>CM028137.1:291490000-301490000 GCA_016271365.2 Neoceratodus forsteri | reverse complement strand
GCTGATTACTGGTGCCCAGTGTGGAAGAACTAAATAAATGTCACACAGTATATTCAAGTTTTTAAAAATTTAGATTTCAGATTTTTTCCATGCTAAACCGGCAAAACACTAGATTACAATGCAAGTGCTAAGTGATTTGGAAATCCTGTCTGACAAGAGTCCAGCAAATCCCCACACTACTATTACTGTTCCATGGAAGCAAGATGTGTTAGCTAGCAGCTCCCTCTGGGTTTTTCATCAGGGATTTTATTTCTACTGCAGGATCCCTGTATGAATTGGTATGAAACTTTCAAAGCCATCACCTTTGGTGACTAGCAACTTGCAATTTGGAATACAGTGCACAACTGTTAAGTGCAAAAAGTAAAAAAAATTATATTTTACATTTTACTGGCATGGCTGTCGGCAGCATGAACAGGAGCAGAAGGAATTATTAGATTTAACTATTTTTTATTGTTTTAAAATGATTTTGAAATAGTCTTTTGTGATAATTTAGGTTATGGGTTGAGGCAGGGCTTCAGTATAGTTAGGGTCACTAGCGAGTGAGTTTAAAGCAGGAGGAAGTTTTGTTGTTTTAAGTTTTACTATCTGACCATAACATGCTAATAGACATGTGCATCACAGATCAGATGCAGACTGAATTTGTGTCTATTTCTGTATGAAAAGTGATGATTTTAGATTAGCTACAGTACAAATCCAGAGTCCAGACATAAATTAACATACCAGCACATGTATGTGATGAAAGCTCAAGTAACATTTGGGATGTGAAGGATTTGTGATGCAAATCTGGATGCAGACACAATCAGTATCTGCATTTGCAGGTTTTGTAAATTCTTCCCTAAATATCCATGCCCATCTGTGATTAAAATGGTGCTGAGTCTGTTGTGTGGTGACAACGATACAATGGATAATGCAGTAAATATACAAGGATTTAGATAATAATGAAAATCCAGTGGTAAACATAATTTAAAAAGGTTAGTGTAGGGAAAGAATAAAGGTATTATTAGTAGTATTACCACAGAGTGTGACTTGCATCAGCAGATGGAGAGTGATGGTGATCTGAGGCTGCTTTGCTGTGAAGAAGTGAGCTAGATGCTATTGTTACATATCTTATGGTTCTCTTTTAATAAGGTATGCCATTTTTGTGCCTGTGGCTAGCAAAGTGGAACTGGCATGTGAGGCTGTGGTAGCAGGGCACTGTAAACTCCCACAATTGGCCCCAAAATGCACCAGAATGCATAAAAAAAAAGCAAAAATATTGTGGGGCCCGAGGTGGCTCCCAGACCCCCAGCCAAATAAATAGAGTCATTGACTTGTGCGTACACTTTTTAAAAGACTGCTTACTCCCATGATGGAGGCTGGGACTGTTAAGCTTAAAATGGAGGGGGTGGGTGGGCAGAAGGTAGTAAAGAGAAGGCAGAAGTACTAAACAAGTATTTTTGCTCAGTCTGCACCAGGGAGAAAGATGGTTTGATGCCTAATGGGAAGAAAGAGGCCAGCAATGAGGTGGGAAGTGTAACTGATTAATATATTGATGAGGACAGAGTAACAAGGGGTTTGAAGGCTCTGAAGGTGAACAATTCCCCAGGCCCGGATGGTATACATTCAAGAGAGATGAGGGAATTGGCAGATGTTCTAGAGTGTCCCCAGACAGATCTGTTTAACAGCTCACTGGTATTGGGGGATATACCGTTAGATGGGAGAACAATGCACGTAGTGCTGCTCCACAAAAGTGGGCCATGGGATGACCCTGACAATTACAGACCACTCAGTCTGACCTTGACAGTAGGAAAGCTGATGGAGACCATACTAAAGGAAAGACTGGTATGCTTTCTTGAATATAATGACCTCAGGATGAGAGGCAGCATGGGTTTGAGGTGGGGCGATCCTGCCAAACAAACCTGATTGACTTCTTTGATTGGGTGACCAAAACAGTGGATGAGGGCCAGGCTGTGAACATCCTGTTTCAGAATTTTAGTAGGGTCTTTCACTCTGTTCCCCACAGGGGATTATCAGGAAGCTGGAGAATCTGGGGTTAGGAGTAAAGCTAAAGAGCTGATTAAAAACTAGTTGCAGGACAGGAGTCAGATGGTAGTGTTGGGGGGGGGGGTTTCTTATGGCCTAGATCAGTCACTAGCAGGGTCCCACGAGGTTCTCTGCTCAGTCTGGTGCTGTTTAATATCTTTGTTAGTGATATAGCAGATAGAGTAAAGGGTAAGAGCGGTCTGTTTGCTGATGACACCAAACTCTGTGGGAGGGTGGACACAGAGGATGGAATACAGGATCTCAGGGAAGATCTAGCCAGGCTTGAGAGGTGGTCAGGTATTTGGCAACTGGGATTCAATGCCAGGAAGTGAAAAGTTGTGCACTTGGGTACTAAGAACCCAAAGATCAAATACTGTCTGGGTGGGGTGCAGGTCACTAAGTCAGAAGAGGAGAAAGATCTGAGGGTGATCATCACAAGAGACCTGAAAAACACTTCAGCGCAGTAAGGCTAGCAAACAGAATGCTGGGATGCATTACCAGATAAATAACTAGCAGGAAGGCAGAGGTCATTCTGCTGCTGTATCGATTCCTTGTGCATCCACACCTGAAGTACAGTGTGCAGTACTGGTGCCCATCCCTAAAAAAATAATCAGTTTTCTGGAAGCTGTCCACAGGAAGGCAATTGAAATGATCCAGGGTCAGCAGGACAGGACGTATGAAAAGAGACTCAGAGACCTCGACATGTACTCCTTGGAGGACAGGAGGCAAAGGGGAGATGTGACTGAAACATTTAAATACCTCTATGATATAAACAAGATGAAACCTGAGTGTCTCTTTGACATTAGCATTAACAAGACCACTAGAGAACACTGCCTAAAGCTGGTGGGAGGCTAATTCAAAAGGGAAATGAGGAGACACTTTTTCATTGAGAGCATGATGGCTCAGTGGAATGAATTGCCAGACGAGATGGTATCCCTAAAGACAGTGTACAGTTTTAAGAGGGGTTGGGACTAAGTAAACGGGAGGGTTGCAATTAAAAGCAGAAACAAGGGGGGGGGAACTCTTATCGGGGAGGAGGAAATTCCTAATGGAGAGGGGGCAGACCCCTCAGTAATCACTGAGAGATCTGCGTTATATGCAGACAAGATAAACCTTTTAGTCTTTTTCCGCAGCATTCATTTTTTGTAGATTTGTATATTCATACAGAATGTAAGCACAGTCTGTTGCACTCACAAATTCAGCAAAAGGTCAGCTCACAGTATGTTGGTGAGTAAAAACATTTTATTGAGTTTAGTGCAAACAAAAGAATAAATCAGCCAGCACTCACAGCATACAGAGTATCAAGCAGTAAATCCAGATAGAAAATGTACACACTGAATAGCTCCTCGAGTTGTTGTCACATAACCCCTGAGTTTCCATTCTCCTACTCACATGTACTCATCCCAACCTGCTCCCCTCACCTCATCCCTCAGCCCACGAGCTTCCTAGCACTACAAAACTCTCCATATCAACCATTATTAGAAAAAAGCAGTCAGCCATCAGCATGTTCTTCCTTTTACCATCTCTGCTGGCCACCATCAGAATGAATGAGAGAGAGAATAGTAATTCATGCTATTGGTTAACCAAAGGTGCAGATTACTATGTTTGCCTCCTCTCGCTCGCCAGCTGAGGTGGTTAGAGATAAGCTGTGCTGGTCACTGTCTAGTTTTTTTGTAAAATTATGAGTGGAATGGGATGCTAGTAGTCTGGAGAATGGGGGTCATATATTTAAGTGTGGTGGAAGATGGGAAGAGGGTGGGATGGGTGCTAAAGGGCGGGGTAGAGAAATAAAAGTTGTTTTTTATTTTGTGACACTATGGGTAGGTACCCAGTTTCAGAATCAGGGGGGTCTTCAGTGGCATTGGGGCTGGGCTCCCTCTGGTTGCATATTTTTTTAAATTAAATATTTCCAACACTGTTGTTGGGCACCCAGTGCTAGAAACGGGGATGGGGGGTCTTCTGTGGCACCAGGATTAGGTATCTCATAGCCACATACTTTTTAACATTTTTTAAACTTGGGTTGAGCAGTAATGTCAGAAGTGAAGAGGGGCAAGAAATTATCTCCAGGGAGCTTACACCAGTCTCAAAATTAGGACTGGGAGCCATAAGGGATGGTCGCCAAGCAAATACCTTGAGGAAATCGGTGGTTGGTACAGAAGTGGTCACAAGAGATTGTCTCTCATGGTAATTTCAGAATTCTGTATCTTTTTTAAGGGCAACAAAACCAGGAAGTCCTGATATGTTTGCAGATGCAAACACATTTTCACTTCATAGTTTCAAAGTGCACTGTGAATGCAGCATTTGAGTGGCATGATACTGTGACAGTAGGTTCAGAGGGTGGCATGTGAACTGACCGTGTCCAACTAAGACCTGTTTTTTTTTCCTGATTCTTTACATGTGAAGACTTCTTTTTAGGCATCATTGGCGTAGCTGTAAGTGCCAGTTGTGGTCATGTGTACTCTTTTTTTGCATTTAGCCATGTTCAATGGTACATTCAATGTGAACAATTCATCTGCATGATGTCATTGCCACTCTTAAAAAGGGCCTTAAAACATATTTGTTCCAGCAAGTGTTTTATTGATTATGTTTTAAAATTATTATGTTTTTATATGGAATAGATAAATAATTGTATGCTCCCAGTTGTATTCTTGTGTAAATATATATATATAGTATATATATATATATATATATATATATATATATATATTTGTATACGATTTTAAATTGTATGGTCTCATATTGTATAGCTCCCAGAGTCTCTGAAATTGCACTTTAGAAATAAAATTATCTATCTATCTATCTATCCTTTTTGATGATTTCAGTGATAGGGTTTTTAGGTTTTGGCATAGGGTTTCAGACCTACACAAGCTTGGGTTCAACCCCCAGTGTGGAACCTTTTTTTTTCTTTCTCACTACAAATTTATGTAGTATGAGAAAAATTGATAGATGTCATTGCTGATGTTAGTGATAGAGTTTCAGCAAGGTTTGAAGTTCTATGCTGCTGCTAACTTGCAATGTTCCAGCACAGACTTTGACATTTAAATGCAACTTGGGAAACAGTACTTTAAATACACAGAATATAAATTATGAACATCCACAGCAGCTCTGTGCGTATGTGTATGTGTGTGTGTGGGGTGTCTGGACTCATAGGAAACTTAGCACAGCAGTAGAGTTACAAACTACCAAGCAGCAGAGGGTAGGGGGCCTGTGTTTGATCCCTAGAGTGGAACATTTCTTTTTTTCTCACTGCAATTTATGTAGTATGACAGAAAGTGTTAAATGTCATAGCAACTTGGGAAACATTACCCCAAACAGACAGACTATTAATTACAAAAATCTATAGCATCTTTGTAAAGGAGAGCTGTACTCACTGTTGAATGTCCTTTGCCGCAGCATTCGTCTCTTGACTAAGAAGTTAGTACAGTTATAGAACTACAGGCTATCAAATAGTAGAACATAGGGGCCTGGATTTGATTCCCAGAGTTGAATATTTATTTCTTTGTTAGTATAATTTATGTAGTATAAGAGAAATAATTGGATATCATTGCTGATGCTAGTGACAGACTTTCAGCAAGGTTTGACATTCTATATTGCTGATAACTTGAAAGTTCCAGCTCAGACTTTGAGGTTTAATGAAAACTTGGCAAACATTACTTGAAATCGACTGTTCATCATATAAAGTCACTGCAATTGTGTATGTAGGGCTCTGCACTCACTGCTGTTGAATGTCCTTTGTCATAGCATGCATCTCCTGTATAAGAAGCTTAGCACAATGATAAAGCTACAGGCTACCAAGCAGTAGAGGGTAGGGGCCTATGTTCAATTCCCAGAGTAATTACAATGTATGCAGTATGAGAGAAATTGTTAGATGCATTGCTTTTGTTTGTAAGTCCCCCAAATGGGCTTACCTGTGAGGGCTATGGAACTACCCCCTCGCCGCTATCTTTGTCAGCGGCCTGGGTGGGATTTAGGCCAAGCGGCCCCATTGGTGCTCTGTGGCTGCAGAGTGGCAGTCCTGCAATGCTGGCCCATGTTTCCAGAGGGGCTGAGGTCTGATTTTACTTCCACATCTCCATGTGTTTGTGGAGGCCTTGGCAGTTCGGTGTGAGGGCAAGAAAGCTGGACCTCCACAAACGTAAATAAAAAAGATGACAGCTGCACTTCCTCTGTGCATGCGTGGCTGCCAAAGCTGAGGAATGTAAAGGAGCCTCAGCCCCTTTTGTGGTTTTGGCCAAGTGGCCACTAATAACATATATCCCAGGCTGCTACAAGAGCTCACTAAGCTCAGGGTGGACAAGACAATGGGACATGATGGCATACAACCCAGGGTGCTAAAGAAACTAAGGGTAGAACTAACAGAGCCATTACCAGAACTGTTTTGTGAGTCTCTGAGCACAGGAGAGGTCCCAGAAGACTGGAGAAGGACTCATGTGATCCTGCTCCACAAGAGTGGTAGCAGGGAGGAAGCACTCCTTAAGGAATGGATAGTGCAACACCTGGAATCCATAACAGCACAGGATCCAAGGCAGCATGAGTTTACAAAAGGAAGGTCCTGTCAAACTAATCTCATATATTTCTTTGACTGGGTAACCAGAGTGGTGGACCAAGGGGGTGCAGTTGATGTCGCTTACCTTGATTTCAGCAAAGCTTTCGATACTATTCCACATAGAAAATTGATTAATAAGCTGGGTAGGCTCGGGATGGGTCAGAAGTTTGACAGCTGGGTGGCAAACTGCTTGGCGGGTGGAAAACAGAGAGTGGTGGTAAATGGTATACTGTCAGAAGAGATGCAAGTCACAAGTGGGGTACGCTGAGTTTATTTGACAGTTCTTTGAGAAAGTCTGTGAAGATACCTTGCAAGGGCAGGAAGAAGTGGAGTTTTCCATGCCAGAAAAGGTGGAAGTAGACACTGCAGAAGCAGAATCTGTAGATCCATAGGTAGAAGGCCCAAGCCCAAGCCTCATGGGAAAGGATGAGGTAGGTGAAGCTCTGTGTTGGGAAGCAGCTGCCTCTGTGTGTAGTGAAGGATGGACAATTTCGGGAGTTGAAGCCAATGTCAACTCCTGGGCAGAGCTTGTGGAACAGGAGGAAATGGAGGAAGTTGAAACAGCAATTGTGGGCCACCAAGAGTCGCCACTAGCCTTGACTTCTCTGGAGCCTTCAGAGACAGAGGAGGGCTCTAGTAACATGTAACCAAGTGCAGAGGTGGACTGTTTTACTCTGCACTAAGTCTTCAAAGCTGACTTAAGCAGGACTGGCCACCCCAAGCCATGCCTCTGGCTTAAACCTAGTAAAAAGCAGCAAAGAAGAACATGTGATTAGATGTAGGGCTGAGGCCAAATATGGACAGACATACCCATTCTTTCCTAGATGAATTTGGGAAGAGATTGAGAGAAACAGGCATGCCTGGTTGTGGGAGAAAGCTAGTGCCAACCTTCATCCGAAAGTAAACAAGTTTGTGCGAATTAAAGTATGTCATGAGAGACTACAGTTTTGGAAGCATGGCAGAGCTTTGTTTATAGACTCAGTGAGAATAGTCTACAAGGCTGGCCAAGAGACAGTTTACAATGTCAGAATGGTTCGTCTGGACAGAGAAACAGTTCTTGCACCACATCCCGAGTGGTACTATCCACGAAAGTGCCACTCACCAGTAATCTTGCCAAGTGAGTACTGCAATGTCAGGTCAGCAATCTGCCGCTGAAGTGGCAGCAACTGTAAAGGAGGTACATCTCTTCTGGCGATCCAGGTTCATCTCCAGCAGCATCCAGGTTCATCATCATCAGCTTCCAGGTTCATCTGGAGCAGCATCCAGGATCATCAGCCCAGCAGAAAAAGAAGATTTCACATCCAGGTCCAGCAGAGGGTATGGAAGAACCTGATCTGAATATTTCATCTGTCCAGCAGAAAAAGATCATCAGGTTGCAGGTCCAGAGAAGTGATGTAGACATCCGTCTTTCATCTAGACTGCGGTAAGGCATATTTTACTTTACATTTTAATTTGACTGTTTGCCTGCAAATGAGGTTGTCCCAGGAACTTTAGCTCATTAATAGGCACTCATGAACTGGACTGCAGTGCTAGCAGGTCTCGTGCCTGTCCAAGAACTGTGTTTCAGCAGGTTTTAGCCTAGGAGAGATTCTATGTATATTGCCTTGGGCACTCTGGACATTCTCCCTAGAACATTGAACTTTGTAGGGGTTATTTCCCCCAAAATGTTTTTGTAAATGCTTTTGTTTTCTATTTTTGTACTTTTATAGAAAAAAACTTTTAAAAAATAACTTTTGGGATTGTGTAGTATCTGTGGTTGGAAGTTTTGGTCACTGTGTGGTTTACAGGTTGTGTTTTGTTTGCAGAATGAGTTTTGCATTGTTTTCTTTTTCAGGTATTCCTGGAAGAAGAAAAGAAGACAAGAAAAGGATTCTTAGGGATCTTCAGAATCCTCCTTTTTAAAATTGCTGGTCTTGGTGTAACTGTGTAGTACAATGCTAACCATTTTCTGCTTTGCAGGTGTAGAGTTTGTAGTTCGTAGAGTCAGGAAATGTAGTGCTAAGTGCATGTTTCTAAAGTGGGCTACAGTTCTAAATGGTTTAAAATGGTTTTGGGTATGGGCACCTGGTAGGTAGCATAGGTCAGATAGCTTTTCCCTAGAGGGCTAGGGGGTAAGAGAGGTTGGTGGTCCTGAATCCAGATAGGGGTTACAAAGGCTGTCAGTCATGACATGCTTCAGGCAATCTCTTGAAGCCACTGAAAATCCATAGATAGTCATAGGGTAGGAGCTGAACTTTCTTCAGTGGGCCTCTATTCTTCAGTGTTACCTGCCTGTGCCTAGCACATGGTGGGGGAGGATCTGAGCCAACCCTCTCCGCAGGGAGCACAGAGGTAGGACGACCTGGTACTGGACCGTAACCTGGCAGTGTGTCTGGTTACAGTGAGTGTAACCACCCAGTCTTCTAGGGTTACTAGAATCCCATTAGTACTAGTATTAGGCAAGTAGAAAGGGCAGCTGGTAGGGAGCTCATTAGGGGCTATCTATATAATAATATCATTGTTTACTCGGCTAGTCTGAGAGAGGGATAATTATGTAATTTAAAACTCTTGTAGCAGCATAACCATTTTTTGAGTCAGCTGCTCAGGGGAAGTTTAGAATGTTCAGCAGTTAGTCTGAGTTAAAGTGTCAGAGTGGCAGGAGATCTGCCAGTGGAGCTCTGCAAAGGGAGCCCTGATCATGTCTCATCCTAGCTTGGTAAAATCCTCAGTTTGCCTTTGAAGTTGTGGAAACTGTTCACCTCACCTGCAGGACTCTTAGTTTCACTCCAGGGGAACTGAGAAGGACTGCAATGCCTTGTGGATCCAAGGGGCAATCCCTTGAAGGTCCTGAAGTTTACAACTGACTCAGAGAAGGACAATTATAGAATCTGGCAAGCTACCAGAGAGGAAGAGGTGCCTTTCTTTTGTTCTTTCCATGACTGGGAGGAAGAAGCAACTAATCTGCGAGTGCAGATTTTGTGACTGTTCTTTTAGGGAGTTGGCTGAGGTGTGTGTGCCCCAGATAAGGCCAGATCACACTGGTCAGGACCCCTTTTACCACAAATGTGCTGAATTTTAAAGTTGAAGTTGGGAGTCTTTAGCAATTCAGCGGGAATTGAAGACTTTCTTTTGGTGTAACCCTGAAGGAATGGCAGAGACTGTCTTGGGGCATAGAGTGGGAGAAAAGCCATCTGGAGTCTCAGGCAGGGCTAACTGGTTCGTGGATGGGCACCAGGTTTCCCTGGGCAAAGGCCATGTACCAGGAGAGTTTTTTTAAGTGTGTGGAACATCCCACAGATATACACTTTGGAAATGGAAATGTGTTTGGAAATAGATAAAGTGTGTGACACATCCCACAAGAATACACTTAGAGGGAAAGGAGATGTTTCTGTGAAAAACAGTACTGCCTAGCAAAATGTTTCTGTAAAAAAGAGTGAACCTGTGTTGCACTGACAAATCGCTGGGGTTCCACCTGTGCTTTAAGTAACATCTCTGAATAAAGCTGTGCTGCACAATCCCAGTTACTGCTTTGGACATTCAGCTTATTGCTTCTGTGTGAACCTTATTGGGGCCCCTCAGCAGTTAGGTCTAGCGTACACCTAGCATCCTTTCCCCTGGACCTGGTGGTAAATACAATGGTTCATTTTTAGTATTGTACCCCCAACCTCCATCCTCTAGATAATGAGCCTGGTGATTGGGGTGGTACCATTTGCGTAATTCTGCCAAGAGCAAATTGCATGCCATGATTTGGGCATTGGTTGTTTTAGGGGGGTGCTAGCTGAGATAAGTGGCAAGGGGGTTGCACAAATATATCATATCTCAGACTATATTTATTCTTTTTTGTTTATCAATTGTTGCACAGTGTGTTGTGCCAAAATAATTGTCAGTTAAACTGGGGGCAAATACAGTGTACCTGTGAAACTCTGGAAAAATTCTTTCTCAAGTTTGTCAATATACAATATACCTGCAAAACTGGAAAATGCACTTTCACAAATACTTTGTCATTTTCATTATTTTCATAAGATACAAGCACAGTCAATTAGAGCAGCACCAGAGAAGAGACATAGCTTGCTACCCAGTAATACTGTATATAAAAAAACATTACAGTGCTTCTAAATATAAAGTTGTGCGCATGTGTTGTTATACAGTATATCTTTTTTTAAAAAAAGCATAGAAATTTATTGCCAAAAAACTATGATGATGCATCAGTTATTGTTGAAACCTAATGCCACAAAAGAATGGAAATGTGAGATTAGGGTAAGCAGAATCCTCTGACCTTTGGTGAATTTGTGGTGTGATGTTTCTCAGGGTTAAAATGACTATGCTCTGCAGTGCTGGTGTTGCCCTAATGCCAGCACACTCTCTTTCTCCAAGGATTGATGTGTAAGTATTTGTCTATGCCTGGGAAGACCGTGAGAACACTCTGGAAACTAATTATTTACTTGCTCAAAGTTTCTTTTTGATCAAGCAATAACGTGAATTTCCGCTTTAAAGTCTGAATTTACAGCACATTCTCTGTGTGAGCAGTTCATTTCTTATGAGGGATAGATGAGGTACAGAGCAATTTTGATGGGCAAAATGAGGACAGGGACAGTTAAGAGGTATGGCAACAATGGTGCCAAATTCACACTTCGGGAAAAATTACAGATTCACCAAGGGTCAGGGGACTTTGTTTTACTCTAAAATGATATTTCCTTCCTTTTGTGGCATTAAACTTTAACCCTTACTGATGCTCTAGTGTAGTTCTTTTGCAGGGAATTTTATACTCTATGTAAACATAGTATAACTGAATGTTCAGCTGAAAAACGCTAGTTGAGGAACGTCAGAAGCTCACATACCATTTTGTTTACTAACTTTATCATAAGCTAGGATGGTGAAAACTTGTTGCTATGCTAATGTTCCTTGTACATCAATAGTAATGAATTTTAAAATGAAATGCAATATTCATACACAGTTCAACTTGTTTTATCAGTTTTCAGTATTAATGTCCCCTTATTAGTTCTTCAAAAACAGTACCTTTGTGCTTTTAGACATCATCATCTTCCTGTTTTCTGTCTATTGATGTCATAATCCTCTGTTTATGAGGTCATAGTCATTTCCTTAGCAACAGATTGTGATGTAACAAAGATTTATGACTTTCTGTGAAGGGAAAGGGGACCAGAACATGTATTCTTTTGATGAAGTTATTCTTTTTGAATATGCATCTTCTTCAGACCAGATAGTTGCCAGATCACATGAGCCAGTGTCTGCGGAAAAGTTAAATTATAGGTCTGATGGTTCTCATGAGAAAGTCAATAGAAAAAGCCAGGCAGTAAAGCAATAAACACATAAACTCAGTGGGGTATGCTTCTGGAAGATATTCCCATGTTGAACAAAAGGAACCAGGTGGACATCGTTATGGTGGCAAGGAGGTGCTGAAGGGTGGGGGGGACACATATGCACACACACACTCTCAAAGAGGGCTGGGCAACATGGACCTGTCAATCAGAGTGAGTAAGATCCTTCCCATTTGGAGCAAGGCAATGTATTGAGAAGCTTATATCCAGCTCACTCGCTTGGACTGAACACTAAAAAAGGCCAGAGACCCTGTCATTACAAGAACTAGCTAAGGTAAGATTGTACAGTGAGGGAAAAGTGCTTCTTTAGCTACAGCAGGTGAAGCTTTCCTAGGGGAGGAGAGCTTAGACTTTTGCTGTACAATACCTATCTGTTTAATGTGACTTTAGTTTCTGCTTCTAAGTAAATGTGTAACCCTTTTGTTTCCTGTAAATACATCCGGTTGTAAATTACTTGTAGTATTTTAGTAAACAGTCTATTTTTATAGAATCAGTGACTGCCTGTGTGTTATTTAAAAGGGTAATTCTATTTCTGCTGCACTCTGCTGCAGTCTGGCTCTGAGAGAGCACTCTACCCACAGTTATTGTGTTGACCTTCCAGACCTTGTGCAAAGGGGGAAATCAGAAACAGGCTTCCTGGGCCCTGTTGGTAAAAAAACCCAGGTGGTGGCAGTGAAATGGAAGTCCCTAGTGATGGATTTTTGTGACAACTGGTGGCAGAGTGGGGGGATTCTTGTGGCAATTGGTACCAGGCCAGTTTAGAGCAGTGGACAGTGTGCTTTTCTGTGAAGCAGGAACTCAGAGAGAGAGAGAGAGAGAGAGAGAGAGAAAGCATACTGGTGCTGGAGTGCCAGCAGAGATATACCTTTTAACAGTCACAAAACAGGATTTCAAAAGGTTGCATTTTTTACTATTGTTTTATTTATTTCTAGACAGTTAAGTGCAGCATAACTAGAGAAGATGAGCTCCTTAAGCTATGTAAAATTTCATGTACAGCAGCTTCGTGAGCTGTGCGCAGAAAGGGGGATTGCCTATGAGTACATGACAAAGAATGTACAGTACTCATGGAAGCCCTGGTGGCATAGGACCAGCTGCAGGAGGGGCAGACAGTCTCAGACAAGCAGGGCATAATACCTGATCAGCAGGCAGACACAGAGGAAAGTGACTCAGGTAAGACTGAGGTCGCAGTGGCTGAGTAAAGGGGGCACCTTGTGGCACAAGCTAGAGGAGAGGTGCAGCCCACTCAGCCTCGGCTGGAGATCCTGAAGGCAGAGCTTGCTCTGAGGGAGGCTGTAAGGGAGAGAGCAAGGCTGAAGGCTGAGGACAGAGAAAGAGAGCCTGACAGCATGAAATCCGGATGCTGGAGGAGAGAGCAAGGCTGGAGGTAGAGGAAAAGGAGAGGATTCTCCAGCATGAGATCCTGATGAGAGAGGAAAAGGAGAAGATTCGCCAGCATGAGATCTTGATGTGAGAGGAAAGAGAGAAAGAATGGCAGCATGAGATCGAATTGGAGAAACTGCGCCAGCAAACAGTGAAACAAACCGTAAGTAATGACAAAGGTGGTTCAAGCCATGAAGCCCCGATTAATTCTAAAATGTTTCTGCAGTATCAAGAGGGAGATGATCTGGATTTGTTTCTAAAATCATTTGAAATGGTTTGTGGGCAATTTAAATTAGATAAGGCATTGTGGATGAACCATCTGACCCCATTACTTACTGGTCGTGCCTTCCATGCATTTGCTCAGATGGATGACTATGATAAAGTTAAAAGAATGTTATTAAAATGTTTTGAACTGACTCCTGAGGCTTATAGATGGAAATTTAGAGAGTTAAGAAAAGACCTAGGAGACAGCTATATAGAACTGCATGTCCAAAGCTGTGCTTATTTAGACCACTGGGAGGATGGGGCTAAGGCAAGGACTGTAGAGCAGGTTAAAAATGTAATTGTTAGGGAACAGTTTCTTAAAATTGTACCTGATGACCTGTGTACATGGCTGCTGGACCGGGCATGCAACTCCACAAAGGAGGCAGCAGAAAGTGCTGATTTGTGTGTGGCCAGCAGACCACATTCACAATGCAAGAACTATGGGGGTGGGGCAGCACCTAGTTTTAAGGGGACCCAGGGAGGGCAGCCTAAAGGAAACCAGCCTGTGCCCAAGCCCAAAACAGAACCCACTGGTTCAAATTGAAACAAGGAGCTCGTGGCAAAGGCATGCTGGATTTTCCAGAAAGTGTGACATTTATCCTATGACTGCCCTAAAAATAGGAATAAAATGCAAAAGCCTGGGGGAGGGGGTGACCAAGACAGTACTCTGCAGTTGGCAAACTGTGCACACACTGTAGTGCCACCAAACTCCACCAAGCATATGCACTCTATTCTAATCAATGGCACAGTAAGACAGAGATTAAGGGACACTGGTGCCTCCATCTCCATGGTAAGGCAGGAGCTGATCCAGGTGGAGCAAATTCTGCCAGGGCAGTTCTCCAGCATTCAGGGAGTCACGGGTCCAATGGTCCAAGTGCAAATTTCTTGAGTCTTCCTGAGCTGGGAAGGTGGCCATGGGGTACAGGAGGTGGGAGTGGTACCTGATCTCCCTGTGGATGTGATATTGGGGAATGATTCTGACCACAGGGAAAACTTAGTATGTGTTACTAGAAGAAGAAGAAGAATCAGCATTTATATAGTGCTTTTCATATACAGTGTATCCCAAAGAGCTTTACAAGCAATGCTAGACTGGTAGTGAAGTGACTGAATGTGTAGTGGTGGCCATATCGCACATCATCACCCACATACAGCCTAGATAATTGCATGAACCGGTTTATGGGAAGGGGAATGTTGGCCAGGACACCGGAAATGTTCCCTACTCTTTGCGAAGAGTGCCCTAGGTTCTTTTACTTCCACCTGGACAACACCAGGATGGGTAGAAGAGACCTCAGTTTAACATCTCATCTGAAGTACGGCACACCCCAGCAGTACAGCACCCCCCTAATAATGCACTCAGATGCCACCGATTTTTTAGGTGCAAGCCCAATCCCTGTGTGGGACGAGAACCCATGACCTTCTGGTCCAGAGGTGGATGTGCTACCAACTGAGCCACACTGACACCCATAGCCAGGCAGAAGGGCAAGCCTCTGAGGGGGAGGAGGGGGTGACACAGCCTATGCAGACCAAACCCTCAGCAGCTGAGGAAGTGGCTAGTATGGGTGAAGGGTTAGCTAGGAGCAGCAGCCCTGAGCCCCAGCTGCAAATGTAGAAGGTAGCCACCAGGAGCAGCTTTCCTTCTGAAAGGGAACTAGGGAAGGTCAGACATGAGGAGCTGGGCAGGGCACAGCAAGCTGATCCTACCCTCCAAAAACTGAGAGAGATAGTAGATAGTGCTGAGGCCTCTCAAGGGAGTAAAAAGTCAGTTTATTGGGAAAATGGGCTGTGTACAGAGAGTGTACACCATAGAGGGGGCTAGAAGGAGAGGTACTCCAGCAGCTGGTAGTCCCGCGGGACTACCGAAAGCAGCTTCTGGTCCTGGCCCATGACATTCTTCTTTCAGGCCACCTGGCTATTACCCGCATAAAAAAGCAGCTTGCCAACAACTTCTTTTGGCCAAGCCTGTACACAGACGTTGCAAATTACTTTTGGACTTGTCCACAGTGCCAGCAGATTGGGAAGGTTGGGGACAAAGCTAAGGCAGCTTTGGTACCCCTGCCTATTATCAACGAACCCCTCAAGAGGGTAGCCATGGACATAGTGGGGCCCTTAAGTACCTCAAGTCACACAGGCAAATGATACATACTGGTTGTGGTGGATTATGCAACCAGGTACCCTGAAGCAGTGGCAATGTCCTACATTGAGGCAGAAAAGGTGACTGATGAGCTTCTGGGAATCTTTAGCTGAGTGAGATTTCCCCCAGGAAATTTTGTCAGATCAGGGGACAAATTTCATGTCATCCTTAATGACCAGTTTGTGGGAGAAGTGCAGGGTAAAATAGCTCCAAACTTCACCCTATCACCCCCAGACAAATGTCCTGATTGAGCGGTTCAACAGGACCCTTAAAACTATGCTCAGGGCATTTGCAGACCAGCACAAAAGGGAGTGGGACAAATATTTGCCCCATCATCTCTTTGCATCCAGGGAAGTTCCACAGGAGTCCACAGGGTTTTCACCCTTCAAGCTCCTGTTTGGTCACAGAGTGAGGGGGCCCCTAGATTTAGCCAGGGATGAATGGAAAGGTAACCATGCCACCCAAGGGGAGTCTGTTGTGGAGTATGTCCAAAATTTCAGGAGTAAGCTTAAGGAGCTCATGGGGCTTGCCCAGGAGCACTTAGCCACTGCACAACAGCAACAGAAAACCTGGTATGACTGTGAAGCCAGAACCCGGGAGTACGAAGTTGGGCAGCAAGTGATGGTACTCATCCCAGTCTGACACAACAAACTGCAGGTGGCATGGGAGGGCCCATTTTCCATAATCCGGAAGCTGAACAATGTTAACTATGTAGTAGGGCTGCCTGGCAGAAGACGCAGGCAGAGGGTATATCATGTGAACATGATGAAGCCCTACTATGATTAAAAGGAAATGATCCACGCTGGGTGCAGTGCGCCAGAGGAGGGGAACAATGCTGATCTCCTGGTGAACCTCCTTGGTGAAGCCTGGGAGGGATCCTCCATGAATAATCTCACCCTCTCAGAGCAGCGCTGACACCAGCTCAGGCCAAGGAGATGAGTGGGGTATTGCATGACTTTGGGGACATGTTCACTGGGAATCCTGGTTACACCACAATGGCTAAACACCACATGGACACTGGGGCCCAAGGTCTGCTGAGGCAGTGCCCCCTACAGTGTACCCAAGGAGGTTAAGAAGACCGTGCTGGAGGAACTCGGGGAGATGCTGGCCTTGGGAGTGATCCAGGAGTCCTGGAGCCCCGGGCTTTGCCTGTGGTCATGATCCCCAAGAAGGATGGTACCACACTGTTCTGTGTTGACTTCCGGAGTCTCAACAGCTGTATGGAGTCTGATGCCTACTCCATGCCCAGAACAGATGAGACCTTGGAGCAGCTGGGGAGAGCCCAGTTCCTGACCACAATAGACCGGACGAAGGGCTACTGGCAGGTGCCATTAACCCCTGCAGCCAGGGAGATGTCTGCTTTTGTTACACCATATGGTTTATTTGAATTCAAGGTAATGCCATTTGGGATGAGGAATGCACTTGCAATCTTCCAGAGGCTTGTGGATCGCACCCTGGCAGGGGCAGGTGAATACGCACTGGCTTACATGAATGGCATCGCCATTTATAGTCAGACATGGAAGGAGCATGTCACACACGTGAGGGAGGTGTTCTGCAGACTGAAGGCCACAGGGCTGACAGTTAAGGCAGAAAATTGCCAAGAGGACATGGCTGAAGTGTCCTACCTTGGGCACCAGGTGGGCAGTGGACGCATCCATCCAGAGCTGGTGAAGGTTGATGCCATCCAGACCTGGCCCACCCCAGCCACAAAGAAACAGGTAAGAGCATTTCTGAGAACAGCGGGGTACTACAGGAGGTTTGTCCCTTACTACAGTGATGTGGCCAAATCCCTGACAGACCTGACAAAAAAGAGAATGCCTGAAAAGGTTCTTTGGACAGAAGACTGAGTCTGCCTTCCAACGGTTGAAGGATGCATTATGTGGGTCACCTGTGCTGGCTATCCCCAGTCATGACCTAAAGTCTGTAGTACACATGGATGCCTTGGACCATGGGATGGGTGCTGTCCTGAGCCAGGTTACGCCGCATGGGGAGGAGCACCCCATAGTGTACCTGAGTCAGAAGCTGTTGCCCAGGGAAGAGTCATATGCCACAGTGGAGAGGGAATGTCTGGGGATAGTGTGGGCCCTTCAGAAGCTGCAGCTGTATCTGTATGGGAGGGAGTTCACTGTGGTCACTGATCATAACCCCTTGCCATGGCTGTATTAGACTAGTGGGCAAAACACAAAGTTATTGCACTGGAGTTTGGTACTACAGTCATATAATATAATCATTCAGCACCGAAGTGGGGCAAAGAATGCCAATGCAGATGGACTGTCGAGGCAGGGCTGAGTGCATGGCATGTTCCATTAGGCATTTCCCAGGTCTTACATGAACGGCAGTGTCTCTTGGGGGTTGCCCAAAAGAGACATAATTTCATTTCTGGAAGGGGGGGGAGACGTGACGGGAAAGGGGACCAGAACATATATTATTTTGATTAAGTTATTCTTTTTGAATATGCATCTTCTTCAGACAAGATGGTTGCCAGAACACATGACCCAGTGTATGTGGAAAAGTTAAATTACAGGTCTGATGGTTCTCATGAGAAAGTTAACAGGAAAAGCCAGGCAGGAGGCAATAAAGCAATAAACCCATAAACTCAGTGGGGTATGCTTCCGGGAGATATTCCCATGTTGAACAAAAGGAACCAGGTGGACATCATTATAGTAGCAAGGAGGTGCTGAAGGGTGGGGGGACATATATGCACACACATTCTCAAAGAGGGCTGGGCAACATGGGCCTGTCACTCAGAGTGAGTAGGACCCTTCCCACTTGGAGCTAGGCAATATATTGAGAGGCTTATATCCAGCTCATTCGATTGGGCAGAACAAAAAAGACTAGAGCCCTTGCCATTACAATGACTAGCTGAGGTAAGATAGCACAGTGAGGGAAAAGTGCTTCTTTAGCTAGGGCAGGTGAAGCTTTCCTAGGGGAAGATAGCTTAGACCTTTGCTGTACAATATCTATTTGTTTAATGTGATTTTATTTTCTGCTTCTTAGTAAATGTGTAACCCTTTTGTTTCCTGTAAATACATCCTGTTGTAAATACTTGTAGTATTTTAGTAAACAGTCTAATTTTATATAATCAATGAATGTTTGGGTGTTATTTAAAAGGGTAATTCTATTTATGCTGCACCTGTTGCAGCCCGTCTCCGAGAGAGCACTCTACCCACAGTTATTGTGATGAACTTAGTGAACTTACGCAAACAGGGGAAGTCCAAAACAGGCTGCCTGGGCCCTGTTGGTAAAAAACCCAGGTGGTGGCAGTGAACTGGAAGTCCCTAGTGAGGGTTCTGTGTCATACTTTCATTGTTTACTTTATTGCTTTTATATAATTGAATGACTACTGAGTAACAGAACTGTGTATTGAAAGCAGTGCTGAGTAACTGCAACAGCAGGACACAATAGTGGGCATCCATGGGATTGTAAGTATGGGTGTCAAACAGGCTCTCTAAACTCCAAGCTAGTGGAAATTTCCTTTTGGCTGAATGGTTAGAGGTGCTGCCCTTGGGGCTCAAGATCCACCAAGGGCTGGAGGAGTATCTGACAAATAAAAAGGACAGACATAACAGTGACCATAATGCATGGGACAAAAAGGGAAAACTTTGGCATGAGCTAAGGAAATTCCAGGACATGCAAGGCAGGAGTAGTCAGAATTAGGGTGACTAGATACCTCAAAATCTGATCCAGTTTCAGCTTTTTTCAGATTTTAATGTTATCCTACTCTGAATCCAATCCATTTACAGTAATCCATCAGATCTGGATTCCCCTTTCGGGATCTGAATACTAAAATCATAACATAAACATCCTATTAGCAATACTGCAGTATAGGACTTGGGATTTTCAGCACCTAAATACAACAAACTCTGGTCAGAGCAGACACGGCTGCTTCAGAGTAGTGAGTTCACTCATGCATGTGCAGTGATTAAGAGCTCACCATGCCCAAGATGGCCATTGTAATATAAGTGCGCATGCACAGTACTAGCACATGTGCAATGAGCTTTCAGCGACCATCTTGGCAGGGCAACCTCTTTTGTTTTCACCCGCAACTACTGAAGTAACGGGTGAACACAAAATAGTGCCCTGGGAAGGGGGGGTGCCTGTGTAGTCCACGGAGGGGAGCGATGGTGAAAAGAAAAGGCTTTGGGCATGACCGCAGCACTGTGGAAGCACACCAGAGAGGTACCCTGTTACGTGCTTCCACAGTCCATTTTCTCTCCCCTAGCTGTTCCAAAATGACTGCAGGGCTCCACCCACACAGCCGTAAAAATACTTAATCCTAACTTTAGGATCGGAATCTGAGGTTTGTGAATCAGGAAACGGATATCCAATCCCTCCTAGTCAAAAAGATATACCACCAACAAAAAGCAGGTATACTATCTCATCCCTTTTTTGTTTAGCCCATGCTTTCCTTTTTCTTACTGGGGAGATATTTGGCCGATGTTTAGATGTTTTTTATTGGTTCAATGTGTGGTACATAGCTCAGTGCTTGTGATACATAAGAGCTGGATGAGATATGATTGGTGCTTAGATATGTTAGAGCTGGATTGGTATGTAGGTCAGTGCTTGTTGTATGTAGGAACTGGATGAGATATGGTTTGTGCTGAGATACATTTGAGCTGGATGAGATATGGTTGGTATAAAAGTAACCTCTGGGTGGCACTATCCCAAGAGCTACTACTTCTGCCTACATGACTAGTTGCAGGTTAAGGGGCCGTGGTACTGAGAATGGGTGCCTCCATCCGGAGGACAGGGTTAGTGGTAGTGTAGCTGACCTGGGTACAGCCCTCCAGGACACTGTGACCCCCATCTTTCCCTTCTAGTGGCCTAAACAATGAACAGCATACACAGATGTAACCCCTAGATGGCGCTATCCCAGGGGCTACTACCCCTGCCTGATTTGCCACTAACAGGTTGAGGGGCCTGGATCCAATGGCGGATGCCTCCACCCAGAGGTCAGGGTTTGCAATAGTTAAACTAACTTGGTCACAGCCCTCTGGGACACTGCAACCCCTTTCTTCCCACTAGTGGCCCACAATATATCAGAATTACCTTCACAGTATACACTTACCCCCAGGTCTGGTTCTGGCACTGGGACCTCCTGTGAAATGAGATACAGTGCAACAATCACAGTACAGTACTTAACATAGACAAATACCTCAGGCAGTATAACTTTGCTGAAACAACAGCTCTGATTTATTTAGGGATATAACAAGGACAGGAAATCAGGTTAATTAGCTTATCACTCTAATAATCTACCTATGGCTCTGTGCACAGGCCTATCCCTATCAGTTACTGTCCCTGGGTACCCAAGCCCTAGTGGCTAGTCAAACCGTGGCAGCTGGTAGGGCCCTTTCACCACAAGAAAAGGAGAATTAAACAGTCAGCAGTACAGTAATTCCATTTGGATTTAATGTGGCAATTCAACAGGAGCGACCCTGAATTAGTACTCACGACCTCAAATAAGATAGGGTCCTTCAATGTCAGCAGGGCTCACTTGAGGTACACAAACCTCTTCACACATCCATATAAAAGAAAGCACTATACCAGGCAGGCTGCATCTGTATCCCGATCGCAATTACTGTACAATACCGGAGAACACACAGCAGATTCAGTTCCTGACAGACCGAATGCAATTTTCAGCAATTCCTCCAGTCTTCTACAGGGTGAGCCTGGTTTCTACTCTTCAGAGATCCTTTGATTCTTTTCACAGGACGGATTCAGTCCTAACAGCTGTTACACAAGCTGCAGACCGGAACTCTGGGCCTTACACACGTTTTTGACTAAAACTCACACTGAAAAGCACAGGGCTCCTTCCTTCTTCACTGCCAAAGCTCAACTGAACTTTCAACCCGACAAAACCGGGCACTTCCTTTGAGTTCCTTCCAGTTCTTGACTGGATTGGCTGTCACTCACAATAGACTGCTGCTGTTGGTCAAAAGGCACTGAAGTCTAAACTACATCTCCCAGAGTCACTGCCCATACAATCCTCTTGTGGCTGGCTCAGATTATGAGTCAAGTTCTGATTCGTCAAGGCACCATTTTAGAGCTAGCTTACCCCACACTGATTGGTCCAGTTCAGCAGTTCAAAACTAGAATGGGGAACTAGCAGACACAGTTCTGACTGCAAAGAAAGCAGGTTAGACAAACTGTAATTTCATTATTACTCTAAATAATTTCTGGCAAACAGTTACATCTTTCAGATAGGTTCCCTTTGCACTCCTAGTGACTGCAAAATGAAGTGAATTGGCAGCAGCTCGAGTGGTACTCAGAGAAGCACACAGTCCCCCATATAAACTAATTATGTCTGCAAGCAGACAGCTCTTAAAGAGACAGTACCAGAGGCTCTAAAACACTCACTGATAAATGGCTTAAATGCCAAACACCATTCAGGCTTGGAGCATTCAAGCAAGCTCCTGAAGTCTTTTGGGAACCCCCATTTGCAGGGGGTTACACCTTCCTGGCCTGGGAAAGCTTGACGTCCAGCGTCAAGCCAAGTACCATAAGTTTCAACTGCAACCATATACATTTGCATTAGGCTACATGTAATCATCAGTCAATATATCATTTTACCAAGAACACATTTCTGAAACATTGCAATGCGTCACTCTTTACACAGTATTACATACACATTGTACCATAACTCAAGTTATTACCTCTTGTACATGAAACCTGAAGAGAGGGCCCTTCCTATCAGTTATCTTGGGGCTGGATGGGGCAAGGCACCATACTAGAGGGCAACACAAGTAACTTGGAGTTAGCACTGATGCTCAGTTTGGGCAATGAGCTCGGGGACACATACACTCCTTTATGGACAACATTGAGAGGCAAGTCCACAGGCCTCCCAAGTGAATCATAACTGAGGTGCACCACAGGCTTTACAGCTCGACCAGTCTTTCTAGGGGGAACTGTTATAGTCTCTGCACTCTGAGCCTCATTTTCAACATTGTCCTCATTTGTCAGGGGAGTCTCCATGGGGGTAGAGAGGCTAGAACTTGGGGCACTTTCAGCTCCAGGAGTTACAGTTTCTGAGTCCACAACATTTGGCTCGCATGGAGAGCTTTCGGACACTGGCAGTGGACTGTCAGGGCACTCAAAATACTCTTCTTGTTAGTTGTATCACCAGTCTGCCCCAATCTATCATTTTCCTCCCTGAAAACTCAAACAGTTCAACCATGCACAATGATTCTATTTCATCTGATCTGATGCTTTGCACTTCACTTTCTGGGAGCATTGGCTCCAGGGACGAAGCTGGGGGCTTGGACAGTCCAGAAGGCCCAGCTTCATCTCCAGTATTGACTAGGGGATTGCCCGAAACAATTGACTCAGTTAAGTAAGAAGGATAGTATTCAAAGTCACTCTCACTTTCTTCTGATGTGGACTGACAGTCATGCTCAACTGGGACTTGTGCAGGGGAACACTTTAACTCTGCTTCTGTGGTGCAGACTTCCTTGGTCTTTTCTTAGCAGCAGCTCTAGTCACTGGTCCAGAGGGGCATCTTCTGGGGCTCAGACTCAATCAGGATTTGTCAATGGGCAGTAAATGATTTCTATGCATTGTTTTACATCTTTTGAATTATTCTCAGGCCTTACTTTGTACACTGGCAGATCATCTAGTTTGCCCACTACAATGTGAGGGAGATGGTGCCATCTGTCAGCAATCTTGTGCTTGCCATGCAGTCCCAGATTTCTTAGCAATACCGATCTCCCTCCTGGAGTTCCTGTGCTTTCACCTTTTCATACCTTTCTTTGTTGGCCAGATTTCTTTTGCAGCCATGGTTTGAGCCAGTTGGTACGCATGAGTTAGCTGGGCCTTTAACTTTTGCACATACTGTAAATAGTTGTCAGCTTGAACCCCATCAGGAGAGACCCCAAAACACACATCTACTGGTAGTCGAGCTTCTCTTCCAAACATCAGGCGGTGGGGAGAATCCAGTGGCATCACTTTTGGTGCAGTTATAAGCATGTACCAGGGTGCTAATTTGTTAGCTCCATCTAAGCTTGTCCTTTGGGTGCAGGGTGCCTAGCATATCTAGCAAAGTCACGGTTGAAACATTCAGGCTGTGGGTCCCCTGGGGGTGGTAAGGAGTGGTTCTGGACTTTCGCACTCCCACAGAGAAAGCATCTCTTTGATAAGGCGACTCTCAAAGTCTCCCTTGATCAGAATGGATTCTTTGTGGAGCCCCATAGTGAACAAAAGTTTTCTACAAGTACTTTGGCTACAGTGGATGCTTTCTGGTCTTTGGTGGGGAAAGCTTGGGCATATCTCGTGAAATGGTCAGTGACCACCAGCACATTACTGATATTTCTTTGATCTGACTCCAAACTTAGAAAATCAATACAGACCAGCTCCATGGGTGCACTGGTGGTTATGTTAACAAGGGGCAGCCCTCTGGGACAAAGCTTTCCTCTGTAGCTAGCGACTACAAGTTCGAATGTGTTGCTCCACATCAGCCCCATCTTAGGCCAATAGAATCTGGATCTCACCAAGTCAAGTGTTCTGTCTATACCAAGGTGCCCCATGTGGTTGTGCAAGGACCTCAGTACTGAGTCTCGAAGGCAGTGGGCAGCACTAGTTGTTGTTTGTCTACTTGTCCCCCTCTGTCTACTGTTTCTCTGTATAACAGTTTATTGATCAGTTTCAACTTAGGACCTTCTTTGTATAACAGTGCAGTTCTCAAATCAGTGGGCGTAATTTGGACACATCTTTTCCTGCATAGAGGGCTTCTAAAGCTGCTTTGATCATGGGATCGCGGGATTGAGCCCGCCTGAATACTGTCATTGTCCAGCTGAGGCAGTGCACCAATGTCTATTGCAGAAAAGTGGCAATAAGCAGCAGGTATGCAATTCTCAGAGGCTCCCAAGCAATCCACCATGCAGTCCACTCGTCCGTGGACATTTGTTCCTCCCTGTCAAACTTCGCAGAGTGCCGAATGTCAGGTTCTGCCAATCGGACCCAATCATTCTGGGAACAGGCCTCGGGAGAGAGCATCAGCATCTATTGGTTCAGACCTGCTCGGTATTCGAGAGCATAGTCATATGTAGATAATGCAGAAAGCCACCTATGGCCAGTGGCATCCAACTTAGCTGAGGTCTGCACATAGGTCAAAGGATTATTGTCAGTTTTACTAGTATTTTAGCCCCATACAAGTACTCATGGAATTGGTCAACAATAGCCCTTCAAAGCTGAACTCTAACTTATGTACAGGATAGTTCTTTTCGGATGGGGTCAGGCTTCTACTGGCAAAGGCCACTGGTCTCCAGGCCATTCTCGTGCTCTTGGTACAACTTGGCCCCAACCCTTGCAAGCTAGCATCAGTGTGCAGGGCGTAAGGTTTTCTTGGATCGGCATAGGCCAGCACTGGAGCATGGGTAAGGTTGATATATGATCTCATGAAAACAGTCTCACAATCAGGAGTCCAGCGGGCCCCAAATACTTCACTCGGATGAAAATACACTCTTTCAGTCTTGAGGGACGCTGACTTTTAGTATTTTTGTGGGTTGGGGATACCCTTGAGTAAGGTTAAGTAAAGGCGGATCACTCTTGAATAGTCCTTGATGAAGCGCCGATAATAACCACAGAATCCCAGGAATCTTTGCAGTTCTTTTTAGATTTTGGGCTGTGGCCAGGTGTCAAGGCCTCAACTTTACTTGGGTCGGTCTCTATTCCTCGGTGGATACTATGTGTCCCACATACTTTACTGATGTTTGAAAGAATTGACACTTATCAATGGACAGTTTAAGGCCAAAGTCCTCCAGTCGGTCCAATACCTTAAATAACCTGCTCTCATGTTCCTCCAGTGAGCTGCCAAATACAATAACATCATCTAGGTATACCAGGCACTCTAGTAAGTTCATGTCCCCACTGCACTCCATCAATCGTTGAAAAGTGGCTGGGGCACCTGAAATCCCTTGAGGCATCCTCATGAATTCATAGAAGCCAAGCGGACAGATAAAGGCCGTCTTCTCCACGGTCCTCTGGGGCCATCGGGATCTGGTAGTACCACTGCGGAGATCCAGCACAGAGAACCACTTGCTCCCGTTAGGCAGTCCAAAGCATCCTGAATGCGGGGCATTGTGTACTGATCAGGGATAGTCCGCGGTTTAAGGTGCGATAATCCACACATCCTTACTGTTCCATTCTTTTCCTCACTACCACAATGGGGAAGCATAAAAGCTTCTGGATTCTTGTATTACACCAGCTAACATCTCTTGCAGATGCCGTCTCACATCATCTATGTCAGCAGGTGCCAGGCGCGAGACCTCTCACGAAATGGTCTTTCGTCATGCAGCGGATATTGTGCTCAGCTCCTTGCACGCATCCTACATCCCATTCCTTTAAAGAAAACACCTGGTCTCTCTGGGCAAGCTTCTCACTGATCCTCACTTTCCATTCAGCTGGCAGCGGGGAGTCGCCGAAATCAAACAAGTCAGGCGTTACTCTGTCATTCTTCCTTGAACTCTTGCTGCTGGGTAGCACTGCAGTGTCTGCACAATGCACATTAGCCAGGATGCAACCTCTGTTTACTCGAATGTCTCTTTCAGACACATTATGAACTTGGACCATTACCCTTCTGGCATAAGCATGGGCTCTAGCGGGCAAAATACTAGGCTTGACCAGCAGTCCCTCTGGCAATTTTCCATCGCCTGGTGCATCCAACATTAATATTTTATTCTTAACATCCTTTCTGATACGGACCTCTCCCTGTAAGGTACACTGGGCATTTGCGCCAGGATCAGAGACTCAGGATCCTTCTTCCATACAATTCCGACCGGTTCCTCTGGTTCTGTTTTTTCAGCATCTCTCTGTGCCTCATAGGCCTTCTTAATTAAGCGGAACTCTTAAAAGCTCTACTAGTCTTTGACCCTGTTTTTCATAACACAACTGTGCCAGCCTTCCGAACATATGAGCATTTGTTCCAATCAACAAAGGGACACCATCATACAGTCCAGTGGGGGACACATAAGGCTAGGGTCTCTACTTGTTCAGGCCACTCCAGCCACGGAGGTGGGAAAGACAGCCAAATTCGGATATACCGGAATAGGGGTAGGCCTTCTCACTTAACCCCATACATGCAGTCCTTCTAATGGTTGTAAGTGCGTCTGACAAATGCTTCTGATACCAATCCTGGAACATAATTTGTCACTTGGAGCCACTGTCTAATACAGCTCTTGTAGACACTCCATTCACCTTTACAGTGGTCTCCATGGAGGGACCCACTATTCTGGACCAGTCTGGAGGCGATAGTGGGGCCTGGGCAACTGACCTTGCCACAAAGGACGTGAGTTAGCATTTTTGGTGCCCTCACTGGGATCATTTCGTCACCTCTTAACCACTGATTTGTTCTCCGAAGCTCTCCTTGTAGCCTATATGCAACTTTGTCAGTGTCTTTTGGGGACCGCATTCCCTTTTCATGTGCCCATCTTTCCCACAATTATAGCAAAACATACTTTCTGGGTTTGAGCTGGCGAGCGCCACACTGGGAGCCAGGGCGGGGTATTACTAACTGGAAACCTTGGTGCCATCTCTCTGTCTGCGGCGTAATAAGCATTTGGAGACATCTCGTCAGTTTCTCCACTTCCATGGTCAAGGAATCGGAGTCGGAGCTGTTATCAGCAGGAGATACATGGGTGGGTACCCCCACCCCCATAGCAGATGCAGTCGGATATAGGTCGGGCCCATACTTGCAGGCATGGCCTTCATAAAGGGACTGTTTTGAATTCCCCGGATCTCTCTCTCAACAGTTCGCCCCATTGTGGCATATCATTTTCCTTTGTCAGAGCACTCATTGACTGCCAACCTCTGCCCCTGAACTTCACTTGATGGGTCACCCTCAGTCACTTTCGGAGTCGTAGCCGCTATTGGTGCAGGTCCCTCCCGAGTCGTCTTTTTCTCAACTCTCCTGAATTTCTCTCATTAACTCATCATAGGAGGGTGGGGATTCCAGTCGATCTGCCAGGCGTAACTGAAGCAACAGCAGTTCTGAGAAGGGGCAGACTTAAGGATCCTGTCCAGCCTGGTTCGGTCCAGTTCAATCGCTGGCAAACTACCTTTTCTGAGGCATTCTTGCAACAATTTTTCCAGCCGAGATACATACACAGACAACAACTCCCCTTGGTACTGTTGTGCATCTCTACTCTCCACCATAGGTCCTCATCAAATCTGGGCTCCACACATTCTCCAAGGCCTCAAAGATAGGCCTGTGCAGTCGCTTCAGGTTGCCTGGCCCGTTTGTACGGATGGTAGCAGGGCAGGACCTCGGAGGCTCCTCACTAACCCTCTTTCGGCTTTTACTTCTTCCGAGCATTGCCATTCTAGCACTTGGGGCAACATAGTCTATCAGGTCTCCAGTCATCCTCCCTTGGGGGTGGGAGGGTGCAGAGAAGATCCTCAACCTTCGGTAAGAGTCGTGACTAATGGCAGGTGCAGAAATAGGAGTCTGCATTGGTTCAGCCACCATTACGGGCACTGGAGCAGGAGAGGTGTTGGGGAGGAACACCCCAGGTGGAAGAATAGTTTCTTCAAGTCCTCCACAGTTTTCCCTCTCCAGCAACCATTCAGCAAATTTCTCCTCAAAGAGTTTCAGATAGTGGTGGGGGCTGATTCCCCGGTCTTTACTGTCCTTAGTTATCACTCTCCAAGCAGTGAGGCTCCCTCTGGGGTAATGGTCTGTGGCACTTTGGAGCTATCTATGGGATCCTTAAACTCTACTAGGGCCAGGAAAGTGTGGGTGAGCAGATTAGCATGCTCGACCCACCACCACAGGGTTTGTAAACCTTCCACCTTGGAAAGTACTCCCTGCACAGTGTCCATATTGATACCCAGGGATGTCCAGGATAAGCATAGCATTTGAGGGTGATCTCCTCCCCAGCCACCACTCCACCAGCGGTGCACAGCCACTTCTGTCGGGTACCCATTTTTTCTTAACAGTGGTTCGTAAATATGGCCACTAGAGGACACACAATCAGGGTGAGCCTCAAGATGTAACTAGATGGGCGCTATCCCAGGGCTACTACCCTGCCTGATTTGCCACTAACAGGTTGAGGGGCCTGGATCCAATGGCGGATGCCTCCACCCCGAGTCAGGGTTTGCAATAGTTAAACTAACTTGGTCACAGCCCTCTGGGACACTGCAACCCCCTTTCTTCCCACTGGTGGCCCACACAATATATCTGAATTACCTTCACAGTATACACTTACCCCCAGGAGTCTGGTTCTGGCACTGGGACCTCCTGTGAAATGAGATACAGTGCAACAATCACAGTACAGTACTTTAACATAGACAAATACCTCAGGCAGTATAACTTTGCTGAAACAAGCAGCTCTGATTTATTTAGGGATATAACAGGACAGGGAAATCAGGTTAATTAAGCTTATCAACTCAATAATCTACCTATGGCTCTGTGCACAGGCTACCCTATCAGTTACTGTCACGTGTGTATCCAAGCCCAGTGGCTAGTCCAAACCGTGGCAGCTGGTAGGGCCCTTTCACACATAGAGAAAAGGAGAATTAAACAGTCAGCAGTACAGTAATTCCATTTGGATTTAATGTGGCAATTCAACAGGGAGCGACCTGAATTAGTACTCACGACCTCCAAATAAGATAGGGTCCTTCAATGTCAGCAGGGCTCACTTGAGGTACACAAACCTCTTCACACATCCATATAAAAGAAAGCACTATACCAGGCAGGCTGCATCTGTATCCATCGCAATTACTGTACAATACCCGGAGAACACACAGCAGATTCAGTTCCTGACAGACCCGAATGCAATTTTCAGCAATTCCTCCAGTCTTCTACAGGGTGAGCCTGGTTTCTACTCTTCAGAGATCTTTTGATTCTTTTCACAGGACAGATTCAGTCCTAACAAGCTGTTACACAAGCTGCAGACCTGAACTCTGGGCCTTACACGTTTTTGACAAACTCACACTGAAAAAGGCAGGGCTCCTTCCTTCTTCACTGCCAAAGCTCAACTGAACTTTCAACCCGACAAAACGGGCACTTCCTTTGAGTTCTTCCAGTTCTTGACTGGATTGGCTGTCACTCACAATAGACTGCCGTTGTTGGTCCAAAAGGCACTGAAGTCTAAACTACATCTCCCAGAGTCACTGCCTATACAATCCTCTTGTGGCTGGCTCAGATTATGAGTCAAGTTCTGATTCGTCCAAGGCACCATTTTAGAGCTAGCTTACCCCACACTGATTGGTCCAGTTCAGCAGTTCAAAACTAGAATGGGGAACTAGCAGACACAGTTCTGACTGCAAAGAAAGCAGGTTAGACAAACTGTAATTTCATTATTACTCTAAATAATTTCTGGCAAATGATTACATCTTTCAGATAGGTTCCTTTGCACCTAGTGACTGCAAAAATGAGTGAATTGGCAGCAGCTCGAGTGGTACTCAGAGCAGCACAGTCCCCATATAAACTAGTTATGTCTGCAAGCAGACAGCTCTTAAAGAGACAGTACCAGAGGCTCTAAAAACACTCACTGATAAATGGCTTAAATGCCAAACACCATTCAGGCTTGGAGCATTCAAGCAAGCTCCTGGAAGTCTTTTGGGAACCCCCATTTGCAGGGGGGTTACACAGGTACAATAGCCCCTAATCAGCATACAAATCCCCACTCTGTTTGCACTTACCACCAGGGCTGATTCCACCAGTCCGACCCTGGAGATCCCCTGAAAATAAGGTTAGACACAGCAGTTAACAACAGTACAGTGCTTCTGGTACAAAATGGAACCACAATCAGGTTAAATGCAAAAACAATTAGATCTGATTTATTCAGGGGGAATGAACAAGGGAAGGGCGTAATTTGGCTGATTAGTTCTGTAACTGATTCAATCAGGTAACTGTGCATGCAGTTTAGAGTCCCTTCACAGTCACATACTCTGGGTACCCAGTTGGAACAAAGGGGGGCTAACCTAATTCGTTGCCCGGGGTAGGCCGGCATTGTAGCTGGTCAGGGTCCTCTGATGGAAAGTAGAAGCATGCACAACCACACACAATTTGTAATCTGGAGCCAGGAGGCTCGGTTCATGATATTAGACAAAACAACTAAATCAGATGACACACTTTGATTGAGCTGTTGTTGCAGGGAGCTACCCTGGTGTATACTCCCGCTACCCAGTACAGGACACAGGATGGATGAAATGGAGACTTTAGGATGGCTTTCTGGTTTCTCAGGAGAAGCAGGACCCACACGCATCACCGAGGTGTCGTTCCTGTTCGAGGTGCTGAGCAGGGGGCTGATCCCTGGGCAGGTCTCTCGTCGATGGTTTTCTCTGCATCGCGAGTAGCTGGTTGGGCCAAGTTGGCAGGGCCCAGGCTGGGTGAACAGTTCAGATTCAGTCCAGTAAATGCTGGATGCAGCTTCCAGCCAGCGTGACACAATTAGGAAGTGGGGAACCAAACTGCGACCCACTAACAGCATTCAGCAAATTTATAGCAAAAGAAAAGCAATACCACAGTTTGGATGACAGTCTGGTTGCAATTTCAGATTTTCTGAGCAAAACCTTGTTCTCTGTGGTGATTCAGATGTTCTAACAGGCCGATCGCTTATAGCAAATCTTTGGTCTTCTTCAGGTAATTGGGCAGTCACAATTCAGCAGCTTTTGTCACAATTGGTTCGGATATAGTTGGTTAATTAAGCACTCTAAGGATCCCTTTCAATTGCCTTTCCACCAGTTTCCCTCATAACTACACAGGGGCAGCTGCTCGAATCACTTGAGCTGTTCACTCTCTCAATTGCAAACTCAGACTGACTCTCTGCTGCAGGCAGCACAGGGACTTCTTCTGAGATCCAAAAGGTTTGGTTGGTTGATCCATCTGTCTGTCACAACAAGAGCTCTACCTCCAGGTCCATTTAGGCGCCAAAGTGAAAAAACTACAATTCCTACAGAAATTCACTCCCACAAGACCCCTGGGGACAGACTCCATTTTAAGGTGCCCAAAAGGTACTGATATATGCAATACAGAAATGTCCATGCTGCAAATAAAGGCAGGTTAGACAAACTATAATACCAATGTTATTGTAGCAGCTAATCAGCAAACAACTACCAGTTCTAACTGAACTCACTCTGCACCATTAGCGATGGCAACACAGAGCAATATTACTGCAGCTCAGGCAGGACTCAAGCCTGGAAACACTTGGCCCCTGCCCAGATTAATTATACACTACAAAAATAATGTCTCTTAAAGAGACAGGCATGGATGCTAACAGGGCACTCGCATGCAAGCACTTTTACATCTGTAAAGACACAGAACACCAGCCTGGCAGTGGGCATTTAAGCACACCCAAGGAAGACTTTTGGGAACCCCCATTTATAGGGGGGTTACATCCTTCCCTGCTTGGAAAGAATTTGGCATCCATGTCAAGTCTATGCCAACAACAACATTATTTGAAGACATTGTACTTATACAAAATATATTCTTCATTACCATTACTATACGTATCCAAAATAGCTAATACATATGAATATATATATAGTATTGCAACAGTTATGCATTTATCATACATTCAATAATGATGTCACTATGATTCACACAATAATTTTACTGTACTCATTCATGTTATAGTTTATTGCATTCTAAACAACATAGATGGGGTCCCATCCCTATCAGCTAACTTGCGGCTAGATGGGGCAGGGGCACCATGTCCTGAACGATGGACAATCAACTTGGAAGTAGCAGAAAGGCTCAGTTTTGTCAGTGAGCTCTTTGAAACATAGATACCCTTGTGGACGACATTTAAAGGAAGACCTACTGGTCTTCCAGGGGAGTTGTAGCTCAGACGTATTATGGGTTTAACCACTCTCTCAGACTTTGTTGGGGAAACAGGTACAGTCTCTGGAGTACCAGCATTTGCATCAGTCTTCTTCAGTAGAAAGGGGTACGTCTGCACTGAGCAAAGTCTCCAGTATCCGAAAATTATCAGCTCCTTGCACGGCAGATTCTGCTTCCACATTACTTTGCTTATTATTCTCTCCTGAAGAGGGCCCAGGTTGCTCAGCCTGAAGGAACTCTTGGATCACTGAATTTTGTGGCACTGAAGGGGTGTTGTCAACACTTCATATTGTTCTGCAGGTTCCGGTGTATCACAAGGGGGATTTTCCACAGCAGATTCCTCCTCGGGGAAATTCAAACAGTTTCACTAGACACAAGGAATCTGCTATTTCAGCCGTAATACTCTGCACCTCACTTTCAGGGGCATTTTTTTCCAGGGAAGAAGCTGGGGGGATAGGCAGCTCTGAAGGCCCAGCTTTATCCCCATGATTCTGCAGAGAATTGCCAAGAAACAACTGGCTCAGTTCATAAGAAGGATAGTAGGCATTGTCACATTCACTTTCATCAGAAATGGACTGACAGCCATCATCATTCAGGGCCTGCTGGGGGAGGAGGCCTTAGGTCTGGAACAACAGGGGCAGGTTGACTCTGTCTCTTTTTGGCAGCAGTATGAGTCACCGGCCCGGGGGAAGTGTCGGATGTTGGTTCAACATCAATGATCACTTGACTGATGGGCAGTAGGTGATTGCGGTGCATGGTCTTGACAGCTCTAGAGTTGTTCTCAGGGCACACTTTGTACACAGGCAGTTCATCCAGTTTACTGATTACTACGTGTGGAAGGTGATGCCACCTGTCAGCAATTTTATGCTTTCCATGTAGTCCCAAAGTGCGCAACAATACATGGTCTCCGGGCAGTAGCTCTTGAGCCTTCATTTTCTAATCGTGCCTCTCTTTGTTGGCAAGGTTTCTTTCGGCAGCCATTGTTTGAGCCAGTTGATACGCATAGTTCAATTGAGCTTTCAGTTTCTGTACATATTGTAAATAGTTCTCAGCTTGGACCCCATCCGAGGTTACCCCAAAGCAAACATCTACGGGCAGCCAGGCTTCCCTCCCGAACATGAGACGATAGGGAGAGAATCCTTTAGCATCACTTTTGGTGCAATTGTAAGCGTGTGCCAAGGTGCTAATCTGCTGACTCCACTTAGAATTGTCTTTAGGATGGAGAGTACCCAACATGTCCAGAAGGGTTCTGTGAAAGCATTCTGGCTGAGGATGCCCTTGAGGGTGATAGGGAGTGGTTCTGGACTTTCGCACCCCCTATAGAGAAAGCATTTCTTTGATTAGTTTACTTTCAAAGTCTCTTCCTTGATTGGAATGGATACATTGGGGTGCACCATAGTGGACAAAGAACTTTTCTACTTGCACCTTGGCCACCATAGAGGCCTTTTGATCCTTGGTCAGGAAAGCTTGTGTGTATCGGGTGAAGTGATCGGTTACTACCAGTACATTGCCAATGTTCTTTTGATCAGGCTGCAGACACAGGAAGTCTATACAAACCATTGACAAGTGGGGCAGCTTTCTGGGGCAAAGCTTTCCAGTGGAGGCAATGACTGCAAGTTTTGACATGATTCTCAACATCTGCCCCCATTTTCAGCCAATAGAATTGGGATGGCACTAAGTTGAGAGTCCGGTCAATACTGAGGAGTCCCATGTGGTTATGGGGGGACCTCAGTACCAGCTGTTTGAATGCTGTGGGTAGGACCAACTGCTGCTTGTCCACTTGACCTTGATGATCTACTGTTTCTCTATATATAATAACTGATCTCTCAACTTTAGTCTGGGGCCTTCTTTGAATAACAGTGCAGTTCGTGAGTCAGTAGAATGTAATTTAGACACATCCTTCCCCCACACAGGGCATCTAGTGTGGGCTGAATGATGGGGTCATGGGATTGAGCCCATTGAATGCTGTCGCTACCAAACTGGGGTAAAGAAGTGATATCTAATGCAGAAAAATTACAGTACGCGCCAGGTATGCAAGTATCAGGGGGCCCTATGTCCACCAGGCAGTCCACGGTGTCTGCAGACAATTGCTCATCTTTGTCAAACTTTTGGCACAATGCTTTAATAGAAGGTTCAGACAGCCTCACTCAATTCTCTTTGGAACTTGGCCTCCATGATAGGGCGTCAGCATCAATATGGTTCAGTCCAGGCCGGTATTCAACTGCATAATCATAAGTTGACAAGGCAGAAAGCCACTCGTGCCCAGTGGCGTCCAACTTGGCTGAAGTCTGTACATACGTTAGAGGATTGTTATCAGTCTCTACTAATATCTTGGCCCCATAGAGGTACTCATGGAACTGATCGACTATGGCCCACTTTAGAGCGAGGAACTCCAACTTGTGAACAGGATGATTCCACACGGAGGGTGTCAAGCTGTGACTGGCAAAGGCCACAGGTCTCAGGCCATCATCATATTCTTGATATAGCACAGTCCCAAGCCCTTTTAGACTGGCATCCATGTGCAGGATGTATGGTTTGGTGGGATTAGCACGTGCAAGGACTGGAGCGTGAGTAAGCTGATAGATGACTTTGAAGAATGCCGCCTTGCACTCAGGAGTCCAGTGGGTTCCAAAAGGTTCACCTGTTCAAAAATACACCTTGTCTTCTTCTTTGAGGGACCCCTTTTTGTATCTGCAATTGGTGGGAGGATAGCCTTGGGTAAGAGTAAGGAGCGGCCGGATTACCTTCAAATAGTCCTTAAAGATCAATTGCCCCCATTGTGTTGTAGCAGTAATGTTTGTTACCTTAATCATTAATTCTCACTCCTGATATTCTGTTTCAGTTGCTGAATGAGAAAGAGATAAATATTTGTTTTAATTATTTTTCAAATAAACCAGCATGCGCTCATGTGTGACTGCCTCTGCATTGCTTTCTTACGACTCATGACCTTTCACCTTGCGCTAGCACTATGATGTCAATATTGTTGTCAATCCACTGACAGCATTTCTGGCGGAGTTTAAATGTGCTGCTGAAGTAATGGCAACCTATGAATTTGATGCCAATAAAGATGAGATCCAGTTATTTCTTCCAGTGGACCCCTTTGAATCAGAGCCTTTCACTCCAGTCCGGCGATTGTAAGCATCTGCTGACAGTAGTATGCAGAATGAAAGTGCCGTACACTGTAGTGTGGAAGTGCTGATGTCCCAACCAGTAGATGCATGGTCAGTCCGTTTTGGGGTGATTTCAGTTTTTAATGTAAAACCATGGGAAAAGCTATTATTTTGTAACTATATTAGATATAAAGGACTACATCTAAAATTCTATCTCTCTATCTGTATTTCTTTGTTGAAAATAATCGTTACTGTGGTTTTTACTCGTGTTAGTTCTAGGATGTTCATAGTGTGTATGTATTCCTCATACATCAGATTTGATTAATGTTGTAACAAACACATTTGTATTGTGCAATTAAAAATGTTTATTGTCCCTCTCTTTTGTTCACATGGATCACAGATTACACAGTAAATGCTGCCTCATGGTCCAGTGGCACTCCCTCCCCACCCGTACCCATTCACTGTCACGGACATGTAAATGGGGTCATTAGTCATGCAAGGTGCAGTGCCATTTGCATGCCATTATGACCCCATTTGCACGTGCTCCACAGGGATGCACCTGGTGGACCACACCGGGCACCCTGCAGGGCTGTCAGTCCAGCCATTGAACCTGCCCTGGTGGCATAGTAGTCCCCCCCTCCACTGCCTGTAGTATAAAAGCTCCGAACATATGGCACAGACTCCTATGCTGTATAGGGACCCCCCCATCCCATGACAGAGCGATGTGACCTTGTCACCCTGCAAATGCTCTGGTGGTCCAGTGGTCCCATCATCCACTGAGGTGCCCCACCGCACAATCCGAAGACATGTCCCGTATGGGGCTGGTAGGCAGCAGTACCCACCTGCATGCTGCCATGGCTGGACTCTGACTATGCTGTCTGAGACTGACAGTGTACAGCACAGCTATCAGCTGTAAGCCCACTGGGTGACATGGTCTACCAATGCACTGTGTACAGTACTGCATGCTGTCAGTCTCATGCAGGACAGGTCTTGGGATTAGGCAGGGGGCGTGCCTGAGTTATGGGGTGGTTGTGGGACCACTGGACCACCACAACACTTAGATGGTGCCGGGGTTGCATCAGTCCCCCACGTGGATGAGGGCCCCATACAGCATAGGAGTCTGCATGCCGTATGTTCGGGGGCTTTATGCTGTGGGTGGTGGAGGGACCAGATGCCACCAGGGCCCAGCAACACATACAGTCGTCTGGGGCACTGATGCTACAGACGGAAGGGGGGGCCAGTATGCCACCAGGGCACTCTACCTTACAGTCGTTGGGAGTATCGATACTATGTGTGGAAGGGGTTCCACTATACCACCTGTGACTGTAACAGGTGACAGGTGGCATAGTACTTTGGGTTGGTGGGGGGGATTACTGGACTGGCAGGGAGTGCATACTTACGTGCTGTCGACTGCAGTATGGCAGCCTGACTGTGGGTGTCTGCCCACTTAAGCCTAATTTTTCTGGATTTATCTTTCGGTTGTTCATCCCCAGACATGCCCCGTGGATGCATCACTGATTTCTGCTGTGAATGGTGCTGCGCTGAGTATGCATGTGCACACCCCCTTCACGGGCCCTCCAAGAGTGCATCATATCATTGTTGACATTGTGTGTTGCATCTGCGATGCATTGGCGCATCATGGTTGCATCCACGCATCAGACCCCTTGTAGAATCGCCTTCAGGTGCATGTTTGGGAATGTGCTGGCCCATCTCAGATGCACTCAGTGCATCCATGTTGTGAATCCTGACCAATATATATAGTGGACACAAGATTAAATCATGCGTTGAACAGTCAGGATCTGATAGTTATGTATTTTCCCTGATACATGTTGTATACATTATGCCCCGTGGTGAAACACATTAGTTATATGTATGAGTGGACAGTGATCTCAGATATCATTATGAATGGAATGGCACTGCATAGCCACATTTGATGCTAGTCAAGGTTATTGTCCACTCATTCACGTAATAGTGTATTTAACCATGGCCATGACGTATTCGATTTACACAATCTGACTGTGTTTTTCTGCAGTCATATTGGTTTGATTATGACACCGTAGTAGCGTACATGGGTAATATGGAATCAAACAGTAGGGTGGTGAAGGACCTATGGGGAGAGGCTCGAGGACCTCCACATGTACACATTGGAGGACAGGAGGGATGGGGGGACATGATAGAGGTCATAAAGTACATGAAGGGGATAAATAGGGGATGCTCAACTGGAGTGATCCAAAGGAAATGGAGAGGGGGTGGCAAGTAGAGGACACAGGTGGAAGCTAAGGGTGGGGGGAGACTCAGGAAGGAAAGAAGGAGGTTGAACTTCACTGAGAGGGTTGTTGAACAATGGAATGCGCTGCCCATGGAACTAATGGAGTCAGAGACTGTGGAGGGGTTCTCAAATTGTGTCCCCTTGTTCTTGCACATCTCTTTTTCTGAAAGATGCTACCCTCTTTGACTTTGTTGATTCCACTGAGGTACATAAAAGTTTCTATTTTGTGTACCCTCTCCCTCCTTTCCTCAAGGGTATACATATTAAGGTGCTTTAGTCTCTCATCATGTGGCTTCACTTGCAGACCTTGCACCATTTTAGTTTCCCTCCTCTGGACTGCCTCCATCCAGTCTATGTCCTTGTAGATATGTGGTCTCCAGAACTGGACGCAGTACTCCAGATAGGGTCTCACCAACTGTCTATATAGAGGGATGAAAAATAATTGTTTTCTGCTGGTGATGCCTCTCCCTATACATCCCAGTATCTCCTCAGCCCTCCCAACTGCTTTCTCACATTGCTTGCTAACCTTAAGATCATCTGATATGATTACCCCCAGGTCCCTTTCCATTGTTGTTGTTACTATCTCTCCCCCCACTGTCTTCTCTTTCCCTGTATTTTTATCGTGAACCACACTGTTTGGTGGTCACTTATTCCCAGATGGCTACCCACTTCTAGATCTGAGATTCTCTCTGTCCCCATTTGAGAGTGCCAGGTTTAAGAAGGCTCCCTCCTGAGCAGGATCCAACACAAGTTGTCTGAGGCATGCCCCCTGTAGGGCATCGAGAATGGCCCTGCTCTTCGATATGGCTGCAGCAAAGGTGCTCCAATTAACATCTGGCATATTCAGGTACCCCATCAACAATAGCCCCCCTTTCTCTGCCATCCTAAGCATGCCTTGTATCATATCCATGTCCATTTCCTCCCCTTGAGATGGGGGTCTGTATACAACCCTTGTGCGGAAGCTCAAACAGGTGTCAGGGTCCATCAGCTGTGCTTGAATACCAGCTAGCTCCATTATATAGGAGCTGCCCCACCATCCTTTACTACATCACCTTCCAACCCCCTCTAACACTGTCCCATGCCATTTATAAACTGCCCACTGTCATGCAGAATATCATGTCCATGTTTGCAGTGTTACATTTTGCAACCACCCTCCATGTTATAAATGCTTCTTCATCTGTCTCTGATATCTTCCACCATCCAACATGATGCACAGCTGCGTACACAACATGTTGTGGCTGGCTATGAAGCATGTCTGCTAAATGCACCATGCACTCAGTTACCACATTACAACTGTCAAAATGTGTGCATCACACAACAAACACTGAGTTGCAACCTGTTCTGGAGGCAAGGGAAACCCAATGCATAGCCCTGTCTCTGGATAGCAAAGCATCCCCCCAACCACATCCCATGACATGTCCACACGCGATGGCGGTGGGTACTGTCCATCACTTTAGATGTTGGTGAGCAATGTTAGGGTACATGTTTGTGCCCATGCACTGATGTACTGTTCCATGGTCCACAGTTCCCATCTTCATATGTTGGTGCGTGGGTACTGAAGACTCACACCAGTGCAGTGGCTGTGTTGTGTGTGTCGGCGGGGGGGGGTTAATGCACACGTTGACTGACCTCATAAATGGATGCTGGTCATTGTGTGCCTGGATGTAACATGGGGAGGGGTATTGGGCAAGGGTTGATTTGCTGTTAAAATGTAGCCATGTACAGCCATGCTTGGTTCATGCAGTGACTATTCTCACACTTGTCACTGCTCATACCCTCCCAGTTGTGCATCTGCCCCAGTGTTTGTTGCAATGTTCGTTAGTTTACTCTGAAGCAACATATTGAGTTTTAGACACCAGTGTTGCATTAAATCAACAACAGTGTTTTAACTTTTATAATCTATTCATCTACAAGTGACATAGAATCAATGAAACATTAAGTTGTACTCTCACATTTGACTAATCACAGTCATCATATACAGTCTGCTGACTTTTTAATTATATATTTTTCTTATTTTCTTTTCAGACTCTATTGGCACCTTGCATATCGCAAATTCACATTTTGGATATTCCACAGACTAGAGAGAGGAAATACGAGAATTTTATCGTCTTGCGTAGTGAATGCAATACATAGAAAACTTCCTGCTGAGTACTATACATGGTTTTGCCATTATGCATATTGAACAGTTTAAACAAAAATTAACTTATGACTCATTTAATGTTACAATAGCTACATAACATAGCACAAATCTGTATGTGATGTACTTGTTAAAGGTGACCCGCAAAGAACCACTGCAGCCTGCTTCCGTCCCCACATACCTTACAAAGGCGCTGCCTGAGTCTGTGGTTGCAGTGAATACACTGTTTTGTTTTTGACAAAATGCTGAAATTTTCTGCTTAACATTGAAGCACAGCTTGGTTCACAATTTTTTTTTTTAGTTGTTTAACCAGGAGTAGCACACTAAGCTGAAAGCTTTTTTACAGGAGTGACTTGGGAGCACAGGGAAGTTAAGTGACTTGCCCAGGGTCACACAGTATGCAAGTGGAAGCTGTGGGATTCAAACCCAGGTCTGTTCTGCTGGATGTCACCAGATTTGCCCCTCAGAGCCTTAAACCACTGCGCTATACTGCCTCCCCTTGCAATTGATTGCATGCAAAAAGTCATGTGAGTTACACCCATTTAGTGACGTCGATACCACCACTGCTCTTAGTATAGTAGCAGTGGTGATACATTATTATGCTTATTTTATGGCTTTTAAGGTGGTCTTGATATGTGTAACATTAATTACAGCAACAACCTGCCCAGGTGATACTGTAAGTAACATTACATGTGTAAAGACCCTCCTTAGAAGTCGTAAAATAAGCATAACAAAGTATCACCACTGCTACTATAATAAGAGCAGTGTTGTTATTGACATCACTAAATAGGTGGAATACACATTATTGTTTGCACCCGAACAATTGCGAACCGCACTGTACTTCCGTGTTAGGCCTACAGTTTCTGCAGTTTGTAAACATCAGGAAAACAGATAAATTTACAATTAAGATCACTGAAGCCACAGACACATGCAGCACCATTGCAAGGTATGTGAGGATGGGAAGATGCTGCACTGTTTCTTTGTGTGTCACCTTTAAGCTTCAGTTTTAAAAGCAGTCACAACAATATTGTGACTTAATTCCTGTCTTCCACAAATTAATAAAGTACTGATTACTCAACTTTATGAACAATCTAAATATAAATTAATTTCTGTATAAAGTGTAATTCATATCTATTACTGAAGCACTGACATTTTGAAGTTCAGCATGCATTTGTCTTTCACAGATATGCATGTGACAAAAATACCACACAATGTGTTAAATAGTTGTTCAAAGTTTTTAACAATAAATGAATAATGAAGTTGAACTTTACCTTGGTGTGGATCATATTCTCCTTCAGTTTATAACAATGCAAACTATACCTATGTGACGTTACAAAATTTAAATCTGCAATGATGTCTGCCACCATTGGTGGGTGGAATGGGTGTGTGCGGGTTTCATGTGTCGCATAACATACTTTGGCTAATGCAATAGCATGGCTGTGGTTTTTTGGATAATGTGTCTATCAATGGATCCATGCATGCCCTAAGCTATTTACAAATCATTGATCAATTGAAATTCCACACTAAGAATTGTATGTACATTAGTATGCATTTATTAGTAAATGATCATATTCCTGAATGAAAAAAAGGTATAGTACAGTATGCCATTAGTGGCTTAATTGTTACACTTCTGATTTAGAGGGCACACATAAATGATATCAGTATAACATTTATTAATTATTAGAAAATGAGATAACTGTTTGAAATATCATAGTTATTAATATTAGAAACCATTATACATTACCTATGTTAATGTTGTGCCAATATTCAGATTTTATAACATGAAACCATATTTAAATTTTTGTGAGTAACATATGTTGTGTGGATCAGTATGGCTGTCTGTGTACTGTTTTTAGTCCATCTTTGCACATGTCATAACTCCATGGTGACCTTTGATGTGGTGCAGTTATTATGATGCTGCCTTCTGAATCAGGATGTCTCAGTAATCTCCATCAACATCTGTTGATATCGTACTGTGATCAAATTTAGAGAGGAGACAGAAATTCAGTGACATGTACATCTTATGACCAATACCTTAAACTTTTTAATGAGCTTACAGTATAGTATATTGGTATCATTTGTGGTGTATGTCAATCAAAATGCCAAACAAACAAGTTTCCCGGATTCCATACTGTTGTGCATATTTTGAAAAGATATCAGACACATATCAAGTATGATATAACCTAATCTTTATCATTTTTCAAACTCATTTAAGTACCTAACAACCTGATGCAGAAACTTGTTTCTTTTATGTGTTAATATGTCCCTTCGGCACCACTTGTTGCCGAAGACGAGTGGTTTCATGTACCATCCGCTGAAGGAGAACAGCAAAGAAAAGCTGAGCTGTTTTGGCTCAAGCTGAAGGGAAATGAAACCACTCATTTTCAGCAACAATTGGCAATGGGGTACATATTAGTATAGTACTGATCGAGAGCGAGCAATAATATATATTTTTTTTAAAAAGTGTTAACAGAATGTTCCCTTTTCCAAGAGGTCAACATACCTATGATATTGTAGCCAAAGTGCCTTCCTCTGCATTATGTTGGTATGTCTGCACAGTCAACTGAAATGCATATGTTATGTCATGAATCATACATGTGGTTCAAGTTCTTGCAGTGAGATATCTGTATACCCACATGCTGAAGACAGTCTTCACGAAGCAGCAAACTTCCAATGTGATGGTGCACAATGTTTTATAATGTATACTGAAATGCTGTTATGCATTGAATTCTGTTCCTTTAATATGCTTGTTTTGCTGCAGAACTTACATAAGTATGCTGTTCTGCTGCATTAGGGATTTCAGTATTGCATCAGAAATCATTGTCATGAGGACACAGACTTTATTTTAACGATTGCATGATGTTGTAAGTTGTGTTTATTTCAAACGTCACATTGCAAAAGCACCTGAAGCAGACTGTGTCAGTAATTGGAGCATAACAACATCCCTCAACTGCCCCCCACCCCCAAACAACACTTCAATGAAATAGAGTTCAGTGATGGAAATATGCATTTACGCTTATACACTATATATAATAGCAGATGGGAAACTGCATCCACAACCAGTGTTTAGTGCCACCTCAGTGATCCAGTTCGCACAGATCTCTCGAACTGTGCTCTGGAGGTAGTAGGGAATCAGTACCCCTCAGTAGCATCACACACTGGTTGTGCATAGTTGCCGAGCCACTATCATACGTGCTGTAGTATGTATTGAAAGCTGATCACCAAAATACAGTCATATTCTATTCCTTGTTTTCAATCTCTGACATGTGTTGTCAACACATTTAATAGTGTTACCTTGAATTAAGTGACAACATGTTAAATCTGCTCCGGTGACTTCTCACAAGATCTTCCTTCCCTTCTTTAGTGTATTCAGCAGCAATTGATTTTGGCACTGTCTTGAAAGTCACCTGACTAGCACTCTTGTAGGTCGAGTACATTGATCGCAGAGAGACACCCTTATTTATAAGGTCATTCACATAGGCTAGGAGGAAAGACATATAAAACATCTTAAAATAATAACAATATCAACAAATGGATCATTAGGCAATCATGGAATTCATTGATGTGATCATTTAAAAATGTGATTACTCCACACAGGATACATTACTACACATGGTATTTAGTTACTAGCATCGATGTAACACTTCTTGTTATAAAATGGGTAGGCTAAACCAGTCAATCATAGCTCAAGCTTTCCATGCATCAAATCTGTTACATGCATGGGTGAAAAATAGAGCTGGCAGTAAAAAGGTCAAGATTATGGTGCCATTGAACGTTGGCATTTTTAATGCCGGCCATCTTATCTTTAGAAAATGTGAGAGTCTTTAGTCAACCCATTTTATAAGCAAAACTAAACTTCTACCTGACAGCATGACCTTCCTGACAAAGAAAAAAAAATAGGGGGGGGAGGCACAATAAGTACCAAACGTCTGCTATTTCCAGGTGTCTCAGCATGTTCTGGTTAATTTCAGCTCCTCGGATAAAGGTGGTTGCGTGCCAGCAGCATGTGCCCTCCCTCCATGATACATCTAAGAGTGTATGTGGTTTTATGAGGGATCACTAGCCCCTTTCACTATGCAGAAGTTTGGTGATTGCAGCCTAATGCTTGTGCTTAGGTGTATTAACCCGCAGCCGCGAAGAACCTCTCTTGCTCACTCTGTGTAACCAAGCAAGGAAATGGGTTAACGAAAATACAGTGGAGGGTCCTCTTCCCCTACAGACAGACAAGACACACTGCAATGATGACACTCACAGAAGTCCACTCCCTGCAGGAAACTCCTTGAGAATAGTTGTCAAACAGGATTTGTACTTTCACTACTAACATAAACAACTCACCTCTTCTACATGTCTTGTGCTTTCTAGTCTGATCATGTGTGTGTGTGTGTCTGGATGGGGTGGGCACCAGGTGGGTGTGAAGGAGCTTCTGTTATCTCTAGGTGGGACTATCCTATGCTGGTATTTTTTGTATACATTACTCAGATGTCGCTTTCCTCAGCGACACCAAGTGCCTACTACAAACTTTGGTAGGGGGTCTCTCTGGTACTCAGAAGAATAGCAGCAGCAGCAGCAGCAGCAGCAGCAGACACACACACACACACACACACACAGTAGAGAGCATCCGCTTCCCAAAGACCTAGAGTAAGCAGGATGACGTCATTTTGTAGTATGCGGAAGGACTATTTTTTATTAAATCAGCATAATTAAATGCTACTTACCACATATAAAAATTAATTTTCTAACTGTAAATATTTTTTTTAAGTAGACCATTTTATAAGCGCAGTAAGACACTACAGGTGTGTGCACTGAACATATTTTAATGCACACTATGGGGGTAAAGGCAGTCAGCCAAGGCCTCATGACTTACTATGCCCCTAGCAGTACGGTAAAATATGTTCAATGCACACCCTGATGTTTCTTATTGCTTACATAACAAACACAGCAATAGAGTGCAGTTACTGTAAGTTGGTGGTACACGTATTGCCCTCACCACAGGAGCTCCGCCATGAGACTTTGGGTAGGACTCACCCCATCTTTTTCTACCATCCTTAGTCATCTGTTGTGCCCATGAATAAATTTCATTATAATGGATCACTGCAAGCAGCAACCTAAGCATTTCAACACCGCAAATAAATGAAAGTGACATGAAAAGAAACAGTTGAATATCATTTATGCCACTACAAATTATAATACTTCTAAAAATGCATCTGGCCTCCATACTGTTAAAAAAGAAATTAAGACTTTTCGAAGCAAAAATGGTCACAATGCGGTGGTAAGATTCAAGTGCAGATGTCTGCTCAGATGGCGACAGTTTTCGGACATCATTGCACAGCATTTTACTGTACAATATGACCTCTTACTACTTGTTAATTAGATTGTTGTAAGGATATTCAGACTGAACGAATAAAAAAAAATTAAAAATTGAATATCACAGCACAGTAACGCTAACCTTTCTTTATCCAAAGACGTTCACTAAGTGGACCATGGGCACATTCATTATATGGAGGATCATGTCCAGTGTGGATGTTTGCAATGTGCTCACCGATGGCTTTCCAGTTAGCTGAAATTATATCACCGTCCCCTCCAATGGTAGATGCTACCCAGTACACATGGTTGCCTATGGATTGTGGCCAATCTTTCAGTTGTGCACAATCTTTTTGTCTCCCCTTGGCTTCTAACTTCTTCTTAATACCTTGATCATGTAAGATTATTATAATAATATATATATATATATATATATATATATATATATATATATATATATTATATATATTATATTATATCATGGTAATTATGATTAAAATATTTTTAAATTTCAACATACCCAAATGATACGTGTAAAACTTCAGTAATGTAGATATTCATTATATAACAAATTCAGTTACTTAAGTGCAACATTACAGAATTACTAGTGAACTACTGTTGCTTGCTATGTCGCCATCCAGTGATAATTACTGTTAGACACATATGGCAGGATTATCAAATGGGTAGCGCCCAGCGCAACCAAGATGCATCAGCCTATCACAACCTGCACTGTAGCACGATTCTGCAATGGGGCAGATGCGCTGGTGCATCCATGATGAAACGACACATTACAGATGACACTGCATACAACACATAATCATATACGGCCCATCTATATGGGCTGTGATGGGGTCATGCACATCTATATGGCGCACAGGCCAATTCACAGCACAAGAATTAATGTAATGCTGTTTGAATCCAAACAATTAATCAGAATGCATCATTTACGGGATGATCTTTAAGATGTCTTCTAACACATAATGTAACATACCCTTGGCAACATGCCAAACATCAAATCGATGCGTGATGCTTGGCTCCTCCTCCTCGTGCATATATTTTTTCACACTGACATGGTGGTCGGTTGTGAGGCTGATATTCTTTGCTCCAGCATCTCTGACAGTGGTCAGGCCTCACTTCAAACCTTCCAGCTCCATGCAGTTGGAGTTGCATACTTCATTACTCTTGGAATGAGAACAAAAAAAAAGCTACCAGTTTTTAAAGGTCACTGTTTTTCTGCTCTTAATGTAAGACATCACATTAAAGAGTGAGGGTAATTTAATTGTTAGCGCGCATATTCACACAACTTGGCAAAGCAAAAAATAAATAAAAGGTGGAAACAGAAATAAAATCACCCAGACATGCATTGTAATCAATGTAACCATTTTCTGCACTGGCCAAAACACAATTAAGCAATAAGGCATGACCAGGGTTAGATTAACAGTCTGTTACTCACCCCCAAAGGGTGTAATATGGCATGAGGTGCAGCAGAGTGACATATTGCCCCTAGGAGTGATTAAGTGACAGTTTCCACAATCACGGGATTTAAGAATGCATGGGATAGACATAAAGGAATTCTGGAAGTCAGGGGTAAGGGGCAACAGACTTCTAGGAAAACAAACTGAACTTACAAGCTCAAATAGGCAGACTGGGTGGGCCATAGGCCCTTATCTGCCGACACTGTCTATGTATCCATGTATCTATGTATCTAGTTAATATACCTTGTAGGACTACAGTATTGCTATTATAAAAAATATTTCAAAAGAAAAGTTTTAAAAGTACACTTTTTGAATGTTTTCCTCATTTAGAGTGATACTTTTAATAAAGTACTTCTTCAGTTGACAGTTTTATAATGCTGGTTCATAATCAGAATGCATCATTCAAGTCATTTGCCGGTGATAGAGGATGTAAGGATGTTGCAATCTTAACAGCCAATCAAATTGCAGCATTTGTGAGAAACTTTTTATAATAGGTGGTAAGTACACTGCTATGTACATAATGTCATATGTGATGGTGTATTACCTGGATCAATTGTATAACCACTACTTTGTTCACTGTAAGTCCATAAGGCTGTAAGAGTCATATTTTGCACTGTGGCCTGGTGAGCAGCACCGTGCATCCCCTCCTAGTACCTCGTTACCATCCGGAAAACTGGAACGTAGTTGTTGTTGATGTCTGTGCCACACAGATCTCACAGCTGGTATCAAGTAACTGGGCTGTATTTTATAGAAAGTACGTAGTGAGATATATGGTACCTTAAGATGTCGGAAGATGTTAATTATTGGAAATGGGCTGGCACCAGTGAATAGTATACCAGATGCCACCATTAGGTTTCCGAGTGGAACAGTATGAAGACGAGGCTGATTCTCCCATACACGATGATCACCATTAACACAAATCTGTTCAAATGTGGCCAATGTGCCAATCACAGTTCATAAGAATACTCAACAACTAGATTTGCATTGTAAGCACACCTGTAGTAGCACAAGAAGAGCACTTTCAAATACCAAAAACTTTCTCTCATCCTGACTTTGGGTTCCCAATGTTATCTCTTCAGACCTAGTGACAATACAAATTAAATTTCAATAACAGTATGACAGTACATAACACACTTATTTTTATCACAGTAACATCTGACTGATAAGTTGTAAAACTGGTTTGATGTCTGTACCCCTCATCGAGCATGGTGAGGTCAGCATGTGACCTCTGCTACTCCTCTATGTCATACACTACATCTCCAATATTGGTGTCATCAGCAAACAGACTGATACTGCTCTTTACCCCTTGTGATATATCTGATATGAACACTCAAAACAACATTGACACCAGCACAGAGCCCTGTGGAACACCACTGGTAACTGCATTGGGAGAGGAGGGTTGTCACCCACCACAGACCTTGCAGTATGTCACCAAAACAATCCCTGATATATCAAGCCATGTTAGGCACCACCCCATGTGTTCCAACTTTGCTCCCACTCGCCCTTGCATAAAATACTCAAAGGCATTGAGAGCGACAGATCTGTAGTTGCCCAGCTCATGTCTCCCTAACCACCTCCACCTGACACTCCGCCAGGTCATTAGTTCCTATGTGCACCACCACGCGATGTTTATTTCCTTCACCTCCTGATACATCTCAGCATGGCCAACCCCACTAGTCATACTGTTAATCCTGGTATGGATTCCATCGATATCAGGCTATGTCATTTACCCCGCCCCCACCTGATCCCCTTGAATATGGAGTCGCCTAACACCACTACTCCACCCTTCTCCTCCTCCGCTTCTTTTGACTATCTGCTTGCCAATACCTTCCCTACCTGGAGCATCTGCCTTTCACTACACACCAGCTCACTCAACCCACTAATATTTCCATGAGCCCCTTCCATGTAACCCTCCCTTGCCTACTGCCCCAGTACTATTGAGTTATGGGACCTTTGACCCTCTGCTAAAGTGAGATGCACCATCTAATGTTCCACCCTTCCCTGCCAAGTGCACCTCCAGTTCTAGCTTTATTTATCCCCCACCACACTGTTCTCCATGCCCTCAGTACCCCTCTTCCCATACCTCCAGCCCACTTGCCCACTCTCATGACTCCTGACCCCAGTATTCTTCATGCCATGACTGTCGTCTGGCTCACACCTGGTATTACCATCATCTCCCTCTGGTACCAAAATTAGCACCTTGTGGATATTCTTGAACCCTATCACCCTCCTTATTACATTATCATTCCTCACCAGGAATGGCTTGAGACCCGTGTCATGCTGCATGCTCCATTCCACATTCCCTACCCCCTCTGACACCTGGAAAAATAGGTTACACACAGGCACAAGACTGTAGAATCAGTATCAGCTCAAGGGATAATATGACTTTGGCGTATAAAGTTAGTGTTATTTTTCAGCCGTATTTGACACAGCAATAGAAAGATCTTGGCAGTGAACGTGAGAACGTCTAGGACGTACTGCGCATGTATTCCTGTGAGTCACCCAAAAAGAGGAATGGCAGGCTTAGCGTTGCTATCATAGGCATTAATCAATGCCCTCAGACGCCTAGCCGTCCAATGGGAATGCACGTTTATCGAGCCCCAGCTTATAAAAGTAAATCTGTCACATATTATGCACTGTATTTGTTGCACCATGACTGTGCTGAATAGTAAACTGTACTGGTATAGACATCAAAAAATATAGCAGAGGTAGCAATATTGGAATGCTTACATATTCGAACGGTTATCATCAATACTATCATCACTGTCTGTTTCATCAGATGATGCCATTTCCCAATCCGGATCGTCATCACATGGATCCTCATCTGAAGTGTCATCAAGCCATGAATCTTAATCACTCAAAATACAGTCTTTGTCGTCATTAATTTCAAACGGTGGGTCCCACTGAGTAGATACTGAGCAAACTAATTTTTCTGAACAGTCAGTCTGGACACCTTTATCAATGCCGCGACATATCATTTGAGTCACTCTTGACTGTTTTGTTTTACCAATGCCCTGTGGAACATGCTTTGGTGTCTGAGTAGAGCGACAGGTGGTTTCCTAACAAATTAAAAATTTGGATTCATGTTTCAGAATGCAAGTATCTACATTGCAATGATAGTACTACACAAGCGGGAAGGAATTACAAAAATTTCTTCATGATGAGTTACATTATATATAGAGGGAGCGCTCCAGACCAATCGTAGTGCTCCTTTCCCCAGGGCATGAGGCAATGGAATAGAGGAATTCAAATGTCTGCATTATTTCATTAATGACACATAATAATGTAACCACCCCTGCAAATGGGGGTTTCTAACAGCCGTCTAGGAGCTGTCTAGGCGTCCCCCTGGTGGTCAGCGTTCGGCGCTTAAAGCCATTTAATTGGATCTGTGAGTGCTTGTAGAGCCCCCCCCGTACTGCCTCTTTAAGAGCTGTCTGCTTGCAGACATATTCACTGCCTATGAGGGGGGTTGTGTGTTCTCCTGCTCGAGTCCCACTCGAGCTGCTGACTAATTGCTACGGTTTCAGCTGTCGCCGAAGGGGCAGAGTGAGCACTTTCCAGAAAGTGTAATTGTTTGTCCCATACCTTTAGATGTGTTCGTGGGAATGTAAGCTGTTTAACCTGCCTTTTTGCAGCTGGACTTTGTGTGCTGTGCCCCTCCATTTTGGACCAGGACAGTCTGAAGGGTCCAATAGGGGCAGGGGGTATCTAAAATGGAGTAACTGGCGACCAACCAGGATAGGGACTCTCAGTGGAGCCTGCTGACCAATGGGGATACAGCTAGAGGTTCTGGGAAGTGAAGTTCTGGACCATGGCGCCTTTTTGCACCAATGAGGGGCGAACTTAGTGACTGGTTCCAGCAGCCCACCAATGGGATCGGGTGGCGCTCTACAGAGAGTCTTGCCCATACTGTCCAAGGGGCAGAGACGTTGTGGCTGTGAGCAAGTAAGGAGGTCGGGGCTCTGGTGCTGTTTGAGCGGTCACACAGGAAGCGCATGTAAGGCCAGCTTCGGGTGTTTGTCAGCGACAGTGATTTTCGGACTAAATCCGCTGGGAAGCAGTCAGAGGAGGCCGTGCAGGAGTGCGGCTACCTACCAGGCTCACCTTGTAGAAGACTGGAGAATCTGCTTGAATCGCGCTCAGTCTGTCAGGAACAGTGAAGCGGCGTCGGTTGGGCCCAGTGCATGGTGGGCAGGCAATTGAAAAGGACAGCAGCTGCCTAGTATGGTACCCCTCTGCCTTGCATATAAATGTGTGGAGAAGTGCTTGAAGTACAGGCCCGGCCTGAGAGAGGTGAAAGAGCACTCTGTCTGCTGGAGTCATGAGTACTAAATCAGAGTAGCTCCCTCGCCAATGGTCCTAGTGAGGGCAGGACGGTTTGGGTACTGTACTGGTGACACTATCTGGGCCTGCTGGCTCCATCTAATCTTCGTAGGAATCAAATGCTCGTTTGTGTCAGGGCCCCAACCAGCTGCATTGAGGAACTAGCCTTTAGGGCTTGGGTACCCATAGACAGTAACTTATAGGTTAGGCCTGTGCACAGAGCCCTTGGTAGATACTCACATATTGTAGTGGTAAGCTAATCAACCTGATTTCCCCCGGTCCTTGTTATCTCCCCTCAAATAAATCAGATTGTTTGTTTTGCAAAGGTTCACTGGCTAATTGGCATGTTAAGGGTGAATTACTGCACAGTGAATGTTGTGTAACTGCACCTTACTTTTCAGGGGGTCCCCGGAGTAAGCTGATTGGTTCGAGCTGGGGGGTAAGTGTGTATGGTAAAGACACTGTGATTGAACCGTGTGGGCCACTAGTGGGAAGAAAAGTGGGGTTGCAGCAACCCAGAGGGCTGTGACCAAGTCAACCTCGACTGTTCTAACCCCGACCTCTGGGTGGAGGCACCCGCCAATGGATCTAGGCCCCCCACCCTGTTACAGTCAGTGCAGGCAGGGGTAGTAGCCCTTGGGATAGTGCCCTCTGGGGGTTACAATAATATACACAAAAAACATCATGAACATACACCTACCTATTATTTTTTATAATTGCTGGTGCAGACTTACTCTTTGGGACAATTTGTTTCCTTTCTGTAGATTTTGGGTCCCTTAGCATAGTGTGACCGAGCGGTGGTCGTTCGGGGAAAAAAATTACCGAAATGTAGACAAAGTGCTCTGCTGTCTTCAAAAATCCTGTTTCTGGTTGCAGTTCACCTAATTTTACTTATTTTACTTTGCGTTAAAGCCGCCGAGTATAGCTTGAGGAGAGCGAGTGACTCGGCGGCTTCAGAAAATGAGATTCAAGCGTAAGCGAGTGTTACTATGGCAACACTCGCTTATGCTTGAATATCATTTTCTCAAGCCGCCGAGGCACTCGCTTACCTTAATCTATACTTGGTGGCTTTAACACAAAGGAAAATAAGTAAAATCAGGTGAACAGTTACTAGAAACAGGATTTTTAAGGACAGCATCGCAGTTTGTGTACATTTTGGCAATTTGTTCCCCAAACGAACATCGCTCCGTGATGGTATACTGGCAAGAAAGTGAAAGTGGCAGTCAATGAGAGTGAGTTGCTTTCTGAATGCTGAATAACTGGTTCTACCGGTTATTACGGCATTTGAAACACAGCTGTAGTCAGTGTATTAAAGGGGGTCATCAGTAATTATTGTTTATTTTTATTTATAGGTGCCATCAGAAACATTGCTGCAACCTGCACTCATAAATAACATATAGAATAATGCCTAATTCAAGGAGGGTAACCACGAAGTAATCACCTGAAGTGGCTGTAATGACAAATAAGTAACCCTAGAACGTGCAGCTCAACGGGTTTACAGTTGTCATGAAACCACGAGAGCTGATTACGTCTTTGGTTCACCACCTCTACTTAAGCATTACTTTGTATAGTGTATGGTGTCCACAGACTTCGACCACAGTTCAACACTTCCCTTTCAATAAATATGCCAAAGAAATCCCACTATTATGTGTATCACTTATAAGCTATAAGACCTGGCTTGGTGTTGGTAGTACAGACATACCTGAACACCCAAATGCTGAGATATGCATGTGAGTGTGAGGGTATATCAGTACTACCAACAACCATACATGTGTTATTGCTTATTATTAAGAGTGTATAAAACAGATTACATCCACGTGTTGTCACTAGTGATAAACAAAATATGGATTATTCACATTTTGTAAAACTATGCCACCTTGTAAACTGACCAGAAGGTGTGCCATGCCCCAAAGAACAGCCCAAAAACACTCAGTCATGGAAATGAACCAATCACAAAAGTTTTACCGTGGTCCAAGTGAAAAACAAGGCGCAATAACATTGAACAGTCACATAACACAAATCAATCACAAATTAAGAAACTGCAAAATGACACAATAAATAAATTTCCACCAACAGAAAAGACCACAGGAGAACCCCCCCCCCCATCAAAATGAAAAAGAGAATAAAAAAAAAATAAAAGAAACAAAAGTAAAAGTTTACTATTTAATAAATAAGACATGTCATGTGAGTGTGAAAACATGATGTATTTGAACTCTCATTATGACCCCGGGATCTCACTCATGGATCTGTCATGCGTGAGATTAAACACGATCCACACACTGTTTATTCAAATACATCATGTATTCCACAGTCACACATAAATGAGACTTGCCTGTAGTTCGGTGGCCAAGCAGCCAGCTACTCTCACTTCCTGGGCTATATAAGCAGTTCCTCTAAGCCTCACTGTGAAGCATTTTTTCTTTGCAACCGGAGGCTATGTTGCTTTGTCCTCTGAGCTGGCTGGGGCCTAGCCCCCCCACCTGCTGTTTCTGTGTGTCTCTGCTGGACTTTGGTGTTTGTTTTCCTGCTTCTGGTTTGTATCTTTCCTCCGGCTGTGTGCTTCTCTGTGTTTTGTGTTTCTTGTTTTTGGGCCTTCCCTGTTTTCTGTTTTGCTGTGTTTTGGTTTTGTCTTTTTTTTGGGGGGGGGGGGCTTTGTTTTTAAGCTCCTAGCATACTACTACTCTGAAGCTTATACTGCTTGCTTTACTTACTCACAACTCTCAAATTACTTGCACAGCAACTCCTAGCATTCTACTATGCAGGGCTTATGCTACTGCTTTCAGTCATCCACAATTACAGCCACTGCTGCTGACTGTTTACTTTAATTACTATTGTACCCAGTGCCTGTGTTTTAAGCTGTGCTCACTACGCTCAAACTACTGCAATGCAACTGCAATTATTATCTGTTTGTTTCAGCTCAGCCATAGCTGCTCCATGTTGCATACTTAATTCTTTTCACCTGACGCAGTTTACTGACCTTAGCTGTGCTGCTCATTGCTGCTCTCATTCTCTTGCAGCTTCATTGCACTGCCTGGCTACACCTGCTTGCAAGCATTGTCTCCTGTTTTATTGTACTTACAGTACAACTCTGAGGTCAGCCAACTAAGCTCCTGCTGAGGCTGTTAATATAGTTTTGTTATTAAAATTGCCTCACTACCGAAAATCCTCAGAGTGTTTGTCACCTTGATTTGGCTATTCCTGTTTGGCTGGCTTGCCCCCAATTCAGTGCTGTTTAATTGCTATACCATATATTATGCAAGTTCTCCTATCACTACTACTGCTTATTGACCCACGTGCAGGTCCACTCTGCTTACGCAACCATTGCTCCTTGCTTACGCAAACCATTGTTTCATGCCTACTGCCATCCCCTCAGCTTCAGCCTGGGATTCTGCTGCACTCAATCTGCATTCGACCTTGCAAGATCTCAGCACTCAATGCTCATTACGATCTCAGCATGCTGTGCTCATTCAGCTTGCCAGCTTTTCAGCTCTCAGTCACTTTCTGGGGCATGACAGCCATTCTATTCTGGCGCAGGGTTCCTGCAGCCGATGGTCTCACTCTGCTTTAGTCCACATTTCGAGCGTGTCCAACTTGGGGCGGGATCCTTCTCACCTGGCCCGTAGCTGGGAATGTCCTCACCCCAGGCTTGGTTTTAGCTGCCTACTACATGACAGCAGCTCCTGGTGTAGAATTTAAGACTAGTGGTGAAGGGTGGTTATGACAATCTCCTTTGGCTTTAGTATTCCACTATATAGTGTTTCCCTAGTGAGCCACCTTCACCACATCCTCCCGACAACTGCCTCTGGTTCACCTGGTTTGATTTAGGGTGGGTAGGCCAGGTGAGTGCCTCAGCAGTTGTTGCTCTCCTTCTGCACCTTGGATGCATGTATTGTTGCAGAGTTTTCTCGCAACCTTCTACAGCGTTCCTGCTAGAGGGTTTGAGTGAGAGCCTTCCTCCAAATTGGAATATTTTCCACCTCCCTTTAATTGGGTTTTCCAAATAGCAGCTGCAGAGCTGTCACTAAATAAACTATCCCAAGACTGAAGGGAAGGCAACCTAGGCCTTGGATCCCCAGAGATTCCCTCCTCATAGGGTTTTTTTTTCCTCTCCTCTCCTCCGTTGCCTCAGGTCATAACACTTAGTTAGCTTAGTTGTTTCCCCTAGTTTCTTAGGTAGGTTCCGTTGTTGGATGGAGGTGGAGGATGTCCTGCCATTCCCTCTCTCCTTAGGGGATCCCCTACTCTCAAAGCTAACCAGCAGTATCATGCTACGCAGACCTGGGCAGTCATTATGACAACGGCGCATCTCATTGCATTATCAAACTGTCTATGCTTCTCTACTACTACTACGTTGCAGTTACTACTTGCTCATATGCTTCATGTTGCCTCCTTTTTGGGGATGATACTACATTTTTGGGGGGATTCCTAAGGTACCTTTAGCCATGGGAACTGTCCCGTTGCACCTCTAGGGGTGGAACCCTCTCTGAGGGTTCCTTGCTTTCATACCCCTACAGGGTGGTAATTCCTCTGGAATAGAGAGTGTAAATGGCCAAAACCAAACTAACACAGTTGCACAAGCATAACACTATACTGGCTGCATAGGCCAGTGAAATGAAAGTCTTGTCTGTAGTTCAGTGGCCAAGCAGTCAGCCACTCCCACTTCCTGAGCTATATAAGCAGTTCCTCTAAGCCTCACTGTGAAGCATTTTTTCTTTGCACCACCAGCCTCCCCTCTTCCTCCTCCAGCAGCAGCACTCTCTCCTTAGGGGTATTCCTAAGGTACCTTTAGCCATGGGAACCGTTCCATCGCACCTCTAGGGGTGGAACCCTCTCCGAGGGTTCCTTGCCTTCGTACCCCTACAGGGTGGTAATTCCTCTGGAATACAGAGTGCGAACAGCCAAAACCAAACTAACCAGTTGCACAAGCATAACACTATACTGGCTGCATAGGCCAATGAACATATGCCCTATATATGGCGAATATTAAACTGGTGTTAGGGACCATGTAAAGTGATGATCTGAAGCAACTGATGCACCTTATCAATCGTCTGTATTCCAACACAGTTGGGTACTTCAGATTCTGCAGCAACCTCATCTGGTAAAGCCTTACTTTCTAGTATCTCATCCACCTACATGCAATCCGTGCTACAACCTGGCTCTCCACATAAGTCTGCAAGTATCTACAAAAAAGGTATGCAGGACCATTAATACATAGGATAATTACAAAACATGATGAAATACAATTCATAAAACTTTTCTAATGATATAACATAGGTTACAGTTCTGCATGGAATATTTATTCACTGATTACAAAGTAGATACAGAGTACTGAGAGATGGGCAGATGAAGACCTTTGAGTCATCTGTGGTTGGGTGGAGTGCCGCACAAAATGGCGAAGTCCCGTTGGGGGTGGGGGGGGTGGAGCAGAGTGAGAGCTTTCTGGAAAGGAGAATGGCCTGGTATCTTAACTGTCTGCAGTTCAGCCAGTTGTTGTGACTGTAGAGCTCAAAGATATGGGTCCACCAGTCACATCCTGTGACAAGTCTGCAGGCTTCATTTAGGGAGACCTTAATATGGCATAGGGTGGTAGGGTCAGCGGAGCCATAGACAACAATCCCATAGTCGTATTTGATTTCATTTCTTGCACTGACTAGTCCCACTGGTAACAATCCTTGTATACTTTATAAGTAGAATTTAAAAGTTACCCATTAACTTCCATCTCAGCTGACTACATTTTAATTGATAAACTGATTATGTATTTATTTATTTCGTTTTTGTTGACCAGGTAAGTGCACTAGACAGATTCTGCCTATTTTCAGGCATGACCCGGGGGGAGGGGGATACAGATGAATGCCAACTGACCTTGAGCCACATTAAGCTGTTGATGGTATTTTTAGTGAATGGTTATAATATGGATGACTGTTTATATATTTAATGCACAATCTACAAAGTGACTATTGCTTTCTATTTGATGTACATTGATCAAATCTGTCATTGTCAGGTGCTGAACCTTTTTTTTTTATATCAGAAAGCCAGACTTTTGTGTGCCACATGACATAAACACGGTTGTGTCTAAATAATATGGTCAGCCAGGATCAGTGCACCAACGTGGATATAACAACATACTAGCAAGCTAGCAGATTAGGACCTATGGTCTGTCGAGCCTGACTGATGATCAATGCCTTACAAGGGCACCATTAGTATTCCCCGATCCATAAAAGGTCCCCCATTTCAAAGCAGGGCTCCAGAATACACCCTCTCTCTATGCCTCTGCCAGCCTTTCTTGAAACCCTCCACAGTAGTAGCAGCCACAAGCTCACTGGCACTGCATTCCACAGCTCCAACACTCTCTCAGTAAAGCAGCGCCTCCTTGTTTCCCACCTCAGCCTCACCACTCAAGCTTCATTTAGTGTCCTCTGGTGGCACCCACCTACCTCAGCTGAAACACACCCTCAAGGCTTTCACTATTTATTCCCCGAAGTTACTTGAAGACCTATATCATATCATCCCTGTTCCTTCTCTCCTCCAATGAGTACAGGTTGAACTCCCCAAGTCTCTCCTCATAGGGCCTTTCCCCTAGCCCAGTAACATCCTGGCTGCTCTACACTGAACCCTCTCCAGTAATGCAATGTCTGTCTCTAAGTAGGGTTGCAAAAATGCACACAGTATTCAAGGCATGGTCTAAAAAGGCAATTGTACAGAGGAAGGAGAACCTCGCAAATTGTTGAGGTTATGCCCTGGCTATGCACAACAGCTTTTTATTTGATTGGTCAGCAGTCCTTCTACACTGCTGTGTGTTATTCACTTTTGGCATCCACCACCACTCTGAGGTCTTTCTCCCCCCTAGAAACCTGCAGTGCTCTGCCCGCACCCAAGGTGCATACATGACTCTCTATTTTGTGGCCACAAGGTGCAGAACCCTATATTTCCCAGCGTGAAACTTTAGCTTCAACTCACCAGCTTATCAAAGACTCCAATCAGCAAATTAAATACATAGCAAAGGGTGGTCATGTTCGACATACCTGTGTACCCCCCCAAAAAAAAACTGTACGTGCAGCACAGTATCCTAAACAAACAAAGCAGTACTGCCCTCCAGTTGATGTCATTTAGCAATGGCACCACTAGTACGCTCTGTCACAGGTTTCACAAATGAAAACAGAGATGGGACAGCATCTGTCTTCAGGTGACGTTGTCCGGGTTTGAACCCAATGCTCTCCAGGATACCTGGTGGTATGGAAAACTGTTCTGGAGCAAAGTGGTCAGAGCAAAGGTGACTATGCTCTGTTGGTTGCCAGCCAGCATGCTTCATGGATGTTACCCACTGATTTCAATGGGTTTTGTCTTTTGGAAACTTGTAAAAACTACGGCCACTTGTGGAATTATTGCTGCACCCAAATGCTGTGCAGTATGGTATTTTAAACAAAAATGGTACAATCAGAAAAAATATAAATAAAACAAGAATGCAAGCAGCACAAGTTTGGAGTCAAAATATATAGATAAATATGTTACTGTCAGGTTATCACAACGTGCAACTTTGTGATATGGAATAATTCAGTGAACAGTGAAGTTACAAAGAACTAAAAAAAAAAAAAAAAAAAAAAGTCACAGTCTGAAGTCTGTCACCACTGTCAGAATGTAATAAGGTGACAGAACTGTATGTATGTTAAGGTACAATTAATAAAACGTCAAACTCTTATGACTATGACATTGAAGACACAACACAGCACCACCTTGTCTGACACCAAATAGGAAGGGACACCACTTGACAAAGAAATGAGACACATAACAAAACTTTTTTTTATCAGAATGTGGCTTTATTTTTCAAAATCAGCATTGGTGTCAGTCATGGATTACTTATGCATTACACTAGGAAACAGAAGAATAAAACACACTAACAATTTATAAAAAAAAAAAAAAAAAAAGCACGACGGGGCAGAGCAGGAAACTGACATAAGTCTTACAGCTACCCATAGGAGTGTCACAGAAATACTGATCAACAATGACAGCACATTAATATGTACACACATTTATTTGTAATGAACTATTCTGTAGTTGCCATGTCATATGTGTAATGAATAAAGGTAGTGCACACAGTGAAATGTATACTAACAACAGTGTACATAGCATTACTTGTGAACGGGAATTAAATGATACCTAACTTGTGCAGCGATTAACTGAGGCTCATCGCAGGCAGATTAAAGGATATTCATATTGGGTCAAATATGTACTGTAATAGACAGTAGAATTTGGAAAGCAGATGTAGATGACTGCATATTCAGACACTGTTCATTCACATATGCCCCACGGCATGCAGCAATGAGAAATTACCACACATAAACAATTATAACTGAATGCTACAGGTCATTACAATGCATTTGCCAAACATTATTTCTGTAGTCATGACGAGTGCCTTGGACCTGGTTAGGCCAGTGAACGTCATCTTTCTTGACTTCAGCAAGGCATTTAACTCTTTTCCTCACGGGGGCCTGCTGGATAAGCTGAGGGAAATGGGGGTGGAGAACCAGAAGATCAGATGGATAGGGAACTGGCTCCAAGACCGGATGCAGCGGGTCATGGTTGGGGGGATAGTCTCATCTCCAAGCAGGGTCATTAGTGGGGTCCCTCAGGGATTGGTTCTTGGGTCCCTCCTGTTCAACGCCTATGTCTCTGACATAAGGAAGGGTAACAGGAGTGAGATGAGTCTCTTTGTGGATGACTCAAAGCTGGGGGCGGTGGTGGATGGAGAGGAGGGGAGGGTGGCTCTACAGGGGTACCTGGAGGCTCTGGAAAGGTGATCTAGAATGTGGAAACTGAGGTTCAATGCAGGGAAATGCAGGGTACTGCACCTGGGAGCCAGAAACCCCAGGCCAAGTGTACACCCTTTGGGGGGGGGATGCTACAAGTCTCGATGGCTGAGAGAGACCTGGGTGTGGTGGTGGATGTCAAGATGAACAACTCGGAGATTTATAGGAGGGCAGTGGCCAAGGCCAACAGGATGCTGGGGTGCATCACTAGGGGGATCACCTCCAGAAGGAGGGAAGTGATACTTCCTCTGTATAACTGTTTGGTGAGGCCGCAGCTCGAGTACTGCATGTAGTTTTGGAGGCCACACTTAAAGAGGGACATTGAACTCCTGTAGAGGGTCCAGAGGATGGCAACCAAAATGATCTGGGGCTTGGAGGAAAGGACCTATAGGGAGAGGTTCGAAGAGCTAAATATGTACACATTGGAAGACAGAAAGGACAGGAGGGACATGATAGAAGTTTTCAGGTACATGAAGGGGATAAACAGGGGAGGCGCAGTCAGGGTGCTCTGAAGGAAGGAGGGGGGCAACTATAGGGCATGGGTGGAAGCTGGAGGGGGGAGACTCAGGGGAGAAAGGAGGAGAAAGGAGGAGGTGCTACTTCACTGAAATTGTGGTGGAACCATGGAATGCGCTGCCTAAGGGGCCGGTGGAGACAGAGACTGTGCAGGGGTTCAAGAGGGGGTGGGACAGGTACAGGGGAAGGGTTCTGGAAGCAAAGTCCAATGCAGCGAGAATACCCTGGACTGGGAAGGGAGAAGCCTGAGAGGGTGGGGGGGTGCAGCAAGGTCGGATCCCAGGGTGGGGGCTGACCAAATGAGCAGACATGAAAGACCGCTAGGTCTATTCTGCTGGCATTTTAGTATGTTAGTATGTTAGTCATGCTCACAGACAAATGTTATGACAGAAAAATGCACTAAGTTAACAGATGCAATGCTGCATTTCCGTGTTTGTGTGGATAACTCAGCAAAGAATATGAAATGTCCTCTATTGAAACATTAGTAGAGTTTTGATGATATGTTTGATTCACAGGATACTGATGTATTTATCTAATAATACGAGGCATGACTTGATAATAAAGGAAATGAAGATGAAAAGACGGCAACTCATAAACAATACATCACGTTCAATCACTCTGCAAAACAAAAATGATGTGTCACCGATCAACGTCCCCAAAGCAGCCTGCTGCAAGACCACAATCCCACACCACACGCACTGCTAGAAATGGAGATGCAAAAACATGGAAACATTTTTAAACTTCACCAACATCATCAGAGGTAACTTTCATCATGTTTGGTGATCATTGTTAAGCAACTAATTAAAGATTAAGCAGCAAACAGAGTGAGACAATTGATCTTTAATGAATTGGCGATAGTAGCTGCAAAACCCCAGAAAACGCTGCGGCTCTTTCAGGTTGGTGGTCTGGGGCCAGGTGGTCAGGGACTCTACTTTACTGGGGTCTGTCTGTATCCCCTCAGCTGACACTATATGTCCCACATATTTTACAGATGCTTAAAAGGACTGGCACTTGTCTATGGATAGCTTGACGCTGAATTCTTCCAAACAATCGAGGACTTTGAATAGTCTGACTTCATGTTCTTCTAGCGTGTGACCGAAAACAGTGACATCATCCAAGTACACTAAACATTCTAGCAGATTCTTGCACATTCCATCAACCTCTGGAAGGTAGCAGGGGCACCCAAAATCCCCTGTGGCATCCTCAGAAATTTGTAGAACCCCAAAGGACAGATGAAGGCTGTTTTCTCATGGTCCTCTGGGGCCATAGGGATTTTTTCTTTTCCTTTTTTTATTCTATATTCTTTTCTCCCCTGAGCCACTAGCTGCCCGGTACTTTCAGCCCGGTCATGGAGCTACGGACTTCCACCCCTCAGATTGGCCACTAGGTCCCCTCCGATGCCCTGTAGCTTTCCCCCCATGGTGGGGCTGTGGCGCTCTCCCTGCTCGCCGCAGACATCAGATAGGTTGGAGGGGCCCTGGCCTGAGGGGCTAATTGAAGCCACAGTGGGCTTCATGGAGGGCGGCTGGCAGCTGTCCTGATGTTCCACTTTTTCTGGGGAGGCGGGGTCGTGCAATGACATCCGGTGTCCGCCCTGCCTCCTGTACATGCTTCATCACCAATAGCTGTGCGACTCCTGGCCTCCGTTAGGAGTCCCTCATGCACCAGGCACTTTCCCACCCTCCCCCCAGAGAAGGAGAGCAGTCCATAGGACACTCCATCCTTCTCCCCCAGCTGGCCCTCCAGCGACCCTGGTCCATTCCCAAACCCGGGTCACCGGCGTCGCAAGCGGAAATCCTACCACTGTGCCGACGGGCCAGCAGGGCCATAGGGATTTGATAATATCCATTACGGAGACCAAGTACTGAGAACCACTGACTCCCATTCAGGCAGTCCAGGGCATCCTGTATGCAGAGCATGGTGCATTGATCTGGGACAGTCCATCAGTTAAGGGTCCGATAATCCACACACATCCTCACAGACCCATTTTCTTGTGCACAACTATGATGGGAGCTGCGTAGGGGCTTCTTGACTCTGGAATAATTCTGGCAGCGAGCATCTCCTGTAGGTGCCGATGAACATCATCTATATCAGCTGGAGCAAGACAGTGGGACTACTCTCGGAAAGGTCTGTCATTATGCAGCCAAATAATATGCTCAGCACCATGGGCGCACCCCACATCCCATTCCTTTAGCGAAAACACTTGGTCTCTCTGGGAAAGTTTACTACTGATCTGAGTCTTTCATTCAGCAGACAAGGGGGAATCACCAAAGTCAAATAGGTCTGGGGTCACCTCTTCCTTCTCACCAGAAAATTTGTTGCTGGGTAATACTGCAGTGTCTGTGCAGTGTACTGTAGTTAGTGTACACCTTCTGTTCACTTGGACTTCTCAATCTGACACATTTCGAACCTGGACCATCACTCATTGTACATAGGCACGGGCACGGCCAGGTAGGATACTGGGTTTAACCAATAGCCTCTCTGGCAACTTTCTTCACCTGGTGTGTCTAGCATTAATATTTTGTTTTTCACGTCTCTTCTAAGATGGACTTTTCCATGAACAGTATACTGAGTATTGGGTGGCAATATCAAGGAATCAGGGTCTTTCTTTCTGACAATTCCAATGGGCTCATCCTGGTCTTCTGCCACAGACTGCCTCTGCAGGTCATAAGCTTTCTTCATCAGAGCTGGAATTCTCATTACCCAACCAGTCTGTCGGTCTAGTTTCTCTTGGCACAACTGCGCTAACCTCCCAAACATATGGGCATTGGTTCCAATGAATAGGGGAACCCCATCATACATCCCTGTAGGAGGGCACACCAGGGCCAGCATCTCTACTTGTTCATCTACACTAATTACAGCTGCAGAAAAAGATAGCCAGAGCTGGACACATCCTAGGTAGGGATAAGACTTGTCACTCAGGCCCCACACATGTAGGTCTTCTAGAGATTGTAATGGCACATCAGATAAGTGTTTTGTCATACCAGTCCTGGAATACAATGGTCACTTACGATCCACTGTCTAGCACAGCCCGAGCATGGACACCATTGACAGTCACAGTAGTCTCCATTGAAGGGCCCACCAATTTGGACCAGTCTGGAGAGGCGGTAGCAGGGATCTGGACAGACAATTTTGCCACAAAGAAGTTTGGGTTAGTATTTCTTGAGCCTTCACTGCGGTCATTGCCCTGGCCCCTCGGCCATGGTCTCGCTTTCCAGAGCTCCCCTTGAAGTCTGTATACAACTTTATCTAGGTTTTTTGGGGACCGGCATTCTTTCTTCATATGCCCGCCCTTCCTACAATTATGACGATATATGCTTTCCAGGGTCTGGCGTGGCCGAGACATCACATTGGGAGCTGAGGCGGGGGTACCACCAACTGAAAATCTTGGTTCCACCTCTGTCTGCGGTGTGGCAAGCATTGGGAGACGTCTCAGTAATTCTCTTACTTCCATAGTCAATTCATCAATTTTTGAGCTGCAGTCATCAGGACATGACTGGGTGTGCACCCCCACCCCATAGCAGATGCACTCTGATAAGGATCGGGGTCTGTACCCGCAAGAGCAGTCTTCATAAAGAGACCGGCTTTTGTTTCTCTGAACTCCCTCAGTAGTTCGTCCTATGGCATAGCATGCTTAGCAGTCCCTTTTTGCTGGGTTCCCCGGGACTGGCACTAGCATTTAGTTCTCTGATCCTATCATGTGATTTCTGGAATTCCAGGCCATCAGCGACTGACCCCGTGCCTGGAGCAGGGGTTGTGGCAGCTACGACCGCACAGGGTTCCTGACAGCCTTCCTCCTCCTCAACTTCCTGTACCTCCTTCATCTACATATGGAAGGGCAGGGGACCAGATTTCCTTTGGTACAGTTGCAATTTGAGCAACACCCAGCTGGAATGCCAGGCAGAACGAAGTATATGATCCAGTCTTACGTGGTCCACCTTTCTAGAGGCCCAGCCTCCTTCCGAAAAGCTTTGGAAAAGTGCCCCTTCAACAGTGTCCTTACTAGTGCCCATAGGCATATCCAGTATTAGCAAGGCATTGTGGGGGTCAAGCTCCTGCCCTGTACACCACCCCACCAACTGGTGTACAGCCATTTCTACTGGGGTAGCCATTAATCTTTAACAATAATTCTTGATTTTGGCCACGGGGGGGTGCTAATCCCAGTAGTAGCCTTCAAGATGTAACCCCTAGGTGGCGCTATCCCAAGGGCTAATACCCCCTGCCTGCTGACTAGTTACAGGTTAAGGGGCTGGGTACTGAAAACAGGTGTCTTCCCCCAGAGGACAGGGTTAATGGTAATGTAGCTGACCTGGGTACAGCCCTCCGGGACACTGTGACCCCCCTCTTTCCCTTCTAGTGGTCTAACCAATGAACAGCATACACAGGTACAGTAGCCCCTAATCAGCATATAACTCCCCACTCTTTTTGCACTTACCACCAGGGCTGGTTCCACCAGTCTGACCCTGGAGACCCTCTGTAAAACAAGGTTAGACACAGCAGGTAACAACAGTACAGTACTTCTGGTACAAAATGGAACCACAGTCAAGTTAGTGCAAAAAGAATTAGATCTGATTTATTCAGTTGGAATGAACAAGGAAGGAGAGTAATTTGGCTGATTAGTTCTGTAACTGATTGAATCAGGCAATCATGCATGCACTTTAGAGTCCCTTCACAGTCACACACTCTGGGTACCCAGTTGTAACAAAAGGGAGGCCAGCCTAATTTGTTGCCCGGGATAGGCCGGCATTGTAACTGGTCGGGACACTGTGATGGAAAGAAGCATGCACAACCACAACAATTTGTAATCGGAGCCAGGAGGTTCAGTTTGTGATAATTAGACAAAACAACTAAATCAGATGACACACTTTGATTGAGCTGTTGTTGCAGGGAGCTACCCTAGTGTTTACTCATGCTACCCAGTACAGGACACAGGATGGATGAAATGGAGACTTTAGGATGACTTGCTGCTTTGCCAGGAGAAGCAGGGCCCACATGAACCACCAAAGTGTTGTTCCTATTCGAGGTGTTGAGCAGGAGGCTGATCCCTGGGCAGGTCTCTCATCGATGGTTTTCTCTGTGTCACAAGTAGCTGACAGGGCCAAGGCTGGGTGAACATTTCAGATTTAGTCCGGTAAATTCTGGATGCAGCTTCCAGCCAGTTGCAATCTCAGCTTTCCTGAACTAAACCTTGATCTTTGTGATTCAGACGTCCTGGCAGGCCAATCGCATGGAGCAAATCTTCAGTCTTCTTCAGGCAAAGGTACAGTCACAATTCGGCGGCTTTTGGTTCGGATACAGTCAGTTATTTAAGAACTCTTTAAGGATCCCTTTCGGGGGACAGCAGACAGACAGGCCAAATTCAGCCTTTCCACCAGATTCCTGTGCGACTACGCTGGGGCAGCTGCTCGAATCACTCGAGCTGTTCACTCTCTCAATTCAAAACTTAGACTGACTCTCTGCTGCAGGTAGCACCGGGACTTCCTCCGAGATTCAAAAGGTTCGGTTGTTTAATCCATCTGTCTGTCACAGCTAGAGCTCCCCCTCCAGGTACATTTAGGTGCCAAAGTGGAAAAACTACAATTCCTACAGAAATTCAATCCCACAAGACCCCTGGAGACAGACTCCATTTTAAGGTCCCCAAAAGGTACTGATTGGTGCACTATAGAAATATCCATGCTGCAAAGAAAGGCAGGTTAGACAAACTATAATACCATTGTTATTAGAGCAGCTAATCAGCAAACAATTACCAGTTTTAACAGAGCTCCCTCTGCACCATTAGTGATGGCAGAACAGAGTAATATTACTGCAGCTCGGGTGGGACTCGAGCCTGGAAACACTCTCCCCCTGACCAGATTAATAATACACTACAAAAATAATGCCTCTTAAAGAGACAGGCACAGAGGCTAACAGGGCACTCGCATGCAAGCACTTTTACACCTGTAAAGACACAGAACGCCTGCCTGGCAGTGGGCATTTAAGCACACCCAAGGAAGACTTTTGGGAACCCCCATTTATGGGGGGGGGGTTACATAAGAAACTTGATCTTTGGCCTTTCTCTATATCCCACCTTTGGCGGAATGCTAGATAATGTAGGATTGAAGGCCCAAAAAGTAATTAATTACCATTGTGATTACCTGCTCCAACTCTGGAGAATGTGGCCAGTAACACACGGGAGAGGGAAAAAACCCTTAGAGGGGAACCTTCAAGGACCAATGGCTACTGACCTGCCCATCCTCTGGCAGTGTTCCACATTGCGTGAAAATATAGAGTGGTGGTAATGGGGAGGAGCCACAGGGGGTGGGGTCACCAGGGGCAGAGCTACTGGTGGGTGGAGTCAGGCAGGATGCAATAAATGCATAAGAAACAAGAAATAAGAGTAATATGATGATCTGGAGGCCTCCGTAGTGTGCAGTAGCAAAAGAAAAGTGTGGTAAAACATACTGGAGAACCTCTGCATTCTAGTTGCAGGCCAGGCAACAGTTTGTGCGAGTCTTGACATTTTGGTGAGGCCATACTACAACTCTTTACTAGTGCCTGCAAGGCCAAGATCTAATCTTCGGTTTCACAGTCCTGCCCAATGAGCTGTAGCTTCCAAATAGGGGGAACTGTCAACATCAGGGCCCTCAATTGAGATAAGCATAAGTGCATTTAGCACACTGGCACTTAATCTATTTCGTTCCTGCGTTTTTATTCGGTTCAGTGCAGAAAGCCCCCTCTTACAATATGCAGTTGACATTGGTATTATCATTGATAGTTCTGCCAAAGTAGATATGTTTGGATACAGGTCTACATACTTAGTAGTTAGAGCATGCAGCACATCAGAAATAGTCTTAAAGACCATCTTTTCTGTGAACATGAGACTACGCAGGGAAGCCCATTTCAGTGCAGAAGCATCTACATCCACAACAGTAGCATACTAACTGAGAATAATCTCAAGGCTATCATTACCATACCCTTCCAACTCTTCAATATCACCTTCCTCAGGGTTTTAAATAGTCGGTATCGCATCGCATTTTGCGATGCAATCCAGCGGGTTATGCGACTCAAAATGTGGAATGGATCGCAAAAAAGTGCGATCCATTTTTTACATGTTTTTACACCATCAGATGTCATTTTAGGGATGATTTCGCCTCTGTATATATGTATCATGCTAAAATGGGCGTCACTGTGCCCTTAGCTCTGCCCACCTGCAGTTGTGATTGGCTGCATAATACCGCGCTTCCAAAGAGGGAAAGATGCAAAAACATGTCTCCAGCAGTGTGGCGCAGTTGCTGAGATTGGCAGAGTTGCAACTGAACACCGTGGTCCGGAGAGAGGAAATCGAATCGAGAGAGGGAAATCAAACAAAAAGGTGGGTTTTCTGAGAAAAACACTGTTAATGTGGAGATATTTTGTGACAGCGCTGGTTTCATTATTCTGTGTGTGGGAGGATTGTCAGGCTGGCAGAAAGTGGTGAACTTGACAGCGGCAGCAAATGTGAGTAGCAAGGGAAGGGGGTCAAGGCCTGTGTTGTAATGTGTTGGGTGGCCAAAGAGTCTGCTGCAGGTTCCCCAATTGTTACCCGCCCTCCTCGTTTGGCTTCTTGTATGGGCTGCTGCTGCTCAGGATCTGATCGGGTCAGTTTGGGCTAACGGGAGCACGGCTGGTAGATCCGAGAGTCGGGGTGGTGCTTGCTGTAGGCCTATGTTTGGGTGCTCTTAGTGAAGTCCGCATGTCCATTCCTGAAGCGATGTCCTCCACTCCCGTGCTGTCCAGGATCTCCCAGACAGTGTAAGTGACTGCAGCCCTTGCCCTCCATTAGCAAGATCGCTCAGTGAGTTGCAGCAGCCTACCCTTGGCTTGTCATCTGTTGTCTGCCCACGCGGCCTCACCCTTCTTCATGAGTGCAGTGATGGTGATGCAACTTTCTCTTGCTCCAATGATGATCCAACTTGCTCTTGCTCCAACGAACGATGATGAGTGCTGGGTGAGGGTGAGAGAGAGACTGTGTGCCACACCGGCCTACATAGCTGCAGCTTTGACACCCACATTTGTGACACAGTGTCTTGGGAGTTGGGAGTCTGGGATGGGGAGGTGGTAACTCCGGCTCTGAGGTCAGTGTACTTCTGCCTGCCTATCTAACTAGGCTGGGCCTCACATCTGGGGGGGGCGGGGGTCTAATCTCACTGGGCACACACATTAAGAATCTGTGTGTGCTCAGACACAGGCTAAGTTCTTTGTGGCTCAAATCCCTCTTGGGAAGTTTCTCTGGCCCTTGCCTGGGGGTGAGGGGTGGGAGGCTGCAGTCTATCTCTGCCAATATGTGAAGAGCCCACATGCCAGCCACCTGGAAAGGGGGGCATGATTCACTGCTCCATCATGCCGTCAGACAAGAAGTGGTCGGTGCAAGCCAAGCAAGAACAGTCTGTACTAGGCTGGTTCTCACGGGGGGGGGGGAGCCAAGGCACCTGGGACTTTCCCTAGATTCCACTCCAGACTGAGGGGGCAATCTGTATGGGCACAGGCTTAGGCTACTTTTTTGGCAGAGTCTTGATTCTATTCCTGGATGGCCCTCTGGCCTAGGGGGGTCGTGGATGTGGGTTACTTCAATGAGCCTTGGTCGCAGTCGGTCTCTGCCCTGCCAGTCAATTGTACATTTCTGTCCCACAGATGAATGAGCTCCTGATGACCTAGGCCCGGGGGTGGGGGTAGTGGAGTACTTTGCTGACCGGCAGATGGATATCAGTGGCAGCAACTACCCAGATAGATTGCCCACCAGAATAAAAATGCCATTTGAACATCACCACCAAATGGTTGCCTGGCTGGGCTGTCAGTGGGCTGTGGTGCTCAAAGGGCAAGTTCATCACCCCTGTGGTGGCCCTCAAGTTTTTTTCTGGGATAAAGAGCTCAGACAGAGTGAGTCGTTGTGAGGATTCCAGCCCAGCCATGCATGATCAATGTGGTCCATGCATGCATTTGATTTGTGCTGGTCACAGCTGCTGGCAGGTACTCCGACTAATTCTGAATCAGGTGGTTTGTGCAGCTGCCCACCAAGCTCGCCAGTGAGCTACTCTGTTGTAGAGCACAGTCTAGTGATTGTCTGGTGTTTTGGGGATTTTTGTGTTGCTGGTGAAGGTTATTATGGGGGGAGGGTGGTCAAATTTATTGAGTCTGATCTTGGTTTAACTTTTTTTTTTTAGGTGTGACCAGACCCGACTGTGTGAGAACTTTGTTCCGGTGGCACAAGATAGTGAAAGAGGAGGCCGCCCCAACTGGTGGACCTGCGGTAAGTTACTGTTGTGTTACTGTCCTCAGTGAAAAATGAACTGAATAGCAAACGAGTCTCTGAGTGTAATGTCCTGTTGTTTTGTAGGGGCTCGCTGCCACAGTGGTTCATCGATTACCAGCCTAATCAGCCTATGCCAGCAGTTGCATCCAGTTTTCCAGAAAGGTAGGGTAACTTACATTTGGGGTATTTGGCAAGCTATCTTGGGGATTGTAAAGTTAATCAGATTAGGTGAGTATACAAACACTGACAAATTGTCATTGTGTTTGTAGGTTCAAACTGAGCTAGCTGCACGCGGACTGAAGTTGCGTAGCCAAAAGGAGCCACTGGGTGGTAGACTGGGACTCAGGAACAGGAGGAGGAGGGTCAGGAAGAAAAAGTGCCAGGAATAGAAGCTCTGAGGGAGGAAGAACGAAGCCAGGAAAAGCAGGCTGACACACTTTGGACTTAAAAAAAACAATACAGTAATTGTGTGAAGTTCTAAAGTCAACAGTTGTACTAGACATTATATTCGAAGTCAGTGGAATGAGGGATGTAGTTTGGTGAGCCTGTAGGGCTAGCAATCTAATTCTACCTGAAAACATTTTGGGGGGGGGTTTGGTCAGTGTAGCAAATGGACTTTTACACTTTGGGCATTTGAAACTTGTGATGGTTTTAGTCACTTTGCTGTGCTTAGGGTGCCCATTTTGTGCCTGGCTGCACCGCAATGTTCAAAAACCAGCAGCTGTGACAGAGTGAGACAAGTAGTGTCTCTAGGGATGGCCAAATTGATGACTGGTGTTTAAGTCCAGTCTATTAGTATTTTGTTGTCTGAGCCCCCCCCATAAAACCAAGATTTGGTCATCAGCCCTGCAGAGCTGTGCAGACAGCAGCAGATAGCAATTCTTGTCAGTGACCGTTTAAGTTAGAGGCTCTGACTTGTTACTAGTACTGTGTGGTGTGGGTACTGACTGACTGGTTCATTTAAGTTAGAGGGCTCAGTCAATCAAGCCCCCACCCCATGGTCATTTTCTGCCCTGCACAGCTCTGCAATGTTGTATAGGAATGCGGGTTCTGAGACCGTTTAAGTTAGAGGGCTCAGACCCGGTGTTGCTAGGGTAACTACAGATTTGTCCCCGATTCCCATTTAAGTTAGAGGGTAAGTCAGTCTCCCCCCACCCCCTGACAACTGTTCAGCTGCAAGTGATCACTAGGTGGTGTCTGTAGGAAAGAAGCAACACAAGACAGAATTTAGAAGCCTGATGTTTATAGTCAAATGTCTTTCAACAAATTATACACACTGGAAAAAAGCACACACATATTCTTGTTCAAGTTGTTTTATTGTTATATACTCAGTGAGTCAGTGTCACACACAGCTACGTGAACCTAGAGAACAGACAGCAACCATGGCAACCAGCACCAAAAAAGTAAGGAGGCACACTGTAGAAAAATGGAAAAAGCAGATTGATCGCCGCAATGAATGGTTAGTGTATGAAACAGACAATGGTGGTGAGTTTGTAGACCAGGTAAAATATTCCCTGTGTGAAAAATGGGCCGACCAGTTAAAGTACTGCAGAAATTTTAGTGAAAGTTTCATTGTTGGCATCCGAGGTACAGCTTTGAAAAAGGACAATGTTGCAAAACACAGTCAATGTGATGCTCATAAACGAGCTGTTACACTCAACCGAAAACCAGAATCAATTGCCTCCATATACAAAACTACACCAATAGGACGTGCACTACTGGGAGCAGAAGTAAAAGACAGAGCTGTAGTTTGCCGTCTGATTGAAATCGCTTATCTGCTCACTAAAGAAGAGCTTTCATTTACTAAATTTGAATCATTTGTTAAACTTGAAAAAAGACATGATGTTGATCTCGGAAGTGCATATGCAAATATTAACGGTTGTCGGATGTTCACATCAGTTATTGGTGAATTGTTACAGGAAAATCTACTCACAGCCCTCCAGAAAAGTCTGTATTTTGCAGTTCTTCTAGATGGGGCAACAGATGAAAGTTATATTGAAAAAGAATTACTGTATATTATGCATTTTAATGAAAGTTCTTGTTTAACAGAGATGACCTTTTTCAGATTAAAAGATGTTCAGCACGCCAGTGCAGAAGGTTTGTTACAAACACTTCAAGAAGCCTTCTTAGAGTTTGGCATTTTAGACTTGAACAGTCGCATGGTTGCTATGTGTGCAGATGGTGCTGCAGTAAACCTGGGGAAAAGAAAAGGGTTATCAGCTCTGCTAAAAGTAGAAATGCCATGGTTGCTGTCTATTCATTGTCTTAACCATAGACTTGAATTGGCAATTAGAGATGCATTGAAAGGAACATTTTTTTGATCAAGTGAATGATAATCTCATGACATTGTATTACCTTTACGAAAAAAGTCCAAAGAAACTTCGCAAGCTCAGAGAATCAGCTAAAATAGTGGGCGGTGAAGTCAGCAAACCAGAAAGAGCATTTGGAACAAGGTGGGTAGATCACAAACTTTGTGCCGCTCAGACACTGGTAAAATCCTACACAGTTACAATTCATCATCTTGACAATCTTGCAGAAACTGCCACTATGCCAGCAACAGAGAAAAGCAGAGTTAAGGGGCATTTTGACCAAACTGAAAACTGCCAAATTTGTCACTCATTTACTCTTCTATATTGACCTTCTAAGGCCACTGTCACGACTCTCCCTCAGTTTACAGGGTTCTTCTGCTGACTTGATCTTAGCTTTGGCTTGTGTTGATGCAACCTTATGGCAACTACAGCATCTCGCAGATAATCTTCTCGGAACGTGCAACTCTGAACTTAAGACACTTACAGCAACATGATCATGACGTTACTGACAATGATGAGTCTGACGATTCTGAACTGGTCGTGTTTAAAGACGTTATGGTCTCTAATGCTAACAACAGCATCAGGCACCTTAGAACACAGGTACCTAATTATGTCAGTAGTGTACAACAGTGCATTTCTGATAGATTTTCAGATATCATTGACCGTGACTCTCAGGACCAACAACCAATTTTTAGGACTTTAAAACTGTTAGATGTGAAACAGTGGCCTAGGAGTGCTGATGAGCTAGAAATGTTTGGGAACGTAGACTTGGACGGATTTGTTAATTACTATGGACAGATACTCACAAAACTTAATGTTGACCTTGCTGCTTTGCCAGGAGAATGGTCTGAACTTAAAACTTTATACAATAAGTTTTTAAGTCACTTAAACAGGGAAGACTTTTGGATCTGTATTCTGAAGTCCTACAGAGAACAGTTCTCAAACTTCTACCACATTGTCGTTATTTGTAAGCTCATTCCAGTGTCCAATGCAAAGCTGGAAAGGTCATTTTCAATAATGCAGTGTGTCAAAACTGACTCGAGAAACAGACTGAGTGAAGTAATGTTGGAACACCTGGTTAGAATTTCAGTTGAGGGTGACAGTCCAGAGACATTTGATCCTTTTCCATTTGTAGATAGATTCTTCAGCACTCCTAGAAGAGTTTGTGTGAAACAAATGCAGTCAGAAGCAAAAAGGTCAGATTCATACCATACCACAAATGTAACTAGTTCAGAAGATGCAGCAAGTAGTACTATCATTATGTCTTACAGTACTTCCGAGTCAGACAGTGACAACATGATTGATCAGTAGCGAGCCCCTGTAAACTGTGGGAAGTACACTTTTGGTGTATAACTTTTAGGCTAAGTGGCAGTAAGTGCCGTGGGGAAAAATGTTAGGTCCTCAGTGTCGGTAGCTGGTCACTGACTGGAGGGAAGTGGGTCAGTTAAGAATCCACGCCAGTCAGCCGAGCACCTCTCTTCATGTCTGCCTGCCAGTCCCTCACCATGCTTAGACATCCAGATAGATCTCCAAGCAGGGGGACTGCACTGGCAATTATGGGGGGGTGCCCTGAACTCTCCCTTAGCAATCTAGATCTCAGTGATTACGGGGGTTGGCACAGGCAGGCAGATGTGGAGGTGGACACTCGGAATCCCAGCTGGCCATGGGAACTCGACTCTTTCAGAATTTTGTTTACCAATCCACACAGGTCAGGACATTGCTCACTTCAGCAAATGGGCTGCACCTGTCTTGAGTTTAGCAATGTGCACCTGTACATGCTGGGGCACCAACCATGCCATGAGATGTCTGAGTAGACTTTGTTTAAAATTACATTTTTTTCTTGTGCTGACTTCATCACAAGTTTACTAATTGTACTGAGCTCTCAGAAGCCTGTGTGGTATTTGAGACACCACCTTAGTCTCACGTTAAAATTTAGCACTGACTAAAGTGCTGCTTATGGTAAAATCAAGTAGTTTAAGGAATTAGTTTTCCATCTAGTTAAACTTTTTATAGGGCATTAAGTCCTCAGGTTCATTGGCTGGTGGAGACACTCACTGCCATATGTATTTTTTTCAGTGGCTCAAGTTGAAGACCACAGTTGTTAAATTTCTTCATTGTTGGTGAGAATGATATTAGTGGCTAGAAGTGTTTATAATAACTTGCATGTGACTAAAAAATCAAAAATCCCATCTCACTCAATTGTGGGGTTGGTGGGGGGGGGACTCATGAACAGGCTTCTCAGGTGGGGACACAAAAGCCATCTTCATCTTTTGTGCTGAGCTCTCTGGCTGGTCCTGGAAATAAATCAAAAGTTAAGTTAAATGCCACAGTGAGTCTGACAGTGTATGCTGCTGGCAGCCTTAAACTGGTTCTTTCTGTTCTTATCTAAACTGTAAATCTGCACTTACAGAAAAATTAGTGGGATCTGGCCACCAGGAACTGGGTCTACAGGCCTGAGTAGACAACTTCACTGACTTCCGAACCACCCATCCATTCAAAATTGACCGTTTAAGTTAGAGGCTCAATCCAAATCTGGATGGTGGTTGGGAACTGCAGTAGTAGTCCAAGAATAATAGCAGCTCATGTTTGTAAATCAGTTACGGTGCTGCAGCTGCTTATTCTCAGTTACCCTACAGATTGCTTCCCAGCCGCCGCAATTAAATTTCCGTGCCAGCACAAGTCATGACTGCACCACAGGCTTTAGGCTTAAGGTCAGATAATGTTCGGTACTGAACATAACTTTAAATTTGGTTTGAGACACTACTCCCTACTACTGTTCCCAACCACCCATCCATTTAAAATTGACCGTTTAAGTTAGAGGCTCAGTGCACAATGGATGGGAGGTTGGGAACACTAGTCAGTTGTACTTGTGTCTGTTGTTAAATTACTTTTAGAGTGCAGCTGCAGCTGCTTATTCTCAGTTACCCTACTAGCTGTTCACTGTTGGGTCCATCACAAAAGTAGTCACGCTTGGAAAGGTTGGCAAGTGGAAACTGTTATTTAAGGTCAGAAAATGTTTGTTACTGCATACTAGCTGAACTTTAAATTTTGTTTCAGACACAGTGACTTCTGACAACTGACTACTGTTCCTAACCACCGACATCCATTTAAAATTGACCATTTAAGTTAGAGGCTCAGTGCAAATGGATGGGAGGCTGGGAACACTAGTCAGTTGTACTAGTGTCTGTGTAATAAATTAGTGAGGTGCAGCTGCTTATTCTACTGCTACTTTTGGGTCACAAAAGTAGTCACACTTAGGAAGGTTGGCAAGTGGAAACTACATTTAACAAGACTGGTGGTCAGAAAATGTTTGGTACATACTGAACTCTTTAAATTTTGTTTCACTAGAATCCCGACAACTGACTACTGTACCACCGTCCCATTACTTTTCTGACCGTTTAAGTTAGAGGCTCAGTCAAGTGCAAATGGATGGGAGGTTGGGAATACTAGTCAGTTGTAACTTGTGCCTGTTTTATTACTTTTATGGTGCAGCTGCAGCTGCAGCTGCATCTTATTCTGAAATTTGTAGCTGACTGCTCACTTGTAGTCAGGCTTGGGAAGGTTGGCAAGTAGAAACTGCATTATTGAAGAATCAAATCTGTTTTAATACTAGTAACTCATGTCAGAGTTATTATGAATTCTGTGAATTTCACTCAGAGACACTGATGAAAAAAAAATTAATAAAGTGACTCAGTGACTGCACACACTCATGTACCAGAGTCTTTTTTGCCCCCCCTTTTGCTCCACACATGAAAGGAAATCAAAAAAGGGTTTATCAGGTGAGAAATAACACCAATCATACTGTCTCTAGTAAATATGACATTTTTTTTATTTTGCTAATCAATTCGATCCAACTGCTACACATTTGCAACATTGATTAGCACTTTTCCGTGCGAAAGTGCTAATCAATTTAAAATCCTTATTTAAAACCCTGTTCCGGTATCATGCAGGGGTCAAATATACTGAACGCATCCAAAAGTTCTATGCTTGGAAACCTTTGCTCAATTTGAGCAATTAGGGCCCTAATAAAGTTGTCATGCACAGAGGTTCTGAAATGATTTAACTGTGGTTCACTAAATGGCAAGTTCAGGCCATTATCATTCTGGGGTACTAGTTCAGGCGAAACGGAGGAGAAGTACTGACCAGGTACCAGTAGGTGTGCCCTAAGAATCTCTAAAGTGGAATGTAAATGTCTCTTTATATCAGTAAAATTCAGAGCTGATGTTTGAAAGCATTTAGATAAGATGCTAAGGTGTGGAATTATGTCACACATCATGCATAAAATAGAGAAAAACTCCCAGTTTTCCACCATTTTTACTAGGCCCACAGCTTGGGGATCATGGCTTTCAGAGGCCTCTCTATGCAAGGACGTAACAACGGATGGGAAAATCTTCCTTAGTGTGTCACATGCTGCATCATGGGACAACCACCTAACTGCTTTTATCTGTTTAGGCTTTAAAACAGGGTTTTCCATTGCCTACTGAATTTCTTTCAGGGCAGCCATGCGAACAGCAGAATTTTCATAATATCTGTATAAGTGATCTAGTGTTTGATTAAACTTTTTAATGGCGTGCTCACTTCATTTGCTGCTGCCTTTACAGCCAAGGCCTCCCGGTGAGCCATACAGTGATTTTCAACAAGAATTGGGCTGACTTCTTTCAGCTTTTTAGCCACCCTGTTTTGCCTGTCCAGCATAACGGCTGCTCCATCTCTGCCTAACCCTGCAAGGTGATCAACCGAGATTTGATTGTTATCAGAGAACTCCAACATTTTTTTTAACAATTGTGTCTGCCTTTCCATCAATTAGTTCCTCAATTCCCAGGAAAGAAACTCTGGGTTTCCCTTCTTTGCAGTACATGCCAAACAAAATGAGCTGCTTCATAACAGCAATATCAGTTGTTTCGTCCACCAAATATGAAAAAAATGTGGCAGCCTTCAGATCTGTAAGAACTGATCTCCTGACCACCTCACCCAGAGAGAGAACTATTTCTCTGACAGTTCGATCAGAACAATATTTAACAGCATCAGCAATATGTATATTGTCTAGGTATTTGCATCCCAATGATTTGGTGAGATCCAGCAGTGAGCCATATTTCGTTGTGTGAGGCAGCTCATTTTTTATTAGCCAGTACATGCAATGAAGGGATGCCACAAAAGCTTGTTCTAGGGTCAGGGCCTGCTGCATTGCCTGCTCTGTTCCACCTTTTGAAGCTGAAATTCTGCAGTTAGCTTCCAGTTCAGAAGCAACAACGTGAACTGAACTGTTCTGATGCCTTTTTATAGCATCTTCTCTGAATGTCTTGCACCCACTGAGTACCCAACCTGTTCCTGATTTGGGCATCTGTTTATGTTTTATGCAAAATGCACAAAACATGCCATCATTTTCTTTGTACTGTAACCAACAGTATTTGTTAAGCCAGGCAGTATAAAAGCCTGTTGCTCTATGCTTAGAGGTGTTTTTTTCTGTATTACAGGAGGAGGTGCAGGGAGACTCTTGGACATAACGACTGGAGCAACTGGTACTGTGATCTCACGACTGTCATCTTGATCAAATTCAGGATGTTTCCATTTTTGAGTTAATTTGAGGCCAAAGTTAGTTAGTTTCTGCATTGTGGATTATTTCAATAAAGCTTTTTCCTAAGTGTGTTGTGTGTTTATTTTGTCAGTAAAACAGAATGAGAGTTTGATAATGTCAGGACAGGGACCGGCAGACCCAATGGACGTACCGTTTGGATTCCTGTTTTTTTTTCCCTCACACACAAGTTATTTTTTGTGGTAAACAACAATTAGCACACACAGAATGCCGTAGAAAGGAACACAGCAATGGAGCCCTGTTTTTTTTTCTTCACACACAAGAAGTAGTTATTTTTTTTTTTTGTGGTCAACAGCAAAATTTAGCACGTACAGAAAAGGGACACACGTACTGGCAGGACAGGGACTGACAGACTGGTCACAGCAGTGGAGCCCTGTTTTTTTTCCCCTCACACACAAGAAGTAATTGTTTTTTTTTGTGGTCAACAACAAAATTTAGCACATACAGAAAAGGGACACATGTACTGGCAGGACAGGGACTGACAGACTGGTCACAGCAATGAAGCCCTGTTTTTTTTCCCTCACACACAAATAGTATTTCAAAATCCTGTTCTAAGTATCTCACCACCACCAAAACTTACTGTGCACTTTTTTTGGCCCACTCCAGTACATAACTTTTATTTTTTCCTTAATGCAGCTACCTTCAATAGCAAATGAATCAGAGCTGCATGGGTAGTGAGTCTGTTGAAGAGACCATGCGATCTCCCTCCCTTCCCCCCTCACACACAGCACCCTTCCCTTATTGCAGTCTTCTTGTAAATATAGATTGCTTTCCATGAGAGTCCTCAGGAAAATAACTGTTTTTTATTATACTTTTGCATGAAATTGAGCTGGCTGCTGATAGAATTTCAGTCACAACTGCCAACTCAGAAACGATCGATCCTTATGCTTTCCACCACACAAACGCAATGGCAAAAAATCTTCAAGTGGCAGCAGACTACCGAGATGGGACTTATCTCAGTGGTGTAGCTCCTCCACTGATAGGATGTCTGTGCCATCACTCCTCGAGCATGTTCCCTCATTGGATCCTCTTCCAGTAGTCATCTGACACACCAGAAGATATCCCTCGTGACTGCCGAGAGACCTGACTGCATCGTCCATTACTGCAGCTGCGCACATACACACAGATCGTGCCGGATTCCATTTGGCTGGTTATCTTTGTTCTCGCGTGTGCACAGTTTCCTCAATGCACGAGAACGCTGCCCCATGTTGCCAAGTGACCACTCCTCCATGTACGCATGCTCGCATGAACTCTGAGTGGATTTAAATGGAATGTGTACCTGAGCTTGCCTTCTTTCAGTCGCTGATCCTCTGCCACTCGATCTTTCAATTGACCCCCTGCGGTGCACATTACAGCCATTCTGAATATTGAAAAAAACACCTTAGCATAATAAATGCAAATGAAACTATAAATAAACGATCTTTCAGGGATGACAGTGATTCAGACATGGGCTGTAGCTGGCAGTAGATTTGACATTAGCACTTACATGAATTTAGGAACTGCATGCCATTTTGTCTGGTGATGACCACATGACATGCGGCTCCTACATTCAGACAGCGCTGTTTAATGTCAAATAGATTGCCAGCTACTGTACATGCAAAATAAACATTTCTGGACTCTGTGGCAAAGTTCCCTTTCTCTTACAATACAATACATCACATGTTGCTTATTAATTGGAGCAAAACACAGCATTCATACTGCCATATAATATTTTTATTGTGCTCCGGTACTTCGTGGATGACCAACACTGGCTGGCAAAGCAAGATACACACTGCCAAAATGACAGGCAAGGGGCTCCCGGGGAAAGTGCATTTTACCGGTAAATTAAAACAAACAATCAGCTATCACTGAACACTCATGGAAAAACCAGGATCTTAAGCTACCATTACATTTAGTTAATCTGCTCTGCTAATTCTCCAATCAACAAGGGCTGTCAGACCAAGATGCACGCTGCCAAAATGACAGGCAAGGGACTCCCTGGAAAACCATATTTTACAGTAAAATAAACAAAATCAGCTATCACTGGGTACTCAGAAAAAAAACAATATCTCATACTTGCATTACATTCAGTTATTCTGCCACGGTACTTCTCTGATCAACAATGTGGGCTGATGCACGCTGCCAAAAATGAGAAAGTTAAGGAACGCAGGATCAGAGAATTTACTTTTTACAGTAATAAGCACTAGGGGGAATGTCAGCATACTTTACATTGGGGGTCAATGCCTATAAGTGATACGTGGCCACCAATGCCATGAACCATACAAGCCTCCAGAAAAGCACAGTCTCACAACAAACAGTGCATCGACCGCAACTGTGTGCAGTAAAACCAAGCGCTGCTCTATGTGCAGGCATTGTGTTGTAGTGAGGCACGTGCGTCATCACATTCGCCGGGCGCGATGCTTGAGAGGTGAAAGGAACTATAATGCCGACACAAGATTTGGGTTTATTTAAAATACTTTATGTTGCAGGATCCTGACCTCCCAATAACACCAGTTGGCAAGTCCTTAATCCAGGAATGAATCCACTGCTCCAAAATAGATGCTTTGGTACACATTCCCTTTAAAGTGACAACACACTTAAAATAAAAAAGGCGGTCATACAGTTTGAGTGGCGGCATTCTGAAATAGCGTGGCAGCCCGCCTCTCACTTTTAATGAACGGGGAACACTGCTCTGGACATACTAAAGGAGTGTAATCCTATTTTTAGATTAAAGCACTGAATTGGTTATCTTAGTACTAGATACAGGTTATTGGTAGTGGAGGCAAATACTTGATTTTGATGGTGAGCACAGTAATCCTGAAGGATGAGGCAGTGGCAGATGAAAGTTCAATATGAAGATGATTGTCAGACGAAATTAGTTAATCCAAGTCAAAGATATCTATGGGAGAAGAAGGTGAGAAGCATAGGATCCAGGAGAGAAGGTGAGGCCCCCATGTGGGTCTGCAAAGGTGACAATGGAATGCAGTTGAGCAAGCAGCCAGACTCCCATGCTGGGCAAAGCAGGATGATGGCGGGACCCCATGTGGTCCGCCATTGCGTAGATTCCTGTAGAGAAGGTGAAACCTCCACGTAGGTCAGCTGAGTTGAGATGGAATGCAGTTGAGCAGGCAACTAGGCCCTCTTGTGGGGTGAAGCAGGGGACATGGCAGACCCACGTGGTCCGCCTTTACATAGGTTCTAATAGAGATGGTGAGACCCCCATATGGGTCGGCCAAGATGAGATAGAATGCAGATGAGTAAGCAGCCAGGCTCTATTGTGGGGTGAAGCTGGACATATGTTGGGACCACTAGGTCTGCCAGTTCATAGGTTACAGTAAAAGGCGAGACCCACACGTAAGTTGGTTGAGGTCAGAAGGAATGTATTGATGCAAACACCAGGCCCCCTTGTGAGGCGAAGCAGTAATTAGGAAGGATCTCCATGACACTGCTGAGACCATAGCCTTAGAGGTAGCCATTGCGGTGTGGACCCATATGGAGATGGATGTCCTTTGACGCTGTAGCAGGAGGGAAGCAGAGGTAGGATCAGTAAATTGTTTCCTTGACTGGGAGCAGAGCTAAGTGTAGTTTGGTGAGAGGTAAGGCAGCTGTCAACACACTGTAAATGTAGAATTGCAGGAGAAGACTAGACGTTACTGGTAGACTTCCCAGTCCCGTTTTTGAGGTTGATGATGAGCAAGAAGTCAGTACTGAAGATGAAGGTTCCAGCAGATGAAGATCCAGCTAGTAATGATGCCTGGATGAGAGACAATGGTTAATCCATGACCAAGAGAGCAGTAAGTGAAGCAGTTGTAAAATGTACATGTACAGTCAGCATGGCTGAGGATAAGTGCCAATGTAGCAAATATTTTGAAGATATAGAAATCATAGAAGATAAAATGGTCGGAAGTGTTGCCCAGCAGGTAATGATGATGAGGTAGGAGTCTATGCGATTGGGAGGCTTGCATGGTGCTGAAATCCAGGGAATCAGTAGGCTACAAATGAGTGTTTATCAGAATGAAGAATTGTCTCAGGATGTCCAAAGTATGTACTCTGTGGAGATGTCCAGCATAGAAACTTGGTTGGAGCTGAACCAGAAGAAGGTGGATAGCAGTAGAAGCATAATTGAATTATGAAGTAGGTTAGGCCTGGATGTGGGCAAGCTGGAGCATGGACCCCATGCAGGTCCAGGGTACGCAGCGGTCAAATACTCGACCGATCAAGTGGGTCTCAGGTGTTCAGGTTAAGGAAGATGAGACCCCAATGTGGATCCACTGTAGTGAAGATGGAAACACGTTTTATGAAGGAAACATGCTTCATGTGGGCACTAGGATTCAGGATGGCGAGATCCCCACATGGGTTTGCCATCACCATCATATGATGTGTTCCTAGGTAAGGGGGAGAAACCCCCGCGTGAGTCAGCCTGCAGTGACTTGAAGTACCTTTGAGCTATGAGTAGGCCCCTTTTTTGGGGCATGTGTAATTGAGATGGCGGTACCCCCCATGGTCCACAATAGCAGAAGTAGCACATAGTCCAATTGTAAGAAGGACAAGACCCAAGTGAGTCCACCTTTAGCATAGAAATAAACTGTGAGTGATGATTGGTGAATGGTTGGGATAGAGGAATCCCCGTGGGCCTGCCGTCGCTATAGGAAGTGAGGATGAAATGAGAGCTGTCCGAGGAACCCATAGAGGCTGAGCTGAACTGATGAATCCCATGCCGGATCACTGGAGGAGTAGATGGAAGCCAGAAGGCCATGAACAGTGACATGTGTGGTCATCCTCCAAGGCTGCTGGATTACATGATTCAAGGGTTAAATATGACTTGCTGTGATATGAAGTTCCCAGGCTGATAAAACAGCAGACCCAAGGATGTCTGCTAGAGGACAAGTTGTAAGTCAATCAAGTAGCGAGCTAGGCCCCCACATTGGCTAGTTGGAGTGGCAGGACCCTCACGTGGGTCTGCCTGAGGCATAGAAGAGTGAATGAGTGAAGCTAGGCCTCCATGTAGGCGAGCTGGACAGGCAGGACCTCCACGTAGATCTGCCAGAGGAAGGAGTAGAGCGAGTGAGTTGAGCTAGGCCTCCACCTAGGCTAGCTGGACTGAAGTGGCCCCCCCCCACGTAGGTCTGCCTGAGAAGAAGTAGCAATAAGCCACCAGGTCCCCCTGCGGGGTGAAGCGGAATGCATTGGACAGATGGCCAGGCCCCCTGTAATTCTGGGGCAAAGTGGAGATGAGCAGCTAGGCTCCCTTGCAGGGTGAAGCAGAAAAAAAGTTAAGTGAGCAGCCAGGCCCAAGCAGGAATGCGTTGAGCAGGTAGCCAGTCCCCCTTTTGTTGGGGCAAAGCAGATAAGCAGCCGGACCCCCTTGTGAGGTGGAGCAGGAATGCACTAAGCTGGTAGCTAGGCCCACTTTTTCAAGGTGAAGCGGATAAACAGCCAGCCTACCTTGTAGGGCAGAGAAGAACTGCATTACGCATTCAGCCAGGCCCCACTTTTTGAGGTGAAACAGATGATGGCGGGACCCCACATGACCCGCTATCACGGAGGGGTGAATGGCTGAGAGAAAGAGAGAGAGGCGAAAATCCAGCAGAATATGGAAACAGATAAAGGAATCCCCATGTGAAATGCAGAGACTGAATGTTAATCCAGTAGAACATCACAAATGGTCAGTATGAGGTAGTAGATGTCTCTTTGAACATACCAGGAAGACATAACAGCAGCAGCAGTAGGCATGTCCTCTTGAGAGAGAGAGAAGTGATAGGCAGGTCTGGGGAGCACAATGTAAATGTTCAGGTATGATTTGTGGTGCACAAAATAGGCAGGAGAGGTAAAACAATCAAGGACAGTCCCCAGAATGCAAGACTGTACATGAGCAATGGGAACAGGCAGAATACGCCAGCTCAGGAAGGGAGCACGGGCAAGTGGCATTAGCTCCACGTTACATTGTCTGAAGCATCCCAGGCAGCAGCTGCAGGATCCAGAGGAAGTCGGTTCAGTGGAGAGAGGAGCACCAGCAGTCAGAGTGAGTTTGATGCACATCCTGAGCATCGCACAGCAATAATACTGGAAGGCTGCAGAGCCTGGTAGGAAGCAGAGTGCAGGAAGCAGTCCCAGTGAGGAGAAGCAAAATGGCAAAACAGATGGAGGCACTGAGGCGCGGCTGGCAGGGAAGAAAAAAAGGCCTGAAGAGAGCGAAGGGAAACAGAGCGGTACATTAGGGCATGGAAACGCAGGCACCAACGAAGAGATAGGGTGGGGGGTAGAAGAAAGCAAGGCAATGCACTCCAAAGCACAAGACAAGGCCACCAGGCAGCAGCACAGACAAAAAGCTGCTACAGGAGGAAGGGGGGGGCACCCATCCAGCCGCACCGCTAAGGAGTGAGTCCGACTTGCTTGAAGCAGAGGGAGTGGAAACAAGACGTTATAGTAGAGGATGGGGGAGGAGCTATGTCCCTTCCATTGAATCACAGACCAAGCCTTCCATGAAGATATCTGGTTGAGATTTAGATTTTCTTAGTGTCTCATAGATACTGGAAAGGTAAGCCTCTTTAAAAGTGAATTTGGACATTTCCTCTCCTTAGTAGGCAGCTGTGGCTGTCATACCTAGCCTACCTTCTGAACCCCTCCATTCTCATCCCACTAATCAATCTAAGCAATTTCTTCACTCAGAGCACTGCAACCTCTGTGCCTAGACCAACTCTCTTCCCCTTTTTACCCCAAGGCCACCTGAGACCGCTACTGTCTCTCTCCTCATCTATCACTTGTGATTCCTCATGACTTGGCCAGCTAGGTCACTTACCTTATGATTGTAGCTAAGATACATGTATAAGTCTCATCAACATGCTATGTACGGCACCTTTTTGTTGTGCTGATGTATTTTAATTGTGTTTATGATCTAAACTTGTATAGAACTATGTCTGTGTTATTGTTGCTGACTTTTGAACATGCTTGTACCCCTTGGTGTTGTCTTACTCTGATCAACTTGGAACCTTTGAAAATGAGCCTTTTGGCTTAAAGGTGTCAATCCGAATCTTTAATCAACAAAAACATAAATAAATTATTACTGACTGACTTCAAGAAAATCTTATGTGCTTCCTTGGGCAGCCAGTGCACACAATTTAATGTCCAATACATCCAAATTTTGGAGCTATTCTGTCCTCTTTTTGGCCACATACATCCTTCTAAACAGCACCAGGTTCACTTTCTCATTTGGGGTTCCACATTCCTTTGTTTCATTAGCCCATTAGAATGGTTAACATTTTTTTGGTTTTACATAGGAATGGGGGAATTCTTCATAATTGCTTGTGTTATTATTTTCGCATTACATTTTGTTCTTTGTTTGGCTTTCTGTGCATCTAATACCCCCTGCTCAGCAGTGTCATTGTCATATTCATGATGTTCATTGATTTATTAGATGTAATACTCCCATTTGCCTTTTGACATTGATGTTATCTTGATTTTATCGCATTTTTTAGTTTAATTAGCTTTATGTAACCCCTAGGTGGCACTATCTCAAGGGCTACTCTCCCTGCCTGCGTGACTAGGTGCAGTTTAAGGGGCCTGGCTACTGAAAACGGGTGCCTCCACCCAGAGGACAGGGTTATTGGTAACGTAGCTGACCTGGGTACAGCCCACTTTACAGGGTACAGCCCCAGACACTTTAACCCCCCTCTTTCCCCCTCTTGTGGCCTAAGCAATTAACAGACACAGTTACAATAACCTGTAATCAGCATACAAATCCCTACTCTGTTTGCACTTACCACCAGGGCTGATTCCACCAGTTCAACCCTGGAACCCCCCTGCAAAATAAGGTTAGACACAGCAGGTAACAACAGTACAGTGTTTCTTGTACAAAATGGAACCACAGTCAAGTTAAATGCAAAAAGAATTAGATCTGATTTATTCAAGGGGAATGAACAAGGGAGGGGTGTAATTTGGCTGATTAGTTCTGTAATTGATTCAATCAGACAATCATGCATGCACTTTAGATTCCCTTCACAGTCACACACTCTGGGTACCCAGTTGAAAAAAAGGTGGGCTAGCCTGACACGTTTCCCAGGGCAGGCTGGCGTTGCAGCTGGTCGGAGCCCTGTGATGGAAAGAAGGAGCATGCACAACCACACACAATTTGTAATCTGGGGCCTGGTGGCTCAGTTCGTGACAAGAAAATAACAACTGAATCAGACGAAAACACTTTAGATTTAGCTGATGTTGCAGGGAGCTACCCTGGTGTTTACTCACGCTTCCCAATATGAAACACAGGAGGGACGAAATGGAGATTGCAGGTCAACAAGCTGGCATGCCAGGAGAAGCAGAGCCCACATGATTTACCCAGTTTTTGTTCCTGTTTGAGATGTTGAGTAGGGGATGATCCTCAGGCGAGTCTCTCGTCGATGGTGATCTCTGTGTCTGAAGTAGCTGACTGGGCCAAGGTGGCAGGGACCAGGTTGGGTGAACAGTTTGGATTCAGTTCGATAGGTGCTGGAGACAGCTTCCAGCAAGTGTGACACACTTTAGTGGGGAACCAAATCACAACCCACTGACAGCTTACAGCACATTTATAGTAAAGCAAAACACAATACCACAGGTTGGATGACAGTCCAGTTGCAATTTCAGTTTTCCTGAGCAAAACCGTGATCTCTTTGGTGATTCAGACGTCCTGACAGGCCGATCGCTTACAGCAAATCTTCGGTCTTCTTCACGTAACAGGGCAGTCCACAACTCGATATTTCTGGTCACAAGCTGGTTCGGATTCAGTTCGATTAATTTCACTAGCAGATCCCTCAGAAGGGAAGATGAAGCAGGCAGGCCAGATACAGCCTTCCCACCAGTTTCCTGCACTACTATGCAGGAGCAGCTGCTCAAATGTCTTGAGCAGTTTACTCTCTCAACTCCAAACTCAGACTGACTCTCTGCTGCAGGCAGCACCAGGACTTTCTTCTGATCAAAAAGGGTTTGGTTGGTTGATTCATCTGTCTATCAAAGCATGGGCTCCGGGTCCATTTAAGCGCCAAAATGAAAAAACAATTCCTACAGAAATTCACTTCCACAAGACCCCCTGGGGACAGACTCCATTTTAAGGTCCCCAAATGGTACTGATTGGTGCAAGACAGAAATGTCCATGCTGCAAAGAAAGGCAGGTTAGACAAACTATAATACCATTATTATTAGAGCAGCTAATCAGCAAACAATTGCCAGTTATAACAGAGCACTCTCTGCAGCATTAGCGATGACAGAACAGAGCAATATTATTGCTGCTCAGGTGGAAGTCGAGGCTGGAAATACTTGGCCCTACCCAGATTAATTTATACACTACAAAAATAATGTCTCTTAAAGGGACAGGCATGGAGGCTAACAGGGCACTCGCATGCAAGCATTTTTACACCTGTAAAGACACAGATCGCCCGCCTGGCAGTGGGCATTTAAGCACACCCAAGGAAGACTTTTGGGAACCCCCATTTATAGGGGGGTTACATTTATATGCATTAGCATGCCTTGCAACTTTTTGTAGTCATTTGTAATGTATCTCACGTTTGCACTTTACTCTTTAAGGTGTACTGTCATTGTAATGTTGATGCACTATAAATGTTACATAGAAACAGAGAATTTGATGGCAGATAAGGACCGCCCGGCCCACCTAGTCTGCCCATTTTCCTACCTAACAGATAAGCTGCAGATCCTAGTTAACCAACAGCTTACTTCCTCCTACCCCCCACTAGGACTGCCTTATGTCTGTCCCATGCATTCTTGAATTCCCCCACTGTTCTTGACTCCACGACCTCCTCAGGGAGGCTGTTCCATGCATCCACAACCCTCTCCATGAAAAAATACTTCCTCACATTACCTCTGAGCCGTCCCCCCTCTATCTTCAAATTGTGCCCCCTTGTTCTTGCACATCTCTTTTTCTGAAAGATGCTACCCTCTTGGACTTTGTTGATTCCCTTGAGGTACTTGAAAGTTTCTATCATGTCCCCTCTCTCCCTTCTTCCCTCAAGGGTATACATATTAAGTTCCTTTAGTCTTTCTTCGTATGTCTTCTGGTGCAGACCCTGCACCATTTTGGTTGCCCTCCTCTGTCAATGTCTTTGCGGAGATGGGGTCTCCAGAACTGCACACAGTACTCCAAATGGGGTCTCACCAACTGTCTGTAGAGAAGGATAGCAACTTCCTGTTTTGTACTATTGATGCCTCTTCCTATGCATCCCAGTATTCCCCCAGCCTTCCTTACTGCCTTCTCACATTGCTTGCCCACCAGCGTGTGTTTGTCTATTATTACACTCCCTGATGAAGTCCTAGAGAGGGCCAAAGCACCAGGGATTTTGTTCAGCATTCTTTATTTTGTTGGTGTGAGTGATTATTTGCAAATTAATCATTTTACCATTAAGAAACTGATGCTGTTGAATTCCTTGGGCTCCTCGAGTGCAGACCATTGATTCCTTTGACCATTCTGCTGGGTTAGCCACCAGAGTCTACACCAGATCCCCATCTCCTGGACATGCCGCTATCCCTGGGTTTCTGTGAACAACACTGTGTAGGTCTACAACAGGGACAGAACACATACAGGCCTGTGCACTGCCATGGTCTCTGCACCAGAGACATGTAGTATGCATGCATGCCAAGGAGGGACAGCAGCATGTAACTGAAAGCCATGCCACTTCATAGTACAGTATGATCCATGAAACAGTGTGTGATGACCTGTTGTGAGAACATAACATAGATGAGGCAAGAAAACTGGCAGAGCACCCAATAACTAACTGAGTCTGTCCAGATGAGGAGTATGGACCATATGGCAATGAACATGTGAGTTTATTGCTATTCATGAGACCCCCAGGCATAGAAATACCATTCGGGTGTACACATTCATGACGCTCCTACCTAGTCTCAGCACACATCTGGGAACAAGTCATCCCAGACTGTTGTGTCTGCAGTGATCAAAGCAGTACCAGGACAGGACAATACATGTGAATATGCAACTGATATATTGTACAGCAGAGAGCACAGCATAGCACAGTTCATGCAGCATAGTTAGCCCATCATAGTATACAAATGTCATCCCTTGATGCAGGCTGAAATCCATTTATGACTGCAGTGCCAAACCAGCATGCAGTCCCTGGCCCAAAACATGTCCATATGAAACATATGCTATGCTTGCACCATTGTGTGACCCACAGAGATGCCATGATGAACCCACACACAACATCCATGAGCAGTGCATAATGCACGCTCCTTAGGTGCTATCCCACCAGCAGGTTGCCTGTCAAGATTCACCTGTGCTGCCCCCTCTGTGGGTCATGCTGTCTGTATCTCGCTTTGGGTAGCACATCCCCTGCCAACTGCTCCTTGCTCCTAGCATATCCTAACAGGGTCCCCTCGTTGATTCCTGGATGTGGTACCTGCTGAGTGCAACAGAATGGCAATCAGTACATTAATGAACTGTACTGGCTATGACACTGCTTGTGACCGAGGCAGATGGTTTCATGTGTCACCTGGTGGTCTGCTCGATGCACGTTACTTTGCCCACTATGGGCCACATAATGTGCCACATATTAACAGCTTTCACCATGAACCAGATGGGACCTTGTACAATTACAGAAGCATAGAATTTGTTGTCAGAAAAGGATGTCTTGGCCCACCCCATCTGTCCACATGGTCTCTGCAGACCCTAACTGCATCCGGCGTCCCTCCCTCTTCCCTGCCTCTTTACTAGTATTCCCCTATGATTGTCCCATGCATGCTTGAAGACCACCACTGTTTTCATCTCCATCATTTCTGCTGGCAGTCTGTTCCAGGTGCCCACCACTCTTTCAGTGAAGAAATACCACCTCACATCCCTCTTAAACTCCCCCACTCCAGCTTCATCACATGCCCTCTGATCCTGGTGCTCTTTCTCATTGCAGAGAGACTTCCCTCCTGTACCCTGTTCACCCTCATGAGGTACATGTAGGTCTCTGTCATGTCCATCTTGCTCTGCTGTCTTCCAGGGTGTACATGTTGAGATCAGTCAGTCTCTCCTCATAGGACTTTTGATACAACCCCTGCACCATTTTAGTTGCCTTCCTCTGGACTGCCTCCACCCTGTCTATGTCCTTCCTGAGGTGTAGCCTCCAGAACTGGACACAATACTCCAGATGGAGTCTCACAAGTGAGCGGTACAGTGACAACACCACTACCTCCTCCTGCTGAAGATATTTCTCCCTATTAATCCCAGCATCCCACTAGCCATACTCACTGTTGTGTCACACTGCCCTGCCTCTTTGAGATCATCAGATATTTTAACCCCAAGGTCCCTTTCCTTCTTAGTGATTGTCAGTGCTTTCCCATATTGGGAGGGCTGAAGCCCGAGGTTCAATGTGGGGGAATAGCTCCTCTCACATTCCAAATAAAGATCAGCCTCTCCCAGCAGCTTCCGCTTAAAGCATTGTGAATCTGGCTTGGAGCATCGTGTATCGATGGTATTGTGTGTGATTGGCTCATGTGGCTGGTATGGCTGGGCACTTTTCTGCTGTTCTTTCCCCCTCTGCCGGCCCTACCATGGTTTCTTTTCCTGTTGCCCATATTTCTTTCATTTTGGTTTTTTTCTCATTTTGTTCATTTGTGTTCCCCCTCTTCTCGCTCCTGTTCGTTGTTTCCTTATCACCCCCCTTCCATTCTTGTTCTCCATCACAGTGTTTTTCCCTGTCCATCCCTCCCCCCATTCTGTTTTTTCCCTTGTCTGTCTGCTGTTTTGTGTTGCATCCTCTGCCCTGTTGTTTCTCTTTTGGGGGCCCACCTTTTCCAGTTGCTGCTGCTGCTCCATCTCCCTGTCTGCTCTTCCGGGATATGATGTCACCCACCATGCTTGGCTTTACTTTTCATGCAACCAAAGTGCAGTGCTACTGGGTTTAGACTTTCTGGACTTCATGGAACAAATTACCTCTCTGTCTTGCCATACTTCATGTTATGCCAGTATTTACGCCTCTCCATTTCCATGCCAGCGTTTCCAGGATGTGATGTCACCTGTTGTACTCAGCTTCAACCTGCATGCAACCAAAGTGCAGTTCCAGAGGGTTCAGACCTCACAGACTTCACTGAACAAATTGCCTCTCTGTCATACCACCATATGACATGCCCCATTGCAAGGTAATCCCAACTCTTGACTACGGAATTCTTCAGTTCCTGTATCTGTCTCAGGCAGCTCTGACTCCTGTTTCCTACTGCTGTGCTGCACTGCTCCTGTTTGCACTCCATACATGTTCTGCTGGTTTTCCATATTGGTTGTTCATTTGACTTCTGTAACGCCAACTCAGTCTATGTACCAGTTACACTTCATTTTGCCCTCCATACTGCACATGCCATTCCACTCCATTCACAGGTATTAATTGGAATTTCCTGTTACTCCTTCCTTACCTGCATATTCTTGCTCAATTTAATTACAGAATCTCCAGCTACTGCTCCCACACAGCCTCCATAGCATCTATAATACTCCTGCATATCCCATATCCATTCAATTACCTAATCCTCATCGATCCAGTTATTGGCATTCACAGTTGCCCAATTGCTGCTGGCTTCGCCCGGCCTCCTACCACCTACCCACTTCAGTATTATGGCAGGCAGGCCTTCTCTCTCTGCCGCGGATGGGAGTCCCACTCTTTGATTACAGTCTATCATCAACATACCCTATTCCATTAATCCAATAGTCTCCATCCCTAGCTCTGCCTAGAGGGGTATCTAACGAAGGTGGGCCTGCTCATCTGCCAGGGATGGGAGCCCATTCCTCATCTTGAGTTTCTACCACCATTCCATCATTCAGCAGTCTCCTTCCCTAGCTCTGCCTTGTGGGTTATCGAGTGAAGGTGGGCTTGTCCAGTATACCAGGGATGGGAGCCTGTTTTATCTGACTACAATCTCTGCCACTTCCAATTGCTATCAGCAATCTGACAGTCCCCATCCCTAACTCTACCTGGTGGGGTACTGAGTGAAGTTAGCCTTGCCCATCTCTGGGGCTGGGAATTCTGTTCATTGTTTTCAGTTGCTACCATCTGTCCATCCTATACCATCATTCCAACAGTCTTTGTCCATAGCTCTGCCTAGGGGGGCATTGAGCATAAGTGGGCTTGCCCTGGCCACCGGGGATGGGAGTCTGTGTCATCCATCTTCAGTTTCTACTGAACCCATTCTCTACCAATGATCTGACTGCCCTTGTCCTTACCTCCCACTTCAGCCACCTATATAAAGATATAACCACCAGGTTTCCCAGTGATGGGAGCCTGCTTCATCCAGTCACACCATTTATCAATTCCATTCTCTCCAGCATCATCCAGTTGCATCTGCTACCACTTTCATCATCTCCAGCTTTGTTCAGTTCACTTCCCTGTTCCTAGGCCATTTCTACCATTCCTTGGCATCCCATCTTGGAAGACAGTCCTGCAGGATCAAAATTCATTCCAAAAAATGCTGCTCACAGAAAATGAAGTTGGTGCAAGCAAAGGGGTTGCAGCCCCATCAGGGCAAACATTTGAACGAGTTATTGCTGCATTCAGAGCATAGAGCAGCTCTGTTTAAGGAATTATTTCAATCCAGACAACTCCAAATAAATCAAAGTTGTTTATTGTCTAAAAATCACAAGGTACATATAGAAAGCCAACTGACAACTAACTGGAGGCAGTCATCCCTGTATTTTACACAATAAATGACTTCGATTTATTTGGAGCGGTCTGGATTAAATTCATTCCTTAGACAGAGCTGCTCTATACTTCTGAGTGCAGCAATAACTGGTTAAAGTGTTAGTCCTGCAGGATCACCTAGGCCTTGTCCCTCTGCTCCTTCAGCCTGAACCGGGCTTTGGGCTCAGCCTCCTCCATCAAAGACTGGACTGTTCTAAACTAGTCACCGCTTCATAGTTACTGATACCTTTCCTGCTTCAGGATTAGTTCTGAACTCCTTACCCACTCTGCGGTATTGGTCTTCTGTTCGTGTGCAATTTCCACCTTGGATTACACTGGGACCCATCTAGCATCTCACTGCTTTCCTTCCATGCTTGCCTTAGTCCATCTCTTCAGTCTACCATGAGGGAACCTGCTTTGGTTATCAGACCCACTCTGAAATTCCATTTGGATTCCTCCTGGTTCCTGTTCTGGGCCTGCCCTTTTCCCCGCGTTGGATCCACCATCTCAGTATCACTCCTTGGACGTGTTTTGTAGTTAAATGAATTATGCTCCTGCTCATTTGCCCACATGGCTTTTTGGTTATCCATGCATGCTTACCTTAACCTTGCAATCTACATAGCTTCCAAGATATGCATTCTATTCCATTACTGCATTGCTAATGCTCTATGCTCAAGCAAACAGAATAAAATACCAGACATGCCTCCTCGGTAAGAAAATACTACTCGGCAAAGCCCCTCCCTGCCTCAAACACTTGCTACTTGCTAGTCACGCTACCTATTCGACTCGGGGGTCAGCTAGAGGCTCACTAGCTGTTCCAGTCTGGAAAACTTCTCTTGGCCAAAGGTCCTTTGCATATAGGGCCCCCCCTCTTGCTGAATGGGATCCCTGACCACATAATTAACTCTAACAGCCTTCCTTCTTTTAAATCGGAATTAAAGCTTCACCTTGCTGGTAATGGTGCCTGTGTATGCAGGTAACCAGGTAGCCCTGGCCCTGGCACCATTGGCCTCCTGTTTGGAGGATGGTGGGGTTGGCCCCTTGCTTTCTCCTCCCCTCCCACTGTCTGCCTTTGCACTTCAACGGTCTCCCACTGTCAGTCTGAGCGCTTATCTTTAATAGTGGTCTTATAGTGTCCCAAACTCGAAACCTCTCTGCCTTCTTTGCTCAGCCCTCTCTCAGTGTGCCCTCTCTTCTGTAACCCTAATCTCCTCTTTCATTCCCCACCCAAAACCTTGACAAAGTCTGAATATGGGCTGCTTATCCTCTGCCCTAGATGTTCCCAGCTCTTAGAGTGTTCTCCTGGTTGTATTTAATTTTGCAAGTGTTTTATATTTTTGACTCTGTTGAAATGAATCCCTTACAAATTGTTATTGTAAAAGGTTCTCCCTGTACCTAGATATTTTGCTTCCTACGTAAATGAACCAATGATGTCATTCCAATGTAATTTAACGTTTGTTAACTGTGATAATTGTCATTGTTATTTTCTGTTTGTTTTTGTCATATACTTCATTTGAAGTGGAACCTTTGAAAAAGAGCTTTTTAGTAACATAGTAAAGCCAGCAGAATAGGCTTCGTGGTCTATCATATCTGCTCGGTAACCAGCCCCCTACTGGGAGCTCGCTCCTCCACTCCCCCCAAACCCAGAGGTGGTCTTGCCTGGCTTCAGTATCCCCCTGTACCTGTCCCAACCCTTTTAGAATCTTTCCACTGTGTTCTCCTTCACCAGACTTCTGGGAAGTGCATTCCATGGTTCCACCACCCTCTCTCAATGAAGTAGTGTCTCTACACTCCCCATGCTCCCCCCTTCCAGTTTCCACTCGTGCTCCCAGTAGTTCCCCCCTTCTTAAGCGTGAACACCTTCTTGGCTCTGCCCTTACTTATCCCCTTTACATACTTGAAGACCTCAATAATGTCCCTCCTCTTTTCCAATGCATGCAGCCTGAGTTCTTCCAGTCTCTCCTCATAGGGCCTATCCTCCATGCCCTGGATCATCCTGGTCACCCTCCTTTGTACCCTCTCCAGCAGTGCTATGTCTTTCTTAAGGTGGGGTCTCCAGAACTGCACACAGTACTCAAGATGCGGCCTAACCAGGACATTATACAGAGGGAGGATCGCCTCCCTCCTCCTGGAGGTAATCCCCCTGGTTATGCAGCCCAGTATCCTGTTTGCTTTTGCTGCAGCTCTTTGACAATTCTCAGTGTCATTCATTTTGATGTCCACCTCTACCCCTAGGTCCCTCTCGCCCGATGTGGCTTGCAGTGTGCTCCCCAGAGTGTATGCATGGCCTGGGTTTCTGACCCCCACATGCAGCACCTTACATTTCCCTGCATTGAACTTCAATCCCTACTTCCTTGACCACCCCCAGGGTATCTGGATCCACCTGGAGGGCCTCTCTGCCCTCCTCCCCATCCACCAGTGCTCCCAGTTTTGAGTCATCCACAAAGAGACTCAGCCTACTCCTAACACCCTTCCTTATGTCTGAGACATATGCATTGAACAGAAGTGGCCCCAGGACTGAACCCTGGGGGACCCCACTGATGACCCTTCAGGGGAGGAGACTATACCTCCAACCACCACTCTCTGTATTTGCCCCGTAAGCCAATTCTCCACCCACCTGAGTAACTTCCCCCCACCCTCTCCCCCAGCTTTGTTAGCAGGCCATTATGAGGTATCGAATTGAACACCTTACTGAAGTCTGGATAGAGATGTACACCAGCCTATGTCGGTCCAGGGCACCCATCACACAGTCATAATACTCCACCAGGTTGGTCTGGCATGACCTCCCCAGAACAAAACCATAGGACGGCAACTAAAATGGTGCAGGGTCTGCATCAAAAATCATATGAAGAGAGACTGAGAGAGCTTAATATGTATACCCTTGATGAAAGGAGGGACAGGGGGACATGATAGAAACGTTCAAGTACCTCAAGGGAATCAACAAAGTCCAGGACGGTAGCATCTTTCAGAAAAAGAGATATGTAAGAACAAGGGGACACAATTTAAAGATAGAGGAGGGGCAGCTCAGGGGTAATGTGAGGAAATATTTTTTCACGGAGAGAGTGGTGGATGCTTGGAACTGCCTTCCTGGGGAGGTTGTTGGGGCTAAAACAGTGGGGGAATTCAAACATGCATGGGACAGACACAAGGCAATTGTAGTGGGGGGTGGCAGGAAGTAGGCTGTTGATTAACTAGAATCTGCAGCTTATCCAGTAGGTAGGGAAATGGGCAGACTGGGTGGGCCAAGTGGTCCTTATCTGCTGTCAAAGTCTATGTTTCTATACTGCCTGTCATCCAGGTGCCCCGACCTTTTCAGCTGTCCCCCCAAGCCTCCTCTTGATAATGCCCTCCATAACCTTACCTACCACAGATGTTAGGCTAACAGGCCTATAATTCCCCATCTCCTCTCTGGACCTTACTTTGTGGATAGGCACCACAAGAGCCACTCTCCAATCTTGAGGCACCCACCCTGTCTTCAGAGAGATGTTGAAGAGTGTGACCAGTGGAGCTGCCAGCACATCCTCCAGTTCCTTCAGTACCTTCAGATGCAGTCCCATCTGGCCTTGGCACCTTCTCAGTCTTTAGTGACTGGAGACCTCTCTCACCCTATCCACTGTGATTTTGCCCTCCCAGCCCACCTCCTCATGCACCCGCCCTTCCCCCTCTAGATTCAGCACATCCCCTGCCCAAGTCTCTTCCAGTCCTTCAGACGCTGACCTCCCAATTCTGTGGGCTCTCTTTCCCTCCCATCAGGAATGAAGAATCCCCCACCTCCCTGGTAAAGACTGAGACAAAGTACTCACTTAGTACTTCTGCTTCTTCCCCTGCTTCCTGCGCCCATCCCTCCCCGGTCCTAATCCTGCTGATCTATACCCTTGCTTTTCTTTTCTCCCCTATGTATCTATAGAACCCCTTCCCCCCTCCCACCGGATATTTCTGGCCAGGTTTTGATCCTTCCTCGCCTTGGCCCCCCTTTACCACCCTGGTGACCTTCCTAGCCAGTAGCTCATACTCGTCCCTCTCCCTTACCCTCTTTGAGTGCTGTAAGCGTGCATAGGCAGCCTTTTTTTTTCCCTCACTGCCTCCTGCACCTCTTGGGTCCACCAACACGGCTTTTTGGCCCTACTTTGCTTGTGCCTTACCTTTGCAGAGGCCCTAGTAGCCACCTGCATCCCCTTCTTAATGGTCTCCCACAAGTTACCAGCATCCATGTCCAGTCTTATCTCATCCAAGCACCCACTAAGAATCCTTCCCATGCCCTCAAAGTCCACCCTCCCTGAAATCTATTACTACTGTGTTAGTGCAGATATCCTCACCCCCTAGGTACAAAAGAAACCATACCATGATGTGGTCACTACCTGCCAGTGGGCTGTTCACCTCCAGGCCCCTTATCTGGTCATTGCAAGGACAACATCCAGTACCCGGCCCTTCCTAGCAGGCGCCTCCACATGCTGGACTAGGAAGGCATCCTGGAAGACATCCAACAATCTCTGCTCCCTGGCCACCGAGGATGTCATAGTGTCCCAGTCTGTCCCCGGCATGTTCATATCACCCATGACCACCACCCTGCCCTTTCCGAGACTACAGTGACCCCTGATGTTCTCAACCAGATCATCCTCCAGGTCTGCCTCTGTTGCAGGGAGTTTGTACACCTCCACTATTTTTAATATTTTAACCCCCCTTGCTTGCAGAGTTACCAGATTGCCTCCACATCTCCCTCAGCCTCCTTGACCCCACAAACTATACATAATTTTTGACTATCAGCGCCACCCCCTTCCCACTCCCCTATCCTTCCTAAACATTGTATAGCCCTCTAAGCTTAGGTCCCAGTCATGCCTCTGGGTGGCCCGTGTCTCAGTAATTACCACCACATCTGTTACTCCCTTGACTAGCATTGCCTGGAACTCTGGCATTTTATTGCCCATGCTCCTGGCATTGATCAGGACCATCCTCCACCCCAGCCCCTCACCCCCTCCCTGTCTTCTCAGCCCAGCTCAGACCCCTGTCTCACTTCCCTGCATAAATCCCCCTGGTTTTTCAATGTTGCCCACAGCCCCTTTTGCATGTCCTAGTCCTGAACCCCTGAGCTTCCCTCCGGAGCTGTCATAGAAACATAGAAACATAGAATTTGATGGCAGATAAGGACCGCTTGGCCCACCCAGTCTGCCCATTTCCCTACCTACTGGATAAGCTGCAGATCCTAGTTAATCAGCAGCCTACTTCTTCCTACCCCCACCCCCCAGAATTGCCTTATGACTATCCCATGCATGCTTGAATTCCACCACTGATTTTGACTCCACAACCTCCTCCGGAAGGCCGTTCCATGCATCCACAACCCTCTCTGTGAAAAAATACTTCCTTAAATTACCTCTGAGCCGCCCCCCCCATCTCCAAATTGTGCCCTCTTGTTATTGCACACCCTTTTTAGAAAGATGCTACCTCTTGACTTTGTTGATTCCCTTGAGGTACTTGAAAGTTTCTATCATGTCCCTCCTCTCCCTCCTTTCCTCAAGGCTATACATATTAAGCTCCTTAAGTCTCTCTTCATATGTCTTCCGGTGCAGACCCTGCACCATTTAGTTGCCCTCCTCTGGACAGCTTCCATCCTGTCTATGTCTTTGCGGAGATTGGGTCTCCAGAACTGCACACAGTACTCCAGATGGGGTCTCACCAGCTGTCTGTACAGAGGATAATAACTTCCTGTTTTCTACTGGTGATGCCTCTCCCTATGCATCCCAGTATCCCCCCAGTCCTCCTTGCTGCCCTCTCACATTGCTTGCCCATCTTTAGGTCATCTGATATGACTACCCCCAGGTCCCTTTCCATTTTTATTGTTGTTAGTATCTCACCCCCCATTGTGTACTCTTCCCTGGTTTTTGTTTCCCAGGTGCATTACCTTGCACTTCTTAGCATTGATTCTAAGCTGCCATACATTTGACCATTCCTCTAACCTTGCCAAGTCCTTCTCATCCTTTCCACCCCACCCTGTGCATCAACTCTGTTGCAGATCTTAGTGTCATCTGCAAAGAGACATACTTTTCCTTCCAGTCCTTCTGCAATGTCGCTTATAAAGACATTGAAGAGGACCGGTCCTAATACTGAACCCTGCGGTACCCTACTAGTAACCCTCCTTTCTTCTGAGTGGACTCCATTTACTATTACTGTCTGTGTCCTATTCTCCAGCCAATTCTTACCCAGGCTGTCATCTTGGGACCCACTCCAGGCTGGCTAACTTGTATATTAATCTTTGTGTGGGACTGTGTCAAATGCCTGTTAAAGTCTAGGTAGGCCATGTCCACAGCCCCTCCCTGATCTACTACTTTGGTCACCTGTGGTAGGGTCAGTGACCCCCCCCCCAAACTTGGATATGCTCTCATGGATACAGAGCATATGTAATTACCTGCCTATGTTTTGGAGGTAATTTGAGAACATTGTGGGCTAAAATATTAAAAAATCTGTTGCAACAGTCTTCTGCTCTTCTAATCTCTTCCTTTTACTATTGCTCCTTCTCTGTCATTCCCCTACTCAAGCTTGGCCAGCTTTGAGCAGTCTTTCTGTCCCTTTCCTTATTTCCAGCTCGTTTTCTCTAAATAATAAAGCCCCAATGTTTAGAATGTTCTGTGCTTGCAGTACAAGCTGTTTGATTAATTTTCCTGCACAAATGTGCACCGTTCCGACTTCTTGATCGTCGTCGATGCAATTGTCTTGAGGAACGTCTTGAAGGCATAGGAAAAGAGATTTGTTATGATGTTTCATTATCTGGTGAATTCTGAACAAATTAACAGCCTTTGTGCTCGTTTTAGTGTGAGAAGCTCAGAATTATGGTACATATCAGAATTGTAACCAAGAATCATTTAAAAAGTGGTGTTTATTTGTTTGCTTAAATAAAAAGGTTAAACTAGTACTTTTAAAAGGGAGAAGGCAATGCATGCCACTGTTAAAAGGAGAGAAATAAAACTGTTTAACTTAAAAGGACTAAAGTCTCCTAATATGATGCAGAAATGCCTTAGACTTACAACTCTCTAGTAAAGTGCTTCCAGCTCCTCTCAGTCCAATCTCCTTATAGGACTGAGCGGCCCTGGTTGTCCCACTTTTATGATGCAAGCTGGGGGAGGAGTTATCTAGGTCATGTGCTTCTCCACTTGTATAAAAGCAGAGTCAATGTGAAGTGTTTAGTCAGTGTGTGGTAGGAAGGCAAACCTACCAGATGCCTAGTCAGATTCTAGGTGCCTTTTTGGCAGGAATTTTAATTTCTTGCTAAAGATATGATTTCCTGTGCCTTGTGTTTTTTTTAAAGCTATGTACAAGTTCCGCTTTAAGTTCATTTTATTTTTTTCTGCTTCTAATAAATTTCGAAGTATTGGATCCTGACTGCTTTCTGGACTGTATTGGACACCCCCACATGCACATTTGGTGTTAGAAGTGGGATCACAAGGGAAGGAGAGCCACCTTTCTTGTGGATATTGTCCAGAGTCATTATGGAGGAGCAGAAGAAGATGGAGAAAGTGGAAATGCCTGCACTGGAAGGTACATGGACCAGAACCATGGTGGACAAATTTCAACTACCCCTAGCAGCTGGATTGGGTGATGTCAGAAGGAAAGAGACTGGTAAACCAAAGGCAGTGGAAGAAGCTATTGGGGGTGAAGATGTCAAAGAAGAGGAGGAGGAGGAGGAGGAACCCCCTTCCGAAGTACATGATTTGCTGAGATGGTTATGTGTGAGACAGCTCGATCTGGAGAAGCAAAGAGAGAGAGAGACCATCTACAAAATGAGAGAGACCGACTACAAAATGAGACCAGGTGGGTGGAGACCCTTAAGGCTATTCAGGCTATTGGAACTACTAGGCCTAACTTACCTAGTGGGGGCCCAAAAGACATTAAAATGTCCAGACTAACAGACAGTGATGATATTGAAGCATACATTACAACATTTGAAAGAGTGGCAACAGCTTGTGGGTGGCCTAGGGATCAGTGGGTTATTCGTTTAGCCCCATATCTCACAGGCAAGGCTCAGCTAGCTTATAGTCACGTAGAACCTGGAAATGTTACCAACTATGATCATGTTAAACAAGCAATATTAAAAAGGTATGACATCTGTACAGAGACTTATCGTCAAAAGTTTCAAGCATTTAGATATCATACCGTTGAGTCCCCACAAGAAGCTTGTGCTCGATTGCAAGACTTATGCACAAAATGGCTACAACCTGCAACTCGTACCATACATCAAGTGGTTGAGTCAGTTGTGTTGGAACAATTTATAAAAATATTACCTAATGAGGTTCAAATGTGGGTAAGAGAACATCGACCTGACACAGTAGAAAAAGCTGTCAGTTTAGCTGAAGATTATATTACAGCTCGCCCACATCACCAGAAAGGGTCTCATGGAACAAATACTTCCCAAGTATTAATAAAACATCCACCCACTAGTCCTTCTACTAAGCCAAAAGAGGAAAGAAAAAATATGAGAACATTTAACCCAGATATTATTTGCCACAAGTGTCAGACCAAGGGACACATTGCTAGATTCTGCCCCAAGAAAATATCTGATCCTTCTCATCTGGCCTTAGCAAACTGGGGGCAATATACTGTGTCTGTTAATGTTGGAGGACAGGATGTGATGGCATTGATTGATTCAGGAAGTAAGCAAACCCTGGTACATGCTGATTTACTTAGTGGTGCTCTTACAAAGAAACACTCGGAGAAAACTGGGGTGACTTGTGTTCACGGGGACACTCATTTTTATCCTGTACAGAAAGCTACTATTACTGCATCAGGCATGGCACATCATTTGAAGATAGACGTGGTTCCTAGACTACCTGTACCTGTGATATTGGGACATGACTTTCCTGTATTTAACAATTTATTGACTGCCTCTTCTTCTATATCTGCTGTGGTTACATGATCTCAAGCATCTCAGGAACAAATGGACAGTGAATTGTTTCCTTTTGATGATACCTTATTTGATGTTCCTAGAAAAAACTGTTAAATCAAAAAAACAAAAGAGACTAGAAAAATGGACTTGGAATAAAACAAAGGACTTAGGTTGTGATGATGCCATGGTAAAAACTGTAAAGTCGGACTCTTTTATCAGTGACCAAAAGAATGACCCTACACTAACCCCTTTGTTTTCCCAGGTTATTGCTGATGGGGTGGAAGGTACACCTCAATGTATAAATTGCAACAGGATAAATTGTATAGAGTTTGTCAAAATCCAAAAACTGGGAATGGTAGATCAACTGGTGGTTCCTAGTGAGTATAGAGAACAGTTAATATTCTTAGCGCATGATGTACCATGTGGGGACATGCAGGAAGGATAGGACCTTAAAAGGTTACTATATAGATTCTTTTGGCCTGGCATTCATGATCAAGTGGCTGAATATTGCAAAGTTGCAGCCAGTGCCAAAGGGTGGCACCGGTTACAAGAAAGGACAAAGTCCCTCTTCAACCATTACCATTGGTTGCTATGCCCTTTGAAAGATTGGCCATGGATATTATAGGACCTCTCCCCAAAAGTACTAAAGGCAACAGGTTTGCCCTTGTGTTGTGTGACTATGCTACAAAATATCCTGAGGCTATTCCTCTATGCACAATAACAGAGGATAAAATAGCAGAGAAGTTGCTCAGGGTATTTAGCAGAGCGGGCATACCAAAAGTTATTTTAACGGATAGGGCAACCAATTTCTGTTCAGCCATTTTGAAACATCTCTACCAAGTTCTGGGGGTAGAAGCTGTCTACACATCTCCATACCATCCCCAGACTGATGGCTTGGTCGAGCATTTCAACAAAACACTGAAGAAGATGGTACAAAAGCATGTGGAAGATGAGGGCAAACACTGGGACCTATATCTGCCACTGTTACTTTTTGCATATCGTGAGGTACCTCAAGCATCGACTGGATTCTCACCATTTGAACTATTATATGGTAGGAATCCCAGAGGTCTCCTAGACGTAGTTAAGGAACAGTGGGAGGATATTACCACCTGGAAAAATCCCACTACCCTTGATTATGTTACGCAGCTACGTAAAAAAATAGCTAAGTATACCCAAGTTGCGCAAGAACAGAATCAAATCAAGCAAGACTATCAGAAAGAAAGATATGACATGGGGTGGGTGAAAAACACTTTAGCTCTGGGGATCATGTCTTATTGTTGCTTCCATCCACTGAAAATAAGTTAACTATGAAATGGCAAGGGACCTATGTGATACAGAAACAAATTAGCCCCACTACATATTTGGTGGAAGTACCAGACAGAAAACAAAAACTAAAAGTGTACTATGCCAATTTATTGAAAAGATGGCATGATAGGCCTACTGAAGTCATGTATGTATGTTCCAACCCATTGGACAATGAGATGGAGCTGGCATATGATAGACTGGAAGGAGAACAATTGTCTAAAGATTTGACAATAAATCCTTCTTTATTAGACAGTCAAAAACAAGAACTAGCCACGTTCAAGTCAGTTTCATGATACTTTTACAACAGTCCCAGGAAAACTACGGAAATATGTCATCAGATCCATACATTTCAAAACACACCCATTAGAGTAAAGCCCTATCGATTCTGAAATGAAAACAAGAAGTCATCATAGAGATAGAAAAACGAAAGCAATGGGTATTATAGAACAAGCTAATAGCGAATGGCATTTCCTATGGTCCTTGTCCCTAAAAAGAGGGAGGGATAAGAATTTGTTTGAACTTCCAAAACTCAACGCAATATCAAAGTTTGATGGATATCAATGCCCGTATAGATGACATCATTGATCAACTTGGGCAAGCGAGATATGTTAGTATACTTGATTTAACTAAAGGATACTGGCAAATTCCGCTGAAAAGCATCAAAGAAAACTGCTTTTGCACTCCTTTGGGGTCTTTTCAGTTCACAATAATGCCATTTGGACTTCACGGACCCAGCTAGTTTTCAAGGTTGATGGATAAACTCCTGAGACCTCACGTTGGATATAGCACAGCTTATTTAGAGACGTAATCATTTATAGTCCAGCAGTGAGAGACCATGTTAAACACCTTACTGCTGTTTTAAGGACTATAAAACAAGCTGGTCTTACCATCAACCCCAACAAATGTTCCTTTGCTATGGAGGAAGCCCGCTATTTGGGATTTATAATTGGTAATGGGCAGGTAAAACCAGAGGTAGGGAAGGTGGACGCCGTAGCCAAGAGTCCTCGTCCCCTCACAAAAAAACAAGTGTGTTCATTTTTAGGCCTAGCAGGCTACTACAGACATTTTGTGCCTCAATTTGCTACATTAGCTAGCCCTCTAATTGAATTAACAAAAAAGGACAAGTCCTCAAAAGTAATTTGGAATTCAGAATGTGAAGAATCATTTCTTGCCATAAAAGCAATACTTTGTTCCTCCCCAGTGATAAAAAGTCCTGATTTTGATAAACCATTTTTGTTACAGACGGATGCTTCTAATGTTGGTTTGGGGGCTGTGTTATCTCAAATCCACCACGGAGAAGAACATCCTGTACTGTACATTAGCCGTAAATTACATGTCAGGGAAACCAAGTACTCCACAATAGAAAAGGAGCGTTTGGCACTCAAATGGGCCATAGAGTCCCTACAATATTATTTATGGGGAACTCAATTTACAGTATGGACAGATCATAATCCATTACGATGGATACATAACATGAAGGATAGCAATCCAAGGGTTATGAGATGGTATCTAACATTGCAACCGTATAAATTTACTGTTAGTCATAGAGCTGGGACTGCTAATAGTAATGCTGACTTCACGTCTTGATTTGGGACAGACATAATGTTAGAACCAAATGTAGACCTCGGGGAATGAATATATTTGTATTTTGAAAATGCATTGTATTTAAGTAAAAAAAGAATATTAAAGGGCCCCGAGGTGGAGCTTTGGGAGTGGGTGGGCTAAAGCTCCATCTCTTTTTGTTTTACAAAAGAGATCTACATGCTATTTCAAGTAGTGAAAACTACTAGTTTTCATCTTGAGTGGGGAGGACTGTGGTAGGGTCAGTGACCCCCCCCCCGAACTTGGATATGCTCTCATGGATACAGAGCATATGTAATTACCTGCCTATGTTTTGGAGGTAATTTGAGAACATTGTGGGCTAAAATATTAAAACATCTGTTGCAACAGTCGTCTGCTCTTCTAATCTCTTCCTTTTACTATCGCTCCTTCTCTGTCATTCCCCTACTCAAGCTTGGCCAGCTTTGAGCAGTCTTTCTGTCCCTTTCCTTATTTCCAGCTCGTTTCTCTAAATAATAAAGCCCCAATGTTTAGAATGTTCTGTGCTTGCAGTACAAGCTGTTTGATTAATTTTCCTGCAGATGTCTTTCGTTCGACTGTGCGATCGGTGACTGTGCGTCGTCTGAGCGTCGAACGCATGAAGCGCCGAAAAGAGTTTGTTATGTATGCTTTCATTATCCAGTGAATTCTGAACAAATTAACAGCCTTTGTGCTCATTTTTAGTGTGAGAAGCTCAGAATTATGGTACATATCAGAATTGTAACCAAGAATCATTTAAAAAGTGGTGTTTATTTGTTTGCTTAAATAAAAAGGTTAAACTAGTACTTTTAAAAGGGAGAAGGCAATGCATGCCACTGTTAAAAGGAGAGAGATAAAACTGTTTAACTTAAAAGGACTAAAGTCTCCTAATATGATGCAGAAATGCCTTAGACTTACAACTCTCTAGTAAAGTGCTTCCAGCTCCTCTCAGTCCAATCTCCTTATAGGACTGAGCGGCCCTGGTTGTCCCACTTTTATGATGCAAGCTGGGGGAGGAGTTATCTAGGTCATGTGCTTCTCCACTTGTATAAAAGCAGAGTCAATGTGAAGTGTTTAGTCAGTGTGTGGTAGGAAGGCAAACCTACCAGATGCCTAGCCAGATTCTAGGTGCCTTTTTGGCAGGAATTTTAATTTCTTGCTAAAGATATGATTTCCTGTGCCTTGTGTTTTTTTTAAAGTTATGTACAAGTTCCGCTTTAAGTTCATTTTATTTATTTCTGCTTCTAATAAATTTCGAAGTATTGGATCCTGACTGCTTTCTGGACTTTATTGGACACCCCCATGTGCCCCTCTATCTTCAAATTGTGCCCTCTTGTTCTTGCACACCTCTTTTTTAGAAAGATCCTACCCTCTTGGACTTTGTTGATTCCCTTGAGGTACTTGAAAGTTTCTATCATGTCCTCCCTCTCCCTCCTTTCCTCGAGGCTATACATATTAAGCTCCTTAAGTCTCTCTTCATATGTCTTCCGGTGCAGACCCTGCACCATTTTAGTTGCCCTCCTCTGGACAGCTTCCATCCTGTCTATGTCTTTGCGGAGATAGGGTCTCCAGAACTGCATGCAGTACTCAGATGGGGTCTCACCAGCTGTCTGTACAGAGGGATAATAACTTCCTGTTTTCTACTGGTGATGCCTCTCCTATGCATCCCAGTATCCCCAGTCCTCCTTGCTGCCCTCTCACATTGCTTGCCCATCTTTAGGTCATCTGATATGACTACCCCAGGTCCCTTTCCATTTTGTTGTTGTATTATCTCACCCCCATTGTGTACTCTTCCCTGGGTTTTTGTTTCCCAGGTGCATTACCTTGCACTTCTTAGCATTGAATCTAAGCTGCCATACATTTGACCATTCCTCTAACCTTGCCAAGTCCCTTCTCATCCTTTCCACCCCACCTGTGCATCAACTCTGTTGCAGATCTTAGTGTCATCTGCAAAGAGACATACTTTTCCTTCCAGTCCTTCTGCAATGTCGCTTATAAAGACATTGAAGAGGACCGGTCCTAATACTGAACCCTGCGGTACCCCACTAGTAACCCTCCTTTCTTCTGAGTGGACTCCATTTACTATTACTCTCTGTGTCCTATTCTCCAGCCAATTCTTTACCCAGGCTGTCGTCTTGGGACCCACTCCCAGGCTGGCTAACTTGTATATTAATCTTTTGTGTGGGACTGTGTCAAATGCCTTGCTAAAGTCTAGGTAGGCCATGTCCACAGCCCCTCCCTGATCTACTACTTTGGTCACCCAGTCAAAGAAATCTATCAGATTCGCCTTGCATGATATTCCTGCTGTGAATCCATGCTGCCTAGGGTCCTGTGCCCCTCTGGCCTCTAGATACTCGACAATTCTTTCCTTTAGAAGTGATTCCATCATTTTCCCTATCACTGAGGTTAAACTAACAGGTCTATAGTTTCCTGCTTCTGCCTTGCTCCCACTTTTGTTAAGGGGAATCACATCTGCCCTCCTCCAGTCCTCGGTGTCAGTCTTTTTATCCCTCTCACCTTTACAAGTTTAAATCCCACCTATCACATATGAATCCAGAAAGTTTCAGTTTAAGGATCTCCTTCCCCTCCAGGTTGAGGTGTAGCCTATCCCTGGCATATAGCTCCTTATTCTCCCACGTATAGTATCACCCAAGTCTCTCATCAACCCATACATCTCTGACTTGCACCACTCCCTGAGCCACTGGTTCACCCCTCTATGTTTTTGCTTATTCTCCCCGTTCGCCCTTGGTACTGGTAGTATCTCAGAGAAGGAGACTGAGCATCCTATAGAGTGGCAAACCCTGGCCAATTCCCCGAGTCTTGCCTGCATCTCTAGTTGGCCGTTCCCTTCTAAATCATTTGTTCCCAGGTGAACTAGAAAGTCTGGGGATTCTCCACATTCCCTTGCTATTGTGTATATCTGGAATTTAGCCTTGTGTACGGATAGGCCTGGGATGCATTTAGCCTTGACTAGGCTGCACTTTTTCTCCCCAATCCCCTCCCACTGAATATCCCTAATGATGGAGTCACCCAGCAGGAGCACCTTCACCTCTCCCCCAAGTTACTAGCCCATTTGTGCCCATCCATGCTCCTCCTTCTTCTGTCTATGACCCCCAGATTGCTCCACTCCCCCCCTGCAAGTGCAACCTGGATGTCACAAGTCTGTTTGTGCCCTTCCAGACTCCTCCTGACTACGACCCCCAGCTTGCTCCTCACCCCCAACACACAGCCTGGGCGTCGCTAATCTGTGTGTGTCCTTCCAGTCTCCCCCTTCTGTCTACCTCCCTCAGCTCGTTTCTCACACCCCTCACAGCCTGGGTATCACCAGTCACCCCCTTAACTCTCCCCTGGTGAACTGTTGCCATTGGCCCCTCCACCCAGGCATCCTTTAATTGCTTCCCCTCTCCCCCCCTCAGGTTCCACACTAATGAACCCTTGTGCTCTAGTGCTCCCTGTACCCCCCTCATCCTTATCCTCCCTACCACCCCCCAATTACCCCAACCTCGGAGCTGACCTATCCAGAGTGCTCCCTGGTGCACCAATCCCCCGGCTGATTTTCCCATTCTTGACACTGGCTTGTCCTGGGTCCTGCCCTTGTCCACCCTGATGCTGCTTTGTGTGGCCCCCTCTGCCTTATCTTCCTCAAACTCATGCTCATGCTTCCCTCCTTGCACAATTGGTGCCCTGGTTTCACGTTCCCCATGCCCTCCGGTCCTTTGGATCTGGCCCACTCCTCTATCCACTGCCCCCCTCCAATTCCTGATGAATCCCTCCCTGTCCACCTGCTCCCCCCACCCACCAGCCTCCTCCTCCTCCTCATCATCATCCAGATACAGCAGGGTGAAGCGATTTGTAAGTGTGATACCTGCCCCAAGTTTGCCGTCTCCTGTCTTCCTCCTCCTCCTTGGCTCTCTCTGGACAACCTCCTCCCTTCGTCTGTACATTGCTGTGTTCATGTCCCACCCAACCCCGGAGTGACCATGTGGTCCTAGACCACTCACTCCTGCCCCTGTCCCCTGGTGTATGCCATTTTGTCCTCTTCTATCATCATCATGGTTCCTACCTCCCCTTCCCTTTCCAACTCTCCCCCATCCCGCCCTCCAACTACCTCCTGATCCACTCGATCTCCTGCCTGAGACCTGCCAACTGGTAACACACTGGGCATCCTCCAAACCTCCATGCACAATCCAATATTATGGCCACCCCACACCTTGTACACCCAATCATCCTACTGAAGATGCCTGCTCTTGTGTCTTTCAAACCCATCCTGATTTTGGGTGTGAGCAATATGGGCCCCCACTGGCAATAAAAGTACCCACCAATCAGTATACAATCAAGCCTATCAGTATACAATCAATTTTCCCCTTCCCCTAGCAGTAGCCAGCAATACCCAAGCAATCAAGACAAACAGTACCCAAATTGCCCCTTCCCCCAGCAGTAGTCTGGAACCTATTAATCAGATACAGATTCCACCCAGTAATCAAGACAGCAGTAGTCTGCACTCCCAGTTTATCAAGACACTCTGAACCACTTTGCCCCCCCCCAGACAACTTCCAGTCCAAGTCCCTTTGTGGTCTAATTCACCCAATCCCAATGTGCCTTCCTCCAAGGCTCCACCCCCCTGGGCTATTTAATTGAGGTCGGGGATTAGGAATTAGGGTTGGGGTGGGTGGGGGGGAAACAATTCCAGCTTTCAAGTGTGCCTTGTAGAGGCGACTGGGCTCTGACTTAAATAGCCCGGCCCCTTTGTTTGAATTTGGCACCCTGTGCACCAATTGGTGCAGTGCTCTTCTCTGTCCTACTCCCGGTTTAGCTCCTGCCACCGACTGGTGCAGCGCCCTTCTCTGTCCTGCTCCCAGCCTCCCAGTTTAGCTCCTGCTGCTAATGTGGCCCTGGACTCAGCTGTGTCTTCCACAGCCCCCAGATCAACCCAAATCCACAAATGCAGACATGGTTACAGCTCTCAGGTGTGTCTTGTAGAAGCGGCTGGGCTCCGGCTTAGATACCCCGGATGATTTTTTCTTTGAATTTGGCACCCTGCTCACCAATTGGTGCAGCACTCAACGGTTTTTCTATGAAAACTGAAATAAATAAATAAAAACCTTGCTCCGCCTGCTTGGCATATCCGCATCCATGCTACTCATATCAATCAATATTTCTGCAGAAGCCACTGCAATCAATCATGTCACTTCTTTGATTCAATTCTGCTAAACCTTTTATTCATTTGTTGGCACTATGGCTTTTCACTGCCTGTGCTCTTACTTTCAACATCACTATTACTTTGGTTTTCACAATAGACATGGTTGGCTTGCTTTCCATTTGCTTTGCTCATATCACCATTCCTATCAGTCAGTCTCATCAGTCATTCTCATTAGTCACTCGTATTGGCCCATCACATCAGTCAGTCATATAAACCGGCATTCCAATACCTGACCACCAGCCTCTGACTTAACCCGGCCTCCTGATCTCTAGTGCTTCATAGCTGATGTTGGTTTAATGCCCTCCAGCGTGACATCATCATTTCCTCAGCCCTATGGTCATCTCCCTGTCCTTGCAGTTCTTCCCTTTGACAAGTGCTGTACCTTGTGCTGTCTCCACAACACCGCACCACTCCTTAGGCACTTTGGCCCTGACTCTTGGATCTCACCTCTCAGCTGTCAGTAACTGGCCTGCTTTCCACTCATCCATGTCTCAGGCATTTCCTTGGCATATTTGGGAAGACCACTGTTTTGTTGTGCTGCCTTGCCCATTTTCATTGCTCCAGTAGCCCACAGGGCTTTGGCATGTTTGGTTTCTGTGTCCCTTCTTTTGGGCATTCTCCTTGTTTGCCGCCATCTAGCACTCACTCATCTGTTTGATTATGCCTTCAGCTTGCCTTGCTTTATTCTTCTCCCATGGCTGGCATTGCCACTATTATTCAGTGTTTCAAGAATTAGCAGTTCTTCTCATCAAAGAGACAATCCCTGTCTAGCAACAACCATCCACATGCTCTACGTTTTGCACTCAGACAGCATGGAAGCGTCAATACTTCCCAATAATCTGCACTCGATAATTCCTCAACAATTTATTGGATCAGACTGTATACAAGCTCCTACCTCTTGATTAACTCCACAGGACCATGCTTCAGACATCCTATTTGATTCAACCCCATGAAAGCCATCACCTCTTGATTTCTTACACACGTACATGCATAATGGACTTTTCTTCCAAACAATCTTCATCCAACAGAAACATGAACTTACATTTTACTGGGATACCTCAACTGCTCATTAACTAATTTCTCAAGGGAAGTCCTTCATACCCTACCTAGTAACAATGGCATCATGCGTCATTCGAATTGCACCATCATATCCAATATTGGCAGCGGCAGATCAGATTTTGCCATGTCATCCAACTTACAGCTTCCTGGTATCGCCATATAATACTCTCCAAAGACTCTTCCTCTGTCTAACATCTTGGAACATGTATCAACATATCTCCAACACATAGCTTTCTCACTATTTTACGCAATCCTGAATCCCATTCCTAAGCCTCAGGGTTTCATAACACTTCACAAAGTCATCTACATCTCCTCTCCAAGACCTACCAGTCAAGCCAGTCACCTTTCTAGGGGGTCTTCTGATCCTGTCAGACAGTATCAGTCCTTCCTCATACTTATTCCAGTGTATATTACCACCAAGGGCATATTTCCTTCCATTCCAGCACGTCACCATGCACTACTGACTTGTTTCTCTCTTATCACAGTTTGACACTGCAACCATTCCCCATCAAGACTATCCAAGAATATGCAATAAACTCACTTAATTTGTGATGTTGCTCCTGATAGCAGACCTTTCATTGCCATATCAGTCAAGCTGACCCAGCCAAGGATCCTGTAAGACTCCTCTTTTTTAATTTGCATCCCCATATGTGTCAGGCTGTAATCACTAGCGAGTAACTGCTACGTAGGCATCTCTAGCTCCTGCTACCAAGCTACTTAAACTACAGCAGGAAACATCTATTATTCTGCCCATCACAGTCCTTTCCAAATATTTGCTTATGTATACCATGTATTAGCATTTCTAAGTCGCAACTAAGCCTCAAAATGTCACTTAGAACATTACAGATATTCGTATCCAGTTACAGTCTTCCATCCTACTTTATCCTTGCTATCACTGCTTGTCCAGTCCTCCTGTTATGTTCTACACCTAGGTATCCAAGAGCTTCATTTATTCGGGCTCCTTGTCGTCTTTCCAACATATGCCTCCATAGTGAAACATAGTGAATGACAGTACTCAAATCCTTTCAATCTTAATTTGAACATCATGGTTTATTCCGCCATTTATATAGTCTTCATTGGATTCATATCTCCCAAGGATTTACTATCTCACCATCCTTAAGTTGTTGTGATGGTATGCCTCCCCACTGACAGTGACACCAACACAGTGTCCTACCAACCTGTCAACAAAATTGACAGGTTGCCGACAGGTTCTTGCATTGGTGCACCCAACTCAGGGCACACTGTCTCCCGGTGCTACACTCACTCCCCGAATCAACTCTGACTGGAGTTGAGAGTCCTACATATGGGGGGGGAGGTTTAGGGTGGTGAAGCCCCATGATGTAAAGATAGACCGAGAGACACACTAAAATTATGTCAGCTGCAACTTGCTGTCGACATAATTCCTGTTGATGAGATGTTGGTTGACAAAACTGTTGTCGAACTGGAATCCTAAAGCCATTCTGATAACCTTCTTACACAAGTCATCAAAAACTAGGAAGATGGACTTCGTCATGCTATAAACACAACATCCTAAACCAGAATCAGAACTCAATTCAAGCATCTAGGATCATTTCCTCTTAGGCTGCCCTGAGGACTGGCAGATTAGTAGCCATGGGTCCTCGGAGGTTTCCTCCACAGGTGTTTTTCCTTTCTTGCATGCTACTGATCACACTCTCCATTAATTGGAGGAGGCAATCTTTTGAACCACTAAATTATTCTTTTTGGGCCCCTCTATTTCCTACTCGCTACCGCAAACACCTACCAAAGGGGTGGCACTAGAGAAAGGGCAAGTTCAGAATCCATAAGTATACACAATACTACACTATGCACCAAACATTGAATGGGAGGGCTGAATCCTGAGGTTCAATGTGGGGGAATAGCTCCTCCCACATTCCAAATAAAGATCAGCCTCTCCTGGCAGCTTCTGCTTAGAGCACTGTGAAACACCCACCATCTTACCCTGTCTCCTCCTCCTCCAGCACTCTATTCACCCTTGGTGCTGGGCCCTCTATTCCCTATTCGCTACCCGGCTTACCTTCCAAGGCTGGGAATAGAGAAAGGCCACAGTTCAAAATCCAAAAGTATACACAAGCACTATGCTATGCACCAGCCACTGAAGGTATATTCAGCTCCTGGTTCCTATGCCCTATGTGCATGATTTTGCACTTTTTGGCATTGAACCCCCACTGCCATACTCTTGACCACCCCTTGAATTTTCTAAAGTCCCTACACATTCTCTCCAACCCTACTGTTTGTCCAGACTATTGCATATTTTCTTATCTGCAAAAAGGCATACTTTCCCCTCCAGTTCTTCTGCAATGTCAGTTGTGAAGACATTGAAGAGTACTGGTCCCAATACTGAACCTTGTGGCTTTCCATTGGTCATTTTCCCCTCATTAGAGTGAGTGCTGTTAGCCACCACCCTCTGTCTCTTATCCATTAACCAGTTCCTTACCCAATTCTCCACTTTGGAACCCACACATAGGCTGCTCTATTTCTTTATCAGCCTCCTGTATGACACAGTGTTGAAGGCCTTGCTAAAGTTCAGGTCGGGCATTTGCACTGCTCCCCCCGATCTAATTCCCTGGTCACAGAGTGGAAGAAATTAGATTTGCCAGGCATGACCTCCCCAAATTAATATATACTGCCTTAGGTCTTGTAGCCCATTGAATTCAAGGTGCTCTACCAACCTTTTCTTTAACAGGGCTTCCATTAATTTCCCCACCACTGAGGTGAGACTGACCAGCCTATAGTTGCTAGCCTCCTCCCTACTGCTGCACTTATGGAGAGGATCCACATCTGCTCTCCTCCAATCCTCAGGAACCATGCATATTTCCAGAGAGCTGCTGAATAAGGCTGTCAGTGGGGCAACTAGCACCTCCCTGAGTTCCTTTAGTACCCTTGGGTGCATCCCGTCCACCCCGTCCCATTGATTAATCTTTGTATTCCATCCAGTTATATAATCAGTTTTGCCCTGTTATCTTGGTACTTATATGTCCTTTGTGTAGCTTTGTGTTGAAACACTTATGGTAACATCCCTGATACTGTTCTGAAATGTTCCTCTTCCATGATGCAGCGCTATGTTAATCATGTTTCTTCATGTCACAGTTTATTGTATTGCAATACATTCAACTATATGTTTCACCTTTTATATAATTTTATGTGTAATCTAGAAGGTCCTAATTGAAGATAGGCATCTGATTGCCTAGTGTACTTATCTGGTTAAAAAAACTAAATAAATTAATAAATAAAATGGCGTTGTCCACTTTCAGAACTGCAAGTCTCTTCAGGACTGTATTCTCTGAAAATGGATATGTGTTCAACCCCCCCCCCCCCCCGTTCCTACTGCTCCCTGGTGGACTATCCCCTCTGCCTTCATTGTGAAAAATAAGTACAGTATGTAGAAGTACCTGTTCAAGATGTCTGCTTTTTCTTGATTTTCCTCTGTACCATTTTTCCCTGCCACCCTTCTTATCCTCACTATCCATCCTCTTACTTTCCTTTTCTCACTTACATACTTGAGAAACATCTTATCCCCTTAGTTACCCCTTTGGTTAGATCCTTTCCTCTGTCTGCACCCTTGCTACCCTCACTGCTTTTCTTGTTTCCCTCTGTTTTACTTGGTATACCTCCCTGTCTTCCTCCCTGTGTTTCCTTACAGCTCCTGAATGCCACCTTTTTCTCCCCTCTCATCTCTTTGGCACCTTTCCTAAAGAACCATAACAGTCTCTTTTTCCTTCTACTTTTACTCAGTTCCTTCACACAGAGATTAGGTGCCTTAATTGTGCCCTCCCTAATTTTTTACCACTGTGCCTCTACCCCTCTTTGGCAATCTCCCTCCGTTTTGGAGGCAGTCTCTCAATGCTTTAAAATCCACTCTCCTTAAGTCCAGAACCCTCGTCCTCATGTGGTTTGCATCTATTACCATCTTAGTGATCACTGGTACCTAGGGGACTGCCCACTGTGACGTCTGCAATGATTGACACTCTTTTTGTAAGCACCATGCCCAACACTGCCCCATCGATAGTGGGTTACCTGACTAGTTGCCTGAGAGAAGCCCCTTGTAGGGAGTCAAGGATAGCCCTGCCCCTTGTCAAAGCTGTACCTGCAAGGCTCCAGTCCACATCAGGCAGATTTAAGTCCCCAAATAGCGGCATCTCACACTTACTTTCTATCCTGATTATGGCTTCCCCAAGTGCCTTATCCGACTCCTCTCCCATGTTGGAGCTCTCTATGTCTCCCCTGTATGGATAGTGACCCCAGTACCTGTCTGCAGGATGACCCACAGCACCTCTCACCCTTCTTTTTCCTGCAGGTGCTTCCATGGCCTCGATTCCCTCTCTGATATATAGCACAACCCCATCTCCCCTCCTCTCTTTAGTGTCTTGCCTGAACGGAGAGTAGCATGGCATGGCCATGTGCCAGTCGGGGCTGTCAGTGCACCACAACTCCTTTTTGGCCACCAAATCCAGGCTAGTCTCTGCCATGATGGCCTCCATGTCTGGAATTCTATTTCCCAGATTCCTCGCATTGGCACACATGCCTCTCCATACCTTACACCCTCCCTGCCTGCTTCCCTGCTTTTCCCTCCCCCTCCTTCCTGTTCTGTTCCGCGAAGCTCCCCTGACCTGCCTTTCCCTCATTGCCTTCTCTGTACCTATCTTCTTTACTCATTGTTTCTTGATTTCCTGATTTATACCCTCTTGTCCTCTGCCTTGTCCTCACCCCATCTTCTTGTGCCCCTGCCTGGGAGAGCTTACTTCTCTTGGGTTCTCTCTTCCTGCTGCTTCATCATCTGTGAGGGCAGTTGTTGTCTCCCTTGGTTTTACAGCCCCGGTCCAGATAGTTTAAATACTCTTACAAATAGCATTTAAACCTCCCACTAAGAACTGTGGTCCTTCTCCTGGAAAGATGCAGGCTGTTTCTCCCATATAGGCCCGTCCCTTGCCAGTTCATTTCTGCCCAGGTGGACAGTGACATCTAGCTCCCTTCCAACTCCTGTTACCCAAGAGATCCCCTGGATCTGCTTTCCATCCCTCCAGGCCAAAACATCTTTAATACACTTCACCTCCCTCCCTCCCTCCCCCTGTCTCCCCCCACTCCCAAGTTTATTCCCGAGCTTTAGTGTACATGTGTATACAATGACAAAGTACACCCCACAGTTCGGAAACACAAATGCCCAGACTATGCAACATGGTATGCTGAAACTAATCTGAAACACGCCCTTTGTATACACCATAGTGGTCCAGTGGAACTACATAGTATATGAACCATAAATATAGCAGTACTCAGTTGCATGCCATTGGCATCATGTTGTGGTTCAATATCACAACATTCACATGATAACATCATGGGTGGATATTACACATTAGGTGTAACAAAGTGAAGGACCAGCACTGGGTGTCCCATCCCCAACTTCCAGGCATAATGTAGGTCTTGCCCTACCATGCAGATGCCTTAAATCACTCATGATAGATTGGTGCTCTGAGCAGGGTACAGAGCTCCACAGTGTACCCTGGACCTACCTGGCCATTAGCATGCCCTTGCTGCACACTGCTAGGCAAACTATAATCACAGTACTGTACAGGATACGATTGCTTATGGGTGCACATTACGAGCACAGATGCTGTTATGTCATTACATAGTTAATAATGCATAGGCAACTATGTGTTATTTTTTTTTTTTACATACCTAAGGTGCGTAATGACCCATAAACCTCAAGAGCAAAGCTCAAGACATTTATGAGATCATCACACACTGAAGGTGTGAAAAAAAATACACAGTCATCTATATTTTATCTTTATTAATTATTGGTGCAGGGAGTTTATAGCAGATTCAATGATAAAACACAGCCTGCGACTGAAGAAATACACTGTTTTAATAAGGGTTAAATTTCAAGGTACAGAGGCACTCAACTAAGTAGCACTAAAACATATATTTTTTCAGTGATCTTTTAAAAAAGCAGTTTTGAAATTATATAAATATTGTCTTTGATAACTAGCTGCCAATCTCCCTCAAAACCATATTTTACACTCGCTTCCTCGCTTTCTTCATACAGCTCCTGACCTCTGTCTCACGGGTTACTAAGCTGGAGCGTAGCAGCAGTGCTTGCAGTATCAGAATGCTGCATTTTTTTTTTACAGGTTGCATTGTTGCAATGACATGGAGACTATGAGACAGAGTCAATGAGTGAAAGGTCAGAGCTCTGCTGAGACAGTTGTGTGGTGTTGATGGTGAGTCACCTTTTACTGACTCAGTCTCAAGAGCAGTGTTTCACGCTCACTGGGGGAAAAGGAGCCTGAAGCAAATGTTGTCAGAAAATACCATAATAACTGGGTATGACGTCATACCCAGTTATTATGGCATTTGAGTGGAGCTCTGTAACCATGTATTAATGGGGGTCAACAGTAATTCTACAACAGCTGTTTGGATACAGTATTTTAAACAATGCTGGACACACTTACCTCCCCTTGAAATGCTGCCATTTGCTGCAGTGGCCTACAGCTGTGCCAGCCACTGCTGCTCTTGCCTGAACAGGTTGTCATGCCTACAGTGGCAGTGGACCTTTGTTCTTGAGACTCTGGTATGCCTGAATAAACTTCATGCAGCTGAGTCCCATATTTTGTCCTCACTGATTGTGAGACAGCCTCTGGGCCATCTCCAAAGGGCGTCCCTTCCCTGGCCGTGTCAAGGTCAACCAAGTGGGTGAGGCAATCTGGAGAGAGCTTCCTCTCCCTCAGTCTGCCTACAGTACTTGCTCCCCTTTAATATGCCATTCTATAGTAAACCAAGCTTGTAGAACTGTGCTGAAAGTGTAAGGGCTGTGGAGTGTGTTTGTGCAGCACATACCGGTTCACATATTATTTGTGCTGTGCAGACATTGTTCATCACTGCAAACGGTGGTGTTTGGCATGAGGAAGTGGCTGTACACATTCAAGATGTGTAAGTGTGGGTCACCATTCAAAATGGGCACTGTGCACTATTATGGGTCAGGTATGCATGAAAGGCAACACGCCCAGCCAGCACAGCTCCGCACTCACAGAGAAGTACACAGGGCTTGGCATTCACTATAGTAAGCCACTGCAGGGTGCCTGTTCATGGCCTGTCCCCCTCCCCCAGCATGCTGGTGCATGGGGAGTGGATTGCTGGATACAGGTAAGTATTCAATTAGATGTCTGGCCTGCTCCAAAAGTGAATCCTCTGCACTGTGTGGAGCAGAGGATTGTGAGACACCATGCATGCCTTCAATTTATAATATTAGACAAGTGCCTGAATGGCTGCCCCCAGCCATCCCTGCCTGACTGAAGGACTGGGGCAGCAAGGTGGAGGCGGGGTCTAAGTTTTCCATGGCCAGTGAGTATTCTATGGGGGTGCTCAACAGATGCAGCATGGCCCCTTCTGACATATCCTATGTTCCTTCACCTGGCATTCTGAACCTTCGTGAATGGTGCAGAGTGTGGGCACTCCCCAGAATGTCCATGCATGGAGCAGTGTGAACAGTGGGGGGATTATGCTCAGAAAGGATGCATAACCCTTTTGTGCATACCATGGGAGGCAGCAAGACCCCCCGATGTGTGGCTTTTAGACTTAGGGGTGCCTGTGTGACATGGATAAATATGGCAAAAAGGCAATGCAATTTTTAGTGCATAGCCCCCATTGCACATTATTCAGAGTCAGCACATAAACATTGTAATCTGTGTATGTCTTATGCACATCTATGGCATCTCAGCAGTACTGAGCAATAGCTTGCGTGCAGATACCAATAGCGGGGCACAGACATGCTAGCACATAGGAACAACAGTGCAATATTCACAAATATTATGCAAATGGACAATTTATGCAGTCAGCATGGCAATGCTCTCTTAATATGCCAGTACTGTAACAATATAGTTACTCATTAGCATGTAATTATTCTGGGAGTGCATAAAAGGGCTCAGCCAGCAGCACATCTACATACAGGCAGCACCGTGACCAAAGAGGCTGAAGAAGGTCCATTTCACTGTTGCTATGCATTGTGACCTGTTCACAGAGGTACTATAGGAGTGTGTTCTGACCACTATAGTGCACTGAGCTAACATACTGCACCCTGTAATGCATCAAAGGTTTGAGAGCACCCCCAGACCATTGCCGGCATGTGGGTGACTAGAGTTACTTTTGTAGATCGCTTTGCACAGGACAGGTACTATTTTGCTGTACTGGTTCATGTCATATTAGTGTTTTTCAGTTGCTGTGTACTGTCCTTACAGATGTGTTGTATGAGTGTAACATGCATCATTAGTGATGTGTGTAATGTGTCCAGCTAGGAGCACATATATGACTACAAATGTTGTTTGTGTGTGTCCACTGTCACAGTAATGCCCCAGCATTATGCAGAATTCCCCTACAGTGGAGCCCATCAGGATGTAACCCAAAATTGTAGAATTCAGCAGCAGAGGTACTGCAGAAAATGAGGTAATTTTGGTGGCAGTTGATCCCTCCTGTCAGGCAGGAACCTGTGACACTGCTTTCAACCTGGCAGGTTCCACTGTACATCCCACTTCTCTCACTCCACAGCCCAACATATTGACTTGGATGACCAGCACCTGCATTTCAGGAGGTGACTGATGTCAGAAGATTGCACCAGGAACAGCAGGCTGCTGCAGCAGCGGAGGTGCCTGCTCAGCACACAATGGTACACGCAAGTGTTTATGAGGAGTAGTTGCTGCATGTAGATGACATGGAATTTGATGGTGTCATGAGGTGGACAGTAAGGACAATGACAAGACATACATCTTGGGACAGTCACCCATGGCCAACATAGCAGATCCAGGGCCAGAGATACTGGCCTTGACTGCAGGAAATCCAGAACAGCCCCCCCCAGCTGTGCTAGTGCAGCAGCCAGAACATAACCACATTGTGAATAGCTAATATGGACTTCTTCATCACTCATCCCCACCCAATCCTCACTGGCAGTGGTGTGCTGCCAACAGGCAGCTGCTGCAGGTGGCCATTGCTGCACAAGAGCAGCTCTAACAAGAACTATGATACCTGCAATGATAGCTGTAGCTTCCAAATGAGTGTATCGCTGCCAGACATGCTAGCATGCAAGCTGTTATGACCGCAGTCATGGTGGCAATTGTAGATTCACTGGCATCCCACACACCAGAAACTTCAGCAGCTGTGCATGAGATAGCAAAAGCTTTCATGATGTTGGTCATGTCACAGGCGGATGTACCTGTGCACATGCACACACCCCATAGTCAAGTGTACACACCCCAGACACAGTAGGATCTTGCATTCTGGCAGTGCTGCTTGCCCCAGGGTATGGCTTGCTGTCCCAGTCACTGGCTGCTACCCAATATGTAATCAGCTATTTCTACTGCAAGTGTGCACTGTGGCTCCCATTCATTCAGATGGCAGTTGGCCAAGGTGGTAATAAGAGGGTCTGTGCCAGTTGTCCCTCATACATATCCTTTCCTTTTGGGATTTCAGGGTGGCATGGGTGGTGGGTGGAATGGTTCTGCAGTTTTTGGGCATAGGAAAAGGGATATCTGTGTTCTAATTTTGCACTGTGTGTGGGGGGATGGATCAGATTGGATTTTTTCGATCAGGTGGGAAAAAGGGTACTATCTTCTTTCTGCCATGGTCAGGCGGAAGGAGAGCGGTGGGTGCCGCTTCAGTGGGTAGAGGGAAGGGGGTTATTGTTTATTAAAACCAGGTAGGGTTGGGAGAGGGAGGTGGATGGTTGGATGCTTCAAGAGGGTAGGGAAATGGTACTTCCTTTTTTTGTTGTTTTGTTTAACAAAAACAAACCCGAATGTAACCCCTAGGTGGCACTATCCCAAGGGCTACTACCCCTACCTGCTTGGCTAGTAGCAGGTTAAGGGGCCTGAGTTCTGAAACGGGTGCCTCCACCTGGAGGTCAGGGTTGGTGGTGGTCAAGCTAACCTGGGCACAGCCCTCCAGGACACTGTAACATCCTTCTTTCCTTACTAGTGGCTTGAACAATACACAATAATCACTTTCTCAATATCCCGATACACCACAGAAGTATCCACAGTGTTTGCACTTACCACCAGGACTTTCCTCTGGCTAGGCCCTGGGGACCCCCTGTAAAACAAGGTTATACACAGCAAATAACAGCAGTACAGTACTCTTGTACAAACTGAAACCACAGACAGGGTAAATGCAAAAAAGAGTTAGATCTGATTTATTTAAGGGACTTGAACAAGGGAGGGGCGTAATCAGGTTAATATGCTTAAAGGCTCTATGAATCAAACAGTTATGCATGCACTTCAGGGTTCATAAACAGTCACAAACTCTGGGCACCCAGATGGAGAATGGTGGGCTAGCCAGGAACGTTGCTAATATTCAGCTAATATTCATCAAGTGAAACTACCTCTGGCTGAAAGCTGCAATACTGAACATAGGATTTGCAAGAAAGCGAGTTGTGCTCACAACAGAGGGAGGTGAACCTTACAATTGTCTTTGGTTTGTAGCAGATATTCTGCAGGTGGTGGCTACTTCTAACTGAAAGGTGAAATAAGGAACTTAGAATTATCAGGAAAAAAACAGTCTTTCAAGCAACAGAGGGAGGTGGATCTAGCTTTACTTTTGTTCCAATTCTTAAGATTTTCAGTGCAGGAAGAGTTTAAACCCTGGGCTAAGAATTTATCATAAGTCATGAAAAAAGTGCAGGTACACGTTGTGTATTTGACACAGATAGTGCCCTAGGGGGTGGAAACTGTTTTTTGTGTTTATCTGTGTGTGCCTTAAAAGGTCAGACCAGACTTTGTCAGGAAGTGCTTACATCATAGCTACTTATCAGTCAATAGCTTTGGTAACAGACCTGAGAACAATAGTATTATAAGCAAGTGTTTTATAGCAAACTCATTAGAACAGCTAATATTCTTCAAGTGAAACTAACTCTGGCTGGAAGCTGCAGTACTGAACATAGGATTTGCAAGAAAGCGAGTTGTGCTCACAACAGAGGGAGGTGATCCTTACAATTGTCTTTGGTTTGTAGCAGATATTCTGCAGGTGGAGGCTACTTCTAACTGAAAGGTGAAATAAGGAACTTAGAATTATCAGGAAAAGACATTCTTTCAAGCAACAAAGGGAGGTGGATCTAGCTTTACTTTTGTTACAATTCTTAAGATTTTCAGTGCAGGAAGAGTCTAAAGCACAGCTGACTTATTTTGGGGCTGACTGCTTTCAGAGCACAAACCACCAGGCTGTTTTGGAACTGGGGAGGTTTACCTGTGTCTGACTTGGATATCTGGATTTTTCTCTGTTTGATCAGCAGGGTATTTTCTCTGTCAAATTGTTGTGTAGGGCATCTTGCTGAAAGGAAGGTACTCATTTCAGCGGTGGGTCAGAGCTGTTAGCTGATTGTTTTGTGAGAGCACAGTTTAGGCCCAACCTTCCACCTCACCCACCACTCCTGGAAAGAGTTCCTTTATACCTGAGGTTCAGACATCATTTCCTCAAAAGTGCAAGGTGCATATCACTGTCATATCCTCTTTAGCACACTGCACTGAAAATATAATCATCTACATTGTATAATATATATATTTCTATATAACAAACCAATCGCACACACACACACACTAAAAAGAAGTAGATAAACATGTTGGGAGTAATGCAATGTAATGGCTATGGGGCAGCAGTCTTCCGGGAGTCTTTCTGGAGGCTGAGATGCTGCTCTATTTGCAGACAACTCTCTGCCCTAAGGGAGGAAGTTGCCAGTCTTCAGGCCACACTGGACAATAATAAGGGAACCTTCCCCCAGGCCACACTGGACAGTAGGAAGAAACCTCCCCATCCAGGGAGCACCAGAGCCACCACCACTACCTCAGAGGTTTGAAGAAAGCACAGCAGTTGGACCACAGTGGGCTCAGGGAGGGTGAGGATGGTGGAACAGAGGCACACCCAGTCAGTTGTTCCACTCCACAATCCATACACCATTCTGGGGGAGTATAGCTCCCCTATGGATGCACCCACAGAGGAGACTAAGGAGGCTGAGGACAACTGTCACAAGGGAGGCCCACAGGAAGGAGGCAGAGGACATCACAAGGAAAGGAAGCAGCTCCTGGTGGGGGACTCAATTATTAGGGGGATAGAACTGGGGGGAGCAGGGAAAACTGAAGTAAGGTGCCTGCGTGGTGCCATGACTTGGAGGGACAGGAAGTGCATTCTCAGGGTCACGAGAACAGCTGCACGGGAGTCTGAGCTGGATGTCAATGTCCACCTAGGGACAAATGACTTGGCTCATCATGAGATTAGAGCAGTGCAAAAGGACTTTGTAGAATTGGGGAGGGGCTTAAGACAAGTAGCACACACAGTATCCTTCTCAGAGGTGCTGCCTGTCAACGGTATGAGTGAGGCAAGGGTACTTTGCACCATACAGTTTAATGAATGGTTGAAAAAAATGGTGTGGAGCACAGGGGTTTGGCTTCATTGGGGACTGGGGTTCCACCTGGAGGGACACCAGCCTATACTGGCAGGATGGTCTGCATTTGTCCAGGAAAGGAACAAGTCTTTTGAGCAATCGGTTTAAATGCTTCATTGGCAAGCTTTTAAACTAGTCAAGGGGGCAGGCACTGATAATCAGCAGGAAAATCCCAGCCTCTCCCTACAAAACAGGGTACTAAATGAGAAAAAGACCGAGGTAGAAAGGTCAGTGGCGGATGCTACAACAGAAGGTGAAGCCATCAAAAAATGGAGAGCAATGAGTACCAATGCCTGTAGTCTGAGTAACAAGCTTCCTGAATTAGTGGCCTTGATGGAGGAGGAACAACTGGATATCGTGACAGTCACAGAAACATGGTACACACAAAACCATGACTGAGACGTACATATAGCAGGATACACTATCTACAGGAGGGACAGGGAGGGTAAAAGAGGAGGAGGAGTAGCTCTTTACATAAGGGAAGTAATCAAAGCAACAGAACAAAAGGGTAAACAGGGAGGAGAAGAAGCACTGTGGGTACATTTGTAGACTGGCAATGGCACCACAATCCACACAGGGGTTGTATATAGACCCCCTTCTCAGGGGGAGGAAATGGACAAGGAAATGATAGAAAGTATACTTAGAGTGGCAGAAAAAGGGGAGATATTGATGATGGGTGATCTGAATATGCCAGATGTTAACTGGAGTGCAGTTGCAGCAGCCACTTCGAAGAGTGGGGTTATTCTAGATGCCCTACAGGGGGCATGCCTTAGACAACTAGTACTGAAGCCCACTCGAGAGGGAGCAATCTTAGACCTGGTTCTCTCAAATGTATGAAGAGAGGATCACAGATGTAAAAGTGGGTAGCCATCTGGGAACTAGCGACCATCGAACAGTACAGTTCACAATAAACACAGCAATAGAGTCAAGCCATACAAAGGCAAAAGTACTGGACTTTAGGAGGGCTGACTTTGCCAAAATGGGTGAGTACCTAAGGAATGCACTAGCAAATGGGCAGGAAGGAGGGTGGAAGAACAATGGGGAATAATAAAAACTGCCATCACAGAGGTAATAAGCCTTTGTGTGAAGCAAATAAACAAAACGAAACAATGTAAAAAACCACTATGGTTCTCAAAGGAAGTGGTAGTGAAGGTTCAAGAGAAAAAGAAAGCATTCAGGAAGTACAAGGAATCACAGAAGGAGCAGGACAGAGAACTGTATCAGTTAAAGCAAAAGGAAGCTGGGAAGGCAGTCAGAACAGCAAAGGCCCAAACCAAGGAAAAGATAGCCAACTCAGTTAAGAAGGGATAAAACCTTTTATAGGTACATCAGGGAGCAAGGAAGACCAAGGGAGGGATAGTGAGGGCTTAATAAAGGGGAGGAGGGTGGGCAGAGGGTGACTTTGAAAAGGTAGAGATACTAAACAAATATTTTGCTCAGTATTTACAAAGGAAGAGGGAGGTACCTAAAACAAACAGTAGAAACACTCTGGATACAGAAGTTGATACCAGCCCATTTACAGAAGAAAGGGTTCTGAAAGAACTCTTAAAACTGAAGGTGGACAACGCCAATGGGGCCTGATGGGATTCATCCCAGAATTCTAAAAGAACTAAGGTGAACTAGTGACACCATGGACTACCCTCTTTAACAAATCATGGGAGGATGGGGTGGTACCCGAGGACTGGAGGAGGGCAGATGTGATTCCCCTTCACAAAAGTGGGAGCAAGGCAGAAGCAGGAACTACAGACCTGTTAGTTTAACCTCAGTGATAGGGAAAATGATGGAATCACTTCTGAAGGAAAGAACTGTCAAGTATCTAGAGGCCAGAGGCACAGGACCCAAGGCAGCATGGATTCACAGTGGAAAGGTCATGCCAGATGAATCTGATAGATTTCTTTGACTGGGTGACCAAAGTAGTAGATCAGGAGGGCTGTGGACATGGCCTACCTAGATTTTAGCAAGGCATTTGACATAATCCCACACAAAAGATTAATATACAAGTTAGCCAGCCTGGGAGTGGGTCCCAAGATGACAGCCTGGGTAAAGAATTGGCTGGAGAATAGGACACAGAGAGTAACAGTAAATGGAGTCCACTCTGAAGAAAGGGGGTTACTAGTGGGGTACCGCAGGGTTCAGTATTAGGACCGGTCCTTTTCAATATCTTTATAAGCGACATTGCAGGGGGACTGGAAGGAAAAGTATGTCTCTTTGCAGATGACACAAAGATCTGCAACAGAGTTTATTTATTTATTTATTAGATTTTGGTAACCGGGTAAGTGCGCTAGGCAACAGACCTGCCTATTTTCAGGCACGACCCGGGAGAGCACAGGACATTGGTTACAATATGCAGAAATGCACAGACATAATATAGGTGTACAAGAGCAAAACAAGATATACATTGGGTAGCACAGTAATAGTTACATAAGGGTACATTTTAGGCATAGATCATAATAAGGATGTAAAATAAAGCAATTAGGGGTAACCATAAGACAGCTGAGGACAGTAAAGACATCAAGGTTCATAGCCTCCTAGACAAACGTATTGCATGGGAGAACATTAGTGTAGTACTCAGGGTCAGACCCGACAGCCTGCAGTGGGACAAAGCAAATTAAGAGCATTTGCATTGGCCAGAGGCTAGAAAGTGGGTGAACAGCGAGTTTTTGAATTCTCGATGGGAGGATGACATTTTCACCATAAGGGGGAGTGAGTTCCAGAATTTGGGAGCAAAATGGTCAAATGCCTGTTCACCCATTTTTGTCATGCAAGGTCTAGTGGAGAGCATGGGGACAGAGGAAGACCTGAGGGTACGGGTGTGTGAGGCAGGAGTCAGGAGGTTGGCTAGATAGACAGGGCCGAGAGGTCTAGACAGGGAGTCGATAAAGCAGCCCAGGGGTAAGCTCCGAATATCCTTAGTGACAGCCAATTTAAGCCAAGTAAAGGAGACAATGATGGGTAAGGCATTAGGGGCAGTTAAGGCGAATCTACAGATGTTGTTGTAGACAGTGTCCCATTTCTGGAGTGTAGCAGAGTTTGCAGCAAAGATGAGGGGCAGAGCATATTGGAGCTGGGGTAAGAGAATACCTCTCTCAACAGAAAGTCTAGTGGAAGGAGTGAGGGAGTGGCGCGAGCGATAAGCTCTGCCAATTTTAGCAATGATGGCACGGCACACCATATTGACATGTTGAGACAGGTCAAGTGTGGGATCCAAAGTGACCCCAAGGTACTTGAAGGACTCTGTGTTTGAGATGAGGTAGCCATCAAGGCATTGAACCCGGAGCCTGTTCGCAGAGGGCAGACAGTTTCTTAGAGGATCCGAATAGCATAGCACAGGTTTTTTCTAGGTTCAGGACTTGGTGGTTGCTAGAGAGCCAGGTCTGCAGGAATTGGAAGTCATTAGTGAGAGTGGAGTTGATGGCAGCAACCGATTTTGACCCAGAGTACAGAACAAGGTCATCTGCGTACATAAGAGTGCAGCTATGCCGGGACATGGTGGGAATATCATTTAGGAAGAGGGAGAAGAGTAGAGGTCAGAATGGATCCTGGGGAACTCCACGGGAGATGTTTGGGGAGGAAGGGGCCTTGTGAAATGCTACCGCCTGAGTCCGATTGTCAAGATAGCTATGGAACCAGGAGAGGGCTTGGTCAGATGCTCCAATGGATTGGAGCTTCTTTAGCATGAGAGGATGGTGTACCATGTCGAAGGCTTTAGACAGGTTGATAAAGACAGTCCCAGTGAGTAGGCCAGGGTCCATATTATTTCTGATGTCATTTGTAAGTTGTGTAAGTGCAGAGGTGGTACTGTGACCGGGCCGGAAACCATGTTGGCACGGGGTTTGAAGATTGAACATGTCAAGGTGAGCAGCAAGCTGGCGGTGGACTATTTTTTCAAGCAGCTTACTGAGAGTGGGCAGAAGAGATATAGGTCGGTAGTTGGACATGAGTTTGACATCGCCCTTTTTGTGTATAGGGATGGTTCTGGCAGTTTTCCAGGTGGATGGGACAGTAGACATACGAATCGAGAGGTTAAAAAGACAGGTGATAGGTCTGGTCAGCCAAGGTGCATACTGCTTAAGTATGCAAGGATAGATGCCCTCAGGCCCTTGGCCCCTGCGTGCCGGAAGGGAGTTAAGTAGCTCATGAACTTCAAGGTATGTGGTTGGAGCCAGAACAAAGGGAGGGGTGGGAGGGGCGAGGGAGGAGAAGAAGAGGACAGTCAGGTTGTGGGCTAGTTAGAGTAGCGACTGGTGGAGAAGAAAAAAGGGCATTGAAGGCGTTGGCAATGGTGTCATGTTGGTACAGTGAACACCTTGAATATTTCATGTCAGCTGGATTCTGTTGCTTGTCGTTGCCGAGAATGTCCTTAATTTTGGACTAGTACCTGCGCGGATGTGTAGAGGATGTTATTAGTAGGTGCTTTTGGCAATACAAATTTGTCTTTTGCAGTTGTTACGTAATGCACGATAGTCTTCAAAGTCTGCACGGAGGTGGGAGATCTTCCACCTGGACCAAAGTTTGTCCCTAGATTTGAGAAGTTGAAGCAGGGGGTGTGTTAGCCACTTGGTTACTTTCCCTGCCATCCTACGTGTGGTGACCGGGATGTGAAGGTTCTGAAGAGAGAGGAGGACGGAGTTGAAATATTCTGTGGCTATGTTAATGTCCTCTGTTTGGTAGAGAGGGGGGACCAGTCAACCTGGTTAAGGTCAGTTAAGAAGTCCTCATAACTTAGGGGGGAGAGATTAGGAAAGGTTACAGTTTTAGCAGGGATGGGGAGGAATGACAATGTTCCAGACACAGTAGATGGGATAGTGGTCACTAATTGTGTCAGGTAGCACACTGGCTGAGGCAACATATTCCGTCCTGTTAGTAAGTATCCAGTCAAAGAGGGTGGCACAGTTGCCCCCACGTGAGACCCTTGTGGGTTCATGTATGAGCTGGGATAGATTTGCCTTGCTAGCTAAGGAGGATAGGTTCGCTGAGTTTTTCTCGGACCAGTCAAGGTTAAAATCACCAAGGCAGATAATGTCATTCTTGCCTGTAACTGAAGGCTAGGAGTTCAGCGATGCCTTGTGTAGCATTTTTTGGGGGGATATAAGTACAAAAAATATGGAGTTTCTTTACACCCCCAAGAAGCAGTAGGGAGTGTAAGTTTCACAGTTTGAGTAGGAGGGGGTCCTGCAGAAGGGTAATGTTTAGGTGAGTTTGAGTAGAGGGCAAGGCCACCTCCTTTGAGTGCCAGGACGGTGATACAAAGCATGTTGTATCCAGGAAAGTGGCACTGAGAGTCAAGCACTGTGGGCTAAGCCAGGTTTCTGTGATGGCGAGGGCGTCAGGGACGTTATTATAGATCAAGCCTGGAGGTCAGGAGGTTGGCCATAAGGCTCCTAGCATTCAGGTGGTAGTTAGTCCATCAGTTTTTAGGGAGAGTGGTGGCGGGGGGCAAGGTTATGACGGGATGCAGAGATGGACCAGGGTTGATCTCAATGTCGCGGATAGTATAAGAGATAGGGTTAGTAACCATAGCGGGGTGATGAAGTCAGCCCTGATAGAGATGCAGGGTGGCGGCTTCAGATGAAGGTGAAGGTATCTGACTATTGGGCCACACGCTTGTTGATGAGAGCAGAGGGGGTAGGAGGTAGTGGAGTAGCAGCAGCATGTTGGAATAGTAGAAGTCAAACTGAGTGTAAGTATTGGCAGAAGCTGTTGATGTGTTCAAGCAGTAAAGCTCAAAGAGGATAGGAAGGCAAAGTATTCCCTTGAGGAGGCGCTAGGAGGAGGAGGGGACATTTTGACTAGAGAAAGGAGTGAGGTGAGAGGAAAGAGACAGCAGAGGCTCCTTTAATATAAATCACCAAGTGAAAACAGCTACTAGAGAGCAGTAAAATGTGACAAGTGAGGTATTGGGAGCAAATTGTTCGAACTCAATCAGGCTCCCTCTAGTGGCAAAACAATATAAGGAGCTAATGATCAAGGTAGAAATTACCTGGTGTGTCTCAAGTGCAGTGACTCTAAGCTTTTAATACAGTTACAGGCAAATGCAAATAGTTTTAGCTGGTTCGTTTTAAAAGTTTCAAAATCAGGCACAAAAGTAACAGTTCTGCTCCGTTTGAACCTGGGCAGCAACTCGAGGTGCTACTCTGGCCGGGATTCATGCACTGAGCAGGGGAGCTTGTGGCCATTTCAGAAAAGGCGCCAGATGGCCAACGGTGGTGACAGCAGCCTGGATCAAGGTAGAAATTACCTGGTGTGTCTCAGGTTCCGGGGCTTCTGCGGGCAGGGAGGCTTTGGGGCAGGCCCTGCGGCCTCCGGTCTCCTTGGGGAGGGTGGTCTCTGGTGTGTCTCGGGTTCGGGGCTTCTGTGGGCAGGGAGGGCTTCAGGGCAGGCCCTCGCAACCTCCGGTCTCCTCAGGGAGGGGGTGGTCTCTGCAGAGTTGATGCACAAGGTGGGGTGGAAAGGATGAGAAGGGACTTGGCAAGGTTAAAGGAAAGGTCAAATGTATGGCAGCTTAGATTCAATGCTAAGAAGTGTAAGGTAATGCACCTGGGAAACAAAAACCCAGCAGAAGAGTACACAATGGGGGGTGAGATGCTAACAACAACAAAAATGGAAAGGGACCTAGGGGTAGTCATATCAGATGACCTAAAGGTGGGCAAGCAATGTGAGAGGGCAGCAAGAAGGGCTGGGGGAATACTGGGATGCATAGTGAGAGGCATCACCAGTAGAAAACAGGAAGTTATTATTCCTCTGTATGGACAGCTGGTCAGACCCCATCTGGAGCACTGCGTGCAGTTCTGGAGACCCAATCTCCGCAAAGACATAGACAGGATGGAAGCTGTCCAGAGGAGGTCAACTAGAATGGTGCAGGGTCTGCACTGGAAGACATATGAAGAGAGACTTAAGGAGCTTAATATGTATAGCCTCGAGGAAAGGAGGGAGGGGGGGACATGATAGAAACTTTCAAGTACCTCAAGGGAATCAACAAAGTCCAAGAGGGTAGCATCTTTCAAAAAAAGAGGTGTGCAAGAACAAGGGGGACAATTTGAAGATGGGGGGGCCTCAGAGGTAATTTAAGGAAGTATTTTTTCACAGAAAGGATTCTGGATGCATGGAACGGCCTTCCAGAGGAGGTTGTGGAGTCAAAATCAGTGGTGGAATTCAAGCATGCATGGGACAGTCATGAGGCAATTCTAGGGGGTGGGGGTAGGAAGAAGTAGGCTGCTGGTTAACTTGGATCTGCAGCTTATCCATTAGGTAGGAAAATGGGCAGACTGGGTGGGCCAAGTGGTCCTTATCTGCCATCAAATTCTATATTTCTATGTTGCAGCTGGTTGGAGCCCTGTGATGGAAGAAAACAACATGCACAACACACACTATTTGTAATCCGAAGTCAGAGGGCTCAGTTCATGAAAAGAAAACAACAAGACAATCAGATGACACACTTTTAGATTAGGCTGTTGTTGCAGGGAGCTACCCTTATGATTACTCAAGATACCCAAGACTGGACACAGGCTGGACGAAAATCAAGACAGCAATTGGTTAATCAGGAGTGCCAGGAGAAGCAGGGCCACATGATTCGCCAAGGCATCATTCCTGTTCAGGCATGGTGCAGGGGGCTGATCCCCAGGCAGGTCTCTCATCAGTGGCTTTCTCTGTGTAGTGGGGTGGTCTGGCAGGGCCAGCGTGGCATGGCCCAGGCTGAATGGAGATGAACGTTTATTCAGTCCAATTAGGCTGGATAAAGCTTCCAGCAGGTAGAATACAGTTCACACAGTGGGGAACCAAATTACAATCCACTTTCAATACACAGCACATTTACATGTAAGAAAATTCTACTGTAACAGGCAAACCGCTTTCCGGTCATGATCGCAAAGTCTCTGCACAAACCGAGGATTCAAATGCAGCTGGAAATCCTGACAGGCCGATCGCGTTCAGCAAATCTTCAGTCTTCTTCAGGTATGAGCCTGGTAAAAAATCAATGTCTTACTTCATTCTCACAAATTTGGATTTAGTCCAAAATAATTCTCTTCTCTCTCTTGCAGGGGCAGCAGGCAGAGATGCAGGCCACAACTCAGGCCTTTCCACAGTTGTCCCACGTGAAACTACTCAGATGGCTGCTTGACTGTCTCAAGCTCTTGCTCATTCAGCTCCCAACTGAGATCTGACTCACCTACCAGCAAGCCAGGGACTTGCCCCAGAATCCAAAGGTTTGGCTGGCTGATCTGTCTGTCAGTCACAACAGAGGCTCCTCGTTCAGGTGCAAAATGGTGCCAAAAGCTCAAAACTACAATTCCTACAGATTTTGACTCCAGACAGCTCCTACAGTCCGGCTCCATTTTAGGTCCCACCAGAACTGATTGGTCCTATTTGCAGTCCAGGACCAAGATAGTGGAGATAAACAAAACAGGGCTTGCTGCAAAGAAGGCAGGTTAGACAACCTACATTATCATTATCACTGTAAATGATTTTCAGCAAATAGTTACATCTTTCAATGGAGCTCCCTCTCAGATTACTTATGACTGTAATCCAGGCAGCTCTTGAAGAGACAGTACATAGAGGCTATACAGGCACTCTCTGGCAATCACATTTAAACTGCTAAAATGCAGGACACCAGCCTGGCAGTGAGCATTTAGGCAACCTCGAGAAAGACTTTTCTGGAGCCCCCATTTGTAGGGGGGTTACACTAACAAAAATTAACTTAGTGCTGCAATTTGCTGGTGAAGTGCAACTTCAGCAGCAGCACCGCCCACTCTGACAGGTTACTTAGAAACAACCCTTTGTTCCCTGCTTCTGCTTGCTCGGAGCTGCTCCACCTCTAATTGCCAGCTTGTACCAACTGGCAAAGGTAATTTGAAGACTGAGTGAGCCAGCTCCAGCACCTTACAAGAACAGTGAATGACTGTCTTGAAAGGTAGCAGAGATCCTCTCCAGAATACACGTGCTGGAGAACTTCACTGCTTAGCAGCACAGGTTCTGGAGAGGGTCTTTGCTTGTTCATGAGATGGTTATGCATTGTTCACAGCATAATCAACAGTATACTTGGAAACAGTAGCAGACAGCAGTGGCAGTGATGGGAGCAGCAAATAGTAACTGACTTCAGCTACTGGATTTCTATCACAAGTCCTGACCATCAGTCCATTTCAATGGCACAGTTGCAGGGATCCTTCCTTACTTCAATCGCAATAGGAATGCAGAGCAGCCCTAAAAGAGGAAAAGGACAAGCAGAGAAAAAAAAAAACTTCTTTCCTAGTGTAACCCCTAGGTGGTGCTATCCCAAGGGCTGCTACCCCGGCCTGCTAGGCTAGTACCAGGTTAAGGGGCCTGAGTTCTGAAACGGGTGCCTCCACCCGTAGGTCAGGCTTGGTAGTGGTCAAACTAACCTGGGCACATCCTCCGGGACACTGTAACCCCCTCTTTCCCTTCTAGTGGACTGAGCAGCATGTGATTATCACTGTCACAGTACCCCTTGTACACCATACCAGTACCCACACTGTTTGCACTTAGCACCAGCGCTGGTTTCTCTGGCTCAACCCTGGGAACCCCCTGTAAAACAAGGTTATGCACAGTAAATAGCAACAGTACAGTACTCTTGGCACAGACTGGAACCACAGTCAGGTTAAATGCAACAAAAAAGTCAGATCTGATTTATTCAGGGGACTTGAACAAGGAAGGGGCGTAATCAGGTTGATTGGCTTAAAGGCTATATTAATCAAACAGTTATGTATGTGCTGTAAGTCCCCACACAATCACACACTCTGAGTACCCAGGTAGGAAAATGGTGGGCTAGCCAGGAATGTTGCAGCTGGTTGGGGCCCTGTGATGGAAGAAAGCAACATGCACAACACACACTGATTGTAATCCGGAGCCGGAGGGCTCAGTTCATGAAAGAAAAAGCAACAAGACAATCAGATGACAACACTTTAGATTTAGCTGTCGTTCCAGGGAGCTACCCTGATGTTTACTCACGATACCCAATACTGGACACAGGCAGGACAAAATCAAGACTGCAGGTTGATGAGCTGGAGTGCCCGAAGAAGCGGGGCCCACACAAATCACCGGGGTGTCGTTTCTGTTCAAGTGTTGAGCAGGGGGCTGATCCCCAGGCAGGTCTGTCATCGATGGCTTTCTCTGTGCAGCGGGTAGTCGACTGGGCCAGTGTGGCAAGGCCCAGGCCCAATGGAGATGATTTGGGATTCAGTCAGTGGGGCTGGATGTGTCTTCCAGCAAGCAGAATACAATTCAAACCACAGTGGGGAACCAAATCGCGACCCACTAGCAGCACACAGCACATTTACACGTAAGGAAATTCTAATGCAGCTTCCAGCAAGCAGAACACAATTCAAACCACAGCGGGGAACCAAATCACAACCCACTATAAGCACACAACACATTTACATATAAGGAAATTCCACTGTACTAGGCAAAAGGCTCTCCGGTCGCAATTACAGAGTCTCTGCACAATCCGGGAGCTCAGAGGTGGCTGGAAGTCCAGACAGGCCAATCGCATTCTGCAAATCTTCAGTTTTCTTCAGGTAGGAGCCTGGTCACAATTCAGTGGCTCACTTTGCTCTCCAAGTTCGGATTCAGTCCGAAAAAGGCACATGTTCCCTCTTAGGGACAGCAGGCAGGCATGCAAGCCAAAAGGCAGGCCTTTCCACAGTTCTCCTGCACGAATCTATGCTGAGGCTGCTGCTTGAATCATTCAAGCTGTTATCTCTTCACTTCCCAACTCAGAACTGAAACTAGCTGCAAGCAGCTTAGGAATTTCCCTAAGATCCAAAAGGTTCGGTTGGCTAATCTGTCAGTCACAAGAGCTCCCCCTCCAGGTTATTTTAGGCGCCAAAATGCAACAACTACAATACCTACAAGTTTTGACCCCACCAAGTTCCTATAGGCAGACTCCATTTTAGAGTCCCAACAGTACTGATTGGCCCATTCTCACAGTCCCGAGCCAGGTTGGTGGAGACAAACAGAACAGTCCTTGCTGCAAAGAAGGCAGGTTAGAACAAACTGCAATATTACTACTATTCTAACAAATGATCAGCAAACAAGCACATCTTCTAACAGAGCTCCCTTTTAGATTAATTAAGACTGCAATCCAGGCAGCTGTTAAAGACATAGTACACACATGCTATACAGGCACTCTCTGGCAATACATTTAATATGCTAAAACACAAAACACCAGCCTGGCAGTGAGCATTTAGGCAAGCCCAAGGAAGACTTTTTGGGAGCCCCCATTTGTAGGGGGTTACACCCTTCCCTGCCTGTAGAAAACTTGGTGTCCATGTCAAATCTGTACCATCACAATATCAAAAATGCTATATAAACGAGACATACATATATACATATATATATATATATATATATATATATATATATATATATATATATATCATTAGCTTGTTACATTACTATACATTTCAAAATACTTCACATTACTACATCCATGTTGACAATACTTATGCAGGTTTCATACAAGTAATACTGATTCATTTAATAACTTCTTGTACATTAAACAATGTAAGAGGGGGCCCTTCTCTATCAGCTAACTTGGGTCTGGATGGGGTAGGGGCACCATGGTGAAAGGGAAAAACAAGTAAACTGGAGTTGGCTGTCAAGCTCAATTTGGGCAGTGAGCTTGGTGAAACATAAACCCCTTTGTGAACCACATTGAGAGTCAAATCCACTGGCCTCCCAGGGGAATCATAACTAAAGCATAGCACTGGCTTGACAACTCGGCCAGTCTTTCTGGGGGGAACTGCCACAGTCTCTGTACTTTCAGCACTAACTTTGGAAATTTCGTCATTTGTGAGGGGTGCCTCTGCATGGATGGGAATGTCCAAACTTGGAGCACTGTCAGCTCCTTGCTCTGTGTGCTCTGTTTCCACAACACTTCGCTCATTATTTTCTGACAGGGGCCCGGGTTCCTCATTTTGAGGAGGCTCTGGCACAATTAGGCTTTGCGGCACTGAAGGGGGCCTGTCAACACTCTCACATTGTTCTTCAAGTTCTGGTGCGTCACCAGAGAGACTCAGATTATCAGCCCCTTCTTCAGGCAATTCACACAGTTCCACTAAACACAGAGAGTCCACAACCTCAGACGTAATACTTTGCACTACACTTTCAGGGAGCATTGGTTCCAAGGATGAAGCTGGGGGGTTAGGCAGTCCGAAAGGCCCAGCTTCATCCCCACAATTAGTTGTAGGGTTACCTTGAAACAGCTGACTCAATTCATAGGAGGGGTAATAGGCATTGTCACATTCACTTTTGTCAGTGGTGGACTGGCAGTTGCTATGATTCTGGGCCTACTGCGGGGGTAACCTTAAATCTGTAACTACTTGGGTAGGTTGACTCTGTCTGTTTTTGCAGCAGCACAAGTCACTGGCCCAGGGCAATCAATCTCTGATGGTTCAGCCTCAATCATGACTTGACCGACAGGTAGCAAGTGGTTACGGTGCATGCTCATGACAGCTTTGGAGTTATTCTCTGGGCGCACCTTGTACACTGGTAAATCATTCAACTTTCCAACTACTACATGGGGAAGATGGTGCCACCTATTAGCAATTTTGTGTTTGCCATGCAGTCCCAAATTGTGTAACAACACACGATTTCCAGGCCGAAGCTCTTGAGCCTTTACTTTTTTATCATACCTCTCATTGTTGGCAAGATTTCTTTTGGTGGCTATTGTCTGGGCCAGTTGATTGGCATGGTTCAAATGAGCTTTCAGTTTCTGTACATACTGTAGGTAATTTTCAGCTCAGACCCCATCTGGAGAGACTCCAAAGCAGACATCATCGGACAGTTGGGCCTCCCTCCTGAACATGAGGTGGTGGGGGAGAACCCAATAGCGTCATTATTTGTGCAATTGTATGCGTGGATCAAGGTGCTAATCTTTTGGCTGCACTAAGGCTTGTCTTTGGGATGGAGGGTGCCCAGCATGTCTAGAAGGGAGCGGTTAAAATGTTCTGGTTGAGGGTCCCCCATTGGGTGATAAGGGGTGATTCTTGACTTCCGCACCCCCATAGAGAGAGCATTTCTTTGATTAGTCGACTTTCAAAATCTCTGCCTTGGTCAGAGTGGATCCACTAAGGGGCACCTTAGTGGACAAAGGAATTTTCCAGTAGCACCTTGGCCATGGTAGAGACCTTTTAATCTTTACTTATAAAAGCTTGAACATACCGTGTGAAATGATCCATAACCACCAACACATTGCCAATATTCCGCTGCTAGAAACATAGAAACATAGAATTTGATGGCAGATAAGGACCGCTTGGCCCACCTAGTCTGCCCATTTTCCTAGCTAACAGATAAGCTGCAGATCCTAGTTAACCAACAGCTTACTTCCTCTTACCCACCCCTAGGACTGCCTTATGCCTGTCCCATGCATTCTTGAAGTCCTCCACTGTTCTTGACTCCACGACCTCCTCAGGGAGGCTGTTCCATGCATCCACAACCCTCTCAGTGAAAAAATACTTCCTCACATTACCCCTGAGCCGCCCTCTATCTTCAAATTGTGCCCCCTTGTTCTTGCACATCTCTTTTTCTGGAAGATGCTACCCTCTTGGACTCTGTTAATTCCCTTGAGGTACTTGAAAATTTCTATCATGTCCCCTCTCTCCCTTCTTTCCTCAAGAGTATACATGTTAAGCTCCTTTAGTCTTTCTTCTGATGTCTTCTGCAGACCCTGCACCATTTTGGTTGCTGGCCTCTGGACAGCTCCACTCTGTCTATGTCTTTGTGGGAGATGGGGTCTTCAGAACTGCACACAGTACTCAGATGGGGTCTCACCAACTGCCTGTACAGAGGGATAACTTCCTGTTTTCTACTACTGATGCCTCTTCCTATGCATCCCAATATCCCCAGCCTTTCTTACTGCCTTCTCACATTGCTTGCCCACCTTTAGGTCATCTGATATAATTATCCCCAGGTCCCTTTCTATTTTTACTGTTGTCAGTATCTCACCCCCATTGTGTACGCTTCCCTGGGTTTTGTTTCCCATGTGCATTACCTTGCACTTCTTTGCATTGAATCTGAGCTGCCATACATTTGACCATTCCTCCAACCTTGCCAGTCCCTTCTCATCCTTTCACTCCATCTTGTGTATCAACCCTGTTGCAGATCTTGGGTCATCTAGCAAAGAGACATACTTTTCCTTCCAGTTCCTCTGCAATGTCACTTATAAAGACATTAAAAGGACTGGTCCCAGTACTGAACCCTGCGGTGCCCCGCTAGTAACCCTCCTTTCTTCACTGTGTACTCCATTTACTACTACCCTTTGTGTCCTGTTGTCTAGCCAATTTGTTATCCAGGCTACCACCTTGGGGCCCATTCCAAGGCTGGCTATCTTGTGTATTAATCTTTTGTGTGGGACTGTATCAAATGCCTTGCTAAAATCTAGGTAGGCCATGTCCACAGCCCTTCCCTGGTCTACTACGTTGGTCACCCAGTCAAAGAAATCTATTAGAGTCATCTGACATGACCTTCCCATCGTGAATCCATGCTGCCTTGGGTCCTGTGCCCCACTGGCCTCTAGGTACTCAACAATTCTTTACTTCAGAAGTGATTCCATCATTTTCCCTACCACTGAGGCCAAACTAACAGGTCTGTGGTTTCCTGCCTCTGTCCTGCTCCCACTTTTGTGAAGAGGAATCACATCTGCCCCCCTCCAGTCCTCGGGTACCACCCCATCCTCCCATGATTTGTTAAAGAGAGTAGTCAGCGATGCCACTAGTTCTACCCTTAGCTCTTTTAGAATTCTTGGGAGAATCCCATCAGGCCCAATTGCTTTGTCCACCTTCAGTTTTATTAGTTCTTTCAGAACCCTTTCTTCTGTAAATGGACTGGTATCGACCCCCGTCTTCAGAGTGTTTCTCTTGTTTGGTTTAGGTAACTTCCCCTCCTCTTCCTTTGTGAATACTGAGCAGAAATATTTGTTCAGAATCCCTGCTTTTTCACTGTCACAGCTCTACCCACATTCCTCCCCTTTATTAGCTTCAGTATCCCTGTTTGGTCTTTCTTTGCTCCCTAATGTACCTATAAAAGGTCTTATCCCCCTTCTTAACAGAATTGGCTATCCTTTCCTTGGTTTGGACCTTTGCTATTCTGACTGCCTTCCCAGCCTCTTTCTGCTGTAACTGATAAAGTTCTCTGCCCTGCTCCTTCTGTGTTTCCTTATATTTCCTGAATGCTGTCCTTTTCTCCTTAACCTTCCCTGCCACCTCTTTTTGTGAACCATAGCGTTTTTCCTCGTTGTGTTTTATTGATTTTTTTACGAGAGGCTTGTTGCCTCTGTGATGGCTGTTTTGATCACTCCCCATTGTTCCTCCACCCCTCCTTCTTGCCTGTTTGCTAGTGTTTTTCTGAGGCACTCTCTCATTTTCCCAAAGTCAGCCCTCCTAAAGCCTAGTACTCTTGCTTTTGTATGGCTTGATTGTATGGCTGTATTTATCGTGAACCACACTGTTTGGTGGTCACTTGTTCCCAGATGGCTACCCACTTCTAAATCTGAGATTCTTTCTCCATCCCCATTTGAAAGTACCAGGTCTAAGATTGCTCCTTCCCGAGTGGGTTCCGATACTAGCTGTCTGAGACATGCCCCCTGTAGGGCATCAAGAATGACCCTGCTCTTGGATGTGCTTGCAGCAAAGGTGCTCCAGTTAACATCTGCATATTCAGGTCCCCCATCAACAATATCTCCCCTTTTTCTGCCATTCTAAGAAAGCCTTCTATCATTTCCTTGTCCATTCCCTCCCCCTGAGATGGGGGTCTGTATACAACCCCCATGCGGATTGTGGTGCCATTTCCTGTCTCCAGGGTGACCCAAAGTGCCTCATCTGCTCCCTGTTTACTCTTTAGTTTTGTTGCTTTGATCCCTTCCTTTACATAGAGAGCTACTCCTCCTCCTCTTTTACCCTCCCTGTCCCTCCTGTAGATTGTGTATCCTGGTATGTTGACATCCCAGTCATGGTTCTCTGTGTACCATATTTCTGTGACTGCCACAATATCCAGGCAACCCTCTTCCATCAAGGCCACTAGTTCAGGAGCTTGTTACACAGACTACGGGCATTGGTACTCATCACCCTTCACTTCTTGATAGCCTTACCCCTTTTACCCCCATTTCTGTCCTTACTGCTTTTGCCTTTTTTTACATTTAAATCTGCTGTGCTCCCTAATAACTTCTGTACCTTGGTGTTTACCTCACTAATCACCATGTTTTGTGGGGGGAGGCTCGGATTTCCCTGCTTCTTTTCAGTGCCTCCCCACCTTGGCTAGTTTAAATGCTTGCCAATGAAGCATTTAAACCTCTCACCTAGGATCCTGGTTCCCCCCGGACAGATGCAGACCATCACACCAGTAGAGGTCTGCTTTCCTCCCGGTGGGTCCCCAGTCCCCAATGAAGCCAAAACCCTGAGCTCCTACACCAGTTTTTCAACCACTCATTGAATTCCCTGGTGAGAAGTGCCCTAGCATCTCCTTTGCCATAGACAGGCAGCACCTCCTAGAAGGTTACCGTGTCATTCTTGTCTAAGGCCCTTCCCAACTCTACAAACTCCTCTTGCACTGCTCTGATTCCATTCTAGCCAGGTCATTTGTCCCCAGGTGGACAATGACATCCAGCTCCCTCCCTCGTGCAGCTCCTCCCATGATCCTGAGGATTCGCTTCCTGTCCCTTGAAGCCGTGGCGCCAGGAAGGCACCCTACCTCCCTCTCCCCATACTCCCCCATTTCTACCCCCCTAACGATCAAGTCCCCCACCAGGAGTTGTTTCCTTCCACTGTGGGGTCCCATGCCACCCTCCTTTGGGTCTCCTTTGTGAAGGTTCCCAGCATCCTCCTTGGTCTCCACTGCAGGTGCCTCCATAGAGGAACCACTATCCACCAGAAGAGTGAATGAATTGTGAAGAGGTACAGCTGGAGGGATGCAACTCTGTTCCACCAGCATCTCCCTCCTTGAGCCCACCCTGGTCCAGCCTCTCCTCTTTTTTGGCAACCTCTGAGGTAGTGGCATTGGCCCTGGTGGTCCCTGGGTGGGGGAGAGGTTTCACGAATCCTAGCCAGGTCAGCCTGGAGATGGGCAACCTCCTCTCTCAGACCAGAGAGGTGTCTGCAAATAGGGCAGCATCACAGCCTCCAGAATGTCTCCCAGAACACTGCCGCCCCACAGCTATTGCACTGCACCACTCCTATCATGTCTTATTTTGTGTCCCCTCTACTGTTTCTCTGGATGCTTACTCTCTCCTCTCCTTACAACTCTCACCCTTCCTGTTCTGGGACAGCAACTTCCTATTTTCTTCAGTAGCCTCCTCCTTCTTCCTTGCTCAATATCAGACCACCAGCGGCTGGGGGGGGGTGAGCTACTTTTTCTACTTTAGGGTTGACAAAACCAATGTTTCTCTATGATCCTTTCCTTCCTACTGCCAAACAGGAAGTTCCTGTTGACAGTCAAATCCAGTGGCTATAAAAGTAGAACTGGCTTTGGGTGGGATGGAGGGCAATTAGTAAGAAAAAAGGCTTGCAACAGGAGGTTGTAATTTGACTCACCTGCTTTTATAGTGTCTAAACCACACCCCCAAGTAAGCTCTCTTTCCTCCTAATGGTTTAGCAAAGTGAGCCGATACAGTACCCTTCACTGCACAGAATACACACTGACTTTCTTTCTTTTCTTTCTTTAACCCTAAATAAATCCTCTTCTACTTCTAATAAAGTTATCTGTCTACTTAATCTTAACAGACACTGACTCCTGCTGAGATATACGTTTTAAATTAAGAAGAAAATGTAGCTTATTTTAGTTAGCTGCTTTCTGCTCTACAAGCAAGGCTAGCAACAGGAAGTTGTAATTTGACTCACCTGCTTTTATAATGTCTAAACCACACCCCCAGGTAAGCTCTCTTTCCTCCTACTGGTTTAGCAAAGTGAGCTGATACAGTACCCTTCACTGCACAGAATACACACTGACTTTCTTTCTTTTCTTTCTTTTTTGTAACCCTAAATAAGTCCTCTTCTACTTCTAATAAAGTTATCTGTCTACTTAATCTTAACAGACACTGACTCCTGCTGAGATACACGTTTTAAATTAAGAAGAAAATGTAGCTTCTTTTAGTTAGCTGCTTTCTGCTCTACAAGCAAGGCTAACATCAGGTTCTAAATACTAAAAGTCTATGCAGACCAATTCCATGGGGGTGCTGATAGTAATATTGACACGGGGGGCAGCTCTCTGAGGCAAGACTTTCCTTTGAAGGCAACAACTGCAGGTCTTTACATGGTGCTCAACATCGGCCCCCTTCTTGAGCCAGTAGAATCGAGATCGTACCAAGTCGAGAGTTCTGTCAATACCAAGATGCCCCATGTGATTGTGGAGGGACCTCAGTGCCAAATCTTTAATGGCCGTGGGCAGGACCAATTGCTGCCTGTCTACTTGACCGCCACAATCCACTGTCTCTCTATACAACAACTGATTGAGTAGCTTCAGCCTGGGGCCTTCTTTGAGCAATAGAGCAGCTTGCAAGTCAGGGGAACTCAACTTGGACACATCTTTCCCTGCACACAGGGCATGAAGTGTGGGCTGAATCATAGGATCTTGGGATTGAGCCCACTGAATGCTGTCATTGTCAAAGTGAGGTAGTGCACTAATATCTAGAGCAGAAAAGTGGCAATAGGCAGCCGGTATGCAGGTATCAGGAGGGCCCAAGCAATCTACTAAACAGTCCACTGTGTCCGCAGACATCTGTTCATCTCGGTCAAATTTTTGGCACAAGGCTTGGATGTCAGGTTCAGACAGCCTGACCCAATCACTCCTGGAAACTGGCCTTCATGACAGACATCAGCATCAATATGGTTCAGTCCTGGCCTGTATTCAACAGCATAATCATAGGTTGATAAGACGGGAAGCCACCAGTACCCAGTGGCGTCTAACTTAGCTGAAGTCTGTACATAGGTTAATGAGTTATTGTCGGTGTTCACCAATATCTTTGCCCCAAACAGATATTCATGAAACTGGTCGATGATGGCTTATTTTAGCGCAAGGATCTCCAGCTTGTGCACAGTGTAGTTTCGCTCTGACGGGGTTAAGCTCCTACTGGTGAAGGCCACTGGTCTCAAACCATCCTCATGGGCTTGATACAGCACAGCTCCTAGACTCTGCAGACTGGTGTCCATATGCAGCACATAGGGCTTGGTGAGGTCAGCATTGGTGAGGATGGGGGCGTGAGTGAGGTGGTATATGACTTCATGAAAGGCTGCTTCACATTCAGGTGTCCAGTGGGGCCTAAAAAGTTCACCTGTGTGGAAGTACACTTTCTCTGGTTCTTTGACGGCTCCTTTTTTATATTTATGTTTGGTAGGAGGGTAACTCTGGGTAAGATTCAAGAGCGGGTGAATCACCTTTGAATAGTCTTTTATGAACCTTTGGTAGTAGCCACAGAACCTCAGGAAACATTGTAGTTCTTTCAAATTATGGGTCTGGGACCAAGTAGTCAATGATTCAACCTTACTGGGATCAGTCTCTATCCCTTCTGCGATACTATGTGCTCTACATACTTCATGGAGGTTTGAAAAAATTGGCACTTGTCAATGGACAGCTTGAGGCTGAAGGCTTCCAGTCAGTCTAGGACTTTAAACAGTCGGGTACCATGCTCCTCTAATGTGTGCCCAAACACAATGACATCGTCTAGCTACACTAGACATTAAAGCAAGTTCATATCTCCCACCGCACTTTCCATCAGTTGCTGAAAGGTGGCTGGGGCACCTGAAATCCCCTGTGGCATTCTCAGGAATTCATAGAACCCCAAAGGACAGATGAAGGCTGTTTTCTCATGGTCCTCCGGGGCCATCGGGATCTGGTAGTATCCGCTTCGAAGATTCAATACCGAACACCATTTGCTCCCATTCAAATAATCCAGGGCATCTTGTATATGGGGCATGATGTATTGATCAGGGATGGTCTGCCGGTTCAGGGATCAATAATCAACACACATCCTTACCGAGCCATTCTTCTTATGCACAACCACAATGGGAGAGGCATACGGGCTTCTTGATTATTGTATCACACCAGCAGCGATCATTTCCTGCAGGTGTCTCCTCACATCATCTATGTCTGCTAGGGGGAGACATCGGGACCTCTCTCAAAATGGCCGGTCATCATGCAGGCATATGTGATGCTCTGCATCCTGGACACACCCCACGTCCCATTCTTTTAATGAAAACACTTGGTCCCTCTGAGAGAGTTTCTTGCTAATTCTAGCCTTCCATTCAGCTGGCAATGGGGAGTCACCAAAGTCAAATAAGTCCGGGGTCACTCTCTCTCCTTCTCACCAGAGCACTTGTTGCTGGGCAATACGGCAGTGTTAGCACAGTGTACTGTGGCTAGGGTGCACCCTGTGTTCACCCAAATCTCCCGATCTGACACATTCTGAATCTGGACCATAACTCATCGTGCATAGGCATGGGCATGAGCAGGCAAGATGCTGGATTTGACCAATGATCCCTCTGGCAACTTTCTATCTCCTGGTGCATCCAACATTAATATTTTGTTCTTTACGTTTCTCTTTAGGCAGACTTCTTCATGGATTGTGCACTGGGCATTGGGGGCCAATACCAAGGAGTCAGGTTTCTTTTTCCACACTATCCTCACTGGCTCATCTGGGTCCACTTCATCACGTCTCTGTTGCCAGTCATAAGCCCTTTTTACAAAGGATAGAATTCTTAGGGCCTATGGAGTCAGCTGCCCTTGTTTCTCATGGCAGAGTTGTGCTAGTCTCCCATACATGTGGGCGTTTGTTCCAATTAACAGGGGAACCCCATCATACAGTCCGGTGCGGTGACACACTAGGGCCAGTGTGTCTACTTGCTCCTCTACGCCAGTGACAGTTGCAGGAAAAGACAACCAGAGGCGGGCACATCCTAGATATGGATAAGACTTGTCGCTCAGCCCCCACACACGTAGGCCTTCCAGGGATTGTAAGGGCACATCAGATAAGTGTTTATCATACCAGTCTTAAAACACAGTGGTCACTTGCAACCCACTGTCAAGCAGAGCCTGAGTAGGAATACCATTCACAGCCACATTAGTCTCCATTGAAGGGCCCACTATCTTGGACCAGTCTGGAGGGACAGCAGCAGGGTCCGGTACAGATGACTTAGCCACAAAGAAGTTGGAGTTGGGATTTCCTGAGCCTTCACTGAGGTCGTTTCCAGCACCCCTCGGCCATGGCTTCACTTTCCGGAGCTCCCCTTGAAGTTTGTATACAACCTTATCTAAGTCTTTTGAGGACCGGCATTCTTTCTTCATATGCCCCTCCTTTCCACAATTATGACAGAGTATGCTTTCTGGAGTCTGGCAAGGATGAGACATCACATTGGGGGCTGAGGCGGGGGTGCCACCAACAGAAAATCGTGATTCAACCTCTGTCTGGTGTGTGGTGAGCATGGGGAGATGCCTCAGTAATTCCCTCACTTCCATAGTCAATTCATCAATCTTTGAGCTACTGTCAACAGGGGATGCCTGGGAGTGCACCCCCAGCCCCATAGTGGATACTCTCTGAGAGGGGTTTGGGCCCACTGTATCTCTGGAATGGGCTTGTAGGGAAATGGCAGCCCTCATTTCTCGGACCTCTTGCAGTATCTCGCCCCAGGACGGAGCATCCTTGCTAGCCTCCCAGTGTTCAACTGGCACTGTATTTCGCCCCTGAGCATCACTCACATGTGCATCCTCGGTCATCTGGGCAGCAGCAACAGCAGATACAGGAGGGGCCTCCCCACATGGCTGCCTCCTCTCAATCCTCTGAATTTCCTTCATCAGTCCATCACAGGTAGGAGGTGCATTCAACCGAGCTGCAAGGAGTAGTTGGAGCAGCAATAATTCAGAGAATGGGGCTGACTTAAGAAGTTGGTCCAACCTGTTCTGATCTAACTTAGCTGGGGCCATGCTACCTTTCTTTAGGCGTTCCTGTAGCACCGCTTCGAGTCAAGGCACATACACGGATAAGGGCTCCCCTGGGTATTGCTGAGTGTTTTTGACCCTACCCCACAGGTCCTCATCTGAATAGGGACTCCCATACACATTTTTCAATGCATTCAAAAAATCTTGAGCAGTTACTTCTGGATTACTAGCCTGTGTAGCGTGGATAGTAAGTTGGGCGGGGCCTCTGAGGCTTTCAACCGCCCTTCTCCTCTTCTCTGGTTCGGGGCATTGCCATTCTCAGATTTGAGGGGCAGCACAGTCTATCCAAGTCTTCCAATTGTCCTCCCCCTGGGGTGTGGGGAGGGTGCCTGAAAACATCCTCAGCCGGCGATACAAGTCGTGACTAATGGTGGGTACAGATATAGGGGACAGCACTGGCTCTGGCACGGATGGCGTGGCAGTAACAGGTGCTGGAGTGGGAGGGGGTGTTGGGGAAGGAACAATCCCAGGTGGAAGGAATAGTTCTTAAAGTCCTCTACGTTTTCCCTTCCTCCAGCAACAACTTAGCAAATTTCTCCTCAAAAGTCTTAGATAATGGTGGGAGGTCATCCTACCCCGGGTCTTTACTGTCTTTTGTTATCACTCTCCAGGCAGCTAGGACCCATTCCGCAGCAATAGTCTGTGGCACTTTAGAGCTGTCCATGAGGTCACTACACTCTACCAAGGCTATGAAAGTTTAGGTGATCAAATCAGCCTGTCGACCCACCACCACAGGGTTTTCTAAACATTCAACTTTGGAGAGTGCTCCCTCTACAGTGTCCTTACTGGTACCCAGGGAAATAGCCAGTATAAGCAGAGCATTTTGGGGGTCGATCTCCTGCCCAGTACACCACCCCACCATCTGGTGTACAGCCATTTCTACTGGGGTAGCCACTAATCTTTAACAATAATTCATAATTTTTGGCCACTAGAAGGCACAAAATCCCAGTGGTGAGCCTCCAAGATGTAATCCCTAGGTGGTGCTATCCCAAGGGCTACTACAGAGGTAACAAGCCTTTGTGTGAAGCAAATAAACAAAACGAAATCATGTAAGAAACCACTATGGTTCTCAAAGGAAGATGCAGTGAAGGTTCAAGAGAAAAAGAAAGCATTCAGGAAGTACAAGGAATCACAGAAGGAGCAGGACAGACAACTGCATCAGTTAAAGCAAAAGGAAGCTGGGAAGGCAGTCAGAACAGCAAAGGCCCAAACCGAGGAAAAGATAGCCAACTCAGTTAAAAAGGGGGATAAAACCTTTTATAGGTACATCAGGGAGCGAAGGAAGACCAAGGGAGGGATAGTGAGGCTTAATAAAGGGAGGGAGGGTGGGCAGAGGGTGACTGTGAAAAGGCAGAGATACTAAACAAATATTTTGCTCAGTATTTACAAATGAAGAGAGGTACCTAAAACAAACAGTAGAAACACTCTGGATACAGAAGTTGATACCAGCCCATTTACAGAAGAAAGGGTTCTGAAAGAACTCTTAAAACTGAAGGTGGACAAAGCAATGGGGCCTGATGGGATTCATCCCAGAATTCTAAAGAACTAAGGTAGAACTAGTGACACCACTGACTACCCTCTTTAACAAATCATGGAGGATGGGGTGGTACCTGAGGACTGGAGGAGGGCAGATGTGATTCCCTTCACAAAAGTGGGAGCAAGGCAGAAGCAGGAAACTACAGACCTGTTAGTTTAACCTCAGTGATAGGGAAAATTATGGAATCACTTCTGAAGGAAAGAATTGTCGTGTATCTAGAGGCCAGAGGGGCACAGGACCCAAGGCAGCATGGATTCACAGTGGGAAGGTCATTCCAGATGAATCTGATAGATTTCTTTGACTGGGTGACCAAAGTAGTAGATCAGGGAGGGGCTGTGGACATTGCCTACCTTAACTTTAGGAAGGCATGTGACACAGTCCCACACAAAAGATTAATATACAAGTTAGCCAGCCTGGGAGTGGGTCCCAAGATGACAGCCTGGGTAAAGAATTGGCTGGAGAATAGGACACAGAGAGTAATAGTAAATGGAGTCCACTCTGAAGAAAGGGGGTCTACTAGTGGGGTACCGCAGGGTTCAGTATTAGGACCAGTCCTCTTCAATATCTTTATAAGTGACATTGCAGAGGGACTGGAAGGAAGAGTATGTCTCTTTGCAGATGACACAAAGATCTGCAACAGAGTTGATGCACAAGGTGGGGTGGAAAGGATGAGAAGGGACATGGCAAGATTAGAGGAATGGTCCTCTGTACAGACAGCTGGTGAGACCCCATCTGGAGTACTGTGTGCAGTTCTGGAGACCCAATCTCCGCAAAGACATAGACAGGATGGAAGCTGTCCAGAGGAGGGCAACTAAAATGGTGCAGGGTCTGCACCGGAAGACATATGAAGAGAGACTTAAGGAGCTTAATATGTATAACCTCGAGGAAAGGAGGGAGAGGGGGGACATGATAGAAACTTTCAAGTACCTCAAGGGAATCAACAAAGTCCAAGAGGGTAGCATCTTTCAAAAAAAGAGGTGTGCAAGAACAAGAGGGCACAATCTGAAGATAGAGGGGGGGCTCAGAGGTAATTTAAGGAAGTATTTTTTCACAGAGAGGGTTGTGGATGCATGGAACGGCCTTCCGGAGGAGGTTGTGGAGTCAAAATCAGTGGTGGAATTCAAGCATGCATGGGATAGTCATAAGGCAATTCTGGGGGTTGGGGGTAGGAAGAAGTAGGCTGCTGGTTAACTAGGATCTGCAGCTTATCCAGTAGGTAGGGAAATGGGCAGACTGGGTGGGCCAAGCGGTCCTTATCTGCCGTCAAATTCTATGTTTCTATGTTTCTGCAACAGAGTTGATGCACAAGGTGGTTGGAAGGGATGAGAAGGGACTTGGCAAGGTTAGAGGAATGGTCAAATGAATGGCAGTTTAGATTCAATGCCAAGAAGTGCAAGGTAATGCACCTGGGAAACAAAAACCCAGGGGAAGAGTACACAATGGGGGGTGAGATACTAACAACAACAAAAATGGAAAGGGACCTGGGGGTAATCATATCAGATGACCTAAAGGTGGGCAAGCAATGTGAGAGGGCAGCAAGGAGGGTTGGGGGGATACTGGCATGCATAAGGAGAGGCATCACCAGTAGAAAACAGGAAGCTATTATCCCTCTGTACAGACAGCTGGTGATACCCCATCTGGAGTACTGCGTGCAGTTCTGGAGACCCAATCTCCGCAAAGACAGACAGGATGGAAGCTGTCCAGAAGAGGGCAACTAAAATGGTGCAGGGTCTGCACCAGAAGACATATGAAGAGAGACTTAAGGAGCTTAATATGTATAGCCTTGAGAAAAGGAGGGAGAGGGGACATGATAGAACTTTCAAGTACCTCAAGAGAATCAACAAAGTCCAAGAGGGTAGCATCTTTCAAAAAAATGGTGTGCAAGAACAAGGGGCACAATTTGAAGGGGGGTGGCTGAAGGTAATTTAAGGAAGTATTTTTCACAGAGAGGGTTGTGGATGCATGGAACAGCCTTCCGGAGGAGGTTGTGGAGTCTAAAACAGTGGTGGAATTCAAACATGCATGGGACAGTCATAAGGCAATTCTAGGGGGTGGGGGTAGGAAGAAGTAGGCTGCTGGTTAACTAGGATCTGCAGCTTATCCATTAGGTAGGGAAATGGGCAGACTGAGTGGGCCAAGCGGTCCTTATCTGCCGTCAAATTCTATGTTTCTATGTTACCCCTGCCTGCGCCGCTAGTAGCAGTTTAAAGGGCCTGAGTTCTGAAACGAGTGCCTCCACCCGGAGGTCAGGGTTGATAGTGGTCAAACTAATCTGAGCGCAGCCCTCCAGGACACTGTAACCTCCCTCATTCCCTACTAGTGGCCTGAGCAATATACAATAATCACTTTCACAGTACCCCTTGTACACCATACCAGTACCCACACTGTTTGCACTTACCACCAGGGCTGGTTCCTCTGGCTCGACGCTGGGAACCCCCTGTAAAACAAGGTTATGCACAGTAAATAGCAACAGTACAGTGCCCTTGGCACAAACTGGAACCACAGTCAGGTTAAATGCAGCAAAAAAATCAGATCTGATTTATTCAGGGGACTTGAACAAGGAAGGGGTGTAATTAGGTTGATTGGCTTAAAGGCTATATTAATCAAACAGTTATGCATGCGCTTTAAGTTCCGACACTGTCACACACTCTGGGTACCCAGGTAGGAAAATGGTGGTCTAGCCAGGAACGCTGCAGTTGGTTGGGGCCCTGTGATGGAAGAAAGCAACATGCACAACACACACTGCTTGTAATCCGGAGCCAGAGGGCTCAGTTCATGAAAGAAAAAGCAACAAGACAATCAGATGACAACACTTTAGATGTATCTGTTGTTGCAGGGAGCTTCCCTGATGTTTACTCACACTACCCAATACTGGACACAGGCAGGACGAAATCGAGACTGCAGGTTGTTGAGCTGGAGTGCCCGGAGAAGTGGGACCCACACGAATCACCGAGGTGTCATTCCTGTACAAGTGTTGAGAAGGGGGCTGATCCCCAGGCAGGTCTGTCATCGATGGCTTTCTCTGTGCAGTGGGTAGTCGGGTTGGGCCAGTGTGGCAAGGCCCAGGCCCAATGGAGATGATTTTGGATTCAGTCTGTGGGGCTGGATTCGGCTTCCAGAAAGCAGAACACAGTTCAAACCACAGTGGGGAACCAAATCGTGACCCACTAGCAGCACACAGCACATTTACATGTAAGGAAATTCTAATGCAGCTTCCAGCAAGCAGAACACAATTCAAATCATAGTGGGGAACCAAATCACAACCCACTATAAGCACTCAACACATTCACTTGTAAGGAAATTCCACTGAACCAGGCAAAAGGCTCTCTGGTCGCAATTACAGAGTCTCTGCACAATCCAGGAGTTCAAAGGTGGCTGGAAGTCCAGACAGGCTGATCGCATTCAGCAAATCTTCGGTCTTCTTCAGGTAGGAGCCTGGTCACAATTTAGTGGCTCACTTCGCTCTCCAAGTTCGGATTCAGTCCGAAAAAGGCACATGTTCCCTCTCAGGGACAGCAGGCAGGTATGCAGGCCAAAAAGCAGGCCTTTCCACAGTTCTCCCATGTAAATCTGTGCCGGGGCTGCTGTTTGAATCATTCAAGCTGTTATCTCTTCACTTCCCAACTCAGAACTGAAACTAGCTGCAAGCAGCTTTGGAATTTCCCCAAGATCCAAAAGGTTCGGTTGGCTGATCTGTCTCTCAGTCACAACAAGAGCTCCCTCTCCAGGTTATTTTAGGCGCCAAAATGCAACAACTACAATTCCTATAAGTTTTGACCCCACCAAGCACCTGTAGGTAGGCTCCATTTTAGAGTCCCAACAGTACTGATTGGCCCATTCTCGCAGTCCCAGGCCAAGTTGGTGGAGATAAACAGAACAATCCTTGCTGCAAAGAAGGCAGGTTAGAACAAACTGCAATATTATTACTCTAACAAATGATCAGCAAGCAAGCACATCTTCTAACAGAGCTCCCTTTTAGATTAATTAAGACTGCAATCCAGGCAGCTCTTACAGAGACAGTACACAGAGGCTATACAGGCACTCTCTGGCAATACATTTAATCTGCTAAAACTCAGAACACCAGCCTGGCAGTGAGCATTTAGACAAGCTCTAGGAAGACTTTTTGGGAACCCCCATTTGTAGGGGGCTACACTAGAACATTTTTCCTGCTGAGGCTGTCTATTGCAAAGTTGTAAGCAGCCATTTCTGCCCTTCTAATGAGCTTCATCACACCAGTGCAGGTATTTATAGGCTCTGCATGCATGTTATGTGGTTCTCTTACACAACTACAACATGCCATACTCAGTCAGTCATAATGCCTTCCATTTCCTCTTTCTAACCACTTCCCCATTAAAGCAACAATTCAAGGTAAAACCTTTTTAATATTTCAGTGGTGTCTACCAAGATCAGATGCAGTGTCACAGTGTGTGAGTTTCCTGCTTGACAACTACTATTGAACTGCACTGTTTCCTGTAGAATTTTGCAGTGTCTGTCACATGCTAGTTTATCATAGTTACAAAAAATAAGATGTTAAAATAGGATGCTTAAGTACATTTAAGAAAATGGATTAAAAACCCTGTAGCGGCAATATTTTGTTAAATATTTACTTAAGGACACCATTGCAAACAAGTCATGACTCAATGGTTATTATCCTAAATAACATGAAATGATAATGATTACCATTAATTATTCAAGTTCAGCGTTTCTAGCATAAAAATTGCTAAAGCAGATTCTAAACAAGGAAATAGGACATCTTACAAGACAAAGGAAAAAGGGTGCTCAAAAAAAAGAGTAGAGATATTAGTACATAACAGTTTGCTGTAACACGAGCTGCTGTTTAACTTGTGATTCACTTTAAAAATAACAAAACTCTGTTATATAGTTTTATAAGTGTACTGTGGTGCAGCTGTCATTGACAGATCATGCCATCTTTTGCTGTTTGGGCAAAAGAATCACCAAACGAAGCCCAAACAGCATGACAGAATCTAACTTTTTGAAACAAGATGCCTCACACAACTTATGAGAATATTATGAAATGACAAGATAAAGTGAAAAGAATATAACAATACAAACACTATATGTGTCTAAATTATGCAGTTATATTTTGTTAAAGTTGATTAATAATTGGATTCCCCTGCATAATAATGGCATGAGTGGTACAGGGTAAGCTGATGTTACATGCATAACATCGACTACTGTATAAAAGAAGCCAACATCCATCTGTTTGCAGATGATACAGTTCTCTACGTGAGTCGCCCAACACCTGAAGCTGCCTGCAATGACCTACAGTCAGAATTCAACCTTTTGCAAAGCCAACTCCTCCAAAAAAAGCTACTCATTAATGCCAAAAAAACTAAAGCGATGGTCCTCTCTCCTTTTATCCGTACAGCTAACCCTGTGTCCAGTGGGACAGTTCCCCAAATTACCACAGTTCTAGGTGAAAACTAGAATTTGTTACAAAATTCAAGTATCTGGGAGTTTGATAGACCAAAGACTCTCCTTCATTGAACATATCGAGGACTTGCTAAAACGACTTCGGCAAAGGCTTGGACTGTTTTTTAGAATCAGCCAATTTCTCACCAGAGATGCCAAGAAACAACTGGTCCAATCCATTTTCCTACCATTGGTTGATTACGCTGACTTCCTCTACAGCTAATGCCCCAACTCTTACATGGCTAAACTGGACACACTCTACCATCGAGCACTGATGTTTATAACGGGACTCCCCTTCGACACACATCACTGCACCCTATATGCGGCAGTGGGATGGACATCACTAAAGTTCAGGCGCCACAGAAACGCCGCTCTCTGGACCTATAGAGCCATCTCTAATAAGCTGCCTTACTATATCTCCTGCTGTCTTCCCTGAGTATAATTGGGAAATACGCCGTTAGAAGTTACTCAGCTATTACACTTAAAGTACCCAAAGCAAAATCCCACTTGGCAGGGCAGCCATAAGCTTTGCTACCTACCTTATGGAATGATCTACAAAAACCCCTCAAATTAAGCACTCTAATCGGTATAAATGCTTTCAAGATGCTTTATTTCCCGTACAATCAGAGAAGTATAACTGCTTCACCACTCAGACCCAGTACCGTGTCTGCACTGGTATATAGCCACCTAGACCCAATTTTAAGTACTGACCCCCCAGCTTGCTCCTCACCAGCCTAATTGTTCTCTCTTATCCCCTGTCTTATCAACACTAGGCCCATCCATCCATCCCCTTATTCTTCCTTTCCCAACCTCGGATAGGAGCTCACTACCCTGGGTTGTGACATCCTACCATGCCCCGTACTTTATAGCATTCAATCCCGGGGCTCACACATACTCCTTTTCTCCATCCACCTTCTCTACATCCAGCTTTACCAACTCCTTTCTGTGCACCGTGCCCTCCTAGCCTTTCTCCCCCTACTTCCCTCCCTCTCTTCCCCACTACCTTCACCTCTACCTGGTGTATATTTTTATTTTTATTCTTTTCTTCCTTTACTTCCTCCTGTAACCTTAGATAACCTGCTTTATCTTCCTATAGACACTTCTATGTATGTAAATACCGTGCAATCTGTACAATATCTGTATAATTCTATGTACATATGAACTTCTTTTCCTTCCTCTGTAAAGAGTATTATCTGTATTGCCTTGTAAATACCTGTGTTGACCTGTATATACAATTGTTCATGCTCCACCCAGGTCCATCTTGCAAATGAGCTTCTGCTCAACGATGAACGCCTGGTTAAATAAAGACTTGATTGATTGATTGATTGATTGATTGATTGATTGACATGCGATATAGACTGTTCACTCTCATTTCATGCCGCAGGATCATACCAAATCAGACAGCATGTTGATACTTGCAGGTGTAGACCGATATGCAACTTCAGTAAAGCACTGAGATTCATCTGACTGCATTCCTTTTTTGGTGTGTCCTTTTTCATGTGTGATCAAGGTGTAGGGGTGGACATGGTGGCTGGGTGGCGGGGAGACACCAGGGCAGTTGTGATTGTCTCGTGTGTGTCGATCGCCACTATGGGGGGTTGCACTAATGATACAGGAAGAATTTTCCTGGGTTTTCCCCATAAGAGGTTTTTTTCACAGTGTTTCATTTCTTCTGACGTGAGAGGATTAAATAGGCAAGAAAACATTGCTACATAATTAGTTATAAACATGGTTGTTTGGAATCTCTTGAAAGGACAACTGCAACAACAGAGTAGGGGGGTACCTGTGCTCTGACTGGACTGGGTACCTCTTAGTCACCATGGGGGTATAGCCAGGAAGCCTTTGCCAAGCCAGGATGAGTCTCAGCGACCCCTCATCAGATTTACCCTGCCATGACTATGAGAGCACTGCCAGATGGGGGAAAGAGGCTTTCCTATTGGCCAATGACTCCCCATCATAATAGCTTGGCAGAAGACACCAGGAGAAAGGACTGCTGTGTGACTGAACTTCTCTGCTGGGACTACAGTAGAAGAACTTTTGTACTTGGACCTTTAATTTAGGGTAAAAAAAACTAACATACAAAACAAAAAAAAAGGTGTGTTTGTCTGGGTTAACTGAACTGAATGGGTATCTGAACAGTTATTTAGGTGTAAATCTCAGGTGATTGAAAGGACTTAACTGTTGTGAGGTTTAAATTACTTGTAGAAAGATCTAGTAAGTAGGGGGAGTGGCTTAGCTAGAAGGAGCTACATTTAAAGACTGCCTTAGAAAGATTCTGCTAATAGCTTGGCAGAAGACACCAGGAGAAAGGACTGCTGCGTGACTGAACTTCTGCTGGGACTATATTGCCTCCTTCCTCCCTCCACCCAAAGTTAGTTCTATTTTATAGGCACAGGATTTGACTGACAACAGGAACTTCCTGTTTGGGAGCAGGAAGTGAGTGATCACAGAACCACCAAAGACCCACCATCCTAGAAGGGCAAGAGTAGCTCTCCGGCCCCCTCTAGCTGCTGGAGGTCTGCCTCTGAGCAAGTAACTGGTCTACTGTGAAATATAGGATATTCTTGTCTCAGAACAGGACAATCAGGAGCTTAAAGGGCACACAGGCAGAAAGTAAGGAGAGAGAGAAAAAAACAGAGGAAAGAGTAAGGATTGCAAACAGTTAAGGGGCCAGAAATAAGACATGATTAGAGTGGTGCAGTGCAGTGGCTGTGGAGCAGCAGTCTTCCGGGAGACATTCTGGAGGATGCGGTGTTGTCCCATCTGCAGGCACCTCTCTGGGCTGAGGGAGGAGGTTGCTCATCTACAGGCTGAGTTGGCCAGGATTTGTGGGACCTCCTCTTCCATTCAGAGACTACCAGTGCCTCTGCCATTGCCTCAGAGGTTGCCAAGAAAGAGGAGCGGTTGGACCACAGTGGGCTCAGGGAGGGTGAGGGTGGTGGAACAGAGGCGCATCCCTCCAGTTGTACCTCTCCACAATTCCTATGCCATTCTGGCAAAGTGTGGTTCCTCTATGGAGGTACCCACAGTGGAGACCAAGGAGGATGCTGGGAACCTCCACAAAGGAGACCCACAGGAGGGTGGCAGGGGACCCTGCAGGGGAAGGAAACAACTCTGGTGGGGACTCCATTGTTAGGAAGGTAGAACTGGGGAGGAAGGGGAGAGGGAGGTGAGGTGCCTGCCTGGAGCCATGGCTTGGAGGGACAGGGAGCGAATCCTCAGGATCGCCGGAGCAGCTGCACAGGGGAGGGAGCTGGATGTCATTGTCCACCTATGGACAAATGACCTGGCTAAGAGAGGGATTAGAGAAGTGCAGGAAGAGTTTATGGAATTGGAGAGGGGCCTTAGTCAAGTAGCATGCACGGTAACCTTCTCGGAGGTGCTGCCCATCTATGGTATAGGAGAGGCTAGGGTGTTCCACACCATGGGATTCAATCAGTGGTTGAAAAACTGGTGTGGAGCTCAGGGATTTGGCTTCATTGGGGACTGGGGGTCCACCTGGAGTGATGCAAGCCTATACTGGCATGATGGGCTGCATCTGTCCGGGAGGGGAACCAGGATCCTAGGTGATAGGTTTAAATGCTTCATTGGCAAGCTTTTAAACTAGCCAAGGAGGAGGCACTGGAAAGGACAGGAAAATCCTAGCCCCCAAATAATCATGGTAGTAGTCGGCAAACACCAACATAGAGGTGTCGATAGGGAGAAGGGCAGGGGTAAATGGAGAAAGTGATAAAGGCAAGAAGGACAGGATGGGGCAAAGGAGTAAGGCCATCAGGAAGTGGAGGGTTATGAGTACCAATGCCGTAGTCTGGGCAACAAGCTCCTGAGCTGGTGGCCTTGATGGAAGAAGGATGCCTGATATCGAAAGCAGTCACAGAAACATGTTACACAGAGAACCATGACTGGGATGTTAACATACCAGGGCACATAACCTGGCAGGAGACAGGCAGGGAGAAGAGGGGAGGAGTAGCTCTCATGTAAAGGAAGGATAAAAGCAACTGCACAAAAGAGTAAACAGGGAGGAGAGGAGGCACTGTGGGTCACCTTGGAGACTGGAAAGGGCACCACATCCGCACAGGGTTGTGTACAGACCCCATGTCAGGGGAGGGAAAGGACAAGGATATGATAGAAGGCATTCTTAGAATGGCAGAGAAAGGAGATACTGTTGATGGAAGACCTGAATATGCCAGATGTTAACTGGAGCACATTTGCTGCAGCCACATCCAAGAGCAGGGCCATTCTTGATGCCCTACAGGTGGCAGGCATTAGACAGCTAGTTTCAGAACCCACTGTGAGGGAGCAATCTTAGACCTCGTACTCTCAAACGGGGCAGTGAGAGGATCTCTGATCTAGAAGTGGGTTGCCATCTGGGGACAAGTGACCATCAAACAGTGTGGTTCACATTAAACTCAGCTACAGAGTCAAGCCAAAAAAGTGAGGGTACTGGACTTTAGGAGGGCTGACTTTGGCAAGATGGGAGAGTGCCTCAGAAAAGCACTAGCAAACAGGCTAGAAGGAGGTGTGGAGCAACAATGGGAATCATCAAAACTGCCATCACAGAGGCAACAAGTCTTTGTGTGAAGCAAATAAACAAATCAAAACGAAAGAAAAGCCACTATGGTTCTCAAAGAGGTGGCTGTCAAAGTCAGGAAGAAAAAGATAGCATTCGGAAGTATAAGGAAACACAGAAGGAGCAGGACAGAAAGCTGTACCAGTTAAGGCAGAAGGAAGCAGGAGGAAGTCAGAATAGCAAAGGCCCAAACTGAGGAAAAGATCGCCAACTCAGTTAAGAAGGGGATAAAATCTTTATAGGTACATCAGTGAGCGTAGAAAGACAAAGGGAGGGATAGTGAGGTTGAAATAGAATGAACAGTGGGGTGGGCAGAGGGGACAGTGAAAAGCAGGGATACTGAACGAATATTTCTGCTCAGTATTCACAAAAGAGGAGGCGGGAGTGCCTAATCCAATTAACAGAAGCACTCTTGATGGGGGGGTCGATCCCAGTCCTTTTACAGAAGAAAGGGTTCTGCAAGAACTCCTAAAACTGAAGGTGGATAAAGCAATGGGTCCGATGAAATTCACCCCAGAATTCTAAAAGAATTAAGGGAGGAACTAGTGAAACCACTGGCTACTCTTTTAATAAATTATGGGAGGATGGTGTGGTACCCGAGGACTGGAGGAAGGCGGATGTGATTCCCCTTCAAAAGTGGGACCAAGACAGAGGCAGGAAACTATAGACCTGTCAGTCTGACCTCTGTGGTAGGGAAAGTGATGGAGTCACTTCTGAAGGAAAGAATAGTTGAGTACCTAGAGGCCAGTGGAGCACAGGACCCAAGGCAACATGGGTTCACAGCGGGAAGGTCATGTCAGATGAATCTAATAGATTTCTTTGACTGGGTGACCAAAGTAGTAGACCAGGGAGGGGCTGTGGACATGGCCTACCTAGACTTTAGCAAGGCATTTGACACAGTCCCACACAAAAGATTATTAGTTAAATTAGCCAGCCTGGGAGTGGGTCCCAGGGTGATAGCCTGGGTAAAACACTGGCTGCACAACAGGACACAGAAGGTAATTGTAAATGGAGTCCACTCTGAAGAAAGAGGGGTTACTAGTGGGGTACCGCAGGGTTCAGTATTGGCCCAGTCCTTTTAATGTCTTCATCAGTGACATTGCAGAGGGACTGGAAGGAAAGTATGCCTTTTGCAGATGACACAAAGATCTGCAACAGGGTTGATACACAAGGAGGCATGGAAAGGATGAAAAGGGACTTGGCAAGGTTGGAGGAATGGTCAGAAGTATGGCAGCTAGGATTCAATGCAAAGAAGTGCAAAATAATGCACCTGGAAACAAGAACCCAGGGAAGAATACACAATGGGTGGGAGGTAGTAACAACAACAAAAAGGAAAGGACCTGGGGGTAATCATATCAGATGACTTTAAGGTTAGGCAAGCAATGTGAGAAGGCAGTAGGAGGCTAGGGTATACTGGGATGTATAGGGAGAGGCATCAGCAGCAGAAAACAGGAAGTTGTTATCCCTCTGTACAGACAGTTGGTGAGACCCCATCTGGAGTACTGTGTCCATTTCTGGAGACCTCATCTCCGCAAGGACATAGACAGGATAGAGGTAGTCCAGAGGAGGGCAACTAAAATGGTGCAGGGTCTGCAAGAGAAGCCATATGAGGAGAGACTAAACGAGCTTAATATGCATACCCTTGAGGAAAGAAGGGAGAGGGGGGACATGATGGAAACTTTTAAGTACCTCAGTGGAATCAACAAAGTCCAAGAGGGTAGCATCTTTCAGAAAAAGAGACTTACAAGAACAAGGGGACACAATTTAAAGATAGAAGGAGGGCGGTTCAGGGGCAATGTGAGGAAGTATTATTTCACAGAGAGGGTAGTGGATGCATGGAACAGCCTTCCTGAGGAGGTTGTGGGGTCTAAAACTGTGGGAGATTTCAAGAATGCATGGGACAGACATAAGGCAATTCTTGTGGGGGGTAGGAAGAAATAGGCTGTTGGTTAACTAGGATCTGCGGCCTATCCTGTAGATAGGGAAATATGCAGACTAGATGGGCCTAGCGGTCCTTATCTGCCGTCAAAGTCTATGTTTCTATGTTTCATCACTGTTGGCGGAAGAGTCCTCTTGGTTTTCACCTAGTACTGAGAACAAAAACTAGATGTACTCAGAGGAAAACAATCTTGCTTGGTTTCCACCAAGTGCTTCTAGTTTTGGTTCTCAGTTTCTTGGTAGGGGTAGGCAACCCCTGTAGTTTGCACCAGCCTTGCACCAAGCGAACTATGCCCCTCAGCCTTGGACTCTGCCTTTTCACCTATTCTTCCTTGGTGAGGGGTAAAGCCTGAATGGGGTATTGGGCCACTGCATGATATGAACACCCACCCCCTACTGTCGTGGGAGGGTGGTGGCAAAGAAACCAGGGATGAGACTTGTAGCTGCGCATGTCACTGGAGAAGCATGTCACAAAATGGAGTGATCAGTAAACATATGACTGTGAACATTTCCCTTCAGAAATGACTGAGTAGTTATCTAGAGGGTGGGGATGTAAGTCGATCCAAAAGGTGTACTGTAGTCCATATTTTTTTTATTTTTCTTTGGTAACTGGATAAGGCCTACTAGGCACAAGTGCCTGTTTTCAGGGGCAGCCCAGGAAAACTGGGGTGGTTAAGTGACATGCTCAGAGTCACACAGTATGCAGGTGGAGGTTATGGGAATCAAACACAGGCCTGTTAGATTTGCCAGCTCATTCATAGCTTGTTACTCTAACCTCCAGGCTGTACTGCATCAGCCCATTCTTGTTTTATTTTCTTTTGCTGCTTATCCACTCCTCTGTCCCTGGAGAGGGAGTAGCATAGCAACATCAGCAGCAGCACATGTGAAACAGCAGTGGTGAGTGCAAAGATAAGATGATGCAACTAGGAGGAGTTCAAGGAATGATTTGACAGTTGACGAGAAGAGTTGGACTAGTGCCTAAAACTTAAAAATGTATAATTTCTGTATTTGCTGGGCCTGGGGCCATATGATGTGTACATTGAGTTGAACAAAACAAGAAACAGACTAGGCCCAGTCATTTGGTACCAGTGCACTGCAGAGAAATGGGCCAGCAGACCCACAGTGACATGAACACAAGACAGCTGCTGCATTTGGGACTCACAAGAAAATTACAAAGGCAACTGAAAAATTTAAGTAGATAGTTGACACTTTTTTTTATTGTGCACAGGTAGTGCTAGCTATCAAAACAGATGGATCAGACCTCACTCCCCAGCACTTTGACTCGCTCTGTGTTGTCTTCATTAGGTTGGGCTGAATGAGAAGCCTGTTGAAGAAGGGCAGAAACAATTAAATAAAAGAACACCAACATGACCAGCAACGTGGGCCAAGAGCCTATACTCTTCTCCATATCAGGAGTGTGACACAAGGCCCCCTGCCTTATCTTCCCACTCTGTTTTGTGTTGTTTGCAGTATAATGTTTTGTGCTGTCTGCAAAATAATGACAAAGTGAATGGACTGTGAACATGCTTACACTGATGCTGGGCTCACATCTTATATTGCAGTGTGTAAACGTGCTTACAAACATCAACAGCAATTGTTCTGTGTATCACACTTGAAAATTATTTCATATACTTAAACCTCCTTAATGTTTGTTCCACACTAAGGTACAACACTGTATAGATGACCAAACTGTGGAACAACATCTTAAATTGCGTAAGTTTAGAACACAGTGGACACTGCTGCTCTGCCATTCATAAAGCCCTGCGTCAGTTGAAGAGCACTGAACAGTGACAATGTGTGCCTACAAATCTCATTGCCCAGCACAGATGAATACTTTGTCCATATAGTAGAAAGTGGCTCAGAGGGATAACATAAGAAAGGGCCTTTGTCTGTGATGTCAGAGAGTTCAGCAGCATGGTTATACTGGCTATGGATCTACTAACACAGCATGGTCTGCTGTGAAGTGTACATAGGAGTGTCCAGTGAGGCAGCAGCTGCAAATGTATGAGGGAGCAATTCTCAATCAAGTGTACAAGCACTACTGCAGGATGGGTTTACAAGCAAATCCACTTACATCTTCGCAAGTTACTGTTTGTGACAGGCATCCTTACATGGTTTTATGAGAGTGTAAGCTGCAGTGTGTGTGTGTGGGGGCTGTCAGGATCTCCCTAAAGACAAGTGGCCCAAGACACTGACAATAGTCATAGCTGTCGGATGGGTGTGATTCAGAAAAATGTAACCATATAACCAGCACCAGTGTGTATTACCATATTATGAAATACCGTTTATCTTGAAAAAAATGTGTTTTTTTTTTTTTTAAGTTTGGCCGGTAGCGTGGCAGTACCGCTACTACCTGCTTTACCAGTGGTCTGGGTTTGGCACAAACCTTGAGTCACTGGGGTCAGCAAGTGGAGAGGATCAAGCACCCAAGGAACTTCTGTTCTCTATCAGGGTGGCGCGGGGGATCATGCAACATGTAATGCACCTGACATCTCCTAGAGGCTGGATGTCAGGACAAACGGGAAGCTCAGAAGGGTGTGGGACATAGACAGATGTGCAATGTCATCGCACGTCGACGTCCCAGGGGACAAACTGGAGGAAAAAACTCCCTCTCATGGCAGGATAAAGGACGGTTCCCTGCAGGCCTGGCACCACTGACATGGCACCATCTGGCTCCTGCATCAGAGGTAAAAGAGCAAGGGCAAGCCTCGCTCACCCTGCAAGAAACAAGCAAGTCCCAAGGATCATATCTAAAAGAATCAAGAGCCCCTGCACTCAAAGACTTTACCAAAACCACATTTTATAGTAAAAACAGACAAAAAAAACCTTTATCAGAGAAGTGCAATCCAAATGTGGCAGTGAAGCATCAAGTAGCTACTATCACCAACTACTCTGGCACTCCAACAATATCTTTGTCAGGGGTGAGCTTATGGTGATAATTCCTTCCTTAAGTACCTGGATGCAATGGTCTCAACCAATTAATTCACAATTACTTGGCATTCTAAGGTATGGCAGGATTCAAACTTGTGACTTCACCAACATCAGTTCAAGTGAAAAGCGATTATACATGCAGCAGGTTAAAATGAACAATAGACAACACGTAAATACCAACATTAAAATATAAAAAGAAATCTTTAAAAAAATGCACGGGTAACAGCTTGCTCATACATACCCAAATCCTATGGATTTTCCTTATGAGTTCACTTTCACCTAAAGGTCTCAATCGGGAATGGGATTTAAAACCCTATTTGTAAATTTGCATGTATTTATCAATAATAATCTGTGCAAAAACTGTGAATCTGACTATATTTAAAATTAACTGTCTAATAATGAATTTACTTTAGTTCTTTCCTTGTTCATATTTATAGAATTTCTGCATTCATAGGATTTGGATATGTATGAGCAAGCTGTTACCCGTGGATTTTTCAGATTGATAATGTGTATAGGAAGATCGTGGCTCATCTTTTCTAGCCCTCTGAATACAGAACCTTCTTGACAATTGGACTTTATAAAATGGGTCTTGAAAATCTGTAACCTCACTGGTCATAGCATGTCACATGACCAAGTGTAAATCCTGCAGCATACAACTGGCAAAGATCCTAGTAATCAAATGTTTACTTTCTTTGAACCCAACACATTTTTGTTTTAATTTTTAATAACAGATTCATTTTATAATCGCAATAATGCACTTCAGGGCATGTGTAGTAGTGGGATTTATACACTTCTTGTGTGGTTAAAGTCACTCAGCTACACCTCATGACACACCATAGAAACCAAAAATTTGATGGCAGATAAGGATCACTTGGCCCACCTAGTCTGCCCATTTCCCAATCTAGCTGCAGATCCTAGTTAACCAACAGCCTACTTCCTCCTACCACCCCTCCACTACAACTGCCTTATGTCTGTCCAATGCATTCTTGAATTCCCCCACTGTTTTTGACTCCACGACCTCCTCAGGAAGGCTGTTCCATACATCCACAACCCTCTCCATGAAAACATACATCCTCACATTACCTCTGAGTCGTCCCCCCTCTATCTTTAAATTGTGTCCCCTTATTCTTGCTCATCTCTTTTTCTGAAAGATGCTACCCTCTTGGACTTTGTTGATTCCCTTGAGGTACTTGAAAGTTTCTATCATGCCCCCCCGCCTCCTCCTTTCCTCGAGGGTATACATATTAAGATCCTTTAGTCTGTCTTCATATGTCTTCTGGTGCAGACACAAGGCATATGTAAATCCCACAATACATGCCCTGTCATGCATTATTGCTTAAATTTAATTTTTTTTAATATTTGAATGTGTTGTCTAGTGTTCATTTTAACCTGTTGTGTGTATAATCACTTTTTACTTGAACTGTTGTTGGTAATGTCACATGTTTGAATCCCGCCATACCTTGGAACGACAATCAGTTGTTAATGGTCTACCCAATTGGTTGAGACCATTGCGTCCTGGTATGTAAGGCAGAAGTTATCACCATAAGCCCACCCCCTGACTAAAACTATTGTGATAGTAGCTACTTGATGCTCCACCACCACGTTTGGATTGCACTTCTCTAATAACGTTTTTTTTTCTATTTTTAATATGAAATGTGGTTTTGATAATGTGTTTGAGTGCAGGGGCTCTTGCTTCTTTTGGAGATGAACTGTGGTTTGATTAACCTGTCCCTAGCACCTGGTCTTCTGCATCACGTGTGCACAAGCTGTTTTCGTGTTTTATAAGTCCCAAGGATGGTGGGTGACTACCAGGGCAGCATACAGAGAGGGGATGGCAAGGGGGAAGTGGATAAATATCAAGTAAAAAAAATTTGCTATTTGAACATAACATTCTTAATTTAGCTTTGTGCACACAAATATCTACAGCAGCCTTTCTACACCTTGAGGTAAATCACAGCTGCCAGACTATCAGAAGTGTGGATTTTCAGGAGCACTGCTATCTTCAGCTAAATGGCTACTGAACCCTCACCTGGTCTGGATCTTGCTAGGAGATGCAGCCTTATTTGAAGTAAAATAAAATAATCTAAGGGCTGGATTAAGCCATAAGGTACAATCAGGGGTAGGATACCATCAGTTATATAACCATAGAGGGATCATTGAGGTACAAGAAGAAGCTGAGTGCCTTATACCTCTATGGTTTGATTACCAATGGTACCCCAGTCACTGGAGTGTATTAATACTGTTATTAAATTGTTTTTTAATTTTTTTTAAAGAGTGTTGTATAGCTTGAATTCTAATTGTTCTATTATACATGAAGGCTTCCTCTTATTAGCCTAATCCTTCTAGAAGTCAGCAAATCAGAATGTTCCATTTCCAGTCACTGTCTTATAATAATTGCTAACGGCCCTTGAAATTGCTATTGCTGATCAGTGTGCTTGTCTGCCCGTCTGCCACACTAGCACGAGCACTTGTATTAGTTAACCATGGTTTAGTAGCTACACTTCTGTCCTCTACCAAACCTTGTAACTTGGCAGCCCACAGTATCCCACTGGCTGTACTGTATGACTGATTGTATCGTATTAAGTGTATTGTATTGTATCACTGTGTTACATCACTAGTTCATATTGTAACTTTGCATCTCACTATTCCTGTCTCAGATTGAACTGAGAATGTATGGCATCCTATGATAAGAGTGCTGGGGAATGGGCATCTAAAATAACAGTGACCCACTCCCCAGCGCATTTCAGGGATGGCTACAGGAGGGTAGAGTGGCCGGATGGGGGGGGGTGGCTATAGCGACAGGATGTCATTATACATACGAGTGTGGGAGGAGGGAGGGAGCAGGCACACACAGCGAGGGACATGAGGTGTGGTGTCACAGTGGGTTGCTGAGCCTATCCTATGGTATGGTGGGTGGGTTGCCGGCATTGGTTGGCAAGGTACTGGGTTCTGGTCCGGGCACTGGTGTGTTTTTGTTGTGCCCAGCCTGAACCTTTTTATTCAATGTTTTCACACACACCCCAACATGTACCACCTGGAGTTGAGAATCCTTTAGTAGGGGGTGTGGGGGGCACAGACCCCTGCAGAAAACATTAAAAAATGAAGTCCCCAGCACCGTTTTGCTATGAACCGGGGTGTCAGAGTGCGAAAATAAACGTTTAGCACTGTTGACGTCTGCATAACAGCGATTGCCTTTAGGCTTTCACCGTTATCACATAGAACTGAATGTATGTATGTATTATATACCTGCTAACTGTTGTTCTTTTTTGTATCTGACCCTAAACCCTTTGAAAATCAGCACAGCCTAAAGAGTTTTATGTGAAATAAATAAATTAATTAATACATACATACTTACATAATGGCACTGCATACAGTTAGTTAATCATCCCTTACCCTGCCCTTTCCACATCCATATGTATTGCTTTATTAGGTGATTGATGAATAGATGAGCCTTTTAAAGCTGGACTGTCAGAGTTAGTCCCCTGGACTTTTAACGTTATTGTGTCTTTTAAAAAGTGTTCTTTTCAGAAGGTGCTGCCCACTGCTTACCTCTATCTCTATTTGTTCATTTGTTTCATTTCTAAATTTCATTATTTATCCCTTTTTTGGTTTTTCCCTCGATCCACCAGTATATCCCCATTCTGCTGTTCCAGCCCACACATTACATGCATCATACTCTCGCATGAGTGTGTAGCCGAGCATTTCTAACTCTTTAACTGTGCCATGTCGAAGCAGTCACGATTCCCCTTTGGTTCCTGCTGAGGTGCTCTGAGAGGTGAGTTCCCATTGATGCAGCCATGGTATTGCTGACAGTTTGAATTGTGTGCCGACGAGGTGCCCAATCCCTGTCAGCAGAAAGGACCCCCCCCTTTTGTTGTTTGCCGATGGGGGTGCCCAATCCCCATCAGCAGAAAGGAATTCCCTTGTTGTTTGCCAATGGGGTGCCCAATACCCCATCGGCTGCAGCTGTCCCCCCCAGACTTCAGTGACACACTGGGAGCCCACTCCAGTGTGCCACATGTCCCTGTAGTGTTTAAAGCGTCCCCCGATGTTTTCTTGGAGTTCTTGTACCTGAAAGAAAGAAAACGGTCCCTTGTAGTCTCCCCGCCCCCCCCGCGCACCCATCCTCCCCACACCCCCTCCTCACCCCATACTTACCTCCAGTGCTTGGCGCAACGATATCTGCTGGACTGGGAACACGTCTGCACTCTTCAAAGCCGACCGCGAACTGAGGAAATGCCGGTAAGCTGTATAATGTAATGAATAGGTTTTTTTCAACTTTAGTGCATATCTCGGGCCTTTTTGGGAATTGTTTCACCAAATTTTCAACATGGGGTTTTTGGGACCCCTCCTCATGAATTCTTGAACTGTCATGGCATTAATCAGCCCCGAAAGGTTGTTTTGTGGTCATTGCACAGAATCACCCTTCAGGGCCGATTAACGAAATGACAGTGCCAGTGTTCATGAGGTGGGCTCTCAAAAAGTCTATGTTGCAAATTTGGTGGGAAAAATCAAAAAAACTACTGTTTTACGAGCATGCATTGCATAGTTGCTACGCACGCTCGTAACTTCACGAATTTGCACTATTTTCATGCCAGATTTTCAACATTAGCATTTTGTTACACCTCCTCATAAGCAGTACAGCTGTCATTTTTCACATCCTGACCAAAATGTGTTTTCACAGTTCCGGCGCAGAATAATGTGATGACTGTGGGAAACCAGTGTTCAGGACAGATTAAGAAAATAACAATGGCACTGTTCATGAGCAGAGTTCTTAAAATCCCTATGTTGAAAATTTGGTGATGAAACTCCATAACATGACTGTGTTACAAGGGTGCATTGAACTGTTTCCACGCACCCTTGTAACTTCGCAAATTTGTAATATTGTCACACCACATTTTCAACAGTGGCATTTTCACACCTCCTTATGGACACTACAGCTGTCATTTTTCACATCCTGGCTAAAATATGTTTTTGCACTCGTGACGGAGAATAGCATGGTCACTCTGGGAAATCAGTGTTTGGGACAGATTAAGACTGACGAGTGACAGGGGCAAGTGACCGAGCTCAACTGAGCTCTGTCGGAACTGCTGTGGATTTGTTTGTGGGCAGACAAAGGCCCCAACACAAGAGCCCAGTACAAAAGGGCAGTCTGCAGCACTGGGAGAAACACAACAAGAAAGCGACTGAGGGAGGGGGAGTGAGCGAACTCACTGAAGTGTTGTCAGGGCTGCTGCGGATTTCTTTGTGGGCAGAAAAAGGCGCCAATGCAGGCAGAAGCACAGTACAAAAGGGCAGCTTGCAGCGCCATGACAAACAGAATGAGCGCATGAGAGAGAGGGAGACTCAGCGACCTCAACGGAGCTCTGTCGGGACAGCTGTGGATTTCTTTGTGGACAGACAAAAGTGCCAACACAGCCAGGAGCCCCACATAAAAGCACAGTCTGCAGCGCCAGGAGAAACAGAATGAGAGAATGAGACAGGGGAGTGAGCTACCTTAACAGAGCTCTGTCGGGACAGCTGCGGATTTCTTAGTGGGCAGAAAAAGGTGCCAGCACAGGCAGGAGCCCAGTACAAAAGGGCAGCCTGCAGCACCAGGAGAAACACAATGAATGAGTGGGGGGGGTGAGTGAGCTCAACGGAGCTCTATCGTGACTGCTGCAGATTTCTTTGTGGGCAGAAAAAGGCAGCAACACAGGCAGGAGCCCAGTACAAAAGCCCAGCCTGTAGCACTGGCAGAAACGGAACGAGTGAGTGAGAGGGGGGAGTGAGCAAGCTCAACAGACCGGTGTCAGGACTGCTGCAGATTTCTTTGTGGGCAGATTAAGCCACCAACAGAGGCAGGAGCCCAGTACAAAAGGGCAGCCTGCAGTGCCAGGAGACACAGAATGAGCGACTGAGGGAGGGGGAGTCAGTGAGCTCAATGCAGCTCTGTTGGGACTGCTGCAGATTTGTTTGTGGGCAGAAAAAGGCAGCAATGCACGCAGTGGCACAGTACAAAAGGACACCTGCAGTGGCAGGAAAACCAGAGTGAGCGAGCTCAGCGGAGCTGTATTGTAACTGCTGCAAGCTTCTTTGTTGGCATAAGAAGGCAGCAACACAGGCAGGAGTCCAGTAGACAAGGGCAGCCTGCAGTGCCGTAAGAAACGGAATGAGTGAGTGAAAGAGAAGGGGAGTGAGCGAGCTCAATGGAGCTTTGTCAGGACTGCTGCAGATTTCTTTGTGGGCAGAAAAAGGCACTAACAGAGGCAGCAGCCTAGTACCAAAGGGCAGCCTTACAACGCTGGGAGAACCAGAAGGAGGGAGTGAGTGAGGCAGGGGGAGTGAGCGACCTCGACGGAGCTGTGTCAGCACAGCTGTGGATTTCTTTGTGGGCAGAAAAAGCCACTAACACAGGCAGGAGCCCAGTACAAAATGGCAGCCTGCAGCGCCAGGAGAAACAGAATGAGCGAGTGAGACAGGGGGAGTGAGCTACCTTAATGGAGCTCTGTTGGGACAGCTGCAGATTTTTTTGTGGGCAGAAAAAGGTGGCAACACAGGCAGGAGCCCAGTTCAAAAGGCCAGCCTGCAGCGCTGGCAGAAACGGAACGAGTGAGAGAGAGGGGGAGTGAGCAAGCTCAACGGACCAGTGTCAGGACTGCTGCAAATTTCTTTGTGGGCAGAAAAAGCCACCAACAGGGGCAGGAGCCCAGTACAAAAGGGAAGTCTGCAGCGCCAGGAGACACAGAACGAGTGACTGAGGGAGGGGGAGTCAGTGAGCTCAACACAGCTCTGTTGGGACTGCTGCAGATTTGTTTGTGGGCAGAAAAAGGCAGTAATGCATGCAAGGGCACAGTACAAAATGGCACCCTGCAGTGGCAGGAAAACCAGAATGAGTGAGTGAGCGAGCTCAGTGGAGCTATATTGTAACTGCTGCAAGTTTCTTTGTGGGCATAAGAAGGCAGCAACTCAGGCAGGAGCCCAGTAGACAAGGGCAGCCTGCAGTGCCGGAAGAAACGGAATGAGCGAGTGAGAGAGGGGGAGTGAGTCACCTTATTTTTGCATAGAAATAATATTGAGGACCCAAGAAGGGTAAGAGTCCAGACAAAAATCCAAATGTACAGTACACAGCATTAAAAGCATCCAGAAAACCCAAAGCAACACTTCTGCCAATATTTTTAGTAACTGTAGCAGAAAGTTAGCTTTCTGGAATAACTTTTTTTGTGTCACTGCTGCTTTAATAAGGCACTCCAGGTTGTGCTCACAGCCATTATCCCAGCACAAAGTTAAAACTGAATAAAGTGGACAACTTGATCAGGGTGAAAGGGTTTGCTTCCAAGTAAACAGCATCCCTGTAGTCCACCGGGGAGGTTTTGAATGTTCCATCACTTGATTCCTAATGTGGAGATGCAGACAACTCTTCACTGTGTCTTTGGGTGGAGGAGATCTTCAGTGTGGCAGAAGTTGGTCCTAGCCACCATCTGGTTCCAGCCTGTTGTCTTGGAACCAGTTCGGAACTGTGTGGAATTCCCGATCTAGGGGCTCTTCAATGGAGCTGATGGTGGGACCAGATGCATAAATGATGATATCGTCTGCATACGTACGAATACTGCAGGACGTAACTGATTATGGGAGGCTGTTAATGGATTCTGAGGGCACCAGCAGGGGACATTACACAGTATCACCAAGTTTTACTAACTGCAGCCTGTCCGACAGGTAGGAGCTAAACCAGGCAAGCAAGGTGAAACATAGATTCTGATGGCAGATAAGGACCACTTGGCCCACCTAGTCTGCCCATTTCCATACCTGTTGGATAAGCTGCAGATCCTAGTTAACAAATAGCCTACTTCCTCCCACCCCCACTATAATTGCCTTATGTCTGTCCCATGCATTCTTAAATTCCCCCACTGTTTTGACCCGACAACCTCCTCAGGAAGGCCGTTCCATGCGTCCACCACCCTCTCTGTGAAAAAATACTTCCTCACATTTCCCCTGAGTCGTCCCTCCTCTATCTTCAAATTGTGCCCCCTTGTTCTTGCACAACTGAAAGATGCTACCCTCTTGGACTTTATTGAGTCCCTTAAGGTACTTGAAAGTTTCTACCATGTCCCCCCTCTCCCGCCTTAATTCGATGGTATACATATTAATCTCATTTAGTCTCTCTTTGTATGGCTTCTGGTGCAGACCCACCATTCATGAATATTTTTAATAAGATGTCAAATATGTTCCCTCACCTAGAATCAGTCCCCTAACCCCTTGTGCGTGTAAAGCAAGCACACATCCAGTGTGCCATCTGGGGAGCTTAGTCACGGTAGGACCGGCCTGTTATCTTGGAACCAGTTCTGAACTGTGTGGAATTCTCAAACTAGGGGCTCTTCAATGAAACTGATGGTGGGACCAGATGTGCCACCTGAGGAGCTTAGTAAGAGATAGCAAAGACTGCTAGCTTGTTCAAAAGGAGGCCATGATCCATGGCGTCAAAGGCCTTGACTAGGTTTATGAAGATGGCCACTGTGCCCAGTCCCCTGTCTCAGTTGGTGTGAATGAAGTCTTTGACTCAGAGAAGGGAGGTAGCTGTGGAGTGGTTTGGTCAGAACCCTGCTTTGTAAGGTATGAGAAAACCTGAACTGGAGAAGAATTCAGTGAACTACCGGCTCACTAGTTGCACCAGGACATTGGACAGGATTGGCAGGAGGGAGAGCTGTATAAAGGCTGGTAAGGACACACAGAGTGTAGACCATGGGATGAAACAGAGAAAGCTGTGCGTCAGTGGTTCTGCAAGGAGTAGCTTAGTACATGTTGAAGTGGGATCTTTGTGCTGATGACCAAAATAACAGACAATATGAAAGGTAAAGTCTACAGCTGAACTGGATGGAAGAAATTAGTCTAGACAAAAATACAAGTTTGTTTGTTTTTTACCAGGAGAGACACACTAAACTGGAAGCTTGTTTACAGGTACGACCTGGGAGCACAAGGAAGTTAAGTAACTTGCTCAAGGTCACACAGTATGCAAGTGGAGGCTGTGGGATTTAAACCCAGGTCTCCAGGATTGCAGCTCAGACCCTTAAACCACTGTGCTATACTGCCTTGGAGTCCTGCAAGCCCTGTAAATAGGGAAAGTTATGGAACCCAGAGAAGTGGGGAAAGCTGTAAAGCCTTAACTAAAAGGAAAAGCTGCAAAGCCCTGGGGAAAAAGATTGTTGTCATAAAGCCTAAAGACTATAGCTCTAAAGCCTTGAGAATAGGGAGAGTCTGTAAAACCCTAAGATTAGGGAGAAGCTATAAAACCCTGAGACTAGGGAGAAGCTGTAAAACCCTGAGACTAGGGAGAAGCTGTAAAGCCCTGAGAATAGGGAGAAGCTGTAAAACTCTGAGAATAGGGAGAAGCTGTAAAACTCTGAGAATAGGGAGAGACTGTAAAACCCTGAGATAGGGAGAAGCTGCAAAACCCTGAGAATAGGGGGAAGCTGTAAAACCCTGAGATTAGGGAACATAAGCACATAAGCAATACCCATCAGAAGAAGACCTTCAGGCCTATCGTGTTTGCCTGATTTGTGTTGGGATACTGTGTTTTATCCCGTCACCAATGTTTGTGTTCCATCTTCTCCCTCCCCCATTTTCTTGTCCCTACCTCCTCCCTCTGTCTTTGTCCCAGGCTTTTTTGAAACATCCCACTGTCCTGGATGCCACGACTGCCTCGGGCAGCTCATTCCAAGGCATCACCACCCTTTCTGTGAAGAAGTACTTCCTTACATCCCTCCTAAATTTTCCTACCACCTCCCTTAGGCTGTGTCCTCTGGTGTAGATATTTTCTTTTATATTGAAGAACCCTTCCCATGACACCTTTTTTCTACCCCTTAGGTACTTGAAGGGATCTGGCATATCCCCCTCTGCCTTCTCTCCTCCAGTGAGTACATCTGCAGGGACTCCAGCCTTTCTTCGTATGACTTGTCCTGCTGTCCACAGATCATCTTGGTTCAGGTTGCCCTCCTCTGCACCCCCTCCAGCAGCTTGATGTCTTTCTTTAGGTATGGGTGTCAAAACCTCACTCCATACTCTAAATGAGGCCTCACCAGTGACCTTTACAATGGCAGAATAACCTCACTTTTTCTGCTACGCAATCCCCTCGCGATGTATCCCAGCATCTTGTTGGTCTTTGTTACTGCTTTCTTGCATTGTGTGGATGGTTTCATGTCACTAGTGATTGCTATGCCTAGGTCATTTTCTTCAGGCGGCACTACTCTTAGAGTTACACCCCTGCCTGCTACTTACCATATAGGTTGAGGGGTTTGGGTTCCCAGACTTACATTAGACTGGTTCTTTCTATTAATGTTTCATAATGTACAGTGCCTCCACTCAGGGTATTCTTTTTAAGTGAGCTAGCTGTAACCTGGTACAACCCCCTGAGATGTCATACCACCCACAATTACCATTTGTCACCCCAACGCATGACCCAATATACAGTTCCCCACATTTCAGACATTTGGTAACTAAAGACTCTCTCTAATAATGTGCTCATGACATTTAGGGGGACAAAGGAATTAGGAAGGAGAAACAGGAGGAGTAGAGGTTTTATGTTGACTCTATTTACAAATGTACAATTGATTGGATTGGAATTTGGTTTGTGCTAGTGAAAACCCTTCAGCTGGGTGACTACCAGATTAAGCAGAAAAGAAATCACATTTTAGACCAACATGAATGACACCCAGAGCCCTGGCTATCTAAACTGTATTAAATTAGTTGGAACACATTTTATTTCCCCACAACTGGTACCAATTCCCGGACATGCGTGAGACTCTGCAATATCACACTGTACCCTGGGTATCCAGTTACCAAAGTCCTGAATGGTTGCAGACCTGGTAGATGTTGCAGCTTTGGCATTGGCTGGCTTTGATTCACAGAAGGAAAAGATTCTTAACTTTAAAGCACTTTTTAGCAAACAACAACTTTTGACTCTTGGCAGAAGTGCAGGGGTTGTCCTGCTTTTGGCAGTGGAGCAGGGATTGCCCTGCTTGTCGCAGACTGAACTTGAGATATTCAAGTGGAGGTAACCAGCCTGCTTAACATTGGTTGGAACATGGATTGGGAATCCTGAATATTCAGCACATTCATATGTTTGTTACATCCAGTACATTTATATTTCAAAACATAATCAAGAGGTGAGGAAAACTGTCATTTCTGGATCACTAATTATGGTCCAAATTTTACTTTCAGGGTCTTAGTCCATTAATGTGGCAGTGCGGCTATGGCTGGCAGCACCACAGGACATCCTGACCAAATAATTAGCACAAGTACATATCAGCACATTTACTAGTCTGCCCTGGGCTCTCACTGGGTACCCCCAGAACAAACATGGTCAGCAAACAGTTTTACTAAAGGGGTCCACCCCCTCTAGGCAAAGGTTATGCACAGCAGTAGGGTGCCAACCCAATGGACAGTCACAATTCAGCAGAAACAATTCAATAGAGGTCCACCTGCACTGGGCCAAGGTTATGTGCAGCTGTAGGGTGCAGACCCAATAGACAGTCACAAATTAGCAGAAACAATTCAGTAGAGGTCCACCCATGTTGGGTTAAGGTTATGCGCAGCTGTAGGATGCAGACCCAAGAATGTGGTTACTTGAACAGTCACTTGAGCAAGACGGCCCAGATTTACTGAGATTGCTTTCTTTCTTGCATCGAGGGGTACAAGAGTACTCACTCAGGCTCCTCATGGTAGATTCTCCGCAATCAAGGTTCCTGATGAACTTCAGTTCTCTCACAACTGAGATTGTTCAGCTTTCTCACAGCTGGCTTGATGTTATCTGGTTCAGGTCCACATCTTTCCCCACTGTGGAAGGGAGGTCTAGCACCTAGGGGATATTCTGGCAACCCCCAGGCTGGCAGATTCAACATCAACCAAATTACTTTAAACTGCAAAGAAAACAAGAAAACCCCCTCCTGGGTGGAGGGGCTTAGCTGGATTACCAGGCCCATTTACTCTGCTGGGGGCCTGAGCCCCTACTCCTGTGGGGGTTCCCATGCAAATCTCAATCTTGAATCTGATGAAATGCTGGAAAACACAGTCTCTTATAGGTCTCCCCAGAGGCTCCTGATTGGCTGAGAGTTTTGGGTGCCGGCCTTCGATTGGCTGGACGGCCTGTTAGCCAAGAAAATGAATTATGCATGAACCTCACTCGATGCGCATTTGGTTTGCTGTATTGCACCAATTAAGTCCCTGTAAGTCCCCATGAGTAACTGGTGTTTTCCCATGAACTTTGGCTAATGTCCCACAAGTCCTGGCTTTATTATCCTGACTTTCTGATTGGCTATGGCTGCTTGCAATGGCTGCTTGCAATGGCTGCTGAAACACACAATCTCTTAAGCAGTTTAGTTACAGTCCCAAATTAAAGTTCCAGTACAGCCAGAATGAATAAAATATTTGCCCCAATGCTCAACAGTCCATTAGCCCATGTTGTGTGCTTGCTGTTGCTGCACAGATCTTTTAATTTGCTCAGTCCATTTTTCTGTCGGTGCTGCCAGTATTTTAGCTCCATGACATACAGCAGCAGACAGGCTGTTTTTATGAGTCCCAAAATGAGTCTGGCGCAGCCAGGAGTAAAGCATTCATTTATGTTAAACACTTTCCCCTCCTTTTCAAACAATTTCCCCCAAACATACAGTCCAGCAGTTAGAATATTTATAACAACATTCCTTTTTCTTTACAGCTGCAGCTGAGAACAAGCTTCCCTGAGGGCAGACAGACTCATGAATATTCGAGTAGATCGGGGCTCCAGCTCATTAATTTTCATGAGCCCCAGCCACCCTGGTGGTGCTGAGGGTTGAGGTGCTGGATGCCACAACTCACATCATGCTAGCAACCTGGGTTCGGGGATGGACTCGGGTCACTGGGGGTTGGCAGGGAAGGGATAGGATTGAGCATCTGGAAGACAGCTCTCCTATCCCTAGGATAGGTTTTGAGGATGCTCAGTGCCCTAACATCCCCCAATGGAGATCAGAGGAACTACAGGTGCACCAGCCAGGAAACGTAGGGGGCGGAGTACGGCAGACACCAGCCGGCAGCCGAGCACAGGCGTCATTGCACGCTGCACTCTGGAGGGGGAAATCAATGCCTGAAAACCCCCTGGTGGTCGGGTGAGGTGATAGCTGTCTCCAGGGGCTGACTCCCACACACCCAATGCTGGCCACATTCTGACCTTAGCCCCTGGTGATCCTTAGTCTTCACTGAGGGCAGCAGTGGAGGAGGGGATCCTGATACTGATGCTTCGGTCAGGTGAGTGATTCAGGAGAGTGGTTAGGGGGAGCGCTAACAGCCAGAGAGATGCCCCAGTCTGCCAGGAGATAAATAGAGTTAAAAAAAACATTCATGAGCCCTGTCTGTGGCCATCGGGTTACATTTACCACATGGGGATCCGGGGACTGACAGAACACTCTCTGGATTGACCGCGACTGTTGACAGTCAAAGATCAAAGCCACCGCTCGTGCCTGTGTGATCCCCACTGCCCCGAGGGCATGGCTTTGAGCGGGAGATCATGGTTTGAACTTAGAGAGCCCCGTAGGGCTGGATTCACACTTCGGGCTGAAACTGGGGCACCACAGCAGAGAAAGGACTTGGTGGACAGAAAAAAAATGCAGGCCATATTGAGAGGCACTTGGGAGAGGAGTAGGAACAGAAGCTGTAAGGATAAGGTAGGCCCCTATTTTGGGGGGGGTTACACTCAGTCTTGGTTACTCATACTTTTCCTATCTAGTACTCTGTGCTTGGGTTTTGTGCCCCTATATGCATCACCTTACACTTCTTGACATTGAAGCTCTGCTGCCAAATCCCTGACCACTTCTCCAGTCTGGCTATGTCCTCCTTCAGTTCTTGTACCCCCTCCTGAGTGTCCACCCTCCCAAAAACATTGGTATCATCAGTGAAAAGGCACATCTTGCCTTACATACCCACCCTGATGCCATTTATAAACACATTAAACAATACTGTGCCCAAGACCAATCCTTGTGGTACTCCGCTAATGACCTCCTTAGTACCAGAGGCAACCTCTCCCACTACCACCCTCTGCATCCTGCCCCCCAATGAGTTCTCCACCCATCTGACCAATCTTTCCCCAACCCCTAGTGCCTTTAATTTTGTTATCAGCCTTCTGTGTGGCACCGTTTGAAGGCTTTGCTAAAGTCCAAGTATATGATGTCTATTGCCTGACCCTTGTCTACTGCCTTCATGATATGGTCAAAGAATTCAATTAAATTAATTTGATAAGATCTCCCAGCCAGAAACCCGTGCTGCTTACCATCATGCAGACCATTCTCTTTCAAATATTTCACCAGTCCCTCTTTTACTATAGACTCCATGGGCTGGATATTCAAACTGTGCCATTCTGTGGTGCAAGCCCTTGCGCTGCTCCAAAAAGTTGCGCAGGGGTGTGGCCAGGGTGATATTCAATGGAGTTGTGCTATTGAACAACTCTTTTGAATATCGCCCCCCCCCCGGCCACAGCCACTGGGCATGGTGCAGTGGAACTTGCGCCACCGCAAGTGGTCAGAGTGGAGCATTCAAGATGCGGTGGCGCAAGTTCCATTGCGCCATGCACAAATTTACGATGTTCAAAAGGTGACATGCAAATGGGACCATAAGTTATGCAAGGTGCGGGGGGGCATTTGCATCTACTTACGGCCACATTTGCATGCCATTGGCATGCAGGTACGCCGATCCCCAATAACTTGTGCCTGGCGCCCTACCAGGCAGCAGCCGATGGGGACCGACGCCCCCTGCAGCCCGATCACAGCCATGAAGTAAATCTCTTCCCTCCCACTGGCCCGATCGCAGGCATAACAGTATTAACCCCCCCCCACTGGCCCAATCGCGCACAAAACAGAACTGAACCCCCCCACTGGCCCAATCGTGGACATAGCAAATTACACTACTCTGATGCGGGCATAACAGAAATGCCCCCCACTAGCCGATCAGCGGACAGAATGGAGTTCAACCCCCAAAGACCAATATCCCTGGTGGTCCAGTGGACTGCGAAACCCGATCGTGGCATTAGAGTCAAACACCCCAAGGTCCATTTCCCTGGTGATCTAGTGGCCCCACCCCACCCACCCCAGTGGGGGATATTCTATTTTGCCCATGATCGGGCCAGTGGGGGGTTGTTCACTTATGTTCTGCCCGCGATTAAGCTACGGAGGTACTATTATGCCCGTGGGGGTTACTATTATGCCCGTGATCGCTACAGGGGGTTACTATTATGCCCGCAATCGGGCTGCAGGGGGCACAGGAAAGAAGTGAGGGCCACCCACAGGTGGCAGCTGCTGTGTTGCACCCTGCAATGTGGCAGCTCACCTGTGGGTGGCCCTCAACTTACTCCTTTTTTTTTGTCTCAAAGTTGTGCAGGTGCAGGTTGGGGGTTGCCCCTGCACAACTCTGCACAGCCCAGCTGAATATCGGGCTGTGCAGTTTATGCATGGTTCCTCCCCCTCTGGTTGAGCATGCCTTCATTAGCATTGCGCTGTTGCTCAGCATGACTTGGGGGGCACAATTGCCTCCTGCTGAATATCGCAGAATGGTGCAATTTCGGACTTGCACAGGTGCAGCCCTATTGCGCATGGTGCAACCCTTTTGAATATCCAGCCCCATAAGTTTACACTGTAGCGGTCAGGCTTACTGGCCTGTAGTTGCCTGGGTCCTCTCTGGGGCCACTTTTGTGGTGTGGTATTACATTAGCTGTTCTCCAGTCCAACAGCACTACCCCGAGTTCAGGGAACTGTAGAACAGAACTGCTAAAGGACCCGCCAGTTCATCGGCCAATTCCCTGAGTACCCTGGGATGCATCCCATCCGACCCTTGAGATTATCCACTTTTAGCACCCTCAGCCTCTCTTTCACCCCTGTCTATCTCAATAACTCCTACTGGATCTACCCCTGTACCCTCATTCCCGACCCCCTCCTCTGGCATCGACCCGTCGTTTTCTTTCATAAAGTCTAAAGAGAAGCATTCATTTAAAACCTCTGCTTTTGCTCTGTCCCCCGTCACCCATTCCATCCTTTGTCTGAGTCTGATGTTGCCATCTTTTTTGTCCCTTTTCTCTCTTATATAGTTAAAGAAAGGCCTTTTCACCCTTTTTTATCCCCTGTGCTATGTGTAGCTCTTTCATTGCCTTCACCTTCTGATCTCCTTTTTGGCTATTTTGGCCAGTCTGCAGAATTCCTCCTCGTCCTCATCTCTAGCAGTTCACTTGTTCCTCCTATAAGCTACTCTCTTTTCCATTATTGATCTAGCTACTTCCATGCTGAACCAACTGGGGCATCTTGCTTTTGCCTTCTTCCCCTTTGTTTTTTCTGCAATTGTTCACGGCCATTTGAATGACTGTCTTGATATGTCCCCACAGCGTTTCTACCCCGATCTCTTCCTCTAATACCCCTAGTTTTTCCCTGATCATTTGCCTCATCCTAGTAAAGTTGGCTGTCCTGAAGCCCACCATCGTAGTCCTTGTTTGGATATCCTTTTTTGCCCATATCTATCTTGAACCATACTGAACTATGGTTACTCACACCTAAGGGTTCCCTGATATCAATTTCCTGGACATGCTACCCGTTTGTAAGTACAAAGTCCAGGATTGCTTCCCCCCGGTTGGTCCTGCCACCAGCTGTGTCATGAAGCCATCCTGCATTGCATTGTGGACCACTTGACTTATGGTGCAGGTCATAGCAGGAGTTACCCAGTCTATTTTGGGCAGGTTAAAGTCCCCTGTTACTGTCGCCTCCCCCCTCCCTGCTATGTCTCGCAGCTGTTCACCCAGCACCCTGTCCATTTCCTTCCCCTTTTTAGGCAGTCTATAAACCACCCCAGCCTAATTTTCCTACCCATGTTGATTTGAATCTGTAGCCACAATGCCTCACTGCCCCCCCTCCACCTCTTCTTCCCTCACGCACACTATCCCCTCCCTAATGTAAGCCACAACTCCACCTCCTTTCTTTTCTCCCTGTCTCATCTGTACAGCTTGTATCCTGGGAACGAGAGGTCCCAGTCTTGGTATACCATGGCCGAGGTTTCAGTAATTTTTGCAATGTCCACATTGCCCTCACTCAAGAGGGTTTGTAATTTTTCCATCTTGTTCCCTATGCTGTGTGCATGGAGGGACACCACCGTCCACCTTGTCCCTTTGTCCCCACTTTTAATTTCTTCCCTGGCTTGACCCTGCCCATCTCCCCCTTCCCCCACTCTCCTTGTTCACCTTGCTGCCTGCATTCTTTCCTTTCCCTTTTTTTTTCCTGCCTACATGGGGGAAGAGGCATTTTGGCCCACCCTTTTCTGTCTCCCCCCTCAGCAGTTTAAACCAAGGACCTTTGTCATGTACACCCCCATCATGTCCTTTGGCATTCTTTCTCCTGCCCAGTTAAAATGTAGCCTGTCGTGGTGATACAGTTTTTTGTTGTACCATGCGTCCCAGCCCACCTGCCGCTCTCTATTAAGCCGGGCCCCTCCTACCTGCACCATTCAGCTAACCACCTGTTGAACTGTGCTATTCTCTTTTTCCTTTCATACTGGCCCTGGGGACCAGGATTATTTCCGAGAATGCCACTGAGCGTACCAAATCTCCACATGCCTTCGCTATGTCTCTGAACTTTTCCTGTACTACTTCCACCTCTTCTCCAGCTAAATCATTGGTTTCAAAGTGCAGTACTAAGTGTGGTCTCCCCACTACCTCTTTTATCAGTTCCTGTATGCTAGATTATGCTTTTCCTGCTTCCATCCCAGGTCTACGGGCTACCATAGTTCTATTATGTTTGTCTTCCTTACGTCCCCATGTTATATCTTTGATTATTGAGTCTCTGAAGATCACTATTTCTGAGTCCCCTATTTGCCCTCTTGCCACCCTTGGGTCCTCCATTTTGGTTTTATTACCTATTGCTTGTGCTCCACTACCCCTGTCATTGTGCCCATTTCAGTGCCCCCCTACTTGCTACCAGTCCCCTTGTCTTCTCCTCCTCATTGAGTTCCGGTTTCCAATTACATCTACCACCCCCTCATTGGTATGGTGACCTTTGCGTTCTGTTGTTTCCTTGTGGTCCCTCCCTCCCCTAGTCTTCCTTGCACACCCTCTTCTTCTTGCCCCTTTCACTGAGTTTCCATCCTTCTAGTTGCCCCTATTTGCCATCTAGCCATCAAGTTCCCCTATCCATCCTCTCGTCTCCATTTCCCCATATGTTTCCCCTGCTCCTTGTCCCCCAGCATCCAGCACCTCATACCTATTTGATATTGGTAACTGCAATTCTGAGCCACTTCTTGCCCTCCCTATACTTTTTGAGTCTGCTTTTGTTTTCCCTTTCCATCCTGCCATTTGTCATTCCCCCCTCTCAATCTGCTATAGTTAGTTACAATAACCTATGCTTTGCTCATGTGCAACTTACCGCCCTTGTCTCCTGGACCTCAGTGTGTTATTCTGATGTCCCTCAGCTTTCACCTTCTCGAATCTAAGGTGATTGTATGTCTTTGTACCAGGCATCCCTTTTAAGATTTCATACAGTCATTCAATTTTGTTCTTCAGAGTTCTATACTTTCTGCACACTGGACATGCCCCCATTTTCTATAGTGTGTCCCTGAACACTGCAGCTTCACATATATTACACCCTACTATCCCCCCCTTCCACCCCTCCCAACTAGCCATTTCTCTCCTTTTCCTCCTCCCCCAGTCATTGCCCTAGTCTCACCAGCAGAAGTATTCATCATACCTCCTTCAATTATTCAGACCTCAGTCTGCTTAGCCCTAACCATTCAGATTGGACCTTAAACCAGTGCATTGGTAAAGTAGGCTTTTTCTTTTTCCCTATGACAATCAGGCTGTCTCCTAAGGATTCTAAACCTTTGAATGCTAAAACCATCAATTTTCAATAAGCAGGCTATTGCCAGTGGCCTTTAACCCTACGAACACTTTAAAACATACATTTTCAATAAATCCCTTGCAGTTTATAATCTTTAACCTTGCTATGCAGGGTTTTAAATAATTGATTAGCAGTTTTTTTTTCTTGGGACAATGCTAACTGTGCAGAAATTATTTATTATACAGGTCTTCTAGAAGTGTTGTGTTTGTTAAACACAGTGAGGCAAGTGCTATGCATTTTCACAATGTTTTAGCACTTTTATGAGCAAAACGCTAATCAATTTTTGGAGTTAAATAAAACCCTGCTACAGTATCACTTTAAGCCCCTATACTTGTATTATTACCTTACAGACCTTATATTTGCATCATCATCATTACAGGGCACTTTCAGTCCTTCAACATTGCATACCACATGCACTTTGAGCACTCCTAGACTCTTTACCAGTGCTCCCCTTCTTTAACCCCCTCAATCCAGTCAGGTACAGTACTTCTGATTTACCCTTGTCCAGCACCTCCTGCTCCTCCTCTCCCCCTCCATAGTGCCCCTCCCCATTAACTCCAGATTGGCTAATCAACCTTGGGAGTGGTTAGCCAAAGCATTTAACCTGCAAGGTAATGCAAGATGGGTGGGCAGAAAAATAAACTTGAAATCAGGCAGCAATTCCTCTCCACCGTGGCAGTCCAGGCACCCCCCAGAAGAACAGTCCTAATCTATGGGCAGCAGTCCAAGCCACCCCACAGCAGAACAGAAGCACAAAGTAGCTCAGGTGAGTTAGCCCTTCCTGGATTTTCTTCCTCCAGGAAGCAGCAGCATTCCCCCTCGGTGCTCACCTTTGCCTATGGTGGACCTGATCTCCCATTCAGCCACTGACTGCAGCCCTGCTCCTTGATTCTCCGGCTACGGCCGCTCTCCTCCACCCACATGGTTGCTGACAGTGGCCCGGCTCCTTCCTTAGGCCACTGATAGTGGCCCCACTCTTTTGCTTTTGTGGCTATGGTCACTCACCTCCTCCTTTGCTCCGCCTGGATCAGCTTACCTGAGCAGTAGCTGGTGGGCTTCTAAGGTCTGGCCACATGCTCAGCCATGGTGCTGTACCTGTTTATAAGCTTCCACAGGAGCCTATGTCAGCACTGGGTATTTCATTGATTGGTACTGGGTCCCTGCTCCTGATTGCTGCCTCCAGGACCCAGCTCAAGCACAACTGTGGGCAGCAGTTCCAAAATGGAAGGCAGCAAACTAAAAACTTGAAATCAAGCAGATGTTCCAAGTTTAAATGTGGGCAGCAGTTCCTCTTCACCATGGCAGTCCAGGCACCCCCCAGCAGAACAGTCCCAATCCATAGGTGGCAGTCCAGGCCACCCCACAGCAGAACAGAAGCACACAGTAGGTCAGGTGGGTCAGCCCTTCCTGGATCTTCTTCCTCCAGGAAGCAGCAGCATACCCCCTTGGTGCTCACCTCCACCTCTGGCAGACCTGATCTTCCTTTCAGCCACTGACTGCAGCCGCACTCCTTGATTCTGCAGCTATGGCTGCTTGTCTCTTCCTGCATGACCGCTGACTGCTACCTGGCTCCTCCCTCAGGCCATCAATAGTAGCCCCGCTCTTTTGCTTTTGTGGCTATGGTCACTTGGCTCCTCCTCTGAAGCTATAAAACCCTGAGAATTGGGAGAAGCTGTAAAACCCTGAGACTGGAGAGAAGCTGTAAAGCCCCGAGAATTTTTTTATTTATTAAATTTTGATGACTGGTAGGCCCATTGAACCTGGAAGGTACCCTTTTCAGGGTTAACCTGGGATAACATTACATGATAAAAGAATAGGGAGAAGCTGTAAAGACCTGAGATTAGGGAGAAACTGTAAAACTCTGAGATAAAGCCCTGAGAATAGGGAGAAGCTGTAAAACCATGAGATTGGGGAGAAGTTGTAAAATCCTGAGAATAGGGGGAAACTGTAAAGCCCTGAGAACAGGGAGCAGATGTAAAACCCTGAGAATTGGAAGAAGCTGTAAAACCCTGAGATTAGGGAGAAGCTGTAAAGCCCGAAGAAGAGAGAGACTGATGCTAAAGTCCCCAAAATAGGGAGAAGCTGTAAAGCCATGAAAATAGGGAGAAGCTGTAAAGCCCCGAGAACAGAGAGAAGATGTAAAACCCTGAGACTAGGAAAACTATATAGCCGTGAGAATAGGGAAAAGTTGTAAAGCTTCAAGAATAGTGAGAAGCTGTAAAGTCCTAAGAAGAGAGAGACTGATGCTAAAGCCCCAAGAATGGGGAGAAGCTGTAAAGCCCCCAAAAGAGAAACTGATGCTACAGCCCCAAGAATAGGGAGACGCTGTAAAGCCCTTAGAAAAGAAAAAGGCTGATATTGCAAATCCCCCGAGAATAGGGGATCTGTAAAGTTTTGAGTATAAGGAAAGCTGTAAAACACTGAACACCAGGGGAGAACCCTGAAGTCCTAGAATCAGAGATTATAAAGCCCAAAGAGGGAACGCTGTAAATTGTTTATCTATTTTTTGTATTTAAACTTTGACCAGGAAAATCGCACGGAGCCAAGGCTTATTTCGAGATGTGACCTGGAGGAAGATGGCTTCATGGAATAAATATTTCATAATAACTGGTGACCCCCTTTATCACACTGATTGTCAGTGTGATAAAATGCTGTTATAACTGGATATGATGTCATACTCGGTTATTATGATGTTGGGAGTGCTTGCGCATTGCTATCATCAACTGGTTTGAGTCCTTTCTCATGGACAGGATGCAACGGGTAGTGATAGGGAATTTCTCTTTCTGCCTGAAGCCCCTGCCCTTTGAAGTTCCCCAGGGTTCGATCCTGTCACCTATGCTGTTCACAGTGGACATGCTTCTCTTGGGTGAGATTATTAGACATTACAGCTTGGGTTTCCACTGCTATGGAGATGACACCCAACTGTATATGTTTTTTGCTCCTGGGACGAATGGTGCTGTGGCACTGCTAAATAAATGCTTGGCCAACATCCATGACTGGATGTCCTCTAATTGGCTGAGATTCAGCCCCAACAAGATGGAGGTACTACTGACTGAGCCTGATAGCCGGGCTGATGACGGACTGGGAACAGGGTTGTTCCTGGGCCCTAACCCATTAGCAGTTTCTACTAGGGTGAGAAATCTGGGCATCACCCTTGATGACAGATTGACACTTGAGGCTCAGGTATTGTCTATCGTCCGGAATGGTTTTTACCACATTAAAGCTCCAATTCTGCCTTGTGACCTGTCCTCGCTGGTACACGTCTTTGTGACATCTAAGCTTGACTACTGTAATGCTGTATGCTTCTGGGTCAGTTGGGCAATTCTTCACCACTTGCAGCTAGTGCAGAACACAGCAGCCACATTGCTGACAGGCCTTCTTAGGTCTTGCCATGTGACCCTGGTCCTGCATGATCTGCACTGGCTGCCATTCAGGTGGAGAATCATTTTCAAGTTGGGCTTGCTCACCAATAAGACCCTGTATGTGTTGGAACCTGGCTATCTGAGTGACCTCTTGATCCCTGTCCACCCTGTGCATTCACTCCACTCCTCTACCAAGGGCCTCCTAGAGATTTCGGGGACACGGTTGAAAACCTTGGGAGATCACACATTTGAGGTGGCTGGTCCAGCCCTCTGGATCTCACCCCAAGATCTCTAAGGGAGGCTCCATCAATGAAGGTTTTTAAGCAGTGTCTGAAGGCACATATAGTTAGAGAAGCTTTTGGAAGTCAGTTATACAGCAGTTCATTAAATTCCTGAAGCACTGCTATTTTATTGAGATGTTTTATAAATTTATAGAGTTTTTATTGATTTGTTAATATTTGTTTATTGTATTTACATTTATTTTATTGCATCTCTACTTTTGTAAAGCACCCAGAGCCTCTGGGATTTGGCACTCAATAAACAAACACTTGCTTACTTGCCTTCTACTTTTCCAGTTGGGAAATTAGATTTTTGTGCTCATGTCCCTGCACCAATTATTATAAAAAAATAAAACATAAGCGACTATGTGCTTATGAAGTTCTTTAAACACCCTCACTGTGTGATGACCACATAAACCTCTCGAACTTTACTCCTGAGGTTTATGGGTAATCACACACCACGTGTAAAAATAAAGTCTGATAACACACACTTTCCTATGCATTATTCTCTCTATATAGCATAATGGACACAGTAAGCATTTAGGTGCATTAACAGGATCTGACAATACAGTGGTAGGATACAGAGGCAAAAATCACTATTCATGTGTGTAACCCCCCCCCCCCACAAATGTGGGTTCCCGATAGTCTTCCTTGGGTGTGCCTAAATGCCCACTGCCAGGCTGGTGCCCTGTGTCTTAACCGTTTAAACTCTATTGCTTGTGAGTGCCATTATAGCCTCTGTGTTCTGTCTCTTTAAAAGCTGCCAATATCGCAGTGCATAGTTAATCTGGGTGAGGGCTGAGTGTTCCTATGCTTGAATCTCCCCTGGGCTGCCAGATAATTGCTCCATTCTGCCATCGCTAGTTGCACAGAGGGAGCTCTGTTAGAAACCGTACTTATTTGCTGATTTTCCATTATAATAGTAATGTATGGATGCACCCGCAGAGAAGACGGATGACAACTGTCACAAGGGAGGCCCACAGGAAGGAGGCAGAGGACACCACAGGGAAAGGAAGCAGCTCCTGATAGGGGACTCAATTATTAGGGGGATAGAACTGGGGGGAGCAGGGAAAACTGAAGTAAGGTGCCTGCCTGGTGCCATGGCTTGGAGGGACAGGAAGCGCATCCTCAGGATCACGAGAACAGCTGCAAGGGAGTCTGAGCTTGGACGTCATTGTCCACCTAGGGACAAATGGCTTGGCTCATCATGAGATTAGAGCAGTGCAGGAGGACATTGTAGAGTTGGGGAGGGGCCTAAGACAAGTAGCACACACAGTATCCTTCTCACAGGTGCTGCCTGTCAATGGCATGGGGGAGGCGAGGGTAATTAGCACCATGCAGTTTAATGAATGATTGAAAAAATGGTGTGGAGCACAGGGGTTTGGCTTCATTGGGGACTGGGGTTCCATTGGGAGGGACACCAGCCTATACTGGCAGGATGGTCTGCATCTGTCCAGGAAGGGAACAAGTCTTTTGAGCAATCGGTTTAAATGCTTCATTGGCAAGCTTTTAAACTAGTCAAGGGGGCAGGCACTGATAAGCAGCAGAAAAATCCCAGCCTTTCCCTACAAAACAGGGTACTAAATGAGAAAAAGACCGAGGTAGAAAGGTCAGTGGGGGATGCTGCAACAGAAGGTAAAGCCATCAAAAAATGGAGAGCAATGAGTACCAATGCCCATCGTCTGGGTAACAAGCTTCCTGAATTAGTGGCCTTGATGGAGGAGGAACATCTGGATATTGTGGCAGTCACAGGAACATGGTACACACAAAACCATGACTGGGATGTAAACATACCAGGATACACTATCTACAGGAGGGACAGGGAGGGTAAAAGAGGAGGAGGAGGAGGAGTAGCTCTTTACATAAGGGAAGGAATAAAAGCAACAGAACAAAAGGGTAAACAGGGAGGAGAAGAAGCACTGTGGGTAAATTTGGAGACAGACAATGGCACCACAATCCGCACAGGGGTTGTATACAGACCCCCTTCTCAGGGAGAGGAAATGGACAAGGAAATGATAGAAAGTATACTTAGAATGGCAGAAAAAGGGGAGATATTGCTGATGGGTGATCTGAATATGCCAGATGTTAACTGGAGTGCAGTTGCAGCAGCCACTTCAAGAGTGGGGTTATTCTAGATGCCCTACAGGGGCATGCCTTAGACAACTAGTATTGAGCCCGCCGAGAGGGAGCAATCTTAGACCTGGTTCTCTCAAATGGAAATGGAGAGAGGATCACAGATGTAGAAGTGGGTAGCCATCTGGGAACTAGCGACCATCGAACAGTATGGTTCACAATAAACAGCAATAGAGTCAAGCCATACAAAGGCAAAAGTACTGGACTTTAGGAGGGCTGACTTTGCCACAATGGGTGAGTGCCTAAGGAATGCACTAGCAAATGGACAGGAAGGAGGGATGGAAGAACAATGGGGAATAATAAAAACTGCCATCACAGAGGTAACGAGCCTTTGTGTGAAGCAAATAAACAAAACAAAACGATGTAAGAAACCACTGTGGTTCTCAAAGGAAGTGACAGTGAAGGTTCAAGAGAAAAAGAAAGCATTCAGGAAGTGCAAGGAATCACAGAAGAAGCAGGACAGAGAACTGTATCAGTTAAAGCAAAGGAGGCTGGAAAGGCAGTCAGAACAGCAAAGGCCCAAACCGAGGAAAAGATAGCCAACTCAGTTAAGAAGCGGATAAAACCTTTATAGGTACATCAGGGAGTGAAGGAAGACCAAGGGAGGGATAGTGAGGCTTAATAAAGGGAGGGTGGGTGGGCAGAGGGAGACTGTGAAAAGGCAGAGATACTAAACAAATATTTTGCTCAGTATTTACAATGAAGAGGGGAGGTACCTAAAACAAACAGTAGAAACACTTTGGATACAGAAGTTGATACCAGCCCATTTACAGAAGAAAGGGTTCTGAAAGAACTCTTAAAACTGAAGGTGGACAAAGCAATGGGGCTTGATGGGATTCATCCCAGAATTCTAAAATAACTAAGGGTAGAACTAGTGATGCCACTGACTACCCTTTTTAACAAATCATGGGAGGATGGGGTGGTACCCGAGGACTGGAGGAGGGCAGATGTGATTCCCCTTCACAAAAGTGGGAGCAAGGCAGAAGCAGGAAACTACAGACCTGTTAGTTTAACCTCAGTGATCTGGAAAATTATGGAATCACTTCTGAAGGAAAGAATTGTCGAGTATCTAGAGGCCAGAGGGGCACAGGACCCTAGGCAGCATGGATTCACAGTGGGAAGATCATGCCAGACGAATCTGATAGATTTCTTTGACTGGGTGACCAAAGTAGTAGATCAGGGAGGGGCTGTGGACATGGCCTACCTAGACTTCAGCAAGGCATCTGACACAGTCCCACACAAAAGATTAATATACAAGTTAGCCAGCCTGGGAGTGGGCCCCAAGATGACAGCCTGGGTAAAGAATTGGCTGGAGAATAGGACACAGAGAGTAATAGTAAATGGAGTCCACTCAGAAGAAAGGGGGGTTACTAGTGGGGTACTGCAGGTTTCAGTATTAGGACCGGTCCTCTTCAGTGTCTTTCTAAGCAACATTGCAGAGGGACTGGAAGGAAAAGTATGTCTCTTTGCAGATGACACAAAGATCTGTAACAGAGTTGATGCACAGGGTGGGCTGGAAAGGATGAGAAGGCACTTGGCAAGGTTAGAGGAATGGTCAAATGTATGGCAGCTTAAATTCAATGCTAAGAAATGCAAGGTAATGCACCTGGGAAACAAAAACCCAGCGGAAGAGTACACAATGGGGGGTGAGATACTAGCAACAACAAAAATGGAAAGGGACCTGGGGTAGTCATATCAGATGACCTAAAGGTGGGCAAGCAATGTGAGAGGGCAGCAAGGAGGGCTGGGGGGATACTGGGATGCATAGGGAGGGGCATCACCAGTGGTAAACAGGAAGTTATTATCCCTCTGTACAGACAGCTGGTGAGACCCCATCTGGAGTACTGTGTGCAGTTCTGGAGACCCAATCTCCGAAGACATAGACAGGATGGAAGCTGTCCAGAGGAGGGCACTAAAATGGTGCAGGGTCTGCACCGAAGACATATGAAGAGAGACGAAAGGAGCTTAATATGTATAGCCTCGAGGAAAGGAGGGAGAGGGGGGGCATGATAGAAACATTCAAGTACCTCAAGGGAATCAACAAAGTCCAAGAGGGTAGCATCTTTCAAAAAAAGAGGTGTGCAAGAACAAGAGGGCACAATTTGAAGATGATTGGGGGGGGCAGCTCAGAGGTAATTTAAGGAAGTATTTTTTCACAGAGAGGGTTGTGGATGCATGGAACGGCCTTCCGGAGGAGGTTGAGGAGTCAAAAACAGTGGTGGAATTCAAGCATGCATGGGACAGTCATAAGGCCATTCTAGGGGTTGGGGGTAGGAAGAAGTAGGCTGCTGGTTAACTAGGATCTGCAGCTTATCCAGTAGGTAGGGAAATGGGCAGACTGGGTGGGCCAAGCGGTCCTTATCTGCTGTCAAATTCTATGTTTCTATGTTTCTATGATATTGAAGTTTGTCTAACCTGCTTTCTTTGCAACATGGACATTTCTGTTAATCACCACCATCTTGGTTCTGGACTGCCTAGTTTGGACCAATCAGTACCTTTGGGGACCCTAAAATGGAATTTGTCCCCAGGGGTCTTGTGGGAGTGAATTTCTGCAGGAATTTTAATTTTTAAACTTTGGCACTTAAATGGACCTGGAGGTGGAGCCCTTCCTGTGACAGACAGATGAATCAATTAATCAAACCTTTTGGATCAGAGGGAAAGTCCCAAGCTGCCTGCAGCAGTGGGTCAGTCTGAGTTGGGAGCTGAGAGAGTGAACAGCTCAAGATATTCAAGCAGCTGCTCCTGTGTAGTTGTGCAGGAAACTGGTGGAAAGGCTGTGTTTGGCCTGTCTGCCTGCTGTCCCTCGTGAGGGAATCCTTCAGTCTGAATTGTGGCTGGACTTTATCCGAACCAGTTGTGATAAGAGTTACTGAATTGTGACTGCCTTATTGCCTGAAGAAGACCGAAGATTTGCTCCATGCGATTGGCCTGTCAGGAAGTCTAATACCACCACAGAGCGTATGGTTTGTGCAGAGACACTGTGATTGCGACCGGACTGTCATCCAAACTGTGGTATTTGCTTAACTTTACTGTAAGTGTGCTGAATGGTGTTAGTGGGTCGCAGTTTGGTTCCCCACTGCCTGCTTTTGTCATGCTTGCTGAAAGCTGCATTCAGCACCTACTGGACTGAATCTGCATTCATCTCCAGTTGGCCTGGGCCCTGCCACCTCGGCCCAGCCAGCTGCTCAAGCCACAGAGAAGACTATCAACGAGAGACCTGCCTGGGGATCAGCCCCCTGCTCAACATCACGAACAGGAACAACACCATGGTGAATCGTGTGGGCCCTGCTTCTCCTGGCAAACCAGCAAGTCATCTTGCAGTCTACATTTCATCCATTCTGTGTCCTGTACTGGGTAGTGTGAGTAAACACCAGGGTAGCTCCCTGCAACAACAGCTCAATCAAAGTGTATCATCTGATTTAATTATTTTATTTAATCATCATGAACTGAGCCTCCTGGCTCCGGATTACAAATTGTGTGTGGTTGTGCATGCTCTTTCTTTCCATCACAGGGCCCCAGCCAGCTACAACGCCAGCCTACCCTGGTCAACGTGTCAGGCTAGCCCACTTTTTTTCCAGCTGGGTACCCACTGTGAAGGGACTCTAAAGTGCATGCATGATTGCCTGATTGAATCAGCATTTAAACCAATCAACCTGATTATGTCTCTTCCTTGTTCATTTACCTTGAATAAATCAGATCTAAATTGTTTTGCACTTAGCCTGTCTGTGGTGCATTTCTGCACAATTAGCATTGTGCTACTACTGTTTGCTGTGTTTAACCTTACTTTACAGGATGTCTCCAGGGCAGAACAGGTGGAACCAGCCCGAGTGGTAAATGCTAACAGAGTGGGGATTTGTATGCTGATTAGGGGTTATTGTAACTGTGTCTGTTGTTTATTGCTTAGGCCACTAGAGGGGAAATAGGGGGTTACTATGTCCCAGAGGGCTGCACCCAGGTCAGCTACGCTACCACCAACCCTGTCCTACCGGTGGAGGCACCTGTTTTCAGTATCCAGGCCCCTTAATCTGCAACCAGTCACACAGGCAGGGGTAGTAGCCCTTGGGATAGTGCCACTAGGGGTTACATCTTGGAAGCACCACTGGGATTTGCGCCTTCTAGTGTTCAGAAGTGGGTACTACAACCCCCACGTTCAAAAAATTGTAACAAAACAGAGGCACTTACTATGCTTAAGCTTAAGCTCGCTCCCCACAAGCTGTTAGTGCATCGTATGATGGGGTGGAGTGAGACTGAGGGGATGAACTCCCATCAAGCCCTTCTGTTAATGGACATCCCATTAGAGACCACTAATGCAGTTATTGTAGAGACCATTGAACAAGTTAAGTGCTTGGGGGAGTTTGAGGTGAAAGGGGGGATTCAAACCTATTTGATCAAACTATGGTGGTCCTCCTCTCCTACAGCCTCCCCATTGGCCCAGAGAAGGTGCCCCCTGTTATTATGCCTGAAGGGTCCCAGAAGGGGTGGAGGGTCATTCATCTGCACAGTGATCCAGCTATTCCTGGAGAGTCCTCCAGCATAGAGGGATTCAAAGATCAGCTGCTTAAGTTGTTAGCCTCTGAGGGGTGATCTGCCAAAGAGTTAGTAAATATGCTAGATCTTTCTGAAGATACCACTCCCTTGTAGTCTCCTATAGCATCTCCTGTCAACCCTAGGACCTCCCCCATAATGATACCATCTGTACACCTGAACTCTTATCAGAGACTTAGACTGTTCTCGGGCACGGTTCCATTGCCCATGGGGGAGGACAACCTGGAAATGTGGATGGACTATGCCACCCCAGTGGTCCAGGAGTGGCAGTGCTCAAAGGGGGAGAAAAGGAAGAGGCTCATGGAGAGCTTGAGGGGCCCTGCACTGGAGGCCATTTATTTTCTCTGATCTACCAGCCCAGAGGCCACTACTGCCAATTACCTCTCTGCTTTGGAGGGGATCTTTGGCAGCACCGAGTCAGGGGATGATTTGATGTGGACATTTAAATCTGCAAAGTAATGGAAGAATGAGAAGTTGCCTATGTTTGTTACCAGAATCAAAAGGACTCTGCAGAGGGCCCACAGGAAAGGATGGGTGCCTGCTAGTGAATTGAATTGGGTCAGGTTAGACCATATTCTAAATTCAGCCAGGTACTCTAGCATGATGATGCTTAAACTTAAATTGCAAGACAGGAAGACTAATCCTCCTGAATATTGTTACCTCATGAAAGAGATTCGTGAAGCAGAGAATGATGAAGAGGGATGGGAGCCCTATGCCGGGGTTGCCCATACCTGCCAGACCCCTGAAAGAAGTGACAAGACTGAATTGCAACAGATGAGGGAACTGATTAAAGAATTGACAGAGTTGAGACTTAGTCAACAAGCTGCTGAGGTGGCAAGAGATGCTAACCTATCAGGCACCTCCTGAGCCAAAGAGAGAGGTCCTGCCTGGAAGGGTGGGGGTGCATGTCATCACCTCTAAAACAGGACTGAGGGTGACCTGCTGGAAGAGGTACAAGAACTGAGAGTCCTGGTGGGAGACCTGCTTCGAGCTACACAAGCCACTGACCCTTGGGGAAGCCCAAAAAGCAAGGAAAGCAAGTCACAAATCAGAGAGGGACCCCGAGACTCGCCTACCGTGCTCAAGCAGGGAAACTGCTCCCCTTCTACTAGAGACTCCAAGGAGCCCATCTTTTGCTATCACTGTGGAGAAGACAGATATACCAGATTTAACTGCAGCTCACCTGAGAATCTGAGAATGGTTACTACATGGCTGCTGGTATAATTCAGCAAAGCAATATATTGCCTCAGGCTGGGCCTCCTAGATGGAGTCATTCATCCAAGACAGCTATAAGGCAGATGTCCAAGTGCTCGGCCCCTGACTGGTCCGAAGTGGTAGCCCCGTTCACGGAGACCACTGTAACAGTAAATGGTGTATCTGTCCGGGCTGTGCTAGACAGTGGATCCCAAATGACCATAGTGTTTCAAGACTGGTACCAAAAGCAGCTGTCCGATGTGCCCCTACAACCGCTGGAAGGCCTGCACGTGTGGGGGTTAAGCGAGAAGTCCTTCCCCTACTTGGGATATATTCAGATCTGGTTGTTGCTTCCTATTGCGGTGGTTAGAGTGGATGAACAGGCTGAGCCACAAGCTCTGATGTGTCCTCCTACCAGATTATATGATGGAGTTTCACTGCTTATCAGAACCAATGCACACATGTTTGGATGACTTGCGCAGTTGTGCCAAGAGAGACAAGGGCAATGGACTGGGCGGGCTCTGAGAATTCCAGCCTTGATAAAAAGAGCCTATGACCTGCAGAGGCTAACTGTCGAGGTGGACAAGGATAAGCCAGTGGGGATAGTGTGGAAGAAGGATCCAGACTCTCTAGTGCTAGCACCCAACACTCAGTACACCATCCATGGAGAACTTTGTCTTAAGAAAGATGTGAAAAATAAAATATTGATGCTGGACACCCCCGGTGAAGGGAAGTTGCCAGAGGGGTTGTTGGTTAAACCCAGTATCCTACCTGCCCAGACCCATGACTATGCACTATGAGTGATGGTCCAGATTCAAAATGTGTCTGATCAAGAAGTCTGAGTGAACCGGGGGAGTACCCTAGTTACAGTACACTGCACAGACACTGCAGTATTACCCAGCAACAAGCATTCTGGCGGAAAGGAGGAGGTGACCACCGACCTATTTGACTTTGGTGATTCCCCATTGTCTGCTGCATGGAAGACTCAGATCAGCAGGAAACTTGCCCAGAGAGACCAAGTGTTTTTACTAAAAGAATGGGATGTGAGATATGGCCATGGTGTTGAGCACAGCATTTGGCTGCATGATGACAGACATTTCCAAGAGCGGTCCCATCGCCTTGCCCCAGCTGATATAAACAATGTTCAAAGGCACCTACAGCAGATGCTAGCTGCAGGTATTATTCAAGAGTCAAGGAGTCCCTATGAGACACGACTGTTCAAAGTCCTCGATCGTTTGGAAGCATTTGGTCTCAAGTTATCCATAGACAAGTGGCAGTTTTTTCAAATGTCTGTGAAATATGTGGGACACATAGTGTCAGCCGAGGGGATACAGGTGGACCCCAGAAAAGTGGAGTCTCTGACCACCTGGCCCCAGCCTACCAACCTAAAAGAGCTACAGCATTTTCTGGGGTTTTGCGGCTACTATCGCCAATTCATTAAAGACTATTCGAAGGTAATCCGGCTGTTCCTAAATCTTACCCAAGACTATCCTCCCACCAACCGCAGATACAAAAAGGGGTCCCTCAAAGAAGAAGACAAGGTATATTTTTGAACAGGGGAACCTTTTGGAACCCATTGGACCCCCAAGTGCAAGGCGGCATATTTAGAAGTCATTTATCAGCTTACCCACCCCCCAGTCCATGCACATGCTGATCCCACCAAACCATACATCCTGCACAGGGATGCCAGTCTGCAGGGGCTTGGGGCTGTACTATATCAAGAATATGAAGATGACCTGAGACCTGTGGCCCTCGCCAGCTGCAGCTTGACACCCTCCAAATGGAATTATCCTGTGCATAAATTGGAGTTCCTCGCCCTAAAGTGGGCCATAGTCGATCAGTTTCTTGAGTACCTCTATGGTGTTCGTGGACCTGTCCAGGGCATTCGATTTGATTGATCATGTTTTACTTTGTCAGAGATTATTGGATTTGGGATTGTCTAGTTCAGCAGTTGCTTTGTTAGGGAATTTTTTGCAGGATCAGTCCCAATATGTTTCTATTGGGTCTGTTTCCTCTGATGTATGTTCTACTGTGTGTGGAGTTCTGCAGCGGTCCATTTTGGGCCCCTTATTATTTTCCCTTTTTGTTAGCAAGGTTCCATCCATATTCCAGGGGTGTAAACGTTTGTTATATGCAGATGATCTGATTCTGTATTGTCAGAGTCTGTCTGGCGAAGTTATAAATTCAACTTTGGAAACTAATTTTTTGAAGTTATGCCAGTGGATGTTCTCCAGTAAGGTGGTTCTGAATTCACGCAAGACTAAAGTGATGTTATTTGGTAGTTCTGTTAGTTTGCGGGACAATCCTAGTTTATTTATCCATGATGCTCAAGGTAATTTAATTGATCAGCTGTCCGAGTTTAAATATTTAGGTGTATTATTGGATCCATTATTAACTTTTGATTCTCAAGTGAAGTTGGTTAAGAATAAAGTCCATTCTAAGTTAGGGTTGTTTTATAAGTTTAAAACGTATTTATCTTTGGAAACTCTGAGGCAACTTGCTTTGGGTGTACTTATGACTCATTTGGATTATGGCTCTTCTTTGTATGTGGAATTAGGTGTTAGGGGAGAGGCAGACGTTATGCGTTGTTTATAATAACATATGTTATTTTGTACTGGGTGTGCCAAGTTTGACTCATCATTGTTGTACTCTTCTTTGAATTGGTTATCTCCTCAACTTAGATTTAGGTTTGCTCTGCGAAATTTGGTCCATCGGGCTGTTTATTCTGATGTTTTTTTTTCCCCTTTCTGATTTGGTCAGGAATTGGGTGACGAGATCTTCATTAAGATCAGCTGAGGGCATTACGTTGGAGGGTTATTCTGTGAAGAATAATTATGGCTCTCTCTCATTTTCATGTCAAGCCCCCGCTTCTTTGCATGTATTGAAATCACATAGTACTTTTAAAATTAGATTTAAAAAACATTTGTTGTCTTTGATGAATTGTATTTGTGTTTGAATTGTATTAGTTGGTTATTTTGTTAAAATTATGTGTATGTTATTTTGTTTTTTATGTATTTGTTATGTATTGCATGTTTGTGTTTGTCCAGGTTGGACCTGAAAAAGGGCTTCGGCCCAGTTGCCTTAACCCGTTTAACAAATAAATTAAATTAAATAAATGAAATGGGGCCAAGACATTAGTAAAGACTGATGATAACCCTCTAACGTATGTACAGACTTTAGCCAAGTTGAATGCCACTGGACACCAGCGGCTTTCTGCCCTGTCGACTTATGATTATGCGGTTGAATACCGGCCTGGACTGAACCATATTGATGCCGACGCCTTTTCATGGTGGCCATATTCAAAAGACGATTGGGTGAGGCTGTCTCAACATTTAATTAAAGCACTGTGCCAAAAATTTGACAAAGATGAGCAACTATCTGCCAACACAGTGGACTGCCTGGTAGACTATTTTGGGCCCCCCAATACCTGCATACCTGCAGCTTATTGCTATTTATCTGCATTAGATATCAGTGCTTTGCCCCAGTTTGATAACAACAGGATTCAGTGGGCTCAATCCCAAGACCCCATGATTCAGCTTGCAGTTGATGCCCTCCAGGCCGGGAAAGATGTGCCCAAGCTACATTCTACCGATTTGCGAACTGCATTACTGTTTAAAGAAGGACCCCAACTGAAGCTATGAGACCAGTTACTCTATGGAGAGACAGTGGATTGGCAGGGTCAGTTAGACAAACAGCAATTGATACTACCCACAGCCTTCAAGCAGCTGGTGCTGAGGTCTCTACACAACCACATGGGACGCCTCTGCATTGACTGGACCCTTGACTTAGTGCATTCTAGATTCTATTGTCCAAAAATAGGGGGCAGATGTCAAGCATCATGTTAAAACTTGCAGTCACTGCCTTCAACAGAAAGCTCTGCTCCAGAAAGCTGCCCCACTTGTCAACATCACTAACAGTGCCCCCATGGAGCTAGTTTGCATAGACTTCCTGTGTCTGGAGCCTGATCAAAAGAACATTGGCAATGTACTGGAGGTAACTGATCCCTTTACCCTATATACACAAGCTTTCCCTACCAAGAATCAAAAGACCCTCTTCGGTGGCCAAGGTGCTAGTAGAAAAGTTCTTTGTTCACTATGGTGCACCCCACCGTATCCATTCTGACCAAGGAAGAGACTTTGAAAATAGACTAAACAAAGAAATGTTCTCCCTATGTGGGGTGCGGAAGTCTAGAACCACTCCCTATCACCCTCAAGGGGACCCCCAGCCAGAACGCTTTAATAGAACATTCTGGACATGTTGGGAACTATCCATCATAAAGACAAGTCTAAGTGGAGTCAGCAGAGTAGCACCTTGGTACACACTAACAGTTGCACCAAAAGTGATGCTACCGGATTTTCTCCCTATTGTCTCACGTTCAGGAAGGAGGCCTGGTTGCCTTTGGATGTTTGCTTTGGGGTCTCCCTGGATGGTGTCTGAGTTGTGAACTTTTTACAGTATGTACAGAAACTGAAAAGTCAATTGAACCAAGCGTATCAACTGGCTCAAGCAATGGCCGCCAAGAGAAACCTTGCCAACAAAGAGAAGCATGACAAGAAAGTGAAGACTCAAGAGCTACTGCCTGGAGACCGTGTATTGTTGTGCAGTTTGGGACTGCATGGAAAACACAAAATTTCTGACAGGTGGCACCATCTTCCTCACGTAGTAGCTGGCAAATTGGATGACCTGCCGGTGTACAAAGTGCGCCCTGAAAATTACTCTAAAGTTGTCAAGACTATGCAGAGGAACCATCTACTGCTCATTGGCCAAGTGATCATTGATGCTGAACCGACAAGTGATGCCTCACCTCGGCCAGTGACTTGTGCTGCTGCTAAGAAGAGGCAGAGTCAACCTGCCCCAGTTGTTCCAGATCCCAGGCAGTCCCAGAATGATAGTGACTGCCAGTCTAACTCTGATGAAACTGAGGGTGATAATGCCTATTATCCTTCTTATGAACTGAGTTAGTTGCTCCAAGGAAACCCTATGCATGATTATGGGGATGAAGCTGGGCCTTCAGGACTGTGTAAGCCCCCAGTTTCTTCCTTGGTACCAATGCCCCCGAAAGTGAGGTGCAGAGTATTATGTCAGAAGTAGCAGTTTCCTTGTGTCTAGTGGAACTGTTTGAGTTACCAGAGAAAGAATCTGATGTAGTAAATCTCCCTGGTGACATACCAGAACCTGCAGAACAATTCAACAGGGTAGACAGCACCCCTCTTGTGCCACAAAGTTCAATGATTCATGAGCAACCTGGGCCCCCCTTCCAAAGATAATGATGAGCAAAGTATTGTGAACACAGAGTCTACCGAGCAAGGAGCTGACAGTGTTCCCAGACTAGACATTTCCACCAGTGCAGAGGCACCCCTCATGACAGGAGAAGAGTCCAATGCCAGTATTTATCATCCAGAGACTATGTCTGTTCCTCCCAGAAAGTCTGGACAAGCTGTCAAGCCAGGGCTATGCCTTAGTTATGACTCCCCTGGGAGGCCAGTGGATTTGCCTCTCAATGTGGTTCACAAAGATGTCTACGTTACTCAGAGCTCACTACCCAAACTGAGCCTATCTGCCAACTCCAGGTTAATTGTTCTTCCCTCAGCATATGGCGTCCCTGCCCCATCTAGCCCCAAGTTAGCTAATAGGGAAGGGCCCCCTATTACACTGTTTAATATGCAAGAAGTTATAACCTGGATCAATGTATAATGTTGACAGTGTGTTAATTATAGTGGCACCAGTATCACATGTATGAAACATGCATAATTATTGTCATTATAGATATAGTAGTGTGAAGTGTATTGAAAATGTATAGTAATGTGATAAGTATATGTTTACTGATGCATCAGATGTTATTTGCATAGTATATTGCCTTTTCAGTATTTTTGTGGTGTAGACTTGATCTGGATGCCAAGTTTTTTCCATTCAGGGAAGGGCATAACCCCCATACAAATGGGGGTTCCCGAAAGTCTTTCTTGGGTGTGCCTAAATGCCCACTGGCAGGCTGGTGCCCTGTGTCTTAACTGTTTAGACGTATTGCTTGTGAGTGCCTTTATAGCCTCTCTATTCTGTCTCTTTAAGAGCTGCCTATATCACAGTGTATAGTTAATCTGGGTGGGGGCTGAGTGTTCCTATGCTCGAGTCCCACCTGGTCTGCCAGATAATTGCTCCAGTCTGCCATTGTTAGTTGTGCAGAGGGAGCTCTATTAGAAGCTGTACTCATTTGCTGGTTATCTATTATAATTGTAATGATATTGAAGTTTGTCTAACCTGCCTTCTTTACAGCATGGACATTTCTGTTAATCACCACCATCTTGGTTCTGGACTGCCTATTTTGGACCAATCAGTACCTTTGGAGACCCTAAAATGGAGTCTAACCCTAGGGGTCTTGCAGGAGTGAATTTCTGTAAGAATTGTAGTTTTGCCACGTTGGCAACTAAATGGACCTAGAGGGGGAGCCCTTCCCGAGACAGACAGATGAATCAATGAATCAGACCTTTTGGATCAGAGGGAAAGTCCCAAACTGCCTGCAGCAGTGGGTCAGTCTGAGTTGGGAGTTGAGAGAGTGAACAGCTTAAGATATTAGAGTAGCTGCTTCTGCATAGTCATGCAGGAAACTGGTGGAAAGGCTGTGTCTGGCCTGTCTGCTGCATCATCCTTCGTGAGGGAATCCTTTAGTCTGAATTGTGACGGGACTTTATCTGAACCAGTTGTGACAAGAGTTACCAAATTGTGACTGCCTTATTTCTTGAAGAAGATTGAAGATTTGCTCCATGCAATCAGCCTGTCAGGAAGTCTGAAACCACCACATAGCGTACAGTTAGTGCAGAGACACTGTGATTGCGACTGGACTGTCATCCAAACTGTGGTATTTACCTTACTTTACTGTAAGTGTGTTGAATGGTGTTAGTGGGTCACGATTCGGTTCCCCACTGCCTGCTTTTGTCACGCTTGCTGGAAGCTGCATCCAGCACCTACCAGACTGAATCCGCATTCATCTCCAATAGGCCTGGGCCCTGCCACCTCGGCCCAGCCAGCTACTCATGCCACAGAGAAGACCATCGACAAGAGACCTGCCTGGGGATCAGCCCCCTGCTCAACATCACAAACAGGAACGACACCACAGTGAATCATGTGGGCCCTGCTTCTCCTGACAAATCAGCAAGTCATCCTGCAGTCTTCCATTTCATCCATCCTGTGTCCTGTACAGGGTAGTGCGAGTAAACACCAGGGTAGCTTCCTGCAACAACAGCTCAATCAAAGTGTGTCATCTGATCTAATTGTTTTGTTAAATCATCACAAACTGAGCCTCCTGGCTCCGGATTACAAATTGTGTGTGGTTCTGCATGCTCCTTCTTTCCACCACAGGGCCCTGGCCAGCTGCAACGCCAGCCTATCCCGGGCAACATGTCAGGCTAGCCCACCTTTTTTCCAACTGAGTACCCAGAGTGTGTGACTGTGAAGGGACTCTAAAGTGCATACATGATTGCCTGATTGAATCAGCATTTAAACCAATCAACCCGATTATGTCCCTTCCTTGTTCATTTCCCCTGAATAAATCAGATCTGAATAATTTTGCACTTAGCCTGCCTGTGGTGCATGTCTATACAATTAGCACTGTGGTACTACTGTTTGCTGTGTTTAACTTTACTTTACAGGGTGTCTCCAGGGCAGAAGAGGTGGAACCAGCCCTAGTGGTAAGTGCAAACAGAGTGGGGATTTGTATGCTGACTATGGGTTATTATAACTGTGTATGTTGTTTATTGCTTAGGCCACTAGAGGGGATAAAGGTGGGTTACAGTGTCCCGGAGGGCTGTACCCAGGTCAGCTACGTTACCACCAACCTTGTCCTCTGGGTGGAGGCACCCGTTTTCAGTACCCAGGCCTCTTAAAGGAGTCCTACTGGTAAGGGTGCTTGAGCCACTGGTGCATAGATTGGCTCGAGCACTCAGATCCCCTGAAGTCCCAAAAAAGTAATTGGCAATGAAAAGTACCCTGCTCACTGTGAATTTGTATTTTCCCGGGATGCAGCCGCCTACTTAGAATGGGAAGCGATGCCCCTGGGCGATCGCACACCCAAATGGCATATATGCACCTTTTATAAAAATAATACCCGGCACATTAAAAGCTGAGATTTTAATATCTCCATACATAGGGGCAATGGAGAGAAGAAGGCAAAACCGCATCATCATCATATCGCAGTATTTTCCAGTGCGATCTCCCAGGGGGCATTGCTCTCATTCTAAGTATGCTGGCTGCATCCCCGGGAAAATAAAAATTCACGTATAAGTAGGTACTTTCATTACTTATTACTTTTTGGGACTTCGAAGGGGGGGTCTGGGTGCTCAAGCCACAATCTATGCACCACTGACTCAAGCACCCTTGCCAGTAGGACTCCTTTAACCTGCAACCAGTCACACAGAAATGGGTAGTAGCCCTTGGGATAGTGGCACCTAGGGGTTACATATGCAATAGCTGAACAACAGGTAAGAACCATTTAACTGTAGTGGAGCAATGCCATCTCATCCACCCCTTGAAATTCATCTGTTTTGATCTTTACCAGATTAGTCGGCTACAAGGGCTGGTATGTCTGCAGGTTGCATTGTGGTTACCTTTGATGCCATGATCCTCCCAATGAGCACTTTCACCTACTCTGGATGGCCTTTAACTGGCTAGCATTAACCCTGGTTAAGCTGCTGTTAGAAGGGACAGATAGGTTGGTAGATTTGTACTCCCTGTCAAAACTGGGGTACAGCTTAATGTAGTGACAGTGGTTCATTGTCTTTTTATTATTTAAAGAATATTGCTAGACTGAGCCCCTTCTTAAAACCCACTGATCTGAGAATCCTAGTCAAGGTTTGGACTTCTGTACAGTGCTCTACATGGGCTTGCCTTGTGGTCCGATTTGTTGCCTGAATCTTATGCAGAATGTGGCTTTGTGGCTATTGACTTCCATTTGGAAATCACATCTCAGAACTCCCTCGCTACAGGCTTTGCACTGAGAGCCTATCAGCAGGTCAACTACAAGGTCCTTATACTGACATGTAAAGCCCTGAATGGTCAGGGCCCTCTTTACCGTCACAAGCTCCTGATCTCCTATACATCAGAGTGGGTGGTGTGTTTGATTGGCCAGAGGCAGCTTACTCTTCTAACTTCATGACTGCAGTCCACATAGTATAGAACATTTGTGGTTACAATAGTTGTCCTCTGGCATGCATCGCCCAAGGAAATCCACTTGGCTCTGACACAAAGTATTTCTAAAAGCCTGGTATTCATAGGTGAAGACTTTTATAGATCAGTTGTATTTTAGGACTGATATTTAGTTAATTATTTATCTACTGACACTCCAATCTTAAATAAACCCATCTGTATTGTCGCTCTTGTTCCCTTGTATTTTACTGTGCTGTTGAATTAATTCTGTTCTGTTAACACATGAAGTTAATCGGTACAAAGCACTGCAGGTAAGATGCAAAAAACATAAAAAATGGAGCGTTTACATACAATAACAAAACAGAGCACGCACTCGACACTCAACAGCCCGCATTGACTGGAGCCAAGTCTACTACAGGACTTACTGAATAATTAAGGAAATTACTTGTATTCGGTAGAAAAATATTTTATTGAAAGCTTCAGAGCCGTAACGTGATATGGCACTAGTGGAACATCTCTTCCCACAAGTTCTGGGATCACAATGCAGCTTTCGTAAATATCAGGATACCCATGGTCATTGGGTGCATGATGGAGGACCACTAGACTACCAAGGAGAGTTAAAATAAATATCTGGATACTGGTGGACATTGGGGGAGTGAGGGAGCACCACTAGACTACCAAGGAGAGCTAAGATAAATATCAGGATACCAATGGACATTGGGTGGGTGGATGAGTGAGGGAGGATAACTAGACTACCAGGAAAAGTTCAGATTCATACTACATAACAGTAGGGATCGGGGGGGGGGACAAGTGATTTTTATTTATTTCTTACACACAAGCCACCCGTGATGGGAGGCAGTCCGCAATACAATCCATGGAGGCCCTTGCAAATTAATGAGGGCATAACCATAATAGAATGAAAAAAAACTCTTGGTGCCTTACATGGGTTAAGGGATCGTTTGAATAAGGACCCTCAAATATAGCAAGTTAGTGCAAGTGCGTTAACAGGTTTGGGATTCCCTAACTGCTTTTGCTCCTTTCCTACAGTATCTATGGTAAGTATAAGCATGTACTTCTGTGTGGCCAGCAGTGGGATGTGCTTAGTGATGAATGTACCTTTAGTGTCTCCACTGGGGCTTTGCTGTATGGCACTACACACAGGTTTGGGCACTCACATTGTGCTCCAGTTGTTTTAATATAGCAGCTTTCGGACAATGTGCTAATTTGTGCTCAGGATAGGGACTTTGCAAGGCGATGGGGCTGGTAAGAGAGAATGAGTGGTACCTAAAAAATATTATTCCAGGTAATTTTCTGAGAGATTATTTAACTTCAGAGCTAAATATTTAGTCCTTAGTGCTGTATGAATGTTAATTAAATATAAGAAGCACTCTTAGGAATCTAGTATTGATTTACACATGAATTTCCTATATTTATAAGCTATATTTATCACAATTTGTATAATGCAACTTTATGCCTGTAATGCTTTTTAGGTAGAGATGAGCGATTAACTTTGAGGAGCAGTCGCAGAAGATGGGGGCTCCAACCGTGAAGTTTACAAGGCCCTACTGGTGTCACCAACTCGACTTTGCCAACTTTGCAAAGTGTTTTCAGGTGAAGAGGCATTTTTTTGGAAGTGGAAACTTCATGAGTGAAGTTTGGTCACTATGCAGAAAAAATTACCACTTTGCCTGGCAAAAAACATTGCAAAGTCAAAGTTGGTGATGCCAGTAGGAACTCTCTGAAGCTTCAAGAAGTTGAAGTTTTGCATCTTTGTGGCAACTTCACCAACAAAGTTTAATTTCACTGCATCTCTGCCTTTTAAAATGCATTACAGGCATAAATTCAGATTATGCAAACTGTGATAAATATAGCTCATAAATATAGGAATTTATGTGTAAACTAATACTTCCGCCCGCAAATGGGAATTGTATGAGTTATTCAAAGCTTCAAAGTCTCAACCTGTTCAGGGTCCTGGCTCTAGCCAGCCTGTTCCTCATCCGGAACCTGCTCCTTTGTCTGAAATTAGAGACTTCATGGCTCAGCTTGCCTCATCAGTTTCTATCCTGCAATCCCATATGGTAGCTATTGAAGCTCACTTCCCCGCTCAGCCTATTCCTGCCTCTGACTCATCAGCTCCTGTTGTACTTCCATCTATTAGTCATGTAAGCAATAAGGCACAAAGGGGTGTGTGAAAAACATATTTTGCAGCATGGCCAGGGGCATAGTAAGGCATAAGGCCGAAGGCCGAGTGACTTCAGCCACTGGACTTACATAGATACATAGACAGTGTCGGCAGATAAGGGCCTATGGCCCACCCAGTCTGCCCATTTGAGCTTGTAAGTTCAGTTTGTTTTCCTAGAAGTCTGTTGCCCTTTTGCTGTAAAATATGTTTTACACACATCCCTGAGTGCCTTATTGCGCTTATAAAATTGACTTCTTTTTTTTTTCTTTTTACTGTTGGGAGAAGCATGTTGAGATGTAGAAACAATAGATTTACTTGTTTGCATTTATGATAAAACAGTCCTTCCGCTCATTGCAAGTGATGTCATTGATGGTGTCATTGTATTACTGCCTACTTTCTTCTTCCTGTTTTTTCTGTTTTTCTCCACATTCAAGATATGGAATGTTTATCATGGAATGTTTACTATGGAATACATGGATTCAAAATTCTGCTCAGTTCCAGTGGCAGAATGTTTCTCTCATAACACATTGTACACACAGACAACAATGGCCTTTGTTACAGCCAGATACTCAATTATCTCACTGACAGGGCAAGAAGAAGAGAGTTTCCTGATAAGCAGGTAAAGATAGAAGGGGAATAATTCACTGTCAGCAAAGAAACAATTGTAGTGAAAACTATAAACAATACTTATTGTTTCTAATTTGTTTAATTATGTAAGAAGAGTGTGATAATCAGGGAAACAATTTGTTTTATTTTTTATTTAAGGTAGTTTTATTTTTATGACCCAGTTGAAGTTTTTTTTTTTTTTTACAGTGTAAAGGTAGCAGCCATGTTTGTGGTGGAAGATCAGTTCTGACTGTAGGGGGCTAACTGAAATGCCTGTGTTCCAAATGCCCATTGATCTGGGTTCCAGATTCTTCACTGCTGAGCAGCCCTTTTATTAACCATGTGTGAACCATATTTTACACATAAATAAGAGCCAATCAGATTACTGGATTTTACCCTGCCATTTTATAAGCTTCTAATAGTCCTGCTCCTCCGAGTACCCTACCACAGTTAAGTACTCAATTGTCCTCTGAGCCTCCAACTCTCCAGAACTCAGGTATCATGTATCCTTCATCTTCTCCACTCATTTGTCCTAGTCACCTGATTCCAGCTCAACTCAGCAGAGACATCATTGATGGGAAAGATGTTATCCCTGTGTAACCCAGGCACCATGTAACAACTGGCTGCTACTCATGCCTTGTGGACTCACCACAGTTGAGGGACTTTGGCTCTGTTTCTGGTGGTATTGGGGGGTCCTTTCCCAATTAGAACAGTAATAGTGCAGTGCATCCATCCAGACTAATTTATAGTGGATTAGACATTGTGGTAGTACAGCCACTGGGATATTGTAGTCATCCTCCTCCCCTTCAAGTCACCACACACATAAAATACCAGCTTAAGTCAAAACACACTACTTTACATGCAGTTATTGACTACTACTACTAATATGCACATACATTTGAACAACAACAAACACAGTAAAGAATTTATTAAACAAGGAAAAGGGGGAATGGGAAAACACAGATAACTGACAATTGAATATTTGATAAACTGGAAACAACAAATAATACAATAACAGTGGTTCCCACTCCACAACAGCAACAGCAATAACCCACCTCCCCACAGGTACCAGTGTCCCCTTTAGTCTTAACTGGGTACCCAGACAGAGAAAGGTGCAGACCTAAATGTTGCTGCAGGTTGGCCAGCATTGGTGCACCTAAAGGAAATAATGATGACTTTGTGCAAACTTGTAATTGCTCCCAGATAGGGCAGGCTCTGTAATTACTCATGGTTCTGCAGTTACTACACGGGGTCTGTACTGAAACAGCAAGCTTGGTGAGGAGCTGAGGCCTTAAAACAGTGGGACAGAGTAACCATAGGCTGGTCTGCTAACTGGCAGGTCTAGCACCTTGTAACCTTCTATCTTACTTGCTGGATCTAGCCGCTTGTCACCTTCTGAGTGCTGGATTGGGCCAGTACTGAGGACCAGGACCACACGCTCACCTAAACTCATCCAGGCATATGAAGGCAAACATTGGGTAATGCTTAGCTGTAGCATCACCTGGCCGATTCCCCATATTCTTCCCTCAGCTAGCGACCCCTATCTGGAACTCAGGAATCACACAGTCTCTGTTCCTTCACTGGCTGTGGACGCAAACACCTCTGCAGATAGATCTGTGCTGCTCCTGGATGAACAGCAAACAGTCTCTCTGATAGTGTCTCAGCTTCACAGCAGCAGTTCTCTTCAACCTTCTGAGTCCCCAGACAACCAGAGCTCAGTAGGTTTTTCCCCATGCAGTGTAAGGTCTTAGGCAAATCTCTCAGTCTCTGGCAGAGTTCAGTGCTTATCCCTTCTTGCAGGCAGTGGGGTCACACTATACACTGCAGGTCCAATTTATAAATTGTCCTGAACACCTGGTTTTCGTGTTCCCAGGCAATCAAAGACAAATCTCGCACTTCACAGGCAGTTGCAAACTTTCAGGTCATGCAGACCTCTTTCTCTCTCAGCGCTCTCTCTTTCCCTTCGAGAGACTCACACCGAACTGCCCACAAGCTATTTTTTTCTCCACAATCTCAGAAAAAAAAGCTTGTGGTCTCATTGAACAATACCACTGTCCATCATAGAAAATAATATTCATTAGGCTTATTTGATAGTTTGCTGACAATAATGGCACCAAGAACATTGTTCGCGTCCCTTATTTAGGAGCCATAGCTACAGTCCATGAAGCTCCTTGATTCCTGATTGGGTACTTCAAGGTCAGGGGTTACCAAAATGGAATCCATGTAAACAGTTGCTAAATGATCCCAAGATCAAAGTCTTTTTTCGAACACACTAAACAGTTTTACAAATAAATGTTGCACAGTCTAATAGCGGTTTCTCTGGACTGTCATCCGATTGCTTAATGGGTTCAGATGAAGTATTTATCTGCCTGTCACTAGTGCCGTAGTACTAAGTCTCCATGATGCAGGTAGAAAAACACAGTCACTATATGGTCTGAGACTTCTTAAAGCTACAGCGTACACTTAAACATTTATACATTTATATTTATATATAGATTCACTTTCTCTACCATGAAAATGTGACCGAACTTCCCACATGTGCTTGCTGGGATCCCAGAAGTTGGAACAAATAAGGCTTATGATAAGCTGCAAGTGCAAAAGATCCCAGACTCCTAAAGAAATTGCGTGTGCCTGAATTGATCCTAGCATTCAGCCTCTATCACGATGTGATCTGTTCTGCATTTCCTTCAAGAAACGTAGAATTGGACTCTTATCTATATCTTGTACTCAGTATCTGCATTCAGTATGGAGATACCCATTTTTATGAATATCACTGAGCCTTCTTCACAAAAGTTGCAGCAGCTCTAGCTCATTATAAATAGAATAATAGATAGGTTCTGGTGTATTACAAGGCAGTAATTCCATCGAGAGGTTCTGGGGACACAAGAAACCTCGAGAGCGAAGCTCGAGAGGTTTCTAGTGTCCCCAGAACCTCGAGATGGAATTTCGCCTTGAAACACCGTGAACCTATTTGTTATTTTTTGTAATATATGGATGCAAGTGAATTTTTCTTTACTTGTGCCTGCTGTACGGCGCTGTGGTCTGCAGAGTTAGTAAGACTCCCGAGTGTTGTTCCTCGCTCCTCGCTCACACCACCCCACTCCTGCTCCCCTCCAGTCCCATTCACATCTTTCTCTCACAAAAAAAAGAAACAAAACTCGGTTCACACAGTAGTCACATCGGTAATCCCAACTATACTATTACGAGGACCGAAGTATAGTATTATTAACCGGAAGTATACTATTATGAGGACCGGAAGTATACTATTATGGGACTAACTACTATATTACAAGGAATTTTTTGTATGCATTTTGGGGGTATTATTTTCACTATCCATATATTACAATACAAATTTGAATTGGGCAGTTCTCAACAGTGAGGTCTTTTGCCATTGCTTTGTTGGGCAACACACTTCCTCCTGCTGCTTGTGCCGCTCCTTTACCCATTTTGCATCCCTTTGTCCTCTAACAGCATCTGGTGCCTCTCATCCACTATTCCAGCAAGACTCGATTGTCCATCAAGCTTGGCTCCTGATCCTTCTTCAAGGCTAACTCGTACCATCTCCAGTCTTCAAGCGCCTCATGCCCAATTCAACATTCAAGACAGGTCCATTAAATTCATTGAAAGCAAACCTATTTGTAACAACTTTAACAATACAGGCTGTCCTAGATCTGACTGCTTACTTTTTCACATCTGCCACTTCTCTGGTGATGTCCATGGTCAATATATCTACCCGAACGTTCCCTAGCAACCTCATTGACAATTTGTTCATCCATCTACTCCAATCAACATACAAGCTTTAGCCAAGATTTTTATTCTTCTTGCTCAGTCATGCAGCATATCCTTTCTGGCTTCTCTCAAGGATTCCATACAGATATCACAGTGTTCCCCTCTGATACCTTCCACTGTTGTAATCTTCCATCTGTGGTAAAGGATACTGCAGTTGTCCAGCAGCTGTTACAAAAAGAACTACAAAAGGGATTCAACCAGGGTAATTTTCAGCACCTGCCATTTTCCACCTGTCATATTAATTCTATAGGTGTTGCTACTAGAAAATTTCCTGACAAGAGGTGTCTCATTATTAACTTATCCACACCTTGATCCTCATCCTCCCCCAGCATCAATTCCTTGATTCCCTCCAAAAAGTATTATTTATCCTATTTTCATATTGACGATACAATAACAATCATTAAATGCGTTGGCCCTGACTCTCAAAAGTGGATATCATAGATGCTTTCAAGTTGTTACCCATTCACCCGACTCTTTGGCATCTCTATGGCATGTGCTGGGAGGAATGTTATTACTTTGCAATTCGTCTGACCTTTGGATGCAAAAGCAGCCCTAAGCTTTTCAACGTGCTCTCTGAATTGCTTTATTGGACATTGTTTAATGTTTGTCACCATCCAGCAGTTATTCATCTATTAGATGACTTTTTCCGATAGATCCACCAGATTTTTCTTCAGCGGCTGATATTACTGCTCTTGTCCAGCTGTTCCTAGAGCTAGCAGTTCTTATGTCTGAACAGACAATCTTAGGTCCAGCACCATCCTTCGAATTCCTTGGCATAGTATTGGATACAAAACGTATTGAAGCCAGGTTACCTCCCGATAAACTGCGCAAGATACAAGCTTTAGTAGAGCCCTTTTCAGCCCGCTTCTCTTGCACAAAGCATGAACTCTTCTGCCTTCTGAGATACCTCAACTTTGCAATGAAGATAATTCCTCAAGGTCAATCCTTCATTTCCTACCTCCTCATGTTTGCATCATCTGTTTCTGAATTGCACCATCATATCCAAATCACAGCTGCTGCAAAATCTGATCTAGCTATGTGATCACATGTTTTAGCCTATTGGAATGACTGTTCAATGTTTTACAAAGAACATTCTCCTGATTTATACCATCGAATATGCACCAGTGCATCACCAATGCACAGCTATGCTTCTACCTTTGAGCAGTTCTGGATCTCTGCTCCTTGGCCTCCTGACATTCCAGCTTTTCATGGCTTTTCAACAACATTTTCTCTCTTCAAGATTTACCCAATAGTAGCATCTGCCTTTGTGTGGGGATGTTGTTGGTTCCTCCGAACAGTCTCCATCTGTTCTGACAATCAACCTACAGTGGATATTATCAGCAAGGGCAGGTCTTCATCCCATTTCATTATGCTGTTTATGAGAAGGTTGATTTGGCTGTCTATCACAATTTTACACTGCAGTGTTTTCACACTCCATGCTATGCAAATGAAACAGCAGATTTATTATCTCAATTCCACTTTCAGACCTTTCATCATCTCCATCATTCAGCAGACACAATTATAACTCTGTCTCCTCCATTCAATGACCACATAACGGCTTAGAATTTTATCACCAGCAAGCCAACACCATCATGTGGGCCACCTTAGTGCTGGTTACCTGAGCTACTTATACTACTGCGTGGAAAAATGATTCTTCATTCTGTGTACTACAATCCACTCAGAGTACTTCTGTCTATATAGATCATGCACTCGCATTCCTAACTTTTTGCACCAAGCCTTGAAATTATCATACGGGACTATTAAGCAATGCTTATCAGGTATCCAGTTCTTTTTATCACAGTTTACTCCATCCTCACCTTCACTGTTTTCTAATCCCTCAGTTAAATTGCTTCTACTTGGTATCCAAAGAGCATCAAGCACCAAAACTCCTTGTCATCTCCCTATCGATGGCATCATAGTGGGAAACTTGTTGGGCTTACCAAAGTCACTTCCATTTGATTCCATTTTGAATATCGTGGCCGCCTCCACTATTTGCTTGCCTTCTATGGAGTCCTGCATCCTGGATAATTCACTGTTGCATCCTCCTCCTCTGCTAAATTCCTTAAAGAGCAGCTGACACCTTTTGGAAAACTTAGGAAAATATAATATTTATACACAAGTCAGCTTGTATTTCATATACCTTGTATACATTTCTGCATGCCATTATTTATTACGGAAAAAATACCCACAAAAACAAGATATTTATCCCTTAGGGTTCTTCTGTCTTTATAGCTTATTCCCTACTTGAAATCATAATGCCCTGTTGTGACATCATAGTCTGTTGCTGTGGGCATAACTGTCACATCAAAAGCAGAGTATTATGACATCAGGTTGGAAAGCAGCAACAGGTGCCGATGAACTCTCAAGAAACTGCTATCCTGTTTTTGAGGCAAATTACCTCAGTACTAAGTAATGGGGATAAGAAATACTGAGTTGATGAGAAATATAAACTGCTTTGTGTCCAAATATTATATTTTTAAAAGTTCTTCTCGAGGTGTCAGCGGCTCCTTAAGGTTGGCAGTTTACGAAAACAAGCTGATCATTATATTCTGTCACTTCCTTCATCAATGTCTAACAGATTATGTAGCAGAGTACAAATAACCTACTACTTGATCTGTAATGACTGGTGCCAGGTAGCTTATTTAGGCCAACTCATGCTATTCCATTCATGTTCAGATTCATCATATCCTCTTCAGACCTCTGACAAGCAATCAGCTATGACAACAAAATAGTTTCTGGAACATATTAGAACTCTTCTTCAATGAGTTGAGCTTAATCTATATGCCTTTTTTGGGCATTTATTTTGGATTGGAGCAGCTTCTTCAGCAACCAAGAACATTCCTGCACACATCATCAAGAGACTCAGAAAATGGACTTCATAATCCTTTGAATTGTACATCCCCAATCCAGGAGCAGAAAGCAGACAAGCATTTAGCATCATCTCCTCTTAGCTTGCCCAGAGGACAGGCGGTATTCCGTGACTTAGGCAACCGTGATTGGGCACCTACCGAAAGTGTGACTCAGTCGCAGCGCCTGTCATTGGGGCGACTGGGGAAGGTGGGTGACCAGATAGGGGATTGCACGAAATAGCAAAATCCTGTCACTACGTGCCTACGTGCACGGGGGGGGGGAGTGAGCATGCCGAGCAAGGGATGGGAGGGGATGGAGGGGTTGTAAAGGGGTGAAGCCCTGTTGAGCTGCTTCCATGGCGTGGTGGGTGGGTTCAAGGCTGTGGCGGGAATGGTGCTGGGTTTGGGTCCGGGTGCGGGTACTTTTTGTTGCGCCCTGACAGAAATTGTATTTTTTCCGCGTTTGCACCCTCCCTCGACATGCATCCTCCTGGAGTTGATAATCCTTAAGTAGGGGGGTGCAGGGGCAAATACCCCCATGGGTGGTGTGGGGGGCACAGCCCCCTACATAAAGCAAAAAATCCCAAGTCCCCAGTGCCATTCTGCTGTGTGGTAGGGAGTACGTCGCCAAAATATTTTTTCGGCAATGTGCTGTCGCCCTAATGGCAATCGCCGTTATCACATAGATCCAGGACAGGCAGATCAGTAGCCAGGGGTCTTCAGTGGTTTCCTCCACAGGGTTTTTTCCTCTCCTATGTATACACAAAACACCATGCACTATCTGGTCAAACTCAAATCAGCTGTGCTAAGTTGCAAGCATACAGGTAAAATAAAAAAATACAACACTACACAATATGGTTCACTATTATCAAATTTTTATTTTAACATCCACAAAAAATTCCCCAGCGATTTGTGGGTGCAATCCCTCTTCATCAGGGGGTGGAGCCATAGCCTCACGTCACACTTAAATAGTAATTCAATACATGATGTATTTTAAACATTTAAACATATACAAAAAGTGCACTGAGAGTAATATGGTCAAGAATGTTAAGACCAACCACATAATACAACTACAAAATACCCATCTCAATAAAGTGAACTAATTGTTCCAAAATGTCAGAATTTCATTAGAAAAATGTGATGAATACCTAAAGTGCACAAATAAAACTGTGTGAAAGAATTAAAACCCTTTCACTATCACAGAGTGAACACACTTGGGTTGCATTTAAATATAACCCACATAGGGACTTCCGGTGATGTCCCCTCCACCAGTGGCTGCTTAGAAGGAGAGCTACAGTACACAACAACACAAAACCAGCTTCGTATAGCTTCTAAACTTATACTTTACAGTTTTCTATACTCCCATGATGTATGGCATCAACTAGGCATAAAGGGGGTAAGAACAAATTCTAGCTCCTACCTGCAGAAGACAAGGGCTCCGCTTCAGAAATGTCGGACTCGGGGCGCTTCAGAGAATTCTTAGGCTGTATGATCTCCTACTGCATCAGCTCCTAAATTGACTAAAAAAGGAATAGATCAAAAACTGGATATTATTCTTACTGAACTGAAAGACTTCAAGGCTGAATTCATTTCATTTAAAGAAATGATGGCTTTATTCTGAACAAATCTGACAAGTTTAGACTCGCAAGTTACCACTTTAATAATAATAACAACAATAAAACTTTATACTGTGCCTTTCATAAATTTAAGGTGCCTTACAATACTTACAAATATAATAAATAAGACATAGTCCAACAATAATCTGAGCTATTAAAATCACAATAATTAATTAAAATAAATCTTTGACCAAAAATAGGTCTTTAGGGCCTTTTTAAATTCCTCCATGGACGCACACTGATGAAGCGGATGGGATAGAGAATTCCAGAGGGTAGGAGCAGCATACATAAAAGCATGAGCACCTGAAGATTTTAAAGAAACCCTCGGAATCTCTAGCAACCCCTTGTCCGCTGTGCGGAGAGGATTGCTAGGTAGTAGGGTACCAGTAGCTCTTTCAAGTAGTCCGCTCCCTGTCCATGTAGGGCTTTGTAAGTCAAAAGACCAACTTTAAAGGTGATCCACCACTGAATTGACATCCAGTGCAGATCATGCAGCACCAGGGAAATATGACAGGCATGAGACATACCCGTCAGTAATCGGACCGCAGCGTTCTGCACCAGCTGCAAGCAGCGGATATCAACCCCAGGAAGCCCCAGATAAAGGGAGTTGCAATAATTGAGGCATGAGGTCACTAAAGTGTGGACCAACAAACGCAGATCGGTGGGCGGAACAAGGTGCTTAATCTTGGTAATGTTCACAAGATGATAAAAGGAAAGTTTGACAACTGCTGACACCTGCAAATGTAGTGTCAGCTCATTGTCAAAAATCACCCCCAAGTTCTGAACCTGTTTGGAGGTAGGGAGCTGGATACCCCCCAGAAATAAACCTGAGGGTAAACCAGCTCCCATCCCCTCTACCCTATGACCCGGGTTCACAACCATTACCTCCGTCTTCTCTGAGTTCAACTTCAGCCAGCCTGAATTCATCCAGCACTGGATTTTGGTGAGGCAACTATTAAAGAGTGAGAGAGCTCTACCCTGGTCAGGTGCAAAAGATAGGTAGAGCTGGGTATCATCTGCATAGCAGTGAAACCTCAACCCATACCTTCTTACAATGTTTCTGAGGGGAAGCATATACACTGCGAACAACATGGGGGACAACACTGAGCCCTGGGGAGCCCCACATGATAGAGAGACTGGGCGGGAAGAATTTATCCCCAACACCACTCTCTGAGTTCTGTCAGTGAGGAAAGATCTAAACCAACTGAGGACTGTACCTGACAGGCCACAGATGAACTTCAGGCGAGCAAAAAGTACCCCATGGTCCACAGTGTCAAAAGCTGACGAGAGATCAAGAAGAACCAAGATGGAATGGCTCTTCTGATCTCTAGCCATCAGGAGATGATTGAGCACCTGAACCAGTGCTGTCTCAGTACTATGGTTCATAGATGTCATGGATGGTAAAATGGTTTTCTAATTGTGCGGTCACTACTTTCTCATTTAGAGATCTGCCTGTAGTTAGCATGGCAGTCAGGGTCCAAGTAAGCTTTCTTCAGGAGGGGTGTCACCACTGCCTCCTCCAGGGAGCTAGGGAACTCACCCATGTCCAAGGAGCACCAGACAATCCGTGCTGGGACTGGGCCAATGATGTCATGACAACCCTTTATCAGGGAAGTCCGGCCTGGGTCCTAACTATAGCATGTAGGGCGCATACTCTGGACAATTCTCATGACATCAATGAACTCAGGCCGGTCAAAGGAACTCCAGGAGAGACCAGGGGCTGTGACAGAATGCTGATCTGTAGCTTCTCCCATAGAGGGAGCAGGCTGGAGTGCCGCCCTGATGTTGGCCACCTTATCCGCAAAGAAGCAAGCGGGCTCGTCACACTCCACTTGTGAAAAGGCTTTCCGAACCTGGAGACAGGCTGGGTTGCACAGTCTGTCAACAGTTTGAAAAAGCTTAGCTGGTCGGTTCTGAGCAGCCGCAATCTCCCTGAACAGGAACTCTGCCTTCTTACGAGAGATTGCAGAATGATAGAGTTGGTAATGTTCCATCAGTCTAAGATGGTCGGCATCAAGGGCAGTTCTTCGCCAACAATGCTCTAATCTTCATCCTTGTCGTCGTATCTCCCTCAAGGTCCCATCAAACCATGGAGACCGAGGTCGAAGGGGGAGTGGACGAACACGGCAGGAGCAATTTGATCCAGAGCTGAGGAGATGGCTCTATTATAGGCCAGCACCAAAGCATCAGGATCATTGTTCACTCCAGAAAACTCCGATAGGTCAAGCACTGCTACCAGGCCTGTAGAGCCAACATCTTGCAAAGAACGGTACCTAACCATCTCCACAGGGGTAGGCCTATAAGAGGGGGTGCAAAAACTGAACCCCACAGTGAAGCGATTGGACCAATTGACAGGTTCCACCCCCACGTTGAAGGCCTTAATGCCCAGGAGGAAAACTAAGTCCAAGGAGTGACCGCTATTATGAGTGGCAGAAGTACCCACTTGTGTAAGGCCCAAAGATGTCATTAATTGGAGGACGTGTTGTCCAAACTGCAAGAGTTCGTCACCGACCCAGGCACTGAAGTCACCCACGACCATCAGCTTGGGTGACTCAAATGCCATGTTGATGATGAGGTCAGGTACTTCCTGTAGAAAATGTTTCTCATCACCTGGTGGACGATAGATGAGAACAACTCTACAACCCGCACCTGCCACTACAGTACACTCGAAGGGCACAGCTTCTTCAACTGGTACACTTGCGATGCCCAGTTTGGTCCTGAAACAGACGTGACCCCCCACCGCCGTGGTCCAACCTCAGGCGGTGTAACACTGAGTACCCAGCTGGAACTGCTGCCTCCAAAACTGGACCAGCATTTTCATCCAGCCAGGTCATGGTAATGCAAGCCAGATCCACAGACTCAACAAGATCTGCAATAACTGCAGTCTAGTTTCTTCTGGATCTGGCATTGCACAACACCGCCCGGGTTGGATGGGCTTCTGGAGCGGCACAGACCACTTGCCCAGCATCATTAGTGGTGCCCTTGGGTATGGAAACCAGACAAGATTGACCTCGCTCTAGAATCCATTTTGCTCCAGGGCATCTTCTGGTTTCCACCACCCCAATACAGTGTCCTCGCTCATTCAGCCTCCACCGTTCGCACCACCCAAAACCCCTCCTACTCCTCCTCCGCACAATACCCAGTGCTCTACAGCGCTGGTATGTTGACAACTGAAATAGCAAGGGGAAGAAAGGGTGGAGGGCACGAAGAGCGGAGGATGAATAGCGTAAGACCGTGGTGGCAGGCCTTCTACACATATTAATATCCCACACCATCACATCAAAACTCAACAAAGCAAAAATATAAACCTCCCGAAATTAAATCAAATAAAATATAAAGAAAACACAAATAAAATTAAATCAAAACAAACAAAAATAAAAATATCCAAATATATATATATATAATGTCCAAATGTCCAAAAGTTCACTGGATATTTTAAAACAAGAGAGGCTCTCACCCTCTCTCAGTTCTAGAACAAAATCAGACAATGCACGTCTCGCAGTGATTTCAGTGGATCAGTGTCCAAATACAAATGATGTCATCAAACAAAAAATTCCTTTAAAGGAACAGGAGGGGCTATCACCCCCTCTTAGACTAGACACCAAAAGTTCCTCCAGACGACCAGTTCTTCTCTGATACCTTCCCAATGAGAGCACTCACAAACTCAGACCAAGACACCAGAGTTCAGGATCGAGCTGAAAACTTGCGATCAGAAATAGGTCCCTGAGAGGGAAGCAATAGCTCCCACCGCAGAGAAACCTTAGGAACCCCCAGGGGAACCCCCACCACCATTAAGCCCCCCTGAGTTCCTTCCAAAAGACAACCTGAATTCAGCCACAATCCCTATTCCGGTGCAATGGCCCTAAAGGCAGAATGCAACCTTCCCCCTTCAGGAGTGGGAAACTACAGTGGTAACAGGCTGCTCAAGGAGGGGAATCTGGGACCTCAGCCACCTACCAGCCACTAAAGTCCCCTCACCAACAACCACGGGGAAAATATCCTCTGGTTCAGACCCCAGCAGTTCCTCCCCAAACAGCCCAAGTCCCTGCCAGTCATCCACTCCAGGTGGAAAGGAGCATCTGCTTAAAAATCCAAGGGAAGAAGGTGCTTTTTTCCATCCTCTGTACACCAGAAAAGAGAGCTCTCACCACATCTAAGTCAACCCAAGTGGGAGTGAAAATCTTCCATATGCTGCACCTGAGGTCCTGAGCGCTCTCATGGCCCCAACGTTAATTCACAGGCAGGCAGCAAAAAAACCACAACTGGCATAAGACTTCATGCGCTCCCACCGCAATACATCAGTGCTGTTCAAAGTAAATGCAGGCAAAAAGGAATTCACTCACAGACCAAAGTCCACAGTCCCACTGAATATGATGAAAATGTTTCCAGAAATCACAGAAGGCTCCAAGGCCAGAAACTCCCCTCAAATTATAAATCCATTGATATTCCAGGACTGCCCCACAGTATCAGCGGTCTCCTCGGAGGAGTACGCCAAGTATGCTGATTCAGCTCACTATCGAGACCACAATGCCGTGACTTTGTTATTTACACTGACACGAAGAGTCAGTCAAATTTTACACTTGCAGGTAGTGCAAAAGACCAAAACCACGTTTAGCAGAGAGAGAGGAAAAAAAAAAAAAAAGAAACACAACAAATCTAAATGCATCACTCAGGGACCCTGACTGACTAAAACACAATTTCAAAACAAAAAAAAAAGAGGAAACAAAACACAATAAAATAGATCTAAAACAACTTTAAAACAAGATTCAGAGTTCAGAGCTCAAAGGACGAACACAGCTCAGGCAGCTCACACACCGCTGCCATCTTGCTTGAAGAAAAGACTTTAGAGGAACATTCCCATTCTCAGTCGGAGCAACAGACGCCAGTTCAAAATGCTCTAGGTCAAATTGTAAAGACACAGCAAACTATAATGGAAAGGCAGGGAGATACAGAATATAGACAGTGCCGGAACAATATAAGAATATATGGAATACCCAAAAATTCAGAGGGTACTGACATGATGCTCTCATTCTGGACACAGACTTCCAGCCTGAAACCAAACAGGTGCACAGGGGCCCTCGGCCCTAAACCCACTCATCCTTCAGCCAGACCAAGATAATTAATAATTAATAATTAATTTCCTTGGATTTCAAACAAAGGAATTGATACTGTGAAAAGCCTGGGCACAAGCTAAAGTATTTTATGGCACTACATGTGTGTGCTTGTGGACAATGATTATGTGCCCTGCACAATGCAGCACCATAAGGATTATATTCCTATTTTTGCCACTCTTCGACAAAATAAACTGAAATTCCAGACTCTACCCAGCACGTCTGATTGACCAGTATCCAGGGGATAATAAAAGTTATGCTTCTACTATCAAGGTGGCTTCTAATCTCAACAAATGGGGATTCAGCCTTCCTGCTCGAGCACCGCTCCCACAGCACACATATTGCCGCTCCCCTTGGCATCTTCAACCCACAGATCCCAATGTTCAGCGATCTACTTTGGACACCTTTCAGCAAATAATCCAAAAACTTCAGGCTGATCGGGACACATGAAAGATGCCATGAGTGAGCTATGTAATCCTGGAACTGTGAGTAATAAGTCGGAGTACATCTACTCCACTGTCTGTGTGTGTGTGTGTGTGGTGGAGGGAGGGTGACGGGTTGAGGATCAGACCAAAGGCACTCATTAGTGGTCCTTTTATGTGCTAGTTATGAGAGTGGGGGTGACATGGTGGGGCGGACCGACCTGACTACTGGGCAGCTGGATTTGCTGGAACACCTCTGCTTACTGGAATTAATACAGACCACACAGCCTGTGGGAAAGTCCATTGGTGGCAGTGCCTGGCTCCCTTAAATTTTATAAAATCAACAGACACCATGAAGAGAGTCAGGATGAAGGGGGTAGCTGCCTAGTGATGATGTGATAGCAACCTGGATCCTCATCTTGCCAGATTGTGTTTATAACCAGTGCTTTGGTTAGCACATGGAATGCCTAACAGCTATGAATGGAATTTATATATATATATATATTTTTTTTTCCACCTGAGCATTGGCAGGTGGCTATGGTCCTCCAGATGGAGGGACTCTCTCTCTCTCTCTCTCTCCAGTCCCATGGCTCCTGTGCTAGGTGGCCCTGGTGATCCCCCATGGATTGCCCCCCATGGTGGGGCCAGGAAGAGGATGCCAGCTCCTCCTTCCCCCCGGAGACCCAATCCAGAAACCAGGACTGGTCCCGGGAGCCACAGACCATCATTGAGCCTGCCAGGCTTGATTTTTCCTCTATTTTGTCCACCCACATCCCCTCTGATGCAGAGACATCGGCTCCAAGTCTCCCGACCCATATGGCTATCCAGCCACCGCCAGGGGGTAGTCAGTGAGTGGGATGACTAGTCTCCTTCCCCCTGAGAGAGGATAGCAGTCCTCTGGATGCTCAATCCTCTCTCCCCCTGCTGACCTCTGGTGGCTCAAGATTGTTCCAGAACCCGGGGCACCAGCGTGGCACGAGGTGTGGCGACAAGCACTTCAGCCATCAGCGCCACCAAGCTGGCTGCTAATGGAATTTCAAGAGCAGATTACTGGTTAAGGGGACAATGGTGTTCATTGCCTTTTGAAGGGGATGTGGTTACGCGGTTCCCCTAAATGGAGACACTGCTTTATTTCAGTAATGCTACCTCCTGGCAGACCACAATGACCGACTCTGTCCTTATGTGTAATAGCACTGCATTGAATAGGCTTCCCTAGGGCTCATTATTAACTCTAACCTTTATCAGGTACTTGTTTCTCATTTTAGAGCTGTAGGTATTATTATTATTATTATTAGTCCAAGACAGTTTTGTTGCAGTGCTCCTAACTGCCGTGGGGGTGGGGTTAGCATACCTCTGCCCCTCACACAGTTCCAGGCTGGCTGGGTGTACCAGGGTGGGGTCCAGGATCTGATCTTGACTTAGTCCACAGTGCCCCCCCCCACTTCCTTCATTTACACCTCATACAGGCTATTGGAGCTGGGTGACTTCACTAACCAGTTGATAGCCCATGAGAAAAGACTACATGCTGGTCTTAGCACACTAAAGCTTGGACCCTACTTTGCTCTCCTTTGCTTTTCCATGGGAATGTTCAGATTTAAGAGTTTGCTAGCTTTTGACTTTCACCTTGTAGTTTCACTTGACAGACGCTATAGAAACATAGACTTTGAAGGCAGATAAGGACTGCTTGGCCCACCTAGTCTGCCCATTTCCTTACCTGACGGATAAGCTGCAAATCCTAGTTAACCAACAGCCTATTTCTTCCTACCCCCCACAATAATTGCCTTATGTCTGTCCCATGCATTCTTGAATTCCCCCACTGTTTTTGACCCCACAACCTCCTCAGGAAGGCCTTTCCATATGTCCACCACCATCTCAGTGAAAATATACTTTCTCACATTACCCCTGAGTCGTCCCCCGCTATCTTCAGATTGTGTCACCTTGTTCTTGCACATCTCTTTTCTGAAAGATGCTACCCTCTTGGACTTTGTTGATTTCCTTGAGGTACTTAAATGTTTCTATCACATCCACCTCTCCCTCCTTTCCTCAAGGGTGTACATATTAAGCTCCTTTAGTCTCTCCTTGTATGGCTTCTGTTGCAGACCCTGCACCATTTTAGTTGCCCTCCTCTGGACTGTCTCCATCCTGTCTATGTCCTTGCAGAGATGGAGTGTCAAGAACTGGATGCAGTACTCTGGATGGGGTCTCACCAACTGTCTGTACAGGGGGATAAAAACTCCTGTTTTCTACTGGTGATGCCTCTCCAGTATTCCCCCAGCCCTCCCTACTGAATTCTCACATTGCTTGCTAACCTTTAAGTCATCTGATAGGATTACCCCCAGGACCCTTTCCATTTATGTTGTTATTACTACCCCCCCACCCCCATTGTGTACTCTTCTTCTGGGTTTTTGTCTCCCAGGTGCAATATTTTGCATTTCTTTGCATTGAATCCAAGCTGCCTTGCTTATGACCATTCCTCCAACCTTGCCAAGCCCCTTCTCATCCTTTCCACCCCCCCATGTGTATCAACTCTGTTGCAGATCTTTGTGTCATCTACAAAGAGGCATACTTTTCCTTCCAGTCCCTCTGCAATGTAACCTACAAAGATATTAAAAAGGACCGGACCCAGTACTGAACCGTTGCAGTACCCCACTAGTAACCCCCCTTTCTTCAGAGTGGACTCCGTTTACTATTACCTTCTGTGTCTTGTTGTCCAGCCAATGTTTTACCCAGGCTACCACCCTGGGACACACTCCCAGGCTGGCTAATTTGTTTATTAATCTTTTGTGTGGGACTGTGTCAAATGCCTTGCTAAAGTCTAGGCAGGCCATGTCCACAGCCCCTCCCTGATCTACTACTTTGATCACCCAGTCAAAGAAATCAATTAGATTCGTCTGACATGACCTTTCCACTGTGAATCCATGCTGCCTTGGGTCCTGTGCCCCATTAGCCTCTAGGTACTCAACAATGCTTTCCTTCAGAAGTGATTCCATCATTTTTCCTACCACTGGGGTCAAACTGACAGGTCTGTAATTTCCTGCCTCTGTCTTGCTCACACTTTTGTGAAGGGGAATCACATCTTCCAGTCCTCGGATACTACACCATCCTCCCATGATTTGTTAAAAAGGCTAGTCAGTGGTGTCACTAATTCTTCCCTTAATTCTTTTAGAATTCTGGGGTGAATCCTGTCAGGCCCCATTGCTTTATCCACCTTCAGTTTTAGGAGTTCTTTCATAACCCTTTCTTCTGTGAAAGGACTGGGATTGACCCTCCTATCCAGAATGCTTCTATTGACTGGGTTAGGTACCTCGCCTTCCCCTTCCTCTTCTTTTGTGAATACTGAGCAGAAGTACTCATTCCGTATCCCTGCTTTTTCACTGTCCCTCTCTGCCCACCCACCTCCCCCTTTATTCAGCCTCACTATCCCTCCTTTTGTCTTTCTATGCTCCCTAATGTACCTGTAAAAGGTTTTATCCCCATTCTTAACTGAGTTTGCTATCTTTTCCTCGGTTTGGATCTTTGCTATTCTGATTGCCTTCCCTGCTTCCTTCTGCTTTAACTGATACAGTTCTCCATCCTGCTCCTTCTGTGTTTCCTTATACTTCCTAAATTTTATAGTTTTTCTCCCTAACCTTTCCTGCCACCTCTTTTGAGAACTATAGTGTTTTTTTCTTTTGTTTTGACTTGTTTATTTGCTTCACACAAATGCTTGTTGCCTCTGTGATGGCAGTTTTGATGTTTCCCCATTGTTGCTCCACCCCTCCTTCTTGCCTGTTTGCTAGTGCTTTTCTGAGGCACTCTCCAATCTTGACAAAGTCAGCCCTCCTGAAGTCCAGTACCCTCACTTTTGTGTGGCTTGACTCTGCAGCTGAGTTTATTGTGAACCACACTGTTTGGTGGTCACTTGTACCCAGATGGCTACCCACTTCTAAATCTGAGATCCTCTCTCCATCTCCATTTGAGAGTACCAGGTCTAAGACTGCTCCCTCCTGAGTGGGTTCCAACATTAGCTGTCTGAGGCATGCCCTCTGTAGGGCATCGAGAATGGCCCTGCTCTTGGATGTGGCTGCAGCAAAGGTGCTCCAGTTAACATCTGGTATATTCAGGTCCCCCATCAACAATATCTCCCCTTTCCCCATCATCCTAAGGATGTCTTCTATCATTTACTTGTCTATTTCCTCCCCTGAGAAGGGGGTCTGTATACAACCCCTGTGTGGATTGTGGTGGCTCTGAGGAAAGATCCCAGACTGCTGCTCACTCAGTGTTAGTCTGTTCCTCAAGTCAGCGGTGCAACCCCCACCTGTTGTAATTCCACAAAAATATTTGCAGTGTCAGTGGCTCAGTAGGTAGCACACTCGCCTCTGAGGCTGGGAGATCAGAGGGCTGTGGGTTCAGTTCCCACATCTGGCACTTGGGTTAATATCCCAGTACTGACACTAGTGCAACATGAGAGGAGTGCTGCACTTCTGAGATGCCATCTTTCAGATGAGACGTTAAACCGAGGTCCCATCTGCCTGGATTGGTGGTAGTTCAGGTGGATGTTGAAGATCCCATGGCACTTATCGAAAAGAGTAGGGGAATTTCCTTGGTGTCCTTGCCAAATTTCCCTCGTTCACTAAAAATACCACCAACAGCTTAATCTGATTCAAGGTCAGTTGGCATTCATCTGTATCCCCTTCCCCAGGGTCGTGCCTGAAAATAGGCAGGATTTGTCTAGTGCACTTACCCGGTCAACAAAAACTAAATAAAAAAAAAAATTCTACATGGTGGAATGTACTTTTAACAGAGTTATGTAAGTGCAACAGTACTCATGCTGAATTTGCTATTATTTCTTGAGGCTCTGCTTTTATATAATACATATAAATTGTCTTTTTAATTTTTTTCTTACGTTCATTGAAATACTCTATGTATAGAGTGATGGATATGTAATATACTACTGGTTTTATGCACTGCAGAGCCTACATAAAGGTTTTGTTTATTTATTTTTAATTTACTAACCCTCACTGGCCAAACACATAAAGAGGCTCAGTATATTAACACTACATGCATGTGTACTTCGCACTCTGTTTTATTATTTATAAAGTCATATCATCCAGTCCCAAGAGGGATGTGGACTCTGGGCAGATGAGGGAGAGATGTCGGATTCTGAGATTTTCTTTCACCCTAACCATCCTGTGGAGCCGTTATTCTTCTCCCTCCCTTTTCTGTTTTTTTTTCCCTTTCGCTTCTTCGAGGTAATGTAACCCTCGCAGGAGCCTGACCCAAATTGGAGATCAATGGTCTCCTGAGACCGCCTCTATAGCTGCAACCTATGGGAGCACTTTTTTTAGTGTTGCTCCTTATGGGATTCACCTGTAAAATAATTCCTTTTACACTGGTGGAGGTGTGCGCTTTACAGCGCACTCCTCCACCATGTTATGGTTATCGGCCCGGTTGGCCATTTATACAATTGAGACATAGCTTTCTCTATCACAGGTATCTGTTTAGCCTGCCAGTTAATCTTTTACTTTGTACTTTCGTTTTCTTCTATGGATTAGGGTTATATATGTGGTACATACTTATACCTGATTGTATACTTTGTTTAATGTCTGCAGGAGTTCAAATCCTATCTTTTTTGCAGCCTCCAGCCCATATTAAGGGTGGGGCTTGGGGAGGGCGGCCATGTGGCTGTAGTTTTGGTTATCCTGTGTGTGTGTCGGGGGGGGGGGCTTCACAGCTGAAAGCACTTAAGTTGCAAATATGAGGGCTAAATTTAAAATAATTTCACACAATGTAAATGGACTAACTGGACCAGTGAAGAGGTACAGAACAATAACAGCCCTTAAGAAACTTCAACCGAATGTCTTGATGTTACAAGAAACACACTTGTCTGGTATAGAACATAAAAAACTCCTTAAAGAGCAGCTGACACCTTCAGGACAATTTTAACAAAACATAATATTTAGACACAGTTCAGCTTGTATTTCACATTCGTTTTGTATTTGTTCTCCCCTTTATTTATTATTGAGGTCATCTGCATAAAAACAAGATCTTTGCTCCTGAAGAGTTTATCTGTTCCTGTTGCTTTCTCCCTACCTGAGTTCACAATGTACTGTTTGTAACATAACAATTACTCACATGGCAACAAATTGTGATGTCACAACATGATTGTGTCTTGAAGTAGGGAGTAAGCTACAGAAGCACATGAACTCTATAGGATGTCTGAGATATAAAGATCATGTATTCATGCAAATTTTCTTAGTTATAAATAATGGTGAGGAAAAATATATAGAATATATATAAATATGGAATGCAAGCAGAATTTCACCTAATTATTAAGGTTTTCAAGGTTTTCTTTGAGGTGTGAGTAGCTCTTTAAATTTGGATTTACAGATGTTGTTGAATCAACTTACAAACATGGAAGGGGTTGAGGAATGGTTATCCTGGTTCCCAAGAGTTCCACTTTTGTGTTTGAGGGTCAACATTCAGATAAAGACATATTTTTGGCTCTGGTTTACAGTACTATATATGGACAGCAGGTGACATTTTGCAGTATTTATATACTGTACCTCCGGGAAGCCTCCTCTGTCCAGAAATTGGTGGATGTGATTCTCACCCGTAAGAGGGGAGCCCTGGTTGTGGGTGGTGATTTAAATTGCCTCCTTACCCCAGCAGTGGACACTTCTGACCCTCGGACCCCAGTGTCCATGTCAGGACAAAGGCACCTTCGGATGCAGTACTCAGGAAGGTGGGGCTTGTGGTTGTTTGGAGATGCTTGTATCCAACCACCAGACAATTTGCCTTCTACTCACATGACCATAGACACTATTCCAGACTGGATTACTTCTGTGTCAGTGGAGAGTGCTTTGGTTGGGTGCACTCTTCTGACATAGAGAGTATCTATCTCTCTGATCATGCACCCATCTATTTAGAATAGGGACTTGAAATAGAACACAGAAACACCTATTGGAGATTTAACAACTCCCTTCTACATGATCCTGATTTCCTGAGAATGGTAAAGGAGACAATCCCTAGAATAATACACAAAAATGCTTCAGACTTTACTATACCCCAGGTCCATGGGATACTTTAAAAACAGTCCTCCAGGGCTATATAGTTTGCTATGCAGCCTGTAAGAAAAAGCAAAATAAGGTGAAGCTACTTGAGGTACAAGAGAAATTGCAGTTTCTCCAATTGACTCTCATGCAGGGGGACAATTCATTGACCTGGCTATTCCAACAGAGCCAGAATAAGATCCAGAATCTATTAACATACAAGACAGAATAAGCACTACTGTGGCTCTGCCAGAAATATTATGAAGGTGAGGCACAGGTCTTTAAGATGCTGGCTTACTGCCTCAGAAAACAAAGTAGATTGGTTTCCATTCCTAAAATAAAGGACCCTCGAACTGACTAATGTGTAATGATTACCTCACAGATACTCAGAATATTCCATAATTATTACTCCCAATTATACACAGAAGAATTGCCACCATCAAAAGATGCTGTGACAGAGTTTTTAGAGTGGTTACAGCTCCCAGAATTGACAACAATACAAAAGGAATCTCTTCTTCAGCCTATTTCTGAGCTGGAATTTGTTTACACTATTAAAAATCTGAAAAAAGGGAAAGCCCAGGCCAAGACGGCTACAGGTCCGAGTTTTATAAGGCTATGCAAGAGATGTTTAAGGATCCGATGCTACGAGCCCTCCAGGAAACCCATTATACAGCTGCTTATCCCATATCCTGGAGACAGGCTACTATCTCGGCAATCTTAAAGCCTAATAAACCAAGTCATCTATGTGACTCTTACCACCCCATTTCAGTCTTGAGCCAAGACTACAAAATTTATGCCAGCATCCTTGCCTATTGTTTAGACTTTATTCTTTGACACCTATTCACCCAGATCAGTCGGGTTTCATCAGAACAAGACAGACTGCTGATAATATTAAATGAACCCTGCACCTCATCAACCATGCTTATCGTATTAAAACCCCTCTGGCGATTCTAAGCCTTGATGCTCAAAAGGCATTTGACATGGTGTCTTGGACTCTCTTGCAACTATCCCTTTATAAATTTGGCTTTCCCCAAGAATTCTTAAATAATATATCCAGTATATATACCACTCCCCAAGTGGTTGTAAAGGTTAATGGTTCCCACGCCACTCACTATAATTTGTCCCGAGGCACCAGGCGGGGGTGCTCCTTTTTATCACTGTATTTGTTTGCCTTATATGCAGAACCAATAGCCCAGTTTCTACATTAGACCCAACAGATAAAGGGTTATTTGGTAGGTGATCACCTGCACAAGTTGGCATATCATGTGGATGGCTTACTGTTATATATTACAAATCCTGATGCCCTACCGGTACTAGAAAACTGTTTACATACCATCGAGGGAGTCATAGGCTACAAAATTAATTCCCCAAAAAGGGAAATCCTACAAGAACATTTTAACCCATCCTCCAACTACAGCAACACCCCTATAAATGGAATAAGACCAATATTAAATATCTGGGTATTTACCTGACTCCAAACCGTACAAAAGTTTATACACAAAACTATTCCCCTTTGTTAGAATGGGCAAAAACTGATCTACAGCTCTGGCACCCTCTCCCTATTTCTCTTCTTAGTAGAGTACAAACTACCCAAATGAATATCCTGCTGTGATAGCTTTATCTTTTTCAAAACATACTGTTAATCCCTTCAAGGGCAGACTTGGCAAAGTGGGACAGGAAGATCCCCATCTTTCTGTGGAATGGGGAACGTCCTTGGGTAGCTTTAAAGAACTTGCAGTTGCCTAAATCCAGAGTGGTGCTGGCATTGCCCAACCTGTGTCATTATGCGATGGCATCATTGGACATCTCATTGGACATACTGAATTTGTCCACCATCCCAAGCCCCCTATTGGGTACAGGTTGAATGTGCTTTGTCTCTGGAAGTTCTAAATGAAACTATGGTTTTTCAACCACATAGGCAGAACTCTGCTTCAGAATCATCCATCTAGTGAGACACTGGGGAACTTTTTTGAAGAAATTAGAAAATTTGATGGGGGCTTGGGATTCATGCTTTGGACCCATCTTTGTTTCCAGCTAAGCTGGATCATAAATTTCACGATTGGATGAGACTGGGCCTGGTCCATGTTTTATCAATTTTATCATGAGGAGGCCTTTAAGTCTTTCTAACAATTACAATCTGAGTTTCAACTAACATGCTCAGATTATTATAGATACCTTCAAATTAGACAATTTTTAATCAGCATCATCGCCTCACGTTTGAACCTTGGGCTATCTCACCTATTTGCCAGTTAATCTAGTGGTACATAGGGAGGCTTGCCCTTTTCACCCTATCTCCCATTACTACCATGCCCTTACTGAAGTCCCAGCCTCATCAATGGAAGTAGTTCAATCCAGCTGGGAGGCTGAACTTTCCATCACATTAACTCCACAACAATGGATAGACATATGATGTAGACAACATCGGATTACCTCCTCTTTTATGTTTATTTATTAGACAATCAGAATTACAACCCTTTGAGTCAGGGACTCTTTTTCAAAGGCTTCAAATCAGGAATACAAAGAATACAAACCATGCTGGGATATAAACAGTGACAGAACTCAAAAGATACACACAGATTAGGGTCATAGACGCAGCATCAGGAGTTATCATAGTACACAACTGATTAAAAAACAACAGCTAAATACAATAAGAAGCATGTTCATTGTTAGAACAGCAGTAGGATAGGTTCTAGGAGTATTAGTCAGGATGTTGGAGCTCAGGAGGCATGTCCTCTAACGCGGGTGGGGCTCAAAGCAATCACAGGAGGAGGAATCCAGGAGGAGGGTCTTTAGGCCAGTTTTTAAGCAACTAAGACTGGGTTCCAAACAAATGGTGGGGGGAAGGTTGTTAAGACAGAGAGGGGCATGGTAACAGAAGGACCTTTGACCAAGAGAGGTCCTACAATAGGAGATTAGGAGGGAGGTTTTGGTGGAACATCTGGAGGTCCTTCTGTGAGGGATCATTTGGATGAGGGGATAGAGGCCAGAGAGGGGCTTGCTTCTGAAGTATTTTCTTGGCTAGGAGACAGGTGTGGCACTTAAGCCTTCCATCAAGGTTTAGCCTGTTTGTAAGCTTGTATATTTCACAGGTGTGTGTTAGTTTATCGCATCCTGAGACTAGGCGGCATGCTTTGTTGATGGCTATTTTTAAACGGTATAAGGTGTATATATATATATATATATATATATATATATATATATATATATATATATATATACACACACACACACACACACACACACACACACACACACACACACACACACACACGTGTTTTGGTCATGACATGTCCAGCCTTGATCTCCTTTTGGCGGGTGGTTGAGTTTGTTTTGACAGAAATGATCCCCGATTCTGGGCCCTTGACACCAGAAATAGCAACTTTATTGCACTTCCCCTCACAAATCAAGCAGAAACATAACTGTTATCTCCTTAGTATTTTACTGGCAGTGGCCAAAAAAATGATGATTAAATTATGGTTACAGAAATCCCCACCACAAATCAAACTAGGGAGACACAAATTATGAGATCTATAAAATGGAACAAATGACAGCCCAACTACGACACAAGCTGCCACTTTTGACAAATAGATGGACAGTTTGGCTACTATATGTCTCCCAACACAGGACATATATTACTCCATGATGGGGTTTTAGGCAAAAAAAAGAAGAAAGTGATATAATCCAGTTGGTCCATACAGTTACTGATCTTCTGGTTGGTTGCTCAGTGTGCAGAAGGCCCCCCATGTGTCTCTATGTATACCTTTATTAGTGACCACCCCCCAAAAAAGTGCCATTGGATAAACAGGTAGACTATTGTACTGAAAGTACTGCTGCTGCATTATGAATCAGCTGGTATCATGACATTCTTGTTACTGTTTTGCACTGTATGTACCACCAAAAATGTAATACAAATACAAAATAAAATAAATAAATAAATATAACCCACATAAAGACAAATAATGCTCTCTGTCAAGTTGGTAATGCATAAATAAAGCTATGGCCATAACAGAGAATAAGCAGAACAGAAAGTATGTGGCAGGGAAGGAGAAAAGAAAGCAAATAGATACAAAACTGGATAAAACAAAAAAGACAGGGGAAAGGGAAGAAATGAAAAACATGAGGATGTGGAGGAGGAGGTAGTAAAATGGCAAATAGTTATTTTCTTTTGTGGTCACCAATTATGGCAACAAGGATCCACTAAAGTGACCACTTTAAAACCACAGGTCATATCAGACCAAAATACAAAAACACCTTAGTATGCCAGTGTAGCCTCACAAAAAATAAGACCAACAAGCAAAAAAGAAAGAAATTTATTGGCAAATAGACGTGGCAAACAAATATTTTACTATGTGGTCCCAATTTTGGTGTGAGGATCTGCTGAAACAATCACTTAAAAACCACAGGTCACACTAGACCAAAATAACACAACCAAATAATACAGCTGCAGAATATCAATATCAATAAAGGAAACCAATTTTCCAAAACATCAAGATTTTATTAGACAAAGGTGATAAATACATAACGTGCACAAATAAAAAAGTGTAAAGAAATTAAAACAATTTCACTATCACAGAGTGAAAACACTCAGGTTGCACTTAAATATAACCCACCTAAAGACATATAACGCTCTTTGTTCAGTTGTTAATGCATTTTAAATAAATATATGCATTCACATAATGCAACTTGTGTGAATGTAAAGAGTTTGAATTTGAAAACTGCCCAAATAGGAAATAATAAAAAATATATGTGATGCCACTAAGGTGGCTGGGCACTGGCATGCTGCCAGTTGGCAAGCTCTTTCTATCCACTGCCCAGATTACACCCCAAAAACACAGCTCAGTATGACATGCATACATACACACAGGCTGCTCCAGGACTCAGAAGGAGGAAGATGGAAGTGCTGCAAGCCTGCAATGTGGACAACTGTAAAGAGTTTGAATTTGAAAACTGCCACAAAAAGAAAATTAATTTATTTTTCACAGTTTTTTTATGGGAGGTTGGCAGCTACCAGTGGCCAAGCACTGTCATGCACAAAGAAAATGGTCCTTTGATATCTGTTGTTGCCACTGTAACCCACAATCTACCCGACCCTCGCACTCAGCACCCACTATACCACTCCCCCATCCCTTCCTTAGCTACCAGGGTTCAAAGCCAAAATCCTTTCTGGGCCAGAGACACTTCCTCACTCTGCCGGACTGGGAACTGAGGAAATCTAGTATGCAGTCAATGTATTTCAATTCATTTTGAACATGTACTCATAACTTGGTAATTTTTAGGGCTGCAGTGGGTGGAGCCCTGCAGACCTATTGCTTTTTAAAAAGGACTCCTCATTCCTTGCATTCTTTGTGACCAAACATGTTGGAGTGTCAACACAGTTGCCTCCATTACCAGGAAGCACTCTGCTCCCTGTCAGCAAGAAAGTAGCACTACACTGTCCCCCCCACCCAATCATCCTTCTCAGCACCCACCACCCAATTCCACCCCAGAAACATAACAGTGACACTGGGGGTGCTCAATCCTCAAGTGTCTCGATGAAGAATCCTCTTTTTTTTTTTTTTACAGTGATAACAGCGACCCTCCCCAACACGGCGCATGCGCTGTTCTTTCTTCCTTTTTTTTACATATATATTTATGTCCCCTACCGAACCCTTCCTCTCAGCACCCACTACCCGACACTCTCCCAGAAACATAACAGTGACACTGGGAGTTCCCATTCCCCCAGTGTCGTGCTGAGGTATCCTGCGTGTCTTTTTTTTTTTTAATGTAAAACCCTGTAAAAAGAAAATGGTCTATTGATGACTTTTGTGGCTGTAACTGCCCCTACCCGACCCTTCCACTCAGCACCCACCACCCCCCTGAAGCTCTAACTTACTGATTGGGAGTCCAATGCAGTAATCCTCTGTGGACCGCAGACACGTCTCCACTCTTCAAAGTCAGACCACAAACTGAAGAAACAGGTATATGCTTCAATGTATTTCTAAGGGGGTTTGAACTCAGTGGCATAACTTGTTAGTATTGGAGGGATGTGACCCCCTTGTGAATGAGCCTTGTCTGATCTCTGCTGCATCAAAGTAACCATGGGGTTACAAGAATAATAGCCTAAGACACCAGCCCCCTTACTTGCCATATGTGCTCTTGGAATATTGATCCTCACTGTCTGATTAGTGCTGTGAGTCTGGAAAAGAGAGAGAGAGAGAGAAAGAAAGAGAGACAGAAGAGAGAGAGAGAGAGAGAAAATGACTCTGAGGACTGTGTGCTGCTTCTGTCACTGGTCTGAACTTGCTCTGAACTGGGGAAAGCTAGGTTCTGGGCCAGATGCTGCTTTTTGTTCTTGCATATGCAGTTATTTCTTCTTTTTTTTTTTTTTTTTACTATATATTAATGTACCTCCACCCAACCCTCCCTCTCAGCACCCACAACTCCACCTCCACCCCACCAGAAACATAGAAGTGACACTGGGGGTGCCCAATCCCTCAATGTCACACTGAGGAATCCTCCATGCCTTGTATTTTTTTTTATGTACAACCCAGTAAAAAGAAAACGGTCCATCAATATATTTCATGGCCGTAACTGCCCCCACCTGACCCTCCCACTCAGCACCCCCCTCCAAAGCCCTTACTTACTGATCAGGAGTCCAATGCCATAATCCTCCCTGGACCACAGACATGACTTCACTCTTCAAAGCTGGACCGCAAACTGAAGAAACAGATATACTCTTCAATGTATTTCAGTGGGGTTTTGAACTTACCTGCATAACTTGGGCATTTTTACATATTTTTGGCCCAAATATTCAACCTGTCTTTTTTGGGATCTCACTTTATGAACAATGGCACTGTCTTTAGACAAATCTGTCCCAAAAGGTGATTTTGTGGTCCTTGTGTGAAATCACCTTTCAGACAGGAGTTGAAAATGTCCTCTGTCCTTGATCTTGAGGTGGGGTCATGAGAAGGCTGTGTTGAAAATTTGATGTAAAAATATTATAACACAGCAAAGTTATGAGCCTATGTTGAATTGTGTGAACACAGCCTCATAACGTTGGTAATTTTCAATATTTCTGCCCCAAATTTACAACATAGCCATATCTTTACAGTACCGCATGAACATGACAGCCGTCATTTTTCAAATCCTGGCCAAAATGTTTTTTTTTTACATCCCAAAAGGTGATTTCACAGTCCTTGCGTGTAATCACCTTTCAGGCAGGTGTTGAAAATTTTCTCTGCCCTTGTTCATGAGGTGGAGTCATAAGAAGTCTATGTCCAAAATTTGGTGTAAAACTATTAAAACACAATAAAGTTTTGAGGCTACATTATATTTTGCAAATGCAAGGTCCTAACTTTGGTATTGTTCAATATTTTTACCCCAAATTTACAACATAGCCATATCTTTACAGCACCCCATGAATGTGACAAATGTCATTTTTCAAATCCTAGCCAAAATGTCTTTTAATAACCCAAAATGCCATTGTATGGCTCCTGTGCAAAATCACCTTTAGGCCAGAAGTTAAACATTTTCTCTGCCCTTCATGAGGCAGGGTCTTAACAAGGCTATGTTGAAAATCTGGTGTAAAAATATTAGAAAATAAATGTTCAATATTTTTACCCCAAATTCCTTAGTTGCAGCCCTATCAGCTCTGGCCAGAGTTTGTTTAATATGTTTCCCCCATATTTTCAACATGCGCCCCCCCCCCCATGAACAAGTAGGTGACATTCTTCAGCTCTGGGCCACAAGGGGATTTTGCAGTTGCTCTGCAAAATGAGCTTTCAGACAGGACTTCAAAATTTTCACCTACTGGGTTCATGTTGTGGGGTCATAAGAATGTTATGATGAAAATCTGGAGTAGAAATATTTAAAAAAACAACAAAGTTATGAACATACATTGACATTTTTCAATGCTAATTCATAAGTTTGGTAATTTTCAATATTTTGACCCCAGATGTTCAACATACTCATTTTTACACAACCTCATGAATGTGAGAGCTGTTGTTTTTCAAATCCTAGACAAATTGTGTTTTCACACCTGTGGTGTAAAATGATGTTTCAGAAGTGATTTGAAAATGTTCACCTACTGGGTTCATAACATGAGGTCAAAAGAAGACTATGTTACAAATTTGGGGTCAAAATATGAAAAAGAAATGAAGTTGTGAAAGTATGTTGACATTTTTCAGTGTGCACTCATAACTTTGATAATTTTCAATATGTTGGCACCAAATTTTTAACACAGTCATTTTTAACACCACCTCTTGAACCAAACAGCTGTAATTTTTCGAATCTTAGCCAAATGTGATTTTGCACTTATGGTTTAAAATGACATTTCGTGCAGTATTTTATAAATTACACCTGTCATGTTCAGAAGGAGGTGGGGATGGGGGTGTTCATAAAAAGAGTATTTGAAACTTTGGAGACAAAACTATTACAGAAACAAAAATAATAAAGTAACTATGTAAAAATAAAGGCAGCATCAGTAGCAATCGGTGCATTGTAACAATAACTGACTGAATAAACATGATGAAAGTAAACCACACTCAGGAGTTTGAACAGCAGAAATAACTGAACACTTTATTGTGCAAATAAGCATACCCATAAAACAGTCGTGCTCCCCCGGCAAACTTCAATGTTTCGCACTTGCACACTTTCAGAAGAAGCTAAAGTGTTACTCAGAATACCATCAATATAAAGCATGAACAATTAATATCAAATAATTGAATAATGATAACACACAAGGACACTTAAAACAATCATTGTATTGCACACAATTATTTAACCTGCCACAATTCATGATTCTATTCATTTAAATAAGGCATAAAATTACAACATATTGCTTCATGTTGCCTTTTATTATTTCATTCTAAACCACTGAGGATGACAAATTACTATAAATATAGTGGTGCTGCTCAATAAGCCTATCGTAAATCCTTTCCATATTTCATGATGCAGGATTTCTTCTATACAAATTATAAGAGAGCTGATTTTTTACACTGGAAACTAAACTCAGAAGAACAACACAAATATTCATATTTACATACGGACATTATATTTACATAAATGCACTATGTAGTTATAGTGTCCATATGTAAATATGTAAATATTAGTATTGTGTGCAACTCAATGATTGTTTTAAGTGTCCTTGTGTGTTTATCATTATTCAGTTAATTGTTCGAGCTTTATACTGATGGTATTCTGGGTAGCACTTTAGCTTCCTGTGAAAGTACATAAGCGCAAAACATTGAAGTTTGCTGGGGGGCACAACTGTTTTATGGGTAGGCTTATTTGCACAATAAAGTGTTTAGCTGTTTCTGCTATTCAGACTCTTGAGTGCAGCATACTTTTATCAAGTTTAATAAAGTAACGTTGTTTGCAGGGATGGCTGTTGGCCCAGTGGGGATCACGTTGACTTCCCATGCCAGTGGCCTGAGTTTGGATGTGAGCTCAGTGAGCTGGCTGAATGGCCCAATGCTAGAGGAAAGGGATTGCAACGTGTGGCACTGGTCCCAGCCTGGGGAAGGACACAGAAGTGTTCTGGTGCACACACTACACCTTGTGGAGGGCTGGGGAGCCTTTCCTCACAAGAGGTTGATGTGCGTGTTGAGACCTGATGGGCCCATGCACTGCATCTGGACAAGTAAGTTAGCCTGGCAGTTTTAAATTACAGCGCAGGCACATACCTACAGTTAGAAGGAAGTCAGACTACCAAAAATTACTCATATCACTATGCATGCCTGGCACACACACCATACACTCAAACATTCGGCATTGACAAGTGCTTGTTTCTTTTTGTGGCAGTCTTGAAATTCAAACACTTTACATTTACCCAAGTTGCAGGCTTGCAGCAGTTCCTTCTTCCTCCTCCTCAAGTCCTGAAGCAGTGTGTGTTGTCCTGAGCTGTGCTGCTGCGCTGTGATTTAGACAGCAGGTTGCAAGTGTGTGCCAGCAGGCAGCATACCAGTGCCCAGCCCATGTTAGTGGGCACCTTGGTGGCATCCCATAAAAATTAAAAAAAAAAATGTGTGGTATTTTTCAAATTCAAACTCTACAGTCACACAAGCTGTAGGCTTGCAGCAGTTCTTTCTTCCTCCTCCTGAGTCCTGAAGCAGTCTAATTGCAATGTGATCTAGGCAGTGGGCAGCATGTGTGTGTCAGTTAACATCATGCCAGTGCCCAGCCAATGGTAGTTGGCACTGTGGTGGCATCCCAACAAATTTAATATAAAGTCTTGTAAATATTGTAGCAGTCTTCAGGTTCCCCAAGTCGCTGTAGTTCCTTCCTCATCTTAAGTCCTGAAGCAGGGTGTGTGTGTGTGTGTGTGTGTGTGTGTGTGTGTGTGTGTGTCCTGAGTTGTGCTGTTGCAGTATGATCTGTGCAGTGGGCAGCAAATGTGTGCCAGCTGTAGTGTGCTGGTGCCAAGCCCCTGGTAGTTGGCACTTTGGTGGCATCTCAAAAAAGAATTTAAAAAAGTCCCTTTTTTGTGTCAGTCTTCATATTTCTACAAGTTGTTGTGGTTACTTCTTCCTGAGTCCTGAAGCAGCCTGTGTGTGCATGTGTGAGAGTGTGTGTCATCCAGAGCTCTGCAGTTGCAGTATGATCCTGGCAGCGGTCAGCAAGTGTGTTTCAGTTGATAACATGCTGGTGACTGGCTACTGGTAGTTGACACCTTGGTGGCATCCCCCAAAACAATTTAAGAAAAATAATTTTTATATTGGCCATCTTCACGTTCCCCCAAGTTGCTACAGTTCCTTCCTCCTCCTGAGTCCAGAAGCAGCCTATATATGTGTTGTTCTGAGCTAGGTTGTTGCACTGTGACCTGGGCGGTGGGTAGCAAGTTTGTGCCAGCTGGCATTGATTCAGTGTCCATCCTCTGATAGTCCTTGGTGGCATCCCATAAAATAAGAATTTAAAAAAATATGTAAAATAAAGTCTTCATCACCCAAGTGGCTCAGTCCTGTGGTAAGCATTAGGAAACTGAGCAACAGAGAGGCCAAGGAGATGGGTGGCATGGGATCATCCAGTCACAACAAAGAAAAATCAAAGCAGAGTTGCCTTGGTCACAGACCCTCTGCCTCAGTGGGAACTACAAGTGTAGAGGAAAATAAGAGTAGTTGAACAGTTTGTAAAGTATATCACATTGTATGACCCACTCACAGTGGCACTGCAAGGGTTGCAACACAAGCAATAATTGTAGAAAAAAGGAATAAAAAAGGAGTGCATCAGTTAGTGACACAGACGGAGGAGGAGGAGCAAAGTGATTTGGCAGAGCTTGGAGACAAAGATACAGACTGTGACCAGAACCATTCCCTGACCCAGAAGAACTGGTGCAGGAGGAGGAGGAGGAGTATGATGATGTGGAAGCAGGCCACAGTAGCCCGCCCATTAGGCAACAGCAAGAAGTGCCAGGAGGAAAGGCCAAACTAGTGACATTGGTGGTGTGGGATTTCCTTTGAGTAGATAAAGGACCATGGGCACATGTAGTGCCTTTTATGTAAAGATAGGCTGCATCAGGGTTAAGGAGGAAACAAGGCTTGAAACATCTACCATGAAAAGGTATTTCCTGAAGTCCCACAGTTCTCAGTATGAGAAGGCATCTGAACACGTGGCATCAGCAGCAGCACCAGCAGACAGCGAAGTTGCTACTGATGGTAATGATGATGGGCAGGGGAGGAGAACATTAGGAGACCAGGTAGAGAAGAAGTCATTCATGTGGTAGTCGATGCATGACTCCTACATCTTTCATTCTTCAGTTCTTTAGCCCATTGACTTCCACACCTCCAAGGGGCTACAAATCCCTGGCCACTTCCCAAGCAGGGATGGCAAAAATAGGAGCCAAAAGTCACCTCCAGGTAAACAAAAGCACTCAACTCTCACTGGTTGAGTCCCTGAAAATGGGCCAAAAATATAAAGCCAACAGACTGGAGGCAAAAGAAGATAACAAGAACAATTTTGGAAATGCTAGCCACCGACTTGCTGCCATTCCCTTTTGTGAGCAATGCAGGTTTTCTATGGCTAACACAAGTAGCAGTGCCAAGGCATTAAGTGCCCAGCCATACCTATTTTTCCACAGTGGCTCTTCCTCATTTGTATCAGAGTGTCTACAAGATTGTGTTGCATAGTCTGAAAGCATTTGTTCCAGCAGTTCATATCACCACCGACATGTGGACCAGTGGTCAGATTGCTTATTACAGGGTAGTTTGACAGGGCTTAATAAAGCCCTGTCAACATTTGTTGTGCAGAAAGAGTTAAACACAATGATCGGTTTTATCCTCTCATTTTCTGTCTCTTGTCTGTCTGGTTGTGCAACCAAATGTTCTCGTGAGACCTAGGAACTGATCACTCAGTCTTACGATTCTCCACCTCTCACTTACTCTCTACCTTCACTTGCTGTTTCTGTCTTTGCTTCACCCATGCAGATCTACAGTTATGAAATATATATGAATCTTTGTGTGAAACTGTTAGTGAAACTGATATCCCTTTGTTTGAAATGTATATAGCTATACTGTTGAAATGATTGCAAAAAGCTATTTGGAATTTAGGGAGTTAACCTGAGATGCAGTCTGAGCTCCTCTCTGGCTTGTTTACAAACCTTTGCAGAGCTGTCAGCAGGAGGCCAGCTTGAGGCCCTGTTCTATTTGCTGCACCTGCCAAGAAACTGACAAGAACATTTTGAGAAAAACAGGATGTCTCATAATGAGTCCCTAGGCCTTTCTTTCTTGTTAACCCACTTTGTGGGCAAAATTTCTAACAGCTTTCTTTAATAGGTGCATACAAGAGTCTAAATACCCAGAATCTTGGAAAGAGGCACATATTGTGCCCATTCATAAAAAAGGGAACACTGCAGATCCAAGTAACTACAGACCTATTAGTCTGTTGGATATGAATTTAAAAATATTTGCAAGGGACTTCTGGTGACGTCGTGGCACCTGCAGCAGCTTAGGAGTTGAGCTCTCTCCCCGAGGGATTACTAAAACCTCCAAAAACCTTCAATTTGCTACAAATCTTAAGCAGAATGCCACTAGGAGGTTCCAAAAATGACAGAGGAGACAAAATTTGATTTAAAGCAGTACATAAAGAAGCTGATGGCACCAGATTCAAGGGCAAGCCACAGGCACACAGTCGGAGCTCATCTCCCCACAGCCCACATGGCTCCGATTATGATATGGAGGGTGAGTTGGAGATACTCTCCAGATCAAGGTTTGAGACTCTTGAAAGAAATACAGGACTCTCGTATAGATAACAAAAGAGAATTTAACAACCTGTCACAGAAACTTAACAAAATGGAACACCGAATTGAGCAGGCGGAGCAGAGAATTGCTCAAACCGAAAGTATCGGGAATCTCATGGGCCCGGCAGTGGGCTCGCTATATCAACATACCCTGGCCATACAAGCAAAATGTAAGGACTTGAAGAGCAGATCCAGGAGGGATAACCTCCGCCTCTACGGTTTGGCAGAGCGCGCCGACGCTCAACCAATAGCTTCCTTTCTCGAGGACCTCCTGAAAGACATACTCGACCTACCAGATGGCTACCAACTCAGAACTGAGTGGGCCCATAGATTCCCTGGTCCTCAAACCCACGGAGCCCACCGCCAGACCTAGATCCATTATAATGAAGTTCTCCATCTACAGGGTCAAGGAGGATATACTGAAAAGAGCATGGCATAAAAAAAATCTTAAATACCTTGACTCGCAGCTGTCTCTGGACCAAGACTACCCCCTGGAGATACAGCAAGCTCGGTGGAGGTGGGTCTCCTTTTTCAAAATCCTCCGAGACAATCAAATCCACTTTCAGGCTCCCTACCAGGCAAAACTTAGGATTCTTTAGGAAGAGGGAGTGAAGACATATAACTCGCATGATGAAGTAGTGACAGCATTTGGGAGGAAAGCATCCCCCACACAACTAGAACTGGAATGTTTGAAGTGGAAACAGGTGGGGAACACAGACTAGAACCTAGTTATGAGTGAGAAGAAGTCAGGCTCTGCGCTGGAGATGGCATGTGCACTTCTGGACCAAGTAGCCACCTTGCAGAAGAGGAAAACACAAGGACTGCCACAAGATTCCTCGATGGCGCTGGGTTGAGGAACTGATCAGGAGGTAACTGTCCATTACTTTACTGTGCTCTGTTTGCGCAGCACAACCCCAGCCCTTTTCCCTGCCCTCTATAGAAGAGAGACCGCTGACTCTTCAATTCGGGTTTAGTATAAAACAGCGACTGTCACGTGGGCATGTCCTACGTTCCTCCCCTTTCCCCGGAGCGGAATACCTCGGTGCTGGGTCCCAAATAACAACTTTGAAATTACTTTGAGACATTGCCTTCTAAAATCATATCTTCGGGCCCAGACCGCTTGTTCCCCAACGAACTTTGACATTCAGGGTCTGAACACTTCTGGTGCCAACAGATTAGATGATATCCTGGCCCCTTTTACCTCTAGAAGTGGCCCATATGACCACATGACATGAGTTGGGACTTTTACCCTCAGACCTGCAAGACAACACCACTGCCGGCTGGCCATGACTGTTTACTCGAACTGAAACTGAAGGGGGAGGGTCCCCCAGATACTTTACAACAAGGCGGGAACAGAGTAACCTGTAATGTTTGACCAGATTGAACTTGAGTAACATAATGGTTCCTAATGTGTGTTGGGAGACACTTTCCAGATGGATTTTGGACCCTAGTGATCAGGGGAAGGGGGAGTGGGCACTAAAATAATGAAAGAAAGAAATGGGGTGCTGAGAGAGGAAGCGGTTTCTGGAGGGCGGGGGGAGAGCGTGTGGTGAAATGGAAGGGAAATGGTGCCGATTTAAACATATAAGCTGTACATGTAAATGGCATATTTTATTTTGTTCACACCCTCTGCATTTATACTACAGTTAAAATGAGACAGCTCTCGGTGGGGGGAGAGGGGGATTTGCTCTGAACTGCTGACAGGCCTTAGATGGGGCAGCCATGATGGAAACTAACGACTTACTTCGAGGTCTTAAGCAACATTCACAACCTCAGGGGTTGTCCCCATTCACATGGTGCATTTTGCCACCTCCTGTACTCATCCCCCCCCCACTGGATGGAGGGACGAGAACAGAAACCTGATGCCTACCTTGGAAGCACACAGTGCATTTAACTTGTTATTTGTTCCAATATATTTTATTTTTATTTATTTTATTTATTCAGAAATCGGAAAGTACCTTTGAGTCAGAGACTAATTTACAAATGTTTCACGTCACATATATTGAACAATACAAAGTTACGGTAACAATTAGAGCACACTTGATACATGGTAAAAAATAGGAGAAATAAAATAAAAAAGAAAGAAAGAAAGAAAAAAGATCGGGGGGGGGGGCAAGCCAGCCAGAGACCATTGTCATTGCGGTGGGAAGAACGTGTGACAGTGTCAGTAGCAGTCACAATGGTTAGAGGATTGGAGGTTACCCTTGAGGTGGGTTTTGAAGAGGCCGACAGAGTTTTGGGTCGCGATGAAGCAGGGTAGGTCATTCATCCAGCAGGGGGCCTTGTAGCTAAAGGACCTTTGAAATTGGGAGGTATGACATTGGGGAACTGTAAGATGTTGCTTGCTGGAGCTACAAGTTACTTTTGGTGTAATGGATGGGTAGATTAGGGAGGTGAGACCCAGAGGGGAGAGACCTAGGGTGACTTTTTTTGGCCATAAGACAGGTGTGGTATTTGATCCTATTGTTGAGGTTAAGCCAGTTAGTGGAGTTATATAGTGAGCAGGTGCGTGTGAGGCGGTCACAGTCCAGGACAAGGCGACAGGTTTCGCTGAGGGAGAGACGGAGCCTATTTAGGGCTGAAGTGGTGGCAGCACTATAGATGAGTATACTGTAGTCAAGGAGGGAGAGGATAGAGGATGAGACTGCGAGTCAGAGAGCGTCTTGGGTAAGGCAGTGTTTGACATGGTATGGTAGTCCTAGGCAGACATTGAGGGCCGTGGACAGTTAGTGTATGTGCTGGTAGAAACTGAGAGCCGGGTCCAGGGTGATGCCTAGATATTTGAAGGAATTCATTTGCTCGAGAGGGGTTAGGTCAGCAGTTAGTATCTGGGGGCAAAGTGTCTGCTTAGTTTTTGGGGCGCGGGTGAAAGCTATGAATTTGGTCTTCTTATAGTTTAATATAAGGAGTTGTGCATTGAACCACAGTTCAACTTCATTAAAGGAGGACTGGAGGGTTTGGTGGAGTTGCAAAGGGTCATGGCTGGAGGCAAAAGGACAGCATCATCCGCATATAGCAGAAGGCTGCTAGAACAGGTGCTGGAGAGGGAGTTATGGTAAAGACTGAAAAGGAGGGGACCGAGGATGGACCCCTGAGAGAACTGGGAGACTACTGGATAGTGTAGTGCCGATTTTGACCTGTTGGCTCCTGTCCGTTAAGTAGTCAGTGAACCAGTGTAGAGCATCCTGTGAAAAGCCAATGTTGGAGAGAGTGACTAGCAAGAGGGAGTGATTGATGGTGTTGAATGCCTTAGTGAGGTTGACAAAAACAGCACCAGTGGTATGGCCTTTGTCTAATTCACAGTAGATGTGCGTGGTGAATTCTAGGAGGGCAGTAGTCGTACTGTGCCCTTTGTGGAAGCCATGCTGCTGTCTACAGAAAAGAATGTGTTTATTAAGGTGGTCAGTAAGCTGGTCATAGATGATGCGTTTGAGGGCTTTGGATGGGGGAGGATAGATATGAGCCGGTAGTTATAGGTGTCAGTACGGGCCCCACCTTTAAATATGGAGGTAATGGAGGCAGATTTCCATGAAGAGGTATTTTACTTTGGCAGAGGGAAAGTTTCAGAATATGGGTGAGTGGGTAGAGCACGTCTTGGAGGGTGAGCCGGAGGAGCCTCAGATCCAGGGAGTCACTACTATAGTGGGCTTGTCTAAGAGCGTTTCTGAGATAGGGTTCTGCAGTCTTGAGGGTGATGCACTGTAGGTGGAAAGGAGGGTTGAGCTGGGGGGGATGGGGGCTGGCAGGGGGTGGGTCGAAGAAGTTAGGAGGGAGGACATGGCTGAGGTTAGTGAAAGCTTGGTTAAAGGCTGAGGCAATGCTAGAGGGGTCAGAAGTCAGGTGCCCATCAACCGATATCTGGTTTGAGGGGGTGTTAGGATTTTTGCCTCCTATTTCCTTGACATTGTTCCAGAATTTGTGCCCAGAGCCCCAGGTATTGGTGAGTGCAGCTTTATAGTGTTCTGTCTTGGCTTTTTACGTAATGCCCACGTACATTTGTTCCATGCCTCTCTATACTTCTGCCTATCCGATGGATGGCCAGTCTCATTTGAGAGGTGCCAGAGAGAGTCTCATGTATGCATCAAGGCATGGAGATGGTCAGAGATCCAAGGAGCAAGGTTGCCTTTGGCCATCCTTTTTGAAAGTGGGGCAAACTGGTCACAGGTGGTGCTGAAAGTGTGAATGATAAGGTCAAGGGCTAGGTCGAGGTCGAGGATATTAGCTATGAAGGGCCAGTCAAGTGACCTGAGATGGGATCATAGGCCAGCAAGTTTACTTGGGCCTAGGTTGTGATGGACAATTACTTTGGGGGGGTCTTGGTCATTTTGCAGGACCATGTGCAGAGAACTGGGGAGTGGTCACTGATTGTATTTGGTAGGACCGTGGTGCTAGTGATTTTATGGGGATGGTTGGTGAGGACCAGGTCCAGTATGGAGGAGGATCCGGTGCATGGGTCCAGATGTGTAGGAGAGGTGACTACTTGAGTGAGGTCTTGGGCTGTAGCTGCGTCTACAAGCGATGTGGTAGATTTAGCCAGCCAGTTGGTGTTGAAGTCCCCAAGTATAATTTGTTCATTTTGTTGCAGGAGGGAGGCAAGATATGACAGGATTGAGTGGAAGGCCATTTTCTGGTCTCTAGGGGGAATGTAGGCTGCCGTGATAAGAAGGGGGGTTTGGGAGGGGTCCATTGTGAGCTTGAGAGTGATGGCCTGTGGCCCAGGAGTAAGCAAGGGGAGGGGAAGTGGCTGGCAGTGTATTGTGTCCTTAACGTAGATGGCACAACCCCCTCCACGTTTCCCTTGTTGATCAGCTTGGAAGAGGTTGAAACTGGGCAAGGCTACCGTCGAGTCCGGGATCAAGTGGGACAGCCAGGTTTCATTTAGGGCAATGACATCGGACTGGCATTGGAGGACCCATCCCTGGTATGAGTCCCACTCTTTTAGCAGACTACAGACACTGAGGCTGGCAATATGAAGCCTGCCATTGGGGGTATGGTTAGGTGTTGAGGTTGCAAATGGGCCAGGATTAGGGTGGATATTACTGGATATTAGAAGAAGCAGCAAAAGGAGGGACCTGAGCACAGCATTCCAGGTCAATTTTCGGAGACAATGATCTATACGAGCTGCGGTCCCCAGTGAGTTGGAAAGGGAAAGGGAGGTGATGGGGGGGGGGTAATGTGCAAGTGGCTGACAGTAGGAGAGGGTGGGATGAGATAGGAGGTGGAGGGTTTGTGGGCTTCGTAGGGAGCAGCACCCAGTGTAGGAGTGTCCTTGCAAGGGTAGTCCATTTATGGCAGTGGTCGTAGTTGTATGTGGTATATGTGGGTAGGCAGAAGGTCCCATAGCCTGGGTGGAGGGTAGATGCAGTGTGGGACGGGTTCTCCTTGGTGTGCTTTGCAGGAGCCTGTGGATGCCAGGCAGTGTGGATGTAGGGGTAGTCACTGGGTCGAGATGCTTGACTGGTAGGGGAGTTTGAGGAGGGGGGGAATGAGCACAGGGGACAGAGCAAAAATGAGAGACAGGAGAAAAAGAAGCATGTTGAGGAGGAGGGAGGGTTTGTAGGGTGGGCGATAGGCAGTAGGGGGGAGAGAAAAGGAGCAGGAAGTAATAACAGAGTAGAGCTGCCTCTAGTGGTGACTGGGTATAGGATGCAGATGGAAAAGTGGGCTGATTGGTTCAGCCATTCAGCAGGCCGCCTATATAAGGACAAGTTGAGCAAGGGTGGTGGTGGGTGAGGTGGGGAGCCGATGCAACGTGTCGTCGGGGTAAAAAATGAGAATTTGCTTCCAGGGAGCCGTCAAGCGGTGGGAGGCCTGATTTCCTCACCCTGGTGCTTATTTGTTCAGCAGTTTACCTTGGATGCTCCTGGGGGGGTGGGGGAGGGCAGCTTCACCGGCCTTCATGACCTCAGCGGGCAGGACCCTCGGTGGATCCTTGATTCTGTGGGGGAACAAAAAGGCAGGTAAGTCTTTTATATCCTGCTATGAAGGGGAGGAGACAGCTTAGAAATGCAGTGTGAGACCAGAGTTGGCAAGAGAAAAAGGGGGAAAACGCTAACAGTGCTAGTAAGAGGAGCACAGAAATGAACTTATTCTTTTAAAATGCAGAGGCATGCTTTAAAACAGAGCTAAAAACTCTTTTAAAAATGCAGATGCACACTTTAAAACAGAGCTAGAAACTCGTACAGCTAACGCAGGTAGCTCCCTATCTTAAAGTCAGTTAAGGCAGTTCAGAATTAATTGATAATTAGCTTTAAACTAGCCTTTGGTTAATTGAGACATAGCACGCATGCATAACATACCGGCATTCTAGTGAGACAATTAAGGTAACATACATTGAGTAACAGAAACGCTGCTTTTGCCACAAATTAATTAAGGTACCCCCCTCTACACCCATGGAAATGCAGTTAGGTAGCTATAAATGTACTGGAAAAAAAAACTATCTCCACTTCCACGCTGATTTTTAATCATGCTGTGGTTTGCAAGAGTTCTTGTGGTATGTCAGTGTTCAGGTAAAAAATGACTCAAAGCCCAAAATTTGAATTTGCTTCCAGGAAGCCGGCGAGTGGTAGGAGGCCTGATTTCCTCACCCTGGTGCTTATTTGTTCAGCAGTTTGCCTTGGATGCTCTCGGGGGGGTGGAGGAGGGCAGCTTCATGGCCCTCACGACCTCAGTGGCTGGCAGGCAGGACCCTCGGTGGATCCTTGATTCTTGTATGCTCTTGGGGGGGTGGAGGAGGGCAGCTTCACCGGCCCTCACGACCTCAGCGGCTGGCAGGCAGGATCCTCGGTGGATCCTTGACTCTTGGATGCTCTTGGGGGCAGCTTCACCGGCCCTCACGACCTCAGTGACTGGCAGGCAGGACCCTCGGTGGATTCTATATGGTTGTGTTTACTGCCCTGTTGTCAGAAGGTTATGTATATTCACAAGGTCACAGCTTATTGAGTGTGTTGTATGATTGGTGGCTCCAGTTAAGAGGGATCAATGAAGCTTTTGGTGAGGCTGAGGGTGGATGAGGAAACAACGGCTTTAAGAGACCAGATAAATGGCTAAATACACAAGGTTTTATTCCTACAATGTCCACGGGTTGTCTAGCCCAGTTAAACGGAACAAAATCTTGAGTTATCTCAGAAAGGCCGCAGTGGACTTTATATTTCTTCAGGAGACTCACCTGTTCCTCCAGGAGCATGTTAAATTAGGCTCTATGGGATTCGGGAGTGCTGCCATGGCGTCATATAAAAAGGGACAGCGTAGCAGAGTTGCGATTTTAGTCCCTAAGCAAGTACCATTTGAAAAAGCGGACATGCTGGCTGACGGGGAGGGGAGGTACGTTATGATGAAGGGGACCCTGCAGGGCAGACCCCTGATTCTGGCCTCTCTACATTTATTGCCTGGGTTGGATGCAACTCTGTATTTAAAATTCATAACCACCTTACAAGATGGGCACAGGAGGATGTGATATGGGGAGGAGACCTAAATCTGACTTTAAACCCCACCTTGGACTCCTCAGCACAGACCCCTCAGAGGGAACACCATACAGCTAAAGAGAATGTTAGAGGAACTTGGATATGTAGATATCTGGTGCCACCTAGAGGATAAAAGAGATTACACTTTTTATTCCGCAGTACACCAGGCAAATACTAGACTAGATTACGTTTTGGTCCAGAAGGAGTTGATAGGACAGGCACAAGAGATATCGATTGGGGACTTCATTCTGTCTAATCATGCTCCTGTTTTTCTAACTATGAGACTGAGGGAAATTAGAAAATCCACATTTTGGAGACTGAATCTTTCCTTGCTCCAAGATAAGGAAGTGTTGGAGTCTATCAGACACACAGTTGAGTACACTGTGAAAGAAAATGATCTTCCTGGGATTTCTCCGGACACTTTGTAGGATACCACTCAGGCGGTCTTTAGAGGAAAATTCATTGAAGGGTCAGTTAGGAAAAAAAGAGAAAGGGAAACTAAGAAATTGGAATTAACTGTCCAGATACAACAACAAGAGGCTGTACAAAAAAGTAAAGTAGACAAAGGCAGAACGAGGTCCTTAAAACAACTTAAAGCTAAACTCACTACTATTTTGGACTATGTGGTGGAACAGAAACTTCTGTTCTTAAAACAGAAGTATTATGAGGGTGGTCCAAGATCCTTGCAGCTCTTGGCGGGGAGATTGTGGGTGCAGCGGGCTAGGGAAACTGTCCAGGCCATACAACATCCCACTACCCATAAAGTAGAGAAGGGGTTCACGGGGAGAGCCGAGGCCTTTTGGGAGTATTACACCAACCTGTACAAACAGGGACCTCAACCCTTCAAGATTTACATCTTCCCTCACTTACAAAAGAACAGGCAGACCAATTAAACCATCCTTTTGGTGACGGGGGAACAGACAGTACTATTAGAGAGCTCAAATCCCTTAAATGCCCTGGTACCGATGGCTTACCAGGGAATTTTACAAGAAATTTTGGTCTGACCTTGTCCCCCTTACTAGGGAGAGTCTTTCAAACCTTACATGGAGAACAGGGACAAGTGCCTTCCTCGTGGACGCAGGCCATCATATCTGTAATCCTTAAATCAGGGAAATACCCTCTCTTGTGCTCTTCATATCATCCCATTTCAATATTAAACATAGACTATAGAATTCTAACTTCTATTATAACTAAAAGGCTCCAGGTACTGATACCGAACTTGGTCCATTTAGACCTGACAGGCTTCATTCCAGGATGTTGGGCCCAAAATAATTTGTGAAAGACTTTCCATATAATTGACCACTTAAACTCTACAAAAACACCTGCCCTTCTGGTCAGCATTGATGCTGAAAAAGTGTTTGATAAAGTGTCCTGGACCTTTCAAGAGGAGACGTTAAGTCGATTCGGATTGGGGACCCCTTTCCTAACACTGATCTCTAAAATATATACAGCCCCGGTGATGTATATCAGGGCAAATGGACATCATACTCAGAGGTTCCCCCTGGAGCACGGGACTTAGCAGAGGTGCCCTCTGTCACCCCTCCTATTTGCCCTATATATTAAACCCCTTGTCCAGAGTATCAGGCAGGATAGAGGAATTAAAGGTGTGGAGATAGGTGGGTGCCAACACAAGATTTCGCTATATGCTGATGACATCCTCCTATATCTGGAGGACCCCTCGGATTCGTTAACTCGGACGATGGAGAAACTAACATATTTTTCCACCTTGGTCGGATATTCCTTAAACACCTCTAAAACAGAGGTCCTCTCTATCTTTTTTATCCCCTTCCCCCAACTACAGACCATCTACCCCATGAGATGGGATCTGAAGCAGATGAAATATCTGGGGATTAATATCTGTACACCTTCCTCACAGTTATTCCAGCTCAATTTTGCCCCCTTACTACACCAATTGAAGCTGGATATTCAGAAATGGAATATCTTACCATTACCTATCCACGCCCGCATATAAGCAGTGAAGATGAATGTACTGCCTCGGTTTCTATATCTCTTCCAGGACATCCCATGCATAATTTCACAAAAAGATCTGGAAACCTGGCAAAAAGTACTAACGAAATATATTTGGGCAAACAAGAAACCAAGAATCTGGAAAAAGACAATGCTTCTCCCAAAGGAACAAGGGGGTATGGCTATACCCTATCTTGAGGGATATTGGGTTGTCACTCAGATGAGGATCAGGGTACTGTGGGGACACCCAACTTATAAAGCTACTTGGAAGGAGATCGAGATGGGAACTTCTTTGTTCAATCGGCCCTTACCTTCCACCCCGGGGAGTACCCAAAAGATAAGCAGGGGATGTACACAGGCACTAAAGCAACATTGGAGAGTTGAAATTGGGGGACCTTGGGTAAAGCATACCAGGACAAGGTCTGGAGCTATCAATGGTGGTCGCTGGACCCCGGGTTTGGCCCTGTAGCTCTGGACTCCTAGTTCCAAGACAAGGCCAGCGAAGGCTTTTGGGTGCTCTGGCAGCTATTACAAGAGGGAGGACTTCTTCCCTTTGGGGTGGCCCAAAGGCACTTTGGTCTAACACCACCTGATAATATGAGATATCACCAGTTGTGTAGTTGCATTAATCAAAAAAGTAGGAGGGAGCGGGTCACTGGGAGTTTGATGGTTGGAGAGGAGAATTTTGAACATTTATGGAAATCAGAGAGTCCATCTGGGGCAATCACCCTCCTTTATAGAAGATATATTCAACAACTTGACCTCAATGCTGAATATATTAGACAAGAATGGGAACAAGAAATGAACTTGGTCCTCACAGAGAAACAATGGGACAAAGGTTGGAGGAATGTCTGGAAGGTGACCTCTTCATCTTTATGGCAGGAATTTTTATAGAAATTAAAGACTTAATATTTCAGAATACCTATGGTGGTCTCCAGACAACATACAGGCACATCCTCGGGGTGTTGGAAGCAATGTGGTGAGCACAGGGCCACCCACACCCATATTTTTGGTGCCTGTCCATGTCTACTCCAATTTTGGACACATATCATTAACTCTCTTACACAAATATTTCAAGTGCAAGGTCAGCTGGGACCTGGAGCCCTTGTGTTGGGACACATACCTGAGAAAGTGAGGGGACAGGATGCTGTATACTTCTGGCAGGTACTGACTGGCTGATTTGAAAACAGTTACTAGAAAGTGGCTCCAGACGAGTCCACTGACAATCCCAGAGTGGTTGGCAGTGGTTTCACAGATACAACAGTTAGAGGAGATCACCTTCTGGCTCCAACAGAAAACCCCAGCCTTTCAGAATAGATGGTCAAGATGGGTGATCTGGAGGAACCAACACAATTGAATACACTCAGTTAGTAGGATGGATCCCCTTTTTTCTGCCCTCGGGACCCAGAGGAGGCCACCGTCCCCCTACCCCCATGGATGGACGATGCTATCTTCCCTATGGGAGGAGGGGGAGTAAAGAACAGCTGCCCGCCCACTTTAGAGAACTTTCACCATGAAGTGCTTATTATACACTTAAGTATATATGATTGAGATGAAAGAGATTTTCTTATCAGTAATTGGTGACCTTGTAGTTTCAATTAGACTCAGTTTTCCTTTTTATTTTGTTTTTAAGGCAATTTTTAAGTCTATTGTTAATGACATAAGATTTTTTATATTAGTGCAACAAAAGGAATATAAATCATTCTGTAGTTTGGCCCAGAAGCAACTGAGAAAAGGGTTAACTGTTGAACGAACATGTGGAATGGACTCTGTGTCATATGTGTTGACCATAGAAAACATAGTTAATTGATTGGAGAATTTGTTTGATTGGACTGTTCCTTACATGTAATGTACTTAGTCTGGTAATGTGTATTGAAATAAGTAAAGTATATAAAAAAAAATTATTTGCAAAAGTATTACTTAATAAGTTGAATGTAAAAATAGATCAGATTGATGGTATTTCACCTCTACAAGCTGGTTTTAAGAAGAACTTTTCAACGATAGATAACATATTTTTTTTTGAGGAATCTGGTTGAAAAATATGTTTATTTATGTAAGCAAGTTCTGTATACAATATTTATAGGTTATTCTCTAGCATTTGATTCTACATCTAGACCCATATTATGGAATATATTATATGCTAGAGGAATAAACACCGGTCTGATAAATATTCTACATTCAATATATTCACAAATAAGGGCATCAGTGAGATTGAGTTTCAATGGTGCTCTATCAGCACCATTTGGGACTAATAGAGGTGTATGCCAAGGATGCGTTCTTACACCCACCCTATTCTTATTGTATCTAGATAACCTTGTAAATGATTTGAATAATCTTCCATCAGATTTCCCAAAAATTTTACATCATATTTGTGCAGCCTTAGCTTATGCAGATGACATCGCTATTTTTTTCATTATCCAAAAAAGGCTACAAAAAAAATTGGACTTTCTGTGTGAAAGATCCCAGAAACTAAAACTTAATTTACATATTAATAAAACTAAAGTAGTCTTTGGGGATAAGTCAAGAGCTTGATGGAAATGGCACCTAGGTCCCAATGAAATAGAGAAGGTAGATATCTATCTTTACCTAGGTGTTGTTCTCAGTGCTAATGGGTTCTGGACAGCACATGTAGAATCGACAAAGGAGAAAATATCTAAAACAGTAAAAGGACTTGACAGATTTGATAATAGTTTTGTTGGGAGGCTAATGGAACCCCTAGTACAAACTATTAAAGTTAAGTATAATATGCAGGCACTTAATGGTTCAGAGGTCTGGGTCAGTAAAAAAAACAGAGATTCTAGCTACTCTTATTTACAAGCTACTAATGAAATGTATGGGGCTTGGACAGTCATGCCCAGCAGCATACTTAAGGGTTGAGTTGGGTATTCCAGATCTCAATGCTTCTGTTGATATAAGAAAAATATTGTTTTGGATTAGACAGGTAAAATTGCCAAAGGATACTTTTGCATACTATTGTCTTGAAGAAAAACAGTTTTGGTATAAACGAGAATATAGAGGTTCTTACTGGTATATGTTAATATTATCTCTATTGAACAAGTGCAGACTAACATTTTTGATGCGGTATATAGATAAGAGTATAGTGATCGGTGCAAAATACAAAAAATTCATAACAAAAAGAATTACTAATTTCTGGAGTCAAATGGACTTAAGTAAAATAAGGGGTTTGGACTATTCCAGATTGGTCTCTATGAATTATTATTCCTTTGGATTCAAACCCTACTTGAGTACCCTGGGTGACCCAGAACTCAGGAGTATTTTTATAATGTACAGATTCAAACATTTTCCAAGTAAGACATCTTAAACTATCTAAGGACCTGGATGTCTGCACTTGTTCAGTGGTTGAAAAGGAGGATTTAGTCCATGTATTTTGGAAGTGTACTTGGTATACTAAAGAGAGATTATACTGGCTTGGACCATTTATAAAAGAACTGTATCCAACTAATGAGGAATTGTAAACACTTATTCTAATGAATACTGCTGATGAATGGTCTTTAAATAGGTTGGCAAAGTATTTTAGTGTAATTTATAAAATCAAAAAGAAATTACTTGCACAATGATCTGCCTCCCGACATCACCAACAAGACTAAGCTTGGCCCCTTCAAATCCAAACTGTGTACCCACATCCTGGCTCTCAGTAAATGTGAATGCAGCTAGGCAGTTTATTTTGCAATCATTCCATCACCTCCCCTAGTCCTATTCTCTCCCCCCTCCTGCTCCCCCTACACAGATGCACCTCCCCAGTACTCTCACTGGTCCCCTCTCCGTTGTAGCACTTATTGTGACTAAGTCTATCTCCTGACGGCTACCTCACCTCCTTTGTCTATTTTTAGTGTCCTCTCCTACTAACTCCATGTGTAACCAGGAGTTTGTTTTTTTTATTGTAACTACTGGTTCACCTTGGATCTCAAGGCAGCCCTTATAGCTCGAGATAAGCTCTGGGCTAAAGCTAGACATTCCAAAGAATCTTCGGATTGGCAGGCCTTTAGAACAGCCAGGAATAACTGTATGAAAAAACTTCGCTCTGCTAAAGCTAACTATTATATTTCTACTCTGAACAAGCTAAAGGTAACCCTCATAAAATATGGAAGACTATCAAAGCTATAGAAGGACGGCCCATGGCCCCTCTGTCCCAACAAAGATAGTTGCAAGTGGCAAGATTGTGGAAAACAAGTCCCTAATCCTGGAGGAACTTAACTCCTACTTTGCCACAGCTGGATTAGCTTTTGACCGCCACCTTATGCTGGTGCTGCATGTGAGCCAGCATACCCTCCCACCACATCTAGTCCTGCACCCAGCCCCTTCCAACTGCGCGAGATAACTTATAAAGAAGTAGAAGATCTCTTCTTAACTTAGACACCAAAGAGGGACGCGATGGCTTGGAACCCTTTTCCTAAGGTCAGGCTACACCCATCTCACTGCCCCAATTCTCCACATCTTCAATCTTTCCATTACATCTAGCTACTGTGTCATCCTGCTGGAAATCAGCACATATCCTCCCTCTATTTAAATCTGGACCCATGCGATGTAAACAACTATAGGCCTATCTCCATATTGCCTATCCTTTCTAAAGTTCTCAAAAAACTGATCCATATTCAGTTAAAATCTCACTTGAAACCTTTCTCTCATTAACCCAGCTCAATCTGGCTTCCGGCTAATGATAGCACAATCACTGCACTAGCAAAAGTAACCAATGATTGGATCTCTGCTATAGATGCTAAGAAGGTAACTGGTGCAGCCTTTTGGACCTCAGCAAAGCTTTTGATACTGTTGATCACAAACTATTAATCAATTGCCTTGCAAAGTTGGGTGCCACATACCATACCACCCAGTGGTTCTCTAGCTACCTAACTGGAAGATTCCAAAAAGTAAAGGCGGAAGTCTTTTTTTCTGCTGCCTTGCCAGTTGCAAGAGGAGTCCCCCAAGGATCCATCTTAGGCCCTATCTTGTTTTCTCTGTACATTAATGACTTAGATGCTAACGTATCTACGTCCAATCTGCATTTTTTGCAGATGATACTGTGTTGTATACTTCTGGCTCATCGTTATCTGAAGTCAAGGGAGTGCTTCAAGCGGACTTCGCACAACTTGAGCATAACCTAATAAAGGCAAAGCTTCTGCTCAATGCTAAGAAGACTAAAGCGATGATATTTTGTCGCAGTGTGGTCACAGGCCCCCCCAATACCCTTGCCCAAGACTTCATTGTCACCACGCTAAACGAGCCTCTGGAAGTTGTAACCAAATTTAAATATCTAGGTATCTGGATCGACAATAAATTATCTTTCAGTGACCACGTCGAAGATGTCTCTAGAAGGTTAAAAGCAAGGTTAGGTTTCTTCTGCAGAAATAGGCCCTTTTCCCCCTTGAGACTTCGAAACAAGCTTGTACAGGCCACTTTTCTCCCCTACTGAGCTATGGCGATGTAATCTATTCCTCCACCACTCTTGCAAATCTAAGTAAACTGGACATCCTTTATCACCATGCATTACGGTTCATTACCAACTCCTTACCGTTCGCACCACTGTGACTTATATGCAGCTGTTGGTTGGACATTCCTTACTACTAGGCGCCTGCTCCATGCTGGGCTATGGACTCAAACTGCTCCTGCAGAAATTGCAAGCTATCTCTCTTCCCTTATTAGTATCTCACATAGTGCATACTCAGTAAGAAAATCTGACTTTATTATGCTTGACATACCAAGGATTGCGGACTCTTTGTAAACGAGCATGCAGATGCCCTTCCCTCCATTTGGAACCAATTACAAACCCACTGAAACTCACTAGTTTAGTTTCAAAAAACTTCTACAAATCGCTAAGTTCAGCCAAAATAAAAGACACCTGTAACTGTCATTAAGTCTCTTCCTTCCCATGTGTGCCATATTTATCCACTGGCAAGGTATAATTGATTTGTCATATTAACTGCTTTCCTTCTCCTTCTACTCCTGGCTTTATCTTTGCTTCACCTGCTACTCTATCAATCACTCCTCCCCCATATCAGTTGTAGACTGTTGTTTGTTCTAGCTGCCAAAATACTGTATATGTATTGCATACACCAGTCATCATGTTTCATTTATCAGTATGCAACCTGTAAGTCGCTTCCCTTTCTCATATCAGTGTTTACCACCTGCGGTCACCCTATGTGGTACCCTTGTATGTATATCCAGCTTGTATCATGTAACGTGCATTTCATGTATATACTGTTATTACCTATCTGTGTTTGTACTTTAAGTGTTTATGTCACAGGACCTCCTTGTGAATGAGCTTGCTCAATGTAGTTTTCCTGCAATAAACTTGAACTTGTGGTTTATGTAACTTCACACACTGTAACCAGTATGTGTTTGTTTGTACACTCCCTGTCTAACACGGAGCCTTTGTAAAAGAACCTCTGGTTCAAAGGTTGATATAATTCTAGTACATAAATAAACTTGCAACAACAACTTAAGACTATAAAAATATAGAAAAGATGTACAATATTGATAGGGATAAGACATGAATCTGTAATATACATTGAAGACACTGTTGTTTGTACTGAAATTTTATGATTTATTCTTTCTTTTATCTTTTGTAACTTACATAATTTGTGTAAGAACTTTTAAGATTTTTTTGTTGAAAGTTTAAATTAAAACAATAAAGACATTGATTTCCAATTTCCCAGGCAAAGACTCATAAAAAGAGCAGCAATACTTCTGCTAGGGTGTGAGAGACAGAGACTGAAATTTAGAATTAGAGATACCCTCAAATAAAGAACTTTGTTTTCTCTGTACTGCCTTTGTAAATAGTTATACTAAACAATTTTTATTTTTTATTTTTCTGTTGTTGATAATAATATATCGCTACTTAGGAATTCTGAAACAACTCCTGGTCTTTCTATGCTTCCTGACCTGTGCCTCGATGACAGGCAGTGACTACCCATTGAGTCAGTTTCCCCTCTTCCTTCTCCTCCTTCTCTTCCTCCTCTGGGTTAAGTTTCAGCAGTAACAGTAGTCGCAATTCACCAGTGCCCCCCCAACCTCCACAAGCAGGCAGCTTTATGTGTTGCTGGCTTTGACAATGACCATCATGCAGAAAGCGTGTTACACTTCCTTCAGCAGAAATGTTATGAGTGACAGACATCACACTCATTAACAACAGGTTTTGTAGTCACGTAATGCAAAGAACATTGTAAAGGCAGTTGACAATGGGGATTATACACATGTTCCATGTTTTGCTCATTGTGTAAACCTGGTAGTTCAGGGATTCCTAGTGGTTTTGCAGGCATGTGTAGCTCTGGCCAAAAAATATTACAGTATTTTTTGCCATTCTGCAATGGTACGGAAACTGTTATTAAGCATTCAGCAGTGGAACCACCTTTCTCTCCACCACCTGAAACAAGAAGTGACAACCAGATGGAATTCCACATATAACACAATGCAGTGGTTGCTAAAACAGATGGTTATCCACTGATATGCCACTGAGCATGATATTGGCAAAGGAGAGGTAAACATCAGCCCAAATCAGTGGCACCAGATGGAGACCCTCTGCACTGTGCTGAAGCCCTTTGAGAAGGCCATGTGGGTGGTAAGTGATGATGCAGCTGGTCTAAGCAAGGTTCTCAATCTTATTGCCCTCATTAACCTGCAACATCTTTGTATGAAAACTTAGTAGAAGGACATTTTAAAAATGCATACAGCTGACCATTACATCATGGCCACTCTCTTGGACCCTATTGGACCCTCAGTTCATAGACATTCAAATACACATTTGAGAGAGTCATTAATGCACAAGAAAGCGATAAGGATCAGCAGTCCTATAAAGCCTGGCTTATCTATCTGGTCTTTGTACATATGGCACAAAACAAGGCCAGGAACAGAAACAGAGCAGAAGGGAAACAGTCACCATCATCTCTTGCAATTGCACTGACAGGCCAAGTGAAGAAGAGGGAAGGAGGATCCCAATGTGTTTCCACTGCTACTACTGAACATCACAGGAGTAACTCATTTTTGTCTACAAGTCAACCTGCTACAACTGCTGCTGCACCTCAGAGAAACACAGCCATTGATGACAAAGCACCCTGGGAACAACTGTCTGACTATGGCTTGATGAGAAAGCAGGGCAGATCACTTTCTGACACACTGGTGCCCGAGATGCCAGCAAAAAAATATGGTACAGGGTTCACTGGATGAGAAAGTGCCACTAGCAGAAGGAGATGATCCTCTATTGTACTGGTACCAACAAAACATAATTTGGCCCTCTTTGACTCAGGTAGCCATGGAACACCTCAGCTGCTCACCTGCAAGTACACACTCAAAGAGAATTTTCAGTGCTGCAGGCAATATTGTCAATATAGGAGAACAAGGTTTTTGATGCAAAATGTAGAGATGCTCATTTTCCAAAAAACTAACCTGCCCCTTTTTGCACAGCCCTTTTTGCTACGGTTTATGGATAATGAATCTCCTACACTTCCAGCTGGGCCAAAGACAGAGGATGATAAGATAGAGGGGAAGGGATTCTGTGTCAGTTTTTTTTGGAACCAGTAGCCTATACACTCACATACACACATTGTGGGATGCTGCACTGTCGTCACTCAGTCTTTGGATTAATGTTTAGTGAATTTTCAGCAGGCATATACAGGCCAAATAAATCATTTTGGGGGCAACATTGGCCATAAAACCAGTGTTTACAACACTTATCCGTGGCAGAATGGAAGCTTTGTCCATGTGTGGCACTGTCCCAGTAGACACACAATTTTTGAAACCAGTGGTCCACACTGGTGGGCTGCTGCACTGTTATCCTCACTGTCTTCTTCAGATTAATGGTTTACGAATGTTTACCAGATCTACACAGGCCGAATAAATAATTTAGGTGGAAACATTGCCCATGAAACCAGTGTGCAAAACACTTATCCAAGGCATAATGGGAAGACTTGTCTATGTGTATCACTGACTCAATGGACACACCATTTTTGAAACCAGTAGTCCACACTGTGGGATGCTGCACTGTTATCTTCACTCAGTCTTCCTCAGATTAATGCTTTGTGAATTTTTGCCAGGTCAGCATAGGCCAATTAAATAATTTATTGGGCAAAGTTGCCCATGAAGCCAGTGTGTACAATGCCTATCCATGGCATGATGGAAAGCATTGTCCATGTGTGCCACACTCTTAATGGGCACACAATTTTTGGAACCAGCAGCTCACACAGTGGAATGCTACACTGTTATCTTCATTCAGTCTTCCTCAGGTTACTTTATATTGTATGGTAGAACACTGCTCCAACCCAATTTCCATTTCAGCAGAAATGCAGTTGTGTCATAATTCAAAGGTCATGGAATGTGGGTGTGCCCTTCTGTGGTACAACAGCATTCCAGCTGATATGGAAAGTGCATGAGCCACACAGTTTTAAAACCAGCTGAGACAACAGAGACCACTGAATGCAGGAGCAACCTGATAAAATGTCAAGTAAAATGATTACTCACATAAACTCCCATAGATGCAGGATCAACTAAATACTTAAAATAATGCAGGATCAACCATATTGTAACCCCTAGGTGGCACTATCCCATGGGCTACTACCCCTGCCTGCTTGGCTAGTTGCAGGTCAAGGGGCCTGGGTACTGAAACGGGTGCCTCCACCCGGAGGTCAGGGTTGTTAGTGGTCAAACTAACCTGGGTACAGCCCTCCAGGACACTGTAACCCCCCTCTTTCCCTTCTAGTAGCCGGAACAATATACAGTAATCACTTCTGTAATGACCCTTATTCACCATGCAATTACCCACACTGGTTGCACTTACCACCAGGGCTGGTTCCACCAGTTCAAACCTGAAGATCCCTGTAAAACAAGGTTAGGCACAGCAAACAACAGCAGTACAGTGCTTTCGATACAAACTGGAACCACAGTCAGGTTAAATGCAAAAAGAGTTAGATCTGATTTTTATAGGGGGCTTGAACAGGAAAAGGGTGCAATCAGGTCGATTGGCTTAAAGGCTAAATCAATCGGACAGTCATGTATGCACTTCAGAGTCCCTATACAGTCATACACTCTGGGTACCTAGGTAGGATATTCGAGCCTACTCCCTGGGCTGCTTTATCGACTCCCTGTCTAGACCTCCCTGCCCTGTCTATCTTGCCAACCTCCTGACTCCTGCCTCACACACCTGTACCCTCAGGTCTTCCTCTGTCCCCATGATCTCCACTAGACCTTGCATGACAAAAATGGGTGAACAGGCATTTGCCCATTTTGCTCCCAAATTCTGGAACTCACTCCCCTTTATGGTGAAAACTTCAGCCTCCCATCGAGAATTCAAAAACTCGCTGTTCACCCACCTTCTTGCCTCTGGTCAATGCAAACGCTCTTAATTTGCTTTGTCCCACTGCAGGCTGTCGGGTCTGACCCTGAGTACTACACTAATGTTCTCCCATGCAATATGCTTGTCTAGGTGGCTATGAACCTTGATATTCTTTACTGTCTTCAGCTATCTTATGGTTACCCTAATTGCTTTATTTTACATCCTTATTATGATCTATGCCTAAAATGTACCCTCATGTAACTATTACTGTGCTACTCAATGTATATCTTGTTTTGCTCCTGTACACCTATATTATGTCTGTGCATTTCTGCATATTGTAACCAATGTCCTCTGCTCTCCTGGGTCGTGCCTGAAAATAGGCAGGTCTGTTGCCTAGCGCACTTACCCGGTTACCAAAAACTAATAAATACATAAATAAATGAAAAGGGTGGGCTAGCCAGGAACATCGCCCAGGGAAGGCTGGCATCACAGCTGGTTGGGGCCCTGTGATGGAAGAAAACAACATACACAACACACACTATTTGCAATCCAGAGCTGGAGGGCTCTGTTCGTGAAAGAAAAGACAACAAGGCAATCAGATGACAACACTTTAGATTTAGCAGTTGTTGCAGGGAGTTACCCTGATGTTCACTCATGATACCCAATACAGGACACAGACAGGATGAAATTGAGACTGCAGGTTGTTGAGCTGGAGTGCTAGGAGAAGCAGGGCCCACATGAATCACCGAGGCGTTGTTCCTGTTCAAGGCATTGAGCAGGGGGCTGATCCCTAGGCTTTCTCTGTGTAGCAGATAATCTGGCTGGGCCAGTGTGGCAAGGCCCAGGCCAAGTGGAGATGAATGTGGATTCAGTCCGGTGGGGCTGGATGCAGCCTCCAGCAAGCAGAACACAGTTCAGCGCACAGTGGGGAACCAAATTGCAACCCACTAGCAGCACACAACACATTTATAGTAAGGAAATACCACTGTACCAGGAGGATGGCAGTCCATTCTTAATTACAGGGTCTCTGCACTAAACCCGGGTGTTTATAAATGGTTGGAGGTCCTGACAGGTTGATCGCGTTCAGCAAATCTTCAGTCTTCTTCAGGTTTAGAGCCTGGTCACAGTTCAGTGGCTTTAGTCACTCTCACAATTTAGATTCAGTCCGATAAAGTCACATGTTCCCTCTCAGGGACAGCAGGCTAGCAAGCAGGCCAAAACTCAGCCCATTCACAGTTCTCCCACGTGAAACTACACAGGACTGCTGCTCGACTATCTCGAGCTGTTCATGCTTTCACTTCCCAACTCAGACTGACTGTAGTTGCAAGCAGCCTGGGACTTTCCCCAGAATCCAAAAGGTTTGGTTGGCTGGTCTGTCTGCCAGTCATTTCAGGTCCATTTGGGCGCCAAAGTTCCAAAACTACAATTCCTACAGAGTTTTGCTCTCACAAGACCCCTGGGCACAGGCTCCATTTTAGAGTCCCCAAAGGTACTGATTGGCCCATTCTGGCAGTCCAGGACCAAGATGGTGGTGATAAACAGAACTGTCCATGCTGCAAAAAAAGGCAGGTTAGGCAAACTACAATATCATTACTACTCTAATAGATAATCAGCAAACAAGGACAGCTTCTAACAGAGCTGCCTCTGCACAAATAGCAATGGCAGAATGGAGTGATTATCTGGCAAAGCACGGGCAGGACTCTAGCATAGAAGCACTCAGCCCCCTCCCAGATTAATTATAACTCTGATATAGGCAGTTCTTAAAGAGATAGAGCACAGAGGCAGTAAGGCGCTCTCACACAAACACTTTTAAAGTGCTAGGACACAGAATACCAGCCTGGCAGCTGGCATTTAGGCACACCCAAGGAAGACTTTTCGGGAACCCCCATTTGTAGGGGGGGTTACAATATATTTTCAATTATATACAAAATCCAATGCAGGATGAACCAGATATTTTTAATTACTCACAAAATCCAACATGACTCCACGGTAAGCGTCTTCTCACTAAGCGAGAATACATTCACCATGTTTTTTTAAATCCCTCCCGAACGCGATTGACAACCAATGGAAGTCTGTGCTATAGAGTAGGGCTGTCTGGTCCCTAACAACTACACCAATGCTAGCACCCTAGCAACCAGCCCTGAACCCTGGAATAAGAGGCAGCAGTGAACAAATATATCACATTTCTTTTTGTATAAAAAAAAAAACTAATTGATAAAACCATGTATTTAGATTATTTTGGGTGGTGCCATACACTATAAAAAATACTAGATGTGCAACTCTATGCACAACCAGTGTTTTCTTCAACCGCAGGGTTCTGATTCCCATGGACCTCTTGAGCTTTGCTGTCAAGGTGAGTGGGAATCAGAACTCCTGTGTGGCAGAACACATTGGTTGTGCATAGTTGCCCATCCAGTATTCTCTGTTTTGTGAATTTGTGGCAGTGAAGTTTATGACAATTTGCAGTGGAAGGAGAACATTAGGGGACAAAAGGAAGAAAGCTATTCAAGTGGCAGCTGATGCACACCTCTAATGTCTTACATTCATCAGTTCTTTAGCTCATTGACTCCCAAACTGTATGATGCTGCATTGTTTTCTTTTGTCTTCTTCAGATGTGAATTTTTGGCAGGTCTACACAGGCTGAATAAGTAAATTTTGGGGCAGTGTTGCTCAAGAAACCAGTGTGTACAGCACATCCAAATATCCATGGCAAAACAGGAAGCCTTTTCCATGTGTGGCACTGTCCCAAAGGGCATACCATTTTTGCAACCAGTAGCCCACATTGTAGGATGCTGCACTTTTGTCTTCACTCGGTCTTCTTCAGATTAATGTTTTGTGAATTTTAACCAGGTCTTCACAGGCTGAATAAATAATTTTCGGTACAATGTTGCTCATGAAACCAGTGTGTTCAGCACATCCAAATATCCATAGCATATTAGAAATCCTTGTCCATGCGTAGCACTGTCCCAATGGACACAGTTTTTGGAAGCAGTAGCTTTTACTGATATGTTGTGGGCATACAGTACATATGCCTTACAAGCCATTTTATTTTGAGCACTGTACTCTTGTTAACTAGCACTGTCCATATTTGGCATTGACTAAATGGACACAATTTTGGGAACCAGTAGCCCTTTTTTAATTTTGTTTTTCAATTCAAAGTTTATTGAAAGTTTCAATTTAAATACAAATAAAACCATACTTGCAGTATTACATTTAAATAAGAAAGAGAGAAAAAAAAGAAAAGCAACAAGTCACTAGACAAAATACTAAAAAGTGATCTACCTGTAAGAAAAACAACTATTATACATGTAAATTCTAACCCTGACTTAACAAACAGATGTAATTATTAGAACTATCCATTCAGATACTGATCATTGTAAATTGGCTTTGTATTACAAAAAAAAGGCCTCCATATTAAATAAAAAAGATAAATTTTGTTCAGTATGGAATGACTAATTCTTTCATTAAGCGCCATGGTCCCTAAGGAGTTAAACCACTCCCCTAAAGAGCTGGTGTTTATTTACTATTAATGTTTTTCCTATTAAAACATTTACCCATAAAATGACTGGTATAGTGTCATTTTTTCTGAAAATGTATCCTTTGTTTTTATTTTTTATAATTTGTATGAAGTCTGCTCTATGCCTGCCAATCTGTTTACATAGAAATCGGTTTTGGCTTCAAAAATGGCAGTGACATATATAGATATATATATATATATATATTATATATATATATATGTAATTTAAATATTACACTGTATGCAGCCTTCTTGATTCACCAACATCAGTGGTGGGCAAACCTCTTAGCATTTAAAATCATAACACTGGCCTTCAAAAATCACAGCAAAGGGTCAGAATGTGTAGCAGTTTCTTATTTTAAACAATAATATATCTACAGATAGTGGGCCCCATATAGTTAGTAATAAGGAATTTTTCTATCTACTTAGTTGAATGATTTAATAGCTTGTGTGTACTCAAATAGCTATAACAATATGAGGGACATCAGTAAACATATGCAGAGCAAGGATAAAGTTAAGTGTAAAAATCATAGTGCTATGCGGAATTCATAGCAGTTGAGAGGTGTGGTCGGAAATAAAAGCTGAGGTAGACAAACACGATTTGATGTGTTTAATTTGATGCAGTGCATTGTAATTACAGCTGTCAATCAGTGGTGTAATCTGAAATTACTAGGTAATCACTGAATAGCAACTCAAAATGAATCATTGTAGTCAAATACAAGGCAAATGATTTGGAAAAAAAAAAACTGGCTGCGGTTGCGAGGTACAACCATTGTAATTCACGCATGCCCCGCCACTTAAAACTGTACAATATACGATGTCCATCTCAGATTAATAATACACCTTTTTTACCTTTTATTTTTTACTCTCCCCTTGTTTTTGAATGACATTAAATTACTCTGACTTCACTGACTGGGGTGAACTGTCTGCTGTGGCTTACCGCCTTATGGGCATACCTCTCAACTGTCATTGATTTTCAGGGAAGTCCCAGATTTTGCCTCAAAATTTTAATGTGTCCCTCCTAAAATTTGTGTTTCCATGACTTAAAAGTAGAGACTGTAAGCACAAAAGAATGTTAAACAATGGGTCTAGCCCTGATCCAGTATGGTCGCATAGAGAGATAGCTCTTGCAACACGTGGATAAATCAGACATTAGCCATCACTAAGACCCTCTATTTCTGCCAGACTTTTTATCGTAGCAGAGAGGAATCTCCTGGGCATAATTTTTGGGACTTTTCTTGCAAGTTCTCTTTTGGAAATCACTCGTCTTTTCTCTCGGAGGGCGGATTTGCAGTGCAGCCTACAATATGCAGCCTTCTGCAGAATCATCGAGAACTGAAGCAATGTTCAAGCTTATGACCCAAATGGCACAACTCACAATTGCAGTCAATGCCACTACGGAAACTTTTCATGGGATCGAGGTTAGGCTTTTTCACAATGAAAGACAAATATCCTCCCATGATGCAGCTCTTCCTGAAATGACTGCTATTCTGAGGGAACAGGCCAAGCTTATCCATAAACTACAAAATAAAGTAGATAACCTGGAAAATCGCAGCCATCAAAACAATATACGGCTTATTGGCTTTCCAGAAGGTGCAGAACAGAAATCAGCCATTGACTTCTTTCAGTCAATCCTCCTAAAGCTGCTCAAACTACCAGCTGATTTTCACCTTCAGATAGAACGGGCGCATCGCTCGCTTGCCACAGTACCAAGACCTGGAGCAAGGCCTAGACCCCTGCTTGCCAAATTTTTGGATTTTAGGCAAAAAGAATCTATTATGGCTGCTGCTCGAACTGCGGGGGAAATTACTTGGCAAGGGTATCATATCCAGCTCTATCAGGACTATTCTAAAGAACTCTCCGATTGCCGTAAGGAATATGCCCAAGCACGGAGACTGTTACAAAAACTAAACTACTCTTACTCACTGCAGTATCCAGTGACCATGCGGATTATGCACAATGGGTCTCCCCTTCTGTTTGAGACCCCAGAGAGCTTGATGAATTTCCTGCAGACTAGACACCCGGCAGAGTTTCAGGACCCCAGCAATCAGAATGAGCAAATACAACACTCTCCCTCTCCGTCTGCAGCGAATATTCCCTTGGCTCCTAAACAAAACATACCTGAGTCTGGTGTGTGGATTTTTGACACATTGCTACCCTCGAGGCCAAGGAAACGGCAACCATCTCATCGTCATGCTCGACGACAACATCCTACTGAAAGAGCCGGCTCCCTAAGCCCACAGGTGACGGCTCACTCAGACCAACTTTCAGATCAGCATGATCCCATAGATCTGCAGGCTTTCTTCTCACCCAACCCATTTTCCGTTCTACAGCTGGACCTGTAGAACTCATACTGCACAAGGGATCTCAGAAGGGGCAGAGATGGACATATGTAAGTCGACATCCTCACGACCTATGCTCTCAACGTCTCAAAGCAAATCCTGGGCTGACATTGCTGCCGCATCCCCAGATCTTGCAGCCATCCTTCCCACTGTGAACTCACGAGATGGAACTCTCGATGCTACAGTTGGTCTCCCAGACCTGGTTCAGAACTCCCGGACTGAGGAAATGTTCAAACTGTATGGTACCAGTCTAATATGGGGGGCTGAGTATGTAATAAGGGAAAGGGAACCTCCTTTTTTTTTTGTTTGGTTCTCTCTTTATGTATTAAATTCTCGTCCCTTGGCTTGCCATGGGATCTAAATTGCTGGGAGTATTAAGCTCAGCTCTCCCTATCCCTCGTCTATCGGCTGGGAATATAGGAGTATTGTAACTCCTTTTGGGACATGCTTTTGAGTATATCCTGCTATGTGCTTAGGGCCCCATGGTCCTAGGGGAATTCCTCTCTTACGTCCTCGGAGGGTCTTAGCTCTAACTGTATTTTTATACCCCATAGTATGGACAAGCTGTTCTGGAGGGTATTTCCTCCTGTCCTGATCCCAGGCCAACCCCCACGGATACCAAAGGAGGCCTTGCGACTTCGGTCGGCGACATATTACCTTTGGGACTCCTAATGGCTGTGGACTGGCTGATATGTGTATATAGTTGGTTAAATGTTATCAGTCAATATTATGTTTTACAAGTTGAAATTGTTTATAGGTTTTTCCAGATCGTGATTAGTACATGCTTAAGGTGGTGTGTGTGTGTGTGTGTGTGTGTGTGTGTGTGTATTTGGGGTTCCTTGCTGGTGGTGTTTAAATTGATTACAGCAGATTTTCTGGTTCAGATGATATGGGGTGGACCTTCACGCTTAGTCTCTATTAGGTTCTATAGCTCGCCGTTCCCTTCTAAATCAGACCTCCCACTTCTAGACTATGGCTGACATTCGCTATATCACCGGGAACGTATGGGGCCTTAATACCTCTATGAAGCGTTCTCAGGTGCTGAATCATTTCAAGAGACTGGGTGTGCAGGTAGCCCTACTACAAGAGACTAAATTGAAAAAAAAGTTGGATCATGACAGGTTAAAAGGCTCTTGGGTGGGACAGGTTGTTTCTTCTTCAGCCTCCACCTGCAAATGGGGGGTAGCTAATTTATTTCACAAATCCCTTCAGTGGACACAACTAAAAGTGCAGCGAGATAGAGATGGCAGATGGGTGGCGGCTTTGATGGATACTCCAACAGGTACCCTAGTGATAGCTAATGTGTATGGCCCTAATGACAACCAGCCTGAAGTGTTTCACTCGCTGGTCCAAGCTATTAGCTCCTTAGCCTCTCCACAGGTCCCTATACTCTTAGGGGGTGATTTCAATCTCCCCCTGGACCCTTTCCTAGATCACATATCAGCCTGCCCAGAACATCATCAGAAATCTCACCTCTCACTGCAGCAGCTGATCACAGATATGGGGTTACAAGACTCCTGGTGCATTCTGCACCCGTGGGACAAAGATAATATATTCTTTTCTGTGGTGCATAACTCACACTCTCGACTGGACTACTGGCTTGTATCCCCTTCTATTATGAACAGCATGAATGAGGCTGTAATTCATCCAATTATCATATCGGATCATGCTCCGGTACAACTTCACACACTAAGTAGTCCCTCAGCCCTTAGATCCCCGAGCTGGCATTTGGACCCGCTTCTCTTAAGGGACCCTAACTTCCCTCAATGGCTTCAGATACAGGTCACTAATTTTCTACAAGAACATGCTACAATGGAGCTCCCCCCAACAATAGTTTGGGAGGCACTGAAAGCCACCATACAAGGTGCTATCATGGGATATTCGGCGTATTGCAGGCGGCAGAGAGAACACCAGCTTAAAACATTGGAATCCCATCTTATAGAACTCGAGACCAAATTTAAAAGTATGCCGCACACTTCCTTACATTCCTCGATAGGCAAGGAAATCACTAAAATCTGTTATCAAGTACAGGACCTACTTGCTAGAAAAGCTGAATTAGCCTTCCTCAGACTACAGCATAAATACTGGGAGGTGGGGAGAGAAGGCTGGGAAAGTACTAGCCTACAGACTCTGGAAACAGAGGGCCGAGAGCCATATTCTCAGACTCAAAGCACCAGATGGCCCTGTGCAAGTTCAACCAGAATGCATGAATGAAATTATGACAGATTTCTATAAACAGCTATATTCTTCATCCGGCACTTTTAATGTTGCACAGGTACAAAATTTTCTGACATCTATACCTATCTGTCATCTAACTCCTCAGCAAGCTGCTACCTTGGAGTCTCCCATTACCCCTCATGAGGTCACAGATGCACTCCGCAATTTAAATCAAGGGAAGGCCCCTGGTGGGGATGGATTTCCCCTTGAAATGTAGAGCCTAGTTGCACCACTGTTCTCCCCCCTACATAGTGATGTTTTTAATTTGGCCCTTAGTTCAGGATCCCCCCCCCATCCCTTCAGGAGGTTATTACTACTGTATTTCCCAAAAAAGGGCAAAGTTGTCACTTTACCATCCAGCTATCACCCTATTTCACTTATTAATTCAGATAGTAAGATTTTTGCAAAAATTCTGGCTACCAGGTTAAACCCCTTGCTTCCCCACCTTATACATCCTTCACAAGTCAGTTTTGTCCCGGGTCGGCTCAGCAGAGACCAATAACGTTCCCTTATGAATATTATATATCAAGCCAGTAACTTCCCAGCACCAGCTGCTGCAGTAGCAATAGATTTTGAGAAGGCATGTGATTCTCTCGAATGGCAGTACCTTCAACAGGGGCTAGAAGCCATGGGCTTTGGTCACAATTTTAGAAGCTGGGTGACAGCTCTGAATCATAAGCCTTTGGCTCGGGTCCTCACCAGCTTTACTCTGTCCGCATCCTTCCCTCTGGGGCGGGGCACAAGGCAGGGCTGCCCCCTTTCTCCCTTACTTTTCATAATAGCAGTTGAGCCACTTGTGATTGCCATACGCCACTCTTCAGCCATAACAGGTTTTCCCTTTGGAGATATCACTTTCCCCACATTTATGTATGCAGATGATTTGTTAGTCCCATTAGTGGACATCACTACTTCCCTCCCTGCTCTGCTTTCCCTCCTTGCAGATTTTATGAGCTACTCTGGCCTACAAATCAACAGGTCTAAAACGGAAGTACTCCACCTCAGTAGATTGTGCACTTTAGATCAGGTAGCCCATCTCGGCCTTCATTGGGCCCAACATTCCCTTGTGTTTCTAGGGATACGGCTCACAGTAGATCTTTTACTAAAATATGGGATCTGAACCTTAAACCCCTTCTTGAAGATATCAAGACTGAATTTGTGCACTGGTGTGGTCTTCAACTTACACTAGCAGGTAAAATATCCACGATCAAAATGGTGGAAGCTCCTAAACTTTTATATGTCATCTCACATATACCAGTTACACTACCAGTCTCATGGGTTAAAGCTATAGACTAGGCCTGCTCCAATTTTATGTGGGAAGGCACCGAACCCCGTTATAGTAGAAATAAACTTAGACCCCATTGGTCACAGGGAGGCTGGGGCCTTCTTTGGCTGGAAGGGTATAAATGGGCCTTTATTTCCTGCTCAGATCCTAAACTGGTTCCTCCCACAGACATCTGAGTGACCACAATGGATACACATGGAGGTGTATATGGCTCAGACCCAGTCCCTAGCAGTTGTACTTTACAATCCCCTTCCCAAACATTTGTCTTCCTGTCAAACAATAGCAGGCTGAGTACTGACATGGCACTTAGTGGAAAAGAAATTGGAGGCAGATTTATGCCCTCTTCTGGCCTCCCCTATATGGGGGAACATGCTCATAAAAGTGGATGGCAAATCTTTGCACTGGCCCCTATGGCAGAGTAAAGGAATTTTTAGACTAAAGGACTTGATGACAGAGGACAGTCTCACCATCAAAACATTTCAAACATTAGATCAGGAGTTCCACTTAGGTAAGCAGGCCTTTTGGCAGTACTTACAGCTCAGAAGCTTGGTTTTAGCTTATATTAAACAACACCACATGACAGATATAGCAAGGTCCCATTTGTTAATTAAATGGCTGACCTATAAAGGGGGTAAAGCCAGTCTTATATATGCTGATCTTAGGAATCATCTCCCTGCACAATCAGCTCAGGCTAAAGGTAAATGGGAGCAAGCTCTTCAACAATCCATTTCGGATGCCCAATGGAAGCTGTGTTGGAAATATGCTCATTCTATGTATCCAGATATGAGAAGTAAACTTATGCAAAACAAGATACTGTTGCATTGGTATCGCACTCCTGTTGTCTTGTACAGAATGTATCTCATGGACAACAGTCATTGCTGGTGATGTCTTTTGGGAGAGGGAGACCTTTTGCACATACTTTGGCTTTGCCCACTTCTCATTCCATTCTGGATAGCTGTCTTGGGTCTGGCTCAACAGGCCTCAGACTCTGCTCTAACTCTAGATCCCCTAGTTTGGATTTTGGGCCTTCCTCCTGTGCTGAGGCGTTCACTTGTTAACAGCACAGATGGCTGACTACTTCTTAGCCTCCAAGCTAAGAGGCTTATCCTCTGTAGGTGGAGAGACCCAGAGGTACCCCTCTCTGAATTATATAATGCCCTCTCTAATGTAGCAGTACTGGATCGTCAGTCCCACTTAGTTACCAACACTCTCTCACAATATTATCTTACCTGGGCCCTTGCAGCTTATCTCTCCCCACGTGCAGGATTGGCTGATTCTCCTGTGGAATGATCTGGACCAACATAGTAGATACACCAGTAGGAAATGATTTGGAACTAACCCCATAAGGACTGTTATCTTTTCTCCTTATAGGATAAGAACTCAGATCTGGACCTTAACGTTGCTAGCATTTTGTTATTATGTCTGTGCTTTTCAGGCTTTTTCAGGTATCAGGAGACACTTATGTATTATGCCCATATTAGACACCTTAACTAATCTAGATGCGGTGGTAATAATGCAATTTCTCATACTTTTCTCTTTTTTGGGGGGGCACAATACAACTCACTGTGTATTTTCTGACTGTATCATTACTTAGCAATGTCCTTTTCTATGGGCTAGACTTTGTCAATTATATAATGACACTGCAGTCAATGTGTATGCATATGTGTCATGCTGTATCTTCTTTATGTACCTGGCTATGTCTGATATTATCTTTCAAACTTAATAAAAAATATTAACTATTAAGAACGTCAAACAATGAAGTTATAGATTTGTTCTTCATAAAAAAATGCATTTTATACTAATCCCTTTATTTTGCTAGCTTCCTGAGTGCATATCACCTATTTTGAAGAAGTGTCCTTGTTTTTTGGTCCTTTGTCCCTGATTTTTTTAAGCCTTGTCCCTGATTTATGAGACAGGAGGTTGAGAGGTATGCTTATGGGTTGGGTCCCGGTCTCCGAAATCAGTGAGACTGTATTGTGCAGTGCATCCAAAGACAGTACTTGTCTATCCTGATAGCAGTTTGTTTACTTAATGACCACCCTGCACATGGAAAGCGTTCATATTACGTTTTTTTAGTTGCAGTTAGAGACTGGCATTGACGGTATGCTACTCCCCATACAAAATGTACAGTGCACACAGAGGCTTAATTTTTACTATTCTCCCATTTTCATAGCTCCTTTTTTTTTAAATTATTTTTATGCCTGTCAGTTAAAATTCTAATATAAAGACGGTGCTCTAAACTGATTCTGTGCTCTTTAATTTACAGAATTTAGCCTCGTGAAGTCATGCACATAGTTTATGATATTTTTAAACCTCCCCTTGCTCTAAGATTTGATATAAAATTACAATGAACAACAGAGAGGTGGTCACTGACCAATGTCGGTTCCTTCTAGGTTCTGTGAACTGCCTTTAATTTTCGTTACGGTATTTAGGCTGTCATTTCTATCAGTAGATGTAGTTTATTTGTCATACTGTTTTCTAACTCATTCAAGGAATGTAATGCTTCTCTACTTCCTGACTTCCATTTCTATATGCGAGAGTTGTATAGGTAATGTGTGTGCCCTGCTGATAGGCTGGGGGTATGGGGGGCTTTTGATCATTTGTGTACCATTGTGGTGGGTGAGCTGATACACTGACTGTAGCAGGAAGGAAAACAAATTGCATTTCTGTGAGTTGCACCCACTCCAAGAGTGGGAAGTTTAATATTGATTTAGTTAAAGTACAGGAAACACTTGTATCTATTTATTCATGGCTCGCACAATGGGCTGTTTGATAATGGGACAAGATAAATAGCCAAAAACTGAGCCGAATTGATTTATGAAAAAAAAATTAAAAAAACGAATACAAGTCTAAGGTGTCTGTCTCTTGCATATAATAAAAGTTAGAAACATAGACGCTAATACTAACAAAATGTTTGCTAAACACATAAAAAGACAATATTTCATAAATTAAATTATGCTAATATTTCACCTGCTAAAATCACTCTCCTAAACTGTGGAAACAAGTTCAATTACACGTTTGTCACTGAAAATCCTACATATATAATTTATCGCTCAAAGACGATCATTCAAACACTGAACAATTGCGTAAAGACAGGATACCCACAGTGACAGATCTGGTAATTTAAAGTACCGCAAACAGACATGTATGTGTGTTACCCTAGTGACGCTGTGAAGTTCGGTATTTTCCGAAAATACTTGAATACTTGTTTGGCATTGCTCAGATTCAGCGGTAATGAGCACCATTACAAACAAAAGGCAACGCCAACAAAAACCAGAAGTATTTAGCATCTGAAGCAAATGTAATAATGTAAAACATTCTTTTCATGATGTGAAAATATAGTGAAACAGGGAATTAATTAAAATACTGAGCCTTTAAGGAGGGATCTCTAGTTTCTTTCCAACGTTTCAGTATAATCTTTTGAATGCCAAGGCCGTAGAAAAGATCTAATCTTGTGTGTATCTATGTAAAGAAGAAATTAAGGAAGTATCTCCTAAATTAAACAATACAGGCAAAAAAGGAATATTAATATTAAGAACTGATTGACAAGTGGAAGTAAATACTTTTCTATGCTTTTTGATCTCAGATCAGAGTACCAAAATAATTGATCTTAAATCTGCATTTAGAGTTCTAAGTTTCCAACAGCTGTCCAGGTTACACAAACCAAGTAGTAAGGGAGAGTTATAGAAATGCTGAAGTATTTTAAACTGGACTAATCTCCACTGAACTTTTTTGCAACTTCTAAATGCATTTTGCCAGCATTCAGGCCAGGAACTTTCTGATATTTGCACCTTAAATACCTTTTCCAACTTTCTTCTAGCTGAATCTGATAAATTACGATCATACTTATGTATTGTTTGGTAGCCCCCACTAGCCCTTACCCTTGAAATAACCACAGACTCAGATCTTGGAGGAAATGGCCACAGCCATGCATTTATTGTTCTGAACAAATCTTTTTTAGAGCAGTGTGCACAACTGGGAGGATGCACAGTTTCTTCAGGCATCCCACACACCAGCTCTCAGTCCTAGGCCGGTTTTGGTGTGTGCCTGAAGGGCTGGTGTAGCTCCTGGGGAGTTCATGTGGCCAAGGTTTCTGTGGCCACCCCCCACAACCACCACCACTGTCCTTGCAGGATAACCTGATGAGGGAGGACCATGACCCCCCCCCCCATCTGGGTCTGGGTCCTGAAGTCTCCTGGCCTCATGTCAACCAGAGGCGATGAGCCCTTTGGAAGAATTCAACTCATCTCCCTTCCTTCCCTCTGTATGCTTGGTCTGGGCTCCTCCTGAGCCACCACCTCGACTGCAACAGTTAGTTGTGAACTACTACTGACTTCCTTCAACTCTTCATTCTTGTTAATGTTTTTTATTCTCTTTCCTTGTTGATAGGGAGAAGGGCGGGTGTAAATGGAGAAATAGGCCAAAGCAGTATGGACAGGAAAGGGGCTAAAAGGGGTAAGGCCATCAAAAAATGGAGGGCAATGAGTACCAACGCCCATTGTCTGGGTAACAAGCTTCCTGAACTAGTGGCCTTAATGGAAGAGGGATGCCTGGATATCGTGGCAGTCACAGAAACATGGTACACAGAGAACCATAACTGGGATGTCAACATACCAGGTTATGCAGTCTACAGGAGGGACAGAGAGGGTAGAAGAGGAGGAGGAGTAGTAGCTCTCTATGTAAGGGAAGGGATTAAAGCAATGGAACTAAAGGGTGTACCGGGAGGAGAGAAGGCACTGCAGGTCATGCTGGAGACCAGAAATGGCACCACAATACACACGGGTGTTGTGTGTACAGACCCCCATCTCAGGGGGAGGAAATGGACAAGGAAATGATAGAAGGCATCCTTAGGATGGCAGAAAAAGGGGAGATATTGTTGATGGGGGACCTGAATACACCAGATGTTAACTGGAGCACCTTTTCTGCAGCCACATCCAAGAGCAGGGTCATTTCTGATGTCCTACAGGGGGCATGCCTCAGACAGCTAGTGTTGGAACCCGCTCAGGAGGAACAAATCTAGAATAAATGGCTTGATAGCTTTTATTAGACCAACAAGGATGTTACAAAAAGAACAAAGAGCTTTAGCTTTCAGACTAACAAGTCCTTATTCAGAAGCCACTCAGGAAGGAGAAATCTTAGACCTGGTACTCTCAAATGGGAATGGAGAGAGGATCTTAAATTTAGAAGTGGGTAGCCATCTGGGAACAAGTGATCACCAAACAGTTTGGTTCATGATAAACACAGCCATACAGTCAGGCCATACAAAAGTGAGGATACTGGACTTTAGGAGGGCTGACTTTGTCAAAATGGGAGTGTCTCAGAAAAGCACTAGCAAACGGGCAAGAAGGAGGGGTTGAGGAACAATGGGAAGACATCATGACTGCCATCACAGAGGCAACAAGCCTTTGTGTGAAGCAAATAAACAAATCAAAACAAAGAAAAAAACACTATAGTTTTCAAAAGAGGTGGTGGGGAAGGTTAGGGAGAAAAAGACAATATTCTGGAAGTATAAGGAAACACAGAAGGAGTGAGACAGAGAACTGTACCAGTTAAAGCTTAAGGAATTGGGGATGGCAGTCAGAACAGCAAAGGCCCAAACTGAGGAAAAGATAGCCAACTTGGTTAAGAAGGGGGATAAAACCTTTTATAGGTACATTAGGGAGCAAAGAAAGACCAAGGGAGAGATAGTGAGGCTTAATAAAGGGAGGATGGGTGAGGTGGGTGACGTAAAAAGCAGGGATACTGAACGAATACTTCTGCTCAGTATTCACAAAAGAAGAGGAGGGGAGGTACCCAATCCAGTCAATAGAAGCACTCTGGATAGGGGGGTCGATACCAGTCCATTCACAGAAGAAAGAGTTCTGAAAGAACTCCTAAAATTGAAAGTGGACAAAGCAATGGGCCCTGATGGGATTCACCGCAGAATTCTAAAAGAACTAAGGCGAGAAATAGTGACACCACTGACTACCCTTTCTAACAAATCATGGGAGGATGGTATGGCACCTAAGGACTGGAGGAGGGTGGATGTGATTCCCTTTCACAGAGGCAGGGAACTACAGACCAGTTAGTTTAACCTCAGTGGTAGGGAAAATGATGGAATCATTTCTGAAGGAAAAAATTGTTGAGTACCTAGGAGCCAGCGGAGCACAGGACCCAAGGCAGCATGGATTCACAGTGGGAAGGTCATGTTAGACCAATCCAAGAGATTTCTTTGACTGCATCACCAAAGTAGTAGATCAGGGAGTGGCTGTGGACATGGCCTACCTAGACTTCAGCAAGGCATTTGTCACAGTACCACACAAAAAATTAATAAACAAATCAGCCAGCCTGGGAGTGGGTCCCAGGGTGGTGGCCTGGGTAAAATATTGGCTGGGCAACAGGACACAGAGGTTAATAGTAAATGGAGTCTACTCTGAAGAAAGGAGGGTTATTAGTGGGGTACTGCAGGGTTCAGTACTGGGTCCGGTCCTTTATGTCTTTATAAGAGGCATTGCAGAGGGACTGGAAGGAAAAGTATGCCTCTTTGCAGATGACACATAGATTTGCAACAGGGTTGATACACAAGGGGGGTGAAAAGGTTGAGAAGGGACTTGGCAAGGTTGGAGAATGGTCAAAAGTATGGCAGTTTATATTCAATGCAAAGAAGTGCAAAGTAATGCACCTGGGAAACAAAAGCCCAAGGGAAGAGTACACAATGGAGGGGGAGGTACTAACAACAACAAAAATGGAAGGGACCTAGGAGTAGTTACATCAGATTACCTAAAGGTAAGCAAGCAATATGAGAAGACAGTAAGGAGGGCTGGGTGATACTGGGATGTATAGGAAGAGGCATCACCAGTAGAAAATAGGAATTTGTTATCTCTCCTTACAGGCAGCTGGTGAGACCCCATCTGGAGTACTACGTGCAGTTCTGGAGACCCCCATCTCTGCATGGACATAGAAAAGATGGAGGCAGTCCAGAGGAGGCAACTAAAATGTTGCAGGGTCTGCACCAGAAGTCATATGAAGAGAGACTAAAGGAGCTTAATATGTATACCCTCGAGGAAAGGAGGGAGAGGGAGGACAAAATAGAAACTTTCAAGTACCTCAAGGGAATCAGCAAAATCCAGCAGGGTAGCATCTTTCAGAAAAAGAGATGTGCAAGAACAAGGAGACACAATCTGAAGATAGAGGGGGGATGGCTCAAGGGCAATGTCAGGAAGTATTTTTTCACAGAGAGGGTGGTAGACACAAGGAATGGCCTTCCTGAGGAAGTTGTGGGGTCAAAAACAGTGGGGGAATTCAAGAATGTATGGGACATAGGGCAATTCTGGTGGGGGGGCAGGGAGAAATAGGCTGCTGGTTAACTAGGATCTGCAGCTTATCCAATAGGTAGGGAAATGGGCAGACTGGGTTGGCCGAGCAGTCCTTATCTGCCGTCAAAGTCTGTTTCTATGTATTATCTTTTCCTTCCTAACTCTGCATCCCTTTGGAGGAGGTGAAAAAAACAGAAAAACCTTTCCTAGAAGGGAAAAACTGGGAAAAATCACTCCCTAACCCCTAATGCAGTCTCCCCTACTGGGAAAAGGGTGCCCTACCTACTCTGGTCACCCCCACCCTGCTTTTGCGATAGTGGATGGGTGGGAATCTGAAAGAAAGAGAAGAAAGAAGGGGAGCTGCTGGCCTCCAGCTCCATTTAACCCCTCTTTTTCCTCCCTCCCCCCAATGTCACTGCCCTGGGGGCATCCTCAGTGGTACCTCCTCCTAGGGCATTGCTGGGGCCTGCTGCACACCCCAAGAGGAGGCATCTTCTCTCTCCCTATCAGGTCCAAGGAGGAGGGCCCCAGACAAACAGCCAGCTGCTACAAAGCTTTGGACAGCTTCTCTAAGGGTCTATAGATAAAACTAGCCACTTTTCTTTTCTAAGATGGGCTTCTTTGCTAAAATAACTCCATACCAGATTTTCAGGGAGGGCATTATCAGCTTTAAGTATGTTGTTTAGTAATGAATCTCTAATCTGTAGATACAGCCAAAACTGAAGTTCTTGTATATAATATGTCCATCTAAATTATTAATACCATAATAAATAATTTTGATCATCTAACATGTCTCCCACGGTCCTGATTCATTTTTTGATCCACCCAATGTCTTGAAACTTCTTACCATTAAATGTAATAGACAGATTATTCCAAAGTTGCACGAACTGTACAGGAAGAGAACTAACTTGCTTAAAAGCCAAGTATTTTTTACAAGCTATGATTGTAACAGTTAAGGTGGGATGATTAACTAATCATTTCGGGATTGCACAAAGAAGAGGTCAGTCAAATTTAAAGGATTAACTAACACACTTCATACGGTAGCCTATAAGGTGTAGTATAAAGTGTCTGTTGAGTCTAATCATGTTGCTGTTTGCTTCTTTCTAAAGGCCAAAATATCCCTGCCACCAGAGAAGTGCAAAACCACCATACTGCCTAGGTGCCCTTAATTTGGTAATGAAAGTCCAGGTACGATTTATGAAAGGAAGACGGGCCTCTGATAACCTTTGCAGCCTGTTTCTCTGTGACATGGGCTATTCTTTTGATAAAGCAATGGGGCCAGATGGGGTGCACCCCAGGGTCCTTAAAGAACTAAGAGAGGTGGTGGCTGAACCTCTGGCTATCCTGTTTAGCCGATCACTGGAAACAGGAGAGGTACCCAAAGACTAGAGGACAGCAGATGTAGTCCCCTTATACAAAAGTGGGAACAAAGAGGAAGCAGGGAACACAGACCAGTCAGCCTCACCTCGGTAGTGGGAAGATGGTGGAAGCACTACTGAAGGAGATAGGTGGAACATCTGGTTGTCAATGGACTACAGGACCCAAGGCAGCATGGTTTCACCAGGGGAGGTCATGTCAGACCAGCCTCGTTGAATTTTTGACTGGGTGACTAGGGAGGTGGATCAGGGGAGGGCAGTGGACATGGCCTATCTGGACTTCAGCAAGGCCTTTGACACTGTGCCACATAGAAGACTATTACACAAACTGGGGAATATGGGTGTGGGCAGGACAGTAGTGTGGTGGGTAGGTAACTGGCTGGGTGGCAGGACACAGAGGGTGGTAGTAAATGGCTGTCACTCCACAGAGGGAAGAGTGACCAGTGAGGTACCACAGGGATCAGTGCTGGGACCGGTCCTATTCAGCATCTTCATCAGTGACATTGCGCAGGACCTAGAAAGCAGAATTTCACTGTTCGCTGATGACACAAAGCTCTGTAACAGAGTAGACACACCAGAGGGTGTAGACAGAATGAAAGCGACCTGCAGGAAACTTGAAGAATGGTCAGGGTTTGGCAGTTGAAATTCAATGCAAAGAGTGCAAGATAATGCATATGGGGCACAAAACCCTGGCACAATATATCAGTTGGGGGTGAGGATATAGCATGCACCAAGCAGAAAGGATCTTGGGGTTGTCATCTCTGATGACCTCAAAGTAGGGAAACAGTGTGACAAGGCAGCACGTAAAGCAAATAGGATGCTGGGATGTACAGGCAGGGGCATCACCAGCAGGAAAAGGGAGGTCATAATTCCACTATACAAGACACTAGTGAGGCCCCACCTGGAGTACAGTGTACAGTTCTGGAGACCATACCTACGTAAGGACATAGACAGGGTAGAGAAGGTTCAGAGGAGGGCAACAAAGATGGTGCATGGATTGCATCACAGGTCCTATGAAGACAGGTTGAAGGAACTGAACATGTACTCCCTGGAGGAGAGGAGGGAGAGAGGGGATATGATAGAGACATACAAGTATCTGACAGGGAGGAACAGGGTGCAGGAAAACACTATTTTTAAGCGAAAAAGATGTTCCAGGACTAGAGGGCATGGGATGAAGTTGGAGGGAGGACGATTCAGAGGAAACATTAGAAAGAATTTCTTCACAGAACGGGTGGTGGACAAGTGGAACACCCTGCCAGAGGAAGTGGTGGGGGCTGAAACAATCACGGGATTTAAGAATGCATGGGATAGACATAAAGGAATTCTGGAGGTCAGAGGTAAGGGGCAACAGACTTCTAGGAAAACAAACTGAACTTACAAGCTCAAATGGGCAGACTGGGTGGGCCATAGGCCCTTATCTGCCAACACTGTCTATGTATCTATGTATTCAACAATATCAACAACAGCATTCTTCTGTTTTAGGAATTTCTTTAGGCATAGGGGAAAGCCTCTGACTCCCTAGAATGTTTTTTTCTAGATAAAACTTTAACTACAGTGAAGCCCACCAGGATGAAGTGCAGTGTCACAGGTTTACTGCATGACAAAAAGGAATGACTTGCATTGAAATGTCATTGTTTGGTGCAGTAACTCTACTGCAGAATTCTGCAGTGCTGTGCATCATCCTGGTAGGCTTCGCTGTACGTATGAATTTGGCCCTACCCTGGGGAAGTGAATTTCAATAATTTATTAAAACCCTAAAGCTTCTATTATTGCAAATGGTGTAATTTCTGAACCAATTCCACTCTATAGTGGGACACGACAGGGGGGTGTCCCTTATCTCCCGTTGTTTGTTCTGACTATGGAGCCTTTGATCAGAAGAATCATGAATTCTGAAAGAATTCATGGTGTTCAAGTGGGTACTTACTCTAACAAAGTCTTTGCTTTCGTTTGCGGATGACATTACATTGATTCTGACGCAACCACATTTTTCTTTAGGAAATCTTAAACCATTACTGCAGATGTCTGGAAGAATTACTTGTTTATGCATTAACTTGTCCAAATCTGAAGGTATGATGCCTGTTACTTCACAGTTTGAAGAAGACAGGCTGAACAGAGATTATATAAAATTTCTTGGGCGCCAGAGGGTATACGTTACTTAGGAATAAGGATATTCAGTTCAGTTGAAAAAAAAACTCTAACTTCAATCTGACTTCAGCTATTAATGAAGTAAAAACAGATCTACATAAATGGTCTAAACTTCTAAACTTCAATTGTCCTTATGAGGTAAATTAAATTCAATCAAAATGGTCATTGCACCAAAGATATTTTATATCCTAAACAACATGATTACTTTAATTCAAGGAGTATGGCTTCAGAAACTAGATAAATTATCTTCCTTTTTATGGGATAAGGAAAATCCATATTTGACTGTTAGAACCAATAGCCCTCAATGTGGGCCACTGCATCATCTTGCTGTTTTAGTTGCTTCATCAGTCCAATGTATTATGTTTGTAGCCATCCCCGAAATCGGGGCTTACCTCCTGGACTGCTCCTGATCTTAGTTCACACCTCCCTTGTCTCCCTGTTGCTGCAACATCTCCAGGGTTCTGACTTCTGCTCTCTGCTGTTCTCACCAACTGCCTTGTTTCCCATTATCGGGCCAGAGTAAGAGAGAGAGAGAGAGAAACTTATGGCACTGCTGGGCTGCATAATCAGAGCCAACAGGGCTAATCTTTAAGCTCGTGCCCCTATGGCAAGTGGGGCTCAGGCATGTGACTACCTGAGTGCACATGCATGCACCCAGGGACATGCTTATGAGCATAAGCAACAATAGCTGCAGAAAAAGGTGCCATGGAGTGGTGCATAGTGGGGATGGGCTTTCAAATCTTCTGATAGGCCTCCCAGGGCAAATGGGGCCACCGGATCAAAGTGGCTTAAGTAAATAAATGACAGGCTACTGGGGGAATATGTTTAACATGTGCAAAGCTGCTGTAGTCTGTATTTTGAGGCTACTGTTTGTTATGTGTGACTGGGGGTAACCATGTTGATTTCTCAGGCACCTTGGCCTACAGTCAATCACAGCTAAGCACTGCCACCAGCTGGGACATAAGTCTGCAGCCACCAGGGCATCATGTATATGATTGACAGCCCTTCTCAGCCAATCAGAGCCTGTAATTCCCCCGTAACATCAGAAACTTCTAAAAAGATTGGGTAGTCTTGCTCAGACTATCGAAGGAGGTAGAGGCTGTTAGCCTTGCTGCCGCCCTGTGAGCATCAGCCTGCTAATAAGTAGTCCAGTGTGGACTTAACCCACCTTAGCTTCTTATTAGTCACTACCGCTGCTCCACCTTGTCAGTGAAAGAAGCTTGAATTGTGTAAACTTAGATATAGCAACTCCATTTTAGCTGTAATATAGTTAAAGCTACCAGAGTTCCCTAAAGTTTGTTTAAATATTTGCTATTGTTCAAGCTTCTCAATTCCCACTGCCATATGAAGACTTCAGCATTATTTTATTCAGCTTGTGCAGATCATCAGCCAGTGATGTCTGGAGGGTTGTGTGAGAAGCTATGCCCCTGTTACTTGACCCTCTCAGGAGCTGTGGAGTCCCATCTTGTCTAAATCTTGGGTTTCAGGATCCATGAGCACGTTGCTGGGCTGGAAAGTATTCACCTTTCTGTGGATTACTGTTTGGGGAATTACCCTTGAAATACCCTGTTTGTGGAATACAAATTGGGCTCTGAGTAACAGCTCAGTAGAAAAGTCATTCAGGTTTGGGGTCTGACATTTGTGTAAATTGTGCATTACCTCTACAGACCCCCGACAATGCAAGATTTGGCTTGCAACAGTAACTTTAAACTAGGGTCCTCAGTTAACTGACTGGTTAGTCTAACTCTAATAACATCCAAGTTTACTGGTTTGAGCCACCTAAAGTGCACTTGAATGGAGAAGTAGAAAGTGTATTGGGATGGGCTCGTGTTGGGCAGAGCCTGAGTGTAAACACGGTTATTATCTAACTTTCCCCTTGTCTCTACAGGACCCATAAATAAAGTCCCGTTAGTTTTTATGGTATACTTACCTTATTTGTGTAACCCCTAGGTGGTGCTACCCCAAGGGCTACTACCCTTGCCTGCTTGGCTAGTAGCAGGTTAAAGGGCCTGGGTAATGAAATGGGTGCCTCCACCCGGAGGTTGGGGTTGTTAGTGGTCAATCTAACCTGGGCACAGCCCTCCGGGACACTGTAACCCCCCCTCTTTCCCTTCTAGTGGCCTGAACAATATACAATAATTACTTCCACAATGACCCTTATTCGCCAGGCAACTACCCACACTGTTTGCACTTACCACCAGGGCTGGCTCCTCTAGCTTGACCCTGGGGACCCCCTGTAAAACAATGTTAAGCAAAGCAAATAACAACAGTACAATACTCTTGGCACAAAATAGAACCATAGTCAGGTTAAATGCAAACAAAGTTAAATCTGATTTATTCAGGGGACTTGAACAAGGGAGGGCCGTAATCAGGTTGATTTGCTTAAAAGCTATATTAATCAGACAGTTATGCAAGCAGTTCAGAGTCCCTACACAGTCACACACTCTGGTTACCCAGGTAGGAAAATGGCGGGCTAGCCAGGAACATTGCAGCTGGTTAGGGCCCTGTGATGGAAGAAAGCAACATGCACAACACACACTATTTATAATCCGGAGCCGGAGGGCTCAGTTCATGAAAGAAAAATCTACAAGACAATCAGATGACAACACTTTTAGATTTAGCAGTTGTTGCAGGGAGCTACTCTGATGTTTACTCATGATACCCAATACTGGACACAGGCAGGATGAAATTAAGACTGCAGGCTGTTGAGCGGGAGTGCCTAGAGAAGCAGGGCCCACACGAATCACCGTGGCGTCATTCCTGTTCAAGGCATTGAGCAGGGGGCTGATCCCCAGGCCGGTCTCTCGTCGATGACTTTCTCTACATAGCAGGTATTCTGGCTGAGCCAGTGTAGCAGGGCCCAGTCAAATGGAAATGGATATGGATTCAGTCCGTGGAGCTGGATACAGCCTCCAGCAATCAAAACACAGTTCAGACACACAGTGGGGAACCAAATCACGACCCACTATAAGCACACAGCACATTCACATGTAAGAAAATTCCACTGTATAAGGTAAATGGCTCTCCGGTCGCAATTACAGAGTCTCTGCACAATGTGGAAGTTCAGAGGTAGCTGGAAGTCCTGACAGGCTGATCACATTCAGCAAATCTTCAGTCTTCTTCAGGTTAAAGCCTGATCACAATTCAGTGGCTTAATTCACTCTCCAAATTTGGATTTGGTCCGAAAAAAGCACAAGTTCCCTCTCAGAAACATCAGGCAGGCATGCAGGCCAAACTCAGGCCTTTCCACAGTTCTCCCATGCAAATCCTCTATGGATTGCTGCTTGAACTCTCTTGAGCTGTTGCTTCTTCACTTCCCAACTCAGATGTAACTAAAACTGCAAGCAGTGTGGGACTTTCCCCAAGATCCAAAAGGTTTGGTTGTCTGATCTGTCTGTCAGTCGCAACAAGGGCTCCCCCTCCAGGTTATTTTAGGTGCCAAAAGCCGAAAACTACAATTCCTACAAGTTTTTGCCCAACCAAGCTCTTGTAGGCACGCTCCATTTTAGAGTCCCAAATGTACTGATTGGCTCATTCTGACAGTCCAGGACCAAGATGATGGAAACAAACAGAACTGTCTATACTGCAAAGAAGGCAGGTTAGAACAAACTGCAATATTATTACTACTCTAACAAATGATCAGCAAACAAGTACATTTTCTAACAGAGCTCCCTCTCAGATTAATTATGACTGCAATCCAGGCAGCTCTTAAAGAGACAGCACACAGAGACTATACAGGCACTCTCTGGCAATACATTTAAACTGCCAAAACGCAGGACACCAGCTTGGCAGTGAGCATTTAGGCAAGCTCAAGGAAGACTTTTTGGGAACCCCCATTTGTAGGGGGGTTACATCTAGAACTGCACTACACCAAGATGTAGTACCGCGGTCAGCTTTGTCCGACAGGAACATTAACCCGACACTGCTACACCCAACGACAGTACTCCCAACAGGGTAAGGTAGCTGATGTGACGGAATGCTACCTTACCCCGAGACATGCGCTAGGAATGATGGTTGGATGGGGTTGTTGGCCGAGCTGCCTCAGTGGTGTAGAGGGGAATACCACCAGTAGCTCAGCCAGCATACTGCGACTGACCCAGGTTCTGGTCCGGGCACTGCAATTTTACACACACACACACCCCCCCCATAACTAATTACATTTTACTTTGTGGTCCGCTCCCCCTTGGAGTTGGATATTTTAGTTACGGGTGTTGTGGTGGGTGCAGCGGGGGAAGCCCCCCTGCATTTAACACTTAAATGAAAGACATGCCCAAAAATTGTATGTTGGGCATGTCATTTATTCAGAGAATAGCATTTCGAGGCAGGAAACTCGGTATGCTGAGTGTCGGCATACCGAGTTTCGGGATTACATAGTATATCCGTTTTTATAGCATGTGTTAACACATGTTATTTTGTACTGTCTATTACTGGTACTATATTGCATTGTCTATTTAGATCTGCTTCACAGGTCGGATCCAGAGTGGCATTTGTGTCATTGGGGAGGTGGGCAGGTAATGCATTCGAAGGGGTTGTACCGCACTTGTCACTGACAGGCCCACTGATCTGTTCTCTTTGGGTGAAGGCACCATGCTATTTTATTTTCTTTCTGGATATGAACCCCCACAAGGAGTTTCAAAGAACCCAGACCCATCAGCCTTGCATGTGTGTGTGTGTGTGTGTGTGTGTGTGTGTGTGTGTGTGTAAGGCAGGGGTTGTAACTGTAGCTTTCCAATTAAATGCACAGTGACACAGTTACATCTTTGGAGGTACTTCTGGGATCTCTTGTTTACCACCAAGCACCTCTTGGATCTCTGTGGAGCCATGCTCACACTTGGAACCCCCCCAAAACTTTTTGATAATTCAAGATGGCTTTCCAAGAGGTTGAAGGATGGTGTAGCGCAGAGGGTCAGGATGTGAATAAAGTAGTGTTGGTTCAAAAGATATCAGTGGGATACAGAAGGAATGCAGTAAGTGATATCTTGATGTATGGCATTAAATGGATTTGGCAAACTGAAAGCACACTGCTTGCTTTACAAGACAGCTACCAGAACAGTGTCAGTAACCCTAGAGAGTGATAAGGTTTTTTCTACACTCAGTCTACCAACTGAGTTTTGTCCTGAGGGGATACAAAGGAGGTTTGGCATCTGCTCAGTAGAGGGAGACCCCAGGCTCCAGTAACAGAGGTAAATGTTAAACAGGCCTGGATTACAAAATCAACACAATTTCTTCACAGTAACAGAAAAACTTTACAAGATTTGCAAACCTTGTGGACACCAATGGGAAATATGCCCTTAACTCCTGAAATTTTGTTGCAAGCAGTTGGAAGCTTGATTGACAAGGTACAGAGACCCGAGAAAGATTACAAGAAGTATAGAAGACTGAGGATGTTTTCAGGTGCACAACTTGTTTCCCATGGCAAGGAAGATTTTAAGACCCGGTTGGAGCAAGCCACACTGATGATACTAGACCTGAGATGCTCAGACACAGGAAAGAAAGCCAGGATTGAAAGAGGCTGAGAGGACCTGCATTAGGGGCCAACCAAGGACTAAAAAGTAACCAAACCAGAGGCCAATCCTAAAGAATATCTTTCCATCTTTGAGAAGATGTATGGGAATATGGAGAAACCTGGACAGGTCATAATTAAGTTGTCTTTGCTGAGAGAGATAGAATGAGCTTTCATGAGAATTGCTGGGGCAGATGGAGGCCATGGTACAGAGAGCATACCAGAAAAGGAGCTTGACTGACACTGAGATAGATTATGTCAGATTAGTGCGAGTGCTGGAGGGAGCTGTGTACTCAGATCAGACTATGACTAACCTTTGGCTGAGGGAACAAATGGACAACCCACCTTCTTTTGGAGAATTGGTTGGAGAAGTAAGAGAGCAAGAAGATCAGCTGCAAGCATCTTTGGTTCCCCATACACCTGCCAGGATGCTCCAGAGTGCAGTGACCTTGAGCAAGTCAACAACTATTTCAAATGAGCCCAGCCTTGTAGGCTATCAGAAGCAAACCAAGAAACTCACCAAGCTGGTTATGGAATGCCAGAAGGGATGTTCACCTAATACTTCTGCTGCACTTACCCCTCCCCTAGGAAACAAAACTCGAATCTCTCTACAGAAAGACCCGGAAACAATGGACTGTTTGGTTACTGTTGTGGCGAAGACAGGCACTTGAAAAGGAACTGCCAAGAGAGAGAAAACCTAAGAAAAATAACTGACAAACTCATCCAGAAGGTGTTGTTTTGGGGAAACTCTCACAGGTCCTGTAAGGGAGTACACAGGCATCATGGAGGAAAAAACTTTACAGTCAAGTGGCCAAAGATTCTGCAAAATAGCAGAATTCAGTTCCAGATGTGTCGCCAAAAATAGTTGGATCAACTGGCAACATAGCCCTTGAAAACAGTTACTTGTGTTTAGTGGGCATTACCTGTTTACCAAAGAATAATAAATAAATAAAGATCAGAGGTTGATGTGAAAGTGGAATGCTGGACCACCAGAATGTTACTGGACAGTGGGTCTCAAGTCATTATTCTTTTCAAAGACTATTACAACCAATACCTGACTACCAAGAAACTGGAACCTTCAGAAGATTTAAATGTTTGGGGTTTAAGTGACACGTCATACCCTTGCCTAGGATTTATTAGAATTTGGATCATGTTCTCCATAGATATGGTAGGGGTAAATGGACCTGCTGAGACACTTGCAGGGGTTTGCCCTCAAACAAAAATGTATGTAACATTCCTGTTATCTTTGGAACAATTGCTCATATGTTTGGGAGGTTGGAACACATATGCATGGAGATGGAAACACAACAAAACAGGACTGAGAGATGTATTCATGGGCTTGTGAGACAGGCCTATACCAAACAGGACACAAAAGTACATGTGTAATTGTGGACTTAGTTGGTATTGTTTGGTGCTGAGATGAACAAGTGATAATTCTGCCACCCAATGCAGAATGTGCCATTGGAGGAGGTGTACTTTTAAAGGGGATGTTCAGAATCAGCTACTAATGGCTGATGCCCTTGAGGAACATGATTTGCCTAAAGAACTTTTGGTGAAACCCAGAATTTTATCAGTATAGCATGTGCACATGCTTGCATGAGATGAGTGATGGTTCAAGTAAAGAATGTCACTGACCATAATGTAATCATCAGAAGAAGCAGAACTATGGCCCATGTCTATTGCGCAGGTACCACCATGCAACCCCCACATCCAAAGAGCAGCCTGAGGAAAGCATTGATGCCTGCCTGTTTGACTTTGCAGACTCTCTCTCTCTCTCTCTCTCTTACACTTGTAGTGGAAGGAATGAATCAATGGCAAGCTGGCACATACAACAAAGGTTTTCTCCCTGGGAGAGTGGGATGCGGGGTGTATCAAAGATGAACACCGCCATATTTGTCTGCATGATGAGAGACCATTCATGGAAATATCTTGCAGACTAGCACCTGCAGATCTAGATGACATCAGGAGACATCTCCAGGAGATGCTGGAGGCTGGAATCATCAGAGTCACACAGCCCTTATGCTTCCCGCATTGTGGTGGTAAAAAGAAGAATGGCAATGGCCGCATCTGTGGGTATTACCTGATGATGAATGAAAGAACCATTCCACACCAGTATACAATGCCATGGATACAGGATGCCCTGGACTTTCAGAATGGGAGTCCATAGTTTTCTGTACTTGACTTAATGAGTGGTTCCTATCAGATCAGGTGTGACACCATCCTCCACATTGAACTGATATCTAAACTAAATCATATGGGAATCAACCATCAGCTCGTCAGCTGCGTCAATAACTAGCTGTTAGACAGAACACAAATGGTACGCATCAATGGTGACTGTCTAATACTGGTTCAGTCAGCAGCGGAGTACCGCAAGGATCGGTCCTTAAAAACTAGCATCACAAATTCACTTTCAAAATTTACTGATGACACTAAATTAGGGGGAGCAGCTGACTCAAAAAACAAATATCTGACAATGGTGCAGGACCAACAACATATAGAACTCCGGGCCAAATCCAACAAGATGAACTTCAGTCATGACAAATGCATGGTTTACATTTTGGAAAAAAAAAATGGTATACACATACTCACTTAATAATAACATCTTGAAATCAGTTGATAGAGAGCATAACCTGGGCATAACTGTAAATAATAAGTTGACGTCTTCAGCCCACTGTAGAAAGATATCCCAGACAGTGAACAGAATCTTAAACTGCATCAAATGCTCATTTGTGAATAGAAGTGAGGCATGCATTATGCCCCTGTATAGGTCCTATATCCATCCACATCTTGACACAGGATCCCCTTTCTGGAACTCATACTTAAAACAAGACTTAGAAATAGTTGAAAGTGTACAACACAAAACCACCAAAATCATACCTAAACTGAAACATCTAAGTTACCAGGACAGATTGCACAACTCCGTGTTGACAGGAGAATCAGAGGGTGATCTACTACAACTTTACAAAATGTTGCAAAACAGTGAACTCAGAATTCAGTGCGGCTTCCAGTTCAACATGCATGTACCCTATTTAAGAACCCGTAACAAACCGCTGAAAGTTCCAAAAGCTAACTCATGTAAAAGAAATGGATATTTTTCTGTCAGGGTTGCCAAAGTCTGTAACAAACTCTCACATCATGTAGTCGAAGCCACTAGCTTTGACTTGTTTAAAGTTAGATTAGATAAACATCTCAGATGGACTTCCAATGAGGGCGAATAAATCCAAAGAGGTGTGGGAGACATTCTTGATGGGCATATGCCTGCTTATGTCTACACCCAACTGAGTAAACCGAGTAAATCCAGATGACCCAAGAAGATCGGGAGAAAACGGCTTTTATTTGTCCTGTCAAGTTCTTTGAATTCCTCAGAATGCCACAAGGAATCTCTGAAGTGTGGCCATGTTTCAAAGGCTCATGGAATAGGTAGTGGGTGACATGAATCAATCTGCTTGAGTACTTGGTTTACTTGGATGACGTGATCATTTTTGGCAAGACCCTAGAAGTACACGAAAGTCATCTATTCAAAGTGCTAGACCCATTAAAGGACTTCGAACCAAAATTATCTATTGATAAATGGCAATTCTTCCAGAGTTCAGTGAACTACATGGGCCATATTGTTGCTAAAAGATGGTATCCAAACTGATCCTGCGAAAGTGAAGGCCTGGACTACATGGCACAAACCTAAGTATTTACAAGAACTACAATATTTCTTGGGGCTCTGTGGTTATTATCATCATTTTATTAAAGACTACACTTGCATCATTAGACCACTGCTGAACTTGACCCAGGGGTATTCACCTGACATCAGAAAGAAAGGATCCCTGAACAGAAATATCGAAGGCAGAATGTATTTGCTTGTTAGCGAACCATTTGGATCCAGATGGGACTCAGCTTGTGATCAGGCATTTGAATATATTATATACAAACTGACGCATGCACCAGTATAGACATACTCTGACCCCAGCAAACCCTATATCTTGCATACTGATGGTAGCATTAGTGGGACTAAAGCTGTGCTGTACCAGCCATACCCACATTGTTTGAGACCGGTTGCTTATGCTAGCAGCAGTCTGTCACCCTTGGAGTGCAAATACCCAGTACATAAGTTGGAGTTTCTTGTCTTGAAGTGGGCTGTAGTAGATCAGTTCCATGAATGCCTGTATGGAGCACATGTCACTGTTAGAACTGACAATCTGCTGACCTATATCCATACAACAGCCAAATTAGATGCAGCTTGTCACAGATGGGTCTCAGCTTTATTGATCTGGTGTGAAGCACATGAACGCCAATGCCTTGTCTTGATGAACTCTTCTAATGTCTCAGCTGGAAATTTGGTAAAGATTCCTGAGTTTGCTATCAAAGCATTGTGTAAGAAGTATGATACTGACAAGTTACGTTTCCCGGCTAATGCAAATCAACTTCTTGATAGTCTTGGAGCATCAGCAGATTGTCTACCTACAGCATATTATAACTTCACTGCAATAGACAAGTTGTCTCTACCTCAGTTAAATTTAGCAGATTTACAGAAAGAACAGAGAGGTGACCCTTGTTTCAGAGATATTGATCACATATTGGAAAATGGAAAATGACCTGAACAAGTAGCTGTGACTTACAAAGACACACCTTTGCTGTTAATAAGCTGGCCTAAATTGAAGTTATGACATGGGTTGTTTAGTGCGAGAAAGTATGGGACCTAATGAGATTTTGAAGAGGTTATTGCTTTGAGCTGCAAAGTACAGATGAACTGTGATCAGGGCGGCTCCATGTCAATACGGCCAATAAAATATGGTGAATGTCAATTCAGTGAAACCGTTATGATGACTGCAGTTTAGCACCAATAAATACCAGTGACTGATATATTGAGTGATTCCCATAACCTGCCGAACACCAACTTCAGCAGCATCAGCCACATTATTGTGGCTCTTCTTGACAGACACCACTTCCTCCCCAGTAGTGTGGACATGGGCACAGCACCTCAGCTGATGACTCTCTACGCAGCGCCAATGCACCTTTAGCAGGACCACCTTATCATGGTGATACAGATATCCTACACGATGCAGTAACGGAAGCCCCCTCTGGCTCACCAGGTATGTGGCTGCCATCTTGCACAAAGACCGCACCTGCACACCTGTTGGACAATTTCTGTTAGTGGGGGCTCTGCTCCCACACCCTCCATGGGGGGATGCACCCCCGAACCCCCTGCTATTTCTAAATATCCTACTCTGAGGTGCTCCTTGACACAGGGGTAGGTTATATCACCATATTCACCATTTACACCGTCACCCGTTAGTTTGCGGTCGCCATTATTGTGTTTGCCCTAGTTTCATCGCCGTTATGGACTCGCCATATTGCCTTAGTTGTACTGACATGCTACCAATCAGGGCCTTACATGATGAAATGGGACATTTGGGTTCTGACAGAACCCTGGACTTAGTTAGCTCAAGGATATTCTGGCCCCAGATGAGCGCAGAACATGGACAAATATTATCATCAGGGTTCAATGCGTTTGCATTACAAAACTCTTCCAAAATGAGCTGCCTCTCTTGTTAATATTTCCACCAGTGCATCCATGGAACTTGTTTGTACTGATTTCCTCAGTTTTGAGCCAGATAGTAAAAATGTGGGAAATGTATTAGTTGTGACTGGTTACTTTTCTTGATATGATCAAGCATTCCCGGCCAGGAACCAAAAAGCATCTGCTGTTGCCAAGGTGTTGGTGGCAACGTTTTTTTGTGCATTATGGAACTCCCACATACATTCAGACCAAGGAAGAAATGTTGAGAATTGTCTCATAAAATAACTGTTATCTCTGTGGGGGATTCGTAAGTCTTGCACTACTCTGCATAACCTTCAAAGAGATCCCCAACTGGTGAGGTTCAGTAAAACTCTGTTAAATATGCTTGGAATGTTGGATACCAACCAAAAGTCCAAGTGGCATCAGAAAATCAGTACTCTTGTACATGCATACAGTTGCATGAAGAATGATGCTACAGGCTGTTTGCCATATTACCTAATATTTGGAAGAGAGGCAAGGCTCCCAGCAGACTTGTGCTTTGGAGTCTCTTCTGATGATGCCAGACCTGAAACCTACCTGCAGTTTGTCTAGAGACTCAAAGACCAACTGAACTCTGCTTACTACCTGGCCTCAGAGGCAGTCATAAGAAAAAATCAAGCCAACAAGGTTAAATACGATCAGAAAGTATGAGCACACCGACTCAGTGGCATTGAGGGTTAAGGTGCCGGATGCCACACCTTGCACCGTGCTGGTGACCCGGGTTCAGGAACAGACTTGGGTTATTTGGGGGTCAAATGTGGAGGTAATGATTGAGCATCCAGAGGACTGCTCTCCTTCCTCGGGGTAGGGGGTTTGTGCTGCGTGTGTCAGGACAACAAGAGAGTTTTGGTCCAAGCAGAGGAAATCTCTTCTCTACTAAGCTCCAGTGAAATAGTCTAGTTAGTACAGTGGCTACTATTTCAAGGGAATCCTGTAAAAACTATTTTCTACAAAGTCCAACTCATGGGCCTTGTTTGATTTTAATTTCTTTAGTTCTTTCCTAACCTCTTTACAGGTGATGACTTTAAACCTGAATTTTGGTTTGTCTGATGGCCATGGATCTAATGTTTCTTTTATCCCTATATTTCCACCCTTTGGGATGTTTATGTCTGGTAGTGATGTAAAATACTGGTTTAGTTTTTCTGCTGATTCCATAGGGGACAACAAAGTAGTTCCATCCCGGATCTGTATAGGTAATCTATCAACTACTGGTTTCTCAAAAGACCCCGTATTTTCGGGGATCTGTATTTCTGTCCACCCTATTTTTATAGTAGGACCTTTTTGCATTTCTAATTTGGGTCTTTAGATTATTTTGGGCTTTTTTTATAGTTTTCCCAATCTAGAACATTCAAGGTTTTATGAGCCTTTTTCCAAAGCCTATTTTTTATTCTTATTACCTGTTTTATTTTCTCAGAAATCCAGGAAACATGATTTTTCTTGGTTATGATATTTCTGAAAGGGGCACGCTCGTTATGTGCTTCCAGGAACAAGTATGTAAATTCATTTATTGCCCAGTCTAGTTTGTGAATTATGAATAATCTGTCCCATTTTATTTTAGTTAATTTATTAATCAGTCTTTCCTTACTATAACTTTTAAATTATCTGTGTTTTATTTTATTAGCCCTCTCCTTAACTGGAGCACTTTTCTGTATTTTAACTTCATAGCAACAGGAGATTGAGCAACGGTCTCCAAAAATGGGATTATTCACATCAACAGAAATAACTTCTATTCTCTCTGAAGTAAAAATTAAATCTAATATGTTCCCCTCATTTTCTAGTTGTGTTCTCCTAGTTGAAGTCAAGGCCCTTTGAGTTAGGGCCAAAGGGGTCAGGCTATGATATAATGCTTTCCCTCTAGGCTTATTCCAGGCTGCATTAAAATCGCCTATTAAAAAAAGATCATAGCCCATCATATAATTTTATAAACATGGGTCGAACTGTCAAATTCAGAAATCTTTACTTTTGAAGGGAAATATACTAGGGCCATTATCAATTTTAAGTTTTGAATATAGACCAATAAACATTCAATTTTCCCTATCATCCCTGAGAAGATGTCTGTGTGACCCAGGTCCCAACTTGTGTATAAGATAAGCCCACCTCCTCATTTAGCTTCCCTATTCTGTTGATGGGGATAGTAGCTTGGAAGTTCTAATTCATTCAAATGGACTTGATTTGTCAGCCAGGTTTCAGTAATTGCTACAATATTAGGTTTTTCTGTAGCCACCCACGTTCTCATTAGGTCTAATTTAGTTTTTAAACTCCTGGCATTGTCATACAATACTTTAAATGCAAAAGGAGAGGAGGGACCAGGATTCATTTCAACACCCCAACCCCCTCAGCAGCAAAACCATCAAACAATAACTCTGTTTATTCTGAAGGTGTAAATGAAATTTTAAAGCAATGTCTTTCCTAGTAATTATATTTCTAACCAAAGAGAAAGAGTTTCTTTTTTAACATAGGAATAGGGCTTTGGATTCTGAATTACAGTATATTCCCCAATTATAGTTTACACTTACACTGATTAATGAATTAGCAGAACTTTTTCTAAAATGTGGTGAGTGCTAACAAAATACAGCATAAATTAAAACCTACTAGCAGTAAATGTACCACAAAAGTTAGACTACCCATATTTAAATAAACTGTAACTCTATAAAAGTCAATGTAATATATAAACACTCTCTCTACAAGAATTAAAACATTAATTCAGTATGCCCCGGAAAACATGTCAAGCCCCCTTCTCAACTACCAAAATTTTGTTCCAGTTCTACCGATTGATGCACTGCCCCTCCTTTCCTCTCTGTTTCTCCTGGAATAGTTGTTGCTGGAGGCACTGCCTTTCCTCGCTCTGGGCTATTGTACTGCTTTCTTCACCTCTGGCTGCTAGCCTTTTGAGAATTTCACTGTCTCCATGGGTTGCTGCAGCTGGTGGGGCTTGGCTCTTCCCCCCACCCCATTGTTCTTTTCTCCCTGTCCATTCCCTTGCCACCTCCTTCCTGCCTCCTGCAGTCATTTCGTTTGTCTCCTTACCTCCCGCTCCCTTCTCCTCTAGATCGTTTCCCTATCTTGGGGTGTTCTTGGCTGTGGCGCTCCAGGGTGTGCCATCCCTGCTGCACCCGGCATCTGGCTCCACTTGTGGCACTGGAGACTTTGCCTTGGCTGTGGCCTTTCATCTTTCCGGTCCCTTCTGCTTTCCGTATTCGCTCATTGGCCTCTTGTACTGGCGTCTCCTGCTTCACCATCGCCATTCCCTGTGCCACCCCTCCATGTCCACTCCTGATGCTCATCCCTCCATTCATGGTGCAAGGAGGCTTTTTCTTCAAATTCGCAATGGCATTGCCTTTCCCGATCCTAGCACCTTTGTCGCTCAGCGTCCTGACTTAGTGCTTGGTGGTTGTCTGCTGTTCTCTGGACCATCGCTGCTTCTCCCTTTCTTCTACAGCATCTGCCTTTGCCTTCCTAAACTCTGTACTGATTACCATTGAGCTCCTCCACTGCTGTGCGGGATGTCTGTCTTCCGCCTAAGTTTGGCGCTCATGTTTCTTTTTGGATGCCTCCAGGGTGTTTTTCAGCTTGTTGCTGATCCTACTTCACTTCTTCCCATCACATTACGCTTCTCTCCATGTGAACACTTGACATTGCCAGGTCCCATATCCCACATCATTTTGGATACCATTGCAGGACGGTTCTGTACCCCTTTCTGACTTTATGGTGGTATGCTATCCCAATTAGGAAGTTGTTCCTTTTTCCTTTTAGACCTTTGCTTTTCATCGCCTTGCCATTAATGCAGCCCCCACATTTACCTTCTAGTTCAGGCTCCACACACAGACTGTTACTGTTTTTTTGCCTTTCTACCACCGTGCAGCCTGGCTCTTTTGCTGGCTCACTTCTGCTAACCTTTCACTACCGGTCAAGTCTGTGCCTCTTCCACAATTATTTTGTTATTCCTCCCATGCCATTCCAGCCTCTCTAGCTGTCTCACTTCCACCATTGCTTCGACCCTCCACTCCTCTCTTTCCTCACCTTAAGCTTTATTTTGGGGGCGTTTCCTTATCCAGCCATCCCTGTACCTATTTGTCTCTTTCTCTTACCCTAGATCTTCATTTTGGACCACTCAACTCGTATCTCCCTCTACTCTGTGTCAACCTCCATTTGTTCTCATACCTCATCTGTCTTATACCCTACCTGCCTTACTCCTGGTACTTCATACCCTCACCATCGACTGTGGACTGCACCCAGCCACTCTCGTCTCTCTTTCGTGCAATCAATCCACTCCTAATTTGCCTTATCAATGGACCCAGTTGGCATACACTCCTGTGGTTGCTCCTTGCAATCTCCTCCTCTAGACCCATGTTGGGGTCTTCTTTGCTCCCTCTGACCTCTCTGTACGTCTACTTGTTCACATCACCTAATCAAGCATACCCCTCATACGGATTCTATGCTACCTCAACTCTACCTGCTCCTGTGGATATTATCATCATCAGTCTCCTCATGACCGCATCTGGGTCTTCCTCGCTCATCCAGCCTCACTGTGGGTCTACTCCTTCACATCAACTACTTGAGCATAATCCTCTCAGGTCCATGCTACCTCGACTTGACCTGCTCTCCACTTGGAGACATGCCTTCCATGTTGATTGCTCCTTGGCTTGGGGCTGGCTGCATTGGCCGCTCATCAATGGGGTCCCTTTAGCTTCCCGAGTGGGTTCAGAGGCACCCTACATGCCATTCTCTATCTGACCACCTCTGGTTCACCTGGTCTGTTTCGTAGGCTCACATATGCCAGCTGAGTGCCTCAGCACTCATTTCTCTCCTCTCTTGCTTTTTAGCATCTAGTTGCAGAGACATCGCTCAATAGGCAAGAATTTGTCTAGTGTACTTACCCAGTCAACAAAAGCTAAATAAAATAAGTAAAATAAAAATAAACCCTCAACAGATTTCTCTTTAGAAGGACAGAGTGAGAGCTTCCTCTAAATTGGAATATTTTCTTCCTCCCTCGATCTCGACTCTAAATTGCAGTAGCTGAACTGTCACTAATTAAAACAGCCTTCAGCCTGGAGGGCAGGTGACCTAAGCCTTGGATCCCAATAAGTTTCCTCTTCAAAGGGTTTTTTTTTCCTCTTCTCCATGCCAATGGTCATAATATTAGATATGGTTGGAGTTTCCTTAGGTTCCATAGTTTAGTTCCGCTGTTGGATGGAATCGGCTGGTGGCCTGGCTGTTCCCTCTCTCCTTAGGAAGTCCTATCCTTCTTCATCATGTCAGATTCCATTCTACTACATACTTCTCATCACCTCCCATCTCTCTCATCCTACCCATCAGTATATCTCTGTTCTTGAGATTTTTTTTGACTTCTCGCCTCTTGCTCCACACCCTTTTGGGCATTCTTTTTGGGCTCCTTCCTAAGCTACCTTTAGCCAAGGGAATTATTCCCATGGCACCTATAGGGAGGGAACCCTTTTCTAAGGTTCTTGCATTGTACCCCTACAGGGTTGTATATCCCACGGATAGAGAGGCGAACAGCCACAATGTATTGAAATCACACAAGCATACATCTCATCCAGTTGCTCAAGCCCATTTAAATTGACAGCTATGGGCTGGCCAGAGTTCAATGGGCAGAGCAAAAAACCACTTCCCCAACATGGCCTTAAAAAGCCCTCCTCCAGGCCAATCCTCAATCGTTTTCTATGTTGCCCCACCATCCACCCCTCCTCCTCCTTCAGTGGCTCATCTCTTTCCTGTGGGCTCCTTCCTAATCTACCTTTAGCCAAGGGAATTATTCCTGAGGCACCTATGGGGAGGAACCCTCATCTAGGGTTCCTTGCATCGTACCCCTACAGAGTGGTACAGTATATCCCATGGTTAGAGAGGTTAACAGCCTCAATGTAACGAAATCACATAAGCATACATCTCATCCAGTTGCACAAGCCCATTGAAATATAGAAATTATAACAAACAACCATGCATTTGCCTGAGCAAAGACCAAGTCAGCACACCACTGTTTCTTCTTCTTCTTTTTTAATACTTAGTAATAAATTCCATCACCAGTCATAGAAGCAGCAAAAAATCAGAAAGCAAGCTGGCAGGGACTGTATCCATAGATGGTCCATAAAATTAGTCAGTAAACGGTACCATGGAAAATTCTCAATCCACTGACCTGATGATGGCGTCAGTTTAGACGTTGAAACATTAACGCATGTGGTGTAGTTGGCGTGGGTAACTTTAGGTCAGTGGATTGAGAATATTACTAAGTATTAAAAAACATGAAAAAAAAATAGTAGTGTGCTGACCTGGTCTTTGCTCAGGCAAATGTGGGGTAGTTTGTTCTTCAAGCCCCTGGTAAGGTGCACCCATGTTGTTTACTTATTTGCCAAACACAGCATTGCTTTTTGGCTGAGCTACTAGACTTGTGACTGTATATAAATTGTAACCTTTATTGGCCGGGGCATACTGGACTAAGAAACAGGAGAACACCAAAGTAGCTCTCCTCTGTCTATATTTGGAGTGTTTGGGACCGAGTGGCACTCGCGTGCACCAGTCGCGCTTCTGCAAGTGGCATGCTGTTTTCAAGTTGTTAGCTCCTCCCACCAGGTGCCTGGATTGGCTGTCAGCTCACTGGAGCCCCTACACACCAACCAAGCAAGAAAACACACCGGGAGAACTTTAAGTTAAAGTCCAGGTCTGCAGAGTACTCGGGACACCTGCAGTTCTGTGGTAAGCGGCAGATGGATTACAGTCAGGATCTTGCTGGAGTTATGACAGGCGGCAGGTAGCAGTGAACAGGAGACATGCAGCAGCAGAGGCAGGTACACAAAAGATGACTGAAGCTGGTAAAACTGTCAGCACCTGAGAGACACTCAAAAAGACCTGTCAGACCCATTCTAAAGCTCATATATGGTGCCCCTGGAATCTCCACCAATTTGCTCATCTATGTGGTACATACACGGATTTATATCACCCCCAGGTCAATGCCCTGTATTGTGTTCAGTGGTGCCTCAGGGTAAAATGCTAAATATGGAGAAATGAGCCTGCTGTTTCTAGACAGAAAAAATCCTCAAAGCATAAACCCTGTGACTAAAACATTGTACAAACTGTTCGGTGGAATTACCTTTTTAAATCAAATTGTACAGTACTCGTTAATTAAAGTGATGGTATAAGAATTTATGGAAACTTCAGTTGGCTCAGCAGAGTTAGAGTGTAGCCACCCCTGAAATTGGAGCTTATCTCTTGGGCTGTGCCTGGTCCTAGTGCACACCTGCCAAGTCTCCCTGGTCCTGCGCATTCACAGAGTTCCAACTTCTGCTCTCTGCTGTTCCCACCTTTAATTTGGTTTTCCATTATGCAGTTGAAGAGAGAGAGAGAGAGAGAGAGAGAGAGAGAGATGGAGAAACTTGAAGCACTACAGGGCTGCATAATCAGAGCCAGAAGGGCTTGTCTTCAAGCTCAAGCCCCATTGGCAAGTGAACTCAGGTATGTAACTGCATACGTAAGCATGTGCACACTGGGAGGCATGCTTGTGAGCGTGAGCAGCAATAGCCACTGAAAATGACATCGAGGAGTGGTGCATATTGGGGATAAGCTCCCAGTTCTTCCAGTGAGCCCCCCAGGGCAAATGGGGCCATCAGATCAAAATGGTTTAAGTAAATAAATGACAGGCTACTGGGACAATATATCTAATGTGTGTGCAACCTCAGCACCGTGGTCTGAAACTGAGGGCTACTACCCCTGCCTTTCGGTCACAGTCAAGGTTGAGGGGCCTGGACTCTGTACAGTATGGTCTGGGAGTTAATTTCCAAACATTTGCATAAATAACACAGTGCCTCCACCCAGAGTGTTTTGTGGACCAGAAAGGTAAATTGGGTACAAGCCTCTGGGATGCTGTACCTACCCACCTCCCTTCCCAAACGACACCCCACACACAGAAATTCACTTTACTTTGCACTTCAGTAACCAGCATGCACTTTAAGGAACTCTCTAATAATATGCTCATGGACACAGTGGTAAAGAATAAATAACAAATACAGATTTATTTATCAGGGGGAGCAGGAATAGGGAGGGGGATACCTGGAAAAGGGAGGTACACAGGATTGGTTCTGATTGGTTTTGGCAAAAATTAATACAAAAGCAGGTAAAGCAGTAAAACATTTAAAACATTGAGCATATAAGAAAACAACAATTTCCCAGCCTCCCACCAGCATGTAGCAATACCACACACCCTCCCATCTGGTACCAGACCTTGTAACACAAGGTCCTTGCACCCGTATTGGTACCCCCAGAGGTACACCATAGACAGCTAGCACTTAGGCATATGTTATACTAACATATATGTCTAAGGGCATCTACCATATAAGAGTAGATGTCAGGATATGTATGCATATTATTGTTATACACTTTACTTTCTAATACACATACGTGTTTCTTGCTTACGAAATGTTAGGACATCTGTGTCCTTGTAATGATTATGATATATGAGTCGGCACTGCCACCTTTTGGTGATTTGTACTCTTACACTGATATATGTACTGTATAATTGTACTCTTTTGTCTTACAAAGTGATGACTACTGCAAAATTGTATAATGTTATCTTGGATTGTGGAGCCACCTCTAATTTAGCCAACAGGGCTCATCTCTGTAACTAGAAATGTTTCTATCTTACAGTAACCATAGTAATTATCATAGGTATATAATGTGAGACATTATGTCCCCTACCTCGGAGACCCCAAGAGACACAGAGATTCCTTGAGGTATAGGGAACACTTAGCATTTGGCTCCCAGTTCATATTGGTAAGAACTGCTTAGGGCAACTGTGATTATCCTTTTTGGCAGTAATAAAAAAGTTTATTACTCTTATGCAATGTGTCTGTGATTCCTTACATTCCTATTATTGCCAAGAACCTGAGAGTGAGGTTTAGACTTCCTGACAACCTCCTAGTTCGAATGCTGGGGTACCCCAGACTAATGCAGGCCTGTGGTTGCCGCAGGTTGGCTAGCGTTGGTTCACTGGTTATTCCAATTGTACAGTTCCCATAAATATTTGCAGGGCAGCCCTGCTTACTCATGGGTTTTTGAACACTTGAGTGGATACAAACAGGCTGGAGCTGAGACTTTGGTGTTATTGGTTCTCTTGCTTTCAACACCGTGGGGTTTCAGTGATGGTTGGTGGTGCACCACATCAGCAGGCTGCAGGATGCAGGGAGCAGAAACTGCAACGTGGGGTTGCAGGGATGAAAGATGTTGTTTTACCTGTCAAGCCTTTCCAAGCTTCACCAAGATGGCCTTTGTAAGCAGTGTTCACTCGACAGGCCTGTATCTTCTTCTCTTCAACAACCTACAGGATGGGGTGTGTGACAGGTAGTATGTAGTCACCCTGTAGATTTCATTCAATACTGCAGTCACCCTGCTTGCCAAGTAGCAGCCAAAGGGTGGACAAGGCTGACAATTCCTCTCAGGAAACAGTCTCAAACTTTAGATTTAATTTTAAAATTCACCTGGATAATTCTGCAGGCAGGCAGAACCTTTGTAGAAATGTTCCTCAATGCCAGGACACACCAGGACAGGGTGATCCCCTCAGGAACAGTCAGTTCTGAGTGACTTTTCTTGTCAGAAGCTGAGCAGATTTACTTCACTGACAGGATTTATCTGGCAAATCCTGTCACAACAACAACAGGCAGGCTGATTCTTCACCTTAAGGTTGGAAAAACTTCTTCTTTTACAGAAAATTGCTTCACAAGGCTGGAGATTAGCCAGAAGCCCCTCTGGCAGGCTTGAGGGCTATCCTCCAACTGTCACAGAACAGTCTCTCTCTTCAAACCCTCGAGCAGCAAAGTCTTGAGCTTCTGCATTCTTTTCCCTCCTCCTTAAAACAATTGGCAGCTTCTGATTGGTTGATTTGGCTGTCCATACTGATTCTGGGTGGCTGATTGGCTGTTGTGTTGCCACCAAGCACACTGACCACTCCTCTCTCACAGAAGCCTTTTCTCAGTCCCTCAGGGCTTCTGCGAGATCTGATTGGTTTAAACTGGTCACAAGATCTCTGTTAAAATGGCTGCTGGCAAAATAGTTTGCTGCAGTCCTAATTTCTAGAGTCTGTCGCAACCAAACCATTAGGAGTTGAAAAATAATGATTAGTGGGCTTGATAGCCCACACTGTGCGCTTTCTAGCGACTACAAGATTGTGGGGATGATGGCAGTTGTTCGTCCTCCGCATCTCCCATTTTGGGGCCACCCTAGGCACTCAGCAGGCTTCACAGTACCTGGGACTATATTTCCCAACAGCCTCAGCTGCTGGAGCCTACTATTTATGGCACTTGCTAGCACTTTCAAAATAAACATTTATGTGCCCCAGGTACATTTGGGGCTCCTCCTTTGTGTTTTTGGACCCCAATTAGCTAGAGCAGGTGTCCTGGACCATGTGAGGGTCCTTCATTTTTGCCACAATGCTGTTCTTCCAAAATGCACATCTGTGCATGCGCGACCTCACTGGCTCGCACTTGCATGTGTGGCCACCCAGTGGGTCACATCCTTTGCTTCTATGGACCCACTTTCAGCAGTAAACAGATGCGGGGGCCAGCAGGAGACTTGGAGAAGCAGCAGGACCATGGGCTTGCGGCAGGGGAGATTGGGAGTTCTGTGTGGCGGCACTGGTAAGCCCTTCACTTTGAAGGGGATGTTACATGTGCAAAGCTTCTGCAATCTGTATTTTGAGGCTAATGTTTGTTATGTGTGACTGGGGGTAGCAATGTTGATTTTCCAAGTACCCCAGCCTCCAGTCAATCACAGCTAGCCACTGCTTCCAGCTGGTACTTAAGCCTGCAGCCACTGGAGCATCATGTATATGACTGACAGCCCTTCTCAGCCAATCTGTGCCTGTAATTCCCCCTGTGACATCAGAAGATTTTAAAAAGAGTGGGCAGTCTTGTTCAAACCATCAAAGGAGGCAGGAGCTATTAGCCTTGCTCCTGCTTTGTTAGTGTCAGCCTGCTACACAGTAGACCAGTTCAGACTTGACCCACCTTAGCATCTTATCAGTTGCTACTGCTGCTCAGGCTAGCCAGCCAGAAAAGCATGAATTTTGTAAACTTAGGGGTAGCAACTTGTTTGTTTGTTTTATTTATTTATACTGATAGAACCATGGGCCAAAATTGACACGTTTTCATGGGCGATCAGTGTACAAATAACAATTAAGTACTATATATAAATACATACATCTATCAAATACAAATAACAGAAAAGAAATATACACATACCAATACATATAAATATATCTTAACATCATCATTCAAAACATTTACATTTTGCACTGAGAGATGAGATACTCTTTCAACCTATGCCAAAAAGAGCAAAAGGAAATGTTCACACAGTCAAAAACAGGCTGTATAGTATTAAAAAGGTAGGTAACATGTAAGATAATGCCTTTTGTCCTAGGGAAGTACATATTATTGGAATGCAAAGAGAACAAGCATTTGTCAATGCCGAATGTTGTCTCTCTGGCATTGGCATTGTTAGTGCCGGAGCTAGAGACGCCATAATAGGAATGGCAGTGAAGTACTGAAGTGACACCAACCCCAACCCCACCCTGTAGAGAGCGACAAGCATTGGGGTGTGCCTTTGGGTCATCAGCTATAACGTTCATGCCATTGTACCTCACCCTACCCTGTAGACATTGACAAGTGTCGAGGTGTGCTTTGGGGTCTTTGGGCATTATACTTTCTCCATTCCATAAGGAAATACAGTGAGGTGGGTACAGTATAGGAGAATGGGATGAACTTTGTGGCTGAACAGTGCAAGGCACACCACAATGCCTGTCACTGGCTGCAGGGTGGGCGTGGGGGTGGAATGGCGTGAACATTACAGCCAATGATACCAAGTCACACCCCTGACTCCTGTCAGTCTCTACAGGGTGGGGTGCTACAGTTGGACACCCTAACACCGTAGGCGTGTGTTGGTATTTTCACTCCATATTTTCAATGTGGGATGTTTGTGAGCCCACCTCATGAAAAGCGGCACCATCAGTTTGTTAGCTGAAAGGTGGTTTTGCACAGCAGCTATGCCATTTGGCGACACAGGGATGAAAACACATTTTGGGCAGTATGTGGAAAATGACAACTGTATTGTTCATGAGGAGATGTAAAACAAGCATTTGTCAATGCTGTATGTTTGCTTGCTGGTATTAGCATTGGAAATGCAGGAGTTAGATGCAGAATAGGAATGGCAGTGAAGTACTGAACTTCATGCCAACCCAACCTCCATCCTCTAGAGATGGACAGGCATTGGGGTAAGTGTTTGGGTCGTCACCCATGACGGTCATGCCATGTTACCTCACCCTATTCTGCAGACACCGACAGGTGTTGAGGTGTGCCTTGGGGTGTTTGGTTTTACAGTCACCCCATTCCATAAGGACATATGCTGAGATGGGTGCAGCATAGGACAATGGGGTGAAGTCTGGGGCCAAAGAGTCCAAGGTACACCTCGATGCCTGTCAGTGGAGAGCAGGGTGATGGCATGAGCAGTACAGTCAGCAATGCAAAGGCACACCCTGATGCCTGTCAATCTGTACAGGGTGGGACATTATGGTTACCAACCCTAACACCCAGGGCATTTGTTGGTATTTGCACTACAAATTTTCAACATGGCCTATTTGTGACCTCATCTCATGAAAGCATTTGGGACATCTTCTCATGAAGACTGGCAGTGTGATTTTGTCAATGTGTCCAGAACTTTGAGTTCCAACAGCGACGATGTCATTCAGTGCCACATGTACGAAAACATAGATTGGGAAGGATGTGAAGAATGACAGCTGTACCATCTATAGGGAGGTGTGAACAGATGACAATGTTGAAAATCTGTAGTGGGAATATTAAAAATGCTCGCATGTCCAATCATATGTGGAAACTGCGCAACGCATGTGCATAACACAGTCATTTTATGGACTTTTGTCTCCAAATTTTCAACATAGGCATTGTAGGACCTCTGCTCATTAACAGTGTCACTGTGATTTTCTTAATGTGTCCTGAACACTGATTTCCCACAGTGACTGCACTATTCTGCGCCAGAAGTGTGAAAACACATTTCAGCCATGATGTGAAAAATGACAGCTGTACTGTTCATTAGGAGGTGTGGAAAAATGGCAATGTTGAAAATCTGGAGTGAAAATATTACAAATGTGCGAAGTTACAAGCGTGTGTGGAAACTGCACAATGCTTCAACACAGTATTTATGGACGTTCATCACAAATTTTCAACATAGGCATTTGAGACCTCTGCTAATGAACAGTGTCACTGTGATTTTTTTAATGAGTCCCGAACACTGATTTCCCACAGCGACCGTGCTACTCTGCGCCGCAAGTATAAAAACACACGTAGGGCAGGATGTGAAAAATGACAGCTATACTGTTCATTAGGTGTGGAAACATGGCAATGTTGAAAATCTGGAGTGAAAATCTTGCAACTGTAGCGGTTACTGAGCGCATGGAAACTACAACGCACGCTCGTAACACACTCATTTTATGGAATTTCGTCACAAAATTTTCAACATAGGCATTTTAGGATCTTTGCTAATAAACAGTGTCACTGTGATTTTCTTAATCTGTCCCAAACACTGATTTCCCACAGCAATGGTGCAAAAACACATTTCGGCCAGGATGTGAAAAATGACAGCTCTACTGTTCATAATGAGGTGTGGAAAAATAGCAATGCTGAAAATCTGGAGTGAAAATATTTCAAATTCCATGAAGTTACGGCGATGTAAAGCAACAAGCAATGCACTATAGTAAAACAGTAATTTTTGATTTTTCCCATCAAATTTGCAACATAGACTTCTTGAGAGCCCACCTCATGAACACTGGCACTGTCATTTTGTTAATTGGTCCCAAAAGGTGATTCCGCGCAGTGACCACAAAATCACCTTTCGGGACAGAATAATCCCATGACAGTGGCTGAATTCATGAGGAGGGTTCCCAAAAACCCCATGTTGAAAATTTGGTGCCAAAATTCCAAAAAATGCCTGAGATATGCATCAAAGTTTAAAAAACCCTATTTATGCCATTATAGCTTACCGGCATTTCCTTAGTTCGCGGTCGGCTTTGAAGAGTGCAGACGTGTTCCCGGTCCACCGAATATCATCGCGCCAGACTCCGGAGGTAAGTATGGGGTGAGGGGTTGTGGTGAGGCAGGGTGCGCAGAGAGTGGGCGTGGGTTGTGGGAGTGGGCAGGGAGACCGCGAGGGACCATTTCCTTTTTTTACAGGTAAAATAAAAAAAAAAACATCTTGGGATATATATATTATTTTTTACAGGGGATTTGGCATGCTGGGGTGGGCTCACAGCATGCCAACCGAGTGTTTTTTTGGGGAGGCAGCTGTAGCCGATGGAGGATTGGGCACCCCTGTCGGCACATACTGGGGGCACACTATTCGAGGGGGATTGGGCACCCACTCGGCACACAACAAAAGTGGGGGGAGACAGTACGCTGATGAGGAGTGGGCTCCCCCATCAGCAAAATAAATGGGGATGGGGATAAATGCCGATGGGAATTGTGCCCCCTGTCGGCAAAGAAAAACTGTTGGGGGGTGCATGATGCCGAGGGGGGGATTGGGCACCCTCTCAGCATACATTTTAAATGGGAGGCGGTCATTATGCTGATGGGGAGTGGGCTACCCCGTCGGCATTGTGACAGGCGGTCTGCCGCCATGTTGCCTGCAAGTCAGGAGGTGTGTTGCGGTCCCACTGTATGAGAGCTTCGCTTTCACTGCAGCAGACCTTTTCTTAGATCTGGTGGCCACATCAGGGATGTGTGAGGTCAGCACCTGCTGCTGGCTGATTGGGGAATGAGGGACGCACCTTCTGATGCATGCCCTGCATTTGCCCAACAGTGACTGCGCCTCCAAATCTGCTACTACCGCAACATGTTGGATGGTGCGCAAGTGTGAGCCAACATAAAAATTATCTGTTGACCGTGTTTTAACACTAGAATTATGTTTTTTTAAAATTAAGAAAAAACAGTCTGGGACTCTATTAAGTATCACCTGTTTTGCTAATATACCCAATTGGAATTTATATCTTCTGGCCAGAGGAAGCCAACCCACTTGCTCTAAAAGATTACAATAATGGATCCTTAGTGGAGATTTTACTACAAATCTAGCAACTGCGTTAAGTAACACTTTCACCTTAGATAGCAACCCCTTCCTTGCAGTATAACACAAAATCCCATAATCAATTAATGGCAGCAAGAAACTTTGGGGCAACAAAAATCGTGTGGAATCAGTAAGTAAAGCAAATAACCTGTATAAAGCCCCGAGCTGCTGGTGGGTCACCTTCACCATATTAAGTATATGAGGGTCATAGGAGAGACCCTCATCCATCAACAAACCCAAATACTTAAATTGTTTACCTTGTTCAATCGCTGTACCAGAGATAGGGTATAATGACAATAAAGGATCCAAGTTAAATCTTTTTTTTGTATTTGCAAAAACCATAGATTTGGGGGTTTGTTTTTCATTTAAGACCAATCCATGGTATCTAAACCAATTATGTATCTCCAGAAAATCATCAGCTAAATCTTTCTGAACTTTTTCAAAGTGAGAAACAATTGTTAGGACCACTGCATCATAAGCATATAAAAAAATATGAGATCTACTGCATACAGAAGGAAGAGTATTAAGAAAAAGACTAAACAAAAGGGGACCCAAAATAGAGCCTTGAGGAACACCCAGTGAAACCTTAGCAGGAGAAGAAAATTGACCACTTACCCTCATGACCTGTGTACGATCAGCCAGATAATTTCCTAGCCAATCCCTTACATCCATAGATATTCCCAAATTAACTAAAGAAGACCAAAAAAGGGCATGATCGACCAGATTGAATGCATTGGTGAGGTCCAAGAACATGGCCCCCGTGAAATGGCCCTTATCAAGGGCCTCATGCACTGTGCTTGTGAACCCCACTAAGGCAGTCGTGGTACTATGTCCTGGCCTAAAGCCATGCTGTGTAGATGTTAAAACATTGTATTTAGACAAGTACTCCATAATCTGGTCAAAAATAACCCTCTCCAGAACTTTTAAAAGTGGAACCAATAAAGAAATAGGATGGTAATTAAATTTATCAGAAATATCACCAGCTTTAAAGATAGAAACAATAGTTGAATCTTTCCAAATCTTAGGAAAGCTAGGCCCACATAAAGAAAAATTAAAAATAGCAGAAAGAGGAAAACAAAGAAAGTTAGAAGTGGTCCTCATAAGTCGATAATCTATACCATCCTTACCCATGGATGGAAGAGGGTCCATTGAAAGGAGATATTTCATAACATTACCTGGTGACAAAGATTGAAAATAGAACCTTGTAATATTCAGAGCCAAATTCTCCTGAAGCACACTGTCATGAGCCAATAAATTACCAAATGAATACTTGAAATAATCTGAAAAATGCTTGTTAAATTCCTGTGCTAATTCAGATGGGGCTGTAATAGTACAATTCTTAGTTTGTAGACACACTGAATAGCTGAAGTAAGCTTTTTCCAGTGAGTTAATGTATTAACTTCCAGGTTTCAGTAACGTTCCTTCCCTGAACGTCCTTCTGCCTCTCAAGAAAGTAATTCTTTTTTAAACGTCTAACCATGGCTTTGCATTTATTTCTTGCCTGTTTATATAAAACTAGGCTAGATTGACTAGGGGTCCTCCTATAAGCCTTTCAAAGTCTATCTCAAATTCTAATTTGATCTATTAATTCTGAAGAAACCCAAGCCAGTTGAGTTGTAACAAAGTTGCCAGAGTTCTCATGTGTTTAAGTCTTTGCCATTGTTCAAGCTCGACAGTTCCCACTGCCATGCCAAGACTTTAGCATCGTCCTGCTCAGTTTGTGCAGATCATCAGCCAGTGATGCCTGGTGGATCCTTCAAGAAGCTACACTTCTGCTACTCATCCTCCTCGGGAGCTGTGGAGACCCATCTTGTCTACCTCTTAAGTTTCAGGATCTGTGAATACTTGCTGAGCTGGGAAGTGTTCACCTTTCTGTGGTATACCATTTGGGAATTACCCTTGGAATACCCTGTTAGCGGAATACAAATATTTAGGCTGTGAGTGCTAGCACTGTAAAAATGTCATTCGGGTTTGGTGTTTGAAATTTGTTTAAATTTGGGTAGCAACTTCAGTTGAGCTGTAAAGACAAACTGCTTTGTAACCTGCTGAAATTTTAATGCTTGAAGTTAGTCCTGGTCTTATATGCTAAATTACTTGATGCTAGCAGCAGCTAATTTCCTTTCTGCCTAACCTCTGTGCTCAGTCTTTTTAACCCTGATTCCCTTTCTGTGGAACTTTTCTGCTGTTTTTCCTTTTTTGAACGCTAATACTCATATCTGTCCTACTTCCCCCACTGTGTTATTTCTGCTTCTCCTGACCTCCCCTCCCATGCTCAGCACTGACTTGCCCTGCCCACAGACACTTAATCTCCCCTGTGCAATTATCTCCATCCCTAGGGTTCTTCTTTAAATCTGCTGACCTATTACTCTTCTGTCTCCCTGTCACCCCTGCCCCCTACCACCCTGCCTGTTTGTCCTCTGTCTCCCCCATCCCAAATCTTACAGGTTTTTTAACTTCTACCTTATTTCTTTCTCCCACAGATTTCTGAGCCCCTGATTGGTCTTGAACACCTCGGTGGTGTGGCATTCCTCAGACCACCACCACCCACTTCTCCCCTCAACAGAACCAGCCTGAACTTTAAGTTATGATCCCTGTGATAGCGCTGCTTCAATTTTTTGGTGCCTGTCTGCCTTAAATCTCCGACTGGACACAGTAACTCAGCCACTTCTCCAGGATTGGTCTCTGCTATGCCTTGGACTGTGCACTGCTCTGGCTCTGCTTTAGGCAAATTTTCTCCCACCCTGCCATCCCACCCCAACACTCTTTAAATGCTCTAGTTGCTTCTGGTGCTTCACCCTCTAATGCTGGGATCCAATCTCCTCTGTCTCACCAGCATCTGCAGTTGTGTGCTCCACCACTGTGTGACCTCCCACTGGGATCTTTCTCTCTTTCTTCCTCCCAGTACCCTCTCTCGCAGTGGCACCACTCAATACACTCCTATCACTCCCTTCCACATCTGCTAACATTTCCCTGCTTCCCTTTCCCATGGTCCCCTTCTCTCTTTCCTCGATCTCCCTCTTTACCCTTATGTGTAACCTCCTCAACTCCCCCCCTTCTACTTCTTCTTCTTCCATCAGCCCCCGCCTTTCAGCTTTTAACCCCAGCTTCCTCCCTGTCACCCCCTGCTCTCACCACAATGTTAGCAGCTACCTCATCTCTCCTCTCCTCTCCCCCAGTCTTCTATCCCCTCCTTCTCAATCCACCACGGGCTACTCTGCTGCTCTAGCTTTGACTCGGCAGCTATTCGTCAGCTCCTCCCTCCCTGACCACTCTTGCGTGCCGCCCCATGTCTGCAGAATCAAAAGCAAATCTGATGCTCCACACCTCCACCTCCTGGTCCTCCTACTGCTCCTAGCAGGGGAACACTGAACCAAATCCTGGCCCCACAAGCCCTGACACCCCTCTCCCTCAGGGTCTCCCAAAAAGCTTATGTATCTTCCACGTAAATGCACGCAGCCTCCTTCCCAAACTTGATGACCTAAAAGTGTGAGTCACCATACACTCCCTGGACATTCTTTGTATCTCAGAAACCCGACTATCCTTCTGTGTCCCTGACTCTCAACTGGCCCTCCCCAACTTCATCCTCTTCCTACAGAACCATGGAAAATATGGCGGCGGGGTGGCCATCTATTTCCACACCTCATTAAACTGCTCCATCTCCCACCATGAAGCTATTCCCAGCTCTCATGAATTTCTCCTTACCTCCATCACCCTCCCTTCTATTCCCCTTTTTGTGGGGGTCTTATATGCCTCCCCCAAAATTCCCCCCTCATCCCTCGTCTCCCACATCACTACCATCTCCACCCTCACTAATACTGGTAAGCTCATTCTACTGGGTTATTTTAATCTAGACTGGCTCTTCCCCCCCTTTTAATGCTTGTCAGCAGATTGAGGCACTAAACCTTTCACAAATGATTAAAGAGTCCTAACCCTAGATCTCAGTCTCACTCACTGCTTTATTGGGTGCTCTCTTCTCACCCCCATCACATTTGCTCTGCTGGCATCTTACCTGACATGCTCAGTGACCACTGCCCTACCTACTGTATTAGGAAAGTCCATCCTCCACCCATTCCCCCCAAATATATCCAATTCCACCCTAAAATCTCTTGACGTACATAAACTTCTCCAGGACTTGGCACAGGCCAACTGGAACCCCATCCTTTCCTCCCTCTCAGTTGACTCCACCCTCTCCCATTTCACCTCTATCTTCCTGAAGATTTGGGATACCCATGCCCCCCTTAAAACAGCCAGAGTAAGAAGCACCCACCATCACTGGATAACCTCTGATATCCTGGCCAAGTGTAGAGCTCATGATCATGCTTGTTGCTGCAAGCACTCAAGCCCACCTCCAGGCCTTCAGTACCCTCTGCAATAACTGTATCATTAGCATCCAACTTCTTTAATTCCTGGCTACACCCCTCTAATAGTACTCCATCCTCCTTCTGGCAGGACCTTCGCTTGCTTCTTCACCCCTCCTCTGACCCCCCATCCAGGTAGATGGCACACTAAAATGTGATCCAGCTCATGTTGCCAAAGCCCTTAATAAATATTTCACTTCCTGTGCAGTTCCCACAGGGCCCACCCCATCCCACCCCACTCTCCCCATACTTCCTCATAGCCTTCTGCCCCCCAATTTCCACCTATTCTTCCATTAGAAGTACTGAGATCCCTTACTTCTCTCAATCCCAACAAATCTAGCCCAGATGGACTGTATCCCAGGCTACTAAAAATCTCTGCCCCTTCAATAGTGACCGCATTAACCTACATCCTAAATCTCTCCCTCTCCCTCTCCTCAGCCATGGTCCCTTATGCCTGGAAGTCTGCTACAGTTCTCCCCCTTCACAAAGGCAGTGACCCCACTAACCCTGGAAACTTCTGCCAATCTCACTTCTCTCCGCCCTTTCCAAAGTGCAAGAATCCCTAATTCTTGCAAGGCTAAATGACTTCCTATCTTCATCTAACACCCTCTCTCTCTCCACTCAAATCAGGATTCAGGAAATCCCACTCAACTTCCTCTTCTCTCCTATGCTTCACGGATGCAATTTACTCTGCATGGACCAGGGTCAGATCACCTCAGCTATATTTATAGACCTTGCTAAGGCCTTTGACTCTGTTTCCCATACCCTCGTTCTCTATAAGCTAAGATCTATTGGTCTTTCCCCCGTCTCAGTAGCCTGGTTCAGCTCCTACCTAACTGGCCACTTCCAGTCAGTCACTATCACTAATGTCCAGTCTCCTTCCCTCCCTATTCTTGCAGGTGTTCCCCAAGGTTCAGTCCTTGGGCCTGTTCTCTTTTTCCTCTTTATAAATGATCTTCCCTCAGCATGTACCCATGCCCACATTCACATGTACGCGGATGATACCGTCCTTTTTCTGTCTGGCCCTTTTATCCATGTCGTTCAGTCTCACCTTCAACAAGATCTCTCATCGGTCACAGCCTGGTTTGAAACCAACTGCCTTAAGCTCAATATTAAAGAAACTGTGGCCATGATCTTTGGCTCTAAACAAAAACTTGCCAGACTTCCCTCCCTCCCTGTTTTCTTCTCCATGGCCAACACTCCCTTTGACAATGCCCAGACCTACAAATATCTTGGTGTTTGGCTTGATCCCTCGCTTGGTTTTTCCCTCCCACTTCAATGCTCTCCACAACAAACTGCACCCTAAACTAGGGTTACTTTATTGCCACAAGTCTAGTCTTTCTCTCCCTGTTAGACGTGACCTCCTGGTAAAATGGATCCTCCCAGCCTTTGATTATGCAGACATTGTTTACAGTGCTGCTCCAAGTACCTCCTTTGCCAAAGTGGATGTGTTGTTTCATACCTTCTGTAGGTTTGCTTCTAATTCCCTCCCCAACTCACCACTGCGACCTTTACTCTTCCCTTTCCCTTCAGTCCCTCTCACAGAGGCGCTCCACTTGTAGCTCTACTTTCATTGCTAAATACTGATTTGGATCTCTCCCATTCTATCTTACCCCTCTCTGTACTGCTCCTACTCTCTCACCCTATAACTTGTGCTCTAACAGTTTCTGCACCCTCTCCCTCCCAAATGTCCGCATCTCCATGGGCAAACTCTCCTTTTCCAACAGATTTCCCTTCCTGTGAAACAGCCTTTCCTCTCACTTGCACCTCTCTCCTTCCTACCCTTCTCTCAGGTGACTGCTCAGACCACCACCCTCCTTACCTCCTATATCTGTTCTTCCACCTAGGCCCTCACCAGACACATCTGATTCCTCTCCACTCCTCGATTGTACATATCTTTGTAAATATAGATTTTGAATTGTACTTTTACTTTTCTATACTGCCATGCTATAATTATCTCTTGTTATGTATATTTCATTGTCATGCACTCTGCATTGCTCTCTATATGTCAACTGTATTTGCTGCTTCTCTGTCCCCCTGTCCCCCCGGGTCACACCTGTAAATGAGCTTCGATTCATGGTGCCTTTCCTGATTATCAACTTTTAAATAAATAAATAAATTCTGCACCACCTTAAAAGACCCTGTGCAATGCAAGATCAAGCCTGCAACAGTAACTCTAAACTGTGGTACCCAGTTAACCGGTTGATTTAAATCTAATAACATTGAGGTTTACTGGTTTGGACCACCCAAAGTACACTTGAAGGGAGAGGGAGAAAGTGTATTGGGGGTGGGCTCATGTTGGGCACAGCCAGTGCGTAAACACTGTTATCTAACTTTACTTTGTCTCTACAGGACCCATAAATAAAGGCCTGTTCATTTTTATATCATGTGTGAGCCCATGTTATTTTACACTGTCTAGTACTGGTACTGTATTGCATTGTCTGTTTAGATCTGCTTCATGGGTGGGATCCAGAGTGATGTTTGTGCCAGTGGGGAGGTGGGCAGATATTGCTTCGCAGCAGGGTGTATCACATCTGTCACCAGGCCCGCTAATCTGTTCTCTGTGGGATGCACTATGCTAGTTTATTTTCTTTCAGAATATGAACCCCCACAATGAGCTTCAAAGAATCCAGGCCCTTCAAATTTGCAGGGGTGTGTGTGTGTGTGTGTGTGTGTGTGTGTGTGTGTGTGTGTGTGAGACTGGTAAATCAGACAGCTCATGGTCTTAAGAATCACTAACAGAACGTGTCCTTAGGTAGGAGCTAATCCATGCTAAGACAGAGCCCTGAAAACCAAACATATCAACAAGCCACTCAACCAAGACATGATGTTAATAGCAGAGCATCATGGGCTGGCCCAGTGGTGCTGAGAGTTGAGGTGCTGGATGCAACACCGCCGACCCAGGTTCAGGAATGGACTCGGGCCACCGAGGGCAGGCAGGGGAGAAGGAGGATTGAGCGTCCGATGACTGCTCTCCTCTCTCTGGGGTGGGTAGTGGGGCTTGCATCGCCCTGTAGTGGTGACTGGCGGAGGCCAGCCACACTATAGTGGCATGCAAAAAGTGGGGGGAGAGCGCAGTGGGTGTCAGCACTGCGTGCTCGGACGCCATTGCACGTCTGGCTCTCCATAAGGGATAAAACATGGAAAAAATGCGAAGGGCTATCTTCATGGCTGATGGCCATACCTTGTGCCCCCAGAGAGACCTGAGAGGGACACGTACCCAGTGAGTGCGAGAGCGATGAAAGGCAGGCCCACTGGGGGAGCGGGTTCATGTGGTCTGCATGCATGACCAGGTCCAGGGGTGCAGGGCTGGTGGCTGGAGATCATGGGGGCCACTCTGCCGAGGAGGTAGAAACAAGAGTATGATAAAAAAAAAAGCAAAACATCATAAGCCAAGCATGATTAGTATAAATAATAATGTATTAATTTAGTTATTTCAAAAGTTTTACCAGGAAAGTCATATTGAGCTGGTATCAGCTCATTTCCAGATGTGTCTGGAGAGGAGTGGTAAGAGAACAGAACAGAACAGATTAAATGTATAGTGTACAAAAATAATACAGCAATATGGAAATAAGTAAAACAAAATACACACATTAAAGAAAAAAACTTCAGAATAAGAAATTGCTATTCAGTAAAATACCATAAAGTACAATTTCAAAATAGGCAAAAGAATATTAAACTGTGAGCGACAATAACAATCTGAGGAGTAGGGAGTAGTGACTTAATTAACTGGGGGAGAGGGGATAACCCAGGGACAGTGTAGGAATGAAGGCTGGTGACAGAATTATATCCCAGTATCAGGGACAGCTGCAAGGGTGAGTAGAGAAATCATGGAGGAGAGATTTCTGAGTGAAACGGGAAGGCGCAGAATGAATGGAAATGGGAAGAAAGCCACAAATTTTTGGGAAGTGGAAAGAGAAGATAGCTTGGCCAACAGTAGACTTAATTGGTGGGAGAGCAAGTGAGCGAATGCAATCATTACAAAGGGAGTAAGAGGTAGAAGTGGGGACAGACAGGAGAGAAGCAAGATATGAAGGGAGGGAGCCAAACCAAAATTTGGTGATAAATAAGGCACAGTGGGAAAGGCACCTGGCATCAAGAAAGGGGAGGTAGAGAGAGATATATAAAGAATACTAGTGAGTACAAAGGGGGTTGTCAAGGGCAAAATGACAGAAGGAGTGAAAGGGGGGGTCCAGTCTAGCTAAAGTGGACTTAGAGCAGCACTGTAAACAATGTCTCCATAGTCAAAAATGGGGAGAATAATCTTAGTGAGGATTTCTCATGGATCAGGAAGTGTAATGCATCTCTAATTTCTGTAAGGTGCTACAAGTCTGGGATGGAGTTTCTTGTGGATTGAATCCACATTAACAGAAATATCAAGATGGTGATTCAACCAAACTCCAATGTACTTAAAGGAGAACACACCTTAAATAGTTGCACTATCCAAGGTATGAAAGGTAGAAAGGGACGAGACTCTAGCATGCCTCCGCCTCTTGCCAAAAGTCATAGAAACCATTTTCTTTGCATTGAGGGATAACTGATTTTCTTATACCCAGTGCTGATGTTGTTAAGGTCCAGTTGGAACTGGTTCATGAGGTCAGAGGCAGAGGACCCAGAGCAAAAGAGAACCATATATTTAATGTACATTTGAATCAACACATAGAAGCAGACACTAGGGAGGTCATTTAGAAAAATGGAGAAAAGAACTGGACAAAGAATAGATTCTTGGTGGATGCCTGAGTGGAGGGAAGAGGAAGCCTCAAATAGTGACAGCTTGTGATCTACCCTTAAGGTAAGACTGGAACAACTCAGCTGAAGAGAAAGCGAGTCCAGCAGCCTGAAGTTTGTCCAGGAGAATAGGGTGGGCAACCGTGTCAAAAGCTTTGGCTAAACTGACAAAAATGGTAGAGGTGATAAGGCCCTGATCCATGCCAGAGAGGATAGTATGAATGAGCTGGAAGAAAGAGGTGGAGGTGGAGTAGGACTTCCTAAAGCCAGATTGGAAAGGAGTGAAGAAAGAAGCTAAGCCAAGAAAAGGGGAGAGTTGGTAGGGAAGAAAATGTTCCTGGAGTTAAACTAGTATGAGGAGGAAAGAGATAGGATGGAACTAGAGGAAGAAAGGCCACCTCCTTTAGGAAGTGGAATGACAGTAACCAACTTCCAAGAGTTTGGGATACAGGATAAGGAGAGTGAAAGGTTAAGGAGGTAGATGATAGGGAAGGCAATGGCATGAGTGGAGAAATACAGGAGTCTGAGGTCATGACCATGATGGCTCCCACCATTAAGTGGGTTTTTAGCCAAGAGGACCTTGAGAGTAGCAGTAGGGGTAGTGGGTGAGAATGAAAGAATGGAGGGAGGAGGCAGAAGGACAGTTAAAGAAAAAAGAGTGAGAGGGAAAGGAAGAAGAGAGTGGGCAAGAGGTGAAGGAAGAGAGGAAGGCTTGGGCAAAAGAAGAGAAAAAGGAATTGAAAGATGAGTCAACTGCAGCTGGGCCAGAGATAGGAGTATCACCCACCTTGAAAACAGGGAGAGAGGATGGGGTTGTAATACAGAAAAAGGCATAAATTGCCTTCCAGAATTTAGAGAGGGGATTAAAGTTGTTCTGGAGTGTGGATGTGAAGTGTTCAGACATTGCAAACCTAGTAGCTTTAGTACAGGCACTGTGAAGGGTCCAGTAAATTGTAAGCTCAGAAGTGGGGCCAGAGGATTTGTGGGTCCTCCAAGCAAGGTTACACACATGCTGAAAAGCCAGCAACTCTGCTGAGATTCATGGGAGTTGAAAACCTTGTACCCTGGTTCTTCTAAGGTAGGCATGATAATTTCAGGCAGAAATGAATTTGGAGGTGAAGAATTTAAGGGCATTGTCAGCGTTGACAGCTGTAGAAACAGTGGTCCAGTCAGTGGCTAACAGGAGAGCATGAAGGTAGGACAAATTCAATGATCTAAAAGACTGGAGCAGGAGAAATGTGGTGGGAGCTTTTGGATGCTGGTTTGTATGCATGCAGTAGACCATATGGTGATCACTGAGGGTATCAGGGAGGGTATTAGCAACTACAGTATGGTGCAGATGAGAGGAGAGAAGCCAATCCAAGAAAGAGTGATTTGGAAATTTGAAATTAAAGAGAGTAGGGACAGAGTTGAGCTGGGTTAAAATGAGGGACTTCACGTTAAGGCACTATTTATGAAGAGAGGGGGGAGAGGCAATTTAAATTGAAATTACCTAGTATGAGTAACTCTCCAGAGGAAGCATGGGAGGAGATGGCTGCTTGTAACTCAGTTACTGAAGGTGGGGACATGCCAGGGCAGCAGCAGACACCAGCAATAAATATGGGGGTAGAAAAGGGGAGGGCAAATTTGAGAAACATCTCATAGGCAGAGGAAATAGAGATGGAGAGCATGTTGATCCTGTTAAATAATGGAGAAACTGTGGATAGTAACAGAAGAATCAGGAATCCTGGGGGAGAGCCAAGATTCCAAGATCACTTACACATCAGGTTTAAGGTTAACCATGAGTAGTCACAACAGGTCGATCTTAGAGAGAAGACTGTGGATGTTTACATGGGCCACTCTCAAACCTTTGGGGATAGTGGATGTCAGGAAATGGCCAGGGTTGAGCTCAGTATCTCCAGCAACTAAAAGCAGGAAGGAGTTGAGAAGCTTAAGTAAGCAATAACCCATTCCAGGGTGTGGGGTTCATACTAAGGTTCTTGAGGAGCAAGGAGGCAAGGTCCCATGAAGCTCTTATGCTATTACAATGAATATAGAGGATTGTGTATGCGCAAGCATACACAACAAGGCAGTTGCGATCGAGAGGTTTCCGTGGTAACCTGAGACCTCGAGAGCGTAGCTCGAGAGGTCCGTTACCACGGAAACCTCAAGATCGCAAAACTGCCTTGTCTGTGTATGGTTGCTCATACACAATCTTTTATAGTGTATGGGCAACCATAAATACCACTCGTGAACACCGGGGAAGCTTACTTCTGTGTCTGCCGCCAAAGCGCCGCCTGTGCCGCTGGCGCGCCGCCACCAACACAGTATGCGAATGTGTCTGGATCTTGTTGTAAGCTGCACCGTGACGACTTGGTGCAGCACAAACAAGATCATGACGCACCGAGGAAGGATAACAACGCTGTTCCAGGCATGGATTTCCATGCGGAACAGCGTTCCACCATACAATATAATAAAAAAGCTGATACCCAGAATAAATATGATTGTCAAGGTGATGTTTAAAGCAGCAGAACTACGAAAAAAAAACACGGCGCTTTTATGACACTTTATTCCCTGTGCCCTGCTAATCATATACCTGGTACTGTTTCTCGCCGGCATTGTACTATTGCCGAGTAATTTGCTCAGTTATCCTCTGCTTTTGTTTACATTTCTGCCACCCAGCATGTTGCACTGGAACCCCCTCTGCTGTCAACTGCACATGTGAATGACTTGCAGGGACATCGGGAATGGTCAGCAGAGGGTCCCTCCGCTGTTGTCAAAAGACCTGATGCGACCTGTAGAAAAAGTGCAGCTGAAATTAATCAGCCGCCATATTTGTTGTAGCGCTACAAGCATTTAAATAAATTGCAAATATCTAAAAAACTAGAGGCAACTGGAAAAAAATATTTACAGGTATGGAAACTGGAACTTTGGCCGCATGCTTACAGCCAAAAAACAGAATTTTGATAACTCACTTCCTGATTTGGTAGTACTGCTGCTTTAAATAGGCTTTTACTTTCACTTTTGACTACCTCAAGCAATAATCTATTCCAAGGACCAACAGTTCTGAGAGTAAAGAAACATTTTCTGCTTATGTGTGCAACCCTGATCCCTGCCACTTTATTATTAAGCTAGCACCCCTTAGCTGAATCCCTGACATCCGTAGCTGGCATGCCCATACTTAGATTTGGCATCATACCCTGGCTTTGGGAAAGTATACCTGGCTTTTATTCAGGACAAGGGGTTGGGGTAGGGTTAGAGATCCTGGGTCCTGGGGGAGAGAATGTTTTGCTAGGCGCATGCCAGATCTAATACCCAGTAAATCCACATGGAAGCAATAACTGCACTGTCCAAACGTTCAAATAGGATTCTTCAGTGGGTCTTTTATTTAGATGTAAAGATGGTATTGAAAAGATATGGGTGGCCCCCACAGGCTTGCTACAGCTGGGCACTGACTTTAAACAGGAACAGCCAGTGGCGCTGAAGGCTGAGGCACTGGACGCCTTACCTCGCGTCACACCAGTGATCAATGTTCGGGAAGGAACATGGGGCACCGGGGGTTGGCAGGGACGAGAGGGATTGAGCATCCCCAGGACTGGTCTCCTTCTCTGGGGAGGTGGGGATCGCAGTGCGCGGTGATTGCCTGCCACCTAGCAGAGGCTGGGAGGTGGCACGCCAGCACTGAATCTGTGGGCGAGAGTCTGTGGCAGGCGCTTGGTGAGGATGCACACAGGAGTGTGCGCACCGCCACCACTGGTGTCATTGTACACCGAGACCTCGGGGGAAGGAAAGAGGGAAAATGGGAGTCCTCTGTGAGGATGACGATGGTCCCCTCAGCGACGGTGTGGGAAGGCACCTCCCCAAACACTAAATCCAGTCCAGTGGGTCAAGTCACTCCCTGCCCCCTGCCATGAAGGGTAAGTCGTGGGGTCTAGGGAAGGGGGTCTCATACCCAGTGCCGGGCGCAAGGGGGGGAGACATCAGAAGGGACGCAGAGGACTCCAGGAGGAGAAAAAATAGATAACTGCAAAAAAAAAACCCCAAAAAAACAGGAACAGCCTGCATGGCAGAATGCCAAGATATGCTTGGAAAACAGGAACAGCCTGCATGGCAGAATGCCAAGATATGCTTGGCAGAATAGTATGCTTGGCAGAACATTATTCTTTTCCTATGACCTCTATCTTCCCACAGGTGTGGGACATCATATTTGTGAGACATTTCACCAACTTTTTGCATTCCCTCTGTACATTTTCCTGAGAAAACCACTTTGTTACAACACTGGTTAGCACTGAATTTGACACTTGGCCTCCAGCCCCATACATTACCCTTGTACTAGAAAAAACACAACATTGTCCCAGAAACTCTGATTTACTTCCTTGCTCTGGACTCTACTCTACTAAGTCAACCTGGTGTAATGACATTCTGTACTGTGTGTACTCATATCTTTGAAGATGTGTCTTTGTTCAGACACAGGACCCACGGAAATGTTCTTATTCCCTCTCAGGAAGAAGAAACTGTCAGGAAATCCTTCTTGAAACCTCACAGGCAGCTAGACAAACATTCTGGACTGAACATGGAATAGCCTTGCAATCCACATGAATTACCAGTCCTTTTTACCTCCTGTCCCAGGGGAGCAACAGGACTCCTGTGATGAAACAGTCTCCACTACTTCAGTTGGCAAGCTGGATAAGACCAGACTAGGGAGAGGAAATCAGGGCTCACTAGGATGGAGCCCACAGGCAGAGGACTGCTCTACCCTTGCCCTCACTTCAAACTCTCAGCTCCAACTGACCACTCTAACATTCCATCCAACACTCCATCCAGTTGTGGCTTATGCTGCTGTGAGAGTTCTAGATTACCTCATCTCTCTCATCTCAGCTGAAGCTAAGTAAACAAGAGAATGAGTAGGTGAAAACCCTATTTAACTGACTAATCACCAGCTGCCTTTCCCTACCTAGCACTGGCACTGAGGGGACTCATGAACCCCAAGGGGACTGGGTGGTTACATGTGGTTGAAAGGTTTCCCAACAAGTTGTAAGGGGTGGCCTCTAGTGTTGTGAGTGTTATTCTTAAATTCAAGCCCAAGTTCTGACATGAGATAAGGGTCCTGGATTAAATTAAAAAGAAATATTAGGTCACCCTAAAATGGCAGGCGGCAAGTGGCATCAGATTAAGAGATTGTAATCTTGTATCATAAGGGTCTTGTCAAAGACCAGAAGAATGTTTCCTAAACTTTCTTTGTACTTTCTCCAGGTACTTTCTCCAATAAAGTACAGTCAAATTTCCGGTAAGGGCACCAAAGTTGTGATGCATATTCTAAGTGTGGTTTAACATACGCTCAGAAAAGAGGCATCATCACTTTGGGACCCCTTGATTTGATGTTGCATAAAATAGACTAAACTACCCTATTTGTTTTATTAATTACCTCATGTATATGTTTGGAATGTGTCATGTCTTGTGAAATTACAATACCTAGATCTTTTTCATCAGAAGAATAGCACCTGCTAGCTTGTAAGAATATTTATTTATTTAGTTTTTGTTGACCAGGGAAATGCACTAGACAAATCCTGCCTATTTTCAGGCACAACCTGGGGGAGGGGGATGCAGATGAATGCCAACTGACCCTGAACCAGATTAAGCTGTTGGTGGTATTTTTAGTAAATGATGGAAATTTGGCCAGGACACCAGGGAAATTCCCCTACTCTTTTTGATAAGTGCCATGGGATCATTAACATCCACCTGAACTACCACCCATCCAGGCAGATGGGACCTCAGTTTAACATCTCATCCGAAAGACAGCACCTCAGAAGTGCAGCACCCCTCTCATGCTGCAATACAGCGTCAGTACAGGGATATTAACCCAAGTGCCAGATGTGGGAACTGAACCCACAGCCCTCTGATCTCCCAGCCTCAAAGGTGAGTGTACTACCTACTGAGCCACTGAAATTTGCATTTAGAAGTGTTAAGTTTCATTCCCCATGTATTTACCTAGGTGGAGATAACGTCTAAATCATGTTGCATAATCAAAGCTTGATCTTGATTAGAACAGGGGCCCCCAATTTCAATATCATCTGCATATTTAATACATGATGAGTAACAGTATTTAGTCATCATATCTGCAATAAATGCCTGTAAAAGGCAAGGGCCTAAAACTGAGCCTTGTGGGACTCTGCTGGTGACATTACCCATGCTAGTTTGACAACCGTTGATTTGTACTTTTTGTGTCCTGTTTAGTAGCCAATTACTGATCCATTTTACTAAATTGTTGTTGATATTTAGCTTGTACAGTTTAGCAATACGTGCCCAATGTGGCATGGCATCAAATGCCTTACTAAAGTCTTTAAATATGATCTCACATGATATTCTGTTATAAAGGAGAGAGCTGATGTGTTCATAAAAACAAAGGTTAGTAAGGCAGGCTCTTCCACTTTTAAACCCATGTTGCTTGGGATCGTAATTATTAAGGGTAGGGGTGATAAGATCTTTGATAAGGCTTTCAAGAATCTTGCATACAGATGGTGTCAAACTAATGGGTCTGTAGTTTTCCCATTTGTTTTTGGGGCCATTTTTATGGCTCTGGGCAGAGCCTACAGCCATCTTGCTATATGTAGCTGGAAAATGGAGTATCGTGGAACACATGTTTTGGACTTTTCAGTGTATCCTTCCTTGACAACTGAAATAAAATATTTTTTTTCTCTGTAGCAAAGTGTTTCTTACAGGTTATATCTTCTCTGAAATTATTACAGGTGGTGCTTTACAGGTTTTACAGTTTTATCTAACATTAGGATAAGCTTTCAGGGTTACTGCATTTGTGTTGACTGATTGTTTCTGCTTTTACCTCCTTGTTCTTTCATCCGTGGTTCTTCTTTTTCAGCAGGGGAAGGGCCCAGCCACCCACCCCCATCCCCAACCACCTCACACTACACTCTTTTTATAGGGTGCCACAGTTGTGACATTTCCTGTGGCAGAGCAGGAAGGGGCGGATCAATGGGGCATCTACAAGGTGACCTCATTTACAGGGGCACTAGTAATTTAACTTGTTATAACAAGTTATACAAAAACAAAACACAAAAATCAAACCATTACTTGCATTTTCTTCCTTCTAATTACTCTGACTTGGTTATAAACCCAGCAACTTATCTGGAATGGATATCATTAACTGCAGGTACTGCGGAACAATTTTCAGAAGGACAGTCTTACAGGATTTAGGACACTGTCCTACATGCTAGGCCATTGCAGATCTTAAGTCTCAGCTCCGGACAGCATGGGCAGAGATTGCACGCTTCAAATTTCGTATTCAAGAGGAAATACATTATAAGAACCACCTGCCATTTCCCCAACATCCAACAGAAAAACCTCGACTGCAGAGGGAAGTTTGTCCAGGAGGTTGGCAGGTGGTTAGAAGGGGCAAATCGGGTGCCCCATCACTCTCTGCTCTCCAACATATTACCTCCAAAAACCATATAAACACTACAAACAGGTATCTGCCTCTATCTCTGAAATCAAACAAAGGGGCAGAGGACGCTGCAGAGCAGGACAATGCAGCACAGGAGCTAGCACAACAAAACTCACCCAAATCAGGAACCAAAACAAAAAAAAGCAAAAAGGAAATCCAAAAAACTTCTGATCATAGGAGATTCCATGATTCGGGGAGTTGATACCCATCTCCAGCCAGGGGTAATGGTCAGATGTCTCCCAGGGACATCAGCATGGAGGGACACTGACCGCATTGCTAAAATTGTTCACAAAGCAGAAGAAAACATTGACGTCCTGGTACACATAGGGACTAATGATCTCGCCAGCTGGTCAGTTGTGGAGACCAAGGAACTCCTGACCAGGCTAGGTGACAAACTATCATCCATTTCATCCGGCATCTCCTTCTCTGAGATCCTGCCAGTCTAGGAGATGGGGGCAGATGGACAGAAGGTCAGAGAAGGGGAGATAGAGGAGCTAAACATGTGGCTCAAGGGCTGGTGCCAGGAAAAAAGGACACAGATTTGTAGGGAACTGGCAACAGTTCTGTGAGCGAAAGTTCCTTAAATTTGATGGACTGCATCTGACTAAGGAGGGAGTCAGTGCATTGGGGCAGAAGTTTGATGTCTATGCAGAATATTTAAACTAGCAAATGAGGAGAGGGGTGCAGCACCCCATACATCGAATGGGAAGAACACCCTTCCCCCCTCAGCTAGTGGTCAAACAGGGATTCAGCATGTTTGCAGTTCATTTGCATCACCAGGTAAGAAAAAAGGTCCGTCTCCCGATACGACACACAGGGGAAATGCCAAACCACACCCAACAACTAACACACCGAAATCTGGCCAATGGAAAATCAGGTACACAAATGCTCACAGCCTGGGAAATAAGATCCCAGACCTTCAGGCAATAATGTCAGAGGCTGAACTGGACATAGTAGCAATTAGTGAGATGTGGTTTACCAGTAACCACACTTGGGAGACTTCAGTACCTGGCTATGTACTATTCAGAAGAGATCGAGGTGCAAAAAGGGGGGAGGGTGGAGTGGCCCTGTATGTCAATGAAAAGATCAAAGCTACAGAAATTCAGAATACACATAAGGAGCCAGAAGAACTGTGGGTCATCCTGGAAACAGGAAATGGGACAGCCATAAGAACTGGGGTTGTCTACAGGCCCCCAGACCAGGGGGAGGACATAGACACATTACTGTTAGAAGATATACAAAACATGACAGCTAAAGGGGAGGTTCTGATAATGGGAGACTTTAACATGCCGGATACAGATTGGTCAATACCAGCAGGAACATCTGCCAGAACTAGACACATGGTGGATTCCCTGCAGGGGGAGGGCCTCAAACAACTGGTACAACAACCCACAAGAGACAGTGCTATCCTAGATCTAGTACTGACTAACAGGGAAGGGATCACAGATCTCCAGGTAGAAGGTCACCTGGGGGCCAGTGACCATCACATGGTATGGTTCAATTTGGCCACTACATCTAAATCATCCCATTCCAAGGCAAAAATATGGGACTTCAGAGGAGCTGACTTTGATAAGATGGCCAACAGAGTTAAGCTAGTCCTGGCAAAAAGAAACACAGGTGAAGGGGTACAGGCAAAGTGGGCAAGTATTAAGGATGCAATACTTGAAGCAACATCCCACTGTGTTAGACAGAAAAGGAAGTGCAAAAGAATAAGGAAACCACTTTGGTTCTCAAATACAGTAGCAGAAGACGTCAGAGCCAAAAGGCTGGCCTTCAGAAAATATAAGGGAACACAGTGGGATGAAGATAGGGAGGCATACCAAACTGCCCTAAGGCGGGCAAAGTCCCAAACTGAGGAAACACTAGCACGAACAGTAAAAGAAGGTGACAAGACTTTCTATAGATACATTAGTGAAAGGAGAAAGTCCAGAGGGGGTATTGCTAAGCTCAATGGAGAAAAGGGGGCGTGTGAGGAGGAGGACACTGTAAAAGCATCTATCCTAACTAGATACTTTTGCTCAGTATTTACTGAAGAGAAGGTAGGGCAGGGCCCATAGCTCAGCACCATGGACAGGGGAGAGGAGATGAGCACTACTCCGCCTCACAAAAAGAAAGGGTCCTACAAGAGCTCACTAAGCTCAGGGTGGATAAGGCAATGGGACCTGATGGCATACATCCCAGGGTACTTAAGGAGCTAAGGGTGGAACTAGCAGAGCCATTAGCAGAACTGTTTAGTGAGTCTCTGAGCACAGGAGAGGTCCCAGAAGACTGGAGAAGGGCTCATGTGATCCCGCTCCACAAGAGTGGTAGCAGGAGGAAGGCAGGGAACTACAGACAAGTCAGTCTTACCTCAGTAGTGGGCAAGATTATGGAGGCACTCCTTAAGGAAAGGATAGTGCAACACCAGGAATCCATAGGGGAACAGGATCCAAGACAGCATGGGTTTACAAAGGGAAGGTCCTGTCAAACTAATCTCATAGATTTCTTTGACTGGGTAACCAGAGTGGTGGACCAAGGGGGAGCAGTTGATGTCGCCTACCTTGACTTCAGCAAAGCTTTTGACACTGTTCCACATAGAAGATTGATAAATAAGCTGGGTAGGCTCAAGGTGGGTCAGAAGTTGGTCAACTGGGTGGCAAACTGGTTGACAGGCAGAAAACAGAGAGTGGCAGTAAATGGTATACAGTCAGAAGAGATGCAAGTCACAAGCGGGGTACCTCAGGGATCAGTCCTGGGGCCAGTCCTCTTCAATATCTTCATTAGTGACCTTGCAGATGGACTAGAGGGTAAGGCTTATCTGTTTGCAGATGACACCAAGATTTGCAACAGAGTAGATGATCCAGATGGGGTGGGCAGAATGAGGAGAGATCTGGATAAACTAGCAAAATGGTCAGAAGAGTGGCAACTGGGATTTAATGCAAAGAAGTGCAAGATCAGGCACATAGGGAAGAGAAACCTTGAAGCCACCTATAGGCTGGGAGGGGAGTTGCTGGCAGTCACAAAGGAAGAAAGAGACTTGGGCATCATCATCACGGATGACCTGAAATCATCCAAGCAGACCACTAAAGCAGTAGGTAAGGTTAGGGGGATGTTAGGGTGTATTAGTAGGGATATCACAAGTCGTAAGGGGGAGGTAATAATCCCTCTGTACAAGACACTGGTTAGGCCCCATCTGGAGTACTGCGTGCAGTACTGGAGGCCACACCTTCACAAGGACATTAACCAAACTGAAGCAGTCCAGAGAAGGGCAACCAAAATGGTGCAGGGACTGCATCAGAAGACATATGAGGACAGATTAACGGAGCTCAATATGTATACCTTTGTGCAAAGGAGGGAGAGAGGTGATATGATCGAGACATTCAAACACCTTAATGGCATTAACAAGGTGAAAGAGTCTAACATGTTTAAATATAAGAAAAATAGCAGGATAAGAGGACACAGCATGAGAACAGAGGAAGGCCGATTAAGGGGGAATGTGAGGAAATTATTTTTCACAGAAAGGGTGGTGGATGCATGGAATGGCCTACCTCAGGAAGTGGTGGCTATGAATACAGTGCAGGACTTCAAACAAGCATGAGATAGGCATAAGGGAGCAATACAGAAGAGTATGAATAGATAGGCCACTGACAGAGCGAAGGCCAATGGCACATTAATAAGGTAGAAAAAGAAATGAGCAGACTGGATGGGCCTTGCAGTCCTTATCAGCTATCAACTTCTATGTTTCTATTCCCTTCTTTCTGCTAAGAATGTTGGAGAAGCCAGCCCGGTGGCGCTGAGGGTTGAGTCGTTGGACACCACACCTCGTGCCACGCTGGCGACCAGGGTTTGGGAATGAGCCAGGGTCGTCTGAGGCTGGCGGGGGCGGGGGAGAGGATGTGAGAAGCTGCCAGCAGGCAGTTCTTCACCTCGGGAGGAGGTATCTAGCTCTCTCGGAGCTTAGCCACCCTCTAGTGGAGGCCGGAGGGATGGAGCCAAGAAAGAGCTTAGACATAGGTCAATGGGGAGGGTTGAGGGGACCCGGTCCGGAGTTGCAGTGCACATGTACACCTCAACGCACATGCGCCACCGCTTCTGGAGGTCCCGGGGTAGTTCACGGGAGAAAAGGGAGGAAGCAGTGGAGGCCGGCATGGATGATGCCCCCGGACGACTCCAGGGATCTGCAGGGGAGTGCATGGCACTAGAAGCCCCCAAAAGACCCCGAGCTTGGAAGGCTTGGCGGACGATGAGGTCGACCTGCCACTATGAGGATAAAAATAGTTCTTAAAAAAAAAAAAAAAAGAATGTTGGAGACATAACTCCAAGCTGCTTATCACATGCCATTAGGAAACTAAAACAGCTTGTTAAATATTGGTTGCCTATTAAACTGGAGATTTGTTTACCCCCTTCAGAATAAAACAAACTGCACATTTAAATACTTAGCATTTAAACAGCTTATTGATACAAGTTTCACTTGGGAATGTATTGTCTTTCAAGAAAGATTCATACCTCATAAATGTCACCGTTTCCCAACAAATCTATGATTTATACTGTTTTTTTAACCTCTACAGACACTATCTGATGAGCAATGAGTCAGACATATGCCAGGTCTTCAGTGAACTGCCCAAACTAAATACTGCATGTAGCAATCAGCAGACATTTTCCACTATGCTTTTTGGGGAAAAAATATATTGAGCTACAGAAAACACACACACACACACACACACACACACACACACATTGCAATCTATTATACAATGGCAAGAAAGAATCCTGGCTTCTGATCGGTCAGTTGGTCATCACAGCAGGGATGTTATCCTGGCATAACATCCCTGCTGATTGTTTGTTGGATTTGTTGGACCATCATTACTACCATTGTCATCACATCTTCTCTTAAGAAACAAAAATATTTTTACACACTAACAAAAACATTCTTTAAAATTATTTTTTGTATTCTGTATAAAATAACAAGCCATTGTATAATAGAAATAATGCCCTCCAGAGTGGGTGTTATGCTGAGATAACATCTCTTCTCAGGTGTTGGGTGCCCTCAGGTCCAACCACCCAAGGCGGGATGTTATCCCAGCATAACACCCACCGTGTTAGGCATTATTCCTTTAATATGTTATACAGAAACTGCTTATGTAAGTGAACACAGTGAAGTTCAGTTTAGGGTAAATTTCCCTTAAATATTTCTTATCCTATATTTTGTACACACACACACACGCTCACACACATGTGTTCAAGTCCCAGCTGAGGCACTTATTCTTTCTCACCTCTGTTTGTATGTGTTCCATAAAATATGTACACCACACTCCTGTGTGATTGTTACAAGTAAATATTTTTATTGCCATTGGGTTGTGCATTTGAGAAAGAGTAATGTGCTCGGGGATGGCCCAGGTTCCAGTTAGCTCAGTAACACAGCTGGTTAGTGCAATTGGAATGGTATTCCAGGCTGCCTGGTTTCAAGTCCCAGCTGAGGCACTTATTCTATCTCACCTAATATGCACACCACACTCCTAGGCGATTGTTACAAGTAAATACTTGTGTTGCCATTGGGTTGTGCATTTGAGAAAGAGTAATGTGCTTGAGGGTGGCCCAGGTTCCAGTTGTCTCAGTAGTGCAGCTGGTTAGCACAATCGGAATAGTATTCTCAGCAGCCTGGGTTCAAGTCCCAGCAGAGGCACTTATTCTTTCTCACCTCTGTTTGTATGTGTTCCATAAAATATGCACACCACACTCCTGTGTGAATATTATGATAAATAAACTGTTTATGTCAATGACTACATAAATGATAATGTATGGTCTTTGGTTAATAACCATGCCGTAAACACTTCGAGATGTTGCCATGACACCATTGTAAACCTTGAGAGCATAGCTCGAGAGGTTTTCAGATGTCATGACAACCTCAAGAAGTGTTTTCAGCATGGTTATTACCCAAAGACTATACATTATATTTTATAGTGTATGGGCTACCAAGATTGTGTAATCACAGATTGAATTACTTCACTGAATTGCATTACAGAACATTGATTATTTTGAGGATTCTGTTTTGTTAGAACACTGATTGTTGTGAGCATTCCATTTTGTTATACCATTGATATGACTTACTCAAGAAGAGTTAACAACAGACTGATTTCATAATGATGGCATAACATAGAAGATAACATATGGTCATCGGTGTGTAACCACTCTATGCTTGCCTTCGAGTGGTTCCCATGGCAACTCTGTTAAACCTCGAGAGGTTTATAGAGTTGCCATGGGAAGCACAAGAAGGCAAGCATAGCGTGGTTACACACCAATGACCATATGTTGTCTTTTATAGTGTATGGTCATCGGAACAGTCATAGAAAATATAAGTTTGTAATATTACGCTGGTTCTTCCCACCGCAGGCATGACCCGGTACTGCTGCTTAGCCGCTTCTGCTCCCCTGTGGTCGTGGTACTTCAGGAGACCATCCAGACAACAAGCTCCTGCTCGGACTGAGGATCGAAAGCCACCAGCCAACTGAACCACGCTTTTGATTCAGATCAGGATTCAGGTACAGTCGGACTGAAGTGACAGTCACTGCTCGCCTACAGCTCAAGTTCTGAACTTTTTAATCTTTTTAAAATCTTTGGCACCTTATATACTGTTTCAGTGATGTCAGTGGTTTTCTTTTTTAAAACATGTAAAAGTTTGGCTGTTATTGGTGTCATGACAACAACAACAACGTGTGGCAGATCTATTTTGTTACACCATCGATGTGACAAAGCGGCAGTAGTATAACAATGTCATGACATCACATCGATGGTGTAACAACACTGTAAAAAGATGATTTTTGCATGTTAACTGCATTCTACCATACATTATAAGGTTGTAATCTGCTTGATTTCAGTAATAGTAAGGGGTCCCCATACATTATAGTGAAGTTCAGTTTTGAGTAGATTTCCTTTAAATATTTCTTATCCTATATTTTGTATCCTGGATAGTGCAGGGGAGAGGCTACATCTCATTGTCATAGGGATCTTCATTTACACATTTTTGCACTGTATTTACTCAGGCCATCCTAGATTAGATGCAATATATTGTTTTCAGTAGGGTCAAGATTTTCCCATTTTGATACTGTATTTCTTCTGAGTAGCCTAGTCCAGGGCCCCCATATTCAAAGGAGATGTGCAGCACATCCCAGCAGAAAAGGGAGATGTGCTACACAACTCCAACAATGCACCACAGCAAGATATTCAAATGTGCAAGATGCACCTACCACAAGGGAATGGGCCAGGGTGCACACAAATAGTATGTCGTGCAAGTCAATGGTGCATTCCCATGCATATGCCACACTGTGGCATACTCAGTGGGAATGTACCCCTCACAGCTCAAAGCAGTGCGGCCCACAGTTAGGCCATGAATAGCTGGCTTAACATGGCCAGCCACCCACAGGCAGGTTGTGGAAGTGCACCCAGGTGCACAGCAGCCTTGCAGTCCTGATGGACTAGAGGTACCCCCTCCTATCCCTGATCGATCCAACTTCATCCCCAAAGAGATCCATAGTGTAGGGCCCTCCTGTACCCAGTCATACCACAGAAAACCACGGCCCATATCCATTGCATACAGAACCCCCACCCACTGCCTTGGTACATAGACAACCTTGCTCCGCCCGTACCCAACCTGTTGCGGGACTGGCACTGCCCTCTACACCCAGCCATGGCCAGCCTCCGACTACACTGGACCTGGGCTGGAGATCTGCACTCCAGAATGACCCAAGTGGCTATACCATACTTTGGAGCACTACACAAGCTGCAGACCCACCAGTGTATGCAGCTGTGTGTATGTCCCTGGCAAACCGTAAGAGGGAATTGACATACCTCCAATACATGCCTTGTCAATGCTGTATCTTCGTGCTGTCATACACTCTCTCCATTGCCCTGTGTAACATGCCACCCTCCAGACTGCTGAGGTATCCTGGGTGCCATGGGGTGTGGTATCCTGCAATGCCATTCATAGGGTACACACCAGACTATGGATAGTGCGTACACAGTTCCCCGATTACAAACAAATGGGAGACTGGCTGTAACATGTCTGTTCTGGGACATGTGTGAGTGAGTACAGCATCGGCTTTTACCTGCACTGAGCAGTGCAACAGCACCAGGACAATGGATCCACATACAAATGCCTGAGGTGTATGGCCACTGTGCGTTATCGCCCACACACAGCTTGTACCTATGTATGACACATTCCAGCATCCTACTGCTAGTGCTTCGCCACCCAAAAATGAGATGCCATTTCTTCTCTGAACTATACAGGCTAAATATATAGCAATCAGCAGGCATATTCTAGGAAACTACATTGTAAAAATGTGTAAAAGGAAGACCGCATTGAAAGTGCTTCCCAACAGATCTGCATTGTGCAAATTCATTAGAAATAGTGGGTAAAAGCATCCCAAACCATTCCACAGCTATATTGGTTCTGACCACAGCTGGTTGTGTATAGGGACTACATTAGCCTATTTCCATTCCTTTGAGACAAAACTTGTTGGTAAGCAACTTTCGAAAATAAGTCTTAGTGGGTGGATTAAGCAATCTGACAGTAAGTATAGCAGATGGCCGGATAGATTGTCAGGCCTAGCCCAGTATTTACTTTTTCAGACAATTTTTTAAGTATAACATCTTCAGAAAATCTAACATGGGGATCATTTTTATTGGTAAGGCAGGGGCTATTATGTGTGGTGGGTGAAAAAATCTTGCAAAATTTCTTATTAAACACATCCGCCATGACTTTGGGGTTGTGAATCAAATGGTTATTTAGTAATAGTGGACCAACCTGACAGACAGTTTTTTTTAAGGAGTTAATATATGAATAAAAATGTTTTCTGTTAGTTACGAACATACGAAATTGCCAGCAGATGCAGGCCATTCGGTCTATCTAGTCTGCTCGAGTGTGCAGCACTTCAGTCCATTAGAATGCAGCTGCCCCCCCTCCCTCATATGCCCTCCCCCCATTTTCCATCCCTCCCGATTTGTACCCTCCCTTGAATCTGTCCCACCCCTCTTCAAGCCCCCAACACTCTGCAGTGATACGACTTCCTCTGGCACAGCGTTCCACTCTGCCACCATCCTTTCTGTGAAATAGTGCCCCCTCAGTTCCCTCTTGAACCTGCCCCCTTCCAACTTCATAAAGTGTCCCCTGGTTTTCCTTCCGCCCTTCAGATTGAACATACACCTGGGGCTGGATATTCAAACTGCGCCATTCTGTGGCACAAGCCCTTGCGCGGCACAAAATAGTTGTGCAGGGGTGTGGCCGGGGCGATATTCGATGGAGTTGCGCTATTGAGCAACTCCTTTGAATATCACCCCCCCAGCCACAGCCACTGTGCATGGCGCAGTGGAACTTGCGCCACCACAAGTGGTCAGAGTGGAGCATTCAAGATGCAGTTGCGCCATGTGCAAATTTCCAGTATTCAAAAGGTGACATGCAAATGGAGCCATAATTCATGCAAGGCATAGGGGGGTCATTTGCATCTATTTATGGCCCCATTTGCATGCCATTAGCATGCAGGTGCGCCAATCCCCAAGGACTTGCGCCTGGCGCCCTGCCAGGCAGCAGCCGTCGGGGACAGACGCCCCCTGCAGCCCGATCACGGGCATAACTGTTGAAATCCCCCCATCCCGACTGGCCCGATGGCGGGCATGTAAACCAACTCCCTCGACTGGCCCGATCGTGGGCATAAGTGTAAACTCCCACCCCCAGCTGGCCCAATCGCGGACATAAGAGTAAAAAAAACACCCCTGACTGGCCCGATCACGGGCATAGTATAAACCCCAAATGGCCAGATCACGGGCATTAGTAGAAAAAACCCTCCCCGATCAGCCCGATCCACGGGCAGAACAAGTTCAACCCCCAAGAACATATCCTGGTGGTCAGTGGACCCACGAACCCTGATCGTGGGCATTAGGAGTCCACCACCCCTCAAGGTCCACCCTCGCTGGTGATCTAGTGGCCCCGCACCCCACCCACCACGGAACCCCACCACCCGCTCCCCCATCAGCTGGCGGGCGGTAGCATCCACCCGCCTACCGCCCTGCCGCCCCGACTGACTGCTCAGTAGGGCTGCAGCTCCTTGGTTCAGAGCAAGAGCCAATGGCATGCAGTCCATACAGTATAAGGCAGTCCAGATATGTGAATGAATTCATTCACATATCTGACTGTCTGTATGTATAGCTGCCCACCCATTGGCTCTGCTCTGAACCAATGGGTGCAGGATCACCGTAGGAAGCCAGTCGGTGGGTGGCGGGCGCAGGCGGGTAGATGCTGCCGCCACCGCTGACGGGGGGCGGTGGTGGGGCTCCGTGGGTGGGTGGGTGGGGGCTACCAGGTCTCAGGGTTGGTGACCTTGGGGTGATGGACTGTAATGCCCGCGATTCGGCTTCACAGTCCACTGGACCACCAGGGATATGTTCTGGGGGTTGCCCATGATCGGGCTAGTGGGGTGGGGTTTTGTCGCTATGCCCGCGATCGGGCCAGTCGGGGAGGGTTTTTTTTCACTTTGCCCGTGATCGGCCAGTCGGGGAGGGGTTACTATTATGCCCACGATTGGGCTGGGGGCACAGGGAGTAAGTTGAGGGCCACCCACTGGTGGCAGCTGCTGTGTTGCACCCTGCAATGCGGCAGCTCACCTGTGGGTGGCCCTCGACTTACTCTTTTGCTCAAAGTTGTGCAGGCGCAGGTTGGGGGTTGCACCTGCACAACTCTGCACAGCCCGCTGAATATTGGGCTGTGCAGTTTGTCATGGTTCCTCCCCTCAGGTTGAGCATGCCTTCATTAGCATTGCGCTGTTGCTCAGCTTGACTTGGAGGGCGCAACTGCCTCCTGCTGAATATGGCAGAATGGCGCAATTTCGGACTTGCGCAGGCACAACCCTATTGCGCATGGCGCAACCCTTTTGAATATCCAGCCCCTGGTGTCTACTTTGTTTAAACCCTTCATGCACTTCAAGGTCTCAATCATATCTCCTCTCTTCCTTCTTTCCTCCAGGGTATAGCTCTCTCAGTCTCGCCTCATATGGTCTGTCCACTAACCCCAGGATCATTTTTGTTGCCCTGCACTGTAACCCCTCCAGTAGTTTGATGTCCCTTTCCAAGTAGGGGAGCCAGAACTGCATGCAGTACTCTAGGTGCGGTCTCACCAGGGTCCTTTACAGGGGTAAGATGACCTCCCCACTCCTAGAAGTAATCCCCCTTGCTATGCACCCTAGCATCCTGTTTGCCTTCGCTGCTGCCTTCCTGCACTGAGCAGAGTGGTTCATCTCCCTGGTTACCAGCACTCCAAGATCCTTCTCCTCCTTGAAACATAGAAACATAGAATTTGACGGCAGATAAGGACCGCTTGGCCCACCCAGTCTGCCCATTTCCCTACCTGATGGATAAGCTGCAGATCCTAGTTAACCAGCAGCCTACTTCTTCCTACCCCCACCCCCTAGAATTGCCTTATGACTGTCCCATGTATGCTTGAATTCCACCACTGTTTTTGACTCCACAACCTCCTCTGGAAGGCTGTTCCATACATCCACAAACCTCTCTGTGAAAAAATACTTCCTTAAATTACCTCTGAGCACGCCTCCTTCTATCTTCAAATTGTGCCCCTTGTTCTTGCACACCTCTTTTTTGAAAGATGCTACCCTCTTGGACTTTGTTGATTCCTTGAGGGTACTTGAAAGTTTCTATCATGTCCCCCTCTCCCTCCTTTCCTCGAGGCTATACATATTTAAGCTCCTTAAGTCTCTCTTCATATGTCTTCGGTGCAGACCCTGCACCATTTTAGTGCCCTCCTCTGGACAGCTTCCATCCTGTCTATGTCTTTCTTGGAGATTGGGTCTCCAGAACTGCTCGCAGTACTCAGATGTGGTCTCACCAGCTGTCTGTACAGAGAGATAATAACTTCTTGTTTTCTGCTGGTGATGCCTCTCCCTATGCATCCCAGTATCCCTCCAGCCCTCCTTGCTGCCATCTCACATTGCTTGCCCACCTTTAGGTCATCTAATATGACTACCCCCAGGTCCCTTTCCATTTTTGTTGTTGTTAGTATCTCACCCCCCATTGTGTACTCTTCCCCTGGGTTTTTGTTTCCCAGGTGCATTACCTTGCACTTCTTAGCATTGAATCTAAGCTGCCATACATTTGACCATTCCTCTAACCTTGCCAGTCCCTTCTCATCCTTTCCACCCCACCTTGTGCATCAACTCTGTTGCAGATCTTTGTGTCATCTGCAAAGAGACATACTTTTCCTTCCAGTCCCTCTGCAATGTCGCTTATAAAGACATTGAAGAGGACCGTTCCTAATACTGAACCCTGTGGTACCCCACTGCTAACCCCCCTTTTTTCAGAGTGGACTCCATTTACTATTACTCTCTGTGTCCTATTCTCCAGCCAATTCTTTACCAGGCTGTCATCTTGGGACCCACTCCCAGGCTGGCTAACTTGTATATTAATCTTTTGTGTGGGACTGCGTCAAATGCCTTGCTAAAGTCTAGGTAGGCCATGTCCACAGCCCTTCCCTGATCTACTACTCACCCAGTCAAAGAAATCTATCAGATTTGTCTGGCATGACCTTCCCGCTGTGAATCCATGCTGCCTTGGGTCCTGTGCCCTCTGGCCTCTAGATACGCAACAATTCTTTCTTTCAGAGTGATTCCATCATTTTCCCTACCACTGAGGTTAAACTAACAGGTCTGTAGTTTCCTGCTTCTGCCTTGCTCCCACTTTTGTGAAGGGGAATCACATCTGCCCTCCTCCAGTCCTCAGGTACCACCCCATCCTCCCATGATTTGTTAAAAAGGGTAGTCAGTGGTGTCACTAGTTCTATCCTTAGTTCTTTTAGAATTCTGGGATGAATCGCATCAGGCCCCATTGCTTTGTCCACCTTCAGTTTTAAGAGCTCTTTCAGAACTCTTTCTTCTGTAAATGGGCTGGTATCAACTTATGTATCCAGAGTGTTTCTACTGTTTGTTTTAGGTACCTCCCTCTTCCTTTGTAAATACTGAGCAAAATATTTGTTTAGTATCTCTGCCTTTTCACAGTCACCTCTGCCCACCCTCCCTCCCTTTATTAAGCCTCCCTATCCCTCCTTGGTCTTCCTTTGCTCCTGATGTACCTATAAAGGTTTTATCCCCTTCTTAACTGGGTTGGCTATCTTTTCCTCGGTTTGGGCCTTTGCTGTTCTGACTGCCTTTCCAGCTTCCTTTTGTTTTAACTGATACAGTTCTCTGTCCTGTTCCTTCTGTGATTCCTTGTACTTCCTGAATGCTTTCTTTTTTCTTGAACCTTCACTGCCACTTCCTTTGAGAACCATAGTGGTTTCTTACCTCGTTTCGTTTTGTTTATTTGCTTTACACAAAGGCTTGTTACCTCTGTGATGGCAGTTTTTATTATTCTCCATTGTTCTTCCACCCCTCCTTCCTGCCCATTTGTTAGTACATTCCTTAGGCACTCACCCATTTTGGCAAAGTCAGCCCTCCTAAAATCCAGTACCTTTGTCTTTGTATGGCTTGACTCTATTGCTGTGTTTATTGTGAACCATACTGTTCGATGATCGCTAGTTCCCAGATGGCTACCCACTTCTACATCTGTGATCCTCTCTTCATCTCCGTTTGAGAGAACCAGGTCTAAGATTGCTCCCTCTCAAGTGGGCTCCAATACTAGTTGTCTAAGGCATGCCCTCTGTAGGGCATCTAGAATAACCCCACTCTTAGAAGTGGCTGCTGCAAGTGCACTCCAGTTAACATCTGGCAAATTCAGATCACCCATCAGCAGTATCTCCCCTTTATCTGCCATTCTAAGTATACTTTCTTTCATTTCCTTGTCCATTTCCTCCCGCTGAGGGGGTCTGTATACAACCCCTGTGCGGATTGTGGTGCCATTGCCTGTCTCCAAACTGACCCACAGTGCTTCTTCTCCTCCCTGTTTACCCTTTTGTTCTGTTGCTTTGATTTCTTCTCTTATGTAGAGAGCTACTCCTCCTCCTCTTTTACCCTCCCTGTCCCTCCTGTAGATAGTGTATCCTGGTATGTTTATGTCCCAGTCATGGTTCTGTGTGTACCATGTTTCTGTAACTGCCACAATATCCAGATCTTCCTCCTCCATCAAGGCCACTAATTCAGGAAGCTTGTTACCCAGACTATGGGCATTGGTACTCATTGCTCTCTATTTTTTGATGGCTTTACCTTCTGTAGCGGCAACCCCCACTGACCTTTCTACCTTGGTCTTTTTCTCAATTATTACCCTGTTTTGTAGGGGGAGGCTGGGATTTTCCTTCTGCTTATCAGTGCCTCCCCCCCTTGACTAGTTTAAAGGCTTGCCAATGAAGCATTTAAACCGATTGCCCAAAAGACTTGTTCCCTTCCTGGACAGATGCAGACCATCCTGCCAGTATAGGCTGGTGTCCCTCCAGGTGGAACCCCAGTCTCCAATGAAGCCAAACCCCTGTGCTCCACACCATTTTTTTAACCATTTGTTAAACTGCATGATGCAAAGTACCCTCGCCTCACTCATGCCACTGACAGGCAGCACCTCTGAGAAGGATACTGTGTGTGCTACTTGTCTTAAGCCCCTCCCAATTCTACAAAGTCCTTTTGCACTGCTCTAATCTCATGATGAGCTAAGTCATTTGTCCCTAGGTGGACAATAATGTCCAGCTAGACTCCCTGCGCAACTGTTCTTCGTGATCTAGGATGCTTCCTGTCCCTCAAGCCATGTCACCGGGCAGGCACCTTACTTCAGTTTTCCTGCTCCCCAGTTCTATCCCACTAATAATTGAGTCCCCCACCAGGAGCTGCTTTCTTTCCCTGTGGTGCCCTCTGCCTCCTTCCTGAGGGCCTCCCTTGTGACAGTTGTCTGCACCCTCCTTAGTCTCCTCTGCGGGTGCATCCATAGGTGAACATAGGGGAACCTTGGATTTTGTTAACGGGACACCCTCCAGCCAATAATTGTGTCCTGGGTTCTTGCCTCCTAAATGCATCACTTTGCACTTCTTGGCATTGAAACCAAGCTGCCAAGTGTGAGACCTTTCCTCCAATTTTGCCAAATCCTCCTGAAGTACTTTTGCTCCCTCCCCCCATCCACCTCAGCAGAAGTCTTTGTGTCATTTGCAAAGAGACTGATCTTGCTCTCAATCCCTACTTCAAAGTCGGCTATGAAAATGTTAAACAGAACCAGTCCCAGCACTGAGCTCTGTGGTACACCCCTTGTTACTGCCATGGGTTCAGATGCCCCACCTCTCCACTACTACTTTCTGCTATCTACCCTGCAGCCAGTTCTCGACCCATCTGACCAGTTTCCACCCTCCTCCCAGACTCTTCAAGTTGCAAGTCAGTCTACCGTGTGGCACCATGTCAAAGGCCTTGCTGAAATACAGGTAGGGGACATCCACCACATGTCCCCTTTCCAGTGCCCTCGTGACCCAGTTGTAAAAATCAACCAAGTTCATCTGGCAGGATCTGCCTGAGACAAACCCATGCTGCCTGCTGTCCTGGAGATTGTTATCCTCAAGAGATTGGAGCAGTCTTTCCTTGAGGATTGTCTCCATCAGTTTTTCCACAATTGCAGAAAGGTTCACAGGTCTGTAATTGCCCGGTTCATCCTTGGGCACACTCTAATGGAGAGGTACCACAAGTGCTTCCCTCCAGTCCCTGGCACACACCCCAAGTTCAGAGAGGTACTGAACAGGTCCACCAATGGCTCTGCAGGGACCTCTGCCAGCTCTGTCAGCACCCTAGGGTGGACTCCATCTGGGTCAGGTGCCTTGTCCACCTTCAGGGACTTGAGGCCCTCCCTCACCCATTCCACTGTGATTTCCCCATCCATGGTTGCTTCTCACCTGCCCTCTTCCACCTCGCTCTTCTTCTCAGGTATGTGCCCACCCCGCTCCTTGGTGAAGATTGAACAGAAGTATTCACTAAGTACTTCTTCCTGCTCAGCTCCCTTTTCTACTGACCCACTTCCCTTCCCGATCCTAAAAATTTGATCCCTGCTCTTCCTCTTCTCTCTGATTCATCTGAAGAAATATTTTTCTCCTTCTTTGATCCTCTGCGCTAACCTCTGTTCCCTAGCCACCTTTGCTGCCCTTACCACTCTGCTCACTTTTCTGGATTCCTTCACATATTCTTCTTTGTCTTCTGCCCTGGTAGATCTCTTGTAGATCCAAAATGCATTCCTCTTTTCCTTCACCTTCTCCACAACCTCTCTACTCATCCAACTTGGTTTCTAGGTCCTGCCTTTCTTGCTCTGGCTCTTGATACAAGTTTTAGTGGCTTCAGCCAATCCTGCCTTGATGACTGCCCATTTTTTGTTCTGTGTCGATTTCTGGGTGAATGCTTGCCATATGACTTTCCAGTATGTGTCCCATCATGCCAAAGTCTGTCCTTTTGAAGTTCAGGACCCTAATTTTTGTAATGGCTACTTCTCAACCGATATTGATTGAGAACCATACTGTGCGGTGGTCACTGCTTGCTAGAGGTTCCTTCACCCTTACATCCCTGTTCACCCTGTTCACCATCTTCCAGTACCAGGTCTAGTATATTTCCTTCCCTTGTTGGCTCCAATATCCTCTGGGTAAGGAATCCATCCTCGAATGCTTCCAGGAGGATCTGCTCCCTAGCACAAGTGGTTGCTGGGATGCACCAATCCACCCCAGTAGACTAAATTCCCCCACCACCACTGTGCTCCCTTTGCCACTATGCCTCTTTATCTGCTCCCCCAGTTCCCTGTCAATGTCCTCCTTCTGGGCTTTAGGTCTTAGGTCTATAAACAACTCCCAGACAGATCTTGGTTCCTTTCTGGCTGTGTAGTTGCAGCCAGATTACTTCCGACCTGCCCTCCACCCCTTCCTCCCTATTACATCTGATCCCTTCCCTTACGTAAATGGCAACCCCAGCTTTCCCTTTACCTCTATCCCTCCAGAATAGTTTGTACCCTGGGATGGTTAGTTCCCAGTCATAATGTTTGATTGCCCACATCTCAGTAATGGCAGCTATATCCACCTCCCCCTATGCCATCAATACCTTTAACTGCCATCTTGTTCCCCAGGCTCCTTGCATTTGGTGAAACCATTCTCCATGCTGCTCCAATCCTTTCTGCTTCCTTACCCTTCACTTCAACCACTATTTTGCCTAAGGTCATATCTATCCCTGTGGTGAGGGAGGTCCATGGGACCCCCTCTCCTGGTGATTCCCAGCTCCAATGCCTCTCCCTCTTTCTAGTTTAAATGATACCTCTTGTTGATGAAATCTCCCAGCTTCTGCTTCAACACCCGTGACCCTGCCCTACTGAGGTGTAATATATCCCCTGCATAAAGATCTGTGCTATCCCATGTGCTATCCCAGTCCCCCACCAATCCATACCCCTAGGTCCCACACCATTCCCTCAGCCACTTGTTAAAACCACTGATTCTTCTCTTCCTGTCTGTACTAGCCCTTGGCACTGGCAGAACTTCTGAGAAGGCTGTTGTTGTTTCCTCGTTGCTGCATAGTTTTCCCACTACCCTGAAGCTGTCTTGTACTTCCTATATGCTTCTCCCTTCCAGATAATTTGTTCCCAGGTGCACCACAATGTGCGGCTTCCCCTTCTCCTTCCCCCCATATCTGCCCATATGCTGCTCCACTCTACTCGCTGTCATGCCTGGCATTCATTCTACAAAGATGCTACTTTTCCTGGCACCCCTCCCCCCCCCAATCTTATACCCTTAAGTATAAAATCCCCTAGAATTATGACTCTCTGACGCTTATCCTGCTCACTCTCTTGTCACCCTTCACTCCCTTGCCCCCCCAACTTGTGAGGCCCTCTCATCCTCCCTGTCCCACCTCCCCTTTGCCTCCCTTAACCTTTGCCCTTTTGTTGTTTGCAATGGACCAGGGTACCGACCTCCACCTCCAAACTATTTTCCATCTGTGGAACCTCCCCTTTGCACTCATTTGTTGCTCCATCCACCACGCTACCACCTTCTCTGCTATTACTTTCCCATGTCTTCCGCGAAATGTGGCCCTCCCCAACTCTGACTCCCCTTCTCTCCCTATCCTTAGCCTTCCTTGGGCTGCCTGCCACTTCCCCCATCCTCCTGTCTCCTTGCTCCTTCCTTCCCTCTGGAGAAACTGCAACACCATCACCTTGCTGATCCTCCCCGCCACTGTGATGTCTTGGTGTACTGACTCCTGCCTCCCCGCTGTGTAACTTATCCCCTGTAGCATCCTCTCCCTGCTCCTTCACTGTAACTTCCCTCCTCTCTGCTTCCTGGTCTTCCGGAGTAGCTAATGCTGAGAATATCTTTGCAGTGCTAATCTCCTTTTCTTGAATGAGTCCGGTCCCCTTCACACAGGCTGATATCTTTGCTCCGACCCGGTCTTAGTCATGCCTTTGTGCCTGACCTTCATCTAGTCTTCACTTCCTTCCCTTGGCTGCACCCGCTTGTGTGACCCTCCTGCTGTCCCACCTAGGTCCCCCTTATTTTTGCCTGTTTTGAGCTCTTTTGGATGCCTCATTAGTTCCCCTCCTGGCTGTGTTCCCCGCCATTCTGTCTCCTCCATGCCTCCAGTTCCCTCCTTTGTTAGCAGCGTTTGCAAGGTTATATTCCCATCTTTGTTCAGGCTTTTTAAATTTTGATTTACATTTTTTCTGATTTTAAGATGAGGGGCTCAGTTATTATTGGTTTTGGCCTTAAGACAGGTATTGTATTTTTTATTTTTTTGTTTATTAAGTTTCTTTATCAATTTATCCATCCATTTAGGTAGCTGTTTTGGTTTTTTTTGTCTGGATGGTATGAAAGTGTCCTCAAAGAAATGATAGTATTTTTAAGGGTGTGACAGAGATTAGTCCTGTCCCTTGATTTGGACCTTCTTCTCCTCCTAAATATAAAACTACTGTTACAACAGTTTCTTTTATACTTTCTATACACCATCCTAATGTTTCTAGTTCAGATGGTTGGCCACCTCTGGGTGCCCCCCCATCTCCTTCATTATCTGTCTCCTCTAATGCTCCTTTTTACGTTGATTGTGCACATGCACACAAAACATGTTGCAGCAGCTTTCTCCACAAGCAGGTTGTGGAGGCGTGGCACTGTTGTGCACAATGCCCCCACAGCCTGCAAAGGCTTGTCTCCCCGTCCCCCAGTGCTGTGGCACACTGCTGCTGACAGTAGTTCAGCCAGCGTGCTACAATCTTCTAAAAAATAAGCCGCTGCAATGCATGCCACAACCTTCTAAAAAATCAGCTGCTGCAATGAGGGGCCGCCTCATCATTGCAGTGTCAGCCATCCGCTGCAATGAGGGAGTGACCCGTCATTGCAGAGCGGGATGTAGGATCCCTGATATTGTTTGTGAACAAGGCAGTGGCTTGCTGCCGTATTCACAAACAATATTTACCCCCCCCATGTTTATTTTCCAACAGGGGAACTCACTCCCCATCGGCATAATGTAACCACCTCCTGGTTTTATTATCTGCCGACGGGCTGCCCAATCCCCGTCAGCAGAAAGGAATCCCTTTTGTTGTTTGCGACGGGGTGCCTAGTCCCTGTCAGCAGAAAGGAATTCCCCACCTTTTGTTTTTGCCGACAGGTGCACAACCCCGTCGGCTCAGGGCCAGCCCCCAAAAGCAAGACTCGGTGGCATGCTGGGAGCCCACCCCAGCATACCACATGCCCCTTTGTTGTTTGCCGATGGGGTTCCAATCCCATCGGCTACCAGCCACACCAAAGTAAACTCCTGTCACATGCTGGGAGCCCACTCCAGCATGCCACATGCCCCAGTAAAGTTAAAACCGGTCCCACAACTTTTTTGGTTTTTTTTTTATCTGAAAAAAGGAAACGGTCCCTCGTAGTCTCCCTGCCCCCCTCCTGGAACCTGCACCCACTGCGTACCCTGCCTCCCCACACCCCCCTCACCCCATACTTACCTCCAGAGCTTGGTGCGACGATCTTCGGTGGACCGGGAATAAGTCTGCACTCTTCAAAGCCAACCGCGAACTGAAGAAATGCTGGTAAGCTGTATAATGTAATAAATAGGGTTTTTTCAACTTTAGTGCATATCTCGGACATTTTTGGGAATTTTTTCACCAAATTTTCAACATGGATTTTTTGGGATGCCTCCTCATGAATTCTGGAACTGTCATGGCGTTAATCGGCCCCGAAGGTGGTTTCATGGTCCCTGCGGGGAATCACCCTCGGGGCGATTAACTAGCGGCTGATGCCAGTGTTCATGAGGTGGGCTTTCAAAAAGCCCTGTTTGCAAATTTGTAGAAAAATCTAAAAAATTACTGTTTTTGAGCGTGCATTGTGCAGTTGCTACGCACGCTCGTAACTGCACGAATTTGCAATATTTTCACGCCAGATTTTCAACATTGGCATTTTGTCACACCTCCTTGTGAGCAGTATAGCTGTCATTGTTCACATCCTGGCCGAAATGTGTTTTCGCACTTCCTGCACAGGATAGCGCAGTCGCTGTGGGAAATCAGTGTTCAGGACAGATTAAGAAAATTACATTGACACTGTTCATGAGTAGAGGTCCTAAAATGCGTATGTTGAAAATTTGGTAACGATACTCCATAAAATGACTGTGTTATGAGCATGCATTGCGCAGTTGGCACACATGCTCGTAACTACGCGAATTTATAATATTTTCACTCCAGATTTTCAACATTGCCATTTTCACAGACCTACTTATGAACAGTACAGCTGTCATTTTTCCCATCCTGGACGAAATGTGTTTTCACACTTCTGGCACAGAATAGAGCGGTCGCTGCGGGAAATCACTGTTCAGGACAGATTAAGAAAATGACAATGATACTGTTCATGAGCAGAGGTCCTAAAATGCCTATGTTGAAAATTTGATGATGATAGCCCATCAATTGACTGTGTTACAAGTGTGCATTGTGCACTTTCCACGCACCCTTGCAACTTCGCAAATTTGTAATATTGTCATGCCACATTTTCAACAGTGGCATTTTTTCACACCTCCTTATGAACACTACAGCTGTCATTTTTCACATCCTGGCTAAAATATGTCTTTGCATTCCTGACGGAGAATAGCATGGTCACTCTGGGAAATCAGTGTTTGGGACAGATTAAGATCGACCGAGTGAGAGGGGGGAGTGACCGAGCTCAACTGAGCTCTGACGAGACTGCTGCAGATTTGTTTGTGGGCAGACAAAGGCCCCAACACAAGAGCCCAGTACAAAAGGGCAGCCTGCAGCACTGGGAGAAACAGAACGAGAGAGTTAGCGATGGAGGGGGAGTGAGCGAACTCACCGAAGCCCTGTCAGGACTGCTGGGGATTTCTTTGTGGGCAGAAAAAGGCATCAGTGCAGGCAGGGGTCCAGTACAAAAGGCCAGCCTGCAGTGGTGGGAGAAACAGTATGAGCGAGTGAGACAGGGGCACTTAGTGAGCTCAACGGAGCTCTATCAGGACTGTTTCGGATTTCTTTGTGGGCAGAAAAAGGCGCCAATGCAGGTAGGAGCCCTGTACAAAAGGGCAGCTTGCAGTGCAAGGACAAACAGAATGAGCGCATGAGAGAGGGAGACTGAGTGGCCTCAGCAGAACTCTTTCAGGACAGCTGCATATTTCTTTGTGGACAGACAAAGGTGCCAATGCAGCCAGGAACCAAATACAAAAGCGCAGTCTGCAGCGTCAAGAGAAACAGAACGAGCGAGTGACAGAGCGGTAGTGAGCAAGCTCAACGGAGCTCTATTGTGACTGTTGCGGATTTCTTTGTGGGCAGAAAATACGGCAACGAAGGCAGGAGCCCAATACAAAAGGCCAGCTTGCAGCGCCGGCAGAAACTGAATGCATGAGTGACAGAGGGGGAGTGAGTGAGCTCAATGGAACTGTGTCAGGACTGCTTCAGACTTCTTTCTGGCCAGAAAAAGCTGCCAATGCAGGCAGGAGCCCAGTACAAAAGGGCAGCCTGCAGCGCCAGGAGACACAGAACGAGCGAGTGAGGAAGGGGGAGTCAGTGAGCTCAACGGAGCTCTGTTGGGACTGCTGCAGATTTGTTTGTGGGCAGAAAAAGCAGCAATGCATGCAGGGGCCCAGTACAAAAGGACAGCCTGCAGTGGCAGGAAACCAGAATGAGCGAGTGAGAAAGCTCAACAGAGCTGTATTGTAACTGCTGCAAATTTCTTTGTGGACATAAGAAGGCAGCAACGCAGGCAGGAGCCCAGTAGAAACGGGCAGCCTGCAGCACCGGCAGAAACGGAATGAGCGAGTGAGAGAAGGGAAGTGAGCGAGCTCAACGGAGCTTTGTCGGGACTGCTGCAGATTTCTTTTTTGGGCAGAAAAAGGTGCCGACAGAAGCAGGAGCCCAGTACAAAGGGCAGCCTGCAGCGCCAAGAGAAACAGAATGAGTGAGTGAGAGGGGAATGAGCCACCTCAATGGAGCTCTGTCGAGACAGCTGCGGATTTCTTCCTCGGCAGAACAAGGTGCCAATGCAAGCAGCAGCCCAGTACAAAACAGCAGCCTGCAGCACCGGGACAAACAGACTGAGCCAGTGACAGAGGGCCACTGAGCGAGCTCAACAGACCAACGCAATCAACATTCAGCATTGACAAATGCTTGTTCTTCTTGGTCCAACGATAGGATAGTCACTTGCAGGTCAGAAAGGGACCTTCCACAGGCATTACTGCCAAAACAGGGAATAGTTTACTCCTTAAAGATGAATAATGGTGTACACCAGTTGCATAATGAATTAAATAAATCAGCTATGTTATGGAGCTATGGAGCTCCTGAAATGGCTGCACATTTATGCAATATAGTGATGTTAGGTTCTCGTAAGAACCAAATACTATTAAAAGTGCTTGGGCATTGATAGTGGTCCAGAATGCAAGTTTTTTTTCAAGTAATTGCCATGCATGAAAGAAGCTGCACACAGCAACAAGGAAAATGTTGCAAACTTTTGTAAAGGTAACCGATATTTCCCTGTTCAAAGTCTGGTACAGAGTAAAGTTTCAAACATGGCCATTTATGGATAAAGTGTACCTGTTCCCCACTTTGTGCATGCCAGAGCCCTGTAAAAACTGTAGGCAAGCAGTACCAGACTCACTAGGTTTGTTTACAGTCTGAAGCTGTACCAATAATTAAACATTCTCTGGCCCTATATATCGACAGAGTGTGACTCTTATCTCTAGCAAGTCCCCATACAAGTCCAAATGTCTTAGCTTATATCTTTTTGTTTGGGAAAGTGAAAACAACCTTGCAAGAGATGTTTTCACTAGTAAAAACAAAACAGAAACCATGTGGAGAGTAATTACAAGCCAACACCTGTGCACTCTGTCATTGAGTTCAAGTAACTGTTTAACACAGTGTCCAGTTCAGCAACTAATCAACCATGTGCACTAAGAGGTTTTTGCCTAGACAGTGCAGTTCAAATTAAATTCAGTACAAACTCTTACATTTAGTATGAAGCAGACTCCTGCAGACAGGTTGTGGTCTTTGCTGCTTGCCAGCTGTATGCCTTCAGTATACGGCAGCAGCGGCCTCTAGTGCCTCCTTTTATATCACACCATCTGTCAATCATAGCAGGATGAAATGAACATTTGTTTTGAGCTCTCCCTTATTTAAATTTGCAACTCCTGCCAGAATATGTGTGAAAGCAACTAGCAAAGAGCTCCATAGTATTATATAAATTAAAAGGAGCCTTTTAAAATTTATTTTAAAATATTGATGATGCTGATAACACCTGACTTGGTGGGTGGGTATAATTTTTAATTTTTTTTATTTACTTATTCTAGGATTACAAGTACATTTGAGCCAAGGCTCTTTTACAAAGGTTCCACGTCAGAAACAAACAACAAGGAAGCAACAGTGAAATAACAGTAAACAATTCACGTACAACAGTGCTATTGAAAGGGGTCAATTATAGGAAGAGTAAGGTATAGAGGATGAGGAGAAGTGTCGGTAGTTAACAGAGGCAGCTATAGTAAGATGGTGAACACAGCTAGGATGCATATGCCCACAAGAAATGGGTAGGGTCAGGTACCCGGGGGCGGCAGAGAAACAGGGATGAAAGGAGAGGGGGAGGATGAATATGCAGCTGGAGGCATTTGTCGAAAAATAAATGGGAAGGAGTGATAAAAGATAAAAAGCAGTGGGGGGGGGATAAGTGCTGTAATGGAGCAAGGAGAGACTAATGAGGTGGTATGAAGTCCTGAGATTTGAAGTGGCACCTCAGGAGCTGGGAGATGGGGACTGGGGGTGTGGGGTTAGGCATTTGCGAAAAATAAATGGGAAGGAGGATAGAAGATAAAAAGTGGCAGTGGTGGGGGGATAAAGTGTAATGGGGCAAGGAGAGACTAATGAGGTGGTATGAAGTCCTGTGATTTGAAGTGGCACCTCAGGAGCTGGGAGATGGGGACTGGGGGGTGTGGGGTTAGGCATTTGCCGAAAAATAAATGGGAAGGAGTGATAGAAGATAAAAAGTGGCAGTGGTGGGGGGGATAAGTGCGGTAATGGGGCAAGGAGAGACTAATGAGGTGGTATGAAGACCTGAGATTTGAAGTGGCACCTCAGGAGCTGGGAGATGGGGACTGGGGGGTGTGGGGTTAAGCAATATATAAATTAGGATTTAAGCTGTGTAGGTCATCCTCTAGGAGAGGCAGTCACAGGAGCTAGAGGCAATGAGATGGGCCCAGAGTCTGGTTTTGAACAGACCTAGCGTTGAGACAGAGGAGATGGTGTGGCTGAGACCATTCATCCATAGAGGAGCCCTATAGGTGAAAGAGTGTTGACCCTGCATAGTTCGACAGCGAGGAACTTATAGAATCTGGGTTGTCAAGCTCCTGGTGTTTTGTTGGTTGGTGTTTTGATGTAACAAGGCAGTAACACCGGGGAGTGTGAGGCCAACATTGATTTTTCCCGCCATGGCACATGTGAGATACTTTATATAGTTGGAGAGTTGTAACCATCCGGATTGTTCATAAAGGGCACAGGTGTGAGTGAGGTAGTGGGCACCAGTTGTGAGTCAGCAAGCTTTGTTAAGAGCAGTTGTTATACGTTGGAGAGTGGACGTCGTGGCAGAGCCGTAGATAATGAGGCCATATACAATAATTGACACCACAGTGCTCTGGACGGCAATCTTTAGGGCCTCTAGAGTGAGGTGCTGCCTGTGTTTGTAGAGTAATCCAAGGCGTGTGCTGGCAGCTTTAGCCACGCTGTCAAAGAGGTATACTGTACTGCTTGGTGTTAGATAGGGGGTCACTTCCTTCTGACCAGCATTAGAAAGATTGAGAGAGTTCATTCGAGATGCAAACTGAATGTGAAGTTTGCCACAAAAGTGAAATATTTCTTTTGTCATTTGTAAAACATTTAGTTTGCTCACAATTTGAGCTTTTCTTTTCTTTGTATTTTTAAGTGAATAAACATTGTACCAGGCCAACGTTGCATTAAACCTACTTTCTTGTGTGAAGTCCATCTGTTATCCCACACTACAATTACAAAGGGTAACCCAGCTTTCCTGGGGAGTTGAGTTGCTATAAACAGAATCCCAATCAATGCCATTAAGAGCAGATTTAATTGCATGCAAATTAACCTTATCAGAAAGGTAGGTGATGGTAGAACAGGAGATATAAACATTGGACCAGATATTCCAAAGGGTTGCGCCTGGTATAACTGAGTTGCACCGGCGCAACCCAAGTAATGCGTCCCAGGTGATATTCAAAAGGGGGACTTGCACAGCTCAAGTCCCAATATGCTGGGGCGCACTGATAATGTATGTGGCGCATCTGAAGTGGGTGTGCCCATGCATATGCGGCGCATCCTGATATTCAGCCTGGGATCTGTGGCACATATGTTGGCAGAACCCCTGGATGCACCGAATACCGGGGTACAAAGTTAAGCTGGAAAATAATGACACAAATGCTAGCCACTCACAGGCAGGTGTCTGTATTGCAGAGTGCAACACAGCAACCACCAGCCATGGGTGGCCACCAGCCCACCCAGAACACCATCCACAAGCACCCAAATGGTCCCTGATGGTCTAGTGGTACCCCCTCCCTGCCTGTAGCCTAATTCCCAAGCATGACAAATGGAACTAGCCCTGGTGATCTAGTGGTTCCCCCACTCTACCTAATGCACCGATCGCTGGTGCTCCTAATGAGATATATCCCTGGTGGTCCAGTGGCATCCCACACCCTCACAAGACCCCATGCCCACCCAGCTCCCCCATGAATCAATCGTGCAGCTGCTGCCTGCTCAGGCTCAGCTGCCCGCCAAATGTCAGCTTACAGCAGAGTTGTAAGCCCACTGGTCCACTGTGGACCAATGGGCTTGCAGGGCAACTGCATGGGACAGTCACGAATATGTGAATGGACTTCATTCACATATTTGTAACTCACTCATACAGTATGCCCTGCAAGCCCATTGGTCCAGGATGTGGACTAATGGGCTTACAGCTCATACTGTAAGCTATCATTTGGCAGGCAGCTGGGTGGTATGCAGCTGGGTAGCAGCTGCCCACCGATGACAGGGAGAGCTGGGTGGGCAGGGGGTCTTGTGAGGGTGCGGGGTGCCACTGGACCACCAGGGATATATCTTGTTATGGATTACTGCCAATTGGTGCATCGGATGGGGTGGGGTGACCACTAGACTACCAGGGATGGGACAATAATGTACTTTACAGAGCTCAGAGCATTGGGACAGGTGGGAGTTACCACTAGATCACCAGGACCAGTGACATATGTCATGTTCGGTGATTGTTTGGGGGGGGGGGTTACCACTAGACTACCAGGGATTTTACATTAACCAGTGTAACCCCCTATAAATGGGGGTTCCCAAAAGTCTTCCTTGGGTGTGCTTAAATGCCCACTGCCAGGTGGGCATTCTGTATCTTAAGAGGTGTAAAAGTGTTTGCATGTGAGTACCCTGTTAGCCTCCATGCCTGTTTCTTTAAGAGACATTATTTTTGTAGTGTATTATTAATCTGGGTAGGGGCCGAGTGTTTCCAGGCTCGAGTCCCGCCTGAGCTACTATAATATTGCTCTGTTCTGCCATCGCTAATGGTGCAGAGGGAGCTCTGAAAGAACTGGTAATTGTTTTCTGATTAGCTGCTCTAATAACAATGGAATTATAGTTTATCTAACCTGCCTTTCTTTGCAGTATGGACATTTCTGCATTGCACCAATCAGTACCTTTTAGGCACCTTATAATGGAGTCTGTCCCCAGGGGTCTTGTGGGAGTGAATTTCTGTAGGAACTGTAGTGTTTCCACTTCATGCCTAAATGGGCCTGGAGGGGGAGATCTTGCTGTGACAGACAGATGGATCAACCAACCAAACCTTTTGGATCTCAAAAGAAGTCCCAGTGCTGCCTGCAGCAGAGAGTCAGTCTGAGTTTGGAGTTGAGAAAGTGAACAGCTCAAGACATTCGAGCTGCTGCTCCTGCGTAGTTGCACGGGAAACTGGTAGAAAGGCTGAGTTTGGGCTGTCTGCCTACCTGTCCCTTGAGAGGGATCCTTAAAGTGTGCGTAAATAACCGGACTGTATCCGAACCAATTGTGACAAAAGCTGCTGAATTGTGACTATACCTTTGTCTGAAGAAGACTGAAGATTTGCTCCATGTGAGCAGCCTGTCAGAATGTCTGCATCACCACAGATCACGGTTTTGCTCAGGAAAGCTGGAATTGCAACTGGACTGTCATCCAAACTGTGGTACTGCTTTTCTTTTACTATAAGTGTGCTGAATGATGTTAGTGGGTCATGATTTGGTTCCCCATTGCCTAATTGTGTCACGCTTACTGGAAGCTGCATTCAGCATTTACCTGACTGAATCTAAACTGTTCACCCAGCCTGGGCCTTGCCAACTTTGCCAAGCCAGCTACTTGTGATGCAGAGAAAACCATCAACGAGAGACCTGCCCGGGGATCAGCCCCCTGCTCAACACCTTGAACAGGAACAACATCTTGGTGATTCGTGTGGGCCCTGCTTCTCCTGGCAAGCCAGAAAGTCATACTATACCTTGCACTAGACTCAGTCATCTCCCCACTCATGGACCTTCTAAATCTGTCCCTGTGCCGGGGTCAGTTCCCAACCTCATGGAAAACACCAGTGATAACACCAATATTGAAATGTGGTGACAGCTCCCCCCCAAACAGCAACTGGCACATCTCAATTCTCCTCCCACTCTCTAAAGCCCTTGAGAAGATCATGGCCAATCAGTTCACTGACTACCTCCTCGCACACAACCTCTTATGTAGGGAGCAGCATGGTTTCAGAGCTGGTCATAGCACTACGACCACCCTCACAGAATTCACTAACTCTCTGCACTCCACCCTTGACAAGGGGCACCTCGCAGGGGCCACGTTTATAGACCTCTCAAAGGCCTTCAACACGGTTTCTCACCCCCTCCTTCTTAACACATTACAACAAATTGGGGCCTCTCATTGTCCACTCTCATGGTTCTCTAGCTATCTTTCATCTAGAACCCAATGTGTTAAAATTAATAATATCATATCTACTATGCTGCCTGTGCGCTCAGGAGCTCCTCAGTAATCTATCCTGGGTCCCCTGCTATTCAGCATCTACCTCAACACCCTGCCCAAATCCTGCCCTGGCAACCTTCTCCTCTACGTGGACAACGCCATTCTTTACACCGCCAATCCTGATCCCCTCTCTCTCCAGCATACCTTACAAAACTCCTTCTCTCAGATTGAACACTGGTTTGCTGAACACAGATTGGTGGTCAACACTGAAAAAACTAAGACGATGCTCTATGCCCACCGCCAAAACTGATCAAAGGGTTTCCTTCTGAAAATACTCTCCGCCTCTCTCATTCCACTGGAGCAGGTCCAAAAGTATACAGTAAGTATCTAGGTATTACATTTGCTCTTCCCTCACGTTCCACAAACATATAAAAATCCTCACGTCCACCACCAACACCTGCATTGGTTTCCTTTACAGACATAAAGACTGCCTGCCACCTGAAGCACTTCACCTAATTACCTCCTCAGTCTTATCGCTGGTGGACTATGACCTCACAATCTATGCTGCCTCCGACCCTATGGCGCTTCATCAAATACAAGTAGTAATCAATAAGGCCTGCAGGCTCCTCTCTAGTGCTGACAGAAATACACATACCAGCACCCTATACGCACTCACCAATATCTTCTCCCTTGAGGAAAGACTATTATACCAGACCTGTCTCTTCACCAAAAAAATCCACCTCGGTTTAATACCAGTAGGTGTCAAGCCTTCTCTTCAGGCAGTCTCCATCTCAGCGTCCATACGGGCTGCCCCAAAACTATCTGGAAGGTGTCCATGGTCAGGACCACCCTGGACCAGTGATCCTTCCACCTTAGAGCTCCATCCTGGTACATTGCCCTTCCACCAGCTGTCACATCAATCACCAGTCTAGGTCCTTTTAAAGCTGTCTTAAGGGCCCATATCCTCTCCTCATGTCAATGCCAGTGTAACCGGTAACCTGTGGATCCTGCACTACACCACTAGGCTATGCACCTGCCCTTGGCCAGGCAGTGGGGAGCCCTCACTATTTCTAGCCTACAGGCTCCTCACCTCCCTCAATTACCATATAGTTACACTGGACTATGAATACACTGTATTATGTATAAGACAAGGCCTCCCTGAGGCGGCTTCCTACCAACTCATATCATGCATTCCTTTAGCTACCAATTGTATAGGTCTTAACCGCACATTAGGTAAATATGGCGATAGCGCTATTCTGTTTTGGGTACCAAATGTATAGGCATTAACCAGTGCTCATTGTACTTATACTCTGTATGATTGCTCACCCACATTTATTCGATGTATGTACTGTATGAATGTCTATGTTTTATTCTGACGTAGAGCCTTTTGAAACGAGTCTATGACTCAAAGGGTTGTAATTCTGATTTCCTAAATAAATAAACAAAATCTGAAACTCTCCATTTCATCCATCCTGTGTCCTGTACTGGGTATCGTGAGTAAACACAAGGGGAGCTCCGTGCAACAACAGCTCAATGAAAGTGTGTCATCTGATTTAGTTGCTTTGTCTAATTATCACAAACTGAGCCTCCTGGCTCCAGATTACAAATTGTGTGTGGCTGTGCATGCTTCTTCTTTCTATCACAGGGCCTCGACCAGCTGCAATGCTGGCCTACCCCGGGCAGTGAATTAGGCTAGCCCCCGCTTTGTTCCAGGTGGGTACCCAGAGTGTGTGACTGTGAAGGGACTCTAAAGTGCATGCATGATTGCCTGATTGAATGAGTCACAGAATCAGTCAGCCAAATTACACCCCTCCCTTGTTCATTCCCCCAGAATAAATCAGATCTAATTATTTCTGCATTTAACAGGGAGGGTAAAAGAGCAGGAGGAGTAGCTCTTTATGTAAAGGAAGGGATCAAAGCAACAGAACTAAAGAGTAAACAGGGAGCAGATGAGACACTTTGGGTCACCCTGGAGACAGGAAATGGCACCATAATCCGCATGGGGGTTGTATACAGACCCCTATCTCAGGGGAAGGGAATGGACAAGGAAATGATAGAAGGCTTCCTTAAAATGGCAGAAAAAGATGAGATACTGTTGATGGGGGACCTGAATATGCCAGATGTTTACTGGAGCACCTTTGCTGCAGGCACATCCAAGAGCAGGGTCATTCTTGATGCCCTACAGGGGGCATGCCTCAGACAGCTAGTACTGGAACCCACTCAGGAGGGAGCAATCTTAGACCTGGTACTCTCAAATGGGACAGAGAAAGAATCTCAGATTTAGAAGTGGGTAGCCATCTGGGAACAAGCGACCACCAAACAGTGTGGTTCATGATAAACACAGCCTTACATCAACAGCCATACAAAAGCAAGATATTGGACTTTAGGAGGGCTGACTTTGGGAAAATGAGAGAGTGGCTCAGAAAAGCACTAGCAAACAGGCAAGAAGGAGGGGTGGAGGAACAATGGAGAGTAATCAAGACAACCATCACAGAGGCAACAAGCCTTTGTGTAAAGCAAATCAACACAACACAATGAAGGAAAAAGCTGCTATGGTTCTCAAAAGAGATGGCAGGGAAGGTTAAGGAGTAAAGGATAGCATTCAGGAAATATAAGGAAACAAAGAAGGAGAAGGACAGAGAACTTTATCAGTTAAAGCAGAAAGAGGCTGGCAAGGCAGTCAGAATAGCAAAGGCCCAAACCGAGGAAAGGATAGTCAACTCTGTTAACAAGGGGGATAAGACCTTTTATAGGTACATTAGAGATTGAAGAAAGACCGAAGGAGGGATACTGAGGCTTAATAAAGGGGAAGGAATGTGGGTAGAGGGTGACAATGAAAAAGCAGGGATACTGAACGAATATTTCTGCTCAGAATTCACAAAGGAAGAGGAGGGGGAGGTACCTAAACCAAACAAGAGAAACACTCTGAAGACAAGGGTCGATACCAGTCCATTTACAGAAGAAAGGGTTCTGAAAGAACTAATAAAATTGAAGGTGGACAAAGCAATGGGGCCTGATGGGATTTACCCAAGAATTCTAAAAGAACTTAGGGTAAAACTAATGACACCGCTGACTACTCTCTTTAACAAATCATGGGAGGATGAGGTGGTACCTGAGGACTGGAGGAGGGTGGATGTGATTCCTCTTCACAAAAGTGGGAGCAGGACAGAGGCAGGAGACTACAGACCAGTTAGTTTGACCTCAGCGTTAGGTAAAATAATGGAATCACTTCTGAAGGAAAGAATGAGTACCTAGAGGCCAGTGGGGCACAGGACCCAAGGCAGCATGGATTCACGATGGGAAGGTCGTGTCAGACGAATCTAATAGATTTCTTTGACTGGGTGACCAAAGTAGTAGACCAGGGAGGGGCTGTGGACATGGCTTACCTAGATTTTAGCAAGGCATTTGATACAGTCCCACACAAAAGATTAATGCACAAGTTAGCCAGCCTTGGAGTGGGTCCCAAGGTGGTAGCCTGGATAAAAAATTGGCTAGACAACAGGATGCGAAGGGTAGTAGTAAATGGAGTCCACAATGAAGAAATTAGGGTTACTAGCAGGGTACCGCAGGGTTTAATACTGGGACAGGTCCTTTTTAATGTCTTTATTAGTGATATTGCAGAGGAACTGGAAGGAAAAGTATGTCACTTTGCAGATGACACAAAGATCTGCAACAGGGTTGATACACCAGATGGAGTAGAAAGGATGAGAAGGGACTTGGCAAGGTTGGATGAATGGTCAAATGTATGGCAGCTCAGATTCAGTGCAAAGAAGTGCAAGGTAATGCACCTGGGAAACAAAAACCCAGGGCAAGAGTACACAATGGGGGAGGGGTGAGATATTGACAACAGTAAAAATGGAACGGGACCTAGGGATAATTATATCAGATGACCTAAAAGCGGGCAAGCAATGTGAGAAGGCAGTAAGGAAGGCTGGGGGGATGTTGGGATGCATAGGAGAGGCATCAATAGTAGAAAACAGGAAGTTGTTATCCCTCTGTACAGACAGTTGGTGAGACCCCATCTGGAGTACTGTGTGCAGTTCTGGAGACCCCATCTCCGCAAAGACATAGACAGAGTGGAGGCTGTCCAGAGGAGGGCAACCAAAATGGTGCAGGGTCTGCACCAGAAGACATACGAAGAAAGACTAAAGGAGCTTAATATGTACACACTTGAGGAAAGGAGGGAGAGAGGGACATGATAGAAACTTTCAAGTACCTCAAGGGAATTAACAAAGTCCAAGAGGGTGGCATCTTTCAGAAAAAGAGATGTGCAAGAACAAGGGGGCACAATTTGAAGATAGAGGGGGGACGGCTCAGAGGTAATGTGAGGAAGTATTTTTTCACAGAGAGGGTTGTGGATACATGGAACAGCCTCCCTGAGGAGGTTGTGGAGTCAAGAACAATGCGGAATTCAAGAATGCATGGGACAGACATAAGGCAGTCCTAGTGGGGGGTAGGAGGAAATAAGCTGTTGGTTAATTAGGATCTGCAGCTTATTTGTTAGGTAGGAAAATGGGCAGACTAGGTGGGCCAAGCGGTCCTTATCTGCCATCACATTCTATGTTTCTATGTAACCTGTGGTTCCATTTTGTACCAGAAGCACTGTACTGTTGTTACCTGCTGTGTCTAACCTTATTTTACAGGGAGTCTCCAGGGTCAGACTGGTGGAACCAGCCTTGGTGGTAAGTGCAAACAGAGTGGGGATTTGTATGCTGGTTAGGGGCTATTGTACCTCTGTATGTTGTTCATTGTTTAGGCCACTAGAAGGGAAGGGGGGAGGTCACAGTGTCTCAGAGGGCTGTACCCAGGTCAGCTACGCTACCACTAACCCTGTCCTTCGGGTGGAGGCACCAATTTTCAGTACCTAGGCCCCTTAACCTGCAACTAGTCATGCAGGCAGGGGTATTAGCCCTTGTGATAGCGCCACCTAGGGGTTACATCTTGAAGGCTACCACTGGGATTAGCACCCCCCCATGGCCAAAATCAAGAATTATTGTTGAAGATTAATGGCTACCCCAGTAGAAATGGCTGTACACCAGTTGGTGGGGTGGTGTACAGGGCAGGAGCTTGACCCCCACAATGCCTTGCTAATACTGGATATGCCTATGGGCACTAGTAAGGACACTGTTGAAGGGGCACTTTCCAAAGCTGAATGTTTGAAAAAAGCTGCAGTGGTGGGTCGACAGGCTAATTTAACTGCCCAAACTCTCATGGTCTTGGTTGAGTGTAGTGACCCCCTGGACAGTTCAAAGATGCCCCAGACTATCATCCCAGAGGGATTCCCAGCTGCCTGGGGGGTGATAACGAAAGATAGTAAGGATCCCTTACAGGATGAGCCCCCACCGTTATCTGAGTCTTTTGAGGAGAAGTTTGCCAAGCTGTTACTGGAGAAGGGTAAAACTGTGGAGAATTGTAAGAAATTATTCCTGCCACCTGGGAGTGTCCCTTCCCACTGTCCACACCATACCCAGTACTTGTTCTTTCACCATATTCTGTACCTGCCTCTGTGCCAGCAGGTAGTCATGACCCTTACAGCAAGTTCAAGGTGTTCTCTGGCATCCTCCCTACTCCTATTGGGGAAGTAGACCTGGAGACCTGAATAGACTCTGCTAGCCTTGTGGTACAAGACTGGCAATGCTCAGAGGCCAAAAAAATGGCCCACATGGGGGAAAGCCTCCAGGGGCCCTCCCTACATGCTTTTCACTCCCTGAGGTCCTCTGACCCTGACACCAAAGCCCAAGAGTACTTAGTCACCCTTGAAAATGTGTTTGGGGGCACCACTAGTGTTGAGGCATTGAAATGGAAACTTAAAGATGTTAGACAACAGCCGGAGGAATTGTTATCTGACTACATGGATCGATTAGAGGGAATCCTACAAACCATTTTTCGGAAAGGAGGCTGGGCCTCTAGTGAGGTGGAACAAGTAAGGCTAGATCATATACTGTGCTCTGCCTGGCATTCCAGCTGGGTGTTGCTCAAATTGCAACTGTACCAAAGGAAATCTGGTCCCCTGCCTTCCATATGTTGATGAAGGAGGTACGGAAAGTTGAGGAGGAGGAAGGCTCTCAGGAACCCTGTGCAGTCGTAGCTGCTGCAACCCCTGCTCCAGGCATGGGGTCAGTCACCGATGGCCTGAAATTGCAGAAATCGCGAGACAGAATCCGAGAACTAAATGCTGGTGCCAATCCCTGGGAGCCCAGCAAGAAAGGGACTGCTAAGAATGCTCTGCCATGGGACGAACTGCTGAGTGAGTTCAGAGAAACAAAAGCCAGTATTTTTATGAAGACTGCTCTTGTGGGTACAGACCCTGATCCTTATCAGAGTGTGTCTGCTATGGGGTGGGGTGAACACCCAGGCATCTCCTGTGGACAGAAGCTCAAAAATTGATGAATTGGCTATGGAAGTGAGAGAATTACTGAGATGTCTCCCAATGCTTGCCACACTGCAGACAGAGGTAGAACCAAGATATTCAGTTGGTGGTACCACCGCCTCAGCTCCCAATGTGATATCTTGGCCATGCCAGACCCTGGAACCAATGCCCTCTGATAGTGAGGTGCAGAGTATTACGTCTGAAATAGCAGATTCCTTGTGTCTAGTGGATCTGTTTGAATTACCTGAGGAGGAATCTGCTGTAGAAAATTGCCCTGGTGACACACCAGAACCTGCAGAAGAATATGACAGTGTTGACAGCACTCCTTCAGTGGCACACATTTCAATGATCCAAGAGTTCCTTCAGGCTGAGTAACCTGGGCCCTCTTTAGGAGAGAAGAATTAGCAAAGTAATGTGGAAGCAGAATCTGCCGCTCATGGAGCCGATCATGTTCCACTACTGGAGACTTCACCCAGTGCAGAGGTACCCCTTTCTATTGAAGAAGAGACTGATGCAAATGCTGGTACTCCAGAGACTATACCGGTTCCCTCAAGGAAGTCTGGGAGAGTGGTTAAACCCGTAATACATCTCAGCTACGACTCCCCTGGAAGACCAGTAGATCTTCCTTTAAATGTTGTCCACAAGAGTATCTATGTTTCAAAGAGCTCACTACCCAAACTGAGCCTTTCTGCTACTTCCAAGTTGATTGTCCATCCTTCAGGACATGGTGCCCCTGCCCCGTCTAGCCTCAAGTTAGCTGATAAGGATGGGACCCCATCTATGTTGTTCAGAATGCAAGAAACTATAACATGAATAAGTACAGTAGTATTATTGTGTGAATCATAGTGAAATCATTATCGAATGTATGAAAAATGCATAACTGTTGCCATTATATATATATATATATATATATATATATATATAAAATCATATGTATTAGCTATTTTGGATAATGAAGCATATATTTTGCATAAGTACAAAGTTTCAAATAACATATTTGTGAGCACAGACTTGATGCAGATGCCAAGTTCTTTCCAGGCAGGGAAAGTGTAACCCCTCTATAAATGGGGGTTCCCAAAAGTCTTCCTTGAGTGTGCTTATATGTCCACTGCCAGGCGAACATTCTGTGTCTTTACAGGTGTAAAAGTGCTTGCATGTGAGTGCCCTGTTAGCCTCTGTGCCTGTCTCTTTAAGAGACATTCTTTTTGTAGTGTATAATTAAAATGGATAGGGGCCGAGTGTTTCCAGGCTCAAGTCCTGCCCGAGCTGCAGTAATATTGCTCTGTTCTGCCATCGCTAATGGTGCAGAGGGAGCTGTTAGAACTGGTAATTGTTTGCTGATTAGCTTCTCTAATAACAATGGTATTATAGTTTGTTTAACCAGCCTTTCTTTGCAGCATGGACATTTCTGTATTGCATCAATCAGTACCTTCTGGGGACCTTAAAATGGAGTCAGTCCCCAGGGGTCTTGTGACAGTGAATTTCTGTAGGAATTGTATTTTTTCCACTTTGGCGCCTAAATGGATCTGGAGGGGGAGCTCTAGCTGTGACAGACAGATGGATCAACCAACCAAACCTTTTGGATCTCAGAGGAAGTCCCAGTGCTACCTGTAGCAGAGAATCAGTCTGAGTTTGGAGAGGACTGAGTGAACAGCTCGAGACAATTGAGCTGCTGCTCCTGTGTAGTCACGTGGGAAACTGGTGTAAAGGCTGAGTTTGGCCTGTGTGCCTACCTATCCCACGAGAGGGATCCTTAAAGAGTGCTTAAATAACTCAGAGTCAGAGTTGACAGTCCTTAGTGGGGGGGGGTGTAGAGCGTGCAGCCCCCCGCATGGGAGTTTGGGGGTACAGCCCCCTGAGTGAAAGACACCAATGTCGGACAGGTGAAAATTCGCCTTTCGACATTGGGGATGCTGCTGTGCAGAATCTCGACAACTGTATTGCCAATCCGGCATAGGTAAACCTTGAGATTGTCCACAAATAGGCATTTAATCCACACTTGGGATGCATTGTGAGGCACAAGGCCGTGTGCTTTTATTAGGGATTGGCATACACCCGGGTGCATTGTGAGGCATGAGACCACAGGCCAAGTGTCCTCACAGCTCCCGGGTGTGCATTAATCCCCAATAACCACACATCATGGAGTGGGTTATTGAGCTTATAACATGGGTTATGTTTAAACAACAAAGAAATATCAAAAAAGCTTTTTTTCTGTTTTAACAGCAAAAAATGGTACTGTATCCTGCCACCTTGCAAAATAGTCCCTAACAAATAATGCATCCTGCATTGCTGTTATGCACATAGGAATGTCACAGATACACCACTGATATGATCTGTGATATCTCTTGTCCATAATATGCACTCCTACACTTACAACATGCATAACACCCCCTCCACAGGCACACACATGCAACAACTGTGCTGCGACAGCACTCTACCATACTGCGCCTCTACAACTCTACAACACTTACTACCCAGCTCTTTTCTTGCTCGGGACCCTCACACTCACAGCGCTCCAGCAGTCTTTGACTACTTTGTCTGGCACCAAGAAACAGAGCAAGACAAAAACACACCTACCTACTGGGTCTGTATCACTGCTCAGCAGCCACATCTGCATGTCACACTCTCTCTGCATCAAGGGGGACCATTTTCACACTGCACTAGGCTTGGGGGGATGCATAGACAGACTGCAGCACTGGGAGACACACAGTGACTGAGGGGAAGCATCAAAGACAGATGGAGAAGAGACAGGACAAGTTTGGATATTGACCGCCGGCACAGATGGGCTCTTACCAGATGCAGCACCACCCATGCTGCTCTCTCCCCTTCTGTGCTAACCATGGAGAGGGTCACACAACTGCTCAATGACTGATATGCAGCACTTTTACAACTGACACTGTCTCTCACTCTGTGGCAGTCTGGGATGCGGACATTCCCCATCTCTGTCTTGCTCTCTCTTTTCCTGGAGCACTGTGTGGATTGCAAAAGCCATCTCACTTCACGATAACACTGCACCCACATGGGAGGTGACAAGATAGGCTCTTGGTGAGTGGACAGCAAGCTGCAGCTCACGATGGGGATCAGACACCAATGGGGGGGGACTCTGTCTCTATTGGCTCTGTGGGACAGGTGACACACTACTCAGAAATGCACCTTTCATTGGAAGCTGGGGAGAGAGGCAGCACTGACCAAACCACAACGACTCCCTGTCCATCTCCTTCACTCTCTGTCTCTGCCTGTCACCCATTTCATTCACTCTGTGGGTCACATTCCCAAGTCACTGCACATCTTAACACATGGGAGTACAGAGTATCCTTGGGGGGGCTGCAAATTTCACATTAGCCCACAGATGTCTGACTGCTGAGTGCAGGACGGGGAGCACACATCATGGGGGTTGTGGGGGGTGGAAACGGTACACCAAATGCTGTCATGCTGTCAGGACATCAATGACAGAACTCTGGCACACAGACAGTCACTCCCTCTCCCACTGACTGAGCAGTACCTGGTGATCCCCTGGATGGGAGGGTGGGCAAGACAAGCTGCTCCAACTGTCCTTGACAGTCTCTCTCCCTCTCTCTCTCTCTTTCTGTACCCATGCATGATGCCAAGGGACAGCAGACTGCAGTGGCACACTCTCCCTCTCAAGCTGCTCCCACTGTCTCCACACTGTCTCCCCGTACCCCTGCAGCATGCAAAAGGACTGCAGAGTGGAGCGACACACTCTCCCTGTCACTACTCACTGTTAGCATGCAGAATTAAATGGCTGCTGCTCACTGTTGCTCTGCCAGGACAGTAAAGAAGTGCGGGTTGTGAGTAGGGATCATGTCACAAAGACTGCTCACATTAACTGTGCTGATATTGCTGGTTAATACCTGGCTACGCATCCTGAGTGGACCAATGGGGTTCGACATTTTCAGTAACCCATGTTATAAGATACCTTATGAGATGCTTATGGGAACAGGAAGGGGCACCATAGAGTGGAGAAGGGTTAGGAAGGTAGGAGGGTAGGAGGGAGCCAAGAATTTCAAGATGGAGGAAAGGAGATGAGAGGAGACTGTAACCAAGATGCCACAGAGAGTGAGTTAAAGCATGGAGACTAGAAGAGGGAAGGGTGGGAGATTGTGAGGAAGGGAGGGTGTTAGACAAAGGGAAGTAAGGATAGAAGGAAGGGAGGAGGGAGGTGAGGATAAACAAAAAGAGGAAGAGAAAGTATTAGGAACATCATAGTAGAAAGGCAGCAAAGCAAAATCACACTCTGCAGTGTACGCAGTTAGTCTGGGTGAATAACTTACACTCAAATGGAGTGAAGCTGAGTAAGTAAAATGGTCTAACCAAATGTGAGAGACTAGAATTAAATTAAATTAAATTGCTAGGAGGCTGGAATAAAATGAAAATAAGGGGGCTTAACTCTAGTGTTGGGGTAACTAGTAAAACAAAAAGGGAAAACTTAGGACCAACCAGACAGGGAGAAAACTATAAATTTAAATGTAGAAGATGGAATAAATAAGTTACGCAATGATAGGGGGAAACTAGTAAAAAACAAAGGGGAAATAAGACTCACCTAGAAAAATAACTTAGACTTTAAGTGTTTCAGCATTTTGTAAAGTAATAAGTTGTTTACAGCCCACTGAGATAGTGTGTCCTAGGGACTTGTAAATTTCAAGGTACATCCCTAGCTTGTGTTCTAGTCTAACTCTCCTTGCTAGCTGTGTTGCCCACTCTGGGGTATTAATATGGGGTCCCTTCCCATGTGAGCAGTGCCATGGCATAGCTGGGGTAGGAGAGTTCCAACAGCAGCTCTGGCTGCAACCATCCAATGGGGATTTGCCAGGATCAGGAGTGGCAATGGTGCTGAGTGTGGGGAGGCACTTGTCCTCTCCAGGTGGAGTCTCAGAATCTGGATCAATAGTGAAAACCTTACAAGCCTGGTGAGAGCCTGTTAACAATCCCCCTCTAGGGGTGAGGCCTGGTGACATTCACCAGTAGATCTCATTTGGACTGAGGGAAAGGAAGAAGGGTTCCCAAGGAAGAATGCTATCAGTGCAGCAAGCACTCATCGAATCCACAGACCACAGGGTACATGGGGAGATGCACAGACATTGTGGCTACAGTAAGGTGTAGAATGTTTTATTGTGCACAAAATGGGCAGCGCTTGTCTATAGAATAGGAGAGCACATCCCTTAGCATTAGCATGTGGTATAACTGAGTGTGTATGTAAACACAGTAGGTATCCAACCTGGGTAAACAAGTATATCCTGTGAGAACCCACTTTTTCCTCTTGCAGCTGTGAGCTAGATTGTAATTTTGTACATGTCTTGGTTTTGTCTATAATGTCGCAGCCTTTGGGCACTTTGTGTCCAGTCATCTTGGGCCCAAATTGGGAAGGATGTTATCGGCAAGGCCCCTAGAACTCTGAGGCCGCAGAATTTTGCACAAATTTTGCAACCTACTGCAGAATATCTTCAATGCCACAGAATTCACTGTTATTGGTGATGCTTAACATTTACAGTTTTTCCATAGCACCTGGTTACCTTCCCCTCCTTTTATATCCAAACCCCTCTATGCTCAGTACGTGATGTTAGCAATGACATTGCATTATATTTTAGCTAATGACAGGGCTGCATTCTGCTACAGAAACGAATAGTCATTTATCTACCACTGCTTCCACTCCCTGAATAAGCGGCACAGAACATCAGGTACTGTGACATTTGCTCAACCCATACTAGAATCTAATAACATTTTCAGTTCTGAAGTTAATACACTGGGGCCAACATAAACAAGCACTTCACAATAGCATAGACCTGCTGAATACCTTACTTTGCATGGATTTATTTGTGCCTTTAAGCTGAGGTACAGGGAAGCCCTCTGAAACGAATAACTGGTAAAATGAATTAACCTGTCTTTAAAAAAAAAGAATTATACCTAGAAAGGTGAAACATAATGACGTGTAGACTTGCTTGAAAGAACAGAACTGTTAAACTAATAATTGTGCTGTACACATTTTTGGCCAGGGTTACTGATTACATGTTATTATAGGTTGATAGAATTACCTAAAAGTTATGAAGAAATGTTGTGTTCAGGGGAGGCTGTTGGGCCAGTGGGCAGCATACTGTGTTCCCATGCTGCAGGCTCAGGTTTGGGGAGGAGCTCAGAGAGCTGGCTGGACAGCACGAGAATGGGAGCCAGTGTTGTAGTACACCACCGTGCCAAGCCTAGGAAGCTATGGTACAGTGTTCTGTCACGCAGGTGATACCCTGTGAATGGCCAGGGAGCATTCCCTCACAAGGGGTTCACGTGCCTGTTTTGGCCTGATGGGGTGACATGGTGCATCAGGAGAAGTGAATTGGTATGAAAATGAGTCTTGAAATATTTCCACTATTCTGTTTATTCAATTTCCAAAAGGACCTGTGTGAATGAGAATACAATTTCAAGATTACAAAAAGGGAAATTTATTTAAAAAATATTTGTTACAGATTCCATATAAACACATTAGTGATGTACAATGGGGACTTCATAAGTGCTATAAACAGCATGAGTATAGATAAATAATTTATCACACAAGGTCCAATCTGTGTATTTCATTTATGGAACAGGATAGGACTTTAAGTGACAGATTTTTTTTTTAATATTATTTCTAAAAGTCTGTGGATTTATTGTTTGAACTAGTGGCACTGCGTGTTCCCCCCATCCTGATTGTCTTAGCCATTTCTATGGACGTGGTGTAAGGAATACAGGCTGACACTGGGATGTGGCAGTTCATTGATGCTGCAGAACTTCCACAGAAATTACAAACCACCAACACAAAAGTTCTGTGGCAAATGATAATCCTGCTGCAGAACTTGGTCCCAAGGTGCCGCAGAAAAATCGGGGCTTGGTTAATAGTAATGCCAGTGTAAGGAGCTCTCAGAATAATGACTATACACATCTGTGTAAACAAAATATTTTTGTTTATGCAACCTTTGGATGCCCTGTGTCCTGATGTTATTGTTTTAAAGATGGGAACAGTGTTGTTTTCAGCTGCTCACTGGGAGTGTAAAATCTGCTGCAGTAAAGAGGAGATTTGCTACACTGGTTGGGAAAATGTTTCAGTCATGGGTTAGAAGACACTGGGAGCCCAATTTACAAAGGTTTATGCAGGGCTTGCGTCAAGTCCTGCGTCACCCATTGTTTGGTGTGGCTCCTTTGATGCAACTGTGCCAAATTTTAGTACATTGGGTGCACTTGAGACACTTTCCATGATTTACAGCAGTTTGCGCCAAATGTTTGGTACAAGCCTCATAAAATGGGTCCCAAAATGGCACAAAGTTTGACCGGGGGAGCAGGTTTAACTTGCTGCATTTGGCGCATCCAAAAGAAAATCAGGATCTGCATCAAAGAAATGCCGCAAGCTCCCTGCACCGTAAGTTCAATGCACCAGAGACTTGCGGCATCCACAAGTGTTTTTAATATTTGGCCCCAAGAATCATGTCCCTGATTGCTACTGCTCATATCTCCGAGGTATCCATCTTGGCTAAGCTGGGCCAATGTTTAAACTGTCTGGCTCAGTGGCATGTGTGCTTGAGTGTCTTGGGGCACTCTCCATAATTTCCCCAGGTGGAGGAATTGTGCTAATTATTTTGATTGTTCTCTCCCTGTTTCCTGAGCACTGGAAAGAATCCAGGCTGGCCCCTTGGTGTCAAGAAATGCATTTCCCCAAGGGCCCCAATATGGCAGCTGACAGATGGCCTGACATCCTACCATCGGGCATATGGGCATCTTTGCTGCCTCCCTAGTCTTGAGGGAGGTGGCACAGATCAACTGTCACATCATGGAGGCACTGCTAGAATTATTGGAACATGTTCTGTTGCATGTCAGCCTGGGGATCCCTACTTGAACAAGGACGTAAAGGTGCACTGGATGTTTATATCCAATGATGATGATATTGGATTGCACTGTGGACTCTTTACAGCAGCAAGTAGAGCTGCAAGTCGCAATTCTTCCATGTTAGCATCAAGGTACTGTTTAATTTATTGCATTGTCACCTGAGCTGTATTGGAACTGTGATAACTATTAACTTCACATGCCTGCGAGGGAATGTGCAGCAGGGGCTTGCTCCACATGTTGGAAAGCTGGAATGTACTGCATATATAGCATAAGGACTTCTATTGTGTATACCTCTTATAGTATATATTTTTTTCTTTGTTGTTCTGCATTTTATATCTCCTGTCTATGTAATTGTGAACTGTATGTGTATGTGCCTCAGGACCTCCTTGTGAATGAGCTTGCTCAATGGAGTCTTTCCTGTAATAAACTGGAACTTGAACATGTGAACAGCAGGTATCAAAGAGTCTTTGATCCTTGCTCACCTGGCACCAGTACTTTATCCTTGGTTGTTCTTTAGAGACTGTGTACATGGCAGGCCCATGAGAGTTGGAACCCACTGACATGGGACCTCAGATCCATGGTCTGGAACTGGACTTAAAAAGACAGAACATTCATTGAGCTCATCATTCTTCAAACCGAATGTCACTGGAGCCAGCGGAGGGGGCAGTGACCCACTTACTCTGTGAAAGTTCCAGATGCCACATCTATGCTGCGGCCATTTGGGCACCACTTCAGAGTCATCACCAGCTCCAGATCTGTTCTAGTTGCCCAATTAGTATTAGTGTGCTTGGGATGCTATTGTCCTCAGGTTGCCTCATGCCTACTGCATCACAAAGCTCCCAGTGGCATCAAACCTACATCCATTCACTGGGCGTAATGTTTCATAGAAGCAACCATAGGTGGTTTATAATGAATTCCATTGAGGAGTGGACTGGAGTCCCAAAGGCTCACCATGTGTTACTGGACTTAACAGTGGGACAGTTCATTGAGCTGTTGCACTGGATCCACCACCCACCTATACCATGCCTGGGCAGTGGTGAAAAGTAGTGACTGAGGAGGACAAGGAGGAGGAGAAGTTTGGGCACTTCTGAATTTGCTGTACCTGCTTCACTGCAATCCCATAGTCACAGCTGACAGTAACAATTGTTCAGCATCCCAGAAGGAGAGAACCTAGCTTTTGGCATCCCAGAAGGGGAGCACCCAATTGTTTGGTGTACCAGGAGAGCACCCATTTTTCAACATCACCAATGAGAAGCACCCAGTTTTTTTGCATCCCAGATGGGGAGCTCCTATTTCTGGCATCCCAAAAGGGGAGCAGCAGTTCATTTCATTTAGATACAGATGTTCATGGAAGCAAAGAACTGGGAATTGTCATCCAGAAGTGATACTGTATCATGCTAACATGTTATTTCCCTTTTCAGGTGGTTCTCAAAAAAACTTCTCTTAGTAAATGCCACAAAAACTAAATCCATGCTGTTCAGATCTAAGCCCTTTCTGGCCAAAACTAAAAACCATGCCCCCTTACGCATTCTCACCCCAGCCCTGGAGGATGTCAACACCTACAAATACTTAGGAGTACTGCTCAACCCCTCCCTCACTTTCAATGAGCATGCAAATTCCGTTGTCAGAAGGTTCCATCAAAAGTTAGGTGACGCCTATAGATTCAGGCAATACCTTACCCCTGAAGCCAGACTAGCCATTGTCCAGGGTAATCTTCTCCCTGTTCTTGACTACTGCTCCCCTATTTATGCCAGGAACTCAGCTACTGCCATGGTTAAACTCTCCGCTGCCTACAACAGTGCCTGTCACTTTGCTTTATTGGCCCCATTCTCCACCCACCACTGTACCCTCTATGATACCCTTGGATGGCTACCACTACAAGGTTGCTTTGACCTATCCCTCTGCTGCATGGTAGACAATGTCATCTGCACCACTCCAGAATACCCCCTAACTGTCCTTCTGAAAACCAGAACACTCCTCCGTAACCTCCGCTCTAATGGTACTCCACCTCTAGCTGTTCCTAGGGTATCCACCAACATGGGTAGCAGAGCTTGGTCTGCAGCTAACCCTTTGCAGTAGAACAAAGTACCGGCTGAACTCTGTTCCATTGATACACGCTCCAGTTTCAAGTCCCGCCTTAAAGTCTGATTCCTGGCAAACTCATCCTGCCTCTGCTCCCTGGGGTCTGACACCAACCCACACTAGTCAACTCCCCAGCCCAGGGGTTACCCACCTACCCACTCTAGTCAACTCCCCTGCCTACAACCGTTATATCGTGTTTTTCACAGTAATATTTGACTTCCTTGCCTGTACATATTGTGTGTGTGTGTGTGTGTGTGTGTGTGTATATATTTTGTTACTGAGTATTCTGTGTATTACTTGCTCACTGGATGAGGCAGTCACACATTGTACACTGTGCCTATGATTTGTTTGTTTTGTACGAAATCTCCTCATGTCCGATATTGAAACCTTGTATTCACTGTTCTCAAATGGACCTATGCATCAAACCTGTGTATTGTGCTTACTATTGTTGCTTGTATCAAATCTGTTTCATGTGTATTACTGTTACCTTGTACTCCACTGTCACCCTGTGCCATGTGTTATGGCCCGTGTCGTGCCTAAAAACGGTCCCTGGGATCAGTGCACTCACCCGGTTATCAAAGTCACAAATAAATAAATAAAATACTGCGGAGCCTTTTGGCAGGGAGTCGACTGTTCCATTTTGCAGGCTCACACCTGAATGACCACAGGGTGTATGGTCACAGACCCTTGGACTGGCATCATGCCCACAAAGGGACTGTGTATTGTGTGTCCTTGGATTTCTCACCTGAAGAAGGGGGCATCTGGACACAGTCATCTAAGTGGGAACCCTGCCTAGTGGACTAAGTACATTCTTGTGTAAACTTTGTGCTTGTGGTAAAACATCCAATCCCTGGGTTCAATTTTAAATTTTCATATCTATATAGGGAGGGTAGGGGAGACCCTGCTGTATGAAAAAAGTCCCAAAGTTCCACCAGCGAATTCCAGTATTGCCTGGCATTCTTCCTCCTGGAATAGTGCTACATGTAATATATTAGCTAGAGTAACAAATTAGCATTATGAGTTTAGGCCATACTATGCTTACTATTAAAATAACATTGCTGTGCCTCCATCACGGTACCAGGTCTGACTCTTAATCATCTGGGCAGCAGAAGGTATAACCCACCTATGTAAGCATTTGGGAGACTTACTTCATCAGCTAGGACTGAACCAGTTTTATCCTGTCCTGAGAAGTAAAGGTTTAAGTGTTTCAGTTTTTTGCAAAGCAGCTGAGTTGTTTATGGCCCTCTGAGACATCCTGTTCTAGGAACTTGTAATTTTTCTGTGCTTGTGTCCCAATCCAAGGTTCCTTGCTGGCTGGGAAGCCCTGCCCTGGAGTATAAATATGGGTCTCCTGCCCATGTGAGTGGTGCATTGGCATGGCCAGAATAAGAGGACTCCAGACAAAAGAGATGAGGCTCTTCCCCTTTGCAGCTCTGACTGCAACCAACCAGATGGGATTTGCCATGCTTAATCTGTGGCAATGTTCCTGAGTCTGAGGCAGCACTTGTCTCTCTGTGTCAAGTCTCAGAGTTCAGGTCTATCATGTAGACATCGGGATGGTGAGGACCTGTTGGCAGTTCCACCTCAAGGGGTGTGGTCTGATGGCATTCACTGGTAGATTCTGTTTGAGCCAAGGGAAAGGAAAAGAGGCTACTGAAGAAGAAGAATACTATTGGAGTGGTGAGCGCTCATCCAATCTGCAGACCAGGGGTATATGGGGAGATGCAGAGACGCTGAGGTAAAGTTAGGGTAAGGTGTAGCACGTACCATGTCTACTTCACTTTTATTGTTCCTGAAATGGGCACCACTTGGGTATAGAATAGCTGGGTACATCCCTTAGAATCAGAATAAGGTATGTTGGGTATTTATGTAAATACAGCAAGTATCCATCCTGGGTGCTTAGGTATATCTTGCAGTGACCCACTATTTCCACTTGAGACAGTGAGGGGAATTGCACTGTTGTACATGCCTGGGTTTTGTCTATGATCCCAGTGCCTTAAGGCACTTTTTACCCAAGTGATCTTGGGCCCAGATTGGGAAGGGGGTTAACAGTAATGCCAATGTGTATATATCTGCATAAATCAATTATTTCTGTTTATGCAACCTTCAAACAGATAGTGCCTAGTGTCCTGACATTATTGTTTTGAAGATGGAAACAGTGTCTTGAGTGTTGATTTTAACTGATTGTAGTTACCATGGTGGGTGAAATTTTTCATTCCCAGCTTGGAAGATGCCAAGAGTCATTTTCCTGATTGCTATTGCCCAAATCCCCAAGAGAGCCATCTGAACCAAGCCAGGCCAATTGTGTAACTGCCCTAGTCCAGTGGCATACATAGTCTAGTATCATGTGGCACTCATCATAATTTCCCATGGTAGAGGTACTGTGCTAAATACTTAGATTTTTTTTTTGTCCCTGTTCCACGAGGACCTGAAAGAACGTAGGCTGCCCCCCTCAGTGCTAAGTGATTCTTTCTGTCAAGGACCCTGGCATCTATTGTATGGCAGGTGACGGACCACCCAACATCCCACTGCCAGATATGTGGGCACCACTGTGCCTCCCTAGTCCCTAGGGAGGTGGCAGAAACTGACCCTCACAGTAATTATATTAATACACAATATTTTTAAACCCCCATACTGAAATTCGAAGTGCTGTACAAAAATTAAAAATAATAATATAATATACAAACATACAAAAGCGAAAGACAGATAAAGATCTGAATGGTCCATACAGTCTGTCCCAAGTACTCTAGTGTCCATCTTCACTCCCAGTGTCCTCTTCCCCTCTCATCTTTCAATAAGATAAACTACTTTATATATATCCCACTTTCTCTCGAACCCAGATATTTGGTGTCTGAACCACCCATCCACCATCCTTTCCATAAAGAAGTGCCTCACTTGGATTTTTAGTTTTGGTTCATGGATCTGAGAGCTACAACATAACAGATGCTTTCCAAGGCCTAGTTGGATATGACGGTATTGTATTTTGAGAGGCAATTTGTGCTGAGAATGTAATAACACCAAGTTTTTGCCTTTGTGATGCAGAGCATCTGAAGAAATGTGTGTCTACTTCAACTAAGGTAAGCACGTCTTATTATAGAAGTCTTGATTTCTTATGCAAATTCTGTCACATACTATCACAGTAACCAATAAAGCTTCACTCCACACCCCAGCTTCTCTCTCTCTCTCTCTCTCTCTCTCTCTCTCTCTCTCTTGACAAAGCTGCCTGCTTTGGTCATGCTTCTTACCTGACAAGTTACTCCCAGGATGGGGCGCCTTCAGCTTACAGCTCCACTGGTAGGCCATTGAAAACACAAGAAGATGTTATCAGGATATATGTTTCTATTTTTCTATAATTTATTTATATATTTTTTTATAATGCAGAAAACATCAATATTTTGTACTGTGACCACAGGCTGCCCTTACCAGAGAAAGCAGCATAAGCAGAATGTAGTTACATGTATTTTTTAAGAGGCTTGATCTAGGGAGTACTAGTGAAGGCCATTCAATAACTGGAATAGCTGCTTTATCTGTCAAGCAAGATTCTGATTCAAACTCCAATAATGCTGAAGATGAATGAATCATAATGCAAAGTTAGTATTTGTCACTATGCAGTTCACAAGTAAGAATGACAAGTATACCCAGTTAATTTTTTGGGAGTGCTTATATTAGCAGGTATGTTAAGAGAACTTTTCTGAATTTCAGGATGCCGAAGGAACCAATTTATATCATAAGTATGCAATACTATGATTAGCCACAAGAGGTCGCTGTGTACATACAAAACAGCATTGCATTGTCATCTATGCTTTGAATTTTACTTGCTCATTTGCTACTCTGCATATTGTTTACAACGTGCATTTCTTCTCGATTATTATGAATATTGGTAGATGTGTCTGCCTGATAGTTTGCCTACATTATCATTGCAACCTATGAATATAAATATTTATCATAAGCATTTGTCAAATCATACTTTCCTTGAAAGCTTTCAGAAAAAACAAGACCCACTGTTATTGCATAATTATTACAGAGCAACTGTAAGCACCTGATAATTTATATGTATCTCAGATCTGTTGTTCAGAGAAAATGTGCGCTAACTCAGGCTGATTTCTAGGTGTGACCCAGAGGAAAAGGACTGCATGGGGGACATTCTTTTCTAACTTTCTTTTACTGTATAGTGAAGTAATAGCAACTTGTGGTTCACCCATCACATTCCCGCCTCATTAATACCCCAAATTTGACATTTACAATACCCTCCCCATCCTCTGATCATCTCCATTCTTGTGGTCTCATTGGCTTATTCTAAATTTGTGTGAGGGGCATAAAAGGCAATCTGTAATTAACTAGAGATTATCACAACACAAAAAATTCCCCCCCATGTACAACAGACTCTTACATAGGTCTGATGGCTGTTTTAGTCTGGGTTTCATAAATTATTTCCTCTTTTAATTCATTTTCCCTTTCGTGTTGGGTCAATTAAACTACATAACAAACACTTCGGCATTCATCTAAAACACAGCTCTTTGACACATTGGCATATACCGACCACATGCCTGTAAAAACATAAGAAACTTGTTTGAACCTTGTAAAAATGTTTATGCCTTTTTATACTAATCAATAAGTTAACATGACAGGTTTCTTGCTGTTGGAGGCATTGTACTACTGTGCATTAATGAAATATAGAAAAACGCATGGGAAAGAGTAGTTAATGAGAATGTAATAACTGGCTTTCCCTTTTTCCCATAGGGAAACCGTGGTGTTATTTGCCATAATAAAGGAGTGTTTATTACATAGAAATATAGACTTTGACGGCAGATAAGGACCGCTTGGCTCACCTAGTCTGCCCATTTCCCTACCTGGAGGATAAGCTGCAGATCCTATTTAACCAACAGCCTATTTCTTCCTACCCACCACAAAAATTGCCTTATGTCTGTCCCATGCATTCTTGAATTCTCCCACAGTTTTAGACCCCACAGCCTCCTCAGGGAGGCTGTTCCATGAGTCCACCACCCTCTCTGTGAAAAAATACTTCCTCACATTGCCCCTGAGCCGTCTCCCCTCTATCTTGGAATTGTGTCTCCTTGTTCTTGCACATCTCTTTTTCTGAAAGATGCTACCCTCTTGGACTTTGTTGATTCCACTGAGGTACTTAAATGTTTCTATCATATCCCCCCTCTCCCTCCTTTCCTCAAGGGTAAACATATTAAGCTCCTTTAGCCTCTCCTCTCCTCGCATGGCTTATCTTGCAGACCCTGCACCATTTTAGCTGCCCTCCTCTGAACTACCTCCATCCTGTCTATGTCCTTGCGGAGATGGGGTCTCCAGAACTGGACGCAGTACTCCAGATGGGGTCTCACCAACTGTCTGTACAGGGGAATAACAACTCCCTGTTTTCTGCTGATGATGCCTCTCCCGATACATCCCAGTATCCCCCCAGCCCTCCCTATTGATTTCTCACATTGCTTGCCAACCTTAAGGTCATCTGATATGGTTCCCCCAGGTCCCTTTCCATTTTTGTTGTTGTTACTACCTCCCCCACATTGTGTAATCTTCCCCTGGGTTTTTGTTTCCCAGGTGCATTACTTTGCACTTCTTTGCATTGAATCCAAGCTGCCATACTTCTGACCATTCCTCCAACCTTGCCAAGTCCCTTCTCATCCTTTATATGCCTCCTTGTGTATCAACCCTGTTGCAGATCTTTGTGTCATCTGCAAAGAGGCATACTTTTCCTTCCAGTCCCTCTGCAATGTCACTTAAAAAGACATTAAAAAGGACTGGACCCAGTACTGAACCCTTCAGTATCCCACTAGTAACCCCTCTTTCTTCAGAGTGGACTCCATTTACAGTTACCTTCTGTGTCCTGTTGTTCAGCCAATGTTTTACCCAGGCTATCACCCTGGGACCCACTCCAAGGCTGGTTAATTTGATTACTAATCTTTTGTGTGGGACTGCATCAAATGCCTTGCTAAAGTCTAGGTAGACCATGGCCACAGCCCCTCCCTGGTCTACTACTTTGGTCACCCAGTCAAAGAAATCAATTAGATTTGTCTGACATGACCTTCCCGCTGTGAACCCACGCTGCCTTGGGTCCTGTGCCCCACTGGCCTCTAGGTACTCAACAATTCTTTCCTTCAGAAGTGATTCCATCACTTTCCCTACCACAGACGTCAAACTGACAGGTCTGTAGTTTCCTGCCTCTGTTTTGCTTCCACTTTTGTGAAGGGGAATCACATCAGCCTTCTTCCAGTCCTCAGGTACCACACCATCCTCCCATGATTTGTTAAAAAGGGTAGTCAGTGGTGTCACTAGTTCTCTGCTTAATTCTTTTAGAATTCTGGGTTGAATTCCATCTCACCCATTGCTTTGTCCACCTTCAGTTTTAGGAGTTCTTTCAGAATCCTTTCTTCTGTGAAAGGACTGGGATCGACCCCCCGTCTCCAGAGTGCTTCTGTTAATTGGATTAGGCACCTCCCCCACTTCCTCTTTTGTGAATACTGAACAGAAGTATTCATTCAGTATCCCTGCTTTTTCACTGTCACTCTCTGCCCACCCACCATCCATTTATTCCGCCTCACTATCCCTCCCTTTGTCTTTTTTATGCTCCCTGATATACCTATAAAAGGTTTTATCCCCTTCTTAACCGAGTTGGCTATCTTTTCCTCAGTTTGGGCCTTTGCTATTCTGACTACCCTCCCTGCTTCCTTCTGCCGTAACTGTTACAGTTCTCTGTCCTGCTCCTTCTGTGTTTCTTTATACTTCCTAAATGCTATCTTTTTCTCCCTAACCTTCACCACCACTTCTTTTGAGAACCATAGTGGCTTTTTCTTTAATTTTGATTTGTTTATTTGCTTCACACAAAGGCTTGTTGCCTCTGTGATGGCAGTTTTGAAATTTCCCCATTGTTGCTCCACCCCTCCTTCTAGCCTGTTTGCTAGTGCTTTTCTAAGGCACTCTCCCATCTTGCCAAAGTTAGCCCTCCTGAAATCCAGAACCCTCACTTTTGTATGGCTTGACTCTGTAGCTGAGTTTATCGTGAACCACACTGTTTGGTGGTCACTTGTTCCCGAATGGCTACCCACTTCTACATCTGAGATCCTCTCACTGTCCCCATTTGAGAGTACGAGGTCTAAGATTGCTCCCTCACGAGTAGGTTCCAAAACTAGCTGTCTGAGGCATGCCACCTGAAGGGCATCAAGAATGGCCCTGCTTTTGGATGTGGCTGCAGCAAAGGTGCTCCAGTTAACATCTGGCATATTAAGATCCCCCATCAACAGTATCTCCCCTTTCTCTGCCATCCTAAGTATGCCTTCTATCATATCCTTGTCCATTCCCTCCCCCTGACATAGGGGTCTTTATACAACCCCTGTGCGGTTTGTGGTGCCATTTCCGGTCTCTAAGGTGACCCACAGTGCCTCCTCTCCTCCCTTCCCTGTTTACTCTTTTGTGCAGTTGCTTTTATCCCTTTCCTTACATACAGAGTTACTCCCCCCCCGCTTCTGCCCTTCCTGTCTCTCCTGTAGGTTGTGTACCCTGGTATGTTAACATCCCAGTCATGGTTATCTGTGTACCGTGTTTCTGTGACTGCTATGATAGCCAGACATCCCTCTTCCATCAAGGCCACCAGTTCAGGGAGCTTGTTGCCCAGACTATGGGCAATGGTACTCCTCACCCTCCATTTCTTGATGACCTTACCCATTTTTGCCCCATCCCTGTCCTTATTGCTTTTGTCACTTTCTCCATTTATCCCAGCGCTTCTCCCTATTGACATCTCTATGTTGGTGTCTACCTCAGTTAGTACCCTAATTTTTTGGGGGGGGAGTGTGCTAGGATTTCCCTGCTCCTTTCCAGTGCCCCCCCGGGCTAGTTTAAATGCTTGTCAATGAAGTATTTAAACCTATCACCTAGGATCCTGGTTCCCCTCCTGGACAGATGCAGACCATCACGCCAGTATAGGCTTGCATCCCTCCAGGTGGACCCCCAATCCCCAATGAAGCCAAATCCTTGAGTGCTGCACCAGTTTTTCAACCACTGATTGAATCCCATGGTGTGGGGCACCCTAGCCTCATCAGTGCCATAGACAGGCAGCACCTCTGAGAAAGTTACCGTATGTGCTATTTGTCTAAGGCCCCTACCCATCTCCACAAATGCTTCTTGCACTGCTCTGATCCCTTTCTTAGCCAGGTCATTTGTCCCTAGGTGGACAATGACATCCAGCTCCCGCCCCTGTGCAGCTGCTCCTGTGATCCTGAGGATTCACTCCCTGTCTCTCCAAGCCATGGTGCCAGGCAGGCCCCTTACCTCCTCTCCCCTTCCTCCCCCAGTTCTACCTTCCTAACAATGGGTCCCCCACCAGGGTTGTTTCCTTCCCCTGTGGGTTCCCATGCCACCCTCCTGTGGGTCTCCTTTGCGGAGGTTCCCAGCATTCTCCTTGGTCTCCACTGTGGGTGCCTCCATAGAGGAAACACACTTTTCCAGAATGGCATAGAAATTGTGGAGAGGTACAACTGGAGGGATGCACCTCTGTTCCACCACCCTCACCCTCCCTGAGCCCACTGTGATATAACTGCTCCTCTTTCTTGGCAACCTCTGAGGAAATGGCTGTGATCCCTGGTGGTCTCTGGGTGGGAGAGGAGGTCCCTCAAATCCTGGCCAACTCAGCCTGGAGATGAGCAACCTCCTCCCTCAGCCCAGAGAGGTGCCTGCAGATGGGACAACACTGCATCCTTCAGAACATCTCCCGGAAGACTGCTGCTCCACAGCCACTGCATTGCACCACTCCCATCATGTCTTTTTTCTGGCCCCCTAACTGTTGTTTGGAATACTTACTCTTTCCTCTGTTTGTTTATTTTCTTTTTTTTTTCTTCCCCTACTTACTTTACTGCCTCTGTGCCCTTTTAGCTCCTGATCTTCCTGTTCTGAGACAAGAAGTTCCTATAGTTCTCAGTAGTCTCCTTACTTGCTCAGAGTCAGACCTCCAGCAGCTGGGGGGGATGTAGAGCTACTCTTGCTCTTCTAGGATGGTGAGTCTTTGATGGCTCTGTGATCACACACTTCCTGCTCCCAAACAGGAAGTTCCTGTTGTCAGTTAAATCCTGTGACTATAAAAGTAGAACTGGTTTAGGGTGGGGAGGGAAGGAGGGCAATATAGTCCCAGTAGAGAAGTTTTAGTTATACCAGTAGCTCCTTCCTCCTGGTGTTCTGTCTGTTCTCTGGCACAAGCTATCTAGGGCAGTGCTTAAATCTGGTTTTAACCTGGCTCCTTCTAGCTAAGCCACTCCCCCTATTTTGCAAATCTTTCTACACTTAGTTAATTTCACAGATAACAATTCCCTTAACATAGAAAACAGATAATTTACTTCAATTACCTCTGACAAACACACTAACTCTTTTTTACCCTAAATTGAAGGTCCCAGTACAAGAGTTCTAGTTCTTAGTCCCAGTAGAGAAGTTTTAGTTATACCAGTAGCTCCTTCCTCCTGGTGTTCTGTCTGTTCTCTGTTACGGCAAACATGTGCACAGTTTCTCTCACTCTGCGCATATGCTGCCTCAGTTCTCCCTTCCTGACCGTGCTGCTTACCTTCTCGATGGAAAGTAAACCTCCAGGCTAACGCAGCGGTTATTTTTTTTATTCTACAAATTGTACAGATTTTCGGGGCCAAATAAACATTTTAAAACATTTTAAAAATCTCGGACCACTTCACTTCTGCGAAGATGAAAATGGAGCGCAGTCGATCTCGAACCTCTGTTACCACTGCTGTTTTATATAATTGCTGTGTCAAAAAAGGGAAACCCAACAATTATATAAAATAAAATATGGGTTGGTGTGTAAACTTAAAATGTAAATAAACACCCTTGGGGTTAGATCCTTCCACAAACCCCTCAAGCTTCACTCTCGGGGTTTATGTAGCATCTAACCCCTCATATGTGTATAAACTTCTCATTACACACACCACCCCATACTTTATCCTATATTTTATGCACAACCAAGGTGTGTGATGCCTCCTCTGGGCATCACACACCGAGGGTGTGCATGAAATCCTCATTAGCCACACTTCCCCATGTTTTATGTTTTATGTTTACTGGTTATTTTTTTATGATTTTTTTATATTTACTGGATAATTAAGATCTGACTCCTGCCCTGTTAAGACCCACCTCCTGACCTCCTGACTCATTTCTCCTGTCAATGTTAACTAGTTGAAAACAGTGTTTCAAGTAAAATTCGGAACTTAAAACGTGTCTTATTGTTTCAGGCAACAGTCAATGTGAGGCTTGTTTTCTTTGTTTTCTGAGTGTGACAGCTGTTGGTTTGCACCTGGGTTGTGGCAGATTTGATGGCTAAGGTTAAATGTCCGAGAAGACTGTCATTTGTGCTGGTGGTTTTTTAAAGCAAGCATGAGCGAATGGCCAGCACGTGGACAGCCTCTCACACAGGTACTCAGGTGCACTGAGGGCTATTTTTAGAACCATGGTTTACGGAACTCCGTTATTCACATGTGTGAATAATGGAGTCTGAGGTTGTGCCAGCAGTTGTTTATTGGCACTAACTGGTAAATATTTGCCTATTTGTAATTTGTATGAAGTCACTTTAAGAACTTGCATGTATATAAGGTGATCCTTTTTATTCATGACCCTGCCCCCACCAATGAAGAGTAAGAGCAACTCAGAGTGCCAGGGAATTGTGCACATCTTTGGAAAATAAAGTATTTTGTATACAGCTCCTCTGGTGTGCAGTGTATCATTGTGCTTTTTGCTCAGTTTGTTTGCCTCATACAGCACCACCCTCTAATGTGACGTGCACAGTTTCTGTGTTTCTGCATAGCGGAAATTGACTAGTATTTGCAGAAGAATGTTTGGTCCAAGATTTGAGAGATAAACTGGAATGAGGTCAGCCTTTGCTCCACCCAATTTAGGTACTATATAACTATGTATACAAAAATAACTTTTGGGGGACGAGAAATGTTTGGCTTTCAAATGCTAGGCTTTATCAATGATTTCTGTTTTAATGCAGATTTTGACTTACTGTTCAGAATCTGATTGAAAAGGCTTTGCACTAACATCTAAACCATCACCATTCCAGCATTATATAATAGGAACAATTGTAGTTGACTGCTGCATTGCAAATTGTCATTGCGTATTGATCTACTGATATCTGTTGCTTGTATTCCTCTGTACGCTGCCCCATGGGTCATCCCGTGTAACATTAACATGTTGTCCGCAGAATGCAGTGAGAAGATTGACAAAAGGTGTTTTAACCACAGCATGAAATTAGCAGTTTGACAAAATGCATTTTATCCACAAAATGAAGTCTGCAGTTTGATAAATAGCATGTTGTCCACAAAATGAAGTTAGCAGTTTGACAAAAAGCATTTTGTTCAGAGAATGAACTTAGCAATTAGACAAAGTGCAAGAATGCAGACAGGTGTTTGACAAAAAGCATTTTACCCACAGAACTATGTTCAGAAAAGTAATTAAGTCTGACAAAATTCATTTTGTCCTCAGAATGAAGTTAACAGTCTGATAGAAGGCATTTTGTACATAGAGTGAAGTTAGCAGTTTAACAAGGTGCATTTTTCCTCAGAATAAAGTCAGGAGTTTGGCAAAAGGTATTTTTTCCCACAGAATGAAGGTAGGACTTTGACAAAATGCATTCTGTCCACAGAATTAAGTTAGTTACATAGGAACATAGGTGTTAGTGACAGGAGAGGGCTAATGCCCATCTGACCTGTCTACCATTGTTTCAATGGAGAAAACCATGAAACCATTGCTCCATAAGGTATTTATCCAACCTGGGCTTAAAAATACTTAAACTTCCACTATTCACCACTGATTTCAGTAACTCTTGTCTGATCTGGACCACTCTCTGAGTAAACCAGCCTCCCCTTTTAGCTGTCTAAAAAGTTTTCCTTTTAGTTTAGGTTGTGCCCCCTTATTTCTCTATTTATGTTCCTGAGCTCCAAATGCAAGCATTTCCTTATATCCTCTTGTTCCATTGATTTACACACCATTATAAGGTCCCCCTCAGCCTTCTCATTTCTAGTGAGTATAACCCCAGACTACTTAACCTTTGGTCATGATACAGTTTCCAAACCCTCTATCCACTTTGTTGTTCTTCTTTGAACCCTCTCAATCCTTCTGCTGTTATTTGTGTTATGAGGCACCCAGAATTGCCCACAATACTCCAAATGGGGCCTTACCAATGGTCTATACATTGGCATTATCACCTCACTCCTTCTGTTAGTAATATTTTTCTTCATGCACCGCAGAATCCTATTAATTTGGCCACTGCATCATTACACTGTCTTGAGTGTTTTAAATTATTGGTCAGTGATATACCCAAGTCCCTCTCGTACTCAGTCACCTTGAGTATGGTATTATCCAATTTGTAAACCGTCATAGGATTTCTAGTCCTGAAGTGCATTACCTCACACTGATCAAGGTTGAAACCCAGTTTGTCATCAATAGATCGGTCAAGGAGTTCATCTAATTCAGACTGTAGTTAGTCTGCCTGCTCTGCAATTGTTTTCAAAGAAATCTATTAAGTTCGTTAAAAATAAACCACCCTTTCTAAAACCCTGCTGTGCTTCATCCCATAAGTTGATCTTGTTTAGATGTTCATCAGGTAGATTTCTTAGAATAGCCTCCATGATCTTGCCCACTACAGATGTGAGACTTACAGGTCCATCATTCTCCTCATAATTCTCATAATTCCTACTCCACTTTTTGTGAATATAGACTACTATGGTGGATCTCCATGCCTCAGGTGTTATTCCCTTATCCAACAATGTGCTGAAAATCCACCCCACTGGTCCTGCTAGTATGTATGCTAGCTCCTTTAGTAACCTTGGGTGCAGCCCATCTGGTCTCTGCCGTTTATTTGTGTTAAGATTCATTAGTGCCTTATACATTGTTATTTCTGAAACATTAGGAGCACTGTCTAGATCTTCTAGGACCACATTTTCTAATTAAGATGGTTGGTAAACTACCCAAAGAACTCATTTACCAGTTTTACTGTATCTAGGTGTTTGTTTGTCCTAATGTTGTTTTCAATCAGTGGACCTGCCACCTTATATCCTCCTTTCTTTGACATAACATAAGCCTAGAACAGTTCTGGATTTTTTCTGGCATTGTACGCTATTTCTTTTTCCTGTTCTTTCTTATTAATGTCTTGCATTCCTTTGCCTTTTTTCAATAAAGCTCCCATAGTTCTCCCTCCTGCCGAATGTGTCATTTGTATTTGGTCCTTGTTATTTGGTATTCTTGTTTTTTCTTACTAAAACATGATTATAAAAAAAGCTCCCATAGTTCTATATTTCCAATTTCTTTGGCCCTCCTGAATACCCTCCTTGTCTAATTAATTATTTCTAGCAAGTTTTTGTTTATCCAAATAGGGATTTTTCCATTGCTGCTTTATTTGTTAAATAAGAGCGCACATTTTCCACCATCTCCTTTATTTTAGCTTCTATTGCATCCCACATTTCATTAACAACCATATTGTCCATGGTCTCTTTCCATCTCCCCCCCTTAATAATTTTTTCATTGAAACAAAGTCCACCGTATTATAGCACCTGTGATTTGTTTTTCTTTGTTTCTCTTCTTCTCCCTATTGGCCTCAAAGGTGACCAATAAGTGAGCACTGTCTCCTAATAGTTCTCTGCTATGGAATGTTCTTATCCGCTTGGTTAAATCACTTAGGACAATACTGTATCCCAAATATTATTTCCATTTGTGGGTACCCAACCATGCTGCTCTAGGTTTAGGTTTAAAATTCTTATCATAAAACTAGATCCAGAAGCAAATGGTTTGATACCTTTTATTGGACCAACAAAGATGTTACAAAAAGAAAACAATGTCTAAGCTTTTGGACCAACCAAGTCATTCCTCGGAGACTTATGACCAAGTCTCTGAGGAAGGATTTGTTGGTCTGAAAGCTGAGACATTGTTTCCTTTTTGTAACATCTTTGTTGGTCCAATAAAAGGTATCTAGCCATTTGCTTCTGGATCTGTTCTTACAAGGACCAATATGGCAACTAATCTATTTCTGTATACCATAAAACTATTGTCCCTAGGAGTTCCACCATCCCCAGATTCCCAATTAATACCAGGTAGATTTAGATCACCAAATAATATAATGTTCCTTCTGCCTGTAAGATACTCTATGTCACTAAGTAGGGCCTTATCCACCACTGATCTTGGTTAGGCAGCCTATAACAAAGTCCCAGTATTATATGATCATGGCTTTTGGACCCCACTCTGACCCATATCATTTCATTTCTACTCACACCAGAGTTTCCATGATGTTCTGCTCTTTGGGGGTGCTCTGTACTCTCCATGGCTGTATTTGGAGGGTACAGTTTGTGATTGCAGCCATCTCTGCTGTGTACAGTATGGCAGAGCCAATGATCTCCTTGCATACATGTACCCCCTGAGGCTTGGTGACATACCTGAAATTCTAATTCCTTGCGTGTTTCACGTACATCTCTATGGGAACACTGACTCACACTCTGCCTTGCAATTTCCTCTATGCACAGGTTGTTATTAATATATAATGTGGCTCCTCCACTTCATTTACCAACTCTGTCTCTTCTAAATAATCTGAATCCTTCCAACTCTTTATTCCAGTCATCCTCACTAGACTACCATGTTTCAGTGACTCCAATAATGTCCATACTTTCTATTGCAGTTATTGGGAGTTCTGCACTAACTGGCAGAAAGTATGCACCTTAGGTGCATACCCTGCCCGCATAGCTCTATGACCCTGGACAGATGCAAGGTGCATGGTATTCACTACCGCATGCACCCACAGGGCACCTGTCCATGGCCCCTCCCCCCAACATGCACAGCAGCCAGGGCAGAGTAGTGGACCCAGGCAGGCATCCAATCAGATGTCTGTTCTGGGTCCCAGAGTGGATCACATGCATGCTAAGGCATGCGTATGGGTGTGTGAAAAGCTCCTGCAGGCACCTGGACCCACATGGTCATGCCCCTGTATCCAGCTGTCCTGTAATAAGACCCTCCTCCCACCACACAGCACAGCCCCGTCTCCATCAGGGAGCAACAGCCCCCCCGACACATTTGTGCCCCGTCCCCATAACTCTAGAACCCACACACACACACAGTGGTCCACTGACGCGGTTACAGCAGCCACGCACATCCAGCACACATGTAATCCCCATCCCCGTGAATGCAGAACCCCCCCCCACCCACACCTAAGCCCCATCCCTGTATAGGTGTACAGCATGTCCCAACCACCCCCAACTGTTTTAGGAACTCTTTTGGGGTATTTTGAACTGTGCTCTTTCCTTTGGGAGAGAATAGCTGCTGCAGAAATCTTGCACTGAAATTGGGACTTTGAAAAGTCACTTGAAGAGGCTGAATGTCTCAGGAATGGGGAGCTAGCTAGACTGTGTGGAAACTGTTTTGAGAACTGAACAAGTTGGCTGAGAGCTGTTTCCCATCTGAAGCTGCTTTTGGGAGCTGGTCGAACATACAGAGACTGGGTCTGTAAAAGGTGAGCAGGTGCTTGTATGTTCCAGAATTCCTGCTGCTGCTGTGTGTTATAGTGTAAACTGGAGCAGCTACTTAAAGCCTCAAATCAGTGGCCAAACGGCACTGGCATTTCGGAAGTTGAGAGTGCCTGGCTGCCCCTGAAATTGCTGAATTTGTGCAGGAACAGAGTGAACTCAGATTTACATATTCAGATTCAGATTCAGATTCATTTATTAGTACGAAATGTATAATGCATATGTTTGTTACATTAATATAAACACTATATAAATGGGCCATTGTACTTATATCATACAATAAATAGGTAAACATGTATGTAACTTATCACAACTATTCATTTTCCAATGCAATAAAAAAATCTTGCCAACTCATACAAATGTTTAATATCATTCATCATTAACAGTCTCTTAATAAAATCATCTCCCTGTCGTTCCACTAGAAGAATAAGACATTTCTTGTCTTTTTCTTGCCATACAATACACTCAGTAAGTATATGTATAATTTCTAGATCCTTTTTAATAACGCATTTGCACTTTTTCGTACTTATACCACATAATTTACTGTGCAAATTGAAAAATGTGTTACCCAGGCTGGCCAGTGTTACCATACATAACACATTTTTGTTTATAATTTTCACATTTTATTAAATACTTCTCTGTACCCTAGTTAACCCTAATGCTAGAGTATAGCCCATGCATATCAAGTGCATGGATTCTACTCACGTCTTCTTGCATTGCTATATCTTTTAGCCTCAAAATTACCTCACTTACAAATAAGTCAGTATTATTCAACACATTCTCATTCCATATTTCCACCATGCCAGCCTTTCTCAACACATCATTCAATTTCACAAACCATCCAGTATTTACCCCATTTACTAATCTATATATAAAATCTTTCCAACATAATTTTGGGAGTCCATCATCCTTCATTTTTAAAATGTTGCCAATCCATTTTACAGCACGAATCAGCATTTTAGTTTTGATGGGTAACATCCCAGTTTCTGCTCTCATAAAGCTAACAGGGCAATCTCTAGGTAAATTCGAGGTTGTTCGCAGAAATACATTTTGTATCACCTTTATATTTTGTTTATCAATCAATCAATCAATCAAATCTTTATTTTACCAGGCGAACATCATTTAGCAAAGCTCATTTCCAAGATGGACCTGGACAAAACATATAGTCACACTTACATTGAACAAAAGTCAAGGGGTAAAATAGCATAGAATTACAGAGACTAGATGATCCCTTCAATAGGCCTAGACACATTATTTACAGTGTGTACACATTTCTTTTGTCAACAGCAGATCAAATGGTATGATCAGGATTAGACATAGTATTTACAGTATATACAGACATTTCCTTGGTCCGTATTAGATTAAATGATGCAATCAGTAGGGCTAGCCATAATATGTACATTATATAGATTTCCCAAGATCAATGAGCTGGTGAGATAACTGTGCTCAAGTTAAGGAATTCAAGCCCAAAGCTACCAGAGGAGGGAGGACGGCAACAAATACAGTACCGGATGATGTGGTAGTGTGCGGCAGAAGAAGATAGGGCAGTAAAAGGGTATGGGGAGGAAGAGCCAGTAATTGAAGCGATATAGAAGTCTATGAGAAGCTGGGCACTAGGGCAATTTTAGAGCATGATCTAGGGGAGGTACTGTAGGGAGAAGAAATTGAGAACTTAGAGTGCTGGTTCAGAGGAGCATATTTTCAGAGCATCTACCTGATGGGTAACTGGGGGGGGGGATAGTACAAAAGTTATGGGGTAGCTTCAGTTCTAAACCCATATTGTAGCCACGTTGAATTAAGATCAAAACTGCAGAGATAATGAGTACTGGTAAGTTCTAGAGGTGTGGGTGGGAAAAAGAGCGGTGAGTAACCAGCATTTTGCCCCCAGTTTTCCAAGACGGGAACAAGACTGGTTTAATAATAACAATTACAGGATTCCTTGAAAAAGAAGGTATAACTTGTTTTAAAAGCAGCTACTGACAAAGGGTAAACTAATTTCAAGGATTTTTGTATCTGATTCCACAGCAAGGGGAGCATATGACTTACTGAGGCCCTACCAAATCGAGATCTCACCTTGGGGACAAGCAGTGAAATAAAGGCGGAGCTTCTTAATGACTCCTTGCCAACTGTACAATAAGGCAGGCAATCTGAAATATATTGGGGCAGCTTACTGGAAATAGCTCTGAATGTCCATATGGCTGAATTTCTCTGCCATCTAAATTTAAGAGATGACCATCCCACCGCTGTGTATAAGGAGCAATGATGAGTCGAGTAGGGGAGACCTGTGATAACTCTTAAGGATCTGTGGCAAAGGATATCAAGTTTAGAGAGTGCAGCGGTCGGGCCCTGACAGTACAAGAAGTCTGCATAGTCAAAAAGGGAAATGAAGGTGGACTGAACCAGACTCACCTTGGCCTCTCTTGTCAGGAACTGGTTTATCCTGCAAAAAAGACCTAGTCTCTGCCTGAGCTGTTTTATGTGATCATTAAAGTATAATCTATGGTCAATCCAGACACCTAGGTATTTGAACTTAGCCATGAATTCCAAGGGTTTTCCCAGTAGTGTAGTGTAGTGATCTGAGGGGATGTTATGGACGTGGCATCGTATGCACAAGGCGAGAATATCATTGTTTTGGTCTTTTTGGCATTTAGTAATAGTTTCTGATTTAACAACTGTAATTGCAGCAGGTTAACTCACTCTGCAGAACATCGCAAGCAGCAGTGGGAGTGGGTCCTTCAGCACAGAGTACCGTGTCATCTGCAAAGAGGTGAATGTTGGCAGTTTTGATATTGGCATTGATTCTATTACTATAGATTGTGAATAGTAGAGGACCCAATATGGAACCCTGGGGTATTCCTCTCAATAAAGGTTTTAAAGGAGAAAATTCCCCTTCTGCCTTGACCTGCTGGTACCAGCCTGTAAGGTAATTAGTGAACCGCTTTAGGGCGTGGTGGTCCAGGCCAATGTTCCTGAGTGATGTAAGAAGTAGGTTGTGGTCCACAGTATCAAAGGCCTTGCTTAGGTCCACAAATACTGCACATACGAAGTTTTTAGCATCCAGTCGACGTAGCCAGTCATTGAACACTTTTGCGAGAGCAGTGACAGTGCTATGTTGTGCCCTAAAACTGGATTACAGGGGGTTAATCAGATTTTCAGATTCTAGATATTTATTGAGCTGTTTACTCACAACCTTTTCCAGTAGTTTGGATAAGATCGGAAGTAAGGAGATGGGCCTGTAGTTGTTAAGGTCTGCAGGGTCTCCAGATTTAAACAGGGGAATTACATGAGCTGTCTTCCATAGTGGTGGCACGGCAGCCTGGGAGAGTGATAGGTTAAAGAGGTGCGTAAGTGGGACAGCCAATACCTGATAACCTATTTTTAGGTAGTAGGGGTCTAAAAAGTCAGCTCCAGCACCTTTCTTGACATCCAGCTGTAACAAGAGATCTTCATCCTCCTTCAGCGAGACTGGTTGCAGGGAGAATGAGGAATTAGATATTGGAATTCTTTGATCCTGAACACCAAGTTGGGATTATAGATTATTTGCAGGAGAGGTGTCAAAGACTAGTCCTGCAGTGGCAAAATGATTATTGAGGTGATCCAGGATGGAGGGCTTATCAGAGATGGAGGTGCCACCAACTAGGATTTTAGCGGGTAATGTGTTTCCAGGAGTGTAACCTTCTAATTCTTTTAGGGTTTTCCAGAATTTATTGGGGCATTTTGAGGATGCGTCGAGTTCCCTGCAATAAAAAGTGGCTTTAGACTCTCTGACCAGCTTGGTGCAGGGATTCCTCTCCCTCCTAAACAATGTCCAGTCAGCTGGGAGCTTAGATTTCCATGCCATTTTCCAAAGTGCATCTCTTTTTTGTAAGGCAATCTTTAGCTCTGGATTAAACCAGTGGCAGGATTTCACCCTATTATGGATCTTACTTAGTGGAGCAAGATTATCTAGGGCTCCTGTAATTATTTCATGAACGATGTCGTAAGCTGTGTCCACTGATTTTGCCAGGTAAAAGTCCTGCCAGTGTAATGAATCTCTTATTAAGGTAATAAACGAATAGGGGTTGAAATTGCAACGTCTTCTTTTAGCGGTAACGTTTGAAGCTGGTGTGGCTGTTTTAGATGTTCTTACACAAGCAATGTAACAGTGGTCACTTGTATCTGTAAAAAAATATGTCGGCATGAGTAAATAGATATGGTTTATTTACTAAGATAACATCCAGTAGAGAGCTATTGTTTGGATTCTTTGCATTTGGTTTTGTGGGTTCATTTATAAGTTGTGTCAGCCCGATGGAGTTACAAAAGGCTTTTATGGGAGCAGAGGCAGTGGTGAGCCAGTTTAAGTTGAAGTCACCTAAAGTTATGATTTCTAAGGTTAATGATCCCAGTGTCTTATTTAGGTGATGTAGCAGTTGTAATCCAGCCGATGGAGGCCTGTAGCGTCCAGCTACACATATCAAGATCAGAGGAGAAACATTGACTCTCAAGGTTAGACATTCAAATTCATTCTGAATAGAGGTCGAGTCAATGACGGAGGCTTGAAATTTATCTTTAATATACAGAGCTACTCCACCTCCTCTAGTCTGTCTATCGGTCCTAAAGAGATGGTACGAGGGGATATTTACCTCATGGTTGGCTGTTCTAGGACTTAGCCATGTCTCTGTGACCACTAGTATATCAGGGGCAGTATGATGTGTCCAGGCCTGAATGAAAGTAAGTTACTTTAGGAGACTGCACACATTAACATGCACAAAACTTAACCCCTTGAGATTGGGAAGGTCAGAAGGGGAAGAGATACTGACTGGAGGTCCTGGGTTGAGCTCCACATTGCCCAAACAGAGCAACAAAAGAAGTAATAGCTTCCTAATAGCCCCCAGGAGAAATTGCAGTGCCTTTATTCTTTCTCGTTTAGGAGGATAGTTAGTGGTTGCTACTAACGTGCTATTACTATTACCCAGCCGACCTATTTCAGCAAAGATCAGGGTTCTTACTGAGAAGTACTTGGGATAATGCAGGGCATTCATAGAGGGAAGTGTGACTACCTTGCCTGTAGTTACAACTGTTCCCCCTCGCCGATGAAGTTGAAGGGCCTGATCACGTGTGTGGAATACAGAGGCAGACGAGTAGTGATTCAGGTGCTCGGCTGGGCATTGGGATGCCTCGTCATGCCAATTTGTAGAGGCATCCCTGGGTGGTGTATAAGCAAGCCTGATCAGCGGACAAAGGCAGATCACTAGAAGAGACATAGAGGGAGATGACAATATAGCCCACATTGTGTCCTGTTTTACTGTTCTCTAAAAGTTTATCCATATATAGTCCCCATATCTCGCTCCCATATAACAGCTGGCAGATACATTTAGTATTGAATGTTTTCTTTAGGACAACAAATGAATTGTTAGCAAATTTATATGCAAAGCTTCTAGTTGCACCTGCTGTTTTATGTGTATTAGACTTAATCTCTGTTAAGTGCTATAGCCAGGTTGCTTTCCTGTCAAAAATTACCCCCAAGCATTTATACTCTGCAACTTCTTCAATTTTGCTATTCCCTATTACCCACTTTTTGTCACCAACCTGCTTCTTTTGACCAAGCACCATGATTTTTGATTTGCTGTAATTCAATTCCAAATCTAGGCTCTTTAATGACTCCATAATATTTGATATTGCTCTTTGTAACCCTGCTGGCGTTTGTGAGATCACTATCGCATCATCTGCGTATAAAAGTAATTGAATAGGCACTTTGTTTATTCTAGGAGTAAACATGTCAATCAATATAATATTCTTAATCAATATTTCTATGTAAAGATTTAAAAAAAGCGGTGCCAACAGGCAGCCTTGTTTCACACCCTGAATAATATTAATTTCTTTAGACAGTGCCCCATCTTGGCCATACCTAATATTTGTATGTAATATTTTTAGGATAGCCAATAAATGTTGATCTACTTCCAGGCTATTCAAAATGTCCCACAATTTAGAGCTATTTACATGATCGAACACTGATTTAAAATCTATAAATCCAACATATAAAGTACTTTTCTTTTCCCACACATACTTATCTATGAGATAATGAAATGTGAATACCAGGTCTATGGTTCCACAAGCGCTTCTAAATCCACACTGGAATTTGGATATATGTTCATTTTCATCTACCCAGTTAACTAACCTTTCTAATATCAATCTCAAATATATTTTCTGGGACACTGGCAACAAAGATATTGGGCGGTACATTTCAGATTCTCTTTATCACATTTTTTAAAAAGGGGTACAATTATTCCCTTATTCCAATCTTGAGGTAACACTAAAGTGATATTTATATAATTAAAAACTGGGGTATGAATACTTGTCCATAAATCTACAGTATTTTGTAATAATTCCACTGGGACCCCATCTCCACCAGCAGTTTTACTCTTTTTTTGTGCCTTAACTGCATTTTTAACTTCCTCTAGACAGAAAATTAAAGAATTATTATTATCCACAGTCTTTGGTTTTTCACTAATCAACCTTTCTTCATAACAATCCTTATTCTCTAAACCAAAAATATTAGTAAAATGTTTATTCCGCTGTTCTTCAGATATCATACTTGTATTATATTGGACATTGTCTATGCTACACCCATAAGCTACCAATGTCCAAAAAGTCTTCATGTCTTTGTTAACAATACTTGCTTGCAGAGCTTCCCATAATTTATTTTTATAATTCTCTTTCTTTTCCTTTATTACATGTCTATATTCTGCTTTCAATAACTTGAAAGCCTTCATAACATCTATTGATGCTTGTTTTATTCTTATTTTTCCTACCTTTTTTATTTAGTTTCTTGTTATATAACAATCCATATTATACCATGGATGCAGTGCCCCAGTGTCCAATATTTTTTTTGGTCTTTTCTGATCTCTCAAAACTGCGATAATATTTGTTATTAGCTCATCGTATAGTCCTATCCTACTTACACCGGACCCTAGATTTTCAGCTAAGATTTTATTTACTAAATTCTCTAGTTGCCCCTTATTAAGTAAATCATCCAGTGTCTGTTTTATAAACATATTCCATTTAATCCTTTTTCCATACATAATACACATGGGCTCATTTGCCTGATTTTCTGCACTTATATTCTTTTTCCTCAATCCCATATTTATTTTTAAACTACATACAAGTGGGAAATGATCACTATCCCATAATGTCTCTGTTTTAAACATCTTAACCAGTTTACAATCTGTAAGATTAACCATAAGTAAATCTAGAACACTCCCTCCATTTTTCATTAGGAAGGTAAATTCTCCTGACAAATCACCTTTAGTTCTCCCATTCAACAATCTCAGATTGAATTTCTTGCAGAACTGTATTATGCTCTTGACTTTAGTAGATACAGTTCTGTCTCTGGAGTTCCTTGCCGGGCTATTCATTACATCATCAAGACACCGATCATGTGATTGCTCTTCTAACATGTTGCCCACATGTGCAGTAAAATCCCCTGCTATTATTGTCTTAATACCAATATATCTACCGTGGACTGACTCTAAACTATTTTCGATTAGATTTAATACCGGCTTATAATCTTGTATCTTTAGTTTTGGAGGTATATAGATGTTATAAAGTACCCATATTAATTCTTCATTTATTATGAAAGATGTACATAAAATATTCAGAAACAGCACTAACCTCTGTTACACTTGGCCAGCTGGTTATGATTGTTGTATGTTATTTGAAAAATAAAAATATAGTATGTGAGTGTCTCACATGAGACAGCCCGGGCTTCCATTGGTGGCCCCCCCCAGGTTTCAGTGAAGCTACAGGATAGGTAAACTGACCAGGTGATCTCTGTAATGTAATTAACTTCCTTGAGAAATTGCATTTTATGGCCTTTTTATGGCCTCATGCTTTAAAGTTGGGAAACTAAAATATACATTTTATTACAGGATAGGACATCATTTAGCTGATTCCTGTCAGCTATATAGCACCTAGGTGATGGACTGCAGGGTTGTAAACCTCAAAGGAAATGGGGTATCAAAGACTCATAATTTGGGAAATTAGTTTTTGCTGATGTCACCTTATTTAATAGATCTCCTGATAAGACATCATGTTTGTATATTTTTTTATATTCTAAAGCGAGGAGCTAGATGACTCACAGATAGAGATGGGTGAAGTGGCCCCAACTCACTCCGCGAAGTGATTCATGGAGTGAAGGTGAATTCTCGGAGTGCTCTGCAATGTGAAGAGGAGTACTTCGCGTTATAATGGGTAATGTGAAGTCCATTGAAAGCAATGACTTTGCGTTACTCTGCCTTCCCAAACCACTATTCCACCAATTCTTAAGGTGAAGTACATTGAAAACAATGTACTTCGCCTCACTTTGCCTTGTTTTTAAGCTCCAAAGGTGAATTTTGCAGTGATTCATGGAATTTTAGGTCACATGGGCTCTAGCTTGCTCTGCACAGCCTCAGTTTGGGGTAGTGTGTGTAGGAAGCTATAGGAGACAATCTGCTCTGAGAGCTCTCTGCAATTCAAACCTTCTAAAAGCTGTTAAAAAAGCCTTTCTGAGTTTTTTGCTGAAACTTTAGTTCACGGATTATAGGAAAACCTCCTGTGCTTATATCATCGAGCGTTTATTGTTTGTGTGTGGATTTTGAATGTTAATGTACAACAGACTGTGTACTGAGAGACAGTGGAAGTGTGCTTTGGGGGAGGAGCGTATCTGTGGTGTAGATAGATTAACTTGGAGAAAAAGACAGTGCTTTCTGTTTTGGTGATCTTTTTCTTGTATAACTGTGTTAATATACACACAGTAATATTTTCAATAATTCTTGCCTTTTTTTGCTGATTGTTGTGGTGCAGCAGTGCATAATTTTAGTTTGTTTAAAATATGTGGTAATATTACTGAAGTTTTCAATTTGCTACGCATTACTTAGTGTGTGTGTGAGTATGTGTGTAACATGTGTCATCAAATCAGACACCTTTTATTGTGCCACATAATTTCAGCAATGTAAACCTGCTATCCACTGCATCTGTGTGATTTTTGTACTTCTTTGTGGTATCTTTACTGGTACTAGTACTAGTGACTGTTACTGCAGCAGTGCAGCACGCTGCCCCCCCCCGTGACCCACCCGAACAGGCAAAAGTATTATTTTCCAGATTTGAATTTCTGATGGTGAGCACTGGTTAGGTGTTGTGCCTTTGTGTCTGCATCTCTTCAGTGCACAGCACAATCTTAATCTGTTTGTGCATTTGCATCGCTTTAGGGCCCAATCTCCATCTGTAACTTAAGTCACAGTTGTTCTTTGGCTTCCCTTCAGAGTACTGGACAGGTGTGGTGCATAATTCTGTATGAACAGTGTACTCATTAATATGTGTTTTTAAGTCAGGACAATCATCACAAGTCACTCATGATACAAATCACGTTCTTCATCATCACGGTCACAAATGCAGTCACAAATCACGATTCACGATTAACTTCACAAATCACAACACTAATTTTTTGACTAGTTACTTGGATGTATTGTAAGCATGTTTTGTAGTATCTCTCCAGGCTTCACCACCCCACCATTGTACACATTAATGAGCATTTTTAAGTCAGGTAGTTTGTGCTACAGCTCATCGGGGAAGTACAGCCGTAGGCATTCGCATTCCCAATACAGTTCCATATTGTTTATCTCACACCGTCGACACCGAATCACGTTCTTCATCATCAAGGTCACAAATGCAATCACAAATCACGATTCACGATCATGTCACGAATCACAACACCAATTTTTTGACTAGTTACTTGGATGTATTGTAAGCATGTTTTGTAATATCTCTCCAGGCATCATCACCTCGCCATTGAACTCATTAATGGGCGTTTTTAAGTCAGGGAGTTTGTGCTACAGCTCATCAGGGAAGTTCGGCCATAGGCATTCGCATTCCCAATACAGTTCCATATTGTTTATCTAACACCGTCGACACCGAATCATGTACTTCATCATCATGGTCACAAATGCAGTCACAAATCACGATTCACGATCACATCACGAATCACAATATTAATGTTTTTACTAGTTGCTTGAATGTATTGAAAGCATGTTTTGTAGTGTCTCTCCAGGCTTCACCACTCCACCACTGTACTCATTAATAAGCGTTTTAAGTCAGGGAGTTTTGTGCTTCAGCTTATTGGGGAAGTACAGCCATAGACATTTGCGTTCCTTCCCGTACAGCATGTGAGTTACAGTACTGTAAGCAGTGGTGGGTGAAGTGGCCCCAATTTGCTCCGTGAAGTGATTCACTGAGTAACACGGAATCTGCGGAGAACTCCACAATGTGAAGTGGAGTACTTCGCTTCATAATGAGGAAAGTGAAGTCCATTGAAACCAATGACTTTGTGTTATTCTGCCTTCCCAAACCACTTCTCCACCAATTTTAAGGCAAAGTACATTGAAATCAATGTAATTTGCCTCACTTCACCCTGTAATTGAGCTTTAAATGAAATTCTGCAGTTATTCATGGGATTGCAGGTCACATGGGCTCTAGATTGTTCAGCACAGCCTCAGTTCTGGCCTCGGTAGTGTGTGTGTGTGTGTGTGCAGTGGTAGCTGGAGACAGTTTGCTCTCAGAGCTCTGCGATTCAAAACCTCTAAAAGCTGTTTAAAATGCCTTTTTGAGTAATATTTTTGGCTCAAAATTTAGTACATCAATTGTAGGAAACCCTTCTGTGCTCATATCATTGAGTGTTTATTGTGTGTGTGGATTTTGAATGCTAATTTAGAACAGTTAGTCTGTGTACTGTGAAGTGTGCTTTGGAGGAGGAGTGAATTTGTGGTGTAGGTAGATTAACTGGGAGAAAAAGGTAGTCTTTCTGTTTTGGTTATATTTTTCTTGTGTAACTATGTTAATGTACACACAGTAATATTTTCAGTAATTCTTGACATTTTTTGCTGATTGTTGTGATGCAGCAGTGTACAATTTGTCTGTTTAAAACATTTGGTTATATTACTAAAGGCTTTCAATTTGCTATGCATTATTTGAGTGTGCGTGTGAGTGTGTGTGTGATGCATGCTATCAAATCAAACACCTTTTATTCTGTTACAGAGCAATTGCAGTGGTGTGAACCTGCTATCCACCACACCTGCATGAATTTTTTTATACTGCTTTGTGGTATCTTTACTAGTAGTGGATTGTTACTGCTGTGTACTATTCCCCCAACTGGCAAAATGTATTCCTTTCCAGATTTGGATTTGTGACTTGTGAGCACTGGTTAGGTGTTGTGCCTTTTCGTATGCATCCCTTGAGTATGCAGTGCAATCTTAATCTGTCTGTGCATTTGCTTGGCACTATTAATTCTGGGAGACTGCATTTCTTGTTACGCTCTCATTTCACTTTGTCAGCTCTGGAGAATTTTCTGAACACAAGACAGTAGCATTTTGGGGATGCACATTAATTCTGGTAACTCTGTGTGTGACCTGTCCACTGCACGCATTGCTGAGTGTGCCATTAATTCTGGGAGACTTTGCATTTCTTGTTACACTCTCTCATTTCACTTCATCAGCACTGGGGAGTTTTCTGGACACAAGACAGTAGCACTTTGGGGATGCACATTCATTATGGTGACTGGGTGGGATGCTGCCAATATTGTTGTCACTCTGCCTTACTTCACGTTTAAGGCAGAATGACAATGCAAAGTAATAATAACAAGGTGAAGTGAGCCTTTCCTATGGGGCACTCCACGTAGCAAAGTGCCAACGTGAAGTGGCCACTGTGCGTTCACTTCGCTGGCTGATTTTAAATTCGCTGCATCTCTACTCACAGAAGGGGTGTGGAGAGACAGAGTTAAACTAATACTTGTGTCTTAGCTGTTTGAGAGATATACCATATTGGGACTCTAGAGAGACAGAGCTCTCTGATCTAACTTAAGCACTTCCAGAGGTAATACCTTAGGCAACAACGGTCTAAATGTATTGTGGTAGGAGTTTTTGTGTTGTACTTTGCCCTTGTTCTTTTATGTGATTGTGAGCTCTTTGATATACTATTCTGTGTTTAAATTTTTCATATTTTTATCATCTTTAGTAAAGTACTTTTCTGTGAAAGACTGCCTGGGTGTCTGCCAGTTCTTTTTTGCATGTGACCGTATAGAAGGTTAAGTCTGACAATTGTTCAACAGCTTGATGGTGTTACTGAGCTTGAGTAAAAAGGTAAGAATACACCTAATGTCTCTTATAGAGTTAAAAGGGTTCATTTTGGATACCTGGTTAGGTGCCCTTAGGCAAAAGATATATTGCATCCCCCCCGAAGAGAATATTATCTGAGCCTATACATTTGGGTACGCTAGCATAAGGTTCACAGTTTGAATCCCCTCAGAACTTGAGACAAAAGGTGATTCAGACCCAAAAGCAGGCAGGAGGGTTACCCTGTCTGTTACCTGTTCACACTCTTGTGCTCTGAGGTTGGCACTGTGGGAGCAGAAGCCCTGACCGGTTGAGTGCATTTGTGACAACCTCCACAACTTTACATTTAAAGGATATATTCACCAGAATCATGAAACCACCTTTTGCATGTCTAAATCTTTGTTGCCTTGTAGCTGGTACTGACTATGAGGAAAAACCATTCAGTAACATAAATACTCTTTTTTCCAACCAGGTTTCTTGCAAAAATAATAATGAAAACTTTTTATTCCAATCATGGCATTCTTTATCTGTTAGCTTCTCTTTTAGCCCTGCCACATTCCAGCTGAGTAGCTTTATAAGATTCTTTACATTAATATCCTTCTCTGGTCAATTTGACCCTTCCAGTAAACTTATAGTACTCTTGCTGCTAACAGAACTCAATGAATTTACATCTTCCAGTATATCACTCTCCTCTGTTTCCTCTTCCAGTTCTAGTATATCTGACGTATTAATCCTATTGCCCAGTTGTCTCCTTCCTCTTTTATTAATTTCTTCCTTTTCATCATCCCCCATGTCATGTACTATTTCAGTTGGTTTCATATGTGCTGTTATCCTGGGTTGTTTGTAACCACCCCCTTCCTTATTTTTCCTTAAGTCCTTATTTATTATCCCTTTATTAGTAATAATCTCCTGTTTCATATAACTTTTAGAATTTTCTCTTACGTTATCATCAAGTAAAACCCTATTTCTGCAAATCTTTCTTTCTTTGACAATTTTTTTTTTCCTTTTATCCCCATCTTTAGGAACTACACAAATCCAGCCTTTTGCAGGGCTAGCTCTATATATGTAAGTCGATTTAAGGTCTTGCCAGTTCATTTTATGCCCCATTGTACAGTACCTTTGAACATATTGTAAATTGCAAGCTTCAACATATAATTATTTTCATTTCTTGATTTTGGTACTCCTTTCATATATATTGTAGATAATAAATCCCGTTTAGCTATTAAGTCAATCTTCTCTTCTGTTGACTTTTCATTTGCTTGTTTTTCCCATTGTATTAAATCTTACTTTTTTCTCTACCTGCAATTCAGTCCCCATTTCCATTTCCTTTACTACTTTCTTCTTAACAATCCTCTTTTTTCACTTGTTTCTTCCTGCCCTACTCTTTTCCCCTTTAACTGGGCTTTACCCCCCCCTTTACAGATCTAACCATTTTTGCTTCCTTTTCTTTCTGTATTCCTTTACCTTCTCGAATCTGTTTTTTCCTTTTATTTAGATCACTAATTAAGAGATCTATTTCTTTCATTTCTTTATCTGAATTTTCCTCCATTGTTACCTTTATTGTCTTATTTGTGCTATCACTTGCTATTATCACTTCTTTACTTAACTCCCTAGATCTATTTGGGCTTTTATTAACTTCTATCTTCTTTTGAGTTGTGCAAATATCATCAGTAGCTTGTATTTTACTTGTTTTCCCACATTCACATTTACTTTGATTTTTTTACATAAAAGTCAATGAACACACGAAGAAGGGTAACTAATTCCAGGAGTTGGATATTACCAAAATGTTGCTCTCTCTTTAAATCCAAAAGTATACTAAGTACTGCTTCATTCCATCCTCTTCCTTCCTGCTTGTTGTCATTTTTATGACTGGGACCCCCGCCTTCTTCACCATCAATAATTTTATTAACTGATGAAGTGGCTTTTTGGGATTCTTTTTCCCAAAGAGGTGGGATTTTCTTTCCATTTCTTTGATCAATTAAGCATTGATATTATAATCTCTAAAGTAAGGTATCAAAAAAGATTCATACTTTTCAAGGTGTGTACCTCTCTCCACACTCTATTTGCCCATTCTATCACCTGAGCCCACCAGAACAACTGGTTCATTACTCAGATTTTCTTTCCCTGGAGTTGGCTTCCCTTCACCATTCAGAAAGACATCATTACTAACCAAATTAGCATAATTTTCCATGATTTTCCCTTCTATAACCTTCAAATCAGAAACATGTAATTCTGGTCCAGTGACACTTGTTTTATTTCCCCTCTAGTTACTTCCACCTTTTCCACTTCTTCTTCGATGTCTCTGATATATTTCAGTAGCGGATGGGAACATGTACATATAACGTCATTTTGCATTCTTATTGGAGATGACGTCATTTTGAGATCAAACTTCTTTCTCTCTATCCTCTTATTCCCCCTTAACTTTATATGCTCTAAATATTCTTTTTGTATATTTAAGAATTGTGTTATTGGAGTCCCCTTCTTTTTTGTCTTTTTGTTTTGTCTCTTTCTTTTTCCCTTCACTTTTCTTATTATACTTTTTTTTTCTTTCACACAATATTCCTCTTATAGGTTAGCAGCAGTCTAAAAAACAGTGGTCAACCAGCACTTATTTATCTGTCCTACTGCTCAGTCTATAAAATAGCAAAGTCACAATAATTCTAACACACAACTTTCTTATGGTGACTTTAGGACTATTAAGCCAGTAGGCTAGTGTTATTCCAGTTAAACAGCCACCTTATATTCACCCCTTCATAAAGTCACAAAGTCACAATTATGTGGAAAGGTATACAAAGACTCCAGGCCAAGTCCAGACTTCAATATTCTTGTGTTATTCTATATCCTGTGGAAATTACCGCAAACTTCTTCCTAGAGCAGGTCCTAGCCAGTTCTGTTTAAATATACTTCTCCACTGCCACAACAAAGAAACTTTCTAAGGCAGACTTCTTATAATCTATCTTGTATCCTTGCTGACAACTGGCACAAGGTCTGCTCGTATTTGTTAATCTCCAGGAATGATTTCAGTCAGGCACCAAAAAATCTTCTTTTTTCTTTCCTCCACCACACATAAAAAAGAAAGAGATCCGACCACAAGAATTATCCATAGTTTAAAAACCAACAACCAAAAACCAAGAAACGTTTGCTGCTATCAGTAAAGCTCAAATAAAGGTCGAATAAGCTCGAATAAGCTCAATAAAGGTTCAACATCAACAACGTTTTCCAAAAACAAATAATTCAGTTCATAATTCGGTTCATCAGACTTGCTTGCAATGTAAAGATTTTCAGCATGCTCTAATATCTCACTTTGCCTTACACAACTGCCACGGCAAAATACTTTAATATTTTTATAGTCGGCGCTTCCAATTCTATACAGCCTATACTCTGTCAGCTCCTCTTCATGGATATAACTGCAAGCACTCCACTTAGTAACCACAAGAAAAACACTCACTTCGCACCTCACAAGTTAAATTCTTCTACTCGACAAAGTATATTAATTTTCTGGCTCTTTCCACTCCGATTGCAGTACAAAAACCTACCACTCACAAGCTGTTTCCTTGCATTACTTTGCGTTTTGAATGTTCTGAGGCGCACACCACACAAACACCCTTTAATCCTCTAGATCTGACTCATTCAATTATTATGTGCACTAAGGTGTGAGATTTTGATTGAACCAGCCCCTCGCACTATGTGCCTTCTTTATTATACTGCAGGTCCTCTCAATTATTTCATGTTCCCTCTATCCCTTGAGCTAAAATTACAATAGTCACTCAGATTTGTCACATTAATCACACACACACTACTATATACTGGTATTAAGTAAAATGATATAATTATGATAAAACATATAAAAAATAGTGTTGGCAAGATCATACAAAACACAGCATACGTAAATGTTTTAAAAATGAAACTCCCCCACCCACATATGCAGATCCTAAAAAAGCTTATTCCTATTCTTTCTTATTATAACAAATTAGTATCTACCGTATACTCTTAACATCAGTAAATTACTAAATATTAAAAAAACCAGAGTCCATATAGCCTTATTTTGACATAGAATACTATCTTTTCCAAGCAAGCAGTGGTATGCTAGCCTGTTGTAATTGCCATTCCGAGTGGCTCTGTGTCAGCCTTTTAATTTCAACTCAGTCTTTCACCAACAGTGAGATTTGCAGTTAAGAACAGTTATGTGCAGACTTATGTACAACTGCAGAAGATCAGGAAAGCCAAACAGGATTTTCTCATAACTAAGCCAGATGTCGACAGACGCAAATCAAGACTATGTCCATGTCCCAAGGGGAAAATGTTTTTGGTGCTTGGTGCTTGGAACAACACACCAAGGCAGTACTTCACCACACTATGCCTCTCCACATAACTCTGCACAAATCTACCCAGTGCACCTCACCCTTTACTCACTCTTCACTCCTCAGCTTCCCTGCTTCCCTGCTTCCCCTCCGCAAGGGATCCACCGTTAGGCCAAATGGCCATCTGCAACAAACACAGAAAACAACAGGCAGATACGCAGCAACAGAGGACCACAATAAGCTCAACTGGTAAGGGAACAAATCAGGCAATGGTGGTATATTTGTTTTAAAATAAAATTGTGCTTTTTTGCTCACCTGCTTCCGCATCCTTCTCCACAAGACCACGGAGTACATAGCGGTCATCTGGCTCTGTCTCTGTCAGGCTACAGCAGCTCAGGTTCAACTCTGCTTCTTTGGGGGTACTTTACAGAGCCAGGGAGGGAAATTGCTAACCACTTCTGAGTGGGGCTTACTGGTTTTAGGAGGTCACCGGCGCTTGCTGGGGTGCTAGGGCACCTACGACCCATGTGGGGAGCTGGGTTGTGGTGCCACTCCTGGGTCTGGGCCTTCTGAGGCTGGTTGGGACCTGCATTTGAAGCTCTGCAATGGAACAGAAGAGGCTGAAGGTGACAAGCGGCCAGATCTTCAATCAAGGGGACAAGCTGCAAGACCTTTAATCAAGATCAAGCCTTTTAAGAGAGACCACCACTGTTCTGTTGCCCATTGCTGTGTTTATGGATGAAGATCCCCTCTCCTGGACTGGTGAAGGATCCTGCCTTAAGGTACTGCTGTAGAGCTGCAAACCGCGAGTACCCAGGACTTACTCCTAGGATCAGTTGAAATTTAACTTTAACTTTTCAACATCCTAGGGTTCCAACAGCTGGCCAACCCATGGCAATGTCCAGGCCTGCAACTAGTGGGTACCCAAAAGACTTTCAGGATAAAACACTGGTACCAGTGGGGGTGGGCAGCCAGGGGTGGTTAGCCTTTGGGCCTAAGTTGCCTTTGACCTGTTAATTCCTGATAACCATTTCTTCCTCCACAGCTATCCCTTATCCAGATACCCCTATCCTAGCTCTTGCCCCCAATAAAGCTGTGATTTTACTGTTTGAAATTACTGCATACAGGGTATTTCTGTGTCTGCCAAGTTATTGCTGGTTTATGGTTTTTGGTGTTAAAGAACTGTTTGGTATCCAGTGTGTAGGGTGGTTGGTATGGGAGGTGGGTAGGTGCAGCATCCCAGGAGGCTCTGCCAACTGGTCACCTGACCCACTTTTTTTTGTATCTCCTTCCCATGGGCTCCACAGAGCTATGACCCCCTCCCCTGGAGGGGCTACATCCTACAGCCCAATCCCCAGCTGGTCCACCCCCCCGAGGTTCCCTCATGGATTCCCCTTCTATGGCAGGGCCAGCTGGAGGGGTGCTGGCAGTCCCCTGCCACCCAGTATGGCAGATCTGGTGGTGGGTGGCAGACTTCGCCAGAGTGTTCGGGCCATCATGGGTCTGTGGAGCTCCAGAGATTTTCCATTTTCTCCCTCCCTCTCCTCTGACCTAAGCACATTGGGTTTTGAGCCTCTCAACCCATTCTGCCCTCCAGCCACTGCTAGAGGGCAATCAGCAGGCTGGACAGCTAGTCCCCTTCCCCAGAGAGAGGAAAGCAGTCCTCTGGATGCTCAATCCTCTCTTCTCCCTGCTGCCTCCAGCGGCCCAGGCTCATTCCTGAACCTGGGTCACTGGCGAAGTGCAAGGTGTGGTGTCCAGTGCCTCAACCTCAATGCCACCAGGCCAGCCACTCCTGATTCACTTTTAACTCACTCTGGATGGAGGCACCATATTATTTATCATAACTGTGGGATAGGACCCCGATCACCACCGTAGCAGGACCCAGGCCCCTTAACCTGTTAGAGGGCCCACAGGCAGGGGTAATAGTCCACTGGCACATGGCACCTCGGCTACACATTTCGTCCACAGAATGAATTAAGGAACTTACAAAAGACCTTTTGATTAAGATTGATCAATAATATATATAAATTTAAACAAAGTTTCCCAAAAGTGTCTGTTTCCAGGGCAGCTGAACATGAGTCACTCTTCACAGACTAAGAGTGTCTCACATGCAGAGAAAAGGAGCACTCCGATTGGTTGGGAGCACTCCTTTGATCTATTATCTACAGAATCAGACTGACAAAATGCATTTGTCCACAGAATGCAGGTAGCAGTTTAACAAGATGCATTTTCCATGGAATGAAATCCGGAGCTCACAAAAGATATTTTGTTTACAGAATAAAGTTGGCAGTTTAACAAAATGCATTTTATCAAGAGAATGAAACTAGGAGATTGACAAAAAGCATTTTGTCCACAAAATGAATTAAGAAGTTGATAAAAAGAAGTCTGACAAAATGTATTTTGTGCAAAGATTGAAGTGAGCAGTCTGACAAACTACATCTTGTCTACGGATTGAAGCTAACAGTCTGCCAAAATGCGTATTGTTCAAAGAATTAAGACATTTTGTTCACAGAATGAAGATAGCAGTCTGACAAAATGCATTCTGTCCACATAATTGATTTAAGAGCTGTCCATCAATTTAGACATGTACCGGAGGAGTTTGACAGAATATATCTAGTCTTGAACATCTGTAGTACAAGTTTAACCTACTCAATCCAGTTAATTCAGTTTGTTTTTAGTCACATATCATATAAATGACCATGATTTTGCAAGGATGCTGCTGGTGGGTGGAAAATATCGAAACACATGCAGAACCAGTGAACCCCCCACCCCAAATTTAACCCATAGGGGCTTATGAATCACTTCTGGGTTTTTCTATTTTCTTACTTGCATTCTTTTTTCCACCTTGATTTAAAAAGGAGTTCTTTGTTTTTATAGTTCAGTGGAAGTGTGAATTAAGCTTCAACACTTGTGACAAGATAACTTCTTATAGGCCAGGCATCTACACTATTTTATTGTTTACATGCTTATGTGAGCTGGGGTCTACTGCTTAACTCTTTCTTAGTGCAGGAGGACACCCATTTTATGTTTGCTTGTGCGTGCATGTGTGCAGCAAACATCTTGTGAGAGAAGCAGGCTTCAGAGGTCTGTCACTGTTCCATCCAATGCAGCACAGGCTGCAGGAAGTTTGACATTAACAGAACAATGATCAGCGAGGATGAGCATGATGTGCTTCTGCTGGTTGACAGGTGGAAACTTTGTGTAGTTGAAAGGAGGCCGCCGCACTTATAGACAGCATCATTCTCCTATCGTCTATATGGCACTGTTCAGCAGTCAGCCGAGTGGTGTCATACTCAACCTACTTCTCACTCCCCCATGTCCAGTGGTCATCTTCATCTAACACCATTCCTGGAACTAAAAGTGAGGAGTTTCCGACACCGGGGTGCCCACCCTGGTACCAGTTAAGTCCCCCTTTTCCATTCCTGACACCAAGGTGCCCAATCCCTGGCTACAACCCCCACCCACCTCCACAAGTCTGTGACACTGGGGAGCCCACCCCCAGTGCCACCAAATATCTTAACAATGCTGGGTTCCCAATCCCCAGAGTTGGTACGTGTAATGCAAAGACAACCCCTCGGCTTCTTTTTTTCTGTTTTATTTCCTGTAATCAAGAGAACAGTCCATCAATCTGTTGTGCCACCACTGCTGCTACTGTTACCCTCATTCCACCTGACCGCCTCCACTTAGCACCCAACACGCCAATCCTCCCCCACCCTTTATTTACCTACCTTGCCATAATCCTTTTGGGACCAGAAACACATCTTCCGTCTTCAGTGCCAGATTGGGAACTGAGGAAATCAGGTAAGTGCAGTTAATATATTTCAATGTGTTTTAAACTTTTACTCATAACCTGATCATTTTTTTAATATTTTACTCCAAATTTTCAACATGGCCTTTTTTGGACCCCATCTTATGAACGAGGTAGGTGATTTTTTAAAAATTCTGGCTCAAAAGGTAATTATGCAGTTGTTCTGCAAACTCACCTTTCAAGTGGGATTTGAAATGTTTCACCTATTGGGTTCATGAGGTATGGTCATAAGAGACTATGTTGAAAATTTGGGATTAAAATATTAAAAAAACAACAAAGTTATGAAGGGATGTTGAAATATTTTAACACTTGCTCATAACTTTTCTAACTTGCAATATTTTGACCTCAAATTTTCCACATAGCCATTTTTTCACACCACTTCATGAATGTGACAAGTGTCATTTTTCAAATCCTGGCCAAAATTTGTTTCTGCACTTGTGGCATAAAATGATGTTTTAGCCAGTATTTCATAAATGACACTGATCATGTTCAGAAGGGGGAGGAGGGTCATAAAAAGACAACGTTGAAATGTGAGGTAAAAATGTCACATTTTTTTATTAAGTACCATTGTTTGCAAGGACTGCTGTTAGCCATGCACCAGGGTTTCATTATTCCGACAGTCTGACTCCAGGAGGTAGAGGCGTTCAATGTCATCCTGAGCCAAGGATACCACATGCTGGTCTGGATAGACGTAGTCAGGATTTGAGGGGAAAGCTAGTGACTGAGCTGGTGCAGCACTGATGTAACAGCAGTTGCAGCCTGTATTGTAACTAGTCTACAGAAGGCATGTGTGCAAATCATGCACCAGGAGGCGAGAGAGGGGTCCATAGATGGAACAGAGATTTGTTGCAGGGGGTAACAAGGAGGGATCATTATATGCCTGAGAGGGTACTGAGTCAATATCACACATGTAAGACAGTGCAGCATTAACCATGCTGTGTAGAAAGTGACTGAATTCACAGTGACAGGGGTATAACAGCAGTAGGGAATTACCACTACCCCTGTCGCTGTACGCTATTCACATGGAAGGATCAAGTTTCCGTGTGGTGGGTGCCTGGTCAAGCCGCTTCCATGGTGTAGTGGCTAAGGCACCAGCACACGGCAGAATTGAGAGACCTGGGACCATGGTTCAGTTTCCCCCAGGTCTGCCTGTGTACAGTGAAGTCACCCAGGACGAAACGCAGTGCTGCAGAATTCTGCAGTAGAGTTACTGCAGTAAACAATGTAATTTCAATGGGAGTTAATCCCTTTTGTCATGCAGTGAACCTGTGACATTGCACTTCATCTTGGCTGATTTATATGTACTACTTTTTGCAGATTATTTTTTTTAAACAAAGTTCCCTCCCGAGTCCCCCCATCCCCTAACTCCACACCTCCCTGGAGTTTGTTATATAAATTTAAAAAAAAAAACAAGGACTCCGATTGTTTATACGGGCATGCGCTGTTTGTGTCATTTCGGTATTTTACTCAATGTTATTGCAGCGCATGCCCTCTTGCTTATGGCATTCATTGCCATGCATTTCTTTTGTTAGGCATGATGACTCTGTGCCACCCAAGAGATAAAATGTAGGGGAATACCCTGTTTCCTTGTGACACTAAATAAAGTTATTAGCACATGGTTTTCCATATTTCGGGGAACAAGCTAAATAGAGGAAGCCACACATTTCCAAAGTCAAACACCCAGCTCACATATGCATGTAACGAATTTTCAGATACAGTGAGTGAATTTGTTGAGCAGGAACAAGGTTGGGGTAGTGAAGGGAAGATATTTGTTTGAGGGGTTGCTGAGGGGTTGTAACTAGGGCATTGAGTGGTTGACAACAGACGCTGGGGTATAGGATAGTTGTGTAGTTGTCATTGTAGGGGTGATGCCCAACCAATCCTACCACCCCACCCACTCCACACTCCACAGACCAACAGACATCGGGGTGTGCCTTGGGGTTCTTGATCTTAATGCTTAATACATAACAGCGAGTACCGGAATGGTGAAACCGGTATTCCCTTTCCCCGAGGTGCTACAACCTCAGAGTTAGACAATAAATAAAGGGGGATGTGGGAGGCAAAGCCCCACAGCAGGGGAGTGCAGGGGTGAAGCCTCCTGGCTTACAGTTGCAGTTCTGGTCCTCGCTGTTTTACCTTTGCTGATATGGGTTCGCTCTTGTGTTTACCCATATCACATGACACCTTCCTCACTTATAGGCACTGCATATGTGACATGGCAGGCCACTCACATGTGGTCCTGGGAAGTGGTGGATAACTGGTAAGTCCATGAGAAGGTTGGGGCTGGGGCTGGGGATGCCAGAGAAACAGTAGCAGATAATGGAAAAAATGCCTTTTAGCAACTCTTTCATTCCTTTTGTGAACCCCACCCCCCCTTCTGACCAGTTAATCATTTTACTTTACTCTCTTTCCTGCACTTCCCTGGTGGTGCTGGAATTAATTAACTTGCTGCCTGGGGCCGGCCCCCTTCCCTCTATACTGTTTCTCCTTTAGACCTTTCTTTTGTCTCTGATCTACACCCCCTGACTTAGCCTTCTGCCTTTTTTGTCCCTGCGGCTCCTTAACTATCATTGTTTTTTCTGCCTCTGTCCTTAGGAGCCACAGCCCCTGACTGGGCATCTGCTTCCTCGTAACTGGCGGCCGCTGCTGGGAAGGCTGCCAGCCCTGCGCTCTTCTCCTGCCCACCGCCAAAGCCTACAAGCCGGGTAAGCCTGCTTCTCCTCCTGGGACCCAATTTGAAACCGTGATTGGTCAAGCCTGGACTTTGTTCTTCTCCCATTGGAGGGAGCATAAGCGTCTCTTGCCATGACTGGTGCAGCCTTCTGCTGCTGCAAGCTGGGGGTAAAAGTGCTGTTCCAAGCCTGCTCAGAACTGGGGCTTGCAATGGGGTGTGCTGATACAGGGAATATTTTGTCCTGCTCACCCTACCCCCACCCCTGCCACTTAATAGATACACTATCTTCCCACCTCTCTCCTAACCTCATGCCCATTGGCACCGTTGGTGACCTATAGGATTACTTCCCTGTATCCCCCACTTCTCCACCCACTTCAGAGGCATACGCTTTGCCATTTTGCGCTGCAAAATGTTGCTCCTCTCACTTAGCATAGGCTTCCTACTCCTTTGTGTAACTGGCATATCTTGTGGGTCCATCAAGTCTCCTTGCTCGCAGCGCCCAGGTATGTTCTAAGGCAGCTTAAACCCCATTCCCAAACTTTTAAATGTTTCCCTCTCATTGGCACTCTGACTCGACCTGGCCTTCATACAACCTTACACCTTAGTATTCAATTTGGGTTCCAATTTCTTCTTTCCTATTGGTATGCTCTCTCCATTAAGTCTATTCTGTATGCTTACTATCGCCCTTCTTCTTGCTATATGGGCTCAGGAACTAAGCTGTGAAACTGTATACGCATCAGGGGCAAAATTTGGCCCTTCCGCCTACTTCTAACTGCCATAAAAAAAACTGCTCCTGCTGCTTCTTATCTGTGTCAGCAACATCTAATTAAACTCTGGACCCCGTCTCCCCATTCCAGCCCCTGCTGACCTACCCTTACTTAAAGTGCTATCATTCTTGCATATAAATGCTTGCAGCCTTCTAAAAAAGCTTGATGCCATCAAAACCTGGTCCCACCATTACACTCCGGATTACACTCCGGACATTCTTGTAATTACTGAAACATGGCTAAGACCAACTACCCTGGACTATGAGGTTAACATTCCTCCGTACAACTTGTTTCAAACTGATAGGTGATCCAGGGAAGGGGGAGTAGCCATCTATGTCCATGACAGCATAGTTGCTTCTATGTGGACTCAACTACAGTCCCAAAGGAGTTTGAGTGCCTCACACTAAGTATCCAACTTGTCCAATTTACCTCTATCTGTATTATAGGGAGCTATACACCCCCCCTCAGCTGGCCTTTCACTGCTTAAACACCTAACTGACATACTAGGAACCACATCTTCAGAAGTAACCATCCTTGGTGACCTCAACCTGGACTGGCTTTCTCCAGCCTCTATACCATTGAAAGAATTCTGCGATTCACATGGACTTACCCAGATCGTAAATGAAGCTACCCGCCCTAATACCAAAAATCCTGAGCATAGTACCCTTCTTGATCTGACTCTGGTAAGCAAACCCCACCTCTTTTCCCACTCAGGAATATTTTTCAACAGTCTCAGCCATCATTGTGCCATTGCGTATGTAAGGTCAGCGCACCACCCAGCCTCCTCTTCTTCGAAATACATCTTTAAGACATGCAAACAGAATTTCAGCCCAAATGCATTTCTGTATGACCTCCAGTATGCTAACTGGCAGAAGTTCAACCTCACACCTTCTGTGGAAGAGGCACACGAGGTCCTCCAAGACATACTCACTGAAACCTTAGATCTCCATGCCCTGGTTATCAAAACCAGAACCAAAAGAAAATCCTGCCCCTGGTTTACAGAAAACCTAAAAGCTGCTTTATGGCATAGGGATGCTCTTTGGCAAAGAGCTAGGAAAACAAAGTTAGCCGCTGATTGGTCTGCTTTCTGTACTGCAAGGAACAATTGTATGAGAACAATTGGAGCTGCCAAGTCTAGTTATTTCCGCTCTGAGCTCAACGCATCCACTAACTCCGCTACTAGATTTTGGAAAGCCCTAAGGGAGGTTGAAGGCCATAATAATTCTGTCACTCTTCCCCCCCAAAATTATGAACAGTAGTATTCATACTACGGATAAAAATGAGGTTCTCATTCTCCTTAATAACCACTTTACCATGGCAGGGATGGCTTTTGATACCTCTCCAACAAATGATATAACAGCACAGCTCCATAGACAGTCACCTGAATGCATAAACCCGGACCCTCATGCTGCATGCCATTCCTTCTCCTTCTGTACAATCTCCATCAAACAAGTCAAGGATCTCCTTCTTTGGCTTGATACAAAGAAAAGTGTAGGTGCAGATATGATTGAGCCTTTCTTCCTAAAATTCGCTTACTATATTCTGGCTCCCCCCCATTACCCACCTTTTCAACCTGTCTCTGTTCCAGGGCTCCCTCCCTAAGATCTGGAAGATGGCTCATGTCATCCCTCTATTCAAATTAGGGGACCCCTGTAACCTAAATAACTACCATCCTATCTCCCTGCTCCTGGCCTTGTCTAAACTATTGGAGAAGGTTGTGAATGAGCAGCTCGGATCACATCTAGAAAGTTCTAATTTGCTAAACCAGATTCAGTCCAGTTTCCATCCTATGCATAGCACCACTACTGCTCTTGCTAAGGTTATAAATGACTGGCAGATTGCACTTGATAAAAAACAATATGTCTGTGCCTTGTTTCTGGACCTTAGCAAAGCCTTCAACACGGTGGACCATGATCTACTTCTGGTGACCCTAAAGAAAGTTGGGGTGAACAACCTGGCTTTAAGTTAGTTTGCAAACTATCTCATGGACAGAGAGCAGCAGGTCAAGGCTGCAGGCGAATTATCGCCTAAAAAAATACTCCTCTTAGGTGTCCCTCAAGGATCTATACTTGGTCTGCTGCTTTTTGCTAGCTACATTAATCAAATAGACACTGGTTTAAAGTTGACTAATATCCATCTCTTTGCTGACAACACAGTGCTCTACACTGACAGACCAACTCTGGATTCAGCTTACAAGGACCTCCAAAGCGACTTCGAAGTCCTCCAAAAAACCTGCTGGACTTCAAACTTCTGCTAACCGTTAAAAAAAACTAAAATTGTTATTTTCTTGCCACTAGTCTCTCATCTAAAAAAAATCCTTCCGGTATGGTCCCTTATGTAAGCACCCTCTTGGGAGAAGCCTTGGAGTTTGTGGAAAAATTCAAATACCCGGGGATCTGGATTGACTTCAGATTGCCCTTCCTAGATCACGTAGATGAACTCACTAGAAAACTGAGGCAAACGCTCTGTATTTTTTTTTAATCAAGCATTCTCTTACCCATGAGGCTAGAAAACTCCTAGTTGATGCTACCTTTTTGCCGCTCTTAGACTATGCAGACTTCCTGTATGGTCATAGTACTAGTACGGCTCTCTCCAAGCTTGACACCCTCTACCACAGAGCCCTTAGGTTTATCTCTGAAGCCTCTTACGCCACATATAACTGCATCCTCTACTCTTCCTTAGGTTGGAGCTCTCTTAGCTTCAGGAGGCAGAAGAACGCTGTACTATGGACATACAAGACCATCACCCATAAACTTCCCCAGTATCTCTCAAGCTACATACCTCCCTGTCCCCCTAGTGCCTATCTTCTCTGAAGTCTTACCATCTTATCTCTGGCTATTGCCAAAGTTAGAATGTGTTAGAATGTGTTTCAGCAGAGCCTCTATAAGCTACGCTCTGAAACAAGATTCAGAAATCCCTAAGGCTCACTACCCCATCACGCTCTCCCTCTTCAAAGCTACATTCCTGAGGACCTTCTCCGAGGTCTGTCATTGCTTCAAGTCAAGGACCTAACACCAAGGTCTGTCACTGCTTCAAATGTGGGTCCTAACACTAATTATTACCTGAGTCATCTGTTGTCCTCTTTTCCTACAGACCTTCCTCTTTAGGCCATCTTGTCCAAACTTCTCCAACCTCTGCTGCCCTCCTACCCTCTAACCCCTCCTCCCCACCCCATATACTAGTTCTTGCCCTTGCATTTTCTCCCTTTATATTAAGATGAAGCATTGATGTTAAAACGCTAAACATTTGCTCTGATTTGAGTATTAGCTGTTTGGAGCCCTAGCCAACTATTAGCTAGGAGGAGGAGTTTGTAGTACGAGGTTCCCTCACTACATTCTCATTTTACTCATTTGTGTGTGTGTTTTTTTAAACTGTGTGGTGTTACACTATATCCTATCTATAGCTCTACCAAAATATACTATTTTTAGCTATTGCTAAATCTAATTTCTACGTTTGGGAAGGCATTGCGAATCAGACTTCCGGGAACATTTGGCTATTAATAGCCTGCCCTGCTGAGAGCGCTCAGTGCTGCATTTGCTCCCTTTATATTGAGATGAAGCTTTGATGTTAAAACGCTAAACATTTGCTCTGATTTGAGTATTAGCTGTTTGGAGCCCTAGCCAACTATTAGCTAGGAGGAGGAGTTTGTAGTACGAGGTTCCCTCACTACATTCTCAGTTTACTCATTTGTGTGTGTGTTTTTTTAAACTGTGTGGTGTTACACTATATCCTAGCTATAGCTCTACCAAAATATACCATTTTTAGCTATTGCTAAATCTAATTTCTACGTTTGGGAAGCACGACTTGCAACTCGACTTCCGGGAACATTTGGCTATTTATAGCCTACCCTGCTGTGAGCAGGGCAAGCATGAGCAGGGCGTGCATGCGTAAGTCGAGCACGAAGATGCGTTGATAAGACATGCTGGCTCATGCTGCAAGAAGCGGTTACGTTAGTAAGTAAGATCACACATTATAGTTTTAGTTGCCCAAGTAATTCATTGGGTAAGTTTCCAAGTGTATTTACGATATCAGAGTTTAGAAAAAAATAAGCATGGCTAACATTATAACTTCGGATGGAAGGGTGGGCACTAAATGTGTATCGTGTAATATGCATGACTTTGATATGGGGACTGTAAATATTGTTGCCTTTCTATGTAATAAATGTATAAGAATTGTGGAATTAGAGAATGAAATAAGATTGTTTGATGAAAGATTACAACATTTAGAAAATAGTCAAATTGAAACTGCTAAAAGATTTTTAGCACTAATGATCAAATTAGCTCTGACACACCTGGTACAAGTGTCAATCATGATACTAATTATACTGATAGTATTGCAAGAAAGAGACCAAGATTAGAAGATGCTGCTTCTGATTTAGATAATGATTGGTTCACAATCCAACATCAAAAAACCATTAAAAGGGGAAGAAAAGCAGATACCTTCATACTCCCGATCCATAATAAATATGATCCCTTAATGAATCTTAGTACTGATGTTCCAGAGAATGATGAAACTTTTGTACCTAGCAATTTAAATGAGTCAACTAATTCTATTGTGCAAACTGATATCACTAATACCCTTTCTCAAGGGGATCTTATTAACTTTACTGAAAGTCAAGTTCATATGGTATCTAATTTAGAAAGCATGGATGTACAAATTTTAAGTCAAGATGACACTGATGTACCAAATATCTTTGTACTAGGAGATTCTATATTATCTAACCTGGACAGAATTATTTGTAATCCTAATAAAGCTACAAGAACTTTATCATGTTTTCGAGGGGCCAAGATTGGCGATCTTGCCAAAATGTGCCCCAAGATATTACAAGGCTGTACTAGTCAGGATTTAGTTATTATTCATGTTGGAGTAAACAACATTTGGCATCAGACAACTCAAACGATTAAAGAAGCATTTGTTGGACTGGCAAATATCTTGATTGAGATTGGAGTGCATATTGTGATCTCTGAGATTCTACCAGTACCTAGGGCTAATTACAGTTGGACTACTAAAATTAAACATATTAATTCCTGGCTCAGAGCCTGGTGTCTCAAACAAGAAATTAAATGCCTCACTTACTGGGAACAGTTTGATAATAATAAAGGTTTTTATGCAAAAGATGGCCTACACTTAAACAGATTGGGGAAGGTGAACTTGGGTCTAAAACTTAACACATACATAGATTATTTTTTATGCAAAACTCAGGGGTCAAAAGTGATAGGCTAGCAGGTTCTGAGCATATAGCTCATGAATCTGTGCCAATTATATATAGGAAAGAACTAAATGCCAAAATGAATGTCCTTTTATTAAATGCTAGGAGTCTATGTAATAAAATTGATGAACTTCAGGTAGTTTTAGACAATGAAAAAATAGATATTTGTGGTGTCACTGAAACTTGGTTTAGTGAGGGACAGTGGGGCCATAATATTATTGGATATACTTTATTTAATAAAAATCGAATATATTCTAAGGGTGGTGGAGTTGCTATTTATGTCAGGGATAATATAACTTGCTCTGAAGTTGTTTTAAATAACAAACCTTCTGTAGGATTTGAAATTATCTGGATTAAATTCATTAATAAACAAAATTCAGTTACGTTAGGGTTATGTTATAGACCACCATCAATGGACACTGCAAATAATGATAATATGTGTCACTACTTGGAGAATGTAGATTTTAAGACAGACATTATTCTTATGGGTGACTTTAATTATCCTGGTATAAATTGGACCTCTGTTAAAGGACTTAATAACCAGGAAAATAGATTTATCAGTGCTATGTCACATTTAGGATTGGATCAACATGTTAATTTACCAACTAGAAATGATAATATTTTGGATTTAATATTCTCAAATATTAAAGGTGACAATGAGTTGGTTAGTATCATGGCTCCTTTAGGAAATAGTGACCACCAGATAATTAAATGGTCATTTAATTTCCCTGTCAATAAATCTTGTGGTAAAACTGAATTTAAAAACTTTAACAGAGCCAACTATCAGCAAATTAAGGAATATCTATCAATTTGGAATTGGGAACAAGAATTAATTGGGCAACCTATAGAGAATATCTGGCTAAGAATCAAAGAAGAAATCCAATACTGTATCACAACATGGGTACCAACAAGAGTTAAATATATTGGATTAAAGAGGTCTCCACTTTGGTTCACTAGAGAAATCAAAATGTTGGTCTCAGCAAAAAAGAAAGCATGTAATAGATACAAAAAAAATATTACTGATTTAAACTGGTCGAAATTTATAATTAAAGCCAAAAAGGTTAAATATGCAATCAGAAGGGTTAAGCGGGAATTAGAGAGGAACCTAGTTGATATACATCATGACAACAAAAAAAGGTTCTTCAATTACATAGGCTCCTTAAAAAATTCACCTACCTTAGTAGGACCATTAAATATTAATGATGTTGACGTTAACGATGAACAGGTCATAGCAAATAAATTTAATGATTATTTTGGTTGTATATTTAAAAAGAAGTGTGAGTTCATATGTTCAAAGCCATCTAATTTAGACCTAGTGATTGAATTTAGTGTGGCTGAAACCTTTTACATTATGGATTCCTTAAAATCATCTACATCATGTGGTCCTGATGGTATTCCTGCTATTTTTAAAAAATCTTTCGTACGAACTGGCTGGAGTACTTACCTACTTATTTAATGAGTCACTAAAGAAGGGTATTGTGGTTAATGACTGGTGTGATGCTAAAGTTATTCCTATACATAAATCTGGATCTAAGAAGGAGTTAAATAATTATAGACCTATAAGTCTTACTTCTACTTTGTGTAAAATTATGGAGCGACTAATTCTAAGTAAAATCAGCAATCATATTTTGGCAAATGGTCTGACTGATATTCTCCAACACGGTTTTCAACCGGGAAGGTCATGTCAGACCAATCTGCTTGATTTTTTTGAACCAGTTAGCGAGGCTCTGGATTTTGGTTTGCCAGTTGATGTGATCTACCTGGATTTTGAAAAGGCTTTCAATTCTGTTTCACATGATATATTATTTAAATGTTTAGTCAATTTAGAACTTAATAATTATTTGATCAGATGGATAATGCAATGGCTGTCAAATAGAAGACAGCAGGTATGTTTTAGGGTTTTTTTCCCCATGGACACCAGTTACTAGTGGAGTTCCTCAGGGATCTGTTTTGGGGCCTGTATTGTTCAATATACTTATAACAGGAATGAAAATAAAAAATGGTAACTGGTTAATCAAATATGCAGATGATGCCAAACTGGGAGGGATTGTTAATAACCCAGAAGCTATATCCATATTACAGGATAATTTAAATGATATATCCGAATGGGTTAGTAGTCATAAGTTGAAATTCAATATTAATAAGTGTAAGGTCATGCATTTTGGAAATAATAATAGGTGTGCAAAATATTATATTGAGAATCACACTTTAAGCGTTATTACATCTGTGAAAGATCTTGGTGTTATTGTTAATAACACATTAAAATTTACTGAACACTTAAATTCTGTGATTAAAAAATGTTCCAGACTTAGTAACTGTTTATTTAGAAACATTAAAAGCAGAGAGCCATCAATTATGGTCCCCCTTTATACTAGTATTATAAGAGCAAATTTTGATTACTGTTCTTCGTTTGTGCTCCACACAGAGGGTGATATAATATCTAGGGAGAAGGTGCAAAAAAGGTTTATTAGGAATATTGCAGGAATGGGACACTTGTCTTATGAGGAAAGACTTAAATGACTTAATTTCTACAGTATGGAATATAGATCAATACGTGGGGATCTCTGTTTGCTCTACAAAGCGGCTAGAGATGAATACCTATTTGATACATTCCATTTGAAATGGAATTCTACTACAGTCTCAACCCGCTTGCATAATTTTAAATTATTTTTACCAATTAATCGAACTACTAAAAGAATACAATTTTTTACTCAACGAATAGTTCCAATTTGGAACTCACTCCCTTATGAGGTGGTAAATTGTCTAAGTTTGTCACAATTTAAAATTAATTTAGACATATATATGAATGATTCTAAATTTGTTACCCACTTAGCTTAAGTGGCATGATCTTAAAGGGCTAGTCCCTCGATCATGTATTTTACCTATGAACCTATGAACCTATGGTACTTGCTCAAAGGATTCATTCACCTTCATTTGCACTGCACTATGCCTATAGAGGTTCTCACTGTACTTGCTCACTATCGGTCCTTCCAGTGATGACTACTGTATAAGCTTCAGCCCATTGGCCCTTACTTCTTTATACCTGTATCCATGCAATTGTATATGTGAGGCACTACCTCTTGTGTCCATTGCTATTCTTTATTGTACATAGCTTGTCATATGTCTAATATGATTACTGTAAATGTTACTGTACGTGTACTCCTTCTTGTTATTGCCTAAACCCTGTTGGCAAGTGTTCTGCCCCAGCTCCATCTTGTAAATAAGCTTGTCTCAATGGCATTTCACCTGGCAAAATAAAGATATTGATTGATCGATTGATTGATTGATCAATTGAACAGAATGTATTTTGACAAGTTTCTAACTTCCGTCTTCTGTGGACAAAATCCATTCTGTCAAATGAACTACTTCATTTTTTTTGTGCACAAAATGCATTTTGCCAGACTGTCAACTTTATTTTGTAGACAAGTTCATTCTGTGGACAACATGGGCGGGATTTTCAAAGCATGGCACAGGGCTTGCATCCAGCCCTATACCACGGCAATTACGTTCTGGCAGTGCACCAAACTCTCCTCAGCTTTCAACACTGTAGACTGAAACATGCTGCTCAATCATCTCAGAGTGTACTGTGGACTCGCTGGCACTGTCATCCGCTGGTTTGAGACCTACCTCACAGGCAGGAAGCAGTGGGTAGTGATGGGAAATTTCTCCTCCTCCTCAGTGCCCCTGCCATGTGGTGTACCCCAGGGTTCAATCCTGTTGTCGTTGCTATTTGCAGTATATATGCTGCCCCTGGGTGAGCTCATTAGGAAGTACAATGTGGGTTTTCACTGCTATGATGATGATAACCCAGTTGTACTTATCCTTTGCCCCCCGGAACATCCGACACTGTGGAATTGCTAAATAGTTGCCTGTCCGGAATTAATGACTGGATGTCCTCTAGCTGGTTGAAACTCAGTTCCAATAAGATGGAGTTCTTAGTAGTGGAACCAAGCCATTGGCATGACAGGAGTGCCTCCAGTGTGGCAACAGGTCTTTTTCTTGGGACTACACCATTGAAGTACTACAAATTATGTATTCAGGCTGCCCCTTACTTTGAATACAGTATTTGATACCAATTGGGTCATTCACTAGCACCAGAAATTGAAATATAACAATGAAACGGATGAAGTCCACTGGAAAGGTTCTCTTATGATTCTTCTTTTATTTTCAATCAACATGATCCATAAATGGGGCAATAGTTTCATGGCTCTGCCACTTCCTCAGGCCCCACGTGTCTCTAGTATGAAAAAAACACATTTTTAAATATCCTACAATGTATGATCACACAAAATTTCCCATTACACAATGTGGTGCTATCCTCCACCAAATTAGCAACAATTGTATGCATACATTCACCGTGTTCACTTAAAGTTAAGTGATAATTATCTTAGATTCCAATTAAATATTTAAAATAAACATATATAGTGATCCTGAGAGCAGTAATTTAAATAAACATAATCCAAATTTCCTTCCACTGATTAATTAATATATATAAGAATTGTTAAATTAACGTGTGCACTAACGCTCACCCTTAGGTTTCGGTGACTTAGATTTCTCAAACTCCCATTATGTCTTTTCTTCTATATGTTAGATCCTATAAGGCAAATAACCTGAATTAACTTTTATAAACTTAAAAAAACAACCCAATTTTCAATGTATGTCTCTCATAGAGCACTCACCCTTCTCAAATAATTTGTATTTGCCCTCTTTCCTTTCATTCACAGGATGAATCAGTGTCTATTCTGTAAGGCCTCCATATAAGTAGAAAGTAACCTGTTAAAAATCGTAGAACATTTTAAACTTGCTTCTTACACAATTTGTATCCAGTACAAAAAGCAGTAAGTATATTACAGGCCATCTGACTTTGAATATCTGCACCATTAGCTTAGTTCAAAATGAACTTCAAATTCTGACTGCTCTGGAATTCTATAAAAATATAGTAACACGTTTTACTTTACTCTGCTTGATCTTGAAAAGTCTTATTCACACTAAGTGTGTCATTCACTAAAACAAGATAAATAACTTACTCGATTCTCACTGTGCCACAGAAAATGCCATCTCCCATGGCAAAGGGAGTGGTTCTGGGCTGGAGCTGCAGTTTATATCCCGGAGGAGGTGGGGGGAAAACGATATCATTGCTAACATCACACTGACTCCATGGCTCAGTGTAGGCTAAATGCTGCCTGAAAACAGACAGAGTAGTGTGTTCTTAGGTGGCTCAAGTAGTAAGGATGGAAAACAGAGAGTCTGAGTCATAGTATATCACCTCAGCGGGGGTCACCCCCCACCCTGAGATAAAAATCCTAACAACATTTTTTTTTTCACTTTTTCAATTTTAGTTTGATAAGTATATTCTTTTTTAGTATTCTGCTATAAGAGCCAGTCAATATTGTATAGCTAAACTGTTTATAGTAACAAATATTGTCAAAAACTTAAATGGGATGTGCTATAGAAAAGATTGCTGGGGGGTGGCCTCGTCGGTGGGGGGGGATACGTTGAACTTTATAAAAGACAGCAATCTTTTTTAAATATATATTTCAAGATATTAACTGAACATTTAACTGAATCAAAGTACTAACAATATGATACACTAACAATATGACACACAAAACTTCAATGTCTTTTGACACCAAAAAATAATTAAGAATTGACTCCAAAATAAGGATAGTGAGCAAACTTTCCAGTGGTGCCCCAAATGGGTGCATAATAGTCTAAGTTCCAATCACACTCTTCATTTAGACTCACATTTGGATCAACACAGTTCAAAGTAAATATCCAGAAGACTTCTCATTTTCAAAGTGCTATGTCCCAATGTGCTTCCTCACTCAGTGGGACGGGGACCTGTTCAAGTCCCCAAAACCGAAGAGAGGCAGTTGAATATCCTACTTCCATATAAAGTCTTGTGACCGATGAACTCTCATCTTTCAGACGTATGACACTTTTATGTTCCCTAATCCTGTTGTGTAGTTCCCTGGTGGTCTTGCCCATGTACAATTTATCACAGGGACAGTGAAGAAGATAAACCACATGGTCACTTCAACAGCTGATATGCTGTTTTATCAAATATTTCTTGTTGGTATATGGATCTTCAAAAAATGTTTTCTTGCTGGTGTTCCTGCATTGAAAGCAATGTCCACAAGGAATACTGCCTGGTGCCGGTGGACCCAATAATAACAGTCTCTGTAGTGTTTCTTTAATATAATGTTGTGTGTGAACCAATATATCTTTGATTGTTTGATTTATTTTAGATGTAATTAGTGGCCTATTGTTAAATCTCATGTTATTTGTACCTGTCTGTAAAATGTACCAGAGATCATTAATCACCCTTTTAATTTTATCACTTAGATGGCTGTATGGTGTTGAAAAAACAGTTTTGTCACCCATATTTTCTTTCTGCCTAGGTCTAAGATACAGTATCTGTCCACGGAATGTGATGTAATCTCCCGTTCTGTGCCCCTAACAAGATTATAAGGGTATCCCCTCTCAGTGAATCTTGTAATCATATTTTCTACTACCTTTGAAGGCCTCCTCTAGGGTACGAGATCTTGGCATGTTCCTGGATGATGGATTGACATTTGAGCCTCAGGTTTCATCCCTGGTCAGTAGTGGTTTTTACCATCTCAGGAACATTGTCAGGATTAAATCCCTATTTCCATCAGATGACCTCCATATTTTGGTTCATGACTTCGTCACATCCAGGCTTGATCACTGTAATGCTCTATACTTCGGGGTCTCTGAAGATACCCTCCGCAGACTGCAGCTAGTGCAGAACACGGCTACCAGGATGTTGATGGGCCTTCCCATGTCTTGTCAAATGCACTGGCTGCCGGTCAGGTGGAGGGTTATCTTCTAGGTGGGATTGCTCACCTTTAAGACCCTGCACGGAATTGGCCCCAGCTATCTGTCCAACCTCTTAACACTGGCCACCCCTCCCTCTGCTCCTTAGCTAGGGGTTTCCTGACTGTTCCACGGATGAGATTGAAAACATCTGGTGACAGGGCATTTAGTGTTGCTGCTCCCATCCTTTGGAATTCTTTTCCATCATCTGTCAGGGAGGCCCTTTTTTTCAAGGTCTTTAAGAGCCATCTCAAGGCCCACCTCTTTTCACTGGCCTTCCCGGACTTTGAGATTTGATTCTGTTAATTTGTTATCTTATACTAAAAATTGATTTTAGTCTTGCTTTCTTGTTTTTTGATTTTGCTGGGTTAATTAAGTATTTATTTTTAGTATTATAATTTTATATGTGTTTATGTGTGGTTTTGCTAATTATATTTCTGTATCATTTTAATATGTTTTAATTGTAAGGCACCCAAAGCCTCTGGGAATGGGCGCCATAGAAATAAAATTTGCTTTGCCTTGCCAAACCCTTCACCACAACTGTGTCCGATTTTGCAATCTTGGGTGCAGTTGCGACAGTTTGCATGATTTACGGCTGCTTGTGTTAAATCTCTGGCTTAAGCTCCATAAAATAGGCACCCTGGAACTGCCACAAGTTAGACCAGAAAAAGTTGGTCTAACTTGCGGCAATTGCCGCACTGGATAGAAAATTCTGTTCGATTGCCACAAACCCCATATGTGGTATCGTTGGCACACCTGGGGTATTAGGTGATCTAAGCTTTTGAAAATTCTGCCCTATGTGTATTATCAAACTACTAAATTTAGTTTGTGGACAATGTCTTTCTATACACTAAAGTGCGATTTCTAACTTCATTCTGTGTATATAATGCATTTTGTCAAATTGAGAACTTTGTTGTGTGGACAAACTGCATTCTGACCAACTGCTATCTTTATTTTGTGGAAAACATGGATTTTGTCAAACTGCTCACTTTATTCTGTGGACAAAATGCCTTTTATTAAACTGCTAATTTAATGCTGGGAACAAAACATCATTTGTCAAACTCCTAACTGCATTTTGTAAACAAAATATTAATGCTACAAATGGCATTCCATATACACTAGACACATTTGAGAAATGGCCAATTAACACCTCAGCTTACTTTTCCTAGTTAAACATTTCAAATAAGTAAAAATAATTACATTAAGTTTTTACATACTATTTAGACTAGCTGAAAATTGCTGTGTCATTCTTTCAAGACTATTTTTGTGTATTACTGCTTTTATATCATAATGTTGCTATGGTATATACTATTCAGTGTTTTGATATTTAAGCAATAATCCATGATAGGGTGTGGGTTATAGTGGGAGTCACCCACATCTGGTATGGTTTGGCCATGAGGCAGCAGACCGAGTGACTAAACTTCACTAGAAGTGGGTACATCCAAACATAACTCATACCCTGGAGTGTATTACAATGCTTCCTTCACATTTTGTAACAAGAAATACAGAAAAGCACAGTTTTTTTTATCATTTTAAATCAGTTTAGTGAATTTATTCTTACACCAGAAAAAAATAGTTCTCTGTTGCTAAGTAGAATATTGAGGAGATGCCCCCCAACTCAGAGAAACATACGGTTACAGGAATAAGATGTTAGTTTCGTTTTTTTTAACAGAGACACTTCAGAGAGAGAGAGAGAGAGAGAGAGAGAGAGAGAGAGAGAGAGAGAGAGAGAGACAGATAAAGAGCTATATGCCAGCAGAAACAAGTAGCTGGGAGAACAAGGTGTGAAAAGAGGAGAGGGAGGTGACGGGATTGTTAGCATAATTCCCTACTATGAGTGCTGGCACTGAATTGGGAGCCGACTTTTTTTTTTTTAATTATTTTTAATTCTGAATTCAGATAGCATGGTAGTCCTAGTTAAGTATGAGTGGGGGTTCCTCAGGTTGGTGTCGCAGTTTGAGGAAGTTAAGTGAATGTAAGTTGCCAGTAGCCAGGAGAGATGTGGGGAGACAGCTGTGGTTTCACTTTGGCCCACATTCTCATCAGCTCCACTTAGTACTGTGTGAATGCTGCTGATTATGCAGGTCAAGTGGGAGCTGATTTTTTTTTTCAGTTTTGTAATTGGGCAGTATGTGAGCTATAGTGAAGTGGGGGTCCTTGGGTTGGTGCCGGACAAGGAGTTGCTGGTAGCCAGAAGCGAGTAGGGAGAGAGGAAGGGAGCTTCAGTTTTACTTTGGCCCAAATTCTGGTTTCACTGTCTGCTCATGGCATGAGAAAATAAGTAGTTAACATAATGCTACAGTAGGATCATTTATGCAGTGTGAGTATTTGAAAAGTTTTTCTTTTGTTTGTTTCAGGAATTTAAGTTTTTAGAACAACACTTGCACACATAGCCGAAATCGTTAATACCTCCTTCTCTGACCTCAGTAACATACTCCCTTCCCACTTTGTTGACCCCCCCACCTCCCACCTGCCCCATTTCCCCCTCCACCCCTCCATTTCATTTCAGGATGGTCTCCCTTGTGGAAGCCAAACCCTATCTTCTAAAGGCCTTAGGGCATGCCCGTTTCAGTGCAGACTCACTTGACCTCCAGCTCCTATGCCTTACTCTAGACAGTGATCCCCCCCCAAATCATCAACCACTCCCTTTGTCTTTGGACCTTCCCGTCTATCTGGAAAGCTGCAGTCATCAAACTTATCCACAAGGGCGGCGACCTCACTGATGCCAGAAACTACCATCCTATTTTTATTCCCACCCTCATCCAAAGCCCTATAAAGAATCATTTCTGACCAACTTATTGAACATCTCACTAAGTACAATCTGCTATGCCAGCAACAGCACAGTTTCCGTGAGGGCCACAGCACCACCTCTGCTTTGCTGGAGTTCACATCCCCCTTCACTTAACGCTGGACAAAGGCTACCTCACTGGGTCTGTCTTTGTGGACTTGTCAAAAGCATTTGACACAGTTAACCACTCCCTCCTTCTCTCTGCCCTGTCTAACTGAGGTCTCTCCCTTGAAGCCACTAACTGGTTCTCCGACTACCTCTCTGGAAGCACACAACAAGTCAGGATAGGTGCCGCTGTCTCCTCCTCCTCCCTCCCTGTCAGGTCTGGGGTCCCGCAGGGTTTCATCCTTGGGCTCCTCCTGTTCAGCCTATTCCTGAACACACTCCCATTGGTTTGCTCTGGGCAACTGATACTGTACGCCGATGATGCGGTCCTATTCACCTCCCACTCTGACCCCCTACAAACATAGAAAAATAGAATTTGATGGCAGATAAGGACTGCTTGGCCCACCCAGTCTGCCCATTTCTCTACCTAATGAATAAGCTGCAGATCCTAGTTAATCAACAGCCTATTTCTTCCTACCCCAACCCCCCTAGAATTGCCTTATGACTGTCCCATGCATTCTTTAATTCCACCACTGTTTTGGACTCCACAACCTCCTCCTCCGGAAGGCTGTTCCATGCATCCACAACCCTCCAGTGAAAAATTCTTCCTTACATTACCTCTGAGCCCCCCATCTTCAATTTGTGCCCACTTGTTCTTGCACACCTCTTTTTCTGAAAGATGCTACCCTGTTGGACTTTGTTGATTCCCTTGAGGTACTTGAAAGTTTCTATCATGTCCCCCTCTCCCTCCTTTCCTCGAGGCTATACATATTAAGCTCCTTAAGTCTCTCTTCATATTTCTTCTGGTGCAGACCCTGCACCATTTTAGTTGCTCTGCTCTGGACTGCATCCATCCTGTTTATGTCTTTGCGGAGATTGGGTCTCCAGAACTGCACATAGCACTCTAGATGGGGTCTCACCAGCTGTCTGTACAGAGGGATAACGACTTCCTGTTTTCTACTGGTGATACCTCTCCCTATGCATCCCAGTATCCCCCCAGCCCTCCTTACTGCCCTCTCACATTGCTTGCCCACCTTTAGGTCTTCTGATATGACTACCCCCAGGTCCCTTTCCATTTTTGTTGTTGTTAGTATCTCATCCCCCCTTTTTTGTGTACTCTTCCCCTGGGTTTTTGTTTCCCAGGTGCATTATCTTGCACTTCTTAGCACTGAATCTAAGCTGCCATACATTTGACCATTCCTCTAACCTTGCCAAGTCCCTTCTCATCCTTTCCACCCCACATTGTGTATCAACTCTGTTACAGATCTAAACTCAACTCTAACTTTTGCTTCAGAAAACCTTCTCAGAAGCTGAGGCCTGGTTCATAGACCAGCGCCTAGTCCTAAATTACAAAAAACAAAAGTTATGCTATTCACCAGCCCCCAGAATAGGCATAAGGATCACATCCTCTGTATCCTTGACTCTGTGTCACAGCCCCTGGACCAGGTTACCTCCTTCAGCTACCTCGGTATCTACACTGACCCCGCTGTCAACTTCCACAGTCACATTCATTAACTCTGCACTAATGTCAACACCAGGATTGGTTTACTCCACCATGTCAAACATTACCTCATCCCGATGCCCTCCGTTTAGCTGTCTCCTCCTCCATCCTTGCCCTCATTGATTACAGGATCCTCATCTATGGTGCGGCTGACAACACATCCCTCCAGAGAGTCAGAGTTACCCTCAACAAAGCCTGCTGCCTTGTACTAGGATGTGACTGTACCACTCACACATGTTCCCTCTACCAGCAGTCCGGTTGGCTTAACCTCAACAACAGACTCAAATACCACACCTGCCTCATGACTAAAAAGATTTATGCTGGGCTTTCCACCCCTGGGCTCTCTCCCTTCCTGTCACTGGCCCTCCTAATAAAAACTACCCACAGCTCCACTAAATCCCCATTCTTTGTCCCCCGCTTCAGAACCACTCTTGGTCAGTGTATCTTTGCCTACAGAGCCCTGCTCTGGATGAATGCCACTCCTTGCCCCATTACCTCTGAACCCAAGCTCGGCCATTTTAAAACCCTCCTTAAGGATCACCTTCAAACCATCAATGGCTGTGACTGAGCATAGACTCCACACATACACTTCAACAATAGATTCTCCTCCTGCTCCCCCCATCCCTAGCACCAGTCTTATTATAATTCCTACTATAGTGTCTATCCCACTTTCACCTAGTAATATTTGATGCTACCAGGCCTTGACTTGGTAAAGCCTGCACCTGGGCTCCTTATGCTTATCTCCAGTAACTGTACTGCTGACTTAATTGTTAAGCTGTCCTTACTTGCTGTATAAATGCATAATGACGTGGAGCTTTTGGAAATGAGTCTCTGACTCAAAGGTTTATAAATCTGAAATGTTCAATAAATAAATAAATAAATTTAGCGTGATGGAAATATGGCAGTGCTTTTGTTTACATTTTGCTAAGTGAGCAAGGATTTCTTTCTTTTTTTTTTTTATAAACAGGCTTCTCTGGCTACTGGATCTGGAAATAAGAGTCTGCATTTCCACCATCTTACTAAGCTACAAATGATCAGTCACATAAGTGAGCCAGAAAAGAAAACAGGCTTTAAATGTCACGACGGATAAATGATCTTATCTGTCATAGTCAGTGTAAGTAACTGAATTGTCTGAAATCTCATGAAGAGTTTCAGACTTTTGCCATTTTCATTCCCAAATGTGTCTTTTCTAAGAAGGAAACAAGGGAAAGAAGGAGACTAGAAGAGGTGTTGTCTGTTTAACCATTCATTTCAAAGCCGAAGGAGGCACTGTGGCTACTGATTAGAGAGCACAGTCTAGGAACCTGCAGATTACAGGTTCGCTCCCCCCCATGCCCAAATACTCAGTCACTGACTTAGAGGGAAAGTCACTTGATGTTCTGGGATTCCAGTCCGCTGCACTGTGAAAATGGAGAGCAGCAGGACTCCACGGAAAACACGAAATTACATCTCAGCTATAGGAAACAGAGCCTCAGGTTCTGATGGGGGAATGGGCAAAGACCCTGCCCTGGGGGGCAAGGCAGGAAGGAACACCAGGGGAGGTAAGTCCCGGAGGACAGATAACGGGGCTGAGGGCAGGGTCGAGCCGATGTGAGCCAGCCAGGGGAGCATAAAGCATAGCGAATAAAAAATAAACCGATAAATTGTTCAATAAAAATAACTGTCTTGGTGGAATGTCTGGAAAATGGTTCCATCTTTCAAGTCTGTTTATAAGTGCAAAATTCGTGGGACCTTGAGACTGGTAAGTCTCAGAAGAATTCCCATGAGACTGATGCAAATCAGTTACTACTCATTCATCTTCATTTCCAAATAAAACAACTGGCAAAAATGCTAAACGTCCGTCACTAAACTGTGATCCTGTGTCACTCGACAACCTTTAATGAAAAAACATGCTTTACAAGGCTAGCTACAAATAAGCAGGCTCATGTCTTGTATTGCTGTGGTGAATCACTTTATGCATATTCATCCATGCATCAAAATGACAGGGTAGCATTTCACATAGTGAAAACCATTTTAAAGAGCTATGACAGTCATGTAATCATGTGACTGACTGGCACTTATCTGTTTTTGTCAGTCGCAAGCTGAAGAAAAGAGCAGTGTCCTTGTGGGATAACAGAAGACAAACCTCACTTGACAGAACCCAGATAAGGAGCTGAAACAAAAATAAACCTGAGCCATCAGGCTGGTCTACCAAAACGGACTAGTGGTTTGCAGGATTTTACTGAAGGACAGCTTGAACTAGTGGTTATCTGGTCATCAGCTGTACTGATAAAACAGGCATACTTCACTGCATAACACAAAATCCCAGAAGCTGCATGCTGTACATATCTATACAGCATGTGCATCAAAGCTAATTCACATGTTGAGCAATCAGATAAAAGAGGGTGTCACTGCCACTCTCTTCTCCTCTGCCGCTGGAGCTGGGCTGATAATGTGTTTCTAAATAAAGCAAAGGAGAAAAGAAACAATAGCAGTGAAATGTGCATGTCGGGTTCTAGAAAATAATGGCAAAGCAAGGCAGACAATAGACAAAGGGAGAAGGGTAATGCCACTCGTATGCTTCTAGCAGTAATAGCTGAGACAAGAGACAAGAGGGCAAAACTAGGACAAACAACATTGGATTGCTGAACTACAGCGAAGAGAAAGAGAGAGGAGGTGATCCATCAAAGCAGAAAAAAGAAATTGGCTTGTTTATTACTAAATGTCATGACAAACGCAATTTATGTCACATGACTTGGGGAAATGACCTTAGAAACTTTGAGATTTTCCACCAAAGGTAACAAGAAAGTTAAGAGTGCACCTAGATAAGGAAGGTTTAAACACTGTCTATTATTTGGAAAGTTGTAGGAGGAATCAGAAAGAAATATTTTCCTTACAATTTGTTTTGTCTGAATCAGGTTTCATAGAATCATTACACAATTTTAAATCACTACAGTACTGTGCCAGTAAAAATGCAATACCTCTGTACATGCAAAACAAAGCACTAGAAATGGCAAGGTGCTTTCTCATCTGGCTACAGCTTTCTTACAAAGTTTTTTTAAAAGCAAATGCAAGTTAGCAGGCTCTCCACAGTTTGTGATAAAACACTACCATTTATTTGCATACTGCCATCTTTTATACGAAGCGTACCTAAAAACTTTATAGACAGAGCTCTATAGACTGTTTTTGTACTGCAGCATTTCTGAAGCATTTGCACATGCTAGACAGGGAAATTTACAGTGCCTTAAGGGAATTACGTGGTGTAGTTGGTATTTAATTCAGATTGTAAGCTGTGTTTTACCTGCAACTGGTGTTTTCAGCCCCCATTCATGTTAGCGAATGCGCAGTCAGGGGACCTGTTGCCTTACTTTGTTCTGCTTCTCGCCGTACCCCTAAGCCTTTGTTCTGTTCTTTGTTTCTGCAGGCTCCCAAGCGCCTCCCTCCTCCCACATACACACATGCTCCCATCCTATCCATGGAGCAGTCAGCACTCTCGGAGCCATCTCTCAAGGTAAACGTCTGGAAGAACTAAGGACAGCAAGCTAGATTGTTGTATGGGGTGTTAGCCTGTCGACGCTGTACATCGACTACTCCGCTCACCCCAGTCACCCACCCATCCAAGGCTGTCCCTAGCCTCATAGGGCCATGTGGTCACGTGACATCACATGACTACTGCAGTGATCCGTAATAAAGTTCCTAATTCACCATATGTAGGTTATACTCTGTGATCACTAGGGGTCACTCACTAACCTCTCCCAACCTTCTATTTCTACTGTCCTTTCCCTAATCCTCCAAGGTCTATACCCCACTTCCACAACCCTCTCACCCTGAATTCTCTATTTTACCCCTCTACTTCCCCACCTGCCCCACATGGGTTTTGAACCCCTGACCCTGTACACCATATGCCAGCAATTCAATTCAACTTTATTTATAAAAAGCGCTATTCACACTGATCATAGCGCGTGTACAATAAAAACACAATAAATATTTTACTTAAAAACATAAAAATTACTCAAACAGTCCTGCAGCACAAATCAGTAATCTGGAAAAGCAAGGTCAAACAGGTACATTTTTACAGCAGTTTTAAAGCTCTCCACCGTGAGGCATGCTGGAATGAGGTAGCGAGTTCCACAGGGTGGGTGCTACAAATGCCAATGCCCGAGCCCCAGATGTCTTCAACTGAACCCTGGGAACCTCTAGCCATCCCTCGTTGGTGGAGCGGAGTGGTTGGAGGGGGCAGTAGAGATGCAAGAGCTCTTGCAGGTAACTTGGACCCTGTCCATGCAGGGCTTTAAAGGTCAGCAAGCCGACCTTAAAAGTGATCTGTGACTGAACTGGCAGCCAGTGCAGCCCGCACAGCACAGGTGTGACATGACTAGATCGAGACAGCCCCTTCAACAGCCTGGCTGCCGCATCACCTGCAGGCAGCAGACATCAACTTCAGATAGCCCTAGGTACAGGGAGTTCCAGTAATCAAGGCAGGAGGTCACAAAGGTGTGGCCCAAAGTAGGTAGGTCACCAGGCAGAACAAGGTGATTAATCCAGGTGAGATGCCTCAGATGGTAAAAAGAGGACTTGATGATGGCCAACACCTGAGAATGCAGCGTCAGCCCATCATCAAGGATAACACCCATATTCCGCACCTGTTCAGAGGTCAACAGCTGGCTACCACCAAGCCCAGTGGCAGAGCCAGCAGCCAACTCCTCTACACAATGGCCTGGATCCTCCACCAAAACCTTGGTCTTATCCGGATTTTACCTCAACCAGTTGGCATTCATCCAGTCTTGGATCTTGGCAAGGCAGTTGTTAAAAACCAAGCGTGCACTATCCTGCTCAGGCACATAGGACAGGTAAAGTTGGGTATCATCTGCATAGCAGTGAAAACTCAACCCATACCACCTTACAATGTCTTCCAATGGAAGCATGTACACCTCGAACAACACTTGTGACAACACAGAGCCCTGTGGTACCCCACACAACAGATTGAATGAATCGGAGGAATAAATCCTAACACTACCCCCTGAGATCTGCTAGTGAGGAAAGAATGGAACCATCTGTGTAAGGACACTACCTGACAGGCCACAGATCAACCACAGATGCTCTAGAAACACCACATGGTCCACGGCATTTCAAATGCAGTGGAGGCATTAGTAAGAACCAAGATGGAATGGCTCTTCTGATCCCTCGCTATCAGGAGATCATTGAGCACCTGAACAAGGGCAGTGTCTGTGCTGTGCCTCTTTTGAAATCCTGACTGAAGAGGATCATAGATATCATGGATGGTAAGATGATTCTCCAGCTGCAGTGTGACTGCCTTCGCAATAACCTTGCCCATAAAGGGGAGGTTAGAGACCGGCCTGTAGTTGGCAGTCCAGTCCAGGTCGAGAGAAGATTTCTTAAGGAGGAGCAGCAATACTGCCTCCTTCAGGAAGTTCAGAAACTCACCTGCCTCTAATGAACACTGGACAATCTCCACTAGAACTGGGCTGATGACTTCAACACACCCCACAAGGAGGCGGATTGGGCCCAAGTCCAAACCACAGCAGGTAGGCCACATACTCTGGACCATCTGCATGCCATCTACAATCTCCAACCAGTCAAAGTCAGACCAGTCAAACTGAGAAACTGTAACCTCCCACCGACTACCGCCACCCTTATTTGAACTAGCCAATCAGATCTCGGACCTGATGTCAGCCACCTTATCAGCAAAATCAAGCAAACTCATCACACTTTTCCTAAGAAAATGCTTTCCGAATCTGCAGACAGGTGGGATTGCACAGTCTGTCCACAGTTCGAAAGAACTGAGCTGGTCGATCTGTGCTGTGGCTATCTCCCCATACAGGAACTCTGCCTTCTTATGAGAGATGGCCGATTGGTATTCCCTATAATGGTTCATCAATCTAAGCTTGTCAGCATCAAGGCCCGATTTCCACCAGCAACACTCCAACCTTTGTCCCACTTGCCACAACTCCCTCAAAGTTCCATCAAACCAAGGGGACTGAGGACGAAGGGTGAGGGGATGAATGTGGACAGGAGTGATGGAATCCAGAGCCCCGTCACAGCCCTGTTATAGGCTAGCAACAGATTGTCTGGACCCATGCTTGCATTCGGTAATCCCAATAGATCCAGCACTACTATCAGACCATCAGGGGTCAAACTCCTCAAAGGGGCAGTACCGGACCATCTCCACAGGGGAAGGGCTATTGGGGTAGCTCAGAAATTGAATCTTATAGTGTGATGATCAGACCACCTCCACCACCATATCGGAGGTCTCCATACCCAGTAGAAAGACCAGGTCCAATGAGTAACCACAATTATGTGTTGCAGAGGCAACCACCTGTGTGAGACCCAACGAGTTCATAAGTCGGAGGAAGTCCTGACCAAATTGAGAAAGTTCGTCATAGACCCAGGCATTGAAATCACAGAGAACCATCAATCTGGGGCATTCCAATACCATATCAACAATGAAGTCTGTGACTTCCTGCATAAATTGCTTCTCACCCCAAAATGGATAGTAGATGAGAAGAATCCTGCACCCCACACCTGAAACAACAGTACACTCAAAGGATCAGGTCTCCCCAACTGGCACAGCTACAAGACCAAATTCCGTTCTAAAACAAACTGCTACACCCTCACCCCTATGATCCAGCCTCGGGTGGTATATCACCAAGAATCCATCCGGAATTGCTGACTACAGAATGGGACCAGAATTTTCATCCAGTCAGGTCTCAGTGAAGTAAGCCAGGTCTGCTGACCCAACAAGATCAGCAATAATAGCTGTCTTGTTTTTAATGGACCTGGCATTGCATAACACCACCCGAGTAGGATGAGAAACTGAAGCCGGCCGAGCTACCAGCCCACTAAGCGTGGAGCCCTTGGGTATGGGTACCAGGCACAGTGGAACGCGCTCTGGGACCCATTTCACACCCAACCACTGCACTACTCAGTCAGACCTACAATACCCTTGTACTCTCTTTGGCTTTATTTTCCTAACTACTGTACCTAGACAGGCTCTGGTGACCTACCCCCCAAGCCTTTTGTCCCACATAAAACACTATCACTACAGGGTGCACCAAGCAGGCTGCTTTGTTAGTGCTGGCCTGAAGTCACTATCCCATCTCAGTTTTATTTTATTTATTTATTGGGAAATCAGAATTACACCATTTGAGCCAACAGACTCTTTTGCAAAGGCTCCTCATCGGTAGACATAGTAAAACATCACAAGTACAGGTGCATGACATCAATCAGTCCATTTATTACATTAGCAGGGAAGGTACAGAACTGAGCAACATTCCATAGCAGAGGGCAGAGACAGCCCAGAGTCGTGTGCAAAACAGAAAAAAAATACAGAAAACAAAAATACAGATTGTAAGGCAGGAGGTTCATCATAATAACTGATTACACTGCAAGGAGATAATACATTTGAGAGGTAAATGAGGAACTGCACTAATATTACATAATGCAAAATAACATGACATAAATACTCTAAGACAAATTAGTCAGTGTGAAGGAGGTGGCAGGGGCTGAGTCAGTACAGTACTACTAGGAGCAGTCACAAGTTGAGTTGCTAGTGAGAAATTCCTTGAGTGAGGTTTTAAAAGGGCCTATTTTTGTGCCAGCAGTCAGAGCAGCAGGTAAGTCATTTAGCTAGCTAGGAGCCCTGTGATAAAAGGCTCTTTGGCCCATGGATGTCCTGCAGCAGGGGACCAGGAAAGGGACCTTGGAGGTACTTCTGGTGAATCTTTGTGGGAAGGATGGTTGGATGAGACCCTGTAGACTAGGTGGAGTGAGTTTCCACTGGATTTTCTTAGCCAGGAGGCATGTGTGATACTTAAAGCGACATTCGAAGCTAAGCCAGTTTGAGCGACTGTAGAGGTCACATGTGTGAGTAGTTCTATCGCAGCCTGTCAACAGGCGACGGGCCTTGTTTAGTGCTGTCATAATGCAGCAGAGAGCAGTGTTATCAGCTGAGCCGTAGCACACAATTCCATAGTCCAGCACAGAGAGGACTGAGGATGACACAGCAAGGCGCAGCACATCATTAGGCAGACAGTGTTTGATCCAATAAAGGAAGCCAATACTGGAGTGTATGGTGTTACAGAGGATATGGATATGTGCATGATAGGTAAGGGAGGAGTCAAGGGTGATGCCCAGGTATTTGAATGTGTTTACCTGCTCAAGCGAGGAGCCTTGGGAGGTGTTGACAAGTACAGTGGAGTCATAGTAGGGGTTCTGACAGTGTGCAAAGATCATGGTCTTAGTTTTTTTTATAGTTTATTACTAGTCTGTGCTCTGGGAATCAGGACTCGGCTTTAGTGAAAGACTTCTGTAGGGCATCCTGCAATGGTAGAGGCTGACGATTGCTCCAGAAAATGATTGCATCGTCAGCATAAAGAAGTAACTGACTGGAACAGACTCTGGGTAGTGAGTTTAAGAAAAGGCTAAATAGAAGGGGGCCTAGAATGGAGCCTTGGGGGACCCCAAAGAGAACTGGAAGGCAGGAGGAGAGAGTAGTGCCAAGCTTGACCTGCTGTGATCTGTTGTATAGATAGTTTTCGAACCAGGCCATAGTATCAGGGGTCAGTCCCACGTCAGTCAGGTGTCTAAGGAGAAGGGCATGATGGACAGTATCAAATGCCTTAGCTAGGTCGATGTAAACTGACCCAACTAAGTGCCCCAGATCCATGGCCTTGTGGATGTAGGAGGTATATTCAAGGAGAGCTGTGCTGGTGCTGTGGCCCCCTGTGGAACCCATGCTGCTTGGGGCACAAGAGGTTATATTTTCATAGGTGTTCAGTGAGCTGATCGGCTACTATTTTCTTAAGGGCCTTAGAGAGGGGGGCAGAATAGAGATCGGCTGGTAGTTAGTAGTGGCAGTGCGTTCACCACCTTTCAGAAGCAGGGTGATGACAACCCTTTTCTGGGGGGGGAACTCCCCAGACAGAGGGAGCGGTAAAGAATTTTAGTGAGGGGGACTAGGGCAGCTTCGAGAGATAGGTGGAGGAGTTTTAAATCCAGGGAGTCTCTGCTGTGGCGGCTCTTACCTAGGACATTAGAGATGTAAGACTTAGCCTCTTTCAGTGTTATTACTCGAAACCTGACAGGTAGGGTGGATGTGGGGAACATATGAAGATGAAGAAGATGTAGGGGTGGGGGCCAAAAGCTAGGGGGAAGCACGCTGCTAAGGTCAGAGAAGGAAGAGTTTAAGGCATTGGCAATTTGTAGGGAGTCCTGAGATATGGCCTCCTTAAATGAGAGTTGGGAGGGTGGGAGGATAACGTTTTACTATTTAGTTCTTTGATAGTATCCCAGAATTGATGACCTGAGCCCCTAGAAGAGGTGAGGACATTTCAATAATAAATGACTTTGGCCTGATGCAGGGCACAGGTACATTTGTTCCTAGCTTCCCTATACCATTGTTTGTTCTGAGGCAGTCTTGAAGCGAGGGCTTTATGCCAGAGATTATCCCGATGGTGCATGAGGTCGAGTAACATAGAAACATAGAAACATAGAAGTTGACGGCAGATAAGGACCGCAAGGCCCATCCAGTCTGCCCATTTCTTTTTCTACCTCATAAATGTGCCATCGGCCTTTGCTCTGTCAGTGACCTATCTATTCATAGTCATTTGTATTGCTCCCTTATGCCTATCCCATGCCTGTTTGAAGCCCTGCACTGTATTCATAGCCACCACTTCTTGTGGTAAGCCATTCCATGCATCCACCACCCTTTCTGTAGAGTAGTGTTTGAGATAGCCAGGGGGTATCACTTTTTTTACTACCTGCTTTGTAACTGGGGCAAAAAGGTCACACTCAGAATTGAAGGATGTTATGAAATAGATAAGTGCATCATCTTTGCTACTTGCTGTATCTATGGGTGACCAGTCACAGTTTGAGAGGTGTTTTTTTAACCGGGCTAGTGAACCTCACTTTAAATGCCTACAGTATATGGTTTTGGGGGGGAGGGTTTAGGGGCCTTACAGGACCACCAGCACAGTACAGGTGAGTGATCACTGATGGCATCAGGGAGCACTAAGACCTTTGAGATTCTGTTAGGGCGGTTTGTGAAAATTAGGTCCAGCAAAGTAGCAGTCCCTGTCCTGTGGTTATGTCTTGTGGGGGATTGGACAACTTGAGTCAGGCCCATGGCCAATGAGGCATCTTTATAGTGGGCAGCTGATGGCACTAGCCAATTTGTGTTAAAGTCACCCAAAACAATAATCTCACTGGAATAAGGGAAAGATGAGATGCAGTTAGCAACTGCTGCAAAAGCTGCCTTCTGGTTACGAGGTGGAATATAAACCACCAAAACATAGAGGGTTTTACCTGGGTTGCCAAGAGTAAGCTTTACAGTGAGTACTTGGGCCCCATCCGTGAGAGGAGGGGTGGGGACAACCATTGCCTGGAGGGAGTTTCGAATATAGAGTGCGCAGCCACCACCCCATGTGCCTTGGTGATCTGATTGAAAGATGGAGTAGCCGTTAAGGGCCACATGTGAGTCCACAGTGGTTTTGGAGAGCCAAGTCTCAATTAAAGCCAGGATGTCTGGCTTGTGCTGCACAATCCAACCTTGAAGAGAGTCAAATTTTTTTAGTAGGCTATAGATATTTAGGGAAGCAGCAATAAGGCCTTTCCTTTTATCACCAAGGGGAGTGGCCTGGGGAGCTGGCCCTGGGTTAGGGTGAACATTCCCGGATATAAGAAGGAGGAAGAAGAGGATGTGGTGGGTTATGGCAAACTTAATGAGTTTGTGTTCTCTGGCAACAGCAGATGCTTTCACATTGGGGCTATGTACTGGTACAGGAAGTGAGAGGATGATTGGCGCCACAAGGAGGGGGAAGGGAGGGCGGTGAGAGAGGTAGTATATGATATTATCGGGGAGGTTGTTAGAGTGCTGGTACTGGGAAGGACAAGTACTAGAGAACTGTGTAAATCTGAGAGAAGAGAGACAGGGAGTAGTGGGGCGGGGGTCAACTTTGAAAGAGGGGGGAGGAGATGGTGGGCAAGAGACTGATAAGGAGGAGGTAGAAGGAGGAGGCCATTTCAGCAGTCTGCACAATGGGTTAAAACTGCAACAGCTGAAAGGGATAACACACAGAGGAGGAGACTACAGCAAGAACCACCTCTCGCAGCCTCTAGTGGTGACTGAGTATGAGCTGCTAAGGAGAAAGCTGGGTGATTGGTTTTCACCACCACATGACTCTGCTAATATAAGGAATTGTTCAGCAAGGTTGGTGGGGGGGGAGGGGCAGCGGGGCGAAACAAAGACTCGGACTGTCCTATGCGACTCACAGTACACGTAGTAGTTGGCTGTGGCTCCCACACAGCTTGCTTGAGGGTGTTTGCTCGTACCTGCTTCACTGTTGCTCCAAATGCAGCTCGGGGAAGGGGTACCTCCAACTGCCCTCACAACCACCTCAGGAGCTGAAGGGAAGCAAGAGATTCAAGGTGAGATTTTATCCAGGCTGGAAACTAGGGGAGGGTTCTCAATGGGGGGGAGGAGCTCAATGAGAAAGCAATGATTTTGGCTCCTTAAGCATTAACTTTAAAATGGCTCCTGAGGTTAAAAAAAATGCTCCTAGAAGAGCACCTATCCCTGCTAACAAAATTACTATGTTTAACACTGTTGCCGTATGGATGGAAAGTTTTAACTTTAAAATGGCTCCTTGGCTAGAAACGCTCCTTGTGGTGCAGCTAACTCTATTAGCAGAATTACTTGTAGCTACAACCTGGATGCAGTTAAAAACAAGCATTTGTCAATGCCGAATGTTGATTGTGTTAGTCCGTTGAGCTCGCTCAGTAGCCCTCTGTCAGTCACTCGTTGTGTTTCTCCTGGTGCTGCAGGCTGCTGATTTGTACTGGGCTCCTGCCTGCATTGGCACCCTCTTCTGTCCACAAAGAAATCTGCAGCTATCCCAACAGAGCTCTGTTGAGGTGGGTCACTGCCCCTGTCTGACTTGCTCATTCTGTTTCTCCTGGCACTGCAGGATGGCCTTTTGTACTGGGCTCCTGCCTCTTTTGGTGGCTTTTTCTGCCCACAAAGAAATCTGCAGTAGTCCTGACTCAGGTCCGTTGAGCTTGCTCACTCCCCCTCTGTGACTTGCTCATTCCTTTTCTGCCAGCTCTGCAGGCTGACCTTTTGTATTGGGCTCCTGGGTGCATTGCTGCCCTTTTCTGCCCACAAAGAAATCCGCAGCAGTCTCAACAGAGCTCCATTGAGCTCACTCACTCACTCCCCCTCCCTCACTTGCTCGTTCTGTGTCTCCCGCTGTTGCAGGTTGCCCTTTTGTACTGGGCTTCTGCCTGCTTTTGCGGCTTTTTCTACCCACAAAGAAATCTGCAGCATTTCCAAGACAGCTCCGTTGAGCTCGCTCACTCCCCCTCCCTCACACGCTCGTTCCGTTTCTGCCGGTGCTGCTGGCTGGCCTTTTGTACTGGGCTCCTGTCTGCATTGCCGCCTTCTTCTGCTCACAAAGAAATCTGCAGCTGTCCCGACAGAGCTCCGTTGAGGTCGCTCACTCTGCCTGTCTCATTCGTTCATTCTGTTTCTCCTGGCGCTGCAGGCTGCCATTTTGTACTTGGCTCCTGCCTCTGTTGGTGCCTTTTTCTGCCCACAAAGAAATCTGCAGCAGTCCCGACAGAGCTCTGTTCAGCTTGCTCACTCCTCTTCTCTCACTCGCTTGTTCTGTTTCTGCCGGCGCTGCAGGCTGCCCTTTTGTACTGGGCTCCTGCCTGCATTGCCGCCTTCTTCTGCCCACAAAGAAATCTGCAGCAGTCATGATAGAGCTCCATTGAGCTTGCTCACTCACTCCCCCTCTCTCACTCATTCGTTCTGTTTCTCCTGCCGCTGCAGGCTGCCCTTTTGTACTGGGCACCTGCATGCATTGCTGCCTTTTCTGCCCACAAAGGAATCCGCAGCAGCCCCAACAGAGTTCCGTGAGCTCACTCCTCCCCCTCCCTCACTCACTCACTCATTCTGTGTCTCTCACTGCTGCAGGCTGCCCTTTTGTACTGGGTTCCTGCCTGCGCTGGTGGCTTTTTCTGCCCACAAGGAGATCTGCAGCAGTCCTGACACAGCTCCGTTGAGGTCGCTCACTCCACCTCTCTCACTCGCTCACTCTGTTTCTGCCGGCACTGCAGGCTGGCCTTTTGTACTGGGCTCCTGCCTGCATTGCCATTTTTTTTCTGCCCACAAAGAAATCCACAGCAGTTACAATAGAGCTCTGTTGAGGGTGCTTACTCCCCCTGTCTCACTTGCTCATTCTGTTTCTCCTGGTGCTGCAGGCTTCCCTTTTGTACTGGGCTCCTGCCTCTGTTGGTGCCTTTTTCTGCCCACAAACAAATCTGTAGCAGTCCTGACAGAGCTCCATTGAACTCGCTCATTCCCCACTCTCACTTGCTCATCCCGTTTCTGCTGCCGCTCCAGGCTGCCTTTTTGTACTGGGCTCCTGCCTGTATTGCTGCCTTTTTCTGCCCACAAAGAAATCTGCAGCAGTCACGATAGAGCTCCATTGAGCTCGCTCACTCCCCCTCTCTCACTTGCTCATTCTGTTTCTCCCACTGCTGCAGGCTGCCTTTTTATACTGGGCCCCTGTGTGCATTGCTGCCTTTTTCTGCCCACAAAGAAATCTGCAGCAGTCCCGACCCAGCTCTGTTGAACTCGCTCACTCCCCCTCTCTCACTCGCTCGTTCCATTTCTGCCAGCGCTGCAGGCTGACCTTTTGTACTGGGCTCCTGCCTGCATTAACCCTTTTCCTGCCCACAAACAAATCCACAGCAGTTACGATAGAGCTCCGTTGAGGGTGCTCACTCCCCCATCTCACTCGCTCATTGTGTTTCTCCTGGCGCTGCAGGCTGCCCTTTTGTACTGTGATCCTGCCTCTGTTGGCACCTTTTTCTGCCCACAAAGAACTCTGCAGCAGTCCCGACAGAGCTCCATTGATCTCAGTCACTCCCCCTCTCTCACTCGCTCTTTCTGTTTCTGCTGGCGCTGCAGTCTGCCCTTTTGTATGAGGCTCCTGCATGTGTTGCCACCCTTTTCTGCCCACAAAGAAATCCACAGCAGTCACAATAGAGCTCCGTTGAGCTCACTCACTCCCCCTCCCTCACTCGCTCATTCTGTGTCTCCCGGCGCTGCAGGCTGCCCTTTTGTACTGGGCTCCTGCCTGCATTGGCACCTTTTCCTGCCCACAAAGAAATCCGCAGCAGTCCTGACAGAGCTCAGTTGACCTCGGTCACTCCTCCCCTCTCTCTCTCGCTTGATCCTAATCTGTCCTATCACTGATTTCCAACAGCGACTGCAGTATTCTGCGCCAGAAGCGTGAAAACACATTTCAGCCAGGATGTGAAAAATGGAAGCTGTACTGTTCATGAGGAGGTGTGGAAAAATGCCAGTGTTGAAAATGTGGCGTGAAAATATTACTAATTTGCGAAGTTACAAGGGTGCATGGAAACTGCACACGCACGCTAGTAACACAGTCATTTGAAGGAGGTTTCATCACAAAATTTTCAACATAGGCATTTTAGGACCTCTGCTCATGAGCAGTGTCAGTGTGATTTTCTTAATGTGTCCCGAACACTGATTTCTCACAGCAACTGCACTATTGTGCGCCGGAAGGGTGAAAACACATTTCAGCCAGGATGTGAAAAATGGCAGCTGCACTGTTCATAAGGAGGTGTGGAAAAATGGCAATGTTGAAAATCTGGAGTGAAAATATTGCAAAGTTGCGAAGGTACTAGCGTGCATGGAAACTGTGCAACGCACGTTCGTGGCACAGTCATTGTATGGAGTATCGGCACCAAATTTTCAACATAGACATTTTAGGACCTCTGCTCATGAACAGAGTCACTGTCATTTCCGTAATCTGTCCCAAATGCTGATTTCCCACAATGACCGCGCTATTCTGTGCCAGAAGTGCAAAAACACATTTCAGCCAGGATGTGAAAAATGACAGCTGTACTGTTCACAAGGAGGTGTGGAAAAATGCCAATGTTGAAAATGTGGTGTGAAAATATTGCAAATTCGCGAAGTTACAAGCGTGTGTAGCAACTGTGCAATGCACGCTCATAAAACAGTCATTTTTGGGATTTTTTCCACCAAATTTTCAACATAGGCTTTTTGAGAGCCCACCTCATGAACACTGGCACTGTCATTTCATTAATCGGTCCCAAAAGGTGATTCCGTGCAGTGACTGTGAAATGACCTGTCAGGGCTGATTAACGCCATGACAGTGGCAGAATTCATGAGGAGGGGTCCCAAAAACCCCATGTTGAAAATTTGGTGCCAAAATTTGAAAAAATGACTGAGATATGCACCAAAGTTGAAAAAACCCAATTTATTCCATTATGCAGCTTATCGGCATTTCCTCAGTTCGCGGTCGGCTTTGAAGAGTGCAGACGTGTTCCAGGTCCACCAAAGAGCGTCGCACCAGACTCCGGAGGTAAGTATGGGGTGGAGGGTGTGGGAGGCAGGGTGGGCGTGGAGTTGCGGGGAGGGGGCAGGGAGACCGCAAGGGACCGTTGTCTTTTTTAACAGGTTAAACAAACAAACAAAAAGAACGTTGCGGGCATTTTTTGGAGGATGTGGCACACTGGGGTGGGCTCCCAGTGTGCCAAACAGACTCTTTTTTGGGGAAGCAGTCATGTAGCCGATGGGGATTGGGCACACCTGACCCACAACAAAGGGGGTGCCACATTATGCCGATGGGGATTGGGCACCCTGTTGGCACACTACAAAGCCGGGGGGTGATATTATGCAGATGGGGACTGGGAACCCCGCAGTACATACTGTGATGGGGGTCTCATGTGCCGAGGATGGCCGCTCCGCACACAAGAACTTGGCTGGGGAAGATGCCGATGAGGATTGGGCACCCCCGTCGGCAATAAAAAATGGGAGGGGACATAATGCTGAGGGGGATTGGGCACCCCCTCGGCAAACAGGCAAGGAATGGAAGGGATCCCTGCAATGAGGGGTCACTCCCTCATTGCAGCGGATGATGCTGCAATGTCGAGGCAGCCCCTGATTGCAGCGGCTAAAATTTTACAAGTTGGTGGCATGCTGGCTGAACTAGTGTCAGCAGCAGCATGCCACGGCATTGGGGGAAGCGGGCCAAGTCTTTAAAGGCTGTGGGGGCATTGGCCACAACAGTGCCGTGCTTCCACAACCTGCTTCTGGAGAAAGCTGCCGCAATATGTTTCTTGCGCATGCACGCAATCAACATAAAAAATGAGTAAGAACTAGAACTTTAAGACAGGAATTTAGTGAGTTCCTCTGTACTCCGGCACAGCTTTTTTGAAAGTTTCCTTTAGGAACACTAGAAGCAGTTGCAAATTCCAGGAAAATCATATAAAGTCAATTAAGGTACCACACTGTAGAAATGTAGCAGGAAGGCTTCTAACAAAACACATTAGCAAAAAAATATCTCCATTTGTTGGCTGACACTGTGGGCCAGGAGCACAATTTTGAACTTGGAGCCAAAATGAAACAGACAAAGACACGAACTGTCTTATGCGACTCGCAGTGCACATAGTAGTCAGCCGTGGCTCACCACATGGCTTGCTTGAGGGTGTTTGCTTGTACCTGCTTCACTGTTGCTCCAAACTGCAGCGTGGAGGAGGACTACCTCCAACTGCCTTCATGACCACCTCGGGAGTTGCCTCACTGTTGCTCCAAACTGCAGCATGGGGGAGGGCTACCTCCAACTGCTCTCATAACCACCTTGGGAGCTGCTTCAATGTTGCTCCAAACTGCAGCGCAGGGAAGGGCTACCTCCAACTGCCCTCACGACCACCTAATTTCTACTATCCTCACTCAGGGGCCCTGTAAGCTCTCAATTGATTGTTTCTAATATACTCTCTGCTGCTAGTTCCCACAGTTCTCTACTTCCCTTCAACTAATGAATCTATTAATTTTTACTCTGCTGGCTGTGTCCCTGCCATCCATGCTGGTGATCATTGACTACTGTGCTAATGCGCTAGCCTTAGACCAGGTATCACTGACCTATTTCAAAACTACCCATTCCCCACTCTCACACCGGTCCCCTTGCCCCACCTGGGAACAGTTCCCCCTTGGTCCTATAACCCTGTGTTTTTTTTTCCAACACAGATTGCCATCTTCTTGGTCACTACCTGTACTCCTGCTCCTGGACAACACATGACCCCCCCCTGCCCATACATCCTCCTCCTCTCCCAACTACTCCTAGCTGGTGAAATTGAGTGTAACCCAGGCCCTCCCAACTCCTATATTACCTCCTCCACTAGCACCTGGGTAGACGCCACGGGGCTGAAGTTTGCTCATATTAACATCTACAGTCTCCCATCCAAGTTCCCTGACCTGGAGGCATGGGTATCTCTGCACAAGCCCCATGCAGTGTTCCTCAGGGAACCCCCTCTCTGCTATGGTTGTCCTCTGCCCTGATACCACATCCCGCAACGAATGACTCCTATCCGAGCTGACCCTGGGCTCCACAAAGAAGCTCTATGTTGGCTGCTGCTATAACCCTCCTACTGCAGGGTCCGGGGGAACTAAACAATTTTTTACCTGGCTTCAGTACACTCTCCCCCACAGAAACACCATTCTTCTTGGTGATTTCAACTTAAACTGGCTGAGTGCCAACCAATTGGACTACGTCTGCCTGCTAAAATAACACAATCTTGTCCCGTCTATCACACTACCCACCAGACAAAACCCTTGTACTGCCACCCAAACCCTCCTGGGCTGGATCATCACTAATAGGGAAGACTGTGTACTACAAGCAGGAATAATGTCTGACTCCATCAGCGACCACTCACCCACATCTACCAAGTCCAAGCGCACTCCCCCCAAATATTTATCCTTTCATAACTTTTGCCGCTCTGACACCCCCTCCTCCTTAGCAAAGCACAGTCGCTGGATTCGTCTCTACTCTACTCCCTCACTGAAGTGTCCTCAGCAGTGACGTCTTTCACTCAGACCCTGATGGCACTACAAGAAAAACATTTCCCTCTCACAACATGATGGATCCTAGGCGGCTGCTCACACTGGATCACCAAAGATCTTCTCTCCCACATGAAGGACAGGGATCGTGCTTGGATACCTACAAGGCGTCACCCTCCCCAGTCCTCTGGGATGCCAACAGGCATCTGAGAAACAGGTGCAAATACCTGGCTAAATCCCTGAACCAAAACTACTTCCATAACCTTCAGGAGAAAAATCACGGTGACCCGAAGAAATTCTGGGAGTCTATCAGATCACTCCTAAACCTCCAAACTGACAAGTCTGCCCCACATCTCAATTCCTCTACTGGCCTGGTAACTGATCCTCTAGAACTGGCCAAGGCTTTTAATGATAAATTTACTGACCTCTCAGCGCTTCTCTCCAAGCTCCCGAGCAACCCACCCGGTGGATCAGCCTACCCCCCAAACTACCCCCTAGCCCCCCTTCCCCCATTCTCCCTTTTTATTTCAAGGCTGTCTCCTCTATTGACACCTCTAAGCTTCTCAAATGCCTTCCAAACCATGGTTCCCCTGGGTCTGACTACCTCTACCCTATCTTCCTCAGATTCATCTCCCCAGCCATTGTCAAGCCCCTTACATTCATTTTCAACCTTGCCCTTTCCACTTCTACTATGTCTGACCTTTGGAAAATGGCCAAAGTAATACCCATTTTCAAAGCTGGTGACCCCCACTCCACCGACAACTATCGACCAACATCCATCCTCCCCCATCTAAGTAAGCTCCTCGAGAAAATTATTCACCACCAGCTCACCGAACATGTTGCAAAGTACAACCTCATGTGTAGCTAGCAGTATGGCTTTTACATGAATCATAGTACCACTACTGCCCTCACACTGCTGACTGACCACATCCTCAGGAACATGGACAATGGTCAAGCCACTGGTGCAGTTTTCATCAACCTCTCCAAGGCTTTCAACTTGATAAATCATGCCCTCCTCATTTAAGAACTATGGCTTCTAGGCTGCTCCCACGAGGTATCTAATTGGTTGCACAGTTACCTCTCCAGTCGCTCCCAATTTGTCTGTGTGGGCCCTGCTTGCTCCCCTACCCTGCCTGTCTCTACCATGTGCCCCAGGGCTCCAGTCTGGGTCCCCTGCTTTTCAACGTATTGATAAATTCCCTTCCCTCTGACAGTCTTACCTGTCACTTCCTCCTCTACGTGGACAGCCTTGTCCTGTTTCCTAGTGATAAATCTCCCTCCCACATTTCCTCAGTCCTCACCCATAACTATGGAGCAGCCCATAAATGGTTTGCAACCAACCTCCTCCTGCTAAACACTAAAAAAAATAATGTCAGTGCTGTTCAGTCTCCAAGCCCTTCCTAGCTAAGCTCAGATCTCCCTCTTCTCTTCACATTGTCTCCCCTGATGGCCTGGTGCTTGAAGATGTTGACACCTTCAAGTACCTTGGTATCTTACCTGACCTCTTCCTCTCCTTCTCTGAGCACATTAGCTCAGTAGTTCGCAAGATTCACCAAGCGCTGGGTATAGCCTACAGATTCAGACTCTACCTCACCCCGGGGGCTTGGCTTGCTATAGTTCAGGGTAACCTAGTTCCCATAATCAATTACTGTTCCTCCATCTACACTAGGGCTTTCGTCTTCCCTCACTGCCAAACTCTCAACACCTACAACAGTGCCTGTCACTTTGTCTTACTGGCCCCCTTTTCCACCCACCACTATGCCCTATATCAGTCACTGGGTTGGCTCCCACTCCAAGGCCGCTTTGACCATGCCGTTTGCTGCTTGGTCGATAGTGCTGTCCGCATCGGTCAAGAGTCCCCTCTTGCAGCCCTATTCCAAGTCAGAACCTCGCACCATAGCCTATGCTCAAACTGCCCCCCCACCACATTCCCAAGGTATCTACCAACATGGGTGGGAGAGCCCTATCTGCTGCTGCCCCCTCACTGTGGAACATATTGCCAGCCAGGCTTCATTCCCTGGCTACCCACCATCTGTTAAATCCCACCTCAAAGGCTGGCTCCTAGCTGAGTCTTGCTGTCTCTACTCTACTCCCTTGCTTCTCTGGGTAGCCTTACATCTTCCTCCACTGACAGCACAATAATCACCTGACACCGTGAATCCCCATCTGCCTCACAGCTACCAGAAATTTGTATCTGCATTTAATACTCTTACTTAATGTTAGCAAGGTCCATTGTTTGTACTATTCTTACATTGTTCTGTCACCATTGTTATTCAGTTGTCATCTATGCTCTATTGTATTTTGAAAATTTTTCTTATGTTTAGTATTTTTGTCTATCTTGTACTACCTTGCATTATGTCCTATTGTATTTTTGATTTTTATCTTGTATTTGTACTTTGCCTAACTATTTCCTTCTGTGCCATTGTCATGGCCCGGATCATGCATGAAAATGGCCCCTGGGATCAATTTACTTACTCGATTATCAAAGTCATAAATGAATAAATAAAAACGCCTCACAGTAAAGTGGTTGCATCTTTCCATTTAATAATAATAACGGGAGTAGATCTCAAAATGTACATGTGCTGATACTTTTTTTTTTCCCTTTTTTCTTTTGCGTTAGGTTCAGATTGAAATATGAAGGCTTATTCATCAACTAAATTTAATATATCAGTTATTTAATGCCTTCTTTTTTCCGTCATCATTACCCTACTATCAGTGGGTCCAGGATTCTACCTATTTAGTACATAAATACTTTAATAAAAAGTTTTCCTTTGTTTTTTGAATACTTTAGCTGTTTTATTGTATTCCTGTCAGTAACACACTCTGAAATGGGGCTCATATTTTTTTAAGTGTTATCATTTTCATTTTGGAAGTAGTGAATTCTTTCTAGTTTCATAGTGTCAATTATGTAATTCAACCGGCTTCATAAGCTGGGGGGCCATATCCTTCCATTTTACTACATAGAAACATAGGCGTTGACGGCAGATAAGGACCGCAAGGCCCATCCAGTCTGCCCATTTCTTTTTCTGCCTTATAAATGTACCATTGGTCTTTGCTCTGTCAATGGCCTATCTAATCATACTCATCTGTATTGCTACGTTATGCCTATCCTATGCCTGTTTGAAGTCCAGCACTGTATTCATATCCACCACTTCCTGAGGTAGGCTGTTCCATGCATCGAACACCCTTTCTATGAAAAAGAACTTCCTCATGTTACCCCTTAATCAGCCTCCCTCTAATCTCATGCTGTGTCCTCTTGTCCTGCTATTTTTCTTATATTGAAACATGTAAGACTCTTTCACCTTGTTAATGCCCTTAAGGTGTTTGAATGTTTCAGTCATATCACCTCTCTCCCTCCTTTGCTCTAGGGTATACACAATGAGCTCCGTTAATCTGTCCTCATATGTTTTCTGATGCAGTCCCCATAGCATTTTGGTTGCCCTTCTCTGGACTGCCTCAATTTGGTTAATGTTCTTGTGTAGGTGTGGCCTCCAGTACTGCACGCAGTACTCCAGATGGGGCCTAACCAGTGTCTTGTAAAGAGGGATTATTACCTCCCTCTTCTGACTTGTGATACCCCTACTAATACACCCCAACATCCCTCTAGCCTTACCTACTGCTTTAGTGGTCTGCTTTGATGATTTCACGTCATTGGTGATGATGATGCCCAAGTCTCTTTCTTCTCTTGTGACTGCCAGCAACTCCCCTCCCAGCCTATAGGTGGGTTCAGGGTTTCTTTTCCCTATGTGCATGATCTTGCACTTCTTTGCGTTACATTCCAGTTGTCACTGTTTTGACCATTTTGCTAGTTTATCCAGATCTCTTCTCATTCTGTCCACCCCATCTGGATCATCTACTCCATTGCAGATCTTGGTGTCATCTGCAAACAGACAAACTTTACCCTTCGGTCCATCTGCAATGTCACTGATGAAGACATTGAAGAAGACTGGCCCCAGGACTGATCCCTGAGGTACCCCACTTGTGACTTGCATCTCTTCTGACTGTATACCATTTACCACCACTCTCTGTTTTCTGCCTGTCAACCAGTTTGCTACCCAGTTGACCAATTTCTGACCCACCCTGAGCCTACCCAGCTTATTAATCAATCTTCTATGTGGAACAGTATCGAAAGCTTTGCTGAAGTCAAGGTAGGCGACATCAACTGCTTCCCCTTGGTCCACCACTCTGGTTACGCAGTCAAAGAAATCTATGAGATTAGTTTGACAGGGCCTTAATTTTTGTAAACCCTTGCTGTCTTGGATCCTGTGCTCCTATGGATTCCTGGTGTTGCACTATCCTTTCCTTAAGGAGTGCCTCCATAATCTTGCCCACTACTGAGGTAAGAATGACTGGTCTGTAGTTCCCTGCCTCCTCCCTGCTACCCCTCTTGTGGAGGGAGAGCACATGAGCGCTTCTCCAGTCTTCTGGAACCTCTCCTGTACTCAGAGACTCACTAAACAGTTCCGATAATAGCTCTGCTAGTTCCACCCTTAGCTTCTTTAGTACACTGGGATGTATGCCAACAGGTCCCATTGCCTTTGTCCACCCTGAGCTTATTGAGCTCTTGTAGGACCCTTTCTTTTGTCAAGGGACTAGTGCACACCTCCCTCCCCACTGTGTCCATGATGCTGAGCTGTGGGTCCTGCCCTACCTTCTCTTCAGTAAATACTGAGCAGAAATATCTATTTGGGATAGATGGTTTTACATGGTCCTCCTCCTCACATGCCCCCTTATCCCCTCTGATCTTAGCAATACCCCTCTGGACTTCCTTCTTTCACTAATGTATCTATAGAAAGTCTTATGACCTTATTTTACTGTTTGTGCTAGTGTTTCCTCAGTTTGGGCCTTTGCCTGCCTTATTGCCTTCCCTGCTTCCCTTAGGGAAGTTTGGTATACCTCCCTGTCTTCATCCTGCTGCGTTCCCTTATATTTCCTGAATGCCAGCCTTTTGGCTGTGACCTTTTCTGCTACTGTTTTTGAGAACCAAAGTGGTTTCCTTCTTCTTTTGCACTTCCTTTTCTCTCTAACACAATGGGATGTTGCTTCAAGTATTACATCCTTAATGCTTGCCCACTTTGCCTGTACCCCCTCAGCTGTATTTCTTTTTGCCAGGGCTAGCTTAACTCTGTTGGCCATCTTATCAAAGTCAGCTCCTCTGAAGTCCCATAGTTTTGCCTTGGAATGGGATGATTTAGTTCTAGTAGCCAAATTGAACCATACCATGTGATGGTCACTGGCCCCCAGGTAACATTCTACCTGGAGATCTGTGATCCTTTCCCTGTTAGTCAGTACTGGTTCTAGGATAGCCCTGTCTCTTGTGGGTTGTTGTACCAGTTGTTTGAGTCCCTCCCCCTGCAGGGAATCCACCATGTGTCTAGTTCTGGCAGATGTTCCTGCTGGTATTGATCAATCTGTATCTGGCATGTTGAAGTCTCCCATTATCAGAACCTCCCCTTTAGCTGTCATGTTTTGTATATCTTCTAACAGTAATGTGTCTATGTCCTCCCCTGGTCTGGAGGCCTGTACACAACCCCAGTTTGTATGGCTGTCCCATTTCCTGTTTCCAGGGTGACCCACAGTTCTTCTGGCTCCTTATATGTATTCTGAATTTCTGTAGCTTTGATATTTTCATTGACATAAAGGGCCACTCCACCCCCCTTTTTGCGCCTCTGTCTCTTCTGAACAGTACATAGCCAGGTACTGAAATCTCCCAAGTGTGGTTACTGGTAAACCATGTCTTGCTAATTGCTAATATGTCCAGTTTAGCCTCTGTCATTATTGCCTACAGGTCTGGGATCTTGTTTCCCAGACTGTGAGCATTTGTGTACATGATTTTCCTTTGGCCAGATTTTGGTGTGTTAGTTGTTGGGCGAGGTCTGGCATTTCTCCTGTGCATTGTATGGGGAGCTGGACCTTTTTCCTTACTTAGTGATGCAAATGAACTACAAACATGCTGAACTCCTGTTTGACCACTAGCTGAGGGGGGAGGGGTGTTCTTCCCGTTCGACGTATGGGGTGCTGCACCCCTCTCCCCATTGGCTAGTTTAAATATTCTGCAAAGACGTCAAACTTCTGCCCCAATGCACTGACTCCCTCCTTAGTCAGATGCAGTCCATAAAATTTAAAGAACTTTTGCTCCCAAAACTGTTGCCAGTTCCCTACAAATTTGTATCATTTTTCCTGGCACCAGCCCTTGAGCCACATGTTTAGTTCCCCTATCTCCCCTTCTTTGACCTTCTGTCCATCTGCCCCCCTCTCCCAGACTGGCAGGATCTCAGAGAAGGAGATGCTGGATGAAATGGATGGTAGTTTGTCACCCAGCCTGGTCAGGTGTTCCTTGGTCTCCACAACTGATTGGCTGGTGAGATCGATAGTCCCTATGTGAACCAGGACGTCAATGTTTTCTCCTGCTTCCTGAACAATTTTAGCAATGTGGTCAGTGTGTCTCCACGCTGATGTACATGGGAGACATCTGACCATTACCCTTGGCTGGAGATACGTATCAACTCCCCAAATCATGGATTCTCCTGTGATCAGAGGTTTTTTGGATTTCCTTTTGGCTTTTTTTGTTTTGGTTCCTGTTTTGGGCAAGTTTTGTTATGCTAGCTCCTGTGCTGCAGTGTCCTCTGCTCCTTTGTTTGATTTCAGAGATAGAGGCAGATACCTGTTTGTAGTTTTTATATGGTTTGTGGAGGTGATATGTTGGAGAGCACCAAGTGATGGGGCACCGGATTTGCCCCTCCTAACCACCTGCCAATCTCCCGGACCAAATACCCTCTGCGGTTGAGGTGCTTCTATTTGATGTTGAGGAAATGGCACACAGTTCTTATAAGATATTTCCTCTTGAATATGTAATTTGAGGCACGCAATCTCTGCTCATGCTGCCTGGAGCTGAGCCCTTAGATCTCCAATGGCCCAACATGTAGGACAGTGTCTTAAATCCTGTAAAACTGCCCTTCTGAAAAGTGCTCCACAGTACCTGCAGTTAATGATATCCATTCCAGATAAGTTGCTGGGTTTATAACCTGGTCAGAGTAATTAGAAGGAAGAAAATGAAAGTAAAATTTGATTTTGTGCTTTGTTTGTTTGTTTTTGTATAACTTGTTATAACAAGTTAAATTACTAGTTCTCCTGTAAATGAGGTAACTATGTGCATACCCCTCTCATCCGCCCCTTCCTGCTTTGCTATAGGAAATGTCACGACTGTGCTAGCCTATAAAAGGAGTATAGTGTGGGGTGGTTGGGGACGGGGGTGGGTGGCTGGGCCCTTCTCCTGCCAAAAAAGAAGAACCACAGACGAAAGAAACAAGCAGGTAAAAGCAGAAAATATCAGCCAGCAATAAATACAGTAGCCCTGAAAGCTTATCCTAATGATAGATAAAACTATAAAACCTGTAAAGCACCACCTGTAACAATTTCAAAGAAGATACACCCTGTAAGAAACACTTTGCTACAGAGAAAAATAAAGCAGTAACAGAAGATATACCTTGCAAAAGACAATTTGAATCAGAAGATTGCAGCAGTAATCTGTAAGCGCACACCTGTAGGCACACCCTGTAATAATGCAGCAGAAGGTATACACAGCAACAACAATTTGAATCAGAGAAAAATAAAGCAATAAAATGTTAGCAACAAACGGTAACAATCCCTGTGAGTACAAAATACAAATAACAACACACAGTAAATCTGCCTAGCCATAAGAAGCCTTAATCATTTTCCTTGCTCTGGTAAGGTTATTTGCTCTGTCCTTTCAAGCAACCTAGAAGAAAAGAGCTCAGGTGAAGCTAGGTGCCTTGGGCAGCAAACCTAGTCTTCCACCCTAGTATACATTTTTTTGCTAGAATCTTTGCTATCGTTATAAGGCTTTTTTGATATTGATCTAACTGAGACATTTGCTCTGATTGTACAAATAATGTCAGCAATGGTTCCCTATGTATGTACATTCTGAATGTTTTGCTAAGTGTAGCAAAGATTTTTGTCCAAAAATTTGTCAGATAAGGACACTCATGTATCATATGTATCAATGTTCCTGTGGTATGGGCACAACAGGGACACACGGCAGATATAGAACTATTGATATGATGGTGTTTATAAGGTGAGAAATATGTTCTGTGTAACATATTATATTGTATTTGCTGTCATTTACAAAATTTAACTTTTGCAGTTAGTGTTGCTAATATTTCTTCCCACAGTTCTTCCGAAATTTCAATACCTAAATCTTTTGCCTATTTAGCTTTCATTTTAGTAATGTCCTTATTGACCCCATAATTGTTATTACTAGTATATATCTTAGCTATTAGTTTTTGTTCTCTTTTTGTTGATCCATACATCTAAATATAGAATACCTTTTAATGATAAATTTTCATTTGTTCTAAATAGATAGCTTTTTAACTGAAGGTATTTGAATAGATGATTCCCTGGGATATTATATTGTGATTGTAATAGAAACAACAGTTGAAGCTTTTTATTTAAACTTAATTGATCAAATTACTTTATTCCCAGATTTTGCCATTTCTTTAGTATAGGATCAGTAATGGAAGGAGGAAAAAATAATAATTATATATTGGTGTATACTTGTTTATTGAAATCTTGATTTTTATTATTTTATGTAATTCCTGCCAACAGTGTATTGTAGTATAGGTAACTGGATTGCCTTTCCTTTTATTATTTTTATTTCAATAGTATCCAGAAAATAATATGGTTCTTAAAGAATTATAGCTATGCCTTTCTTGTTCCATTTTAACTGAACTTAATTGATTTTTTTCCATCTCTTAATCAATGCCACATTATTACCACTTGTGAGGCAAGATAGTATTGTTGAAGTCTGGCATTGCTAATCCTCCCTTTTTCTTAGATAAAACTAATTTATTGTAAGATACACAAAGGTTCTTGTTGTTCCATATGAAATTAGCTATTAATTTTAACGTGTTAAACACTGTATTAGACATTATAATCAGTAATGACTGAAATATATACAGTAATTTCAGAAGGATTTTCATTTTAATTACATTAATTCTGCCTATCTGTTGTCAGGAGGTCTAAACCTCACTGTCAGGGTCTTGGCATGCAAGGAATCACAGACACATTGCATAAGACTAATAAACTTGTTTATTACTACCAAAAGAATAATCACAGTTGCCCTAAGCAGTTCTTACCAATACAAACTGGTAGCCAATGCTAAGTGTTCCCTATACCTCAAGGATTCTCCGTGTCTCTTGGGGTCTCTGAGGTAGTAGATGTAATGTCTTACATTATATACCTATGATAATTACCATGGTTACTGTAAGATAGAAACATTTCTAGTTACAGAGATGAGCCCTGTTGGCTAAATTAGAGGTGGCTTCTCAATCCAAGATAACATTATACAATTTTGTAGTAGTCATCACTTTGTAAAGGCAAAGGAGTACAGTTTGTATATAGCAGTGTAATAATACAAATCATCAGAAGATGACAATGCCAACTCATATATCATAATCATTACAAGGACACAGGTGTCCTAACATCTTGCAAGCAAGAAATACATATGTGTATTAGCAAGTAAAGTGTATAACAATAATATGCATGCATATCCTGACATCTACTCTTATATGGTAGATGCCCTTAGCCCTATATGTTAGCATAACATATACCTAAGTGCTAGCTGTGTACGGTGTACCTATGGGGGTAACAATTAGGGTGCAGGGACCTTGTGTAGCATTCACCCCCTTGTTGCCTAACAAGGAGCAACACAGTAAGAGTAAGGAAAGGGACAGGGAGCAGGTGGCATTTACAGACCCGACATGTAAGCCTTGTAAAGGAACTCCAGCTGCTCACGGTGTTGGTGTAATGTACAATGTAGGCAGCAAAGCATAATAATAAGGAAAAATATCAAAACTGCTTGTATAATAGCAAAACCTTTAAAGGTAATCTTTAGCCAAGTGTTAGTAAGTTCACTATTCATATCACCATCATTAATAAGTGCAAGCATAGCCTCATTAGCTTTGGAGATATTATTGCTGATGTGGATGAGATGGGTGTCTTTTCTGTCTAAAAGTGATTTCAATGTCAAAGTTAAAGGATCAATATGTACATTAAAATAAGGTAAATACTCAGAAAGTGTAAGCAGATAATCAGGGTTACCATCAATAATGTCAGCATCCATGATAGGGACGGGTGTAATAACAGTGTGCCCAATAACTGTTTTTTGATGGGGCAGAAAACAAAAATTATGACTAACAATAGAAGAGGTTTTCATTCCGTATGTGTAAGTCTTGTGGTTTGTAACGATGCAATACTCACCATCTGAATTATATTGCATTTTAACAGTAGGCAGTTTCCATTTTTGCAACTGTACCGGGCAAGTAAAAATCTGTTTGGAAATCCATGTTGACAGGCGGTGGGCCTCCTCTCGGTAAAACTGTTAGAGCTTGGAAGCATCTGGAGCCAATGTTGAGTCCTGAAAGTCTGTGCCATTAGTGGTGATGTAATCGTTCATGAAAAGGACCAGTTGATACTGTTTGGGGAATAGCCACATACAGGTTTAATAACATCAAATACGTCACATCGACACAAATAAATATACCCTTTCTTCACACAGCAGTCCATGTGCGGAGTGACCCAAACATCCAGAAAAGGATGAAAAGCTAGTAGAGGAGGTAAGTTGATGCGTTCCCTGTAGATGTCTTCATCAAGATGCCCAATGGAGTGAACAGTTGCAAGTTTGTCGAACAAAGCTGTAGTAGGATCAAAGCATGGTAAAGAGACAGTAAAAGAGACAAACAGTATCCTAATAGAACATTTCTTGGAAATAAAACAGGGACCAGTGTTAGGATGTCTGGCCACAAAACCCAAATTCCTAACTGTGGAAAGTGGAATTGTTAAAGTTTGCAACATACACATAGAAATACATCTACAGGATTTACACTGAGGACAGTACCATTTTGAAACACGTCTATCATGTATAATATCAGGGATTCTTCCAGATTCAAAATCACGGAAAATATTATTGATGGTAGTAATAATGTAAGAGTCATAGGTTGATCATAATATCTCTCAGGCAATGTATTGCTTATCTGCTTCTTTATTGTTCTGTGCAATAACTGCGTAATCTGAAAACGCCTTAGCAATATTGTGCATATTGTATACAGTATATCTTTCTTCCTGACTAAGGCCATACACACCATGCAATAAAGGGGGAATAGTATCATTTACCAAACCTGTTTGGAATTTTTGTGAATGTGATTTGATAGCAGCAGTGTCGGCTTTATTCCAAATAGATATTGCTGTACCAAAAAGACCAGTGACAGAGCATGTGGCACCATTGACATCAGAGCTGTCAATTTCACGTCTATTATGTTTATGATTTTGATCATCAGGATTAGGTTTTCTCCTAAAATTGCCTCTATGCTCGGTGGTGTGTACCCTGGCAATAGGGTCTTGAGTACGAATTTGAAAAACTGCTAAGCTATCAAGTAATAAAGTACTGTGAAACAGTGAAGTATTAGTAGTATGACACATACCAAATTCTTTCATATTCCAGTAAGTCAAGTTAAACAAAACAGGTATATGCATAAATTGTAAGTTGTTAATAAGTGTACCAGGTAAAGTAATGGCTGTGAGACCACTATGAGGACCAGGAGTGTGTTTTGGACATTCCAAAAGCTGTTTGTCTGTAGGGTGTAACACAGAAAGGTACATAGCGGCAGAGGCCAAGTTGTGTACAGCACAAAATTTCCTGGCAGAATCTCTAGACAAGGAATTACAAAATGAAGTATCAATTAAAGTGTTAATATTGTATAAGCCAGAATGTCTAAGAGAAGTTTGGAGCAAGGACAGAGAACCGTTTGGGGATAATTTTGCGTTGGGCCAACCATGGAAAGTTCCCTTGGAAAGCTTGGCCACAGGGAGGATTTGTCCTTGCAACATGGTTTGCCACTCAATTTGTAGGATAGATTTATCAGGAGCAACAACCGAGGCACTGAGGTAGGCATCTGAACCTTCCTGGACAGTAATCAAATTGTCAGGTATATTGATGGAGACTTCCTCTAGGGTAGTTGCAGGTGGATCAAGGTGAGGAAGGAGGTGCTTTACCGTGCTTTGGATGAAGGGGATAACTCCTGAGATGAGGAGAATGTGGAACAAGATAGCCATCTTGTCAGTATCTGAAAAGGAAAATCAAAGATTAGAAACTCAGTACTATTCCACCCAATGGAGTGAGGAAAAGTAGATATACTCTTTTATACACTTTCATCTGGTTTGCATGTAACCATTTGTCAGTCAGTTTGTTGTTTTGCATGAGTCTAATCTGATAGACTGCTGGACTGAGTTTGTTAACAATGAGGTTGGGTCCCTCCCAGTTATTGGAGAAGGAATGTGTGGGATACGCAAATCTGAGAACCATTACCTGATCCCCAACTTGCCAATCCACTTCTTGTGCGTGTTTGTCAAACTGGATTTTGGACTGTTGCTGGCCTTGCCCATGCAGTTAGCAGCATACAAATGTGTGTGTATGACGTATTGTCTAAGTTTTTCCACATACTGGTCTACAGACACACGGTCCACAGTGGGGGTGTGCAGGTCAAACAACAGATGTTCTGGTAATCTCATATTTCTACCAATCATCACCTCAAAGGGTGTCAGCTGGGTGGTGGCTGAGGGTATACCCCTAATTTCCATAAGGAGTAATGGCAATAGGGAATCCCAATCCTTGGGATTGTCCTCAATGAATTTGGAAAACATTTGCTTTATCCCTCGGTTGGCTCTCTCTACTTGACCTGAAGATTGTGGGTGATAAGGTATGCGGAACTTCTGGTGAACTCCAAGGAGTTCAAGTGCTTCTTTCATCAACTCACCTGTAAAACTGGTTTCTTTGTCTGAGTTTACCTTGAGCGGTAGGCCCCACCTGGAGAAAATCTGTTCCACCTGGATTTTGGCAGTGATTTTAGCAGTGCATGTTTTAGTGGGGAAAGTTTCAACCCACTTAGAGAAAAGATCAGTTACCACAAGGGCGTATTTGTTGTTTCTGCTGGTATTGGTCAAGGGACCAATAAAATAAATCTGTATGGCATGCCAAGGGCCAGAGTGCCTTTGTGGTAGCAGTTTGGCATTTTGTTTGCTGGGGATAGGATTATTTTGTGCATAAACAAGGTAGTTATCTATGTACTGTTTAACATCTTTGGTGACACCAGGCCTCCAGGTGGTGGTCTTAAGCCTTTGGAGTGTGTTCTCCACTCCCTGGTGTCCACCAGTAGGGGTGTCATGCACTTGGTGCAAAAATTTGGGCCTAAGATGGCGGGGGAACCACCCACAATTTGGTGTGGGTGTCATCTGGTTGGTACCAGATGAGCTTGTCATCAGGTGACAGATGTAACGTACCTTCATGCATTCGGTAGGGGTTGTGGGTAGGTAGGTTCTTCTCAGTACCTTTGTCAAGGAATTTGAACACATCTTTGAGTTCAGAGTCAGAATGTTGAGCTTCTGACAGGTCCAAGGGAAAAAGAGTTCAGGTTTCTTCCTTACTGCTGCAATGTGTATGGCCGCTCTGGCCTCTGGATGGTTCATCATCCAGGTGTCCCCTCTCGGGCTCCTTCCTTTGCAAGGGTGTCAGCAGTGTCACTTGAAGGCATGATATGGGTTATGGATGGAGTGAGCCTTAACTTTGTGTACACAGAGCTTGTGTGCAAACTTTTGTGCCAGTGAATGAATGTATATTACCAGTTCCTTGTGTTTCACTGGGCTGCCATCAGAAGAGAGGAAGGAGTTCTTCTGCCAGAAAGGAAGAAATTCTGTAAGAGAACAACAAACCCAGTTAGAGTCTGTAAAAATGATGGTATACTTGGTTCCATGCTGGATGAACTCGAGGGCACAGGCCACTGCCGCCATCTCAGCATATTGTGATGATGTTACACTGCAATGCTTAGAGATTTCACAGTGTTACCATAAGGGTAAATGACTAATATGCCCATCCCTGCAGTCAGTTCTCCCTAATAGTAAGAAGCTGAACCATCAGTAAAGACATGATATAGTGAAGTGTTTTTCAGTATTTGTGGAGTAGCAGGGAGGAAAGGACCTAGATCTGGCAGATCAGGTGGCTGTAGTGTACAGTCATGGGGTTCTCCTTGAAAAAGGAGGCCATGCGCCAGCATGGATGGCATTTTGGTTGGGTGGACCTTGCTATCTCTATCCTGGAGAAGGAGGGACCAATGTGTTAGTCTGGTGCTGGAGACTGACCCATCCTTCACTCTGTCTGATAGGAAAAAGGTTGTAAGGATGTGGTTTGTGTTGATAATCAGTGGGGAGTACCGAATGATATACAGAAAGTGCTTGACAGCCCAGTAGGTGGCCAGAAGATTCCTTTCACAAAGGCTATACTTCTGTTCCACTGAGGTCAAGAGCTGTGATGCATATGCAATGGGTCTCAGAGTGCCATGTACCTTTTGGGCCAACATGGCAGACATAGCAATGTCAGATGTGGCACACTCCGGATGGAATGGTAGGGCTGGATTGGGGTTAACCAAAGCTGTAGCTGAGGCCAAGGCCTGTTTCAGTGATGTCTCAGCTTGGGTGTGAATGGGGTCCCAATTCCAGGAGATGTCATTTTTCAGTAGTTCATACAGAGGGGTGGCCTTCTGGGCAAAATCACAAATAAAATCTCTAGAATAATTCACCACACCTAGAAACCTTCTAAGTGTGGCCACGCTGGTTGGCAGTGGTAAATCTTGGAACCCTTGTATCTTCTTCCAGGCAGGGCTTCAGCCTTGAGCTGTGATCTTCAGACCCAGAAAGAGTACCTCTTTCTGACATAGTTGTGCTTTCGCAGGGTTACATTTGAGGCCTGCCCTCTGAATGAGGGTCAGTAGTTCGTTCAAGAGATCCAGGTTTTGTTCCTGTGTGGTTGCTGCCAACAACAGGTTATCCACGTACTGCAAGAGACACTGGGGTGTAGAGAAACCCTCAAGGGTGTCCATTATGTGTAAATGGAACAGGAAGGGGCTGTTATGGAATCCCTGTAGCAAGCAGGTCCACGTGTACTGCCTACCCTCAAAGGTGAAGGCAAACTTATACTGACTTTTGGGGGCCAATGGCAATGACCAGAAACCACTGGAGATGTCCAGGGCACCGAACCATTTTTGGTCAGGTGTCAAAAGTTGCAGCACATCAGGTGCTGATGCCACAGTTGGGGCACAAATGGGGGTGACCTGGTTCAGTCTCCTGTAGTCAATAGTAAGTCTCCAGGCACCTGTGGGTTTCTTCACAGGCCACATGGAATTGGCAGTAGAAACACATGTCCTGATTACACCATGCTTGAGGAGTGATTTTATTGTTTCCTTAAGAGAAGGCAAGGTCTCAGATGGAAAGGAGTACTGCCATTGCCTCTCATGTGTTGAGCCTGTCACTTCAATGACAGTGTGCATCCTGCCACAATCATGCTTGTTGTTGGCAAATGCCTCCAAATGCCTTTGTAAATTGGGGAGGAGCTTTGGGAAAAGCTCATGATTCTTGAACAAATCTATGACGTCATACTCTTTATTGTTTGCAGAAATTGTCGCCACCACGTGTGAATCACGGATCATGATGGTGTAGTATTGTCCCTGAATCTGTATCAGTAACATGTTGGCTAGGTCTACCACACAGCGGTGTGGTGCTAGGAAGTCAATTCCAATTATACTAGGGTGATCATGCAGTACCATCAGCTGAAAGATATGATAGGCCTTCAGGTGTACTAGTTCCTGAGGTAGTGGCAGGGAATGGTATGCCGGCAGCCTAGTTCCATCTACCCCCGACATATTGGTCCTCCGTCCAGTGGACCAAGGGGATGTATCTGGGTGATCATTGTGTAATACAGACACAGCCATGCCTGTATCCAGTAGTACTGTCAGTAGGCAGTCCCTGACCTCGGCCTCAGTGCAGGGCCTTCCATTTGTAGCCAAGACCAGCCTGTTTACAATAGGACTGGGGCCTGTCATTGTCAATCTGTACCAGTGGAGACATGGGGAAGCTCGTGGAGCATCTGGGCCTGGTTCCTGTGAACCACTTCATCATGCTGCACTGATGCTATATAGAGAGCCGCTTCCAGGTTCAGGCCTGTACTTCCAGTGTCCCCATGGCCTGTTGAGGCCTGTTCTCCCGGTTGTATGGCAGCAAGGGCCAGAGCGGGAACAGCATCCACTACAGAGTGCACTTGCCCGAGGAGTTCTCGGAATTTCCAGTTCTCATCGGCTATTTCCCTATAAGAAGGGCCTGATCTTTCTGGTTTGCCCTTATTACTGTTATGGTGTTTCTTATATTTGTGATAGTTGCAGTTCCCACTCCAAGATTGTTGTTGTTGTTGGGCCTGCTGGGGTGTTGGTTATCTATGGGAAGGGGCTGTTTCTCTTGGGCCTGCCCCTCCACTATGTAGTGCGTCGTGGCCTCCGGAGTAGTCTCCATGGCAGCTACTTTCTTAGAACTGGAGCCCAGATCATGGATGTAGAGTTGATAAACTCTCTCGGTTTTCCAAAGAATGTTGGTAAACCTCTCCAAGGTGGGATAGGTGGTTGGCTGTACCTTTTCTCTTACTGCAGGGATCATGTTCCTAAGGAATAGGGTTTTATATTCGATAAGGTCTACATCTGCAGCTTCTTGTGCAAGATGCTTCTCTGCCCCGTAGGCCATTCGGAGCCTTTGGTGGAGAGTCGCTGGACTTTCTTTCGCATTCTGTTTTACAGGATATGTGAGCATCACTCCTACTACACCTGGGCTGTGTGCAGAAATGAGTTCAGCTGCAACTTCGTCAAAGGTGGCGGTACCATCTTGGTGGATGGTATCGGGGAGTTTTGCCCACTGGTCTGGCGTAGTATCTGGACCTGGACCTGGTAGTCTGTAGCGAGACTAAGCCTTTCACATTTAGCACGCACCTTTTCCAAGTGGCAGCTGAGGTTGTCGGACGGGCTCATCCGACCAATGCTGTCAGCTATTTGCTGAACAGAATAGACCATTTATAAGGGATTATTGGGCCGATCAGGTGAGGTAGGTTGCCTCGGGCGCCATCCAGGGCTGCCTGGTCTGCGGCTGTTGCCACTGACTGAATCATGCCATCCTGTGTCCCAGCCTCGTGTAGAAGCTGCCTAATTTGGTTCTTGAGAATCAGTTTATTTCTTTCAGAGATGGCCAAGGCACTTTTTGCAGTTTCGATCATCGTCTCTATCTCCTGCCTGTCTTCTGAATTAATAACAGCTACTGGTGGTGTCATCAGGACTAGGCCTGGGCCTGCTCCCCCCCATCATGGGGGTCGCCATATTGGCGTCACCCATGATGTGAGTCATAACGTTAATGGTGTTTGACATGAGTTACGTGTGATGGGTGTCTGCCATGTTGTGGATGGCGGGGTGGGGTGTCTAGGCCATAGTAGGGATGTGACTGGGCATTGTCCTGCGAGAGGTCATCATCTGATACCTCCCCCTCAGATGACATTGTCAAGGCAGGGGCTACACCTGCCATCGCCTTGACATGTCCAGCCAACACCTTTGGCTGATGGTGCAGTTTCGCCATCTTGGACTGACATTCTACATGATTCACATTTGCAACATTCACTTCCACCTCATCCTGCATGTTTTTGTAAGAATCTATATGCAGCGCTCAATTCACGATTGTCCCTAGTAGCTACTTCTAAGTTATTACGTACCTGGTTTATCTCATCCTGTATCTCTCCCAACTCCTCATGCAATTGTTAATTCGTTCTACTTTACAAACCATTCATTTGCAAAGCCTGGCCCTTATCCTGTCTCAAACTTTCACACTCTTGCTTCAACATACAAAGTTCCTGCTCGACTGCCTGTGCAGAATGATGCAAAAGGGAATCCTTTTCATTTCGCAGTGTTTGGAGCTCAGACTCCAAATCCTGCTCTCGTCTTACACATTCAGTCTCCTGCAACCCCATCTCCTGCTTAAGAGATGAGATTTGCAGTTCAAGGATTCGAAACCTCACTTTGGAGCAGCATAAAGAGCCGAGACCAACAGCCCTTCAGCTTCTCATTTCTGGCTGTTTGTCTCGTCTCTGAGTACCGAGTTGAAATCCCCAGTACAGGGTTTTCGGATTGACTTGCGTCCCACACGAAGTCAGCCCATCCTCCATGGGAGGCAAGGCAGTTTGAGACATCGAGTCTCAGTTCTTCACAGATATTTGATATGGTGGCCATTGTGTTTAAGGGTCCAAAAAAAATCAAACCATGAAAAGGCGCCATGCTGTGTATCGAGCCACAACAGGTGCACTTGTTCACAGTTGGGCTACTGTGTATTAGTAAGACTGCAATTCAAAACTGCTGCGGAGTGGGTTGAGTCTGCAGCAACCACACCCAAAAAGCAGCCAGACTTTGCAAGTTACTTCAAAGTGGTCATAAAATGGGAGCGGTGATGTGGGAATGCACACCTATAGTCCGCGTTAGGAAGGGAAAAGTTGTAAGCAACAAGTGAAACTTTACAACACCATATATTGCCTGCACACGGTTGTCAATTGTCAGGAGGTCTAAACCTCACTCTCAGGTTCTTGGCAATAATGGGCATGCAAGGAATAACAGTCACGTTGAGTAACAGTAATAAACTTGTTTATTACTACCAAAAGGATAATCACAGTTGCCCTAAGCGGTTCTTACCAATACGAACTGGGAACCAATGCAAAGTGTTCCCTATACCTGGAGGATTCTCCATGTCTGTGGGTCTCTGAGGTAGAAGAAGTAGGGCCAGATATTCAAAACTTTGCCCCAGGGCTAAATTAGCACTGCCCGGTGGCCAAACTTAGCCAGGAGCACAAAGCAAGCTATATTGAAAAGGAAATAGCCCAGTGCTAATCCTGCTGAATATAGCAGTCTAAGGAAGCCAGGCAAACTGGTCTGGGAATGCAGGGCAAAAATAGCCCGGAAATAAGACAGCACTAAATATAGCAACAGGGAAGTGCAAACTTCAACTGCAGCTCATTAGACTCTGTAGCAAGCCAGTGTTGCAGGTGGAGAACATTGTGTGTGATTGCACAGAGATATATCACATCTACTGCAAACGCACCTCTCAACCTCCTGCCTCATATATCAGGGATGAGGCTTAAAAGAATCAGAGACAAAGGTTTGAAATCAGGGACACACCTTACAAATTGGTGATATTCACTTAGGAAGCTGGTAGAATAAGTGGTGTAGTGTAAAATGCATTTTCTAAGGGAGAACACATCTGTAACATTAATGTCTGATAGTATGTTATGCTTACAACCCCCACTGTTTGGTCATGGAAACACAATTTGTAGGAGGGACAGAGTAAAAGGCTGAGGTAAAATCAGGGACGTCCCTGAAAATCAGGGACAGTTGAGAGGTATGACTGCAAACAACAATGTAAGCCGCACACTGCAGAACTGTGCTTAGTGTGCTATGTTGAAGTGAGGTTTGCCAGGGGCTAACCTGAATGCATAGTGCTAACACATTAGTCCGATGCAAAGTGGTTAGCCTGGGGCAAACGGGAGCTATATTCAAAGCTCACATGCAAATGAGCCTACTTAGGTAATCCATGGGCAAACAAGTATATTTGCATCTCATAAAGTGCTGTTTAGCATACATTACCATGCAGTTTGTCCGGTGCTACTGCATAGAGCACGAAGCTCCCTCTTTTGGTCGGAATGGAAGTACAGGCTGGATGCTACAGGCCAAGGCATACCCACAGCATCCCCTGTTGGTCAGAATGGAAGTACAAGCTGGAAGCAGCAGGAACTGTGTGCTGGCAGGGACAGTCAGCGCATACAACACACCCATGCAGCTGTGCAAGCAGGACCTGTAGATATGTATGTGTATATATATATATATATATATATATATATATATATATATATTTGTACATATATATGTAGATATATATACATACATACATATACAGATCGACAGCTAAACAGACACACTGCCCATGGCCATACATGCCCTGGAGGATGCTTCCCCCAACAACATAGGTACCCCACTGCAGTAGTGGGTGAAACACAGTGGGGGGCTGCAATGCATGGGACAGGCATAAGGCAAACCTGGTGGGGGCAGGAGGCCATAGGCTGTAGGGTCACTAGGTTATGCAGCATATCCAGTAGATAGGGAACAGGGCAGAATGGCTGGGCCAGGCAGTCGTTTTCTGCCATCATGGTCCCTGTTTCAGTGTGTGCCTGTTACACCCTGGAAGGCTAGTGTCTCCCCCCAGCATGATCCCTGACCCCTGGTAGCCCCAAAACACACTGAAACCCCTCATGTGCCAGTGGTCCCCCCACCCTCAAGCACAACTCCCGACCCCCATAGAAATTAAAATAAATGTCTTTTCCCTGGTAGTCTAGTGGTCCCCCCACCCCCAAGCATGGCTCCTGACCCCGTAGATATTAAAATAAATATATTTTCCTTGGTAGTCTAGTGGTCCCTCACCCCCAAGCACGGCTCCCAACCCTTGTAGGAATTAACATAAACGTCTTTTCCCTGGTAGTCTAGTGGTCCCCCCACCCCCAAGCATGGCTCCCGATCCCCATAGTAGGCCCCTCCCCTCAGTCCCTCCCCTGCATACATTATTATTTAGCGTCAGTGCTAACACCTAGCGCCGGCGCTAAATGTCCATTTAAATATTGCAGTCAAGTGCAAATTTGGTACTAATCCAGCACAACGGATTTGCACCCGGCGCTCCGCTTTGGACATCTGGACCGCAATGTCTTACATTATATACCTATGATAATTATCATGGTTACTGTAAGGTAGAAACATTTCTAGTTACAGAGATGAGCCCTACTGGCTAAATTAGAGATGGCTCCTCAGTCCAAGATAACAGTATACAATTTTGTAGTAGTTATCACTTTGTAAAGGCAAAGGAGTGCAGTTTGCATAGAGCAGTGTAATAATACAAATCATTAGAAGATGGCAATGCCGACTCATATATCATAATCATTACAAGGACACAGGTGTCCTAGTATCTTGCAAGCAAGAAATACATATGTGTATTAGCAAGTAAAGTGTATAACAATAATATGCATGCATATCCTGACATCTACTCTTATATGGTCGATGCCCTTAGCCCTATATGTTAGTATAACATATACCTAAGTGTTAGCTGTGTACGGTGTACCTGTGGGGTACCAATTAGGGTGCAGTGACCTCATGTAACACAGTGTTAATGGTAGATGTTGCCATTTTTGTAAATCCAGTTTGATTTCTCCTATTACATTTTCTATATTTGCTTGATAAAGCATCTCATATTGCTCAGTTAATGTAATACCTAAATATCTGATTGCTTCTGTTTGTTGACAGAAGCAGTTTGCCAGAATTTGCAGACTGAAATTTTTATTTAATTTTAAGATCAAAGTTTTTTGCCAATTGATTTTGTATCCTGACGCTTTGCCATATTTTATTGATAAATTCATAAACTCCTTTATTGACTGTTGTGGCTTTGTTAAATATAGTAGGACATCATCTGCATACAGACCTATTTTATGAGTATAATTATTGATTTTTATTCCTACTATATTAGGGTTTTGTCTTACTGCTACAGCAAATGGCTCCATGACTAAGGCAACAATTAACGGTGATGGGGCATCCCTGCCTTGTTCCCCATGACAGTTGAAAGGTTTCAGATATTAACTGCTCCTTTTATTTCCCACAGCACTTCAAGCATTTCACTTCTAAATGAAGACATAGCATCCATTAAGTTAACCTGCTGATCTTGAGGCAAATAATTTTCTGCTTGGTTCTCTAATAAGTCAGCTTGTATGACTTGCGTATCTATCGCCAAGACATATTCAGCTCCTGACTCCCTTCTGTCTTCTGACCCTGCCTCCATTTCATCCATTTCACCTCCCTTTTTTGAGTCCCCTTTTTCTGTTTCTATCTCCAGCATAGCCATTGCAGCCTTTTGCTGTTTTAACCACTGTTTTCCTGGTACCAGCCGTCTTTATTTCTATAGCATCTTGTTGCTTTACAGACGCCTTTTTTGGAGACATATTTTCTGAGTTTTCTAATTCACTCGTAATAGTCTCACTATCCCGCTCACTTTTCTTATGCTCTAAGAAATAAAAGTGAATATTACGTGGTTGTGGCTGCGTTCTTTTCACCATAGTAACTGGGAAGGGGAAGATAAGGTGTTGACTCACCACCTGAAATGCTTCTGGGCCGGGGGAATGCAAATGTTCCTGTTCTGGTGTCTCAACTATTATGCGGTAGTGTATGATCATCTTCTGGTGCTTTCATTGTTTAGTAAGATCCCTTACTCGTCAGATGTCTTTTAACATCCTGGCCCGGATATTCAAACTGCACCAGGCTGTGGTGCAAGCCTGGGTGCAGCTCAACTGTGTTGCGCAGGGTTGTTGCCTGGGCGAAATTAAACGGAGCTGCACTATGGCGCAGCAGCTTTGAATATCGCACCCTGGCCACCCCCACTGTGCATGGCGCAGTGGCACTGCACCAGCGCAAATGGCCAGAGTGGAGCATGGAGATGCGGTGGCGCAAGTGCCATTGCACCATGCACAGTACCTACGATATTCAAACGGGGACATGCAAATGGGGCCAGAAGTTATACAAGGCACGCAGGGGGCCTTTTGCATCTCATTACAGCCCCATTTGCATGCCATTAGCATGCAGGTGCACCAATCCCCAATGACTTGCGCCTGGCGCCCTGCCAGGCAGCAGCCATTGGGGACAGACGCCCCCTGCAGCCTAATCGCGGGAATTCCTGTAAGAGAAAGGAAAAAACGTCCAATATCCCTGGTGGTCCAGTGGACCTCTATGTGCCCGATCGCAGGCAACAGTACAGTCCCCCCCCAAGTCCAATATCCCTGGTGGTCCAGTGGACCACACTGAGCCCGATCGCAGGCATCTATAGTCACCCCCAAGTCCAATATCCCTGGTGGTCAGTGGACCACACTGAGTCTGGATCAAGGGCATCTATATCGTGATCCCCCCAAGTCCAATTATCCCTGGTGGTCATTTACATATCTGGACTGAGTAGTACAGTATGGTTGGATGCCCATTGGCTCATGCTGTGAACCACTGCGTGCAGCCCTACTGAGCTGTCAGTTGGCGGGCGGTGGGGCGCAGGCGGGTGGTGCTGAGCCCGCCGGCTGGCCGGGGAGCGGGCGGTGGGGGCTCAGTGGGCGGGTGGGTGGGGGGTACACTAGACCACCAGGGATATTGGACTTGGGGTGGGATGCTACTATAGATGCCTGCGATTATCTCAGTGCGTCCACTGACCACCAGGATGGCTGACTGGGTGACTATAGATGCCCGCGATCGGGAGCCCCAGCGGTCCACTTAGACCACCAGGGATATTGGACTTGGGGGTGATTCAGATGCTCTATGGGCATGGGGTGCCGCCAGGTGCGCGGCAGGACCAGGGCTACCACATGGCAGCTGCATGTTGCGCCCTGCAATGCGGCAGCTCACCTGTGGGTGGCCATCACTTGTTCCTGTTTTTTGGTTTAACTTTGTGCAGGAGCAGGTAGGGGTTAAGCTGATGACTCTGCACATCCCGGCTGAATATCGGGCTGTGCAGGTTATGCATGGGCACGCCCACACCTGCTGTGCCTGCATATATTACTGATGTGCGCTTCATGATCGATCAGTGGTACACTTTTCCTTTTGAATATCGTGCTGGCTTATCAGTGCGGGTTGTGCATGGTGTAACACTGTTGCACCATGCGCAACCCTTTGAATATCTGGGCCTCTGTCATTTGCACCTCTGAACACGACGCATGAAGTATGAAAAAAAGAAACCAGAGAAAGTATTAGGAGCTTGTTAGCTTCTTTCTATCGAGGATTTGAACTTGCCGCCATTGGATCCTGTTACTGCGAGTTGGTGGCCTGCTCAGCCTCTGCTCACCAGTGGAACTGACGTCATCCCCTTTCATGCATGCATGTGCAGATACTGATGAGAAAAGTGAATTTGCTGGTCTGTCTTTTAAAGAGGGACTTTTACACTAATAACAAACCCAGAAAAACACAGAATTGAAACAAAATGCATTTACTTTTCCTGTAGTTTTTTTTTTTTCTAATTACTGAGCTGTGTCTGTTGCATGAGGTTTCACCCTCATTATTCAATAATATATACTGTTTCAAAATAAGGATCGTCCTTAGCCCCTGTGGTGCCCCTAGGCAAATGAGCTTGGTAACCCACTGTAAACTTTACAGACCCCCATCCCATCCACCTCCACCTGAATTGGGTACTTATGCCCCCCCTCAAACACACACACATGTTCATACGTACTTAGCTACATAAAGCTCAGATTAGCTACTCTGATATGGATGAGTCCAAGATCTGTTTTCTGTTACCGCACAGGCACCTGCAGTGCTCCCCGATAAATTTTACATTTTTCACGTAACTCCAGAGTAATCTTCCTGTGTTTTCATGTAGATGACATTATTTCATATGGAAGCCAAATTGCTGTTTTCTCGTATAATAGTGCAAGTCTATAGGAATGATTTCCCCGCTGATATCTCCATTTCCCTGTAAAGTACAGGAATGCCTGTAGATCTGGAAGCCATGCAGCTCAGATATGTTGATGTGGAAGAGAGTGCTTTCCAATCTGATGCTCTGCTGCATCCCCATTCACAACAACCTGAAACTGCTGGAGCCCACCACACTCAAGTCAGGACCAGTGTCAACATGACACTGTTCGCCTCTGTATTGAGGGATAACATGGGTCCTGTGCAGTTAAGTGGGGGGATAACTGGGCTCAGTGTCTGATTAAAAAGGACTGGACTCCCACTTTGACAAAGGGTGGTTATGCCCGCCATGACTGCAAAAACTGCTCAAAATGACAGAGAGGAACTGGTTCTGATGCCCCATAATAAGACGCTCCTCTGAGAAAGTAGATGTCCAGTTTGTCTAGCCCTAAGGTTAGCTTGTAGCGCACACAGTTACATCATAAGAAGTCAATCTGTTGCTATAAAAATAACTGCAATGCAGTGTTGTGCATTGTTCCTCTGGGTGTTCAAACCTAATGCTTATCCCCTTCCCCAGACCCTAGCCTTGTGACTTATGAACAAGCTACAGGTCCAGTGCATGCAGGCCCTGTGCCAAAAAAGTGATGAATGATCTCCTACAATGCCTAAGACACTGGCTTGAGTCCACACTTAATTTACAAACAATGGGGGTTAAGCAGTATTGTGGGCTAGGTATGAGCAATTCGCATGTACCCGACCCACATAGTTCTGCCCCTATGGACAGGTGCAGGGTGTGCTATATGCACAACCATACACCTCCACAGGGTCCTGTCCATGACACTGCCCCCCCCCCAGTGTGCAGCTGTGCAAGGGGTGAGTTGAAGGATACAGGCCAGCATCTATTCAGATGCCCCTCCTGGGTCCTAAAGTGGATCCCCTGCTCTGTGCAAGCAGGAGATTCTGGGAAGGCATGGGAGCACAAATATTTACAGTGTTGGGCGAATATCCAAATGACTGACCCCAGCCCTCCCTTTCTAAATAGAGGGGTGGGGCAGCACCACAGGAGGGCGTTTCGGTCTCCCTCAGCTTGCGAGCTTTCACTAGGGGAGTGCACAACAGATATGGCAGGTTCCCTGCTGCTGTATCCTGCACCCCACTTGCCTAGCACTCCATGCCGTAGTGAATGGTGCATAGTGCATGCACACACCCAGGCATGCCCCTGCACTGGGATGCCCAATCAGCCTGGGGATTGAATGCGCAAGCAGCGCTCACCCCTTCCATGAATGTCATTTGGGTCCACTGGACTCCTAGTTTATGGCATTCCAACTTAGGGTTGCCTATATGCTGTGGATACACAGCGAGTTGGTACATACCGTTTGTACATAGACCACAATGAGAGTAGGTAAATAGTGAGAGAAACGCATTTAAAAAAAATATATATTTTTAATAATTGGCTTTAATAGGACAGAATACATGAAAATGTGTTATAGTCAACTGTATTTTTTTAAAACTTTTATGTTAAGTGATTGTGGTATTTAATAAATCATTCCAGAGATAATTGCAGTTATTCATCATGATACAATCAATTTTTGCTACGTTCTTACACAGAATATATTCAGTTATGAAAAAGGTAAAGTCCAATAGAAAAGGCTGTGGATCCAAGAGTTCTTAAGTTAATTATCCATAGAGCACATCAGACATGAACAAAAAAGCTAAGATCTGTTAATTACAAATACTTATAGAACGGGTAGGGAAATTCCTGCACCCTGACTGGTCAAAAGAGACTGAGACCCATGCTCTTATGTACAGACAACCACTGGTTCAGGACTTCTTTCACCACCCAGGATGCACAGCAGTACAATATCATTGAGCTACATTGCAGAACTTTCACATCTCAAGTTGCAGCCATTTTATCCCCTCGAGTGTGACTGAGCAAAACTAGAAAAATGGCAGCTATACTACCAATAATTTTCCATTGTCTGACAGACAACTACATAGACAGATTTTCTGACCTAGATGAACAAGAAATTATATGTCCTTTACTATCAAAGCATCAGAAGTCAGTAACTGTATGTGCAGACAAAACTGAGTTAGCGGAGTAGCAATTGAACAAGCCTGAAGCACAGAAAGATGAGAAAAATACAAAACAACAACAACAGCACGGGCTCTAAAAATATTAATATTTACAATGTGCGCCAGTGACTGCATGTATGTCTATCATGCTCCTTTCACATGTAAACCCCTTCACAACCCTGCAATACAGGCAACACAGGTCTTGACAGGGGCTGTGGTGGGATTTGTAGCAAACCCTTTTGCTTTAAATTCACCCTTTAAGACCTCACTGCACTGCATGGTCTACTTGCTGGCTATCCCTCGGGGAGAGGGGGAAGAGTCAGCAAGCAACACCTGAGCCCAATAAAAGGGGGAGGGTGAACAAGAAGAAAAGAGGTTTTTGTTCCTACTAAGTGGAGACAGCCAAAGATTTAACTGAAAGAACTTTTGTTGTAAAGCTGAATACAGGCTGGGCTTTTTGTGTGCGTTAGTGAAAGTAAAGCAGTTTTTATTTAAAGGGACACTGTCAACCCTTATTGCATCACATTATTTCTCATTGAAAACCACATTTTGTGATTGCTTACCTTCTCCAAAATTAATTGATGTTGCTGGTTGTTTTGTCTGCTTCCTTTCTTAGTAGAACTGAATTCATGCTCACAGTGCAATTACACCCAACCTTGTTTTGTTCAAATCCTTGAGCAACTCTTGTTACATACTTCCTGAACAATATGAAGATCCCCAAACTGTGCATCCACTCATGATGCAACAGTCTCCTCGCCTCTCACTACATACTGAGTGGCTAGACTGTGTGTGGGGGAAGGGGGGGTCCTACGTGGTAACACCAGTATGGCTGGCACTCTGCTTTTCACTTTCAGAAAGAAAAAAAAAGAATCAAATTCAATCAGCTGCATCAGCAGTCTTTACAAAATGTGAGCAATCACAAAATGTGTTTTTTAGACTACGAACAATTTGAGGTCTGAGGGGGTTGACAGTGTCCCTTTAATTTAAACTGGTGTCTGGCATGTTCTCTTTGACAGCATTCCCTGAGAAGCCACCTGATTTCCTACACTGTCACAGGGCCACACTAAAAAATTAAGAGATTAACCTGGGTACTGTAGAAACACAACAATTCCATGGACATGTTATGCAGAAGTCTGACAGAATGATGAAACTGAGTACTTACTTTTGAGTTTCCTTAGTCCCCAAGCAGGTATATACCACTCCACAAACAGTCCCCCTCTGACTCGCAGTGTAAACATTCTCATCGATGCCTGATTTAAACCTCAGACTGTCTGCAAATGATACAGAAATCAAAAAAAGGATACCATGACTCATCATTCCTCGTTCTCTGAGGCAGACCTTAACAAGGTAAAACATTGACCATCGCTCTCTTCCCTCACAACCTGGGTCTGGCTGAACGTGCAAATCAACATGGCATGTTGAGGCTATAAATGCCTGTGCAATCTCTGACCAGAACATGTCATATCACAAACTGACAAAAATGGACACAAGTCCTGAGCCTCAGATTCAACAAAACTAGTAAAAAACACAAACAGCTCATGGCCACTGACAAAGATCAATTTTGAGGGTTTCTTACACAAGCACCCTAATGAGCTCTTATGGCCCTGTAGCCTCCTTTTTAAATTACATGAGAAAGCTGCCTACCAATCCACCAGCTTTATATCTACACCCCTCAGAATGTAATATCAGGACCTTGAGTCTCTGGAAATATGGTATTCAGAGAACCAATGGGTAGAAATTACCTTTCTGCAATGATGCTTTGACTCATCGAAGAGAGGCAGAGATATCCAAGAGATATACCAATCACAATGTGAGGGGAACAGCAGTACATCTGCTCTGTAATGCAGGCTAGGGAAAATCGTGACTGTCACAGGCAGAGGTCAGAGGCAAGTCTGGGGTTATACTAGAGTATCTCTCATGCAGACAGAGGCACACAAGTGGAGCAGCATCTTGTCCCAGAATAAAGCAGCAGAAACAGCACCAGTAGCCTCAACTTCACCAGCACCACGTACTGCCTAGAGTATAGAACAGCAGCTACTGTCTACAGTAGAAGAAACACAAAGAACCTCCCAGCAGAACCATTTGTCTTGAACAACTGCACGTTTCCAGGTTTGTCTGTTGAATTCTTTAGTTTTAACAAATACAATTGCTCCATATTTATTATTTTGGCCATGACACTGGCAGTGCAACACATTGTTAAATAAATGTCTTATTTGCCTCTAAGATTGGGGACTGTTTTTCCTCTGAATTTAAAAGTTTAAAAATCAATTTATTTCTACTTTCAAACTTAAATATTTGACTCCTATTTTTTTTAATTAATGGTTAACCCATTTTATAAGTGCAATAAGACACTCCAGGATGTTGGCTGTCTGTAGTTAATGTACTTCCAGGCACTGAAAGCACTTGACACAAGCACCTGTGTGCCTCATTACGCACATGTGCATGCATTAACTACAGACAGCCAATGCCCTGTCATGTCTCATTGCTTACAAGGAAAAAAGGCAACTGAATATCTGAATTGTTTTAATAGCAACTTTTTGGTGCTCATGCTTAGGAAGCTCCAGCTATGATCATGTTTTGGGATTCTGACAGGTCTGGTGGCATGCTCATTATAGAAAGGTTTTGGGTCAAGCCACAAACCCAAGTATTTAAAACACTGTACATACATTGCTATTTGGAGGGAGGTAGATGTTACTGGCGTGCAGCTGAAAAGCAGTTTTACTGTTTGAATTGTTGAGCAGTAGATGGTTTCTATCCATCTAGGTCTCCATTGATTGTAGGCTGACTGCAGCACAGAATTAAGTTTGGCAATGGAGTCTGATGATGTATTGATGACATTGTCAGTAGCATAAAGATAGATACTTGTGACTTCCGGTGATGTCATCGCAAGTATGACTGCTTAGCTCTTTAGCGCCATCTACAGAAAATCCCTGTGAAAAAGGCTCATTCTTGAATAAATAGCAGTGAAATTGATATGAGGAAGGTATCTACAACTTCTGGGGTCATAACTCATGTCAAAATAGATCTCGATTTTGAGGATGGCAGGAGATCACCACATGAGGCTTCTGACTCGGAGCTCTCTCAGCATCAAGGCCGCATTTCAATTCTCTGAGGTGCCAAAATAATCTTGGATGCAAGAAATACTGTAAAAAAGTTAAACTGGAAAAAATCTTCCAAGAAATAGTAAACGTTTAGGCTTAAAATAAGCAAATTTACACTGACCTGCAAAAAAATGTAGCTTCCCTGGAGTAGTGGACGGATGACACAAAACACCAGCTTACCACAACAGAGAATCACATGGACAATGTGGAAGCAGCCTTTAAAGAGATACTCAGGCACAGATTATATTCAGGCAGGGGGATTTTGACAACCAAGTCCGCCACAAGAACATTAGAGTATATTATATACTGGAGGGCTTGGAGGGACAAGATATAAAAGATTTTATGATCATGTTTTTTCGCACAGTCATGGAACTTGAATCTGATGTCCCCCTCGATTTCAAAAGGATTCATAGACTGCTGGGCCCTAAACCTACATCCCTGAAGGCTAACCTGAGCTCTCTTCAGGTGCATTTTCTTAATTATGCCATCAAAGAACAATTATTACAAATGACTTGATGAAAAAGCAGATTCTTTATGGACAAATACATATTTACTTAGACCACGACTATGCATCTTGTACTATGTGCAGTCGGAGGGAATACCTCCCGCTGTTACCTATCCTGAAATAAAAGGGTTTAAAATTTACTACACCATACCCAGCTAGAATCATCATCTCCTTTCCTGGGGGTAAAAAGGAGTTTCACATGGTGCAGGAAGCAGGGGGTGAGCTTATAAAACAAGGCATACAGGTTCCTGAATGCCCTTCTCCTTCAAGCAGCTGTAACCCGCAGCCTCCACATTGGCAATCAGTCAGACAAGCAAAGCAGCGGCAAGATGACTGCCAAATAAATTGTGGGGTCCCTCAGGGCTCTATATTAGGCCCTCTTCTTTTCTCTCTTTTTATTAATAAGCTCACCAATATCTGCCTTACCACTAAAATAGTCCTCTATGCAGATAATGCTGCTCTCTACTGCAGTGACAAAAACCTAGACTCTATGTTCACCAACCTGCAAGCAGACTTCTTAAGACTCCACTTTGGTTCTATTCAAAAAACCTAGTCCTTAACTCCAAGAAGACTAAGTTCATGATCTTCTCTGGCCCTAGGAAAAACTTTTATTTAAATCGTACCCTCACTGACCTTCATGGGAACAGCATAGAAAAAGTTGATGACTTTAAATACCTTGGCTCGGTTCTGGACCCCCACCTGACTTTCCACATCCATATTGATAATCTCATTAAGAAAATTAACATGAGGCTAGGCCTGCTGTACAGAATCAGGAATTTCCTGATACCCGCCTTCCGATTGTGCCCTGTCAGTTCATTACTCCTACCCCTTCTTGAATATGGCTCCATAGTCTACTCCTCCCCCACTTCTGTTCTCTTCTCCAAACTTAGGACCTCCTACAACAATATCGTGCATTTCATCTCTGGCCTCCCTTGGGTCACTCATCACTGTTCCCTCAACACTCTCCTAAATTGGCGCTCCCTGGAAGGAAGGTTTCAAGTTAAAACACTTTTGTTCTTACACAAGGTCAATCTAAACCTGATGCCACTAAGCATCTCCTCCTTCTTCTCCAGATCCACCCCCAAGCGTTGCACCAGAGGGGGATCCAGCCAGACTTTTGACGTTCCTTTTTTCCATACCTCGTATGCCCAGAACTCCGTTTCCTATTATGGTCCTAAGCTATACAACAACCTGCCACCAGGCACATGGTTGTGTACAGTAGATCTATCTTCTCCTTCAGTGTCTCAGTCAGGAGTCTACTCCTGGAAAGTAACATATGCCATTGACCAAGTAGTCAGCCCATTTTTCTTCTGTCCCCCTTCATTTATCTGGTCACACTTTTCCGCCATTTCCTACCCTGAAAAAGAGATTTCGACTCCTATTGAGTAATGCATCTGCTTTGACAATTCATGTTTTTCACTTGTGCCTAAATTTTGTGTTTTCTGTTTCATGCAATTTCTCGTTCTTAAACCCGTATAATGATTTATTTACATTGTATTTTGTTTACCCTGAAGTTTTGGCAACAATTCAACTCTGTAAATATGCTTATTTATTTATTTCCATATGTGGTACTCAGTAGCTTTCATTTTTTCTGTAGTCTAACTGTAACTTTGTAATCCTAGACTCAAATAAATAAATAAATAAATAGCCTGGATGTTTGTGAAAATGGGCATTTTTGCTCACATACTTTCCAGTATAATAAATAAATAAATAAACAAATAAAGATCAAACAAACAAAGATAAATTAGACATTAGGCACAACTTGCAGCATTCCATAGAACAATGGCTTTGGAATCTACCAGATGGATAGGGCTATCTTCTTCCTGCTACCAGATATGGGACGGGGGTTGGGGGGGGGTTGGGGCTGAGAAGGTGAGACCTTTAGGAGCTGCGACTGGTGGCCAGCTGGAGAAGTGGGGGCAGAGACCTTGACTTTCCCTGGGGCACTCAGCACCTTGCAGAGTATCTGTGCAAAGTGATTTCATTCTCTATCTAGATATTGGGACCCAGCAGGACAAAGCAATTTGTCTATCCCCTATCTTAAGGGTGCTGTTCTGTTCTTACTGAAAACTAATAGAGCCTTGGGGGTGTTCTGAATTTGTGCCTCTACTCTATGGCCACCCCCCACCACCTTCAGTCACCTTAAGAGTTCCAATATATATATAGTTCATATAGTTCAAATTCTGGGCACAGTCCCTCCCCCCATATCTCACCTCTGTCCTGGCAGCCTCTACCCTCCCCGGCGTATGCACTCAGGAAAAATGACTTACGCCTCCTGTCTGTTCCATGCATGTCCATCATGGCAGGCCAGACCAGGCAGCATTTTCCTATCGTATGCCTTATATATGGAACTCCCTTCCTGCAGTTATTTGGCACACCTCCTCTAGACAGCACCTTAATGCCCTGCTCGAAGCCCACTTTAGCTCCACCTGCACATGTTCGCTGTAGTCCTTGCTCCAGGGCCTGCCTACTCCTCCATGAGACTGCATAGCAACATTGTATGATTGTTATATATTTATTGTTCCTGGGCCAGCCCACTCAGAATGTGCAACTGTAAATATGTATGTATGTATGTATTTGCTATGTATCTATTTTGTAACTGCACGGGATATTATACTATCACTTGCCTTGCACTGTTTGTCATATGCCTTGCACAACTGCAATTTGCACGCTGTACCCTAAGTATAGCAAACACTCTGTAAGTTCTTTTGTATACTGTATAATTATATTGTATTTCACTTTCCCCGCTACCCCCAGGACACATCTGGAATTGAGCAGTAGTCTGCTTAGTATGCCTTCCTGGGAAAATCTTTAAATAAATAAATAAATAAATCCTCCCTGCCCTAAGATGCGCAGCCTATTCTGCCAACGGGCACTGTCCCTTTGACAGTTTGGCCTTTGATGACCCATGCAGGCTCAGATGATGCACACGCATTGTATCAAACAATGTAAGAGCTATTTCAATGCTTGCTACCACTCTCGCCATTGATGCGACAATACCATTGATACTCCCATTCTTGGTCTCGGCCTCTGTACTGGGCACGATTGATGAGATTCCACTCATCAGCTCCTCCTCAACAGTCTCCCCATCCCTTCGACCCTCACGCAATGTTGGTTGACATCCATGAAGAACTTGAATATAATCCAGAATACATGTTGGAGGAGGAGGCCATGAATGAGGAAAAAGAGGTTAAACAGTAGATGCGGTGGCCTCAAGCTCCACTCTGTCCTTTTGCTTGAAGGAAAGTATGAAAAACACACCTAGCTCTCCCTCTGAAAATGCCTCTTTTCAAACCTTCCTTAAACTGGTTAATTCTACACTGGGGTTCTGAGATGAAGAGGCGGATTCTTCCAAGCAAAGGCTCTATGAGTTTCAGCCTCTCTTATTGTGATTATTTCTACTGTGCATTCTGCATTTTAGGATGCTATCTTAGCAGCATGGTGCAGGCTTGCTCTACTGCCTGTAATTCCCATGAAGGCAGATAAACAATATCCAGTTTCTACTGCAAAGCCATATTATTCTTAAAAAAATTACCTCCCAGCATTCTGTAGCTGTTTTGCTTTTACATTTATTTGTTTTAATTAATTCTCTCTTTGGGCTACACATACTATTTATTATTTATGATAATAGAAGGTGTTTGTTCATTGTTGTATTGGTGAATAACAATATATATGGTCATTGTATCTTTAAGAAAATTGAAAATAAAAAGAGACCCCTGTGCACCAAAGCCCTTCCCCCTGACGAAGTGTCCCGGAGAGGACACGAAGCACTGGGGTAATGTGCTATGGATTCTGTGTTCTACTGTAGCCTATCTTTGGCATGTGTACTTGTTTATTTGGCAGAGTGTTTCACTTTTGTGCTTTTTCTGTATTTCTTTTGTCGGGAAAGCACCCGATCATTCTGTGAGCGTGAGTCCGTTTGTGCTGTTCCATTTCAGGAAGTTATTGCTCCATATTATTCTTCAAATGGGCTCTGTGATAATTATGGCTGCTCATGACAGATCTAAGGCTCACAAGCAAATAAGCTTTCTTCCTCCTGACAAGGAGTCGAGGAACTGGATGTGATAGGGAAGAGATCTTTTGCTTTTCCTTCCCTGGGCCTAAGAATTGCTAACTATCAGGTATATATGATTAAATATCAGAATTGTCTTTGGAAGACAATGGCCACCCTGACTGAAAAATTGCTGGAGGGCCTGGATAAAATACTGGCTCAGCAAACTATAGCAAATGACCAAAAAGCTGGTAAGCACCTGTTCAGATTGGCCTATGATGCCACTGATGCTGTAGCCAGGGCTGCTACCTTTGCCTCCATCACCACTCTTGTCTTAGGGTTGCTGGTTTTTCCTCTGATGTGCAACAATCTGTGATGAATGCTCCTTTCAGAGGAAATCAGTTGTTTGGCAATGATGTTGAAAATGCTTTAAGAGATTTGCAGTCCTCTAGAATGACTCTTAGATCCCTTCATACTTTGAACCATACACCCCAGGGATGGGGTCATGTTTTTTTTCGCAGGCCCTATGCCCATCTAGGATGTGGTTATTCCAGAGGCTCCAGTCATAATTCCCAGAGTCCTCGGCCTTCTGCTTCCCAGGCTATAAACTTGCCGTTTGGTGCCCATGCCAGACTTACAAAAGGTCAAACCACTGCCAGCATCCTTGCTGCCCTCAACACCTTCTGACTCGGCTTCTCTTTCCCTGGCCTTTCTGCTTCTGGAAGTTATGGTAGGGAGGCTGCAGCTCCCTCTTTCTACCAATGTGGAAGGAGATGACTACAGATGCTTGGGTAATAGAGGTGGTTCAACACGGAAATGCCTTAGAGCTCCTTACTGGTAACAGCACCGATTTTGTTTTTGCAGGGGCTGTGCCCCCCCGCACCCCCTGGACTGAAGGATTCTCACTCCGAGGGGAGCGGTTCACAGGGAAAGTTAAAATTCATGGGGCTGTGGAATACTGTTTCCATGGCTCCATATAAAAAAAAAACGAAGTCCTGAGTGCACAAAAAAAAGTTGGAGACCAGGATTAGAATCCTGGTCTCCAATGCCACTGGCTGAGCTGTTCAATGCTCCAGCCCTCCACACCACGGCAGCAGCTCAGCTAGCCTCCTGGATTCTGGTTCCCTTGTGTGTCTTAAGCACCACGGACAGTAACCAGGGGAGCACTTACTGAGAAGCACTGTAAATCCCCTCTCGCTGTCCATGTTAGCGATACAGGGACTAGCGCTCTCTTCACTGATGCTATTCTTATAGCGTTAATCTAACCGGTACTGTTCCTCAATTACCAAACCAATACAACATGTAGGATGTATATCCTCATGTCAAACTCCACCAATCCCACAGAAAATATCTGCACTTTTTGTTTCAGGGCTTACACTGTAAGTGTTGTGCTTTGCCCATTGGTTTGTGTTCTGCACCATGTCCTCTACCAAAGCATTTGCCATGGTAGCAGTGGCCCTCCACAGGGAGAGTCTATATGTCTTCCCTTACAATAGACGATTGGCTGTTAAAGGCCTCATCTCGGGAAGCCATTGCATATACACCTTTTTGAACCTGGTAATTGTTTGACCAACTGAATTACTGGTCAACATGCCAAAGTCAGTCCTTGCCCCTTGCCAGAGGCCCCAGTACTGGTGATGACAACTACTTCCTCAAGGTGGGGTGCTAATTTATGCTCCTTCAGAACCCATGGTATATGGGGTCTTCTGAATATGGTGCTTCAAAGCAACACTTTGGAGATCAGGGCTGTTCTATGTGGCCTACAGGCCTTCACCACCCTCCTTCCAGGGAATCAGCTGTTGATTCGCACAAACAATATGTCGGTGATGTAGCGCATCACTCGGCAAGATGGGGTTCATTCGTACACTCTCTGCAGAGAAGCAATGAGCTTTTAGCACTGAGCAGTGGCAAGCAACATATTTCTGTCAACAAGGTTCCTCCCCGGTACCCTGAACACACTGGCAGATCACCTCAGTCAATCCTGTGTGCTCTGCCATGAATGGAAACTCTCTGACTCTATTATGGATGCACGCTTGGAAAAATGGGGTCATTCGAATGTAGACCTGTTTGCATCTCCATATAACGCAAAACTGATGCATTTTTGCTCACTCTGGGGTCTGGAATTTTTTGGCAACCTGCATTTTCCCTCTCATGGAAAGGGAGTTTTCTATATGCTCTTCCCCCAGTCACTCTAATACAGAGGATTCTGGTCCAGCTACAGGCAGGAAAAACCACCATGGTTCTGGTGGCTTCTTGCTGGCCCAGATAAATCTGGTTTAATCTTCTCCAACATTTGGCAGTGGAACCTCTAGTCATGCACTCACATAATAGCAGGACTTCTGAATGTAGGAGCAAGGTCCTCTGGTGCACCAAGATCTTCGATCCCTGCACTTTTATGCACAGCTGCTGAGGACATACAGCTTTCCCCTTCAGGGTTTCCCTGACAGTGGCTGATGTTCATTTGGTGGCTAGAAAGCCATCAACCCACTACACTTAGTCACAAAAATGGAAACACTTTACTATGTGGTGTACTCAGCATGCCCTGTACCCCTTTATGTGTTCACTTCCTAAAGTGCTGCCCTATCTATTGTCCCTTAAGGACTCAGGACTTGGATATTCATCTATAACGTTCCATGTGGCTGCTGTGTTAGCTTTTAATGTCCTAACAGAGGGCAAGACTGTGGCCCAGCTGGAGGTTTCCTATGGATTCCTAAAAGGTATCCTCTTTCTATGCCCCATGGTCACAGATCCAGTTCTGGTGTGGGACTTTAATTTGGTCCTAGAGACTCTCACTGCACCTCCCTTTGAATCTGCTGCTTCTTGTGAGCTGCACTTCCTCTTTTAGAAGACACTGTTTCTAGTAGCAGTGATGTATGCTAGCTGCATCTCTGAATTGCAGGCTCTGGTTTCAGATCCTCTGTTTATTATTTTTCACAAGACCTCATTTTCTTCTGAAGGTTGTGTCTGAAAGAACACTAAATCAGACTGTAGACCTGCCAGGTTACTTTTCTTCTCTCACAGAGAGTAGGGGGCATCAGTTACACATGCGGAATATCCATAGGATGCTGCATTGGTACCTGGATCGTACAAAAGATTATAGAAAATCAACTCAACTATTAATTGCTTTTGCTCCTCAATTGATGGGTTCACTGATTGATCAAACAGGGCCTGTCCAAATGGTTGGCCAGTTGTATTACATTTTGTTACCAGAAATGCGATAAGCCACTTCCTGGTCCTGTTTGTGCTCGTTTCACCAGCAGGGTGGCTACCTCATTGGCTTGTTTCCAAAATGTGTCCATGGCTGAACTTTGTGCAGTTGCCAAGTGGAATACTGTTTATACATTCACCAAACACTACAGTCTGGACATTGTCTCTCGTAGATGAGCCAGCTTCATCCTCCTCACTCAGGATCATTAGGTCCTTCCATTCTCCCTCAGTGCTTGGTGCTGCTTGGGAATCATTCTTTGATATTACTCAATGGAGGGAGATAACCTCGAAGAAGATACAACTATTGTCTACCATCACAGTAGATCTTTGAGAGAAACTCCTCCGTTGAGCCACAGCTCTCCCCTCTTGCCTTCCCCCCTTGTCGGGTGATGAGTGACTATACTGGCTGATGTTGCAAGCTGTTTCTCCTCTGATGCCCCCTATGGCATCCATACTCAGGTTTCCATATGCTTTCCTGTGTGGCTGATGTGGTTCTGATAGCCTTGGCCCCTGCTGGTCCAAAGATTTTCTGAGCTTGTCTCCAGTGTGGAACTGAGGCATTCTGGGGACACCCACGTTATACAGGTGATAATGAGGTGCGTCAACGTGGGCGACCCCAGCTGCAAACCTCTCTCGCTGATCCTGATGCCAACACCTTACAGTTCCATGATGTGGTTCAATGGAAGAGATTCTCTCAAAGATCTACCCTTAAGGTAGATAACTATTCTTTACAACATGGTGGATGGCGTCCATAGCAGGGAGCAAGTCATTTGTGACTTTAAGGGAGGCTGTACTGCTAGAGTGCTTAGGATGAAATCCACACTGAGCATCAGACAGAATTTTGTTGCTGAGAATATGATACAGGAATTGCTTGAGAACCAACTTTTCAAAGAGCATATTAAGTATGGGGAACACTGAAACTGGGTGACAATTGTTTAGATGCAATGTTGTTCCTGATTGGTGTAATGGGGTTATTAATGCTTTCTTCTAGAAAGATGCTGGTTGCCAAATGTGGAGGAAGAGATTGAAGAGCAAAGGTGGAAGATCATTGGCTTGAGAGAGGAGTTAGCCGAGATTGCACAATGTCAAACTAAGCAGGGTAGTTGACTATAAGAAAACAACCTCTAGTCAGAGCTGATAGGGCTGTGAAGAGCTACCAAGTGACCAAAGTTTCACATGTGCTTAGGAATTATTTAATGCCCAGTTGTAACTTGGTCATTTTTTGGAGGTGTTGCACCAAATTTTCAACATGGCCTTTTTGGGATCCCTCCTCATGAAGAGTGCCAGTGTCATTTTGCTCACTTGTCCCGAAAGGTGGTTTCGCAGAGCAAATGCGCTGTTCTGTGCCACAGGTGCGAAAACTTGTTTTGGGCAGGTTGTGGAAAATGACAGCTGTACTGCTTTGAAGGAGGTGTGCAAAAATGGCAATGTTGAAAATGTGGAGTGAAAATATGAAACATTGGAGAAGTTAGGAGCATGTGTAGAAACTGCACAATGCACGCTCATAACGCAGTCATTTTTTTGAACTTTTTCACCAAATTTGCAACATGGGCTTTTTGTTACCCCACCTCATGAACAGTGGCACTGTCATTTCAAGAATTGGTCCTGAAAGGTGATTCCTCGCAGCGACTGCAAAATCACCTTTCATGACTGAGTAACAAAATGACTGCAAGTTTTCATGAGGTGGGGTCCCAAGAACCCCATGTTGAAAATGTGGGGCAAAAATTCAAAAAAATGGCTGATTTATCAGCATAAGTTGAAAACCCCATTGAATGGCATTATAGCATGCTTACCTTAGCTTCTTCAGTTCGCAGTTGGGCTTTGAAGAGTGCAGACATGTCCCAGTCCAGAGAAGAAGATGGTGCTCACCTCTGGAGGTAAGTATGGGGTAAGGTGGGTGTAGGGAGGTGGGTACTCAGTAGGAAGGTGGGGATGTGGAGGGGGACTGAAGCAATGATGAGGGACCATTTTCTTTTTTACAGGAAAAAAAAACACGAGTGGAGCAACACCGAGGGACCGTTTTCTTTTTTTTACAGGAAACAGAAAAAGAAAACATTTGGGCATACTGAGGTGGGCTCCCAATGTGCCACATGATGGGGAGTTGTACAGGATGCCGACACAGGGATTGGGCACCCCAATGTCGGGGCAAGAAAAAAAAAGTTAGGTGCACTGGGGTGGGCTCCCAGTGTGCTGCATGAGTCTGGGGGGGGTGCATATCTTTGGGCACACTGGGATGGGCTCCCAGTGTGCCACTTGAGTTGTGGGGGACACAGAATGCCGTGGAGCTGGCGGTGGTGACACAATGTGCATGCACAGCACTTGCACATGTGCAGTTGCGGTGAATGGCATTTTTTCCATTCACAACATGATGTCACCAGCAGAACAGCATATACACGAGTCACGTGCATGCGCAGTTCATACACCTGAATGTGGAAGTAACAGCCAAAATAGTGCGGCTGTTATTCCATAATGGCCAATTATGGCAGAGGGGTTCAAGCTCCGTTGGGCTTTCGGAAGGATACTTCCAAAAGTCCAATGGAAGGTTCCACGATTGGCTGTTTTAGAGCTACTAAAGCGATCCCAAAATGGCTGTAGGCTCCACCCACAGCCCTAAAAAGAGACAATCTTACCCACTAGTAAACACACCACAGGCGTATATTGCCAGACAGATGCAGTGCTTATACAGGATTTCCACCTAGACACGCAAAAGTGGCAGCTTCAGAGCACAAGAGGCAGTGTTGTTAATATTGGAAAGACTTTGGATTTACCAGGTGACAAAATGTGGGATTGTAAAACAGGAACTGTATTGGCAAGAAATAGAAGCTTGGTGAAGACATTGCTGCATAATGATAAAAAATTAGTCTGGCCAATTTCAGAGCACAGGTGCTATACACGGTGTTTAACAGTGGTGGCATTGGTGGGATATTTTTATAAATATTAGTGCACAATGCATTCTATTTCTTGCCACTACAGTTTCTCTTTTCTGTATTTTTTTTTCTTCCTTATGATTGCTTGCCACTGTAGGTCTGCTGCTATGGAAACTTGTGCTTAGTTACTGATTATTTCTCCAGTGTTATAGTGCACCAGTTTCCTCCATGATTTTGCTGTTGGGCTGAGATTTTTGTGAGCCGGGTTAGCCAAAATGTCAGAGTGACTGTCGGAGGTCTGGCTGTTTGGTGTGTCACTGAAGGAAGGGAAATATTAAGTTGGTGGCATGGATATTTAGTGCATAAATGACACCTGGCTGCCAGTAATCAGGTTGTCATTGTTGAGCAAGTGGAAAATGGAATGAGGCTGCTGCTTGCCTAGCAGGGAATTTAAGGTGGACTGAAGGTTCTTAGGTGACTAGTTGTGTGAGTCCCAATATATGAAGTCAAAATGTTCCTGCAGTCTTATTAGCATTACCACCTGGTTATTAAGGTGCCTGTAGGCTCTTCATTCTGTGTCATAACAAATGGATTTGAAGGAGGCAAAGTTTTGTCACAGAGTCTGTAGCAGTAAAGTAAATCAGCTGTGATGTGCATGTGCTCCCCCAACTCTTACCTGCTGTGTGGGGAGGCATACCTCTCAATTTCTGCACAGCAAATCTGGGACAAATATTTTAAAAAATTGTACTATCAGCTGGAGAAGCCTCCTACAGTCTGTTGCACCACAAAACATATGAGGAGAGACCAAGGGACCTCAATATGTACTCACTGGAGGAAAGGAGAGAGCAAGGGGATATGATTGAAATTTTCAGGTACCTCAAGGGCATAGACAAGGTGCAGATGGGGGACCTTTTTCAATGTAGAAAAAGTACTAGAACAAGGGGGCACAATATGAAATTGGAAGGGGGTAGATTAAGAGATAATGTGAGGAAGTTTTTATACACAGAAAGGGTAGTCAACGCTTAGAATAGTCTGCCACAGGAGGTAGTGGGGTCAAGCACAGTGGAGGGGTTTAAGCATGCCAGAGACACGCACAAGGAAAGCTTGATAGCTGAGGGAGTGATGAAAAGCCATTGATCACATAGGATCAGTGGCTACATACAATGTATAGGGCCTATGGGCAGACTGGATGGGCCTAGCAGTCCCTATCTGCCGACAATTTCTGTGTTTCTACAAATATGATAAGCCACTGCCGACAGAGAACAGGGCTGTAATGCTTCATTTATTTCATACTTTAAATCACTGCAGTTTAGTGACAGAAATGTCAATTACAAGGGCCAAAGGTAATTTCTGAGGCAAAATCTGTGACGTCCCTGAAAATCGGGGACAGTTGAGAGGTATGTAGGGAAGTATTTGTTGGAGACCACTTGGAGTTCAGTCTCAAAGTAGATCCAGGCTACATCAATATCAGGGATGAAGGCTAAACTATCCCATCTGACTTGTTCTAGCTCTTATCTACATCTCATGATATATAATATATATAACTAAGAATCCAACTGAATGCTCACCAGATAAACACCCAATAAACTTTTTTTTAAGTTCCAAATAAAAATTATCTTTATTTATGTACAGCATCTCTTCAAATTGACTTCAGCAGCCAAAATCAAACTGGGTGTTTCTTCTCAGGAATTTTTCCCCATGGACGGGAGATCTGGGGTCTTCCACACTCAGCTTCTCTGGGTTACTTCAGTTCTTCTTACAGAGTTCTTGCCTGGCAACATTCTCTATATGCACAGCTTTCTGTTGTGCTGCATTTGCTCCTACAGACTCCCTGTTTCCAGTGGTGTACCAGACCACCATGTTCTGGGTCTGCTAGCCAAACCTGGCTATCACTTCTGGCAGCCTACATCTGACTAACAGCAGGACCTTTTTTGGCAGTTCTGCCCCCAGCCTTTCACAGGCTACCAGGATATTTTTGTGTCCTCTTTAAGTGCTCAGGAGTTCCATCCTCAGCTTCTTGCACAGTAAGCTAGCAGCAGGGCATGCTCTTGCTCTCCCTTGTCATTTCAGAACTTTTTAACGTGTACAGCACTGCCTGCAAGGGTGTAGACAGGCATACTCACTGTACACATTTGTGCACAGTTTTGTTGAGTGCCTGTCACAAACCATAAGCCACTCTGTTAATATTATCATTCTAATCTGTAGTATTTGGGTTAGTGTAGGCCACTGAGGAGTGTCCAATACATGTATAACCTCTTTAGAGAGTAGAGTCGTCATCTGACAACAATCTGACTTGTTTGGAAGGGGGTGCCATTTGGAAAGGATGTGTACATTTTTTAATTGGGGAGGTGTAACTGTTGGAGATTGTGTACAAAATGGGAAATTTCTGGCTACACTTTAACTGCAGGAGTGTATATATACATCCTGAATCTATATGTGTTTAAATATACTCAGCACTCAAAGAGTTAAATGCCCTTCTCTTACTGTAATGTACTCTGAACTTCTGTCCATCATCAATCACCCCAGCAATTCGGATTTCAGTTTCAAGATGGTTTTCTTCTGCCAAATGACGTTCTATCTGAAGGTAGGGGATTTTCGAGGTTTAATTAGATTAGGTCTATAGATCAGGCCAGTGCAAATAGTGACTCAATTCCCTGTCACTAGTGTAACCCACAGAACCACAACCACCCCCAGTATTCCCTGTACCTCTGTCACTTTTATGCTATCCCTCACATAAAGAGAAACTCCCCCCTCTTTTTTTCCCACCCGGTCCTTCCTGAACAGAGTAGAGCCTGGTATGTCTATGTCCCAGTCATGGTTCTCAGTGCACCATGTTTTTGTAATGGCAACAATGTCTAGGTCAGCCTCTGCCATAATGGCCTCTAAGTGTGGAATTTTATTTCCCAGACTTCAAGGGTTGGCACACATGGCCTTCCAACTTCTAGTGCCACCCCGCTGGATGGCTCTACGATGCCAGTTCGACAACGATTTCGTCGACCGGCATCACAGCAATGGAATTTATGTCAACCGCAAGCTGTAGTCAACATAAATCCCGATGGACTCCCAGTCCATTTTTTCTATCAGGGGGCTTCGCCCCTGAACCCCCATGCAGGGTGCTCTGCCCCCCAAACCCCCATTCTAATTATAATCAACTCTGAGTTGGAGTTGATTTGGAGAGGGGGTGCAGAACCGGGAGACAATGTGCCCCTGTCTCCCCCTGTCTCTGGCGCACCAATACAGCAAACTGTCGACAAACTGCAGATTGTGTTGGCAGCAATGTAAGTCACTGCATTGGTGTTGCTGTCGGGGGGGGGTATACCCTGCTGGACAACCCATTTTCCTTTTTGCCCTCTCTCCTTACTGCCTCTGTTCACATTCCCGTTTCTCTTCATTACTACTAACTTGTTTTTCTTTCTATTAGGTACCCTTGGGAATATGTCTCCCTTAGGGTTCTCCCTGCTGACTACTCCAGTTTGAGGGGGGTGCAGTTTATGTTTCCCTGCTTTCTTCCGACACCCTCCTTGGTTAGCTTAAATATTCACCAATGTAACATTAAAGCCATTCACTGAGGAATGCGGCCCCCCTCCTGCAGGACATCTCACTTGTGAGGCTGTTGACAAGCTGACAAGCTCAAACTAAGCATACCTCAGCTGAGCTTTTTTCGTAAAGAGGCCAGGGACAAGCTCCATGTCACAAGATCTTATACATTAGATTGGCAAATAAAGGAGGCAGTTATCGTATACTGACAATTAAAGCTCACATCATACATAGAAAGGTTATTTACTCTTTTTTTAAACTTTTATTTATCATTTTGCAAGAAAACTTACAACTGATTATGCATAGAAGCATACCTTGTTACATTCATACAATTAATAACTCTTATCAAGGAGCAATATGACATCTCCCCTAGGGGTACACATTGGGGGAAATACACAATCAGCAGATGTAATGCAGCATATACCACAGATTGTTCAAATGGAATACTTCAAGGAACTTTACAAGGGAATGTGAAAGTCCATAATACTGCCTTTTACCATATGGAACATATAGGTTATTTGCTGTTTTGCTATAAAAACTGGCAATTGCACACATTCAGTCAAAGAATGTTTTTCCTCATTACACTAAAGATGGGGAATGATACTGGCACCCATATTCAGTGCAGTGCAGCCTGTTTCGCTGTGCTTGGGATAGCACACAGCTGACTCTGAGCGATATTCAGCCAGTTAGGGCATGCCGATGCAGCATGTTAACTGATTGAATACTGGGCCATGTTAGCATAGCACTAAGTGGATCTGTGCTCCACTATTACAGACCACAGTTGCATATGGCCAACAGAAGACATCACTGCCTGAAAGAGGAAAGCGCCAGGGCTCCTGTGGGCCATATTCAGACTCAGCATGCAAATTAGTTCATTGGGCCTGCAAGGCACTAAGGGGACATCTGCATGCCTCTTATCTGCTTATTTGCATGGATGCAGAGGACCACTAGCACCGATGCAGGATGGCAGCAGTAACACTGCCCTGGTAGTCTTGTGGTCCCCACCCCCTGATCACCCATGCTGTGAAGTGCTTTGTTATCCCAGGTAGTCTAGTTGTTCCTCCTCCCACCAATCACACTTGCTGTGATATGTCTCAATATTCCTGGCAGTCTGGTGGTCCCCCAACCCCTGATCACCAATGCTATAATATGTCTCAATATTCCAGGTAGTCTAGTGGTTCCCCCATCCCCTGGTCACATACGTTGTGCTATTTCTTGATATCCCTTGTAGTCTGGTGGCCCCATCCCTGGTCATACACTATGATGTTTCCTTTTATCCTTGGTAGTCTAGTGGACCCACAACTGATTGCCAACCCCCTACCACCCACCCACTTAGGGGCCTGGCCCAGCACCCCCCCTCACCCTGAACGCCCCTGATCCTGATCATCTCAACCTGTATGAAGGGTGCAGAGAGGTGGCTGGCGCAGCCTTCTGCTCACCTCCTTGGCCATATGTGATCATGCTTTGTGACTGTCAGATGGTGGCTGGCCAAGAAGGTGAGTAGAGGGCTGTGCTGTGACCACTATTTTCCCTTCATACAGGTGAGGGGTGATTGGGGTGAAAGGAATACAGAGCTGGGGTCCTAAGTGAGTGGGGGGGATGGCAATTGATTGGAGAGGTGCATAATCCACTAGACTAAGAGGGATACTGAGAAATGTCACAGCATGGGTGATTGGGGGGGAGGACAACTAGACTACCATGGATATCAAGAAATATCACATCAAGGGTCATCTGGGGGTGGGGGGACAACAGACCACCAGGGATATCGAAAATGTCACAGCATGGATGATCGGGTTGGGGGGAATGCTTGACATAGGGTTGGGCAGCTGAAGTACAGCCACTGTGCCTCTCTGGGGGCTTCTTAGCACCATTGCATGCCTTTAAATATACTGCTGCACCAGTATTCATGAGGGCCCTCTCATTTGTATAGGCACAGTAGTATTGTTAGTACGATTGCACTGCCAGGTTTGGGCACTTCTCCAGAGACCTCTAAATATGGGCCCTGTTACAAACACACTCAGCAGGTCAGGCCCTCTGCTCCCACAGTGCCAACTTCAGAGCGCAAGAGTGTGAACAGGTAACAGACAGGGTAACCCTCCTGTCTGCTTGTGGGTCCGCATCACCTTTAGTCTCAAGTTCTGGGGGGATTCAAACTGTGAACCTTAAGCTAGCATACCCAATGTACAGGTGCAGATTCATACCCTCTTTGGGGATTGCGTGACATTCTTATGCCAGGGGCACCCAGCCAGGCTTCCAAAATTAACCCTTAAAACTCTATAAAAGACCTTAGGTATATTCTTACCTTTTCCCAGTTTAGTAACACCATCAAGCTTTTGAACAGTTTTGTCAGTCTTAATGCTCTATTCACCACATGCAAAAAAAAAAAAAAAATACTTGGAACACCCAGGCAGTATCTTTCAAATACGGATTTTACTAAAAATGGATAAAAATATGAAAAATGTAAACACAGAACACTATATCACACAGCATACAATCACAAGAAAACAAAGAAAACTACAGACAAACTCCTACCAACATACAGTTAGATACTTTTCTATCTAATGTATTACCTCTAAGTGCTTATCAGAGAGTTGTGTGTTTCTCTCTCCCAAGATGGAATATATCAAACAGCTCTGACACAGTATAGTTTAAACTGTGTCTCCCCACGCACCTTTCGATGAGTCATCTAGCTCCTCCTTTTAGAATATAAAAAGAATACAAACATGACATCCAATCAGGAGGTATTTTAAATAATATGACTTCAGCAAAAACTAATTCCCCAAATTATGACAGTCTTTAATCACGCCTTTCCTCTTTGATCTTGAGCAGTTCCTGTTTTCCCAAGGAACATCAAAGTTTTTTTTTACAACTTTAGCACCATGGTGGTATAAAAATGTTCTTCCTATAGGAATCATAAAACATTATGAGCCCTATATCCTTGCAGCTGTATCAGTTCTAATTAAGACAGAAAAGCAGGAGACCCTTAATTAAGTCTCTCTGGTCTTTTAATTACCTCCTGATTTCAGGTCACTTGACTGTAACTGAAACCTTGGGGGGGCACCCATGGCACAGCTCCCTTACGTGAAACAAGCACACACTACATTTTTATATTACAAATATCATAGAACAATCATAACCAGCTGGCCAAGCGTCACAGTCCTCCCCACCTAGACCCGAATTTGGGTCTCTATCCTCTGCATGGGATGAGCTCCACTCCTCATACAGACACCATAGGCCATTGGTGTTCTGACTAGTCGCTCCAGCTCTATGTAAGATTGCCATGTCATACCCTTGCAAGGCAAGACTCCATCTTAACAGTCTACCATTAGTTTTTCCCACTTGCATCAGCCAAGCCAGGGGGTTGTGGTCAGTTTGTACCTCAAAATGCTATCCATATAAGAATGGCTCTAACTTCTTTAGGGCCCACACTATGGCAAGACACTCTTTTTCCACAGTAGAGTAAGCCTGCTCCCTGGGAAGTAACTTTTTACTCAGGTACACTGCAGGGTGATCTTTCCCTTGGTTGGATGTCTGACTCAGTACTGCCCTAATTCCCACATCTGAGGCATCAGTCTGGACTTTAAAGGGTCTGCTCTAGTCAAAACTTGTCAGTACAGGAGCACTGTACAGTGCCTCCTTCAGTCTGGTAAAGGCTTTTTCACAGGCTGTTTCCCAGGTAATTTTCTTAGGCATCTTTTTCCTTACCAGGTCAGATAAGGTGCAGCCAGGGTACTGTAATTGGGTACAAATTTCCTGTAGTACCCTGCTGTCCCTAAAAAAATCCTGACCTGCTTCTGCATCTCTGGTCTGGACCATGCCTTGATCACCTCTATTTTCATTTGGTTAGGATGGAGCTGTCTTTGGCCTACAACATGCCCAAGGTATGCCACTTCAGCTATGGCCACTTGGCACTTCTCAGCTTTGAAAGTGAACCCGGCCCTCTGTATCCTGCCCAGCACTTCCCTAAGGTGGGACAGGTGTTCCTTACAGCTGGCACTAAAGATGGCAATGTCATCCAGGTACACCACGACGTACTCCTCAGCACCATTTAACACCTGGTTCACCAAACTTTGGAAAGAGGCTGGGGCGTTGTTCATTCTGAAAGGCATTACTTTAAATTCAAATAAGCCTATCGGAGTGATGAAGGCTGAACTCTCCCTAGCTCTGTCAGTTAACTCTACCCACCAATACCCCTTTGTCAGGTCAATAGTTGTAAGGTAGGTCACCCCTCCCAACTTGTCCAGGAGTTCATCCGTCAGGGGCATCGGGTGGGTGTCAACTTCATGACTGCATTCAGTCCATGATAGTCCACACAGAAACAAGTAGAGCCATCTGGCTTGGGCACAAGGACTACAGGTGAGGCCCAGGGGCTATGGGATCTCTGGATTACCCCTAAATCCAGTATTTCCTCCACCTCCCTCCTCATGTCCTTTTGACAGCCTCTGACACCTGATATGCTGTCTACCACATGGCAGTCTGTATCTCTGTCTCTACATCATGCATTGCTAAGGGGATTTGTCCAGGCTTTGTGCTAAACAGGGGGCAAAGTCTGCTAAAACCTCCCTTACTTCCTGGATCTTGTCTGGGGCCAGCTGAGGAGACAGTTTAACTGCCTCCACTGAAGACTCCCACTTGTTTTCTTCCAGCAAGTCCTGAAGGGGCTCTCCTTCATCCGTCCCCTCCCCAGGACTACATACTGCAAACACCATGTCAGCCCTATTAGCATATGGCTTCATCATGTTGACATGATACATTCTTTCTGTCTGTCTTCTGTCAGGTAACTCTATGATATAGTTCACGTCATTTACCTTCCTAACTACTTTGTATGGTCCTGCCCACTCAGTCTGCAGCTTGTCTTTCTGGATTGGGATAAGGACCATGACTTCCTGACCCACAGTGTACGAGGAAGTTCTGGCTCTGTGGTTGTACCACACTTTTTGTTTCTGTTGGGCAGCTTCCAGGTTGCTCTGGGCTGTCCCCATAAGCTCCTTCAGCCTTTCCCTAAACCTAAGGACATAATCCACAAAGGGAGTTCCCTGGGTGGCATGCTTGCCTTCCCAGTCCTCCCGGATCAAGTCAAGGGGCCCACGTACCTGGCGTCCATATAAGAGCTCGAAGGGGGGAAATCCTGTAGACTCTTGGGGCACCTCCCTGTATGCAAACAACAGGTGGGAAAGGTATTTCTCCCAGTCCCTCCCATGCTGTTCAACAAACGCTTGGAGCATTGACTTCAGGGTACCATTAAATCTTTCCACAAGCCCACTGGCTTGCAGGTGATGAGGTGCTGTGCACCTCTGCACAACCCCACACTTCTCCCGCAAACATTTCTCCAGGTCTGACATGATGGAACTCCCTCGATCGGTGATAACCTCCTGCAGAAACCCAACAAGGGAGAAAATCCCAAGTAAGGCATCTGCCACTTTGTCTGTCCTCAGTGAGGATAGGGTGACTGCCTTGGGGTACCGGGTGGCATAATCCACCACAGTCAGGATGAACCTCTTCCCGGAGGAGCTGGGGGTATTTAAAGGCCCCACAATATCCATTCCCACCCGCTGGAATGGCTCCTCCACTATGGGCAATGGAATTAGTGTGGCTTGTGTTTTCTTACCTGCCTTCTCTATTTCTTGGCACCGGTGACAAGACCTGCAGTACTCCTTCACCTGCTAGTTGAAGTTGGGCCAATAGAAATTCTGGGCCAACCACTGCATAGTGCGCGTGATTCCCAGATGTCCAGACAAGGGAATATCATGTGCAGTCTTGAGCAACTGCTCATGATACCCCTGGGGAATGACAAGCTGCCTGCCTATCACCCATCCCTGTGTCTTCACAGCCTGAGTATACATCAGTCCATTTTCCCAATAAACTTGATGTTTACCGTCACCTCCCTGTGCTTCATCAGAGTCTGCCCAAGCCCTCAGCTTCTCTAGACTAGGGTCACTTTTCTGAGCAGCTTCAAACTCCTTACACATTCCCAAGGCATGTGACAGTCCCCTTCAGACTCTAAACTAGGGTCCCTAGCACTAGTGTCAGGGCACTCAGGATCACTGTCATCCCTAACACTCTAACAATTTGTCACCCCACCTCCTTTGGTGTAACCATCTGTGGCTGTGTGGTTAACTGCTACTGGGGAAATTTCTACCCCCCTTTCATTAGTCTCCCTATTAGGAGATACAGTCTGGAGAACCGGCCTCCCAGTGGTTTCCACAATGGCTTCGTTGGAGTCCAGGAGACTACAATTTTTCTTTGCCGCTTGGCTACGGGTCACTGCACACACCATCCCCTGTTTGAGATTGTTGCCAAGGATGACGTCAACTGCTAACGTTTTGGCTACAGTCACCTGTTGCACAGTTCCCCCTGTTTCATCCCAGTCTAGGAGAACACTAACAAGTGGCAATGTGGTCTCCTCACCAGTGAACCCTTGCACAGTTACAAATTCATTGGGTATAAACTGACAAGGCTCTACCAGATCCCCTTTTACCAGCGTCAGGGATGCCCCTGTGTCCCTTAATCATTGTGTCTGTACCACATTCACCATGACTGGGTGCATATGCTCCCTCGTGTTCACAGGCATGCTTCCTGGGACACACAAACAACCCACTTCTTTCCTAGTCCCATTCTGCATATTGCTCGCCCTTTTGGGACACTGTCTGGCAATATGTCCAGTTTCTTTACAGACCCAACATTCATTTCTTTTCTCAGAGAACTCTTTTCTTTGAAACCTGGGGCTAACTGGTTTGGTGGAGGCAGGGAGGGTGTTAGCTGCCCTGAAGGTGCACGTTTCCCTTTCTGCGCTGCCATGCCCACCCCATTCACTCTCAGAGCAGGTCTATTCTTGGCATAGCAGTCTGAGAGTTCAGCAGCCTCTTGCACTGTTTTGGGATCTTGGTCCTCCAGCTAGGTTTTCAGCTCTGCTGAGCATACCCCCAAAAAACTGTTCTAACAAAATAGCATTTTCAATTTTATCTACAGAGTTTGCTTCAATTCCTTCCCACCAACGTGTTAAAAACTGACGTTGTTCCATGGCTAGCTCCTCATAGCTCATATCAGGGCTTCTCCTGAGCTTACAGAATTTAGCTCTGTATGCTTCTGAAGTTAAATCAAACTTTTTTAAAAGTGCAGCTTTAAGTTGTCTGTAATCATTACTGTCCTCATCGTCCATTTGACCCAATGCATCCTGAGCATTCCCGGTAAGTAGCAGAGATAGCTGGAAGCTCCAGGACCCTCTAGGAATTTTAGCCTGAATACAAACTTTATCAAAGGAATTTAAAAAGACATCCATATCCTCCCCCTCTTTAATTTCAGCTATCAATTCAGAATTCAATTTGTAACCCAGTTCTGTAGTTCCAGTTAAACCCAAGCCACTTACCTGCTCTGGTGTGGGTGATTGGAGTCATGGTTTCTCCAGCTCATGTCACCTCTGGCACTCACACTCCTCACTGTCCACCTCTCGCTGTTCATGGTGCGCTTCTCACTGTTCTTGCTCCCTCTTCTCCTCTGCAGCTCACTGCTCTCACTTCTCTTCTCTCTGGAACTCCAGCTCCATTCTGCACAACTCAATCTGCAGCCTGATTGCTTCTAATTCAGAATGCTGGTGACCTTCACCTGCTGCTGAGGCCCTTCACTTGCACTGGTCCTGCTGTCCTCCCCACTGGATCTGGACACTGCACTGGCCGCTAGCCTCTCCATGCCTGAGGTTCAGTCCCTTACAGTCACAGTCTGTGACTTGATACTCTGGGCATCTGCTGCCATCAGGGCATCCACGAGGTTCTGCTTGGTGGCTCTCACCTCATGTAGGACTCCTCTGTCCTGGCACAAGTGCCTCAAGTAGTCTGTGGTGTACCCGCTGTAGTTGGAAGCCATCTTCTTCCTTAACTATTGCTATTCTAACTTGCACTTTAGGAAAAAAAATCAAACAGGTAGGAACTTGACTGTAAGTAAAATTATATAGCTCTATTTCCTTTTTAGAAAAAATAAATCACTGCCTTATTTTAAAAGTGAGCTGTACAGTATTAAGCTGACACACTGAACAGTTAAAGCTTATGTTACCAAATGTATCTGCACTGCTGCCAACCAAATCTGTCACAAACGCATGCAGCAGGTCAGGCCCTCTGCTCCCACAGAGCCAACCTCAGAGCACAAGAGTGTGAACAGGTAACAGACAGGGTAACCCTCCTGTCTGCTTGTGGGTCCAAATCACCTTTGGTCTCAAGTTCTGGGGGGATTCAAACTGTGAACCTTATGCTAGCATACCCAATGTACAGGCACAAATTTGTACCCTCTTCTGGACTGTGGTACAATCTTATGCCAGGGGCACCCAGCCAGGCTTCCAAAATGAACCCTTAAAACTCTATAAAAGACCTTAGGTATATTCTTACCTTTCCCCAGTTTAGTAGCACCATCAAGCTTTTGAACCGTTTTGTCAGTCTTAACCCTCTATATGTCACATGCAAAAAAAAGGACTTGGAAGACCCAGGCAGTAACTTTCAAATATAGATTTTACTAAAAATGGATACAAATATGAAAAATGTAAACACAGAACACTATACCACAAAGCATATAATCACTTACAAGAAAACAAAGAAAAACTACAGACAAATGCCTACCAACATACAGTTAGATACTTTTCTATCTAATGTATTACCTCTAAGTGCTTATCAGAGAGTTGTGTGTTTCTCTCTCCCAAGATGGAATATATCAAATAGCTCTGACACAGTATAGTTTAAGCTGTGTCTCCCCACACGCCTTTCGATGAGTCATCTAGCTCCTCCTTTTAGAATATAAAAAAAATACAAACATGATGTCCAATCAGGAGGTATTTTAAATAATATGACTTCAGCAAAACCTAATTCCCCAAATTATGACAGTCTTTAATCACACCTTTCCTCTTTGATCTTGAGCAGTTCCTGTTTTCCCAAGGAACATCAAATGTTTTTTAACAATATTAGCACCATGGTGGTATAAAAACGTTCTTCCTATAGGAATCATAAAATGTTACAAGCCCTATATACTGGCAGCTGGATCAGTTCTAATTAAGACAGAAAAACAGGAGACCCTTAACTAAGTCTCTCTAGTCTTTTAATTACCTCCTGGTTTCAGGTCACTTTGACTGTAACTGAAACCTTGGGACCCATGACATAGCTGCTTATGTGAGACAATCACACACTACATTTTTATATTACAAATATCACAGAACAATCATAACCAGCTGACCAAGCATCGCAGGCCAACCCAGAGCGCCAACCCTAACCATGTTTGCACGCATTACCCTTTGAATTGTTACTATTTTGGTTACTAACATTCACATAAGTTATCTGTAATGAGATTTCAACTCACCCCACCCCCACCCTTGGCCTGCAGCTGCCATCTGAGAATTAGTAAAACAAATGTCTTAGGCTTTATTGTACATCAGTTAAATTCAATTGTAAAGACGACTATTTAAATATAACCATAATCTAATAGCACTGATGTTTCTGTCCTAGAGGGAGTAAAATAACAGGATATCAATGCTGCTCACTCATGCTGGAGAGAGAGAGAAAGAGAAAGAGAGCACCCCCTCCCAACCTTTCACGAACACTAGAGCAGATTTACAAATGACTGCATAAAGTACTGTAGTTGCTACATTTAGGTCCTAAAGAAATGAATTTTCATATCCTTTCTAAAGATCACATCCTAAAACTGAAACCAACCAGTCATACCATGTCACCATAGTCAGTCACTCCTCCCCCACATCATTGGCTGTCTCCTGCATGTTTTGTAGCTAGACTACTTTGGACCTAAAAAGATGTTTTTTTTTTCTCTTCATGGGTTATGCAATGCCTTTAAGAGATTTTGAATGTTACAAAAGGTCACTTGATTTCTCAAACTATTCCCTTTGCTAAAGGGGCCCTCTTCGTAGATTTAATTTTTTTGTGTCCAGTTGCTTTTACTTGTATGCACTGGTTACATTGGAAATGTCTAGGTGGGAGAACTCTTCTCATATTACTCAATTGAGAAAAATGGCACGGGTGAAGAATCTCTCAAACAAGTTTCCCAGAGGTGGAGACTGCGTTCCTATGGGTTACTGCCCAGTTACCCCCTGCTTGTCTGTTTCCAGCTAAAAATAGTAGTACCTGAATGATTTGAGAAAAAAATAACTGTGCTACAAATGGATTCCCCTGTATGTGGTTCTGATGACCTCTTGAAGTTATAAAATAATCATTCTTTGTAAGAATAGCCGACAGCTCTTCATCACACTCAAAAAGTCATTTACAGCTTTACTAGAAAAAGCAGACGTGTTGAAATGTGAGTATTCAACTCTGATTGTTGTGGAGAGAATGCATCCCCTAATGGGAGAGCTGTCAAATTATGGAAACAGTGCCGAAGTACTTTCAGTCATTTGTAACCTGGTGTAGCAGTGTTGTAGCAAACCAAGACTTTTGAGGGAATCAGCACAAGAAAAAAAAAAAACTCCAAGCAAAGTTCAATGAAATAAAAAGTTGCTTTACTTCAGCGCCAAATAAGTGTTTAAGTGGCTTACTTTGGCAGAGCAAATACACAGAAAAACTATTTTTAGCTTGATTCAACTCTCTAGTTCACAGCAACCCTGCTCTCTTTCTCTCTCTCTCTCTCTAGCCCCCAAATGTTTATCCCTGATTTTTCTGGTTTTCTCTTTAGGCCTCACAGGTGAGGCTCATTTGTACACCTCCCCTGCAGGGATTTCTAAGCATCCGTACAGCCAGTGCATAGGGCCTTTAAATGGCCAGGCCAGAAATCAGTAAGGCTGGGTCTCTGTTTTTCTGCTAGTGTCTTAGTGGAAAGGGGGTCCCGGGCAAGGGACATATAGACTCCTTCACAAACTCTTCCCCTCAGAACCATGCTCCTGGTATGCTTTGCACTGGCTACAATCAAGCTTCCCTCCAGGGAAAACAAATCAGCATTATTATGCAGGGAACCTGCTCTGTGATTCACCTGGGATGAAAATGGCTGCAGAGCCAGGTACCACCGGGTGACTCAGGAATTAGTGTCCCACAGGGCATGCAGCCATTTGAGGGGTGCATAGTAAGTGACCAAGGTGAAGGGTCTTCCTACCAAATAGTAGCACAGGGCTACTACTGCCCACTTTACTAACAGACACTGTTTCTGTAGTGTGGCATACCATTGTTCCCTAGGAAACAATTTTCTGTACAGAGAATGGATGGGGTGAATTCCAAAGTCAAATTGCTGTGGCAAGGCAGCCCCCAACCCAACTTCTGAGGCATCTGTGATCAAAATGAATGGACATTTGAATCAGGACTTACTATGACAGGTCTCATACACAACACACTTTTGATAGTTTGGAAGGCATTTTGACACTTTGAGGACCACAAAACCTTATTTGGGCATCCTTTTTAGTTAGATCAGTCATTGAGTAGCACATGTCGAACACTCCGGAATGAACATGCAATAATACCTCACTAACCCAAGGAAGGACCTAACTTGCCCATTGGTAGTCGAAAGGGCAGTCAGGAAGGGCTTCTTTACCTTATCAACAAGTGTGCATACATGGCCATTCTGAACCATGTATCCAAGGTATTTAGTTTCCTGTCACTTTAGTGTAACCCTTAGGTGGTGCTATCCTATGGGCTACTACCCCACCCGTGTGGCTAAGTACAGGTTGAGGGGCCTGAGCTCATTGAACGGGTGCCTCCATCCAGAGGAATGGTTCTGGGGTAGCGTAACTGCTGTTGGTATAGCCCTCCGGGATGCTATAACCCTCCACAACCCCACCAGTGGCCTAAACAGTACAGCAACAAAATATTCCCATGTACCATATGTCAGTAATGACTTGCTCACACCCCTTGCACTTACCACCAGGACTGTATCTTCTGCAGCTGCCCTGGAGACCCCCTGTAAAATAAGACCAATGATGCAATACTGCAATAACAGTACTGTATCCCCACCAAGAAGGTACACACTAGCCAGATTTAAACTGTAAAACAACAATCTGATTTATTTAGGGGGTATGAACAGGGGTGGGGTATGAATCTAGCAGATGATTTATCGATCAGATTATTTCAGGCTAAAAATGCATGCACAGTGAGTCCCTTTGACACAGTCACACAACTCTGGGTACCCAGTTTGGAAGCTAGGCTAGCCTGAAGCGTTACCAGAGGTAGGCCGGCGTTGCAGCTGTTGTTGGGGGCCTTAGCAAAGGAAGCAATTAACATCCACTCAAACCCAGAATTTATAATCCTGAGTTGGATGTCTTAGTTTGTTGTGATAAACCCTAACAAATAATCAGATGACACACAATGATTGCAGCTTTCTTGCAGGGAGCTACCCTGTTTGTACTCACACTACCCAGACCAAGTAATGATCTGACAAAAGTAGACCTGTTGTAGATGACTTGATGAAGCAGGAGGAGAATTCCCTCGTGGTCCTCGTCGAAATGATGGTCTTCAGGATACAGGAGCTATTAAACACTGGCCAAGAACATGCAAATCGAAAGTCTCAAACTACTTGGCCACGCAAACACCTTGCGAACTAAGCACAGTAATATGTAAGGCTCTCTCCTCTTCTGGTCCTTCCAGCTAGCTTGCAGGCTGATCCTGATTTCAGCTTGGATGCTGCTCGAATCCCCTGTTGCTGTGACCTCAAACGTGGGCCAACTGGACACTTAGACCAGTGGACTGATGACTGAAAAGTCTAGGCCTGGCAGGCCTAACCTCTGAGAGCTAGCAAGCTCCCCAGAGGCTCACACTGAACTCTTGGACGAATCTCTCAAATCTGAACAAAATGAGCAGCTGCCCCCTTTTATATGGGGCTAAATTCCAGAAATCCCATTGGCTGTCAAAGCTGTCTTAAACAGTCCCCAGATGTTAATTGGTTCCTTTTTTGGTGCCTAGAAATTGTCTTAGTTAATCCCCCATAAGTCTCTGACATTGTCCCAAAAGCCCCTCTGTTAAATCCTGGCTCCTAATTGGTGGATAGGCACAAAAATGGTGGCTGCAGTTTAAGTCTAGGCAGTCTGTTTACAGTGTTCCCACACACAGAGTTCTGGTGCAGCCCGAAGCAACGCTATTTTGATTTGCTTTTCCCATTATTTTGTAGCCCCAACAGTCTCCTCTTGAATTAGTCTACTTTTAATAAAATATACAATTTCCCCATGGAATCGCAGCTCCTGTAACACACTGCCCCTAGAAACCACACAGAGCTAATGAATATTTATGAGGGCTTTACATGCCCAGACACCTGCCCCTTAACCTTTGGCTCTTGTGCCCTGGAGGCAGCACTTAGGCGGCTGCTTATTTATTTATTTATTTTTTAAAAAATTTCTAGCTTTGTTTTGTGTCCCCGGTGCCTATTTTAACTCAGGCATGGCACCGGGAACTACTGAAGACACACTCTCGGCTTTTGGACCACAATGGCGGTCAGATACGCGAGTGCACCTCCTTGAACGTGAGACCTGTGGCTCTGCGAACATGCCGTCTACTCGCAGATGGATTTTGCAATCCTGACAGGGCTCAATTAATCAGGGGGTCTCTGGGGGGAATGGCAAAGTGCCATGGAGAGCGGCCAGACACTGGGAGGCAGCAGGAGAACACCCGGAGGCCCTTTTAAGATAAGCCCCCAAATGGAGGGGGCATTACATTAGAGCACATTTTGCCTCACTGGCCATGAGGCCTGCCTCTCTGAGCAAATGAAGTACCACAGCCACATCCCACAGGTGAATGTCCCACTCAGAGCTAAGTATGACAACATTGCCCAGGTACACTGATGTATATAACCCATGGGGATGGAAGATTCAATCCATCATTCTCTGAAATGTGGCCAGGGCACCATGCAACCCACAGGGGTGTATAGTAAACTGATACAGACCAATGGGGTGACAGAGGCTGTTTTTTCCTGGGATTCCAGAGATAGCAGGATTTGCCAATACCCCTTTGTCAGGTCTAGGGTACTAATGTACTGGGCCTTATCCAGTCGGTCCAGAAGTTCATCCACCCTAGGCATAGAATATGCGTCAAACTTGGAGACTGCACCGACTTTCTGGAAGTCAATACAAAACCAAGTGGACCCATCTAGTTTTGGGATTAATACAATAGGGCTACACCAGTCACTGATATTCCCCACTGACTCTATCTCTTTTACAAGATCCAGAAACAACTGGGTTTATTGCCCGTACAACAGTTCAAAGGGTGAGAAGTCCGTGGATGATTGTGCACCTCCCGAACTTCAAACATTAAATAGGGTAACAGTTCATCCCATTTTTTTGCCTTAGCTGTAACAAATGTAGACAGCATATCTTTAAGAATTTGTTAAATCTTTCAGATAATCCATCCATCTGAGGATGGTACACTGATATCCGTATGGACATAACCTTCAATAAAGCACATGTAACCCCTAGGTGGCGCTATCCCAAGGGCTACTACCCCTGCCTGCTTGGCTAGTAGCAGGTTAAGGGACCTGAGTTCTGAAACAGGTGCCTCCACCCGGAGGTCAGGGTTGGTAGTGATCAAGCTACCCGGGGAACAGCCCTCCAGGACACTGTAACCCCCCTCTTTCCCCTCTAGTGGCCTGAACACTGTACAATAATCACTTTCACAATACCCCTGGTACACCACACAAGTACCCACACTGTTTGCACTTACCACTAGGGCTGATTCCTCTGGCTCTACCCTGGGAACCCCCTGTAAAACAAGGTTAAGCACAGCAAATAGCAACAGTACAGTACTTTGAGCACAAACTGGAACCACAGTCAGATTACATGCAGAAAAATTAAATCGGATTTATTCAGGGGACTTGAACAAGGGAGGGGCAAAATCAGGTTAATTAGCTTAAAGGTTATATCAATCAAGCAGTTATGCATGCGCTTTGAGTCCCCCCACACAGTCCACCTCTGGGTACCCAAGTGGAGAAGAGATGGGCTAGCCAGGACTGTTGCCTGGGGTTGTAGCTGGTTGGGGCCCTGTGATGGAAAACACAACATGCACAGTACACAATATTTGTAATCCGGAGCCAGAGGGCTCAGTTCATAAAAGAAACAGAACAACAAGACAATCAGATGATACACTCAGATTAAGCTGTTGCTGCAGGGAGCTATCCTGGTATTTACTCACGATACCCAAGACTGGACACAGGCTGGACGAAAATCGAGACTGCAGGAGGTTGATCTGGAATGCCAGGAGAAGCAGGGCCCACATGAGTCGCAGAGGTGTCGTTCCTGTTCAAGCGTGGAGAAGGGGGCTGATCCCCAGGCAGGTCTCTCATCGATGGCTTCTCTGTGCAGTGGGTAGTCTGGCTTGACCAGTCTGGCAAGGCCCAGACCGCATGAAGACAAATTCGGATGCAGTCCGTTTTGGGCTGGATACAGCTTCCAGCAAGCAGAACACAGTTCACACAGTGGGGGACTAACTCACGACCCACTAGCAGCTCGCAGCACATTTACATGTAAGGGAATTGTACTGTACCAGGCAAAGCGTTCCACGGTCACAATTGCGAAGTCTGTGCACACACCGGGAGCTTAGGGGTAGCTGGAACTCCTGACAGGCTGATCGCATTCAGCAAAATCTTTGGTCTTCTTCAGGTTGAGCCTGGCCCACTTCAGTAACTTACTTTAGTCACACAAAATTTGAATTTAGTCCAAAATAATTCTCTTCTCTCCCTCTCAGGAGCAGCAGACAGACATGTAAGCCAAACTCTAGCCCTTTCACAGTTTTCCCATGCGAATCCACTCAGGATTGCTGCTCAGAATCACTTCAGCTCCTCTCATTACACTTCCCAGCTCAGAATTAACTGAAAACTGCAAGCAGCCCGGGACTTCCCCAAGATCCAAAAGATTTGGTTGGCTGATTTGGCTGTCAGTCTAAGCAAGAGCTCCCCCTTCAGTTGAAAAAAAGGCACACAAAAAAACTCCAAACTAAAGTTCCTACAGATTTTGAATTCAGACAGCTCCTGAAGTCTGGCTACATTTTAGGTCCCACCAGTACTGTTTGGTCCAATTTGCAGTCTGGGACCAAGATAGTGGAGACAAACAAGACAGTCCTTGCTACAAAGAAAGCAGGTTAGACAAACTACATTATCATTATCATTCTAAATGATTTTCGGTAAATAGTTACATCTTTCAACAGAGCTCCCTCTCAGATTACTTAGACTGCAATTAGGCAGCTCTGAAAGAGACAGTACACAGAGGCTATATAGGCTCTGGTAATCACATTTAAACCGCTAAAACGCAGGACACCAGCCTGGCAGTGAGCATTTAGGCAAGCTCAAGGAAGACTTTTTGGGAACCCCCATTTGCAGGGGGGTTACACACATATCTCCCTCATAAGCGTTGTCATAAAATTAGTGCCCAGATCAGTTAAAATCTCCTTTGGTAGTCCAATTTGGGAAATAACATTAGCAGCTCTTTGACTACTGACCAGGATGTAGTGGAGCACATGGGAATGGCCTCGGGGTATCCAGTGGTGTAATCCAGGGTGGTGTAATTCACTATCAGGATAAGATACTGATGCCCTGTTGAACATTTTACTATGAGTCCCACCATATCAACCCCAGTTCTTTCAATCAGAATATCTATTATGGGCATAGAGACCAATGAGGCCTGCTTTATACTTCTGGGAGCAACCAATTGAGACTCTTGGCAAGAAGTATCTGTCACTTCCTTCTTTATACCAGGCCAGAAAACATGAGCAAGTATGCACTTCTTGGGCTTCTCTCAGCCCAAATGACCCGCAGTAGATATGGTATGAGCAAGCCTTAATACCTCACTCCTTGCAGACCAGGGAACCAAAACCTGATAGTGTACAGTTCCGATTTGTTTATTGCTATTTACCACAGTCAGGTTCTAATAAGAACTTTTAAGAAACTCATAATTTCTTTGTTCAGAAATTATACTGACAAAGCCAGCCCGTCGGCAGAGCTACCACTCCCTGCGCTGATGACCTGGGTTCGGGAACAAGCCCGGCCCATCAGAGGGTTGGCTGGAGGGGAGGTAGGATCGAGCATCCCATAGGATGCACTCCATTACCGCCACCTGGGTGACCACGGGTGGTGGTGGTGCAGGGGTTCAGCAATTAACAGGAAGGGACCCTCAGACCAAGCATGTGGCTTGACTATGAAGGCTCTACCGGCGTCCCATTGCATGCTCCTAGAGGAGTGAGCGGGACAAATAAAACTGGAAAAATGAGGTGCAGGACAGGGAGGATGAAGCCTCAGCCTGCCCACAACATCCACCACTAGATCTGAGCCACCAGAGATACCACCAGTCTTCACCTCTACCAGGGATGACCAGATGGACTGTGGGTAAGAAATGCTGAAGAACTGAAGGTGTACCCAGCCCTGGGGTGTAAGCCAGGGGGAGCAGCACAGTGGTGTACCTTGGGTGGGCTGACAGTCCCGACCAGATAGGTGGGGTTCCACCATGCCAGTTCAACAGCTATATGGTCGACCAACACTATGGCAACATAACAATGCTGATGGTGACCATGCCGTGCGGCAATTGTGTCACCCGATCGCTGTGACATGTAATGCACCAGGGTACATTCTGGTTGTTTTCGCGGGAGGGGCTTCATGCACCGCATCCCCCAACATGGGGGGGTTTTGCCCCCTGCACCCCCAGAAATAATATAATCACGTTCAGGTCAGAGGTATAGGGGAGGAGTACAACATCCCTGGAGTGGCAATGATGGTGGGCGCTGCGAAATCCCGATCGTCGGAATGATGGTCGGTCAGGTTGCAGTGCGCACATTGTCATTGCTGTAGGGGTTTCGCTGCACTGACAGCACACTGATAAGTGGCAGGTTCTTGGCTGGATGGTACACGAGCAAACTGGTTGGGGTGGAAGGAGGTCCCTGCCTGGCCCAAACAAAGGAGGAAAAAATATTGCAAAAAAGAAAAAATAATAAACGATATTGACCAGATTTTGAAACATGTCTGGCTTGACCTCCGAAAGTGCTTCATGCCTTACTGTTGAGGTGGATGCTAGTTCCTTATCAGAGTCACTTCTGACCTTCCTTGAACCCATGTTATTGCAGTCCCCAACTGCTACATCCTTGGACACAAGGATTCCCTTGTTGTTTTTGATTGGTTTCTGTCCTTGGGACTTCTTGGGCTTCCCTTCTGGGTTAAATAGTTCAATATCAGTGAAGGGAAATATTTCTTCTAATCCTTCCAGGTTTTCCTCCTCTCTTGAGCATACCCTTTCAGAATTATTTTGTAGAAGAACATAAAAACCTTCCCCATCTTGGCCCAGGACTACTGGCCAAGGTAAGCTTTTTGAAATTCCCACCTTTATTATTCCTTCCTAGTTGCTCACGTTTAACCACACTGGGACTGTAGGATATGTGCAGGTATCCACAGCTACACTGGCAACTTTTATGGGTCCTTCCCAGTGGCCTAAACTGGATCCTACCATAGATTCTTTAACCAGTGTCTGCTCACAGCCGGAATTCACCTGAACCATAACTGTTTGGTCCCCCACTTTCACCGGGACCATATATGGATGGTTCGAATGAGGTCCACTAACTTGTGGTCCAGAGCTACACATTCCATAAAGTCACAGTCCATATTGTCACAGAACCTATAGATATGCCTCACCTAACCACAGTGAAAACCTATAATAGTATTATTAGATCGTTGATCTGTGCCCACCCTCATTTGTTATTCCCATAGTCTTATGACTATGGGAATAACACTAGAACCTGGGGCTGTAACTTTTTGGGGTGGAGGGATATTCATTATTTCACCATGGGACCACCTACCCATACCAATATTTTATTCTCATCTCCCCATTGTCCTTTCTGTCCTCTTCCGTGGGGATATTCCTCTTGGGTTGCCACTTGAGGTTTGTCAAGGGTTCTGCTCTTCTTAGCAGCCTCTGGTCTCTCCACTTCAAAATAATGCTCTGTGATATTGACAGCAGAGGCCAGGGTGGTTTGCTCATGACAACTCACCCAATCACAAACTTGATTTGGCAAACTGTTCAGGTATAGCTGCAACACAGATAAATACAAAATGTCCTCTTTAGAGTGCACCTCTGGTTTTAATCACTGGGTAGCCAAGTTGTTCAATTTTTTAGCTGCCACTCTGGGTCGGGTTCCAGCTTTAAAATAAAATGTGTGAAAGTTCCATCGATAGCTCTGTTCAGTTACCCCAATCCAGTCAAAGATAGCCACCTTTACCTGGTCATAGTCTCTGGCAGCAGCAGCATCTAGGCCCTGAAAAAGCAGATTGTGCATCTCCAATGCAATGCATGAACATAATGCGGTCATTTTGGGGATTTCTTTTACCAGATTTTCAACATGGACATTTTGGGACCTCCGCTCATGAACGGTGTCACTGTGATTTTCTTAATCTGTCCCAACTGTTGATTTCCTACAGCGATCGTGCCATTGTGTGTCACATGTGTGAAAACATATTTTGGGCAGGATGTGAAAAATGACAGCTGTACTGTTCATCAGGAGGTGTGAAAAAATGACAATGTTGAAAATCTGGAGTGAAAATATTAAAAATTCTCGAAATTACGAGTGTAAGTGGAAACTGCGCAACGCACACTCATAACACAGTCATTTTGGAATTTTTCACCAAATTTGCAACATAGCTTTTTGGAGCACACCTCATAAACAGTGGCACTATCATTTTGTTAATTGGTCCCAAAAGGTGATTCTGAGTCATGACCGCAAAATTACCTTTCGGGACCGAATATCGAAATGACAGTGATTGATTTCATGAGGTGGGGTCCCAAGAACCCCATGTTGAAAATTTGGAGGTTGAAAAAATGGCCACAATATCCACCTAAGTTTAAAACCCCCCATTTATGCCATTATACAGCTTACCGGCATTTCTTCAGTTCTCGGTCGGTTTTGAAGAGTGCAGACATGTTCCCACACCACTGAAAATCACTGTGCCAACCTCCGGAGGCAAGTATGGGGTGATGGGGTGAGTGGGAAGGTGGGGTGTGCAGAGGTTGGCTGCGGGTTGGGCGAGGGGGCGCCGAGGATAACGAGGGACTGTTTTCTTATTTTTCAGGGAGAAAAAAAAAACTTTGGGGGAAGGTTTTGGTTTTTATAGGTGACACTAAGACATTTTGGCACTCTGGGGTGGCCTCCCAGTGTGCCACCTGTTTGGGGGACTGAAGCCAATGGGGACTGGGCACCCCAGCAGCAAATAAAGCATGTCTGTATTGGGGGGGTCTGAATCCAAGGGGGATTGGGCACCCCCATCGGCAGACAACTAAAACTGGGGGGGCATTATGCTGATGGGGACTGGGCACCCCTGTTGACAAACAAATTGAACTGGGGAGGGGGCATGCTGACAGGGGGATTGGGCACCCCCAAAGTCGACTTTCTAGGGATTGCGAGAGGCGGATGTTGAGAGCTGCCGCCATGTTTATTGAAGTGTTTCACGAGGAATGGCATGTAATGGATGCGTGTCAGATCTGCTGCTGCAATGATGAGCCTGTCTCTCATTGCACTGGCGGATTTCTTTCAAGTTGGTGGCACTCTGTGAAACTGCTGTCATCGGCAGCATGCTCACTGGTTGGCAGCTGAGGGACACACCGGCTAAAGCATCCCTTGGATTTGCCACAACCCTGACACACCTTTGAAAGTGCTAGTACAGTGCTACTACCGTAAAATGTTGCTTACGCATGCATGCAGGCCAACATAAAAAAAGGACCAATATCCAAATTTTCATTTAATGCATATTCGATGTTAATGATCTCAGAGAGTAAATCCATCTTACTTCCTTCTGAAGCAATAGTAATGTTTGGTCCCTTCCTCATGGGAGTGATACTTGGTTCTCAATGCCCATGAAACAGAAGCAGGAAACATCTTGGTTATGAAATCAGCAAGGCTGGATCTCTGTTCTCCTGCTAGTATCTTAGTGGAATGGGAGTCCCGGGTGAAGGTTGTATAAACTCCTTTACACATGGATGCTGCAACATATTGAGAATCAATAAGCACTTTCTGGGAGCAATCTGATGGAAAGGATACAGATCAATACCTTTTGTTTTGTAGTGTATAGGCAAGTAATATTTAGTTTCTACACTAGTAAATAGCTGTGCACCAACAAAAAAAGAGCACAGCTGACAAGAAAATGATACAATTATATCATCTTACTTTTAATTTAACCCTTGCTGTGCCACAGACTGATGATAGTCCAGAATTACTATGCGCTCTAATTCTGTCGGCAGCCTAAGGGTTAAAGTGCCAAACTCTGTGCCATATGTAAAGCATGCAGACCCTGTGATATATGCAGAATAAAGTTGGGGATGCAAGTGCCAGGAAGATGCCATGAAAAGCATCCAATGTTTAGCTGAGGTGCTACTGAGCTTTGTCAAAGGACCTCTGACACTGTTTATCAAAATGTTGTCCCATGGGGTGGCTAGGAAACAGAACTGTACCAACTTACAGGAAAGGTGACCTTAAGAACCTAAATAACTATATAGCCATAAATTTAATTGACTACATTGCTAAAATCTACCCCAGAATACTGTATTATTGGTTTGGTTGACTATTTGGGTTAGTTTGAATAACTTACTCTCACCACTGCAGGCATGACTTAACTCATTCTATTATAGATAATTGTTTCATTGTGCCTCATCTAATCCAGAAATATCTCTTTATAAGAAAGCCAGTCTTTACTGCCTTTATTTATTTATTTAAAGGTTTAACCAGGAAGACATGCTGAGCGGACTACTGCTCGATTCCGGATGCATCCTGGGGGTGCTGGGGAAGGAGGAAAACATTCATATTACAAAGTCTAAACACCATAGCGCAAAAGTCATACAAAGTTTAGACTGGTACAGCAGGCAGTTGAGTGAGGTATGCAAGCAATAATATCCAACAGGGTGGGCAGTATTGGGCAATACTGGACCACCCAGGGACGTAATGAGGCCCAATACCGCAGGTGGAGGGCCTGATAGCTCCTGGAATGTCCAGTATTGCCCATACTGCCCACCATGGAGGGTATTATTGCACTTAGAAAATGGGCTAGTTAAGAAAAAAAAAGATTAAAAAAATAATGTTTAGTATGTTTTTCTATTTCATTTGTTTTGGTGTGTGTAGCTATAGATTTGCAAAAAAAGGTTTGTTGTTTGTGTTTTGGTCCAGTAGAAGGCGCTGCAACTCTACACTGTCTTCTCTTTCAGCCTCTGCTAGATTCCTTGTGTTCTGAGAAAGGTCTGTGTCTCAGCCGTTAATTTGTACTGCCCCGCCGCACGAGCAGAAAAGTAGACACTATTTTTTTTATTCTCCCAAGTACAGTGAGTGTATAGAAAAGCAGCTTCATGTTATCTGTACCTTTGTTTAAACTGCGAGTGTGATAGTCGGTGGAGTCAGCAGGAAGACAGGGGCACAAGAGTTCAAATGGCTGTGTGAGACTGGCGTGGCGGAATTCACCGTTTTGGAGAAATGCTGAACTGATGAATCTGGGCAACTAGATAAGAAACTGGAACTGTGGGCAGTATTTTGTAGAGTGACAGTAATTCCGGTGTTCGGTCAGTTGAAGTACCATGTCTTGAGAGGCTGTTGTCAGCAGCACTGTACATCGGGCTGTAGGGTCATGAGAAGAATGAAGCTCGAAGCAGGTACTGTTGGAAAAAAGGTCAGACACCAAAGAAATAAAGAATATGAATTATTGTAGAATAACAGAATTAGAGTGGAGTTGGGGTTACTCATGGACCAAGCATACAGAACTGGTGTCTGTGAAAAGCGCTGAGCACGCGACATGCTTGCGCTACTGATTTGAAAATGAAAGTTTTTTTTTAAATGCTAACTTGAACTGGCAGAGTCTGTCATAGAAAAAGAGCTGCTAATTTATTTGGGGAATCTGCTGGGAGGGGTGGCTGTCTATCATGGGGATGGGACTGGCACTCTCCTAGGGAGTATTAGGGAGCCAGTAAAACTCGTTAAGCAAAAGAAAAATATGGCGGCAATTTAAAATTTAGTGATGATGTTTTGACCAATGAACAAGCAGAGTGAGCAAAAGGATACCTTAGGTGGTGATGGGTTCAAGTGACTGGCATTTTTTATTTGCCGGGCATCTATTGAAAGTTGAAAGTTAATGTACCTCCCCTAGCAGGGGTACTAGCCAATCAGAACACAGCAAATAAAAAGCCCATTTTCTAAACGACAATCAAATATACAGATACGTATAAAATACAACATTTATATACACTGCCTATTTACAGCCACGTAATGGAGTGGGCAAGGCCCAGGTGCAGGAGCTAACATGGGTACATGTGTAGCTGGAGGAGAAATGTGCTTTGCAAAGGGAGTTAAGGTGCTGCCAGGGGGAGGCATGCTGAATATCCACAGGAAAAGAATTCCATAGTTTAGGTATACGATATTTAAATACTGACTGGCCTGCTGTGGTGAACATGAGTGGCACAGACAGGAGACGTGAGTCATTATTCCTAAGTACGTACACCAGGAGGGTAGAGGCAGACAGGACAGAGGTGAGATATGGAGGGAGGGACTGGACCCAAAACTTAGCTATGATGAAGGCACAGTGGGATTGTCGCTAGTCCTGAAGCGAGGGGAGGGCCAGGGTCCAGTAGAGGACACGGTGCTGGGTGGTGGGGGAACAGCCAAGGGCAAAGCAACAGAAGGTGTGGAAGAGGGGGTCCAATCTTGCTAGGGTGGACTTTGGGACAGCACTGTAGACTACGTCACCATAGTCGGATATAGGGAGAATCATCTTCTGTACAATTGTGCAGTGAGCCGGCAGTGGGATGCAGCCACAGTTGCGGTACAGAGCACCCAGCTTGGGGTGACACTTTTTGTGGATGGCATCAGTATGTGCAGAGAAGTCTAGGTGTTGGTCAAGCCAGACCCTGAGATATCTGCAAGAGGTGCAAGTCTCTATAGGAGTCCCATCCAGGGTGGGGAAGGTAGGGGTGGAGGGGAGCTGTGATAGTCTCTGCCTTGCGCTGAAGGTCATGGAGACTATTTTCTTGGTATTGAGGAAGGCATGATTGGAACAAAACCAGTGCTGAGCATCACTGAAGTCCTGCTGAAGTCTGGTCACCACATCAGAGGATGAGGGGCTGGATGTATACAAAACTGTATCATCCACTTACATGTGAATAGATGTGTGCATGCAGACAGTGAGCAGGTCATTGAGGAAGATGGAGAATTATAGTGGGCCAAGGACAGAGCCTTGGGGTATACCAGTAGTAACAGGGAGGGCGGCAGAGGTGTTTTTTCCAGTTTTCACAGATTGAGATCTGCCTATCAGATAGGAGTGGAACCAGCTGGTGGCCGCACTAGAGAGCCCTGCTAGAGAGAGCTTGGATAGGAGGAGTGAGAGACGGTGTTGAAGGCTTTAGCCAGGTCGACAAAAAAAGCTGAGGTGATGTGGTCTCTATCCATACCAGTGAAGATGGAATCTGTGAGTCTTAGGAGGGAGGTGGTGGAGGAGTGAGACTTCCCAAAACCAGACTGGTAGGGTGTGAAAAAGGATGAGGAGTCAAGGTAGGAGGAGAGTTGTGAGAAGACTAGGTGCTCCTGGATTTTGGCCAGGATAGGGAGGAGGGAAATCAGGCGGTAATTACCAGGAGCAGATAGGTCACCACCTTTAGGGAGGGGGATGACCATAGCTTGCTTCCACTTGGATGGGATAGAGGTGAGAGAGAGAACGAGAGGTTATAGAGTGAAGCCAGAGGGATGGCTATGGCAGGATCCAACAAGTAGAGCAATTTGGAGTCCAGGCCAGTGGGGCATTTGCCCTTGGTGGGATGAAGGGTGAGCAGGGCCTTGTAAACTTTGGCTGGGGAAATTGGATGAAGGCGAAGGAGGAGGAGCCATGGAGAGAAGCTTAATGAGGGAAGGGGGAGGGGGTTTGCAGGTCGGGGGAGAGAGGACAGGAGTGCAGATGTGCATTCTGTAAAGAAGGAATTGAATTGAGAGGCCACTTCAGTTGGGTCTGTGACCGTAGAGTCACCTACACTTAGAATCGGGGGTAGGGGGTTGTGAGGGAGAGGAGAAAAGTGATTTAACCACCTTCCAAAATGTAGCAGGATAACTTAAGTTGATGTGGAAGGTGTCTTTGAAATAGTTGGCTTTGGCCCTATGGATTTGTCTTGTGCAGGTATTACATAGAGCCCAATATTTTTGTTGATGCTCGGGTGAGCCAGAGATCTTTTAGGACTTCCAGATCTGATCCCTAGCTCTGAGGAGGGTCATGATGTCTGCAGAAATCCATGGGAAGTGGGCACCCCTCACACAAGCTCATCTGAGTTGGGTATGAAAGTTCCAGACTGTGATAAACTTAGTCTTGAAGTACTCCAAGGTGGAGTCAATAGAGGTAGCCCGTGGGATGTAGGACCAGTCTGTGTTTGCCAGGTCGATTAGGAGAGAGGAAAGATTCAGGGATTTAAAGGATCTTGTCAAAATGGTTTGTGGGGGGGAGCCTTGGGCCGGTATATTTTCTGTACTAAGTAGATCATGTGATGATCGCTGAAGGAGTCTGGCAACAGTCCTGAGGTGAGTATCCGATGCAGATGGGTGGTAAGGGACCAGTCCAGTAGGGAGTGGTTTGGTGAGTTAGGATTACAATGCATGGGCTCAGTGATCTGTTGAGATAGGTTTAATGCTGCCACCTGGCTGCAAAGCTTGGAGCTAGTGTTGGAGAGCCAGTTCTGGTCGAAGTCACCAAGGATACGTAGCTCGCCCTCGGAGGCCTGAGATGTTAGGATCTTCAGGTGTTCCAGGATGGATCGCGTAGTGGAGTCTGGGGAGCAATAGGAACCATCAATAAAAATGTGGCTTGTGTGGGGGATGGAGAGTTTGATTAGTAGAGCATCTATGGTGTGTGTGGGCAGAGGCAAGGGTACTGAAGTGAAGACTTAATGTACATGGTAATGCCACCAACTCTTTTGTTGCCAGGCCGGTCATGATGAATTACAGTGAAGCCAGGAATTGCGAATGCTGCATTCAGTTATAAGGTTTCAGCCAGGTCTCAGAGACAACTAGTATATCCTGACATAAGGAGAGAACTATCGGTTGCAGCAGGGTTATTTTATTTAGAAAGCTGCAGATATTTAGGTGCACTAGTTTTAGGCTTCATGGAAGTTGGAGAGGGGGTGCAGGGATTGGATCAGGGGTGGCATTTGGGCCAGGGTTGGGTTCAACGTCTCCAGCTAGAAGAAGCAAGAGAGTAATCAGGATTTTGGTTATGGACATGGCCCATAGCTTGTGGTAGGAGTATGGTGGCTGGGAGGAAGGTGCTGAGGTGAAAAGGGTGTTGAATTTTAGGGCTGTTAGCCCAGCATGGAAGGTGGGTGGTAAGGCAGAAGGACCTACCATCAGAATGAGTAGGTGAACAGCAGGGAGCAGATTGGCAGTTAATGTTGGGGAGGGGGTATTGGAAAAGCTATGGTGTTAAATTCTTGCTGGCAAGGCTTCTGCTCCAGGTAGTAGGAGGGTGGTAGGGACACCATAGGAGCTAGCAGCAGAACTACAGTTAGAGATAGAGGCAGCATTGTGGGTCAGTAGGTAGTATTGTAAGAGAATTAGGGTTGGTAATGGCCACTAGAGGTAAGTGCAGACAATCTGCAAATGGAAAAGTTGGCTGACTGTTTTTTTGGAGCATGTGATCATAGCTATGTAAGTACTATTTCACCAAGGGTGGTGATTGTGGGGCAGCCGACGCAAAGCGTTGGTGGGGATTTCCACCCTGCAATTCAAATTGCCCTTGTCCGTTGTGCCAGTGATTTAAACGCCGTACCTGATTGTGTTCCAGGCGGGGAAGTCAGGCTTGCAGCTCTGGGGAGGGCCATAGCAGACCTGGCCCTCACGACTGTTCAGGGAGCTATGGGGAGGAAGCAAAGATAAAGCCACTTTAAGCAGGTAAGAAGAAGGGAGGGACAGTGCAGAAAGAGGGGTCTGGGGAGCAGGAGGAGACACTGGTTTACAATAGACCTGAGCTGGCTATTACCCTCATAGCAAAATGAACTAACCTGGGCGGGCTAGTCCCAACATAAGAAATCACTTATAGCTCTTTTGTCAGCTCTTCACTATCAGGAAAATCACTGAGGCTAGCAGAGGGACGTTTGCAGCTCAAATACTTAAGGTTCCTAAACAGGACTTATTTAAAATACTTTGCAGCTCGGAATACATAGGTTTTGCTGCTCAAAATACTTAAGGTTCTGTAATCAGGACTTATTTAAAATACAGGCTCCCTAAACATACAGGGCTATTTAAAATACAGTACACTGCTGCAGTGGAACTTACTGCTTAAATCATATACTATCATAATTCATAACATTCTCAGTGTAAAATACAGTATGAGATGCGGCTGTCTACACGGCTTAAAGCTCTCTGCACCACATACACCTGATGAAAGAAACAATCAATTGGTTAAACAGGAATTACGTATGCTACAAAGAAACAGTTAAAATAAACATGGCATGAGAAAACCAAATTAAGGCACTCAGCACAGTGGTGCAAAACAGCCTATTCTGACCAAAAATAGTGAAAGAAAAAACTATCTGTATTGGTCTGCTGATAGTAATTAAAGGCAGAGAACAGAGAGCAGTTGGAGCGGCCCAATTTGATTTTGGCACCAAAACGTCCACCCTGCAATTTAAATTGTCCTTGTCCGTTGCTCCAGCAATTCAAACGCCGTACCTGATTGTGTTCCAGGTGGGGAAGTCAGGCTTGCAGCTTTGGGGAGGGCCGTAGCAGACCTGGCCCTTCTGACCACTCTGGGATCTGATTGTGTTCCAGACAGGGAAGTCGGCTTGCCGCTCGGGGAGGGCTGTAGCAGACCTGGCCCTCATGACCACTCGGAGAGCTGATTGTGTTCCAGGTGGGGAAGTCAGGTTTGCAGCTTGGGGAGGGCTGTACCAGACCTGGCTCTCACAACCACTCGGGGAGCTGATTACGTTCCAGGTAGGGAAGTTGGACTTGCAGCTCAGGGAAGGGCTGTAGCAGACCCGGCCCTCATGACCACTCGGGGAGCCGATTGTGCTCCAGGTGGGGAAGTCGGGCTTGCAGCTCAGGGAAGGGCCATAGCAGACCTGGCCCTCACGACCTTCATTGACACTCACACAGCCTTTGACTTGTTCTCAAGACCACTTTGTTGGAGGAAATTTAGATTTTGGCATAGAAGAAACTTTATTAAAAGCAATAATAAATTTATTCAGTAATACATATCTGCAGTCAGGTATAGCATTAAGGAATTCATAGTGGAACAATGAGGTTGTCTTTTTTTTGGCCCTGTTACTTTTTAATTTATACATTGATGAAATCTTTATAACTCTTGATACTATTAATTTTAATTACCAAAAAATCATGGACTTTGGATGTTCTCAGTAGGCATTTGCCAATGACATTGTACTATTTTCATTAATTAAAACTCTTTCATTTTTTTGTATTTCCTTAACTGCGTCTGCTCTTAACCACTCTGGTTATCTGTATGTTTTTTGTCTGATAGGGTGAGCATTCCCTATCACTATTATGTGCTTGACCGCTTTTGCTTGCCTGATGGTGTGGTAAAAGTACTTCTAAATGTCTAAATGTCTTTACCAAGTCACAGATTTCTGACATTTGTTCTGTGGGCAAGAAAACATTCACCTTTACAGCATCAGAAGTTACAGTTTTTTCTATTCTATCATAAGCTACAGGGGTATATCAACATCATTTTTAGCAGTTTCTGGTAATACTAACTAAGCAACCTTTGGTGTTTTTTCAACCCATTTTTTTTCGGGAGGATAGCATAGTATATCTTGGTAGGATTTGTCCTATCAGGGGTCACAGACTGATAGTCCACTGTAGTCCATTGTACCAACACGTCTAACCACTTTATAAGGCCTTTGCCACTTCATTAACAGTTTATTTTCTATAATGGGCAACATCTATCTGTTCCTGTGTCTAAGGAGTAACCTAAACTCTGTACAGTAGCCCATTACATTTTTTTAAACATTGGTTCAGCCTGTTTTTGTTTCATTCCCAGCTGCTTAAAATAACGTTGTAAAGAAACATTGTTAGTTTGCTCAGAAACAAAATCACAATCAGTTATCAGTTGTATGTTTCTATGGAGCTCAATATGTATACCCTTGAGCAAAGGAGGGAGAGAGGTGATATGATTGAAACATTCAAACACCTTAAGGGCATTAACAAGGTGAAAGAGTCTAACATGTTTAAATATAAGAAAAATAGCAGGACAAGAGGACACAGCATGAGATTAGAGGGAGGCTGATTAAGGGGGAATGTGAGGAAATTCTTTTTCACAGAAAGGGTGGTGGATGCATGGAACGGTCTACCTCAGGAAGTGGTGGCTATGAATACAGTGCAGGGCTTCAAACAGGCATGGGATAGGCATAAGGGAGTAATACAGATGAGTATGAATAGATAGGCCACTGACAGAGCAAAGGCCGATGGCACATTTATAAGGTAGAAAAAGAAATGGGCAGACTGGATGGGCCTTGCGGTCCTTATCTGCCATCAACTTCTATGTTTCTATGTTTCAGTTTAGTTTCAGCATTTACATATATCAACTCATGTCAATCGAGCAATCAACGTTTATTTATCAGTGCTGTTCCAGCAGATCAGAGTGCTTTACAATCATAAAGTTCAAGACATACAGATAAAATTACAATAGAACATGGAATACAAATATAAAATACGAGGTACGGTATGTCCAGATTCAACTCTAATCAGGGAATGCCTGGCTGAATAGGTAGGTCTCCAATTCAGTTTTGAAACTGTCAGTGGTCTGGCACTCTCTAATCCAATGAGGTACAGCATTCCACAGGGTCAGGGCTGCAAAAACAAAAGTACATGCCCCAGAGGTCTTTAAACAGACCTTGGAAACCTCTAGCAATTGCTCATCGGTGGAGCAGAGTGAGCGGAGGGGGCGGTGAGGGCAAAGAAGATCTTGCAAGTAGCTGACTCCCTGTCCATGTAGGGCCTTATAGGTCAGTAATCTGACCTTGAAGGTGATTCACCAATGTACCGACAGCCAATGCAGATAGTGGAGCAGGTGTGATGTGGCAAGATTTTGGTAAGCCAGACAACAGTCTGGCGATTGCATTCTTCACTAGCTGCAATCAAAGAATATCAGCTCCTGGGAACCCTAGGTACAGGGTGTTGCAGTAATCAAGGCATGAGGTTACAAAGGCATGAACCAGAGCTGGCATATCACCAGGCAGAATTAGATGCTTGATCCAAGCGATGTTTCTCAGATGGAAAATGAGGTCTTCACAACAGCTGACACCTGAGATTTTAGTGTCAAGTCGCTGTCAAACACAACGCCCCCAGATTTCGCACTTGATTTGAGGTCAGGAGCTGGGCATCTCTGAGCCAAAGCCCAGAAGGTTGTCCAGCCTGCAACACCATGCCTTGGCAACCAGGCTCTACCACCAACACCTTAGTTTTATCCAGATTCAGCCTCAGCCAGTTGGCACTCATCCAACCCCAGATTTCAGTGAAGCAGTTGTTAAAAACTGAGACCACATCATCCTTTTCGAGTACAAAGGACATGTAGAGCTGAGTATCATCTGCATAGTAGTAAAAACTCAGCCCATACCACCTTCTAAAGTCCCCCAATGGCAGCATATACACTGCGAACAACATGGGGGACAAGATGGAGCCCTGAAGAGCCCCACATGACAGGAGGAGAGGTGCTGATGAATAAATCCCTGTCGCTACTCTCTGCATCCTGCCAGTGAGGAATGATCTAAACCAACTGAGAACTGTACGAGACAGTCCACAGAGAATCCATAGGCACTCCAGCAACACCCCATGGTCCACAGTGTTGAATGCCACAGAGATATCAAGCAGGACTAAGAAGGAATGACTCCTTCGATCCCTCACCATCAGAAGATCATTTAGTACCTGAACAAGGACCGTCTCAGTACTATGCCTCTTCCTGAAACTGGATTGGAGAGGATCATAGACAACACGTGTTGTTAAATGATCATCTAGTTGTATGGCCACCACCTTCTCAATAACCTTGCCTACAAAAGGCAGGCTAGAAACAGGTCTGTAGTTAGCTAGGCAGTACGGGTCCAGAGAAGATTTCTTCAGGAGTGATACTACTACCACCTCCTTCAGAGGACCTGGTAAGACCCAAGTCTCCAAAGAACATCGGACTATCCTAGCAAGGACCGGGCCAATGACTTCAACACACCTCACAAGGAGGCACATTGGGCCTGGGTCCAAACTACAGTAGGTGGGACGCAGTCCCTGGATGAGCTGCATGATGTCCACAATCGCCAACTGGTCAAAGTCGGACCAGACAGTCCGGGTGCTTGCAACCTCTTGCCCATCACTGCAAGGTCCATTGGACGGTACTGAATGGATCTCCGACCTGATAGTGTCAATCTTATCAGCAAAGAATCGAGCAAACTCATCACATCTAACCAGTGAAAAGGCTCCCCAAGATTTAAGGCAGGTTGGATTGCACAACCAGTCAACAGTCCTGAAGAGCTGAGCTGGTCAATTCTTTGCTGCAGCAATCTTCTTGGACAGAAATTCTGCCTTCTTATGGGAGATTGCTGATTGATAGTCTTTATAATGAGATACCAATCTAAGTTTGTCATCTGCCATGCTGGATTTCCTCCAGCACCACTCCAACCTTCAATACCCTTGCCTCATCTCCTTCAAAGTCCCATCAAACCACAGGGACTTCTAGTGAAGAGAGAGGGGGCGAACACAGACGGGAGCTATGGAGTCGAGGGCCCCAGACACTGCCCTGTTATAGACTAGTACCAGTTCCCCTCGCCTCGTCACACCTCATCAATCCTGATAGGTCCAGCACCTCCATAAGACCATCTGGGGTCAAACTCCTTAAAGGCAGTACTGGACCATCTCTGTAGGAGCAGGTCTATTTGAGGGGGCTCGAAACTGAACCCTATGGTATGATGGTCCAACCAACTGACCAGCTCCACCATCAGGTCAGAGATCTCCATCCCAAGTAGGAAGACCAGAAACATAGAAACATAGACTTTGACAGCAGATTAAAACTGCTTGGCCCTCCTATTCTGCCCATTTCCCTACCCATTGGATAAGTTGCAGATCCTAGTCAACCAGCAACCTACTTCCTCCTTACCCCCGTCCTACTCCCACTATAATTGCCTTATGTCGGTCCCATGCATTCTTGAATTCCCCCACTGTTTTTGACCCCACAACCTCCTCAGGAAGGCTGTTCCATGCATCCAGCACCCTCTCTGTGAAAAATTACTTCTTCACATTGCCCCTGAACCATCCCCCCTCTATCTTCAAATTGTGCCCCCTTGTTTCTGCACATCTCTTTTTCTGAAATATGCTACCGTCTTGGACTTTGTTGATTCCCTTGAGGTACTTGAAGGTTTCTATCATGTCCCCTCTCTCCCTCCTTTTCTCAAGGAAATACATATTAAGCACTTTTAGTCTCTCTTCATATGGCTTCTGGTGCAGACCCTGCACCATTTTGGTTGCCCTCCTCTGGACTGCCTCCATCCTGTCTATGTCCTTGCGGAGATGGGGTCTCCAGAACTGCACGCATTACTCCAGTTTTGGTCTCACCAACTGACTGTACAGAGGGATAACAACTTCCTGCTTTCTACTGGTGATGCCCCTCCCTATGGATCCCAGAATCCCCCAGTCCTCCTTACTGCCTTCTCACATTGCTTGCCTACCATAAGGTCATCTGATATGAGTACCCCCAGGACCCTTTCTATTTTTGTTGTTGTTAGTACCTCCCCCCCATTGTGTGCTCTTCCCCTTGGTTTTTGTTTCCCAGGTGCATTACTTTGCACTTCTTTGCATTGAAACTAAGCTGCCATACTCTTGAACTTTGCTCTAACCTTGCCAAGTCCCTTTTCATCCTTTCCACCCCTCCTTGTGTATCAACCCTGTTGCAGATCTTTATGTCATCTGCAAAGAGGCATATTTTTCCTTCCAGCCCTTCTGCAATGTCACCTATAAAGACATTAAGGAGTCCCAGTCCCAGTACTGAACCCTGTGGTACCCCACTAGTAACTCCCCTTTCTCCAGAGTGTGCCCCATTTACTATTACCCCTCTGCATCCTGTTGTCCAGCCAGTTTGTTACCCAGGCTACCACTGTGGGACCCACTCCCAGGCTGGCTAACTTGTTTATTTATTTTTTGTGTGGTGCTGTGTCAAATGCCTTGATAAAGTCTAAATTGGCCATATCTACAGCCCCTCCCTGGTCTACTACTTTGGTCACCCAGTCAAAGAAATCTATTAGATTCGTCTGACATGACCTTCCCACTGTGAATCCATGCTGCTTTGGGTCCTGTGCCCCACTGGCCTCTAGGTACTCAACAATTCTTTCTTCAGAAGTGATTCCATCATTTTCCCTACCACTGAGGTCAAACTAACAGGTCTGTAGTTTCCTGCCTCTGCCTTGCTCCCACTCTTGTGAAGAGGGATTACATCTGCTTTCCTCCAGTCCTCAGGTACCACACCATCCTCCCATGAATTGTTAAAAGGGTAGTCAGTGGTGTCACTAGGTCTCCCCTTAGTTCATTTAGAATTCTGAGGTGAATCCCATCAGGTGCCATTGCTTTGTCCACCTTGAGTTTTAAGAGTTCTTTCAGGACTCTTTCTTCTGTGAATGGACTGATATCAACCCCCCTGTCCAGAGTGCCCACCCCACTCCACAGCCCCACTAGGTCCAAAGAATGGCCATGAGTATGAGTTGCAGAGGTAACCACCTGTGTAAGGCCCAATGAACTCACAAGTTGGAGGAAGTCTTTTCCAAATTGCAAGAGTTCATCATCAACTCAGGCATTGAAATCCCCCAGAATAATCCATCTTGGGAATTCCAACACCTGGTCGATGATGAAGTCTGCGGCCTCCTGCAAGAATTCCCTCCCATCACCAGGTGGATGGTAGATGAGAAGGATTCTGCAACCTACACCTGCAACCATGACACATTCAAAGGATCTGGTCTCTCCCACTAGGATGGCTACAAGGTTCAGGCATAATTTAAAACAAACAGCTACATTCCCACCCATGCAATTCTTTCTTGGACGGTGTATCACCGAGTACCCAGCTGGAACCACTGATTTCAATATTGGGCCAGCATTCTTATCCAGCCAGGTCTGAGTGATGCAAGCCAGATCAGTTGTGCCAACTAGATCAGCAATTATTGCTGTCATGTTATTTATGGATCTGGCAATTCACAATACCGCCTGAGGAGGATAGGTAGGCAAGGTAGATCAAGTGGCCTGCCCACTAGATCCAAAGTCCTTGGATATGGGAACCAGGCAAGGAGGACCACTCTCCTAGACCCATTTCACCCCAGGGTATCTTCTCATCCTTACCATGCCAATCTGCCTGCCCCACTCCACAGCCCCACCAGGCCCAAATAATCCCCCCTTCTGGCTATCTGGAGTACCCTACAGTGTCCATACACTTCCGGTGTTAAAGGGGGACAGTCAAAAGGATGAAGATCCCAGAGCCTGGTGAGGGAGTAGTGCTTGACCACTGATGTCCTCAGCCAGCACATCGCTACAAATTACCAAGTTAGCAGTAATAGCTCAATCATATACCGACACACACCCCACACACATACACACTTCAAGTCTTTTATTGTCTCTCTTTTTTCAGGCATCTTCTTTCTTTTCTGGACGTCTGGATCTTGGAGCTGAGGTCAAACGAGTCTGAATCAAAGGCACCAAAAGGAAAAGAGTCCCCAACATCTGATATTTTATTTGCCTGTGCTCTTATTATTACAGCTACTAACACAGCAGGATTTGCACCATCTATGATTAACTTCACAAATCCTGGAAAGTCATTTCCAATAATCACAGGTACAGTTAACTTAGGTACTATCCCCACTTTGATTTAGTGTGCCACCTCATTAATGTTCAGAGTCACTTGGGTGGTGGGATAATATCGAGTGTCCCCATAGATGTATATGACCCCAGTACCTGGTCCTTATGCACAGTCTTTTCTCAAAACATCAGCATGCACCAGGGTCTGTCTGCTTCCTGAAGTCAAGTCCCTTTACAGTCTTATCCACACCTTGACATGGGTTAAGGCCAAATTTTCTCCACTGTTACCCTCCTTATTTTTATGGCAGTTTCTAGCAATATGGCCTGGCTTATATACAGTTATAGCAAATAAAGTCTTTGTGTGCAAATTTGTCACCCCCATCAGAGTTTCTATCCGACCTGGAATTAAATCAGGAAAAAGAGGGTCTTACCAGTGTTTGGCTGTTACGTCACTGCTGCTGTGTCTGTCTGGCCATCTGATAGTCCTCAGCCAAAGAAACAGCCTTTTCCCCACTTTCTGGTCGGCATTCTTTTACCCAAAGCTGCACATCTATAGGTAGAATGTTTATGAATTGCTCCCTTGCAAAGATGTCAATGATATGTGGGACTGTTTTGCCCTCTGGTTGGAGCCATTTAATGAGGAGTTCTCTGAATCGCTTGAAGGCTTCTCAAGGATTGTCGACTGACTTGTACTTCAGAGACTGGAGTCTCTGCCTGTATTCTCTCCTGAGATGTCATACTTTTTAAGGACTTATCTTTTCACAATGTCATAGTTTTTTGATTAAGCAGTGTCCATATTGCCATAGGCAAGTTGGTCTTTACGTGTCAGATAAGGCACCTGCCTGATTGTCCATTGCTGTTTTGGCCATTTGCAGGCCCCAGCGACCCTTTCAAAAGTTGTCAGGTATGCTTCAATATCATCTGAGGGACACAGCTTTGTAACTTTAATGTCTTTTAAGCTGCTTGTATTTTGTTAATCTGCTGGACCTATGCCACATCCTACAGCTTTGATAGTTTGCAAGGCATCCAGCCATCACTGCTCCTGTCGCTGCATCTCTTCTCCTGTTTCTCGAGATGTTGCATCTCTTTTTCTCTCTGATTCTCAGTTTCTCTTTGTTGTAATGCCCATCCTTTGAAAAAGGCAGACATGTTTTCAGGTTCTGTCCATGCCTGTTCTTCTTCTATCACTGATACCAGCTATACAGTCTCACTTTGTACTTTTGTTTCTGCTGCTAGTTTGGCTGCCATTCTTCTGGTAATCATGACTGGACTTGCTGTTGCAGGATCCATACCTTTCTTCTATGCTCCCTGGTACCAGGTCTAGTACCCATGCAAAAAACCCTGTGGCTTAGAGTATGCGCAGCCTAAATTCCATGGTTAACACCAACAGTCATAGAGGCACTGGTCAGGAAGCATATGCGAACCAGGAAAAGCTAAAAAATTTGCAAGTAGCATTTTATTATTAATAACAATAAATATACAATAATGTATGGGGGTGAGTGCATAATGAGAATTTAATGCCCACCCGGGGTGTGGGATGCTACATAAACCCCAAGGGTGAAGCTCGAGGGGTTTATAAAAGCATCCCACACCAAGGGTGGGCATTAATTTTTTATTTATGTACTCACCACCATACATTATTATATGTAATTGCTGGCTTACATTTTTTCGCTCCAAAGAGAAAAAAAATCTGTGTGACACAGAGTTGTCAAGAACATTGAACATTTTTATTGAAGACAATGTGGTAAAGTTTTGAGACTTGTAAACTGTGGCATAATTCAGATAGCAAAACTTAACTATTAAAGTACTTTGACGGCAAACCTTTTTTTTTATATAGTTCAGTGTCTTTCTTGAAAAAAGGGAAACCGGCAACACAAAAAGCAGCAACATGAAAAATGGCAACACAGAAATTTGGTTGAAGTGTTCAACTTGTTCGTCAGTCTGTTTAGAGAAAACTGAAGTTCTGTGTCAAGAAAGTCTATTTAGTAGTACAGATTTTAATTTTTGGCTTCTTTTCTTCTACTGTAGCTTTTATTCGATGTTTCCATGGTGATTTGTAAATGGACATCAGGGATCCGTTGCATTCCTATGGAGATGAGAGAAAGAGAGAGAGAGAGAGAGAGAGAGAGGATGTTAGGGATTTGGGGACCATTACTTCTAAATGGTTTTGAAGTGAAAGAAAATGCTGTTTAATTGCCGCCTGTTTCAGACTTGTGACAGAGTTTCCTAAGGTATTTTTGTGGCACTATTGAGGGCTGACTGTGCTCTGATGTGCAGCATGAGGTGGAGAAGGAGCAGGTGGTGTGTACTCATCCTTATAACCACAGGTTGTAATGGTGAATTATAACTTGTTCCTTCTATGGAAAAAAACACAAGCCAGTTATTATAATGAAATAAAAAAAATTATACAAGATAACTCTTAATACAGGCAGTTCAAACAGAAGTCATTCATCTGAGAGTTTCTTTAAAACATCCAGCTCTCTTTATCTGTAAACAAAACATTGCCCTCCTTGTTATGTTGATTGCATGCAGCGCAAAAAACATATTGCAGCAGCTTGCTCAGAAGCAGGCTGTAGAGCCGCGGCACTGTTGTGGCCAATGCCACCACAGCGTGCAAAGGCTTGTCCCGCTTCCCCTAATGCCATTGCAGGCTACTGGTGACACAAGTTTAGAATGTTTGCACCAACTTCTGACAAATCAGCTGCTGCAATCAAGGGCCACCTCGTCATTGCAGTGTCAGCCATCCGCTTCAATGAGGCAGTGACCCGTCATTGCAGGACGGGATCTAACAAACCTGATATTGTTTGTGAACATGGCGGCGGGTTGCTGCATGTTCTAAACATCACCCTCAACATGTTTATCTACTAACGGAGCCCACCCTGTCAGCATAATGTCACCCCACCCCCATTTCATTGTGTGCCGAAGGGGTGCCCAATCCCCGTTGGCAGAAAGGAATCCCCCCTTTCATTGTTTGCTGACAGGGGTGCCCAGTTCCCACTGGCAGAAAGGAATCCCCCCTTTTGCTGTTTGCCGATGGGGGTGCCCAATCCCCATTGGCAGAAAGGAATCCCCCTTTTGTAGTTTGCCAACGGGGGTGCCCAATCCCCACTCTGCTACAGCTGCCTCAAAGAAGACTCTTGGTGGCACATCAGAGCCTACCCCAGCGTGCCACATGCACCTGTAAATAAAACGGTCCCGCTAAGTCTTTTTTTTTTTACACCTGTAAAAGGGAAACAGTCCTCATAGTCTTCCCGCCCCCACCCAACCCAACACCCACCCACTGTGCACCCTGCCTCCCCACCCCTCACCCCATACTTACTTCCAGAGCTCAACGCGACACTCTTCGTGGACCAGGAACACGTCTGCACTCTTCAAAGCCGACCGCGAACTCAGGAAATGCCAGTAAGCTGTATAATTAATAAATAGGGTTTTTCAACCTTAGTACATATCTCGGCATTTTTGGAATTTTTCACCAAATTTTCAACATGGGGTTTTGGGACCTCTCCTCATGAATTCTTGAATTGTCATGGCGTTAATCAGCCCTGAAAGGTGATTTCGTGGTCACTGTGCAGAATCACCTTTGGGCCAATAATGAAATGACAGTGCCAGTGTTCATAAGGTGGGCTCTCCAAGCCTATGTTACAAATTTGAGTGAGAAATCAAAAAATGACTGTTTTAGAGCTGCATTGTGCAGTTGCTACCCACGTTCGTAACTTCGTGAATTTGCAATATTTTTGCACCAGATTTTCAACATTGCCATTTTGTCACACCTCCTTGTGAACAGTACATCTGTCATTGTTCACATCCTGGCAGAAATGTGTTTTCACACTTGCAGTGCAGAATAGCGTGGTCGCTGTCGGAAATCAGTGTTCGGGACAGATTAAGAAAATAACAGTGACACTGTTCATGAGTAGAGGTCCTGAAATGGCTATGTTGAAAATTTGGTAATGATACTCCGTAAAATGACTGTCTTACGAGCGTGCATTGAGCAGCTTGCACGCATGCTCATACCTTCACAAATTTATAATATTTTCACTCCAGATTTTCAACATTGCCATTTTCCCACACCTACTTATGAACAGTGCAGCTGTCATTTTTCTCATCCTGGCTGAAATGTGGTTTTGCACTTCCGGCACAGAATAGAGTGGTCGCAGTGGGAAATCACTGTCTGGGACAGATTAAGAAAATGACAGTGATACTGTTCATGAGCAGAGGTCCTAAAATGTCTGTGTTGAAAATTTGGTGATGATAGCCCATCAAATGACTGTATTACAAGTGAGCATTGCATACTTTCCACACACCCTTGTAACTTCGCAGATTTGTAATATTGTCATGCCAGATTTTCAACAGTGGCATTTTTTCACACCTCCTTATGAACAGCACAGCTGTCATTTTTCACATCCTGACTGAAATGTGGTTTCACAGTTGCGGAACAGAATAACGCGGTCACTGTGGGAAATCAATGTTCAGGACAGATTAAGAAAATGACAGTGGCACTGTTCATGAGCAGAGGTCCTAAAAGCCCTATGTTGAAAATTTGGTGACGAAACTCCATAACATGACTGTGTTACAAGCATGCGTTGAACTGTTTCCACGCACCCTTGTAACTTCGCAAATTTGTAATATTTTCATGCCACATTTTCAACAGTGGCAGTTTTTTACACCTCCTTATGAACAGTATAGCTGTTATTTTTCACATCCTGGCTAAAATATGCTTTTGCACTCCTGCCAGAGAATAGCACGGTCACTGTGGGAAATCAGTGTATGGGACAGATTAAGATCGAACGAGTGAGGGGGGGAGTGACCGAGCTCAACTGAGTTCTGTCGGGACTGCTGCAGATTTGTTTGTGGGCAGAAAAAGGCCCCAATGCAAGAGCCCAGTACAAAAGGGCAACCTGCAGCACTGGGAGAAACAGTACGAGAGAGCTAGTGAGGGAGGGGGAGTGAGCAAAGTCACCAGAGTGCCATCAGGACTGCTGTGGATTTCTTTGTGGGCAGAAAAAGGCATCAAAGCAGTCAGGGGCCCAGTAGAAAAGGCCAGCCTGCAGGGTGGGAGAAACAGTACGAGTGAGTGAGACAGGAGGACTGAGTGAGCTCAACGTAGGTCTATCAGGACTGCTGTGGATTTCTTTGTGGGCAGAAAAAGGCACCAATGCAGGCAGGAGCCCCGTACAAAAGGGCCGCTTGCAGCGCCAGGACAAACAGAATGAGCGTGTGACAGATGGAGACTGAGTGACCTCAGCGGAGCTCTGTCGGGACAGCTGCGGATTTCTTAGTGGACAGACAAAGGTGCCAATGCAGCCAGGAGCCCCGTACACAAGCGCAGCCTGCAGCGCTAAGAGACACAGAACGAGAGAGTGACATCGTGGCAGTGAGCGAGCTCAACGGAGCTGTATTGTGACTGCTGCGGATTTTTTTGTGGGCAGAAAATGCAGCAACACAGACAGGAGCCCAGTACAAAAGGCCAGCTTGCAGTGCTGGCAGAAACAGAATGAGTGAGTGAGAGAGGGGGAGTGAGCGAGCTCAATGGAGCTGTGTCTGGACTACTTCAGATTTCTTTCTGGCCAGAACAAGCTGCCAATGCAGGCAGAAGCCCAGTACAAAAGGGCAGCCTGTAGAGGCAGGAGACTTAAAATGAGCGAGTGAGGGAGGGGGAGTGAGTGAGCTCAACGGAGCTCTGTTGGGACTGCTGCAGATTTGTTTGTGGGCAGAAAAAGATAGCAATGCACGCAGGGGCCCTGTACAAAAGGAGCATGCAGTGGTGGGAAAACCAGAATGAGCGAGTGAGAGAGGGGGAGTGAGCGAGCTCAATGGAGCTCTATTGTAACTGCTGCAAATTTCTTTGTGGGCAGATGAAGGTGGCAACGCAGGCAGGAACCCAATAGAAAAGGGCAGCCTGCAGCCCCGGCAGAAACGGAATGAGCGAGTGAGAGAGAGGGAGTCAGCAGGCTCAACAGACCTGTGTCAGGACTGCTGCAGATTTCTTTGTGGGCAGAAAAAGCCACCAACACAGGCAGGAGCCCAGTACAAAAAGGCAGCCTGCAGCACCAGGAGAACCAGAATGAGCGAGTGAGAGAGGGGGAGTGAGCCACCTCAACGGAGCTCTGTCAGGACAGCTGTGGATTTCTTACTAGGCAGAACAAGGTGCCAATGCAGGCAGGAGCCCAGTACAAAAGAGCAGCCTGCAGCACGGGGAGACACTGACTGGGTGAGTGACAGAGGGGCAGTGAGTAAGCTCACCACATCAACGCAATAAACATTTGGCATTGACAAATGCTTCTTATAAGATGTCTTTTCTGGCTATTAAACTCTGCATTCTGTTCTTGTAAATTACACCACCTGTGGTCCATAAAATGTATCAGAACATTGTCAGTTTCTTTCCTGTGTGCAGCCTGAAGAGTACATTAGCCTTCTAAACAATCAATTAAGACATCCTGGCCCATGGCTGACTTTCTGCTGGTAATTCTGCAAACAATCTTGTGGTGGTCAAAAAACTTGAATAGCTTTCTGCAAACATTTCAATAATATAATTATATGTATTTGCAGAATGAGAGATCCCAGTTTCATGTAAAGATTCATGTGCATTTTTTTAACCACAGAGAAGAAAGGGATGAAAGAATAGAAATATCAAGTGAAGGAATGGAGAAAACAGGGAAATTGTGGGACTTTCAAAGTGACCAATTCCTAGGTGCCACAAGGAAAATTTGACTGAGCAATCAGACAGGTATGAGATGAACAAGTGACAGAATAGGAGAGGACAGCATAGATTCTTGCTTTTAACTCTCTGTGCATAACAAATGGAACATGATCTTACCCAACCCTGTTACACCACTCTTTCAGTGATGTAGTTACTTCATCGCTTCCCTCTTAAACTCCCCCTCCCCCAGCTACATCACTTGCCCTCTGGTCCTGGTGCTCTTTCTTTTGTGAAACAGACTCTCCTCCTGCACCATGTTCCCTCCAGTGAAATACCTGTCAGACTCTATCATATCTCTTCTTGCTCTTCTCATTTCCAGGATGTGCATGTTGAGATCCCTCAGCCTCTCCTCTTAGGGCTGTTGGTGCAACCCCTGCATCATTTTAGTTGCCCCCCTCTAGACTGCCTCCACCCTGTCTATGTCCTTTCTGAGGTGGGGACACCACAACTGGACACAATTCTCTTGGGGTGGTCACAACAGCAAGTGAAACAGTGGCAACACCACCTCCCTCCTCCTGCTGGAGCTACCTCTCCCTATGTATCCCAGCATCCCATTGGCCCTACCCACTGCTCTGTCACACTTCCCTGCCACTTTTAACTCATCTGATATGATAACGTCAAGGTCTCTTTTCTGGTTAGTAACTGTCAGTACTTCTCCACCATTCTACACTCATCGCCTGGGTTCCTATGCCCTAGTTGCATTATTTTGTCTTTCTAGCATTGAACCCCTACTGCCATGCTCTTGATCATTCCTTGAGTTTCCCAAAATCGCCATGCATTCTCTCTACCCCCTCCTGAGTGTCCACCCTATTACAGATTTTGGTCACTCTCCCCTCATTAGAGTGAGTTCCATTAAGCACTACATTCTCTCGCTTATCCATTAACCAGTATCTAACACAATTCAACACTTTGGATCCTACTCAAAGGCTGCTCAATTTCTTTATCAGTCGCCCATGCAGTACAGTGTTGAAGGCCTTACTAAAGTCTAGATAGGCCATGTCCACCACCACCCCTGATCTATTTCCCTGATTGCCCACTTGAAGAAATCAGATTATTCATTTGACATGACCCCTCCCCCCGGTGAATCCATGCAAAGGGAGAGGGGGTCTTTCAGACCACTGGCTTCAAGACACTCTACTAACCTTTCCTTTAAAAGGACACAGTCAGCTTTTAGATGATTTTGTTTAGCCCCTTTAATAATGCTACCTGCATATTTCTCTGTTAGTGAGCAGCACCTGCGATGTGTTTGTTTAGTGGAAAAATGAGCATTTAGTGAGGTTTTTGCCACTTTTTCAATATTTACTGTCTCGATTTTATTTAAACGGTGACTCCAGGCATGTGCATTAGCATTAATGCTAATGCACATGACCAGAGTCATGGCTTTAAATTTCAGACACAGAATTAAATATGTTAAAACACTTGTTTTGTTGGTGGACGAACTTTGTAGTGCTCAGGAGACCGACGTCTTTTGGAAAGTTGTTTTGGATGGCGTTTGATAAAAAAAAAAAAAAAACTCTCCATGCACAAGCTTACTCTTGTTTTGTTTCCATTTCAACAGTGCACACACGCTAGCGGATGGTCCACCCATGATAAAACTGGGATGGTAAATATAGAAAATATGGCAAAACCCCCTCTAAAAGCTTGTTTTCTGCTTAACAAACACATTGTATGTTCTGCTTACCAACAGAAATGTGCAGGTAGTGTTATTAAAGGAGACTTAAAAAATCAGCTAAAAGCTGACAGCATTCTTTTCACAGGGTTTCCATTAACTTCCCCACCACTGATGTGAGACTGATAGGCCAATAGTTACTAGCCTTCTCCTTGCTGCCACTCTTATGTAGAGGAACTCTGACTGCTCTCCTTCAGTCCTCCTGAGCCATGCCTGTTACCAGTGAGCTATAGAATAAGGCTGTCAGTGGGGCAGCTAGCACCTCTCTGTATTTGTTTTGTACCCTTGGGTGTATCCTGTCTGGCCCCATAGCCTTGTTGAGCTTTCAAAGCTCCGTGTCCCTTCAGGACTCTTTCCTCTGTAAATGGGCAAGTGTCAATTCCCCCAACTCTGATCCTGCTGCTCCCTGGTGGTCCATCCCCCCTCCCTCCACTGTGAAGACTGAGCAGAAGTACAGTACCTGTTCAGGATGTCTGCTTTTTCTTGATCCACTTCTGCACAGTCTCCTCCTACCACCCTCCCTATCTTCATTATCCCTCCCCTTGCTTTCTTCTTTTCACTTAAGTGCCTAAAGATCTTATCCCCTTTAGTTACCCCTTCCTCTTGCTGCACCTTTGCTCCCCTAACTGCCTTTTCTGCTTTCCTCTGCTTTACTTGGTACACCTCCCTGTCTTCCTCCCTTTGTGTTTCCTTACACAAGACAAACATACTATTTAGCCTCGGTTCTGCTTATATTTCACATTAGTATTGTATTTCTCCTCCTGATTATTTACTGCTGAGGTCATTTGCATGAAAACAGGATCTTTGCACCTGAAGAGTTCATTCATTCTTGTTGCTTATTCCCTACTTAAGGTCATTACACAGTTGTGACATCAGAGTTCCTCCTACGGCAACTGACAGTGATGTCACAGCAGTGGATTATGACTTCAAGTACATAATGTGCTATAGAGGCAGATGATCTCTAACAGCTGAACATCATTTTTTCATGCAAATTTCCTCAGTAATAAATAATGGGGAGAAAAAATCAGTAGAAGATAAAGTATATGGAATGCAAGCTGTATTGTACCCAAATATAATGTTTTTCAAAGTTTTCCTTGAGGCACCAAGAGCTCTTCAACTGTTTCAGTACATTTGTTTTATAAAGCTGTAATGGCCTGTGTATTCTTAACAACAATTTTTGCTGAATAGTTTAACTGGTTAGTGGAAATCTTGGGCCTACACAATATATGATATGAGTAAAGTGTAGCTGTGTCTGTACTACCCCATGAATACCAATTTGCACTTAAAATGCCATAAACGTTATTTAACTGCATCAGCTTAATTGTTTTCAATCAGCTGGTCCATTTTCTGCTTTTATGATACTCAAGAGGAAATGTATGATTAATAATGTGTAATAACAGATGGTTTTCCTCCCTGATTTGAGTAATTGCAATTTTATTATGTTACCATATATGCAGCTGCTGTATATTTAGATTATCATCTTTTTTTTTAATTCTGTGTTTATACCCCCCAACAATGCTGCCACCATTTTCCCTCAGGGGCCCCAAGGTGCCTGGTTCAGCCTCTACCAGGACCCCCTTCAGCATCTAGCCTACCTGCATTCTGGATTCAGAACCCCCGGCTGGGGAAAGAGTGGCACGGTCACTTCCTAACTGAACATTGTCCTCGTCAGGCAGATGCTTAGGGTTTCCAAACACGGTCTGTATTTGGTCCACTGGGCCATCATCAACATTGGCAGTGAATGATTGATTGGTTAAAGAGGATATGTCAAATGAATGTAAAGAAATGGAAGAAAAATTAACAATTGCTAGAGACAGTTTGGAAAGGAAGCGTGTAAAAAAACAAAAGGCAACGTGTGCAGCATGTATAAAGTTTTTCGAGATCATGTGATGTTAGTAAAGGGCAAATACAGGGAAGAACTGGCAATTGGAAATGTAGAACCTTGAAGTTTTGAATGTGATTTAAACAATGCTACATAATCAATAAACATAACTGTACTTCTTATTTATCTTCTGTGTAAACTGGCTGGCCAGTCAAACTCTATCTTTCTAAAACTCTAAAATGAAATTGTTTTTCTCTTTCTCAAACTTTAAAATCATTTCTAAATGTATCTTGATAGGTCAGAAGTAAAAACACCACACACACACACACACACAGCTGACTGCAAGGAGTCGAAGTCTGTTGTATGAAAGAAAGAGCTTTCTTGCCTAAGTATCTAAATGTTCTACAAATCAGAGTACAAGCTGTAAATGTTATTCTTGCAAGATGCTGGGTTAATGTTGTGAGTGTTTAAAAGTTATTTTTCCTTGTTAAACTGGACAATGAGGGTTTTGTGTAAAACTGAAAACATCAAGGTCATATCTTGGCTTTACTAACATAGCAGTACTGAAAAGAAATGTTTGTTCTTTTTCTAGCCTTCTGGAAGTGTGGGCTAAAATATGCCTTTAAAACTGTTGTAATTGGTTTATACATAGCCCCATAAGATGTTTTTAGAAATAATTGGGCTTGTTTAGAGAGAACTGGAATTGGCTGGCTTATGTGTGAGAAATTAAATTGATTGCAAGATGACATAGTTGGTTTAATGTGTGTGATAGCAGAAGGTGTAATGGGTGGAAGAAGGATTTATGACACAATAAGATTAAGTCTGTAATAAACTTGTGATTTAAATTTAGTCTAGACAGCTCAGAATACCTTTATTGTTTGACATTCGGCAAGTAGAAAAAGTAGTTCTATTTTCAACAAAATGTTTTTCATCAAGAAAAGTACATGGCTGAAACCTCAGCCTGACATCCACGTCATCATATCTGTCAGCAGCCAAGCCAGCAGGGTGTGGATATGATGCAGCTCTATTTGCCAACACCCTTTGTGGTCCAGATTGACAAGAGAGTATACTAGACTTTTAAAAGTTTTTTTAATGTAAATATAGCATTGCGTCTCAAGAGAAAAAGGGGAATTTGTCGACATCCCCATCCTTTAAATAAGTTACTCTATACTAAAGTGCACTTTAAACTGTGCTTTTCAGTTTTTTTTATTTTATCATGGAATGTTATTTTTTGGTCAAATACAATCTCCTTGCCAAGGGAGGCATGGACCTACCACACCACCTTCAGTATTGTGTAGTGCTTAGGGGCACAGCAAATTTAAACCTGGAGACCTGGGTTTGAATCCCTCCAGCCCCACTTGCATACTATGGGACCCTGAGCAAGTCACTTGTCCTCCTTGTGCTCCCAGGTCACACCTAAAAACAAGCACTGGCTTGGTGTGACTTTAATGGTTAAACACATCGATGATTCCCCGGAACACACATCAACTGGTGATTCCTGAAATTTTACTTTTTTTTTTTTATAAAAAAAGCATATGCTTGGTAATTGTCTTCTGACTGGGAGGGGAGCCATCTTTCGTATGGCTTGCTGTCATTAATTGTCTGACTTATCTTTCAGCAACACCCAACCCACTGAACTAAAAATGCATTTTGCTACTCCTTCAAGAAAGCACATTTTAAACTTTAATCACCTTTTAGGCAAGGCAATCGGGGGGGGGGAGGGCTCAAATCTTCCAAGACTCCCAGCATCTGTAATAAGCTGTTTATTTTAGCAGCTTATGAAAGTAAAACAAAAGCAAACCCATTTGCTAAGCAGTTTAACTGCTGGAGAAGAATATTTGTTTTTCAGGAATTTATTTCTGCAGTGTCTGATGTGCCCATGGGAGATCACCAAGGGGAAATAAAACAATTTTCATTTTACAGGACTGGGGATGGCACCCTAGATCTATGGGAAGATTTTGCTCAATCATTTATACTTTGTTCTAAAAATAACATTCTAGGATTATTATGCCTACTGCTCCCATGAATACAGATTCTCTGGGAAGAAGGCTTTTCAACGGTTCTCCAGAGAAGTGTAAGGCCCTGTCCACACTACACCACTTACAGTCTGTAACGGTTCCAAACCGTTACAGACCGGAACCATTACAGTGTGTCCACACTGCCGCAACAGTCTCGTATAACGGTTTGGAAACTGCTACATAGCCTGGCTCCACATTTGTGGGGTGCTCTGTAACATTACAGCTGGCAATCTTATCCCACAATGCAGTTCATGCTGCACTGGGGAATACTGGACACGCCACGCTGCCCACACTGCAGGCTGTAACGTTGCCAGATCTGTAAATGTTACCATAACCGTTGTAGAAACCACATACAAACAGGTTTCTATAACGGTTTTGAAAATGCCTTCTGTAACGTTACAGATGTAAATGCAAACCGTTACGGTAACGGTTTGAGCCCTCTGTAACGTTACAGAGGCATAGTGTGGATAGGGCCTTAGTGTGGGTGCTCATGTTAACCTTTAGTTTGCTTGGTGTGACTCAACAAGAAAAAAGAAATGGCTATGAAAATACACTGCCATACAATAGAATTATATGGCATTAATCCAGATTTCATATAACTCAGCTGAAACTATTGTCTAACCTACAAGTGAGAAAAGTGTTTCTCTTATTTTACTTTATTTAATTTTATTTTGTTTTCAGAAATCAAGTAATGTGTGGCTGGCAGCCACAGGACCATTTACATTTCTTATTTTAAATTAATTCTAACCTACTAAAAAGGAAAAGGCCTAAGTCCTTCCTGTTTGTTTGTTCTTTGTGTCTCTTTTTTTTTTCCAGCAAATATTAGAAGACCCATTGGAGAGGAAATGGTCCCTCTGTCCAGGGACTGCTTTACTGGAAGTAATAAAACCTACCCCTCCGGGGGGGTGGAGCAACCATAAAAGGTCTACTTACCATCCTCAGTCCTTTGGTAATGTATAAAAAAACTCAGTAGGCCAATTTCAATACAATCTTGTTAAAATTTAAAAAATATTTGGGATACTCTGTTGCCTTACTCCTACTGGCAAGTAGGGTTAACCCCATCAGTATATATCCTTTAAGGTGCTAACTGGTTGACAAATGAGATTGCCGAAACACTTGTGGTTCAATGTCCACATCCCTACTGTAAATGGACTGTCATTTGACACCTATGTAAAACTGTTACAGGTAGGTGTGCTGGGAACTTGCAGATTTTCATCTCAAAGTTCAGGCACGGTCCAGCAGAAGCCCAGAATGTGCTTTACCATTGTAAACCAGCTGAGCCCCTCTGTTTATCAAGTGCAGTTGCCAAACCGCAGGAAACCTTTTAACAGGTGGCTTCATGCCAACCAGCACTGGTCTGGTGCAAGGGCCCTGGGCCCTTAATATGTATTCCACTGAGCTGGGGGGCAGGGATGTATCTTCACCTATTTCTTTTGTGTCTTTTCAGGACAACCCAGAATACTTCGACTGGCCAAAAAGAAAAGCAGAGGGCCACTGATACCTGGGCCCGGAATAGTCACCTTTCCAGGCCTAGATGAGCTCCACCTAAGTTATCCATGGTTCCAGATGGCATATCTTGAAAGGGCCCTGCCAAGCCGAACCATAGTGCCTGGCAACAAAAACAGCCAGGTCAGTCCCTTCTCAAATCCACAAAATCAAAGTGGTGGAATACTCAAATGATTCTCTTTTAATAAAAAAACATATTTCAACCAGATCAAAGGACTTTGCACTTTCAAAATCAAAATGCAACTTTTTGAACACTATGTGGTTCCACACACTTAACTGTATACCCACCCTCTGCAACTCATCTCACTATTGTGCCCAACACAACTGTTTCCACATATTTTAAAACCACCACAACCTTCACAATGCCCTAAGCTGGAACCAGGTCCCATTACCAAATTGAATACAATTTCCATTCCTGGACTCTAATAACAAATGTTCCATTTATGCATGTTTTTATTGTTTTAAATGTATTTTCTGTAATATGCCTAATATGGTCATTGTTCCATTGCAAATATGTTTAAAGTTTCATACTATAATGTTGTTCAATATTATTGCAGCTTATCAAGTATAAGCTCAAAACTCTGCAGCTGGGCAGAAAACTGCTCCACCTCCAGGGATGGGCCATTCTAAATGCCCTAGACAGGATTTGGGTATAACAGGCCTGGGGTAGACCATAGCCTATTTACTTAGATGGGGTCTATCAATCCGTAATGGGGGGGTGGGGGGAAATATACAACAAATTAATACAAACACATTAATAGATTAGTTGCCGTATTGGTCCTTGTAAGAACAGATCCAGAAGCAAATGGTTTGATACCTTTTATTGGACCAATATAGATGTTACAAAAAGAAAACAGTGTCTAAGCTTTCAGACCAACTAAGTCCTTCCTCGGAGATTTAACTCTCCAAGGAAAGACTTGGTTGGTCCAAAAGCTTAGACATTGTTTTCTTTTTGTAACATCTATGTTGGTCCAATAAAAGGTATCAAATCATTTGCTTCCAGATCTGTACAAACACATTAGTTATTTTCACAAGTTGAAAATGTTTTAAAAGCCCATGCTACGTGGTATTAATGGCTTAGCCATAAAATAAAGGTTCATGGTTTATAACATGTACAATATTGCACTTTAATTTAATAACACAGGCCTAAATTACAGCCAGACAGCAACACATAGGCAGGGAAACTATGTTTTTTTTTGTGTTATCTGTTTATCCCCCTACATGCTCAGGGCACAACCACTCCTTCAGGCCGCCAAGGGCTCCCACACCCCTCTGATTCCACCCCGAGCCTCCTTACCTCACATAGCAGCCATCAGGATAACCCAGTGTATCCCTTTGCTGGACGGGGCCCTCTCTTCTGAGGGGGAAGACAACGGGGAGGGGGGCCAGAACACTCTCAATTGGCCCCGTGCTGCTGAGGCGGACATGGCTCGCGGGAGGTCTGGAGGAGATGTGGACAGTCCGGCCGAGCCCCGAGCTATTTTCCATTTTTTCTTGGTCCCACAGCTATTGACGTCCTCTTGCAGTGCTCCCAGTCTCCACCAGGGGCAACTGCAGAGCATCGTATGCCCAGTACCCACCCCAGGAGAGGAGAGGAGAGCAGTCCAACAGACGCTCAATCCTCATCCTCCCCTGCAAGCCCACAGCAACCTGAGTCCATTCCTGAACTCAAGTCGCCGGCGTGACGTGAGGTGTGGCATCCAGCGCCTCAACCCTCTACGCCACTGGGCCGGCTGGGAAGCTATGTTTTAATCACTGTCACAACCTCTTCCGAGACCTGGAAGCAAGGTGTATCCCTGATATTGTCATGGACTCACAGATGGCCAAATAGTATTGCCCTCATTATTGAACCTCTGCCTGCACCTCCAAGTGCATGGCCGATGCTACCACTTTTTCTCTCACAACTACCAGAAACTTAAGTCATGTCACATCACACCCTAATAAAGAACATTGCTATAAACTTGTCATTGTTCCATCCAAAAAGCTATGTATATTTCATAAACTATGTTTTTACCAGTGTTTGAAGAAATTATCAGGTTTTAGCAGACTGGCACGTATGACATCTACAACCAGCACATGACCATCCTCTACTACTGGTGTTTTCTAAGCCCGGCTGGTGCCTCATACAGACTGTTGTTGCATAAAAAAACTACCAATACTTGTGCAGGTGTGATATTTTCCAAAAAAAGGCTACGCCAGTGTGTGTGGCTACTCCACTGAGGGAATCAATGAACAATATGTTAATGCACCTCCTGCCAAGGCCTATGCAACAACTATGCATCTAAACAAATCCGGCCATCCAGCCCACCAGCAGCCATCTACATGGACATCAACTTTCCTACCTTGCTGGGGTTTCATCCTCAGCTGAACTTTTGGGTAACCCCATGTGCCATATGGGGTTACAACTCTTTGTGCAGGAATCCAGTGAACAAGGCAACCAAAATTGGGTGCCTACAAAAACGGCGACTCAATTACGGTGTCTGTGCTCATGGCTACCGGGGGGGTGAGTGAATACTGGGGTGGGTGAAAACTGCGATGGGAAGTAGGGGATATATGCACATGTGTGAACCCATGGGGGGAGAGGCAGGGATGGTATGTGGGAGGGGGGTGTGGCCGGCAGCTGCTGAGCTGGACTGCTGTCATCATGGGGAGGGTGGTTGGCTGGGAGGTGCAGGGTACAGGGTTTGGATCTGGTGTGGTGCATTTGTTTTTGTTTTTTTGCCAATAGCCAGCATGTATTTTGTTAAGTCCCCCCCCCCCGATATGCACCTCCCTGGAATTGGGAATCCATAAGTGGGGGGGGCTTCACCCCCCGAATTAACAATGAGACCTGTAGGTCTCAGGTGCCGTTTTTGTCCATGCTGTGAGTGTGCATTGCCGAAACTGATGTTCGGTGATGTACACTTGCCATAATGGCGATCGCCTTTCCATGATCGCTGTTATGACATGGAACCCTTTTTTAAGTAACTGTGCCAATTTGTGGTTACTCACCTGAACTTTATAAACTGGTCATATCCATTTTATAATTACCTCTTTGCAAAATATATTGTCAATGTTACAGATTCTTCGGTCAAGAAAAACATCAATTATGCTTCAAGGGAGGGTGTGCAACACCTCACCAGCCAGGTAGCCGACACTTCCATTACCTGCCTTATCCCTCTCTGAAGTGGCATCTTGCTCAAGTGAAGTTAACATACAGTATACATGTACAATGTTATTTTATGTTATTCAAAGTATCCATACATTTTCTTCTAAACAATATTGTGTTGTAACAAACATCAAAAAGTTTTCTTTTACATTCTGTATATCAACTGTGGTGTTGACATCCCTGGTCTGTGCTTTGTGCCTTATAAACAAACCATTTTGGTCCATCTGTGATTATCCCTGTACCCAATCCACAGTGACCTTGACTATCTGTATGCTGTACATCAGTTTTAACCAGTTTTACTGTGTATATCAACACATGGGCCAGGATTTTCAAACTGTGCCCAGAAAGGGCTCAAGTGTCTGTGCCGCGTAACTGAGTTGCGCTGGAGCGCAAATCTGCTATACTCAAATGAGATGTGCAATGGGCATCCCATCTGGCTATAGCAAAAGATGTGGGCAGCACAATTGGGGCCACTGAAGATGCGTCGGCATATCCCTCTGCATGGTCTGAATATTTGGAATGGGAATGCACGGTGTATCTTTGGGATGTGCCGGGTGCAAATTCCAGATATTCAGACCGTGACACGCAAATGGGGCCATTATGCATGCAAGATGCAAATGAGGCCATTTGCATAACATTATGGCCCCATTTGCATGTCTGGGGCAGGGATGTGCCCAGTAGAATGCGCTGGGCACCCTGGAAACATGCCCCAGCTGTGTCCACAGTGCACTCACACACTGATCCTCTGGAAGTCTATTGTCCCCCTCCCGTCCCCAATCATGTATTAAAATGTTTTCCCCACACATCCCTAGTAGTCTAGTGTCCCCCGTCCCTTCCCCAATTGTGTATTAAAATGTTTTCTACACACACACCTGGTAGTCCAGGGCCCCCATCCCCTATTGTAGAATAAATGATAAATTACCCCGTATCCCCGGTAGTCTAGTGTCCCCCCCTGCCCTGTACCTGACTGTAGTGGAAAATGTGTCATAAAAGACTGTCCCTGGTAGTCCAGTGCCCCCCTCTCTTCCTCGAACCCCATCCATAACATAATCCATATGCGAAAATCCCTGGTAGTCTAGTGGTTCCCCCTCCTGCCCCCGACTCCGTCCGTAAAATGATCATAGATCGAAATACCCTAGTAGTCCAGTGGCCCCCCTCCCAGTCCCAATTGAGACACAGAAATGTAACCCCAATATTTCCCTGATAGTCCAGTGGACCCCCCCCCTCCCTACCCACTGAGGCACCCACACCCCACCCTGCTCCCTCCATCCCAAGCATGGCCTTTGAAGCCGAAGGGCAGCAAAACCCACCCGCACACCTCCACAGCTGCCCGCTTACTGAGCTGTCACTGAATGACAGCTTACAGTAAGCACTGTGATACCATTAGTCAACACTGTCAACCAATGGGCTTGCAGTGTATACTGTAAGCTTTCATTCACAAAGTTTTCATATGCAAGGGACTGCCTCCTCCAGATCCGCCACAGACATTATCTTTGCACTGCAGTGCATTTGGAATTGTGCAGCGCATCCCTGCCCTTTAAATATAGCCCAGAAGTGCATTTCAGAGCTGCACCGGTGCAACTCGGTTGTGCTGGGCGCATTTCCTTTGAATATCTGGACCATACACCCTAAATCTTAAATCCTTACAAATAAATAAAATACTCATTGTATATATATATATCAGTAAGACTATTCAAAAGCTATATCAAATTTCACATCATTTAAAGGCATAATTGTAATATACATTTAAATTTACCTTAACCATTGCTCAATATTTTAATTTCAAGCCTTTTAACCTTTTTAAAGATAATTTTTAACTATTAATATTATTTGTACCATTTGCTGCCCATTCTATCCTAACTCATCATCTTGTGTTGCTAGCTGAGCAGGCAAAAAGGGAGGGAATTGCTGACCCAGACCACCCCCATAATCCTATACTTAGTCAGCATATGGTATACGTGTAGACTTGCCTGACCTGCAGTCCCTTACATGGACTATTGTGATGCCATTAGTTAGCCATTGTTGTATTATGATGTCATTAGCTAGCAACTGTCGTATGTATAGTTAGGATAGTTAGGATGTACTTTATTATGGGAACCTTCTTTTTGCTTTATTACTTAGATATGATTCACTAAGGAACTATTATAAACTGCTTTTAGTATAAGAGACAACCATTAGCCAGCACTGATTTCTGTCTAGCTGAACCAAAGAAAAAGTAATTAATCATATTTTATGCCTTATACATTTGTGGTCTACACGCCACCTGCTACTATAAGAATATTACTGTAATTATTAGTATATTTTTGCCAAAGGGTACAATACTATATAACATCTGTAATGTATTTGTAATCTTAGAGCACCCTCTACTAAGTGCACACTGTCTGATTCAGCACTTTAATGTGACGACTCAGCTATATTTGTGAGTGTACCACTGTTCTACAGCAATTATGATACACATATAAACTGCAACAACAAATGTGTTACAGTGAAAGGGCAAGTTTGATAACAGTTAGCTGCCCACCAAACTGACCAGCTAGGGTAACTTAGAATATGTACTTTGTGTATATATGAGACATTGCTATGGCAACATGACTTGAGCTTATTAGAGTGTTTGCTGTAAGCTCTTATGATGTTGCATCTAGGTGTCAAAAGTTCCGGGCACCCAGTAACATAGAAACATAGAAACATTTATTTATTTAGTCAGTTAGTTAGTTAGTTTTTGTTAACTGGGTAAGTGCACTAGACAAATCCTGCCTATTTTCAGGCACGACCCGGGGGAGGGGGATACAGATGAATGCCAACTGACCTTGAACCAGATTAAGCTGTTGGTGGAATTTTTAGTGAATGAGGGAAATTTGGCCAGGACACCGTGGAAATTCCCCTACTCATCGGTAAGGGGACAGTTCCCCTCCCTGACTGGAATCCAGCATGGCTACTATGCGGGTCATGAGCACAGTCAGAAAGCTGTGGAGATGGAGTTTTTGGGTGATAATGTGAGAAGACCAGATTTGGAATGTCTGTTGATGGAAGGCTTGACTTCTACTTGGGAGAATGCTGGGGTATGTGATGCTGCTTTGTTGGCTTCGAGCACGGTCTTACACAGGGTTGCTCTGTCGGGTAATGGTGTTGTTGAAGAATCCACTTGTTTACCACTGCCGAACAGGGAAACTCCTAGCACTGCGGTCGCAGATTTATTGCAAACTCTTGACGCTGAGGAACGGGTATTTTTATCTCAAAAGCAGCAAATACAACAACAGATTCGGGGCTTAAATGCTGATACAGGATTACTATCGGTTCCTTCTGTTGAGTCGGGTGAAATTAACGAGGAAGATGGACACATTTCACAGAACTCGTGGGCGGAGACCATGGACAGGGAGAACAGTCTAAACTTGCATCCGACTGCAGAGTCAGCAGCTATTGCATCGGGAAAGGTAAATGAGGGTGTTGAACAGCCTGGCCTTAGACGCACTGGACTAAAGTTGGATGCACATGAGCATACACCAGCGCCATGGTCGGTAGATGAGGCTCTCATTGCTGCAGGCTGGGAGTGCGCAGAGTCCTCAGGTCAGTGGGTAATGGGGAATTCCCCTATTCGTATGCCCACTGCGAGCTGCACTACTATGGATTCTGCCTTGGAATTGCCGGAGGAACTCTAGCTGACACAGAATCCGGTCTTGCCGGTTGCTTATGCTCGGATGCCTGATTGCAAACCTGCAGGCACGGCATTGTCAGGAGTCCTTCCCAATGTTGATGTGCCAAAACCCCAGAGGCCCCTAAACCCTTTGCATAGAACTTTTCCTCGCTCCTACTCCTCTCTATTTAAATTACCAATTTATCCTGCTAAGCGACATAATGTGGTCCGACTATCTTATATTGGGGGAATGCAGGACCCACCTGATAGATTGTTTTGGCAAAAACCCTCTTAAAAGACTCAATTAAGTTTTTTGCTATTGAGTTGTATGCCCTAATACATGTTTCTGGGGAAACAACTTTTGATGTAAGCTTTAAGACAGTGTCTGGTTTGGAGAGATTTTGGTTGAAGTATTCTCAGTTGAAGAAATCTGATTTATGGGCTCCTTTTATTGCTATACCTTTGTCTAAACCTGCACAAAAGGTTATTACGGTACTGTTTTGAAATGAAGGAATCAGTGTAAATGACTTAATTTATTGGTTGAAGCAGAGATGCACCATTATGGAGGATCCTGAGGCCATATTGGACTCTGAGAACATTTGTACTGGGGTGGAAGGTTAAAGTTCTACTTAAAACTGCTGATACAGGGGTGGCTCATTTACCAAATTCTTTTTTCTTAGGCAGGCATCAGGGAATATTATTTTATGCAGGGCAACAGAAAATGTGCTATAAATGTGGGTCTGTGGCACATGTAAGTAGTGTTTGTGACAAATCAAGGTGTAATGGTCTAACATCCCCCCCTCTACAAAGCACCACATCAGCAGGGAAACTTGACCAAGGCTCAGGACCTCCCCTCACTAAGCCTTAGTCTGTATCTGTGAGGGGTAGGTAGCATGAGTCCCCCCAAGCCCGGCCCCCCTGCTCCGAATGGACCTAAGAGAGGGCTACTCCTGGCTGTCCTATACAAACTGTCTCTCCTATGGACTGACCTGATCATGACTATAGGTGAACAGGACCCCAGATGTCACCCTCCCTCTGGACCTCCCCTCTATCACTCCTGGGGGAACAATCTCCCCCCACCCCACAGCAATTTGGCAGGACTGCTGACTGGACATGAACTGTAAAAAAGGTGTCCTATATTCCACTCTACTCACCGCCAGGCGAAAGACTAGAGCTAAGACCCTACCCCTGGGTAGGATCCCCATTCTCTGCCTTCTTGCCACCCTCCTGCTCATGGCTGGGGACATCCAGCCAAATCCTGGACCACCCACACACAACCTCTTGGTCTCCTCCCCGCTGGACCCCCATCGGGCATCCACCAAGGGATTACGAATTGCACACATGAATATATAAAGCCTGAGGCCAAAGGTTCATGAACTTCAATCTTGGCTGGACAGATACAACCCGGATATCCTGGCGGTATTTGAAACCTGGCTCAAACCTCACATTCTACCTCATGAGGTAGCAGTCTCGGGATATACCTCCCACAGAAGGAACAGACCGGGCAAAAGGGGGGGAGGGGTGTTAATCTACACGAAAGACACCCTGAACGCCGTACAGTTATCCTCGAAACTATCCACCTGTACGAAAGGCGAAGCAACCTTCGTAAGGATCACCCTTGGACCCTGTAAACACCTCAATATAGGATGTGTTTACAATCCCCCAATGAACGTGAGGATTTCCCTCGAAGCGCTCCTGAAGGACATAGACGAGGAGTTATCCACAGAACTACTCCTACTGGGGGACTTCAATCTAAATTGGGTCCCTCAAGGCAGCCATTCCTTAATAGGACTGGTCCAGGATTCTAACCTTGAACAGATCATCACTGGGCCCACCTGCATGAATTATAAAATGGGTAACCACACCACCCTTGACTGGATACTCATGAGCAAACCCTCCAATGTTCAGGTGGGAGGCATACTAGCTGATGCACTGAGCGACCACTCCCCCATTTTCTGCATTTGGAAAAACAGGGCCCCCAGAGCCCGTCCACGAATCCTGGCGGCACGTGACTTCTCTCACATATGGACAGAGCACCTGTTGGATGTCTTAACAGTATAGACTGGAGTCCCATCAAACTCCTCCCAACACTGGATGAAGCCACTGCCTTCTTCCAGGGAGCACTCGCCATGGTGGCTGACCGGTTGGCCCCCATGAAGAAATTCCGGACCAAGGGGACCTGTTATAAGTGGATCACCCCCAATGTGAAACCCTTATGAAACAGGGATTCAGCCTGGAAGAAATACAAACTGTCCTCACTACCAGCTGATCTCACAACCTATAAGGCCCTTTGGAATAGGTGTAAGTTGGCCATAAAAGTGGCAAAATGAGAGTATGTCATTGACCTACAGAAAAAGAATCTAGGGAACCCTAGACTCTTCTGGGCCCACATAAATGGGCTACTAAAAGGCACCGGCAAGGCCTAACACGGCCCCATGGAGGTAAATGGCCAGCTAACCAGCGATGATACCATCATCGCTATGGCACTCAAACCATTTGTTCACCAACCTAGAACTGATCAAAGCTGGTCTGCCCTCCCACCCCCGGCCCTTTGACCCCCATCTCACATGACCATCCCTCCTTCCACCTTAGACTAGTTAGACCTAATGAAGCCCTCCCTCTAAAAAGCCCTTAAAGCAATGGGACCAGTAGGACCTGATAGTATTCCTCCGAATTCTAGGGCGCCTCAGCACTCGCTGGGCCCCTAACCTGGCTCCTCAACTCCGTCCATGATGGAAGGGGCCATCCCCAATACTTGGAAAATGGCTCACATAGTCCCTGTCCATAAGGAGGCACGAGGAATCCACCAACAACTACAGGCCAATCTCCTACTCTGTAGCCTTGGTAAGATACAAGAGAGATTGATTTAAGGTCAACTCCGGGACTACCTAGAAACCCACCAACTTCTAGCCCCCTCACAGCATGGCTTCAGAACCAATCACGGGACTGACACTGCCCTCATCAGGTTCTCTACAGACGTACTCCGAGAGCTTGACAAGGGGATCCCCACAGGGGCAGTCTTCATTGACTTATCCAAAGCATTTGATCTTGTTAACCACAACCAACTGCTCTCCAAACTGAGGCAGGTTGGACTAGACAGTCACTCCCTGCTGTGGTTTTCCAGCTACCTCTCTGGCAGGTCACAAAGGGTAAAATGGAAAGATTCCCTGTCTGAGACCCTTTCCCTAACTGAAGGGGTCCCCCAAGGGTCAATACTCGGTCCACTTCTCTTCTCGCTATTTACCAATGACCTCAGCAACCACTACGGAGGGAGTTCAGTGGTACAATATGCTGACGACACTGTCCTCTATCGGCCCTCCTCCAACATGGGAGAACTCTGCTCTGGACTCCAAGATGACTTGGTGTCCCTAGAGGAATGGCTAGTAACGACTAGAATGGTAATCAATCCAAACAAGACTGAGGCCATACTGTTTGGCCCCAGATCCGGCTATCGGGACAGAAGTCAACTCCTCAAACTGATGAGCACCTCAGGTAAGAAGATCAAGGTGGTCCCCTCCATAAAATACCTGGGACTCACCCTGGATCAGGGCTTCACCCTCAAAGGGCACGTTGAACAGGTAACCAAAAACATCCACTCTAAACTCGGGACCCTGTACAGGCTGAAAGACCAGTTGATACCGGTGGCCCGGGTCTCCATTGCTACGAGTGTTCTGCTCCCCACCCTCACCTATGCGGCCCCTGTTATCCAGGGAGCAGCTAGACAAGAGCTAAATAAATTACAGGTTCTCTACCACAAAGTGGCCCATTTTGCCTCTTTAGCATGCCCGAGGTCCCACCACTGCGACACACTGTCCCACCTTAACTGGCCCCTCTGGGAGGACAGGCTTCAGTACCCCTCGCTATGCCTCACCTACAAACTTCTCCACTCCCCACCCCCTCCCAGCCTCGCTGGGCTCATCTCCTGTAAGAGGAACCCTAGGCAACTCCACATGACCGACAGGACTTTCCTCTCGGTCCCTAGGGTCAGAACAAAGGCGGGGGGGATGTCATTTGCCTTTACTGCCCCCACTTTATGGAACTTCCTGCCCCAGGGCATTCAGGAAACCACCTCCACTACACCTTCCGCACCAGGCTTAAGGCGCACCTGGCTACCTCCACAAATTGTAATTGTTAGGATAAAGTACTCCAAAGTGTTTTTACTCCTTTATTCGCTTGCACTTGTTATACTACCACTATGTATCTATGTGACGCATGTTATGTACCTTGTTGTATACTATCCCATGTAATAACGTATGACACTTGTTATGTATCTTGTCGAACCAATCACATGTCATGATGAATGTAACCCTCGGGTCGCCCCTGAAAAAGGGACCTTCGGGGCCCAGCGGGCTCACCCGATTATCAAAATTTAATAAATAAAAAATAAATAATGTCTGTGGGGAACTGGGTTACTTAGGTTTGGACTGTACTAATGAATGTAAATGCAATCTTTGTGATGAATTAGGTCACACTTTCCAAAATTGTAAATGGGCAACACATAATCTTCCTGATCAGGCTGCTGAGAAAGAACAGCGCCTGATCATTACCCTGACTCAAAAAAGAACCTTGAGTGCCCCTAAAAATTTAGGAATTAATGAGCAGGTTGTGGTAACTCCGCCTCTTGCTCAACCGGTTTCAGAGGTGACTGACTTGCTACCCAGTGCAGGGGAGGTCACAAGGAAGGATGTTGGTATTCTCCATCAGTGGGTGGAGGTTGTACATGCTGACTCTATTGGGGGGGTCAGGGATGTGGCAGTAGCCTTTTCTTCAGCAACAGAGACTCCTGTGAATCTTATGCCCCCAACCCCCACAACTTCCGGAGAAACCAGAAGGCTAGTCTCATATTCCCCTATGTCATACCAGGGCGTCTGCTCTGAAACAACATGAAAAGTCTCTTCCTGTATCCACTAACAATAAATTTGACATCTTGCATTCAGATCACACCGGTGAAGAATCTGATGATTCCTCAGTAGCCTCCTCCGTGCCTGAGGTGGCCTCTGATTCTGAACATATTTTTTCCTATTTGAAAACTTTATCATTTGGTATTTATTTTTTGCAGGATGTGAGGTTTCACACTCTGAAAGAGATACAGCAGGCTTCTACAGAATGGTTTGTAGGGCCTTTGTATTGGTCCTTCGGACAGGACACCTGTTCAGGTGCAGGAATTTTATTTAGGCTGCCTGAATTTAAGTTGTTGAAAGTCTATGACTTATATCCTGGTAGGTCACTTTTTTTAGATGCTATAATACAGGGTGAGGCCTTTAGATTAATTACTTTATACGCACCTCAAACAAAGACAGGAAGATGTGATTTATTCAAATTAATTAGACCTTTTTTATGTACCTCGTTACATTAAATTTTTGCTGGAGAATTGCCCTCTAATCGCAAAGACCCCTAAAACATATTGTGATTCTCATTTTTTGAATACTTTACTTTCACTGGCAAACTTGAAAGATTTCTTCTATGATTTTCATAAAAAGCGTGTTCCTACTTTTCAAAAGGGCTCTTTGACATCTATAATTGACTAAATTTTCCTATCTAATCATCTTCCTGTTTTAGGTGCAGAGAATTTTCCTGTGGAATTTACGGATCATAGACTTGTTAAAGTTTACATTGGGAACCCATTAACCGTCAAAAAAGGTCCTGGGTTTTGGAAAATGAATATTTCCTTTTTGTCTAATGTGTATTTTTTGGGTCTTTTAAAAGATTTTATAGAATACAGGAAGTCTGTTTTTGATTTTTTTGATGATCCTTGTTTATGGTGGGAGGATACTAAATTGGATCTCCAGAAGCTTTGTATGCAGTTTAGCGGGATTCATTCAAATGGATCCTATCTTATATACCTGCAAAATAGGCTTCAGCTACAAAGATTGCTCTCTCTGTCTGCAGAGTTGGGACATTCGTTTGCTGAACAGATAGCTCAAGTATCCCTTGTAATGAGACAATATCATGACAACGAAGCTAAATCTTTAGACTTTCAGAATACCTTTGATACACGGGGAAGGTTGAGGTGATATGTCCATATGAAAGTTATGCTAGAGCTAGAAAAGCTAAGAATATGACATCCCTTCAGGGGTTGGATGGTAATTTGTATTCAGATAACATGTCCCTTTTGAAAATCATGGAAGACTACACTAGAACTCTGTATGCCCCTTTAGCTTTGCAGACTGAGAATATTTCAAACTATCTGTCGGAATTGGTAATCCCGGACTTAGATCCTGATTTACTGGAACAGATTTCTAGACCCCTTCAGGTTTCTGAAGTCACAGCAACTTTGTTGTCTTTGAAGTCGGGTAAATCGCTGAGGCTGGATGGCCTTCTGAATGAATTTTTACGACTTCTGATAAAAGAGCTTATTTTGGAAGTGACATTGGTCTTTAATCACATTTTAGCTACTCAAAATATTCCACTTTCTATGAACATGGGGATTTTGACTTTTCTTTTTAAAAATGGAGATGCTACTAAACTTGATAATTGGAGACCTCTTTGTTTATTGAATTTGGATTTTAAACTACTGGCTAATATTTTGGCTGACAGACTGCAGCTTGTGGCATCGGTTGTAATCTTCCGAGCTCAATCCTATGCTATCCCAGACAGACGTATACAAGACCATCTTTTACTTCTAAGGGAAATAGTAGAGTATGGTAAACAGGGGTTGGTGGACAGGTTTCTGGTTTCCTTAGATCGAGAAAAAGCTTTCGATAGGGTGAGTCATGAATTTCTTTGGAAAGTATTATTACATTATCAAATACCATCTTTACTGGTTGACTGGTTGAAATGTATTTATAGAACGACCACAGTTATTCCAGTAATGCGAGGTTGGAAAGGATGTTTGATGTGGTTGCAGAGAGGTGTGCGACAGGGGTGCCCACTTAGCCCCATTCTCTATGGGTTTTTTTGGACCCTTTATTATGAATTTTGAATACCAATAGATCACTTCTTCCAGTTCACCTTCTGAATACCATTTTTCCGTTTATGGCATTGTCATATGCGGATGATATGACTCTTTTATTATACAGTACAAGATGCAAATTCGTTAACACAGGTCATTGGCCTTTGCGCCAGATTTGGTAAGATATCTAGAGCATCTTTGAAGTTGCAGAAATGTAAGGGGTTACGTTTGAATTTCTCATTAGGAATTGAGGGAACTGTAGCACGAATTTCATTTTCTACTGATCCAATTTCTATTTTGGGGATTTTATTTGGGCCTGGAGAATTGGATGATTTAAATTGGAATAGCAAATTGGATTTGGGAAAGCAAAAGGTGATATTCTGGAATAAGTGGAAATTAAGTAAAAAGAAATGAATATATCTTATTAAAACTTTCTTGATTCCTATTTGTTTGTTTATTAGCTACATATTCTCTCCTCCTAAGCGAATGGAGATGGAATTGTTTAGTGTATTTTTTCAGGCTTGTTGGGGAAGCCGCTTGAACCCTATCAGAAGGAATGTTTTATATCTCCCACTGAAGAGAGGAGGTTTGAGTACGGTCAATCCTGTTTTATTTTTCAATAGTTTTTTTCTATATACAAATATTAGACCTTTATTTGCTTCTGACGAGATAGGCTGGGAAAGGTTTGTTAAGTTAAAATTTGGGACTTGGTTGCACATGTGGCATTCTAATAAGCTTACTGTTTTGAAGAGATCTCATGATATTCCAGAATACCTTAGATTTTCTTTTCTGAGACTAAAACAATGGCATTTGACGGAGAATCAGATTCGCTCACTGCCTAGGAAACAATTGTATTTTTATCTCGTAGACGTTGTTTGTCATGAAGATGTAGTGTTTCGGCACTGCCCATCATCCTACTCTGATGGTCTGATGACATTTCTTAACAACAATAGGATACCTGTTATGTTGTGGGATTTTCATTGGCTGGCATGTCATAATAGGATAAATGTTAAGGCAAACCAAAAGCATAAAAAACTTAAAGAATGGTTTTGTAGTACACCTTCATGTATACAACAGGAAGAAACAACTGAACATCTGTTCTTTACCTGTTCTTTTATTACAGGTTTTTGGAATTTTTTAGCACATAAGTGGGGTTCGAGGCTCTGGGTACAGTGACGTTAGATAATTTAATGTTTGGAGTATTTTCTGCTGAATGGAATTCATGGAAGTTATGTACTTTACAATTGATTGTGGTAGTACTTAAATGGAATATTTGGTTGTCACATTGTGGTTATGTGCTTCAACAAAAAGAAAGTTCTTTTATGGAAATTTATTCTAAAGTCCTAATGGATTTGAAGAATTATTATTTATCAGAGTCTCAGAAATTTAGTACCAAGATTTTGTTAGAATCTTGTAAAGGTATGCCCTGGATTACTGATACTGATGCTCCGATTACTTAATTTGCTGTTGATACTTCTTTTTTTTCCTGACTATATGAAGTACTACATATTTTGATTCTTATTCTTGTTTTGTTATTTTACTTATTTTCTGATAGTTTCCTATGCTCTTTCACACTTATGGTTTGTCTAGATATTATTTTACTACTGGTTTTCTGCATTTTATGTATTTGATGCTAAATCCTGTGTATTTGTATTTTCTTTGGATCCATTCCTCATTATGTGATTTGTAATTTGTGTTGAACTATCCCATGGTTTTCAGTATGATGTACTACTGTTTATTTGTTTATCTGATGTTGTTTCAATAACATTTCCCCTACTCTTTTCGATAAGTGCCATGGGATCTTTAACATCCACCTGAACTACCACCAATCCAGGCAGATGTGACCTCGGTGTAATGTCTCATCCAAAAGACAGCACCTCAGAAGTGCAGCACCCCCCTCATGCTGCACTACAGTGTCAGTACTGGGATACTAACCCAAGTGCTAGATGTGGGAACTGAACCCACAGCCCTCTGATCTCCCGGCCTCAGATGCGAGTGTGCTACCTACTGAGCCACTGACACTGACATAGAATCTGACGGCAGATAAGGACCACTTGGCCCACCCAGTCTGACCATTTCCCTACCTAATGGATAAGCTGCAGATCCTAGTTAACCAACAGCCTACTTTCTCCTACCCCACCCCCTAGAATTGCCTTACGACTGTCCCATGCATTCTTGAATTCCACCACTTTTTTGACTCCACAACCTCCTCGGAAGGCCGCCCATGCATCCACAACCTTCTCTGTAAAAATACTTCCTTACATTACCTCTGAGCCACCCCCATCTTCAAATTGTGCCCCTTGTTCTTGCACATCTTTTCTGAAAGATGCTACCCTCTTGGACTTTGTTGATTCCCTTGAGGCACTTGAAAGTTTCTATCATGTCCCCCTCTCTCCCTCCTTTCCTCAAGGCTATACATATTAAGTTCCTTAAGTCTCTCTTCATTTGTCTTCTGGTGCAGACCCTGCACCATTTTAGTTGCCCTTCTCTGGACTGCCTCCATCCTGTTTATGTCTTTGCGGAGATTGGGTCTCCAGAACTGCATGCAGTACTCCAGATGGGGTCTCACAAGCTGTCTGTACAGAGGGATAACAACTTCCTGTTTTCTACTGGTGATGCCTCTCCCTATGCATCCTGTATCCCCCCAGTCCTCCTTACTGCCCTCTCACATTGCTTGCCCACCTTTAGGTCATCTGATATGACTACCCCCAGGTCCCTTTCCATTTTTGTTATCAGTATCTCACCCCCCACTTTGTACTCTTCCCCTGGGTTTTTGTTTCCCAGGTGCATTACCTGGCACTTCTTAGCATAGAATCTAAGCTGCCATACATTTGACCATTCCTCCAACCTTGCCAAGTCCCTTCTCATCCTTTCCACCCCACCTTGTGTATCAACTCTGTTGCAGATCTTTGTGTCATCTGCAAAGAGACATACTTTTCCTTCCAGTCCCTCTGCAATGTTGCTTATAAAGACATTGAAGAGGACCAGTCCTAGTACTGAACCCTGCAATACCCCACTAGTAACCCTCCCTTCTTCAGAGTGGACTCCGTTTACTATTACCCTCTCTGTCCTGTTCTCCTGCCAATTCTTTACCCAGGCTACCATCTTGGGACCCACTCCCAGGCTGGCTAACTTGTATATTAATCTTTTGTGTAGGACTATGTCAAATGCCTTGCTAAAGTCTTGGTAGGCCATGTCCACTGCCCCTCCCTGATCTACTACTTTGGTCACCCAGTCAATGAAATCTATTACATTCATCTGACATGACCTTCCTGCTGTGAATCCATGCTGCCTTGGGTCATGTGCCCCACTGGCCTCTAGGTACTCAACAATTATTTCCTTCAGAAGTGATTACATCATTTTCCCTATCACTGAGGTTAAACTAACAGGTCTGTAGTTTTCTGCTTCTGCCCTGCTCCCACTTTTGTGAAGTGGAATAACATTTGCCTTCCTCCAGTCCTCAGGTACCACCCCATCCTCCCATGATTTGTTAAAGAGGGTAGTCAGTGGTGTCACTAGTTCTACCCTTAGTTCTTTTAGAATTCTGGGATGAATCCCGTCAGGCCCCATTGCTTTGTCCACCTTCAGTTTTAAGAGTTTTTTCAGAACCCTTTCTTCTGTGAATGGGCTGGTATCAACTCCTGTATCCAGAGTGTTTCTGTTGCTTGGTTTAGGTACCTTCTCCTCTTCATTTGTAAATACTGAGCAAAAATATTTGTTTTGTATCTCTTTATTTTCACAGTCACCCCCTTCATTAAGCCTCACTATCTCTCCCTTGGTCTTCCTTCGCTCCTTGATGTACTTATAAAAGGTTTTATCCCCCTTCTTAACTGAGTTGGCTGTCTTTTCCTTGGTTTGGGCCTTTGCTGTTCTGACTGCCTTCCCAGCTTCCTTTTGCTTTAACTGATACAATTCTCTGTCCTGCTCCTTCTGTGATTCCTTGTACTTCCTGAATGCTTTCTTTTTCTCTCGAACTTTCCCTGCCACCTCCTTTGAGAACCATAGCGATTTCTTACATCGTTTCATTTTGTTTATTTGCTTCACACAAAGGCTTGTTGCCTCTGTGATGGCATTTTTAATTATTCCACTTTGTTCTTCCACCCCTCCTTCCTGCCCATTTGCTAGTGCATTCCTTAGGCACTCACCCATTTTGGCAAAGTCAGCCCTCCTAAAGTCCAGTACCTTTGCCTTTGTATGGCTTGACTCTATTGCTGTGTTTATTATGAACCATACTGTTCGATGGTCACTAGTTCCCAGATGGCTACCCACTTCTACATCTGTGATCCTCTCTCCATCTCCATTTGAGAGGACTAGGTCTAAGATTGCTCCCTCTCGAGTGGGTTCAAATACTAGTTGTCTAAGGCATGCCCCCTGCAGGGCATCTAGAATAACCCCACTCTTAGAAGTGGCTGCTGCAACTGCACTCCAGTTAACATCTGGCATATTCAGATTACCCATCAGCAATATCCCCCCTTTTTCGGCCATTCTAAGGATGCTTTCTATCATTTTCATGTCCATTTCCTCCCCCTGAGATGGGGGTCTGTATACAACCCCTGTGTCGATTGTGGTGCCATTGCCTGTCTCCAAATTGACCCACAGTGCTTCCTCTCCTTCCTGTTTACCCTTTTGTTCTGTTGCTTTGATTCCTTCCCTTATGTAGAGAGCTACTTCTCCTCCTCTTTTACCCTCCCTGTCCTTCCTGTAGATAGTGTATCCTGGTATGTTTACATCCCAGTCATGGTTCTGTGTGTATCATGTTTCTGTGACTGCCACGATATCCAGATGTTCCTTCTCTATCAAGGCCACTATTTCAGGAAGCTTGTTACCCAGACTACGGGCATTGGTACTCATTGCTCTCCATTTTTTTATGGCTTTACCTCTTGTAGCAACATCCCTGTCCTCATTGGCTTTGCTTTCTCTATTTACCCCTGTCCTGCTCCCCACTGACCTTTCTACCTTGGTCTTTTCCTCATTTAGTACCCTGTTTTGTAGGGGGAGTCTGGGAATTCCCTGTTGCTTATCAGTGCGTCCCCCCTTGATTAGTTTAAAAGCTTGCCAATGAAGCACTTAAACTGATTACCCAGAAGACTTGTTCTCTTCCTGGGCAGATGCAGACCATCCTGCCAGTATAGGCTGGTATCCCTCCAGGTGGAACCCCAGTCCCCAATGAAGCCAAACCCCTGTGCTCCACACCATTTCTTCAACCATTCTTCAAATCGCATGGTGCAAAGTACCCTCGCCTCACCCATGCCATAGACAGGCAGCACCTCTGAGAAGGATACTGTGTGTGCTACTTGTCTTAGACCCCTCCCCAGCTCCACAAATTCCTCCTGCACTGCTCTAATCTCATGTTGAGCCAAGTCATTCAACCCTAGGTGGACAATGATGTCCAGCTCAGTCTCCTGTGCAGCTGTTCTCGTGATCCTGAGGATGCGCTTTTTGTCCCTCCAAGCCATGGCACCAGGCAGGCACCTTACTTCAGTTTTCCCTACTCCCCCCAGTTCTATCCCCCTAATAATTGAGTCCCCCACAAGGAGCTGCTTTCTTTCCCTGTGGAGTCCTCTGGCTCCTTCCTGTGGCTCTCCCCTGTGACAGTTGTCTGCAACCTCCTTAGTCTCCTCTGCAGGTGCATCCATAGGGGAACTATGCTCCACCAGAATGGTGTATGGATTATGGAGTGGTACAACTGACTGGGTATGCCTCTGTTCCACCACCCTCACCCTCCCTGAGCCCACTGTGGTCCAACTGCTGCACTTTCTTGGCAATCTCTGAGGCAGTGGTGGTGGTCCTAGAGTTCCCTGGGTGGGGGAGGTTCCCTTACTACTGTACAATGTGGCCTGAAGACAGACAACCTCCTCCCTCAGGGCAGAGAGTTGCCTGCAAATAGGACAGCATATGAGCCTCCAGAAAGACTCCTGGAAGACTGCTGCCCCACAGCCAGTACATTGCACTACTCCCCACATATCTGTCTATCTTCCCATTTATCCTGTGCAAGTTTTTTCTTTTCTCCTTCCAGTTATTGTTTTGTTATATATAAATCTATAATGTGTTCACTTATATTGTCAGTGCAGTGTGCTGGACAGGATATGACAATGGTATGCACCTTGTCCTTTTGAGGAAATGATGTCAGAACCCCTGGTATAAAGGAAATGGTACCAGGGGTGGGTGGTGTGAGGGGAAGGGGGGTATTTGGGCCCAAACTGTGCCCTTTTGAAACAATCAGCTAAAAGCACTGACCCACCACTACGATGACTGTTGACCTTCCTGTCAGCAAGACAACCTACACAACAATTTAACAGAGAAATTACCCTGCTAAACAAACGGAGAAAAATCAAACAGCTGAGTCTAACACAGGTAAACCTCCCCAGCCTAATTACAGCCTGGTGATTTGTGCTCTGGAAAGCAATCAGCCCCTAAACAAGTCAGCCTTTGCACCAAGAAAGAAACAGTAAACAGTTATTTCAAACCCTCTGGGTTTAAACTCCCAATCTCTAAAACAGTACTGAAAACTCCACCCAGAAACACTTGACTGACTAGTGTCACACCTGTGATGTAAGCAGGCCTTTTGTGAAGATAGTCTGCTCTATCTGGGTTGAATACACAATCCCTCCACTGAACCCAGGAATAATAATTAGTAATAATAATGTATAATCTGTACTTACTGTCCTTATGTATGAGCTTCTGAGAAATAAACCTTTAGTTTGTTATGACGGTCTTATGTTTATGTAACTGTCAGTCTGGTTTAGAACTTGTAGGATTACTAGAATCTTACACTGGATACTAGTCAGATGCTGTCTGGTGCTGAAGGGCATAGAAACAGTTGTTCTGGTATACAGGGTGGTTGGTGCAGCACTATTTCTAGACATAGATGAAGCTGCTTTGGTGCTGTGCAACCAGATCTAGGGAGGTGGGGCCATAACCAAAAGGCACATATATGTGGGTGTAAGAGGAGCCACAGGTGGCCTTGGGGAGTTCATTCTAGAAAATTGAGAACATGCTTGGGCCAAGATCATGATGAGTCTTGAGGAATTCCTAAATCAACTGGGGTGTGGGGGAGGAAGCATCTTAATAGGATAGTCTGCAACTTCTCTAGTAGGTTGGAGCTAAACCATTTGACTGAGAGATCACACAGTCCTGCCCCAGAAAGCTTGTCCATCAGGAGGGGTGGGTGTCAGTGTTATAGACCTTTGCCAGGTTGACGAATATGGTGGAGGTAATATGTCCCTGATCCCTCCTCTTCAGAATTATGTCAGTGAGACTCAGTAAGGTTGCTAGAGTGCAGTGGGACATTCTAAAACCAGAATGGTAAGGGCTAAGTCTGGAAAGGGGGAGGAGGAAGAGTACCAGATGTTCTTGAAGACTGGCCAGGCAGGAAGAAGGGAAAAAAGATGATAGTTTTCAGGCACATAGGGGTATTTTCCCCTGTGAAGGGGATGACTTTGGCCCTCTTCCAAGCCACTAGGATTGTGCTCATGAGGAAAGAGTGGTTAAAGACATTGGATATGGGGAGACTATGACAGGGACAGAAATGTATGGGTGTTCAGAGTCTGTCAGGGCCATTGCCTTTTGTGGGGCTAAGAGATGACAGAATGGAAAGCGTAGCAGCAGAAGAGGTAGGGGTGAATGAGAAGCAAGGATATTAAGGAAGTGAAGTAGGAGTTTTCAGGAGAAGGTGGAAGTGGGGAGCAACAAACTGGTATAGATGGAGAAAAAGTTTTTAAGCCATGCAGCAATCTCATCATGGCTGGAAACAGTGGAGCTACCTGGTTTGAAAGTAAGGGTGGAGATGGGGTAGGAGGATCAACAAGTGAGTGCATGACCTTCCAGAAGATAAAGGGGCAATTAATGTTGGCCAGAAAGTTGGATGCAAAGTATTCAGACTTGGCCAGTGTGGTAGCCTTTTTGTTGGCCTTTTGGAGCTTTTTATATCTGGAGAGCCAGTAGGCTTTAAAGGAACCAAGCAGAGTCTCTGGTGTGATACACATGATGAGCTCAGTAGAGATTCAAGGGAGGTAACAGCCCTCAAATTAGGTCATTCAGAGAGTGGCATACCTGTCTTGGATGGTGTAGAACTTTGACTAGAAATTTAAAAAGGCATCATCTTTGTCAGGTGAGATAGAAATTAAAGACCAGTTCCTGGCATAGAGGTCAGACAGCAGGGTAGACAGTTCAATTGATCTGTATGGCTGAAATTATGTGATCTTGTAGAGAACTTCAAGGTGGTGAACTTTGCACTTGGAATAGACCATACAATGGTTCCTAAGGTCGTCATGGAGCATGCCACCTCCCACAATGCAGTGGGGATTGGAGGTGAAAACCCAATCAATTAATGAGTGGCTAAAGGTGGGGGGGGGGTTAAGTCAGGTCAGATCAGTTATAAGCTGCATGAGTTGAAGGAATTGACATTTGGGGTGTTTTGTTAGCAGCAGGGGAGGACCAATTAAAACAGAAATCACCCCACACAAAGAATTCAAGAATTCACCAGAGGTAGCACTGAAGAAGGAAGAGGAGAGGAGGTCACAAAGGTGTCTGGTTTGGACTCAGGGTGGATATACAACCACTATAAAGATAGAACAAGAGGAAGGCAGTGAGAGTTTGCCAACTAGAAGCTTATGTGTGGCAGGTAATGAGGTGCAGTTTAAGATCTTGAAATGAATGGTGAGAGTTTTATGCATGGCAATACCCCCCCTTGGTTTGATCCTGCCTGTAAACAGAATAGTATTCTCATGGGCATTCCTGAAGGGCTCCTCCCTCTGTCCTTGCGCCCCGTAGCTCCTTGAACAATCCTCTCATGGGGGGTTGTGCACTCCAGGCCCACTGCACTTACTCTCCTGGTCACTGGACTAGATTTAGGATAATGTAATGCTATTTTTGTTAGTACCTGCAACACCACTGTATGTAAATCTGACTCACTCACTATATGTATATGCTCTATCTTAACTCTCCCGGACCATCTGTAACCTTCCCCGGGTGGGTGTCTTTTTCACTGGTTGCCTTTTTTCTCTATATGACATGTAATACTCTTTGTGTTCAATACCAATCTGTCACTGTACCTGTTATCCAAGCTTTTAACCCTCACGGGTTGCACCTGAAAATAGGTACTTGGCTGTCTAGTGTGACTTACCCGGTCAACAAAAGCAAATAAATAAATAAAGAGCCAAGGAGAACTATGACTAGATTAGCAGTCCTAGAGGACAATCAGTGCTCCATGACAACCAGAACTGAGGGCTTCAGGGACCGAGTCCAGAGATACAGGTGATCAGTTTTTGGAAGGAGGCGGTCCATGTTAAGATGGAGGCCCCACAGTCCCTTTGGGAGGGGAGGGGCCAGAGTTAACTTCAACATTTCCCCCTCCAGGAGCAGTATCAGGCAAATGAAGAGCTTACATGAGTACTGAGTCCAGCAGTAGGATGTAGGTTTCCTGGCACTGTAAAAAAAGGAGTAATGAACACAGAACAAGGTAAATAAAGAGATGACCAGGTGCAATACTTTCAAAGGTTTAGAGGCTCCAATAAAGGGAGAGAATGCAGACAGCAGGTATGGGGTATAGTGAGATAACTAGCTAGATAATAAAAGGTGCTCAATGACAATGGGGAATATTAAAGAACCTGGAGCGAGGTAGATTCAGGAGACATGTGAGGAAGCACCTCTTCACAGAAAGAGTGGTGGATTCCTGGAAAAGTCTTACAGCAGAGGTGGTGGAGTGAAAACAGTGGTGGTGTTCAAGAATGCATGGGATAAGCATAAGAGAATATTAGGGAAAGGGAAGGGGGGTGGGTGAAAGTGCTGAAGATCAAGTGGGATCTGCAGTGATACTGTAGGCAGGGAGACATGGGTAGACTAGGCGAGCCAAGCAGCCCGTAACTGCTGGCAAATTCTATGTTTCTATAGACACTGTGTAGCTAACAATACCTAGCAACAGTAAATAGAATAAAAAGCAGATAACAATAAAGGCATATAGATATTTTACATTTATAATGCCTGCACCCCTGCCTTTTTGCAAAATGACAGGTGGCATGCTGTTGAAGCTGACAGCAGTACCTGGTGGGGACTGGGTTCGGGGAGGACTAGGTTACTCGGCACAGGAGGCCTAGGTCATACCTGCAACAGAGGCACCAAGTAACCGAACACAGGAAGCAATAAATGTAATGTCCAAAACCAGGAATGGGATTCTACAGTGTGGCTTTTATTCACATCCAAACTGTACAAACAAAGCATAGATGGACCCCCACGGGGCTACATTCCTGGTAATGCAGATTAGAGACACAGAACACTTCTTCATTATTCCAGCCCTCAGGCTGTGAACCCACCAGGCACACAGCCCAGACTTGCACGCAGCTTTGGGTACACAGCTCGACTTGTACACTACTTGGGTTTTTCCCATGGCCCGGCTCCCCCGCCGGCCACTTGATCTGCGGTCCATATGGGAATTAACCAGTTTTCCTGTTGGTGGTTCCCCAAACCACCTTAGAGCCTTCGACTCCCAAAGGAAATTTTCCTTCCATCCCACGTCTGGGTATTTCCCTCATCACTGGCCAAGTGCATGAGGCAAAGTAGAAATCAGCAGAGCAAATCCGTAGAGGTGGACTTGGTTACTAAAGATGGGGGATCTCCCACCTCCAGGTCCCACAATCCATACCCGACCATTTCTATGGAAACCAAACAACTCTTTTGAAAGCTTGGCAATGTATATTACTGGGTAGATGTATGTCACATCTCCTCTACATGTCTTGACTTTCCCTTTGTGCTGGACTTGAACATACTTTTACTTTTGGCTAAGCCTATTACTCTAGGCCTCCCACTACTTCAGTAGTCCAATCCCCACTTTAACACAGTTCAGGATGAAACATGGGCCCTTTAGAAAGAGCAGAACTCACCCTTTGGTTGCAGGTGCCCCACAGGCGAATCATGAAATCTTCTTGTACCCCACACACGTGGACAAAATAAGGCAGCTTCTTTCTCCAGCAGTAGCCAGGGGGTTGCCCCTGGAATAGCAGGCAAACCTTCCTGCCCCATCCCCTAAGGGATGGGGCACAGAGACCCATATTAGCGGTCTCCACCACTTTAAAAAAACAGCTTACTGTGTCTCTCTTTAGGTGGAAACACACACCTTTCCCTAAATGTAGCCCTATTTCAGGGCTGAGGCTCCAAGAACCTGTGCACAGAGCTGCTGTGCTCCTCTCACAACAACCTCCAACTGCAGACTGCTACCAACTGACTGCTCAAAACTCCCAACATTCTACTCTAACTCCCTTCTGCAGATTCCATTGTGGCTCATGCAGCTGTGATAGTTCTATGGTGATGTCATCCCTCAGTCTCAGCTGAGACTGAGAACAGAGCGAGACAGTGTGAAATCCATTTAACTGGAGTTTCACAAGCTGCCTTCCCTCCCTACCACTAGGTCTTACTGGGATTCTAGTAACCCCGAGTAACAAGGGGGTTACACATTTATTAGTGTCCAAGATCAATAAATATGGGTGACTGCAGATATCAAATTATGTAGCTGAAACAGTAAGGAACTATGCAGTAATAAAACCAAGCTCACCAAACAGTGGTGAAAGAAAATATTAAATTCAGTTGCTAGGTACTGTGCAGTTAAATATCTAGGCATGAGATCATATGGCCCAGTGGGTGCGCTGTATGCTCCCATGTTAGTGATCAAGGTTCAGAAGAGAGTCCGGGAAGCTGGTCAGGTAACACCATGGCTGGGGAGGTGCTGCCACATGACAGCGCTGCTGGTCAGAGAGGGTTGGTGTTGGATTCTGCCACTCTGGTGCCCCCTCTGGTGTGTTAGGGAGCTTGCCTCTCTCTTAGAAGCACACTAGAACATGCAAGGTTTGTCAGGACATGGTTGAACACTGGAAAGGTGGGCAGGTTCAGAGGGAGAACAAGGAAATACCCACAGCCCTCCCCACCACCATCTACAGGGCTCTGGGGGGCATCTGTGTAGTCCTTCTCAAGCACCATCCTGGAGAGGGCCACAGACCCTGCCCTGCCAACCGTTACAAGGCCAAGGGGCCTGGGTTCCCATAGCTGACATACGGGGGTCCTTTCACAGAAAGCTAAAAGAAAATGGTGGTGCCTCTACCAGAGTACATATCGGTGGGTCTGATTACCCGCAGTACAACCCCCTGGGATGTCATGCCAACCCACCTCCCCAACAGTTACCCCAACATGGACTCACCAAGATTCGAACCTCCACACATTCAGTTACCATTTACCTTTCCCATCTCAGCCAATAACATGTTCACTAAAATTAGGCTCTGGATTCATCTCTGCTACAAAACAATAACATCTGGTTTATTTACGGAGGGAAGGCTAGGATGGGGTAAGTGGAATAGAGTTTATGCAAGTATTTTAAAGATTGACAGTCCCCCAAAATCAAATTTCCTTTTTTGATTTCAAACCCATATTTCAATCATAACAGCCACGAGATCTAACTAAACTAGCTAACTGCTGCAGATGTAACCCAAGCCCAGACCCGCAGGTCCCAGTCCAATCTAAACCCAAAATCCTGTCACTGGGTACCCAGATTTTAAGTTGCAGGCCTGTGGTGCAGCTGGTAGCTGGTGTTGGCATGCTTAAGAAATGTTACTTTTTACATTCCTTTCTTTTATTTAAACCTTTGCTCTACCTTCTGCCATGGTGGGCATTTCTGAACTATGCTCAGTCCCCAGGGGCAGGGCAATTCCTACTTTTTACTCACGGTTCTGCAGAATCAGTCCGTGCATGGCACAGTTCACTGAATTCCTGGGGATTGATGGAACACAGGCAGAACTGGGCTCGATGCTTGAAACAGGGGCACAGAGGCTGCAGCTTGCTCTTCCTTCCTTCCTCTTGCTAGCAGATCTTGCAGCTTGTCCCCTTCAGCACATTACAGACCATTGCAGTACACATGCACAAGGCCTACCAACTACAGAGGACCCAGACTTGGGAGTTGCCCCATGGCTCGGCTTCCTCTGATCAGAGAACCCTAGCACTCAAGTACAAGACCAATGATCCCCTACAGCGGCAGATACCACTTGATGGGGGTTAGCTTGTTCCCCATCTAGCCTGTGATGATGGAGACCGCGACTGAGTGCTTTCAAAAAGGGCGACTCAATCACGCCGCCTGTGCACAGGGCTACCGGGTAGGGAGGGTGACTGGCTAGGTGGGTCGGCGAATATAGCGACAGAATGTCGCTATATGCATATGCACATGGGGGGGATCACACCATGCAATGGGTGGAAGGGGAGGGAGGTTTTGTGAGGTGTAGTGCAGTGGTAGGCTGCTGAGCTTGCTGTATGGCATGGTGAGTTGGTGACAGGCTAGGGTTGGGAGGGTGCCGGGTTCTGTTCTGGGCGTGCACTCGTTTTTGGTGCTGGTCCAAGAATTTGTATTTTTTTTCTTTTGCACACACCCCCAACATGCACCCCCTGGAGTTGAGAATCCTATAGTAAGTGGGTGCAGGGGGCAATGCCCCCTGCGATGGGTTGCCCCCCGCATAAAGAAAAATCCAAGTCTCCGGCACCCTTTTGCTGTGCGCCAGGAGTGTACATCACCAAAACTGATTTTCGATGATGTACACTCACCTTAACGGCAATTGCCTTTCTGCGATCGCCATTATCACACGGAACCAAACATCTTTCTTTCTCAATCTTTTCTGCCACAGTGTGTAGCCAAAGCAATCTGTTTCTTTTCCTTGCTGTATCTCTGGAGCAGACAACAGGTCCATCCTTCTGCTTTCACAGTCTCAACTTCAACACAGCCACATTCTCGTTTTGGCTCACACATTTCTCCTGCACTCAAAGTCCCTTTTCTCACTGTGCAGGTACATAACAATTTCTCCATGTGAAGAGGCTTACTCTTCCTTTCCTTCTCTCAGCACATTCATATTCTCCTGTTCCTCATTTCTCAGAATTCCATCTTTTTCCAGGCTTAGATACAACCTTTGTCCTTTTACCAGGCTTGGGACACAACCTGTGTCCTTTTCCTAGGCTTATACAGAACCTTTGTCCTTTTTCCAGGTTCTGGACACAATTTCTTTTCTCCTCTTCCCATCTCTCTGGTGCATCTTCAGCTCAGCGTAGATTCTTGAAATCTGCAGCTTTCCCTTTTCCATTCAAGCTGCCTTTATCTCACCACTGTGGTGCAACTTCAGAACAATGCAGAACATTCAGCAACCTGCAGCTTTCCCTTTTTCTCTTCAAAGCTGCTTCTTCCTTGCTTCTGCTTTCCCTTTTCCTGATGGGGCAGGCATTCCTTGCCCTGGGGGACAAATGGCTGGCAGTCCCCTGGCAGGCCCATCCCACAGCCTCATTCTCTCCAGGGGCAAGAGCCCTTCTCCTTCTGGAGGGGCTCCCACTGAACTGACTCAAAACCCAACAGTTCTGTCCTCTTGGGAGCTTTCTGGTAGCTCCCCATTGGCTGGAGCCATAGTCCTTCAAGAAACATAATATGTATGAGGCTCCCTCGATGCCTCATTGGTGCTGAAAAAGGCTCCTAAACATTTCCTGGTATTTTCCCCAAAAGTCTGTTCACACAGTCCCGGAGTCCTTGGCAAGAATTCTGGCTCAGTGGTTGGCTGGTTGGTGTCACATGGCTGCCCAACATGGTGACTGGGGTAAACAGTCCCACGCAAATTCTACAGTGTCCCAAATTCCAAAAGTTCCTGCAGCTAAACCATTTACTTTTAAGTAAATATTTCCCCACACAGTTACAGCCACCCCGTGCCCTGTAAAGTGACTGTACTCTGCACCATATTCCTTCTGCCCTTTCCCAGTCACTGCTGCCATTTCCTTAAACCCCTAGGCAGCCACCATTATCCTTTCACAACCCAACTCTGTTCCTTTCTGTAGCCCAGTGTGCACATTTATTTGTTTAATGCCCCCACAGACAGGTAGCTTTCTGTTTCCCCTTGCACACCAGTTTCATATTTATTTAATTTATCCCTTTCAAGTTCTGTTGCTAATGCCATTTCCTGGTGCCCCTAGGCACTGGACAGATTCCTGACTCATTAATATTCATGAACCACCTCATGGCTCACTGTATCTCGAGCATGATTAGCACTCACAAATTCAAGCTTTTCTTTCCCTCCCGCTGCCTCTCCAGTTCTGCCAAGGTCTCCGGTCACTCTTTTACTTTGCCCTGGGACCATGACTACCAAGAGGCAACTCCAAAAGCCACCAAAACAGTCGCACAAAAATGGCCTTCTGCGCATGCGCGGAGCTCGCCAGCATCACTGTGCTATTTCTAAAACTGGTCTCTCCACACTTTGCTCCTCCGGCCCTGCTCTTTCTTCCTCAAAAACCATGCGGGGCTGACAGGTGAAGACAGAACACAGCGGGCAAGCCAGGAAACCAGAAAAATAATGGGGTGGTGGAAGCAAAACCCAGGGGAAATGAGCCTCTTAAGGGCTCACAGGTAAGCCCTTGACAGGGGGTTACATCTGATAGCTTCGGTGGAAGTCTAGGAGGGGCGCTTCCTGGGTAAGTCCAAGGAAAATGTGGGTGACGGGGTGGGTTATTGAGAAGGAAGGAGGCGGCTGCTGTGAGCTTAGAAAAAAAGCTATATGGAAAAAACTGTCTAGGTATAGTTGATAAGGGGAGTGCAGCAGTATAATGAGGATAGCTACAACAATAGCACTGTACAGTTTTCTAGTTACACTGAATTGCGTGACAACAACAATAACACTGTACAGTAAGTCCAGTGAGTGCAGATCAGCAGGGCACTAAATGAGACAACTGGGTACTCTGCAGTAAAAAGTGCTCTAGATATAAAAATAATGGGCTATTTCAAAAACAGATAATGGGTTTGTTCCAGATTACTGCTAGGGACAAAGTACCTAATTACAGGCTCAATAAAATAAACTAGCTAGATTAACAATCAGTGATGGAGGGCTACACAGAAATTACAAGCAGCACCTATGTCAACAAGTACTGGTAATATCAAAAACAGAACGAGCATTTGACAATGCCGAACGTTCGCTTGCAGGTATGTGCACTGGTATTTGGCCTTTATGCAGCCCCCACTCCCCCCCAAGTTGTATCCATGTCCCTTCAGCATCCATATCTCAACTGAGTACCTCTCTGCAACTCCTCTTGCATCTGATTAACATTTCACCGTCATACTTCTTAAGTGTCTGTCTTAGGAACCCTAACGCCCTGGTTGTGCTCAAGGGTATGAGCCTGTGTGGAAACTATGCAACCCGTGCTCATAACACAGCCACTTTATGGACTTTTGTCACCAAATTTTCAACATGGGCATTTTAGGACCTCTGCTCATGAACAGTGTTACTTCGAATGTCTTACTCTGTAGCAAACACTGATTTCCAACGGTGACCATGCTATTTAGCGCTGAAAATACGAAAATACATTTCAACCAGGATGTGAAACATGACAGCTGCACTGTTCATAAGGCGGTGTGGAAATATGCCTATGTTGAAAACCTGGAGTGAAACTATTACAAATTTGAGAACATACGAGTGTGTGTGGAAACTGCTCAATGCACGCTCGTAACACAGTCATTTTTTGGAATTGTTTCACCAAATTTGCAACATAGGCTTTTTGAGAGGCCACCTCATGAACACCGACACTGTCTTTTCTTTAATCGGTCCTAAAAGGTGATTCCGTGTAGTGACCGCGAAATACCTTTTGGGACTGAATAATGGCATGACAGTGACTGAAATCATGAGAAGGGGTGTCAAGAACCCCATGTTGAAAATTTGGTTTCAAAAGTCGAAGAAATGGCCGAGATATCCACCTAAGTTGGGAAAACCCTATTTATGCCATTATTCAGCTTACCGGCATTTCCTCAGTTCGCGGTTGGCTTTGAAGAGTGCAGATGTGTTCCCGGTCCACTGAAGATCATCGCGCTGGCTTCGAGGCAAGTATGGGGTGAGTGGGGGGTGTGGGGAGGTGCACGTGCAGAAGGTGGGTGTGGGTTGGTGGGGGGGCAGGGAGTCACAGAGGGACCGTTTTATTCTTTCACAGGGAATTAAAAAAAATAGAAATGGACACTTTTGGCATGCTGGGGTGGGCTCCCAGCATGCCATCTACATGTTTGTTGGGGGCTAGAGCCGGCGGGCACTGGGCACCCCACAGCCATACAGTGTGCACAGGAAATTGGGGAAAAAGAAAGAATGATTTTGGCATGGGGTGGGCCTCAGCTGCCATCTATATGTTTGTTGAGGGGCTGCAGGAGCTGGCAGGATTGGGCACCCCACCAGCCATACAGTGTGCGTGGGGAGGCATTAGCATGCTGGGTGGGCTCCCAGTGTGCCAACTGGTTGTTTGTTGGGGAGCTGTAGCCGATTAGGGATTGGGCACCCCATTGGCCACACAGTGTGCTTGGGGGCACATGAGCTAAGGGGGATTGGGCACCCCCTCGGCACACAAGGTGGGAGCTGGGGAGATCAGTACTGAGGGAAGGGGAGGACATTAGCAGAGGGAGAAAGCAGGAGGTATTTCATGCCAAGCTGTGCAGGACAGCTGTTTGGCTGAGGTAAGTATGCTAATTGCATACACGCTACCACCACTGATTGCAGCGGACCCTTTGTTAGAAGTGAAGACCAACACAGCTGAACTGTTGTCATACGTAGGTCGGCATGTATTGGTCCCCTAAGGTCATGCCTGCTACACTGAGCACTACATTGGTGAGGAAGGACACATACCTCCAAAAGTAGTACTGTTGCAAGACATTCTTTGCGCATGCACGCAAGCAAATGTAAAAAGACATGTTACCCATCCCCCCATGGTTGGGGGCTTACCTGTTGCCTTGGGTGATGCCTATCCACTGCTGTTTGTCCACCACCAGTCTCCAGGTCCTGTGCCCATCTGGGTCTCTGGCTGGTCCCCTGTGTTGTTGCTAGCCATTTGGAAGACTGTTGGAGACAATCGCAGGACCGCCGTGTAAGCTAGCACTTTATAAGTACCGGCGGGGTCCACACATGCGCACTAGGGTACTAGTGTTCTATCGCCACTCTGGTGGCTTAACAATCACCTCCCCGGTGATCTAGACCCCCAGTGTATGTTATTCGGTGGTCAGACACCTTGAGGAAGTGTAGGAAAAGTGGCTGTGATATTTATTAAATGAGCACCTGTAAGCACTAAAGAATGGGGACATATTTACCTATTGATGAGGCTCTATGATTATTAATGAAACTGAATGCTGCTGTAGGGGGGACTGTGTAAATAAGGGCTAGTGACAGAGGAGCTAAATTGTTTAAGCATGTAATTTTGCAGTCGCTTGGTAAGGGACAAGGGCAGCTACTGGATAGTGGGGCAATTGTGTGAATAAGCTGTGTATTTTGGCTGCAAGGGCAATGTGAAGTTGGTATTGCTGATAAACTATGTAGGATTGTGTACAAAGGCAGCCTTCTTTGGTACTTTGACCCCCAGTGCCAGCCAATCACTGAGTCAGGTGCCCAAAGACAGTTGAAATGACTGCTGGGAGAGGTGTGAACTTTATTCTAGGTGCCAAGAAATAATCACCAATCAATAATTGAAACAGGATAATGTTTATTAATATTTGTGAAAGACAGCAGGATTTAGCAAATCAGAAGCTGGGACTTTTGTCTGAAACCCCAGGAACTTTTGCCGTTTGGGACAGTCTGATCTGGGCTCTGATAGAATTAAGTGGGGCTCATACTGTGTATTGGGTAAAGGTTGGAAACCTTTTCAGAACTCTATTGGTCAAATGGTCAATCGCCTGAGAATCGTCAAAAAGGGATTTATTCTGCCTGAAGGGACTGTGGTTGCAGTTGAATATCCAAGGCATTGGGTAAAAGCTCCTTTTCTGTTTGGAGATCCAGAGTTTGCAGTGAGTCTGCAGTTGTGTGGTAAACCCTGAGCCTGAAAAAGGGGTTATTTGGAACTGTGTGTGCAGAGCCTAAAGCTGGCACTTGGTCTGAAACTGAGGACAATTGTGGAAAAGGTTTGCAGGTATCCAATGCTCAGGAATCTGCCTGATTTCCTGAAATCCTGTTGTGGAAGGGTGGAGTGCCACTCCAGTGATCGTATGCTGCTAGCCAATAGCCACTGGCAAGGTGGAAGTCAGAGGACCCATTGCTGCCCACTGGAGCTGATAATTCCTGATCAGGAAAAAGACATAAACTGCAACCTGCACAGCTGCAACTTTGAGCCACATAGAGGAATTGCTAACCCTTATCAAATAGGGCATACTGGGCTGCAGGGAGCCATGGGCACGTGCCTGAGTGCTAGAGCACTCTGGATCCATTTAAGGGAGTCGGACTGTGGGGTCACTCCTGGGTCTGGGTTCACTTGCAGCCTAAGAAGCCTTATGTCTGCCTAAATTTGATACTTCAACCAGACCCTGCTGCTGTCTTTTTGCTCTGCTGCCCCCCTGTGCCATTGTTTCCCTCCCTCAAGATCACTGAGCAGAATCTTAGATCCAGTGTCTATGGAACCATGAGTAACTCAGGGCTTGCCCTGACCAAGGGGCCTGCTTTAAAAGTCTGCAAGGGTAAAGCTGTTTATTCACAAGCTACAATCGTGTACCTAGGTTCCCAGTGCTGGCCAACCTGTGGCAATGTACAGGCCTGCAATGGTTTGTTTACCCACACAGACCATAGGCAGCACTGGTACCAGTGGGGAAGGAGTTAATGTTCTATGAGGGTTGGGCACTGTTGTTTGAAACAGTTTTCTTTTATCTGCCAATTGCTATAAATTTTCTGCTCCCCTTACCCTTTTCCCCTAAATAAAAGCTTTAAGGCTGTTCCTGTTGCAGGTGGTCCTAAGCACATTGGGCCCTATGCACGAATGCGCATCAAATGCATGGAAATGTGACTTATACGCAGCATGCAGCTGTGAGGTACACAGGACCACTGGAACACATGGCATGCACGAAGAGAAATGTGACCCATGCAGTAACAGTGGGTGGTGCTGTGGAAGGCGTGGAACACGCAGGCAACAGAGGATGGCCCAAGACACGCGACCCTGCCCCATGACCCCACCAAATAAGGACATACATGCTGCCCATTGAATGGACGTGAATGCCAAATGCGTTTGAGGAGACATATGGATGGTGGAACCAAGGTAGTGCATACAGCATGGTGTGCACAGCAACATGAAGGGACAGCAAGAGAGGCAGACAGTGGGGACTGCACCTGGAGGTGCCTGCAGCGGTGGAACTGAATGTACCCTGCTCTCAAACTTCACCAGAGCACAGGTAACCGCAATGGTCAGTGAAATCAGTGCCAACCATGACAGGCTATATGGTGCACTCATCCCGGCCACCCATGCGATGGTAAAGGTGCGCCTGTGGCTGGGGGTGCAGGCTGACATGAATGCCACAGGGCCAGATGCCAGGACAATAATGGTGATCAAGCACAAGTGGTTGGACCTTGAACAGCTATGAAAAAACAGCTGGGTGCTGGACAGCATGAACAGTGTGTCACAGGTGGTGGGTTGCCCACAGCAGACACACAGCTCACACCAATAGAACGGATGCTAGCAGACAGGCTAACCACCGTGAGCATCCACGGGGTGAATGAGGACATGGACACACTGGCTGGTAGGTACTGCACACACACAGCATGTCCTGATGTGGGACAGGCAGACTGCCCAATGGCTACCGATATTTTATTGTGCCAACAGAGCATGCCAGGGAAGGTAGACATGATGTTGATGCACCGGCACGGCTGCCACACACCACAGACACAAGATGAGGACAGTACTGCAGGTAAGTATGAGGTGGGTACAGTTGTGGACACAAGCCAGGCACAATAAGCAGAGCAGCTAACACACCCTTCCATCCACCCCCCCAACAGGGTGAAGAGAGGCAGTGGAGCTGGCACTACCAGACACAGCCGATGACACCTCCACGGGGCCCGACAGTGAGGATGTGGAGACCCCTAAGGAGCTGTATAGAGAAGATGGAGGCAAGGAGTCCCAGGGTGTGATGCAGAGCAGCTGACTGGCAATGGAATCCTATGAGCCATGGCCCACCTACAACCAGGGCACACATGGGCAGGCAGCAGCATGAAAGGGTGTAGGAGTGCACATCGCAGCTAGTGCAGACATAGACAGTGGTGACGAGGGCACGTCCACCCAACTGACAGGGTGCAGCGGGGCAACATGGTTTGCAGTGATACTCGATCCACAATACCGCGAACTGTGGCAGCTCGAGCTTGACCACCTCGAGGCCCAGCATCAGCACACAGAGGCACTCGTGATGCTCACCAGTGCCATCATCGCCATGGGGTGTGACACAGTATGGATAGCAGGGTCCCAGGAGCATATGGAGAACACCATCACAGGCTGGGGAACACCACCATGGCACCACAACAGTGTCCCAAACCCAGCACATGGGACAGCAGAATGTGGGGCCACTGATGGCGTGATGCACATGTGGGGGGGTCATCGGCATGGGCCCCAGGGGGGTATTCTGGTCCAGATGTGGAGGTGCACAGCACGGGTACCGACACTGCCGAGACCATGGGAACAACCGGCATGACCTCACTGGACACGGTCACAAGGGACAACCAGTCAGGCAACGGATGGAGCAACATCCTGGATGCAGAGAGTGCCTAGGAGTTGGCACTGCGACCGCCTGTGACACACCAGCCACACCACGGTGCCGTGGCCATGGTGGCAGGATACTGGGGCACATACGCAGGTGGGCAACACAGGCCATGGTGCGGGAAAAGGATGCCCCATATGAAACGCTACAGATGTGAGCAGTCAGGACTGAGGCACCTCAGCATGGGCACATATGATGCATGATGAGCGTGGGATGCACATGCATAGGCACATGCAGATGCACACACATGCGCACAGACACACACACACTGGCACGGTGGTTGGACACAGAGTGACAGAGGGTGATGGGGTACAATCCATCAACTGCATGCAGACAGGTATACAGGGACAGGGCAGGTGGACAGACCCCTGACTGACTGGCTACCTTGCTGTGGTACAAGGGCCTAATGCAGCGGCACTGGTGCCCTACCTCTAAATGCCAGCCATGGCACCCAGCACCACTTGCATGCACCACAGCCACAACGGGGATGACGTGCACCCCCAGTCATGGTTCATCACTGAGCGCATGCTGGACAGTGCAGTGACACACTGGGCTGTGTGTTGTCCTGGATGCCATCACTTCAGCCAATGGTCCGGCATGGCCACCCGGGGTGCAAGGGTGGCATGGGCAATGGGGCTTGTGTCTGAAGGTCCCGTTCATGACTGCTGCATCTGCCGCATGGCCTGCAGCTGTCTCCTGGCTGTGCACCAGGTCATCAGCAGGCTGATCTAGTGGCATGTCATGCGGATAGTAATCAGGCATTGGCATGCCGCAGCGCAAGGCCATGTTCTGAAGCATCACGCAGACCACGTACACATGGCAGGTGAGTCGCGGACTCAGCATCATGGTGCCCCCAGTGTGGTCCAGACATCTGAAGTGCATCTTCAGGAGTCTGATGCTCCTCTCCACAATGACCCTCATCCAACAGTGCTCTGTGTTGAAGGCCACCTCTGTAGCATCCGCAGGCACCAGTGAGGTTGTCAGTAGGTATGGGCACACTAAATATCCGTTGTTACCTGTGGAAACCGGGGAGGTTAGTCATGGAATGGGCATGCTGGAGAAAGACCTACAGGAGCACAGTACACCTACCCAACAGCCATCCATCCGCGTAACCTGCACAAAGCCAAGCACCAAGCTCCGATGCATCCAATATACAGGAGTCATAGCATGACCCAGAAAATCTGGCACACACGTCGGTGAACTGATATGCTGCATCATACACAACTTGGCAGTTGATGCTATGGAAGCCTTTGAGGTTGCGGTAGGTATCCTCGGGTGACCAAGGGTGTCAGGATGGCGATGTGTGTGCTATCCACAGCACCAATCACATTCAGCATGCCATGCATTGTGCAGCATGCCTGCTTCATGGTGCGGTCCTCCCCATCTGTCATCAGGAGGCGTATGTGTTCCCGCAAATGCTCTAAGAGTGTCTGTGACCTGTGCCAGTGCCCTGGACACAGACAACTGACTCACTCCGATACCATCGCCCGCGATGTGCTGGAAGGAACCCATCACATAGTATGCCAGTGCGCACATGATCTTGGTCTGGATGGACAAGGCCATGGAGTGGCGTGTCCATGGAGCTATATGGGCGAGGACTAGGTCACACAGTTGTACGACCATTGCCCATGGCAGCCGGAAATTTTCCATGCAGTGTCTGTCACGTAGCAGATGACCATCCATGCTTGGATGGAATACCCGCTCCCATGGCCATGGTCGTCTACCCCTCACATGCCCCGCGTTCAGCAGGTAAAAATTCAGGATCAGTCCTGGGCACATTCTGCCTGCATTCAGTATACGGTTTGTACAAGGGACAGCACCCGATTATGGCGTCACATGGTTTATGCAGTGCATGGGATGACTGCATTGCACCTGTGTCTGCGCATGCGTTGTGCGTGTGACGAGGGATGCCATGCCATCATCTTTTGGGTGGACAGTGTTAGCACTGCCCATGTATGACAGGCACGTGCCAGTCGGTTCCCATCTCCAGGTGCATGTGTGCTACTGCATGGCATTAGGTGACAGTGTCCACATAGTTGCCATGGTGTGACAGGGCCAGGCCATGTGGTCCATGAGCACCCATGCCATTAGCTCAGGAATGGGTATGGCGCTGGGTACAACCACATCAGTGGCTGCTATGTGGTGGCCACGTAATGACCATGGGCCATATATGGTGGTGTCAATGCATGACCACAGTTGCCACGGCATAGAGGTGTCCATGGGCTGCCACGGTATACCCCCCCACATGCACGGTCCATCTGATCACCTACGTAATGGTGCATGCATGCCATTCATTACATCTGTGGTCCACACGTGCACAGTGCCTTGTAGCTGCCATTCAAGTCCACGGTGCACTGTTGCCCCCATGTGACTGTTGTACTATCCAGGGACATACACCGGTCCACACTGGCCTGTCTGTGCCCTTGCCCCACACAGCCATGTGCGCTACTGTGCATGATACACCACATGCCTCTGTACCATTGGGCCCTGTATGCCACCAACCCACTGTCCTGCTCGGTGTGCTGTCATGTGGCTGCGTTCTGACCTGTGTGGCATTGTCCGCAGTGTGCATGGTCGGTGGTGTGGCCCGGCCATGTGCCGGAGTGGCACGCGGTACCTGCCACAATATGCACCTGTGTGTGGCACATGTGGTCACGCATGGCACGTGCATGTCTGACACTGGCTCACTATATAAGTGGCATGCCCATGTCTCTCCACTTTACACTGACACCATGCAGCATTACCTACAGGATCTCTGGTGCATTGCCAAGCATGAGTACTCGGACAGTGGTGGTTACAGGGCTCTCTGGACTGCACAGGCCTTTCCACCAGTAAGTGTGTCATGCAAGGAGCATGTTCCTGATGGCGGGTGGTGGTGAGGCTTTGCTTCATGTCATGCCTGTTTGCTTACCTGCATTCTGCTTTGCTGTCCCCCTTCCCTCCCCCTTGCAGGTCTCCACGAGTGTGCTGAGAAGGATTGAGCTAGAGCAGCAGCTGCAGCAGGATGGGGCAGTGGTCATGGTGGGGATGCCTAGGGCACAGTACCACATGCAGTGGGTGTGCAGGATGCCAAGGTACCTCTGGAGGACAGTAGTAGGAGGTGCACTCCACTATTAGGGTGAGCAGGGTGATGTGGAGCCATGGTCCTTGTGTTGGGTCATGGTTCCATCCCAGGTAAGTGGCCCTCATCTATTCTTCATCGTGCACCTCTGTTTTTTACCTGTTGGTGTTGGGTGGGGTGGCCCATTGTATGGGTAGCATTGTGCCTCACGTGTCCTGGCTGATGGCATGTCTGTCCTGGCCCTGGGGGTGTGTGGGACACACCTCTGTGTGTCCAGTCAACGCAGGGTGGGTGGGCTGCCAGACTCATGCACATAGTACTTACTGTCATGTTCATGCCACAGAAGTACAGGAAACCCATCAGGCGACATGTGCTGCGGTGGGTGGAATGGCCGATGCCTGTGGAGGAGTGCAGCAGCAGCGAGGAGCAGCATCATCCAGCAGTGAAGGCACTGGATCTCGTGGTGCAGCAATGACCCATCGAGGACTGCTCTGGCCCAGGCATGGCTGTCTGGATGTGCTTCGGCACAGTGAGGGGGCTGCCATTGAGGGTGTCTGGGGGGGAATTCATGGCACTGTGTTGTTCAATTGTTTCCGCTGTGGTAATAAACATTTTCCGCTATTCCATATCTGTTCACTGCCTCGTGTGCGGTGTGGGGGGCGGGTGCCTGCAGCGCCATTCAACTGCCAAGACATTGGTGGCTCCCTTCCCTGTTGGTGGTGCTGGGGGTGGTCTGCAGTGGCAGTCACCTGCCGGGGGGGGCTTGCAGTGACATTTGGCTGCTGGGCCCTGTTCAATTCATGACCTGGACACACCTGCCAGAGCTGCCATGCCTCCCTGCATGGCATGTCATGTGCACTGCTGGGCTCCGAGTTCTACAGGGCTTACAGTACTTTACAGAGCTATGGGACTGTCTGCAGGGCACTGCTTCTCATGGACATGCAGCGGTTATACTGGTTGGAAAGGCTTGGCAGCTTCCTTATGGCTTGCATTGCCCTGCTGGATGTCGCAGGTACAGTGCCCTGGTGATGAGGGTCAGCTGCCACTGCCTTCTGGGATCACTAGCACTGCCCTGCCATTCTGCAGGTGTGCAGGTACTTGTTTGCTGCGATGGCATCCTACGCCATGTGTGTTGCCCACGCCACAGTATCATGATGCATAAGCACTGTTTCCAGTGGCGGCTATGGCTTGTGGGGGCACACATGGTAGCTCATCCATCTGGCAACCTGCACACTATGGAGCCATGCTGCCACATGTGGTTGTACATGTTGGGTGCTTGCGGCATGGCCTGTGGGTAATTGGCCGTCCATAGCAGCATGCTCGCAGCAGAGTCATGTCTCTGCACACTGCTACAGTCCTCTCTTATGCCGTTTACTGCTGTTTGGGCTTCTGCCAGTGGCATGGCCTATGCGGCTGTTTACAGCTGCCCCTGGCCATGCGTAGCTGTGCGCGCCATGCAGCATTCATATGTGCACCTCGCGCATGTTCATGTATGGGCTGAGTCCTTCATTGTGTACTCTGCCCCCGCATAGCCGGAGTGTGGGCAAGCTGCATAGCTCCACTCTGCCGCCCTACACAGTGCCTTGCATGCATGGTCTGCATGCCGCTCCTGACTTGCACGCATGCACATGGTGTGCATCCACCCCTGCTGGCTACACATGCGCCCTGCGCATACCGCATGGGATTCATGCATAGGGCCCATTATTAGTTATAGCCTTTAATAATATGTGTTGTGCAACATTGCAAAACAAAGTGATTCTCTGTATGTGAGGGGTGACTGAACATTGAGGTGGGTAGGTACAGCATCCCAAGGGGGTTGTACCATTCAAACACCTGGCCCACTGTTAACTTACTCTGGGTGGAGGCACCGTGCTATTTTTTTTCTATTCTGAGAAAGAATCCCCAATCACCATGGAAACAGAACCCAGGCCCCTTAACCTGTGTAGTAGTCAACAGGCAGGGGTAGTAGCCCACTGGCACATGGCGTCTGGGCTACACATGGTATTTACCCAATGTGACACACGATATTTCTGCAGAATACTCCTTTTATTTGTGCATTTATGTGCAAAAAGCAAGCTGTACAGCAGTGAAAAAATGCTAGTAATAAATGCATGTCATTTAAAGTTTCATGCCCCTATTGGTGCTTCTTTAGAAGTCACTATTTAAGCAATAACGACCAAGAAGCTGGTCATGTCCGAGGGATTAATGACTGGCTGGGGGAATGAGTGGCCTGAGGTGCATCCTTGGGCCACTTCTCTCCAGCCGGTCATTAATCCAAGGAAATGACCAGCATCAAGGTTGTTACTGAGATTATAAGTCTAATCACAAGAACAACCTTTGATTTTGATAGTTTTATTTAGGTTTTAGCTGTGCGGCATGAGCCATGTGTTACCACACAGCACCAGCCTGCAGCTGGATTGGTCATTTTTTTTTTTTTAATTAAGTAAATGTTATTGAGTTAAAGGATACAACCACCAGCTATCACTAAGACAGAACAATGAACATGATCAATTGACAAAAACCACCCCGCACCCCCCCCACTAAAGCCCCCTCCTTCCCCCCTCCCGGATCGGTCATTTTTAAGACGTTAATGACCAATCCAGTAGACAATATGAAGCCTCACTAGGCATATGAATAATTAATTAGACTTATAACTATAGATATATCATGTGCTTTACCTTTAAGGTGGGTGGGTATGAGCTGTGTCTTTTTCAGTTTTGATAAACTAGCTAGATGTTGTTAAATGTAGCAATGCAAACTATGTAATAGGTAGTGCGTAACTGGTCAGGTCAGCAGATAACACAGTAGTAGAGCAGTATTTGCACAATAGGTACTAGTTAGGGAAGGGCTACCAGTAATTCATAAACAGGTACATAAACACAGGTAGCCGGAAAACGATTTACCATAAGTTTCAAAGAGTGCAATTTACTTGCAAGACCAAAGCAACAGCTATAGTGGTCTGTCAAATAGGGCTGCACGAACGTCTAAAAGTTCTACATTGCGAACTTTCTGAGTAGAACCCAAAAAAAGTTCTACCTGGTTCTGACAGGTACAACCCAGTAGAATTTGGGTTCTACCAGGTAGAACTGGATTCTACCATTTATAACTAAGTTCTACCAAGTAGAACCAGGTTCTACCAAATAAAACCAGGTTCTACATGGTATAACAAAGTTCTATAATGTATAACACCAAAAAAAAAATTTTACCTGGTTCTACTTAATTAAGAAATCCACAGAAGTATTGTTTTTGCATGTTTGGAAAAGTACACGTAGTACTAAGAATGGTATGTACAGTTAAGCTTTACAAAGCTTTGGTGCATAGGATTCTGTCCCAGTGCTCAAAAACTTTGCAAAACGTATCATTCTTAAAGTTAGTACTATAGGTATATTGCCAAACATGCAAAATAAAATATGTGGATTTTTTTATAGTTAAGTAGAACCGGGTAGAATGTGGTGATATATTGTAGAACCACCTGGTTACCCAGTAGATGCTGTAAAATGGTGTTGAAACAGATTTAGCAAGTGATAAGATCAGGGATGATATATGATTCATATATCATCCCTGACAACTTTAGCTATTTAAATCTGGTTGCAGTCCAAAGGGTTAACCCCCTGAGCTACACCCTGTTAAAATAATTTTAAATCTTCCCCCACTGTTACAAGCAGGTACTAACACAGTCCAGTTCAAAATGACTGGTGCTCTTTGTACCTATAACCTCAGCTGCTTTAGTATCAAATAAGTACACGGACAAAAGTTTAAAGTGGAAAAATAATTTTAATCCACACAATGTGGTAAAGCAAAATGCCACACTGCCCCAGTGCTTCTGCACCTTACCTTCCTCAGTGCCCCCCCTCCGAAGGAAGGCAAGGTGCCGAAGCACTGGGGCAGTGTGGCGTCTTGCTTTACCACACTGTGTGGATTAAATTATTGTTCTACTTTAAACTTTTGTCCATGTACTTATTATTTAGTACTATAGCAGCTGAGGCTATCGGTACCAGGAGCGCCTGTCATGTTGAACTTTTCAGAATCCGAGGTTGGTCCCCTTTCTGACTGAGCAGCTCCTCATTGAAGCTTGGCACAAGTAGTAACCCCCTACTGAACTACTAATAGAGCCCAATGGTTGTGGCCATGGGCCATAAAGAAATGCAGGGGTGGCAGGGATCTAGTATCAGTTTGGGGTTTTCTGTTATTCTGAGTAAATTTCAATATTAGTAATATATTACCCAGTCTCGTGTTTTCCTTTCCCTTTAGTACACTCTCCTGCCACGATCCCTGTACCTGCCATAGATAACTATGTCAATATTACTTTATTTGTCCCACCCTCCCAAACACCCAGCCTTTCCATATCATTACTCAGAATAATTGAAAAACCCATAACAGTATACCATCTGCCAATTGTCTTTATGATGCCATGTGTGTGGTTTGGGGTTTAACAATGGAGGGTGTATTGGATTTGTAAGAGGGAGTGTCCCAGGGGCATTAGACTTGCAGTTGGGGAGGGCTGCTAGAGTAAGACCAGGGAATTTGTGTTATTGTCATCATGATGGCCAATTAGTGCAGTATGTGGGGACAGCATTTTTTTAATTCTATTCTTTTATTTTCATTTTGAAGGTTATGATAAAACACTTTCTATCTGGTGGATGGCTCATTCAGATCAAAACATTGGATGTGTCTACGGGTGCAGCATTGACATCATGAATGTATTGTAAAGTTGACATTTTACAGCAAAAAAACTATTAAAATTAAATCCCTATCTGGAGTAAAACCAGAAAAACTGTTATTTCTTATTTATTCATTTTATTAATGTTTTTGTTTTTAACAGCCTTATAAGTATTTACTGAGTGTGTATTTTTTATAAAAATGTCATTTATTATTTGTTTTATTATTGTTTTTGTTTCTAACAGCCTAATACGTATTTATTGAGTGTGTATTTTGTTATAAAAAATATCATAAAAACAAATGGATGAAGAGCTGTGTGACAGTAATGTGTAGTCATTTATGGATGTTTTAGCTGAACCGCAGTATGTGGTGGTCCTTTAGTTTCTGCTGTTAGCCAGATTGGGCCTCAGTAGCATATAAGAACCAGCAGTGCATGTTTGTTTCAGAAATTAATGGAAGTCAAGGAACAGAATGAGGACAAGACAGGAGGACCCACTAATGGAGAACAGACAGGTGGAAAGGCTAGTGGCTACTAGTGGCAACAGAATCCCTCACCATCATCATCATCAGTGTGGCATGCCATCCGGGTGCTGTCGATCTGCAAAAATATTGGACAGTATATGTTTTTGAACTGTGGCAGGATCATTTTAAGAAAAGTGAGCCTTTCTACATTCTTTGTGGAAAGACATGTTCTTTTTCATTCATAGCAGCACTGAAAATTCTCTCTGAATATGTGCTTGCGGGTGGGCAACTGAGGTATTCTGTTGTGATCTCAGTTAAAGAAGGCCACATAGATTTTTTCTGTTGCCAATACAGCAATGGTTCATCACCTACGGTGAGATCTAATCTCCTTCATATAATCTTTCACCATTTTTGCAGCAGGGACTTCTGGTACCACACTAGCCAGCTGAGCCTTTCCAGCTATCTTTATCACACCAAAGTCTGACAGCATGTCCCACAGCGGTTTGTCCTGTTGTGGTGTAGCAGCAGTTCTGGTAGGTGTTTGACAACAAAAAAACATCAGTAGTGGTGGCACCAGCAGTAGCAGCAACAGCGGATTGTGCTCCCTCCCTCTCCACCAGATCTTTTTCAGAATTTGAATACTGCCACAAGAGCACTGATGATGTATTGCTCTTCTCAACTATACGTGCTGACATTTTCTCAATTAACAGTTTGCGATAGTATTCCAGGTCTTTAAAGTCATGACTGTCTCAACTGTATCCTTAAACCGAGGATCCAGAAGTGTGGCCAAAATGTAATGTTCAGCTTTGCACACATTTACAATGCACTCATCAGTCAGGAAGGTTTTCAACATTTTTCCCACAAGGGATGCAGCATTGATGTCACCAGTGTCAAGGAACTGTGACTCAAGAGGCTCCAGTCTCGTGATGAGTGAGATTAAGGATAATAGCTGGCTTAGCCCAGCACCATTGGAGCTCACCACTTGTGTAGCCTCCTCAAAGGGTTTAAGAACACAAGTAAGATTCTCCATCAGATGCCACTGATTGGGGCTGATATTCACATCTCCTTTATCAATGCCACATTGGACTGCATATTGATGGATGGCTTTCTGTTGCTCAGACACTCTCTGCATCACATAGCAGGTAGAATTCCACCTGGTTGGAACTTCCTGGATTATCTGGTGGACAGGGAGGCTGTTTTCTATTTGTATCTGCTGCAACAACTTTCTGGCTTTAACAGAATGGCTAAAGTGGATGCACACAGTGCCGGCAACTGCAATCAAGTTCTGAACATTTCAGTCCTCACTGATAAAGTCTTTTATCACCAAGTTAACGGTGTGTACAAAGCATGGTACATGTGTAAACTTACCAAGCCTTACTGCTTTCACAATATTAGAAGCATTGTCAGACATTATAAACCCTGGTTGCAAGGACTTTGGAGTCCGACACTCAGCAAACTTTTCTTCAAGGCTCTCCAGAAGATGTTCTGCTTTGTGATCTTTTTCAAAGCCGTAAATACATATTGCTACCTGCCTGTGAACAGAGAAAGACCCTTGCTCTTTGCTGCTGCTGCTACTGCCACCAGTGCCACTATAAGATGATGATGAGGAGGGAGGAAAGTTTACTAAATGGCCAGTCACAGTCATATAGTCAGTTGTCTTACTACTGGTCCACATATCTGTTATGATAGGACCTTACCCACTGAACCTTTAACACCCTCAGACACACTGTTACGAACAGCGTCATACAAGTCTGGGATGGCAACAGTTGAGAAATAAATCTGGCTGGGGACTTGATATTTGGGCACAGCAATTTCCATTAGTGCTTTAAAACCTGAATTAGACACAAAGGAGAATGGTAGCAAGTCAGTGGCTATCATCTCTCTAATTGCCTTTGTTAATCGTCTTGCCTCAGGCCTGTTGGGCTTATATTTCTGTGACTGCTCAAAACAGTCTTTCAGTGAAATTTAATGACTGCTACACTTGCTGATATCAGCAGATTTTCTGGGTAGCTTCCCTTGACTTTTACCACCATGAGGGGTAGATGTTGTGGACATGGATGGTGTATGACTCCTGGCAGGCTGTGGTGGTGGGCTTGGGGGGGGGTTAAAGAAACCCCGAAACTGAAGATGCTGTGCTTTGACTGGAAGTCAAACTTTCATCATCCTCCAACTCCACATCAATTACATCACCATCACCATGACCTTGGTAAACATCCATATCTTCATCCTCCTCAGTAGAGTCCAGCAATGCAACACACTGTGTGTGCTCTTTTTTGTGCTTTTTGACACTGATAAATGTGAGACTTGCTCATATGTCTTATTGTTGATGTTCCCATCCTGGTAACCACTTTACCAAGACTTAATTTTGTTTTGCATGATTTGCAAACCACATGGCTGCAGGATGATTTATCTTGTGTAATAAAATCCCACACTATGGCGTTCACAGATTTTGTTGCACTGCTGCTTATAGGGAGGATATTTTCACCACTACCCCTGCCACCACCACAGCCACTACTGCTGCCAGCATCTCTTTGAGGTCTTTCCATCTCCATGCCAATCAATGAATGAATGTTCAATGTCCTACACAGCCAATATAGTGTTATGCTTGTGCAACTGTATTAATTTGGTTTTGGTCATTTGCACTCTCTATTCCAGAGGAATTACCACCCTGGAGGGTTCCACCCCTACAGGTGTCACGGGATGATTCCCGTGGCCAAAGGTACCTTAGGAAGGATCTCAAGGAGAGAAGTGCTGCCACTGGAGAAGGAGGGGAAGATGGTGGGCCAAAGAAAAAGTGCTTCACAATGAAGCTGAGAGGAACTGCTTATGTAGCTCAAGAAGCGAGAGTGGCTGGCTGCTTGGCCATTGAACTCCAGGCAAAGCCTTTCTAATTCAATGTCATATGCAGCCAGTATAGTGTCATGCTTGTGCAACTGTGTTAATTTGGTTTTGGCCATTTTCACTCTCTATTCCAGAGGAATTACTACCCTGTATGGGTACCAAAGGCAAGGAACCCTCTAAGATGGTTCCACCCCTAGAGGTGCCATGGGATGATTCCCATGGCCAAAGGTACCTTAGGAAGAATCCCCAAAAGAATGAAATATGAAGCATATGAGCAAGCAGTAACTGTGATGTAGTGGTAGAGAAGCATAAACAGGTAGGTAATGTAATGAGATGCTCAAGTTGATAATGTAATGAAATGCCCAGTTTTGCATAGCGTGATACTGATGGTTTCTATTGAGAATGAGGGGATCTTCTAAGGAGAGAGGGAACAGCATAACATCCTCCACTTCCATCCAACAGCGGAACCTATCTAAAGAAACTAGGGGACACTACTGTGTTAACTAACAGTTATGACCTGAGGCAATGGAGGAGAGAAAAAAAAACCTATGAGGAGGAAATCTCTGGGGATCCAAGGCCTAGGACTTTGGACAGTTTATTTAGTGATGGCTCTGCAGCTGCAATTTGGAAAACCCAATTAAAGGGAGGTGGAAAATATTCCAGTTTGGAGAAGGCTCTCACTCAATCCCTCTAGCAGGAATGCCGTGGAAGGTTGCGAGAAAACTCTGTAACAATACATGCAACCTAGGCGAGAGGAGAGCAACAACTGCTGAGGCACTCACCTGGCCTACTTGCCCTAAACACAAACCAGGTGAACCAGAGGCAGTTGTAGGGAGAATGCGGTGAAGGTGCCTTGCTAGGGAAACCACTAAAGCCAATGGATAACCGTTATAGTGGAACACTAGAGCCAAAGGAGATTGGAGTAACCACCTTTCACCGCTAGTCTTAAATTCTACACCAGGAGCTGCTGTCACATAGTGAAAAGCTAAAGCCAACCCCCGGGCCAGGACATTCCCAGCTATGGGCGAGGTGAGAAGGATCCAGCCCCAAGTCAGGCATGCTCAAGATGTGGACTAAATGCAGAGTAAGACCGTTGGCTGCATGAAACCCTGCACCAAAGCAGATTGGCTGGCATGCCCCAAAAACTGATTGAGAGCTAGAAGCTGGTGAGCAGCCGAATGAGCACTGATATGCTGAATCATAATGAGCGTGGAGTGCTGAGACATTGCAAGGTCAAAAGCAGATTGAGTACAGCAGACATTTCAGAGGCTGAAGTTGAGAGGATGCAGTAGGCATGAGCAATCGATTGTGTAAGCAAGCATGGACCTGCAAATAGGTCAATAAGCAGAGTAGTAATAAGTTTACCTGCATGTAGGTCTGCATAACGTAGTAGCAATGAAACAGCACTGAATAGTGGGGAAAGCCAGCCAGACATTTAAAGCCAAATCAAGGTGACAAATACTCTGAGGATTTTCAGCGGTGAAGGCAGGATTTAGAACAGAAATAATTAGGCACATGGGACTATGACTCCCCAAACACTTCCCAGTCTCCACCATAGGACAAACAATTAAATGATGGAAGGGCCAAGAATCACATGCAGATATTAAAGCTAGTTTAACAGCCTCAGCAGGAACATTAGCTGACCTCAGAGTGAAACAGCAGTGTATAAACAGGGAATAGCATGACTGAACTGCATAGCAAGGTTCAGAGCTTGAACCAGGTGAAAACAATCAGACTTGATAGCATGGGGAGCAAGTAATTCTGTAGCAGGGGAAGCAGTAATTCTGGGGAAGCAGAGTGAAAACAATTGAGTACGCAACATGGAGCAGCTATGGTTGAGCTGAAACACGCAGATAACGATTGCATTTGCATTGCAGTAGTGTAAGAGTTGTGAGCAACAGAACAAATAGGAGCTCAAGAGCGATATGCTAGGAGCTTGGAAACAAAAGCCCCGCCCCGAAAAAAACAAAACCAAAGACACACAAACACAGAAAACAGGAAACAAAGACAGAAGTTGCACACACAGTCAAAGGCAAAATACAAACCAGAAGCAGGAAAGAAACAGAGAATCCAGCAGACAAGCAGGAGCAGCAAGGTGGGGGGGGGTAGGTCGCAACCAGCTCAGAGGACAGACGGACAGAGCCTTTGACTGCAAAGAAAAAGTGCTTCACAATGAGGCTGAGAGGAACTGCTTATGTAGCTCAGGTAGTGGGAGTGGCGGGCTGCTTGGTCACTGAACTGCAGGCAAAGCCTTTCCAACTGATGCACAGCAGCTCTTTCTGCCTCAACTGCTTCTGTTTCTACTCCTCTAGAACCCTGTTCATCTTCTGTTCTCTGTTTCTCCGCTGCAGGTGTGGTTGTTTCTTTATGCCACATTGTTTTTTTCTTAGCACCACCATCCTTCCTAGAACTCTTTTTTGCTCCTTTTCTGGCACTGTAGTCCTCCTCATCATCCCACTCCCTAGAACTGCTGCTACTTGACAGACTGACTGCTACTTTATCTACTACAAACTCAGGATCTGTTTCACTGATTTCTCCCACAGTTTCACCTGTCTTCTCCTCATCATCATCATCCATCACTCTGCTTACTAAAACTGGCTGCCACACCATGACAGCCCTTGTGCTCATCCTCTGAGTACCACAATGGGTTACTCATGCAATGTCCTGAATTGTATGTACTATTGTGACTACTCCATGTTTTTGTTTACCACCTGTGGTTATGGGTACAGGTTCTGACAGAGATGCTTCCTGTCTTTCCATATTTGGTTTTTAAACTATTCAAAATTAAATTTGTTGAAGTAGCAAATGGTGCACACTGGGATATTTCTTTCCCTAAAAGGTCAGTACTGCACTGCTGGCTGCATCGAGTCAAGTTCTTTAAGTAGTAAGTAACACACAGGTATATTTATTTCCCTAATAGGTCAGTGCAGCACTGATGGCTGTGTCAAATAACTATGCCAAAAACACAGAAATTTACTCCCAAACAGGAGCATGCAGCACTGCAGGCTGCATCGAGTCAAGTACTCTAAGCAGTACTGTAGTAAGTCACACACAGGGAATCAAGGATATTTCATTACTTTCCCTAATCGGTCAGTACAGCACTGCTGGCTGCATTGAGTAACTAAGAAAGAATACAGCAAAATGATCAGAAAATACCAAATAGGTTAGTAAAAGCACTAGCAGGTGCACTTGTTGCGTATGGGATTGGGAACACAGGCACAAAGTATGTTTTATAGCAGCAGAGCCAGAGAATCTATTTTTTTTTAATATAACTTTTGGTAAGTATATTTATATTTATAATAGGTTGTTAACTTAGTTAAATGTAAAATCAGACTACTCAGTACAACCCAATAAAAAAAGCTTTGCCTTTGCCTAGGTTTGTTGTTGGTTGGGTTACAGAGTAGACAGTAAACAGTATTCATATAGTATTTATTTTATTCATGTTATTCAATCAGTAAAAATAAACTTTTTCCCTTGAGCTGTCCCTCTCAGACAGAAAACACTTTTTAAAAAATGTTTTTAAAAATTGTTTTGCCCAAAGAAAGAATCTGATGCTGCTTGCCTAACACACACAAAAAAAATAATGGATCTGCATTATTTTGTATAGCAACAACGGAGTAGCTGTCTAAGACAATGTCTGTGACTGTGCTGTTACCCCTCCCCCACACAAAGTCCACTACTTGTTGTTAGTTACAATTTATTTTACTTTTTTTTTTAAGCCTATGGCCAATCAATTCAATTATATAACTTTCAGCCTGGGTTTGAGATTATTTACAAATCATACAGGAGCCAGCGGCAGAGGAGCACCTCCACAAGCCGTCCTGTATCCGGCAGTAGCCACACACCACGTGATCCTGCGAGTTTTACCTTCCCTCTCCTGACTCCAACTCAAATCCCCTTGCTCCTTCTGTCCACCAGTTAAATCAAAAGAAAACAAGTAAATACAGCCAGTCACAGTCACACAAGTTTCTTAGTTTCCATCAATAAATGAAAGTTTTAAGTTTAACTAAACTGTGCCGTGTCAGAGAGCATACATCCACGCTCCACTCAAGTCCCACACCAACCGACAAAATAAACTGCGGTGCTGTGCATTGAGTTTGCCAGCCACCCACATGATTGCTGGCTTGGCTGGCCAACAGAAGCAGTTGTCTCATAAGACAGTCTTTGGCAGCCAATCACCCACACATTTAAAGATGTTCCTGGTGGGAACGGGGATAAGGGTGATGTGTGGGGTTGGCTGCAGACTGGGCTGCCCTCAAACTGAAGTGGTCATGTGAAGATGAGAAGAGACAATCATGTGTGTTGTTGACTGTTGTTCCCTTCCCTGTCCTGACCCCTTGTGTGCTGGCCCTTTAAATTCATTTATTATTAACATTAACAACACACACAGTGTCACTAATTAAACAAACCAGGGCCAGGATGGAGAAATGGTCAGGAATGCTGCTGTGCTGCTGGTATGGTAAATAAATAATTAAAAAATAAAAGATGATGGATGGTCTAGTTGGTGACGGTCTAGCGGAATTGATTCAGACTAGAGAGAGAAGACGAGAAGAGATGTAAGTAATATGCAACTTACACTGTCTGTCACGCTGTCTCTCTAGTCTGCTGCAGCAGGAGCCGAGGCACTTCTTGGAACACTCACTTCATGTTTTCTAGGGTGAACTTCTTCAATGTCAGCTTAGAAAACTTTCCTAAACTGATGACATCGTAGAAGTTCATCCTGCCTGTAGCCAAACAGTTTACCTGCTTTAACAGAAAGGTTAGCTCAGCTGTAATAGTGACAGTCATAGTCATGCACTGTTATCAAGAGTGGGGATTAATCCCTTCCTGTTTAGAAAGTCTGGTTGGGATGGGGTAAGCAGAATTATACAATGGGCATCAAAACAGAACGTAAATTCTCTATCGTGATTGGCTGACTCGCACCCCTCTCCCATTGTAAAATCTACAATCACCCCACGAGAAGAGGTGCCAGCTGCTGGTCAACCGCATCAGGATGTCCCCCGAAATCACTCCAACAGTCACCAACACAGCACTCGGAAAGACTGCGAAAATCCCTGCTTGATAGCCACCGGCAAATCGAGTTACCGAATAGTTACTACAACACAAAACCGCATACCTCAGATGAAATTGAAACCATGGCTTTCTACCATGATCATTGCTATGTGCACAATTTTAAACATTTCCCAGCCCTTCAAAAACACACTGCAACTGGCAATGCTAACTCAGTACTGTGCATGCACAGTAGCAGCGCGACTCCAGCAACCAGGGAGTATTTTTTTTCCCCAGCGGAACAATAAACACAGTAAAATATAGCTTAAAATGAGTAAAAAAACTTATTTACTATTTTTTTCTATGTGCCAAAAATAGGAGGACATTGTATAATTGCAATATGCCACTTGAGGGTGTTAGTGATGCCAGGATTAACCCACGCCTGGTGTGTTGTTGGTCACTCGGCTGCACCTCGTGACCGAACAACACCCCAGGGCATGGGTAAATCCTGGCATCACCAACACCATCTCGTGGTATAGTGCTTAAGCAATCCCTTCCAGTGTGGAAGGATTGAACAGGACTGGGAAGGGAGGAGCAATCCCTTTCAGTTCAGCACAAGTCAGGAGTCCCGATCCAACCCTCCTAGGCTGGGAAATAACTAGGAAGCTCAGAAGCAGAACCTGGCAGGCAGGTGGTGCTTACCCTTTGAGATTCGAGGCTGACGGACAAGTCGGGGGATGGCTGCTTTCTGTGTCACTGATGTTTATCCTTTTCCTTCAGCAGCTCAGTGAGAAGGAGCTCAGAGCACCATGTCTTTGGGTCAGTCACCATTGGAAACCCAAGTGACAGGAATTTGAGAGAGAATAAGGGAGAGGGAAGTGGGGCGCCATCAGTTAGGAACTGCAATCATCTGATCCTTGTACAGTGCATCAATCAAAGAAGTGACAGCATTGGGGAATGTCATGAAGGTGTGCGGCTTGAAGGGGAGCAGGTCTGAGACCATCTGAGAGGGACAGAGCGGGAGGTGGGAAGCAGGCATAAATACCAGACATAAATATAAATAGTAGGAATGATTGTACACTCGGTCTGCAGCAGTTTGTAACGAATCAAATCCTTGGACAGATGCAGGATCACACAGTCTAGCTAGCTGCAACAATAAGAAAACTACTCATTCCAGCTGGCCACAAGGAAATATGCGAACTTTAGTTTGCCTGGTTCACCCCTGCAATACCCGTAAATTTGCAGGGGCGAACCGCAAGAACCAAAGTTCACATATTTCATGCATATGTTCGCGCATGGTGGACTAGCATGAACATCGGGGATTCGACCATTCAGGCTGAATCCCTGAACTGAACCTGCAACCCTACTGTCAAACTGCTGACACACCTGCAGACACCCAGATGACAACCTAATGGTGCCCCCCTAATGTGTGGTCTTCAAGCTGGCAAACTGCTCATGTGGGTATAAGAGGAGGACTAAGGACCCCCTTAGTTCTTAAACATCTTGCCACGCAACCTATCAGGCAGTTCTATGGGGCAGTTAATAGTTGTACACGCAGTGCTATGCTACACTGTGTTACTGTGCCCGCAACAGTGATCATAGCATAAACAAATGTACGTGCTAACCTTTTATTTAACAAAAAAGAAATCAGGGAGGAGTTGGGGTGGAGCCCCCCCGTTCTTAACAAAAACAGCTGTTATTTAATTTCTGTTACATGGGGGCTCCATTCCCCCATTTTTTCCAGTTTTTAGAGTGGTCCAAGAGAGGTGCATTAATAAAACAGTGATGGAATCATGATAAAAAAAATGGTGGAACAAAAGAAGACTGTACATGCAATGGCTATGTCACATGACACTGGTGGAACTATTTCTCACTGGACAACCGTGGGTTAGCTTCATCAAATTCTTCTCCCATTTGACATTACTACCAGAGAAGTTAGCAGCAGCAGTGCCTCTATTAGTGAGGCCATTTCCATAATGCATATTCTCCTCAACTCCAGTGAAACAAGTAAGCAATACGACATGACTGCGGGTGTACTATGGTGATATAATTGCATGCCTCAGGTGCATTGTTAGGCAAGAGGCACAGTTGAGTGCCGTTAAATGCACCTGAAAAGTGCAATTATTTTACCATAATGGCACACCCAGGAGTGTCTTACTGCGGTTATAAAATGACATTTCAATATGTGACTTAAAATGAATGAAAATAAGAAGAAATTATTTTAAAAAGATAAAAAATAGGATCTTTTGTTGAAATTTGCTTCCATTTACACTCTGAAGACAAATAATTGTCCATATTCTGGTAACGGGGGTGGGGTGCTAAACACAATAAATGACAATGAAAACCATACATTTTTAGAAGAAAAAACACGTTACCTTATTTGCTTTTCAAATCAATACAGCAACAGTATTTTAATGGAAATGTGTTCCAAAATTTGAACCTGCCAGATTGTTTTACTTTTTTTTTGGGGGGGGGGCTACATTTCACCTGAAAACACCCATATATGATTCAAATGTATGTGCTTTTATGAACTTTAGGAATGTATTAAAGCAGCTTGGGTCTTCCTCTGCCTATGTAACTTTGTTTGCCCATTCTTTATTTTATGTATGTATGTATTCATTTTTTTATTTATTTAATAGTTTCGCCAGGAAAGGCACATTGAGCAAAATTGCTCATTTCCAGGTGTGTCCTGGGAGAGGGGGGATGGGAAACATCAAGTACAGCAAAAATATAAAGATGATATTTGGAATATCACAGAGCAAGTAAATGTACAGTGGTGTGTAAACACTACAGAGAATTCAGTTAGCATACAAAATTAAAAATGACTGTTACAGAGGAAAAATACAGCAATATTTACAATTTGTGCACATATCAGGCTAAGAGCTAGGTAATCCATAATGAAGTGCAACTTGAAGTGTTGTCATAGAATGAGAAAAGAGGTGGGGGTTTAAAAGCAGCAGCAGGTAAGGGAGAGATAGTCACTTAGGAGGGAGAAGAGAGCAGAGGGGGAGCTGACCTGGGAGATTGCAAGAGGGAGGGAATTCCACAGTTTAGGGAAGTGGTGAGAAAACCCAGACTGGCCAGCAGTGGAGGATCTATGAGGGACAGCCAACGTGCGAGAGTCATAGCTCCAGAGGGAGTGGGGGGTGCCAGGGATGAAGAAAGGTAGGAAGGGAGAGAGCCAAACCAGAATTTGGATATGAAGGCAATGCAGTGTGAGCTGTGCCTGTCTTCTAGGGAGAGGAAAGAAATAGAACAGTAGAGGTTACAGTGATGGATAAGAGGTGGAGCATCGAGGGCAAAATGGCAGAAGGAGTGATAGAGGGTATCCAGCCTAGCTAGGAAAGTTTTGGGAGCAGCACTGTAGACTACATCTCCATAGTCAAAAACTGGAAGGATCATTTTCTAGACGATGGCACGTTGGGCTGGCAGTGGGATGCAGTCATGGTTTCTATACAGAGCACCTAACTTAGGGTGCAACGTTGTTATGATGGCATCCATGCGTCCAGAAAAGTCGATGTGCCTGTCAAGCCAGACACCAAGATACCTAACAGAGGAGGTATCCTCCAGTTTGTTCCCATCGAGGGTGTGGAAAGAGGTGAGGAAAGGGAGCTGTGAGAGTCTTTACCTTGTGCCAAAGGTCATAGAGATGGTCTTTTAGATGTTAAAAAATAGCTGGCGTGAGATTAACCAGCACTGAGCGTTATCAAAGTCCTACTTTAGGCTGGAAGCCACAATAGAGGGCGAGGATCCAGAGGTATACAGGACAGTATTGACTGCATACATATGGATACAGGCAGAGGAGCAGGCAGCAGGAGGGTCATTAAGGAATACAGAGAAAAGAAGGGGACCAAGTACAGATCCTGAGGGACTCTTGTCTTGATGGGTTGGGGGGGGGACAGAGAGTCTGCAGTCTTAATGGATTGAGTCCTACCTACCAGGTTGGCATGGAACCAGTTTATGGCAGTGTCTGAGAGCCCAGCTACAGAGAGCTTGGCGAGAAGGAGGGGGTGGGAGACAATGTCAAAAGCCTTTGCGAGGTCGACAGAGATGGCGAAGGTGATGAGGCCATTGTCCAACCCAGTAAGGACAGAGTCAGTAAACCTGAGGAGAGAAGTTGTGGTGGAATGTTGCTTCCAGAAGCCAGACTGGTAAGGAGTGAAGAAAGAGGAGAAGTCCAGGTAGGAGGAGAGTTAGGAGAGAAACACATGTTCCTGGAGCTTTGATAGAATAGGGAGATGAGAGATAGGGTGGTAGTTACCTGGAGAGGAGGAATCACCACCTTTGGGGAGCGGAAGGACAGTGGCATGCTTCCAGGCCACTGGGACAGAGGCAAGAGAGAAGGAGAGGTTCAGCAGAGATGTAAGGGGGGAGGCAATGGCAGGGGCCAGATAGAGGAGTTTCGAGTCAAGGCCATCAGGGGAGGTGCCTGAGGAAGGATTTAGGGCATGGAGAGCATTGAGAGTTGTACAGGAGGATACAGGGGAGAAGGAGAAGGAGTGGGGTGGGGTGGGGGAAGGTCATGTTTGAAGTGGTAGGAGGGGAGGAATGATGAGAGTGACTTTATATAGTATTGTATTATAGTGTATGATGGAACGTTGTTGTGTATGGAGATCCATACACCAGAAAAAGTAATTCTGCTGCAGTAATGACATAGCTACTACAGCAGAATGATGTTTTGTCCTGCTGTAGCAGCCACGTCACAATACAAGTGTCCCCATCAGCGCTGTTCATTAGACAGAGCGCGCTTGAAGAGTCATGCACGCAAGCTGGTCGGCGGGCAGATGACAGTTAAGTGCAGGCTGCGGATGGCAAAGGCAGTCAGTATTCAGCACAAAAAGTAAGTGATTTGCATTTTTTTAACCATACACTACATAAAATAGTATTTGAGAGCCCCAGTACACAACATCGCTATTCTTAAACCTTGTGGTTACCATGATGACAGAGGGACCTCTCGAGCTTTGCTCTCGAGGTCTTTGTCATCATGGTAACTACTTGGTGTAAGGATAGTGTTGTTGTGTATGGGCTGTCTTACACTATTCTATATATTGCCTCCTTTCTTCGTCCTGTTTCTTTTGTCTTTGCTTTTCCCCACATTCAGCATATGGATTGTTTGCCATGGAATGTTTACCATAGAATACAGGGATTCAAAATTCTGCTCAATTCCACTAGCAGAATGTTCTTCTCCCAACATACTGTATACACACACACACACACACACACACACACACACACACACAACAAAGGCCTCATGTGGAGCCAGTCTCAATTTTATCTCTGTCAGGGTAAGCAGCAGAAATTTCCCTGTTAAGCAGGTAAAGATAGGATGATTTTTCATTGCCAGCAAAGACACACTTGTGATGAAAACTATGAACAATACTTCATGTTTCTCATTTGTTTATATGTCTATGGAGAGTGTGATGATCAGGGAAACAAAATCTAATTTATTTGTTTTTGTTTTTTTTATATTTAAGGTAGTTCTATTTTTAGGGCCTAGTTGCAGGTTTTTAGTATGTAAAGGTAGCAGCCATGTTTGTGATGGAAGATAAGTTCTGGTTGTAGGGAAACTGATTTGCTCATTGTGTGATGGGGCTACTAATAAATCTCTTCAGGTGTAGAACCAGGATGACTGTGCATTATGCTGTAATAATGTACAGTCACCTGACTGGTTTTATCTAATTAAATTTCTTTGCTTTTAAGACCTATTTTATAATTTACAAATGTGACTATTCATGATTTAAAGAAGCAGTGCAACAAAACTGGATAAAAAAAAAATGTGACCCTTCATTTTTTCGCTATAAAAGATTCCTGGCATCTTCCAGTTTCATTTGATGGTAGAATGTTCTAGTTCCACCAGAATTTGAGTATTTTATGTAATGGACTTTCTTTTCTCAAGAAAAAAGATGACTGGCAAATTTGGCTTAAAAATAGCATGGCATGCCTAGCAAGAATTAGAATCAAGAAAATAAAAAATTAAAAAAAACACTATGGTGTGCAGCGTAGGAGGTACCTAGAAAAGAAGATTGATAGGTATGCTAATATATTTGTGTTGCTTGGATGCATGTGCAAGGAACACATTGTTTTCAGCAGTTGGGGAGAATGCATAAATGCATCAGGAAATTCGAGCCATGTCACCCCGCAATCAGCTGTTTTGGTGCATTACAAGCTACCAAAACAGCTGATTGGGTAGTGTCCCCATGTCGACAGCTTTTCTGTCGGCCTCTCACAGTTCCTAGGAATCCGACGGAAAGCCGCCGCCCACCATTCAGTGTGCCTTCTGGGTGAAACATTTCAATTAAAAAAAAAAAAAGCCAATGGGGTGCCCAATCCCCTTCTCAGCATGACACCCTCCCCAGATCATTTGCTGATGGTGTAGCCCAATCCCTGTTGGCATAATGTCCCCCCAGCACACTGTATGGCCGATGGGGGTGCCTAATCCCCTGTCTGCTCCACTGCCCCTCCCCAAAAAAACTTCTATCTGCCACACTGGGAGCCCACTCCAGTGTGGCAAAAATCTCCTTGGCCAATGGGGGTGCCCAATCCACCATTGGCTCCACTGTCCTCCCAAAACTTCCAGGTGTCATGCTGGGAGCCCACCCCAGTGTGGCAAAATTCCCACGTCATCTTTGCAAAATAAAAAAAAACCTGTAACAAAAGAAAACGGTCCTCGTTGACTTTCTTGCCCCCCAACCCATCCCACCCTCTGAGTACCCCACCTCCCCACACCCCTCACCCCATACATTCTCCAGAGGCCGGCACGATGATCTTCGTGGATCAGGAACACGTCTGCACTCTTCAAAGCCAACCGCGAAATGAAGAAATGCGGTAAACTGTATAATGGCATACATGGTTTTTTTTCAACTTTGCTGCATATCTCAGCCATTTTTGGGAATTTTTCACCAAATTTTCAACATGGGGTTCTTGGGACCCCACCTCATGAACTCAGTCGCTGTCATTTTGTTATTCAATCCTGAAAGGTGATTTCGCGGTCACTGTGTGGAACCACCTTTTGGGACTGATTAATGAAATGACAGTGTCACAGTTCATGAGGTATGCCCCCAAAAACCCTATGTTGAAAATTTGGTGAAAAAATTCCCAAAAATGACTGTTTTACAAGTGTGCATTGTGCAGTTCCTACGCATGCTCATAACTTTGAGCATTTTTAATATTTTCACTCCAGATTTTCAACATTACCATTTTATCACACCTCCTTATGAATAGTAAAACCGTCATTTTTCACATCTCACCCGAAATGTGTTTTCGCACAAGAAGCACATGGTCAGTGTGCGAAATCAATGTTCGGGGACAGATTAAGAAAATCACAGTGACACTGTTCATGAGCAGAGGTCAGTAATGCTCATGCCATTCCACCCCCACCCTGCAGCCAGTGGCAGGCATCGAGGTGCGCCTTGGACCCTTTGGCCCCAGAATTCACCCCATTCTCCTATACTGCACCCATTTCAGTGTATTTCCTTATGGAATGAGGTGAGTGTAAAGCCTGAACACTTCAAAGCATACCTCAACACTTGTAAGTGTCTGTAGGGTAGGGTGAGGTGAAATGTCGTGACTGTTATGGGCGACGACCCAAAGGCACACCCAAATGCCTGTCCATCTCTGCAGAGTGGGGGCGGAGTTGGCGTCAGTTCAATACTTCACTGCCATTCCTATACTGCATCTACCTCCTGCACTTTCAGTGCTAATGACAGCAAGCAACACTTGGCATTGACAAATGTTTGTCATTATTTGTAGCTGAAACTAGTTTTGTAGAAGAACATTCTTCATTGCTTTGCAGCTTTAATACAACTGGCACAGACTCTGAAGAACTCCACTGGTGGTTTGACAGCATACAGATGGAAAAAAATTTCACAGCTACAATATTAGATGCTTGTTTTAAGGATGACTTCTGGCCAGGATCCTACTGCTTTACAGGAGTACAAACAGAGCATAATCAGAGAGGTGCAAGTGGCCCAAGCACTCTTGAAACTCTGTTTCTTCCAGTACCACAGAAAACTGTCTTCAGGCACAGGGTGCAAGTGCCAATGTCCATACTGACACATCCAGGAGTACGGCTACATCTAGCACAGCTGCATGGACTGGGTATCACATGCACCATGTCAAAAATATCTGGACTTGTTTAAGACAGATTGGAAAAACAAAGCCACACTTAGAAATCTTGTCACAAGAGGACTTTGCTGTTGCAAGAATGCTTACTGCATACCTTAATGAACCCAGAGACCCAAGCCCTAAAGTAGATACTTAGTTGTGCTGCAAATCTTAGAGATCCATTTGGCAGCCTCTTGCTCAGGTTTCTACCTATTATGTTGGTTGTCCTCCCACCAATATACCTTCAGAACAGATATTCAGCACCACTGGTGATGTAGGGCCTGATTCTGAAAAGGCATTCTTTGAAGCAAGATGCCTGTGCCTGATATGTATGACGCAAGAGGCACTTTATGTCAAAGACTGTGGCAGTCCTGATTTTCAAATGCAGACTGCGCTGAAATCAGGATGCCTTGCACCCAAGCCACCCTGCACCACTCTTGCAGCAGAAGTGCCTGTGTGCCAGTTCACAAGGGAGCTTTCACCATGGCAGGGCTGCACCATCCTTTTTGTAATTTTGGAAGCCCTGTCATGGACACGAGGAGACTCAGGTTAGACCATCTAGAGGTGGTCTAAGGGCCATGTGCCACTGCCAGATGCTGTGGCAATTGCAGGGACCTGCCAGGAGGGGGCTGTGGGTGGAATGAGCAAGGGTGATAGCCAAGGGGGCATTGGGGACAAGGTGGCAATCACAGGGAGGAGCTGTGACACCCAGCAGGGGTCCCAATTGGTAAGCCAGACAGGCGATCAGATCGGACCACTTTGTGGGGAGGTTGGCAGGGCCATATAGTGACCTGGTCTCATGTGTGCACAGCTCTGGCACCTTCCCCATAGATCCACAAATCCTAACCCTGTAAGTGGGAAGCACTAGCTGCAGGTTAAGGACTGCCGCTGGTGGACAGGAAAGTTCTCCAGTCACAGCTACTGTTCCCTGGTGCCCAGTCTCCTCCACCCACATTGTGGCAGGTTAACATCGCCTACAGGTTTGGAATGTACACACCTTTGGGGCAGGTGCCAGACCTGTACACACCTGGACTTAGGCCACTATCAGGCCCTGCCAACCCTCCACAAAGTGGTCCAATCTGGTCACCTGTCAGGCTTATCAATTGACACCCCTGCCAGGTGCCACGGCACTTCCCTGTGATTGCCACCATATCCCCAACACCCCCTAGGGCATCCCCCTGCTCCTTCTGCTCTGGCCCCCTCCTGTCAGACATATAACCCCCCCATCTTCGCAATCTCTCTAGTGTTGCACCAGGGGCTGGATCCCTACGGCAATCCCCACAGGTGTGTCAACTGTCTGGCGCAAACCTGTGACTGTGGAAACTCCTGGGACTTTGGTGCAGAGACCCCCTCTTTTATAAAATTTGGCACAGGGTCCCTGATGCACCCAGAATTTGCCACAGCACTCGAATGACACAACTTGCATCACTCTACGGCTGCTTTAAAATTGGGTCCATAGTATCTCTAGTCAGAGCTACACTTCTCCCTGAACATATTGAACAACTGGCATTTTTAACAGTCAACTTGCCCACACCGAATTACAATTATGACCTGCAGTATTATGATAGGATGAAAAGAATCTGATAAGAAAGAATAGGTGACTACACAATCCATGTTGCCCTACTTTTTTTTTGGTTGGAAGAAGTACAGGAGAAAATACACTATGCTAACTGTCTGACTTTAAAAAGCTTGTCAGCCCTGCTACTGTCTGCTGTTGTTGAGTTCTTCAAATATTCAGCACTACACCATCCATCACTATCCCTAAATGAAAACTTTAACTAATTTGGTGACACAGGAACAAAACAAGTTCCCTTATTGAGCCTGACTAATATTTTGTTGTTATGTTTTCCCCTGTGCTTGCGCAAAGTGAACATATTGGTATGACAGTGGGTTTTGAGAGGTGTGTCACTGTCGGTCCAATGCAGGGCAGTCTGCAAGGGGCTCAACAGTGTCAGTCCAGTCATCAGCTAGGCTAATCATGGCACTGTTCTGGTCTTGCTGGGCAGAAACATCATGTAGTTTAAAGAAAAGAGCCAACTGAATCATAGAGCAGTTCTTTCATTTAATCTGTATTAGCTGCCCAGCAAGCATATTAGCATAATTATCAGCCTGCTGCAGTCCTCCCCATACAACATAAAAAACATCCCTTCCACCCTGTGCCAAGAATCCCTCACACCTCCCATTGCTTCATCCTTCTTAATTATTCAACATTGGGGTGCCCAGTCCCAGGTGCTGGCTGGTATCCCCCCACCCCACCTGTTTTCACTGAGGGACACTGGGGAGCCCACCCCCAGTGCCGCCACACAAAACACTGACACTGGGGTGCCCAATCCCCAGTGTTGACACCTGAAATAGAGAAAAGCATCCCTCATAAAAGAAAACTGTCCCTCGTAGTCTTTTTTATTTTGTTTTATACACCCTGTAAAAAAGTAAACCATCCATCAGTGTCTGTTGCAGCTGCTGGCATACCACCACTGTTACCCTCACCACCTGACTATCCCACTCAACACCCACTACCCCATACCACACCACCTCTTACTTTTCTGATAGCAGGGTGCCCAATCCCTGCTGCCAGCTAGTATCCCCCACCACATCTATTTTTACTAAGCAATACCGGGGAACCCACCCCCAGTGTCACCAAACATAACACCAATAGTGAGGTGCCCAGTCCCCAGTGTTGGCACCCAAAATAAAGAAAACTATCCTTTATAGTCTTTTTTTATTTTTATATACCCTGTAAAAAATCAACCATCAAAGTCCGTTGTTTCTACTGGCATACTGCTGCCATTACCCTTCCCCAACCCTCCCATTCAGCACCCCCACTTACTTTAATTTATAGGCACCGGATGTCAGCTCCCAGTGACAGCTAGGACTCCTCTGCCTGCCTGACTGTGTGACACGGGGGAGATAACCCCGGTGTCACTGAACATAATACCACCACTGGGTTGCCCAGTCGCCACTGTTGGTACCTGAAATAAAGAAAACAATCCCCTATAGTCTTTTTTTATTTTTATATACTCTGTGAAAAAGAACAATGTCCACTGATGTCTATTACTGCTGCAGGCACACTACCATTACTCTCCCCTTACCTGACCCTCCCACTCAGCACCCACCCCCAAAACACCCCCACCGCTTACTTACCTATTAGGGATACAACACAATAACTGTCTCTGGGTTGGAGACACGTCCTCACTCTTCAGTGCGGGATCGGGAACTAAGGAAATCAGGTATGCGGTTTAATGTATTTAAGTGGGTTTTAAACTTGTCATCATGACTTGGTCATTTTCAAATATTTTCTGGGATCCCACCTCGTGAACAACAGTAGTGAAATTATGCAAATCTGTCACAGAAGGTGATTTCACAGGCGCTGCATGAAATTACCTTTCAGGCAGGACTTGAACATTTTCTTAACTCTTATTCCTGAGGTGGGGTCATAAGAAGGCTATGTTAAAAATGTGGGGTAAAATATTTAAAGACAACAAAGTTGTGAGCCTACATTGAAATTTTTCAATACATACTTGCAACTTTGGTCATTTTCAATATTTTGACCCCAAATTTTAAACATAGTAATTTTTTCACACCACCCCATAAACTTGACAGCTGTCATTTTTCAAATCCTGGCCAAAATGTGTTTTCACGCCTGTGACACAAAATCATATTTTGGGCAGGATTTGAAAAATTTTTCTGCCCTTCTTCATGAGGTGAAGTCATAAGAAGGTAATGTTGAAAACTTGGGGTGAAAATATTATAAAGCAACAAAATTATGAGCATACATTGAAAATTTTCAGTGCACACTTGTAATTTTGTTTATTTGCAGCAGTTTGACCCCAGATTTTTACATTGCCATGTTTTCACTCCAACTCATGAATATGACAGCTGTCATATTTCAAATCCTGACCAAAATGTGTTTTGACACTTGGTGTGCAAAATGACTTTTTGGCCACTATTTTCTAAATGACATCTGCCATGTTCAGAAGGAGGGGTCATAAAAAGAAAGTTGAAAATTTGGGGTCAAAATGAAAAAAAAAACCTTAGTTATGAAGAAGGATTGACTTTTTCCAATGTTTACTCCTAGCTTTATTTTTGCAGATTTTAGTCTCTAATGTCACATCATATCCCATGTGTTACCCCACCTCCTGAACATGAGAGCTGTCATTTTTTGAATCCCCTCCAAAACTTGTTTTTACAGTCACACTATGAAACCCTCTTTCAGATGGGATTTCAGAAATCCCACCTGCCTTGATCATAATGTCAGGTCATAAAAAGACTGTTAGAAATTTGGGGTCAAAATGTGGGAGCCCACTGCAAATTAGATATTGCCTTTCAGCTAACCTATCCTTGGTAAATACAATCTAAAAATGTGTAAAATCAGGACACCACTGAAAATGAGATGCTGCATCTCATCTGGTCTATCCTGACTAAATATATAGAGAATAAATGCTAGGAAAGGGTGGCACAGTATATGAAGATATAATGCCATGGAGGGGGTTAATTTACCAGTAACCCACAAGCCCAAAGGGCGAGTGGGTTTTTTGAGCTATCTAGCTCCCAAGATGGCATTATAGCCTTACATACCACAATTTCCTAGCATTTGTTTTATATAATATGTAAGAATGTTTGATATATATGTGACAGGGTGAGCCCTGTTACAATGCTGGCCATGGGAATGCCAGGGAAAAATGCTCTAAGAAGTCAATGTAACTGTTTTTCTATATCTGTATATCCTTTTACTTTTCTGTCCAGGTTGTTTCAGCAGTGTTTTCTACAACCCAGGATTTGATCACCCTGAAGGTCAGACCATGCCCCCCATCCATCTCCATCCTTTTATTTTCAATCCTTGCACAATTAATCCACTTTTTCTTTTCATATTCCACCTTGACCATATAAGCATACAAAAAGAGAAACAGAAATAAATAACAAGATCTAAAAATTATGCTTGTCTAATTTGAATGTGCTAAAGTCTGAACCCCGCTTTTACGAAGGAAGTGCTTCATTTCAGTACACCTGCAGGTTACACACATTAACCCCTATTTAGTTTTAGCCTGAATTGAAACTAGCATGGAAACAGCTACAAAATAACAGTTAAAATGTTTTATGTTACACTGTTAGCTCACATTTTGAACCAAATGGATGGTTTGGTTCCCCTGAGACTCTTTCAAAACAGAAGAGGTAACTAAAGGCAAATTACATCTGAGACAGTTTCAGTGCAAGGCTTATGCAATTTCAGCTCACTCAGCTGCAGCTATTGCTGTTGCGGAGATGTTCAGCCACAGACTTGGAATTATTAAATGCTGATTTAGGGAGGATACAAAAGTGCATGGAGCTCATAGAGACATATTTGTAAATAATTATCTTAACACTGGTGATCCGGAAAATGTTTTAGGTGTGCACATGTGTGTCTACCATATGTTTGCTTAAGAGAATACTTTTTTAAAAGTAACAAAATGTACTAATGATGTTATTTAGGTACAACAACGCAGATCACCTGATTTCAGTTCACCCACTTTAGGGTGAAAACAAATGGTACATGGATAACAGGAGTGCAGGCAAAAGAGTGTGACCAAAATGTGCGACAGGGAACTGAGTCATGCCTCCCCCCAGAGTGCATACTGCATGTAGTGATGACAACCTCCTGGTGTCACCGCAGTTTCCTGTGGGAGGCTCTGCCTTCCAAACTCACCATTGCAAGGGGCTTCGCCATCTGCACCCCCTCAAATATATATAAACACCCCACAGTGGCACACATTGAGGGGAAGAACAGGAGTACAGCTCGGACTCCATCCCCCTCCATGCTCAGTGTCAGCCAAAAAATCCCGATTGCACACATCACTTTCACCCTAATCCTGATGCCCACATTGCATAACCCTCTTTACTGTGCCCTATTGATGGGATGCTGCCGACCCCTGGGATGGAATAAAAGGGAGCCCTAGAGAGTTAGTTATATTAGATCAGATTAGTACCACGTATGTTCCAGAAAAAGGCATAGAGTGAAGGCGCTGTATGTAGCAGAAGCATCTCAAACCTAAGTTCTGAACTGGATGAGGGAAAAGGTTCTTAGCCTTAAAGAGACAAACAAACATAACAAGTATGAAGGAAATCTGCCTTGTTATCTTTTCAAGTTGTTGTCTTTTCTTCATGGTTTGCAAGGTAGGTTTTAATTATTTTGATGTCAAAGTTTGCTTTTTTAATCACATTTTTATTTTCTTGCCGTTTTATAAATTCCAGGCAGCCTGGATCAGTGTAACTTTCAGATATTTTGCTTTCAGTTTGTTACTAATCTAAGTTGGGTTTGGGTATTGAGGGTCTTTTGTAGGGATTGATTGGTTAATGGATTTGGTTAATTGGTGTTGATTGGAAGTAGGTGTTTCACATTTTGTGTGTAGAATTTCTGTGTGTTTGGTGATGTCTTTAGTTACAGTATATAAGTTTCATTGCTGCAGTATTTGATTTTGATTGCCAGCGTATCTTACTTTGAGTGGTGTCGTATACGGGGAAATAAATGATAGTTTTCATAATGGAATTTGGGTCACATCCATGTACTGTATAGTAAAAATGTGTACAAGCAAGACCTGGTACAAAAATAATGCAGGTGGTGAACATTCAGCAACACAGAAACAGAGAAACTTAGACTTTGAAAGCAGATAAGGACTGCTTGGCTCAGCTAGTCTGCTCATTTCCCTACCTATTGGATAATCTGCAGATCCTAGTTAACCAACAGCCTACTTCCTCCTACCCCCCACTAGAATTGCCTTATGTCTGTCCCATGCACTGTTGAATTATCCTACTGTTTTGACCCTGCAACCTCCTCAGAATGGCCATTCCATGTGTCCAGAACTCTCTCCATGACAAAAAATACTTCATCACATTGCCCCTGAGCCGTCCCCCTCTATCATCAAACTGTGCCCCCTTATTCTTGTGCATCTGTTTTTCTGAAAGATGCTACCTTCTTGGACTTTACTGATTCCTTTGAGGTACTTGAAAGTTTCTATCATGTCCCCCCCCTTTTCTTGAGGGTGTACATATTAAGCTCCTTTAGTCTTTCTTCGCATGGCTTCTGGTGCAGACCCTGCATCATTTTAGTTGCCCTCCTCTGGACTGCCTCCATCCTGTCTATGTCCTTGTGGGTATAGGGTCTCCAGAACAGCACACAGTACTCTAGATGGGGTCTCGTCAACTGTCTGTACAGAGGGATAACAACTTCTTGTTTTCTACTAGTGATGCCTCTCCCTATGCATCCCAGTGTGCCCCAGCCCTCCTTACATTGCTTGCCTATCTTTAGGTCATCTGATATAACTATCCCCAGATCCCTTTCCATTTTTTGTTGTTGATAGTCCCCCCCCACTGTGTACTCTTCCCCTGGGTTTTTGTTTACCAGGTGCATTACTTTGCATTTATTTGCACTGAATCTTAGCTGCCATATTTGTGACCATTCCTCAAACCTTGCAAAGTCCTTCTCATCCTCCCCACCTTGTGTATCAACTCTGTTGCAGATCTTTATGTCTTCTACAAAGAGGCATACTTTCCCTTCCAGTCCCTCCACAATGTCACCTATAAACACAGAGGACCAGTCCCATTACTGAACCCTGCGGTACTCCGCTAGTAACCCCCCTTTCTTTGGAGTGGACTTGTTTACTATTACCCTCTGCATCCTGTTGTCCAGCTAATTTTTAACCCAGCCTACCACCCTGGGACCCATTTCCAGGCTGGCTAACTTGTTTATTAATCTTTTGTGTGAGACTGTGCCAAATGCCTTGCTAAAGTCTAGGTAGGCCATGCCCATAGCCCCTCCCTGGTCTACTACTTTGGTCACGCAGTCGAAGAAATCTATTAGATTCTTCTGACATGACCTTTCTGCTGTGAATCCATGCTGCCTTGGGTCCTGTGGCCCACTGGCCTCTAGGTACTCAATAATTCTTTCTTTCAGAAGAGATTCCATCATTTTCCCTACCACTGAGGTCAAACTACTGTAACAGGTCTGTAGTTTCCTTCCTCTGCCTTGCTCTTATTTTTGTGAAGGGGAATCACATCTGTCCTCCTTCAGTCCTCAGGTACCACAATATCCCCCCATGAGTTGTTAAAAAGGGTAGTCAGTGGTGTCACTAGTTCTCCCTTTAGTTCTTTTAGAATTCTGGAGTGAATCCCGTCAGGCCCCATTGCCTTGTTCACCTTCAGTTTTAGGAGTTCTTTCAGGATCCTTTCTTCTGTGAATGGACTGGTATTGACCTCCCTATCCAGAGTGCTTCTATTGGGCCCCATGCACATAGGGGTGGGAATTACATGCCAGAGGCACATATCTAGCCTACAGAGCTCCACATCTGTGGACAGGTGCATAACCGCCAGCCATCAATCTGTGGCCCCAGCCCCCCCAGTACGCAGGTTCACATGGAATGGACGGGGCGGAGTTGCGGTCCCAGGTGGGTGGCCAATGCAATGTCCTGCCTTGGACCCAGAGTGGATCCCCCATGCAGGATGATGCGGGACTGGGATTATGAATTGGCATCTGCATATCACACGGGTGGCTGCCATTGGTGGAACCCCCCCTCCCCCGGCATGCACTGAGGCACCGTCCCCAGGACTGCAGTACCACCACTCACACATAGATGTGACTCTACACCCCTCCACACTGTCCACACCACTCCCAACTCCCTGGACCTGGCAGGAGGTGCTGCGGCCATGGGCAGCTGATGGCAATGCCCACAGCACACCTGATGCACCGGGGACAGGGAATGTATGTGCGGGGGGGGCTGAGCTGCAGGGACCGGGAGGGCTCCGAATTTTGAAGGGAAGGAGTTCAGGACCAGTTGTGTCAAGAGGGACCCTGTGGGTGTGTGGGCACGGCTGTGTATGGCTGTTATGGCAGGGTCCCTCCTGCCGTAGCCTGCACTGCCCTCCACATCTCTGTAGACAGCACTATATGCCATAGTTGCTGCTTTGTAGTGCCTCCATCCTCCCCGCCAACCCCCAGCATGTTGCTGTCCACTCAGCTGGGGGATCCGGTGCATAGGGGGTGAGTGCCCCAGTTAGTGCATCCCATATGGGGGTGCATGGGGCATGAAGTTGCTCCACGCTGCAAATGCGCAGCATGTATTCACTCCTCCCCTTCGTGCATAGGGGCCCTGGCTTGCTTTAGGTACCTCCCCTTCCTCTTCTTTTGTGAATACTGAGCAGAAGCATTCATTCAGTATCCCTGCTTTTTCACTGTCACCCTCTGCCCATCTCCACTTCCCTATATTAAGCCTCACTATCCCCCCTTGGTCTTTCTTCACTCCCTAATGTACCTTTAAAAGGTTTTATCCCACTTCTTAACTGAGTTGGCTATCCTTTCTCCTTTCCTCAGTTTGGGCCTTTGCTATTCTGACTGCCTTCCCTGCTTCCTTCTGCCTTTTTTTTTCAATTTACTATACTTTATTAAATTTTCAGTTAAGTCCACAACAAACACAACAACCCAAAAACATGTACACATATTGGTGGATGACTCCTTCAAGCTGATTTCAATGCCTACAGGATGTTGCACAACATTTGCAAAAAGGAGATTCGCTATACCAAGAGTACGTACTACTGGAACCTGCTCAGTGCCTCTGCCTCTAACCCAAAGTGCTACTGGTCTCAAATAAAGGCAATTCTTAGTAATAACAAGACTCTGACTCCAAACAAAAAGCTCATAAATGATACCCATTGTAACTTTCGAGGCAGCCCCAAGCTCTCTGCGACGCAGCCGAGCACACCTCCAGGACAGACAAACAACACAAGCAGCTCACCTGAGGAGCTGAGGAAGCCAATTTCCAGCCTGATAACTTTCAAGGCAGCCCCCCCAAACTCACTGCCGACCGTGGCAGGCACTCGGGACGAATAAGCAACACAAGCAACACAAGCAGCTTACCTGAGGAGCTGAGGAAGCTGAATTTCCAGCCTGATAACTTTCGAGGCAGACCCCCCTCCAAGCTCACTGCCGACCGCGGCAGGCACTCAGAATGAACAAGCAACACAAGCAACACAAGAAGCTCACCTGAGGAGCTGAGAAAGCCGAATTTCTAGCCTGATAACTTTCGAGGCAGCCCCCCCGAAGCTCACTGCCGACCGCGGCAGGCATGTGGGATGAACAAGCAACACAAGCAGCTCACCTGAGGAGCTGAGGAAGCTGAATTTCCAGCCTGATAACTTTCAAGGCAGCCCCCAAGCTCACTGCCAACCGCGACAGGCACTCGGGATGAACAAGCAACACAAGCAGCTCACCTGAGGAGCTGAGGAAGCCAAATTTCCAGCCTGATAACTTTCGAGGCAGCCCCTCCCAAGCTCACTGCCGACTGTGGCAGGCACTCGGGACGAATAAGCAACACAAGCAGCTCACCTGAGGAGCTGAGGAAGCCGAATTTCCAGCCTGATTACTTTCGAGGTAAAGAGAGCCTCTTCTCTTCGTCTGGACACCTGCAGGGGAGTACTACCTGATGAACACTTATATTTTATGAACTTTGTTCCCTGTTTACTGCTGGGTGGGCTTGTTATTTGCTTCTCTTTGTGCTACTAATGCTGAAGTGTAAAGCTAGGGATTCACTGGGTGCCCTAGAGTTGCCGTGCTGATTATACCTTAAAGCCAGATATACTAAGCAGCTAATATAGAGCAGACTTGTTTAATTTGTGGTATTGGATCTAATTGTGCTTGTAACTGAAGGTATTAGGATAGCTGGGTCCTAGTGTGACCTCATTTTGGATTAGCCCTGTTTGCTTAGAGTGGAGCCCCTTTGTGTAAGTCACAATATTTTCTCCCACTGCATAGTAATTAGAGGCTTTGTTTTCTCCACTACATAGGCAGCGCCCCCCCCAAAGCTCACTGCTGACCATGGCAGGCACTCGAGATGAACAAGCAACACAAGCAGCTCATCTGAGGAGCTGAGGAAGCTGAATATCCAGCCTGATAACTTTCGAGGTAAAGAGAGCCTCTTCTCTTCGTCTGGACGCCTGCAAGGGAGAGGCAGTAATGAATAAGCTTTCTGCTTGTCTGCCCCGTCCACCCCAACCACCCACCAACCCAGGGGCGGCTGTCAATTTAAGGATCCACCCATGACATCACATCCGGTGACATCATGTCCTGCTGCCCAGAACCTATCTCCCCACTTTCCCATTTGCAGGTTATACCTGCTGGCCACTAGAGGGACCTATGCTCCCTCGCTACTTCCTACTCCTAACTGTACAGTACTACTTCCCTTGGATCTTGCTCACCACAATGTATTGGCCCTGCCTCAGCTCTGCCTGTGCCTATCCCCACTAGCAGTGCACTTGCCCACTTACCCATCTGCTACTCCGCACTGTGCCCTGGCACCCCTCCCTCACCTTGCTCCTGAATCTGCTCTCTTGCCCCATGGGACCTCTGTGTGTCTCGGTCCTCCCTGCCCTCTCCCTAGCTTCCTCCTCACCTCAGGCACACCTGGGTGTCTTCTTATTCTTGCCTTCCCTTCCTGTACCACCCTGCCCACCCCCTGCTCCCTTAACCTCCCTTCCCCACCATGTCAATCATAGGAAAACCTTTCACCATCACCCAGCCAGGGTGTTAGTCATGCTACTACTCCTGTCAGGGAACATTCATCCAAACCCTGGCCTGGTTCCCAGGAGCTCCCCAACTAGCACCACAGGCCTATGCATGGTCTCCACGAATATCTGTAGCCTCCTAAAAAAGTTTGACTCACTACAATGCCTGGTCACTTCAATTAACCCTGATGTCATCACTCTGGTTGAGACTTGGCTGTCAAATCCTCCTGACTCCCTAGTCTCCTTCCTGGTTTCACCCTCTTCCAGTCTGACCATGTTGGGAGACGGGCAGCAGCTGCACTATTTATGTCAAGGAACCTCCCCAGACTAGCCCCGCTCCTGCTCCCATCCTTGACCCAGGGCCCAGTGCTTACGCCTGAAATTAACCCCTAACCCTTTAAAGGGACCCCTTTATCTGACTACTGCATACGTGCCCCCCAGGGACCAAACGCAGGCCTTTGCCTCTCTTACAGAATACCTTTCCTCGCTACCTCCTTCTGCTGATCAAATTCTGGTGGGTGACTTAAATGTCAACTGGCTCAGTCCCTCTACCCGTGACTCCTTTGCTGCAATAGACCTAACGCAACTAGTTACCCACCCTACCAGGACTAACCCCAAGAGAGGCTCCAGTACCCTGCTTGATGTGGTACTCACCAACCGCCCTAATCGGATCCCCAATGTGCAAGTCCTCCCAGACTCTCTCAGTGATCACTCCCCCATTCTATTCCACTGGTCATCCTCAGTGACCAAACCCATAGCACAGCCCACATGCCAGCGGCGCCTAATACCTGGTGGACTGATAAAACTTATGGAACTTCTGTCCCAAATTGACTGGTCTCCTACACAGGCAACTCCTGACATTGATACAGCTCTCTCCTTCTTTACCCAAACTTTTAATAATGCCTATGATATCTTTGCCCCAATGTCGACCTGCCGTTCTAAAAGGCAGAATGCCCCCTGGGTAACCCCAGCTTTGATCCACCAACTCAAACATAGGGACAACCTATGGCACCGTGCCATTGAGATTGGCTGGCCCAGTGACAGGCAGTTATATGCTGCCACCCAAAACAAATGCACTCGGGCCATCAGAAAGGCCAAGTCTGAGCACTATCGGTCCTCAATCACTGCCTCATGGGGGAACCCCAGAACCTTCTGGGATAATGTTAAACAGTTAAATGGGAGTGCACACTCCCCCCCATCCTCCCAGATCAACATTAATGGCGTGATCTTCTCAGACCCAGCCCTCATAGCCAACCACCTCAACACCTCATTCATTGACCTTAGCCCTATCCTCCCTACAAATTTTTTTGACCCTCTTCCTCCAGCGCCTGCCGTAAATCTTTCTCACTCTTATTTTCTCCTCTGCCGTGTTTCTGCCCAAGAACTTAGGCCGCAACTTGTCACTGCCCTCAAGAGTAATAGTATGGGCAGTGACACCCTGGATCCTTGTATCCTACGGCTGGTCTTAGACACATTCCTTACCCCAATCACGTGCCTCATCAACCACTCTCTTTGCCTGGGGAAGGTTCCAACTGCCTGGAAAGTCACCACTGTCACCCCTATCTTAAAGGTGGTGATAGGACTGTGGCTGTGAAACCGATCACATTCCATCCTCTCTCCTCTCTCCAAGGCCTTGGAAAAAGTGGTGGCCTCTCAAATCTCTGACTACCTCTCCACCTACAATGCCCTATGTCCTGAGCAGAATGGCTTCAGAGCGGGCCACAGTACCAACACAGCCCTCCTTGAGTTCTCCAACTTTCTCCACTCCTCCTTAGACTCTGGTTCTCTGGCTGGTGTGATCTTCATTGACCTCTCTAAAGCTTTCAACACTGTCTCCCACCCCCTCCTTCTTGATGCCCTTAGTCTCTCTGGTTTTGCTGCTGGGCCTATCTCCTAGTGCACCAGTTATCTGTCTGACCGCTTACAGTGTGTAAAAATTAATGGGACCTACTCAGACATCTGTCCCATCTTTTCTGGGGTTCCCAGGCTCCATTCTGGGCCCTTACTATTCTCCTTTACCTTCACACCCTTCACGCTCTTGCTCGGGGAACATTCTATTATGCAGCTGGCGATGCAGTCATCTTTGCCTCAAGTCGAAACCCTATTGCCCTCCAGGACTCGCTGCAGAAGTCCTTCACCGAAGCCGAGGGCTGGTTCAAGGAACATAGATTGGTGATAAATCTTAAAAAACCAAAAACCATGTTCTTCAGTCATCCTCAAAACAAGTCCTGCAACTTCAAACTCCTCATTCACTCTGGGTCCTCTTTCCCACTCGAACAAGTTTGCTCCTATAAATATCTAGGGATCCATTTTGATCCCTCTCTCTCCTTCCATGGACACATCACTGCCCTAGCCACTGCCACTAATATCCGATTGGGCATCTTACATCAGTATAAAACACTGCCTCCCCCCGGAGGCTCTTCGTCTCACAGTCACCTCCTCTATCCTGTCCCTAGTGGACTATGGACTGCCAGTGTATGGTGCTGCCAATCAGACCACACTCCAAAAAATTCACACTACTCTGAATAAGGCCAGCAGGTTAATTACTGGGGCACCTAGGCTAACACACACCTGTCTACTGTGCGCTAAAGCGCTGGTACTTGATCTTGATGAGCGCCTCAAATATTTGACCTGTACCTTTACAAAAAAGACCCTCCTTGGGCTATCCCCGCCAGGATTGACCACCACCATCTGCCGCTCTGTCTCACTAGTTCATACTCGGACCTCTGGGAAAACCTCCCTTGTTATCCCTAGAGCTAGGACCTCTCCCGGCCAAAGAGCCTTCAGCTTCAGGGCCCCCTCCTGGTTCAACACACTGCCCCCCTCCATCTCCGAAGCTTCAACTATATCGTGCTTCAAAACGTCCTTATGGAACCACCTTGTTAACACCCGGAGCTGTAATTGCCACTAGTCAAAGCCGTACTCAATACTTATGACAAAGCTTACTACTAAGCTGCTAAGGACAACATAACTATGGTATTGTTTGCATCAATCCTACCTGTACCAGCTTGTTTGTATCTATGTACTTATTGCTGTTTTAAGTTACTGTGTTACTGTTATACTGTTATACTGTGTAATCTCGTTTGTCTTACTGTGACAAGGTACCTTTGTAAATGAGCCTATGGCTCAAAGGTTTTCCAAACTGCTGTCTAAATAAAATAAAATAAAAAAATAAAATAAAATAATCCTCTCACTATTGCCAGTGCCTTTAATGCCCTCTTTTCTACTCCTCTCTCTCCCATTTCTACCTCCCCTCCCCTTGCTATTCCCATGGCCTCCACCTCTTCTCCTGCGTCTGCTCCCACCACACTACTGCTGACCCCAGTTATGTGCCAGGAAGTTTTTAAGTTACTAAGGACCATTCCTGCTCACGGAAGTGCAGATCCTGATGGTCTTGATCCAAGGATCCTTAGGCAGTTCACCTCTCATCTCACTGAGCCAGTTACCAGGCTCTTCAATCTCTCAATCAGTTCAGCCTCTGTCCCTTCGGTCTGGAAAGCCACCAGAACTATACCAGTGCTTAAGAAAGGTGATCCCAAAATCCTGTCTATCGTCCTATTTTACTCCTGCCTACGCTCAGTAAGCTGCTTGAAAAAGTTGTGCACCAGCAGATCTCTCAATACCAACTCCACCTTAATCTTCAATCTCCCTTACAACATGGGTTTAGCGTTGAGCAAAGCACAACTACTGCTCTAACCCATTTCACCAGTGACGTAAAATGCAATATGAATAAAGGCCTACTCACTGGAGCAGTGTTCTTCGATTCTTCCAAAGCTTTTGATATGGTACATCACCCTCTACTAATGGACAAACTGCAATCACTTGGAGCCACTGAATCCACCCTATCTTGGTTCGCCAGCTATCTTGAGAATCGCTCTCAAACTGTCTGCTTCTGTAAGGCACTCTCTGCCCCTGCCTCAATCATCACAGGTGTCCCTCAGGGTTCAATTCTCGGGCCCATACTCTTTTCTATTTTTATCATTGATATTCCCAACCCCTCCCCTCTCTGCAATACCATCTTGTATGTGGATGACCTGATACTTTACTCTGCCTCTAAATCCATTACCAACCTAAACCAACAATTATCACCTGCCTTTCAGTGCCTACAATCTTGGTTTTCCTCCAAATACCAAATCTTTTAAGACCCAGGTCATGCTATTTGGATCCTCTAAATGGGTACCGGCCGTGGCCCCTCAGTTTCTGGTCCGTGGCTGTGATGGGTCTCCAGTCTCTAACACATTATCTTTTAAATACCTTGGGGTTACGCTTGACCCTGCTCTGGATTTTGCTTCACATATCAATGAGGTCTGTTGATCTGTTAACTCTAAGATAGGTGCAGCCTACAGAGTGCGCCACTCACTAATGCCGGCCACAAGGACTGCTATGGCGAGAGGTGTGATACTTCCACAACTGCTATATGCTCTCCCAGTCCTCTCTCATGCCAATGCCATGGTTCTCCATAAATGGGACATTGCATACAACAAAATCTGAAGATTCACTTTATCTGCCCCATGTCTGACACACCACTGCAGACTTTACTCGGCCTTAAATCGGTTACCTCCCAATACCCTTAGATCATATGCACTTGGTTGTTTTATTGACTCTTTAACTAGAACACCTAGCCCTGCTGCTCTGGGTGCCATGCTTACCTCTGTCTCTCACTCTCATGCCCGCAGGTCCTCCATCTTCCCCTTGCTTGCTGTTTAGCCCAGCTCTACTAAAATGGGTGAACAGGCCTTCTCATACTTTGCCCTGCTGTTCTGGAACTCACTCCCCCCTCATGTGAAGGGCTCCTCATCTCACCTAGCTTTTAAGCCTGCTCTGTTTTCCCACCTTAATGCCTCTGAATACTGCGTATGCACTTAGGTTACATGGGCCTGATGCTTGCCCTCCAGATGCTCTCTTGCCCATTTCTGTTTTACTTCAGTTGTACGTATGCCTGCTTGTCTCCTGTTATTCTGTATAGGACTACTGACTTTCTACTGAATAAGTTTTACAACAATTGTTATTGTCTTCACTAACCTGCTGTATTACTTGCTGTTAATTTTATCCTGTCTTTATGCTGTTTGAATAGTTAGCGCTGACTGTTATCTTAGCTTTTGTGCCAAGTTTGTTGTCATTTGTTGTTTTTGCTGCATTTACTGTAACTGTACTCTTCCAGGTCATGCCTGAAAATAGGCAGGTCTCTTGCATAGCGCACTTACCCAGTCATCAAAAGCTAATAAATAAATATAGAATAATAAAGGCTAAATCAAAAACAGTAAATCAACTGGAGGAAATTATCCAACTGTGTGCTTGTGGGCCCAGAAACAGTTCAAAACCAAAGGGTATACCAAGCCCCGCAATAAGCCCCAAATAGTAATAACTGAAACTTAGCTACACATTAAGACTAAACCTACCCCCCAACAACCCTGCCATCCTCCCCCCCGAGCATGTACTGAGAAGATGAAGGAGAAGCACCAGCATAAATAAAAAAGGTGAGTAGGTTAGGGAAGATTGAGGAAGAGAGACTCTGTCAAGGGACTAGCTAGGATAGACATATATGGCGTACCACTAGAAGTGATAAGAACCCTCTGATACCCCGGGGTAACTTGGCCAGCGATAATGAGTGGAACTAAGGTGAGTAATGGCACCCATCGTGCACCACAGGCCTGTGCCCTATCGTTCCTATGGGCAATATGTTTTTCCAGTTCCAAAGCCTGGAGCAATTCTGCATGCCACTCCCAAACTGGGAGAGCATGATGATCCACTCAGTGACGAGCAATTACCAGTTTGGCTGCAGCAGCGATGACAGCCATATGTGCTTGGCGAATTTTCAGCATATCCCTTGGAAAAAGTCCAAGGAGACAAATTTGGGGGGTAAAATAGGGCTCTAATCCCAGGACTGGATCAAGGGAGTTTTTGATGTTTAGCCAAAGGGAGGAGACACATTCACAATCCCAAAATAGATGCTCAAGTGTTCCATCCTCCTTGCCACAGGCCTGGCACAAAGATGAATCATGTCTCCCCATGTGGTATAACCCAGCAGGGGAAAAATACATGTTATGCAAAATTCAAAATTGCAGATACCTCAACCGGTCTTGCTTTACATATTTGTATAGTCTACATCAGGCTGTTTGCCAGCCTTTGGCATGCACTGATAGATTAAGCGCTTGTTGACAGTAAAAGCAGATACCAGACAGATGATGGGGATCATGTGTCTGGAATAATCTGCAAAATAATGATATTGTATGTGGCTGTGTAGCACTGTCCAGGAGAAGTTGCTTTGCTGGATGAAACAAGGGAAGCCAGGGCTGTGAACCCATGAAGTCAGCAAGTGCTCTTTGCAGCTGAAGTGCAATAAAGGGGCCCAGGCCTTTCAAATGAAGTTTGGGCCCTGAAACTAAATGGCCATCTACCAAAAGAGTCGAGACAGGAACCCCCAGAGATCTGGGCAAAAAGCCGGCAGAATAGCATGCAATCTTGAAATTAGGATTACCCAACACTGGTTGTTCCAAATCCTTGCACAGGGACATGAATAAAAAGGAACAGACTTGACACAGTGCCTTAATAGACCACCAGAGAGGAGGTATCTTAAGTGAGGAAGGGAGCTGCGATGGTTTGAAGTAAAGGAAACTTCACAGGTCCAGACCTTGGGACTTGCATAGGTGCTGTTCTAATTGTAGCCAGAGAGGAACACAGCTCTGTGTGTAGGCTGTGGCTAGACAAGAACCCCACTTGAAAAGTTTACTGGAGCGAAGAGCTCAATAATATAAAAAAAAATTGGGGAGATGTAGGCCCCCCAGCTCCCTCTAGTGGGTAAGTTTCACACACACACGGCGAGCAGATTTCCCCTGCCATAAGAAATTAGACAGAACAGACTAACTGTGAGAACCATTGCTTGGTAAGATAGGGGCCTAACATATTCATAGGGTATAGCAGCCACGGCAGAATATTAATCTGATAATACTGATGCAGCCCCATAAGGAGAGAGGGTGAAATTTCCAATGTGCTAAGTCAGCTTTGATGATGGAGAGGGTTGGTGAGAGATTGAACTTAATGATATGTGAGAGGGTACGAGGCAACTTAACACCTAGGTAGGTGAGAGCGGTAGGTTCCCATGCCAAGCTGAGGTCTGTAACCCAGTACTTCTGGACTAAGGGATTGAGGGGCATAACGCAGGACTTTCCTAGGTTAAGTTTACAGCCTGAAACCTGTGAGAAACAGTCTATAATATGGAGAGTAGCGGGGATGGATGACTGCAGGTACTCAAGATGTAAAAGAAGGTCATCAGCATAAGCTGATATAAAGAGAGTTGTCCCACGTGAATTCCTTGAAGGTCCTGACATTCCTGTAAGGCACAGAGAAGGGGCTCTAAATAAAGATTGAAAAGAAAGGAGGAAAGAGGACAGCCTTGCCTGGTACCACCGGCTAGGGGAACTGGGTCAGAGAGGACACCATTACACCAAACTCTGGCTGTGGGAGAAGAATATAATACACACAGCCAATCACAGAAGGTGGAAGGAAAAACAAATCTCTCCAGTACAGCAAACAGGAAGGGCCAGGAGACCCGATCAAATGCTTTTTCAGCACCTAAGGAGACCAGCACTGAAGGGATGGTACTGCGTTCTGCCAGGGCCATAAGGTGTAATATTTTATGTGTATGATCAGATGAGACCCTGCCTGCCATAAAGCCTACCTGTGCAGGGCTTAATAAGCCCTGCCAAACTTGGTGTACCCGATTAGCTAACACTTTAGCCAGGATCTTAATATCCGAGTTGAGCAAGGAGATGGGACTATAGTTACAGGGTAGAAGTGGGGATTTACCGGGTTTGGGAAGAACTGAGATCCAAGTTTGGGTGAAGGATCGATCAGATAGGCCAAAGGGATATACTTTGTTAAAGAGTTGGTCAAGGAAATGGGCCAAAATATCCTGCAAGGCTGCATGAAAAGAAGCATTAAAGCCATCTGGCCCGGAGCCTTATCTTTAGGAAGCTGTGCTATCACCTATTTGATCACAGAAACATAAATTGTGGCCCTTAATAGGGCCTGTTGCTCTGGGGTAAGTGAGGGTAATGAAATTAAATCTAAAAACCAGTTGATGGTGAGGGTTTCAGAGGAATAAGTGTCCTCCAGCGTATAAAGGGATTCGTAGTATTGCTTATGTAACCTCTAGATGGAGCTATCTCAAGGGCTACTACCCCTGCCTGTTTGACTATGAACAGGTTGAGGGGCCTAGGTCCTATGGCGGGTGCCTCCACCCAGAGGTCAGGACTTGTAGTGGTTAGACTAGCTTGGTCACTGCCCTCTGGGACACTGAGACCCCCTTTTTTTCCCTCTAATGGCCCACACAGTACACCGGAGTTACAGCCCCAATACCCCGTGTATACACACTGTTCACTCATATAGATACCACTTACCCTCAAGACTGATTCTGCAGCACGTCTCTGAGGACCCCCTGTAAAACAAGGTTAATCAACATACACAAACACAATGCAATGCTTTTTTTACCTATACTGATACCACAGACAGCATATAGTTCAATAACAACAAATCTGATTTATTAGAGGGGGCAGTAACAAGGAGGTGGCAATCAGGTTAATTGGTAGAATTAAATCACAGTACTGTGCACATTACAGGATCTGACAAGTCACACTCTGGGTACCCAGGATGGGGAGGGGCTAGCCAGGTCCATTGCCCAGGGTTGGCCGGCAGATGCAGATGGATAGGTCCCTGTAGAGGAAAATATGCACAACACCCAATTGTAATCCGGAGCCGGATGGCTCAGTTCGTGAAGAAATGAAACAGCAACAATTAGATGACACACTTGCAATTTGATAAACAGATGGCAGGGAGCTACCCTGATTTGTACTCACAGACTCAATGCTGAAAACTGGATGGGAAGCAGATTGTCCTGGATTGCCAGGAGGAACAGAACATGTGACTGGACCCCACTGCAGTTTATAGCAAATGGATGTAGTCCGAATCAAGCAGGGGTTTACTTCCAGCTTCATGCACTGAATTCACTGTACAAGGGATTTGAAATAGCGATTCCCCACAAACACTACGTACATTTATATGTAAAGGGAAAGTACTATACCAGGCAGGCTGCTCCTCGATCCCGACCGCAATTACTGCAAAATACCCGGGAGAACACACAGCAGCTTCAGTTCCCGACAGACCAAGCGCGATTCAGCAATTTCTCCAGTCTTCTACAGGGTGAGCCTGGTTTCTGCTCTTCAGATCTCTTTCCTTATCCTCAAAAGCCAGATTCAATCTGATTTGGCGCTTGCAACGGCTGCAGGCTGAACCTCAGGGCCTCATATGTGCTTCCCACGCGAAACTATACACTGCAGAAGCACAGAGCTCCTTGTCTCTTCACTATCACAACTGATCTAAACTCTCCAGTCCCAGAGCAGGGCATTTCCTTTACCTCCACACTATTCTGTTGGCTGGTCCGGCTGTCACTCACAATAAAACTCCCCCTGTTGGTGGAAAAAGGTGCCAAGGTCAAAACTACATTTCCCAGAGTCACTGCCCATACAATCCTCTTGTGGCTGGCTTCAATTAAGAGTCCAAGTTCTGGTTGGTCCACACAAACTCCATCTTAGAGTCCCCCCTTGCACTGTTTGGATCTATTCAGTAGTTCAGATCCAAAATGGAGGGGCAAAACACACAGAGTCCCAGCTGCAAGAAAGGCAGGTTAGACAAACTACATTTCCACTAATACTCTAAATGATTTCTGGCAAACAGCTACATCTTTGAAAAGTGCTCACTCTGCCTACTTAGTGACGGCAGAAACGGAGCGATTTGTCAGCAGCTCAAGCAGGACTCAAGCAGGGAAACACACAGTCTCCCCATACAAACTAATTATGTCTGCAAGCAGACAGCTCTTAAAGAGACAGTACCAGAGGCTCTAAAAGCACTCACAGATAAACGGCTTAAACGCTGAACACCATTCAGGCTTGGAGCATTCAAGCAAGCTCCTGGAAGACTTTTGGGAACCCCCATTTGCAGTGGGGTTACACTTAAAAATAGCTGCTATCTCACAAAGTTTAGTAACCAGCAGTCCAGAGGAGATGGACTGCAGACCCTGGATCATGTTTCTGGCGTCAAACTGACGTAACCTTAGGGCTAGAAGTTTCCCAGCCTTCTCCCCAGATTCTAAGTAGCAAAATTTAACCCATTGTAGGGTCAAGTCCGCTTTTTCAGCTAACAGACCAAAATACTGGGCCCACAACATGTTCGACTGGGCCCAGGAGGCAGGACTAGAGAAGGAAGAGAGGTCCCATTCTAATGTCCGAATTTGACTAAGTAGAGATAGTAGAAGCCTCTCTTATTCTCTTTGCTCTAACCGCCAACCTTATACATTCCCCACGGATAGTGCATTTTTGCCGCCCCAAATCATGTCCAGAGAAACAGTTGAACAGAGATTATCTGAAAAAAAGTTCTGAATAAAAAGACCAAGAGATTGAGTCACATGAGTGAGCCGTAAGAGTCCAGCGTTAAATCTCCAAGATCTGTCCTGGGCTGCCATCCCCCCAAGAAGTGTTCCATGTAGACTGGGGCATGGTCGGAGAGAACCATAGAGAGAATCTCACAGACCGATAGCCCTGGAAGACTAGACAAAGATGTCAAGAAATAGTTGATATGGGAATTGGACTTATGTGGAGCAGAGTAAAAGGTATATTGCCTGTCAGTAGGATATAAGATTCGCCAAGGGTCGCCCAGTCCGAGTGAGTTTGACACTTCTCTTAGGCTCCATTGAGCAGGGGAGAGACCGCAATGATGCCCCTCCAATCTGTCAGATTCATTGTGCAGAACTAAGTTCCAGTCTCCTCCCAGGATCAAAGGGGAGGCTGGAAGGATGGATATATGAGACATAAGTTTAGTGAAAAAGGTAGGGGAATCCAAGTTCGGGCAACACACTCACCCCAAAACCACTTCAGTGAGTCCAAGGTGACCATGTATAATTAGAAAGTGACCTTCAGGATCACTGATCAACTGAAATGGGGTACCTCTGTGAATTAAGATACCTAGTCCCCCCTTTTATTGCTGGCGCCAGCCCTGAAGGCCTGACCAACCCATTCCCTGTGAAAGATATCCGCTTGTTTCAAGTGAGTTTCTTGCAAAAAAAAGCACATCAGGACGGTACTTGTTGAGATGGCAAAGTAGCATATAGTGTTTGCATTTAGCATTCACCCCTTTTACAGTCCAGGATAGGAATTTAAAGGTAGTCCCCATGTCTCCCAATGAAAGATGTAGTTCTATAAAACTGGCACTGATAGAGATTCAGACAGCATGCTCCAGTTCTCCCAATATCCCCAGCCCTCCCTCCACTCAAACAATACCAGCGCAACAATAGCAGCTCAAATAGATGGCAGAATAACAGCACTCTTAGTAAACATGCCCTGTTCGCCCCCGCCCCCTAACCAGTGACTATACCCCCAAATATTAACCACCTCACCCCCCCACAGACCCCAGAACTATGTACAAAATGACAATCCCCAGCCCTAAAGGCCATACACCTACTTGCTCTGCGTACGTGATGTAGTACATCCCCAGAGCAGGCCCCCCCGCTCCCTATGGAGGCGTATAGGCAGAAAAAAAAAAAGATAATTGAGCCCTTATACATTACTTAGCAAAATTAAAGGTGGAGCCCCCAGTAACAAAAGGAACAAAACATCCCCTCACAGGCCAACTGTGATGCTACTGAGTGCAGATGATGAGCTGTAAGCGTAGTCCAGAGTTCCAGTATCATGCTAGAGGTGTACACAAGACCCTTGCCCAATGACCAGCCAACCTGAGCCTGGGCACACACACCAAGGGCCATTTTGCTACCCTAAACCTCAGTCGGACAGGCAAGCCAGGATCCCACGAGATGACCATGGCGGACCAGGGGGACCCAGGATAGGTCAGGCCCCCCCCCCACCATCAGAAACGACAGCCAACACCCAGTGCTGGACAAAGAGACCCAACTTCCCATAGTGCATCACTCCAGCAGCCTTTCTCACTCCCCCTAATGACAGCCAACCTCATATTGAGAGAAAAAAAAAACAACAAAGAAGAAATTTAAAGGGCTGGCACATCAGTTTAGTTAACGACTGTGCCACACTGCACATGGCAAATAACCCCTTGGGCTTTAGCCCCATGTTAAGGCGGGTATAACATTGATACTTCTTAAGGCAAAAGGGGGGGGCCTTCCTTCCTGAAACCCATCCTAATGATGTTTTCTGCAGGGGGGGTGAGGATACTGTCCCACCTTGACGTCAGGAAGTCCTAGGTTATGCCACTGGGTCCACGCAATGCCCCCAAACTTGCTGACCTGGTAATACTAATTATGGGGGGGGGGACTGAAAGAGAATTTTCCCTCCCAGATCTCCCATCACCCACCATAGAGAGGCAAGAAGGGAGAATGTCTGAGTCCTGGCGTGACCCAGCAGATGAGGGGGAGGAAGCAACCCCACCCGGACGCCCACCATCAACAGATCAACTAGTAGGGATCCTACCTCACCGACCCACCTCCAGGTAACTAGGCATCTCGATGCTGCAAGGCTTCAGGCGCATCCCTCCAGGTCAGGAAAGGTGGCATCATTAGAGTGGGCCTATTTGATGGTTTAGGTGAACCAAACACAATACTCTGGCAAACTGAGTCCATAAACTAAGGCTGGATGTCTCACTCCAGTGCTGTACTGGTGGGGAGATGAGGACCCACTAGTCACAAAATGTCAATTTAAAAGTTAGTAACTCCAATCAAGTGAACAAACAACTTGCTGCTGTTAGCTTTGTTAACATCCGTAATACAGGTAGCACCACAATTTGAATAATGCTGCGGAGTCATTTTGGGGCCTGGAACAGATCTGGGAATAAGGTTGGGAGTTCAAGCCTTGCCAGTTCCACCGAGTCAAATGTCTTTGGGGTTCCCTGGTGCATGATTTGAAGCTTGGCTGGGAATAGCATCTTAAATCGAATGCTGGCTGCAATGAACTTGGAGATAAAAGGGTTGAATTCTGTTCTCCTGAGCCTTACAGAATGTGGAAGGTCCTGAGAGATTATTATTGTATGCACTTCCCAGATGAGTTCTTTCAAATCCCTGAGCTTAGCCAGAATGTGTGCTTTATCCAAGTAGTTGAGGAGCTTGAAAATAAGTGGATGAGGTAGAGAAGTGAGGGGCCATCGGTCGTGGTGCCCATTCCACTGTATAGCTTGGGCCATTGGGGAGGGCCCTCAACTTTGCTACAAAATTTCTGAATAAAAAGCACCACATTTTGGCCCTCCTCTCCCTCCGGTAACCCCAGCAGCAAGAAGTTGTTCCTCGGACTGTGCCCTTCCAAATCTTCAACCTTTTCTTCTAACTTAGCGAGCCTGAGTTGGGTAGCTGTGGCATCACTCTCTTGCCTACACTTCCAGTCCTCGAGCGAGCTAATTCTAACCTCCTTGTCCCCCATCCTGCGTGAGAGGGATTCCGATATAGCCTGCAAGCCAGTTAATTGGGCCGTAATCCCCAGGAGTGCCTCTTTAAGTGGGGACAGCTCGAGCAGAAATATTTCTTCAGAAAGCAGCGTGGGAACAGCTGTCAGTTTTGGAATAGCGGCTGTCTGGGTTTTCAATTTTTTTTGCCGCTTTCCCCTTTTCTGGTGTATTCGGCAGGGTGTGCGCAGGTCCGGCAGGTCGCATCTCCGCTTCCATGCTTCGGGAGGCATAAAGAGAAGAACACCGGGACACCGATACCAAAATCGTCGATTCAAAGCAACAGTGACCACTCTGAGAACTAAGAACACACAAGTTGATGAATAAGGCAACAGGTAAGGGTTAGTTTAATGACAGAAAAAGGGAGCCGAGGAGCAGAGCCAAGGAAAAAGCGTCCTATCAGCCCTGATGCATCATATAACCTCCTGTTCCTTCTGCTTTAACTGGTACAGTTCTCTGTCTTGCTCCTTCTGTGTTTCCTTATACTGTACTTCCTGAATGCTATCTTTTTCTCCCAAACCTTCCCCACCGCCTCTTCTGAGAGCCATAGTGTTTTTTTTCCCTTCATTTTGTTTTATTTATTTGCTTCACACAAAGGCTTGTTGCCTCTGTGATGGCAGTTTAGAGTTTTCCCCATTATTCTTCCACCCCTCCTTCTTGCCCAATTGCTAGTGCTTTTCTGAGGCACTCTCCCATTTTGCCAGAGTCAGCCCTCCTACTGTCCAATACCATCACTTTTGTATGGCCTGACTCTACGGCTGTGTTTATCGTGAACCACACTGCTTGGTGGTCATTTGTTCCAGATGGTTACACACTTCTAAATCTGAGATCCTCTCCATCCCTGCTTGAGGGCACCAAGTCTATATTTGCTCCCTCCCGAGTGGGTTCCAATGCTAGCTATCTGAGGCATGCCCCTATAGGGCATCGAGAATGACCCTGCTCTGGGATGTGGCTGCAGCAAAAGTGCTCCAGTTAACATCTGGCATATTCAGGTCCCCCATCAACAATATCTCCCCTTTTTCTGCCATTCTAAGGATGTCATCTCTCATTTCCTTGTCCACTGCTTCCCCCTGAGATGGGGGTCTGTATACAACCCCCATGCAGATTGTGGTGCCATTTCCTGTCTCCAGGGTGACCTACAGTGCCTCCTCTCCTCCCAGTTTACCCTTTAGTTCCATTGCTTTGATCCCTTCCTTTACATAGAGAGCTCCTCCTCCTCCTCCTCTTTTACCCTCCCTGTCCCTTCTATAGATTGTGTACCCTGGTATATTGACATCCCAGTCATGGTTCTCTGTGTACCGTGTTTATATGTGTTAAATAAAAAATGATGATGATGACGACTATGGGCATTGGTACTCATCACCCTCCATTTTTTGATAGCCTTACCCCTTTTAGCCCCATCCCTGTCCTTACTGCCTTTGCCTTTTTCTCCATTTACCTCGCCCTGCCCCCATCGACTTTCTACACTGGTGTTTACTCCCGCCACTCACCTTTTGTGTGGGGATTCCCTGCCCCTTTCAGTGTCTCCCTGATCAGTTTAAATGCTGCCATCAAAGCATTTAAACCTATCACCCAGGATCCTTGTTCCCCTCCCAGACAGATGCAGACCATCATGCCAGTATAAGCCTGTATTCCTCCAGGTGGACTACCAATCCTCAATAAAGCCAAAACCCTGAGCTCTGCACCAGTTTTTCAGCCATTCATTGAATCCTATGGTGCAGAGTACCTTAGCCTCACCCATGCCATAGACAGGCAGCACATCCGAGAAGGTTACCATGTATGCTACTTGTCTAAGGCCTCCCCAAAACTACACAAACTCCTCCTGATCTGCTCTGATCCCATTCCCAGTCAGGTCATTTGTCCCTAGGTGGACAATGACACCCAGTTCCCTTCTCCCATGCAGCTTCTCCCATGATCCTGAGGATTCACTTCCTGTACCTGCAAGCCATGGTGTCAGGCAGGTACCTTACCTCCCTCCCTCCCTCTCCCCTCTCTCCCCCAGTTCTACCCCCCTAATGATTGAATCCTCCACCAGGAGTTGTTTCCTTCCCCTGTGAGGTCCCGTGCTACCCTCCTTTGGGTCCCCTTTGTGTAGGTTCCCAGCATCCTCCTTGGTCTCCACTGTGGGTACCTCCATAGAGGAACCATGCTCTGCCAGAATGGTATATGAGTTGTGGAGAGGTACAACTGGAGGGATGCGCCTCTACTTCACCACCCTCACCCTCCCTGAGCTCAATGTTGTCCAACTGCTCCTCTTTCTTGGCAAACTCTGAGGCAGTGGCAGCAGCTCTCATGGTCCCTGAGTAGGGGGAGGAGGTTTTCTGAATCCTCGCCAGGTCAGCCTGGAGACAGGCAACCTCCTCCCTCAGACCAGAGAGGTGCCTGCAAACAGGGCAACATCACAGCCTTCAGAATGTCTCTGAGAAGACTGCCACCCCACAGCAAGTGCATTGCACCACTCCCCACATGTCTCTCTCTCCCTTCCTGTTTAATTTTTTTATTTTTTTATAGTGTGTGCTACCATGTGCGTGCGGTCCCCTATGCAGCATGCTGGGTTGTTAAGGCTATGACAGGTGTATGTCCTTTGCCCTTGGTTTTGATCTGTGTGCACAAGACAGCCTTGATGATATATTCATATGTATAGGTGACCTGTTGTCATCCGTCTTGTTTACAGTTCTTTTGATGGCACTGCTTACCCCAGATTAATGTCACTCTTCTTACTGTCACTGCCGCTGAAAAGTCAATATTCATCATACACATATTGGGAGTTAGATGCTCTTGCCTTCACTTTATACACTGTAGTGCATGTATCTGTCTATGCATGTCTTCCATTCCTCTGTTACAGGACAAAAATCTGCTGGACTGACCAGGCCAAAATATTACACCTTTGTGAGACGTGTACCAGTGGAGCTGGGTGGGTGTAATGGAACAGATGGAGGAAGATATGATGCCACTGTTTTGCACCACCTTTTTCAGTGCAGCAGATGTACACCGGGGGCTGGATATTCAAACTGCACCATTCTGAGGCGCAAGCCCTTGCGCTGCGCAAAATAGTTGCGCAGGGGTGTGGCCGGGGCGATATTCAAAGGAGTTGCACTATTGAGCAACTCCTTTGAATATCACCCCCCAGCCACAGCCACTGTGCATGGCGTAGTGGAACTTGCACCACCGCAAGTTGTCAAAGTGAAGCATTCAACTTGCGGTGGCGCAAGTACCATTGCACCATGCGCAAAATCATGATATTCAAAAGGTGACATGCAAATGGGGCCATAATTCATGCAAGGCACAGGGGGGGCCATTTGCATCTGATTATGGTCTGCCCAGAATGACATGTAGGTGCGCTGATCCCGAGGACTTGTGCCTGGCGCACTGCCAGGCAGCAGCCATCGGGGACCGGCCGCACCCGCAGCCCGATGCGGGCAGCAATGTGGCTCCCCACCTCCTCCGTACATATCCCTGGTGGTCCAGTGGACAAAATGCCCCCCTCCCGTTCCACATCTCTGGTGGTCAGTGGACGAAATGCCCGATCGTGGGCAGAAAGTCGCGCAGAACCGCTTCAAGACATCTCCCGGTGGCTAGGTAATACACCCCACCCACCCACGAGCCCCACCCCGCTCCCCGGCGGCGGCGGCGGCAGCATCCACCTGCCTGCGCCCTCGCCAACTGACTGCCCGGTGAGACTGCCGCCCATTGGTGCAGGCAAGAGCCAATGGGCGTGCAGTTCCTATGTACATGACAGTCCAGATTGTGAATGATTCATTCACACGTCTGGACTGTCATTACGGTATGAGCTGCAGCCCATTGGGCTCTGCTCTGCACCAATGTGGTGCAGGACTCTACCGGCAGTCAGTCGCGGGCGGTGGGCTGCCAGGGGGTGGGGGTGGGCTTGCGGTGGGTGGGTGGGGGCACCAGCCACCGAGAGATGTTTTGAGGTCTAATTTACTTACCGCCCCGCATGGGCATTTCAGTCCACTGACCACCAGGGAGATGTTCGGGAGGTTTCACTACTTACTGCCCGCGATCGGGCACAAGGGAGATGTTCTGGGGTCCGCTACTTTCTGCCCGCGATCGGTCATTTTGGTCCACTGGACCACCAGGATGTGAACGGGAGGAGGGAGCCACTGATGCCCGTGATCGGGCTGGTGGGAGTACCATGCCCGGGATCGGGCTGCGGGGGGGCACAGGGACTGAGTTGTGCCAGCCACAGGTGGCAGCTGCTGTGTTTCGCCCTGCAATACGGTAGCTCACCTGTGGGTGGCCCTCGACTTAACCTTTTTTTGGCTCAAGTCCTGCAGGCGCAGGTTGGGGGTTGCGCCTGCACAACTCTGCACAGCCCGGCTGAATATCGGGCTGTGCAGTTTATGCATGGTGCCTCCCCCTCCAGTGGAGCATGCATTCATTTGCATTTCGCTGTTGCTCAGCCTGTTTTCAGTGGCGCAACTGCCTCCTGCTGAATACCGCAGAATGGCTCAATTTAGGACTTGAGCATGCGCAACCCTGTTGCGCATGGAGCAACCCTTTTGAATATCTGGCCCCTGCTGTGTAACACTGACAACATTACTCTGAGTCCTCTGTTTTCCTTTTGATGCCACCATTATGCCATTTACAGTTAAACTGTCCCTATGTGAATAACCCAGTCATACTCATTTCAGTCATAATTTTGTTGCTGCCACTGCATGCCACAGACCATGGTCACTCTTCCAGTTGTACATTTTACCTACATGACTCCACTTGTCATTGCCTTCATAATTCTGTTGCTGCCACTGCATGCCCTAGACCGCTGTCACAGTTCCTGTTGTAAATTTTCTCTATGTAACTCCACATGCACGCTCCAGACCACAGTCACAATTACTGCTGTCATTGAAAAGTCATAACACATCCTGGCAGTTAGATGCCCTTACTGCTCTGCTTTCTCTTCTATCTATCTATCTATCTATCTATCTATCTATCTATCTATCTATCTATCTATCTATCTATCTATTGTTTGAAAACCTCTGGGGCCCGTTCTTTTGCGTATGTGACCCCCACCCTGTGGAACGCTCTACCTCATCGGATTAGAGAGTGCCTGACCATCAAGAGTTTCAAAACTGCCTTAAAAACCTATTTGTTCCGCCTAGCTTTTTCGGATTCTAATGGTAATTAACTTGCTGTCTTTTTTTATTTATGACTATTTTTATAACTGTTGAAATTAATTGTCTTTATGATTGTTTATATGGTTGTATCCTTATTGTACAGTGCTTTGATCTTTTTGGAACAACGCTCAGAAATAAAGATGATATGATATGATATGGATATGATATGCCTTCCATTCCTCCCTTACTGGACAAAAATGAGTTGGACTGACCAGGCCTATATTATACCTGTGTGAGACTGTACCAGTGGAGCAGGGTGGGTGGGATGGAAGGGTGGGATGGAATAGATGGAGGAAGAAATTATGCCACTGGTTCACACCAGCCTTTTCAGTGTAGCAGATTTAGACTTGCTGTGTAACATTAGTCTTGTATTTTCTATTGATTGCAGCACTAGTTATCACTATACCATATGCTACACTTTTGGTTCTGGTTCTAATTTACCCCAACCCAGCAGAACTTGAAAACCCAACCTGCACACCCTAATCCCCAGGACATCTCTGTGCATGAGCTATAATGTCTCAGTAGGCCTTTCCTGGTAAACATCTTTCAATAAGTAAATAAATATTACCAGCTGAAGACTTTTCTATGTATTAAATACCATAGATCCAGAGTTAAGATTTTCAGAAGAAAAAAGAAATCATCCACACCAGTCTTAACAATGTCTATGTGACGGTTAAGTCCAAATAGTGTGACAGATCCAAGCAATATTATATAAAATTAATACAAAAAATGGAAGAGAAAATATTCTTTTAAAGCTTCACAGAAGAATACAAACACTAGTTAAGTAACTAGTTACTAGCTGAACGAGTTAAGTAGTATAGAAATGTTTGGTCAAAAAAGAAAGAGATGTTTTCATTCAGATTATTCAGTACTTCAAGCCTGCCTATTTAGTAGAAGAAATCTAAACCATAATTGAGATGTCAAGAGAATGTGTCAAGAGACAAACGTGCAAAGCAATCAGTTAATCTGATGACCAGAAAATAATTATAATAAGTAAGCATTAAACTAAGTCTAAGCAGGCAGAGGTTGCACACTCCAGTTGTGGGTTAACATGTCATTCAGCAAATATACGGCAATCTGTACTCGAGCCAGCGTCTGTGGATTCATATGACTAATCCACAGAAGTTTCTCTCATTTCTTTCACTCTTTTCTGTTCTCAGACAAAGGCAAGCTACTCATTATAGTCAAAACATATATATTCCTTATACTGAAACACAATCTTGGCTTTGCTGAAAACTGCATTTTTGTCAGTGCTCCAAATTAAACAACATTTGATTTCCAATTATAGAACAGCACTGGAGAATGAACCAATCCCCTTTTTATCCACAGGCCAGGTACAGAGTGGTCCGTAAGTCCCCGGGAGCTCAGATGGGGGTTACGAGACAGCAGCTGAGCTGCTGTTGCTAGGGCTGTTGGCTGGGACTGGAATTGCTGAGGTTGCCATTGCTGGGGGTCACTGGAAGGGGTGTGAGTCAGAGATTGCTGGGGCTAGCAGTGCCAGGGTTGCAGGCAGGGCTGGCATTGTAAGGGTTTCTAGTGGGTATTTGTGTCAGGTTGGGATGAATGGGGCTGGTATTGCTCCTGTTGCTAGGGTTGCTGGTGGGGTTTCAAGCCAGGATGGGATCACCAGGGCTGGCATTGCTGGGGTTTCTGACTGGCTGTTACATTCCAGCCACTAGCATCTCCTCCAAGGGACAACCATTACAAAACAGATCTTACAACTCGGTTTAAGCAGCAAACACTGACCCATAAATCAGTACAGTAGCTTGGGTTTGGTGGCTTCAATCACGTCTTTATTTTACTTATTTTTATTTATTTCCTTGGTAACCAGGTAAGTGCACTGATCCAAAGGGCCATTTTTAGTCACGACCTGGGCCACAGATGTGGCTACAAAAATAACATAATTAACAGTGACAATGTACAAAACAGCAACAGTACAGAGTAGCACATATAATACAGGATTTGGTAACATACCTCAAGACAAGGTAACTAACACATAATGGAATCAGTACAGTTTTGCAAGAACAAATTCCAGTGTTCAAAGTCATATAAAGATGCCTACTTGCCGCGACAACGGGAAGTAGGCTAAATTAGTTGGTGCATGGGAGCTTGCAAAAAGCATACAAACTTTGCAACTATTCAAGCTATACAAACTATACAAGTTGGCAAAAGTCTAGCATAACAAGGTGCATAAAAGCTCAGACTTGCTAGAGAAAGTCAAGTCATGTAGGTCAGCAGCACTGCAGGGAGAGCAGTACAGAGTAGGAAAGCAGAGAGTACCGTGAAGTACGATGCAGGTAGAGAACGCTAAGGGGCAACAGGGATCTTGTTAGATATTGTCCCCAAGGATCTTGATGAGAGAAAACCTGTGAATGTTGTGTATCTGAACATTGGCTAAGCCTTTGAAACTATACCACACAGAAGACAGGACCCTCCCCATCCCCACACTGGTTGCACCCATGGTGGTATGCTGCAGAGGGCAATATGTGTCACCCTGTGGTTGGGCTTCTTTGCCTGCCACCATGGCAACTACTTAAAGTGAGCTGTGATGTCTGCTTTCTCAAGGGGGGGCTGTCAACATGCTATGATGTGTGAGGCTGGCAGAGGCACTGAACAACGTCAGGGGAGGTAGTTAGGACCTACTGAGGATCACCAGCGTGAGCCGCTGAGCCAGACTTGATAAGACTATAGTAGGTAGACTAAATGCTGCTGTTCAGAAGATGGCCCTGGTACTCTCAGACCCTATGCTGAGAAGCCTGCCTCCTAATACTGGATTCTTGGTCTCAGAGGGGTGGAATGCCTCACACAAAGACTTCAATACAGGGTGAAAACTGCAGAGAAAGAATGAAGACAGGTCAGAGGTGCTGGGAGGTCACCATGCTGATGACAGATGGACCGTGGAGGCAATAAATAGCTATAAGACATTAATAAGGCCTCCTCTGGGTGTCTCTTATGGCACAAAAGACTGTGAACATGAGATATGGGCAGGAGGAGTATAAAGCAAAGTTGAGCAGTTCTGTCTTGCCAAACCTCACAAGAGGAGTCTGCTATACCAGAAGAGACAACCATCAGAGGCCCTATTAACCTATTATAGATCATTTGAGTTAGCTGAACTGATTTATAATAAGTTCTTATGATCTTTTTTATTTCAAATTAAATGAAGCTGGCCTCCCTCTGGCTGTAAAGTGGAATGTTCCATTCCCAAATATCCTGTATGAGAGGCCACTGCATGCAGGATAAGAGGTAGAGTGGCTCTGTGTGTTGGATTTGCAGAAGTGATTTAAAGTTAATAAAAAACAGGAGGCGCTGAGGAGAGTGCCCATAAGTGCTGAAGACTTGAAAAACATGTGATATGAGGACCGCCAGACAGAGCTGGATCTGTTTCAGTGGAAATGAGGTAGTAGGGCAGATATGATTTCATGATTCAAATATATGAATGAAAATAAAAGGGATGTGGTTTTATATAACACCATGTATATAAACTGTATCCCATAGCACTTTACAATAAAGGAAAGAGGGGACAGACTCAATTATGCTGCCACGTTTAGTGTTTTGGGATAGGAAGAGAGATAAATGAGAGAGAGATTACAGAGAGGTTAAGCACAGGGAGGTTATGTAACTTGCTTAGGGTCATGCAGTGAATAAGAGGTGGCTGTGGGATTCAGATCCAGGTCTCCAGATTTACAGCTCTACACTCTAACCACTAGGCCAAACTGCCTAAAAGGATACCGCCACCAGAGCAAATGCAGATCTTCAGGATATACAAGAATCAAAGGACATGGAGATACTCGTGGCCCCATTTGGAGTGGCAAAGGACTGTCACTAAGTGGTCACAGTGACCACTTAGCACCAGCTGTGACCTTGCACTCGATTGGAGACACTGTCAGTAATATAGTTCTTTACTTTCCTGGCTGAATCCCCTCTCTCATACTTTATCTGTTTTGATCTGAACAGCTTCCCCCACCTCCTGAACTTAGCACTGTTAACTATGCTCTGCACTGGGGTGGTCTTCCCTTGTTTGATGATTAAACTTGCATTCAACCATACTAATTTTCAAGTTATGGTCTAACCAAGGCTTTCGACTTAGTTAGTCATACTCTTATCCTAGATAAGCTGCATTCTCCCAGGGTATCTGAACCCACTCTAGCCTGGTTCACTAGCTACCTCAATAACTGGTCCCAATTTGTCTCCTTTTGCAAAATCCCTTCATCCCCTGCCCATATCTCTGTGGGCATCCCTCAAGGATCAATCCTTGGGCCTCTGCTATTCTCAGTCTTTGTTAACGGTATTCCTACTTCCATACCCCACTGTAGCTCCATCATGGATGCGGATGACCTAGTACTGTTCTCTGCCTCTCGTTCCATTCCTGACCTCAATGATCATCTCACTACAGGGTTTCAACTGCTTCAGTCCTGGTTCTCCCTTAACTCCCTCATTCTTAACCTTCCCAAAACCCAAGCTATGCTGTTTGGGTCTCCAAGAAAAGTTCAGCCCTTGTTCCCTGTGTTTCATGTACTATGCCAGGATGGGGCTGCTGTACTGACCACGTGCTCTTTCAAGTACCTTGGGATGATGCCGGATCCTGCGTTTGATTTCTCCGCTCACATTAATGAAGTATGTTGGTCCGTAAACATGAAGATCAGGGCAGCCTACCACATGCACCACTCATTAACCCCTGCAGCCAGGGTCTCAGTGGCTAGAGGTGTCCAACTTCTGAGGCTTCTTCACACTTTTCCTATCCTTTCACAGACCACTGCCATTAAGCTCCAGAAGTGGGACACTACCTACAAAAATATTTGCAGGTTTGCTCTATCCACCTCTCGCCTCACCTACCATTGTCTTCTCTACTCAGCCCTGCACTAACTGTCACCTGAATCCCGTTGCTTTTTTCTCTGGCCTGCTTCATAGATTCCATGACTAGAACTCCCAGCCCTTCTGCACTTACAGCCACGTTTAACCCTGTGCTCCGCTTCCTCCCTCTAAGATCCTCCCATCTGCCATTGCTCGCTGTTCCACGCTGTGCTACAGAAATAGGTGAACAGACTTTTGCACACTTTGCCCCCAAAACCTGGAATACTCTCCCCCACAGTTTAAAGGACATCATGTCCCACTCCTCCTTTAAAACAGCACTCTTCTCTCACCTCTTAGCACTTGATTATTGTGACTGTTCCCTTCCTGCCTTACCCAAGCTGTTCTGACCCCTGTTTTCACCTTACACCTGTATGTCAATCAGTTGTACCTGACCTTCTAAAACATCCCTACGCAGATGGTCCTGCTTGCTGTAAACTTTTATGTCTATCCCTGCATGGATACCTGATGCTATGATTTGACCGCTTGTATGTACCTGTGCTTCTTTCCTAATACTGTATCTTGTACTCTCCCGGGTTGTGTCGGAAAATAGGCAGGTATATTGCCTAATGCACTTACCAGGTCACCAAAAGCTAATAAATAAATAAATAAAATAAAACACTCTCCTCAACTGTCTTTCCTCCCTGCTCATACCTACCCCTACCTCTGCCTAGTCTTCCCTTCCCGTCACATAACTCCCTGCTTCTTCAATACTCTTAGACCTCACCTGTCAGTAGGACAAGTCACATTCCTCAGGGGGCACCCAGCTCTTTGAAATTCCCAGCTCACTGACATTTGACCCTCTTCACCTCCAGTCCTCCACTTCATGAGGGTCCATCAAGAGGCAAGTCCAGGAACAGCTAAGCCCTACTTGTGGCTGTTCCCTACCCCCAGCTTGCAGCTGATCTTGTACTTTGTCAGGTTTTACAACAAGCTCACTGCCCAAATCCTACTATGTGCTTACATTTGCTTTTTTCTACAGGCTATTTCATTTTGCCTCTTGTCTACCAGAGTTTCTGCTTAGTAAGCCCCAGACTCTGTTGGTCATAACATAATTGTCTATATTCCACTTGTGTATAGTGTTCTTCATCTGCACACTAAAAGCATGTAGCTCTAAATAGAACTGTTTTGTCTTTCTCCTGTACGGTAATTACATTTTGTATTGTATGCTTTAAAACAGTCTTTTGCTGTACTGTACTACCGGTATGTCTGCACACTGTATATTCCTCCTCCTGTATATACATTTTATATTGTGTATTGTTCTCCTTCTTATGTACTGCATCATACACCCAGGACACACTTGAGTTGTTATCAGCTCAGCACAATTCTCTTGGCCCAAATATATAACTTCTATAATTGGGTGCTATCATGTTAGGTTGCTTAGATATCTATATTACCAAGAAACTGGACATTGCAGCTGGCCCATAAAAATAAGTGCAGCACTAGGGCTAGTGCTTATAACGTGGTGACCTGCATTCTGGAACAAGCTTGGGTCATTGGAGAGACAGCCCGGGAAGCAGACAGAGCATTCTAGAGGATGCTTTCTTTTTCCTCCAGAGAGGAAGGTTGATGTCTTCATTGCAAATTTACCTCCTAGATGGCCACAGGTGTTAGTGCACCTGGAGGCAGAGTGGGGGGTGGATGTTGGCCAGGCCTGCAGCTGGTGCACCACCGTATGGCCTTCTACAATATAGTATGCCAACATCCGAGACAGAATAGAAAATGACCCAGCACCTGTGAAGGATGACACTGGTATATCCAGGCCCAGCACCACCACCTCAGAACTGCTTGAGGAGACATTGAGACTTGAAGGTACATCCCTCGTACCCCCATCCCTACTTGGGTGAAAAACTAGGGCTCTGTGGAAGCCAGTGCTGAAGGTATGGGGTGCAGTGTGTTGGGTGTTTCGTGAGCCATGGTGATTCTTGAAGGAGATGAATGCCGGAGATAGGTAGGGGACACAAACTGAAAAAAACCAGGTAATAGCATACTGCAATTTTGGTACAGTCTTTGATAACAGCGTGCAAGGTCAAAGTTCTTTGGCCATCCAGACCCTTAGATCTCTAGGGTGGGTCATTTTTCCATAAGGGTATTAATTTTGAATTGAATCCTTCTGATGTGCCAAATTATGCTGAAAACTGTGAGCAGTTTTGTGATGTGGACTGCTCCCCCCCCCAAAGAACTGCACTGATACCACCAAATATAATCCACTCATGACTTGAACCAAGGTGTGCTCCCCTAGGCCACCTGATGGGAAAGTGCAGTGTCAACCACCAGGCCACCAAGTTTTCAGTAATCCACGGTTCGGTCAAGTACCCTTAAATCTATGCCACCCCCTCTTCAAAGAAAAAAATATATATTAAAACTAAATGCTGTTCTTGACTCTGGTGTTGATAATTTATTAACCATAATCAAATTATTGTGCCATGAAAAGCACTGAGGTCTTAAATAAATTAAACATTTTTAATTCCCTGAATGCCGAAGCTTTAGCTGTATAATTACATGCTTATTAGGTCCAAGGAATTTAACAGCCATCAAAGAATTCTCTGTATGCTTCTGCCTGTCAGTTGGTTTCGTGAGTGTACAAAGATCATATTTTTCATTCATCTAAGACCAGGGCTCTGTTAAAGTTTTGTCCAGTAATAAACTGCTGCATTGTTTCACGGGGCCAGGACTAGTCTGGTTACATTACAGATGATGTTGAATGATGGGATTCATTTTTTTTGTGTGTGTGTCTAGCTGAAGGCTTGAAATTAACAATTACTGAGTAGTAAAATGCTAATGTGTTCTTAATCTGCTAATTGCTTTCAGAAATGGAGTAAATATTTTTCAATCTGCTCTTGCAGTGCTCTGCTCTGTACTGTACACAGCCGCAGAGCCCTCTCCCATTGCTTTAATGTGTCATTTCCCAAAGGCACAGAAGTTGCAGCACATTTGAAGCACAGCCTATGCACAGTGCAGAAATAACAGCGTGTTCCATATGTACATGCCAGTTTTGTTAATTCTGCTGCCAATGCAGCTGCCGGCTATTGGAGCCAATTGCAAAAAGTTCTACTAGTTTTAGAAGCATTTAATTCAATCCATGTTTCTGTAGCTCAGTTTTTATTTAATTTCTTTATTATTTATATCAGTATCACGTAATCAATGTTTTTCATGTTCATTAGTATCAGTCAGACTGGTGCTGTACTTGCCTCTGTAGTAACCACTTTGAAATGAGGAATTGTACCTGCATATGGCCATCCCAGGAAGGGAAACCTGTGAATGAATAAACGGTTTCATATTACCAGGAGTATACATATTAAAGAGACAGTGCAGCTTTTATGAATGTTTAAATTATAAAATTGGGTCAAGACGGGTACCACTAACACTACCCTCAGATTTGACAAGCCAAGAATATCAGAAGTCAGCTACCATGCCTATTTTTACTCACAATTGCACAATGCTGTTTTAATACAAGAAATTTAGCCTTCTGCCTCAAAACACAAAGGAAGAGTGATTATTTTTCCCAATGAGCACAAAGTATGTTGTGTGTTACTGTCCATGTATTATATAGGTTTCCTAAACAAAATAAATAAAATAATTAATATATATTCTATGCCATTCATATCCCCCCTTTCCCATTCAACAACTAAATAAATAAATTGATACATGTCATATTTATTTATTTTTTATGTGTGTATGTATTTGTTTACCGGGTGAATGCACTGATCCAATGGACTATTTTCAGGCATGACCCAGGCCGTAAAGATGGCAACAGTTTTACAGAGACAAGATACAGTTCAGGAGCTAGAAAATACTTAAGGTAAAAAAAAAAAAATAATTTACAAGAGACAAGTTACATTGCAGTAGCTCCTGGGTAGGAGTACAAGACATATACAGCCAGATGAAGTTATATACAAATGTATTGCATTTACAAGGAACTGGGTTAATTACAGTATTTACGCATATTTACAGTGTTTATACATACTCCCCAGAAAGAAAGGTTTAGGGATGGTTGTTGTGCACAACGGACAGTAGGCTGCTAAGATATAGTTTTACAATGATCACCCTCGGGGCATGAATAGGTGGCAGTAGACAGTAACATTTATTTGTAGTGTGACATAAACAGACGATGTGAATCCAGGGAGTGGAGTGAGGAGGGTAGTTCATTCCATAATTTGGGGGCTGTGGATGTGAATGCCCTACCGCCCAGGCATGTGGAGATCTGGGAGGTTTCAAATAGACTAGAGCAGTTGTGGAGGTTTTGGGGGCAGTGCTTCGGTCTTAGCAGGGGGAAGAGAAGTGACCTGACCCCGTCCCTGATGGCCTTGTCTATTGTGCAACTGAGAAGGAGGTCATTTCTAGCCTGTAGGGGGAGCCAGATGAGAGATTGATACTGTATAGGCAACAGTGATGGGTTGAGTAGCGTGTCAGCAGTGCAAATCTGCATATACTGTTGTATGTGATATGCATCCTAGATAGCTCCTGAGCTGGTGTTTATGCAAATAGGGGCGCAGTAAAATCCATCAGGGGAGATGAGTCCCTTGGGCTATGGCCAGTCATGCTTCAGGCATCAAATTGTGCTTCAGCCTGTACCCTACTGTTAATTTGTGATTGATGCACTGGCTAGTTGTTTTAATATGCTCGGAGAAGGTCAGTGCTGGATCCAGGGTGATGCCTAAGTACTTAAAAGAGCACACTGTGTGTGGGGGGGGGGGGCGGGGGGTGCCAGGAGACTGAGCACTGAGAGTGATTCCTGTTCTGGCAATTTTAGTCAGCTTGAGTTGGAACCCAGGAACATAGCCTTGTCTTGTCAGAGTTGACCATGAACCTGTTTTCCAGGAACCAGTTGTGTGCAATGTAGTAGTTTGTTATAAGAGTAGTGGAGAGATCAGCCATGCTGCTCTCTCTGTGGCATGTGACCAAATCATCAGCATAGAGAATGGCGTCACATGCTAGGCTGTCTTTGGGAAGGGAATTGATGAACAGGGAGAAGAGGATGGGCCCGAGGATGGAGCCTTGGGGGACCCTGATGCACACTGCTCTGGCTGAAAAGGTAGCTTCTCCAACACAGACCATTTGGGACTGGCCAGCAAGGTATCTTTGGAACCAGGTTGTAGTTCCCGAAGTTCCTAGGCCCTTTAGTTTGACAAGGAGGAGGTTGTGGTCCACCAGGTCAAAGGCCTTGATCAGGTCCATGAAAATTGCACCCGTGATGTTCCCCATGTCCATGTTCCTGAAGACATGATTAGTAAAAAATGTTAGAGCAGTGTTAGGGCTACTGTATGATGCTTATGGAAACTTTGTGCTGGGGACATAGTAGATTATACTTAGTGATGTACTCAGATAGTTGATGGTGTACCACTTTTTTGAAGATTTTGCTGAAGTGCTGTAGAATCAAGATAGGTCAGTGGTTTTCTGAAGCTTGGGGATCACCAGATTTAAAATTGGGAATGACTCTCACTATTTTTCCATATAGAGGGCATGGACAATGTGGATAGGGAAAGTTTGATGACTGTGGTCAGGGGTCTGGCTAGGAGAGGGGCAATAATCTTTAGAAAGTGAGGGGAGAGACCGTCGCTACTCTGGCTTCCCCCATTTGGGAGACCTAGCAGTAGCTTATAAGTTTCCCACAGGGTAATGGCCTTAAAATGGAATGGGGGTAGGTCCTGATTTGTGAGATAGTCGAGGTGGGATTGCCTTTCATATTTTTGCTGTGTCAGTGTCTCAGCAGGTTGCACACTCACCTCTGAGGCCAGAAGATCAAAGAATTTTGGAGCAACTGGAGGCAAAAAGGCTGCAGAACCACTGGCAGCATGGCTTCACAGGAGGGAGGATATGTTAAACGAATCTCTCTTTGACTGGGTTACCAGGAAGGTGGATCATAGGAGAGCAGTGGACATGGCCTATCTGGGCTTCAGTAAGGGTTTTGACACTGTGCTGCACAAGAGGCTAGTTAAGAAACTAAGCAGCCTGGGGTGGGGTAGAAAGTGACAAGCTGGGTATCAAACTGGTTAAGGGATAGGAGGAAAAGGGTGGTAGTAAACGGTAGGCACTCAGGTAATAGGAAAGTGACTAGTGGTGTGCCACAGGGTTTGGTACTGGGACTGGTCCTCTTAAATGCCTTCATAAGCAACATTGTGGAGGAGCTTGAGGGTAAGGTGTGTCTCTTTGCTGATGATTCAAAAATGTGCAACAAGGTTGACACTCAGGAAGTGGTGGAGAAAATGCAAAGGGCTCTGAGGAAACTAGAGGAATGGTCTAGGGGGTGGCAGCTAGGTTTCAATGCAAAAAAAGTGCAAGATTATGCACTTAGGGCTGAGGAACCCAGTGGAGGTGCATATTATGGGGGAGTGGAGCTTATAGTCATCAAGCAAGAAAAAGACCTAGAGGTCATCATATCTGATGACCTCAGGGTAGCTAGACAGTGTAAGAAAGCAGTGGGAAAGGCTAGCAGGATGCTGAAGTGCATTGGGAGAGCGATTTCTAGCAGGAGGAGGGAGATGGTGCTGCTGTTGTATCACTCACTGGTGAGGCCCCACCTAGAGTACTGTGTCCAGTTTTGGAGGCCAAACCTCCGCAAGGACACTGAAAGAGTGAAAAATGTACAGAGGATGGCAACCAAAATAGTGAAGGGACTGCACAAGAAGCCATTTGAGGAAAGACTGCAGGAATTCAACATGTACTCCCTGGAAGAGAGGAGAGCGAGAGAGGACATGATTGAAACCTAGAAATACCTCACAGGAAATTAACAAGGTGCAAATGCAGGGTCTATTTAGACAAGGGGGCATGAAATGAAGCTAAGAGGAGGACGTTTAAAAGAGATGTGTGGAAATGTTTCTTCATAGAAAGGGTGAAGGATGACTGGAACAGCCTGCCAGAGGAGGTACTGGAGGCAAAGACCGTGGGGAGCTTCAAGCATGTGTGGTATAGGCATAGGAGCATATTAGGCAGAGGAACGGGGGAAGAAGGGACACCTATGACCACCTACGGTCAGTGGTGATGGAAGGGTCAGGTACAAGGGGCAGACTGAATGGGTCAAAGGGTCCTTTTCTGCTGACAAAATCTGTTGCTATGTAATGCTGTGGGTTGTAATGCCACACCAGAAACTGGGGATAAAATACCAATACCGATATTGTTGTATACCATCAGGGAAGGGGACTGCACTCTTGAGGTGCTGTCTTTCAGATGAGCAGTTAAGTCTCATAAGTCAGATCTGAGAAAATAGCTTACTCAAAGAAGTCTCATTTGTGGTATATTCAATATCTCTATTTATAGGGTCCGGGTGACGCCATAAAATACATCTAATTTATTTTTAAAACTGTGAATTGAGTCACTATTAACTATGCTATTTGGAAGTTTGTTCCAGCAAGACACCACTCTTTGGTTAAACCAAGACCCTCTTCTATTTGTCCTATACAATTCTCCTTTTAATTGGTAATCATGGATACTTGTAGATTTAACAATAGTTCTTCTTTCCAATCACACACATTTCCACAAATCCAGGTTCCAAAATGCTGAATACACCAAACATAAATCTCCCTGTAACCTATGATATTCTAATAAATATAATCCCAGATTCAGCAACCTATCCTCATATGGGAGGGACTGAAGACCGTCAATCCTTTTTGTTACTCTCCTCTGCACCGCCTCCAAGTTCTTGATATCCGCTATATGATAAGGACTCCAAAACTGCACACCGTACTCCATTAGAGGCCTCACCAATACACCATATTATGGCAGTATCATGGTCCTATCTCTACTTTTAATACTGTGCAAGACACAGTGCATCATTCTGTTCATGCTGTATACCACTTAAACCCAGGTCCTGTCTGCCTGTTCTGCTGGTTGTTCAGGTGGACGTCAAAGATCCCATGGCACATCTCAAAAACAGTAAGGGAACTTTATTAAAATAAAATTAAACCAAACAATCAAATACATTACATTTGAAATGCATACTCAGATATTTTCATGTTAATTTTAATGAAAAGAAAAGAATTAACTACGAAAGAAACTTACCAAAACAAATAAATGAAATAGTCAACAAAAATGTTGTCAGCAGCTACACTTTTTTCCAAGCAAGCAAACTGAATTCCCCAAAATAAAAACTGTGCCATCATGCTCCAAAGTCTCCTGCCTAAACAAACTAAAATATCCCGTTCCATACTTTTTAAAATTAACCACTGTTCAGGCTTCTCATTCCTTAAAACATATTTCTTTTAGAGCTGTTTCACACGTTGCAGTAACATAATATGATGATCCGGTCTGCTTTTCTTTTGTTGATTCTCTCCTTGTCCTCAGCCATCATCCTTAATGAATGTCTCTTACTTAAGTTCAAATCCTGGTCCATAACCTCATCTTCTGGCTTTTGAAAACATTGTTTATCCTCTGAGGGAACACAGACTGCAGATGAGGACCTAACCCCAGCCTGCAGCAAAAACACCTTCCTCTTCCAACTCCCCAGGATCCACCATCTTGGTCAGTGAGCCAACAGCATTCCCTGCCAAGAGTAGGAATGTTTCCCCAGTTTCCTGGCCAGATTTCCCCCCCATTTCACTAAAAATTACTCCAACAGCTTAACCTGGTTCAATGTCATTTGGCTTCCATCTGAGTACCCTCAGCCAATGAGGCTGAAAATAGCAGAACTGCCTAGTCCTCCATTCTCGGACAACGCAGCTAAATAAATAAAACAAATTACTTTCCTAGTATTGAGTGCCCTATCTTCTTCATATTTTTTCTGCCATTTCTCTCCTCTTTGCCTTTGAAAATTGCTTACCGTATGTTCTTTGTAAGAACTGTTTTCATTCTCCCACTGAATAAGCCCTATATTAATATTCAAAACCAAACAGTGCTTAATTATACCCAATTTCACCAATATTATGCTGCCTGTTTTGCTTTTGTACATGTGTTCCACTACTTTTATCCTTCTTCCTAAGTAGAGTTCTATTAAAAATGTAACCATGCAATCAAATCAAATTATGATACACAGAATGATGCAACAGCTGTGTGTTTATTGCGCATTAGTTATTACAAGAATCTGAAACTCAGTGAAGCTGTCACAGGGAACATTGCCATGCTGGGCTCTTGTTTCTGACAAAGCTTCACATCTGCTTTCAGTACAGTTTTAGTACATTCTGTGTATATTGCCTTCATCAAATAGACAGATGCATGGAAGCATGAATGCTGTACATAAACATATATACTGCAATTTAACCAGCCAAAAACTGAGATCACATTTAGAATATTTCAAACACTGAACAGTAGTTCGCACACAGTGAGGAATAAGGATAGGCACCAAACTGCATACAGCCCAGTTCCCTATGGGATTTCTCACTCACAACAAACTATAAATACAAACTTATTTGTACCATAGCTGTGTTTTGGTATAGCAGAACCTATGCTATGTATTTAATAAAACAGGTGTCACCGGTACTTTGTTCATGTAGTGTTTTTCAGTACTGTTGAGATAAAAAATAAAGCCAACTTTGTTTTCAGCTTTCTCTAACAGCTTCTGTATGCCAATAAATTCAGTTACCTTGTGTCGAAGTACTCCGCAGTCCCCAGTAGGCCTTTCCCTCAGACCTTGTCACCGAGACAGGCTGGACCAGTGTCACTGCCAACAAAGTACCCTCTTTAGCAAGAGCGCAGACCCTGGTGCTCTGATAACCTTTTTCCACCACCTTCTACCCTTTAGACTCCCTGTAGTGAGGGTCTCTTCTATTGGTAGGACACACTGTACTCTCTTGGATATCTTTTACTATGTACCCTGTATCCAGATACCTTTCCCTCTGAGATGCAGTTACAAACAGCCATTTACTCTAGTCTTTATGAATATGACTAATTCATTACTAAACAATAGTTGTCCAAATACAGCAGAAATATGTTGGTATATACACCATTTCCACATAATCAAACAACAGTACATATACATGAGTAGGAAATAAACTTTCACTCTTGTGCAAGCAAATGTTTCTATCTTCTCTACAAGTTACAAAGTTGTTTCTAAGCTCACTAACATGGTCACTTTCTGATCGTGGATCTGGCTCCCTTCGTTGATGCTTACTCCGCATCCCCCTATTGAAAAGAGAGAAAGGGCTATGCTGAAAAATGTATGCCCCCTCCATGCTTTGTTGGAACAAGGCTGTGGTATCATTTTCCTGTACCCACATTCATCTGATTAGCTGAAGCTGACTTGGACCTGGAATCTTGGTGACATCTACTTTGCAGTACTGTCTAACAAACCTGTATCCCAGGAGGCTACTGCCTCTTGAAGATAGAAACATAGAAACATAGAATTTGACGGCAGATAAGGACCGCTTGGCCCACCCAGTCTGCCCATTTTCCTACCTACTGGATAAGCTGCAGATCCTAGTTAACCAGCAGCCTACTTCTTCCTGCCCCCACCCCCCAGAATTGCCTTATGACTATCCCATGCATGCTTGAATTCCCCCACTGATTTTGACTCCACAACCTCCTCCAGAAGGCCGTTCCATGCATCCACAACCCTCTCTGTGAAGAAATACTTCCTTAAATTACCTCTGAGGCGCCCCCTTCTATCTTCAAATTGTGCCCTCTTGTTCTTGCACACCTCTTTTTTTGAAAGATGCTACCCTCTTGGACTTTGTTGATTCCCTTGAGGTACTTGAAAGTTTCTATCATGTCCCCCCTCTCCCTCCTTTCCTCGAGGCTATACATATTAAGCTCCTTAAGTCTCTCTTTCATATGACTTCCGTGCAGACCCTGCACCATTTTAGTTGCCCTCCTCTGGACAGCTTCCATCCTGTCTATGTCTTTGCAGAGATTGGGTCTCCAGAACTGCACAGTACTCAGATGGGGTCTCACCAGCTGTCTGTACAGAGGGATAATAACTTCCTGTTTTCTACTGGTGATGCCTCTCCTATGCATCCCAGTATCCCCAAGCCCTCCTTTTGCCCTCTCACATTGCTTGCCCATCTTTAGGTCATCTGATATGACTACCCCCAGGTCCCTTTCCATTTTTGTTGTTGTTAGTATCTCACCCCCCCATTGTGTACTCTTCCCCTGGGTTTTTGTTTCCCAGGTGCATTACCTTGCACTTCTTAGCACTGAATCTAAGCTGCCATACATTTGACCATTCCCCTAACCTTGCCAAGTCCCTTCTCATCCTTTCCACCCCACCCTGTGAATCAACTCTGTTGCAGATCTTAGTGTCATCTGCAAAGAGACATGCTTTTCCTTCCAGTCCTTCTGCAATGTCCTATAAAGACATTGAAGAGGACCGGTCCTAATACTGAACCCTGTGGTACCCCACTAGTAACCTCCTTTCTTCTGAGTGGACTCCATTTACTATTACTCTCTGTGTCCTATTCTCCAGCCAATTCCTTACCCAGGCTGTCATCTTGGGACCCACTCCCAGGCTGGCTAACTTGTATATTAATCTTTTGTGTGGGACTGTGTCAAATGCCTTGCTAAAGTCTAGGTAGGCCATGTCCACAGCCCCTCCCTGATCTACTACTTTGGTCACCCAGTCAAAGAAATCTATCAGATTCGTCTGACATGACCTTCCCGCTGTGAATCCATGCTGCCTAGCGTCCTGTGCTCCTCTGGCCTCTAGATACTCGACAATTCTTTCCTTTAGAAGTGATTCCATCATTTTCCCTATCACTGAGGTTAAACTAACAGGTCTATAGTTTTCTGCTTCTGCCTTGCTCCCACTTTTGTGAAGGGGAATCACATCTGCCCTCCTCCAGTCCTCGGGTACCACCCCATCCTCCCATAATTTGTTAAAAAGGGTAGTCAGTGGTGTCACTAGTTCTACCCTTAGTTCTTTTAGAATTCTGGGATGAATCCCATCAGGCCCCCTTGCTTTCATCTCATTACCATAGCAAAGAACCTTGGCAGAGCCAGGTCCAGACAGGATGTCTCCAACCTTTTCATCACTAATGACCCCCCTGCCCCTTCAGGAGGTTCTCTCACAGTGAAAGATTAAGCACCTGTTAAGATTCTGCTGAGCTGCCAAATTCTCCCAGAAGTATGTAAGGCTTTTATTACAGTTGATCAATGCTGTCTCATGATAGCAAAACTCTGGCCCCCACACCTATATAGAAAGCACATCAGCAATTAAACAAGAAATCATTCAGGCAGTACAATGGGAAAGTGGTGCTGTAGTAATTTGTTGATTTGGCGCCCAATCCCACAGGCCTTCAATGACCACATTGAGGATCTATCAAAGAGGCTTAAAGCACGCTTGGGTTTCTTCTTTAGAAATAGGACCCTCTTTTCTCTTGCGACCAGCAAAAGACTTGTCCAAGCAACATTCCTTCCCTTGCTTGACTACGAAGACATTATCTTTATCTCCTCCCCAACTCTGAGCCTATCTAAACTGGACATACTCTATCACCGTGCTCTTCACTTCATTACTAACTCTGCGTACAGGACCCACCACTGTGATCTTTATGCAGCAGTTAGGTGGACCTCTCTTGCCACCAGACGCCTCCTGCATGCTGGCATTTGGACCCTCAAATTACTACTCCACAAACTGCCTGTCTATTTAACGTCTCTCATACACATCTCGCATAGCACCTACTCCCTAAGGAAATCTGACCTTATCCTACTAGATGTTCCCAGGACACGTACCACAGCTGGCGAAAGAGCTGTCTCATACGCCCTCCCAAACATTTGGAACCAATTACAAGCCATGCTGAAGCTAACCAGCATCGTATCGATTAACTCTTACAAAACACTAGCTATCTCTAAATTAAAAGACATATGCAGGTGCTACTAGGCCCCCAATGCCAAGTCAACTTCCTAGGTACCAACTGGCCTTCTACTTATTAAGCTGAAATGAGTTGCATAATTTAGGGCAAGGTTAAAGCTGGAATGTACTGCATATACAGCATAAGGACTTCTATTGTGCATACCTCTTGTATTATATATATTTTTTTCTTTGTTCTACATTTTATATCTCCTGTCTATGTAATTGCGAACTGTATGTGTATGTGCCTCAGGACCTCCTTGTGAATGAGCTTGCTCAACGGAGTCTTTCCTGCAATAAACTTGAACAGGCTCTGGGTGCCTTATAGAATGTACAAACAACAGCACAACTTGGTCACCACAACTAGATTTCCAAATTGTGATGCGACATTTCATTTACATTGCGGTCCTGCTTCTGCCCCAAGTTAATCACTGAAACATAATACTGCCTTCCTTTGGTGTAAACACCATGGACTGACTTATTTATTTTTTTAGTTCCATAAAGGTTTTTATCTACCTTGACTGGAGCCTCATCAGCCTCTTTCCATCCCCCCCCCCGGGAATAATCTGCCTCCTTGACTCCCCCATGGATTACCCCAATGACAGGAGCCAGGGGGATATGCATCCTCCCCGCTCCTTCCCTCCCAGAGACACACGTCCAGAACCAATGTGCCAGGATCCCAGTGGTGGCCTGGGCAGTGGGTGAGCATGCCGACTGTTACTGAGCCAACTCCACCATTTTTTCTTCTGTCTTTATCCCACACCCATTCTGGGGACCACACATCGGTACATGTGCCTGGAGGCACAGCTTCCTCCCTTACATGCCAGTCCAAACTATGCTGCTACCCAGCCTCCACTGGGTGACAGTCGACAGTGGAAGTGACAAGCCCTCCCTCTGTAGGAGAGGACAGCAGTTTGATGGATGCTCAATCCTCTCCCCCCAGCTGACCCCCAGTGACCAGAGTCTGTTCCCAAACCCGGGTCACCAGCATGGCAGGAGGTGAGGCACAAGCACCTCAGACAGCCACTCTATTGGGTGGGCCTGGCTGACTTACTTTTTGCATGGCTGCAACATCTTCTTTATTTAGAGTTTTCATTACCTGTGTCAGGCCAGCTGAGATGAAACATTTGACATGGGGGCTCTGCTGCTTTACTAGCATAGCAGCAGAGGAGAGGGAATCACAGTGACATAAGCTCACTCTGTGTCTGCAAGTTTACCAAAGTGGGATTTGGCTCAGAGCTTCTTGCTCTAACCACTAGACCACAGTATCTTAGATTTCATTTGGCAGATTGTGTACTCCTGAACCATATCCATAATACATTCAGTATGTGCACCACAGTTAAACAGTGTAGCTGCACCATATGTGCAGCCCTCCCGCCTGAAAAGGACTAACGATGAATAACAGCTTTGAGCAAAGCCCTGTCTTCAACAGATTAGCACTGAATAAGGGCAGCAATACACTTTACTTCTTTATGAAGTGCCCCCAGGGCAGTAACATATTGATTGTTGGTGGTGTTTGTGAGTTGGTTCTGATTTAAATTAAAACTCTGGCATTTCCTTCATCTTAACCTCTACTTTGTGGCAAAACTATAATAAGAAGGCAGAACAGTGACAGTTAGAAGCAAAAGATCGAGAGCGTCAGGATCCTGGTTTTGATTTCCTGGGACTCATGGACTCTTTATGAGACCTTGGCAAGTTACCAGCTCTCTTCAGCTACAGTCCTCCTCCTAGCTACAGTATAAGTTGAAGCTGAAGTAGGATCCCACTATAAATGATGAGATGGTGCCTATCTTATCCTAGTTGGGCCACTCCAGGGGTAAATACATTCTAAAATAAAGATTTTTTCTGAAATCAAAATGTGGTCAGTACATAGGACTTGGACATACTAGAAAAGGGTGGATCACTTCTCAGGAAGTGCTTTGATCCTGGAGTACAGAAAAAGAGAAGATGATGTATTGTTAGTAAGTGGAGTATGAATGCATTGCTATATTGCTGGATTCTGATTGGCATTCTCTGTAAGGAACTGGTAGCTTGTCAGCAACAGTGGTGGGGTAAGGGGTGTGGTAGACACTGAGGGAGCATGGTGGGGGGGGAATTATCCCCATCTGTTCCTTAAGTAGTAGCTTAGTCGTCAGTGTCTACCACACCCCCTCAGACTGCCTTAATATCATTTGTGTTGAAATCACTGTCTTTGAAAAAAAATATATCCATTTACTCTTTGCAAAAATTCACCTTCACCAGCCCAATGCTCACTGTCTATCTCTCCCCCTCCCCTCTGCTACTCCCACGACTGTAGTAGGATAAGGTGCAGATGTGAAGGATAAGTGGCCCAAACTCAGGAATGGTGTATCTACAGAGACTGGTTGCCTGAGCCTCAGCTAGGTCAGTGAAATAATTACCCACTCTAAAGGTCTTTTATCCACAGCTAGCTGGTGGAGTAGAGGAATTATTACTGGCTTTTTCTCTAGTTGCCTGACATGCTGCATTCAGCATTTGAAAAGCCTTTTCACTTTCTATATGTGTGAGTGTGTGTCTGTGTCAGAGAGACAGAGACTGCTGCATGGAGTGCCCTGTTTTTCTTTTCCAGAGCAGGAGGTTTCATTTTGCAATAGGAGTTCTGGTCCTGCCCCCCACAATGGTGATGAGGAGAGATGGAATAACTTATTCTGTCATTCCATTTCCCCTCCTTTTTACTTTCTAACAGTTGGAGGTGTTGGTGATATTTTGGGCTCTTTAATATAATGAATCCCATGTCTTAAATTTCTTAATTGGGAAAGCTAGCATTTTAAATGAGGGATGTGTTTTTAAAAGCAAAATCTTGAACCTCCTAAGTGATTCTTAGATCCCCATTTGAGTAAGATTTCACAAACCATGACTGTCTTCCATCTGCCCGTGATTCCCGATACCAATTTTCAGTTGGGCCATTCATTGTTTTTCTCCGTGTCTCAGACAGGCAAACGATTATAATGCTGTAACAATATTTAGCCTGGTTACATCGCTCGTTGTAAAATGGGAGTGATGTTACTATGTTCAGTTCCTTGACTACTATTAGAAAGCATTTCAGCCCGATAGCACGTGAAAAATTCTATACTCTTCCATGAATGCCACCACCTTGAAATGCAAACAACTTACTGCAGTGTGTCTTCTAAAAAAGGTAAAATTAACAAAGAGGTTGATAGTGTCTCTCTAACGTCTTCTGTTTCACTTTGAGCCAATGGGAGCAAGCAAAAATAGTGTAGTAGGGAGGGGAGGGTGAAGGAGGAAGCAACCACACTGTAATGAATGGAGAGGACACGGAGATATGTGTTTCAAGTCCACTCCATGGAAGGTGACGGGCAGTACTATGTTTGAAAACATTCCAGCTGTGTTGCTCGGATAGTATCCTATCAATTAGGATACCACTGGATACCAGTCTTTTTGCCAGATAGTTGATCCAATCAGATAGTGCTATCCAACCGTGGATCCGACTGTCCTGGATCCAGGTCGGATTCCCCGGATCCACGGTTGGATCCCTGGATCCAATGCTGGATCCGACTGTGGATCCCTGGATCCAACATCAGATAGTGCCGGATCAGACATTGGATCCCTGGATCCGATGTCAGATCCCTGGATCCGGCATTGGAATGTGCGGGATCCGACCTTCAACTTGGTCGGATCCCAGGTCAGATTCCATCACTGTCCAACAGATCACAATCGGATCCACAAAGACACTATCTGAGCAACGTCACATTCCAGATGTTCCAGAGCCCCTTTCTCAACTGACATAGTCACAATATGTCAGCACAGTTCCGCTATGCAGCTGTACGTTTGAAATCCTACACCAAGACCTAAAAGCCCTATCACTCACATCATGTAGCTGAATCACAGACACTGAATGTACCTTTGAACTTGACTAAATTAAAGAAAAAGAGTATACATGACCACAGTGGGTGCTTACAGCTATGCTGTTAGTACATAAAATGCACTAATGCAATCAGCGCAAGTTTACAAAGTTAGACGTGTGCAGCACTTTAAAAGCCTAGCACAGCTGCCCTGATGTCCCAGCAGCAGTATGATGTGCTGCCATGCAGATGAGCCAGGTTTTGAAAGAACCAGGGTGGTCGCATTGGGAGGCAGGCGAGGTTGAGGAAGGTGCTGTGCGGTAGCATGCCTCAGCCAGGAAGGGTTGAAGGGGAGCTCTGGCAGTACAGCAGCCCCTGGGATTGGGCCAGGGAGTTTGCTCCTGCCATTGGAGATGTGCTGCATTTGCTTGAGGCCATGTCGGGAAAGTGGTAGAAATCAGAAAGGGAGGAAAGCCCACAGCTCTGTGAATGACGGCCTAGGCTCTTGGCACCCTGGGTCCTACTGCTTGCCAGCACTGGAACCTGGTGAATATGGAGGACTGCCTTGGGGGCGATGCCCTCTACTGGAGCCCCTACCATGGAGGGCAAAGCTACAGGGCTAGCTAGTGGGCTACAGGGGCAGGGAGAATCCGGGAGACACAGGCACAAATAGGGTACATCCCTGGGATCAGGGTTCATTCCTGGTTGACAAATGTGGCTGGGGAGGAAAAATGCCTTATTTATTTATTTATTTGTTTATTTATGTCTTTGATAACCAGGTGAGCAAACTGATCGAGAGGACCATTTTCAGTCACAACCTGGGCCACCAGGGTGGCAAACACAACAAACATCAATACAATGCAGAGATACAATTAGAACAAAACAGACTGCCGAATACACTTGGTATGAGGTCAAATTACATAGTACAAATATTTCAGAGAAATCAGTACATACTGGTGTAGTGACATACATTAAGTGGCTATGCAATATAAAAGGCTTAACATGGTGATTATGGTAAAGTATTACATGCAATGTACATACAGTCACCGGGGAGCCAAGGAAATAAATACAGTTAAAATGAAGGTTCAGTCTATCACCAGGAGTGGTACAGGCACAAGTCATAGGCAGAAATGCAACTTAAGCTAAGTTGCAGAACCTGCTAACAGTTCAGAATAAAACAGGTAGTCATATCCAGATTAAACAGAGGAGCAGAACAGGGCAAGAGGGTAGGGGCACTGGAGGTAGGGTGAGGGCACGAATAGGTGCTATGCCAGGATACGGGCCCTGGTACTGCCTGGGAAACAGCTGCAGGTACAAGCAGCCTCGGTCATGAGCCGCGCCCTTAAGTTTGCCTTGAAAGATTGATGGGAGGGGGTTGATCGGATGGACAAAGGAAGTCTATTCCAGAGGGAAGGGGCAGAGACAGAGAAAGCTTTACTACCCATGATAGTAGTAGTAGTAGTGCAAGAACTTCCAGTGGGAGAATGGAGACTCTGAGAGACCACTCTGTTAGTGAGTAGGGAGGAGTAGGGGGACAGCTGATGGTTCCTGAGTGCACTGTCAATGAGGCTGCCCTTAGCAAAGTCAAAACAACCCTGCAGAGAGAGCCACCCTAGGGACTGGTATAGCAAGCAGTGATGGGTGGTATTTATTTATTTATTTGCTTTTGGTAACCGGGTAAGCACTCTAGACAGCAAGTGCCTATTTTCAGGTATGACCCGGGAGAATTACAGGGTAATTACATAGGAGAGATGCATTAAACAACAATTACAGTCAGGAGCAGACATACTCCAATAGTGAGACAGAGAAGCAGTTACATAGTAGCGTTACAGTCAGGAGCAGAATAAACTCCAAAAGTGGGAATAAAACATCAGTGATTTTAAGGCAGTAAAACAAGCAATGGAATTGCATACACTCATGTCACAGAGGGACTTGAAGGACAAAGCGGCAGATGGAGTTGTATGTGGTATGTAAGCAGGTCCATAGGGAAAAGGATGCAGTAGAGTATAAGGGGAACAGTAGTCAAGGAGGGGCAGAAGGTTTCCAAGAGCAATGGCTAGGCAAGCTTCCTGGGACAGAAATTGATTTTGGAGGTAGGCAGCACCTAATTGTTGGTGGATTTTCATCCCAGTGTTGCTGATCTGTTCATCAAAAGTAAGGGAGGGGTCTAGGGCAACACCTAGATATTTAAAGGCAGGGGTAGTTTTGAATGGAGCCGAGGGCTGGCAGGGGTAGTGATCAAGAGTGGGTTTTTTGACCTGACTATCTTTGCTAGGAATGGCTTAGAGCCTTCATCTTTTTCTCATTAATGAGAAGTTTTTTGGAGAGGAACCAGCTCTGTGCAGCCTCAAAGTTTGTTGTGAGTGTGGTGGACAAGGACTCTATGGAATTATCGCTGTGGTACATGACTAGGTCATCTGCATAGAGGATGGCCTTCCAAGTGATGCTTTTAGCAGGGATGTCATCAATAAACATAGAAAAAGGTAGAGGCCCCAGTATTGAGCCCTGAGGTACACTGGTGTGGGTAAGTAGTGGAGCAGAGGATTTTTTACCAATCAAGACAGACTGGGACCTGCCTGAGAGGTAGCTACGGAACCATGTGACCTTGTCTGGTGAACAGCTGAAGTTTAGCAGGGCGAAATAGAGGAGATGGTGGTCTACGAGGTCGAAAGCCTTCGACAGATGCACAAACACTGCACCTGTGGCCCTGCCCTTGTCAATATTTCTAAGGATATGGCGTGAGAAAAGTGCCAAGGTGGAGGAAGTACTATGGTGTTTGCAGAAGTCATGCTGGAGAGGACACAGGAGGTGTTATTTTTCTAGATGATTGGATAGTTGGTAGTGAATGATTTTCTCAAGTAATTTACTCAGATGAAGAAGTAGAGAGATGGGCCTATAATTTTCAGGGGGGAGGGGATCCCCAGCCTTAAAAATGGGTAAGACACGAGCATGTAAAAAAAAAAAACGAATGTAAAGATTATACAACTTGCAACAAAAAGATAAGTTGCAAGAGGCATCGGGGGTATTCAGGCTGGATCAGTAGTTTCCGTTTCCCTTTGGATGCTGGAACCAAGGATGTCATGCTTGCATGTGCAAATTGCACATGCAGATGCATGGCAGGACACAGCACCAGCCGGTGTTCTACTTCCAACAAGCTGGTCTGACAGCACTGCCAGGTGGCAGCAACATTGCAGGGTCTGCAGCCCTCCCTCCGTGGGGATGGAGCGCATCCTCTTGGATGCTCACTCCTCCTTCCCCCCAGCCAGCCCCCCATGTCCCAGGCTTGTTCCTGAATCCTGGCTGCCAGTGTCATGAGTGGTAGCCCTGCTGCTGCACCATTGGGCTGGCCCAAGTGCCAACTTTGCTTTTATGCATTTCCTACATCTACAATATACAGTGGTGTGAAAAAGTATTTGCCCCCTTCCTGATTTCCTCTATTATTGCATATTTGTCACACTGGATGTTTTCAGGTCTTTAGACAAAATGTAATATTAGATAAAGGGAACCTGAGTGAACAAATAACACTTGTTTTTTTTTTATTTCACTTATTTAATGAAAAAAAGTTAACCAACACCAATTGGCACTGTGTGAAAAAGTAATTGCCCCCTTACACTTAATAACTGGTTATGCCACATTTAGCTGCAATGACTGCAACCAAACACTTCCTATAATTCAATATCAGTCTTTCACATCGCTGTGGAGGAATTTTAACCCTCTTCCTCGAGAACTGCTTTAATTCAGTAACATTTGGTAGGTTTTCAAGCACGAACTGCTCGTTTCAGGTCCTGCCACAGCATCTCTATTGGGTTTAGTCTGGACTTTGACTAGGCCACTCCAAAACTTTAATTTTACTTCTTTTCGCCATTCTGATGTGGACTTGCTTTTGTGTTTTGGATCATTGTCTTGCTGCATGACCTAACTCGCTTCAACTTCAGCTGATGGAAGGATGACTGGACATTCTCCTTAAGAATTTTCTGGTACAGAGCAGAATTCATGGTTCCTTTAATTATGGCAAGTCATCCAGGTCCTTAGGCAGCAAAGCATCCCACACCATCACACTACCACCACCATGTTTGACTGTTGGTATGGGTGTTCTTACTGTGGAATGCTGTGTTTGCTTTACGCAAGACATTATGGGATCATGTTGTTCAAAAGTTCCACTTTGACTCATCTGTCCATAGAACATTTTCCCAAAAGGCTTGTGGATCATCCAGGTGCTTCTTGGCAAATGAGATACCAGCATTTATGTTTTCTTCTTGGTTAGCAGTGGTTTCCGCCTTGCTACTCTCACATGAAGCCCATTTTGCCCAGTCTCTTTCTGATTGTGGAGTCATGAACACTGACCTTAGCTGAGGCAAGAAGCCTGCAGTTCTTTGGATGTTGTTTTAGGATCCTTTGAGACTTCTTGGATGATTTTACACTGCGCCCTTGGAGTAATTTTGGCAGGCCGCCACTCCTGGGAAGGTTCACTACTGTTCCAAGTGTTCTCCATTTGGAGATTATGGCTCTCACTGTGGTTGATGGAGTCCCAGAGCCTTAGAAATAGCTTTGTAACCCTTTCCAGACTGATAGAGGGCAACAAAATGTTTTTCTGATCTTTTCAGGAACTTCCTTTGATCATGGCATAATGTGCTTGTTGAATCTTTGTGCTGGCAATGTGACTCTGATGGTAAGGGCCAAATAAGTGAGGTTTATATTGAGCAGGGCTGGCTGTAATCAAGCCTGGCTGTGTTCAATCAGCTGACTCTAATTATCCCTTTAATTGGGTTGATTTAACTAGGGGCAATTACTTTTTCACACAGTGCCAGTTGGTGTTGGTTAACTTTTTCATTAAATAAATGAAATAAGTAAAAAAAAGTGTTATTTGTCCACTCAGGTTCCCTTTATCTAATATTATATTTTGTCTAAAGACCTGAAAACATCCAGTGTGACAAATATGCAATAATAGAGAAAATCAGGAAGGGGGCAAATACTTTTTCACGCCACTGTAGAAGCTGCAGTGAGAGAACCTTGTCCTCTGAAAGGGATGGCAAGTGAAAAGCTGTCTTCCTGGGTCAGTGCTCTTCCATTAGCAGACAGAAGGGGTTGCATGTGTGTTGTGTATGAGAAATTGTAGTCTGTACAAAGCACTGCCATCTAGTGGTAAAAGCTCTGTAATACATGGGATGCTTACATAAAATCTCCAGCAAAGCCCAAACTCATAATACTACTGTTCCTGAGATTCTAAGTCATAGTATGATCAATATGACATCAGATCGGTGGTACTACAACTTAGAAACCTGTCAAAAGGTGTGCCTGGTTAAAACTTCTAAACTGGTGTCCACAACTTCCTGACCATAGTGGCTGAAATGTAAAATAAAATGAAGAGGGCAGGTGTCTGTTCGGAGACCATCAATGATGAAAGGCTCCAATTTCTGAATGAACAGGAAACAACACTACCCAGAAAATGAACATCAGCTTACATCTGGTGAAGACTTACTTAGAGAGATTACATGAAATGAGAGAAATTCACAGCATCACACTGGAAGAGCTGCCAACTTTGTTTTTAATTGGAAGATGGCAGACAGAACTGATTATGAGCCAAACACAGTGAGAAGGACACTGGGCAGCATAGATTGCTACTGTCAAAAGTCAAATTATCCCCACTTCATTTACTATGCTGGCAACAAAGATTTTACAGAAATGAGAACTACAATAGCAGCTAGAAAAATGATTTAAAACAGATGAGATAAGATAATTGGCTCGTAAAAGTAGAGGCTCTTATGGATAAGGACATTCTCTTATACAATATTGTTACTATTGGTACAGACATCCCCACAGCACTTCTTCACATGGGCTTTTTCAATATTAGATTATACTTCACCCTGAGGACTGCACAAAAGTACTGCCTTAGATGGAGTGACATGACTGTATGTAAGGACTCTGCTGGCGCACAATAATTGGAATACAATAAGCAGCAGACAAAAACAAGAACAAATAAAAATACACAAGACATGAGGCTGGTAAAACCAAGGAATTATGCAAATGTATAGAAGCCAGTTACTGCTAATTTGAAATACTCCTCACTCTGACCACCATGGGTACAGGTCCCTGATGTACCATTCTACCAGGCACCCAATGTTGATTTTAAGCCTGGAGTATCCTTATTGTGCCACACCATCACTGTTGGAGAGAAAAAAAATTTAGACAATAATGAAGATGCTGAAAGTAAGTGAAGAGCAGTCAGAAGCAGTGCTGAGCAAAAGTAACAAATGAAGAGGCAACTAGTGGTGGTCCATGGGACTGCTGGTGTGAAAGTCAATCAAGCATGGTAACATCCCAGTTGGTGGAATTTCCTTTTAGATGAATGATGTGTATAAGAAAGGGCAGATGAGCAGCTGTATTTATAGGTACCTTCATGACTCAAGGTCCCAAGTTTGACTCCCAGTAAGGGCTGAAGTTGTACCTCCCAGAGAAGAGAGGATAAGCCTAACTATAAATGTTAGATGATCTGTACCTTTCATCTCAGAGAGCTGAGCCCAAGTCTTTCAGTTGTTAGTTCTAATTACTGCTACTGTGTCACTGAGCTGTCTTAGTTTAACATTAAATGAGTTGTGACTCATTCTGGTGAAAATGTATCAACATTTATAAAATGATTGGGAAAATTCTGTTTGATTAGTGGAATCTGATCACATGGCATTGGTGTATTGTTACAGTCAGTGCATGGAGGTTGTCTCAGCAACCCAGAAGTAGTGTAGTTAACCCAGTAAGCAGGGAGTGTAGCTAGAGGTCAGCTGCTTGCCTGAGGCTGAGAGATGGGGAATACATTTCTGAGACCTGTGAGTGCAGTGAACTAAAGCTTTAATAAAAGTTTTTAGGCAACAAAAACCCAGATGGAGTTATTTCAGTAAGAACGGAACAACTGCTGACATCACTAAAATGATATCTACATCCAGACTGTATATTTTCTGGCAGTGAGTATGCCAACAGATTTTAACAATTCCTGAACTCTTTGTTTCTGTTTTACATTGTACTGAACAGCTGGGTGATTGGTCGAACTCCTGAAGTCTCAGATTTAATAGAGCCAAATGCAAGCTGCTGCACATGGGGAGTACGAACAGAAGTACAGTGATAAGTTCTGTCATGTTGCAGCATGTTAGTCAATAACTCTCAGTAAAACTAGTTAGTTAACAGTGTTAATCCTATCAACTTGTTGGTTTTCAGCACATAGTGATTTCCACTGATAGTTGACTAAGTACATCATGATAGTAGTATTATGAAATCTTCAGTTGTAACAGAGCCTATCATAGAACACCCTACTTTTAGGACCTACACACTGTTTTGGATTCCCCTTGTTTCAATGGAAGAGGAGCAGGACATGGAGTCATAATAGCTAGCGGATGAAATACAGCAAGCGCTGTGTGGCCACTGTTAAGATGGCCGGCAGAATGCTGGGGTGCATCAAAAGGGGAGAACCAGCAGGGCTAGAGAAGTTATCCTCACACTTTATAAGACCATGGTTAGGTCCCACCTTGAGTACTGTGTGCAGAGCTGGGCACCTCAATACAAAAGGCACATTAAACCAGCGAAGTGTCGGTGGCACTGAGGGTTGAGGCACTGGATGCCACACCTCATGCTACGCTGGCGAACCGGGTTTGGGGACGGACTCAGGGTTGTCGGGGACCGGCGGGGGGGGCGGAGGATCGAGCATCCCAATGGATGTTCTCCTCCACCAGGGGTGGGTTACTAGGGGTGTCCTGTGCACCCAATGTTCTTGGGGGCCGGTGGAAGCACCAGCTCACAGGGGCAATGGCGGTTCTCCAAGAGCCAGGGAGGGAGGACACTCTGGGCACTTGGCAATGGCGTGTGTCAGCACATTGTCTTCCTGGACTTACGTCATTCATGCCAGTGTCCTTGGAGGGGTTCAAGGGGGACCAGGAGAAAAAACAAAAGGGCAAAAATCTCCCGGTTCTGAGCAGAATGACGCTGGGTTCACGCTACATAAGTGGCCTGGCAGAAAAGACCAGTGGATAAAGAAATCCACTGGGCAGGGACCTGGAGAAAGTCAAAAAAAAAAAAAAAAGCAGCCAAGTGAGTGCAATGCAGGGCAACCAGAATGATCAGGGGAATGGAAGAGAAAAATTATATTAAGATGCTGGGGGCCCTTAACATGTTAACATTGGAGAAAAGGAAGTGAATATTGGACATATTCCATATACTCCAGGATATTGACAAGATCAGATAGAAATGTTTGACCTACTGCTATTCAGTCTGACACAAGGACATGTCCTTAAGCCAAGAGGTAGTAAATTCAGGCATACATAAGGAAACACTTCCCTCAGAGGGTAGTAAATGATTGGAATAGCCTACCCACAAAGACAGTGATCATGAAGACAGTTAAGGCCTTCAAGGTAACCGTGATAAATTTCTGCTTACCAAGGGAATCACCGTACCCTGGTGTCATCGATGCACAGGTCAGGCAGCAAAGAGAAAACTCAGGAGCAGTTGTAAAATTCCACAAAACTGTTTATTTGTACTTGCAGTAACGTGAAATAAAATAAACCTGTTCAGAATAACTTTATACAGAAGCAAAATAAAATCTCTTGTAAAAAAAAATCTCCCTTGCAGCTTAGCTTAGCTGTTTTATAGCTCTTTTCAACCCCCTTCCTTTGCAAGCATCCTGTTCTTTGCTAGAACATTGAGAAATTAATAAGGTCCCCACAGCAACTACAAAAGGCTCCGGCATTTGCACCCAAGTAACCTCTAACCTTTTACAGTTATCTCAAATTATAAATATATACATTTCAACAGCAACACTAAACATTTTCTAAACAAAAGAGAGCCCATTATCAGCTACATTTCCATACATTAAGACTCATATATTTTATAGTGCCAGATGTAGATATGCAAGGGAGGAAAACAGACAGCAAGAGAAAACAGAGAGACAGAGAGAGAGGCAAAGGATTGCGAGACTGTTCGGGTTGATCAAGTCTGAAGTCTCACAGGAACATTTGGCTGTGCAACCAGACAGAGGAGAGAGGAAAGGAAAGAATACATACTCTTGCATTTATACACTTTCTCCAAGAAATGGAACAGGGTTCTATTCTACCCTGTCACATAAACCCCCCCTCTTTAAGTGGGAACCTGTTTTATTAAACAGATTTCCAAACCTTTCTGTTTTCTACTAACATTTTCTACTTCCAGAAATTAAGCACATTTGCATCCATTTTTTTTAACAGAACAGCAAAAAGTACAGTTCAAACCCATACATTAGTTTTTTGTGGTGTTTTTTCAGCCATTATAACCCTCAATTCCTGATCCATATCTTGACAGAAAATCAGCATTACTGTTCTCTTTACCAGATTTGAGAATCACAGAGAATTGAAATGGCTGCAGTGCCAGGTACCACTGTGTGATTCTGGAATTTTTGTCTTTCATCTGGTTAAGCCAGCAGAGAGGATTGTGATCAGTTACAAGAACAAAATCAGTTCCTAGCAAATAAAATTTGAGGGACTCCATGGACCACTTTGCTGCTAAACACTCCTTTTCAATAGTGGAGTACCTTTTCTCTCTGTCGTGCAACTTCTTATTTACTGTATATACAGAATAGGATGTTCTTTCCCATATATATTTTGGCTTATGACAGCACCTAGACCTACTTCAGATGCATCTGTTTGTAGCAGAAATAGTTTCTCAAAGTCTGGGCTTCTTAAAACGGATGCTGAACATAGTGCAGCCTTTATGGCTTGAAAAGCTTCATCGCACTCTGGGGTCCATTTCACATTATTTGGGTACTGTTTCTTTGTGAGTTCAGTGAGGGGAGTAGTTAACGCAGCAAAACTGTGGCAAAATCTCAGATAATAACCAGCCAGCCCTAAAAATGACCTGACATCTTTCTTTGTTTTAGGTACAGGGCTACAGCTTCTGTTTTAGAAATCTCTGGTTTAACACTCCATTTCCCAACACATAGCCCAAATATCTGGTTTTCTGCATGCCCAATGCACGTTTAGTAGGATTAATAGCCAGACCTGCATTTTTGACAGCTTGGATAACTGCTTGTAGGTTTTCTAGGTGGCTTTCCCAGTCTGGACTGTACACCACAACATCATTCAGGTATGTAGCACAATAACCAGTGTGAGGGGATAACATTTCATCCATGTACTGGTGGACTGTATCTGGCAAACCATATAAACCAAAGGGCATGGTGGTGAACTGATAAAATCCTATAGGGGTGGCAAATGCAGTTTTATCTCTGGATTCTTCAGCTAAAGGTATTTGCTAGTAACCCCTGGTGGGATTGAGGGTACTGATATACTTTGCACTCTCCAGTCTGTCCACCAAATCATCTATTCCGGGCATTGGGTAACTGTCAAATTCTGACACTTCATTAAGTTTCCTAAAATCAAGGCAGATTCTAACACCCCCTTCTTTTTTGTTTACAATTACCATGAGAGATGACCAAGTACTCCTCGACTCCTCAATGATACCCAGTTCTTTCATTTTTTGTATTTCCTTAACCACATCAGCTTTTAATTACTCTGGCAACCTATATGACTTTTGTCTAATAGGACGAGCATTCTTTGTCACTATTACATGCTCAATCCCTTTTGCTCGACCTGGTACTGTTGTAAAAGTAGTGTTAAATGTCTTTAGCACGTTACGAATGTCTACAGTTTGTACTGAAGTTAAGGAAACATTCACCCTTACACCATCAGCATTTACAGTTTGTTCCAGTCTATCATAAGCTACATCAATATCTTCCTTATCAGTTTCTGGTAAAACTAGCAAGGCAGCTTTTGGCATTTTTTTCAGCCCATTTCTTGAGGAGGTTAGCTTGGTATATCTTAGTAGGATTTTTCTTGTCAGGGGTCTCCATCTCATAGTTAACAGTGCCAGTACGTCTAAGAGCCTTATATGACCCTTGCCACTTCATTAACAACTTATTTTCTGTTGTGGGTAACAGTAGCAAAACCGTTTCACCTGGCTCAAAAACTTTTTCTTTTACCCCCATGGTCATAATATACCTTCTGCTGGTTTTGAGCCTCTTCTTGATTACTGTGGGCAATTTCAACATATTTTGCCGGCTTCTTTCTTCGGGCACACATACAAGAAGATATTTCTGAGTGGAGTTATCATCCCATGTTTCTTTTATCACATCCAGTGGCCCTCTTGGCTGCCTACCATACAGCATCTCATATGGCGAAAATCCTGTTAATGCCTGTGGCACTTTTCTGTAAGCAAAAAGGAGGTAAGCAAGTATTGGTCCCAATCTTTCCCTTCCCCTTTTACAAACCTTTTTAACATGCATTTTTGGGTTTGGTTAAACTGCTCAACAAGACCATCTGTCTGAGGGTGATAGGGGGAAGTTCTTATGGCAGTGATACCTAGCAGTCTGTACAGCTCCTTAAGCAGTTCAGCAACAAAATTACTACCCTGGTCAGTAATAATTTCTTTAGGCATGCCCACTCTGCTGTATATTTTGGCAAACTCTGCTGCAACTTTTGGGGCTGTAACACTATGCATTAGAACTGCTTCTGGGTGATGAGTAGCATAGTCCCATACTACCAGGATAAATATATTACCCTTTTTACTTTTGTCTAAAGGACCAACCACATCCATTGCAATTCTCTCAAAAGGCACATCTATTAAGGGTAGGGGTACCAAGGGCATCTTGTCTTTTCTAGTGGCTGGGGCTACTTTCTGACACCATCTGTCATCGAGGCACAGGTCAGGAAGCATATAGAAAACCCAGGAGCAGTTGTAAAATACCACAAAACTGTTTATTTGTAGTTGCAGTAACATAAAATAAACCCGTTCAGAATAACTATATACAGAAGCAAAATAAAATCTCTTGTAAAAAAAAATCTCCCTTGCAGCACAGGTTAGCTGTTTTTATAACTCTTTTCAACCCCCACCCTTTGCAAGCATCCTGTCCTTTGTAAATTTCAGGAGCTGCTAGAACACTGAAAACTGCCTGAGGTCCCTACAGCAACTGCAAAAGGCTCAGGCATTTGCACCCAAGTAACCTCTAGCTTTTTACAGTTATCTCAAATTATAAATACATATACATTTCAACAGCAACACTAAACATTTTCTAAACAAAAGAGATTCCAATATCAGCTACATTTCCATACATTGATTCTCATATATTTTATATTACCAGATGTAGATATGCAAGGGAGGAAAACAGACAGCAAGAGAAAACAGAGAGACAGAGAGATGCAAAGGATTGTGAGACTGTTCGGGTTGATCAAGTCCAAGTCTCACAGGAAAATTTGGCTGCGCAACCAGATAGAGAAGAGAGAAAAGGAAAGAATACAGATCCTTGCATTTACACACTTTTTTATTCTACCCTGTCACACATGGGTAACGGAGTGGATAGAAAATCCCTTTAAAGCCACACATGTGCACAACATGCTTATTCATATCTGACAATGACATAGAGGGTGGTCGTGCTGGACTTAGAGTTCCTTTCTAGCCGTATCTTGCTGTGATATGTTTAAATGAGTGGGACAACAACAGGAACGGTTGTTTACCAGCTGTATTCTTGGAAAGGGATAATCAGGTATTCTTTTATGATTTGGTGGAACAAAAGAGCTCCACTAAAGACTTCTATGCTCAGTCACTTCAGCAACTTCTGGAGCAAACTTAAGCAAGAATGACTGAAGAGCCAGTCATTTCCTAGAGATTAACGACTGGCTGGGGGGGGAAGGGTGGCCTGAGGTGTAGCCGAGGGCCATCCCCACCCAGTCGGTCATTAATTGAAAAGAAATGACTGGCTCTTTGGTCATTATTGTGACTATAAGTTTAGTTGCAGTAATGACCTTTTGGGGAGCAGTTTATTTTACTATTTTTTTCAGTTGTTTATGAGGCGCCACGTGGTGCTGCTCCGAAGGCTGCCGCATGGTGTCCTTCGTACTTATTACAGTACATTGGGGTTGCCATTTTTGAGGAGGTACAAATATGGTTAACACTTAAATATTGCTGACTTACTGTTTTGTTGTTGGGATTCGGGAAGCCTTCTTACTCATTTTCTTATGCTGTAATAGTTCAGTGTTAAGTGAAATGTCAGCTGCATGAGTGGCTGCTGTGCCAGACATTTCTTAGAGATTTCATACCTGCACAGCAGCCAATGAATGAGCTCCTTTAACTCATGAATAATTAATTAGACTTATAATGTGGGGTATTGGCTGTACTCATATACTGACATGAATGGCAGCAACATGAAGGTGAGTCCCTGAACACATATGTAATTCATATGGACCCTTAGGAGTCTTCTGCTCCTGCAGTTAGAACAGTATAGTATGAACATATCTTATTAAATTATGGGTACTGTATGTCTAAGCAATCTTCAGCTCCAGAAAGCCTAGGCCTGTAACAGCTACAGCAGCATACCCAGATGATGCTAATCATAACAACACATTATTGAAACAGGAGGGGATCTGGCAGCAGTACCACAATATGCATGATAGTTGCTTGAAGAATCAGTTTATAAGGTTACATAGATACATAGACAGTGTCGGCAGATAAGGGCCTATGGCCCACCCAGTCTGCCCACTTGAGCTTGTAAGTTCAGTTTGTTTTCCTAGAAGTCTGTTACACCTAACCCCTTGATTTACAGATTTACAGATTTACAGGTTGATTTACAGATCCTGTGATGTACTGGTGGCAGATGACAAAGTGCTGGATAGACTATTAGGAGAGATTCTAAGGAGAGTTACATGTATTGAGTGCGACAAAGTGACAAAAAGTCTAAAGTTAACTTAAGCTGCAGTCACTCTAACAGAATCAGAAGTTCAACAACCTATGCAGGTTGAAGTACAGAAGCATTTAGCTGGAAATCAACATGTACAGAATGCAAAGGTGCAAGCCCCACCCCCCCTCCACCGACATTGAGGCCCAGCTGTAGGACATTTCTCAAGCCTGTGGGGCAATGGACACTTGCAGAAGTTATGCCCATTGTCAAAGATTCATGATAATCCGTTATGAGCTATTTGCCTGGTGACAGTTCGCTCCTTCCAGATCTCGGGAACTGTTACGGGAAAGCGAATGTTTCCCAGTGTAAGGCAAGTTATTAATTTAGGGGGTTCAACAGATATGAATAAAATCTTGCTGCAGAATTCTGTTTTGGTAGAAGAGAGGGAATGGACTGTCATAGGACGAATTGCCCATAGTGAACTGATGTGCTCCCATGCCAGTCAGCTCCATAAATTAACACAACCCATCTGCAAGTCAGCAGTTGGTACCCATGCTATTATTTGAAGGCATAGATTAAAGTTTTGTTTTCTTCTGGACACATGTTCTGAAGTGAGTTTGTTAAATATTGATTATTCATTCCTGCAATGGTTTCCTATGGGATTAACCCAGAAATCATCAGAGGCATTAAATCAGCAACTAATTCCATTATTGGGAAAAGAGGTCATATACTTTCAGATTGATGCACTTAGTACCTGGTGGGAATTTCTGGTTATTTAAGGTATCACACACCAGGAGTACTTAGCATAGACTTCATTAGAGCACATTGGTGCCTATGCATGAAAGCATGGGAACTGCACCTACAAGTGGTGTAACAGTGGTGTGCACCTACATGATGCACAGACAGACTGAGTTACATATTATGCACAAACATGCACAGGACAGGCAGCGGTATGGGCAAGGTATACAGATACACACAGGGCCACATGGAGCAGACACCAAGTGGGCACAGCTGACCCAGTCATGCAGCCACACATGATGTGCCCACCACTACTGCCTGCCAGCACAATTAGACAGATATGGGAGATGGTTTATCCACCCTCCAGTGTAGGTCAGTGGATCACAAGGGGACTATGGGAGACCATACAACACCCCTGCAACAGTGGGGATGAGGGCCCATCAGCCCGTTCAACCTGCCATACATGGAGGCCGGCCACAAGGGGCATACTGCACATATACTACCCTGAAGTGAGGCAAATGGAACATGACTGGCTCTGTGCACCAAAGGAGAACACAGAAGTGCTGTGTGAGCTGACCATGGATGTGCGGGGTGTGCCGCATGGAATAGACTGCATACAGGAGGTGACTGAGAGGCTGACAGATGATCACTGACGAAGGGACACGTCACAGTCCTGAAGTGCCGGGGCTGTTTTTGGGCTACATTCTCAAGTTCTTTATAATAAGCCTTGAATTTCTGCAGTTACTTTGCATTTTGGACTTCCTTCTGTGTTAGACCAAGTGCAGTTTTGTGTTTGATGTTCCTGGTAGAAGCTTTTCTGCACCAGCTAAAGTTCTCCTCAGCACATGGTTACTGATGTTTGGATGACAGAGCACAAGCTAGCCAGGTCTAGCGGGGCCACACCGCCTGTACCCAAGGTACCACTTGAGGCTATCATGCACCACACATCTGCCTGCACCCAGCAAGTCCAAGGTGCAAGAGGACAGCAACCCTCCAACACTGCTGGGTACATACAGAGATACACTTTCAAATGGAAGGGGGAAATATCATCACCAAGACCCGTCACCTGGGCACACAGGCCTCCACATGACATGTGCAGCAGAAGTCAAGAAAAAAAGTGATGCCTGCCACCCCCACTACAAAGGGTGTCACATAAGTGTACACTGTAAATACACCATGCACAACCATGCTCCCACCACATATATTCACCACTACATATACTCCTCATCATATATATCCCCCCACCACATGTACCTCAGGCACAGACACTGATGCCCCCTCAACCATGGGCTGTTTGGCACTCAGGGTAGGTCATCATCACATTACCACCCTGGCCCCTTATCTAATGGCTGAATGACCTCTGCATGAGTCCATGCCATGTCCCCCATCCAGACAGTGATCTCTGCACCCCACTCCAGGAAGGTCCCCTCCCCCACAATCTGGTGGAGCACCCCCCTGTACATCCCACAGCATGGGTAACTGATGCCTCAAAGCTATGGCACTTGCTGTGAACACTCTGCATACCTTCCCTGGGGCAAGCATCATTGTGCTGCCTGTCGGATCCAGGCACCGGAACTGCATCTGCAGTAGCCCTATCATTCTCTTGATCATGGATAGTGTCTTTCAATGTGCCTCATTATATGCCTCCTTCCACTTTATGTGCTTCCAGGTATGGTGTCATCAGGTATGGTCATAGTGGACGTCCACCGTTGGCTGTGTAGTGGGTAAGAAATAGGGTTAATACCATGCAGCCGCCAATCTTCCACTGGTATACCACATGTGTAGTGTATGGATATCCACTTATCAACCATCTATCCCTGCTTTCATTTGCACCAAGGAGTGAGTTCATCCTGGATCTGTCGAAGATATAGGCATCATGGCATGAACCATGGCACCTGGTACACACATTAGTGAGGATACCCATGGAATCACAGACAATCTGCCAGTTGATGCTGTGATAACCTTTGTGGTTAAAGTATGCCTTCTTGTCCACAATGATGCCAGGACTGTCACATGTGTATAGTCAATGGCACTTAGAACATTTGGCATGCCATGCATGACATAGAATACCTCCTTTGTGGACCGTATGTCGGCCTGTGTAGTGGGAAATTGTATGTGCTGTTGCACACACAGCAGCAGGGAGTCTGAGACCTGATGCAGTGCTGGGGACACAGAGGACTATGTGACACCTATGGCATCCCCCGCCACCCTCTGGAAGGACCCTGTGGCATAGTATGCCAATGCATATAGTGTCTTAGTCTCCACTGACATTGCCTGCAAATGATGGGTACATGGTGCTACTCATGCACAGACCATGTCACAGAGCCATTTGATCATGTCACGGTCCAAGCAGAATCTCTCCGGACAATGTGGGTTCCACATCACGTCGACATCTAGCCATTGTCAGAATACATGTGGCCGCGACCATGCCCTCAATGCCTGTCTATGTTTCCTCTCACCATCCCGCAGGAGGACATCCAGTAGTAGCCCCGGGCACATCCTGTTACCCCTATGCAGTTGCCCTTGCATGGCTACGACGTGGTGTGTGTTACATGACTATCCATGGTTCAACTGACTGAGGCCCTCACAGGGATGCTGCATAGATGTCCCACGTGAATGGAGACTTTTTAAAGGGGCATTTACCTGGCACGTCGGCGGGGTGACATAGCATGCACAGGTGTCACTGGGTCACTACCCTCCTGACTTCATGCAGAATGGCAGCATATCACAACATTTTAGCTGAGGCAGTGAGGAGGGTTTTCAAATACCCCAGAAAAGCTTTGGAGAAAACCCCTATCCACTTTCCAGGATGCTCTGGAGGGGAGAGTGGTCTGGCAGGTGACAGAGCCATTGGAGGTAGATATTCAACTGTCAAAGGTCACTGGGGAATGTATGCTCCGTCTTGTGTGTGCTGCTGAGTGATGTTGTTCCCCTCTTTATGTCTCCACAGGACTTTCATGTCCATACTAGAAGAATCATCCTGGAGCACCAGGATAGCCAGACAGGGCAGTGGTTGTGCTGGTGGTGGGCTAGAGGCAGTGGTGGGCGCAGCAGATCCTGAGGTTCTTGTCCTGGACAGTTGGCAGTAGGGATTCCCATTGTAAGGATGATGTCAGGGAGCTGTGGGCCATGGCAGAGCCCATGAAGGTAGGTGCTATGGGGGGAGGGCACTGTGTGGTGTCTGTGTTCAGCTGTGACCTTGCATGTGCAGCCTGCTCATGGCTGTCCTCTGTGTTCTTGCTGTTTCAGGGGTGTCATGGGCCTCTACAGCACCTGGTGCTGGAGGAGTGGGGCTATACCACCACAAACAAAAGCTCCTGGATGACTAGGCGAAGTCCACGTGGGGGAGTTGTTTGCCAGTGATTGGTGGGGATCGTGCAACTCTGCAGAGTCTTACCTGTCCATTGGCAGGGCTTATATGTGGTATGCTGTACTAGATTTATGGCTGTGGTGCTGTAAATATACATTTTTGTAATGCACCTTTCTCACGTCTGTGTCTTTCTTCTGGTCAGCAATGTCACACCACTGGCTGGGATTGTCCACCCCGGTGGGCAGGCCATTGTCCCTTGGTGTCCTACAGTATTTCTGAGCTGTTCCCGCATGGTTGGTTTGTACTGCACATTTCACATACTATTACACAGCCAGTTTTGGACTTACATATTGCTACGGCATTGTCTGCAGTGGTGGCCCATCTAATCACATGTCCATGTCCTGTACACACCAGGTGTTCTTTCTTACCTTGTATGCTGGCCCTGTGCACCTCCATTTTACTGTAGCTCTCCACATGCTGAGGCATCGAATTGCAGTTCATGAATTAACATATATGGGGGGGGTATCTCATTACATGGGCGAAGCAAACTGAGTGACTCAAATATGAGCAACTCAGTTAGTGCGCCTGTAGGATCAGCAACAGTGAGATTATAGAGAGGGGAGGGAATTGCAAGGGATGAGGGATGGAACAGCGATGGCGAATGACAGGGGTTTGTAGAGTGCTAGAGGCTAAATAGAGCAGTGCAGCCTGTTACTGCTGAGGATGCTGCCTGGTGTGGTGGATATGGACATCGCCTATGGTGGCAATGGTCCTGGGTTCAGAACTGCCAGCAGGTACATTTTTAGATCTGTTTTTGGTATTGGAATTTTTTTTTTGCATCTGTTGTCTGGTTCTGTTGCCCCAGCTGCAGTATCCCCCCTGTTTACTGTGGCCCCCCTCCCGTGTATTCTCCTGCCCCCAGTGTCCACCCGCTGGGAGATGATTATATTGATATGGGGGGGGGTGCAGGGGGTTTGCATTATTTGTTAATTTTAATGTCTCCCTCTTGATGCAGGGAATGCCTATCATTGGTGTGTAGGCACCAACATGAGCAATCGTGGGGGATAATAGGGAACAAGCTGCTGCTGGATTATCTGGCTATCCCACTGTCAGATAAGAATCACTGCCGTTCTTGGGTCACCTGTAAACCAGATGGAGCTAGAGCCTGACTGGTAGCAGCACATCTTACACTTGCCCTGAAGCCATACAACTAACCAGTTGTTCCAATGTGCTTTTAAAACAAGCAAAGGAACGTTCAAGTCCTGTTGGATGCTCTTCTCCGTGTAGCAAATTTATTCCTAGATGGTGTTCTTGTTATCAAAACTCTAATGCTAACAATAAAAGAGTGTGAATGCTGTGTAAAGGCTGGGAATATCACTAACCCTACAGTACGCCTATACAAAATCGAAAAAACGATTAGGTATCAAAATTGCAACAAGCCGAGCAAGGTCACGTGATACACTGGAGCGGGTAGGACGCAATCTCTTAGGCTCCGCTCTTCAGCCCGAGCTCTCTGTGTTTTTAACCCCTTAATTCACTCCATATTGAGTGGTATAGTAGCAGAACAGTGTTGGGTTAGTTTTGTTTTTCTTACCTGGCCATCCGGATAGTTGGGTTAGCGTTGAACCGAGTGTGTAAATTGAATCTGAAATGTGGCCTATGGGCCCATCTCATACCCCACCGCTCACACCGTAAAAGGCCAAGGCCGCTAAGAAGGCCAAAAAGCAGCCTGCAGCCACCGCCAGACCCACTGCTATGCCCATATCTTTGTAGGAAGATAAGTTTCTTCAGGAGCTCTCCCCCATAAAGGAAGCCCTCCTCTGCATTATTGGGCAATTGACCACCCTCCAGAAAGCCTCAGAGGCCCTATCCCACAGAATTGGTGACTTGGAAGCAAGAATCAGCTCACTTGAGGATTGGAGGGCCCAGCAGAAAACCAAAACGGTGGCTAATCATAGGAGAATTGCCAAGCTGGAAGAGAAATTAGAGGATTTAGAGGGCCGCAGCAGGTGTAATAACCTCCTGCAGACAGCCCTGTCTGAGGGTGCAGAAGGTCAAAACCCGATTTTATTCATCCAGAAGTTCTGCGAGAAAGTTGCTGGTCCTTCGCCCAATGGCTCTAACATTGTCATGGAGTGGGCCCATAGGGATTTGAGACCTCCCACTTCAAACTCCCCACCTCGGCCACTGATTTTTAAGCTGCTGAATTTCAGGGATAAAGTGCACATTTTGGCTCAACTCAAGGAAACTAAGGATCTGCTCTGGGAAGGCAATAAGCTTCATATGACTCAGGACCTACCCCGCTCCGTGAGGTCAAAAAGAGCAGAATTCAACCCTGTAATCACCAAGCTCATGGTGGCGAGAATCTGTTTTAAAATGCTATACCCGGCCCATCTGCAAATCAATCACCAGGGGCCTATGAAAACCTTTGAGTCAGTAGCCCAAGCTAAGCTGGAGTTGCCTGCCATGTTCCTGGATCTTTTTCAGGCTCCAAAATGACTGTCTTTCCAGATCTTCAGTAGTCACAGTTTACATGAGGACCTTTTGAAATTTATAGTGTGGAGTGTAGTTAACATTTTATTAAGTTCTCTGTGTGAGTGTGCTGGACTTGAGGACTCACGTCTAACGTTGCTGAGCTATGGACTCATAGGCTTGGTATGAGCTGCTGGAGCAAGGCAGCAGTGTGTGTGACATGGTGCAGGGAACTTGTGGGGTATCTGGGTGGTGCTTGCCCTGAAAGCAGTTGAGTTAAGATAGGTCTGCTCTTTTGCCTAAGGTTGGGATGGGAGCAGTCTCGGGGGCTGGCAAGGTATCCCCTGGCTATTCTTCTCATGGCACTCTAGGCACCCTCAGCAGCTGCACAGGTGTGTCGCTATCTAAGGGGCCTAACATACTCTCCCCATGTGCTCTGGGGAGTGCCGCTGGTTTCAGTTGGTCTGATGCTTGATAGCCTTTTGACACTGACCAGGGCGATGGAGAGGCAGTGCGATGCAGCCCTACTAGGGAAGCGCTAGTGTTGGTGTCAGCAACACAAGGGGGGTGGGGATGGGGGTGAGAGGTCAATTCCTCTTACCTCTCCCCACCCAACAAAACTCCAAAACGCTGTGTGTGCTCAATCACACTTATTTGCAGGGCTAGAGGGCAATATGCCGCATGGTAGGCGGAAAACAGTCATCTTTTTTTCCTTTTGTGCATGGGCAGCTCTGAGCCCTGCACTATGCTTGCTTCCTGAAAGGGTTTGCTAGCACTTCCCCCTCTAATCTGCCCAGGGCTCTGTTATGCTACCTGCTGCTGGGCCTCTGGTATCAGGGGTGATCGCCAATGAGTGCTCTGGGGATGGTGGGGGTGTATGGCTAGTTGCCTGTGACCTGCTTTCGCCTCAGTGGGGTGAGGGGGGCAGTCTACCTTGTACCGAGGAAGAGGGTGTTGCTAAGGCAGCCGTTTCAGATGCCCTGAGGTTTCCAAGGATCAAGCGCACACACTTTGGTGATTGCTCCAGACAAAGAACAGCAACACGTTTATCCATTAAAAGACTTTCTTTAACTAACCTTAGGGGCCGGGGGTAGACCTGATTGCATGTAAGCATCTGCTGGTTATTACATTGTTTTTCTTGTTATTTAGAGTGTTACTATGGTACTTGGTTTGTTAATCTTGGGGATGGCACGGGCTGGGGGGGGGTGCTTCGAGGATGGTGTTCATCCCAGGCAGGACTGAGTAGGAGTGTCAGCCTTTAGGGCTGGGGGAAAGATATGCTTGGATTGCGGCTACAGAGATTGTAACCATGCTGTTGTCAACCTGTTCTATGGGGAGTGGGGGAGGAAGGATTGGGGGGCTACAGAGGGAGGTCACAGGCTATATTATTGCTCTACATTTATTATGTTGGTGGGAGGATATGGGTTAGGGGAGGGAGGAGGGCAGTTATAGGAGGTGGTTGGGGGGAGGTGGACTGCAGGATACATGGGCGTAGTCTGTGACCTTACAGAGACTTGGGCAATGGGACTGTGCTGGAGTGGTCATGGGGACCATATTTAAATTCATTTCTTGGAATGTAAAGGGGGCGAACAACAAGCATAAATGGTACATGATACTGCGGCATCTTAGTAAATATCAACCAGATGTAGTCTTTCTATGGGCAAGCCATGTGTTCAAGGTGGGCTGTAAGTGTGGGGGCATGGGCATTTTAATAAGAAGGGGCACCCCTTTCAGCTGGTTGAGGAATATCTAGACCCGGAAGGGTGCTTCCTTCTTGTAAGCGGATGGCTAGGTCTCATGGACGTTCTTCTGGGAGGGGTTTATGGCCCCAACACAGACTCCCTCGGCTTCTTTTCGAATCTTCTATCTCACATTTCAACCTTTCCTCCTTCCCTCATAATGCTGGGAGGGGACTGGAATCTGGTATATCAGGCTGATCTTGATAGATCAGAAATAAACCGAAAGGGGCTGTCACCGGCCCAGAGGGTGCTCCGGGAGCTCATGAACACTCTAGGTTTAGGGGACCCATGGTGCATTCTTCAACCAGCTGAAAGACAGTACACTTTCTATTCCTCCCCCCCAAAAATCATTTTCACGTATTGACTATTTCTTGACCACCACCTCAAGCCTCTCGGGTTAGTGTCATGTGATATTCTGCCCACAGTGGTATCCGATCATGCCCCGATTTATATGGAGCACACACTGGGGGGGTTGGGGGACAGGGACAGGTCCTGGTACTTCAACTTGGGGTTTCTAAGGGATGCTCAGGTTGTCAAGTCCCTTAACAAATGTATTCAGAATTTTTTCAGGGAAAACGACAAAACTGTGGCCTCCTTGGACACACTATGGGGGGGCAGCAAAGTGTGCGATCCGAGGAGAATGTATTAGGTTAGCCTCCAAAATTAAAAAGACTAGGGAGGAGTCAACTAGGCAATTGCTAATTCAAATACAAGCTCTAGAATGGGATCTCTCAGCATCGATTGATCAGGATAGCTGGACCAAATTATACACACTCAAGGCGCAATATTTTGGGCTCCTTGCTGAAAAGGCGGATTTAGCCCTACAGAGGGTGAAATTTAAATATCTGGAATCAGGAGAGAAAGCAGGGAGGCTCCTGGCCCTGTGGCTTAGACAGCTAGACAGCCAGAACATGATTCATGTCTCCAGCCCACGCCAGGGGGACCCATTCTCACCCAACCTAGTGACTTGGCGGAAGTCTTTCGGCAGTACTATGAAAAGCTCCATACACCTGAAGACACTAGTTCTCAAACCGACCTTTTCGAGAATTCTTTGGATACGGTCACACTGCCCACTCTCACTCAGCCACAACAAACCTTTCTCCAACCCCCTATCTCTGAACTGGAGGTAAGAAAGGTAATAGAACAAATGCCTAAAGATAAAGCTCCGGGACCTGATGTATTCAACAATTTGTTCTATGGCGCTTTAGCTGACAAACTCTGGTGCCTTTTCTTACCTGACTCTTCAATGATTTACTGGCTTCTGATCTGTCGGACAGTTCCTTTACCCAAGCCTGAATCACGGTTCTTCCGAAGCCAGGTATGTCGTCTCTTCTACCAGGGAAATATCATCCCATTTCGCTTCTTAACTCTGATATAAAGATTCTTGCCAAAATTCTAGCTAACCACCTTCTCCAGGTTTGGCAGGGCCTAATAAGTCATTCTCAGGTGGGATTAGTTGCAGGCAGACTGTCGTCGGATCACACGTGAAAGATTCTCCAACTTATCGCAAGTGCAGGAAAAAGGCCCATCCCCTTGGTTCTGGTGTCTCTCAACGCAGAAAAAGCGTTCGACCGGGTCTCATGGCCATTTTTGTTTGGGGTCTTATGCAGATTTGACTTTCCCTCCTTCTTTTGTGACTGGCTCAGGGTTCTGTACTCACATCCCACAGCCAGGGTTCGCTGTAATGGAGTCTTCTCTACCCCACTCTCTTTAGCTCGTGGAACTAGACAAGGATGCCCCCTTTCTCCCTTTTTTATTTAACCTTTATTTAGAACCCCTTATTCATTCTTTGCAATCTTGTTGTGATATCAAAAGTATCTGTGTAGGTAAGCTTTCCTTTTTTCTGTCGGCCTATGCGGATGATCTATTGCTACATCTCAAAAAACCACAAACCTCCATAGCTGCAGCTGTGGATATCATATCTCATTTTTCCAAGATAGCAGGGTATAAATTAAACTTGGAGAAATCCAGTGTTATGCCCCTCAATCATCTTGTCCAGAAACATTGGATTGTGAACTTAGGCCTTGCATGGGAACCTAAAGCCCTCACATACCTAGGCATCAAAATCTCTCGTTCCCTGTCAGCTTTGGTTAAGCTTAGCATGTCCCCTATCTGCCAAAACATTAGGGCAGACCTCCAAAGATGGAAAACACCTCCCTCTTTCTCTCTGGGGCTGAGTAAATGTGATCAAAATGAATATTTTGCCATGGCTTCTCTACCCGCTTAGCATGATAGGCCTTTGCCTTACCAAGAAGTGGTTCACTCAGTTCCAGTCCATGCTTTCGGACTTCCTATGGCAAGGTAAGGTGGTGAGAAGATCATATCTTAAGCTGATATTCCCAAAAGACCTGGGTGGCCTGCGTCTCCCTAATTTCTTTTTATATTACTGCGCTATCCACTATTGCAAAATCTTATGGTGGGGTCTTTTAATACTGGCCTTTCTAACACTGAATATTCTCCTCAGAGGTTATCCTTGGAACACCAGCTATACCAGACCAGGGGTCTTGCCCTAAAATCTCTTCTCTTTATTAAACCTTTGGAACTTCCTATATCATTACGGGACTCTTCGTTATGGTGGTCAGTTAAGGCACTCCGCCAGATTAGCTCTTTTTTACTGATCACATTATATAAAGATCTGGATCAACCTTTGTTGGGCAACCCCCATCTTAAACTTGCCCATCGTACTATCCCCGAATTCTTCTGCGCAGCACTTGCTGGCATCTTAGTCTCTTCCTTGGTAGCCGATGGGAAACTTAGCTCAGTGAAAGATCTCCACAGCAGGTTCTCATTACCCTCTTTTTACACTTTTAAATACTTGCAGTTGAGCAGGGCACTTTCCTCATTCCTAGGCCCACTGCCATGGCAGTCCCCTGCAAACACTATAAAACAGCTGCTTTTAGACACGGCTACCCAGCCACATATGATCTCCCTGTTCTATAAGCTCCTTCAACTACATGAATCCCAATTCCCACAAGGGATATGCTACTACTGGCAACAAGAATTGAACCCTAGCCTTGAAGATAAGGACTGGAAAAGGGTATGGCAAAAACGATATAAGTACATAAAGCAAGATCGCCTCTGGTTTTTGCAATTTAGAGTCTTGCATAACCTTTACTTTTCCCCTTCCCGTCTCTTTAGGATGGGGAGACTGTTATCTCCTCTTTGCACCAAATGTGGGAAGTTGGATGGGATGTTAAAACATGTCCTTTGGGATTGTGACTCTGTCACTCCTCTCTGGCAAGGAATCCAGGCTTCTCTGGACCCTTGCTGGACTTGCAGTCCTTTTTCACCCCACAGATTTGTCTGCTGGGTCACTTTCCTGGGGACATGTTGGGTGTCCACCAGGCTCATATGCCCCTTATCTCTGCAGTGACAAAACTGGTTATTACCTTCACTGGCTCAACCAGGACAGCCCTTCCTAAAGAGAGTGGCACGTGGAGATACTTCAAGCTTTAGGGTTAGAAAAGCATATTGCCTCAAGGGATTTTTACAATTCCATAGGAAGCTGGATAGGAGGGTATGTAAGTGGTTAAACCACTTAATTGGAATGTAGTGGTGTAGCATACTTAATGGATATAGTATGTGGGGGAGAATACTCATTTTAACAATGTGGATTCTAGTCCACAATGATAAAGGTAGATTCATCCATCTTTTCAGGTCCTGTTGTAACTTGGGTAGCAGTTTGTTGAGGTTTTGAGTAAACATGACTTTGGTGCTTCTTGCCTCTGTGATGCCCAGATATTGGATAGTATCTGGGGACCATGTCCCACCACATTGCATTATGTCTGCTCTGTGTGTGGTGGTTAAGGGGCATGATGACTGTTTTTGATAAATTGAGCTTATACCCAGCGAAGTTGCCAAATTCCTATAGTAGCCCAATGCTGCTGGAATTGAATGACTGGGGTTCTCCAGGTGCAGGAGAATATCTATCATCTGCATATGGTGACATTTTATATCTTTGTTTTCCAATATGTATTTCCATAAGGTCATTGTTGGCGAGAAGCATCCTAGCCAAGGGTTCTAGATAAAGATTGAAGAGGTTGGGGAAAAGACAGCACCTTTGTCTGGTTTCCTTTTTGTAGGGGAGAGCTGTGTGAATGGACTCCATTGCAAGTAATCTTGGTTGTGGGGTGTGAGTTTAGTAAGGTAATCCAGGTTAGGAAGGATGATAGGAAGTCATATGTTGCTAGGGCCTTCAGGAGGAAGGACCATGACACCCAGTTGAAGGCCTTTTTCATACCCAGGAATCTGCATCCTTGGATGCGGACAACATGTGTGAACTACCATCCTGAGATGGTCCGTGGATAACATGCCTTACATAAAACCCACTTATTCAGGACCCACCACAGATGCCTATGGTTTTCCAACCCTTGCTGCTAGAATCTTTGCTAGTATCTTGATATCAAGATTGAAAAGAGAAATGGGTCTGTATTCAGCCATCTGTTCTATGCCTCACCCTGGTTTGGGAATAAGTGTAATATTCACTTCCTGTAGTGATAAGTCTAGGTGTTCCTTTGTGGATTCTTCATTAAAGACTGTGGCTAGGTGTGGGGCTAGTTCATCCTTAAGTGCCTTAAAAAAGTTAGGGGAAAAGCCATGGGGGCCTGGTGCCTTGTCAAGGGTGAGATCTTTGATGGCCTGCAGAAAGCTTTAAATGAGGATTACAGCACTATTTGTTTGTTAGAGCCTAGCCTATGATACCCTAAGATGCTTTATGCATTTAAATATTTAGGTACTATGCTGCTACTTTTTAATTGTATTTTTGGTTATGTAAGGCACCCATAGTCTGTAGGATTGGGCGCCTATGAAATAAATATACAACTACCTCCTCCTCCGTAACCCTGGTATTTTCATTCAGAAATGTGTGGAGAAGGTGGGGGGGGGGTGAAGCCTCACATCATAGTGCACCTAGGCACAAACGACCTAGAGGGCAGTACAGTGGATGAAGTGCAGGAGAGGTTCAGGGAGGTGGGGAGTATCTGCTATTGAGTGGGAAGTTTAGTGGCATTCTCTGAGGTACTTCTGGTACTTAGGGCAAGCACCACTAGGAAGCTAAGAATACAGGAGTTTAATAGGTGGCTGGGTGTGTGTGTGCAGAAATGGGGTATGGGATAGTAGGGGAGTGGGGCAAGGCATGGAATAATAAGGGGATTTATGCCAAGGATAGGCTGCATTTCAACATTGAGGGTACAAGAACATTGAAACAGAGACTGGAGAATTAAATTAAAAATAAAATAGATTTAAACTAAGGATGGGAGGGCTGAGTCGGACGGCAAAGGAGAGTCACATTCCAGGGGAGACCAGAAGACCTCATCCTCCAGAGAGAGAGAGGAAGAGAAGAATGGGAATCTACTAAGGCAGAAGTGTAGGGGGGAAGAGATGGTGAGAGGAAAGGCAAGACACAAGGTGGACTGTTGTATCCTTAAACGCAAGGAGCTTGGCAAACAAGGAGGCAGAGTTCCAGGCATTGATGGCAGAAGGGGAAGTAGATATTGCCACCATCTCAGAAACCTGGGCCACCCAATACCATGACTGGGATGTCACAATCCTGGGATACAAGGTGTACCACAGGGACTGGGAGAGGGGAAGAGGGGGAGGGGTGGCTATTTATGTTAAGGAGGGGATACTGTGTACCAGGGAGGAGGGGGAAGATGGGAGGCCAGAAGCCATATAGGTAGTGCTCCAAGGCCCCAGAGGTAAGAAGCTCAGGTTGGGGGTGGTGTACAGGCCACCCTCACAAAGTGAGGGGATGGATAGGGAACTGGGGGAGCAAATCAGGAAGGTCACTGACAAAGGGAGTACCATTATAGTGAGAGACTTCAACCTATCTGGGGTTGACTGCTGGACAGTAACTATAACAAATGCTCAGGAACAGGTACTGCTGGAGGCTATCCAGGACAACTACCTAGTGCAGGGACTGATGGAGCCTACCAGGAAGGGGACCATACAGGACATTGTGCTAACAAATGGTGACCAAGTCCAGCATGTGGTAGTACAGAACCCTCTAGCAAAAAGTGACCACCGCTCAGTGTGGTTCCTCCTCAACACAGGGAGGGAGTCGGCTAAGACCAGGACAAGAATGTTAGACTTCAGAAAGGCAGATTTTGCCAGAATGGGCAGCATCCTAGAGAGGTATTTAGCTGGAATTAATCCAGGGATGGATGCTGAACAGAAGTGGGCAATCATTATGATGGGATTGAATGAGGCCACAAACACGTATACCAAGTCTCAGAGTAAACAGTCCAGGTCAAGAAAACCTAGCTGGCTCAGCAAGGAAGTGGAGGGGAATGTGAGGGGAAAAAGAATGGCTTTTATTAAGCTCAACAAATCTGGGTGTGATGAGGACAGGGAGGTGTTCACAAAGGCATCTAGGGAGGTGAGCAGGGCAGGCAGGGTAGCCAAGGCAGCAAAGGAGCCGAAATTGACTCAAGAGATCAGAGAAGGGGAAGGGGAAGGGGAAATGGGGTTCTTTAAATACATAAGGGAGAAGAGGAGTTGTAGGGATGCCATCGTCAGAATCAAGTGGGAGGAGGGATGGACAGAAAAAGGGAAAGACCAGGCAGAGGCACTCAACAAGTACTTCTACTCGGTGTTCATGAAAGAAATGGATAGTACAATACCACAAGGGAAAGGAGGAAGGGTGGAGGAGGGTCAGAGATAGATGGGGTCATCAAAGAGGACTGAGTTCTGAAGGGCCTAAAAGCATTGCGGGTGGACAAGGCACTAGGACCAGACGGTGTACACCCAAGGATCCTGAAGGAACTGGCAGAGCTGTTGGCAGGCCCTCTGACAGACCTGTTCGACATCTCCTTGGAGATGGGGAATGTACCCAGAGACTGGAGGATTGCTCAAGTGGTGCCCCTCCACAAGGGTGGACCCAAGGATGAACCGGCCAATTACAGACCAGTGACATCTAAAGTGAGGAATTTGATGGAGACCATTCTGAAGGAGAAGTTGATAACCTTTCTTGATAGTAATGGTCTGCAAGAGGAAAGACAGCATGGGTTTGTCGCAGGAAGATCTTGCCAGACTAACCTAATTGACTTCTTTGATTGGGTCACTAGGGTGGTTGACGAAGGCCACGCTGTGGATGTCCTGTATTTGGACTTCAGCAAGGCTTTCGACTCAGTGCAGCACAGGAGGTTACTGAGCAAGCTGAGACACATGGGGGTGGGGGAGAAACTGGTGGGATTGATTTGAGAGCTGGCTTCAGGGCAGACAACAGAGGGTGGTTGTAAGGGAGGAGACATCCAAGTCAAGGCCAGTAACTAGTGGGATACCACAGGGTTCAGTGCTGGGCCCTGTTTTGTTCAGTGTCTTCACTGGAGACATTGCAAAGGGGGTCAAGAACAAGATCAGTCTGTTCGCCAAGGACACTAAGATTTGTGCAAAAGTGGACAATGAGGAAGGGAGGCAGGCACTCAGGGAGGATCTAGCTAAACTCAAACACTGGTCAAATGAGTTGCAGCTGGGGTTTAATGCTAAGAAGTACAAGGTCGTGCACCTCGGAGCCAGAAATCCCAGGACCAAATACTGGCTGGGGAGAGTGCAGGTTGCAGCCTCAGAGGAAGAGAGTGACCTAGGGGTACTAGTCACAGGGGACCTGAAGATATCAGCACAGTGTAGGAGTGTGACAGCAAGGGCAAATCAGATGCTGGAGTGCATTGCCAGAGGGATCACCTCTAGAGAGGAGGAGGTCATCCTGCTCTTATATAGATCATTGATGAGGCCGCACTTGGAGTACTGTGCACAGTACTTATGCCCATACCGCAAGAAGGATGCAAGATTACTGGAAGGGGTGCAGCATAGGGCTACAAAAATGACTAGGGGAGATGCTTTATGAGAAAAGATTGAGGGAGCTCATCATATACTCACTGGAGGAGAGAAGGGAAAGGAAGACATGATAGAGACCTTTAAGTTCTTGAAAGACATAAACAAAGTCAGAGCGGGAGGATTGTTCTGCCTAAAGGCAAGGCAAGGCAATTTTATTTTTAGGGTGCCCAATCCCTGAGGCTCTGGGCACCTTACAAACATAATCATAAAATACAGATAAAAACGCAATACAATTAGCAAAAAAATAAATAAAATCAGAAAAAACAGCATTAAGGATGGTATTTACTAATTAAAACGGTCAGTCTGGGAGATCAGTCCATGAACCCAGGTCGAAGAGGTGTGCCTTCTGCCTCAGCTTAAAAACATTAATCGAAGGGGCCTCCCAGACTGCAGATGGAAGTGAGTTCCACAGGGTCAGCCCAGAGACACTAAAAGCACGGTCACCTGATGTCTTGAGCCGAACCCTGGGAACGTCCAGGGGGCAGGGTCACTAGGGGGCACAGTCTGAAGTTGAAAGGGGGAAGGGGGAAGGTTCAGGAGGGAAATGAGAAGGCATTACTTCACAGAGAGAGTGGTGGCAGGATGGAACGCACTGCCGGAGGAGTTAATCGAACTGAGGACAGTGGAGAGCTTTAAGCAGGGTTGGGATAGAGTCAAGAGCAGGGTTAGTACAGACAAGGACACAATGAGGGGAAGGACAGAAAGAGGAGATGGATGGAAGGATTGGGTGTGGGGGACAGCTACAGTGGTATTAAACTGAGAGCTGCACAATTGGGCAGACTTGATAGACCCGTGAGCCTTTTTCTGCCAGTAATTTTGTATGTTCGTATTTTCTGAGCAGTTAATCTGAGCTGTGGTAAGCCTGGGAAGGTTTGCTTTTAGCAAGAATTCCTATATGGCCATTTTCGGGGGCAGGTGGTTCTGCAGTGCACGGGGTTTGGTAGTATGTCCCAAAGGCCTCTGCTATCTCCCTGGGTCTAGTGAGGAGGCAATTAATATGAGGGGGTTCCAATTCTTTTAATTAACCTTGCTGCCTCCTGTTGCCTCAACCTATGGACCAGCTGCCTGACAGCCTTCTCTCCCTGGTCCACGTACTTCATCCTAGCTCAGAAGATGGCACTATCTGCTCTTTCTCTAAGTATTCCCTATATTTAGCTCTGGTGGTGTTAAGTTTGAGCCAGTCCTCCTCAGGAGATGTGACTATGTTTTTTCAAAGGGTTGACATGTTGCTTTTCTCTTGCATTTTCTGGTGGCTGCTAATCTAATCAGCTCTCCTCTTATTATGCACTTAAAAGCCCCCCATAGAGTTGTTTTATTTGTGGTAATGTTTTCATTATCTGCAAAAAAAAGTGAGACACAGTCTTAAATTTTTTTTAAAGCATTCCTCACATTAAGGAGGTGGTTGTTAAGCTTCTAGACAGGTAGGAGGCAGTATAGCGCAGTGGATTAAGGCTCTGAGCTGCAAATCTGGAGACCTGGGTTTGAATCCCACAGGTGCATACTGTGTGATCTTGAGCAAGTCACATAACTTCCTTGTCCTCCCAGGTCACATCTGGAAACCAGCTTCGACTTAGTATGCTACTCCTAGTTAAAGAATGTTCCCTTTATAATGCATATGGGGCACAAAAAACCCTGGCACAATATATCAGTTGGGAGGTGAGGATATAGCATGCACCAAGCAGGAAAGGGATCTTGGGGTTGTCATCTCTGATGACCTCAAGGTAGGGAAACAGTGTGACAAGGCAGCAGGTAAAGCAAATAGGATGCTGGGATGTATAGGCAGGGGCATCACCAGCAGGAAAAGGGAGGTCATAATTCCGCTATACAAGACACTAGTGAGGCCCCACCTGGAGTACAGTGTACAGTTCTGGAGACCATACCTATGTAAGGACATAGACAGGGTAGAGAAGGTTCAGAGGAGGGCAACAAAGATGGTGCATGGATTGCATCACAAGTCCTACGAAGACAGGTTGAAGGAACTGAACATGTACTCCCTGGAGGAGAGGAGGGAGAGAGGGATATGATAGAGACATACAAGTATCTTACAGGGAGGAACAGGGTGCAGGAAAACACTATTTTTAAGTGAAAAGATGTTCCAGGACTAGAGGGCATGGATGAAGTTGGAGGGAGGACGATTCAGAGGAAACATGAGAAAGAATTTCTTCACAGAACGGGTGGTGGATAAGTGGAACACCCTGCCAGAGGAAGTGGTGGGGCCTGAAACAATCACGGATTTAAGAATGCATGGGATAGACATAAAGGAATTCTGGAGGTCAGGGGTAAGGGGCAACAGACTTCTAGGAAAACAAACTGAACTTACAAGCTCAAATGGGCAGACTGGGTGGGCCATAGGCCCTTATCTGCTGACACTGTCTATGTATCTATGTATCTATGTAGACTCTGTCCCTCTCAGTGTGCTGGTTAAGACACTGTGTGAGTTGGACTGGTGAGTGGTCCGATATGACCCTTGGGAGTATCTCACAGGTGTGGACTCTAGTCAACAATTCTGCACTGATCATTAGAATGTCCAATCTGGAGGATGAGTAGTGAACCAGAGAGGTAAAGGTGTACTCCCTCTGGTTGGGGTGCAGTATTCTGCAGGGCTCCACAAGATCCAGGCTATCCTGCAATTCCAGACATGCCATCTGGCTTGGAGTCACCGTAGTTTTGCCTGCCACAGTTCTGTCCTATTGTCTATCCTGTACTAGGTTCTGGTCCCGCCCCCCCCCACAATCATGGGAGGTGTGAAAATTTAGCTAAGGCTAAGGAGAACTGTGTAAAGAGTCCTGGGTCTTCCCTGTTAGGGCCATATATACAGGCTAGCACCACTCCCGTCTGTCTAAGCAGCCCACTACTATTATGATTCTACTTTCTGGATCCAAGATCAGACCCTGCACCTAAAAGACTGTATGTCTGTCTGTAGATGAGTATGGCTGTCCCCGATGTTTTATTACTCTCCCCAGCAGCAAACACTTGTCCCACCCACTCTCTACCGAGGTTTTTGTCCTCTGCCTTCGTGTGGGTTTCTTGTAAAAAGGCAATGTTGGTGTTTGTGCTTTGAGGCCCACATATTCAGGGGATATATGCAGTGCATCCCTAGACGTGCTGTGCATCTCCAGACTTGCGAGGGACGTCGGGAGCATGGCAATATTCAGACGCTCCAAATGTCCCCCACAAACCCGACTGTGCCACCACACAGAATATTGCGATGTGAGAATGCAAATGAGGGGTTCCTCTTGCATATGCCCCGCATCGCAATATTCAACCCCCTCAAGGCATAACTATGGCCACTGTGCCAGCGCATAGCTATGCCTTTGAAACCTTGGTTCCCCGCGCACAGTTTGGTGCCATGTACAAGGTCCCCCTCCCAAGCCCTGATCAGTGGTAACATAAATATACATCCCTATCCCCTTTGCCATAGTGCTGTGTCCCCCCTCCCCGCCCGATCACTGTATGTAAACCAACATAACACAAACTCCTTTTGCCATAGTGTAGGGACCCCACTATCCCACCCCTATCACTGACTGACATAATAAAGAAATCATATTCCCCTTTTCCATAGTATAGGGACCCCCCAACCTGCCCCGATCACTGACAGAAATACTAAAACAATCATATTCCCCTTTTCCATAGTGTAGGGAGCCCCCTCCCACCCGCTCACTGACAGGAATAATATAAAACTCATATTCCCTTTTTCCATAGTGTAAGGACCCCCCTCCCTGCCCTGATCACTGTTAGAAATACTAAACTTGAACAAGACTGTTTTCCATTAGTGTAGTGTCCTCCCACCCCACCCGCTAGGCAATAACTCCACTACCTGCACCCTCTATCCCTGCCCTATGTTGTGATTACATAGCCCTCTTCACTGTTATGGCCAGCCACTGACTGATCGGTCGAGTGCATACTATTTACTGTATGTGCTCGGGTACCAATCAGTTGGTGGCTGGCCGTGGTGGGGTGAGGAGGGCTGTGCAAGTTGCTGGCATAGGATGGGATGGGAGGTGAGGGGTGGTGGGTTAATGCCTATCAGTGTGGGGGAGTGGGGGACATTAGACTATGGAAAACAGGGTGTCATTCAATTTTTGTATTTCTGACAGTGATCGGAGTGGGTGGGGGAGACCTACACTATGCAAAAGGGGAATATGGGTTCTGTATTATTTTGGACAGTAATAGGGGTAGGGTGGGGGTCCCTACACTATGGAAAAGGGTATTGTTTTTTTTTTTAGTTCAGTCAGTGACCGGGGCAGGGTGGAGGGGGCTCCCTACACTATAGAAAAGGTTTTCATTTCTCTCTCTGTTATCTGAGCTGGAAGGGGGGGAGAGGCTGGCCTGGCATATTCCTCCAGACACAGCCATGCAAATCAGCTCATATTGGGCATGCAAATGGCTGCTGTGCGTCGTGCATGCCCAGTGGGCTCATTTGTATGCTCTGGCTGAATATCACCCATGGGAGCTGCAGTGCATACTGGAATGTGCTGTGCATTCCCCTATGGGCGGGTCTTCAGCCCCGTACCCTGGCTGCGTCGTGCCATAGATAATGGCTGCTTGCTATGCACCACGCATCCAGGGTCCAATATTCAAACAGAATGCAGGATCTGTTCCCATCATGCATTCTGTTTAAATATCGCAACAGAGGCACCCAGCGCATCTTATTTGCGTGACACACTGTTATTCGCATGCATCCAGCCGGCTCTGAATATGTCCCCCCTTAATGTACATTAGAACCTGATGTATGTTAAAATGTTGTGAGCTACAGTATGTTAGCCATGGTATTAATTAATTATGTATAGGGCACCTATTAATAGCTTAACCAAATACTCTGATAGTGACTGAACCCTTTGGATATGATGTATAGTTTCTACCAACCCTGGGCTGTAGTGTACCTCACCTGTCTGCTCATGCCTACATGGGAATAGATGGACTGTATTACAAACCAATAACTAACACAACAGCAGACGTCAACAATCAAACACAGAACAAAATGGCACAACCACATAACTATTGGTTTTGGAAGGGGGACAGGTGTCTGCTGCAATCACTCATCCCAGTGAGGTTGTAGACAGCAAACAGAAGTCACCCCCAAGTAAGAGTGGTCCATGAGGGTCTGTGCAAGGGTGACCTCCAAACTTACTGAACCATGTGTGACCACACAGAAATGGCCGCTGATGACACTGTTTACCTATAGGATAATATCGGCTTGATGGCAGGCCTGCTGGTAAAAGAACACAAATAAGGTGGTGAGCTGTGAGGCTCCCACTACCCACCCCCCTTTGCATTTTAGAAGTTTTGACAGCCTTTGTGAAGCCATTCCTTAGTCCAGTACAGATTTTGCTATCTTTGTACCAAACATGAGTTCTCAATCACTCCTCCTCGTCAAAGTCAAACAAGATCTTTTATGAGGGTGGTATGGTAATCCGTTATCCCAAAGGTTCAATTCCCACACATCCCTGCTCCCCCTTCCTGCAAGGTCTGTTGCCATATGAGGCACCAGCTGAGTGCAGCCATTGAATGTTGTCATACTCATAGCCGAGAGTGAAGCACAAGGCCATATCCCTTCAGTGGAAGTCCAGGAGACGATCTCTAGGAAGACCAACTGTCCAAGCCTGCAAATGTAGTGAAGGGGAGCCAGCTAGTGACCATTGCTTTGGTGGTGAGTGTACCATAATCTGTTTGAGTTGTTGTTGGTGCCCGGTTGGAGGGTTTGCATGAAAGTCAGATCCTCTAGGACTGTTGCCTGTACAACTGTGCAGCTCACACATGCACTGATGTCTCCTTCCCTGACTGGTGCATTCTGATTTTTGGACAACCAGTGAGGTGGGGGTGTGAGTGGTTACCACCTTACAGATGTGCCTGTCACTTTTGACAGGATCTGTCAAAGTTCATGGGGTTGGCAGCTGCACTTTGTTGATTTGAGGAAAGGCAGGAAAATGTGAGGAGGGAAAAAGCCATTTAAGATAGTCATCGCTGGAAGACTCCAGGGTGCTGGTGCCATTTTAACTTTTATTACATGGCCTTTCTTAAGATGTTATGTCACCCCTGACATTCTTCACAGACCTCCCCAGTTCTGAGACAAGGAGATACTGCAACAGTGTGTACCAGTCTCGGGCCTGTGCCATGACTGAAGAGGTCCTTGGATCAGTGCACCAACCTGGTTAACAAATGAATAAATAAATAGACAAACCCATTCCAACATTTTTCAAGAGTTTATACTTTAGCAATAAGGGAGGCTCAAAACTTAGGGGGATAGTGAAGTATCTTACCGACACAGCATATACATCAGGTAGGGGTTGTTGTATGACAGTGAGCACTTCCCCTAATTTCCAGCATTATTCCAGGCATTTTCTCTGTGCTTGTGAATGATCATTGGTTGTGAGAACACATGCGGCAGAATTTTACGTTGTTTCCCCTGGCCATCTTTGAACAGCAAATTCAGAGGTGCCTCATTCAGTGGTGATAACCAGTCTAGTGGCATGAAGCATTTGAAATTTAACAGCTGCATCATGCAGCTTTTTCTTAATGTTTTTGCAGGACATCTGTTTGTCCGTAACTGCCAAAGTTACATCACTAAAAATGTAAAATCATTGGCCTTCCCAGGTCAGAGATGGTTGCTTGTGGGCTTGATTCTGGATGTGCAGTTTGTCCTGGAAACTTAGGCATCTAAAAATAGTTGCTCTTTGCTCGTTCCCTGGTGGTGGCTGTGGTTTCGGTGATCTGTGTGCCCGCTTGATTAAATATTCAGTTCCATGCTCTGGGGGTCCTGCAGTTGTTTGCAGTAGGTGCTGGATGGACCACAGCATATCTGATTCTTCAGCTTTATCTGGGATACCCATGAGGACCAGCTTGTTCCTCTTGCTGTGCCCTTCCTGGTCCTCGACGGGGTCCTCCAATTTGGAAGGGAGTCATGTGATGCCTCATCAGGAGTAGATGTGCTCTACTTCAGCTCCTGCTCCTCGGCTGCACTTTATACTTTTTTTGGTGCATTTTCCAGTAATTTGTGGTTTTATCTACTTGCTACATGTTCCTACGATCCTGCTATTTCCTTAGTTTGTGTGCACTGCAAGGATCATAGCTGAAAATTGACTTGGAGATGAAGCCAGCCCAGCCACATGCCACCTCTGACCCCAGATAAGTCAGCGGAGAGATCTAAAGGCCCAGGCAGTCTGGCTCCTGGAACCTTAAGCAATCTGCAGCAGCTACTCTGTTGTCTGAAGAGAAATTCTTGGAGGAGTTTTCACCCATCAAGGACTCCCGTAAAGCCCTGACTGTAGAGCTGAAATCTCTCCATATGAAATTTGGTGACCTGAGCCGCTGGGTCTCTGATAGCGAGAGAGGTCCTCCAATTTGGCCACCTTTTTTAAAAGCTCTGCTACCAGTTTTTCGCCTATGGACATTTTGTCTTCAATAGAGCTGATTCAGGCTTCAGCATCTGAAACTCAGGTGGTCAGGTTTTCAAGGGCTGGTTTGAGTGAGCTCAGAAGTCCAGTGCCATGTTCAGCATTTCCATTTTGATGAAAGTCAGCTCCATGAAAAGGCAATCAAGTTTTTCTGTGGTAGTCTCCTGGCCTGTGGCTACAGGCAGTGATTCAAGTGACGAGTCCTGCTTGAGCCTCTTATGGGCTTGAGAGCATATCACGATCAGCAGCACCACTGGTGCTCCTTCTTAGTTCATTTTGTGGATTTCTCCTTCAGCATTTTTTGGAAAAACACTCTGCTGGTGCTCGACAACGTACTTTAGCACTTCGATGTGTAATATCTGCAATTTTCAGGTAAACTGTTTATTTTTTGCTGTGTTTAAAAACCTGTAGTTCAAGAGCCAAGAAGAGAGCTGCCTCTCAGGCTGACTACATCACATGACTCTATTGAATCTTGGGGTGTACTGGAAGAGCATTTAGTAACAAGTCTGAATCAGTAAGAAGCCCACTGTATTGTACATACTTTAGGACTCATCTGGATTATTGTTCACAAGTCTGGAGTCCATACCTGAGGAACGATATTGATCTGGTTGAAAAAGTTCAGAGGTGAGCTACCAAAATCATACCAAGACTCAAAATCAAACCATATAATGAGAGTACAATGTTTCAGACCGTACACTCCTGAGAGATGTAGACGAAGGGAAGACATGACACTACTGTATGAAACAGTCAATGATAAAGCACTCAGGTTCATATTAGGAATTAAGTTTAAAGATATTCAGCAGAGTTCAAAAAAACATAGGGGCTCCTACATCTGTATTAATTTGAGTGCACATACCTTGAAGTATAAATACAATTGCAGAAACACAATGTGGGCAGGTCAGTACCACACTAGAAACAATTAGGACCAGCAGTCTCAGATCAGTGCAAAATACTTGGTTTATTTGCATGTAATGCAGTAAGAAAGAATTAAAAGCTCACCCACATTACATTAGTTATTTTGGCAGTCCCAATATGGATGCAGGTAATGGCCACTTTTTCACAAAACAGCTGTGTGTTACATTTTTGGCTAAACAAGCTCAATGCACAAGGTTGGCTTTAAATGAAGCCAGGGAACAGAGCTACAATGGAGCCAAAAATAGTATCAGAAAGCAACTTCTGCAGCTGTAGTAAAACAAGTCATACAAGCTAAAAAAATAAACCAGTGGCCCACATCGCCCATTGGACATGTCATTCACAATCAGGTGGTATAAGCGCTTATGTATCAGTCTTCATCATCATCAGAGCATATAGAGCAGATCACCTGTGTCATTTAAAAAAGTGCCTTCACAAAAGAGAGTCCTACAAGAGCTTGATAAGCTCAGGGTGGACAAGGCAATGGGACCTGATGGCATACATCCCAGGGTACTAAAGGAACTAAGGGTGGAACTAGCAGAACCATTAGCAGAAATGTTTAGTGGGTCTCTGAGCACAGGAGAGGTCCCAGAAGACTGAAGAAGGGCTCATGTGATCCTGCTCCACAACAGTGGCAGCAGGGAGGAGGCAGGGAACTACAGACCAGTCAGTCTTACCTCAGTAGTGGGCAAGATTATGGAGGCACTCCTTAAGGAAAGGATAGTGCAACACCTGCAATCCATAGGAGCACAGGATCCAAGACAGTATGGGTTTACAACAGGAAGGTTCCATCAAACTAATCTCATAGACTTCTTTGACTGGATAACCAGAGTGGTGGACCAAGGGGCTGCAGTTGATGTTGCCTACCTTGACTTCAGCAAAGCTTTCAATACTGTTCCACATAGAAGATTGATTAATACGCTGGGTAGGCTCGGGGTGGGTCAGAAGTTGGTCAACTGGGTGACAAACTGGTTGGCGGGCAGAAAACAGAGAGTGGTAGTAAATGGTATACAGTCAGAAAAGATGCAAGTCATAAGTGGGATACTTCAGGGATTAGTCCTGGGATCAGTTCTCTTCAATATCTTCATCAGAGACATTGCAAATGGACTAGAGGGTTAGGTTTGCCTGTTTGCAGGTGACACCAAGATTTGCAGCAGAGTAGATGATCCAGATGGGATGGGCAGAATGAGAAGAGATCTGGAAAAACTGGCAAAATGGTCGGAAGAGTAGCAACTGGGGTTTAACGCAAAAAAGTGTAAGATCATGCACATAGGGAAGAGAAACCCTGAAGCTACCTATAGGTTGGGAGGGGAGTTGCTGGCAATCACAAGGGAAGGAAGAGACTTCGACATCATCATCACAGATGACCTGAAATAATCCAAGCAGACCACTAAAGCAGTAGGTAAGGCTAGAGGGATGTTGGGGTGTATTAGTAGGGGTATCACAAGTCGTAAGAGGGAGGTAATAATCCCTCTTTATGAGACACTGGTTAGTCCCCATCTGGAGTACTGCATGCAGTACTGGAGGCCGCACCTGCACAAGGACATTAACAAAATGGAGGCAGTCCAGAGAATGGCAACCAAAATGGTATAGGGACTCAAATCAGAAAACATATGAGGACAGATTAATGGAGCTCAATATGTATACCCTAGAGCAAAGGAGGAAGATAGGTGATATGATCAAAACATTCAAACATCTTAAGGGCATTAACAAGGTGAAAGTGTCTAACATGTTTCAATATAAGACAAATAGCAGGACAAGAGGACACAGCATGAGATTAGAGAGAGGCAAATTAAGGGGTAATGTGAGGAAGTTCTTTTTCACAAAAGGGCGGTGGATGCATGGAACAGCCTACCTCAGTAAGTAGTGGATATGAATACAGTGCAGGGCTTCAGGCATGGGATAGGCATAAGGGAGCAATCCAGATGAGTATAAATAGATAAGCCATTGACAGAGTAAAGGCCTGTGGCACTTTCATAAGGTAGAAAAAATGGGCAGACTGGATAGGCCTTGCTGTCCTTGTCTGCTTTCAACTTCTATGTTTCTATGTGCCTCTTAAAGAGATAGCCCATTAAAAGAACAAACACCCAGTAAACAGTGCAATTTATAATGTTGAACACTAGAACACCTGAGTGCAAAAAAAAAACATGCAGAAACTCTAAAGCACAGCACAGTTCATTCAGAAAATGATCAAATGCAAGAATAGAACAGCATAGACATTTATGTCTCCAAAGGCTAATCGCTGTAATGCTTTACTTGAAGTCCAGAAAATGTACTTTACAGTGGCAGAGTTGGCAACTCATGCCGTTGTCTTTCCCTTCAGATGACAGGTATTATTTCCTTTAGAATGGCAGAGCCAACAAGTCATGCCATTATTATCGAGGAAAAAATATCACCGGCAGATCCTTCAAGTCATGCTGCTGATTTTTAAGGACCAACACAGGCGGAGCTAGTAATATTAAAACTACAGCTCACAAGTAGCTGTGTATCAGTATTTCATCATTCAGTCCCAAAGGCACTAGTGTGTTCAGAGTAAATATCCAAAACAACTCCCACTGGAGTAGCTTCCTAGTAATATCACCTCCCTTTGATCTCAGATCCATTTTCTCAATCCTGACAAACTTTGGAGAGGCTGCATAGCCGTGGCCAGCTTCTTCATCATGCCTCGCCACGGCATGGTCAAAATTCAGATTTCTGATGGCAGCCTTATATTCCCCCACATAACTTATGCCGCAAAGACAGGTTAGCATATACACAACTCCTGTCAAGCTGCAGGTAATAAATCCATTAATGTGAAACTGCTATCCTGAGCAGGGGTGGTTAAATGTGTGAGTGCTGAATGTGTTTAATTGATGGTCACAATGTCCACATTGAAAGTTGCCACAAAAGGGTTTTGGGAGTCAGTTTCTGTGATTCTGAATGGGGGGCAGTACTGCATGCACCAAACAATCTTTGAAGTTTTTCCCTCGGTGGTACATTTATTCATTTATTTATTTTTTTATTTAACAAATCGGAAAGACCTTTGAGCCAAGGGCTCTTTTACAGAGGTTCCATGTCAAGTCACAAGAATAGCAAATTACAATGGTTTCAGTAAGTAGTACAACATGAGGAAAGTAATTACATAAACAAAAGAACAATATGGCAAGATAAATATTATGTCAAGTGCAGCCAGTGGCCTTGTCTGAAGAGGGGTGAAAGAGATTACAAGGAGAGACGTGCAGGGGGTGAATTGGGGGGTGGAAGGAGCAAAATAAGAGCAAGCTGGAGATTCCACAATGAAGCTTAAGCAGAAAAGACACAGGGGCGGGGGTAGAGGGAGAAACAAGGAGAGGAAACAGAGGAGGAGGGAGGGAGGGAGGAAGTGGGAGTGGAGGGGTACAGGAAGGGGGATGAGGTAGGATGAAAAGAGGGTAGGAATGGGAAAGGGATAAGCGAGGAAGTGCTGTGAGTGGAATAGCACAGCAACAGGATAGGGCTATACAGGGGCAGATGGTAAAAGAGGGAGGTCCCTGCACTTAGCTGTCAGCAGAGATTAGATATAGCAGTCACAAGATGCTCTGGAAAGTAGGATTTGATGTAGCTTCTGCTTAAATGGTCCCAAGGTTGCAGTCATCGCAATCTCAGGAGGAAGGGAATTAAATAAATTAGCAGCTCTAACTGCAATGGATCACTGTCGGAGTGAGGTTCAACAGTGAGGGACAGTAAAAGTTTGACTCACAGAACTTCGTGTGCTATGAGTGCCCCAGAAGGGACTGAAAAGCTGAAAGTAACCTGGTGGTAGGAGACCAAGATCTGCCTTCTTAGCCAGAAGACAGGTTTGTTATTCAATGCGAACCTGGAGTTGAAGCCAGTTTGCTTGTTCGTAAAGGTCACAAGTGTGAGTACGATAGGCTACATTAGTTAGTAGACGGCATGCCTTATTCAGAGCTGTGGCGAGCCGATGTAGGGTTGTGTCTGTGGCGGAATCATAAATGACCAAACCATTGTCAATAACAGACACAATTGAACTTTGGATAGCCAATCTGAGGGCTTCAGTAGTAACGCAGTGTTTATGCCTGTGTAGAAGGCCTAGGAGAATGTTAACTGCCTTGGCAACATTCTCAACATGGTTGGAGTAGGAGAGTGCACTATCCAGAGTAACTCCTAAGTATTTAAAAGATTGAGTCTGATCAAGGACAACACCCGCACTGTTTTTAATCACCAGTTGTTTGGCTTTGTGCTTCTTGTGGGTACCATAGAAGAGCATGACCTTTATTTTTTTGCAATTAAGCACCAACTTATGAGAGATGAACCAGGACTCAGCTTCAGCAAAACTTTTTTGAAGTTGGGCCTGAAGGATGGTAGGGTCAGCAGTCTTTGAGAAAATGACCGCATTATCCACGTAGAGGAGTACTGGTTCAGAACAGGATGCTAAAAGATTATAGAGGAAGGTGCTAAATAGAAGGGGTCCCAGTATCGATCCTTGAGGAACCCCAGAGCAGACAGGCAGTTCAGCAGAAAGGGCAGACCCTATTCTCATCTCTCTACATGATCCTAGGGACTTGTGACCGCATACAGTTCAACCTAGGATCTGACTGGAGTATTTCCCAGTGTATTTTTATTACTGTTTATAGGCACAATATGGCCAGAAGCCACAGGATCCTAACAAAATGGAAGGAAAATGCACACCTTAATCTCAGCAACCATAGATATGTATTAAAAAACCTGTCATAAAACATTTCTTTCTAAGCTTTTATAGTTAAGCAGTGCTGGAAGTACTCAACCCAGGTACATGGACCCACCTTAGTAAAGAAATCATTGGACAACCTACATCAGATAATATTCTCCAAGCTTTACAGCCTCAAGAACATTTAAAATGTCAAATGGACATATTCTTAAACTCAGACATTGTGCAAGAGCTGACAAGCCAAGAAGTATTTTAAAATCAAAACAGCATTTATTATGTCATCGGATCAGACTACAAGAAGCTTGTAACAGATTTAAAACTTCAGACAGTCAATCAATGGACAAGTTCCTCAAAAATGAGACCACCTGCTACTAGCAACCACTGCACCGCAACAAGTGACATAACTTCCAACACCTCATTCTTGAACATGCGCAGTGTGAGGTCTTGTGGTTATAAATCTATTAATTGTCACCCCGTGGCAGTTCAAAAGTACAATAGACAAAATTGCTGATCCAGGGTCTAATAAGATGAAAATAATTCAGCAAGTAAGCTCCAGACTTCTGACCAAGCCAAGGCTTTTGCCCAAATATGGCTATATCCTTTCAAGACCTCACATCATCTGTAAGGAAGTAATCTTCTATAAAATAGAACTCCAAAAACTAACACGTCATACTACCAACTCACCTTCATCTGAAGCTGTATGTCTACTTCATCTCTGAAGAAAACCTCAAATCTACTGCATTCTGATGACTTCAAAAGCTATCATTCTTCTAAACTCCAAAGAACTTTAGTTTTGACCAAAAAGGAGAGAAATACTGAAACTGTACTAACTTTGTCAAATTTATCTTAAGCCTCAAGGAAAAAAATAATTCAAACGAGCCAGGAAGAGACCTTCTTCGTACAGCCACCCAAGATACTTCAAATCTCCAGACATCAGGGAGACGAGAGACAGCTTGAGACACTGGGCAGAGTATATTTTAAAGACTTTCAAGGTGTTTACCTAACAGGTGTCTCTTAAGAATCCTGGTTCCATATTAAATGCATAAAGATTAGATTTATTTATTTATTGAAATGTTTCACCAGGAAGGCACACTGAGCAACAAGTTGCTCATCTTCCGTTGCAGTCGGGGGGGGGGTACAATAGGATATGAAAATATCGACATACAATAGTATTTGACAGCAATGTGTAAACATACAAACATTAGCAGTTACAATGGCATATATTTTATACATTTGAAGAGTGGTTTATAGAATTAAATTTTTTTAACATGCTGAGAATTTATGCGTACAGTGATATGCACTGCCCAGATAGGACTGAAAGTGCAAGTTGTTCAGGTATAAGTAAACTGATATCTATTTAAGTGCTGAGAAGTAAGGAGTCAGAGGGGGAAATTAGGAAGTGTGGGGGAGGGTAACTGGCCTAGAGCTAGCCGCTTCAGGATGTAGAGAACCCTACCAGGGGCTGAAACTCAGTAGGCTTAGAGGTAGAAAGATGTGGGGGGAGGGGAGGGTAGCAGTAGAAAGAAAGGGGGAGACAAGGTGATTTATTAACAGGGTAAGCAAGAAGTGGTATTTAGTTGGGGGAACTTAATTAGGGAGGGTTGAAGCAAGAGCTGTTGACAGAAAGAAAGTTATGTATGACGAGGCCAGGGAATGGGGGGGAGGAAGAATGTCATATTTGAGGGAGAGGAAGTTCCAGATTTTAGGGAAGCGACGGGAAAAGCCTGATTGCCCGCTAAGGGTGGTGCAATGGGGGATCATCAGAGTACGAGTGTCAGCAGATCTGAGGGAGTGGGAGGGAGGAGGGGAAGAAGAGAGTGAGCATAAGAGATAGGCGGAAGTTCCCCTTGCCAGAATTTAGAAGTGAGTTTGGCACAGTACGTGAGGAATCTGTTAGCCAGAGGGGGAAAGGACAATGAACGGTATAGGTCACAGTAATGAGTACGAGGTGGAGCATCAAGGGCAAAGTGGCAGAAGGAGTTAAAGAGAGAGTCCAATCTGGTCAAGGAGGATTTGAGAGCGGGCACCATAGACTACATAGATGCAATAAGATATTGTTTAATGCTACAAAGATTATTAGTACTAAGAAATTGTGCACTGATGTTAATTAAGATTGTTCTTAAAAGAACATTCCTTTAAGGGCCTAACCATTGGGGCCCCCATACATACACAGTGAAAGATTGTGTAAGGAGATAAATTACACGAATAAGAAAGAAGTCTACTAAAATTTCCTAGAATTATTTGTACTGTTGTTTAAATGTCAATGTGTTTTAATGTTATCTGTGGTACTGAAAATAAAACAGGTTTTGATTACAGTTCAAACCCAAGCCTGTTGTCTCAGCGTGTCCACTATAAAAATAAGTGAATACAAGATACTGTTTAATTAAAACAGCCACTAGAGATGTTTTCTTTTAAATTCATACAGAGAGAAAGGTCACTACTGGTAATTGTTTATTTATTTATTTATTGAAATAATCAGTTTTACAACCTTTGAGTCAGGGACTCGTTTGCAAAGGTACCTCGTCATTGGGGGGGAGACAATTAAGTGAGGTTCAGGACAGAGGTAACATACAGGTGAGATACATAAATACACACGTAGAGTTACAGGCAACCATTATACAGGTACATGCATATGTTGGGTTACACACATCATTATATAACATCATACGCATCAGTATATAACATCATTGTTACGGTCTGTTCTATTGTGCAGCATCCAGGCATCTATAGGACCCAAAAGGCATACAGCTAAGCTGAGACAGGGTTTTGGTCCACTACAGGCAATTGCTAACATCGGCTGTCAATAATGTGTTGGCGGAGGGCAAATTTGAAACTAGCCAATCCCAGGGATCTTAGTGATAGCCTCAGGAAGGGAGTTAAACCAGGCCGGGCATTATGATGAAAGGATCTTTGGCAGCGAGGTCCTTGCCTGGGAACTATGAAGGTGGCTGCGGTGGAGTTACGGGTTGGCAAAGGCCGGACAGCCAGCTGCAGGGATGAAGAGACCCCTGGTGGGCAGAGCCCTGATATGGATTTTTTGGCCAGTAGGCAGGTGTGATATTTCAGTCTTTCCTCAAGAGTGAGTATGTTAGCAGCGGAGTATAGCAGACAGGTGTGAGTTCTGCTGTGGGCACCGGTGAGGAGCCTACAGGCTTTGTTAATAGAGGTCTGGACTTTTGTTAAGGAGGAGGGGTCAGCCACTGCGTAAATTAGAAGTCCATAGTCGGCCAGTGACAACACCGATGAGGTAATGGCTAGTTTTAATGCAGATTCCGGGAGGCAATCTTTGTGGCGGTAGAGGAGCCCGATCCTGGAGTTCATGGCTGATGATAGGGCTTTTAGGTGGGCGTGGAATGTGAGGCCTGAGTCAAAGGTGATGCCCAGGTACTTATAGGATGTTACCTGTTCTAGTGGGAGGAGCATGCTGGTGGTGATGTGAAGGGGAGTGTCCTTGGCCCTGTTTTGCCGATGTGAAAACAGCATTGACTTTGTTTTTTTTTCAGGTTCAGGACTAGTCGATGGTTATTGAACCATTTTTTGGCTTGGAGAAAGGCGCTTTGCAGTGTGCCTTGGAGTAGGAGTGGGTCAGAGTGTGATGCTAGGATTACTGCATCATCAGCATAGAGCAGTATTTTGTTGGAACAGGAGCTTGGGAGGGTGTTTAGGAATAGACTGAAGAGGGTGGGTCCAAGGATGGAGCCTTACGGGACCCCCTGAGAGAACTGGTAGGTTGGAGGAGAGGGTCCCATTTAGTTTAACTTTTTGGGACCTGTTCTGCAGGTAGCTTGAGACCCAACTCAGGGGGCCAGATGAGAATCCCAGTTGGCTTAGGGAGTTTAACAGCAAGGGGTGGCACACAGTGTCAAATGCCTTGGATAGATCTATGAAAACTGCCCCTGCAAGTTGACCCTTGTCAAGCGCAGAGTGTATGCGGTGGGAGAATTCCAGAAGGGTGGTGGATGTGCTGTGGCCAGGACAAAACCCATGTTGCTCAGGACATAGAAGGTCATATTTAGATAGGTATTCTGTGAGCTGTGAGGTTACTATTTTTTCTAAAGCTTTGGGGGGGGGAGGATGGAGATGGGCCTGTAGTTATTTGGTAGTATACGGTCCGCAGACTTATGGATGGGGGTTACTTCAGCCTGCTTCCAAGCATCTGGAAATTGGCCTAAGCATAAGGATTTATTTATGATGAGCGTGAGGGGGATAAGCATGACATCCAGAGTGAGGCGGAGCATCCTGAAGTCAAGAGGGTCATTACTTGGGTTATGCGAGGTGAGGGACTTTAGAAAAAAAGGTTTGGCATCATGGGGTGAGATCATCCGGAAGTGGAATTGCAGCCTGGAAGTGTGAGTGTGGGTGGGCGTGGAAACTGGGTCAAAAAAATGGGCAGGGAGAACTGCACTTAAGTCCGTGAAGGTTTTATTAAGGCAGTCTGCAATACATGTTAGGTCCGTTGAGACTGCCCCGTTTATGACAATCTGAGATGGGGGGGTGGAGCGGGTTTTACCATTCAGTTCTTTAATGTTGTCCCAGAAGGCTCTGGATGAACCCCAGGAGGATGTCAAAGCAGCCTGATAGTATTTAGCTTTTGCCAGCTTGATGGCCCAGGTGTATTAATTGCGAGCTACCCTATAGGCATGCCTGTCTGCCACCCTACCAGAGTCGTTTGCTATGTGCCAAAGATTATCTCTCTTTTTTAGTTGCTGGATCAGTGCAGGGGATATCCATGCAGCAGTCCATTTTTTTAGTCTAGATGTGGTGAAGGGGCAAACAGGTCACAGGCAAGATTGAAGACAGTAGTGAGGAAGGTTAGGGCAGAGTTTATGTCTGATGCATGGGCCACTGGGGTCCAGTTCATATTGTGTTCATATAATGGCGTCCCTGGGTGGGCCATGAGGTTTATGTTAATTTTAACTATGTCAGATTATTTGGGTATGAACTGCAATTAAAATACTCCTAAATTGTGTCAAAAGTAAATGTTCCATAAAATTGTCAGAGAAAAATATATTTTACTGTTTAAAACATTGCCAGCTGAAGCAAAGGAATCACTTCCTTTTTTCACACAGGATTTAGCCATTCTGAAAAACAAAGGAAGTCATTCATAACCACAAGCTGTTATCAAAACACAAAAGATTTTAAAGGGACAGCAGTATTTGTGTAGTGCCCTGCTTTATATTAACAGTTAAAAGGTGAAATATGTTTTCCCCAGGATTTTTCCTGAGGATCAAGAGGATGCTCCTCCAATACTCTCCCCCATGAATAGTGTTCAGGAAGATGAGATTGAAGAGAATCCCACTGCACTAGGGAGATCTCCTTTGAATACCCAGGGGAGACTCTTTCTGCTATTCAAAGGGAAATAAACACCTTTTATCACAAAGCAATTTTAATCAAAAAAATTCCCTTAGAAAGCATACCAGCTAATGAACTACAATGCTCAGAACTTGATGAGTATCTAAGTAGGCTTTTTTATGAGGCCAAATCCAGACTAAAGAAAAAACAGCTTAACCCCACCTTAATAGGATATACCTTGTACCTGCAGCATAGAATTCGTCATCAGAAAGCGCAAAGCAGGCTACATACACTAGGGGAGCTTAACTTTTGGCTTGACCAATGCAGCTGAGACCAGATCACAAAAATGCAGGCCTTGAAGCTGGATTTAGAGTCAGAAAAAGCAAAATATATGGGCATTCTTAAAGTAAACAAAGTGGATAGGGAAAGCTTAAAAGTAATTAATCAGTGGTTGACAGAAGAAGATGGGAAGTTAAAACAGCAAATTATCCCTGTGCCTAGTGAAGTCAGGGACCTGCAACAGTGAAAATAAAACATTAAAAGCTGAAAACGTCGGGCTCTGAGCAGAAAAATCTGAGTGTCAAGAAAAATTAGCAGAGGCTGTAATTCAAATAAAAGCAGCAGAGGTGGCAACCCAGAGAGTCGAAGAACAGGTAGATGCAGCTCATCAGGAGATAGATTGGCATCATAAAGCATTTACTGAGTCCCTTGATGCTATTGGTCAACAGCTGGGGTCCCTACAGCCAGCTAATCCATTGCCACCTCCTGTCCCAGATACCCCCCAAAGCCTACGATGGACAACCTTGCAGTCAAGGTCCAGGATTTAGTCAAATAAATTCAACACCTAAAATTGGGGGGGACACAACCTTCAAATGACCCACTGACCTCTAATAGCCAAAATAGTACCCCTGCAGGGACAAGACAGTCACTACCTGGTCCTATCACATCTGGCCCTCTACCTCTAGTCCAGCAACCCTGTATAGACCAGATCCAAAACAATTGATCTGAGTCATAAAGGCCATAGGTACTAGCTTCGATCCCAAAGCTAGCATTGAGGTGGAGGATTACCTTTTTGATTTGAGGTCCCAATTGGATTACTTTGGGATCAATAACCTGAGGATCAGTTGTGGGTCTTAAGGTTTTTTGTTGCATCAGAAGTTCGACCCTGGATGGCTAGACAAAAACCTGAGATCAAAACCGATTGGCTATCCTGTTTAGCCGATCACTGGAAACAGGGGAGGTACCCAAAGACTGGAGGATAGCAGATGTAGTCCCCTTATACAAAAGTGGGAACAAAGAGGAAGCAGAGAACTACAGACCAGTCAGCCTCACCTCGATAGTGGGGAAGATCATGGAAGCACTACTGAAGGAGAGATTGGTGGAACATCTGGTTGTCAGTGGACTACAGGACCCAAGGCAGCATGGTTTCACCAGGGGAGGTCATGTCAGACCAACCTCGTTGAATTTTTGACTGGGTGACTAGGAGGTGGATCAGGGAGGGCAGTGGACATGGCCTATCTGGACTTCAGCAAGGCCTTTGACACTGTGCCACATAGAAGACAATTACACAAACTGGGGAATATGGGTGTGGGCAGGACAGTAGTGTGGTGGGTAGGTAACTGGCTGGGCAGCATGACACAGAGGGTGGTGGTAAATCGCTGTCACTCCACAGAGGGAAGAGTGACCAGTGGGGTACCACAGGGATCAGTGCTGGGACCGGTCCTATTCAACATCTTCATCAGTGACATTGCGCAGGACCTAGAAGGCAGAATTTCACTGTTCACTGATGACACAAAGCTCTGTAACAGAGTAGACACACCAGAAGGTGTAGACAGAATGAAAAGGGACCTGCAGAAACTTGAAGTATGGTCAGGGGTTTGCAGTTGAAATTCAATGCAAAGAAGTGCAAGATAATGCATATGGGACACAAAACCCTGGCACAATATATCAGTTGGGAGGTGAGGATATAGCATGCACCAAGCAGGAAAGAGATCTTGGGGTTATCATCTCTGATGACCTCAAGGTAGGGAAACAGTGTGACAAGGCAGCAGGTAAAGCAAATAGAATGCTGGGATGCATAGGCAGGGACATCACCAGCAGGAAAAGGGAGGTTATAATTCCACTATACAAGACACTAGTGAGGCCCCACCTGGAGTACAGTGTACAGTTCTGGAGACCTTACCTACATAATGACATAGACAGGGTAGAGAAGGTTCAGAGGAGGGCAACAAAGATGGTGCATGGATTGCATCACAAGTCCTATGAGGACAAGTTGAAGGAACTGAACATGTACTCTATAGTCTCTATGCCAAGGACAGACTACACTTGAGTGAGGAGGGAAAGAAAGTGTTGAAACAGAGGATGGGGGAGTACATAGAGGAAGTTGGGAATTTAAACTAGGAGTGGGAGGTGGCAGTTGGGGAAGAGATATGCAGAGACCACAGGTTGGGAAACCATATGAGTTTACCCCCCATAACAGTGACAAAGGACAAATAGCAAGTACTGTTGGTGATGCTAGGAAAGGAGGGCAGGATAGGAGGGGGAGGAGGGTGGAGGTGGTTACCTTAATGCCAGGAGCCTTGAGAGGAAAACTGCAGAGTTACAGGTTCTCATGGCAGAGGGAAAGGTGGACATTGCAGCCATCACGGAAACATGGGCCACCCAATACAATGACTGGGACCTGTCTGTACCAGGTACAGGTTATTCAGAGGGACAGGGTGATTGGGAAAGGAGGGGGGTGGCACATATGTGAAGGAAGGGCTGAGTGTGTAAGGAGGAAGGGAGGAGAGTAGTATGGAGTCACTTTGGATGCAAATCCAGGATTTCAAGAATAGGATTCTTAGAATGGGAGTGGTGTATAGGCCACCATCTCAGACAGAGGAGTTAGACAGGGAACTAGCAGGACAGATCAGAAGAACCTGCAAGAAGGGTAGTGTGGTGATTGTGGGGGACTTCAACATGCCAAGAGTGGACTGGAGCACCCCAACAACCAGGAACAGAAGGGAGCAGGTACTGCTGGATGCCTTCCAGGACAGCTTCCTGCTGCAAATGGTCAGTGAACCAACCAGGTTAGGAAATACCTTTGACTTTGTGCTGGCAAACTGTGATTGAACTTACAGTGGAGGAACCGCTGTCAGGGAGTGACCACCGCTCAATATGGCTCACATTGGATATGGGCAAGGAAGGAGTGGAATCTGGCACAATAGTGCTGGACTTCAGGAGGGCCGACTTTGGGAGGATTGGGGAAGTGGTAAAAGGGTACCTGGCCAGAATTCAATCTAGTATGGACACTAACCAGAGGTGGGAGCTCATAAAGCTGGGGATAGTGGAGGCAACCAAAACCTGCTGCAAAGCCCAGAGCAAGAAGGCTAGGGCTAAGAAACCATTCTGGTTGAGCAAAGAGGTCATGGAAAAGGTAAGGAGGAAAAGAGCTGCCTTTAGGAAGTATAAGAAAACAGGGAGGGGGGAGGACAGGGAGGAGTACTTGACAGAATCGAAGGAGGTGACAAGGGCAGTAAGGGGAGCCAAAGCATCTACGGAACTCAGGCTGGCACAAGGCATTAAGAAGGGGGAGAAGGACTTCTTTAAGTACATCAGGGAGAAAAGGAGCTGTAAGGACCACATAGTAAGGATTAGGAAGGAGGGGGGTTGGGTGGAAGCAGGGTGCGATAAGGCGGAAGCACTAAATGAGTACTTCTGCTCAGTATTTACTAAAGAGAAGAGGGGGGTGACACCCAAGGTGGGAGAAATGGCAGAAGCGGGGGGGGGGGAGTGGTGACAGATGAGGAAATCATGGAGAGCAGAATTCGAGAGGGTTTGAAGGCTTTGAGGGTGGACAAGGCGCCAGTCCCAGATGGCATCCACCCTAGGGTACTGAAGGAGCTGGCAGAGGTCCTTGCAGGACCTTTGGCAGACCTATTTAATGCCTCACTACATTCGGGGTGTGTACCTCAGGACTGGAGGATGACTTATGTGGTGCCCCTCCACAAGAGTGGCCCCAAGGATGAACCGGGAAACTACAGACCAGTGAGCCTCACATTTATCGTGGGTAAGCTAATGGAGACTATCCTGAAGGAGAGGCTGGTGGCCCTCCTAGAAGCCAAAGGACTACAGGACAGCAGACAGCATGGCTTCATACGTGGCAGATCCTGCCAAACCAACCTGGTGGAGTTCTATGACTGGGTAACTAGGCAACTGGACAGGGGCCATGCAGTGGATGTCCTGTATCTGGACTTCAGTAAGGCATTTGACTCAGTGCCACATGAAAGACTGGGAAGGAAGTTAGTAGGCACAGGGACGGGTGCAAAGCTGGGGAGATGGGTAGGAAACTGGCTGCAGGGAAGGCAACAGAGGGTGGTGGTGGGTGGGGAGCTCTCACATCCAAGGGCAGTGACGAGTGGTGTTCCACAGGGCTCAGTGTTGGGACCAGTGTTGTTTGGGATATTCATTGCAGACATACCATGGGACATCAAGAGCAAGATCAGCCTGTTTGCTGATGATACCAAGGTAGGCGCAGTGGTGGATGACCTAGGGGATGGCAGAGGTTGCAGGATGATCTGGCAAAGCTTGAAACCTGGTCAGACACCTGGCAACTGGGCTTTAATGCCAAAAAGTGCAAGGTGCTGCATTTTAGGATGAAGAACCCAAGGAGGTGTTACCAGCTAGGGGGAGTGCAGCTAGCCCAGACAGAGGAGAAGGATCTGGGGTGCTCTAACAGGGTCAATGAACAACTCAGCACAATGTAGGAAGGCAGCTGCAAAGGCCAACAAAATGCTGGGTTGTATTGCAAGGGTATATCCTCGAGGAGGAGGAGGTGATTCTGCCACTGTATAGGTCATTAGTTAGACCACACCTGGGTACTGTGTGTAGTACTGGCATCCGTATCTGAAGAGGACATTAAGTTACTGGAGGGGTTGCAGCAGATCAGACAAAGATGATCAAGGGGCTGGGGACTTATCATCGAGAGGAGGTTGAAGGAGTTGAACTTGTACTCACTGGAGGAAAGGAGAGACAGGGGTGACATGATTGAAACCTTTAAATACATGAAAGGAATAAACAAGACGGGTACAGAGGGGCTGTTCAAAGTAAGGGAGGGGAGGGCCACCAGGGGCCATGATATGAGACTGGAGCGAGGAAGGTTCAGGAGGGAGATGAGGAGACACTTTTTTACAGAGAGGGTAGTGGCTGGGTGGAATGCGTTACCTGCTGAAGTGGTATGCAGTAGAACAGTGGACTGCTTCAAACGAGGATGGGACAGGACAAGGGGGAGGGTTAATGAAGGGGAAGGGTGGAAGGGAGGGGCAGCTGCAGAATAAGGGGTGCTAGCTGCACATTCGAGCAGACTTGATAGACCTCAGGCCTTTATCTGCTGGCAAATTTTGTATGTTCAGATGTTCACTCCCTGGAGGAGAGGAGGAGAGAGCGGATATGATAGAGACATACAAGTATCTTACAGGGAGGAACAGGGTGCAGGAATACACTATTTTTAAGCGAAAAGATGTTCCAGGACTAGAGGGCATGGGATGAAGTTGGAGGGAGGACAATTCAGAGGAAACGTGAGGAAGAATTTCTTCACAGAACGGGTGGTGGACAAGTGGAACACCCTGCCAGCGGAAGTGGTGGGGGCTGAAACAATCATGGGATTTACGAATGCATGGGATAGACTTAAAGGAATTCTGGAAGTCAGGGGTAAGGGGCAACAGACTACTAGGAAAACATAAAGTGAACTTACAAGCTCAAATGGACAGGCTGGGTGGGCCATAGGCCCTTATCTGCCGACACTGTCTATGTATCTATGATTCTGATAAAATGTGTCCAACATTATTCAAAGAGTACACCACTGATCGAAGTCCAATGGCAGCTTTTAAAGAGACACGCCAAAAGAATCATTCCCCAAATGATTTTTACAAAATCCTAAGTAGAATGTTTTTCTCTGGAGAGGAAAAAGATCCAGACCTGTTTCCACACCTAAAGGAGCCTTTGTAAAAGGTCTTCACTCATTAGTTAGGGCATTAGGCCAGCCATGAGTAGAACGAGACATTCCCATGAATGATATTATAGAGCAAACCCAAAGGATGTTTATAATTGTCAACCCAGATGCAGGTAAAAAACCTACCATGGGACGTCAAAATAAGCTTTTTGCCATTACTAGTGATCAGGTCTCCCTTCAAGTGGAAGGAAAAGAATTGCCACAAAATAGACAGGAGGTGACCTCCAACCTTCCTAGAGATAATAAAAAATTCCCAAATCAGGGAAGGGACAGTTGGAACCTTAGATCATGTAGCCCCCACAACCCAAACAAAAAGGGGCAGAGGCTTCCAAACAGCCTCCAGATGCCTGGAATAACCAATCATGGCCTAGCCGAATCAGAGATACTAACTATGCTATTGACCAGCTAAGAAGGCAGATCAGGCAATTAAGAGGAAATTTATAAATACACTCCCAGGGCTCCATACAGGCACCTTGCACCAAGCCCTAATGCCACTCCTTTCACCCCTAGGAGTACCTATTCCAATGGCTACACACTCACACCAGGACTCCACTCCTCTCCAACCTTGCATGGGGGGGAGGAGGGGTGACAACTTTAGGCCACTCAATACAATATAATTAAGGTAAATGTTAAATCACGTAAAAACATTTTTGGTTATCCAAAACGGACCAAAGATGGTTTTAAGAATATATGCTTTACGTTAAAAGAAACATAAAAAATATTTGACTTCAGTTAAAAACTGTATTTCCTGAAACCCCTGACATACCTACTAGAATAGTAAGAGTTGCCTCCCAATTCTTTTCTGGTTTAAAAGTATTAGGAACTGCTTTTGGATTAGGCATGAATACCATGAAGTATGTTAACATTTCTAAAATAAAGAGTAGTTAAGGAACTTCACAAAGATATAAGTAGTATTAAGTTATAACTCACTACACAGCAAAAGTTTCTATCCAACATAGGAAGGACTGTAGGAGATACAGTAGTTATGGTTAACCTCCATACAACCCTTCTCAATAATACCATGCAAAAACTCCATAACATAGCTCAAACTGTAGGTGAAGACATCACCACTATTCAGCAAATTAGATCAATCACGCAAGAATTGCTGAGGGACATAAATAGTGGCATAGGAAATTTAATGGTAGGAAGAATTCCACACTATTTAGTTCTCGCAGAATTGATGACAGAAATTTTGAGTGTAGCGGCTTCAGAGACGATAGAACCCCTACATGTGAGTAACACTTACAGACTTGGAAGCGCTATTCCTGCCCACATCCATTTAGACTTTAGAGGAAATGACCATTGCTTTTATATTAAATGTTCCTCTGGTAGAACAACAAAATGTCTCAGGATAAAGACCATTCTTAATGTGGGTACCTGGCAAGGAGATACCTATGTTAAAATTAAAATCACCCCTATAGTGGTATAACATAAATTTTATCCAGGTTTATACTTAGTCTCAAACTTATAGATGTGTCAAACTACTAAAGAACAACATTGGCAGCGTCCCAATAAACCTTTCCTAAAGGATATCACTGAGGTTCTTTGTGGCCTTAGCAACACCAACGCCCCAGAAAAATGTAGTGTTAACTTTGACCCATGCAGGTGAAGCTAAAAAGACCCATGCTGAAATTGCAGGATCTCAATGGCTAGTTAGCACCTATTTTACCAAAGTAACTGTTACTTATAATGGACATGGTACTACTACTCAACTTACTTTATCCAGTAAAGTAGTACTCATCTCTGTTCCTGCAGGTGCACATATCCGTTTTAGACATATCACCTTGTATCTCCTTAATCCGGTTTCCCAGGAAATGGAAATCACTCCCATTTCTGCATTTTAAGGTCATGAATTTTCTTTAGCTGATGACCTTGAATGTCTCTTAGATGCCAAAGACCTTCATGAAATTGAAATCGCTGTCTCTGACCTGGTTATCTCTGATAAACAGTTCAGCCCTTGTGATAAGGAATGAATTCACATACCAGTACAATGGCCTCTCATTATCACATTCCATTGTGTTTTAAATGTCACCTTGGTTCTTGCTTTCCTGTGAATGTTCTATTCCACCAGCAAGCAACTCTATACTCACCACGTGAGAATTCCGGGTTTATATAACCATGCTTTGGGATTAGAAATGAGACTACACCCTCCACCAAGATCTATTAACAACCAGCCCAGCTCTCCGTCCTTATTTATAATAAATGAAGACGAAGAGGAAGAAAATGCTGGCGTGGAATTCCTTAGGGAAACTCCGTAACCCTGCTATGATCTGTATCATCCACATTTAAACAACCAGAAAACACATAAAAGACTCCATTAAAAGGATTACTATGGCATAGTTTAAGAAACTATAAAAGCAAGGCTTAAACACTAAGAGCTCATTTTAGTATATTTAAAGTAAAACATGGCGGGCAGTGCTTGCATGCACCCCTATAGGCCATGTTATAGTATAGGAGTTGTGACATTTACTAGCATTAATGATTTTGATATAGCCAGTAGTAATATGCCTATATACTAAAAGGATGGTATTTATTAGGTATAGCTTAATAGAACTATATCTCAGCATTTCCAGATATTTGCTTAGTAAATGCATACTTTAGTTCACTTGAGACAGTTACTTAGGATAGATACTTTTATATTTCATCTTGCAATGCGGATTTAGCAAATATTCACTTTATAGTTAAAAAATTATGGAACCATGATTCTTGTAAGTTCACATTACCACATTCTGACAGATCCTTAAGTACTGCATCCTTTTGCAACGCACCAACACTGTGGTGGTGCTGTCTCGCAAAAGGGGGGAATATGTAGGCACAATACATCCGACAACCACAGGATCCTGCCAAAGTGGAAGGAAAATGCATATCTTAATCTCAGCAGCCATAGATATCTATTAAAGAGCCTGTCATGAAACATTTCTTTCTAAGCTTTTATAGTTAAGCAGTCCTGCAAGTACTCAACCCAGGTATATGGACCCACCTTAGTAAAGAAATCATTGGACAACCTACATCAGATACTGTATTTCTTTGATTTGAAGTTGCCCTCGATTTATAGATGCCCTCGTATTATAGTCGCAGTCTAAAAAAATATTTCTAATAATAGCTACCCTTGCTTATAGGCCGCTGCATTAACACTAAAAGGAAAGACTATTAGCAAGTGTTAGCGAGTGTGGTAGCACTTTGTTAGCACTGCTAATAGTAATCATCACCCCCCATCATGTTAACAGCCCACTCACCTGAAAGAAACAAGAAAAAAGCACTTGTATCACTTTAAAATTTAGCTTTTACTTCAGAGTTTAAAATGACATTCCGGTAGGTTCACACACAAAAATAAAATAAAAAGCTCATGGTTGAAATTCACAGTTTAGTCAAGTTCACCGTCACTATATGCGCCCCCCCCCCCCTTTGGATTCATTCTCAGCGCTCATTACAAACTGATCTTGTTTATCAGTACCTTCACAGCTTAGTGCTTGGAGTCATTGCTGATGTTTGTCTCGATATTCGCTGGCCACACCATCTTCTTTAAAGCAGTTGATTTTGTTTGGGTCTACAGTAGTGATCCCACAGACCTCGAAAGACTTTATAATCACCTTGTGTGATACTGCTGACCAAGCTTGCTTCACCCACTCAACAATCTGTGGCCATGAAGGGCTCAAGGATTGCCAGCTGGAGTCAGCTCTCTGGGACCAACAGCAAGCCACTCATCGTAGCACTCTCTATATTTTTGTTTGAACAGTGCATTCCACAACATGTCCGCTGGCTGCAAAAGTTTTGCACAGCCCCCAGGTATAGCTGCCATGATCGTGTCTTTTTTTGGCAATTGCTTTAACTTCAAGGCAGATATGACACCTGAAAATGTACCACACAAGTAGGCGCTTTTCAAATGAAATTCCTCCCCACACTGTCTGAAGCCATTAGCTAGTGATGTCAGTGTTCGTCCAGCCACTTACGGACATAGAAATTACACCCCACTGACATTAGCAATGTCCTTCGGTGTTCATTTACCCTTTAAAACCATAAGAGGGGGTAGCTTTCAACCATCTGCTAGGGCAGCAAGACAAACTGTGAGCCCTGCTTGTCATATCCCATCGTTAATAGAGGTACTGATTTTACACCGATCCGATCGATTGTACGTTCCCCTGGCATATCCTCCCATATGGCTGTTTCATCCATATTTCCTATTGCAGATGGGGTTAAGTGGAATTTCTGGGCCTGTTTGGAGCAGAATGCAATAAATTTAGGAACATAGTCCTTCAGGAGCTTCTGACTAACAGTTGTGTGCTGCCGCATAGTGAATCCCCAGCAAGACAGGAATTTGTCCACCCAGCCGTGGCTTGCCTTGAACTCAGGGTTCGTTATGAGAGAGGAAGCTTTGAGGGAAATTGTCTTGTGGGTTACTCAAAGATGGCGTTCTCATTGCTGGGCGATCCATGTGGCAAGTTGGGCTTCTTCAGTGGGGAATGCAGCTCGCCGACCAGCACCATCAAGTCATCAGCGCCTACGGTTGTTTCCAGCACAGCCTTCCTCTTGGAGCTTCTCCTTGAAGTGAGTAAGGCTTTTACGCCAATCCCTGATCTGCTTCTCATCGACCCAGAGAGATATGACCACAGGTCAGTTGTCCTCTACCTCAGCTTGTTTTGCTGCTTTGAGCTTGAACTACAAAGACATACGCCTTGCATTTCGGCATGTTGTGGTTTCACTGTCAGTTCGGCACTGAAATTAACAAACAAGGCAATCAGCTGTACTGGCTAAAGCAGCTGTTTGTAATTGAAGCCGCCCCCGATTAATCACTGCCCTCAAATTTAACCCGCATGGAAAAAAATGAATTGTATAATTGAAACCGCGGTTTCAAATTGAAGAAATACGGTAATATTCTCCAAGCCTTACAGCCTCAAGAACATTTAAAATGTCAAACATAGAAACATAGAAGTTGACGGCAGATAAAGACCGCAAGGCGCATCCAGTCTGCCCATTTTTTTTCTACCTTATAAATGTGCCATCAGCCTTTGCTCTGTCAATGGCCTATCTATTCAGTCATCTGTATTACTCCTTTATGCCTATCCCATGCCTGTCTGAAGCCCTGCACTGTATTCATATCCACCACTTCCTGAGGTAGGCTGTTCCATGCATCCACCACCCTTTCTGTGAAAAAGAACTTCCTCACATTATCCCTTAATCGGCCTCTCTCTAATTTCATGCTGTGTCCTCTTGTCCTGCTATTTCTCTTGTATTGAAACATGTTAGACTCTTTCACCTTGTTAATGCCCTTAAGGTGTTTGAATGTTTCAATCATATCACCTCTCTCCCTCCTTGGCTCTAGGGTATGCATATTGAGCTCCGTTAATCTGTCCTCACATGTTTTCTGATGGAGTCCCTGCACCATTTTGGTTGCCCTTCTCTGGACTGCCTCAATTTGGTAAATGTCCTTGTGAAGGTGTGGCCTCCAGTACTGCATGCAGTACTCCAGATGGGGCCTAACCAGTGTCTTGTAAAGAGGGATTATTACCTCCCTCTTCCGACTTGTGATACCCCTACTAATCACACCCTAACACCCCACTAGCCTTACCTACTGCTTTAGAGGTCTTTGGATGATTTCAGGTCATCGAGATGATGATGCCCAAGTCTCTTTCTTCCCTTGTGACTGCCAGCAACTCCCTCCCAGCCTATAGGTGGCTTCAGGGTTTCTCTTCCCTATGTGTATGATCTTGCACTTTTGCATTAAACCCCAGTTGCCACTCTTCCAACCATTTTGCTAGTTTATCCAGATCTCTTCTCATTCTGCCCACCCCATCTGAATCATCTTCTCTGTTGCAGATCTTGGTGTCATCTGCAAACAGTCAAACCTTACCCTCCAGGCCATCTGTAATATCACTGATGAAGATATTGAAGAGGACTGGCCCCAGGACTGATCCCTGAGGTACCCCACTTGTGACTTGCATCTCTTCTGACTGTATACCATTTACCACCACTCTCTGTTTTCTGCCCGTCAACCAGTTTGCCACCCAGTTGACCAACTTCTGACCCACCCCGATCCTACCTAGCTTATTAATCAATCTTCTATGTGGAACAGTATCGAAAACGCTTTGCTGAAGTCAAGGTAGGCGTCATCAACTGCTCCTCCTTGGTCCACCACTCTAGTTACCCAGTCAAAGAAATCTATGAGATTAGTTTGACAGGACCTTCCTTTTGTAAACCCATGCTGTCTTGCATCCTGTGCTCCTATGGATTCCAGGTGTTGCACCATCCTTTCCTTAAGGAGTGCCTCCATAATCTTGCCCACTACTGAGGTAAGACTGACTGGTCTGTAGTTCCCTGCCTCCTCCCTCCTACCACTCTTGTGGAGTGGGATCACAAGAGCCCTTCTCCAGTCTTTTGGGACCTCTCCTGTGCTCAAAGACTCACTAAACAGTTCTGATAATGGCTCTGCTAGTTCCACCCTTAGCACCTTTAGTACCTTGAGATGTATGCCATCAGGTCCCATTGCATTGTCCACCCTGAGCTTATCGAGCTCTTGTAGCACCCTTTCTTTTGTGAAGAGACTAGTGCTCACCTCCCTTCCCCCGTGTCCACAGTGCTAAGCTGTGGGCCCTGCCCTACCTTCTCTTCAGTAAACACTGAGCAGAAGTATGTACTTAGGATAGATGCTTTTTCATGGTCCCCCTCCTCACATGCCCCCTAATCTCCTTTGATCTTAGCAATACCCCCTCTGGACTTTCTCCTTTCACTGATGTACCTATAGAAAGTCTTGCCACTTTCTTTTACTGTCTGTGCTAGTGTTTCCTCGGTTTGGGTCTTGCCTGCCTTACTGCCTTCCATGCTTCCCTTAGGAAGGTTTGGTATGCCTCTGTATCTTCATCCCGCTGCGTTCCCTTATATTTCCTGAAGGCCAGCCTTTTGGCTCTGACCTTTTCTGCTACTGTTTTTGAGAACCAAAGTGGTTTCCTTCTTTTGCACTTCCTTTCTCTCTAACACAATGGGATGTTGCTTCAAATATTGCATCCTTAATGCTTGCCCACTTTGCCTGTACCTTCACCTGTATTTCTTTTGCCAGGGCTAGCTTAACTCTGTTGGCCATCTTATCAAAGTCAGCTCCACTGAAGTCCCATATTTTTGCCTTGAATGGGATGATTTAGTTGTAGTGGCCAAACTGAACCATACCATGTGATGGTCACTGGCCCCAGGTGACCTTCTACCTGGACATCTGTGATCCTTTCCTGATAGTCAGTACTAGATCTAGGATAGCCCTGTCTCTTGTGGGTTGTTGTACCTGTTGTTTGAGGCCCTCCTACAGGAATCCACCATGTGTCTAGTTCTGGCAGATGTTCCAGCTGGTATTGACCAATCTGTATCCTGCATGTTGAAGTCTCCCATTATCAGAATCTCCCCTTTAGCTGTCATGTTTTGTATATCTTCTAACAGTAATGTGTCTAAGTCCTTCCCCTGGTCTGGGGGCCTATAGACAACCCCAGTTCATATGGCTGTCCCATTTCCTGTTTCCAGGGTGACCCAAAGTTCTTCTGGCTCCTTATGTAATTTCTGAATTTCTGTAGCTTTGATATTTTCATTGACATACAGGACCACTCCACCCCCCTTTTTTGCAACTCTGTCTCTTCTGAACAGTACATAGCCAGGTACTGAAGTCTCCCAAGTGTGGTTACTGTAAACCATGTCTTGCTAATTGCTACTATGTCCAGTTTAGCCTCTGTCATTATTGCCTGCATGTCTGGGATCTTGTTTCCCAGATTGCGAGCATTTGTGTACATGATTTTCCATTGGCCAGATTTCAGTGTGTTAGTTGTTGGGTGAGGTCTGGCATTCCCCTCGTGTGTCATATGGGGAGCTGGACCTTTATCCTTACCTGGTGATGCAAATGAACTGCAAACATGCCGAACTCCTGTTTGACCACTAGTTGATGGGAGAGGGGTGTTCTTCCCATTCGACGTATGGTGTGCTGCACCCCTCTCCCCATTTGCTAGTTTAAATATTCTGCAAAGACATCAAACTTCTGCCCCAATGCACTGACTCCCTCCTTAGTCAGATGCAATCCATCAAATTTAAAGAACTTTCACTCCCAAAACTGTTGCCAGTTCCCTACAAATTTGTGTCCTTTTTCCTGGCACCAGCCCTTGAGCCACATGTTTAGCTTCCATATCTCCCCTTCTCTGACGTTCCGCCCATCTGCCCCCTTCTCCCCTGACTGGCAGGATCTCAGAGAAGGAGATGCCAATGAAATGGATGATAGTTTGTCACCCAGCCTGGTCAGGTGTTCCTTGGTCTCCACAACTGACTGGCTGGTGAGATCATTAGTCCCTATGTGTACTAGAATGTCAATGTTTTCCCCTGCTTCCAATACAATTTTAGCAATGTAGTCAGTGTCTCTCCACGCTGAGGTACCGGGGAGACATCTGACCATTACCCCTGGCTGGAGATAGGTATCAACTCCCTGAATCATGGAGTCTCCTGAGATCAGAAGTTTTTTGGATTTCCTTTTTGCTTTTTTTGTTTTGGTTCCTGTTTTGGGCAAGTTTTGTTGTGCTAGCTCCCATGCTGCAGTGTCCTGCTCTGCAGTGTTCTCTGCCCATTTGTTTGATTTCAGAGATAGAGGCAGATACCTGTTACTAGTTTTGATATGGTTTGTGGAGGTCAAATGGACACATTCTTAAACTCAGACATTGTACAAGAGCTGACAAGCCAAGAAGTATTTTAATATCAAAACTCAGCATTTATTATGTTGCTGGATCAGACTACAAGAAGCTTGCAACAGATTTAAAACTCCAGTCAACTAATGGACAAGTTCCTCAAAAATGAAGCCATCTGCCACTAGCTATCGCAGCATCCCAACCATGAGTGACATAACTTCCAACACCTCATTCTCGAACATGCGAGTGTGAGGTCTTGTGGTTATAAGTCTATTAATTGTCATCCTGTGGATAGTTCAAAAGTACAATAGACAAAATTGATGATCTGAGGTCTAGTAAGATAAAAATAATTCAGCACGTAAGCTCCAGACTTCTGACCAAGCCAAGGCTTTTGCCCAAATATGGCTATATCATTTTAAGACCTCATGCCATCTGCAAGGAAGTAATCTTCTATAAAATAGGACTCCAAGAACCAACACGTCATACAATCAACTCACTTTCATCTAAAGCTGTACTGTCTACTTCATCTCTGAAGGAAACCTCAAATCTACTGCATTCTGATGACTTCAAAAGCTATCATTTTTCTAAACTCCAACGAACTTTAGTTTTGACCAAAAAGAAAGAAATATTGAAACTGTATTAACTTTGTCAAATTTTTCTTAAGCCTCAAGGAGAAAAAGAATTCAAAGGAGCCAGGAAGAGACCTTCTTCATACCACCATCCAAGATATTTAAAATCTCCAGATGTCAGGGAGATGAGAGATAACTTGAGACACTGGGCATAGTATATTTTAAAGACATTCAAGGTGTTTATCTAACAGGTGACTCTTAAGAATCCTGGTTCATTTTAAATGCATAAAGATAAGCTGCAATAAGATATTGTTTAATGCTAGCAAAGATTATTAGTACTAAGGAATTTTGATGTGCACTGGCGTTAAGACTGTTCTCGAAAGAACATTCCTTCAAGGGCCTAACCATAGGAGGGGCCCCCATACGTACGTAGTAAAGATTGTGTAAGAAGATAAATTACATGAATAAGACAGAAGTCTACTAAAATGTCCTAGGATTATTTGTACTGTTGTTTAAATGTCAATGTGTTTTAATGTTATCTGTGGTACTAAAAATAAAACAGCTTTTGATTGCAGTTCAAATTCAAACCTGTCATCTCAGTGTGACCGCTATACAAATGAGTGAATACAAGATACTGTTTAACTAAAACAGCCTCTAGAGATGTGTCCCTTTTAAATTAATACAGAGACAAAGGTAATTACTGGTAATTGTGTTCACATTGTTCCAATTGTTGATGCTAATGGGTTAAACTGTGTCATGAAAGTGGGCCTGTCCTTATTTACATGCTTGTCTTTACCCTGCAATGTTTTAAAAGGCTAGGTCCCTAGATGATATTAGTGCATCTAATATTAGTGGAGCCTCGTATCCTCTGTCAAGAAACCATCTTGTCAGATCTTTACTTGCCTGTTTAAACCCATTTGCTATTGAGCAAATCCTTCTGACTCAAATAAATTGGCCTTTCGGTATGATTTTAGTTATTGCAAGTGCATAGAAGCTGTCTGTCCTAAGGAGGGTGTTTCATGAAGTAACTAGAAGGGGAAGGGATCAGATCAGTTCCAGTACAGTAGCTTCTTCTTGCTGATTTTACATTGTTTCTTGTGGATTTTATTTGGTAGAAGGTTATTTCTTTTCTTTCTTTCTAATTCTAAGGGGCTTTTCTTTCTTACTAATTCTAAGCGGCTAGCAGGGTATTGTTTTGGGGCTGTTGGAATTTTGAAACCTATTTTGGTGGCTATAAGTGGGCTCATTTGTTTGATGTTTCACTGTGTAGCAGGCTGTGTTTGGGGAGGCCTGTTTCTTTTGATTTAAAACCTATTTGGTGTGATTTTATTGGGCCTGTTTCTTTGAATTGGAGCCCTATATCATCTAATTTCTAGCCTATTTTCATGTTTTTTTTGGGTGAGGCTGTTTGAATTGGAGACCTGTTTCTTTTGGTAGCAAACCTATTTTTTGTGCTTTGAGTGGAATTGTGATTGCTTTTTGCTGGCTTCATTAGCTGCAAAGTTTAGTGCATAGTGGGGGAAGGGTGCTAATGGTCTGACCAGGGGCCTCAGCTACCTGATTGCTTCTGGAAGGCATCGGCTGGTCCCACCCTCCCCAGATCCATTATTTCCTTTATACCAGGGGTTCTGACATCACTTCCCCAAATGGGCAAAGGACATGCACCTGTCATAGCAGAAGCAGACATCCAGGAAAGGAACAACAGCGAGTGAAGAGGTGACTGCTTTCTCAGTGGAAGGGAAGTAACTGCAAAACAAGGAGCTTTCATTGTTACTTCTTTGCATTGCTATTTGCATTGTGGAAAGGAGGAGTAGGAGTTTGAAGAAGGTTGTGCAATAGTTACTTAAAGTCTCTTTTTGGGTGTGGACAAGAAGGATAGGAATGTAAAAAGCAGTTGCTCAATCTATCTAGACGTGTAAGACAAAGGGGGTAAAGGAAATTAAGAAAAGGAGAAGGTTTTGCACTGATAGAGAGGGGAGAGGGAAGACTTGGGGGAGTGTTTGGTATCCTTCATCTGAAGGGTGGGAGGTCGCTGCTGGGCAACGAGAGCAATGGGTAGTGTGGTAGGCTGCAACAACTGTGGTGCACCAGTCTTTCTAAAAATTGCCTGGAAGGTGGGGGGATGTTTAGTGTGCAACCACATAGAGAAACTTAGAAAGGAGATTGAGGGTCTGCAGGAGGAACTAAGACAGGTAAGGCAGACTGGAGGCGGGTTTAGCCCAATACTGGAGGGAGGGAGGAGGGGAGATGAGGGAGGGCAATTTGAGCCAACAGTGGTGAGGAGAGGGTCAAAAGAAGGGAAGTGGAGACAAAGGGACCCAGGCCAGAAAGAACAATTGCTGGGGAAACCAGGTCAGGAGACAAAAGACAAATGGATGGAGGAGACAGGGACTTGTGAGAAGAGGAAAAGAAGTGGCAACAGTCATGGAGTGGAAAGGATGGAACAGGATACTATGAAGAGAGAGGAAGCAGGCATTTGTGAAGGGTCTTCAGAAAATAGTTTTGCACTGCTAGAGGGGAAGAAGGAGGAGGGAGGTGATGCAGTTGGAGGAGTAATTGATAAATGCCTGCACCAAACCAGAGCGAGGGGGGAAGTTCTGCTGGGAGAATTGCAACAGGGCCAAAAGGGGGAAATAATGTGCAGGAAGAAGAAGAGGAGCTGGTAATGAGAGATGGAGATGAATGGAAGCAAGCAGGGAGTAAGAGAGGTGGAATCTTAGTGCTGGGGGACTCAATACTAAGAGGAATCAGGTAGGGTAGCAAGAGTGAGAGGCATAGTCAGCTTTGGGTGGAGGCCATGCCAAGAATGACAGGGAAAGGGTGGGACAGTCTGTTCTGAAATATGCTAGAAGGGGTAGGGACAAGCCTCATTTAATTATACAGCTTGGGTCGAATGACCTGGCTGACAAGACAGTAGATATAGTCCAGAGGAGGTTTGAGGAACTAGAACAATTATGTGAGGGGGCAGGAAGATCAGTAACTTTTTCAGAGATACTTCCAGTGCCCAAGGCAAGCACAAGAAGAAAGCTGAGAATAGAGGAATTTAATGGATGGCTAAGAACCTGGTGTCATGCTAAAGGGTATGGGCTGTTGGGAGGGTGGGGAGGGACCTGGGAGAACAGTAGTCTCTATGCCAAGGACAGACTACACTTGAGTGAGGAGGGAAAGAAAGTGTTGAAACAGAGGATGGAGGAGTACACAGAGGAAGTTGAGAATTTAAACTAGGAGTGGGGCAGTGGCAAGTGGGCAAGAGACATGCAGTGACCACAGGTTGGGAAACCATATGAGCTTACCCCCCCCCCATAACAGTGACAAAAGACAAATGGCAAGTACTATTGGTGATGCTAGTAAAGGAGGGCAGAAAAGGAGGGGGGGATAAGGATGGAAGGTGGTTACCCTTAATGCTAGGAGCCTTGGGAGGAAAACTACAGAATTACAGGTGCTCATGGCAGAGGGAGAGGTGGACATTGCAGCCATCACAGAAACATGGGCCACCCAATACAATGACTGGGACCTGTCTGTACCAGGGTACAGGTTATTTTGTAGGGACAGGGTGATTGGGAAAGGAGAAGGGGTGGTACTATATGTGAAGGAAGGACTGAAGTGTGTAAGAGAGGAAGGGGAGGAGGGTAGTACGGAATCACTTTGGATGCAAATCCAGGATTCCAAGAATAGGATTCTCAGAATGGGAGTAGTGTACAGGCTGCCCTCTCAGACAGAGGAGTTAGACAGGGAACTAGCGGGACAGATCTTGAGGACTTTGCGAGAAGGGTAGTGTGGTGATTGTGAGGGACTTCAACATGCCAGGAGTGGACAGGAGTACCCCACAACCAGGAATTGAACGGAGCAGGTACTGTTGGTTGCCTTCCAGGACAGCTTCCTGCAGCAAATGGTCAGTGAACCAACCAGGTTAGGGAATATCCTTGACCTTGTGCTGGAAAATGGGGAGTTTGTGAGAAAACTTACGGTGGAAGAACCACTGTCAGGGAGTGACCACCACTCAGTATGGCTCACACTGGATATGGGCAAGGAAGGAGTGGAATCTGGCACAAGAGTGCTGGACTTCAGGAGGGCCAACTTTGGAAGGATGGGAGAAGTGGTAAAATGGTACCTGGCCAGAATTAAACTTAGTACGGGCACTAACCAGAGGTGGGAGCTCATAAAGCTGGGGATAGTGGGGGCAACCAAAACCTGCTGCAAGGCCCAGAGCAAGAAGGCTAGGGCTAAGAAACTGAGCTGGTTGAGCAAGGAGGTCATGGAAAAGATAAAGGAGGAAAAGAGCTGCCTTTAGGAGGTACAAGAAAACAGGGAGGGGGAGGACAGGGAGGAGTACCTGACAGAATCGAAGGAGGTGACACAGGCAGTAAGGGGAGCCAAGGCATCTACGGAGCTCAGGCTGGCATAAGGCATTAAGAAGGGGGAGAAGGACTTCTTTAAGTACATCAGGAAGAAAAACAGCTGCAAGGACCACATAGTAAGGATTAGGAGGGAGGGGGGTTGGGTGGAAGCAGGGTGCAATAAGGCAGAAGCCATAAATGATTACTTCTGCTCAGTATTTACTAAGGAGAAGAGGGGGGTGATACCCAAGGGGAGAGGAATGTCAGACACAGGAGGGGAGGGGTGACAGATGGGAAAATCATGGAGGGCAGAGTTTGGGAGGGTTTGAAGGCACTGAGGGTGGACAAGGCTCCAGGCCCAGATGGCATCCACCCCAGGGTACTGAAGGAGCTGGCAGAGGTCCTTGCGGGACCTTTGGCAGACCTATTTAATACCTCACTACACTCAGGGTGTGTACCTCAGGATTGGAGGATGGCTCATGTGGTACCTCTCCACAAGAGCGGCCCCAAGGATGAACTAGGGAACTACAGACCAGTGAGTCTCACATCCATCATGGGTAAGCTGATGGAGACTATCCTGAAGGAGAGGCTGGTGGCCTCCCTGAGGCCAAAGAACTACAGGACAGCAGAGGCGTGGCTTCATATGTGGCAGATCCTGCCAAACCAACCTGGTGGAGTTCTATGACTGGGTAACTAGGCAACTGGACAGGGGCCATGCAGTGGATGTCCTGTATCTGGACTTCAGTAAGGCATTCGACTCGGTGCCACATGGGAGGCTGGGAAGTAAGTTAGAAGGCAAAGGGGCGGGTGCAAAGCTGGTGAGATGGGTAGGGAACTGGCTTTAGGGAAGGCAACAGAGGATGGTGGTGGATGGGGAGCTCTCACACCCAAGGGTAGTGACGAGCGGTGTTCCACAGGGCTCAGTGATGGGACCAGTGTTGTCTGGGATATTCATTGCAGACATATCGTTGGACATCAAGAGCAAGATCAGTCTGTTTGCTGATGATACCAAGATGGGAGTGGTGGTGGACGACCTAGGGGGATGGCAGGGGTTGCAGGATGATCTGGAAAAGCTTGAAACCTAGTCAGACACCTGGAAACTGGAGTTTAATGACAAAAAGTACAAGGTGCTGCATTTTGGGATGAAGAACCCAAGGAGGAGTTACCAGCTGAGGGGAGTGCACCTAGCCCAGACAGAGGAGTAGAAGGATCTGAGGGTGCTCATTACAGGGTCAATGAACAACTCAGCACAATGTAGGAATGCAGCTGCAAAGGCCAACAAAATGCTGGGTTGCATTGCAAGGGGTATATCCTCGAGGAGGGAGGAGGTGATTCTGCCACTGTATAAGTCATTAGTTAGACCACACCTGGAGTACTGCGTGCAGTACTGGCACCCATATCTGAGGAGGCATATTAAGTTACTGGAGGGAGTGCAGCATAGGGCAACAAAGATGATCAAGGGGCTGGGGGACTTATCATACAAGAGAAGGCTGAGGGTGTTGAACATGTACTCGCTGGAGGAGAGGAGGGACAGGGGGGACATGATTGAAACCTTTAAGTACATGAAAGGACTAAACAAGACAGGCACAGAGGGGCTGTTCAAAGCAAGGGAGGGGAGGGACACCAGTGGCCATGATATGAGACTGGAGGGAGGAAGGTTCAGGAGGGAGATGAGGAGACACTTTTTTACAGAGAGGGTGGTAGCTGGGTGGAATGCGTTACCTGGAGAAGTGGTATCCAGTAGAACAGTGGACTGCTTCAAAAGGGGATGGGACAGGACAAGGGGGAGGGTCAATGGAGGGGAAGGGTGGAAGGAAGGGGCAGCTGCAGAATAAGGGGTGCTAGCTGCACATTCGAGCAGACTTGATAGACCTCTAAGCCTTTATCTGCTGGCAAATTTCGTATGTTTGTATGATAGAGGTTTCCTATTAAGGCACATTTCTAACTTAGTTTCTTCTTTCTCAATTAATATGTCCAGAAACAGGATTTTTTTCAAAGCAAAGCAATTTTGTTCGGAAGCAAATCCAGCTCTGAACCCACCAACGGTGTATAGCCTCTCTTTTACTGAAAAAACGGGCAGTGATATAGCCTTACCATTAGACCAGGTTCAAGTGTTACTCTCAGACACCGAATTGCATGCCACCAGAGATACTGTTGATTTCAAAACTTTTGAATATCTGAGAAAAAAACAGATGAGGTTTTACTTACATGCTGCTTCACTTTCCCAATATTGGAGGGATAAACGTATCCCCCAAGGTGTGCTTATTCAGAAGCCTCCATCATTTGGTATAGATGACACTGTATATTTATCTGACTGGGAAAAATTTTTAAACAAATGCTGTCAAGGTCTTGTGCTTTTGACTATCAAAAAGGCAAAAAAAACTAGGCTGAGAAAGCAACTGCTGACACTGAAGTGATAGAACGAAGCTGAAACACATGTATCCTACTGTTGACTTTGATAACCTAAAAGCAAGAACTGATACTAAGATATCAAAACATCAATCAGACCTGGAGGCTTACAAACATAAAAAGCACCTCAGAGATGAAGGTGATTATACAGCAGGAACTGTATATACGTGGCAAGACCCAAGACGGTATTTTAACATCAGCAAGGGAAGGAATGTAGATTTTCATGCAGATGGACTGGATATTTCTTCAGGATCCGATAATGACTATAGAGATGATTCTGGGAGGAGACAGCCCAGGAATAGGCATTTTTTAGGTAGGGGTTCAGGAGAACTGGATCCGGACTCTTCATTGTCAATAAGCAAAAAAACAACATCAGGTATAATATATATAAATATAATTACAATAAGGGTGACTACATTAAAATTAAGGAAGCTTTAAATAAATATGATTGGAAAACACTATTATTAGATCTTCCAACTAATGAGTATTGGATACTGTCGAAAGACATTGTTTATGGACTAGAAAAGCTAAATATTCCCTTAAAAAACAAGGAATAATAAAGGGAAAGTACCATCATGGCGAACCCCAAGAATAATAAACCAAATAAACTAAAAAAAAAAAGGAAAAGACATTTAAAAAACTAAAGCAATAACAAACAGAAGCAAATAGGACCAAATATAAGTAAGAACAAAAAAACAACAACTTCAGAATCCATAACGAAGGAAAGGTGCAAAACTGAATTCACATTATCAGTATCTAAAGGAAATACAAAAGCATTTTATACATACATTAACTCAAACAAAAGCAGTGATTGTACGATTACTTCAAATATTAAAGATGAGGATGAAATTAGTGATAGATATGAACCGGGTAACAATTTCAACAAATATTTTGGGTCAGTGTTCTTAAAAACAGATAAAACTAGTTTAAATATTTCTCATACTGATAACTATAATGAAATAACAAAGGAGGACATAAGAACAGCAGTATTCTCCCTCAAAGGCAATTCATCACCAGGTCCAGATAACTTAAATGCATACTTCATAAAACAAACTATGAATGAACAGTTATGTCCCTAAAAAATCATATTCAACATTCCGGCCTGGTGGCGCTGAGGGTTGAGGCGCTGGACACCACACCTCGCACCATGTCGGCGACCCGGGTTTAGGGATGGACTCAGGCCGCCAGGGGCTGGCAGGGGAGAGGTTGGATTGAGCGTTCCAGGACTGCTCTCCTTCCTCTGGGGTGGGCTTGTGGGGTTGCGTCACACTTGGGTGGCCCCTGGTGAAGACTGGGAGAAGCACAAGGCGCGGCGCCAGCATGGGATAGGAGTTTGGCAAGACACTTGCATAAGCGCAGTGCGTCATTGCACTACCAGCTCTAGTAACAAAAAACTAAGGTGGAAAAAGAGCTGGGTGCGTCTGAGCATCTTGATGGCTGTGCACCGCCGACCTGGAGGCCTGATGTGGAATTGCGTCTGGGGTCCGGTGACAGCTGTGTTTCGACCCTCGCATAACGAGTGAGCCTGCTGTCCTCCTGGGTCAGTGGGGGCCGGCGGCTGGATGCCCCAATGGAGCCCTGCAGAGGCGCAAAACTCAAAATATGATGAAAAAATCAGATTCAACAAATCACACAGAGAAGGTGTGGTTCCCGAGGACTAGTGCAGGGCCACAGTGGTACCAATACACAAAAAAGGGAATAAAAACAAAGCTAATAATTATCACCCCATCCACCTTAATGCAACAATCTGTAAAACTGTGGAAAAAATACTAAAACAGAAAACTGATGCAGAGTTGAAAAAAAAGGATTAATAGGCCACTCTCAACATGGATTTCAAAAAAACAGGTCACGTACCAACAACTTGGTCTCTTTTTATGAAGGTGTCAGTAACAGCTTAGATAAGAACTGCCCAGTAGATATCATCTACCTAGATCTCCAAAAAGCATTTCATAAAGTATCCCATAACATATTAATTAAAAAAATGATGGAATTTGATTTAAACAGTTATACAGTTAAACGGGTAGAAAGATGGTTAAGCAGTAGATCCCAAAGTGTAAAAATAGTAGACACCATTTCAAACAGCATAGAGGTCACTAGCAGTGTTCCCCAGGGTTCTGTTTTTGGGACCAACACTTTCTGGTATATTTATCTATGATCTACATAAGGGTATTAATAATCAAATTAGCAAATTCGAAGATCACACCAAAATCTCATCTGAGATAGATACAGAGGACAAAATCAAAAAAATTCAAACAGGACCTAAAGAAAATTGAAGATTGGGCACTAGATAATAAAATGACTTTCAGCATTGACAAATGTACAGTTATACACTTGGGGTCCAAAACTAAAATACTGAGTAATGCCGAGCAATAAAAAAACACTAGGATATACTTCAGTCAGATCCTAGGTAGAACTGTATGTCATCACAAGTCCGTAGGATCACGTACCGCCAAGGGGAAAACCTCAAGGATTGTTTGGTTAATGCAGTACTGCCCCCCATTCAGAATCACAGAAACGGACTCCCAAAACCCCCTTGTGGCAATTTTTGTTGTGGACATTGTGTCCAGTGTTCAAACACATTCAACACTCATACATTTAACCATCCCTACTCAGGACAGCAGTTTCACAGTAATGGATTTATTACCTGCAGTTTGATAGGAGTTGTGTATGCTAACCTGTCTTTGTGGCATGAGTTATATGGGGCAAACAAAAAGAACCTTAAAAACAATGAAAGGGGGAACATAAGGCTGCCATTAAAAATTCGAATTTTGACTATTCCATGGTGAGACATTATGTAGAAGCCAGCCAAAGCTAAGCAGCCTCTAAAGTTTTTCGGATTGAGAAAGTGGATCTGGGATCAAGGGGAGGTGACTCAACTAGGAAACTACTCCAACGGGAGTTGTTTTGGATATTTACTCTGAACACACTAGTGCCTTTGGGACTGAATGATGAAATACTGATGCACGGCTATTTATGAGTTGTAGTTTTAATTTTACTACCTTACCCTGTGTCGGTCCTTAAGAATCAGCGGCATGCCTTGACTCTACCGATTATATTTTTTCCTAGATAATAATGGCATGACTTGTTTGCTCTGCCATTCTAAAGAAAATAACACCTGTCATCTGAAGGGAAAGACAACAGCATGACTTGCCAGCTCTGCCACTGTAAAGTAAATTTTCTGGACTTCAAGTAAAGCATTACAGAGATTGGCCTTTGGAGACATAAATGTCTATGTTGTTCTGTTCCTGCATTTGATAATTTTCTGAATGAACTGTGTTGCGCTTTAGAGTTTCTGCATGTTTTTTCTGCACTCGGGTGTTTCAGTGTTCAGCGTTATAAAGTGTACTGTTCACTGGGTGTTTGTTGTTATAATGGGATATCTCTTTAAGAGACACCTTTTTAAACAACACAGGTGATCTGCTCTATATGCTCTGATGACGAAGAAGGTCAATGTGTAATTAGTATACTACTTGATTGTGAACAGTATGTCTGATGGGTGATGTGGGCCACTGTTTTTTTTTTAGCTTGTATGGCTTGTTTTACTACAACTGCAAAATTGTTTACTGATGCTATTTTTGGCTCCATTGTAGTTTTGTTCCACAGCTTCTTTTAAAGCCAACCTTGCACATTGAGCTTGTTTAGACAAAAATTTAGCACACAGCTGTTTTGTGAAAAAGTGGCCATTACATACGTTTGTATTAGGATTGCCAAAATAACGAATATAATGTGGGTGAGCTTTTAATTCTTTCTTACTGCAATACACACAAATAAACAAGTATTTTGCACTGATCTGAGACTGCTGATCCTAATTGTTTCTAGTGTGGTACTGACCTCCCCACGTTGTGTTTCTGCATTTGTATTTATACTTCGAGGTACGTTCGAGAATAAAAAAAAAATGTTTCCCTGACAATCTAGTAGTTCCCTTTGTCTACCTTGTTTTCTGATTGCCGTCTGGACAGTTACAAAAAATGCTTCCCTGGCAGTCTAGTGGTCCCTCCTCCCTCCCCCGATCACCAAGTGCCATGCCTGTAGCATAATAAAAATCCCCCTGGCAGTCCAGTGGTCCCCCCACCCATCCCTGATCTTCCCCTGTATGATACATAGAGCTTTTCCATGTGTAGTGGCTGCCCCACCCCAGCCATTAGTGTCCCACAACCTCACACTTCCCCCTAACCAGACCCTCAGCCAGTGACCAGAACAGCCCTCCTCTCACCTCCATGGCTGGCCACCAAATGAGCTTTCAATAAGCATGTACAGTATATAGTACACTATCATTGACATTGACTGACAGCTCAGAGTGAGCTGTCAGTCAATGAGCACATACTGTGTACAGTCCACACTCAGCACATACTGTGTACAGTCTATACTCATTGAGAGCTCAGTCATCTGCCAGCTGTGGAGCTGAGAGGAGGGCTATGCTTGTCGCCGGTCAGGGGTTTGGTTGGGGATAGAGCAGGGTAGTGGGACAGTAGTGGCTGGAGTTGGGGATGGGGGGCCCACTACACATGGAAAATCTCTGCATTTCATATAGAGGAAGATCGGGGATGGGTGGGGGGACCGCTAAACCACCAGGGTCATTTGACACCTTATGGCAGGGAGGGATCGGGATAGGGTGGGGGACCACTTAACTAAAGGGGATTTTTATTATGCTACGGGTACAGCATTCTGGGGATTGAAGGAGGAGGACCACTAGACTGCAGGGAAACATTTTTTAACTCTCACAATGGCAATCAGAAAACAGGGCGGGGAGGGAAACAACTAGAATGCCAGGAACAAGGCTAGGTTCTGGCCAAGGCACCTAGTTTCACCTGAGCTCTATCCTTCTAGTTTGCTAGAAAGGACAGAACTAAGAACCTTATCAGAGTAAGGGAAAGGATTAAGACTTTTGGCTAAGCAGATTTACTGTGTGTTGTTTTCATTTTGTACTCACAGGGATTGTTACTGCTTGTTGCTAACATTGTACTGCTTTATTTTTCTCTGATTCAAATTGCTGTTGCTGGGTATACCTTCTGCTGCATTATTACAAGGTGTGTCTACAGGTGTGTGCTAACAGATTACTGCTGCAATCTTCTGATTCAAATTGTCTTTTGCAAGGTATATCTTCTGTTGCTGCTTTATTTTTCTCTGTAGCAAAGTGTTTCTTACAGGGTATATCTTCTGTGAAATTATTACAGGTGTGCTTAAATTTTTTTGACTTTTTATCATTAGGCTAAGCAAAATTACTGTTTGCCCCTATTTTATTTATTTATTTTTTGCTGAAAAGGTTTTTTTTGTCTCAGAGGTGTTGCAGTCTCCTTCTCACATTGAAGACTAGGAGAGTGAGAAAGCAGCCACAGCTTCCTTGAATCAAGGAGGTTATTTTCTAGACTACACTGAACTGAATTATTACTTTTTGGACTTGTGTAAGTAACTAGTATTGATTCTGTTTTTGGGCTGGACTTTTCTTAGTTTTAACTTTAATTAGTCAGGGAGGAACTGTAGCTGGGAGATATCTGCAGTCAGTTGTGACTAGACCTCTTACTTAGCCTTTGTGAAATAGGTGTCTGAAAGGAAGGAAGGCACTCCCTGGGGTGGAGGGTAAGAGTTGTAGGTGATTGTTTCTGGACAACATAGCCCCCGCTCCAAACAATCAGGGTAATTACTGAGGTAAACACCAAAATAGAGCAGTTGATAGGGAGAAGGGCAGGGGTAAATGGAGAAAAAGACAAAGGCAGTAGGGACAGGGATGGGGCAAAAAGAAATAAAGCCATACAAAAATTGAGGGTAATGAGTACCAATGCCCATAGTCTAGGTAAAAAGCTCCCTGAAATGGTGGCCTTGATGGAAGAGGGATGCCTGGATATTGTGGCAGTCACAGAAACATGATACACAGAGAACCATGACTGGGATGTCAACATACCAGGGTACACAACCTACAGGAGGGACAGGGAGGGAAGAAGAGGAGGAGCAGCTCTCTATGTAAGGGAAGGGATAAAAGCAACAGAACTAAAGGGTAAACAGGGAGGAGAGGAGGCACTGTGGGTCACCCTGGAGACTGGAAATGGCTCCACAATCCTCACAGGGGTTGTATACAGACCACCATCTCAGGGGGAGAAGATGGACAAGGAAATGATAGAAGGCATCCTTGGGATGGCAGAGAAAGGGGAGATATTGCTGATGGGGGACCTGAATATGCCAGATGTTGACTGGAGCACCTTTGCTGCAGCCACATCCAAAAGCAGGGCCATTCTCGATGCCATACGGGGGCATGCCTCAGACAGCTAGCTTTGGAACCCACTCGGGAGAGAGCAATCTAGACCTGGTACTCTCAAATGGGGATGGAGAGAGGATCTCTGATCTTGAAGTGGTAGCCATCTGGGAACAAGCCACCACCAAAACAGTGTGGTTCATGATAAACTTAGCTGTAGAGTCAAGCCACAAAAGTGAAGGTACTGACTTCAGGAGGGCTGATTTTGTCAAAATGAGAGAGTGCCTCAGAAAAGCACTAGCAAACAAGCAAGAAGGTGGGGTGGAGCAACAATGGAGAAACATCAAAACCTCCATCACAGAGGCAACAAGTCTTTGTGTGAAGCAAATAAACAAATCAAAACCAAAGAAAAAAACACTGTGGTTCTCAAAAGAAGTGGCAGGGAAGGTAAGGGAAAAAAGATAGCATTCAGGAAGTATAAGGAAACACAGAAGGAGCAGGACAGAGAACTGTACCAGTTAAAGCAGAAGGAAACGGGTAAGACAGTCAGAATGGCAAAGGCCCAAACCGAGGAAAAGATAGCCAACTCAGTTAAGAAGGGAGATAAAACCTTTTATAGGTACATTAAGGAGCAAAGAAAGACTAAGGCAGGGATACTGAGGCTGAACAAACGGGAAGGTGGTTGGGCAGAGAGCGACAGTGAAAAGCAGGGATACTGAACGAATACTTCAGTATTCACAATGGAAAAGCAGGGGGAAATACCTAATCCGGTCAATAGAAGCACTCTGGATAGGAGGGTTGATATTAGTCCTTTCACAGAAGAAAGGGTTCTGAAAGAACTCTTAAAACTGAAGGTGGATAAAGCAATGGGGCCTGATTTGATTCACCCCAGAATTTTAAAAGAACTAATGGAAGAGCTAGTAACACCATTGACTACCCTTTCTAATAAATTATGGGAGGATGGGGTGGTACCTGAGGACTGGAGAAGGGTGGATGTGATTCTCCTTCACAAAAGTGGAAGCAAGACAGAGGCAGGAAACTACAGACCTGCCAATTTGACCTCAGTGGTAGGGAAAATGATGGAATTACTTCTGAAGGAAAGAATTGTTGAGTACCTAGAGGCCAGTGGGGCACAGGACGCCAAGGCAGCATGGATTCACAGTGGGAAGGTCATGTCAGACAAATCTAATTGATTTCTTTGACTGGGTGACCAAAGCAGTAGACCAGGGAGGGGCAGTGGACATGGCCTACCTAGACTTTAGCAAGGCATTTGACACAGTCCCACACAAAAGATTAATAAACAAATTAGCCAGCCTGGGAGTGGGTCCTAGAGTGGTAGCCTGGGTAAAACATTGGTTGGACAACGGGACACAGCGGGTAATAGTAAATGGAGTCCACAGTGAAGAAAGGAGGGCTACTAGTGAGGTACCGAAGGGTTCAGTACTGGGGCCGGTCCAATCTAAAGTCTTTATAAGTGACATTGCAGAGATACTGGAAGGGAAAGTATGTCTCTTTGCAGAGGTCACAAATATCTGCAACAGGGTTGATACACAAGGTGGGGTGGAAAGGATGAACAGGGACTTGGCAAGGTTGGAGGAATGGTCAAATGTATGGCAGCTTAGATTCAATGCAAAGAAGTGCAAAGTAATGCACCTGGGAAACAAAAACCCAGGGGAAGAGTACACAATGTGGGGTGAGATACTGACAACAACAAAAATGGAAAGGGACCTGGGGGTAGTCATATCAGATGACCTAAAGGTGGGCCAGCAATGTGAGAAGGCAGTAAGGAGGGCTGAGGGGATACTGGGATGCACAGGGAGAGGCATCACCGTTAGAAAACAAGAAGTTGTTGGCCCTCTGTACAGACAGTTGGTAAGACCACATCTGGAGTACTGTGTACAGTTCTGGAGACCCCATCTCCGCAAAGACATAGACAGGGAGGAGGCTGTCCAGAGGAGGGCAACCAAAATAATGCAGGGTCTGCATCAGAAGACATATGAAGAAAGATCAAAGGAACTAAAGATGTATAGCCTCGAGGCAAGGAGGGAGAGGAGGGACATGATAGAAACTTTCAAATACCTCAAGGGAATCAACAAAGTCCAAGAGGGTAGCATCATTCAGAAAAAGAGATGTGCAAGAACAAGGGAGCACAATTTTAAGATAGAGGGGGGGAACGGCTCAGAGGTAATGTGAGGAAGTATTTCTTCACAGAGAGGGTTGTGGATACATAGAACAGCCTTCCTGAGGAGGTCGTGGAGTCAAAAACTGTGGGGGAATTCAAGAATGCATGGGACAGACATAAGGCAATTCTAGTGGGGGGGTAGGAGGAAGTAGGCTGTTGGTTAACTAGGATCTGCAACTTATCCGTTAGGTAGGAAAATGGGCAGACTTGGTGGGTCAAGCGGTCCTTATCTGCCGTCAAATTCTATGTTTCTATCAGGATGGCAATTGGAAAATGGGTGAGGGGAGGGACCACTAGACTAAAGGGAATGGGATATGTATTATATGGGGACAGAGATAAGATGCTGGGAAGGGGGTAGACTACCAGGGTATTTATTTCTTTTCCTAAGGGAATGGCGATCAGGGACAGGGGAGGGACCACTAGACCACTGGGGACTATGGCTGCATGGAACACAGGCTGAGGGGGCACACTAGGACACCCACATTCCATTAAAATGAGCCCATAATGGGCATGCAAATGGCAGCTAGTGCCTTGCATGCCCAATGGGTTCATTTGCATGGCTGCTTTTGTGAATTTCAAATAGCGCACCAGCGCTACACATTGTGGGGCCATGTCAAGGAATGCAGGTTGGGGCACTATTAGTGGGTTAGAAGTAGTGGTAATGGGGTCACCGCTGCCTCTACCTACCCCTTTTCACAGTCGGAGAGCGCCCTATGCTATCCGTCTGTGAATATGATTTTGTTTTACCACCTGAGCAATCGCAAAATGCACTGCAAACATTTGCTCTACACTTTGCAACATTTTGTGAATGTAGCCCCTTGTGTTTTTCTTAAGTTTAAATATCTTTTACAGTTCCTTAGACAGCAGAAATACTTATTACAATGTGTAACAGCTAATACATTAAATAGAAGAAACTATATTTCTGTGAAGGCAGGCAGAATTTGGAACTCATTGCCTAATGATGTAACCAATGCAGCTAGCGCAGAAATGTTTAAAGAAAGACTAGATAATGTATTTAACAATAGTATTAATTACTATAACCAATGGGAAGTGGGAGGACAGCCTTGATGGATGCTAGTCTTTTGTTGTTCTTTCCTACCCAGTATGATACCCATAATGATCATCAGTAGAGGTTGTGCAAGGGGAACCGTTTGGCTTCCTTCAATACTCCTTATGGGCTGTTCCAGTAAAAGGATAAGAGCAAACTTTTCACAAGCTTAACATTAATAAATTATAAAGTCCAACATCCAGTGAAACAAAGTCATGTAGAACCCATGGCACTAAACCCAGTGCTTTGAGTCTTCTAAGTAGCAGTTTCAGTGTGTAGGAAGTTATAGAATTCACTAGCTATTCCATCTGGGCTGGGTGTTTTTTCTATTTGGTAATTTGTCTATGGCACTGTGAATCTCTCACAGTGAGATAGTATCAAATCAAATCAAATCAAAATTTATTTATAAAGTGCTTTTCAATAAATCAAAGTGCTAATACATAACAAAAGGTAAAACATCAACAATAATAAATAATAACTTTAACAATAAAATGTCAATAAAATGACCATAGAATAATCTATCCGAATGCCAGTGTAAATAAATAACTTTTCAGAGACCTCTTAAATGATTCCACGGACAGGCACTCTCTAATCTGACAAGGTAGAGAATTCCACAGGGTCAGGGCCATAAAAGGAAAAGCCCTTGCCCCAGATGATTGAAGACGAACCCTGGGAATCTCTAGCAATCCCTCGCCAGTGGAGCGGAGTGGGCGGAGAGGGCGGTAGGGACAAAGGAGATCTTGCAAGTAGCCCGGTCCCTGACCGTGTAGGGTCTTATAGGTCAGCAATGCAACCTTGAAGGTGATTCTCCACTGCACTGGCAGCCAGTGCAGTTCACGCAGCACAGGTGTGATATGGAAAGTTCTTGATAACCCAGTCAACAACCTGGCTGTCGCGTTCTGCACCAGCTACAGGCAACTGAGATCTACCCCCGGCAACCCTAGATATAAAGCATTACAATAATCAAGGCGTGAAGCAACAAAAGCGTGGACCAACACAGGAAGGTCATCATGCGGAACAAGGTGTTTTATCCGGGCGATATTCCTCAGATGGTAAAAGGATGACTTGACAGTGGCAGACACCTGCGTCTTCAGTGTCAGCGCACTGTCAAAAATTATGCCCAGATTTCGCACCTATTCAGAAGGTCTCAACTGGGTGTCCCCTGATAAAAGACCAGAGAAGACCCCAGGAGTCAACTTCTCTACATAATGACCTGGGTCCACTACCAACACCTCGGTCTTATCCGGATTTAACTTCAACCAGTTCGCACTCATCCAGTCCTGAATCTCAGCGAGGCAGTTGTTAAAAACCGACACTGCATCATTTTGTTCGGGTACAAAGGACATATAGAGCTGAGTATCATCTGCATAGCAGTGAAAACTCAGCCCATAATGCCTTATAATGTCTCCCAACAGCAGCATATACACCGTGAACAACATGGGGGAAAGCACAGAGCCTTGCGGCACCCCAAGGACAGAGCAAAGGGAGCGGAAGAGAAAATCCCTGAAACTACCCTTTGACTTCTGCCTGTGAGGAAAGAGTGGAACCATCTGAGGACTGTTCCTGACAGTCCGCAGAGTAGCCACAGGTGATCCAGCAACATCCCATGGTCCACAGTGTCAAACGCTGCAGAGAGACCAAGGAGAACCAAGATCGAATGGCTCTTCCGATCTCTCACTATTAGGAGATCATTAAGTACCCGAACTAATGCAGTCTCGGTACTGTGCCTCTTCCTGAAACCAGACTGGAGAGGATCATAGACTTCATGGGTGGTAAGAAAGTCATCGGGCTGCAACGTGACTACTTTCTCAATAACCTTTCCCAAAAAGGGCAGGTTAGAGATTGGTCTGTAGTTAGCGAGGCAGTCGGGGTCAAGGGAAGGTTTCTCAAAAGGGGTGTCACGACAGCCTCCTTCAAAGTCTTCAGGAACACCCCCTGATCCAAAGAACTCCAGACTATCCTCGCAAGGGCTGGTCCGATCACATCCATGCACCCCACAAGGAGGCACATAGTACCAGGATCCAAACTACAGCAAGTTGATCATAGGCCCTGGACAATCTTCATGATATCCATGATCGCTGGCTGGTCAAAATCCATCCAGGTAGACTGAGGGCATGTAGCTCTGCATCAGTCACTGCAATGCTCTTTTGAACGTATGCTGCAGATCTCCGACCTGATTGATGACACCTTATCATCAAAGAACTGAGCAAACTCATCACACTGTATTTGTGAAAAGGCTCTCTGACCCTGCAGACAGGCTGGATTACAGTCTTTCCACAGTCCAGAAGAGCTGAGCAGGTCGGTTTCTTGATGCAGTTATCTCCCTGGACAGGAACTCTGCCTTCTTATGGGAGATTACTGATTGATAGTCCATATAATGGGTCATCAGTCTAAGTCTGTCACCCTCCAGGCCAGATTTCCGCCAACAATGCTCCAATCTTCGCCCCACTCTCCTCAGCTCCCTCAATGTCGCATCAAACCAAGGGGACCAAGGGCGGAGGGAGAGGGGGCGAACGCAGACAGGTGCAATGGAATCCAGTGCCCTCAGCACCATATTATTGTAGTGCACTACTAAGGCATCTGGTTCCATGCACTCCATAGGCCAACTCGATAGGTCCAGTACCGCCATCAGACCCTCAGGGGTAACTCCCCTCAAAGGGCGATACTGGACCATCTCCAAAGGGGTGGGTCTCGTAAGGGGGGCCATGAAATTGAACCTTATAGAGTGATGGTCAGACCACCCAACTGGTTCCACCACCAGTTCCGTGATCTCCATCCCAAGGGTGAACACCAGATCCAAAGAGTGACCTTGAATATGGGTAACAGCGGTAACCACCTGTGTGAAGCCCAATGAACTCATTAGTTGGAGAATGTCTTGACCAAACTGCAAGAGTTCATTATCGACCCAGGCATTGAAGTCCCCAGGACCAACCACCTGGAGGGCTCCAGCACCAGGTCAATAATGAAGTCCGCGACTTCTTGCAGAAAAGCTTTCTCGTTACTGGGTGGACGGTAAACGAGCAGGATTCTGCAGCCAACACCTGCTCCCATGATACACTCAAAGGATCTAGGGGATGCCACTGGAACCTCTAGAAGGCCCAATTCTGATTTAAAACAAATAGCAACCCCCCCACCTCTGATCCAACCTCGGGTGATGTATTACTGAGTACCTGGCTGGAACGGCTGACTCCAAAATGGGACCAGCATTTTCATCCAGCCAGGTCTCGGTAATGCATGTCAGGTCAGATAATTCAACAAGATCAGCAATAATTGATGTCTTGTTTTTTATAGACCTGGCATTGCATAACAACACCCGGGTTGGATGAGAGGCCCTGGAGGAGCAGGCTACATGCCCACTCTCAGTGGAGCCCTTGGGTATGGGAAACAGGCAATGCACTCCTCTATCCTGGGCCCACTTCACCCCAGGGCATCTCCCTGACCTCACCACCCTTAATCGCCCACACTGGCCCCCGCAGCCGGGGACCCTCCCTCTCTGCCTCCTCCGCAATCCCCAAGGCACGGCAACGCCTATATACTCCGGGTTGCAACGGGGGGCTATCAAAAGGGTGCAGGTCCCTCAGCCTAGAGGGGGAATAGCGCCTGTCCAAGGATATTTGGTCCCAACACATAATTGTCTAAGTATTTAAGAGACAATCTTAAACAACCCCTTTAATATAAATATTGTCAACACCAGCACTAATTTAAAATAACTAAAAACAATAATCCAATTTCTCTTCAGGCCAACTCCTTAGAAAAAAGTCTTCAAGCAAATCTGGGCAAGTTTTATAAATTCCTCGGAGAGAAAAAGTTTGTGATAGTTAAAAGCAGAAGTCACAGTTTCTTCCAGTTTATACTTTTTCTAGAGAAGTGAAAATCCCTCAGAGCTCTCAGCCTTGGGGAATCTGTCCCATAGCCTATCTCTCACATAGGCACTTAAACAGAAATCAAATAAGAGATTCTTTATAGCTGTACCATATACTCCAAAAAAATATAAAGTGAAAACCAGTCTGCAGAAAATTAATCCAGCTGCTTAAGAGGGGGTATAATTAATCAGCCAACAAAAAAGAAAACTCTCCCTATGGTCGTCCCCCAAGGTATTATTTAGGGAGACCATCTAGCATTAATTGGTCATCTCTAGATATTTTAGGTAGATTTGCCCTGAGTAGGAAGTCTTACATGCCTGTTACGTTAACACCCTTTTGTTTCCTTTAGATATTTAAAAAAAAAAAGTGTTATCTGGTTATTGATGCCTACACTATCCAGTATAATATTGCCCTCTGGACTCTTGATGGCATGAATTTGATTTTTTCTGTCTGTCTTTAAACCTGTTAGCTAGGAGTTTTCCTGACTTTTCTCCTGACTCCCAGTAACCCTGGCTGGTTCTGTATAGTGCATATTCTGTCTGGGCTAAATATGCCTTGTTTCTTTTGTATTTTACATTAGTGATTTTGTATAACAGACAGGTTTTAGAACTGGGGTTTGATTAATATTTTTTTTCTAATTTTTTTAAGTTACTTTCCAATTCAGTCTGATGTTTGAGGGCATCTTTTTCTTTCTTTGCACTGAGAAGCCTGTGATTTCCCCCTGATAAAAGACTTATATGCCCCCCAGAGGCATACAGTATATCTGAGATGTCATTTGTGTCATTTAATGCAAAGTATTCTATAGTTTCTTTGCGCTGCATTTGTTTAAAGTTCTCATCTCAAATTACAATTTCCTGTTGCTAGCCTTTTTTCTTACTAATTGCTCTCCATCCCACCCACCCATCCTAAGCCAGTTCTACTTTTATAGCCACCGGATTTGACTGTCAACAGGAACTTCCTCTTTTGCAGTAGGAAGAGAAAGATCATAGAGAAACATTGGTTTTGTCAACCCTAAAGGAAAAAAGTAGCTCACTCCCCCCCCCCCAGCTGCTGGTGGTCTGACACAGAGCAAGGAAGAAGGAGGCTACTGAAGAATATAGGAAGTTGCTGTCTCAAAACAGGAAGGGTGAGAGTTGTAAGGGGAGGAGAGAGTAAGCATACAGAGAAACAGGAGAGGGGACACAAAATAAGACATGAAAAGAGTGGTACAGTGCAATGGCTGTGGGGCGGCAGTGTTCCGGGAGACATTCTGGAGGCTGCAATGCTGCTCTATTTGCAGGCACCTCTCTGGTCTGAGGGAGGAGGTTGCCTGCTCCAGGATGACTTGGCTAGGATTTGGGAAACCTCCTTCTCCACCCAGGGACCACCATGGCCAATGCCACTACCTCAGAGGTTGCCAAGAAAAAGTAGAGGCTGGACCAGGGTGGACTCAGGGAGGTAGAGGGTGGTGGAACAGAGTTGCATCCCTCCAGCTGTACCTCTCTACAATTCATTCGCTCTTCTGGTGGATAGTGGTTCCTTTATGGAGGTACCTGCAGTGGAGACCAAGGAGGATGCTGGGAACCTTCACAAAGGAGACCCACAGGAGGTGATGGGACCCCACAGGGAAGGAAACAACTCCTGGTGGGGACTCAATCATTATGGGGGTAGAAATGGGGAGGAAGGGAAGAGGGAGATAAGGTGCCTGTCTGGCACCACGGCTTGGAGGGACAGGAAGCGAATCCTCAGGATCGTGGGAGCAGCTGCACAAGGGAGGGAGCTGGATGTCATTGTCCACCTAGGAACAAATGACCTGGCTAGGAATGGGATCAGAGCAGTGCAAGATGAGTTTGTAGAGTTGGGGAGGGGCCTTAGACAAGTAGCACATACGGTAACCTTCTTGGAGGTGCTGCCTGTCTATGGCAAGGGTGATGCTAGGGTACTCCTCACCAGAGAATTCAATGAATGGTTGAAAAACTGGTTTGGAGGTCATGGTTTTGGCTTCACTGGGGACTGGGGAGCCACCTGGAGGGTTACAGATCTATACTGGTGCGATGGACTGCATCTGTCCAGAGGGGGAACCAGGATCCTAGATGAGAGGTTTAAATGCTTCATTGGCAAGCATTTAAACTAGCCAAGAGGGAGGCACTGAAAAGAAACAGGGAAATCCCAGCTTCCCCTCACAAAACACGGTAATTAGTCAGGTAAACACCAAGGTACAGAAGTCATTAGGGAGCAGGACAGAGGTAAATGTAAAAAGAGGCAAAGGCAGTAAGGACAGGAATGGGGCTAAAAGGGGTAAGGCCATCAAAAAGTGGAGGGTGATGAGTACCAATGCCCATAGTCTGTGTAAGAAGCTCCCTGAACTAGTTGCCTGGATATTGTGGCAGTCACCAAAACATGGTACACAGAGAACCATGACTGGGATGTCAACATACCAAGATACACAATCTACAGGAGGGACAGGGAGGGTAAAAGAAGAAGAGGAGTAGCTCTCTATGTAAAGGAAGGGATCAAAGCAACAGAACTAAAGAGTAAACAGGGAGCAGATGAGGCACTCAGGGTCACCCTGAAGACAGGAAATGGCACCACAATCCACATGGGGGTTGTATACAGACACCCATCTCAAGGGGAGGGAATGGACAAGGAAATGATAGAAGGCTTCCTTAGAATGTCAGAAAAAGGGGAGCTATTGTTGATGGGGGACCTGAATATGCCTGATGTTAACTGGAGCACCTTTGCTGCAGGCACATCCAAGAGCAGGGTCATTCTTGATGCCCTACAGGGGGCATGCCTCAGACAGCAAGTATTGGAACCCACTCAGGAGGGAGCAATCTTAAACCTGGTACTCTCAAATGGGGATGGAGAAAGAATCTCAGATTTAGAAGTGGGTAGCCATCTGGGAACAAGCGACCACCAAACAGTGTGGTTCACGATAAACACAGCCATACAATCAAGCCATACAAAAGCAAGAGTATTGGACTTTAGGAGGGCTGACTTTGGGAAAATGAGAGAGTGCCTCAGAAAAGCACTAGCAAATAGGCAAGAAGGAGGGTTGGAGGAACAATGGGGAGTAATCAAAACAGCCATCACAGAGGCAACAAGCCTTTGTGTAAAGCAAATCAACAAAACACAATGAAGGAAAAAAACGCTATGGGTTCTCAAAAGAGGTGGCAGGGAAGGTTAAGGAGAAAAGGATAGCATTCAGGAAATATAAGGAAACACTGAAGGTGCAGGACACAGAACTTTATCAGTTAAAGCAGAAAGAGGCTGGGAAGGCAGTCAGAATAGCAAAGGCCCAAACCGCGGGAAGGATAGCCAACTCTGTTAAGAAGGGGGATAAGACCTTTTATAGGTACATTAGGGAGCGAAGAAAGACCAAAGGAGGGATACTGAGGCTTAATAAAGGGAAGGGAATGTGGGTAGAGGGTGATAGTGAAAAAACAGGGATACTGATCAAATATTTCTGCTCAGTATTCACAAAGGAAGAGGAGGGGGAGGTACCTAAGCCAAACTAGAGAAACACTCTGAAGACGGAGGTCAATACCAATCCATTTACAGAAGAAAGGGTTCTGAAAGAACTAATAAAATTGAAGGTGGACAAAGCAATGGGGCCTGATGGGATTCACCCAAGAATTCTAAAAGAACCAGGGTCGGACTGGGAAGCAAAGGGCCCACCTGGAAATGGGCCCAGGGGGGCCTTGGTACTGGCAGGGGAGGCCCTGTTAGGGTCATGGGGGGCCCAACCACGGCATGCTGTAGCCAAGTACAAGATGTCAGCATGTATTCCATTTGGAAGAAAGCTATTGTATATTATGAAGAAAGCTATTACATTACTGGAAAAGTTATATTCATTATTTCGGAGGCTTCAGTCCCATTGATTTAAAGTGAACTCTGCTACCTTGCAAAATGCTGCTAGCCATGACCTGCTTAGTCCCACCCTGCAGCAATACTGCAGGAAAGCAGGTTACCAATTTAGCAATACTTGTTTCATTAAGTGATCCTGCAACATTACATTTATCCAGTTACATGGCTGCAGGTGAGCAGAGATTTCTTTCAAGCAAAATCACTGTTAAGCTCAACGCCCGGCAAGGCACCTCCGGAGGTTGAGGCTCTACCTTTCCCTACCTTTCCTCTCTGAGCAATTTGTGAGGCAACATGATGTGAACAGGAGAAAAGAGTGCAGTGCAATGTGTGTTATGCTAAGATTCTGCCAAAAGCAGCCTATGTTCCCCCAACATGGTTGTTACAGTACTATTATTGTTAGCCCCAATAAAGGAACATGAGGCAGCAACTCACAATGCTCTGCCTTAAGACAGAAATAAGGTTGCGCTCATCTGAAGAGACTGGTGTATCCGCTAATTATATACACAGTGAAAAGTTTCCACCAAGGCATTTTCACAAAGTTTTGAAAAATTTGTAATTTTGCTTTTGGGTTGCCCTCAGATCTACTTGCATACAGTTTGCCCAGCTACTGGAGTCATGTGTTGTTCTATGGCCTTAATAACCCACTCTATGCTATGCATCTGAATGGTCTAGAATGGTGTTATTGATGTCACAGAATGTTCAGGCAGTGTGAAAAGAGCAGCAGCTGCAGAGTAAAGGGGGATTCAGGGACTGGTTACAAAGGCAATAAAATTAGATGCAACCCAAAAATGTCAGACTCAAAAGGACAATTGAATGCCATCTAGAGGTGTAAACAGTGTAACAGTGTTCTATTGTATATTGATGTTAGTGCTGCTGTATTAAACTGCACTGTATTGTGGGACATGAATTTAATCAAATTGGTACTATGCACACGAGTCATGGCACATTTCCAGCCAGGTGCAACCAGAGTAAAGGGAAGAGGAAAAGCACAGGTGGTGGTGTTGAGTGAGGGTGACAATGTATATGTTTAATTGCAGCACATATAAAATGGTTGGTGATAGTTCTTATGAACTAGCATAGAAACTGATGAATTGGGCAAACTCAAATGCATAGTGCCAGAGTGAAGGAGGCCAAGCTGGTGCTCAGTAGCCAAAGCAGGAAATAGCTGCCAGGATGTTGCAACTGAGGGTGGAAGGGGGAGGTAGGGTGGTCAAAGGCCCAGCCATGGAAGAAAGGGTTCAGAAAAAGGGTTTGCATGGAAAGACTTGAAAATGGGCCTTTGACTCAAGAGCTTGTTACACAAAAGTAGGTCTTCTATCCTAATCTTTCCCTACACTTTCCCTAATTCTAAACATTAGCTGCACAGTAAAATCTGTTGTACATTTCCCATCGTCATTTGATCAGTTATACTTTAGTCTGTCCACAGTGTCATGTAATTTGTATTTTAATAAAATGGAACTGTGTATCCATTGTGTGTTTCATTGTCATTTGATCACTTACACATTAAAGTCTGCCAACAGTGTCCTGAGTGTAATTTTTATTTTAATAAACTAACTGTGCATCTGTTTTACCACATACAAAGTATAAAAGTACAAATTCAATGATAAGGTCTCCATACAAACAAAACCAATAACCAGAACAGTGCATACAATGGTTTTAGTCAGAAGAAATTAAAATGTATACTTCCACGCAATTACATTTCAGGATCTCTTCTTCATGCACTCAGCTCACATTACAGCGAAGACCATCATGGTAAATATCCCTTTCTTCAGTTCAGACAAGATCACTACTCCAGGTAGCAAATACAGTAGCCAGTCTTTTTTTTTTTTTTATATATACTTTATTTTTAGATTTTCAGTTGCTTTATATCAAAGCCACAAAAACATTGTATCCATGACAGTCCATACATAAATCAATTTTAGGGGACACGCCCTTTAAACATAGGATTAGTGCATCAAGGATATGTTGATATAACATATGGGGAAAACTAAATAGCGAGATTTAAAATATATCCAAGACTTATGCTGTATAAATTAAGCCCATGAGCAGTATGACTTTATTCAAAAGAAAAAAACTAAAGTCCCAGAAAGTCCAGCTTTTGCCTGCCTGAACTCAGGCTATTGGCATCATACTAAAAACCTAAAGGTAGTTCCTAAAATAAAGTGAAATCTGGCAGCTAAATCAACGTTTAACTATATTTACTCAAAGCCCAGAATTTGAGAAAATTCCAACTGGATTTAACAAGATATTGAAAAATTTAGATCACATTTTACACTAGGGCTCTAGAGCTTTCCAGCACTAAGCAATTATTATTTAATAATGGCTCAAAACCGAATAGTCTGGAGCAAAGCTCAGCAGGAAAGGCTGAAATACATATAAAGGCCAGCTGCCTGAAAATATCCAGACAGACCTTCCTGTTATATACCACTAAGCAACCTGGCAGGAAGAAGACACTGTGTGAGGGATATGATTCTCTAAGTCGCCTTCTAATTCCATCAAACTTTTTCCTTCGCATGTGAGTCACATAGCTTAGATCAGGAAATAAATAAACCGCCCTTTCATCTTGCATTAGAGAACCCGCTCGACGGGCCAATCTCAGAATGTGGTCTCTAGTCCCAACACTGTCTATCACCAAAAGTAGGGTGCGTGGCATGTCCGAATCTGACCTGTATCCTCAAGGTGTAATTCTGCACACTTTTTGCAAGCCAAAATGAGCCAGGGGTTCTTCCGCAGACAGTTTATCTTGAAGCCACTCTTGGATAAACATCACCAGGTGATCTATCCTCGGCATTCCTAAATCCAATATGCGTGGATCAAGCCTGGTTTTCGAGTGTCTGTAACCTAGCCCGAAGTCGTGTTTTCCTTGATCAGGTTCACGTAGTTACCATGGCCTTCTCTGTTTTTGACTTCCTCCATCTCACTTTTAGTTTGTTCCATGGACGCTTCAACTACAGTCAGTCGGAATTGTATGCATCCACTTTTGAGTTCAGGTCAGAGACCAGATATCTGCCTCTGCAGTTTCGCCCCAATCGACAATAAAGGTCTCTCTGGGTTCCGTATGGATGAGGCCTGACAGTCAGATCGGTCTTAGCAGAGTGAGAGGATCCTGTGGCTTTTCCTCCCAGACCGCCGCTTTTCTTCTTTACGAGGATTACCCATAGCGCACTTCCGATGGTACTCTTCAGATTCTCAAAATCACCTCGATTTTCTGTCTACCAATGGTTAATTTTTGATTTTTAGAGTAAAGATTTGGAGCGAATAGATTTTGCTGCTAGTTAGCTCGGCTCCACAGCGCCCCCACAATAGCCAGTCTAATCCATTGAATCCTTCTGGACCTGGATACCTGAACCCAGCATCCAGCTTTGGCCTCTAGTGACAGTAGCAGTAGCCTTCCAGTGTCAGGGTGACAGTACTCACTTTGTATGCTTCAGATCGCTGAATTAGTTTCTGGATGACATCTTCATCTCAAGACTCCATCAAGTAAGTCTTCTCAATGGCCATAATCATGAATGCTTCCAGTTTCTCTTTTCCAGCAATGAGCGAGTCAGTCTTATTATCTTTAGCTTGCTGAAAGCTCTCATAGGACACCTGGGTAAACAATAAAGTCAAATACTGTGAGACAATGAACAAGGTTGAAAATGCAGATTAGTGCATGTTGTACTGTGCCAAAATTTTATAACAGCACATTAGGCATTTTTTGCAGACTTGTATTTGTCTGGCAAATCTCTTCTCTCTCGGTTTTATTTCTGGTCACTAGTTTCACCTTCACGAAGTGTCGGAGTCTTCGGAGTCATGAAAGTCAACATCCTCTGTCAACACATCCGCAGTGTATTTTTCAGGCAGTGATCTTGCAGTCGCCTGAATATTTTGCAAACGCTACAACTCCAGTTTAAGTCTGCGGTCTACTTCGTCAACAATGCCACTTTTCTGCAGACTTTCATCTGGTATGCCACCTTGAATTATACTTCGGCGACGGGTCCATGCAGCTGGTATCCAGAATCAGTTGCTTGTTGTTATCAAAGCGATCATTTAAGCTCATCCAAACTTGATCCATAATGCGAGTGTACACTTCACATTCAAATCGCTTCATGGGATCTGCCACTCGTTCGTTACTGACATTTTTGCCTGGCATTCTCTTCTTCCTGGCTACCCTTTTTTTGCAGATGATCCTCAAGGTCAATATCAATACCAACTCATCAATTTCTTCTTGTCTTCCAGCAACAAAGTTAGAAGCTTTTTGCTGGATGTTTATAAATTCAGACTGTTGCAACTCCATCTTAGCATGATCCACCATGCGCCATGCCGAAAGATAGTCTAGTCCCTTAGTCTGCAGATTTGATACTGGCCCCATTACTGTAAAGATCTTCATGAACACAAAGGCTATCAAAATGACGTCAAACTTCTTCCATTTGTCAAGCAGTGAATCTGCCTTACTGGCAGCTTTAGCATCAAACTTTCCAGAGGTACTAATAAAAAGCAAAGTCTGGAGAAGTGACACATACAGATTCTTCTCTTGGTTTTCATATGTTCCGAAGATGCATGCCAGTGCTCTAGGTTTTGCCCACCATCTGGTTTCACCAATCTTTTGAAGCCATCTGAGTTTGTTCTGTCCCATACCATCAATGCTAGATTTCCATATAGTCATCCTTTTGTGCGATTCACTAATGAAGACGGATGTCCTTTGTAGCAAACCAAATAATGTCTTTGCTTCCACAACTGCTTCACTACAATCTGAGACACACAAATTGAGAACATATGCATAACACCAGGTATAGACACTGTTTGGTGAATCCTTTTATCAAAGCTCAGAACTCCACAAACTTGCTTCGCATGTGTGGCTGCACCATCAAATGACTCTCCACGATGTTCTTCATATTTAGCCCATGATTTCAAAGTTCTCCTTTTAAAAAACCTTGTGCATTCCTTGTCCAGAAGTGTCCTGCACTCAACCACAGCAAAGACACGCTCATGAACTTAAGGTCCTTCAATACTGCAGAATGATAGCCGCTTGGTCAGTCACACCAATGTCCTGTGTGGTATCCATCTGAATGCTGATCTTCTGGTCCATAGCATCCTTTACAATGCTGTCTCTGATTATCTGCATAATAATCTCGATAATTTGATTTACGGTGGTCTTTGACAGCAAGGTAATCAGCCCTCCATGGCCACGCAGCTTCTGAAGTGTCCTTTTCTTTCTCCATTCTCTGCTTCCTTCTCTTGCTCTGCTCTACTGATTTTTGGATTGTATTCAGAGGAACATCAAATTGGGACAACAGAAGAATCAGCTCCAAGAAATTTCCATGGTTAAGTGATGGGTTCTGCACACTGTATAAAGCTTCGCCTTTTCTAATGATATGGCAGGCACTGGCGCCCAATAAACGTGTGACAACTTCACACCGCATGACATCTATGTTCTGCTGGACTTGCGTCCCGACTTGGAACCATATCTTGTTCACCAGCGCTTCAACATCAGCATCCACTAAGCGGCCAGATACGCATCCACAGCTGCATTGTGAGCTCTGGAATCCTCATGTTCTATCATGCCTTGGTAGATGTGCTTAAAGTCTTGGTATCCTGTAACAAACCTAGTTTCCACATCTGAAAATGCCATGCAGATACTGCAGTGGAGAGAATGCACCAAACAGTCAACCACCTGTACAGTGACCCAGTTCCTTGATATAACTTTGTTGCTCCCAGGAAGAATCCGTGTGTAGATTTTGACTTGTAGGGGTGGGACTTTAACATCTGCGAATCCGGGCTGAACTGGATGCCTTTGTACAAAGGCAACCTTTTCATGTTGCGAGGCAGAGCTTTTGGGGCATTGAAAATAGGGATTTATAGTCTTCACAACATCAAGTGGCACAACTGTTCCCCTTGCAGAATCCACTGGCTGTATCTGCTGAGTATTTAGATTCTGACCAGCAGTGCAGCTGCTCACACAATGAGCCACAGTTTGTCCACCTTGTATTTCAGCTGCGTCCTCAAGACTAGTTTTGTTCTGTGGGGTAGTAGCTTTGTTTTGTATGCGTGTAAACAGCGATAGCTTCCTTTGTTTTGGATCACTTGATGCTGCCACCAGTGCAGACAAGTTAGCCAGTTTCTGTTTCTGTGCACCAGATTTGACTTTGCTCAGCTCAGACATCGTGAAGACCGATTTCTACCACGCAATAAGGTGATCCTCCAGACAACTGTTCTATCTGAAAGGCAATAACTGTACCAAAAGAACACGACAAACACGCAACAAACAGAACCAGAAAGGACAAATAACTGAACCCAAAATTCAACCAGATTTACCTTTGCTGGTTCTGCTCCTCTGGTCAAGCTACACTGCCAGTGACGTGCTGCGCCAAGCTCAGTCTGTCAGTCACCACACTGTCCACTCTGTTCCTGCTGCTTTTACCTGCCCATTACAGTAATCTGGAGTTGAATTATATGGCAAACAATTATGCAACAACATGAGTGGTTGACCAGTACCACTAAACAGATTTCCTTTCTCTATACATAAGAGAACCCCAAGAACATCCCCCCACATTACTCCATGATAGCGGCGGCATTGGGCGTGATCTTGAACTCATTTTCCATGAAAAATGAAGACATTTTGAAACTGGGTTTTAGATGCTGGTATAGCATAGCAAAAGCTCTATGCAAAAAACAGGAGGTAATGCCAACCATTTCCAAAATGGCACATCAGTATACCGCCAACCATTTTCTCCAGTGGATTCATGGCAAATCTATGCCACAATGGACAAAGATAGTATGGGACTTAAAAAGGCATATACGACTAGAGAGAGCACAGGACCTCAATAGAGAGAGAGAGAGAGAGACACACACACACCCAATACGAGAAAGCCTTCAAATATCTCAATGGAATAAATAGGGCACTGGAGGATAGCATCTTTCAGAAAAGGAGAGGCAGAGGAATGAGAGGGCATGACATGAGGTTTGAATGGGTAGACTAAGTGGCAGCATAAAGCATCATTACTTCACCGGAAGGGTGGTGGATGCATGGAAAAGAGTTCCCAGTGGAGCTGATGGGGCTAACCGTGGATAAGTTGAAAAAGATGCATAGGACAGGCACAGGAGAATCCTAGAGATAGGAGTGAGAAGGTGAAACCACAGACAGAAGTAGAAATTATTTTGCATGTAGCATGCTACATCCACAGTCAAACTGCACAAACTTCCAAAAAGCAGCCCACGCTATGACCAGCCTCAAGGTGAAAACAGTTTCCATGACATTCCATCTGACCCTATGTTTTAAACATGCAATGTTTCATACCTACAGAACTTTGAGAAATGAAGCACAACCTCTCAGCTGAACTGTCAACCAGCACTACAGGCCGAACACATGGCTAAATAGCAAGAGCTGTGGTTCATTAAACTCTCTCCAAACCCGAACATACATGCAGCTTGACCAACTACAACTCACCGGGACCGCAGGTACTCTGAGAATTCCACCACATGTGGAGGTGGCCTGTATACCTTTACCAGTGTAACCTGGAGCTTTTGGAGCAAAAGCAAGCCATAATCAGCATGCCACAAATGCTAATGCCTCAAATTGAACCGTAAGTGCTACACACAAAAGTATGAGTGGCAAAGCTGTTCAGCATAAAATTACCTTTCAATGGTGCTAAGCAGTCAATTGCACCCACCTCGTTTGTTAATATTTAGTTAAGCAGTGACGTCCTCAGTGGGCCAAGACCTCAGGAATATCTTTCTGCTACCACCTACATGGGTCTTGGGGTCTCAATGAGTTAAGCTTCCGCTAGTAGCTCCAAATTCCTTAGAAACAAACGACTCCTACAGGCACTTGTTTGCTTACAATGCAAGATGAGCGTGGGTGCCCACTGACTAAGGGGCAATTTTTTTTATCTGGTTGTGTGCAGATTTTGACAAAAGAATGCCTCTGCTGACTAATAAGGTCCATGTTAGTGAAGCAGCAGCATTCCTTTGTCAAAATTGGCATTGAATATAAAAAACTGAGCTCACAGCCATAGGGCACACGCCTACCTAGCTTGTTAGTGTCACATGCCAGTGTGTGGGGTCCCATGAAACTTGAGCATGACGGCCTCATCTGAAGTTCTGTGTCCAGTTTTTGGAGGCCATATCTCAGAAAGGACATGGGACACACAAACCCAAGGGAGAATACAGGATGGGGGTGTTGGGGGTCAGGTTCTGTCCACTACAAGTCAGGAGAGAGACTTGGGTTATAATATCCGATGACCTGAAGTCAGCCAAACAATGCAAAAAGCAGTGGGAAGCAAACCAAATGCTGGGGCATGGGTGCATAAGAAGGGCATAACCAGTAGGACTAAAGTGATGATGCCACTATTGATCACTGGTGAGGCCTCATCTGAAATACTGTGTCTGGTTCTGGAGACCACATCTCAGGAAGGCATCAAGACAGAATGGAAGCAATCCAGAGAAGAAGAGCAACAAAAATTGTGGACCGCACCCACAAGCCTTAGGAGGAAAGACTGAGGAATAAACAGGGTACAGGAGGAAGCATATTTTAAATAACGACACAAGGACAAGGGTACATGAGGCAGAAGGAGGCCTAGGAAAATCCTAGAAGTATCTTTTCACAGAGAGGGTGGTGGATCCATGGAACAGCCTACCTGCAGAGGTAGTGGAAGTGAACAGTACAGGGATTCAGTAAAGTGCATGGGATAAGCATAAAGTCACCCTGCTATACAGTAGAGTGGGGGAAAGGTAGTCCAGAGAAGAGTAAGGATTGCCAAATCAGGGAATGAAAAATCCAGGTCAAAGGTCCGATACACATCTAAACAGAAGCAGGACGTGAACTACACAGCCCTTTAAAGTTCTTATCCTCTAAAACTTTAAAATTACTTAAAAAAAAAGTCATGCACAACATCATATTAGCAACTGTCTGTAATTATTTTATTTAACTTCCTGAGATGCTCCACCCCCCCCACAGAAAGATGAAAATAAAATAAAGCTATTACTTTATGAGGAGAAGCTCCGTCAACCATACCCCACACCCACCCCACCACACACCTACTCCCCACCCACCCACACGTGGTGACAGGGGGTCCACGCCCATTTTCTTCCACCAGCACCTGCACCAACACAAGTTAACATTACTACCCTACTTGATGGTCCAGAACTCCAGCCCATATAGCAGCCTCCACTCCATGCTCAGACAGGCCAGAAAAACCAGAACCCAATTTCCCCTCCCTTGTCCCATTCCCCTCGGCTGCTGCTGTGCACTTGGTTTTTCAAATAGGAGATTTACCAAGCAGGGCTGCTCGTCACCAGCCCAGATTCAATCTGCAAGGAACACTGCCTGACCTAACCTGACCATTACACCATTAACTGGTGGAGCAGCCTGGCCTGGACCCCCACCTTTCCCACTGTCCAGCCCCATGCACCAACATTGTTTGCTTACAGAGAGCAGCACACGAGTCTCACCCCCGCCCCACACACACACAGGCTCATAAGTGACTACACCCCCCAGTCCAGGCACTGAAACTGGTTTGTTCCCCGACAGCAGCATTGCCAGCATACGACTCATGCCCCCACCCACAGGCTCGTAACTGACTCTCACGATTAGCCGACTACTAACACAACCCAACCCCCGTGACGACTTCCTCCTGGTCCCATCCACCACCATATTAACACAACCATATGATCCACTGCAGAGTCTCCAGCTTAAATGTTAAAATGCATCTGAAAGTTAAATTCTTACCTTACCCTGGAGACGCTGATTTTTGGGTCCAGAGATGCTGCCTGGATATGTGGTGGGGGCGGGGCGGCCACAGTCTGCTCAGGTTCAGTGTCTTGCAGGAAAAATCTGGTTCCAATCCTGGATTTCTGTCCTCCACGAAGTCACGAACTGACCACGATAAGCACCAGAACAGAACCAGTATCAAGCTCTCGTCGACCAAACCAGCCGAGGGTGAGCGTGCTCGGTAGTACTGTTAAACGGTTCAGCTGAAACATAGGAACATAGAATTTGACAGCAGATATTAAGGCCCACCTAGTCTGCCCATTTTCCTACCTAACAGATAAGATGCAGATCCTGTTAACCAACAGCTTACTTCCTCCTACCCCCCACTAGGAATGCTTTACATCTGTCCCATGCATTCTTGAATTCCCCTACTAACCCCCACCCCCTGTAAGCCAATGCATTTTGGAGTTGTCTATGACACGCTCCAAAATGCGGTAACACTCTGATTGAAAGGGAGCTACGCTTCAGTGAGCAGAGATAAAAGCCCACTGAGCGTAGCTCCCCTGTCTGGCGTGCGCACCCCGCACCTACTGCGTAGCCGATGGTGCCCAATCCCCATCGGCTGAGCTGCGCCTGCCCCCAGTTGTAGGTGCCACGCTGGAGCCCATCCCAGCGTGGCAGTAATCAGTCCTTGGCCAACGGTGCAATCCCGCTGGCTGAATGCCCCCAACGTCCTTGTGCCACACTGGGAGCCCACCCCAGCGTGGCAAACGGTCCCACGATATCTTTTTTTTTATCTGAAAACGAAAATGGTCCGTGGAGCCGCCTCCCACCCCCTCCCACAACCCGCACCCTCCCACTGTGCACCCAGCCTCCCCACGCCCTCACCCCATACTTACCGACTCCGCGACAATCTTCGTGAACCGGGAACACGTCTGCACTCTTCAAAGCCAACCGCGAACTGAGGAAATGCGGTAAGCTGTATAATGGCCTAGATAGAGGGGTTTCAACTTTGTTGCATATCTCAGGCATTTTTTGGAATTTTTGCAGTGACTGCGAAATCACCCTTTGGGCCCGAATACCGCCATGACAGTGACATCATTCATGAGAAGGGGTCCAGAAAACCCCATGTTGAAAATTTGGTGCAAAAATTCAAAAAAATGACTGTTTTGATGAAAGGCATTGTACAGTTCCTACGCAGGCTCGTAAGTTTGCGAAATTTCAATATTTTCACTCCAGATTTTCAACATTGCCATTTTACCACGCCTTCTTATGAGCAGTACAGCTGGCATTTTTCACATCTCACCCAAAATGTGTTTCCGCCCATGTAGCGCAGAATGGCGCAGTTGGTGTGCGAAATCAATGTACGGGACAACTTAAGAAAATTACAGTGACACTGTTCATGAGCAGAGGTCTTAAAATGGCTATGTTGAAAATTTGGTGAAAAATTCCTAAAAATGACTGTTTTACGAACGTGCGTTGGCAGTTCCTACGCACGCTCGTAAGTTCGCAAATTTTCAGTATTTGCATTCCAATGACTTCCAAATTACCTAAACAGCACATAGAAGCAAGCAACATTCAGCATTGACAAATACTTGTTTTTCTCCCTACTAAATGTACTTGTTAAATAATAATTGTATCACTGTGTTTTTCTCCCCATTGTATGATTCTCCCTTTTGGACACACCTAATGCCATTGAAGAGGCTAGACATTTACTAGAGACATTAACTTTACAATGGTTTTACCACAGGATTCCTCCCCACTCCTTTGTAACAGAATGCATTGAATACCAACAAATGTATAACAGTTTATTGAACTGAAGCAGTATTTCATTATCTTTTAAAAGTACTGTTCCCTTTATGAGAATGTGGATAATAATTATCCGTTCAACAAGAAATTAATACATTTTAAAAATAAAAGCCCTTGACCTAACTGGGCACAAAGCATGCACCCCCACTCCACCAATGGGAGGATGGATGGACTGCAGCTGCTGTTCCCCAGTTGCCAGCACACCAGTGAGGATGCAGGCCTCGTGTCTAGTGGCAACCCTCACCCACCAGTCACCCATCCTGGTTAAGGTAGTGGTTTCCCTGGTGTCTAGTGTCACCCTCTATTCCCTGATCACCTGTCACAGTTCTGAAACACCTATTCCTGATGTCTAGTGGAACCTCCAACCCGCTGATCACGTGTCCTGGCTATAAAGAACATTTCCTTGATGTCTAGTGTCACCCACCACCCTCCAATCATCTATCCTGGCTATGGTAGCAGTTACATGGTGTCTAGTAGTGGCACCCCCCCATCACGGGTGTAGCCAGGGATTTCAGATCTGCACACCAAGTGGACTCACTGCTACCCCGCCCCTCCTTGTTAGGGTGAGCTACCCGCCCCCCCCGAGGTGTAGCCATGGCTGGGTAAATACAAATGGCATGCATTTCTCCCTAAGGCACCCACATTCCAGCCCAGAGCCTGTAAAGTTGTATTGTCCTTGGGATGCAAAGACAGTATTAGTGGACAGTCCTTGTAGTTTCGACTCCTATGAATAGAACTACAAAAAGGTTCAGCATTTTCTTTGTTAGTTTTCATGGGAAAAGGAAGCAGATCAGAGCCTTTTTGCTACCCCCTTAAATAAACTTGCACACCATGGAGTGCTTGGAGTATGCCTGCCTACACCCATGCCCCCCATTACCTGTCCTGGTTCTGAGACAGCTGTCCCTGGTGTCTACTGGCACCGCCACCCTCCAATCACCCATCCCATGTATCCTATACAATCCCTGGTGTCCTGTCATGCCCCCACCCCACCCCCAAATGCCAGGTGACACAGGACCAAAAACAGTGGCAGTCCAGCAGCCCCACTACCCGCAACCTAAACACCACCCATGCAACCCCTCCCCAAACTGGCATGACCAGGAACATGCAACAAGTACAGATCCTCTAAGAACATTAGTAGCATCACCTCTAATCTGGAAAATTACTTCCACACTCTAGAGAACTGGTTTAAGGCCAATCTGCTGGTCCTAAACATGAAAAAAACCAAGTCCATGATATTCTGCCACACCTCTCTTAACTTGTCAGCCTATCCTCTTTTCACAATCAAAACCTCAGGGGTCCACCTTCTGAAGGGGTTATCATTAACCACACCAACCGCAACCTTACCTTCCTCGACCACAACTTCTAGGCAATGGAAATCTGGCTCCTCGCGCTGCAGCCCACCGGCTCTTAAAGGTACGGAGAACGGGACAAACTACTTCACCGTCCGACGATGTTACGTAGTTTGGTCTCCCGGTGGCGGCTGGAAAAGACTGAATGGTGTTGCAGGGTCTTTTATGCCCGTGCTGTCGTGTCACGCGCAGTGATGTCATTAGAGCGACGGTGATGCCCTGGGCGCGGTGACGATGCGACGCATGATGCTGCCATTAGGGGCAGTACCGTCTGACTGAGCAATACACTGCCTCCTGTGCCTAGACGACCCCCCTCCCCCGCAACCTACATAGGCAGCTGGAGCTGAAGCGGATAATGGATTCAATTTCAACCTGCTGCCTGCCTGGTCCTATACGCATAACAAAGGGGCCTAACCCCCACCCGGAACTGTTAACAGGTGAGGTGAGCCACTACTACTAGCCAGTCAGGCAGTCACTTGTGTTTAATTATAATTTAGGATTGGAAGGATTCTGATTCGCGACCGCCCACCCATAACAGACACTGTAATTATAAAGCGAGCCAGCCCAGCCCTCAGGCTCAGCCGTGACCCAGTGAATGTTAGATGTTAATTTCATGACCGCGTTGTTGCGCCCCCCCATGCAAATAAATGAAGTAGTTTTGTTTCATGACCGCGTTGTTGCACCCCCCCATGCAAACAGCGTATTTGGTGATACAGTAATGAGGGGGGCCCAGCCAGAAATTTCCGGGTATCCGGGCAGGCAAGTCAGACGCTGAAAAGAACTAAGGGTAGAATTAGTGACACCGCTGACTACTCTCTTTAACAAATCATGGGAGGATGGGGTGGTACCTGAGGACTGGAGGAGGGCGGATGTGATTCCTCTTCACAAAAGTGGAGCAGGACAGAGGCAAGAAACTACAGACCAGTTAGTTTGACCTTAGTGGTAGGGAAAATGATGGAATCACTTCTGAAGGAAAGAATTGTTGAGTACCTAGAGGCCAGAGGGCACAGGACCCAAGGCCAGGAGTTGATTTTAACATTGTTTTACTAGCCCAAACACTAGTGCAAACTGACCAGAGCTAGTGCAGCTAACTCTCTACTAGCCCGTCTTGACTAGTGCAGATTTTCATGGCTTTTAATGAAGTTAAAAAAGTATCTACTTTAGCATTCTCTAGTCCTCATGCTAATCCCTCTCAATGTTCCAGATGGCCAGGTATGATTAACAGCTCATTAAGAGCTGCAATTATCCTGCAGTTCAAGAGAGGGATCCCACAAAAGACTCAGATTGAGTCATTATCACTCCACTGTTAAGACTTTCAACTAGAGTCCAGAGTGTGATCAAGGGTAGAGTGCTGTTAAGTCACTAGGTTCCAGTTTTCTGAATATGTCTATGTCTAACAATTTGTCCAATATTATTAAGACCAGTGCCCCTCATTTCTCTACATTTTGAGTGTTTGTATCCAACATTTCAGTGATAAAATGCAAAGAGATATACAGGATCTGCCCTACAGGTGGTGGGTTTTATCCCAGCCTCACCATAACTTCTCTCTCCCCTCCAAATCTCTTAACTCTGTCTTTTCTTTCTCTGGACACCACTGCAGACCAGACTCTGAAGTGACCATCCATAGATCCATACTGGCAAGTGTAGGGGGTTCCCAGCTCTTCTAAATGGACCATGCCAGCTGTCACCATCCATACAATTCCACCCTTATCCCGCTCAGCATGTCCTTTCAGCCTGAAAACAAAGCTTTGGATCATGTATCATACAAAAATAAACCTCGATAAAATACATAATTTGAAACCTTGAAATAGGCATTCCTGCGGCACATAGATCATCCTATACAGAAATAGAAATAGTATAGTGTTATGCCTGTGTACTGTTTCCCCTGGGCTGATGAAAGGACAATGTTAAAGAAAAATCTGTTAAAGTTGAGGCAGAGCTTATTAAAATCAATGCTTTTACAAATAAAAATGTCATAGTTTTCTATTTCCTAAGCCCCTTAGGTTTGTCTAGCCCCCACCCCAAAGAAATCTTAGATGTGCTCCTGGCTCACTTGAGACTGTACAAAAACTTTCAAAAGTGCAGGTCTCCAGTTGACTATAGGGTGGGGACCGAGAGTGTCTTTCTCTGCCTGACTCTGTTCATTGCCCTGTGGTGGTGGTGATAGTGTGGTGAGGTGCATGATTTATTTATTTATTTATTAAATTTTGTTGACCCGGTAAGCCCACTGGGCCTAGAAGTCCCTTTTTCAGGGGCGACCGGGGGAGAGGGGATACAGATGGTAAGCAACTGAAATTGAACCAGATTAAGCTGTTGGTGGTATTTTTAGTGAATGGGAGGAATTTGGCCAGGACACCGCGGAAATTCCCCTACTCTTTTTTGATAAGTGCCATGGGATCTTTAGCATCCACCTGAACTACGACCAATCCAGACAGATGGTACCTCGGTTTAGCATCTCATCCGAAAGACAGCACCTCAGAAGTGCAGCACCCCTCTCATGCTGCACTGCAGTGTCAGTACTGGGATATTAACACAAGTGCCAGATGTAGGAACTGAACCCACAGCACTCTGATCTCCCGGCCTCAGAGGTGAGTGTGCTAACTACTGAGCCACTGACACTGCCTATGATGATGTCAGCTATTCTGTGCGCAGAGCTAGGACTGCTTGATTGAACATTTGCTGTTGTGATATCCTCTCTCTGTTTGGTGTGTGGGGGGGGCAGAAAGAGGAAGAAAGGAGGCTATGGTACAAAACAATGGCAGGGCTCACTGTCTGTGATGGCATTGCAGTCTTTTTTTTTTGCTGGGGAGCTGGAAGCAATATGGGAGCAGGATAAATGTGCAATAATCAGAGTATTTCTTGGCTTTGCTTGCATTGTGTCCTGTATAAGTGATCAACATTTACCATTATAATTAAGGGCTAGTGCAGCCATCTGCGGGCTAGTGCAATTTTGAATCAACTTGCCCTGCTGGCTTGTGCAAAAAAAGGTTAGGTTGACCCCTGCCCAAGGCAGCATGGATTCATGAAGGGAAGATCTTGTCAGATGAATCTAATAGATTTCTTTAACTGGGTGACCAAAGTAGTAGACCAGGGAGGGGCTGTGGACATAGCCTACCTAGATTTTAGCAAGGCATTTGATACAGTCTCACACAAAAGATTAATATACAAGTTAGCCAGCCTGGGAGTGGGTCCCAAGGTGGTAGCCTGGATAAAAAATTGGCTAGACAACAAGACGCAAAGGGTAGTTGCAAATGGAGTCCACAGTGAAGAAAGGAGGGTTACTAGCAGGGTACTGCACGGTTCAGTACTGGGACCGGTCCTTTTTAATGTCTTTATAAGTGACATTGCAGAGGAACTGGAAGGAAAAGTATGTCTCTTTGCAGATGACACAAAGATCTGCAACAGGGTTGATACACAAGATGGAGTGGAAAGGATGAGAAGGTACTTGGCAAGGTTGGAGAAATGGTCAAATGTATGGCAGCTCAGATTCAGTGCAAAGAAGTGTAAGGTAATGCACCTGGGAAACAAAAACCAAGGGGAAGAGTACACAATCGGGGGTGAGACACTGACAACAGTAAATATGGAAAGGGACCTGGGGGTAATTATATCAGATGACCTAAAGGTGGGCAAGCAATGTGAGAAGGCAGTAAGGAAGGATGGGGGGATACTGGGATGCATAGGGAGAGGCATCAATAGAAGAAAACAGGAAGTTGATATCCCTCTGTACAGACAGTTGGTGAGACCCCATCTGGAGTACTGTATGCAGTTCTGAGACCCCATCTCCATAAAGACATAGACAGAGTGGAGGCTGTCCAGAGGAGGGCATCAAAATGGTGCAGGGTCTGCACCAGAAGACATCTGAAGAAAGACTGAAGGAGCTTAATATGTATACCCTTGAGGAAAGAAGGAGAGAGGGGACATGATAGAAACTTTCAAGTACCTTCAAGGAATCAACGAAGTCCAAGAGAGTAGCATCTTTCAGAAAAAGAAATGTGCAAGAACAAGGAGCACAATTTGAAGACAGAGGGGGGATGGCTCAGAGGTAATGTGAGGAAGTATTTTTTCACAGAGAGGGTTGTGGATGCATGGAACAGCCTCCCTGAGGAGGTCGTGGAGTCAAGAACAGTGGGGGAATTCAAGAATGCATGGGACAGACATAAGGCAGTCTTAGTGGGGGGTAGGAGGAAGTAAGCTGTTGGTTAACTAGGATCTGTAGCTTATCTGTTAGGTAGGAAAATGGGCAGACCAGGTGGGCAAAGAGGTCCTTATCTGCCATCAAAGTCTATGTTTCTATCTTTAAGAAGGGCTGTGTTAAACTTTCACCTAGACAATTTTAGCACACCATGAGTCTGCTAGATCATGGTGTGCTAACAGATGTTGAAGTGAGGCTCTAGATTTGATCAAGTCTAAGCTGGACTGGCTTTATTCCTACCTAATACTGGATCCAACACCTCATTCAAGTCGCAGCCAAGAATTAATTTGTAATCTTGGTGCATGCTTCACTGTACATTTAGATTGTCAAAAAAAGGAAGCACTTTTCAAATTAGGGGCATACAGTACATATCACATAACATAATTTTTCCCCCTTCTATGGTACCCAGCAAGATATGAATTCTTCTTTCTGTGTCTGTGATATGTTGGTATTTAGCAAAGTTTACTCCTTTCTTTACAAGAATTGCAACACCCCTTTTTTAGAAGAAAAACAGTTATGTTCAGCTATAGACATCCATTCTCTTAAGGAATTTATCATGACAGGGTGTGGGTTACGCTAGGATTTACCCATGCCTAGTGTGTGGTTCAGTCACGAGGCCACAGGCCGAGTGAGTAAACCACACCAGGCATGGGTAAATACCAGCGTAACCCACACCCTGGAGTGGTATGTTGTGATTATACAATGTCCTCTTTTAGTTTTTTTTTTTTTGAGAAAGAAAACTTTTTTTTCACATTTTAAATCATTTTTATTGCATTTGTTACTGCACCAGATAAAATAGTTCTGTTTTGCTAGGTAGAATGTGAGGTGCGTACATTTATGGGAGAGTTTTGTTTGCAGTTTTACTTGATTTTTTTTAAACATTTGCAGTGCTTGTTAGTGGACCCTTCAATGCTGGGGATTAGGTTTGGAACACAGCATGGTGTGAGTGGTTCCCGTACTTGAGAGAAGATATGATGACAGTGGTAAACTGTGACGGTACTTTAGAACTGGAAGCAAGAGAAAGTGAAGCAGAACTGAGACACTAAACAGTGACGGATGTTTAGAAGCAACAGAAACAGTGGGAACTTCTGAATTTCAGTTATATTCTGAAAATCAATGTCAGAAGGTAATATTGTGGTAAATAGCTGGAGCAGTTTAGCTGAAGCCATCGCTGCAGCTATGCGCACTAGTGTCAACAGTACTGCGAATGCTCGGAGTTACGGTTTTAGTTTTCAAAGACATGTTTCAAGGCTTGTTTTAATAGTGCACTGAGTTTCTGCTATACAGGACAGTACAAAAGTGTCTGAAGTTGGTTTTCCATACGTAAATCTTTCAAAATTTGTACTTGTACAAGGATGGGTTTGGACATGGTCGATGCCCTGTTTGGTGGAGCGCTTAGCGGGGGAAGTAATATGGCATCAGTTTGTTTACAATTTCGCATGCCCAGAAGGATTTTTGTTGGTAAAGTGGCTGGCTGGCACTTTTTACCGTTAGGTGATACTACGATTTTCAATGAGTAAATTGTGCCAGCCAGCCAATCAGCATCCAGAATTTTTGAAGACATTGTATAATACACAGTTTACTTGCTTCATCTAAGCTTAAGTGAATCTCTTGAAGAAAAGATACTGTATGTTTACCAGGTGTTTCTTTAAATAAACACTTTCTTCCTTTTTTTATTTATTTAGTGTAACCCCTAGGTGGTGATATACCAAGGGCTACTACCCCTGCCTACTACACAAGATGTAAGTTGAGGGGCCTGGGTTCCCAAAATCACATTTAAACTGATTTGTTTCCAAGATAGTACATTGCACAGAGCCTCCACCAATAGTCTGTCCTTTAAGAGGGTCTGGATTTTACACAATGCAGCCCTCTGGGAAGCTACATCCACCCACACTACTACAATGCCACCCCAAGCATGACCCAACAGATAGAACCCCACATTTTAGCCACTTTTGCATTTAATGACTTACTACTACTAATATGCTCATGGCAAAGGTATCAGCAAAAACAAACAACAATTTTATTTACAAGGGGAGGGTTAGGATGGGTTAATTGGGGTAGAAGTTATGCTATTTACAGTTCATTTAGACTAGTTTGATTGGGGTTGGTTTGAATTAACATTTTGCATTTTAAATCAGTTGCAGTCACAGTGGCCACCCACCAATCTCTGGAGTAGTCAGCTCCCTGACTAACTATCTAGCTGCATTAAGGTAAAACATTTATCATTAATGCCCACACTAGTACCAGTTCCCCATCTAGTGTGAGACCCCGCAATCCCACACAACCTGGGTACCCAGTAATTATAGTTCTTACAGTTCTTAAAAATGGTGCAGGCCTGATGGACTGTGCAGCTGTATGTTGTCTGGCTAGTTGGGGCACTTAGGAGAATTGAGAAGATTTACCTTTGGGTTACATTCTTAAACTTAACTGTAGGTCGCAGAATTTACCAACTTTAACTATTTACAAGTCCCTTTCCAAGATGCTGCAGGGCTGACCCTACCTTACTTACAATTAGATGTCTTCATAAACTTAGACAAGTCAGACTCAAGTGCTTTCAGCAGGCGAACCCTATCCCCGAAGGCTAAAATGTTGGCAAAGCTGACAGCCAGACCCCAATACTGACGGCAAAGGTCTTTCTGCTCTTGCAGGTGGAAAACAACACTTTAACATTCTGTAGGCTGGGCCCCTCTTCTGGGCTGAAATCACTCTTTTAATCAGATCAGACAGTCTGAGTAACTTAGTCTTCACATTCAGCACATTTATGCTCTCTAAGTCTACATGCAGAACGTTTATGCATTCAGCACATTTATGGTTTAGTTGCAGTCTCTTTTCAGGTGTCTCAGTTGGTCATGGCAGACATAGACCCTTTTTTCTGGTCAGCCAGAACTTTAGAATCTGGTGCATTCTCAATGATTTTAGGGGCAAGCACCCAAACACTGCACAGCAGAATGAACAACCAGAGGCCAGGTTTCGGCTCCCTCATGGACATTAGGACACAGTCTCTTGGACAACTTTCATCTTCCATGTTGATTAAAGCCGGAACTTAAAGCACAACTTTTGTTACTACACTTGACCGAGCTTGAGGCTGGACTCGCTACCAGTTAAGATACTTTGACTTGACTGGGCTTGTGGCAAGGTCCATTACCATTCTCCAGACTTTGCTGGCTAGCACCAGATGCAGTAGTCTCTTTCAACGCATAGACTTGTTCTTGGCAATAAATTGGTTGCTGTAGCTCTCCAGGCTCTTTTAACACTACACTTGCACTTGGTAGCAAATGGTTTCTGTAGCCCTCTAAACTTAAATACAAGAGCCTAGGGAGGCAGTATAGCGCAGTGGTTTAAGGCTCTGAGCTGCAAATCTGGAGACCTGGGTTTGAATCCCACAGCCCCCACTTGCATATACTGTGTAAGCCTGAGCAAGTCACTTAACTTCCCTGTGCTCCCAGGTTGCACCTGTAAAAAAGCTTTCAGCTTAGTGTGTCTCACCTGGTTAAACAATTGGGGGAAGATGCAGTCCCTTGTGGTACACACTAACTCTTGCAGCTTCCATGGAGAAATATTGGACCTCCTAGGCAAAGTCAGGAAAAGCCCCAGCTCTGAGTACTTCCCTTTCAGTTCTGTGGGCACTTTCTAATCAGATACATTTAAACACAATACTTGGACCCTTCTCATAGTCACTTGGCATTGTCAACACTTTTGGCACTTTATTTAAACTTAGGGTGCAGACTAACAGTCACAGTAGTACTCTATGGGCTTCGCTGCCCCTCAAAGGCTTTCTCAAGGTTGCACTTGGCAAAAGCAATTTAGTCACTCAGGTGTCTTGTAGAAATTCTTTTCCTCCTGCTGATGTTTCCGAATTCATCAGTACTCTCTCTCTGCTGAAGCGGGTTCAGCTCTCTCACAGCTGGCTTCATCAGGTTACTGGCCCATGTTTTCCCTCAATGTGGAAAGGCTCTGGCTAGCCCTGGAGGACATCCTCTGGCAACCCCCAGGCTGGTGACTTTAACTGCTGGCAGTCACTTGTCTCTTGGCAGAATACCCCCTCCGCCATGGAGGGGTTGGTACTGGATTACTAGGCCCATCTTTTGGCAAACGGCCTGAGCCCCCACCCCTGTGGGGGGCTCCTGCTCAAACCTGCTCACACAGCCAAAAATCGCTGTATTTTATGGAGCTCCTCTCAGGCTCCCAATTGGCTGAAGCTATCTGTTGCTCCCACTCTAATTGGCTGATCCTGCTTGTCAGTCCAAGAAATTAAAATTCATTACCTTCACTCGATGTGCTATAGGTTCCTTGTTTTGGTGCCTGAAATTAGGTCCCTGCAGCTTCCCATAAGCCTTTTCCTATGTCTCATGAGCTCTGGCAAAAGTCCCTAAATCCTGGCTGGAAATCCCTGTTTTCTGATTGGCTGTTGCTGCATTAAAATGGCTTCTGAACACACGGTCCTGTTGCAGATTCGCATAGCCCCCAAATATAAAGTCCTGGTGCAGCCAGTAGAATTAGTTTATTTATTCACTTGCCCCACTGTTCTGTAGCCCTTTGTGTGCCCTCTTCAGTGCTACCCAGCTTAAACATTTTTATTCAGTCCACAGCCTGTCGCTACTGTCAATATCAAGCACCCCAGGCAGCAGACAGGCATTTACCTGAGTCCCGAGGCTGAAGCTGGCGCAGCCAGAAATACATTTATTTAGATTTACTGCTCTTTTTATTTTGTTAACACCTTCAATGATTTGGCATCTACTGCAGTAATCATACATTTATTTACAATTCTTTTTCCTTGCAGCAGCCGCTGGATGTGCAGTCTTTTAAGGAACAGCCCCGCTCATGAATATTAATGAGCCGGGCAGTCCTCTTGTTCCAGCGCACACAGAGATACGATTTATTTTAACTAGTGGATCGCTCCAGTCTAACCCTGAGTCACCAGTCCCCAGCCAGCCTTCAAGGGGACTGGGACTACCGGAGGAGCCACCTGTTGACCACCAGTGTGGTCAGAAAAAGACAGTGCATCCCCCAGAGCCTGCACAGGCACAACAGATGGCCTGAATGCTGGTGGCCCACCATCTAACTCCTCCCAACCTCTGCCCCAACCAGAGTGTACACATGGGTTGGTTGGAGGCTTTTAACACCTCTGGGGAACATTTTGTAAGCAGGAGCAGTACGAGAGAACCTGAGGCACATTTGTTCCTGGGTTGTGAGTGGTCAAAGTAGGGGACATGATGGGAACACCGCAGAGACAGAAGGCGCCTCCATACACAGGGAGCAAACGGGACATGGACAGCCAGGTAAGCCCCCATATTGGGGGGTGGTAACATTAGTTTTTGTTGACTGGAAAGGAAGGACTAGACAATTCTGCCTATTTTCAGGCTCGTCCCGGAGGAGGGAGATACAGATGGATGCCAACTGAAATTGAACCAGACTAAGCTGTTGGTGGTATTGTAAGTGAATGGGGGAGCTTTGGCCAGGGCACCAGGGAAATTCCACTACTCTTTTCGAGAAGTGCCATGCGATCTTTAACATCAACCTCAGTTACCACCAGAGCTGGCAGATGGGAGTGGGACCTCGGTTTAATGTCTCATTCAAAAGACGGTACCTCAGGAGCGCAGCACCTCCATCATGCTGCACTACAGTGTCAGTACTGGGATTTAACTCAACAGTGCCTGGTGTGGGGATAGAACCCACAGCCTTCTCATCTTCCGGCCTCAGAAGTGAGTGTTCAACCTGCTGAGCCACTGACACTGACATTTAAGTAGCATTCCAAGCCCCTTCTCATTCCATGAGCCGCTTTTTTATGATGGCATTGTTAAACAAATGCAATGGCAATTTTCATAAAACTAGCAAAACACTAAAATAGAGACTGCAACTAGCATAAAAACTACTTCAGGTGAGGGACTAGCTTGCCTAGACAAAAATGACTATCACATATAACCACTGAATTATTTCTGTAAAAAGAAGTATACGAACAATTAAAACCAGAGTCAGTTTACAAAAAACTAAAAAAAAACTCTATTAAAATGTTTGACCAGTTGAAAAGCTTGGTTTAATACTAATTGCCCCCTTTGTTTTAGTGTTGAGTTTATAACAGCAGAAAGCCCTTGATTGGCTGGTTGGCAGCAGCAGGAGACAGTGCTGAAATTACTGTTGTTAGTCAATGTTTTGCAAAAGATATTACCATAACAGTGGGAAAAAGGTAGAGGGTGGGGACGAGGTGAAGAGTGCACAGGATATGGATAAGGGAGGAAACTGTCATAGAAAGTGAGGCCTGGATTACTGGAGATACCTCCAAGGTAACGGAAGTAGGGCAGAGGCAGTGTCTAGACTAGAGCAACAGTTGCAGCTGCTATGGTTGCTGTTATTGCCCTGTGCAGACCAGTAATTCAATTTCAGCTCAAAGGAAGGAAAAGAAGGAAATGCAGCTCATAAGTTCATTAATTTCCCAAATCAGTTTATAAGAGAATTTGGGCTGGTATGCTGAAGTGACCTGTAAATTAAATAGGTACAGAGAAACTAAGAGTGTTCTGTGACGATCAGCGTCATACCTCTTGCCAACAGCTATAATGTTGCAAAACAGCCATGCAAGAATAACATTGTCAGATTATGGGCCATGAGATCGCCATGCCACATTTAAGTGGAGAGACCCCTTAGCAATTGAGATCTGGTTGCATAGGCAAAGACAGCCTGATAGCCCGATGAACTTAGCACTCATAGAGGAGGTTGGGAGTTATAGAAATACTCATGTAGACCATTCCATAACAGCACAAAAGCTGATAATAGACCACATTAGGAATTAAAAAACACTTTGTAAGCATAACTGTGGTAACACAGATTTACGACTGCCGATCATAAGTAGGAACCAGAACCAGAAGTCCATCTTAGGAGGTTGAAGGCTGGTTTAAGTCTTCCATTGTGGGTTCATGAGTATCCATTTCTGCAGCAGTACCTTCTTCATCATGAAGTTCAGGGGAAGAACAGGAAAATAATCCAGAGGTGTAGAAGGTATCTCTGCTAGTATTTCTTCTGTGCTTCTTGGGGTTCTTTAAGAATATAATATTCTTTGGTATAGAAGCGAAAAGAGGAAGACCAAAGGAGGGATAGTATGGCTAAAAGGAGAAGGAGGGGTTTGTGTGGATGAAGACCCAAAAAAACAAGACATATGGAACAAATACTTTTCTTCAGTATTTACAGAGGAAGGGGTAGGTGATGGACCACAGATAAGGGACAAGGGCATTAAAGTAAGAGAGGTGGACACTAGTCCTTTTATGGAGGAGAGAGTCTTCAAGGAACTAGCACAACTAAAAGTGGTCAAGGCAATGGGGCCTGATGAGGTATACCCTAGGATACTGAGGGAGCTCAAGGAAGTGCTGGCCGCACCTCTGACATCCCTGTTCAACCTATCACAATATATGGGGGAAGTTCAGGGAGACTGGAGGAGGGCTGATGTGGCCCCACTTCACAAAAGTGATAACAGGGAGGAGGCAGGAAATTACAGACCTGTCAGCATGACTTCGGTGGTGGGAAAGGTAATGGAATCACTACTGAAGTAAAGCATTGGGAAATACCTTATGACAAGTGGATTACAGGATCCGAGGCAGCATGGTTTCACAGGGGGGAAATCATGCCAGGCAAACCTGATTGAGTTCTTTCACTGGGTGATCAGGGAAGTGGATCAGGGCAGAGTGGTGGATGTGGCCTACCTGGATTTCAGTAAAGCCTTCAACATTGTTCCACACAGAAGACCAGTGAGCAAGTTGGGCAGCCTAGGAGTGGGTCCAAAAGTAATAAAATGGGTTAAGAAACTGGCTAAGCAACAGGACTCAGAGGGTGGTGGTAAATGATGTTTACTCTGAAGAGGCAAAGTGACTAGCAGGGTGCCACAAGGTCAGTACTAGGCCTGGTCCTCTTCAATTACATTATTAGTGACATTGCAGGAGGGCTGGAAGGGAAAGTATGCCTGTTCACAGATGACACAAAAATCTGCAAAAGAGTGGACACATGGGAGGTGGGGGATAAAGGACAATCTGAAAAAGCTGAAAGACTGGTCAAGGGTTTGGCAACTGGGTTTCAATGCAAAAAAGTGCAAAATCATGCACTTGGGGAACAGAAGCCCAGGGACAATGTACTAATTGGGTGGGGAGGTATTTGCAATCACAAAATAGGCAAGAGACCTGGGGGTAATCATTTCTGATGACCGGAAGGTAACAAAGCAGTGTGATGAGGCAGTGGGGAAAGTTAGCAGGATGCTAGGGTGCATAGGGAGGGGGATCACCAGCAGAAAGAGGGGGGTAGTGTTATCCCTGAATAGATCAATCGTGAGGCCTCATCTTGAGTACTGTGTCCAGTTCTGGAGACCTCATCTGCGGAAGGACACAGGTAGGGTGGGAGTAGTACAGTAGAGGGCAACCAAAATGGTACAGGCCCTGCATTAAAAGCCCTATGAAGAAAGATTCTGGGAATTAAATATTAACTCTCTAGAGGAAAGAAGGGAAAGGGGGACATGATACAGACATTCAGATATCTCACAGTTATTAATAAGGTACATGAGGGTAGCATTTTTCATAGAAAGAGATGGTGGGGGACAAGGGGTCATGCTTTGAAGCTGGAAGGGGGAGACTCAGAGGAGATATGAGGCAATACTTTTTTACAAAAAGGGTAGTGGACACCTGGAACAGCCTCCCAGTGGAGGTGGTGGGAGCTAAAATGGTAACAGGATTCAAGCATGCACGGGATAGACATAAGGGTACCTTAGAAATAAGGCAAGGAGGGGACCGGAGATTGAGTGGGATCTGCAGTGGCACTGTAGATATGGAAATTAGAGCAGACTAGGTGGGCCAAGAGGTCCTTATCTACCAACACGGGAGGTTAATGAGCAAGCTGAAGGGCATGGGGGTGGGGGAGAAACTGGTGGGGTGGGTTGAGACCTGGTTGCAGGGCAGACAACAGAGGGTAGCTGTAAGGGGGGAGACATCCAAGCCAAGGCCAGTAACAAGTGGGATATCGCAGGATTCAGTGCTGGACCCAGTTTTGTTCAATGTCTTCACTGGAGACTTTGCAGAGGGGGTCAAGATTAAGTCAGCCTGTTCGTAGATGACACTAAGATTTGTGCAAAAGTGGGCAATGAGGAAGGGAAGCAGGTACTCAGGGAGGATTTAGCTAAACTCGAACACTGGTCTAGGGAGTGGCAGTTGGGGTTTAATGCTAAGAAGAGCACGGTCAGCACCCTGAGCAAGAACCTAGGATCAGCTACTGGCTGGGAGTGCAAGGCCTAGAGGAGGAAAGGGACCTGGGGGTAATAGTCACAGGGGACATGAAGGTATCAGCACAGTGTAGGAGGGCAGCAGCAGCAAGGGCAAATAGGATGCTGGGCTGCATTGCCAGGGGGATCACCTCTAGAAAGGAGGAGATAATCCTGCCCTTGTATAGATCACTGGTGAGGCCACTTGGAATACTGTGTGCAGTAATGGTGCCCATACCTCAAAAAGGATGTGAATTTACTGGATGGGGTGCAGCGCAGCGCTGTAAAAATGATCATGGGACTGGGGGAGTTGCCGTATGAGGAAAGATTGAGGGAGCTCAATATGTATTTGCTGGAAGAGAGAAGGGAAAGAGGGGACATGATAGAGACCTTTAAGTACTTGAAAGGCATAAACAAAGTCAGACAGGGAGGATTGTTCTGCTTAAAGGGAGAAAGGGTCACTAGGGGGCACAGTCTGAAGTTGGAAGGGGGAAGATTTAGGAGGAAGATGAGGAGGCACTACTTTACAAAGAGAGTGGTGGCGAGATGGAACGCACTGCCAGAGGAGTTAATCAAACTGACGACAGTGGATAGCTTTAAGCGGGTTTGGGATAGAGTCAAGAGCAGGATTGGTACAGACAAGAACACAAAGAGTGGGGAAGACCAGGAAAGGGGAGGAAGGTAGGGTTTGGGTGGGGCTGGGGCAGCTATAGTAATATGAAACTAAGAGCTGCACAATTGGGCAGACTTGATAGATCTGTGGGCCTTTTCCTGCTGGCAATTTCATATGTTCGACAACTTCTATGTTTCTTTGGTGCAGTTTTGTTGCAAGAGGAGTATGGCCTGGGCAGGGAGTCTGCTTTTTCTATTGATGGTAGGCTGAGCATAGTGCTTGAAATGTGATTTTTTTCCAAGTTGCTGCGACATGCAAGGAGGTAGCAAGAGGGGAGTTATCAGCAAATTTATTAATGTACCAGTGACTGTTTGCAGAGACAGATTGTTCATGGAGTGGCATGCCTTGGATGATTTTGAGAACTGTTGTCTCATGCTGGTGAAGCAGCTCAAGCCATGCTGGTCATGGGAACTTGCTTTAAATATGGCTCAACATTCTGTACAGTGCATCCCTTCAACTGTTTGTTAATGAAAGCCCATGCCACCTCAGGACTGTCGCAATAAATTGGCTTCCTCCGAGACTGTTGAATAACTAGGACAGCAGGATATTTTACAAAATACACCATCCCCAAGTCTTGAAGTGCCCTCTTAACCTCATTGTATGCTTTCTGCTTTTCCATTAGCTCGTGTGAGAAATCCTGAAAAATGGAAACCCTTCCCTTGTCCACATTAACTGCCTCCTATGCCTGGCTAGATTCATGATTTCCTCTTTGATTGAATATCTTAAGAAGTAGGTTATTATGGCAGTGGTTTAGCTCCCTTTTGTGGGCAGGGGCGAGAGATCTGGGAGCCCTTTCTATTTCTAGAGGTCATGGCCATTGACTGTTTAACAACTTTGGTAAGCACTGTTGTAAACATTTGACCATGGTGTTACCTTCTGGGATCCACATAATGCATATATTGTTCCTAAAAGCAGACTTCTTGTTTGTGGTCTTTTGGGGGTGAACAAAACTAGAAAAAAATTAATTTTGCTGTTTTGACCACTCCGAGGGGAAAAGTCAGCAGAGTGCAATGTTATAGATCACGTAGGGATCTAAACTATTGCACTACAGGGAGCACTACCATATTTTGTTTCTCTGCCAGGAGTTGCGCCACACTGCTGGCAATTGATAAAGGTACTCCCTTTCTGCACATGATGCTATTCTGTAGATATTGCCTGAATAAACAGGAACCTGGAGAGTAACTTCCAACACCTAGAAACCTGGCTCTTGACAAACAAATGTATCCTTAATGTTAAGAAGACCAAAGCCATGCTATTTGGACCCAGGAGACTAGTAAATGAGAGACAGTACCAACTCAGGTTGACTACCCTTGGTGGTACTCACCTTGAAATTGTGAGTTCACTAAAACACCTTGGGGTTTTACTTGATGAGGATGTGAGTCAACATTCGGACCTCATGTGGATACCCAAACCAATATGCTACATGAAAAACGTGGCCTCCTCTACAGACGTTTCCTCTCTGTCTCAAAAAAGGCACATCTCACCACTGCTAACAGCACCCTAATTGCGGAACTCTTTTATGGTGCCCCCATCCTATTGTCCCTTCGTGACTCAGAGCTAAGCAGGCTCAAAATCCTATATAACAGAGTAGGGCGCTTTATGGCTGGTGCTTCCCCTAAACCAGAGTTTTCAAACAAAACTATAGAGGGTAAATGGTATATTTTGGAAACTAAATTCAAAAATGCATACAAAAATACATCCCTAACAAAATGAAATACCAAAGAGGGGCCAAGGCACCAAGCTGGGTGAATGGCAGCATAAAAAAATTGATTAGAAAAAAAGCAGAAGTTGTTTAAATCACTAAGAGGAAGAAAGAAGGGGGAAGGATGGTTACAACTTAGAAACTCCAGAGGAAGGTTAAAAAGGAAATCAAAAATGCTAAAGCTAGTTATGAAATTAAACTAGCAGCCAAAATGAAGGACAATTATAAATCCTTTTTGCTTATGTAAGAGAGAAAAAGACTACTGGAAACACCATATGTCCCCCAACAAGAACACATGAGTCATTAGCAAAACCAAATAAAGAAATGGCTGATGCTCAGAATGACTATTTTGCTTCAGTTCTCAATAAACCTAGCATATTAGGGGCCTCAGAGCATAAGTTAAGTGTATCTCAATGTCCCATTAAAATAGAGGGAAATACTATCAGGGAGAAACTAAGGACCCTAAACCCAGTTCAATCCCCGGGATCGGATGGACTACATCCAAGACTGTTGAAGGAACTGGCTGATGAATTAGCAGCCCCAATCAGTCACATTTTCAATATTCTCTGGATATAGGGAAGGTGGTAGACTCCTGGAGGGAGGCAATTATAATCCCCCTGTTTAAAAAGGGAGACAAAAAAAAATTCATCAAACTACAGACCAGTTAGTCTAACTAGTACCCTATGCAAAATACTGGAAAGGATAATAAAAGACCATATTATGACCTTTATACAGGAAGAAAGGTTAGAAGACGATACTCAGCATGAATTTAAAAAGTGAAGATCTTGCCAGACAAACATGCTAGATTTTTATAATAAAGTAAGTAAAAGCATAGATGGAGGTAGGCCTGTAGATGTGATCTTCTTAGAGTTCATCAAGGCCTTTGACAAACTCCCACGCCATGAGCTTATACAACAGTTAAAAAACAGGCTTGCATGAAAATGTTGTGCTTGGATATGCTCCTGGCTTACAAATAGAAGTAAGAGGGTAAGAATAAGAGGAGCCTTTTCAGAGTTGGCTGGCAAAAACATGTGGGGTGCCACAGGGATCAGTCTTGGGGCCATGCCTTTTTAATTTCTGTGTGGCATCACTTGGATATGAGAATTTTTTATTTTATTTAGTTTTTGTTGACCGGTTAAGTGCACTAGACAAATCCTGCCTATTTTCAGGCACGACCCGGGGGAGGGGGATACAGATGAATGCCAACTGACCTTGAACCAGATTAAGCTGTTGGTGGTATTTTTAGTGAATAAAAGGGTATGGATGACAAAGTTTGCAGACGACTGCCGGTTGGGGATAGAACTGGGGGTAGAAAGGAGGCAGTATAGCGCAGTGGTTTAAGACTCTGAGCTGCAAACCTGGAGACATGGGTTTGAATCCCACAGCCCCAACTTGCATACTGTGTGACCCTAAGCAAGTCACTTAACTTCCTTGTGCTCCCAGGCTGCACCTGTAAGCAAGCTTTCAGCTTATCATGTCTCTCCTGGTTAAAAAAAAAAAAACACTAACAGATTGGGGGACCACACCTCTACGCAGGATGCCTTAAAATACATAAATGAGTGGTGTAACACTTTCAAACTCCACTTAAACCCCAAGAAATGTACAGTTATGCACTTGGGCTGAAAAAAACCAAATCAGCGATATAACTTAGGTAAAACTTCACTTAAAACTCTGATGGAGGAGAAAGATCTTGGTATTATGAGCTCAAATGATCTTTAGTTTAATACCCACTGCACAAACATGTGTAGAAGGGCTAATGGGGTGTTAAATTATATTTTAAAACACATAGCCAGTAGGGCTAGAGAGATCATTGGCCCCCTGTATGGATCCCTGATGAGGCCCTTGATGGAGTATGGGGCACAAGTTTGGTCACCATACCACAGAGGAGATATAGATAGGCTGGAAAGAATACAAAGGAGGGCTACATGCTCTATGAAGGATTTGCAAGGGAAGAGTTATGGCACTAGGTTGGCAGAACTAAACTTGTTTACGCTGGAGTACAGGCGTTTGAGGGGGGATATGTGCTTACTTTTCAAAGCACTGACTGATCATGACTTATGGGAAAAACTGGGATTGAAATTCAGGGAGCAGATGTATAACACCAGAGCTTATTCCCTACAATTAAAGGGTGAAAATTACAATACCCTACGAACAAAAATGTGGTATAATCAGTGGGTAATTCCAATCTGGAACTGACTACCAGCCATAGAGGTGGGCAGCTACTCTGTAGAGAGTTTTAAACTTCAACTAGATAAGTTGCATCAATTGAATTCCCTTTAGTTTTAATTTGTGAGCATCATGGACACAAGTCTTTTTAGCTCAGTACATACCTATGAGACTTATGAGACCAGCACTGTGACATGTTTGCAGCTCTTGACTGGCCTTCATTTGATGCAAGACTAAAATTCCCAGTGCTCTGCCTAACCATCAAACTTATGAAACCCTGTAGTCCACCCAGCCTCATGGGAATACTTAAATTTAAGCAACATATGAGGCTCCTGTGATCTACTGCAAGCCTGTTACTTGAAATCCCTGTGGTTCAATCTGGTTCTGGCAGGAGATCATTCTCATTTGTAGCCCCTACCCAGTGGAATTCACTACCATGCAGAATTCCTTTTTTCCACAAAGGTTTTTATCCTCCTATGAAGGACAGGCAGCATTGGCCCTGTCCCCGTAAGCCACAACTGTCTCAGCCTCCACCATCTTGGAGCTAGTTGCCCTGTGGATCCCCCCCCCCCGTTGTGGGGCCAGAGAGGGGAGGCCTGTCATCCCCCCAGGCACACGTATCCAGAGTGCCCCCAGCTGAAAGGCACAATGGGTCATGACAGCACGTGCATGACTTCTTGAAGCCCGTCTCTATGTTTTGCCTCCTTAATGTCTCCCTTCCCCATTGCCTGGGTGCGTACATCAGTGCCCGAGTGTGTAGAGGCATGCACACACCACAGAAGTCCCGCAGCACCCTCTCTTCTTGCTGCCTCCTAACCATCCTATCACCAGGCCTCCACTTGTTGGCAGTCACGCAGCAGAGGCAGCAGCCCTCCCTCCCTGGGAGAGGAGAGCACTTCAGCACACAGCTTTGGTGTAGCTCTATCCTGCCACTCCTGGCCGGCCCCCAGCAACCTGAGATTGCTCCTGATCCAGGGCCACCTGCATGGGGGTGGTGGTAGTGGGCAGTAGTATTACCGCTGTGCCACCATACAAAATTCTTAACTGCCCTACATGTGCATTGTTCAAAAATAAAAACTGAAAGTCTACTTGCTCTAGGTGAACTAATGTAAATGAAAACGGTGACACATCACTTGGTTGACTAAGTAATTCTCAGAGGCCGGCCCTCTGTCGTGGATCTTGTTTTCTCCTACTGTACTATATGTTAATATGAAAAGCTGTAACTGAGAGCCTGTAACTCAATACTGATGCATATATCATGCTATACTGATTGTAACTAACTGTATGTACCTTGTATGTATGATTGTTCCACAGCAACTTTTCATGCTCTCCTACTTTGTCCTACTCTGTATATATTGTGCAGCTTCATTCAATGTATGTAATTAATTCCATGCCACCCCTGAAAAAAGGACCCGTCTGTCTTTGTGGCCACACCCCCATTATCAAAATTCAAATAAAAATAAATAAGGGAAGTGGGCCAAGGATGGTGCCTCGGAGAACACCAACAGTTATATCAGCAGGGCATGAAGTAGAAGAGTGATACTGGACTTTCTGTTTCCTACCAGTTAGGTAGCTGGTGAACCAGGCAAAGGCAGGGAGAGGGGATGCCAAGGGAGGCTTGTTTGTTGTGGAGGAGCAAGTGGTTGACCAGGTTGAATGTCTTTGTGAGGTCAGAAAACACTGCACCACTTAGGGGACCAGAGTGCATAGCTAAGCTGATGTCATTTGTTAGTTTGGCCAAAACTGTTGATGTGCCATTGTTTTTCATGAAACCATGCTGGGCATGGGACAGGAGGCTGTACTTGGCTATTTGGTCAGTGAGCTGTGATGCCACAATTCTTCGTAGGACTTTAGAGAGGACTAACAGTATGGCAATGGGGTGGTAGCTGTCCATGAGTTTGGGGTCACCAGCTTTAAAGAGAGGGGTGACCATGGCAATCTTTTAAACACTACACCATTATCTTTATTGTCTGCCCATTGACTGTACATGCTATTGTAGGAAGGGTCATACGGTTGTCTTAAGAGGGATTCGTTGGAGGCACTTACTATAGTGAGGAGGTACAACATCACAGGGGTTGTACCAGATTGTCATGTAACCCACAAAATCTGTCTGAGTGGAGGCACCGTGCACATTGTTTCTGTGAATACGAACCCCCTTCAAGAGTAGTTACGCCAAGAACTCAGGAGGAATCAAATCATCTCCAGCAGCACAGTGATGGTGTAAGGCAGGACCCCATCCCTGGAATAACCTCCTTACAAAAGTCTTCGGACAGTATCCATAACAAATCATTTACAGCAGCACAGTGATGGTGTAAGGCAGGACCCCATCCCTGGAATAACCTCCTTACAAAAGTCTTCGGACAGTATCCATAACAAATCATTTACAGCAGCACAGTGGTGGTGTAAGGCAGGACCCCATCCTGGAATAACCTCCTTACAAAAGTCTTCGGACAGTATCCATAACAAATCATTTACAGCAGCACAGTGGTGGTGTAAGGCAGGACCCCATCCTGGAATAACCTCCTTACAAAAGTCTTCGGACAGTATCCATAACAAATCATTTACAGCAGCACAGTGATGGTGTAAGGCAGTACCCCATCCCTGGAATAACCTCCTTACAAAAGTCTCCGGGCAGTATCCATAACAAATCATTTACAGCAGCACAGTGATGGTGTAAGGCAGGACCCCATCCCTGGAATAACCTCCTTACAAAAGTCTCCGGGCAGTATCCATAACAAATCATTTACAGCAGCACAGTGATGGTGTAAGGCAGGACCCCATCCCTGGAATAACCTCCTTACAAAAGTCTTCGGACAGTATCCATAACAAATCATTTACACGTCACCAGTGAGAATACCTTCCACCTGATAAATGGTGTTATTCTTGATAATAACACTTGTAAAATCAGTAGAACATTTCCTGGGTTTTGACTGGCTAAGAGGTACCATTTGCCATGCCATTATCAGGACATACACTGGCAACTGGTACTACTTCTGCCAACCAAAACTCAGAGATCAATGCCTTCCAGAATTTTTTGTTTTGTGTTAGCCATGTTACTAATGTAAAAACACTTACGCGTTATAACTGTATAAAATACCATTCTCACATGTCAAAAATGCTACCAAGGAGTAAAACCAATAAATAAAGCCCCAATTTCATTTTCCTGGCACTTAAAATTACAACCTAAGCTTTTTTACCCTATTTGTTCATAAATGTTTATGGCGGTCTGCCTATCCATAACTGCTCAGTAGCTGTAGCTCCACAGATCTAGCTATGCTCAACAGGCAGCTCCAGCAGTTGCCTTCTCTCTGATCTCTGTAGTGCTGGCCATTTATCCGATTGCACGTCTCCAGCCCCCAGCCCTTTTACATTAAGCCACAAAACCAAATGGCTTATATGCTTTTGAAAGAAACCATACCCAGTGTCTAGCACACATTGGGAACCTGAGCACGATAGTAAAAGCCGACCACAAAACCGAAAGTGACTTGCTCAGAGGCCAGCTCATTCAGCAGTTGGCGCTGTTGTAATCGCATCATCCTGGCCCCAGACTATACATCAAAAAAAATTAGCATGAATAGGCATAGAAGCAGAAAACATAAAAATAAATGACACAACTATGGAAAAATTAAATACAAGCTGACAGCAAAACTGGAAGTGGCTCAACCGAGTACAGCAGCTGCCAACAGACATACTCGCTACCCACCTGCTCCTACTGAAATCCAGTTGTCTATGGCTCCAGACAAAACAGAACCTGTTACTAAAAGAAAAAAGTAAGAAAAAAATAAAGTAAAATAAACTGTGTGCGGGGGGGCAGACGGGGGTAATACACAAACACCAGTGCCCTCTAAGTGATTTCCTTTTACATATGCTCTCATTACAAATGCAGTACAAGGACTGGGACAATTTTTCTATTTTTTTAATTTATATTAACATACTTCTAAAGATTTTTAAAAAATGTTACCTGAAATTTTTAAAGAAAATTTTTTTACGGGGGGCCCATTTTATAAGTGGAATAAGACACTCTGAGGTGTAGTTTATGGCCTGATAATAGCACTTTCCAGGTGCTAAAAGCACTCGGCGCAAGCACCTCATGCCTCATTACGCACCTGAGACATGCTCCTATCAGGCCATAAATCATACCTTATTGTGTCTTATTCCTCACTTGTAATACAGCTTTATATCTGAAGGGGTGGAGACAGTGATAGGATTCAAGAGGGCTTGGGACAGGCACAAAGGGTTGCTAGGGAGTAAGGTGGGAAACTAAGGAGGGAGGCGGGTAGTTTAACATGGGGAAAAGGGCAGACTGAATGGACCATGGGGTCCTTTTCTGCCATCAAGTTCTATGATTCTATGATACAAGATAAAAAATGATATTAATAATAGATCTTTCATAAACAAGATAACATACAGTAGGTTATCTAGAGTAGGTCATCATGCAGGTGTCAGCAGTCATCAAGACTTCCTTGTATCATCTTAGGAACATCACCAGGATTCGGCATCTTGTTCCATCTGCCGACCTGCCAACGTTAGTCCATGCCTTCGTGTCCTCGTGGTTGGATTATTACAACTCACTTTATCTAGGGCTTTCTGGGGTTGAAATCTGTCGCCTGCAGCTAGTGCAGAACGCTGCAGCCCGGCTTTTGACAGGTTCTAGTAGATCCTGTCACATTACTCCAGCGCTGCACGAATTGCACTGGCTGCCAATTCGGTGGCGGATCACCTTTAATGTCGGTTTGCTGACTTTCAATGCCCTACACAGTCTGGGCCCAGTCTATGTGAAAGAACTTCTGGTTCCTTATCACCCAAATCGATCACTCCACTCGGCCGACGAGGGATTGCTAGAGGTTCCAAGGGTGAATTTGAAATCTTCGGCTGCTCGGGCTTTTGCGTATGTGGCCCCCACCCTTTGGAACTCTCTACCCCGTCGGTTGCGGGAGTGCACTTCTGTGGAGGGCTTCAAGAGAGGTTTGAAGACTTTTTTGTGGGAAACTGCATTTTTAGAATATTGATTGAATTAATTGTTCTGATCCAGCTGAATTTCTTTTAATGATTTTTATTATTTTAATCTGTTATTTAAGTACGGAGCCTTGGCAATTGAAAGGCACCTTATAAATAAAATTATTATTATTATTATTATCATACTGTACTTAACCAATGGGAAAGCAGTTGAAACAATGCCTGATGACATCACAATGCAGCTATGCAGTATTTTAACCAGAGCAGTGAAGTTCAAATAAACAGTTAATTTGGGGCTTGATGCTCAAGGTCTTTGGAGGGTGGAACATGCTTAATGTGAACTTGTCTGAATTCTAAAATGTTCTTAATCTCACTACTCCGACATGCCAAATCTAGTACCCGCTGTAGCAGTTCTAACCATTAGTTATGTTGTTCCACTATGGCTAACTACAGTATAACTCTTCAAATATTGTTTTTTGTTCCCGAACTAGTGCAATCAGTGGGCTGGTATACCAGGTGAATGGCATCCGTGCCAGTGGTGGTACTCTGAAGCTGTGCAGTTCATAATGCATTACAATCATAGTGGCCCTAGTCTGGGAGGTTTGGGCAACCACTCTACTTTTGAAATTGGAGGTAGCTCAGGTGGTCAGAGGAGTGCGGGGTGCCCCAGTTTACACTAGAGCTGTGCTTACATTTGCTCTGTTCAGATGTGCCCCCTGATTTTTTTTCACTGAAATCCAAGGGCAGCTGTTAGGACATCTACCAAGGTCAGTATTGTAATAGGTTCTACTGGGAAAGTTTCCAACTTTGAACTTTATTAGTTAGACACAAGTACCTAGTGTGAGTCTGTGGCAAGTCTCTTTATTTGTACATAATTTGCATACTTCTTAGAGCATAGAGAAAGGTCATAAAATGCTTACCTTTTTATATTGATACAGATTGGTCCATCAGCTTGGTAAAAACTCTTCTGTAAAGAAACTCAGATGTTTAGTCTTTAGCTTTGGCTGCAATTAAAAGTTCCATATTGTGCTGCCTTATGGTTTGCAGATTTGGAATAGCCTTTACAGTTGTACCACTAAAAAGTGTGTGCCATGATTCCTAGAATTAGATATGTGTATTAATTGTACCGTATGCTATTTCTTGGTGGTAGGTTTTGGCTGTGTAATGCTTTAAAATGCAATAAAAAATTAACAGTTCAGTGCTCCAAAAAAGAACAAATTTGACAGGTTCACATTTGAAAATGAGTTGTATAAATCTGATATGCAATGACCAAACTCAGAATATACCATTTATCTTCAGTTGTGAGGAGAGAGGACCATCACCCCTCTTTTTCTCTCCCCTAGTTCACCATCTGCTGCTCTTATCAGGTCCCTATGCCTGCCCCCACCCCACTCCCACCCTACCATGTATGAATCCATTCACTATTTTAGCACAGACCACCTGTACTGGTTGCCTGTTCCACCTGTCCACCACTCTTTCTGTAAAAAAAAGTTATAGGTTCACAAATTATACCATTCCATGCACTTCTGATTTTGGTACAGTAAATTTTCATGTTTGACTGTTCCTCCATTGAATAGGGTTGGGACCTCACCCGGGAGGCTAGCTTCACCATTTGAGAAACACTGCAACTGTATAGGGATCTATAACACTGCATTCCAGAAAGCACTACAATGTTTTATTTCTCTGCCAGAAGGAGTTCCGTCATGCTGCTGGCAATTGATTGAGTGTCCTCCTCTGCTGAGGGGGTTAGGAGGAGTCCCATTGTGTTGGTTGGACTCTTAAAGAGAAATCAAGCCCATCACACTTAGCTGTGCCCTGCCGATCTTCAGCCCCACTTCCTTTTACAATCTTCCTTCAGCTATGGGTATAGCACAGAGATATTCCCAAACTAAGCCCACTGAACTGGGATGGGTGGCTTCTGCTGGACTACCACTCACTCCTTCCCCTGGTTTCCAGTGCCCCCCACCATACACACACATCATTCCAAGACAAATAAATTCCTGCTACTTGGTGGTATTCCCCAATTCCACTCCCAAGAACTCTAAAGCCCTGGTGTTCAGTGGTACTCTTCACTTGTATCCTGAAAAAAAGAAAGTGCAGTTGTTCAGAACCTCCATACTGATCCAGACAATACCAATTGCCTGGTGTCCAGTGACACCACCATCCCGATCCATAGGAAAATGACTCCCTAGAGTACAGTGGCATTACCGTCTTCAAGATCCTGATCTATAAAACACTAACTCTTTGGTGTCCAGTGTCACCCCATTCTGATATGTACAACTTTACTGCTCTGGTGTCCAGTGTAACCCCCCCTGCAGGCAGAAGGTAGGGGCCAATTCAGGGATGGAGAAAAATGAATGCTGCTGGGGTTTGTGTGTGTTTTTATGGAGAAGGGAGGTGGGGACTGACTGGGACCAGCACTGTGTTTCAAAATACACTACAATCCAGGTGATGTACACAAGAAAATGCTGCTGACATGTCTGTATGTGTTTGGGGGGAGGGGGTTACTGCAACTAGACTGTATTCTAAAATGTGCTAAAATTCAGAAGATGGAGATGACAGACCAAAGAAAATGAAACAAATGGAGAGACTGAAGAAAACAAAGCCAAGGTACGAAAAATGAAAAACCAAAGTAAACCCATTAACCGACGCTTCCTCAACAACTTTACCATGACCAACACTACGTGACAAAGCGCCAGGTCACTGTAGTGTTGCTGAAGATCAGGACTGCTTTCGGGGATATTGCAACCCTTCTCCCGAAACAACTCAGACTCAGAGTTGATTATTAAAGTAGTGGGGGTGGGTGGGGCAGAGCCCCCGCAAAGGTTGAGGCAAAGCCCTGGCATACTGATTAGATGCAACTCCCTTTATGCCATCTGCAAATGTGGTTGACATAAAGGATTCGCTGTAATGTCGGTCAATGATGAAATTGTCAACCGACCGTCATAGATCCAAGTAAACCATGGAGTATGCAAAATGTGGATACTGAAGAAGGCAAACGTGAAAGAAGCAGAAAAAGATAACTAAATCCCATGACACTTCAGACACTTGATTTTTTAATTTTTAAAAACTCAGCCAGTATCTTAAAGCAGCAGTATTTGTTAGTCGGCAAGTATTTTAAAAAGCTTTTGTAGCTATTTTTTAATTAATGACTCACATCATTAAAGATGGCTGCCATTCATAATTCTTGAATATCTCTTCCACTGAGGTTACCCACTGAACATAATGTAAATGCTGTATTCATACTGTGGATGTACTAGGATGGTGTTACCGCATGTTTTCTGTTGGTAAATAGCATAGCGCTATACCAAGATATTGTTTTATGGTGAGCATGGCATGGAAGTGGAAATTTCTAAAAACTTAAACATCCCATATATTGCTTCAGGAATGACAGAACATGAAAAGAACAAACATTTGGCAATGCCAAATGTTTGCTTGCTGTGTCAGAACTACTCTAAAAAGCATCACATCTAGACACACTTCAGCCTATATTTTACCTTTTTTTGTAATTGTTGCATTTATTTATTACAAAGGACATTTGCATGGAAACTTGATCCCTGCCCTATTTGCTCTGTCTGCTTGTCTACACCTGCAGTCAAAATTCTGTTTATGACATCCCAATCTGTTGATGTGGAGCTGATTGTGATGTATAAATAGGGCATTCTGATGTCACGTGTAGACAAGCAGCCAAAGCTAATAAAGTCCTAGGGACAGTAATCTTGTTTTTATGTCACTTCCCTCAGTAATAGAGAAAAAGGTGAAAGAATTGCAAAAATATAGTTCTGGCTGAAATGCACAGAGGGTAAAAGCACAAAACTATAAAAACACTGGAATGCAGGTTCAGCACCCCTCATGGCCACAAACAATTTTGTCTAATGAAATCTGAGCCCAGTAAACTTCTAGCCAGGCCAGTGGTGTGGAGAGCTAAGGTGCTGGACACTTCACCTCCTGCCACACTGGCAACCCAGGTTTGGGAATGGACCAAGGTTGCTCGGGGGCTGGAGGGAAGAAGGAGGATAAAGTGTTAAGGGATGGATCTCCTCCTTTGGGGTGGAGGGACAGTGTGTTCTGCTGCTTGGCTGCCACCTAATGGAGGGTGTGATCACCAAAACTGAAAGTTGTAGGTGGGCATTGAAAGTGTGCACCATCTTCACAGTCTTCATATGTGTCATTGCATGCCACTGGCATTGACTCAAGGGGAGTAATGGGCAGAAAAGGACTCCTGTCTGCAGGATGATTCTGTGACCCTGCAGGCACCGTGCCACCCACATCCAAGGCACCCACTCACACAACAAAGATAAGAAGGAGATGAGTAAGTTCTGAAGGTGGGGTTAAGGGGCTGGGGGGGTCAACAGCAGAAATGGGCTGATGGGGAGGGACAGGAGGATCCTAACTTGCAAATTTTTCAGTTATCTAACTAGTATCGGGGCTCTTCATAGGGAACATAAACAATATATAATTTAAGGAGCTCAGTAAACTTCTAGCCAGGTCAGTGGTGTTGAAGGTTCCTTTGATCAGGCCTCATCCCCTCTCACTATCCTTCTATAATTACAACACCTAATTGCAGGAGGGTTTACAATCACTTGAACTTCCCTGCCCCCTTGCAGGGTTCATCGCATCCTGAAGGGTTCTCTTTTTGGGTCAGGTCTTATTTCCCCTCCTATGTGTTAATCACACTTACTCCCTCTCTCGCTCCCTCTCTAATCCCTACTCCAGTTCCCTGTCCCCTTGCAGGGTTCCCCACATCCTTGTTTAAAAACATATTTATGGCACCAAGCATTTGGTGAATGATGAATGACTGAGTAACGGTATTAGCTGTTTTATATAATTAATGTTGCTGGGATGTTTGACATGTGATTTTAAACTTTGTTAGGCACCTTAATATTTGAAAGGCACCATAAAAATAAAATATATTATTATTATTATCCTGAAGGGGTCTCTCTGGGACACTATTCTGTACTATCTGTCATCTCATCCTCTCTCTCCTTCACCCCTTATTTCACAATAGCACTTGTTCAGTTATTGCCATTGCACTTATTAATTGTTCTCACAAATTATATATGTATGCAACACTGTTTGTAACAACTGCCTTAATTAATTGTATGCTATGTTGATCTTTGTAACCTGAATGTAAAATGTCTTATTCCTGTTGTACCCATTCCCCCCCAGGTCACACCGGGAGATGAGCAACCTGTTGGTCAGTGTGCCTTCCTGGTGAAACATTTCAATAAATAAAATAAAATAAAATTTATAAAATATTTGAAGCTACTGTTCCCAACTCAGTTTAGTACTTTCAAATAGGCACGTCCTGTCTGTGACTAGAAACATACACACACACACACACACACACACACACACACACACACAGAGGCTTGATGCTTATCTTCAAGGCCTGATGATGTCTGCTAGCTGGCTAATGGGTAGAAAACTAATGTGACTGGTGGGACTTTCTCCTTTGAACTACAAGACGTTTACACCCAGATGAACACTGTCATTGTCAGCCTTCTCGGCACTGGCTTTTGAGAGACAAGCCTCCTGCATTTCTGCATCCATTGGCTTATACTGTACACACCTACTCAGCCCCTACAATACAGTAAAAATATGTTTGCTTTGCGCATGCACTCAAGCAGACATAACAAAATCTGGTCAGAGCTGATATGGCTGTGGAGAGCTTTTAGGAGTGGCAAGAGCGTTGAAAAGAATACGCAGTACTCTCGCCGCACTGGAGTCAGGGGTAACTAGTACTGCAGCAATTACAGTACTGCACATGTATGATACTGTCGCACATGCAGTTTGCCCAGGAGTCAGCCATGTGCAACATGGTGGCGCTGACATGACTGCTTATGCATGATACTCATGCATGTGCAGTTTAAGTCAGTGCCACCATGTTATCCACAGTGGTCATCACAGTTGTGGAAAGGAAAAGTAGTGCACCGGGAAGGGGATGTGTTTATGTGGCCCATGGAGGGGAAGGGCTGCATAAACAGAATCACTGGAAATTATGTCGGAGCACTGTGGCAGCACATCAGGCAGCAGTCTGGTCACGTGATTCCAAAGTGCACTTATACAAATCTGATGATGGCATAACATCTGTGGAGCTTGGCCCATACAGCCATAAAAATTAGACTCAGGAGCAGGTTTTTAACAAACTAGAGATCTGCTCTGGGACTTGCTTGTCATGACAGTCACTTTCTCATTCTTTTCTAAGCAGTAATTTCTGGTAAATATGCCTTAACCATATTGATGTCAGTGCTGGTAGACTACTTCTGGTTTCCCCCTGATTGTAGTAGGTGGGGGTAATAGCAGTCTTGAAGTGGTAGCTGCCGGTGGTGGCACTGTCTGAATAAAAGTGGTACCCATGCTTGTATGCACATGTTAGAAATGACCCCTTTTCTTGTTTTTGCTGTAAAAAATCTGACCCCTTTAATACAAAAACAAGGAGTCAGTTATGGCCTCCACCCCTATCTCCACCTTTTCACTTCAAGTGAGGAACGTCATTATGGGTTTGCATCAGATGTACAGTGGCAGCCATAGACGCATAATATTGTTAAACAGTAATCAACTGTATGTACAAGCTTGTTTTTTTTGAATATGTGCTTTCTTTATGTTATCAATACCACTTTACTCACTTTGTACTCTGCCCCTGGATTTCTGTGCCCCAAATGCATTATTTTACATTTTTGTGCTGAAACCTAGTTGCCATACCGTTGACCACTGTTCAAATCTTCTAAGGTATCTGCTCATTCTTTTCCATCCAGCTGCAGATCTTGGTATCATCATGCAGAGTCAAACCTTCCCTTCCTGCTTCTTTGCAATTTCACTTATAAAGACATTAAAGAGGACTGGGTCCAGCACTGATTCCTGAGATATCCCCCCACATCACCCTCCCTTTCTTGGAGTGAACTCCATTGACTACCAGCCTCTGTCAGCTATCCCCTAACCAATTTCTTACCAAACAGCCACATTGTTTTCTCTCTGAGCCAACACAGTAGGAGTCATGCAGAACAAATGTAACTTTCTCGGAAAGTATTTAAGCTACACATACACAACTAGCATGAAAGTTGTTCAGGACAAAAATACCTTTCAAATACTACGTGTAAACTATGAAGCTTTATTGGGCTTTATAGCCTTCTGCTTCTATCAGTTCTTAGTATGATTCTTAGTATAAATAAGTCTATTCACTAAGCTGAACTAATTATATTTTTTAAAATATGGCCATCTGATTACCTGAAATTTCATTTTTCTTCACGATTTTCACCTTTTGGATGGCTATATTTAAAAAAATATATAATGAATTCAGTTTAGTGACTACCCTCATTTGAAAGGTATTTTTGTACTGAACAACATACATGCTAGTGGTGTACGTGTAACTTGTATACTTTCCGAGATAATTACATTTGGTTGCCATTACTCCTAATGGATTCACTCAGAGAAAAAAAATGAGGCTGTTTGGAAGCGCAGTAGGAGTCGTACTAACATACTAAGAAGCCAGCAGAAGAAGGCCATTTGGTCTATCTAGTCTGCTCGTATTGCAGAATCCAGAGCTTGAGCTACTGTCCCTGCCCCTCTCCCCACTCCTCCAACCTCCCTACCCATGATCCTTACATTCCCTCTGTGCCTATCCCAGCCTCTCTTGAAGTTGCCCACTGTGTTCAACGAGATCACCTCTTCTAACAGTGCATTCCAAGTGTCCACCACCCTCTCTGTGAACAAGTGTTTCCTGACTACCCTCTCACTCCTCCCACCCTCCATCTTAAGACTGTGCCCCCTTGTGTTATGGTTGCCACTCAATTAAAAGAGACCCTCCTTATCCTCCTTATTTATACCTTTAAAGTACTTCAAGTCCCAATTATGTCCCCTCTCTCTCTCTCTCCCCTGTCCTCCATGGAGTACATGTTCAGTCCCCTCAACCTCTCCTCATATACCTTGCCCTGCTGACACGCTGTCATCTTTGTAGCCCTCCTCTGTACCTTTTCCAGCAGGTTAATGTCCTTTTTGAGGTGTGGGCACCAGTACTGAACTCCATACTCTAGATGTGGCCTTACCAGTGACCTTTCTGGTACCAGATAACTCTCCCCTCACAACCACCCTCTGGGTTCTGTCCCTCAGCCAGTTTTTCACCCATCTGGCCATCTTATCCCCAACCCCGAGATCCACCAACTTCCTGATCAACCTTTTGTGGGGCACAGAGTCAAAGGCCTTGCTGAAATCCAGCTAGAGAATGTCTACCACTTGGCCACTGTCTACTGTGTCTTAGTGATTCAGTCAAAGAAGTCAATCAGATTTGTTTTATACAATCCCTTCCCCCATGAACCCATGCTGCCTTGAATCCTGGAGATCATGCTCGTCTAGATATTCCACCAACTTTTTCTTCAGTATGGTCTCCATAAGCTTCCCCACAATTGAGATCAGGCTGACTGGTCTGTAATTCCCTGGGTCATTCCTGGGACCACTTATGTGATGGAGCACCACATGTTCTATTCTCCAATCCTGCAGTACCACACATGACTCTAGTGAACTATAAAATAGGTTTGTCAGTGGTCTTGCCAGCTCCTTGAACAGTTCCCTTAGTACCCTTGGATGTACTCTGTCTGGGCCTGGTGATTTGTCCACCTTTATTGCTAGCAGCCCATCCCTCACTCTATCCTCTTCCATCACTATATCTATGTTCCCATCTCCCCCTGCTCCTCTTCTCCCTCCTGAAGACACTGGTCCACCCCTCTCCCTAGTGAAGATGGAACAGAAGTATTCATTTAGTATCTCTACTTTTTCACCATTATCCTCCACCCACTCCTCCCCTTTCTTAAGCCTAACAATCCCTTCCTTCTTGTCTCTTTTTCACTTATATAGTGAAAAAAAGATTTCTCCCCCTTCTTAATTCCTTCAGCTGTCTGCGGCTCCTCCTCTGCTTTGGCTTGCAGGACTTCCTTACTTGCCTCACTAGCTAACCTTAGGTAATTTTCCCTATCCACCTCTGTCTTGGTCTTTCTGAATTTTCTATAGGTCAGCCTCTTTTCTGTTACTGCCTGGGCAACCCCAGAACTGAAAGAGCTGGACACTTTGGCCCTTCTGTTTTTACCCCTGAGCATAACACACTCCTCTGTGGCAACCAGTATTCCTTCCTTAATGATGAACCACCTTTGGTCCACCCCTATATATGCTCTGATGCCCTCCAGGAGGTTCCTTAGTACTTCACCCATATTCCTGAAGTCCGACCTTCTAAAATCCAAGATTTTTGTCTTAGTCAGGATGCTTTCCCTTCCCACATCTAACTGGAACCACACTGTGCAATGGTCACTCCCACCCAATGGCTCCCTGACTGTTATTCCTGTACATGCTCCCTATTTGTGAGCACAAGATCAAGCATTGCCTCTGCTCTTGTTGGTTCTGTGACACCCTGAGTCAGGAACCCACTCTGCAGTCTTTTCAGGATCACCTGACTCCTAGCACATGTTGTTGATGGTATTTTCCAGTCCACATTGTGCAGGTTGAAATCCCCCACAATTACCATCTCTCCTTCCCTGCAGCTTCCAATATTTGTGAACTCAGTTCTCTGTCCCTCTCCTCATCCTGGTTGGGTGGTCTGTACACAACCACCAACCTCACCTTTCTCCTTCTATTGCACCTTAATTGAACCCATAATTCCTCCAACTCCCCTTCCTCCAACTCCTCCCTCATGCAAGTTATTCCTTCCCTGATACAAACTGCCACCCTTCCCCCTTCCCAACTGCCCTGTCCCTTTTGTATAGTTTATATCCAGGGATTGCAAGGTCCCAGTCAAGGTGTAATGATGCCCAAGTCTCGGTTATTGGCACTATGACCGCCCAATAACCTCCAACCACTTCTCCCCTTTCTTAAGCATAACAATCCCTTCTTTCTTGTCTATTTTTTCACTTATATAAAGAAAGAAAGACTTCTTCCCTTCTTAATTCCTTATGCTATCTGCAGCTCCTTCTGTGCTTTAGTTTGCCGGACTTCCTTACTTGCCTCACTAGCCAACCTTAGGTAATTTTCCCTATCCACCTCTCTCTTGGTCTTCATGAATTTTCTATAGGCCAGCCTCTTTTCCCTTACTACCTGGGCAACCCCAGAACTGAAGCAGCTGGGTGCTTTGGCTCTTGTGTTCTTACCCCCGAGCCTAACACACTGCTCTGTGGCAACCAGTATTCCTTCCTTAATAATGAACCACCTTTGGTCCACCCAAATATCTTGTCTGATGCCTGCCAGGTCCTCTTTAGTACTTCACCCATTTTCTTGAAGTTCGCCCTTCTAAAATCCAAGATTTTGGTCTTAGTCAGGATGCTTTCCCTACCCATATCTAATTGGAACCCCACTGTGCAGTGGTCACTCATACCCAATGCTCCCTGGCCATTATTTCCTGTACATGCTCCCCATTTGTGAGCACAAGTGCACTTTGGTAGGCATAATCCATGCACAGAATACTTTATGGTAGGAATTAGACTGCCCACTTCCATAGAGGATAGAGATATGTGAGCCATAGTCAGTGACTCCCTGCAGCAAACAAGTCAATGCAATAAAGCATACAAAATGGCACTGAAGATGATGGGTTTTATAGGAAATGGTTTTCATAGTAGGCAAAGCAAGGTGATTCTGTCACTGCACAGATCCCTAGTGAGGCTTCACCTGGAGTGCTATGACCAATTCTGGAGACCTCACCTGAGGAAAGACCTAGACAGACTAGGCTCTAAACATCTATTCACTGAAATCCAGAAGGGAGCGTGGGTACATGATTGAAACATACAAGTTTCTCTGTGATATAAAGAAGGTAAACTGTTATGACTTATTTGTACAAAATAAAAATGCAGTCACTAGTAGCATGAGTGGAGGTTGGTAGGATGCAAATTCCCTTCAAGGGTTTAAATGGGACTGGGAGAGAGCAAGAGGAATCATAGTCCCTAAAGGGACATTAAGGGTTTTGAGGTGTGGTAGTGGGGGGAAGGGGTACAGTACAACTGCGCAGTGAGTGAGTGTGAGTGAGTGAGAGACAATGAGTCAGTCAGTCAGTCAATCAGTCAGTGAGTCAGTGTGTCAGTGAGTGTGACTGACTGACTGTGAGAGAGAGAGTGAGTGAGTGAGTGACAGTGAGTGAGTCAGTCAGTCAGTGAGTCAGTGCTTGGGACTGAGTGGGTGAGTGAGTGAGACAGTGAGTGAGTAAGAGAGACAGTGAGTGAGTGAGTGAGTGAGTGAATGAGTGAAAGACAGTGAGTGAGTGAATGAGTGAGTGAGTGAGTGACAGTGAGTGAATGAGTGAGACAGTGAGTGACTGAGTGGGTGGGCAGTCAGTCAGTGAGTCAGTCAGTGAGGGAGTGACAGAGTGAGTGAGTGGTGAGTGAGTGAGTGAGTGAGTGACAGACAGTGTGTGAGTCAGTCAGTCAGTCAGTGACTGGGACTGAGTGAGTGAGTGAGTGAGTGAGTGTGAGACAGTGAGTGAATGAGTGAGCATGAGACAGTGAGTGAGTGAGTGTGAGACAGTGAGTGAGTGTGAGACAGTGAGTGAGTGAGTAAGAGAGACAGTGAGTGAGTTAGTCAGTCAGTCAGTCAGTGTGAGTGAGTGAATGAGTAAGTGAGAGACAGTAAGTGAGAGAGTGAGTCAGTGAGTCAGTGAGTGAGTGAGTGAAAGACAGTGAGTGAGTGGATGAGTGGTGAGTGAGTGAGTGAGAGTGAGTGAATGAGTGAGAGACAGTGAGTGAGTGTGTGAGTCAGTGAGTGAGTGAGTGACAGACAGTGTGTGAGTCAGTCAGTCAGTGACTGGGAGTGAGTGGAGTGAGTGAGTGTGAGACAGTGAGTGAGTGAGTGAGTGAGTGAGTATGAAACAGTGAGTGAGTGTGAGACAGTGAGTGAGTAAGTAAGAGAGACAGTGAGTGAGTTAGTGAGTGATTGAGTTAGTCAGTCAGTCAGTGAGTGTGAGTGAGTGAATGAGTAAGTGAGAGACAGTGAGTGAGAGAGTGAGTCAGTGAGTGAGTGAGTGAGGTGACTGGGTGAGAGACAGTGAGTGAGTGACAGAGAGAGACAATGAGTGAGAGTGAGTGAGTGACTGAATGAGTGAGTGAGTGACTGTCAGTGAATGAGTGAATGAATGAGCATGAGACACTGAGTGAGTGAGTATGAGACAGTGAGTGAGTGAGTGAGTGTGAGACAGTGAGTGAGTAAGTGTGAGACAGTGAGTGAATATAAGTGAGTGAGTGACAGTGAGTGAGTCAGTAAGTCAGTGAGTCAGTTTGTGACTGAGGGAGGGAATGAGTGAGTGAGTGAGTCTTTGCACTGGGGTGTGTGTATGCAGTGAGTGAGCGAGTCTTTGCACTGGGGTGTGTATATGCAGTGAGTGAGTGAGTCTTTGCACTGGGGTGTGTGTATGCAGTGAGTGAGTGAGTCTTTGCACTGGGGTGTGTGTATGCTTATTTGGCCTACTGTTTAGAGCACAGAGCTGTGAAACTTAAGACCATGTTTGAATCCCATTACTGCCACTTAGCCACTTTGTAATGCTGAAGGGGGAACAGTAAATGGAAGCAGGCAGTTTGGCCCACAGCACAGAGCTGTTAACCTAGAGACCCAGGCTTGAGTCCAACTACAGTTACTTACTCACACTGTGACTTTTTGGAGGATTTAGGAGCCAGGCAGTTTGGCATGATGCATGGTGAAAGTTCTGAGCTGTGCAACTTGAGACCAAAGCTGAATTGTGCAATCACCATTTACTCACTGTGTGACCCGGAGGAAAGCAAAAAAGATGCAGACATTTAGTCTGGGCTAAAGGGCAGAGCACTGATCTGTGAACTTGGAGGCCAGGCCAGGGTCTGAATACCTCAACCACAGAGAAGCAGGAGTAATTTGGCTTTGTACTGAGAACACAGGGCTGTCACCCTAGAGACCCAGTTTGGAATCCCAGAGATGCCACTTAATTGTCATGTGATATAAGGAGGGGGCAGCATGGAAGTAAGCAATTAGTTTGACTTAGTTGTTAGAGCACACAGCTGTGAATATGGAGACTCCGCAACACACTTATCTACTGAGTTATCCTGAGAGGAGGGAAGGGAAGAAGAGACTGAGGTTATATACTCGTAACCCATTGTGTGCTGTTTCTTTCTGCATCCCTCCCTCTGCACCTCACTTTCACTTTTACCTTGCATTTGAACTTAAAACTCAGCTATTTTATTCCCTTTATTCTGTGCTATATTAACTAATTATTTATCTGCTTTCTCATTAAATATATTGTTCTGGAAAGCTTTAAACCCTCTTTAATTGTTCAGGTCTAGACAGACATCACAACTCACGTATCAGCTCGGTATATGTATTTTTCATCTATAATTTATGTGTATTTTAGCATTTCTTAAATCCTCTCTTTGGTCCTTTGTGGCCTCTTTAATTTATTATATTCCTTTTCAATCATCACTCAGGAGCCCCCTGGATCAGCTGTTCCCTCACTTACTGCGACCAGGTAAGATAAATTACCCCTTCTTACAGGAAAACTGTGTTGGTTCTTTAAGTATGTATTTCCTGTAAAACCTCAGCCCATCTCTTGTGATCACTCTGCGAGTTTTTCCAAAGACAAAAGGCATTATTTAATTGTGGCCTATCTATAACAAGGAGAAGTAACATTGGAAATGCTGGTTAATCTCATTTGCATTCAACTGTTGCTATAAGTCAAAGAGAAAGTCTAAGGGTGATGTCATTGTGTTGAGTGCATAGAGATCATTTATATATAAAAAAGAGAGTGGTCGTCATGTGACCCTCCACTCATTTGCATATTATCCTCACAGACGTAGTGCAGGCCACTTGCATATTGTGGTATGAAAGCTCCAAGTAGTCCATGTGATGTCCCTGCTCATTTATATAGAATCTCTATGGTTGAGTGCAGTGATCTGCCTAAGGAAAGAGGAGTCTTTCCCCACCTGGCCCAAAAATGAAATTCTTTCCCCCTGCCAACAAGTCTCCTATCCGTTAAGCTGCTTCCATCCCTGGGCCCAGTGGAGCTTTCACTTTGTGTCACCAGGCCCAATGAGGACTTTCACTTTTATAGCTGTGCCCTTCTCAGGCCCGGAGGGTACTTTGCCTTGTGGGCCTGAGGACAGCAAGAGCTAAATACTCACTCTGTGACCTTGGGCAAATGACTTTACCTTCCCATATTTCAATCCATCCTACTGCAGAAATCAGTAGAAGCAGGGACCACACTGGAAACATGGTGTTGCATCTCAGCTAGGCTATTTTGGGTAAAAAAAGTGTTAAAAAAGCATCTGGACAAATCAAGTGTCGTTGTCAGGATAGTATGATAGCTACAGAAATGTATGCCGTCACTGCAATGATAGCGGCACCGCGGAGACCATCACAGCGACAGGAATCGGGCAAAACCCACCCGTCGCTGTGATGGTCTGTGCGGCAATCGGGACTGCCTCACTCTGTGTTTGCCCCCCCCCCGTCCAACTCTGACTCAGAGTCAGAATCCTAGAGACCGGGGGTGTGTGGGGGGGCTAGGGGTAGTCGCCGACATCCCGTGCTATAATGCCGACAGTCGACATTGTAGCGCTGCCGCCGTAGGAGATGTCGGCACTAGCGCTGTCGAAGCGCTATAGGTAAACCCTAAAGAAATATAAGTGCAATGTTGATATGAGTGCATCACCTTTGGGCCCCTAATATTCCTTTTCCATGTGGGCCCCAAGTATTAACATTTTGGTGCAATGACCAGTGCATGGGAAGAGGCTGGTGTACCAAAAACTGTATTTACTGTACAGTGCTAGATGGGGCAACAGACATGATCATAGTGCACACACCTGTACTGTCTGACTACCACCCTGCTCTCAGGGAGAAAAAAACTGATCACATAAAAATTTTCATAGATTTGATAATTCTTTAAAAAAATATTTTCTAGGTTTTGACTGTTCAAAAATTCTACTTGAAATCTCTGTATTGGAGAATTCCACATTTGGACTTCCTGAGAAAACTCCTATCAACATACAGCACTTGCACTTTGCTAGCTAGTTCTCCAGGAATAGGCAGAACTGCTCAAATTTAACAGCAGAGGGCAGTCTGCCCTAGGACTGTAGAGAAACTGCTGTCCACAAGGTCAGCTTTCAAACACTGGACAATATGCCCTCTAATACTGTATGTGATCAATACATATGTGCAGGGAATTTCCTGTTAGTCAGCATTTTTTGAAAAGCAGCCTCATGATCTGTTTGCCAGAAAAATCAAACACATTTCTGCTAATAGCTTGCTTAATTAGCCAGATTAGTCTGTGTGCTACTTAAAAATATCCATTGTGACAAGTGGCAGGAACATATTTTTGATATATTGTTACTGATGTTACTAGCCAAGATATATGTGTGTGTGTGTATATATATATATATATATATATATATATATATAGTATATATGTATATATATATATATATATATATATATATATATATATATATATATATATATATACATACAACCAGTGGTAGCAATGATATGGTCAGATATTTCCAGAAATTTTGCAAAATATCTAAAGAGATTCTCTCTGGTGACCCATAGTGGTAATTCAGGCAGACAAGAAATTTCCAGATATATCACAGACATTTCAGGAAATATCTGACCATGTCTGTGACCGCCACTATATATATAGATAGATAGATATATGTTCATTGCAAAAAAACTCCGTTAATGCATCAGTTAGGGTTTCTATTACAGCAACAAAAGTTTGGAAATTTGGTGTTATGATTACAAAGTCTGCAACCCCCTCCACTCTCCACACCAACAACAAACATAGGGGTGTGCCTTGGGGCCATTGGGCCTAACTCTCACCCCATTCCATTTGTAAGGAAGCTGAGATGGTACAGTATAGGATAATGGGGTAGAGTTAGGCCCAACGACCCCAAGGCACACCCTGACCCCTGTTGTTGGTATGGAGAGTGAGGAGGGGTTGGGGTGGTAACCCTAACACCAAATTTCCAAAGTTTTGTCACTGTAATAGAAACCTTAAGTGATGCATTAATGGAGTTTTTTTGCAATGAATTTCCCTTCTTTTTGAGAAAGTGTTATATTACCTATATGTGGTTGTGGGAACTCAGAGCCCTCCGGGCCCTGTGCTCCCATCATGCATGCATATTGTAATTGTTTCTGATTTTCATGTGGGAGTGCAGGGCCTATACATAAGTGTAGAGACATTGTAATGAACTTTTATCTCCCTGTGGTAATGGAGGGCTCTGCACGCCCATTATTGCGTAATGGTATCCATATGTGGGAGCGCAGGAACCACTGGGCCCTGCGCTGCCTCTACCCATAAGTACAGAGACATCGAGCAGGCCTAAAGACATTCCAAGTATCCCTTGTGCTGCAAATGGGGCAATATCTCAGTAACCATAGGAACACTGGAAACATTTCCACTGTAATTGTAATCATGGCTTAGCAACCTGTACACGTGCTTCATACACCCAAAGGTATACTAAGCTGTGCTTAGCGAAAAACCCGTATCTCTAACCATTTTCAAGATAATGGTGCTGAAAGGTACCATGGCTGCCACAATGTCATCCTACAGGAAATTTCTAAATTTTGGAATGTTATAACTATGGAACCAATATAAATTTTTTCAACAAACTAGCAAAAGGCACATCTGTGGTGCAAGTCCTTCCTACCCTGAAAAGTTCAGTCTAAAAGTCCTAACCATATATTTGCTTTGAAGTGGCAATGAAACAGCATTTGTTTGGTTACTTTCTCAAATTTATGAAAGTTTTGCAAATTTTGTGAAAGCTTTCACAAATTTGCCTAAAGTACTTTTGTGAAACTTTCTCAAATTTGCAACACTTCCAATGGAAAAACTGAAAAAACATATTTCTGAGCATTATTTTTAAAAACTAATGTCAGGATCGTGCTCCTCAGGTGCCAATTAGGTAAACACAACTGTTGGTATATACCAAAGGGCAGTATTTTTTGAATTACAGTGTTTTTTCCACATCGCTAACTGAAAACAAGATGGCAGATTTGCGACAGTACGAAACTGATTTGCAAAAGTCAAAAGTGCTTTTGTGAAAGTAAAAAGTACTTTGAGGTGGACATATATTTTTTCCCATAAGCTATAATGGGAAACTTTAAAGTTTTATAGCTTTTGAACGGATTAATATTTTTTCACAAAACCTTCAAAAGGCACATTAGTGATCCAGGCTCCATATATCCTAACAATGTCAGACCACACCAAAGCATTTCAGACTTAGGGATGGGCAAAGAAATTGACCAAAAAAGTGGTATTTTTCACATTTTATGGCACTCCGCAGCTCTGCAACTGCACATCCAACTGTAACAAAACTTGCCAGATCCAGAGATCTAAGGTACCAGACAGCACATGCAAAATTTCAGACAAATAGGACAAATGGTTGCAAAGTTATTAAAGTGCAAAATTTAGGGTTTTATTTATTTATTTATTAGAGAAGTAGGATTTACAACCTTTGAGTCATGGACTCATTTATAAAGACACCTCGTCGCGGGGGGGGGTAGACAGAGTTACATAGTGTGGTTACAACAGTGAGAACAGTACAGGTGCAGAACATTAAACATAGAGTACATATAGGTTACATAATAATGTTACTTATAATTGGTTACAGTCAAATACAATGTACCCAAGGGTTACATTGGGGGGTACAGCCCTGGACATACCTAGATAATACCTGGAGAGGGTGGAGGTAGGGATAGGGAGTGGGGTGGGAGAGAGGGGGAGAGGATAGGCTGTCCAGAGGATGTTGTCAAGTCAGGGAGGCCTGACAGGAGGATCCCACAGTGGGATTAATTAGGTGCATCTACAGCAACGGTTTAACATAGAAGTGGCTGTGCAACCCTAACTATAGGGCAGTACCATGCCCTATAAAAAAAAAAAATCTATATATATATTATGGTAGCATGGTAGTGCTATCATAGTTAGGGTTGAGGAGCCCTTTTAAGGTTAAAGGGTCAAATTTTGCACCTTAATAACTTTGCCATCATTCAACCGATTTGCCTGATATTGGGTAGGCATCATTGGGCATGGTAGATCTTGGGATCTGCCAAGTTTCGTACCAGTCAGGTATATGGCTGCGGAGTTAATGGCGTGGCAGCGTTCACGGCTTTTGGTGAGATTCTTCTTCGCTTACAGGTCACATGGTTTGCGTGACCGGTCTGAAAACTTCAGGGAATGTGCCTTTTGAAGATTTTTGGAAAAAATATTAAATGGTTCAAAAGTTATTCAAAAAACAAATTCCCATTATAAGTCAATGGGAAAAGTTAACAAAAAGTTCGACAGTGCAGTTTTTAGTGCTGCAAATGACCCCAGTAGTGTCGTGAGTCAGCCATTTTTTTTTAGTTAGTGATCACAGAAATGCTTGGCATTTAAATTTGGGACCCTCTAGGGACACAATTCTTTTTGTGTTCACCTAGTCGGACCCTAAGGATGCTAGCCATGTCTTTATTTTGGGGTTAAACACCCCAGAAATATGTTTTTCAAATTTCTGGAAAAAGTAGTGTCGCAAGTAGTTATCGCACTCATGACACTTTCACAAAATTTATGAAAGGTGTATGCAAATTGCGACACTACTTTTCCAGACTATGGCCAAAATGACAAGAGTTCTTTGCCCCCTGCTGCAAAAGAACGGTTTGGTCTTTTGAGCTGAAATTTGGAGGGAAGGCAGCCAACATCTCACAGATGTGCCTTTTGGTGGTTTGGTGACAAAAATATTGTATGGCTGCCAAGTTACAGTACTCCAAAGTTGGCATTTTTTCCCATAGACTAACAAGGTGGCGTACGCCGCGCCTTTCGGTGCTCGTATCTCGAAAACGATGCAAGATATAGATTTTTTGTTGTGAGTTGCATAGCCCAATGGGCTATGTAATAGCAAAAACCTAGCCAGGAAAATCATGATTTTTGTGAAATTTAAATTTTTTTCTACGTCATGCGGTTGCTGAGATATTAGCAATTAAGTACTTCCAATGCTCGTTTTAAGCTTCAATGCCCATTACAATGCATCATTCTTTGTACACACTGTGTTTCTCTATGCACCTGTTTGGCAAAAACAGGGTGTGCACTTCCGTTACTGTTACTGTTGCTGTTTCCACTTGCGTTTATGTCCCCGTTTGCGTTACTGCTCCCGTGTACGCCATCGTGTGCGTTACCCTTTGCGTTCTCATTTGCGCTTGCGTTTGCATTACTGTTACCATTTGTGTTTCCACTACTGTTTGTGTTTGCATTTTGGTTTGTGTCACCGTGCGAATTGCCATTTGCATTTCTGGTGGCCCTTTCATTTGCGTTTCCATTTCTCTTTCGTTTTGCCTCTTTCTTGCTGTTACTATTACCAATTGCGCTTTGCTAAATCACAAGCACAAAGTTCAAGCGCACACGTTTATGCTTCATATGCGCTTTTTGAGTTTCTCATGCTTTCTGTTTCCTTTGCTGTTATTGTTGCTGTTACTGTTACCATTTGCATTTACAATTGTGGTACTGTGCCCGTGCGCGTTATTGTTTGCGTTTCCGTACGCTATTCTGTTCCCATTTCTGTTTCTGTTTCCTTTGGCATTATTCTTCATGTTAACTTTTATCATTTGCATTTACAATTGCGTAACCATGCCCATGCACATTACGGTTTGCGTTTACATGTGCGCTTGCATTCGAATTTCCGTTTCTGTTCCCTTTCACATTCTTTTTGCTGTGACACTTAAAATTTGCATTTAAAATACCGCTGCCATCACTGTGCACATTACCAGTTGCGTTTTCATACGTGCTTGCGTGTCCGTTTGCATCACTGTTCGCTTCGGTATCACTTTGCACTTGCGTTTCTATTAACGTTTGCTTTACCATTTACGTTTCTGTTACCATGTGCGTGACTGTTGGTGCTTGCGTTTACTTTGGTGTTCCTGTTACTATGTGACAAGACCCATCCTCATTCTCAAAAAGAAGGGAAATTAGAGGCAAAAAACTCTGTTTAATGCATCAGTTAGGGTTGTTCCACAGTGACAAAAGTGAGGAAATTCAGTGTTAAGGTTGAAAACCCTAACTCTGCATTCACCCCCACCCCCCCAGCACCACACACACAGACACACACACACATGCAAGTAGGGGGAGGACCAAGGCAACACGACCAATCACAGACAACCAGCAGCAGGTGAGAGAAATAAAATACAACTGTCAAAACGTACTGCAAGACATCCCCACCACCCCAGACCAGGTACTGCATACTCAGTGTAGATCCACAACAAAACTGAGGCCATGTACACCAATGGTATACATCCCTGATTACAGGTGCACACAACAAGTTACCACGCTTACAGGTTACACGTGTTACCTACCAATGCCTCATGCTCCGACACACCAGGTACTGCACCCTGAGTGGAGAGCCACGGCTACACTAAGACCATGCAAATCTATGGTATATCTCCCTGACTACAGGTACACACAAGTTAACACGGTTATGAATTGGAGGACATCTGCCAGGCAATGCCACCACCCCCAAAACAGGTACTGCATACTGAGTGGAGAGGCACATCAACAATAAGGCCATACACATCAACAGTGCACCTCCCTGATTGCAGCTGCACAGAACTTACCACACTTAGGAGTTGCACAGTGTCAACCAGGCAATGCACCCCCCAGATCACTTACTGCATCCTGACTGGAGAGCCACTGCAAAACTGCAGGTATGGACATCAATGGTACACCTCACTGATTGCAAGCATGGCCTCAGACAGGAAATGCCTCCCCATTACAAGGTACTGCATCCTGAGTGCTGAGCCACAGCAAAACTGAGGCTATGGACATCAATGCTACACCTCCTTAATTGCAGGTACACTCCACTTGCCACAGTTAGGAGTTGCATGGCATCAGTCAGGCAATGCATCCCCACACACACACACCAGGTACTGCATCCTGATTGTAGAGCCGCAGCAAAACTAACTCCATACACATCAATGGTACACCTCCATCACTGAAGGTGCACACAACTTTGTACCGTTATCAGTTGCACATGCTTGACCAGGCAATAGCCCCCCCATGCCCCCACACCAGGTACTCCATCCTGACTGGAGAGCCACAGCAAAACTACAGCCATAGACATCAACTGTTCACTTGCTATAGTTGTTGGCTCGTCATCATGGATATGTCTTGTACTACATTTACACAGTTGCATTTTATTTCTCTCATCTGCTGCTGGTTGTCTGTGATTTGTCGTGTTGCCTTGGTCCTCCCCCCTACTTGCATGTGTGTGTGTGTGTGTCTGTGTGTGTGGTGCTGGGGGGGTGGGGGGTGAATGCGGAGTTAGGGTTTTCAACCCTAACACCGAATTTCCTCACTTTTGTTGCTGTGGAACAACCCTAACTGATGCATTAAATGAATTTTTTTGCCTCTAATATATATATATATATATAGAGAGAGAGAGAGAGAGAGAGATAGATAGATAGAATAAATGATGGCAAAGTGTGGTATATGAGGAAATAATACCATCAGGTGGTCAAACAAGCCATAAAGCCACAAGCCTGAAGGTAAGTGGATTTTATGTGCTTGTTTGAGCCTGACTTGCATTGGCCATGGGGGCAGCAGGCACAACATCATCCCCCTTGCAGAAACACTGAAATTCTGCAGTTTCTGTCCACCCCTGAGAATGCACATGTGATGCCACTGGGTGCCTGCATGCATAATACACAGGTTCCACAGATTCTCCCCTCCCAAAATGTATTCCCATGGTCCAGTGGTCACCATGAGGCTATAGAGCAGTGGGAAGCACAGCCCTCCCTCCCCAGAGAAGGACAGCATCCTCTGGGACACTCATTACTCCCCGAGCTGACCCTAATACCCCACGTCTGTTCCAGAACCCATGTCCCCAGCACTATGAGAACCAACCCTACCACTGCACATGTTGGCTGGCCTGATGCTCTTTTCTGCCTCTCTTGTGGTTTTGCAAGTGTAATTTATGAAATTGCCCAATTAAAAAAGTGTGTGTAGCATCCCCCTAAATATGGGTCTATTAGCATCCAGAATTCTCCATGTGGCAGGGCCTGGCCTTGACTTGGTATATTCCAGTTTCCTGGAAGTATAAAGTTCCTTGATGAGAATGGTAGTGGATGTCTAGGTTCTAGATGGGATCCACATCCAGGTTCAAGTCCAAGGTCGAGAGGGGTTCTACCTTGCCCGTGGCTCTGACTGCCACTAGACAGGGACTTGTCAGACTGAGGTGATGGCAATATAGGCCCTGAATCTGGGGGTGGCACAGTTTTCAATCAAGTCCTGTTCCCTGTATGCTAACCTGCACACGAAGATAAGATGACACCCAAGGGATGGTGAGGGGCCTGTGTGGTGGTTCTCCCTTAAGGTGTCTGTCAGGGTGACTACACCATTGTCCAGGTCCTGATCCTATGACACCTAAGGTCAGTGGCTCCAGTTAGTTCTTGGGATCCAGCAGAGACTAGGGTATAAGTGCTCTCCCCTCACCCAGGAGTCTGGATTCCAGGAATAAACGAACATGCCATAGCTAATGTGAAGAACTGGGAATTGCCTATCCACTGCAGACTTCAGAGCATGTTTCACAGGTCTGCCTGTCTGGGAACATGCCAGTTTGAGACTGTGGTCAGGATGTAACTAACCAGAGGACACCTGAAGCATAAAACAGGGATGTAAGGATGTATTGGGTGCCAGTAGTGCCACATAACAGTACTCTGAGTTGGAGAAGGGTTCACATTCAAGCTTACCTGTGGAGAAAAGTGTGTGCGGAGGTTTAAGAACAGTACCTCCAGGTAGAAGGTCACCTGGGGGCCAGTGACCATCACATGGTATGGTTCAATTTGGCTACTACATCTAAATCATCCCATTCCAAGGCAAAAATATGGGACTTCAGAGGAGCTGACTTTGATAAGATGGCCAACAGAGTTAAGCTAGCCCTGGCAAAAAGGAACACAGGTGAGGGGGTACAGGCAAAGTGGGCAAGCATTAAGGATGCAATACTTGAAGCAACATCCCATTGTGTTAGACAGAAAAGGAAATACAAAAGAAGAAGGAAACCACTTTGGTTCTCAAAAGGTCAGAGCCAAAAGGCTGGCCTTCAGGAAATATAAGGCAACACAGCGGGATGAAGATAGGGAGGCATAGCAAACTGCCCTAAGGGAAGCAGGGAAGGCAGTAAGGCAGGCAAAGTCCCAAACTGAGGAAACACTAGCACTAACAGTAAAAGAAGGTGACAAGACTTTCTATAGATACATTAGTGAAAGGAGAAAGTCCAGAGGGGGTATTGCTAACTTAATGGAGAAAAGGGAGCATGTGAGGAGGAGGACCATGTAAAAGCATCTATCCTAAATAGATACTTTTGCTCAGTATTTACTGAAAAGAAGTTAGAGCAGGGCCCACAGCTCAGCACCATGGACACAGGGGCAAAGGAGGTGAGCACTACTCCCTTCACAAAAGAAAGGGTCCTACAAGAGTTTGCTAAGCTCAGGGTGGATAAGGCAATAGGACCTGATGGCATACATCCCAGGGTACTTAAGGAGCTAAGGGTGGAACTAGCAGAGCCATTAGCAAAACTGTTTAGTGAGTCTCTGAGCACAGGAGAGGTCCCAGAAGACTGAGAAGGGCTCATGTGATCCCGCCTCCACAAGAGTGGTATCAGGAGGAGGCAGGGAACTACAGACCAGTCAGTCTTACCTCAGTAGTGGGCAAGATTATGGAGGCACTCCTTAGAAAGGATAGTGCAACACCTGGAATCCATAAGGGCACAGGATCCAAGACAGCATGGGTTTACAAAAGGAAGGTCCTGTCAAACTAATCTCATAGATTTCTTTGACTGGGTAACCAGAGTGGTGGACCAAGGGGAGCAGTTGATGTAAGCCTACCTTGACTTCAGCAAAGCTTTTGACACTGTTCCACATAGAAGATTGATAAATAAGCTGGGTAGGCTCGGGTGGGTCAAGTTGGTCAACTGGTTGTGGAAACTGGTTGACGGGCAGAAAACAGAGTGGTGGTAAATGGTATACAGTCAAAAGAGATGCAAGTCACAAGTGAGGTACCTCAGGGATCAGTCCTGGGGCCAGTCCTCTTCAACATCTTCATTAGTGACCTTGCAGATGGACTAGAGGTAAGGCTTGTCTGTTTGCAGATGACACCAAGATCTGCAACAGAGTAGATGATCCAGATGGGTGGGCAGAATGAGAAGAGATCTGGATAAACTAGCAAAATGGTCAGAAGAGTGGCAACTGGGATTTAATGCAAAGAAGTGCACGATCATGCACATAGGGAAGAGAAACCCTGAAGCCACCTATAGGCTGGGAGGGGAGTTGCTAGCAGTCACAAAGGAAGAAAGCGACTTAAGCATCATCATCACTGATGACCTGAAATCATCCAAGCAGACCTCTAAAGCAGTAGGTAAGGCTAGGGGGGTGTTAGGGTGTATTAGTAGGGGTATCACAAGTCGTAAGAGGGAGGTAATAATCCCTCTTTACAAGACACTGGTTAGGCCCCATCTGGAATACTGCATGCAGTATTGGAGGCCACACCTTCACAAGGGCATTAATCAAATTGAGGCAGTCAAGAGAAGGGCAACCAAAATGCTGCAGGGACTGCATCAGAAGACATATGAGGACAGATTAACTGAGCTCAATATGTATACCCTTGAGCAAAGGAGGAGAGAGGTGATATGATCAAGGCATTCAAACACCTTAAGGGCATTAACAAGGTGAAAGAGTCTAACATGTTTAAATATAAGAAAATAGCAGGACAAGAGGACACAGCATGAGATTAGAGGGGGGCCGATTAAGGGGGAATGTGAGGAAATTCTTTTCCACAGAAAGGGTGGTTGATGCATGGAATGGCCTACCTCAAGAAATGGTGGCTATGAATACAGTGCAGGGCTTCAAACAGGCATGGGATAGGCATAAGGGAGCAATACAAATGAGTATGAATAGATAGGCCACTGACAGAGCAAAGGCCGATGGCGCATTTATAAGGTAGAAAAAGAAATGGGCAGACTGGATGGGCCTTGCGGTCCTTATCTGCCATCAACTTCTATGTTTTCTATGTTTCTATGTTTCTATATGTTTCTATGTTTCTATGTACCAAGACTGAGATGGGCTGAAGAGTACACTGAACTTGACCAAAATCACCCTTAACTGATTGTGACTATTCCTGTTATGGGATTGGTGGTAGTGAGGCATTTTTTGAGTGTCTTTGCCCTTGATTGCCACCATGGACTTCTGGCATTCATCAAAGAGTCAGAGACCCTAACAGGTAGTGATAATCCCCCAAAGTCCAGCTTCCTATCTACTGTACATGACTGGAGGAAGGGTACCCTGAACAGCAGTTAAATGCAGACAATATGTAACATCTGATGCGTGAGTTCATCTCACAGCCTGTGCACTGAACTGTAAACTTGTTTTTGTTTCACTGTAACCTGTCACTTGTATGTGTTGTTACTCTCTAATGCAGTGAACAGTGATTCAAAAGTACAGAAGAACACACCAAAGATTAAACAGTAAATTGGAGAATTGTTAAAAGTGCATCAAGACAGCTGTTCTATGAGTGAGAGAGTGCCCAGCCATAAAAGATACCACACTGAGTTGTGACAGAGACATCTCACCCCCCAAAAAGATAAGAAGAGCCAGTGCCATGATACCAGCAGTATATTTTCCCAAATGGCAGCAGCTCTAGCTATGATTAGTAAAAAGTCACTGTGGGTGGAAGTACTACATCAACGGAAATGAACTTTTACAATCATAAGCCCAGGTCCATCTGTCCAAAGGATACACCCTCTAAATAAGCAATAATACCAGACAGGGTGGGCGGTATTGGGAAATACCAGACCACCCAGGGGCATAATGAGGCCTGACACTATAGGCAGAGGGCCTTATAGGCCCTGGAAAGTCCAGTGTTTCCCAGTATCACCCACCCTGGAGGGTATTATTGTGGTTAGAAAATGGGCTACGAGTCATTTTTTTATAGGATTACTAAAAAAAAACCTAAGGTAATGGTATAAAAATGACTATAATTGAATTGTTAGTCCTGTTGTGGTAAAATACAGTAGTCCCTGTATCTACTGTTTTAGCCAGTAGAGGGTTGTGTAGTGTTTGCTGGGTATTTCGTCCCCGAGGTGTCACCTCCAAGAGCTATGTAATGGAAGTGGGGCTGATATGTGCTTAGGAAGCATGGCGGTACACTCTGAGGACCCGTTGGGACTAGGGTGAAAGGGCTGATGTCTAAAGACTGTACTGTAAGGTGTTGAGTCTGTGATTGCTAGTTTGAAAAAAATGTCTTTTAAAGTCTGATGAGAAACTACCTAGGTTGTGCCACTATAAACTTCCTTCAACCTTTTGTGAGGCGGTAGCTCGGTACGCGTAATGTGCATGAGAGGAAGCGAGTACTTTCTTCATTTTCTGTACCGCAGATGGTTGTCCATCTGTAGTACAGAAAATGAAGAAAGTATTGCTTCTGTCATGCACACCAGCAGCACCAGAGCCACCGCTCTCTCTCTCTCACTCTCTCTCTCACGCGCTGAAAGCAATTTACAGTCCAGCTGCATTTTTCAGTCAACCCTGGTATTTATTTATTAGTTTTTGATTTTCTGTGGCTTATTTTGCAGAGTTCTTGCCATGGGGAAAAAGGAGAGATATCAGGCCAGATGGCAGTTTATTGCTCACTTAGCGAGCAGTAAAAAATGGCAGCTTATCAGTTTGGAAACTTCAGGGTGCCCATGGATACCCTAAGTAATGGGGCACCCCAAACTGGCACTTGTTTTTCAGTGGGTGCTATTGAAAGATAAAAGCATGCCTGACCATGGCTTTCAGCCAGTCAGCATGCTTTATTTTTCAAGCCCATTTTCTAACTCAGTATACATGGTGCTTGGGTTTAGCCACCCTTGTGGTTAGGGGTTACATAGTGGTCCAGGATTCCTTTGTGTTCTGACCACCATTTTGTCTCTCAGGTCTAGAATGGTTGTGTTTACTGCTGATGACTGACACAGAAACATAGAGAAGTGCTGGCAGAAAAAAGACTCCTAGCCCAACATGTCTGCCCATTTTTATGTTTGCTTGCACGCATGTGCAAGAAACATAGTGCCATCATCCGAGTTTTCGGAGGTGTGTCATCCCCTCTTCCAATTCAGTCAGTGTGTTGGCAGGCGTGGCCCCTTGTCCGCCAATGCATGCTGGAGCTGTCTATGACAAGCTCCAAAAGCAGTGGCATACAGTTCGAAAAGGGGGCTACGCTGAGTGAGCAGCGATAAGATATACCTGCTCATGCGCAGCTCCCCTACACACACACACACACACACACACACACAGAAACGCACGCACAGCCTGCGTGCTGCCCCCACGCACACAGTCATAGCCGACGGGGTGCCCAGTCCCCATCAGCTGTGCTGCGCCTCCCAAAGCTTTCAAATGCCACGCTGGTGCCCACCCCAGCGTAGGCAACTCAAGGTAGAGCGCCGACGGGTGCCCAATCCCCGTCGGCTTCACTGTCTCCCCTGAGTACAGGGTGCCACGCTGGGAGGACACCCCAGCGTGGCAACAAACTTCGCCATGGCGGATGGGTGCCCAATCCCCGTTGGCTCCACGCCTGCCGCTCCTTCTGCCACGCTGGGAGCCCACCCAGCATGGCAAACGTCCCCGTCCTCTTTTTTAAATACCTGAAAATTAAAACGGTCCCACGGCGCTACTCCCTGCCCTCCCTCCCACAACCCGCACCCACCCACTGCGCACCACCTCCCCACACCCCCCCATACTTACCTCCGACCTCAGCCAGTCTTCGTGGACCGGAATACGCCGCACTCTTCAAAGCCGACCATGAACTGAGAAATGCCGTAAGCTGTATAATGGGATAGATAGGGTTTTTCAACTTTGTTGCATATCTCAGGCATTTTGGAATTTTGCACCAAATTTTCAACATGGGTGTTTGGGACCCCTTCATGAATGCTGTCATTGTCATGCGTTATTCGGCTCAAGGGTGATTTCACAGTCACTGCGAAATCACCTTTTGGGACCAATTAACGAAATGACACTGCCAGTGTTCATAACGTGGGCTCTCAAGAAGCCTGTTTTGAAAATTTGGTGGAAAAATTCCAAAAAAACAACTGTTTTACGAGCGTGCGTTGCGCAGTTCCTACGCACACTCGTAAGTTCACGAATTTTCAATATTTTCACTCCAGATTTTCAACATTGCCATTTTACCACACCTTCTTATGAGTAGTACAGCTGTCATTTTTCACATCTCACCCAAAATGTGTTTCCGCCCATATAGCACACAATGGCGCAGTCGGTGTGTGAAATCAATGTCTGGACAAATTAAGAAAATCACAGTGACACTGTTCATGAGCAGAGGTCTTAAAATGGCTATGTTGAAAATTTGGTGAAAAAATTCCAAAAAATGACTGTTTTATGAGCGTGCGTTGTACAGTTCCTATGCACGCTCGTAAGTTCGCAAATTTTCAATATTTTCACTCCAGATTTTCAACATTGCCATTTTATTACACTCTTATGAACAGTACAGCTGCCATTTTCATATGTTGCCCAAAATGTGTTTTCAAGACATGTAGCGCACAATGGTGCTGTTGGTGTGCAAAGCAATGTTTTGGGACACATTAAGAAAATCAGCAGTTACACTGTTCATGAGCAGAGGTCTTAGAATGGCTATGTTGAAAATTTGGTGACAAAAGTCCATAAAATGACTGTGTTACGAGTGAGCATTGCGCAGTTTCCACGCACCCTCGTAAGTTCATGACTTTGTAATATTTTAAGTCCAGATTTTCACCAGTGGCATTCTTCCACACTTCCTTATTTACAGTACAGCTGTCATTTTTCACAACATGGCGGAAGTGTGTTTTCACACTTTCAGCACAGAGATGCGTGGTCGCTGTGGGAAATCATTGTTCGGGACAGATAAAGAAAATCACAGTGACACTGTTCATGATCGGAGGCACCAAAATGCCCGAGTTGACAATCTGCTGTAAAAAAATCCCCAACCTAATTATATTACGGGTGTGCGTTGCACAGTTTCTATGTACGCTCGTGACTTCACCATTTCTTTAAATATTTTTACTGCACCTGTGGTGCTAAATGCCGTAGTCGCTGTGCATAAGCAGCTTCCGGCTAACAAATTGATATTCCCCCTGTTCATGAGATGGGGTCACAAAAAAACCATGTTGAACATTTGGAGTGAAAATACCAACGAATGCCTGAGGTATTCGGTTTCCAACCATAACGCCCAACCCTGTAGAGAATGACAGGCATCAGGGGTGTGACTTGGGATTCTTGCCTGTAATGCTCATACCATTCCACACCCTGCAGCCAGTGAGAGGCATCGAGGTATGCCTTGGACTCTTTGGCCCCCAAGTTCACCCCATTCTCCTATATCGCACCCATCCCGTATTTCCTAATGGAATGGGGTGCGCATAAGGGCCAAAGACCCCAAGGAACACCGTGACACTTGTCAGTGTCTGCAGGGTGGGGTGTGGTGAAATGGCGTGGCCGTTATGCCTGACGACCCAAAGGCACACCCCAATGCCTGTCACTCTCTGCAGGGTGGTGGTGGGGTTGGCTTCAGTTCAATACTTCACTGCCATTCCTATTACGCAGCTCTGTAACTTCTACACTACCACTGCCAATGCCAGCAGGCAAACATTCGGCGTTGACAAATGCTTGTTCTACCTGTGCTGCACAGACCTAACCCTGGTTGTGCCTAGACTGACTGCCCTGATCCCCTTCCTCCCATTCTCCCCACCCACTTTCACTGCTAGTAGCATCAGACAGCACAGTCTAAGCATGTTTTGTTCCTGCCAGCTCAAAATCAGTCAGTGAAAGAAAGTAAACTTTGTTTTTTTTTAGCATACCCTACATCCTCCACACTACCATACCATACCAAACCCACACCACCATGGATGCCCGCATGCTGTGCACATCCACAGCATACCTTTCAACTGTACCACATTACGAGGAACGTTCCTCATTTTACTTCAAAAAAGCTCCCTGTTCCACATTGTGAGGACTTATGCCACATTCAAAGTCAACATTTTAAAGCAAAAATCCATAGTAAATGATGGAACAAATAAATTATTCAATTAACGAAAGACTTTCTGAACATAAGTGCAACCTTTTAACAGTGTTTTGAGCTTCTTAGGTAAAGATTTGATTAAGTGTTCCACATTTTGACAGGCAGTGTTCCACATCTGGGGGACAAAAGGTTGAGAGGTATGATCCACAGTTAAAAACAGAGGGCAATACCAAACCAATGTAATGAGAAACAGCAACATAAAAAAATAAACAGCAGATGGTTTGTCGCATGTTAAAACTCCATATACATATTTTTGGCATTCTATTGCCATAGAAGATGGGGTGCCATTGTGCTCCCATAGTTAGAGATATTGTAAACAAGAAGCGTCGGATTCCATACAGAGACTCAAAGCTACAGAATATTCTTCCTGAGAAACCATATATTACATATAGAAGGGCATCGAGTATTATAGACAAGGTAGTAAGGAGCCACTATCAGCCTGAGGTACCAAAAACCTCTTTCTGGAAAATCCCTAACATTAACAAATGGTGTGGCAAATGCATATTGCCCATACATTATACAGGGAACTGACACTGAACACCCAAGAGGCAAAAAGAATATTTTTTGCAATGATTTTATAAATTACAACACAGAAGGGGTTGTGTACATTTTGCAATGTAAAGATAGTGCATTCTACATACTGTACGTCACACTTCAAGACATTTTAAACAACGTGTGGGAGAGCATGTTAGGGCATGGAGAGATGTAAATACAAAGTATGCCATTCAAAGAGACATAAAAGGAAACAAAAGCCTATACAATACAGTTTGTTGGAATAGAAAGAGTACTGAGAAACTATAGAGGTGGAGACTGGGAAGGCAAAGTGAGCTCCAGGGAGATAGTGTGGATCTATAAAACGTGGGCTTGTTTCCCACCTAATCTAAATGACTCCACCAAAGTGAAACATTTGTTATAAGTTATGAAATGATGTGATTTATTGGTCTTTCTGATGTAGCTTAGAAGCTCTAACAAAAGTTGGATATACACTGCTTCCCCTGTCCCCCCCCCATTTCTGTCTACCAGTATTTCACTATTTCTCTGCATTATAATACCTTGTATTTCTGATCTGCCTTCTGTATAGAGTATCATGAAGTAGTTAAAATAACAATAAAAAAGCATCCTTTTAGAGTAGTTGTAAATTACATTTTCTGTATAATTAATATGCTGTGTTTCTTGACTTATGTGGTTCCTTAACATGCTTCCAAATAATTTATTAATCGATGTACAGTTTGTTAAAAAGTGCTTTTCTAGTTAACATATAAATACAGATTAAATATAAATAATCTAAACAGAATGGATATTATGATTTAAGGCTTAATAAAATATTTTAAAACTTTCAGGTTACAAGTCTGGATTTAAAGAACAAGCATCAAATATCTGTAAATGGAAGATTGCCCTGAACTGATCTGAATAAAGAATTCGAGAACCTTAAAGATGGACAATATCCCGGTTTGTTTTGGGGACATTTCTTTACAACATAGTGATGTGTAGTTATAGTGAATTGTTTAATTTAAATCTACATATTTATATTGGGGTATAAGTACACAGTGTTTTTACAGCTTTAAGTGATAATGTAATTTAATGATATTGTGTTTTTTTTGTGCAGTGGTATAATTAATTAGTATGGGTATAAAAGTATACTGCTTGAAGTGCAGTGCATACCGCTGACAAAACTATACTGTGACGTGGTAAAACGTAAGGTCTCTTTTCACCATTTGTTTCAGTGAGCTTTTGCTGTTAGTGGACTATCCGGAGTGTGCTGTACTCTATATTTTAACTTTTACTGCTTGGAAGATTTTTATGTTGGTTCACGCTTGCGCACCAGCCAACATATTGCAGTAGTAGCAGATTTGGAGGTGCGGTCACTATGGGCAAATGCAGGGCATGCATCAGAAGGTGTGTCCCTCATTTCCCAATAAGGCAGCATGCAGGCACCACACCAGCAACATGTAATGTGGTGAGCACATCTGAGAAAAGGTCCGCTGCAATGAGAGCCAAACTCATCACGCAGCAGCACTTCCCAACATGCCTTTCCTGGTGAAACATTTAAGTGAACATGGCGGCAATCACCTGCAACAATGCCTACTTAGGGGATGCCCAATCCCCCTGTCGGCATGCCCTGACCCAATTCATGTGCTGATGGGGGGCCCTCCCCATCAGCACAATCCATTTATTTGTGTGTGCCAAGGGGTGGCCTAATCCCCTCGGCTCTAGCCCCCCTTCAGTATGTGCGAAGGGGTGCCCAATCCCCATCAGCCAGCCCCCAAACACTCAGGTGGCACACTGGAAGCCCATCCCAGCATGCCAAATGCCTGTAAAAAAAAAAAGTCTTGCAACTTTTTTTTAACCTGTAAAGAAGAAACGGTCCTCGCGGTCTGTCCTGCTCCCTCCCCAACCCGCCCACCCTCTGCGCACCCTGCCTCCACACCCCTCACCCCATACTTACCTCCGGAGTCTGGCACAATGATCTTGTGGACCAGGAACACGCTGCACTCTTCAAAGCCGACTGCGAACTGAAGAAATGCCGGTAAGCTTTATAATGTCATACATAGGGTTTTTCAACTTTAGTGCATATCTCAGGCATTTTGGGGAATTTTGGCACCACATTTTCAACGTGGGGTTATTGAGGCCACTCCTCATGAATTCAGTCACTGTCATGGCGTTATTCAGTCCCAAAAGGTGATTTCACGGTCACTGCGCAGAATCACCTTTCAGGATGGAGTAATGACATGACAGTGCCACTGTTCATGAGGTGGGCTCTCAAAAAGCCTATGTTGCAAATTTGAAAAAAATCCAAAAAAGGACTGTTTTACGAGTGTGTATTGCGCAGTTTCCACGCACGCTCATAACTTCATGAATTTGTAATATTTTCACTCCAGATTTTCAACATTGGCATTTTTCCACACCTCCTTATGAACAATACAGCTGTCATATTACATATCCTGGCTGAAATGTGTTTTTGCACTTCCGGTGCAGAATAGCGCGGTCACTGTGCGAAATCACTTTTTGGGACAGTTTGAGAAAATGACAGTGACACTGTTCATGAGCAGAGGTCCTAAAATGTGTATGTTGAAAATTTGGTGATGACAGTCCATAAAATGACAGTGTTACAAACATGCGTTGCGCAGTTTCTACACACCCTTGTAACTTACCAAATTTGCAATATTTTCATGCCAGATTTTCAACAGTGGCATTTTTCACACCTTCTTATGAACAGTACAGCTGTCATTTTTCACACCCTGCCCAAAATGTGTTTTTGCACCTGTGGCGCAGAATGGCTAGGTCGCTGTAGGAAATCAACTTTTGGGACAGATTAACAAAATCACAGTGCCACTGTTCATGAGGGGAGGTCCCAAAATGCCTATGTTGAAAATGTGTCTCTGCAGGGTGGGGGTGAGGTTGGCGTCAGTTCAACACTTCACTGCCATTCCTATTATGCATCTCTAACCTGCACTACCAATGCCAATGTCAGCAAGACAACATTCGGCATTGACAAATGCCTGTTTTATCTGCCATGAATAAAACTGATTGGACTGTAAGTATTGTGGCCTCTGCCCCATTAAGGGATTGAAGTTCAGAAGAACAGATTATTTTATAACAGAGTGTGAAAAGATGATGGACTAGAAGTGGTCGCACTTTTAAGCTGTTGAGCTTTGATTCGATTTATGTTGAAGGGGCACCACTTCATAAACATTTTTCTTAAATAGTGGAGCATCTTACTCTGCAACTGCGTTTAATGTTAAACCCCAATTTTTGCACTTTAATAACATCGCAAACATTCAACAGATTTGCATGAGATTTTGCATGCCCGACCTTGTGCTGTAGATCTGTGGATGTGCCAAGTTTCATTTTAGTTGGATTTATAGACTTCGAGTTCTGGATAGTGCAAAAAGTAAATTTTCACTCATTAGTTTTGCTGTTTTTTTTCTTTGAACTTGCCTAGAGCCCAGATGGTTTGGAATTTTGGTCTGGAATTTTCAGGGTAGAAAGGGGCTGCCCCACAGATGTGTCTTTCGCTTGTTTGGTGAAAAAATATTAATCCTTTCCAAAGTTATTTAATTTTGAAATTTTGAAAAATTTGGTTCTGAGCATGCCCAGTAAGCACTTCAAGGAATCTTTTTCATGTTTGCCATCATCTGGTTTCCCTTTTTCTAAAAAAAAAAATTAAAAGGCCACAAAAATGACATCCTGGAGAGAGACCAACACATTGATGTGGCTGATCAGGTTAGGTGTAATCTGCACTTCACTGTTGGAGAAATGCCCTTGAAATGTTATTTTTTTAACATTATAAATCTTTTTACGTGACATGTGATATGGAAAAAATCTTTTTTTGCAACACGAGTCATGAAAAAGATCCTTTTTTGTGAAGGGAAAATCCTTCTCCATTTGCCGCATCTTATTCCGATTGCCAGGGGGAGAGGGTAAATGTTTTGACAGCCTGGAAGTAACCCATTGTTGTAGAGTAAAAAAGATCCATGCAGCAAGACATTCATGTACTATTAGTGATATATGGAACACTGGAGAGACAATGCCTTGGGTGTAGCGCTAAGAGAAATGGAACACTGCTGCCATGTCAGCTCTCCACCTGCAAGGTACACATCTTCTCGCCCCAGGTCTATACTCAATGTGAAGAAAGAGTCAGGAACAAGCTATGGATTTGAGAGTGAAACAAACACACACACACACACACACACACACACACACACACACACTGGCAGAGACACACACTGGAAACATCTTGGGGAGTTGGAGTACTGAATGTTGGAAATAAAACATTAGCAACTGGCTTACACACACCTAATACACTGTGACAGCCTTTCTACAGCACACAGCACTGCCACTCTTCCAAGCGAGTAAACACTTGGAAGCTGTGATGTGTTGTAGCTATTCTTGCTTCATCCCTTGACCACAGTGTAATTTTATTTTACAAAAACTGTCCCTTTGCTGCTTCCCTTCCTTTACACCCAATCCTGCTTATTCTTATCGTGTAATGACAGAAGTCAGAGCAGTGCTTAGCTTTGTGGGAAACAAATTTTCAGATTTATATGTGCCAATTTATATAGCTTTTTCCTCTGTAAGGCTATAGTGCCTGGCTTCTACTAAAAGCCCATTACATGAGCACGTGCGTGCACACACACAGACACACACACACACACACACACACACACACACACACACACACACACACACACACTCTCTCTCTCTCTCTCCCCTATGCCTCCTAGGAGGCAATATAGAGCAGTGGTTTAGGGTTCTGAGCTGCAAACCTAGAGACCTGGGTTTGAATCCCACAGCTCCCACCTGCATACTGTGTGACCCTGAGCAAGTCACTTAACTTCATTGTGCTCCCAGGTCACACCTGGAAACAAGCTTTAGTTTAGTGTGCCTTTCCTGGTTAAACAAATTTCCTCTCCCCACCCCACTATAAGGAGGAATAGATCATACTGTAAGTGGACAACCTTTTTTGTAAGTGGAGAGGGGGGCATTTGATCCTCCCCTCCCTAACTTACTCCTATTTGGTTTGGAATGCTAGGCATAGGCAGTCTAACACCCAGAAATATTTAGTTACCAGCATGTGCTTGCTGGGAGTTATGGACAAACTGACTAGCCTCCAAGTTCAGGCAGAACCACACCTTGTCCCACACCCCGATTGAACTTGCACCTAAAACGCTGACATCTGAGTGCAGTATTAGGGGGGTGCTGTACTGCTGGGGTGTGCCGTCCTTCGGATGAGACACTAAACCAAGGTCCCTTCTACCCATCCTGGTGCTGTCCTGGTGGGTGTCCAGGTGGAAGTAAAAGAACCCAGGGCACTCTTCGCAAAGAGTAGGGGACATTCACGGTGTCCTGGCCAACATTCCCCTTTCCATAAACCAGTTCATGCAATTGCCCAGGCTGTGTGTGGGTGTTGATGTGCGATATGGCCGCAACTACACATTCAGTCACTTCACAACCAGTCTAGCATTGCTTGTAAAGTGCTTTGTGATACACTGTGTATGAAAAGTGATATATAAATGCTGATTCTTCTTCTTCTTCTTCTGTAGCTGGCTAGTTTCAGTGTTGCAGTTCTGGTGGAGGTGTGAACACAGTCTGAAATCCGAGTGAGAACAAAGCACAGACTGTTTGTCACATGCAGGCTGCTTGAGTATCCACTCAAGTTTTCCTCCTGTCTTTTGCAAGGCTCTTCACAGAAATGTCAGGGGGCATGTGGTCTGTGAGTTGGCCTTTCTAACTGATCAGACCCTCTGTCATGTGGGAGCAGGAGCAATACAAATCAAGAGCGGCAGCCATCTCCATAGACACTAACCCTCTGTAACAAATGTGTCAGCAGGAGACACACCGAGTACGACAAATAACATAGTAGAACTGGGGAGGGGGTAGGGAAACACTGCCAGGCTACACTCAACAGAACAAAAGTTGGGCAAAAGCCTGTTTTCCCTCTGCCTTCTGCTATCACTCCCTGTATCTTTTTCAGTGAATACAGAATTTTTGAAATGTCAGTTACTTGCATTTACATTACAGCTAGGGGCTATTGCAGTGGCCTTGTGGTCACAGAATTGGAAAAGAATTCAACTTTTATTAAGCGTTTCTTTTTTCCCCAGTCCCTCCCACTGACATAGCCCCCTCCCCATCTGTCTGTATAGACACACAAAGTAAGAATCGGTGATTGTGATACAATACTGATGGAAATCACTGCTCGTGTGATACTTGCTCTGTGTCCTCCTGTGCTCCCGTCCCTCTGACAAGTCTGTCTCATAGTCTGATTTTGTAAGATGGCTGACTCTGAGAGGTTACATGCCACTGTGAGAGGCACATTCATTGTAAGCAATCAATGACACCTTCCTTCCTCACAAAAGGTCATGCAGACTTTTACTATGTAAAAGCTTGTTGATTCCGGGAACAAATATGCCCCAGCACAAAATTATTGATGATCACAGATGAGAGTTTATGCCTTATCAAATTACATGTCTGCCTGAGTCTCGGGAGGAGAATTCCACTGATCATCCTCATTCAGTATGAATAAATGATTGTGCAGATTGTGTGCTATGTCTTCGCATGAAACACTGCTGCCATCAGGCAGCATGCAGGATGGGCAACAGAAGGGCAGATGGCCACAGTCAGCTGATAAAAAAGATAATATTGCAGCACCTCCACCCCCAACCCCCAAACAAGTTAATTTGTCAAGCTGTTGGTTTGGGGTGTGAATAGTCACTGACTGGACTACTGCGTTCAGTAACGATCAACCCCCTCCCCCCATATAGCATACCTGCAACTAAAATATAAGTAATTTTGGCGAGTAAGCTGACTGACTGGCAAACAAAGTGACAGAATGCATGCATGGAATCTGGGTGTAGCATGTGTGTGTGTGTGTGGGGGGGGGGGGTGATTAACCGAGATTTTTTTATTAGACGTGGCAGGAAAAAAAGGAGAGTTAGATGACTATACAATACAGTATATAAACACTCACATAAAAAACTCTTTGATTAAAACTAAAATTCAAGAATTGAGTGACTGTTCTTTTCAATATATTTGTCATATGCACTTAAACATCATGAATATGATAAGAATTTTGTCATTATTGAAACAAGCAGTCATTAAAACTCTGAAACAAACAAACAAACAAAATAACACTATCTACAACAACCAAGTATTTACTTCCTGGCAGCTGTCAGTTTCTGACAGCTTCATGCAAGAATGTGTCATACTATGTCCGGCTAATGGAATGGAATGCATGAATGATAACATCAGCATGTAGTTGGCATGCTCACACTCTCAGTGTAAAAGCCGAAAAGGTAAAATAGGTAGCTCCAGTAACAGCCATATTTACACTTTCAGCTTGTTGGCTAATTAAAAAAATAAAAACACACACTTTCACTATTGTTAATGAAAGAAACACATATGCTTTATTAGAAATAAAGCAAGTAAGTAAGTGGTGAACACTCAGTCTGTCTGGATGGACTTTAGCTGGCCAAAATTCATGGATATTGTGAAGATGGTCCAGACTTTGCGCCCAACCAGTTGTAGTTTGGATCCGGGCCTTACACCCCTATTAGTGAGCTGTATAGATGTTATCTGCCTGCTCCTAGCTGAAATTGTCTGGCGTTCCTTAGAGAGGGAGTCTTTCCTAATCCCCTCAAGGAGGCAGTCATATGACCACTCCTTAAAAACCCCTCCTTGGATCCAGACTGTACAGCTAACTACCGGCCTGTCTCTAACCTGCCTTTTGTGGATAAGGTTATTGAAAAGGTGGTTGCGTTGCAACTGGACAATCACCTTGTGACCTACAATATCTATGAAGCTCTCCAGTCTGGATTTAAGAAGAGACATAGCACTGAGACTGCGCTTGTGCGAGTATTGAACGACCTCCTAATAGTGAGAAATCAAAAGGCTTGTACCATCTTGGTCCTTCTTGATCTCTCTGCCGCGTTTCACACTGTGGATCATGGTGTGCTTTTGGAGTGCCTATGGCTTCTTTGTTGGCTGTCAGGTACAGTCCTCGACTGGTTTCGATCTTTCCTCACCGACAGGTCTCAGAGGGTGATCACTGGAATATATTCCTCTGATGTCCTCCCCCATCCTATAGGGTCCCACAGGACTCCATATTGGCACCCATGTTGTTTGCAGTGAATATGCTGCCTCTAGGAGAGATTATCAGGTGATTTGGTTTGAGTTTTCACTGCTATGCAGATGATACTCAACTGTATATGTCCTTTCTACCTGGACAGGTTGCTGCAGTCTCTGTGCTAAACAACTGTCTTGCCGAGATCAAGGACTGAATGAGCAGTAGCTGGCTAAGACTGAATCTGAACAAGACCGAAGTGTTGGTTGTGGACCCAGGTCATCCGGGGGAGGGTTTGGGGGCTGGACAGGCTTCAGGCTTATGGCTTGATGGTGTTCAGCTCACCACCTCAGACACGGTGCATAAGCTGGGTGTTATTTTTGATGATGGCCTGACCTTGAAATCTCAGGTGTCGGCCATGGTTAAATCCTCATTCTACCGTCTGAGGAATATCGCCCAGGTGAAACACCTGGTTCCTCCGGATGACCTTCCAACATTGGTCCACACCTTTGTCATCTCCCACCTTGACTACTATAGTGCCCTCTACCTAGGGCTTCCTGGGGTTGATATCCGCCACCTGCAGCTAGTGCGGAATGCTGCAGCCATGCTTTTGGCCAGTACACCAAGGGCCAGTCATATTACACCTGTGCTGCACAGACTGCACTGACTGCCTGTACAGTGGTGGATCACCTTTAAGGTTGGCTTGCTAACCTTTAAAGCCCTACATGAACAGGGACCTGGCTACCTGCAAGATCTCCTGACTCCCTACTGCCCCCTCATCCTCTCCGATCTACCGATGAGGGATTGCTAGAGATTCCCGGGGTTCGTTTGAAAACATCTTGTGCTTTTTCTTTTGCTGCACCTACTCTGCGGAATTCTTTACCTCATCGGTTAAGAGAATGCTTGACCATTGATAGATTCAAAGTGGAGCTGAAAACATATCTTTTTAACGTAGCCTACTCAGAATTTTAAATTCATTATTATATTTATTGTTTTAACTGAGAATTCTATGTTTGCATGTTGTATTTTAAATGTGAAGCGCCTTGGTTTTAGAAAGGCGCTATATAAATAAAGATTTACTTACTTACTGTACTTACTTACTGTACTTACTTATACCTAGCACCCCACTCCTCCCATACCCCCCAACACACCCTCACTCGGTTCAGTGTATTTCAATGGGGTTTTCAACTTACATGCATAATAAGTAATAAATATTCATTGCTGTCCTCTTCAATTTTATGTAATTCATAAGCTGAGAGACATGGTTTAGATTTTTTTAAAGTTCCAACTCTATTGCAATAATCAAACCTAAACATCATTGTGCCGTGCTGTTCACTTCTAGAAATGTGTACCAGTACCATTCTGATATATCTGCACACGAATCTTGCATGTGCAGTCCAAAAGTAAGGGATACAATTTCTTAAAACTGCTAGTAGTGATCATATTTATTGACCTGAGTGATTAGTTATAAATATAATATAGAGGTTAATTGTTCAAATTATTATATGTTTGTTATTGGGGCATTAATTTGGCTAAATAAACCATTTTAATTGTGTTCACTGGTGTTGTGTGGCTGTTTTCTCCTAATAGTATATAGCTTTAATTGCAAAGGTATAACCTTGAATTCCTGTGGTATTTGCTTTTAATTGCCATGGTATACACTTTCAATTGATGGGTATACAGAGTAGTAACTGGCTACCCACTTCTATGGAGAAATCCCGTCCAATACAATGCTGTTTAATAATCCTGAATTCTAATTGGTCAAAGAGGCACTTTATCTGTAAATAAATCCCACATTAACCCAAGGACAAAGTACAGTGCCAGCAAATCACTTTACTAAATCAGAAGTACAAAAATCAATGCACTGTATTCATACCTAAAAATGTAATTGTGGCTGCCATCCAACTTATTGAAATCTGTGTCCCACAATGAACAATTCAACATGGTTTACAATATCCTAGAACTAAAATGTGATACAAAAGTACGTGAAACAATAGTATTGGAAGCTTCTGGCACAGCAGCAGAGTCAGTAAATCTGACTGCAAATCCATCCAAGACTGCTACGGCCAAAACTTTCTCCACAAATCTGCCTGAGACTACTGTTCCCGAAACAGTCTTTAAAGCACCTGCTGCTGCAGTCAGTAACATTGTTATTTTAAGCTGCTCTGTGGCTAGCCTCTGAACCAGCCGACCCACTCTCCTGCACAGAACTAAAGTTTGATGCTGTGCCCCGCTCCCCTAAAGCCATCAAGTCATGGTCCATTCTATTGTAAGACACAGTATGCCTGCACTTCAGGAATTCACTGCAGCACTCTCCTACGTAGCTCTCACCTAACTCCCAGCACTGAAGTTCACATGCTCACACCCTTCAACTTTTAGCACACCAGAGCTGACATATAGACACTTCAAAACTTAAAGTAAGCTGAATGGTGTGCATTGACACTTTGGGGGGGACTATTTCATATATGTACATATGGCTCAACCCCCCCCCTGCTAGTCAAGCAAGAAGCCTCATGAACAGGTCAACATTAATGGCAGCTATGAACCATGTGGTGGTGCATTCAGCAGTGTGACAACCAAGCCTAAGTACTTGTGGTTTAATTTTACAATGTGCTTTTACTAAACAGAGGAACTTTAACAATATGGTAAGAAGGAAATTTATTTTCTAAGCACACTTAAAATGCTTTACTAGTATTTATGAACTGAAGGTTTGTACAACAATGAAAGTGAGTAATCAGGGTTTGCTTTTTATGTTTTACAGAACACTGAACTAAAGTATACCCTAAAGTAAAGGGAATATTAGTGTAGTATAAAAGATAATTTATACAACGTACATTAGCACCACTGCACTAAGCTAAAAGCTCTATCTCAAACAAAGAAACATTTTCTATCTTTCTAACAGGGCGTATCACTCCCATCTATCCTTACAATAGGATATACATCACTCTGTTTCTCACGCTGAGCACTATGCTTCATGCTCCCCTGAACTGCTGCAACTGCGTTTTTTACAGTATTTTTAAAATAGTGTCAATGTGCTAATGTGCGTTGTATATACCGCATATGTGATAGGCAGTGATAAGATATCATTTTTATCTTCATTTGTGGTCAGTGACCTCTTGTACCCTTACTCGTGGCTTCACCACTAATATAGGTCAAGAGGCCACTGACCACGCATGAGGATAACAAGCATTTGTCAATGTCGAATGCTGGCTTGCTGGCATTGATAGTGCAGGAGTTCAAGAGATGCATAATAGGAATGGCAGTGAAGTATTGAACTGATGCCAACCCCACCCCAACCCCCACCCTGCAGAGACTGACAGGCATTGGGGGTGTATCTTTGGGTCGTCGGCCATAACTCTCATGCCATTTCACCTCACCCTACCCTGCAGACACTGACAGGTGTCACAGTGTGCCTTGAGGTCTTCAGTCCTTATACTCACCCCATTCCATAAGGAAATACACTGCAATGGGAGCGTATAGGAGAATGGGGTGAACTTTGGGGCTGAAGACCCCAAGGCACACCTTGATGAATGGGGTGAACTTTGAGGCTGAAGACCTCAAGGCACACCTTGATGCCTGTCACTGGCTAGAGGGTGGGGTTGGAATGGTGTGAGCATTATGGCTGATGATCCCAAGTCACACCCCTGATGCCTGTCAATCTCTACAAAGTAGGGCGTTATGGTTAGAAACCCTAATACCCTGGCTGTTAGTTGGTATTTTTGGTCCACATTTTCAAAATGGGATTTTTGTGACCCCACCTCATGAACTGTGGCATAATCATTTTGTTACTCAACCCGAAAGGTGGTTTTGCACAGTGACTGCGCCATTTGGCGCCACAGGTGTGAAAACACATTTCTGGCAGGATTTGAAAAATAACAGCATTACTGTTCATGAGGTAGTGTAAAAAATGGCAATGTTGAAAATCTGGAGTGAAAATATGAAAAACTGGTGAAGTTACAAACGTAGGTAGAAACTGCACAATGCATGCCTGTAACACAATCATTTTTTTGAATTTTTGCACCAAATTTTCAACATGGGCATTTTTGAACCTATCCTCAGGAAGTGGTGGCTATGAATACAGTGCAGGGCTTCAAACAGGCATGGGATAGGCATAAGGGAGCAATACAGATGAGTATGAATAGGTAGGCCATTGACAGAGCAAAGGCTGATGGCACATTTATAAGGTAGAAAAAGAAATGGGTAGACTGGATGAGTCTTTTGGTCCTTATCTGCCATCAACTTCTATGTTTCTATGCTTCTATGAACAGTGTCACTGTGATTTTGTTAATCTGTCCCAAAAGTTGATTTCCCACAGCGACCATGCCACATTTCAGGAAGGATGTGAAAATTGACAGCTATACTGTTCATAAGGAGGCATGAAAAATGGCAATGTTGAAAATCTGGAGAGAAAATATTAAAAATTGGCGAAGTTACGAGTGTGCGTAGAAACTGTGCAATGCACGCTCGTAACACAGTCATCTTTTGGAAGTGTTTAATCAGATTTGCAACATGGGCTTTTTGGGACCTCCACTCATGAAGAGTGGCACTGTTGTTTCGTTAACTGATTATGAAAGGTGATTCTGCGCAGTGACCGCAAAATCACCTTTCGGGATGGAGAAACTAAATGACAACGTCATGTTCATGAGGTGGGGTCCCAAGAACCCCATGTTGAAAATTTGGAGCCAAACTTCCAAAAAATGGCTGAGATATCAACTTAAGTTGAAACCCCCTTTGCCTGCCATTATAAAGCTTACCATCATTTCTTCAGTTTGCAGTTCGGCTTTGAAGAGTGCAGTTGTGTCCCAGTTCAGAGAAAATTGCAGCTGTTGACCTCTGGAGGGTAAGTTTGGGAGAGGGGTGCGGGGAGGTGGTGTGCAGAGGGAGGGAGAGATGGGGAGGGAATGAGGGAGACAACAGTGGACCGTTTTCTTGTTGGCAGGGGAAAAGACAGCGAGGGAAGGTTTCCTTCATTTACAGGGTTACACAAAAAAATAGGCACATGGGTGGGCTCCTTGTGCACAATTCTAGGGGGATGCCGACATTGGATTGGGCACCCGATGTCGGCAAGGCATACAGACGGGCGCAGACCAACACCGGGAGTGGACATCCCGTGTCAGAAAGGAAAGGGAAACTGTTTAACCAGGAAAGACACACTAAGAGGGAAAACACACTAACAGGAGAGGATGCGACATGGGATTAGGGCACCCCAATGTCGGCTTTTGGGATCATGGGCGGTGGCAGGAGCCACCATGTTACGGAGTGCCACATAATGTGGGGGGGACATGCCGACATGGGGACTGGGTACCCCAATGTCCGCTTTCTGGGGATTGTGTGGCGGACTGCAGGAACCGCCATATTTATTGAAATGTTTCGCCAGGAAAGGCATGTAATGGAGGTGTGTCATCTGCTGCTGCAGTGACAAGCCTGTCTCTGATTGCAGCGGCAGATTTGTTTCAACTCTGTGGCTCTCTCAGAAACTGCTGTCCTTGGCAGCATGCTCACTGGTTGGCGGCTGAGGGATGCAACCACTAAAGAATCCCCTGCATTCACCACAACACTGACACACAACTGAAATGTACTATTGCCACAAGATGTTGCTTGTACATGCGTGCAAGCCAACATAAAAATGATGTCTCATCGCTGCCCATCACATAACCCTTATATCTCATATAAGGTATAAGAAAATCTTCATCCATTGTGTTTTATTTTATGACCATTTGTTCTTTTTAAAGTGTGAACAAACTGAATTATATAGTAATTTATACAGTAATACAATAAACAATTATTTTATTTTTTATTTTTCATTGTATAGTGCCACAGCCAGGTGATATATTTCCACATCAGGTTCCAAACACAAATTGGAACACATGCAGGTCAGTTCCTCCTGTAGAAAGAAAGTGAAATTAAAAATAATAATTTAAAATGATTTAATACTAAGTTGAATCACTAACAATAAATACAGGAATAATGCTTTAGCTCTCAAAGCCTATTCTCCACCAAAATTAACTTTTAGTTACCATCATCATCTAAATAAAGTAAAGTAAATCACTATAAATTAAAATAATTTACTAATACATTTTTACATTTGTATGTATTTGTTCTCTTATAGCCCTCAGTTCTGAAGAAGGGACCCATGTGCCAATACATAGGCACAAGGGATCTATTTCGTAATAACAAAAAAAAAAACAAAAAAACAAAACAAGAGAATGTTGGATTTTGGATCAATATGATTTAACAGATGTTTGGACAAATGTGATTTAAAAGATGTAAATCTTATACTATGAAATTCAGAGGACTTCAAGAACAAATAAACAAATCAGGAAACAAGGAATTTATCTGAATGCTGTGTGGTGGAAGATTTTGTTGTTTTAAGGGTTTGAGTACTTTTACCACCATTTTATTTTTCTCCATTCTGTAGTACGCATGGCATGCCTGTACTTCAGGCCTTCACTGTAGTGTTCTCCTACCGTGCATAGCTTTCGCCTAACTCCCAGCACTGAAGATCCCATGCTCACACTCTCCATCTTTTATAGCACTAGAGCTCTCATGTAGACGCCTCAAAACTAAATGTAAGTCAACTTAAACAAACATCGAACAAGCACCAGCTACTGAACAGAGAGAGGTAACGGGGGGATGGGGGCAATTACACTTCGGGGGTGGGGGGCTGTTTCAAATACAGAGGAAGAATATTTGAAAACAAAGTTAAAAAAACACTTCAATGTGCTTATGCAACTGGATAAGATATGTGATAATGCTTGAGTAACTTGATTACTTTTGTGGCTTTCCGCCTCTCTATCCATGGGATATACCACCCTGTAGGGGTACAACACAAGGAACCCTAGAGGAGGGTTCCCCCCCTTACAGGTGCTGGAAATGAATGCATCGGCTAAAAGTAGGTTAGGAAGAAGCCCACGGCTAAGAGAGACAAGCCACTGGAGGAGGAGGGGTGGATGGTGGACAATGAAAACGAATCCTTGGAGAGTCCAGGATGAGTGACGTTTTGAGGACGATGGAGGAGTGACGTTGTTGCTCCACCCATTAAACCTCGGGCTTAAAGCCCTCTCATTCAATCATTCAATGTGCTTACGCAACTGGATAAGATATGTGATAATGTTTGAGTAACTTGATTACTTTTGTGGCTTTCCGCCTCTCTATTTGTGAGATATACCACCCTGTAGGGGTAAGCCGCAAGGAACCCTAGAGGAGGGTTCCCCCCTACAGGTGCCGGAAATGAATGCATCGGCTAAAGGTAGGTTAGGAAGAAGCCGAAAACAAATACCCAAAGATGTCGAGTGTCGAAGAGGTGAGGATGATGGACGAATTCTATGGAGAGAAGGGCTAACTTCCTAAGGAGAGAGAGGGGAAAGCCGAGCCACCATCTGCCTCTGTCCAACAGTGGAACCTAACTAACTAACGAGAAGAAAATCACTAACTCTAACTAATATTAGGACCTTGGCACGTAGGAGAGGAAAAAACCCCTTTGAGGAGGAAACCTCTGAGGATCCAAGGCCTAGGTCACCTTCCCTCCAGGCTGACGACGTTTGAATTGAGGATGTATATTTTTTTTTTAAAAGAAAGGGTTCCGTAACTAGAAGGATACGAGTAGTGAGGATGACGATGGAATACGGAAGATCTCTAAAAGAAAGCACAGATCGAAGATGGAAAATGAGGCTGCTCGCAGATCGAATGTGAACATGAGGCAAGATTAATACTGATGGTAATGATCACTACAGGAGGTCAGTGGGTCGATGAGGTAGCATAAGTTGATAATAGGTATTATTGATGAAGTGAGGTGAGGAAGTAGAAATTTAGGTCGATAAGGCATGATTATGCAATGAGAACAATTAGATGCTGTTGTTGTGGTCAATGAGTAGCATGAGAGTCAATGATGGAATGCTCGAGGGAACGATAAAACTAGATGAACTTTGTTGGAACAAAGGAGGGTATGCTCGAGTAGTCAATGTGAGATAGTAGATCTGGAAGCAAGGATAGGAGGGAGTAAATCCATGTATGAGATGGAGGAGCGAGGGGTATCCAGATGCGCTCATGAGGAGATTCCAGATGTGCTGATAAGGAGACTAATGATAATGCAGACAGGCTTGATTGAGCGATGCAAGTGAGCATACACTGAGATTGAAGTGGCATGTTTGATTAAGCGATTAGACTCTGAACGATTAGACCTTGGGTTGTAGTCGATGAGGTAGTATGGAATTCAATGATAGGAATGTTTGAGTAAATGATGTAAAGATATAAGCCTTGAGGTAATGCTGAATGAATGATGACTAGATTTATGAACTCGATATAACTAGAGTTATGAACTCGATACGTGCGGCAGGATGGCTGCGGTTGATAGATGGCATAGGAGTTATGGTAGGTACACCCAAAAAGAATGTTGATAGCAGGCTACGAGTGGAGTGAATCCTGGATGGCTGGTACAGATTTGTAAGAGCAGACAGGAATGAACTCAAAATGAACTCGTACGAAGGAAATAAATGAAGTAGGCTCCTTGAAATGAGGTAGACTCCGAGGCTAAGAAGTGAGGTCTGAAACTGGAGGCAATTCAGGTTGAGCAATGCAACTCGGGTCAAGCAATCAAGGATTAAACTGAACAAGGTATGATGAGGAGTGAGCAAAATCAAATGATGTATGATGAGGAGTGAGCTAAGGGTGGAGTGAAGCCATGATGGCTGGTGCTAGAAAAGACACTAGGACAAGGAAGGTAAAATTAGGCAACGGATGAGGTACAATGGTGAAGGCTTAAATGAGCGGTGTGAGGTACTCGATTTGGAAACGGATGAGGTACGATGATGGAGGGAAGCCATGGAGGTGGGGAGCTGGGTAGGAAGGTTGAAGGGGTAGCATAGGACCCAAGAAGAGCAAGTGAGCGATGTGCGTGGCAACAATATGGGGATGCCTGGGAGAGAAGGGGCAGGGATGACACACGTGGAAGCATCTATGAGCATGCCACCAGCCGATATGGGATGAGAACTGCAGGAGGGCAAGCTGGATGAGGTGGCATGCAGGCCAGATTAGATGGAAGGCCAGACAGAGTCAGCCATAGATGGCGCAATTATGTGAATGGCAAAGCAAGTGAATGGAGAAACTGTGGGTCAGCTGAGGCAGACCGGGGAAGCGAACTGCAGTAGTTGGCAGGATGGGGAAACCCCAAAAGAATGCATGGCGGAGACAGGTGAGGAGGCAGACCAGAGGGCCCAAAGTGAGGGTAAGAGGCACCAAAGCATGCAGGAGAATCATGAGAGCACAGGGAACAGTTTTTTTTTGTTTTTTTTGTTATGATTATGTCTATGTCCAAAAGGAGACATGGCACCATCCCATGCCAGACAGCCCCAGCACCTGAGGGCTATGTGGAGCTCCAGGCAAGTGCAAGTGCAGGTGCAGCGACACTCCAATGCTACACTTGCACCAAGCACTGAATAATGGGTCTTCAGTCATCTCTGTCACATAAAGTACTTTGCGGTTCTCTGTTCCCCACGTTGCACTGCTGGAGATAGCTGTCCGTATCAGTCGTCAATGCACACAATAAATTTATATGGCACACCACATATGCAGTTCATGTCCTGTGCAAATGAAAAGCTTCAACAAAATACCGAGTACTGCCTAGCTGGAACAGAGCATGTTTGGCGCGATAGAAAGGTTCAGAAATATGCATTATGATCCACAATTTTGGTAGAGTCAGTGGGACTGTCAACCACGCCGAATAGAGCATCCTTCGGGTAAAGTATATGGTCACTAAGAAGGCAGAGCCGAGTGCAACGTGAAAGAAGCACAGCAGCCCAATTGAGCATGACCCCCAGGCAGCCAGCAGGAAAGAGACGCGGCATAGCAAATGGAAGGAGGAGATGGAAACGCCCGCGTGGGGTGGCCAGGAAGCGGGCACACTATTGGGATGCTGGGAGCCTAAAAGCCGTGGCGGTAAGTGCTGACAGGGGGGTGGGGGGAGCGAGTAGAGGGAGAGAAGCACTTGAAAGTGCCAACTGAGAAGGGGTGGATGGGAAGAAGCAGCGAGAGCCATGGGAAGAAAGGCAGGGGAAAATGACAGAAATACGAGAAGGAACAAATGGGCAGCCGGAGGCAGTTGTAGAGACAGAGGAGAATCCAAATGAAGGTGAGAGAGAGATGAAGGAGAGCAGCACCTCCAGCTGCAACGAATACTTGGAGAGTCCAGGATGAGTGAGGTTTTGAAGTCAATGGAGGAGTGACATTGTTGCTCTGCCCATTGAACCTCGGGCTTAAAGCCCTCCCATTAAAATAGAAATGTAAACACTTTTTTTAGCAAAATTCTGTAATTATTTTAAAAGGCCATTGTATAGTCACAATAAGGCACTCCAGGGCATGGGTTATTTGAGAATTTACCCACATGATGTTTAGGCATAGTTACTCATCCACATGAGACATAGGTACATCCTCAAATAATCCATGACATGTTGGGCCTTATTACTTAAATATTCCACTCCCCCCCAAAAAATGCATTAAAAAATATAACAACAAATATAAATCCATTAAATTCTGGACATTTGACTGACCATCTTAATATTTTTAGATCCACTGATGGAAATGTATATTTTTATTTTCAATACTGAATACATTAATGAGTGCATAAAAAAATATCATGTTTAATTGTGTTTCCATGCAAGTTTTCATGTATGGCTACAAGGGCAGGATTTTCAAAATGTGGCGCAGGTCTTGCGTCCAGCTCTGTGCCACCGCACTCAGGTTCTGGTGGTGTGCCAAACCCTGCACCATAACTGCAGCCCAATTTTACAATTTCAGGTGCAGTTGTGACAGTTTCCACCATATACGGCAGCTTGCGCCAAATATCTGGTACAAGTCCCATATAAATGGTCCAAAGGTTTGCCTCAAGTTAGACCAGTAAAAGGTGGTCTAACTTGCGGCAATTGCTGCATGGGATGGAAATTCCCATTGGATCCCGCAAGTCCATGCACCATATCACTGGCTTAAAGGGGCTTGCGGTGATCTAACAGTTTTGAGAATCTTGCCCTGTGTTTATGACTGTATGTTCTCTTGTAACCCCCTCCTTTTAAACTCAATTAACACAGTCTACCCTTGTTAACAGTAGCTGAGTCTTGTTATTTTTGTTTTCATTTCCCCTAATATATGCACCACGAATAATGGAAAATACATAGTGTACTATCCCAAGTACCCCATTATAGGTAGTTTGGGAATTAATATTCCCTTACTTCCTCAACCCTATGGATTACCAACTGCTTACACACAAAGGGCTCGATTCTCAAAGAGCCTTTAGATTGATGTAAGCTGCTGCCAAAGGCAGCTTGCATCAAAGCCTGGCATGCCAGGGTCCCTGTGCCTGATTCTTTATTGGGCGGGGTCCCGGCAGCAAAGTCCCATGGCTTGCAGCAACCCTTGCTGTGCGCCAAACAGATCGTGCATCCTGAGGGTGTGCCACAAGCTGTGGGGTGGCTGTGCACCACTATAGCTAGTCCCTGGTGGCTAGCGGCACCCCTCCGATCCCCGATGTCCCCGAAAATAAATGAAATAAATCCCCTAGCGGTCTGATCCCTGATGTTCCCGAAAATATGTTAAGGTAAAAATCCCCTGGAGGTCTAGTGGACCCCCCCCCAGTTGTAGATGTCCCAAAAAATAAATTAAATAAATCTCCTGGCAGTCTAGTGGACCCCTTCCCCTATACCCAATGTGCCAGAAAATAAGGTATGAAAAAATCCTTGATGGTCTAGTGGCCCCCCTCCCAGTCCCCATGTCCCTAATAAATATGTTCATATGTAATGCCCTGATGATGTAATGCCTGCTCCCCACCCCGTTCACCTGTTGTGAAGCAACACAATCATTGATGGTCCAGTGCACTCTCACCCCAGCTGACAGTGTCCCACCACACTGCTCCCCCATCCCCTAACTGAGACAGCAACTCGAAACAGCCACTGTTCACCACCCCGGCCAGCTGCCAACTGAGCTCTCAGTGAGTGCTGTACTGTATTCAGTACATGCTCATTGATTGACAGGTTAGTCAATGGCCGTGTACTGAATACAGTACCGTGCTCATTGAGAATTCAGTTGGCAGCTGGTCGTGGTGGTGAGTGATGGGCTGTGCCAGTCGCCGGCTCAGTTTGGGAATAGGGGAGCGGGGTGGCGGGGCACTGCCAGATGGGGGGGGTCCACTAGACCACCAGTGATTGTGTTACTTCCTAATGGGTGATCGGGGCTTGGGAGGAGGTGCTAGATCACCAGGGAATTACATATGTCATACTAGACATGGGATCAAGAAGGGGGTCCACTAGACCACCAGGGATTTTTTCTATACCTATTTCTGGCACATCGATCGGAGAGGGGGGTCCACTAGACCACCAGGGATATTTTCACTCCTTATTTTCTGGCACATTGGGGATTGGGGAGGGGTCCACTAGACCACTGGGGATTTTTTCATACCTTATTTTCTGGCACATCAGGGATCGGGGGTCCACTAGACCACCAGGGAATTTTTACATAATGTATTCTCGGTGACATCCGTGATTCGTGTGGGGGGGCCACTAGATCACCAGGGCTATTTGTGTATGGTAATGGGGGTTTGGGGCTTGGGGGGGGGACCATGGCACATTGCCACAAACTGGTCAACTCTCCCAAAGAGAATTTTCTAAGTACCCTTAGACCAGCCCAAGCTGGTCTAATGGTACTCAAAATTTCTCCCTCTGGTAGATTTCAGAGAATCCCACTTTCAAGGATGTAGCAGTTTGTGTCTGCCACATGCCCCCAGTGCCATGTCACAGTCCATTTTTGTGTGCATGGGGGGGGCGCAAGCACCGTTTGGGGCAGGCAGCCTGTGACTGATGCAGGCTGCCATTGAGAATCACTCTTAGTGCATTGTTTGGTGCAAGGGGCACTTTGCACCATTCACTGTGGCACAAGCTCCTTGGGCTGCACCGGGAGCTTTAAGAACTGGGTCCAAATCCTCCCCCAAACTAATTACCATTAACCCCCTGATCAAGTACATCAATGAGCTAGAATTTAGTCATCAGTATACTTAGTGTCACTCACTAAGTGATACTAGGCAGACCTCTTTCCACTGAAGTCTGTCAGATGGCATGCTAAGCTTGCCTTAGAAATGCTACACTATGACGTGGCAGAACAACTGAATAGTTGGATGTTGGTCTGACTACTGCCCTCATTATAGACTGGGGGTAAAGGGGTGCCTTTTATACTAGGATGGCCATTTGGGGCTAGGTAGTGTTGGGCTAGGGAGGGTTGGTGGGAAGACAGTATCAGAGCAGTGGGGCACTGTTATTATTTTTTGTGTATGAAGAGGGATGATACCACTGAGCAACCAGAAGGATGCTCTTACTGTTACATCCCCCTTCATGGACTGAGGGTTGGGGGCTTTCAATACAATTAAATCTGTTAGACAAACCAAAAAGCACTTTTGCCTTTTAGTTTAAGAGGACCACAAATGCGATCGGAGGAGGCACGGACCAAATCAGGACAGTGATTTCTTTTTTCTTGAGCGGGGCTGTTGTGGGAGGCTGAACATAATGCTGGGATAGTGCATTCATATCTTAAAAATGCTTTTTGTGCTGAGGAAAGGGCCTAGGAGGGGGGAGGATCTCTGGTGAGGGAGATTTGCTCAAAGGAGGCACAGAGCAAACCAGAGCAGTGATTTTATTTTCTTCTGTAGGGCTGTTGTGGGAGGCTGAACATAATGCTGGGGGAGTGGATTCATGTTTTAAAAATGTTATTTGTTGGAAATGGACAATGGTTAATGAAGTATACTGATTTGCAAAAATGTTTTTTTGTGCTGGGGAAAGGGCCTGAGACGAGGGAGGCTGTCTGGTGAAAGGAAGGAGAGGCATCACGTGACTCGGCAAGGCCAATCAGGTGGCCACAGTCCATATATACTTCCTGGGGGGGTGCCGAGCAACCCCGAAGTGTGAGTGCCACGAAGCAGGAGTGTGGCGTCTGACTAGGTGGCTTCTGCAGGGCATCCGCAGGGAGGACCCCAAGCTGCAGACCATGCTCAGGCAGTACAGTAAGGGGAGGTGAATATCAGGTGGGACTCTAGGGTACCCAGGGCAGCTGCAAGGGAGGATGTGGCACCCAAGAAGCTGGGAGGGGTGGAGGAAAACATGGAGGAGGGCTGATGGGGTAGGGACAGTAGTTGGAGGACGCGGGGGGGGGGCCTGGGAGGATGGTAAGATGTAATGGGTGTGGAGCAGCCATCTTCCTGGATATAAGATGGAATTCAGGGGGATGTCTAGTCTGTAGGCAGCTCAGACAACCTAGGGAGGAAATAATGAAGCTGAGATGGGAACTTGGTTGGGGGGGCGGTAGGGGACATGATCAGTGGTGGATGGGAAGGAGTGTCATGGCTGGGAAGCACAGAAGGTGGAACTAGGACAGAATCTAGGGAGGAGGCCCATGTTCCAGGAACACCAGTGCCATGGGGAAATGAAGGGAGGAAATGGCAGGTGATGAGGTGTAGATGCGGGGAGGTGGGGGGAAGAGTCAAGGCAATGAGAAAGGATGGGGGAGCAGGGAAGGCAAAGAGTGGCCATTTCAGACAAAGGGAAACAGGCACCAAACAGGTTCACAGTATTGCAGAGTATGGACAATCAAGGAAAGGAAGGGGAAATTAGGGTGCAGGGGGCACCAGAGAATAAGTATAGTAATGGAGGGCAGGAGGGAAGGGGAGGCATTAAGGTCAGGAAGGGAACCAGTGACAGTTGTGGGCAGGTGATCCGGGGGGGCAGGGGGAGAAGAAAAGCGAGGGTAGGGGGAATATGGAGGTGGGCAGCACGTGCAAAGCAAAGGCGCTCCAGGGGGACCAATGGGGGACCTGGCTAAGCAAGGAGGAAAGCAGGGACAAGCAGTGGGAAGGGGAAGATGAGGATAAGAGAAGAAGTGAGGTAGTGGGGTTGATCAAAACAGAGGGAATCATGAGGGGGAGAGCAAAAGAATGAGCATTACGACAGGAGGAGGCAGGAAGGGGGGGAGAGGGTTGTAATTGTGGGAGACTCAATAATGAAGGGAATAAGATGGGGAAACAAATACATGAGGAAAAGCAACAGGAAGGTGGAGTGTATGCCAGGCATGATGGCAGGAACGGTGGATTGTATTATACCAAAATGTGTGGGGCAGGCAAATGGAAAGCCTCACCAAGATGTGAGGTGATAGTGGTACAGGAAAGGTTCAAGGAGCTGGGTGAGATATGCAAGGGGGTAGGAAAATCAGTAGCTTTCTCGGAGGTACTGCCATCCTGAGAGCAAGCACTGTTAGAAAGCTGAGGATAGAAGAATTTAATTAATGGACGGGGGGATGGTGCGAGGCAAATGGGTACGGTCAGGTGGGAGGTTAGGGCAGGACCTGGAAGCGCAAGGACCTATAATGCACCAGACAGGCTACACCTAAGTAGGGAAGGCACATGGGTCATGAAAGACAGATTGAAGGGATACTTGACAGAAGAGCTGGGCTTAAAACTGAAAGGGGGCAGCAGAGGGCAAGGCACTCAGCACCAAGAGAGGGGGGCCTCGGGGCCTCCCTTTCTAGTGTAAATTCAAATGGAAGGAAGGGGGGCATGGAGAGGGGATAATAGGGGCAGGGGAGGAAGAGGGACACCAAGGGATGGTGGGAAGCAGAGAGGGAAAGGGGGCACGCTGTCAGGTAGTGTCCTTAAATTCTAGGTGTCTGGCCAACAAGGCAGCAGACCCACAGACAGTGATGGCAGAGGGGGAGGTGGACATAGTTGCCATCACGGAAACATGGGCAACCAAGTACCATGGCTGGGACCTCGAGATCCCGGGATATCAATTGCTAAGGAAGGACAGAGATAAATAAAGAAGGGGTGCAGTTGCACTGTTCATAAGGGAGGGGATACTGTGCACTACTAGCGAGGAAGGGGTGGAGGACTCTGCAGAAGCCCTATGGGCAATACTACAATGCTCCAGTGGGGGAAGGATTCATTTGGGGGTGGTGTACAGGCCACCCTCACAGGGCATAGAGTTGGACAGGGAGCTAGCAGAATAGATCAGGAAGGTAGGAGAGAAGGGTAACACTGTAATAGTTGGAGACTTCAATCTACCTGGAATAGACTGGAGCACCCCAGCTACCTCTTGTCAAAGAGAGCAGCTCCTACTGGATGCTATCCAGGAGTGTTTTCTGACACAGGGCATTGCAGAGCCAACTAGGGAAAGGCCCATACTAGACCTAGTGTTATTAGATGGGGAGTCGGTCCAGGAGGTAGATGTGCAAGATCCCCTTGCAGGCACTGACCACCGCACAGTGTGGTTTTACATTAGCATGGGGAAGGAAATAACCAAGACCAAAATTAGAGTAGTGGATTTCAGGAAGGCAGACTTCAAAATAAAATGGGAAACATACTAGAGGGGCACATGGCCATGCATAAACCTGAGATGGATGCTGATCAGAAATGGTCCATGATTAAGAGAGGACTAATAGAAGCCACAGACACGTGCAGGAAGGCTCGTAAAAAGAACTCTAAAGGCCAAGAGACCTAGCTGGTTTAGCAGGAAGGTGTCAGGTAAAGTGAAGAAAAAGAGGGATGCCTTCCTGAGGTACAAGCAGACCTTGAGGGAGGAAGACAGAGAGGTTTATACAGTGAAAGCTAGGGAGGCAGGGAAAAAGACCCAGGCAGCCATGGCTGCAAAAGAACTGAGACTGGTGCAGGGGATTAAGGATGGGGAAAGGACTTCTTGTGTTACATTGGAGATCCAGAAGAGACGGGATTGTAAGGATGAAGAAGGATGGAGGGTGGGAGGAAAAGGGTGAGGATTAGGTGGAGGCAGTAACCAAGGAAAAGGAAAAGGATGGGCCCATGCCACAGGGGATGGTCGGGGGTTGTCCTAGAGGTGGGGAGGAATATAATGGAGAGATTGTGGTTGCGAGGGTCTTAAGAGAACTGAGGGAACTAAGGGTGGACAAGGCTCCTGGCTCAGATGGCGTACACCCGAGGGTCCTGAAAGAGATGGCAGAGGCACTAGCAGTACCCCTGATGGACATGTTTAACACCTAATTGCAAAAGGATGAATGTACCACAGGACTGGAGAACAGGACATGTGGTACCACTCCACAAGAATGGTTCAAGGGATGAGCCGGGTAAGTACAGGCCAGTCAGCGTAACCTCTATAGTGGGCAAGTTGATGGAGACCATTCTTAAGGAAAGGTTGTGTCCTTCCTTGAGGTGAATGGTCTCCCGGACGATAGGCAGCATGGGTTTGTCAGGGGGAGTTCCTGTCAAACAAACATGATAGACTTCTTCGACTGGGTTACAAGGTCACTGGGCAAGGGGCAGATGGTGGATGTCCTGTACCTGGACTTCAGCAAGGTGTTCAATTCAGTGCCTCATGGCAGGATGATCTGCAAGCTGAGGGACCTGGGTATAGGAGACAAACTGCTAGGATGGGTCGAGAGCTGGCTATGGGACAGGAACCAGAGAGTGGTGGTGGTGGGGGGAATTATCCAAACCTAGACCTGTAACCAGTGGGGTCCCACAGGGCTCAGTACTCGGACCTGTACTGTTTAACATCTTTATTGGGGACATAGTAGAGGGTTTCAAAAGTAACATCTGCCTATTGCAGCTCTGTAGAAGGGTGGACACAGTGGAAGGGAGACAAGAATTAAGGGAAGATCTGACTAGGTTGGAGAAATAGTCGAGCAATCTGGCAATTTGGATTCAATGCCAAGAAGTGCAAGGTCATGCACCTGGGTGTCAGGAATCCAGGGGCCAGCTATTGACTGGGAGGTTTCAGGTGACTATTTTGGAGGAGGAAAAGGACCTAGGAGTGCTGGTCAGGGGTGACATGAAGCACTCTGTGCAATGCCGAAAGACAGCTGCCAAAGCTAATAAAATGCTGGGCTTCATCACCAGAGGAATCACCTCTAGGAGGGAAGAAGTTATTCTGCCACTCTACAGGTCTCTAGTGAGACACCACCTGAAGTACTGTGTACAGTCCTGGTGCCCTTATCTCAAGCGGGATGTCAGTCTACTGGAGGGGGTCCAGCAGAGGCAACCAAGATGATCCAGAGCATGGGGGACAAAACATATGAGGAGAGGCTGGGGGATCTCAACATGCCCTCCCTGGAGGACAGAAAAGAGAGGAGGGACATGACAGAAACCTTCAAGTACCTCAAAGGCATAAACAGGGTTTGATTGGAGAGTATATTCAATTTGAGAAAGGAGGGTACTACAAGAGGGCATAGCCTGAAGCTGGTGGGAGGAAGATTTAAACAGGAAATGAGGAGACACTTTTTCACAGAAAGGGTGGTCAAAGGGTGGAACAAGTTGCTGGAGGAGGTGGTAGCAGTGAATACAGTAGACAGCTTCAAGGAGGGGTGGTCGGACAAGGTGAAACAGAAAATCAGAAGGGGAGGAATCAGTTCTGGGAAGAGGATGGGAGAGTGTATTGTGGGAGGTGGAGGAATACAGGAGGAGTGGGGGTGGGGGTGGGGCAGCTCCAGGGATCTGAACTGAGCTGCACACTGAGACAGACTAGCTAGACCATTATGGCCTGTTTCTGCTGGCAATTTTGTATGTTGATAATTTACTTCCCTCAAGGTAATAATTAACTGCAGGAAACTATGTTTAAGCATTAATCAAGGTTTGATATGCTTTAAAATCATGCACTGATTTATAAGGATTTACTTATTCACTCTACTACTAAGGGTTTCTTATCATTCCCTTGGTAAGCAGGAATTGTCCAGGTTTAGCTTGAAGGCCTGTATCATCTCATGTCCCCTGTTTCTGCTGGTGGACTATTCCATTGGTTCACAACCTTCTCGAAGAAAACTAATTTATTGCTTCTGAGCATCAGGGTTGGTACCTGAGTCCTACTGAAGGACACAATATTATACATCTTTTGTCTGTTCAGTCTTGCTGATACCCTTAAGTATACGGTAGACTAAGATCATGTCCCCCCTCGGCCTCTATCTCTTCAAGGAGAACACCTCCTTATAGCTCTTGTCCCCCAACTCCCATATCATTTTTTATTAAGGAACCAAGAACTGCACTTCGTACTCCAGGTGGGTTTGATCAGGGTCTTGTAAAGTAACAGGATTACTTTGAAATGCTACACTATGAGGGGATTACTTCCTCTGCCTGGCTGGTTACCCCTTTTAATGCCACTCCAGCATTCTGCTGGCTCTATTAGCAGCAGACGCACTCTGCTTGACATTCAGCCCCTTCTGTTATGACTCCAAGGCTCCTTTCCTCCTTCACTGCAATAAGGAGAGTCTAACACAGTGTGTAGATCCTACCTCTTGTTCTCCTTCCCAAGTGTAGCACATTGCATTTGGCCATACTGAATCTGTGATTCAAGATGTCTGATCAAATGATCAATTTTTTTAAGTCCTTTTGAAGTCTGTCCCCATTATCAAGAGAGTCTACCACCCACCCAGCTTCGTGTAATCAGAAAACTGAAGTAGCCTGCATAAGACCTCAACTTTCAGATCATTTATGAAAATGTTGAATGGAAATGGCTTCATCACTGATCCATGAGGAGTAACACTTAGTACACTTTTCACTAAGAGCAGTGCCCATCCACCACAGATCTTTGCTTTCTGCCTCCAAGCCAGTTTGCAATTAATCTTGTGTATGCCTCATGTAAATCACACTGGTGTTCTGTGCCCACATGCTTTTTTTGTGCCACAGTGCCAAAGATCTTGCCGAAGTTCAGATAGACTACATATATGGCCCTGCCCCTCTTCAACATCCTGGTCACCTCCTCAAAGAAGGTGATTTGTTTGGGTTGGCACAATCTGCCCCTCATAAGGCCATGCTAGGAGTGGGAAAATCTTGGCCTCAGCCAAGTGCTCCATTATTCTGTCCTTGATAATGGTTTCCCAGACCTTGCCCAGCACTGATGTTAGGCTGACCAGCCTATAGTTGCCTCAGACCAACCTTGCCCCCTTCTTGAAGAGAAATACCCCACTGGCCACTTTCTTGTCCTCTGGTACCACACCTCTCTGGATACACTCCTGAAAGACTACCTAATAGGTAGTCTTTTCAGTTGTTATCTTACCTCCATTATGATCCTAGGGTGTAGTCTGTCTACCTACTGGGACTTAGGCAAGCAAAGAGGTGGCACGACTACAGAAAACTAAAAGAGTGAGGTAATGATAAGAATGACCAGCTGTTAGTAGCAAAAGGGGTAATGGTGTAGAATATCGGGTACACCTAGGAAGCTTGCCATAAAAGCTTTCTGAATACAGCGCTAATTTGGTCACATGCCTTACTTGGTGTTTGTTTAAGTTGGGGGGTGACAACCCCTTGATTTTTTCACAGGGTGGTGTAGGGGTGAACCCCAACCCAAATGAACTAATAAAAAGTAAAGGAATGGGTCAAAGTTACCAGCTAGCGTAACTTGAGCTCTACGCTAATAGCATAGGTCCTACGTGTACCCGATATACTTCACTATCACTGCAAAAGGTTTATTACACATGTAGATACAGTACATAGGTCTAGCATCAGACCTATGCATCTACATCTAGAATAAACCCTGTTGCTACTAACAACTTGTGTTTGTTATTTTTTTTACCTCACTCTGCTGGTTTGGTATGGTTGCACAGCCACTGCACTTACTTATGACTGGGACCCCTGACCACAGCTAGTTGCAGTATTAATGGGAACAGTGACACATGTTTGAAGCCTTGTGAGTGTGTGCGCACTGGGACTTACTTGGCTTGCTCTTCACCAGGTAATTGACTACCAGTTTTGGTGTGATATCCACTTGCTGAAGGTAGGTTAACACCAATGCTGCTTTGAGCAATTATTTAAACCCTGTGGAACACCACATCACACAATGTCATGTTGGGTATCAGACCTTTTATGTGGATATTCCTGGATGTACATGTCTTCTGCTGCTGTAGGCATGCTGCTGCCTTGGGTGAAGCAGATATGTGTGCATGCTGCTGCTACAGAGTGTGAAAGATGTGTGAACACCAGTGTCACAATGGTGAGGGCAGATCTGTGCATTCTGCTGCCATAGAGTATAAATTACATGTGTGCACACCAGTGCCACAAAAGGGAAGGCAGACATGTGTGCACATCAGTGTCACAGTGCAGGGGCAGAGGCAGAGGCAGATATTGTGCACACTGTTAAGTGGAGCCAGACAGGTGGACCCCCTCAAGGGTACATAGTCTGGTCAACACTAATATGCATGTCCAGAGTCATGGCTTACATTTCAAACAGCTGACTGCACAAGTTAGAGTCCTCATTTTAATACTGGAGTCACTTTCTGGCACTCAGGAAACAGGAATGCACTTTGGTCAATATGACTTAAAAAAATTCCAACTCCTGCATGCACAAGTTTACAGGCGCTAAAGCCACCATGTTGGAAGTTTGCACGCTGGAGCAGCAGGCCACCAGGGATTATGTTGGGTTGGGTATTTCTATAAAATTTTTTAAAAATCCTCACTAAATATGGATTTTATGTCAAGCAGGCACTATAGCATCCATACTCTGCTTGGCATTCAGGCCCTTCTGTTATGATTCCAGAGCCCTTTTCCTCCTCCATTGTATGGCTGTAATAAAGATGGTTGCAGGTGTCATTTTTACATGAGGCTAAACAAATCAGCTAACCACTGACAGTCCCTTCTCTCCCTTCTTGCCTGTGGTGCATATGTTTAGGTCATGTAACCTCTACATATAGGCCCTTTCCTGCTGTCCTGAAATCATTTTGGATACCATTCCACAGCCACCACCCTGTCCCTGACCCTCTTCAAGTGTGGCCTCCAGAATGGCATGTAGTACTCTAGGTGAGAACGCTAGGATGTGCACAAGGGCAGAAGGACCTCTCTCATCATGCTGTTTATCCCCCTTCCCATGCCTCCTAACATCCTCTTTGCCCTCCATGCTGCCCTAATGCATTGCACTGATGTTTTTAAGTTGTTCAATATTATCCCCCATCCCTATCTTCAGCTGTTCTCTTCATCGCTACCCCTATACTGTATTATGTTTTAATTTCTTTGCCCCATGTGACTACCCTGTGCTTACATTTCAACTGCCACATTCGTGACCATTTCTAAAGCCTTTTCAAATCTTCCCTCATAGCTGTTATCCCTTACTTGCTATCTACTCTTTTGCAGATCTTGCTAAGAGACAAACCTTCTGTTTGTTCCCTACTGCAATTTAATAAATTAATATGTTAAAAAGGATAATTCCTAGGACTGTTTCCTGCAGGCAAATGAGGATATAATTATACTTTCTCAAAAAGTAAAGAAATTCTTTGCAAGAAACTCCATTAATGCATCAGTTAGGGTTGCTATTAAAGTGACAAAAGTATGGAAATACGATGTTAGGGTTTTCAACCCTAACTCCACATTCTCCCCCAAGCAGCCAAAGGGGACAAGACAACATAAGCAACCACAGACTTCCACTATCAGCTAAGACAAACAACATACAACTCTTCACTTGACACAAGAGACATCCAGCATCATTGTCCAGTGCTTCTGTAGCCATGGATACATGCACAGGTGGTAGAAGGCACTTGGTACCTGCATGCAATCATCCATGTGGGCTTCTGTGGCAGCATAGGTGCCTTCAGCACCTGAGTGAAGACATCCACACTTCCCAGGTGGTTGATGGCACTCAGCTGCATCTTGTGCCTCACAACCCACCTGGGGTGTGAGGTGATTTAGCATTACTACACACCCTGTCTTATGTTATTGCTTACTTACAATTTACAGTGTGATCCTATGAGAATTTTATATTGTACTTCTTGGGTGGCTGAAGGCACTCGGCTGTGCCTCATGCCTCACAAGCCACCTGAGGCATGCAGCAATTTAGGACTGCGCACACCCTGCTGTGCGGTATTCCTCACTTAAAATGTATAATGTGATCCTATGGGAAGCATATACTGCAGTTCCCAGGTGGCTGAAGGCACTTGGCTGCACTGCATGCTTCACAACCCACTCAGGGCATGCAGTAATTTAGTATTGCTGCACACCCTGCCATGTGGTATTGCTTACTTACGATTTACAGTGTGATCCTATGGGAAGTGTCAGTGGCTCAGCAGGTTGCACACTTGCCTCTGAAGCAGGAAGATCAGAAGGCTGTGGGTCCAAATTTCACGACCAGATAGCCCGATCGGGAATCCTTGTCCATCAGCCATTTTCCTTGTTTATCATGGCAGATAAAGACTGACGGACAAGGAAGTTAGCGAGTGACAGACAAGGATTTAAACAACTAAAAATAAACATTTTTGAGGGCAGACACATGCCAAAAAGCACATACTGTAGTAGAGCTCATCAACTCCTGATGAGCATAAATCACACTTAGATGTCTGGCACAGATGCCCCTGAGCAGAGTTATAACACTTTTTTCGGGACAAAATAAAAAACAAGACAGCGGCTCGTGAACAGTGATTTTTTTTCATACGAACAGGGATTTTATAAATCCCTGTTTGCGAGCTGTCAAAATCCCTGTTCATGAGGCAAATCCTTCTTTGCCATTTATACACCTATCCAAAAACTGAACTGAAAATGCCCAGAACCTGAAATTTCAAAATTTAATAACTTTAGAATGGATTAATATTTTTTCACCAAACTAATGCTGGCTTATTCTTTGGGGCAACCTCTTTTGACCCAAAAACAGCAGACTAAAATTCCAAACTGTGTGTGCACAGCGCGATGGGCAATAATCAGCAAAAACTGGGGAAAAAAGTGAAACAGAACTTGGCACATCCAGAAATCTACCCCATGGGACAGCGCAAACCAAATTTTGTGCAAATTTGTTAAACGGTTGCAAAGTTATTAAAGTGCAAAATTTGGGGTTTAACACTGAACTGCCTACTCAACCCTAACTATAGTGGCGCTGACCAGTAATTATAATATATATACTGGATTAGAAGGGGTTGTTTTATAAGAAGGTCTGTCATGCTGGTTGGGCAGACAGAACAATTCAGCTTCACGTCAGTATTCCTCTCACCCAACCAGCACAACAGACCCTTCTTACATCATAAGAGACAGCCCCTATTAGCCCCATATATGTATAAAACCCTTACAACTGCCCAGTGCTCTCTTCAAACCCATCACTGTGTGGGTGCTCACCACTTCCCTTGGCAACCTATTACATCTATCCCCCACCCTTTTGTGAAGAAGTACTTTCTTGCATCCTTTCTGATTCTACCTCCCACCAGTTTATACTCATGTCCCAGAGTTGCTGATCCCTCACTATGCTTAATCAGGTTATGGCACTCTACCCTGTTTATCCCTTTAGATATTTAAAGGCTTCTATCACATACACTGTCTTGCTTCTGGCCTCTGGTGAGTAGATATTCAGGCTGGCCAAATGCTCCTCATATGATCTACCTTGCTGGCCTTGTATCAACTTTGTAGCTAATGTTGACAGATTCTTTATGGTCTGTGTCCTCTTTCAGTTGTGCACTCCACAACTGGACATAGTACTCTTGGTAGGCCTCCCCACTGACCCACAGAGGAGTACTAGTATCTCTTTTCTCTTAGTTGCAAACATTCTCCCTATACATTCCTGCATTCTGTTTGCATTCCTAAGTGCTCTGGTGCACTGGGGCACTGACCTAAGACTATCTCTAATAATGACCCAACCCCCAAATCCCTTTCCTCAGTAGTCAGACTGTTTTTCAAATCCCAGTGAATAACCTGTCCCTGGGTTTCCCTTACCTGTGTGCACAACTTTTTCCTTCTTTGTAGTAAACTTCAGTTGCAGACCTGGGACCACCCCTCCAACTTTTCTAGGTCCCTCTTCATGTCCCTTTACCCTCCTCAGAGTCTACCCTGCTGCAGAATTTATTGTCATCTGCATAAAGGCAATGTTTTCCATTGATTTCTTCTTCTGTGTCACAGATGAATATATTAAGCAGTATTGGTCACAGACCTGATCCCTGTGGTACCCTACTTGTGACCTCTGTGACCTCTGAATGTCTCTCATTTACAATCCGCCTTTGGATCCTTCAACCTAGTCAATTTGTTACTAACCTTGTTTGCTTTGCCCCCACCCCTAGATCCTCCAGCTTCTTGATAAGCTTTTTAAGGGGTACCGAGTCGAAGGCCTTGCTGAATTCTAGGTACAGCACATTGACTGCCTGTCTCATATCCACTGCTATGGTTACGGAGCAGAAGAACTCAATCAGGTTAGTCTACCCCCTCAGCTATTCTCATTTCCATGTCTGACCTTCCCTTCTCAAAGCCATGCTGCCACTTGGATTGTAACCTATTTGCTTCAGGAAATCCCACCAGATACTCCCTGATGAGAGTTTCCAGGGGTTTCCCACTATAGATGTCAAGCTAACCAGCCTATACTGTAATTTCCTGGGTTTTCCATTCCCTCACGCTTGTGCAGGTGACCACACTCTTCCAATCTATTAGGACAGCCCCAGTCTCCAGGGAGTAGATGAACAGTGCATCTAGGGCCCTGCAAGTTCCTGCCCCAATTCCCTCAGCACTCCAGGGTGTAACCCATCTGGTCCTGGAGACTTATCCACCCTAAATGGCCTTAGTTCCTTAATTTAAGTACCCAATCTCCCTTAGTCTGCCTACCACAGTTAGGTAGTGGGCTCCCCGGCTTCTACTGTGAATACTGAGCAAAATTATTTCTTGAGGATGTTTGCCTTCTTCCCATTCTGCTCTACACATGCATCACCTGATATTACCCTCCTACATATAGTCTAGAGATTAGAGTAATGAGATGTGAATGAGCTTTGTACAGTACATCCAGCAGACCTGAGTTTGATTCCCACTACCTCCATGTGCATACGACCCTGAGCAAGTCACTTAACCTCCCCAGTGCTCCAGGGTTGCCCCTAAAAACAGGCATTTTGCCTAGTGGGCCTTACCTGGTTATCAAAAGAATAATAATAATACCCTCCTTGGAGTTCTTCTTCTCTCTGATACATCTGAAGAAGGATTTGTTGTTTTCCTCTACCGCCTCTGCTATTCTCATTTCCATGTCTGCCTTTCCCTTTTTACAACCCTGTTTGCCTCATTCATACATTGCTTTATAAAGCATTTCTTTTTCTTTGTCCTTTGAAGTGAAAGAGGCTGCAGCATGTGAAGACCTCTTATGTAGCCAAGAGTACTTCACGTGCAGCAACCACTACGTGTATCAGAGATCCAAATTCAGAAATCTAAATTCTGTCATCTTAAAAATGCTAAAATTTACTATCCCATAATCACCACATAGGAATTCTAATGTTGTATTCAAAATGCACCAATCAAAGCCCTCTTTTCTCCAACAGTCTAAATTATTACACAGTAAAATACTGTATTTTTTTTTGGGTGTTATTTTCTCCCCGGAGCCCGGCTACAACCCCCGCACTCCGTCATTCCCCAGCGCCATCCCGGCGTGAGACCCCCTCCCTTCAGCACCCGCGTTTACCCTTGGCGGCAGGGTGGTGAGGAGCGACTGACCCACCACAACGGATCCATGCCAGGGAGGCGTCCTCCAGGAGTGGCACCGGGAAACGACGTCGTGCAGCCGGACACCCATTTTTCTGTTTTTCCTCCCGACGGGCTGTGGCGTGCAATGACACCAGCGACTGAGTGCGTGCATGCACCCGTGCGCGCACTAGTCACGTGTCTGCCACGTCCCGCCCTCCCCTTGTCTTGCGGCTACGTGCTGTCGATCCCCAGCCTTCGCTAGGGGTCAGACAAGCACCGGCCGACAAATCCCCTCCCGGAGATGGGCCAGCAGTCCTCGGACGCTCAATCCATCTCTGCCCGCCGACCCCCGGCCACCCGTGCCCATTCCCGAACACGGGTCACCGGCGTGGCACGAGGTGTGGCGTCCAGCGCCTCAACCCTCAGCCCCACCGGGCCGGCACAAAATACTGTATTTTTTGTCAACAGACAAATCAAGCAGAAACCTGAAGCATGCTCCAGAGGGTTCTCACTATAGATGTTAAGCTAACCGGCCTATATTTTCCAGGGTCCTTCCTGCTCCCATTCTTGTGCAGGGTGGCCCAGGTTGGCCCTCCTTCAATCTGCTGGGACTAGCTCAGTGTCCAGAGTGTGCTTGAACAAGACCATCAGTCTTGCCAATCAGTTCATAGCAGCTGCTATTGCACCCACCACTGTAAGCCATATGCTGACTTTTATGGCTGATACCCCAAGTATACTGAACATATACGCAAGGCTGCTTCCCTTCTAACCTTTAAAGAGATACTTAGTACTACCCCCTTACCAGGGATGCTCAAGTCCAAGAGAAATGGCAGAGATCTGATATATTCGTCTAATCTACTGCTCTCTGAACCCTACATATCCAGTACTATGGGCCAGAAAGCTTTCTTAGTGTCTGCCCCCAAACTATAGAATAGTCTACCCTGTGAACTGGCTTAAGGCCCCAGCCCTCTGACTTTGAAACGGGGCCTAATGAAATACTTAACATCCTAGTCTGAGTGTCATTGCTTTCCAACTATATTTATTTAGTTTATTTATGTATGTATTTGATAACTGGGTGAGTACAATGGTCCCATTGACTGTTTTCAGGCACAACCCGGGCCATCTAGATGGCACATAGAAGTACAAGTTTGAGCAAGAGAGATACAGTTTTAGTCTTAGTAAGCTAATACATAGTAAACTGTTACATGGAATTAGTGATAACAGTACAGCCTTGTCATAGCAAACAACAAAACAGTTTACAACAGACAGTATCACTGTGGACATATAGCATGGACAGAAACTGAATATAAATTTAGCGTGCCATCTACCTGTAGCACTAATAGTAACAATCTTAAATTCTAATTTTAGGATTGGGATGACAGAGATTACGGATTAGCAGTTGCATGACGCTTTAGATAGAAGTGCTTTTTTGATGTGTCTCTTGAAAATAGGGGATGATCCAAGGGTATGAAACTCCTCTGGGAGGGCATTTCAGAAATTAGGAGCAGCACTAGTGAAGGCTCTCTGTCCCATGTCCATCCTTGACCTTGGGCAGGCTAGAAATCTGTGAGAGGAAAACCTGAGGTGTCAAGAGCCTCATTTGATCATTAACAGTCCAGATAATGGGGATTTATGTCCTTCATGGAGTGATTTAAATATTAGTGAGCCCAACATTAAATCCCTGGAGATCTTGGGGAGAGCCACCCAAGGGACAAGTAAAGGGTACAATGGTGGATATGGAAAGGGGCTAGGGTTACAAACCTGCGTATGTTGTTATATGATGTGTTAAGGTGAGTGAGAATTGTGGTGAGGTTAGGGAGATGATGGGGGAACAGTAGTCCAGGAGAGGCAGAAGAGTACAATTCCCTCTGGTGAGTCTTACTTCCAGTGTCATAAGGTGTTTCAGGTGGTAGCACACACTCAGTTGTTGGTTCACCCATTTTATCAACTGTTCAATATAGTTTGTGAAGGAGAGGGGGGTATCAAGTGTTACTCCCAGGTATTTGAAAGTATTGACCTGCTGCAGTGGGGATCCATCCCAGGGACTGTATGTTTAAGGAGTGTATATGGTTTGTGGAGCTTCTAGTGAGCCAGTGCTTGGAGTCAAAATAACATGGATTTAGTCTTCTTTCATTGACTATAAGCCTGTGTGATGTGAACTAGTGTGCCGTATCTGAAAAATCCTTCATGAGGATTTGGGAGAGCCTACTGGGGCAGTTGACACTGCTGAACAAAATGAGATCATCAGCATACATGATCTTGTAGCAACCTGCTGGTTCTGAAAGTAGAGGGTTAACAAAGAGTGAGTAGGGTAAGGTGCCAAGGATGGACCCTAAGGGGTCCCGATGTGAACATGTAACAGGCAGGATAAGATCCCTCTAATGCAGACCATTTGTTCTGTTTAAGAGGTAATTTGGAACCTAGCTTGATGAATTTGGTGAGAAACCGAAGGAGGAAAGCTCAGTGAGGAGGATGTCATGATTGATCATGTCAAAAGCCTTAGAGAGATCCACAAAGATAGCCCCTCTGAGTCATCCCCTATCTGCTTCTCTAAGTACATGGTCAGTGAATTGGGCAAGAGCCATGGTGGTGGTGCTATATCCCTTCCAGAAACCATGCTGCTCTGAGGATAGTAGATTATATTTTGAAAGATAATCTGAGATCTGAAGGAATTTTATCTTTTCCAGGATCTTTCTCAGGTGGGACAGTATGGATATTGGTCAGTAATTCTCAGAAAGATTGGGGTCCCCCAACTTATGTAACCCCCCTGTTACCCGGGGTTACAAGAATCCCAGTTAGACCTAGTGGCAGGCAGGAAAGGCAGCTTGTGAAATTCCAGTTAAATGGATTTCACACTGTCTCACTCTGTTCTCAGTCTCAGCTGAGACTGAGGGATGACATCATTTTAGAACTGTCACAGCTGCATAAGCCACTTTGGAATGTTGCAGCTAGGGAAGTTAGGATAGAATGTTGGGAGGATTTGAAGTGAGTCAGTAGTAGTCTGTATGTGGGCTCAGTAGAGAGAAGAGGTGTGCTGCAGCTGCAGGCCCTCAGAGCCCTTAGCTCTGCCAGAGAGTTATATTATTTAGTTTAGGTGTGTGTTCTCATCTCAAGAGGAACACAACAGTTCCTGTTTGAAGTGATGGAGACCACTTTCTAAAGTTTCAGGGCCCCATCCTTGTGGGGATGGGGTGAAAGGAATCAGCCTGCTTCCAGGGCCAATTCCCCTGGCCCGGCTACTGGAAAAAGAAGCTGCCTGTGAGGATTTGTGCTGAGGCACCTGGAAGTTTCATTATGTTTCAGAAGAGAAAAAGCCTGTGGGGCACCTGCAACCAAGGGGTGAGTTTGCTCTGCTAAAGGGCCAATGTGTTTTCACCTGGGACAAGACGAATTTAAGTGATTGCTACTGTGGGGTCAGGAAAAGACAGCCAAGTACAGTTTTACAAGTTGTGGGAATTGGACTGCTTAACTCTCTGGGGGTCTAGAGAAATGGACAGTGCCACTCATTAAGTATGTTTCAAGTTCATCACATGTGGGATGGAAGAAACAGTAGATTAAATGTGACATACATTTATAGAGAATACAATGTAAAGTGTTTTCAGAGATGAGGTGTTAAAGTCCAGAGGAATGGCCGGGTATGATTTATGAGAGCAAGAGGTGGGAGACCCCTTATCTGGCGTGACCAGAATCACCTCCACGGGTTCGCTTTGGGACACCTGTTGCCTTCCCTTGGGTACTTGGCCAGTGCCTGAGGAAAGTACCCAGATGTGGGATCGTTGAAGGAGATTCCCTGATGGAGCCAGAAGTGCTCATGGGTGGAATAGGGAGCCACCATTAAATCTCCATGATAAATGGATAAGTAGTTCAAGGGCTAGCAAGGGAGCCGAGCCAAGGAAAGAAGGCAGTCCAAGGGCTGGCAAGGGAGCCGAGCCAGGGAAACCAGAGAAGAGTCAAGTTTGGGCCGAGTGCCCTGTGTGTTGCCAAACCCGAGGGTTTAAGATTTAAGAAGATGTGTGTCTGTTCAGGAGAGATCTGCATTACCAGGAGTGTAGCTCCATGGGGGTCCGTCTACGCTTTATTGTTCCTTTTGTTGTGAATAAAAGCCACACTTTAGAATCTCAACCTAGACATTCAGTAATTGCTTCCTGTGTTCGGAATACTTGGGTGCCCCTGTGCAGAGTAACCAAACCTAGCCAACATGCCGAGTGACATTTTTCTCCCCGAGCCCAGGTCCCAGGTAGGGGGTTACATAATGGAGGCACTGCACAGCACTAATAGCACAAAAAGTACCACCAACCCGACCCCTGGAGACTCCCATGTGGTAGTTGTGACCGCCTGGGTTACACTTAAAAATGGGAATGGCTCTGGCCTGTTTCCAGAGTGTTGGGATGGTGGATGTGGACAGTGAGAGCTTGTGGGTGATAGAGATCAGTTTGGCAATGTAATCAGCCACCAATCTCAAGAACTGAGGGTGGAGTCCATCGTTCCCAGCACTGCCCGATCAGGGAAGAGCCCCCAAGTGGTGCCTAACCTCAGAGGGGAATGTGGCTCTAATGTAGAACATGGGACAATTATGCCTCACATGGCCTTCCAACTCTGTCTGAGATCTAGTCAATCTAGGTGGGAGCTAGGTAAGATAGGAATCAAGTTTTGTGAATTTGTTCAAGGTGTCTGCAACATTTGCAGGTTCAGTCAGGAGCCCTGTTATCATGATAAGGATTATAATATTTTGCCTTGGGGTGGGTTTCATAACTGAGCTGATTGATGCCCAGCATCTATAGGAGTCACCTAGGTTATGTTTTTGCTGAGACTTGAGATAGAAGGTCTGGACCATGATTGGACCTTCTCCTCACTGTGCCTTTTCTTCAGCTCCCAAATGTCTAGCATCCTAGAACTGGTAACTATTTATTTATTCCTGTATATAATCTGTAGTGTCTGCATTTTAAGTAGGATACTGGTGCCTAAATGGTTCTTTGACCCATACTCAGTATTTTGACCTTGCATCTTATTCCATTCTTGAACTGAATCTCTGGCTGCCACCATGATAACTGGTGTAACTTTCGTATACTTCATGTCTGCACATTTTCTGTAACAATGCCCTACCTTATGGTATGGGTTATGACTGGAAATGGCCAAACCCTTGGCCCTGTGCACCTACCTGATTAACAAATCTGTAAATCAATCACTAAATAAACTGTTATCATAAAGTAAATAAAATTAAATGGAATCTTACTTTTTAGTGACTCTGTGTCTCACCCTGCAACCCTGCTCAGCGTTATCATCACTTAATGTAAGTTTCTTTTCAACTTTGAATAAATAACTGATAAAAATAAAAACACTTCATGAATACATTCAATATGGTTGCTAGGAGTAAGATTGTGTGTGTGTGTGTGGGGGGGTTCCAATTTCCAGATGTTGTAGTACTGTGGTAACTCTTTATGTCTCTGCTTTCCTCTACTGCCAGAAATGTCAGTGGGAGGTTACTATTTTACATCTGTTCAGTTACTGTTTATTATGCCACTCAGCACATCCCCTCCCAGCCTGAGACACACTGTATTGTGTTAATTTATTTATTATTTAGCACATGTTATCTTATAACAATAGTCCCTACGCAGTCTCTGTGTGAGCACATCTCTGAACATCTTGCTTGGCCATCCAGCACTACTGTACGTTTTCCTCTTCTGGTGTTTTTTTTTCTGTGTGAACTAATGGACTCACTTAGCTCATTAACGTCACAGCTGGATTGCAGATTAATTTTTATTTATTTAATTCCGATGGGCACAAACTCTTAATAAAAAGGTTCAGTGTGGGGGTGGGGTCATGGTACAGCACAGCTAGCATCACGGCAGACCTGATTGTTCAGTGGGAATGTGAGGACTGGTTCCTTGCCAGTGTGAGCATCAGAGCAGGTGGGAAAAATAAATGCTTTATAAAAAGTAGATGTTGCCCAAGGAATGTCTCATGGCTAGTCACTAGCATCATCTCATAACTCCGTAGTTTTCCAGAACTGCTTTGCTTTGCAGTTCTCAAATACTAAAAAGTCACAAGATGACACTCTTGATTAGCCAAGAGACATGTCTTGCACACCATTTACCAATAAAGTATTCCTCTCTATTACTCTCAAACTGATCCCCCCCACCCCGTACGTGTTGGATGCAGCCCTCTTTGCCCAGACTGCTGGTCTCTTCCCTGGAGAACCACAGTGGTGTCCAGTGTTTTTTTTCAGGGCTAGTCTGCATAGAAGACCAGTTCCTATTGGGATCAAAGTAAGGAAGCATTTTGCAGCTGTCCCATTAAAATGCATTGGGGCTGAGATAAATTTTTTTATGGCTGTCAGTGAGTGGGTAGTGCTTATACAAACATACATACAAACATATGAAAGAGCCAGTAGAAGAAGGCCATTTGGTGTATCAAGTCTGCTCATATTGCAGGGTCCCTAGTTTACACCACTGACCCTGCCCCCCCAGTCTCCCCTCCTTCCCTATCTGCCCCCCCCCCAGGTCCAATGGTTTCTCCTTATGCCTATCCCAGGCCCTCTTAAAGCTGCCCACTGTCTTCTCTGAGCCACTTCCTCTGGCAGCATATTCCAGATGGCCACCATCCTCTCCATAAAGAAACGCTTTCTAACATCCCTCCTAAACCTCCCCCCATCCACTTAAACTGTGCCCCCTTGTGGTTTGACTGGCTCTTAGCTTGAAGAAGCCTTCCCTATCCACTCTATTTATCCTCTTCAAGTATTTGAAGGTCTCTATCTTGTCCCCCCTCTCTCTCCTCTCCTCTCCTCCAGGGAATACATTCTCAGGGCGTCAAGCCTCTCCTCATAAGACTTCCCCTGCTGACCCATGATTATCTTTGTTGCTCTTTGCTGGACTATCTCCAGCAGGCTGATGTCCTTCTTAAGGTATGAACACCAGTATCTCACTCCACACTTTAGATTAGGTCTCACCAGTGACCTGTATAGGGGCAGTATAACTTCCTTCCCCCTACTGCTGATTCCCCTGGCTGTAGACACCAGTATCCTGTTTGCATTTGCTGCCACCTTTTTTGTGTTGTGAGGAGTACTTCAGGTCACTAGTTATCACTCCCAGATCCTTTTCCTCCTCCATTACTGCTACTCGGTGCCCCCCACCGTTACGCATGGGTTATGCCCCCTATTGTCCCACATACAACTTACATACACCTCACACTGTATTCCTGGTCTATTGTACTGTAATACTGCTATTTTGCAATAACATATAGATATGGGCACACTATCTAAACTCACTTTCTCTATACCAAAAAATTGTTGGACAGAGGTAGATACATGCCTGGCTTCTTTGAAATGTTTCAAATGCACTAGGAATATTGATAGGAACAAATGTCAATCCTTTGCATAGTACATTAGTTTGTTCTGTTGTTAGTATTTTATTTATAGCGCAGTGGTCTAAGGCTCTGAGCTGCAAATCTGGTGACATCCAGCAAACCAGACCTGGGTTTGAATCCCACAGCTTCCACTTGCATACTGTGTGACCCTGAGCAAGTCACTTAACCTCCTTGTGCTCCCAGGTTGCTCCTGTAAAAAAGCTTTCAGCTTTGTGTGCTATACCTGGTTAAACAACTAAATAAAAATAAAAAAAAAAATAAAAAATTTGTAAGATTTACAACTTCCATTTCTAATTCTGGTGCTGAGGTGATCTCCACGGCTGACTTCTCGTGTTCCACCTGCCACGACCTCTCCCTCTGTAATTTCTGTTGCCTCTTGCATCTCTTGCCCTTCCCTCTCCTTGTTTGTCTTGGACCTTGAGTTAAATGTCGACCTCCTATTTGGTTGTTCCATCCTAAAAAAGGACCAGAAGACATACTTGAACTGGCTGAATCGCTATCAGCATCTATCAACAAATTTGTATCTTGATTATCAGACATAAACTTCCAAATCTTAAAACATTTAAGTTTACCATGCCATTTGTAAATTACACCATCGTTGTAATCACCTGCATCTCTATTATGTTTCTGCTGTTTATAATGTTTCAGTTCCATTTTAAATTTCTCTAATTGAACATCAATTTCCCCTCTAATTTCTTTATGCTGCTATGAAGAAAATGTAGCAGTCATTTTTATTTCTAAATCTTGAATATCTTGTTGCAATATATCACACTCTTTTTTTGCCTATTTTATTATAAGTAAAATCAAATCAAGACTTCCTTTGTTAGCGGCTTTTTCCCATTCCAGCATAAACTCTTTATCATCTAATCCGAAGACGGGGTTTTTTGAATACGTATCCCATGTGGGATCTTTTTGTCTCACCAATATTGGGATAGAGAAAGAGTATGCATTTGGAACCTACTATGTTTTTTCTTTAAGTCTTCTAGTGTATATGCATCATTTGAAGAACTAGATGGTCTGCTATTTTCATTAAAAAATGCTTCAATTTGTTCCAATGAAAACATTATTTGTTCACCTTCTTCATCAGGTATACTTAAAACTTCGATATTGACATTTGCTGCTGCCATACTGGGAGCTCAGTGCTATAAAGCCATAAAGTCCAAATACGGAAAGGTATATACAAAAGTCACAAAAGAGAAAGCACGGCTCACACTAATAGAAATAACTTTGATTCCAGTACGGAAAGGGGGTGTGCTTTACCAGGACTTCATCAACAAGTAGCACACATCCAATTAGGAAAGACGATCAGCACTCCATATGGAAATAAATGCAGTTTTAATCCAAATATTTATAAATATCAGCAGCAAAGTACAAACAAATAAATCCAGTCCAGCAGCTATACAACATAGTAGTCACAAGAGCGGTCACACTTGCAATTTGATATTAATTCTATAAAGCTTATAGCTATCACAGACTATTAGACAGCACACCAGCTAGACCACAGAACCAAGCAGAGGGAGGGGCAAGAGGCATAAGAGGCAACAGAAATGACAGAGGGAGAGGTCGTGGCAGGTGGAACACGAGAAGTCAGCCGTGGGGATCACCTTGGCACCAGAATTAGAAATGGAAGTTGTAAATCTTACAAATAAAATACTAACAACACAACAAACTAATGTACTATGCAAAGGATTGACATTTGTTCCTACCAGTATTTCTAATGCCTTTGAAATAAAAACATACCTTCAAAAGTTTTTTCGTCAACTGAAACTTAAAGAGTATTTTTCCTCTGAAAAAGTAACTGAGATACCGCACATTAATGCCAAACATGAAGATACTGGCCTCAAAAATAAATCTTCATTTTGCCCTTCATCTAATAATGCTACGTTACAAGCATTTATGAAAGCAGTCGAACGAGAAACTGATGCTTTTCTCAGTAGCCATTACTACAATGAAACACAAAATATAAAAATATCAGAAAGAGATGCAATCAATAATTTAAAAAACATGAATGACATAGTAATTCATCCCGCAGATAAAGACTGTGCAGTAGTAATCTGGAATATAAATGATTACAGAACAGAAGTAAAATGACAATTGTCTGATTTGAATTTTTATTCACTACTGGAACAAGATCCAACTGTACGAATCCAAAGTCAAATAAACAGCTTAGTTTCTGAAATAAATAAATGGATTACTGAAAATTAAGCTGTTTTTTTTTAGTTATAGAAGAACCACGTAGAACTTCTTTATATCTACTACCAAAACTACATAAAAATAAAGTGCCTGTTCCAGGTCATCCTATTGTTTCTTCTATAGGTGCAGCAACTGAACTGCTGTCTAAATTTGTCGATTTTCACATAAAGAAATTTGTTTCTAACTTGCCATCATTTATACAATATACTAATCACATGTGTAAATTATTAACTGAAATAGAAATAAACAGTACTGATATTCTGGTCTGCACTGACATAGAAAGTTTGTACACGAACATCCCACATTAAGGAGAACTTAATTCATTGAAAAAAGTATAACAAACACGTCCATATGACGTCACACCGCCTATGGATTTCATCAACAGTTGTGCTAGAACAGTGTCGGAAAGCATTTTTTTAATTTTTGATGATAAGTTCTATACTCAACATAAAGGAACCAGTATGGGCACAACATTTGCTCCTAATCTTGTTAACATTTATGTCGGTCAATGGAAACAGTCTTTTGTTTTAGACACTGATAATCCATTTCATCATAATGTGTTCATTTGGAAGCGCTATATAGATGATTGTTTCATGGTGTGAAGAGGCTCAGAAAGTGATTTGAATTTGTTCATGGATTATATTAACAGTACGAACAGCAATCTCAAATTTACAGTAAAATGGGATATACAGTATATCAATGTTCTTGATCTTACAATTTTTAAGAATTGAAACAAACTAGAATACAAACTATACCATAAACCGACTGTGAGAAATACCATTCTTCAAGCTGAAAGTTGCCATCCAAAATCACTTCTGAACAATAATCCTAAAAGTCAATTTTTTCGAACTAAACAGATGTGCTCAAACGAAGCTGATTTTGAATATTGCAGCTCTGAAATGAAAACTCGTTTCTATAAAAGAAAATATTCCCACTCAACTGTAGAGAATGCATATCAAGCAGCAAAAACAGTGGACAGAAATCAACCCATCAGGAAAACGGTAGCCCCTCCGAATGCTGAATTTCAAACAAACTCTGAAGTCACCTTTGTAACTCAGTATTTTCCTAAAGTGGCACAAGTGACAGATATTATCAAACAACATTGGTCTATTCTTAAAGGAGATAGAAAATTTGATAATATAAGCCAACTGCAACTGAGATTTGCGTACAGAAGAGGATGGAATTTAAATGACATGGTGGTACATATATTGTTACCCAAAATAATAAACAATAATAACTGGCTTACTACACCTCCTACTGGTAATTTTAAGTGTGTACACTGTGTGCATTGCAGCAATACAAGGAATATCACTGCTTTTTCTCATCCAAGGAAAGGAAAACAGTTTTCTATTGATCAGTTTATTAACTGTAGTACTGAAGCTGTAATTTATGCTCTCACTTGCCCTTGTGGCATTTTTTATGTTGGACAAACTAAACAAGCACTAAAACTAAGAGCGGCAGAACACAAAACAGCCATTAGGACTGGCAATGAAAGCTATGCCATCGCTAAACATTTCAAAGAAGCAAGGCATGTATCTACCTCTGTCCTACAATTTTTTGGTATAGAGAAAGTGAGTTTCGATAGCAGAGGTGGTAGTTTAAAAGACAAACTTTTGTATAGGGAAGCATTCTGGATTGTAACACTTGACACTGTGAAACCAAAAGGTTTAAATGATTTTGTATCTTTGCATAATTTGAAATAAGGCAGTGTAATGTGTGTATTTCTATCTGCCCTGATTTTTACTGTGTTTTCTATCTGCTATTGCTGCTGATGTTTTATATGCATTAGATTGTATACTCTAAGCACTTAGCACTTTCTTCATTGTTTTTTGAAATTATGGCACTGTCTCTTTAAACCATGTACTTTTAAATGTTACTTGATTAATGAGAGCACTTGTTCTGATGAAGGTGTTGATTTAGATGCTGAAATGTAAACGGTTCTGTGGTCTAACCGGCTTGCTGTCTGATAGTCCATGGTAGCTATAAGCTTTATAGAATTAATATCAAATTGCAAGTGTGACCGCTATTGTGACTACTATGTTGTACAGCTGCTGGATTGGATTTATTCGTTTGTACTTTGCTGCTGATATTTATAAATATTTGGATTAATACTGCATTTATTTCCATGTGGAGTGCTGACCGTCTTTCCTAATTGGATGTGTGCTACTTACTGTGTACAGTGTTTGGGAGCACTACTCAAAAGCAGTGCCAAAGCCCTCCCTGTGGGCAGTGTATACAAAAAAATCTGTTAAACTGATGCTGGATGTGGTCCTGGTCCTCATATAACTACACTTATAACAGTGAGACTTGGGAAATAGTAGGCCAGCTAAAAAAGGCAACCAGCTTTGTTGGCATCAGCTAAACCTTGTTTTTGTTTTCACTCACCTTGAAAAAAAATTCCCTTAAAGAGAGTTTACAACTTTCTGCTTAACAGCTTCTACTCATAAATCTTGATACCATATGATGGTAGACATCAATTTATACCATATTTAAAAATGTTTTCTTTGTTGCCTGTGTTTGCATGGAAGGGATCATAGTCTGGCACTGATGAGGTGGTCAGCTGCTCCCTTTCACTTCCTGATTGCTCTGTCACGCCCAAGGTACAGAATGACAAGTGGCCAAGGAGAGTGTGGGGGTGCTTCCCATTGAAGTCAATGGGGGTCAAATTAATTTGGAATTTTCATACCTATTAATGGACAGTTGGAGATCAATGAAGGCCGCCATTTGACTAACAAGGGCCTTGTTAGTTGAGCGGGAGGCCTTCATAAATCTCCAGCTGGTCATTATTATTTATTTATTTAGCTGAATATTTGGAATCAGCCTTTGAGTATGAACTCTTTTACAAAGGTTCCACATCATGAAAAAACAGTACGGATATTACAAAACATACATTTTTACAATTATTTAAGATACAAGCATAACGTGTTTACAAGCAATATATACAATTGACTTGCACAATATAAAGGCTAGTAAACATAAGTGATCCCTATAACAACAAGAGTTAATAACCATGATGAGAAGTACCAAATTGCAGCCCCAGTAGGGCCTTGTCAGGGTAGCATTGGGAGATGGGAGTTCAAAGATAGGTAGAAGAAGGATAGGGGCAGGTGGGGTGAAATGGGGGGGGTGTTTAGGAGCTGGGGTAGAGGGGATGAAAGGGAGGCATCAGAAGCAGGAAAGTAGGGAAGGGTGCTGGGATAGAAGAATGGGAGCTGATGTTGAGAGTTAGTTGTGTGAGGGTGTACACATCAAGGTGGGTTAGACGAAGATGATAACTGGGAGGATTCTGTTGGAGGGAGGCCACGGGAGAAGGGGGTGCGGCCCAGGGTTAGTTTATCATGAGGAACAATCAGACAGTTGAGTGAAGTATCAAAGGTAGGAGATTCAATCTCACATCAGGCAGTCACAGATATTTAGACTCATTAGGTATTGCTTCAGTTCAGTTTTAAAGGACCGAATATTTTCAGTGTTAAGTGCAGCAGCAGGGATCTCATTAAGCCACAGTGGAGCATGGTATGAGACAGAGCATTGTCCCATGTTGCAACATGTTATCTTTATTATGTATTAAGATGCAAATAAATTTGACATTAAGATGCAAATACATTTGACCCCTATTGATTTCAATGGGGCCCGCCAGGCTACCTCGTCGGAGTCAAATTATGATCCTTTCCACGCAAATACAGGGTGCAAAGACAATGTTTAAAAATGGCCTAGAGTGACGAGTGACTTTTGCCATCATAAGGTAACATAATTTGTGACTATAAGCAACATCTTTGAAAATTATTGAAAGAATTCCCACATTTGCTCCACTTCCTCAAGCTTATCCATTCCCAATTCATAATAATTACTGTATGCCTATATACAGTTATTACACAACCAGCATTTACCAGACTGGTTAAATACAGTTTTGCATACTTAAACCAGCTCTAGTGTGCGTCTGTCTAGTCTAGTTAATTTTTTAAATGTATTTAATAATTCATTTTTACTAGAAGGTGAGCTGAGTTAAATACTAATTTTCAGCCATGCCTGACATGAGACAACAATTACATTGCAACATGACAATACAGTGATAGATATTTAGCATAGCAAATGTCAATAACATGTTATCTTTATTGTTGCCCATGTTATTTCCCCCATAGCTGTCAGTCATATTGGTTCACTTGCAAATACCAATTTGAGTGGCGGCCCACAGTATAAATAGGTCATTCTAATGAGTGTCTAGGCATAAGCTTTTTATTCAGTCTGGCATGTTGTCAGCATTACTACCTTAGCAGTAATTTTTCAGCTTCACTCCACCACTCACTGCTAAACAACATCATTGGCAATGTTCTGGTATGACAGAAAAATTATTCCTGGATGCCCCATGGAATATCCCCAACTGAAGGTTTATATGTAAAGATGCTGTAGGCAGAATTTTCAGAGGGGCTTTGGATGCATGTCCTGACTGGTCTCAGAATTTTAGCACAACTGCGCTACTTGCATCAAAATGTTACGCCACCTAATATGTGGTCTAAGTTTTTGTTGCAAGCGCCACAAGTTGTGCTTGGCAAATGACGTATGCATCAAGTAAATGCTGCATGTGGCATTATTCTACCATAAAGCAGGTAAACTGCCATAAATGTGCCAAAATGCTTTGAAAATAGCAATCCCACATTTTGGCACATAATATTTGATGCTGGTGCAGACCAAAACTAGGGCACAATGGTGGGTGGGCAGAGGGGGACAGTGAAAAAGCAGGAATACTGAACGAATATTTCTGCTCAGTATTCACAGAAGAGGAGGGGGAAGTGCCTAATCCAATTAACAGAAGCACTCTTGATAGGGGGAACGATCCCAGTCCTTTCACAGAAGAAAGGGTTCTGCAAGAACTCCTAAAACTGAAGGTGGACAAAGCAATGGGTCCTGATGGAATTCACCCCAGAATTCTAAAAGAATTAAGGAAGGAACTAGTGAAACCACTGGCTACTCTTTTAATAAATCATGGGAGGATGGTGTGGTACCCGAGGACTGGAGGAAGGCGGATGTGATTCCCTTCACAAAGTGGGACCAAGACAGAGGCAGGAAACTACAGACCTGTCAGTCTGACCTCTGTGGTAGGGAAAGTGATGGAGTCACTTCTGAAGGAAAGAATAGTTGAGTACCTAGAGGCCAGTGGAGCACAGGACCCAAGGCAGCATGGTTCACAGCGGGAAGGTCATGTCAGACGAATCTAATAGATTTCTTTGACTGGGTGACCAAAGTAGTAGACCAGGGAGGGGCTGTGGACATGGCCTACCTAGACTTTAGCAAGGCATTTGACACAGTCCCACACAAAAGATTATTAGTCAAATTAACCAGCCTGGGAGTGGGACCCAGGGTGGTAGCCTGGGTAAAACATTGGCTGGACAACAGGACACAGAAGGTAATTGTAAATGGAGTCCACTCTGAAGAAAGGGGGTTACTAGTGGGGTACCACAGGGTTCAGTATTGGGTCCAGTCCTTTTTAATGTCTTCTTCAGTGACATTGCAGAGGGACTGGAAGGAAAAGTATGCCTTTTTGCAGATGACACAAAGATCTGCAACAGGGTTGATACACAAGGAGGTGTGGAAAGGATGAAAAGGGACTTGGCAAGGTTGGAGGAATGGTCAGAAGTATGGCAGCTAGGATTCAATGCAAAGAAGTGCAAAATAATGCACCTGGGAAACAAGAACCAGGGAAGAATACACAATGGGTGGGAGGTAGTAACAACAAAAAGGAAAGGGACCTGGGGTAATCATATCAGATGACCTTAAGGTTAGCAAGCAATGTGAGAAGGCAGTAGGGAGGGCTGGGGGTATACTGGGATGTAGGGAGAGGCATCATCAGCAGAAAACAGGAAGTTGTTATCCCTCTGTACAGACAGTTGGTGAGACCCCATCTGAGTACTGTGTCCAGTTCTGAGACCCCATATCCGCAAGGACATAGGATAGAGGCAGTCCAGAGGAGGGCAACTAAAATGGCGCAGGGTCTGCAAGAGAAGCCGTATGAGGAGAGACTAAAGGAGCTTAATATGTATACCCTTGAGGAAAGAAGGGAGAGGGGGGACATGATAGAAACTTTTAAGTACCTCAGTGGAATCGACAAAGTCCAAGCGGGTAGCATCTTTCAGAAAAAGAGACTTGCAAGAACAAGGGGACACAATTTAAAGATAGAAGGAGGGCGGTTCAGGGGCAATGTGAGGAAGTATTATTTCACAGAGAGGGTAGTGGATGCATGGAACAGCCTTCCTGAGGAGGTTGTGGGGTCTAAAACTGTGGGAGAATTCAAGAATGCATGGGACAGACATAAGGCAATTCTTGTGGGGGGTAGGAAGAAATAGGCTGTTGGTTAACTAGGATCTGCGGCCTATCCTGTAGGTAGGGAAATGGGCAGACTAGATGGGCCTAGTGGTCCTTATCTGCCGTCAAAGTCTATGTTTCTATGTTTAAATGCACCTCCTTCAAGTGTACTGAATATTCCATCCAGTGTCTGTTATGGTTATAAGAGTATATTCTCAGGATCCGTAAGTGAGTGAACTGTAAAGTGAAGCTGAGTAGTTCTGGCACTCAAAGGACTGAAGAAGTTACTTTTATAACCATAGGAGACACATCAGCTGTACATATAAACATATTATAATAACTGGTGAGCCCTTTTAATGCCTGGATGCACATTCCTGATAAAACACCATAATAACCTGCTGAATTCCATAATAACTCGATACCAGGTCATTCCGGCGTTTTCTTCCTTGCGCTCTTATTTCACTGTATTTGTGCGAGTACAGTGGCTGCTCAGACATGCTCACTCACACAAATACAGCTAGTTTTTTTTGTTAAAACCTTGCACCAGTTATTGTAAAAAATAATGCCTATGCAGGTGTGTGTTAAGAGAATTGCTTACACACCCTCTTGGGGTTTATAGATTATCACACACCTCAGATGTGTGAAAAATCCTCATAACACACACCTGCACAGGCACTATTCTCTCTATATAAATCATGTCAAAACACTAGAAGACAGTAATCAGGGCACAAATTCATCATATAGTTTTTTAAGCAAAAATTAATTTCTGAATTCCTTGATTCATAATCAGTATATACTTTTTTATTCTTTCAGATCTTTAAAATAACAGGTTTTACAACTGTTTTTTTAATTAATGACTCAAGTTATTAAAAATGGGCACGACTCATAATATGTATAAATCTATTTTGTTGAGGTTATATTTGGACTGTACATACTGGATTTATCCTGTGGCTATATTACGATGCTTCTACCACATGTTTGTGATGGTCAGCAGCACCGCATCACACTAATTAATTCATGGCAGGCATCGCAAGGGAATAAGAACTTTTATAAACTTCAAAATTACATGTCTCAGTTCAGCAATGAAAGAAAATGAAATGAAAACTTGGTATATTGTTTGTTTGTTTTTTGCCAGAAATATTGTACATTATTACTAAAAAAAGGCAACATGATGACTAACAAATACTGCTGCTTTAAAGACCTTGGTTGAAAATGGAATTTGAATTTAAAATGGACTATGCTAACTGAACACAGAACCTCAGAACGTTAAAACTGTTTGCATGAGACATCTTATGGTTATTATAAAGCACTTCTCTTTTAGTGCCATTCAAGGGAATGTACGAGGCTGCTGTGTGAGAAAACCTCTTATGCAACATAGAGGTCTTCACTCACTGTAGCATCATTAGCATGCAGTATTCCAGAAATGTTTTCTCTTAACCCACCGTTGTCAGACATGATTATGATAGCAAGGGCACAACATGTATAGTGGACTGCAGTCAATTATAAAAAAAAACAGTATACTATTCATGAAAAAAATACTAGCAATCGTAACAACAAAAAAAACAACTTGCAAATACACACAATTCTGTCCCAAAGTCACAAGATAATCCATTATATCAGATGCATGATCATATACCATGTTCACTGCAGCGACAGCCTGGCCAGTGATGCAATTCAATAAGAAAAAAAAATGCTATGCCTACGACTGTGCCAAAAATCAAGTCCAGTCTGATAGGCTAATGAAACATCTTTAAATGGACAGTCAATCTATGATACCTACAAAAAAAAAGAAACAATTAGCAAAGTTAGAATGGTATCTTTGCAATGTCCCTTGACTAATTAAGAGTGTCATCTCAAGATATCTTTGTATTCTAGAACTGTTCAGCTTTGCTTCGTAGTTCTTGAATGCAAAGATGTTTCGAGATGACATTCTTCATAAGCCAAGAGACATCACAGAGACTTAATTTACCTACATAAGAATACCTGGAATGTTTTGAAGTAAACTATTTGAAACTGGCTGAAAATGATGCCTTGATATATAAATATCTCAAGAAATCTCAAATAAATTGGGATTTCCTGTGATTGATTGATTCATTTTATTTAATTTAATTTATTTACAATTCGTTGACCAGGAGAAACATACTGAGCTGAAGCTCATTTCAAGGCATGGCCCAGGAGAAGGGTTACAAGAGCAGAACGCAACAATAAACATGACAAAATTAAGGTGCATGTGCAAAATACAGTAGTGGAGGTAAAACAGATATACAATTTACAAATTCACCAATTTGCAAAATTTACAGTGTAATAAAAATGCAAAAGAATTTCGAATTTAGTGGCTGCTGAGGTAGTCTTGGCTACGTCAGGAGAAGAAGTAACAGGATTTAGGGGCGTATTGGAAACGGCTGGCTGCAGGTACTCTACAGGACTTAAAGAAATGTGCCAACAAGAGAGGTTGTAGAGTAGAGTGAGGATCAGGCAAGGCAAGATAATTTAATTTATATGGCGTTTTATCCTCTAAGGGCTCAGAGTACTGTACAGAATGAATTAAACAGCACACAAATAAATTATGGTGAGCATAAAAACAACATAAGTTATTAAATAAAAAGAATTCCATATATAAAAAATCAACTATAAAACACTTATTCAACTGGCATACCCATCAGTGCAGTGGTAGGGCTACCGCTCACAATGTCAGCAACCCGTGTTCGTGAACATGTCTAAGTTGTCGGGAGTCAGCTGGGGAGAAGGACTGCACATCCCAGGGGATGCTCACCTTCTTCAGGGAGGGAGGGATCTGACCTCTGCTGCAATATTACCATCTTGGTTACCACAGGTGGAAGTGCACCTGGAGGGCTGGGGGGAAGGACTGACATGGCTGATGTGGGGGTGTCACCATGCATTATGTGTACAAGCTCTTTGACATCCTATCCCTCATGTTCTATGGGGTAGGGAGAAAATGAGAAGGTGGCCACAATGCTCACAACAAAGGACCCCAGTATATTCAGATTCAGTCTTACCTCCTCAGAGTGCCTCCTGATGAAATAATAAGCTGGGAGTATATCCCCTCCATCCCATCCCCCCATTTCTGATACATCCAGCTATTAGATGCATAGCACCAATAATTTGTAAGTATGTGATTTGCTCTTAGACTTTGCATTCCTTAGCACTTTGCTGAAATAAAACTTGCTTTTAGTCTATAGTAAATCCTATTTGTGCTCATTTTATGTGTTTCTGGTGCAATATTTGTTGCCTTCATTGCTGCTACAATTTGTATATGCACTGTGGCGGGACTCGGTGCAGCATTCTGTTTTGGTTTCTACTGCCTGCCAGGGGTTAAGCCTCAGCTGTATCATGGAGGATGACATCCAAGGTTGGTGAGAGCTGCTCAAGTTGTGACCTAGAAGCGCCAGAGGGAGTCAGGCATTGGAGCCAAGAAGGGAGCAAAAATAGTAACTAAGAAATCAAACAAAAAAAACCACTTGTTCAACAACACAAAAAACTTGCAAAAGCAGTGTTTTTTTTTTCAGCTAATTCTTTTTATTGAGAAACATTTTCATTACATAACAGGATTTTCAAGGCATATGGTATGGCATATCTATTACTAGTTACAGAGTATGTTGTCTTACAATTGCAATAAAGCAAAAAGGTTTTTAACCCCTTTTAAATGCCTCCAACAAGGGGGTCAATTGCACGTTAAGGGGAAGGGCATTCCAAATCACTGGTGCTGCCACTGAGAAAGCCCTATCCCCTGATTGACTTAACTGCTATCTCAGGATGATTAAGAAGCCCTCCTTGGTGGAGCAAAGGCAACAATCTGAAGTATCTACGACTAAGAGGACTTTTAGATAGTTGGGCCCCAGTCCATGTAGGCTTTGAATTTTAGCAAAGCAACCTTGAAAGTGATGCGCTACCAAACTGGCAGCCAGTGCAGTTCAAGTAAGACAGGCATGATATACTCCGAACAATGAGTTCCAGCAATCAGCCTGGCTGCAGCATTCTAGGCTAGCTGCAGGTGATGCAGCAACTTACCAGTCAACCCCAGCTAAAGAACATTACAGTAGTCAAGCTAGCAAATCACAAAGGCATGCACTAGGGTCACCAGATCACCATGCCTCAAATAGGGTACAATCCAGATAATGTTCACTAACTGGAAAAAAACACACCCTTGACCGTGGCTGTCACCTGATATTTGAGGGACAGCTTATAATCAAGTATGACCCACAGATTATTTACCCTAGCTACAGTTTGCAGTCCCTTCCAATTCAAACATGGATCTATGAATGAAGGGTTGCTCAAAGTTGATCCACAAAGGCCTACTTCCACTAGCAGCACCTCTGTCTTGTCCAGATTAAAGCTTAATCAGCTGGATGCTCTCAAGTCAGAGATTTCACTAAGGTAGCACAATCACAGAGACCACATCAGTCCTGTTTGGTGTAAATGACAGGTAAGGCTGGATTGGGTATCATCTACATAGCATTAAAATTCCAACTTTTGCCATTTAATAACCTCTCTCAAAGGCAACATGTACCCAGCCAATAACATGGGGATAGAATCGAACCCTGCAGCTCCCTACAGCATATCACCACAGGCTGCAAAGGAAAAGGGAAAGGGGAAATTGTTTAACCAGGAAAGGCACACTAAGCTGAAGCTTGTTTCCAGGTGCGACCTGGGAACACAAGGAAGTTAACTGTCTTGCTCAGAGTCATACAGTATGCAAGTGGGGGCTGTGGGATTCAAACCCAGATTTCTAGGTTTGTAGCTCAGTGCCCTTAACCACTGCGCTATACTGACCCAGTGCCACTAGCTGCAATCTGTCAGCTAGGAAGGGCTCAAACCTCTTATAAGATGACCTGCTGAATCCTCTCTACTGCTGCAGGTGACCCATCAAACCCTATGATCCACCATGTCAAAAGCCGACGAGAGACTATGGAGAATAAGCACTGAGTATTGCCCTTTACCTCTAGCTAGAAGAAAGTCATTCAGCACCCTGACAAGCACAGTCTCCATACTATACCAAGGCCTTAAACCTTACTGGAGTTGTTCGTAGATGTTATATGACTGAAGATGTGCCTAGAGCTGTGCTGCCACTATATTAACAATTACCTTCCCTACAAATGGGAGGTTTGAGACAGTCCTGTAATTCACCAGGACATCTGAGTCCAAAGTTGGCATTCTGAGGAGGGGCTTACATCACCACTCATTTCAGAGCACAAGAAAAACAACCCTCCTCTAGGGAATAGCAGACAGTCCTAGCCCAATTCACACCCAGGGAACCCCTGACAGTCCACCTAAAGGTAGTAGGTAGGGCCAAAAGTACAGTAAGTAGAGCACAATCCAGTGATCACCCCTGGCACATATGCATTCAGCACTGGGAGAAACTCACTCCAGGCCCAAGGAGGGCCCTTGGATGACTCGGGCTCAAGCCTGCTGGCCCCTAACAGGCCACTTAGTGAGATCCCATCCTGAACGGATGACACCATGTCCTTGAAGTACCAGCCAAAATCCTGGCACTAATCTGCAGAAAGTGCTCCTCTGAACAGCAGGCAGGATGGGATTAACATACTTTCTAATGTGTGGCAAAGCTGAGCTGGATGGTTATTACTTGAGGTAGTCACACAAGACAGGAACTCTGACATTTTCAGGGTGATTGACTTCTGATATCTCCAATAATGGGCTCCCAGAGACAGCCTGTCATCCATTGAGAAGGACCTCATCCAAGAATGCTCCAACCTCTGCCATGTTGCATTCAGCTGATGTAACTCATCATTATACCATGGTGAGCTACACTTGGTGGTCAGTGCATGTACTTGGACCTGTCTCAAGAGCCTCCAGATGGCCAAATTATAGCCATTTACAGCTGACTCCACCTCACCCTGACCTGCTGTTTCCTGTTCACATAAGACTGGAGTCAGGTAGGGAGGGGAGGTTATTCCACTGAGTAGGAAGTTAGACAGAGAAGGCAAACTGACCAATAATAGATTGGCAGTGAAGGATATGGTAGAAGCGAACATCAGATGCGCAGAGGGAGTAGGAGGAAGAAATGGAAGGAGCAAGGAGAGAGAATAGTTAAGGGAACTGTGGTAAGCCAATATTTGGCCAGAAAGGAAGAGTAGCTGAAAGGGTGTGTGGCCTCTAGGGAGGAAGAGGGAGAGGTTAACAACCTGTACAAAGATCAGTGGTGGATAACAGGTGAAGTATTATGGTCAACATGACAGAAAGAGTCAAAAAGGGAGTCATATCCAGTGAGGAAAAACTTGGGGGGTTATAATGTAAACCACATCAGTGTAATTAAACACTGGCACAATCATCATGAGAATGATCTCACTGTTGGCCACAAGTGGGAGGCAGAATCTGTTGCAGACCAGTGCATCGAGGTTACCGTAGGGTTGAGTTTTTTTATGCCTGGCATCGACATGGGAAATGAAGCTGAGGTTCTAGTCCAACCATATGCAGAGATGCTTGAAGTGGTGTACTACTTTGACAGGATTGCCATTTAGATATATCTAGATATATTGGGACTTATCTCTGGCTACCACTTTTTCAAAGCAATGCATTGTATGCTACTAAAGATACTCTAACAATAACACATATACCACAACCCGCACTTCAGGCTATCCCTTCCAAACAGTCCCTTGGTGGGGGGGGAGGGGCAGGCAATAACCTGAGGAGCAACTCCCACGTCTAAGAGTATTAAATGATTTGTCTCACTGAGAGCCACCCTCTGTATAGTATACAGTTCCCATGTCTGGAATCAACCTGTGCTCCAGGAGGTGTGGTCCACTATGGCACTTTCTATGAAGTCCCTGTGAACCTTGGTGGGAACTGCTCAGGCCACCTAACTTCAGTCCTTTGGGTGGAGGACTGCTTACCTTCTTTTAGGCAGCCTCCTCCATGCTGAAGCTTTTCAGGTTTTCATTTCACCCAGGGTTTCATCTTTCCTGGCACTGGGCTCCTCTTGTCCTCCTCTTCACAATCCCCATTACTCCAGAAATAAATGGAGCCACCTTTGGTGGTCAAAAAACAGATTTTGTTTGTGCTTTACACTGTACACTTTACTGTCCCCAAATGACAACTTAGAGTAGGCCTTAAATCTATTAGAGTAGGCCTTAAATCTATTAATGAGAGGGTTAAAGCCCAAAGTTCAGTGTGGAGGAATAGTTCTTCCCCCATCCCTGATAAAAGCCAGCCTCCCACGGCAGTTCCCCACTTAGTGCATTGCAAAACTTCTCCCCCTTTGCTTGCGCTGGGCTCCTGCGTGTTTTGTGGGCTGTGCCTCCTCCCCTTTCATCCTGAGCTCTCCATCTGCCCCTCCTCTGCTTGTTGGTGTGCATTTCTTCCCACTCATTTGTCCCCCATCATGCTGTTTTGTTCCTCCCCACGGCGTCCCCATTGTTGGGTTGTGTTGTGCCTCATTTTCCCTCCAGCTTCTGTTCTCTGTGGTTGTGTTGTTCTTACTGTCCTATCTTGTCGTCATGTGTCTCCAGTCCATCCCTCATTGGTTGTTTTCTTTTGGTCTTCCCCATCCTGGCTTGTTGCCATCCAGTGCTGCCCCTGCACTTCTGTGGTCTGCGTCCTCCCAACACTGCCTCCTGACTTTTCGTCCGCCTTCCTGAACTTCCTCTGAGTGTATGGGCGGTCAGTTCTGTGGGCCGTGGCATGATGTGTCCACTGCAACCCGTGTACCATCCTCTATTCCCCGCGACATTGACACAATTTCTGAGACTGGTAAGCAATGCCAAGAGCTGCAGCAGCTTGTTTTTACCATATCTAATTCTCATCTTCTATTCCATATCTCTGTCTCGCCCCATACCGCCCGCCCTTGCACTACTGTTGTCTGGCTCCTGAATCCCTCCTTGCTTCATTCCCAGACGTCCAACCTCAGTGAGCTGCTTTGGTACTCCATTTACATCGGTGATTGGACGATGCTATATTTGGACACAATTCATATGAACTTTTTTATTTGCTTTCCTGGTGTGTGACCCAGCTGTTCAGCTGCGTGTTTGGTAACTGGTGGTAGTCCCACGAACAGCAATTGTTACCGTGGTATTGTAAGGTTTCCTCTGTACCTCATCTCCCCAGAGAGCCAACTCCAGCTGCTTTTCTCCTTTGTGTATCTCTATTATGTGGATTACTGCTGTACCTTGACCTTGGCCCTGTGTCTTATTACAGGGATTTATTTAACTCCAAAAATTGATTAGCGTTTTGCTCATAAAAGTGCTAAAACATTGTGACAATGCATACAACTTGCCTCACTGTGTTTAACAAACATAACACTTCTAGAAAACCTATATAAATACTTTTTGTACAGTTAGCATTGTCCCAAGAAAAAAACTGCTAATCAATTATTTAAAACCCTGTATTATCATTTTACTTCCCCCAGATTGCAGCACTGCTGTGCTGGAGTTGGAATATAGTTGTGAAATGGCTTGGCCTTCATTTGTTTGCTCCCCTCACTCCATCCTTCTAACTATAACTTTCTATAGCAAAAAAAAACAAACACTTCTCCTTGTTGTCGTTCCCCCCCCCCAGTCCCTCATCCTTGTCCCTTGCTCCCTTGTATTTTCTTTTGGACTTCTCGCTCTTCCTGCCAGCACTCAATCTCCATTGCTGCTCCTTCCTATCCCAACAGCCCTCTGTCAGGTTCTCCCCTCATCTGGTGCCTGTATTTTCTCAGTAATTACTGTGCTCTGTCATTTATTGTAGCAGTTTTGTCTGCCACTGATACTACCCATGCTTTTACTCCATTTGCTCCATTTTCTGGTCTTAGCATTCATATACCCTGCTAAGCCTATTGCTTCCAAATTTACCCCATGGTACATCTAGTATTTCATATCTTTCCAGCTCTCATAATTTCTTGTGCCTCCTCCACCATGCTGATTGGGCTCCTGCACACTCCTACCTCCCCTCCGGATCCCAAGTGGTCATTTTTTCTGTCCCTTTCTAATACAGTGCTCCTTCCCATATTTTTCCTGCATTGTTTACCATTGTCCATTCTATGTGCTTCATATGTTTCATCTGTTTCCTGTTTCCCACTGTGCTCATCCTCCCCCTGCTCACTTTCCCTACATCCTCCTCTTTTCTGTTGCTTACTTTAATACGCAGCAGTTAGCTGCCCTTTCCTTGCTCAGCCCATACCAGCAGTTTTCCGGTCTCTGTCCCTAACTCTGCCTTTTGAGGCATCAAGCGTAGGTAGGCTTGCCCTGTCTGCTGGGAATGGGAGTTCATTTCAATCCATCTACCATCTTATCATTCTGGATTCTCTACCAACAACTACCAGTCATACCAGCACCCCAACATCCTCTGTCCCTAACTCTGCCTTCTGCGGTTTTGAGTGAAGGTGGGCTTGCCCTGTCTACCAGGGATGGGAGCATGTCTCTTCAACCTCAGCCCCAACCGATTCTATTCCATACCATCTGCCTGCAGTCTCCGTTCCCTAATGGTGCCCAGCGCAGCATCGAGTGAAGATTAGCTCGCCCCAACTTCCAGAGATGGGAGCCTGTATCTTTAATCTATTGTTTCAACCAAATGCATTCTATACCAGATATCCAGTTGCCACTTCCCTTCTGGAACAGGACCACCAAACACCATTTGCCTTCAGTCTCCTATCTCCCCAAACTACATCCTATTCCTCCATGGAATCGATGTACTTCCCCTTGCCTTTGGCCCCCTCATGTTCAGGATTTGGACCCTGCCAACTTGTTCAGTTTTCAACTCCCCTGGTCCATCAGACTCTTGGACTTCCTTGCTGCTTGCCTTCTGCCTCCTCTTGTACTCCTGTGCATTGTTGTTGTGGCTTGCCATCTGGCTCAACCACCTCCACTCTCAGCTCCATGTGGCCATCTCCTCCCTCATTGCTGCTCTGGATGATTCTGATTCACACATGCCTTCCTCTTGGACATGTCTGCCCACATCCCCTTTTGCTTCCTGATAGATATGTGACATATGGTCATCTTTGAGGATGTGTGACTGAGGCCTTCCACAGTTTTCCCCTTCAGCTGCCCTTGTCTCCAGCCAGAAGTCTACCACTTGTGATTCTAGGGCTCTTTTTCCTATCAGCAATTCCGGTTTGCCATCTCCTTCAAAGGTGGGAACCTATTCCCCATCACCACTGCATCTTGCTACTTGCAATTCCAGTTTGCCATTTCCTTCGGAAGAGGGGACCCATTCCCCATCACTGCTGCTCTTTTTCTGTCAGCTGTTCCAGTTCACCATCTCCTTCGGAGGTGGGAACCCATTCCCCATCACTGCAGCACCTTGCTACTAACTGTTCCAGTTCACCATCTCCTTCAGAAGTGGGACCTTCACACCTCAACTTCACAGCGGCCTGATTCAGCATTCCTGCATTCTATTCTGGTATGCTGTGGCACTTGCCCAGGTCCCATACCTTCCCTGCACCTGCCAATGTTGGTACTGCCTAGCCTCTGCTGTCTTCTCAAGCTCCATCTTTCAGTACGTGGTCTTCTGCTTGGCCTTCTCCCTCCATCCTTGGACTGCTACCTTCCTCCTCATCACCCTGGAAACCTGGGACTCCTACACATTTGCTATGTCTCTTTTTGGGCCTTCCTACAATTATTGATGTCCAGCATCCCTGCCTGATCAATTACTCTTACCCATTCATCCGTCTCATACTCCTACCTTGGCCATCATAACAGCTCCCTTCTAACACTCGATGGAGTACCTGTTCATATCACCTGTGGAAATGTTCTTCTAGCAACATCCCTTGAACAGCATGCCCTATAGACTGTTGTATCACCATAGAAGCATCACTACATCCCAGTCACCTCCCTAGGACCCATTTCTGGAATCCCAGTGGACTTGACTATAGAAGATCTTATCCCTCAACCAACTCTACAGGATGATTCCTTAGGTATCCTGTTAATTCAAGCAGTATGGGCATCCCTACCTCCCATGTCTTCATAGGATCAAAGATTTAGTGGAGCCTCCTTCACTCCTATCATCTTACCTGGAAACGTGACCCTAATTCCTTCCAAGATGTACCAACTCCTTAAAAACCATCACTGTTAAGGATAATAGGAACCGCAAGACATCTTTTAACAATATTCACATCATCCTTTTTACCTTCTCCTCATACTCTTCTCCTACAAGCACTGACTTAGTCAGATCATGATTACTTGACTCATACTCCCTTAATAGCCATTGGATGTTCCTAAGGCCTTCTCTGGCTACTATCCCAGAACACGTATCACTGAATATCTGTTGCCTAGCTGCCTTGCTAAAGTTACTCTATCCAAGCCACTCTTTCATGGCCCCTGGACGTCACTATAATTCATAAAGTTATCTGCATCTCTTCACCATGTTACCCTAAATCATGCCAGCTACCCATCCAGCTGTCCTTCTAACTCATCCCACAGATTTGCCTCCCATACTCCCTCCAATGAATACCAACACTGAGAGCAGGCTTCCATTGATTCCTCAATCTGCACATCCACAACTGACTTGACTGTCTCACTATCCCATTCATGCCCTGCAACAATCCTATATCTGACTAAGCAAGCTAGGCACCCTTGGCATTCTACACTGCTCTCAACTTCCCATTACCACATCAGTCTATAGACTTATTCAAAGACCCATTCTTGGGCTCCTCTCCGCATTCTGACATTGGATGCTCCAGCACTGCAAAGCCAACATGGCCACCTAAGCTCCTGCCATGGGCAACTAAACCACATCAATACCCATATCCACCATTTTCCACTAGTAGTCCTCCCTCAATATGAGCCTATGCAACTCTCATTATAGTAACAATAACTCTAGTCAACTCTCGAATTCCTTGTACTGAACCATCCAATTATTCCCATCGATATCCATTTACCATCTCTACAGCATATACCACCCTTCCTTCATTGGTCTAAAATCTTACATGTTAACCTCTCCTACCAGGTACCTAAAGCTTCTGTCCAAAGCCTTCATCATCTCCATAGATGCCTACATAGCGACATATCACACATTGCTGAACTCCAAGCCTTGAGACCATAATCCAGATGTCAAACCCTCTACAAAGTCCCATAGATTAAGAATTTCATAACCCATCATAATTCTCACAGTTTAGAGTCTGGCAGCTCATTTAATCAACTCATGCTTTTCATGCTTGCATTGACTCTGTAACCTCATTGAATATCAACCAATACCACATTGGAATACTAGACCACGTTCACCTCTTTTCCTGCTGGACTTACTCCATATTCAGAATCTGGACACCCCTTCAGAATGGACCTGCCTCTTCAACCACTGAATCAGCCTTCCAGAATGCATTATTCAACAGACTCTGAAGAGGGAACATCATCTCTACAAACAGTCCACCTTACTTAGAAATTAGAATATGGTTGTTAGAACCTAGGATCATCTCCTCTTAGTTTGCCCTGAGGATGGGCAGATCAGTAGCCATGGATCCTAGAGGTTTCCTCCACCTGGGGGTATTTCCTTTCCTGCAAGCTACTGGTCATATGGATCTACTGTATGTGATAATGGCGATTGCCGATGGGCGATCTCCGTTAGGGTGACGGCACATCGCCGAAAAAATATTTCAGTGATGTACTCCCCGGTGCACAGCAAAATGGTATCGGGGAGTTGGGATGTTTTGTTTTATGCAGGGGGCTGCACCCCTGCAAATTTCTACTTAAGAATTCCTCAACTCCAGGATGTATGTTAGGTGTGCAAATGCAGCATAATAAAATTCTGGGTGGGCACAACAAAGTACCTGTGCCTGGACCCGAACCCAGCACCATTCTCACCGTAGCCCTGAACCCACCGCCACACTCACGGCAGCAGCTCACTGCAGTGCCACCCCACAACAACCCCTCTGTCCCTCCCACCCCATGATTGGCATGCTCAACCCCCCATGCTCACGTAGGCATGTAGTGACAGGATGTCGCTATTTCATGCATCCCCCCATTCAGTCACCCACCTTTCCCAGTCACCCTGATGATCGGTGCCGCGATTGAGTTGCCCTTTCAGTAGGTGCCCAATCGCAGTCGCCAAAGTCACGGGATACCTGATCATACTCTCCATGAGTTGGAGGAGGTAATCTTTTTGGACTTTCTATTCCCTACTCATTACCCGGCTTACAGGGTGGGAATAGAGAAAAGTCAAAAAGTAAATTACAGTTACATAAGCACTACTAACCCCATACTTTATTCACCAAAACATTGAATGGCAGGGCTAAAGTCCAAGGTTCAATGTGGGGGGAATAGCTACTTCAACATCCCTGATAAAAGCTAGCCTCCCACAGCAGTTTCCCGCTTAGCACATTGCAAAATATCCATCATCTACCCTTGCCTCCTTCTCAGGCACTCTACTTACCCTTGGTGCTGCACTTTCTATTCCCTACTCATTACCCGGCTTACCTACCAAGGGTGGGAACAGAGAAAGGCCAAAAAGTAAACTACAGTTACATAATCACTACTAATCCTATACTCTATTCACCAAAACATTGAAACTATGTTCCCATAACTATATTCTGCTTGCATTAATTGCAGCTGCATTAAACATTGTACCCTTAAGGAAATCACTCAGACACAGGGCATGACACTTAAGGCAAGAAGTTGCTGGCAGAAGCTCCAAACATTCATTTACAGAAGCAGGTTCACACAGTTGAGGTAGTGACAGTGAGCATGCAGACAGTGCCCTGAATACTGCTCCCATTTTATGGCCCAGTCTAACCAGCAATCAAAATCAGGAATCAAAGTCAGCATAATTCAGCAACAATCCTTGTTACAGTACAAGGTCTCTAGACCAGCCAGTTGCAGTTCAGTTCTCATTTGCAGTAATTACTCCTCAAAATATTAACTGTTCAAGCCCAGTTATCTCAAGCACATTACTTTCCATTACAATTCAGTGACACATTTCCCTATAATCTAATGTTACCACTACAGGGATTTCCTTATTCGTCTGTGATCCCCTCACAGTTATGAGTAGGAATGAGGACATCAGGTATACCCAGCCCTGCTGGCTCAGTGGCATAGAGGGCTGAGGCACTATATGTGCCTTACCTTTTCCCACCCTGGTGACCGGAGTTTGGTAATGAGCTTGGGTCACAGGGAGATGGTGGGGGGGGAAGCAAAAGAGGATCGAGCAGCATTTTGGTAGCTCTCCTCTCTCAGAATGGGGTGGTGGGTCTTACTGGCCCTCAGCAGCCACCAGGCGGAGGCCTGGTGGTTAGCACTGATGCACGGGAAGCAAATCGAATGTTTGGAAGGGTGCAAGAAGCCATGGTTCTGCAACACATACGTGCCTCCACACACGTGTTTCTGTGCCATCATGGCTCTGAGAGACAAAGCAGGAGGAAAATATTAGCAGACCAGGGGCTTCATAAAGTCTGCTGGGGCACCCTGACCCGCTTGTCCACTGGAGCTGGCAGGCCTTTTGGATTTGATTACTGGAGGACAGCTCTCCCTCCCATGGCCCTGGCATAGGGAGGAACCTGCGGGGGAACTTGCTCCCCAGCACAGAGGGAGGACAGGGGCAGTCATGGGATGTCCCAAGGAACGAGGCTGAATAACCGCCCCAGTCTGGCTCAAGGAGGATAAATACTTGTATGAGAAAAACGTGTACCCAGACCTGAAGGGCAAAGAAAGAGTGAAACTGTGCCTCTGGCAGAAGTCACATTAAGGGGTGCAGCGTTTCTAACACACACAGAACAATGAGGTATAATTTATGTCATTGTTAGCCTGCTCCAAGCTCCATGTCTCGATGGAGATCAGAGTCGACACCTAATGCAGTCTGAGCAACAATGGCTTAACAACTGACTGAGTCAGTCTCATGCCACAGGAGTTCAGGTCCTCAGTGCCAACTGCCCTGGTCTTCCGCCACTCATATGTTGGCCCTGTGCTCTTGGCCTCAGGCCTCCACCAGCTCAGTAATTTTGTCTGGGGTTCCATGTCATAATAGCAATCGCAAAACAGTGATCGCTGTTATGACAAGTGTATATCGCTGAAAAGCAAATCGGCAATATACACTTGCGCGACCCAACATCCGCAAAAGAAAAGTGTTTTTATGGGGTTGCTCCTGCATCCCCCTGAATAAAGATTACTAACTCCAGGGGGGTGCATGTTGGGGAAGGGGCACAGCCCACATTTGACGGAAAAATTATGTGCCGCACCTGCAGGCAGTGGCAAAATTGTAACCCTCCCAGTCCCCAGCCCTGAACCCCATACCTGCTCAGCCAGAGCAAGCCACCCTCACCACCAAGCCACAGGGCTAGCTTGGCTGGAGTGGGCACAGCAGTCCCCTGTGGACCCTTCTCCTATCCTTCCCCTTCTCTTCACTATCCCCCCTTCCAGTCACTCTTCCCTACAGTCACTACCCTTGCAGGGTAGCCCTTGATGATATAGCTGAAAATGAGTCACTGTTTTAGCAGTCGATAATTTTCAGTTGCTATCATCACAGGATTCCTTGTCAGTTACTTCACCATTTTCAGGATACCCAGGACAGATGATACTCAATCCATCAAGAGATCCTCATTGAGGATGAGTTCCCAACAGGCCCTCATTGTCCACAATCCTGGACCCCAACCAAGACCTGAGCCTCTGGAGACCTGCACCAAAGGGAACCAGTTCCACTCAGACCCAGGAATCCTGGCAGCATTCCTGGGCCTAATAACTCCTTCCAGCTCACTGCAGCCAGAGAAGTACACCAGTATGTGCTAAAGCTTGAACACTGTACAATGGTGGCCCAGACTGGGGAACCACAAGAAGAACTTTTGTTGGCATGTCAGAACCCCTATTCATATGTCCCTAGCAGGTGAGAAACATTGCCCAGGAACCCTCCCAACTAATGGGCAATTGCAGTGCAAGGCTGTCACCTAGACACAAAGGGCCGGATTTTCAAAGCTCTGTTGCAAGCTGAGACAATGGCAACTTGCGCTGAGTGCCGCTGCATTAGGGACCCTGCGCCCAATTCAGTATTGGCCAGGGCCCTGGTGCCTAAGTTCTGCAGCTTGCAGCATCAGTGGCATTGCACCAAACAGATGGTGCACCCAAGAGGTGTGCCACAAGCCGCAGGGTGGTCAGGCAGCAGATGCACCCTCGGACATAGTGGCTTGCTCCCCTTCCCAAAGCACCGGTATGCCCGTAATGTCATAAATAATAATATCAGGTCATTGACTACTTAATAAAGTTTCTCCAACCCCCAGCCCAATATTGCCACAGATGGGATCACTGATATGGATCAGTCCTGGTCGTCTAGTGGCCCCCCACTTGGCAGGTAGTGCCCACCATCCCACTCCCCCCATCATGAACCCCGATCCGGTCACCGGCACAGCCCTCCTCACACCACCATTGCTGGCCACTGAATTAACTGAGTTTATTATATTTGACATTATGGGCATATCAGGCTGGGGGGAGAAACTTTATTAGGTGATCATTGACTTGAGTTTATTATATATGACATTACAGGCATATTGGGCTGGGGAGGGAGAAACTTTATTCTGTGGTCATTGACTTGAGTTTATTATATAGGGCATTACAGATATATTGGGGATGGGGGGGCAACACAATTGCTGCATGGTGTTCCACCCTCTTTAACCAGCCCTTGGCTGGCCTAACTGTACTTAGATCTTTGTCATCCGGGAGGGTTTTCTGCATTCCAAATTAGGGAATATGGCAGCCTGCGTCTGCCGCAAGCGCCCTAGTGCCATGCTGCAGGCCATTTTATTGTTACATGGCTGGCACAAGCCCCCTTTTGTGCATGCAGCCTGTGTTTGACACAGGCTGCCTTACTGAATAGCTCACGGCAGCATCTTTGGACATGAGATGCCAGCTGCATCAGACATGTTTGACATAAGCACCTTGCGTCCATCTCAGGGCTTTGAAAATCTAGCCCAAAGTCACTCAGCAGAACACACAGTGCAAAAGAGGATGCACATCATTAATGTTTCAGAACCTTGAAAGTCAGGGCTACCATTAACCCTTTAAGTGCACTGTAAAGACAGGCACATTATTGTAACATGCAGGCAAACATATCACAGCCCCAATGTAACACTTGATTATTTTACACATATGTGGGTCCTAGTAACTCTGCTTGACAGCTGGCTTACATACATGAGGTAGTTTCCTGAGTTCATTTGAAACATTTACATTCTAATTCATAGATTCTAAACTATTCAGAGTGATATGATTGCTTAAAGAGCTGATACACCCTAAAGAAATGGCACTTGTTTTCAAAAATATATGGTTGTTACTTTAACTCATTGTCTCCTAGCAGATGCCTGTCATCATCAGTAAAATACACTGGTGTGTCCTGAGGACCTCTGCAGAAGTTGGCTACTGACTCCCAGTGTGCCCTTGCAACATCTGGAGAAGTCACTTACATATTTTAATATATAGCATAACAGAATATAATATATATTTAACTGCATAGCACCGTTGGAAAGGTAATTTTATGCTGAACAAGTTTGTCACTGATATTTTGTGTATATCATGTATACTTTAGGAGTTATTTGCATTTGTTTATGGTATGGTGTGTATGGCTTGTGTTACCTGTTTTAGTGAAAAAAATATATTTTTTATGCTGTTTCAACCAGCATAAAAAAACACAAAATTACATATTATTATTTGCATACCACCATTGGAAAGGTAATTTTGTGCTGAGCAACTTTGCCACTGATATTTTGTGTATAGCATGTATACTTTAGGAATTATTCACATTTGTTTATGGTATGGTGTGTATTGCTTATGTTGCCTGTTATGGTGAAAAATATTTTTTTTTTTGCTGTTTCAACCAGCATAGGAAAAACAAAATTACTTATTATTATTTGCATACCACTGTTGGAAAGGTAATTTTGTGCTGAATAACTTTGCCACTCATACTTTTGTCTAGCACTTACGGTTCTTGAGCTATAAGGATTTGTTTGTGGCATGCTGACAATAGCTTGATTTTGCTTAGAAAGGCCCAGGATTTACTGTTAACAGTATACAGGAGACAAGTGGTGCACCTTCAGAGAGCTCCTGTGGAGGCAATGAGTTAAATTCCTAAAGTGATTTTTCCTTTTTTCCTTTCATTGGTCAGCATCAACAGCTGTGACATACTAATTAGTACAGACAGGCCATAAAATGGGCACTTGTCCTGCTGTCAGATTTGTCCGTTTTGATGCCAATCAGGGATGTTACAATACTGATGAGGTAGGAAGAGGAATGATTGTAGAAACAATACCAGTTCCCAGTTAAAGTACGATTCTACACTTCATTTGCCAAACACCTCCCTCCCTTGTGTCAGTCCCTCAGGCCTAATTGTGCTCTCTCTCCTGCTGTAGTACTTGTGTCCCAGGCTTCCTACCCTCTGGATCTTTAAGAGGTCCCCCAAGCTCTATCCCTAATGAGTCCATCTATACACACATGGAGACTTGATATGCAGAGGAGGAAGGAAGACCTGTATTTGCATGGGGGGGAGCTTGAGGGAGGACCAGTGTGGTACATACCCAGTGGCATGAGCGGGACTGGGTGGCCACTAACACTGAGAATGACATGTCCCACCCAAAGCCTGGAATGCAGGGCCCTGATATCAAGACACTCCCCTCTGCGTCTTTTACCCAAGCAGCAGTGAAATGAAGGAGAGCATCTGATTTGATATTCAGTCCTTCCCTGCCAGATGACTCTTAGGTGTCCTGGATTTGGGACATGAACCCGTATCACCAGAGTGTACTGCCAAGTTATCCCCCTACCACCTGGTGCTGTGGAGCCAGCCTTCAAAGAATTTTTAAAGATTTTTTTATCTAAACAAGAGTATTGTTGTGAAGTTCATTCAAATGTCACAGCTGATAAAGGACTATATTTCAACACTTCTGCTATAACATTCTTCTTATAAGTGGAATGTTCTTATCTTGCAGGAAAGATATATGTACATATACAGTATCTGGATAAAAACAAGCATTTGTCAATGCTGAATGTTGCTTGCTTCTATGTGCTGTTTAGGTATTTGGAAGTCATTGGAGTGTAAATATCGAAAATTTGCAAACTTACGAGCATGCATAGGAACTGCGCAATGCACGCTCGTAAAACAGTCATTTTTTAGAATTTTTTTCACCAAATTTTCAACATAGCCATTTTAAGACCTCTGGTCATGAACAGTATCACTGTGATTTTGTTAATGTGTCCCATACTTTGAGTTTGCACCGACTGCGCCATTTGTGCTACATGAGCGGAAACACGCTTTTGGGCAGGATGTGAAAATGACAGCTGTACTGCTCATAAGGAGGTGTGGTACAATGGCAATGTTGAAAATCTGGAGTGAAATATTGAAAATTAGAAACCTCACGAGCGTGCGTGGGAACTGCAGAACGACACATCAAAACAGTCATTTTAGGATTTTCACTAAATTTTCAACATTGCCATTGTAAGATCTCTGCTCATGAACAGTGACACTGTGATTTTCTTAATGTGTCCCATACACTGAGTTCGCGACAACGACTGCGCCATTGTGCGCTACATGGGCGGAAACACATTTTGGGTGAGATGTGAAAATGACAGCTGTACTACTCATAAGAAGGTGGTGAAAAATGGCAATGTTGAAAATCTGGAGTGAAAATATTGAAATTGCAAACTTACGAGCTCATGAGGAACCTGCGCAACGACATCAGAAACAGTCAGTTTTTGATTTGACACCACTCAACATAGTTTTAGTTCTCTTCTGACGAGTCACCGTCATGGAGCCAAGCCCAAAGGGTGATTCGCAGTCACTGCACGAAATCACCCTTTGGGCCCGGTAACGCCATGACAGTGACATCATTCATGAGAAGGTCCCAAAACCCTTGTTGAAAATTTGTGCAAAAATTCCAAAATGGCTGAGATATGCAATAAGTTGAAACTCCCATCTAGCCCATTATACAGCTTACCGCATTTCCTCAGTTCGCGGTCGGCTTTGAAGAGTGCAGACATGTTCCCGTCCACGGTAAGATGCGCGCGGAGTCCGGAGGTAAGTATGGGGTGTGGGTGTGGGAGAGCTGGGTGCGCGTGGGTGGGTGTGGGTTGTGGGGGTCGGAGGCGCACTCACGGGACCGCTTTTTGTCTTACAGGTAAAAAAAAAAAAAAAAAGCGTGTGGACCATTTGCCACGCTGGGGTGGGCTCCAGCATGGCACAAGGACGTTGGGAGCGTTTCCAGCCAACGTGGGATTGGGCACCCCGCCGGCAAAGGACTGATTGCTGTTGGGTGGGCTCCAGTGACACCAACTACTGGGGAGACGACGCAGCTCAGCCGACGGGATTGGGCACCTGCCGGGCTATACAGTGCATGGGGCGACATGCCTGCGGGTGGGGAGCTGCGCGTGAGCAGCTTCTTATCGCTGCTCACTCAAGCCGTAGCTCCCCTTTCAATCAGAGTGCCACTGCATTTTGAGCGTGGTCATAGACAGCTCCAAAATGCATTGGCTTACAGGGGCCGCGCCTGCCAGCACACTGCCTGAATTGGAGGAGGAGGTGACACACCTCCGAAATCTCCGATGATGGCACTATGTTTCTTGCACATGCGTGCAAGCAACATAATGACACTGGGATTCATAGAAACTAATTGCAATTTGAAAAAAAAATGCTGAAATAAGCAGGACACTTAAAACAAGAGGTTTTTTTAAGTTAATCTCATTTTTAGTAGTAAAAAACACCACGTAACATCTTAGCAGGCTCATAGGAGCATTATAAACAATCATCAGTGACCTGTAAATATATTGCAACACATAGCATAAAGAAGGTAAGGAAGGAAGGGAAAGAGAACAAAAACACTTTCCAGGTTTTAACAGTCAACTTCTACTGTATGCAGTAACTATAACTAATCAAATACACAAAACTTAAATATGGCCTTCACTATAGTATAATCTATTAATAATCTAAGGCTGTATCAGTTCATTGCTTCCAATAAGCTTCATATGAAGTCCAAACCATCCATTGCTTAACTTGACACAAAATGGCCAGGACATAAAGAGTTTTAATGCGACAGCACATTATTGTGCTGATTTCACTGTAGTTAAAGGCTGCTAGTTTTAAAACAAACCCTTACAGGAATTGTCAGGTAGACATTCCAGTTATAATTGAGTCTCTAAGGCTTAGCATGCCAGGCAACATATCTCTCTTGCACTGCATCAGATAGCATTACATATTGTACATTCTCGCTCCATGAAGGAATGCAACCAATGAAACAGTTTCCAATCCTACAAACATGTAAAACATTAGCAGATATAATAGGAAAGAAATAGTTAACATTTAACAAATAATGCCCCATTTATTTTAACCTTTCTGTTTGTGAAATTGAGAGTGTGCTTCCCTCTCTGTGGTTGTTTGTTCAGTGCTGCTCAGTTTCATATTGACAGGCTAAAAGGCGTACTCAGCAGGAGGGCTAAATCACAGGGGATGGAGGAGTGTCTCAGTACCACTCACATTAACCAGAGCTGTTCAGGCTCTGCTGTATAGAAGCTTTAAACTGTGTTGCAGCCCTGATGTTACCAGTGGATATTGATGTGGTTGCAGGTACAAGAACATTAGACGAAGGCTGAGGAACTGTTTTATTGCATGTTACAGTACAGTCTACATTTACATAACCTTTTAATGCATTACCTACTCATTAATGGACTAAAAATATTATGTAAATTTTTCTAAGTTGCAAAGGGGGATAATAAAGGAATAATGCCCTCCAGGGTGGGCGTTATGCTGGGACAACATCCCAGCTTGGGTGGTTGGGACTGAGGCCACCGGCAGTGGGTGTCCAACACCCGAGAAGGGATGTTTTATTTATTTATGTATTTGCTTTTGTTAACCGGGTAAGCACACTAGACAGCCAAGTGCCTATTTTCAGGTGCGACCCGGGAGATCACAAGGTACATTACAAGGTACATACATGAACATCAGGCAAATACAAGTGGAGGATTACATTACATAGAATTAGCACAACAGGGACTTTACAAGCATCAGATTTCATCAGGCAAATAGTAATGAAGAGTTAATATAAAGTGACCAGAACACAGGGACATTGTAAGACAACAATACCAAAACAGGTATTACAATACAGTATTAAACATTGCAGTCAGTAGGAAGAAGTGCAGTGTAAATTCATCGCTCCAGGCAGCAAGTTGTAAGGCTAGCAGTTAGAATAAGGAGGAGTCACAGTTGGGATAGAGTAGGCCCAGTGCGAGAGAAAGGAGTGCGCAGTTATAGTGCTCACCATGTTTTGCCGGTGGGCCTAAATGGTCCATTTTTATTTATGCTGTGAGAACAGGAGGAGTATGAGCACAGTTGTGCTCTGCCCAAGTCGTAATGTTTAGGTAACATCTCAGTTGTTATCTCAGCATAACACCCACCCTGGAGAGCATTATTCCTATTATACAATGGCTTGTTGTTTTACAATAAAATAAAATAATTTTAAAGAATGTTTTTGTTAGTGTGTAAAAATATTTTTGTTTCTTAAGAGAAGTAAATGATCATCATCTAAATGATCCAAATTCAACAAACAATCAGCAATGATGTTATGCCAGGATAACATCTCTGCTGTGGCAGCCAACTGACCAATCAGAAGCCAGGATTCTTTTTTTCTATTGTATAACACAAGATAAATGGCATTCTGTTACCCTGTTGCACTGCCACCCTTTTGTGCTATTCACATATGCCAGCCCCTGTCCTGGGAGAATGCTGCAATGAGTAGACAGGGTTTGTACTCAGTAACATGCCGGTTAGTGACACCCACCACATTACTACAAGGTTTAGTGTCAGTTGACAGTCACATAGAACTATAACAGGCAGCTAAGCAGTAGCAACCGGGCATGCCACATGAAAGTCTCCATCCTTTCTAGTCCCCCCCCCATGGTTAGGTGCCCCAGTTAACTCATTGGTCCCAATGTCTGGGCTCGATGACCATACTTCACCACTTCCTGAAACATGAGCAATAATACATGACAGGGTGGGTGGTACTAGGCTATATCCACCTGCCCTGGGGGGTGTAATGAGGCCTAAAGCTGCAGGTAGAGAACCTTTTAGCCCATGGAGCAATGGATGTAGCCCATATTGCCCACTTTGAAGTGTATTAGTGCACTTCAATAAATGGGAACATGTTTTATTAAACAGTAAGACACAAAGTGGTGTGAGTTATTGCCCGATAAGATCATGTCCTAAGTGCGTTCACATGATACGCTTGCACTGAATGCCTTCAGCTCCTGGGAAGTGTGCTTATCAGGCAATAACTCACACCATTGAGTGACTTATTCACACATAAAATGGGTCTTAGAAGTACGTTTTAAAGCAACTATTTAATGAAAATATTATTAAAACTTTCTTTTAATTTTTTTTTTTTTTTTACTGTTTTAATAAAAAAGATTCATATACTGAAGTACACCACTCGGAGACCTAAATAAAGGCAATATTTTAATATAAAGTAACACCGCAACAAACACTGCAATGCTACAGGTGTGTGAAACAAAAGCAACCTCTACCGGTTTCGCACAGTTGGCATCATCAGGAGGATGACCAGTCAAAATACATAGACCCTTATATAGCCAGTGAACCTATTAAGTTTAAAGTGCCAGCACAAAAAATTAGCTAAACATTCAAAACACAGGATCTACATATGACATCATTGAAAAAGTGTAAAAGTTACAATTCCTACACCAAGGGGAAGTTAGGACCAAAGAAAAAACATGTATAGAATTCCTAAAAGGCATATAACATTAATCTCACATATACATCCTTATTCCCATCATACTATATAGAACATATTAATTGTTCATTAATAAGAAATGTATATATCTTATATCATACAAATGTACATATAACAGTATATGAAATTTGATGCGTTAACGTTACACCATGAATTCTATGTCCATAATGATATTTAGGATTAAGGCATGATGAAACAGAGGAAAAGCACTTATTCCCTGTAACCTGAAAAACAAACATAAAAATATATCACAAATAATACACAGATACAAAAACTGTTTATCAAAACTTATCACAATGTGGATATTAGAGAAAATAATGTATATATCTATAGTTAAGTAGTTATACTGGTTCTAATCCCACCACGGGTACAATCCAATAGCATAACCTCATAAGGACAACTATTTCCTTCTCTTGATACACGATAACAAATCAGTTCTATCATTGAGACCAGGAGGTTTTAAAGCTCCCAAAGTGAAAATCCAAAAAGATTCACGATGGAGCAATTTTTCATCCAAATTACCACCATGTGGTCCCAATGTTACCCTTTCAAGAGCACAGAACTTGAAAGAATGTTTGCCATCTCTTGTGTTGTTAACATGCATTGCCAATGCATTCTTGGCATCATTACTTGCAATAGCACGAAGATGTTCACCAATCCTAATTTTAAATTGTCTGCTGGTTTTGCCAACATAAAATGACCCACATCCACATGTTGCCAAATATATCACATTATTACTAATGCAATTGAAGAATTCCCTAATTTGGAACTCCTTCTGAATGTTATATGAAGTGAATGTGTCAGTCCTCAAAATATGGGAACAGCATTTACAGTTCCCACAACTAAAATTCCCAACAGGTAATGGTGGCAACTAGGTTTTCAATACTGGCTCTGTCTTATCAATCAAGTTCCACCAGTGTGCCAGTCCATACCATAAAAATGTCATCAATAAAACGACGCCAGATATCGATCTTATCACGATAAAAATTATTCTGGACATCATAGACATACATTTTCTCCCATCTGCCTAAATAAAGGTTGGCATAATTTGGTGCAAAAGTTGCTCCCATAGTCGTACCTTTAATTTGCTTGTACATTTCTCTTCCAAAAAGAAACACATTTTTAGTTAATACATGTTCACTGCAAGTAAGTAGAAACTGTTTTTTAGAGTCCGTGACGACATTTTTATGGTATGGACTGGCACACTGGTGAAACTTGGAGACTTTGTTAAATTTCTTGAATCTACTGATTCTAACTTAAAGTTCACTGTGCAAAGTGACTTAGACAGTGTTTCCTTTTTAGATCTAAAGATTTCTAAAAATCAAGATGAGACTTTAAGAACTGATCTATTTCGTAAGAAAACTAATCATAACTCACTTTTGTTAGCTTCCAGTTGCCATCCATACCATATGATTAGAAATATTCCCAAGGCCCAATTGTATAGAGCTCGTAGAAACTGTTCTGAAGATAGTGATTTTTTTGCTCAAGGTACGATATTTGTAATAGATTTATTGCACGAGGTTATTCCTCTAAACATGTAAATTGGACCTTCCTGGATACTTTGGATATTGAAAGGGAAACACTACTGACAGCTAAACCAAAACCAGTGGTGACATCTAGGTTGAATTTTGTTACTAGTTATACTAGGCATACTCATAAGGTACAGGATATTATTAACAAAAACTGGCACATTTTGGAAAATGAACCTCTTGAGTCAAGATGTTAAAAAAAATCTTGTTTTGTTTATCGTAGGGGTAGGAATATAAAAGACAGATTAGTGCATAGGTACTTGATTGATAAGACAGAGCCAGTATTGAAAACCTAGTTGCCACCTGTTGGGAATTTTAGTTGTGGGAACTGTAAATGCTGTTCCCATATTTTGAGGACTGACACATTCACTTCATATAACATTCAGAAGGAGTTCCAAATTAGGGAATTCTTCAATTGCATTAGTAATAATGTGATATACTTGGCAACATGTGGATGTGGGTCATTTTATGTTAGCAAAACCAGCAGACAATTTAAAATTAGGATTGGTGAACATCTTCGTGCTGTTGCAAGTAATGATGCCAAGAATGCATTGGCAATGCATGTTAACAACACAAGAGATGGCAAACATTCTTTCAAGTTCTGTGCTCTTGAAAGGGTAACATTGGGACCACGTGGTGGTAATTTGGATGAAAAATTGCTCCATCGTGAATCTTTTTGGATTTTCACTTTGGAGCTTTAAAACCTCCTGGTCTCAATGATAGAACTGATTTGTTATCGTGTATCGAGAGAAGGAAATAGTTGTCCTATGAGGTTATGCTATTGGATTGTACCCGTGGTGGGATTAGAACCAGTATAACTATTAACTATAGATATATACATATTTTTCTAATATCCACATTGTGATAAGTTTTGATAAACAGTTTTGTATCTGTGTATTATTTGTGATATATTTTTATGTTTGTTTTTCAGGTTACAGGGAATAAGTGCTTTTCCTCTGTTTCGTCATGCCTTAATCCTAAATATCATTATGGACATAGAATTCATGGTGGTAACATTAACGCATCAAATTTCATATACTGTTATATGTACATTTGTATGATATAAGATATATACATTTCTTATTAATGAACAATTAATATGTTCTATATAGTATGATGGGAATAAGGATGTATATGTGAGATTAATGTTATATGACTTTTAGGAATTCTATACATGTTTTTTCTTTGGTCCTAACTTCCCCCTAGGTGTAGGAATTGTAACTTTTACACTTTTTCATTGATGTCATATGTAGATCCTGTGTTTTAAATGTTTAGCTAATTTTTTGTGCTGGCACTTTAAACTTAATAGGTTCACTGGCTATATAAGGGTCTATGTATTTTGACTGGTCATCTTCCTGATGATGCCAACTGTGCGAAACTGGTAGAGCTTGCTTTTGTTTCACACACCTGTAGCGTTGCAGTGTTTGTTGCGGTGTTACTTTATATTAAAATATTGCCTTTATTTAGGTCTCCGAGTGGTGCGGTTTATTGTAGTGGCATTATGTGATTTATTATGTCCGCACACTCTATACACTGCTGAGCTGTTTTGTTTGTTCTGATATACTGAAGTACAGCAGTGTAGAAATCTGGGCTGCCACTAGAGGGTGCTTGATGCTTAGTGGTTTGCATATGTTAGTTTTCCCACAGCTCCCCCCCACGCACACACATACACACATACACATTGTACTGCTAGGCTGTTCAAAAAGTTTAGTGTTCTCAGTGCTTGTAGTAATTCATTGGTGAAGCTGACTTCTGATCAGTATGGTAATCTGTGCAGGCACAGTCTGATTTCTGCACAGTTCCATTTTGGGGGCTCTTGCTATTGCCACATACAGTCCTGCTTCAGTGGCTCTTGCCAATGCTTGACTTCCAGTTTTGGCAGTTGAAGTTAGGCCCCATGGATGGGGAATAAAAGTATTAAAAATGGTTCTTGTTACCATTGGTGCCATGCAGATTAGTGAACTGTGGACAGCCTGCCTTCTTTAAATGGGAACCGCAGTCCTCAGTGGCTGGTTTAAATGTTACTTCGATGAACATTTAAACTAGCCAAGGGGGTTGGCAGAAGGAATCGGGGAGTCAGAAACTGCCCCCCCTCACCACAGGCTGAAGTAGAGAACTGGGAGAACCTGAGGGGAGAGGAATCCCACCAGGTTGCAAATTAATAAAGGAAGCAGAGTGGTAATGATAAAGGAGGAAGGAATGAGAGCATTAAAAAGAGATGGGGGAAGGAGGGAGGGGGAAAAGGAAAAAAGGGGGGCAACAAGCAGAGTGGAAACGAAATATGCAGGGCCATGTGTGCAAATGCTAGATGTCTAGGAAACAAGAATCCGGACCTAGAGACCATCATGGCAGAGGCAACCTGGATATTGTGGCCATTACCAAGTAATGGTGCACTGAAACCATGCCCGGGACATGGCCATACCAGGCTATACTCTGTTCAGGAAGTACCAGGTGGGACGGAAAGGAGGGGGTGTGGTGCTTTATGTGAGGGAAAGCATAAAAGCAATGGAGATACAGGGAATACAGGGGGAGGCAGAGGTACAGTGGGTCACCCTGCAGATGAGGAATGGAACCGCTATTTGCACTGGAGTGATCTACAGACTTCCAGCAGAGGGGGAGGAATTAGATAAGGTGCTGGTGGAAGCCACTCACAAGATGGCAGAAAAGGGGGAGGTGCTGCTGGTGGGGGACTTCAACCTGCCAGATGTAGACTGGAGCCTGGCAACAGTAGCTTCAGTTAGAAGCAGGGACATCCTGGACTCTTCACAGGGAGTGTTTCTCAGGCAACTAGTCAGTGAACCCACTTGTGATGGGGCAATCCTGGACTTGGTACTCACTAACAAGGACAGTGTTGCAGATGTCAAGGTGGGAGGCCACTTGGGGACCAGTGACCACAGTACTGTGTGGTTCAATATAAGGACAGCTGTGGAACTGCACTGCACAAGGGCAAGGGTATTGGACTTCAGGAGGTCAGATTTTATAAAGATGCGTGAATGCTTCAGTGATGACCTGGTTGGGGGGGCATGGCCTGGAGGAACAGTGGGCAAAGATAAAAGGAGGCATAGTAAAGGCAACAAACCTCTGCATCAAACAGGTGCATAAAAGCAAGAGAAAAAAGAGACTGCTATGGTTCTCAAAAGAGGTGGCTGAAAAGGTAAAGGCTGAAAGGGTAGCATTCAGAATGTATGACAGGACACAGAGGGAAGAGGACAGAGAGGTGTGTCAGGGAAGCAGAGAAAGCAGTAAGGAACACAAAGGTGCAAACTGAGGAGCGAATAGCCCAGAAGGTAACCAAAGGGGACAAGACATTTTTTACGTATGTAAGTGAAAAGAGGAAGAGCAGGGGTGAGACTGTAAGATTAAAAAGGGAACGGGAACTGTGCAGAAGGAGTCCAGGAAAAGGCAGATAGCACAAACAAACACTTTTTTTCAGTGCTCCCAGAGGAAGAAGAAGGGGAGGGGGCCACAAAAAAAAGTAACAGAAGCTTTGGAGGAAGAAGGTGGACACTAATCCTATTTTGGAGGCAAGAGTCCTGGAGGGACTAGCTAATCTGAAGGTGGACAAAGCAATGGGACCAGATGGGGTGCCTTCAAGAGTATTGAGGGAGCTCCGAAGGGTGACCAGCAAGGTACCTCAGGGGTCAATCCTGGCTACAGTCCTATTTAATATCTTTATTGGTGATATTGCAGAAGGACTGAAGGGGAAGGTAAGCCTGTTAGCAGAAGACACAAATATCTGCAACAGGGTAGATACTTCGAAGGGGGGTGGAAAGGATGAGAAGAGACCAAGAGAAACTGAAAAGCTGGTCTGAAGCATGGCAGCTAAGATACAATGCCAAAAAGTGAAAAATCATGCACGTGGATAGGAGGAACCCCGGAGTGAGCTACAGAATGAGGGGGAGGGATGCTGTCAGTCACAAGGGAGGAAAGGGACTTGGGAGTCATTATTATGGAGGACTTGAAGGCTAGCAGGCAGGTAGCCAAGGTGGTGGGGAAGGCCAGTGAGATGCTGGGGTGTATTGGAACAGGTATCACGAGCTGGAGGAGGGAAGTATTAGTTCCACTGTACAAAATACTGGTGAGGCCTCATCTGGAGTACTGTGTGCAGTTCTGGAGGCCACACCTTTGTAAAGACACTGACAGGATTGAGGCAGTGCCATGAAGAGCAACTAAGATGGTGGGGGTTTGCAGCAGAAACCATATGAGGAGAGAGTGAGGGACCTCATTATGTACACACTGGAGCAGAGGAGTGAGTGAGGTGATATGATAGAGACATTCAAGTACCTCAAAGGTATAAATAAGGCGAATGGGGAAGAGACATTCCAGTTTAAGCAGGGTGCCGGGATAAGAGGTCATGACATGAGACTGGAGGGAGGTCGTATTAGGGGAAATGTGAGGAAATACTTTTTCACTGAGAGGGTGGTGGATGCATGGCTAGCCTCCCCGAGGATGTGGTGGTGGTGGTAGCAAGTACAGAAACTGGATTCAAGCATGCATGGGACAGGAATAAGGGAATCTTAGATATAGGAAGAAAAAGCTACAGCCTGTGACCAAGTAGGGTCACAGGCCGCTTATTCAGGTAGCAAAATGGGCAGTCTGGATGGGCCTTGTGAGCCTTACCTGCTGACAGAATCTATGTATCTATGTATCAGGGAAATACTGGCTACACCTCTGACAGTTCTGTTTAACAGCTTACTGGAAACAGGAGTGGTTGTAGAGGACTAGAGGAGGGCGGAGTCCCACTACACAAAAGTGGTAGCAGGGAGGATGCTGGCAACAGTCATCCTGACACAGATGGTGGGAAAGTTAATGGAATCACTGCTGAAGGAAAGGATTGTTAAATATTTTGAATCCAGTGGGTTACATGACCAAAGATAGCATGGTTTCTCAGGCGGGAGGTCACGTTAAACAAATCTGATAGATTTCTTTGACTAGGTGACAAAGGATTTAGATTGGGGGGAGCAGTGGACGTGGTCTACCTAGATTTCAGTAAGGCGCTCAACATCGTTTCACATAGGAGACTAGTAAGCAAGCTGGGTAACTGAGGAGTACATCCATAGGTGATAAACTGGATTAGAAAATAGTTAGGGGATAGGCAACAGAAGGCAGTGGCAGAGTTCACTTCGAGGAAGGGAGAGTGACCAGCACCCCGCCTCAGGGATAAGTGCTGGAACTGGAACTCTTTAATGTCTTTATAAGTGACACTGCAGAGGAGCTGCAAGGGAAGGTCTGCCTCTGTTTTGATGGCATCAAAATATGCAATAGGGTGGACACTCTGGGGGTGTGTGTGGAAAAGATGAGCAGAGACCTAAGAAAACTAGAGGAGTGGTCAATGTCACAGATTCACTCAGCCGGTCAGCCCTCTACTCCCAAAGTGCCAACCTCTGAGCACAGAATTGTGAACAGTGAACAGTACAAGGTAACCCTCTTGTCTGTTTTGTGGGTTCGAGTCACCTTAGTCTTAAGTTCTGGAGGGATTCAAACTGACAACCTCTTGTTAGCATACCCAATTATCCGGCTCAGATAATTCTGTCTTCGGGGGGCCAGATATCTTTGCCTATGGGCACCTAACCAGGTCTTACAAAATGAACCCTTAGAACTCCATGCAAGACCTAGAGAACTCTATCTGTTTCTCAGTTTGCTATCACAATAAGCTCATACACAGTGTCAACTATAACCTTCAAAGCTTCACTTATATAAAAAGAAATTTCAAGGCACACCAGGCAGTTTCCAGTTTTAAAATATATATCTTTACTTTAAAATAGATAAAATAGGAAAACAGTAAAATACAGGACAAGATATACCAACACATACAGCCTTAAAACAAACAGGTTTAAAAGTGCAGATTCCTACAAATAATAACACTCAGACTAGTCTTGTCTAAGGTCCTTACTTCTTAATCTTTCAGTGCTTCGTGGTCTCTCTTCTCTCAGTCAGATAATGAAAAAGAATGCCTCTTCTAAGGTTTGCTCAGTACGTTTAAAAACAGTCTTGAGCCAGCCTTCTCTCTGAGGTCACCTAACTCCACCTTGGCATATAAAATTTATATTTTATAACACAGGCTGCCCTAGTGAGATATTTAAAAAAATAATAGATGACATAATAAATCGCCTCTCTTCCTGTAACTTGTCCAAACTGGTCTTTGAATTGCTTTACCCTAGACATCAAAAGTCTCTTTGATGTAAGTCACTGCATATTCAAAGCAAATGTATATTGGACTCCTTAATTTAGTCTGGGACCTGGTATACCCAGACATCAAAGGTCTCTGATGAAATGAGCTGGCTTCCTGGGATGATGGTCCAAACAACATGCATAACAGATCAAAGGATTTCCCTGAGGGCATTATAAAATGGATATCTTGGTTCCTGCCTTCAAAGCAAACTAACAAGATAATTGTACCTCAGATCTCTGCAGTTTAAGCTACCTCCTGTCCTTTGAACTTATCCCTGGGGGGGGGGTTGATGTGTCAGTTTCAGCAAGACAGCATTTTCCTGACAGACAGTCCATCACACATTTTTTTACATTTACAAAAAATGATACATGGATCAGAACCAACTGTCCAAGTGTTACAGTCAACAGTATTGCAGTTGGGTGTCAATGCAAAAAAGTGCAAAATACTGTAATGCACTTAGGACACAGAAACCCAGGGGTAGAGAACAAAATGGGTCAAGTGGTATTAACCCCCACCAAGCAGGAAAGAGACCTGGTCGTAATCACATCAGATGACCTAAAGGTGGCTAGGAGGTGCAGCAAGGTAGTATTTTTTTTTATTTGTTTATACATTTGATAACCAGGAAAGGCACACTGAGCTGAGGCTCATTTCTAGATGCGACCAAGGGAAGGGAGAAAGGGATATAAAGCAGAAAACACATAATAGATACAGAAGATAAATATACAGTTACATAAGTTATAAAGCGAAGTATTGTACATTCAGATGGACTATATACAAATAGTGTCATACAGTTCAGAGGATTAGATTACTATCCACAAAAATCATTTGGCATGAGGCTGGGTATGTAAGTGGCTAGGAGCAGGTGCAAGTGGGGAGTGATATGGGAAGAGGAAATTTGTGGATATGAGAACGTTAGTCAGTATGGAGGGCTAGTGGGATGCTGGGGTGCATAGGGAGGGGTATCACCAGCAGAAAGTGGGAGGTGGTGTTGCCTCTGTATAGATTGCTGATAAGACCCCCACTGAGAGTACTGTGTCCAGTTCTGGAGACCAGACCTCTAGAAGGACATAGAGTGGAGGCAGTCCAGAGGAGGGCAACTAAATGGTGCAGGGTCTGCATCAAAAGCCCTAGACGCAAGGACCTCAATATGTATACCCTGGAACAGAGGAGGGAGAGGGGGATATGATAAAGACTTTTAAATACCACATGAGGATAAATAAGGTACAGGAGGAAAGTATTTTTCAGAAGAAAAGGTACTCAGGAACAAGGGGACAGGCTATGAAACTGGAGTGGGGTAGATTCAGGAGAGATGTGAGGAAGTACTTCTTCACAGAAAGAGTGGTGAATTCCTGGAACAGCCTTCCAGCAGAGGTAGTGGGGAAGAAAACAATAGTGGGGTTCAAGAATGCATGGGATAAGCACTAGATAATTACAGTAGAAAGTAAGGGGGGAGGGAGAAAGGGCTGTAGATTGGGCATGGTCTGCGTTAAGAGTGTACGTAGGGAGAAATGGGAAGACTGAATGGGTCAAACGGTGTTTACATGCTGTCAAATTCTATGTTTCTATGTTTCTGAGGGATGAGATGTCAGCCAGTTGCTGGAGCGAGCAAGCAGATATGAGGAGGGGGGGTTGAAAGACTGTCTGTATCATGAACGGTGGAACATGTTGTAAATCAGGGCTGCACTTCTCCAGTGCTGCTGCTCTGCCTCCCAAGAGTACAGAAGGATCTCTGGACCTCCAGTGCCTTCTCCTCTGCTTGTAATTGCTGCTTCGGGGGGTCCAGCCTGTCACAACAAAGTCATCTGGGACTTTGCACTGGGATCACATGCCAGCCAATCAGGGGCTGCCATTGTCAAAGCCACACCTTCTGAAACTAAGAACTAAGCAGGTTTCTCTCACATCCAAGTTCCATAAAGTCCTCAAAAGCATCAGATTCCTTGGCAAAGAGCTGTGCCTTTGTTCATGGGCAGTCAACCCTGACGCCATGCTTGCTACAAATTGTTAACAAAATCTCCCAGTCAGTGTGATGCATTCCTGCATCCATGCACTTATTCAAAAGTCATATTTCTTGAGTTGTCATGACATCAGCTTCAATTTAAGATCAAACACGATATGCTTACTTTGAAGATTATTGTTCCAGGACATTCTTGAAGATAACTCTGATCCCCCACCAGCTATATTTACACAATTTAGCCAGTCAACAAGCTGCAATGTTCTTTACTAACTGTGTAAATTTCATGCTGGCAGCATCAAAGATAATTGTGCAAGAGCCAAAAGTATGGTGTGGTACCAGCTTCTAGCTGACACAGAGAGACCACCTGCAATTTGTCAGTTGTCAAGTTTATATGACAACTATCTCTGAGCTGAAACTCAAAATCGAAACCTAAATTTATAGAAGCTCTGCCAAGGGGCCAGTTTCAGGATATCTTTCCCTACCTTAAATGGCAAGTTAGATGCTATGCCCTTTTTATTTAGGCAGGATGAACTGAAAAAAAAAGTTTAGAAACTAGACAATTTTTTTTCAGTCTCATCTAAACCATTTTCTTCTTGCTTGTAGAGCTCACATAGACAGCAGTTTTGACTAGATGTCTTAGTATGACCTCCCAATTACCTTAGTTAACAATTAAGCATTTATAAAGAATATAAAATACTGATTATAAAATTATGCAGAATAATAAAATAAAATATTTTTATAGCTAAGTTTTGTTCCTACAGACCCTATTCACAAAAGAATTTTCACCACAGGCACAATGGGAGAAACTGTTTCGTGGACAAGGCCTACTGAAAGTCAGTATGCAAATGTTTCATTCCGGTATTATATTTGAAATTAAAGAGAGGAATGTTGATTTTCAGGAATGTCAAACGCTCAATGTTTTCTGATGTCAAACAAGATCTTGTGTCAGTAATATCGTTACCAGCCAATCTAAACAATAATTCTGAACAGCCACCAGTTGGAGGACAATTCATGTACTTCATTCCAATTTGTGCTAAAGCAGGCCACAGATTTTGTTTTGATTTCCAGTATTTTGAAGGGATCAGCATTCCAATTAATATTGGTCTCTGCCAGGTACATCTCAACGATGGTCTGTGCTGAGGTTGTGTTAGAAGAAATGGATGAGGATGTGACAATGACATCTTTTAAGGGACTCCAGAGACCTGAAGCTGAAATGTGTGATTTGGGGACATTGCTATTTTTGCATGGTGTTGAAGAAGAAGAAGATCCTCTTGCAGTGACCAAAGAGGAAGAGGGAAAAATGCTGGAATACCAGAGAAGGGGCCCCCCAATACTGTGCCGTGTTGTAATGAAGACTGTGAATCTGATGCTATATTCCATTCCATGATAGTATGCACTTCATCAATTATTTCTTGTTTATCTTGAAAAACATGTCATCATCATTCAATAGTTGCTTTGATTTGTATTGTGGGTCCAAGATTGTTGCTTTAATGTAGTGCTCCGACTAAAGCATTTTATGTAGTTTTTCATCTTCAGCAACTTTTTTTGTTCATTCGTCTTGTGATACCTTTTTGTATTCTGGTGGGCAACCTGCCAGCTCCACTGGCAGCATGTGTGATGGAATTATCTGTGTTCTTTAAATTGTCTCTAATCAGATTCAATCTGAATTTTAAGATTTTTATTAAGAGTATCACCTGGCTCAGAGTTGCTGTGCTTGCACTCACCTCTCTTGTAATTTCCTCAAATGGCTGGAGGTGTAAACTTACAAACTCCAACATGGCTTACTGTGGTGGAGTAATATAGACATCTGCATCACCAATTTTATTCTCCATGGTGTACTGTCTGACAGCTTTCTTTTGTTCCAGCACCCTTTAAAGGTCGAATTTTACCTAATAGAAATGTCTTGGATCAGTCTATGCAAAGGTAAATTGTGCAACTCCTGTAGTTTTTCAAACAAGTGACAGACTTTGCATGAGGGACTGAACTGAGTGCAAATTCTTTTAGCAGTGTTAAAAGAGCCTTAATGTCCCTGTCCTCATCAAGAAAACTGAAATTCAAGTAGCGCAAAGCAGCGGATGTGAGAAAAAAAAAACAACCCTCAAAGCCTTCCTTATGCTGGACCTATTATCTGCAACTATAAAGCCAACTGACAGTCACTGTGGCATGTACCATTTCTGTACTAATTGTTTGAGCTCCTCATTGATACTGTATGAGTTATGTTTAGGTGGAATATAAAATATTCTTAAAACAGCAAACTGGAATTCACTGTTCCCACAAGAATTATTAATGCCCAGTGTGCAGTGACAGACATGAAGGGTTCAGGCTGACAGTCTGTCTAAACATTTGTTGTGAGGTGCACCACCCTCCCTACAACACTGGCCAAAACTCATCTGAGTTTTTTACATACAACATCATAAAGATCTGGAATCCCTGTGTAAGCACCCCCCACTATAGTGACTGTCTCCTCCCACTTTTGCCATATGTAGTTGGTGGGCTGGCCACCCGCTGGTCTGGCAGAGCCAGTCCGCCTCCTTTGGATATTTAATGGGCTGGTTTGGGGTTTGGAGAGGAGGCTGTTGAGAGAGAGACACGAGGTGTAAGCAGTGGTCTGTGCTCTGGCCCCACCATGGGATTAGGACCTTGGCAACTCAGCATTGTGTAGTCCACTCAGGAAGGAGGGTGTTATAGGGTCTTGTGGCTGGTATGGGGACTGGCTCTGTTTGGGAGCTGTGGCCTGGGGGAGGAAACTAGGGCCCACCTGCATGCACCATGGCACCGGGGTGGGATGGGGCTAGTCCCTGTGAGGAGGCCTTGGTTTGAAGGAATAGTGGAGGTGGAGCAGTGGTGGTAGCCTGTGTTGTCGGCCTGGTGGTGGTGGCAGCCTACCTGCCCTGTACCCATGTGGCACTCTGTTCTTTGTTCAGATAGGCTGTGGGGAGAGAGAAGAGAGCCCGGTGAGTCCCTTGGATCGCCCATGTTTTGTCTTTGTCTGGGGATGTCAGGGGCCTGGGCTCCATGCCCTGCGTTGCAGGATGAGGGAAAATTGAGAGATGTGAGGGCTGCAGCCGGGTTAAGCCACTATGGAGTTTTTCTGGTCTGAGAGGTCAGCATGTGTTTGAGCTGCTTTGGGATGCAGGCTGAGGTGTTAATTGCAGTGCAGCCTGGTAATGTTACTGCCCGAATCCGAGCCCCTTGGCTTCATTGGAATACACCTCCATGGCCTTTTCAGCCCTAAGTTTGTGTGCCATGGCTTGGTGCCACTGTTGTAAGCTGTTTTCCCTCTAAGCAGTGCCTCCAGCTCCTGGGAGCTATTTGTTTGACCAGTAATAAATTAATCTGATGTTTTATCTTTTAATCAGTGTGTGTCCTCCTACTGTTGTTCTTAAGAATTTAAACACTGCCTCAAACTCCAGCTTGCTCCCACAGCTCAAGTCGTCAGTGTACAGCCCCCCCCCCTTTTTGGCTGTGTCTGGCAAAAAGCAACACACTGCCTCTAACTCCAAGTTGCTCCCACAGCTTAAATCATATGTGTACAGCCCCCCATTTTGGCTGTGTCTTGCAACTGAAGCTGAACCTGTGAGCTGCTATCACGTAAGTGCCATCTTTAGTTTTCCCGTTAGGATGGTTTTCGCAAGTTGAAGTCCCTCCCCAACATTTAACACCAGGCCCCTAGGCACTCAGGAAGGGGATGGCTTACAATGTGGGGGCGAATCCGGGATCTGTCTTTGGGGTGTTTGAACTATACCTCGAGCTCCTGTGGGCTTCAGCAGCATCTTTGCAGTTTCTGGCTGTTTTGGATTGCACCATCAATGTATTGCACCATCTTCTGTAGTTTTACGCCTTTTTCTGCTTGGCCCCATCTTTGGGATGGTGGTGCACAGGCAATCCTATACAAATGGGGCTGCTTGAATGCTGACTGGCTGAGGCAGAGCTCAGGACTGTGGGAGCTTATGGTTGTGAGTGCCATTTTTGGAGAAGGATTGGAGAATGCTGTAGCTGTTAAAATCTCAGGAAAAAAATGGCAGAAAATCTCCCTGAGAATGAGCCCCCTGCAATGGTACCTGCATCACTGCTGTCCTGGCACTGGTGTAATGCTGAAAGGGGGGCTCCTGCAGACCGGTGTGCGTGCTGTAGTTACCATGGGATTGGAGTGGTTTGTTGCCTCTGTGCTCCTCGTGAGCTCGAGGAGTACCTCCCATGGCTAACATATATTCGGTGCCACTGTATATGCCAGAGTGGACATGGCCATCTTTGATGTCCCTGGGAAAAAACACTATTTTTTCAAAGGGCAGCCTGGACAACTGGGATGAGGTCAGATCAGCTACTACACCTTTGAAGCCCTCTGTTCCTGAAGCCTCTGCTGAGGAGAAAGAAGTAGATCTTTATGGCGAGGAAGGGCATAGCTGTTTGCACAGCCCTTCTCTGCCTAAGGCACTTGAGCCTCCCTGTGGCAGAGGTAGAGGACATGGGAACCTTACAACATCTGAAGGCTCCCGAGGGGCCCAGGGAGTCAGGGTCTGCATCCCCACCTGCCAGGGCCTTAAGTGCTTCTGACAAGATGGACACTTCTTCAGGGAAGAAGTTGCCGGATGTCCAGGTGGAGTAGGTCAACCTCTGTGGTTCTGTGTGTCTGGAACCCCCTGTACTGCTCCCCAGTCAGCTGTAACAACCCCTGGCATTTCAGGACCAAGAGGTGGAGAGAGCCATACCCCGGCCTTATTGATGTCCACAACTGGCCTTGCCAGATAACCCCCCCCCAAGGCTGCCTCAGCTGTGCATTCTCCAAATGGAGAAAATGTATGGCCTACGTCCCGATGACCCTCTCAACATCTAGTACCACTCCTGTGTGTGGCTAGAAAATGAAATGGCCCAGCAGACCAGTGTAAGAAGCATCCCAGAGTGGTCAAAGGCCGAAAGGTGGGTGCATCAGAGAATTCATGCAGAATACCCCAAAGAGGATTACCCCTATGTCCCTGAGAGGATTTGGGACACAATAGAAGAAAAGCAGTCTGACTGGGTTTTCTTTGGTGCTGTCAACAAACCTCAGCTGAGGAACTGCCAATCCAGACCCCCTGCATCTGCTGCCATCACAAAGGCCAGATCCCTGTGGAACTCCTCGGTCTGGACAGGATTTAATTTATTTAAACATTTCACCCTCATCCAGTATGTCATTGGGAGATGCACCAAATATTATATTGTGGCTTCAGATTCATTTAGCACCGAAACCACCAAGCCAGATTCACAATTCTATTACCCTCATAGCGGAGGACCCGCCCTATGAAGGATGAAGTTTGTATGAACTTAATAAGAACATGCACAGGACTATGTTTTTATTCCCCGTTTGAAATTTCTTGGACTGCTATATGCTGGGTGAGATCTTTTCATTACTTTTTTGCAAAGTTTAAAAGGCTGTCTTTCTTGTTAAAGAGTTTGTTCTTGCTAAGGTTAAGAAAAAAAATACTGTTATGTTTATGTGGCTTGTGCCTAAAAACAAAGTTCATGTTCTGGACTTTTCATTGAACTGGTAGTGTGAACTTTGCCATCCTAATGGACTGGGAATTTAATGTGCCCTTGTTGAGGATAGTGCATGGAAAGGGGAGATGGTAGTGTGTGGACGGTGTAGTGAGTATGTGAGTGCTTGCTTTTCAGAGGGTAACTCTTGATGGGGGTGTCTGGTCTGTGGTTGTGTGTGTGCTTGGGAGTGAAAGGTGGTGTGAAAGAGATGAGGTTTCTGGGTAACTGTCTTAATATATTAACTGCCCTGTGGCGTGTTACCTTTTTTTGATAGTGTTGTTTGTTCATTAACTATATTGGGGGTATTTGTGCTGAGGGGGTTGAGTGTAACTGGGTGCTGGGTTCCATCTTCTGGCAGCAGCATGGCCTTTTGGGAGGGAGGTTTATGGGATTGTGGGTCCCTGTGTTATTATGTTTTCTGGTGGGTTCCCAGAGGGGGAGAATTTGTATATGTTGCCTTCCTTTCCTCTGGTGGGGTAGCCAGGTGCCCCATTCAACAGGAGGTGAATGGTAGGGGGGAGAGTGTAAGCACCCACCTTCAGGGGAAGCTTATAATGACCATCTCCTCCCACTTTTTCCATGTTTGGTTGGTGGACTCCCCGGGCAAAGCCAGTCTGCCTCCGTTGGGTATTTATTGGGATGATTTGGGGTTTGAAGAGGAGGCTGGTGGGAGAGAAACACAAGGTGTAAGCATTGGGTCGGGGCTCCAGCCTAGGCCCAGGATTTGAGCCTTGACAACTCGGCATTATGTAGTCCGCTCGGTAAGGATGGTTTAGGGTTCTAAAGCTGGTATGGTCATCTGGTCTGTTTGGGAGCGGCGACTCGGGGAGGAAACTGGGGCCCACCTGTATGCACCACAGAACTGGGGTGGGATAGGGTCTAGTCCCTGCGAGGAGGCTGTGGTTTGAAGGAATGGTGGGGGCAGTGCAGTGGTGGCAGCCTGCGTCGTGGGGCCTGGTGGTGGTGGCGGCAGCCCACCTGCCCCGTACCAATGTGGCACTCTGTTCTTTGTTCAAACAGCCTGTGGGCAGAGAGAAGAGAGCCTGGTGAGTCCTTTGGATTGCCAGTGTTTTGTCTAGGTCTGGGGATGCTGGGGGCCTGGGTTCCATGCCCTGGGTTGCAGGATAAGGGAGAATTGAGAGGTGTGAGAGCTGCAGCCTGGTTGAGCCACCGTGGACTTTTTCTGGTCTGAGTGGTTGGCATGTGTTCAAGCTGCTTTGGGATGCAGGCTGAGGTGTTAATTGTAATGCGGTCTGATAATGCTGCTGCCCAAATTTGAGCCCCTCGGCTCCATTGAAATTGAGCTCCATGGCCGTTTTGGTCCCATGTTTGTGTGCTGTGTCTTGGTGCCACTGTTGTAAGCTGTTCTCCCTCTTAGCCATGCCCCCAGCTCCTGGGAGCTGTTTGTTTGTCTAGTAATAAATATAATAATAAATAATTGTGGGATCTGGCCCTGTATCTTATTATTTTAGGGGTCTGAGGGGTATTTAACTTCAGTACATTTACCCTCCTTTTATTACTATCATTACTAGCTGTCTTAACGAATAGTCTCATAATAGCTGCATATTAGTACGCCTTCCCATATAGGGAATTGACTAAGAATAAAACTGTTATGTTCTAACATTTATTCTGGTCTTGTTCAACAAACTCACACTGCAACAGGAGTAGAGCAGCTTTCATTTTTATTCAGGTGCCTCTCTGGTCTCAACAACAACACTCTCTGTCTGCTCTCTTTCTAGCTTACACATCTCGGAATGCTGCCCTCAAGTGGCAGAGTAACGCAATGCATTACCATTTCACATACATAACATTTCCTCCCCACTAAATTATATTGTTACCAAATGAACAAGTATTAGCATTATTCGCTATTAAGATGGTTCATTCTATGCTAGAGGCAGGGGGTAGACTACCCCAGGCCTCGAACCAGTCAAGGGGATTATTCTGCCCCGATAATTTGATCTGGCTCTCTAACTACACAAAACATTTTGTTCCTTTCAAATGTCTCACAGGTTCAAACGATCTGGAGGTTTTGAAATTGGATGGATAACGCTTTCGTGAGCAACCCTGGCAAGGCTGCCCTGCCTGGTACCTCCTCCAATCCTCGGTTGGTGGTTGTACAGCCTCACCATTGCTCCTCTCCACCTCCTCCTTTGCATCTTCAGAAGGTGTTGAGACTTCTGTAGTGGGGCTTCTGTAAGCTACAGCAGATGGAATCCACATTTCCCGTGAGTTTTCTTCCCTGGAAGTGTCCCCATCTGTGCGCTGCTGAAGATCTAGGAGCTGTTCAGCATGACGTCTCCATTTTCCTCCAGATTCAACATCAACTGTATACGACACTGGACCCGTCTGAGATGTCACCACACCAGAGGTCCACTTCTCCCCCTTCCGGTAATCTCGAACAAGCACCTCTTGACCAACAATGAACTGCCTGTCTTTTGAACAAGCTTGCCGGTGCAGTATTTGAGATTCTTGGTTCTTCAAAACCTCCGATGCCACATCTGGCTTAAGCAAATCAAGACGGGAGCAAAGCTTACCCCGAAAAAATAACATTGCTGGAGATTCCTTTGTTGTAGCATGGGGTGCATTTCGGTATGCCAGCAGGAAGTTATCCAACTTGTGTTGTAAGGTCAAAGACCGCCCTGCTGATTTCAGAGCATTCTTCATGGTCTGCACAAAATGCTCCGCTAGACCATTAGTCGAGGGGTGATATAGGGCACTACGAATATGCCTCACACCATTGGACTTCAAAAATGCTGCAAAGTCACTAGAAATAAATTGTGGTCCATTGTCACTGACCAGCTGTTCAGGAATCTCGTAATGGCTAAATAGTCCTCACAGCACTTGAATGGTCTTACTGGTAGTAGTAGTGTCCATGACTTGAATTTCGGGCCACTTTGAGTGGGCATCTACAACAATTAAGTACATGTGTCCCTTCCACGGCCCCACAAAATCTACATGAATGCACTGCCACGGTGCACCTGGCCACATCCAGGGATGTAGAGGTGAGGGACACAGCATTTTCTGAACACGCTGACAAGTAGTGCATGTTTTTGCTTGTTGCTCAATTTGAAAATCAATCCCTGGCCACCAAATATAGCTTCTAGCTAAAGCCTTCATTCTCACTACGCCCGGGTGTCCCACATGTAGCTCATCCAGAACACGAATATGTAGTTTTGAAGGGACAATCACCCAGACACTCCACATCAAGCAACCTTGCTGTACTGAAAGCTCATTACGTCTGGTGTAGAATGGTGATAACTCACCGTGAATGTCCTGGTTCACAGTAAAAGTCCCTTTTGTTACTAAGTCCAAGACTTGAGACAACACAGGATCAACTTTTGTCTCCTTTTTAATTTCAGAACTTGTGATAGGTAATTTCTCAAGCTGACTGATGTAGAAGACATCGACAGTGTCCACTTTGTCACTGTGGGCTACCTGCAGAGGCAATCTTGAGAGCCCGTCAGCATTGCCATGAAGAGCCACCTTCTTATATTCAATGCGGTAGTTGTGAGCTGATAACAAGAGAGCCCAATGTTGCATTCTGGCTGCTGCCATGGAAGGAATACCTTTGTGGGGGCTGAAAATGGTTGTGAGGGGACAGTGATCAGTGAGGAGTGTGAATTCCCGACCATAGAGGTATTGGTGGAATTTGCGAACTCCGAACACTATTGCCAAAGCTTCTCTCTCAATTTGGGCATAGTTTTGTTCAGCTTTGCTGAGAGTTCTGGATGCAAAGGCAATTGGCTTTTCGTCCACATTCGGTTGAACATGAGAAAGAACTGCTCCCACCCCATAAGGTGAGGCATCACACGCCAGTCTGATGCTTAGCTGTGGACTATAGTGAATGAGCACATCTTGAGAAACAAGCTGCTTTTTAGCCTTCTTAAACACACTCTCACAGTCCTTTGTCCAACATCAGGACTTCCCTTTGCACACAAGCCATTTAGTGGGTTGAGAATCGTAGCCAGATTGGGAATAAACCTGCCATAATAATTTAACAGGCCCAAGAACGACCGTAACTGGCTCACATTTTCTGGTGCTGGGGCATCCACAATCATTTTTTCTTTCTCAGGGGATTTGTGTAAGCCCGCTGCTTCTATGGTATGGCCCAAGTACTCCAATGAAGTCTTGAAAAATTCACACCTCTCCTTCTGGACACGCAAGCCAAAATCTTCCAATCACTGCAGAACTGTATCCAGGTTCTTCAGGTGCTCTGCATCATTCCTTCCAGTCACCAGTATATCATCCAAGTAACAGTGAACATTTGGAAGACCTCGTAAAACCTGGTCCATAGCGCGCTGAAATATGGCTGGAGCTGATGCAATGCCAAAAGGTAGGCGATTATAGCAGAAGAGACCCTTTTGGGTGGTTATTGTGAGATATTTCCTTGAGTTTTCATCTACTCTCATTTGTAGATAAGCATGTGACAAATCCAGTTTACTGAAGCATTGGCCCTGTGCCAGCGATGCAAACAAGTCTTCGATGCATGGGATTGGATACTGTTCCACACACAGAACTGGATTTATAGTTACTTTAAAGTTTCCACATATTCACACAGACCCATCTTTCTTTACCACTGGCACTACTGGCGTTGCCCAGTCACTACACTGTACAGGTGACAAGACTCCAGCTTCGGTTAGGCGAGTTAATTCGGCCTCCACTTTCGGTCTGAGTGCATAAGGTACTGGGCGAGGTTGACAAAACTTTGGTTTGTGCTGTGGCTTCAAAAACACTCTTGCCTCAATGCCCTTCATTGTGCCTAACTCCCCTTTGAATAAAGGAGCATGTTTTTGCAACACTGCTTCTAGAGAGTGTTGTTCACCCGTATTAACAGTCCTTATCTCCTGCCAGTTGAGGCGTATTTTCTTCAGCCATTCCCTGCCTAAGAGTGAAGGGAAGTTACCTTTAACCACGTACAAAGGCAGTAGTGTCATTTGTTCATTCATTTTCACCTGCACTTTGATAACACCTTCAGGTGAAATTGCCTCGCCAGTGTATGTCCTCAGTACAACGTCAGTCGTTTGCAGGGGTAGATGTCTCAACATAGCGTCATACTTGTCTGTAGAAATCAATGAAACTGCAGCCCCTGTGTCCAATTCCATTTTCAGTGGTTTCCCTTCAATTTCAGGAGTTACACAGATGGTTGCCGTTTCCCCTTTAAGAGTCAGCACGTGCAATGCTAATTCAGTATCAGTGTCATCACTGCTCGTTCCCTGTGTTTCCACACGATGTACTTCTCTCTTTCTACATTTCACAAATTGCTTCCCTTTGCTTCCATTGATTTCCCCTCCTTTCTTTTTCCCTCTGCACACTCGCCCAATGTGGCCTTTCTTCCCACAGTTATGACATGTCTGTTCTTTTAAACCAGCAATCCTTATCACTGTGATTAGCCTTGCCACCAACGACCACATTTATTAGGCTTCCTGGGAAGAGAAGGATAAAAGCATTACTTTCAGGGAATCGCTTAAGTGCTGAGCCTCCCGTGCAGCTGTTTCCATGCCGATACAGCGATCTCTAGCAGCTTTCTTGTATGTCAGCCCGCCTCCAGATAAGAGGCGCTTCTGTGGCCGGCTTCGCATAAACGCACACAAATCTGTCCCGAATCATCATCTAAATGGTGCCAAACTCGCAATGCTCAGCTAATTTCTTTAGAACAGCCAGATACTACGCAACAGACTCACCCTCTGCTTGATTTCATTTGTGAAAGCGAAATCTTTCAGCAATCACCAGAGGCTTAGGAGAGAAATGTGTCAGTAAGACCTCCACAATACTGGCAAAAGTTTTCTCCCTGGGCTTTTCTGGCGCTATTAGACTTCTCAGCAAACTGTACGTCGTGCTGCCCATGACACTCAGTAACACAGCCACTTGTTTTTCATCACTTATGTCATTTACTGTGACAAAATGTCCAAATCTCTCAATGTAAGTTGTCCATTGTTCCACATTTTCATCAAAGGCATCAGTATGTCCTATGGTTGCGCCATCTTTATGTGTCTCCTCGCGGGTTCACTCGTGGGTCCAAAAGTTACGTCTCAGGAAAACCCTCACAGCTGTAATTCGTTCTGGTAAGGTACCGGAGAGAAATTAAACACCGCGTCGCCAATTATGTTATGTTCTAACATTTATTCTGGTCTTGTTCAACAAACTCACACTACAACAGGAGTAGAGCAGCTTTCATTTTTATTCAGGTGCCTCTCTGGTCTTAACAACAACACTCTCTGTCTGCTCTCTTTCTAGCTTACACATCTCGGAATGCTGCCCTCAAGTGGCAGAGTAACGCAATGCATTACCATTTCACATACATAACAAAAACAGAACAAAACAACACAAATATTATAATCCATACTCTAAACCAAATTAATGGTTTATTTTAATTTCTTTTAATTCAGCCTGCACATAGAGGGTTAATATTAATATTAGTTGGAGTGCACATTACCATATACAGTAATTTATAGAATAGTATAATTGGTTTTATTACTTTATGGTTTTCACAAGCACTGTCACTTGAAGGGTAATGGTTTAAAAGCACACCTATACTAGCATCCTTTCAAGCTTGAAAAAGCACAAGAGGTGCAAAAACATTTGGTTCTCAAGGGCGGGGTGGATCCTTATCTGCACTGCTGGACTTTGGAATGCTGTTGTTTGTATTTTATACTTCTCTTTAATAAAGGATGAAATGAACGTATTCTAGAACGGATTGTCCTGCCATTGTCTGTGGTGATCGGGAAGCCAAGCTGGCTGTCTCCTGTAAGAACCGTATTAATCTTTGCTTGGCCCCGACCTGCATATGTCTAGCCACCTTCTCTACTCAACTGTGTTTTTTGGTTTTTTTTTGTTATATAACTTTAGTTTTAATTAATGATTGATTTGCTTTACCCTCCTCTGAACTACCCAGCCAGCAGTACTGCACCACCTGTGACAACTTGCATGTTTTTTTTTGTTATAGAACTGTACTTATTTTTTAAATTAATGATTGCTTTGCCCTCTACTACCCAGCCAGCAGTACTGCACCACCTGTGACCGTGACCTATGGCAATTTGTGTTTGTTTTATTATAGAACTGTAGTATTTTTTTAATTTATGTTTGCTCCCCTGGACTACCCTACTGCACAGCCGAGTTGCTTTGCTTTGCCCTCCCCAGCCTGGACTACCCTTACTGACTGATTTGTTTTGCCCTCCCCTGGACTACAGTACTACATACACACAGCCCAATTGCTTTGCCCTCCTCTGGAGTACCCTACCAGACAGTACACATACACACACACACACACACACACACACACACACATTGCTTTGTTTTGCCTTCCCCTGGACTACAGCAAACTATACACAGCTTGATTGCTGTGCCCTCCCCATTGCTAGCAGCACTGTACCACCTAATCAAATCGGCACAGTAACTTGTAGTTTTATTTTTACTGTGTTTTTGTTTTTTTTGCAGCACTTGCTTTGTCCTCCCTGGCCTACTCTGACCTACACATAAACAGCCAACAGCACCAGACTACACCACAAAAGCACAGCACCCATTCAGTTTTCTCACTCAACCACTTTTTCTTTTTGTACTAGTCTACTGCACAAGTCACAGTCTTCATTTTTGATTTCTTTTCTTTTTTTTTATATCCGGGCACACCTACCGCCCAAATGCACAGTCTCTCCCCCCCCCCATTGGAGCTTCCTGAACCTGATTCCTCCTGATACATTTTTCACTCCGCCTCCACTCCCCAGGAAGCAAGTAAGACTCTAACTGCAGGCAGCACTGCACACATTGCTCCACCATTTTGTTTTGAATTTGGTCTTTCCTGCCCACTGGCTCCCAGTCTCTCCCTCCCGCCCCATCCTGACTTGTGACTGATCTAAGATCTGACTCGTCTCTTGGTGTCATGCTCCTATGCGCCATGTGGTGCACTTACACTGCTTTTATAGCCTGACTTTCTGGTGTCATATGACATCCTGTCTAACACTGTTTCCCATTGGATGCCACTGGCCACCTGTGCTAATGCTGTACATGGAGGGTGGTGTGCCATCGGCATCAGAGGAATGTGGGTTGGAAGGAAGTAGGAAGGGAACTAGTAGAAAGCAAGTTGCTTACCCATGGACCCGGAACTGGACTTTTTCCACAAAGTCTATATTTATCCGAGTCTGTTGGTAAGCGCCAGATCCGGTTGGGGGGGGGATCTGATTGATGGTGAAATAGTCTGCCCAGCCCTGCTGCAAATGTACTATATTACTGCTTAAATGTTATCACTTTGCTGTTGCTTAAAAGCTTGAATGCTATCATATCCACCCTGGCTTTGTCTACTGTTTCTCTTAGGCTGGGGCAGGGTGTTTAAGTAACTACTAGATATCATGTACTATCAGGATAAAACAATTCTTGTTACTAGCTCATAGCTCTGGTGTAACAACTGCCTGACAACTGTCTGTTGTAAATCCCTACTGGGGGTCTGACAATATAGGAGTTTTAACTAAAAACTAGGTATCACGTACTATCAGGGTAATACCATACTTGTTACTAGCTCAAAGCTCTGGCGTAACAACTGCCTGACAACTGTCTCTTGTAACTCCCTATCTGGGGTCTGACAATATAGGAGTTTTAACTAACCACAAGGTATCATGTACTATCAAAGTAATACCGTTCTTATTAGTAGCTCATACCTCTGGTGTAACCACTGTTTAACAACTGCAGTCTTGTAATGTGTACCTATCTGGGGTCTGACAACATAGGAGTTCAGGAGTCATTCTGCCTGACATTGGTACCTTATCAGCTCTCCATCTGGGATCTGATAACATAGTATGTCAGGAATCTTACTGCTAGTATGTTAGGTAATGCTCTGATTTGCTCAACATTTTTAATCCATGCTTGCTTCTAACCACGGCCCAGCTGTTCCTACTCAACTGCCTTGTTTATTGCACCAATCCCCTGCCTAGCTCTGAACTCTTTGCCACTCCCTTAAAGCTAACTACTAAGTGCACTAAAAAGGTACCCAGAAGAGCCACTTGTGGACAACATGCTTATACTTACACTCATACTCCGCATTATCTCCAATGACACCTTCTCCCAGCCACCCCTCCACCCCCAAAACTCCAATCCAGGCTCACATTATGCAGATGTCCAGCCAGGCCTACTACATCTCAACTGGGTCCACATAGAAACACTAATGAGGCTTTACTGCACCCATCCCATTTGGTCAATGACCCCCTCAACAACCTCTATCGAAAGCCCTGCCACAGTACAGCCAGCTCCTCCTTTTTATTTATTTATTTATTTATTTTCTTCTTTTTGCCCCGCAGTTGTCCACCGATCATCCACCCAGTCACGGACCTCCACACTCCCACCTCCATTGCTGCGCCCTTCCCCTGAAACCCCTGGCTCACCCTCCAGGGGGTGGGGTCACGGCACCGGCCCTATAGTGCCGTAAAACCAGTAGCTGACTGGGGAGCCGGCTCGGAGGTTAATTGAAGTCGGAGGCTAGCTTCACGGAGGTGGCCAACTGCAAGATTTTTTCCCGGTATATGGGGGCAGGGATGTGCAATGACAACCAGCATCTGCCCCACACCCCAATGTGCTGGCCTTGGTGCTGTGGTGCACCCAGCCTCTGCCAGGTGTCCCTAGTGCACCAAACGCACTCCCCACCCTCCCCCATAGGGAGGGAGCACAGTCATGGGACACTTAATCCCTCTCCCCTGGCCAGCAATCTGGCAACCCGGGTCCATTCCCAAACCCGGGTCGTCAGTGTCGCAGGTTGGCACCTTGCCCCTGCGCCGGCGGGCTGGTCTATCAGCCAGCTCCTCCTAATTCTGCTACTACTATAAGGTGGAGACAGGAGTCTAACCCCGGCCCTCCTCTAAATCCCATATGTCAATGTCAGAAATCTCTTTCCCAAGACTGACCTAATCAAAACTTGGACAGTCTTGAACCAACTTGACTTCTTGATCCTAACCAAAACCTGGCTGTCCGCATGCATTTCCTCCTCAACCATAGATATCCCTGAATACTCATCCCACAGACGTGACTGCTCCAAGAAAGTGAGTGGAGTACTCATCTACTCAGCATTCTCCCATAGCTTCCCTGTAACTTCCTGTGAAACCTCTCCAAAATCATGCAAACTGATCTCTAGGGTCCTCACCTCATTCCATCCCACTGCAGATAATGAGTGTCTGCTACACCTCAGCTAAACATTCTGATGTGGTACGGGGAATACTCCATAAAGTGCTGGATCTCCTACCCAAATGTGAACATATTGTGCTTGGTGACTTCAGTTCCAACTGGCCAGCGGGAACCAAGCTCCTGACTCTCCCCAAACTCCACTCAAAATCAAAGTCCCGAATCTGCACCAATTGATTTCAGTGCCCACCTATTTCAACCCCAATTCCTCCACCAATCATAGTATGATTAACTGGGTGTTGGTAACTTATCCACAGAGAATCCTGACCTCTGGCACCCTGCCAGATATTTCAGTGACCACTGCATGACTTACTGTGTGTATAAAATTAAACCAATAAAAGCCCCCACAAAATAACCTTTGACAGACCCTTCAAAACTTTCTGCCCAGAAAGATTCTTACAGGATCTTCATGTGGCTAACTGGGCCCCGGTCCTATGTGCCCTCGATCCAGAAGAGGCACTGGCACACTTCTCCACAACTTTCTCAGCCATTTGGGACAAACATGCCCCAATCAAGTGGTCAAGAGTTTGGGGTCACCACCTCCCCTGGATGACCCCCAATTTAATAGAACTCTTTCAGAGAAGGGACTCAGCTTGGGTCAGGCACAAATCTAGTGAGCTAATCCAGGACAGTCAAGCCTATGCCACCTTTCAGAGTTACTTCACCAGGAGAATATAACTTGCCAACTACTTTCAGAACAAGCTACCTTCCAATGCCCTTGACCATTAACAATTTTGGAAGACAGTAAATTCCTTAGTCACCCCTCCCCCCCCCCACTCACTGGGGCACACTCCACATCCATCTTCTCTTTAACTGCCAACAACCTCAACAAATTCTTCACTGAAGGCCCTAGGGCTTTTGGCCCCAATAGTCCCCACCCCCCACAGTCCAACCCAACCTCACGTGACAGCTTCCCCCTATAGTCAATTTCAGTTGACACCATCTGCAAAGAATTACTATGCTAAATGCTATATCCAGCTGTGGCTCTGATGGCATCTCACCCAAATTTCTCAAAGTTGGTGCTCCGGTAAAAGCTGCCCCTGTTGCTCACATATTCAATCAGTTCCTCTGCACTGGTTCCTTCTCATGTAGCTGGAAGCATGCACTGGTGGTACTGATTAACAAAGGTGGCCCAGCTGACTCTCACTCCAACTACTGCACAATTTTACTTTTACACATCCTCTCCGAAACCCTTGAGAGGTTTGTCAGCAGGCAGCTATCCAACTTCTATGCACAATGCACCTTCCTTACAGCATACCAATCAGACTCTTGCCCCAACCACTCTACTTCCACTTCCCTGCTTAGGGTTACTGACCACATACACTCCAACTTAGATAATAACCTAGGTACAGGTGCCATATTTATAGACCTAGCAGAGGCCTTCAACGCTGCAGACCACCCTCTGGTCCTGCACTGACTAGCAGACTCTGGTGTCTCTCTAGCAGCCCCAGCAGGGTTCCAATCCTAACTGGCCAACTGCACCCAATAGAAACATAGAAACTGTCAGCAGATAAGGACCACATGGCCCATCTAGTCTGCCCATAAGCTCTTGTACTGGATTACTGCTTCTGACCCATCCGTTGCTGAACCTCTATGGATCCCAACCCATTAAGCTAGGCACAAACTTCTCCTCCACACTACCATCTCTCTAGGATTCCCCAAGGTTTAGTTCTGGGGACCCTACTCATCACAACCCTCATTAACAACCTCCCCTTGTCCATTTCAATCAGCAGCATATGCATGTAGGCAGACAACACCATAGTCTACTTATCAGGTATGTCTACTCCCTGAATTGAGGAATCCTTCCAACAGCACTTCATGGCAATCCAAAAATGGTTCCATGATAATTGTCTTGTCATGAACCAAAAATGATGGTGTCCATGCTGTTTTGCACCAAGCAATGGATCAACCCCCCTTCCCGACCATATGTTCCCTGGATGGAGTTTGTCTAGACTCAGTCACCAATTATAAGTGGCATGGTCTCCACTTGGACCAACACCTGTATTACTCCAATTATATTTCCCAGATCATAGCTAAGTCCTTCACTAAAGTTGGCATCCTTTACCAAGTTAAGAGCTGTCTTCCACTAAAAATAAGGAAGCAGGTGGTGGACCAATGAATCCTTCCCCTTCTGGACTACAGGGACCTAGTGTACTCAGGAGCTAAGTCCACCTCCCTCAATAAAACTGTCATCCTGTTCGATGCACTGTGCCAATTTGTGTTGGGTGGCTCCCCCATCCACATCACTATACTGTGTACAATTAATTGGCTGGGTCCCCCCCCACATGAGGCAAATAATGCACAACGCTCTCATGGGAGCAAACTACTGGACTGGCAAACTACCTGAATACCTATCTGACCTATTCTCTCTTTCAGCTAACCCTGACTACTCACTCAGATTTGAGGCTAGCGGCCATCTCCATGTCCCTTAATACAAACACAGCCTAGGCCAAATCTCTATTAGCTACAGGCCCCTAGCATCAGGAACAATCCACCCTCCAAAGTTACTGCTGATGCCTCCCTTAAATCATGCAAGGCCCTGATCAAGATTTACTTCAAGGCCCCATCAACCTGCCCCTGCAGCCAGCCTTGCACTCCAATGTCTGGGGCTCCCTCACAAGACTCCTTGTAGACCACTGCTGGTGGTGGCTAACAAGTTGACTCTTTTCATTTAGAACCCTGCCATATTACTCCAGTATTACTGGTGCCACCTAACTCTGTGCCCTTCCTGAGGGACCACAGTGGCTTAGAGTCATCTACTTGGACTTGAACCATTTGTTTCTTACCATGTGAACTGTATGAACTTGGGAACTGTGCATACCCTGTACTGTGCCCATTAGTGGCTTCGGCTCCGATTTGAACTTAAATTGCATAATTTATATTTTGCATTGGGAACTGTATGTCTCAATTACTGTAAGTACCCTGTAATTTTACCCTTCTATCCCAACTCCCCCCTTACACCCAGGTCACAACTGGAAACAAGAGCTGGGCTCCATGTGCTTAACTGGTAAAATATGCCTTAAACAAATAAATAAAGAGACCCAAAAGAACCAAATAAGATGAGAACAAGGGGAGTCATGTAAAAAAGTGATTGGTCATGTCCAGTGAGCTGTTAAGTAAGACTGTAAGAGGTGCAACTAGTACCTCACTGAGCTCCCTCAATACCCAAGGATGCACTCCCTCAGCCACATTGGCTGTTAAAGATGAGCCAGGTGTGGAGTGTACCCTGCTGGAGGGGGGAGGGTTACCTGGGGAATTTACTGTCTTCCAGAAGTTTGCAAAAAACTGCATTAATGCATCAGTTAGGGTTCAAGTTAATGCAACAAAAGTAGGGCAATGTGGTGTAAGGGTTTCCAACCCTAAACCCCCAACCTCAAAGCAGCAAAAGGAAAGAAACATTAAGGATGTGGGTCTCTGGACTCTTGGCAAATCAGTGGTGGGATCTTCCTTGGGGAAGGAAGGGGTTGATGACCCATATTTCTTCACTAATTATTTTCTTAATTTATCACAATACCCAGCACCACATGTAATCAGTGGGGACTTTAATATTACTTTAAATCCTCTGGCTAGAACCATTGGCTCTACAGAGTCAAAGAAAGCAGCCATATGACTTCTAGTTATATTAAGTATTTCAACATAATAGATATATACAGATTTAAAAACCAAGAGAAAGAGGAAGGGCCAGATATTCAAAGCTTTGCCCTGGGTTAAGTTAACACTGCCTGGCATGCAAACTTAGCCTGGAGCACAAAGCAAGCTATATTCAAAAGGAATAGCCCAGGGCAAACAGCTTCTGAATATAGCATGGGAATGAGGCCGTGCAAACTGGGCTGGGAGTGCAGGTTAAACGTAGCCCTGGAATAAGACAGCACTAAATACAGCAATCAGGAAGTGCAAACCACAACAACAACACAGTGCACAGCGATGTGAGGGTAGGCAGAAAGGAACTATGTGGCCAATGTGTGTTCTGGCAAATGCACAGACCCAGTACAGCTGCAGGCAGCAGCACACATGAAAAAACAGTGATCAAAACTGTATAATATTCCCCAAACTGTTAGCGTGGAGCTAAGTTGTTTGGGTCTGCAAACACGCTAGTCTCCAAGGCTAAACTCTTGCTATATTCAAAAGTGACATGCAAATGAGCCTACTTAGATAGTCTCTGGCAAACAGCCACATTAGCATCTCATCATGCCCTGATTTTCATGCAGTTTGCACAGCGTTATTGCAGGGTCCCACAGCTCCACCAGTAGGTCAGTCTGGAGGTACAGGGGCTGGCCAGGTCCGACCGCAGCTCCACCTGTAGGTCAGTCAGGCAGTGCATTATGATAGCTGCAGGCTTCATGTAAACAGTACAGCACAGCATAGCATATCATACCCCAGGGGACATCACAGCATAGGCACAGGTGGTGGTAGTGCTGCATGCAACCATCACACTGTAGGTCATGCTACAGTGCGCAGCAGACACTACAGTAGCAAGAGGGCTGGTAGTGTGAGGGACACAACACTGCCTATGGTATGTAGGGGAGTGATGACCACTGCACTGTACACAATGACAGGCACAGCTTGCAGGTAATTACTGACAGTGGACAGTACTGTCATGCTGTTGTGTGATCCACAGATGCTGCACCTGTGGCATGGGATGCACACAGTGTCATGTACATGGCCGGCAGTGTGTGCTGTGACATCTGTACAGTTGTGTGGTAGGTGGCTGGGGGGAGCATGTAGGATCCAACAGGCACACAGGTGGTGGCGTAATCCCACTACTGGCCCATGTGCACAGAGCAATGTGTCCCAGCCTTGTGGCCACACCTGGGCTGTGGTGCGGTCTGGCCACCCATACACCCTTCCCTCACTGGCCACCATGCCCACAGTGCTGCATGTGTGTGCTGGCATCTGTTACGCACCACAGACATATGGTCTGCAGGTGTGTGCTATATGGCCACACTGCCATGCTGTCCCCTGTGGGTCAGATCACCCCTCACTGTCTGTGCTTGGCTCGGACTGGTGGCAGCTGATGGCATCATGGTGGTGCCATCAGTGAGCAGCATGTGTCCTCCATGTCTGGCAGTTTCTAAGTGTCATACTCACATGTTAGGTGAAAAGAACAAAACTACCTTTTTTTCACATTGAATCGGCTGCCGAAATGGAGATTGCGAGACCTTCCTCTCAGCCTTTTGTTCCTGTGGACACCTTTGCCCTGATCCAGGGTCCCAGGTCCCACTTGGCACCTTTTTCCAGGCTGATCATCGTTAAGGCACCAGAGCCCATTGGCCGAGAGGGGGACTGACGTGGAGTGCAGCCAGATGAAATAGGCTGCTTCCCCCCTCTCAGCACATCGGACGGATCGCAGGACTGCTTGTGGCAATGGAGACCAACAGCATCGGGGGCCCTCCCCCACTGCTCAGCCCAGGGACAAGCTTGTAACCGCGGGGTTGAGGCGCTGACAGCTTAATCTGTCCAGCGGACCTCCCTCATTGTAAAACTGGAAACAGACTGCGGCTTTTGAAAATCTCTCGCCCACCCCCTCCCTTCTTCCTATTAAATAGAGGGTAGCCCCACCCTGGTGAGCCCTACACCAATAGGAAGCACAGGAGGAGGAGCATCGACTGTGGCAAAATTATTCTCAGCCTGTAACAACCACAGGCTAGCCCAATAAAACGAGTTACCTGTTGTATTACTCCCTGCTACCTACATGTAACACTAATGGACTAACTGTGTATCAAAGGACTTTTTGGTTAAAGGTTGAAATCATATCTAACAAAATGTACCTAACAGTGTGCAAATACTGAAATGCGTGCTCATAATAATTGGCTAGCCCAATCCCAGTTTACAATAACCAGTCAGTAACACAGCCACTGGGTTATGTCTAGATGTTTTTCTTACACTGAACTGTTGCGATATTGCTCTTTCATATCGGTGTTAGTAACCTACACCACTAAGAATCCTAAAGTTTACTGAATTTAAGGGTTAGAAACTTGGACAATTAAAAGTTATTGAATATATACAATCCTAAGATGGTCAAGACAGCTGACTGTCCCGGTACCCTTAGGACCTAGCCTCTTCCCTTCAAATCACCCTAAATCCATTATTATAAGGCCAAGCTCTTGCTTACCTAATAACGCCACATAAGGTTAAAATGCTAGTCCAAGGGCCACTGAAGACTTCTATCTCGGGCCAGCTCAGTTCAAACAAGGGTCTCCTCCTAGCTGCCCTATACATCACCTCAATACTCTGGGTTGACTGGCTGGCTGGTAGACAAGGCCTCGCTGCACAGCCTCCCAACGGACCAACACCACCCCTGACCAGGCACTCTACTAACCCACCCCTGGCTGACAACTTAGCCCTCCTACTGGCCACCAAGCTCAGTAGGAGCGGGATTTGCTACAGGTCTATCCTCCTAATGACCCACAAACCTAAAAAAACTAGGTTCCATCCCCTGACCTATATTCTCCACCTCCTGCTAACAGCCTTGCTACTGCGGGCAGGGGACATTCAACCTAACCCCAGACCAGGTGTAGATAATACCTCTATCTCCACCTCTCAAGACCTGACCTGGACTACACCCAGTGGCTTGAGGCTAGCACATATGAATATTTGTAGTCTTAGGCCAAAAACTCAAGAAGTACAAGCGTGGCTAGCCCTCTACAACCCTGATGTGCTTGCGATCTCAGAGACCTGGTTAAAGCCATTGATCCAAGACCATGAATTTGCCACCCCAGGATATGTCTGTTTCCGGAAGGACAGAATCAAGAAAAGGGGGAGTGGGGTTCTCATTTATGTGAAGTCTACCCTGATCTCTGCTCGTATTAACCTGCAAGTAACATTTCCCCCAAAATTGAAGCTATCTTTGTACACATCACCCTCGGCGGTGCCAAAAACCTTAACGTAGGGTGTGTATATAGCCCACCAAAGGGGGCCCTCCAATCCCTTGAGTCACTCACAAAAAAACTAACATTTGAGTTTGCATCTGAACTCATCATCCTTGGAGACTTTATCCTGAACTGGGCTACAGAGGCCAGGTCCTCAATAATAGGTATGCTACAAGAGGCTAACTTTCCAAGATAATCACCCTACCCACAAGGCTGAACTACAAAATGGGTAGCCACTCAATCATTGACTGGGTACCGGTGTCTAACTTTAAAAACGTCCAACTGGCTGGCACCATGGCGGATGCTCTCAGCGACCACTCGCCCACCTTCTGTGTTTGGAAAAACAGGGCTGCAAAGGTCCCACCCAGAATACTCACTTCCAGGGACTACTCAAAGTTCTCCCCGGAGCACTACAATACTCTCCTGGGGAACTTGGACTGGAGCCTGATTAGAAGTCTCTCTACCTTGGAAGGGGCGGTTGACTTCTTCAACAGGTCTATCACATGGGCCGCTGATCTCCTGGCCCTTAATAAGACCTACCGGGTAAAGGGCCACTGCTACAAGTGGATTACCCCCTCCAAAGGCCCTTATGACCAGCTGTGACAAAGCCTGGAAAAAGTTCAAGGACACGGCTCTCCAAGCAGACTGGGTTATCTATAGAACCCTCCGAAACCAATGTAAACAGGCCACCAAACTAGCGAAAAAGGAGTATTTCAACCACCTCCAGAATGCAAACCTTGGCAACTCTAGGACTTTCTGGTCTCACATCAACAAACTGATTAAGGGGAATAAAAAGACTGCCATGGTCCCTATCACAACTAATGGACTGGTACTACATGACGAGACACTAATCACTGTCCCCATTGCAACATGGCTTTAGAGCCAAACACGGCACAGACACTGCCCTAACCAAATTCTCTTCTGATGTACTCAGAGACCTAGACTCTGGATCCAATACAGGGGCAGTTTTTATAGACCTTTCTAAGGCCTTTGACCAGGTGGATCACAGACTACTCCTCCTAAAACTTTGCCACATAGACCTTGATGCCCACGCCCTCAAATGGGTGGATAGCTACCTCTCTGGTCACACTCAGAGGGTCAGGTGGCAGGATAAACTCTCCAAACCATAGTCCCTAATGGAGGAAGTACCCCAAGGGTCTATACTTGGGCCTCTTATGTTTTCGCTGTTCGTAAATGAACTGCACAAACACTGTGGAAACAGCAACATAATCCAATATGTGGATGATGCCATTATCTACAAAACATTGGATGACCTGGATGACCTACGCATTTCTCCCCAAAAGGATATTCACATCATGGAGAGGTGGCTCATCAAGAACAAAATGGTCCTTAACACCAATAAAACCAAAGCTATGCTGTTCGGACCAAGAGCCCTTGGACAAGATAGATCACAACTACTCCAACTCTTGTCCCTGGAGGGCAACAAGCTGGAAGTAGTCCCCTCGACAAAGTACCTCGGCCTCACCTTTGACCAAGGTCTCACGTTCAAACAACATGTGGACCAGGTCACTAAAGTAATCCATACAAAACATGGATTGATATATCGGCTCAAGGAACTGTTAACCCCTGAAGCTAGGACTGCTATTGCAGCGAGTGTCCTACTTCCAACACTATTATATGCTGCCCCAGTCATTCAGGGTATCACAAACCTGGAGTACAGTAAATTACAGACTGTATACAACAAGGTGGCCCGCTTTGCCACCTTATCCCACTCCAGAAGCCACCACTGTGAGGTATTAGCAAAGCTTAACTGGCCATCCTTCGAAGCTCGCCTCAGTTACCCGGTGCTTTGCCTAGCGAAGAAGATAATTAGTCCCTCCCCTCCCCTCAGTCTTGGGGGACTCCTCACAGTAAAAAGAAACCAGTGCTGCCTCAGGTCCTCGGGCCTAACGTTGCTAGAAGTCCCCAAGGTTAGGACTAAGGCAGGCCAGAAATCTTTCTCGCATGCTGCCCCTTCCTTGTGGAACAACCTCCCGTTGGAGGTACAAGAAACCCCATTGGTGCCATGCTTCTGCACTAGACTTAAGACTCATCTTCTATCAACAAGCGTATGCCAGTGCCACTGCACCTGACACAACCAAAACGACCACAACTAACTAAAATATCCAACCCCTCCAAACAATATAGCACTAACTTTCCTCCGCTCTCTGAACCATCCTAACGCTCTTGAACTATGTCACCTATGAATCCACAGTACTGTCTCACTAATTGTAGGACAAATGGAGAATGTAATGAATAACAACTTACCAACTAGATATATGTAACCCTCTGCTATGTGTAAACAGCCGAATACTGTATACCCATGATAACCTGTATATGCAAATGTTTCAACTGTTTATAATATTATGTACTGTTATTCCCAGGTCGCCCCTGAAAAAGGGACCTTCGGGGCCCAGTGGGCCTACCCGGTCATCAAAATTCAATAAATAAATAAATAAATAAAGCACGCAAAGCTATTTGCCCAGGGTTAAGACCAGCTTTTCCTGGGTGGTAAATTGTACCGCGCTATGGGTCGTGCTATGTCACGCTAAACACCTTAGTGCGGCGCTAGTCGCTGAATATCTCATAGCGAATTTATTCATGTTCACTATGCCCCTTGTATATCATTATACTTACCCCAGCACTACTGCTGTCTGCCTATGCTATTTGGCCTTTTGAATATGGCAGACCCGTGCTAATCCTGCGCTATTCCCGCACAAACTGTTTGCGGACCACGCAAAGCTTTGAATATCTGGCCCAAAGTGTACTATTTGTTTTTCAAGAGTACACAAGCCACAGTCCAGAACTGACCTTGCTTAATATCATATTAGATAAAAGAGTACATCAAGTAGAATATGGTTAAATAAATATCTCAGATTATGCCCTGTTTTTATTTGTATTAAAGAGCCATAATTTTAATGCTAATGGGAAACTCTTGCACTTTGATGTAGATTTAGTCAAACGTATAGTATGCATTAAAATAATTCAAAACATGATTGATGAATTTGTCAAATTCAATAGTTTTACTGATGTATCACCTAACTGTTTTTAAGAAATTAAAAAAAAATATCAGAATTTGCTAAAAGATATGCCTCCAAAAGAAATAAAACCAGAAATAAGAAGCATTTGTGAAAAACTAGTAAAAGCAAAGCAATTGTATATATGATTATCCTCAGAAGATGATTTAAAGGCCATGATAAATAAGAGAGGATTATTATAAATTAATATCTCATGAAGTGCAGAAAGTATTATACAGAGCTTGAACAAGGTGTTATTATTATAATGGAGAAAAAAACAGAAGTTATTAGCTCTGCAACTCCAACAGGAAAAGACAGCTGATACAATAAATCACAGAAAAAATTAACAAGGTGTAGTAATAACAGATCATTAAAAAACAGATTACATTTTTTGTAATTTTTTCCTCCAAACTTTATATTCCAGAGAATGAGATTAACACTATAGAGATATAAACATTTTTGAACCAGGCTGCTCTTCCAAGTATTGACTCAGAAGGAAAAAGAAGTCCAGAAAAAGAAACAGCTACTGAAGAGGTCATAAAAGCTATTAAAGAGTTAAAAACTGGTTAAGTCACTTATTTATTTATTTTATTTATTTATGTATTTGATAAACAGGTAGGTGCACTGATCCAATGGACCATTTTCAGGCTTGACCCGGGCCATTTGCATGGTACACTGAGTAGAGCAAATACAAGTCACAGGAATTAACAGGTATCACAATTCGGTTACAGAAACAAGGTACATAATGACAAGACATACAGTTAATTACAGTAGGGTACATGGTCCGTAAACAAGTCAGTAATCAGGTCAAGACTCTGTAACATTACAAACATTTCAGAGACGGGTTTACATGTCATCTACATATAATAAGTGCTGTGGCGCAAAGGCAGGAAAGGGGAGAGTACAGAGCCAGGTAGGGTGAGGATGCCTCCAGAAAGGGTATGACACCGGTACAGGGGAGAGGGATTAGAGGAAGGGGATGCACTCATTACCCTGATGGCAAATACATTTGTCTTCTGACAGCAGCCAAGCTTTGAGGTAGTTTTGAAGGTGGGGTGAGAGTTGGCCGAGCGGAGCGATATAGGAAGCCTATTCCATAAGGTGGGGGCAGAGAAGGAAAGGGCTTTATGACATATTGCAGAGTATATTTTAGGGACTTCCAGGTGGGGGGGGGGACAGATGATTCATGTAGGTATCTTAATGCCACTCTACCCGTGCAGAGGGGAGAATATGGGGACAGGTGGCCGCCCCTGAGGGGTATTGTTTATAATACACCCAAGGACATAGTCAAACCATCCTAGTGACTGGTACAAGTCACAGTGGTGAATAGAGTAAGGAGACTGTCACCAGGCCATGATGGGTTTAAGGCAGATTTTATAACACATTTGCTACAAGACTTTACCCAATACTAAACATTCTAGTCAATAACTTTATGAATACTAATAACTTGCCACCTTCCTTTAATGACGTCCTTATTACAATAATTCTTAAGCCAGGAAAAAAAAACTTCTAGAACAGTGTAAATCTTATCCCCCATCTTACTGTTTAACAATGACAATAACATTTTCACTAAAATCATCACGCACAGACTGGAGACAAATATTAAGAAACTGATTGTAAGATACTAAACAGGCTTTATTGGGAGATGGAGGGTATCTTCAAAGAGCTCTGAATTTAATGAATTCAACTTAAAGGGAACACACTGGTGCAACTTCTTTGGATGCCGAGAAAGCCTTTGACAGCATCTCCTGGAACTTCCTCTGAGAGACCCTGTTAAAGATGAGTTTTAGAGAAATATTTTTGCATTGGATTAGCTTGGTGGACAATTCCCAATATCCAAAATCTAATTAAATTCAGAGGTAACATCACATTTAAACTATTTAAGGGCACCTCTCAGGGGTGCCCCCATTCACTTCTCTTTTTCACCATCTAGATGGATCCCTGTAATCATAAAATTAGTAATTCATCAGCTTATGATTCAGATAGAATATGGGTGACTAGTGGGGTGCCACAGGGATCAGTGTTGGGGCCAACCCTTTTCAATATTTATATTTCAGGACTACAGACAAGTGGATGAGAATGGATGTCCAAGTTCACAGACAACACAAAGGTATGATATGTGGTAGAAAGTAAAGAAAGTGCAGAACATTTTCAGAGAGAACTTAATGCAATACACATATGGTCAATAAATATTACATGAGATTCAATTAGGAAAAAAGTGTTGTCATGCATTTTGGAAAGAACAACACGGGATTTAAATATAAGATGGGTGGAACTGACCTGAGAGAATTTAATAGTGAAAGAGACCTTGAAGTAATGGTTATAGCTAAACTAAAACATTACAGCCAGTGTGATGAGGCTGTCTCAGAATGTAATATAATGATATCTATATTAAGAAAAATATTAACAGTAAGGATATGGAAGAAATTATCCCAATTTACAGAACCTAACTGAGAACCAATGATGAATACTGTGTCCAGTTTTGGTCACCACAAAACAGGAGCAACATTCATAGAGTGGAGAATCTACAGCAGAGGATAACAAGAATGATTGAGGGCCTGCAGTGAATGTCATATAGAAAAAGATCAGAACAGCTAAGGCTGTATAGTTTGGAAATGAGAACTACTGGTGACTTGATCACAGTATACAAAGCCATAGTGTGTGTTGTAATGCAATGTCTGCATACAGAACTCAGACATCAGAATATAGTGACAAGAAGGTACAACAAGCAGCTAAGCAAGCAATAATAACCTACAGGGTGGGAAGTATTTGGCAATACTGGTCCACCCAGGGGCGTAATGAGGCCCAACGCCACAAGCAGAGGGCCTTATAGCTCTGGAAGGTTTGGTACTGCCCATACCACCCACCCTGGAGGGTATTGTTGCATTTAGAAAATGGGCTTTCATTATTTTTTTATATAAAAATGATTACATAAGGAAAAAAAAAGGTAAAATATTGATAAACATGCTCAAAAAGAGGAACTTCTGTAAAATAGTCCCTTTATTGAATTGCCACTAGAGGGTGCTGCTAGTTACCTTCCTTAGATCCAGATGAGATAACTGTTGGAACCCATACCGAGGTGCTTAGGGCGACCACTCAACACTGCCCCCCTCTACTGTCCCCAGTGGATACCCCTAAACTATACATACTTATACTACCACTTCTGCACAATAATCCTTGGGGAATCCCAAAAAAAGGCTCACAACCAGTTTGGAACTCCTCTATCCCCCTGCTACCATACTGGCACTACAATTACTCCCTACGCCTGTCCATTAAGCTGGCAATCTATGATAAACTCGATAACCATGCAGCAGGATCATCACCCACTATATATTGGATCCCAAGAAAGAAGAAAAACTGCCTGACTGCTCACTACTCCTACTCCATCACTTGGTGCCCTCATCAAGTTAATCTTCTTTCTGCTGGTCTGTGTTGGCACTGTGGAAATCAACCCTGGACCCACTGAAAGCTCGATCTCCAACTGACCTAACCTCCATAAATGGATTGAGTTTTCTTCACTTCAATGCCTGCAGCCTCCTAAAAGTTCTCATCAATACAGGCCTGGGTTGCACACACCCTACCGGACTGTCTGGTTATATCTGAAACATGGCTCAAATCTGCAACAAAAGATAGTGAAATAAACCTTCCCAACTATCAGCTCTTCAGATCTGACCGCCTATCCAGGGGCGGTGGGTAGCCATCTATGTCAAAGCAAATATCTCTGCATCCTGCCTCAATTCTACATCTCATCCAAAGGAATTCAATGCTTGTCTATTAAAATAACCTTCCCAACACATCTTCCTTTCAACTGGTTGGTTGCTATAGGCCCCTCTGCAGGCCTCAAACTCCTATCCCATTTAGGATCCATACTTAATCTGGGCCTGAAGACACCATCATCTTAGGAGACATGAACTTAAATTGGCTGACTAATGCATCTGCACCTGGTAACCTTCTGTGACACCTATGGATTCTCTCAATTAATCAAAGAACCAACAAGGATCAACCCAAAGAATACTCTCAACAGCACACTCCTGGATATTATATTGGTAATAAACCTCATCATTATCCTATGCAGGAGTACTTCTCAGTGACATAGTGACCACTGTCCCATAGCTGCCATTAGATCAACAATCAAGCCACCCAATCCTGCAAAATTCCTCCACGAAGGTCAAAAAGAACTTTAATATTACAGGATATCTCCATGATCTGTGCCACACCACCGTTGGCAAGAATTCTATCTCACAGCCTCAATAGAGTCAGCTCTTCAAATCCTAAATGATATAATCATAAGTGCCCTCAATTCACATGCACCTCACCAGTGTCAGAACCAAACTCAAATCCTGTCGCTGGTTCTCTGCCGACCTTTAATCCACGACTGCTTGCCAGAGACAAACTCTGAAAAGGGTAAGAAAGACAAAGGACCCAAATGACTGGCTCCAATTCAGAAAAGCCAGAAACTCCTGCACAAAACAAGTAAGAAAAGCCAAGGCAACCTTCTACACAGCTGAACTAGATGCTCCTATAACAACCCTTCCAGGTTCTGGGGTACCATAAAGGACATCCTAGGTCAAACCTCTACCCCTGTCTTACCATCCAAAATTCAATTAAATAATATTGAAATCACAGACAAGCAAAATATCTTGAATGCCTTCAATGACCATTTCACTACAGCTGGCCTGGCTTTCGACTTCTCTCCTGCAAACCTATTAAGATCATCTCTAAACCTACAATCTACTGAGAGTCAAAGGTTGCTTCCACATTCTCAGTCAAACCAATATTGTTCAAAAGAAGTAGAAGACCTCCTACTCCAACTAGATACCACCAAAAGTGCAGGTGCAGACTCCTGGATCCCTACTTTCTAAAAGTAGCACTGTGCCTTAACGCCCCCCCTCACCCACCTCTTCAATCTATCACTTGTCACTGGTACTATCCCCTCAATATGGAAAACAGCTCAAGTGTTTCCATTACTTAAGGCAGGTGATCCCATGGACCTCAATAATTATAGGCCCATCTCCATCTTACCAATACTATCCAAGATGCTTGAGAAGCTGGTAAACTCTCAGTTAACTGCCTACCTTGATACCAACAATCTCCTAAATCCAGCTCAATCTGGGTTTAGATCTATGCATAGCACCATCTCTGCACTAGCAAAAGTCACAAATGACTGGCAGACTGCCCTAGACAAAAAGAATAATACCTGTGCTGTGTTTCTGGATCTAAGCAAAGCCTTTGACACTGTGGATCATGATCTTCTAATCACCTCACTAAACTCCATAGGCCTTGACTCACTCTATTAAATGGTTCAGATGCTACCTCTCTGGAAGGCTACAACTGGTAAAGAATGATGGTGATCTATCTACCCCTAAGCCACTCCTAAGAGGTGTACCGCAAGGCTCCATCCTGGGTCCCATCCTTTTGCCATTTACATCAACAATATTGACTCCAATCTCTCTTTCTAATATCCACCTTTTGCAGATGACACTGTACTTTATGTGAGCGATCCCTCACCATCAAAAGCCTGTGAGCTCCTACAGTCTCAATTCTCCCTCCTCCAGCATAACCTATTAAAAGAAATTATTACTAAATGCTAAGAAAACCAAAGCTATGTTCTTTGCCCCAAGAACTGTTCTTCCACTATCCCATCATTCACCCTCCCACAACTCTCTACCATCCTTGGTGAAAATCTGGAATATGTTGACAAATTCAAATACCTAGGAGTATGGATAGACAATAAACTAGACTATACTACCCACGTTGAAAGCTCCTGAAAAAGCTAAGACAAAGACTTGGTCTATTCTATAGAATCAAACACTACCTGACCAAAGATTCCAAACAAAGATTAATCCTTGCATCATTCATGTCCCTCATTGATTATGCTGACTTCCTCTATGGTCATTGCTCCCTCTCCATCTAAACAAACTAGACACCCTGTATCATAGAGCTATTAGATTCATTACTGACCTTCCCTCTAGCACCCATCATTGCTCTCTCTACAATGCAGTCAGCTGGACATCCCTGCAACATAGAAGAAGAAAAATGCTGCTACCTGGATCTACAAAGCTCTGACAAACAAACTCCTTCCTACATCTCAGTCTGCTTCAACCAGATCACATCCAGGCCTACACCTTGAGGATCAACAAACTGATCCTGCTGAAGATTCCTATCACCTGCACCGGTATGGAAGAGCTGCAATCAGTTATTCCCTGGCAGTTATCTGGAATTCTATCCAAAAGACATTGAAAATGGAAACACTGATCCCCTTACATCCTTCAAAAAGCTGTACACCAGCCTAATCCCAGATTCATGCAATTGCTTCCACAAGGCCTAGTCCTCCCACACCCCCACCCCCACACCCCATCTCTCCCTTCTAAAGCTCCTCCTCATTCTTCTATCATTCCTCTGGTCCTTTCCACATCAAACCTCAAACATATATGCCCACCCATGTACCATTATCCAAGCCTTATCCCTACCAGACTGTTTGTTTCTCACCTTTAATAGGTTTTTGGTTTACTGTCCTTTGCCTTGTATATATGTAAATAATTGTACATCTATCTCACTCATAAATGTTTGTATTTGTGCTATTTCAATATCATGTTTTTGTATACACCTGTAACCTTTTTTGTTATGACCACTCAGGTCCATCTTGTAAATGAGCTATGCTCAATGATGTTCGCCTGAATAAATAAAGATTTTGATTGATTGATTGATTGATTGATTATAAAAGACCCCTTATTTATTACAGTGCAGTGTCTGTCTTCATTTTGTATTTACTACTTTTCAGTCAACACTCCCCCCCCACAATGAGTTTGCTGATAGCATAGCGCTAGGCATTCTTTTACATAAAGACATTTTTTTTTGTTGAATAGTACAAGTAGGGAATGATCAGCCGAGTTGAGTGGTAGAGTGAGGATGTCACAATGTCTGACTCAGGTGCCATCAGACAGGGACACAAAACTTGGCTTATAAAGTCTTTTACTGTATCAGAAGTGAGCAAGCTTGCAGCAAACAGAAAAAGTTATCCTGTAAAAACTGGCAAATTTCTGTATTTAATACTGGGTTTGCTGTGCAGTTTTGAACAGGGGGTACTCTGCAAGGCTAGCATTTTAAAGACGATGGGATCAGAAGAATCGAGCCAAGGGGCAGTGAGGGGTGTTTCCTAACTTCCACTCCCTATACATGGAAACACGCTGCTGGCTTGCAGCAGCTAGTTGATTGACCAGCATTTGTGGTAGTGTGGGACAGGATAACCTTTTCAGATCTGAGCATTTTTCTAACAAATATGTGTTTTGCTTCAGAACAGAAGGTATGGTCAGACAGGGGAGGACACTACCCGATATGTGTTACTCAGTAAATCTTGGTTACCAAGAAAAAAAAATGGTGGGGTAATGCTGTTTGTTGTCACTGGCACTTTTTCTAACTAAGGCTCTATTGATAGTTAATGTACCCCCTGCTATGGCTCTAAGCCAATCAGAGAGCTCATAGTATCTAGCCAATTTCCTAAAAGGCAGCAACTTTAGGACAGAAAGGAGGAGAGGTTGATTTTCTGAGAGAGTAGTAAGACTATGGAAAAACTTGCTGAATGAGATTGTAGAAAGTAGTTTACTGAATGGCTTTAAGCATCAGCTTGACAAGCATCTACTGAGAGGTGGCAACAGCGGTGTAATCTGTTAATACAGTGAACAAGCTTGAAAGGCTGATGCCTACTTTTTTTCGTATAACCTATGAACCTATGTAGCAAAAAGTATAGTCATCAATAAACATGAACATACGATTCTGGTGCATGCAGATGATGTCTTTATTTTTTCTTAATAATGTCACTAGATTTATGGCACTGTTACTTAAAATCATCTCCAATTTTTCTGCAGTTTCAAGGTATGAAATCAATATAGTAAAATCTGAAATGTTATCATTAAGCAAAATTCTGCAACAGAAACTAGTCCAGACTCAAGAGTTTGGAGACTATAAGCATCATTTAAAATACTTAAGGGTCAAAATTTAGAAAAAATTCCAGGAATTGTTCTTTCTCAGTTTCTCCCATTGTTGAAAAAATAGAAGCAGACATCAGAACATGGCTTTTGTTGCCCTTAACACTAATGGGAAAACGTTATCTCTCTGACTCTCTTACCACAATTTTTGTTTATTTTCTAACCCTTACCCATTAAGATTAGGAAATGATTTTTTAAACAATGGGAAACAATTCAGAGAATGTTCTCATGGTAAAAGAAAACTCCTAGGATTATCTTAGAAAAATTATATGCCCCAAAAAACAAAGGGGATTGCAACTACCCAATGTTTATCATTATTATTTATCTTGCCAACTTGAAGTAGTGGACTTGTGTTTCAGTAGTAAGGATTCTGAGATGACCAGCTGGACTGAGATAGAACAGAAGAAGTGAAAATGGAATTTTAAAAATGTATTATATATAAAAATAGGAGAGCTGGAAAATGCATCACATTTTACACAAACAACAATAACAGCCTGGGAGGAATTTCTTAAAATAATAGAATTTAAATAAAAACTTTCAAAATGTTCACTAATCTATAAGAACAGTATTTTTAGTAAAATATCATATAATAGAATATTGAATGATTGGAAAGAAAAGGGATTGGTGGAAGTAGAACATTTTTTTAATAAGCAGTGGATTCCATTAGATGAGCTGGTAAAACTATACAGGCTTAACGCATGACAATTTTTACTTTATTTACAGTTTAAAAGTAAAATGCTTAAGAATGAGGAGCTCACCCCCTCACCCCCACACCTCCATATCTGTGTTAGAGAAGTTAATTATTGGAGAAAATAAAGTCAAGGAAAAAATGAGAAGTGAAATATACAATCTGTTATTAGTTAATAAAATCATAATTTAGAAAAATTGAAGGCAAGATTGTCAGAGGTCAGAAGATCTGGGAAGTGAGGAAACAGGAAACAAATGGGAGGCAATAATGAATTCTCCAACATCAATTTCAAAGAGCATTTGACTACATCAGATTCAGTTGAATTTAGTTCATAGAATATATCTCATGCCTACAACACTTCATAAATTTAACCCAGACTATCAGTGAATGTTGTTCTCGATGTGGCAACCTGCAGGGCACATTAATCCATATGTGTATACAGTGAATGTTGAGGAAAAATAAAGGAAGTATGCATTATAATGATTGGAGTAGATTTCCCATTCAACCCAGGCACTGTCATGTTAGGATTATAGTTAACTATTGATCAAGAAAAGGATGAACAAAATTATCTAATTAACATTGAGTTAGCTACAGTAAGGACAATAATCTTACATCAATGGAAAAATCAAACACCCTGTGTTAAGAACAGTGGGTGAATTTCATAGTAGATAGCAAAAATGAAAGAATGTTCTTTATAACGGAGAATAAGCATAATGAATTTGAGGTGCCCTGGAACCCCTTTTTAGAAGGAATTGGCAAGACAAATTGAAATATAAGATGATGGGCATACATCTCAAAGCTTTCGATGAAGTTTCGATGAAGCCAAAGAAGAAGATTATTTGCTTTTTCTGAGCTAAAAAAAGGAATGAGCATTATTGTTTTTCATTAGCTCTGAGAATGAAGACGTTTGTGCTTTTCCATTACTGTGTACTGGGGTACAAATGTACCCAACAGAGAATCTACAATAAGAATAGTAATAGGTGAGCATGTGTAATAGTGTAAACTTCTGTTTAATGTACAGATACGTTCTAGACTGAGGTTAGCTTTATTTTAAGTGTTAAAGTTAGGCTACACCTTGCTGTGGTGAACTGCCATGTGACGTCTGTCTTTGGAAGTCATAATGGTTAATTTTTTTTAATATAATGACTGTAAGATTAAAAAATCACCAGTGAAAGTTTTTATTTCTATTAATGATATTCCTCCTGAAAAAGTAACTAACTTAATTCTACAATAGATGTGTTATTAATGGATATTTTAACATTAGGAGCACCATCAGTTTCTGGATAAATCACAAAGAAACCTTTAAACAATTGGAGAGCACAATACATGATGACATCACAGTGGCCTCTGCTGCACTTGAAACAGAATAGTGAAATCAAACATAAACAGTTAAATCTTCACAAGAACTCATTTACAAGCTTTACAATTTAAAATACATTGTATAAATGGGACACATGTTGGCCTGACTCAGTATTGGCTGTACATTCACAACATTCCTATCGAAACAAACTTTGCCATTAAAATTAGTAGGATGGCAGAACATGGGAATGTTCTGATATTGGGGGACCTCAGTTTGCCAGATGTAGATTGGAATACCCCTATTTGCATTAAGCACAAAAAGTCAGGCCATGGTGCATAGAATGCAAGTGGCATTCCTAAGCCAGAAAGTCACAGAAACCAATAGGGAAGGGGCCATATTTGACCTCCTCTTTATAAACAGGGCTAGTGTTTTATTTATTTATTAATTGACATCTCAGAATAACACCTTTGAGCTTAACAGCTCTTTGACAAAGGTTCCACGTTATAGTAATACAAGACAGTAAACACAATGATCAGTGTACACAGCCATATAACAGAAAGATAGTGCTTATAATGTCCACAGTGCATAAACAGACAGCAGTAACAAACATGACATTGGTACATAGTTGCATAGGTACTAGATTTAACAAGGTTGTGCAGACAGAACCTTGGGAAATCTTCCCAGCCCTGGCGGAGTGAAGTGTAACAAGTAGGATAGGTGCAATGTGATATCGGCGATCTCGTAATAGCGATCACCATCTGGGCAAATTTACATCGCTGTAAATGAATTTAGGTGATGTAGACTTGTGGTGAACATCAAGATGGCCCAGAGACTTACATGTTATTATTTTTAAGTGGGGAACCCCCTACTGAAGGATTCTCAACTCCAGGGGGGTGCATGTCGGGGGGGTGCAAAACTTGAAAAAAAAGAAAACCCAGGACCCGGCACAATAAAATTGCTCACCCAGAACCAAACCTGGCACCATCCCAACCCCAGCCTGCCACCAATCCACCATGCCACACAGCCAGCTCGGCAGCCCACCACCACACTATGCCCCACAAACCCTCCCTACCCTTCTGCCTGTCGCATGGAGGGTCCCTCCCAACCCACCCCCCGCACGCTATACATAGCAACATCCTGTCTCTATAGTCCCCAAACCCCTATCTGGTCACCTTTCCTGCAGTAGCCCTGTGTGGCTTACCGTGATTGAGTAAGCCCTTTTTGAAAGCTCTCAATGCGCGGTAAAGCCCTGCTCTGGGGATACCGTGAGATGTAGGTTCCATAGATAGTAAGGTATTAGAGCAGCAAGAGGTCAGGAAAAGGAGCCACCCAAAGAGTTTAATTGGTGTAGATTAGAAAACTGTTGGTCCTAGAGGGAAAATAAGTGAACTAACTAGAAGTGCAGGTTTATATTTGAATGAGAGGATTCAGTGGTGCGGGGGGAGGAGGTAAGTGCAAAGGTTAAGTAGAGTTGGGCGTATCCCTAATTGCACTAGTTTTTGGATCACAATCACACATGCTGTGTGCAATGAGATGAGCTTGCAGTTTAGTCTTGAAATGACCAAGTGTTGGTTCCAAAATCAGGTCAGTGCTAAGAGAATTTAACCATAGGGGGCCCTATACTTGAGGGACTGCTGCCCTTGAGCAGTGTGGTGAAATGGGACTTGAAAGGCTATTGTGCTGGTTCTCCTGGTTTGTCTTGAGTTGGTGGAGGGGGCAGAGAAATCTCTGCGCTCCCCTGGGGGTGCAAGACCTAGTGTGGACTTTTTTTGCAACCAGACAAACCTGGTATTGGATTCTGTTGTTCAAATTGAGCTATCCAGTGCTTGAGTAGAGCTTGAATGCATGAGTTAAGTGGTGTTTTCCTAATACGAGGTATATGTGAGGGCAATGATAGAACAGTGTGGACTGTAGCTAGTTTTATGCCTTGGAAGGTACAATCCAGGACCAAGGTCCTAGGTGTCAAAAGGGCTGATTTTGGGAAGATGAAAGAGGAGTTGAGGGAGAAATTAAGTCAGATAAAGTTGTAGGAGTAGACAGAAAATGATGGGTAATCAAGAAAAAACTACTAGAGGAAATTGAGCTCTGTGCAAAAATAGTAGTGAAGAACAGATGGGGAAGAAATCATTATGGTTCACGAAGAGTGCAGCTGAGTCAATGAGAGACAAGCATTTGTCAATGCTGAATGTTTGCTTGCTGGCATTGGCATTGGTAGTGTAGGAGTTAGAGAGCTGCATAATAGGAATGGCAGTGATGTATTGAACTGAAGCCAACCCCACCACCACCCTGCAGAGAGTGACAGGCATTGGGGTATGCCTTTGGGTCATCAGGCTTAATGGGCATGCCATTTCACCACACTCTACTCTGCAGACATCGAGAAGTGTCACGGTGTGCCTTGGGGTCTTTGGCCCTTATGCTCACCCCATTCCATCAGGAAATATGGTGAGATTGGTGCAGTATAGGAGAATGGGGTGAACTTTGGGGCCGAAGAGTCCAAGACACACCTCCATACCTCTCACTGGCTGCAGGGTGTGGGTGGGGGTGGAACGGTATGAGTGTTACAGGTGACAATCCCAAGTCACACCCCTTATGCCTGTCAGTCTCTACAGGGTGGGGTGTTATGGTTGCAAACCCTATCGCCTCAGGCGTTTGTTGGTATTTTCAGTGGTGCCAGACCGGTTTGAAAAGTGGTAGGGCCAAGGACGCAAAGGGCAAATTTTCCCCTATTAAATATATTACCATGATAGGAAAAACTGATAGGGCCACTTATGAAAGTGGTAGGGCCATGGCCCTAGTGGCCCCCCCTGTTCCGGCACCTATGGGTATTTTCACTCCAAATTTTCAACGTGGCTTTTTTGTGACCCCCACATTATGAACAGTGGCAATATCAGTTCATTAGCTGAAGGCTGATTTTGCAGATCGACTGCAGCATTTGGCACCACAGGTGCGAAAACACATTTCGAACAGGATGTGAAAAATGACAGCTGTACTGTTCATGGGGAGGTGTAACAAGTGGCAATGTTGAAAATCTGCAGTGAAAATAGTAAAAAAACTGATGAAGTCACAAGCGTGCATAGAAAGTGCGCAACGCACACCCATAATGTAATTAGTTTGGGGATTTTTTTACAGCAGATTGTCAACACAGGCATTTTGGGACCTCTGCTCATGAACAGTGTCACTGTGATTTTCTTAACCTGTCCCGAACAATGATTTCCCACAGCGACCACGCATTTCTGCACTGAAAGTGTGAAGATGCATTTCTGCCATGTTGTGAAAAATGGCAGCTGTACTGTTCATAAGGAAGTGTGGAAAAATGCCAGTGGAGAAAATCTGGACTGAAAATATTACAATTTCATGAACTTACAAGGGTGCATGGAAACTGCTCAATGCACGCTCGTAAAACAGTCATTTTTAGGAATTTTTTCACCAACTTTTTAACATAGCCATTTTAAGACCTCTGCTCATGAACAGTGTCACTGTGATTTTCTTAATCTGTCCCAAACATTGATTTGCATTGACTGTGCCATTGTCATACATGCCTGAAACATTTTAGGCGCGAGATGTGAAATGACAGCTGTACTGCTCATAAGGAGGTGTGGTAAAATGGCAATGTTGAAAATCTGGACTTCAAATATTAAAATTCACGAACTTCTACGAGCATGCGAGGAACTGCACCGCACGTCAGAACAGTAATTTAGGATTTTTCACTAAATTTGCAACATAGGCTTTTGAGAGCCCACCTTATGAACACTGGCACTGTCGTTTCATTAATCAGTCCCGAAAGGTGATTTTGTACAGTGACCGCGAAATCACCCCTCAGGCCCGAGTAATGCCATGACAGTGACAGAATTCATGAGGAGGGGTCCAAAAAACCCCATGTTAAAAATTTGGTGCCAAAATTCTTAAAAATGCCTGTGATATGCATCAAAGTTGAAAAAACCCTATTTATTGCATTATACAGCTTACCGGCATTTCCTCAGTTCACGGTCGGCTTTGAAGAGTGCAGACGTGTTCCCGGTCCACCGAAGATCGTCGTGCTGGACTCCGGAGGTAAGTATAGGGTGAGGGGGGGTGTGGGGAGGCAGGGTACGCAGAGGGTGGGTGCAGGTTGCGGGTGGGTGCCAGGGAGACTGCTGAGGGGCCGTTGTTTTGTTTACAGTTTTTTTTTTTTCTGGAAGATGATGCGTGACATTTGCCACACTGGGGTGGGCTCCCAGCATGGCAGCTGGAAGGCTGTTGGGGGGGCCGTGGAGCAGATGGGGGATTGGGCACCCCCGTTGGCCATAAGAATTTTTGCCATGCTGGGGTTGACTCCCAGCGTGGTAACTGGAAGGCTGTTGGGGGGGGCAGGGAGAGAGCGCTTCAGTTATCTGATCATGCTCACTGAAGCAGCTCTCTCCCTTTCAGCTGTACAGCACTGCATTTTCAACCGCTGTCATAGACAGCTGCAGCATTCCATTGGCGAACTGTGGCAGCGCCTGCAAACACAGTGAGGGAATTGGAGACAGGGTGCCACAACTCCAGAAACTCGGATGATGGCACTATGTTTCTTGCACATGTGTGCAAGCAAACATAAAAATGGAAGGCATTTATTAAAGAGCTAGTGTACCGGAATCTTTGTTTAAGCAGTAATTCTGCATTTCTGTGATCCATTCCTGACTTTGATGTAACCTACAATATTATCTAGTAAAAATGAGTTGTCCTTTTATGTATTTTTATGGGTTTTCAAATCATTGCACTTGTTGACTATGTCTGACAACATTTGCCAAAAGCAGGACCAGAAGTTACGCGGGGAGGAAAACATCAAAGCACCACTGTGCTGTAGCATTGGGACTGGCTATGCTCACTTGTGCACTGTCGGTCACCTAACTTCTCTCACTGTATAATATTTATTTTAGGGAACCTAGAGAGAAGCACTAGAGTGCAAACATAAAAAAGTTAACTGTGCTTTCAAGCCGAAAGCCAACAGTCAATCTGCTTTGTCACTCTCCTCCTGCTGCCTTTGTGTCCTTGCTAGCTTCTGAAAATGTGAAATGTAAGAATTAAGTTACAGTCAACCATTACAGGTAAAAAGTTAACCTGGCAGTCTAATTCCTGTTTTTGCTACCTTAATAAAGACTGCGGGGGGGAGTGGGGAGACAGTACAGCTGAGAATGGAGCTTAAGGAGCTTAAATGACTGTCAGGTAGGAACATAGGCGTAGATTGTGGGGGGGGGGGGCAGAGGGGCAAGCTGCCCCCCTTGAGAAATTAGACCAGGACTTTTTTAGGAGCCCAGCCACTGTTCTCCGGTTATCATTTTTTTTTTTTTTTTTTAATATTGAATGGACTCAGGGCTATGCCCGGACTGCCTGCACCTCTCCGGGGGAGGGAGGAGGGGGTGGTGGTGCGGCGCCGTGTCTCTTAAACAAAAACTATCCCCTTTTCCAATTGGCTGCAAGCCTGCAATCATAGTAGCCTGCATGCTACAGCCAATCAGGGAGTGCTGCAAGCTGGCGCCATCGCGTGAGCAGTACTCCGTTAGTGGCGCCATTTAGTTGTCTGTGTGCCTTCCATGAAGGAGCAGCAGCAGCAGCATCCATATAGCATAGGGCTGGGGAGAGATAGCTATTCGAGGATGTCGAGCAGCAGTCGTTGGTTGTCTGTCAGGTGTCACCAGTGTCTCAGTCAGTCTAGTGTTCCCACCCTCCTCTTGTCCTGAACAGCCCAGTTTAAATATACCTCACCTGAGTCCTCTGACTACCTACTGTCTGTTTCTCAGTGCAGCCAGCTGTGCTCTGGGCTCTTCCACTGCCACCTGAGCCTCCCATCCCTAAAAGCCCAGGAGGCCTGTGGCCACAAGGCCTCTACCACTGGACAGACCAGGCGGAGGAGCGAGTAGTACAATTACAGTGAGTCTGAGGCACGGCCAGGCTTGCCTGCACACCCAGCTCCTGTGTCCAGCAGGCTAGAAAAAGATTTACCGTGTTGTCGGCGAGTCCCACACCACGCCTGTTGCCCACCAGTTCCACAGTCCACCGAGAGGGATTATTCAGGTCAGTGAACAGCCAGGCCCAGAACAGTGAAGAAGCTGGCGGTCATGCAGGCTATAGCAGACCCATAATGCGACACGCTCATCTGGTGTCAGAAAAAATAAGTTGCTGTCTCATCGGGGGATTAATCGGGAGAGGAACGGGACTGTTGGGAGAGACTCGGCTACCTGATCTGCCTTCTTGGCCTTGCAGTGCCCTGCTGCATGCTGCTCTGTCTGTATCCTTATTGATTTGGTGAGTAACTGTGCTGGAACTGGTTGTTGGAAATTAATACCATTCACATCCCAGAAATGTGTCTTTTGGGGGGGAGGGGGGTTTGTCTTGGCCATGGCCATGTGTCTGAGGGGTGGATGGAAGGTTTGCTGTCAGCTTGTGTTTCTTTGGGTGGGAGGGGTTTGCTGGCTGTTGAGGCTGTCCATGTTGGTGGGTTGGGTGGGCCTATTTGTTTGGTATGGTGTGGACACTGGTCATGTTGGTGGGGTGGGGACACTCAGTTACTGTGCTACTGGTGTGGTGGGGTTTGTTGGGGAAACTCACTGGATGGTCTGTGTTTGGTGGGGCTGGGGGGATGGTCTGTTTGTGGGGTTGGGGTCGGGGGAGACAGTCTGTGTGTTTTGGGGCAGACTCACTGAGAGGATGGTCAGCGTTTGGTGCTGGGGGAGGGCCTGCATTTGGTGGGGCTGGGGGGAAGATCAGTGTTTGGGGCTGGGATGGTTAGTGTTTGGGACTGGAAGGGTGGTCAGTGTTTGGTGGGGCTGGGGGGACAGTCTGTTTTCTATTCTGGGGTCTGGTGGGGTGGAGACACAGGCCATGGTGATGTGGGGACACTGGCTGTGATGGTGGGGTGGTGACACTAGCCATTGTTTGGTGGACTTGGCTGGCCATTTGTCTGGGGGGACTGTCCTGATGGGGAAAAGGGGACTTGTCCATGTTTGCCTGCCGGGTGTCTTGTGGGTGGGGGGGACTATGTGCATGGTCGGTGTCTGGGGGCAGATCTTTCCATGTTGGCTTATGGGGAGTGAATGTCTGTGATTTCTGATCAGGTGTCTAGGACGGACAATCAATGTTGTTGGGGAGGGGGAACTCTCCGTGTTTGCTAGCCAGGTGTTTGGGGGGATTCTTCATGTTGGTGGGGCGGGGGAAATTCTGTGTTTGCTAGCTGTGTGTTGGGAGGTGGGGACTGTCCTTGGTGGGATATGGGGGGACCGTCCATGTTTGCTGGCTGCCTGGGTGTCTGGTGGGACTGTCCTTGTCGGTTGGGAGGGAGGGCATTCTATGCTCGCTGGCCCGGTGTCTGGTGGGGAGGGAGGGACTGTTCGGGTGTCTGCGAGGACTGTCCTTGTAGGTGGGGTGAAGGGGGGGACTGCCCATGTTTGCTGACTGGGTTTCTGGTGGACTGTCTGTGTTGGTTAGGAGGGGGGACATTCTGTGCTTGCTGACTGGGTGTTAGAATATAAACATAAATAAATGTTAAAACGTAATTTCCACCTCATCCTTTACCTGTCAAGGGATGTATCTCACTGACCTGTGCCCGCAGCTAGCATACGAACATTAGTAAATGTTGAAACATTATTTACCCCTCATCCTTTACCTGGCTGTAAAAGTAATCTTTCACTTTTTTTGATTTCTCTGATCGTCCACTGTGGAGGGGTGAAACAGACAGATTCCTTGGCCTTGCTGTCTCTATCTTCATTGCCTGGCAAACACAACAAAAGGGGTAGCTTTTTGTGTTCTCCCTCGTACAGTGTTACAAGACTAGCAAAAAAATCTTGCACTAAAACATGCACCCTAAAGAAATGATTATACTACTACCTGGCTATTGTTATAGCAACTACTGACTGGCCATGATTTTTTTTTTGGGGGTTGGAACACTGGTCGTGTGTGTGGGTGGGGTTGTGGACACTGCTGGTTGTGTGTGTGTGTGTGTGTGTGTGTGGTTGGGGACACTGCTGGTCGTATGTGTTTTGGGGGTTGGGGACACTGCTGGTCATGTGTGTGTGTGGTGTTGCGGACACTGGTCATTTGTGTGGATGGGGTTGGGGATACAGGCATTGTGTGGGTGTGGTGGGGGCACTGTTGTGTGGGTGGGTGGAGGCACTGGCATTGTGTCAGTGGGGCAGGGTTGTAATTGTATACCAGGCAAACTGTGCTGACCGGTAGCTCAACATCTCTCTTTCCAGACAAAGAAAGAAACATAAACAAAATGCAGTATAAAATGTGGTTTTATTTATTTGTGTGTGCCTGTGATGGGGAGGCACAGACCTGGATGCCTGGAGAGGATACCAGATAAATGGAGCTGGAAATGGTGTTGGTTGGGTGGGGTGGGGAGAGTGGCTGTGCTGGTGCAGTGGGGAGAGTGGCTGTGCTGGTGGGGTGGACACAGAGTGTGGAGAGTGGCTGTGCAAGTCTATCAGGGTGCAGAGAGTAGCTGAGCTGGCCAGTCTGGGTGGAGATAGTGGCCTTGCAGGTCTGGGGTGGGGAGAGTGGGCTGTAGCTTTTTGCATGGACATTTAATTCACTGTTGCTTGCTGTGCCTTCTGCTGCCCTGCCAGCTTTGTGCTGCTGTGCTGACCAGGGCGGACTGGTACACATGCTGAAAAAATGGTTCTGGCCACTGGTGATGGAGGAGGGAGGGGTGGACGGGCATACTGGCACAGAAATATTTTTTTCAACATGTATGCCAGTCTGCTGGGTCCATGCCATGCTTATCTTCTTCGTACAAGGGGCTTCTGAGTACTAAAGATAAGTTTCTGCATCAAAATTAGGAACTGTTGGAAAGTATGAAATCCTACAGTATAAAAATTGTGCATGTTTATGTAGTTTCACCTTACTGTGTGGTTTGACAAGATGTTCTGTGGTCTCTCCTCCTCATTTAGCACCCTGACCTGTGACCTAGCCACCCCCCCCCCCAGGCAGAGGGAAGGTCCATTGTTTTGTGGTCTTTTGGTGGTTTGTTGGGCATTGTAAAATGCATTGTTTCATTTACTGTGTTGTACTGCCTGGACCTTCTTTACCCTGTCTCTATTCTGAATGTAAACATGGTATAAAAAAAGTTCATTTTTTGGTGGTGTGTGTGTGCCTGTCTGTGTCTGTGTGTAGAAGAATAGAGACACATGCTCGGACAAAAAAAACTGTATTAAACCACATCAAATTGAAGCAACCATGTTTCATTTGTGCCCTTCAAAACTGTCAAATGAGATGATTTTGAAGTAGTCTGTTGGGGGGGAGCATCCACGGCAACCTGGGCTACCACAACCGGCCCACCACACACTGTCATAGGTGATGCTAATAAAAACCACCAACCAAGTACTTACCTTTCAGGGTGGGTCCTGCGAGGCTGTGCACAGGTATCTGGAATCATTGTTCCAGCAAACTTCCTGAGGCGTCTGTTCTCTTAGGTTATGTGATGTGACCACTTTTGTGCCAGGGCAGTCTGTGTTTGCTTGGATGGGGTTGTGTAACCCTGGCATGGACAGAGATGCATATTCCTTAGGAGCCCATGGGGAGGAGAGTGGTAGGGGTTGTGGGGTGACCACACCGTGCCCATGATCATCTTGAACAATTAGGGGATTTACATTGTTCTGTTGCACTGCCCCAGGTACATCAGCATGCTTGTTAAGAGCACCGCCTGAGGGACATCAGCAAGTCCCATGCTTATGTATGCAATGCTTGCTTGCTTGCTTGAGGAGAGCATTATCCTCTTTGCTTACCTTACCTAACCAGATTCAGGTATGTGACATTGAATAATATGAGATGGGATGGGAGACTAATGAATTAACTTGGTTATAACAAAGAAAAGTGTTAACACTGGGTGCAAGTAAGCAATAATGCCCTACAGGGCATGTGTCATGCTGGGATAACATCACGCCTCAGTTGGTTGGGCACAAGTGCATTCAATACATAAGGCATGATGTTATCCTACCATGACACACACCCTGGAGGGCATTATTGCTATTATACAATGGCGTGTTATTCAGAATTAAAAAAAATAATTTTAAAGATGTTTTATTTGGTGTGGAAAAATATTTTTAAGAGAAGAAACAAAAAAACCACATTAATGCTAAAAATCATTAAGAAGTTCACGGAGAGGCTGAGACTAGACCTGTGATGAATCGGATGTACTGGGATAACATCATGGGTCTAGCCCAAAACTGACCAATCAGTGGCCAGCATTCATTCTTGTCATTGTATAATCGCTTTTTTTATGTAATCTTTGTAAATAAGGGGTCATGCTGTGAGGATGCACATGCTGGGATGTTTACCATACCATCCATGTTTATAGGTATACTGAGGTGGCACAGCCATTTGCTGCATTTCCTTGAAACATGCTTTTTGCACTCCTCAAGGGTGGGAGGGCTAGCTCAAGCAGATATTTCAAGAAGTTCAGGATCCACTATAAGGGCTGGACTTGGAAGGGTTATGTAAGCAGCAAAGTGGGGTGAGAGACTAATGAGCTATCCAACTGGAGGTTCAGGTGGGGACAAAACTAGGTCAAAACTGATTTGAATTGAAGCTGAGGGGAGGTCCTGTCCTCTTGAGAAGGAAGTTAAGTTCCTTACATATTTTCAACTTTACAAGTAAGTCCTCACTCCCAAGGCAGAAGAACGAAGAACTGAATACAAAACAGATCTTGGTCAGTTTTTTGACTCTGGTCTCAGGAGGAGTTGGGCCGAGAGCAGGCTGCAGTAAAACTGGTTGGGTGGAGGTGCTCTGACTTGGCCTGGGCTGGTCCCTCCCAGGAGTTATTCAGCTGTAGTCTTAAATGTTTTTTGGGCATTATTTGATGCTGGTTGATTTGTTTGCATTACGCAAGCCACCCACCCTCTTCACTGTCGTGATACGCGAAAATCAGGACTTTTTTGTTACTTTGCCCCCCCCCCCGTAAAAATAACAAACTACGCCCCTGGGTAGGAATGCACGTTAACAACTCCACAACAACTAATTTATTTTTCACAAACAAAAAAATAAATAAATAAAACTGAAGTGACCAGCAGATTGAGCTAGAGAGGGTGAGGTATTTATTTGGAGAGGGTGAGTTATTTATTTGATTCGTGAAGTCACTGTCAGGAGTGTTGGTCTGTCAGCTGTTTACAGTTAAAAGCAAAGTAAAGAGATGTTCTCTCAGTTTTCACACTTACTTCTTTCTGCTTATGCAGTGCAGTGTTTCACTCTTGTCACACCACTACGCGCTCCAAAAAACTATACATTTGTTGTACATGGCTATTTTGTTTATTAAAAAAAAAGAAAACTGAGTGATTAACTAAAACTGTGTATAACTTAATTATATTTAAGAACTAACATAAAACAGATTGTATGTCTAATCATTGCTGCTGTTTAGTTCACTGCAGCTTCCCCCCACATCGTCATTAACATTCTCTGTTGAATGTGCATGTGGAAACCAGAGAAAACCAGTTTCGAGATACAGAACATAGATGGCTATATTTTTAAATTACAAAGGGTTATTATTCATCACATTAACACAGTTCAGGAAAAGGTTGGATGTACAAAACAGATGTCTCCAAAAGGAGTCACAACATAAAAATGGGTTATTACACTAGCTCTTTAAATATAAGGGCAGTCAGATGGATGAGGACACGGAGGCATATCAATAACTGATGACACAAGCAATAGAGTAGTGAGGCAGGCAAAGGCTAAAGCAGAACTACGTTTGGCATAGTGGGTCAGGAAGGGCAACAAGGTATTCTTCTGATATATTTGGGAAAAACGCAAAAGCAAAGGGAGGTGTGATCACACTGAAAAAGGGGGAGGATTGGGTAGAAGATGAGAAGAGCAAAGCAAATCCACCAAATGATTATTTCTGTTCGGATTTCATGGTAGAGGTCATGGGGCCTCTACCAGACAGCAACACAGCAACTAGTAAATAACTGCTGGCAGGGATATGGGAAGAGTCAATTACAGAGGAGAGAGAGTGCTGAAAGGACTTCAGGCACTGAAGGTAAAGACATCGATGGGTCTGGACAGGTTCCATCTGAGAGCACTGAGGGAAATGGGACAGGTCCTGGCAGGTCCACTAACGGACCTCTTGAACTGCTCACTAGAGATGGGTGATGTGGCAGATGGCTGGAAGATTGCAGATGTGGTCCCCCCACATAAAAGTGGAGTAGAGAGGAGCCAGGCAACTATAGACAAGTATGACATCTATAGTGAAGAAGATGTTACAATCCATCATACAGGAGAGGACTCACTGTAGAATTCTTAGAGGTTCATGGGCTGCAGAATCCCCAGCCACATGGTTTTACCTGTGGGAGGTCATTCAAGACCAACCTGTATTGACTTCTTCCATGAGGTGAAAGGAGCTGTGGACAAGGAGCAGGCTGTAGACATATTACACATGGATTTTAGTAAGTCTTTGACTGTGTCCATCATGGAAGACTGGTGTAGAAACTGGGTGATTTGGGGACTGGGGATAAAATTAAAAGATTCTACAAAGCAATATTCTTTCAGCCTCTGTTCTGTGACTGTAAATAATCCCTACTTTGTTCTACATGCCCTCCATCCCACAGGTCTTCACTCCCTTTCTATGCCTGCCTTCTCTCCCAACCACCCTCCCCTTCCTCTACCCCATATGTCTTACTGAGCATGGCAATTTCAACTCCTCACCTATGTTTTTTTTCCTCTCTTTAATTCTCCTAGTTACATGTATAGAATGCTCAACAGACAATGTGCATGTGTATGTACCACACTGCCTTTACTAGACCTACCTAGTACTCTAATCCTGTGCAATTATGTTAAGCTTGTGTTGTTCTGGATTCCTTGCCCTGACTGTTTATTGCATGATATATTAAGTATAACCACAAGTCACAATGTAGCTTTGTACATTATATGTTTTAATTTCCTGCGTTTCTAAGTGTCATTTGTTTCCCCCACTGTATAGCAATGTTTATCTTATGTATGGAATGCTTATATTCCCCAGGTCACCCCTGAAAAAGGGACACCTTTGTCTCAGTGGGCCTACCCGGTCAACAAAATTCAAATAAATTAATTAATTAATTGCAAGGCAGATAATAAACTGGCTGAATGGAAGAACACAGAGGGTAGTACTGAATGGAGAGTCATCACGAATCAGTGAAGCCACTAATGGGGTGCCACAGGGGTTGATTTTGGGAAAGATTCTCTTCAGTATGCTCATTTGTGACATAGAGGTGGGAGTCCATGGGAAGATAAGCCTCTTTGCAGATGATACCAAGATCTGCAGTAGAGTGGACTTCGAGGATGGTGCTAGATCCATGAAGCAGAATCTGAAAAAACTGAAGGGGTGAATTAAAATCTGGCAGCTGCAATTTAACACAAAGAAGTGTAAAGTTATGCAGGTAGGGGCCAAAAACCAGTAAATAGAATACAAGCGGGGAAGGGGGTAGACAGCACAGTGTAGGAAAAAGCTGTGGGTGTAATGGTCATGGATATTTTAGTGGCAGTGGCACAATGCAAAAAAAGTAGTAGGAAAAGTGACTAGGGTGCTGGGATGCATAGGTAGGGTGATTTTTAGCAAAGGGAAGGAAGTGATAATGACCATATATAGGTTGCTGGTCCAACCCCCAGAAGACTGTGTACAATTGTTGAACCCACACCTTAAGAAGGACAGAGACAAACTGGAAGCAGTGCAGACATGGGCTACCCAGATGATCCAGGGGCAGCAGGTGAGGTCATATTAGAAACATCTGGAGAACCTGAATATGTATACTCTGGAGAATAGGAGGAAACAAGAGGACATAGTTAAGATGTTCAGGTTCTATCAGGGTGTCAACAGAGTTGACTTGTTCACTTTTAGTAGTAATATTTCACCAGAGGTGTAACCCCCCTGCAGGGGCTTACTAACTACCCATGCAGCCTTTGCTCCTCTTGCCCTCTCCCAAGTGCTCCAGAACCAGTCTGTAATTTTTTTCAGCCCCTCCAGGTCCTTGTTTCTGCCCCTGGTGCCCCAGCAAAGCCAGCTCATGCCTTAATCCAGCCCGCAGGGGCTCAAGAGAATGTAACCGCGATCTCTTGCTGTAAAAGTGCTGCCTTCATGGCAGCGGGGATTGCGCAGGCACAAGCGGCGCCTTTGAACTGCAACCGCGTGGATCTGCGGTTAATCTGGGAAGTGTTCCGTGGGTCTCGGGATCCCCATCAGCTAAGAGGGACCCGGTGACCACAGACAGTCTGCTGGGGGGCCACTCCAGTAAGAATTGAATAAGTTTGACCGGGGGCTCATTTACATATGCCTGAGCCAGGCCCTGGTCATCTGTATAATTAAATATGTGTACCTGTCTGCCTCCAGGGCAGCTGTTTTCGGCTGCAGCTGAGGAAAAGGAAAATACATGTTTATTTAAATTGTATGTGTTGTTGCAAGTGGGGAAAGTGTATTTCAAGGGGAAAAGTATTTTAAAATTAAATAAGTATCTCTACCTGGCTGGACCAGATAAATATTTGGGACTCAAGTATCAGCCTGTCTGCTGCTGCAGGGGGAGTTTAAAAATATGCAGTAGCAACAGGAAAACAAATGGAGCAATTTAGCCACTATGTGCAGCGACAGCAAGTATTCAACCTGGGCTAAAGAACTGTGGGCTATTGGAGCAAATATTTGTTTATCTCTGGCTGCACCAGAACTTTTATTTAGGACTGCTGATTCTGCTTTTGGGACTGCGGTTTAGCAGCCATTTCATGCAGTAGCAGCCAATAGGGAAAAGCCAGGAAAATAAAGCCAGGATTTGTGGTACTTTTGCCTAAAGCTCATGGGAAAGTACCAAGTGTCCATGGGGACTTACAGGGACTAGTGTTTAAGCGCCAAAGCTGAGAGCCTGTAATGCATCGAGTAAGGTTCATGCATTATTCATTTTTGTGACTGACAAGTGCTTCAGACAATAAGAGAGGAAGTATCAGGTTACAGCAGCCAATCAGGGATCACAAAGGAGCCCTATAAGAGACAGTGTTTTCTAGCTGTGTGAGCAGATCCAGCAGAAGCTCCACACGAGGGTGGGGGCTCAGGAGCAAAATGGGTCTTGCAGACAAGCCGGAGCCTCCCCACATGGGAAAGCGTTTTTTCTCCTTCCAGAAAGAAGAACAGTGGCAGCTTGAAGCAGAAGTCTCTAGCCTGGGGGTTGCCAGAAAATGTCCTCCAGGGCTAGATCCAGCCTTCCATGTGGTGGGAAAATATGGGCCAGCAACTTGATGAAGCCAGCTGTGAGAGGGCTGAACCTGCCTCAACGGTGAGAGTGTTGAAGAAAGAACTAATTCCAGAAGAGCCATCAGCAACTAACAAATTGCTACCAAGATCTGAGTGAGTAAACCTGTATTAACAAATGCAGTATCAAAGCAGTGTGAAAGGCCACTAAGAGTCAAGGCAAAATTTACAATATCTGCATGGGGAAGCCTAGCCCATAGCAACTGGATTTGGCTACAGTTAAACACGTAAATGTGCTTGAAGTTAATCATATAAATGTGCATGAAAGCTAGAACAGTGTTTGAGACAGTGGGAGGCTGTAATAGCCAGTGTAGAGCCACATGGACAGTCAATCATGGTCTGAGTTAATGCACCTGCGGTGTCTGGTAAAAGGAACAGAGTCTTGAGGCAAAGAAGCTTAAAGTAGCTTATGCAAGCAGTGCAGTGATACAGCAAACGCTCATGTTGGCGCGAACCCTTGCTCTGTTTTGCCACCAAGCAAAGGCTGTCAAGGCTAAGTGTTATGTTCAAGTGTTGTGCAAATGGTAGCGGGCCATGCCTCAAGCCCGGTCAAGTTGTTTCAAGAGTTGCTCAAATGGTAGCGGGCCATGCCTCAAGCCAGGTCAAGTTGTCTCAATTGTGTGCAAATGGTAGTGGGCCATTCTTCAAGCCCAGTCTCGTATGAAAAGTCTCCAGACCAAAGAACTAATTCAGGCTATAGTCCAGTGTGAGAAAACAAGTCGCAGAGAAGTTGGCCTTGTGTATGTGTGTAATCAAAGCTCCACATGATGTAAATGTGCTGAATGCATTCTAACCTCAGAATCATATAAATGTGCAGCTAGATATATGAATGTACTGGATGAGAAAGTAACCAGGATGAGTCTTCTCAAGTGTTTACTGCCTAGGGACAGGGCCCCACCAAGGGTCCGAGATGTTGTGTTCTATTCTATTTATTTATTTATTTATTTATTTATTTATTTACTGGAATCTCAGACAACACCTTTGAGCTAAAAGCTCATTTACAAAGGTTCCACGTCATAAGGCAATAGACAAGGTACGTAGACATTACAAAACAGATAGGGGTATATACAGCAGGCAAGTACATTACGGTACATACAGATACAGATACAGATTCAAGCAAGTACAGTTAAAATACATCAGGTAGGACAGGTCAACTTTATTGCAACAGTACTGAGAGCATACCTAAGGTGGACAAGCAATTTATAGTGGTAGCTGAGCTTTAGAGCATGCAGATAGAGTTATGGAGGGTCAGAAGTGGTGGTGACCAAAGGAGGGGGAGAACAGAATAGATGAGAGCGGGGGGTGGGGCAGAGACAAAGGGTAACAGAATAAGGGGTTGAGTAGTCAGAGGGTTGGACTGGATAGGAATCTACCCAGGGTTATGTAAGTAGGTGATAGGGCAGGGCTGGGTAATGTGGGGAAGAGGGATAAGGGAAGGGCTTTAAAGTGGGGTGGCGGGTGAGGGGAACCGGGGGTGAATATTGAGGGGTTAATATTTGTAAAGAGAAAGCAGAAAGATGGGGGGATAAAGAGGGGACATGGGGGTAAGTGCTCAGTGGGGTCACACCAGGCAGGGGAGGAAGTGGGGGGGGATGGGTGCTATGCAGGACAGATAAGCTATCTGTAACAGTAGGATTAGACACAGGTGACGCAATCGCAGTTACTAAGAGTGGCCAGGTACTGCAGCAGCTTGGCCTTAATTGGGTGTAGTTTCAATTCCTCAATCAGCTCAGAGTTAAGGGAATTTAGCCAGCAGGGGGCCCTGTATTTGAAGGACCATTGCCCTAGTGAGGTCTGGCAGAATGGGATAATCAAGGCAGCTTTACTCAATCCCCTAGTTAGTCTGGAGGAAGTGGAGTTTCTTAGCAGTTGCCTCACTCCAGGAAGAGCAAGACCTAGGGTGGATTTTTTAGCTAATAGACAGATTTGGTACTGAATTCTGCTATTCAAGTTTAACCAACCAGTGCTCAAGTATAGTTCACAAGTGTGAGTTAAATGGTCCACACCCAGGACTAGTCTGCAGGCTTTGTTTAAGACAATCTTGATTCATTTAAGTGCTGTATCGGTATCGTCTCTGTAGACTACCAGTCCATAATCTATGATAGAGAGCATGGAGCTGTTAACTGCAAGCTTGATGGCACTTTCGGTGAGGCACTGCCTATGCCGGTAGAGCTGACCTAATCTGGCACTAGCTGCCTTGGCAAAATGGTCTATGTGCTGGCTGTAGGAGAGAGAGCTGTCAAGGTAGACACCAAGGTACTTAAAGGTGGTGACCATTTCGAGTGTATCAAACTTGTTATTGTAGATATTGAGGTGATGTGACTTATGACGGTTTTGATGGAAGGCAAACAACACTGTTTTAGTCTTAGTGTAGTTGAGCAAGAGCTTAGATTGAAGGAACCATTTTTCCACAGCAGTAAAGTTATCTTGCATGCCTTTTTCCAGCTCTTCCGGAGTAGAGTGACGTGTAGAGAACAGCATCATCTGCATATGGAAGAATCTTATTCTGGCAGACTTTGGGGAGTTCATTTAGAAACAGGCTGAACAGCAGGGGGCCCAAAATGGAACCTTGGGGCACCCCTGTGTTGACATGCTGATGGTCAGATAGAACGTCAAGAATCTTGATCCGCTGGGTCCTGTTAGAGAGGTAACTCTGGAACCAGCCTACAGAGACAGGGGATATACCAATGTACAAGTTGTTCCATCCTTGCAGTCATTGGGGTATCGGCGGCTGTTAGCTTTGCCAACATGTCGGTCCTCGAGGAGGAGCCTGCCAGCAGAAGCACTTGCAACTCAAATCAAGACGACAAAAATTGTGAGTAAGGCAGGGCAATCCCTGCAGTACGGATCTAAGGCTTGTAAATAGTTCAGTGTAAAGAGCTTAACTGGAATACAGATTTCTACCTCAGGTTAATATTTCAATAATGGGCCCCAATCTAATGCTAGCCAACATACAACAAAGTGTCTATCAGGCCTGCACCCTTTATGGACAACATCACTGGGCTCCCAGGTTGTGTGAGATTGCGGGGTCCTTGCACAGGTGGGATACTGGTACCAGTGTGTGGGCAATAATGTAACAATCTGATTATTTCAGCTAGTTAGACAGCCAGGGTTCTGACTACATTAAAAGGTTGTGGGGAAATAATTGTGATTTGCTATATGTGTGATTCACCCAGCTGGAGGGCTTCACCAGCACCAATCAATCAAACCATTTGTAAATACATTGTGAATGCATAAACTCTATTCCAGTTCCTTTCTCCTAGCCCTCTTCCCCAAATAAATTGTTGTTTGTTGTTTCTTGCAGATCCAGTGTCATAAGCATATTATTAGAGAGAGAGTCTTTAAATGCAAAATGTCAGAAATGTGGGGAAAGGTCTATTGGGTCATGTCTGAGAGTGGCTAATGGTTATCGTGGGTGGTATAGCATCTCAGAGGGCTATACCGTGTACCAGCTTACCCATGTAAAGCATCCTGAGTGGAAGCACTGCGCAAAGGTTTTTAAAAATGGTTATCTGTTAGCGAACCCAAACTCCTCAGCCTATGTTCAGGGTAGTAGGCTGAGGTGTAACACTGGGGATAGCACCACCCAGGGGTTACAGAGGTATCTATATTAAACTGATGGAAAGACGCATAAGAAAAGAAGTCAGAAAGTCCTTTTTTACCAAAAGGATCATAGCAGAATGGAACAACCTCCCAGCATGGGGGTTCAAGAGAGGGGTTCAAAAGGGGCTGGGATAAGCATTTAGGTATAGTGAGGTTGGACATGCTGGGAGCAAGGGTAGGTCAGGGGGGCTGATGGTGTGGTGGGGGCTCAGTCCAGTAGACAGACATGTAATGGCAGATTAAATGGACTGTTGGGCTTTTTTCTGCTAACATTTTCGATGTGAAATGAAGCAGATGAACATCAATGAATTCCCAACTGTTTTAATTTTTCACCACAACTCTACAGAGTATTGAGGCAAAAGAGACATATGGGATATGTAATGGCATGACCCATAATACAGAAGGAGAGAGCCGTTTTGAAACAGTTGGTAGGGAGTACAGCAGGAGACCACTGCTGCTGATGGCAGAGAGCATGGGCAATGAGTTCATGAGACATTTGGCTAGACAGCATCAGTTGCACATTCATGAGCCATTCGCTGCTCATTCATCAGGCTCCCGTGCTCATTTATCAGGCTCCCATGTTTATTTATCATTTACCGGTGCACACTTATCGACAGCAACCAATAAAAGCATACGAAACTGTAAAAGGCAGCATCAACAACCAATGACAAACACCGCCACACACTTACTGACAGTTCGAAAAGCAGGGATCCACTGCCTCCCATTGCATTGCTGTCCAAAGGTCAGACTCCCTTCTTGACTTTGATCCCAATAAGAACTGGTCTGCTATGCAGACCAGCTCTAAAATACATCTAAATTTAACGTTTTTTTTTCTGGTATTGGTATGTCTGTACTGAGGTTTTTTTATGGTTGGCCATCTACCCTACCTGACTTAATGGGCATTGCTGACCTGACAATCTAATTGTTTTTTAACAAAAGTGAACAACTGATTCCCTATGTTATACTTTTCCTTCCTTCCTTCTTTCTTTATTTTTCCCTTCCGTCTTTCTTTCTTCCTGCCTTGTCAAATCCTGTACTCTTCTTGTAACCCCATTCTGTTTGTCAATTTCTTTTATTCATGTATTTGTTGATTGGTTACCTGGTAGCCTGTGATGAGGGTGACCGAGATTGAGCATCTTCAAAAAGGGCGACTCAGTCACGGCACCTGTACACAAGGCTACCGGACAGGGAGGGTGACCGGATGGGGAAGGGGTTGGTGAATATAGAGACAGGATGTCACTATATGTACATGCACGCGGGGAACCACGTCGTGCAATGGGCAGAAGGGGAGGGAGGATCTGTGGGGTGTAGTGAGGTGGTGGGCTGCCAAGCTGGCCATGTGGTGTGGTGGGTTGGTGGCAGGCTAGGGTTGGGAGGGTGCTGGGTTCGGTTCTGGGCGCGCGCTCCTTTTTATTGCAGTCTGGGAATTTTAATTTTTTACTCTTTTGCACCTCGACATACACACCCCGGAGTTGAGAATCCTTTAGTGGGATGGGTGCGCAGCCCCACATAAAAAAAAAATCCAAGTCTCCGGCGCCCTTTTGCTGTGCATCACCAAAATTGTTTTTCGGTGATGTACACTCACCTTAATGGCAATTGCCTTTCCACGATCGCTGTTATCACATGGAACCAGTTACCCAGGAAGCTAGACTAGGCGTTGAGACTTTTTTTCAGCTACATACTGGGTCAGAACAGAGTACGATACAACATTATAAGATTTACATTTACAAAAAGTTGAAACAGGAGGTAAAAAGGTAGGGTAATGTGCCAGATATTGTTTAGAGAAAAAAAGGAAACACCATTTGTTCGAAGGCTTTCAACTGATATCACTAGTTACCTGAGAGGATACAAAAAAACACAACAATGTGAAGAAAAGAGTAATCAGTTATGTGCATTTCACAATTACATTGAAAGAGGTTTGTACTGCTGTCTAATGCTGTTTTGTTCTTGTTTCATCTTCCATCCTTCACACCCCTTGTGTATTGACATCACTATTCATGCTGCATGTGTGCCTTCTTTGGCCTCCAGGTATGGCAGAATATAGGACATTTTGCTGTGTACTTGCATGCATTAGATTTTTAAGGAGAGATTTTAGATTTTTTGCAGGGTGCCAAAGATCACTGATGTCGATTTGCTGTCATTCAAGAGCTGCGAGTGTCATTTTTCAACCAGAGTTGCAGTTGAATAAAGTCCAGTTGCAGTGTGGCCTGTAGTTTCACAAGGGAATTAAAGCAACAGTACCTGTTTTGGTGATCATCTGACCCATATATTTTTTTTATTCTATTCTAGATTGCCCTTTATCTCCTGCCTTGTTCAACATTCTTTTTTCCCCCCACTCGGAGTCAGCTTTGCCACATTTTTTTTTACATTTTAAATAACCAAAGGAGTGCTCCTTTTAATATTACTTGGACAGTGTTCAATATTCAGCAGTATTCTCAGCTGATTTTGTGCACCTGTTGTTCCATAAGGTCCAAGAGCACTGTCTGCTGCATGCTCGTTTATTCTAGTCACAAGAAAAGGGATGGAAAATGATGGCCATTCAAAATCAAACTAGAGTACTGATGGGCATCTGCTGGGCTATAAGATCTCTATATACAATGTTCTGCAGTTTTCTATTGTTCATGTAATACATGCACGGGCTGTATGTTTCTCCATTGAAACTGGAGAATGCAGGATGTTACATTTTTTTTGTTTTTTTAAGCTAGCTGAAAACAACCTGTTGCATTATAAAATGTCTAGATAATATAATTATTCACTACCCAGGCACTAGATACCACATTAGCCTATACAGTTGAAGCCACTTAATGGAGACATGCTTAATGGGGACTTTCACTTTGAGGGGACGATCCCCCAGGCACCAGATAAGTGGCTGTGCAACTGAATTGAAGTATTGCACCTTTAAAGGGAACATAGGAATCCCTTTGATGGGGACGATTTTGTGGCTGTTTCCTCTGCTGTCCTCTCATTATCTGTCATTATCACCTGCATTATCACTTGACATTTCACACCTAATCAGGTGCAGCTAATCAAATTTAAGCAGTACATAACTGCATAAAAACAGTCACAAACTGCTAACTAACATAGACTGTGTCTCTTGCTGTTACCTGTGCACATTTATCTGTCCTGATGAAGTCTAAATGATTGGATCTTCCCATAGCAGACAGAGTGAAGGTTATCGAAGTGCTGCAGTAGCCAGGTACATCGATGTCCAAGGCTGCTACACTCTGTAAGGTTTTTAAACACTTTTTTTCATTTTTTTCTCAATAAAATAAAGTATCATTACCTAACTCGAGACATACAGCACAAAATCACAAAAGAGCTGAAATCAGTATGTACTGTTTTAGTATTAATGTATGTCTCCGTTCCTGATGTTCATTTGCTCTGTTTGTCCCTGTACATTGTGTTTTTTGAATCTTCTGTTATTAGAAACACCTGCTTAAAGGGGACAAAGGCCCATCCACAGAGGCGACCCCTTTAAGAGGCTTCAACTGTATTATTAATTCACTGGAGTGTAGTTTTTAACTGTTTGACTCCTAAAGGATGTATCAACTGTAGGGAATGCGGTTGCATACCTAACATAATATGTTGTAGTTACCAAAGCATGTATATTACCTACAAGCAAATATCTGTAATGTTTTTATGAATAATGAATAAAAATAATTTACAAAAAAAGGAGAGTACTGATAAAATCCTGGGCTGAGCCAATGAAGTGCTCCTTTTATTATTTCAAATGTAAGAAAAAGTGGTAAAGCAGACTTTAAAATGACTAAAATGTAGTAAACAAGTATAGGTAAGAATTTTTACTGCTCACATGTCCTGCTGCTTTAAGGCCACAATATAAGATTGTGTCATTGATGAACATCCAGGGGCAGACTGGCCCAAGGTGTTAGGGATCCTAATTACATCCTGGCATGTTAGACATTTGGCCTGTGCTGGCTCAGCCTCAGTAGCTTTTTTTTTTTGTTAGAGCCTGCGTTCCTGATCTCCTGATTTTGTGCCTTGCCAGTGTTTTCGGGGGCACTTGTCAGAGCAGACTCTGCCAGCTCCAATGATTCGGACCACTATGAAACTGGTTTGCTCAAATCCACCAATTAGCACTCGGCTGGAGGGCTCAGCGAGCTGCGGCCATGCACGCTGAATGACTGGGAGCCCCTGCCACTGTAATCTCACCAAATGTTACTTTCCTCCCCCCTCAACCAACCCACCAACCAAATTAGGGACTCCTGAGTCCAGATGTCGGGTGACATGAGTCACAAGGCTGCTAGCCATGCTGCACTTCCTGTTGCCTGCTGTTGTTTGCTCCAATCACCATTTTGGAACACAGTGGCAGAGCAGAATCAGAATAGGTGGCAGGTCAGGGTAGTGCACAGAGCAGGACATAGCAGGCTGACAGTCTAAGTCACATCACCAGTCACCACCTCATAACATGTGCAGCACCAAATCCAAGGTATGCTCCTGAGTCCCTAACCTGGAGGTCGACCAACACAACTCTGGGCCACTGGCACATTTTTTTTAATTCCTGTGCAGAAGCGGGCTTGCTTGTAGCACATCAGACAGGGTGGGTGGGCAAGCCGGCATGGAGGATAGAGATTCACTCAGAGAGGGTCAGAAATGGTCCGGTCATCAAGCAGAGGAGCACAGCAGGAGAGTGGGTGTCAGCCAGGGGGTGAGTGTGGAGGAGATTAATAATGAACTGTGAACATTTAGCAGCAGCAGCCAGGACAGTCTCTCTAGGCCTGTCACTGTCTGTACTGTAGCCAGCATCCTAAGCCTGCTCCAGACAGCACTGCTGCCAAACCCACACCAGCCATTAAAGAACAAAAAATTGAAGAAAGCTGCCTCAGTCAAAGTCTTAGTCAGACTGAGAGGTCAGGGCATGAGGAAAGGTGTTTCAGCCTGGTGGTAATCAAGTGGGGGTTAACGCTGTGTGCCTCAGGCATGAACAGTCAAGTATCCAAGTCAGGCTGGATGAGCTAGGCTCTAGGATGCGAGGGCCGGCAGCAGCAGCAAGAGAAAAAGGTCTCTGGAGGACTCAGTGGACTAGGAGCAAACACCCTAGGCTGGGAGTCTCTGCAGATATCAGCACAATCTTTGTCCAGTAATTTCCAGCAGGCCAGGCACAGCACAATCTGCCTACCAAAAATGCAAGTTCAAATTAACAAAAAAAACTCTTTTTTTGTCCTCAGTTTCTCATAGTCGTGTGTGTGTGTGTGTGTGTGTGTGTGTGTGTGTGTGTGTGTGTGTGTGTGTGTGTGTGTGTGTGTGTGAGAGAGAGAGAGAGAGAGATCGTGTGTGTGTGTGTGTGTTTAAAAATTGATTCGGTCTATATCGTGGATTATGGTTCTGGAAAGAGGTGATGAGTTACATAGAAACATAGGCAGTGACAGCAGAAAACGTCTGGCCATAAATGTTAACAAACCTGGGACCTATCATCCATACAGGATTTTAACCCACACTGTCCACCCTTATGCTCCCCGCCATACTGCTACCACCCCGAACAACCACTAAGCCCTTCACTCTGTTCCAGCTGTGTTTGAAACCAGTGATCGTTTTGGCACCCACTGCATCAGCTGGCTGATCATTCCATGGCTTCACCATCCTTCCTGTAAAATAAAGCTTTCTCACTTCCCTTTTGAATCTCTCCCCATCAGTTTTCACTTGTGCCTCCATGTTCTTGATCTGCTAATTATGCTAAATAGTTATTCACAGTTTACCTTTTTCATTCCTTTCAGGAACTTGAAGGTCTTTATCATATCTCTTCTCTCTCGTCTGGCCTCCAGCGAGTACATATTCAGTGCCTTGAGCAGATCCCTGTAAGATCAGCCCTGCTGGCCCTGAATCAGACTGTCCTTATCGTTTCTTAGGTGAGGAACCAAGAAGCTGTGGAGAGATAGTAATACCTCCTTCCCTCTGCTGTCAATACCCCTTTCTATACACCCCAGCATCCTGTTTGCCTTACTCTAGGCCTTATTACACTGGTTTGATTGTCTTAGGGAGGCACTGATGAAAACCCGTAGATCTCTTTCTCAGAGGTCATGCACAACTTAAGCCCCCTAACCAGTACTCTGGCCTCGAGTTCTTGTTCCCTGTGTGCATCAACTTGTACTTTTTGACACTGAATTTCAACTGCCAAACATTTGGCCACCTTTCTTGCTTTTGCAAGTCTGACTTGAACTATTGAATAGCCCCACTGGGGGTTCAGTTAGTTCCATTGCCAATTCATTGAGGCAAGGGCAAGGCAGGACAAAGTTTATTTCTAAGGCACCCAATCCTGGAACATAAAAATATACAGCAGGTAGGGTATCAGATAAAACAGAATCATAGAATAAAATAAATAAATAAATAATAAAACAAGAAATACAGTATCAGAAACAGCAAATTTTAACAGATTTTCTGGGCTGGTCAGATCGCTACATCCAGGAAAGCCAGGGAGAATACATAGGTTTTTAGGCCACTCTTGAACGTCTCAACTGATGGGGCCTCCCTGACATCAGCTGGTGAGGAGTTCCACAGGACCAGTCTAGCCACACTGAAGGCCCAGTCACCAGAAGTTCTTAATCTGATCCTGGGAACTTCAGGGAGGCCCCTGGTTGAGGAACGGAGGAAGTGGACTGAGGTGGTAGGTGTCAGAAGATTAGCCAGAGCCAAGTCTGTGTAGGGCCTTGTAAGTGAGTAGACTCACCTTGAAGATAACCCTCCACCTGACTGGCAGCCAGTGCAGAGCTTGCAGCACCAGGGTCACATGACTCGACCTAGATAGGCCAGTCAGCAACCTGACAGCTGCATTCTGCACCAACTGCAGCTAACGAAGGGTACCTCCAAAGCCCCCGAAATAAACAGCATTACAGTAATCGAGTCTGGAAGTCACAAAGGCATGCACCAGTGCAGGCAGGTCCTAAGGTGGAACTAGGGGTTTGATCCTGGCAATGTTTAAGTGGTAAAAAATACTTTTGTCGACAGCCGACACCTAGGCTTTAAGTGTCAGTCTGTCATCAAGGATCACGCCAGGATCTCGCACCCTAGGGGAGGCCGACAACAACGTAGGTCCCAGGAATAAACCAGTAACCATGTTGGAGGCACTCCCATCATGCCCTCATCCTGGCCTAGTCACTGGTACCTCTGTCTTTTTTTCGGGTTCAGTCACAACCAGCTGGAGGACATCGAATCATTGATCTCAGCCAGGCAGATGTTAAACACTTCCACAGCATCCGATGTCCTGGGAGCAAAGGACAGGTACAGTTGGGTATCATCTGTATAACAGTGAAAACCCTTGCTGTGCCACCTGATGAGTTCATCCAGGGCAGCATATACACTGCAAATAACATTGGAAACAGGATCAACCCCTGAGGTACTCCACATGGCAGGAGCTTCCAGTGAAAGGGTCTGGGCTGCTAGCACTTTCCAAATCCTTTCACTGGCAAATACTTGCTGCTTCATCTCAGGGATAACCCTTACAGCTGCCTTAATGCCATTTTCTGACAGAGGCCTTCCATCTTCCATTGTGAATACAGAAAAAAGTAGTCTTTAAGAATGACCGCTTTCTGTCTGTCAACCTCAGCTACCCTACCTCCCTCTGTTAGATTAACAATTCTTGTCCCCCTTCTTTCTTTTTCCCCTGATATATCTAAAGAGTCATGGTTTGCTGATGTTCCTTCCAGCAGACTTGGAAGTAGCTGTGTATGGAGATGTTTTAACACCTCTTCCACAGTTACATCTTTGACAGTAAATTGTAGGTAAGGCTGAGGGTTGATGGTTACTGTGGAAGTTGTTTGCCACTGTTTGCTGGGATTTGACTCTGGACTACGTAGCAGAAGAGATCAGTAAAAGCTGAGTTAAATAAATTTGCTGTTTTCTTAGGCTGGGTTGTATCAGATCCCTCATTTGATAATCATGTGGTTTCTGTTGCTCTGATTATCAGATGCTTCTACATAGAATCTGACAGCAGATAAGCACCACTTGGCCCACCCAGTTTGCCCATTTCCCCTACCTGATGGATGAGCTGCAGATTCTAGTTAATCAACAGCTTACTTCCTCCTGCCCCCCACTAGAATTGCCTTATGTCTGTCCCATGCATTCTTGATTTCTCCCACTGTTCCTGACTTCACAACCTCCTCAGAAAGGCTGTTCCATGCATCCACAACTCTCTCTGTGAAAAAATACTTTCTAACATTACCTGTGAGCCGTCCCCCTCTATCTTCAAATTGTGCCCCCTTGTTCTTGCACATCTCTTCTTCTGAAAAATACTACCCTCTTGTACCTTGTTAATTCCCTTGAGATACGTGACAGTTTCTATCGTGTCCCCCCTCTCCCTCCTTTCCTCAAGGGCATACATATTAAGCTGCTTTAGTCTCTCCTCATATGTCTTCTGGTGCAGACCTTGCACCATTTTGGTTGCCCTCCTCTGAACAGCCTCCACTCTGTCTATGTCTTTGCGGAGATGGGGGTCTCCAGAATTGCACGCAGTACTCCAGATAGAGTCTCACTAACTGTCTGTAGAGAGGGATAACAACTTCCTGTTTTCTACTGTTGATGCCTCTCCCTATGCATCCCAGTATCCCCCCAGCCCTCCTTACTGCCTTCTCACATTGCTTGCCCACCTTTAGGTCATCTGATATAATTACTCCTAGGTCTCTTTCGATTTTTGTTGTTGTTATTAACTCACCCCCATTGTGTACTCTTCCCCTGGGTTTTTGTTTCCCAGATGCATTACCTTGCACTTCTTTGCATTGAATCTGAGCTGCCACGTATTTGGCCATTCCTCCAACCTTGCCAAGTCCCTTTTCATTCTTTCCACCCCACCTTGTGTATCAACCCTGTTGCAGATCTTTGTGTCATCTGCAAAGAGGCATACCTTTCTTTCCAGGTGCTCTTCAATGTCACTTATAAAGATATTAAAGAGGACCGGTCCCAGTACCGAACCCTGTAGTACCCCGCTAGTTACTAAGAGTAATAATGGCTCTAGTTGCATTTACTAAATGATGTCAGTAGCCATCTGTGTTAGTAAATACTGATCATCACTGGATAAGTTTTATTTATTCACATCATTTCTTTACACAACTTTATTATGCTTGCTCTGCCAATTACATAAAATCCCAATTCTATCAATTCTTCTTTCTTTACATAGTAATTACTGCTTACTGGTACTGGTTTCATTTCAGATTGGCCATTTTTTTAGTTATAGGACGAGCACTTTTGTAGATTTGTTTAGAAATGGCTGCTTTGTGCTTTGGATACATATGACAAAAGTAAAAGTCTCTTACAATAAAATCATGAGCTCCAGGGCCCTATCTGCAGAGAAGTGTAAATCTACCCAAATTCACATGTAAAGCAGGTTTCTGGCTACGTGGCATGCAGTTTCCGCTCAGGTGATGTGATCCACAGTAGAAGTGGCCAACAAGGTGCTTATGGCACAGTGGAGAAGCATGGTGGTGACCAGCCAGGGATCTGCATGAAGCAGCATGGCATGGTGCCACACTTAGGTTATACCAGCAATGTACTGTGACCAGTGCTAATAACATGCATGTGCCCAACAGATGAAGGTCCGCCATTACTGTCCTATGAGAAGGATGGGAACACAGAGGATAAAAGGACACATGACACAAGTAGGCATGGCACAAGCACAGGGCACCACACACCTGGCCACAAGCTGTGGCTGTCAGAGGTGCATGATGTATTAACCTATTCATCTTCTCCCACAGGTCCTGAACCAGCCATTTCCCTGGACACTCAGAACACCAAAAGCCACCCTCCCTGTTCCTGTGCCCACAGCCAAGGAAGCCTATGCAGAGGAACAGTCATAGCAGTGACAAGACACAAACCCCCCTCTGCAGTGTGACTCTGATGGCATGGGTCCTGAGGGTCACTGGGAAACAGACAGCCAAGATACAGGGTGGCTGATAACATGGTGCATGCCTGCAAAGGGAACCACAATACAAGTGAGCACCCCAGCACAACAGTGTATATGACATAGAGCATACATGGGCCACACACCACCATTCAACACAGTAGGCACCATGCTTGGTAATGTGCACAGCACTTTAGTGCACCATTGACCACCAGCACAACACACCCTCTTACCCAACACATACACCCCTGCACCATGTAAAGTATTTCTGTTCAACCCTTGCTCTGAATGCAAGGCCTGCATGGTAGCCAGGTTCACGCCCACTATGTCATCCATGGGCACCAGACATGTAGCCATGGTCATCACCAGGCATATCACAGGGACATGGATCACTTCCCTCCAGTACAGGTAAGCACTTTCATACAGCTATTTGTTAACATGCAGCATGCATACCTTGCCTGGAGTGTGCTGCAGTGTCCCCTCCCCCACCTTGACAAGGCACCTGAAGTGCATCTTCAGTGGCCAAGCACCCTCTCCATGATGCCCTGTGTGAGGCAGTGTGCCTTGTTGTACCTATGCCCCACCTTGCTCTGCTGCTTCAGGAATGTAGTCATCATGACTGTCTGTAATGAGTATCCACTGTCACCTGTGAGGGAGTGGAAATTATTGTGGTAGCCCAAGATGGCACAGTCAGCCTTTGGTGTGTGAGAGCTCAGAGCCGAGACACTCTCTCAAGTATATTGACCTAATGTGAAGTGCTGAGCTTTGCTGAGATTTTGCGCAGCTGACAGTTTCAGTATTTAGTGGACTTTACCTATCCTGAACATTGCTTAATTTTTTGTTGGCTTGACTCAGGTTCCTTTCAAGCATTCCCTTTCAAGCCTCCTGAATGTGTACCTGTGTAACAATCACGGGCTCACAGGGTCACTAGATTAGCGGTCTTACAGGTGTATGAGTGGGGTAGGAGCAGATCAAAGTGGGAGTGAGGGAAGCAGAATTCCACTGGATTATTGCCAGAGCTGCTCTTGCTGGGGGATACCAGAGGTACATGAGATTACAGAGTTCTACATGGCAGAAAGAACAAGCACTACAGAAAAGTTAAGAAGAGTTGCCACAGCTTTAACTGCTGCTCCTACACCCATCGGCACGACTCTAACTTCCACTCCTGGGAAAACTTTGCAATAATGGCTGAATTAGCAAGTAGAGGGGGTGAGAAAGATTACTGCCACGCTGCTGGTGCTCAAGCAGACAGGTAGTGTGGATAAAGGAAGTAAAAGCCAGGCAGAAAAAAAGCCAGCAGAAAAAAACAAAAAGCCTTGTGTATTACAGATATGCACTGAATTACCTGATGTATCGGAGATATCCAGAGGAAACAGTGGTGTCACAGACAACTGTACAGATGCTATCACTACCCTAACAGCTAATAGTAGTATGACAGGTGGTACAAAAATAAGGGAACGCTCCAGTGGATAAGGCTGAGAAAGCTTAAATGCAAAATTTCAAGAGTTGTGTGAACTTAAGAGTTATGTTGTGAATGAAATGAGAAGAGTTTTCTCGGACATGACAGAGGCAATTAGTTCAATTAAACATGCAATTTCAGATTTACCAGAGAAGTTGGTTTCCCTTGCTCTGAGAACCACTGAACTGGAACAAAGGGTTTCTGGGGCAGAGGGGGTAATGGACCAGTGGAACAGAAGGTGGACAAACATAATAATGAACTAACTGCACTACAGAACGAATCAGATGATCTGAAAATGATAGCACTGTGAGGAATCATTAGATTTGCTAATGTTCCTGGGGGCATAGAAGGGAACAACCCTCATACTTTTTTTGAAGAATTTATGACTAAAATACTGGGGTGAAAGTACCCGGAGGACAGGTGAAGCTGGGCAGAGCACAGAGAGGGTTTGGGAGGCTGAATGACAGATGACCAAGGCATGTATTTGTGAAGACACATTATTATCAAGACCAAGAATGCATCCCAATAAAAGCCTGAACAGAGAAAGAACTGCACATGAGAGGTGTGAGGATACATGCATATCCAGATCTGCCACCACAGGTGGTGGTAAAGAGAAAGGCATCTGATCTTATTAGGGATATATTGAGGGAGAGGTGAATACCATATTCCATCATTCTTCTGGAAAGGAAGAGTGTCCAAATAGAGGGGAGAACCCAAATATTTAATAGTCCAAAAGAAGCAGAAGAGGCATCTAATTTCAGTAAAAGGCAGCAACACTCCAGCAGCAATAATGCAGCAACCCTTGGACTCTACGTGTAATTACAACCAGAAGGAAGCAAGGTTTGCATTACTTAAGGGTCTGTCGTTGAGGAACACATCAAGAAGCATAGAAAAACCAGGAACAGTTTCAAAATTCACAAATAGCGTTGTATTTTTCTCAATAACGGCAAATTAAAAAATAAAAACATATTCAGTATAACTATTTACAAGGCACTACAAACAGAGAAAACTAAGTCCTTCTTCCGAGAGTATCTCTTAATTCCAAGTTTCAGTCTCTCAGTCTCTTACACTCCTTGTCTCTGTAGCAAAAGCATTGATGCTCTTTTATAAGCCTTTGCCTGGGAACCTCGTTAAGAGTTGTTCTGTTTCTTACAGAATGTTCTTGTAAGTTTACAGAATGTTCTTGTGAGTTTTGTTCCTTGCAGATGTAGCAAAACATTACATGGTGACCCAGAAATGACCTCTTGTTGCCAGCATCTCAGAGAGTTTGCAAACTAGTTTTGCAATCATTTCAACAGTATAACTATATACAGTTTTAAACAAAGGGATCCCAGTATCAGTGACATTTCCACATAATGATTCACGTATATTTTATACTTGCAGATATGCAAGGGGGGAGAAAAGATAGAAATAGCAAGGGAAGGCAGAAAGATAGCAAGAGACAAAGAATTGCAAAAGCATCAGAGTGATAAGTTCCTAGGTCTCACAAGAAAATTTGGTGCACAACCAGACCGAGAAGAGACAGAAAAGGAGAGGATAGAACAGACCCTTGTGTTTAAACTCTTTCTGCATAACAAAAAGGGCAGGGCCTTATTCAACCCTGTCACAGGGTCCTAAGGATGCACCGAGGCAATCAACCACAGCAGACAAATCCACCCCAACAAGAAGTTAGATACAGGTCAAACATCCATAAGCAAGGAAGGGGATTTGACACTAAGGTAAGAGGTAACCTCCCCACCTCAGTCAGAAACAAAACAGGCAAGGAACTTGAAATCAACACCAAACCAACAACCTACAAATATGAGTGAAGGTCAGCATGTGGAAATTACTGACAGTGGTGGAGAACACCCTCAAAATGCAGAAGATGAGGAAAAATAAGAAGGGGAAAAAAAGAGGAAAGGAAGGAAAGAAGTGGCAGAGAAAGCAAATTAAAAGAGAAAAATGGGAAATAGGGGACAATAGCTAAATGAGAAAGACGGGGAAGAAGAAAGGAATAATAAAAAAGAATATACTGTATGTATTTCATTTATTTATTTTTTATTGAGATCTAGGATTACAAACTACATTTGAACCAGTGGCTCATTTACAAAGGTTCTATGTCACAAAACGGAAGAGACAACACAAATGGAATGAGACAAAATGCAGAACTTTTCGTTGTAACAATGCTTGGGACAGCTGCATTACAGCAGTTGCTAAACTTGAAACATGCATTGAAAATAGTACATGGTACAATAGCTAGAAGGCAGAAAATGAACAAATTTGCAGAGGCAAATAGGCAACAGGTAAGGAGGCAGTTAGAGTAAGACTTTGTCATAAGTGCAGGTTGTCAGCGATAATTGCTGAGGGGACTGACGCCAGAGGGAGGAGAGGGACAGGGAAGGAACAGAAATAGCGGGGTGAGTAAAGGAGTGGAATATAGGGGGAGATAGGATAGGAGCAGAGCAAGGAAAAGTTGTAAATATAGAGAATACAAGGAGGGAGGAATATTGCAGTTGAGAGGGGGTGCGGAGTAACATTAACACACCAGTCAGGGGAGTGCTAAATGGAGGAGGTGGGGGAGAGAGTGGTGGAAGAGGGGGAAATAGAGAAGGGAGAGAAGGAGGGGGAAGAGAAGAAGAGGAAAAGGAAGTTGGATGAAGAGGAGGGCAGTGTGGGCAAAATACACAGTGGGAGACTACCATGAGCAATCGCAGTTGTTGAACTTAATGATCTGCTGGCATAGGTTGCGTTTGAAAGGGCCAAGTCTAGTCTCAGATGAGACCTCAGGAGGGAGACGATTCATAAAAGAGGGGGCCCTATTAAAAAAAGAACGTTGTGCTTGGGATATGCGACAGAAGGGAACCTGGAAGAGACAATTGTCGGTACTACGTGCGCAGCGTGTAAAAGTGGTAGTTGTTATGAGGCCATGCGAGGTGGGAGGAGTAAGACCAAGGCTGATTTTCTTAGCCAGGAGGCAGGTCTGGTAGGCAATCCTACCTTGTAGGAGTAGCCAGGATGATTGTTTGTAGAGTTCACAGGTATGGGTTCTTTTACCCATGCCTGTCATGAGGTGACAGCACTTATTCAGAGCTGTTCTTATTCTGTGTAAGGTGGTGTCTGTTTCAGCTCCATAGAAGATCAATCCATAATCAATTAATGAGATGACCGAACTGTTTATGGCTACGCGCATCGCCTCTTGTGGGAGACAGCTGCGATGGCGGTAGAGGGTACCTATTCTGGAGTTAATAGCTCTGGAGATTCATTTTATGTGGGCAGTATAGGAAAGTGGACTATCCAAGGTAAAACCTAGGTATTTAAACATGCGTACTTGTTCAAGTGGGAGGAGTTGCTTATTCAGGATGTGTAAGTTTGCCATTCTGTATTTGTTGTGTGAATTGGCAAACAGCATGGACTTTGTTTTTTTGTAGTTCATTAACAGTTTGTGCTGATCAGACCACTTTTTGATGATGTTAAAGTTGGATTGCAGGTCAGAGGATAGTTGGGATAGTGGGTTGGTATGCATGGAGTAGAGGACGGCATGATCCATGTAAAGGATCATGTTGGTGTTGCATGCTGCTGGGAGATTGTTTAAAAAGAGGCTAAAAAGAATCGGCCCAATGATGGATCCTTGGGGGACCCTGAAGCGCACTGGGAGGCAGTCAGAGAGACAGTCACTAATCCTAACTTGTTGGTGCCTGCCCATTAGGTAACTTGCCAGTCGGTTACTTCAGTGGAAAGGCCTAGGGCAGAGAACGAGTGCACCAGTAGTTGGTGATTAACAGTGCCGAATGCCTTGGTCAAGTCTACATATACTGCCCCAAGCAGCTGCCCAGAGTCCAAGGCTTTATGGATGTGCGTAGTGAAATCAAGTAGGGCAGTGGTCATACTATGTGGCTTTCTAAAACCATGTTGCTGTGGGCACTTGATTTTGTATTGTATTCAAGTATTCTGTCAGTTGATCGGCCACTTACGCGCTCTAAGGCTTTGGAGAGTGGGGGGAGGATAGAGATGGGGCAGTAGTTGGAATACTGGGTGTGGTCTCCACTTTTGTGTACAGGCATTACAGTGGCTGATTTCCAGGCCAGGGGGAACTGCCTGAGGGTAAGTGAGAGGTTAAGGAGTTTGGTGAGTGGGAGAAGGACAGCTTCAAGTGCAAGGTGGAGGAGTTTTAGGTCAAGGGTGTCGCTACTTAATCTGGATTTGCCTAGCACCTTACTAAGATATCTGAGAGCTTCAGTAAGGGATATCTTTCTGAAGTGGAAGGGGGGGAGTATTAGGGTGAGGCATGGAAGTTACATTGTTGGGGGGCAGTGTAGAGGTGGTCAGGGAGTCGGGGGGGGGAGTATTCCTCCTAGATCAGTAAAGGCAATATTCAGGGAGTAAGCAATTAGTTTAGGATCATGAGTAAGAGTGTCATTGATCTCTATCATTGTAGGGAGGGAATTTATTGGGTTTCTCTGTTAGGTTTTTTATGTTATCTCAAAATTGCTTACTGTTACACCAACTGTTAGTTAGCTCACCTTTGTAGAAGTGTTCTCCGTACCGCCTGAGTGCACTGGTTATGGGCAGCTTTGTACTGTTTTAAATCAGTGTGGACACCTGAGGCCATGGCATGGTGCCAGAGATTATCCCTATTCTTCATCATTGTTAGTAGGGCAGGATCCATGGGTTGGACATTCCCCTAGTTTTTATTTTCCTGATGGGGCAAACTGGTCGCACACTGCATTGAATTGCCTAATGAAGAAGTTTAGCGCATTGTCAATGCAGATCATGTTGTTAAGGGGGGACCAGTCAATCATAGACAGTGTGTTTAAAAATTGCAAGTGCTTCCCTTTTTTTAGTTTACAGTGGTAGGTGAAATTGGCTTTAGGTTTATGCACCTTGTTGGACCACTGGCAGAGCACGGGGAATGATCGCTTAGGGTGTCGCTGAGGACTCGAAGGTTGGAGTCACTACTGGGGTGGGTGGTGAGAATCCAGTCAAGGAGGGAGCTGGAGCCAGTTCCGTAGGTTATATGAGTTGGCAATGTAACCATTTGGGAGATGTCTATTGGGGCAAGAGTGTCTTTAAATGGTTCAGCTTCATGGGCCATCCAGTTTACGTTTACGTCCCCTAGCACCACTGACTCCGTAAAGTGCGGGAGTTTTTTAAGGTACTTGTTAATCATTTGAATACCAGAGGCCTGATCACGCAGGGGGGGGGGAGGGGGGATACAGACTGATATGACCATGAGGGATTTTCTCTGCTGACCGAGGATAATTTTGGCTGCAAGCATTTGGGATTTGTTGGCAGGAGGTGCTGTTGGGAGGACATGGCTCATTATGGTTTCAGTTACATAAATGGCACAGCCACCCCCACGCTTCCCAGCACGGTTGAGTCTGAAAAGGACATAGCCAGGGATAGCTACAACATTATCAGGAACCTTGGGAGCTAGCCAGGTTTCACTGAGAGCTAGGAGGTCCAGTTTATGTACTGATACCCTGACTTGGAGTTCATCCAGCTTGGGCAGTAACCTCTGAATATTAATTGAGGCCAAATTGAGGGAATGTAAAGTGTTGCATAGGAGAATAGGTGTTGCTTGTGGACCTGGGTTTGGGTGGACATTACCTGAGATAAGTAATAAAAGCCAATAAGGAGCAGGGCCAGCCAAGGTAAGCTGCGGCTCAAACAGGTTTAAAATCTAGTGCCACAGAAGCTGGAATGCAGTGTTACAAATAGTGTCCAATTAGGGATATGCAGGCGAGTAGCTCCAGCCAATAGTGGAGCCTAAGTCTGCCATGGGCAACCTGAGAAGTTTTGTGGAATCCTGATGCACCGAACCTGATTCGGGAAGGGTGGGCACCACAAGGCTTCACCAGCTGTTGGACTGTCTGCTTGTAGAGTGCCCATGAGGGCTGAGTCCTGAAGGGAGAAACAGAGAGAGGAAGGTCAGTTTAGAATAAGAGGATTGAAAGGGAAGGGAGACAGGAGGATCTGACTAGGGGGAGACAATAGCGAGAGGGTGCTAGTGAGAGAAAGGGGTGGAGGAAGGGGATTCAGAAGTGAGACAGAGGGATTGGGCAGGCCTAAGATTATGGCGCAAGTCTTTCCTGTGCAGTAACTCAGATTTAAATGAAGTAGCAGTGTGAAGGGGGAGGGAGTGGGTGAAAGAGAAATTCATTTTCAGCTGTTTATTAGGTGGATGAAAACAAGGGTGAGGGGGCACCAGAGAAGCATTTACAGTGAGCAGTGGGTACAGAAGCACTCAAAGTGCGAGGGTTAAGAGTGCTGGAAAGAGATAGATAGGTGGATAGATAGACAGAGGCACAGGGAAGGTAGCTACAGCACCTGCATATGGGTCTGGGTCAGAGCCAAGGTAGGCGGGTTGAGGGGGAGACAGGAAATGCAGGTGGTTAGAAGAAGAGTGCTCAGGGAAGACAGGCGGATATCAGAAGTACAAAAACAGCTAACTTGTCTTAATTCCCTAAAATAAGTGATTCAATTCTATGCAGTATGAATTGCAACAGTTTGGACTACACTTTTTTCCTTTCTCTAAACAAGTACAGTATATTCAATCATTAGCAAGTAAGGAATAACAGCAGCTCTAAGACTGTCTGGATAGCTACTGGTTCAGCAAGCTGCATAATATGGCCTACACAATTTTAAGACGGGCACTGTATATTTATCAGGCAGCAGAATAAAGAGTAAGAGCAGCTCTAAGAATATATTATCTTATGGTTAATCAAACAAAATGTTAGCCGATAAGGAGCAGGGCCAGCCAAAATAAGCTGCAGCTCAAACAGGTTTAAAAGCTAGTGCCACAGATGCAGGAATGCAACGTTACAAATAGTGTCCAATCAGGGAGATGCAGGCGAGTAGCTCCAGCCAATAGTGGAGCCTAAATCCGCCGTGAGCAACTTGAGGAGTTTTGTGGAATCCTGATTCACCATACCTGATTTGGGGCAGGCGGGCACCGAGAGGCTTCACTGGTTGTTGGACCACCGGCCTGTAGAGCGCCCGTGAGGACTGAGTCCTGATTCGGGGTGGGCAGGCACCAAAAGGCTTCACTGACTGTTGGACCACTAGCTTGTAGAGCGCCCGTGGTTTGTGTGTGTGTATGTATACATATACATATACATATACATATACATATACATATACATATACATATACATATATCGACTATGATGAATAAATATCTATGAACAAATAAAGAAAAAGCACCAAGTTTGTACTGGCATGATTTTCAATATAGAAATAACTGTGCTAATCTCTATATAAAGTAGTATGGGGAAGGAAAAATAGTAACATTGAAATGGTACAGTGGAAGGAAGATGGAGATAATGAATCTGGGGTAATGGGTATAGAAACTACATAGTCTATTGTCATATTTTTCAATGAAGAGAAGATAAGAGAAAGAGATTAAAGGGCAGTAAGGAGTGAGAGTGGAAGTCTGGTGAGGATCTCAAGTCACATAGACACTCATCTGACACCAGTTGTCTTTGATACAGTGTGGGGGAGGCTTGGCCACCAGATTTGAACTTTAATAACTTCACAATCATTTGCCAATTCACATGAAATTCTGCATGCTTTTACGGGGGCCAATGATTTTTTGAGATGGCAAGTCTTGTTTCACTCGGAGTGTGAGTGTGGAGAAACAGTGTCCAAAAATGTGAAAATGTAACACTTTTTGTCAAATTCTTTGTCATGCCGCTGAGCAAAAATGGCTTGGGGTTTTGGTCTAAACTTTTTAGGGTACATAGGTACTGGATCACAGATGTGCCTTTTGAAGGTTTGGTGAAAAAATATTAATCAGTTAAAAAGTTATTAGATTTCAGTTTCCCATTATTTCCCATTATTTTCTATGGGGAAAGTTAGATGTGCCATGTGAAACAGGATTCCCATTTTGCAAAACAGGATTCTTGATCGCAATTTGCGAAAAAAGAAATTTTATGTACAGTAGCTGTTTCTTTGTCACCTCATAGCAAAGGAACGGGTTGTAATTTTGGACTGAAATTTGCAGGGTGGAAAGGGCTTCCTTGACAGATGCATCTTTTGCTAGTTCGGTGAAAATATATTCCTTTGGCTTGGAGTTCTGAGGATTTGAATTTTGGTTGATTTCCCATAGGATAACATTATACTGGGAGGTTTACAGAGCCATTTCTTTGTTACTTTGTTCTATTTCTTTGTCCTATTTTTTTTCTCCTACCTTCTCTACCCACCTCTGTCCATGTTATCTCTCTCACCACTCTGTTCAGCACATCATAATTCCCTGTCTCCATTATATGGTAGGAGTGTGGGCATCCATTGGATGAGTCCTGACCCCCCCTCACTCCCATGTATTTGTTATCTCTGTGTCATGTGGTCATTTACCCCTTGCCCCTGTACCCTTCATTGCCCTACCCTGCCTGTATACCACCTCCCTCTGTCTTCCCTGTAGCTACCCACTGGTATCCCCTTCCTGTCCTGATTATCCTGGTCACCCTGGCTTGTACCGGGCAATGTATGTAACTATATTGTCCACTATCTACTGAGATCAATTAACCATGTACCTTGTACTCCTACCCTGATATTGTTATGTACATGTGGCCTACAGAGTTGAATGCTTTGAATGATATAAGACCACTTAGGTTACTGTCCTAGTTTACTCTGAAAGCATTATTATAAACTATTTTGTTATTATAAACTGTTTTAACTGTATGTTAAATGTACTGTACCCTGACACTGTTCTACTAGGTCCATCTCGTAAATGATCTTGCTCAATGGTGTTCACCTGGATAAATAAAGATTTTGATTGATTGACTATGGTGTTAAGAAATGGTTTGCAATTTTGCACTGAAAATGTCAGTGTACTGAGGGCTTGCATCACAGATGTGCCTTTTGCTGGTTTGGTGAAAATATATTACTTTGCTCTGGAGTTGTGTGGCTTTACATTTTGCCTAATTTTCCATAGGATACTATTGTAATGTGAGGTGTATGCAAGCATTTCTTTGTCACTTCATGCGCTGGAGACCTGCACTCCTTCATAGAAATACGGACACTATTGAGGACTGATATATGGATGGGAAAATACGTGGATGGCAGTGCAGGGCCCTCCAGGCCCTGCACTCTCAAAGTGAAATACGGATACTGCTAGGGACTGATGGATGGATAGCGGGTTCTGCACTCCCACATGCAAATATGCAGAGGAGTATGGAGTGTTGGGAGCACAGGGCCTTGTGCTTCCACAGGGAAATAAGGTTAGAATTACAATCTCTTAAAAAATTATGGAAGGTTAGTGGTTAAGGGAAATGTGCATATTCAGGAAAGCTTAGGAGGGGGACTTGCCCCCCTCCATTTTGTGTGGCTTGACACACAGAGTAACATATATGTTGACTAACACTTAACTCCCAGTAGTTTAGGAATTAGGGTTAGGGTTACTGTTATGGTTAAGAAAAATGTGTACATTCAGAAAAGGGTAGGAGAAGGGCTTTGACCCCTTCAGTCTATGGGGCTCACCCCAAACAGTAACGTAAATTTAGGTTTACACTTAACTCCTAATGGTTTAGGAATTATGGGTAGAAATCTGGTGTGGGGTTTTAGGGCATAACTATATCAACTTTCAAGGCAGTTGTCTGAAACTTGGCAAGCTTATAGTCCCATAGGAAGTACATATGTGTGTAAAGTGTGGTAAAGATCGGCCTTGAATTCTGCATTTGGCACCATGTTTAAATTTAGTGGAAATATTGGGGTCCTGTGAGTACCATGTTATAACTGTCCTTGGCATGATGCATTAATGCTGTAGTACTCAGTGAGATCTTTAATTTCATATATAGTGTTACAGTTAAATCCAAATAGTAAGCGAGCTATGGCTTGTAAAATTTCTAATGTTGTTCTACAGGAATTTTTGTGTCAGCACAGGTTTCGGTTAAGATTTGTATCTGTTGGAGTTAATTGTGGGCAAATATGTAATATTGTTCAGGGTGCTGAGGTACACTTTCTGTCATGTGTGTCTGCCATTAAATATTACTTGTTCTGTCAGCCCATCGGCGTAGCAGTTGGATTTCTGCTTGTAACGCCGGCAACTCAGTTTGGAAGTGGACTCGGGTCACCAAAGGGCCAGCCAGTGGAGAAGGCTTGAACTTCCCAGGGACTGCTAGCCTTCTCCAGGGGGAGGGATAGGATCCAGGTCTACAGCTTGCCTGACCCCGGGCAGAGGCCCGAGGTACAGCAAGTTCTGCAGCTAGCGGGAGGGACCAGTGGGAGCTATGTGGTGGACATCAGTGCTTAGCACCTTGACATCAGGGCGCACACCACACAGGAAAAGAAATGGAGGAAAAAGCACCGCCAGAGCACGGGTAGGCAGAACACCAGTACCGACCCCAATTGTGACTGCCTGCCTGACCACCGGAGGACCCGACGAACCTTAGAAGATATTGGGGTGTAAGGGCCCCTCCCTGTACTCACCTGGGGGTTATAACCATGGCTCCATGGGGTATCCCTGGGGATTCAGGTTAGGCAAGTCGTGAGGTGGTACTTGGGTGTCTCCCAAAGAAGCGTATCTCCAGGGTGGGGAAGGAGGATAAAAAGAAAGTTAAAAAATAAATTACTTGTTCTGGAGTTAGTGTTAGGGTTTGGGTGTGGGTTAGGTTATATGTCTGTTGGAGTTAAGGGGGGGCACATATTAGATATTATTCAGAGTACTGAGGTACACCTTCTGTCGTGTGTGCCCCCTATTAAATATTACTTGTTCGGGAGATAAGGTCAGAGATAGCTATTCGGGTTAGTGTTACAAAGACATTTGTGACTTAGGGAATGAATACTACTAAGGACTGATGCATGGATGAGAGTGCATGGCCCAGAGGGCCTTGCGCTCTCACACACACAAATACAGGTACTATTAAGGAGTAATGCATGGATGGCAGCACAGGGCCCTGTGCTCCCAAAGAGAAATACAGATATTACCAGGAACTGATGCATGGATAGCATCAACTGGGCTCTCCCCCACACAAATATGTAGAGGAGTATGGAGTGATAGAAGCACAGGGCACAAAGGGCCCTGTGCTCCCACAGAGAAATAAGGATACAATTACAATCTCTTTAAAAAAATGATGGAGGGTTGGTAGCACTGGGCCCAGAGGGCACTGCTCTTCCACAGGCAAATACGCCTTTGATTATATTTTCTCAAAAAGTAACGAAATTCTCTGCAAAAACTTTGTTAATGTACCACTAGGGTTCCTTATGATTATACTGTCTCAAAAAGTAGGGAAATTCTCTGCAAAAAATGTTGTTAATGGATCATTAGGGTTCCAGCATCAAAAGTAGGGAATTACATCTTAGGGTTCCCATTCCTAAAACCCCATCCCCACCTTCAGTTACCAACCCTAACACCCAACCCCCACCCTGCATGCAGGAACAGGTCCGAGGGATGTGCCTTCGGGTTGCAAACCCTAATGCTCACCCCATTCTCTTCTTGCATACCCATCTTAGCTTACTTGCTCTTGGAATGGGGTGAGCATTAGGGATTGCAGCTCCAAGGCACACCCCTTACACCTGTTCCTGCATGCATGGTGGGGGATGGGGTGATAGAGCTGGAAACCGTGGTTGAGGTCTTAGGGTTGGGAGCCCTAAGATGTAATTTCCCTACTTTTGATGCTGGAACCCTAATGGTCCATTAACAAAGTTTTTTGCAGAGAAAATATTTATATATATATATATATTATGGTAGCACGGTAGTGCTACCATAGTTAGGGTTGAGTAGCCCTTGCCCTTTTAAGGTTAAAGGGTCAAACTTTGCACCTTAATAACGTTGCCACCGTTTAATGGATTTGCCTGAAATTTGGAATGCATGATCAAGAACCATATATCTTGGGATCTGCCAACTTTCATAGTGGACAATATACAGCTGAGGAGTTATTAAGTGAGATCTACTTGCGCAATTATGTTTTTGCAAATTCTTTGTGCTCACCTGCAGGTCGCAGAGTTTTTGTGACTATTCCAAAAACTTCAGGGAACGTGTGGGCAGGGTTCCCAATGTGCCTTTTGAAGATTTCATGAAAAAATATTGAACGGTTCAAAAGTTATTCAAAAAACAAGTTCCCATTATAAGTCAATGGAAAAAGTTAACAAAAAGTTCGACAGTGTCACAAATGCACTTTTTAGTGTTGCAAATCCGCCATTTTGTTTTCAGTTGGTGATCAGAAAAATGCTTGGCATTTAAAATTGGGACCCTCTAGGAACAGAATTCTTTGTGTTCACCTAGTCGGACCCTCAGGATGCTAGCCATGTCTTTATTTTGGGGTTAAACACCCCAGAAATATGTTTTTCAAATTTCTGGAAAAAGTAGTGCCACAAAGTAGTGTCGCGCTCATGACACTTTTGTGATTTCATTTGCGAAAGTGTTGTGATTTGCAACACTATTTTGCGACACTATGCCCAAAATAACAGGAATTCTTTGCCATCCTGCTGCAAAAGAATGGTTTGGTCTATTGGGCTGAAATTTGGAGGGATGACAGCCAACATGCCATAGATGTGCCTTTTGTGGTTTGGTGAAAAACTATTGGAGGGCTGCAAAGTTATGGCACTCCGTAGTTAACACTTTTTCCCATAGGATAACATTATGGCATCCGTCGCACCTTTCGGGGCCTGTATCTAGGAAACAGTGCGAGATACGGACTTTTCATCTGAAAAATGCATAGCCCCCCAGACAGAGGCTAAGTACAAAACTAGTCAGGAATGTCATAATTCATACGAAATTTTCTTTTTTTTTTCTACGTCGCATGGTTCCTGAGGTATAAGCAATTTAGTATTCCAAGTCCTCCTTTTCTGCTCCGAGGCCCATTATTATGCATACAATTTTTGTATTCACTGTCTTTTTCAATGCAATTTTTGGGGAAAAGAAGGGTGTGCCCTTTTGTTACTGTGCCAGTTAGCATTTCCAGTGGTGTTTCCATTACCGTTCGCATCTCTGTTCCCGTGTACGCCACCATGTGCGTTACAGTTTCCATTTTCATTTGTGCTTCTGTTTGCGTTACAGTTACCATTTGCATTTCCATTACTGTTTATGTTTTTGGGTTTTTTTGTATCAGCCTGTGCATTGCCATTTGCATTTGCGGTCCACCTTCCATTTGCATGTGTCTTTCGTTTGGCGTCATCGTCGCTGTTACCATTACCATTGGCATTTCCAATCGCATTACCAAGACCGTGCACGTTATGGTTTGCTTTTCTGTATGCACTTGCATTTGCATTTCCGTTTCTGTTTCTTTTGGCATTACTATTGCTGTTACCATTCCCATTTACATTTCCAATTGCTGTACCGTGATCGTGTGCATAACAGTTTGCATTTCCGTATGCACTTGCATTTGCATTTCTGTTTCCTTTTGCTTTATTGTTGCTGTTACCATTACCATTTGCATTTACAATTGCGGTACCATGCCCATGCGTGTTACAGTTTGCGTTTTCATACACGCTTCCATTCGTGTTTCCGTTTCTGTTTCCTTTGGAGTTATTGTTGCTGTTACCATTATCATTTGCATTTACAATAGCGGTTCTGTGACCATGCGCATCACGGTTTGGGTTTCTGTACGCACCTGTGTTTTGGTTTCCATTTCTGTTTGCTTTGCTGTTATTGTTGCTGTTACTGTTACCATTTGCATTTCCTATTGTGGTACCGTGATCGTGCACATTACCAGTTGCATTCCGTATACGCTTGCATTTGCATCTCCGTTTCCGTCACTGTTCGCTTTGGCGTCACTTTGCGCTTGCATTTCTATTATCGTTCTATTACCATTTGTGTTACCATTTACATTTGTGTCACCATGTGCGTAACCCTTTGTGCTTGCATTTGCATTGCACTTACCATTACTCTGTCACAAAAAATCATGTGGTGGGAGTGAGGGGCCGAAGGTCCCTACGCTCCCATCGCCATATTATATTCACTATTTACAGTCGTCATTCTCAAAAGAAGGAAATTCATGGCAAAACTCTGTTTAATGCATCAGTTAGGGTTGTTCACAGCAACAAAGAGAAATTGATGTTGGGGTTGAAAGCCCCCTTGCACCCCACTCCGCCCCCAATCGGCGTTGGGTTGTCGGGCCTAACTCTCACCCATATACTTCACCACCTCAGCTTGTTTACACATGGAATGGGGTGAGAGTTAGGCCTGATGACCCCAATGCACACCCGATGTCAGCTGGGGCGGAGTGAGAAACAACGACTTTCAACAAGCTATCAGGCCCTACCTCACTGTTCTTCTTTAATACGTCGACTGAATTAAATGGATTTTTTTATGAATATATATATATATATATATATATATATATAATATGTGGACCCAGATATTCAAAAGTTGTTATGCATGAAAAGAACAGTGCTGCACCTTGCGCAACCCACTGATGCACCCGCCTGATATTCAAAAGGGAAAAGTGTGCGTCACAAATCTCGATGCACCGGAGCACATCAGAAATGTACGCAGGCACAGGTGGGGGGGGCCTGCCTATGCATAACCTGCACAGCCCGATATTTAGCCTGGGATATGCAGAGCCATGCATGCACAACCCCTACCTGCACCAGCACAAAGTTACGCCCCCCAAAAAAAGGAACAACTGATGGCCACCCCCAGGTGAGCTGCCATATTGCAGGGCGCAACACGGCAGCTGCCACCTGTGGGTGGCCACCCGAGTTCCGGCTGCATCTGGCGGCTCCCCCCCATGCCTGATCATGGGCATTTGTGAAAAAAAAAGAAGAAGAATTCCAATATCCCTGGTAGTCCAGTGGACCGCTATCTGCCTGATCGCGGGCATCTGTATAATAAAATTAGAATTATTCCACTATCCCTGGTGGTCCAGTGGACCGCTGTTTTCCCAATCATGGGCATCTGTATAATAAAATAAGAATTACTCCACTATCCCTGGTGGTCCAGTGGACCGCTGCTCACCCGATCACGGGCATCTGTATGTTCAAATATGAATTCCAATATCCCTGGTGGTCTAGCAGTACCCCCCTCCCACCCGCCCACTGAGCCCACCGCCCCGCTCCCCGGTCAGCTGGTGGGGTGGCTGCACCCCACCCACCTGCCGTCCATGCCCGCCCGCCGACTGACACCATCGGTAGGGCTGTACGCGATTGTCAACAGCATGAGCCAATGGGCATGCAGCCATGCCGTCCACATTGCTTCATTTGTGAATGATTCGTTCACATATCTGGAATGTGTATATAAGGCTGCACACTGGGGTGGCCAGGGTGCTTATTCAAAGCTGCTGAGCCATGGCACAGCCCATTGAATATCGCCCAGGCTACACCCCCTGCGCAGCTGCTGAGCTGCGCCAAGCTTGTGCCACAGCCTGGTGCAGTTTGAATATCTGGCCCATAATATATTCATATATATATATATATATATATATATATATATATATATATATATATATATATATATCATATATTCATATATATATATATATAATCTCATGTATATATATAGAATCTCATATATATATATATATATATATATATATATATATATATATATATATATATATATACAGATATTCCTAATGAGGAAGACCCAGAATGTTTTACAAATATTGACAGTACACAATTTCCATCACCATATCTTTTCACAGAAAAATATAATTTGACATTAGAGTCAAGGGACAGGTTAGGAGGTTCTAGAGAAAATATACAGTAGTGGAACTGGTAAAAAGCTTTATGTCAGATCTCAAAATTAAAGATCCATTTAGGGACAATGCCCACAACACATATTAATATTCATATTATTCATGTTTATAACTCTCATTCTAGAATTGACTTTGCTCTGACATCAGAAACATTATTAAAAAAGGTACAGGACATTTGTTATAGCCCAGTAAGGGTTACTGATCATACCAATTTTATCTTACAAATGGAAACGGTATCAAAAAATTAGAATTAATAAAATCTGGATATTTGATAACACTTTGTTAAAGGATAATGTATTTGCAGTCAAACTGAAAAAGGAAATAGAATATTACTTAGAAGCAAGTGTGCATACAGGAGTAAATTGGGCAACAATATGGCAAGCTTTGAAATATTATTTAAGAGGTGGATTATCTTGTTCATGGCTTTTAAGATAAAAACAACAGGATGTTCAAAGATCTGGGTCTCCATATTCAAAGGGGATGTGCGATGCATTCCAGCAGAAATGGGAGATGAGCCGTGCAACCCCAGCATTGCGTTGCAGCATGATATTCAAAGGGGCACGATGCGCCCCCTGCATGTGAGTGTGCCCAGTCACAAGACAAACCATGCCACACAGGTTGAGGGGACGTTCCCATGAGTATGCTGTGCATTAGCATATTCAGAGGGTATTCAGCCCCAATGGCCAGAAATGTGCAGCCCAAAGATAGGCCATAGAAAGTTGGCCTAAATCGGCCAGCCACCCACAGGTGGGCTGGGGGAGTGCGCACAGGTGCGCCACAGCCAGTGAGCCCCAGCAGCAAGTGACAACCCCCCCACCCCAGCCCGATCACCTGTACTGACTGTACAGCACTCCCCATACCCTGGTAGGCTAGCAGACCCCCTCTACAGCTCCTATCCATCTGTTAAAAACATTCCCTAATCCCTGGTAGTCCTGTGGGATCCCTCTCCCCAACCCTGAATTAAATGTTAACAATGGACCCCGATCCCTGGTAGTCAAGTGGAACTTCCCGCCATGGCCCGATCACCTACAACAGCAAACATATTGCAGGGCCCCCCTCCAATGGCTGATCACCAATCAGATTAGGATAATGCCCTGATCCCAATACTGCACTGAGGAGGTACCCCCACCCATACTCTATCCCTGATCATAAGAGAACCATCCATCGCATGTTGATCCATACTTTAATAGGGAGGACTTTTATTTTTATTTTCAGCCCTCCTGATATTTACATGTAAAAGGACTTTTTTAGGGTGGAAAAATAATTTTATGAAGTTTCTGTGACAGGGAAAGAGACCTAGGGTCACTATGCAGAAACTATGTCGTCCACCAAAAGAAGCAGGATTGGGAGTCCCGAATATGTGGCTCTATTTCACAGCTGCACAGTTAGAAGGGCTATATGACTGGTTCATAATGTAGCAGCATTACAGGTAGCTTTTCTGCCATATACAGGTCTGATATCTGCCTTAAATGTCAACAAGGACAGGTCATTGTAGACAGAAGAAGCAACCTTAGTAACTAAAGTGAAAATAAAAGTCTGGTAAATTGCCAAGAAAATTATGTGGGGAGAAGAAGATCTCTTTCCTCTCAAGTCACTACATTTGCAGCCAAAGACATGGCCAGATATTTCCTGAAATTTCTGTGATATCTCTAGAGAAATTCTCTGCCTGCCTCCAGTAGCACTGTAGGCCAAATGAGAGAATTGCTTTAGATGTATCACAAAATATTTGTAAATATCTGAACATACATATAGCTGCAACTGCACATGTAAATCTGGACTTTACGCCCACAAGGATGGATTACATATTTAAGAGCTGGACATTAAAAGGATAAGAGCAGATTAAGGAATTTTTCAGGAAGAGTGTTTGGATCCCTGACAAAGAGTTGGAATCAGCTTTTAAATTGAAACATAGGACTATTCTAAAATACTACAGAATACAGGTGATTATAGTTACATCAAAATGGGTACAAAAGATCTCCTATTATCATCAGGGGAAAGGATCAGATCAGTTCCAGTGCAGTAGCTTCTTCTTGCTGCTTTTACATCATTTCTTGTGGATTTTACTTGGTAGAAGGTTATTTCTTTTCTTTCTTACTACTTCTAAAGGGCTAGCAGGATATTGTTTTGGGGCTGTTAGAATATTGAAACCTATTTTGGTGGCTATAAGTGGGCTCATTTGTTTGATTTTTCACTGCGTAGCAGGCTGCGTTTGTGGAGGCCTATTTCTTCTGATTTAAAACCTACTGGTCTGGTTTTATTGGGGCTGTTTCTTTGAATTGGAGACCTATATCTTCTAATTTCAAGCCTATTTTGATGTGTTGTTGGTAAGGCTGTTTGAATTGGAGACCTGTTTCTTTTGGTAGCAAACCCATTTTTTGTGCTTTAAGTGGAATTGTGATTGCTTTTTGCTGGCTTCATTAGCTGCGGAGTTTAGCGCATAGTGGGGGAAGGGCACTAATGGTCTGACCAGGGGCCTCAGCTACCTGATTGTTTCTGAAAGGCACTGGCTGGTCCCACCCTCCTGACCCTCACCCCTCCCACCCAGGTACGTGATTTCCTTTATACCAGGGGTTCTGACATCACTTCAGCAAACAGGCAAAGGACATGCACCTGTCATAGCAGAAGCAGACATACAGGAAAGGAACAGCAGCGAGTGAAGAGGCGACTGCTATCTCAGTGGAAGGGAAATAACTGCAAATCAAGGAGCTTTCATTGTTACTACTTTGCATTGCTATTTGCATTGTGGAAAGGAGGAGTAGGAGTTTGAAGAAGGTTGTGCAATAGTTACTTAAACTCTCTTTTTGGGCATGGACAGGAAGGATAGGAATGTAAAAAGCAGTTGTTCAATCTATCTAGATGTGTATAACAAAGGGGGTAAGGGAAATTAAGAAAAGGAGAAGAATGTTTTGCACTGATAGAGGGGCAGAGGGGAGACTTGGGGGAGTGTTTGGTATCCTTCATCTGGAAGGGTGGAGGGTCGCTGGTGGGCAACAAGAGCAATGGGTAGGATGGAAGGCTGCAACAACTGCAGTGCACCAATCTTTCTAAAAATTGCCTGGAGGGTGGGGGGATGTTTAGTGTGCAACCACATACAGAAACTTAGAAAGGAGATTGAGGGTCTACAGGAGGAACTAAGACAGGCAAGGCAGACTGGAGGCAGGTTTAGCCCAATACCGGAGGGAGGGAGGGATGGAGGGAGGAGGGGAGATAAGGGAGGGCAATTTGAGCCAACAGTGCGGAAGAGAGGGTCAGAAGAAGGGAAGTGGAGGCAAAGGGGCCCAGGCCAGGAAGAACGATTGCCAAGAAAACCAGGTCAGGAGACAAAAGACAAAAGGAAGGAGGAGACATGGACTTGTGAGGGGAGGAGAAGTGGCAACAGTCATGGAATGGAAAGGAGGGAATAGGTTACTATGAAGAGAGATGAAGTGGGCATTTGTGAAGGGTCTTCAGAAAATAGTTTTGCACTGCTAGAGGGGAAGAAGGAGGAGGGAGGTGATGCAGTTGGAGTAATTGATAAATGCCTGGTCCAAACCAGAGCAAGGGGAAGTTCTGCTGGGAGAATTGCAACAGGGACAAAAGGGGGAAATAATGTGCAGGAGGAAGAAGAAGAGCCAGGAATGAGAGATGGAGATGAATGGAAGCAAGCAGGGAGTAAGGGGGTGGATTCTTAGTGCTGGAGGACTCAATACTAAGAGGAGTCAGGTGGAGTAGAAAGGGGGAGAGGCATAGTCTCATTTGGGTGGAGGCCATCCCAGGAATGACAGTGGAAAGGGTGGGACAATCTGTTCTGAAATATGCTAGAAGGGGTAGGGACAAGCCTCATTTAATTATACATCTTGGGACGAACAACCTGGCTGACAAGACAGTAGATATAGTCCAGAAGAGGTCTGAGGAACTAGAACAATTATGTAAGGGGGGCAGGAAGATCAGTAACTTTTTCAGATACTTCCAGTGCCCAAGGCAAGCACAACAAGAAAACTGAGAATAGAGGAATTTAACGGATGGCTAAGAACCTGGTGTCATGCTAAAGGGTATGGGCTGTTGGGGGGGTGGTGGGGAGGGACCTGGAAGGACAGTAGTCTCTATGCCAAGGACAGACTACACTTGACTGAGGAGGGAAAGAAAGTGTTGAAACAGAAGATGGAGGAGTACATAGAGGAATTTGGGAATTTAAACTAGGAGCAGAGGGTGGCAAGTAGGCAAGAGACATGCAGAGACCACAGGTTGGGAAACCATACGAGCTTGCCTCCCATAACAGTGACAAAGAACAAATGGCAAGTACTATTGGTGATGCTAATAAAGGAGGGCAGGATGGTGGGGACAAGGGTGGAAGGTGGTTACCCTTAATGCTAGGAGTCTTGGGAGGAAAACTGCAGAGTTACAGGTGCTCATGGCAGAGGGGAAGTGGACATTGCAGCTGTCAGAGAAACATGGGCCACACAATACAATGACTGGGACCTGCCTGTACCAGGGTACAGGTTATTTCATAGGAACAGGATGATTGGGAAAGGAGGTGGGTGGCACTATATGTGAAGGAAGGACTGAAGTGTGTAAGGGAGGAAGGGGAGGAGGGTAGTACGGAGTCACTTTGGATGCAAATCCAGGATTCCAAGAATAGGATTCTCAGAATGTAAGTGGTGTACAGGCCACCCTCTCAGATGGAGGAGTTAAGACAGGGAACTAGTGGGACAGATCAGGAGGACCTGTGAGAAAGGTAGTGTGGTGATTGTTGTGACATCAACATAACAGGAGTGGACTGGAGTACCTCAACAACCAGGAATAGAAGGGATCAGGTACTGCTGGATGCCTTCCAGGACAGCTTCCTGCTGCAAATGGTCCATGAACAAACCAGGTTAGGGAATACTCTTGGCCTTGTGCTGGCAAATGGGGACTTTGTGAGAGAACTTACAGTGGAAGAACCGCTGTCAGGGAGTGACCACCACTCAGTATGGCTCACATTGGATATGGGCAAGGAAGGAGTGGAATCTGGCATAAGAGTGCTGGACTTCAGAAGGGCTGACTTTGGGAGGATGGGGGAAGTGGTAAAAGGGTGCCTGGCCAGAATTCAGCCTAGTATGGACACTAACCAGAGGTGGGAGCTCCTAAAGCTGGGAATAGTGGAGGCAACCAAAACCTGCTGCAAGGCCCAGAGCAAGAAGGCTACGGCTAAGAAACCGAGCTGGTTGAGCAAGGAGGTCATGGAAAAGGTAAGGAAGAAAAGAGCTGCCTTTAGGAGGTACAAGAAAACAGGGAGGGGGGAGGACAAGGAGGAGTACCTGATGTGATCGAAGGAGGTGACACAGGCAGTAAGGGGAGCCAGAGTCTCTCTGAACTCAGGCTGGCACGGCATTAAGAAGGGGAGAAGGACTTCTTTAGGTACATCAGGGAGGAAAGGAGCTGTAAGAACCACATAGTAAGAATTAGGAAGGAGGGGGGTTGGGTGGAAGCATGGTGCGATAAGGCAGAAGTGCTAAATGATTACTTCTGCTTGGTATTTACTAAGGAGAAGAGGGGGTGATACCCAAGGGGGGAGGAATGGCAGAAATGGGGGGGTGACAGATGGGAAAATCATGGAGGGCAGAGTTTGGAAGGGTTTGAAGGCACTGAGGGTTGACAAGGCGCCAGGCCCAGATGGCATCCACCCCAGGGTACTAAAGGAGCTAGCAGAGGTCCTTGCATGACCTTTGGCAGACTTATTTAATGCCTCATTACACTCAGGGTGGGTACCTCAGGACTGGAGGATGGCTCATGTGGTTCCCCTCCATAAGAGTGGCCCCAAGGATTAACCAGGGAACTACAGACTGGTGAGCCTCACATCCACCATGGGTAAGCTGATTGAGACTATCCTAAAGGAGAGGCTGGTGGCCCTCCTAGAGGCCAAAGGACTACAGGACAGCAGACGGCATGGCTTCATATGTGGCAGATCCTGCCAAACCAACCTGGTGGAGTTCTATGACTGGGTAACTAGGCAACTGGACAGGGGCCATGCAGTGGATGTCCTGTATCTGGACTTCAGTAAGGCATTCGACTCGGTGCTGCATGGGAGGCTCAGAAGTAAGTTAGAAGGCACAGGGGTGGGTGCAAAGCTGATGAGATGGGTAGGGAACTGGCTTCAGGGAAGGCAACAGAGGGTGGTAGTGGGTGGGGAGCTCTCACACCCAAGGGTAGTGATGAGCGGTGTTCCGCAGAGCTCAGTGTTGGGTCCAGTGTTGTTTGGGATATTCATTGCAGACATATCATTGGACATCAAGAGCAAGATCAGTCTGTTTGCTGATGATACCAAAATGGGAGCAGTGGTGGATGACCTAGAGGATGGCAGGGATTGCAGGATGATCTGGCAAAGCCTGAAACCTGGTCAGACACCTGGCAACTAGGGTTTAAAGCCAAAAAGTGCAAGGTGCTGCCTTTTGGGGTGAAGAACCCAAGGAGGAGTTACCAGCTGGGGGGAGTGCAGCTAGCCCAGACAGAGGAGAAGGATCTGGGGGTGCTCATTACAGGGTCAATGAACAACTCAGCACAATGTAGGAAGGCAGCTGCAAAAGCCAACAAAATGCTGGGTTGCATTGCAAGGGGTGTATCCTCGAGGAGGGAGGAGGTGATTCTGCCACTGTATAGGTCATTAGTTAGACCGCACCTGGAGTACTGCACGCAGTACTGGCACCCGTATCTGAAGAAGGACATTAAATTACTGGAGGGGGTGCAGCACAGGGCGACAAAGATGATCAAGGGGCTGGGGGACTTATCATACAAGAGAAGGCTGAGGGAGTTGAACATGTACTCGCTGGAGGAGAGGGACGGGGGGACATGATTGAAACCTTTAAGTACATAAAAGGAATAAACAAGATGGGTACAGAGGGGCTGTTCAAAGTAAGGAAGGGGAGGGGCACCAGGGGTCGTGATATGAGACTGGAGGGAGAAAGGTTCAGGAGGGAGATGAGGAGACACTTTTTTTCAGAGAGGGTGGTAGCTGGGTGGAATCCGTTACTTGCAGAAGTGGTATCCAGTAGAACAGTGGTCTGCTTCAAAAAGGGATGGGACAGGACAAGGGGGAGGGTCAATGGAGGGGAAGGGTAGAAGTGAGGGGCAGCTGCAGAATAAGGGGTGCTAGCTGCACATTCAAGCAGACTTGATGGACCTCTAGACCTTTATCTGCTGGCAAATTTCGTATGTTCGTATGTTCATATCAGAATTGGAGTTATTTTTCAAGCAATCAAAAGACAGAAAGGGTATGATAAAGGGTATGAAAGGGTTATACTCTTTGTGAGTGCGCGAGGTTGTAAAGTGCGGCGCAATGAAGAAAAGATCATAACTGGCACATTCATGGAGCAAGGGAAACTCAGTGCATGTTCACCATTATAACCAGCTGGTTATAACGGTGAATTATAACAAGGTTTTCCTATGGGGTTAGAAACGCTCTTTGGTTATTATAAAATGTTTAAGGCACATCTGAACCATAATTTTAAAAAAGAAAAAAAGAAACTATTAGTGTGTGGTCTACAAGTGTGCCTCTTCCAGTGCCAATTGCCCCTGCCTATGTGCATATACTGATGAGCTAGCCCTGGTTGGTGGGCATGATGTGCAGCAGTGCCCACAATCCAGAGTTCTCCAGTATGTATGAGTCATGTGTTGAGCCTGGGCATCTGGCACAGACATGCATAATTATATCTGCAGCAGCACACACAACCTGCATGTTTGTGCTGTGGTACTGTGAGCTTTGCAGTTCCTGTATGCCTCCTCCACCTGTGCAGGGGCCATGATGTGTATACAGTCAATGGCACTGATGGCATTGTACCTGCCTGCCACAGCACAGTGGGCTGCTTTGTTCTCCTCTGGTCCTGTTCTGACTGTGGAAATGTGATGTACTCTCTGCAGTGTGCCATTAGGTCATCTGTCACCTGCCAGAGGCACCTGCTGATGGAGGACTGGTTCATAACAGCCATAGTCCCTGTCATGCATTGGAACTACCTGTCCTATAGTAGGCCAGGGCCACTGGCACACATGTCCATACTTCCAGTGCATGGCTATGGTGGGTCCTTGTCTGCAGTTGTGGTCCCAGTTGCTGGCAAAACTCCATTATAGTGACCATGTTGAAAAAGTACCTGCTTATGCACTGCTGTTCTATAAGTGTTACCATGTTAGCCCTCAGATGGCTGATATGGGGCATCCTGCATGGCATCCATATCCCTCCAACACCTCGTTGTGCAGCTCCAGAGTACCATATTCACTACAATGCTGGGGCTTGTTGCTGCACAGTCCAGTTCGGAGCATAACAGCACAGCCAAATATTCTTCCCATTAGAGCTATGTTTGACTCTACTTTATAAACAACTTTATCAATGTTATTTAGCACTGAGGCTTGTCTTGATACTCCTTGTTACCAGTAATTATCTGCAGTACAACTACGATGTGTGATTTGTGTTTATTGTTATTTTAATTTTTTTTTCATTCCACTCTTTGGGGGTTCTCAGGTACACTTATATTTTGATATATTACTCGTTTCTTCATGGCAATTGCTGATGTGCTTACTATATTCATAGTATTATCTAGAATGATTTCAAAAGAAATAATACTGTGTCTTGAAATTAACATACACTAAAGAGGGTGGGCTACATGCTGTAAGCCTCACTCCCTGATGAAGGGTCACACTAGGTCCTAAGTGCAGGGGCTCCTTGTGCCACACTTTTATTAAATGAGAGCTACTCTGTTTACTAAGTTATTGCTTTCTGGATTTTTTCTGAGTGCCTTCTTTCTGTATGTTGGCCCTCAATCAATAGCAAATGAGCTAATTATTTAACTTTCACGTCAATATTCTAATGTAATTAACTAGTGAGTCATTTTTATCAATCATTAAGATTTAAAGAGGAATATATGTCTGTTTGAATTACTTCAAGTGCATTAAGCGATTGCCAGTTTTCTGGTGTCTCATTAACGTACTCCACAAGGCTGGAAATGCACAGTCAAGTGTAGAGTCACAAAACTGGATGCATGCAGCCCCTCTGTGACTCCAAACTTTGGGGCTATTCACAAAACCTGTACTCAGTTGTAGGGGACAGGGGTCCCCCCGTGACTTAATTACAATGCAAATGACTCCTCCAGATTTTAATGCTTTGTGTCCATGAACAGCCTAGGTTTCACATGCACAGAGTGCTGTATGTGAATTGGCACCAGCTGCATGGCACAATGCAATGTATAGCACTCATGGGAACTGGCACTGTGGCCAGAGTGTTCCCCTGCCCTGTGCCATTAGGCCCATCTGTGGGCTAGAAAGTGTCCATTTTTATTTAGGCCTGTAAGGATAATCTTGTTGGTCTAGTGCCCTACCCACCCATACCCAAATCCCACAGCAGTACCTGGTGTGCAGTGGACTCCCACCTTCCAAGCTCTGTTGCCTATGTACTGTGCTCTCTTACATGGTCCCCTGGTTGATTGCTGCTTCCCTCCATCTCCAATCAAACTGCTGCAGATTTCTGACAGCCCTATTGTGAGCTCTTATTAGTTTTAAGGGCAGAAGGTGCCGTTAAATTCTATGACTACCTCTGTGACAGTCACCATGGTTTGTGAATAGTCCTGTGGACCATTTGCATGATGCCCCTCCCCCCAAACACATTTGCAAAGTTATTTGTGAATGCACTGGAGAGGAGTTCAATCCTGCTTGAGCAGGGCTGGGGGTGGGCTGGAGGCAAAGGACTGGTGCAAAATTGTCATTATAAAATGGGTAGAGAAAATCCTGTTTCCTGAATGGCAGTGAAGGCTCCAAAACAGTGCGGTTCAGGAATAGTAACTGCACTGCTAAACTTATCTTAATTTTCTTTTACAGTAGACCCATTTTTTAAGTGCAGTAAGACACTTCAGGGTGTGGGTCCCTGAACTGTACTACCAGGTGGTTGAAAGCACTCAGCACAAGTGCCTCGTGCGTCACAATGCAACTGGGCATGTAGTTCAGAAAAAGTATCCCACACCCTGTCTAGTCTTATTGCTTACTTGATGGCCCCATTGTGTTTTGGCATTTTTCCATTTGCCGGGGGTGGGGAGGGGAAGGGTATAAAATCAAAAAATGTCCTATGCTAATATACAAGATATATTTTTTGTTTGCAAGTACACTTCATTGGTGTTTTATAACAGAATAATTTTATTTTTGTATGCTGATTATAAAGGTTATGAGAAGCCCACTTGTAAAACAAATGCAGTATAAAACTGAAGCCCCCCTGTAATAGTGCTTTCTTAAGTTTTTCTAGCTACAGTCCCCCAACCCCCATGTAATGGGAAATAAGAAATTTCAGGTTTCCTCCGTTTATTAATCACATTGCAATTAATAGTCTTTGGAGGTAGTTACTGGATGCAGCTCAATAAAAGTGGGATGCTTGATTTAATTGAACAATAATTAATGATTACGGTTTAAAACCTGTTTTCTGTTGAAGTAGCTAACGGGGGTTACCTAAGGTTTCAGTTAATGTGATTTTTAAGCCTTTTCCCTCTCTCTTTTTGTTTCAGCAATCCTTCCTAAATGAGGCATAATGACAGTGTAGTTCGTTTTTGACAAGGTAATTTATTAATTGATGACTGGGTGATTAAACTAAAGAGTGTGGCTGGTTGCCAGCTTAACCTGGGTTGTTAACATACTGCAGCTTGTTTTATCTTATGAAGCTTTTATTTACCAAAAAGTTTATTTGTGATTTATTTTTCTTCAAAATTACAGAGAGTGTTCTACCAAAATATTTTTGTCTGACTGAATGAATTGGAGGCCATAGGAGAATGAATAGTTAAATATTTAAATCTAAGCTGGCTATATTGAGTGCCAGTCCTGGCTAGTGTTTAGAGATGTGTAGGTACTGTGACGTTAAACTGCGATGTTCAGTCCCTTATAACTTGGCTATCTTTTAAGCTAGGGACCAGGAAATTGGCATTCACAGAAGGGTTGTCAGAACTAGTTAAATATTTAAATGTAAGTTGGTTATATTGAGTGCAAATCCTGGTTAGTGCTTAGAGGGTTGTTAAATTGCGATTAGAACCCTTTTAGAACCCAGGTGTTCTAGTTCTAATTTAGTATTATTTGTTCAGACATTTCAAAAACAGGAGATGCGAGTATGGGAAAAAAATATTGGGAGTTACACCCTTAAATGTTTTAGAGAGAGACAATACAAGAATGTGCTGCTCATATGCAGATGTGCCAACACATGCAATTGTGATGCTTGTCTTTTGCATTCTGAAAAGCACAAAGTGTTTCCCTTTTCTGCATGTGCAGTGAAACAATATTATGGGTGCGCTGAGAGGGCAGTCTTTTATTTCTGTTTTTTTCTGCTGTCTGTATATTTTCTGTTCTTTTCCTTCAGTCCCACACACAAGAGTTTGAATTCTAAAGTAGATTAAAACCCTAGAACTATTTACAAAGTTCTAGATCAGAACCAGAAACAGTGGGTTCTGACAACCACCCTAATTCACAGCCATTGCAGTGGGATCTCGAAACCCTGCAAGGTTATTAACATTTAGTTCTGTACAAAACACCTGCGACCCAGGTTCAGGAATGGGCCTGAGATGTCAGGGGCTGGCTGGAGGGAGGAGGACTGAGCATCCTTAAGGACAGTCTCTGAAGCAAATCATATTACCATAACAGGAATATTTATCTTTTGTGCATGACATGCTGTGAATGAGCAGTGAACCCATTATACCATGTACATGATGCTTGGCTTGGCTCCAACTGCAAGAGTGTAACCACATTCATGTCAAGGAAGCACTGATATAAACATGCACACAGTCACTCCTGCTATTGAAGCCTAGTCAAGCATTGTGCATGTGGTAGACAGTTTCACCAGCCATAGCAAGTAATGGGTAAAATCCTTCCTATATAAACTCCTGGCACTATGCCTGGGGCCAACAGCATTTTTTAACTAGTACCCCCTCCCTATCCCTTCCCCTGTCTCCAAAATATATTCATTTACAAGGTGGCTATACCCCCTCCTGACATCAGATCCAGGATTTTGGGATGTGAGACTCTCAAATCTAGCCAGACCAGTTGCCCCCCTCCCATAGAATGTCTGCTTGGTTGAAACCCTTGTAAACCACTGGAACGAGCAGGCACCTAAATGAAGTGAATGTGTGGGGCAGTTGAATAATTCTTTTTTTTTTTTATTATCTGCATTTTATGAACATTTTACAAGTGAAAAAAACATACACATAAGAACAATAAGAACAAATCATACAGCTACAACTCTATAGAGAGAAAGGAGAAAAAACAACTGTAACAAAGTTAATTTCCCCACAGCACAAAATAGACCAGGTATAGATGGAGTTGGGGTGTCACCTGAGAGCTAAATAAATGCAGATGGTTGTTTAATGTAGCAGATGTACCCAAAATTCGTGATCTATCTGTCTGATCACATGAACGCTGGAGTAAAATGGTAGTTTGCACAATTTTCTGCTGACACCTTGACAAATTTTGCAATTTTCAGCTCCATATACTTAATGCAGATTCCTGAGTCATTACTTCCAGACTAAGCGAACTATGCATTTACATGTGGTCTCAATGAATAGGCAGGAGTTAGAGCTTTAAAATGCATACCCATGTCTTACCTCAAAAGATTGATGTTAAAAGTTACATGGTTAAATACCAACCACCACCCCTTAATTTCTTGTGAAATTTCTAAATATTCTTATATTTATCTAATCAGACAGGATTTATTGCACTTTATAATATAATTTTGTGTTGTCTAAATGATAAGGATTCTGCTTTGAAATGCATATGTGGTTTTGAAGTTTTAAGGTAATATAAGAGGATAAATTGCTAAAAGTGAAGACACCATTAATAGGCAAAATTTTAGCAAGTTTCGAGTTTTTGAGTTCTTCACGCCATATCTTCTGTGTTTATATATGTGTGTGTATATGATATTATAATATACTAGCACAACATTTCTTTTTTCTTTCAGGCTCTTCAAGGATGTCTCTAAACTTTTCTGTCAAGCAGAAATGTGGATAGGAAAATCCAAGGACCCTGCAGTGTGTAGCACATTACCATGCCCTGACAAGAAGAGAGTCTGAAGTAACTCCTCTGAGTAACAAAGGTTACTGCACACTTATAGAGAGCACAGACATTCGAACACAGTTAAGTAGTAAAAATCATCATGATGAGCAGTGTGCATCAATTCCAGTGCCTAACTATGACCCTGCCAAGCATGCCTACCATAGACACTGCTATCAAAAGCCAAGAGTATCAGAAAATCTGGAGAACATGCAGACGCTGGTGAACGTAGCTCATGTCATCATCTCAGGGTGGTGCTCCTTGTGCCTCATCATCTAGCGTGTTATCTCCTGATACATGTGGAATCTGTAACAAATGTGTAATCAAAGTGAAGGGGAAGATGCAATATCCAACTGCTACTGTTACGAAAACAGCTGAAACCACAATGAAAAGGGCGGCAGAGCTATTTGATGACCAAGATATGTTCACAAAAATTAAGACAGAGGACCTCATTGCAAGGGAGTTTTGCAAGCATGAGAAGTGCTACCTAAATTATACAGTAATCACAAGGGAAAGGACCTCAGATGATCAGAATAGAAGTGATGACAAAGATGACAATGAGCAATCAGATGGAACTGGGTTTGAGGCCATTTGTCATGTAATTGAAGACAATGTGCATCAAAGACACCAAGCTGTTTCAATGAAAGCATTGACTGGAATCTTGGACGTTGGAGTAGGAGATCAATGATACCGTTATAAACTTAGAAACCAGCTGAAAAAGAAATATGGGGATTCACTTTTATTTTTAGCAGTTGATCCTCAAAAACCACAAGTTGTAATCAGTACTGAATCATTAACTGGCAGTGCATCAGTCACAGAGCTTTTGAGAACGATGACAATTAAATCATCAAGCCTGCTGCTTCCTTGTTGCGTGAACATATCGTAAGATTTGTAGAGACAGCATGGCCACCGCCAGTGGATGTTCTTCTGAGTAAAGAACAACAGCTCCCAGAGACAGTTCAATCATTTTTCTCATTTGTACTAAAATCCCCCAAACATACTGAGAGTGAACAAGTCTCCCAGTTGTCAAAGTCCTACTCAGAAGACTTAATTCATGGTGTCACACGTGGCAAGTTTCTCCCTACAAAACATGCACTTGTTGGAGTTGTGCTGCACAATATGACCAGACAGAAAATGCCCATGAAGTTTCATTTAGGAACTATAGCAGCTATGACCAAGTGTGTGAAATTGAAACTGGTTTAGTGGAACTTTCTCAGCATTTTAAAGAGCAATGTCTGTTACTGCCACTTCAGCCAAAGTCGGAGTCTTCTGTTGTCTCAACAGTTTTCTGGAAGACAACTTTGATCAGACAACTGAAACAGTAACTGGACATGGAACAATACACAATACACATGGTGTTGCATCCCAAGAAGAATCTGAAGGCTCCAATCTCCGAGAAAATTCTATTGAAATGCCAAACTCAAAAAGAAGGACAATTGTATCTAACAAAAAAGAATTAGAACACCGACAGGTGAATTCAAAGAAGGAGCCCACCACATTTGGCAATATGCCCTAGTCAACTTTGTCAACATCAGTGGTAAATATTGGCAAGACAAAGCTAATGCTATGGAAACTCAGTTGGGAAGCACACAAGGAGAAATCAACTTTTTTTACATGCTGCTTCAACCATCTGAAACACCCTCCTCAATGAATTCAACTTTATATACTCACTCATCTTCAAACCCCAACTGAAAACATACCTGTTCTATTTACAGTGTGGTCACCAGAGCTATGTCCCATTATATCTAGACTTATACCATGGGGGGGATGAATAACATTGCTGAATAAATGTGGTTATTCTGCACTGTCCCCTTCAGAGAATGACATGTTATTTTCTTTGGTTTATTCTACCTTAGAACCCCTGTGCCTTTACTTGTGCTGCTGCACCCTTTAAACCATGGCAGTACAACATATCTACAGCAGCAATTTTGTACACAGTCAATAACAAAAATGCAAGCCGGCCCAGTGACGCTGAGGGTTGAGGCACTGGATGCCACACTTCGCGTCACACCGGCGACCTGGGTTTGGGAACAAGCCCGGGTCGTCAGGGGTCAGCAGTTCCGGATGTGGATGGGAACATCCACGTCATGAGCAGGGCGGCATTGCGCATCCTACATCTGGGGGACTAAGATGAAAACACCCTGGCACACCGAGGAGGTGACGAGGGCCCCAGGGACCTCCCTCACATCCCCAACACTGGACGACCACACTGAAGACCCATGGCCAACCTCCAGAGAGAGATGGACCCTCTAATCCCAGAAAGATGCCGCCAAGGTAGGAGTGGCTGGTCCTGCCCCGGGGGGTGATCTGGGGCACTTGGAAGTCTCTCAATGTAGGGGGAAATTGTGGTGGTGTGTCACAGTGGGGAGTAGAAGGGGCTGAATGTCGAGTGGGCACCTACGAGAGATGCCACAGTTTGTTAGAGCAATAAATACAGTTAAAAAAACAAAATAACAAAAATGCAGATTACATGAATGACGAATCACCAGTAGGATGTAACCACAGCAACCGTTTTGCAAAACTTTTAACATACAGTACATTAAAAAAACTAGAAGTAAATAAAACTACACAGGAATTTAGATATCAGGGAATCACTAGTCCCATGGTATAGATAGGACAACCCATAGGACATCTAGGGATAAGCTTTTTATTCACTCTAGTACGATGCCAGCAAAGCCAGCCTAGAATTAGGGGTTTCACTCCTTGTTGCTAGGCAGCATTATTGGCAATATTTCAGAGCGGATAAAAAGCCTATTCCTGGACATCCTATGGAGCAGCCTTTATTTATACAATACGGTGGCGGTAAAAATAACAAGATAAAAGTCATATCTTGGCTGATGATGACACAAACATCAAGAAATCAAAAATATGCTGCTGTAAGTGTTGTCATAATTGATATCATGAAGGTTAGTATCATCACACTAGAACAAGACTAGTATCATCACAGTGGAACAGCGTACCTGTCATAATACAGCTTTTGCAACAGAAGCATAGAGACAGAATTTAACAGCAGCAGAAAAGGGCTGCTTGACCCATCTAGTCTGCCCAGATGTTCCCTACCTATTCTATCTCTGCAGACCCTCCCATCTCTCTGCCTCCCATCTAATATACCTCATGCCTATCCCATGCATGCTTGAAGCCCCCACTGTTCTAGCCTCCCCCAATTAAACTGGCAGTCTGTTCCAGGTGTCCACTGCCCTTCTTGAATTTCCTCCCTCCAGCTTCATTGTGTGCCCCCTGGTCTTTGTGCCTGTTCTCATTTGAAACAGACTCCCCACCTGTACTCTGAATCTTTATGTAACCCCTTGTTACCTGGGGTTACTAGAATCCCAGTAAGCCCTAGTGGTAGGCAGGGAAGGCAGCTTGTGAAACTCCAGTTAAATGGGTTTCACACTGTCTCACTCTGTTCTCAGTCTCAGCTGAGACTGAGGGATGACATCACCAATAGAACATTCGCAGCTGCATAAGCCACATTGGAATCTGCAGCAGAGGGAGTTAGACAGAACATTGGGAGTTTTCAAAGGTTAGTAGTCAGTTTCCAGTTTGCCTTCAATTAAGAAGGATTCAGTGTCAAGTGGTGGAGACCGCTGTTCGGGTCTCAGTGCCCCCTCCCTCGGGGGGGGGGGATGTAAAGATCCCCATGCAGATTCCTGGGGCAATCCCCTTAATTCTGCCAGGAGGAAGAAAAAAGCTGCCTATTTAGTTCAGTCTTAGTTTTGGAAAGTTGGAAGATTTGTGATTCGCCTGTGGGGCACCTGCAACTGAAGGGTGAGTGTTTGCTCTAACATAGAGAGCAAAAAATGTTTTCTTCAACCTGGGACAAGTGAGGAAATCTAGGAATTGAGCTACAATATGGGAAGCCTATATGACTAGGCCAAACAAGTGGAGTAGTGTCAAATGCTAGAGTTTTGTGTGATGTCAAGTAAATTGTAGAGGGGATGCGACAGTTCATCTATCATTTAATCTACATTCAGAAGTTTCCGTTTTCCAGAGAAATGGCCGGGTATGGGCTGTGGGAGCTGGAGGTGGGCAAATCCCCCCATCTTTAGTAACCAGGTCCACCTCTACGGATTTCTGTTGTGGTTGCTACTTTGCCTCATGCACTTGGCCAGTGATGGGGGAAGTACCCAGACGTGGGGTTGCAAAAGTGAAAATCTCTCGAGGCGTTGCAGACTCTAAGTGGTGTGCGGAGCCACAACAAGTGTAAAGAAGAATTCTGTTTGTGAGATAGGGAGTCATAAGAAGTAAGGAGGAAATCTCTCTAGGAGTCGCAGACTCTAAGTGGTGTGCGGAGCCACGACAGGAGGATTGGTTCATTCTTCCAATGGACCGTGGATCAAGTGGCCAGCAGGGGAGCCGGGCCAGTCAGGCTGTGTACCCAAAGTGCGTGCAAGTCCAGGCTGTGTGCCTGGTGGGTCCAGAGCCTGAAAACAGTATAATTGGTTCATTCTTCCAGTGGACTGCGTTGTAGTCTCTAATCTGCATTACCAGTAAATGTAGCCCCATGGGGATCCGTCTATGCTTTGTTGTGTTCAGCTAGTTGTGAATAAAAGCCACACTGTAGAATCCCATTCCTGGTTCTGGACATTACAGTTATTGCTTCCTGTGTTCGGATTTACTTGGGTGCCCCTGTGCAGAGTAGCCAAACCTAGGTCCCCCTGTGCCGAGTAACCTCATCCTCCCCGAACCCAGGTCCGCACCAGGTACTGCTGTCAGCACCAACAGCATGCCACCTGTCGTTTTGGTAAAAAGGAAGGGGTGAGGGGTTACATTTAAAGTACTTGTAGGTCTCTATCATGTCACTTCTTTCTATCCTCTCTTCCAGAGTGTACATGTTAAGATCCCTCACTCTCTCTCTCTTTGTAGGGCTTCTTGTTCAAATCATGCACCATTTTAGTTGCTTTCCTCTGGACTCCTGTACCCTGTCTATGTCCTTTCTGAGGTGCAGTCTCCAGAACTGAACACAGTACTCCAGGGGTGGCCGTATCAGCGAGTGATATAATGGCAACACCTCCTCCCTCCTCTTGCTGGAGATACCCCACCCTATGCAACTTAGCATCCCACTAGCCCTACCTACTGCCTCGCCACACTGCTCTGCCACCTTGAGGTTCTCGGATATGATAACCCTGAAGTTGTTTCCTGTCTAGTTACTGTTAGTACCCCCCACCCCCAATCCTGTACTCAGCGCTGGGGTTTCTATGCCCTAGGTCCATTATTTTGCAGTTTTATTTATTTATTGAATTTTGTTGAACAGGTAGGCCCACTGATACTAGAAGTCCCTTTTTCAGGGGCAACTCAGGGGGGTGGTGGATACAGATGGCAACCAGTGAACTCCAACTGCCATTATTTATGATTATTCCTCAAGTTTTACAAGATCCCTGTGCATTTTTTCTACCCCTTCTTGAGTGTCCAACCGATTTCAGATTTTGGTGTTATCTGCAAAAAGTCATACTCTTCCTCAATGTCCCCTATAAAGATATTGAAGAGGACTGGTCCCAGTACCAAGCCCTGTGGTATCACACTAGTCACCCCCACTGATCACTCTCCCCTCCTAAGAAAGAGTGCCATTAACCATCACCCTCTGTCTCCTATCCTTTAACTAGCTTCTTACCCAGTTTACCAATACGGATCCCACTCCTAGTTCGGTCAACTTCCTAATCAGCCTTCTATGCAGCACCATGTCAAATGCCTTGCTAAAAGTTCAAATAGTCACATCCACTGTCCTACCCTAATAAATTTCCTTGGTTACCCAGTCAAAGAAATCTATTAGATTTGTTTGCCATGACCTCCCCACATGAATCCACGTTGTCTGTTGTCTTGCTGCCCATTGGATTGAAGATATTCTATCAGTCTTTCTCTCAGTAGTGTTTCCATTAGTTTTCCCACCACTGATGTGAGACTGACTGGCCTATAGTTGCTAGCCTCCTCCCTAATGCCACTCTTATGTAGAGTGACAACATTAGCCCTTCTCCAATCCTCCAGAGCTACTCCTGATTTAGTGAGTTGTTGAACAAGGCTATCAGTAGGGTAACTAGCACCTTCCTGAGTTCTTTTAGATTACCTTAGGTGAATCCCGCCTGGTTTCATAGCCTCATCCACTTTCAGGGCTGCAAGTTCTTTCAGTGCTCTCTCCTCTGAAAATGGACCTATGTCCACCTCCCCCTCACCCTAATCCAGCTTCTCCCTGGCGGTCCGTCCCATCCACCTGTCACTTTGAAGACTGAGCAGAAGTACTTGTTTAAGATGTCTGCTTTTTCTTGGTCCCCTTCTGCACGGCCTCCCCCTTCCACTCTTCTAATTACAGTATTATTATCCCACACTTGCTTTCTTCTTATCACTTATGTATCTGAAGAAAGTCTTATCCCCGGTGGTGACCCTGTGGCAATCCTTTCCCCTATCTGTGCCTTTGCTCCCCCTCACTACCTTGCCTGCTTCCTTCTGCTTTGCTAGGTATGCTTGCCTGTCCTCCTCTCTCTGTTTCCTTATGCCTCTTGAATGCAACTGTAACATCCCTACAAATGGGGGTTCCCAAAAAGTCTTCCTTGAGCTTGCTTAAATGCTCACTGCCAGGCTGGTGTCCTGCGTTTAGCCATTCAAACATTATTGGCAGAGAGTGCCTATATAGCCTCTGTGTACTGCCTCTTTAAGAGCTGTCTGGATTACAGTTATAATTAATCTGGGAGGGGGCTGAGTGTTTCCGTGCTCGAGTCCCTCCCAGGCTACCCAAATAATTGCTCTGTTCTGCCATTGCCATTAGCGCAGAGGGAGCTCTGTTAGAAGATGTACTTATTTGCTGAATATCTATTAGAGTGGTAATGATATTGCAGTTTGTCTAACCTACCTTCTTTGCAGCATGGACATTTCTGTTTATCTCCACCATCTTGGTACTGGACTGCCAAAATGGGCCAATCAGTGTCTTTGGGGACTTTAAAATGGAGCCTGTCCCCAGGGGCTTTGTGGGAGCAAAATTCTGTAAGAATTGTAGTTTTGGACTTTTGGTGCCTAAATGAACCTGGAGGGGGAGACCTTGTTGTGACTGACAGACAGATCAGCCAACCAAACCTTTTGGATCCTGGGGAAAGTCCCAGACTGCTTGCAGTTTCAGTCAGATCTGAGTTGGGAAGTGAAGGAGTAACAGCTCGAGATAGTCAAGCAGCATACCGGCATAGTTTTGCGCAGGAGAACTGTGGAAAGGCCTGTCTTTTGGTCTGCATGCCTGCCTACTGTCCCTGAGAGGGAACCTGTGCCTTTTTCGGACTGAATCCGAATTTGGAGAGCGAGTTAAGCCACTGAATTGTGACCAGGCTCCTACCTGAGGACCGAAGATTTGCTGAATGCGATCGACCTGTCAGGACTTCCAGTCACCTCTGAACTCATGGATTGTGCAGAGAGTCTGTAATTGTGACCGGAGAGCCATTTGCCTGGTACAGTGGAATTTCCTTACACGTGAATGTGCTGTGTGCTGATAGTGGGTTGTGATATGGTTCCCCACTGTGTGTCTGAACTGTGTTTCTGCTTGCTCGAGGCTGCATCCAGCTCCATGGACTGAAATCCGTATTCATCTCCATTTGGCCTGAGCCTTGCCACACTGGCCCAACCAGAATACCCGCTACACAGAGAAAGTCATCGATGAGAAACCTGCCTGGGGATCAGCACCCTGCTCAACTCCTTGAACAGGAATGACGCCTCTGTAATTTGTGTGAGCCCTGTTTCTCCTGTCACTCCAGCTCAACAACATGCAGTCTCAATCTCGTCCTGCTTGTGTCTAGTATTGGGTATCGTGAGTAAACATCAGGGTAGCTCCCTGCAACAACAGCTAAATCTAAAGTGTTGTCATCTGATTGCCTTGTTGCCTTTTCTTTCATGAACTGAGCCCTCCGGCTCCGGATTACAAATAGTGTGTGTTGTGCATGTTGCTTTCTTCCATCACAGGGCCCCCAACCAGCTGGGATGCTGGCCTACCCCGGGCAACATTCCTGGCTAGTCCACCTCTTCTCCACCTGGGTACCCAGAGTGTGTTACTGTGTAGGGACTCTGAAGTGCATGCATGACTGTTTGATTGATATAGCCTCTAAGCAAATCAACCTGATTATGCCCCTCCCTTGTTCAAGTCCCCTGAATAAATCAGATCTAACTCTTTTTGCATTTAACCTGACTGTGGTTCCACTTTGTGCCAACAGTACTGTATTGTTGCTATTTGCTGTGCATAACCTTGTTTTATAGTGGGTCCCCAGGGTCAAGCCAGAAGAACCAGCCCTGGTGGTAAGCGAAAACAGTGTGGGTAGTTGCATGGTGAATAAGAGTCATCGCAAAAGTGATTATTGTGTATTGCTCAGGCCACTAGAAGGGAAAAAGGAGGGGGTTACAGTGTCCCAGAGGGCTGTGCCCAGGTTAGCGTGACCACTAACAACCCTGCTGTCCAAGTGGATGCAGCTGTTTCAGTACCCAGGCCCCTTAACCTGCTGCTAGCCAAGCAGGCAGGGGTAGTAGCCCCTGGGATAGCGCCACCTAGGGGTTACATAACCCTTTTTTCTTTTACCACCTTTACCATGTCCTTGGAGAACCATAGCCAGTGACATCACAATTTGCAGTGCAGCACTGAAGTCATCAATTGAAATCAATTAGGAAGAGTTAAATATTAAAACAATAACTGGTAAACAAATGTTGTATAAAATGATATGCAATGGCAGACTCGGGAAACATTGTTTATCATTGTTTTGGAGGTAACAGGACTTGCAGAGCTTAGTCATAGATCCACCACTCATAAGTTATGAGCCTGTCCCCTCACACTTGAAGATAAATTACATGTTTTGAGTCAGGACATTTGCTATCCTCTATATATCTGGATGCAGTATTTCACATGACATGCCCAGTCATTTCAAAGTGATTTCATGGGGTGTATTTGTATACTGCATAAACTAAAGATTTAGTTAGATATGTTCCTGACTACCACTGTAGTACAGAACTGACAAAGCACAGCCTGTCTCAACTGCCTCCCTCTTCTTCTCTTTTAGTATCCCCTAAGCCTGGCCTCTCACCTGTTCAGCTATTTCCATTCCCCAGCCCTTACCTGGATTTATCTTGAACTGCATACACAATCTTCCCTCTGCTTATAATTTACTTCTCCTCCACTCCTCTACGCCCATATTTACCCACTGTTGAACTTGTAGCAGATTTTGTGTTGCTTTCTATATGAAAGATGCTGTAACAAAAAAAAGGCCCCTATATTTAGTTGTGGCTGTTTGCCCGGCACTAACCCAGTGCTGCACTAAAAATAGTGCCATGCTGCCAGAGAATGATATTCCGACAGATAGCGTGCCCTGTCTGGGTTGTGCTGCCTGTCTAAATATCAGCCATGATACGGTAACACTACTCATAATCCGTGTTACTACTACAGCCCCCTACTGACAACAGACTCCCAGTAATGAAGGAAGACTGTGTGTCCCAAACGGAATAGCGCTGTCAGTCCTGGAAGCCATATTCAGTGGTTGACATACTAAAGACCACATACAGTATGCACGGCAATAAGGAGCCATTTGCATGTCATTATGTGGCCAGTAGTGGCTCTGCGCAATGCACTGATGTGCAGAGGTACTGTGCAGGGCCTTGACTGATGTCCCCCTCACCAGTGCCCTACCTACCCATGTAGTCTCTGGCAATCTAAGTGGTCCCCCTTCCCAATCTCCAAACATACCAAAAGTAATGCCCTTAGGCAACCCTGGCAGTCTATTGTCCCCCCACCACCTGATCCCTGATTGTACTGACAATAATGCATTTAGGCATCCCTGGTAGTCCAGTGGTACTGTCATGATATTAGTACGCCACCAACTCACACCCCGGCCCACCCACTCAGAACCCACCACCACTGCCCCACATTGATCTCCGATTCACACCTCCAAAAGGTGACAGACTGCTAATAAGTACGGGACAGTGACCAGCAGGACCCTCCATTCACCACCACGGCCAGCCACCACGTGAATGACAGACAGCATGTGCACATGTACTACAGAAACAGCTGTCTGCTCGTCCCAGAGCTGGGCACCAAATCTGCACAAGAACTGCTCTCCACACAGAGAGTGAATGTGAAAGTTGTGCCACCACACCCTGAGCCAGCCAATCTCCTATTTAATTCTTTACACTTCCTGAGGTTTATTTTACCTAGTGGAGCTCTACATCTGATGTAAAATATCCTCTGCAGCTCAACTTGTCCCTGATCGTGTAAGCGCTGTAATTCCCTTTTCAACTCTCATTACTTTTAAATATTTTTTTATCTGCTTCTTGAACAGAACCTAACTAAAGAACTTCAAACTCAAGATAAATCTTTTCTGTATATGGTGTCTCACCTCCCACATGCTAGCAAGAGTTGGCAAGTCTTGTACTCTCCATTGTGAGTGAAAAAATGATTGTGAAATGAGTTTACTTGGGTACAGTTGGAGCACAGTTAATGTACCAGTGATACCTGCTCACCTGCTCCCTCCCCCCCCCACACACACACGTTTTCATATCATGTGGACTTCCCAATATTACCCAATTTTGCTATCAACTGCAAATTCAGAAGTGCAGCTACACATCCCTACCACTGTATCATATCAGATACAATATAATACTTTGTGAAAATAAAAAAGACAGCACTGTCTTCCCCAATCACATTGATCCACTGAATTCAAAACACAGAGCATCTACTTGTCGTCAGTATACTCTTAATGCATGGATGGGATGTGTACACAATGCAGAATTGATGCAATCAATCTAGCAGCATACAAAGGCAGCAGGAGTCCCAAAGTTACAGAGTGCTGGCAAGCAAAATGTTAGGTACCTGTGCTAGTCAGCAGCTTTGGGACTCTTGCCTCCTTTGCATGCTACTAGCCACTCATCCGCAGAAATTCTACATTGTTTGCATATCAAGTCCATGCATTAAAGGTATATTGAAATCCCAGGCTATATGGTGCTGAGGGATGGGGTATCGCTCCAGTACACTGGCGACCTGGGTTCACGCCATGAGCTAGGGACGTCTGAAGCGGAGGCTGCCAGGGAGACATCTGTCAGGCAGTTCCCTCCTGCAAAGTGGGTGGTTGTGGTCTGTTTTGGTAATGGCCCCTGGTGGTGACCCAATGGCGGTGCTCCTGACAACATTGGTGACCACATTGTGCCGAGCATCCCAACCCCAGGACCCTGCTGCAGTTGTGTGTATGCAGGTGGTGAGTGGGCCCTGACACATGGAAAAAGGGCTGTGCTGGGCACTATCCTCCCTGTCAGCCCTCCCATTCCACCCCCCCCCCCAAAGTGAGCTGACCTTTCCCTCTCCAGCCATCGTAGGCAGAACTAAGGGGCTTTCTTCCAGGTGGCAGCAGGAGAGCCTCCCAGCAGGGATAAGTTTGATTTACTTGATTTTAGAGGTACCTGAGGCCTGGGGAAAGGGTCCAGCAGGGCAAGGTGAGTCCAGTTGACGGGTTGTGCCTTCTTTAGAGCATGAAAAAGTGGGTGTCCAGGGTAGTAGGAGCAAAAATATGAAATTTAAAAAAAACTGAAGACAATTAGGTGCTCTATGTTTTAAATCCAGTGCGTTGATGTCAGTGGGGAAGTGAGTGCTGTCTTTTCTGTTTTTTTTTTTTTTAATTCAAGTTTATTGCATATTTTGGCACATAATAGAACCATTAAAAGTACTATATATCATTCTTGGATTGACACATACAAATGCATACATTTGCTTTCTGGTTTACCAATGTATAATTTCTTATTCCACAAAATTTCATATTTTGTTTGGTTCCCTTTTTGATTTAACCGTTAGCGATCTGGGAGAGCCAGTTGTCTACCATTCTTCCGATGTAAAGTTCCCCTCTCTAAGTCCCCAATTCCTCCTTTCTTCTTTTATGTTGTTCCATTTTAGTCTGGTGCCATCTCCCACAGGGTCCACCTAGCATTAAATCTCTGTATCCTCAAATTTATTTTATATGTAATTTCCTCCATTTCTTTAATTTCGTTTACTGTTTTAAGCCAGTCATGACCTGTCGGAGGACATGTAGTCAGCCACTTTTTTGTTATGGCCTTATGTGAAGCCGTGAGAAGGACTCCCCAAAGGTAGATTCTGTTTGACCCCTTGATCTCAATCGGTCTCACCCCCAATAACAAATTTTTGGGGCCTAGCACTACTTGAATGTGAAACACCTGTTGTATTTTCTGCCTGACCTCCATCCAGTAATTTGTGAGGGACGGACATGACCAGAACACATGTAAGTAGTCAGCCCGTTCCGCACCGCACCCCTTCCAGCAGTCCCCAGAGCAGCTCCGGTCCCATTTACTCTGCAACTTTGGTGTTATAAAGAATCTTATTCTGGTTTTCCATTTAAATTCCCTCCACATTGGTGAGGATGTAGTTCTGAGGGCCATTGACAGAGCGGAATTCCACTCCCCATCATCAATCCGTTCCTCCAGTTCCCTTTCCCATTATCCGTGATTTGCATAGTCCTGTTACCTCCTCTATCCCTCAAGACACCGTATATCATGAAGATTAAACCCCTGGCTTTTGTTGCACCTAATATTTCAGTTATAGTGTTAAATAGCCCTGTTGAATTCACAGTTCGACCATGTTGTGTTTGCAACGTGTGTATATAAGTTCGAATTTGCAAGTACCTAAAGTAATCCGCTTGTCTTAGGGAGTACTTCTCTTTGATCTGGGCAAATTCCACTACTGTGTCTCCATCCAGAAACTGACTCAGGGAGTATAGACCGATTCTGCTCCAGTTTTTGAAGGTGAGGTCTTGTTTGGCCGGGACGAAACCCGGATCCCAGGCAAACCATCTCATTGGCCAGAGTTCCTCATCTAGTTTGTGTTTAGACCACATTCGCTTTAGAGTTCTCACCGTGTTTCCTACAGAAATCAGGGATATATTTCTGTCTCCCCTTTGGGTCTCCGGTGTCACTACCCTCGCCCACAGCGGCATCCCATCTGTCAAGGCCACCTCTATTGCCTTCCATCTAGCCTTATGTGTCTTAGTGGACCACAAAAGGGCCCACTTCAACTGCATGGCCAAAAAGTAGTCCTCCAAGTTGGGGACATTCCGGCCTCCATATCTTTTATTAGACTGCAAAATTGCGTATTTAATTCTGGGATGCCTATAACCCCAAATATATTGCGAGAGCATCCGTTGCCAAACTTGGAACTGATTCTTGTGAATTCTGATCAGGAGACATTGGAATAAGTATAGATATCTCGGGAGAATGTTCATTATCACTGACTGTATTCTCGAATATAGAGGGAGATTGAGGTCCCCACATTTTTTAATATCCTGCCTCATCCGGGCTATCATTGGTTCAAAATTAGCCAGATATAGCGCCGTTAGATTCTTGGTGATTTGAGTTCCCAAATATTTTATTTTTCCTCTATCCCAATTCACCTCCACCATTTGTCTTATGTCATGTGATGGGGTATAGTTTAATTTCAGGACCTCTGTTTTTTTTTATTTAATGAGTAACCATTGACTAAATTTGTCTATAAGAGACCAGATCTCAGGTATGGATGTGTCCGGGTTAGTAATGTAGAGGAGGACATCATCCGCGTATAGGGATATTTTATGTTCTTCTCCTTCCACCTCCACCCTCCGCACCCCTTCTGCCTCCCTTATTGCCTGCGCTAAAGGTTCTATGTATATGTCAAATAAAAGAGGTGACAACAGGCACCCCTGCCTTGTACCCCTCCCAAGGGCGAACCTCCATGAAACCCCCCCATTTACCCTGACCTGAGCCTGCGGTGCAGCGTACAGCGCTTTAATCGCTTCTCTAAACATCAGGGGGAAACCCATTCTTTCAAGAACCAAGAAAGAAAATTCCAACTGACTTTATCAAACGCTTTTCAGCGCTCCAGACTCATAAGACAGGCTGGGAAGCGTTTTATTGATGATATCTATTATGTTGATGGTTCTTCTAACCCCTTGGGAGCTTGCCTACCTCACAAAAGCCTGTTTGATCTGGGTGAATTAAATCAGCGAGAAAGGTTTGCAGCCTTTTGGCTATTACTGCCGTGAAGATTTTATAGTCAGTATTATGAGAGAGATCGGTCTATATGAGCCACACTCTTTGGATCCTTGCCTCTTTTGGTAGGACTGTTATGGTGGTGTAATTCCATGATGGAGGAACCATTTCTCCTCTAGCAGCACCCGGTTATATACCAGACCAGCAAGGGAACCAGTTCTGTCATGAATGTTTATACATTTCACCTCAAACCCATCGGGTCCTGGACCTTACCTGCTTTAAGCCCCTTATCGCTAATAATTTCCTGTTCAATAATTGGCTTTCTAAACTCTGTCTTTGGGTCTCAGAGTTCAGGTAATTTCAGGGTCTTAGAACTGCTTTGCCTCGTTCGGACGTGCATCCGGCTGAGGGCGGTATAATCGTTTATAATGTTCCCGCTATCTGCTCCCATCTATATAGGATTTTCCCAGTATTTAAATCCCTGATCCCTGTGACATTGGTTTTGGCGGATTGTTGTTTTAGGCGGTAAGCCAAGAAGCGTGTGGCCCTTGGACCCCCTTCATAATAATTTTGCTTCACAAACAGGAGTGCCTTTTCAGTCTCCATGAGTTGCAACCTCTGTAATCTTCGCTTAAGTTCCTCTATTTCCTTCCCCCTGTCTCTGGAGTATTTTGTTTTCTGATGTGTTTCCAGATCCCTAAGTTCCTGAATTAGTCTCTCCCTCTGCTTAACCCTCTCTCTTTTCCTGTATGTAGCAACTGAGATCAGTCTCCCCCTGATCATTGTCTTAACAGTATCCCAGAGAATTTGTGGTGTGATATCTGGACTCTCATTCGTCCGTATAGTCTGTTTTATTATATCCCAAATTTCTTCCCGCACCCTTTCATCTCTGAGCAGACTAACATTTAGTCTCCATTGTGTTGTTTTTTTTGGAAGTTGTAGGTCAACCTGTGCAAACACCGGCTTATGATCAGATATACTCTCTGTTCCCACCCATATTGAATCAAAAATACTCATATCTTTCCCATATGTGAAAAACATGTCTAATCTTGAAAATATTTGATATCTTGGGGAATAATAGGTATAATCACCCAAGGGGTATCTCTCCCTCCAAACATCCACAAGACCCGTGTCTGTCAAGAGCCTCTTAAATTGTCTGGAAACTCTCTCAGAAGGGGCAGGGATGCTCAAAGTCGTGTCCAGGGAGCGGTTCATGACAACATTCCAGTCCCCCCCTGCCATCACTATCCCTTTGGCTTTTTCAGCTAGAAGTTTGAAGAGGTCAACGAAAAAGCTTGTGTGTGTTCCCGGAGGAGCATACACATTTAACAACGTGACCTGTAAGTCCTGAATTCTTCCCACCACCATAACATATCTAGCCCCAGTATCTATTATTACTTCTTCTTCCTCAAATGGAAGTGATGCTGACAACAATATCATTACTCCCCTCTTTTTTCCTTTCTCTAGGGATGCATGATAGATGGTCGGGAAGTCCTTATTTTTAAGCTTCTGGGCTTCCACTGGAGACAAATGTGTCTCTTGTATAAAATGCATTTCGCATTTTTGTCTCTTCAGGAATTTTTGCAGTTTTTTTCTTTTAATGGGATAGTTTATACCGTTAACATTCAGAGATACTATTCGAGATCTAACTTTATCCATATCCATGGTTTATTATTCCTTGCAGTGCTGCTAATTCCTGTTTATCAGTCCCATTCCCCACCCTCCCCTCCCTTAATTTTCCATTCTTTAGCCACTCCCAAACCACTCTCCAGTTTATCTTTGCTTGGTAACATCATTACTTGTTCTCCCCAACTTTGTGCCAAATATAATGTCCAAATGTTATATCAAATTGGCTGGTTTTAAACCACCAGCCCAACCATGTATGAATGAAAACCTTATAGTTTCCATCTCCCCCTAGTGGGGATACATATGTCTTAACAATAAAAACCAGTAACAGTTTAAACTTCAAATTTCTGAACTTTGAAAACCTATATCCAAGCATTTTGAGCCTTTCAAAAAGGTTCCACTTCATTGATCACCACCCCTGGGGTGTTCCTCTATGACAGGGTGTACAACCACGGAAGGGTTCAGCAGTCTTAATCTGAGTGTCATAGCTTCCAAGGCCTGTCCAGCCCCATATGGTTGGACAGGTTTGTCCCTTCCTTGGGACAGTCAGCCCTATATGGTGGTCAGGGCCCAGCCTCATACGAGTACTATTAGTGAGTCTAAGCTCCTTACCCAGAGGCAATATTAACGTCAGCAGGATCAATATCTGGCTGTACTTCATTTTAGTCCAGCCGTTTCCTCCCTTGCCCTTCAACTGTGATTAACTAGGCGTGAACATCCCACCCCTGTTTATCGGTATGGTAGGCAACCACTTCCAGAGCAACTCTCCGGCGATGTTCGAATTGGGAGAAAAGGGAAGTAGACATGTATGCACCATTAACTTTCATTTTGTCAGGTAGTAAAATGAATGAGCCTGTTTTCCTCAGACCTGCATACTTTCCCCCCTGCCTACAAGCTCAATGTCTCATACATCAGTTCCCATTCCTTCCCCTTCCCCCATTACCCAGTTAATCATTCAATTCACCCCTTCTTCCTCATCTGCCTCTCTCTGTAGGCCAATCAATTCAATATAGGGGGTAATTGTGTGCAGGCCAAGTCTCTGTCAAGTCCTTTCCCCTTCACACATTTATGATGAAGATCCTCTGCTCATAACATCTATTGTTCCACATTCGTGTCTCAAACCCGCGCCCCCCGCGCCCCATCCCAACATTTCCAAAAGCTCTGCTTATAATCGATTTATCATAATCAAAATTACTATGCCATACCCTCATTTCTTCCCTCTACTTTATCCGCTCCCCGAAGTCAAGGATATTCTCCTCGAGATCTTAACTCCTTGTCTTAATTCCCGAATCCTTTCTATTCCCTACCCTTGTTCCCCCCCCCTTTGAGCAGGTCAGCGTTCAGTTATTCCTACCCTTTTTATCAGTCCAATCTGCATATTATAGCTCTTTTGGCAACTTCAACAGTCTATGTTCCTTCAACAGTCTATGTTCCGGTTTCAGGCCTGCCGGTTACCTCTCAGCCCACTGAGGCCCCATCCAACGCGGACACTTGTTCCCCACCTTGAGTTTCACAATCCGAGGTATCTTGCTGGGATATCCCTGTTAGCTGGACTGACGGGGCATACGGCTTGAGTAATGCGGTGATATCTGCCCTCAGGTTCGTTTGATGCGGGTTGGAATGACGAGTCAGCCCCTTTCTTGCCACCGACCAGGCTGAACGCTTCAGCTCCCTCTCTAGTCTCTCTTTTTCCAATCCTGGGACTGCGATACCCATCTCCTCCAAAAAGGCTCTAGCACCTAATAAATCTTCATAGATTTTAACACCTTGCCTGGTTTCTACACGAAGGCGCGCTGGGAATAGCATCTGTGCCTTTAGATTTCAGGCTCTGAGCTGTTTCAAGATGGGCCACATTATGCGACGAGCTTCCTGAACTCCTGTAGTGTAGTCATTATCTATTGTAATGTGGCTGGTTCCCAGCATTATTTTCTTCAGTCTCCAAGCTCTCCGTATGATCTCCTCTTTCGTTGTGTAACTAGACAGCCGTACCACAAAAGAACGGGGGCGGGAGCCCATGACTCCCGGGGCGCGGGGCTAGTGATCTATGAGCCCGATCCAGTGAAACATCCATCTCAGGAGGTAGCTTTATTAAATCACGCAATAATTTCTGTATAAATGTTATAGCGTCTGGTGCATCATCCTCAGCCCCTTCTGGTATGCCGTAAATCCGGATATTTTTTCTTCTGGTCCGCCCCTCGATGTCCTCTATCTTCTCTCTCAGCTCCCTCTCCCTCGCCATCAGAAACAACAGGAGACGGTCATGTCGGTCTGCTAGCTCTGAGACCGTGGTGAGTCCCAGCTCCAACTTGTCTGCTCTGTGTTCGATTTTCCCGATGTCTGTCCTTAGCTCTGTCAGGGATTTGTCTATTTTTTGAACTGTTTTAGCCGTTTGCAGGATTGACGTGATTAACTGAGGAAACTCCTCTTCCATCCCCGTGTCTCTGACCACGTTGTCATCTTCCTCAGTAGGCCCCGAGTTCCTGGACAGATTTTCTCCCTGTAGCAACAACTGTAGTTTCTGAACCGGGGTTGGGGTATTCTTAATAGACCTCGCTTTCGATCTCGTAAGTTTTGCTGGTGATTGCATAATTTGTTCTTTTGGATGCCGATTGATTTAATTCGGGCTAGGGAGCTCCACGAACTAAGCTGCCATTCAGGCTGCTGATGTCACCGGAAGTCCCTGTCTTTTCTGTTGACTTCATAAACTATCTTTAAAGTGAGGCACTGCTGTTAATCTGAAGGGGCCTTTTTTGATCTATGTCAGTATAATAATTACCTCTCATTTAACCTCTATTTCTGTACCAGTACATTTTTCAGTTCTGCATATCTCCTTAAACATTATCTGTATTTCAAAGTATTTCAGAAAGGAGCAGAACTAATTATCCTTGAGATGATGAATACCATTATGAAATGGATAGGAAAAATCCTGAAGCTGATTGGCTACAGCATTCTTTAATCCCCGACAATATCTCAATATACTGTATCATGATGCTTCACAATTGATTACCAGGACCAGCCATTTCCTAAAACTTTGGTGCCATAATACACTCCAGGACGTGGTTTATCATGGGATACCATCACTTCTTGGGTGGATGAAGGCACTTGATGTCACCTTGTGCCTCACAACACACCAAGCTGTGATGATATCTCATAATATACCACATCATGTTGGGTGTTATTGTTTAATTATAGTATCCATTTGTTGTCAAAACCATCCAGCTGGGCTGCCTGGTGGCCCAGCAGTAGTGCATTGTGTTACCATGCAGGCAACCCAGGTTAGGAAATGGACTCGAAAGCCAGTGCCTGGGCAGCCAGAACTAGTAGAAGTGCTGCCCAGACTATGAAGGGTATCGATGAAGCCCACCACTGAACTGGCACCTTATGGTAAGACAGGAAGCTTGCTAGGGTAAGACCTGGCACCATTGCTGTGCATATATGTGTGTATGTGTGTGTGTGTGTGTGTGTGTGTGTGTGTGTGTGTGTGTGTGTGACTGTGTGCACTGCCAGCAGGAGAAAAAAGGCCCACAAGGCAGGATAGAGAAGAACTGAAAGAAAATGGCAGCCACCAGATGATGGTGCCAGTATTCACAGGCTTCTTGCCCCCTCCAGGTCTCCATGGCACTGGAGGAAGTTAGCCATGGTGCCACATTAGAGAAGAAGACAGGCCTGAAGGGGCAGTTGGCCAGAGGATAACTAATACCAAAAATACCACCAACAGCTTAAAATCTGGTTCAATTTCAGTTGGCATCCATCTGTATCCCCTCCCCCGGGATGAGGCTGAAAATAGGCAAAAAATTGTCTAGTCTTCCTTCCCGGTCAACAAAAACTAAATAAATAAGTATATAAACTGAAAAAGGCACCCATCTGCAATCTTACAATGTCTGTCAATGTCTCCATCTAACTGATCTCTTTTACCATACCCCACCATTCCTCCTTGACTGGAGGGGATATTAATTAACCACTTTCTGGTAATGCAGTTCTTTTCTGTAATGACCAGAATAGAAAAATATATATATTTTTTTATAATTTTGTTACTTTCTTGTTTTTAACCATTCTTCCCATGTCCCCCAGCATTATAACTGGGGGTCACCACAGCTGCACCCTTGCTGTAGCTTGGAGAGCAGGTAAGTGACAACCTTTACAGCAGATGTCATCACCACTCCTGGCACCAACTCAACTGATCTAAAGAATAGCCCAGTCAATGTATTTCCTTGCTGCGGCTAAAAACGATACGTATGGGAGTAGCAAGCTGTTCTAACTGGAACAATCAGGACACAACTCAACTCACCAAATAAAATTGATCACAGTAATTGTATTTAACTTTCACTGGCTATCTATCGCATCTCTGTGCCCCAACTTTTTGTGGAAGCATCCGCTTTCTCATTTAGTATGGAATGTCTGCGGTATATACCTGCTTGCCATTTACGGTGCAGGCAGGCAAAGACCACAGGTATTCCATACTAAATGAAAAACAGACAAAGTAAAGTCAGAAAATAAAGCACTGCTGAAAGTGTCTGATGAATGACACCATTTTAATTTGTAAACACTGAATTAAGAAAAACAAAGCGACTATTGCAACATGCTACAGATATGAGAAACTAGGAACATCACCCTGAGGAAGAGGGTGTTTCCACAAAACATTGGGCACAGAGATGTAATGGATGGCCAGTAAAATTGAAATAAATTACTACAATTAATTTTATTTTGTGAGTGAGCAGCCATGTTATCATGTGCAGCTCAACTGATGACACTCGTTCTGGAACAACTTCACAGGCGTAGAGTTTGTGGGGGGGCTTCCAGGCTCGGAACCCCCAGGAAAGCTGAGCTCCCGGATAGGGTAGTCTAAAAATAGGTTAACTGTTCAGGTCAATAGTTTTGAGCCTGACAGCCCCGGAAACTTAAACTCCACACCCATGAACAACTTGGTAATTAAATTTTTATCAGTCAGGAAAGGCAGTATAAATAAAGGACCAAAAAAAAGATTAGTTCAAAATGAACACAAGAAGCAGTTCAGTAGTAAAATTGGAGACTAGAACCATGCCCAAACTTTAAATTATTAAGGTAAAGGCAGGTTTATGTTCTCTTTAAACCACAGAGTTCTATAGAGAGTGAGAGAGGCTAGACTGCCGGCTGATGCTGGCTCAGTTGAAGCCATGTGTCCTCCATATTACTAGAGGACTGAGGTGCCGGCAGATAGCAGGAACCTCTCCTGAAACTTGGATAGGGCAGCCAGCACACTTTTCTGACAGAAATCTGCTGATCCACTTCGCTAAGAAGCACCATTGAATGCACAGATATGATGAAGCAGACGCACATTGAGGTCACAAAAACAAGGTATGCTAATTTTTCCTTTCCTTGTATAAGCAGTGCATTACTTGGATTGCTGTCAGAACAGTGTGCTGGTGCCACTACCTAAGTTTCAGGAAGGGTTTCTGCTATCTGCCAGCACCTCAGTCCTCTGGTAATATGGCGGACGTGAGGCTTCAACTGGGCCAGCGTCAGACCGCACTCTAGCCTCTCTTTATCTATAAAACTCTGTGCTTTAAACTGAGGTAAAACTTACATTTTAAACAGGAAATAGCAGAGAAGCATACAGTAAATTAAGCAGTTGATTAAGGTCAAACAGTAAGTGACAACCAGATTTTCAAGATGACTGTGTCAGCTGCTTAAATAATTAACACCTTTCTGCCTCCAGAATCAATGTAGCCTGATTTAAAGACTGAGGAACAGTAGTACTGAGAAAAATGTCTTGGTTCTCCAACAAGAACTCACTAAAGCACTTTGAATCAACTTCAAAAATGTATGGTTCTACTGCTGCTGGTATGAGAACTAACCATTTCAAAAGCAACAAGCAGAGCTGTCTGAAAAGGATCCTGTTTTACCCAAGTTAGAAAAATTCCCACACAAAGTGGAAATCCTTACTGTAATTTGTAATAGATTTTCCATGGGGTGGGGAGGAGGGCATGTCTGCAAAGTGTCACTTTATAGCAGTGAAGTTTGCATGGCCTTGATCAAGAATATTATCACTTTTTTTTTTTTTTTTTTTTATTAGTTTCTGGGGTTTTTTTCCTGCCATCCTGGCCAGCCCCTCCTTCCCACTGAATTTCCCACCCCACATCACCCTGGCATTCTACAGGACATACCTTCTCCCAGTATCCTTTATGACCATCAGCCCAATACAGAATCCATCTGTAATTTTATGGCTGCACTAAAGTCTTGAAACTTCTGTTATCCTTGTTCTGATAGCCACGTACTGAACACATATGTACTCCTATGCTTGCACCATTGTAATGTAATCTGTAATTTGTTGTCTCTGTACTTCTATGTCTGATGTGGAACCTTTGTAAATGAGTCCTTGACTCAAAGGACTTTCTGATTACCTCAATAAATAAATAAAAAAATCCCTCAAAGCATGCCCTCCATGGCGGGGGGGGGGGGAGTCCCTTCAACCCACCAGACTGGATCCAGATTCACACATTGGGGGTTGGCCAGGGGGATCGAGTGTCCCAAGGACTGCTCTCCTCCCACGCGGATGGAAGGGGATCAGTGGCTGGTGTTAGCCTGGCCCCTACTGGAGGCTGGGGGTTGACACACTGATGCTGCATAATGGGGGACAGAGATGGGACAGATGCCTGGCATGCTGCATACGGGAGCATGTGCGACACTGCCATTGGTGTCACTGCATGTCCTTCCTCCATGCTGGGGAGAAAAACATCCCGGTCACGCAAGATGACAACTGGCCTCCGCAGGCTCCACACCCTGGCAGCTCAGGCACCTCCAGAATTCTACCTCTTTTGAATTACAAAGTGATGATATCTGCAGAACTTCCATGCGGAAATGGCTGCTGCTAAATTCTATGAGAATTCTAAGACTACAACTCAGGTCAATTTGTGGGGCAGTGCACAACAAGTATAATTAAAACCTTCTCACTGCCCTGAGAGAAAGAACTTCCAAAAACTTTCTTGCTCTGCTACTGGGGTGAGAATGCTTTCTACTACTCACTTTCAAAACAGATCACTGACCTTAACATACCTTTCAAGTGTTATTTATTATGTATCGCACTACGCATTTTATACCCGAACTTACCCTTGCTCCGTGAAGATAAACAGAGGCTCCAAATATTGTTGGAGCTAGTGCAGACCTACAAATACTTTACAGATTAAACATTTTAATACTGGCAGGTTGAGCAGTATGGCTCACTGAATGAACAATACAGGTAAACCAGCACAGTGCATTCCCACAGTCCACTGGTGAGGGGGAGAGTGATGTGTGGGTTATGTCAATATTTTGACTGCAGTCAAACTGTACAGTCACTGAGAATGGTATATGGTTCATCAGTCATGAAGATACAATGGGATCTGAGCTTCCTCAACTAAAATGAAAGAAGAAGAAGAAGAAGAATTAGCATTTAAATAGCGCTCTTCAAATGCATTGCATCCCAAAGTGCTTTATAAGCAGTGAGAGACTGGTACTAAAATGACTGAATGTGTAGTGGTAGCCATATCACACATCAACACCCACACACAGTCTCGGACAACTGCATGAACTGGTTTTATGGTCAATATTTGTATATTTGTTGAATGGGTCTTAATGTCTAAACTCTCTTCTGAACTGTGCTCGTTCCAGTGTTTTTTACATTCAGGATTCATGGCCACCCAGATATTCATTAGCTAGTTCACTGGTTAAGACAGCAGCCATTTTTTTGCTCCCCCTCCCGCCACTCACCACTACTGATATAATTAATTCAGCCCTCTAGGTTCAATGAGAATTTTCCCTGTAACGTTATGTTTTTTCAGGAGATTTTCTTTTTATTATTGTTTTGGTAACTGAGTAAGGCCCACTAGGCACAAGGCATGTTTTCAGGGGTAACCATAGAACTGTTGAGAGGTTAAGTGGCTTGTTCAGGGTCGCACAGTATGCAAGTGGGGGTTATAGGAAACAAATTCAGGTCTGCTGGATGTACCAAGCTCATTGACAGCTCTTTACTCTAACCTCTAGGATATACTGCCAGCCCCAAGTTGATATTTCTGTCTATTATGCTATTACTTATGGGTGATGAAGTTCTCTGTTGCCCTCTATAAAGAATACAAGTCTATAATAAGGATTTTCTTGACTACTAAACTTTCTGTAAAGTACAGGAATCTCTGTACATTTGGGAGCACTGTGAGTTTAAAGGCACATTCAAGCTGACCTTTTGGCACCACTGTGAGTAATGCACAACTGGTGCTCCACTGACAGTGGATTACTGTGGACACTACTGTAGCCCATTTGTTTCTGGTGCGCTGAGACACTGTTTCTGTTCCTACACTCTGAGTGGTATAATTTATAACACTATGCATAACTAAATGCCTTTGGCCTGAGCCGGCCCAGTGGCGCAGAGGGTTGAGGTGCTGGTGCCTTACCTCAAACCACACCGGCGACCCAAGTTCGAGAATGGACTCGGATGCCAGAGGGTCAGCAGGGGAAGGTGAATGATCGAGTGTCTGAAGGACTGCTATCCTCTCCTGGGGTGGGTTAGGGACAGCTATAGCTCTGTAGAGGCCCCCGGTGGAGACCGGGACAGTGCAGATGCGACGCATGGGAACTGAAGGAGGAAAAAAAAATACAGAAAAATGGTGCCTCCAAAACTGCCAGATGGTGGCCGCCCAGACTAGTGCCTCCTCGGAACTCCAAGTTGCCGACCCGACCTCAGCAGCACCCAGGGCCAATGCCGAGGCCTCCATGCCATTCCTCAAGCAGAGGACCCATCTGACGAAGGGTTACGTCGGATTACCCTGAGGTAATCACACCACAAAAAAAAATGCCTTTGGCCCAGATATTCAGAAATGTGCCAAAGGCCGGCACGTGTCCGGTACAGTGCAAATCCAATGCACCATGGTGCAACAGGAGCCATATTCAGAGGTTGCACTGGCCACACTGTGCCAGCGCAACCTGGCTGAATATGGCACAGTTGCACCATGGTGCAGAAAGAGATGCCCTAGTGCAACTGTGGGAGCAGAGTAGCAGAGCAAAGGGGGGGGGGCATAGCACAGAGACAGAGCCAGAGAAGAAGAAGAGTGACAGACCACAGGAGGCAACCACCACCAGGGCATACCAGGGCACACAGAAGCACCCAGACCCCCCCCCCGGACACAACACTGGCACAGATAGTAGGCAACAGGAGGTGCCAATGGTCAATGGAGGGCCACCAAGGGAGCCCCCCCAGGCTGCAGGCCATGCCCCCCCACACACCCAGACCAGAGCAGGCCACACCCAAGACCACAGAGCCAAGCACACACACACGCACCACAGAGGCACAGGCAGCCCACAGATGAGGCATGGAATGTGCTGGAAGCCAAGTAGTGCAGCAGACCACATGGAACAGGCTGCACAATGCCAAGCAGGGGCCCCAACACAACGTGTGGCCAGTACCCAACCAAAGACCATGGCCATGTACCATCACCACGCACACACCCACCACACACCCCTGACAGTTGCCCCATGGGCACCCCAAGACACAGCCAATGACCGCAGGGAGGGACGCCACCACAATGGGACACACCACAGCACACAGCAGTAAACCACAGAAACACAACACGTGCCCCGACACACGCACACCACACGGGCAGGCACTGGGACACTGTAGCATGGCTCCTCAAGCCACCTGCAAAGCAGACACTGACACAGGCAGGTAAGTCAAAATAGAGATATATTCCAAAAACTATGTACAGTAACAAGGGGGTGGGAAAGGGTAGGATAGTGAGGGAAGGGGAAAGGGAACAGGGATAGCACAGTGGTATGAGGGACTGTAGGGGGAGGTACAGCAGGGAACGCAGGGGAATGCTGGGGTCCATCTATCAGCAGCCACGGCCTGCCGCCCCTAGGTGCCCTCTCCACTTCTGATCACTGAGGAGCATGTGGCGCACCTGCAGCACAGCCTCTATGGTGGTGGAACATATCAAAATCAGCTGCTGGAGCAGCTGGCAGTACATGGACCTCCGTATTCTCTGCCGGACACCTATGACAAGAGGCAGGACAGGTGATCAGTGCAATGTCCCAAGGAACCATGCCCACCCATAGCGCGCAATGGGCAGTGGGAATACACCCCCCCCAAAGGGCCCATACCGACCACCAGCAGGGGGTGGGCCAATGTCTGCCAGCAATGCAGCACACCACGACAGTGCACAGTGGTGATCCCCACCGCACGGTGGCCACCCAACTGCTCAATGGCAGTCACATGGCACAGTGCACCGGCAGCAGCACAGCAACGTTAGTGGCAGTTGGGCGCACACCCACCGCACCAACAGCTGGTACACATGTCCAATGGATGCGCCACAGTGGCAAGCATCACACACAGTGTGACACACATAGCTGCCATGGCATACGGCACAGGCGGCCATGCCCACACCCATGCCCCTGCCACCCCCATGTACAGTGCGAAGGACCACGATAGTGCCTACCTGTCCTCTGTGGACCCGCTGGTACTGGGGCCACTCCTGCACCACCTCTCTGGCCCTCTGCAGCCTGCCGTCCTGCCACTGCCACCGCCACTGCTGCTGCTGCCCTCCTGCAATTTTCAGGCCCTGGGACTAGAACATAGACAGGTACACATCAGTAAACATCCACAGCAGCTGCCCACCACCCCCACCCCTGTGCACAGTGTGAGACCCTGCACGACACGTCCTGCACGGCTGCATTGCAACACAAGCAGCAGCTGGCTATGCCACCCACGATGCGCATGATGGCAATGCACCACTCTGCAGGACATGCCAGGCAGCCTAGCCAACACTACAGTACAGCAACAGGGCACACACGCAATATGGGCCTACTCACCTGGCTGTGGCACAGCCCCATGCCTGACTCGCACCTCCAGCCTGCTCAGGTGCTCTGGGTCCCTCCTGACAAGGTCACCATATCTGTGGCAGCACTGCTCCACCGTTCTGGCCACCCCAGTACGCTGCTGCAGTGTGGCAGCAATCCCCTGCCACACTGCCACCCTGGGCTGCTGCAGGGGCACCTGGCCAAACAGTTGGGGTGCATGAGGCTGGACACAGGCAACCAGGTTCACCAACTCCACCTGTGTCCATTTCTGTGCATGGGGTCCTCTCCACTGCGCCATGCTACGCTATGCAGCCAGTGAGTAAAATAGCAGCAGTAGGCGCCAGTGGCCATGGCATGCACCAGATGCATGATCTAAGGGAACATGAGTTGTGTCCGCCCATCACACAGTCTCAGAGATGCGTGGCATGGGCATGGCTAGGTAGGGTCACGGGTGCGGGGGTCTCCCAGGGGCAGAAGTCACAGCAGGGGTCAGGGGTTGCCCTCCTCCGCACAGTGCACACATGCGTGATAGCAGTCCTGATGCACCATGGGCCATGGTCCCCATTGCGCAGTCAGCGCACAGTGTGTGATTGACAACATGATACCATTCTGCGCATGCGCACTGTGGGCCTGTGTACCACCGCGACTTGCTCCGGAGCAATCTCATTGCACACAGAGCAAAATCGTGATATTCAGACACCACATGCAAATTATCTCATCAGCCACTGCATGGTGCACTGGGGGAATTAGCATGTCATTACTGTTGCACCCGCTATATAAGTTCCAAGGAATAGCACAGGCCATGGAAAGGTATCGCATCCTTTGAGGTGGGTTGCGCATGCCGCTGCAGCTACCTGGGAGCAGATGGCACAGCAGGGTAGGATGCTACAGGGGGATGCTGCCACTAACACACTGTGCTGTCTATGTCCACAGGAAGCAACATGTCCAGACGGGAGGAGCGTGAGGAGCGTGAGCAGCATGGGCCTGCTTGCAAGCGCAGGCCCAATTTCACAAAGGATGAAACAGAGGCTCTGTTTTATGCCTACCTTGACAGGGATCCACTGTTAAGTGGTGCCATGGGCACACCACAGACCAGGGCTGGGGCCCGGGAGGAGGTGACAGGCTACGTTAACTAGCATGGCATCCACCAGTGGTTGGTGCAGGAGTGCCGTAAAAAGGTGGGCACAGACAGGAGGCACATAAAGGAGAAGGTGGCAGCCATCTGTGCCTCCCAGAATGCCACCAGAGGGGGTCCGTCTGATGCACCACTGCTCACGGCACAGGAGGAATTGGTGGCAGCCACCATGCACTGCAGCAGGGTGGAGGGTGTGCCTGGAGGAGGATTCCAGATGGGCGGCAGACCATCACTGCATGGTAAGTATGTCAGCCACGCACAGCTGGTGGCATGGAGGGTGCGTACATGGGCATGCAGGCGTGCATGCTGCCAGCATGCATGTCCTGTGCATGTGTGAGCACCAACACACATGCCATGCTGCTAGACACATGCAGTGGCAGTCTTGGGGACCACATGTGGGCACTGCATCACTGACACACCTTTCTTCTCTTTCAGCACCAGCACGCCTGCATGCAGAGGATGGAGCAGCGGCCATGGATGCAGGACCAGCCCCGGAGGACCAGCCTTCCACCTCAACTGGCATCCGGGGGCCTGATAGGCTGCAGAACACCACCACAGATCAGGCAGATGTCCTGGATCTGGAGTCAGACGAGGCCCTGGATGTGTTCCTGCGGGATGCCAGTCTTGGTGTCCTCTGCATGGAGACACAGATCGGGCCGGGGTCTGACACTGATGATGATATCACCATCATCCTGGACAGCATAGGCGATGTTGTGGGAGAGATGCCCATGCCAGCCACCAACACAGGCAGCACACCCAGTGCCCTGCCAGCAGGGGAACAGCTGCCTTCTGCCACTGCAGGTGCAGCTGTGTGCACTGCTACAGTTCTGCCCTGTGGTGGTGGTGTGGCCACACAGGTGCGGGCAGCATTCAGAGGCTGGACAGGCAACTGCAGCAGGCTGCGGGTGCCACAGGGCAGCCAGACGCTGGGTCCACCACTGGGGCACCAGCTATGGACATTCCTCATGAGGACCCCACTGTGCAGCATCCACCTGAGAGGGGGGCTGCGCAGCATGGCTGGTCACCACAGGAGGATCAGCATCCCGCCTAGGTTCCCCAGGATGTCAGTCTGCTGGCTGAGTAGGGCAACAGATGCTGCTTGCTGCTGGGGTGTGTGCACTGCCAGCAGAGGGTGCGCCAGTTGGCCGAGCAGTGCGAGAGGGCACTGCACAGCTTCTGGTGGGGATGCTGCACTTGCAGGAGGCCACGACTGCATCCCTTGATCGCATTGCCAACGTGATCACAGATGGTTTTGTGATGCTGGCTGCCACAGGGCATGGCCGGGCACCACTGACCTCATGCAGTGCAATGTCCACCCCATGAACCCAGCGTCAGGTGATATCCACACTTTCTACACCAGGCTCTGATGTTGGCATCCCAGGCATGCCTGGGGCTGACCTGTTTGTGCGCCTACGCACCCCCGCACAGACTCGGTCACGGTCCTGCAGTTCAACCCCTGGAAGGCTGTTGCAAACACCCCCTATAGCTGATGTGCAGCCTGTGGCTGCCAATCAGCCCCGGCGTGGCTGCCCCATGGCCGCGGTGGCCATGGTTCCATGCAGCAGACCTTACGTGTGCACCGCCCTGACTGCAGTCCGAAGCTGCTGCCCTGTGCACGCATGGGTGGCGTGTGTGTGTGTGCATACCACTGGTGCAGTGCCTGTGTGTTGTGCCACACACTGCCTGTATACGTGCTTGCCTGACCACTGGAGCATGTGGTGTGGGCGTGATGAGGGCTGTTCAACACTGGTAGTGCCTGTGCACTGGTGCAATGCATCTGATCCATGCCACATGCCAACATCTGGGTGTGTGGGTGCATGTTTGTGTGTTGCTGTGTGCCACTGACTCCCCTACCCCCTGCACCATGCCTCTGTGTGTGCATGCCCATTGCCATGCATGCCCCTGCATGTGTGCTGTACCTGTGTGTGTAGCCCATGCATATGTATCACGCCACCTACCTGCATGCACCATAGTGCTCCTGTGCGATGGTGTCCTGGTGTTGGCGTGCCTGCCATTACAGCCGTGGATCCCTCCACCCAGGGGAGCTGTCCACCACCCTCCAGCCCATTGCCTCCATCATCCCCACTACTGTCACCCTCATCAGCCTCGACAGCTATCCCATGGTCAATGACCATGTTGTGCAGTATGCAGCAGGCCAGGAATGGGCCACAGGCTTTTGAGGGGTTGTACTGTAGGGCACCATCAGATCTGTCTAGGCAATGGAACCGTGCCTTCAGCATGCCAAATACATGCTCAATGATGTTGCGCATGTTGGTGTGTGGCTCATTGTAGCGTTCCTCTGCTGGGGATGACGGGTGCCGGTAGGGGGTAAGCAGCCAGGGCCTCAGTGGATAGACATTGTCTGCTGTGTGGATAATGACAAGGTTAGCCCTCTGCCATCCGAGTGCCAGCCCTTGCCTGTCCCTGCAGCACCCACACCATCATGCCCACCCTGCCTCCCCCATCCCACGGCCTGCTCTGCCCATCACCCCTTGCCCGTTCCATACTCACCCACTAGGTGGCCCATGGGAATGTCCCCATGTTCAAACCTGTGACACAGCGCAGAGCTGTACCAGATGAACGCATCATGTGCACTCCCAGGGTGTGTGGCACAGACATTTGTGATGTGCCCCATGCCACTGCACACCACCTGGCAGTTGACGCTCAGGCTCCCCTTCCTGTTAATGTACGCCACACCCTCGAGGCCAGGTGGCATGCGGATGGGCACGTGGGTGCAGTCAATGGTCCCAATCATGCCAGGCATGCGTGCTACCCTGTGAAAGTCCTGCATGGTTACTGTACACTCCGCCTGTGTGCTGGGGAAATGGATGTATTCCAAAGCACGTGGCAGCAGAGGGTGAGGAGGCGGGACGTGGCCAACTGGGTTATGCCTGTGGTGTCCTCTGTTGGTCTCTGGAAGGTGCCCGTGATGAGCAGGCACATGACGGCTATCAGCTTCGTCTCCACGGACATGGCGTGGCTCCATCTGGTGAGTGCCTCCATCTTCTCACTGCACAGCTCACAGAACTGCTTCAGAATGGCCCTGTTCAGGCAGTACCAGCCCACAATCTCTATGTCACTGTAGTTCTCAAAGGTGACGCGGGCACGGTACCACTTGTGTCAGGCACACCATCGATGGGCCTTTCCTAGGCCATGTCTCTGTTCCTTCTGCCCCCTCACACCCCTCATTACAGCCTCCATCACGAACGGCGCACTATCCATGGCTGTTGATTGCCATTATCTCCCCGGGCGGTTGGCTGCTGCTGGCTGTGTGCTACCCTGATGCATTGCCTGGCAGTATGTCAGCCTGTCTGTCACATTCTCTCTGCCCCTGTCTCCCTCTTCACTGCCACCTCTGTCCCTCTTCCTCTGTTTCTGCCTTGGCTTGTCTTTCTTTCTTTCTTTCTTTCTTTCTTTCTTTCTTTCTTTCTTTCTTTCTTTCTCTCTCTCTCTCTGTCTCTCTCACTCCTCTCACCTGACACAAGTGTTTTCTGTGTGCTTGCGCCCTGTATTTATAGGAACAAGTCTGCTCGGCACATCTCTGATTTGCTCAGCACTTGCTCCATGGTTTCACAGTTGAATATTGCATTGCACTGGATATTTATGGGCACACCCCCTGCACTTGTGCCTGCATTCATTATAGTTGCACATTTGCGCAATGAGATTTGCACTGCACACTGGCTCCTGCTGAATATCGCTCCTTGGCGCAAGTCCGCACTTGCACCGGCACAACTCAGTTGCACCATGCACAACTGCTTTGAATATCCAGGCTGTTGTCTCTTGCATTTCTTCTCCAGCCTGCTTATAGTGTCTTTCCCACATTAAAACATACACTGATGGTGAACTTGAACAAGTCAATTCATTATAAAAGTTTGCTGTCATCTACTAAGACTACAAACTTTGCTTGGGTATCTGATACATAAATTCTTAGGGGATACTATTATCATTTCAATGTTTTGGTGAACAGCATATGAAGTCAATAGTGCTTGTGTAACATAGTTTAGTTTTGGCTTTACTCTATTCCCACCCTTGGTAGGGAAACTGAGTAGCGAGTAGGGAATAGAAAGCCCCAAAATGTATTTAATTTATTTAACAAACTTCAGGATTACAACCTTTGAGTCAAGGACTCATTTACAAAGACTCTGCGTCAGAAAAAACAAATACAAACGCTTAATACATATAGACACAGAATGACAGCTAAAGGTTGCAGTTTTTTCAGTTATACAATATTGCAGAATCAAGATCAGCTCTTCATTGCATTGAAAGTGTTACCGAGAGCTGTATTTTACAGTTTTCAAGAGAACAATAAGTTTGCTGATAGAGGGAGGGAGTAACAGGTTTGATATTTACAGTGAAGTAGAGAATTAGACAGATATCTTGTGAGTGCAGCCAAAGGAGGCGTTGTTAATAGGCAATGTTTGGTAGCCCTATTGGTAGGAGCTCAGGGGCAGGGTGGTCCAGTAAGATGATAGATAGATGACCTGGCACTAGATGGTACATTGGCAGTGCCGTAATGTGAGAATGTGCTCTTTGAAGGCTGACTTGAAAGGCCCTGTTCTAGAGGAAGAAGAGAGTGGGAGAGGATTGATAGCTGCACATTCTTGCCCTTGTTCTGTTGGTGGGCAAAGAGCATGGTCTTTGTCTTTTTTACATTGACCACAAGTCTTTGGTCTATGAACCAGTTTTGCATCTGGTTAAATGCGTGTTGGAGGGAGGACTGCAATACTGTGGGATCTGGGTGTGAGGCAAAAAGAACCGCATCGTCCGCATAAAGTAATAGGTTGCCAGAGCAGGAATTGGGCAAGGTGTTTAGGTAGATGCTGAATAATAGAGAGCCGAGGATGGAGCCCTGTGGAACCCCAGAGCAGACTGGCAGGGTGGTTGAGAGGGTGTTGTTTATTTTGACATATTGTGATCTAGCTGTGAGGTAACTGGTAAACCAGGAGACGGGTCCTTGGGACAGACCTATGTGGCAGAGTGTGCTTAAGAGTAAGGGGTGGGAGACTGTATCAAAGGCCTTTAACAGGTTGATAAAGACCGCTACAGCTAGGTGTTTTCTATCCAGGGCAGAGTGAATAAAATTAGAGAACTCAGAGAGAGCCATAGTTGTACTGTGCCCAGATCTGAAGCCATGCTGCTCCCTGCAAAGTAGGTTATCAGCATGCAGGTACTCAGTGAGTTGAGTGGCTATAATTTTTTTGAGGGGTTTCAAGAGTGGTGGGAGAATGGATATGGGACGGTAGTTATTGGGGGAGGTGCTGTCACCACTCTTCAGTATTGGTGAGACTGTGACAGTCTTCCAAGCTGCCGGGAACTGCCCCAGACTGAGGGAGTGGTTAATGAGGTCAGTCATTGGGGAGAGTACTGCATCTAGTACTAGATGTAGGATTCTCACACGAAAAGAACCTTTGCAATAGCAAGAGCCACTGAGTGCTTTAATGAGATAAGGCCTTGTCTCATTCGTAGAGATCACCCTGAGATGGAACGGGGGATGCTGGGTGTTAGGGGGCGGGGTTGCAGGAATGGGGTCGAAGAAGTTATTTGGGAGTACTGCACTAAGGTCAAAGAATGATGAGTTGAGGCAGTTGGCGATGGCCAGCGGGTCGGAGGTAGGGACATTGTTGACAGTTAGTGGGGGGGGGCCGGGATTTGCCGTCGAGTTCCTTGATCTTGTCCCAGAACAACCAAGCATTCCCCCAGGAGGAGAAAGCAAGGGTAATTTTGTAGTAGCCCGATTTGGCCTGTTTTATTGCCCACATGCATCTGTTATGAGCCGCTTTATAGGCTTGTCTGTCCGGCTGCGTGCCAGATGCAACTGCTTTATGTCAGAGATCATCTCAGTGCTTTTGCTGTTGAAGCAGTGCAGGGGGCATTATGTTTCTTGGATTGCACTTTTGCTAGTGGGGCATAGATGTCACATGCTTTATTAAAAGAACAGGTGAAATAATGAAGGGCTTCATCTATAGTAGGGGCCCAGGATGGGGGACCAATCCCATTGAGTTAAGTATTTTCTTAGTTTTGTGAGGACTCCGAGTCAGAGACGACGTCAGGCAATATAGTTTGGTTTGGGTTTCTGCTGAAGAAATGACCAAGAAAAGAGGATGGGTGAGTGATCGCTTAGGGAGTCTGGAAGAACCACCAGGTCAGAGATTCCGTGGGGACGGTTGGTGAGGAGACGGTCAATCAGGGTGCTGGAGCCATTAGTAGGGTTCACTCTGGTAGGCTGGCTGACCAGATAGATCAGGTCCAGTGTAGCGAAGGTGTCCTTGGTGTGGGAAGCTGAACTGGCAAGCCAGTTCACATTAAAGTCTCCAACTATGATGTGTTCCATTTTAAGGGGGAAGACAGCGATGTAGTTAGCAAGGGATTGTATAGCAGGAGCTTGGTTTCTTGGGCGGACATATTCAACAGTAAGAGTTACAGGGGCTCTGGAGGGATCTGGAGTAAGTTTTAACGATAAGGCTCGGGCACCATGGACTAGTGGAGGTGTTGGAAGGGCATGGCATATCATGGAGTCACGAACGTACACAGCACATCCCCCACCCCGTTTGCCCACTCTGTTGGCTCTGTGAAGGGTGAAACCAGGGAGGACAACCAAGGAGTCAAGTGTTTTTTTGGACAGCCAGGTTTCTGTGAGGGCTAGCACATCTGGCTGATATTGCAGTATCCAGCAATGGAGACCTGCCATCTTTTTGGGTAAGTTGCAAATGTTCAATGCAGCTATTCTAAGCCCATGGTGTGAGAGGTTGGGGCTGGGCAAGATGGGGCCCGGGTTAGGATGAACATTTCCTGAAATTACTGGCCCAGGTGAGGATGAACATTTCCTGAAATTACTGGGCAGAAAGGAGCTGTAATCACCTGGGGCAGCAGCGGGAAGTACTGTGGAGGAGTTGAGGAGGTTGCTGGCTGCATCAGCGGTGGAGAATCCACAGGGGGCCGCATCAGCGGTGGGAGGAGCCGGGGCTGCATCAGCAGCTGGCCACATCGGCGGCAGAGAGTGCACTGGGGCCACATCGGTGATGGGAGGAACCGGAGATGCATCGGCATCTGAGAGCGCACAGGGGAAAGAGCGGGCACCAGAGCAGACTTCCCGGCAGCTGCAGCTGCAGTCGGCAGTGGGCCAGGGCTGGAGGGTGCGGAGCTGTTTTTGCCAAGAGGGCTGTGGACCAATCCACAGACAGGGCGTCAAGTTTAAATTCACGGCTGGGCTATATATGATGGACCCAGCCGCCTTCACTTGAACTGGCCAGAAAGGAGCTGTAATCACCTGGGGCAGCAGCAGGAAGTGCTGTGGAGGAGCTGAGGAGGTTGCTGGCCGTATTGGCGGTGGAAGGAGCCGGGGCTGCATTGGCAGCTGGCCGCATCGGCGGTAGAGAGCATACTGGGGGCCGCATCAGCAGCAGGAGGAGCTGGAGCTGCATTGGCAGCTGGAGAGCACACTGGGGACAGGACGGGCACCAAAGCAGGCTTCCTGGTGGCTGCAGTCTACAGCGGGCCAGGGCTGGAGGGTGCGGAGCTGTTTTTGCCAGGAGGGCTGTGGACCATCCAAAGACAGGGCACCAATTTAAATTCGCGGTTGGGCTATATAAGACAGACCCAGCTGCCTTCACTTGAACTGGCCAGAAAGGAGCTGTAATTGTGTCCCACACCACCCACCCCAGCCCCGATCTCTATTAAATGGTCTGTGGGGGTGGAGCCTTGGAGGAGGGCATGGTGAGATTGAGTGAGCTAGAACACTAGGAAGCTCAGACTTGTTGTTAGCTGGCGGGGGGGTGGACAAAAGGGTCACATCACTGTGCTGGCTTGGGCATTGTGACTTCTACTGGGGATTGCTAAGGCTTGGACATTGTGGTTACTGGGGATTGCTAAGGCTGGAAAACTAAATACTGTTGGGAAAGAGGGTAAATTGTTCTGAACTGACTACTGCTGGGTATTGCTTGTGTAATAAGAGGGCAAACTGCTGTGAACTGACTACTGCTGGGTATTGCATGTGTAATAGTTGCTGGTAGAGGGCTTGTGTAAGATTGACAGTGTTTTATTGCTGGTAGGGGACCATATTGCTCACACTCAAAATGAGGGTAGACTTGGGGGTTGCCAGAGCGGGCATCTTCGGTAGGGTGATTGGGTATACAGGGTGCAGGGCGGCCATCATATTAAATTGGGCATGGAGGTTCGGAGGGTGCCCAGTGTGTTTTCAGCTGACGGGTCTTTGGGAGGAGGTGAAGAGGATCAGAAGGCAGCTGGAAGGTGGTGGGGGGGAGGGTTGGGGAGGTAAGGTGGGGAAAGGACCATATGAGGTTAGTCGAGGCCAGAATGGCATACCCTAGGGACAGGTGGACAAGGCCAAAACAGCATACCCCAGGGGACAGGTGGACAAGGACCATATGGTTACTCGGGAGGGGTGGGGTACAAAACAAGCAACATACGGAAATTACTCCATAGGAAGGGGGCTGCCCAGAGGGAGCAGAGGAGGGTGGGGATAGGAGAGAACACATCAGGGGCAAGCATCGCACTTACTAATCAATTCACCCTGCTATATCGGGATATGAAGTGGAGGAGGCTGGTGGGAGGGGGAGCAGGCAGACAGAGAGGGATTGGTCAGTAAGCTGAGTGGGGAGGGGGACAGAAGAAGGAGCCAGATCCAAAGGAAGGGACGGAGGGGGGAGGGACATGAGCCTAGGTTGGAGGGAGGTACGGTAGATGGGGGAGCACAAACAGAGGACAGGGTAGAAGGGGGCAGGACTTGGGTTGGGCCAGGGTCCAGGCTGGGGAAGCCAACCTAGGAGGAAGTGGGGTAGAGAGTTCTCTAGACAGGCCAGCTTCAAGACAGGAAAAATCAGAAGAGGTGGAAAGTAGGGGAGAGAAGGAGGGGAGGGCAGGGAGAAATACAGCAGATGGGGTGGAAAGTGCAGGTGCAGAGTGGGGGAGGAAAGAAGTAGAAGGATGTTTGGGTGGGGGATCTGAGGATAACAGCTCAGGAAAGAAGACTTGGGTAGATCTGGAGGGGCAAACTTGTGCCAGAAAGGAGATTGGGGGAACGAGGAGCAAGCTGGGAGTCGCAGGCAAAAGAAAGTGCATGGTAGAGCACACACAGGTGTGTGACCCTCAGGCTGAGGGGGGCGGGAGGAGCAAGATGGGGGACTACAACAGAAGCAGGAGCCTGGAAGGAATCAAACTGGCTAATAAAGTGGGGGGCGGGGTGAAGGTGATTCTGCTGGGGAACTCCATGACCAGGGAGTATCCGGTGGGAGGGGGCGGGGGAGAGTAAAAGCAGCCCAGTCAAGGCTAAATGTATCCCAGGACTATCCGTACACAAGGCCAAATTCCAGCTATACTCGATAGCACTGGAATGCGGTGGATCCCCAGACTTCCCAGTACGTCTGGGAACAAACGACTTGGAAGGGAACAGTGAGCTAGAAATACAGGTGAGATTCCAGGAACTGGTTAGGGTTTGCCACTCTATAGGAAGCACAATTTCCTTCTCTGAAATTCTGCCGGTACCAAGGGGCGAACAAGCAAAAACTTAGAGGGGTGAACCAGTGGCTCAGGGACTGGTGCAAGGCAGAGGGGTATGGGCTGGTGGTGGACTGGGGGGATACTTGGGAGGATAATGGGCTATATGCCAGGGATAGGCTACACCTCAACCTGGAGGAGAGGGAGATCTTGAAATGAAAGCTTGCTGGATTTACAGGCGAGAGGTGGGGTTTAAAGTTGTAAAGGAGGGAAGGTTAAGTAATAGAAAGGCTCCAGGGGGCTGCTCAAAGGTCCAGGTCTAGGGCATGAAAAGAGGGCAGGGGACAGCACTATAAATCCATGGAGAACTGTGCAGGAAAGGTACTGCACAGGGCTGGGAGGACTAGAGAGAGGTGAGAGGTCGGGGTGGGAGGACACTCCTGATTAATACCAGGAGCATGGGCAATAAAATGCCTGAACTCCAGGCTATGCTGGTTGAGGGGGCAGCAGATGTGGTGGCAATTTACAGAGACATGGACCACGCAGAGAAATGATTGGGACATAAACTTGGAGGGCTACAAAATATTCAGGAAAGATAGAGGAGTGGGAAGAGGGGGAGGTGTAGCTCTGATAGTCAAAAATTACATAGTGGTTAGTAGAGTGGAGGAGGCTGTAGGGGGTGTGGAGGCAATTTGGGTAACCCTGCAAACGAGGGGAGGGAAAAAATTGAAAATGAGGGTGGTGTACAGGCCCCCAGCAATAGAGGAGGCTCTGGAGGATAAACTGGTTGAGAACATCAAGGGTCACTGTGACCTTGGAAAGGGTAGGGTGGTGGTCGTGGGTGACCTTAATGTGCCGGGGGCAGACTGGGACACTATGACATCTTCTGTGGCCAGGGAACAGAGATTGATTGATGTCTTTCAGGATGCCTTCATGGTCCAACAGGTAGGGGAACCTATTAGGGAGGGGTGGTTATTGGACATTGTCCAAGCAGACAGTGACCAGATAAGGGGCCTGGAGGTGTGCAGCCCACTGGCAGGTGGTGACCACATCACGGTCTGGTTTCTGCTATATCTAGAGGGAGAGGAAAGCCGCATTAATACAGTAGTAGTAGACTTCAGGACAGCGGACTTCAAGGGCATAGGTAGGATTCTACGGGGGGAGCTTGGACAAGATTAGGCCGGACATGGATGCTGGAAGCTTGTGGGAGACCATTAAGAAAGGGGTGCAGGAGGCTACTAGGTCCTGTACAGAAGTAAGGCAAAAGCATGGTAGAGCCAGTGAGCCATGTTGGTGGACCAGGGAGGTGCAGGAGGCAGTGAGGGAAAAAAAGGCTGCATAGCACATCTTTTAAGTGCTCAAGGGGGGATAGGGAGTGGGGGAAGAGTACGAGCTGATGGCCAGGAGAGTCACCAGAGTGGTGAGGGGTGCCAAGGTGGGGATGGAGCAAAACCTGGCTAGGGATATCTGGAGAGTTTTATAGATACATGGGAGAGAGAAAAGCAAGGACACAGATCAGCAGGATTAGGACTGGGGGGATGGGCTCAGGAAACAGGGGAACAGGCAGAGGTGCTAAATGAGTACTTTGCCTCGATCTTTACAGAGGGAGACAGGGGATCCCTCCAGCCCGACAGGAGGGAAGGGGAGACAACAAAATCGAGAGGTCAGGTGGAGTCCAGAGGACTGAAAGAGGCTAGGGTACAGGCTGGGCCAGACCTAGAAGGGATGTGGGGGTTACATGAGGGGAGGGCTGGGAGGGAGAAATCACAGTGGATAAGCTGAGGGAGGCCCTTCAGAAGCTAAAAACTGATAAGGCGCCGGGGCCGGATGGGCTGCATCCGAGGGTTATGAAGGAACTGGTGGATGAGCTGGCAGCTCCACTGGCTGCACTCTTTAACACCTCTCTGCAGACAAGATGTGTGTCTCAAGACTGGAGGGTGGCTAATGTAGTGCCTACCCACAAAGGGGGGTCTAGAGAGGAGATGTGGAATTATAGGCCTGTCTGTGGTAGGCAAAGTAATGGAGGGCATTATCAAGGAGAGGCTTGGGAGGTAGCTGGAAAGGTTGGAGCACTGGCATGATAAACAGTATGGTTTTGTCCCAGGGAGATCATGTCAGACCAACCTCATGGAGTTTTATGACTGGGTGATGGGGGCCCTGGACAGACATAGGCCGGTGGACGTCCTATACCTGGATTTCAGCAAGGCGTTTGATTCGGTACCCCATAATGGTCTGATAACAAAGCTGGGGTGGAAGGACAGTTGCTCAAGTGGGTAGAATACTGGCTTATAGTGCAAATACAGAGGGTAATGGTCAGTGGGATAGTCTCCTCCCCCAGGAGGGTAATCAGTGGGGTCCCCCAAGGTTCAGTATTGGGGCCACTCCTGTTCAATGCCTATGTCTTGGATATAGGGAGGGGGGTTAGTAGTAGGCTGAGTCTCTTTGCAGATGACTCAAAACTGGGAGCACTGACAAATGGGGAAGAAGCGAGAGAGACAGTCATAGGGGAGCTGGATACACAGGAGGGGTGGTCAAGGAGGTAGACACTGAAGTTTAATGCTGGGAAATGTAAGATGCTGCATTTGGGGGTCAGAAACCCGGGCCATGTATACATCCGGGGGGGAGGTCACACTGCAAGCCACATCGGCGAGAGGGATCTAGGAGTGGTGATAGATGTCAAAATGAATAACTCTGAAAATTGTAGAAGAACCACGGCCAAAGCAAACAGGATACTGGGCTGCATAGTCAGGGGGATTACGTCCAGGAGGAGGGAGGTGATCTTCCCTCTGTATAATGCCTTGGCCAGGCTGCAACTCGAGTACTGTGTACAGTTCTGGAGACCTCATCTGAAGAAGGACATAGCACTGCTGGAGGGGGTCCAGAGGAGGGTGACCAGGATGTTTCAGGGCATGGGGGGAGGCCCTATGAGGAGAGAATGGAAGAGCTTGGGCTGCACACACTGGAGGAGAGACAGGGGAGATGTGATAGGGGTCTTCAAATATGTAAGAGAAATAACTCAGAGGTGGAACCAATGAGCTGTTCAGGCTAAAGAAGGGGGACACCAGGGGGCACGAGTGGAAGCTGGAGAGGAAATTACAGGGGGGGACATAGGAGACATTACTTCACTGAGAGGGTGGTGGAGCCATGGAATGCACTACCCAGGAGGCCGGTGTGGGAGGGCACAGTGGAGGGCTACAAAAAGGGGTGGGACAGGTACAAGGGGAAACTGAAGCCAAAGAAGACCCTCTCAGGGACTGGGGTGGGGCGGGAAAGCAAGCACCACTAGGTGGCTGGCTACCGAGCAGACATGACAGACCATTAGGCCTATTCTGCTGGTGTTTAGTATGTTAATATGTTAGTAAATTAGTAGGAGTATGGCAAAGACTCTGAGGAGTGCAAAAGATTGTTGCCTTATTGTCAAGGATAGCTGCAGCCTAGTTATAGTGCCAATACCACATGGGATGGCTAGGGTGATGAGGGTTGGAAAGGATAGGAATGTGATTCAGCATGGAGGTTGATTGTGGCGCATGACTGTGGGGGGAATGGGGGATGCATGACAGGCAGTGGCAGTGTGGGTGGCAGTCAGTGATAGTTCATGGGGTTGGGAGGTGTGGGAAGAAGACCCTTGAGGGAAGGGCTGAGGGGTCCAAGAAGTAGGATAGTAAGAGTGATCAGTAGGAGCCTAGGTGGTCTGTGTGACAATGGGTGCCTAGCAAGTGGCGATAAGGGGGCAGTGGCCCAGTGTCAGTATAAGGGGGGCAGTCCGATACCCATAATTGTGGTGGTCTCTATGGCACAGCGGTAGGGTGATGGACTATGGTTTGTTAGGGTGTAGTAATTTGCTTTAGGTTAGAAGGATCTAGGATGAGAAGTGTTTGGGGAGAGCAGTGGGAAAAGAAATGCAACCTCCAAGAGTTGTTGCCCTCTAGTGGCTTTGCAGTATACTTTGTAAATGGGAAAAAAAAAGCTAGAAAAATTAACAATCCTGTTCCACTAAACAGTTGGTACTGGTAAACTCAGCATTAGCAGTTCTTGTATTAAAAAAGAGACTGTTCAGGAAGGGTAGAGTCAAGAGCCAATAAGAAAAGGGGGAATAGCGTTATGCCTAATCAGAGCTCAGGAGCAGTAGTAGTGTAGCCAAATGGCCTGAAAGGCAAAAAGCGCCAAGTTCAATCCCATTGGTAGCTGTGGGCTGCTCTTCAAAATGTGTACCTGGTTGTAGGCCGAGAGGCAGACGGGTCAGCGCAGAACAGCCACTGGGTTCAGAGCAGCTCCTGCGACACAGGAGGAGCAGTCACCGTACTGGGCAGGATGCCTGGTTGTGAGCCAAGAGGCAGGCGGGTCAGCGCAGAACAGCCACTGAGTGTCCAAAAGAGTATGCTTACCTCCTCCAACTCACGGAGAGTATGACCAGTAGCACACAGGAGAGGAAAACCCTGCACGTGGAGGAAACCTCTGAGGACTCATGGCTACTGACCTGCCCGTCCTCCAGGCAAACTAAGAGGAGATGAACGTAGGTTCCAGCAACCATATTCTAATATCCGAGAAACATGAATTGTTTGGAGAGATAACAGTCCATCTTGAAAGTCCATTGGATGATGTGTTCTGGAAGGACGATTCTGAGGTTGAAGAGGTAGGTCTATTCTGAAGGAGCATCTGGATCCTGAAAGTGGAGTAGGTCCAGTTGAAAAAAGCGAATGCAGTCCAGGTTTCCAAGTTGATGATGGATGATATCCATGGGATTACAGAGATAAAGTGAGCATGAAAGGCGTGATTTGATAAAATTTACTGCCAGACTTTGAACGGTGGGAAGTATGATGGGTTATGAAGTCATACGGTAAACAATCTGACTTTGTAAAAGGTTTGACATTCATGTTAACATCTGAAGGTGGAGTTAAGCAGTGAGCAATAAGTTGCAATGTAGAAATCCATAAAGAAGATGAAGGAGTCGGACAGAATCTTTTAGGTACCTGGTAGAAGGGGTGACGTGACGTTTTTAGACCAGTGAAGGAAGGATGACATATGCAGTAGAGATGGTAGCTGAATGTATATGGAAATAATTGGAAGGTCAGTACAATGAATTCGAGAGTTGATTTGAGTATTGATACCATAATGATACTTGCATAGGCTCCTGCTAGTCTGCTGGTGGGAAAAGGAGATATGGGTATTGCTGTGGCTTAATTACCAGTGCACCGAGCAGGCCATGACTGCTTTGCCTTACAGGTTGATCCACTGTCTGAATGCTATGGGAAGCCTGGAAATGGGTTTTTGAAGGAGTCTATAGACTGATGTGGCAATGGGAAGTTGAGAGCAGTGTAGAATGCCAGGGGTGCCTAGCATTTAAGTCAGATATAGGCCTGTTGAGAGGCATGACTGGGATAGTGAGAGAGCCAGGTCGGTTATGGATGTGCAGATTGAGGAATCAATAGAAGCCTGCTCTCAGTGAAAGTCTTCAATGGAAGGAGTATGGGAGGTGAATCATGAGGGTTAAGCTAGAAGGACCACAGGATGGGCAGCTAACCTGATTGAGTGTAATATGATGAAGGAATGTAGATAATTATATGAAGTATGGTGACATCCAGGGGCTAGAGAGGAGTGGATCTTAAACAGTAACTTTAGTAAGGTAGCTAGGCACCAGATATCCAATGATGGGAGTTCTGGGAAGGTAGCTTGGAAGGTCTTTGGACATCCAATGGCTACTGAAGAAGTAGGAGTCGAGTAACATGATCGAACAGAGTCAGTGTTCATAGAAGAAGCTAAGAAAAGGTAAAACTGATGATGCCAGTACTGATATGAGATATCTTGTGGTTCCTGTTATCCAAAACTATGATGATGATTATGGAGTCAGTGCATCTTGGAAGGAATTAAGTCACTTTTCCAGGTAAAAGATAGGTGTGGAGAGGCTCCACTAAATCTTAGCTCCTATGAAACTTGGAAGATAGGGATGCCATATCACTTGAATTAACAAGATGTGTAGGGATCATCCTGTAGAGTTGTTGAGGAATGAGATCTTTCTATAATCCAGTCCAATGGGATTCCAGAACTGGTCCTGGGAAGATGATTGGGAAGTACTGATAACTCTATGAAGATGTAAGATTCTGTAAGGCATGTTGTCCAAGGGATGTTGCTAGAAAAAGTTTTCCTCGGATAAAATGAACAGTGCTCCATTGAGTAGTGGATGGGAGCTGTTAGGATGGCCAAGGTAGGAGTATGATATAGATGAACAGGAGGAGTAGTTGAATGGGTAGGAATACTGACAGGTAATAGGTATGAAATGCCCAAAAAGAGCCACAGCACATGGGAAGGAGCCCCAAGCTGCCAGGGCGGCGAGGAGAAGGCAGCTGTCCAAGGATGGAGGGAAAGTCTGGAGTGGATGTCTGCAGACTGGAAGAAGGAGTCCTAGAAGAAGACAGCATAGGCCAAGACACACTGACATCACAGGTGCAGGAAGGAACAGGACTGGGGTCAGCACCACAGCAAACTGATTTAGGATATAGCAAAGCCACTGCAGGCCACAACTGATGGATCCATGTAAGATCAAGAAGCAAATCTAGGTACCAAGTGCTACGCAGTTGAGGTACAAGAGTCCCACATCTGCAGAAGATGGCAAACAGCAAGTGCAGAGAATAGAAGGCACAGCAGCGATGAGGCATGAGATTCTCGCCTCCGAAGGAAAAGGCGAATTCGCATGCACGACAGAAAGGGGTGACCAGTAGCAAGGAAGTCCAGGAGGCAGTCGAACTGAATGGAGGTAGAGACTGAACAAGCTGGTGGAGTCCAAATCCAGAGCGTGAGGAGGCCAAGGCAGGGACGAGTATGATGAGTCCATGGAAGTGCAGGATGTAGACTGGTGAGGTAGAATGTGTAAGGCAGATGGGTTACAGTGGTTCCGTTCCCGAAGGGAAGTGGCAAACAGGTATCAGGTAGAGAATGCAGAAGGTTGAAACAGTCGATTGTACACATAGACTCCCATCCCTGGTAGTCGAGGCATGACAACCTTCACTCGAGGCTGCCAGGCAGAGGTAGGATGTTGAAGGCAAATGGGTGAAGTGGCCCCATTCCCAAAGGGAAGCAGCAACCGGGTATAAGGTAGGGAATGTATAAGGTTGAAACAGTCGATTGTCAGATACAGTCTCCCATTCCTGGTAGTCAGGGCAAGACGACTTACACTTGATGCCACCAGGCAGAGGTAGGATGTTGTAAGCAAATGGGGTAAAGTGGTCCCATTCCTGAAGGTAAGCGGCAACTGAGTATCAGGTAGAGAATGCAGAAGGATGAAACAGCAGAATGCAGACATGGCTCCCATCCCTGGTAGTCAGGGCATACTAACCTTCACTCAATGCCACCTGGCAGAGTCAGGAACAGAGGATGTCAGGTTTGTAAGTAGTAGGTAGTAATGATCGTAACAGAATCCCATCCCTGGTAGAGAGGGCAAGCCTACCTTCACTTAGTGCCTCAGAAGGTACGAGTTAGGAGCGGAGGTCAGAAAAAATAAACTGCTGGTACGGGCTGAGCAAGAAAAAGGCATCTGGCTGCATAATCACAAGTAGGTAAACAGTGAGGTGATATAAAGGGGAAGGCTGCAAATCAGAGTGGGATAACATGAAGAAGAAGTCAGCAGGAAATGCCAGTAAGGGGAAGTTAAAGTAACCCAGGAAGGAGCATGCTGGTAGCAATGAAATGCAATGACTGACTGAGGCTAAGTAGGCTGTAAGGGTAATGATTCATGCAAGGGCAACAGAAGCCATGTAGGCAGGAGGGCAGGGTAGATCATGTGGCCGGCACAAAGCAGGTTCCTGCCGATCTAAGCTACGATGCCCACTGTGACGCCCCAGTCCCCCACCATGGGAAAAAACAGGGGAACCACAAGCAGAGCATCTTTGAGACCAAACAGGAATTAGAAGGGTAGAGATACCAGGAGCAAAAATGGCAGGGGGTGCAGGCTACAGACTAGGCTAGAGGTAGCAGAAGTCAAGACGGGAAAAGGGGCGTTACTTGGGATGGAATGCTGTTATGAGGAGCGAAAGGCCCAAAAGGAAACTAGGGGAGCAAGGGACAGGAACAAGAGATGGGGGCAGAGGGAAGGGGGAGCCCAGGAAGAGATAGCAGGGCTGACGAGGAACCAGGGGATACAGGAAGGGAGGGCAGTGCTGGGAAAGGGGAGAGGTCTACGTCTGGAGCAGAATCAGGCAAAATGTCAGTTCACTGTAGTGACCATGTTAAATTAGGTAGTGAAATAGGGAGGAGAAACCAGGTGTACATCCAAGCAAAAGAAAAGCAATTGGAACTGATGTATCAGTAATCCAGTGGGGCCCTGCTATAGAAAGGTAGTAGGCATCTGCAGTGCATGGAAGTAATATGGCTGTCCTGGTAGGAAACATCGGACTAGACATGAGAATGTCCAAAGAACAGGTAGGTCAGAGTACACTGAAATTATGGAAACAGGGCAATAAAGAATGCAGCAGTAGTAATGCAAAGGTTTGGGCAGCATGGCAACATGGCAGGGGAGCACAGGCAGTCCTCATAGATTGAATGCCTGCTATGCCATTGCGTAGTTATGCAGGTAGGAAAGTAAGTTGAGCAAGCAGGGCCTCGGGACAAAGGGGAAGGAGCAGGAGCCACGGTCCACCTGTACAGGCCAATCGCTAAGGCAAGGCATGTCAACAAAAACAGGAAAATAATGCAGACATTGGTACTCATGCAGCCATCCAAGGGGAAAGGACAGGAATGTCTCCAGTAAATGCCGACTATCGAGAGGGCGGGAGGCAAAGAGAGAGAGAGCCAGAAACAGCCCACAGGTGATGCTCCAGGAGCGAGCAAAGAAGTCGGAGGAGAGGTCCGAAGCAGGGTAGCCAAGCTTGTGCAGGCAGATACCGCCACACAGGGGAGGACAGAAAAAAGGAGTGGCGGCCCCAGAAGGAGTAGCACCAAATGGAGGAACGGCCCAAGGAGCATTGCAAGGAGGGAGAGGAGTAGCAATGAGGTATGGGGAAGGGAGGAGCCAAATGGGAGAAATGGACCAAAAGCAGGAGGAGGGAGAGCAAGAAAAGGGGGAGGACAAAGGAGTTCAAGATACACAGGGAGCAGCACAAAGTAGCAGAATGCAGATGTCTTGCAGTGTGCTGCACAGCTGAGACCACAGGGAGCTCAGGGAAAAGGAAGAAGGAGCAGAGAGGGGAGGAGGCTCAGCCCACGAGCCACACAGAAGCCCAGGCACCGATGTTACACAATGCGCTAAGCAGGGGACTGTTGTAGGAGGCTTGCCTTTAAGGGGAATGTGGGAGGAGCTATTTCCCCACATTGAACCTCGGGCTTTAACCCTCACATTCAAGATTCACCTCAATTATTAACAATAATTATTTTTCCCCCAATGCACTGACAAAACATATATTCAAAAGTTCATTCAGAGAGGTATACATCAAATAATTGATTTTTTTTGATGAAAATGAATTTTTACCATTTGAGGTTATGCAAGAAAAATATAATCTTACAAGTACAAAAATATTTCAGTTCATGCAGGTTAAGAATTACCTTTATAAAAAAAAAACTACAAAAGCCTAGAATTGCGATCCTTATCGCAATTGCAAGAAACTGTTTTAAATATTAACTCAGAAAAGCATCACGTAGCATTTTTTTATTAATTGCTCAGTAATGCAAATATTATTTACATTATCAGAATAAAAAAATCTTGGGGAAAAAAGAAGGGAATCAAATAATATCAGAACTTAAATGGGAAAAATTATAGATCCATACAGACATAAAAGGTTAAAACAAATCCATACAAATGTAATACATAGAATGTATCTAACTCCTGTAAGACTTAATAAAATAGGAGCTGTACCATCTGATCTTTGTCAAAGGTGTCAAGCTGAGAGAGGAACATTGTGGCATATGGTTAACCACTGGTATAGTTTTAAAAGATTTTTGGAGCAGAATTTTTTTCCATTTTGGGAAAATTTCTAGGTCAAGACTTTCCATTTGACTCATGCATAGTTAAATTTGGTTGTAAGGTAGATACAGACTCTATACAGGGGAAACATCATTGATAAATTTAGCATTATTAGTAGCAAAAAGAGCAATACTTCGGTAATGAAACGATAAGAAGGTTGCAGAAGTTATTGTCTGGTTACAGACACTATTTGATTTATGTAAGCTAGAAAGGGCATTTTACATGTTAAAAAATGACCTTCCTAAGTTTGAGAAGCGTTGGCTACCATTTATTAATGTCTTAAACTTGGCTAGAGGATAGTGAGGGGAATAGAGTTCAGAAGGACATATTGGCAAGGATGAAAGGTGTCATGAGTCATAACGATGACTGAAACACTCACTCTCTGAGCCAATACTACAAAAAAAAAGACCTGCTCATAGTGTCTACCCTTCGAGCTCAAATGAGTGAGCCCTGTTGTTCATCTCAAAGATGGGTATGAAAATAGGAAGAATAGCATTTTCCAATTTTGCTCTAAGGCTATTGAACTGGGGATGCAGCAAAGTTTAATTTAGCCGGTGAATTTCATGTGAAGTGCACAATTTTGCATCCTAGCATCGTTTTGCATAATTATAACTCTGAACCTGAAATTAGCCATGTCAATTTCGCTTTATAATTTGGCTTTATGTCTATACCACTATTTTCACATTGTGTATTATTTGTGAAATTAGCCAAAACAAGGTCTTATCACAAGTCTGCCTTTGAACAGGTCACATGATGGGCAGGAAGTAACTGAGTGAGATAGGAAGTGAATGTCTTACTTTCAGTTTCACAGCAGCAAAGAAAGCATTGTATGTGTCTTTGTTTGTGTGTCTGAGAGGTGATCCAAAAAACAACCTTTATCCTTTGTCTTTACATAATTTCTTTGTTTAACCTAACTGAACTTTTGTTATACATCTGTAAGGTATTTTTTGAGAACCTAAATTCTTTGCAAAGTTTCTTTTTTGTTTGATTCCCTCTTGTTCATTTTGTAACTCTTGTTACACTTTATTTTCTTAATTTTACTTTTTTTTCCTGTTCCATCATTTTTTTTTATAGTTAAACTTTAGTTGAAGTGGAGAGCAAGAGAGAGATAAAAGCTGTGGGCAGTGAGGGTCAAGGACGCAGAGTGGGAGAACCATAAGGCTCGACTGCTGTCCTCTTTTGTCTGGTCATGGACCAGAAACAGCAGCAGCAGTAGATGCTCGAGTGGCACCAGTGGCAGCACCAGCACCAGCAGCCGTAGATGATGCAGCAGTAGCACCAGCAGCAGCAGTAGATGCTACAGAAGTAGCACCAACAGCAGCAGAGGATGCTACAGCAGCAGCAGCAGTAGATGCTACAGCAGCAGCACCAGCAGCAGCAGTAGATGCTACTGCAGTAGCACCAGCAGCAGCAGTAGATGCTACCACAGCAGCAGCAGTAGATGCTACAGCAGCAGCACCAGCAGCAGTAGTAGTAGATGCTACCACAGTAGCACCAGCAGCAGCAGTAGATGCTACAGCAGTAGCACCAGCAGCAGCAGTAGATGCTACAGCAGTAGCACCAGCAGCAGTAGTAGATGCTACAGCAGCAGCTCCAGCAGCAGTAGATATTGCAGCAGTAGATGCTGCAGCAGCAGTACCAGCAGCAGCAGTAGATCCTACAGCACTAGCACCAGCAGAAGCAGTAGATGTTACAGCAGCAACACCAGCTGCAGCAGTAGATGTTACAGCAGCAGTAGATGTTACAGCAGCAGCATCAGCAGCAGCAATAGATGGTACAGCAGCAGCACCAGCAGCAGTAGATGTTACAGCAGTAGCACCAGCTGCAGCAGTAGATGTTACAGCAGCTGCACCAGCAGCAGCAGTAGATGTTACAGCAGCAGCACCAGCTGCAGCAGCAGTAGATGTTACAGCAGTAGCACTAGCAGCAGTAGATGTTACAGCAGCAGATGTTACAGCAGCAGCACCAGCTGCAGCAGCAGTAGATGTTACAGTAGCAGCACCAGCAGCAGTAGATGTTACAGCAGTAGCACCAGGTGCAGCAGTAGATGTTACAGCAGCAGCACCAGCAGCAGTATATGTTACAGCAGTAGCACCAGCAGCAGCAGTAGATGTTACAGCAGCAGCACCAGCAGTAGCAGTAGATGTTACAGCAGTAGATTCTGCCACTGTTAGTGGTACCGCAGCACATGTGGTTGATACACAGCCCCAGAAGTCAGAGCAGTCAAAACAGCAGCAGCAGCAGCAGCCTGTTGTGTCTGCCTCTCCTCCTGTTTGTTTTGCCACCATGGCTAACACACAGGCCCCACCTGCTGATCAGCCCATTACCATCACACCTGGTGCTCCCCCTTCCTGTTCCTGGTCTACCAAGGAGCTCTGTAGTTTGGGAATATTTCAAGATACCTGGAAATGATACCAGTGTAGTGCAATGCAGTATTTGTGGGATTCATGTCCAGCGTGGGAAAAAGGGAAGCCACTTTGGCACTGGTGGACAGAGAAGCCACCTTATTAATCACCACCGTGCAGAGTGGGAGGCCAGGCTGCAGCATGGAGCAAGAAATCCTGTTCCTGCGGCAGGGGATGTAGCAGGGCAAGACAGTGCTGGGCAGGGAAAATGTACCAGAAAGAGGAGGAGGAGTAAAAGCAGGCCTACATGTGGGAGGGCGGCTGAATCTGCGTCTTCATCTGCACAATCCACCTCATCTTCCTGTCCTGTGTGCACACCATGAAGGCCTGTGACTCAAGCTCACCTTGCCATTATCTGGTCTGAGATAGAGGATCCCCGCAAGGTGATCACGGCAGAACGTGCAGACACACAAATGATACTGGAGAACCAGGAGACAATGATAAGTCTCCTGAGAGAGATCTGTGATCATCTTTCATTTTTCTTTTGTTTCTTTACCTATGCATCACATTGTTATTTTGACTTTTCAGTGTATTTGTACTGTATATTACAATTTTTTTATTCTCACTTCCCTTCCCTCCTCTCCTGTTCCAACACCACAAAATAAAAACAGCAAAAATAAACCAGCGTTTACTTCTCGAACCTCTTTTCATTTCTAAAGTACTTCCTAGTATATCCTCCTTATCTTTCTGAAGTCTCATTTTTTCGAGTGTTGTTGAGAGTTGTACTCCCCATCCTCCCCCCAAAAATATTAAGCAGCATCACATTAATGTTGTGAAACATTTGGCCTATACTTTCTTATTCAATGTTATATTTCCCCTTACCTACTGACTTCTTGTATGTGATACCATTCTTTCTCGATTATGAGTCTGTCTTCCATTTTGGTTTCACATTTGAAATATTAAAGCAAGGCTCAGTTCATTATGGCTCCCACCTGGTTTTCATCTGTCATCGCTGCAGTTTTTGAACACATACTGTCCCATAATGTGATCGAGCAATGTGTGCTGCATAGTAGTTTATTTCCATCAATGCAGACGTGAGTTTCAAAAATTCATGTACAGAAACCGCTGTTAGAACTGCTGAAAACCTGGTCCTGGTCATATTCAATTTAGTGGCTCCTTTTTTATATTTCAGATGTGAAAATAAGTTCTAAAACATACTCAGATTGTGTGAAAAATGGTATCACAGGACTCTAGTTAGTAGATAAGTGGCAATATAAAATAGAATAACAAATTATAGGTAAATATGCTCTCATAATATTTCCTTAATGCATTGATGTTGTTACCCCTACCCCAAAAAAAAATAAAAAACTTTCCTATCTTATGTAAACCAGGCATACCACCACATCAGGCTGCATGCTGTCTCAGTGATGTATAGTGTGTAACAGGAAATGAGAACCACTAATAGTAGTGTACTGTTTAAGAGGCCATTAACTAAAAATCATTTAGTTTTTAGGGCTGCATGGGTGGAGCCTGCAGTCCTTTTATGAACAGAGTGAGGACTCTGTATATTTTCCTTAATTTAAAAAAAAATGGATTCTCTCCGCCCATCACAACCTTGCCCCTCTCTGGTACCCATGCTCTTTTACTGCAGCTCTCAAAACCCTCCCGCTACTGCCCACTGTGCACTGTACCGCCCCCACCCCTCTGTTCTCCTCCCCTATATTCTGAGCATACACTCAGCCAAATCTTATAGTGCTAGAAAAAAACCCTCCCAATGATTGTTTCCTGGTGAGGTGAGGCAAGAGCTTCAGAGTCGGGGAAACTGCTCTATCACAGTTTGAAATATGCACAGATTTCTCCCACCACAGTCTGGAGGTGCTGCTTCGCTGCCTCAAGGGACTCCTCAGGTGGCTCTGTGTCTCGTTGTGCTTGCTCTCCTTCCCTACAGGCAGGCGACCTGCCTCACAGTAACAGCCAACCTTGGTGCTGAAATAGCCGCAGAGCTTGGCGTAGAACTGCTGGAATGTCAGCTCTGCAGGAAGTTGATCCAGGATGCCGGCGCACTCCTCTGCCTCCTGCTCCAGTCCCAGCACCTCGCAGAATATCCTGAAGTCCTCCCCTGGAATCTTGCCTTCCCCCTCTAGTCCAGGTGATGGCAGATCTCCGGCAGGTACTGATCCAGACCAGTGGCCAACACGATGATCTCGTTCTCCACCCCAAGATCCAAGCCATAGTGATAAGCCACAGCGCTAACTATCCACTGAGTTCTGTTGGCTGGCTGACTGTAAGGATTGCAGGTATCGGCTGAGGAGGCACACTCCATCATTAGATTTTTCCGATGGGTATGGGAACCATGTCTCCACTTAATGAGAAGAAACAGTAGCGGTGATTATATACGAGTAAGAACGTGCACGTCTTGCAACCTCTTAGTGCAGCAAGTAAGAGAGCCCGCCCAGCCCCACAATCAGCCTTACTAACTTTGGGGTGCAGCATAAAATGTGTGTGTAAAGTGTGTCAGCAGTTTACTGTTCCTCCCTCCCAGATGAGCTGCCACAAGTTTCAAGTGTCACTGCACTGGATCTGATGCCTGGCTCTGCTATTTAAACTTTGGAGTCTGACTGTCTGGCATCAAAATAAAAGAGTAGTTTTCACTTCTTACACATGCTCAGTTGCATGGCGTCAGAGGGGTAGGGCTTGTTCGGTCACTGCAGAGGCTTTCACCTTTCACTGGATGACGCTAGTTTGTACTAGTTAGCTTTGGATAATATGCATAAGAACCATAGAACCATAGCAAGGCTGAGACTCCAACAGGGGCTAAGCAACCACTCAGCCCACGAGTTAACTGTGAGCCCCCAACCACAAAATCACCCGCCTACAGTATATCACAGCTTTCATTTATTTTAAAGTATTCTCTAATACATGGATCCAAATGATTTAAAAGTCAGGGCCAGGGAAACATTTTATACTGTATTAGAATTCTCATGATATGAAAGAGTAATTTTGTCTGGAAATGTAGTTTGTCATAAGTTTAAACTATAGAACAAATCTTCCAATACTGACAGTTTAGCACCAGACAGTGAGAGGAAAGACCTCGGAACACCAGAGACTGCTTGGCATGGATACTGAGTGCAGGGGGTGGGTGCTGCTGGACACTAGGGAGAGCTTGACAGGGGACGTTTCAAAGGAGTTTTTGGAACAAGATTGAGTCAAGGGGCAGGAAAGACTCTGGAGGGGCAAAGTAAAACTAGTAGGACATCAGTGCAAACTCGATGCACTCCTGGCCCTTTTTTGGGGATGCATGGTCAGAGCCTGCAGTCCTTTAACGAACAGAGTGAGAACTCTGCATTTTTTCCTTACTTAAAAAAAAAACGTGATTCTCTCCACCCATCACAACCCCGACCCTCTCTCGTGCCCATGCTCTTTTACTGCAACTTCTCCCCACCAAGCTCTCGAAACCCTCCCGCTACTGCCCACTGTGCACTGTACTGCCCCAACCCCTCTATTCCTATCCCCTTTATTCTGAGCATCGCACTCAGCCAAATCTCATAGTGCTTGAAAAATTCCCCCTCCAGCCGAGCATTTTCTGGTGGGAATTGTCATCAATGCCATTACTTGTAAGCATTCCCCCCACACATTTACAGCCTGCGCATCCCCGTCTGACCCTGCACAACTCGAGGCTTTACCTTAAAATCTTATTTTATGCCTGCCATGGCCATTTATTTATTGTGCCTGCAAAGCTCCATTTCCACGCATGCCCAGTAACAGCATTTACCTGGTGACGTTAACCACAGACTCCGCTCTCAGTCCACTACTGAAATACTATGCCTGCCAAGTCCTGTCATGTTTTCCACATAATGCACTTTATGTGAGGTTCCTTTGCTGTGCCCCGATTTCAGTGAGGTTCAAGATCAGATCGTGTCACTGGCACTTTCAGTAGCTAGCTCACGATCAGCTAGCTAGAGCACTGGAATTTTCTTGTTTGGGGGAAAAAAGCTTCTCTTGGTATTTGGTTGTTTACTTTATCTTGTACAGATTGTAACCCCCACACACCATTATGATGACACAACAAGGAGGCAGGAGGGAGGAAATGAAAAGAGGGGTATTTCCATGGAGAAGTTTGTAAATGTAATGATCACTGATGTTCGCACAGCAATTCATTTGTGCTTGCTTGATGTGTCGTGGTAACTGTGTGTGGGGTCACAATTTGTGCCAGATGAAGTAAAAATCCAAATACCAAAAAAAGTATTTTTTCCTCTCAAACTAGAAAAGTCTGGTGCACTGGCTGATTGTGAGACAGCTGAGCACTGTGCTCTTTTACTGCAGCTCCTCCCCACCAAGCTCTTGAAATCCCCCTGCTAAAGCCCACTGGGCACTGTACTGCCCCCACTCCTCTGTTCCCATCCCCTTTATTCTGAGCTTCGCACTCAGCCAACATAATGTCAAGCATTAAAATGACTGACTTGTTCTTCAGAAAAGGCATCTTACACCAATTGATCTGCATGGGGTCAGTCTTCCTAGCAGAACACATACTGTCAGGGTGACAATTAAGTTCTCCTTGGAGTGTCAAGAATGATTTTCTATTTCATTTGCATATTTGTGTCTGCAGCAGAGTAAGCCAGTGCTGTTCCAATTTCTGACTGAGCAGAACACATACTGTCAGGGGACAATTTTCTATTTCTTTGTATTTATTTAACTTCAGCCTCAAATGCATATTTTTGTCTGCAGCAAAGTAAGACTCACTGCTGTTCACATTTCTACTGCTTTGCCTATAAATCCATTCTGCGAAGCAGACCTGAAGCTCTCTGCGAGGATGTTGCTAAACTTATTAATGTTCTAAACTTCTTCTCTCTCTGTTTCTGTAGCTGCTGTGGTACATTGTATCTGTCTGATACATTTACAGTATATTATATATATATACTTTTATAGTTCATTTTGCTTGATAATGACCTGTGCCTGTACTGTGCTTTCAAGCAGAGTTAGGTAATCCATCTCAGTGGGCTAGCCAGAGAAAAATGCATTTGAAGCTGCAGTTAAATCTTAAATGCAAAAGAAAATCAATTACAGTGTCCTTGTAGCGCAGTGTACACCTCCATATATTTTCCTAATAATGTGTATGCCTTCCTTAGAACAGAAACTAAAACAAATTTTACTACTTACAAATCATTGTGTTGTTTCTCCATACCTTCTGAATAATTCCACACAATTTCACTAACTTCATTATGCAGCCCTGGTGGATCTGACCAGAATTTGTTTACCTTGGGCTCATGAAACTATCTAGTAATATACAGTAATGTAAATTGGTGGTGCAAGCTGGTCACAAAATGGACACACAATACCTAGAAATACAATATGCATCCTTATGTTGTGCAGTGCAACTGCCCAGGGAAGTCAAGAAGACACACATGAGAAAATTCTTATTATGTGAAATACGTTGTGGAAATTTTCATGCAAGATCTTCCCTGCTAGCCACCTTAGTCAAGTGCTTGCCCGAGTACCAAAAATTAATTCCTACTGCTGCTGTGCTGTGCAACTGTCCAGAGAAGTCTGGAAGACACATATGAGAAAATGTCTTCAGAAGTGGCATACATTGTGGAGTCTGACTGCAAGATGGGGACACCAAGAGCTCTACAGTGGCAAACTGATGATAACCAAATGTCAAGCTGCTGTGCTGCTTGCAACTACTGCTGCTGCTGTTGCTGCTGTGAAAGTCTGAAGACAGCACATTGTCAAACCACGAGAAGGTAAGAAATGGTTACTTATTAGCGTGGTGTGGGTTGCTCTTATTTGTACCCATATCCATATCTCACTAATATTTTCCTTTTTCAGCTACTGTTCATCGCATGAGTAATGAAGTGATGTAATCGTCCACACTACATTACATTATGCTTCTTGGTACCCAAAAGGAAGTCGATATTAACTGCATCTCACAGCCATGGTATGGTAAGTATGTATTCTTTGTATGTTTATTATTTTGGAGAGGGAGGCTTTTTTGGGGTGTAATAACCATGTATTTTTACTTTTTCCATGTCCAGGTAAGATTATGATGACATATGCCACTCTTCATCCTGTATCCCTGTGAATTCAGCAACAACCACATAAAGATACTAAGTATTTTTTTTTACACTGGGTGTGGGGAGAGCTGGTTGAGGTATGCATATTTTTTTGTTATGTTAGACTCAAAGTCATCTGAGTCATAGTACACTGTGGGCAACAACAAACCAAAAAAGTCAAAAATACATAATATGCACTAGTGCACTAAAATCAACTAATCTATTATTATAGGGAGAGAATACAACAACTGAATGGGGTGAGGCTACAAAAACTGAACTGAGGAGAGACTACAACAACTGAATCTTTACTCTATGAATTTGACAACTGTGTGATGATCTGTGCTTAACCTTCAAAACCATAAGAGACCCTGTACTTTTAGAAACACTTGGCCTTGAAACAAAATCTAATAAGGCGCAAACTAGGTCTCATAATCTTAAATTAAAAGATGAACTGTGTAGAACCAAGAAGAGAAGCAAATGGTGCTCTCAGCGAGTAGTTAACCAATGGAACACACTTCCATGTATAACAGTAGAGAGTAGAATTATGGACTTTTTCAAACAACAGCTAGACCGACATATGGGCCTCAATAAATTCAAATTTCCTTAAAAATAATACCACCCTAGGGTGGCGAGCTCTCATAAAAGGCATGGCCTCCTGAGCTTGTAAAACAATATGAAGCTATGAATTGTCAGCATTCATTTTTCATGATTTGGTTGGTCATCAGCTGTCCCCCAGTAGCGCTCCTGATAAACAGGGTTGCTGCTTAATAGAGATGACTGAAGCTCCATGGAGCCATCCCTATTAAGCAGCTTCATCTGTACATGTTTTGTGTTTCTGTTGTATGATTTCAGGTACTTTCCAAGATATTTCTGTGTGACGTTGTCTGGCTGGAAGAGGAAGAAGTAGATGATGTGTCAAAGGCAGATAGGAATGATGATGATGAAGCAGAAGCACAGCGTGTTGACCTGTGAAATCAAAACAATATTACTGCAATACAGTGAGGAAGATGATTTAAAAAATCCAGAACAATACTTACCATTACTTGAGTAATAGCGATGCTGGCTGTGATATCGTATGTCATCATCATGTGTTGCTGTCGGAACCACTGTCACTTTGCAAACCAGCGGCGCTTGATGATGTCACTCATATTAGTCTGAAAAGCAGCAACACAACTGTTTCATTATTGTGAGTTTTGAAATTCATTTTTATGCTGCATCACACTGTATGCAGCCAACAAACCATCATGTTTGTGCCTGATCATGAAGGAGCAACACAAGTAGGTAACAGTAGAGTAGGAGGAGGAGACTGATGAAGCAGTGATATGTCCCTCTGTATGGAGCAGGTATGTTATGCAGACATCACACTCTAGTAGTGGTGGACAGTACTCCTTCAGAAGCAATAGTAGCATCGGAAACTCAGTTATGTAAGGATGGAGACTGGTGGTGAGGACAGGAGCCATTTGTAATGTTGCATCACTGTGGATTGGACAATGACATTTATCACTGGATATGACAGAACAACCCAGTCCACTGGTGGAGGAAGAAGAATACGTGCTGTATAATATGGTGCCATGTGGAGCAGCAAAAAATGTCGGTGGTGTTGGAGTGTGAGATAGACACTGAATTTGGCGGCAGACAAAAACAGCAAAACATTTTGCATGGGGAGTGTGTAGACATTAATCAAAGTAAAGAAATTACTTGCCATGACATCAACACATGAATGAAAATAAAATAACAGAATAAGTGATAATTAAAATGTTTATACTGCAGAAGACCAATGACTGAAAAATCAGGCCATATTTTAATCAACATCTGCAAGGAAGCAGTCCTCACAGTCCTCCAGGCTGGAGCAGGAACCAGATGGAAACTCTCTCTCCAATACTGCTCCTCCCACCTTACTTTTGCTCCTACTACTAAGTGTGCTAACAGTACCTTCCTCTTCCTCTTCACTGCTGTCATGTGGCTTGAACCCAGACATTATTGACCTTGTTGCAATGTGTCCTTGATTCATTTTAATAAATGTTAGCAAGCTAACATTTTTTGGTGACAGATCGGTGCGCCTGTTCCGCACTATGGCACCAGCAGAACTAAATACTCGTTCAGCACTTACACTCAATGTTGGACAACTCAGGTACTTTATGGCCACTGATGTCAGTGCTGGTGAATCAGAGACCTTTTGTGCTCCAGTACATCAGGGGCTCATTTCCAATGCTTAGGTGACTTGTGTCCGCAAGATATGCATCAATCATGCATTGCACTGCCTGCATACCTGCTAATTCATCATCAGCCTCCTCCTCATTATCTTGCATGTCTGCCACACCCACCTGATTTAAGACATCCCAAATGCGATTATTATTTTGTTCATTCATGGTACAGGTTTTGGAAGAACATTCGAATTTGAGGCCTGTGTGGTGGTAGCAATACCGTGTCTATTAGCTGTGTCATGTTTTGCCTTCTTCACCCACAAACAAGTTTTGATCAAAATTTTGGTCAAATGGAATTCTTTTTATGATCAGTCAGACTAACACAAAGTGCTGTCTGAGAGACTCTCAACTACACTGCACTCAGACATTACCTACTCAGCTGCCTACTTCAGCAACATGTGACCCCCCAGAGCCTCAGATGACATCCAGTCCCGTACTACAGTGCAAATTTCGCATCAAGCTTAAATTTTGCCAGCGAAATTTTCATTTCATGTAACAGTAATAACCCAGATAGTGGCACAATAGAAATGAAGTCAGCAATTTAGCATTTTTTGCGAAATCACCAGAAAAGGAGAAACGGGGATTTCGCATGGCATACAATCTTGCAGAAAGTTGAAACTCTGCAAAATATTATACAGAGCAAAATTTGCTGATTTCGTACACCTCTATATGGAACTGTATTCCAGCTGAGCGTCGTCTAAACCTGTCAATCCATGCATTATACTGCAGCAGGTATTGACGGTACCTGCATGGTGCATCTACTTGCTCTTGCCTTAGCTAGTACTGTCCACCTTGGATCCTGATGTATTACTAGTCCCTTGTCATCTTTGTATTATACAATGTTTTCTGCATTTGTTTTTATTTATATCGAATGGTAATTTCTTGTTTCATAACTTATATTTTGCCTGTATTTATGACATTGTTACATATGTTTTTATTGTCACTGTGCTTTACTGTACTTTTACTATGTTTGTAATCTCCCAGGTTTTGCCTGAAAATAGGCAGTTGATGGTCTAGAGCACCTATCCAGTAAATAAAAACTACAATCAATAAATAAATTAATTAATTAAATACACGCATAAAGAATTAAAATAAGATGACCCCTAATACAAAGAACTTGGATGTAAAAAAATATATTCAGAAATGAATATATTTATATGCAGAAAGAAATGTTGATGGTAGAAAAGGGCCCAGTGGCACACAGAATATGCATGGTGCCTGTCTGAATCCCCACCCAGTGTAATGCTGGACCAGAGCTAGACTACTGATGGCCCTGATTATTTTTATCACCCCCTCCAAGTCCACTCATTCCCTAACCATTGATGGTCCACCCTTCCTCCCTCCTCTAGCTTGGACCATTCCCCTGTACCTATTCCACCTGGGTTTAAAGCCTACAATTGGGTATACATTGACCACTTCTTCTAACAATGCATTCCACTTCTCTACCACAATTTCTGTTGAAACAGCTTCCTTATATCCCTTTTGAAGCTTCCTCACCATCACCAGTTTCCATCCATGACCTGTTGTTACCCTGGCCTCATATCTCATGAGCAGGGCACTTCTGTCCCCTTTATGAATACCCTTTAGGTGCTTGAAGGTCTCTGTCATGATCCACCTCCCTCCAGGCCTCTAGTAAGTACAAACAGACTCTCCAACCTCTCCCTATATATCTTCCCCTGCTACTCCTGAATCATCTTCCTGGCTCTCCCCTGAACAGTTTCCAAAAGGTCCCTGTCCTTCTTTAGGTGTGAGCTCCAGAACTGTACACAGTACTCTAGGTGAGCTCTCATCAGGGGTAGAATCAACTCATTCCTTCTGTTAGCCTCCCCACTTGCTGTGCACTCCAGCATCTTATTGCTTTCCTTAGGGCCGTATGGCACTGGGCATGGGATTTTAAGTTATTACTCATAATGTTCCCCAGGTTCCTGTTATCTGAAGTCTGCTCTACCCTCATTCCCACCCCACCCCCACCAGTACTCTTATTTTGGCTTTCTTTTGCCAGTGTGCATGACTTTACACATTTTGAAATTACATTTGAGTTGCCATATCTTGAATTACTTTTCTAGTCTCTCCAGTTTCATTTTCATTCCCTGTATTCCATTCATTGCATCTACACTGCCACTAATTTTGATATCATCTGGCCCTGGCAACAGAAATCCAAAAAACAGAGTACTGGTTTCATGGGGGGGGGGGGCATTCTAGGAAGGTCTTCTTTACAGAAAGGGTGATGGAGCAGTGGAATGCACTGCCAGAAAAAGTGGTCAGCGCAGAGCCTGTTGCTGCCTCCAAACATGGGTGAATAGACACAGGGAAATGACTCAAATTAGGGGAAGGAATAAGGGTAAGCATTCAAGGGAAGGGGGTGAGTGGACTAGGGAGGAGGTTGCTGAAACACAGGTAGGGATATTGGTAGATTAGTTTCAGTCCAGCATTAGACTTGAACAGATTCAGGGAGGAACTGGGCACACTCGATGGGCCCTCAGGCCTTTTTCTGCCATCAACAACTACATTTCTGTTTATCAAAGTAAGAAAGGTCTAGCCAGAGAACTACCCAGTGGTACATTAGCAACAGGCTGGTGGCAGCATTGGTGAACAGCATTAAGGCTGTTAGCAGCCAAACAGCTCCATGACAAACTGGTGGCAAACCAGTAGGATAGTTTTGTGTGTGTGTGTGTGTGTGTGTGTGTGTGTGTGTGTGTGTGTGTGTGTGTATGTGTGTGTGTGTAGAAAGGTGGGCAGCTGCCTGACACACAAAGGAGTGGAGAACCAGTAAAATACCTGCCCAGTCTCCGAGCAAGATATACAAAGGGATACTTTATACACCGCTTTTTCTTTTTGCATTTTTTATTCTTTGTTATGACTAAAATGGCCAGTAGGTACTATATACCTAACAGATATGAAATGATCTAAGGGTTGTATATTGGCAAAACAGCAGGATGGGTTCTGAAGGAGATGACTTGCCTAGGAGGAGCCAGTGAGTTCACAACTCATAGGGTGCCTTGAGAAAAGTGATCAGCAGAATGGTATGCAGCAAGAGGAGGAGGAGAAGCAGAACCATGAAGTATGAGACACAGATCAGATCTGGTACAGCGTGCAAGCAGACCAGACCACAAAATGGAAGCAGAGACTGGAGCTCATCCTGATAAAGGCAAAGGATGCTGTAGGGCTGCAAACAGCAAAGATGGAGGCAGAGCCCCAAAAGGAGAGCTGCAGGCAGAAAAACAAAAGAAAGAGCACCAGAAACAATAGCAAAAGAGAGTGTCAGGACCAGATCCTGATGTAAGAAGAGCAAGAGAAAGAATGTCAGCACGAGAGAAAGATGGACAAATGGTACAGAAGGCCACTGCCAACAAACATGTGTACTGGTATGGGAGGCCTCCCCCTCAAGAAGCCAAAATAAATGACAAAATATTAACTAGGGAGGGAAAAGTCTTTTTTTAAACAATTTTTATTGTTTTTAAATATGCATGTAAATCATTTGATGTAATATATCAAAAACAGAACAATACAATCATATTGAACTAATGACCATAAATTCAAGTATTATACAATATGTATTAATGTTTCAATATCTTCTTTCTTTCTTTCTTTCTTTCTTTCTTTCTTTCTTTCTTTCTTTCTTTCTTTTCTTTTAAATTTGCTATGTTTTTGGCCGGATTGGACGTCTTGAGCTCTGCACTGGTCATGGTGCCCCTCGTACCTCCACCACTCATATGTCTGTGCACTCCAGGTTACCTCTGACTTACCCCTCAGAGGGTGGGGTCATGGCACCATCGGGGCACCGGTGCTGTGTTCCTAGTATCTGGTAGGCACAGCCAGTTGAGTGGCTAATTGAGGCCCAGGGGCAGGGTGTCATGGAGATGTCTGGTGCAGTGTTTTACTCCCTTTAAGCTGGGGTAGAGACGTGCAATGACATCTTAACATCTGTCCTGCCCCAGAAGTATTTTATGCGTCTGTGCATGGTGTCAACCCAGCCTCCGCCACCGACTGCAAGGCCACCCTCCCCCTGGAGAAGGAGAGCAGTCCTGGGGAGGCTTGATCCTTCTCCCCCTGGCTGGCCCTCTGATGATCCGGATCCATTCCTGAACCCGGTCGCCAGTGTCGCAAGCATAAATCCAACCGCTACGCCAATGAGCCGGCTCAGTATCTTCTTTCTAATGAAATGCATAAATAAATGCATCACTACCACAACCAACTCATTTTCAATTTTTGACTTGACCAGTATAATTCTTTCACCAAGTTCCACTGATTTATTATTATCATCTTTAAAATCTCCCATTCTCAATGACTTCTTGTACTGGTAGCCATATTTCCTTATATTTATTTATTTGTTTTAGCATATAATAGAATCCTCTTTCTAAACTCATAGTTTCAAGAAATAGATTTCTCCATAATTGAATTGTAGGAATTTCTGGATCTTTCCACATTCTAGTAATACATCACTTAGCTGTCATAAAAGCTATATGTAAAACAGCTCTTCTATTCTCTGACATGTACTGAGATGATGTAATATTTAATAAAAATAATTCTGGCTTAAACATCAAATTTAAACCCAATACTCTATTCATTATTTTAATAATCTCTTTCCAAAACTTTTGTATATATAGGCATAAAGCCAGGACGTGTGCTTCATTAGCTATTTTACCTCATCCTCTATTGCAAATCGGAGAAATAGTGGCCCTACCTTTATTTAATAAGTAAGGAGAATAATAAATCTTATGCAATGTATAAAATTGTATCTGGGTTAGTCTATTAGTCTGACAACTATTCCAGGTCATACATACTTTATCCCATTGTAAGTCTGAAATGTTAATATTTAAATCCTTCTCCCATTTTATTTTTCGTCTTAAGAACTGAATATGATTTTGAAATTAACTTTTTCCTCTTATTTGCCTCAATCAGTATTTCCAAGATCTGATTATCTAACATTAATTTCTCTCTTCTACTTATATCTGAAAGAACAGTTCTGATCTGTAAATAAGTATATACATATTTTTATGAATTCTGTACTCTTTCTGAATTTGTTGAAAAGATTTCAGCTTTGCTTTGCTATACAGATCTCCAATATTAGATATTCTCTTATCCTTCCATTTTTTTGGTATGGGGTGTTAAAGTAAGGGTGTAAATTGTTCTGGTACAATGGAGAGATTTTATAAACCTGGGCCCAGATATTCAAACTGCGCCCAAAATGTGTGCAACAGCAGGAGCAAGCACAAGTCAATTGCGCATATGCGCAACAGACGCGATATTCAAACATGGAGCAAAACAAATTGCGCTAGCAGCCAACGTCTGAATATCGCACAAACTGCACCATAGCGCAACCAGGAAGGGGAAGCTGAGCAGAAAGGTTGCGCCATAGCGCAACCAGGAAGGGGAAGCTGAGCAGAAATGATGCACCATAGCACAACAAGGCCAGCCCAGCTGAGCAGTCCAGAGGTGCCATAGCGCAAGCAGAGCCCCCCCACCCCCAGCAGAGCAATGGAACTGCACAACCAGGGAGGCAGGCTGGGGCCCACCACCAGCCATGCCATACATGGGCACAGGAACACACTGCAGAACCAACAAGACACCTGCACACCCCAAGCACAGCATCACTGGGGGTGAGACGGATGATCCACTGGCCCATGGGGACAAGCCAACAAAGCACAGCAGGGCCATGATGCCCCAGCACAACCACTGGCAGGCTGAGACTGCCACACACAGGGGGTTGACAACCACAGTGCACATCAGCCCCGCGTATGCACAGCACACCCTGCACTGTGACCCCAAGACACCACCCATGTGCAGTGACTGGCACTGCAGGAAACACCATGCATCCCCCCCGGCACACGTCAACCTCATGTAGCAGAGAACCATACAAGCCAGACCCGCCCTGTGCACCCAGCAGTGGGCGGTAGCAGATGGCACGACCAACAGAAAGTCACTGCCACACTGGAGACACCTCCCCATGCACACACACGCACACACACACACACACATACATACCCAGGACCATACCACCCCAGATGGCATATACACCACTGCAACTGAGCAACCATAGCCAGCTGCAAATCAGAGACCACCACAGTATTCATAACAAAATATATATATATATTTAAAAATGGAAAGTACAACAAGAACAACAACAATAACAAAACTATTTACAAGGGGGTAGGGGTACAAGGTAGGGGTGGGCAAGGGTAGGATGAACAACTTGGAGAGGAAGGCAGGGTGGGAGGATGGGTGAAGTGGGAAGGGGAAGCCGGCCTAAGGCCTAGCAGGCTGGTCCTCCACTGCCTGGTGCCATCTCGCTTGGCTGTGCCTCCTCCGTAGCCCATGGCGCTGGATATCTTGGAGGATGTTCTGGTTCTCCAGGGACACCCGGGTCAGCTGGTGCAGTGCTGGCTCAATCCTGCGGAGCATGAAGAGGCCTAGGAAAAGGGAACACAGTCAATGGCTGTGACTGACCACAACCCTGAACACCACCCAACCTGCAAGGCATATAGCCCAATGTCCTGCACCTGTGATGGTATGCACCCACCCACTGTGACCATGCACAGCCCAACCAGGCGGCACCAGCTATGTGCACCACTGCACACACACACTGCCCATGTCCATCACAGCACAAACAAGGCTGTCAAGTGACATGGCAATGTGGTGGGATGCCAGTTCCACAGCCATGTGCCCAGTGCATGCATGGACCACCAGTGACGCACACACAGACGTGCAGTGACACTGGACAGTGATGAATGTCGCCTGTGTCATGCATGGTTGTGTTGTCCATGGCTGGTGGTCATGCCCACCCTCCAGCATGCAATAGCATCCATGATGTAATGATACCTCACACCGCAGCAGCCGTGGCTGCTGCTGCTGCTGTGGCCCACCCCTCGCAGCACCACCGTCCGCCACCGGGGCCCTGCCATGGCCCTCCTCATCCCGTGCCTGCATCCTCTCTGCCTGGCCTGTGGGAGAAAAATGTTGAGAAAAACATCAGTGTGACTCCAAAGCAGACTGCCCCCTGCCCCAGTGAGTGTGCCTGCCCACACAGCCAGACCCATGCATCTCACACCTGCACACACTGACACAGCCAACCATGGCAGAGCCATCACCCATGCACAGCCACCAAAACACACTCACACCCCTACGGAGAATGCAGGTGCATAGATGGTACACCCACCTGGCCTAGGCACAACGCCCCTCCTGGCATGTGACCGTAGTCTGTGTAGCAAATCCGGCTCCCTCCTGCAGAGGTCACTGTACCTGTGCCGGCACTGCTCGGCAGACCGGCGCTGCCCTGTGACCCCCACCAGGTCATTGGCCACCTGCAGCCAGACCTGGGTTCGAGCCATGGTGAGGGGCTCCTCCCCATACAGTGCCCCATAGTGGGGCTCTACCAGGGCCACCAGGTTGGCCATCTCCACCGGGCTCCATTGGAGCACCCTCCTGCGTGACATTGTTGTATCTTTACAGCAGGCAATATGGCGCCCCGCAGCGCAGCAACCCCATGTGGAAATGTTGCGCAATAGACCACCACAGGTCCCAATCGATCTGTTCATACAGCGCTGTCGGTTTACATAGCGCTGTCACCAGACAGCACAATAGGGCCGTACATATGGCAGCCAAACTGCGCTAGGGGGCAAAGGTCAGACACCAGGTCAGGGGTCTATGACGCAAGGCCACGCACAGCACCATATGACATCTACGCATCCTGCGCGACCGACCACCTGCGTGCCAATGCCACAGTGGACTATTGCGCAGTAGTGCCACAGCGCCATATGGTGCCCATTGCTGTAGCGCCACTGGCACAATGGTGGCCATGGCCTGAATTGCTGATCGCGCACAGCACGTCATCAGCGCGGCAGACGCCTGCGTAAGCTACATGGGCATGCGCAATGCAGTGTACCACACAGTCACAGATCTGCACCATTGGCTCAGCCGGCTCAACCATATTGCAAAAAGCGCAATAGCGCGATATTCAGCCGACACATGCAAATCATCTGATCAGCCATTCAAAGGTGCAGTGACGCGATTTGCATCTCATTACAGTTGCTCCACTCCTAATTTGCATGCATTGCACTATAAATGTGCGACATTGGGCTGCTCTGGCCAGATTCGGTTACTGCAGGCGAGAGGTGGGTTGCATGCTGTGGGATGCTCTGGACAATGGGCATGGGATAGCGCTGTAGACTGCACAGTGACAGATGTCCACTTCCACCCATACAGATCGCCATGACTGAGCAGAGCCAAGGTGAGGGTGAGGATGGTGGGCGAAGGAGGAGGAGGCCCAACTTCACCATGGCAGAGACAGAGGCCCTCTTCCAGGCCTACCTGGAGGAGGAGTCACTACTGAATGGACGGCGGGGCACCCCTCAGGGCCATGCGGCTGCATGGGAGGGGGTAGCTCAGGCAGTGAACCTGCACGGAAGCCACCAGTGCTTCGTGCAGGAATGCAAAAAGAAGATTGGGACAGACCGCAGGAGGGTGAAGGAGAAGGTGGCAGCTCTCAGGGCGGCACGTGCTGGTACTGGCGGGGGCCAGCCAGCGGTGGTGGAGCTGACCCCGGCTGAGGACCGACTGGCTGCATCAATGCAGCGCAGTGCTACTGAGGGCATACCAGGAGGTGGATTCCAGACAGGTGGAAGCCCATCACTGCATGGTATGACATGGTGGCGGTGTTGGGGGAGGTTGTTCACATGCACTCACATGTCCTCTCTTTCTGTTACAGATCCAGTTCATCTTCAGGGGATGGTGGTGGTGGGTCCAGGCAGTGAGGATGACCTGCTGGACATGGAGGAGGGTCCATCCACCTCTGTCGCCAGCCAGCATGCACTGCACCAGCATGCACGCTGGGCTGCCAACTCTGGTGTCGGTGAGTCGGGTGTGGGGGGTGCACAGCCTGTGTCTCAGCAGTCTGGCATGCAAGCATGCCAGCACGCTGTGACTGTGCTGTAGCATGTTCCTGCACCATTGATGATGCAAGGACTGCAATGGGCAGTGACATGTGTGTGTCCCATGAAGGACACACAGCAGGCCAGCACATGCCCCTGGGCCTAGCTGGTTCCAACATGTGTGCCAGCAAGTTGGCACAGTCCCAGGCTGTACCTGTCACCACCGGTGGGGCAGCACCAGTGGCTGTGCAGGTGTCTGGCACGGTTGCGGCCACAGCAGTGGAATGAGTGGTCCCTGGAGCACAGCGATTGGAGGGGCAGCAGCATCAGTCACCCAACAGGTCTGGGGGTACAGTGTCCAGCAGTGGCACATGCCCGCCACCCTTTGATATGCCCATTCCTGGTCCTGGTGAACAGTGCCCACCCTCAAGGGGTGTTGAGCATCAGGACCTTCCACACCCTGGGGGACAGGATGCTGTTGTGGCAGAGTACCCACTTGAAGAGCACACCCGCCTGCTGTGGGAATCAGTACAGCAGCAAAGGCGGGTTGCAACGTCTGTGGAGGCACTGTGTGCGGCCTGGAGCGCACAGCGGGAATGTGCTCTGGACCATGCAGAGATGGTCCACATGTGGATGGATGTGACCGCCGCCATTGACAGGCAGACCCAGGCATTGGTCGCTGTCATGGCTGCATTGGGCACACATGCAGGTGCTCCTGTACTGCGCACCCCACACAGTACGCTCTCCACTCCCCGTTCCTGGCATCGTGCGATGCCAAGCCTGTCGATGCCGGGTTCTGCTGTGGGCATCCCATGCACCCCTGGTGCAGGTATGTTTGGCATCCTACAGACCCCACTGCGGACAAGGTCGCGATTGAGCAGTGGGACCCCTGGTGGTCCATCAGTGCCACCCCATGTGGCCCCTGCTCAGCCTGCCAGTGCTGTTGGGTCACGGCGGGGCTGCCCATGCATCCGCGGTGGCTGTGGAATGGTGCAACATGACTGACCTGTCTCCCAGTGCGGGCCCTGTCTGGTGCTGCCCTGTGTGCACTGTGCGGCATGGTGAGCAGTGCACTGGTGGGTGCCCTGCCCATCACGCCGACATACGGACCACCTGCACACCATCCTGACTGCTGTCCACAGGTGCGTGTGCATGATGATGCCTGCATTGTACTGTACACCAAGGTGCAAGGGTGCCCAGCATCTGACACACGTGCTTGACAAGTACAAGTGGTGGGTGTGGTCTGTGGATCTGTGTGTTTGCCATGTCTGTTCCTGCTCTGCTGTGCACCTGCTCATGTACGCTTTGTGCCTGGTGTGTTTGTGTGTGTGTGTCTCCATTTGACTGTTCGTCTCTCCCTGATGGTGTGTTGGTGTGCCTGGTCCCTTCAACCCCCCTTGCCATCAGGCACCCCTGGTGTGTTACTCTGTGTGCCTGTGGGTTGCGCCAGGACAGTGTTGTCTGCACATGGCCCCTTGACTTACCTGTGTTGTGCAAAATGCTCCTCCGTGATGGTGTCCCGGTGCAGCTGGGCCTGCCGGATCAGTTGGGGGTCCTGCCATCCAAGGGGGGGCTGCTCATCACCATCAACACCAGCGCTGCTGGCGTCCCTATCGCTGTGCCCCTCTTCAACCTGTACGGCTATCCCACAGTCATTGGCCATGTTTTGCAGGATACAACAGGCCAGGAATATCCCACAAGCCTTTAAGGGGCTGTACTGTAGGGCACCGCTGGAGGTGTCTAGGCATCGGAAGCATGCCTTGAGCATCCCAAACACCCGCTCGATGATGTTGCATGTTGCGGTATGTGCCTCATTATAGCGTTGCTGCGATGAGGTGATGAGGCGCCGGTATGGTGTGAGCAGTCTGGGACGGAGTGGGTATCCGCTGTCACCTGTGTGGAGATAGTGGAGATCAGTCTCATGTTCAGGTCCATATTGCCCATATCCTGTGTGCCACTACCATGGCACCTGTGGCATTCCACCCTTGCCCCGAGTTTGCATTTCCTACATGTGCTCACCCACTAGATGGCCTGTGAGGATGTCCCCACTCTCGAATCAATGGCACAGTGCAGACTGATGCCATATGAAGGCATCATGTGCTCCGCCAGGGTGTGTGGCACAGACATTGATTATACGCCCAGTGGCATCACACACCACCTGGCAGTTGACACTGGGGAAACCCTTTCTATTCCTATATGTGGCCCCATCGTGGCCAGGTGGCATGCGAATGGCCACATGGGTGCAGTCTATGGCCCCTAGCACGCCAGGCATATGTGCTACCCTGTGGAACGCCTGCATGTTTGCTATACGCTCTGCCGCGGTGCTGGGGAAATGGATGTGCTCCTCAGCATGTGGCAGCAGTGCGCTGAGGAATTGGGTGAGGATGCGTGACGTGGCCGACTGTGATGCCTGTGGTGTCCCCTGTTGGCCTCTGGAAGGTGCCCGTGGCGAGCAAGCACATGCAGGCTGTCACCTTGGTCTCCACTGACAGAGCATGACTCCGTCGTGAGGGTGCCTGCATCACATCACTGCACAGCTCACAGAGCCGCCTCAGTATTGCCCTGTTCAGGCGGTACCTGCCCACGATCTCTACATCTGTGTACAGCTCAAAGCTGATGCGGGCACAGTACTGCCTGTTGGGGGCGTACCGCTGACGGGCCCATCCACGGCCACGTCCCCCTGCACCTTGCATTCTCATCCCCCTCATTACAGCTTCCATGTGGAAGCTGCCACTGTCCATCTCCCTGGCTTGTGATCCCCCCTGGCTGATGTTGCTCTGTTAGCCCCACTGTCCTGACTGCTACTTCCACTGCACCGGGCACCCCCCCGCTGGCCTCTGCAGCCTATGGTCCACATTGCTTCCCTTGCCTGCCCTGGCCTGTCACTGACTGTCTTTCTCTCTCTCTCTCTCTCTGTTCCCCACTTGGCATCCCTGTGGTATTCTTGCGCCTGTTCCTTGAGCCTTTTTATTTTGGCTCATTTCCGCTGGTGCGCAACTTCCGGCTGTTCCGTTGTTGCACATTGCGCAAGTCTTTGGATATCGCATTGCACTCTTTATGCATGGATCCGCCCCCTTCAGTTGTGCATGCTGTCATTTGCATTGCGCTGTTGCTCAGCATGTTTTCGGTGGCGCAACTGCCTCCTGCTGAATATCGCAGAATGGCGCACTTTTGGACTTGCGCAGGCGCAACCCTATTGCGCATGGCACAACCCTTTTGAATATCTGGGCCTTTATTTTTCCCTCCTACTATGTGTATAACTCTATTCCAAACTTTAATAGGTGATAGGTTTAAATGCTTCATTGGTAAGCATTTAAACTAGCCAAGGAGGGAGGCACTGGAAAGGAGCAGGGAAATCCTAGCCCCTCCAAAAAAAATCAGGGTAGTAAGTGAGGTAAACACCAAGATAGAGATGTTGATAGAGAGAAGGGCAGGGGTAAATGGAGAAAATCACAAAGGCAATATGGACAGGGATGGGGCAAGAAGGAGTAAGGCCATCAAGAAATGGAGGGTAATGAGTACCAATGCCCATAGTCTGGGCAACAAGCTCCCTGAACTAGTGGCCTTGATGGAAGAAGGATTCCTGGATATTATAGCAGTCACAGAAGCATAGTACACAGAGAATCATGACTGGGATGTTAACATACCAAGGTACACAACCTACAGGAGAGACAGGGAGGCTACAAGAGGGGGAGGAGTAGCTCTCTATGTAAGGGAAGGGATAAAAGCAACAGAACAAAAGAGTAAATAGGGAGGAGAGGAGGCACTGTGGATCACCTTAGAGATTGGAAATGGCACCACAATCTGCACAGGGGTTGTATACGGACCCCCATGTTAGGGGGAGGGAATGGAAAAGGATATGATAGAAGACATCCTTAGGATGGCAGAGAAAGGGGACATACTGTTGATGGGGGACGTGAATATGTCAGATGTTAAAAGGAGTACCTTTGCTGCAGCCACATTCAAGCGCAGGGCCATTCTCGATGCCCTACAGGTGGCATGCCTCAGACAGCTAGTTTTGGAACCCACTCATGAGGGAGCAATCTTGCACCTTGTACTCTCAAATGGGGACAGTGAGAGGATCTCAGATCTAGAAGTGGGTAGCCATATGGGAACAAGTGACCACCAAACAGTGTGGTTCATGATAAACTAAGCTACAGAGTCAAGCCATACAAAAGTGAGGGTGCTGGACTTCAGGAGAGCTGACTTTGGCAAGATGGGAGAGTACCTTAGAAAGGCACTAGCAAAGAGGCTAGAAGGAGGGGTGGAGCAACAATGGTGAAACATTAAAACTGCCATCAGAGGCAACAAGCCTTTGTGTGAAGCAAATAAACAAATCAAAATGAAAGAAAAAGCCACTATGGTTCTCAAAAGACGTGGTGGGGAAGGTTATGGAGAAAAAGATAGCATTTAGGAAGTATAAGAAAACACAGAAGGAGCAAGGCAGAACTGTACCAGTTAAGGCAGAAGGAAGCAGGGAGGGAAGTCAGAATAGCAAAGGTACAAACAGAGGAAAAAAGAGCCAACTCGGTTAAGAAAGGGGATAAAACCTTTTATAGGTACATCAGGGAGCATAGAAAGACAAAGGGAGGGATAGTGAGGCTGAATAGAATGGATGGTGGGTGAGCAGAGAGGGACGATGAAAAAACAGGGATACTGAATGAATACTTCTGTTCAGTATTCACAAAAGAGGAGGAGGGGAGGTGCCTAATCTAATTAACAGAAGCACTCTGGATGGGGGGGGGTCGATCCCAGTCCTTCCACAAAAAAAAAAAAGGGTTCTGAAAGTGCTCTTAAAACTGAAGGTGGACAAAGCAATGGGGCCTGATGGAATTCACCCCAGAATTCTAAAATAATTAAGGGGAGAACTAGTGACACCACTGACTACCCTTTTCAACAAATCATGGGAGGATAGTGTGGTACCTGAGGACTGGAGGAAGGCAGATGTGATTCCCCTTCACAAAAGTGTGACCAAGACAGAAGCAGGAAACTACAGACCTGTCAGTTTGACCTCTGTGGTAGGGAAAGTGATGGAATCACTTCTGAAGGAAAGAACTGTTGAGTACCTTGAGGCCAGTGGGGCACAGGACCCAAGGCAGCATGGGTTCACAGCGGGAAGGTCATGTCAGATGAATCTAATTGATTTCTTTAACTGGGTGACCAAAGCAGTAGACCAGGGAGGGGCTGTGGACATGGCATACCTAGACTTTAGCAAGGTATTTGACACAGTCCAACACAAAAGATTAATAATCAAATTAACTAGCCTGGGAGTGGGTCCCAGGGTGGTAACCTGGGTAAAACATTGGCTGGACAAGAGGACACAGAAGATAATTGTAAATGGAGTCCACTCTGAAGAAAGAAAGAAAGGTTACTAGTGGGGTACCACAGGGTTCAGTACTGGGTCCAGTCCTTTTTAATGTCTTTATAAGTGACATTGCAAAGGGACTGGAAGGAAAAGTATGCCTCTTTGCAGATGACACAAAGATCTGTAACAGGGTTGATACACAAGGAGGTGTGGAAAGGATGAGAAGGGACTTGGCAAGGTTGGAGGAATGGTCAGAAGTATGGCAGCTTGGATTCAATGGAAAGAAGTGCAAAATAATGGACCTGGGAAACAAAAACCCAGGGGAAGATTACACAATGGGGGGGGTAGTAACAACAACAAAAGTGGAAAGGGACCAGGGGGTAATTATATCAGATGACCTTAAGGTTAGCAAGCAACATGAGAAGAGAAGGCAGTATGGAGGGCTGGGGGGATACTGGAATGTATAGGGAGAGGCATCACCAGCAGATAAATAGGAAGTTATTAACTCTCTGTACAGACAGTTGGTGAGACCCCATCTGGAGTACTGCATCCAGTTCTGCAGACCCCATCTCTACAAAGACATAGACAGGATGGAGGCAGTCCAGAGGAGGGCAACTAAAATGCTGCAGGGTCTGCAAGAGAAGCCATATGAGTTGAGACTAAAGGAGCTTAATATGTATACCCTTGAGGAAAGGAGGGAGAGGGGGGACATGATAGAAACTTTTAAGTACCTCAGTGGAATCAGCAAAGTCCAAGAGGGTAGCATCTTTCAGAAAAAGAGATGTGCAAGAACAAGGGGACACAATTTGAAGAAAGAGGGGGAAGACGGCTCGGGGCAATGTGAGGAAGTATTTCTTCACAGAGAGGGTGGTGGACACATGGAACAGCCTTCCTGAGCAGGTTTCGGGGGTCTAAAACTGTGGGAGAATTCAAGAATGCATGGGACAGACATAAGGCAATTCTTGTTGGGGGTAGGAAGAAATAGGCTGTTGGTTAACTAGGATCTACAGTTTATCCTGTAGGTAGGGAAATGGCAGACTAGGTGGGCCAAGCGGTCCTTATCTGCCATCAAAGTCTATGTTTCTATGTTAATTGTATGTCTTAAGAACACATTATTATGTTGATCAATCTGCTTCTCACTAATTTTTGTAGATAGTAGAAGTACAACATTTGACGGAGAAGGTTTTTGGAATTCATAGAATGCCCAAGGAAGAATCTCTTCTGCCCAGAGCTCTTTAAGAGGTTATATCATAGTGGCTCAATGATAGTATTGTAAATGTTGAAGTTTAAGACCCAATTGTGAATAATCCACCATTAGTTTTTGTTTTTTATATCTTGATTTTGCCTTTATCCATAAGAATTTGGTGATTATCTGATTTGTCTTTTGGAAAAAGTCCTGAGGAATCAGTAATGGCATTGCCTGAAATACATACAATAATCTTGGTAATACTTTCATTTTATTCAATTCTACTCACCCTAATAATGATAATGGAAGATTCTCCCATTTTTGTAAATCCCTCTGCACTTTCCCTATTAATGGACGTAAGTTAACATCAATCAATTTATCCCATCTATTTTGTAATCTGTATACCCAAATATGTTAAGCTGTCTTTTTTAATTGTCATTGGAAAATGTATAATATTAATATTCCATTTATCTGGATGGACAAATAATGCTTCTGATTTATCCCAGTTTACTGAGTAAACAGAATTTTTTACCATAATCATTTGTAATTTGCATTATAATTTTTAATTCCTGTTTGGGATTTTTAAAATAGAGCAGAATATAATTCACTAAAAATACCACCAACAGCTTAATCTGGTTCAAGGTCAGTTGGCGTTCATCTGTATCCCCCTCCCCCGGGTCATGCCTGAAAATAGGCAGGATTTGTCTAGTGCACTTACCTGGTCAACAAAAGCTAAATAAATAAATAAATAATCTGCAAATAAAGAAAGATTTAAAAAACTCTGATCTGAATATTGAACCCCTGCAACGTCTTTATGTTCTCTTATGGCATTGGCCAAATGTTCTTTTGCTGGAGTAAATAAAAGTGGGGACAAAGGGCACCCTTGTCATGTGCCCCAAAATAGGGAAAATGTGGAGGAAGTCATTCCATTGATCATCACCTTTGCCCTAGGTGTTGAATATATTGCTTTAATCTAGCCCATATACCTGGGGCCTATTCCTACCTTATTAAGGACATCAAAAAGATAGCACCACTCTACCTTCTCAAAAACCTTCTCTGCGTCCAGAGACACCACCACAGCATTGGGATCCTTAACTTTATACATTATATTCATTGCATTTCTAATATTATTATGACCCCTTCTCCCTTTGATGAAGCGTGTCTGGTCATTCTTGATCAGTTCAGGAAGTATTACTTCTGGTCTTGCTGCTAAAAATTTTGCATAGATCTTATAATCTGCATTTAAAAGTGAAACTGGGTGGTAGGACTTACACTATATTCTGTCTTTACCTTTCTTAGGAATAACTATAATTAAGTCTTCATCAAATGAAGGAGGGAGTCCACACTATATTCTGTCTTTACCTTTCTTAGGAATAACTATAATTAAGTCTTCATCAAATGAAGGAGGGAGTCCACTCTGAAAACCATTATATAATTTTGTTAACCTTGGACTAATATTCTTAATAAAAGCCTTATAAAAATCTATCCCTATACCATCTAAACCCGATGCTTTTCCAGGTTTTAAATCTCGAATTGCTTTCTCAACTTCCTGTACTGTACTGTACCCAGAGGGTCGTAGTTGGCGGGATAGTCTCATCCCCAAAGAGGGTCATTAGTGGGGTCCCACAGGGATCAGTCCTTGGTCCCCTCCTGTTCAACACCTACGTCTCTGACATAAAGACAGGAATCAGGAGTGAGATGAGTCTCTTTGCAGATGACTCAAAACTGGAGGCGGTGGTGGATGGGGAGGAGGGGAGGGTGGCCCTACAGGGGGACCTGGAGGCTCTGGAAAGATGGTCTAGAAAGTGGAAGCTGAGGTTCAATGCAGGGAAATGCAAGGTACTCCACCTGGGGGCCAGAAACCCGGGCCAAGTGTACACCTGGGGGGAAATGCTGCAAGTCTCGATGGCTGAGAGGGACCTGGGGGTGGTGGTGGATGTCAAAATGAACAACTCGGAGACTTGTAGGAGGGCAGCAGCCAAGACCAACAGGATGCTGGGATGCATCGCTAGGGGGATCACCTCCAGAAGGAGGGAAGTGATGCTCGCTCTGTATAACTGCTTGGTGAGGCCATACCTTGAGTACTGCGTGCAGTTTTGGAGGCCACACTTCAAGAGGGACATTAAACTCCTGGAGAGGGTCCAGAGGAGGGCAACCAAAATGATTTGGGGCTTGGGGGACAGGACCTATGAGGAGAGGCTCAAAGAGCTAAATATGTACACATTGGAAGACAGAAGGGACCGGGGGGACATGATAGAGGTCTTTAAGTACATGAAGAGGGTAAATAGGGGAGGAACAGTCAGGGTGCTTCGAAGGAAGGAGGAGGGGGCCACTAGAGGGCATGGGTGGAAGCTGGAGGGGGGAAGATTCAGGGGAGAAAGGAGGAGGTGCTACTTCACTGAGAGGGTGGTGGAGCCATGGAATGCACTGCCTAGGGGGCTGGTGGAGGCAGAGATGGTGGAGGGGTTCAAGAGGGGCTGGGACAGATACAGGGGAAGGGTTCTGGAAGCAAAATCCAATGCAGCAAGAATATCCGGAACTGGGAAGGGAGAAGCCAGAGAAGGCGAGGGGGGCAGCAAGATCAGCACCCAGGGTGGGGGCTGACCAATCGAGCAGACTCGAAAGACCGTTAGGCCTATTCTGCTGGCATTTTAGTATGTTAGTATGTTATATCTTGATCAAGCCTTATTTGTTGTTCCTGCTTAATATGTGGAATATTAAGAAAGTTATTAACTTTATCTTGCTTATGCTGCGAGGTATATACATTTCTATAATACTGTACAAATTCAGAGTTTCTACCTTGCTCCGTGTTAATAACGTGATCATTTGTTCTTATTCCTAGGATATTTCTCCTAATCTTTCCTTTCGGAGTCATATATGCTAGTCATTTTCCACCTCGTCTATACTCACATGATTTTTGGCTCTAGAAGAAAGCATTAATCTTTCTATTTTTTCATTATATATTTGATTATATTCATATCTAAGTTTTTCTAACCTTTTTAGATATATATTAGAGTTAGATTGTGAGTGTAGATTCTGGGCTTCAGATATTTCCTTTTCCAACTGTTCCAGTCTTAATTTTTTTTCTTTTAGCTGTGTATGGAATACAAATTGCCCTCAAAAAAAGCTTTATAAACATCCCATATAATTACATTTGGAACCTCAGAGGAATCATTATTAATGTAATAGTTCTGAGTTTCTTCTTTTATTTTATTTAAAAATGCCTCCTCTTTTAATAAGATTAGATGTAATCTCCAATGTTTGTAGTGGTGGTATCCCTGGACACAAGCTCAGTGCAGAGTGGTGCATGATCCAAAATATGGATCGGTTTAAATCCCACTTCAATACTGCCCCTAAGTAGCTGTTGTGACCCTACAAACATATCAATTCTAGAATATGTCTTAAATCTGGAAGAAAAATATGAATATTCTCTTTTAATTAGGATACAAGTGTGACAGGGTAGAATAGGACCCTGTACCATTTGTTATGGAGATAATGTTTAAATGCAAGGATCTTTCCTTTTCTGTCTCTTTTGTCTGGTTGCGCAACCAAATTTTCATGTGAGACCTCAGACTTGATCAACCCAAACAGTCTTGCAATTCTTTGCCTCTCACTGTCTCTCAGTTTTCCTCTTGCCGTCTGTTTTCCTCCCTTGCATATCTACTAATATAAACATATGTATAAATCACTGTATGGAATGAAACTTACAATTGGATCACTTTCGTTTAGAGAACATTTAGTATTACTGTTGAAATGTGTATATATTTATAACTTGAGATGACTGTAAAAAGCTAGATAATACATTAGTGCAAATGTCTGAGCCTTTTGCAAGGACTGTAGGGGGACCTCAAGAAGCACACTGTTCTAACAGCTCCTGATATTTATGAGAACAGAACATTCAGGATGCATGCTAAGGATGGGGGTTGAAAAGACATAAAAGCTGAGCTGAGCTGCAATTGAAAGGAGATTACAAGAATTATTTTATTTTATTTTGCTTCTGTATATAGTTATTATGAACAAGTTTATTTTTTTATATTACTGCTACTATAAATAAAGTTTTGGTGAATTTTACAACTGCTCCTGGGTTTTCCCTATGCTTCCTGACCTGTGCCTTGACTACAACAAGCTTCTCCATAAATCAATCAAAGATAAGTATTCCATCCTGTTCTGCAAAGTTTTGATATCACTACTATTATATTCCCTTTTTTTAGTGGTATTATCTAATTGTTGATGAAAAATCAAGTTAAAGTTGCTCCCTATCAAATATGGGTAGGGATATTCTGTAAATTTTGTAAAACATTCTCTCAGGGTGGCCTTAACTTTATCGTTTGGTAAATATAATGATGCTAAAGTTAGGTGATTACTTTTAATTTTTATTTTAGCTATTACATATCTTCCTTTATCATCAATAATTTGATTTTCTATATTTAAATTTAATCCCTTCTTGAACAGGATGGAAGTCCCTCTCGATTTAGCTGTGAATATGGAGTGTATAGAATGCCCACCCACATCTTGTTTACTCTAAACACTTCTTTCTCTGTTAAATAGATCTCTTGGAGACAGATAACTTACATTTTTTTATATATATATAATTAAATATTTATTTTTCCTTTTTGGTCAGATTTCTAAAACCATTAATGTTCCAGGACAAAATATTTAATTGATTCAGCATTGCTTTAGCCAATTGTTACCCCCATACTGGTTGTGGTAGTTTATCTACATGATGAAGTAAATAAATAATAGAGCTACATAAGCTTATCTTGTTTTCCATTTTCCTTTTACATACATTTCTTACATATTGAATGTTTAATTTTACACTTACTTTACTCAATAGCTGGTCAGTACCCCCTTCCCCCAAAAGACAGAGAGAAAAACGTAAGCATAGTAGTACTATTCCCCTCATTCATGTTCAAATGCTCCATTGAAGAGAGAAACCAACTGGTATCTCACTTCAACACCCCTAGCACTATTTAATTAACAAGAATAGGTCCCATGATTTCAATATGGATGGGTAGGTACCCTCCTCCCCTTCAAAAATAGAAAAAAAAAACTTTAAACCTATACGTTCAATGTGTGTGATTAGAGCCAAATTAAAAAACTTCTGTTAATATAGACAATAAACTGTCTTAAATTATGTAACATTCTGTTCCAGATCTTTTGGAGTTCTTTCACCTTCTTCTTGTCCAGTGGAAATATCTTGACTTTTAAATCCTTCTATATTCCCCTCTTTTTCCGCTTCTTGTTGGGGTACTGCAGTCCCTTTAAGCCGCATTGTGTCAGATGCTGATTTTGTTTTGTCCTTATTTGTATACTTATAATGTACATCCTGTTTGTCAAAATGTGTTGCTTTTTCTTCGGTAGCTTTTTTAGGAACAAGTTCTAGTGAATGTCTTTAAACCATTATGCCTAGCTTTTCTTTGGAGAAGACTTCTTCCTCAACAGTCTCAAAGTTTTTAAATTTTCCTTAAAAATAAGATCCTCAATGTGTTTGGGTATGAATGCTGAAATCTTATATGACTTTCCCGTAATGCCTCTTTAAGTGGGTTGTATAACTTTTCCTTTTTGTATAGTTCAGGACCAGAATCGGGGAATACCAGAAGTTGTTTTCCATCCATTACTAGACCTTTTTTTTCATGCATAAGATATTACTTTGACTTTGTCTTGATATATCAAAAAACTTGTAAAAAAATTACTCTGAGAAATCTTTGTACTGAATTTTTGTTAGATCTATAACCAGGAGAGTGATGGACTCTGTCTAGTTCTATTCTATAGCCAGCCTGGAGTTCAAGTTTGAAAGTCTCATTTAACCAATCTTCAAATGTTTTATGAATATTCTGGCCTTCCCACCCTTCTGGAACATTCAGAAACTTTAGATTATTATGTATTGAGCACCACTCCAAATTGTCTGTTTTCTGTTTGATTTCCTTAAGCTCTTTTGTGTGTTCCAATATTTTAGGTTCTAGTTGTGGTAAAAAATCTACCACATCCAACATTTTATTTTCTGATTCCAAGATTTTACTATTTATGTCTTCAATTTTGTCTTTTACTTCTCCTATTTCATCTCTTAATTTGTCCATCTTTACATGTATTCCTGCAAAGCCTAGCTTGATGTCATTCAGTAATAATAATAATAATTTTATTTATAAAGCACCTTTCACAATATCAAGGTGTTGAACAAATCAATAAAAGCATCAACAAACAATACAAATGACAAACCATAAAATTATAAAATATATTCTAAAAGCATTATAAATTACAGTAAAATTATGCACACTAAACAGTGCATTTAACTTTCAAGAAAGGCCATTCTCCAAAGATAGGTTTTTAATTCCTTTTTGAAAATCTCCACGGAGGAGCACTCCCGTAACTGGCAAGGTAGAGAATTCAAAGAGTAGGTGCGGCATAAGAAAATGCTCTACTGCCGGAAGATTTCAAACTCACTCTTGGAATCTCTTGCATCAACCCCATGTCGGGCCGAAATGGAGGATCGGCTAGGCAATAAGACACCAGAAGGTCATTCAGATAGGCCGGACTCCTGATCGTGAAGGGCTTTGAAAGTCAATAAAATGACTTTAAAGGTGATCCGCCACTGTATTGATAGGAGCCAAGCATGCTTCAGTACAGGGGTAATATAAAGGACCTGCTTGTCCTTAGTCAAACCCGGCTTCCACATTCTGCACAAGCTGTAGGCAGTGGATTTCAACCCCAGAAAGCCTAAAGTAAAGGGTGTTGCAGTAATCGAGGTGCGAGGACACAAAAGCGTGGACCAAAGTTAGCAGAGACTCAGACGGAACAAGGTGCTTAACCCGGGCAATATTCCTAAGATGGTAAAAGGAAGTCTTGATGACGGCTGACACCTGAGATTGAAAAGTCAGCCTATCATCAAGAATCACCCCAAGGTTACACACCCATTCGGAGGCCGGAAGCGACACACCGCCAAGAAAAATTCCAGACGGTGTGCCAGCACATGACCTCTCAATCTGACCACCCGGGTCCACAATCAGAACCTCAGTTTTCTCCGAGCTCAACTTTAGCCAACTAGAATCCATCCAGTCTTGGATCTCCCCCAGACAGTTATTAAATACCGAGAGAGCTCCATCCTGGTCGGGTGCAAAAGACAGGTATAGCTGAGTATCATCTGCATAGCAGTGAAACCTCAGCCCATACCGCCTTATAATGTTTCCAAGGGGCAGCATGTACACTGCAAATAACATGGGCGACAGCTTAGAACCCTGAGGCACTCCACAGAACAAAGAGACTGGGCCAGAGGAAAAAATCCGCGACACAACTCTTTGTGATCTCCCAGTGAGGAATGACTCTAACCATTTAAGAACGGTTCCAGACATTCCACAAATTTGCCCCAGGTGTGCTAGCAACACCATGTGATCCACAGTGTCAAAAGCTGAAGAGAGATCAAGGAGAACCAGGATAGAACATCTCCTTAGATCTCTCGCCCTCAGAAGATCATTTAGTACCTGAACCAGCGCTGTCTCGGTACTGTGTCTTTTACGGAAACCAGACTGGAAGGATTCGTAGATATTATGGATGGCTAAATGGTCATCCAGCTGAGCAGCCATGACCTTTTCAATAACCTTCCCAATAAAGGGAAGGTTAGAGATAGGTCGGTAGCTGGAGAAACAATCTGGGTCCAAGGAAGCTTTCTTCAAGAGAGGTGTCACCACCGCCTCTTTCAGGGAGCTAGGAAACTCACCCGACTCCAAGGAGCACCAGACAATTTGCACTAATACTGGACCTATGATGTCTACACAACCCAAAATTAGGGCAGTAGGTCCAGGATCCAAGCTGCAGCTTGTAGAGCACACTGTGGATGATCCTCCTAATATCCACGAACTCCGGTCGACAAGAGGAACTCCAGAAGAAGTGAGGTCTTGTGCTCTTGCACACTCCCACCACAACACCCTTAGAGGTTGCTGGACGCAAGTCTGCCCTGATGTCAGCCACCTTAGTTGCAAAGTATTGAGCAAGCTCATCACACTCACTTTGCGAAAAGGCTTTCCGAACTTGCAGACAGGCTGGGTTGCACAGTCTGTCTACAGTTTGGAACAGCTGAGCCGGTCGATTCTGAGCAACTGCAATCTCCCTGGATAGGAATTCTGCCTTCTTATGGGTGATTGCAGATTGATAACTAGTATAATGTTCAATCAATCTAAGGCGGTCGTCATCAAGGGCGGACTTGCACCAGCAATGCTCTAACCTTCGCCCTTGTCTCCGCATCTCCCTCAGAGTCCCATCAAACCAAGGGGCCCTGGGGCGGTGGGAAAGAGGGCACTCACAAACAGGAGAGATAGAATCCAGGGCAACTGCAATGACCTCATTATAGGCCCGTACGAGCACCTCTGGACTACTGCCCACCAGTACGAGGGATGATAGGTCAAGCACCGCCATCAGGCCTTGAGGAGTAACGTTCCGTAATGGGCGGTACCTGACCATCTCCAAAGGGGCTGGCCTTCTCAGGGGGGGTGCAAAAACTGAACCTCACGATGCGGTGGTCAGACCAAACGACTGGTTCCACCCCCATATCGAATGCATCAATCCCAAGGAGGAAGACTAAGTCAAGAGAGTGTCCAGATTTATGTGTAGCAGTGGAAACTACCTATGTGAGGCCCAAAAGAAACATTAGTTGGAAGTGTTGCAAATTGTGAGGAGTTCATAAATGCGACCCAGAGTTAAAGTGGCTTAGCACCATCAATCTGGGCGCCTCAAACGACATGTCGACTGGGAAGTCTGCCACTTCCTGTAAGAAACGCTTCCCATCTCTGGGTGGACGGTAGATGACAATGATTCACGCCTACACCTGCTACAACTGTGTACTCAAAGGACTCGGCCTTACCCACTACCACATTCGAGGCCCAATTCAGTCTTGAAACAGACTGCAACTTCGCCCCTACGGTCCAATCTCACTTATAACTATAATTATCATTTGAACTATCTTGCTTTGAATTACTCAAATCTTCATCTTGCATATCCATAGTATGTAATTTTATTTTGGATTTATCTTTTGGTATTGCTCCAGAGTGGTTACTATGGACATATGTAAATTCGAAATGGGCAGGTACTTGAAACGGATTAGAAGTAATTTCTTTTTGCATAGAGGAACCGCATATTTTCTTTACGTTGATTGAATTAGTAGCCTCTCCTTTATTTGATGTACTTGTCAAATTCTTGTTTCCGTTGCCTGAAGCCCCAGTCATCTGTTTCTGCAGAACATTAGTATTTTGATTATCCTCTTCAGTTGTTTCATCTTCTTCTCCTAAATTCCATTTTTAGCCCATGTTTCCATGGCGTTTCTGTCCTTATTTTGAACAATAGGCTTTCTTGATGTATGTCTTCTAGCTTTAGTTTTAGTATTCTCTGGTTCAATATCAAATTTATTTTTATTTTTCTCAGTAGGTTTTCTAAAGAAATCCTTCAAATCTGTGATATCTTTTTTACTCATTCTAATCCCCTGTATTAATTGGAGGGGTGTTTCTGTGTTGCTTCAGTTAGCACATGCTCACACAGTCCCCTAATGTACTGTCTTACAGAGCTGCTTCCTTCAAAGATCTTAATACTGTTGCTACCTGCTGACTTCTATTTTGTCCCCTTCCCCTATTTATGAGGAGGTAGTTTTCAGTAAACAGATTGCTCACACAGACCCCAGGAGCGCTGTCTATCAGAGCTGTTTTATTTAAGGTCTATTAAGAATATCACTTCCTGTGGAAAATACTTATTTTAAAATACAAGATCTCAGTCTCATTTGCAACAAGGTTTTTAAAGAGGGAAAAAAATATCTTTCCTGGTAATTTTTATGTTGCTTGCACTCATGTGCAAGAAACATAGTGCCATCAGCGGAGATTTCGGAGGTGTGTCACCTCCGACTCCAATTCAGTCAGTGAGCTGGCAGGCACGGCCCCTGTAAGCCAATGTATTTTGGAGCTGTCTATGACACGCTCCAAAATGCAGTGGCATACAGTTGAAAGGGGGAGCTATGCTTCAGTGAACACCGATAAGCGTAGCTCCCCCCCCACACACAGGCGTGCGCGCCCCGCACATCCTGTGTAGCCGACGGGGTGCCCAACCTCGCTGGCTGAGCTGCTGTCGCCCCCACCCCGTAGCTGGTGCCATGCTGGGAGCCCACCCCAGCATGGCAATCAGTGTTGGCCCGGCGGGGTGCCCAATCCGTCGGCTGAGCGGTTCCCCGTCCTTGTGCCCGCTGAGGCCCACCCAGTGTGGGCGTCCTCATAGTCTTTTTAAATTGTTTGGCCGGCGAAATTGCCCAATCCCCGTCGGCTGAAGCCCCATCCTTATTGCCCCAGCATAGCGTCCTAGTAGTCTTTTTTTAAACCTGTAAAACAAAACGGCCCCGCGGTCGTCTCCGACCCCCTCACAATCCGCACCCACCCACCTGGCACCCAGCCTACCCACCCCCTCACCCCATACTTACCTCGGACCTCGCGCGACGATCTTCGGTGGACCGGGAACACGTCTGCATCTTCAAAGCTGACCACGAACTGAGAAATGCCAGTAAGCTGTATAATGGGCTGAGACAGGAGGGTTCAACTTTGTCATATCTCAGGCATTTTGGGAATTATTGCACCAAATTTTCAACATGGGTTTTAGGACCCTTCTCATGAATGATGTCACTGTCATGGCGTTATTCTGGTCCGCGAAGGTGATTTCGCGCAGTGACTGTGAAATCACCCTTTGGGCCTGAATACCACCATGACAGTGACACCATTCATGAGAAGGGGTCCCAAAAACCCCATGTTGAAAATTTGGTCCAAAAACTCCAAAAAATGACTGTTTTATGAGCATGCGTTGCGCAGTTCCTACGCAGGCTCGTAAGTTCACAAAATAAATTTCAATATTTACACTCCAGATTTTCAACATTGCCATTTTACCACACCTTCTTATGAGCAGTACAGCTGTCATTTTTCACATCTCACCCAAAATGTGTTTCCGCCCTTGTAGCACAGAATGGCACAGTCAATGTGCGAAATCAATGTACGGGACAAATTAAGAAAATCACAGTGACACTGTTCATGAGCAGAGGTCTTAAAATGGCTATGTTGAAAATTTGGTGAAAAAATTCCTAAAAATGACTGTTTTACGAGAGTGCGTTCCGCAGTTCCTACGCAGGCTTGTAAGTTCACAAATTTTTCAATATTTTCACTCCAGATTTTCAACATTGCCATTTGACCACACCTCCTCATGAGCAGTACAGCTGTCATTTTTCACATCCTGCTCAAAACATGTTTCCGCCCATGTAGCGCACAATGGCGCAGTCGGTGTGCGAACTCAGTGTATGGGACACATTAAGAAAATCACAGTGTCACTATTCATGAGCAGAGATCTTAAAATGGCAATGTTGAAAATTTGGTGAAAGAATTCCTAAAAATGACTGTTTTACGAGTGTGCGTTGCGCAGTTCCCATGCACGCTTGTAGGTTCGCGAATTTTCAATAGTTCCACTCCAGATTTTCAACATTGCCATTTTACCACACCTCCTTATGAGCAGTACAGCTGTCATTTTTCACATCCTGCCCAAAACATGTTTCCGCCCAGTAGCACACAATGGCGCAGTCGGTGTGCAAACTCAATGTATGGGACACATTAACAAAATCACACTGACACTGTTCATGACCAGAGGTCTTTAAATGGCTATGTTGAACATTTCGTGAAAAATTTCTTAACAATGACTGTTTTACGAGCATGCGTTGCGCAGTTCCTACGCACGCTCGTAAGTTCGCAATTTTTCAATATTTGCACTCCAATGACTTCCAAATACCTAAACAGCACATAGAAGCAAGCAACATTCGGCATTGACAAATGCTTGTTTAGTTTGCTCCTACCCTCCACCCACATTTATGGGGAGGTGATTCCTAGCACAGTACTCACGCAGTCTCCAAAAGTACCGTCTTACAGAGCTGTTCTAAATACAGTCTATTGGAAAGATTTGTAGACCCATACAGGTACCATATCTCACATTCTCCTTCTTTGTGATAATTTAGAAAGCAGTCATTTCATTTTCTTTCTACCACTAGGAAAAAAGGAAGATATTTATCTCTCATAGGTCAGAACAAGGTTATCAAAAGAGCTCGCTAGCTATAATGGAAAAAAAAGCTGTTCTTTCTTTATCACAGGATCTTTTGTAGACAAATCCCTTTTTACTTTGAGACATTATTTATTTTCAGCTCTTTAAACATTTCATACATAGTCGTATAATCCAACGTTTACTGCCTTGCTCCTTCAAGATGCTATCTTTCACATATTGCAGCCTCAGGCCCAGTCTGGGCTACTAAGCAGAACTAGAACTACTAATAATTTCACATTGAATTCAGGTAACCTAGTTTCTCTTGAAATGATTTACTCTAACAAAAATAGTCCATTAGGTACCTGAATACAGGTAATCTGCATTCAGATTTGTAGTTATTTTTTGAGTAAATTATTTAAAAATTTGATAATGTTATAATTTAGTATATTTATTATAATGTTTATAATATTGTTAGTTTTACTTTTGTAATCAATTTTATTGTGTACGGCACCCAGAGCCTCCGGGATGGGCATCTTTTTAAATAAAATGTGCCTTGCCTTGCCTAAAGTCACTAAATTTCCTTCAGGTATGTAGCAGCAAGATATAAACTTTGAAAAATAAGTTAGAGTTTCTCAGATCTTTAGTCTTTTGAAGTTTTGCCCAGCGCTGTCGGATGAAATCAACCTCTTGTTGCTCCAAAGAGAAATAGCATCTGTTATCAATTTGCTTGTCATTAGGAGATTCTAGCAGCTTTCAGGCAGCTCAATTTCTTTCTCTCTTCCTTGGCTAGATTTCTTCTGTTTGGGCTTTTAACTAAACTGATACTCCCAGACGCTGTATTTTTGAGTATGCTATGACTTCAAAGTGGCTCGAATGCTGAGCTGATTAGACATATTGCCATGCATACATATTGTATATATTTTTCCAACTCGGTCACGCAGCATCTCTTAAGCTTTTTTTGACTTTTGGAGTAAAGCAAATGTATTTCTTTACAGAACCAGGGGAGGTTTGGTTTTACCTTCTGTACCGTGCTCTCCTCACTCCTCGCTGATGGTCACCTTCTTGCTTTGCCCCCAAACCTGTGAGCTCGGAAGGGAAAAGTCTTGATCATTTTCTGGGGTCTTTTGAAAGATTATGAGAGCAATTTAAACTGGACAAGACTTCTTGAGTGACTCGCCTAATGCCACTATTCAAGGGCAAGACCTTAGAAGCATTGACCAGAATGGACAGTGGTGATTGAATGGACTATTTTAAAGTGAAAAATGTGTTATTGAAGCATTCTGAATTGACTCCCTAGGCATATAAGCTCCAATTTAGGAGGCTAAGGCAAGCACCAAACAAATGTGATTCTGAAATGTGTGCTTAACTGTACAATGTAAAGTGCCAAATGCACACAAAACTGAAGAGTCAGGGAAGCACATGTGTTATATGTGCCAGAAGCTGTGGCATTTATCCTATGATTGCCCAAAAATTAACAATAAGGGTCAGAGTGCAGAAAGGGGGAATAGCCCTGTGAGGGGGCAAAAGCTAGTGGCATGTGCAGAAACTAACTCCGCTACTTATATACAGTGTTGGCACGATACAGTCACCATGTTGCCAATTACTTGATTAAATTAGTTTGCTAAAAAAAGAAAATTTTTGTCACCAATGGTGAATATTTTATTTTAGCTATACAATTGTTTTTGTTAGGCTGGTTTAGGATCCTGGGGAGACTGGTACTTCTGGTACCCTAAGCTGTGTCATTTATTTTTTGCAGTCAGAAAGGAGGGTGCCAAAGTATACAGCGTGAGTGTGAGGAGGAGGAGGAGAAGGAACACAGACAGGCACAGATCGGCACAACATCAATCAGACATGGCTGGTTCTGCTGGTGTGGGCCAGAATGAAACAGACAGCAGTGTGCCCTGGAAATATGGAATCTATGCAACAAGGTGGAGTCAGAATCGATGACACTGGAGGAGTGAGGTGCTCAAAATGCCAGAGGTGAATGTAGTTGGTTGTGTGTGACTAAAAGGAAGGGGCTTTTTGAGGACTCCAATGACTCCGTGTTGTGCATCATCATTATATGTGGGCAGACATGCAAACAATGCATGGGTGTGAAGTTAGAGCTTGCATAATGATAAAGGCTCCCTACTTCTTTCATTGACCAACTAGACAAGACTGTAAAATCAATTTTTTTAAACAATCCTCCCCCAAGAAGCGCCAATATAACAAGAAGTACTGTGACTTCAAGTATGCTTCTCTATGGCAGTGTTGCAATAGATCATCCAACTTCTGGACAGCTCTGCTTCCAACGTTGACTGGGCCTCTCACCCATAACCAGACCAGGACTCTTAGTCTAGTGCTGTGCTGCCTGACCAGAGATTTCAAACAAACAATAGATACCCTGCTGCTGGGCCCTTGAGGTGGTTGGGACAGGTAGATGTTTTTTTTTTAATTCAAAGTTACATTACATTACTGGTGTGTGAGGTCCATGGGGCCAGCAAGAAGGGTCTGCTGCATCACCTTTGGGCAGTGTGTGTGTGTGTGTGTGTGTGTACCATCAAGAGCATGTTGAGACCAGGGCATAGGGGGAGAGGTTCTGGTAGCATGGGAGGGCAGGGAGGTTCTGCTGATTGCTGAAACTAAAGTAATTTTTCGGGTGTGTGCGTCTGCATGATGAGCATGTTGGGGACGGTTGCTGCTGATGGCATGGAGCAACAAATTGGTCAGGGTGGGACTTGCTGCAGGATGGATGAGTGTGTGTATATGTAGAATATGTTGCAGATGGTGGGGAGGAGCAGCTGTAGGAAAAATTAGGCACGAATTAAAATTATTTAATGAGTATTATTATTACTATTAATCAGAGATAATATTCTAAGTTTTTGAGAGGGCAAATTTTGAGAAAATGGGGGTATCTTAAGAAGAGAGCTTGCAGGGATCCAAGAGCTGAAGGAGGTAGAGCAGCTGTGGGAAGTAATTACGGGAAGAATTCTCAAGGCCACAGAACAATGCATCTGGAAACTCAGCAAACATAAAAGGGGAAGAAAACCACTGTGGTTCATGGCAGGGGTTAGGGAGGCTGTCAAGGAGAAGAGAAAGGCCCTTAAGGCCTACAAAAGGACATGGGGGTGGCAGAAAAGAGGATCTACAAAGATAAACTCAGGGAAGCAGGAAAAACAATTAGGAAGGTAAAGGCAAGCACAGAGGAGAAAATATCTAGGGAGGTGAGAAGGAGCGACAATAGATTTTATAGGTATGTGAGCGATAAGGGGAAAAACAGGTAGGGGATTCCAAAACTTAGTGGGAAGGGGTGTAAAACAGTTGTGGGAGAAGAAGAGAAGGCAACCCACCTAAATGAATATTTTGCATCTGTTTTCACGACAGAGAAGGAAAGGAAAGGGCCTGTATTGAGTAGAAGGGGGGGGGGAAGTGGACACAAGTCCCTTCACAGTGGAGAGAGTGATGAAGGAGATGAGAAAGCTAAAAACAGACAAGGCTATGGGGCCTGACTGGATACACTCAAGGGTGCTTCGGGAGGTAAGGTAGGATCTGGCAGGGACTTTGGCAAAGATGTTAAATCTATCCCTGGAATTGGGAAGGGTCCCGGGAGACTGGAAAAAGGCTGAGGTGGTACCGACATATAAGGGAGGGAGAAAGTAGGAGCATGGCAACTACCGCGCAGTCAGTCTCACCTCAGTTGTAGGCAAACTGATGGAGACTCTCATAAAGAAGAGGCTAGTGAGGTACCTAGGGGAGGATGGTCTGATTGATGATAACCAACAGGGGTTCACAGGTGGCAGGTCTTGCCAGACCAACCTGATCGAATTCTTCGAGGGGGTTACGGAGGTATATGATCAGGGTGGGGGTGCGGTGGATGTGGCCTATCTGGATTTCCAGAAGGTGTTCGACTTCGTCCCACATAGAAGGTTGGTAAGCAAGTTGAACTGTCTGGGGGTGGGTGCTAGGCTTACAAAGTGGGTGGAGAACTGGCTCGGTGGGAGGACCCAGAGAGTGGTGATCAATGGGAAGCACTCCAGGGAACTAGGGGTGTTGAGCAGGGTGCCACAGTGGTCAGTGTTAGGGGTCCATAATATTTAATGTGTACATGGGGGACTTAGCAGAGGGTCTAACTGGAAAGGCATGTTTGTTCTACAGACAACATGAAGTTATATAACATGGTGGATGCTCCCGGGGGATGAGGCAGGATCTAGCCAGGCTGGAGGAGTGAGCAGAAAAGTGGCAGTTGCAGTTTAATGCAGAAATGTGCAAAACAATGCACATAGGTCAAAATAACCCAAGAGCTATGTACTACCTGGGGGGGGGGGGTATCACTGCAGGCCATAGAGCAGCAAAAGGACCTATGGATCTGGATCATGGACACATTAAAGGCTAGGAGGCAGTGAGAACGGGCAGCTTGGAAAGCAACAAGAGTGCTAGCATACATTAGGAGAAGCTTCACTAGTAGGAAGAGGGACATGATCATGCCATTATATAAAACACTGGTCAGACCACAGCTGGAGTATGAAGTTCAATTCTGGAAGGCCCCACTTGCAAGGGGACAAGGATAGGCTGGAGAGGGTACAGCGAAGGGTGACCAAGATGATCCAGAGGATGCAGGGGAGACCATATGGGGAGTGGCTGGAAGATCTTGGTCTTTATACGCTGGAAATGAGATGGAAGGGGGGAACATGATGGAAACCTTCAAGTATATGAAGGGAATAAACAAGATTAGTGGGACAACATCTTCAGGCTGAGCAAAAACAAAACCACCAGAGGGCATGCGTATAAGCTGGAGGGTGCAGATTTAAGGGGGATGCGAGGGGCAGTATTTCTCAGAGAGGGTTGTAGAAACATGGAACAGGTTACCAGAGTGGGTGGTGGAGGTGGATACAGTGAAGAAATTCAAAAGAGTGTGGGATAACTGTATGGGACTAGGGAGAGGAGGGGACGAGAGAGAGGGCAGAGGGGTGGGAGGTAAAAGGGAGGTTGGGGGCTATCTCAGGCTGACTAGATGGGCCAAATGGTCTTTTTTCTGCCAGCAGAATTCTATAATTCTATGATTCTATGATTATTACTTTTATTACTATTATCATGCCTTATCAAAAGTAGTGCCATTAATGAAGGAGTACACGTATAAACATGTGAAAGGTTTGAAGTGGCAATTTATATGCAGTGGTAGCTATTGTATGAACACAGGCTACAAGAAAAAAATGCAGTATAAAAACACAGATGGACTGATTATGCATATGCAGGATAGGAGGAAAGAGTTACTCTCCATGGGGAATTCACAGTCTGAAATGAAAGCTGGACCACATACCAGATACAGCTTTATTTTCTGTGGTACCTGCACTTCAGCAGCTACAGTGGCTTCCCATCAGATAGAACGCCACCTTCACTCCTGAAAAATGGACTTTTTGTCTCAGTGGGCTTACCTGGTTATCAAAATTCAAATAAATAATAAATAAAGTTTGCTTTATTAACATACAAGACCCTGCATGGATTGAGCTCTGCCTGTCTCAAAGACCTCTAGACCCGGTATACTTCTGTCCATTCTCTCTGCTCCACGGAGAAGTTGTTGCTAACAGTTATGAGATCCCATCTGAAGCAATCTGGAGACATGGCTTTCCTGGTGGCGGAGCCTGCAGTATAGAACTCTTTGCCATACCATCTTATGGGTTGCCCCTTAGTAGAGGTGTTTAAATGGGGCTTGAAAACTCACTTGTTTGGATCAGAGTTAGACCTGATAATAGAATAGGTTGTATTTGCACTGTTGCTGTTTTTATATGTGAGAAGACTGATAAATTTATGGCTGTACTATTTAAAATGTTATGTTAAACATCCTTTAGCCCTTTGGATGGGGTGCGATAGAAATAAAAATACCTTGGTCTTCCCCATTTTGTATCAATAGCTCCATCAGACAAGAGGATTAAAGGAGCACCTGACACAACTTGGATAGCTATGAAAAATGTGCAGTTTAGACACAATTCAGTTTTTATGCTCATATATGTAATAAAAATCTGAAATCTAGTTAATATATTTCTGCAGTATGTTCCCCTTTTTCTTTATTACTGAGTGTAATTGCATAAAAATATGATCAATGTTTTCTGGACTTCATTTGTTTTGGCTCTTGTCTTCACATGACATCATAAAGCCCTGTTTATGACATCATTATCTCCACAGCAACAGACTTATCATCTCATAAACAGAACTGTGACTGCAGATGTAGGCAAGCATTCAGAGCAAATAGAGTAGATATCCTGTTTCCATGCAAATGCCCTAAGGAAATAAGGGTAATAATTACAAAAATAAATATGAAATATAAGTTCATTTGTGTCTAAACATTACAGTATTTCAAAGCTGTCCCAACGACATCAGGGTATTTTTAGATCATGATGCCACTTGACACCTGTATGTGTTCCAGCTCGAAGCATGTGATCAGTGGTGTAAAATTAACCATCTTTAAAACCAGAGCTAATACAAAAGAACGTAATCAAAGATCTTGTTCATTTTTATGAAAGAAGGTCAAATGCTATGATTGCCTGTTGTACACCTTCTTGCAAAGGACATTTTTAGCTATTAAAAGGCATATGAAGGAGGTATGTAGAACCTCCAGGAAATTAATTACAGATGTTTTTTTTTTTTTTCATCCAGTGTGTTCATCCTGCAAACTTTTAATTTATACATTTCAAAAACCCTTACTGTGCTGGTTGCTTTGGACACTGGTAGACAAGGCAAGGCAGTTTTATTTACATGGCACTCAATCCCAGGAGCTCTGGGCACATCATAATGTGTACAGCACAGTCGATAAACTTATTTAAAATCAGTAAATAGCTCTAAATATGAAATTGCAGAAAGATTACATAGCAGCGTCAGGCCCAAAGATCAGTGTATAAGGATGAGTTTTCAAAGACTTTTAAAAAATGGCCATTGAAGGAGCACCTCTCACCTCCCAGAGAAGGGTGTTCCAAAGAACCAGACCCACCACTCCAAAACACCGTATCACCCAAAGATTTCAGACCAGATCTTGGAACAGACAATAGGTCTGCCTCCACCAACCGGAGGAAGTGGCCAGGAGCATAAGGTACCAGGAGGCTTTTCAAGGTAGCCCAGACCCAGATAATGCAGGACATTAGAACTCTTTTCCTCTGCTGTTGTCTGTAATATGTAACTGCATACATGTACAACTACTTGTGATTATTATTTATATTGCTCCACTTCTCCCCCTGTTGTGGTCTTACTTCCATTCTCTGCATAGTATAACTGTAAATATGCCCAGTCCTCCTTGACTGTATGTAAATTTAATTAGCTCTTGTACATTGTTCTTTGTGTATATGATTTTGTATGTTTCCATTAATTGCATTCTTGTACATTCTTCTTTGTGCGTATGATTTTGTACATTTCCACTTGTCCCTTTCCCCAGGATGCATCTGGAATCGAGTGGTAACCCACTCAGTATACTTTCCTGGTAAAACTCTTAAATAAATAAATAAATAAATAAAATCAAGCACACCTTGAAGTTGATGCACCACTGCACTGGCAACCAGTGAAAAGTGAGAGAACTGGTGTGGTACGCTCAAACCAAGAGATCTCAGCAACCAGCTGAGCTGCAATATCACTCTCCTGATCCTGCCCCCATCTACCCAAGGAGCAGGTCTACAAGCATATGTATAAGGAAGCAGGATGAGTTCTAACAATAAAAGTACAGTAAATTCATTTTAGGTGTTATAATACATGTTCATTTTTTTCTCTGCAATTCTACAGCCCTACTAAGGGGGGTAGAAGATTGTTATTTCATGTGCTATAAGGCAGACAACTATTTGGTCACAGAGAAATAGACTTGCACTTAGTGCCAAACATTGCAAAAATGTTTGAAATCTAAAGCATTGTATTTGGGAAACTAAGTTCCTTACTTTAATAATGTATCTGTATTACACTGAATCCATTCACTGCACTGGAGTTGCATGTGCAGCTTTACTGCTGCTTTTTTCTACTCTTATTCCTTGACTTAGTACCATTATCTCACCATCCCCGCCATCATTAATTTCTTCTCATTCATGCCAACAGCAATACAAATTGGTAGTGATAGACTACAATGCCATAAGGGGACTGCAAATAGATGTCCATATAATGAAGCCCTGTCCATTCCAGCCATGGGTCCAGCAACTTGTACTACCTCAGTGTTGTAAAGTCAGTCCAAACCCCTTTTCTTCCACCCACTTCCCCAAGTAAACCTATGTTGAGAACAACACCTTGTCTGGTGCAGTGAGGCCCATCAGCTCAGTTTGATTACAGTTTCGGCTCTCAACTATAGTAGCAGAGTCAAGAGACAATCTATGTTTTCTTAAAGCATTAATGTCTCTCAATCTGGCCACCCACTTTACTGAGACATAGAAGCATAGAAACATAGGCAATGAAAGCACAAATAGGTCAAAGGGCCATCTAGTCTTCCCAGAGTGTGCTATCTGATAGACTGTCATATGCATTTTATGCTATGATTGCCAGAGCTACAGTACATACTGTATATTGATGTTCCTAAAGCATTTGACCTGGTTAATCACCAGCTTTTATTATAAAACTTGAAAACTTAATTTCCACTGGGAAATGTTACATTGGATTAAAAGATATTTATTAGGTAGAAAGCAGTCAATCAATATACAAGGCTACACCTTTCTCCCTTGCTGTATCTGTTCAGGGGGTCCTACAGGACTTTGTCCCATGTCCCCTGGTGTTCTCATTGTTCATAAATCCGTTTCCAACATTCTGTGAATATAACTCTGCACACCTATACAGTACATGGATGACACTCTTCTTTATTTTAGTATAGTAACTTATAGTATAGTAAACCTTATTTTTATAAAGTGGATACACATTAGGACACATAGTCCTAATTACAAGAGTATTCCTGTTTAAAAAATTTCTATACATAATTATAATGCAGATGCCTTGAAGGAATTGAATTATGCTCTTAACAAGAATTTTAATAACTTGTAGAGACAGTTCTTAGATTCAAAATTAGTGCTTAATGAAACAAAAATGAAGGCAAGGCTCTTTAGTTCAAACAAAATTGTCAGGAGTACAAGGGCTGGAACTGGATATAAGAACATTAAAAGGTTATAATTTAGAACAGTGTAAGACTTTTAAGTAATTGGGGTTAATAATAGATTCCCATTTAAGTTCTGAGAAACATATCATGCAAGTTATTAAAAATACTATTGGAAAGTTGGGAGCATTATGTAGAAATAGTACTTCTTTGACTCAACAGGTCATAATAAAAAATAATAAACCAACAATTGTTACTTGCAATAGAATATGGCAACAAGTTTGCGAACATGCTACAATAATGGTACTGCAGGGGATAAACTCTAAAACTGATTTTGTAGATTTTCTGTTAGTTGTGGGTCAGAGACACACTAGTCTTATTTGTTCAGTAAGCTGTAGATGTTATTACCTTAAAATTGTAGGAGAATTTTCTGGTTACTGATTGTCAGGAAATGCATTTATAATCAAGTACCTGTGTATTCAGTGGATTTAATAAAGCTTTGTGACAGTCCTTATCATTAACACTCACAAGACGATCTTTCTTTGAAAGTCCCCAAAATGTGAAACAACTACTGGAGAGAAAATGTGTTGGTGTAATGCGCTGAAGGTTTGGCATGCCTTGCACAATGACTTTAAAACTATTGTCAATTTGCATACCTTCAACATGAACTACCAAAACTGTTAATAACTAAATATTGTTGTTCAAAGATGTGTTTAATGGCTTAAAATGTTTTAGTGGACTGTAATATTGAAACATTGCTGTATGCTACCTCCATCCTGTGACCTTTTAAATACAAGTCTTTAGACTATAAAAAGCTTTCCTGGACCAACAAATTTTACTAAATAAATAAATACATTAGTTAAAAGCCCTCAAAACTAAAATTAGTGTCAGAGTAACTCATACACAGTTGTCTGTATGTGATAGAGATTAACTATGCCTTTTCTGCCAGATATTGCAGGTAGAGTCACTTGACCAAACTGTTTGTAATAAAATTTACTATGAAACTCTATTACCTTGCTTTCAGAGAGCAGTTGCAGTCCAGTTTGTTGACTTGAGAATACTAACTTTGCATTTCTGGACTTTTGGGACTTTGATCAAGAACCATACCCTTATCATAATATACAGCAGATTTTGTGTAACACGTTTCCATACTTCTTAAGAAAAATACAGCTGGCCCCGAGCAGAAAGTTGTGAGGCAACTGCTTGTCTCACTGGCTGCCAGGGTTTGTGACCCTTAGCCTAGGATGTCAGGAGTGGAGGTTGGCAAAGCAGGAGACAAATCATTCATGTGGGAGAGCGGAGTGGCACATCATTCAAAGAGAAACTTTTTGTGCTGGTGATGTGGTAGTGGTACTGTAACTTAGCTGGTGTGGGTGACCACAGGCTGGATGGCACCACCCCAGGAAGCCAACACGGTGTGCTGTCCTGAGGGAGGTGTGACAGACAGCAAGAGAAAGAGAGAGAGAGATAGAGAGAAAGATCAGAAAAGTGGAAATAGGTTGACCCAGCTGGGGGCTGTAGGTGATGGACTCCATATGCACCTTACCCCAACCAACCAGATCCTTAATGATAATGTGCTCATCACCCAGCCTCAACCCCCAAGAAGACAAGTTGCTTTTTGCACCCTTCCAGTGTCTGAGGAGAGGCCGGGATAGACTCAGAACATGGGGTCAAGGAAATGGAGTGGGAGCTGGTGGCAAATATCAACTGCATTTGGAGTGAGTCCAGCAGACAGCAGGAGTGGGCCGAGTCCTTGAAATCCAGACAGCAAAAAAAAAAAAAAAAAATCCAAAACAAAAAGAATACTTGAAATTCCACATCTCCCAGCCCTGGTAGCCCCCTTATAACCCTGCATACCACCACCTAAAGTCATATTTAGCTTCCCTCGCCCTCATTAGCACATTTATCCCCCTCTTCTGTCTGCCCAAAGATATAATGAAATTCCCTCAGTCATCCTACTTGACTTCTCATCCCCTCTCCTTGCCACCTTCTGGTCACATAATTACATTTCCCACTTCCTCCACCTTTGTGGCAGCCTTATCCTCTCCCCACAAGTGACGTGACGTATTAAATTTCGTCACTCTTCCTAGCCCCCTTATCATCTTCTTCCCTCACTCACAGTTATAAATCCATTCCCTTTCTCCCATCATAATAGTAGCCTAATTCACATTTTCTTCTATCTAAAGTAATACTTACCACTTCCCCCTCACTCAAAGCACATGAAGTCACCCACCTGAAGTATGATTACATTCTCTTTGCCCCTCAGAGTAACCTTATCCCCACCTCACCACCACCTAAAGTCATATGTAAATTCTCCCATTCCTGCGCCCTTGTAGCATGCTTATCCACCTTTTCTCCCACTCAAAGTTTCTGGAATTCCTCCTTCCCATACCCTTGTAACCTTCATCTCCCTCTTCATGTCACCTAAAACTATAATTCCATTTTCCTTCCCCATCCTAATAATACTCTTCTCTATCCCATTCATCTGCCCAAAGTCATTATTCCATTCTCCCACCCTCACAGAATCCTTATCCTCCCTCCTCCCACCTAAATTCATAATTACACTATCCCCTTCTCCCACCCTCATTGCATCCTTACCTCCCACCTCCTCTTATCTTTATGGTGGCTGGTAGAAGCCATACTCGTACCTTCCAAATCACCATGATATATTTTGAACCTGTCAGTATGAGACAGTAGAGGGTCCATCAATATAATGTTTATTAGGGATCCTCCATTTGCCTGGCACTTCTTTACGCAAACAGTTTTTTATTTGACTAGCTTGTAGTGCTCATCTGTGAGCTAGTTTGGTTAAAAAAAAAGTCTGTTTAGGAAAAGACATGCCAGGCAGCTAGAGGATATTTAACCAATCACAGACTCAAGGATCATCCATTTGAAAATACTGAACAGGTTTAAAACAAATGGTGAATGGCTTGGGAGGTGAGGAGATGATTTCTGCCAGTTGCTGTGAGGGTGGGGGCATTGGTAGGGTTTCAGGAAGGCATGAGAGTGGAGGTAAGGGGGGGAGGGCATTACCTTCTAACACTGAGGATTTGCTTTGGGGCCAGCCTGATTATTCTGGGGGCATGGTCAATTGTTTGCCAACAACAGGGATAAGTTCCTCCTGCCAGCATGATTTTTGGGAGGGGATTGTTTGCCAGCACTGAGGATGAGCTCCCAGTTGGCAGTGTAATTATTTAGGGGGAAGGATGTTGTTTTCTGGCCCCAGGATGGGCTGCAGGTACAGGCACCATCATTGGGGGTGGGAACATAGTTTAAAAACCATGCTGTGTAGCTATGTGTCGTTATACTAAACAATACATTCACAATAAATGTTTTGGCCATGTGGAGTATTATGAATTATAGGGCACTTGTTCATGCGTAGAATGCCAAATTAAAATCCAATTGACTTTCAAAATTGCCAAATTATTTTAAATAGGAAATGCATCTAAAACAAATCAGGGGCTGTCACTCTGGCAGTTATCATGATTTAATGTGTTGTAGTGTTGACTGCAGACTGTTCCCCCTAAAAATGCATTTTTTTAAACTTAAAAATGTTACATTTTTATGTCATCATTATTATTTTGTATAAAGAAAGGGCTAAACATCATTGAGAAAAGAGCTCATTTTCAAAGGTCATCAACACATAACATGGTAGTCACATACTTAAATGCAGCAATCAAAAAATAAACAAGAAAAACATCAGCACAATATTATTTATACAATGACCTTCTGAGAATAATATGTTGCAAATAAATGCATTTGCTTTTTTGTCTGATAGATCTAAAGTGAAAATGAATTATTTGTTTCAATTTTAGATGGGTCATCAGCATTTATTATCAATTTCGGTTGGTCACAAAGGAGCTCTTAACCAATGGGAGAACAGCTTGCACAATCCCTGATGTTATCACATTGGCCTCTGCTGCAATCAGAAACAGAGCAGTGGACTCAAACAGAAACAGTTAAATCTTCATTAAAAGAACTATCTTGCCAGTGATGTACTGTCATTGTATAAATTACATATGTCACAGGCTAGCTAAAAATATTACATTTATTATCTGCAGGGTTTGACCTCTACAGACCTCACTCATAGCTTCACCACCAGTGAGGTTATATAGTCCAAAATCTGTAGATAAAGATACATTTGAAATTTTGTAGCCAGCCTATGGCACATCCCATATATGTACAGTACCTTGTTAAATTCAGTGTTGGAAATGGAACAAATTCACTGGGGGTACCCAGCATCTTTGATGTAGGATCAAATGGGGACATGTTTCCTCATGATACGATGCATTTCTATATTGCATTTATTCAGCTGTATGCCTTTGGGGATATATATCACAGTCATTCCCCACTGTACTCCTGGAACTGAGTCAGACTTTATATTTCGCTCCTGGAACTGAGTTCCCCCAGGTTCCACCTCACCCCATTTCCATCATTGGTTATATTAAACAGTTAAATGATCTATTATTATTAGGGAAGGGGACATTTTTTAACCAGGAAAGGCAAACTAAGCCAGAGCTTGTTTCCAGGTGTGACCTGGGAGCACAAGGAAGCTAAGTGACTTGCTTAAAGTCACACAGAATGCAAGTGATGGCTGATGGGTTTCAAACCCAGGTCTCCAGGTTTGCAGTTCAGTGCCCTTAGCCACTATGCTATACTGCCTCCTACTATATATATATATATTAGGATAAACAGCCCTAGTTTCAAAAGACCAGCACCTCATTCGGCCAGCGTGCATTCTCCGCTGCCCTCCCAGTTATCTGGAATCGACTACAATCGACCCTGAACTATCTAATCTAGTCTCTGTTAGTTTTTTCAAAAAGTTAATTTTAGAAAAAGTAAAAGATGTCTGTAGTTGTCATTAAAATTTTTTCTTCTCCTATGGCAGCACAAGCCTACAGTTAGTCATAAGATTTATGAAAATTGAACCAGCACTATGTATGAGTGTGGTGACTTATGTTATGAGTTATCGAGTGATGCCTGTATACCTACTGCATATGTATCCTATCAGCACTTGTATTCTTGTTGAGTGCATCTATTGTATGTCTCTGTTTGTCCCTTAGTATATGTTTTACAGGACCTCCTTGTGAATGAGCTTGCTCAATGGAGTTTTTTCCAGCAATAAACTTGAAACTTGAACATGACTTTATTAATATTCATATAAGTTAAGGCAGTTTACATATAATTATTTTATTTATTCCTGCAACTCTAAGTCAGATTGAGTGCAAACTCAAAAGGTCTACAGACTCTAATGTTTCAAACTTTAACCAATCTAATGGCATTGTTGTGAAAATAAGCGAGTTCCACCATATTCATTAGACAGGCACCCATGTCCACAGTACTTTTCTCCACCACCAACATAGCGAGTCAGTCATTGGCCTCAGTGCTCTACAGTTTTTTTTTTCATTGTGTCCTTGTCCCAATATTTCACAGCTCTGAAAAGAGCTTTTCTTTTTTTTTTATTATTTTCGTATTTATTCCTCCTCTCCTCTCCTCTCCTCCCCTCAGCTCTGGTCTCCTCTGCAGCACCAAAGAGTCATCCCTCTGCAGTCTGCCCTATCTGGACAGTCCTCCATCACCCATGTAGCCTCGGTTTTACCCCCGGGTGAGGACAAGGTGGACCCTAACACTCCGAGCAGTCAGAAGCGTCGGTCGGTAGGGTGCCAGGTGGGCAGCCGCAGATCGAGGGCCAGCTCCCGTGCTCTATCTCTGCCAGAGCTGAAGGGCATTTTCCCCTGCTTCTTGGGGAGTGGCTAGCACCTGACATCAAGTCATGGAACCGACGTCTGCCACTCATCCACCCCTTCTCTATGTCATCAGCACTTGCTGCATCTCTGGCCTCCACCAGAGGGCAGCTGAGCACCGACTAGGGATCCCTGTCCCTCCTGGGAGAGGAGAGCTGTCCTCCAGATGCTCAATCCTCTCCCACCCCTGCTGACCCCCAGCAACCCAGCCTTGTTCCCGAACCCGGGTCACTGGCATAGCGTGAGGTGTGGCGTCCAGTGCATCAACACTCAGCGCCACTGGGCCGGCTTGAAAAGAGCTTTTCTGAATGGACTGTGAGGTTTTCTGCCTCTTCTTCAAAGCTGATGAGTTGATCAGTGGAGTCATAATGTCTCAACAAAGATCTGCTGCGGCTCTGGTCTCTGAGTGCAGAGTTCAGGTTGGTATGGGATTCTCCGCTGCAAAATCTTTCAGCCTCTGCCTCACTGGCATTTTTATGAGTTCAGTTCTCCTTTTTCTTTTTAGTTTAACCTGCTGTTTCTAACAGGATACCAATATATTTTACTAGGTCTCATGGTGCTTTAGTGAATCAGGTCAAAATTGCTTGGTGACATCTTTGGAAATCCTATGAAGACTGTTTTTAAGTAAATAATGTTTTATTGTTCTTTTTATATATCTAAATAGCAAGCAATCGAGCATGTCTAAGATTTCTTTTAATAAAAAAGTAACATAAGACTTACTTTTCCTGTTTTTGATAAAACAGGAAACTTGGGCATGCATGTAGCCTGCTTAATCTCCCAGCTTTGTATTTTCATTTTTTTGCTTTAAAATAATCTTATTTTTTTCTCCCTTTTTTCTTTTATTTTGATTTTTATGTTTGCTTGCACGCTTGCAAGAAACATAGTGCCATCATCCGAGTTTTCGGAGGTGTGTCAGCCCTCTTCCAATTCAGTCAGTGTGTTTGCAGGCGCGGCCGCAGTTCTCCAATGCCTGCTGGAGCTGTCTATGACAGCTCAAAATGCAGTGGCATACAGTTGAAAGGGAGCTATGCTTGGTGAGCAATGATCGAATGTCGCCTGCTCATGCGGCTCCCCTCTCCACACACACACCTACCACTGCGTGGGAGCCCACCCCAGCGTGGCAACAATGCTATGGCCGGCAGGGGTGCCCAATCCCCGTCAGCTCCACTCCCCCAACCAGCCGTTCTTCTGCCATGCTGGGAGCCCACCCCAGCGTGGCAAGCGTCCCTTGTCGTCGTCATTAAAAAAAAAACTGAAAATCAAACGGTCCCTCGCTGTGTTCTGACCCACCCGCACTTCAACCACTGCACACCTGCCTCCTTACACCCCTCACCCCATACTTACCTCCGGACTCTGGCACGATGATCTTCGTGGACCGGAACACGCCTGCACTTTCAAAGCCGATCCGCGAACTGAGGAAATGCCGGTAAGCTGTATAATGTATAATGATAGGGTTTTTTCAAATTTTTTGCATATCTCAGGCATTTTTGGGAATTTTGGGCCCAGATTTTCAACATGAGGTTTTTTGGTACCCCTCCTCATGAATTATTGCACTGTCATGGCGTTATTCAGGCCCGAAGGGTGATGCCGCAGTCACTGCACGAAATCACCTTTTCGGGACTCAGTAACAAAACAATACTGCCACTGTTCATAAGGTGGGCTCTCAAAAAGCCTATGTTGCAATTTTGGTGGAAAAATTCCTAAAAATGACAGTTTCACGAGCGTGCGTTGTGCAGTTCCTACACACACTCGTAAGTTCGCAAATTTTCAATATTTTCACTCCAGATTTTCAAAATTGCCATTTTACCACACCTCCTTATGAGCAGTACAGCTGTCATTTTTCACATCTTGCCCAAAACATGTTTCCGCCCATGTAGTGCACAATGGCGCAGTCGGTGTGTGAAATCAATGTATAGGACACATTAAGAAAATCACAGTGACACTTTTGATGAGCAGAGGTCTTAAAATGGCTATGTTGAAAATTTGGTGAAAAAATTCCTAAAAATGACTGTTTTACGAGCATGCGTTGCGCAGTTCCTACGCAGGCTCGTAAGTTCACGAATTTTCAATATTTTCATTCCAGATTTTCAACATTGCCATTTTATTACACTTCCTTATGAGCAGTACAGCTGTCATTTTTTACATCTTGCCCAAAACGTGTTTCCGCCCACCTAGTGCACAATGGTGCAGTCGGTGTGCGAAATCAATGTATGGGACACATTAAGAAAATCACAGTGACACTGTTCATGAGCAGAGGTGTTAAAATGGCTATGTTGAAAATTTGGTGAAAAAATTCCTAAAAATGACTGTTTTATGAGCGTGCGTTGCACAGTTCCTAAGCACGCTTATAAGTTTGCGAATTTTCTATATTTTCACTCCAGATTTTCCACATTGCCATTTTATTACACTTCCTTATGAACAGTACAGCTGCCATTTTTCACATGTCACCCAAAATGTGTTTCCGCACATGTAGCGCACAATGGTGCAGTCAGTGTGCGAAAGCAATGTTTGGGACAGATTAGGAAAATCACAGTTACACTGTTCATGAGCAGAGGTCTTAAAATGGCTATGTTGAAAATTTGGTGACAAAAGTCCATAAAATGACTGTGTCACGAGTCAGCATTGCGCAGTTTCCACGCACCCTCGTAAGTTCATGACTTTGTAATATTTTCAGTCCAGATTTTCACCAGTTGCATTTTTCCACACTTCCTTATGAATAGTACAGCTGTCATTTTTCACAACATGGCCGAAATGTGTTTTCACACTTTCAGCGCAGAGATGCGTGGTCGCTGTGGGAAATCATTGTTCGGGACAGATAAAGAAAATCACAGTGACACTGTTCATGATCGGAGGTCCCAAAATGCCTGAATTGACAATCTGCTGTAAAAAATGCCCACACTAATTACATTACGGGTGTGCGTTCCACAGTTTCTATGCACGCTCGTAACTTCACCAGTTTTTTTAATATTTTTTACTGCAGATTTGCAACATTGCCATTTTTTCCACCTCCCCATGAACAGTACAGCTGTCATTTTCCACATCCTGTTCGGAATGTGTTTTTGCACCTGTGATGCTAAATGCTGTAGTCGCTGTGCATAAGCAGCTTTTGACTAACAAACTGATATTGCCACTGTTCATGAGTTGGGGGTCTCAAAAAAAACATGTTGAAAATTTGGAATGAAAATACCAACGAATGTCTGAGCTGTTAGGGTTTCCAACCATAATGCCCCACCCTGTAGAGAATGACAGGCATCAGGGGTGTGACTTGGGATTCTTGCCTGTAATGCTCATACCATTCCACACCCTGCAACCAGTGAGAGGCATCAGTATGCCTTGGACTCTTTCCCAAAGTTCACCCCATTCTCCTATACGCACCCATCTCACCATATTTCCTGATGGAATGGGGTGCGCCATAGACAAAGACCCCAAGGCACACCATGACACTTGTCAGTGTCTGCAGGGTAGGGTGTGGTGAAATGGCGTGGCCGTTATGCCTGACGACCCAAAGGCACACCCCAATGCCTGTCACTCTCTGCAGGGTGGTGGTGGGGTTGGCTTCAGTTTAATACTTCACTGCCATTCCTATTATGCAGCTCTGTAACTTCTGCACTACCAATGCCAATGCTAGCAAGCAAACATTCGGCATTGACAAATGCTGGTTTTTATTCCCCCAGCTAGCTGCTCATCTAACAGGGATATACCCTGTCCTTCAGGCTAAAGCTGTCAGTCAAGTAGTGGCTGGTTATTTTCTTCCCCATTTCCTGCCTAATTCCTCTCTCTGCCACTCTGCATGAGCAACAGCCTTTCAGCAGCATGTGTGCATGTCCACTGCATGGGGAAGCAAGTACTCTGGCCCTCATGTAGGTGGCGCCATGATGCTGGAACCAGCCACCAGCCCACTCTGGGTAGAGCACATTGCTATGAAGCAACTGCTCTAGCCCATTGCCTCACCCCACATGGCATCCAGTGTTTATTCCAGAAGCTGGGTTTCCTGCTTGACAGCATGATACCCTGCTTTTGGACCATTGGGGAGACCCTTTTCCTCAATTTCTTTATGGACCCTTGTTGAGGCTGCCCATTTTCCCACCAGATAATAATTTTTGGAATTCCTGTTTAGTTCTGAAACCCAGTGATATAAAACCACTTTTCTGTTTTTTGACTATGACTAAAAAAAAAGTTAATGCAACTATTTAATTAACAATAAAAAAATGCCTGTAAGAAAAAATAAAACATCAAAACATACATTCATAGGACTGGCCTGCACAGCACCACACATCAGTTCCTATTTAGATCAAAATCAGTAAGTGTTTTGCAACTGTCCCATTGTAATACATTAGGGGACTGGTATATGCATTTTATAGCTGTCAATGAGTGTTGTGTTTGTTGTGTCTTGCTACTGCTCCTTGCAACTGTCTAATGCTTCACTAACGTTCTTTTGTCTGCAAGGAAAAAAGTGCAAGAGAACCTGAAGAGCAAGTGGCAGCATTCTTGTGAACATGCAACCAGGAGAATATGTGGTCTGGAGAATAAAAATTATGAGGAGAGACTACAGGAACTTGGACTATATACATTGCAATATAGAAGACTTCGGGGAAATTTGTGTATGATTTATAGGGCATTTCAGGATAGTCAACTTTGCAAAGATTTAGGACTCCTAGTTAAAGTAAACTATAGGTATGCAAACAGGAGGCATGGGTTGCAGTTGGAGATGGACAAATGGAATACTCTTAAAAGGAAGAACTGGTTTAGCCAGAGAGGAGTAACAAAGTGGAATAGTTTACCTAGGGACATAGTGGAAAGCAGGACTATAGAGGCATTTAAAATTGGCTTGGATAACCATTATAGGGATAAGTGCAAGATAATATAATATAGTAATGGGGCAAGCATTAAGGACGAAAGTCTGTGTAGCTTGTATAACCTATGTAACCTAGGTGATATCACTGAAGAAGCCCTCATGTTGTTTAAGCTAGGTCCCCCTCCCCCAAATGTGATGACAAGCATGGCAATGAATGAGCTCAGAGAGGGAGTACAGTTAACTCTCAGTCTGAACAACTCTGTGACTAGAAAGATGACCTTTATTTTTTTTTCTGAAAAAAAAATATGAAATTGCCTATATAAAACTGGGAGTTTTCATGCTACTAAAGGACTGCAGTGCAAAAGGACAAAGAACATCATAGCTGTGGCAACATTTGATACTTGTAGGAACTAGGAAATATCTCTCTCTGCCTCTCTATATATTGAAACAATGCAAAAGAACTTTTAAAAAAACTAATGTTTAGAAAAAATGTAGCTTTTATTTCACCCTTTTTCTCTAATTGTCACCCTTATCTCATTATTACAAAGGACATTTGCTTGGAAATGGGACCTGATTTTATAATGTTGTCGCAGGGCTTGTATCAAGCCCTGTGTCAACTGCAAAGTTTGGCGCAGCTGCACCAAAGCCATTGGATGCAACACTGCATGATTTTACAAGGGCTGGCATAGTTATGATAATTTTTTCACTTTACAGCAGCTTGTGCCAAAGGTTTGGTTCAAGCCCCATGAAATGGGTACCCCTATGGATGCAAAGTTAGACCAGGGGGGAGCTGGTCTAACAGGCTGCATTCGCCACAAAAGACTTGTGACAGGGGGTTTGCGGCAATCTTCTTTGTAAAATTACACTTGCGTCAAACTCTTTGCCACAAGTCCACAAAACCTTTTCAAATCAGGCCCAGGATCTCTGCCATGTTTGCTCTGTCTGCGTGTCTACTTGTGCACTCACAGTTGTGTTTATGGCATCCCAGTCTGTTACAGTGGAAATAATTATGTCTTAAACAGGCTTTATGATGTTATGTGTAGACAAGCTGTCAAAGCGAATAAAGTCCATGGGACAGTAATCTTGTTTTATGTCACATCTCTCAGTAATCAAAAAGGGAAAAGAACTGTAAAAATATAGTTCTGGCTGAATGGTACAGGGGTAAAAGTATAGAACTGAAAAGCAATGGGTTGCAGGTTCAGTCCCACTCAGGATCACAAACAAGATTATCGGAGGAAATCCGAGCGACAGTAAACCTGTAACTGACCCAGAGGTGTGGAGGGGGGAGGCACTGGATGCTTCACCTACCACCACACCAGCGACCCAGGTTCAGGAACGGTCCCGGGTCAACCTGGGGCTGATAGGAGAAGAAGGATTGAAAGTCCACCAATGGCTCTCCTCCTTCTGGGTGAGGAAAAAAGTGTACATTGCTGCTTGGCTGCTATCTAGTGGTGGGTAGATGGCACAACAGCGGTCACCAGAATTGAAACTCAGAGGCGGGCGTGGAAAGCGTGCACCATCTTCACAGTCTGCGTGTTCACCATTGAATGCTGCTGGCTCTGACTAAATGGGAGCAACAGGCAGAAAAGAACCACTGTCTGCAGCATGATGCTGCGACCCTAAAGGAACAGCACCACCACCATCCATGGTTAGGTGTTGCAACAGGGATTGCCAGACCTGAAAGCCGGAGGCAGGCACTGAGAGTGTGCACTGTTTTCATGGTCTATGTGCACACCATTGCAAGCCACTGGCCCTGACTCAGGGACAGTAACAGGCAGAAAGGAATTCTCTGCCAGTAGGATGATACTGTAACACTGCAGGGATCACACTGCCACCACCATCCATGGCATACCTCTCAACTGTCCCTACTTTTCAGGGACATCCTTGATTTTACCTGTGACATTTCCACTGTCCCTCCTAAATTTGGAATTTCTGTGACAGAAGAATAGGGATTCAAAGCATAAAATAATGCCAGACTTTAGTGTTACAGCCGTAGTTCTCCTTTAGAAAATGCCTTTTACATTAAGCCAGACATTATGGTATAATTGTTGAGCTAATATTAAGATTTCTTAAGTTATGTCCCTGATTTTAGGCACTTGTCCATGATTTTTTTAAAGTAGTCCACCCAGAATTTGCAAAAACATATGTTATGCAGTGTTTTGATATGTATGTTAAGTCCTAGTGTGTCCTTCCCTCTGTCTGCTATTAGGAGTTTTTCCTAAATTAGCCTGCTAGCTGTATGGTAGTTTTACGACCCCTGGGAATCTCCATCACAAATAGGTTTATCGTCTTTCTTTCTAATATGATGCACCCTGTCTCATGTGACAATGATGTAGCCAGGCCCTTAAATTTAGCACGTGCACTGCTTTAAAATCAGTATAAAATCAGTTCACAACAGCAGAGCTGTGTAACTGTTCTTATTCTGGGAGCACAAATGGTAACAGTTACAGTTTAGCAGATACCCGAGAGCTAGCTAACTGGGGGTTCTGTAAGACAACAGCTACTAAATAGCTCTAATTCACTATTTTTGTTTTCTATGTGCATCAGGTCTAGCTAGCAGGAGTGTTTAAATTTTAAAACTTTTAATTTTATCAAACTATACACAACTATAAAAGCATAGAAACTGCCCAGATCATCAATGCTATAATTAATAAAGACTCTCTTTTCCTACAGAAACCCCACTCAGTTAGATGTCAAGTATTTGCTAAACTTTAAATGTAAGTATCAGCATTCTATTAGCAGTTAGTGCTGATTCTGCTCTGTGACAAGATTCTCATATATATATATATTATGGTAGCACAGTAGTGCTACCATAGTTAGGGTTGCGGAGCCATTTCTATGTTAAACCCCAAAAGTTTGCACCTTAATAACTTTGCAACCGTGTGATGGATTTGCCTGAAATTTGGAATACGTGATCAAGAATCATAGGCCTTGGGATCTGCCAAGTTTCGTACCAGTTGGATATACAGCTGTGGAGTTATTAAGTGTGATCTGTGCGCGCGTTTACATTTTTTCTGGAATTCTATGGTCACACCTACAGGTCGTACGGTTTGCGCGACCAGCACAAAATCTTCAGGGAACATGCAGCCGGGGTCCCCGATGTGCCTTTTGAAGATTTGGTGAAAAAATATTAAACGGTTCAAAAGTTATTCAAAAAACAGTTTCCCATTATAAGTCAAAGGGAAAAGTTAACAAAAAGTTCGACAGTGTCGCAAATGCATTTTTACTTTCGCAAATGGGCCTGTTACTTTCGCAAATCGGCCATTTTGTTTTCAGTTGGTGATCAGAAAAATGGTTGGCATTTAAATTTGAGACTCTCTAGCAACCTAATTATTTTTGTATTCACCTAGTCGGGCCCTGAGGATGCTTGCCATGTCTTTATTTGTGGTAAAACACCCCGAAATATGTTTTCAAATTTCTGGAAAAAGTACTTTCGCAAATTACTTTCGTGCTCACGAAAGTGTCGAACTTTTTTGTGAAAGCTTTAGCAAATTGCGACAGTAGTTTTCCATCTGTGGGACAGTGACAGCGATTGTTTGGCACTGTGCTGCAAAAGAACCGTTGGGAGTTCTGGGCTGAAATTTGGAGGGAACAGAGCCGACATCTCACAGATGTGCCTTTCAGTGTTGTATTAAAAAATATTACACAGCAGCAAAGTTACGGCACTCCAAAGTTGACGGTTTTTCCCATAGGATAACATTACGGCGCCCGACGCATTACAGAAATCCTTTGTCACCCTGCTGCAAAATAACGGTTTGGTCTTTTTTCCTGAAATTTGGAGGGAAGACAGCCAACAGCACACAGATGTGCCTTTCAGTAGTTTGGTGAAAAAATATCACACGGCGGCAAAGTTACCGCACTCCAAAGTTGACGTTTTTTCCCAAAGGATAACATTATGGCGCCCGACGCATAACAGAAATCCTTTGGATCCCTGCTGCAAAATAACGGTTTGGTCTTTTTCATGAAATTTGGAGGGAAGACAGCCAACAGCCCACAGATGTGCCTTTCAGTGGTTTGGTGAAAAAACATTACAGGGAGGCAAAGTTATGGTGCTCCGAACTTTTCTTTTTTTCCCATAGGATAACATTATGGCATTCGCCGCGCCTTTCAGGGCCCGTATCTCGGAAACGGTGCGAGATACGGACTTTTCATTGGAAAATTTCTAAGCCCCTAGCCAGGACAGTTGTAAATAATATGACTTTTAAATTTTTTTTCTACGTCGTACGGTTCCTGAGATATAATGTATTTAGTATTCCAAGATCTAATTTTCTGCGTCGATACTCATTATTATGCATACATTATTTGTACTCACTGTCTTTCTCTATGCAAGTTTTGGGGAAAACCAGCATGTGCGCTTACATTACTGTTACTGTTGCCCTTTCCGCTTGCGGTTCCGTACCCGTTTCACTTAGAGTTGACGTCTACGCCACCATGTGCGTTATCCTTGCTTTTCATTTTTGCGCTTGCGTTTCTGTTATTTTTGCCATTTCTGTCTACAGTACTGTTTATCTTTCTGTTTCACTTTACATCACCATGCCCATTGACATTTCTGTTTGCAGGCACCATGTTACTATGTGACAACACATCACGTGGCAGACCATTCCCGTCTATGCCACCATGTGCATTACCCTTTCTGTTCTCATTCGTGCTTGTGTTACCATGTGCACCACTGTTAGCATTTCTGTTTGCATTGCTGCTCCTGTTAGCCGCATAACATTCACTATTTCTCAATATCATTCTCAAAAAGAAGGGAAATTAGAGGCAAAAAACTCCATTTAATGCATTAGTTAGGGTTGTTCCACAGCGACAAAGTGAGGAAATTTGCTGTTAGGGTTGAAAACCCTAACTCCGAATTCACCCCCCCCCAGCACCACACAGACACAGACACACACACACATTCAAGTATGGGGAGGACCAAGTCAACACAACCAATGACAGACATCCAGCAGCAGGTGACAGAAATAACAAACAATTGTCTAAATGTACTACGAGACATCCCCACCCACCTGACCAGGTACTGCATGCTCAGTGGAGATCAATAGCAAAACTGAGGCCATGTACACCAAGGGCTGGATATTCAAACCTAAGCATTCTGGGCGCATGAGCCGCTAAGCAAAATAGTTGCACAGGGGTGTGGCCGGGGCAATATTCAAAGGAGTTGCGCTATTGAGCAACTCCTTTGAATATCACCCCTCAGCCACAGCCACTGTGCATGGCGCAGTGGAGCTTGCGCCACCGCAAGTTGTCAGAGTGGAGCATTCAACTTGCGGTGGCGCAAGTACCATTGCGCCATGCGCAAAATCACGATATTCAAAAGGTGACATGCAAATGGGGCCATAATTCATGCAAGGCGCAGGGGGGGCCATTTGCATCTGATTATGACCCCATTTGCATGCCATTAGCATGTAGGTGCGCCAATCCCCGAGGACTTGCGCCTGGCGCCCTGCCAGGCAGCAGCCGTCGGGGACCGACGCACCCTGCTGCCCGATCGCGGGCAGCAATGTGGCTCCCCCACCTCCTCCCGTACATATCCCTGGTGGTCCAGTGGACGAAATGCTGTCCTTGGGTGGCATGTTTAAAACTCCTCCCCGTTCATCCCTGGTGGTCAGTGGACGAAATGCCCGATCAGCGGGCAGAAATGGAACCCCAAACATCACCTTGTGCCCGATCCGGGCAGTGAGTAAGTGAACCCCACCCCAAACATCTCCTTGGTGGTCCAGTGGACGAAATGCCCGATCGCGGAGCGGTAAGTAAATTGAACCCCCAAAACATCTCCTGGTGGCTGTGTCCCCCCACCCCAACCACCCACGAAGCCCCACCACCCCGCTCCCCGGCAGCGGCGGGTGGCAGCATCCACCCGCCGCCCGCCCGCTGCCCGCCCGACTGACTGCCGGTGAACTGCCGCCCATTGGTGCAGAGCAAGGTCAATGGCGTGCAGCACATACATGACAGTCCAGATTTGTGAATAATTCATTCACAATCTGAACTGTCATGCTCTAGTATAAACTGCGCATGGCTGCTGCTACGCAATAAGCGTCTGCTACGAGAGCAGTCAGCTCGGCAGCGGCGAGCAAGCGAAATGAGGTGGATGCTGCCGGCTGCCGGGGGAGCGGGGTGAGGGCTTCGGGTGAGTGGGTGGGGGACACTAGCCACCAGGGGAGATGTTTTGGGGTTCAATTTACTTTACTGCTCATGATCGGGCATTTCGGTCCACTGGACCACCAGGGAGATGTTCGGGGTGGGGGTTCAATTTACTCTCTGCCCATGATCGGGCACAAGGTGATGTTCGGGGTTCCATTTACTTTCTGCCCGCTGACATTTCGTCCACTGACCACCAGGGATGTGGAACGGGAGGGGGGCTACATTGATGCCCGCGATCGCAGGTTGGTGGGGGGCACAGGGACTGAGTTGGGGGCCAGCCACAGGTGGCAGCTGCTGTGTTGCGCCCTGCAATACAGCAGCTCAACTGTGGGTGGCCCTCGACTTAAGCCTTTTTTTGGGGGACTCAAAGTCCTGCAGGCGCAGGTTGGGGGTTGCGCCTGCACAACTCTGCACAGCCCAGCTGAATATCGGGCTGTGCAGTTTATGCATGGTTCCTCCCCCTCCAGTTGAGCATGCATTCATTTGCATTGCGCTGTTGCTCAGCCTGTTTTCAGTGGCGCAACTGCCTCCTGCTGAATATCACAGAATGGTGCAATTTAGGACTTGAGCATGCAGAACCCTGTTGCGCATGGCCCAGCCCACGAATATCTGGCCCCAAACGTACACATCCCTGATCGCAGCTGACACAACGTACACACTTAGTAGTTGCATGGCCTTACCTACTGATGCCCCACACACACCACAACTGGTACTGTGCCGTTATTCAATATAAATGCTGAAGGTGCATGATGACAGTTGTAGAAAGGTTTTAACACTAGTGAGTATACATTAATTAAGAGAAGCACATAAATTAACTACAAGACACTAGCATGCTCAAGATAAAAGTAGTGATACATTTAGTAGGTGATTTACATAGTAGTACATTTACTGCAATGGTTTACTCAACATAGAGAGCTGGATGTAAACGTATGGAAAAGCATTGCCTGTTCAACGCTGTGAAATTGGTACTGCCAGTATCACGCGGCATTCTTACTGATGAAGGTGTACTGCTGATGTACATACATAGACCTTCAGTGTGTTTCAATACTAAAGATGCAGTAAGTATTCTTTGTAAGAAACATTGTAATTGCATGGATCAGGCCAAGCAACTTCTAAATATCATAGCACTACTGAGCCAACAATGATGTACCTGTATCGAGATGTATATAGGATAGATTTTCCTGTAGGCACTTACTGAGTATGTTGTACCTGATAAAGACAATCTCATTGCATCTGTGATGACTAACTTCTTCAAATAGTAATACATTTACTATTGTTGCAATGAGTGATCTATGCCACTTATGGACACAGTGTGATTTTTAACAGTTGTTTCATACTCAGGCTGTATGCCTACTGTTTGGGTTTGCCACACTTCTGTCACTGATGCTATCAAAGTGATAACTATGTTAGTGTGCTACAACAGGACTCAAGTAGGTATGGTGTAGATATAAACAGAATGTCTTTTAGTATTGATTTAACTCATAATGGGGTAAGTGTACTAGAGCAGGGGTTATCCTCTATCACTGACTCTGTCAGTTATAATCACACTAGGGTTTTGATGACTGTAATGATCAAGTTACACTGTTCATCTTCATGAGTTCATATTCACAGCCATTCTCCAGTAACTAGACAGTGTATGGTGTAACTGGGTGGGACACTGTGTTGCAAAAGCTGCTGCAGTGCCTAGCAGAGGAGAGTATCTACTCATAAAGACAATTAAGCAATAAGGCATGATCAACAGTTATGTTAAATGGTCTGTTAATCACCCTGTAGGGGTTTAATGTTGAATGAGGCATGGCAGTGTCACATGTCGCTAGACAGTGATAAACTGACCATTAACATAATACCTGGGGTGGCTTATTGCTATCATATAAAACTGTTTTTAAACAACATTAAACCATGTTCATCATATGGTTAGGCTCTACATGTATGTTAATAAAAACTAAACATAAGGCTGTTACAATGTTTACAGTCAATTGGAAAGCTGCATTTCTCAAACCCTTGTTATAATCAGAGATATTATACCTGTACAACTCCTTGGTTTTGCTTAACTCTGTTGCTCAGGTGGCCCACCACAAGTGGTGTGGTCTGGTGTGGGGCATCGGTAGGAAAGGCCATGCAACTACTAAGTGTGTTACGTTGTGTGCAGCTGCAATCAGAGATATGTATGTTTGGTGTGCATGGCCTCAGTTTTGCTGTTGATCTCCACTGAGCATGCAGTACCTGGTCAGGTGGGTGGGGATGTCTCGTAGTACATTTAGACAATTGTTTGTTATTTCTGTCACCTGCTGCTGGATGTCTGTCATTGGTTGTGTTGACTTGGTCCTCCCCCATACTTGAATGTGTGTGTGTGGTGCTGGGGGGGGGGGGTGAATTGAGTTAGGGTTTTCAACCCTAACAGCTAATTCCTCACTTTTGTCGCTATGGAACAACCCTAACTAATGCATTAAATGGAGTTTTGCCTCTAATATATATATATATATATATATATATATATATATATATATATATATATATATATATATATTTTTTTTTAAATGAAGTGTATGGTATGAAGCTGCAGCATAGAAACTGTAAAATACTTTGAAGTCAGCTTTTCTCCTGTGTGTGGCATGGCATGAAAGCAACAGGTTGACAGTGACTATTCCAGCTACACATTTGATTCCATTTACAATGGTTAACTGCACTACACGTTTAGTGTATCACACTTTTTCAAATAATAAAACAAATATTCTCCAAACTAAAGAACTCACACATACATATGTTTGTACTTTATTAAAAAGACACTTCACGTTTATAACAAAAAACAAACAAAAAAATAAATAAATTAAAATCATGTCACAGAGCAAAATCAGCCCTAACTCCCAATTCCTTCTAGTAGAATTATGGTACCTACATTTACAGTTTAGCAAATACTTAAGAGCTGAGTAGGTGTTCTGTAAGAAAACAGCTACAGTCTTTACTAATTATAGCATTGATGATCTGGGGCAATTTTTGTGCTTTTTATTGTTGTGTGAAGTTTGATGAAATAACATTTTAAAATGAAAACATTTACTACTGCTAGCTAGACCTGACACACATTGCAAACACAAATAATGAATTAGAGCTATTTAGCAGTTGTTTTCTTACAGAAACCCCAGTTAGCTAGCTCTCAGGTTTCTGCTAAACTGTAACTGTTGCCATTTGTGCTCCTTGGATAAGAACAGTTACAAAGCTCTGCTGTTGTGAACTGATTTTAAAGCAGTGCACATGCTAAATCTAAGGGCCTGGCTACATCACTGTCACATGAGACAGGGTGCATCGTAGGAGAAAGAAAGACAATAAACCTATTTGTGATGGAGATCCCCAGGGGTTGTAAAAGAACCATACATCTAGCAAGCTAATTTAGGAAAAACTCCTAATAGAAAACAGAGGGAAGGACATACTAGGACTTAACATACGTATCAACACACTCTGCACAACATATGTTTTTGCAAATTCTGGGTGGACTTCTCCTTTAAGCAGTGTCCCTGCTCTGCAGTGCAAGAGGTTGAATGGTATGCATGGCATCCATTCACACAATGAGGTAAGAATGTAATTGGGTAAGGCCTGGAGGTGAGGTGATGGGGCTTGGGGGGCAACAGTAAAAGGGGCAGACGGGCAGGGGAAGGAGGATCAGGGCCATATAAAAAAGAACAACAAAAATATAAAACTAAATTGTGTCTTAATGTCACATTTTTCAAAGTTATCCAACTGGTATTGGGGCTCTTTAAAGGGTACACGAACTATATGTAATTTAAATCAACTATTTCTGGTGTTTTCTGTTCATTATTGACATTCTGTGAACATAGTTAATGCCATTTTATATGCATTCTGCATGCTGAGTATCTTTTCCCCACTATGTTTAGTGCTGTCAAAGATACACTCTCCAGACTCCCTGTCACATACACAAATAGTTATAGTACCAGTGGTATGCCCCAGAGCTGTTTGAAAGTCTGCAATTCTTTTCAGTTCATAAAGTTTTCTTAGTTTGACTTCATTCCATCCTTTTAACATTTTAAAGGGTTCTTGGTCTCATCATTCACCTGAGTCATGATTAGCCTGACTACCGATGACAAGGTGACCCCCCCTCATGAGTCATTTACAGTATCTACATTTCAAATGTTAACATGCTAATATGAACTGAGCTCCCACAGCTTTCTCTCTTTCCTGCACGGAAACCACTGCCTGGCTTCATATTTTATATAGTGTGCTCTGGCCCATAAGAGACTCACAGGTGACCACTTGGTAGCACAGTAATTAGGAGAAGGCCACTTCTCTCCTGTTTTAATTCAATGTTAAAGGATTAGCATGCTGGAAGATGGAATAAAGACAAAGTAGGAACACTGAATTAACATAAATGAATTGCAGGCTTTCAAGCAGCTTTGAGGGGAAGAGCACTGGTACTCATATCACAACTATTTGATTCTGATTTTTGCCACACATCAGTGGCATCCCTGCAAAATTTTAAGAAATATAAATAAGAAATGTGATAAAATCTTTGTGTATTAGTTGGGATTGAGCTTGGTAATGCTCACACACACACACACACACACACACACACACACACACACAAGTGTGAGACTTGATGGTTATTATCTTCATAGCCTGATGATGATGTCTGTTAGCCAGCTAATGGTCAGAAAACCAGTGTAATCAGTGGGGCTAAATCCTTTAAACTACACAAAGTTCATGCCTATCAGCCACTGAAACACTGTCATCATCAGCCATCTCAGCACTGTCTTTTTAGTAGCAAGCCTCCTGCACTTTTACATCCATGGGCATATACAGCACACACCTACACAGACCCCCAATGCTGCCTAAGCACCACCAATGCATTTGTTTTGCACATGCACACAAGCAAACATAAAAACAGCTGACTTTCTAGTCAATTTGAGTAGCCTGGCCGGGGCTGAGAAAACAAGGGGGGGGGGTGAGTTACTGGAGCAAAGGGCGCAGGGGGAAGCAATTTACAAAACAACATTTAGTCAACATGACTTTCATACACACTGTATCCCAAAGTGTTTTACAAGGCACAGGAGTTCCATGATTGTAACATGGGGACTATAGAATACAATTTCCTGTGCTCAACCCAGCCCGACAGGGAATAAAATAAAATCTAACTGGTCCCCTCTCCCAGCTATCTAATGGGTCTGGTGAGCAGCCAAGCCTGTCAAGGAATATAAAAAATATATGCCCACTTCCCCAACTACCAGATGGGTCCAGTGCCCAGTCCAGCCCATGAGGGAATAAAGTAAATCTGTTTCCCTCCCCCAACAACCAGACAGCTCCAATGACTAGCCTGACCCATCAGGGAATTAAAATAAATCTGGCCTTCACCCACTACCTCACTAACTAGCTGACTGATCTGGTACCCAACCCAGCTCATCAGGGAATAAATATATAAATATATATATCCCTGTCTTACAAACTACCTTATGGGTCTGGTAGGCAACCCTGCTTGTCAGGGAATAAAAACAAGTCCCCTTCCCCCTCAACTGCCTGTCAAGTCCAGTGCCCAACAACCTGAAAGGTCCAGTGTCCAACCTGGTCTGTCAGGGAATTACTGAAATCTGTCCCCCTCTCTTCAGTTACCTGATGGGTCTGTTGCCAAACCTGGCCCATGTATTAAGCTAAATGGAGATAAGAATGAGCAGCAGCAAAGCAGTGAGTGGAAGGTGGAATAGGCAGTGTAGTAGAAACATAGAAACATAGACTTTGATGGCAGATAAGGACCATTTGCCCACCCAGTCTGCCCATTTCCCTACCTATTGGATAAGCTGCAGATCTTAGTTAACCAACAGCCTACTTCTTCCTAACCCCCACCAGAATTGCTTTATGTCTGTCCCATGCATTCTTGAATTTCCCCACTGTTTTTGACCCCACAACATCCTAAGGAAGGCCACTCCATGTGTCCACCACCCTCTTCATGAAAAAATAGTTCCTCACATTGCCCCTGAGCCATCTCCCTCTATCTTCAAATTGTGCCCCCTTGTTCTTGCACATCTCTTTTTCTGAAAGATGCTAACCTCTTGGGCTTTGTTGATTCCCTTGAGGTACTTGAAAGTTTTATCATGCCCTTCCCCCCTTCCTCAAGGGTATACATGTTAAGCTCCTTTAGTCTCTCTTCAGAGTGGCTTCTGCAGACCCTGCACCATTTTAGTTGCTTTCCTCTGGACTGCCTCCATCCTGTCTATGTCCTTGCAGAGATGGGGTCTCCAGAATTGCACGCAGTACTCTAGATGGGGTCCCACCAACTGTCTGTACAGAGGGATAACAATTTCATGTTTTCTACTGGTAATGCCTCTCCCAATGCATCCCAGTATCCCCCAGCCCTCCTTACTACCTTCTCACATTGCTTGCTTACCTTTAGGTCATCTGATATGACTACACCCAGGTCCCTTTCTATTTTTGTTGTTGTTAGTACATCCCCCCCCCCCCCGTGTACTCTTCTTCTGGGTTTTTGTTTCCCAGGTGCATTCCTCTGCACTTCTTTGCATTGAATTTAAGCTGCCATACCTTTGACCATTCCTCTAACCTTACCAAGTCCCTTCTCATCCTTTCCACCCCCCTTGTGTATCAATCCTGTTGCAGATCTTTGTATCATCTGTAAAGAGACATACTTTTCCTTCCAATCCCTCTGTAATGTCACTTATAAAGACAATAAAAAGGACCGGTCCCAGTACCGAACTCTGTGGTACCCCACTAGTAACCCCCCTTTCTTCGGAGTGGACTCCATTTACTATTACCCTCTGTGTCCTGTTGTCCAGCCCATTTTTACCCATGCTACCACCCTGGGACCCATTCTTAGGCTGGCTAACTTCTTTATTAATCTTTTGTGTGGGACTGTGTCAAATGCCTTACTAAAGTATAGGTAGGCCATGTCCACAGCCCCTCCCTGGTCTACTACTTTGGTCACCCAGTCAAAGAAATCTATTAGATTCATCTGATGTGACTTTCCCGCTGTGAATCCATGCTGCCTTGGGTCCTGTGCCCCACTGGCCTCTAAGTACTCAACAATTCTTTCTTTCAGAAGTGATTCGATCATTTTCCCTACCACTGAGGTCAAACTAACAGGTTTGTAGTTTCCTGCCTCTGCCTTGCTCCCCCTTTCATGAAGGGGAATCACATCCACCCTCCTCCAGTCCTCAGGTACCACACAATCCTCCCATGATTCGTTAAAAAGGGTAGTCAGTGTTGTCACTAGTTCTCCCCTTAGTGCTTTTAGAATTCTGGGGTGAATCCCGTCAGGTCCCATTGCTTTACCCTCCTTCAGTTTCAAGAGTTCTTTCAGAACCCTTTCTTCTGTGAATGAACTGGTATGAATCCCTCTATCCAGCATGCTTCTATACTGAGCAGCAGTATTCATTCAGTATCCTCCTTTTCACTGTCACCCTCTGCCCACCCACCTCCCCTTCATTAAGTCTTACTGTCCCTCTCTTGGTCTTTCTTTGCTCTCTAATGTACATATAACATTTTTTATCCCCCTTCTTAACCGAGTTAGCTATCTTTTCCTTGGTTTGGGCCTTTGTTATTCTGACTGCCTTCCCCACTTTCTTCTGCTTTAACCGGTACAGTTCTCTGTCCTGTTCCTTCTATGTTTCCTTATGCTTCCTGAATACTATATTTTTCTCCCTAACCTTCCCCGCCACATCTTTTTAGAACCACAGTGGTTTCTTCCTTCATTTTAATTTGTTTATTTGCTTCACACAAAGGTTTGTTGCCTCTATGATGGCAGTTGTGATTTTTCCCCATTGTTCCTCCACCCCTCCTTCTTTTCCATTTGCTAGTGCTTTTCTAAGGCATTCTCCCATTTTGCCAAAGTCAGCCCTCCTAAAGTCCAGTACCCTCACATTTGTATGGATTGATTCTACGACTGTGTTCATCATGAACCACACTGCTTGGTGGTCACTTGTTCCCAGATGGCTACTCGCTTCTAAATCTGAGATCCTCTCTCCATCCCTGTTTGAGAGTACCAGGTCCAAGATTGCTCCCTCCTGAGTGGGTTACATTGCAGCTGTCTGAGGCATGGCCCCTGTAGGGCATCAAGAATGACCCTGCTCTTGGATGTGGCTGCAACAAAGGTGCTCCAGTTAACATCTGGCATATTCAGGTCCCCCATCAACATCTCCCCTTTTTCTGCCATCCTAAGGATGCCTTCTATCATTTCCTTGGACATTTCTCCCCCTGAGATGGGGGTCTGTATATAATCCCCATGCGGATTGTGAAACACTAGTATCCCTATGCCCATTTATTCAGGTCACAGTGAGGGGTCAAACACTGCACTGGAGGCTTTGGTCTGCTGCTGCACTGCTGCTCATACCACTACCATGCACGTTCAACCCAGCCTGCCGCACAGCGGTATAGTCCAGTGCCCAACCTGGCCCGTCAGGAAATAAAACAAAATCTGTCTCCCTCCTGCAAAACAACTGATGGGTTCAGTGCACAACCCAGCTCATCAGGGAATCAAAAAAAATATTTGGCTACCCACCACCAAATACTTAATAGCTTCAGTGCCCAACACAATATGTTACAGGATAAAATATGAGTCCCTCTTCCTGCACTCAGCTACCAGATGAGTCCAGGGCCAAACCCAGATTATCAGGGAATAAGGAAAATCTTTCTCCATCCCCCCGACAATCTGACAAATACCAAGCCAAACCTGGCCTTTCAGAGAATAAAAAAAATTGGTCTCCTCACCCAAACTACCTGACATGTCTGATGCCCAACCTTGTCCATTGGGTAACAAAAAAAACTGCCCCACCCCTCAACTACCTGAATGGTCTGGTGTCCTACCCAGACCAGCACAGAAGAAAAAATAAACATGACGATATCGGCGGGGGAGTGCTGGGTGGACTTGAATCACTGTGTACAGTGTAGGAGGCATTACTGAAAAGCAGTGCCTCTGTGTCAAAGTTGTCCCTACTAGCAGGTATGAAATAATTTTGTAAAACTGACGTTGAATGAGTTACTTGTATAACTACAATTGTAATAGTGAGACTGGTGAGACAGTAAGGCCTGCTACAAAAATAAACAAAAGTAACAACATAAAAAGGCAAGACCAGCCTTGTTGGGAACAGCCAAATTATGTTCTGTTTGCTTAAATTGCCAAGGAGAATCTTTGCTAGACATGACCTGCCATGATGGACCAAAGCAGACCCCTATAGCACTGTGTGGTCAGCCATCAGAAAAATGTATTGTCACTATCATAGCACATCCACACTAGGAACCACATTTACAGTCACCATTTCTGAACCATTTTGGGAGGTCTGGTGTCCCAAACCATTTTAGACTGGTAACTTCTGAAATATGTATTTTCTGGTTGCAAATCAGTGGCTTGGAGGCACAGAAGAAATGCTACAGGCTTAGCCAGCATGATACCAGGGTTTCAATCCAGACAAGAAGCTTAAATATACCTGGATAGGTAAATCAGCAGAATATCAGAATTTTTGTTTATTATTTTTTTTTTTTTATCGTGGTATTCCTTCTGTGCCCTGGTGGCATCTGCTGCCTTCAGCTGTCACCCCAGCATTGCCGCCCAAGGATCAGACCCCCTCCCTTGAGCTCCCATGACTTACCCTTTGTGGCAGGGTGGTGGGGAGTATCTCAACCCACCCACAACAGATCCAGCCAGGGAGGTGCCTTCTCAGGGACAGCGCTGTGGGGACAGCTTCATACTGCCAGTACTTTTTCCGGTTTTCTCCCTTGCATGGAGGTGGGGTGTGCAATGACGCCTGCAGAGAGAGCATGCATGTTTCTGCACGTGCTCTCTCCAAGAATTTGCCCCATCTCCTCCCCTTGCTGCAGCATAATCGTGCTGCCTCCAGCAGCTGCTAGGGGCCAGTCGAACGGCGACTACTGATGGCCCCCCTCCTCGGAGAAGGAGAACAGCCCATCGGATGCCCAATCCTTCTCCTCCCCTGTCGATCTCCGGTGGCCTGTGCTTGTTCCTGAACACATGTCACCAGCATAGTGCGAGGTAAGGCATCCTGCGCCTCAACCCTCAGCACTACCGGGCCGGCTGAATATCAGACTTTTAATCTGAGGGTCTAGGTTTCATGTCCCTGTTAGGGTGCAGTATTGAAGGTCATTGGTTCCAGTTTCACATTGTGATTGGACTCATGCCATAAATGATGGCACACATGGGAAAGAGAAAGGGGAAATTGTTTAACCAGGAAAGGCACACTAAGCTGGAGCTTGTTTCCAGGTGCGATCTGGGAGCACAAGGAAGTTAAGTGACTTGCTCAGGGTCATACAGTATGCAAGTGGGGGCTGATGAGATTCAAACCCAGGTCTCCATGTTTGCAGCTCAGTGCCCTTAACCACTACGCTATACTGCCTCACAAGCATAGTACTAAGAGGATGTTGTACTGCCAGTGTGCATTGTCTTTTGGGTGAGGCATTAAACCGAGGTCCTCTCTACCTTTTCTGATGGTTCTTCAAGTGAATGCTAAAGATCCCATTGCACTTCTTGAAAAAAATAAAAGAATCTCCCTGGTGTCCTGGACAAATTTCCCCCCATTCACTAAGACACCACCAACAGTTTAATCTGGTTCAATTTCAGTTGGTTTGCATCTGTGTCTCCACATCACACCATCCCTGGAAATGAGTCTGAAAATTGGCAGTATTGTCTAGCCCTCCTTTCCCAACCAAAATTAAATATTTTTTCTATGACCTTTGGTAGAAGTCAGTATCTGTCCAAGCTCTAGCACATCCCAGCTTCACCACCCTGGATGGCTCCTGCCTGGAGGAAGTTGCCTCCTTTAAATATCTCAGGCTGTAACTGGATCATTACCTAGACTGTCTATGCCCAAGTTACGCATGCTCTATCACATCAAGGCTTGCATTCCTTTCCTTGCTTGCTGCAAGGTTGTCATCAAAATGATCTTCTTGGCATTTGAATATGGAGACATAGCTTATGGAACCACCTCTAAGATCACCCTGAAAAACTGTATTTTCTTCTTGAGAAGGGTGGTTTGGGTTTACCTAATATTTTTTGGTACTGCCTCTCTGCTCAACTAGAACTGGTGTATTTCTGGTTTCATAGCATGGAGTCGTCCTTGTCATGGCTCTTCCTAGAAGCTCAGCACACTGTAAGCAAAAAATTAATAGCAGCTTTCTTTTTGGATTTTTTTTTTTAAATTGGGGAATTCATCAAAAGTGTTAAGTATTTGTAAAAACAACATCTCTAGCTTGCCAAAGGATCAGTTCCCTCTTGGGTGCCAGCCCTAAACTAGCACAACTGTCTTCACTAATTTTTAATCAACACCTCCAACTCTCCTAGCGTAACCCTTTTTTTCTCAACATGACTACAAAAAATATGTTACTAATAAAAGATCTTAGTGGCATAGAGGGTTGAGGCACTCAGCACCTTATCTCCTGCCACACTGGTGACTTGAGTCATTCAGGGGCTGACCAGGCAAGGGAGGACTGAGTGTCCATGGGGAGGTGGGGGAGTCAGGTGACCCATTACTTGCCTGCCACCTGAAGGCATCCATGTAGCAGCACAGTCTGTGCACAGTAGAAAGGCAGTCAGTCATGGGCATTTGAGGACGTCTCCATGGAGAAGGAACTCGACCATTATGCCATTGCTCATGTTTGACTAGGGGAGAAACCCCATGGAGGGAAAAAACCCTCTGGCCACAGGATGACAATCGAGCCCTCGCAGGCCTTGCACTGATGACTGGGCACCCCACCATCAGTCCTGCAAGTGGAGGACAGTGGCATGAAGGTATGTCCCAGGGAAGTCAGGTGATGGAGCTGGGGGACGGGACTGAAGGGGGTTGCCAGTGGTGACTGGGGGATAAAATATAGATGAAAAAAAAAAAGTCTTTATATTTATAATACATTTATTACATCAGAAAAATTGCATGTGAGATATAACTTGCTAGCGGGACTTTTCATAAAGTATTTACGTATTCCAGATATTATCGAGAAATGTTTGGGTAACTTTGATATTCCCCTGGAAACCCCCATCAAATCTTTTTTCTCCAGATTGGATTCAAGCATGGAATTAATCCTCAAATTTTACAGCCTTGCAAGAGATAGTATATCTGTTAATTTAGCTTCTTTAAAAAGCAACTCTGCACTTCAGCATGTTCTTTCATAAATAAAATGTTTCCTTTCACTTCAATTCAGATTTATTTATATGGCGCCTTTCAAATGCCAAGGCACTGCATAAGCAGTAAAAGAACAGCATAAAATTACACACATATATATATATATATATATATATATATTAAAAAATATGAAATAACAGAAGACAGTCAACAGTATTAATTAATCCCTGAAAGCTTGGACCCATAGAATGGTTTTAAGTGCCTGTTTAAATCTTCCACAGTCAGGCACTAATGTAACTGACAGTGTAGAGAATTCCAAAAGGTGGTGGTCACATGCATAAATGCCCAGGCCCCAGAAGATTTTAAACAAACCCTTGAAATCTCTAGCAACCCCTTGTCAATCGAGCAGAATGATTGCCCAGGACAGTAAGGGACCAGAAGCTCTTTCAGGTAGTCCGGACCCTGTCTGTGTAGGGCTTTGTAAGTCAGAAGCCCAACTTTGAAGGTGATTCGCCACTGTACTGGCAGCCAGTGCAGTTCACGCAGCACCGAAGAAATGTGACAGGGCCGTGGGGTTCCCATCAGTAACTGGGCCGCTGCGTTCTGCACCAGCTGAAAGCAGCGAATATCCACCCCCAGAAGCCCTAGGTAAAGGGCATTGCAGCAGTCCAGATAAGAGGACACAAAGGCATGGCCCAACGTAGGAAGATCACCAAACGGAACAAAATGCTTAACTCTGGAGATATTCCTCAGATGGTAAAAAGAGGATTTGATGACGGCTGAGACCTGTGTACAAAGTGTCAGACCCTCATCAAAAATTTCCCCCAGGTTTCGCACCTGATCAGAGGTTGAGAGAGGGAGACCCCCAAGAAAAAGTCCCGAGGGTGACCCTGCCCTCAACCCCTCTATCCGGCAACCTGGGTCCACCACCAACACCTCAGTCTTAGCTGAGTTCAACCTCAACCAGCTCGAATTCATCCACTCCTGGATTTCAGCGAGGCAGTTATTAAATGCTGAGAGAGCTCTAACCTGGTCAGGCGTGAAAGAAAGGTAGAGCTGGGTATCATCAGCATAGTAGTGAAACCTCAGCCCATACCTTCTTACAATGTCTCCGAGGGGCAGCATGTACACTGCGAACAACATGGGGGACAGCACCGATCCTTGAGGAACTTCACATGATAAAGGAACTGGGTCAGAGGAATGGATCCCCAACACCACCCTCTGAGTTCTTCTGGTGAGTAAAGATGAAAACCACCTAAGGTGGTTCTTCAGGAGGGGTCCTATCCCTTCGCACTGATATCATAATCATTACTGAATCATGGCTGAAGCCCCACAGCCTTGATGCTGAATTCTCAATACCTGGGTACTTCTTAATTCGGCAGGACTGACTGGACAATAAGAAGGGTGGTGGCACTGCCATGTACATCTCCTCTAAACTCCAGTTCTCCACAATTCTCCACAATCTCACCTACCGTACCAACACCATCAATAGACTCCCTTCTAATCAAAATCTCCCTTCCGTACTCGATCCTCATATACATAGCAGGATCGTACTGCCCGCCGGACACATCTCTGTCTAGCATCCTAGACCACCTAGGCAACCTGAGGTCCCTTGCGGCTGGTGGCAAACTCCATATCCTTGGAGATTTCAACCAGAACTGGCTAGGCAGCGTAGCCACCAAAACGCACTGACAAATAAATGCTCTAAATCTGTCCCAACAAATAACGGAACCCACTCACCTAAACCACAAATCCAAAAAGCATACTCTACTAGATTGGGCCCTTACCACCCACCCACATCATATAATTAATGCTGTCCTACTACCGGACTCCCTCAGCGACCACCATATGATTTAAATGGTGCGGAAAATCTTCAGACTCAAGGACCCTCCCCCCGCACTTTATACAACAGAGCTTACAAATCCTTTGACCTGACCACACTCCTAAATGACCTCACCAGCATCGACTGGTCCTACATCCTTAGGGCTACCTCCATGGATGTGGCCCTCAAATTTTTTATGACCAACCTCCTGGCTATCCGGGACTTCCATTCACCACTCAGAAGATCCAGAGTAAGAGGATCCCACCTATCTTGGGTAACAGCAAACCTCTTGGAACAACTACAAGCCAGGGACCGAGCCTGGAATACCTTCAAGGCAACAGGTGCTCAAGCGGCTCTGCAACACTACCGCTCGCTAAGAAATGCCTGCACAAGACTCATACATCAGGCTAAATCTAATTATTTTAAGTCTGCTTTCAACACTAACGTCTCTCACCCAGCACAATTCTAGAAATCGATAAAATTTCTACTCACTCCTCCAGCCCAACCCCCTACTCCCACTCTCAACATAGGTGGAAGCATCATCACTGATCCTTGCACTGTTGCCACTGAGCTTAACTCATATTTCACCAACACTACATCCTCTCTACTGTCCTCTCACCCCTCCTTCCCTACCATTGTTCCCCCAACTGTCTCCTCACCGGCCTACTTCTCGCTCCGCCCGGTTACACCCGGTGAGGTACTAAAAGTACTTCAGTCACTCAATCCATCCAAAGGTAAATGCCCCTCGGGTCTTGATTCCAAAATGCTCCTTCTTTCTGCACCTGCCATAGCCTACCCTCTAGCCACTCTCTATAACCTGTCTTTTAGACTCAGGTCCATCCCTACAAAATGGAAACAAGCCACAGTCATTCCCCTAGCTAAAGGAGGCGACCCTTCTTCCCCATGCAACTACCGTCCCATATCGCTGCTCTCCATCCTAGCCAAAATACAGGAGCACCTTGTACTAGCCCAGCTCTCCCACTACCTCCACTCCATATCATTCTTCACCCCCTACCAGGCCGGGTTTAGAAAAATCACTCCACCACCACCTCTCTCCTTCGTCTCACCAACATCATCCTTATGGGTATGGATAAAGGGGAGATAACTGTGGCTATCTTTATCGGCCTGGCCAAGGCTTTCAACATGGTCTTGCATGCCCTGTTATTGTCTAAACTCGCTCAAGCTGGACTGACAGTGTCTGCCACCAACTGGTTCCAATCGTACCTGGCAGGTAGGTCCCAGTCTGTCCGTATTGGCTCAGCTAGTTCCACCTCACTCCCAGTTACCAGCGGAGTCCCCCAACCTAGGCCCTCTGTTGTTCTCTATATTTTTCAATGATCTGCCTGCTGCCTGCCCACATACAGCCATCCACATGTATGCAGACGACACGGTGCTGTTTGCCTCTGGTTCATCCCACACTGCCATGGCAGCCTGTCTGCAGGAGGATTTTGACTCCATCCAATGTTGGTTCTACTCAAATCAACTATTTTTAAACCCCCAAAAAACTGTCTCCCTCACTTTCAACTCTCGGGCCAAACTGTTCAGCCTTTCTGCCCCCCCCCCCACGTTCCACACACTAGAAGGCTCCACCCTGGAGGTCTGCACTTCCTACAGATACCTCAGTGTTTGGCTAGACCAGTACCTTGACTTCTCGGCGCATATTGATCCTATGTATAAGAAGCTGCATCCCATGCTGGGAGCATTATACTGCAACAAAAGTTGCATCCCCCTACCAACGCAACTAGCTATCGTTCAAAAGATGATCCTCCCAATAATGGACTACAGCGATGTAGTCTACTGTGCAGCCCCTCAAACCTCCCTGTCCAGTCTAGACCCCCTCTTCAACTCCTTCTGATGGTTCTCCCTGGACTGCCCTCCTAGTACACGCCACTGTGACCTCTACCAGTCCTTGGACCTCCCCTCTCTCCACAATCGGAGATTGCTACACTGTGCTAGAACCGCTGCTAAATTCTGGTTGCACTCCCCTCCTACTTGGCGTCCTCCCTAAATGCTCTTCCCCCTCCAGCATACTCACTCAGGAACATCGATTCTCGACTTCTTCATATCCTGCACAGATCCACTATGTCTGGTCAGGTTGCCTTCAGCTTCAGGTTGCCCAAATTATGGAACTCCCTGTCGGCCGATGTTAGACACGCCACAGGCACTCCACACCAGAATGCCCTTCTTAAGACTCATTTCACTATCACTTGCTCTTGCATCCTGCCCCGCTGAATCCCTCACAACCTCGTTGCCAGCTGTTTACTGTTGCCACTGTTTTCTGCCCACTGTTGCCAACCCCTGCTTACTATGTGCAGCTGGGTATTTCCGTTCATCAGTGCATGCCACTCCCTTCTGTTACCACCTGTCTGTTTAATTCTATTTGTACATAAGATTTTGTCGGCTCTAAATTTGAACTGTACTGAACATGTATATGTATGTAAATGCTATTATTACTGTACACTGCCTATCCCTATGCCCCCAGGGCACATCATACCACCTGTATGTAAACTTGCTATTCGTATATATGACTTGTCTGCTCTAAATTGAACTGTACTGCACATGTCTATGTATGTAACATCTATTATTACTGTATCCTGCATATCCCCATTCCCCCAGGGCGCATCTGGAATCGAGTGGTACACTGCTCAGTATGCCTTCCTGGTGAAACTCTTAAATAAATAAATAAAGGACCATACCAGACAGGCCACAGATGAACCTCAAGCAATTGAGTAGTATCCCATGGTCCACAGTGTCAAACACTCAAGAGAGATCAAGAAAGACCAAGATGGAATGGTTCCTTCGATCTCTAGCCATCGGGAGATCATTGAGCACCTGAGCCAGCACATCTCAGTACTATGCCTCTTTCAAAAACTGGACTGGAGAGACTCATAGACATCATGGATGGTCAAATGGTTCTCCAGCTGTACGGCAACTTCTTTCTCGATCACCTTCCCCATAAAGGGGAGGTTCAAGATCGGTCTGTAGTTAGTATGGCAGTCTGGGTCCAAAGAAGCTTTCTTCAGGAGGGGTGTCACCACCGCCTCCTTTAGGGAGCTAGGAAACTCACCAATTTCCATGGAGCTCCAGACTATCCACGCAAGGACTGGGCCAAGAATGTCACTACAACCCACAATCAGGGTAGTTGGTCCCGGATCCAAGCTACAGCACATAGAGTGCATACTCTGGATGATCCGCATGATGTCCACAAGTTCTGGCTGGTTGAAGATACTCCAAAAAGACTGAGGGACAGTAACCAAACGCTGGTCCAGAGCATCGCCCATAGAGTGTGCCGGTTGGAGTTCCACCCTGATGTCAGCCACCTTAGCAGCAAAAAAATCGAGCGAGCTCCTCGCACTCAACTTGCGAAAATGCTCTTCAAATCTGTAGACAGGCTGGGTTGCACAGTCTGTCCACAGTTCTGAAAAGCTGAGCTGGTCAATTCTGAGTGGCAGCACTCTTTCTGGACCGGAACTCTGCCTTCTTATAGGTGATTGCAGATTGATAGGCTTGATAATGGTCCATCAATCTAAGGTGATCGGCATTGAGGGCAGATCTCTGCCAGCAATGCTCCATCCTTTGTCCTAGTCGCGGCATCTCCCTCAAGGACCCATCAAACCAAGGGGACCGAGGGTGAAGGGAGAGAGGATGAACTTGGACAAGAGCAATGACATCCAGGGCCATAGATATTGCCTTATTTCATTTAATTTATTCTTTGGTAACTAGGTAAAGGCACTGGACCAAAGGCCCCTTTTCAGGCCACAACTAGGGCTTCTGAGTCATTGTTTGCCAATGGAAGGACCAATAGGTCAAGCACCATGGCCAGGCCTTCAGAGCTTACATCTCACAAAGGGCGGTACTTGATCATCTCCACAGGGGCAGGCCTACGAAGGGGGGTGCAAAAACTGAAATGTATGGTGTAGTGGTCAGATTATCCGACTGGTTCCACCTCCAAATCTGAGGTTTCGACCCCCAGGAGGAAAACCAAGTCAAGAGAATGACCGTGTTTATGGGTAGCAGTGGAAACAATCTGTGTAAGACCCAGAGATGGTACACCCTGGGAGGGGAGGCTCTGGAGGCCTCAATAGGGGAAAAAGACCAAGGGGGTCATGGTGGATGCATGAATGAATAACTCTGAGCAGTGCAGGAGAGCGGCTAGCAAGGCAAACAGGATGTTGGGATGCATCGTAAGGGGGATCACCTGTAGGAGCAAGGAAGTGATTCTGCCACTGTACAATGGACTGGTTAGACCACACCTTGAGTACTGTGTACAGTACTGGAGACCACACTTGAAGAGGGACATACAGCTCCTGGAGAGGGTACAGGGAGGGGCAACTAAGATGATACAAGGACTAGGGATTTGACGTATGAGGACAGACTTGAGGAGCTCTGCCTGTTTTCATTGGAGGAGAGGAGACGGGGGACATGATTGAGGTCTTCAAGCACCTCAAGGAATAAATAGGGTAAACATGGAGGGGATCTTTAGACTAAAGCAGGGAGGTATCACCAGAGGGCATGGTTTGAAGTTGGAAGGTGGAAAGGTGAGGGGGGAAAAGAGGAGGAGGTTTTTCACTGAGAGGGTGGTGGACTCTTGGAATGCACTGCCTGGCGAGCTGGTTCAGAGATCCACAGTGGAGAACTTCAAGAGAGGGTGGGACAGACACAGAAAGTGGATGTATCAGATGATGGCCTGTCCCGGGGGGTGGTGATGGATGATAGGGGTTTCTGGAGCACAAGGGGGGGGCCTCGGCACCCAACTAGGGATCTGAGGTTCGAGCACACTCGATAGACCGTAAGGCATAATCTGCTGGCAATTAGTATGTTAGTATGTAAATGCTGACCAAATTGCGAGAGTTCGTCATCGACCCAGGTGTTACAGTCACCCGGGATCATCAGCCTGAGCAACTCAAATGCAATGTCGATCACAAAGTCCACCATTTCCTGAAGGAACCACTTCTCATCTCTGGGTGGACGGTAGATGAGGGTGATCCTACAACCCACACCTGCTACCACAGTACATTCAAATGACTGAGTCTCCTCAACTGGTACACTCGTGAGGCCCAGTTTCAATTGTTACAATTTACTACAGAATACATTGTTTTCAATTTCAAAGTTCTTTTTCAAGATTTACAGCATATCTTGGTAGTCCATCTAAAAAGTCTGTATAGAAAAGATTTGAAAACATTTGCCTCTCCCCTGTTAATCTCACAATACCTTTGTTTATAACATCATTGCTCACCATGGCAACAGACTGGGATGATGCAAAACAGCTATTGTGTGATTAGCAGGGGAGAGACTGGTACATTTTGAAACACTCAGTGAAGTAAGTGCTGCATCACCTGCACTGTTTAGTAGATCAACAGCAGGGGAAAGTAACAAAAAGAAACATAACTAGAAAACAAAGTTTAAACATAATTGGTGTAAATCTAGCATTTTTAAGCTTTTTATTATAATAGACAGTTGCTCTTCAAAGGAGAACTGTGCCAAACCTGTAAGTTGTTTTTCCTGTAGAAGCTGTTTTTAAAATATGGAATCCAGTTGTCTTATTTTTCCATCTTTACGTGCCTCTAAGTAAATGTAATGGGTGTTTCTGAGCTACATTCTGGTGCCATTTCAGAACTGCATGATGTATTTTGTGTCCTTCTCAGCCAAAAAGTTCTATAATAGAACATGCATTCTTGTACCAACAATGAAAGAGCTAAGCAAGGGACATAAACTGCATTGTTGCGTTCTGAAATGGTTCTTAGCAGCAGCTTCTTGGAAAACCCCACATAGCCAGAACATAATATATACACACTGGAAGAGAGGAGAAAGGGGGGAACATGATACAGACCTATGAATATCTCACAGGGGTAAATAAGGTACAGGAGGGAAGTATTTTGGAGGATGTGCAATGAAGCTGAAAGGGAGTAAACACAAGAGGTATGTGAGGAAGTACTTCTTCACTGAAAGAGTGATGGAAACCTGAAACAGACTTCCAGCACAGGTGGTGGGTGAGAAAACAGTTTTGGGTTTCAAGAATACATGGGATAGGTGTAAGGGAATCTTAGTAGAAAGAAAGCGGGTGGTTTGGGAGCCCAGACATCAAGTAGGGTCTACGATGACAGTATAGATGGGAAAAAATGGGCAGACTGGATGGGCCTAGCAGTCCTTAGCTGCTGTCAAATTCTATGTTTCTGTGTTAAGAGGCCAGTACATATGGAACAATAACACACATTGTAATCAGTACTTTAAAAACAGCTTTTACAGAAAATATAACCTCCAAGCTCAGCGCAGTTCTCCTTTAAGAGATGGTTGGGAAAGAGATCTAAGTTTGCAGGATCAATGGCTTATTAAAAAACAAGTTAAAATACATTCAGTGTGCTACATAGGGTTTATTTTACACCAGCTAAGCTTAACAAATGTAACTCTTCTATTTTAGATTCTTGTTCAAGTTTTCTGAATTACAGAGGAACACTTTACATATGTTTGTAATTTGTCCTCATCAGCAAGGTTTCTGGAAGAAGGTATTATATTTAATAGGTAGGGAACTGGGCGTGGAATTCCCCTTCAACCCCAGCATTTGCCTACTGGCTTGAAATCAGATTTAACACTGACAAATAAGGTGTGGGCTCTGGCAAACTTATTTTTATTTAATGCTCACAAATTGATTTTGCAGCATTGTATGGATCCAATCCCCTTAAATCTGAGGTTTTATTGAATGTACTGAATGTCTTAATAAAAGCTTTGAAAACTGAACCTGCAGACTATATGATGTGTGGGGAGGTTGACAAGTTCACCGAACTGTGGCCCTTTTTTCTAACTTGTTGGAAAACCACACACAACCATAATATAATTGCTCTTCATAGTTTTGCCTTTTAATATCTTCCACAGTTCAGGAGGTCTAGGATTACCCCCTTGAGACTGCACATCCCACTTGGGATATGATGATGGATGTAATCTGGATAGCTGAGTTAAACAAGTCTGGTTTACTTTATAACAGCTTTACATCACTCGACATGTTCAATGAAGAAGTATCCCTCTGAACCCAGAGCAAAAATAAGACCACACTGGACAGACTGGATCTCCTTTCTTTTTTTGAAACTTATTTTTATTGAGCAGTTGATAGAATTACAGCAGTGCCAGTCAGGATGCAACGCAGCAATGCTGCAGTGTATCCCAAGTGCTGCAGTATGCTGCAGGGAGCAGTGTAATTAAAGGGCAATTAAGCCCTATTTTACCGCAGTTATTTTGTGATGTGTCATACATCATTGATATAAATTATGTATTATTCCATGCTGTAAAGCTAGTACATTGTTTGCAGTCCCACCTCTATACACCATGATCAATAAAACAAAGAACCCTTCTTCTTGTAAGTGATTTTATACTGTTACTTCAAGAGACAAAACAAATAAAACAATAAAGGCCCACAGGGGCCTTAAAACAATAACTGTAATGTTTCAAGTATATCATTTCATGATGTTTCCTTAGTCTCAGTGTCTGGCTTACAGTATCTGAATGCTAGAGCTTGGCTAGTTGATAAAGATCTGAGGCTTGATTTTCAAAGCCCCAAGAATGCCGCAAGCCCTTGGTGCACCAATTGGGTGGCACACGTGGCTTGTGGCCTCCCGGCCAATAATCGTCAGTTTCAATCCTGAAGGCCAAATGCTGCAAGTTGGACCAGCTTTTCCCTGGTCTAACTTCTGTCATTTGGGGAACCCTTTGTATGGGGCTTGTACCAAATAGATGGTGCAAGATGCCATGAAGTGTGGAAACTGTCTCAACTATGCCCAGTATATTAAAATCGGGTGTAGTTGCATCAAAGGAGTTTGGCGAAGCTACACCAAAGAATGGGTTGGATGCAGGGCTTAATGCAAGCCTTACATCCCCTTTGAAAATCGAGCCCCATGCACCATTTTATGGTCTCTACACAAAGACAGAATGACAGCACTGGGAGATAAATGTGTCTTCCTGCAATCTTAGGGTTGTGGTAATATTTTATAGTTGCTTATTCTTTTTGCAACTGGCCACCCAACCTGCCAGGGAGGGGCATTTCTCCATTAACCGGTTCTGGGTAACATATTTCCCCATCACCCTCTGCCCCGATAAGTATACAGTAAAGATATTAATGGTCTGCCTTATTTATTATTGCAGAGTGTAGTCCAAGAACTAAGTGAGAGCACTGCAGGGCAGGATTTATAGAGGACTGATGTAAGCTCATTGGCACATGCTCTTCAAAAGGGAGCCACCTTTGGAAAGAACCAAAATGTATAGCAGTGGTCCCCTCTCTAGCCATATGGTCTCCAGCACCTGTCCACGTAAGACATACTTAAGTGTTTAGTTACGTGAGGATTCCTAAAGACATTTGAGACTGCTTTCCAGCGGTGCTCTCGCCAATCATTCACCAGTGGTGTTTTAAACACATTCTTCCAGATATGCCCCCAGGCTTCCTCCTCTCCCAATACCTCTCCCAAATTCTGTTCCCATATGGACTGCATCTCTCCAGCCTTCTGAGGGTGTGTTTCCATTATTATTTTCTTGCAGCTGAAATATTGTCCTCAGTACCCAGTCGCTGTGTATTTCCACACAGTTAATGCTGCAGCTCATGTGAAAGAGCCAGAAGTACCTCTCTATGATCCAGGCCTACCATATAGTGGCAAATTTGAAGGTATTTGAAAAAGCTGACCATTGATAACTGAAATCCCTTCTGTATTTATTTATTTAAAAGTTGGTAACTGGGAAAAGCACCAATGAGCTGACACTCATTTCCAGGTGGCCCAGGGAAAGAGCAACATGGGAAATAGAAATGTTCATATGACAAGAACAAATCAGAAACAAGAAACAAGGGTCACAGATACAAGACCCATAACAGTAGGTAACATCCAGGTACAGGAGTACAACATTACAACAAAAAGAAAAAATAAAAGCATTTGATCCACAGATTGCACCACAGTCCAGTTGCAGGACAGACCGTTGCACCAACAATAAACTAGGGCTACGGCAATTAGAAATACAGAGCGCAAGGCATGCAGTACAACAATGGGATTCCTACTGGACAAGGAGATATGGCTGTCAGTAGTTTACAACTGTAGGGGGTTGGTTATCTTTCACTTAGGAGATGGGGCTAGGTACACAGAGAGTACTGTGGGTGAGGTAGAAGTCTGAGTAGCCCTTTGAGTGAGAAGGAGGAAGAGGATGGTCTGAGATCAGAGGGGAGTTTGTTCCAAAGAGAAGGGGAAATGAAAGGAGAAAGCAGATTGTCCTGATGTGGAGTAGGGGCATGGGATGGCAAATGTACGTGGATCCCAGTGGTGAAGTTAGTATATAGAAGGAGCAGCTTGGGAGAGGCAGGCTGAGAGGTAGGTAGGGAGGGAGGGTTCCAAACCAGAATTTTGCAACCAAGGAAGTACAGTGAACAATTCTCCTGTGGGACAGGGTTGCGAGGGTGGAGTACAGGAGACATGTGGTGGGTAAGGGGGGGAGGTGGATGTGAAGTTGCAGAAAGAGTTCAGGAGGGTGTCTGATCTGGTAAGTGATGATCGAGAGGCAGTACCATAAACCACAACAGCATAATTGAAGACAGGAAGGATCATTTTGGTAACCAACTCAAAGCGGGTGAGGAGGGGGAGGCTGGCCTTATGTCGATAGAGGAGACCCAGTTTAGGATGCAGTTTAGTGCAGATGGCATTAATGTGGTTAGAGAAGTCCAGATGATGATCCAACCAAACCCCCATATATTTGAAAGCAGTAACATTCTCTAGTGGAGAGCCATCCAGCGTTGTGAAGGTGAGAGAGGACTGGAGGGTGGTCAGTTTTTCTCTGGAGCCAAGTGTCATGGCCACTGTTTTTTTGGCGTTAAGCTTGAGTCTGTTTTTCTGGAACCAGGACTGAACTCTATTGAAGTTTTCCTGGAGGGGGGACTGTACACTGATGGCAAAGGGCCCAGAGATGAAAATAATGGCATCATCAGCATACATGTGTATATTAGAGGATTTACAGACTGAGGGGAGGTTGTTTATAAATAGGGAGAAAAGGATGGGGTGAAGGATTGAGCCTTGGGGAACACTGGAGAGGATAGGGAGAGGGGAGGAGAGAGCATAATCTATTTAAACTGATTGCTGCCTGTCGTGAAGGTAAGAATGGAACCAGTTCACAGCAGATTCATTAAGGCCAGCTGTACTTAGGTTATGTAGCAGGAGGGGGTGGGAGACAGAATCAAAAGCCTTGGCAAGGTCAATAAAGATGGCAGCAGTAATGTGGCTTTGATCCATAGCTGTAAAAATCGAATCTGTAACTCACAATAGTGAGGAGGTGGCCAAATGTTGTTTTCTAAAGCCAGACTGCACTGGGGAGAATGTGTTGTTAGTGGCCAGGAATTCAGACAGCCAAGAGTGAATGAAAGATTCCTGAAGTTTGGTGAGTGAAGGGAGGAGGGAGATAGGCCTACAGTTTCCAGGTGCAGAAGGGTCACCTCCCTTGTGGAGGGGTAAGACTTTGGCAGATTTCCAGGCCTTCGTGATGGAGGAGGTGGAGAGAGAGAGAGAGGTTTATAACGTGAGTGAGCAGGGCAGTTATAGCTGGGACAGAGATGTGGAAAAGCCTGAGGTGGAGACCATGAGGGCTGGATTTGGTAGGGTTAAGGGTAAGGAGGGCAGGGTATACTTTGAGGGGGGAGAAAGGGGAATTGGAAGTTTGAGGTCTACCTAGGAGCATCCAAAAGGACTGAAAGGGGGTCGGGAGTAAGGGAGATTGATTTTCAAGGAGAGTGCATGTGGCAAAGAATTTATCAAAAGACTCAGCGACTGATGCAGGATCAGAGACTGAGGTGCCATCAACTTTGAGAACTGGGGAGGCTTGACTGGCAGGCAGGTCAAGAACAGAGTGGAGTACTTTCCAAAAGGAAGCTGGTGTTTGTTTATCTTGTTGCAGGTGTTGCCTAAAGAAGTTTGCATTGGAGAGGTAGATGGCCTTAGTGCAATTGTTCCTTAGGGTTTTCTAAGTTTGGAGGTCCACTTGGGATAGGGACTCCTTGTAGTGGTACCAAACCTTGTACCTGGCTCTGCATGTATCTCTCTAAGTTGATTCTGATTCCAGAAGTGACCTAGTTCAATAAACCTTGCCTCCTCTATCTACCAAGTGCTCATCAATAGGCCTCTGTGATAACTGTTGTGCCCCTCTAATATGTGCAAACTTACAAATATCCCCCTGATACCCAAGCCCTTGGTTGTCTCTAGCCATATCTCCAAAGAAATACAGACCAGGGATTTATTAAATTCTGAACTTGCCTTCTGGTGGGAGTTCCATCTGGCATGTGATCCAGAAGGACAAGCGACGGCCAGACTACTATTCCACCTATCTTTCTTCCTCACTCTGCTATCAGAGAGCTAAGTATACTTAATTGAACTGCCCTGTAGTATTTATACAAGTCTGGAAGACCAGATAACCCTTTGCTCTATTCTGCATACATGTAAGCCAGTACTTTCAAGGCCATTACCCCCATAAACATTTTTAATTATAGTATTTCTCTTTCTACATTTGAGCAGGTATTTGTGCTGAGAGACTGGAAAACAGAAATTAAAAATTATGAAAGACATTTCTTCTCACTGATTCTGCTCTCCCTAGTAGAGATAGGGAGAGCCAAAGAATATGGTGACACCAGTACAAACTGGATTCTTGTATTTTTACTTAAACTGCTTAGAGATACAATGTCATACATTGGACTCTGCAAAAAAAGACAATCGGCTACGACCACCTGTGTGGTTTTTCTTAGAGAGTAGAGATAGGGGCCATTTTAGCCATCTGTTCAAGCCTGCCCATAATGCTTTGATAAGCTTGGGGAATCGACCCTCCAGGCGCCTCAGTTCCTTTTTTCCCGCCATCGAGTGCACTTCAGTGATGATGTCGCTCACCCGCCAGGAGTCAAACTTCAAACTAGCAGCTTAGTTTTTCAGTTTTATTGTTTTGTAGTAATATCTCAAATAAAGTATCGTTTAGTTTATTTATTCTTATTTAGCAAAGAAGTCTCAGCCTACATTGACGGAGTTGACCATGAACGGGTTAGGTGACGGTAGGGAGACTTTGTATGAAAGCTGTTCAGTCAGCCGGGCTGGGTCCGGTCCGCCGCCTTCTCCGGAGGGGGTCTGACAACAGACAGTCCAATGCCCGAGGGGGTGGGCGGTCCCCTCGAAAGCATAAAAACTAAACGGTTGCATCCTCGGCACCATTTGGCCTCGAGCTCTTCTTCAGCCCACAGGTCAAAAAAGAGAAGGCATCCATACAGACAGCTGGTCAGACCCCATCTGTAGTACTGCGTGCAGTTCTGGAGACCCAATCTCTGCAAAGACATAGACAGGATAGAAGCTGTCCAGAGGAGGGTGACTAAAATGGTGCAGGGTCTGCACCAGAAGACATATGAAGAGAGACTAAAGGAGCTTAATATGTATAGCCTCGAGGAAAGGAGGGAGAGGGGGACATGATAGAAACTTTCAAGTACCTCAAGGGAATCAACAAAGTCCAAGAGGGTAGCATCTTTCAAAAAAAGAGGTGTGCAAGAACAAGGGGCACAATTTGAAGATGGGGAGTGGCTCAGAGGTAATGTAAGGAAGTATTTTTTCACAAAGAGGGTTGTGGATGCATGGAACAGCCTTCCAGAGGAGGTTGTGGAGTCAAAAACAGTGGTGGAATTCAAGCATGCATGGGACAGTCATAAGGCCATTCTAGGGGGTGGGGGTAGGAAGAAGTAGGCTGTTGGTTAACTAGGATCTGCAGCTTATCCAGTAGGTAGGGAAATGGGCAGACTGGGTGGGCCAAGCGGTCCTTATCTGCCGTCAAATTCTATGTTTCTATGTAATAACATTCAAACAAACATTCTATTTCTGCCAGTATCTGGATCCCCAGATACTATATGCTGTGTTTTGTCTGTTTACATGGGAGTAGTTCGATTAAGTCCGGTGTTCTCAGCACACTAATTATGACTGCCTCTGATTTTGGTGTAGTTGATTTTAAAACCTGACAACTGCTCATATTACTCCGATATATTCTTAAGAGGTCATAAAGAGTGCAGAGGTCACGCAGGAAAATCAGAGTACTAACTGTGTGCATGTTTACCTTTAATTCAAACCTACCCACCCTTATTCCCATGATCTGGGGGTAATTTCTGACTGCTTATATGAGTGGCTCAATACTCAGGCAAAGAAGAGTGATGAGAGGGAGCCCGAGAGAGTGATGTTTGTCCATACCTGCATTGTAGGACTCATGTAGAGTACCTGGACCATATCTTAGATGTATTTCCTATGTTAAAAGCCTCTGCAACCTTCAACAAGAAGAACCAGTCAAGCCCATCAAAGGCTGTCTCCGCATCTAGGGCTATAGGTAACTGTTGTGTTTTTAGTGTTGCAAAACTGGTGAAAGGATTCGCCAGGAGCTGGATATTACTCCTAAAGCATCAATAAGGCATACATCCCCTATGATCTGTGTGGGCCAATTTGATTTGATCACCACACATTTTTATCTGTCAGCCAGGATTTTTGCAAAGGATTTGGTATTGAAATTTAGGAGGGGTATTGTTCTGTAATTGCTGTAGTCTGATGCATCTTTCCCTTCCTTGGGAATTACAGTGATTATGATTTTCCTCCAAAGAAATCAGCATGTCTGTGGACTTTTTACTGTATTAAAATTCTCTGTTAGCACCAGGACCAGATGTTCACAAAATGTTTTACAAAACTCAGCAAAGAATACATCTGGGCCAGCACTTTATTACATTTTGGAAAGTTTGATAGCCTCTTCTACCTCTAATCTAATAAAAGGCTGCTGTAATATTTGTCTGTTCTGAGGGGCCAGCTGAGGCAAAGCAAGTTTATGAAGGAAGGTTGGAATCTTGCTTTTAGAGCCCTCACTGATAGGTTCACGCAGAACCTTGCAAAAGCTGCCGTGATGTCTTTTGGAGTCTAATGCCTCTGGACTTTCCCATCCTAATATTGTATTACATTTACCATCCTTTTCACTTGCTATTTCTGAGTGAGAATTCCAAAAGCCTGCCAACGCCATGTCCTTGCTAATAGTAAGACTGATATAAGAAATGTAACTGTCCCTTTGCGCTCCTGTTAATGAGATCATGTAAATCCACCCTAGTTTGTTTGAGATTTTAAAGGGTGTCTGCCCCCCCACCCCACTCCCAATATTTGTGGAACACTTCATCTGCTTTTCTAAAGTATCCAGTATTGCTACCTGCTGTTTTTTTCTCTCTGAGGCATACCAATAAATTTCACCATGTATACCACCTTAAACCTTCCCATACAAATCGGTGTGCCATAGCCTGTCCCTGTTATATTTTAAGTAAGTTTCAGTGGCTTCTTGGTCTCTTAGTCTAAAACGCTTCTCATTTACCAGGGCAAGGTTGAAATGTCAGTGTGTGCACCTCACTTTAATTTCCTTCTCAATTACTGTTGAGATGGGTACATGGTCTAAAATTGTAATGGAGAGAATGTTACTGTGTGCATATTTTGTGTCTGGATATAATGTCTATCTATCCTGCAATACATCTAGTTTGGAGCAAAATAGAAGGTGTAATTCTATTCCCTCTTATGCTGATCTTTCTATATGCCTTAGACCTATTTCCCTACATAGTATTCCCCAGACCATCATTGCTCCTCACACTGGTTTCTTTGGGGATCTGTCCAGAGAAGGATTCATCACACAGTTAAAATTCCCTCCAAGGCTCATCTGTCCTTCAGTAAAGTCAGCGATCCTATCCAAGACTTGTCTACTGAATTGCCCATTATCTGCATTAGGGGCATATACATTTATAAAGTGCAGTATAGTATGTATAACTCATCCAGGACCAGACTCGCCACCGTTCTATGACAGCTGTTGCCTTAAGGACATCCATAAATATCCCGCTATGCATAAGAACAACCACTCCAGCTTTCCTTGCAATGGAATGACAGGAGGCAAATTTCTGCCCTACCCATTACTGGCAAGTGGGGTCTGCCATGCAGAGATCTGCTTAATCCCCTCTCTGCTTCAATCAAGTAATTTAGTTTTTTGACCAGGTTATCATGTCCATTGTTTCTTCTCTGACATCCAGGGTTGTGTAGCTTGTCTAAAAAAGTGTTTTGTATGGTGGATGGCTTTATATGTAGATTATGGGGTCTGGAGCTCTGTAGCCAAGCTGCTCTTCACTCAGTGGCATCACCGAAAATTGACCTGGATCTCCTCCTTCACTCTGCTGTTTTGCTCTTCACTGTTCCCCTTGCGCCTACCACTGCACAATTGTCATTGATCTTCACCACCCCTTGTTAGAGGATAGGTGTCTCTCCCACTACAGCTCTTTTATATTCAAATTCTGGTGCAACGCCCTTCCCTGCTACCTCAACTGTATCATTACCTGTTTGTCCCCCTCTTCATACTGTCTTCTAACTTCAAACTGCCCCTCCTTCTTCTTTCCTGGCGTAACACCTCTGAATGGCAAGCTGCATTATGACAGGCTTACTCCTCTGTGGTCTAAACTTTTTTCTTTAGTTTCCCTTTCCCGCTTTCTTTCCCCCCTTCCTTTCCCTCTCCCCATTATTACACCATTTCTTCTTCCCCGCACCAGTCCTTTTACCACATCACCTGCTACCTTTCTCTCCTATTTCCCATTCTCCCTTCCTTGTTAGCTACCTTCCTCTTCCAGCATTTCATCTCCTTTCTTCATGTAAAATATTAAAATAAATGTATCAGGAAATAGCTATATTCAGACATCTAAAGCTGAACTCATTAAATAGATGTTTTTATATAGCATCACAAATGTTGTCAGCATCTTCTTTTTTTCTATTTTGTTCAAAACAATCCTGCTATGGAATTTGGTTTGAACCAGGCTCATCAACATTGATCTGGTAATAATATATTAAGTTTTGGCATATTGTTTTGAAAATTACAATTTCTAGCATAATTAATTGAATGTGCCACAGTGAGATAGAGTATTACCATGCATGCCCATAATATCCTACATGTTTCTAGTTTTGTTAATTTTTGGTGTATAGCATATTTAGTTCTTCACGTAAATTCCAACATCAGTTATTATATTACATGCACTGTAAAGCCATGACCAGTAATTAATATATGCTGTGACTTGCCTGTTTTTGCCTTTTTCTCCAATCTCTCTTAAAATACATTTTGCAACACTTTGCTTATTCCCCTCTGGACTGCAATCTTTATTGACCACTGTCTGCAGATGGAGTCTCATAAATTTCATAGGAAAATCATAAATTAACATATTATGTCAAGGTACATCACAGCTATAGCCCTCATTGAGAGACAGTGATAATCTGTAATCAGGGGATATGACAAGGGTTGGCATCTGTGTACAGTAGAAATGTTATTCATCTTGGCATAACTCCCAGTGAAGCACTGCATGGCACTTTTGAGCTATTCATTCATTTTTTAATGCTGCTTGGTGGAAAAGGTTTTGATCAACAAATTATTTGAGCCTGCTAGCTGCCTTGACAAATGTTTTTATTTGAAGCATAATCTTTGGCAAACTTCAAATGGCTGCACCAATGTTGCTTTTAAGTACTATTTTTTTTTGTTTTATATCACCATTTAGGAGAAGGTGCAGAGCAGCTTTTTAATCCCATATGTTGGAGTAGTAGTGGAGCCAAAATGATTCAGCAGATTCAAGTGCAAATGTAAATGCAGTGCATTCTCTTCCCATGAACTAGGCTGACAAGCCTTTATTTTATGTATTATTTTATTTTGTTTATTTAAGTCTCAGATTACCACCTTTGAGGTAGAAGCTCGTTTGCAAAGGTTCTATGTCAGGTAGAAAAGTATACAATAAGGTTATATGCAGTCATTGCTTGGTTCAAAGCAAGGTCAAAAACAGTAGACAATAAAGGTTACAAACAGTATTTCATTCCTTTGTGTAGAAGGAACTGTTTCAAATCAGTAAATTCTGCAGCAGATTATTAAAGGTATGTGTAAATGCAACAAAATGGATCACAGTGCTTCAGAATCACTTCTGATCTTGTTTTCCACATGTAAATGTAGAACTTTCACACTGTCAGACAAGGGCTACTGATACAAAACGTGGTAATTTCAACTTTAACCCCACCTTCAAAAAATAAGTGGCACACTGCTTGGCAGGTGACAACTGGTAGCAGTATCGGATGCACCCTCCAGACTGTTCATTGTGGGGAGGAGCATTCCCCAAGGTTCAGTGCTAGGACCACTACTCTTTTTCATATTCGTAATGACCTGGACAAAGGCATGCATGGCCCTTTCATGCACAAGTATGTGGATGACACATTTCTCTATGGATGGAGTAAAATCTGATGTCATACTATGGTTCATACTATGTTGTTAAGAGCAGAAAAAGGCACTGGTGCCCATAAGGACTGCTCTCCCACTATTTCAGCTGTAATTGTCCAGTTATTTGTTGTTAGTCATGTACTTGTCCAGCTTCCTCTTAAATTCAGGTTTGCCCTTACTAACAATTACTTCTAGCGGTAGGTTGTTACATAGGCCACTCTCCCTCTGAGTGATAAAATACTTTCTTTTTTCATTCCCGAAAGAACTTCTCTTAATTTGCAGTCGGTGTCACCTAGTACCATTATAGCCCATCTTAAAATCCATATTTAATTGTGACATTAGGTATGGATTATTAATTATATCAAATAATAAGAGTAAATCCCTGCCCTGTCCACTAGTTTGTTGTCCCATCTTCTCTGAAACTTCATTTTCCTATCCTGCAATCGCTCCTGACTCTCATGCCCTTCCCTGCTATTCATTTCTCTCACTTCTCCCCCTACCCCTCTCCTATCCTTACATTCTTCCTTAATTTCCCCTTTCATAATTTTTATCCCCTCTCCTCCTCAAGCTTGCCACTTCCCTATGATACTGGTTAGGTGTTCTTTGTGCAGTTTCAATCCATTATGTTGTTTTGCTCCAGAGTGTTACAGTTTACCTCTCTTTTACTATAGAATGAAAATGCTTGACATAGCCTCATTGTTTTCTTTTGTATGTCATTATAATTGTTTATTAGTTGAATTTTTAATGTTATGCCCTTCATGTTTCAATTTTGTATTTTGTACGATTTTGTTTTTTTGTTAGCTCCTTGTATATTGCTCTTGTATGCAAATTGTATCCCACTCTCCTCTTTCCCCCAGGACGCATCTGGAAATGAGTATTATAGCTTAGTATGCTTTTTCTGGTTGAAACTTTTCAAATAAATAAAATCTCGTCTTAGCCATCTTTTGTAATGGGGCATAAGGTTTAGGTTTACAAACCATTCTTGGTAAGACAGATCTGTGAGTCTGTCAATTGATTTTGTTGCCCTCCTTTTATTTTTTTGAGTTTGTCAATCCTACACTTATAGGGTATCCAAAATTGAGATCCATAATCAAGGAGGGTCGAACGTAATCTCTATAAAGTTGTCTAATTACTCCTGGTCTGCAACTGTGGATACTTTTCTTGATTGACCACAGTACTCTATTTGCTTTAGTAGCAACTTCAGTACATTGTTTATCAAAGTCAAAAATGTCAGTGACAACAACCCCTCGCTCTGTTTCATGCTTTAGAGCTTTTAGAGACTAACCCTGAAGATATAGCTATGTCTGAAATGACACACATTTTTCAAAATTAAAACACATACCCTGTTTACTAGCTCAGTCACCCACTTTGTTAAGACTTGACTGGAGGGAATATGTGTGTGAGGGATTTAAACATGGACCTCCCAATTTTGTATCATCAGTGTATTTATCACACCACCCTCAAAACCATTGCCCAGGTCAGGTGTGAAAACTAGAAACAGAACTGGGTCCAGGAGAGAGCCCTGTGGGACACCACTGATAACAGACCCTGGACTAGATAGGTGACCATTTAACAACATTTTTTGTGTTCTCTTTTCCAACCACAATGTGATCCAGTTAATTATTTGTGTAGGTTGATTAAGAATAAGGTCTCCTAGTTTTTTTTTTTATAATCACCCAATGTGGTATAGTCAAAAGCCTTTTTGAAATCTGAAAACACAACGTTCACAGGAAAAGCATAGGGGTGATGGGTGGGAGCTGCACCTGGAAAATGCAGTGCCATGCCAGAGTCGGTAATATTAAAGGGTGTGGGGATAGCAGGCACCTGCTAGACATGAAGCATTCTGATTGAACAATGCAAGAATTCAGTGTGAATAAAAATGAGGTAGCAACTTAAGTCCGGGGGCCCGATTCTATAAGTACCCCTACGTATGTCACAAGTTGCGACATGTGAGGGGTGCAGTTGCAACATGGACCCTGCACTCAATTCTGTAAGGGGCAGGGTCCCCGCGGCTAAGTCCCATGACTTGTGACAAAATCACATGTATGCCAAATGAAGGGTGTATCTGAGGGGCTTGTCACAAGCCGCAACCCTAGACGTGAAGGGCGCAAGTGCCCCCCAAGCCATGATTCCCAAAGGCAGTAGTTAAAGCCCTGCAGGGCTACACATGGCTCCCCCAGCCCTGATCCCCAAATGCAGTAATGAAAGCCCCACAGGGCTAAACATGCCCCCCCCAAGCCCCAATGCCAGCCACCCACAAATGGCACTTTCCTGTAATGACTGTAAAAAATAGACAAACCCTAATCCATAATCCCTAGTAGTCCAGTTGCCATCCCCCCCCCACCCAGCACTGCCAAACCACCCCACACCCCACCCAGCAGGGGACTGTCACAGCCCACCTCTCACCACCGTGGTCAGCCAGCGACTGAGCTCCATTTGAGCATGTACTGTATATACACGCTCAATGAATGAACTATCATTCATACATTGAGTGCACATATACAGTATGCGCTCAGATGGAGCTCAGTCGGCCAACCGCAGTAGTGAGTGTTGTGCCAATCACTATCTGGTTAGGGGTGTGGGGAATGGTCTACAATGACAGGTGGGGAGTTGAAAGCCATTAGATGACCAGGATTATGGATTAGGATTTGTCTATTTTCACAGTCATTAAAGGAAAGTGCCATTAGTGTGCTGCAATCAGGGCTTTGGGGGGCATGTAGCCCTGTGCAGCTTTCATTACTGCATTTGGAGATTGGGGCTTGGGGCCATGAGTAGCCCTGTGAGGCTACATTTCAAGTATTGGGGATCAAGATGCTGACCTGACGGGCTTTTTTTTGGTATTGGGAGCATGGATATCCCTACAGGGCATTCCCATGCTGTTGACTGGGTCGGGGCATTGGGGGACGAACTAGTCTCATGGGCTTTTTGTTTTTGGGTCAGGGCAACGATGGGGGGGAGGGTGGCATACCATCGGGGGGATGGGTGGGCTACACATACAGGCAACCTCTGGGGGCATAAGTACAGTTACACCAGCTATATGCTGGAGTAACTTATATTGACAGTTTTTCCCCAGGGGATGTTGGAGAATAGCACCCTGGGGGACTTTGTTGCTGCCCTTCTAGAATAGGGTGCAACTGCTGCTGTAAACCCCCTAGCACCATGTCGCAGGGGGTTTAAAGCGTAACAGGTGGCATAAGTCCATTTTGGTGCAAGCAGCCTGTGGCATGTCGCAGGCCGCTTTACAGAATACCATATGTCCCAACTGCTGATGTAACTTGCTACTTACACCATTTTGGGGGGAATCGGACCCAAGTGTTCTTTTTAACTGAAAAGGGTTACAAATGTGCAGTTCACTATGCCCTATAAAAACAAACCACAGGCATAATGTTGTTACTAGCCAGACTCTACTTTTCGGAAAGACTTTATGATTCCCCCTTACGAACATACGAAATTTGCCAGCAGATAAAGGCCTAGAGGTCTATCAAGTCTGCTCAAATGTGCAGCTAGCACCCCTTATTCTGCAGCTGCCCCTCCCTTCCACCCTTCCCCTTCATTAACCCTCCCCCTTGTCCTGTCCCATCCTCGTTTGAAGCAGTCCACTGTTCTACTGCATACCACTTCTGCAGGTAACGCATTCCACCCAGCCACCACCCTCTCTGTAAAAAAGTGTCTCCTCATCTCCCTCCTGAACCTTCCTCGCTCCAGTCTCATATCATGGCCCCTGGTGGCCCTCCCCTCCCTTACTTTGAACAGCCCCTCTGTACCTGTCTTGTTTATTCCTTTCATGTATTTAAAGGTTTCAATCATGTCCCCCCTGTCTCTCCTCTCCTCCAGTGAGTACATGTTCAACTCCTTCAACCTCCTCTCATATGATAAGTCCCCCAGACCCTTGATCATCTTTGTCACCCTGCGCTGCACTCCCTCCAGTAACTTAATGTCCCTTTTCAGATACGGACGCCAGAACTGCACGCAGTACTCCAGGTGTGGTCTAACTAATGACCTATACAGTGGCAGAATCACCTCCTCCCTCCTTGAGGATATACCCCTTGCAATACAACTCAGCATTTTGTTGGCCTTTGCAGCTGCCTTCCTACACTGTGCCGAGTTGTTCATTGACCCTGTGATGAGCACACCCAGATCCTTCTCCTCCTCTGTCTGGGCTAGCTGCACTCCCCCTAGCTGGTAAGTCCTCCTTGGGTTCTTCATCCCAAAATGCATCACCTTGCACTTTTTGGCATTAAAGCCCAGTTGCCAGGTGTCTGACCAGGTTTCAAGCTTTGCCAGATCATCCTGCAACCCTGCCATCCCCTAGGTCATCCACCACCCGCCAACCTTGGTATCATCAAGCAAACAGACTGATCTGCTCTTGATGTCCCATGATATGTCTGTAATGAATATCCCAAACAACACTGGTCCCAACACCGAGACCCTGTGGGACACCACTGTCACTGCCCTTGGGTGTGAGAGCTCCCCCACCCACCACCATCCCTCTGTTGCCTTCCTGCAGCCAGTTTCCTACCCATCTCACCAGCATTGCACCTGCCCCTGTGCCTACTAACTTCCTTCCCAGCCTTTCATGTCGCACTGAGTCGAATGCCTTACTGAAGTCCAGATACAGGACATCCACTGCATGTCCCCCATCCAGATGCCCTAGTTACCCAGTCATAGAACCCGACCAGGTTGGTTTGGCAGGATCGGCCACGTATGAAGCCATGCTGTCTGCTGTCCTGTAGTCCTTGGCCTCTAAGAGGGCCACCAGCCTCCTTCAGGATAGTCTCCATTAGCTTACCCACGATGGATGTGAGGCTCACTGGTCTGTAGTTTCCAGGTTCATCCTTAGCCACTCTTGTGGAGGGGCACCACATGAGCCATCCTCCAGTCCTGAGGTACACACCCGAATGTAGTGAGGCATTAAATAGGTCTGCCAAGGTCCTGCAAGGACCTCTGCCAGCTCCTTCAGTACCCTGGGTGGATGCCATCTGGGCCTGGTGCCTTGTCCACCCTCAGTGCCTTCAAACCCTCTCGAACTCTGTCCTCCATGATTTCTCATCTGTCACCACCTCCCCCTGCGTCTGCCATTTCACCCATCTTGGATGTCACCCCCTCTTCTTCTTTAGTAAATACTGAGCAGAAGTACTCATTTAGTGCTTCCGCCTTATCATACCCTGCTTCCACCCAACCCCTCCTTCCTAATCCTTACTATGTGGTCCTTACAGCCCTTTTTCTCCTGATGTACTTAAAGAAGTCCTTCCCCTTCTTAATGCCTCAGCCAGCCTGAGTTCGTAGATGCTTTGCTCCCTTACTGCCCTTGTCACCTCCTTCGATTCTGTCAAGTACTCCTCTCTGTCCTCCCTCCCTGTTTTCTTGTACTTCCTAAAGGCAGCTCTTTTCCTCCTTACCTTTTCCATGACCTCCTTGCTCAACCAGCTCGGTTTCTTAGCCCTAGCCTTCTTGCTCTAGGCTTTGCAGCAGGTTTTGGTTGCCTCCACTATCCCCAGCTTTATGAGCTCCCATCTCTGGTTAGTATCCATACTAGATTGAATTCTGGCCAGGTACCCTTTTACCACTTCCCCCATCCTCCCAAAGTCAGCCCTCCTGAAGTCCAGCACTCTTGTGCCAGATTCCACTCCTTCCTTGCCCATATCCAATGTGAGCCATACTGAGTGGTGGTCACTCCTGACAGCGGTTCCTCCACTGTAAGTTCTCTCACAAAGTCCCATTTGCCAGCACAAGGTCAAGGGTATTCCCTAACCTGGTTGGTTCACTGACCATTTGCAGCAGGAAGCTGTCCTGAAGGCATCCAGCAGTACCTGCTCCCTTCTGTTCCTGGTTGTTGGGGTGCTCCAGTCCACTTCTGGCATGTTGAAGTCCCCCACAATCACCACACTACCCTTCTTGCAGGTCCTCCTGATCTGTCCTCTAGTTCCCTGTCTAACTCCTCCATCTGAGATGGTGGCCTGTACACCACTCCCATTCTAAGACTCCTATTCTTGGAATCCTGGTTGCACCCAAAGTGACTCTGTACTGCCTCCTCCCTTCCTCCATACACACTTCAGTCCTTCCTTCACATATAGTGCCACCCCCTCCTTTCCCAGTCACCCTGTCCCTACTCTGAAATAACCTGTACCCTGGTACAGACAGGTCCCAGTCATTATATTGGGTGGCCCATGCTCCTGATGGCTGCAATGTCCACCTCTCCCTCTGCCATGAGAACCTGCAACTCTGCAGTTCCTCCCAAGGCTCCTAGCATTAAGGGTAACCACCTTCCACCCTTTCCCCTCTCCTCCCATCCTGCCCTCCTTTCCTAGCATCACCAATAGTACTTGCCATTTGTCCTTTGTCACTGTTATGGGGGTAAGCTCATATGATTTCCCAACCTGTGGTCCCTGCATATCTCTTCCCAACTGCCACCCCCACTCCTAGTTTAAACTCCAAACTTCCTCTATATATTCTTCCATCCTCTGCTTCAACACTTTCTTTCCTTCCTCACTCAAAGTGTAGTCTGTCCTTGCATAGAGACTACTGTCCTCCCAGGTCCCTCCCCAACCCCCCAACAGCCCATACCCTATAGCACAACACCAGGTTCTTAGCCATCTGTTAAATTCCTCTATTCTCAGCTTTCTTGTTGTGCTTGCCTTTGGCACCGGAAGTATCTTGGAAAAAGTTGCTGATCTTCCTGCCCCCTCACATAATTGTGCTAGTTCCTCAAACCTCCTCTGGACTATATCCACTGTCTTGTCAGCCAGGTCGTTTGTCCCAAGATGTATAATTAAATGAGGCTTGTCCCTACCCTTCTAGCATATTTCAGAACAGACTGTCCCACCCTTTCCGCTGTCATTTCCTGGCAAGGCCTCCACCCAAATGCGACTATGCCTCCCGCTTGCTACCCCACCTAACTCCTCTTAGTATTGAGTCCCCAGCACTAAGATTCCACCCTCTTACTCCCGCTTGCTTCCTTTCATCTCCCTCCTCATTTCCAGCTCCTCTTCTTCCTCCTGCATTATTATGCCCTTTACCCTGTTGCAGTTCTCCCAGCAGAACTTCCCCGCTCCAGTTTGGTCCAGGCATTTATCAATTACTCCTCTAATTTCATCACTTCCTCCTCCACCTTCTTCCTCTCTAGCAGTGCAAAACTATTTCTGAAGATCCTTCACAAATGCCTGCTCCTCTCTCTGCATAGTAACCTGTTCTCTCCTTTCCACTCCATGACTTTTGCCACTTTTTCGCCTCCCCTCACAAGTCCCTATTGCCTCCTTCCATTTGACTTTTGTCTCCTGACCTGGTTTCCCCGGCAATCGTTCTTCCTGGCCTGGGCCCCTTTGTCTCTGCTTCCCTTCTTCTGAGCCTCTCCTCACTACTGTTGGCTTAAATTGCCTTCCCTCATCTCCCCTTCCTCCTCCCTCCAGTATTGGGCTAAACCCACCCCCAATCTGCCTTGCCTGTCTTAGTTCCTCCTGCAGACCCTCAATCTCCTTTCTAAGTTTTTATGTGGTTGCACACTAAACATCCTCCCACTCTCCAGGCAATGTTTAGAAAGATTGGTGCACCGCAGTTGTTGCACCTACCACCCTACCCATTGCTGTCGTTGCCCACCAGCGACCCCCCACCCTTCCAGATGCAGGATACCAAACACTCCCCAAGTCCCCACTCTCACCCTCTATCAGTGCAAAACATTCTTTATGTCCCTTACCTCCTTTGTTGCACACGTTTAGATATGTTGAGCAACTGCTTTATATTCCTATCCACACTCAAAAATACTTTAAGTAGCCATTGCACACCTTCTTCAACTCCTACCCCTTTACCCAATGCAATAACTATGTGAAGTAGTAATAATGAAAGGCCTTAGATTTGCATTTACTTCCCTTCCACTGAGAGAGCCGTCACCTCTTCACTTGCTGCAGTTCCTTTCCTGGATGTCTGCTTCTGTTATGACAGGTGCAAATCCTTTGCCTGTTTGAGGAAGTGATGTCAGAACCCCTAGTACCGAGGGAATAATTGACCAGGGGTGGGTGGGACCAGCCCAAGTCCTCTGGAAACAATCAGGTAGCTGAGGCCTCTAGTCAGACAAATTGCACCCTTCCCCCACTCAAAACTTTGCAGCTAGTGAAGCCAGCAACAATGAATAAATTCTACTCAAAGCCCCAACATAGGTTTGCTACCCAAAGAAACAGGACACCAATTCAAACAGCTTCACCAACAATACATCAAAATAGGTTTGAATTATAAGATATAGGTCTCAATTCAAAGAAACAGACCAGTTAAATTACACCAATTATGTTTAAAAGAGAAGAAATAGGCTCTACAAATGCAGCCTGCCACACCGTAAACCAAACAAATGAGCCCACTTTTAGCTACCAAAACAGGTTTCAAAATTCCAACAGCCCCAAACAATACCCTGCTAGCCTCTTAGTAGTAAGAAAGAAAATAAACATTCTACCAAGTAGAATCCATGAAAACAATGTAAAACAAGAAGCTACTGTACTGTAGATCTGATCCTGTCCCCTTCCAGTTCCTTCTGAGAAGCCAAAGCACTGACTCCACACCTGATTCAGCTCTGCCTCCCTGCTGAGTGAGACCTGGCCAGACAAATTAGCACCCTTCCCCCACTCAAACTTTGCAGCTAGTGAAGCCAGCAACAATGAATAAATTCTACCCAAAGAAACAGGACACCAATTCAAACAGCTTCACCAACAATACATCAAAATAGGTTTGGAATTATAAGATATAGGTCTCCAATTCAAAGAAACAGACCAGTTAAATTACACCAATTATGTTTAAAGAGAAGAAATAGGCCTCTACAAATGCAGCCTGCCACACCGTAAACCAAACAAATGAGCCCACTTTTAGCTAACAAAACAGGTTTCAAAATTCCAACAGCCCCAAACAATACACCCTGCTAGCCCCTTAGTAGTAAGAAAGAAAATAAACATTCTACCAAGTAGAATCCATGAAAAACAATGTAAAACAAGAAGCTACTGTACTGTAGATCTGATCCTGTCCCCCTTCCAGTTCCTTCTGAGAAGCCAAAGCACCCCTTCTACTCAATATCACCACATCACCAAGGTCACTATGCATGATGTGTTTCGTGATTATGCATCTTGTCAAAGGCTAGCGACCAATCAAGCATACTCCCTTTTTATTTAGCATCCTTTAAATGTACAGCTTCAACTTCTGAAACTGTAGAAACATACAATATTGTGCAAAAAAGATAAAAAATGGACAAGTGATGTGCATGTAATAGCATAAATGTGCATTGGATAAATACACTTATTTACATAAACAGGTTGTATGGAAGATATTAACAGTTGTAAAACCTGGATAATATAGAAAAAGAACTCCAGCACAATTATGTTAGCAAAGGCTTGAGAAGGAGCCGAATGTGCTACTTCAACCTGTGACCTAAATCCCAATCCAAATAAACAAGGCTTTAGGTAGAACTAACTGTGTCATCAGAGAAGTCTGCATTAGGACCTGCGATTGCAAACCTACAACTGAACCGAGAAAATACTTGGGCATACCTCTTAACTGCTATGAATTCCGCATAGTGCTATGATTTACATACTCAAATTTACCCATGCTCCTCACAGGTTTTCTGATATTCCTCATAATGTTTGAGCTATTTCTGGACACACAAACTGTTCAATCACTGAACAAGGTTGATAGAAACATTCCTTATCACTAACTATGTGCGGCCCACTATCTGTAGACATAATATTGTTTAAAATAAGAAAGTGCTACACATTCTGGCCCTTTGCTATGATTTTTGAAGGCCAGTGCTATGATTTTTAATACTGAGAGGTTGAGAGGTACGTACTTGGGTAGGCAGTCTTTATACATAAATACAATGCTCCCTGTGAGGACATATGGGCACAGGTTTGTCAGAGCAGAAATAAATAAAAAAGGCAGGCAAATAACGATAGCCAATAGTTCATTTCACAAATATAAGAGTCAGCTTTTATCCCTTTGATACCAAGCGGATCTGCTTAAGGCATATCTGTAACACTGTCACATAGTGAACTCCCAGAACCAGCTGGAGCAGCTGCACAAACCAGATCTGTAGACAAGAAAAAATAAATTTCAACTGTTAGTGGCAGAATGTATGGGGCAACTGAAACATCCTGCTGACATGCTTGGGGAATCTAAATTCCACAAATAACACATGATGGCCCAGATGAAACTGAAATGTGATACTAAGAGAGGTGGTGGAGGCAGAGGTAAAGAAACAACTGTACTTGACAAACTGACATAGGTTCATAGGTGTAGTACGAGTGCGGGAGGTCAAGAGACCTATGTGGGGTTGGCAGTATAGCCTAGATGTTAGAGTAACAAACTGTGAACAAGCTTGGTACATCCAATAGACCAGACCTGGGTTTGATTCTCACAACCTCCACTTGCATACTGTGTGACTCTGAGCAAGTCACTTAACCGCCCAGTGCTCTACAGGTCACCCCTGAAAACAGGCACTTGTGCCTAGTGGGCCTTACCCGGTTACCAAAGACTAAAATAAAAAAATTAAAAAAAAATGTATGACTTGCCACTTTTTAATTGTAAAATCTGCATTTATCTTCTCCCATGTGTTCATCTAGAGATTTTTTAAATGTCTCCATGGTGCCATTATTGATGACAACCTCTGGTAATGAGTTCCATATTCTGATTACTCTCTGACTGTACCAGTTATTTATCTTAGATGTCTTACAAACTTCTCCCTTTTATGTAAGATGATGGAACCTTGTATTTTTAGCAGTGGATTGTTTTACAAGACCTATGCTTTCCAATGCGTCTTTGTACTTAGTTACACTGTAAACTAAACACAGATCCTCTCTTAACCTTCTGTACTCTAATGAATACAGCCCCAGCCCCTGCAGCCTATCTCCATAGGTACTATTTTTCATATCCGTAATTCTTTTGGTGGTTTTCCTTTGAACACCTTCCATGGGCTTTTTGCTACCTATACTCTGTGGTGCACAAAAAGGAGCACAGTACTCCAAGTGAGGCCTCACCCGTCACAAATATAATGGGACTATTACTGCTGGTTCTCTACTTTTTATATACTTTAAAATACACCCTATTATTTTATAACATTTCTTAACTGTTGCCCTAGTACAGTATGTGTATCAAAGGACAGTTTATTTGTGACTGTGACTCCTAGGTCCCATTCATGTTCAGTTACTTGCAAAGTAGTATTTAGTTTATATGCAAAGTTCTGGTTTTTATGTCCAAGATGCATTACCTGAAATTTTTCTTCATTAAATCTTAATTTGTTTCTGTTGGCCTAATGTTCTAGTTTTGTAATCTCCTCCTGTAGTTTTTTAGCCTCTGTTTTGTTATTGATTATTGCTCCCATTTTAGTATCATCAGTGTATTTACATAACCAAACACTGTTAGAAGTCTGCATCATGGAAACCAATATATTAAAGAGTGTTGGGCCCAGGACTGAGCCCTGTGGTACTCTGCTAGTCACCTCTCCCCAGTCAGAGAAGTATCCTCTGAGTCCCACTCTTTGAAGTCTATTGTCTAACCATGAGGTTACCCATTTCACTATCATTGGGTGTAGGTGTATATTATCTAATTGTTCAGTTAGTACTTTATGTGAAACAGAATCAAATGCCTTAGCGTAGTCCAAGAATATTATGTCCGCTGGCAGTCCCTTGTCCAGTGCTGTGCTTACTGGGTCAAAAAAATGTAACAGGTTTGTAAGGCATGACCTGCCTGGGGTAAATCCATGTTGTGTTATATCTGTTGGCCCTTCTGTCTCTATGTGTTCCATTATAAGATCATAGATTAGCCCTTCCATCAATTTTCTGACTACTGATGTAAGACTGATTGGTCTATAATTACTAGGATTTTTTTTTCTCCCTTTATATAAATAGGCGTAACATTTGCATCTCTCCATTCCTCTAGTGTCTTTCCCTCTTTTATTGAGGCATTAAAAAGCTTTGTTATAGCTTCTGCTAGTTCTACTGAGAGTTCTTTTAGAAATCTTGGATTTAGGCCATCTGGCCCTGAGGATTTATCTGCTTTAATTTTATTAAGTTTTTTTTTTTTATAATCTCATTCTCTGAGAAAATGATTTCTTTATAATAACTGGGGACCGCTTTTTCCCATAGGGAAAGTGGGCTATAATTTCCCATTATAACCCTCGAGCATGCGCAAAAAGCGGTGTTCCACTCCTCCTCACAAGACAGCACATCGTAGTTCACCGCCAGTTGGAATCGGCGGTAAGTTAATTTAAACTATAAACAAAATAACTGTAAAGACCGCTTCCCAACTGGCTAAATTATGAGATGTTGTAGGATGACAACATTTTTAGCATGAGCTGCAGACCGCGTGAAAGCCAACCAACTGCACGGTGACATGGGAATGTCTTTATTTTATATACAGTAACTGCTGAGGCGAAAATGCGTTCCCCAGCAATTATATAAAATAAAAGCTGGGAGGTTCAGGAACTCAAATGTTAGAACTGCGGTGTGGGATGCTCTGCACAAACCGCCGAGCTTCTCTCTCAGGATTTATGTGGCATCCCACACCTTGGGGGTATCTAACATTCTCGTTATAACCACCTCCCCAGCCATTATTGTATATATATTGTTTGTTATTAGGGGTGGTAATGATACTGTGCACTTCTTTAGGTTGAAATGTGGTTAAGAAATACTTATTCAATTCAGTTGCCATGTCTTTTTTTTTTTTTAACTTTGTTTCGCTCCGATCACCAGTGACGGGGCATCACTCTGGAGGGGCCCACTCACCCGCTCCTCTACCGCCCGCCCGAACCCTTCCCCCAACCAAGGAATTGGGTACTGGGTCCCCCCTCTCCTACAACCCCAAACAGGAAGAGGCGGGGACCACAGAGAGTCAAGTCGGCATTGGGGCCGGCATTGGGCATGTGGGAGTTGCCCTGGAGCATCTGCCATCGCCTCCCTGACAAACCATGGTTTTTCCTCCATGTTTATAGTCCTCCAGAGATGCCGGAGGTGCAGTTATGTCTGGTGAAGGATGTACCTCTTCCAGTGCCTCTCCCCCTCAATGTGGCATACTCCTTGCAGTACCCCCCAGTCTCCACCAGGAACTGCCGCAGAGCGATGCATCCCTGTAGGCCCACCCCAGGAAGGGAGAGCAGTCCTCCAGATGCTCAATCCTCTCCTTCCCCTGCCAACCCCCGACAACCACAGTCCACTCCAGAACCCCAGTCACTGGCGTGACGTGAGGTATGGCATCCAGGGCCTCAACCCTCAGTGCCACTGGGCCAGCCCAGTTGACATATCTTGTTCCTTATGTATTATTTTTGTTCCTATCTCAAGTGGCCCTATTCCTTTCTGGGTCCCGCTTAATGATCCTACATAGCTATAGAAACTTTTTTTATAATCCTTTACTGATGTTGCCATTTTGATTTCTGCTCTTTTCTTAGGTCTTCCGATAATATTTTTGCATTTATTTGATGCTTTTTTATAATCCTTCCAATTTTGATCAGTTGAATTAATCTTGTATTTTCTATATATTTTTTCCTTTTTTTATGCTTTTCTTGACAGTCTTACCCCACCATGTTGGTATTCTCCCTTTTTGATTGTATTTTGGTATTTCTGGAACCCAGATTTTGGTACAGTAATCTATTTGTTTTTTCAATTTTATCCCTATATCCTCCAAACCTAATCCTTCCAATTCGACATCCCAATTCCATGTTCTTAGATAATGTTTTATTTTATTATAGTCTGCTTTGTTATAATTTTTAAATGTGGTTTTACCTTTAACAGCCTGGTGTGACATATTCACTTCCACAATGATTGTACTGTGGTTGCTGTCACCCAAAGGGTTTCTTCAGATATTCTATTTTTTCATCAAAGTTACACATTTTCAAATCTAGAATATTATCTCCTTGGGTACGTTTTCTAACAATTTGTTCAATATTTTTTGTATTATTACCTCTATAAATGTATTTTCTAATCTAGTGGTACCTTCCAGATTAGACTAGTTGATTTTAGGGAAATTGAAATCTCCTAGTAATATGTAGTTGCCCTCTACATTCATACTCTCCAGAGTTTCTATAAATTTTACATTGTCCTCCATATTTAAATTTGGTTCTCGATACCCTAGACCCATTTTGAGCTACTGTGTTGTTAACTGTATCTTGATCCATAATAATTCCATATTAATTGGAGTATTCCCCTCTTGCTTTATGTCATGTGCTTTTAACCCATCCTTGATGTACACTGCAATAACTTCTCCACATTTATTTATATGATCTTTTCCTAAATACTGTATATTCTGGGGCTTCAGTTAAAACTTGGGAACTATTTGTGGGGAATAGCCCTTTATTTAGTCATGATAAGTTATATCTAAGTAGAAAAGGAAGCGATTTACTAGGTACACAGCTCATAAAAATTGGGCACCATGTTTCAGTGATGGCACAAATGAATACATTCTCTACAATCAGCATATGTCCTAATTCATCCATTTTGTTTTGTAAACTTCTGGCATTGGTTAATAGGATTTTGAGTATTTCTTTCTTGTTCTTATCCTGTTTTCTACTTTTTCCAGCAGTCTTTTTTATAGATTTCTCAGTTATTACTTCATCACTGGTACCAGGCGGCTACCTTGTCCCCTGACGTACTAGTTTAAAGCTTCCCTAATATTGGGCACTATGCACTAAGCGGGTGGGGGGTATGCGGAAAAGTCATGTACCCTGCCCGTGACCCTGCACCCCACGGACAGGTGCACCCACACCGGCATTCACCAATGCTAGCTACGTCTCTGCAGCTCCTCCCCCCTGGCACACAGGACTCCACAGGGTGGATGGGGACAGAGCCACAGACCCAGGCAGGCATCCAATGGGATGCCCATCCTGGGTCCATCAGTGGATCCCTCACACTGCGATGCATGGGTCCCGGGTTGTGCATACTGCCTAGGCACCCAGACTTGCAAGGCATGGCCCCTATGGCTGGTCAGTGCACTGGTCCAGCCCTCGGCACATGGCATCATCCTGGCACACTGCTGAACCCCCGGTTTCAGGACTGATCTCCTGCCCACATGCCCACAATGGCAGAAGAGCCCCACACAGTGACTGTACCCCTCTGGCCCCCAAGCCCACATAGGTGGGCATGTGCCACGGCCCATGGACTGGACCCCCCAACATCCCCGTTTCACTGCAATTGTCCATCCGTGCACTCACCCATTCCTCCGCCCCTGCCCTCTCTGACTGCCCTGTGGGTGGGAGCAGCACGGGGAGCACTGTCCTGGTCCCATAGTGTCAGGCAGATGGGGACTGTGAGAGTGTGCAGTGGGTTATGGCAGGGTCTACCCTGGTGTATGCTGCGCCACCCTCCACACCCATGCAACCAGCACAACACGGGTTAGTGATTGCCACGTAGTGCTGGCATGCCCCCGGAACACCCCCAGTGCGGTGTTGTTCACAGATGTGGGGGATCAGGTGCAGTGGGGTCTGTGTTCCCCCCTCTGAGCATGCCACATGGGGGCGCAATGGGCACCAGATACCCACACGTAGCCACTCTGCTCCATTCGTGCATAGGGCCCAATTTTTGCGAACTGTGTACCTAGTAAATCACTTCCTTTTCTACTTAGATATACCTTATCATGGCTAAATAAAGGGTTATTCCCCACAAACAGTTCCCAAGTTTTAATGCATCTGATGTTTTGTATTAAACTCCATTGTCTCAACCAGTTGTTCAATTTCATGATTTTTTTATTAACATTCAGATCCATTCTTGTTATTGGTAGCACTTCTGATAATATTGTCTCACACTTTGCCTTTGCCAATAAGTTATGTATCTCTTTTACGGCATTAAATATACTTTCAGCAGTATTGTGTTTTATATCGTTTGTCCCTGTGAGTGCCAATGAGTTTTCCGGTATCTTAGCGGTTAGATCCATCATTGTAGTCAACATGTCCCTCACTCCTGCTCCTGGAAAGCAGCTACTTATAACAGTTTCTTTGTTGTTTTTAGTAGTGACATGATCTGTGTACCTGATGATCAAATCTCCCAGGATGTACACTTTCCTAGTCCCATTATTCCCTTCTATATTTAGTATATCCATATCTTCCTCTCTGCTAGCATCTGTTAATTCTAAAGTGTTTGTATTGGCATTGATTTCGTCATATTCATTTAGATGTTAGATGTTGCTGATGAACTTCACTTACTGTCCCCATATTATCTGCAAACGCTATAAGTTTGTTTGTTTCAGTTTCAACATTATCTAGGAGTTGTATTAATGCAGCAAACTGATTATAAGTTGGTATCATAAACTCTGTTGCTCTCCTACCCTTTTTTGTGTGACTATTTATACTTACTGTATATGTTGCATCATTTCATCCCCATCCTGCTCCCTCATTCTCTTCCCCAAGACTTCAGAGCTGTATTCCCCTATAATTTGTCCATTCTTTTGTATTGCAGTCTCTGGTCTGTCCCCTGTAATATTGTTTAGACATCTCAACTCTAGTTGTAGGCCTATTACCTTAACTCGAAGCTCTTTTTTTTTTTTTCTTCTTCCGGTATCCCCGAAACTTCTGCCTGCACCACCCAACTGTCCCCCCATGCTCGGGCTTACCCCCCCAATCGACAATAGTGGCGAGGCCCAGCATCCCCCCCAGGTTGGGGCCATGGGAGTGGGACCCCCTCCGGCAGACAATGGTGGTCTAGTAGAGATGGTGGCAGTGCGGCGTCATATACAGGGCCAGAGTTTTTGTTGGTAAGGAAGCCCCCTGGGGCAGGGATGTGCAATGATGACCAGCATTCACCCCACCCCTGAATATAACAGACGCTGTGAAACCCCTGGCCTCCGTCAGGAGTCCCTAGTGTGCTGGATACTTGAGACCCCTCCCCTGGAGGAAAGCAGTCTGTGGGATGCTCAATCCTTCTCCCCCCAGCCAGCCCTCCAACTCCCGGGTCTGTTCCCAAACCCAGGATGTCAGCATCACAGACGGATGCTTTGCCACTGCAACGACGGGCCGGCGTTAACTCAGAGCTCTTTAAGTTCAATGTATTGTGAGCACATAAAATGGTATTGACCATCTGCATCTCCCACAGTAAATCTATTGCATGTGTCACACTTTACTCCTACTTCCCCACTTGCTAGTGTTACATACATGGAGTCCATACTTCTCCTATTTGATGATTGTCAACTTCCTAGTTATGTATTATCAGTCACTTAATCGCTACTTTGGCCCACTTTTGATTAACCTCAAAAATTTCTGTCCCTCTTCCCCTTCCTCCATGTCTGACACCATCAGAAGCCACTGGCCTCTGCCCACATTGCCTCAGCTCTGTGCGCAACTCCGCTCGCTAGAGCCGGACACTAAATAGGGTGGAGAGCAGTGATGTCACCAGTTGCTGTGGTGACACTTCACCCGTTTACCTCCCCGTGTGGCAGGACAGTGTATATAGTCTCCCTTTAAAAAAGGCAGACTAGCCAACACCAGGATGCTATAAAGCAGCATCTCCAAAAACACCATGAAGTGATGTATTGCCCCAGTTCCTGTTCCCTCATGGAGCGGGGGTTTCAGAAACGCCTTACCACAAGTACTACCATTTGTATGATAAGCCCGCTGCCTTTATGTGCAGCCGCCCTTTCCACCGTACACTCAGTTGCAACCAGAGCTTTAGAAAAGACATAAAACCGGAGCTGCCTGTACCTGCAGCCCTTTCTGCTCTTTGATCAGCCACTCACTAGAGCCAAGCACTAAATAGAGTGCAGAGTGGTGATGTCACTGGTTGCTATGGTGACACTTCACCCGTTTACCTCCCCGTGTGGCAGGACAGTGTATACAGTCTACCTTTAAAAAGGCAGACTAGCCAACACCAGGATGCTATAAAGTAGCATCTCCTCAACACCACAAAGTGATGTCTTGTCCAAGTTCTGTTCCCAAGTGGAGCAAAGGTATCAGGAATGCCTTACCACAGGTACTACCATTTGTATGATGTACCCACTGCCTTTATGTGCAGCTGCCCTTTCCACCGTACACTCAGTTGCAACCAGAGCTATAAAAATAACATAAAACCAGAGCTGCTTGCACCTGCAGCCCTTTCTGCGCTTTGACCAGCTGCTTGCTAGAGCTGAGCATTAAATAGGGTGCAGAGGGGTGGCATCACCAGTTGCTATGGTGATGCTTCACCCATTTACCTCCCTGTGTGGCAGGACAGTGTATATAGTCTGCCTTTAAAAAGGCAGGCTAGCCAACACCAGGATGCTATAAAGCAGCATCTCCTAAAACCAGAGCTATAAAAAGGATATAAAACCAGAGCTGCCTGCACCTGCAGCCCTTTCTGTGCTTTGACATGTTTAGAAGAAAGGTGTAACCTTGAGTCTGTCATTTAATTCTGGCAAAGTTGAAGCCCACCCCATGAGAAAATCCAACACTGTTCTCTTTTCAAAAGTATCCTGTCATAATCCCCTCCCTGCTGATAATGGTTTTTTCTATTCCAGTAAAGGATGTCCTGTGTGCATTCTTGACTCTTGCCTTAGTCAAAGGGACTGCAAGGGCATTATTGGGGTCAAACACCACACTTCAGTCTGTGAGACCACTATCCTTGGTGCAGGGCTATACACAATGGTAAGAACAGAGGTTTGTGTGGCACACTGGAACATCCTTTTCAAAAGATGAAGAAACCAAACAAGTTTCAATAGTCCATCATTTATTGTGCAAACACAAAAAAGTGCTGCAAAAAAGTCACAAACACAAGCGGAGCTGCCTGTCACTAGTCCCCATTATTAGGGTCACCATTCTCGATGGTACACATAGGTCCTGAGATCCTTAATTTAATCTGTCTTTTCATTTTTACTACATGGTAACTTCCACAGATTCACACAGCTATGTAAATCACATCCTCAATGGCACAGGTTGTAAAACCTCTAACTTTCACAGTATTCTGAGTTTTTAGGTTCTGACAAGTTTTTGTGGTAACCACTGTGGGGCAACATTTACAGTTCCTGTATCTGTTACATCCCTCTGTTCTATTGGGTAACCACATTCTAGCTCTGTCAGGGAGTGGTTACACCAAATGGACAACCACATCTCTAATGTTTCTCCCTCTTCTATGGACCATTCTGGGTTGAGGGTATCAGCCAATTCCTTAAGTCCAGGATCCAAACTCACTAAATGCCCATGTTTTTTAACAATGTCTCTTGTCTCTTTGGACCGAGCATTGTACATGGACACAAAATTAGTTCTCTGGTCCCTACATTGCGAGGTACCTTTTCCCTCAATAATTCACTCCTTTCCATGACATCTGCAGTGGCAGCCATGGACATGGTCAGATATTTGTGGAAATTTTTGTGATATCTCTGGAGAAATTTGCTGCCTGCCTACAGTACCACTATGGGCCACCAGAGAGACTCCCTTTAGATATATTGCAAAATATCTGGAAATATCTGACCATGTCATGGCAGTGACTACACTCCATCCCTTGCTCTAGAGGCAAGTTCTCCCAGATAATCTCTTTCTTGTAATCTTATCTCCATTTCATTGGTTCCCCCTTCATATTTCACACTATCCCCAGAATTTATTTTCATTCTGATAAACTGGCCTTTTGGGATGCCAGCTATTGTGTGATGTGGATGGCTGCTGTCTGCTGTCAGGAGAGTGTTCCTGTCTATAGGTTTCCTAAACAGATCTGTGTCGATGTCCCCCACTTACTGTCTTTGGAAATAATTAGGTCTAAGACGCTGTTATGAGTATGACTAAAGATTAATGAAAACTGCAGGGGCCAGATTTTCAAAGCTTTGTGCCTGGCACAAATCCTTTGTGCTGGAATAGTGCCATATTTGCGCCAGGCTGCAACATTCAAAAGCTCTTTTAGTGCCACCACTGTGTGATAGACCTGACGCTAAAAGTTAATGTATGCAGGGGAGGGAGGGAGGTAGGGGATTGGCCATGAATGCCAGCACACAGGCATATTCAAAAGATTAGTGCTGCGCTACAGGTTTTTGCACCACCTGTAGCACGGCGCTAAATACCACCTGCAAAAAGCATGCAATAATGCAGCAGTGTTACTCGAAGTAAATTAAAGTGTAACTTTGATACACTTCAAATTACTTCTATGTTAACCCCTGGTAGTCTAGTGGTCCCCCAACCCCCCATCACGATCCCCAACTCCCGTAGCTTTATAAAATAATTAATTTTCCTGGTAGTCTAGTAGCCCCCACCCATCACAATTCCCGACCCCAGTAGCTTTATCAATATAATTAATTTCCCTGGTAGTCTAGTGGCCCCCCACTCCATCGGATCCCGATTCCTGTATGTATTAAATACAGCCTTTCCCTGGTAGTCCAGTGGCCCCCCACCCGGCAGTGCTGACCCCCCGCACAACCTCCAACTATCCCCAAATGGAATCAGTGACTAGCTCAACCCACCGCTCACCTCTGCGGCCAGCCACCGACTGAGTGTTGAATGAGCGTGCACCATAGTGAGTGATGAATGAGCTGAAATGAGTTCAGAAAAGCACTAGTTGAACAAATGGGAACTGGAAAGGTTAATTTCTAACACTGGCATGTGGTGAGTCATTAAAGGTTAACGCCACCTGACTCGGTTAGTAATCTATGAAACTATGAAACAACTGATAAAAGTTAAAAACTGACTTTCATTCATTTCTCATACAATCAAAATTATTGATTAATAAGTTGTTAGACAATAAATTATTCATTATGTGCAAAACATATGAACATACAAGTACTGGTGGAATTTGAACCTAAGGTTCAGCACTTTCATTATTAACCACCACCAAATTATCTTGCATTCTCTAATTTTTTTTATATTGCACAAAACATAGGTTTATGAAAAATTTGTGAACTCACGCCCAAATGACGACAGCATTTAAGCCCCTTAACAATTCTTACTTAGCTTCTATAGTTTTAGGGTGTCCCTTTGCAAAATATGTTCCAAGGGTCCCCAATTCTAAATTCAGAAACAGAATGTATTATTAAGGGGTGGGGGTCCTAGTACAGTGACTTGTAACCCCTAAGTTTATAACATGGGTAATTCACTAGCACTGTGTAGGCTTAGGGTTGGTGTATTTTTCTTGTTTTCTGTAAGAGGTGTCTGTATGGCAATCTAGGCCCTTAGGGTAGCCAGGACAGAAGCAAACCCGCCAGTATGCATGAATGCCAGCCACCTGTGCGCAGACGCACAAGACTGCACAGGGTGGCCATGGGTGGAGTAGTAGACCCAGGCAGGCATCCAATCGGATGCCCGTCCTGAGTCCCATAGTGGATTACTTGCACAGTAAGGCACGGGTCCGGCAGTGTGAATAGCTACTGCAGGCACCTGGACCCACACGACCAGTCCCTGTCACCCAGTGGTCTCCCCTGGCCAAGCCCATGTGGCAAAGTGCCCTCCCAGCACACAGATGGATCCCCAGAAGTAGAACCCCGGCCCCATCCCATATGCTGCCCCACTGCCACACATCGGGCCCCAACCCCATGGTAGCAAGAGGTATCCCCCCGCCACACATCGGTGCCCTGACCCCAGGGTAGCAGGAGGCATTCCCCAACACACATCTGTGCCCCGTCCCAGTGATGACACTAACACCCCCTCAACACTTAGGGCTTCTCTGTTCCCGTGCCGCATAAGGGTGGCACCCATCCATCCCAATCCCTGATCCCAGAACCCCTGCCCCGTCAGTGGTGGCAAGTGGCCCCCCCACCCCTGTGGCACTGACTACACAACCCCCATCTCCTTGTTCCTTCCCACTGGTGCCGCGGTCATGGATGGCCATTGGCACATCCCTCCACACACCTCCACAACTGCCAGCTGTCCAACTGATGCATCAGTTGGATGGCCGGCAGCTGAGGAGATGTGTGGAGGGATGTGCCACTGGCCATCCATGGCAGTGGCACTGACAGGTGGGTACGGGGAGAGGAGGGTGGTGTCGTCAGTGCCATGGGGGGGCACTGATCACCAATGAGGGGAAAGAGTGCTGGGATCAGGGACGGGGGGTGATCGTGATATGATGTACTGGGCTGGGTGGCCACAACTGGGCTCTGGTTGGAGAGTGGAGGGGTTTCACACATATGGGAACGGGGCACAGAGTTGTGTGTGAGGCGTTTTTACACATACAGGACCGTGGTGGGGGTCTGTTGTGGGGATAAGAAACAGCCTGATGCCATATCCAGACAGGGCTCTGCATGTGTGTTGGGATGGGGGGGGTGTTTACACTGTTTCGGGACTGGCAGGGGCTCTGTGTTGGGGGGTGGGCTGCAATATGGGACAGGGATGGGGGAGTAGTTGTGGATGGGTGCACACCCTGCTGCCAGGTACAGCCATGGGTCCTGTGTGGGTGGGCCACAGCACGTACAATGGTTACTCCAGGGTCCTCCCTGCCATAACCTGTGCACTCCTATGCCCCCCTGTGTGCTGCACTATGTACCTTTGTGCATGGCACATAGTGTGGGCATGCCCCGTCCCTCTCCCCGGACTGCCCTGGCATGAAGTTGCCAACATGGCCAGGGAATTTGGTGTGCACATAGCCTGCGCGCCTTTGGTGAATGCTGCCGGGGATCCCCGGGATCCCCCCTGTGTGGAATTCCTGTGTATCTATGCCTACGCGCCTGGTTTCTGCAGCACATAGGAACAGTGCATAGGGTCCATTGATTGGTCCTTTAAGTGAAAAAAAAATTTTAGGAGTTACAAGTCCCTGTAATAGACCCCCCCCCCCTTTAATAATATATTCCATCTGTGAATTTAGACTTGGGGACCCTTGGAACATATTTTGTAGAGGGACACCCTAAAACTATAGGAGTAAAGTAAGAATTTTTAAGGTGCTTAAAGTGCTAGTGTATCAAGCATTTCTAGCCCCTTTGAGCTTACTGGAGTTCGGAGTTACTTCCATTCTCAGTGTTATTTAATTTTTTTGTTTGTTGATATTTTAGTTCTAACACAGGAATCAACCCCTGAGTTGCCAGTATTTGTTTCAGCTCTGGCTAGTACTGTTGGTCTCGAGCACTAGCCTGTGGACAGGAAGTGATGTTGTGGAGGTGGGAGAGCTGCCTGGTATTTCTGAATGCCCAGTTTGAATGTTTGCACACAGCATAGCAGTTCTATGGCCAGGGAACTAAATGTCCATGCCGTCCTCCTCCCAACAGTCCGGTCGATCGCAACCCGCCCCCCCCTTTCTCACACTGGGCCACATCTGCTCCTACACATTGCATTTATCCCTCTAAGGCATCAAGCAAAAGTTGGTTGTGGTTTTGCAGTGTTTAATGTGAGCACAGCACTGTTCAGTCCCACTGATGTCTTGGTGCTAACTTGCTCAAAATGTTAAATGTGTAACGGGACATTCTTTTCACTAGAGTGGTGATGATTTCAGAAGAATATCAGCAGCAGCAGGTTTGAAAAGACAAGCAGCTTTCTTGACAGAATGAGCTGCAAGCAGTGTCAGCTCTCTCTCTCTCTCCTCTTCACTGGAGCAGCATAGATAGGAAACTGGAGACGGGGTTTTGTGCAGGTAGGGTGAGAGACAAATTGCTTTCTTGACCACAGTGTCAGATTGCAGCGGTGACAATCTAAACCAGAGAACACAGAAATAATGATTTGAGACACGTAGGATAACCTCCTGATAAAAATTAACCGTGCACACAAGTCAGTTAATACTGTGCAAGTTTATTTGAAACCTCACCCTGTTTCAAATAAACATACACAGCATTTCATCATTAGCTGCAATTGAATTATGGTATTCCCATTCTCTACCTGTTTTTGCTAATGCAGATCACAACCGCTGCTGTCTGGCACCCTGGTCGAGAAGGCAGATTGTCTCTCAAACCCCCTACACAAATCCCAGCCTGCAGTTTCCTGTCTACTGCAGCAGCTATTGTTGCATACCGCTCAGCAGCTAGCTACAGCTGTCATGATCTAGGACCACACACTGTCATGGAAGCGCTTTAAACTCTCGAGTTGCAACTACCACCAAGAGCACTGCTGACTACAGCCTCTGGACCCATACACAGCTGACTTCCTAGAGGACACACCTAGGAAATCAATGTGCTGTAGATGGGGAGGGGAGACTTGTGTAGCTGTTGTGTTTTTGTTGGGAGTCGGGACTATGGGCAGGCAGCCCGGAGAAAAAAAAACGAGGATGGGGAGGTTACGTGAGCATGTGAGACTGGAAACCAACTCAGGCAAATCTCTTTCCCTTTCAGTAGTCACCTGTGAAGGAAACAAAATGCATGATAAAAATCCTGCATAACAGAAAAGGTCAGACAGGCTTTGCACAGAAAAGGCCACCCAGATAGCTAAGTAACACATTCTCGACCGGGATCCTTTCCTCCCAGGACCTCACTTCCGGTTTCTTAGGTGACTGATGGCGTTCTACACAGCTCCACAAGCCGGTGATTTACAAAACTATTAAAATATTTAAAAAATACAGTTCAAATACTCATAGGAACAACAGGATCTACATCACAGGTCAGTTCCTATGTATTAACATCCTGTTTGGACATTAAATAACAATTTTGGTCCACTAGCTCTTTAAATGCAGTCATTATTTGGACTTAGGGCTATGGTAAATTTGTGAACCCATCTCTTGTGCACTATAAAAATTACAGAAGGCAAAATAATTTGGTGGTGGTTAATAATGAAAGTGCTGAACCTTAGGTTCAAATCCCACCACTGTTTTTATCAGAGAATGCAGCGTAATCTGTTGGTGGTTAATAATACAGCATAATGAAAGTATTGAACCTTAGGTTAAAATACCACCTTTACTTGTATGGAGAGATGTTTGTACATAGGGGTCTGTGTATGAATGCCTATGTGCCACATAAGGGCAGTGTGTAGGCACTTCTATGACCAAAGGCCATGCGGCAGTGCTCTGCACACCTGCAGCGGCATTCACCAAAGGAATGCTAGTGCCTTGTGGGAGGGATCCCCGTGCTGACCACGTGGCTCTGCACTGAAGTTGGGTCGGGGCATGCAGGGGGGTGCCTGAGCTGTGCGTATGCACTAACGCACCTGCGCAACATTCCAGGTCTGGAAATCTATGGCAGGGGAACCCAGACATAAGTGGTTATGGGCCCCCCCACAGGTCAACAGCAGGATATAGAGGCACTGAGATCCCCCTGCACATGGCAGGACCAGCACACTGTGCTGCCCAAGAGTTCTGGGGGTGTCCATATGGACAAATGTTCATTGTATGATCTCACTGGGGGGGGGTTATATGCCTTCCCAGGGTCCTCCACCCATCCATGCAAGGGATCCATTTTGGGACCCGGGACAGGCATCCCATTGGATGACCACCCGAGGCCCACGTGGCTGCGCACCGGGGGGCAGGGTACAGTAGTGTTGCTGGTGTTCATGAATGCTGGCTCGCGCCCGCCTGCACACAGATGCAGATCAGCTTGTGCGGGTTATGCGCATTTCGTGTGTAGTTAATGCATAGGCCCTGTAACTGGGTAACAAATTACCATTCTCAGGTTCTTGTTGGAACTGCACAAAAGGAAGCGATGACAGACAAATGGTGTCCAAGTAATAAAGGTAATTTATTACTGGTAAATAGGAATAATACAGGCTTACAACCAACAGTGTAATAATCACCAGGAGAGAATCCAGTTTCCTTACCTATAGGTGCAGTCAAGTCTCTCTAAGAGAAAATATATGATACAAAGGGTCTTATACCCTGATAATTGCTATGGCAACTATAAAAAAAGATACATAGAAAGTAAGTAATTGGCTAAAAATAGGTGGCCAGAGAGTAACCATCCTAACTAGCATGGGAAAGTTGCTTAGCTAGTAGAAGATAAAATATGAACAATAAGGCCTGTGATGCTTTCCAAGGTCACTTGCAGTTACAGTTTGCACAAGCACTAAAGATGGCACTGTTGCCTAACTAATGATTATACAATAAAAATATACTGGAAAACATCTCCCAGTGATACAATATATTGTGAGAATATAGTGAAGCATAATATGCATTACAAAAGTACAGTAGCACTCTGATCCTGACACTTATGCTTATACAAGTGTCTGCACCCTGAGGTTAGTACATATACCTACATATGTATTGCTGTCCGCGAGGTGGGGGTACAATCAGGGGTGCTGGTCCGTGGATAACAGCCCCATAGTGAATAACTTACTATTTAACAATTTATTAATCAATAATTTTGATTGTATGAGAAATGAATCAAAGTCGGTTTTTAACTTTTAGCAGTTGTGTAGGGACTGCATGCACTGTCACTTTTAAGTTACATATTGAGTATGCTGGAATTTAAAATGTTTGCAATAACACTGTTGGTGAATAGTGATATTTAAATATAGGTTACCAACCCCACAGCCATGCCTCCGGGGGAAGCTGTAATGAGTAAAGTGCCGAGGTGGTAGTGGCATGGAGGTAATTTTGTATTATAACACAGCCTCTGTGCTGTTACAGCAATAAATGAAGAAGTACAATTGAAATTCATTGGAGTCTGTGAGTTAGAGTTGTTATCAGTGCTGAGTCTCTTTTTGGCCTGATATGATTAAGGAGAGGCACCCTTACTTAGCATCCGAGCACCTACTTGCAGAGCATGCATGGTTATTTTGTGTTTCATCAGTTCAAGCCATAGCTTGGAACACTAATTGTTTTCTCCCCCATCAGAGTTTCGAAACTGAGTTTAGTCAATTAAGAAGTTGTATTTTAATTCAGGTTTTCGATGCTCCGTGGGGACCATGGGCTTGTTCCAACATAAGGCACTCCTTTTCAGCACAGCAATTAATATACAGTACACTTGTCTAAATAAATAGCATTCAAACAATATTAAATACAGTCTAAAACATACATTATAAGTATCTACAGTATATTCACACTGATACAAAATGTATTTTTATTTGTCTGTTTAGTTGTGTCTAATGGGGCTATGAGCAAATCAAAGATGGCCAGACAGGTGCATACATGAGGAAAAGGCAAAATTACAAGTATACAGTGGGTGTGACACAGCAATGAAGTCAGGTGACTTGTGGTAGGCAAATACAAGGCAAGCAATAGGCATGTTACAGGTAATTACAAGTATCCATGTGGAGTCAGCTCAAAATGGTCATTCAGTCCAAAAGGTGCTTTATCACTCAGTTTAAAAATCCACATGGTCTCCTTTCTTAAAAGTTCAGTATTCATATTACCCTCTCTCCTCTTCTTGTACACGTTATATATACCCATAAACTGGAACACATTGATAGGTCCATATTTCTATACATGCCTAGCAAGTGTATTTCCTTCTTCCCCTTTATCAATGTCCCTTAAATGTTCACCTATCCTAGTTTTAAACTTCCTTAAAGTTTTTCCCACATATATAACTCCACTTTTGCAAGCTGCTAAATAAATTACTTTCTCTGCATCACAATTACAAAAAAAACCCACAAACATCAAAGTCCTTTTTAGTATGTTCATTAATGAACTTTCTTTCTTTTAAAATCAAAGAACAAAACTTACATCTCCCACAGATATGGTTGCCCCGAGGAAATGATGGTAACCAATTCAAGTTCAAGTTTATTGCAGGAAAGACTCAGTTGAGCAAGCTCATTCACAAGGAGGTCCTGAGGCACATACACATACAGTTTGCAATTACATAGACAGGAGATATAAAATGTAGAACAACAAAGAAAAAATATATAATACAAGAGGTATACACAATAGAAGTCCTTATGCTATATATGCAGTACATTCCAGCTTTAACCTTGCCCTAAATTCATGAACTCATTGCCACTGTAGGTTGTACTATGCATCACCAGGTCCCCAACTGTAACTCCCCTTTTATAGACAAACCTTGGTTTCTCACTTAAGATCTCAGACAGCATGTGATCCGATTTCAACATGTCCCAGTGTTTTGTAACTATTTCTCCAGTTTCTCCAGAATAGACAGAATATGTAATTATAAAGGTCAATTGCCTCTTCCTATTATTTGTTGACAACAGTGAGCCCCTCTGTTTCCTTCACTCTAGGCACCACTGTATCAGTCACATTCATCTGTTCAGTAATTTCCATCTCTATTAGTCGTTCTTCATTCCACATAGCTCTCTGCTTTTTCTATGCCCTTCTGAATTATGTCCTTTTGATACCCCCTTTCCTTAAACCTTTGTGCCTCTTCTGGTTGCTGCACAAGCGCTTTGCAATCTGCTTTTCCAAAACCTACTTGCTCCAATGGAACATGGTAGTCTGTGTTCATGGCATCAATGTCCTGAATGTGTACAGCTTCTCAGACTGTGGTGGTTGTTATGAACAGTTTTTTGTAACGACCCTCCAGCTCATGGAGAACAATAGGAATGCTGGGTTTTCCTGCTGAAATAGAAGATTGAACTCCAGAGTGATGGGCAATGCATAGTCCAGGAACGTGATGCACGACTTTACTAGACTGGAACATAAAGCAGTCTGGATTCATAGAAACATAAAAACATTGAAACTGACAGCAGATAAGGACCACTTGACCCATCCAATCTGCCCATTTTCATTGTGATTACTTTTGCTGCAGACCCTCCTTGGTCTATGGCACTGTCTCTTCCACCCCCTTTCTTTCCTTTATGACTCCCTTGTGCGTATCCTGGGCTTTTTTGAATCCCACCATTGTTTTTACTGCCACTACCTCCACTGGAAGACTGTTCCAGGCATTCACCACCCTTTCTGTGAAGAAGTATTTCCTCACATCTCTCCTGAATCTACCACCCTCCGCTTCATATCGTGACCCCTTGTTCTAGAGTACCCTTTCCTCAAAATAATACCTTCCGCCTGTACCTTATTCACCCCCATGAGGTATTTAAAGGTCTCAATCATATCCACCCCCTCCTCTCCTCCCCTCCAGGGTGTACATACTGAGTTCCTTTAGCCTTTCTTATTTATTTGTTTTATTTATTAGCTTTTGGTAACTGGGTAAGTGCATTAGGCAATAATCCAGCCTATTTTCAAGCACAACCCAGGAGTATACAAGTAAACAAACCATCACAGTACCGATACAAACAGTATTTTTTTTTTTTACAGGCTTACAATTTTACAGGGTGAATACTCTTCATAGGGCTTTTGATGCAGACCCTGTACCATCTTGATCCACGCTACAGACACTGTGCTACAAGTGAGTGGGAGGGTGCAGATCAAAAAGACAGCAGACCAAAGCACAAAACAGACTGCACTTTTTGCTGATTTTCTGTCAGGAGGAGGACGAAGCATCACGCACAGACAAGAAGTGCTGAGGGCTTGCCTCACCTGAACTCAAAAAAATCATTTTGCACTGGCATGCTTTGAAATTTTTTTTACATGAGTATTTTGTTAATCAGCAAATAATGCAGTCTGTTTTGTGCTTTGGTCTCCTGTACCATCTTGGTAGCCCTCCTCTGGACTGCCTCTACTCGTTCAATGTCTTTCCTGAGATGTACTCTCCAAAACTGGACACAGTACACCAGTAGGGGACTTAACAATGACAAATATAGGGGCAACACCACTTCCCTCTTTCTGCTGGGGATACCCCTACCTACACAGCCCAGCATCCCACAAGCTCTCCCAATTGCTTTGTTGTATTGTCTGGACACCTTCAGGTCATCCAATATGATTACTCCCAGCTCACTTTCCTACTTGGTCACTGCCAGTATCTTTCCATTTTGTACTGCAACCCCAGGTTTTTGTGACCCAAGTGCATTATTTTGCACTTTTTTTTGCATTAAACCTTAGCTGCCAAACTTCTGACCACTCCTCCAGCTGTTTTAAATCTTTTACCATCCTTTGCACCCCCCAGAGTATCCACTCTGTTGCAGATCTTGGTGTCATCCGCAAAGAAGCAGACCATCCTTTCCAGTTCCTCCACTATGTTGCTAATAAAGACATTAAAGAGGACTAGCCAAAGTACTGACCCTTGAGGTACCCTGCTGGTTACTCTCCCCTCCTCAGAGCAAACTCCATTTACCACCACCCTCTGACTCCTATCCCCTAACCAGTTTCTTATCAAGGTTACCACCTTATTGCTCACCCAGATGCTACCCAACTTGTTTACCAGTCTCCTATGTGGAATGGTGTTGAAGGCCTTGCTAAAGTCCAGGTAGGCCATGTCCACTGTCTCTGCCTGGTCCAGTACCTTTGTTATCCAGTCAAACCATCTATTAGATTTGTTTGGCATAAACTTCCCTCTGTGAAACCATGCTGCTTCAGGTCCTGCAGTCCACTGGATTCCAGGTATTTCACAATCCTTTCCTTTAATAGTGTTTCCATTAATTTCCCTCCCACCAAGTCAGACTGACAAACCTATAATTTTCTGACTCCTCCTTGCTACCACGTTTATGAAGTGGGACTTCGTCTGCTCTTCTCCAGTCCTTCAGGACTAATCTAGTCTCCAGTGAACTGTTAAACAAGTCTGCCAGGCGTGTAGCCAGCACCTCCCTGAGTTCCTTCAGCCCCTTTGGATGCACCCTGTCTAGCCTTATGATTTTGTCCACCCTTATATAGCTCTACACGGACAGGGACTATGGTACCTACAAGCTCACCTTCATCTCTATCACCCCCTTCGCCCTCTCCGCTCCATCGATGAGGGATTACTAGAGATTTCCAGGGTCGTTTGGCAACTTATGGAGCCAGATCGTTTGCTTTTGCAGCTCCAACCCTGTGGAATTCTCTACCTCGTCAGATTAGAGAGGGACCATCCATTGAGGCCTTTAAATCTGCATTGAAAACGTATTTATTTCAGTCAGCATTTTCTACTATTTAGAGCGCTACAGTTTATTATTTCTTATTAAGTATGTGTTGATAACTGTTTTATGAAAGTTGTACAACACTATGATCTACAGGAATGGCATTTTATAAACAAATAATTATTTGCTTGCTGTTAAAGATGACAGCATGATCTGCATACAGCAGTATTTTAGAGTGGGTGCAGGCCTTAGGTAATTCATTAACGAAAAGACTAAAAAGAAGGGGGTCCAAGAATGGATCCTTGTGGGACCCCAACAGAGACATCTCTAGCATACAATAGGACACCATCAGTCTTTACTCTTTGAGAGTGAGAGTGACCCGATAGGTAGCTACAGAACCAGTACACTGATTCAGAAGAGAGGCCTATGCTGTGAAGTTTTTTCAGTAAAAGAGTGTGATTAACAAGATCGTATGCTTTCATGAAGTCAACATATGTGGCCCCGACAAGGTGACTGTTATCCAGTGCATCATGTATGTAGTTTGTGTATTCTATAAGGATAGTGTTGGTGCTGTGACACTTCTGGAAGCCATGCTGCTGGCTACAAAGGATATTATATTTATTAAGATAGTCAACCAATTGCTTGGAAACAATCCTTTCTAAGGCTTTGGACAAGGGCAACAGGATCAAGATGAGTGTTTTTAAATGAATGCTTCTTTCTTAAGCATGTGTAAAGAAGTAAAATACTGTATGCTCACCAGGATACATCAGGATCTGCATCCCCAAAAGGCAGAAGATTGTGGTATTGCACTGGATAGTATCCAATGACCCAGAACTAGCTGAAGAAAAACAGGATGGACAAAATGATGCTGGAGGAAATTAGATGACACTACAGAACACTTTTTTAATGATATCCATTGACACAGCTCAGTACAATACTGGTTAGTGTACACTAACACAGTATCACTGGAACATAACATTTAGTATTTTATTCAGTTAAGGAATGCTTTTTGCAACAAGGTCCTAGATTTACAACACCAGCCCTGGAGAGGCACCCAAACCACTGGTAAGTGAACAATGTTTATTTTTTAAACTGAGTTGAGGGGGGAGGGCCTTGACAAGGTGGCCCAGCTTTTCACCAACACTCCCCTTCCCCCCCACAATTATTACGTTGTTTCTCATCCCTGGTCTGCCTGTTGGCATCCCTCCAGCCTGCCACTAACCTTCTCACAGACTTACAAGTTATCCACCACCATAGTGCAGCCTGGGGGGGGGGGGGCTGCACTCCTGAGGTAATGTCTTTCAGAGGACACATTAAACCGAGAACACATCTGTCTGCTCCAATGGATGTTAAACATCCCGTAGCACTTCTTGAAAATATTTTCATCCACAAGTGTGCAGTGTGCACATATATGGAACCCAAACAGAAGAGTAAAACAAGTAAGTGCCTTAGCAGGGATTTCAACTCAGGCCATGCAGAATACCTTCCATGTGTGCTACCAGCTGTGCCACCAAGGCAACTGGAAACCGGAGACTCCCAGAAGCACCTTACTCTTTCTCTAATGCATGACCTGGTGCTTCACAGGTAATTACATTTTCTGGAAAAGAGTGGGGGGTTCTACTGGTGTCTTGACAAAATGTCCTCCAATCACTAAATAACAGCAACAGCTAACTCAATTTAATGCCCCTCCAGACAAGGCTAAAAATAGGTATAATCGAACAGCCCTTCCTTCCTGGTCAACACAATAAATAAGTATTATGAACCACAAGCAAACAGAAGAGATAGAAAGTGCCTTAGCTAGTATTTGAACCCAGGCCACCTGAAATACCTTCCATTGTGCTACCAGCTGTCTGTGCCACCAAGGCAACTGGAAACCTGGGACTCTTAGATACACCATACTGTAACTGTCTTGTTTGTGTTCCATATATGTGCACACCCTACCATTCTGAATAAAAATGCAGTTATACTGAAGGGGTAGGTTAACAACTCCAGAGAGGAAGAGGAGATCTTATTTATTTGTGCCACCCTTCCCCAGAGGCCCAGGGTGCCACTGCAGAGCAGAGATTACAAATAACACAACCACAGTCATACAAGTAATCTTAAATAAAACAAATCTTACATAAACAAGCATTTGTCAATGCCGAATGTTGCTTGCTTCTATGTGCTGTTTAGGTATTTGGAAGTCATTGGAGTGCAAATATTGAAAATTTGCGAAGTTACGAGCGTGCGTAGGAACTGCGCAACGCACGCTCGTAAAACAGTCATTATTATGAAATTTTTCATGAAATGTTCAACATAGCCATTTTAAGACCTCTGGTCATGAACAGTGTCAGTGTGATTTTGTTAATGTGTCCCATACATTGAGTTTGCACACCGACTGCGCCATTGTGTGCTGTATGGGCGAAACACGTTTGGGCAGGATGTGAAAATGACAGCTGTACTGCTCATAAGGAGGTGTGGTAAAATGGCAATGTTGAAAATCTGGAGTGGAAATATTGAAAATTGCGAACTCCACGAGCGCGCAGTGGAACTATGCAACGACACTGTGAAACAGTTATTTTTAGGAATTTTTTCACTAAATTTTCAACATTGCCATTTTAAGATCTCTGCTCATGAACAGTGACACTGTGATTTTCTTAATGTGTCCCATACACTGAGTTCGCGACACCGACCGCGCCCATTGTGCGCTATATGGGCGGAAACATGTTTTGGGCAGGATGTGAAAATGACAGCTGTACTGCCTATAAGGAGGTGGTAAAATGGAAATGTTGAAAATCTGGAGTGAAAATATTGAAAATTTGTGAACTTACGAGCCTGGCGAGGGAACTCGCGCAATGCACGCTAGTAAAACAGTCACTTTTAGAATTTTTTCACCAAATTTTCAACATAGCCATTTTTAAGACCTCTGCTCATGAACAGTGTCACTGTGATTTTCTTAATTTGTCCCTAGACATTGATTTCAAGACACCGACTGCGCCATTCTGGCGCTACAAGGGCGAAACACATTTTGGGTGAGATGTGAAAAAGACAGCTGTACTACCATAAGAAGGTGTGGTAAAATGGCAATGTTGAAAATCTGGAGTGAAAATATTGAAATTGCGCGAACTTACGAGCCCGCGTGAACTGCGCAACGCACGTCAGAAACAGTATTGTTTTGATTTTGACCACTCAACATGGGTTTTAGATCCCTTCATGAATGATGTCACTGTCATGGCGGTGATTTGTTCCGAAGGTGATTTTCGCAGTCACTACGCCAAATCACCCTTCGGCCCGAATAACGCCATGACAGTGACATCATTCATGAGAAGGGGTCCCAAAAACCCCATGTTGAAAATTTGGTGCAAAAATTCCCCAAAATGCCTGAGATATGCAATAAAGTTGAACCCTCCTATCTAGCCCATTATACAGCTTACCGGCATTTCCTCAGTTCGCGGTCGGCTTTGAAGAGTGCAGACGTGTTCCCGGTCCACCGAAGATCGTCGCGCCGGAGTCTGGAGGTAAGTATGGGGTGAGGGGGGGTGTGGGGAGGCTGGGTACACAGTGGTGGGTGCGGGTTGTGGGAGGGGTGTCGGGAGCGCGCCGCGGGACCGTTTTGTTTCACAGGTTTAAAACAAAAAGACTTGTGGGACCGTTTGCCACACTGGGGTGGGCTCCCAGCACAAGGACGGGGCCATTCAGCCAACGGGGATTGGGCACCGGCCAGCCAAAGAACTGATTGCCACGCTGGGTGGGCTTCGCGTGGCGCCAGCTACGGGGACACGACAGCAGCTCAGCCGGGCGGGATTGGGCACTTATCGGCTACACAGGACGTCACGGGGCGCGACGCCTGCGTGTGGGGGAGCTACGCTTATCGGTGCTCACTGAAGCGTAGTTCCTTTCAATCTAGCTTACTGCATTTTGAGCGTGTCATAGACAGCTCCAAAATGCATTGGCTTACAGGGGCCGCGCCTGCCAGGACACTGCCTGAATTGGAGGAGGAGGTGACACACCTCCGAAATCTCCGATGATGGCACTATGTTTCTTGCACATGCATGCAAGCAACATAATAAAAACTACTCTCACATAAAAATAACCCTTGGATCTCAAAATGATATTGCACATAACTAAAAGTCAACCATTAGTGTCGCTAGGGACATAGACCCCCAAAGAGCTGAGAAAATAGGAAAGTTTTAAGGTCTCTTTTAAAAATCTCCACTGAGTGGGCCTCCCTTAAGGCCCATGGAAGGGAATTCCATAACATAGGGCCAGCCACTTTGAAAGCTCAGTTCCCCAGAAGTTTTCAGTCTTGCTCTAGGGACCACATGGAGATCATCCTTGGCAGAGTGAAGAGGTGAATGGGTGTGTAAGGAAGTAGGAGGTCACGCAGGTAACCCAGCCCCAGCCCATGTAGGGCCTTATAAGTTAACAAGCCAACTTTACAGGATATACACCAATTCACTGGCAGTCAGTGCAGTTCACGCAGCACTGGGGAGACAAGATCCAACCTAGAAAGGCTAGTTAACACCCTAGCAGCTGCAGGTACTGTAACATACCTCCACTAACCCCGAGGTAAAGAGTGTTACAACAATCAAGCCTCGAGGTCATAAACGCACGTACCAGTGAGGGCAAGTCTTCAGAGGGGTTCAAAGGCCAAATCTGGATGATATTCCTAAAATGGTAAAAGGCATTCTGGACTACTGCCAACACCTGAGCCTCGAATGAGATGATCTAGCTCTGCCCTGAGACCTCCACAGTGGGGGGGGGAGGCAAGTCACAAGAGTAACCTAACATGGGGAACAAGGTAAGTCACAGAACAAGCAAACACGTCTGTGGTTAGACACTCCAGGAGCACAAAAAGTATCAACTCCAGTCGATATAATCAAATCAACTCAAAGGTTTATTCCATCCAAACTAAAAAGGGGATAAGACAGACATGGTGCATGTCCAGCTCCCAGTGCTTCTACCCCACCCACTGGAAGCCCTGTGACACACCTAGAACCCACCTCCCAAGTCATAGAACGAGGCATGGGTGATGGGTTTGGGGTGCCACAGGAACTGGAAAAGGGGCCACGAAGCAGCATGGGTTAGTGTTGCACTCACTCCTCATGCTGACCTTTGAATGAGAGGCTACAACTTCAGTTCCAGTTGGTTTCCATCTTTATCAATTCTCTCTCCCCCCCGCCCCTCCAAATGAGGCAGAAAATAGGAAGAATTAACAAACCCTCATTGCCCATTCAACAAAACTGAATACAAATTAACTTGCCATACATCATAAAGGACTGCCTACTATATGATGTCCCCAAAAAGACACCACCACCACATTTATGCTAAGTGGGCAAGTGAAGACTCTGCACCCCCTAGCCAACCACCTTTGGTACGTGTGTTGCCCAAAGACAAAAAAAACACCTAACCACAGCCAGTTCTATGGTGCAGGTTCCTGAATAGGTCAGAACAGAAAAAAGGGAACCTGCACTCAGAAGTTATGCAAAAAATGTTCCTTTAATAAATACCTAGTGTCAGCAACCCTCCGTGACTACAAGTCCTATACCGTTTTTTATGCCATGGAGGTGAGGACCAAAAAAACCCTACAATAACAGAGTTTATTTCATAGCATGATGCTGCTCAAGTGGAAATAAAAATGTATGCACTCCAGGAGCGTCATCTCCGTTTATTTCCACTAGAGAAGCATCACCAGGAAAACTGCCACAGTAAATGTTCTATTTCTACAGAACATCAGGGTCCCAAATACACAAAACTTTGCCTGGTTACAAACCCAGTTCACCCGGTGCAAACTGGGTTTTGCCCAGAGTTGGTATTCACAAAGCCCAGTTTTCACAAACAAACTGGGTTTGCACCCGTGCAGAGCTGTGAGGGGGCCGCAATGCAAATGAGGGTGAAAGTCCCTGCAACATTCTGGTTGCCCTTCTCTGGACTGCCTCAATTTGGTTAATGTCCTTGTGAAGGTGTGGCCTCCAGTACTGCATTCAATACTCCAGATGAGGCCTAACCAGTGTCTTGTAAAGAGGGATTATTACATCCCTCTTCTGACTTGTGATACCCCTACTAATATACCCTAACATCCCCCTAGCCTTACCTACTGCTTTAGTCATCTGCTTGGATGATTTCAGGTCATCTGTGATGATAATGATGATGTCCAAGTCTCTTTCTTCCTTTGTGACTGCCAGCAACTCCTCTCCCAGCCTACAGGTGGCTTCAGGGTTTCTCTTCCCTATGTGCATGATCTTGCACTTCTTTGCATTAAACCCCAGTTGCCACTCTTCTGACCATTTTGCAAGTTTATCCAGATCTCTTCTCATTCTGCCCACCCCATCTAGATCATCTACTCTGTTGCAGATCTTGGTGTCATCTGCAAACAGACAAACCTTACCCTCCAGTCCATCTGCAATGTCACGGAAGAAAATATTGAAGAGGACTGGCCCCAGGACTGATCCCTGAGGTACCCCACTTGTGACTTGCATCTCTTCTGACTGTATACCATTTATCACCACTCTCTGTTTTCTGCCCATCAACCAGTTTGCCACCCAGTTGACCAACTTCTGACCTACCTCGAGCCTACTCAGCTTATTAATCAATCTTCTATGTGGAACAGTATCGAAAACTTTGCTGAAGTCAAGGTAGGCAACATCAACGCTCCCCCTTGGTCCACCACTCTGGTTACCCAGTCAAAGAAATCTATGAGATTAGTTTGACAGGACCTTCCTTTTGTAAACCCATGCTGTCTTGGATCCTGTGCTCCTATAGATTCCAGGTGTTGCACTATCCTTTCATGAAGGAGTGCCTCCATAATCTTGCCCACCATAGAGGTAAGACTGACTGGTCTGTAGTTTCCTGCCTCCTCTCTGCTACCACTCTTGTGGAGCGGGATCACATGATCCCTTCTCCAGTCTTCTGGGACCTCTCCTGTGCTCAGAGACTCACTAAACAGTTCTGATAATGGCTCTGTTAGTTGCACCCTTAACATATATAGAACTGTCATAGTGTATTTCATTAAGTATGGTAGTCTGTAATGTCACTCTGTTATGGTTAAAGTTATGTAATATGAATTGTTTTTCTTTGTGGGGAAAAATTTGTAAAATAATAAAATTGCAATGAAAAAAAAATGTAAAACCCTTTGATCTGCCTCAGGAACAGGAACCACACAAGATCAAAGAGAAAATGTTTAATTAAGGAGTCATATTTAGGAAGTGTTTTTTTTTTTTTTTTTGCTGATGTTCACATTATTTAACATACCTCCTGATAGAACACAATGTTTGTATTTTTTTTTAAATTCTAAAAGGAGGAGCTAGATGACTCATATGAGGGGTGCGGACACAGAGTTTAAACTGGATACTTGTGTCTGAAATGTTGAGATATACCATCTTGGGACTCTAGAGAGACACAGCTCTCTGATCTAACTTTAGAACACACTTACAGAGGCAATACCTTAGACATCAAAGGTCTAAATGTGTTGTGGTAGGAGTTTTTGCTTTGTAAGTTTCCCTTGTTCCTTTATGTGATTGTGGGCTCTTTGATATATTTTTCTGTGTTTATATTTTTCATATTTTTATCATCTTTTAGTAAAGAATCTTTTTTTTTTCAAGATACTGCCTGGGTGTTTCTTCTAAGTACTTTTTGCATGTGACGTATAGATGGTTAAGTCTGACAACTGTTCAACAGCTTGATGGTGTTACTGAGCTTGAGTAAAAAGGTAAGAATATACCTAAGGTCTCTTACAGAGTTAAAAGGGTTCATTTTGGAAGCCTGGCTTGGTGCCCCTGGTGAAAGATTGTACCACAATCCCCGAAGAGGGTACGTATCTGAACCTGTACATTGGGTAAGCTAGCATAAGGTTCACAGTTTGAATCCCTCCAGAACTTGAGACTAAAGGTGATTCGGACCCAAAAGCAGATAGGAGGGTTACCCTGTCTGTTATCTGTTCACACTATTGCACTCGGAGGTTGGCACTGTGGGAGCAGAGGTCCTGACCTGCTGAGTGCGTTTGTGACACCTACACTTGAAATTTTAACATGCCATATACTGTATAGAGTGTTCTGCCCTATAAGAAGCTCACGGGTGATTAATGGGGAGCTTACTAATTAGGAGAAAGCCACAAATCTCCTCTTCTTTAACACACCAAAATCTGGCCAATGGAAAATCATGTACACAAATGCCTGCAGTCTGGGAAACAAGATCCCAGACCTGCAGGCAACAATGACAGAGGCTAAACTGGACATAGTAGCCATTAGCGAGACAGGGTTCACCAGTAACCACACTTTGGATACTTCAGTACCCAGCTATGTACTGTTCAGAAGAGATTGAGGTGCAAAGGGGGGGGGGCCTTTATGTCAATGAAAATATCAAAGCTACAGAAATTCAGAATACACATAAGGAGCCAGAAGAACTGTGGGTCACCCTGGAAACAGGAAACGGGACAGCCATACGCACTGGGGTTGTCTACAGGCCTGCAGACCAGAGGGAGGACATAGACACATTACTGTTAGAAGATATACAAAACATGACAGCTAAAGGTCAAGTTCTGTTAATGGGAGACTTCAACATGCCAGATACAGATTGGTCAATACCAGCAGGAACATCTGCCAGAACTGGACACATGGTGGATTCCCTGCAGGGGAGGGCTTTAAACAACTGGTACAATAACCTACAAGAGACAGGGCTATCCTAGATCTAGTACTGACCAACAGGGAAAGGATCACAGATGTCCAGGTAGAAGGTCACCTGGGGGCCAGTGACCATCACATGGTATGGTTCAACTTGGCCACTAGATCTAAATCATGCCATTCAAAAGCAAAAATATGGGACTTCAGAGGGGCTGACTTTGATAAGATGGCCAACAGAGTTAAGCTAGCCCTGGCAAGAAGAAATACAGGTGAGGGGGTACAGGCAAAGTGGGCAAGCATTAAGGATGCAATACTTGAAGCAACATCCCATTGTGTTAGAGAGAAAAAGAAGTGCAAAAGAAGAAGGAAACCACTTTGGTTCTCAAAAACAGTAGCAGAAAAGGTCACAGCCAAAAGGCTGGCCTTCAGGAAATATAAGGGAACACAACAGGACAAAGATAGGGAGGCATACCAAACTTCCCTAAGGGAAGCAAGGAAGGCAGTAAGTCAGGCAAAGGGCCAAACAGAGGAAACACAAGCACAAACAGTAAAAGAAGGGGACAAGACTTTCTATGGATACATTAGTGAAATGAGAAAGTCCAGAGTGGGTATTGCTAAGATTAAAGGAGATAAGTGGGAGTGTGTGGAGGAGGACCAAGGAAAAGCATATATCATAAATAGATACTTCTGCACAGTATTTACTGAGAAGGAAGGGCAGGGCAGGGCCCACAGCTCAGCACCATGGACACGGGGGGGGGGAGGTGTGCACTAGTCCCTTCACAAAAGAAAGGGTCCCACAAGAGCTCACTAAGCTCAGGGTGGACAAGGCAATGGGACCTGATGGCATACATCCCAGGGTACTACAGGAGCTAAGGTTGGAATGAGCAGAGCCATTAGCAAAACTGTTTTGTAAGTCTCTGAGCACAGTAGAGGTCCCAGAAGACTGGAGAAGGGTTCCTGTGATCCAACTCCACAAGAGTGGTAGCAGGGAGGAGGCAGGGAACTACAGACTAGTCAGTTTACTTCAGTAGTGGGCAAATTATGGAGGTACTCCTTAAGGAAAGGATAGTGCAACACCTGGAATCTATAGGAGCATAGGATCCAAGACAGCATGGGTTTACAAAAGGAAGGTCCTGTCAAACTAATCTCATAGATTTCTTTGACTGGGTAACCAGAGTGGTGGACCAAGGGGGTGCAGTTGATGTCACCTACCTTGGTTTCAGCAAAGCTTTCAATACTGTTCCACATAGAAGATTGATTAATAAGCTGGGTAGGCTCAGGGTAGGTCAGAAGTTGGTCAACTGGGTGGCAAACTGGTTGGCGGGCAGAAAACAGAGAGTGGTGGTAAATGGTATACAGTCAGAAGAGATGCAAATCACAAGTGGGGTACCTCTGGGATCAGTTCTGGGGCCAGTCCCCTTCAATATCTTCATCATGACATTGCAGATGGACTGGCGGGTAAGGTGTGTCTGTTTGCAGATGACACCAAGATCGGCAACAGAGTAGATGATCCAGATGGGGTGGGCAGAATGAGAAGAGATCTGAATAAGCTGTAAAAATGGTTGGAAGAGTGGCAACTGGGGTTTAATGCAAAGAAGGGCAAGATCATGCACATAGGGAAGAGAAACCCAGAAGCCACCTATAGGTTGGATGGGGAGTTGCTGACAATCACAAGAGAAGCAAAAGACTTGGGCATCATCATCATCACAGATGACCTGAAATCATCCAAGCAGACCACTACAGCAGTAGGTAAGGCTAGTGGGATGTTGGGGTGTATTAGTAGGGATATCCCAAGTCATGAGAGGGAGGTAATAATCCCTCTTTACAAGACACTGGGTAGGCCCCATCTGGAGTACTGCATGAAGTACTGGAGGCCACACCTAGACAAGGACATTATCAAAATGGAGGCAGTCCAGAGAAGGGTAACCAATCTGGCGCAGAGAGTGCATCAGAAAACATATGAGGACAGATTAACGGAGCTCAATATGTATACCCTAAAGCAAAGGAGAGAGAGAGAGGTGATATGATCGAAACATTCGTTAGGGCATTAACAAGGTGAAAGAGTTTAACATGTTTCAATATAAGAAAAATAGCAGGACAAAAGGACACAGCATGAGATTAGAGGGAGGCCAATTAAGGGGTAATGTGAATAAGTTCTTTTTCACAGAAAGGGTGGTGGATGCATGGAATGGCCTACCTCAGGAACTGGTGGATATGAGTACAGTGCAGGGCTTCAAACAGGCATGGGATAGGCATAAGGGAGCAATACAGATGAGTATGAATAGATAGGCCATTGACAGAGTACAGGCCTATGGCACATTCATAAGGTAGAAAAAATGGGCAGAGTGGATGGGGCCTTGCGGTCCTTATCTGCCGTCAACTTCTATATTTCTCAGTTTCTTAATACAATGTTATGGAGCTTAGCCATCGGCCCTAATAATACACAACAATATCTATCACATTTCCTATACATTTTTCTTACATTATGCGGGAGTCTTCCTGGTGTGTGGCCAAAATCAGAATCAAACAATTATAGTACCAGTGCAGTGATGGAATGAAGACAGAAAGTAAGAAAACTGAATTTACTTAAATGAATTGCAAGCTTTCGAGTAGCTTAAGGGGGAAGCACTTGTACTATAAATGTTCGATTCTGATTTTGGACACACACCAGGAGCACCCATGCAAAATTTAAGAAAAATGAATAGGAAATGTAATAACATCTATGTGTATTAGCCAGGATTGAGCTTGCTAAGTCCTTAACATTGCATTAGAAAAGGAGAGGTGTGGCCTTCCCCCAACTAGTAAGCTCTCCACTGGACACCTGTGAACCTCTCATGGGCCAAAATACACTCTATAAAAGATTAATCCAGTGGGGCTCCCACAGAAGAAAGAGAGAACGTAGTGGGATCTCAACTCACACTGGCATGTTAACATTTAAAGCATAGGTACCTGACTAATGATGGGGTTACCTTGTCATCGGTGGTCAGGCTAATCATAATTCAGCCGAATAATGAGATCAAGAACCCCTTTAAAATGTTAAGTGATGGAATAAAGATAGAAAGTATAAACATTTAATTTATTTAAAGGATACCTAAACCAATCTTTCTGTGTATGCTGTCATTTTCTTACCTTATCTTCAGATTCCCCACACCTTCCCGATTTGATAGAGGGGTCATGCATGTATTTCCACACAGTGGTCAAGGAGAAATGCTAATTTTAAAACCAGAGCAATGTACGCGTTTTTTATTTATTCACTATGCTCGCCCCTGCCAGCCACGTGCCTAGTGATGCCGTAATGAGAGTGACCTAAACAAGGCATGGAGCTGAAGCATTCATGGTGCGCCTAAAAAAAAAATAAATACATTTATTGTGTCCTCACTGGCTCTGTGTTTTTTTTAGTGTCATAATTTACTTCAGTCCTGTCTGGCCATTACATGCTGCATCTATAAATTGCCCAATAATCATACTTTATTCTCCATAGCAATCCTCGCATTATAGTTGCATCAATGAAGTTACTAACCTCTGCTAATTTCATTCTTTTTTTGATGATGCGGTATTTCTTTCTGTGAAAGTGCTCATAGTTACTTTTCATTAATTAGTGTCTGACATTCCGGTCGAGTGCAACTTTTGGCTGTTAATGGCAGCAATATTTTCAAGCTCCTAAGGACATGCTTGTTTGTTGTGTGTAGCATGGGAGGATCAGCTAATCCAGCTATCAGAAACAAAAAAACGTGGCAAAACCGGAGCTGTCATATCGCAGTCCACAAGGGTATAAAAAATGGCCTGTCTTTCTAGCCCTCATGTGAAGAACTCTGCACTTATCTTTACGCTGAATGACAACCATAACATGAGGGGGCACAGTTCTAAGTTGCAGGGTGTGAGGTTTAGGATGGAGGTCAGGAAGCACTTCTTCACAGAGAGGGAGGTGGACACTTGGAATGTGCTGCCGGAAGAGGTGATTTCATTGAAGACAGTGGGCAGCTTTAAGAGAGGCTGAGACAGGTATAGGGAGAAATTGCACTCCTTGACAGTTTCCAGAGTAGGGCAACCGATATGATTGGGTCATGGGTGAAAGGAACTACGAGGAGAGGCTTGAGGAGCTCAATGGGCACTCTGTAGAGGATAGGAGAGGAGGGACAAGTGGGACATGATACAGGTCTTGAAGTACATAAAGAGAATAAATAGCATAGGCTAAGAGAGGGTATTCCAAAAGAAATGGGGGGGGGGCAACCAGGGGACACTGGTGGAAGCTAGAGGTGGTGAGACTCAAAGGAGATAGCATGATGTGTTACTTCACTGAGAGGGTGGTTGAACCATGGAACGCACTGCATGTGTGGCTGGTGGATGCGGATACTGGGGAGGTGTTCAAGAGGGGTTTGGACAAGTGTAAGTGGAGGGTGAAGCTGAGTAACTTAAATGTGGGGCGGATAAGTAGGTCAGGGGGTAGTGGGGGTCCAAGAGGCTGGGTGGTGGGGACAGCAGGAACGGCGCCGATTATGGGTGTTGAAAATCGAGCAGACTCGAAAGGCCATGAGGCATACTCTATTGGCATTGTTACATACGAACATATGAACATATGAAGAAGCCAGCAGAAGAAGGACATTTTGTCTATCAAGTCTGCTCGTAATGCAGTGTCCACAGCTTGACCTAATGTCCATGCCCTCCCTCCCTCCCCACTACTCCCATCCTCCTTAACCATGATCCTTACCTTCCCCCTATGCCTATCCCAGCCTGTTTTAAAGCTTCCCACTGTCTTCAACAAGATCACCTCTTCTGGCAGCGCAATACAAGTGTCCACCACCCTCTCTGTGATGAAGAGCTTCCTGGCCTCCCTCCTAAACCTCCCACCTTCCAGCTTATGACTGTGCCCCATCGTGTTGTGGTTGCCAGTGAGCTTGAAGAGACTGTCCTTATAAACCTTATTTATCCCTTTCAAGTACTTGAAGGTCCTAATCATGTTCACTGTCTCTCTCCTGTCTTCCAGGGAGTACATGTTCAGTTCCCTCAACCTCTCCTCATATGCCTTGCCCTGCTGACTGAATATCATCTTTGTAGTCCTCCACCCAGGTAGTGCTCTGTCCTAGGATTATTGCCTCCAATATGTATAACTTTGCATTTCTTGGCATTGAAGCCAAGCTGGAAGATCCTGGACCACCTACCAAATTCTCCCGATCTTCCTGTACGTCCTATTTACCCTCTGCTGTGTCCACTCTCCCACTGATGCTGGTGTCATCCATGAATAGGCACATTTTGCCTTTAATGCCATTCCAAATGTCACTGATGAAGACACTGAACAACACCAGATGCAGAACGGAACCCTTTGGTACCGCACTGGTTACCTCTCTGTTGCCAGATAACTCTCCTCCCACAACCACCCTCAGGGTTCTGTCCCTCAGGCAGTTTTCCACCCATTTGACCATTTTTTTTCCCCAACTCCAAGATCCACCAACTTCCTGATCAACCTTTTATAGGGAACAGAATCAAAGGCCTTGTTGAAATCAAGATAGAGGATGTCTACCACTTTGCCCCTGTCTACTGTCTTAGTGACACAGTCAAAGAAGTCAATCAGATTTGTTTAACACAATCCCCCCCATGAACCCATGCTGCCACTCATCCTGGAGACCATGCTCCTCTAAATATTCCACCAGCATTTCCTTTAGTAAGGTCTCCATGAGCTTGCTCACAATGGAGGTCAGACGGACAGGTCTGTAATGCCCTGTGTCATCTGTGGGGCCGCTTTTATAGAGGGGCAGTACACATGCTGTTCTCTAGTCCTGCGTTACCATGCCTGACTCTAGTGAACTATTAAATAGGTCTGACAGTGGCCCTTCCAGCTCCTCAGCCAGTTCCTTTAGTAACCTTGGATGTACTCTGTCTGTTCCTCTTGATTTGTCCACTTTCAATGCCAGCAGACCCTCACTCACTCATTCTATCCTTCTCTATCACTACATCTGTGTTCCCTTCCCCCTGCTCCTCTTTTTCCTCCCGAAAGCAGTGGTCCGTCTGTCTCCCTGGTGAAGCCAGAACAGAAGTATTAATTTACTATATCTGCTTTCCCCCCAATATCCTCCACCCACTCCGCCCCTTTCTTAAGCCTAACAATCCCTTCCTTCTTATCCCTTTTCCAACTTTTATAGTGAAAGAAATGCTTCTAGCCCTTAATTCCTTCAGCTATCTGCATCTGCTGCTGTGCCTTTGCTCGGCGGACCTCCTTACTTGCCTTACTATCCAGCCTTTGTTGATTTTCCCTATCCACCTATCTGTATCTGTTGGTCTTCCTGAATTTTCTATAGGCCAACCTCTTATCCCTTACTGCCTTGGCAACCCCAGAGCTGAACCAGCTGTACGCTTTAGCCCTAGTGTTCTTCACCCTGTGCTTAGCACACTCATCTGTGGCAACAAGTATTTCATTTCGGTTCCACCCCCATATCTGCTCTGATGCCCACCAGATGTCTCCTTATCACCTCACCCATTAGTATGTTATTATGTTAGCATGAATATTAGTAACATGTTTGCTTGCTGTCATGTTTTTATAACTCATTTCACAATTCCAGATATTCATATCAAAAATGTAAAAAGCTTCCATTATGTATTACCACCATCAGGATAGTAGTAGTAAAAAATTTTTATTCATACAAAAAATGAATAAGGATATCTCCACTGAGACGAAGCTCCTTTACAGTGAGATCCAGGTGTCATTTCCAGTTACTCTTATAAGTTAACAATATATAACGAAGGAAAACACATATACACTATAATTATACATCAATAAATATAACACAATTCCAAATCATAAAACAAACTAGGACAAGAAGAACATACAAAAAACAATAATTAATTCACAGTATACATTTAATACAAGTTACAATCTACCATCCTAAAATTCAAACTATTTCTCATCATAACTAATATTTTCGATAAGCCATTGTTTAATTTGGTGCAACTGGAAATTTCCCTCAAGGGGTCTAAGCTTCCCAGGCAATTTATTCCATATAGAAGGTCCGATATTAAAAAATGCTTTCTCCAAGCTGTTCTATGACTTGGGACTGCACAGTCAAGTAATTAGCAGAGCGCAGACCCTCAATAGGTCTTTTATTTTAATGGACTCAGCCATATATTTGGGACTTTTCCTGAGATACATTTTAACATTAACATAATTGTACTAAGAGCCCGCCTTTGAGACAAAGTATGCCAGTCTAATTCTTTATACATATCTACTCTATGTGCCCTCTTTGCAGCTCCCAGTATAAATCTAATTAATTTATTATACATAACATCAAGCTTATATAGTTGCTTTTAGACTTACTCTATATATATCAAATTACCATACTCCAATATGGGTAGTACAACAACAGTTACAACTAATTTTCTAATTTCCAAAGACATACTATTTCTTACTCTATATAATGACCCCAAGCACTTACCAACTTTAGTCAAGGTACTATCTATATGACTGTCCCATTTAAATTTTGTATCTAAATACACCCCAGATATTTATAACTAACAACTTGTTGCAAGATTCTTCCTGAAAATGTTTTAATTTGTAACCCCTCATATTCAGTTTTAGACCTGTAACCCCTATGAAACACCATTACTTGAGTTTTTTTTTCATTCAAAACCAATTTAGATCTAAGCAAAAATTCCTGTAACTGATCAAAAGCCTGTTGTAATACTATTTGAATAGTTCTCACTGATAAATCAGCAAAATATACAACTGTATCATCAGCATAAAGATGGTATTGTAGCTTTGGTTGTTCAAACCCCAAATCATTCATATATAATTTATATAGTATAGGACCCAAAATGGATCCTTGTGGGACTCCTGACACAATCAATTTCAAATCAGATGACCACTCTCTAATAGTCACTTGCTGCAATCTTGAGTCAAGATAATTTCAAAACCAATTTATAATCGACTCAGACATACCACAGGTTTTTAGTCTGGACAGGAGGATGCCATGGTCCAGCATGTCAAAGGCCTTAGAAAGGTCAACAAAAATTGCTCCCACTGGCATCCCCCTGTCCATGCTCTCCATTATATCTCCTGCAACCTTTATAAGGGCAGTGTTTGTTCCATGTTCGGTCTAAAGTCGGATTGATAACTGTTAAGGATTTCATTATCTTTCAGATATACCTGTAATTATTTTGCAACTATTTTCTCCAAAATTTTAGAAATTGTTGGTAAAAGAGAAATTGGTCTATAATTTTCTAATAATAACCTAGATCCTGTCTTATAAATTGGCACAATCTTGGCAGTCTTCCAAGTTTGAGGTAACTCCGCAGAGAGAAGAGACAAATTAAATAAGTTTGCTAAGGGTAAATCAATAATAGGGACTGCATACTTTAATAAGATATTAGGGATTCCATCCATACCTTCTGCTTTATTAGTATTAATTTGAAATAATAAATCCCTAACATCTCCTCTAGTAATAGAAGTAAACTTAAACTCAGCTTGTATACCAGATTGTACATAAACTCTATCTGTATCATTTACCTGGGAATTTCTCTGTAGAACCTGATTTACATCTCCTCCACCCAATTGCAATTCATTAATACCCATATTTGTAAAAAAAGGTATTAAACTCATTAACCACCTTGTTTCCCAAATCCATCTTATTACCATTAATTAGGAAATGATTAGGATATGCCAAGCTAAGTCCCTTATGCATCTTATTTATTGTGTTCCAAAATACTCTTGAGTTTTCCATCATTTCTTTAGACAATTTTTTGTTACAATAGGCCAATCTAGCCTTTCTAATTTCCTTTGTATATAAATTTCTTAATTGCCTGTATTTATGCCAGTCCTGGTCTCTCTTAGCTTGTTTCCATGCCTTATCTCTAGCTCTTTTAATTTTAAACAAACCTGAATCATACCATGGCGCTTTGTTTGATTTTATCAACCTAGTTTTTATAGGAGCATGTTTATTGCAAATTTGTATTAAATCCTTTTGAAACATATCCCACGCACCCCCCACACTGGGAATTAGTTCTAGTCTCTCCCAGTTATAATTTTCTAATTCCTGCATAACTTGAACATAATCAGACTGTTTAAAGACTCTAATTTGTACAACATTCTTAGATGTCTTTCTAGATTTCTGATTTCTAATACAGAAAATTATCTGATGATCTGATATTGAGTCTGGTAACACCTCACTCTTTATAAACTTTTCTGGATTTGTAGTAAAAATAAGATCTAACATAGTTGAATTACTGGGATTTACTGCATATAACCCAGTAACATCTTTTATCCATCGCACCAAATTCAATGTAGTAGCCATATCAATTAGACTATGATGGGCATCTATATTTCCCCAATCAACATTTAAATCCCCAATTATCAAAATTTAATGTGAATTTTGATAATTCTTCAGTACATCCTGTATTTCAGAGAAGACCATTAAGCTGCTTTTAGGTGGACGGTAAATGCCAATCAATAAGATGGGTTTAGAATAAGGTAGCTTTAATTCTAATGGTAACAATTCTGAATCAGTCCAATTATACAAATCTTGCAATTCCCTAACATCAATCCAATTTTTAACATAAACTAATACTCCCCCTCCTCTTTTGGATCTGTCTTTTCTATATATATAGAAATTTTCCAGGGCTATCATTATCTTGAATTTTTGTATGCAGCCATGATTCAGTAATTATTAAAATATCAGGCTTATAATAAACCACCCACTCTCTTAGATACTCAATTTTCTTAAGCAAACTACAAATATTAATATGCACAATTTTCAATCCTTTTTCATTCAACATTTCAAATGTATAATCATGATTCAAATCAGCAACAGGCCCAGGATTTAAATGAACATCCCCACTTAACATTAACCCTATAATTACAAACCATTTACCCATTCTAGACATTTTAACATATAAACATTTCCCCTTCACTAAACAATTTCTAGATTTGGCACTTTCTAAAACAGCATTATGTCCCCAGCCACATAGAAGTTCACTACCCATATACACCCATTTGATCAAAGTTGTCTCAATATGGATATTCAATAAAGAGGCATGAATGTCCCCTTGCCACCCAATTAGAACATTTCTCTCTCCCATCATAGTTCCTTATACTCTATTGTCAAGTATGGACATTCTATAAAGGATTTTCTATTCTGAGCAGAATTTTCACATACTAAAAACTGGCACCCTACCAGAACAATTCCCCAACATAACATCAACATTGTGAAAATTTAAACCACCCTGTTAATCAAACTTTAATTATAATAAAATAATGAGCAACTACTTCATTATATCAGGGATAATCCTATAAGGTAGAGGAAATCTCAGGTAATCCACTTAGTAAATACTATATAAAACTTGCGCATATAAGCAACCCACCCAGAATATATTAAATAAATTAAATAAAGAATAGAAAAATAAAACAAATAATAAAACTCAGTATAACATTAACATTAAATGAAACAAATAACCTACCCAGACTCACATAAAAATATTCAGCTTCCAGATAGATTAACCCTAAGTTTCTAAGTAAATCTCAGCAGAAATACTACTCAAATTTGCTCCTATTGTTACTAATAAAATTTCTAATACCGAGTGGCGCTTGCGCCACTCATGCTCGTACTGCTGATAGTGTTCTTTTCATTATGGCACTGTCTTGCATGGTGCTGGTGTGGATGTGAAATTCAAACTGTGCCTAGCTTCCATCACCCTGCCCATTCCCCACATCCATATGTTACGTGTCCACAATACCAAACAAAAACACAATCACAATGGTTGTTTAGATGAATATGGCAGTCGGTTCAATTTTTGCAGCTCATCAATTGTGTATTGTGGCTGTTGATTGTTGTGAGGAAGGGTGGAAGAACATCCACATTAATGGGTTGGGTTATGTGTGTTGTTTTATTTATTTATTTATTTATTTATTTCGTTTTTGTTGACCGGGTAAGTGCACTAGATAAATTCTGTCTATTTCCAGGCACGACCCGGAGAAGGGGGATACAGATGAATGCCAGCTGACTTTGAACCAGATTAAGCTGTTGGTGGTATTTTAGTGACTGACAGTACATTGGTATGGAGTGATGGAACACATTGTACAGTTTCTGCTTGTTTGTGGATGACAGGATTGACAGTATACTAACTTGCAGCTTGCTCCCAGCCGCAGGCACTTCTAGTCGGGGGGGGGGATGAAATACTCTGTTGGTTAACTAGGTTCTGCAATTTATCCACTAGGTAGGAAAACAGGCATACTCGGTGGACCAAGCAGTCCTTATCTGCCATCAAATTCTATGTTTCTATGTTTCAGGCAGGAATACGAAAGACTGTGGTGGTCAGGACAAGGTGACAGTGGGGGTGACACAGGTACGGGAGACCAACGTGTGAGGATATCTGGAGAAGGATTACAGAGATCTTTTAATGTTGGGAGTTCAGATGTGGGCAGCCCTCTAACAGATGAGGCAAAGTATGAGAAGGAGGAAGTGGAAGCGCAGTCCATGTGTACAAAGAACAAAAACACTATGGATGGAGATAGAGCAATGTGTGAATTAGGGTAAAAAAAGGTTCAGTATGGCAGAGAACACAGATGGAGAATCAGAGAAAGTAGGCGGAAACACTGTGCCGGAGGAAGAAGGAGAGTGAGAGAGGAAAGACAGGGAGGTGAAGAAGGGATGTGTCTTGGTGATGGGAGATGAGATGGAAAGAATGTTCAGGTGGGGAAGCAAAGGGGAGAGACACAGTAGAATTTTGTTGGAACTCATGCCAGGAATGAAGGTGGAAAGGGTGGGGCGGTCCCTGATAAGATTTGCAAGCAGGGGCAGGGAAAGGCCAGGGTCAATGCAGGGGATTGCAGGATTCTGCACCGGGGGGCAAGAAATCAGGGCCAAGGGTATACCCTGGGGGTGGGGACACACTACAAGTCTTAGAGGGTGAGAGGGACTTGGGGGTGGTGGTGGATGTCAGAATGAACAACTATGATAACTGTAGGAGGGCAGCGGCAAAAGCAAATAGGATGCTGCATTGCATCGCTAGGGGGATTACCTCTAGAAGGGCAGAAGTGATCCTTCCTCTGTATAACTGTTTGGTTAGACTGCACCTCCAGTACTGTGTTCAGTTTTGGAGACTGCACTTAAGGATGGACATTGCACTCCTGGAAAGTGTGCAAAGGAGGGCAAGTAAAATGATCTTGGACCTTGTGGAAAAGATCTACGTGGAGAGACTCGAGGAGCTCAACATGTACACCCTGGAGGAGAGAAGGGACAGGGGGGACATGATAGAGGTGTTTCAGTACATGAAGGGGATCAATAAGGGATGCTCAGTCAAGGTGCTCCAAAGGAAAGAGGGAGGGCAATTAGAGGGCATGGGTGGAAGCTGAAAGGAGGGAGGGTCGGGGGAGAGGAGGAGGAGGTGTTACTTTACGGAGAGGGTGTGGGAACCATGGAATGCACTGCCCAAGGGTCTGGTGGAGGCAGAGACTGTGGAGGGATTTAAGAGGGACTGTGACAGGTATAGGGAGAGGGTGAAGCTGAAGAGGTCCATTACAAGTGGAACATCTTGGACTGGGGACAGAGAAACCCAGGGTGCGTGGACAGCAAAATCTGCACTCAGTATGGGTGCTGACTACCGAACAGACACAAAAGACCAACAGGTATCCTCTGCTGGCATTTTATTATGTTAACATGTTAGTATGTTAGTAAGATGGTGTAGGGACACTTGTGGTCATGATCTCCGATTTGAGGGTAGAATGTTCAGGAGTGAAATGAGAAGACACTTTTTAAGTACAAAGTGGTGTCTGGGTGGAACGAATTGCATTCCTAACTGCTATTATGTACAGCACTGTGCTTATACAAAAGGGGATGGGATATGGCAAGTACAGGGCATGAGTGTAAGCTGGAGGGGGGAGGCTCAGGGGGGGAAAGTATGCAGTGCTACTTCACTGAGAGGGTGGTGGAACCATGGAATGTGCTGCCCAGAGGAACAGTGGAGGTGGAGACTGTGGAGTGGTTCAAGACGGGCTGGGACTGGTATACGGGAAGGGTTGTACTGGCAGAGCCCAATACAAGGGGAACATCCTGCGCTAGAAATGGAGAATCGGCGGGGGGGAGGCATACCAAACTTCCCTAAGGGAAGCAGGGAAGGCAGTAAGGCAGGCAAAGGCCCACTAAAGCAGACCACTAAAGTAGTAGGTAAAGCTAGAGAGATGTTGGGGTGTATTAGTAGGGGCATTACGAATAGGAAGAGGGAGGTAATAATCCCTCTTTACAAGACACTGGTTAGGCCCCATCTGGAGTATTGCATGTAGTACTGGAGGCCACACCTTCACAAAGACATTAACCAAATTGAGAGAGTCCAGAGAAGGGCAACCAAAATGGTGCAGGGACTGCATCAGAAAACATATGAGGACAGATTAACGGAGCTCAATATGTATACCCTAGAGCAAAGGAGGGAGAGAGGTGATATGATCAAAACATTCAAACACCTTAAGGGCATTAACAAGGTGAAAGAGTCTAACATGTTTCAATATAAGAAAAATATCAGGACAAGAGGACACAGCAAGAGGTTAGAGGGAGGCTGATTAAGGGGTAATGTGAAGAAGTTCTTTTTCACTGAAAGGGTGGTGGATGCATGGAGCGGCCTACCTCAGGGAGTGGTGGATATGAATACAGTGCAGGGCTTCAAACAGGCATGGGATAGGCATACGAGAGCAATACAGATGAGTATGAATAGATAGGCCATTGACAGTGCAAAGGCCAATGGCACATTCATAAGGTAGAAAAAGAAATGGGCAGACTGGATGGGCCTTGCGGTCCTTATCTGCCGTCATCTTCTATATTTCTATGTACTGCAGGGTCAGCTCCAAGGTTGGGAGATGACTAAACAAGAAGACACGAAAGACCGTTAGGCCTACTGTGCTGGGTTTTTAGTATCTATATGGTAAGAGGGAGTGTAAGGGGAGGGTAGGTAGGGGCAGCAGCTGTAGTATAATTGTAACCCGCACACTCTAGCAGATGTTAGAAATAATAATGCCTTTATCTGTTGTCCAATGTGTATTTTACTATGTGTATGACTGTATATTTTAAAATATTTGTAATACAAGTAATAATGTTATTTTTTTTTCCTTTTATTTGGACGTCAGATTGTTAATGAAGCACTGGAGACTGTACATCAATCCAGAATTAAAAAGACAGCGGAAACATCAGTTCATGTTGACACTGGTGACAAGTCTAGTTGTTTGGATCAACAAAACTATAGGGAAGACACAGCTGAATCTGCACATGTCGATGCATGTATGATCACAGATTATGCAGCGATGGTTCAGCCAGAATGTGACTACATGACCAATGTCTCTTTTTGCGATAGCAACACATCATACCAAGTGAGTTTCTCCAAAGCACCTTTACAGAAGACATTAAGAAGTGTCAAGTCAGGCCAACATAAAGCTATGTCAGAGGACACGTCGGAGCCAGGTGTCATTGGAAGACTTGAAAAAACAACTCACTGTACATTCAGTAGCAACACAGTGCATGCTGCTGGATGACAGTGAACCAAAGCAACCGACTTCATCCACGATGCCTGAAAGTTGTCAAAGTATCTTAACTGGCAATGTTGTGTCTGTAGCACTTTGTGGATCTGATGAGTCTGACTGTGAAAGTACAGATATTGCAAGTGATGATGTCGATGCAGATTATGAAGTTGAATGTGGTAAACATCTTGTGGATACAACTGAAAGCATAACTAGGTTAACACAGCATCCCATTGGTGTTCAATCTGCCCCTTCACATGATGAGCGATATTATCTTTTGTCTCAGTCCAGACTGTCTGAGCTGTTCTCATCCTGTTTGCAATGTCAAGGAGAAACTGATACCTATATTGTCAGAACAGTGGAGACCATGATTTTAGTGATCAGCAAGTATGTTAGAGGCCACACCCGCACATGGAACAGTCAAGAAATGGTGAATCCATGCCTCACGGCAACATTATGCTGTGCTCTGCAGTGGATTAACTCCAGTCAAGGCATTGAGACTCTTTCACATTCTAAACATTCCTGTTGTCTCAGAGGTCACTTACCACAAAATTCAAAAAAGTTACATCGTACCAGCAGTGCACAGGGTGTGACAGAGACACAACAGGCAGACATGTTCTCAAAACTTTCCAGTGAAGACCTTGTTCTTGCTGGTGAAGCTCGCTATGATTCTCCTGGGCACTGCGCAAAGTACAGTCTATATACTTTCATGGACTTACAGCAAAAAAAATATGTATATATCTCCAACTAATTCAGGTAATCATGGCTGGATTTCAATTTATTTTTTGTGATGCAGGCTTACCTTTTATTATAAAAAGGGTCTCAGAAATGTTGCAATCTGATTGGCTGTTAGGATTCCAACAGCCTTACATTAATCCATGTTATACTGTCATGTACAGCCTCGTCACCATGTAACATTGATTCTTCCTGTCAGTATTCCATCCTCTAGCACTGATGAATGACTGGAATGCTGCATTCTGATTTTGAAGCACCGTTCTTAAACTGTTGGCGGAAGAACTGTTTTATAATGTATGGTGGAACGTTGCTGAGGATGGATATCCATCCCTTCAACAACGTTGTTATGCTGCACTAGCTACGTCAGCTAGTTTGTTATGCTGCACTAGCTACGTAGCTAGTGCTGCATAACAACTTAGAATGTGATTGCGCATGCACAAACGCGAACTTCCTGTTTCAAAAGCAACTGTAAAGTGAGGATATTTTAAAATGAATTTTAAAAAGTACATATTTGTGCCACAGCAGAACCATACACTATAAAAGACAATGTATGGTTCTGTATGGTTCTATAGCAACTACAAGCATGTGCGCCGTCTCGAGGTTGCCCTTGGTGACTAAAACCTCTCAAGCTTCACTCTCAAGGTTTAAATGGTCACCATGGGAATCTCTCGACAGCTACACACGCTTGTTGTAGATACAGAACCATACATTATCCCCTATATTATAAATCTCACTCTAAATAAAGAAAAGATCCAAAAAGTATACTTTTAACACTTTTCTTTTAGAATATTTTTTGTAATAGCAATAAGGCACTCCCAGGAGTTGGATTAACAGTCAGTTAATCACCCCCTAGGGGCAATATGACACTCGGCTGCACCTCATGAAACATTACACCACTAGGGGATGATTAATAGACCGTTAATCTAATCCCTGGTCATGTTTTACTGTTTAATTATAACATGGGCGAGGATGTTTTACTAATCTGATTGGCAGAGATTGATCACGTGACCTATTAGTCAGGTTGTTTATATGTGGTGATGAGTCTCCTGCGTAGAAAGCCACATTAGGGAGCAGACCTGCACTTGTTATTTCTTCCCAAGTTAATTCCTGTGCAGCAGCCATTGAAATGTCTCGGTAAGCGACAGTCACTGTTCCCCACACAGCCCCGAATCAGACTAAATCCACAGAAGTTCCCTAAGCCAGCAGACATTTCCCCTAATGTCGGCAAGTTATCCACCCTGATGACTCCAGTGTCAGGGTGACAGAGACACAAAGAGAGTCGGTAAGCATCTCACCCTTACTGTGAAATAGCGAGCCCCATGTAGCGAAACACAGAAAAGCTCCTACCTCATTGTAGAAGAACAACCAACCACAAGTGTTGCACTGTCATCTCTCTCTCTCTCGAATATGTGTGTTTTGGTGTGCTTTCCCACCCACTTGCCTGCCCGGTCGGTCCACTGCAGGTCATCACAGGACACTTTCCACCCACCTGCTTAGTGAAACTCCATGCTTCCCCATGACAGTGTCATGCCGCAAAATAAATCACCCATGCACCAAAAATGGATCATAACCGGTGACCTTTCTCCCCCAAGCACAGACAAGTCAGGCAGTCTGTGTTGTTATTCATTAAGTCTCACACACACACACACACACACACACACACACACACACACACACAAAGTGCACCACGGAGACATACAGACAACCCAACACCGCATAAAATGTAAATTGTAGGAGTGTGGCTCCTGACAGTGTGTGTGTGTATGTGTGTGTGTGTGTGTGTCTGTGTGTGTGTGCTGAGCTGACAGTCTCTGAGATTTAATGCAGCACTTGTAAGTAGAACTGGTTTTCCTTCTGCTGGGCAATGTTACTCTGTCTCTGTCCTTTCTTTACTAATTGGAAAGCAGCACACCATCATGTAAGTAGTTTGGGCTGGTCCTTGATTGTATTTGGGATGCCTGTTTACAACAAACGTATGTTTGTCGACCTATTTTTTATGTGGCAGAACACAGAAGAGTGTAGTTCTACAGCCATGAACAGTGGAGGAACACATTATAGTTCCCACATTTTCTACTAATAATGTCACAGGTTTTTGTCCATGTCTGTCCACATCTGGCACATGTTACAAGCACAATAACCAACTCCAGGGTGTGCGGTTATTGTGGATTAATTATCACCCCAGGTGCTGTGAGGACACTCAGCCTGCAGCCTCATGAGTCATAAATGCACCCGGGGTGTTGATTAATCCACAATAACCGCACTCCCTGTCATGGGTTATTGCTTACGTAATGCTGTAACAAAGTTTATAAAATGTGAAGGGAACACCTTGTTTCCACAGTGGTTTTTACCTGTGCATCAAATCTTTTTGATGCATGGTTAAAAACAAGATCACAGAATCCGGACTGCATTGCAAATGAGCAACTGTGCCATTACAAGACTTGTATTTTGAAATGCCACCATTTCTCCTTGGCAACACTTCAAACACAGTTAAGTACAAGAAATCATGTTACTGATGATTTTGTACCCATAGCTGTTTCTGCTCCCCATGACTTGTTTCAGTTAGCCAAAGTTTACCTCTGACTCTTTTGCAAATGACAGTCCTACACTCATCCATACAGCACTGGATTTAATTGCATTACGGCTCATTTATCTTACCATTGTAAGTAACAGATTGTCAAATTCATTTTAGTCCTCCTAGGTCAAGAATTCGACCACAATGGAATTGGAGGGTCTGCGTCATTGCCTCAATTTCATCAAAGTCCAAGGTTGCAGGGTGTCACAGCTTGTCACTGATAGGCACATGCAGGTGAAGGTGTTCATGAAGAGGGAACACCCGCATGTGAAGCATTACTTCGATGTGTGGCATATGTCGAAGGGTAAGTTTCTTTTTTGTTACAAAAGTGACTTAATTAGTACTTATTTTCTTTAAAAGTATTGCAGTGTGCAGAACTGTTACATGGCACGTACACATTTATATCGTCTGAAAGGTGTTGGGAAGAAACTTGAAAAAAATCGCCAAAAAAATAAGATTGCGGGGACATCCACCAGTGGTCGAAATCAATAAGTAACCACATGTTTTGGGTGGCAGCAGGTAACACGGATGACGGTGAAGTCACGGTGCAGAAGTGGCTCAGTGTGGTAAACCATGTTTGCAATGTGCATGCAGGACATGGAGACAAATTCCCAGATTGTGCACATAGTGAAATAACAAGCCCGAAGCTATGGTTAAAGAAAGGTCCGCAGACTGACACAATTAATTCAAACTATTTTTAGCAACTTTGTCAATACAGTGAAAGATAATTATAGTTCATATGAAATTGGGTTAATTTACATTCCTGCGTTAAAAAGTGTCTCCGCATTTCAATCATAAACATAACATTCTGTTCTCCAATCTTATGTCATGATCTCGAGTGCTCCTGCCCAACCTTTGTCTCAGTAGCTATGTCCGTAGCAGTCATGAGATTGATTGTCTCGGTCATATACACTCTCTCTCTCGTCTCATCCAGTAATTCCACTTATTGAAGCAGACCTCCTGGTCTATCAATGTCTAGTCGATTGTGCACCCACATACATATGTTGCAGCTGCTCTGCAGCCCACCACACTTGTACTCTTATCCCGAGCCCCTAGTGTGTAAGCAATAAACCACTGCAGGGTATGGGTTATGCTGTGATGTCCAAACTCAAAAATAGCCACCTCTTCCAGCCTGGTGTGCATGGAATATAGTCAAACCAAATCTCAAAAAATTCAGCACCATCCACCACAAAGGAGCCAACAAGTGTGATAAAATTCACAACATTTATTAAAGGCAAAAGGCTAAATATGTTACAAAGCATATAAAGGAGCACAAACCTCACAAGAGTGGTAGTGCACCAAAGCTGGATGGTACAGGCAGAGCCCTCACAGAACACTCCAACCGGTTTCGCCCAAAGGGCTTCTTCAGGAAGTGACAAACACCCTCTACCTCACACATGTATCAGTCTTAAAGGGACAATGGCCAATTTCCTATTAAACTGTTAGAAAATAAAACTCAGTACTAAATACAGTATCATATGAAACCTAAATACCTAACCCTATATACATGTATAATGTGAGACAGATCAAAATAACATAAAAATCAATCCTGCAACAATTTAATGGAAAGTTGCTGGAGCGTCACATTTTCATTATAAAGTGAGTATAAACACCCAGCTACATGTCGCAGAAACAGACATAACCTAAACAATAAATAGAGAGGTGAAAACTCAGCTCTAACCATACAACAGCATAGAATGGTGCAAAAATCATTATGCATATATAGTACACTGAAGTATACATACTATAAATACTGGCAAAATGTCAGCCTATCCATATGAAATACAGATACAAGTGCAAAAATACTTGATTCACTATAGCTAAAACCATCCAGGTTTGGTGCACTAGGACTTTTGTGAGGTTTGTATTCCTTTATATGCCTTGTAACTTATTATGCTCTGATGTGCCATGGCTGGTGTGGTTTTGTCATGAGACCACAGTCAGAATGGTCAAATCATGGAAAACCGTGGTAAATAACAGAATAACCTACCCCGTGGAGTGGTTTACTGCAAGTATACAATTAGTAAAATAAAGAAAAGAGAACTATTTTAGGTGCAAACTTTGTAAAAATCTTTTTTTTTTCTTTTTACTAAAACAAAAGGCATCTTCTTCTGCAGAAAAAAAAAATAGTCATGTGTTGCTAGGTAAATGGACATTCCCCGTCACCTGAAGTGTACACACACAAACACACACACACATTGTTGATTCCCTTCAGGTATGTGAAGGTTTTGATAATGTCACCACTATCCGTCATCTCCTCCAGTGTGTGCAAGTACATAGTCATTTCTCACAGCCTATTCTCATATTCCTTTCACTCCATCACATGAATCATCCACTTTACCCTGCTCCCCCCACCCCCGCCCAATGACTGGGAGAAATCGCATAAATATCACAGTGCCCAGTAACAAGACCTGCGACACCTCGCTCGTCACTGGTGTATAACCAGAGAATCAACCACACACCCCCACCACCAGTTGTAGCCTAACACACAGCCATTTTGAAATATAGCATGCCATCTTTGTTCCCACTCACACTCCAGCCACCCTCACACCTAGATCATCGTGGTCTGCTCATCGTTCGTTGATCGCTGTCAGAAAATGGGTTATCTACCCTTAATTCCATTATTGCATCACCATTTTGATAGTACCAAATGTAGCGTGTTCCCTAGCCTTGTGGGTACGGACTACTATTGGCTTATTGCTGACATTAGCAATTGTCACTTGATTCACTTATTAACCAAGTGGATCATTCATAAATTGTCGTCAAATCAATACCCATGGACATTTGTCACAGTAATACCACCTCATACTTTCGGTGAATGTCTGAAACACTTTATGCAATGTACTTGACATCAGCTGTAAATATGTACTGATGTCTTCTGTGACAGGACAAGGAACAGCTCTGGAGACCTCTGTTTTCTGCTTTCCCTAGACTGTTGCAACAGCACCTTCTACTTTTTCTTTTCTTGCCTTGTCTTTCTGTCTACAGGTAGGCCACCTGTAGTTCGTTCTTGTACTGTCCCTTTGCCTTTTCTGGTCTCCGGGTGTCCTTGGCTCCCCCCCCCCAATTATAGTTGCCTGTAAAGTTAAAACACCCTTTACAAAAAGGCTAGCTAATGTGCAGGCTAGCCTTGGTGTTTCTCGAGTTCCTATTCAGTTACTGAGCAGTTGTTGGGAAAATAGTGAAGTGCTCACCTCAGTGGTTGCTGCAAGGCTAAAGAAAAAACACTTCTGCAAAGTTGCCCAGCGGTGCTGAACCAAAAAGGGGTTTGCAGGGTATACAGTATATTTTATTTTGTCTCATGCCCCAAAGAGTTCTTGTAGTCTGTGCACCTTCTAGTTATGTTTACAGGGACACTTACTCTGGTGCAGAAGGTTCAAATCACCCCAAATCCCATTACAGTCTTCTACGTTCCTTTCTAAGAGTTATATAAAAATGTGTAAACATCTGTGGTGCACAGTGTTGCGCTGTGCTGTACAAAAGAAGCATGCTTGAAAGTTTATGTTTTATTTTTCTGTTAGTCATTCTGCTGTTAGTAGTTCATAATATGGGTTTTCAAACAATTGTTTTCCCTGCAGGAGTCATTTGGGGAGTGTCCTTGCTGCTCAGCCCTCTGCACTGTGTTCTATAGTGCTGGCCGGCCCTTTTCTTCTGTCTTAAATAGGTAGAAGACTGGTAGGAGTGGTGTGAGTAGCATGTCCCTTCCCATTTCAGACTTATTTCTTGATGCAGGCTTTCAGATAAGGTGCTTGCACTGTGTATAGCTACTTATAGTGATTTCTGATATCAGTGCTGTATGAACAAGAAAAATATATGTGTTTTAGCTAAGTTTGGTTTTAAACAGGTATTAGGGTGGAGCCTTCCTTCATCACATGACCAGTACCTGTTATATAAAGCACTGTGAGACCTAGAGTCAGTAGAGTGGTGGGCTCTCAGCAGTCCAGACCCTATATTTTTTTTTTTCCTCCTCTCTTTTCCCCCCCCCCTTTCTTCTTCCCTTCTTCTCTCTCTTCTGCCCCCTTCTTCCCTTCTTCTTTCTTTTCTTTCCTTCTCTTCCTTCTCTTTCTTTCTTCCTTCTCCTAGTGGTCGATTACTGATTTCTGTAAAAGAAATTGTCTGATTTGATTTGTTATTCCTTTACTTGGTATGCACCGGCAACTGCAACACCCCAGTAGTGAACCACACATGGCGATCCCAGGACGGTTAACCGTGACAGGGCACCAACAGCGACAGGGCACTGAGGGAGACAAGATGCAGGGCAACAACAAACCCCCCAAACATGTATATGCGGGGCTGTATCATGCGGCGACGGGCAGAACGTCGAGCAGGGGGCCCCAGGCACTGAGGCAGCACCACCCCACAACACCGGCAACGACAGCACCGAGGAGGCCCAGCACTGTGCACACAGGCAGGCCGAACAGGACTGCACAGCGATTGTCAGTTGCCCAGGTGGGTGGGCGCACACAGCACCACATCATAAAGCACCGCCGGGGGGGGGGCTCTGCATATGTGTCCTCAGGGGACGGAAGGAAGAATGCAGCCTGAATACATGCAGACACCCAGGGTAACAACCTCCTAACATTACAGGGATTCCTCTACCAGAGGGAGAGAACACGCAGACCTGTGACCTATTGGAAGTGCGTCCAGTACCATGCCGGCCAGTGCCGTGGCCAGGCCCGAACCATGGAAGGGGTGGAAGATGTGTCGCTCACGGGTTGGCACAACCATGTGCCAGATGGTGCAGAGGCAGTGGTGCGGCGGGTCCATGCAGCTGTGAGGCAGTAGGCTGTAATGTTGACGGACAGCAGTCAGCAGGTGGTTGTAGCCTGCTGCAATGGGCTACCAGACGCTGTTGAAGGGCGACTACCCACGGCTGCACACCTGAAGCGGAAGGTGTAGAGGGCACGGCGTCAGGTGCAGAGGGCGCCAGTGGAATCAGCCACACTCGTGGGTCTCACCATCCCAGCAGAGTATCAGCTGACTGATGCGGGCGAGCAGTTCCTGCTCCATGATGCTGGGGGCACCACCAGCTGCATCATGCTCTTCAGCACACAGCGGAATCTCCAGTATCTGTCCTGCTGTGCTGCATAGTATACTGACGGTACGTTCAGGACCAGCCCAAAGCTTTCCAGCAGCTGTACAGCCTGCACAGCATGGAGAGTGAGACTGTGCTGCCTACAGTGTATGCGCTGATGGGGAGTAGAACCTTTGCCTGCTACACCGCCATGCTTCGGACACTGCTGGGGCTGTGCCCACACCTGAACCCTCTGTCAATAATGATCAACTTTGAGCCTACCGCCTACAGGGCACTGCACATGGTCTTCCCACAGGCACGGCTCTGGGGCTGCTTTTTAGATTTCATGCAGTGCCTGTGGAGGAAGCTACAGCAGCATGGGGACCTGGCCCAACTGTACGTGTCCAATGACAAGTTTGCCCTGCACATACGGATAGAAACATAGAAACATAGAATTTGATGGCAGATAAGGACCGCCTGGCCCACCCAGTCTGCCCATTTCCCTACCTAATGGATAAGCTGCAGATCCTAGTTAACCAGCAGCCTACTTCTTCCTACCCCAACCCCCTAGAATTGCCTTATGACTGTGCCATGCATGCTTGAATTCCATCACTGTTTTTGACTCCAAAACCTGCTCTGGAAGGCCGTTCCATGCATCCACAACCCTCTCTGTGAAAAAATACTTTCTTAAATTACCTCTGAGCCACCCCCCCCATTGGAAGTGCTCGCCTTCGTGCCACCAGGGGACATTGTCGATGCCTATGAGGAGCTACAGGCCTGGCCTTTCTTTGAACCTTTCAAGGACACCCTGGACCCCTTCCTTAATTACTTCAAGGACACTTTGCTGGGCCATTCAGTGCGGAGCGGTGTGCGGCGCCGGGCAACCTATCCCCTCAACTTCTGGAACGTGTATGCCTCAGTCCGCGAGGACCTGCCCAGGACCACCAACGCCCTGGAGGGGTGGCACCGGGGCTTCAATGCACTGATGGGCGCAGCACTTCCCACCATCTGGCGCTTCATAGAGGTACTCCGAGGTCAACAGTGCCTGACAGAGCTATGGCACCGGCAGCTGCTACATGGCAATGAGGTGGCCAGTGGTCGCAGGAGGGCTAGGGATGCCAAGGACCGTATACTGCAGATAATGGAGCAGTATGAGACATGGCCACTGTGGGACTGCCTCCTGGGCATTGCCCTGAACATCCGTCTCCAGGTCTGGGTGGCTGTGGACTGTGCTGTGTGGTGCCACGAACATTCAGTGGGTGTGGGGGTTTGTTCAGGGGTGTGGGGACGGGTGCTAGGGTATAACACTATGTATGGTCTGTATGTGCAATAAACATATTTGGTGGCATCCCTGGCTGTGCTGTCTGCCTTCCTGTACCGACTGCCCAACGGCACGCCGCTGTGTGATGCTGCCCTGTGGCAGGGGGTGTCCCACTGGCATAACGCTCAACTGCTAAGTGGTTTGTATAGCGCCATGACCTCCATGGTCCCTTGCACCACACGGATGTACTGCAGTACCCGACTGTGGAGGGGCTCTTGCTGGACATGCACACCTATACAGCACTACAGTCCATTGCTAGCATCGTACCTTGACACTACCTGTCTGGGGCCCACTGTCTGTCGGCATTGTATTGTGCACTATGGGTTGGTGCTTCACTGTCTGGCCGATTGCTGTGTTGTCTGGGGGCCCATGCTATGAGGTGTCTTGTTGCAAGGGTGTGTGGTATGCCCACCCGCACTGCTGTGGTTGCCCACGCCTGTTGGGTCCTACGCTCAGCACGGTCCCCCTACAATGGGCACGGGCTCTGCGCCTTGTCTGGTGGGCTTCTGTGGGCTGCCATCGGGCCCCAGCACTGCTGCAGTGGTGTCCTGGTGGTGCATGTGCCACCCTGTGGTCCCCGGTGCCATGCCATGCCCCCTGTGGCCACCATGGCACCCAGCCCACCCTGCCCGGGTCTGGCCTGTCTGAGTCCAGTGGGTCCATGTGGGGGGGTTGGGGCCTGTTCCGTGTTTGTGGTCTTGGGGCCCTTCCTCCAGGGCTGTACATGTGCCCCCATACAGTGTGAGGGGCAGGATCCCTGGGCCCGGCCGCCCTCTGGTGTGTGCATTGGACGTACAGCTGTTGGTTGGTGGGCGATGCACACCTGGGTGTGCTGTGGTTCCTCATGGCTGCTGCCCTGCTGCCCCTGGCTGTTCGGCACTGCGTCCTGTCTGCACAGTGCTGTCTTGGCAGCCTTGCGCCCTGCGCATTGCGGGTGTCGCTGTGGACAACCTCGTGGTCTGTGTTGCCGCCATTCTGTCATGGATCTCCTTTACTTTATGTCCTCTTTATTATTTGGTCATTCAGTTCACTGCTTTAAGTTAAAGATTCCTGTCTTTATTTTATTTTTATGCTGAATAAAAGCTTTTTATGTTCCACGGATACTGGTGTCTGCCTCCATCCATACCCACAGCCCACTACACCTTCTTTTATGTTTTAACTCCATAAAGGTGGCCATGCTCACAAGATGATGACTGACATCATCACGAGTCCATACCTGATACATGATCTTCGGCAAATTTCACCCACCTACCAGACCCATGCTCTCGAAGTATTTCACGGTCTTGTGTGCCACTTTGCACCCAGATTTTCACATTACTTCTTCTCTTCAATGTATGCAAAGTATGTATATAGAAACACACACGAGAGAACAAATGACATCATACTCTGTACAGGATGTGTTCATCACAAAAGGAATTCAGTATATGCCCATGATGTTTACGAACTGACAACACATTCCAAGAACAGTATTGTTAGCTGTAGATTAGCAGTTGTACTGTACAGCTGATGAGTAGTTGTGTGAACTGCACAACACAATGAATGCTGTACTAATTTGCATTTTCTATATCCATTAACGACTGTTGGGTGTTTTTGATTGGGGGGTTGGAGGGGGTGGACTTCATGTATAACCAATAGGGACATAATTATGATATCATAGCTTGTTGTGTAAGTTTGGGGTGACACAGGAGTATGTGTGATGCGCATCACTTCTGTACCATTCCATTAGGCAAAATTATATGAGGTGAATGTACAAGCACAGTTAGCATGACCTTGTATAACTGCAGAGAACCAACACATATATCTTGCTTCTTGGAACCCCCTTTAGTGCATTCTGCACTGTACGGGCCATACTATGCCCATAACATTTGTTTATTTAGTCATTTCAATCCTACTATCTCAGACATCAGAGGTGGTATCAGGGAACGGGATGAGCCTCTTTGCCAATGACTCACAGCTGTATGCAGTGGTGGAAGAGGATGAGGGGAAGATGGTCTTCCAGGACTACATGGAGACTCTAGGTAGGTGGTCATGAGCCTGGAAGCTAAACTGTAATTCTGGTGAATGCAGTGTTCAGCACCTGGTGACCAAAAACCCGGGTCATGTATACAGATTGCGTTGGGGGTGGGAAGGAAGGCACTGCAGGGTTGTAGGGGGGATGAAGGACCTCGGAGTGGTGGTGGATGCCAAAATGGATAACTCAGAGAAGTGCAGAAGGGCTGTGGCCCAGTACAATATAATGCTGAAGTGCATAGATGGGGCTAACCTCAATAGAAAGGCAGTGATCATCGAGCAGACTCACTATATCACAGGGTCGAATCTGGTGGCTTCTTAGTATGTTATTATGTTAGTATGTTACTATAGACTGTTATTGGCAGCAACACCTTTTCTGGTTACTAAACATTCACGTCTCTGTTTCAGGATACGTGTCAGTCATTCAAAAGATGGTACTTGACCTTTGTGAGCAATACCCATCCTATAAACTGGCCTCCGTACTGATCAGCTCTGATCTAACACCACCACCACCACCACTGACAAGTAAATACAGTCATCCAGTGAAGCAGGATGTCATAGATAGACATTTTTCAAGATTCAAAATGTATGCCACTACATTAGCAGAGTAAGGTGTTTATCACTCTGTATGTACCAGCTGGTGAGGCAACACATTTTGTGATACTTGATCAAGAATTACCACCAAACTGCAGTGTGTAAAGGGACACTATACAAACTCAGTAATGCACAATTGTGTACAACTTTCCATTACTGTGGTTGTCACAGAAACTGCCATTATGAACAATCCATCATTGATTATCAACCAAGGTGCAGAAATTATGATGCAAATGTATACCATATAGAGACAGAAAGTTTGACTTCTGTTGGAACAAAACCTGACCTGTTAAATTAACTTATAAGTTTGTAAGCATTTTATATAGTTCTCTTGTTAATATGTTCACAGGATTGAAACAGCAACGTAAAACAAAGTTGTTCACATAAAAATTTTTTATTGATGTTCTTTACAACTGATAAACTTATTCTCTCACTTTAAAAAAATTGCATGTCAGTTGACGTGCTTGTTACACAGTTTTGACCCTCAGAGTCATTTAGGCTGCATGGCTGATTTGTTGGACAAATTGAATGAATCCTTGGCATGCAAGATTGATAAGTAAAACTGAATTTCAGTTATTAAAAAAATATTTACACCTTCACAGATGTCACAATCAGTTGATACATTCAGTTCTTTGAATTTCTAATATGCATTACAGGTATGGATAACAAACAGTTATGTCTTCATCCACGCACAGACTGCAATGAGTACCCAAGTGGCCAAGATCCCCGGTTGTCCAGTGGACTCCCCAGCCACTCAGGAACCCCCCCAAACCTTCTCCCATGGCCCAGCAATAAGTGCAGTACGGCAGGCAGCACAACCCACCAGCAAACCGCCACGGCTGCCCGCCAACTGTGCAGTCTGTGTATGACAGCGTATGGTACAGCTGTCAGCGCATTGGTAGACCATGTCAACCAGTGGGCTTTGAACGTGTATTGTATGCTGCAATTCACAACATTTGCAGTGTGCTGTTGGGTTGTGCTGACTGCCATACTCATCTACCTTTGACATGGGAGTGGGCTTGGGGAGTGCCTGAGCGGTGGTGGTCCACTGGACCACTAGGGATCTTGGCCGCTCGGGTACTCATTGTGGTTGGGCCGGGGATGGGGGGTCCACTATACCACCAGGTATTCTACGGATGTTCGGTGAGGGGTTTAGAGCTACAGGTGGGTTGGGGGAAACCACTGTACCACAATGGAACCGTGCTAGGTGGCATTCACGGGGATGTTGTGCAATGGGTGGGCTGGGGGTCTAATATGCCACCAAGGATGTGTACTGCAGCACTGATAGGTGTTTGGGGCTAAGGGTGGGTTGGGGGGCCCACTATGTCTCCAGGGAACATATTGGTTATATATACAGTAATGAGGGTATGCAGCTACGGGGAGGTGAAGGGGACTGGACTGCCGCCTGAGCAAGATCATGTGATTGTGAAAAATCATTACATTGAACTACTTCAACATAACAAATATGGAACTGTGCTATATTAAAACCATGGAAAACTCATTTGGAAAGGTCAACGTTTTCAAGTACCCTAGCAGTAAAGATGCGTTAACAGTTCAATTACTAAATGTCCCTCTAGTTGCGATTTTCCTGAGACTGAATAGGTGCTGGCCTGAAGCCGGTATATTCGTTTGAAGGGAAAGCATTGTGGAAAGCGGTAACAACACACGATGGAAGGACTCTATGATTCCATCTTCCCAGTCTCCTCTAAATCCACATAACAAATCGACGATATGCGATGTATCTGAATGTCCTGTAATGAAGAAAGAATGAAAAATATCAACATGTGGAGTACTGTTTAAAACATTCAGTTATCAATGTCCCCTTCTGCTACCTGTTGACCAGCAAGAGTATAATTTCAGTGGTAAAAGGGTACCTGGGCAGAATTCAGCCTAGCATGTGCACTAACCAGAGGTGGGAGCTCATAAAACTGGGGATAGCGGAGACAACCAGAACCTGCAGCAAGGCCCAGAGCAAGAAGGCTAAGGCTAGGAAACCGAGCTGGGTGAGCAAGGAGGTCATGGAAAAGGTAAGGAGGAAAACAGCTGCCTTTAGGAGGTACAAGAAAACAGGGAGGGGGGAGGACAGGGAGGAGTACCTGAAGGAATCAAAGGAGGTGACATGGGTAGTAAGGGAAGCCGAGGTGTCTACAGAGCTCAGGCTGGCACAAGGTATTAAGAAGAGGGAGAAGGACTTCTTTAGATACATCAGGGAGAAAAGGAACTGTAAGGACCACACAGTAAGGATTAGGAAGGAGGGGGGTTGGGTGGAAGCAGGGGGCGATAAGTCAGAAGTGCTAAATGATTACTTCAGCTTGGTATTTACTAATGGAGAATGGGGGTGATACCCAAGGGGGGAGGAATGGCAGAAATGGGGGGGGGTAGGGGGTGACAGACAGGGACATCATGGCGGGCAGAGTTCTGGAGGGTTTGAGGGCACTGAGGGTGGACAAGGTGCCAGGCCCAGATGGCATCCACCCCAGGGTACTAAAGCAGCTGGCAGAGGTCCTTGAGAGATCTTTGGCACACCTATGTAATGCCTCGCTACACTCAGGGTGTGTACCTCAGGATTGGAGGATGGCTTATGTGGTGCCACTCCACAAGAGTGGCCCCAAGGATAAACCTGGTTACTACAGATCGGTGAGCCTCACATCCATTATGGGTAAGCTGATGGAGACTATCCTGAAGGAGAGGCTGGTGGCCCTCCTGAAGGCCAAAGGACTACAGAACAGCAGACAGTATGGCTTCATATGTGGCAGATCCTGCCAAACCAACCTAGTAGAGTTCTATGACTGGCTAAGTGGGCAACTGGACAGGGGCCATGCAGTGGATGTCCTGTTTCTGGACTTCAGTAAGGCATTTGACTCGGTACCATATGGGAGGCTGGGAAGTAAGTTAGAAGGCATAGGGCCGGGTGCAAAGCTGGTGAGAGGGGTAGGGAAGTGGCTTCAGGGAAGGAAACAGAGGGTGGTGGTGGCTGGGGCGCTCTCATCCCCAAGTGTAGTGATGAGCGGTGTTCCACAGGGCTCGGTGTTGGGACCAGTGTTGTTTGTGATATTCATTGCAGACATATCATTGGACATCAAGAGCAAGATCAGTCTGTTTGCTGATGACACTAAGATGGGATCAGTGGTGGACAACCTAGGGGGATGGCAGTTGTTGCAGGATGATCTGGAAAAGCTGAAAACTTGGTCAGACACCTGGCAACTGAGGTTTAATGCCAAACAGTGCAAGGTGATGCATTTTTGGGTGAAGAACCGAAAGAGGAGTTACTAGCTGGGGGAGTGCAGCTAGCCAAGACAGAGGAGGAGAAGGATCTGGGGGTGCTCATTACAGGGTCAATGAACAACTCAGCACAATGTAGGAAGGCAGCTGCAAAGGCCAACAAAATGCTGGGTTGCATTGCAAGGGATATCTCCTCGAGGGGGGTGGGGGCGATGATTCTGCCACTGTATGGGTCTTTACTTCGACCGCACCTGGAGTACTGTGTGCAGTACTGGCGCCCATATCTGAAGAGGGACATTAAGTTACTGGAGTGGGTGCAGCTTAGGTGACAAAAAATGATCGAGGGGCTGGGGACTTATCTTATGAGAGAGGCTGAGAGAGCTGAACATGTACTCACTGGAGGGGAGGATGGATGGGGGACATGATTGAAACCTTTAGTACATGAAAGGAATAAACAAGACAGGTACAGAGGGGTTGTTCAAAGTAAGGAAGGGGAGGGACACCTGGGGCCATGATATGAGACTGGAGGGAGGGAGGTTCAGGAGGGAGATGAGGAGACACTTTTTTACAGGGAGGGTGGTAGCTGGGTGGAATGCGTTACCAGCAGAAGTGGTATGCATTAGAACAGTGGACTGCTTCAAAAGAGGCTGGGACAGGGCAAGGGGGAGGGTCAATGGAGGTGGAAGAGTGGGAGGGAGGGGCAGCTGCAGAATAAGGGGTGCTAGCTGCACTTTCGAGCAGACTTGATAGACCTCAAGGCCTTTATCTGCTGGCAAATTTTGTATGTTCATATGTTTTTGTACAAGATTTTCAACGCTGACATTTTTTAAACACCTCCATATGAACAGTATAGCTGTGGCCTCAAATTGCACAATCACTGTGCAAAATCAGATTACAACTAATAAACTGATTGTGCCACTGTTCATTATGTGTGTTCAGAAAAAGCACATGGTGACAATTTTGCATGTAAATACCAACAAACAACCAGGGCACAATGGGTTCCGTCATGGAAATGAACCACATTCAAATAACTGTAAGGTATGGTGTTGGTATTGCTGGTAACCATTTCTTACAGATGCACAGGGTGCATGAAAGAGTTTCAGACTCTGTTGGTAAGTGTGATCACCGTGAGCATATTATTAGCACTCCTCCGTTAATTGTAAATTGAATGCAAAGAAAAACGTATTGCAAAGCTATATGTGTGGGGCCACTAGGTGAGGCTGTGGGAAGGTACAACTTCTCAGAGAGTTGTGCTAGCTTAACATCTAACCCACTTAAAGAATTCTCTGGGTGGAGGCACCATGTCTAAGCATTACTGTTAGAGCCCAGGCCCCTCAACCTGCATTTAGGTAGGCAGGTAGGGGTAGTAGCCCGTAGGAGGTGGCGCCCGGGCTACATGTTTGGAGGCACTGCTGGGATTGTCGCCCCCTAGTGGCCAAACCACAAAAATTCCAGTTGGACCCCACGTGGAGATAGGCACTAAAATGGAGAAAGTTACTGACCCTAGTGTTGAAATCCCTGCTAATAAGATGGCTGTGCACTGTCTGCTTGGTTGGTGTGAGAAAAAAGAGGTTGACCCCAAAAAAAAGCTTTGTTGCTCCTAGATATACTCCTGGGTACTAATAAAAGGACTATTGAGGAGGCCATCTCAAAAGTCAAATGCCTTGGTCAAGTTGTTGTGAAGGGCCGAATTGCTGATTTGATTGCACTGACACTAATGGTCCTGGTGGAGTGCAGTAACTTGGTGGACAGTGAAAGACTGCCCAGTGCTATTCATCCTGATAAGTCCCCAGTGGGCTGGAGAGTAGTTACTATGTACAGTGTGACGTCCAGACCTGAGGGGTTCCCTAAATCTGAAGGGCTAAAAAGCAAGCTGGACAAACTGTTACAGGCTGGAGGTCAAACCCTCGAGGACTTAAAAAAATTGTTTGAGACCCCTGGGGACACCCCTCCTTCAGAGCCTACACCCACACCTGTACCGGCAACTGCACCTTCTCCAGACCCTTCACCCGCCCTCAGTAAATCTTGACTCTTACCACAGGCTGCAAATGTTTTCTGGCACCCTCCCCACGCCTAATGGGGAGGATGACCTGGAGATATGGATGGACTATGCCTCACCTCTCATACAAGAGTAGCAGTGCATTAAGGGTGAGAAAAGGAAGAGAATTAGGGAGAGCCTCAGAGGGCCAGCATTGGATACAATCCAAGTGTTGAGATTCACCAACCCCTATGCTCCCGCATAAGAGTACTTGTTTGCACTGGAAACTGTATTTGGAATCCCAGGAGATGGTGAAGATCTTATGTGGGGGTTTAAAGCCACTAGACAACAGAGAGGGGAGCCGTTGTCTGCTTATTTGACCAGATTAGGGAAAGCGCTGCAAAGATTGTTTAGAAGAGGAGATGTGGCCTCAAGTGAGTTGGATCGAGTCAAGTTGGACCAGATACTGAGGTCTGCCCAGTACTCCTTTCCTTTTGCTCAAACTGAGGTTAAAGGACTGTAAAGCTAATCCCCCTCTTACATTCTCTTGATGCAGGAAGTACGAGAAGCAGAAAAGTAGAAGGAAATGTTGGATCCTTGGGTTGGTGTGGCAACTGCAATCCCTACACCTGAGAGAGGGTCTGCTCCTGATAAGCCTGGACTCCAACTGAGAACTGAAAACTGGGACCATCTCTAAAACCACCTCGGTTAAAAGCCAAGCCACCCATCAGAATGCGTCTGTCAGGGGAGTGGAAGTACACACCCAGGCGCTATCACTGCATGGAGAACTAGAGACCTGAATAAATTAATTGTCTGATATGGTAAAGGAATTAATAAGGCACGGTGTGCAGTCCCCGGTTCAGCAAGGAGAGGGGGAGGCCCAACAAGGACCCACTGCCGTCAGTGCCCCTGCCCAAGTTTCAAGTATGTATTTTGCATAACCTCCTAGCCCTGGTGGAGAGCCCTCTAATGATATATTAAACAAAATAAGGAAGTAGAGTTCCCTTGTAAGTGACCTTGCTCAGCCCACAAACCAGCCTCCACTTTGGAAAAGGACTGGTGGGTATGACCACAACTATAGGCCTCCTGATGACACAGAGCCTTACCTGTCAGCCAGTGCCCATCCTGGCAAAGGAAACTATTCACTCTCACCCATCTAGGCCTGACATTTTCTGCTATCACTGTTGGGAAGATGGTAATACTAAAAGAACATGCCGTTCACCCAAAGACTTAAGAAAGGTGATTGCTAAGCTGTTAAACCAAGTCAGACAGAACAACCCCAAACCCATTACTAATCCTGCATACAAGCCTTTTGTAGCAAAGTCATCTATTCAAGTTCCTGCCAATACCCCACTGGACCGGTCAGACTTGGTGGTCCCATCCACGGAGACTACTGTGCACACTGAAGGAATTCCTGTTAAAGCTGTTCTAGATAGCGGGTCCCAAGTCACAATGATCTTTAAAGACTGGTATGATCAGCATTTATCTGATCACCCACTACCTCTCGATGGACTACATGTTTGGGGATTGAGTGATAAGTCCTACCCGTATCTTGGTTATTTGAGAGTGTCACTTTCTTTGCCCAGCTATGCCAAGTGAGACAGCAAAAGGAGACTGAGAGAGCCCTGCAGGTCCATGCCCTGATCAAAAAGGCCTATGAGATGCAAATACATCCTAACCAGCATGATAAAGATAAGCCTGTGGGTATGGAAAAAGGACCCATCTGCCATTGTGCTTCCTCCGAATGCAGCATCAGTGGAGGGGTGGTGTGGTTGCAAAAGGATGTGACCAACAAAATACTGAAGCTGGATGCCCCAGAGGGGGGAAAGTTGCTGGAAGGACTGCTGGTTAAACCCATTGTGCTTCTTGTTCCTGCTCATGCTTATGCCCAAAGAGTGGTAATCCAAATTCAGAATGTTACCAACCAAGATATCAAGGTCAACCGAGGTTGCACACTGGCAAAAGTCTATTGTGCTGACACTGCTGTTCTGCCATCCATGTGCCAGAATGGAGAAGAATGTGAAGTATCACCTGACATGTTTGAGGGAGAATACCATGGTTCGCCGAGCAAACTTCTGGCTAATTCTGTCCCTCCAGCTATTCGTGATGGGAGACTCTCCAAAATCAAAGTTGGCTGTGTTACTGGTGCTAATCGCCATATATGACTGCATGATGAGAGACCCTTCAGGGAAAGGTCCTGATGCCTAGCTCCTGACAACATCGACGACGTGAGGCGTCATTTACAAGAGATGCTAGCAGCTGGCATAATACAAGAATCATAGAGCCCATATGCCTCTCCAATTGTTGTAGTGTGAAAGAAAAATGGCTCTGTCAGAATATGTGTGAACTACAGAACACACTAAAAGAATAGTACCTGATTAATACACCATGCCACGCATACAGGATGCATTAGTCTGTTTAAATAGGAGCAAGTGGTTTTCCGTCCTTGATCCCTGCAGCAGATATTACCAGATCCCAATGGCTCTAGAAGATAGGGAGAAAACAGCATTTATCTGCCCCTTAGGCTTCTATGAATTTCTCTGTATGCCCCAAGGAATTTTGGGTGCACCCACCACATTTCAGAGACTTATGGAGCGTGCTGTGGGTGACATGAACTAACTTGAATACCTGGTGTACCTCGATGATGTTATTGTCTTCGGAAAGAACCTTAAAGAACATGAAGCCCGTCTGTTTAAAGTGTTCGATAGACTTGAGGAGTTTGGCCTGAAACTATCAATAGACAAATGTAAATTCTTCCAGAGCTCTGTAAAATATGTAGGTCACATTGTGTCTCCTGAGGGAATACAAACAGACCCCAGCAAAGTGGAAACATTAACCAGCTGGCCAAAGCCCAACAACTTAAAAGAATTTCAAAGGTTTCCTGGATTCTGTGGCTATTATTGCCATTTTGTCAAAGACTACACCAAGGTAGTACGCCCCTCGCTAAACTTAACTCAAGGGTACCCACCTACTCATAAGAAATTCAAGAAAGGTGCTGATAAAGAGACTGTAAAAACCTGCTTCAGGCCCCATGAGCCCTTTGGTCAGAGATGGACCCCCAATTGTGATGCAGCCTTTGATGAAATTATCTACAGATTAAGTCACGCTCCTGTACTTGCCTATGCTGATCCTTCAAACCCTTACTTGTTACAATCAGATGCCAGCCTGAGTGGCCTTGGGCCATACTTTACCAAGAGTACACAGAGGGATTATGCCTATTAGCCTTTGCTAGTAGGCGTTTAACACTTTCAGAGAAACATCATCCTGCTTATAAATTAGAATTTCTCACTCTCAAGTGGGCAATAGTGGAGCAGTTTCACGAATACTTATATGATGCAAAGATCCTGGTCAAGACCGACAACAACCCGTTAACGTATGTCCAAACCTCTGCCAAGCTAGATGCTACCAGACACAGATGTCTTTCTGCTTTATCAGCTTATGATTATGCAGTAGAGTACTGTACAGGTTTGATTGACGTCAATGCAGACGCCCTTTCATGCAGACCTGCCTCCCATCAGCAGTGGGTACATATTCCTGAACAATCAGTAAAAGTCCTAAGCCACAAATTTGATAGAGAAGAACCTTCATCCCCAGAAACTATTAACTGCTTGGCCGATTGCTTGGGACTTCCAGATGGTTTCATACCAGTGGCTTACTGTAATTTCGTAGTTCTAGACTTAAGCCCCTTACCATAGCTAACTCCAGCTGACATTCAGTGAGAACTGAACTTTGATCCCATGAAGAGAAACATCATTAATGCCTTATAAAGGGGAGAGGATGTCTCAAAACTGCGGTCCAATGACCCCAACACTGCCTTGTTATTGCGAGAGTGGCCTAAACTCAAGTTGCCCAAACAGTTATTATATAGAGAACAGACTGAAAGCCAAGGGGAGATTGTCAAGAAGCAACTAGTGCTGCCCACCAAGTTTAAAAAAAGTTGTGCTAAAAGTTGTGCTATGATAATATGGGACATTTGGGCAGTGAAATAACTCTGGACTTGGCGCGATCATGCTTTTATTGGCCTAAGATGGGTGTAGACATTAAACAGTACATTAAAACTTGCAGCAGGTGTCTTCAGAGAAAAGTCCAGCCTCAGAGAGCGGCTCCACTTGTCAATATAACTACAAGCGCCCCACTGGAGTTTGTCTGCATTGATTTTCTTAGTCTAGAGACAGATTCGAAAAACACTGCAAATGTGTTGGTAGTAACTGATCATTTTATGAGGTATGCTCAGGCCTATAAAAACCAAAAGGCCTCAGCTGTGGCAAATGTTCTTGTGGAGAAATTCTTTGTGCACTAGGGCACTCCCCAGCATATTCATTTGGACCAGGGCCGAGATTTCGAGAGCAGACTTATTAAAGAACTGTTACCTATTTGGGGTGTCTAAAAATCCAGAACTACCCCCTACCATAGAAACATAGAATTTGATGACAGATAAGGACCGCTTGGCCCACCCAGTCTGCTCATTTCCCTACCTAATGGATAAGCTGCATATCCTAGTTAACCAGCAGCCTACTTCTTTCTACCCCCACCCCCTAGAATTGCCTTATGACTGTCCCATGCATGCTTGAATTCAACCACTGTTTTTGACTCCACAACCTCCTCGGAAGGCCGTCTCCATGCATCCACAACCCTCTCTGTGAAAAAAATACTTCCTACATTACCTCTGAGCCGCCCATCTTCAAATTGTGCCCCTTGTTCTTACACACCTCTTTTTGAAAGACACTACCCTCTTGGACTTTGTTGATTCCTTGAGGTACTTGAAAGTTTCTATCATGTCCCCCTCTCCCTCCTTTCCTCGAGGCTATACATATTAAGCTCCTTTAGTCTCTCTTCATATGTCTTCTGGTGCAGACCCTGCACCATTTTAGTTGCCCTCCTCTGGACAGCTTCTATCTTGTCTATGTCCTTGCGGAGACTGGGTCTCCAGAACTGCACACAGTACTCCAGATGGGGTCTCACCAGCTGTCTGTACAGAGGGATAACAACTTCCTGTTTTCTACTGGTGTTGCCTCTCCCTATGCATCCCAGTATTCCCCCAGCCCTCCTTACTGCCTTCTCACATTGCTTGCCCACCTTTAAGTCATCTGACATGACTACCCCCAGGTCGCTTTCCATTTTTGTTATTGTTAGTATCTCACCCCCCAAGGTGTACTCTTCCCCTGAGTTTTTGTTTCCCAGGTGCATTGCCTTACACTTCTTAGCACTGAATCTAAGCTTCCATACATTTAACCATTCCTCTAACCTTGCCAAGTCCCTTCTCATCCTTTCCACCCCACTTTGTGCATCAACTCTGTTGCAGATCTCTGTGTCATCTGCAAAGAGACATACTTTTCCTTCCAGTCCCTCTGCAATGTCGCTTATAAAGACATTGAAGAGGACCAGTCCTAATACTGAACTCTGCGGTACCCCACTAGTAACCCAATTCTTTACCCAGGCTATCATCTTGGGACCCACTCCCAGGCTGGCTAACTTGTACTGTATATTAATTTTTTGTGTGGGACTGAGTCAGATGCCTTGCTAAAGTCTAGCTAGGCCATGTCCACAGCCCCTCCCTGATCTACTACTCTGGTCACCCAGTCAACGAAATCTATTAGATTCATCTGGCATGAACTTCCTGCTGTGTATCCATGCTGCCTTGGGTCCTGTACCCCTCTGGCCTCTAGGTACTCGACAATTCTTTCCTTCAGAAGTGATTCCATCATTTTCCCTATCACTGAGATTAAACTAACAGTCTGTAGTTTCCTGCTTCTGCCCTGCTCCCACCTTTGTGAAGGGGAATCACATCTGCCCTCCTCCAGTCCTCAGGTACCACCCCATCCTCCCATGATTTGTTAAAGAGGGTAGTCAGTGGTGTCACTAGTTCTGCCCTTAGTTCTTTTAGAATTCTGGGATGAATCCCATCAGGCCCCATTGCTTTGTCCACCTTCAGTTTTAAGAGTTCTTTCAGAACCCTTTCTTCTGTAAATGGGCTGGTATCAACGTCTGTATCCAGAGTGTTTCTACTGTTTGTTTTAGGTACCTCCCCCTCTTCATTTGTAAATACTGAGCAAAAATATTTGTTTAGTATCTCTGCATTTTCACCGTCACCCTCTGCCCACCCCCCCCTTTATTATGCCTCACTATCCCTCCCTTAGTCTTCCTTCGCTCCCTGATGTACCTAAAAAAGGTTTTCTCACCCTTCTTAACTGAGTTGGCTATCTTTTCCTCGGTTCGGGCCTTTGCTGTTCTGACTGCCTTCCCAGCTTCCTTTTGCTTTAACTGATACAATTCTCTGTCCTGCTCCTTCTGTGATTCCTTGTACTTTCTGAATGCTTTCTTTTTCTCTTGAACCTTCACTGCCACCTCCTTTGAGAACCACAGTGGTTTCTTACATCATTTTGTTTTGTTTATTTGCTTCACACAAAGGCTTGTTACCTCTATCATCCACGAGGAGATCCACAACTGGAGAGGTTTAACCACACTTTATTATATATGCTTGGCACTCTGCATCCAAAAGATAAGCCTAGGTGGAGTCAACAAATAAATACACTTGTACATGCCTACAATATATAGAATAGTGTATGGTACCCCATACACAACAAGGGTATTCTTACACCAAGTGGTTTCCAAGATGCGGAGGACCTTGAGAGCGAATCTTGAGAGTTTCATCTGTCATCACGGAAACCACAAGGTGAAGAGTAGCCTTGGAGTGTATGGGGCTATCATACACTATTTTATATAGTGTATGGTCCTTAAAAATGAAGACGGGCTTACTTTTCCCCTGAAGCATAGTCAGCATTTGTCCTCAGAGAGATGCTCTTCAGGGACATCTGATCGGTGGCAGCTCTCTCGCGCGACAGTTCAACTGCCTTAAGTACCAATGAACCACACTGAACGGGAGAGTCGTACTGTGACATAGCTACTGCAGCAGAATGAAAAGCCGTTCTGCTTCCGCAGCTACAGCAGAACAATATTTTACACTCCACTGATTTCAGCAAAGAACGACATGGGACCATACACTATTGTACAAAGAACGATGCTACTGGATTTTCACTGTACCACCTTATGACCATGGCTGCAAAAAGAAATCTGACCAACAAAGCTCACCATGACAAATGTGTCAGAGCCCAAGAACTCCAACCTGGAGAGCATGTACTGATGCACAATTTAAGATTACAAGGCAAGCATAAAATAACCAACTGCTGGATTCATATCCCCTATATTGTAATCAGTAAACTGAATGATTTGCCTATGTATAAAGTGCATCCAGAAGGGGGCCTTCATGCTGTCAAAACCATTCAAAGAAATCAACTTTTGCCTATAGGCCAGATAGTAAGCAATAAAGTTCAATAGACTAAAGCCCTCAGCACCCTCTGACGAGGTCAGCTGCCAAAGCTAAGCAACAAAGTCAGCCAACATCTGCTTCCCAGCCTTCTACTCCTATCAGTAATGTCTCCAACACTGCAAACCCTGGAAATACTGATTCTGAAAGTGATGATGAAAGTGAATTTTGTACTGCCTTCTACTCATCCCCTGAACTTGAAAGATTGTTCCAGGGATTTCTCCTTTGTTAATCAGAATAATATGTGTGAAAGTCCAGTGGTTTCATCTAATTTCAATTTATTTGTGGTACCTGAGCCTTCAGATAGTGATGCCAACAGTATAAGCCCTGAAATAGATGATTCCCTTTATTTAGTGGAGCTAACTAAATTCAGTGACAACCACAGTGAACACCCTAGTGAATCAGATAGTACAACGGCATTAAATGGGCTAAGTGAACTGTTTCATTTCAGAGCAAGTGTTGTTAAATCAGAACCCGCAAGATGTGCAGTGTCCTGGATGATTCCAATTTTGAAGCGACCAAGAGAATTTCTGACAGACTAGAATGAGTCTAAAGAGTGTGAGAGTGAATGTGATGCTCAAGCCAAAGAGCCCAAAGCTGATAATCATCAAGAAAGTGCAGTGTAACCCATTTCTTCTGAAGCTGTTTCATTGCTGGACAATGAACTGGGACTGAGCACCCCGAATGCTGAAGCAGGAGTGCTACTGCCAGTACTCACTTTGCCACATTACTCCACCAGATCTGTAAAACCTGTATTGAAGCTCAGGTATGATACTCCAGGAGAGCCTGTTAATATGTGTATGAATGTTGTACACAAAGGAGTGTACCGTACGTCACAGCCAACTTCTTGCCCAGAACTATGTTCACTGCCTCCACTAAAGTCAAAGCCTCCACCAAAACTAAAGTATCCACACAGTATAAAAAGGGATCTATAGGTAAAAAGAGGGGAATAAGGTGAAATGCACTGGTAAAATGTGGTAAATGAGGACTTTACTAAAATGGGATTTCTAAACTGTTGATGTAGGCCATGTGGCTTTAAAATGCCATGACATTGCTTTTATTTATTTATTTTGCAATTACTACCTCTGCCCCCTTCTGCACCAGCACTGTCACTCGACCTTCCCCACCTGACAATGTGACCCACCTGAGGACCCCCCATGGAGCCTTGGCTATACTCCCCAGGCAGGGACATGGTGGGGGCCCCCCTTCAGCCTCTGGAATGTATCTAATGTTTTGTCAGGGTCCTCATTAGGTGGGCTGCAGCGCCGGTGGGTGAGGACCGCATCCAGGTCCGCTTGTTGGTGTCGTGCCAGGGCATTTTTCTTGTGTAAGCCCCCCCCCCGAGGCATGATGTGCGCTGACGCCAAGGCCTTATGCCGGCATCTGTCACGCCTCCACCCCACTGAGTCAGGCTCAGGCTTGCTGTACCTCCAGCCACCACCAGAGGTCAAGCAAGCATCGAGTTGGTACACCTCTCTCCCCCGGAGGAGCTGAGCAGTCCCGCGAATGCTCAAGCATCCTCCCTCTGGCTGGCCCTCTGATGACCCAGGCTAGTTCCTGAACTCAGGTCACTGGCGTCATTGTCATAGGATGATCAAGAGCTAAGTAAGATTAATATAATGGCACACTATGCCATTAATAGTTATTATGTGCTGAGCTAGGATTGTATATAGTAAAATGCCATTCAGATGTGTATATAATAGAGTGCTAGCCAAATGTTGTACAAAATAAGTTTATATATAGCAAAATGTGTATATAGTAATGTGCTCTAATGGCAGCTAGTCTTTGAAAGACTTGGCATGGACGCCAAGCTTTCCTAGGCAGGGGAGAGTGTAATGCCCCCCAAATGGAGCTTACCTTAAATGCCTCCTGATGTGTCTCCTGTCTGCCTCTGGTGTCCACCTCCGGGTTTCCCCATTTTGCAAAACCTGGCCTGAGTCCACAGTGTGCCTTTAATCCCCCAAGTACTTTGCTTTAGCCCATTTTGGGCTTAAAAAACTTAAAACCGTGATCCGCCGCTGCTTTCATCTATGTTCTAGTGGCAGTAGGCGATCGCACATGTGCAAAGGTGCTTTGATTTGCTGACTGTCGGTTTTGTGGTAAAAAAAAAAAGCTATTCTGCTGGTCCTGGTGCCCCTGTTCAACTATTTGGGGGACGGTGACCTGAACAAGGCCAGTGAAAGACCTTTGGAAATATAAATAAATGAAGTTTGGAATCAGGGCTTAAAAATATGGATGAAACCCTGATGAATATTAATGAGCAGCTGCCTGCCTCCTAGGGGATCTGTATTTCAGTGGCAGCAACAAGCAAAGTACAAGATTAAATTGTAAAGTAGTGTAGTCGCTTAACAGGGCACAGTTGGAGCTATTGAACTGTGGGGTTATTATTAACTGAAACTATTTAACCTGGCTGCACCAGAACTTTGAACTTGGAACTTGGGGACACTGTATAGACTGCCTGGAAACTGTATTGGCAGCAGCCTTGTTTGCCCCATCAACCAATCAATAGCCAGAATTTAACAAAGAGACTCTTGGGACAGTACCAGAGACTTTTGGGGGAAAAAGGAGATACAATTCTTGGCACCCAAATTCTAGCCAACTGAGACTTAAGACTGTTTTTTCCTTATATGTTTCTCCCCCTCCCAGTGGCCCCCTTCCACCACTCCCCCAGCCCCGTCACCCCAGCATCCACTGGACTCACCTCTGGATCTCTATTAGGTGCCAGCTAGTTGGTTGTGGCACCTACGAGTGGCCAGCATCATCACGCTGGTTGGGACCTCACTTTCTCCCTGTCCACAGAGTGTGGCATGGAGGCATGCAATGACGCGAGCCATGCACGCAGCATGCCAGGCATCTGCCCCGCATCCACCCCCTTTGTCTGGGTCCATTGTGCCACCGTTAGGAGACAGGCATTTAGTGGACTCCATCCCCACCCCGCCCTGGGGGCAGGGGAGCTGTCCTTTGGACACTCACTCCTCTCCCTCCCTGGCCAACCCCCGGTGGCCCACTTGCACCATAAACATGCGTCACCGGCATAGCAGGAGGTAAGGCACAGATGCCTCAGCCCTCCACACCACTGGGCTGGCTGACTTAAGACTGTCAGCTTGGGCAGCCAATCGGATTTCAGGAACTTTGCTTCTTTTTTAAGAGAGACTGTTTGGGCTGGGGGGCAGTCTAAGTCAGTCTGGCTGGAGCTTCCAGAGGGTAAGGAGGCTCTGCTCATGGCTCGGAGAGTGTGGGAGAGGCCTGCTAAACCTCTCCTCGGCCTGAATGCTTACTTTAAGCATAGGACTGCCAAGTCTGCTGAACAAACTAAAATTCTCCTAAAGGGAGAGAAAGAAGAAATTTTCCTCAGAGCTGAAGTTCCAGACTAAAGTGGGATGAGAGCTTAAAAGATCCCCAGCTTGCATTTTGGTGAGAAACTATTTTTGCCTCAGAGACTGTGACCTAAATCACAAGCCTGGGGTCTCCGGAATTGTCTCCAAACTGTTTGCTGAAAGGGGAAGACCTGAACGTCTGTCTGCCAGCTTATATTCCAGAGACTGCAGATTGCAAGTGGGTAAACTGTGCGGCCTATACCTGAACTGTACCAAAAGTCCAGTTGTGATGTGAGATACTTTGCTTAAGAGACTGCTGCTGACTGTGACAGCCAAGCTGCTAGACGACCAGAGAAGGGAAGACAGCTCCTGCAGAGAAGATCCTCGCGGGTTGCGGCCACCCTTGGGAGGGATGCCAGGAAGTGGGGGTGAGTTGTGATAGCCCTGGTCCCTGTGTCCTGGTCCTTGCCAGAAAGGATGAAGTCCTGCAGCCTGCACCCACATCCTGCCTCAAGTGGAGTCATCCTGGAAATCAACACATTTCCCAAGGTCCAAGGTTCAGTGAGTACAACAGGGTTTTGCCCTGTAACACCAGTTAAAAATGCTTTACCAGCTGATTTGTCTTTCAAGTTCTCATTGTGGTTCAGACTGTTTTAGTAGGCCATCTGGCCTGGGGATTACAATTTCCTTTGATTTGAAGTGTCAGCGCATGTTGAAAAGCCAAAAGTAACATAATTAACAATAAGTATTTCATTTCAGGGACCCAACCAGCTGCAATGCTGGCCAACCTGTGGCAATGCCTCAGGCCTGAAACGTAGCTTATCCTGGGTACCCAGTGAGGTTAACTGGACAGTCCAGGGGGGTGAATGTGTTATGTCCAAATGCTAAACAATGACAAAATATTGCTGAAATCTAAAGTACTAGCTAATCTAATTTTAATTTGCATCCCCTACCTCTTGTTTAAACCCCTAAATAAATCAATTTGTTGTTTGAATGTTAACTTGGTCCATGAGCATATTATTACCAAGTGATGGGTTAATTCAAATAACTGTAAGGTATGGTATTGCTGGTAAACATTTCTTACAGGTGCACAGGGTGCATGCAAGAGTTCCAGACCCTGTTGGTATGTGTGGTCACTGTGAGCATATTATTAGCACTCTCCATTAATTGTAAATTGAATGCAAAGTAAAGCGTATTGCAAAGCTGTATGTGTGGGGCCACTAGGTGGGGCTGTGGGTAGGTACAGTTTCCCAGAGGGTTGTGCCAGCTTAACCTCTAACCCACTTAAACAACTCTCTAGGAGGACACACCGTGTCAAAGCTTTACTGTTAGAGCCCAGGCTCTTCAACCTGCATTTAGGTAGGTAGGCAGAGGTAGTAGCCCATGGATGGTGGTGCCTGGGTTACACTATGGTTAAAAATGGCTAGTGTAGTGTGCACTTCATCTGGTTTTACTGCTTGAGCATATGAGAGTTTATCATTTCAGTTTGTGCCATTGTAAGAATTCCCTTAACAATCTTAGAATTCACACTGAAGGAATTTTTAGGCTTACTGTTGACTGAATTAAAAGGGAAAAAATACTTTTTGATGATCTGCATACTTTAATTATTGCACTAATATATAGATTATAAACTCATATAGCAGAATAAATTAAAATCAAAGAATATTAATTGCTTTAAAATGTCAAGCAATTTTAGCAGCTTTATTAATTTCCATGGAAAATGATATGTTTATAAAGTCTTATACAGAGAAGAAAGATAGAATCCTATATGCACTGAAGCTATGTTCAGCTTTATATTTCTTAATGAGTACTTAGAAACCTCAAATTTGGGAACAATACCACCGGGACAGAAACGTGTAACACTCAAGGAGGTTGTTGTAAAGCTAAAAAAGGCCACAACTTAAATTCCAGGTCCAGATGTCATGTCCAGCATCTGGCTGACAATAATAACATCCCTGCACGTGTATTTAGCTAACTGTAAAAAACAATTATAGTTAGAAATTGTTTGCGCTCATACAAGATTCATTCTAAGGTTCCTGGGGAATGGCATTGAGGGTACTCCATAGCAGAGATATTTCATGGAAAAAAGCTTTACTTTGCAATTGCTCCATAAACAGTCTCTGTGCACTACAACTCTCAAAGAAACAGTCAGGAGACTTTAACGTTTTCTTATCAGATCATGGTTTTACTTCTACTGAAATATTTACCCGGACAAATGTGGTGCAGAAAAGTTACACGTTGTTATGTACTGATAGTCCCAGATTCAAATCTTGATCCTCCAGTGTGTCCAAAAAATAGGTTTCTTCTGGTTCAGTCACCTAAATATCCTCAGATTTGTTGGAAAGTCTGAAACCTTAAATACAGCTTTGATTTTCAGTAAATCTGATCCTTAGCCTTAATTTAATTCTGGTGCTTTTCCGCTGTTATGGAGCAAAGCTACCGGCTAGGGGAAGGTTTAACGTGACCATGTGCACATGGTCACATTAAACTTTCCTCTAGCCGCCAGCTTTGCACCATATCAATGGAAATGCACCAGAATTGAATTAAGGCTAAGGATCAGATTTACTGAAAATCAAAGCTGTATTTGCAGATTCAGACTTTCCAACAGATCTGAGGATATTTAGATGACTGAGCCAGAAGAAACTTATTTTTTTTGGACACGCCAGAGGATCTAGATTTGGATCTGTGACTATCAGTACATAACAACATGTAACTTTTCTGCACCGCTTTTTGTCCTGGCGAATGTTTTTGTGGAAGTAAAACCATGGTCTGGTAAGATAAATTTAAAGTCTCCTGACTGTTTCTGAGAGTTGTAGGCACGTAGATAGTTTACAGAGCAATTGCAAAGTAAAGCTTTTTTCCATGTAAAAACAACAACTATATGAATGACCTGGGCTAATACCCTCCTGCCTAACAACATGCAACACATTCTTCATCACCAAATCAGAGCCTACTAATATCCCCAAGAACTACCTTCCAATAACCTGTTTGCAAACAAAATATAAGCTATACACAAGGGTTGAGCAGTTCGGATTCGCTGTGTTTCAAGCTAGCCTAAACACATACAATTGTGCTTAATACAAACCTAAACCAAATTAGCCAAGCATGGCTTTTTTCAGGTAATATTTTGAACAGAATTACCTTTTTCCGCTCACCCCTGGTGCTGGCATGCTGATGAAGTCCGAGGAAACATAGGGGAAGGGGAAGAAAATACTGCTACAGTTTACTTGCCTCTCATGGTACTGTAAGTCCCCTAGGAAACCCTCGTGGTAGGGTTTCTTGACATGAGAAATACCATAAGAAGAATTGCTGTCACGGTATTTCTCACTCTGTTACTGTTGCATGTAGCTGAATTCCTTTACTCAGTGTGGTGCAGTGAGACGGAAAGTACAGCGGCAGCAGCTCTTGGAGACCTGCATACAGTTATTATCAGTTCTGCACCACATTAAACCTATCTATACCCTGAGGCAGGGGCGATGATAATCTGACTGTGTGGAAAGTGCTACTCTGAGCATAATGTTTTCTTTTACTATTTAAAAGTGAAATGAGGGAGTGTGTGAAGAGGAAAGCTGGGGTAACTTAGTTGAATGGAATGCTGGGACTGACTTGTTGTTTGATCTTGGGAGGTGCTTTGGATGAGAAGCAGTTTTATTTTGGGGAGTGACTGGGCGGCGGGCTGAAGGAGGGAGGAACAAGAACATAGTCAGCACTCTGAGAGTCATCCTATCGGCAATCTTAGGGTGTAAGACAAGAGGATACAGTAAATAAAAAAAAAAATAAAGGTAGCCAGGAATGAGCCCAGCAGAGGTTGATCTATGGTTCTGTTAGGCAGCTGGCACTGAACTAGAGCACATTGGGGGTACAGTATCTCTCTCGGTAAGTGAGACAAAAAAATGGCAGCGATTTGAAATTCCACATTGGGTGGATTCAGCCAATTAGGAAGCAGGGTGGGCACTAGGATACGTCAGTGTGTGAAGGGGCACTATAGTCTGGTACTTTTTGTTTCCTGGGCATCTATTGAAAGTTAACATATCCCCCCCCCCCACAGCAAGGAAACTAGCCAATCAGATGCCAGGAAATAAAAAGCCCATTTTCTAAGAAGTACATATGGACTCATGAAAATCTTTAATAAATAGGATGAATTCAAGATAGAATATTGCTATATTGGGTTGAGCACTTTCTCTCCATACTGACTGCGGGTGAAACAATGGCCATACTAGCCCAGTACCTTTGACAAGAGACCTTCTGTTTATTATTTTTTTATTTAACCAAATAAGTAAGAAACACTAGTGAAGCAAAGTTCTAGTGCATTAGTCAAAGTGTTCTGGCATGGGGATAGACAGTAGGCTCTGCCAGTCAGTGACAGGAGCCTCAGTTTTCAAAGGACTGTTTTGTTTGTTTGTTTTAACTTTATTTTATGCCAAAAAGTAAACAAAAGTGAAATGCCCTGATCTAAGTCATAGCCAGGCACCACACCAGTGACTGGGGGCCATCTGTTTTTTATTTAATTGAATAAGTAAGAAACACATGTGAGGCAAAGAAGAGAGAATGCCCTGGTATGGCTGATAGCTGACAGGCTCTGCCATCCAGCGACTGAAGCTTAAGTCTTTCGGAGAAAAGTTTATTATTATTATTATATATTTTTTTAATTTTAAGCCAGACAATGAACACAAGTAAGGGTGCCCTGATCTTGGCCATGTCCAGACATAGCACCGGTGACTTGGGGGGGGGGTCTGTTTTTTTTTAATGTAATTGTAGCAAAGGTAGTACTGAGTGTCCTGGGGTGAGTTGTAGGCTCTGTCAACTAGTGACAGAAACCTTAATCTGTTAGAGCCCAGACTTCTTCTTTATGTTAAGCCAAAGAAAGTAAGAAACACAAATGGGAGTACACCAGGCCACAGGCTTCATACCAGTGACCGAACAAGGAGGCCACTGTTACATTTTAAAATTAAAGTCAGTGAGTTAGACACAAGCGAGAGGCTCAGGCCAGCAGGAAGATTAATTTTTTAATATTACATCAAAGGGACGAAAACATATGATGGCTCTGGGTAAAGGGAAATAAAGAGACAAAGGAGACAAGGAGGAGGACCCTCTAACAAATGTCACAACAAACCCTTCAACAAGTAGTTGCTCTGCTCTGGTGGAATTTTCTTCTGTGAACAAAATGTTGCACCAAGCACAAAATATATGATCTTATCTACAGTGGAACTTCTTACAGTCACAAGCACCCAGCACTTCCAAAAATGAGGGAATAACACCATCTACCAACATAAAGCACACAGTTGAAAAAGCCTGTACAAGACAAAAGTAATATGTGGCACCAGCCTCTAAAAAATGCAAGGATAGTACTGTATTAGTAGAGCAGGTACTTGTATTGGAAAAAACAAACAGCTAAAGACAAGGAGGCATGACTCACAGTGTGATCAAAAAAATGGCAACTCATTAAACAAGTATCTGTCGATGCCGAATGTTGTCACGCTGGCATTGGCAGAGGCGGAGGTGGAGAGGCATAGCGCTGCGACTTTGTTAATGTGTCCCAAAAGGTGATTTTGCACAGCGAGTATGCCACTGTGCGGCAGAGCTGCAGAAACACATTTTGGGCAGACTGTGGAAAATGGCAGCTGGACTGTCGATAATGAGGTATGCACAAATGCCAGTGGTGAAAATGTGGCATGAAAATATTGCAGATTGACAAAGTTACAAGGGTGCGTGGAAACTGCACAATGCACACTTGCAACACAGTCATTGTCTGGACTTTTGCCACTAAATTTTCAACATAGGCATTTTAGGACCTCTGCTGATGAATAGTGTCACCGTCATTTCCTGAAAGTGTCCTGAAAAATGATTTCGCACAGTGACCGTACAATTCTGCATCGGACGTGCGAAAACACATTTCAGCCAGCTGTACTGTTCATAAGGAGGTATGGAAAAATGCCAATGATGAACAGCTGGAGTGAAAGTATTACAAATTCACAAAGTCACGAGCGTACGTGCAAACTGCGCAACACGTGCTCATAAAACATATATTTTATTGACTTTCGTCCCTAAATTTTCAACATAGGCATTTTAGGACATCTGCTAATGAACAGTGTCACTGCCATTTTCATAATGTGCCTCGAACATGGGCTTTCCACAGCAACCGTGCTATTGTGCGCCGGAACGGCGAGAACACATTTTGGTCAGGATGTGAAAAATGACAGCTGTAATGTTCATTAGGAGGTGTAGAACAATGGCATTTTTGAAAATGTGGAGTGAAAATATTATAAGATTGTGAACTTAAGAGCGTGCGAGCAAACTGCGCAACACATGCTCGTAACAGTCATTTTATGGAGTATTGTCACCAAATTTTCAACACAGGCATTTTGGACCTCTGCTCATGAACAGTGTCACTGTTATTTTCATAATGTGTCCCGCACAGTGATTTCGCACAGCGACTGCGCTATTCTGCGCCGGAAGTGCGAAAACATATTTTGGCAAGAACATGAAAAATGACAGCTGTACGGTTCATGAGAAGGTGTGGTAAAATGCCAATGTTGAGAATGTGGTGTGAAAATATTGCAAATACGCTAACTTACGAGCATGCGTTGCGCAGTTGCTACGCACACTCATAAAACAGTCATTTTGGGGATTTTTTCCACTGAACTTGTAACTATAGGCTTTTTGAGAGCCCCTCTCATGAACAGTGGCACTGTCATTTTGTTATTAGCACCAAAGGTGATTCCGCAGTAACTGAGAAATCACCTTTCGGGACTGAATAATGCCATGACAGTGCAATAATTCATGAGAAGGGTCCCAAAACCCCATGTTGAAAATTTGGAGCCAAAATTGCAAAATGCCCGAGATATGCAATAAAGTTGAAAACCCTATTCATTCCATTATACAGCTAACCGGCATTTCTTCAGTTCTCGGCTCGACTTTGAAGAGTGCAGGACGTGTTCCCGTCCATCAAGATCGTCCGCGCCAGACTCCGCAGATAAGTATGGGGTGAGAGGAGGCATGGTGCGCAGAGGGTGAGTGCGGTTGGGGGGAGGGGGGCATCAAGACTACGAGGGACCGTTTTCATTTTACAGGAAAAAACAAAAACAAAAAAAAACCATCGCAGGACAGTTTTTGTTTTGCAGGGGATTTGGCATGCTGGGGTGGGCTCCCAGCATACCACCTAACTGTTTGGGGTGGGTCTATAGCTGACGGGGGACTGGGCTCCCTCGTTGGCACACTAAAGCGGGGGTGAGCCAAGGGGATTGGGCACCCCCTCGGCATTCAACAACTGGGGGTTTATAGCCCGTGGGAGTGGGCTCCCCGTCGGCGCCTAAAGCGGGGAGTTAACCCGACAGGGGGACTGGGCACCCCAAGTCGGCAGTAGTTGGCAGTCACGCCGACCATGTTTATAACATCGGCGACAGCATAGGAAGGGTCCGCTGCATATGACGGCTTTACCTCGGATTGCAACGGACCTTTCTTAGATGTGCTCACCACATTATGTATGCATGGTGTGGCCTGCATGCAAGCTGATTGGGGAACGAGGGATGCACCTACTGGTGTGTGCCCTGCATTCGCCCAACAGCGACCCCGCCTCCAAAGCTGCACTGTCCCACGATGTTGGCTGCACAAGCATGCCAACATAAAAAAAGGTTTTAATGTTCACAATTATAGCACAAGACCTAAAAGCAGTTAGGCAGATTATTGTGATGCCCATGAGAATGATAAACAAAATACACTGGAAACTGAGAAAAGCCCAGTTATTATTACTGAAAGAGAAAATGCAGATAGTGAACCAGTATTTTCCAAACCCACTTTGAGACCAATCCAGTTCTGGAGGATACTAAGTTGGAACTAGATTTCTTATGCATGTCACAAAACCTAAAAGGCCTACCTCTGTTGTATGGAATTATTTTCATTGTTGGCAAAATAATGTGTCATGCTATATGTGTATTGAGTAAAAAGGTCATCAGGAGAGGTAGGAAAGTTAGCAAAGGTCAGGAAATCAACTATGATAAGGCACCTGCTCCGATCACATCCAAACCTGAGGTCAAAGTGAAAGGCAGTGGTGGGGGGGGGCTATGGGGTGGAAAACAAGTAGAAGAGTATATATAGAGAATAATGGATAGGCAAGTGTGTGTTATGGATTTTTATTACACACCCGAGGTGTGTGATGACCCGTAAACCTCGAGAGCGAAACTCAAGAGGTTTACACAGTCATCACACACCGAGGGTGTGTAAAAAAAAAATCCTTAACACACACATGCCTATCTTTTATTTTTTATAATCACTGGTGTTTTGCGCTGTTTGCGAAGCTTAGCGCGACTTTGTGCGGCTTTTCATATCAACCAGCTGGTTGATATGACTTTTTAAACCAGTTGATATTGGGGCTCACCAGTAATTATTATATATTACCTGCATAGTGACTTAGTCAGAGACTCACACTCTCACAAAATATACTTACACAGGTATTTTGTAAATTCTCAGTAAGAACCAGAAAGGTATCTATCACTGTCCAGTTCTGAGTACTAATTTCTCTTTCTCTGGTCTCAGGGGTCCTCCATGCTCACTGGGTTGAGCTGTATCAGTTAAAAGACAGCTTATGACCCTTCCAGCTTCAAGAAGCCCAGCAGGTGAAAAAAAGAGTTAAAGCATGAGAGAATCATTTGAAATGTCATCCAAATTTGAGCAAAGTGATCCAAAGGTTCAACAGCCAAGGCAACTACAGAAGTGACAGCAGTGGGTTTGCACCCTTTCTCCTGTGTAGGGGCTGGTTTTGAGCATCTGATGCACACTGTAGTGCCCTGCTACCAGCTGCAATCTCATTTGGTTCTTAGAAAAGCAATACCAAAAATGTACAATGAACGCCCTCAACACGGTAAATGGAAAAATAGACAAGGGCAATAAAAGCGGGGATGGGGTAAAAAAGGATAAAGCCAACATTAAATGGAGGGCAATGAGTACCAATGCCCATAGTCTGGGAAATAAGATTCCTGAACTAGCAGCCCTGATGGAAGAGGAACACTTGGATATTGTGGCAGTCACAGAAACATGGTACACGGAGAACCTTAAGTGGATGTCAACATACCAGGGTACACAATCTACAGAAGGGACAAGGAGGGTAAAAGAGGAGGTGGAGTAGCTCTCTACATAAGGGAAGGGATCAAAGCTAGAGAACTAAAAAGTAAAGGAGGAGGACAAGAGGCACTCTGGGTCACCTTGGAGACAGGGGATGGCATCACAATCCACACAGGGGTTGTATACAGACCCCTGTCTCAAGTGGAGGAAATGGACAAGAAAATGATGGAGGACATTCTCAAAATGGCTGAAAAAGGGGAGATACTGTTGATGGGGGACCTGAATATGCCAGATGTTAACTGGACGACATGGACTGCAGCCACATCCAAGAGCAGGGTCATTCTCGATGCCCTACAGTGGGCATGCCTTAGACAGCTAGTGGTGGAACCCACTCGGGAGGGAGCAATATTAGACCTGGTACTCTCAAATGGATAGAGGATCACAAATTTAGAAGTCAGTAAACATCTGGGAACAAGCGACCACTGCACAGTGTGCTTCACAATAAACACAACCATGGAGACAAGCCATACATAGAAACATAGAATTTGATAGCAGATAAGGACCGCTTGGCCCACCCAGTCTGCCCATTTCCCTACCTAATGGATAAGCTGCAGATCCTAGTTAACCAGCAGCCTACTTCTTTCTACCCCCACCCCCTAGAATTGCCTTATGACTGTTCCATGCATGCTTGAATTCAACCACTGTTTTTGACTCCACAACCTCCTCCGGAAGGCCGTTCCATGCATCCACAACCCTCTCTGTGAAAAAATACTTCCTTACATTACCTCTGAGCCACCCCCCCTCTATCTTCAAATTGTGCCCCATTGTTCTTGCACACCTCTTTTTTTGAAAGATGCTACCCTCTTGGACTTTGTTGATTCCCTTGAGGTACTTGAAAGTTTCTATCATGTCCCCCTTCTCCCTCCTTTCCTCGAGGCTATACATATTAAGCTCCTCTAATCTCTCTTCATATGTCTTTTGGTGCAGACCCTGCATCATTTTAGTTGCCCTCCTCTGGACAGTTTCCATCTTGTCTATGTCCTTGCAGAGATTGGGTCTCCAGAACTGCACACAGTACTCCAGATGGGGTCTCACCAGCTGTCTGTACAGAGGGATAACAACTTCCTGTTTTCTACTGGTGATGCCTCTCCCTATGCATCCCAGTATCCCCCCAGCCCTCCTTACTGCCCTCTCACATTGTTTGCCCATCTTTAAGTCATCTGATATGACTACCCCAGGTCCTTACATTTTGTTGTTGTTAGTATCTCACCCCATTGTGTACTCTTCCCCTGGGTTTTGTTTCCAGGTGCATTACCTTGCACTTCTTAGCATTGAATCTAAGCTGCCATACATTTGACCATTCCTCTAACCTGCCAAGTCCCTTCTCATCCTTTCCACCCCACCTTGTGCATCAACTCTGTTGCAGATCTTTGTGTCATCTGCAAAGAGACATACTTTTCCTTCCAGTCCCTCTGCAAAATCACTTATAAAGACATTGAAGAGGACCAGTCCTAATACTGAACCCTGCAGTACCCCATTAGTAACCCCCCTTTCTTCAGAGTGGACTCCATTTACTATTGCCCTCTGTGTCCTATTCTCCAGCCAATTCTTTACCCAGGCTATCATCTTGGGACCCACTCCCAGGCTGGCTAACTTGTATATTAATCTTGTGTGGACTGAGTCAAATGCCTTACAAAGTCTAGGTAGGCTATGTCCACAGCCCCTCCCTGATCTACTACTTTGGTCACCCAATCAAAGAAATCTATTAGATTCATCTGGCATGACCTTCCCGCTGTGAATCCATGCTGCCTTGGGTCCTGTGCCCCTTTGGCCTCTAGGTACTCGACAGTTCTTTCCTTCAGAAGTGATTCCATTATTTTCCCTATCACTGAGGTTAAACTAACAGGTCTGTAGTTTCCTGCTTCTGCCCTGCTCCCACTTTTGTGAAGGGGAATCACATCTGCCCTCCTCCAGTCCTCAGGTACCACCCCATCCTCCCATGATGTGTTAAAGAGGGTAGGATACTGACAAAGACAAGGATACTGGACTTTAGAAGGGCTGACTTTGGCATAATGGGTGAATACCTGAGGAATGCATTAGCAAATGGCCAGAAAGGATGGTTGGAAGAACAATGGAGAAAAATTAAAACTGCCATTATGGAGGCAACAAGCCTTTGTGTGAAACAAATAAAGAAAACAAAGCGAAATAAAAAACCACTACGGTTCTCAAAAGAGGTGTCAGGGAAGCTTAAAGAGAAAAAGGCTGCATTCAAAAAGTATAAGGAATCACAGAAGGAGCACGACAGGGAACTGTTTCAATTAAAGCAGAAAGAAGTGGGGAAAGCAGTCAGAAAAGCAAAGGCCCAAATCGAGGAAAAGATAGCCAACTCAGTTAAGAAGGGGGATAAAACCTTTTATAGGTACATTAGGGAGCATAGAAAGGTTAAGGGAGGGATAGTGAAGATTAATAAAGGAGAGGGGAGGTGGGCAGAGGGAGACAGTGAAAAGGTAGAGATACTGAATGAATACTTTTGCTCAGTATCACAAAAGAAGAAGAAGAGGAGGAGTTACCTAAACCAAACAATAGAAGCACTCTGGGTAGTGGGGTTAATGTCAGTCCATTTACAGAAGAAAGAGTCCTGAAAGAACTCCTAAAACTCAAGGTGGACAAAGCAATGGGGCCTGACGGGATTTACCCTAGAATCCTAAAAGAACTAAGGGAGGACCTAGTGACAGCACTGACCACACTTTTTAACAAATTATGGGAGGATGGGGTGGTACCTGAGGACTGGAGGAGGGCAGATGTGATTCCCCTTCACAAAAGCGGGAGCAAAGCAGAAGCAGGAAACTACAGACCTGTTAGTTTGACCTCAATGGTAGGGAAAATGATGGAATCACTTCTGAAAGAAAGAATTGTTGAATACCTAGAGGCCAGCGGAGCACAGGACCTAAAGCAGCATGGATTCACAGCAGGAAGGTCATGTCAGATGAATCTAATCGATTTGTTTGACTGGGTGACCAAAGTAATAGACCAGGGAGGGGCTGTGGATATGGCCTACCTAGAATTTAGCAAGGCATTTGACACAGTCCCGCACAAAAGATTAATAATCAAGTTAGCCAGCCTGGGAGTGGGTCCCAGGGTGGTAGCCTGGGTAGCAAACTGGTTGCACAACAGGACATAGAAGATAATAGTGAATGGAACACATTCCGAAGAAAGGGGGGTTACTAGTGTAGTAACCCAGGGCTCAGTACTGGGTCCATCCTCTTTAATGTCTTTATATGTGACATTGCAGAGGGTCTGGAAGGAAAGGTATGCCTCTTTGCAGATGACACAAAGATCTGTAACAGAGTTGACACACAAGGGGGGATAAAAAGGATGAGAAGGGAATTGGCAAGGTTGGAGGAATGGTCAGACATATGGCAACTTAGATTCAATGCAAAGAAGTGCAAAGTAATGCACTTGGGAAATAAAATCCAGGAAAAGAGTACACAATAGCAGGGAGGTACTAACAACAACAATAATGGAAAGGGACCTGGGGGTAGTCATATCAGATGACCTAAAGGTGGGTAAGCAATGTGAGAAGTCAGTAAGGAGAGCCAGGGGGATACTGGGATGCATAGGGAGAGGCATCACAAGTAGAAAAAGGGAAGTGGTTATCCCTCTGTATAGACAGTTGGTGAGACCCAATCTGGAGTACTGTGTGCAGTTTTGGAGACCTCATCTACGCAAGGACTTAGAAAGAATGGAAGTAGTCCAGAGGAGGGCAACTAAAATGGTGCAGGGTCTACATCAGAAACCATATGAAGAGAGACTGAGAGAGTTTAATATGTATACCCTTGATGAAAGGAGGGATGGGGGGACATGATAGAAACTTTTAAGTACCTCAAGGGAATCAACAAAGTCCAGGAGGGTAGCATCTTTCAGAAAAAGAGATGTGTAAGAACAAGGGGGAAAAATTTAAAGAGAGGGGGATGGCTCAGGGGTAATGTGAGGAAATATTTTTTCATGGAGAGAGTGGTGGATGCATGGAACTGCCTTCCTGGAGAGGTTGTGGAGTCTAAAACAGTGGGGGAATTCAAACATGCATGGGACAGACATAAGGCAATTATAGTGGGGGGTTGCAGGAAGTAGGCTGTTGGTTAACTAGAATCTGAAGCTTATCCAATAGGTATGGAAATGGACAGATTGGATGGGCCAAGTGGTCCTTATCTGCGGTCAAAGTCTATGTTTCTATGTTTCTATGTAACAAGTCAGTCATGCTTTAATGCATGTTTTTGTCACTGAACTACATATTACAACTGAGATGTGGACAAGTAAGCCAACTATAATTTCAATGGGCTTGCACAACTGGATGAGTTGTATGCTTGTGTGACTTCAATACATTGTGGCTGTTCACCTCTCTATCCGTGGGATATACCACCCTGTAGGGGCATGACACAAGGAGTCCTAGAGGAGGGTTCCCCCATAGGTGCTGCAGGAATAATTCCCTTGACTAAAGGTAGCTTAGGAAGAAGCCCAAAGGGAAAGAGAGACAAGCAGCTGGAGGAGGAGGGGTGGTTGGTGGGGCAACGAAGAAAACAAATAAGGAGGGGGAGTGGTTTGTTGCTCCACCCACTGAACTCAGGCCAGCCCTCAGCCATCAATTTCAATGGGCTTGCACTACTGGAAATGATGTACGCGTGTGTGACTTCAATAAATTGTGGCTTTTCGCCTCTGTCTGTGGGATATACCACCCTGTAGGGGTACGACACAAGGAATCCTAGAGAAGGTTCCCCCATAGGTGCCATGGGAATAATTCCCTTGGTTCAAGGCAGCTTAGGAAGAAGCCCAAAAAGAATACCCAAAAGGGTGTCGAGCATCAAAGAGGCGAGAAATCAGAATATATCGATACCGGAAATTAAGGTGAGAGATGTAGATGGGAAGGACAAGAAAAGGACGAGATATGATGAGGACAATGAATAAAATGAAAGCAGAGAAGATGCAGAAGGGCGGTTTTCCTAAGGAGAGAGGGAACAGCCAGGGCCACCATCTGACTCCATCCAACAGTGGAACTAAACTATGGAACCCAAGGAAACTCCAACCCTATCTAATATTATGACCATTGGCATGGAGGAGAGGAAAAAAAACCTTTGAAGAGGAAACATCTGGGGATCCAAGACCTAGGTCACCTTCTCTCCAGGCTAAAGGACATTTTGATTAGTGACGGCTCAGCTACTACAATTTAGAATTGAGATTGAGGGAGGAGGAAAATATTCCAATTTAGACAAAGCTCTCACTCTGTCCTTCTAAAAGGACAGCTGTTGAGGGTTGTGAGTGATATCTCTGCAACTAGATGCTCAAAAGCAAGAGAGGAGAGGGATTACTGCTGAGGCACTCATCTGACCTATGCGAGCCTATGAAACAGACCAAGTGAACCTGAAGTGGTCTTGATAGAGAATAGCATGGAGGGGAACTCCGAACCCACTCGGGCAGCCAAAGGGGCTCTGATGATGAGAGCCCCACCCCCTGCAGCTGGAAGTCATAAATTCTACATTCAGAGCTGTCGCCAATATGAGGGATGACTGATGGTCCACCCAGAGCACAGACATTCTCACTATGGGCCAGGGAGAAGGACCACGTTCCGAGCTTCGCATATTCTAGATGCAGACTTTGTGGGTGCAGAGCAGTACCATCAGCTACAGGCTAGCCCTGAGCCAAGGAGCAATGGACATGGAAGCATGTCTCCGAATGGAGAGCAGTTCAATGAGGTAGCATAAGACCCAATGAGAGGTATGCTCGATTAATGAAGGTGAATGAATAGACCCTGAGGTCAGACTGAGCAAAGGAGAATTAAACTCATGTCATGAGGAAGCTACCCATGATTGGTAACTATGGGAGAGCATGCCAACCGGGTCCATTGAGTGCCACATTAGGAATGGTTAGAATCGTATGAAGGTATGAGCAAGAGTGGCTGGACAAAGCCAGCAGCCAATGATGAAGTAGATAGTACCAGGAGGACATCTGAATAGTACCAGGAGGACATCTGAACAGGTTTGAATAGAATGAGGGAATAGAGTTGGAGGAGGAGGAGATGAGTTGTTCCAGAACGTAGGACTGGGTTAAAAAGAGGATACGAATAGGTATGATAAGGGCATGATAGGGAAAACAAACCCAGAAGAAAGCATGGGACAAAGAAAGAGGCGAGCGTTGAGGGAGCAAGCTAGGTATGAAGGAAGGGAGAGAGGAGAAATGGCAATGTCAAGATAGAAAGGATGGGGTTCAAGACGAATGAAGTCTGACGAAGAGAGGAAGGCGATATGAGCCAATCGATGTGGAGTAGGAGAAAGCAGCATGGTGAGGGTCAAGAAAATGGAGGGTCTGGCACGAGTGGAAAAGGCAGGAGAGGGCCAGCCACCTGGAGCCATGGTGCCTACCATGACCCGCAGTTCCCCAACGGGGAAAAACAGATAGCCACAAACTAGGCACCGGGACACCAAAGCAAACAAAATTGAAAGATAAAATAATTGAGGGAAGAATGGCCACCATAGCCAGCAGATGAAGAGTATAGCAGGAGGGCTGACATGACAGGTGACCAAAACAGGAGGTAATAAACAACTGGGTGCAAGTCAGCAGCTGGAGCTGGGTCGATGAGGAGGGGAGGAAAAGACAGATGCAGGGAGCTGAGTGGATAGCGTGAGTGGAAACCCCAGAGAGAAGCTAGGGGGTGAGGCAAGTTCGGGGGAAAACTGCACAAGTGTCCTGTATCTGAGGGACATCTCACTGAGTAGCTCCCAAATTGCTCTGACCCTCACAGAAAAGGTTCTGCACAGACAGAGACTGTGCTTGAAAGTCCGATGTTAAAGCCAAAAGTAGAAAGAGGCCAAGAAGCCAAATAAAATGAACAGAGAACACACATACACACACACACACACACACACACACACACAAACACACACGCAAAAAGCAACGGTGTCCATGGTGTGCAGAGCTTGTATATCCAGGTTCAAGGATGAGCCCTGCAGTATGAGAGTCAGCGTGCCTCAGTGACCCTTAATGGGAGTGTCCACGTTCCTTATTCCAGTGGCAAAGGTTTAGGGGATCCACTTCCCTGATGTCAGCAACAAAGGGAAAGCAGTATGCTTGAGGGGGACGAGCTACGAGGGAAACAGCAGAAGGAGTTGGAACATGCAGTAGAACGCGGTCGCACAGCACAGACCTACAGAGAGATGGCCAAAGACAGAAGAAATGGAGACATGCCAGCAGCCCCCAAAGCAAGCCAAAAGAGCAGGGCAAGGGCAGGTGCATTGGGAGGATGGCTCGCTTAGGAGGGGAAGGGAGGGTGGCACCACTGGTGGAGAGCACTGAAGTCTGCCGGCGCCAGGAGACGAGCAAAGGAACAGCAGAGGAAGCCTCAAAACTGCGATATGGTCAGGAGGAACAGAGGGGAAGTGACTGAACCACTGGGGTATGATGTAGAGGGAGATGCTGGGCGTGTGAGTGACATCACAGCCTGGGGCACCGGCACAGAACTACTCGGTGGCAGGGGAATAAAATAAGGCAAAATGGAGATGAGCCAGGAACAATGGATAAACAAGGTACTGGGGCCAAAAGGGGCAAAAGAGGAAACGGAAAAAACAGACGGGGAGGGAGGGAGAAGAACAGAAAGAAGAGAGGGGATGGGGGGGTCGAGGAGGGGAAACAATTTAACACCACAGCAAGCGGGAACAGAGAGGGGTTGCAGGGGCAGCTGAAAGCCATGCATGACCGAGAGAAAGGAGCAGGAGAAGTTGCAGCCTACAGAGCCTCCAGCTGCAATGAAGAAAATGAATGAGGACTGGCCCAGAAGAGGGCCTTTTAAGGCCTGGTTAGGGGAGTGGTTTGTTGCTCCACCTATTGAACTCCAGCCAGCCCTCAGCCATCAATGTATGGTGGAACGTTGTTATATGCCGAAATCTATCTTTTACCATGGTTGATATACCATCAGTGTGACGTTACTTTGTTATTAATCCATCAATGGTACGTCACATCGATGGTATAACAATGGGGATCACTCTGTGTGTGTGCGCTTCACAATGCGATGACCTTCCTGAAATGGCCATGGTGGTGAGAAGTGGACAGCAGTGTCAGAAAAAAACTTAAAACTAAGGTATTCTGATTCTTTATTTATTTATTTATTTTTTAATTTATTTAGTTTTTGTTGACCTGGTAAGTGCACTAGACAAATCCTACCAATTTTCAGGCACGACCCGGGGGAGGGGGTTACAGATCAATGCCAACTGACCTTGAACCAGATTAAGCTGTTGGTGGTATTTTTAGTGAATAGGCGGGCAGGTACGTTTTACCTATTAAGCTTTAAGAAATTTTCAAACGCTCCTTCGACAAAGGTATGACTGAAATACTTATTTGATTTGCGCTTTTGTGATTTACAGGTTTTAATATAGTGTGAATTTTAACACAGTTTTTTGTATTTATTTAGGGTATTGAAGACTGTGACCTATAGGATAGTGCTTCCCCTACCCTCTTTAGTGGAAAGAGGAAGAAAGCCATTTTATTATAGATTTAATTATGTATGAGGTTATAAGTAGAGTGAGCCTGTTTGTATTATCTTAATATTTCAACCGGTATATGACAGTAATACTTATTTGTTTTCATGTATATATTTTTTGTCTTCATGTCTTATTATTTGTGTGCTTTAACACTATTTGTAAATATTTGATTTTGGAGTTATAATAAAAAATTCCCTTACACTCTTGGCAGATAGTGCTGATGGTCGACTGAACTAAGAATAGAGGAGTCAGTCAAGTTGGAGAAGAGCAAGAGGCAGTGTGGTGAACCGAGTGTGGTTGCCGCTGATGCCCTGAAGGAGGATGAAGAACAATTTTGTTCCATGAAGTTGGATGAATTACAGGATGCCTCCGATGCAGATAGTCTTATGGATTGTGAAATGGAAATGGAGGAGGGATCCCTCTGTGCAGAAAAGTGGGATATCAGAGAGGCTGCGGAATGAATGGAACAGGAACTAGATGCAAAGAGGTATTTGGTGCACCAGATTCTGGAGGAGGACAAATGGAGATATCAAAAAAAGGAAGGAAGCACCTAGATGAGGAGCAAGGAATTTAGAACAATCACAGGTTCTGACTGGTGAACAGAGCTGCAGGGCAAACATTGGTATTGACGGCTCAGAAGACAGCACTGGAATTAATATGGAAAGAGAACAGACAAATGCAGGAAAATCTGTTCAAGAAGAGGTGGTGACTGCATTTGGCTTCCAATATGGCGCAAACAAGGGAGAGTCTATATGGTCTCCTGAAACGGCTTTGGGAGGAGCAGGTTGGAAACATACTGAATCTGGGTTTTGGATTCCAGACCCAGAATGGATGTCTTCCGAGTCTCAAGCTAAAGGGAATGCAGTTTTGCCAGATGGAAACCAGGTAACCGTGGGGTTAAACCAAAATGGGTTCAGTGGCAAGAACAACAATGATCAGACTTTCCAAAATAATCTGAAGGTCAGTGCAATAGAATGGCCTTAACTATCTAAAGTAACTTTAGAACCAGTAAATTTGGGAAAAACAGGGGGCGGGGGGCTATAAGTAAAGCCCATCGAACTCTCTCGACTAAAGATATCTCAGTAGAGGATAGAACAAAGGCGGGTCCTAGTATAAGTCATACTGCAGGACCAAGAACTTTTTCTGAAGTAATTGGCACTATTCGATCTGGGTCAAGGCAAAATTCCTCTGCTAAGCACAGGCAAACTTTTTCTCCCTCCTCCCCACCCCCACCAAGAGGGCAAACAAGGTTTTCAGACTTTTCTGAACATTTAGAGCCTACTCCTAGGTGAAACGCTGTGCTCTTACGCTATAAAGGGGGTATAGAGGTTATGCCAGATAGGTTGCTTGTGGGCAAAACTCTTCTAAAGAATTCATTAAGATTAATGGCCTCTGAAATATACGCCCTTATTCATATTGCGGGTGAAGATATTTTTATGTTTGCTTGCACACATGTGCAAGAAACATAGTGCAACTATACAAGTTTTCGTAGGTGTGCTTCCCCCACATCCAATGCCCTGCTCCCTTCTGCAGACACGGCTACACCGCACCAATGAATGTCCAAGCTGTCTATGGCAGCCATTCAGAAGCAGTGGCGTGATTCTGAAAACCACCGCTACAATCAATGGTGGTAGCATTGTAGGCAATTGCATGCTGCGTCGGCGATATGCAAATTACCTATGTCAACTGCATCTGAACTGTCATAGACAGTTATTCTGATCCCCCAGGAACACCTAGGTAGCACGCTGGAAGCCCACCCCAGCGTGCTCATGCGCTCCCCTCCACTCCCGCACACTATATGACCAATGGGGGTGCCCAATCCCCCGTTGGCTCCACTGTCCCCCCAACATAGTTGCAGGTGCCATGCTGGGAGCCCACCCCAGTGTGGCAAAAGTCCCACGTCACCTTTAAAAAAAAAACAAAAAAAACCCCACCTAAAACAAAAGAAAATGGTCTCTCGTTGACTCTCTTGCCCGTCCCCAACCCGGGCCAACCCTCTGCATACCCCACCTCCCCACACCCCCCACACACCATACTTACCTCCAGAGGCTGGTGCGACGATCCTCGGGGGACCGGGAACATGTCTGCACTCTTCAATGCCAACCACCAACTGAATAAATGCTGGTAAGCTGTATAATGACATAAATAGGGTTTTTTTCAACTTTGGTGCATATCTCGGCCATTTTGGGGAATGTTTTCACCAAATTTTCAACATGGGGTTCTTGGGATGCCACCTCATGAACTCTGCCACTGTCATTTTGTTATTCAGTCCCGAAAGGTGATTTTGCGGTCACTACGCAGAACTACCTTTTGGAACCTAGTAACGAAACAACAGTGTTGCAGTTCATGAGGTAGGCCCCCCAAAACCATATGTTGAAAATTTGGTGAAAAAATTCCTCAAAATAACTGTTTTACAAGCGTGCATTGTGCAGCTCCTACACACGCTTGTAACTTCAAGAATTGTTGCTATTTTCACTCCAGATTTTCAACATCGCCATTTTACCACACCTCCTTATGAGCAGCATAGTTGTCATTTTTCACATCTTGCCTATAATGTGTTTCCGCGCATGTAGCGCACAATGGCACAGTCCATGTGCGAAATCAGTGTTTGGGACAGATTAAGAAAATCACAGTGACACTGTTCATGAGTAGAAGTCTTAAAATGGCTATGTTGAACATTTGGTGACAAAAGTCCATAAAATGACTGTGTTACGAGCATGCATTGCGCAGTTTCCACACACCCTCATAAGTTCACAAATTTATAATATTTCCAGTCCAGATTTTCAACACTGGCATTTTTCCACACCTCCTTATGAACAGTACAGCTGTCATTTTTCATACCCTGGACGAAACGTGTTTTCGCACTTCCAGCGCAGAAATGCATGGTCGCTGTGGGAAATCAGTGTTCGACAGATTAAAAAATCACAGTGACACTGTTCATAAGCGGAGGTCCCAAAATGCCTATGTTGACAATCTGCTGTAAAAATCCCCAAACTAATTACATTACGGTTGTGCGCTATGCAGTTTCTATGCACACTCTGACTTCACCATTTTTTATATTTTCACTCCAAATTTTCAACATTGCCATTTTTACACCTCCCCATGAACAGTACAGCTGTCATTTTTCACATCCTGTTCGAAATGTGTTTTCACATCTGTGGTGCCAAATGGTGTAGTCGCTTCAGCTAACAAACTGATATTGCCACTGTTCATGAGGTGGGGATCACAAAAAACCCATGTTGAAAATCTGGAGTGAAAATACCAATAACGCCCAGGGCGTTAGGGTTTTCAACCCGCCCCACCCAGTAGAGACTGATGGGCATCAGTGGTGTGACTTGGGATTGTCGCTTGTAATGCTCATGCCATTCCACCCTCACCCTCACCCTGCAGCCAGTGACAGGCACTGAGGTGTGCCTTGGACTCTTTGGCCCCAAAGTTCACCCCATTCTCCTATACTGCATCCATCTCACCGTATTTTCTTATGGAATGGGGTGAGCATAAAGCCCAAAGACCCCAAGGCACACCGTGACACTTGTCTGTATGGTAGGGTGTGGTGAAATGGCATGGGCATTATGCCCGACGACCCAAAGGCACACCCCAATCCAATGCCTGTTAGTCTCTGCAGGGTGGTGGTGGGGTTGTCTTCAGTTCAATACTTCACTGCCATTCCTATTATGCATCTCTCTAACTCCTACACTACCAATGCCAATGCCAGCAAGCAAATATTCGGCATTGACAAATGCTTGTTGATATATGTTTTCACTCTATGAAATGCTTAGAGTGGTTCTGGAATAAATATAATCAGATGAAGTCCTCCCCTCTGTGGTCCCCATTTGTGGTGATCCCATTGACCAAACCTACTATCAAGAACATAACCGTTATGTTCCGTAATGAAAATGTACATGTGAGTGACACAGTACATTGGCTGAATCAGAAACGTGAGGTGTTGAGTGCTCCAGAGCCTATCTTGGACTCAGAATACCTCTGGACTGGAGGATGGAGGTTTAAGATCAAGCTGTGCCATACTGAAGAAGGAATTTTTCATATTCCAAATAGTTTTTTTATAGGCCGTGACAGAGGCATATGCTTCTATCCAGGGCAACCCAAAGCCTGCTATAGGTGTGGTGCAAAGACTAACCTATCAAATGTATGTAGTATTATGAGATGTGGTTTATGTGGGGAATGTGGGCATATCAGCTCGCAGTGTCACAATCATGTGGGATGCAATCTATGTGAGGACTATGGGCATATGTTTAATAATTGCCCATGGGCGGCAAGAAATAATTCTAGAAGTGTGAATCCTGATGATTTAATCAGGAAAGCCCAGCAAACAGAGGCACAGAAGAGACAGACCATGTCTGGGCCAGAACCAGGTCGACACTCCTACATATCTAAATCCATATTCTCAGCCCCATACTCTGGTAAAGGGACTAGACCTTGAACAACATGCCCCAGAGAGAGGTTCATCTATTGAGGCAGAGCCAAGTACGGTGCCTCAAAACCCTTCCCCTCAGGCTTCAGTAAACATGGATCAAGCTTCAGCCATAGAAATGTCTATGGATTTAGCCCTTCCCCACCCAATTCCCTTGGTAGGAACTGACACTATGAAAAGTAAACAGTGTAAGTCTGATGTAGTTACTGAAAACCCTTTTGATGATTTGAACACTCAGGAGGAGGATGAAGTAGTCTCGGGGTGCCATGATTCTGATGTTTCTTTACCTGTATTGTCTCAGGGTATAGAAAAAAATAAGGAAAACGGGTTAAAGAAAAAGAAGAAAAAAAAAGAAAAACATTTGATGCAATTTATCTATTTTTTCTTTCTCACTGTTATATAAATGAGGTTATTTTCTATAGCTTTTGCAAATGTGCACAGTATTTTACATAACAGAAGAAGGGATGCTGTCTTCTCTTTTGGTAAAAGATCTTGCTCATGAGGTCCTTTTCTTGCAGGAGACCTGGTTTAATTCATATTAGGATACTGTACAAGCGAAAAGAGCTTGGATCTGGGGACCATCATATTGGTCCTTTGGTCAAGATAGAGCTGACGGGGTGGGTATTTTGTTTAAAGGGAGAGGCTTTAAATTTCAGAAAATAGTGGATATACAGCCAGGGAGGGCATTATTGGTAGATGGATTATGGTATACACAGTATAGTCATTTTTTGGTAGTTTATGGACCACAGACAAAGGCTGCAACAGAAGCCATATGAATAGAGACTAAAGGAGCTTAATATGTATACCCTTGAGGAAAACAGGGAGAGGGGGGACATGATAGAAATGTCCAAGTACCTCAAGGAAATCAACAAAGTCCAAGAGGGTAGCATCTTTCTGACAAAAAGATGTGCAAGAACAAGGGGACACAATTTGAAGATAGAGGAAGGGTGGCTCAGGGGCAATGTGAGAAAGTATTTTTTCACAGAGAGGGTTGTGGACACATGGAACAGCCTTCCTGAGGAGGTCATGGGGTCAAAAACAGTTGGGGAATTCGAGAATGTATGGGGCAGACATAAGGCAATTCTGGTGGGAGGTAGGAAGAAGTAGGCTGTTGGTTAACTAGGATCTGCAGCTTATCCAATAGGTAGGGAAATGGGCAGACTAGGTGGGCCAAGCGGTCCTTATCTGCTGTCAAAGTCTATGTTTCTATGTTTCAGCAATGGGAACAAATTCATCCCTTTCTAACAACAGCTTGGAATGTGTTTATGGGAGGGGATTTTAATTGTATGCTTGATATAGAAATACATATACTACAAAACAAAAAAAATTATTGTGACTTATGCTTTGAAACAGTGTATTGAAACTGCTGAATTGATTGATAACTTTCATATGGTTTCACCTCCCATTAAGTATACTTATGTTAGCGGGCCATTACATACAAAAATAGATTATTGTTTTTTATAAAATGAGTAGGGAAATTGTTGTTGTTTTATTGGATGATGAGCATCACATAACCGTGTGTATATCAGAGCGCGACCGCACACCTGCACTTTTACCCTCTCCAAAATAATTTTGACATTTTATAAGATAGATAAACCGCCTGATATACGCACGCCTGGCGTGTTGACGACACCCGCGCAGTATATATCAGAGCTAACGACACCTCAGAGTGGTATATCTATTACTTATATACAATGGGGTATGAAAATCCTGTGACCTCATTGGTCAAAACACATCACATGACCATGGTATATCCTGTATTATACCATGCACCTCTCAGATGAACCAATCGGAGCAGCAGCCTGACACCTTACCACCGTTGTAAAATCTAGCATTACCAACGGAAAAGGTGCCAGCCAGCCGCATCTTAAAAAAAAAAAATCCAACAGCGAAATCGCAGAACTGTGACTGCCATCTTTTTCCCCAGCAAGTGGAGACTGTAAAAAACAGCAGCTCCGTGCATCAGTGAAACAAAGGAAAACAAAAACTGCTGTACTACTGACTGGCTTATTTAATCATTATACCAAGTACTGCTTTTTATAAATAATAAAAAAAAGCAGTACTTGGTATAATCACAATAACCCACTAAGAGGGGATGTGGGTTCTCGGGGGATTTACCATGGCTGGGTGGATTTACCCACGAGGCGCAAACCACTCCAGCTGTGGCAAATCCCCCGAGAACCCACACCCCCTCATGGCTTATTGCTTAAATAACCCACGGCTGAGAAATGGCATTTATAAAAAAACATACTTAAAGACATTTAAAATGTATTTTATACATGGCTCCATTGTATAATCGCAATAAGGCACTCCAGGGTGTGTGTTATTGGGGGATTTACCCACTTCTTGTATGGTTAAGTCACTTGGCTGCACCTCATGACACACCACACAAGGCGTGGGTAAATCCTCCAATAACCCACACCCTGTCATGCCTTATTACTTAAATATCATAGAGAATTCAGGTAGTTAAAACTAGTGTAATACCTCTGGAATTTTCTGATCATTTATTGATTCAAATGACTGTGAGCATGGAAGCAGGGGTTATTCAGCCCACTAATAGGTGGAAATGAATTTTTCTGCTTTACTTGAAAAAACAGTACAGCCAAGTTTACTGTCTGTATTTACTGCCAGAGCCTCAGTACTGCCTGTCTATGAGGATGTATATAGATGGTAGATAGACACAAAAAAGGAAGCTTGTAGATAGATAAGAGTTTGGCAGAATTAAAACAAGGGAGTAGGTTTTTAAATATTCAGGCTTACGAAATAAGTTGTACAGGCTTTTAACTGAATCTTATACCTCAAATAAATACCCAACAGTCCAGATCACTGTATTGAAAAAATGAAATGAAAAAGGTTCAGTACGATAAGGCAGCCTCTTTACAGTATAAGTTATGTATGGATACAAATAAGACATCTTTCTCTGATCCCAGTCAGGCTTGCATAGAAAGAAAAAATAGGTCAAGGTTCACAAGTCTCTATAATAACAAGCATTTGTCAATGCCAAATTTTGCTTGCTGGCAGTGGCATTGGTAGTGTAGAAGTTACAGAGCTGCATAATAGGAATGGTAGCGAAGTATTGAACTGAAGCCAACCCCACCACCACCCTGCAGAGAGTGACAGGCATTGGGGTGTGCCTTTGGGTCGTCAGGCATAACGACCACACCATTTCACCACACCCTACCCTGCAGACACTGACAAGTGCCACGGTGTGCCTTGGGGTCTTTGGCCCTGCTCAGCACCCATTCCATCAGGAAATATGGTGAGATGGGTGCGGTATGGGAGAATGGGGGTGAAGTTTGGTCCGAAGGAGTCCGAGGCACACCTGATGCCTCTCACTGGCTGCAGGGTGTGGGTGGGGTTGGAATGGTATGAGCATGACAGGCAAGAATCCCAAGTCACACCCCTGATGCCCGTCATACTCTACAGGGTGGGGCGTTATGGCCGGAAACCCTAACGCCTCAGGCATTCGTTGGTATTTTCACTCCAAATTTTCAACATGTTTTTTTTGTGACCCCCACCTCGTGAACTGTGGCAATATCAGTTTGTTAACCGAAAACTGCTTTTGCACAGCGACTATGGCATTTGGCACCACAAGTGCAAAAACACATTCCGAACAGGATGTGAAAAATGACAGCGGTTCTGTTCATGGGAGGTGTAAAAAATGTCAATGTTGAAAATCTGCTGTGAAAATCTTAAAAAAACTGGTGAAGTCACGCTCGTGCGTAGAAACTGTGCAACGCACACCCGTAAAGTAACTAGTTCGGGAATTTTTTATAGCAGATTGTTAACACAGGCATTTTGGGACCTCCGATCATGATCAGTGTCAGTGTGATTTTCTTTATCTGTCCGAACAATGATTTCCCACAGCGACCATGCATTTCTGTGCTGAAAGGTGAAACACATTTCGGCCATGTTGTGGAAAATGACAGCTGTACTGTTCATAAGGAGGTGTGGAAAAATGCCACTGGTGAAAATCTGGACTGAAAATATTACAAATTCATGAACTTACGAGGGTGCATGGAAACTGCACAATGCTCACTCGTAACACAGTCATTTTATGGAGTTTTGTCACCAGATTTTCAAAATAGCCATTTTAAGACCTCTGCTCATGACCAGTGTCACTGTGATTTTCTTAATCTGTCCCAAACATTGTTTTCGCACACTGACTGTACCATTGTGCGCTACATGTGTGGAAACGCATTTTGGGTGAGATGTGAAAAATGGTAGCTGCACTGCTCATAAGGAAGAGTGGTAAAATGGCACTGTTGAAAATCTGATGTGCAAATATTAAAAATTCGCAAACTTGCCAGCGTGCGTAGGAACTGCACAACATGCGCTCCTAAAACAGTCATTTGGGAATTTTTTCACCAAATTTTCAACATAGCCATTTTAACACCTCTGCTCATGAACAGTGTCACTGTGATTTTCTTAATGTGTCCCTGTACATTGATTTCGCACTCCGACTGCGCCATTGTGCGCTACATGGGCAGAAACACATTTTGGGTGAGATGTGAAAAATGACAGCTGTACTGCTCATAAGAAGGTGTGGTAAAATGGCAATGTTGAAAATCTGGAGTGAAAATATTGAAAATTTCTTGAAGACTTACGGCGATGCGTAGGAACTGCATAGCATGCGCTCGTAAAACAGTCATTTTTAGGAATTTTTCCACCAAATTTTCAAAATAGGTTTTTTGAGAGCCCACCTTATGAACAATGGCAGTGTCGTTTTGTTAATCATTCTGGAAAGGTGATTTCGTGCAGTGGCTGCGAAATCACCCTTCGGGCCCGAGTAACGCCATGATAGTGACAGCATTCATGAGAAGGGGTCCCAAAAACCCCATGTTGAAAATTTGGTGCAAAAATTCCAAAAAATGCCTGAGATATGCAATAAAGTTGAAAAAACCTTATCTATTCCATTATACAGCTTACCGGCATTTCCTCAGTTCGCGGTCGGCTTTGAAGAGTGCAGATGTGTTCCCGGTCCACCGAAGATCGTTGCGCCGAGCTCCGAAGGTAAGTATGGGGTGGGGGGTGTGGGGAGGCAGGGTGCACAGTGGGTGGGTCTGGTGGGGGCAGGGAGACCCGAGGGACCGTTTTTATTTTCAATTTTTTTTTAATTAAGACGACGTGGGGCGTTTGCCACGCTGGGGTGGGCTCCCAGCATGGCAGCTGGAAGGATGTTGGTGGGCGGCAGGAGTCGACGGGCATTGGGCACCCCATCGGCCATCACATCATTTTGCCACGCTGGGTGGGCTTCCAGCGTGGCACCTGGACTCTTGGGGGCGTGCAGCCGGCGGAAGTTGGGCACCCCGTTGGCCGTACAGTGTGGGGAGGAAGGCACGCCGAGCACACAGTGTGCGTGCGTCGCATGTGTGTGTATGGAGGGGAGAGCTCTGCTCACTCAAGCAGAGCTCTCCCTTTCAACTGTATGCCACTGCATTTTCAGCTGTCATAGACGGCTGGTGCAGTGATTGGTGCTCTGCGACCGCGCCTGCAAACACACTGACTGAATTGGAAGAGGCTGACACACCTCTGAAAAACTCGGATGATGGCACTATATTTCTTGCACATGCGTGCAAGCAAACATAATAAATGAGAAAGAGAGTTTCAGACTACTGAAATTAGGGATATTATTGAAAAACATTTAGGCCCGGATATTCGAGGGCTTGTACCTGGCGCAACGGAGGTGCACCTGCGCAACCCCGCATTGTACCCAAGCGGGATAATGAGAGGGCTGCCTGAGGCAGCGCAAATCCCAATGAGCCAGGGTGCAATGATAATGTATGTGGTATAGATGCAGGGGGTGTGCCCATGCATATGCAGCACATCCTGATATTCAGCCCGGGATGTGCGCTGCATATGCCGGCGCACCCCTGCCCTGCACCGCATAGGTAGAGTAGGAGAAAATCCTGGCCACTCACAGGTTGGCTGCTGTATTGCAAGGCGCAACACAGCAGCCCAGCCGTGGGTGGCCACCCGCCTGCCCAGAACACCGTCTGCAAGCACTCACAAACCTGGTGGTCTAGTGGAACCCCCCCCACCCATAGCCACGATTGTGCAGAATATGTTTCTAAAGATATCCCTGGTAGTCTAGTGACACCCCTCCAGTCCCTGATGCCCTGATGTGTATGGAACATAACCATCCTTAGTGGTCTAGTGGTCCCCCCTCACACCTGAGTCCCCAATTCCCCGATAAATGACAGTAAGATGTCCCAGGTGGTCTAGCGGAAATCCCCCCTGCCTGTTGCCACAATCACAGTGAAATCCCATATTGAAATGCCCTGCTGATCCAGTGGCACCCCACCCCACCACCCACAGAACACCTTGCCCACCCACTTCCCCAGTCATGGGCAGGCAGCTGCATCCCACTTGCACACCATGTGGCCGCCCACTGAATGACAGGTACAGTATGTGCTGTAAGCCCATTGGTCCCCAGTGTGGACCAATGGTCTTGCAGGGCATACTGTACTAGACAGTCCCAAATATGTGAATGGAGTCATTCTCTCGAGGTTTATATGGTTGCCATGACAACCTCTTGATGGTTAACAAACCGGGTTACCAATATATGCCCGTACATTATCCTCGATGTTAACTACAGGACAGTGATTATCCACTGGGTTTCTTTTGCCCACTTCTCTGCCTCACTCTCCAACATGTAGCAGCCTTTTAAAACACAGGCTGCCCTGTACACAACTGAATTCAAGAAAGACCACTTAGACTTAAACATATTAGATAAACTAAACAGACAATTTCAGGAATGACTGCCCCCTCATGGCCCTGTGGTTTCTGACAATGGTAGTAACATTCTCAAGGCAGTGGAGCTTGGTGCATTCACACATGTCCTGAGTTTTGCTAATACCCTGTACTTAGTGGTGCATGATTTTCTTAAGGAAGACCAAATTATAAGAAACATACTTGCTGTTGCCTACACAGTCTATGGCCATTTTAGCTACCCTGAAAAGTTTGCAAGGTCTTGTGAGCCCTGCAAAAGAATTGTCTCTCACACCATCAGCTAATCAAAGAAGTCATTACTCAGTGGAAGTCAACAGTCTACATGTTACAGAGATTTCTTAAGAAGCCTAAAACAGTATACCAGTACAGAATGGTGCACCAGATAGGAAAAGTGGTGTGGCACTAAATTCTGCCCAGTGGTTACTCAGTTATGACAGTCCTCACCATATGCTACAGCCATTTTGAGGAAGCCACATGAGAAATCATTTATGGCCGTGCAACTCTAAGTCAAATTCTTCCTCTTTTGTGTGCCGAGGAAGCAATTAGAAATACAGAAGTTGTTTTCAACAGGAACTTGTAGAGGAGGGGTTCATCTTTGGATACTACCACATCTGTTGGTGGCCTTAAAGACTGCTAGTTCTAACAAAGAAAATGGATCCTAGAATTGTTTGGGCAGGCCACCATCTCATCACACAAAAACTCCACTCCACATCAGGAGAGAACTGTGCCATCTAAATCACAACTATGGCAGAAGATCCTGAACAGCTGCACATCACAGATGATACTTTCCAACAGTGGCAAAAGAAAAGAAAACTTTGGCCTGTGTGACCTAAAGTTGCCAGGCTATACCTAAGCTGTCCACAATCTAGTGTGTATTCTGAGAGGCTATTTAACACTGCTGACAGTATTGTTACTGAACGATGAGCTACAGTAGCTGGTCACTAGTCAATGTTGAGATATTGAGAAACAGACATTTAGTAAAGTCAGTCTTGGATTGTTTACAGGCTACTCGGAATCATTGCCAAAGTATGACTTCTATTAAAGTGATAATGCCACTGACACTAGTTAAATCTGACATGATAAAAAATGACAGGTGCCTGATATGATGGAATGTAGAAAGCTCTTTTTGATATTGTAACAAAAATATTTGGCTTGTGTTGCACTGGTGTGCCCTTTTGCTGTTCTCAGCTCTTTTCTCAGACTTAAAAATGCGAAAAAAAAGCGAATACAAAATACAAAAATAACTTTATAGGGAATCATATCTTTGAAAGCGGGGGGATCACACTGGCATAACAACACCAACTGCTGGCAAAAGGAAGTCAGTAGCAACTAGCTACACTGAGCTGCAGACTTTATTTTTTATTTCATTTTTTTTATTTATTTTATTTATTATTAAGGGTGGGTTCCTAATATTTATTCATATATTTCTTCATACAAGTTATTGTCCATCACTGTCAGAAATTGCTGTCATTTTCAATTTAAGCTGCAACTGTACTAGGAAGAGCAGGCCCCATATCTGTTAGCAAAATTTAAGAAACTCATTTATATTGTGGTGCTAGGGAATAGCTGTCCAGCTCGGAATGGTTACTGCTCAGACCAGTGCACGCTCACTTGTGTTTTTTTACTTGATCTGGACACTTTCATTCGTGTTTCTTAATTTGGCTTTGCTAGTTGTAGCTTAAGTTCAAATAGATCAAGGATGCAAGTATCAGAGCTCTCCTTTTAATTCTGCGTTGTTGTTGTTGTGTTTTTTTTGTTTTGTTTTGTTTTAGGCCTAAACCAATAATTCACTGAATCTAAACCAAATCTAAAAGAATCCAAAAAAAAAAAAAATGGTGGATTAGCAAATTTAAAATGAAATCCAAAGCAAGCCGTAGATTTGCTCATCTCTACTACATACTGGGATAGATGAAGACCTAGTGCAAGATTTTCGAAAAGATCAGTCTAAGAGGCATCTGTCTCTATCTATAAAACATAAATTAAAACATACTGCAAATGCATCCCAGCCGTTAGACTATCTATTTAATGATCTAGCAGTGTCTGCAGTTCACATAAGAAAAAAAGATGCAATTGCATCCAAACTAGAAATAAAGCCCTACTACACCTTTTTTTTTTCACCTAAAGTCATGACTTTCTTTGCCTTAAACAAATGCAACTTTTGAAAACAGCAGCAGAACTTCCTGGATGCAACTGGGCAGAAGCAGACACAAGTGCAGCCTGCATTTGCATCTGCATCCAACCTTTAGAAAATCCCCCCCCCCCCACCTATACTCTTAGGCTCTAGCAACCTCATGGCATTAAAACAAAAAGGCAACAAAAGAAAATCCGATAGCCACCTGATGGCCCAGCTGCAGTATTTTGCGCTGCTGTGAGGATGATCCAGGTTCAGGAGCAGACATGGAGCACTGCATCGCAGATCAGGCCAGGCTAAGACAGCTGTCATACAGCAATGCATCTCCACTACAGAGGGCTGGCAGCAGGCTCTACCACAGTGACCACTGCAGCTGGGCCAGGGAGCTTGCTCCTGATGCAGAAGGCCACTCAATGTGTAAAGCAAAGCAAACACTACACTGTGGACCATGCCTGGGTAGCAGGGAGGTGGCAAAAGAGCTGGAAGTAAAACCCAGCTGCCATCTGCATGACAGCTGAGGCCTGAACAGGGTGTATCCCTGAAATCAGGATATATCCCTGGGTGACAGCTGGCTGGGATGAAATATTTATGAAAAAAATCACATGCCACCAAAGATCAACATCTGCTAAATAAAACCATCATAAAGATCTTCAGAAAGAGCTTTAACCTTATTATAGCACAAACAGACTACAAAAAGGCATGTTACAGTACCCCATACTCTGGGATCCTTGAATAAAAAATATTCACCAAACCCACCCCACTGTGGTCAACTTCCTCAGGATCACCATGAATATGTGGGAGGCAAAAAACATCCTAAGTCTGCCAAATCACAATTAAGGCAAGAGCATCACCCCCACATCATTATTTAGCAGGGAGATTCCATTTCATAATCACAAAGATTGCAGAATACTCACAGAGAAATGCAGTGCTTGAACACACTAAATTAGTGTAATTCCCAAAGCACTGATTCAGGTATCAAAAACCTCAAGAAAAGAGATATGAGCTCAACTCCCTGCAGTTTGCAGGTCTCTTCTACACTGTCAGGGGTGTCCTTGTGGCTGCTACAGTTTTACTTTGTTCTCAATCCACTATGAAGTCTTTTCAACAACTTGGGGTGTTGGTCCAGCTTATTTATTTATTTATTTATTTATTGAATTTTGATGACCGGGTAGGCCCGCTGGGCCCCTAAAGGTCCCTTTTTCAGGGGCGACCCGGGTGAAACAACAACATACAGGTAACAGATCAGTACAGTCAGGAGATTGAATAGTTTTTAACAGTAAGAATACATATGTTTACGGAATTCTGGATATACCAGGAAACCCCAAACTATAACTATTTTTCTAAATATTTTATTGACCAAGAATTCATTATAATGCACCAAATCAAAATCTGTGATAGATACATAGAAATAAAAATCTAATTTGAAAATCAGTTGGAGAGCCTATATTTTTGGTAATGGAGGAAATAACTTCATAAACGCATTCCATGAGGTTAACATAATATCATCAGGATTCTCAACTTGATACCATAACCTTTAAAACATTATTGTTTCTTTGGTTTTGTGCCACCGTATCTGTTTTATGGACTGTGGGAGAGTTTGGCAATTCCAGTATTCCAACATTATCGTCTGTGTTGCCATTGTTCCTGTGCACATTATCTTCCCTTGATCTCTAGTGATCTCTGCTTTATCAAACTTATTCAATATTTCTATAGAAAAGGGGATTTCTAGCTCTAAGAATTGAGAAAATGCAGTGGCAGTATCCTGCCACCAGCTATTTATTTAGGACAACTCCATATAATATGACTTAGGTCTCTAAACATTCCACATCCATGCCAGCACTTATTAGACAGATTGTGATAAATCCCATTTAAATACTCGGATGTAATATAAGCTCAGTTTATTAATTTGGATTAAATGGACTTATTTTTTGCAGATACAGTATGTAGTTTTTATTTGCCACAATCTGAATATGTAGCTACTGCTGAAATGAAAAACTTAAATATAGTTATTGCTGCTATTTCTGATAAATTTTCAGTCTGCAATTTGCAGGGCAACTTGTTAATTTTTTATAAATCTTGGACAGAATTTTTGTTTTATAGTTACAGTAGTAATGGATTCGACCTTCATTTTCAATTGAGTTAGGTTTGTTTTCTGTATATCAGTGATCTTAATAATTTATTTAAATTTACAGAGCAACATATTGCAAATTAGAAATTGCTGAAAAATCCCCACCCTACCTGATCCCTATATTGATTATAAGAGATAAATTTATTATCCTGAATAAAGTCCACCCATGTACAAAACTTTTGATCTAGGAGTGCCTTAATAATTTTCTTATAATCTTTATTATTTGAAAAGTTAAACATATTGAGTCTGGCATGCAACCATGGAATGGGACACTTTCCAGATAACTTTAGGGTTTGTTTAAAGTAGCTGAGGAAAGATTTTAATAAAGGTATATCCTTACACCACATAAGGATATTCTGGAACAGTACAGCATCCATTTGAAATGTGTAACCTAACTTATCCACTAATGCCTGCAATATTACATAATCATGTTTGGGGAAAAATGCCCAATCCCAAGCAGTTGCCAACAATTGAGACCAAAAATACTTGAGTGGATCTGGACAGCCAAAGCCGCCCACAGCCCTACTGCCCACCATGAAGTTCCAAACAATTCTGAGTTTACCAGCCCTCCATAACAATTTTGAAAAATATGTTTTTATAACCAAAAACCATTCATTATCAGGTGCACCATAAAGCGTCTGCAATACAAATAAACAAATAAAAAAAATGGAGCAAAGTCATCATCTTAATAACTTCAACATGACCCCGTAATGAAATGGATAAATTCTGCCAATTATCTAGTTTATTTTTAATTTTCTCTTTTGCTATACTATAATTCAGTACATATTTATTCTAATGTCATTTGTAAGAATTATTCCAAATATTCAACTTCATCATCTTTTTTTAAAAAGATTCAAAGTTTCAAAATCCATATTGCTTCCTTTGTTAGATATGGGCATTATGCCCAATTTAGAAGAGTTTAATTTATACCCCCGCAAATCAGAAAAAGTTGTAATTATATTCATTAATGCCAGGAATGAAGCAGCCACATTTTTAAAAATAATAAAGGGTGTCATCTGCATAAACACTCAGTTTTTCACCCCTTCATTTAGCATAACTCCTTTGATATTGCGGCAGCTTCATATAGCCTGTAATAAAGGTTCAAAACAGAGTATGAAAATAGTAGGAGACAATGGGCAACCCTGTCTGACTCTTTTAATCATCTCAATATTCCTGGATATATGTTGATTAATCAAAACACATGCTCCTGATTTTTTGTACAGTTGTGCAATTATCCTTAATAGCTGCAGGGGAATTCCCTACAGTTCCAATACCCTCGTAATGTAACCTCTATTAACACTATCAGATGCTTTGCTGACATCTTAAGCTAAAGCATAATAACTGACCGACAAACATTTAATATATATATATAATAATATATGGGGTAGTGTGTACAAGATTTTACACACCTGAGGTGTTGGATGCCACATAAACCCAGAGAGCAAAGCTCTAGGGTTTATCTAGGCATCCAACACTGGTAATGTGTGGTCATTCTACACCACCCCATATTTTAATTATATAATTGCTGAGTTTCACTTTTTGCCACAGCAATTCTATACAATCAAAGACATTCCTGTGCAGCTGCAGTCCAGTTGGGTTTTAGTGCGGTCCGTGGTCACCTGTGAAAGTTAACTTTTATTTTTCTGGTAGCTGCTTTAAATGGTTTAAAATGTTTTAGAGCAGTTTTTTTTTAAATAACTTACCACCTAGTCCAAGTAGTGGTGCAGTTTCAGGTGGCAAGGCAGCCAGCGGTCAGGAAGGGAAGAGCTGCGGCTGGTGCATGAATGGGTTTCCCTAAAGGAAAAAGGAAAACCCAGTTATTATATTCAAATACTGCCTGAACTCTATGTATAGCTTGGACAAGGGTTCTACCTGGTATGAATCCAAACTGGTCTTGATGGATGAAAGAGTGTAAGTAGGGTGCAATTCTAGAGATAACTAATTTTGCCAGGATCTTATAATCAACATTTAAGAGGGCTACTGCTCTACAGTTTTCAATATATTCTTTAGGTTTCCCCTCCTTATGAATCAATATTATTTTAGCATTATTTATTTTTTATTTATTTATTCAAATGTTTCACCAGGACAGCATACTGAGCTGAGGCTCATTTCCAGAAGTGTCCTGGGGGGGAGAGGTAATGGAAGTACAAACATTAAGTATACATGAACGATGGACAGGGTTACATCAGGTCCAACAGAACAGTGTACTAAAGAGAAATATAGTGCAATGTGCCAGGGTACAATCACATATAGGTAATCAAATGACATGATGAATAATACATAACAAATGTTCAATTGGTAAGCAAGGCAAGTCAACATAATGAAGTACAGCCAATGGAGTACCACAGCCAATGGAGAAAATAGTGAACTGAGTCAGTTACAACCAGTGCAATCAGAGATCATCTTGAATAAGTACAACTTACGCACAGCTGTGAGAACCTAAGAACAAAGGAACTGATTAAAGAAGGCGGTAAAAAAAAGTGGCATAATGAGGTGACAGTGCAATGTGGCTGGCTATAGGCTTTGGCATGAACAGGTGTGGGTTGTGAAATTTCGTAGGAGGAAGAAGAGGGATTTGGAGGATATGGCATATTGAATAGGAGGGGGAAGGGCATTCCATAGTTTAGGGCACTGGAAAGAGAAGGCAGATTGGCCTGTGTTTGTGGAACGGTGTGGAATTGCGAATGAGCAAAGGTCGGTGTCACGTAGTGAGTAAGTGTGTTGGGCAGAGGCGCAGATGGAGAAGGACAGGTAGGAGGGTAAATGACCAGACCAGTATTTAGCAATGAAAGAGGCAGTGTGGGACAACTGCCTGGATTCCAGGGATGGGAGAGACAGGGCTTTGTAAAGGTTACAGTGGTGAGTATGAGGAGGGCAGGACAGTACAAAGTGACAGAAGGAGCTGAAAAGGGTGTCCAGTCTGGCCAGGGTAGTTATGTAGGTGCCACTATAGATTATGGGCTGGACTCACAAAAAACTCTGAAGGTGCAAAACCTTCCCTAAGTCCCCAAAAGTTGCCTAGCTGCAGAAAAAAAGGGGAAATTGCTCTGAGTGCTATACACAAAACTTCTGCAGCTGTGGAAAAAAATACACTTAGGACTGTGGAAAAAAGTGCAGCTACGGAAGTTCCTGAAGAAAAAAAGCCATTGAAAAGTATGGCATATCCCCTTAGAGGCTATTCACAGCCAGTGTTTTTCTGCAGTTGCGTAAAAAATGCTGCATACGTGCTGCATCACAAAGAGTGAGGCGTAACTCTCCCTGAGCAAAGTGCAGTGTACCAACAATTAAGACACAATTAGAGTGGAGGTGCAGGCACAAGTAATAGCAAACCAGTGGGTGTATAGTAGTGTCAGTTGTTGCAACAAAAATAGCACACATTTTCATTGAAATACAACCAAGTACAACCACTAGACCCAGTGCAGCCCATAAAGGCGGGCCGGTAGTAGAGGCAGAGCTGGTAACAGCCTGCATTAAGTGCTACTGAAGCAGACAACATAAACACTCCAGGGAGAGACACAACCATCAGTTCCACCAAGAGTTACAGACAGCCACTGTGGTGCATGGCCCTGCTGGTACCAGTGGTGCTGGAGTGGTCTCAGTTGAGGGACTGGCTGCTGGTCTCCCTGTGAGTACTTACTGCTGTATCTATAGGAAGACTATCAAAGTCTGCTGCTCCAGTTCATATTGATCACCTGTTGTGCCTGCTGAGCTTTTTCTTTAGCTAAGGAAAGAATGTTAGGGAGATTTCAGCACTTCTGGACATCCATAACTTGCCTGTTTTATGGATTTCCACAACTACATCAATTTTCTTTATGAATATGGTGCAACTATATTTACACAGTGCTACAATCCATTTTTCCACAGCTACGTAAATGTTGTCTCTCTTTGTGAATCCATATGTCTGCACAGTCAAATGTGGGGAGGATCACTTTCTGCACAATTGCATGCCAGACAGATTGAGGGATACAATCTTTGTTTCTGTATAAAGCCCCAAGCTTGGGGTGCATGATTTTGTGGCTTGCATCCATGTGTGCCAAGAAGTCCAAGTGGTGGTCTAACCAGACCCCAAGGTATCTAAAGGCAGTGACATTTTCAATACGGGTACCATCCGAAGTGTGGAAGTTGGGGGGGATTTAAGTTTGGGTAGTCTCTGTCTAGTGCTGAATGACATGAAGACTGTCTTTTTGGGGTTAAGGAACAGCTGGTTGGACTAAAACCATAGCTGGACCTTGTTGAAGTCATGTTGCAGGTTAGCCTCATTATCTGATGATGATGTGCCAGATGTGTAGAGGACTGTGTTATCTACATGCGTATGGATTTGGTAAGTAGAGCAGGCAACGCGGACATCATTAAGGAAAATGGAGAATAGTATAGGGCCTAGGCCTGAGCCTTGTGGGACGCTAGTGGAGATGGGAAGAAGAGGGGAGAGGGAGGAGCCAATCTTGACCAACTGAGTTCTGCCTGACAGGTAGGAGTGAAACCATCCTGTGGCTGAGGAGTTCAACCTAGCATCAGAGAGATTTAGAATAGAAGTGAGTGGGATACTGTGTCGAAGGCCTTTGCCAGATCAACAAAAATGGCAGAGGTTACAAGTACCTGATCCATACTGAAGAGCATGGAGTCAGTGATCCATAAGAGGGATGTGGTGGTGGAGTGAGCCTTTCAGAAGCCAGACTGGAAAGGGGCGAAAAATGAGGTAGAGTCAAGACAGAGGATGAGCTGGACAAGGACAATGCATTCTTGAAGATTAGCTAGACTAGGCAGTAAGGAAATTGGGCAATAGTTTCCTGGGGAAGTGGGATCACCACCTTTGGGGACAGGAATGACAGTGGAGTGCTTCCAGGTAGAAGGAACTGAGGCTAGAGTAAAAAATAGGCTGAAAAAAGAGAGTAGGGGGAAGCTATAGCAGGGGCAAAGAGATAAAACAGATTGGGGTCTAAGAAACCATGGCTCTTACCCTTGGAGGGGTTCAAGGCATGGAGTGCCTTTAGAGCATCAGCAGGTGATATGGGAGAGAAAGAAAAAGGGGGGAGGGGTTAGGATTATGAGGGCGGATGGGAGAGAGAGAAGGAGTGCAGGTGGGAGGGGTTGGGAGGGTGGATAGAAGCAAGGAAGCACAGACTAGAAAGAAAGTCCCAAATGTGGCAGCGACAGATGGAGGGTCAGGGAGTGTGACATTATCAGGTATGAGGGTTGGGATAGGAGGGGAGAAGAGAACAGGGATTTGACACTCTCCAGAACTTCGATGGGTGGCTTAAATTGGTGAGAAGGTAGAAGAGAAATATTCATTCTTAGCATATCTTGTGGCCTTGGTGTGGGAATTTCTAAGATGTCTACATTGTTGAAGGAGGGTGTGAGATTTGGATTTCAAGTAGGCCTTCCAGGCCTGGTCTCTGAAATGCATGCAGCAAACATTGAGCCAGGGGAGGTGGGCATCCTTGACCCTTGTTAGTTTTGGGGGGGCGTAGAAGTTCCAAATTCCAGGAATTTTGTCTGGAAGTAGTTGAGGGCAGTATCAATTACAGTTGCTGATGACATGGGGGACCAGTCAGTGTGGTGTAAGTTGTTTAGTAGAGAAGCAATATCGAGAGTATAAAAAGAGCATAGAGAGATCAGTTTGGGAGGGGCTTTGGTCTGATGAACTTTACAGATGCAGTATATCATGTGGTGGTCACTAAGGGAGTCGGGGAGGATACCAGAGTCTATTACCTGGTGGGGGTGGGAGGTGAGGGCCCACTCTATCAAGGTATGTTTAAGGGATCTGTAGTTAAGGTGAACTGGGGAGGTAATAAGCTGTGTTAAGTTTAGAGAGTTTACTTTGGTACTTATATTAGTGTTGGTAGAAGACAGCCAATTGACGGTGAAGTCGCCTAGTAGGTATAACTCACCAGAGGTGGCATGTGAGGAGATGGTGGTGTTAATTGCAGCTATGGTTGATGTAGGGATGCTGGGGTGACAATAGGTGCTGGCTATGAAGATAGAGAAAGAAAAGGGAAGGGACAGCTCGATGAGGAGGCGTTCATATTGGGATGGGGAAGTGATGGACAAAATAGGAGAGTATTGGAGGCTGGAAGATAGCTACATTGCTACGCCACCTCCTTTACTAGGTCTGTCTTGTCTGATAAGGGTGTAGCCAGGAGCTGAGAGATTGGTGTTTGGTATCTTGCGTGACAGCCAGGTTTCTGAGAGTACCAGAACATCTGGGCATAGATCCATCATTATAGGTTGGAGGAGGGAGATTGTGCTTCATGGAATCTGGTAATTCACCTTTCCCATCCATTGAGTCATCCAATATTAACTCGAACTATGATGAGAATTCATGAATGAATGCTTGATAAAATTGAATTGTGAAAACATCCAAACCAGGAGATTTGTTTTTTGGAAGTGACTTTATTACTTCCTTGATTTCTTTTTTATAAAATTTGTGATCCTGGATTTGGAGTGTTTTGAAGTGAATCTGAGACAAGAAGTTGTCTATAACCTCACAGTTTATATGAACAGAAGATTGATGGATTTCTTTATAGTAGTTCAAAATCATGTCTTTCATACCATCTGTATCTGAAATAGGGATATCCATATTATTTTTTTAAAAGAGGTATTATATTGCATTCTTTCCTTTTTTTTCAAAACATTTGCCAGTAGTTTCCCTGATTTGTCTCCCTGTACATATCTTAAACTTTTCACTTTTAAGATGTTTTTCCCTTTTCTTTATTAATTTGTTGCTGCAGTTCTAATCTACAAGTGATCCATTAATTATAATATTTTCTTTTATTCTTAATAACCAGGGAGTCTAATTCTTTCAATTTTTTCTGTAACTTATAATCTTGTTCCTTTAATATCTTACAATGCCAGGCCTGATGATATATGATAACCACACGCAAGATGGCATTAAAGGGATCCCATAAAGACACAGCATTCATCTGTCCAGAGTAATTATAAAACCAGTAATCCGCTAGAACTTCCTTTATTTTAAAGATGAATTCCAAAATTTTAAGGAGTTCATTATTAAAGCTCCAACCCCTGGTTTTACCTTGTTCACTTCCTGGAAACAGTGTCATCTCAACTGCTGTGTGGTCCAATAACAGAATAGATCTAATGGATGTAGTGAGAACATTTTTAAAAATTGATTTGGAAATGAAAATAGAGTCTAATTTGGAAATAGCTTTTTATGACTATAATGGGTGTACTTTTTTGCATTAAAATTCTGAGTTTGCAGGGACCTCTTAACGATGATCTTCCAAAAAGTGTTTTAATAATCTAGATATCCTTCTGTTATTATTACTGCAAGTAGTTTTGCCCAGAAGGGGATCTAAGAATGCATTATAATCTTCCATTAAAATGAGATTTATTGCTTCAATTTCCAATAGGGCTTTAGTAACTTTAGCTAAGAATTCAGAGTATCTTTCAAATGGGGCATACAAAATACCAATTGTATTTATGATGCTATGAATGTCACCCTTAACCAGTATAATATGGCCTTCATTGTCAGATCATTTTTTGTGCAGTGTAAACTATAAATTACATCTAAACAAGAGAGAAACACCTACCCATTTCTTTGAACCCAGAGAGAAATAATTACTGTCAATCCAGTTCCTTTTTAATTTCTTTAGATTCATTTGAGTCTAAATGGATCTTCTGTGGGGATATGACACTGGCTTTGATTTTATTTAGATAAATTAACATTCTAACTCTTTTAATAGGCAAATTAATGGCATTCACATTTAAGGTGACACATTTGGACTGTAAACTTATGTCTGCCATAGCTGCTTAAGGACTAGCAGCTTGAGAAACCTGGAATAAGTCAGAAATAACAGAATGAAATAAATACCTTCCTTACAAGTATCAGGCTATTTCGAAACACACAACTCCCCTAAGACCTTCATCCTCAACCTACTGATCTTAACCCCTAACCCCCAAAAGACTAGACTCACCTTTTTGTAAGTCCTTAACAGACCCTCATTTGAGCCCCCCCCAAAGAAGTTATTTAAGTGAGAGCTCAGCTCTAATGAGAAAAAAAAATCTCAAAACATTTTTTGCACATTTCCAGCTCAATTGAACTGGTAGCATTTTAGCTGAAATTGCTCCCCCATCCCCCTTCCCCTTACACTACCAAGACATTCTTCCTAAGAAAAAATGTTCCTGAGTTAAGACAATAATTCTGGCAGTGTATTTTTTAATGTATTCAGTGTTTCTTTTGGAGTGTTGAAGACCAATCTCTCTCCATCAACAACAACATGAAGTCTGGCAGGGAACAAAATGGATGTTTTATAACCCCTAGTCCAAAGTTTGTTTCTTATGAAACCAATTTTTTTTTTCTGTTCATTTACAAGGTCAGGAGGGAGATCATGGAAAACTCAAATAGAGGTGCCCATTAAATGAATTCTCTTTTTTCGATAAACTTGGGCCATTAACCCCTCCTTATCCTCAGCGTGAAGACATTTCACAGTTATGGGCCTAGGAGGGGCTCCATCTGCAGGCTTAGATCATAAGGCTCTATGGCTTCCATCCAATTCAATATTAACCTCTTCTGGGGTGATTTCCCAGTAGGCAGCAGCAATCTTTGAAAATGTATGGTGTAAAATGGAATCCTGATCACATGCTTCGGGCACTCCAACTAAACGGATATTCTTCCTTTGAGCCCAAGACTCAAAATCCATTAATTTATTTTTTAGTTCCTTTTGACTGTTTTCAAGTGCCTCCACTTGTCTGCATATTGGAATTTGCTGATCCTCCAGGTCAGATACCCTCTGTTGTACTTCCGCCAATTCCTTTTTAGTTTGTACATTTTCTGCCACAATAATATCCGCAATGTTATATATCTGAACAACTTTCTGCTCCAGATTTGAAATAGCCGACAGCTTTTTCTTGATACAAAACATTTCTTTAAGCAGTCTCTTGGCCCAGTTTGGCATATCATGTCTGTCTTTACCTCCATCGCAAGAAGGTTATTCAGAAGGCTCAAGAAGTTCCTCATTACTCTCCTCCTCATCTGCATACACAAAACTTTCTATCTTGCTTTTTGCTTCCTGTGGATAAACCAAGTGGAGATAGTTTCTTTTGTGAAACATTATTGTTGTTAACAGCACCCTTAACCGGGGTGGGGGGGCATCTGTATCAACAATTTACTTGGGAGTGTTTTAAGACCTGCCTGCCCACTACCGAACTTGAGCCTACATTTTCAGAGAGCCCCTCCGAGGTACTATTTTCTTGGTACTATGTTGCCCTATCAACTGAAGGTATAATCTCCAAACCTGAAGCTGCTGTCTCTCTATGACAGTGAGCACACCATTTGCTACCTAAGTGCTAGCCTGCTTCAAGTGAAAACCAGGCTGAAAAACAGCTTCCACATCCACTACAGGGATTTGTGAATTACCCTCCACTCAGAGTCTCTTCTTAGTGAGAACAGAGCTGGTAGAATCAAGAGTCTCTTGACAAGGAGGAACCTTATAATAGTTGAGAGTGGGATCATTGTTAGTGCTAGAAGAAATAGACTTTCGAGAATCCAGAGAGTAGTTAGGTATACCGAAAGTTCAATACTTTCAGTTACAGCTCCCTCTATTTCCATTATTTTATGATGGACATTAATGATTGCAGGATCACCATTAAGGAAAACCCTTTTTTTAATTTAATTCTGGGGCTTTCTGAACCAAACTTGATAGTGGCTCTGTGACCACTGTGCTGAGAGAGACTTTAGCAGGTGAATTAGAAATGTGCTCACAGTTAATTTGGGTCTGTTCAGCAATAACTGTATCTGGATTACTATCACCATTTTACTGCACAACGTGGGTATTTTTCATTTCCCCTTTTATCATTTTGAGGCTCTTAAGTTTGTAAGAGTGAGGGACACTGCCACAAGTCAGAAGTTTGAGCTTCTGAAGTTACTCGATCTACAAACTGACTCTGTACGGCCGATCTCTGTAGGTTGATTAGCCTGCATTGCTTGTTTGCTAGTACTCGGCCCATGCATTGCTTCGACTTGCATATGTACATTTAAAAATTTTACAGTACCTTTCTTTTTCAGCAGCTAAGGGTTGCAAAACACTTTTTGAAGCATGGTCAAAAGTGCTTGTAGTTGCTTTGTCCAGTAAGACTGCTTTGTTGCTTTCTGCTGAGCTGCCCCCCACCATGTCGGATGGAGTATTGTTATTCAGATCAGAAAAGCCGAAGGATCCACAGCCATTGCTGTCATTAATTTTTCAAAATCCACACCAGGACTTCTCAGAGATGAGCCCACACTTTTATTTTTGAGGTTTTGTGTAGTTTGAAGCCAGGTCAAAACAGCTGGAGTACGTTTCACCAATTTGACCATAACTTTAGCGGTCGGCTGTTTACCATTCAATTCTTTCTTCAGTGTTATAATCCCATATGCAACAAAAAACTTAAACTAAGTCTTCCGCAGATCTTGTAGAGTGACACCAGCATCAGTTTTGTCCATACACTTGTCTTGGCAGCTGATATTCCACTAATATCAAGGAGAAGGTTAGGGAGATGCTTCTCAGCATACTAATGCATCCACCATCTTCCCCACCAGAGTAAGATGACTGTCAAACCCCAAACAATAACTAACATATTTGGACATGACTTGACACTTACTAATGTATGTGATAAATAACTGATAAAGGAGTTACACGCTGTTTGGTGGTGAAGGAAAAAAATGGTGGCATTCTGGAGGCATAAGGAAATACAGAGGGAAGAGGAAAGGAAGGTGTACCAAGTAAAACAGAGGGAAGCAGGAAGGGTGGCAAGGGAAGCAGAGATGCAGACAGAGAAAATGATAGCCAAAGGGCTAACTAAAGGGGATAAAATTTTCTTCAGGTACATAAGTGGGAAGAGGAAAACAAGGAGAGGAATAGTGAACATATGGAGGGCAGCAGGGGAAACTGTGCAGCAGAAGTCCAACAAAAAGCTGCCTTCCTGAGCAGGTGCTTCTGCTCAGTACTCATAGTGAAGGAAAGGGGGACAGAGCACCAGAGAGCAACAGGAACAAAGGGGGAGATGGACACAAATTCATTTTCAGAGGAGAAAGTCCTGAAGGGACTTGCAGCTCTGAAGGAAATCAAGGATATGGGACTGGATGGGATACACCTAAAGGTACTAAAGGAACTCAAGGAGGTCCTAGCTGCCCCACTGATGGCCTTTTTCAACCATTCACTGGACACAGGTGTGATTCCAGAGGACTGGAAGAAAGCAGACGCAGTCCCTCTACATAAGAGCAGCAGCAGGAAGTAGCCTATCAACTATAGGCCAGTCAGTCTCACTTCACTGGTGGGTAAATTAATGGAAACTAGTACAGCAGCCCTGCTCAACAAGGAAGTACCATGGGTAATGATACAAAGATATACTTACCAGTATATTCCAGCTGCTGCCAAACCCCTGATGCTAGCAAGCGTTCAGGTACAAGAAAAAGGGGTGGGGTGCGACGAGTCCAAATAAGGAAGTCAGGAGCTTCTGAAAGTATTTTATTTTTCACAGTTCTTCAGGCATCTATGATGCTCTTTGTTTTGCCTATGAAATACAAGGCTTCCTCTGGAAACTGCCTACATGCATATCTAGAAAATATACACAAAGTTTCCATTAGGGAAATGCATTAATGCTTAAATCTTTGTGTAAAACTATACAAATTACTCAAAAAAGGACTGCCAGCTACTTATCGTCTGTGTCCTTGCTTTTAGCATTCTTACTTACTTCAAAAGCTCCCAAGCTCAAATCAATTAAAAGGGAAGGCAGGGAGATTGCACACCATTGGCTCCCAAAGGTGCTACAGTTCAACTGGAACTACAAAACAAAAAAATGAAACTGTGCACTTGCCAGGCAATTCCAAACTACTTTACTGAAAACCTTTCACATGAAAAAGTAGGGCTAACATCCCTACATATCGCCTCTCAAACTGGAGGTTTCATCAGGGGCAGGGTTAGCCTGCATTGACACTTGATGCATACGTCACTGTGCCAAAATGTCAAAACCTGATTGGCCAGCTCAAAAAAAAACATCAAATAGTGACAGAACAGAACAGTGCATCATACAATCAAATCACAATGGAAGAGATATTATATTCCACATATCAATGTGCAAAAGTGAATTCAAAAATAAAAAAATGTTATAAAAAGGTACATATCTGTATGATAGAAATCGAATTACTGTGGTTGGATGCTTGCTCATACTTTAACTCAAAAAGGCTAACAATTGCCTCAAAATGAGCCAGGCTACTGAAAATGTGCTGACAGTCATTAAAATTCATGTCAGAAGTTTCCCTGCAGGCCAAGAAAAGCACCCAGAATTAGAACAAAAGAAAAGATGCAGCATAGGCAGAATATGGGGTTGGGTTGGGAACAGACATGGGTGAGGTTTTGGTGGACAAGAACAAAGAAGTAACAGAAAATACTGTTGATCCTACTTAAATATGAAATGCCATGTTGTATAAGAAGAGATAAAAGGATCAACAGAAACACTGTCCCAGTATTTGCAGAAGGGGTCAAAGACATTTGTTATGCCATGAACTGATGGCATGTGCCCAGGTCACCACTAAGAGAGAAAAAGTTGATTGTTTTTACAGAAACAGCAATAAAGACTTTGATAGTAGTAAATTAAAAAAAGATAAATAGGGACTAGCCAAAGGAAAAAAGAAAGCTGGATGAGATGGGGGATTAGGGGATAAATGGAGTAGAGAAGGAAAATTGTAATGAGAAAGGTATGGTAGACATATGCAGGGGTTTGTGCTATACAGTCCATGCTAGACAAATTAAGAAACCAAATTTGCATCAAAAGACACAATTCAAACCTTACAACATACTGGCATGATTCATGATAGAATAGGACACATACAAAGGTGGCAGTAAACAGAATAAAGCATTCATGAATCATATGGTTTGTTACATTATAAAATGGGCTTAAAGTCAATTTGATCATTTAGACCTTTGGGCTTTAATGCATCTAGAATGGAAGACTATCTATCTTCCTGTTGTAGTAACAATTTAAGCCTATCACCTCCCCTCTGAAGAGGCGTAACCCATTCTAGTGCCCTGAAGTGAAGGCCTCTGGTACCAGAACCATGAGCTTCCCTGAAGTGGGCACCCGGGGAATTATTCACATTTTGGTTGATAATGATATATTCATGCTCCAGAATCACGGTACTTGGGGACCATTCTAGCCACGCCACACAGATCTGGTTGCATTGGCACCAGGCCAAATACATCACAAAGTCAGTTTGGCAAACTGTGTAAGAATACAGTGGATATTATTTACCCATGACGGGGTACTTAAAATTGGGTCCAGTTGATCCAAAACAACAAACATTACACCTATGGCAACTGTAAAAGCCTTTCCTGGTAGTGCTGCTGCTTAGGTTGGTAAGGGCTGTTTCACCAAAGCGGCTCTTGCTAAGGTGATCGCTAAGGCTATTCCCGCTCTTAAATGATACACATGGTGTGGTACCAATCAAGAGTCCAATTTCTTCATCATTTGATAAGACAGCTCATCTTTCTCTAACACCGTTTCTGATTGCCACTTCGGACATATTGTATGTAGTAACAAATGTCACCTTAGCAGGATCAGCCAAAGTGCTTTTGTCTTTTGTTCTGAAGAGGGTCACTGTCAATAGTACACACTTCATTGAAAGCACCCTCTACCACAGCTGCTGAACCTCCCATTTCCCTAAACATAATGGAGAGCAGGCCAGCTTCATGAATAAACATGTCATGATTACTGCAGTTCCTTTTGAAACGTACAAACTGGTCAAATGGAATGCTGTCAACTAGGCTCCAGGGATGACAGCTGTCTGCCCTAAGCTGGGGTTCCCAGACACTGGTCTACAGTAGGGGGACATTTTTACTATACCAAATAGGTTGACAGATTGCCGAACATCAACGTAATCAATGTTCTGTGGGTCGCTTCTGTAGGTACAAGCTAGACTGAAGGAGTTGTTATTTAGCAAGGTCATAAAATCAGGTATTTTGTCATACCCCCACCCCAGACACAAATTATATCATCAATAAAATGGAACCAGGGAATAATGTGTCTGTGGTGGGGGTTAATGTCAGTGAACACAATGTTTTCTTCCCACCAGGCTAAAAACAGATTTGCATAGGCTGGTGCTAGAGCAGCCCCAATAGCTGTGCTCTGCTGCTGTAGATAAAATTTGCCATTAAAGCAAAAGTAGTTTTGCCTCAGGGCAAAAGTTAATAAATCAATTATAAGATCCTTGGGGGCCCCTATGCATATCAGGATCCTTCTCGAGGAAATAGTGACTGGCAGTGATTCTGTCTTTGTGCTTAATACATGTATATAATGATGTAATATCAATCAGCAGCAAACTGTACTCATTCTCCCAGTGAAACCCCTCAGTCTTGTTAAGAAGGTCCATGGTATCATGGATATGGCTGGGGGGTCTTAACCACCAGCTGTTTGAAGAAACAATCCACAACTCGTGAGTGCCCCCATTGAGTAACCCTATATCTGAAACAATGGGCCACCGGGGGGGGGGGCACCAGTGATTTGTCGATTTTGGGTAATGTGTACAGGGTGGAGGTCAGCGGAAAATCATTCTTTAGAAACACCACCTCATCCTCATCAATCTACCCCTCTGAAACTGCATTTTTCCACTATGTCATAAAGCTCGTTTTTGAAAACTGAAATTGATTAAAAGTGAGGCATTTATAGCAGCTCTCATCACTATGTTGTCTCATGATTTCAACTACAAACTTAGTGGTTTCCTGAACAACCACTGCATACCCTTTGTCTGCCTATCTGATAATAATTCCTGGCATTTGTTTGAGCTTTCTTAGGTCTCACCATTCATTAGTAGACAGACTGTTATACAGTGGTTGTTGTGAAGTGTTAAGAATGCTAGAAATATTACTGGAAATTAAAACGCTAAAATATTTTAATGGCTGGACATATCAGAAGGCTGGAGCAGAAAATACTTTTACCCTTAAGGACAGTGTTTGCCACTAAAATAAAATGATGAGACAGTATCAGAAATATTATGCAAGTCATGAATATCATCAATCACAAAATCAACGTCCTTGACAAAATTGTGATCTAGAATGTCACTGGCAGAGTACATGGGATTTAACAGTTCACGTGCTAAACAGAGTTTACTTTCTATATCAAGCTCTATCACCCAGTGATTTTCAGTCTCCTGCAGTCCCATCATGGAACTCGCAAGGACACTGGAGATTCTCTATCTTTAAAATGGACCTTAAGGTCTAATTTAAGTAAAAATGTCCACTTCAATTTCAAGGGGTCTGGTTTGGTGGTAGGCACAAAAGAAAGTCCTCTCTCTCAAGTAGTTTTACATGGAGCACAGCCTAGTGGTGTTGAGGAGGTGCTAATCAATTTTTGGTCTACTACTGCTGGTTCCAAGCTGATCTCCTCAAAAGTTTGCTGCCCTCCACCTCTTTCTTTGCCACTCCTTGTTTTGTGCCTTCTTTTTGCCTTTTTTTTTTATTTATTTTTTATTTTGTTTTTTTGGTAACCGTGTAAGGCCCACTAGGCATGCATGCCTGTTTTCAGGAGTGACCTGGGAACACTGGGGAGGTTAAGTGACTTGCTCAGAGTCACACAGTATGCAAGTGGAGGTTGTAGGAAGCAAACCCAGATCTGTCTGCTGGATGTACCAAGCTCATTCATAGCTCATTACTCTAACCTCCAGGCTATACTTTGTTGTTGTTTGAGGTTCCCGGAACTGGTTGCTGTACTGCTTGATCCTGGGGTAGAAAAAAAAACAAAACAAAACACTCTCTATTCTATGATGGAGCTGTCCAATTCACTCTTAGCTCTTGTACTCTTGTTCCGCCTTCTCGGTTAGCTCTTTGAAAGTCCCCTGCTATGTAAGCAGAATTTCCACTCCACATCCCAGACATCACCTGACTTGTAATCGAGCCTGTTATGCTTAAATTTGTTACATATAATTTCCTCCGTCTGCTCCTCCAATTTACACATTTTTTGCTTTCAAGGATTTTTCAAGACTAGTGAATTCTGATGTTGATTTGAATAGATTTACTTCCACCTGTAAGTCTTTAAGTTCCTGTTCTACATGTTGATATGGCAGTTTGTCCTGTTCGATTAAGACAGAGACAAGTTCTTGTGAACAGATTGTCGATGAGTTTGGCCACCTGTCCTTTAGTGCCTCATCAAGGTTTCTTGATGCTGGTTCTTTATGAACTCTGAGGCCTCGAGGTCCCTGACCTCTACTCAAACCAAATTACCCCTGGTACTTAATACTGTTTGTTGTACAATTGAATTTTGTTACGTATGATGCCACTGTTCTGCCAGTTCCTTCTGTCTTCTGGCACTGTGATGTGTACATTGTATATCAGTGCTTTGTTAGGTAAATGTATGGCTGTTGTTCACCTGTCTTATCCATGTATTTAACTGCTGCTTTTTACATTATTGTATGTAACCTCCTGGGTCGTGCCTGAAAATAGGCAGCTCTGCTGTCCAGAGCACCCACCCGATCAATAAAAACTAAATAAATAAAATATCTGGTACCATTTCTCCAGAGTTATCTGGTCAAATCAGACACTGGTCTCTTGTATAGAAAGTTTCTCCAGCTTGTGGAAAAGATCCCTCAGTTCACTATTAGCAATGCCAGGTCACTCAGTGTCCTGAAAAAGCTACCCTCTGATATTCTGTCTGCAGACACTATCCTCTGCATTACTCATGCAGAAAGGACCGTCTTCATCCATGTCTGGACCTGTGTCATGCTCAGCCTCACACTCCGGATGTGCACTTTTGCTAGTTGCCATGTATATTTGGCACAGTTGCTGCATCCAGGAAACCATGAGTGACTGACCGTGGAGCATGGAACAAGGTCTGTCAGAAGCTGCTGAGTGCTAACCTCTAGGGAAGAGCTGAAAGGCAAGGCAAGGAGACTGCACATCATACTCTCACAAATGGCTACAGTCCAGCTGGGACTAAACCTACAAGGGCTACAAACAATTGGAACTACAAAACAAAAAAAACAAAACTGTGAACCTGCCAGACAGGCCCAAAGTACTTTACTGAATACCTTTCACACGAGAAAGCAGGGCTACCACTCCTACCACCACTATGTATCATACTTTGAAATTAGTTGATGGAGGCATGGCAAAGAAAGAGGATATAAAAAACTTTACAGAAAGCAACAGAGGATTAAAAAATGTAACTCAGGAAGAGGCTATTGCAGGAGTATGCAGAGACCACACACAAAACAGACTGGTGTTATCCACAAAATATAACTCAAAGATACTGGACATTAGGAAAATACTTAACATACTGTACACTGGTACATTCTCCATAACTACCCAAAGAATGCAGGCATTACCAGAAAACAGACAGGCTGGTTCACAGAGAACACTCACAAAGACAAAAAAACCCACAAGGACAAATACTCCCGTGACCCCTAAAACCAGCACTGGTCCTATGTGGACATTGTTCTACATGTGGAGAAACAGGTAAGAAAGCATCTTACACACATCCCTTTACAAACAAAATTTAACCAGTAAAACAACATATCTCTTGAGAGTCCACAGGGGTTGTGTATATTTTGCAATGCCCCTGTGACCACATCTATGTAAGAAGAATGCGTAGACAGTTACTGTAAAATATGCATTTTGAAACACAAAACCAATATCAGAAACAAAAGGTCAATACATCAGTAGCTGAACGCCTTATCATGGTAGGACACACAGGAGCATCCCTTCATTATTGGGGCAAAGAACTAGTAAACCCTCTAACCAGATGAGGTGATAACAATATAATTCTTGAGCGCACTGAGATGCGATGGATTATTTAACTTTATGCTCACAATGAAAGGCTAGTTAATAAGGACAGTAACCGGACTGAATGCTCGTAATAAGAAAGACGGCCTACTTCAGATATAAACATTTAAGAAACAGCTTAGTTCTGCCGACTTTTAAGGCCAGTAATCAGACTATAGGCTGACAACCAGAAAGACAGCCCACTCAGGATATAAATCACCAAAAAAGAGTTTAGTACTGCTGTTTCTTGTTCTCCTTTTTCTGCAGTACCACCTTTACCGAGTCTTGTCATATCCCTTTCTCTTCCTCCTCCCCCTTCCCCTTCTCAGTCTTTATTTGGAGATTTGGTTTTCTCCTACCTGGCTAAGTATATTTACTCTAGAGGGACAGAATATATAACTGCATTAGTTATATATATATATATATATATATCATTCTTTTGTTTTTCTTTTCTGAATTTTTATTAACCATCAATGATATATTTTTGCTAGGTTTGGAGTAGATACAATACATGCCTCTAATCCCTGGTAATACTACACATTTTCTAATTCCTTTAAAAGATGCAAATAACATCTGTAGCATGTAATTTCTATATTGTTTTCTCCTTATCAGAATTGAAAAATTCACTCATATTGAAAATGCTTTTGCCTATGATTGTTGTATTACTTTAAGAGAGATATATTGACACCTATTGTTGACTAATATGATTTATGCATTGTAGGCCTTGTAAATCCATGGTCACTATCACTGTTATATACTTAAGTGAACTGTACAATATCTCTGTGTTTAATATGCATACACTAAATACAACCTCAAAACAAGAATCACTAGTGCAATGTGCTCTCCACCGCGACCATGTACCAAAGCTATAAGTGTATGCTTGCTTAGCAACCACATGCACTGGCATTCCAATGCTACACATGTCACCATCACATCATCATGCATGACATTGGCAATGTAGGGCCACAGTGGTGATCGTAAGAAGACTTAGCATTAAGTGCTCTGCCCGACTGAATGCCTACCCACAGGCTGCTGCAAGCACCATGCATTTTGATTCTTAGTATGTTAAAAAGCCTTTATGTTCTAGAAATCTCAAAAATGGCACAGAACTTCTAAAAAAGCTACTTCTAAAAAAGCTTACTAACCAAACAGCATTCTCTGTCTTGAACAGATTAAGCATAGTTTGCCACTCTATATTTTAAAGCAGGTGTACAGTAGTCAGGTAGGAGCACCTTTGGAGATTTACTGGCAAGGGGTACAGAGGACGACACTTGTCCCAGTTGAATTTGTTTTCACATGCTTTGTGGTTTGGGATGTTCCTCAAGTCACAAATACAGTGTGACACTTAAATGTTGTTTAATCTGTAAGTGAGAAATATAGAAGAAATTTGATTGAATAATATTTATTGCAGTCACTGATTTCAGCTTGGAAGCTTTTAAAGTCAGTATGAAAACTAAAAGCAAAGATGACTGTAAGTTGTTGGCAGACTTTTTCTGAGTAATTTTTATATAATTTAACACAAAGATTTAAGCACTAATGCAGTTCCCAAATGGAAACTTTGTGTATATTTTCTAGATATGCATACTCTGTAGGCAATCTCCTGAGGAAGCCTTGGATTTCATAGGCGAAACATAGAAGGTGACTGAAACCTGAAGAACTGTGAAAAATAAAATACTTCTTGAAATTAAGGTGTAACCCCCCCTGCAAATGGGGGTTCCCAAAAGTCTTCCAGGAGCTGGCTCAGTGCTCCCAGCCTGAATGGTGTTCAGTGTTTAAGCCGTGTATCTGTGAGTACTTTTAGAGCCTCTGGTACTGTCTCTTTAAGAGCTGCCTGCTTGCAGACATGATTAGTTCACATGTTGGCACTGTGTGTTTCCCTGCTCAAGTCCCACTTGAGCTGCTAGCAAGTTGCTCCGTTTCTGCTGTCGCTAAGTGGGCAGAGTGAGCACTTTTCAAAGATGTAACTGTTTGCCGCATGTCATTTAGGGTATTAGTGGAAATGTAATTTGTCTAACCTACCTTACTTGCAGCTGGGACTCTGTGTGTTTTGTCCCTCCATTTTGGATCTGGACTGCTGAATAGATCCAATCAGTGCAAGGGGGGGGGCTTCTAAAATGGAGTTTATGTGGACCAACCAGAATCAGGACTCTTTTGGGAGCCAGCTTGCCATAAGATATATAGCTAGTAATTCTGGGAAGTGAAGTTCTGGACCTTGGCGCCTATTTTCACCAACAGGGGGAGTTTTGAGTGATTGACAACTGAGTCCACCAATTGGACTGGGTGGCGCCCAAATGGAATGCCCTGCCTTGTGTCTGGAGAAGCAGATCCGTCGTGACCATGACAAGAGAAGGAGCTCCGAGCTTCTGTGCTACACAGTTTCGAGCAGGAAGTGCGTGGGAGGCCTAAACTCAGGTGGTGCATTGCCGTTTTGACTCGGACTAAATCCGTATTTGCCGAGAGGAAGAGAGGCTGAACGATTGGGAACCAGGCTTACCCTGTAGAGGACTGAAGAAACTGCTAAATCATGCTTGGTCTGTCAGGAAAGTGAAGCTGCAGATGAACTCCCGGGTTAGCAGTAAGTGCGATCGGGATCTGAGAGCAGCTGCCTGGTATAGTCATTTCCTTTACATATAAATGTGTGGAGAGTTTGTGAAGGACAGCTAAATGCGTCCCTCTGCCCCCAAGTGGTGTAGACTGAAAGCCAAATGCATGCATGCGGACTGAATCTGTGGCTGAGCGAAGTTGTGTGCTGGCTTGTAGAATTTCATCTCCCTGCTGTGTGAGGGAGTCTGGCAATCCATGACCCCTTCTGTGCCAGTTTTCAGCATCGAGTTTGTGAGTGCAAATCATGGTAGCTCTCTGCCATCTATTTAATTGCAAGTGTTTCATCTGATTTCTTTTCTTCTTTCTTCATGAACTGAGCCAACCAGCCCCAGATTACAATTGGGTATTCTGCAAGTGTTTTTTTCCATCACAGGGCCCCAACCAGCTGCACCGATCCTGGCTGGCCCCCATCATCCTGGGTACCCAGTAAAGTCACATTTTGGGACTCTGAATATGCGCACAGTACTGTGATTATTAATGTGTCTAATCTAATTAACCTGATTTCCCCCTGTCCTTGTTACAGCCCCTTAAATAAATCAGATCTGTTTGTTTCAGCAAAGTTACACTGACTGAGGTATTCGTTTATGTTAAAGTAGTGTACTGTGGCTATCGTAGTGCATCATCTTGTTTTTCAGGGGGTCCCCAGAGTCAAGCTGACCAAACCAGTCCTGGGGGTAAGTGTAAATAGTGAAGATACTCATGGTGTATTGTGTGGGACACTAGTAGGAATAAAAGGGGGTCTCAGTGTCCCAGAGCACTGTGACCAAGTTAGTCTAACTGCTGCAAACCCTAACCTCTGGGTGGAGGCACCCACCATAGAACCTAGGCCCCTCAACCTGTTAGTAGTTAAGCAGGCAGGGGTAGTAGCCCTTGGGATAGCACCACCTGGGGGTTACAAATGGAAACCCTGCTAGAAGAAAGGTTGGTATCTTGAATCCAATAGGCGTAAGACCACAGGCAGCAAGGATTCACAGGTCATGCCAGATGAATCTGATTGATTTCTTCAACTGGGTGACCAGGGAAATAGATCAGGGTAGGATAGTGGACATAGCCTACCTAGACTTTAGCAAGCCTTCAACACTGTGTTGCACAGGAGACTGATTAAAAGGGAATGCTCAACTCCAGTTTCTTAACACTACAGAACCTAAAGGTCCTGGTTAAGCAAACCGTCTAGAGAAATTACTTTTTAGACCTCTGACCTGTTAGATATCTTACTTTACATCTAGTTGATACTGTGTCCCTCTGCCCAGTATGCTGCTGAACGAACTGTCCCACTGTCCCTCGTGGCCCGCCCTGTGATGAGTGAGTACCAGGCTAAGCCATGAGGGATGTCTATTATGGCATAGTAATGTATTATATGTCAATACTCTGCACCAGCACATTTTCATACTTAGTCTACTGGTGCCAGTTGGGCTGAGTCTGCATGATCAATACCAGCAGACTAAGCATGAAAATGAAGTTGTTGCAAATATTAACCTCGATATTAAGTGTTGGCACACATATATCCCATTAGAATGCAGCCCGTCCTCCACATCATCACAGGGCTGGCCAAGGGGGACAATGGGACTCTTAATTCAGCAGTATGGTGGATGGAGGGATGCAGGATCATCCAGATATAAAGTATGATACCTAATATGTCAGAGGTTTATAAATTATTTCTTTAGGTGGTTTGCTTAATTGGAACCTCTAGGTCCTGCTGTATGTAGGCAGTGGAGCTGAGACTTCTCTTTTAAGAAACTGAGCAGACTAGGGGCTAGGATCCAAAGTGGTGAACTGGGTTAAAAATTGGTTAACCCATGGGTGTCAGCGGGTGATTGTAAACAACACTCATGTTAATGATGTGAGAGTGACCACAGGGGTGCTGCAGTGCTCAGTGCTGGGACAGGTCCTCTTCAATGTCTTCATAAGTGACATTGCTAAAGAACTAAAAGGGAAGGTATGCTTTTTGCTGATAAAATCTAAAACAGGGTGGACATTCAGAAAAGGATAAAGAGAATTCTCAGTCATTTGGGAAACTTGAGGAGTGGTAATGGTATTTGGGGTTCAATGCAAAAAGTACAATATCATGCAACTATGGCAAAGGCACCTAGAAGCTGAGTATAGGATCAGGGGAGGTACTAACAGTCACAAAGCAGGAAAGGGACCTTGGTGTTATCATAACTAATGACCGCAAACTGGTAAGCAGTGTGACACAGCAGTGGGTAGGGCTAATGGGATGCTGGGATGCATAGGGTGGGATATCACCAGAAGAAGGAAGAGGTGATATTGCCACTGAATCACTTGCTGGTGAAACCTCACCTACAGTATGGTGTCCAGTTCATGCTGAGACCTACAAGTACCTCACAGAGGTGTATATAGTGCAGGAGGGGATTCTCTTTCAAATGAGGAAGAGCATCAGGAAGGCATGTGATGAAGTTGGAGGGGGAAGTTTAAATGGGATGTGAGGAAGTACTACTTCACTGAAAGCATGGTAAACACCTAGAACAGACTTCTAGTGAAAAAGGTGGAGATGAAAACACTGGGGGGTGAGGATTCAGACAAGCATGGGATAGACATAAGAGAATATTACTAAATAAACAGGGAGGAGGGAGGGTCACCGGACACCAGTTAGATTCTGCAGCGAAGGATTAGGCAGGGAAGATATGGGCAGACTGCGTGGGCCAAGTGACTCTTTTCTGCCAACAAATTCTATGTTTCTATGTTTCTACTGTCAAGACATTCTCAAATGACATTAAAGCAAGATAAATGCACCAAAACATCACTTATTTGAAGAAAGGTAACCCACACTGAAAACATCAACATGGATGTGGCCTCTGGCATAGAAGAACTCGAATATGAGAGACTATATTAATACTTACGGACACACAAAGGAGCAGCAATACCAAATAAAAGAATTAGACAAAAGATCATAAAAGAGGAATATCTCAGAAGGCTGAAGCTAGTGTTGAAAACAGCTCTGCCAACACGCAATGAAGCGCAAGCTATAAACCAGATTAATTTCTATCATGGTTTTGCAAAAAAAAAAAATACACATTTGGAAACACCCCCGAGTAAAAACTTTTAATTGTATCGACCTGGAGAACAGCTTCTCATGGAAAACGCATCTTTTTTTCCCATAAAGGTTTTTATTCTCCTTTGGCAGAATGGATGGCTTCTCAGACCTGTCCCTGTGCACCTGCATCTGTCTCTTACCTCCTTTCAGTAGTGGTTGTATCCCCATGGATGTCTCCCCATGGTGGGGCCAGGGAGGATCATTCCCCTTCCAGGTCACATATCCAGATACATCCCAGTCTGGAGTGGCACAGCAGGCCACAGTATGATTGGGATGGCTTCACGAAGTCCATCCTCCATTTTTCCTCCACTTCTCTCCCTGGGCCCATGGACATGCAATGAGCATGATGTGTATGCTCCACCTCCTTGGAGACACCCTCAGTGCTCTGAATGTGGGATCCCTTCTCGCTGTGTAACTCACTTGTGCTGCCAACCAAGCACCTCTAGCTGGCAGTCAACAGTGAAACACACCAACCCCCAACCCACCCCGAGGGAGATAGCAGTCCTATAGACGCTCAATCCCTCCTCTCCCAGCCAGTATTCAAGTGATCCATCAAACTTGGGTCATCGGTGTGGTAGAAAGTGAAGTGTCCAGTGCCTCAGCTCTCTATGCCAATGGGCAGGCTCAGAAAACAGATCTTACTAGACTTGGGTGGATCCACGCAAATGCTGACAAGACAAACAAATTCACAGTGATACCCCATAAATTTATAGGGTATGGCCTTGATTTTGTAAGTCCAAATACAGCCAGCATCGGAGGAGGGAAGGCAGGTATCTCACCCACCCCCTGAAGAAGACTCGTCTTGAGTTGAAGCACTGGTGCTCCTAGCACTGTGCTCCTAAACTGCTGGCTTTTGCAATAAATGTATTGCAGATCAATTTTGTGGTCCATGTCTTTAATTCTTTTATTTTCTGAGTGCGTTTATTCCCATTCATTTGTAGTATCTCTTTTCTGTCTGCTGCTAACTGAGGCTACTATGGAGTTGGGCAAAGAAGCATGAGGATGGGTACTTCACAAATTTAAGAGATAGGTGCTGTAAGATATTTCAGTTTTCTTGGTCATGGTGCGGGAAAATACATATTGCAAGGATTATAAAGAACCTTTGTGTTGGGGGGTGCTATGCCACGGAATTTTTTTTTTTTTAAAACACCTTGGGATTGAAAGAAGGGAATAAATGTTACCCCTCTTGTTTGTGAGATGAACAGGGGAAGGGGGACTATCCAATAGTATACTGCAGGGTTTTATTTAACTCTAAAAATTGATTAGCGTTTTGCTCATAAAAGTGCTAAAACTTAGTGAAAATGCATAGCTCTTGTCTCACTGTGTTTAACAAACACAGTACTTCTAGAAAATCTATATAAATACTTTCTGTACAGTTAGTATCATCCCAAGAAAAAAACTGCTAATCAATTATTTAAAACCCTGTACTGTTGTTTTTTATCTATAGTATATTATTGGATAAAGAATAGAAAGGATAATTTTAAAAATATTGTTGGTATCTGCTCTGTTAACCATTTACTTCATGTTTACCACTCTGAGGGATTTTTGGAAGCTGCATTATCTGCCAGGCAGCAAACAGAATGGACAATGCAAACATTTCAAGACTTTTATCAAAAATCACCAATTTGGAGACCTTAGCCTGAGAGAAATCTTTCAAGTGCACTGACTACGGGAAGAGTTTGTCATTTATTTATTTATTTAAAAGTTGACAACTGGGAAAGGTACCACTAAACCAAGACTCATTTCCAGGTGTAACCTGGGGACAGGGTTACATGGGGATATACAGAAATAAAACAATTGTAAACAAGGGTCATGGTTACAAGACCCAAATACAGTAAATAACAGCCAAGTACAGCAAAAGAAGAACATATAGACACAACTGAACATACAGCATCAAAAAGAATAATACAGCTTCAATAACTAGCTTAGGAGTGACCTGACTAACAACAGTAGAAACTACGTACACATAGAAATGCAAAGGAGATCATGTTAGCCATTAGCTGATTCATCACACCGAAAACCTTACCTAGCTCTTCTGCTTTGCAATCTTTTATTAAACTTTTAAATATACATGGCTTCAGGTGCAACTCAAAGTGGGCTACTCAGTGGGGCCTTGGTGCAGAGCAACCAGAACATTTACTCAGCCGGAACATTTACTTACCCCTCTCTGTATCCCAGTGGTATTCTGAATATCAGTGCCTCTCCCCGGAAGCAGGCTCCATACGTCATGCAGCATGGTGCTGCCTGGCATGAGTGTTATCCAAGTTCATGCCTCGAGCCCAGGATAGTAGGAGAGTGTCTGTGGGGATGCTCTTCACCAGAGTTGTAAGGACCCATGATACTGCCCTTGCAGTAACACCCAATGGAGCCCTGGTGGTTTTGCTACTGGTAGTGAAGGTGACCTGGTACTATCTGGCACCCCCAGGTCATCACGAGTATGTGCTGTTCACTCTAGGCTGTGGAAATAACCATGAAAGGGGAGCTCCATTGGCTTGAATGTAACATAAAGGGCCTATGATTGCCTGCAGCACTTGGGAATCTAAATGGCTGACCTTGCCCATGATAGCAAGCCGCACCACGGTGACCTGTTCTCCCCTGACTTTTCCCTGGTCAGGTGAAAAGGGGAACATCACCATGGGTAGTTAGCCATGATTATGTAGTGTAGTTGGATGGTGCTGAATCTCCTAGAAGGGGTAGTGGCTCAGCAACAGAGACGCAGGGTGAGAAGCAGTTGAGCACCAGGAGTGAGTGAAAGCACAATACATAGCCACAAAAGTAATTTAAAAATGTGTTCCCCACATGGCTGGAGTGCTAGTGTTGCTAGAGCTGTGTTTTGCAGGAGGAAGGGTAGGCTTGCTGGACAAGAACACTGGTCTTTCTTGATTATTCTGTCATTTTGTCATAGGGTAAAGGCATCTACAGCTCTACAAAATCCTCCCAACTATGGTCAAGGAACACTATCTTGAGCTATCCTTGTAGTATGTGCCAGTGGTTCAGGTTGTGCAGTCAATATTTGTTCTTCTCAGATGTATAGATGATATCTGACCACTAATATCGGTCATGAATTACTAGAAAACCTTTCTTACTGCATGCAGTATGGGGTTTTACATCTATCTAACTTGTCATTGAAGGTAGGTGAAAAATCCAATGCCATAAAAGACTGTCTAGCACTTCCAACAGTCCGTGTGCGTGATGTCATATGCATGCAGCACCAGTTATTAGCCGAGTTTCTGGGAATGAGGGAATAAAGGGAGAAGCAGATTGAAGATGAAAAAAACAGACACATATGGTCTGGGGCAGTTCTAGGTGAGGTAGCAATTTAATTTAAGGGGACTGAAGTAATATGTACATGATACAGGAAATATTTTGGGGAGCATGTCCCCTCTATCCTCCCTAAAATGACATCTATGGTTAGGGGTGGGGCAATGAGGACAAAACAAAAGAAGGTATGGAAAAGAGATATAGTCTGGCCAGGGTAGATTAAGTGGCAGCACTGTAAACCATATCCCCATAGTCAAACACCGACAAGATCATCTTGAGAATTACCTCATGGTACACCTGAGAGTTGCAGGCAGGATTTGTTGCAGAAATGCAAGCCTAGTTTGAGGCAGAGTTTTTTTTGGTGTTAATATAAGTGAAGAAGCTGCAGTGCAGATCGAGCCACACACCAAGATTCTTAAAGTGTGGTATCATAGTGAGGTGCCATTTAGATTCCTGAAGACTGATGTGTGTTGGAATCCAGTTACTCTCTGTTGTATGTTAAAAGTCATACAAACAGTATTTTTGGCATTAAGTAAGACTAGTAAGAGTGACAGAAGCATTGGACATTGTCAAAGTCCCACTGAAGTGATGATTCCCAGTCAAGGACCAAGGCTCCCGAAGCAAAGAGTACTATGTCAACCACATACATATGGATGTGTGAGAAGACACAGACTGAGGAGAGGTCATGTATGTATATATTTTTCTTTTGAGGTAACAGGAGAATGTATTTAAGCAATTTTTGAGGAAATGGTGTGTAGGAGACACTAGACAAGATGGGTAATAGGTGAGATAATGTACCATTTTAATTCAGATATAGTAGACTTTCAGTTACTATATAATAAATTAATTTTCTTATTTATGTTTATGTTTTGGTACAGACACGGTGTACTTCTCTGATGAAGAGCTGTTGCTTGAAACGTTTGAATTCATATGGTGCACTGCACAGTGTCTTTATTTTTTGAATGAAAAGAAAAACATACAAAGTATAACAAGAATAAGAAGAAATAAAATAAAAATATACTTTTTACATTATATACTGGATGAGCAAGCTTCATGGATACCAATTAGTATTTGTTATATTCAGCCATATTGGTAGTTTAGCACCTCCCCTTAATTACTCTTTTGTGTTTCATCGAGGATGGCTGAGCTGGACTCTTTTCTTTTGGGGTATATGGCATTGCCAAACCTGGACTGACTGATGCTGATCTGAAAAGTAAGGCTTGAACCACTACACTGACAGGTTAGACAGTCTTCCCATGCCTTAGCTTATCCAGTAGGAGAGGACAGGTCCCCGTTTTGAAGACTTTAACTAAATAGATTAAAATGGCTGCTGTGATTTGGCCTTGGTCTACACCTTTCAAGATGGAGTCAGTGACTTGAAGGAGGGAAGAGACAGTGGAGTGATTTTTACAGAAACCAGACTGAAAAGGTATGAGGAAGGAAGAGATCTGAGAAAGGATACATTTTTCCTGCACTTTAGCCAGGGAAGGAAGGTGGGAGATAGGACAGTCACTTCCAGTGGACAAGGAGTCTTCTTTGTGGAGGGGGGAGTACTTTAGCCTGCTTCCAAATCTGAGTGACAGTAACGAGTTGACAAAAGGTTGATGGGGGCAGCAATAGCAGGGACAGAGATGTGAAGAATTTTGGTATCCAAACCATCAGGGAAGTGCCCTTTGGGGGGGGATTATGAGAGAGTGTAGAGCAGAGAAGGTAGCCCCAGCAGAGGGAAATGTCAAAGAAGTAAAAGGGGTAAGGTGAGGGTAGAGGATGAACTTTTGAGAAAAGGAGGGAGGCTGAAGAGGGGAGGAGGGAAGGGGAAGGTGAGAGGAGGGAACAGTGCAAGAGCTGAAGAAGTTATTAAAAGCACCAGCTATTTCTGGAGGTTCAGAGATGGAAGAGCTTTCCAATGGGGGAGGCTGACTGGGTTGAAGGGTCAAAAAGAGAATGAACTGCCTTCTGGATCTTATTGGGCGAGTTACTGTTGTTCTAGAGGTTGGTGAAGTAGTTCGATTTGGCCTCCCTGGTGGCCTCAGAGCTGGCATTTTGGAGCTGTTTGTACCTTAGCAAGTACTCAGAAGAGGCTAAAGTCTTGTGGAGAACCAAGCATAGTCTCATGTTTGAATAAATCAATTAACTCTTTAGAATACCAAGATTCAGAAAAAAGACCTTCTGAGAGGGGTATCTTTTCCCATATTACAATGAACTTAGTTTGGAAACAGAACAGTGCGTCATTTATATCAGTGGATATAGAGAGAGGGGGACCAGTAGAGTCATGGTCAACCAGAAGGGAGGAGAGGTTAAGGGACCTGAACAACTAAGTCCAGACAAACTGGGGGAGGGGGGCTTGGAGCGATGGATTTTAAAGATGCAGTGAACAATCTGATGGTCACTGAAAGCATCTGGCAGGGTGCCAGTAGACAGAATAAAGTGGAGGTGAGAGGATATGACCCAGTCAATTTATTTATTTGAAAATGTTTTGCCAGGCAAAACATATAGGGAACAGCAGTCGCCTTGACAGGTGTGACCTGGAGGGAGGGGAAGGGAGGGAAGGAGACAGAGAAGAGGTATAGGACTAGCAATAAGATAAAAATGAAATGCTGGAAACACAAATATACAATATTTTTTATGATAGTATACAGTGCATACATAGATTTGGCAGCAGTTGGTATATAATACAATAAAAGGCAGGCTTTAGTTTTTATAATAGAGATACATAGCAGTCAGGTAGGGAACTCACAGGTGAAACAAAGTGCTGTTTTAATTTTAATTTGGTAGTAAAGATTGAGGGGGAACAAGTAATGTCAGAGGCCAACATATTCTATACTTTGGACAAGCAGAAATTAATTTCTGCTTGGTCAGCTCTCTTTTTCATGAAGGGCAATATGCAGCCTTTTATCTAAATCCAAAGGCAACAGGTTAACAGGGCTTGTGGCTGTTGAAAATGGGCTGCCAATATAGGAAGGGAGCTTGCTAGCCTAGAATTTGGCTCCAATGAAGGCAGTGTGGTAAACAAGCCTAAAGTCCAGATTGGACCAGCCTAGAGTGGAGTACATTTGACAGTGATGGGTACAAGGTGCATAATTAAGGGCAAACCCACATAGAGCATTACATAGGCTATTCAGCTTGGAGAGAGACTGTTTATAAGCAGCTGTATACACTATACCACCATCATCCAGGGTAGGTAAGATTATACGTTCATGTATGCATTTTCAGGTGAACACCTAAAGACTACTTTGCAAACTACAGAGTGCACCTAATTTAGCAAAGCATTCTGATAGGATGGTATTAATATGTGGTGAGAAAGATAGTGCTTAATCAAGTATCAAGCCGCAGTATTTGAACTGGGTGACAGTATCCAATCAAGCCTTATCCAGGGCATGCATACACAGGAGATCAGAACTGTTTGACCAGTGTTTGGTACCAAAGAACATGCGAACAGTTTTCTGGTTTGAAATATGCTGATTAACTGAAAACCAATTCGGTAATTTTATGAAATCTAACTGGAGATCTCGGTTAATCACAGATACAAGCTGATCAAAGGTATATAAGACTACGTCATCTGCATTCAGGTAAAGGTTTTGGTGCCAGCGTCAGGGGGGCTGCAAGAGACACAACTACACCTGGACCCAGACCCACCAATAATTCACCTTATGGTTTGTATTTTGCTTTGCCACTGTTTTTAAAATGTCCCCATTTATTGTGACCTGCTGTGTCACGTGCCCCCCCAAATGCTGTTGTGAGGTGAGAAATCCATCTCCCCATGACTGTACCTATTGGTGGCCTTTTTTTAAATTGGTGCCTTTTTTTTTTTTGCAGAGAATACAGTACACATGCACGCAAAGAGAGCTAGGACTCCAAATGGGTGGCAGTGAGAGGAGGACTTGACTTGAGTGGGCGACGAGGCAACGGTGGCAAGAACAGTCAGCAGAGCAGCTCACAGCTCAGCAAGGAGAATCATAGTGGAGGTGTGTGGCACTTTCTTATTTTGCAGGTGGTAGTCCAGGCCAGTGGGGATGGAACAGCACAGAGCAGCCAAAAGAAATGGACAGCAAGAGAACAAGCCAGCACAAGGAACCCGGGAAAGTTTGAGCAGCGGACCTGTGTGGCTGTGCTGTGCAATGCAGTGAGGGGACGCCTGCCCCTTGGGAGTCATTGGTAGGCCATTATCAGCCACTGGCCAGAATGGGGTGAGCAACCGTGTCATGTGACAGTTGTCATGCTGACGAGGAGAGCCTGAGGATCAAGATCCATCGAAAACAAGTATAGTACTGAGACTGAGAACCACCAGAAGCCAGCAGTTAAGGTCAAGAAAGCAAGGAAACCACCAGCCCAGTGGCATGGAGGGCTGAGGCATCGATGCCTTACCTTCTGCCACACCAACCTCCCGTGTTCACAGTGCGAGTGGGTTGCTGGGGGATGGCTGGGGAGGAATAGGATTCAGCATCCAGAGGAATGCTCTCCTCTCCCAGGGAGGGGATCAGCGGTAGGCATTAGCCTGGCTCCTAGCAGAAGCCAACATGGGGGCGGAGGCAGGGAAGACACCCAGTGTACCATGCATGGGAGCATGCCCAGCACTGCCATTTGCATCACTGCATACCTTATCTCTGCACTAGGGGAAGAAAACCAGGAAAAACATTGCCAACCAGTAGGGTGACACTGGTCCACCATAGGCTTTGCACCTGGCCAAGCTAGACACCTCCGAAGCTGCATGAGGTAATTTCCAGCAGACGCTGGGGGGGAAAGGGGTGGCGGGGCCCATTGGATGGGGACACGTTCGGCAGAGAAGCATAAATAGAGTGAAAAATAAAAAGCAAGGAAGCTGACCCCTGTGCCACACTCTGACCCTGGAGGTGACTGTGAGGTGACTTGGCTGAGCGGGAAACAACTTAGAACAGTGGGATAAAAGAATGAGTAGTGGGAGTGGGAGTGGGACATGAAGCATTTATGGAACACCACACCAAGTATTAAACTGAGTCAACAGGGTGGTGGACAACTGGGCACTTAAGGTTATTGACAGGAGAGGGGCACCTAGTGTTAAAATGGAGGAAGGGAAAATGAGGGGAAGAAGGGAACTGTCTGTGCTGCTTGATGATTACTTGGCCAAAAATAAATGGATCAGGGCTCTCGTTGCAGGCTCACTATGACTATTTTGAGCATAAGGTTTTCTTTAGGTTAAGTGTTGCAGCTGCAATCCACAATGTTTTTCTTTTTTGGGGGGCTACCTCACAGACTACCACCAGGACTCAGTAAATCCTAGTGCCGGTACCAGAAGCTTAACATAGAAACATTGAAACATAGAATTTGATGGCAGATAAGGACCGCTTGGCCCACCCAGTCTATCCATTTCCCTACCTACTGGATAAGCTGCAGATCCTAGTTAACCAGCAGCCTACTTCTTCCTACCCCAACCCCCTAGAATGGCCTTATGACTGTCCCATGCATGCTTGAATTCCACCACTGTTTTTGACTCCACAAACTCCTCCGGAAGGCCGTTCCATGCATCCACAACCCTCTCTGTGAAAAACTACCTTACATTACCTCTGAGCCGCCCCCCCTCTATCTTCAAATTGTGCCCCCTTGTTCTTGCACACCTCTTTTTTTAATTAGGAAGGTCACTGATGAAAACTTAAAAAAAGAAGAGGCCCTGCTACCTCTGTGAGACACCCAAATCTTAATGAGGAGAGGAACTGATACTACTGGTATATTAGAAGACAGGGGCAATGACTTAAAATCAAATGGACTACATCTTAAGCAACTCTGTCTGGGGAAACTTCTCCTGTTATTTATTTATAATTTTTGGCCATGAAACATACACTTTGTTGTGACAGTTCATTTCCAGGTGTGGCTTGGGGGCTGGGATACATTTAAAGGTCACCCTGACCATGCATTTGGAAATGGAACTTAAGAATACCATTGCTAAGCAAGGCAAAAAGATAAGAACCACCAAACTTAAGAAATTTGAACAATGACCTTCAAGATTATATAAAGGATCAAGTATTCACTTGGAATGGTCTGAGGGATGAGGTCACAGCCACAGCCACAGCCGCAATAGAAAGGTAATGAACAAGGATAATAACAGTTATTCCACTTCTACTTTAGAGTCTGGTACAGAATAGGGTGAAGATTTTTTAGAAGGACAACTGCAGCTGAGACAATTGGACACATTAGTCAAATGTAGCTGTCCTATAAGCAAACAAGAAGGAGGCAGAAGCCGCAGGAGGACACTCCAAGAGGAAAGCAAGCAGCAAAGAACCTGCATAGAAGAAACAAATGAAATAAACAGCATAGAAGAGTTGGGTGAAATTAACATTATCAATCATCTGCTATACTTCCACACCCACAAATTACGGTATTAAATAAAGGACTTACTTTTGTACCAATCTATAACTCTAACAAATTTAACCTCTTCTTGGATATGAAAAAGTTCGCTTTTAAACTAAACATCAAAAGTTTTTTAATTGCCAAAATAATGGGTCACTTCGAAAATGTTATGCCAGTTGCAGCATTGAGAGAAGAAACCAAAAATGCAGATCCAGTACTTACACAGGGGAAGGATGTAAATTTTAAACTCATAATGAGCACCATGGCTGTCTTTGAAAGAGCATGTTTGTGAGATACTGACAGACTGTTCGAGATGAAAGGACAACAGCCTTTTGTGAATACTACACCTGAGGAGAGGAAGGCAGTTGGTGAATTTGAATCAAACCCAAACATAATGATAAAACCCATGGACAAAATCAGTTCTTTGGAGATTCTCGATACTATGTTGGAGAAATACATAGACAAATGAGCAATCCAGTGTTTTTACAAATTATTCAGCAAATACCCCATTCCCAAATATAAGAACAGGGTGGCACTTTTCTAAAAAAATGCACTAGATAATGATATTATTTTCCAGAATACCCTTGATTTCTTAACTGTGGATCACCTATTGTAGGCAACCATGTACGTGTTGTCCAAAGTACATAAAAGATTGGAACATCCCCCCAGCCACCCTATCATGCCAGGTATTGGTTTATTGTTGGAACCACTCTCAAAATATGTAGATACCTATATAAAAGATTTGGTAGCAATGTTACCATCATATGTCAGAGATACCACGGTGGTGCTAAGGCTCATGGGGGATATCCTGCTTTAATCTGACTGACTCCTTGTCTCTATGGACATCATGCCTTTGCATAATAACATACCACACGAAGGGGGATTAAGGGCAATTTGTGCATGGTTGGATTCTACGAGTGATCTGGGTGACCCACAAATAGATTTTTCTGACTGGACTGTCAGAATTTGTGTTAAAATGCAATTCCTTCATATTTCAAGAGAAACATTATCACCAGATTAAAACCACAATAATGGAGAGCACATTTGCCCCCACTTATGCAAACTTTTATCTGGGACCGTGCGAACAGGAGGCCATTCATGACCAGTTCAGTAATTCTTATTTACATAAACTTTGTTTGTGGAAACACTTTATTGATGATGTCCTGATGGTGTGATGTGGAACAGAGGAAGAATTGGCAGAATTTGTTGATTATTTACATGCATCAAATCCTCATTTAAAATTTTCTGTAACTGACTGCAAATCGCCAACAGATCAATTTTTTGATCTCACAATCTCCAAAAACTTGGATAGTTCAGTTAAAATTGACCTGTTTAGAAAACTGACAGACAAAAACACCATCCTTCATGCTTCCAGCTGTCAGCACCACCACACTATAAGAACCATCCCTACGTCACAGTTTATGCGAGTTAAATTAAACTGTGGTCAGGATGATGATTTTGCTATACGATCACAGAGGTAGATCACATGTCAATGAAATTAATAGCTGTGAACTATTACAGTACAGAAATAGGAATTCTGAACAAGAAAATACGTAACATTTATGACTTTTGATGTAATGTCATCAGCAGTGAGGCAGATATTGTCCAAGAACTGGCGTATTTTCCAAACAGATCCATTACTGCAGGATGAGGTGAATAACCTCCATAAAATAGTCCATAAGAGGGGACTAAACCTTTCAGACCACATGGTATGTTCACTCCAGCCCACGCCTAAACCAACTGGCCAGTGGTTGCCTAAGCAGCCTATGGGCCGTTTCTAATGTGGGCACTGTAATTCACTGTCAGGTGATTACTAAATCATCATCATTCTGTTCTGTTCTGTTAATGCTCAGAAGAGATATGAGATAAGGCAACTTATGAATTGTTCTAGTGCTGGGGTTATTTATATGGCCATGTGCACCTGTCATGCTTTTTATTTCATAAAAATATAGAAGCTGTCAGCAGATAAGGACCTCCTGGCCCACCTAGGCTGCCCTGTTTTCCCTGCCTATAGTGATGTTGCAGATCCTGCTCAGTCTCTGGTCCCCCCCCCCTTACCTCTAAGTATCAGGAAGACTACAAGGGCTTTTAAATTATTATTGGGCGAACACCAAAGGGAGATATGAAAACATGATAAGGGCAATACCCTAGCTAAACATTTGATGGAGAGTACAGAGGACACTATACATCACTTCACTTTCTGTGGAATAGAGAAAGTGACACTGGATCCTCGGGGGGATCTAGGTTGGAAGTTCCTATGCAGGGAAGCTTTCTGGATCTATCATTTGGGAGCATACACCTCCCACCCCAGGCCTGAATGAAAGCTTTGATATAGTGCCCTTTTTGTAATGAGTTAATACTGATATAATATGAAAGAATTTGTAGCTGTAAGTATTTAATGTTGTTTCTCTTTTCTTTCTTATTGTTTTGAACAGTCGTCCATCATCACGGGAAAAGTTATCATAAGTGGTTTGACTTCCTTATTATGGACTGGACTTTTAATGGAGACAGGAAATGATTTTTACATAATTAAGTGCTTTTCTATCTTCCTTTCCATGCCAGTTATTTATTCTGATATGCAATGACCAATTTTTGATAAATAAATAGTCTAGCTTTGGGTTGTCCTCAGATACATAGAGTTCCACTCTCTTCACCAGCTACTGCTATTTCTTTTCATATTTCTTTTTTCTAATGATCTTTTTTATCTGTTTTTGTTAGCTGTTTTGGCCCCCTGCCCTCACATCCTTGGCATGAGTGTGCACATGTGGAGGCACGCACACGCCATGTACTGTGGGATGCTCCACCCTACCGATCACCCATCACCTACCTATGCCACCACTGGACCACCACCCTGTGATGGCAGGACTGCGGGAGGGTGACCCCCCCCCGGGAGAAGAGAGCCGCTGTTAGGCAGCTCAGTCCTGCTCCCACCCTTTCCCCCCATACCGGCTCCCCTACGACTTAAAGTTGTTCCTGAACCTGGGTCACCAGTACGGTGAAAGGTAAGGCAGAGATGCCTCAGCCCTCTGCACCACCAGGCCAGCATCTTTTCATATTTCTAACACATTCTACATCCATTTCTTTTTTTATCATATCATTATTTATATTCCTCCTGCAGCCTGACCTGCCTATATCCAGCCACCACCTTTATCCCCGATCAGCCTGCAAGCTCACTCACATACTGGCTGGTACAGCACTGTACCCGCAGGGGGGACCCCTCTGTCCCCCCTATGTTTCCCGTGCTGGGCCAGGAACCAATACCGCAGTGCGATTACATGACAGGCCCCTTGGTTGCTGAAGTGTGGCCATCAAGCTGCCTCAGTCATCTGCCATTTTCCTCCTATGTTTTCCCCTGAGAAGTGCGGACATGCAATGACGTCGAGGCACAACGTGCCAACGTCTGCCGCACTTCTCTCCACGTGTGCCCCCGCTCCTGTAGTGCCCCCGATATCCATCAGGGGCCACTGCACCACAGTGGATGCCCCAGTCCCTCACCAGGGAAAGGAGAGCAGTCCTCAGAAGCTCAGTCCTTTCTCTCTCTCCCCAGCCAACCCCCGATGACCCGGGCTCATTCCCAAAGCCGGGTTGCCAGCATGGAGCAAGGTGTGGCATCCAGCACCTCAACCCTCAGTGCCACCAGGCCAGCCCATTCTACATCCATAACACCATTCCAGGCTATTCATCTGAATGGCCTGGAATTATGTTATTAATGTCATAGAATGTTCAGGCAGTATGAAAAGAGAGAGCAGCAAATGCTGAGAAGAGAAGGATTCAGGGGTAGTTACAAAGACAACAACATTAGATTATTAATTTAACAAAATAAGTTAAAAACATATCAAAATATTTGACAGACACTAGAAGGACAAGTGGAGGGCATCTAGAAGTGCAAAAAATGGTTTCCTATCACCTATAAGACAAAGCGGAATCAAGCATTCATTTTTGCAAGCTCTCAAACAGAGATCAATAATTAATTGTTAAATGCTAAGAGTATTTAATATTGCTTATGCATCAGATAATGTAATGTATTTATGCTTGCAATGTAGCTGATGTAGTTGCAGTTTTTATATCACATGTTATCACAATATTTTGCACTAGCACTTTAAATGGGCACTTCATTAGTGTGTGTGTGATCACAGGCCAGCCTCCCTGACGAAGCAAGCATGCGCGAAACTGGTCCAGCCTTTTACAAGGGGTGAGTGGCATTTTTCTATGGCACCTGCATATGACTAGTGTTTCTACCTTTTTACCATTCAATAAATAATTGTTGTATAGAAATATTCTAGCTGGTGTAGACAATGCCATCTTTTCTGGGTTTGTTTTTCTTTGCTATGAATTTGCGAGATGCGGTATGTCAACACTGGAGAGGCTTTCCTTGGTTTCAGGTTGGGATATATGGACCTGTTTTTATTGACAGCGGGGAATGTTGTCCAGGGCACAGGGGACAATCCCCCACTCTTATGATAAGTGCCACAGGATCTTTAAAGAGTAACTCTTTATTATAATAAAAAGCTTAAAAACACTAGATTTACATCCATTATGCTTTAACTGTTTTATTTTCTAGTTATTTGTTTTTTGTTTACTTTCTCCTGCGGTTGGTCTACTAAATATTGTAGATAATGCAGCAGTTATTTCACAGAGTCTTTCAAAATGTATCTGACTTTCCCCTGCTCACCACACAATTGCTGCTTGTGACATCACAGTTTGTTGTCATGGTGAGCAATATGATGTCAGAAAACTAAAGCACTGTGAGGTTAACAGGGGAGAGGCAAATGTTTTCAAATGTTTTCTATACAAACCTTTTAGCTGGACTACCAAGATGTGCTATAAATCTTGGAAAGGAGCGTTGAAAAGAAAAAAATGTATTTTCTAGTAAATTCTAACAGCTGAAACATCTTATTTATGAAAGCACATGCTGAAGTTCAGAGTTGCTCTTTCAATTCCATCTGGATATCCACCAGACATAGACAGTGGTGTAGCTAGGAAAATAGCATTTGTAAACCAGAACCCTTTGGTGCCTCTTTGCCTCCCCCCCCCCATTGTAGAGATGCCCATATTTGCTACTCAAACTCCTTGTGCAGGCCATACGGTATTTCAGGAACTGCGTAATAAAAGCAGAATATACAGCAGTACTTAGTTTTATGCATTTAACATTAGGCTTAATTCAAACAGAGCACAACATTCATGTTATAACACCAGTAGGGGTGACCAAAATCAATGGTCAGGACCCAGAATGCAGCTCCCTCTCTAATCAACTTGTGAGCCGTGGCTTACTTGGACTACGTGTTCCTACACTCATGAGTAGGAACCTTGGTTTAACATCTCATTCCAAAGACAGCTTTTCAAGAGTGTTGCAACACCCTTCCCCCCCATTCCTAGTACTACACTAGTACAATGTCGCTATTGGGCCTTAGCCCAAGTTCCACATGTTGGACTTGAACCCACAACCTTCTGATTTTCCAGCCACAGAGGTGAGCATGCAACCTTAGAGAATAGCGGAGGTTTTTTTTGAGTTTTATATTTTGTTTATTGTATACTTGCTATGAGTGTTTTTGTATGTTCTACCTCCTGGTGCAGGTTTTGTTTGAAAAAGGGCCTTGGCCCAGTACACTCACATGGTTAATGAATGAATTAATAAAATAAATAGGCCTACTGATTACTGTCTGTGTAGTCGCTATACCTATAATGGCGCAGACTACAGTCCAATGCAGGGGCTGAGTCTTTAGCCCTGAAATGGAACTATATTTAACAATTTTTCGAAGTGTTTTAAATGTTTGAAAATCCTTTTGTATACACCTTAGGGAGCCCTTTGTTTTAGCAAAAAATGCCAAAGCAGCTCAAGCTTGAGCTGGAGTATTGCTAGTCACCGTAAGGCAAACAGCGATGACAGCAGATTATAAATATTGGCATGAGAAATCAAACTTTCTGAATGGCGGGGACCCATGTGAATACCCCATGGTATCCATCCACAAGGAGTTATAAGTATTCTGCCATTGCCAGATGCGGGGGTCTGTGCTTTAGAGCCAGCAGTATATATATTTTTTTTTTATTTAAAACATAAAAAGGGCACATAAAGCATCAGGGCAGGCTTGATGGATATATAGTCTTTTCCTGTTCTTATTCATGTCTTTCTGTGAAATGCCTTACTGTGTTCCCTAGTAACAGTATGATGACTCTGGGGAGCAGTTTGCAATTCGTTAATCCCACCCTCACAGCAAACCACAAGTGACAAAGGTGTTCAAGGGGTGGGATTAGGATTACTTTATGGTAACTCACCGTGTCATTACGTTCCACTTTAAATGGCAAACCCCATTAGGCTGTTGCTCTTCACCAGGAAGCTGGGTAAATTTATAACAATAAGGGTTTGTCATTGTTCTGCAGGAGCTTCTGAGCGACCTGCTGGAATGGACCCAGTCTTTGGGGACCTAAAGATAATGATCACTTACAATATTATGAAGGCACCAAAAGAGAAAGGGAAAACTTTTCCTTCAGGATTAAACTCATTGCATGCCTTCAAGGTTTGTAGTTGCACAGGGAAGTAAAGATCATTTATTTATTTCACTTTATTTAAGCCAGGCAGGCAAAAATAGAACTGATACCCAATTTCCTCTCCAGCTATAGCCTGGGAGAGTGTGTGTGTGTGTGTGTGTGTGTGTGTGTGTGTGTGTAGCAATAGGTAAAAGCTGGAGAAAAATAAAGGCACTAATCAACAAAATTATAAAAATGTTAAAACAGAACAGAATGAGAGAGTATAGGCCGTAAGTACCATGCAGTCAATACAGAGGTAAAATAAAAACAGTGCAAAATACAACAGAAAAATTCAAAGGATGGCCAGATGTGCTGTGGTGGCAACTGAATGAATGCATGGTGTGACAGGAATGAGACCATGCTGATGTAATCTCCTGTTTGGTTATTGTAATTACTTTTTGTTTCTACTTATTTTCATGTAAGTCTTTCTGTTTGGAATGGCATAGGGCAAACAAAATGGAGTGCTGGTCACATGTCCCAGCAGCTATAATGGGAAAATCTTACAAGGGAAAACAGCTTGCCAGATGTGAGGGTGCTATTTCTCCCACAGAGACATTCCAGCAGTTAGGATGGAAATAGGGTAATAAAAACTGTAAGTGAAGATGTTGTAAGGTGAGAAAAAGAAAATTTGGCCTGGCAGATGTGATATCACACACACACACACACCACACACTCATGTGGGTGAAGAATACTGAAGAGGGTTGTCGCTCCAGGGAGAGGGCTCAGCCTACTGCCCAGAGCACATAAAGAGTTGAACTCAAACTTGCCCTCTCTCTGTCTTCCTGTAACATTTGAAGAGGACCTGGTGTCTATCTTGGTGAGTAATCCCAGGGGACGGAAGGCCTTGCTCCATAGCTATCTTTTCTGGGTGAGGAAAGAGCAATCTTAGTGAATGTTTTCTTTCAAGTTATCTGGCAGGTAAATACAGATCCTAGTGTAAGACTGGGTCATGAGCTTATTCTATCAGTAATTTATCTGTTCAAACTGAGTTATTTTCTTTTCTTGTAAACATGTACATATTTTTGGTTGCTGTATGTAACAATATAACATCTAAAGCACTGTGAGGTTAACAGGGGAGAGGCAAATGTTTTCAAATGTTTTCTATACAAACTTTTTAGCTGGACTAACAGCTAGCTGTTGAAAATGTTGTTATTATGGAGGAATTATTGAAGGAAGGAATGGTATTGGAGATATTTGTTTTCAAGTGAGGTCCTGGCTAATAATAAGGATTGTGCTGCTTCCAAAACAGAATCTAGTGAGGAACCCTGTATTCCTGTATCACCCACATGTCTGCAGTCTGAACCTTTGCTGTCTCAACTGGAGGAAGAAGAATTGTTCTTACAGCAAAAACAAAGAGAACTACATTCGAGAATTGCTTCTCTGAGGGTTAACTCTGTACTTGGCAGGGGCTCACAGCTTTCTGTCTGTGGAGATCAGTTGGTTGATGACGCTGCTGCAATCAAAGTCTTCGGTGGCCCCGCCTGAGGTTGTGGGTCTCTCTGCAATTTCCAATGCTTCCATGAATGTGTCTTCTCCTGTAAATACGGCTGGCAGCTGCAGCGGATCAAAACCCATGTGCCGAGAGCCGCGGGAGGAAACACCTGAAGGACAAAAATCTAATCACAAGCCACAGAAAAGGTTAGGCCCACAGAAATGCTCAGACGGCAGCAAGGAGGATCAGCATTTGGAGTGCCCTACAGCGGAACTTTCTGCCATTAAGTAGCTGAATTTCTTACCCTTAATTGACACTATCCTATGTACTATGCAGTGCCCAGTAGATGAACTCCCGGGCACTTCTAATAGTTTTAGCATTCCAGTACTCCCGGGAAATGCAAAAGTTGGGTCTGAAGACTGGTCCTCAAGTAACGTACTGGAGGATGCTGGCTGGGTTCTCTCTCCTACAGGCCAGTGGATTCCCAACCCTGCGGACCCACAGATACAGAAATATGCACTGGACATTCAAAATAAAGAAATTATGGTGGCCACCATGAGCAATAATGCTTGATTCACAATACAAACAGGTTCTTCTGAAAACTCACTCCCCCGGGGTTCTGCACTGGAAAATAACTTACCTGGTAGTACAAACCCGAATTCTGACCATATTGGTGTACAAGAGGGAAATGAACAATCCCCCCCTGCCAGCACACAATCCACAGTGCGTTCAGATTCTGTATATGACAACGGCAATGAATTTCAGAGGGGGCCTCCACCTGAAACCATTACTGACCCACAGCAAAGAGCTAGGTTAGAGCCCATGTTTCATTTAGCAGATTTATTCCAGAATAAAGGAGAACCTGCTGCCAGAAGGAATGCTGTTAGGTTCATCTATAAAAGGGGCTTAGAAGACCCCCCTAATAGACTATTTTTGGCAAAAAAAACTTTTGAAGGGGTCAATGAAATGTTTTCTTCAGAAATCTTTGCCCTTATTCATATTCAAAATGGAAATTATGATATTAGTTTTAAAAATTTTTCTAGCCTTGATAGATTCTGAGCCCAATACCACACCTTATAAAATACCCCTCTGTGGGTCCCGTTTTTTGCTGTCCCACATACTGAACCTCTAGTTAAGCACATTACTGTTATGTTTCACGATGAGGGGGTCAATGTGGAATATATTTTGTTTTGGCTAAGGCAGAGGTGTGAGGTGTTAGACAAACCTTTTACCATTTTGAACAGTGAACAAATATGGAACAGGGGGTGGAAAATCAAGGTGAAGCTTTTTTCTTCAAATTCAGGACCAGTCCACCTACCAAACAGCTTTTTTCTGGGTAAAGATAGGGGGTCTCTATTTTACCCAGGCCAGCCAAAGGACTGTTTTAAGTGTGGAGACAGAACACACCGGTGCAGTCACTGTTTAGAGTATGGGCAAGTATCAACCAACTGCCTCAACCTTTTTAAATGCAATCTTTGTGAAAGGACAGGTCATGCCTACGGTAAATGTCCTTGGGCATCTTATAATGGAGATGATTGTCTGTCTCATGTAGGTCTTATAGATAAAGCCCAACACATGCAAGCCAAGCAGGTTGCAGCACAAGAGGAGACCACTTTCAGACATAGGGAGGGCATGAGGCATCAGGATATTTTACTTGCACCAATACGTGATCCCTCAGACCAGTCAGCAGGTATAATAGAGGAGGAGACTCGCATGATGGTAGACCCAACCACACCTGATATCGCCGCAGAGGAGGCTGAAGATTCAGAAATTGGAAGATATGTGTCCTAAGAGACTGCTCCCCCTGAGTTAATGCCCCCCCCCCGATCAAGGGCCGTTTAAAACTGTGGTTTCAAAAAAAGGGTAAAGACTTGGAAAAGCAGTTTCCCAGGCAAGAAAAGGGAAACCCTCTCCCCGTTCTTCTTGGAAAGTGGGGAACAAATTTGCCTCCTTAGCTGTAGATAGGGATAAAGGGGAATCTGATGATGATGGTCCTGATTCATCTTCCATAGCCTCTACTACTACAGACAGTACATCAGATGTAGGAGATGGAGGGGAGGGGGATGATACCATCGCCAAAAGAACTAGACACAGGAGATTATCCAAAACCCCTTGAGAGATAATCTAGAAACCAGATAATCTTTCCCCACACGTGTACTCATGCACTCTCTCTCCATAATCACCATTAATGTCAATAGCATAAAAAGTAACAAAAAAAGGTTGGGGGTATTTCATGCACTACAAAGTGTTTCAGGTGATATATTCTGTGTTAAGAACACAAGGCTTAACACACTTACAGAACTATGATGAGCTTCTCAAATCCTGCACTAAAGGGGCAGCCTTTTGGACCACAGGAGAGGATATGTGTGACGGTATTGGCATTTTGTTTTCTAATTCTGACCTAAAAATTTCCAGGCTTGTAGACATACACCCAAGCAGAGCATTGCTGCTTGATTTTAATTTTCAACAGGAAAGGGTCAGACTTATTTCTATACATGCAATGCAGACTAAGGTGCAGAGGGTAGCACTACTCAGGAAAATCCAGCCCTTTCTGCACACCACCAGGTTTACTATATGGGCAGGGGATTTCAACTGGGGCTTTTCATGATCAGATAAAGGACTGCATACAAATAAACTTTTTTGTGATTTGGTAACATTGCAGGATATTGTAAAAACAGATGAACTGATAGATTCATAAAGACACAAATTCCTGTCAGGTGGGCACACTTATTTTAGGGGTCCGCTCTCTACCTGGATAGCTTTTGAATTTGTTTCCCCTGCCCTTAGACTCTTAAATCTGGCTTCCCAAGTGTGGGAATTTTCTGACCATAAATCTATCTCCATTAAGGTAGGGTGCAAAACAAAAAGCTGGCAGTTGAATGATTCTTTATTAAATAACACAAAGTTAGCAAAAGCTTGGAGAAGGGAATGGGATGCCAGACTTTCAGTAGTTGGTTGCTATGACGATCTCGTAGATTGGTGGGAGGGCACTAAAAAGACTTGGCAGGATTTTTTTCAACAACAAGTCAGAGGTAAAGGCAATGGAGACTATTTAAATTATTTACACTTAAGGGATCACTCACAAAAATTGATTTCATGACAAAAATAAACAGAATTGATTACAGTGCACAAATTAATAGAATAAAAAAGCAGATGAGGGAATGTCAGTACAACAGGGCAAAGTCTCTAGAGCAGGAGTTCAGGTTAAGTACTCAAATGAAAAAAAGGATCATTAGATCAGTATAAAGAGTGTCATGAGAGAGTGAGCCACAGAGTAATGACGGAATTACAAACAGAGACAGGTCTGAGCACATCCACCCCTTCGGAAATGGTGAGTTTGGTGGAAAAGTATGTTGAGTCCTTATTTGGTACTTCTCTGCAAATCTCCCTTGACCCAGAGTTTTGTAAGACCCTAAATCTTCTGCCGGCTTCTGAGCAAGATGCGTTGCTACTGATAAAAGAGATTACATTACAGAAAGTACTCCTGGCTATAGCTAGCTTAAAGAAAGATACTGCCCCAGGTTCAGATGGGTTAGGGGCAGGATTTTATAAAACTCTTCAGGAAGAGCTTGCCCCCGTTTTAGTCATTTTATTTAACCACATGCTAGGTTCTAAAAAAACTAGCTGAATCCATGAGGGAAGCAGTCCTTATTCTGCTATATAAAAAAAGGGGCTAGGGAGGAACTCGGCAACTGGAGGCCATTAAGCATTTTGAATTCCGATATTAAAATGTAGTAGTAGTAGTATAATGACTTTATTTATACAGGCAATGTTTTACCATAGGGCCTAGAAACCCCTGTTTTCATGGCAATCCTGTAGACGAGTAAAGTATTACTAAACAGACTTTCTAAGGTAGCAATTAAACTCATTACCCTGCTCAAACCTGTGCAATTCCTAATAGAGGTCTACAAGATAACTTGATTACTCTACGGGAAATATTTCAAAGAGCCAACGCCTTTCGTCTACAAGGTTTTGTTTTTAGTTTAGATCAGGAGACGGCATTTGGTAAGCTGAGCCATACTTATCTCTTTGAGACTTTAAGAGCATTTGGGATACCCATAACTTTTATAGCTTGGATTAGCTGTCTCTACCATAAAGCTAGCCTCATTCCTACAGTAAATGGGTGGCATGGGAAAAAGATCTTTGGTGAAAAGAGGGGTACGAAAAGGTTGCCCACTTAGTCTGCTACTTTAAGTTTTTGGAATTGATATTTTTATCAGAAGTATCAAGAGTAATCCAGATATTAGAGGCCATTCTCCAGAAGTAAGTGGTTACCTCATTAAAATTCTCACATACGCAGATGATGTTATATTGACCTTAGCTCCTCACAGAAAGGAAGAAACCCTCATTGCTATTATAAAAATGTTTTCACTAATTTCTGGTTCTAAGATTAACTATCAGAAAAATCAAGGAGTAGTCTTAGGGGACAGTCTTGTCCCATAGGATAATAAGTTTGCTGAATTGGTGGAAGCACCAAGATATCTCGTCGGCGAGAATGCCAACCTCCCTTACAGTGACGGCACAATACCGAAGCAGGTATTGTGCTGCCTCTTCTATTGTTGTTTTCTGTGGGGGCTGCACCTCCCACACCCCCCATGCAGAAGGCTCTGCCCTCCACACCCCCCGGACTCTAGGATTCCAACTCCAGGCTGGAGTTGGTCCGGGAAGGGGGCGGAACACTGGGGGAAGGAAAAACACAGAAAAAGGACAATTACCGTGAATGTCGCCATAATGGTCTTTTTCTGTGTTTCGCCATTGGGTGTCAACCAGAAGGGGTGCTATGGAATTGCCTCTCTCTAGCAACCCAATAAATATACTAGGGGTAGAATTTGGCCCGGGGACATGGCTCTTACTAACTGGGGGCCAGGACTATTCAGAGCAAATAGGCTAATATCAAGTTGGAAGGGTAAAAAAATTGCTAAGAAAAAGAGGGTGATGTTAATAAAATCCCTGTTAGTTCCAATCTTTCTCTATATAAGTTATTTGTTCCCTCCTCCTCAGACAGTGCAGATGACTCTTTATAGTGTTTTTTTCCAAGCCTTATGGGGAAGTAGGCTGAACCCCATTAAAAGGGAGCTCACCTATAGGAAAGTACAGGAAGGACTAGGGATGACAAACCCTGTGATATTTTTTACATGCATATTTATGTCCTATAATTTAGAGGGTGCTTTAAAACCAGGAGAAAAAACTGTGGAAGCCCCTTTTAATTGACTGGCCAAATCCCTGCTTAAACCCATGGGCACTGAAAAAGCCAAGAATATTGAATAGTATTACCAAGGTACCCAGTTATGGTGTGTACATATTAAAAAATGTCATTAAGTGGGGCCTAACAGAAGTACAGTTTCAGACCTTACATAGGAAAGTTATCTATGATCATATTCTTCATGTTGAGAGGAAAGAAGAAGTAACAAATTACCTTTTATGCCCTGATACTTGGTTTAATGAAGTCTTAAAACAATTATATAACATTAGACTACCTGAGTTTATTTGGGATATGGTGTGGTTAGGCAACTATGGAAGGCTGAGTGTAAGGAAAAATAACAAGCACAAGCAAGTAATAGATAAATACTGCCTTAGGGAAACCTGTGGACAGATCCTGGAAACCCAGGATCAGCTCTTTATTGAATGTGGTTATGCAAGAGACTTTTGGCATTTTTTAGCCAGAGAATGGGAGGAATCCCAGTTTACCAGTCTAACTTACCCCGAATTGATGTTTGCCATACAACAAGGAGGATGGGGAAGATAAAATAATGTCACACTATGTATTATCCTTGCTGTCTTAAGATATTATATTTGGCAAGCTAGATGCTTTTGGGTTACACAACAGAGACTGGTAACTTATGTCAAAATACTAAAAAATGTTAAAATATCTCTGAATATTTTTTTTCAACAAGATATGAAAACTTATCCACTGGAAAAGGTTCTTTTACTATGGGCACAGTGTTGCCATTGGCTGGATTAGCGATGTATAATAGCCTATCTGATGCATGCAATTTTCTATGTATATCGCAAAGTATGGTTCTATTAATTTTTTCTATGTTTAGACGATCCTGCAATAATAGCAAGTTTATTTTTGGAATTTTGTATGTTGTACATATTTCAGTTGATTCTGTCATGTATGTTTATTTTTTTTTTGAAGTCCTTTTATCAGTAAAAATTCCCCTGCTGTTTTCTGCTGGGGATGCAGTTAATTTCCGGCGGCTTATTGGAGCTTTCGAGGAGAAGGTGCAATGGCATCCTCGGTGGAGCAGACTGCCTCCCTCCCCACCCAGACTGATCTTGAGGTAAAGAAAATGGTGGCAACTTCCTTGCATGGAGAACCAGCAAGTAAAAGTAACGTAATGTGACATTGAAAGTTAATGAGCTGACGCAGGCTGCGGAGTCAAAACGCCGACTCAGGCTGAACACACACCAAGAAAAAATGTCTGAACAAGATTTCCTGACCAGAAGAGACTACCTGTTATACCTTTTAAATCAGGAGGAGACTAAACGGGTGATAAGCAGTGAAAAGCAAATATCGGGAGAGATGACCAGTGCAGAATCAAGCTTGTCAGTACCCTAGGAGCAACAAATGCAGAACAAGGAACCTGGGCAATGCCCACTGCAAACAAAATAAAAGGTACTGTTTCATTCAATGGAGACATGGAAAAAAGTAAAACGCAGAATGTGGAGACACTAGTGCAAACTAGCACTGTAGAGATAACCGATTTGCCATTAAGTGATATGGAGGTCATAGAAGGAATGGAGGTGGGGGAGCACGAAGAACATAATGAGACTAATTTAAAAAAAAATCAGAAAAAGAGAAAAACATGGGTACACAAAGGGAAAGCACTGATCTTTCTTTTGCGAACTATGACAATAATGTTTCTGCTTCAGGGGTAATGATTGCTGATGCACTCAAAAGTGCATGGTGGGTTAGAATGGACAAAAATCAACCATGGAGGTATACACCACCAGCAGTGAAATTTCGACAGCGACCATCACTACAGCGACTACAACATCAGGTTGCTGTAGTGTCAGAGCTGGCCCTCAGCACTGTATTCCGGGGGTCTTGTACCCCCTCCCCTAATCAGCTCCAACTCAGAGTTTATTATATTTAGTGTGGGGGGGTGCGGGGGCAAACACAGTCAACATGATGATTTTGCTGTATGATCATTCAACAAAACTTTTGTCAATGACCGGTCATGGATCCAACCATGAAAAATACCTGAAATGGCAGCCCCAAGGTCTGAGGATGAGGTTTTAAACAATACAGACCCAATGGCTCTCCTTGACACCTTGGACCTGACTCAAAAAACAGTTTTACAACTTCCAATAGAAAATCTAAGTCCCTCAAACCTACAACATCTAGATGAAACAGAGAGAATAAATGATGGCCCCTCCACCCCAAAAGAAACAGACTAAATAGGGTCTGGTGACCTACACCCCAGCCTTCACACATTGAAAATGAAAGAAGGAACAATATGGGGGTTAAAACCAGCAGCAATTCACAACAGAGGTCACATGTGAATCCCCGCACTTATGCAGGGCTATTCCACACTCCCCAAGAACAGGTTAAAAGGCGAAATGCAGTCCACATCAGATATAGAGGGGGTCTAAAAACATTCCCAGACCGAATCTATGTTGGACAAAAATTGATTAAAGAATGCCTGGAGTTTTTACCATCCGAAATGTATGCACTAATCCATACATTGGGGGACCTGAATTTTGACTTAAGCTTTAAGACTTCAGCCGGCCTAGAAAATTTTTGGCATAGATATCAACAGGTCAGACTCCATTTGTGGTGATTCCCTTATCAAAACCTACAGTAAGGACAGTCACAGTATTATTTAAAAATGAAGGGGTCTATAGAAGCATGTATGGACCATTCTGAGGGGAAGGGTCGTACATCGGAGGCTATGAATCAGTGGCAGATTGGGGTGGCGGATCTGGACCTTGTGGATGGCTGGTGGTCGGCCAACCCAGGGGGGAGGGAATACACATTTTACTCTAACCCTCATAAAACATGGTCTCGTTTGGATTATATTTATCTCCCTAGAAGTTGGGTGGGTAGGATACAGGAGATATCTCACAGCCCCATCTATATTTCAGACCATGCCATGGTGAAATTGAAGTTGGTGGGCAGGGTGTCTGAAGGGACACCCCCACTTTAGAAATTCCGCATGTACTTGACTAAAAATCAGGCCTTTAGGGAATACCTAGTGAAGCAGTGGCAACTATATGAGGGAACAAACTCCACACAGGATGTCTACGGAACTATCTTTTGGGAGGCTGGGAAGGCTTTTATGCGGGGGGCTATAATAGTCTTTGTGGCAAAACTCAAAAAGTTGTGGGGGGAAACCCCCAGGTTACTGCTTACAGCTAGGGAGGCTCTTAATACACTGCTGAGAGAAGAGGCAGGAAAATCATGGTTTTATTGCCAGAGGAAGATTTTTGAATGGGGTAATAAACCGGGACCTATGCTGCTGAGACTGATGAAAGGGGGCAGGTATCCAACACGTATATTAAGAGTGCGAAATGGGGAAGGGAGGATTTGTACCAATCCAGAGGATATAGGGGAATGCTTCAGGAAATTTTATGAGTCACTGTACAGGGCTGAACATAAAGGAAAGGAAGCTCATAGACAGGGATTTCTGAACGGATTAAATCTGCCGACTGCTACGGTTATGCAGAGGGAGCCTATTTCGAGGGCTGAAATTTGAGGGGCCATTCAAAAGATGCAACAGGGAAAGGCTAGTGGTCCAGATGGATTCCCTATTGAGTATTATAGGATTCTAGGCGGCCAACTAGCTGGGGTGCTGTGTGAGGTGTTCAGGGCAGAGGGGGAGACAGGGATCCCAGCATTGCCAGATTCTTGTTATGATGCAACTATCTGGCTGATACCCAAGTCCGGGCAGGATGGGCTTGATTGTGCAGCTTACCGATCCATCTCATTGCTTAATGTGGATCTGAAAATTTTAGCCAAGGTTCTGGCTATCAGGCTGGAGAATGTTCTCCCAGATCTGGTTCACCCAGACCAGACCGGGTTCATTAAAGGCTGACAGTCATATCACAATATGCGTAGGTTACTTAATGTGATATGGAGGGCAGGCCAATGCAAGAGAAGGTGGAGGTGGTTTCTCTGGATACTGAAAAAGCGTTTGAGAGGGTGGAATGGGATTACTTGTTTGAGGTGATGACCCGGTTTGGTCTGGATGACTCTTTTGTAGGTTGGGTGAGAGCTATGTAGCTTAGGCCGAGTGCACGAGTTATGGTTAATGGATGCCTGTTGGAACGATTTGGATTAGGGAGAGGTACGATGCAGGGATGCCCTCTGTCTCCCCTTCTGTTTGCCTTGGCGATTGAACCATTGGCAGTGGCGATATGACAGCATCGGGGGGTGGAGGGGATCGGTGGGGCAAGGGGGAAGGAGCATAAGGTGGCATTGTATGCTGACGATATGCTGTTATTTGTGGGAAATCCACAAAGATCCATGGGGCCCCTGCTGTCCGTCATTGATGAGTTCGCAAGTTTTTCTGGGTATAAGATTAACATTGGGAAATCTGAAATTATGTGTTTCCCAGATGTGGTACAGGAATGCAGCAGATGGGACTTAAAATTGTTCAGTTGGACTTTAAATATTTAGGAGTAAAGACAGGTCAGAGGTGGGGGGATTTATATAAGCTGAATTATCCTCCCACGATTAAGATCATTCTTGCGGATCTTAAAAGATGGATGCAACTCCCTATCTCGTGGTTAGGGAGGATTAACCTGATAAAAATGAGCATCCTGCCCCGAATCTTGTATCCTACACAAATGTTGCAGTTGAGAATAACTATGGGAGATGTTAAAAGAATAGAGAAGGGGTTCTCTGAATTCATATGGCAGAGAAGGAAGCCTCGAATTAGTCTAAAGCGACTCAAGGTGGATAGGACTAAGGGGGGGGGCTTAATTTCCCAGACTTGGGTATTTACTATCTGGTGGTGCAACCGAGAGGGATCGCTGACTGGGTACACTGACCATCGGTAGCAAGTTGGGTGGAGCTAGAACAGTGGGGGAATTCAGGGAGACTCACTGCATATTTGCATAGTAGGGGACTCCGAGTATATAGAGAGCTGGGGAATGGCAATCCCCTGGTAAGGGAGACGCTTGAGGCATGGGAACACCTCTGGAGGAGGAAAGGATTGGGGCAAGGGGAGACTATACTGTTACCGATAGCAAAGAACCCCTTTCTTCTGCCTGGGATGGAGGATAGTGGTTTTCAAGAATGGGAAAGGAGAGGGGTAGACAGTGTGGGTAACTTGTTGGAGAAATGGGAGCTCTGTGCTTTTGAGAAGGTTAGGCAAAACCTGAGTCTTGGGGCATACCACTTGTACAGATATCTACAATAAATAACCTTTGTGGAGAGGTTGGATAAGAGCGGCAGGGGAAGGGCTGCAACCGTATGTGGTTGAACAACTGGTGTATCATGCCAAAAAAGATCCAAAAGGTTTTATGGGGTAGGCTGCTAAACAGGGTAAACAAAGGCTACCAGATCTGACTAGGAGTACAAAAGCTTTATGGGAAAGGGATTTGGGGCTACGAATCTCGGAGGAGAACTGGAAAGTGGCCTTATATATGCCAGAGGGATAATGGTCTGTAATAAATTCAAAAAGGCTTTTTTTAAGTTTCTGCACAGACTGTATTGGCCCCCTGCTGTGGTGCACAGGGCACATCCTGCGATATCCCTGCAGTGTTGGAGGTGTAACAGGGATGTGGGTACTTACATCCACTGTTTCTGGTCTTGTCTAGTCTTGGTTAAATTTTGGGGGGGGAGGTAGTGACCGAGGTGAACCGGATAGCCAGAAGGCAGCTAGAACGAGACCCTCTGATATGCCTGTTTGGAGTTGAGGTGGTAGAAGGAAAAGAGGAGTGGTTGCCACTTCCCAGATGGATAAGGGTTATGCATGTGTTAGCTCGTCACTGTATCCAAAATACTTGGGTTTCAGGGACTAGGCCCTCAGCGCTGCTCTGACGGAGGTTAATCCTTCACTCCCTTGCGCTGGGAAGGTGACAGGTTGCAGGGATAGGAGAGATCTTACAGAGAGTGGTAACCCCTTTCTAGCTTCCTGAGTGTGTCTGAGAATGTGATGCTCAGGATAGGGCTATGTACATAAACTTAAATGGTACACAGAAATTGTGGAATGAGGTTGAAACATGATTTTTTTTTCTTATGGTAACATCAAATAACACACATGATTGCATCTATTTGTTTTGTTACCTGTGTGTTTTTAAATGTCTACGTTTGTCTGTAAACTTAAAAGTGTTAATAAACAGAATATTCAAAAAAAATAAATGAAGGGGTCACAGTTTCTGATATCATACACTGGATGAAGTCAAGATGTATGGTTTTAGCCCCCCTGGATCCATCACAGACTCAGAACAGCTCTGGACTGGTGGCTGGCGAATAAAAGTTAGATTGTCACAAATGAATGGAATAATACAGCACCTACCCAGCTGCTTCTATCTCGGCAGAGACCGAGGATTTATCTTCTATGCGGGATAACCAAAATTATGATTCAAATGTGGAGCATACACACACTTGAATAACACTGGAGACAAATTAAAATATTCCCTGTGTGGTGGAATAGGGCACTTAAGCATCAATTGCCAAAACCCCACACACTGTGACTTGTATGTCGAAAATATGTATACCTACAGGAGAGACAGGGAGGGCGGGGAGTAGCTCTCTATGTAAGGGAAGGGATAAAAGCAACTGAACAAAAGAGTAAACAGGGAGGAGAGGAGGCACTGTGGGTCACCTTAGAGATTGGAAATGACACCACAATCCACACAGGGGTTGTATATAGACCCCTATGTCAGGGGGATGGAATGGACAAGGATATGATAGAAGGCATACTTAGGATGGCAGAGAAAGGAGAGATACTGTTGATGGGGGACCTTAACATGCCAGATGTTAACTGGAGCACCTTTGCAGCAGCCACATCTATAAGCAGGGCCATTCTTGATGCCCTTCAGGTGGCATGCCTCAAACAGCTAGTTTTGGAACCCACTCATGAGGGAGCAATCTTAGACCTCGTACTCTCAAATGGGGACAGTGAGAGGATCTCAGATCTAGAAATGGGTAGCCATTTGGGAACAAGTGACCACCAAACAGTGTGGTTCATGATAAACTCTGCTACAAAGTTAAGCCATACAAAAGTGAGGGTTCTGGACTTCAGGAGGGCTGACTTTGGCAAGATGGGAGAGTGCCTTAGAAAAGCAGTAGCAAACAGGCTAGAAGGAGGGGTGGAGCAACAATGGCCAAATATTAAAACTGCCATCACAGAGGCAACAAGCCTTTGTGTGAAGCAAATAAACAAATCAAAATGAAAGAAAAGCCACTATGGTTCTCAAAAGAGGTGAGTGAAGGTTAGGGAGAAAATATAGCATTTAGGAAGTACAGTATAAGGAAACACAGAAGGAGCAGGACAGAGAACTGTACCAGTTAAGGCAGAAGGAAGCAGGGAGGGTAGTCAGAATAGCAAAGGCACAAACTGAGGAAAAGATAGCTAACTCGGTTAAGAAGGGGGATAAAACCTTATATAGGTATATCAGGGAGTGTAGAAAGACAAAGGGAGGGACAGTGAGGCTGAATAGAATGGATGGTGGTGGGCAGAGAGTGACAGTGATAAAGCAGGATACTGAATGAATACTTCTGTTCAGTATTCACAAAAGAGGAAGTGGGGGAGGTGCCTAATCCAATTAACAGAAGCACTCTGGAGAGGGAGGTTGATCCCAGTCCTTTCACAGAAGAAGGGGTTCTGAAATAACTCCTAAAACTGAAGGTGGACAAAGCAATGGGGCCAGATGGAATTCACCCCAGGATTCTAAAAGAATTAAGCAGAGAACTAGTGACACCACTGACTACGCTTTTTAACAAATCATAGGAGCATGGTGTGGTACCTGAGAACTGGAAGAAGGCAGATGTGATTCCCCTTCACAAAAGTGGGACCAAGATGGAAGCAGGAAACTGCAGACCTGTCAGTTTGACCTCTGTGGTAGGGAAAGTGATAGAATCACTTCTGAAGGAAAGAATTGTTGAGTACCTAGAGGCCAGTGGAGCAAAGGACCCAAGGCAGCATGAGTTCACAGCGGGAAGGTCATGTCAGACGAATCTAATTGATTTCTTTCACTGGGTGACCAAAGTAGTAGACCAGGGAGGGGCTGTGGACGTGACCTACCTAGACTTTAGCAAGGCATTTGATGCAGTCCCACACAAAAGATTAGTAGTCAAATTAACCAGCCTGGGAGTGGGTCCCAAGGTGGTAGCCTGGGTAAAACATTGGCTGACCAACAGGACACAGAAGATAATTGTAAATGGAGTCCACTCTGAAGAAAGAGGTGTTACTAGTGGGGTACCGCAGGGTTCAGTACTGGGTCCAGTCCTTTTTAATGTCTTTATAAGTTACAATGCAGAGGGACTGGAAGGAAAAGTATGCCTCTTTGCAGATGACACAAAGATCTGCAACAGGGTTGATACACAAGGAGGAGTGGAAAGGATGAGACGGGACTTGGCAAGGTTAGAGGAATGGACAGAAGTATGGCAGCTTGGATTCAATGCAAAGACATGCAAAGTAATGCACCTGGAAAACAAAAACCTAGGGGAAGATTACACAATTGGGGGGGGAGGTAGTAACAACAACAAAATGGAAAGCGACCTAGGGTAATCATATCAGATGACCTTAAGGTTGGCAAGCAATGCAAGAAGGCGGTAAGAGGCTGGCGGATACTGGGATGTATAGGAGAGGTATCACCAGCAGAAAACAGGAAGTTGTTATCCCTGTACAGACAGTTGGTGAGACACCATCTGGAGTACTGCGTCCAGTTCTGGAGACCCCATCTCCGCAAGTACATAGACAGGATGGAGGCAGTTCAGAGGAGGGTAACTAAAATGGTGCAGGGTCTGCAAGAGAAGCCATGCCAGGAGAGACTAAAGGAGCTTAATATGTATACCCTTGAGGAAAGGAGGGAGAGGGGGGACATGATAGAAATGTTTAAGTACCTCAGTGGAATCAACAAAGTCCAAGAGGGTAGCATCTTTCAGAAAAAGAGATGTGCAAGAACAAGGGGACACAATTAGAAGATAGAGGGGGGACGGCTCAGGGGCAATGTGAGGAAGTATTTTTTCACAGAGAGGGTGGTGGACGCATGGAACAGCCTTCCTGAGGAGGTTGTGGGGTCTAAAACTGTGGGAGAATTCAAGAATGCATGGCACAGACATAAGGCAATTGGAGGGTAGGAAGAAATAGGCTGTTGGTTAAATAGGATCTGCAGCTTATCCTCTAGGTAGGGAAATGGACAGACTAGGTGGGCCAAGAGGTCCTTATCTGCCGTCAAAGTCTATGTTTCTATGTTTCTATACCCAAATTTATAAAAATTGTGTGTCGGCATCTCACAATAATCCACCTCAGAATTAGGAAGAGCAGGAGGAAACAGCATCTAGAACTCAACAACTATCAGCCACAAGACATTTTCCAATTCTCAGAACAGAAAGAGGTTCAGATACCCCAACACAGACAAATGAGAATACTGATCAACCGGAGGAAATTATACAAAATCTGATCCAGACAACCACTGAGGCATTAACTTCATCATCAAGGTCCCCGATAGCAACCACGTCTGTGACCTTATCAGACGTACATACCACAAAGTTTATTAAGCTGTGTTTCTGTTTCAAAGGTTTAGTTGTAACCCCCCCTCTGGGGGCTTACCTGTATTTGCCCCATTTTCCTCCATTAGTGGGCTGTCTTCTGCCCCTCCAGGATGTAATCCATGGGATGTGAGCTGCCAGCAGGTTGTTTGGCTGGCATGCGCATAGGCGCAGGGGTATTTTGATGTGCTGATCACCGTTGTGGTTGGACAAAGCGGGGAGTTTGTCCTTGGTCACAGTGCCCCTTCCATGTTCCTGGGGACCAGAGACCTAAAGGAAATTTGGCAGAAGCCCATACCTGATGGCAGCAGGGGTTTTGGCAGCAGGACAGCTCGGGAGCTCATGAATATTAATGAGCAGCTCTCTGCATATTAATGAGGTTGCTGTCTGCTGCCGGGGGGAACCTAGTTTTGGTGGCAGTGACAGTCAAATGGTTGTGACTACAGCCCTGGGAGTGGGCTCATTTGATAAAGAACTGCTGGGGCTACATTTTGGTGGGGCATTGGTGACAGCGGGCTAAGGTGTTGGGCTGCACCAGAGGTTGAAAGGGGAGAGACTGCCTAAGTTTGAAAGGGACTCCATGCAAACTAATGGGAGCAGACATGTTGTGACATTTAACCCCTTCTATTCCAGCCAATCAGTGAGCTAGGCACCCAAACTATGACAGAGGGACTCATGATAAAAAGAGGGGACTAATTCTGGCAACTAGATCATACCCCAATAAATGAGCAGGGCATATTGATCACTATGAATATCAATTATTGAAAGGCTTCAACAGCCAATCAGAACACTGGGATTTTGGCTGTTAAAGTGAAGATTTACTGGGATTTCTTCAGCCTGTGGCTGGGCTCTGTAAGAGTCAGGACTGTGCTGTGGGAGCAGAGTTTGAACTTCAGGGGCTTACTCAGGCCCTAATCTGAGGAGCGTGGTTGCTGAAAGAATCCCTAGGTGCTTGCTGAAAGACTGGGTTGTGAAGGAGAAAAGAGAGAAAGAGACTGAACTGTGATCCTGTTTTTCCAGGTACTGAGAAGCTGTTTCATGAGAGCTGGGAGAAACTAAATGTGGCAGATGCCCTGCACTGGGAAATTGAACTAAAAGAAAGGACTGAGCAGATTATCTGAGTTTTACAGTTGCTGCTGAAAGGTCATTTGCTTGTGTGGACTGCAATTGCAATTTTTCCTGAAGAGGCAGAATGTCTCTGGTCATGAGGGTGCTTGCTAGGAAGTTTGTGTGTCCTGAGTGAACTGGTTAAAGTGACTGAGAGCTGAGGTGTTGCTGCAGCTGAAGAAAGGGTTGGACACTGCTAAACTGAGAGCGTGGGCTGGTGTGCAGGGGGGTTGTTGCTGCTGAATCCCCTACTGCTGAATTGCACTGGCATTGACTGAAATAAAGGCTAGCACCCGCTCAAATTGGCTCTGGACTTCACTGAAGTGACTGCCCAAAAACTGTGATTGTTGCGAGCTCAGTGCAGGGACTGCAGGAAGATACCCACCATTTGGGAGTCCTCACCCAGATCAAGGAAAAGAACTTGCTAACCCCTCCCAAGTGGAACTCACTGTCTCAGGAGGTCATGGGTCCGGCACCCCAGTGCTAGGGCACTCCAATTGTGGCAGCCAGGCTGTGGGGCCGCTCCCCAGTCTGGGCCTTTTGGGGCTGGTGTTTTGTCCTGCCACAGTGCTCTGCAGTGGGCCAGAAGTGGCTGAAGGTGACAAGCAGCCAGAAATACAATCAAGGTGACCAGCTGCAAGATCCTTGAGCAACTTCCATCTAGGAGGAGGGATGCTGGCTGGCCTGCTTCTTGATTTGCTGCACAACTACAAGGAGCTCCATTTTCCCCTAATGCTGAGAGCTTCAAACCGTGAGTACCCAGGACCTGATTCCTGGGAGGGGAAAGGGGAAGTTGCTATTTATCAAAGTTCAAGCTTTACAATTTCAGGGACCTGACAGCCGGCCAACCCATGGCACTGATCAGGCCTGCATCTAGTGGGTACCCCCTAGGGACAATACAGGGACACTGGTACCAGTGTGGGAGGGCTTGGACTGAGGGCCCACAAGTTTGAAAATTGAATATCTCACCAATGTTTCTTGCCTTCATTGCAACCCCACGTCCAGGTATCCCTTTCCCTATTCCTTACCCCCAAATAAAGCTGTGAATTTGTTGTTTGAATCTGCTGTGTTAGTGAAATTCATTGCATGCACTTATTGCTGAAATATATGGTTTCTGGTGGAACAAGGCATTTGGGGACACAGTTTGTGGAGTGGTTGGTTAAGGAGGTGGGTAGGCACAGTATCCTACGGGGCTGTGCCAAGCAGATATCTGGCCTACTAATACTTTACTCTGGCTGGCTGCACCATGCTATTTTCATGATTTCTGGGAACGAACCCTAAAATCTAAACTACAAGATCGCCTAGGTTTGGCTAGTAGCTGCAACTGTAACCTCTAATCCTATATTGCCGCTCCATCTCTCTCTACTTCTCTACTCTCTGCTCCTCTCCTAATCCTCAAACAACCCATTGACAATGCCCTCTTCTTTCTTTCCAGCTCTCCCCCTACCCATGACCAACCCCACACCCAACCTGTGACAAGGCCTCTATTGGCTGCTACAGCTCCCCACACCTTTCCCCTGGGTGCACAAAAAACCTTCCTTGTTTGCAGTCTTAAACAGTTGCCTCAACCAAACTGTAAAGTTTGTATGATCCGATGTAACCAACTGTATGATATAATGCCTGCACCTTGTTATTTATTTTTTAAGACTGTCTGTGCTACACTGCCTGTTATATTACTCTGTCTAGTGCTTTATTGAATGTTAGTCCTGTAACTCTTTGTTACCCACCTGACGTGGAACCTTTGAAAAGGAGTTCTCAACGCAAAGCTATTTCTGAGAATCAAATAAATAAATAAATATTCTAAGAGTTTTTCCCATAGGAGGGTTCCACTAATCAAGTCAAAGGCAGATTTATAGTCAACGAAACAGTAAAAAAGTTTACCCTTTTTAATTTTAACACATTTCTAAGCAAAATGTGCAAGGACATAGCAGTGTTGCATTGTCGACTGCCTGGGTCTAAACCCATTTTGATATTCACTTAGTATATTATTTGTTTCTAACCAGTTTTGTAATCTTGTCAGAATAATTCTGCAGAAAACCCTAGAGGTGGAAAAGAGAGGCTAAAGCCGATGACCAAGTGGGGTCAGCGGCCACTGATACAGGTAGGGAAAATGGGCAGACTGGATGGGCCTAGCAGTCCTTATCTGCCACCAGATTTTATGTTTCAACGTTTCTTTGAAAGAATGCATTTTTACAGAACCAGGAGCAGGGCATCCTTATTGCAAAGGTAAATATTCTCTGTTTAAAATCTGCTGCCATAGTGCACTCTGCCATATATTACTGTGTTTGACCTTCCAAGACCATGAGCAGGACAGAGGCATTTTCCTGGTATAACCAGGTGGTGGCAGTGGAGAAATGAATCAGACACACTACCCTAGAAGCCAGTACAGCCCAAGGGTAAGTCTGTCAAACAAGGCGTTAGCATTTGTCACTTGTGGTAGGAGAGGGGGGAGCCTCAGTTTGGATTTTGCTACTGGGATACTGGAAGCCCTAGTGAAACTGTAGGGGGGGGTCCACAACTGGAGTGACCTTTAGGAAAATATCATTTGACTGGCCTTTTTCGCAGTAGGGAATTAGAATCTTCTTAGTCCATTGAGACCTTAGTATGTAAATGGGCAATATGGAGCAAAGTGGGAACTGCTTTTGCCAAAATACAAGCATACACAATCCTTAGAGCTGAAGAACTACTGAATACAAGTACACACAATCCTTAGGGCTGAGGAACTACTAAATACAAGTACACATAATCCTTAGAGCTGAGAAACTACTAAATACAAGTACACACAAGAGCTGAGAAACATCTAAATACAAGCACATGTAATTCTTAGAGCTGAAGAACTACTGAATAGAAGTACGCATAATCCTCAGAGCTGAGGAACTATTGAATACAAGTACACACAATCCTTAGAGCTGAGGAACTATTTAATACATATGCACACAATCCTTAAAACTGAGGAACTACTGAGCACAATTACACACAATCCTTAGAGCTGAGGAACTACTAAATACAAGTACACACAATCCTTAAATCTGAGTAACTACTGAATATAAGCACATACAATCCTTAGAACTGAGGAGCTACTGAATACAAGCACATACAATCCTTAGAGCTGAGGAACTAGTGAATACAAATACACACAATCATTTGAGCTGAGGAACTACTGCATACATGTGCACACAATCCTTAGAGCTGAGGAACTACTGAATACAAGTACACACAATCCTTGAAGCCGAGGAACTACTGAATGTAAACACACACCATTCTTAGAGCTGAAGAACTACTGAATAGAAGTATGCATAATCCTCAGAGTTGAGGAACTATTTAATACAAGTGTACAGAACCATTAGAGCTGAGGAACTACGGAATACACGTACACACAACCCTTAAAGCTGAGGAACTACTGAGTACAAGTACACATAATCCTTAGAGCTGAGGAGCTACTAAATACAAGTACACACAATCCTTGAATCTGAGTAACTACTGAATATAAGTACACACAATCCTTAGAACTGAGGAACTACCGAATACAAGTATACACAATCCTTAAAGCTGAGGAACTACTGAATATAAACACACAATCCTTACAGCTGAGGAACTTTAAATACAAGTACACACAATCCTTAAACTGAAGAACTGAATACAAGCACACACCATCCTTAAAGCTGAGGAACTATTGCATACAAGTACGCATAATCCTCAGAGCTGAGGAACTATTGAATACAAGTATATACAATCCTTAGAGTTGAGGGACTATTGAATACAAGTCTACACAATCCTTAAAGCTGAGGAATTATTGAATACAAGTCCACACAACTGAGGGCAGAGGGAGGTAAGGTACCTGCCTTGCGCCATGGCATGGAGGGACAGGAAGTGAATCCTTAGGATCGCGGGAGCAGCTGCACAGAAGAGGGAACTGGATATCATTGTCCACCTAGGGACAAATGACCTAGCTGGAAATGGGAGCAGAGCTGTGCAGGAGGAGTTTGTGGAGTTGAAGAGGGGACTTAGACAAGTAGCATGCATGTTAACCTTCTTGGAGGTGCTGTCTGTCTGTGGCATGGGTGAGGCTAGGGTACTCCACACCCTGGGATTCAATGAATGGTTGAAAAACTGGTGCAGAGTACAGGGTTTTGGCTTAACTGGGGACTGGGGGTCCACCTGGAGGGATACAGGTCTATACTGGCATGATGGTCTGCATCTTTCTGGGAGGGGAACCAGAATCCTAGGTGATAGGTTTAAATGCTTCATTGGCAAGCTTTTAAACTAGCCAAAGGAGGAGGTACTGAAAAGAAGCAGGGAATTCCCAGCCTCCCCCCCCACAAAACAGGGTAGTTAGCAAGGCTAACACCGAGGTAGAGAGGTCAATGGGGGCAGAGCAGGGGTAAATGGAGAAAAATGCAAAGGCAGTAAGTACAGGGATGAGGCTAATAGTGGTATGGAAATAAAAAAATGGAGGGCGATGAGTACCAATGCCCACAGTCTGGGTAACAAGCTTCCTGAACTAGTGGCCTTGATGGAAAAGGGACACCTGGATATTATGGCAAGTCACAGAAACCTGGTATACAGAGAACCATGACTGGGATGTCAGCATACCAGGGTACGCAATCTACAGGAGGGACAAGGAGGGTAAAAGAGGAGGAGAAGTAGCTCTCTAGATAAGGAAAGGGATGAAAGCAATGGATCTAAAGGGAAAACAGGGAGGCGATGAAGCACTGTGGATCACCTTGGAGAAAGGAAATGGCTCCACAATCCACACAGGGGTTGTATACAGACCTCTGTCTCAGGGGGAGGACATGGACAAGGAAATGATAGGAGGCATCCTTAGAATGGCACAAAAAGGGGAGATATTGTTGATGGAGGAACTGAACATGCCAGATGTTAACTGGAGCACATTTGCAGCAGCCACATCCAAGAGCAGAGTCATTCTCGATGCCCTACAGGGGGCATGCCTCAGGCAACTAGTGTTGGAACCGACTCAGGAGGGGGCAGTCTGTGACCTGGTACTCTCAAACAGGGACAGTGAGAAGATCTCAGATTTAGAAGTGAGTAGCCATCTGGGAACAAGCAACCACCTGACAGTGTGGTTCACAATAAACTCAACAATAGAGTCAAGCCATACAAAAGCAAGGGTACTGGACTTTCGGAGGGCTGACATTGGCAGAATGGGAGCGTGCCTAAGGAATGCATTAGCAAAAGGGCAGGAAGTAGGGGTGGGGAACAATCGGCCAAAATCAAAACTGCCATCACAGAGGCAACAAGCCTTTGTGTGAAGCAAATCAACAAAACAAAATGAAGGAGAAAAACACTATGGTTCTCAAAAGAGGTGGCGGGGAAGTTTAGGGAGAAAACAATAGCATTCAGAAAGTATAAGGCATCACAGAAGGAGCAGGAAAGAGAACTCTATCAGTTAAAGCAGAAGGAAGTGGGGAAGTTAGTCAGAATAGCAAAGGCCCAAACTGAAGAAAAGAGAGCCAACTCAGCTAAGAAAGGGGACACAACTTTTATAGGTACATTAGTGAGTGAAGAAAGACCAAGGGAGGGATAGTGAGGCTTAATAAAGGGGAGATGAGGTGAGCAGTGGGTGACAGTGCAAAGGCACAGATACTGAACAAATAATTGTGTTCAGTATTCACAAAAGAAGAGATGGGGATGTACCTAAACCAAACAGTAGAAGCACTCTGGATGGGGGGTTGATACCAGTCCATTCACAGAAGAAAGGGTCCTGAAAGAACTCTAAACCTCAAGGTGAATGAGGCAATGGGGCCTCATGGGATTCACCCCAGAATTCTGAAAGAACTAAGGGGAGAACTAGTGACATCACTGACTACCTATTTTAACAAATTGTGGGAGGATGGTGCGGTACCAAGGACTGGAGGAAGGTGGCTGTGATTCCCTTTCATAAAAGAGGGAGCAAGGCAGAAGCAGGAAACTACAGATCAGTTAGTTTGACCTCAGTGGTAGGGAAAATGATGGAACCACTTCTGCAAGAAAGAATTGTTGATTACCTAGAGGCCAGCGGGCACAGGACTCAAGGCAGCATGGATTCACATCAGGAAGGTCATGGCATATGAATCTAATAGATTTCTTTGGCTGGGTGACCAAAGTAGTAGACCAGGGAGGGGCTGTGGACATAGCCTACCTAGACTTTAGCAAGGCATTTGACACAATTAAAAAAATTGGCTGGACAACAGGACACTGAGGGTAATAGTAAACGGAATCCACTCCAAAGAAAGGGGGGTTACTAGTGGGGTACCACAGGGTTCAGTATTGGGGCTGGTCCTTTTTAATGTCTTTATAAGTGACATTACAGAGGGACTGGAAGGAAAAATATGCCTCTTTGCAGATGACACAAAGATCTGCAACAGGGTTGATACATGAGTGTGTGTGTGTGTGTGTGTGTGTGTGTGTGTGGAAAGGATGAGAAAGGACTTGGCAAGTCTGGAGGAATGGTAAAAAGCATGGCAGCTTAGATTCAATGCAAAGAAGTGCAAAGCAATGCACCTGGGAAACAAAAACCCAGGGGAAGAGTACACAATGGGGGGGTTACTAACAACAACAAAAATGGAAAGGGATCTGGGGATAGTCATATCAGATGAACTGAAGGTAGGCAGACAATGTGAGAAGGCAGTAAGGAGGGCTGGGAGAATACTGGGATGCATAAGGAGAGGCATCACCAGTAGAAAACAGGAAGTTGTCATCCCTTTGTCAGACAGTTGGTGAGACCCCACCTGGAGTACTGCATGCAGTTCTGGAGACCCCATCTCCGCAAGGACATAGACAGGATGGAGGCAATCCAGAGGAGGGCAACTAAAATGGTGCAGGGTCTGCACCAGAAACCATACGAAGAGAGACTAAAGAAGCTTAATATGTATATCCTTGAGGAAAGGAGGGAGAGGGGGGACATGATAGAAACTTTCAAGTACCTCAAGGGAATCAACAAAGTCCAAGAGGGAAGCATTATTCAGAAAAAGAGATGTGCAAGAACAAGGGGACATAGTTTGAAGATAGAGGAGGGATGGCTCAGGAGCAATGTGAGGAAGTATTTTTTCACAGAGAGGGTGGTGGACGCATGGAATGGCCTTCCTGAGAAGGCTGTGGGGTAAAAAACAGTGGGGGAATTCAAGAATGCATGGGACAGACATAAGGCAATTATAGTGGGGATATGAGGAAGTAGGCTGTTGGTTAACTAGGATCTGCAGCTTATCCAATAGGTAGGGAAATTGGCAGACTGGGTGGTCCAAGCAGTCCTTAACTGCAGTCAAAGTCTATGTTTCTATGTTAAAGCTGAGGAACTGCCGAATACAAGTACACACAATCCTTAGAGTTGAGGAACTACTGAACACAAGTACAGACAATCCTTCGGGCTGAGGGACTAACACGAGGGGTACAGTCTTAAGCTGGAGGGTGGATGGTTTAGGAGGGAGGTCAAGAGCCACTCCTTCACAGAGAGGGTGGTGGACACTTGGAATGCACTGCCAGAAGAGGTAATCTCATTGAAGATAGTGGGCAGCATTAAGAGTGACTGGGACAGGTATAGGGGGAGGGTAAGAGTCATGGGTAGGGAGGATGGTAGGAGTGGGGAGAGGGGGCAGGGACAGTAGCTCAAGCTATGGACCCTGCAGCATGAGCAGACTTGATAGACCAAATGGCCTTCTGCTGGCTTCTTTGTATGTTTGTATGTTCGTATGACAACAGAATATAAGTAGACACAATCTTTAGAGCTGAGGAACTACTGAATACAAGCACACACAATCCTTAGCACTGAGGAACTATTGAATACAAGTGCACACAATCCTTAGAGCTGAGGAACTACTGAATACAAGTACACACAATCCCTAGACCTGAAGAACTACTGAATACAAGTACACACAATCCTTACAACTGAGGAACTACTGAATATAAACACACACAATCCTTAGAGCTGAGGAAATACTGAATACAAGTACACACAATCCTTAGAGCCGAGAAACTACAAAATACAAGTACACACAATCCTTAGAGCTGAGAAACAGGGCCAGTCTCAAGGATAGGCAAACTAGGCGGTCGCCTAGGGTGCCATGCATCAGGGGGCGCCATGAAGGAGTAATACATTCTTTATGTTTTTTTTTCTCCCGTGAGTATCATGGATGACAGTGAATTGGAAAGTGTTCAAATTTGATGTTTTTTTGGGGGGGGGGGGGACTGGGAGTGTAGGTGTACTGACAGACTTTGACTGAATGTCTGCTGCAGCCATAATGCTCATCTCATGACCGTCTAGTCTATGACTCTTGATTTCAGCCACCAGATGCCATGCTGAGTACTCCGCTCCACGCTCTCCGACGATGCACCACCAACCTAGGCTGTGACTGTCTGCAACTGGATGACTGCTGCTGATAATCTCATAGTCTTCAGGTGAAGCTACCTCTGACTGCAAGCTGCAACACTGGACTTATAATTTGCAAGAAAGTGAGTAGTGCTCACAACAGAGGGAGGTGAACCTTACAATTTACAATTGTCTTTGGTTTGAAGCAGATTCCTCAGGAAAGTTAATATTCTTCAGGTGGAGGATACTTCTAACTGAAGGGTGAAATAAGCAACTTAGAATTATCAGAAAAGACAGTCTTTCAATCAACAGAGGGAGGTGGAGTTTGCTTTACTTGTGTTACAAGTGTTAAGGTTTTCAGTGCAGAAAGAGTTTAAACCCAGATAGGCTGAATACTGTTTTCTGTGTCTGCCCTTCTGCACAGCTGACGTGTTTTGGGGCTGACTGTTTTCACAGCACAAGTCACCAGGCTCTTTTGGGGCTGGGGAGGTTTACCTGTGTCTGACTTGGATGTTTGGATTTTTCTCTGTTTGATTAGCAGGGTATTTTCTCTGTCAAATTGGTTTGAAGCAGTATTACAAACTGTCATGTATGGCATCTTGCTGACAGGAAGGCACTCATCACATCGGTAGGTCAGAGAGTTTAGTTGATTGTTTCGTGAGGGCACAGTTTAGGCCCAACCCCTTCCCACCCCTCACCCCACCCACCCCTGGAAATAGTGTATTTATACCTGGGGTTCTGACATAATTTCCTCAAGAGGGCAAGGTACACATCACTGTCATATCCTGTCTAGCACACTGCACTGACAATATAAGCATACACATTATATAAATACATATATTTCTATATAACGCACTAATCACACACACACACCAAAAAAAAAAAAAAAAAACTAAACAAGGTAGACAGTTATGTGGGGAGTAGTACAATGTAATGGCTGTGGGACAGCAGTCTTCCAGGAGTCTTTCTGGAGGCTGAGATGCTGCCCTGTTTGTAGACAACTATCTGCCCTGAGGGAGGAAGTTGCCCATCTTCAGGCCGCACTGGACAGTGGCAAGGGAACCTCCCCCATCCAGGGAGCACCACAGCCACCACCACTACCTCAGAGGCTGTGAAGAAAGCACAGCAGTTGGACCACAGTGGGCTCAGGGTGGGTAAGGGTGGTGGAACAGAGGCACACCCAGCCAGTTGTTACACTCCACAATCCATACACCATTCTGGAGGAGCATAGTTCCCCTGTGGATGCACCTGCAGAGGAGACTAAGGAGGGTGCAGACAACTGTCACAAGGGAGGCCCTCAGGAAGGAGGCAGAGGGCACCACAGGGAAAGAAAGCAGCTCCTGGTGGGGGACTCAATTATTAGGGGGAAAGAACTGGGGGGAGCAGGGAAAACTGAAGTAAGGTGCCTGCCTGGTGCCATGGCTTGGAGGGACAGGAAGCGCATCCTTAGGATCACGAGAACAGTTGCACGGGAGTCTGAGCTGGATGTCATTGTCCACCTAGGGACAAATGACTTGGCTCATCATGAGATTAGAGCAGTGCAAAAGGACTTTGTAAAGTTGGGGAGGGGCTTAAGACAAGTAGCACACACAGTATCCTTCTCAGAGGTGCTGCCTGTCAGTGGCATGAGTGAGGCGAGGGTACTTTGCACCATGCAGTTTAACAAATGGTTGAAAAAATGGTGTGGAGCACAGGGGTTTGGCTTCATTGGGGACTGGGGTTCCACCTGGAGGGACACCAGCCTATACTGGCAGGATGGTCTGCATCTGTCCAGGAAGGGAACAAGTCTTTTGGGCAGTCGGTTTAAATGCTTCATTGGCAAGCCTTTAAACTAGTCAAGGGGGAGGCACTGATAAGCAGCAGGAAAATCCCAGCCTCCCCCTACAAAACAGGGTACTAAATGAGAAAAAGACCAAGGTAGAAAGGTCAGTGGGGCTGCCACTACAGAAGGTAAAGCCATCAAAAATGGAGAGCAATGAGTACCAATGCCCATAGTCTGTGTAACAAGCTTCCTGAATTAGTGGCCTTGATGGAGGAGGAAGATCTGGATATCGTGGCAGTCACAGAAACATGGTACACACAGAACCATGACTGGGACGTAAACATACCAGGATACACTATGTACAGGAGGGACAGGGAGGGTAAAAGAGGAGGAGGAGAGTAGCTCTCTACATAAGAGAAGAAATCAAAGCAACAGAACAAAAGGGTAAACAGGGAGGAGAAGAAGCACTTGGGTCAATTTGGAGGCAGGCAATGGCACCACAATCCGACAGGGGTTAGAGACAGACTTCTCAGGGGAGGAAATGGGCAAGGAAATGATAGAAAGTATACTTAGAATGACAGATAAAGGGAGATATTGCTGATGGGTGATCTGAATATGCCAGATGTTAACTGGAGTGCAGTTGCAGCAGCCACTTCTAAGAGTGGGGTTATTCTAGATGCCCTACAGGGGGCATGCCTTAGACAACTAGTATTGAGCCCCTCCGAGAGGGAGCAATCTTAGACCTGGTTCTCTCAAATGGAGATGAAGAGAGGATCACAGATGTAGAAGTGGGTAGCCATCTGGGAACTAGCGACCATCGAACAGTATGGTTCACAATAAACACAGCAATAGAGTCAAGCCATACAAAACAAAGGTACTGGATTTTAGGAGGACTGACTTTGCAAAATGGGTGAGTGCCTAAGGAATGCACTAGCAAATGGGCAGGAAGGAGGGTGGAAGAACAATGGGGAATAATAAAACTGCCATCACAGAGGTAACAAGCCTTTGTGTAAAGCAAATAAACAAAACGAACGAGGTAAGAAACCACTGTGGTTCTCAAAGGAAGTGGCAGTGAAGGTTCAAGAGAAAAGAAAGCATTCAGGAAGTACAAGGAATCACAGAAGGAACAGGACAGAGAACTGTATCAGTTAAAGCAAAAGGAAGCTGGAAAGGCAGTCACAACAGCAAAGGCCCAAACCGAGGAAAAGATAGCCAACTCAGTAAAGAAGGGGGATAAAACCTGTTATAGGTACATCAGGGAGCGAAGGAAGACCAAGGGAGGGATAGTGAGGCTTAATAAAGGGGAGGAGGGTGGGCAGAGGGTGACAGTGAAAAGGCAGAAATACTAAACAAATATTTTTGCTCAGTATTTACAAAGGAAGAGGGGGAGGTACCTAAAACAAACAGTAGAAACACTCTGGATACAGAAGTTGATACCAGCCCATTTACAGAAGAAAGGGTTCTGAAAGAGCTCTTAAAACTGAAGGTGGACAAAGCAATGGGGCCTGATGGGATTCATCCCAGAATTCTAAAAGAACTAAGGGCAGAACTAGTGACACCACTGACCACCCTCTTTAACAAATCATGGGAGGATGGGGTGGTACCTGAGGACTGGAGGAGGGCAGATGTGATTCCCCTTCACAAAAGTGGGAGCAAGGCAGAAACAGGAAACTACAGACCTGTTAGTTTAACCTCAGTGGTAAGGAAAATGATGGAATCACTTCGAAGGAAAGAATTTTTATGATTTAGAGGCCAGAGGGCACAGGACCCAAGGCAGCATGGATTCACAGCGGAAGGTCATGCCAGACAAATCTGATAGATTTCTTTGACTGGGTGACCAAAGTAGTTGATCAGGGAGGGGCTGTGGACATGGCCTACCTAGACTTTAGTAAGGCATTTGGCACAGTCCCACACAAAGATTAATATACAAGTTAGCCAGCCTGGGAGTGGGTCCCAAGATGACAGCCTGGGTAAAGAATTGGCTGGAGAATAGGACACAGAGTAATAGTAAATGGAGTCCACTCTGAAAAAGGGGGTTAGCAGGGGCACCGCGAGGGTTCAGTATTAGATCGGTCCTCTTCAATGTCTTTATAGCAACATTGCAGAGGACTGGAAGGAAAAGTATGTCTCTTTGCAGATGACACAAAGATCTGCAACAGAGTTGATGCACAAGGTGGGGTGGAAAGGATGAGAAGGGACTTAGCAAGGTTAGAGGAATGGTCAAATGTATGGCAGCTTAGATTCAGTGCTAAGAAGTGCAAGGTAATGCACCTGGGAAACAAAAACCCAGGGGAAGAGTACACAATGGGGGGTGAGATACTAACAACAACAAAAATGGAAAGGGACCTGGGGGTAGTCATATCAGATGACCTAAAGGTGGGCAAGCAATGTGAGAGGGCAGCAAGGAGGGTTGGGGGATACTGGGATGCATAGGGAGAGGCATCACCAGTAGAAAACAAGAAGTTATTATCCTCTGTACAGACAGCTGGTGAGACCACATCTGAGTACTGCGTGGCAGTTCTGGAGACCCAATCTCCGCAAAGACATAGACAGGATGGAAGCTGTCCAGAGGAGGGCAACTAAAATGGTGCAGGGTCTGCACTCGGAAGACATATGAAGAGAGACTTAAGGAGCTTAATATGTATAGCCTCGAGGAAAGGAGGGAGAGGGGACATGATAGAAACTTTCAAGTACCTCAAGGGAATCAACAAAGTCCAAGAGGGTAGCATCTTTCAAAAAAAGAGGTGTGCAAGAACAAGGGGGCACAATTTGAAGATAGAAGGGGGCGGCTCAGAGGTAATTTAAGGAAGTATTTTTTCACAGAGAGGGTTGTGGATGTATGGAACAGCCTTCCAGAGGAGGTTGTGGAGTCAAAAACAGTGGTGGAATTCAAGCATGCATGGGACAGTCATAAGGCAATTCTAGGGGTTGGGGGTAGGAAGAAGTAGGCTGCTGGTTAACTAGGATCTGCAGCTTATCCATCAGGTTGGGAAATGGGCAGACTGGGTGGGCCAAGCGGTCCTTATCTGCCGTCAAATTCTATGTTTCTATCCTGTCTATTATATGCCATTGACAATTTGGCATGGAATCAAGGGCAGCAGCCAATTAAAGTAGCAGACAGCAGTAGCATGCTCATTAGTGCCCCCCCCCACTGCACCTGTCTCATCTGTTGGCGACCCGTCCCCTTCCTTTAGCACCAGAATTTTTGTAACTGTTGTGCACATTGCACACAGCATGCCAGGTTGTGAGACACTCTGTTAGAATTGAAAATAGTTTTTCATGACTGTGAAAGACTCCCGGAAATTGGATTTGGATCCATCACATCGAGTCGAGAAGTGTCCAGTCCAGCACCATGAGCGGCCCTCCTTTGACGTTGTGGTTGTTGTGTATGTAAGTATTTATTTCTTTTTTCACTGCCTGGCCAGCCACCACAAAGTGGATAGTCAGGAGAGAGAGACAGAGAGAGAGGGATTTAAATTCTAGACTGTTTTCTTTTGTGTCAGATCTGGTCACAATGAGGGATGTCAGTGTGTGAGAAGAAGTGGGCATGTTTGTCACAATGAGCAGGGCAGCAACACCAGTCATGAATAGAGACTAGAGTGTCTTAACACGATGGGTTGTACTTGAATGAAGAACATGTGTATGGGTTGTGCCAGGCCGGCAAACTAAATTGAGTTGACTTAGGTATGCACGGTGGGAATTGGGACATTTTTTATTCTCGCAGAATCAGAAAATGATCAGTAGCTCTCTCACTCTGACTGATGCCCCCTGGGTTGGCTCTCTGGCCTTGGGGAGGGGTGGGGATAAAAATTCCTGTACTGTCTGGTACTACAGTCTTTGACTGAAGGATAGCATAGAAAGCCACAGTGACATTGCTACTGGCAAGAGGTAGTGATAGTGCAACAGAGTGAGTGAGAAACAGGGAAAAAGACTGAGAGAGAGGGTGGTGCTGCTGTAAGCCTGCACAACAATGAATGAATGTTGTCACTATGGGGTGATCTGGCTCTCTGATTGCCTCTCTCTCTCAGTGGAGGAATGCAGCTCTCTTGCTTGTTTTGGTTACCCCTCGAGTTTCCTGCCTGTCTGGCTGGCAGCTGCAACGCTCTTGATCTTACAGTAAATAATAATAATAATAAACTTTATTTTGATGGTGACTTTCAAAACCTAGGTGCCTAACAAAGTTAAAATCACATAATCATAAAATTTAACCGCAACATAATCAACAAAAACATCTTAAAAACAAATAATCATAACATCTTCAAAACTTTCCATCAGTTAAAAACTATATGCTTGACTTCATAAATAAAGAGAATGTTAATCTACTTCTTCAGTTGTTCAGTGATAATATTTGCCTTTAAATTTGTCAGTTCCTTTCTTTTGTAAAGGCAAATCCTATGCCCCAAGTTGTGACAGTGAGTATTAAATATTTTTCTTACCTGAACAGTGATCAGTAATGTCACTATGCAGTGGGTCAGAGTGAGATGTGTGCTATGAGCAAGTGCCACATTTTATTTTTTACAGTCATATGTAATATGCAGTTGCTGGTCTTTTACTTACAGGAGGCACTTTCCATGCCTGTCCAGTGAAGATCAACAAAGCTGAGAAGTGAGCACTGGCAGGGCAGAAGGGTAGGGAGTCTGTGGCAAATGGCAATTATAGAGATCATGATAGCAGAGTTAGTGGGTTGGGTAGTGAGTAATCAACATGGGAGATGGCGAAGATGTGCATGTAATTTAGGTCTACACCCCAGTTCTTGTAGGGTCAGTAATGCATCATGCATGGCGTTAAAATAACACCCACCACTGTCCCAGGGCAGTTGAGTATAGTCACTTAACAGCCCCTCTCCCCATTACTCAAGGGCAGCAGCGCAAGGTTTAATTTTTTATCTTCAATTCTATTTGCATGATTTTTAGGTTGCATGCACTACTAGCACTGACAGGCTAGCAGAAGAGCACTCATACTATCTCTGATGTGGAGCTTGTGGGCAGGCAGGGGTTACATCCATGAGCTGTACTGGCGGGTAGGAAAGGAACAGAACCCACAGCTGGTGTAGGGAGTGACAGCGGGGGGGTGTCAGTGTTTATGGTTTGTTCTAAAACAGTCCTGTTATTTGTATTAAGTTCTTGATCTGTGGTTCTGCTCCCCCCTCCCCCTTTACTTTTTAAGCAATGTACCACGACAGGGTGTGTGATAATGCTGGTGTGGTTCAGTCATGAGGCCACAGGTTGAGTGAGTAAAATACACCAGAACTGGGTAAATCTTGGCATTACCCCATACCATGAAGTGGTGTATTGTGATTATACAATGCCCCCTTTTATTTTGTGCTAAAATATGAAAAAAAAATAGTTTTTTTTTTATTTTACATTATTTTTGTGTAATGTGTTCTTGCATCAAAAAAAAAAATTGTCCTGCTGGCCTTGGATGCTATGGTCTGTCTCTCAGCGAGCATGCACACACACACATGCACACACACACACACACACACACACACACACTCTGTCTCTCAGTGAGCATTGGGAGTGACGTCCATTTTTTTTCAGGCAGGCTTTGATATATTTTAATGGAAAATACTCAGAGGACTAAATGCAGCAGGATTTGATTTGAAGTAGAGAAGCTTTGAAGGTCCACCTGGTGCTTCGACTCAGTGATTGCTGTTTTTTATTTGTATGTGTTACCTTTGAAAGTTTTGTCCGGAGAGACAATATGTGCTGTAAGTGGTCGGAAAGGATTCTGTTTGCTTATTTAAGGTTTTTCTTTTGTGCTCTGTTATGAGGGTCAGGGAATTGGTTTATGCTGCTGGTATCGGCTGCGCTGCTGCCAGCCTTGTCAGGCAGGTGTTCATAAAGTCACTTTGGGGGGTGGGGGGACTGTGGCGAGTTAACAAGAGAAACCGAGGGGGGGGCACTAGCAAGTTCACCTAGGGGGTGCCATATACCCTAAGGCTGGCCCTGCTGAGGAACTACCGAATATAAGTACACACAATCCTTAAAGCTGAGGAAATACTGAATATAAACACACACAATACTTAGAACTGAAGAACACCTGAATACAAGCAAACACCATCCTTAGAGCTGAAGAACTACTGAATACAAGTACACATAATCCTCAGAGCTGAGGAACTACTGAACACAAATACACAAAATCCTTAAAGCTGAGAAATTAGTGAATGTAAGTACACACAATCCTTAGAGCTGAGGAAATACTGAATACAAGAACACACAATTTTTAGAGCTGAAGAACTACTGAATACAAGTACACACAATCCTTGAAGCTGAAGAACTACCGAATACAAGTACACACAATCCTTCAGGCTTGGGAACTACAGAATACAAGCAGACCCAATTGTTAGAGCTGAGTAACTACTGAATACAAGTACACATAATCCTTAACGCTGAAGAACTACTAAATACAAAGTACATGCAATCCTAAAAGAACTGCTGAATACAAGTACACGCAACCCTTAGAGCTGAAGAACTACTGAACACAAGTACATGCAAACCTTAGAGCTGAAGAACACCTGAATATAAGCACACACCATCTTTAGAGATGAAGAATTACTGAATACATTTACGCATACTCCTCAGAGCTGAGGAACTATTGAATACAAGTACACACAATCCTTAAAGCTGAGAAATTAGTGAATATAAGTACATACAATCCTTAAAGCTGAGGAACTATTAAATACAAGTATACATAATCCATAGAGCTGCTGAATTATTGAATACAAATGCACACAATCCTTTGGGCTGATGAACTACTGAATACAAGAACACACAATCCTTTAAGCTGAGGAACTACTGAATACGAGTACACACAATTCTTAGAGCTGAAGAACTACTGAATACAAGTACACACAATCCTTGAAGCTGAGGTACTATTGAATATAGGTACACACAATCCTTCAGGCTAGGGAACTACAAATACAAGTACACACAATCCTTTGGGCTGAGAAACTACTGAATACAAGTGCACACAATTGTTAGAGCTGAATAACTACTGAATACAAGTATACACAATCCTTCAGGCTAGGGAACTACAGAATACAAGCACACACAATCCTTAGTGCTGAGGAACTGCTGAATACAAGTGCACACAATCCTTAGAGCTGAGGAACTACTGAATACAAGTACACACAATCTCTAGACCTGAAGAACTACTGAATACAAATGCACATAATTCTTAGTACTGAGGAACTACTGAATATAAGTACATGCAGCCCTTAGAGCTGAACAGCTACTGAATAGAAGTGTACACAATCCTTAGAGCTGAGGAACTGCTTAATACAAGTGCACACAATCCTTAGATCTGAAGAACTACTGAATACAAGTATACACAATCCTTCAGGCTAGGGAACTACAGAATACAAGCACACACAATCCTTAGCACTGAGGAATTACTGAATACAAGTGCACACAATCCTTAGAGTTGAGGAACTACTGAATACAAGTACATGCAATCCTTAGAGCTGAAGAACTACTGAATACAAGTACGCATAATCCTCAGAGCTGAGGAACTACTGAATACAAGTACATGCAGCCCTTAGAGCTGAGGAACTATTGAATACAAGCACACACAATCCCTAGACCTGAAGAACTATTGAATATAAGTGCACACAATCCTTAGCACTAAGGAACTACTGAATACAAGTACATGCAGCCCTTAGAGCTGAAGAACTACTGAATACAAGTACACATAATACTTGGAGTGGAGGAACTACTGAACACAAGTACACACAATCCTTAGAGCTGATGAACTACTGAATACAAGTACACACAACCCTTGCAGCCAAGGAACTACTGAATACAAATATACACAATTCTTTTTTTTGTACATTCTATCTTTTCCTCCTCTCAGTGGGTGGGGGCCATCCCCATTTCAGCCATTTACACGGGCCCTCAACAATCATCTGGTCGGCCTCCACTGCAGCTGTGAAGCGGGGGGGACCATGGCTTACCCCTCAATGAAGGGTTCCCTCTCCAGCATGGAGCAGATCCAGGGAGGAGAGACTGCATCACCCTTGAGCCACTGCCCTGACTTATGCTGGGCTTTGTTTGGCTGGTGATTGTTGGCCATTGGGGTCATCATGGTATACATTAAGAGGGGCACTTCTACTAAAGCTCCGGAGGTGCAGACGTGCAATGATGTCCAGCGTGTGGTGAGTATGCATCCATGCTTGCCCTCAGGACGTCCACCACTGCCCTGATCCCAGTTGCAGGTGTCCCTGACTGCAGCAACCACTGGTCTCCACTAGAGGTCGCTAGTGCTGGGGACACAAGCCCCAACCCACCCCAAGAGAGGAGAGCAGTCCTCTGGATGCTTGACCCTCTTCTCCCCCACCGGCCCCCGATGGCCCAAGTTCGTTCCCAAACCTGAGACACCAGCATGGTGCAAGGTGTGGCATCCAGTGCCTCATCCCTCAGTGCCACCGGGCTGGCCAAAAACATACAATTCTTAAAGCTGAAGAACTAGTGTAGTATAAATGTAATGCTGAACATAATAGACTAATTCCACATACTAACAGCTGAGATGCAAAAAAAAAAAAAGCATAATGTCCAAATGTCATGCTTGACTCCACATCTCACCAAGAGTAAATCCGTAATAAAAGACCCTAAGGTCAGGATGAGGTGTTTCAGTTTACTCAGCTATAAAACTGGGAAGGGGCAGGACCACACTGTAAACAAGAGTATGTCACAGCTGAGCTACCCTGGATAAATAAAATATCAAATAAAACAGGCTGCCCAAATAAAAGGCAGGTGTGCTCAAGCTAAGGTAGCACAAGAGACTTTTCAGCACTCTACAGGCTCACAGACATTTCAAAATCAATAAATATTTAAACGGTGTAACATCTGAGTGCCAAAAAAAGTACTGCATGTTTTAAACTGATGTATATAAAAGGTTTATGTCTGAAGTTTGCTAAAATCATGCTAGGTAATCAGTGTTTATATTATTCATAACCCTTTGCTAGTTCAGCAGTTCAAGACTTTGACTCCCTAGTAACAGCTGAAGCTGCAGCATCTGCACAGAGTTTGCAGTGGAACTTAGAAACCCTTGCTCATGCTTGGAGTCAAGCCTAAGATGTACAGCAGCAATGTTCTAATCAGGTTTTGGCTCTAGCCCTTGAAGAATGCAGAAACAGCTTTCCTGAGGCAGCTCATGTTCCAAACCAAAAAGCCAAGTCAGCATATCTTGTATCCAGCAACCCCACAGAACTTGGGCATATCAGACAGAATCTCGCTGCCCAGCAAAGTCTAGCCAGCTCAGTCAATATCCAGCAACCACCCAACATCCAACCATAAAAGCAAGTATCCAGCAGCCCCATAGAATTTAACCAGAACAACCAGTATCCAGAAGTCCAGTGCCTAACCAGTAACCTAGAACAGCCAAGTCAGCTCATTTAATATCCATTAACCCAGCAGAGCCAAGCCAAACCAAGCAAATTCAGCCAATATCCAGCATCCCAGCAGGGGTAATCCAGTATCTCAGCAAAGCCAGGCCATCTCGGACAATACTTCAAATAGTCAAGTCAGCTCAGCCAATATCCCAGCAGAACAAAGCCAGATGAACTAGTAGCAGTTACAAAATGGGTTAGATACTTGGAGCTCTCTGATTGGCTGAAAGTCATAGCAGGGGGTACATTAACTACCAGTATAGCCCAGTGGATAACAAGTGCCATCTCTCTCATGTATCCTTGTGTCCAGCCTGCATTCTCATTGGCTGAAAGCACCCAGCTAAACTGCAAATTGCCACCAATTTTATCTCTCGCTTAGCAAGAGCTACTGGCCCCCCAACGCTCCCTAGTTCAGTGCCAGCTGCCTGCTGACTACATTTTTTTTATTTCTTTTTTTTTTTTTATGTACAGTACCATCTTGTCCCATGCCCCCTGATTCCCGATAGTGTGACTCTCAGAGAGTCGACTGCACTTTTGCTCCTCCCTCCTCCAGCCGGTCGCTCGCTCGCTCTTGAAAATGAAGCAGCTTCTAATTTATGGCGATAACAGACATTGCACTAACAGTGAAGTAACTTACCCTCTTCAGTACTGTCACCTCCCTCAAATAGTCTTTAAAAAAAATGTCCCTTACTTGCCAATGGTGCATCTGCTATCCCACTGCATCTCTCTATGTCTCGTGCAATGTCCATGCACATCCCTTCCAACCGACAAATATCAGGATACAAACATATACTGTTAAAAATGATCTCGATAAAGTTTACAAAAATAGAGATGTACCCAGTGGCAAAAACAGAGGTATACTGACTGCTGAGCGGTGTCCATGGAGTCTTTCTGCCTCAATTTCAGCAGCTGCTTCAGATGGTGGGCTGGGGGCCCTCTACAGCTGGACTTTCTCCTATCAGTTTTAGCAGCTACTTCAGATGGGAGAGGGAGCCATCTACAGCCAACTGCAGCAGCGTAGGGATTACTTTTCAGAACCTTTCTCCTTTACACATTTATATTTATTTTTCACACCTTCTTTACATACCCTGTAGTTGTAGAAATTTGTATGTAAAATATGTACAAAAAGCCTATTTTCTAAGCACAATAATACCTTCCAGAGTGGGCAGTATGAACAATACCAGACCTTCCAGGGACTATAAAGCCCTCCGTCCCATCGGCATCATCATGACCCTGGGTAGTCTGGTATTGCCCAATACCCCCCACCCTGTTGGGTATTATTGCTTACATAGCCCAGCAGACCCTAACCAGTTCTGCAAGTCTCAATCAGCCTAAAACAGCCAAATTAGCTCAGCCAGTAAACAGCAGAAAGCTGAACCAAGCAAGCAAAACCAATATAACACAGCCCTGCAGAGCCATGCTAGCTAAGCCAGTAACTAACAGCTCTGCTGGCAAACTCAGTATTTAGTAGCTCCCCAAGCCAAAGCCAGTTTAGCTAATAACCAGTAGCACAAAAGTGACTGGCCAGTTAAAAGAGAACTACACCCTCATATCTTCTAAATGTTATTTGTTTCCATGTCAAAAGACAACCTTTTTCATGTAGCTGTTGAAGATGTATGCAACTGCATTAGTCAGTTTTCACAGTTCATAATATACCCTGTTACTGTCCTGGGAGACTCCATTTTGTGGTTGTTGAAATATCATTGTTCCTGAGAGCTGCATTAGCATATGAGAACATGATGCGTAATCACATTTTAAGCTCCCCAGTATGCCTGTCTGCTTAATTAGTCTTCAAAGAAACAAGGTACAAGAAGGTGTGAACTATCACATTTACCTTCAGTGAGCTTTGCAAATTATCAGAGTTATGATGCAGGATTTTCCCCTTTAAACATCATTCAGTTTATGAGTTTCCAGAGAGTTTTTGCAGGGTATTTGTTCTTTCAACATAGAGATACATGATCCAGATGGTTGATCTGACATCATGTTTTCATATGCTAATGCAGTTCTCATGGACAATAAATGAAATTTCAACAACTGTGAGATGGAGAGCCCCAGGGCAATCACATTGGCTACCATAAGCAGTGAAAACAAACTAAGGCTAACACATATAGCCTTAACAGCTACAGGGATGGAGTTGTCTATTGACATGGAATCAAATAAAATTTAAATGATATGAGGGTGTAGTTTTCCTTTAAGTTAAGATCTAGCAGCCCAGCCAAGACATACCAGCTTAGCCATTATACAACAGTTCAGCACAGCCTAGCTAGCTCCGTCTGTATCAAGTAGCCCAGCCAAACCAAGCCAAGTCAGCATCAAGCAGCCCAGGAGAACCAAGTCAACCCAGTGATTTCAAAGTTACGCAGCTCAGCCATGTCAGCTCAGTCAGTATTTACATACTAGTGGAACTAAGACAGTCCAGTCACTATAATAGCAAAACAAAGTCAGTCAGCCGATATCTTAAATATTCACACCAGCTCGGCCAGTACACCAGCAGAACCAAGACAGCAAATATAGTACTGTATCCAACAGCCCAGCAGAGACTAGACAGCTTAGCTAGTTTCAGACAGTCCAGAAGAACCATATATGCTCATGCTCAGGAAATAAACAGCAGCCAACCAAGGCAATTCAGCATATCCAGTTCTTAATAGCCCAGCAGAACCATTCTAATGAAGCCAGTATCTCATGGTCCCATAAAACCAAGCAAACTAAGTTACTATCCAACAGTGTAGCAGTGTCTAGCAGCTTCTAGCCAGCTCAGTCAGCATCTAGTAGTTCAGCAGAAACATGTCAGCTAGCATGCAGCAGACCAGCAGAAGTTGGCCAGCTCATTCAATATCAAGCAGCCCAGCAGAAGGAACAAGGCAATCCAGTAAGTAACAAGAAACACAGCAGAGCTAAGCCAGCTCAGTCAGACTCTGAAATAGCCAAGCCAGCTTGACTAGCATCATAGCACACCTAACCCCATAAAGATAGTATGACAATAGCCAGCAGAGTCTAGCCTGCTCAGCATGCATCAAACATTATACAACATGGGTGTGCCTTTTTTCAGGAAGATAAAGAGATATCTCACTGACCACATGTGAGATATCACTTTTTTATATTCACAGTTGGGTATGTCACAATGGATATCTTGGCCAGTTGGGTATGTCACAAAAGGTTTGGAACTCATTTAGAATGTTCGGCCTCAGTAACAGTACTAACCATATTCAAATACAAATAGCTTTAAAACGAAAAATGATAGCATTGCACTGCAAGCACAAAAGTTGTTCACTACAAAAATATCTACAAAATGAGTGGTGTTTCATTTATAGCTACCTTTTTTTATAATTAACAAATAAACAGCAGAAAATATATCTTCTCTTCACTTTTTCAACAAACAAATGCGAATAACTTTAAAACAAATAATGGTCCGGCTAGACCAGTGGCATGGAGGGATGAGGCATTGTGCCTTACCTCCTGCTACACCAGTGACCCGTGTTCATGGTGTGAGCAGGCCACCAAGGATCAGCTGGGGAGGGAGAGGACTGAGCATCCAAAGGACAGCTCTCTTCTCCTGGGGAGGGGTGGGATGGATTGCTGCCTGCCTGACCCCTAGCAGTGGCTGGCGGCTGGTACAGTGGGCCCACAAAGAGGCGGCGGTTGCAGGGCAGATGCCTGATGTGCCATGTATGGAAGTGTGCCGGCTCGGACATTGGCGTCATTGCACGCCACACTCGGGGGATGGGCAACACTGAAAAAAAGGAGGAGAAAATACATTGGCCGGCAGGATGAAAGCCAGCCCCTAGCAGGCTCCACACCTGGCTAGTTGGCAACTCACTAGGGCAAGAGGCAAGTCCAGTGGACACTGGGTTGATGGGCTGGGGGGGCGGATGGAAGGAGGGCACAGGAGCAGAAAGAAAATATATTAAAAAAAATTATAGCATAGTACAATGAGCACAAAATTTGTTCAGCACAAAAAGATCTACAAAATGAGTGGTGTTTCATTTACAGATGCCTTTTATTTTGTTTTATAATTGACAAAAACAGCACAAAATCCAATTTGCTTCACTTTTTGTAACAAACAAATGCAAATAACTTTAAAACTGAAAAAAGGGAGACCCACAATTGTTGTATAAATTGAATATGATATGGGTGGTAGTGAAATAGTAGAAATATCTCCACTCACTGTCACTGAACTCTAGATATCCCACTCGTGGATTCACTACTCATGGGATATCAAGAGTTCAATAGCAATGTGTGAAGATATTTCTACTATCGCACTCTCATCCATGTCATATCCCATATATCCTGAAGAGGCAAACTAATTCAAGGCAGCAAGCAGAAACCAGCTAAGCCAAGGTAGCTCAGCTAGTGCCCACAAACCCAACAGATTCTAGACAACTCCATCAGTATCTAGTAGACTAGCAGAACCAAGTCATTTAATTTAATTTCATTTCATTTGTTTATTTTGCCAGGAAGTTGGACTGGATCCAAAGACCCTTCTTCCACCACGCCTGGGGGAGGAAGTAACAAAGATACAAACAAAATGACAAATAAGTAACATAAAATCACTAAAAAATACTTACAATATCACAGTCTTACTCACCTTTATACATAGAAACATAGAAACATAGAATTTGATGGCAGATAAGGACTGCTTGGCCCACCCAGTCTGCCCATTTCCCTACCTACTGGATAAACTAGAGATCCTAGTTAACCAGCAGCCTACTTCTTCCTACCCCCACCCCTAGAATGGCCTTATGACTGTCCCATGCATGCTTGAATTCCACCACTGATTTTGACTCCACAACCTCCTCGGAAGGCCCGTTCCAGGCATCCACAACCCTCTCTGTGAAAAAATACTTCCTTAAATTACCTCTGAGCCGCCCCCATCTTCAAATTGTGCCCTCTTGTTCTTGCACACCTCTTTTTTTGAAAGATGCTACCCTCTTGGACTTTGTTGATTCCCTTGAGGTACTTGAACGTTTCTATCATGTCCCCCCTCTCCCTCCTTTCCTCAAGGCTATACATATTAAGCTCCTTTAGTCTCTCTTCATATGTCTTCCGGTGCAGACCCTGCACCATTTTAGCTGCCCTCCTCTGGACAGCTTCCATCCTGTCTATGTCTTTGTGGAGATTGGGTCTCCAGAACTGCACACAGTACTCCAGATGGGGTCTCACCAGCTGTCTGTACAGAGGAATAATAACTTCCTGTTTTCTACTGGTGATGCCTCTCCCTATGCATCCCAGTATCCCCAACCCTCCTTGCTGCCCTCTCACATTGCTTGCCCACCTTTAGGTCATCTGATATGATTACCCCAGGTCCCTTTCCATTTTTGTTGTTGTCAGTATCTCACCCCCATTGTGTACTCTTCCCTGGGTTTTTGTTTCCCAGGTGCATTAACTGCACTTCTTAGCATTGAATCTAAGCTGCCATACATTTGACCATTCCTCTAACCTTGCCAAGTCCTTCTCATCCTTTCCACCCCACCCTGTGCATCAACTATGTTGCAGATCTTTGTGTCATCTGCAAGAGACATACTTTTCCTTCAGTCCCTCTGCAATGTCAAGCTATAAAGACATTGAAGAGACGATCTAATACTGAACCCTGCGGTGCCTCACTAGTAACCCTCCTTTCTTCTGAGTGGACTCCATTTACTATTACTCTCTGTGTCCTATTCTCCAGCCAATTCTTTTCCCAGGCTGTCATCTTGGGACCACTCCCCAGGCTGGCTAACTTGTATATTAATCTTTTGTGTGGGACTGTGTCAAATGCCTTGCTAAAGTCTAGGTAGGCCATGTCACAGCCCCTCCCTGATCTACTACTTTGGTCCCCAGTCAAAGAAATCTATCAGATTTGTCTGGCATGACCTTCCGCTGTGAATCCATGCTGCCCTAGGGTCCTGTGCCCCTCTGGCCTCTAGATGCTTCGACAATTCTTTCCTTCAGAAGTGATTCCATCATTTCCCTATCACTGAGGTTAAACTAACAGGTCTGTAGTTTCCTGCTTCTGCCTTGCTCCCACTTTTGTGAAGGGGAATCACATCTGCCCTCCTCCAGTCCTGGTACCACCCCATCCTCCCATGATTTGTTAAAAGGTAGTCAGTGGTGTCACTAGTTCTATCTTAGTTCTTTTAGAATTCTGGGATGAATCCCATCAGACCCCATTGCTTTGTCCACCTTCAGTTTTAAGAGTTCTTTCAGAACCCTTTCTTCTGTAAATGGGCTGGTATCAACTTCTGTATCCAGAGTGTTTCTACTGTTTGTTTATGTACCTCCCCTCTTCATTTTAAATACTGAGCAAAAATATTTGTTTAGTATCTCTGCCTTTTCACAGTCTCCCTCTGCCCACCTTCCCTCCCTTTATTAAGCCTCACTATCCCTCCCTTGGTCTTCCTTGGCTCCCTAATGTACTTATGAAGGTTTATCCTCTTCTTAACTGAGTTGGCTATCTTTTCCTCGGTTTGGGCCTTTGCTGTTCTGACTGCCTTCCCAGCCTCCTTTTGCTTTAACTGATACAGTTCTCTGTTCTGCTCCTTCTGCGATTCCTTGTACTTCCTGAATGCTTTCTTTTTCTCTTGAACCTTCACTGCCACTTCCTTTGAGAACCATAGTGGTTTCTTACGTCGTTTTGTATTTGCTTCACACAAAGGCTCGTTACCTCTGTGATGGCAGTTTTTATTATTCCCCATTGTTCTTCCACCCCTCCTTCCTGCCCATTTGCTAGTGCATTCCTTAGGCACTCACCCATTTAGCAAGTCAGCCCTCCTAAAGTCCAGTACTTTTGCCTTTGTGGCTTGACTCTATTGCTGTGTTTATTGTGAACCATGCTGTTAGAGTGGTGGCTAGTTCCCAGATGGCTACCCACTTCTACCATCTGTGATCTCTCTCCATCTCCATTTGAGAGAATCAGGTCTAATATTGCTCCCTCTCGAAAGTGGGCTCCAATACTAGTTGTCTAAGGCATGCCCCTGTAGGGCATCTAGAATAACTCCACTCTTGGAAGTGGCTGCTGCAACTGCACTCCAGTTAACATCTGGCATATTCAGATCACCCATCAGCAATATCTCCCCTTTTTCTGCCATTCTAAGTATACTTTCTATCATTTCCTTGTCCATTTCCTCCCCCTGAGAAGGGGGTCTGTATACAACAATGTACTTTAAAAATCACATATCACATGCAGCTCCATTAAATAATGTTAATTCACAATTCACATTTCATCATGTCACCCCTACACACTTGCAACTAGATACACCAATCAGATGATTCGCTAGAGTTTTCCTAAAAACATATCTATTGCTATCAATATCCAAATTCATGTGTAATAAATTATTTATCATTTTTGGCCCATAGTTTATTATGGAGCACTCTGCAGTTTTTGTGTTTATTTTATTTTCAATATATAGTTTGTCCAGAGGCACCCTCAGCGCTCTGAGTTTGTGTGCTGAAATTGTTTTGCCAATTCTAAAGGTGTCTGGGTATGACATAACTTATGGAGAAGCATATATGCTGTTTTAATAATTCTCTGCTTTGGCAGTAGAGTCCCAAAGGAATGGTACAAATTACAGTGATGTTCCCTTTTGTTTATGTAGTCTGTTGCAAACCTCATAATATTGTTGAACGTCACTGTATATTTGTGAACTAAAGTCTCAGGAACATTTAATAGAATACTGTTGTATTCTAATACTGGCAACAAAACTTGGTTCACTCTTGTTTGTTTTACCTGTGCGTTAAACAATTTTTGTTTCCGTATAGGAATCCCAATTTAATGTTAACTTTTTGTGTTATTTTGGATACATGCTCATTCAAAGCTAGACTACTGTCTAACATTACTCCTAGGTAATTAAAACCCTCACCTGCTCAAGCATAGCACCATGCCTTCTCACTATGTTCAAGGGGTTATCCTAAAGTCTGAGCATAAAACCAAACAGTGTTGTAACTGTCTTTCTCTCATTTAATAAAATGTTGTTTTCTGCAAACCATCTTTGGAGGTCCCAATATATAGGTTGCAATTTTTCTTCCAGGTCCACTCCTGTTCTGGCTTCCCAATAGATCACTGTGTCATCGGCATACATAATGATCAATGCATTGTTAAAAATGGCAGGTAAATCATTTATAAAGACAGAGAACAGGAGAGGACCCAGAACTGAACCTTGGGGAACACCAGTTTTAACACATCTCAGGGAAGATGCTACTGAGCCAATCTTTACTTGCTGCCTTCTTCCAAGCTGATAATGTTCAAACCATGGAATTGCATACTCCCCTACCCTTAATTGCTTCAATCTGGATATCAAAATAGAGTGGTCTACCAGATCGAAGGCCTTGGTCAGGTCAATAAAAATCCCACTTGTTACTAGGCCCTTATCCATTTTGTTACAGATGTCACTAGTTAACTTGACCAAGGCCGTCAACATGCTGTACCCCTTTTTAAATCCATACTGATTATCACTCAACAAACATTTTTTTTTCTAAGTAGTCAGTTAGATGTTTTGTGATTATTTTTTCCAACAATTTTGCTAAAGCTTATAAAACAAATATTGGTCTACAGTTATTAACCCGATACTTGTCCCCTGACTTAAAAATGGGGGAAATTATAGCTGTCTTCCAAATATCCCAAATAGGTTAGTACACAATGAATAGTTACACAAATAGATCACTGGTTTAGTCAGGAGTCTAGCAGCTATCATTAATAATCTCAAAGGTAACTCATCAGCCCCTGAGCCCTTGTTATCATTTAAAGCAGCCAACAAATCATATACTGTACTTCCTTTTCCTGTATTTTCATAAATGAAAATATTTGTTGGTTACCAGTATTATTCAATGGTGGTATGCTTGTGTGACAGTGTTTATCTTTTGTGTCTGAGTTCTGAAAATCTACATTTATTTGGTTCCTATATTGACTCATGTCCATGAAAAATTCATTAAACGCATTTGGCACTTTTTGATCGGTATCCAAAACTGTATCTCTGAAAATGACCTTATCAATCTTGCCTGCATTCCCAGGTGTATACAAATCTTTAAAAGAATCCCAATTTTTTTTAGGGTTTAGCAAATGTTTAAGTTGTTGCTCTTTATAAAATTTTTGTTTTGCAATTTTAATTTCTAGTTTACAGACATTTCTAATATGCCGATAGGTGTTTAAGTCAGCTAGAAACCCATTTTTTTATGTTTTTCCATAGCACTTGTCTGGTTTTAAACAGATCTAACAATTTTTGTGTTAACCATGGAGTATGTTTAGTTTTTATCCTGTGCTTCTTCTTAGGTGCAAATGTATTCATGATATTTAAAATTTGCACAGTGAAGGAACTTGCTACTTCATTCATATCGTTAAGATAAAATAGTGGGGACCAAACAATATTACAAACCTCCCTTAAGCTTACTTCTTCTGTTACGTTTCTAAAAGACTGAATTTCTCTGACATGAACTTCTCTAAGTGAATGTTTGTTTTTTTCCTAATCAAAAATGTGGGACAATGGTCAGAAATTGCATCATTCAAAGTGCCTGAGGCTTTTACATAGTCCGATCCCCCACTTACCTTTTTCTGGTTTCACCTAGTTAATGAGTTTATAATCAGTGGCTCAGTAGGTAGCACACTCGCCTCTGAGGCCAGGAGAACAGAGAGCTGTGGGTTCAGTTCCCACATCTGGCACTTGGGTTAATATCCCAGTACTGACACTGTAGTGCAGCATGAGAGGGGTGCTGCACTTCTGAGGTGCCGTCTTTCAGATGAGACATTAAACCATGGTCCCATCTGCCTGGATTGGTGCTAGTTTAGGTGGATGTTAAAGATCCCATGGCACTTATCCAAAAGAGTAGGGGAATTTTATTGAGAAAGTTGGACTTCATTACAGAAAAAAGAAATCAAACAATACAAGAAACAGAAAAAAACTGCAAAATGACAAAAAAAAGCAAGCCAAACATATACATACAGAAATTACAAAACAAGAGGGAAACACCATTTAAACCCCAGTAAAAAGATCACAGTGTGACCATAAATGAAAAAACTGAGGTCCTACAAAACACTCAAAGTCCTGTACTTTAACACTACGAATAGCAATTCTGATATTATCAATAACTTCAGATACTGGAATCAATTTTTGATGCAAAACCAGCATACATCTGGCCTGCCATAAATAATAACAAATGAAAGAAAAAACAATAAATAAAGTGTCTTCATGATATTTTTGACATAATGCACCCTGAGTACAAAACATAATTTGAGCATATGATAAATGTAACAACATTGGTTCTGACCACAAACCAGCTAACTTAGTCCAAAAGGAAACAGCAAAGGGACACTCCAAAAAAAGGTGTTGTTGGGTTTCAACAATAACAGAACAACCCTCCCTGGGGCAAAATCGAGCGTCTAATGCTTTGTGCTTATGATTGCCTTTAACACTCAGACGCCCATAATTACCTAACCAGACGACATCCCACACATAGGAAGGCAAACGGGGATTACAGAGTTGTTGAAGAATCCATTCAACCCGATGTTCAGGACAAAACGTAAAAACCACCCTATCTTGAGCTTCTTTACTCCACATGGTGTCATAAAGAAGTAATCTAGATAAAATACAAAATGCCTGAGGATGTAAATCCCAAGCTAGTGCCACCTTAATAGCTTCTTTCCCATATAATGGAACATCAGAAAATCGAGAAACCCACTCTTTTTTCCCCAAATCCCAACTGGGAAGGCAAGGCATTAACCAATGTAACAACACGGGTTTCCAACTCACCATCCCTGGTTTTTAAGGCTTTCCCAAAATTAGTGTTAAAAAATATACTATAAAAGAAAGCCACAGGGTTAATCATACCAACCCCTCCCTCCTTATATGGTCTATAGGTGATGCTCCTCTTCACAGGGTTCAATCTAGACCCCCACAACCCTTGAAAAAAAATCCTATATAATCTAGAAAACAAACCATGGGTGGTGGAAATACATAACAAAGATGTAAAAAATGGGAAGCACCAAAGTTTTGAGCAACATAACACATTTTTTCTTACCAATCAGATGTTGTTTCCATCCCCAAATCAAACCCTCAGCCTTTCCAAAGGCTAATTGCCAATTATAATGACATACATTATCAGTCCCAAAAAAAAATACCCAAATACTTAAAAGGGCGAATATCAATTGAAATCCCAGCATACCGCCCAGATTGCGGAAGAGCTGGGTGTCCAATAGGAACCCCAATACTTTTGCCAAAATTAACTCGGGAACCAGAAACCGAAGAACAAGTATTGAGAACTTGTAACACATCAGTTTCAACCATACCAATATCCACTGTCAAAACCAAATCATCTGCATATGCTAGGATTTTAACTGGAGCTAATGGGGGGGGGACCCCTAACCCCAAAATCTGGGGACAAAGAGAAATTGCCTGAATCAATGTATCGATACAAAAATTATATAAAAGGGGGCTTAGTGGGCAGCCTTGTCTGACCCCTCTACCCATCCTAACAGGATTACCCAACCAACCATTCACATTTGGAAGGATTGTAGCCTCCTTATACAGAGCTTTAATCCAAAGGAGAAACTGGCAAGGAATCCCAAATGCACCTAACACTACAAATAAAAAATCATGAGAAATCATATCGAAAGCCTTCTCTTGGTCTAACCCTAACACCCAACCTAAACCTTACCTTTCTCACCCAGCTCAAACAATTCCCATAACAGAATTAAATTATCATTTTGGCACCTTCCAGGGATACTGCAAGTCTGGGCAGGACTAAGACGTGATGTAATTTTTATAAGCCTGGCCAACAAAATTTTAGCCATGATTTTATAATCAACATTCAATAAACTTAAAGGTCTCCAATTTTGTAAGTCAGTACGATCTCCCTGTTTTTTAAAGATTAGAATTAAAATAGCTTCCTTCATGGACTTAGTAACTGTACCCATGGTCAGCATATCATTAAATAAGAGAGATAAAGCTGGAACCAAATCCTCTTTAAATATTTGAAAAAAATGAGCAGTAAGGCCATCTGATCCTGGTGCAGAAGCAACATTCAGACTGTCAATGGCACAGTCCACCTCTAAGGGTAAAATATCACCGGACAACATTTCTTGCTCCTCTAAAGGAAGCGGTGGAAGATGTAAGGATTCTAAGAAGGGTTTAGCATCTGTGCAACTTGGAGAATTACCCAACATAGAAAGGACATGTTGTTCCACCACCTGAACCATTACCTCTGGATCTGATACCAGATCACCACTGGGTGACCTGAGTTCCTGAATAAACTTAGAATCCACCCGTCCTTTGCAGTCTTTGAACACATTCAGCCCACCCTTGGTTACCTGTGTCCCAAATTGTGCTTCCTGCCCCAAGGAACTCGCCCTACCATATTGCAGAGATCTCATTTGTGAGCAAAGCACTGCAATCTGAGCACTATAATCCAAATCCGTCGTATCTGATAAGGAAATCAGATGCTGCAGTTGGTGCCGTAGTGCTAGATATGATAAATAAGTTGCAGTATGTTTTGCTGCAGCTTGTCCCTGAAAAATTTGCTGCCATCTGTGTTTTGAATCATCCCACCACTCACAAGGGTCTTCATAAACATCTGCCACAGAAAGTCTGACTGCCCATTCCTCCCTCCAGAGTTTTTGTAGGCGATGGTCCTCTAACAAAGAATCATTAAGGCGCCACCTATTTTTTTTACATCTTGGAGTATTCTTCCAAGAACAGGTCACCTTAATCACTACATGATCGGAAAATTCAAAACCCAGAGTATTACAAGATAGAATCCGTAACACTCGAGATAAAAAAATGAAATCAATACGAGTCCGCAATGGCCCTTTAAAAAAAGTAAATCCCCCTAACTCGTGACACGATCTATATGCATCTACCAACTGAGCAGTTGTAACCACCTCTTTCAAGGCGACTGAATCACAAAATAATTTTGTGGTCTGTAACCCTCTATCCTTCTGATGCAGCCCACAATTAAAATCGCCTACCCATAAAATTAATCTAGAGGAATGCAAGTAAGGCCAAGTTAACTTAAAAAGTGAAACCCTCTGTGCTTTAGATTGAGGGGCATAAACACCAATAATCCGAAATTTTCCCCAAAATAGGAAAAATCCAACAATAATGCACAACCAGGCTGAATGTCAACCAACCGTGATACCCGGAAATCAGAGTTGGAAAATAAAATTCCAACTCCATCACATTTGTCAGTACCAGAAGACCAAAAAGAAGGACCATAAGTCCAGGCCCGAGAGGCTTGTTGAAGCTCACGGTTAGATTTTAGTCTGGTATCCTCTTGACAAATGATATCACAGTTGAAATCTAGTAAAGTTAAATAAACCTCCCCAAGCTTTCTAGGACCTTTAATACTGTTGACATTTAATGTACAAACAGATAAAGTCTCCTTCATGAGGTACCTAAGGGTGACTTACTCCTCCGACTTTGTCTAGTTCTTTTTGCGATGGGGTCTAAATCCCCCCCTCCCTCAGTGTCCGTACAGGAATGAATAGAAGAGCTATCTGTATCTTCCCCACCAGAATCTTTATTGGAGACGTCAGTAGCTAAGACAGCAAATTTATTTCCCACTCTCTATGTATTACCCCTCACATTTTTACCTCGACCCAACACCACTGTACCTTTCCATGTTCTTTTATGGGGTATTTGAACAAATCCAACTGCCTCAGTGCCACACTCCATGTTTACGGGGGGCATTGTGGTGTCAACCCATACAGTATTTTCTGAAACACTCACCTCAGAAACAGGAATGTCCTCCACACCCTCCGTCTGATCTATCTCCACTGCTGGAGGATAGACCCTAGGGTCCTTAACACAAACGTCCTTTGACTTAACCATTGGTTCCCCAGATCCAGAGGTAGATGTGTTCTGAGCCTGAACACAAGCTGCACTACTCTTATCCTGCGTCTGTTGGGCCAAGGAAATCAATCCCACATGTGACGGGCAATTATCCCTATTATGGGATGTCCAAGGGCAGCGACCATGTGCATGCCCAGTTTGTTCGCACAAATTACACTTAAAAAGGTTAAGACAGGCACTAGAAGCATGTCCAAAATCAAAGCAATGACTGCATTTTATAGCGTCTCAAGCAGAGCTAAAATGAGCTCTGGAACCACACTTAAAACAGGTTTAGGCTGTCCCACATAAAAATAAAACCTTTGTCTTTCCCCAAATAAAAAACTCGATGAAGTGACTAGGCCCATTTTGTGGAATACAATTTCCTACCAATCCTCCATCCCCATCCCAAATGTGTTCACTATCTAATGTGGGTGAAGGTTTATTAAGCACCTCACAGCATTATCGTAACAGAATAGAATATCCTCAATATGTACTCCTTCATTTTAAACATGACAGTTATATTTCTAACAGCAGGTTTTGTCAAAGGAATTGCATGAAAGGGAGACCACGTAGGAGAGGCCTGACAAGCAGCATATTGGGCCCAAAATCTATCTAAACTAGAAACTTGTTTGAAACTAACATCATAATTATGATTTCCCAAGCTAATGAGGGCAAATATATCTGAAGAAAGAAATTTCATAGATCCTTTAAGTAGAGTTTTCACCACATAGAGCCTCGTCGGAGGATCCACTAACCCCCCTTTATACAATAGGCGGACTGCATTCCTTCTGGGAGCAAATTCACCTTTAGATGAAAACAAATCAGCCAGCTTAAAACCTACTGGTCTATCAGGATCCTTATCCTGTAATTTTAGTAACTGAGGGCCAAGTCCCATCCGAACTGGACCCTCTGGTTTTAGAGACTTAGACGGGGGCTTTGACAGGGGAATCAAGCAACTCAGAATTGTCCTGTAAAGGCTTTGAAACTAACACATTCAAAGCAGGTTCAACAACAGAAAAAGCAGAGTTATCGCTACCAGACTTTTGCTTAATACCGACAGAAATAGCCCCTTGAAAGTCATTAGTGTTCTGAACAGCCACATTTACCACAGATTCCCCAACCTTGTTCAGCATATTTAGATACGTGGGATCTTGTGAATCTGGGGTCCAAACCCCACCATCACTCTGTTCCCACCCAGCCCCTTTTAGAGCTGTTTCTGGAGACCACGATGTCCCCTGTCGAAAAAAGGCAGATGAAGTGTCTTTAGATGCCTTAGAAACTCGCTTTTCAACAAGATCCACAGTACCTTTTTTACTCCAGCCAGGAGTCTGTGAGGATGGAAAAAAAAGAAAACCTCCGGTCCTTTAGACTTCTTTAAAATAGCAGACTTCTGCACACCAGGCAACACACATGGTTCAGAAGAAAGCTCACCTCCACCTGAGGACTGTAAAAGTTTTTCGGCAACAGGTAAATCCTGCTGGGGCTGTAGGCACACCGAGAGGTCACTTGGAAAACTGCCAGCCCCAGCTCCAGCTTCCAGATGCAGCGCGTCGCTTGCAAGTGACGCTGACTCCACTGTGTCAGTCTGGGTCTCCCCAGACTGAAGAAACGTCGCCTTAGACGGCCCAAGCGCTACCTTAAGAAGTGCAGCAATTTCCTCATCCATGACAGCAAGTTCTCTTAGCAAAGCCAATTGCTTTGCCGTCCACACCGACCGAGAACCACCTTCTCCTGAGCAACCGACCTCCGGTAGCTCGCCAGCCAGAACAACAGCCTTCCGTTCCTCCGTTTCGATAATAGTCACCATCGCGACTTCTGCAACAGCACACTCTTCCTCCATGGCCCCTGAGAGTAGAAGCACAGGGGAGGAGGCCCTATCCCCTGTACTCTCACCATCCAGCTCAAGCTCCGACTGCAGCATACCACCAGCAGCTAGTAGGGGAATTTCCCCGGTGTCCTGGCTAAATTTCCCTCATGCACTATAAATACCACCAACAGCTTAATTTGGTTCAAGGTCAGTTGGCATTCATCTGTGTCCCCCTCCCCTGGGTCATGCCTGAAAATAGGCAGGATTTGTCTAGTGCACTTACCCGGTCAACAAAAACTAAATAAAAAAATAAATACCCTTTAGAAGCAAGATCATTTCTTGTACTGTCAGTTTGTTTCAAATTTAACCAATCTAGATTAAAATCTACCATTAAAATATGCTCTTTGTTATTATTTAGTATTAATACTTCTTGTAATAGTTCAATATCTGTTTTAGCAGTTTTAGGTGGTAAATAAGCGCAGGTGAGGAAAATGTGTGGACCGTGTCCACCTCCCAAGGTCCATTTGATTAAGTAATCAGCAGAGGTGTAATGACCCACTATAACTAATTCAGAGACAAATGTATCTCTGATATAAATCAGAACACCACCCCCTCTCCTTTTAATCCTAACTGATCTATATATTGTATAACCTTCTAGATCTATACTGTCATTACCAATAGAGTTCTTTAACCAGGTTTCACTTAGTGTTACTATGTCAAAACGTTCCTGATCCATCCATAACTTCAGTTCATCAAAATGTGCAGTTAAACTCCAGGGCCCAGATATTCAAAAGGGTTGCACATGGTGCAAGAGTGTTGCACCATGCTCAATCCACTGATGCGCCCTGGTGCAATATTCAAACGGGGATTGTGCCTGGTACAAATCCCAATCTGTGAGCATTAGTAATGTATGGGCGCAGGTGAAAGTGTATGCATACTCTGCACATCGATATTCAGCCCAGGATGTGCTGAGTCCATGCATGCGCAACCCCTACTTGCGCCACACACAGGTGAGCCAAACAAAAAGGAACAACGGCTGGCCACCCACAGGTGAGCTGCCATACTGCAGGCAACACAGCAGCTGCCACCTGTGGGTGGCCACCCGAGCTCCGGCTGCACCTGGCAGCGCCCCCCCCATGGCCGATCGTGGGCATACATAGAAAAATGATCCTCAAAATCCCTGGTGGTCCAGTGGACCACTGTCAGCCAGATCGCGGGTATTTGTAAAATAAAATAAAGTCCTATATCCCTGGTGGTCCAGTGGACCGCTGCCATCCCAATCGTGGGCTTAAGTATGAATAAAATAAAGTCAGATATCCCTAGTGGTCCAGTGGACCACTGTCAGCCTGATCACGGGCTTAAGTATGAATAAAATAAAGTCAGATATCCCTGGTGGTCCAGTGGACTGCTCGCAGCCCAATCGTGGGCTTAAGTATGAATAAAATAAAGTCAGATCTATTCACATATCTGGAATGTGTAGTATGGTACGGGCTGCACGCCCACTGGTTCACACTGTGGACCAATGGGCATACAGCCCTACCTACGGTGTCAGTCGGCGGGATGGCAGGTGGGTGGGGTGCTGCCGCCCACCACTGATGGGGAGGAGTGGGGCGGTGGGGTTCAGTGGGTGGGTGGGGAGGGAGTACAGTTGGACCACCAGGGATGTTGGACGTCCGCCCGCGATCGGGCTGCGAGCAGTCCACTGGACCAGCAGGGATATTTTACCTTATTTTCTTTATACTTAAGCCCGCGGTGGGGCTGACAGCGGTCCACTGGACCACCAGGGATATAGGAAATTATTATATTTTAGAAAAGCCGGCGATCGGGCTGTGAGTGGTCCACTGGACCACCAGGGATATTTGACCTTATTTTCTTTATACTTAAGCTCGCGATTGGGCTGCGAGTGGTCCACTGGACCACCAGGGATATTTGACCTTATTTTCGTTATACTTAAGCCCGCGATCGGGCTGACAGCGGTCTACTGGACCACCAGGGATATAGGAATTTATTTTATTTTACAAATGCCCACGATTGGGCTGAAAGCAGTCCACTGAACCACCAGGGATATTGGACACGATTTGTAGTTGCTGAAGCCCGTGATCGGGCTGTGGGGCACAATGTCACGCTATGCAGGGGGCGTCGGTCCCCAACGGCTGCTGCCTGACAGGGCGCCAGGCGCAAGTCGCCGGGGACTGGTGCACCTGCATGCAAATGGGGCCATAATGACATGCAAATGGCCCCATCTGCACCTTGCATACATTATGACCCAATTTGCATGTGCACTTTTGAATATTGCGGTTGCTGCACGTAACGCAACAGAACTTGCTCTAGAGCATCTCCCTGCTCCACTCTGGCCACTTGCACTGGCACAGTGCCACTGTACCATGAACACTGCGGGTGGCGAGGGTGTGATATTCAACGATGCTGTGCCATGGCGCAGCTCCCTTGAATATCGCCCAGTCAACACCCCTGCGCAGTCAAGTTGCGCTGAACCCAGGCTTGCGCCACAACCTGGCACAGTTTGAATATCTGGACCCTGATGTTTAAATGTATAATCCTTATATCCTTCAAACATGGTAACTCTGTGACAGAATGTACTGAATATGGTCCTGGGTTTCTCTCTATATCCCCCCCCCCCCAATAAAATAAGTGATAGCTGTACAGGTGAATAGTGAGCCAACCAGGGTTTGTGTAATAGCTTTAAATATTTTACATCCAAGCTACCAGTTTTAGTCTTGATGCCACTGTGCCAAAGTTTGAGATTGGTAGAAACGCTCACAATTAATTCCACAGTGACACAGTAGCTCATGATTTACCGTCATATCTTTTCTGTGTTTGAAAAGCATAATACAAAGATCCCGTAAACAGTTGCCATTGTCTTCAATAATTATAGAAGTGTGTAATATCCACACAAGAATGTTACATGTTAGCAGGCTTGTACATACCATTACTTTAGGATCCATAGTTTAATCTCACAGTAATAAAACCTGTATGTATAAAACAGCCCCTCACTTTTACTAAACAATTTCAAATTAACATAAATGTTAAAAGCGTCCTCCAGGTAAACTCACACAGTGTGACTCACACCAGTCCTGTGAGCCACTCATACATGCAGCCACTCCACGGGCAGCTGCTAGATCTGGTATACCTTTAAAGTGAGTGTAACCCCCTCCTCCTCCTTCCCACGTCACCACCAGCTCCCAGTTCCCCGTCCACCGGCCACTGCCACCAAGTCGGGACTGAGGATTAGATGTTACACAGTCACTGGAGGGTCTGGAAGTCCCAAAAGTCCAGCAAGCAGCTGACGCTGAAAAACAGTACAGAGGTAAGCATCCTTTGCTGCAGTCGGGCGGGTTGAAAAGTGCAGAGTCAGGTCCATCAATATCCATATACCCTGCAGAATACATTCAGTAAGTATACACCAGTTCAATGGTGCCTTATCCACTCAGTATCAAGTGGCCCAATGAAAACAAAACAGTCTACCCAGCATGCAAAAGCCCAGTAAACCTGCTTAGCTCAGCAATATCCAGCAAAGCACAGTCACCTATGTCAATATTCAGAACAGTAGTCCCTCAAGTAACCAACACGCAAGTAAATGAAAATATAATGTTATTGTAACATAGCTTTGCCAATGTTGTTAACAAATGCTGCTAATGCTATCCAGAATTTTACATCCCTGTGGCCGCCTTCTCCCTCCTCTGTTACTTTATTGCTAAGTTATACAGGACTCAGTTGTTTCTCTACTGAGCTTCAGCATTTCCTTACTTAATCCCTGATTTGTGTGATCCTCATTTACTTTGTCTTTGGTACACTGAGCTGGCATCCATACGTACCATTTTGTATTCCAAATCATTATAGAAGAGTGGCTAGGACAGTAACTGCCACAGCAATTAAGGCTGCATTATCAGCATTCATCAAGTCTTGTGTCACTATCCTGTCTACTTCAGTACCCTCATTTTATCCAGCTCATTGTCCACAGTGCAGATTATGTAGGTAAACATCACTTTAAGCAAGCATGGAGGCGAAGCACTGCCACGCTCACTTCAGTGCCTTAAATCATGATAATGTGATGTGCAAGGTTATTCTGTGAAATCAATTGGTATTAAAGAGCAGGTGCTTAGTAAGGGCGCACATTTAAAGAATGAAGGTTTGGGGCCTTTAGATGCCTCTGCAATCATTCAGTTTGCTTTTATTTGTTTCTTTATTTACTGTTTCATCATTTTATTTGTATTTTGCCAACTGCTAGTGAAAAAAGAATCCAATGGAATCCCTGTATGATGATGTCAGAAACTCTTTACTGGCAAGGCTGCCAGCATATTTCAATGGGAAACTACAAGTCTGTTTTTAGATTTTTATGAAGAAATAACATTCCCTGCCACCAAAGTATTATATATTTAATAGAAATATGTAATTTCTGATAACCTGTGCTCTTTTTGATACAATTTAGCAGGTGACATTTTCTTCATAACCAGATTTTACTTGGAAAGAAGTAAAAAGAAGTTAAATATTGTATTCAAAAACATAACATCATACAGATGGAGCACTATAGTGCAAACATATAAAAGACAAAGTCTGTTGATGAAATAAGTATCAATTTCTTTTGAAAAAGATAGAAAAATATATTTAGTTTCTCATTGAAATACACTGGGCTCTTAATGAGCAGGTGTTTACTTCTAATAAATAGAAAACTGACTATTTTATTTATTGTATGTTGATGTGTTAGTAATTACTTTCTACTTTTATAATAAAATATTTGTTAGTGCAGTGAAACATGTGAATTTTCACCTTTGCTTTTCATACTACTAGAAAAAAAGAGTTCAGTAAAATGCTGGTACTGTGATCTCAGAAACTGCCAGCTACATAAGAGCCCAGTGTATTTCAATGAGAAACTAAATATATTTTTCTATCTTTTTCAAAATAAATTGATACTTAGTTCATCAACAAACTTTGCCTTTTATGTGTTTGCACTATAATGCTCCATCTGTCTGATGTTACGTTTCTGAATACAATATTTAGCTTCTCTTTACTACTTTCCAAGTAAAATCTGTTTATGAAGAAAATGTTACCTGCTAAATTATAACAAAAAATCGCAGGTTATTAGAAATTACATATTTCTATTAAATATAAAATATTTTGGTGGCAGGAAGTGTTATTTCTCCATAAAAATCTAAAAACAGATTTGCAGTTTCCCACTGAAATACACTGGCAGCCTTGCCAGTAAAGAGTTTCTGACATCATCATCATATGGGGATTCCATTGGATTCTTTTTTCACTAGCAGTTGGCACAATACAAATAAAATGATGGAAAAGTAAATAAAGAAACAAAAAAAAAGCAAACTGAATGATCGCATAGGCATCTAAAGGCCCCAAACCTTCATTCTTTAAGATATGCGCCCTTACTAAGCACCTGCTCTATTAAATCAGCCAGACCTTTTCCAAGAAGGGAATAAAAAAAAGGTTTTCTCTTATTTGCTGGTATGTGTCATAAACCACTTGCACAGTAATGAGAAACATTTGGGACACTGTTATAAACTCAACTTAGAATGTGAAGTAAAGGAAACTAACATCTCCACAGAGCCTGTCTGGAAACTGTCCGGAACCATCTCTTCAACGCTTGTTGCTGTAAATGCACCTAATTAATCCCACTGTGGGATCCTCCTGTCAGGCCTCTCTGATTGACAATGTCCTCCAGACAGCCTATCCTCTCTCCCTCCCTCCACCCCTCCCAGGTATTATCTAAGTATGGCAAGGGCTGCACCCCCAATGTAACCCTTGGGTACCTTGTATTTGACTGTAACCTATTATAAGTAACAGTATTATGTAACCTATGTGTACTCTATGTTTAATGTTCTGCACCTGTACTGTTCTCACTGTTGTAACCACAGTATGTAACTCTGTCTACCCACCCCCTGCAAAGAGGTGCCTCTGTAAATGAGTCCATGACTCAAAGGTTGTAAATCCAACTTTTCTAATAAATAATAAGATGACAGTGGTTGGCATACTGTAAATGGGACACAAGCCATCACAGAGAGTGACTAGATCCAAGACTCCCTTATTTTACATAGAGACCGGCTAAGCCAAGCCAGCTCAGCCAGTACTCTCAAATCCAACAGATCCTAGACGACTCTATCAGTACACAGTGCCATGTACGACAGTGCAAATAGCAGGAAAACACAGACAGATGACTAAAAGATCCACTTGTCAGCCACACCCACACCAATTTATGGTTCTAACATTCAAAGTTTTATTACGGCAGATTCTAACAAATCCATTTATATCACATTTTAAAACCCATCACCATCATCACAGTTTTGTTTACATACACTTTCTCTGGGGGTTCTCCCTTTATTTACAATTCCATCATTTTATCAACCATATATCTTTAGCACCTTCTCTTTTCGGGCCTGGGTGTAAAGGACCCAAGCCCCTTCACTCCTTATTCCTCCTTCTGGGCTCAGATGTCCCACCTGATCCCCCAGCCCTGTCCCCCTTGAGATGAAATTCCCCAAAGGGAGCCCTCTCCTGCCCTGCTGCCCCCCATACAGCTGGGTCCCCCCTTTTTTCCCCTCACCCAAATCAAACTGTTGCTCTCACCCAGTAACCCAAAATTGACACCCCAGGTGTCCCTGTTGCCCTCACCTGGCAAACCTTTGAATGAACCCCCTCACTGGCGTACCATTATGCTCTTTAGGGCAGGTGGCTTGGAAGTTGAAAACCAACAGCTGCAGTAGAGAGAGGGATTTTCTCTCTCTGCAGCACCTTTTCTACCCCTTTACAACCCCTCCACTAGCTTTCCTTCCCCCAATCACCTGTGCAGTCAATCATCTCATTACCTCACCTAGGCCTGCCCCTGTTGTGACCTAATTTCCCCGTGATGTCTTCCCCCGCCTCCCTTCCTACTCTGCCCCTCCCCCCCCACTTCTTTTCAGCTAATCCCAGGTGTGCCAATGAAACTTGGCTGCCTTTAATAGGGCAACCTCTTTATCATTTGGACCCCTGAAATCAGTCACACTCAAACCAATTTATGGTTCAAACATTCAAATTTTATTAAGATAGATTCTCACAAATCCATTTATATCTTATTTTAAAACCCATCACCATCATAACATTTTATTTACCGTAATATGCTTTCTGTGGGGTTCTCCTTTATTTACAATTCCATCATTTATCAACCATGTATCTTTAGCACCTTCTCTTCTTGGGCCCAGGTGTAAAGGACCCAATGCCCCTTCACTCCTTACTCCTCTTTCTGGGCTCAGGTGTCCCACCTGATCCCCCAGCCCTGTCCCCCTTGAGGTGGATACCCCATAGGGAGCCCTCCCCTGCCCTGCTGTACCCCCATCTGGCTGGGTCCCCACTTTTTTCCCACTAGCCCATAAACCGACCCCCGGTCTAGCCTCTGGGCTTCCCTCATTAAAATCAAGCACCCCCCTCCCGAAATCCTGCCATTTCTCAATAGCCTCCCTAGCTGCCCCACTGAGTGCTGTATTACTGACTACTGACATGTGCACTCCATCTGTGTGGTACATTCCTGGCGTGTCGTGTGTGATCAGCTCATGTTTTATGTATAAGCCCCCCAACTTCCTAGCTCAGTCTGCTATCTTTCTGTTTACCCTCTTCCTAGCATTAACCACTGCCAGGACATCCCGGGCATGTCTCCAGTTTCTGCATGGAATAATTTCCGACTAAGCTATGGTAACCCTTGGCCACCATAATTTTATAACCACCAAGTTTCTCAAGATCATGTGAATCAACGCCACCCAAGGCAAGGCACCCAAGTCATTCCCCCCGGCATGTATGATAATCAAATCTGGTACTGGCAGAAGTCTGCTACTTTCATCCAATAGCGACAACAGCCATCTCCATTTTAGTCCCCTCTGCCCATGCCATTCTATCATGGTCTTTTCCTGGATCCTGTCCCAGCTGGTGGCCCCCGGCCATGGTAACATCTAACTGTTCTGCCCAATGAATAAATGAATGGCTGATAATCCACACCACCCTCTGTTGTCCGACCCCTGGAAAACATAAAATACATACATTAACAGTCATTTCCACACATATCTCTTATAAGCCTGGGAAAACCACCTTCCCACTTGCTGTACCTCAGTGGGTGAGCCACACAGTCTAGCCACCCCCGAGGTTACCCCTATTCTGAATGAGTGAGGAGCAAACCTCCCCGGGTCCTCACTGAGGAAACCCATTCCTTTTTTGAGCACAGCTGTGACCTCAGATGCTGTTGCCGGATCACCATTGCCATGCCAAAAGAACCCCCCCTTGAGTTCTGACTGCTACATAGTCCTCTATGGCTTTCACCACTGTCTCCCCAGATTCAACTGTACTGGTGAGCTTGACCCTACATCCCCTTCTTGCCTGGTGTGTTTTGGAGCACCTAAGCCAAACTGTGGCTGTGCTAGCTGACCATGAAATGTCCTGCTCCTGTAGTCCACCCATCCTGTCCCCTTTCCCCTTCACTACCACTTCACTAACCTGGAAAGCCCCCTTGTGCATCACTACGAAAATGGTTGCAAACAACCTCACCTCGTAAGCTGAGGAGCACACACGTGGCAAGCAAGTTACCAACCTACCCAGCAAATCCCCACCTATTGGTCTGCACCTATCCAAATTCTGGCCCTGTAATCTAACCCACCCTTGCTGTATCTGGCGTATAGCCAGTGCAGTGGTGGGTGGTCCCCATCCCCGTAATTGGCAGACCATGCCAGTACTAGCTTGGTGTATCCCTAAGGTACAGCCTGACGTTCCCACCTTCCACTTCTCTACCATATAGCTCATGACCTGGGATTCAGTCACTGGGCCACTTACCTCTTACCCAGCATACTCCCAGAACCTCTGGAAACTTCTACATGCTGCTTTGTAGGCCCACAGCATGTTCAGCGCCCAGGGCCTCTGGAAGCGTAGCTGGGCTCAGTCCATCCAATCTCCCAAAGGCGAGGTGGCACCTGCGTTCTCTGTACAGCCACCTTTGGGGCCAAGTCCTGGATCTGTCCAACTGCAAATGTGAAAGACTGTCAGGTATTTCGTTCTTCACCCCCTCCACGTGTCTAGCCTTAAAGGACAAGTTCAGCTTCAGCCCCTCCCAGAGTAGCATGCATGCCACTCTCAGCACTGCCTCAGTGGACCCCGATTACCTATTTATAACAGCCACCACTGCCATGCTGTCACACCTAAAGACCACTTTCTTTTTCATAAACCAGGGTCCCCATACTACCAAAGCTACCCATATGGGGAGGGCCTCCAAGAACGTGATGTCCTTCATTGGCCCCAGCTCTAGCCATCTGGGCAGCCACGCCTCTGAAATCCACTCACCCTGGCAATAGACCCCCATGCCAAAACCACTGGCTGCATCCATGAAGAGCTCCTGGTCCTCTCCATCTTCCCACTGATCCCTCCAGAATGTCACCTCATTATAATCTTCCAGGAATGCCTCCCACACTAGCAAGTCATACTTCATCCCTTTGCTAATATACACCCAGTGGTGGGGGAGCTTGGCCTTTGCTGATGCCTTGGACAAACGTCTGGTGAACACCCTCCCCAGTGCCACTGCCTTACAGGAAAAATTCATATGACCAAAAACCTGTTGCACTGTTTTGAGTTGCACTCTCCTCCACCCTTTTATCCCCTGCATGCGGCCTTTTAACCTATCTACCTTGTCCACTGGCAAATGGTAACACTGGTAACACTGGTGATCCCAATCCAACTCTGTTCCCAACTCTGTTTCTGCCAGGTAACCTTTCAAACTAAATTTCACTGACAGGTCCACCACTGGTACCTTACCCTCCTCCAGTTGCGGCTCACCACCCTCATCCAGGTTGCTCCTGGTAGGCCTCTTGTTGGGTCTCCTTCCCAGCAGGTGGGTTCTTCCTCTTGCCCGCCTTTCTCTCTTTCTCCTCCTCTGCCCTTGACTCTTTGATAATAGCCTGGACCTATTCCACTGATTTCTGTGCTAGCACCTCGCTGGCCTTCTGCTTAGGAGCCTTCTTGGGTGCCATCCTGGAACCACATAACAAATGATTAGCATGTCTGATCCCTGCGTAAGGCCGTGGTTCATGCTCCTCCCAATGGCTATCGCTGCAACTGCTCTTGATGGAGTCCCCGAGTCAGCCCCAAGAGTCCCCAATATGAACTCCCCCGCATTTGCTTCTTCCTTGTTTTGTTTTTTAATCCCTTTTTCTGTATGCCAGGCCACAGTAGTTCCTGTGCCCCTGGAACTGAGCTCCCCCAGCTGCATTCCACCCCCTCCAATTTCGATGTTGTCACATTGTCACACCCTGCCTGTTTTCCTTTCCCTCTCTTTTTTTTTTTTTGGTGCCCCAAACTGACCAGTTTGGCACCCCAACCCCCCCCATACGGTTGCAACTCTCCCAATCAAGTTGTTTTGGGGTCTTTTTTTTTTTTTTTACATCACCAGGCCAATCGGCCCCATCCATAAGTTCCACTTCCAACCCCTAGCCCCTGCACCCCAATGAAAGCAGCTGGGCCTGCATCTTTCCTGCGGCCCATTCTAAAATGGCAGTCATCCACTGGACTATGGCCCATCACAAAATGTCAGCCTGGCCTCCACATTACACCCTAAGGACCTCCCCAGTATCCCCTGTGGGCATTCCAAAGAGTCCCCCCCCCTGTACCTGCTCCTCCTTCTGCCCATTCGGCCATCTTCATTTCTGTCCCTGTGCTACAGTGTCAGCCTCTCCATTTATTCATATTCATCTTTTTTTTTTGTTTGTTTTAAAATTCTTTGCCGCCTGGGTCCTGGCAAAATGTACTCCGCCAAAGTGGGAAACATAGCCATCTGCCTGCTGAGGGGTCCCTCCCACCCACCATCCACTAATGGTGGCTCCCAGGCCACATACTCATCCTCCAGGCACCCCATGGCCCACCCCTCATTACCCCTCCACTCAGAGGCCTCCACCCTTGCATAAAATTATCCCGGTGCACCTCAGTCTTCCCATATTCCTCGGTCCTCATGGAGCACACCTTACAACTCCCAACTGCCGCCCACTCCAGCGGACACTTTTGGGCCATGTGGCAAGGCCCACCTTGAGACACCGTTGGGCTTACCACCACCAGGAAAACCTTCCCGGCCCATCTCACCCCGATATGGAGAGCTGCCACCTGGTGATGGAGACGCTCTTCAAACACTGCCCTAAAAATACTGCAGGAGCCAGCGGCTCTCTGGTAGTGGCCACACCCAGCTCCCAGACAAATTTATGGTCACTCGCTCTCACCCCCCTGAGCTGCAGGCCGGTACGGGGCCAAAAAACTGCCTCCGCTCGACCTTCATCCCAATGCCGTCCCAGCGGTAAACAAACCTGGCTTCTTAGGAGGCCCGGCAAGTGGAAAAACACCATAGTGTGTCGCAGGCTCATACCACGTGGCATGAAAACACCATGCAGCCCAGTGTGCCCCCTGACCAGTTTCCCCTGAAAAAACATGCCTGACCATCGCAAAACCAGTCCAATTCTTTTAAACTAGGTCACGAATCACCTTCTACACCCAGGGATGCCATGACCAACTAAAATATGTTATTTCTTTCACGTGGAGAGGACTGCTTCCCCCCAGTGGCTGACACTGCGTGCCCAGGCCCACCAGGCAGGATGCCCTCCGTGCTCCCTCATCCCTGCCTTCTTAAATCTGCTTGCAATTGAAAACACCACAAACCTTTTCCTTTTCTTTTCAGTACCTTACTTGTTCTTGAAGGATACTTACATGTGGGGTCAGGGGTGCCAAAAACTGGATGCCAACCCAATCAGTACAAACAGTAACAAAGAAGGGGTAACCATGAAAACTGCAATTAAATATAAAACATACATTATTAACCACCTCGCTACAGCATTATCTACCAAAATCTCTTACCCTGACCATGGCTCTGCATGCCCTCAGTCAGACAGCCTGCCTGAGCCCCCCCCCCCAACACTACAAGGCCTGGTCATCTAATACCTTACCTATATTTCAGCAGAGAATCTACCCACTTCAGTGTGTCTTGTGCAGTAACAGTAGACCTCTTAATGTTTCAAACCTGCAACAGTTTTTCTTCAAAGGCCTTTGAAGAACCGTTGCAGGTTCGAAACATGTCAGGCAATTGTCTGTCCACACTGTTTGCTTTTAACTAATAAATGTAATTTTATATGCAGCTTGATCCCTTTGTAGGTTGGTGTGTGCAGGAAACCTTATGCAGGAGCCTACAGATTGTGCCTAGAAATATCGTGGTCCAGAGGTGACACTCTTCTGTGTGAGCAAATGCTCAAGTGTAGGCTGTATAGATCAATGGTGACATTTCACCTACAGTACTGTGCCCAGTTCTGGAGACCACATCTCCGGAAGGACATAGACAGGCTAGAGGCAGCCCAGAAGAGGGCAACTAAAATGGTGCAGGGTCTGCATCACATGCCCTATGAGGAGAGACTGAGGGACCTCAATATGTACCCCCTGGAGGAAAGAGGGAAATGGGGAATATGATAGAAACATTCAAATGCCTCACGGGTATAAATAAGGTTCAAGAGAGAAGCATTTTTTTGAAAAATAAAGGTTCAAGAGGGAAGCATTTTTTTAGGAAAAAAGATGCTAAAGAACAAAGGTGCTATGAAGCTGGGGGAAGACTTGGGAGATGTGAAGAAGTACTTCTTCACAGAAAGAGTGGCGGATGCCTGGAACAGCCTCCCAGCGGAGGTGGTGGGGGCAGAAATGGTAACGGGTTTCAAGATTGCATGGGACTGCTGTAAGGGAAACTTATAGGTAGGGAAGGGGGTGTAAAGGCGGAGATCAAATAGGGGTCTGCAGTATTGCAGTAGGTATGGAATATGGGCAGACTAGGTGGGCCAAGTGGTTCTTATCTGCCGTCAATATCTATGTTTCTATGAGAGGACATAGCAGTGAATGGTAGTGATGAACACCAGGAAGAAAAGGAAAGCAATGTTTTTCAACAAGCACAATCTGTAGTACTGTACCTTCCATTTCATTGTGGCAACACTGTTTACAAGCCGGTCAGAACACAGTTTCTTTATAACATAACAGTCAGATTTCTCTTAAAATGTGACTTTACAACACAGCACTGTAATCAACTGAACTACTTTCTGTTTACTCAGAAGAAAGGAAGGAATTGGCTAATGCAGTTTAGAGAACCACAATTTGATCAGCTGTTCCCTCCCTGCCTTCTTTCTTAACCCTCAGTATTTCAACACATGCCTTGTGAGATGTCATCAACAGATTCCGTTCATTAGAAAAAATACGGTCGAACCTTACCAGGGTCACCTTTAGCTATTTGTCTATCACTGTCTGGAACTTACCCAGTACTTCATTACACAATGTATTCTTACAACAAAATGTCAAAAGGTTTTTCTGTTTTTAATTACTGCTGTCAACATTTATGTACTGTACTTCTATGGTACATCCTGTAACTTTCTGAATGCTGTCATTGACAGGACACAGATGTGAATAGGATATTCCCTATCAGTGGGCCTACTCTGCAGAAATACTTTTGAATAAATAACTTCATTAACAGGGGTTAAACTGGACAAGATCTTACAGGAACTCAGTCCTATCACATCTTAGAAAAATTATGTATAAGAGTTCCTGCACATTTGCTGTCTTTCTCCTTTAAATACTATAGGAGAGTTCCACTACCTAGAAATTACAGGTCTGAGAGTTTCTCCACCCAAACATTTCAAATGTAACCACCGTACATTAATCTGGTAGGATAACTTGGTGATTCGGGAATGCAACTTTTTAGCTTGGCTACTGACTACATCAAACACAAGTTACTATATGTTACTGCATCACATTCCAATTTAAATAGGAAAGTAAAGGACCCAAGTTTACTACAACAATGTTCATACAAACTGAGAATCCCAGATCACATTACAGTCCTGGAGAGGAAAAGGGAGAAGAAACAGTGTTGCTGCTCTTAAGCACTCAGGGAGATTCAATCACTTCAGAGATAGATAAGATTACAGGAAACATAAGCACAAGGGCAATAAGTGACTTGCTCAGGGTCACACTGTCAGTTAGTGGTGGTTGTGAGATTTATTTATTTATTTTTTTATTTTGTGTTTATTCAGCAGTCCATGTTACATTTTACATTGGTAGTACAGAGGAGGCTTTGCCATCTGACATAGTGGTACAATTCAGCATGAGTACAAAGGTAATACACACAAGGACACATTATCATAAAAAAAATATATATCGTACATCCTAAGGAAGCTTGAAGAAACCTTGCCCACCTCCCAATCACATCGGTAGGGTGAATGACCACACTGGGCTCTCCCATCTCTTAGGGCACAATATCCTGCCTAGGGTTCACCACCCATAATAGCCATTTATTCCAGACATCCCTGGCTTTCTCCTCCCTAGAGTTAATCTTTCCTGTAATTTTTTCCATCACATATATCTGGTATATCAAGTCCTTCCACTCCCCTCTCCGTAGAGAAACAGGCGTGAGCCATCGTCTAGATATAGTTTTCTTGGCAGCCAGAAGAAGTACAGTCAACAATATTCTAGAATGCTGACTCTTTACTTCTGGGGGGAACTAGTGCTAAAGTGCCAGTCCCATCGAAAGTCGTGTCACCTCAGGGAATAGCTCTTACACTGATTTCTCCACCTCTTCCAAAAACCCCTGAGAACTGGACACAACCAGAATATGTGGCTATTAGTGGCCATATCTTCTCCATATGCCCTCCAGCAGCCTCCTCGGCCTAATCTGTCACATTTTGCTGTGATATGTGGGGTTCTAAAAAAATTTCACTATACACTTCCACCCATATTCCTTCCACTCATAAGAAGTTGTAGACTTATGAAGGTTTGTGAATATCCCTTCCCAGTCTGACTCTGACACCTCCTCTCCTAAGTCCACCTCACGTGATTTTTGTATTTTTATTAATGAAGTATGCTGACTAGCCTGGATGGCTTAATAGAGAACCAAAACTGTATGTTAAGGTATTTGGCCAGTTTTGGTTTCTATCATTATTTGAACCAGAGGATGAGCATCAGTTAATTGCCAACTCAGGCCACATTTCTGCTGTATATAGTGCCGGATCTGAAGGAACTGATAAAAATCAGCTCTCCCCAGAGAGTATGCTTGCTGAATCTGAGAAATGAAGACAATTGTCCCCGAACCATTGAAATACATGACTCAGGCCCTTTCTTTTCCAATTTTCAAATGTAACACCTTGTGCAGGGAAAAAACTTATCCAGAGTCAGAATTATCAGGACCATTGCTGAATCACTTATTTGGGATTCCTCAACTTTAAACTACAAATCTGTAAAATCTCAGCCACGAATAGATTGCACTTTTTCTCTTATCCAGTTCTTTAGGGGCCCAAGTATAAATTCGATGCCCTGTGCATTCTGCCCCAACTCCAGCTTCTTCCGGTATGTATTTATGTTCGAGTCCCACCAGTGTAGAGCATGGGCAAGGAGTGCCACATGATAAGCCTTCAGCTGTGCGAGGACTAAGCCTCCTTTAATTTTTGATAACTATAATATCCCTAAGGCCTTCCTAAGCCTTTTTATCCCTGCCATGTATGCCCTGAGATCAGTTTATCCAATTTTTAAAAATCTGTGGTGGGAATTGGAAGATTCAGGAATAAATATAGGAAACGTGGGAGGCTTGTCATTTTTAAAGAGTCCACCCTTTGGGATAAGGGAATGGGTAGGCCCTGCCATCTCTGTAGTTCAGCTCTCAGCTGCTTAGTTATAAGGTGGAAATTTACCTCATACAAGTTTCCTAAGTTCTTAGGGGCTTGGATACCCAGATATCTGAATTTTTTAGTGTTCCATCTAAGGGGGAGGCTGTCTCTTAAATCTTCAGAAGGGTCAAACTGCCATCTGAAGACTTCTGTCTTGGATGTATTTAACTTATATCCTGATAAGGTTTCTATTTTAGCTAATCTATCGTAGAGTCTGGGTAAAGAAACAGTGGGAGTCGTTGGGTAAATTAGTAACTCATCATAAAATGTTGTCTTATGCACCACCCCATCTACTTCTAAACCATTTATTGTCTCATCTTCCCTTGTTAACTGAGCTATTGGCTCCACATACAGAGTGAACAAGAGAGGGGAAAGCGGGCACCCCACCTTGTGCCCCTGGCCACGTCAAAACAGTCAGAAAAGGACCCATTAGCCTTCGCCACCACCTGGGGGGAGGTAGCAACTAAGGTTTAATGTAAAGAAGTGCAAAATAATGCACCTGGGTAGAGGGAACCCTGGGGAGAGCTACAGGCTGGGGGGATAGGAGCTGACGGTCACCAAGGAGGAAAGGGGACCTAGAGGTTATCATCTCCGATGACCTTAAGGTATCAAAGCAGTGTACAAAGGCAGCAGGGAGGGCAAGTGGTATGCTGGGGTGCATAGACAGAGGTAACACTAACAGGAGGTGGGAGGTGGTGATGCCATTGTATAAAACATTGGTAAGGCCTCACCTGGAGAACTGCATGCAGTTCTGGAGACCACACCTGTGCAAGGACATAGATAAGGTGGAGCCTATCCAGAGAAGGGCAACAAAGATGGTGCAGGGCTTACGTCACAAAACATATGAGGAGAGACTAAGGGACCTCAGTATGTACTCACTGGAGGAGAGGGGACAGCGGGGACATGATTGAAACTTTCAAGTACCATAAGGGCATAAACAAGATGCAGGTGGGGGAGCTTTTCCAATGTAGAAAAAGTACTAGAACAAGGGGGCACAATATGAAATTGGAGGGGGGTAGATTAAGAGGTAATGTGAGGATGTCTTTCTACACAGCAAGGGTAGTCGACACATGGAATAGTCTGCCACAGGAGCTGGGGAGGCAAGCACAGTGGAGGGGTTTAAGCATGCTTGGGACAGGCTCAAGGGATGACTGAGAGGGGAGGGAGTGATGACAAGCCATTGATCACATAGGATCAGTGGCCACATACAATGTACAGGGCCTACGAACAGACTGGATGGGCCTTGCAGTCCTTATCTGCTGACAGTTTCTATGTATATAAAGTCTTAATAAGTTTATTGAATTCTGGCGGGAATTTGACTTTACTTATAACATGATGTAGAACTCTCCAGGAAACAAGACTGAACGCTTTCTGAGCATCCATACTTAACAGAATGAAAGGAGAGTGGGACACTGTTACTTTTTCTAATAAATATAGGGTTCTCTTAATATTATCTGTTGTTCTACAGTTCGAGATAAAGCCCGTCTGGTCTTTATTAATTAAGGTTGCCAGAACTGTTTCCAGTCTGTGGGCTAATATACTAGCAAAAAATTTATAGTCTTGTTGGAGTTCTGAAATAGATCTGTAAGACTTGTAGTTAAGGGGGTCTTTGTTGGGTTTTAAGATGGTGGAAATATTTGCATATTGCCAAGGGGGGGTTATCATCTGTCTATAATGCTCAAAATACAGAGCACAGTGAAGGTACAAGCTAATTCATAAATGTTTTGTAAAATTTAGAGGGCAGCCCTTCCTGACCTCGGCTCTTACCCACTTTAGCTTTCTTGATAACTGCCTTAACCTCCTGAGACAATGGGTAGTGATAACCAGTCTCTCTAGTCAGTAGAAAGATGGGGGAGGGTAACAGTTTGGAAACACTTTACATAGCTCTCCTCTTCTGGGTCAGTCCCCTGGGAATACAGAGTCTCATAAAAAGTTTTAAAGCTATCCAAGATATCTTTAGTTCTGGACAAAATCTGCATGCTTTGTGGGTGTCTTAACTGTTTAATAGTTCCCATGTTCCTCTGGGCCCTAAGCTGAAAGGCTTTAGCTCCTCCTTCAAAGTATTTTTGTTTTAAATAAAGTAGTGCCTATTCTGTTTTATACTGTAAGAGTTACTGGACTTTAGCTTTAATTGAGTCCACCCTGTGCTGAGCTGTCTTATCCCCCTACATGTCGGTGGCTTGCCAGAACCGAAATTCCGCCTCTAACTCTGCCTGCTGTTGTTCCTGCTTTTTCTTGGCCTGAGAAGCAAGCTTGATTGTGCCCCCCTTATCACCGGCTTCAAAGTATCCCATAGAATACCTGGGGATATCCCAGGTGCCCTATTTTGATTGATGATTTCTGGAATCCTTTGCTTTATTAGTTTAATATACTCCTTGTGTTTGAGGAGAGAAGTATTAAAGCACCATTGACCTGGGCCCTTATCTACTTCGGTATAGATATCCATTAGTATTGTTGCATGATCAGATAAAATAACTGGCAGGATCTGAATCCATTTTACCTGATCCCTATGCTCTGCAGAGAGCAAAAAGTAATCAGTTCTTCAGTATGAGCTATGTGCTACCAAATAACGAGTGTAGTGTCTATCTCCGCTATGCTGATGTCTCCATATATCTATAAAGCCCAGATCTCGTATCAGCCTCCTGCCATGCTTCTGGCCCTTTGTGGATCTTGGGGGGTTTGGGTTAGAATGATCCCTGCCAGGGTCCATTAAGAGATTCAGATCTCCCCCCACTAGCAAGATCCCTTGTTTAAATTGTATCAGTTTCTCAAATAAGCCCTGCAGCTGTGCGGGCTCTGCTCCTGGTGGAATATATATACTGGCCACTGTATATGGCATCCCCACCATGTTCCCCTTACCATAGCCAATGTACCTTCCCTATTCAAGAAAGAGTCCTGCAACTGAAATGCAGAGTAGTTGGGTATTAAGATGGCAGTCCCCCTTCTTCTGCCTGAGCGATGGGAGCTAGCCATGACCACAGCCATGCCAAATTTAGCCAGTTTTTGGTGTTCAGTGGAGTTCATATGGGTTTCCTGTAACAGTATCATTTGGGGGTGAAGCTTCTTGAGATAGGACATTATTTTCCCTCTCTTAATTGGTCCACTCAAGCCATTAACATTCTGGAAAATTACCCGTATATCCTGATAATGGGCAATAACCAAAAAAGGGAGGAACTACTGCAACCTAGCTACTCTCTACTCATACTGATCATTGTATCCCAGATGTATTCTACCACATATCCCCTGATTCAACCCATTGTTTGTGCCTCTCTCCTACGTATTTCCATGCGGACCTTATTTTCTGGAGATATACAACTATCTACAGTTTTCCCCAATCCCCACAAAACCTTCATAGGGACGAAAAACTAGATTGCAACAAACTACGTACATATTCGAATTGACTTCCACCATCTGGATGAACCCCCCAGATAACTGCCCCATCCTTAGGAGCTGTTGTGGGAATTGCAGCTTGAAAAGCAAGTTGCTACCCAGGGTAGAAAACACCCCAAAATACTGAAAGAAAGTTTGCAGGAGGAGCCCAAAAGAAACATAAATGACTAAAAAAAAAGATTTAGAAAAAAGCAGTAGCCATCAAAACTTAAATTAAATGGTGCACTTTGAGTCCTGTTCATATATGTCCTTAGCAGCCTCCCAGCCTGCCCACTGCCATAGCCATGGGGCCTACATATTCTGTAATTATGAGGGTTCAATAAGCCAGTGCTGTTAGAAAATAATCCACAGTTTTTAGTGTCCGTATGCATCTCCTTCATTTGCTACTAGCGAAAGAAGTCGAAAAAATCCCGCTGGACAAAGCTCAAGTACAGAGAGTCCTGTTGCCATTATAAAGAGGGCTGATAAATCAAAACTAGAACCCAATGCCCACCTGGCAGAGACCCCAGAGGAAGTCTACACGTGGGGGGGGCCACTGCAGCCACCGCCCCTCAGTTCAAGTGAGTGGGAACCAACCCCGGACCCCACCCCAGGCATAGGTCCCCACACCCTCAGCCCAGCTCAGAGCTTCACCTGTCCATTCTAATACTCCAACCCAGTCACCCATCGCAGGAGGGAAAGCCTATGAGTCATATCCAAGTCTAATAATAACTGGAAAGAAATGGGTCTCCAGCAGAGACTGGGTAACCATCTCCCCCAGTCAGGGCAACACTAGTCCTGGAACAGCCTCTTGTGTTTATTTTAGCATCATAATCCATCCATACATCTCATTGGGCCTAGGCCTGGGATCAATCTTTATATTTACTCGGGGTCATGAGAGCCCCAGCCGAATGGGACTACTCCCCCTATTCTGCGGTCTCTCCAGTCCCTCATCAGTGGGCTACCTTCCTTCCGCAATGCCGACCAATGAATCGGCATCCCTTAGGAGGCCTGCCATTTAGCTTTAAGTCCTACAGCCTACATAAGCCCCACATCCATCCTTCCATGCGTATCCAGCTGGCAATCCCTCTGTCAGGGCTACCTGGGCCCATCCCCGCGGCCTGGAGAAAAAATACATTAGAGCTTCCCAGGGTCAGGGTGCATGTTCCCCACCATAGCTAGGACCGGAGCCCTGCTCCCCCCAAAAAACTTTTCCAGAGCAGCCCCACAGCTCCCCACAAGCCAGACAACCCCCAAGTCCTACTTTTCAACATTAAGGCCTGCAGATGACCATCAGTCTGTCAATTTATTAACTACCCCTCGCAAATTGCCTGAGAAGTTGCTTGATAGAGTTTAGGGTTGTCTGTTGTGACTCAACATCCTGAGCCCAGGGTCTCTGTGATGAAACTTCCACTGGATTAAATCTTTGTGGCAAAGGCATCCTCATTGGCAACTCACCGTTCCTGTGTTTCAGATTCGACTCAGTTGCTGTGTTGTAACTCTGCTGGCCGTTGGGGAACTGAATTACCAATTTCACTGGATAAGGTGTCTGGAATTTTAATTTTAAGCCTCTCAGAACCGGGAAGAGGGGGATGTACTCCTTGCGCCTTTGCATCACGGTTGGTGCATAGTCATTGTCCAGAAACACTCTCCCATTAGCATAGAATATTTTCCCCATGGTGCAAGCCTTTTTTAAGACAGTTTCTTTGGTTGTGAATCGCAGAAATCTCACAATTATTGAACGAGGATGTGCTCCTTGTTGGATGGGCTTGGGGCCTAAGGCTCTGTGGGCACACTCGATCTCCAAATCTAGGTTTGCATCTAAGTACAGGGTCACTCGCAACATTGATACCAAAAACTGTTCCGTATTGTCCCCTTCACTTCCCTCAGCCAGCCCATAAATCCTGATATTTCATCTGCTGTGCCTGTTTTCCTCATCTTCTTGTCTCTCTCCTAAAGCGTGACATATGTTCACAAGCTGTGAAACTGTGGCCTGACAGCCCTCTAAAGCTTCTGTCTAACCCAACTGTGTCTCTTCTAATGTCCCCTCTTTTTGTTGTAGTTCCGTAATATCTGCCTTCGCTTGCTCTTGTTCTTGCTTAAAGGCACAAAAATCTGATTTGATCTCTTGCAACTCATCCAATATTTTGTCTAGCTTATCCTCCACAGCTGAATTGGTCTTGCATTTGGGCTTCCCAGAATTTTTTGTAGAGGTAGCAGTCCCAGCAGGGCACATGCACGAGGAGTACTGGAAATCAGAGGCCTCATTGTCAGCAATCTCTGGATCAATTGGAAGACTGGCGAAACAGTTAGAGCCCCCTTTCAAATGAAGAGCGCATGCCCGTGGTTAAGCGGGGGAAGAGCTCCTCCCCCACATCCTATTTCAGCCAGCAGGCTGACCACCACCCTGCTTAGAGTGAGTTGTGCTCACCCCCCATCCTCTGCTGACACCTCCTTCTTCTGCAGCACACTTATCCCACCGGGGGGGGGTCTCATAATACTGGGCTAAGCATCCTTCCTACGGTGGGATACAGAGGAAGGCCAAAACTATCATATTATAATAAGTGACTCATCAGTTCAAGCATCTAAGAACCTTGCATATACTATCCAGTGCATATGTACTATAATCACTGACTTGCTCATGTCTATGCTGAAGTACCTAAGCATGAATCATTTCACACTACTAGTACCTTGCAAGCAGTGTCCTTCTTACTGGTCCGGCCCCTGTATCCAAGCACAACCTACATCATCCAGCTACAGAATGTAACATAAGCACTGAGCTCTGAACCACAGTTAATGATATTTAGCCATGTATATACTTAGTTTTTTAGCAGAAATTCTGGTTAAAGGGGCTAAAATTACAGCTATTGGGTGCAGGAGGGACAGAGCTCAGCTAAAGCACTGCCATGCATTTGAGCGCTGCACCAGAAGTCCTGGTTGTGGGAATTAAACCTAGGTCTCCTGGTTCACAGTTCTGTGCTTTAACAACTAGTCCAAATTGCCACGTGTTGCAATAACTCCCAAGCTACACTACATTATAACTTACTTTCTGAACAGCCAGCTCTGTGTTTATGCAATGGGGATGTTACTTGCCATGCTATCAATGTGGACATGCTTTCCAGCCACAGGACTGCTGCACAGAGAGAATCTCTTTAGATAGATCACAAAATACCCAGTTACCAAAGAATATAAAACAATCTATATCTGGAAATATCTGAAGTATCTATGACTACAAATATAACTTGGCTGTTGTTGCTCCCTGTACCACTACAGAGCTGCTAAGCCCTACCTCTAGACCCCCCTGTAACCTAAAGTAGGACATTACTCTGGGATACTCCCTCTGTCTCCAGTTGACCTGTGCAGCAGCCTGTCACTGAAAAGTGAATTTAGGTTGCTGACTCTAAAGGTGCTCAGAGCTGGACAGAATGCATGTTCTATGGGTTTGGGCAGAATGTGGGCAACTCTATCTTATGTTGCCTGTGGAGTCAGAGACCACCCTAGGGAGATCACCATTCTGAGGGCCACCTCAGCTGTGTGAAACACCACATGCTGTAAATCTCATGGTACAAGAAATGCTTGGATCTCACACATCCTCCTAGCTGAGCAAATGGCCATGAGGAAGCGAACCTTAAGATATAGGCATCTCAGTGACACCTTGTGGCTTTGAGGAACATATGACACATCAGTGTGGTGAAACTGGATGCTTGTGACATGGATGTTAAAGGTAACACTATGCTAAAGGCATTATGCAATACTCCAGGGCATAGACCCCCCCTTGTGGTAGCATGCTTGACACTCCCTCTATAGGTTCTGTAGATGCTGCAGAGCTGTTGCCTGTTGCTCAATGTGTGCCGAGGCGGAGGCTGAAATGGTCTCAGTCCCCATGCCCAGTCACACCCGAAGAGAATCAGGACAAATTCTGAGTGTGTTGTCAGTCATAGGAGAGTAGCTTTATTATGATAGGGGCATCAGGAGCCTGAACGGGAGACCAAAGTGTAGCCTGGCATCCTTCGGCATCTGTAGCCTCCATCTTGGCTACTTCTTACTGCTGCAGGATGATAAACATTAAATATCCTGTTTTGTTCTTCTTAACAGGAAACATCTGAGACAATTAAATTTCATTCAGGATAAAATGGATTGATCAGAGATCACTGATAAGGGCTTCCTGATAAGGCAAACTTCAGATAACAAGCAACATGTTATCCAGTTCCTCGGGTGATGGCTGCTTCCCAGTCATTAGGTGCATCTCTTGAGTCATTGTGGAGAAGGAGATTTGGACTCACTATATGGATCTCCTAGTGTTGTCCTAGAGAAAAAGGAGGGGGGGCATACTATGGCTGAAGACTAGGGTCCTGCCTCTGTAGAGTTTCCATATTCAGGCATGAGATGGAACCTGATAAGCATTTGGCTTGCTTTGTCTTAGGGAAAGAGGCTTTATCATGAGGTGGGCAGTACAACCTGGCCATGGTGGACCCAAGCCTAGCCTGACATTTCTTGCATTTTTTTGAGCCTTTAGATCTGTCCTTCTTAGTGCTGCTGCCAGATGATAACATTCATTGTAAGAAGATGCCACAGATCTGTGTCCAGAGGCATATGGGAAATGATGAAATTAGAGGAGTAATTGATAAATGCCTGAACCAAACCGGAGCAGGGGGAAGTTCTGTTGGGAGAATTGCAACAGGGGCAAAAGGGGGAAATAATGTGCAGGAGGAAGAAGAGGAGCTGGAAATGAGAGATGGAGATGAATGGAAGCAAGCAGGGAGTAAGAGTGGTGGCATCTTAGTGCTGGGGGACTCAATAATAAGAGAAGTCAGGTGGGGTAGCAATGGGGAGAGGCATAGTCACATTTGGGTGGAGGCCATGCCAGGAATGACAGCAGAAAGGGTGGAACAATCTGTTCTGAAATATGCTAGAAGGGGTAGGGACAAGCCTCATTTAATTATACATTTTGGGACAAATGACCTGGCTGACAAGACAGTAGATATAGTGCAGAGGAGGTTTGAGGAACTAGGACAATTATGTGAGGGGGCAGGAAGATCAGTAACTTTTTCGGAGATACTTCCAATGCCCAAGGCAAGCACAACAAGAAAGCTGAGAATAGAGGAATTTAACGATTTTAACGGATGGCTAAGAACCTGGCGTTGTGCTAAAGGGTATGGGCTGTTGGGGTGGGGAGGGACCGGGAGGACAGCAGTCTCTATGGCAAGGTTAGAGGAATGGTCAAATGTATGGCAGCTTAGATTCAATGCTAAGAAGTGCAAGGTAATGCACCTGGGAAACAAAAACCCAGGGGAAGAGTACACAATGGGGGGTGAGATACTAACAACAACAAAAATGGAAAGGGACCTGGGGGTAGTCATATCAGATGACCTAAAGGTGGGCAAGCAATGTGAGAGGGCAGCAAGGAGGGCTGGGGGGATACTGGGATGCATAGGGAGAGGCATCACCAGTAGAAAAACAGGAAGTTATTATCCCTCTGTACAGACAGCTGGTGAGACCCCATCTGGAGTACTGTGTGCAGTTCTGAGACCCAATCTCCGCAAAGACATAGACAGGATGGAAGCTGTCCAGAGAAGGGCAACTAAAATGGTGCAGAGTCTGCACCAGAAGACATATGAAGAGAGACTTAAGGAGCTTAATATGTATAGCCTCGAGGAAAGGAGGGAGAGGGGGACATGAGGAAACGCTCAAGTACCTCAAGGGAATCAACAAAGTCCAAGAGGGTAGCATCTTTCAAAAAAGGTGTGCAAGAACAAGAGGGCACAATTTGAAGATGGGGGGCAGCTCAGAGGTAATTTGGAAGTATTTTTCACAGAGGGGTTGTGGATGCATGGAACAGCCTTCCAGAGGAGTTGTGGAGTCAAAAACAGTGGTGGAATTCAAGCATGCATGGGACAGTCATAAGGCAATTCTAGGGGTGGGGTAGGAAGAAGTAGGCTGCTGGTTAACTAGGATCTGCAGCTCATCCAGTAGGTAGGAAATGGGCAGACTGTGGGCCAAGTGGTCCTTATCTGCCGTCAAATTCTATGTTTCTATGTTTCTATACCAAGGACAGACTACACTTGAGTGAGGAGGGAAAGAAAGTGTTAAAACAGAGGATGGAGGAGTACATAGAGGAGGTAGAGAATTTAAACTAGGAGTGGGGGGTTGCAATTGGGCAAGAGACATGCAGAGAACACAAGTTGGGAAACCATATGAGCTTACCCCCCATAACAGTGACAAAGGACAAATGGCAAGTACTGTTGGTGATGCTAGTAAAGGAGGGCAGAATAGGAGGGGGGGGATAAGGATGGAAGGTGGTTACCCTTAATGCTAGGAGCCTTGGGAGAAAAACTGCAGTTACAGGTGCTCATGGCAGAGGGAGAGGTGGACATTGCAGCCATCACAGAAACATGGGCCACAATACAATGACTGGGACCTGTCTGTACCAGGGTACAGGTTATTCGTAGGGACAGGGTGATTGGGAAAGGTGGGGTGTGGCACTATATGTGAAGGAAGGACTGAAGTGTGTAAGGGAGGAAGGGAGAAGGTAGTACGGAGTCAATTTGGATGCAAATCCAGGATTCCAAGAATAGGATTCTTAGAATGGGAGTGGTGTACAGGCCGCCATCTCAGGCGGAGGAGTTAGACAGGGAACTAGCGGGACAGATCAGGAGGACCTGCGAGAAGGGTAGTGTGGTGATTGTGGGGGACTTCAACATGCCAGGAGTGGACTGCAGTACCCCAACAACCAGGAACAGAAGGGAGCAGGTACTGCTGGATGCCTTCCAGGACAGCTTCCTGCTGCAAATGGTCAGTGAACCAACCAGGTTAGGGAATACCCTTGACCTTGTGCTGCCAAATGGGGACTTTGTGAGAGAACTTACAGTGGAGGAACCGCTGTCAGGAAGTGACCACCACTCAGTATGGCTCACACTGGAGATGGGCCAGGAAGGAGTGGAATCTGGCACAAGAGTGCTGGACTTCAGAAGGGCCGACTTTGGTAGGATGGGGGAAGTGGTAACAGGGTACCTGGCCAGAATTCAATCTAGTATGGACACTAACCAGAGGTGGGAGCTCATAAAGCTGGGAATAGTGGAGGTAACCAAAACCTGCTGCAAGGCCCACAGCCAAGAAGGCTAGGGCTAAGAAACCAAGCTGGTTGAGCAAGGAGGTCATGGAAAAGGTAAGGAGGAAAAGAGTAACATTTAGGAAGTACGAGAAAACAGGAAGAGGGGAGGACAGGGAGGAGTACTTGATGGAATCGAAGGAGGTAACAAGGGCAGTAAGAGGAGCCAAGGCATCTATGGAACTCAGGCTGGCACAAGGCATTAAGAAGGGGGAGAAGGACTTCTTTAGGTACATCAGGGAGAAAAGCAGCTGTAAGGATTAGGAAGGAGGGGGTTGGGTGGAAGCAGGGTGTGATAAGGTAGAAGCACTAAATGAGTACTTCTGCTCAGTATTTACTAAAGAGAAGAGGGGGGTGACACCCAAGGGGGGAGAAATGGCAGAAACGGGGGGGAGGGTGTGACAGATGGGGAAATCATGGAGGGAAGAGTTTGGGAGGGTTGGAAGGCACTGAGGGTGGATAAGGCGCCAGGCCCAGATGGCAACCACCCCAGGGTACTGAAGGAGCTGGCAGAGATCCTTGCAGGACCTTTGGCAGACCTATTTAATGCCTCACTACATTCAGGGTGTGTACCTCAGGACTGGAGGATGGCTCATGTGGGGCCACTGGAAAATTCTTGGGCACAATTTTTCCGCACTTTTCACCCTCCACACAAATCCGTTCACTTTGCAATTTCTACATTTACGGAATTTTGACTGAAATTGTATAAAAATATTTAAACTCTCAAGGAAATCTACTCAGATATGGTACACAGACTTGGATTTGACCAAAACAGTGCAGTGTGAAGTGAGAAGGGGTCAAATGTGACTCTGCTTTCACGTGATTCACTTCCCTGCTTTGGTTTCAGAATCCTCTGATCATGCATATGTAGACTTGAACACTTAAAATCAGAGAACTTTTTGCTGACACAGAGACTGAAACAATAGTTGTGAGAATAGGTGCAAAGTGCCCCATTCACCTAAATGAAGCCTTGACCACAGTGCTTGTTTTTGAATGGTAGGGTAGATTTTCCTTGTATAAATACTTTCAGTCTGAAAGGATTTTGATTCGAAAGTGTAAAGAGTTTGGATGGCCCTGCTGATTATAAACTTAAATGTGCTTCTGAGGGGGTTAGTGACAATGATTCCTTACATGTCAGTCTGCCACATACAAAGCCTACAAAAAGCAAACATTTCTTAAAACATGCTGACTAGGTTAAGTATAGTTAAACAGTTACCTTCAAAATAATTGCAACCCAAGTAAAATCACTGCAAACCGAGTAGAACAAAAGTACAATGTATTAAAAACTATTGTATGATGTAATGAAAAGCTATTGGTATGATGAGATACTTTTATCATGTGATTTTAAAATGTACTTACAGTGCTGATTAAGAACAGTAATCTTTTAACAAAATAAATATTTTCTTACTAGACCTTTATTAGGCACCCTGGTTATGTTTATTTTTCCTTGCACCAAAGTAAGTAGTTTAAACAGGCTTCATTATTTAACATCTAGAAACTGGCAAAATATGTTGTTTCAGGATGTATTCAGTACAGACTACTACGTAAATTACTGAATAAAATCTAGTTAGCACTGCATGACTTAGATGTCTTGATTTTTAGAAGATATGCTACATAATGATTGGTTTACAGTGCATTTCAAAACACACATCTTTCTTCATATTAAAAGCATTTACAAGTGGCAATACATTTATCTAACTATTTATGTGATCAATACATGCTGCAGCAAACAATAAAATATTTATTAGGGGGCAGTGGGGATGTATAGTGAACTCTCGCAATTTTCCCGCAATTTTTGCAAGAAAATCCCCGCATTTTTGGGTAAAATTTTCCACAATTTTCCAGTGGCCCTGCTCATGTGGCATCCCTCCACAAGAGTGGCCTGAAGGATGAACCAGGAAACTACAGACCAGTGAGCCTCACATCCATCGTGGGTAAGCTAATGGAGACTGTCTTGAAGGAAAGGCTGGTGGCCCTCCTAGAGGCCAAAGGACTACAGGACAGCAGACAGCATGGCTTCATATGGGGCAGATCCTGCCAAACCAACCTGGTGGAGTTCTATGACTGGGTAACTAGGAAACTGGACAGGGGCCAAGCAGTGGATGTCCTGTATCTGGACTTCAGTAAGGCATTTGACTCAGTGCCGCATGGAAGGCTGGGAAGTAAGTCAGTAGGCACAGGAGCAGGTGCAAAACTGGTGAGATGGGGAGGGAACTGGCTTCAGGGAAGGCAACAGAGGGTGGTGGTGGGTGGGGAGCTCTCACACCCGAGGGTAGCAACAAGCGGTGTTCCACAGGGCTCAGTGCTGGGACCAGTGTTGTTTGGGATATTCACTGCAGACATATCATTGGACATCAAGAGCAATATCAGTCTGTTTGCTGATGATACCAAGGTAGGAGCAGTGGAGGATGACCTAGGGGGATGGCAGGGGTTGCAGGATGATCTGGCAAAGCTTGAAACCTGGTCAGACACCTGACAACTGGGGTTTAATGCCAAAAAGTGCAAGGTGCTGCATTTTGGGATGAAGAACCCAAGGAGGAGTAACCAACTGGGGGGAGTGCAGCTAGCCCAGACAGAGTAGGAGAAGGATCTGGGGGTGCTCATTACAGGGTCAATGAACAACTCGGCACAATGTAGGAAGGCAGCTGCAAAGGCCAACAAAATGCTGGGTTGTATTGCAAGGGGTATATCCTCGAGGAGGGAGGAGGTGATTCTGCCACTGTATAGGTCATTAGTTAGACCGCACCTGGAGTAATGCGTGCAGTACTGGCGCTCGTATCTGAAGAGGGATATTAAGTTACTGGAGGGGGTGCAGTGCAGGGCGACAAAGATGATCAAGGGGCTGGGGGACTTATCACACAAGAGGAGGCTGAGGGAGTTGAACATGTACTCACTGGAAGACAGAAGGGACAGGGGGAACATGATTGAAACCTTTAAGTACAGGAAAGGAATAAAAAGACAGGCACAGAGGGGCTGTTCAAAGTAAGGAGGAGGGACACCAGGGCCATGATATGAGACTGGAGGAGGAAGGTTCAGGAGAGATGAGAGACACTTTTTTACAGAGAGGGTGGTGGCTGGGTGGAATGCATTACCTGCAGAAGTGGTATCCAGTAGAACAGTGGACTGCTTCAAAAGGGGATGGGACAGGACAAGGTGGAGGGTTAATGAAGGGGAAGGGTAGAAGGGAGGTGCAGCTGCAGAATAAGGGGTGCTAGCTGCACATTTGAGCAGACTTGATAGACCTCTAGGCCTTTATCTGCTGGCAAAGTTTGTATGTTCGTATATCTTAATTTCACTGTCTCCATAGCAGGATGGGCAAAGCAGTGGCTTTCTCTCTGGGTTAGAGTAATCAGGCTGGTCACAGGGAGATCACAGGAGATGCCCATGAGGGAAGGCAGCTTAGGCGGACTTTCTAGTACAGCTGGTGCCAAGACCTTGTCTCCTTGAATTTGGCACATGAGGATTTGATGCTGAGATTAAATGGGTCGTAAAATGCCCTGTGTTTGGCCAAATGCAAATCTGGTGAACCAGAAATGAATTACGGACCAGGGCTAAGAGGTGTCACTTTGTTTTGTTGCCTTTTGTGCATTGTTCTGGTTAGCAGATGAAGCCTAGTCACAGGATCAATAATAGCAGCTAGCCATGGTGGACTGGAACCTTGTCTGGCACTTGGTGCACTTTGGGGCTTTAGATCTTTGTACCTTTGGTGTGACATATGAGCACTCCAAGAGGGGATTATTAAAGATATTGAGGCGGCTTTCCTTTATTCAAATCCATGGTTTCAGGAAGCAGTGGGGGATATATAGTGGTGGCCAAAATCCTAACAGATGTGCCTTGAACAGCTATAGTACTGATTTTGCTCTCTAATCTGTATCTAAAATAGCCACCGTGCTCCAATGAGCATGCTCAGCCAGTATCAAGATGGTCGCCACACTTACTGTACATCTACAGTCTGTACCAAGATGGAAAGTTGGTAAAATTAATTTTATGACCTCCCAAGATGGTGCCCATCATGAATGGATGGAATGGATAATCACTATAGGAACTTCGTGATCATGCACTTTGCTCACTGTACTTCAAATTGGGTCCAAAAACACTTCTTTAGGCATTAACCTCCAGATCCTTCCTTGTCTTTTGTGAGAAAGGCAGAAATGTGGCCCTACCAAGCTCTATAAAGAGAGTGTAGGCTACAGCAACCCTAGCAGGCACTGTTCCAAACCTGCAGACAGAGACCTGCAAAAATGAAGTAGATGTCTGAAGAGTTCCACTTGTACTGAGGCTGGTATTGCTGGTAGAAGAAGAAAGAACCTGAAAAGCTCCAGAAGTGGAGAGTTTGTAGAAATTGTAGACATATTCACTTGCTGATAAGAAAAAATATACCTGCACGGCAGCTAAGACAGGATGAAAAACACTGAAGGAGTCTGGGAAAGGGTGTGTCCTAAGATTTCTCAATTGCTTCATCCTGTCTCAGCTAGCAGGGAAGGCCAGCCCATACCAACAGGGAATTACAGTGGAAAGGAAAGGGGGAGAGAAAAAGAGCTGTAGATCAGGCACGGTTTGTTGTAACAGTGTAGGTAGAAAAAAATGGGCAGACTGGGTTCTATGCTTTTATGTAACTGACTTGCTACAGGTAAGGTCCCGTGGCTGTGGAATTTTCCACAGAACTTGCATCATGTGACAGAATATATGCAGCCCTGCAGAATTCCATGCTCTTTTTGATTTTTCATTCAAACACATATTTTTTCTATAGTGCCTGGATCTTGCCCCTTCTTTGTTTATCCTGAAACCATTCCTCTATGATCAGCATGTGAGGTCATGGATATCATATTGTACTTCAGCCAATGGCAAGACTTCATTCTGCCACAGAAATTAATAATTTATGCTGCTAGAAGCACTTCCACAGAAGCCAAGGAGACCAGCCACTGAAATTAGGACTGAAGTTCCACAGAGAACTAGGGTCCCTGCCCATAGATGCTGATACACAACCACCTTTAGTTATAAATCCCAGCAAGCATAATGATCCCACCATGAGGAATCTTCAGCCATCCAGGGCCAATAACCACTTCCCATGTTGGCACCAGGCTGCTGCTTGTACAGCACGTCACCATCTGTGACAACCAATATACATCAAGTAGGTGGGAATAAGCTAAGGAGTTCTTTCCATTACCTCACCCTGCCAACACTGTGTAAGGGGCTTAAAATGATGGTACGTCCAGCAAGCTGCCCCAACAAGTTGTACTGTAGATCCAGGTAAGGTGAGGTGAGAGAGTGCTGATATGGGCAACATGGAAACACACTGTAGGAGCCAGTGAGAAAAGGAAACTTTGCAGTGATGAAATGGAAAAGGTTATCAGGTAAAAAATCCATACTACTTAACTTGCAATGCACCAGGATAATGCATTATTTTCAGTTCAAATGCTTGTATGACTTATTCTCTACTAATGCTTAGCCCTTTGTTTTAAGGTTCCCTACTTGTGTAACCTCCCTGTAGCTCACAGCCTGCAAAAATTATTCTACTTTTCCATATAGCTGCCATACCGAAGCCATCATGCTCCAGTCCACCTAATGATACCTTTTCTCCAAATGTACATCCTGTCCATTTAAATCAGTCTTGGCCAAGGCCAAGCTCACCCAGCACATTCCAGACCCCATGAGGTTAAATACTAGATCAGGCAACCATTTCCTGCTTGATTGGATAATCACAAACTGTGCCCACAAGGTCAGGTCAGCTGGCATTCTCCCAGATAGTATCAGCGACCACTCTGTGACGTACTGTATTTGATGCAACAACTTCCCCAACCCTCCCCCTAAAATAATACTTGCTAGGCACATGTCATACTCTAATGCACAGGTTTTCCAAGGAGCTTTAACTAGTGCAGATTAGGGACCTATTAACCTCCTCTCAGATATCAACCATGCTCTAGATTACTTTGTTTCAACCTTTTCTGCCATGCTTAATCATCATGCCGCATTGAGGAAACAAAGAATTAAGGGGCCACAAGGCTCCATGGTTATCCTCGAAATAAAGAACACTTATGACCTTCCGTGACAAGGCCTGGCATGCCTTCGAGGAAGCAGTCTCCACAAGGATCAGCTTACCTATAGACAGCTCAGGAACATCCGCAAGAACTCCATTTGCAAGGATAAGTGGAACTACTTAAAAACACTACAGACTGAATATCTTAGCAACCCAAACAACTTAAGGAAGCAAATCAACTCAATTATGAAAGGTAAAACTACTGTAAACCCTAGCTCCCTCAAAGCCAAAGGCCGAATCTTCTCGAATCCCCTATCAGTTGCAAGTGGTCTAAATTCTTTACTGACCTTGAAAAATATACCTCTCACTTTGCCTGCACTACTAGCACCCCCCCCCCCACCTGTGGACCTGGGACAAAGGCACGTCTTTCCTCTGTAATTAGCTACCAATAAGGAGGTATGTAGGTTGCTTTCAGCCTTAAAACCAGAAAGTGCCCCCAGCTACGACAGCCTTGAGCCTAAGTTCCTAAAACTTGTTGATGCTGAGGGCATTACCACGCCAGTGAGGAACTCAATAAACAGATCCTTTTTCTCGGGTAAGGTACCTGACAAATGGAAGGTAGCAGTGGTCGTCCTAATCCACAAAGGTGGTCCAACTACATTAGTTGAAAACTGTAGACCCCTCTCAATATTGTGCCCACTGGCAAAAATACAAGAATACATTCTCTATAATCAGCTTCAGAACTACCTAGAATCACACAACCACCTCTCCATGTACCAACATGGTTTCAGTAAAGAACCACAACACCCTGACTGCTCTAATAAAAGTTACGACAGACATATCCACCACCATGGATCAAGGTCAAGCTACAGGTGCTGTCTTTGTCAATCTAATTAAGGCCTTTGATCTAGTTGATCATAATCTTCTACTATGCAAACTCCGCACCCTGGGCCTTGATCCTAGTGCCCTGGCATGGCTCCGTAAATATCTCTCACACCGCTCTCAAAGTGTCAAGTGGTCAGGGGCCCTCTCAGATTCAGCATGGTGTTCCTCAGAGCTACATCTTGGAGCCATTATTATTTTCACTCTTTATAAATTACCTGCCACTCAACTGCAGAAGAGCCACAGTTAATCTTTATGCTGATAATGCCATCATTTACAACTTATCCGCTGACCTGGGCTGGATATATCAGAACATGGAATCTGATTTCCATGCCCTTGAGGAATGGTTCCTTGAGAACCACTTGGTCCTCAACACAAAGAAGACCAAGACCATGCTGTTTCACAACTCGGGGACTGCGCACCTGTGTCAGCACCCCCTTTTGGTCAGATCACAGGATGGCAATACCCTAGAAATTGTAATCTCGTTTAAATACCTGGGGATCACCTTGGATGCCTCACTCATGTTCGAGAATCATGTCAATGTTTTGATAAATCCACTCAATTAGCGACTTGGTCTGCTATATCGCCTGTATCCCCTCCTGACTCAAGCCTCATGTCTCTTCTTTCACTGCTTACATATGGTGCCCCACTGCTCCTCCATGCACGGGCCTCCATTTTCTCATGCATTAATCAACTTAACTTCAGGACTGGGTGCTACGCATTCAGTACCAACCCCCGTCTTCATCACTGTGAAGTCCTATCTTCCCTGGGTTGGGGACCCCTAGAGGGAAAATTCCTGTACACCACCAAGTGTCTTATTTTTAAGTTGGTGCATCGCTATACCCCACCCTGTCTGAGTGATCTCATCAACCATAAGCGTAGCCAGCGCACCCTACGCTCCATGGTCTTCCCCCTACTGGTTATACCCAACACCCATATGGCTGTCGGCAGGCAGTCCTTTGCGTATACAACAATGTCTTCCTGGAACACACTCTTGCATGAGATTCTCTCTTCCACCTCCCTCACACAATTCAAGCACAATCTATCCCGTTACCTTCTAGTCCCCCCTCCCTGCACCTGTTTCCGCTAATCTCTTGCCTCTATATGGACTAGCCCATATATTGTATTTCCCATCATCCATATGAATACTTCCTGATAATGCTTCCAACTCAGAATGTGTTGCTTACACTTAACCTACTGCACTTTTTGTTATGCTGCAACAATGTCCAAACACTAAGGCCTCCTGTAACTGTTCCTGTACTTATATATTACTGTATCAAGTTGTTGTTGTTTTATACTGCTTACCTGTATTATGTACTTTTATGTTTTATTGTTTACTCCAGGTCGTCCTTAAAAAAGGGACTGTATTGTCTCAGTGGGCCTACCCAGTTACCAAAATTCAATAAATAAATTAATTCATTTACCTGTTAACTGCCAGAACCAATCCCTTCTGCAGCAGCCCACACTATATTCCCTTTCTTAGATTCCCTGCACTTAAAATATATATGTAAATGCTACTCTTTCACTATATACTCCATAGAATATCTTTTTTCCTCTATACAGCTGCTTGGCCCTGAGCTGCCACCTGCACCTTACATTTCAGGTCATGCTGCCCACCCCTCCAACCCACTGTCGAAGTCGGTGAGGATCTACAGCAGCAGGGTTCAAATATAGTGACTGCCATTTAGATGGCTCGGTGAACATGATTTTGAGATTTTCTCCTTTGGCCCTGCCCACCTAACACTTGGAGCAGGGCAGTGCCCTTGCAGGCCATGAAGTGTCACCATGTGAAGGTTGCAAGCTCCCTGACCCACCACAGGGGTTCTGCAGCTACAGAATGATGGCACCATCTCTCCCTGGCTGGGAGCACTGCCACAGCACAGTTTCACTCTACTACCTTCGGCAATCCAAGCCAGTTCACGAACCTGACTAGCCAGCATGGAAGTATGACACACTACTCATGAGCCCAATAGGCAGCTTTCTATAGGACATCTTCATAATTACCCTGTCTGGTCCTACCACTACTCTATGAATTCTCAATTTATTTCCAGGCATACAAACATCCCCCTCCCCCAACCCAAGTCCTGTGGTTCAAAGTTTCTTTCACATCTTTTCTCTGATACCTTCGCATAATAAGTGCAGGATACTGATGAAAAGGAGAAGGAAGAAAACAATGTTGCTGTGAGCTGTGGCAGCTGCTTGCTCTAGTGGTGCTGGCCCTGGTTCCATGGGGATGATGGTCTTCGGGCTGTGGGAAAATGGTAGATATAGAGAACCGGCTAAGTGTTCCTATCCTGACAGCTATGTTGCCCCTGTTCTGAATACAGTTGATCACCTATCACAAATCTCAGTGAACACCAAAGGTGGCTAGCCCAAGGCCCTGTCCTGTGGTTAAGGTTGCTTCAGGTCAGGCTGGCTTTCCTCTGGTCTGGTTTGCTTTATTGTGTCTTGGTCTGGTCAGAGTCTGGCACTGAATAGCCTGAATGTTGCCTGTGCATTCTGTTCTATAAAGGAAACTAATTATACCAGATTCCAAACTTCCTGATTGGTGAGTAGGTAATCAGACCACTTGACTAGGCTGCCTGTCAGTTACACTTTTCTGTTGAACTCTTGCAGCAGTATAATCCCCTGTGCAATGTTCTTTTTGAAATGCTGCACTGTAGCCTTTATATCTTACTCACACCCCACTTCTGGCACAGAAGAAAAAAAAAATTACTATGCTTTATTTCAAACTACTAACATACCATTTATTTTGTTTTATAATAGTTTATGCTGCTTTAGTAGTTTGACCTTTTTCGTTTTCTGTGCACCTTCAAAGCTGCCTGAGTTGCTGGGACTAAGTGAGCTGCTGCTATCATTCTGACCAGCAGAACACTTTCAGATGTTATGATTATCAGGACTCGTATGTTTGCATTTTAATTCTTCTCCCTGACTGCTGGAGTTTCAGAGCACTTAGGAGAGCTGCTCACAGCCTGTCACTTACCTTTTGTGATCTGTGGAAAGTTTGTGGTGCTTTTCCCTTGGCCTATGGATTGGCGGTCAGCGGCCTCAGCATTTTTTGCATAATTGGTGCTTGTCGGGACCTATTATATCCCACCCTGCTCTGGTGGGAGTCCGTGAACTGCATGGATCTGAAGCGATTTCTGTGACTATGGGGACTGGTGTGAGGGTTGTTCGGGTTAGGTACCTCCTTTGTGCTGCCTGACTGCCTCCCTCCTCTCTGCCTGGGACCAGGCAGGAGTCACCTGGTCTTGACATTCGGGGAGCTGGAGGGAATCTGGAGCTTCCCCTAAGCCATCTCTGTGGACTGGCAGGTAGTTGGCCCACCAGGGTGCCTGCAGCCATGGATCTCGGGTGGTCAGGGGTGCGGCTAACCTGGGCTGGTGCATCTCAGGGTGTCTATTAGCCTCCCCGTAATTATACTCTCTGCCGGTCCCTGGGACTATCTATGAAGATTGGCTGGTGCAGGTACTGTTAGCGGACAGTTACTCCTGGATGCTGCTGTGAGGATCTTGCTGACCTGGTTTTTACTTTTTGCTCTGATGCCGTGGCTAACGCTGATTGACTCTTTTTTGGCCGATAATCTGTGTTGGGATAGCTGACCTGTTTTAATTCTGGACCCCACTTTCCGGGTATGCGAGCAGTGAAGAATACTGTGCACACTTTCTTGTATTATTTTGTGTACTGTGACCTTATTTAATGCTTCTGTGGATTAATTGTTTCTTGCCCACCATGTGAGAGGTAGTTGTTGGAGGAAATACAATTCACTTTGACTCTGAGACTCATCAAATCCGGGTCGTCCCTGAAAAAGGGACCTCTGGTCTCAGTGGGCTTACCCGGTTACCAAAATCTAAATAAGTACACATACAGGTTTTGAATTGTCTTACTGCATTTGACTTTTGGACTTCTTCTCCCCCTCACCACCTTGTGAGAGGTGGCGTTGGGGTCAGAGTACTTGTGTTATCTGTTAACAAGAGTGGTGAGAGCTCTCTGGTTTCAGTACTCATATTACACTATATTCTGTGACTGATTTTTACTTTTATTTATTCTATGTAGTTAAACTTCGGATAGTGTAATTTTACCTTATTCTTATTTCATTTTTGTGATAGTTCGTATGTGAAGTTGGGTTGATTGGTGTGTATGTAATTTATGGTGCTCAATTAGGTATTTATTTACTGTCTATTTGCAGTTGTTTTTGTGTTGAAGATGTGCTGTCAGGCAGCTCCCCCGGTCTGGTGCTACTCCTCCTCCGAGCTTGAGGACCTCTGCCCCTTTCATTGTCCTCCCTTGCCGGTGGCAGTTTATAGACAATGCAGGGTTTTGGGAATAGTAGGGAGGAGATGGAGGGGGGTCGGGGGTCCCAAACCTCAGGGGGGGTGTTGAGCGGGCTGGTCAGATTGGGGTAGTCAGGACCAGGACTTGCCATGGGGTGAAATGGATTCCAGAACACGGTCCCCTACTCCTGGTCCCTATACCCAAGGGCTCCAATGATTTCTCTGGCACCTCATCCGACTCGAGCGGTTTTATGCAACGCCAGATCTATCAGGAACAAGACAGCTATCACTGCTGATCTTGTTGGGACAGCTGATCTGACTTGCATCACCAAGCCCTGGCTGGATGACAATCCTGGACCCATTTTGGAGGAGGCCATTACGTCCGGGTTCTCGGTGATACACCGCTCAAGATCGGACAGCAGGGCCGGGGGTGTAGCCATTTTGATTTTAGATTGGAATTGGGCCTTATGGGAGTTCCAGTTGAGGAATCCAGATTGTTTGAGTGTACCATAGTTGCAGGTGTGGGGTGCAGGATCATTCTCAGCTACTGTCCACCCAGGGATGAAAAACTGTTCCTGCAGGAATTCGCAGACTTCGTTGTCTACATGGCATTTGAGTCTCCCAGGCTGATGATACTGGGTGACTTCAATGCCTGGGTCAACGACGAACTCTCGCAGTTTGGTCAGGACTTCCTCCAACTTATGTGTTCATTGTGCCTCACACAGGTTGTTACCTCTGCAACCCATGATCACGGTCACTCACTCGATCTGGTTTTCCTCCTGGGTATGGAGGCCACCGATCTGGTGGTGGAACCAGTCAGATGTTCTGATCACCAAACCATAAGATTCAATTTCTAGGTTCCCCCTCTATAGGTCTGCCCTGTGGAGATGGTCAGATACAGCCCTTTGAGGGATGTGACTTCTGATGGCCTGCTGGTGGTTTTGGAGCCTTTGAGGCTGCTGGGTGCAAGTGGAAGTCCAGAGGACTTGGTCCAGGCCTATAATAAGGCCATGACAGATGCCCTGGACTCTATTGCTCCTGTCCATATTTGTCCTCGCTCTCTTTGCCCTTGGTCTGATGGGACCTTGAAGGAGATGAGACGAATTGGACGAAGGTTAGAGCGACACTGGCAGAAATCCTCCTTGGATGCTGACCACCTTAGATTGATGAAGCATTATCAGGTCTATCAATCAGCAATCACCTGTAAGAAAGCAGAGCTCCTGTCCTGGAAGACTGCTGCAGCTCAAAATTGATCAGTTCAGCTCTTTTGGACCATAGATAGGTTGTGCAACTCAACTTGCCTATAGGTCCGAATTGCATTTTCACAGTCTAAATGTGATGAGTTTGCTCTATTCTTTGCTGATAAGGTGGACAACATCAGGGTGGAGGTCCAACCAGCTCACTCTGTGGGGGTTGACTGTGAGTGGTGCTTGGCCACTGCACCCTGGTTTTCTTTGTCTTCTTTCAACCGGTGGAAGATTGTCGATATCGTGCAGATTACCCAGACTATGTGGCTGACATACTGTAGTCTGGACCCGGGCCCATCACACCTTATTTTGGGGTGGAGTGATTCTATCAGCCCTGTCTTGGCCAAGACTGTATGGTGCTCCTTAGAGATGGGTGAGTTCCCTAGCTCCCTGAAGGAGGTGGTGGTGACACCACTCCTTAAGAAAGCTTTTCTGGACCCAAACTGATTGGCTAACTACAGACCTATCTCTAACCTTCCCTTTTTAGGGAAGGTGATTGAAAAAATAGTCACGCTGCAGCTGGAGAACCATCCTACCATCCATGATATCTACAATCCCCTCCAGTCCAGTTTTCAGAAGAGTCATAGTAACGAGACAGTTCTGGTTCAGGTGCTCAGTGATCTCCTGATGGCTAGAGATCAGAAGCACTGCTCCATTGTGGTGCTTCTTGATCTCATCAGCTTTCGACACCATGAACCATGGGGTGTTGCTCGAGCACTTGAGGGTCATCTGTGGCCTAGCTTGTCCAGTCCTCAGATAGTTTCAATCTTGCCTCTCTGACAGGTTTCAGAGGGTGGTGTCTGAGTTGTTTTCCTCAGACTCAGTCTCCCTGTTTTGCAGGGTCCCTCAAGGCTGGGTGCTCTCCCCAGTGCTGTTCGCAGTGTATATGCAGCTTCTAGGAGACACTGTAAGACGGTATGGGCTGAGGTTTCACTGCTACACAGATGACACCCAGCCCTACCTGTCTTTTGGGCCTGACCAGGATAGTGTACTCTTGGTCTTTAACAGCTGTCTCACAGAAATCCAGGACTGGATGAAATCCATATGGCTAAAATTGAATTCCGATAAGACTGAGGTGTTGGTCATGGATCCAGGTCTCTGGATAGAGGGATCGATGACAGGGTGTCCTTCTGGGCTTTGGCTCGGGAGTAGTCAGCTGCCTTTCTCTGAACAGGTGCAAAACCTAGGGGTGTTCCTTAATAATAGGCTGACACTGCATTCCCAGGTGTCCACAGTTGTCAAGTTCTCTTTTTACCATCTTAGGAACATCACTTGGGTTAAGCACCTTGTTCCATCCGGTGACTTACCGACACTGATCCACACCTTTGTGACCGTGCACCTGGACTACTGTAACTCCCTCTACCTAGGGCTTCTGGGGGTTGATATCCATCACTTGCAGCTGGTGCAGAAAGCTGCGGCGCGGCTGCTGACGGGGGCTCCTCGTTCAAGCCACATCACATCTGTGCTGCACGAACTGCACTTGTTGCCTGTTCAGTGGCGGATCACCTTCAAGGTCAGCCTTCTGACCTTTAAAGCCCTACATGGACAGGGCTCGGGCTACCTGCAAGAGCTTCTGAACTCTTGTTACTGCCCCACCAGACCACTCCGCTCAGCTGGCGAGGGGTTGTTAGAGATTCCCAGGGTGCAGTTGAAGACCTCTGGTTCCCATGCTTTTATGTTTGCAGCTCCAACCCTGTGGAATTCTCTACCTCACCAGATTAGAGAGTGCCAGACCATGGAGAGTTTTAAGATGACTCTAAAGACCTTCCTGTTCTGTCAGGCATTTGGTGATCAGATATGACGTATGCTCCTGCTTGTATTCTTGTTATTTTCTTGGTTTCGATTGCATCTGATGTTTATTGTTTAGTGGTTTGAACTGTTTTATGGATTGTACAGTGCTTTGGTTTTAGATATTGTGCTTATAAATAAAGAGTATTATGATTATTATTATTATTCTACATAAGAGATGAGGGCCTCTTTCACAGGTCTTGAATTTGTGATTATCACAAAAGAAAGTGCACACAGTCAATTAACTTCTGTAATTCTTTAGTGAAAATAGTGCTGGACTGTACAAATGGCTAGTTGAGTGCAGACTGTAACACACCTGCCACCCTTCTCTGCCCCACCAACACCCACATGTTACGAGGCGCCCTGCCTCTTCTTCAAATGCCTGTTTGTACAACCAAGCACTAATTGCACATGATAAAGAACTACATAAATTAACTAAATTTGTACGCTTCTCTTCATCTTCTGTGACAGTCAGTGGGTAGTAGTACTCTTATTAAACCATGCAGCCCGTGCCATTTTGATTATGTTCTGGAACTTGTGACACTCAGAAAAAGATGGAGTGAAGAGGTCTGAACACTCTTACAGAGTGAAACACAATGGATTTTTAATTTAGGCACATCATTTCCTAAGGGGTTGAATGAGAAAAATGGATTATGTTCCCTTTTTGTAGGATGTCTGAGAGTGAAAGGAATGTCAGTCTTCTCATTTTATTGCCTTGGGTTAGGGATTAATTACAGTAGGTATAGGTTTCTACATTTTTCATAGATACTGAGAAAGAGAGGTCCAAGTAGAATACAGTGAACCTTTTAAATACACTTATTAATATTACAGTTGCACCTGTACTTTTAAGAGGTTCCACCCTTGTAACATGCCAGTGTTCCAGTGCAGGTCAATTAGGGCACCAATCAGCAATGTCGCGGATTACTTTTTTTCCTGGGGTGCTGCACCCAACACACCCCCACACCCCCTACTTAATGATTCCTACTCCGGGGGCAGGCAGACCTTGGGGAGGGGGCAGCAAATCCTGCATTTGGCACCCTGATTGTAAGGACTTTTAAGAAAAATGCAATAATCACCATTTAAAAGGTTATCATTTAGTAATCTTCTTTACTTAGAATATGAATTTATGTAGACTATGGCTACAGTTTGTACTGTAATTGTGAGGAGTGTTCTACTAATGTTTGGAATACCCATGTGAGTAATGAGATTTTTCTAATTGGCTGCTAGAAATATGTTGGATCATTGAATAAACAGACTGGTGACTGCAATGTAATGATAAATCCACCATTTAATAGAATTAGTATTTGCATAGCACTTTTCATACACATTGTATCCCAAAGTGCTTGACAAACAATGAGAGACTGATAGTGAAGTGATTGTAAATATGTAGTGGCAGCCATTTAACACAAACGTCTGAGATTCTTAAACACCTCTCTGTCTTTAGAGTTGAGAAAGGGTGGGGTGGGTGGGGGTCCGCCTCCCACTGTAGTATTCAGGCAAGGGAGAATCTAAGTTGGCCTAAGGATTCTATCTCAGAAGAGAGGGTTCCCAAAGGTTTATTGGGTCTGAGGGTTGAGAAATTGCCTGGACCAGATGGTCCATATCCTTGTTTGCTGAAGGAACTGGCACAAGTCCAAATGAGTAGAACACTTACGTAGAATCTCCTCCATTAGGCCACACCTGTGGCACTATACCTGCCAGGTACTAGGACCACATGGAAACTTTTGCCAACTGGGGGTTGGGCCACAACAATGTCATGCATCCACGTCTATGTAAACATAGGCAGCCCCATCACTCCTCAGTTCCATACCGGAGACTAGACTCAGAGGATCTCCAGTTGTGGGGAACCACGAGATAACACCAGCATCAGGCACACAAAAAGAGGAATGGAGCTGGATATATAGTGCATGTACTGGGTTCAGGCTAAATATCTAATGCAACCCTCACTGATGCAGAAGGGGGGCAGTGAGAGGGACAGCATGGACTAATGCAGCAGATTCTCTTGAAGATCAACTGCTACACTAAGTACATAATTATTCTATCTTCTTCTTCGAGGATATCGCCTCCAGTAGTCTGCACCTTTGGAATGATTCCCAAGAAGCCCCAAACACTAACTGGGAGGTTGTTACCGTAATATATACTCAGGATAGCAGGCCTTGCAGTACTTTAAGCCTGAAACCTGCACATCTACGTAAGACTATGTCCAGACTGTAATGTTTAGTGAGGGTGTAGACAATGCTCCACATGGCTGTAGCACAACTGTCAACAGCAGAAACATTTCTGAAACAAGCAACAGAAGTGGCCATTCCCCTAGTGCTGTGACCACAAACCACACCAGGAAGTTCCTTACCATATGTCCTGTAACAGAACATAATGCAATTTGCCAGCCATTAGGGCAGGTATAGTTTAGACACAAATGCACCCTCATTCTCGGAGTGAGCGAAACAAAAAGCTGAGAGGACTTTCTGCAGTCCATGGTGTGATTCACATAGTATCCGAGTATACTATGTACTGTATGTCTAAAGTATGGAGCACTGTCTCACCCTGACAGGCATGCTCAGGGTAGTACACAGGAAAGTATATACAGTAGTTTGCTTCAGTGTAAACTCAGATACTACCTTTGGTAAAAACTTAGGATCTGTATGCAAAGAAATTGTCTTTGTAGAAAAAAGGTTTCATATGCAAAATATTTCTCAAACAATACAGACAACCTCCAATTGAGCCACTGTACTGTACTCAGTAGGGGTATGGAAAGATGATATAGCAGCCAAATGCACTTTAAGTGATGAATACTGTAGACCAGAGTCTGACAGGGACAGTGGGTATTCCAGCACAACATTTACAGGACATGTAAATGGATCTAGAGTTCTGGAAGCAGCCCACAAATTGAAGTGCTTCCATTTCAAGGAATAAGTATATCTGGTAGAAGTCTTTCTAGCTGCAATCAGAACATCAGCAACCTTCAAAGATACCCCAAAATGTGCAATGGCCATGTCTTTAGGAGCTATGCATCCAGATGTAGAAAACTGAGGTCCAGATGGACCAGGAATCCCTTGTCCTGTGGCAGCAGGCCCCAGCACAGAGGTAGGGGTACAGAAGGCTCCACTGCCATCTGTTGCAGAAGTGGAAACCATATCAGGCAAGTCCATAATGGAGCAATGAAGATGAGAGTGGCACTCTCTACCCGTAGTTTGTGTAGCATTTTCTGTATTAGTGGAATTGGAGGAAATGCATCTAGGAGTTTCATTTTCCAAGACAGGGAAAATGTATCTCACTAGAAAACTCTAGGCCCTGGAGTGAGCGGGCACAAACACAGCAGTTTTGCATTGTGTAGGGATGCAAAAAGGTCCAACTCTGGATGACACAATCTTGCGAAGAGGTCATCTACCATGGAGGTCAGCAGTTTCCATTCATGAACCTTGGAATGTGACCTGCTTAGCCAGTCTGCTAAGACATTTTGGAGACATGACAGATGCACGGCTGACCACTGCAGGTCACGGGACAAAGCCCAGCACTATACTCTCACTGCTTCCTACATTGGGACTAGGAATGAATGCCCCCTTGTTTGTTGATGTAATGCATCACACTGCCATTGTCCATCTGTATTAACAGCGGACCAGGGGACATATGCTCCTGAAATACCTGGAGGATATACAGGACAGCATTCATCTCCAGGATATGTATGTGTAACCTTGGCCTCCACCTTGGTCTATGTCCCTGTGTCTGAAAAGGGCCAAGGTGAGCACTCTAGAGCAATAGGGTACCCAGCACCTGCACACTGCAATGACATTGCTGAACTGGAAGCTGCTTTTTCTTGCAAAATGAAGAAATGAGCATACCTCATGTAGCTATTCAAAAGTGCTTTGCTTTATTGAATCTGTGATTGCAAACATGCTTCATGCATAAATGGACCAGCAAACAGGCAAAAAATCCACAAAACAAGGAGCTCATCTGTCTTCCTGTTCCCCCTCCACTCACCGCACCACATCTCCTGACACATTTCACACTAATGCACTGGCTGAAGTGGTGAACAAAGCATTGCTCCTTTATACTGTTTGCCCTTAAAGGTACATTTAATACATATGAATGAATAAAAATACAAGAAACAAAAAATATTTAAAATCTGGTTAATTCACACATGTATCAACCAAATTTTGAATATTTGTTTCCATTTCTTGTATTTTTTATGCTTCTGTATTTATTATATTTAGAATCTGGTGAAGGTGTTCTTTCTGTTGCACAGCACATATGGGGCCCCATGTTCAAAAGTCCCAGGCTGCACTGCACAAGTGCCTGCACCATGCAACTGAGATGCGCTGGCACAAAATAATGGTATATTCAGAAGATGCACCGTAAGATGTCCAGCTGAATATCCTGAACATGCGCGATCACACAGTGGGGGATGTGCAGCACGGCAGGTGCCCTGAGACCTGTGCAGGGCACAGGGAAATGTGCGATTAGTGGCCACATGTGTGGCATGCAAAATTGCAATATCCAGCCAGGATATACAAATAGATTCATTGCATATTCCAAGCCCATTCCCCACATACACAGCTCATTACTAGAATGTATTCAGGCCATTTGCATACCCAAGGCATGCGCAGTTCCAACTTTGCAGAGCTGCTCCACCACTCCAAAAAGGTGACCAGGAGGTACTGCAACCTAGCAGGCAGGTGTGATGGAATGTTAGTGTGTGGGTGGATGGGCTGCATTGACTTGAGTACAGTGCTATTACCCATGGCCATGTACAGGGTTGGACTGGGGTACAGTGGGCACACCAGTCAAGCAATAGGGGAGGGCACACCATGACACACTCTGATCGGTATGCCACATGAATGTTAATACACTAGCTACGTTTGTAGCCTACAGTCACCTGCAATGCCCCATACACCACCATGATCGGAACATGGCGATATATGCAAGGAATGCCACTGTTCAAAAGGTGACCAGGTACCGGAGTGTGTGGGTCCTACTTGGATCACTCCAGGTAACCTAGTGGGCCAGTCTTACACTGGCCAAGTACGTGCACGTGGTGGCTGCACACCCAACAACAGAGGGGGTTGGGTGTCCATGAGGCATGCCATCACCCCCAGGCTGCAGATTGTGCCACACCTGCCCCGCGCTGCCCACTGTTGTGCCATGTCCACCACAGGAACACCACACAGAGCCACTGCAGTGCCCCTGTGGTGGTGTCACACTACATGGCAGGCATCGATGACATGTCTGTGGCTTCCTGTTTTGTGGGCCTGGCACGGGCATGCTTTTTGAACCTATGGTATACCACTGTGGGTGGGTGCCACAGATTAGTCCCTGGCCCATGCCATGCTGCTACTAATGCCACCAGGTTACCTGGGCACCATGGCTCCAGACGTCACAATGGGTGCATGTCACCACCAGGTGGTGCCCTACAGTCTACATGGGTGCAGGCCATGGCCCCGGTATGTGTGCTGCATTGTGGCTGTCTGCTCCACCAATGTGCTGGAGTGGCACCTGATAGCACTGGCATGTGGCTGCTGGGTACCTACATCCTGGGTGCAGTGTAGGGGTGGCTCTCTGGGCAGTGCCAGTACTGTCCTGGCACCTGTGGCTTTGGGAACTTCCATCCTGGCATGACTGCTGTGTGTGGGTACCTGGTGCACGTCCTGGTGCACCTGCAAGTTTTGTCTCAGGATGGCCTACCTGCAGGTCTGCAGCCTGCCTGTGGGTGGCTGGCCAATTTAGGCCATCCTTTTTTCTGTCTAACTTTGAGCGGCACACATCTGAGATACGTGGCAGATGCACCACACATTTTGGCTGAATACACGGATGTGCAGCATATTCATGTACACTCCCTCTTTTTTTTTGGAGATGCATACATTATTTCTGTACAATCGTGCATTCAGAAATGTGCGATGCAGCTCTCCTCTTCGAATATTGCGCTTCCGTGAATTTTTTTTTCACTATATCTTTTTATTGAAATTTGAGTATATAAGAAAGCACACATCTAATACAATAGAAGACTATCCTCCATGTAAGGTATAAAATATCACTTAACAAAACACATTATTTAGGATAAACATATTGGAGAAGCCTTATATACATGTATTGATAATAAAACACAAACCTAGACAGGATGTAAGTGGAGAGCAGAAGGGTTACAATCAATAGGGTACTATAGGATCAGAAATAGCAACCATGTACAAAATACATGCTAGGGCAGGCTATGTCAAGGCATTCAGTAAATTGCAAAAAGTGGTAAATGTGGTAATATGAACAATGTTCAGTAATGGAGAGGTGAAGATAAGAGAAGAGTGTGCAAGGAAAGAAAGAAGAGAGAAAAAAGCAAGGAAGAAGGGAAGGAGAGAGGGAGAAAACAGGGAAGAAGGGAAAAAAGAGGAGAAATCTGTGCACAAAAGTTTCGAGAAAACCTAATCTGACAGCAAAATAAGAAGGAGGGCTAAATATCCCTAAGAATTAGGGTCTAGAAGAACTAGGTTCAATGTACTTGAAGTAATCCTGCCAACATCTGTCATATACAGTGAGTCAGTTATGAGTAACATGAGATAATCAGTCTACGGAGGCATACTGAGAGAGGCTTTGAAGAACATCCGAAAGAGAAGGCACCAGAGTTGATTTCCATTTCATAAGAATCAGACGTTTGACTAGAAGAGAAAGTATGTTTACCCACCTAAAATGTGCATGTGAGAGGAGAGAGCTATTGGGGATAAGGATGTCTAGAAGGAATAGCTTGGGGTCAAAAGATAGTTTTTGTCCTGTTACTCTGGAGGCAAGTAAGCAGACTTTATGCCAGAGCTTATTAATGGGAGTGCAAGACCACAAGATATGAAGTAGATCCCTATTGGCCAAATTGCAGCGCCAGCAATTATTATTATTTAATAGGCCCATTCGTTGAAGCACAGACGGGGTTCTATACCAAAGATGTAGGATTTTAGTTTGTATTAAAGAACTATGAGCATCTTTAAAGGTATTATGTGCAATACACCAACAATTACTCCATTGTGCATCTGAAATACTGTAGTTAAGAAGAGTACTCCATTTATTTTTGCCTGTATAGACTGATCAGGTAGATTATCAATAATGTCTTTGTAAATGGAGCTATTTAATTTTACTGATAAATTAGTCCAGTGCGAGATGTATGGGTTTAGAAGAGTATGCCTATACACTAAACTAGAGAGAGAGTTATAAGCTGCCCAAATTTGTAAAAACTTCCAGAAGTCCTGTTTAGGAAGTTTCCATGTGACTAGCAAGTCTGAGAATGATCTAAGAGTGAGTGAATTCTGGTCCAAGATATCTCCGAGAAAGAAAATGCCTTTGTTCCTCCATGTATGACAGAAAATTGGGTGATCTTCTAGAGTGAGCAGTGGATTGCCCCATAAGGGGGCATAAAACCAGGGTGTTGGATTGAGTTTCAGGAACTTGTGGGTTAGTTTCCAATAAAGAACAGAGGATGATATAGTCGGGTGAGATTTTAGTTTAGAGGAAATGGGATTAAAAATGAAGGAAGTGGGAACTCCTCCGGGGTACAATGCAGATTCCACTGCAACCCATAGTGGTGAGTGAGGGGAGGATTTCTGAAACCATTTAATGGTTGGGCCATTCGGAAAAACCAGAGGTAGCCTTTGAACCAGGGGAGTCCGAATCCCCCTTTTTTTCAATGTGATCAAAGTTTGTTGTGGTTAAATCTCGGTGGTTTCCCATATCAGATAAAGTTACCTATTAATTTATCAATTTTAGCAAAAAAGGAGGATGGCAAGACTAAAGGAATATTGTCAAAGAGGTAAAGAATCTTGGGAGAAATAGACATCTTAATGGCTGCAATTTTTCCCATGAAAGAGAGATTAAGAAGCTTCCACCTGTCCAGAATTGGTTTGATGTTATCAAATAAGGGGTTAAAGTTAATGTCCCATATCTTCCCTAAGTTACTAGTAATTTTGATTCCTAGATATGTTATACCTTGTGGTGACCAGCGGAATCCAAGAGGTATGTTCATAAAGGCTTTACAGTGGCCGTTAAGGGGCATAGTTTGCGAGTTGCCATAATTCAAAGCGAGGCCAGAAATTTTAGTAAAATTATTAAACAAATCAACCAACAGGGGCCCAGCCTCATTCAGGTTTTTGAGTAAGATTAAGAGGTCATCTGCGTAGGAGAGAGAAACATATCTTTAATTGCTCACAGGTATGCCCATAATGCCAGAAGATTGATGTAAACAAGCAGTCAGGGGTTTCATGGCTAAAATAAACAGGGAAGGTGACAGGGGACAGCCTTGTCTAGTTCCTCTTGCTAGATGAAAGTAAGAGGAAAGGGTGGAATTAGTAAGTACTTTAGCAACAGGGGAGTTATATAATAGCTTGATCCAGGAGCAAAAGGTATGAGAAAGGCCGAAATAAGATAAAACCTGATGATGGTAGTCCCAGTTTAAGGAATCAAAGGCCTTCTCAAAATCAATAGCTATGGCTGCAGCTGGTGTCTTGAGGGTTTTGGCTTTGTGAATTAAATAAGGAACGCAGGTGATCAGAACCAGATCTATGTTTAATAAAACCAGCTTTCAAACAATGAGTTAGCTTGGGAATCAAGGATTCAAGTCAAGAAATTAGTAGTTTAGCAAATATCTTCCCTTCCTTGTTTAATAAAGAGATGGGCCTGTAACTAGCGGGGTAAGTAGGGTCTTTTTCTTTCTTAGGGATTAGGGTTGTAATTGCTTCGGTATTAGATGGGGGAAGCTTGCCAGTATTGGAAGCTTCTTGATAAACATTAAGAAGAAGGGGACATAAGGTGTCAGAAAACATTTTATAGAAATCGACAGGGACTCTATCACCCCAAGGGGATTTGCTGGATTTCAAGGAAGATAAAGCTTTCTGGATTTCCTGAAGTGAGATGGGTTCATCTAAAGAATTTGTTTCAAGAGTAGAAAGATGAGGAAGATGTAACGATTTAAGCAACTGTTGAATTTGTAAAGTAGATGGAGGATTTGAGGTAGAGTATAGTTTTTGATAAAAGGTTTTCATGATACGATTTATAGAGGGGTTGTAGGAGTGAATCGTACCCTGTTCATCTTTTAGGCTTAGGAGGTGTCGTTCCATTTGTTGTGCTTTGAGTTGGTAAGAGAGGAGTTTCCAATTTTTATCGCTGTGTTTCCATGAATTTTCTGAGATGTACTTCGTATCACCATTTTGGGCCATGCATTGCCTTTGAATATATGGGCCATGCACTTTGCTTTCCTATGCTTTTGTCTTTTTTTTTCATTCATATGTATTTAATGCATCTTTAAGAGCAGACAGTATAAAAAAAGCAGTGCTTTGTTCACCACTTCAGCCTCTGACAAAGCGCATTAGCGTAAAATTAGTTATGTGATGTGGAGACACGGTGCATGTAGAGGGAAACAGGAAGACTGACAAGCTCCTTGTTTTGTGGATTATATGCCCGTTTGTTGGTCCGTTTATGCATGAAGCACGTTTGCAATCATGGATTCAATGAAGCAAAGCACTCTTGGATAACTACACAAGGTATGCTTGTTTCTTCATTTTGCAAGTAAAAGCAGTTTCCAGTTTGGTAATGTCATTGTAGTGTGCATGTGTCAGCTGCCCTATTGCTCTAGTGTGACTGTTTTAAATAGTACGGCACGGTGTTCCCAGGTGCAGCTCCATGCACTTCTTCCCCAAGGTGAGCACCCCATCTGAAGCCTGAGGCATCTGTGGTAAGGATCTATACAGTAGGTGGTACAAGAAATGGAACGACCTTTAATAGGTTTTCGCGGGCATCCATCATACCAGGTCCATCTTCATTAACAGTTGACCTGATTGGACAATGCACTGCAAAGCAGGACATGATGAGAACCATTTCATCCACTTTATCTGTCAGCTGAAAGATTTTCATTTGTAGGCAGGTCAGTGGCACTGTTACAATGGCCACAGTCATAAGACTCAGGAGAAACAACACTGCACTTGCAGAGACATAATGATCCCTGTATACCAACTGTCACAATGGCTGCTGCCATAAGACTCAGGAGACATAACACTGCTCTTGTAGAGATGTAATGACTCCTGTATACCAACTGAGCTTGGGCAATCAGGTTTTCTGCCCTGTCCTGTGACAAGAAAGCACAATCCTTCTCTGTGTCCAAGAACGCCCCTATGTACTGCAATCTTTGGTGGGGAATCTGTACAGATATTGGCACATTTACTGTGACCCCCAGTTCCTCGATCCACTGCCTTGTTTAAGAGACAAAGCCTGTAAGAGAGCTTCCCTGGAGCTGGCCTTCAACAGGCAGTCCTCCAGACAGGGGAACACATACAGACCTTCCTTGCTAAGGGCTGCTGCTGCTAATGTAACACATTTGGTAAAGATTCATGGTGCAGAAGACAAGCCAAAGGGCAATACTCTGAACTAGTAATAGTTCCCCTTCAGCAAAAAGCGAAGGTACTGTCTGCAAGATTTTCTGATTTTGACATGAGGGTATGCATCATTTATGTCTAGAGAACAAATAAATCCTGTTTGCAGAAGGGGAATAACAGCTTGCAGGGATAACATTCCAAATTTATTGTATTCAATGTATACGCTGAGTTCTCCAATACCTAGCAAAGGACCCAGATCTCCTGTCCATTTTGGTACCATGAAATGTCTGAAATTGAAACCTTTGTTTCTCTGCTGATGTGGAACCAATTCTATAACACGTTTTTGGAGTAATGACTCAACTTCTTCCTCCAGAATGGACAAAAAGCCCTCAGGATAACTGGAAGGAGGCACACAATGAGCTAGAGGGGTGTTCTAGCAGCTCTAGAGCATTGCCCCTTGCAAGTATCTCAAGTACCCACTCATCTGTTGTGATCTCCTGCCACTGAGATGCGAGGACAGTCTGAACCCACCCCATGGAGGTAATAGAGGAGGTAGGGGTTGGCTCCAGAAGAGAGTCATGTGAGGCTGGTGGTGGCAGTGCCACCAGTACAAACTGCTTTGTGTGCTTTTGTATGAGCACCTGGGGGAGGGGTCATGGCAAGGGGCCACCTGTTCTGCCATGGCCTTGCTGATGGTAGGCATGGCCCCCTATGGCAGCAGACTGATGAAAGGAACTCTTCCCAAAGCCCCTGGCAGAGTGGGATACAGGGGTTTGACAAACATTAGGGTCATATTTTGAGTTCTGAAGACCCCTTAAGGCCTCTTTAACATCACAGCCAAACTATTTTTGTCTCTCTGAAAGGGGCATTCAAAACAAACTGCCTGTTGCACATCATTGGCAAAGCCATCAACTCTGACGCAAGAATATATTCTCATGCAAATGCCAGAAGCAGCCCTGGCAGAGTCATCAGAGACCTCATATGCTGAACGAAGCAAATGCATGCCAACTTTAGCCCCAGAGGTGAAAGTTTTAAGTAATTAATTCTTGGCAGAAACATCCAGCAAAACCAGGGCTTTAGTTTTTCTGGCTTTCTGCAGGCTGTTCTGATACTTTTTCATATGGGCCTGATAGTTTGGAATCCAAAAACCCGTTGAAGCCGAGGCATAGGTATGCCTTCCCATCACATAAAGTCTCCTAGATTTGTTATCAGGGGCAAAGTACACATATGTTTAGGTGCTCTGAGAGGGTAGAACTACAGCATGGTGCCATATATTCTTCTCCCTCATTTTCCTCCTCTAAATTCTTCTCTAACATCACGAGCTCAGGATTATATTTAACCTTGTCACCAACGTCCCCATCAATGATAGGCACTGCAGAATTCACTACTGAGCCTGCAGCAGCTGAGAGACAGGAATCTTCAGTGTGCTTGTAGAAGCTGTCAACTAGGACTGTGTTGCAGGAGACCCTGTGAATGGTATAACTGCCTGTATGGGTAGTTCAGACAGAACGCATCTAATCCTTCCTGAGAACACCAGCACAGCCTCAGAGTTGACAGTGCCTTGTAAAGGGGCCAGGATTACTTGTGTCAATGGGCCTTGGCCTGAGGATGATGGTATTGCACCATCCACAGTAGGCTCAGCAGTGCCCGAGCCAAGCCCAGACACTGGTGTCTCAATCAACAGTCAGGGGGGCTGTCGTTGACACTGCCGGAATGGGCAATGATGCAATAGATTTCCCTTGTCTCAATGGCAACTGGAATCTCACCAGTGAAACACATCTCTCTTTGTCCCTTTGTTTGTGCCTGCTGCCTACTGATGAGGAAGGACATGATGCTGATCACTCCCTGTCCCAGTCCTTCGACTTTGGTGGCCATTTCTTGACCAGTGGTGAGGGGGGTTACCCATTCTGGGCCCTGTTCTTTGTCCATGCCTGTTAAAGTTTTAAACAGAAGGAAATTTTCTAGAGTTTTCTTGCAGGCCTGCCTCGTAGCCAGGCTGAAGCTCTGGTAAGTCTCACAAATTATCATGTTGTGAGAGAGGCCCAAGCAGCACACAAAGACCATGACTGTGCATGTTATCGTCTTTGTAAATTTTCTCTCTCCACACTTACAGTACTGAAATAAAGGGTCTTTTGACTTTGGTAGCATGCAGAGATGACAAAATACACTGTTAATAAAAGAATAAACAACAATGGCAAGTTGGTGACCTTTCCTTCAGTAGGCCTGAAGAGGATGATTGATGGCGGGAAAAGAACTGAGAAGTGATAGGGCCACCCACGTTTATAAAGACACTGATACATGACATCCCTGCAGGCAGCCCCCGATGAGCAAAAGTTCCTATGTGGTCCTAATACCTGGTGGCTACAGTTTCAAGTGTGCGGACTAATGGAGGAGTTAGCCTTGAATAAGATCTATTTAATTGCTCTTTGGAGAAAAGTGTGATGCCATGTGAGTGGAAGGTATCAGTTATACTGATACATAAGAGTGGAGATAGGGGGATCTGGGACTACAGTGTAAGCTCCTGGAATCCATCATGAAGGAAAAGCTACAGACTTCCTGGAGCTACTGGGACTCCGGGATAATAAACAACATGGATTTGTAAGATTTGTAAAGAGAAGATCATGTCAAACAAATCTCATTGAATACTTCAATGGAGTTTTACAAGATCTAGACGGAGCAAGGCTCTGGATGTCATGTATTGGGACTTTAGCAAGGTTCTCAACTCGGTGCCCCATAATAGGCTGGTGAAGAAACTAGGGGATTCAGGGTGTGGAGAAGTACTTAAATGGTTGTTCAATGTGTGGTTGCCAGTTGTGCAAGTGCTTGTGCAACGTTACTTTGGCTTGACTCTTTCCTCTGGATTTCCACTCTCAGTAGGAGTGCCACAAGAAGTTTCTTGAGGCTAAATTAAATCTGTAGCTAACAGAGTCACACCAATGGCAGCATGCCAGAGAAGGAGGAGGGGTGGGAGGTGGTCATGAAACCACTAGGCAGGGGAAGTGTGTGGCTTATGTGGGGCAGTGGGTGGAGTCTGGCAGACCCCAATGAACCACAGGTGAAACCTTTCAATTCAGTGTGTGATTGCCAGTTATGTAAGCACTTGTCCAACAGTACTTTAGATTGACTCTTTCCTCTGGATTTCCCCTTCCCCCCATAGAGGTGCCAGGAGAAGTTTCTCAAGCCAAAAGACCAAAGTGTAATGTAACAGAACCCTCCTCCACCTCCAAGTCACGGAACAGACCCAATAACATAGACCCCCCCCATGGAAACCTCTTGCAAACCAAAGCTACTGCATTAGCCTTCCCTCCAGTCTTCTCAAAATTATTAGACTAGCTTGTTGGTGAAACTTGGCAGAGTTTGGAATTTTTATGTTTAGATTTTAAAGCAGGATGAAGAAAATGACCCACGACCTTGACGAGATGGCTGCTGCACTCATGAATGGCTGGAAAAAGATGAGGACACAATACCCAGACAAGACTGCAACACTCTTGACATGAAGGATTAGCCAGAAGGAAGTCATAATGTAATAATTATTTTGGAAAATATCATGGCCATTACCAAAACATGGTCCAGAAGAAACCACAACTGGGACATAAACATACCGGGCCATACTATGTTCAGGAAAGATAGGGTGGGAAGGAAAGAAGGATGGGTGGTGCTGTATCTAAGTAAGGGCATCAAAGCGACAGGGAATTCAGGGGAGAATGGAGGGTTGGAGGTACTGTGGATCACCGTGGAAATGGTGAACACAGCCACTATTCCCATTGGCATGATCTACAGACCTCCAAGATGGGGAGAGTTTAAATAAGGCACTAGTGGAAGCCACTGGTACGATGGCAATAAAAGAGGAGGTGCTGCTGGTGGGTGACTTCAATCTGCCAGATGTAGACTAGAGTTTCCCAACCACAACTTCAGCTAGAAGCAAGGATATCCTGGACTCCCTGCAGATGGTGTTTCTCAGACAACTAGTCAGGGAGCCCACTAGTGATGGGGCAATATTGAGCCTGGTGCTAACAGGGGCAGTACTGTAGAAGTCAAGATGGGAGACCACCAGGGGACCAGTGGCCACTGTACAATGTAGTTCAACATAAGGATAGTGGTGGAAGAGAACCTTATAAGGACAAGGGTCCTGGACTTCAGGAGGGCAGCTTTAAAAAAAATGAGCGAATGCATCAGAGACAACCAAGCAGGGAGGTAACCCAGGTAGGAGTGGAGGAACAGTGGGCTAATTTAAGGAAAGGCATAGTAAAGGCAACAAACCTCTGCACAAAAGAATTGAGCAAAAAACAAGAGGAAAAAGAAAATGCTACAGTTCTTAAAGAAAGTGGCTGAAAGGGTAGGGTAGCTTTGGGAGGTATACAGAGATGCAGTTGGAAAAGGACAGGAAGGTATATCAGGAGAAGCAGAGGGACACAGGGAAAATGGTGAGGAGCACAAACACACAAACTGAAGCATGACTGGCCCAAGGGGTAACTAAAGGGGACATTTTTACGTACATAAATGAAGAGAAGAAGACTAGGGGAGGGACTGTAAGATTAAAAAGGGCAGGTAGGAACTGTGCTGAGGAGGATCAGGAAAAAGATATCCAGAACAAATACTTCTGTTCAGTCTTCACAGAAAAAGAGAAAGGGAATGGACCACATGAAAACAATAGGGACACTGGATGAGGAGGCAGACACATGTCCCTTTACCAAGGACAGAATCAAGCACTTGGGAAACAGAAACCCATAGCAAGAATACAACAAGAGGTATTAATGGTCATCAAACAGGACAAAAAATGAGCTGAAGGTGGCCAAGCAGTGCAATGAGGCTGTGGGCACAGCCAGTGGAATGTTGAGTACACAAAGAAGGGTATCAACAGCAGAAGGGAGGTGATGTTGCCACTGTATAGATAGCTGGTAAGACCCCACCTTACTGTGTCCTTTTCTGGAGACCAAAATCTGAGGAGGGACACAGAGAGGAGACAGTTCAGAAGACAGCAACAAAAATGGTGCAGGGCATGCATCATAATCCCTATGAGGAGAGACTGAAACACTTAACATATACACCAGGGAAGAGAAATATGACAGCTACTCATAAATAGCTCATAGTGGTAAATAAGATACAGGAGGGGAGCATTTTTCAGAGGAAAAGATTCATGAGGGACATGCAATGAAGCTGAAAGGGGGTAAATTCAAAAGAGATGTGAGGAAGCACATCTTCACTGAAAGAGCTGGGAGGTGGTGGTGGGCTTCAAGCATGTATGGGACAGGCACAAGGGAATCTTAGTGGGAAGCAAGGGGGAGCAGGAGACCAGGCAGTGTCAGTTGTGACACTAAAGGCAAGGGAAACAATGGACAGACTGGGTGGGCCAAGCAGTTCTTTTCTGTAGTCAAATTCTATGTAGTTTTCATTATACAGAAGAGGACGAGTATAATCAGCATGTCTGTCCAGAGCTTGCAGTTGGTAGAGGGCTTCAATAGGATAACAAGCTGAGTTTGTTGTGAAATAGAAGGAATAGAGCTGTCCACATATCCTGTCAGTGTTTGATCTTGGTAAGGCAAGGATACCATGATTTACTAATGCTTTTCTGAGGCTGTTCTTTGTTAGATGAATTTCAGGATTAAAGACAGAAAAAGAAGTAATCCTTCAGGTCTTAGGAATCCAAGGAATGATAATGTCATAACTGCTTGTAAATTAAGATCAGTGGAAATTTCAAAAAAATCCATCTTTTAAGAGGTTCCCCAGTTAAGAATATAGAGTGTAATCTATAGACTTTTCTTGTGGGAGAATACTGAAAAGTAGATTTTCTCAAATCTTGAGGAAAAGCCTTGATTGTTAGAACAAGTACTGTATGAACATGGGTTATCAGGATGGATGGACAGCAAAATACACTGAATGCTTGAGATATATTATTTTATTGTTGTGGCTGTCAAGCTAAATGCTTGAGAGCAGTAGGTAAAAATGCCATAACATGAGGAACTATATATTACAGAGAGTCTATGTTTTGAAGGATTCAGAAGGTAGTGTATTTCTTCCATGCTACTTTGTAGGCAGACTTGTTAATGCAGTTCAAGAATTCCAAATTGTGGCAGAAGTGCAGTTGAGATATACAAGTAATTTATTGCTCTTGGAATGGTGGAGGAATAATTTCTTTGTTGGCATAAGGGTAGGCCAGCTCTGAATTGATAAGACCAGTAGAGATAGTAGGATCGAATACAGCTGAGGAGACTGTACATTACCCACATTTTAGGAATCCACAGAGGGCAAAGTAAAGGAGCTGTTATGAAATCTTAGTGCCTGCGTACAGAACTATGCTCAATCAAGAGAACATAGGTTCCAAAGACAGCCTTTATTCAAACATTCACAGACAGATCACATTAGCAGTCATGCAAAAGGCCCCAATGTTTCACTGTAGTCAGCTTTAACAAGGAAAGTGAAATGCTGGGGCCTTCAGTATCACCACTGCTAATATAACTGGTTTGTTAGTGTTTGAATAAAGACAGTCTTTTGGAACCTGTCTTACACATGGACAGCAAATCCTTGTGAAGGCAACTGTCATGCATTTCTTCTCTTGACTGAATCTAAAGAGGGCTAAGGTCATAACCTCTTGTAGGTGTTGAGTAGCTGGTGAACTGAAAATTCCATCTTGTAAGCGATTTGCTAGTCAGCAATATAGTGCATGGACTAGAAGCTTCCTTGATGGAGGTCCTTGAGTAGATTTCTCAAGTCTTGAAGGAATGCTTTAGCTGCTGGACTGAAGAAGTACAAGCTAGGATAGATGGACAGTAAGGTAAACTGAATGTCCGTTACACAGTATATTGTCTGATAGCATTGACCAACAGATCCATTGCTTGAAAGCAGTAGATGCTGCTGACTGGCTGAGTGCTTGGAGCAGTATCATGTATCTGACAGGCAAGTGCTTGTGAGCAGTATGCAGATACTAGGATGATGGAGGAGGAGGAGTCATAATTTGTCAACTAAAGGATGGAAGTTATGAACTGCTAGCAGGAAACACAGGAGAGTCAATTATTTATTTATTTATTTTATTAAACTCTAGGATTACAAATACCTTTCAGCAAGAACTGCTCATTTACAAAGGTTCCATGTCAGAGGATGGTGGGTAACATATATACAAACGTAGACAATGATTTACAGTATTAACACGTTTTACAGTTACAGTCATAAATGAGCTAGAATTCAGAGGGCAGCTGAAATGAAGTTTCAGAGTAACACAACCAAAAAAAAAAAAAACTATACAGGAAGGACAGTTTGGGTCAGCAGGGTAGGGGGAAATGGAAGAGGCAGGCAGGCTGAGGGGACTCTGTCGGAGTGATGGGTGGTTAGAAGTAGTATAAGCAGATTTAGAGAAGGGGCAGATGTCTGTAAGGTGCAGTAGTGGAGGGAGGTGGTGTGAAAGAAGGGGGAAGGGCAGGAGTGATGTGGTGGTTGGGCATGGGTAGGGTAGGAAAGCAGGTGGTTAGCTGTTAATGGTTACAGGTCGCAGGTCAGAACCGACCAGGGGGACGGAGAGCCAGTCACTTAGGAGAAGCAGTCACATTGCGTGGCTGAGGTGAGGTAGAGTTGGAGATTCCTTTTGAAGGGTCCAAGCAAAGCAGAAGAAAGTGCTTCTTTGTTGAGGGTGTTGTACCACTGAGGAACCCCGTGCATAAATGCCCACTGTAGTCCTGCACCTGGGAACCTGGAAGATTATCTGTTGGGTACTACGTGTATGCTGGGTACTGTTATGGGTGGTAAGGAGCCTTTCAACCCCTGGAGGCATGAGCCCGAGGAGTACCTTTCTGGATAACAGGCAGGTCTGGTATTGTATTCGACTGTGAAGAGGAAGCCAACCCACCTCAGCATACAGGTCACAGGTGTGTGTTTGATGGGCAGAGCCCGTTAGTAGCCTGCAGGCTTTGTTGAGTGACACAGAGATCCTGCAGAGGGCAGTTGTAGAGGCAGACCCATAGATGGCAAGACCGTAGTCTATGATGGAAGTGACAGAGCTGTAGATAGCCAATCTAAGGGCACCTGTAGTCATACAGTGCTTGTGCTTGTGGAGCATACCAATTTGTATGTTGGCGGCCTTAACTACATTGTCTATGTGCCAAGCATAGGAGAGGGTACTGTCTAGAGTGATGCCAAGGTACTTGAACACAGAGACATGTTCAAGTGAAGTCCCCAAGTGGTTTTTGATGGACAGGGGCAGAGATTTAAACTTGCTCCGTGCATGACAGAATGTCATGACTTTAGATTTGCTGTGGTTCAGGACAAGTTTATGTGTGCTCAACCAATCTTCAACATGCTTAAAATCTAGCTGCAGCTGGTATTCCAGGAGTTTGGCATCATGGTGGCTTGTGAACAGGACTGCATCATCCGCCCAGAGTAGTATTTTTTGTTGGCAGATGCTAGGGAGGCTGTTCAGAAAAAAGGAGAAGAGCAGGGGTCCCAGTATTGACCCCTGTGGGACTCCAGAGAGGACTGGCTTTTCATCTGAGGTGACACCGGCAATCCTAATGCATCGGACCCTACCCCTGAGGTAGCTAGAAAACCACTGCAGTGCGTCACTGGAGAGCCTGATAGTAGACAGTTGCCTGAGTAGCAGTGGTTGATTTACAGTGTCAAATGCCTTTGTTAGGTCAATAGATACTGCCCCAACACAGTTCCCTTGGTCAAGTGTGGCACGGATGAAACTTGTAAATTCCAGCAGAGCTATGGTGGTACTATGCCCTTTTCTGAAGCCATGCTGCTCTGGGCATTGAACTTCATACTTATCTAGGAATTCGACTAACTGGTCTGAGACAATTAGTTCCAGGGTTAGATTGGCCTGTAGTTGGTGTGTAGGGCTCTATCTCCGCTTTGATGTATAGGTGTGATGGTGGCCAGTTTCCAATGTGAAGGGAATTGCCCAAGTCTCAGGGAGCAGTTGAAGATCTTTGTCAGGGGTTCAAGGATTTCTTCTGTAACAAGCAAGATCAGCTTCAGGTCCAGGGAGTCACCACTGTACCCAGTATTTTGGATGGCCTTGCTGATATAGGGTCTGGCTACATGCATTGGTATCTCTTTAAAGAAGAACTGTGGAGTTGTGTGCAACTGTGGTGTGGTGTTATGGGGTGTAGTGGATGAAGGGGAATCAAAGAAGTTTGGTGGAAGAACACTGCCCAGGTTGGAGAATGCATTGTTGAAAGTGTTGGAAATAGTGCCACGGTCAAGTGTTGGTATTCCATCGATGTTGAGCATAGTGGGTGGTGCCTTGGATCCTTGCCTGTGAGTTCTTTCAGGTTATTCCAGAAGTTTTTACCGTTACCCCAAGAGTTGGTTAGTGACTCCTTGAAATATTTGCTTTTAGCATTCCGAATCACTCGAGTGCACTCGTTTCTGGCAGCTTTATAATTTTGTACGTTCCCTTGCGTAGGTGTTGCTCAAGCACAGTACCAGAGGTGGTCCCTTTGTTTCAACCGTGCCACAAGCTCAGTGGTTATCCATGGGTTTGCCCTACCTTTGACCTTAATCTTTTTCAAGGGCGCATAGATATCACAGGCCACAGTGAAGCGGTTGATGAATAAGTCCAACACTTTGTTAATATCATTGATTGTTTCAATTGGTGTCCAGTCCAGGTTGCATAAATGGGATTTTAGCAGCTGGAGATGCCCCTGTTTAAGTACCCTGGTGTGTATTAACTTAGGAGGGGGCTTGTTGAGTTTGTTAGCCCAGGAGCAGATGACAGGTGAGTGGTCATTTATTGAGTCAGGGAGTACTGAAACCTGAGAGATTCGTTCGGGGCGGTTTGACAGAATCCAGTCAAGAAGGGTGAACATCCCAGTCCTATAGTTGTACCTGATGGCGGCGGGGACAAGTTGTGTGAGGTGTTGTGCCGAGATAGCATCCTTATAAACACAGGCCTCGGACAAAAGCCAGTTTATGTTAAAATCGCCCAAAATAACTATCTCCGAGTTGTGGTGCAGGCTTCTTAGGTATTCCATGATGCTATTGAAGCCACCGGCTTGGTCATTAGTGGGTAGGTAAACAGAGACTGCAGTGAGTTCCTTATTGTGGGCCCCAAGTAGAACTTTAATGGCGAGGATCTGAGATGGGGAGCATTGGATATGGGGGAATGATGTGTCCCATGTATGTATCCCTTATGTAGATGGCACAGCCCCTGCCTCGTTTTGCAGTCCTGTCCTGTCTGAATATGGAATAGCCAGGGATTGAAACTGCAGTGCCTAGGATCCTAGGGTTTAGCCAAGTTTTGACAACAGAGAGGATATCAGGCTTGTGTTGTTGTATCCATGTATGGAGGTTATCCAGCTTGTTGAAGAGGCTACAGGCATTGATGGAAGCGAGGGTGAGAGACCCTTCCCTCCTGTTCAGGGGATGCGCCGTCCGCCAGTTGGTCCTGGATTGGGGTGAACATTACCAGAGAACAGGAGCATAAGAATGATTCTCAGGAGATAGGTTTTGAGCATACTGCATAACACCTTAACCTCCTGATGCCAGGAGACTGTGTGTGACCAGATAGATTGTAGGTTAGTAGCATTTGTTGGAGGTACTCCAGGGGGCTAGCCGCATTAAGTTTAAGAAGGTATCCAATGTGCCATATTGGGGTGCAGTGTGCCACGGTACTGACATTATAGGAACCCGTAGTCATTCCTGGTGTATAGTGCATGTCATAGGAAGGTACTTGCTGTGGGAGAGATTGATACAAGTTGGGCACAGGCAAAAAGGGGCAGTGCAGTACTATCACCACGGCTACTACAAGTGACTTAATATGCCAGTTTAGGCAGGACATGATCAAATTACAAATTAGAAAGTAAGTTAACAGTATCAAGTATTAACATGCTATTGATTCTAAAATTGTACCATAAAGAAGTTCCTGTTAATTTTCTCAGGAAGTTCATTATGAGAGAAAAAGACTGACCTGTATTTATTATGGCTAAGACTGTTTGGTTATGAAAACAGAATAAGATAGGTCAATTGTTCCAAAGGTGATCCTGAGAGAGCAGCAGTTGCAACAGGATAAAGTTCAGACAAGAAAGACATGGACTGAAAATTAAGTATATCTTGGATTTCCAATGGCCTTGGACAAGCAAAACAAAAACAGGCAGCAAAATGCCATGAAAACCATAGGATGGGGTTGCAAGGAAGTGATCTCGATTTCCATTTCTGGAGCTTAATCTTTACAAACATGGGTATGCCATTCTAATCTAAGAGAAAATGTGGCCATGTGACAAAGTCTCAACAAGCGGAAGCAGTGAAGGTAAAGTGATAATCCAGAGTTGTGCTTAAATGTGGCACGTTAAGAAGGGATGTAAAATGTCTTCAGGGAACAATCCTCATCGCAAACTAGAGGCATCCTAGCAAAGATAACGGTTTTGGTTTTGTGTAGGGTCATTTACAAGAAAGAGATGAAAAGTCCAGAAATGTTTAGCAGTTTGTCTTTAGACATCTGAATCTATAGAGGTAGACTAAAAATTTGGAACAAATAAGTGAGGTGGATGGCATGGAATGAAGTCTGGAATGGAAACCATTGCTGAGGCATGAGAGAAGAAACTGAATCAGATTCAGGTGGATGGGAACAAAACAACTGCTGGAGATGAGGAATTTTAACTGGAGTCAAACGTAGGCAACATGTCAGCTGTGACTTTGGTTAGGAAAGAGGCAGCCCAGCTTAGAATGGGTTTCCCCACAGCAGCTACAGACGTGCAGCAAGTGCATGGTGCTGCAAAGCACGCAGATTTGTTACAGTTGATAGAATTGCGCCATCACAAGAAAATACAACCCATCATCCTTTTTATACAAAAGATTAAATGGTACATAAAATACCTGCTTAGACATTGAAATATGAGATGGATAGTCCTGGATCAATAATATTTTCAATACTGGAATACAATATCCTGATTTATTTGGGGAAGAGGCCACCTGAGGATTAGATAGCATGCTCTGCAACTGCCAAAGCAGAGAGGGGGCTTAACTTGCCAAACTTGTGTTTATACTTTATGGCAGCAAAGGGTAGGAATTCCTTGTACCCCTTGGTTGAGACTATGTCCTCGCCCCTTCCCCTGTATTCTGTGGTCCTTTTATTTCCTAACTGGTTCTCCTCCACTACCCCCTGCGCACCTCCGCCCCACCCCACCTGGCTTCTCCCTCTGTACCTCTACTTATTCCCTTCCCCCCACCCCACCATCCTGTCCTTCCTGCTGACCAAGCTGTCTTCAACCTACTATATTATTTTAACTATGATTCTTTTTTATTCTCTGTTATTATGCCCAGATTGAATATATGTACATGCTCCTACATTTTATACAGTTGCCTCAAATCTTACAGACTTGTATGTTCTATTGTTCCTTGTTGACCTGTTGTCAATATTTAACCTACTTGTTCTGATTCTATATAACGTACTACTTTGTATTGTTATGTGTACTATGTTGCACCGAGGTCCATCTTGCAAATGAGCATTGCTCAACGATGTTTGCCTGATTGAAGTTGCAAATTATTTGTAGTTAGCTCACTCCAACATACAAAACACAATGGAAGACAATAGAATTCACATTGATCTTTTTGATCTGGACCAGTACATATTTGCACATCCACAAACAGGCAATCCCACTGTCCCAGTTTACCAGATGTACAGCCATTGCTATACAAAACAGGTGACAATATTGTAAAAAACTTATCCCACAGCAACTGCTGGTATGGCCGAGATCCATGGAACAATAACACAACCTATTCACCTAACTCTTCTGACTCCACCCTCCACAATTGGGTGCTGAAAGATTTGAAATTACATGAACCGATTTTTTTTACAACACAGGGCTTTTGTCCCTTTTTAGACATAGAAGGGGAATTTGATCTTCCGAGATCAGCCCAATTTCACTTCTTACAAATAAAGTCATACCTCCTGGCCTTGGGCATGTATTACAGCCTCCAGAAAAGGCTCCAGCCATATATAACCTCTTAAAGGACCATCAGCAGGGAACCCTGAGGCTGAGTTTAATAGCTAATCTATACAGAAGCTTGGTGGAATTGCTGCCTCACTCCTTGGCAAAAATTCTAGAATGCTGGAATAAGGAACTCCAATCAGAACACAACCCAGAATTTTGGGCCAAATATGCTTTGATAAATCATACACTAACCTCCCAACACGTGCAACTTCTCCTGGAAATGTAGGATGTGTTATTTTCGAACACTCGCTATACAAGTCACTTACATGGGCTCCCACATGGGAAAATGTTGACGGGAATGCTGGGAGCAAGACACTAATCATATGCGTATCTTTTTGGACCTATCCAGTATTAGCAAACTACTGGCAGGACATTAAGAACAATTTTAGTACAATCTTCGCAGACCAAGATTTGCTCACTTCCCCTACTGGTTCTCCTTTCTATTCCCTCTAGAGGTGTGCGGGGACAGGTATTGAAGTTAATCTTTATACTGGCAGCGAAAAAGGGGATGACCAAAATGTGGCTACAGAAAAAAAAAACTGTCACAGACCTCAAAATGGATGTCACTGGTAAAGAATATATATAAAATGAAGTCCGTAATGACATCCATTCAGGGGCATGAAGCTACAAACAAAGAATTATGGAGAAGATGGGTAATTTATCAACTGGATGTGGATCCAGAATTTGTATCTTAGTTTTCAAGTTTATATGGCTCAGTATTATTGGTACACGAAAGTGGATCTCAGGGCAGCTCCTGAGGGGCATATATTACCAGTTACAAGCCGTCTTTATTCTCCTTCTGGATAAAAGAGCTCTCTATATAGTAAGAAGAGAAGGAACCTTGTGAAATGCTGCTGCTGTATCAACTTATGCTGAGCACTGTGTAACACCAATTTTGTCCAGCCAGCATGTATGTTGAAATTCTGTTTTTTTCTTCTTGTGTAATGTGGAAAAAACATTTTAATAAAAACTTTAATTTAAAAAAAAAAGGCACTGGAAGTACAGAATGAATGGAAATCTGGAGATGGGCAAGAGTCATACACTGATTATTCAGAGCTACCCAGGACATTCATGATTTAACTTTTGATAAATAAGCAGCAGTTTGGTAGAAATTGACCAGTGGTAATCATAGAAGTGCCACCATACCTGATAGCAAGTTCAAACTGTGAAGTCATAGAAAATTCACCTTGCATGGGTGCTGTTGGTTGCCGATTCAGTTCAGGAAGTTCAGCCAGAAGCAATGATGTCTGCTGGCACAATAGGAAATGATAAAGAGACAGTACTGGAACAGAAGTGTTACTAGGAAGACCTGAAGACAATTCAAAAGATCTTTATTCAACAATTGACTGGAAAGCCAGGCCACTCTGGAATTAAACCAAGATATGGCCAAACCCACTTGGAAAATAACCTATTACTCTTCAAGTTGAAATGATGAAGGAGTGGTAGTAGGCATCAGTACTGGTAGCAAAGGTGAAGCTGTGTTTGCTGTTAATGCTGCACTGCGGCGAGATACAAATCAGTTCCTGCTTTCTGCCAGAGAAAGAAAAGATGGACATTCAATACGCGGTGCGCAGACATCAGCTTGGGAAACGTCCATTCCTTAATGCAGAACTGAGATTTCAATGAGGCTTCCTGTGAAGAATTTAGTGGAAGGCAGACTGTCAGAAATTCATGTCCTCCGGATTTGAACTGACAGAGTGAGTGACCATGAGGTTTAATATGCTGATAACTCGGAAAGATTGACAAGAGAAGAAGCTGAATTTGATTGGAACCTGGGGTGCAACAGTGGTGTCATGTTCCCTTTTTTATTCAGGGAGCAAAACTGCCAGTTAGGTAACACTGCACAGCTTTCCTAGTACCGGCACTTGAAGTGATGGATTCTTTCTGCGTTGCTTTCCTCTCATGTTCACGGATGCACAGCTTCTTCAGTGACAGCATGCTGCAGCAGAGAGGCAACTGAATGCTTTGTGGCAAGGGAGGTCAGCACAGCGCAACTCTCCAGCATGAAGAATATTTATTTTTTTCTTTTAAACAAGACTCCTTGTGACACTGGAGCTATCATACTTTAAACCTGAATAACTGGCCACTAATGGTACCTACATGGGCAGGATAACTAATTATCCCCGTCACCTTTGTAACATACTTGGGGCATGAACTACACTGACACAGAGTTGTCTTTAAGCAGCCATCTTTATTCAGCACTACAGCACAGGTCAGGAAACCAGTACCCTGCTCAGGGCTTCAACATGTACAGTATGATTCGGAACTATAACACACTTTCAAGTGAACCTGTACTACAGCCTAGTAAAACTTTCAGTCTTAAGTTATTACACTGGGGCCGGGCCAACTTAAATAAATACCTGACAATAGCACAGATCTGTTAACTGAATACCTTACTTTGTTCAGATTTATTTGTGCCTTTAAGATATAGGGAAGCCCTCTGAAATGACTAACTGGTAAAATGAATTTACCAGTCTTCCAGTTCCATCTAGCTTAGTTTAAACAAGAAACCTAAGCTGGCCCAGTGGTGTGGAGGGCTGAGGCATCCATGCCTTACCTCCTGCCTCGTCAGTGACCCATGTTTGCAGTGCGAGCAGGCCCCCCTAGGGGTCAGCCGGGGAGGGAGAGGATCGAGCATCCAGAGCTCTCCTTTCCTAGGGAGGGTTGGGGATGGAGTCTGCTAATTCCCTGTCCCTAGCGGTGGCTGGGGGATGGCACAACGTACCCAGACATAGGGGTCGGATGCAGGGCACACACCCGGTGTGCTGCATGTGGACGTGTGCGCAGCTCGGCCACTGGCGTCACTGCATGCCTCTGCACCACACTCGGGGGGGGGGAACGGGAGAAAGCAAAGAAGAACATCACGACCAGCGAAATGATGCCGGCCCCTTGCAGAAGCCATACCTGGCTAGCTGGCACCTTGCTAAGAAGATCCGTAGGTGAGTCCAGTGGATGCCAGGATGGTAGGGCTGGGGGCAGCAAGTGGAAGGGGCTCAGTCAGGAAAAGCAGAATCAGATTTAAAAAAATGCCGCCCGCCGGGCGCAGCGGGTTGGATTTCTGTCTCACGATGCTGGCGACCTGGGTGAGAAGGATGGAGCATCCGGGACAGCTCTCCTTCTCTGGGAGGTGGGGATGCGCACCGGCACATGCTGACTCCTGGCGGAGGCTGGGAGCACAGCAGTGACGCCTGGTGCAAAGTTCAAGGGGGAGTGACAGACGTCTGGCATATGCCTTGACGTCTGGATGTCACTCCCCACAGAAAACCCAGAAAAAATGCTTCCTGGCTGGCCGGATGACTGTCTCTCTGTCCTTCGCTGCCGCCGATCCCATGACCGGCATGCTTCAGCAGTACCCCGGGCCAATGGAAAAGTGCGCTGGCCACCCCACCGGTGCCTTCCCCCTCGGAGAAGGAAGACCCGCCCAGTGAAGGGTTACACCAGGTTACCCGGGAGGGACTGCCATATGAGGTGATAGCCAGTATGGGAGTCGGGGCAGGCAGTCAGGAGGGGCATTAGAGACCCGAAGGAGTGGGCAGCCAGGGAGAAAGGGAGGCGAAAAAAAAAAAAAAACACAACATAAAAAAAAAACTAGATTAGTTCATACAAGAAATATTGAAAATTTGGACTTATTGGTGGAACAGTTGACAAATTGGCTGAAAAAGGCATTTGAACAAAATACACCTATAACTAAACAAATAGTTAAGGGTAAATTTTCACCCGGGATAAATAAAAATATTAGAGATCTAATAAAAAAAGTGGGATAAATGAAGGAAATAATATTTAATGAATGGAGATTCAAACAGCCTGATACAATATAAAGTGCTGAGAAATAAAACTGAAAAAAGAGATAGTGAAGGCCAAATCTGAGTACTACTGCCAAGAGCAATTAAACAACATCGCTAAAAAAAAAAATGTTGGCCCTCTTTTAAACAACTTTGTAATCCAGAGAGTAGGAAATGGATAAGATATATTAAAGTAATTAATTCTTGACACTATGGTAATGGCAGATGAATTTAAAGAGTATTTTATTTCTAAACCTATACAGAGTCAGGAAGTAGAAAGTAATCTGGATACAATTAGAAATCAATCAAATACAAAGAATACGGTCCATAAGGTCCCTCCCTTCACCTTTCAGGGGATAGAAGAAAAAGAAGTATTGAAACTTCTCAATTGATTATTAGAGGGGAAAGGAGGTGGAAAAGAATCTCCAACCAAAATTGTTAAAGACAGCAGCAGACAGAATTAAGGGACCAATAACAGCTATGTTCAATTTATCACTGAGCAAGCAGCAAGTTCCCCAAGGTTGGAAGAAGTCCTGGGTAATCCCTATACATAAGGATAGGGATAAACTTAGTATGTCAAATTACAGATCAATTTCATTGCTGACAATAATGAGTAAAATGTTGGAGAGATGTGTATCCCTCCAGATTATTGCTCATATGGAGGAATATGATTTGTTAACAGACCAACAAGATGGATTTAGAAAAGGGAGATCCACCACTACAGCTCTGGCCGGGTCCATGGATGCTGTGCTGGGGGCCAGTGAGAGGGATAAAAGCCACCGGTGCAGTATTCGTTGACCTGGCCAGCACCTTTGACACAGTGGATCATGACCTATTGTTGGTAAAGTTAAAAAAAACATAGGGATTCAGGGAAAGGCAAAGGAATGGTTTAACAGCTATCTTAGGAACTGGGTGCAGAGAATAAGGACAGGAGAAAAGGAATCAAAGCATCTAATGGTTAAAGCAGGGGTTCCACAGAGGTCAGTACTAGGCCCATTATTATTCACAATATTTGCGAATGACATGCCCAGTCCTTTTTCACAAGGGAATAGTTTAATGTATGCAGATGATGCAGTAACCTGGGAGTCGGCACCGGCAGTGACAGACCTACAGTTGTCCCTACAAATTAAGGATGAAATTCTGGCAAGATGGCTCATAACAAACAGGCTAATTTTGAATGAGGGGAAGGCCAAATTGATGCTGTTTGGGTCAGTTCAATGATTGGGAAGGGAAAAGAATTGTCTTCGGATAAAAAGGAAAATTGGGGAGGGTTTACCTTTGCTCACCAGTTTTAAGTACTTTGGGGTAGTACTAGACCCTAGCCTTACTCCTGTCCCCATACAGAATGAGTAGGGAGGAAAGTAAACCAAAAACTATGATTTTTTATGTATTCAGTTCCCTTACAAATGAACATACGAACATACAAAATTTGCCAGCAAATAAGACCTAGAGGTCTATCAAGTCTGCTCGAATGTGCAGCTAGCATCCCTTATTCTGCAGCTGCCCCTCCCTTCCACCCTTCCCCTTCATTAACCCTCCCCCTTGTCCTGTCCCACCTTCGTTTGAAGTAGTCCACTGTTCTACTGCATACCACTTCAGCAGGTAACGCATTCCACCCAGCCACCACCCTCTCTGTAAAAAAGTGTCTCCTCATCTCCCTCCTGAACCTTCCTCGCTCCAGTCTCATATCATGGCCCCTGGTGGCCCTCCCTCCTTACTTTGAACAGCCCCTCTGTACCTGTCTTGTTTATTCCTTTCAAGTATTTAAAGGTTTCAATCATGTCACCCCTGTCTCTCCTCTCCTCCAGTGAGTACATGTTCAACTCCTTCAACCTCCTCTCGTGTGATAAGTCCCCCAGCTCCTTGATCATCTTTGTCACTCTGCGCTGCAACCCCTCCAGTAACTTAATGTCCCTCTTCAGATACGGACGCCAGTACTGCACGCAGTACTCCAGGTGTGGTCTAACTAATGGCCTATACAGTGGCAGAATCACCCTCCTCCTCGAGGATATACCTCTTGCAAAACAACCCAGCATTTTGTTGGCCTTTGCAGCTGCCTTCCTACATTGTGCCGAGTTGTTCATTGACCCTGTAATGAGCACACCCAGATCCTTCTCCTCCTCTGTCTGGGCTAGCTGCACTCCCCCTAGCTGGTAACTCCTCCTTGGGTTCTTCATCCCAAAATGCAGCACCTTGCACTTTTTGGCATTAAAGCCCAGTTGCCAGGTGTCTGACCAGGTTTCAAGCTTTGCCAGATCATCCTGCAACCCCTGCCATCCCCCTAGGTCATCCACCACTGCGCCTACCTTGGTATCATCAGCAAACAGACTGATCTTGCTCTTGATGTCCCACGATATGTCTGCAATGAATATCCCAAACAACACTGGTCCCAACACTGAGCCCTGTGGAACACCGCTCGTCACTGCCCTTGGGTGTGAGAGCTCCCCACCCACCACCACCCTCTGTTGCCTTCCCTGCAGCCAGTTTCCTACCCATCTCACCAGCTTTGCACCTGCCCCTGTGCCTACTAACTTCCTTCCCAGCCTTCCATGTGGCACTGAGTCGAATGCCTTACTGAAGTCCAGATACAGGACATCCACTGCATGGCCCCTGTCCAGTTGCCTAGTTACCCAGTCATAGAACTCGACCAGGTTGGTTTGACAGGATCTGCCATGTATGAAGCCATGCTGTCTGCTGTCCTGTAGTCCTTTGGCCTCTAGGAGGGCCACCAGCCTCTCCTTCAGGATAGTCTCCATTAGCTTACCCACGATGGATGTGAGGCTCACTGGTCTGTAGTTTCCTGGTTCATCCTTGGGGCCACTCTTGTGGAGGGGCACCACATGAGCCATCCTCCAGTCATGAGGTACACACCCCGAATGTAGTGAGGCATTAAATAGGTCTGCCAAAGGTCCTGCAAAGACCTCTGCCAGCTGCTTTAGTACCCTGGGGTGGATGCCATCTGGGCCTGGTGCCTTGTCCACCCTCAGTGCCTTCAAACCCTCTCGAACTCTGCTCTCCATGATTTCCCCATCTGTCACCACTTCCCCCCCCTGCTTCTGCCATTTCCCCACCTTGGATGTCACCCCCCTCTTCTCTTTAGTAAATACTGAGCAGAAGTACTCATTTAGTGCTTCCGCCTTATCACACCCTGCTTCCACCCAACCCCCCTCCTTCATAATCCTTACTATGTGGTCCTTACAGCTCCTTTTCTCCATGATGTACTTAAAGAAGTCCTTCTCCCCCTTCTTAATGCCTTGTGCCAGCCTGAGTTCCGTAGATGCTTTGGCTCCCCTTACTGCCCTTGTCGCCTCCTTCGATTCTGTCAAGTACTTCTCCCTGTCCTCCCCCCTCCCTGTTTTCTTGTACTTCCTAAAGGCAGCTCTTTTCCTCCTTACCTTTTCCATGACCTCCTTGCTCAACCCTATCGGTTTCTTAGCCCTAGCCTTCTTGCTCTGGGCTTTGCAGCAGGTTTTGGTGGCCTCCACTATCCCCAGCTTTATGAGCTCCCACCTCTGGTTAGTGTCCATACTAGATTGAATTCTGGCCAGGTACCCTTTTACCACTTCCCCCATCCTCCCAAAGTCGGCCCTCCTGAAGTCCAGCACTATTGTGCCAGATTCCACTCCTTCCTTGCCCATATCCATATGAAGCATGTTTCTTAATAAACAGTTGTTAATACCAACATTAGATTATGGAAACATGCTATCTGTCTCCCATACCAGGGTTTTGGGGGATAAATACAAGGTTATTTTCAACAATATCTGCAGGTTTGCCCTTGGTGCCCCATGTCAAACACATCATTGTGTTCTATGTCAGAAACTGGAAGTTCTGCCCCCCCCCCAAGTTAGGATAAAATATAATGCAGCTTTATTTGTTTATACAGTAGCAAAAAACTGCAAACAAAAAGCACTTTCTAATGCACTAAAATTGAGGTCAACATGTCAAAAAACAAGAAACAGTGCAATATCTCCTGATCTAACCCCTCAAGGTAGAACAGAAATGTATAAAAAGGTATTCTCCTGGTTTGGACTTACTTTGTTAAATGAATTTATAGGAGTGGTTAATGTATCAAAAAATGTAACTAGTTTTAAATGACTGTTATTTGAACTGTTACAAATTGAAAGTAAATGTGAATGTAAGTAATGCACTACTATACGTTGATTGTTAAAAACTGTGATTGCCAAGTTTTGTAATGTTATCTGTCAGGCGTGGTTGAAAAAGGGCTGTGCCCAGTCCACCTCTTGGTTAAAAATAAAAAACAAACAATAACTGGAAGTTCTTTATGGGGAGAGGAATGTACAGATGGAACCATCCACCTCAGGGGTTTGTTAATGTTCAGACAGTTAAAGCAATTAAGTATGGGTGGGAGATTCATGGGACTCAGAAAGGGGGCTTTAGTAGTGGGAAAACAATTTACAGTCTTGCTAGTACTAGAATGGTATCATGACCAAGGTAGGGAACAGAGAAACTGGATGGACCAATAGGGAATATAATAATTAAAATGAGTTTGTTACCCCAGGCCCATTTTAGGGATCTACGGTGGAAAACCAGCTAGTGGACAGGACCCAGAGGGTGGTAGTGAATGGGGAGCACTCTAGGATGAGGTAGGGGATGAGCGGGGTACACCAGATGTCAGTGTTAGGACCGCTCTTCAGTATCTATACATGTGACATAATGGATGGACTGAAGGGACGTGTGGCACTCTTTGTGGATGACATGAAAATCTGCAATAGGGTTGACACTGAAGGAAGGGTGGAGGACATGAGACAGGACCCAAAGGCACTAGAGGAGAGGGCAGAGTCCTGGCAACTAAAATCCAACATCAAGAAGTGTGCGGTTATGCACCTGGGCCACAGAAACCCAAGGACAGGGTACAAAATGAGAGGGGAGAGAATCAGGACTATGGAGCAGGAGAAGGATCTTGGTATAGTAGTCTCCAGTGACCTTAAGGTGGGGAGACAGTGTACAAGGGCACTGGGAAAGGCATATGGGATGCTGGCAAGTGTAAGCAAGCAGGGGAATCACCAGCAGGAGAGAAGTCCACCCCTGTGCCAAGCTATGGTAAGACAGCGCACCTAGAGTATGGAGTCCAGTTCTGGAGGCCTTACTTGCGCAAGGACATAGACCCAACATAAAGGATTCAGTGAAGAGCAACCAAGATGGTGCAAGGGATGAAGGGCAAACCATATGAACAGAGATGCAACAAGCTGGGGCTGTACACACTAGAGACCTGAAGGGAGAGTGGGGACATGATAGAAACCTTCAAATATGTCAAGGAGATAAAGCAGACCTGGGGTGCTTATTTCAAATGAAGGACATCACTACAAGGGGCATGGCCCGAGACTGCAGGGGGGACATTTCAGATGTAATGTGAGAGGGCGATTCTTTACAGAGAGAGGGGTGGATGCCTGAAAAGGGCTTCAGGAGGAGGTTGTGGGAGTGGATACAATGTCTGGATCCAAGAGGGCTTGGGACAGGCATAAAGGGTTGGGGAGGGGTGGGTTCTCAAGGAGGGAGGCAAATAGTTTGGCAGGGGGATAAGGGCAGACCAGAAGGACCATGGGGTCCTTTTTTGCCATCAAGTTCTATGATTATAGGTCAGTTTTGCCAAACAGATATAACTGTACTGTAATATGGTTAAGTCCATGATGACTCAAAGCAATTTGTAACATGGCAAAAATGAAAGTGCTCAAATGGAGCATTTCTATTGGTCAATTAATAGTAGCCAGCCATGTACTAATTCCCAAGTAATGTATAGTTGGTCTTGTAGTACTGTGTACAACCACTAAAAAAAAACAGAAACCCAAAAGAAACACTCCATTTGAGCACTTTCATTTTTGCCATGTTACAAGCACCAAATATTACCGATGATGTAAAAATTAATGTACAGCTGTACTTACTACATAGTGTAAGTGGCAGTACTCTGTTGAAAAAGCAGTGCCTCGTAAATGGAAATATATCATCCGAACTGACTGCAGTAAGCATTTCTGAAATAAGCCTGTGCGGTAGCAGCAAGAAGTTCCTTAAAGTGGTAGTCGCCGAAAAATAAATTTACCACTTAAATAATGGCGGAAAGAGTACTGAACTGTGTGACTTTGAACTAGTAGTACAGAGCCCCGTACCAGAACATTTGAAACATGCAATCAGCGTAGCAAAATGTAAACAGTAAGTACACAATGCTCCTTTATAGTTACCAAGCTGAAAAAATTTTGTTTGTGTTCAAATAAGCATTTGGCATAGTATGCACGTTTAGCCACTTGATAGAAGAAAAGTTTGAGTGGATATTGAAATAACTGTTATAGTACCAGCAGTGGAAAATTTCAGTAAGTGTTTGTACCCAGAATGCAGCAGTCCATTGAAGTTTTCACAGCTTGTTTTAAGCACGATATCTCTATATCTGTAAGTGTTGTAAGACTATAGTAATTATATTGTGGTTTACACAGCAACTGTTGCTGAAATGTTCCATACAGTTTTTTTTTTTAGTGACTAGCAACCACAATGTATCGTACGTCCTTTGCCTTTCACAGAATCGTTGTTTAATGAATCACAAATCTTATATCAAATGCAGTGTCTGTCTCATTTATGCATAGTGTTAACACCCTCTTACGTTGCCAACAATAATACAGTTGTCCTACAGCACCTGCCATGTTAAAACTGCATTAAGCCACTCCAAAGAAGTGTTCTACTGTGGAATTAATGTATGGTTGGGTGGTTGTAGGCACTTGGCCTGTGGCTTCAAGCCACAACCCCCCCCCCAACCATGCATTAATTCCACAGTAAAACACTCCTTTGTCGTGGCTTAATGCTTACATGGTGGAAGGAGTTGCTTCTCTGAAGTTTGATACAATAAGAGTGTTGAATCTTATTAAGGGTAAATTTGATCAAAAACATTTTTTGGGCATTACTAAATATCTTCTTGGGTGTTTTTTGTTGTTGTTGTTATTATTATGTGGATATATTTACCCTAACCCAGGCCCACTGGTAGCAGAGAACATAAACTCAGATATTTTAAAACCGGTAACAGTTGGGGATGTCCACTTCAATGTGAGGAGTGTTTGGAAAGTTTGATTTAATTAAGGATTGGGCATTAGAACATAAACCTGAAGATACGATAATTATAGAAATGTGGTTAAATAATAGACTACCCAACATCTCTATTGAAATGGACAACTACCATTTATGCAGAAAGGATGCGAGTAAAAAGGTAGCAGAATTACAATCTACACAAATTCTGAATTAAGTACTTGTGAACTACCATATCCTTCTCAAGATGGAGATCTGGAAGTCCTAATTATGAATCTAAGTTACCCTTTAGGACACCATTACTTTTGACAGGTGTTTACAAACCCCCCAAAATAAAAATGGATGTCTTTAATGAACTCCAAGATTTCCTTCAGGCTCACAAAATCACTTATGAAATTTTGAAGATGGAAGATTTTAATGTGAATTGGGTTCCAATCGATATGTACCATAGTTTAAAAGAGCTACAAGAAAATTTAGGCTTGGTACAATTAATTAAGAAGCCTACTAGAATTAAGCCTCATCACTAAACTTGATATCCTCACTGCCTGGATCTCCCAACACAACCCAGACATCTTATCAGTGGTGGAGACATGGGTTACCCCCCCCCCAAGATCCCAGACTCCATGATCTCCATTCCCAGTTACGCTGTTCTCAAGCAGAACAGGCAATCCAAGAAAGGAGGGGGCTATGTACTCTACCTAAGAGAGTCACTTACAGGACATATTCTGTCCACACCCTTCACTGGGAACGACATTCGGATTCTTGCCACCAAAGTACTACTCGGTGCGCACGACAAGGCCCTTACTGGGGCCTCAGTCTATATACCACCCAAAATGACTAATCAGGCTCTTCACTCCCTCCTTGACTGCATCAACCTCCTCAATCAGAACACAGAGTTAATCTTGCTTGGGGACTTCAATGTCAATTGGCTGGCCCCCAATGCTAACAGCTACAAGGATGCTCTCTCCGCAGCTAACTTCTCGCAAATGGTAAAATCATCCACCAGGTTGAACTATAAAACTGGGACTAGCACACTACTGGACTGGGTGCTCACCAACCGCCCACAGCACATCACAAATACCAAAGTACTACCAGACTCATTAAGTGACTATTCTCCAGTCCTATGCACCTGGACTAACAAATTCACCAAAACGCCTCCAAAGACCATCAACAGCCATATACTGGCTCCTCGTAGCCTTGGCTCCCTCAAAACTTTTCTGTGGGATCATGACTGGTCACCAGTTGACACAGCCCAATGTTGATACTACACTTGAGTACTTCATCTTCAGTTTTATCTCTGCCTGTGATGCGTATGCCCCACACAAAAAGTGTAAAGTCAAGGGTGCCCAAAACCCTTGATTCACTCCGGATCTTCTTAAACAAATGAAGCACCAAAACCACCTCTGGTATCGTGCCAAGTCGTCTTGCTCCCAGGCCGCCACTCAGGCATACAAAACAGCAAGAAATGCCTGCTCTAGAGCTATTCACCTTGAGAAAGCAGATTACTACAAAAGATCCCTGTCCAACACATGGAAAGAAATTCTGGAGCAACCTTTCTGAAGTTACAAGGAAAGACCCAAAAGGGGCACCCATAATGCTTAACACTGACGGCATCTCCACCCTATACCATGTAACCATGGCCAATACTTTTAACTTGACCTTCACGAACCTTAGTCATGTGCTACCCCCAAATTTCTTTGCTCCCACCCCTGACAAAAACAGGCAGGACACAGGGACATCCGCTGTTCTGTTTTAAAGCAATCCCAGAGAGTCTAGTAAAAAAAAAAACACCTACTTAAAGTTCTTGGTAGGTCTAAACTCAGTCCTGATACTCCTGATCTGAAACTTCTCGCCCTCTCCGATGACAAAGTCCTGACATCAATCACCAAAATCCTAAACTGCTCTCTTATGCTTTCCCAGTTCCCCCTAAAATGGAAAGCTGCTGTCGTAGCCCCACTTCACAAAAGTGGCGACAAAGCTTTACCCAGCAATTATAGGTCGCCCTCCATTCTTCCTCCCCTATCCAAAGCACTGGAACAGATAGCTGTGGAGCAGTTTGTTAATTACCTGGAAAAATATAACTTGCAATGTCCCCAGCAACATGGTTTTCGTAAAGGGAACAGCACCACTACTGCCCTATCTGAATTTACCTCATATATCTACAATGCCCTTGATCTTGGTCAATTGGTTGGCGCTACTTTCATTGACCTGACAAAGGCATTCAACACTGTAAACCACACCCTTCTGATCTAACAACCATCTCTTCTTGGTCTCTCTTCAGATACCACTTGTTGGTTTCAAAGCTATCTCAGTGACTGCTCCCAAGAGGTCAGGATCAGTGGCTCTCTCTCTACCTCTCTCCCGGTCCGATCTGGAATCCCTCAAGGATCCATTTTGGGCCCCTTGCTTTTTAGCATATTTTTAAACACTATCCCTACCTCCTGCCATGACAAAATACTACTGTATGTGGATGATGCAGTGATCTACACCTGCCACCCGAACCCATCCTTTCTACAGTCTCAGCTACAGAATAGTTTAGCAGAAGTTGAAACCCGATTTAAATCACATAAACTCATCCTTAATTACAAAAAAAAAAAAAAACAGTGTTGTTTCATGGAACTCACAGCAAACACAAAGGACAAGAACTAACAATAAAAAACAGCACAGGTACTACTCTGGAGCGGTACATCAGTTCAAATATTTGGGTGTGACCCTTGACTGCATTTTTGCTTACATCAAACATATTGATCACGTTGTCAAAACTGTGAATACCTGCCTAAGACTATTGTATAAACACAGACGCTGATTTATGGCTGAAGCCCTAAATCTTGTTATTCAGAGCTCAGTGATCTCAATCATCGAATATGGGCTGTTGTCTACAGATCAGCTACCGACACCGCCCTCCGGCATATAACCATAGCCCTTAACAAGGCTTGTCATCTCCTCATCGCCTCCACCCACCTCGTCCACACTTGTGATATTTACAGACAAGCAGAATGGCTCCAGCTAAAGGGCAGGTGTAAGTACTAGACCTGTATCTCAGCAAAAAAGACTACAGTGGGTCTCATGCCTTCTGGGGTTCAGTCTTTACTGACCCCTTACAGTATTACCTGCCTAACCAGAAGATCAGAGTGTCAGACGTTCACCGTTCCCAGACCACACAAGGTCAATGCTCCTACACAGTCAGAGTCTCTTGTCACTCTCTCCCATCAGTAATTTCCAACATCGTCTTGCTAGGAGCTTTTCAGCACTCCATTCACCAGCATCTTGCAGCTGGTGCCTCCTGCAATTGTTTCTCCTAGCTTGTTCCAAATTTGCCCCATCTCACCTCACTCTATGACCTCCACTGCCCCCCCAGCACTACTCCTTCTTTCCCTGTAGTTTCACGTAATGCTATTCTTTCTCCTTCCTTAGTTCCATACCTGCCCCCTCAAAGCAACTGCTCCCACCCTAGCATACTGCCCCTGCAGCACCACCCTCAAATCGCTCCATCCCCGCTTTTTCCCTACTCCCACCCTTATCCTCCCCTTCTCTTCCTTCATCCTTTTCCCTATCTCCTCTCATTCCTCCCCCACTCTATCCTCACACTCCTCTGCTTCCTACCTCCCTCACTCTACCCTCACCCCTCTCCTTTTACTCCTATTCCCCTCCCTTTCCTACACTTAACTCTTCTCTTTATTTCCCCCTTTGACAATGCTCCCTGAGCTGCTATCCTCCTCCTGGCTCTCTCCTTACCTATCCCTTATGCCTCTGCACTTACCTCCATAACAATTTTCCCCTAAGCATACATTGTACAATGCCTACTATGTGCTGCTAGTTAATATATGTACATGCATTACCTGACAATGTCTTTGACTGCTCCTAACTGTATGCCCTATTGTCTGTTTGTAACTCTACACAAGTCTATTTCTCTTGTCATTACTTGTGTTCTACTGATGAGGAACCTTTGATTTTAGCTGCGTATTTACTTATCTGAATTGTGATTTTTACTGTGTTATTTATTCTGACTGTTCAGCGTCTTGGCAATTGAAAGGTGCTATACAAATAAAGATATTATTATTATTAAATGAGCCCTGGCTCAAAGGTGTTATTCGATATTGTAATAAATAAAATAAATAAAAAATAAAATCCCAAGGATCCTATTAAATTAACTTTATTGGATCTTGTTTTTACCAACCACCCTCAATTGCATTCATCTTGTGGAGTCTTATCCGATTCCTCATCTGACCATCAACTTATTTTTGTTTCGAGAAATAAATTATTTGAACCCAAGATTGTATCATCTGTAACCTGGAGAAGTTTTAAACTATTTGATTACGTATCTTTCATGTTGGATATAGAAAAGATTGCCTGGTATCGCTTAGAACTTATCCCAACAGTAACTGAGGCCTGGATATTTTTACCAAGAATTCATGAATATATGTTATCAACCTGCATCTATGAAAAAAAAAGGAAATCAAGATATGAAGGTAATAATTGGTTCTCCTCTCATTTTCTTAAGCTTAGGAAAGTCAAGGACAGGACAGGTTGATGGACAAAGTATCTCTTTAGGGGAGGAGTTGGAATACGTATTTAATAATCATTTCAGCAACCTGGGTTCCATAAGGTCAGGGAAGAAGTGATTCATCTGAAAATGCCCTTAAAAATGAGGATCTGCATGAGCTGCCCAATGCTGATGATTTTAGTTATATTTCTGCAGCATAGGTTAGGGATGAGTTATTGAAATTAAACATGGATGAAGGCCTAGACAAAATACCCTCAAGATTGTTAAAATCTGCTCCTCCTTGTATAGCCCACCCCCTGTCACTTATATTTAATCTTTCTATTAGCACCGGAGAATACCCAGAGGGATGGAAAACAGCTAGGACTATGCCAATATTCAAGTCAGGGAAACAGGGAGGATATTGGAAATTACCAATCTCCTTCCTTCCTCAAATTTTCAAAATATTTGAAAGATTAATATCTAAACAATTGAAAGAATACCTAGAATCAAGAAATACAGTAAATTTTGTGCTGATCAGTCAGGGTTCAGATCACATTACAGCACCCAGACGACACTAGTTAAGGTGGTGAGTGACATCCAAATGAGCCTGGACAGGAGAAAGATAGTAGATGCCTTGTTTATCGATTTGTCAAAGACTTTTGACACATTGAATTACGGGGTTCTCCTGTCCAGGCTCCAGGAGATTGGTGCGTCGCCTTCAGCACTTGGCTGGTTCAACTCATACCTTGATGGTAGAAAACTACTGGTTGAAATCGGTCCATTTATGTCGCAGTTGGCCAATATTAAATCTGGTGTACCCCAAGGATCAATCTTGGGACCCCTAGTATTCAATATTTACATTAAGTATCTTAAATTTGAGGAAGTTGATGTGAAATGTCATCTATATGCTAATAACACAATAATATATGTAGAGAGAATGACACCTTACCATATTAGTGTTTAAACTCCTGCAGGCTTTTGATCATGTTCAGAACTTCTTTAATAATCACCTTTACCCAATCAATTATGTTTGGGTGGAAAAAAAACCTTTGAATAACAACAACTTAATATTGACTACTCTTGGGGTGAAGAATATCCAGCAAGTTAGCAAATATAAGTATCTGGGGGTATGGCCAGATAATGCCCTAAAAATGGAACAAACAGATTAATATGTTCAATGTTCTGAACAAAATTCTCCATGTAAGAATAAAGGAAATAGGTACTGCAGAGGAACCCTGTAAATGGCTAAGATCTTACTTAACAGGTGACAAATGGTCTCTGTGAGAGGAGCACTATCTGAAACTCTTCCAGTAAACAGGGGTGTTCCACAGGGGTCCATTTTGGGCCCCTTATTATTTTTGATATATATAAATGATCCTCTCCATAATATGAAACAAACCAATAGTCAGCTATGTGCTGATGACATAGTACTAGTTGCAGAGCGGAAAAACATTATGGAAATGAAAGAAAAACTACAAACGGATTTTGACATACTACAAAAATGGTTTATAGACTCAAAATTGTGAATAAATACTAACAAAACACAAGTAATGTTATTCACAACTTCAGACCCCAAAAAACAACAATATACAGAAAAACTTGACATAAAAAAACTTAACGATTCAGCATTGGTTCGTGCAGACACATGTAAATATCTGGGGGTTATGATTAACCACAAGTTGTTATTTGATCACCACATAGATGTCATAGCCAAAAAAGTTAACCAAAGTATAGGAGCACTAAAAAAAGTCTCACATTGCCTTACTAAGAAAATGACACTCTCAGTAGCAAATTAACTGACTATGGTAGTCATATTTATGGGCACTCAACTTAACGAGCCTGCACAAAACTGATACTTGTTACAATAAACTGGCAAGATTTGTGCTAAAATGTAATTTTAGAACTCATCATTACCTAATGTACGAAAGACTCAATTGGAAGTCCTTGGAAATGAAAAGACAAGAAACATGGTCCATTTTAATGTACACTTTACTTAAAAATAAAAGATCAATTGAACTTTTAGATAAAATAACGACACCTACTCATACTTACCAGTTGAGAAGAAAGGGAGCCTGGGAGCTATTTGTGTCAAAGGTCCAAAATAAGTATGGGGAGATGACATTTACTTTTAAAGCTGCCTCTACTTGGAATAAGATTCTCTTGAATATGAGAACTTTTGAAATGCCCATAAATGTGTTTAAGGATGCTATGAAACAAACTTTTATTCAGATGTACTTGCAATAGATAAATATCCAACAGCTTAGAGTATAAACAAACTTAATCCTGAAATGAATGTTGTCTGATGTAACATATAGAAATGAATGTTGTCTAATGTAACCTGTATTGTATACTGTATGTTTATTATTTATTGTGTAACATTTCTGTTACGCTTCAACTACTCACAGGAACACCTTTTAAACAGGACATTCACTTGACTTAATGGTGTTTGTAAAGACTTTTACTTTTGTAAATTTTTTTACTCCTGTAAAAACATTTTTACCTTTACCTGATAAGATGCTGAACAGTATAAGTAGGAAGTTGGGTCTTTTGTACAGAGTAAAACATAATATGACCACTGAAGTGAGATTACAAGTAGTAAATTCCACGATTATATAATGGGTATCAAAAAACTCAGCAAACCCAGCATTCTGATTAGCTGGCTGGCTCCTTCTAAGTGTTGTAAATCCTAGTATCACCCCACGGGAAAAGGTGCCGCCCAGTCAGTCAGCCGCATTAGTAACTACCTCTCAAATCACTCCGAGCATCAGGAGTGGCAAAGATGGCAATCCTCGCTAAACGGCTGACCCAAACATAAGGCGAGATTAGCTACACGCCAAACCGAATCGTTACTCTCGAACAGCACTGAACTCTAACACACAAAGAAAGCGTTCCTTCTAGTACGTTTAAAAAAATTGTTACCTCCTTGTCCCCATAGTAAAATCTCTTCACCCCCATCCCAGAAGTTCCAAAGAGAGGGACCTCAATGGCAGTCACAGCAGGCATCTATTCAGACGTTATGGATTTCGACTGTCGCTCAGCACCCGCTGACTTTGTACGATGCCCACTGTTCCGGACCTCGAGGCACAGGGTAAACAAATCACAAAGAAAAAAAAATACAACAACAAAGTTTTTTTCATTGGCCCACCAACTGAACATGACCAGGGAACAACAGTTATGAAGTGCTGCCACACATGCCCGAAATACGAGTAAAAAAACAAAACAAAAAAAAAACAGAGCCAATACTTTTACTCAACAAACTCGAATGTTCAGTAAGTTCAGAACTGAATCCCAATTCCTCCCCAAAAATGAGCTAGGACAATCAAATGCACAATTTAACCCCTTTAATTGCCCTATGCGTACTGGCGACACAGACACTACTACTATAATATAAGACGTTCTTTGTACATCTGGCCATAAATCTATCTGGTGAGATTTACAAGCTTTGACCCCTGGGGTCACGAGAGCAGATGGTAGTCTCGCGATCCTGGGGGTCTGGAATGCAGCAGACATCATGTGTTTGCAGAAGCATTCAAACACGTGGCTTGTCTGGGTTTGTCTGCTTTCAGTTTCTCTTGGTCTCCACTCTGATAAGCAACGGTGTATCAGAGCACATGGAGGTTGCTACAGTTGCTAATAAAACTACTTGATAACTTGCTTTTAAATTGTAAATCAAGGACCTGCAGTGTCCTGGAAGAGATTTATTGTGTTTCTGAAGCTAATGTGGGTGCTAGGCAGACTCATTTAGTAGAAAAAAAAAGTTAAAAGTTCATTGCTCTTTTTCACCAGTCTTTGCCTTGTATTTTGGCAATACTTTTTTTTTACTTTTTTTTTTGCAGACAACTGTTTTAGAACTTATTAGTTTTTAACTGGTGTTTTGTGGTGTGTTGAAAATAAGTTTTGTTTTATAAAGTGCATTTCATTTGCTTTATTTTTATTTGTATTCATTTCCAGTGCTCCAGGGTCAACCCCATAAACGAACCTTGTGTCCAGTGGGTCTTACCCAGTTACTAAGGAATAATAAATAAAAAAATATATATACATATAAAGAATTTGATATTTTGTATACATTGCAGTAAAAGTGTGACCCTGAGCAAGTCACTTTACTTTCTTGTGCTCCCAGGTTGCACCTGTAAACAAGCTTCCAGCTTAGTGTGCCTTTCCTGGTATTAAAAAAAAAAACTGTCACTCTGTCTACAGTAAGATACAAGCCTAGGGCTCTAGGATCTCTTTTAGTTACAAACAATAGCACACATCAGTTTTGAGTTAGTGACGCTGCAAGTGCTCATAGTGTGACACAGTTGTATATAGTTTACTGCTTTTGGTGAAGAGTGTGAGCCTTCTGTTTCACATAGCTTGGGTTGTCTGGGGCCTTACACACCACTGTCACTCTGATACAACCCTTCTTTTGCTGTCCTTTCTAGATACCCCCCCAAAAAAAATAATAGCATAAAAGAATCAGAGCTATTATACAGCAATGCTGGAAGTATCTGTAGTGGGATGCAAACCTAGGGCTCTAGGTTCTCACATAGTTAGCAAAGAATAAATAAAATTCAGAAAACAATCCAGATATTATACAGCACTTATACCCAGCCACAATTTAAGTGTCCCTGGTGAGATTCAAACCTTGACCTCTGGTTCTTAATTGTGTGCTTCAAGCACTAGGCAAAAATATTTAGTGCCTTTTACTTGCACTATCCCAAAGTGCTTTACAATACAGGAAAGGAAGGGGGGAGAGAGAGTATCTCTGCCACTAAGACATACTGGCTGCTAATCATGCCAAAGAAATACACTGCAGAGGAGATCTTAAAATATATTATCAGCTCTGATTCAGAGTTGGATGATTTTATTGATCCAGAGTCTGGGAGCGACTACTATCCAAGCAGTACTCCTACTGACGATACAATATCGAGTGATACCAACGAGGGTGGTCCATACAGTCCTAAGACCAAGCTGAAGTCCCCACGTGGATGCAAGCACACGTGTGCCCACCAGCAAGCACCAGCCAGAGCATACACAGAAAAAGCAGAATTCACAGCCAAAGCAAGCATCCAAACATAAAAAGCAGAAGAAGCATGGGGATCTGCCTAAGCCTGTGCAGATACCAGAGCCAGAGATAGTTCCCCAGAAAGAGGCCCCATGTGTGCCTTTGATGGAGCCGGATGCCACAATGCAGGCAGAGGGAAGTCACATGAAGCATAAATGTAAGCAGAAGCACCTGCCATTTACTCATGTTATGGTGCCTACAACACATGATGAGGGTAAATGCAAAAAGCACAAAAAAAAGTGCAAACATCTGCCTCAGCCAGAATCAGAGCCCCAGCCTAGGCAAGAATCTCAACCCAAAAGATGTAAGCTAAAGTGCAAGCAGTTGTCTGACACTAGCACACTACCCAAGCCTGAAACTCTGCCCAGAGCAGATACCCTGCTTGAGCATGACCCCCTGGACAAGCCTTATTCTCTGCCTGCATATGACTCCCCACTTGAGGATGATGCCCTGCCTAAACCTGACACATTGCCTGAGCCTGACATGTTACCTGAGCCTGACACATTGCCTAAGTCTGACACTCTGTCTGAGCCTGACATTGCTGGAGCCTGACGTGTTGCCAGAGCCTGACATACTGCCTGAGCCTGACACTCTGCCCAAGTCCTGCATCTTACCTGAGGGAGACACTCAGCTTGAGCATAATGCACTGTTTGAGCCGGACACCTGCAGTGCCACTGTCTCAGAAAAAACTGATCCCTTGGCAATGCCGGAGTCTGAAACTACTGCCCCAGTGCTAGGTACAGGCCATAGCAGGCACAATAGTGGTTATACTCAGTTTACCAATGGAATCCCCAAATATGGAAAAACATGTGTTCCACCATTTACTGGTAATGCAGGTGTCAGGTTGACACAAGGAATTTACTCCCTAGAATATTTTCTCTTATTTTTTAGTGATGAAATACTTTCTCACATAGTGGCTCAGACAAATTTATATGCAGATCAGTTTTTGGCTCAGTATGGGGACAAGCTAAAACCACATGCAAGGGCTCTCCAATGGACTCCCACAAACTTAAAGGAAATGAAAAGGTTCTGGGGTTTGACATTTTTAATGGGGACTGTGAAAAAGCCCACCATCAGCATGTACTGGTCCACCCACCCTGCTCATTCTACCCCTCTATTTCCAGCTATAATGAACAGGAACCAATTTCAGCTTCTGCTGAGATTTATGCACTACAATGACAACACTAAGGCTTTGCCACGGGACCATCCAGAGAATGATAGGTTTTTTAAATTACGGCCTATTATTGATCATCTTTTTAAAATGTTTTCTGAGGTGTACACCCCAACCCAACATATTTCAGTGGATGAGTCTCTTCTGCTTTTCAAAGGGAGAATAATATTTAAACAATACCTTCCCCTGAAATGTGCCTGATATGGAATTAAATTGTACAAACTTTGTGAAAGTTCCACTGGGTACACATACCGTTTCAGAATCTACACAGGAAAGGATGCCACACAGGATAGTGCAGGCTGCCCCCCATGTCTAAACACAAATGAGAAAATTGTGTGGGACCTAATTCTTCCCTTGCTAGGCTCTGGCAACAACCTGTATGTTGATAATTTCTATACTGGGATTCCTCTGTTTAATATTCTGTATCAGTTTGATACAGTAGCTTGTGGCACCATCAGATCTAACAGGCAACGTTTTCCCAGAGAGTTGGTAGCCAGAAAGCAAAAACGCGGTGAGACCAGTGCTCTCCGTTGTGATGAGCTACTAGCTGTAAAATTCACAGATAAAAAAGATGTGCACCTCCTTCGTACAATTCATGATGAATCCACAGCAGCAGTTCCAGTTCGTGGTCAGGACAAATTAATAAGCAAGCCTTCAGTATACTAACATACTAACATACTATTTGCCAGCAGATTAGGCCTTATGGTCTATCAAGTCTGCTCGAACCTAGATCCTTAGTTGGGTGCCGAGACCCTCCCATCCCTTGTGCTCCAGAAACCCCTATCATCCATCCCCACCCCCCCGGGATAGGCCATCATCTGATACATCCACTTTCTGTGTCTGTCCCACCCTCTCTTAAAGCTCTCCACTGTGGATCTCTGAATCAGCTCACCAGGCAGAGCATTCAAGGGTCCACCACCCTCTCAGTGAAAACCTCCTCCTCTTTCCCCCTCACCCTTCCACCTTCCAAATTCAAACCATGCCCTCTGGTGATGCCTCCTGCTTTAGTCTAAAGATCCCTCCATGTTTACCCTATTTATTCCCTTGAGGTACTTGAAGACCTCAATCATGTCCCCTGTCTCTCCTCTCCTCCAATGAAAACAGGCAGAGCTCCTCAAGTCTGTCCTCGTAAGTCAAATCCTAGCCCTCGTATCATCTTTGTTGCCCTCCTCTGTACCCTCTCCAGGAGCTGTGTCCCTCTTCAAGTGTGGTCTCCAGTACTGTACACAGTACTCAAGGTGTGGTCTAACCAGTCCATTGTACAGTGGCAGAATCACTTCCTTGCTCCTAGAGGTGATCCCCTTCGATGCATCCCAACATCCTGTTTGCCTTGCTAGCTGCTCTCCTGCACTGCTCAGTGTTATTCATACATGTATCCACCTGACCCCTAGGTCTTTTCCCTGTTGAGGCTTCCAGCACCTCCCTCCCAGGGTGTACCTGTGTTTAGGGTTTCCCCGACCAAGATGCAACACCTTGCACTTGGTGATATTGAAATTTAATTTCCATGTGTGACCCAGCTTTCCAGGGTGTCCAGGTCCCCTTGCAGGGCCAACCTCCCCTCTTCTCCCTCAACTACTGCTCCCATCTTGGAGTCATCCATGAAGAGACTCATTTCACACCTATACCATCCCTGATGTCTGATATGTATGCATTAAACAGGATTGGACCCAGGACCAAGCCCTGTGGTACCCCACTACCAACCTCTGTAGGGTTCGAGGCTCCCACAGACCACTACTCTCTGAGTGCGTCCAGCTATCCAGTTTTCAATCCATCTGACCATCAAAGGGCCTACTCCTAACCCCATCAGTTTCTCCACCAGACCATTGTGGGGACAGAGTCAAGCCTTGCTGAAGTCCAAGAATAATACATCCACAGGCTTACCCTATCCAGTTCTGATGTTACCCATTCATAGAACTCCACAAGGTTGGTTTGACATGATCTACCTGGCACAAACCCATGCTGCGACTATCCAGACCTCCCACCTCCTCCAAGTAAACCCCCAATCGTTCCTTTAGTATACTCTCCATTAATTTTCCCACCACGAGGTTAAACTGATGGGTCTATAGTTTCCTGGTACTTCCTTCGACCCCCCTTTATGGATTGGTACCACATGTGCCTCTCGCCAATCCCTAGGTACCCTCCCTGTCTCAAGTGACCTGTTGAAAAGCTCCGCCAGGGGTGCAGCCAGTATGTCCTAGATTATAACAAACATATGGGAGGTGTGGACAAAACAGATCAGATGCTTAAGCCCTATGATGCCACTCGAAAAACAATGGCTTGATACAAGAAATTAGCTGTTCACCTGTTTCAGCTGGCCATGTATAATACTTTTATTCTGTACTGGGCAAAATCATCTGTTCATTTAAAATCCTTCCTAGATTTCCAAACAGATGTCATTTCAAGTCTTCTATTTGATTCAGCAGAAATACCAGAAATAGAAAGAAATGAGGGTGTAGCCAGACGAACTGAAAGACATTTCTGCAGAACGTTGCCACCTACTGAAAGGAAGGCTAGGCCCCAGAGGAGATGTAGAGTCTGCTACAAAAAAGGATTTAGGAGAGACTCAAGATATTACTGTCCACACTGTCCCACGGAGCCAGGGCTGTGTCTGGAGAACTGTTTTGAGAAATACCACACCAAGCTCATTTACTGGAATGACTGATGAGTGTAAAAATTCATCTTGAATAGGACAATGAGGCCAAAGCAGTTATTATGTTAAAAACATTTTGGGAGAAGTTATTTTCTTATCTAAGCAACCACAAACTGTTTGTACTCTGTTGGTAACCAAGTAAGGCCCACGAAGCACAATGCCTGTTTGTAGGGGCAACCTGGAAACACTGGGGATGTTAAGTGACTTGCTCAGGGTCACACAGTATGCAAGTGGAGGTGGTGAGAATCAAACCCAGCGCTGTACCAAACTTGATCACGACTCATTACACTAACCACTAGACTATATTGTCAGCCCTTTATTCAAGGGCCTTTAGGCTATAATTATATTTTATGCTGTATGGGCAAACTCACCTTATTTCTGATTCTGCCAGAGTACTTTGGTAATGCAAATGTGAAACACATGCAATCTTACCATGACATTCTGTCCAGACCTGCCTATTACAATACACTTTTGTAGAAACCTTTGTCATGCAGCCCCTCCTTGCCTGCATTTCCCACCTCCAGAAAACTTCAATGCACTGTATTACCCAGGGAACAATATATATTGCTTTAAGGATTATAGAATAAAGATTTTAAGGATGTCTAAGAAAGTATCCTACCCACATGTTCACTATCTACAGTCTTCTAGTGAATTAAGCTCCACAGCTAAAAATACTAAATAAAATGCAATATGTTGGCCCCTTTTCTACCTAATTATCTGGCTGTCTCATTTATCAAGTACAAACTCCTACCATGTTGGGCTTCTTTGGGGAGTACTAACTGTGTTGGTACCACAAACTTACACCTCCACCAAAGGACCCTTGGTACAAAATGCTCCAAACCTGCTAACACTGTACGTTCAATGGCTCTGAAATGCATTTAGCAACCTGTATGTTGGGCTTACATCTGCCAGACTCTGGTAAAGAAACATAAATTTAATACCACATTAAGCAGTACCCTCTTGAGAATAAAAAAAAAGTTTTCATATACCAGCATCCTACTTAACTTGCTGAAATGAGGGAATTATGCAAAATTTCATTATTTTTCATAGTCGTACTAAATGTAGAGGAGGATTATGGGTAGTACATACTTTGGTAACAAGCAGTCTTACCAATGATTACAACAAGTAATTTATTGCGTTTCAGAAAATATATACTTTTCTTATGGTATCCTGGTGTCCCGAGATCAATGCTGTGGATTTTCCATTGTGTGCCTAAGTTTTCTCCTTAAAATATATATCTCACCCTATAGGTTTCAAGCCTATTTCAACCAAACCTTTGTGGTGAAGGTATATAGATGTGGTATCATTGTAACCAGTACTCTAAGCAGAATCCAGAAATGTGGTGTTTGTGTACCTCCAGCCTATGTTACATAGGTATTTGGTTTGCTAAACTGTGAAAACGATCCGAATGTCCATCATTTTGCATAGTTCTACCAAATGTAAAGGAGGATTATGGATAGCAAACATTTGCACAGCAGGCAATGTCATACATTTTTAAAACCAGTATTTTGTGCAGTTTCAGAAAATATATACTTTTCTTATGATATCATGGTGTCCTGAGATCAATGGGGGTCGCACCTGAAAATAGGCACATGGATGTCTAGTGTGAAAAGCAAATAAATAAATAAATGCTGTAGATTTTCTAGGTGGGTCTACATTTTCTCCTTTAAAATATACATAGCACCCTATAGGTTTCAAGTCTATTTCAACCAAATCTTTGTGGTAAGCATACATAAATGTGACATCATTGTAACCAGTGCTCTAAGCAAAACCCACAAATGTGGTGTTTGTGTACCTCCATCCTATGTTACATAGATATTTGGTTTGCTAAACTGTGAAAATGATGCAAATTTCCATAATTTTACATAGTTCTACCAAATGTGAAGGAGGATTATGGGTAGAAAATATTTGGGCAGCAGACAATGTCATACATTTTTAAAACCAGCATTTTGTGCAGTTTCAGAAATACATACTTTTCTTATGATATCGTGGTGTTCTGAGATCAATGCTGTAGATTTTCTATGGTGGGTCTACATTTTCTCCTTTAAAATATACATAGCACCCTATAGGTTTCAAGTCTATTTCAACCAAATCTTTGTGGTAAGAATACATAAATGTGACATCATTGTAACCAGTGCTCTAAGCAGAACCCACAAGTGTGGTGTTTGTGTACCTCCATCCTATGTTGCATAGATATTTGGTTCGCTAAACTGTGAAAATGATGCAAATTTCCATAATTTTACATAGTTCTACCAAATGTGAAGGAGGATTATGGGTAGAAAATATTTGGGCAGCAGACAATGTCATACATTTTTAAAACCAGCATTTTGTGCAGTTTCAGAAATATATACTTTTCTTATGATATCATGGTGTCCTGAGATCAATGCTGTAGATTTTCTATGGTGGGTCTACGTTTTCTCCTTTAAAATATACATAGCACCCTATAGGTTTCAAGTCTATTTCAACCAAATCTTTGTGGTAAGGATACATAAATGTGACATCATTGAAACCAGTACTCTAAGCAGAACCCACAAATGTGGTGTTTGTGTACCTCCATCCTATGTTACATAGATATTTGGTTTGCTTAACTGTGAAAATGATGCAAATTTCCATACTTTTGCATATGTCTACCAAATGTAAAGGATGATTATGGGTAGCAAACATTTGGACAGCAGGCAATGTCATACATTTTTAAAAACAGTATATTGTGCAGTTTCAGAAAATATATACATTTTCTATAATACCATGGTGTCCTGAATGTCTACACGCCAGAGAACCAGTGTTGTGTATTTTCCATAGTGGGCCAAAATGTTCCCCCTTTGAAATGTTCTTAGCACTATTTAAGTTTTGAGCCCATTTCCACCAAATCTTTGTGGTAAAGCTACATAAATGTGGCATCACTGTAACCGGTACTCTCAGCAGAATCCACAATTGTGATATTTGGGTACCTCCATCCTATTTTACATAGACATTTGGTTTGCTAAATTGTGAAAATTAGGTGGATTTCCATCATTTTCCATAATTCTACCAAATGGAAAGGAGGATTATGGGTAGCAAACATTTGAATATTGGGCAATTTCATACAGTTTTAAAAACAGCATCTTATGCAATTTCAGAAAAGATATACTTTTTGTATGAAACCATGGTGTCCTGAATGTCTACAAGCCAGAGAATCAGTGCTGTGTATTTTCCACAGTGGGCCAAAATGTTCCCTCTTTGAAATGTTCTTAGCATTATATAGGTTTTGAGCTTATTTCCACCAAATATTTGTGGTAAAGGTACACAAATGTGGCATCATTGTAACCAGCACTCTCAGCAGAATCCAGAAATGTGATATTTATGTACCTCTGTCCTATTTTACGTAGACATTTGGTTTGTCAAACTGTGAAAACATTGTAAATTTCCATCATTTTGGATAGTTCTACCAAATGTAAAGGAGGATTATGGGTAGCAAACATTTGAATAGTGGGCAATTTCATATATTTTAAAAAACAGTATCTATCTTATGCAGTTTCAGAAAGTATATACTTTTTCTATACCATGGTGTCCTAAATGCCGACAAGCCAGAGAAGCAATGCTATGCATTTTTCACTGTGGACTTAAATTGCCCCCTTTAAAATACATATAGTACCCTGTATGTTTCAAGCCTATTTAAACCAAATCTTCGTGGTAAAGGTACATAAATGTGATATTATTGTAACTGGTACATTCAGCAGAATCCATAAATGTGGTATATTTGTACCTCCTTCCTATTTTACATAGTCATTTAATTTGTTAAATTGTGAAAACTACGTGAATTTCCATAATTTTACAAAGTTATAACAGATGTCAAGGAGGATTATGGGTAGCAATCATTTGGATAGGCAATCATTTGGATTTGGAGCAGGCAATGTCATACATTTTTGAAAACAGGCATCTTATGCAGCTTCAGAAAATATATACTTTTTCTATGGTACCATGGTGTCCTGAAAGTCTACAGCCCAGAGAAGCAATGCTATGTGTTTTTTCAGTGTGGGCCTAAATTTTCCCCTTTAAAATATACATAGCATCATGTAGGTTTCAAGCTTATTTAACCCAAATCTTTGTGGTAAAGGTATATAAATGTGATATCATTGTAACTGGTACTTCCAGCAGAATCCACAAATGTGGTATTTTTGTACCTCCATCCTATTTTACATAGACATTTTGTTTGTTAAACGGTGAAAACATTTCGAATTTCCATCCTTTTGCATAGTTCTACCAAATGTAGAGGATTATGGGTAGCAAGCATTTGGATAGCAGGCTATGTCATACATTTTTAAAAACAGTATCTTATGCAGGTTCAGAAAATGTATACTTTTTCTATGATACCATGGCTTCCTGAATATTTACAGGCCAGAGAAGCAATGCTATGCATTTTTCACTGTGGGCCAACATTTTGCCCCTTAAAATACAACATAGCACCCTATAGGTTTCAAGCCTATTTAAATCAAATATTTGTGGTAAAGGTACATAAATGTGGTATCATTGTAACCGGTACTTTCAGTAGAATCCACAAATTCAGTTTTTGTGCACCTGCATACTATTTTACATAGACATCTGGTTCGTTAAATTGTGAAAACTATGCGAATGTTCATCGTTTTGCATAGTTTGACCAAATGCAAAGGACAATTATGGGCAGCAAATATTTGGACAGCAGGCAATGTCATACATTTTTAGAAACAGTATGTTGTGCAGTTTCAGAAAATATATACTTTTTCTTTGATATCATGGTGTCCTGAGTGTCTACAGGCCAAAGAATCAATGTTGTGCATTTTCCACTGTGGGCATATATTTTCCCATTTAAAATACACATAGCACTCTATAGATTTTGAGCCTATTTCAGACAAATCTTTGTGGGGAAGGTACATAAATGTGGTATCATTATAACCAGTACTCTTTGTGGAATCCACAAATGTAGAGTTTGTGTACCTCCATCCAATTTGACATAGACAATTGGTTTGTTAAAGTGTGAAAACTATGTGAATTTCCATCATTTTGCACAGATCCACCAAATGCAAAGGAGGATTATGGGTAGCAAACATCTGGATAGCGGGCAGTGTCATACATTTTTAAAAACAGTATCTTGTGCAGATTCATAATATATATACTTTTTCTACAGTGACAAGGTGTCCTGAATGTCTACAGGCCAGAGAAGCAATGCCAGGCATTTACTGTTATGGACGAAAATATTTCCACTTTAAAATGCACTTAGCAACCTGTGCACATAGGGCTTATTTCTGCTAGACTTCTTTGGTAAAGGTACATAAATTAGGTACCGATGTAACCAGTGCTCTCCACAGAATCCAAAAATGGGATGTTTATATACCTGCCTGTTATGTTACATTTGCATTTACTTTGTTAGAACATGAAAATTATGTGAATTTAAATTATTTTTGATTGTTGCAAGACATATAAAGAATAATAATGTGTAGTATATATATTTGGGTAGTGGGCTATGCTACCCATGTTTAAAAACAGTATTTTGTGTAGTTTCAAAAAATATATACTTTTCCTAAAATAACATTAAGTTCTTGGTCTCTACAAGCAAAATAAGCAATGATGTGCATTAAATTAGAATTTAAGGCACTTCAAGTAGAAATTAAATAGAGTACTACTGCTGTAATATGTTTCTGCCTATAAAAGAGTTTTTTTGGAGAGTATATAGCAGACACTGAGAAGTTCAGCACCACATAGCTTTCCATAATTCTCAGTTAAATAATATGTTTTCTGGGATGTTTCCTGCAACATTTTTGAGTAAAAATGGCATTTTGTCTACATTTCAGGCAGTGCTTCATGGCCACATGACCTGATATTGACAAAACCTTACTACCTATAAAAAGCTGAGAGTCTGACAATAAAAAATATCCATGGTTTCCCTACTTTTTCTTGAAGGGAACATAGTGGTATTTTAATTTTATATAATATTGTGCAAAAATAACATAAATTGCCTGGCACAGGGGTATAAAATACCCCTGGCAGCAAAAGGGTTAAAAGTTTTCCTGTGATACAAAAAACATTGGGCTGCCAATTTTAAAACACTCCTGTGCATGTGCAGGAAACCAAACTGTACTATAGTAACCCAGGACTATTTTTTACTGGTGCAGCAATAAATATAATTGAAATATTGTAAACTGAATAAAAAATGTATTTTCTTAATTTTTTCACCAAAATAAACATGGCTACATTGTATAATTGCAATATGACACTCAAGAGTGTTGGTGATGTCAGGATTTACCCATGCCTGGTGTGTTTTGGCCACTCGGCTGCACCTCATGACCAAACAACACACCAGGTGTGGGTAAAATCCTAGCATCACCACCACTCTCTCATGGTATATTGCTTAATTACACCTATCATGGACTACAGGGATATCATTTATTCTGGAGCTTCAAGCACCCAGATAGATAGGGTGGATTTGATGTTCAACACATTGGCCTGTTTCATTTTAGATGTCCCCTGCAGAACCCACCCACGTATATTATACAATTCCCTAAAGTGGTCTAAACCACAAGAAAGAAGAAAACTTCATCTTCTCCAGTTTACGCATAAAGTATGTAAAGGTGTCTTCCCAAATATATACTGGCGTTATTTCAAACTAGATCAATAAAGGAAAACCTGAGATCAGCCAAGGGTATAGAATACAGTGTAATTAAATGCAATCTTTGGATAGGAAGATCATCTGTTTTGTTTAGGGGAGCAGTATTGTGGAATTTGATTCCAATTAACGTATGGCAGTTTAACATACCAGTGAAATTAAATGACTTAAAGAGTTGGTAAACAGAACGTGGACAGGCCTTAGTGTACTACTGTTTGGATGCTGTTACCCAATAATTAGACTCTAGAGGATAGTAAAGTTTCACTTTTTTGTGTGAATGCAGCCCTGGGACTGAACTCTGATCCTATCAATATTTATCTGGATTATTACTTATACATATTGGGCCCAATATTCAGAAATGCACCTGGCACTGGTGCAAGTGGTGGCGCAGCACAACTGAGTTACGCTGGATATACTAAGGGATATAGTCAAACACGGCACTTCTCTTATGAATGTATTACATAATGTGCGCTGTGCAAATACAATGCACCAGCACTTCCACCCCTTCCACATCCCAACTCTCTGATCGCCGAAAATAAAAGTTTCATATCCCTGGTAGTCCAGTGGTATCCCCCTCCAGGGTTCACTTCAGATATTTGTCTGTGTGGGACACTAACCCACTGGGTATAAAAAGTAAGGGTCAAATGAAAAAAAAAATTGGGTCGTAATTGTTCAGCTGAGCCCAGATTCATAAAACAGCAATATAAAACCTGTTTAACAGCGAGCAGGTTGTCCCAGAAAAGGTGGGTCAAAATTAAAAACTGTGTGTCAATTGACCCAATCACCCACTCAAAAATGAACCCTGCCCCTCCCCTCCCAACCCTCAGATCACTGAAAATGAACAGTTATAGCCCTGGTAGTCCAGTGGTACCCCCCTCTCGACTCACCAATCATCGTGATCATATTAAATATGATATCCTTGGTGGTCCAGTGGTTCCCCTTCCCTTACCATACCTCCGATCACTCATAAATCAGATTAATAATTTTCTGGTAGTCTAGTGGTACCCCCCCACACCGGTAACCGTGATCACCTGTAATGTTAACAAAACCAGTTCCCTGGTGGTCCAGTGGCACCCCCAACCCCACCCACCAGCTCCCCCGGTCATCGGCGGGCAGCAAACCCACCCACATACCTCTGCGCCTGCCCACCGAATGACAGCTTACAGTAGTAGCTGCAAGCCCATTGGACCACACTGTGGACCAATGGGCTTGCAGTGCATACTGTAATACTCATTCACAAATATGTGAGAATGACTTCATTCACATATTTATGAAGGAGTATTACAGTATGCACTACAACCCATTGGTCCACAGTGTGGTCAATGGGCTTAGCGAATGCTTCTGTACACTGTCATTCAGCAGGCAGCCACGGAGGTATGCGGGTGGGTTTGCACCCGGCTGGCGAAATGAACTGGCTGGGTGGGAGGTGCCACTGAACCACCAGGGAATTGGTAACATTACGCGTGATTGCGGTTACCGGTGGGGTGGGGGGGTACCACTAGACTACCAGGGAATTATGAATGTGATTGATGAGCGATGAGAGGTACGGGCAAGGAGGTGGCTACCACTGGACCAAGGTTATTTATGAAATTATGGCGATCAGAGGTATAGGCAGGAAGGGGAGGAACCACTGGACCACCAGGGCTATTTTAGTTATGTAATTAAGGCGATCGGAGGTACGGGCAGGGAGGGGGTACCACTAGACCACCAGGGACATATGTGGATGCTTGTGCATGGTGTTCTGGGGGAGGTAGCCACCCAGAGCTGGCAGCTGCTGTGCTGCACACTACAATACAGCAGCACACCAGAAGGTGCCAGGCAATTGAGACTTTTTTTTACAGGCTCAACTTTGAGCTCAGGTATGTGGCACATCTCTGGGTTGTGCCAGCAGATGCGTCACACATCCCGGGCTGAAAATCGAGATGTGCCACATATGCATGGGCATGCCCCCTGGACATGTGCCACATATATTATCTTTGCGCTCTGGCGCATTGGGAATTGTGCTGTGCAATTCCCACTTATGCACATTGCCCCAGGGCACGGCTCTGGCCCTTTGAATATCTAGGCCATTATCTGTATTTTATAAGTTTTTGAATTTTTGCAAGTATTTGTTCTTATGCACCAGGACCTCACTGAAAATGAGCTTTGCTCAATGGAGTGTTGTCCTTATTCATGTTTTGAATAAAATAATCTACTACTACTACAATGGTCTTTAACTGTCTGCAAAACTCTCTGTTTCTATTTTGTTTTCTCCTTTTGCTTAGATCTCATGCCAGGTGTCCTTTCAATTGGTATGAGGGTCTTACATATTTGTCAACACAGGACATTTTTCTGTGAGGATACGATATCACTGGAGAGTACAAGACTGAGGTAACTATCACTGATAAACTGCATTTCTGTGTAACAAACATTGGTGAATTGCTTAATTCACGTTGTATGACCAGTATCATGTGAAAGCCATGTATGTTACAATTTTAAGTGCTGGCCCTTCGAAAACAGTACTATAACCAGAATGAGACTGGAGCCACAAGCTCTACTCCCTGATGAAAAGCTTGTTGTGACTTGAAGCACCAGGAAGCTTGCCTGGTGGTCTCTCATTGGAAATGCTGCATTTGAATCAAGAAAAAAGTAAACATAATTTTTCGCTGTGCCATTGTGGAATGTTTAAACTTGTGTCTGCAGTTTGATGCGATCGCCTTGTCCTTGCAGAAACCTTTAACTTTGCCAGAAATCATGCAAGACTCCTTTTGTTCTACTCATAGTGAGTGTGTGGATGGGAAGCCACAGGTCAACAGCACTTAGAAGGCACTGGTGTGACTTTCACTTTTTTTTTATTCAGGAATCAAAACTGCAGGGAGGGAACACAGCACAGCTTTTCTAGTTATCTGCATTTCAAGTGAGGGAATCTTTTTGTTTTGCTTAGCCCTTGTGTTTGCTGATACCCCGCTTCTTCAGTGAAAGCATGCTCCAGCCAAGAGACAGCCAAATGCTTTGTGACAAGGGAGGCCGGCTCAGCAGGACTCTGCAGCATGAAGGAAGGTACTTATTTTTTATTTTTAAACAAGACTCCTGGTGAAATTGGAGCTATTACATTTTAAAACTGGAGTGCTTACCTGGCTGCTGAACAGGGTGGGACAAATCAGCTTGTGAATGGGTGGTCAGTTTGGCTATTAGCTTTCAAAACCTGGAAGCCAAATCTATTTTTTTAGATACCATAATTTTCAAGGGCTAAAAAAAAATAATTTTAAGGACACTTAGCCAGTAACTTTCAAAGGCTGGTAGCTAAACAAATTTTTTTTTTTTTTACTGGCCAATGGCCACCTAATTTGTCCCACCCTGCCGCTGATGGTTCCTACATAACAAAATGCTGTCTTTAAGCATCCCTCTTTATTCAGTACTACACCAAATGACAGGAAACCCATGCCCAGGACTTTAACATGTATGGCCAGAACAACTACCACACACTTTCAAGTAAAAAGGTAAGCCAATCTACTACAACTTTCTCCTTGCAAATTCCTCCCACCCATCCCGCTGCATCAGTTACCTCTCTCTACTTACTCAAACTCCAACCAGCTGGCACCTATGTAATAATCTCCCTTTCCTATTCCACTGCATTCTGTTACCTCATCTGTCAGTTTAAATGTATCCCTTCCTTAACAAAGTGTCCCACCACCTCTCTCTCTCCTACACATCAATTCCAGCTACTTCCTCATACTGCTTGCCAGTTTACATCCCTGACAGCTAGACTCTCTGACACCACCTTCCCCCGACAGCAATAGGAACAGTCATCCAGAGCTAGACACCATATGACACTAAACCGCAGTCATAATGCAGTTTAGCAGTATTTGTGGCAAACTGCATCCAGCCATAGAGGGCTGTGCTGTCACCATCCACTGAGGGGCAAGATCAGCTCTGAGCTCTGAACCTAGAGATCCACGATAATCTCCTCTCTCACTCACTATGTGGCCTTGAACAAGTTGAGTGCTAAGCTGTTAACCTGGAGACCCATGTTTGATTCTTCACACCATCACTTACCCACTATGTGACACTGAGCAAGTCATTTTGTGAAGGGTAAAGTGTTGAAAGTGCAAGTAGTGAACTTGGAGACCAAGGCTTGGCCCCCCCCCCCACATAACTACTGTAACCCCCAAATCATTTTGGTGATGGGGTTTGAATTACAAGTTGTAAACCTAAAGACCCATGATTGACTATCTCTACCACCAACCACTCAGTATATAATCACACGTAAGTCACTTGGAAAGAGGTGTTGATCACTGAACCTGGAGACCAAGTTTTGACTCCTCCCTTCCGTCACTTACTGTGTCATTTTGAGCAAGTTACTTGGGGTTGGGGTTAATAAGAGTGCCGAGATGTGAAGCTGGAAACTCCAGTTTGAATCCAACCACTACGTGAAGAGAAATTCACTTATTCTCCCAGTGTAGAAGACATAATTGCAAAAACAAACAAAACATTATTGTTGTCAACCAACTAATTTCAATGACTCTGGTCTGAATGTTTTATTGTAGCCATACTCTTTGATTTTATTTTCCCCTCAGGTCCTGGCTGACTTATTGCTCACCCATCTGTTCTCCCAGAGGCATCCCCTTGAACTCCACTAGGCAGGTAGGTGTAATCAGGGCTTGCATTTTGCTGCTCTAGGCTAGTTATGGCATGGTCATCTTGCACCTGTTACATTCCGAATGATATACAAGCAGTACAGCAGAAACAGCTATCAGTCACATCCCAGACACAGTGTGCACCATACCAGAATGGTCGGTTGTGTCCAGAACCAGATCTCTTGTGAAGAGGGAGCAGGACTGAAGCAGAAACAGACTGAGGTCAGGATACATCATGATGAGTGGCATACCTCTATTTTTCAAATTGTTTACCCTTAAACAAATAATGCATAACCTTCCATGTCAGTTTCACTTTAATCTGTGCCTCAGGCTTGTTTGTGCTGTTCTATGACTCAATATGTTGAGGAGGCTGAGGTTGTTGAGAGGTCTAAACCTCACTTTCAGATTCTTGACGATATTGGGAATGCAAGTAATCACAGACACGTTGCATTAGAGTAATAAACAAGTTTATTACTACCAAGGGATAAATCACAGTTGCCCTAAGCAGTTCTTACCAATATGAACCGGGAGCCAGTGCTAAGTGTTCCCTACACCTCGAGGTTTCTCTGTTGTCTCTTGGGGTCTCTCGGGTCTCCGAGGTGTAAAGCTTGTGCATTACATTATATACCTATGATAATTACTATGGTTACCAAAAGATAGAAATATTTTTAGTTACAGAGATGAGCCCTATTGGCTAAATTAGAGGTGGCTCCATGGTCCAAGATAACATTATACAATTCTGTAAAGTCATCAGTTTGAGAACAAAAGAGTTCTTATATAGAGTCTTACATAACTCAATGTAGAAGCACAAATCACCAAAAGATGGCAATGCCGTCTTACATATTATAATTACTTCAAGTACACAGGTGTCTTGGCATCTGACTAGTAAGAAATACACATAAAATACATGGCAAAATATATGTGTATTAGCAAGCAAAGTGTATTACAACAATATGCATTCATATCCTGACATCTACTCTTATATGGTAGATGCCTTTAGCCCTAAATATTAGTATAACCTATATATAAGTGTTAGCTGTCTACGGTGTACCTCTGAGGGTACCAATTAGGGTGCAGGGACCTCGTGTAACATTCCCCCCCTTATTGCCTCCAAGGGCAACACAGGCAATTGTCTAGGGAAAGGAATCAAAATGAAAATTAAAAATGCTTGTATAATAACAAAACTTTTAAAAGTAATCTCTATCCAGGTGTTAGTTAATGCATTATTCATATCGCCATCATTAATCAAGGCAAGAACAGCTTCATTGGCTTTGGTCATATTATTGCTGATGTGGATGAGGTGTGTGTCTTTCCGGTCTAAAAGTGATTTTAGTGTAAGTGTGAGTGGGTCTATGTGTACATTAAAGCATGGCAAGTATTCTGACAGTGTGAGTAGATAATCTGGGTTACCATCAATAATGTCTGCATCCAGAAGGGGCACGGGGGTTATAACAGTATGTCCAATAAGAGTCTTCTGATGGGGGACAAAACAGAAATTGGGGTAATCAATAGCACAAGTAACAGAACCATATGTGTAGGTTTTATAGTTCATAACTACACAATATTCTCCATCGGAATTATACTGTAAGCGCACAGTAGACAGTCTCCACTTTTGAAACTGGACAGGGCAGGTGTAGGTCGTCTTCGAAATCCATGTTGACAGGCGATGAACCTCCTCACGATAGGACTGGTAGAGCTTATCCGGAGCCAAAGTTGAGTTGAAAGAGTTGGTGCCATTTGCAGTGATGTCATCATCCATTGTGAAAGTCCAATCAATGCTGTCTGGAGAGTAGCCACAAACAGGCTGTATAACATCAAACATATCACATTGGCACAGGTAAATATATTGCTTTTTCGCACAGCAGTCCATGTGCGGAGCCACCCAGGCATCCAGGAAAGAATGGTAGACCAGTAGAGGTGGTAGATCCAGGCGTTCTCTGTAGATGTCTTCGTCCAAATGCCCAATGGAATGTACCAGTGCAAGCTTGTCGAACAAGGCTGTAGTAGGATCAACGCATGGTAAGGAGACAGTGAAAGAAACAAACATGGTATCTGCTATGGAACATTTCTTGGCAGTGAAACAAGGACCAGTATTAGGGTGTGTGGTCACAAACCCCAAATTCCTAGCTGTGGAGAGAGGAATAGTCAAAGTCTGTTGCATACACATGGAAACACAGCTAGTGGTTTTACACCTTGGACAATACCATTTGGAAATGCGTCTATCAAGTATAATATCAGGAATTCTTCCAGATTCTAAATCACGGAAGAGGTTATTGATGGTAGTGATAATGTAGGAGCCATAAGCAGAGCAGAGTATCTCTCTAGCAATGTATTGTCTGCTTCCTTATTCTGTTGTACGAGTGCGTTGATCTTATCTTTAGAATCAGTGAATGCCTTAGCAATGTCGTGCACGTTGTATACAGTGTATCTTTCTTCCTAAGGCCATCCACACCATGTAATAATGGAGGTTAAATGTTATTGACCAAGCCAGTGGAGAACTTGGCAGAATGACTTTTGATAGCAGCAATGTCTGCTTTATTCCAAATAGACATAGCCGTACCAAAAAGACCTGTGACAGTACCTGTTGCACCTGTGACATCAGAACTGTCAACTTCACGTCTGTTAAGTTTATGATTCAGATTATCAGGAGAGGGCTTCCTCCTGAAGTTGCCTCTTTGTTCAGTAGAATGGACCCCAACAATAGGGTCTTGCGTAACGAATTTGAAATGCAGCTAGACTATCAAGCAATAATGTACTATAAAATGCTGATCTATTAGTATTGTGACACATACCAAACTCTTTCATATTCCAGTAAGTAAGATTAAACAAAACAGGTATATGCATAAACTATAAGTTATTAATCAAAGAACCTGGGAGGGCAGTGGCTGTTAGACCACAACGGGGACCAGGGGTATGCTTTGGACATTCCAAAAGCTGCTCGTCAGTGGGTGGTAACACAGAGAGGTACATGGCTGCAGAAGCCATGTGGTGTATAGCACAAAATCTGTGAGCAGAATCTTTGGACAAAGAATTACAGTAAGAAAGATCTATTAAGGCAGTTATGTTATACAAACCAGAATGTCTTAATGCAGTTTGTAACAAGGAAAGTGAACCATTTGGGGATAATTTAGCATTGGGCCAACCCTGGAAAGTTCCTTTGGAGAGTTTGGCCACAGGGAGAATTTGTCCTTGTGATGTGGTTTGCCACTCAATTTGAAGGGTAGATTTGTCAGGAGCAACAACCGAGGCAGTGAGGTAAGCATCGGAACCTTCCTGGACAGTGATCATACTATCTGGTATATTGATGGATACTCCCTCTGGAGGAGGTGCTGGAGGATCGAGGTGTCGTAGGAGGTCCGGTATCGTGCCTTGGATGCAGGGGATCAGTCCTGAGAGGAGGAAATAATGGAACAAGATAGCCATCTTGTCAGTGTATCTGAAAAGGAAGATCAAAGATTAGTATGTTAGTACAATTCCACCCAATGGGGTAAGGAAAAGTAATTTAAGCTCCTTTATACAGTTTCAACTGGTTTGCATGTAACCATTTGTCAGTCAATTTGTTGTTGTGGAGGAGTCTAACTTGATAGACTGCCGGACTGAGCTTGATTGACAATAGGGTATGGGCCTTCCCACTTATTGGAGAAGGAGTGGGTGGGATGTGCAAATCGAAGTACCATTACCTGATCTCCAACTTGCCAATCCACTTCTTGTGCGTATTTGTCAAACTGTATTTTGGATTGTTGCTGGGCCTTGCCCATGCAGTTGGCGGCATACAAATGTGTGTGTACGAGGTCTTTTCTGAGCTTTTCCACATATTGGTCCACAGACACGCGGTCTCCAGTGGGGGTCTGCAGGTCAAACAACAGGTGTTCAGGTAATCTCATCTGTCTACCAGTCACCTCAAAGGTTGTGAGCTGGGTAGTGGCTGAAGGTGTGCCCGACTGCCATAAGGAGTAAAGGCAATAGGGAATCCCATGTTTTGGGATTGTCCTCAATGAATTTGGAAAGCATTTGCTTGATCCATCTGTTGGCTCTTTCTACTTGACCTGAGGATTGAGGGTGGTAAGGTATGTGGAACTTCTGCTGAACTCCGAGGAGTTCAAGGGATTCTTTCAGCAACTCGCCTGTAAAACTGGTTCCTTTGTCAGAATCCACCTTAAGAGGTAGACCCCACCTGGAGAAAATCTGCTCCACCAGGATTTTGGCAGTAGTTTTCGCTGTACATGTCTTAGTGTGGAAAGCTTCTACCCACTTTGAAAAGAGGTCAGTTACCACAAGAACATACTTACTATTTCTGTTGGTGTTGGTCAGAGGGCCAATGAAATCAATTTGAATGGCATGCCAAGGGCCAGAATGTCTTTGTGGTAAAAGTTTGGCATTTCGTTTGGTAGGGATGGGATTGTTTTGTGCACAAACGAGACAGTTGTCTATGTATTGTTTAACATCTTTGGTGATACCAGGCCACTAGGCAGTGGTTGAGTTGTTGGAGGGTATTCTCTGCTCCCTGGTGTCCACCAGTAGGAGTGTCATGCACTTGGTGCAAGAATTCGGGTCTTAGGTGTCTGGGGACTACCCACAACTTGGTGGTAGAGTCATCTGGTTGGAACCAAATGAGCTTGTCATCTGGTGGCAAGCGCAACTTACCTTCATACCTTCGATAGGGGTTATGTGTGGGAAGTTTCTCTTCAGTACCTTTATCAAGGAATCTGAACACCTCTTTAAGTTCAGTATCAAGCTGCTGGGCTGCGGAGAGATCCAAGAGGGAAAAAGGTTCAGATTTCTTCTTGAGTGCTGCAATGTGTACAGCTGCATTAGCCTCTGGATGGTCCATCATCCAGACGTCCCCCCCCTCGGGCCCCTTCCTTACCAAGGGTGTCTGCTGTGTCACTGAAGGCATGATAGGGGTCATGGAGGGAGTGGGCTTTAACCTTGTGTACATAGAGTTTGTGTGCAAATTTCTGTGCCAATGCATGTATGTATATTACCAATTCTTTGTACTTCACTGGACTGCCATCAGAAGAGAGGAAGGAGTTCTTCTGCCAGAAAGGAAGAAATTCTGTAATGGAACAACAAACCCAGTTAGAGTCTGTAAAAATGATGGTATCCTCGGTTCCATGTTGGATGAACTCAAGGGCACAGGCCACCGCTGCCATCTCGGCATACTGTGATGATGCTACACTACAGCGCTTAGATATCGACAGTGTTCCCATAAGGGTAAATCACCAAAATACCCATCCCTGCAATTTGTTCTCCCTGATAGTAGGATGCTGAACCATCAGTAAAGATACGGCACAAACAGGTGCTCTCAAGTATTTGTGGCATGGCAAGGAGGAGAGGACCTGGATCAGGAAGATCAGGTGACTGTAGTGTAGAGTCATGGGGTTCTCCCTGGAAAAGGAGGCCATGAGCTAACATAGATGGAACTTTAGTTGGTTGTACCTGTATATCCCTGTCCTGGAGAAGAAGTGACCAGTGCGTCAGCCTGGTGTTAGAGACTTGACCCATCCTTCACTCTGTCTGAGAGCAGGAAGGTGGTTGGTGTGTGGTTAATGTTAATGATCAGTGGTGAGTACCCAATGATATACAGGAAGTGCTTGACAGCCCAGCAGGTGGCCAGAAGGTTCCTTTCACAAAGGCTGTACTTCTGTTCCACTGGGGTCAAGAGCTGTGAGGCATATGCAATGGGTCTCAAGGTGCCATGCATCTTCTGGGCCAGCACTGCTGACATAGCAATGTCAGAGTTGGCACACTCCAGATGGAATGGTAATGCCGGATTGGGGTTCACCAGTGCTGGGGCGGAGGCCAAGGCCTGCTTCAGTGACGTCACAGCCTGGGTGTGAATAGGGCCCCAAGTCCATGGTACATCCTTTTTGAGTAATTCATACAGAGGAGCAGCTTTCTGAGCAAAATCACAAATTAAATCTCTCGAATAGTTTACCATACCCAGAAACCTTTGAAAAGTTGCCTCACTGGTAGGTAATGGCAAGTCTTGTAATCCCTGTACCTTCTTCCAGGTAGGGCTTCGACCTTGGTCAGTTATTTTTAGACCCAGAAAGAGTACTTTTTTCTGACACAACTGTGCTTTTGCTGGGTTACATTTCAAGCCTGCTTTCTGAATGAGAGTCAATAGTTCGTCCAAGAGATCCAAATGTTGTTCCTGTGTGGCTGTTGCTAGCAACAGGTCGTCCCAATACTGTAAGAGACATTGGGGGTAGAGAAACTCTCGAGGGCATCCATCATGTGGAGATGGAAGAGGGATAGACTGTTATGGAATCCTTGTGGCAAGCAAGTCCACGTGTACTGTCTTCCTTCAAAGGTGAAGGCAAACTTATATTGACTCTTAAGGGCCAATGGCAATGACCAAAAACCATTGGAAATGTCCAGGGCACTGAACCATTTCAAGTCAGGGATTAGAAGTCGTAGCACATCTGGTGATGATGCCACAGTTGGGGAACAACTGGGGGTGACCTGATTCAGTTTTCTGTAGTCAATAGTAAGTCTCCAGGCACCTGTGGGTTTCTTCATGGGCCATACTGAGGAGCTGGCAGTGGAAACACTGGTTCTGATTACTCCTTGCTTGAGGAGTGACTTGATCGTTCCTCTAAGGGAAGGCAAGGCCTCAGTTGGGAAAGGATATTGCCTTTGCCTCTCATGTGCTGGGCCTGGCACTTCAATGACGGTGTGCATTCTGCCACAGTCATGCTTGCTAACTGCAAACGCTTCCAAATGTTGTTGCAGAATAGGTAGGAGTTTTGGAAAAATTTCATGATTCTTGAACAAATCTATGACGTCATACTCTTTGTCATTGGCAGATATCGTTGCCACAACGTGTGAATCAGGAATCAAAATGGTATGATATTGACCCTGAATCTGTATCAGTAGCATGTTAGCTAGGTCCACCACACAGCCGTGTGGCGCAAGGAAGTCGATCCCTATAATACTAGGATGATTGTGCAGTACCATTAGTTGGAAAGTATGTGAGGCCTTTAAATGGTCTAGCTCTACCAGTAAGGGTAGAGAGCGGTATGCAGGTAGCCTAGTACCGTCGACTCCTGACATGTCGGTCCTCCATCCGGTGGACCAAGGGGATGTGTCCGGGTGTTCGTCATGTAGCACAGATACAGCTGCACCTGTATCTAGCAAAACTACTAGTAGGCGGCCCCCAACCTCGGTGCAGGGCCTTCCGTTTGTATCCAAGACTAGCATGTTTACAATACGGACTGGGGCCTGTAATTGTCAATCCGTACTGCCGGAAGCATGCAGAGGTTGGGCCTGGCTCATGTGAATGACTTCACCATGCTGTGCTGACGCTATATAGGGAGGAGTTTCTGGGTTCAGACCTGCATGGGTCTGAGGGCCTGTACCTCCGGTGTCTCCATGGTGGGTTGAGGCTTGGGCTGCGGCCGGTTGTACCGCCGCAATGGCTTGTGCGGGGACAGCATCCGTCACAGAGCGCACTTGTCCCAGGAGCTCTCGAAATTTCTGATTCTCTTCAGCTATTTCCCTATATGAAGAACCCGTTCTCTGTTGTGGTTTACCTCTACCCTTATGCTTCCTGTTCTTATGCCAATTCCGGTTATAGAAACATAGAATTTGACGGCAGATAAGGACCGCTTGGCCCACCCAGTCTGCCCATTTCCCTGCCTACTGGATAAGCTGCAGATCCTAGTTAACCAGCAGCCTACTTCTTCCAACCCCACCCCCTAGAATTGCCTTATGACTGTCCCATGCATGCTTGAATTCCACCACTCTTTTTGACTCCACGACCTCCTCCAGAAGGCCGTTCCATGCATCCACAACCCTCTCTGTGAAAAAATACTTCCTTAAATTACCTCTGAGCTGCCCCCATTTTCAAATTGTGCCCCCTTGTTCTTGCACACCTCTTTTTTTGAAAGATGCTACCCTCTTGGACTTTGTTGATTCCCTTGAGGTACTTGAAAGTTTCTATCATGTCCCCCTCTCCTCCTTTCCTCGAGGCTATACATATTAAGCTCCTTAAGTCTCTCTTCATATGTCTTCCGGTGCAGACCCTGCACCATTTTAGTTGCCCTCCTCTGGACAGCTTCCATCCTGTCTATGTCTTTGCGAAGACTGGGTCTCCAGAACTGCATGCACTACTCCAGATGGGGTCTGACCAGCTGTCTGTACAGAGGGATAATAATTTCCTGTTTTATACTGGTGATGCCTCTCCCTATGCATCCCAGTATCCCCCCAGCCCTCCTTGCTGCCCTCTCACATTGCTTGCCCACCTTTAGGTCATCTGATATGACTACCCCCAGGTCCCTTTCCATTTTTGTTGTTGTTAGTATCTCACCCCCCATTGTGTACTCTTCCCCTGGGTTTTTGTTTCCCAGGTGCATTACCTTGCACTTCTTAGCTCTAAGCTGCCATACATTTGACCATTCCTCTAACCTTGCAAAGTCCCTTTTCATCCTTTCCACCCCACCTTGAGCATCAACTCTGTTGCAGATCTTTGTAACATCTGCAAAGAGACATACTTTTTCTTCCAGTCCCTCTGCAATGTCGCCTATAAAGACACTGAAGAGGACCGGTCCTAATACTGAATCCTGCGGTACCCCACTAGTAACCCCCTTTCTTCAGAGTGGACTCCATTTACTATTACTCTCTGTGTCCTATTCTCCAGCCAATTTTTTACCCAGGCTGTCATCTTGGGACCCACTCCCAGGCTAGCTAACTTGTATATTAATCTTTTGTGTGGGACTGTGTCAAATGCCTTGCTAAAGTCTAGGTAGGCCATGTCCACAGCCTCTCCCTGATCTACTACTTTGGTCACCCAGTCAAAGAAATCTATCAGATTTGTCTGGCATGACCTTCCTGCTGTGAATCCATGCTGCCTTGGGTCCTGTGCCCCTCTGGCTTCTAGATACTCGACAATTCTTTCCTTCAGAAGTGATTCCATCATTTCCCTACTGAGGTTAAACTAACAGGTCTGTAGTTTCCTGCTTCTGCCTTGCTCCACTTTTGTGAAGTGGAATCATCTGCCCTCTCCAGTCCTCGGGTACCACCCATCCTCCCATGATTTGTTAAACAGGGTAGTCAGTGGTGTCACTAATTTCTACCCTTAGTTCTTTTAAATTCTGGGATGAATCCCATCAGCCCACTGCTTTGTCCACCTTCAGTTTTAAGACTTCTTTCAGAACCCTTTCTTCTGTAAATGGGCTGGTATCAACTTCTGTATCCAGAGTGTTTCTACTGTTTGTTTTAGGTACCTCCCCCTCTTCCTTTGTAAATACTGAGCAAAAATATTTGTTTAGTATCTCTGCATTTTCACAGTCACTCTGCCCCCCCCCCCCCATTAAGCCTCACTATCCCTCCCTTGGTCTTCCTTCGCTCCCTGATGTACCTATAAAGGTTTTATCCCTTCTTAACTGAGTTGGCTATCTTTTCCTTGGTTTGGGCCTTTGCTGTTCTGACTGCCTTCCAGCTTCCTTTTGCTTTAGCTGATACAGTTCTCTGTCCTGCTCCTTCTGTGATTCCTTGTACTTCCTGAAAGCTTTCTTTTTCTCTTGAACCTTCACTGCCACTTCCTTTGAGAACCATAGTGGTTTCTTACATCGTTTAGTTTTGTTTATTTGCTTCACACAAAGGCTTGTTCCCACCCCATTGCTGTTGTTGATGGGTCTGTTGGGGGTGTTGATTATCAGCTGGAGAGGCTGGCGGATGTTGGGCCTGCCGGTGTTGAGCCTGCCCTTCCACTGTGTAGTGTGTCGTGGCCTCCGAAACGGGTTCCACGGCAGCTACCTTCTTGGAACGGAAGCCCAAATCACGGATATACAGTTGATACACTCTCTCAGTTTTCTGAAGGATATCGGCAAACCTATCCGTATTTGGGTAAGTGGTTGGCTCTACCTTTTCTCTTACTGCTGGAATCATGTTCCTAAGGAACAGGGTCTTATATTCAATAAGATCTACATCCGCAGCTTCTTGTGCCAGGTGCTTTCCTGCTCAGTAGGCCATCCAGGGTCTCTGGTGGTAAGTCGCTGGACTTTCTTTTGCATTCTGCTTCACAGGATATGCAAGCATCACTCCTACTACACCTGAACTGTGAGCAGAAATGAGCTCAGCTGCAACCTCGTCAAAGGTAGCGTTCCCATCCTGGCGAACAGCTTTGGGGAGTTTGGCCCATAAACCAGGATCGATGGTCTGGCGTAGTATTTGGACCTGACATTCTGCAGCGAGGCTAAGCATCTCACATTTAGAACGTACCTTTTCAAAGTGACAGCTGGGGTTGTTAGACGGATTCGTCCGACCGATGCGGTCAGTGATTTGCTGAACAGAGTAGGCCATTTGCAGGGGATTAGTGGGTCGATCAGGCAAAGGAAGATTGTCTTGAGCACCATCCAAGGCTGCACAAGCTGCAGCTTCAGCTGCAGTGCGGACAATAACTTCCTGAATGCCAGCCTCTTGAAAGAGCTGCCTAATCTGGGTTTTAATAGCCCTCATACTCCTCTCAGGAAGAGGAATATTGCCTATCACAGTTTCAATCATGGTTTCTATCTCTTACCTGTCTTCCACATTAAAAATGGCTACCGGAGGTGCCGTCAGGACCAGGCTTGAGCCTGCTCCCCATCATGGGGGCAGCCAAGTTGGCGTCTCCCATGATGAGCATCACGACGTCACCGACGTGTGACCTGGGGAGTTGGGGGCGGGGACCCGCCATGCTGTGGATGGCTGGGTGTGGAGTCTGGGCCATAGTAGGGGCGTGACTGGGCATTGTATTGTGAAACGTCATCATCAGATAACTCCCCTTCTGATGACGAATGAAAGGCAGGGGCTACGCCTCCCATTGCCTTAACATGTTCAGCCAGAACCTCTCACTGATGGCACAGTGTCGCCATCTTAGTTCTACATTCATCGTGATTCACACTTGCAACATCCATATCAACCTGATCTTGCTTTTGCAAAACTCGATATGCGGCGCTCAATTCGCGATTGTCCCTGAAAGCTACTTTTAAGTCATTACGTACCTGGTTAATCTCGTCCTGCAGCTCACCCATTTCGTCACTCAACTGAGCATGCGCAGCACTCAGCAAATCATTCATTTGCACAGCCTGACTCTTATCCTGTCTCAAACTTTCACACTCCTGCTTCAACATACATATTTCCTGTTCACCAGCCTGGGCTGAATGATGCAATAGTGAATCCTTTTCATTCCGCAGAATTTGGAGTTCACTGCTGCAGTCTAATACATTCTGTTTCCTGCAAACCCATCTGTTGCTTAAGAGATGAAATCTGCAGATCAAGGGTTCAAAACCTCGCTTCGGAGGCTTCCAAAGCAGTGTAGAGAGCTGCGATCATCAACCCCTTAGCATGTCGCTTATTGGTTGATTGTCTCATCTCTGTATACTGGGTTGAGATCCCCAGTATAGGGTTGTCGGATTGACTTGCGTCCCACGCGAAGCAGCCCATCCTCCATGGGAGGCAAGGAAGTTCGAGACATCGAGTCTCAGTTCTGTGCAGATATCTGATACTGTGGCCATTGTGTGGGAGGGAACGAAAATTCAAACTGTGAAAAAGACAGCGTGCTGCATATCGATCCACAGCAAGAGTACTTTAAACACAGCCGGGCTACTGTAGTAGCTGCAGGCTTGCGATTCAAAACTGCTACGGAGTGGGTCGAGACGGCATCGACCACACCCAAAATGTCAGCCAGACTTTGCAAGTGACTACAAACTGGTTTTAAAATGGGAGAGGTGATACGGGAATGTACACCTACTGTCCCCGTGGGAAAGGGAAAAAGTTTAAGCAACAAGTGAAAACTTACAAACACCAAATATCGCCTGCACACGGTCGCCAATTTGTTGAGAGGTCTAAACCTCACTTTCAGATTCTTGACGATATTGGGAATGCAAGTAATCACAGACACGTTGCATTAGAGTAATAAACAAGTTTATTACTACCAAGGGCTAAATCACAGTTGCCCTAAGCAGTTCTTACCAATACGAACCGGGAGCCAGTGCTAAGCGTTCCCTACACCTCGAGGTTTCTCTGTTGTCTCTTGGGTCTCCGAGGTGTAAAGCTTGTGCATTACATTATATACCTATGATAACTACTATGGTTACCAAAAGATAAAAATATTTCCAGTTACAGAGATAAGCCCCATTGGCTAAATTAGAGGTGGCTCCACGGTCCAAGATAACATTATACAATTCTGTAAAGTCATCAGTTTGAGAACAAAAGAGTTCTTATATAGAGTCTTACATAACTCAATGTAGTAGTACAAATCACCAAAAGATGACAATGCCGTCTTACGTATTATAATTACTTCAAGGACACAGGTGTCTTGGCATCTGACTAGTAAGAAATACACAGAAAATACATGGCAAAATATATGTGTATTAGCAAGCAAAGTGTATTACAACAATATGCATTCATATCCTGACATCTACTCTTATATGGTAGATGCCCTTAGTCCTAAACATTAGTATAATCTATATCTAAGTGTCAGCTGTCTACGGTGTACCTCTGAGGGTACCAATTAGGGTGCAGGGACCTCGTGTAACAAGGTGCAGGGGTTAACCTGGGCAAGAGCCCACAGGAACTCAGTCCCACCACCTCTTAAAAAACTGCAGGACAGTTCCACCACCCATGTCATTTTTCTCCACTGAGTTCTACAGAAGAGTTCCACTACCTTGAAATCTAAATATGCAAGTTCCTCTATCCAAACATTTCCAATTTAATTACTGCTAAATCACGTGACCTTGCATGCAATAGCAATGAGGCTCTACACCAGGTGGGACATATTCAGTGCCGGCTGGTTGCATGCACATAACAGTGTGGTGTGACGGCCGGTACTGTTCCAATATTCAAAGAGTATGCACGATAGGTACAGATCGCGCATACTGTATGAACATGGGACCCTGGATGCGTGGTACAAAGCTGGCAACTGCCATGGTGGGCGCAGCGCAACCAGGGTCGGGGCCCAACACACTAATGGGGGAATGCGTGGTGCATACCTGGATGAGCTGTTCCCCCAATGGCGATAGCCAGAACATGCTAATGAGCTCATTGGGCATGCATGGTGCAAACAGGACTCCCACATGCCCATCATGGGCTCATTAGCAAGGCTGCGCCGGCTGAATGCGCCAGGCCAGCCCCGATTGACAAACTCCTACATTTCCATCGTGCAGTGGTACCCCCATCCCCGATGTATACAATACAGAATGCTACCCCTTTCCATAGTGTAGGGAGCCCCCCACCCATGCCTGATCAAAAGACTTATGTGCTCCAAACACGTTCCATAGTCCAGTGGCACCCCCCTCCTGTCCCTGATCGAAGTAAAATCCTGCCAAGAACACATTCCACAGTGCCGTGGTACCCCCTCCCATCCCTGAACCCCAAAGGGTAATAATGCCGGATAGTGTTCCATAGTGTAGTGGTACCCCACACCCTGCCCCGATCACACAGAAACAACCCCCACCTGGCCCCAATTGTATAAACAACCTCCACCCAGTTCCAATCGTAATCAAACCAAGAACCCCCTCCAGCCCCAATGCGCAGAAACAACCCCCCACCTGGCCCCGATCATAATCAAACAAGAACCCCTCACAGCCCGATGTCTAACATGACATACAGAATCCCCAGTATTTCCATAGTGTAGTGTCCCCAAACCCAGTCAGGACCAGACCCCCAAAGCCTGCCCCCACCCGAACTGGAACCGGCAATCAGCTCAACCCTTTGCACACCACCACGGCCAGCCACCGACTGAACTGTCACTGCGGTGTGCGGCGCGGTGACAGTTCAGTCGCGACAACGCTAACGTGATGTGAAAGGCTGAGCCAGTGCCAGTTCCAGCTGAGTTGGTGGTGGGGGGCACTGGGTTGAGGGTCCAGTCTGATGGGGTGGGGCCACCCATGTGGAAATACTGGGGATTGTGTGTGTTGTGTTAGACATCAGGATAGGGGCTGGGAAGGGGTTCTGGTTTGATTAAATTACAGCCAGGTGGGGGTTGTTTCTTATGCAATCAGGGCAGGGTGGGGGTACCACTGCACTATGGAACATGGTATCAGGCACTATTGTCCTTCAATTGGGGTTTGGGGATGGGGGGTACCACTGCACTACAGAACATGTCTGTGGCAGATTTCCATTCAAGGATTTGGGGATGGGAGTGGGTTCCACCGGACTATGGAACGTGTTTGGGGAACACTGGTTTCTTGATCGGGCATAGGTGGGTCTCTACACTATAGAAATGGGGGCAGTCTGCATTTTATACATAGGGATGGGGGGTACCATTTGACTGCCAGGGTTGGCAGGCAGCTGTGCACCGGTCTGAACTTCCACAGCATGCCTGTGGGTGGCTGGCCGATTTAGGTATGCCTTTTCAGTGCCTAACTTTGGGCTGCTCAATTCTGCGATGCGCTGCAGCCGCACTGCAGAGTTTGGCTTAATATTGTGGTGGACGGTATATTCGTGGTGCCGTCCCCTTTATTTGCGCGGCATAAATTATTTCAGCACCATAGCACATTCAGAGTTGCAAAACACATCCCTCCCATTCAAATATCACGCTTCCGCATATTTCCTGGGATGCGCCACACGTTTTGGGACGGGATGCTTTGCGCATCTCCTTTGAAAATGGGGGCCCAGAAGTGTAAAATTCACCAGTGAAGCAATCCACTACAACACACTTCACCTAGTGCAGGCAAACTGCCTACTTCACTATGCCAGAATTCATGTAATTTGCCAAAACCAGCTGCAAAGTGCAGACATTAACGCACGTCGTGTTGCTTGTTCTACATAAGCACATAGTGCAAACTTCACAAAGCGTTATCACTATCGCAGTTTTTTTCCATTTCACCCACACCTGCCCTATATACACACACATATTGCATACATTTCCTAACTAAAAGGGTGGGACTGCTGGGGAACAAATCAAAGGAGTAAAGAAAATAGCTACATGCATGCAAACTCTTTTCTATAATTGGGGTAAAAGACAATTTCTTGTTGTCATGGCTACAAGTAGGGCTTGTTTTACAAGAGTGTTCCATTCCTTTTCAGCTACACTGCCTATTGGAAAGGCGCAGAAAAAAAAGCAAAAGAAAGCTTTTGCTTCTGACTTCTAAGTCTCTAAGCATTCTTTTACACTGCAACAAGTGCGCTGCAGTCTGAAGTCAGTAGTTGTGTGAATTCCCACCATACCCCATCTTCCTCCATTTCCTACTGCCCATCCCCATACAGGATCGCCATCTGTCAGCACCACCCCCGGGGCGGGGGTGCTAATGGATTATATCGACACGTATGAGAATTTCAAGGTTATTCAGAGAAAAACTTTTCCACTGGTGCGGGTAGGCGAAAACAATTATTTGAGGTGCATTATTTCTAATACCGGTGACGGCGAGAACTCGTTTCGCAGGCTTTTTTCAGTTTCTGGCGGTAAAGACCACCCAAATTGCTAAAAAAAACAATCCTAAACCGCGGCAGTTAAGCCATTTGGCGAAAAATTATATAATACAAAAAAGAAATGCGAACTGTGTTTTATAGTTCATACGTCGTCCCGCTGCCTACAACCTTTCCCTGGTTCTCTACGGAGGCAGCACCTCCGACTCTTCAGTGACGTCATGTCGTTGTACGTACTATGCACGTGCCTGATTACGTCGGACGGCACGTCCGTCGAGTTCAAAAAGTAAACATTCGAGGCGCTCTCGCTTGGTGGAGGAAGCAGCCGTGCTGTTGTTTGGCAGGGGAGGCAGTAGAGCGAGTTATACAGTGCCGAGCGAACCCTGAGTGCCAGCTGCCTGGTCTTGTACTGCCAGCCATACACGTACATCTCACCGTCCTCCTGTCTGTGCAAGGAAACTTGTGAGCTCTGTGGAACGAACCGTCTGTCGCCGACACCACCACCACTCCGGGCTGCAGCTGCTAATTGTTGCAGGTAAGTGGATAACTCGGGGAGTCGAACTGTGATCCGGCTACAGGAGGTGGGGGGCACTTCTTTGTGTGAGAATGAGTAACTTCAGAGGGAGCTCCGTCCAGGGCAGCTCATTACAGGATACCAGACGGTGATCATTGTCCCCGTCGGGGCTGGTTTCACGGTACGAACTTCGCCCAGGCAGTGCTAGGCAGCAGTTTAAATGAATGGTCTCACTCGACCATTAGAACAACCGACGAAATTAACTGAATTGGCGGATCAGAGAACCCAATACTTCATTGGAAGCAAACCTGCGTGCCAGCACAACATGTTTGGCAGCAGCTGGCTGCAGGAACGAGAAACGGGATCGAGAGGTAGCCTCGTCTGTCTAATTACTCAAAGTTGGAGAGCCCTCTCTGGAACTGCTCGGCTAGTTTGGTATAGATCTGCATGTGTGAGCCACTGGCTTGGCCACCGGCAGGCTACTTATTGATTCTGACTGTTGACAGTGACACTTCCCAGAGTCCTGTGTACTGAATGCTGACAAATCTGCAGCAGTGAACGCTTGCATTTTTTTACACTCCTCTGACAGCAACCTTTCAAGTTTTCTTACTAGTTTTGGGGTGTCGATATTTGGAGAAATGGAGGCTCCCTTGAGCTTATTTTCGTCAAATTCCCGAATACCTGCATGTAATGTATTTCTGGGGTTCACGACTCTCACGCCAAGCTAAAGTTCCTATAGAATGTATTTTCGTAAAGATCACATGAGACGTTAATCTCTGGTGGTTGCCCCAAATGAAGCTAAATACTTAACGGCATTTGCAAGAGTGAGGATGTTTCCCTTTTCGTTACGGGTTTACTTTCCCCTTGATAGTAAAACGGGTCCATGTAACCTATCCCCTAGGATGCCACCGGGTAACAAGAGGTCTCAGCCCCGAATGCCTTGCCTGGTCGAAATTTACAAATAAAAATAAAATGCAGATCAGGATTATCCGAACTCTTCCTTCCGGCATCGGTTTTAAACCGCTCTCTTGAACGTCGAACCCGAATGAAACGCCGAGTTTCGTGCATCCTCTGAGAATTTGCTATGATTTTTCACGGGTGTGCCTGAAGTCCTGTTGAAGAGTTGCAGCTTGTCGTTCGGACTGCCGTGGAGACAGTAGGTGGTGCCAGTTTCCCCCTTGAATCTTAACAAAGCTGCATTGTCTGGTGGTGGCACAGGTGTCTAAGTAACAAATGAAGGTTCAGCATAATTTAGGCAGGAAGGACACACGTGCAAGTTGAGAACAGGGCTCCCAGACAGCTGAATTCCTGTATTTTACAGGGAAATGGAGCCGTGTACAGGGAACGTGTTCACATAGACTTGCATTAGTTGTTATACAGGAAAAGTTAGCAATTAATCTTCCATAGGAAATCATGAAGTCTGGAGGAAGACACAGGACAGTAGTCCTGGATTTACAGGGAAAATACCCGACTGATCTGGCAGCCCTGCACTGTCACTTTACACCTCTTAAAGTATCTGTAGTTGTGAACATCTAATCCCCCCCCCCTCCAAATGTTGGGATCCTGTCTACATACATTTAAACTTTTCATTGCAGATCTGTAGTGTGAAGATAAAATTGGATTATTCATGAATAAAAGCATCAGCAGTGTAGATCAGCAGATTGTTGCTTTCTGTAGAACTGTCGGGGTGCAGCGTTAGATGGAATCAGTATAGTGTGTGTGTGTGTGCTTTCCACACGGAAGCAGCTTTATAACACAGACCCATCTAATTAATGATATGTGCTGCATTTGACAGCTGGCTGTTTTATGTCCGGTTAAAAATCAAGCTCTCTTGCATACATGAATTAGATGCTGTCATTTCTACAGGACTACCTGCACTTTTTTTTTTCTTCCTGCTTTTCTTGGCTGTATCGGGTAGTAGATGCTATCCTGGTTCAAACTAACACTCAGCAATCCACCAGCTTCATTTTACTGTATTGACATCTCTTTAGGACATTGTTGCTTGGATCATGGGCAAAAGGAAAATAGATTGCTTCCCTAGTTTTCTGCTTTTTAAGTTGAGTGTTAATTGTATGCATTTTCTGCATTCTCGTGTCAGCGCAAGGCGAACTACAATTTCCAACCAGGATAGCCCCTCTCCACACACACACACACACACACACGGCAAATGTTACTTTTGTTAGTAAAAGTAAAAAGGAATTAACAGGTGTATGATATTTTTTTGTTTGCTTATTGTGAATGGTCGGGATTTATTTGTATTTTCTGTCCAATGTTTGTATTATGTTTCTCACCAGCTCTGGCTTTTTGTGTCTGATATTATACTTTTTTTTGTTCCTTGATCATGCCCCATTCTATTGTAATGTTTGGTTAGGGTTTATTGTGTATGGAATTTGGCCAGTTCAAAAACCTTGTTGTGCATCGTCCACATTTTGTTGATCATGTTCTATAATCCGTGCATGCAGCTGTGTTCCTTGCACTGATTACCATTTTCATTCACACAGCGCGACTCTCACTTTCAGTTTCTCACCAGCGCTCTGCTAACTCCATCACCTTTCCTGATTTCCATGCACCCAGCTACCCACATCGTGTGTTTTTTTTTTTACTCATTTGCTGCCCCCCCCCAAAATAAAAACCTCTCAACTGACTGTCCTGACATTGCTAACATGCACACTCACCTGCTCTGCCAAGCAGAACAGTGGTCTTTTCTTCACTGACGCTACCGCATATGGAAGCATGCAGGCAGTAAACTGGATCGTGTACTATAACAAATAAAATATGAATGACCATATGCAGCTCACTTTGTGTTTTCATCTCGAGGTTGAGATATCAGCATGGACCTCTCAAGCTTTGCTTTCAAGGTCCATATGCTGTTATCTCAACCCCTCCATCGAAACACCCATACATTATTCCTTGTGTATTTGCATGTTGTTACTGTACTGATTGTCTTGAAATTCATACCAGAAAATAGGCACAACTGTCTAGTGTAGCCAACTGGTAATTACAAGCTAGTAAATGTGTTACAGCAGGATACTTGAGTGAGTGAGAGAGTTATCTATACTAGAAGATCATCCTTTTCTGCAGCTTCTTTGTTCTGCAGTTTTTGGCAAACATTTCGTTTAATTGGTACGGTGTTGGCATGTTATAATGCCACCTACATGTTTTATGTTGATAGAAAGGCTTCCTTTATTGTACATGATCAAACACGTGGTTTGTTAGAAGACAGTTACTTGTTTTTAACCTTCACTAATTGGACGTTATTGCATTTATTTTTAGTTTTTTCACAGTGTGTCTGGCAGATCAGCAAGGGCTCAAAAGCTGATGGAGTGTGCAGTGTTTGAAACTTAGTTGCCTGGAAGGTTAATAATGCACAGTGCAGTACTGTTGTACAGGCAAAAATCAGGCTTTCAGATAGAATAGAATTTGTTTTTTATTTATCACCTTTTATAGACACTGTGTCTCAAAGCATGTTATAAAGCAGTTTGACACCAAGCTGGTTTCTGCTTGAGACTTGTTCTGACACTGATCAGGTGGGGGTGTCAGTGGTTGATATGAACCATGTCAGTACCACCTCTGTAAAATATTCTTCATATAAATAAGATTTGTTACTTGAGTTGGAACCCTATGTTTTCAGTGAGATGCCTGCAGATCAGACTCTTCACAACAAATAAGTAGTAGAAGCCCTTGAGTCCGTTACTGGTAATAGTGCAGGGACTGGCTACAGTACATGGGTGTAGGCTGGCATACTCCATGTACTCCATGGTCTTCATTTGCATTGGGGGGGGGGCAGCAGATAGGGCCTGAACTGCTTCCCTAGGCCATGGAAACAAAACAGAACCAGCATACACCTTCTGTATGTTTATTCATAGATGTGAACACCGGAAGGATTGGTCACTGATACTGTCTTTGCAGCCGAAGGACTATACAGCCTTACAGAGTCTGGGCTGGTATATTGATGTCTCGTGGAACAATGCATGGCATCTGCATATACCTATGCATGTGGGGGGGGGGGGCAACAACCTGTGTCATGGGGTACTAATGTCATAGTGATTGTGCCAAACAGGGCAACACACTCACAGTCCTGGTGTACACATGTATATTGTCTGGCTACACCCCAGCTACAGTATGCACAAATCGTGCTACTATCCCTTACAGCCGTATCGCACAAGTATCTGTTGTTGTCATTCCTATGTGAATGTCTGCATGGACACTGGTGATCACATTCATACTCTCAAAACATGTCATGGGCTTTTTAACTTCCGTCTGAACAGCTAGTAGAAACAGGCTGAAGGGACATCAGGGTAACATTACAACTGTAACAGTGCAGCACCCTCTTAGTTTAGCACTGCAGTGACGGTGTTTGGTATTGGCCCAGGTTCTGGGAGTGGGAACTGAACTCTTGGCTAGCTGATCTTCTTGACCTAGAGGCAGGATACTTCAGCGTCTTCTCTGTATTGTAGGAGTTCTTCAGTGAATGGTACACAAAAATGATCAAGTGCAAGCTTCCAGTTCTCAACCCCCCCCAATTACTGTGATGCTAAATGTCTGCTTATGTTTGGTCACCTGGCTTTCATGAAAGTGTATCTCCATAGTAACACAAGAGTTGGGGGAGGGTAGTATGCAGTAGAGATGCCAACAGCCATTCTTTTTTGGTGTTTATAATTTAAATGCAGTGATGGAGAAACTTTAAACTCCCTGCATGGTGGGGGCTGTGAAAATTAAACTTGAATGCACTGCTCCTTTAAACTACTGTATTATTTTTTGTTTTCAAACTCCACCTCCTGACTGTATGACAAAGATGTTTCCACTGGGCACGGTGGTTTCTTTTTAATTGCAGCGCAGGCTGTAAATGTGGTGCACAGCCAGTAACATGTTTGCTTCCAGGTAGTTTGAGGTTGAAATGCCCACAAACTACAATAATGTAATTTGTTTCCTCAATGCATATTTATGCAGTTTTGAATGCTGATAGGAATCTGTTACAATAAGATGATTATTGCTTTTGTGAGGCAGACAGACGTGTTGGCTGCTTTTTTTTTATGGGTTTGAGTAAATTTGTTAGTTCTTTCTGTACAAATGCCCCCAAACAAATGTATTATTATAGGTGATAGACTGAAACCATAGACCCTTCTGCCCGCAGGTTATGCAAAGACTGTCACTGCATTGTAGAGAAGCCTTTACTGATATTCATATCACAGTTTAATTCAGCATATGGGAAGGGTTCGCTTTAGTTGTGAATCATTCTCCGTAGAAGCTGTTATAAATGGTTAGCAGTTACTTTTTCCTAGTTTTGCTCTAGGTGTATTGGAGCTTGTAAAAACTTGTAGGCTTTGACTGTGTTTATTCGCCTCGTTTGAATAAAGCAGTACTGTATACAAAACTTAGAACCTATTACTGAAACCTAATGGGCTGTTACCAGATGGTTATGGATGAAAGTAAAGCACTTTTTATTCCACGTCTTGGTACACTCCATGTTTTGTTCCTTAATCTGAAGGTGGATAGAATGTTTCCTGGCTTAGCCTGGGGTGTTGTTTTGAATGGAAGTCATTTTAAATAGAAAGATACCGCTGCCTACTCGGTAGGAATCGGTTAATGAAAAGTGCCCGATTCTGGCCCCTGAAAGTAATGGAGTGAGTTCTGAATGATTAGGGTGTGTAGATTACCCACATAACCAATGTACACAATCCTTGAAACTTGCAGCATAACTTAATTTTTACAATAACATAATTGGGGGACCTCATAGAGGAAAATGTTAAAGGAAAGAAAGGTGACCTGGAGCTATAAGGAATGCCATGGAAAGAAAAAGAAACGTATCATAACTCTGAGATAGAAAAAGTAAACATTGGAGATGGGGACTGTATAAATTATGCCTGTGTTGCTGACAAATGTCCCCATTCTTTACAAAGTTTTCTGGTAGAAACCCAGAGCATTATACTAAATAATTACTAAAATATAGGAATTGGTTTTAAATTGGTGAGAACTAGAAGGCGTAAAGTGGGCAGTTAAGAAGAATGTTTAAAAATTATATATTTAGAAATGTGTCACAGAATTTGGTAGTGTATTTGTGTGCTATGGTATGGGTTATGTGGCCCCACTGGTAAACACAGTACATTTTATAGCTTGCTAAGCTGTGTAACCTCTCAGAGTTCACTGAAGGAGCTGGTAAAATCTCAGTGCCTTGGGTAGATGATTTTTAGTAGCCTCCTGGGGCCATATTCTTAGCCTGTGTTTGCAGCTATTCTCAGAAGTCCATTTTAGTTGTTGCAAGAGTAGTGTTCCTGTCCCTTATGGATATAGCAGAATGCAGACAAGGGTGTCCGGATGTTAACGGGCACCAACAAACACCAGTTTAGTGACTCCAATGGATGTATGTGCCTGGCATAGTGCGAGTTGCATTTCACTGAGTCGGGCAGATAGCACCTGGGTACCAGCCCCATCACCAAAGTGTCCCCCCCCATTCTTTGATGTGTGCCTTTAGGCTCTCTTCTGGGCAGAGTATGGTCCAGCCATTGTACATGACTGTGTCTGGTAATCCAGTGTCTCCCTCTCTCACTCCCTGGCCCATTTTCACTTTCTGGTTTCCAGTATAAACCCCAACCCCACCCATTCCCACACGCCTTCTGTGCCTTTGGTTTAGTCAACTGTTTGTGTTCTTTTTGCATTTTAGTGACACCTTTATCAGTTGCCTGTAAAGGTTCTAGAAATGGGGGGTATCACAAAAGTTGCAACCGGGGATAGGGGGTGCCATGTTTTGTGGTTGGATTTGAGTGGTGACGCCCCCACTCCCTTTCCTACATTGGCACAGTGTATTTAGGGCCCATGTGGAGAAGGGCAATTTGACTTCCTTTGAGCATAGTTTGGTGGTAGTGGTGTGTCGCAAACAAGTGATCTATGTGAGAAGAAAAAAAAAAAAAAAAGGAGCAAGCATTTTTGCACTGGTTCCTTACAGCTGGGAATTGGGGCCCCTTTTTTATTGATAGGAGAGTCAATTAAAAAACACAACAAAATTGGGGGAGGTGAAAATAATGGTTTTGCTTATGATTTGCTCTCCTGTTAGTTTTGACTTTCTATTCTCCTGGCCAAGAGTCTCAAGCAATATTGTGTCAGAGCCAAATTTCTTTAAAACCCAACAAACTTCTACATTAATAAGAAAATTAAGCAATAAGGCACGACAAGGTGTGTGTTATCGTGTAACAACGTCACTCCTGGGGTGGGTTGAAGCACGAGACGAAGCCGAGTGCTTCCACCACCCCAGGAGTGACGTTATTACACGATAACACACATCCCTGGAGTGCCTTATTGCTATTATACAATGGCTCGTTGTTATACAAAATAAAAAAATAAAAAATAAACAAAAAAAAAAAAAATGATTTTAAGGGATCCAAATGGTCATGATAATGGAGGTCAGGATCCGTAGAAAAGCAATACAGTGATGTTATTGTGTAATAACATCACTGTCTCAGGCACACATTGACCAGTCAGAGTCCAGGAAATTTTCTTGCCATTGTATAATGATATTTAGCTGTTTATTTCAGAGAGGTTTTACTGACAAGCTCATGAAGTCTGAAGGCTTGTTTACAGTAGGGTCATTTTCCAAGCTGGCATGATATACACAGACACACAGTATTTTCACATACTTCAGGACAGTGATTTTCTGTTTTCAAACTTCTGTAAAAACTGGAATTTGTCATTATTAAACTAGCACTTGGGAGCCTATTTTTTCATGAAAAACCCTACTTTCCACCATTTTTATTTTTTGGGACAAACCTCCTCCATTTTAAGCCAAATTTTTGTATAAAATATGTTGATTTGCCCTCAATTTAGGGGACAAATCCCCTGAAAAACGGATTTTATGATTTTGATAAACTAAAGTTCATTGGCTCTTTATACTGTAGAACAATACTTTGCATTCCATTTATGTTGTAACATGGGAATTTAATTAGCTTAAGCCCTGAGCCACTCTTGTTACAGAGTGCTCCAAGACCCTTTTCATAAATCCAGACTTGTCAGGTACTAAGTGAATATTATGAGTTAGACAGTTGTACTGAGTAGAGACCATGTACTTAAGCAGTTATTCCCACAGGGATATACTGATTCCACCCCCTTCAACATTGCTGTTACCTCTTGTACTGTGATGAGCAATACTAAAAGGGACTGAAGCCTTCTCATTAGGTGCTTTTACACACAGGTTTTTAAAACTGAATGAGCATGACCTGTGGCGCCATTGTACTCTGTTGCGTTCTAAGGATCCCTTTACACTCCTCGAGTTTTCCGGCAACTCCACCTCCATTTGTGTTTCGGCACCCCCACAAAGCTTGCTGCTCTATAGCTGTTTCTGCACTGCTGCGGAACAGCTGTTTTACACAGCCAGACAAAACGGAACACAACAGGACGAACCGCAAAAAGCTGATAATGCGATTCAGGCAAACGTTCACCAAGGGAATGGAACAGATGCGTTTTACACACAAGGGAGGTAATGGAATACTGTTTCTGTAACGATCATTCCGTTACAGAAACCTGTGTTTAAAAGCGCCTATTGTCACCTTTCTTTTGGTCTCTTCAACCGCTGTGAGATCAGTTTAGATGTTTGAGGCACTGCCATATGCTTGGCATTTTTGTCCTTTTGAGGTTTATTTATTTAACTTTGTTGTCCCAGAAAGGCATGCTGAGCCAGAGCTCCTTTTCCAAGTGTGACCTTGGGGGGAAGGGGGTTACACTGGGGAAAAATAAACAGTGAACAGAGTACATAAATAGCAGTGATATACAAAGGAGCAACTAGTTAAGTTCCCAGGACCAGTGTAGAGCTGTGATTTTACAGTTGTGCAGTATAATTTAAGCATGCAGCAAAATGAGTGTTAATAAATACATGTAATGGCCTGGTGGTGCTGAAGGTTGAGGCGCTGGATGCTACACTTCGTGCCGTGCCGGCGACCGGGGTTCGGGAGTGGATTTGGGCCGCCGGGCGGTTGGCAGGGGAGGGAGAGGATCGTAGGAGAAGCTTGTTATAATTCACTGTTCTAACCGATGGGTTATAACGGCGGACAAGCGCCAGCTTCTCCTCATCCCCGCACATGCTAACTCATAGCGCGAAAAGTCTTCATTCACCAGAACAATCGTCACAGAACTCAACCACAGACCGTAAACTTTACCTTCCCTTCACATTTCAGATGGTCTGTAGCTCAGACATTTACACGCTCTCTCTCTTATCTGCACAAAAACTAGAATGACCTATGACCTTAGCTCCTCATAAAATATCATAAAGGCAACAAGGATGACCTTAAGCAACCCCTTCAAAAAAATAATTCAAAGAGAAAAAAAGACAATCTTGTCTCAACTTAATATTTTTTTTATGTGCATTTCTTTTAATTTGCAGCCGTTCTTAACTGACGTCTCCGTTCTTACTTGCTGATTTTTACCAGCTGCCGTTCGCATGTAGAACCCATGGAGGGAATGCAGCCGACATCTCACAGATGTGCCTTCCAGAGTTTTGTTGAAAAAATATTACATGGCGGCAAAGTTATGGCACTCTAAAGTTGAAGCTTTTTCCCATAGGATAACATTACGGCGTCCGATGCATTACAGGAATCCTTTGGCGCCCTGCTGCAAAATTACAGTTTGGTCTTTTGGGCTGAAATTTGGAGGAAACACAGCCAACATCCCACAGATGTGCCTTTTTGCGGTTTGGTGAAAAAATATTACAGGGAGCCAAAGTTATAGCACTCCGAACTTCTCTTTTTTCCCCATAGGATAACATTATGGCGTTCTCAGCGCCTTTCAGGGCCCGTATCTCGGAAATGGTGCGAGATACGGACTTTTCGCTGGAAAAACAGTTAGCCCCCTAATGAGGGCTAAGTGCAAAAGTAGCCAGGAAAGTCATAAATCATGTGACTTTTAAATTTCTTTTCTACGTTGTACGGTTCCTGAGATATAAGCAATTTAGTATTCCAACTCCTCATTTTCTGCTCAGAGAACCATTATTATGCATACATTCTTTGTACTCACTGTCTTTCTTTATGCAGCTTTTGGGGAAAACCAGCCTGTGCGCTTACATTACTGGTACTGTTACCGTTTTTGCTTGCGGTTCCGTTCCGGTTTCACTTACCGTTCATGTCTGCGCCACCATGTGCGTTTCCCTTTGCGCTTGCTTTTGCGTTGTTTTTAACATTTCTGTCTACACTACTGTTTCTCTTTCTGTTTCGCATCGCCATGCGCATTACTATTTGCGTTTGCGGGCACAATGTTGCTATGTGACAAGACAACATGTGGCAGCCCCGTGCTCCCAACGCCGCATTACACTCACTATTTCTCGTTATCATTCTCAAAAAGAAGGGAAATTAGAGCCAAAAAGCTCCGTTTAATGCATTAGTTAGGGTTGTTCCATACCAACAAAAGCGAGGAAATTAGGTGTTAGGGTTGAAAGTGCCCCTTGGACCCCCCTGCCCACACCCCCAACCGGCATCGAGGTGCGCATTAGGGCTGTCTGTCCTAACTCTCACCCCATTCTCCTACACCTCTGCTTCTTCACACATGTGATGGGGTGAGAGTTGTGGCCAACAACCCTACTGCACACCCCAATGCCAGTTGGGGGGAATGAACGAAAGACCTCTGGCGCTCAACACCAACTCGCTTTTGTCGGTGTGGAACAACCCTAACTAATGCATTAAATGGAGTTTTTTGCCTCTAAATATATACCCACACATATCGTGTGTGTGTGTGTGTGTGTGTGTGTGTGTGTGTGTGTGTGTATATATGGATGGTATTCGAGAGACAAAGTGTGACATTCATGCACTCAAAAGAAGTTTTATAATTAGGCATGACTCAAACTTAATTTTAATGTCTATGTGGTAGTTGCATAATACAAAATATGAAGATAGTTCTTTATTTCTAAGTTTGGAAAAATAACACAGTTAGTTATGACATAAAAACTGCTTTCGTGGGTAACTCGGTGTCCATTATGCATTATTTCCCATTTCTTTTTTTTTGTACTATCTTTTTTTTTACCTCCTCCTCCTCCTCCTGCGTGCCCCACTTCAGCCTCTCCTTCAGGCTTACCAGTGTTGGCTCTGGTCCATCTGCCCTCTGATCGCCAGTCCCATATAGCAGCCAGCCCCGGGGTAACCCTTCTCCAGATGTGTCCCCCTCTTCCGAGGGGGAATGTGCCAGCCAAGGGGGGCAAGCCAGCACTACACATGGCCCCAGGGTGCTTCTGGGATGGAGGACTAGGCAGGGACATGAACGGCACCAGACAGCCAGGCAACCGTCATCCGGCTTAATATGGGGTGGTATTTCCGCTTTTCTGATGCCTCCCCGACATGCATCTGTTGTGTTCCTGGTCTCCACCAGGGGCTGCCATAGCGCAACGTCAACCCTACTACCCACCTCAGGAGAGGAGAGCAGTCCTGCGGATGTTCAGTCCTCTCCTTCCCCTGTCAGTCTCCGGTGTCCCGAGTCCATTCCGGACCCTGGTACGCCGGCGTGGGTCGAGGTAAGGCGCCAGCACCTCAGCCCTCTACACCACCGGGCCAACCCTATTTCCCATTTCTAATAATAAATTACATTTTCAAATGCAGTGTCTGTTTTCTATTTAGGTGTATTAGTTTACAACATTTAATGATTTGATGTTTTTCCATGCCTATGTGTCGCTATCTATCCTCCAACATAGACTGCACTAAAAATACAAACAAGAGGTTACCAAAGTTTCATTACTTCATGCTTATACTGTTTATGCCCAGTTTACATGCCTTTCGCAGTTAAGCTGGACATTAAGCAGATGGATAAACATGAACAAATCACTTGGCTGCACTTGATTTTATTATATGACCTACTCTGTCGCCTACTAGTATTGTGGGTAACGCTGACACCACATTAGCAATGCAACATGCAAAATACAAGGTACAGCTTTTATCAGTGGCTTATCAACCAAACTGCCAAAACACATTGATAAGTACCATGCTACATCAGGAGTTATTTTGACATCACTGTACCTTCACAGAGCCAGACTGAAAGCAGGCCCAACCATAGTTAATCAGAAAGCACCCAGGCAAGCAGTTTGGCACTGACGACTAGAGATGTGGACACCACATTATGCCCCCTGGCAACCCCATACTGGCCTTTGTGGGGAAAGTGATGCCAAAATATCACATGGGCCCATCCTGTGCTCACCACCATGTATAGAACAGGGACGCCGCTGCTGCGGGGTTCTTGTACTGCACGTGGAATGCCACATCCAAACTGCTCTACAAGTCAAAACAATACACCAAAATGCCCCACAAACAAGCAAAGGCAAGGCCAGAGACAGCTGGATGTTACACGGGCCTGAGCCACATCAGGGGTCATTGACATCACTGTACCTCCGCTGAGCCAGACCGAGAGCAGGCCCAACCACAGTTAAAAACCAGAAAGCACCCAGGCAAGCAGTTTGGCACTGATAACTGTAGATGTGGGAGCCGCATGACGCCCCCTGGCAACCCCGTGCCAGCCATTGTGGTGAAAATTATGCCAAAATATCGCACAGGCCCACCCTGGGCTCACCACCATGTGCATCACAGGGACGCCACTGCTGCAAGGTTCTTGTACTACTGCACATGGAATGCCACATCCACTGTTTGAGTTAGGTCCAGGTGATGTATTTTTTTATTTTCAAACAGTTCCAAGATATTATGCCAACTCTTGATCTTTAATTTATAGGCAGTCTCATTATAAATAAATCTGCAAAATGTTTTTGCCAGATGAACCCAAACCACTAATGTTGCCCAACAGGCACTAGTACACCCAGGCAATGACCAGATTACTACATATGGTATCCCTCCCATACCCCTGAATTTACTAAGCAATGCCATGAGCAGCCTTTTGAGGTAAGCCCAAGTGCTGTATTTTTTACTTTTAAACAGTTGCAACATATTGTGCCACATCACTTGATGTCTAATTTAGAAGCAGTCTCATTATAAATATATGAGGAAAATGTTTTTGCCAGATGAATCCACATTCCTGATGTTGCCCTACAGGCACTGTTACAGCCAGGCACTGACCAGATTACTACACATTATGCCGCCATTTGATGTCTAGTTTAGAATCAGTCTCATTCCTACACATGATATACCCCCCCCCCACCATAACCCCGAATGAACTGACCGATGCCATGAGCAGCATTTTTGAGGTAGGCCCAATTGCTGTAGTTTTTCATTTCGGATAGTTCCAAGATATTATGCCACCACCCACACCTGATTTCCCCCACCCCCCATGTTTAGTATGACAATACAATAATGATCCTTTATAATCTTACATCAAGAAATGCAACTTATTCATTTTAAAATAACACACACACACACATACACACATACACACACACGCACCTTCCTTAACCAGAGCCAGCATCACCCCCTTCTTTCTTCCCAATTTTTTTTTTTACATTTAAAACATGTTGAGTGCAGCTTTTATATTCATTCCACATACACACATCTAACAGGTGCAGCATTCATGTGACAAACACACATTCTCAAACTTTGCCAGTAGGAACCCAACAGGTGCTGTTTCCCCCCCCCCCTTTAAACATGATTAAAGCCATCACCAGAGGAAAGTTCACCAATATTAACAATATTGTGAAAAAATCAAATTATATAATGAAAACCCACTGGATGGATAGTGAACAAAATACTATAAATCACAAGCAAGACTCTCTTTGATTAGACTAGTCATATATATGCACAGCCCCATTTTGAAGAGGGGCCCTTCACAAACAGCTGGACCATGAGAGAACACACAAATTGAACTTTTCTGCCCCAAAGATGTTACAACACAAGTGCTGCACTGTAGCCAGGTAGCATTTAATATGCCCCATTTACACAGTGCCAGCACCGGAGGAAAGTTCTGCTGATGTACATCCCAAAGACAACTTTAAAGTATACTATTTAATATGCCCCATTTACCCAGTGCCAGAACCAGAGGAAAGTTCTGCTGATATACTTCCCAAACAAAATTTTTAAAATATACTCATTATGCTGCACAGCCCATTAATCCAGTCATCCTCTGTTTTGAAGTGGGGCCCTTCACAAACAGCAGGACCATGAAGTCCTGAAGTGAAAACTTTACTTTTCTGTCCCCAAAAATGACACAGAACAACAGCTGCACTTCAGCCAGTCACTATTTAATATGTCTTCCAAAATTGTAACTTACTGTTTTATAGCAGAATGCTGGGGATCATGTTTTCTAGTGACTGGAGACCTCTGAGACCTGTTCAAACTCCCCGTGCAGCACACCAGATTTAAAATGGATGACGCTTCATTCTCCCTGTTTTTAAGCATGGCAAATGGAGAAGCAGCGGGAAGAGAACATTTTTTTGCTTAGAGTCAGAGTACCAAAATCGAATGCCTGCTGTCCCTTCCAGTTCATGGCTGACTGGACGAATACCAGCATCATCGGCCACGTGGGTAACAGTGAACACGACAGCAAGAGTCACAGCTTTTGATGATGTTGCTCCTAGCAGGCTGTATGTACCACTGCATTAAGATTGCAGACTTGTGTGGGGGGAAACACATTAAGCAATGTGAACTGACACTGAAAAAGAAAAAAAAAAAATGCAAAGCATAAAGGCAGAATAAACAAAATAAATAATGCAGCTATACAAGATACCAAAAGTAATAAATTACATGTGGTATCATGTAAATATAAATAACATATGGATAAGCTTCAATAATACTATACTAAGTTATAGAAACATTTGATAGTACTACATCACTACTCTCAATAATACTATCCTGAAAAGTGATAATACCATTGTTTTTGCTGATAATGCTACAGTTCAAAGGTCATCTCCAACTGTAGTTTTATCAATGGATCCATATATTACAAAAAATAACAGAAAGATAAATGTTTTATAAGGCAATAATACCATATCGAGGTTCTGGGGACTTTAGGACCTCTCCAGCTTCATGTCCCCAAAACCTCTCAATGGTATTACTGCCTTGTAATACACACTTATGTTTCTGTTGTTATAGTTTTACATCTGCATACAGTGAATAATCACTGGAGAACAGTAATACATTCACTCTATCCATTAAAAAGCCTTTAATATTGTGCTTTAAATATGGTAAATTTAATGGTCATCAAGATGTGTAGCACAGCCATGTCACAAAATGGCTGCCTTTTTAAGGCTGTTTTCATTATTAAAATGTTGCCACAATAAAATAAAATTACGTGCAACCTTTTTTTATGCATGCTATCTCTTGACCATATTGGCAATAATACAGAGCACAAATTATGTATTTTTAATTAATTATGAGTAAAATACAGACCTTATTTTAAGTGCACACCCAAGTCTCGAATACTGTCTGTACACCTATATATTTATCAACATATATATTAGGGGCTAGGGAACAGGGAGTGGAATATGTAATGGGCAGGGTGCATATGTGAAGGTAGAGACATGGGCAGGATGATTGGGCTATGACAGAGTTCACTTGGGGCTTGAGAGATGGAGGGGCAGGGCTTATTACTGGTGCAATAGGGAGCAAGGTGGTCGTAAATGAGGGCTTTGAATGAGAAGTGGGAGGCAAAGGAGCTGATATGGGTATATGCCTCTTCAGAGGTGCAAGGAAAAGGCTTTTTTTTTTTTTTTTTTTTAATCCAGTAGATGATCTGGAGAAGGGAATGGAGGATATCATGGTTACTAACATACTAAAATGCCAGCAGAATAGGCCTAACGGTCTTTCGAGTCTGCTCGATTGGTCAGCCCCCACCCTGGGTGCTGACCTTGCTGCCCCCCTCGCCTTCTCTGGCTTCTCCCTTCCCAGTTCTGGATATTCTTGCTGCATTGGATTTTGCTTCCAGAACCCTTCCCCCTGTACCTGTCCCAGCCCCTCTTGAACCCCTCCACTGTCTCTGCCTCCACCAGCCCACTAGGCAGTGCATTCCATGGCTCCACCACCCTCTCAGTGAAGTAGCACCTCCTCCTTTCTCCCCTGAATCTTCCCCCCTCCAGCTTCCACCCATGCCCTCTAGTGGCCCCCTCCTCCTTCCTTTGAAGCACCCTGACTGTTCCTCCCCTATTTACCCTCTTCATGTATGGTTGTGTGGTATACCTTTGTATTCAAAGTCATACTGTGGACAATGTCCAGTACCACATTAATGGTGATTTATGGTATGTCTCGGTTCTCAGATTTTACAACTGTGTGTTTGGTGTCCCTTCAGTACCAACTCTCCCTGACATGAGAGTTTGAGAAGACTTCTAAATAACTTTTTCAGTAATACTATGGTATAATAATAACCATGGTATTAAATGTGACTTATGAATAAAATTCATATTGTGATCTACTGTAACATCTCTGTAATGGAGAAAGTATAAGTATGGAAGAAAGGAGGGAATAGGAGGAGGGTATGGAGGAGGGACAGGTATTTGTCTAGGAAGGTGAAACGATGTGTAAGCTACCTGTCTTCAGCTGGTGGCAGTTCAGATAAATGGTGCGTTTTGAATGTGAGGAGGGCAGGTACAGGGATGAGTGGCAGAAGGAATAAAATAGTGGATTCAGCATGGCGAGGGTAGACCGGGGGGGTGGGGGCAGCACTGTAGACCTTGATCAATTTGGAGATTTGAAATACAGTCTAATTTCCTTCCCAGAAGCATGGAGCCCTTGCTGCTGTTGGAGAAACATTTGAAGAACATAACTGTTATACATAATTATACGACAGGTATCTGGTCTCAGCCAATCAGAAAACAGAGCAGCTGTCCGTTATTCTCTCACAAACTTCAAACTAACCATCCCAGAGTCGTTTATTCACTCAAACCCCACCCACAGTCTGTTAATGAAACATTAACCACACCCACAGTCATTTAATGGGACCTATGCCAAGCCCACACTCAACACACTTTCAGGATTCAGAACAAAGTAAAACTCTGTGCAGTACAAACTCATATTGTAAAATGTAAATCTACTGTTAAATGTATTCTCTGGTTGTTTTCATTTCTGATAATCATCACAAACGTATTTTGAGTGCACCATCGGAAAGCTCACTGCCTCACGTTCACACACTGCAGCAGGCTGAGCTGAGGGAAAACTCATTCCTAAACGAGTTACACATTTTTCATAAAATACAAGTACACCATTGTTTTTGGTGCAGCTCACAACACAGAATAGCACAAATGTACTCATAACCTAAAACAAATGCTGTAAATTGATGTCGTTTTTGTCCAGAAATGAAAGCGGGATTCTAGCCATGCACATTAACACCTCCGGTAATGCACATGCCTGGAGTCCTGCTTCAGTTTTTACACGCAAACTACATAACTTTACAGCACTCGTTTCAGGCTGTGAGAAAATTTATGCTGTTCTGTGCTCCCACCTGTATCAAAAACAATGCTTTACTTGTACTGTACCAAAAATGTCTAACTCATTTACAAATGAGATTTCCCTCGGCTCCGCACTGCTTCACTGACTGAACGCTTAACACTGAGCTTTCCGATGATAGACCCAAAAACATCTTTGTGCTTCTATTTTACCAAATATATACATCACTCCAAGTCATATAATTGTAATAACATTCAGTTGCTTGGAGTATACTCGCGATAACCGGCGTCTGTGAATGATTAAATGCCTTGGCCTCGCCTCGGTGTTTAATCATCCACAGAAGCTGGTTATTGCTTCGTGTACTCCAAGCAACTGAATGTTATCACTTAATTCACCAACTATTCCATGTAAATTATATAATTATCTCCTTTTTTTGTTTTCTTTATGGCTATGTACATTAACATTGAAACAGGTTTGACTGCTCATTGGAATTCACCTGTTCTGGATGGTTGCCTATACCTCCGAAATGTAGCACTGAACCCGCCTTGTTTCTGAACCCAAAACAATAAAAATAAATAAAATGATGGCGAGGTGTCCTGTTCATGTGAGATCCACCCTAGACAGACACAGACGGGAATAATTTACTCCATTCTGCAGTAATAAAGAGATATTTATAGATTATCATGACCATATTTGCCAAAGAGCACTGCCAGCGTTTCATAACATAATATGGCCCCATCAGGGCAGCAGGTTCTAGAAATCGCAATACTGTATCAAAATATTTGTGGTAAAAATAAGGGCAAAGATATCGTCATACAGGTGGTCATCCTGTTTTAACACACACAGTTCAACAATTGCAGCTCACAGTCCATATACAAAATAACATTTTGGTGACCAATTATATTCCTGTAAATTAAAGACATACAAAAACTAGTCGGGGCTAGCTCTGGCTTTTTATTTTTCTGTGCCATTATCTTTGTCATAATGTTTTATTTTGCACCATATGGTTAGCAGGACATTCGATGGTGCCAGATGGCTTTAAAAATTGTCATTACAGACATTTTTTTTTTTTTTTTTTTTTACATTTTTTGGCTCCAGTGGTGAGTGGCAGAGCTAAGCCCTGCTAGCCCAGTATTTTATTTAGTATATTGATATTGAGAACCTAAGTATCATTTGTGGGTATACTGGCTGTTTTGGTAGATACTTTTATTTTCTTTGTTAAACAGCTGAGTATACCTATTGCCTAATACTTTATAGTACATTGTATCTTTTTGCTCAGTCTCTGATTTTTCTCTTCTTTCTCCAATGTTTTAGAACTGTTTAGTTATAGTGGCAGAGGTGTGGTACTGTGTTCTTTCTTGTAGTTCAAGGTGCTTTTGGAACTGCTGATTTCTATTGGTTTAAACAATTACATTTGTTTTTTCTATTTTAAAAAAACTACATCAGCTTGGTATGTTGTCACCTGTTTGTTGTTGCTAAGTAGCAGATGTTTTTGCATTGTGCTCTGATTCTGTGATAGAATCTGTATTAGTAGAAGGTAGATTATTGTGATTGTAGTTACCTTTTGATAGTAAGGATAAAGAGGTGAGATAGAAGTGTATGTATTTTCAAATATTATAGAGGAACAGTGGCAGGATTTTTAGGACAGTAAATTCATAAAAAGGGAACTAGGAGAGCTTCAGTAGCAGACAAGTAGTGGAATAGCAGTATAACTGCAGTATAATGTGGGGAGTGGTGCAATGCAGTGGCTGTGGGGCAGCCATATTCAGGCAGATCTTCTGGACGCTGAGGTGCTGCCCTGTCTGCATGCATCTCTCTGGACTGTGGGATGAGGTAGCCAGACTCAGAGCGGAAGTAAACTGGGTCAGGAGTACCATCACCACTATCCAGAGACCACTCAGTCCAATGCAGCTGCCTCAAAGGATGCAGAGAAAGAGGAGTACTTGGATGACAGTGGGCTCAGGGAGGGTTAGAGCAGTCAGGCAGAGGCACATCCCAGATCCTATTCCACTAAGAACTCATATGGCACACTGCCAGCGGGACAACCAAATAGAGGTACCCAGAGAAATGGAAGGAAAGGATGTGGAGGTTAGCCAAGAGGTGACCTCAGCGGGAGAGCAGTGGACCCCAGAGGAGAAGGAAGCGAATCCTGGTGGGGGCGCCATCATAAGAGGATCCAGCTAGGAACACAGGAGGGGAGGACAGGAGGTGAGGTGCTTACCAGGTGCCACGGCATGGAGGGATGGAAGGAAGATCCTGGGGATCACTGGGAAGCAAGATGGGAGGGTGAGCTGGATGTCATTATCCACCTAGGTACTAATGACCTGGCAAATGGGGAGCCAGAGGAAGTTCAGGAAGAGTTTAGGAAATTGGGAGAGGTCTCAAGCAAGTAGCTACTTCTGTCACTTTCTCAGAAGTACTACCTGTGGAGGCAAGGAGAGCATAGAGTGCATACACCAGAATTTTAACTCATGGTTGAAGAACTGGTGCTGTGAGGAAGGGTTTGGATTCATTGGTGACTGGGGACCCACCTGGAGGATGGAGGTTTGTTCAAGCCTGACGGCCTGCATCCATCCTGGAGGGAATCAAGCACTCAATGATAAGTTTAAATGCTACATTGACAAGCATTTAAACTAGCAAAGGGGTGGCAGGCCAGCAAGGAAGGCACCCACTTGCTCACCCCACAGCTAGCAGTGGAACCAGTGAACCAGAGGAGTTGCTGTCTCTACGAAGCAGTGTGCAAAAGATGGAGATTAGCACCCAGGAGGTGGATAGGCAGAATAGGGGCAAAATTCAGCAGAAGGGCAGACATCAAGGTGAACCAGGGATAAAGGACAACCAAGGAAGGGGCTGGAGTAGAACAGTGAAACAGTCTAGGGAGGTCAAATCATGGAAAGCCATGTGTGCAAATGCCAGGAGCCTTGGCAACAAGATGGAAGATCTGGAGGCTGTCATGGTGCAGTCAGACCTGGACATTGTGGCCATCACTGAACCTGGTGTAATGATAACCACGACTGGGAGTTGGCCATACCTGGCTACAACATATTCAGACGAGACAGGGCAGGCAGGAAAGGGAGGAGGAGTGGCACTGTATGTGAAAAATGACATAAGGGCCACAGAGATCCAGGAGGAACAAAATGGGGGAGAGATACTGTGGGTTAAGCTGGAAAGGAAAATGGGGCCAGCCATTCGCAAGGTGTGGTCTATAGACCACCAGCCCAGGAGGAAGAAACAGATAGGAGTTGATGCTAGCCATCCAGAGGATGGCAGACAAGGGTGAGGTAGTACTGGTTGGAGACTTCAATATTCCAGGCGTGGACTGGAGCATCCCAGCAGCAGCATCAACTAGAGCAGATTTATCCTGACTCCTTCAGGGTGCCTTCCTCAAGCAACTGGTCATGGCACCAACTCGGCAGAAGGCAATACTGGACCTTGTGCTCACAAACAGGGACAGTATGATGGGGGTAAGAGTGGGGAGCACCTGGGGAACAGTGACCACCAGTTACTGTGGTTTGAAATCACAGAAAGAGCAGAACCAAACCACACAAAAACACGATCTTGGATTTTAGGGGCAAACTTTGGAAAATGGGGAGATACTTGAAAGAGGCATTAAGGGAATGGGGCAGGAATCAGGGGTTGAGGAACAGTGGGAAGTATTTAAAATGGGGATTACAAGAGCAACAGAATTATGTATTAAGCAGGTTAGCAAGAGGAAAAGGAAGAGGAGACCATTATGGTTTTCCAAGAGGTAGCAAAGAAAGTGAAAGCCAAAAGATTGCATTCAGGAAATACAAAAGACACAGGCAGAGGGGATAAGGAGAAGTACCAGGAGAAGCAAGGGAGGCAGGGAGGTCAGTAAAGGGAAGCCAAAGCTCAGACAGAAGAACACATTGCAAAATCAGTGGGTAGAGGGGACAAAACCTTTTACAGGTACATAAGTGAAAAAAAAGGCAAAGGGAGGGATAGTCAGACTGAAGGGGAGGATGGGGGGCTGTGTGGAGGATGACAACAGTAAAGCTGACATATTGAACAGATATTTCTGCTCAGTCTTTACTGAGGAAGAGGAGGGTAATGGGTCTGAACGGAGTACAAGGGTGAGAATGGTGCAGAAATGGACACAAGTCCCTTTACACGAGAAAGGTCCTGAAGGAACTGGAAGTAATAAGAGTTGATAAAGCAATGGGGCCAGATGGGGTGCACCCAGGGTCCATAAAGAACTAAAGAGGTGGTGGCTGAACCTCTTGCTATCCTGTTTAGCCGATCACTAGAAACAGGGGAGGTACCCAAAGACTGGAGGATAGCAGATGTAGTACCCTTATACAAAAGTGGGAACAAAGAGGAAGCGGGGAACTACAGACCAGTCAGCCTCACCTCGGTAGTGGGGAAAATCATAGAAGCACTACTGAAGGAGAGATTGGTGGAACATCTGGTTGTCAATGGACTACAGGACCCAAGGCAGCATGGTTTCACCAGGGGAAGGTCATGTCAGACCAACCTCATTGAATTTTTTTGACTGGGTGACTAAGGAGGTGGATCAGGGAGGGCAGTGGACATGGCCTATCTGGACTTCAGCAAGGCCTTTGACACTGTGCCACATAGAAGACTATTGCACAAACTGGGGAATATGGGTGTGGGCAGGACAGTAGTGAGGTGGGTAGGTAACTGGCTGGGCAGCAGGACACAGAGGGTGGTGGTAAATGGCTGTCACTCCACAGAGGGAAGAGTGACCAATGGGGTACCACAGGGATCAGTGCTGGGACCGGTACTATTCAACATCTTCATCAGTGACATTGCGCAGGACCGAGAAGGCAGAATTTCACTGTTCGCTGATGACACAAAGCTCTGTAACAGAGTAGACACACCAGAGGGTGTAGACAGAATGAGAAGGGACCTGCAGAAACTTGAAGAATGGTCAGGGGTTTGGCAGTTGAAATTCAATGCAAGGAAGTGCAAGATAATGCATATGGGCAAAAACCCTGGCACAATATATCAGTTGGGGGGTGAGGATATAGCATGCACCAAGCAGGAAAGGGATCTTGGGGTTATCATCTCTGATGACCTCAAGGCAGGGAAACAGTGTGACAAGGCAGCAGGTAAAGCAAATAGGACGCTGGGATGCATAGGCAGGGGCATCACCAGCAGGAAAAGGGAGGTCATAATTCCACTATACAAGACACTAGTGAGGCCGCACCTGGAGTACACTGTGCAGTTCTGGAGACCTTACCTACGTAGGACATAGACAGGGTAGAGAAGGTTCAGAGGAGGGCAACAAAAGATGGTGCATGGATTGCATCACAAGTCCTGTGAGGACAGGTTGAAGGCACTGAACATGTATTCCCTGGAGGAGAGGAGGAGAGAGGGATATGATAGAGACATACAAGTATCTTACAGGGAGGAACAGGGTGCAGGAATGCACTATTTTTAAGCGAAAAGATGTTCCAGGACTAGAGGGCATGGGATGAAGTTGGAGGGAGGGCGATTCAGAGGAAGCGTGAGGAAGAATTTCTTCCAGAGCAGGTGGTGGACAAGTGGAACACCCTGCCAGAGGAAGTGGTGGGGGCTGAAACAATCACGGGATTTAAGAATGTATGGGATAGACATAAATGAATTCTGGAGGTCAGGGGTAAGGGGCAACAGACTTCTTGGAAAACATAAACTGAACTTACAGACTTAAATGGGCAGACTGGGTGGGCCATAGGCCCTTATCTGCCGACACTGTCTATGTATCTATGTATATGGTTAAGGTTTATTGTGGATGGAAAACGATGGCTTTACAAATCCTTTTGTAGGACAGTTCAAACGTCAAAAAAGTTGTATTGTCGTTCTGACATCACATCGATAGTATAGCAACTTTTGCCCCTTGAGCTCCTACCTGATTGGTGGAAACAGTCCGTGATTAAAAAAAAATACACTCTAAAATGGTGGATTCACTTAGCGAGCAGTTGGGCGAGCAGACAGTTTGGACAAGGACTGCCATAATCTACTCCATGTGTCCAAACTCTCAATTTGTAGTTTTTTTTTTTTTTTTTAAATCTCTGGCACAGTTATGGTGAAAGCAAGGCGGGACCACAGCGACTTTAATACCGCTGTATTCGGGGGCGTGACCGAAACAGAGCGTAACTGCAGTGAGGAGGACTGGTATTTTGGGGGACAGGACTCGAAGCGAGGACTAGTGCAGGAGTGTCAACGCAAGGTATGAACCCTGTGTCCATTTTGGGGGAACCATATACTATAAAAAAAAAAAAAACAAAAAAAAAAACAAACAGTGGATGGTTGACTATCCACAACTAAGTCTGTGTTTCCATCTCGGGAGTTGATGCCATAGAGACCTCTTGAGCTTCGCTCTCGAGGTCTCTATGACATCATCAACTCCTTCGATGGAAACACAGCCTTGTTGTGGATAGTCATCCATCCACTATTCTATATATTCTGTTTAGTAGAACAGTCTTGAAATAGCTGCTTTTACCTAGGTTTTAACCATCACATAGGTAAACGTTTTCTAAATAATAAATTCAGTAAAAAAATGCCAAATTTAATTCAGTATATATTGTACTTTCTATAATAAAACAAACTTAAAATGACTTCTTTTACTTAGGTTGTAACCACTACATAGAAATCAAGAGCTCTAATGTACAATTTGGCTACTGTATTATCAAAATGTAGATCTCCTTGAAACTTTCATGAAAAGAAATTCAACACTGATATTATGCAAATTGATTCCTTGTTCTCTTAATGGGGAACAGTCACCAATTTGCACTTTGTGTTTAAAACTTTTTATTTACTTGATTGTATCAGGCTAATTCTACTGCATTCCAAGCCAACATTTTCTGTAACCAGAAATCCCAGAATCCCCTGCAGCTGACATCAGAGCAGGGCTGCTGCAGTGGGAGATTCAAAAGTCTGCTGTGCATGTTAGAGATGTTTGCCATTTCTGCTCTTCTCCCAGGGATAAGTGTAGCCCTTTGTGACTGTATGTATCTATACGAAGACAGCAGGACCAGCCAACACAAGATCAGAGCTTATAAATGCTGCAGCCCTGCCCTGATGTCGGCTGCAGGGGATTCTGGGATTTCTGGTTATAGAAAATGTCAACTTGTATGTCAGCAGAATCAGCCTAACACTGTGTTTACTGCAGTATAGTAGACTGCAACTAAAATAATGTTTTTACATGCAAAGTACGTATTGGGAGCAGCCGCACTCTTTGTATGGGGTTCATAGTGCTGACCGTTCCCCTTTAAAAGAACTCTCAAATTATATATTGCATCCAATTCCTTTTCTACACTAAAAAAGCTCTGCATTTTTTATTTGATACAAATCTTTATCAGGAATTGCACTCCAATTGTAATAGCAAGGTACTGATATAGGCAGTGCGTTAGATGTCCTGCTCATCTTGGAAAATGCTGCATTTATTTATTGAACAGCAATTGTGCTGTCAGTGTTGGAGGATTGTGATGTCTGGTATAGACAAGCAGCCAGAGCAGTTGTGAAGTCTAGATGACAGTGAGCTTTCTTTCAAAATTTTTTTTTTTTTTTTTCCCTTTCATAAGGTTTTTCTCCCTGGGCTTGCAGGCGGGTGGCTATCAGCCATGTCCCCCTGCTCCTTGCAACAGTCACTTGTCATCCCCTGGCCACTGGTGAGTCCACCACAGATTGCTCTCTGCGGTGGAGCCATGGGGGGGGGGCATCCACCCTCCCCCCACCACCCTATACACATCCAGATGTCAGCAGCCGGCTGATGGTGCGGGCCACAGGAGAGCAGGCATGGCTTCATGAAGGTCACCCTAGACCTTTTTCCATATCTGCTCAATCCCCTGGGCCTTGGAGGCACGCATATACTACGGAACTGCGGCCTCTTCTTCCCACTGAGTCTCACACCCTGCACTAGCCTCGGGCCTCCAGCTGGTGGCAGTCAAAGGCCAGGACAGCTGGCCAACCCTCCCCAGGAGAGGAGTGCAGTCCTTAGGATGTCCAGTCCGTTCCACCTCCCTGACCGGTCTGACCTCTGTCATTTCTGAACTCAGCTTGCCAGTGTGGTGGCAGGTGAGGTGCAAGCATCACTGGGCCAGCTACCTTACTTCCAAGGTAATTAATGCAAACAATTATAACAAAAAAGTTTAATACAGAAAATATAAGTTTAGTACTATATAAAACGTGTATATTTTGTCCAAGTCGCTCCTGAGATGAGCCTTTTTTTTTTTTTTTCTGTATTCATTTTACTTTATTGGCATATTCATTACATGTGCCGTGAACAAACATGAAGCTGGTGAAGATTTACAGAATAATCATGGATGCATTATATGTACTACTAACCAGCCTGTACTATTAGTACGTACATGCCTATAAAAAATTGCTAAAGAGATGAGTCTTTTTAAAAATACTATTCAAAATGCTCTGTTTCACAGCCTTCAAGTTACATATATTTAACAATGTAGTACGTTCTAGATTCTACACGCAGCTTGCCCCCCAGTTCTCTACTAAGCTTCTTCCAGGATAGATCCGCGCTGAGCCTTCAAGTTGCTTAGTGGCTTAACCCCCACAGCAGGGCCAGATGTCAAACTTGTGTGCTTCTTTTCTATTTCTGTAGACTTTCTGCCACAGAATCCAACTTTCTCTGTGCACACATTGATCACACCTTCTCCGGTGGCACCACCTTGGCTTACCTTACATTTTTCAGTTTCTGAATGTGCAGGTGATGCTCCTTTGTGAATGCCTTCAGACTAAATATGGCATGAAAGGATTCCACTCATTAGATCTTAGCAGCCTAGACTAGGGAATTACTTACCTCTGTCTCCCATCCAACCTGGCTAAAATACATTCTCCTTCCATTTAAAGTTACCTCAGCCACACTCTGGAGAGAATTTGCATAGAAATGCAGAAACCATTTTTTCCACATACCCAGCACTACTCACTAAATTCGTGCCTCCAGTACATTGTCATTGTTGAAGGAACTGCGGTTATGCCATTGCTGATCAGGCACATCTTTTGGTCTTGTCCTATTCTTGCCCCATTCTGGGAGAAGATTTCTGAACAATTCCACAATCTGTTCTGTGCAGCTGAACCTATCCCCTACAATGGTTCTCTCATCAGTCTACCCTCATCCTGTCACAGGGTTGCTTCACCTTCTTTGGTATTTCTATATATTTTGGCAACCACGAAGGCCATTACAAGGTTATGGTGACAACAACAACCACTTGCAGTGGAACCCTGGTGCAAGATTATTACAGTAATTTACTATATGGAACAAATAACCACATCCTTGCAAGGCAGACTACCCCCTGTTTGAGGCTAGCTGGAGAGGCTTGGTCCTTTACATTATGTTAGTAGATGATTGCTCCTTGGTCCTGTGTAGAGGATTCTGGAGGGGTTACAGATCACCATAATTTACAATGGATTAGATTTATGTACAATATTAGAACACTAGGTAGTCTGCACAGTTAAATTCTAGGAATGCTTGGCCGGTCCGGTGGTGTAGAGGGTTGAGGCACTGGTGCCTAACCTCAAACCACACCGGCGACCTGGGTTCAGGAATGGACTCTGGCGCCAGGGGATTGGCAGGGGAAGAAGAAGGATCGAGCATCCGGAGGACTGTTCTCCTCTCCTGGGGCGGGCTAGGGAGAGGCATTGCTCTGTAGTGACCCCTGGTAGAGACCAGGGGGAAGTACAGATCAGACACACAGGGAATCAGAGGAGGAAAACGCAGAAAAATGGAACCTCCACACTGCCGGATGTAGACCGCCCGGACCAGTGCCTTCCCGGACCTCTGAGAAGCTGACCCCACCGCACCAGCACCCAGGGCCAACGCCATTGGCTGCCAGGCCCTCCTCCTCAGAAGAGGAGGACCCACCCGACGAAGGGTTACATTGGGTTACCCTGAGGTGGCTGCGATGTGGGGTTGGGGATCAGTATCGTAGCCACGGGGGGAAGAGTGTCCTTGGCAATTGGCCCAAAGGAGTGGCTGATGGGGGCGCAGGAGAGCTAAACAAATAATAATAAAAAAAAAAATGCTATGGGTTCTCAATATGCTGCTACTGGAATAAGAGAGTAAAAAATACGTACTCCATGTTTTCTTAAATATGCCATAGGTTTTTTCTTTGTGAAAGAATAGTGCGCATACCTGTAGTGCACTGTACTGGTTGCCTTCTGTCATTCCGTTTGACTTCAGTAAAAATAAAAAACTGTGTGCCTCATGTTGCCAAGGTGCAACCTTGAAAGGGGGTCTTGGAGCAGAGGGGAGCCAGAGGTGCTGGGCAGCATTGTGTTGGTGCTTGACTCCATCATCCTTTTGCCTGTGTTTTATTACCATTTTTGTTTTTTCCTCCTCTGGTTTCTGGTCCCTCTCACCACCCTGTCACTCAAAGTGGTAATGATGCAGCCAACCCTGCGTGGTCACCCACAGTGTCAAGGCAGCCCCTGCTTTTCACCTCCATGTTGCACTCCATGAGTGGGATGCTCCTGCCCCTCCCCACAGTGTCTGTGTGTCCGCATCTTGTTCCAAATCCCATTGGTCAAGGGCAGGGGAGAGACACATGGCGCTTGAATCCAGGTCTCTCATGTGGTGCACCACCAGCAGGTACCACAGGGCTGTGTGTTGGGGGCTGTTTAAAACAATAGTGCAACAAAAAAAAAACATGTTCTCCCCAAAAAAAAAAAATTAAATAACTAATTTCTTTTTTCTCAACTTGGCCAACTTAAAGGAGCACTGTCAACCTCTCTTGCATCATATTATTTCTAAGTAAAAACCCATGTTTTATGCTTGCTTACCTTCTCTAAAATTCATTGATGTTTCTGGTTGTTTAATCTGCTTCCTTGCTCATTAGAATTGAAATGCATGGGAATGTATAGTTATACACAGCCTTGTTTTGCTCTGAATTGTTTACCTAAGCTTACTGCATACTTCCTGAACATTAGAAACACCCTCAAACAGTGCAGCCTCTTGTGGTACAATAGTATAATCTATTCCCACTGCATCATGAGTAGAAACAGACTTTGATGGCAAATAAGGACCGCTTGGCCCACCTGGTCTGCCCATTTCCCTACCTACTGGATAAGCTGCAGATCTTAGTTAACAAACGGCCTAATTCTTCCTACCCCCCACAAGAATTGCCTTATGTCTGTCCCATGCATTCTTGAATTCCCCCACTGTTTTTGACCCCACACCCTCCTCAGGAAGGCCGTTCCAAATGTCCACCACCTTCTCTGTGAAAAAATACTTCCTCTCATTACCCCTGAGCCACCCCCCCCCCATCTTCAAATTGTGTCCCCTTGTTCTTGCACATCTTTTTCTGAAAGATGCTACCCTCTTGGACTTTGTTGATTCCCTTGAGGTACTTGAAAGTTTCTATCATGTTACCCCTCTCCCTCCTTTCCTCAAGGGTATACATATTAAGTTCCTTTAGTCTCTTCTCGTACGGCTTCTGTTGCAGACCCTGCACCATTTTAGTTGCCCTCCTCTGGACTGTCTCCATCCTGTCTATGTCCGTGCGGAGATGGGGTCTCCAGAACTGGACACAGTACTCCAGATGTGGTCTCACAAACTGTCTGTACAGAGGGATAACAACTTCCTGTTTTCTACTGGTGATGCCTCTCCCTATACAGCCCAGTATCCCTCCAGCCATCCTTGCTGCCTTCTCACATTGCTTGCTAACCTTTAGGTCATCTGATATGATTACCCCCAGGTCCCTTTCCATTTTTGTTGTTGTTATTACTAACCCCTCCCCAATTGTGTACTCTTTCCCTGGAGTTTTGTTTCCCAGGTGCATTACTTTGCACGTCTTTGCATTGAATCCAAGCTGCCATACTTCTGACCATTCCTCCAACCTTGCCAAGTCCCTTCTCATCCTTTACATACACACACACACACACACCCCTTTTTGTATCAACCCTGTTGCAGATCTTTGTGTCTGTAAAGAGGCATACTTTTTCTTCCAGTTCCTCTGCAATGTCACCTATAAAGACGTTAAAAAGGACCGGACCCAGTACTGAACCCTGTGGTACCCCACTAGTAACCCCCCTTTCTTCAGAGTGGACTCCATTTACTATTACCTTCTGTGTCTTGTTGTCCAGTCAGTGTTTTACCCAGGCTACCACCCTGGGACCCACTGCCAGGCTGGCTAATTTGTTTATTAATCTTTTGTGTGGGACCGTGTCAAATGCCTTGCTAAAGTCTAGGTAGGCCATGTCCACATCCCCTGCCTGGTCTACTACTTTGGTCACCCAGTCAAAGAAATCAATTAGATTCGTCTGACATGGCCTTTCCGCTGTGAATCCATGCTGCCTTGGGTCCTGTGCCCCACTGGCCTCTAGGTACTCAACAGTGCTTTCCTTCAGAAGTGATTCCATCATTTTCCCTACCACTGAGGTCAAACTGACTGGTCTGTAGTTTCCTGCCTGTGTCTTGCTCCCACTTTCTTGGAGGGGAATCACATCTGCCCTCCTCCAGTCCTCCGGTACCACACCATCCTCCCATGATTTGTTAAAAAAGGCTAGTCAGTGGTGTCAGTAGTTCTCCCCTTAATTCTTTTAGAATTCTGGGGTGAATCCCGTCAGGCTCCATTTCTTTGTCCACCTTCAGTTTTAGGAGTTCTTTCAGAACTCTCCTGTGATAGGACTGGGATCGTTCCCCCCCCCCGCCCCCCAATCCAGAATGCTTCTGTTGATTGGATTAGGTACCTCCCCCTCCTCTTCTTTTGTGAATACTGAGCAGAAGTATTCGTTCAGTACCCCAGCTTTTTCACTGTCCCTCTCTGCCCACCCACTGTTGCCTTTATTCAGCCTCACTATCCCTCCCTTTTTCTTTCTACACTCCCTAATGTACCTATGAAAGGGTTTTATCCCCCTTCTTAACAGAGTTGGCTATCTTTTCCTTGGTTTGGGCCTTTGCTATTCTGACTGCCTTCCCCCGCTTCCTTGTGCTTTAATTGGTGCAGTTCTCTGTCCTGCTCCTTCTGTGTTTCCTTATACTTCCTAAATGCTATATTTTTCTCCCTAACCTTCCCCACCACCTCTTTTGAGAACCATAATTTTCATTCCTTTCATTTTGATTTATTTGTTTCACACAAAGGCTTGTTGCCTCTATGATGGCAGTTTTGATGTTTCCCAATTGTTGCTCCACCCCTCCTTCTTGCCTGTTTGCTAGTGCTTTTCTGAGGCACTCTCCCATTTTGACAGTCAGCCCTCCTGAAATCCAGTACCTTCACTTTTGTATGGCTAGACTCTGCAGCTGAGTTTATCATGAACCACACTGCTTGGTGGTCAGTTGTTCCCAGATGGCTACCCACTTCTAGATCTGAGATCCCTTCTTCGTCCCCATTTGAGAGTATCAGGTCTAAGTTTGCTCCCTCCTAAGTGGGTTCCAACACTAGCTGTCTGAGGCATGCCCCCTGTAGGGCATCGAGAATGGCCCTGCTCTTGGATGTGGCTGCAGCAAAGGTGCTCCAGTTAACATCTGGCATATTCAGGTCCCCCATCAACAATATCTCCTCTAGCTAGATAGTATTAGGGGTGTTCCTGAGTCCAGGAAAGATGCAGCTGTAGTTGGTCAAGAAATGTAAACAAACATGTTGTGGTGTGGTAACACCATTATGGTTGACACTCAGTTGTTTTACTTTTTAAAAAGGAAACTGGAGTCTGAATCGAACAACAAGCTATATCCACAGTGTCTATTGAATGAGAACAATCATAAAATATGTTTTTTAAACTAGGGACACTTTGAGGCCAAATGGGGTTGTCGGTGTCCCTTTAAGGAAACCGAGCTAGTTTCTAGCAAGATTTAATAAAATTATGTATTTTGTTAAATCTGTTTTTCTAGGGTCTTGTTCCTGTACTCTGCACTATATTTGTCATAGTATTAATCCTAACCCTGACCTCAGGGTTCCAGATAAGGGGAGTACTGACCTGGTTAACTCTCCTCATTTTAAGAAATACTCTTCAGAAAATGTTTTTGAGTACTACTATTCACCCAACATTTGTAAATATCCCACAATCCAAAGAACATTGCTTAATAACATAACTGGTGAGTCAAAAGGAGCAGTTTTTTTCCATATATACAGCATTCGTATGCATCCCAATTTTGTTTTACTCACTATATTTTAAAACTGGTAAGTGAATTACTCCTGCCTGGCAACATTATCTGGAGCATTTTTGGCAATTGATCAGTCTGTATCTAAAAAAACAAAAACAATAAAAAATTACATTGTTTTAAAAAATGTACTTTTCACTCCACTCTGTCCAGACATTTGTATGCATCTGAATTTGGTTTTACTCATCTGACTTTCAAAATGAGGAGCACAGTACTAATCCCAAAAATCTTATCTGGAGCCCTGCCTGACCCTAAACATAACCCTTAGGAGATCAGATTTGCATTGTGCTCCCATGGTTGCTGCTGAGGTTTGGGATCAAACAGTGCTGGGTCAGGCAGCTAGGGTAGTGCTGTCAGGATAGTGCAGAGTTTCTGCCTGCACAGTGACCCTGAGGTGGATCAAGGAGCATGCCTCAGAGCTGAGTGGGAGGTGGCGAAGTTGCGGGGCAACAAATCAGAAGAAGAAAGGATGCCTACATGCCTCAAGCCACCTGAATAATGGTCTTTGGCACACTCAGCCCTGCACTATGTGGATCTCTACTGGCTACGATTGTGGAGGGGGGAGGCAGAGGGGGCTGAGGGGTCACTGAAGGACCAAATATGAGGTGTAGGTGGCTGCTGGTGAGCCAAACCGCTATATGAAAACAAAATACTAGAACAGGAAGATGTTACAAGCAAACAAAAGTAGAAGCTGTTGCAAATAAATGACTGCATCCGATGTGCTAAAAGGATGGCATGCATGGCACTGTGTAGTAGTGCTTAAGGCCAGAAACTGCTTTAGAATGTTGACTATTACGTGAGATTGGTATTTCTTGTACGTCAATCAGAACACAGGGAAACTGTCATTTAAGGCCCTGCAAAATATTACAACCATATTTTGGACATGCCTTCAGTGAGTTATCCATTTCGTCCCCTGAAAAAGACATATTCATAACAGCAGAACTCCCCAAAACTGTGTTTCTTCTCTCCCACTCTCGGACCTCTCCACTTACTTGTTCAAACAACATGAAGTCTTGCTGTATTCTGACTGTTGCAGTTAGCCCCAACCTTTTAAACTGCCCCGGAGAACAAAGGGTTAACTTTCTATGCAGAGCATAGAATGCTGAGCTCAAGCTCGGTTGAGGTCTCTGTCTGCAGCCCTTTGAAATCCAACCGTCAGATTCTTTACTCCACCTCACTGAACAGTCGCTCCGGAGATTTCTTCTTCAGCTCGGTTTGAAAGTCTGTTAAAGTGTCAGTAAAAGTTGTTGGTTTAAGCCGAATTTGTTCCGCTTAGTCGGTTCAGCCTCTGTCTGCGGTACCGTGAGTACTAGATAGGTTTTGCCTAAATTCTGTGTGGAAATTGTAAACTTGTTTGATCGGTTCAGCTGAACCGATCACTTTTAGTGAATTTTCTGTTCTTTACTTAGAGTGCAGTTACCAGTTCTTATTGGTTCTAAAAAAAAAAAAACACGTGTTTTTAACGTTTTTTCCAACACTCGTGACACGGTTAGGAACCGATAAGGGAGTCTTGCCTGGTGGTTGCCATAAAAAGGGTACTTTTTTTGTCAGGTTGGCCACGTCTGAGAAACCCAAGAAGAAAACCGGGCCCACTGGGTTTCAGCACTGCAGTGAGTGTGGGGAGGTCTTTGCTAAGGCCAACCCCCACATCACCTGTGTTTACTGTCTGGAGTTTGAACACCTCAATACAGACTGCCAAATTTGTAAAAATCTTCCTAAATCTACCCTTGAAAAGAGATTAGGTAGACTGAGGGAAAAGGAGGCAGAGAAGTCCGCTGACCTGGATGGCCAGCCTGGTTCCGTTCCGACTGAACCAGAAGGAGTGCCCTCTGACCAGGACGATACTTCTTAGGGCAAGAGGAGAGCCGATCCTGAGGGGTCGGTTCCTACAAAAAGGAAATGCAAAGAGAAATTGACCAGTTTGGATCCAGAGGTTCATGTTCTGATCGCCGAAGAAATAGCCAGAGCAATTCGTATTGTGGAATTGCTTCACCTGGTTCCAGTCGATTCGGCACCATTTGGCAGGGATACGGTTTGGTCGGTTCCCCCGGTTTAGGATTGTACCCCTGAAGATTTTTATGAACCGGAGTTTGAGGAGGAGGGGGAGTTCGCGGATGATGGTGAAAGTCTGGATGTGCCTGTGGAACCAGACATCTCCCCAGACAGACCTTCTGGTGTTTCCCCTCCTAGGCTTTCTGAGTCCCTTCCCCACTTTCTGTTTTACAGAAAGGTGGCTGAAACCTTCCAGCTTCCTATGGAGGAGACCATGGAGGATCAGGAGGAGCCTGGTTATGTGGAAATGATGGACATCCCAGAGTCCAGGAGACTGTCTATTCCCCTCCACAAATCTTTTGGGAAGCAGACACTCAAAATCTTAGTCTCCCAGTACTGTACCTCCTGTTGACAGAAGGATGGACAACGAGGTACACACTATCAGGCTCAGATAGGGATTTTTTTTTTCAACCTTTATCTTTATTCCTCCTTACCGCACCATCCCTCCACTCTTTCAGACCCCCTCAATTCACCTTCCACATGTCGCCATGGTATCCCCAGGAGTCTGCACCTAGAGTGGTCGCCATCTCAGTGATTCCTTGGGTATCCCGGTACACCCCCTGGGCGGGCCGGGGAAGGAACTGCCCAATCCTCCCCCTAATAACAGCCGAGATGGCGGTTCACATTGGAGTCTGCCCTGGTGAGCGCTTGGTGACATGGACTGGCATCAGAGGAGTAGTCACCTAGGAGTGACTGGCTCCATTTTCCTCCTGTTCTGCTCTATCCCCTGCAGTTGCCGGCACACTGGGAGAGCCAATGAGGAGGCACGCGTGTACGCTGCTCCTCCTCGGGTTCTTGGCTAGCACTGCCCCTTCCCTCTGTGTGTCCCGACCCGCATCGCCACTCATGGGTTCACCCAGGAGGCGGCGATATAGCAGCGGGACAGACTGGTACCCCTCCCCAGAGAGGGAGAGCCGCCGCTGGGTGCTCAATCCCTCTCTTCCCCTGTCGAACCCGGGTCGCTGGCATGGAGTGAGGTGTGGCATCCAGCGCCTCAACCCTCAGCACCACCGGGCGAGAGTTTTTATACCAACAATGCAGCCATGTTGGGGTAGTGCAGGCTGCTGCCTGTGGCTAGGCAAATATTCCCTTGGCTTCACAACCCTCAGACAAAGGCTCCAGGAAGATTGATGCCATGGCAAAAAAGCAGTACATGGCATCTTCCTTGGGACTCAGGCAGGCAAACTATATGGCCTATACAGCCAGGTACCAGAAGTCCAGGTGGGACACTGTACTGGCACTGGCTAAACGGGCCTCTCACCAGCTAGCCAAGGAGCTGGAGGAGGTGGCTGCTGATGGGATTAAGGCATCAAAAGTACAGTTTCATGCTGCTGTGGACTCCAGTGATGTCATCAAGAGTCATGGATACATCTATGGCTCTTCAGAGAATGGATTGGCTCAGATGTACTAGCCTCTCACAGGACACCCAGGCTAAGGCCATGGATTTTCCTGTAGTGGATAATTCTCTGTTTGGGGAGCAGACAGAATTATATGAAGAAAATGGATGAGTACAAGACCACTTATAGGAGTGCTCAGGCCAAGGAGAGGCAGGCAACTCCTCAAAGGCAGCAGTCTAGGGGCAGGCCTTTTCATAGGCCTTTCTACCAAGCACAGGCCTCCTCTCCTTTTTCACAGAGGGGGTTCTTCAGAGGGAGAGGCAGAAGGGGGGATGAGCAGGGCTTCATCCACTCCTCAGCCTAAGACCCCTGCCAAGTAGACACCCTGATGGGTCTGCCCAGATCGACTCTCCTGTTCCAGTAGGGGGGCAGGTTGGCTTACTTTGTCCAGGGCTGGATGTCTATTACCTCAGTCAAGTGGGTCCTGGAAGTAGTAAGCCAAGGACTGGTTCTCAGCTTCAAAAAATTTCCGAAGATGAGCCAGATCTTTTCCACCTGCAGGTTTCTCAGAAACCCTTGCCCTAGAGGCCAGAGGTTTCATCTCTTCTGGCCTTAAGAGCCATAGAGAGAGAGTTCCTACGCTACACTGGGGCAAAGGTCTGTATTCCAGGTACTTCCTTACCCCAAAAAAGACAGGTGCGTGGTAACCCATCCTAGACCTAAGATACCTAAACAAACATCTTTTAAAACCAAAGTTCAAGATGGTAACTCTGGGAATAATCCTTCCCTCTCTAAGGCCAGGGGACTGGCTAGCCTCTCTGGACCTCAGAGATGCCTATTTCACCAGCAATCTGCACAGGGATATATATTGCCTCCCTCCTTCTGCTGGTGATGCCCCTGTCCATGCATCCTAGCATCCAGCTAGCATTCTCCACTACCTTGTCACACTGTTTTGCGACCTTTAGGTCATCATGTAATGATCACCTCCAGGTCCCTTTTCTGATCTGTGTCTGAGTGCCTCACTCCTCAGTTTGTATACTGCCATCTGGTTTTTGTGCCCCATATGCATTAGTTTGCACTTTTTTACGTTGAAACCCAGATGCCGATTTCTTGACCATTCTTCTAGCTGTATACCCCGTTTTTGTGCTGTGTGCAAACACAAAGCCACACCAGTTAGTGCAAGGTTCGAGTATGAGACCCAGAGTCTTGGAAATTACCATGGGATCATCTTCTTATTTACAGTAGAAAAATGAGTTAGTACTTTAAAGGGATTTTCCAGCGCCCAAGAAAACGTCTTAAAATATATTAAGGTGCAAGTCAAATTTCTTTACTTATATATGTGAATACTTGATTTTTGTGCCTTAGGCTTCGTATTCTCCTGCCTTTTCCCCCCTGCAGAAGCTGTAATTTTCTGTGATATCATAATCTGTTGCTGTGAAAATGGCTATGGATTCACAAATACAGCACTGTGATTGCAGCGTAAATCTGTAGTAAGTCTGAGACAGAGATTTTGTTTTCTGGTAAATGTATGATTATAGAAAATTTGAAACATAATCGTGTCCGTATATTAAATTTAAAAAAAAAAAGTTTCCTGGATGCATTGCTGTTTTGGGCTTGTAAAGATTTCTTGACTTTAGCAAGAATTGCAGAAGTGTGTGTGTGTGTGTGTGTGTGTGTGTGTGTGTGTGTGTGTGTGATCTCAAACTTGCAAGACAAAATGAAAAATAAGTGATGTACACAAGTGCTGGAGGATTGTTTTTCTGTGATTGATTCATTAGCTCTGGAGGAATTAACTGAATGTTTTTGCATTAGCCTTCTGGTGTATGACTTCTGTATTTTTTTTTTTTAAATCGGTTTCAACATGTCAAAGTAAAGCTTATACAGCAGGCATAACTAGGTCAGCAATAGCTTAATCCATTGAATTTCTGAGTTTTTTTTATATAGTGATAGTAATGACTGTTTAGTAAGACTGGCAGGGCTTCAATATTAAATCATGTATATTTATTAGAATATAGTATTTATAAAAAGCAGCAGTAGGTGAGGCTCAGAAATACTTGTACACTAGCTTTTCTGTTCTGTATCTGGTACCTCAATCCAGATTACAATAGTTTTTGTTTTATTACCGTGTAGTGATTCTGTGCATAAAAACAGACTAGATTTAATAAATTATACATTCTACGGAGATGCAGACAGTCATTTAAAGCGGCAGAGAAAGTCATTTAAAGTAACAGTATTTGTTAGTTGGCAAAAAAAGGTTGTCGTTTTTAGCAAAAACATTTCTGACACCCTTAGATTCATCCTCAGTGTATTTTTAGTTTTCTCAAATATTTTTAAAACCGCTTTAAAAGCCGGCCCGGTGGCACTGAGGGTTGAGGCGCTAGGCGCCACACTGCTGTATACGCGACCGGGTTGGGAGGCGGACTCTGGTGGCCGAGGTCAGCAGGGGAGAGGGAGGTCGGCGTCCAACGGATGCTCTCCTCCTCAGGGTGGAGATCAAGAATGCATCACTGCGTTCTGCATCCCTTCCATAGCCGTGGAAGCACGGACATTAGGAAGGGATGGAGGGCGTCTGCTCGCTGAGCCAGTGGAGGGGGACGCCGACGGAGCACAGAGACGCATGCCACCACTGGGACGATGTCCTAACGCCGACGCCTCGGAGGGTAGGGACCAAGGAGAAAACGGAAAACGCCTCTCGGCAGCCCTGGATGAAAGCCGCTCCGGTTCCATCTGGACCACCAAGAGGGACAGACCCCACTGTGCAGGAGGAGAGAGGAGGCACTCTAGGGGCAGATCCCATGGAGGTGGAATGGGGGGAAAAATGAGTTGACGGAAGGAGTGGGCTCCGAGAGCAGACAGGAGAGATAAAGAAATAAAGTGTAAAAAAAAAAAAAAAGACTTTAAAAGGCAATTTTGTATTTAATGGCTCGTGTTACTAAAGATGACTGCCACTCACATTTATTAAAAAAAAAAAAAAATTTGTAGCGGTTACCTGTTGAAACTACATGCTAGATTCATAATGTGTATGTATTAGGATGGTGTTCCCACAAGTTTTTGATGGTAAACAGCATAGCACAGCGCTGTACCAAGATTAATTTTTTTTCATGGCAGGCATGGCACAGGAATGGGAACTTCTAAGCATTTCAGAATTCCATTAGTTGCTTCAGGAATGAAAGAAAAATGGGTATACAGTACAAGCCACTTAAGCGGGACACGGTTAGTCGGGACATCTGCTTAAGCGGGATGTTCTCCTGGCAGCCGATTTAAACACCCAGTGTATTCAATATACTGTCCTCCCACTTAATTGGGACACATATTCCACCTAATTGGGATGTTTTCCACAGAAATATCGGATTGCATTTTGCCACTTCTTGACACCCCAGTGCTGTGCTTCTGCTGTTCAGACGTGGCGACAAATCGCAAGGAACAAACTCTTGCTGAGCGAGTCAAAGTGGTGGATGCACTTCAGGGGCCAAAAACATCTGTATCAAAAGTTGCCTCTGCATTTGGGATTTCCAAAAGTCAGGTCGGGCGGTTAAGCCAAAATTGTGATGCCATCCTGGCTGAATGGACTGCCTGCTGTAACCCTCAAGCGTAAGAGAAAGCATGAGGGAAAGGATTCTGAGGTAGAGGATGCACTTCTTGCTTGGTTCAGCAATGCTGTGTCCGTGGTGCTAGACTTTCTGGATCACTGTAAAAAAACAAAGTAAATGACCTGGCTTTGCAGCTTGAACATGACATCTTTAGTGCCTCAGATGGGTGGTTATCCCACTGGAAAAGTCGCCATGGGATTGTATGTAAAAGGGATCAGGGAGAGCGAGCAGATACAGACAGTTATGCAGCTGGTGGCTGGGTACACACTGTGCTTCTTGCACTTCTCCAAGACTACACTGCAGAGAATGTGTACAGTGCGGATGAGGCTGGGCTGTTCTATCAGGGCTACCCCGACAGGGGGCACATACAGAAAGACCAGGAGTTGTTGGGAGGAAAAAAGAGTAAAGACAGAGTTTCCCTTCTTGTGTGTGCCAGTATGGATGGGTCAGACAAAAGACCACTGCTCATGATTGGAAAAAGCAAACGGCCTCGGTGTTTGCCCAAGGACTTAAAAACACTGCCACTGACCTATATGTCGTCCGCCAATGCCTAGATGATGGGCTGGATTTTTGGAGAGTGGCTGGGTTCCTGGGAACAGCAACTGAAACGCAGGAGGCATAAAATCCTACTGCTGCTCGATAACTGCTCAGCTCACCCCCAAGATCTCATAGGGCGCTTTCCCCACATTCACATTGTTTCTCCCCGTAGCACTATGAGTCTTATTCAGCCTATGGATATGGGAGTCATCAGAAATTTAAATGCCCACTACAGAGTTCTCATGGCCAGCTGTATTGTTGGAGTCAAAGATGAAGGGGAGAATGCTCAAGAATCGGCAATCGCCAAAGCTGTCACACAGCTCAATGCTGTCTGTATGGTTGCCAAAGCCTGGGGCAGTGTGTGTGTATATATATATATATATATATAAATATATATATATAAAAAAGTCACAGTTCTAAACTGTTTCCGAAAGGCATTCTGCCTGGATATTCCTGACAACGACACTGAAGGGGCTGACTGCCAATCCGCTCTAGCACTGGCTGATGTCATCACGCCATCGTTCATGATGGAGAATGAGTTTGCTGATTTCGTAGACATCGATTTGAATGAACCGACAGATGAGGAGCTTAGTTTGGAGGAGATCTGCTCGGCTGTAAAACACGTGTGCCTGGCCGAAAATGAGGATGCTACCAAGGACACTGATGAGGAGTCACAAGACACTTGGGATACACCGCTGGAGGCGCCCATAAACAGAGAAGCTCTGGAGCAACTGCATTCCCTTATGTTGTGGTGCCAAAAACATGGCAAGACTGAAGACTGGAATATGCTTCAGACTGTTGAGCCGACTGTGGCTAGTAAGATGTGCGCCGATTCATGTCAGCACACAGTGACTGATTGTTAAAAAAATAAATAAAGATTAAATTATTTGTGTCAAAGTTTGCAATTGCTGTACCAGTTTAAATGAATTAAATTGAGCTAAGGGGTTACAGTGGTACAGAGTCTACTTTTATTTATTTATTTATTTTTTTAATGTTTTGAGCTCACTACGATGATGCTTTATTGTGAAGTTGTTCGAAATAGAGTTTATGCACTGCATATGAATGTTCCATTTTGCTTTTGGTCAGAGTAATGGGGTTATGCAGTACCGTGAGTGTGAGACGTGCCCAAAACTGGTACTTCAGTTATGTGGGACGGCTGTTTAAATGGGACGTTTGGGATGCCACGGAGTTGTCCAACTTAAGCGGCTTCATCTGTATTGATATTTTTGCCAGAAAAACATTTTTGCTGGGAAAAAAAAAAACTATATGACTAATAAATACTGCTTCTTTAAATACCCTTACAGAAGAACATTAACATACCTGAAGTTTGATACAGTAGGAAGGAAACAATATGCTTAACATACATTTGATTTACATATGAACATATGTTGTCAAGGCGATGTGGCCAACTACTGGGGCTGTTTCCATATATGACATGTATATGTACATATGGCTTTGTTTTTGAAGATCTTTTGCCCATCTCTCAGCCACTGTCTCGGCTGTTTTTTCATGCTGCTTGTTAACATCTTCGATCTGGTCACTGTGCGTGTGTGACAGCGTGCGGTGGGTGGTGCATATTTAAGAGAAATACTGCTGCTTTGCATTTCTTCCAAGGGATTTTTATTATTTTTGAGCAGTTGGTATGGGGCAGCGCTGTGTGGGAGACCCATGTTTGGGAGTAAATCTCTGGTTTCTCATTCACTGGGCTAATGGTGAGCTGGAGCATCACATTGGTTGCTGTGTTCCCACTTCAGGGAGGGGTAGTTAGAATGTGTGGATCTTACTGCGAGAGGGCTCTTGCAGTAGGTAATTACAAATAGGACTGAAGCCGGCAGGCGTCAGGTCCCCATGGAAAAATTTCTAGCTAGCAGTCCCTGGCAGGGGATTGCCCAGTGCCTGGTGACTGACGTCAGTATAAAGGGGCAGTCCCCCATGCCCGCCTTCCAGTTCTTTCCTGCCGTTAGCTTGTGTAGTGCCTTGAGGTTAAGTTCACTGCTTCGCCACTCTATCGTCGGTAGTTTTACTGTCTCTTTTCACTATTTTTTCCGAATTTCGTTAGCATTTACCTCGGCTACCATGTATGTCATTCCCGATTCCCTCTGAGCACAGAAACAAGTGCGATTCCTGTGGCGTCGAGCTCCCGCACAAGGACAGACAGTCCCAGTGCCTTTTTTGCCTGGGCGCCGACCGCCCCATGGAGAAGTGCCAGCTCTGCCAGCAGTTTAACGCGGCCACCCGAAAGTGGAGGCAGCAGTCCCTGGAGGCCCACGTTCTTAAACTTAAAATTACCTCCATGGAAAAAGAGCTGAAAAAACTCAGGTGGGCCTCTACTTCTCCGGAGGGCCATCTCAGGAAGAAGCACTGGGACTCCTCTACTACGGTCACCCGACCTCGGCTGGGGTCGTGGTGTTGCAAGTAACGTCCACTCCGGGGGACAGTTCTGCGACTGCTGTCTTGGAGGCTTCCAAGGCGGCGTCGACTCTCCCATTTGGTCTCACGCTCGGGCCTCTCTGGAGCTTCCGGGTCAAAGGAGGCAATTGCTCCCAGTAAGCCCACCACTGTGCGGCCTTCTGGTCCGAGCAGCCCCAGTAATCCGGATGTCTGCTCCTCCGATGCCCACCCAGGTAAAGCCAATAAGATGACCGACCCTTCGGGGCAGCACACGGCCTCTAAAGCTGGCAGTATAGCCTAGAGGTTAGAGGAACGAGGTGTGAATGAGCTTGGCACATCCAGCAGGCAGACTAGACCTGAATTTGATTCTCATAATCTCCACTTGCACGCTGTGTGACTTAGAGCAAGTCACTTAACCACCCAGTGCTCCCAGGTCGCCCCTGAAAACAGGCACTTGTGCCTAGTGGGCTTTACCCGGTTACCAAAGACTAAAATAAAAAAAAAAAAAATAAAAAGCACCCATCAAGGCCGCCCTTCTATCGCGGCCTTCGAGAGTAGGGTCCAGTAAGTCGGACGCGGGCTCCTGTGTCCACCAGGATCACGCCAGTAAGCCTGACGTCAGCCCCTCAGATGACCGCTCAGCGTTGGAGCCGACATCGAACACTTTGGGCCTATCAGTTGTCCTGAACTTGCTGCAACATTTGTTGCATTCCGAGGCTCCAGAGTCTCCCTTTCTGGACCCTGGGAATGGTAACCCCTCTTCCCTGTGTGACACAGAGGATATTGGCACGCTGCTGTCGGGTCTCCCTCCCACAGGACCGGATGATCAGACGGGCCCTCAGTTGCCAGCGCTGACGCCGGCCTACCAGACGCCCGGCAACATCCCCTTGCTGGATGCTGCCCCTACGCTGGGCCCACCATTCCGTGTGGGATATTCCCAGTATCCGTACTACCCCCTCAGCCATCTGGTGGCTCTGAAGGAGACTCTGGCTTCCTGGTAGGCTGTGGCCAAGGCTCGGCTCACCAGGGAAGTAGAGAGCCATCCTCCGACGTCGGACCCGGTTCTGAACCCCCACCGTTGAGGTGAGACTCCCCCCGACACCAGAGGCAAGCCTTCCGGTTCCAGGGCAGGGGAGGATACACTTCCCTGAGGGCTTCTCAAGGGGTCCGTTCCTCCCCCGCATCAGGAGGAGTCCTCCTCCTCCGATGGCCGCTCCGATCCTGATGATGAGCCACGCACTCCAGACAAGCCAAGGACTCCTCCGGAGGATCCTTCTTTCCTGGAGTTGCTGCTTCAAATCCAGCCTGTATATTGTTGGCAATCCTTGGAGCCGGATTCACAGCATAAAAGAAACTCGCTGTACACCTGGATCTGCCAGAGACCACTCCTGCTCTCGTTCCACCCTGGATCGATCCCCATGCCGACCTTGTGTCCACTATTTGGAAACAACCATCGGCATTAGCTCCCCTTCCGAGGAAGTCAGACGGGCTATATCAGGCTCCGGAGGATGTTGATTCCTTGAATTCACACCCCAGAGCTGATTCGGTCATGATTAGCACCACTCACGGCCATTCCGCTAACCCCAAGCACTTGAGCTCATCACCACTTGACAAGGAATCCCGCCTTCTGGACCAGTACGGAAAGTAGGTCTATGCTTCTTCCACTCTGGGAATCATGGCCCTGAACTATGTTGCTCACATGAGGGATTACCAAAAGACGATCCTTAGCGAGGTGGAAATTAAATTGGAATCCCTTCCTGAGTCTCAGACAAAGCAGGAAGTGGTCTGCACGTTTGGCCAGTCGGCACATGCTTCACACCACGTACAATGCAGTGGACGCTGCTGGTCAGAGCTTGGCTTTCGCTGTGGGTTTATGGTTTCGTGCCTGGCTCTGGGTGTCGGGTTTGGCCCCGAAGGTGCAGTCTGCTATCCAGGATGTGCCCTTTAGGGGTTCAGTGCTGTTCGGTGGCGATGTCGAGGACATCATCACCAATCTGCAGGAGAAGGTTACTGCACTTAAGTCTGTGACTCCTTGCACAGGCCCCCTCAGGCTCATTGTGGTCCCTTTTGCAGATGTTGTCAGCCCAACGTGAAACCTCAGAGAAAGCGGGCCAACAAATGTCGGGCCCCTCAGGCTGCCAAGCACCCCCGCCCAAAAAAGCAGCGGGAGCTTCAGCTGCGACGCTGCCTCACACCTCCAGACTCCGCTCCTCTCCTACAGCCTCTGGGCCTCCCAGAGGAACTGGAAGGAGGGAGATTCTCCTTCCATCTACCAGGTTGGGAGAGGATCACTTCAGACACTTGGGTGCTCCAGCTGATTGCAGAAGGACAATAAAGAGTTTCTTCAGAAACCACCACAAACCCCTTCCCCCCAGGTCGTCTTACTCCCCAGAACACCACCTTCTGGTCTGTGAGAAATATCCTCCCTTCTCCTGAAGGAGGCGATAGAGCCTGTCCCATCCCACCTTCGGTGGACTGGTTACTACTCCCATTTCTTCCTGGTTCTGAAGAAGTATGGAGATGTGAGGCCGATTCTAGACCTCAGCTCCCTAAATTGAAAAGGAAGAGGCACAGATCCTCTTACTGTTCCATACCAGACTCCTATGTCGATTTAGACTCCTCACGTCCAGACTCTGATATAGAGCTGGACCTAGAGAACTCTGAGGGACTTCCCAAATCCCCTCCTGATGACCCGAGCTTCATGGAGGTGATGAGGCACATCCAGGCCAACATGGGTTGTAACACTGAGGCCCTGGACTCCGAGTGATTGCGGGTGGCTAAATACTGCCGCCAAAAGGACCCAAAGCCGGTGGTCATCCCTCCCATGGTCGACACCTTTCAGAATGTCATCTGTGCAACCTGGAAGTGACCTTGTTCCTCCTTTGCCATGCCGAAAAAGGCTGATCGGCTTTACCGGGCACCTTCAAACCTTACTTTTTTTGGCTGAACCACCGCAGTGGACTCGGTGGTGATTTTGGCAGCTCATGACCGTTTGCAGATGCCCAAACACCTGAGCACCCAGCCACCTGACAGAATGAAAGCAGCTGGATTCTGTGGGCCACAAGGTGTACTCTGTTGCCACCTGCAGTATCAGGAGTCTAAATTTCCTGACACACATGGTCCAGTACCAGAATGCCCTTTGGGAACAGGGATTGGACATAGTGCAGAGCATGCCAGATTGCCCTCAGCGGGCAGAGCTTGCCGAGATGCTACAGACCGGCTCAGACATGGGCACCCACGTTCTGCGCTTGGCCTATGACTCTTCGGACACCTCCTCTAGGGAGGCCGCCACTGGCATTTGCCTCTGACGCCATGCGTGGCTTCAGGTTTCTGGGTTCGATCCAGATGTCTAGACCAACATGCTGGATGTTCCCTTCAAGGGCTCCATGTTCTTTGGTGAAGACACAGAGCGGATCACCAGGCTGTAGGACTCCAGCAGGGCTATCCGATCTGTGCAGTCCATGTACCGCCCAAAACAGGGGCAAGCTCGTAAGCCTCGTTTTCGTGGCCGTGGAGGACATCAGCCTCAGCAGCCTCTCTTCCAACAGCATTCGCAGCGAGGCAGCTTCAGTCATAGAGGAGGAGCCAGAGGATCTTCTGCCTCCACCTCTAGACAGGCCAAATCAGCCACTGCCACCCTTCCTCCCCTTCCCACTGCTCGACTATCCAGGCTACCCTCCTTCCCTAGACATTCAGTCAGGGGAACCGGTCGGAGGCCACTTTTCCCTGTACATGGATGCGTGAGGTCAAGTGACCAGTGGGTACTCTATTTCCTGGAGTTTGGGCACTCCATAAAGTTCAACTCTTTTCCACCAGACAGACCACCACCCCCACCCCGTTATCCACGGGAACACCGAGCACTGGTCAGAAGGAAGATATTATCCCTTTTGGAGAAGAAGGCCATCGAGCCGGTGTCACCGGCCAAACGAGAGAGAGAGAGAGAGAGAGGAGAGAGAGAGAGGGTTTTTCTCCCACTTCTTCCTAGTTCTGAAAAAGTCAGGAGATCTCAGACCCATTCCAGACCATAGTGATCTCAACCAATGGATCTCATACAAGAGATTCAGGATGGTCTCCCTTCCCACTATCTTTCCGCTCATTCGGCAGGAGACTGGTTGGCATCCCTGGACATGCAGGATGTGCAGGACACCTACCTGCATATCTCTATTGCCAGGAACCATCGAAGATTCCTAAGGTTCAGGTTCAAAGACAAGGACGATCAGTTTCGAGTCCTTCCCTTTGGTTTCTCTTCAGCCTCCTGAGTCTTCACCAAGTGCCTGGCAGTAGTGGCTGCGGCACTACAGAGACAGGGTCCCTTTGTGTTTCCCTATCTGGACGATTGGCTCCTCCTGGCCCCCTCCAGGTCTCACCTGTCAGAAACTGTCAGGGATTCCATCTCGCTATTTCAGCACTTTGGGATCGCCATCAACAGGGACAGATATCATTTGATTCCAACCCAGATTCTCCAATTCATCGGAGTTCTTCTGGATACCACTCTCAGGAAGGGTTTTCTTCCCTCTGACAGGGAGGGTCACAGTCGGGTCTTGGCGTCTCAGATCTCTTCAGCCTCAAGAGTCCCAGCAAGACTCTGCTCAGGCTGTTGGAGCATATGGCCACTGCCATAGTTTCGGTTCCTCTGGCCTGTCTGCGCATGAGAACTATTGTCCCTAAGGGTCCAGTGGGATCAGACAGTCTAAATGCCTCAATCAGGATCTCTGAGCCAGTCCGCGGGGAATTACACTGGTGGATGTCGTCCAAAAATCTGCTGGCGGGCATCCCCTTCCACGTAGGGGCACTGTCCAAGATTCTGACCATGGTCACGTCATCTGCAGGGTGGGGTGCTCATTTGGGAACGCATCGCACCCAGGGTTCCTGGTCCCCAATAGAGGAAGATCTTTCTTATCAATGTTCTGGAGCTGAGAGAGGTCCTTTATGCCCTCCAAGCCCTGGTCTCGGTCCTAGTGCCGGGCCACCTCTTGGTCCAGACGGACAACACTTCAGTGATTGTTCTACATCAACAGACAGGGTGGAGCTCATTCTTATCCCCTCTGCAGGGAAGCCATGTGAGTGTGGGACTGGGCTGTGAAGGACCAGCTCTTTCTGATGGCGGTGCATGTTCCCGGTGAACAAACATACTAGCCGATACACTTAGCAGGACAACATCACAAGCTCACGAATGGGAGCTGCTTCAAGAAGTCTCAGATCACATCTTTTGTCAGTGGAGGACACCAGACGTGGATCTCTTTGTGTCATGATTCAACGCAAAACTGCCCGATTTCTGTTCGCTAGGTCCAGGGCCTGTGAGGAAGCCTTTACCAAACTAAAGGAGGCACTGGGCAGTGCTCCTGTTTTGATAAGTCCTGACTATAGTAAAACCTTTATGGTTCAGACTGACACTTCAGATGCGGGTATTGGGGCAGTACTGAGCCAGACATCCAGTGGTCCACCCAATAGCCTACCTGAGTAAAAAATTACTTCCCAGGGAGCAGTCCTAATCCACGGAGGAAAAGGAGTGTCTTGCCATAGTATGGGCCCTAAAGAAATTGGAGCCATACTTGTATGGGCTGCATTTTGTGGTGCAGACTGACCACAACCCCCTAGTTTGGCTGACGCAGATGGGGAAAAACAATGGTAGATTTACTAAGATGGAGTCTTGTTTTGCAAGGTTATGATATGACCATTCTGCATCGGGCTGGAGCAACCAATCAGAACTCAGATGGGTTGTCTCGTGTATATGAGGAGTGAACTGATTTGGGAAGCTCATCCCATGCAGGGGATAGACCCCCAAAATTCAGTCTAGGTGAGAGGAATTGTCACACTTGGACAGCTGGTTCTGATCCCTGTATCATTTTTTTGTAAATATAAAAAAATGTGTGATGGACTGTCTGGCAGGAGGAAATGCTGGCTTGCTGACATTGATACATTAACCCCCCCCCCCCAGGATAAGTTCAAAGGACAGGAGATAGCTTAAACTACAGATATCTGAGGTGCAATTATCTTGTTAGTTTGCTTTGAAGGCAATAACCAAGATATCCATTTTATAATGCCCTCTGGGAAATCCTTTGATGTGCACTAGGTGTCGGGAGAAAAGGGACACAGGCCAGTGTTCTGGGTATCCTCCCAGGAAGCCAGCTCATTTCATCAAAGAGACCTTTGATGTCTGGGTATACCAGGTCCCAGACTAAATTAAGGATTCCAGTATACATTTGCTTGGAATGTACAGTGACTTACATCAGAGACCTTTGATGTATAGGGGAAACGGATCACAGACCAGTTTGGACCAGTCTAATAAAAAGAGGTGATTCTTTTAGGTCAGCTATTATTTTTCTTTAATATCTTAGTGGGACCTTCTGTGTTATAATATATAAATTTTAATACACCAAGGCGTAGTTAGGTGACCTCAGAGAGAAGGCCGGCTCAAGACTGTTTTTAAAACTACTGAGCAGACCTGGAACATTGACATTCATTTTCATTATCTGACTGAGAGAAGAGAGACCAGGAAGCACTGAAAGATTAAGAAGTAAGGGCCTTAGACAAGACTAGTCTGCGTGTATGTATTGTAGGAATTTGCACTTTTAAACCTGTTTTTGTTTTTAATGCTGTATGTGTTGGAGTATTTTGTTCTGTAATTTTTCTGTTTTCCTATTTTACCCAATTTAAAGTAAATATATATATTTTAAAAATGGAAACTGCCTGATGTGCCTTGAAATTTCTTTTTATATAAGTGAAGCTTTGAAGGTTATAGTTGACACTGTGTATGAGCTTATTGTGATGCCAAACTGGGAAATAGAGTTCTCTAAGTTTTGCATAGAGTTCTAAGGGTTCATTTTGTAGACCTGGTTAGGTGCCCATAGGCAAAGATATCTGGCTCCCTGAAGACAGAATTATCCGAGTCTGATAATTGTGTATGCTAACAAAAGGTTCTCAGTTTGAATCCCTCCAGAACTTGAGACTAAGGTGACTCGAACCCACAAAACAGACAAGAGAGTTACCTTGTTCTGCTAAACTGTTCACAATTCGGCGCTCAGAGGTTGGCACTTTGGGAGTAGAGGCCTGACCTGCCGAGTGGGTTTGTGACGCATTGCATTATCTTTTGTTACGATAAGCACAACAGGTTGACACCGGGGCCGGTTAGAGCTCATTCTACTAGAGCTATCGCAGCTTCTTTCGTGGCACTGAAGCGGGTACCAGCAACCAATATTTGTGCTACTGCTACCTGGAGTTCTGTTCATACCTTCGTCAGGCATTACTGCCTTGACATTGTTTCCAGACGCAGAGCAGGGTTTGGCCTCGCAGTTCTGCAAGGCCTGGTTTCCTGAGAGAACCTCTTCTATCCTGCTGTCTCTCTCCTTACTGTTTCCCCCTCCCAGGGGTTGGTATATGTTTATACTGCTTGGGACTCTGTCCTAATTGTGGAACCTGCTGCAAGAGCTTCCTCTCGAAGTAAGATAGTACAGTTACGTAAGAACTTACTGTAACAGTAGATCTTCGAGAGAAGCTCTTGCAGCAGGTTTATTTCCCCCCCCCCGGATCTGGTCCTTTTCAGACCAGTTTTCCCTCTTTGAGGGAGTAATTGCTAATTATCATACTTCTGACCATTGCCTGTTACCATTTTCTGTCTGACTGGGGGGGGGGTACAAGAACTAGAGCACGTGGGGAACTCCTTCCTTATATAGGGCAACACTGGGGGTGGAGCCGATGTCAGCGGGAGGTGTTCCCACGTCGGTACTGCTGGAAGAAAAAAAATTGCCGGACCCGCCACCAGGTGGTGTCAGTCCTAATTGTGGAACCTGCTGCAAGAGCTTCTTTCGAAGATCTACTGTTAACGGTAAGTTCTGAAGTAACTACTTTTATGGGGAAGCACCCCTTCGGCTCTGCCTCCCTTGGCTAGTATGTCACCAGTTACCAGGCATACCTGACCACGTATCGCTTGTGGCATAAGATCAGCCATATTAGTGGCAGTATGCCTGACAGGTCTCACAAAGTAGAAGCCCTTCACTGTGTGTCCCAGGGCTCTACAGCCGGTAAGCACCTCCTGTGAGTTCTTTGCATTAGCTGCTGCAGCCAGGACAGTCTTCTCTGGCATTTGCTTGCAGCGTCGCTTCTGTGTAGCTCAGTGTTATGTTTTGCACAGTGCATGCAGCAGTCGGTCCTGAACCTCTCCTTCAAGGGTAACAAGCTTTTTTGATTCAGAAGCAGAAGACATCATTAATGAGCTTGAGACCTTCAAGAAGTCTGTGGTGACTATTCAGTGTTTAACATCAAATAAATCTTGGTGTGGCCATAGCACAGGCTCCTTTCGCAGGGATACTTTGTTACATTTGCAGTAGTGCAGGAAATGGTTGTGCACCCCAGTAGTTGCAGCAGTTCATGGGGGTCCTCTGCAAAGCTCCTGTGTGACCTGGGGAAAGAGCACCAAAATCGGCCCCCTTCCTCCCCTTCTAACTCTCTACCTCCCTATCTGGATCCCCTATCAGGGACTTGGATATGGGAGAAGGGGGCAGGATCTCTCCAGTTTTCATAGAGGCTATTTCCATATGGCCATAATGCAGCAGAGTGGAGTATAACCTGCCAACATTGGGTTCCATGGAAAGCTTTTGAAGATTGGGCCATCCACGTCGACATACCTACGTGCAGATCATTGGTGCACGGTGTCATCAGTATAACGTGGGAGGCCCCAACTACTTCAGTTTTTCTCCTGCCACTGAGAGAGTGCATGTCAGCTCATTGAAAGTGTTTTCCATCACAGATCTTTCACTAACTGTATTTATTTTAATCTGGTAGCTACTCTTTGGTTTATTCATCTCTGTTGTAGTTTGCAGTTGAGTAAAGCTCTTTTTCACTTATGTCAATGTAGATGTGTTTTTGAAGATGTTCACAAATGATGTGTTTTTTTTATTTGACGTGAAAAACTGCAACATAACTCAGGATTTCAACCAAGCTATGTGGAGACACATATGTATGGTTTTGGAGCATTTTCCGGGGGGTGTTACTGCAGTGCCTGCCAAGTTGCTGAATCCATCATCACCGGCAAAATCTAAAATGCCGGTGATGGATAAAGGGTTGAAATGACGTGCCGGGTTGGTGTCTTTCCCCTTCCATGGAGATCTACTGGGGTCAGCAAGAGTCGTGCTGTCATCGGTGGGCCAGCCACAGACTCCCCTCGGGGCACCAGCGATCCAGATTCTCGCTCTCAAACCAAGATGGCAAGTCTACTGACTTGTACAGTACACCAGGGAATGGGCATGTGCAGTCTTGGCTAGGCTAGAACCCCTCCCTGCTAATGGCTCAGAGCTGATTCCAAAGGTACTACATTCTCCCGCTTGCAGTTTAAGGGGCACTGTCTTGAATATCATTCCACTGATGCTGTCGATGGTGGCACCATCCCTGGTGCTGTTTTATTTATTTATTTATTTATTTTTTTTTTGTATTTATAAAGTTTCATCAGGAAAGGCACACTGAGTAACAAGTTGCTCATTTCCAGGAGCATCCTGGGGTGGGGGGGGAAGGGAGTGAGAATACAACATTTGTAGCACAGTTATCATACATAATTGAAATTCCATACCTACTATACATACATTACTGGAAATACAATGTAACACATCGAAAGAAATTTATGATTAAAATGCTTAAGATATACTGTTACAGACAGAGAACTCAAATACTGCACAGGCAAGGGGGCAGGGTAACAACTTTCTTAGACAGTTAACTAGGATACATACTTGAGTATAACCTTAACATTTGGCTAAGGGCTGTTTCTGGCAGAATTATCTGAGTTGATGAAAAGATTGCTTCATTCTCTTTCTCAGGTTACCCTAGCCATCTCCACCCATCTTTGTATGTGAGCTCCCCTCTGTAGCCTACTACTCCCCGCCCCCCACTCCCCCTTATGAAGATGAAGAGTACAACCCTTTTCTCCTGATTAATGATGAGGATTCAGAGGAGGAAGAGGCTGATCACTCTCGGGCTGGGTGACTCTGCTGGCTCCACTATATCCTAGCAGGGAGAAGATAATCCTGTATAGACGATGCCCCCCACCCCTTTGCTGCCCCCGATGAGTCAGCTCAGACTCTAAGCTCTGTGGTGAGGTTTTTGCCTTGTCCTCAACTCATTACAGCAATAAACAGTATTATAGGCATGCTTTTGGCAGTTTGTCTCTTTATTTAGTTGAGTGCAGTCTCTGTGGTTGTTGTTTCTGTATTTGTTTCCTTGGACTGCACTCGGCTGTTTTTCTGTTCCTGCGGCTGCATGTGTATATTTGTAGCAGACTTTGAATTTTTGCCTGGAGGAGGAAGATTTTTTTTTTTTTTTCTTTCTAAAAAGATCTGTGTGATCTCTGGAGGTTGAAAATGCCTCCTGGCACAGGCTTGGTTATGGGTTTAGGAAGACTTGCTCCAAGTGAGCCATAGCCCACAAGTAGATTGCAGAGGAGGGTCGTTGGCATTCTGGTCCCTGACCACTGATTTTGGCTGTACCTACTGTCTGATAGTCACCTCAGTTGGTGTTTATTATGAATGATGTGCACTGTTTGTATTTGTATGTACTTATTTTACCAGGAAAAAGCTCTGAGCAGTGCTCATTTACAAGGAAGTCCTGGATAGAGTCTGGCTTGCACCTAATGGTAAATGCATAAAACTAAGTACTGCTGTATTTTCTGCTCTTATTATGCAGTTCCTGCAGTACAATGTTGTGTGTACAAGGGGCCTGGGTAACAAATCTGCCCATGCCTACATTTGGAAGGGGGCAGCAATGAGGCATTAAAGGATTTCGCCTCACAAAATGTTTTTTTTCTAGCTGTACCACTGGGCTCAGTACCCTACCAGCTGATCCCAAGAAGGGAGACAAATAGTACTTTAGGGATCAGAAGTGCTACTTTACATAGCCTGACACAGACTTTTAGTGGTAATAATGGCTGTACTTGACCGGTTTCAGATAGCCGCCCCCCCCCCCCAAAGGATAAGCACCAGAACTTCTTAAAATATGTCCAGAAAATTGGACATTATGGGCATGCACATGTTTGTCTTGGTCTCCCTTGGTTTAAATATTGCTTACTACCAGACATATCTGGCCAAGTACCAGAAATGCATGTGGAGTGATAAAAGACGTATCGTCTGCAGCATACCTGATGGGTCCCTGAAGTCGGAGGCCTTTGACAGTGCATCTCTGGACTATGATGCTGGCAGGTACCTTCTGAGATCAGTCTGTGATGCCTCTGCCAGGGCTGCCACCTCTGGCATTTGTTTTAAGACCTCATTCCTGACTTCACGTTGTAGGTGTGGCCTAGGATGTGCAGCAGTCGGTCCTGAATGCTCCTTTTCAGGATGTTCCCTGGTGTTTCATCAACCCCATGTCAGTCATAATTTATTGCCCAGTAGATGATGGTCATCTAAACATTTAAAATCCACAACAATAAACATGGCTTGCCATGCTTACATTGGGGAGACTTAATTTCTCTTTAAGGAAAAATCTGGAAGGGATCAGACTGTTTTTATGTGGTTATAAAATCAATATTTTAGATGTCAACGTGAGTGTGAAAGAACATGTGAAACAAGGACACATTTGTCATAGTGCTCGCTTCATTTATTTTTCCACAAATGCAAAAATAGAGTAAATTACGGATACTAAGACACCCTCTTGAACTGATATTCCCCAGAAAAGTGGGAAATATTTGTATGTTTTTATACATAAAACCATTTCAAACCCACGTCATTTTCATAAAACATTTTTGATAGATGTTGAGTATGTTTACGAATATAAAAACAGAAGGAAATATAGGGGTTGCCATGCTTCTTTTGGTTATATATGCTTTCAGAGTTGCAGTTTCAGAGGTGGTCAGCTCGGGGGAAAAAAAATAATTGAAATGTCCCAATAAAAAATAAAACTTGCAAGAATGCTATTCAAGCAATGTAAAAGTACATGCAGAATAGCAAGAACTTTTTTGTTGCGATTCTGTTTATCACCTTTGGGGACCCAGAACTCCCTTGGGCTCCCAACTCGCCTGCTGCTGTACCGCCCACTTTGACCCCACCTTCATCAAGGACATTACTTTCTCCCTGCAGGACCCCACTGTCCCAAAGGTCCGCAAGGAGATCTAAGGGGCAGAGGCGGAGGTCCAGTGTTGGGCGTGTGGTGGCCAGGCACTGTGGGTCTGTCGCCTATCCGGGGCTGGAGGGTTTTTTCCTGTTTGTTCCCCGTGACCTCCCTCCTCCCCCTGAGTGTGGCTTGCAGTGTTGCCCTGGTGCATGGCGACCCTGCCGGCGTCTGCCACACTTCCCTACACACTTGATCCTGCATCCTGCAGTGTCCCCGATCTCCATCTGGAGTCACTGGGACGCCGGACAACCCTGTAATCCCCCCCCTCCCCCAGGAGAGGAGAGCAGTCCATCAGACACTCAATCCACTCCCTCCCCCTGCCAACCCCCAGCGCTTGTGCTCGCTCCCGAATCTGGGTCGCCAGCGTCGTGCGAGATGTGGTGTCCAGCACCTCCACCCTCAGCACCACTGGGCCGGCATAGAATGGCAAGAACTTTGGCATAAAATAAACGGCATAACCAAAGACAGATATTTATGTGAAGCGCCTTGAATAATACCAACTGCTGCAATTGTGGAAGCGAATTTCCTTGCTGCCATCCTGTATCTATTCTTAGCTAGACATGACATAACAGAATAAATCATTATTCTAATCATGTTTCCATATGTTTTAAGAATGCACTTGTGCCAGAAAACAAACTTAACTTTTTGTAGAGCATCAGAAAAATGGGAATTCAAAACATCAGGAAGAGTCTTTAAGGGCACAAAGTTCTTCACATCTAATATAAAGGTCATTCTCAGTAATTCAGAGACCTCCAAGAATTCTGTTTGGACTGTTCAGTCCTTGACACCAAATGATGTCCAACATAGCCATAGCAGAGGCTTCTTTCACAGGTGCTGTCTTATTAATGCTCCATGTTGTCAGTGATGAGGTTTTACTACCCAGCAATAGCAGTTGTTAATGGAGTCCCTCCCTAAAAAGGTTTCAAGGAAATGTGAGAAAGAGAGCCATCAGCTGACCCCTCCATCGGATCCCTCTTCGGGACCCGAGGTTGGGGCTGGGATCTGTCTGTTCCTGCCCCACAGTTACTATACAGATGGGTCCTGGACATTGTCCATCATGGGGTAAGCCTTAGAATTGATGTCACAATCCCTGTGATGACTCCCAGGCCCTGCCACAACTCCCTCAAGTACCTTATCATCTTGCATGAAGAGAGGCAAGTATTACCGTACAAGCAGTTGATTCAGTCTGTCCCCCTGGCAGTAATCAAGTGGTGGGTCTACTCCAGGTATTTTGTGGTACCCAAGAACCTATCCAGAACCACAGGGGGCTCAGCGAACATGCGGTATACAAGCAGTTCCACATGCAATCTCTAGGCTTCCTTCTTCATCTACTTTTAAGGAAAGGTTAACTGTGCACTCTGGATACCTAGGCATCTACCAAGACACTAGATCTTAGACAGTATCTCCTGCAGCAGGTCATGCTGCCCTGCCCACCTTTTCCCTCGCTGTTACTTCAGAAGGGTGCCTTGCTTCTGCCTTTCTACAACTTCACAAGCTGCTGCCTTATTTCCCTCCTCAGTTCCCATCGGAGACATGAGAATGGTTTCTCATTCAGTCGCTAGGATGGAAAAGAACTGAGTAGCTGGTACCTATCCCTTTTTATACGTGCCATACTGACACCACATGGTAATGTTAGGGGGAGGTCCCAGGGTCGACTGCTAAGAAGTCATCTGGAGGAAGTGACGCCTGTGACTGATATCCCATGTGTCATGGCCTGCTGCAAGAGATACTCTTTAAGATCTACTGTTATGGTAAGTTCTTACTCGACCATACTTTCTGCAGCATGCTTTTCAGCGGGGACAGTTCCAGAGGTTGTACTAGCTCTTCCCAGTAGAAACTGGTTCTTGCATGCGTTTTTTCAGTTTCCTTTCGTGCACTGTCCACACTATGTGGTGTGTTCAAAATGTTTTGAAAACCATTCTTATGTGTGAAAACGTAGAAATGGTGGCTTCCACGTGCAGAAAGTGCACTTCATCCTTGGATGCATTTATAAACAAAGTATCACAGAGATTCTACTTGGTAGAGAGAAGTCAGAACGCTTCAAATTATAGACATACAAAAGTCTTGTCAGTACAGCTAAAACTTTTAATATTTAAATAGAACAGTCGTAACAAAAACTTGCCATATCGTGAAAACACACTTTAATGCCACACAGTAGTTCATCAACCTGGTTTACAGTCATGGATGTAGGGTACATTGTAATTCCTAATGGCAGTGGAGCTATGTGCTGTATGTCAGATTCAGTGCAGCATCCGTGCAAAACTGTAACGAATGCCATGGAAAATAATAAACTGGCAAAGAGCCCCACACTAGAGCATGCTGACCCATGTCCCAACGGTAACAGAACAACTTGCTTATCTGCACTTCAGGGCATCATCTTCAGAGCGTAAAAGGGATTCTTATCCAGATTGCATTGTGAAACAGCACTAGCCCAACCGAGTTTCCAGGCATGACTGTGGTACCACGGTAAACTATGGAGTATATCTCCTAATGGCACTGCCATTGTTGGCTTTTGAACACATGTCACAGGCACAGCAGTGGGCCATCGGGTCATGGTTAGACCCAGTAGGAGTGTGATTCCCCCCCGCCCCCAGTATTGCTCATTGAGTCTGCATTGTGGTGTGGGAGCTGGGGTGAAAGTGCACTCCCCCCCTGCTTTGCCTGGACTGGTGTTTCTTTGCTCTGTACTTCGATGTGTGGTTGATTCTCAGTTTCCTCATTATTTGATATGATTGTTTTGGACTTCATCTGGTCTGACATCAGATGTGTCGTTCATGTTCTGGATGATTTGGACCGTTGTCATCTTGGATAAAGCTGAACTATGACTGGTCATTAACGCCTTACTTGGTGGCAGCAGTAGTGGAACTTGTATCACAGCTCTTGTTATATATTTGGGTCTGAGTTCTTTTTTTTTTTTAATTTATTGAAAATTCAAAACAGCACTGTACAGTGACCGTAACAAGATATACAACACAACATATCATACACCCCTGCCCCAATCATGTTGGCTCAGATTGATGCAAAATAATACATTTTCTAAAAGAAAGAAGTACACTTATAGCACATCAGCTGAGCACACTGCGTACAATCCATAAAGTCAAAGGGACATTCAGTCCGTTAATAGTCAGAAGGGCATCTGGGTATCCCCATCTTTTATGGAAGGCTTGTACCTTATGTCTCGGGGAGGCTGTCATTTTCTCTAGCTGTAAGACTAAGAGCATTTCCTGGTGCCACTCGGCTAGCTTAGGGGCCTCCTGATCTAACCAAACTCAAGATAAGCTTCTTGATCACTATAGTTCATCAGTGTAACGTGGTATTTCCTATTACCCATGAATGACTGGAGAGTAATTCCTAACAGATACCTCTCTAGTAAAAGTCCCTGCTAGGCCCAGCAATGGGTGTAACGTAGTTTACATGGCTTGCCATAACAATGTACCTTGGGGCACTACCAAAGGATGTGCAGTAAAGCCCCCCCAAAAACATCCAGTACATATTGGAGGCCCCAGCTGTGCAGTTTTATGGGAGGGTGGTACATATTTTGCATTATTTTCAATTATGTGAGGTGGTAAAAATCTAATATTTGTGGGTGTTCCTCCACTCCTTGTTCAGTTGCTTCTAGTTTGGCCTCCAACCTAGGGCCGTGGGCCAGTAGTCTGAGGTGGAGACACCTGTGCAGCATCAAGTGCCACAGAGTATGGTAGATACCCCAGATAGCATGGTTTTGAGATGCCAGTGCTCACAAGAATTGTAGAGTTATGGGTGGTTTGTTTTTATTTTATTTATTTATTTATTTATACTGATAGGACCATGGGCCAAAAATGACCAGTTTTCATGGGCGATCATGTACAAGTAACAATGAATACAGTACAAAAAAAAAATACATCATAAAAAATACAAACAAAAAAGAAATATACACAAAAACCATACTTATGAATGTCTTATTTACACATGCACTCAGTAAATAGATACTTTTTCAACCTATGCCTAAAAGAGCAAAAGGAAAGATTCACACAGTCAAAAACAGACTGGATTATATTTAAAAAAAAAAAAAAGTAGGTAACGTATAAGATGGTGTCTTTTGTCCTAGTGAAGTATGCATTCTTGGGATGCAAAGAGAAAAATTCTGTTGACTGTGTATTAACACTGCAGTTCTGTAGTTTAAAAATTGAAGAAAATCAGTCTGGGACTCTGGGTGGTTTGGGGGGACTTTAGAGTTCTACCTGCCAGTTGCCACCACTGGCATGTGTTATGTTTGTAAACATTGATCTTTCTTATCCACTCCACATAGGTGTTGAAATTGCTGGAATTTTATCCAAGCACCTCCGTGGACAAAATGTTTAACATGCATGATGCCTTTACCTCTCTAAGACTGTCTAAATACTGTTCTGCCCCTGTTTTAAAACTTTTTTTTGTTGTTTTTGTTTGTTTCAACCTGGTTGTTTGCAGCTTCACCCTGGTGAGCATTTAAGCACTCTACACAGTTGTTTATAGATGGTTATGGAGACACCAATTGGAGATTGAACTACGTGTCTGGGCGATTTTGCTTTGGTCGTATAAAGTAGAGCCTACAGAGCTATGTCCAGTGCTTCACCGAAATGCTCTTCAGTGGTGGACTATTGAGGATGCGTGTAATGGGCCATCTCTGGTTAAGCCATTCCATGTGATCCAAAATACTTTGCCCCCTGAGCTGCGTGATACAAGGTAAAGAAATCCAGTAAGTTATGGCCCCCCACCATCTTACCGTTACCAGTTTCAAGGAAGCTCTTCTGCACACACACCCCCACCATGGGAAGACCGAGAGCATGGAGTGTAGTTTCCTAAACCATTTGAGAGGTAGGGTGATTATGAACATATTAAAGGGGTATAAAAGTTGAGGACAGGCATTCATCTTGATAGTACTGATGCGCCCCCATAAGGACAGTGGGAGTTTGTTCCATCTTTCAGGGTCTTGTTTAACAGAACATGGGTTGTTAAATTGTCCTTTACCATTTGGGAGGTAGATCTAGACAACTTGATCCTGAAATAAGTTGCTCTCTTGTTAGTACACAACAGCCCCAGGTGTTCAAGGGCCCATCTTCTGGCATGGTAGATGGAGGGGCATCATTGTTGTTTACCTAGCATTCAGTTTATACAGGGCTCTGCTGCTGAATTCTTGAATGTCAGTCAAGGTATCTGGAAGTGAAGTTAGGGGGTTTGTAATGCGCAGTAAGATATCATCTGCACACAGTGACATTTTATATTGTCTCCTCAAAGGTATCCCCCTCAATTGTTGAGTTTTGTTTGAGGCAGAGCGCTAAAGCTTATATTTATTTATTTATTTATTTATTTATTTATTTATTTATTTAATTCAGTTTTTGTTGACCGGGTAAGTGCACTAGGCAAATCCTGCCTATTTTCAGGCACAACCCAAGGGAGGGGGATACAGATGAATACCAACTGACCTTGAAACAGATTAAGCTGTTAGTGGTATTTTTAGTGAATGAGGGAAATTTGGCCAGGGCACCGGGGAAATTGCCCTACTCTTTTCAATAAGTGCCATGGGATCTTTAACATCCACCTGAACTACCACCAATCCAGGAAGATGGCACTTCCGTTTAACGTCTCATCCGAAAGACGGAGTATATGTAAGTTAAATAAGAACGATGATAAAAGACAGACTTGGCATGTGGCATTTGTCAAGAGGAAGCCAGAAGACAGAACCTTGTTACATCTCATGAGTGCTGTGGGTGCAGAATATAACAATTTTACCCAAGTGATGACTTCCGGTGGGATTTTATAATGTTCTTGACTTTAAAGAGAGACCTCCATGATACTGTTTCAGAAGCTTTCTCCACATCCAGGGAGGCCAACATCACAGTGGTGTGGGCATCCTAGACATGTAGATGATATGAGAATTTACGCAGGTGATCCAGTGAAAATCTGCCTGCCAAGAAACTGGCTTGTTGGGCACCTATCGGAAGGTTCCAAACCTGTTGTAGTCTAAGAGCCATTACCTTTGCTAATAGTTTCAGGTCAATGTTTAAAAGGGATACAGGCCTGTAACTAGAAACTAAACTCTTATATTTCCCAGGTTTTTGTAAAACTGTGGTGATGGGCTGTTGCATTGAATGTTCTAAGCTACTGCCTAGGCCACTGAATAGACCTCCCCCAAGTGTGGGAATAGGGTATTTTGCAGTGCCCTGTAAAAGTTTGTGGATAGGCCATCAGGTCTGGGTGCTTTATCAAAGGCCATGAACTTTAATGCCATGATCAACTCTCCCTGTGAGAGTGGCTTCTTAAAGATTTTCTGGCTGTCCTCTGAGAGAGCCAGCAAAGTCACTTTATCCAGGTGTCCAATTATCTATCTTTTTGTCAGGAAGCTTACTCTCCTTTATATTATCTCTTGGGTTGGTTAATAATGATTGAGAACCCTCCTGCCTAATATGCTTGACTGCCTTCACTACTTCTTGTTTTTTTAAGGTGAAGAGCTGGCAATCTGCCCACCTTTTTCCCTAGGGAGACATAATCTACTTCGGCCCTAAATAGTGCCAGTTCAGCTTGTTCCTTGTTTAACTCATGGTATTACTGCCTCTCTAAGTTGAGCTGCTGCTGAAGTTGATTCATAGGGTTATCAGATAACTGCTTCTCTAGCTCTTTGGTCTGGTCTTAGAGTGTCACTGCTTTAGCTAATTTTTGTTTTTTTGTGCCTACTGACAATTGTAATCATTCTGTTCTTGGGCTGTGCATTTATATGCACCCATACTTGTCAGGCCCTTGGTTTTCTTGAAAGAATTGTTCTGAGAAATCTTTTAAGTGGGTGATGACCATCATTTCTGTACGCAAGATATTAAAGTGCCATAATTTTGTCTGCTACAGTTTGGGTATCAACAAGGATATCTAATTTAATTGGCACATGGTCTGAAATGGCTGCTATAATATTTCAGTGGCACATGGTCCCCGCAAGAGTGTGTGACTACTAAAGAAATAACCCATTCTCAAGCTGGTACTGTGCGGGTTAGGGAAGAGTGTATTCTCTGTCCACGAGGTGTAGTATCCTCCACAGTTCCACTATATTAAGTGAGGCTAGGGCCATATATGTTGGCTAACACTAATTTGCTTTTATCTAATATCTGATTAAGTAGTATTATGCATCATCTCTCACTATGTTTGAGTTCATATAGTAAGGTTAAGGATGCCAGTCTAGCTATTAGTATAGCTACCCCTTCTCACTTAAAGAGCAACTGACACCATCTGGCCAAAGTGCTACATAGCAGAATTAGAGTAAGCATACCCCCATTAAATCTCATATAAAAAAACTAGATTTCTGCGTTACTTCTTTTTAAAGTTATGAACTGTTTTGTAACCCCGATTTCACTACTTGTTCAAAAAAACCTGTTTCAGTGAAGAGTTGCTGGTGATGTCATCTAGGGGACTCAGTCTAGTACACCCTGTCAGCAAGCTTATAGGACCTGGTTTCTGCAAAGCAGTAAAGATGATGTGTAATGGTTTTCACAAGTAAAACAAGCAGCACCAGTCAGTAAACATCGCTTTACAAACTGTGTGTGTTTCAGGTTTTGTAACAAAGCTGACAATATTTTGTTTGGGTGCCTTTTTGTTGTCCTTTTTTCCAGGAATGCTGGGTCATAGGACTTTGTTGTGAGGTTTACAGACTGAACAAGTTTCTGATGTGTTGAAAGGCTGAGGTCATTCATACTTATCATTCAGTTGAGGTGATTACTAAGAATGGCACTTTAAAACAATTATACCATCTCCTTGTAAATGGGAACGGTAATGCTATTTTTTTGAAACCTTAAAAGGAGTTTCTGATTTAGCCAGCACAATTTTGTCTCCGTCAGGCTATTTTGACATACATTCAGGCTCATCTGTTCTGCTCTAAATTACAGTGATCATTTTACCAGAGCGAACACTTGCACCCTAGTAGGAGTTAACACGTATAAAGCCCCTATTAAAACATATTGTAAAGCAGACAGTGACAAGTAGCAGTGAAATTACCAATATAACAATACTAGCAGCAACACAAATTCCTAACAGGTACAGTAGAGTAGCACTCCAGATAGCTTCAGTAGTCTGGAGGCATGCCGACTCAGCATCCAGCAACCCTGGGGAAGTGAACCACAACAAAAAGGCATTGAACAATAGAATTTTCCAAACCTATGAGCAAATGAAAATTGCCAGCAGAAAAAGGCCATAATAGTCTGTGGAGTCTGCTCGAGTTTGCAGCTAGCACCCCTACTCAGCAGCTGCCCTTCCCCCTTACCCTCCCCTTTGTCAAGTCCCAATCCTTCTTGAAATATTTCACAGTGTTACATGTCACCACCTCTGCTGGTAGTGCGTTCCACACTGCCATCACCCTTTCCGTGAAGAAATGCCTCCTCATTTCCCTCCTGAATCTACCCCCTCCAATCTTATGTCATGTCCCCTACTGTCCCTCCCCACCCTCCTCCTGAGTAGACCCCCTGTGTCTGTCCTGATTATCCCATCTATGTATTTGAAGATCTGTCATATGCCCCGTCTCGCCTTTCTTCCAGCGAGTACATGTTCAACTATCTCAGTCTGTCCACATATGGCAACTCTCCCTCAGACCCTGAATCATTTTTGTTGCCCTACACTGCACCTGTTCTAGCAGCCTACTGTCCTTTTGCAGGTACGAGCGCCAGTACTGTACGCAGTACTCCAGGTCGGGTCTAACCAACGATCTGTATAAAGGCAGAATCACCTCCTTTTTGCTCGAGGTTATGCCCCTTGCTGTGCATCCCAGCATTTTGTCAACTTTGTTCCAAAACGTGAAACACATATAGTTTTTATAGCAATGTTTACTGACTGGTGCTGCCTGTTTTACTTGTGAAAACCATTGCACATGATCTTTACAACTTTGTAGAAATGGGTCCAATAAACTTGCTTACAGGGAGTACTAGACTGTGAGTCCCCTAGATTATATCACCAGCAGCTCTTCGCTGAAACAGGCTTTTTTTGAACAGGTAGTGAAACCAGGGTTACAAAATGGCTAATAACTTTAAAATGAAGTAACATAGAAATCTAGTTTTTAGATAAAAGTTTTTATTGAGGGTATGCTTATTCGGATTCTGCAATGTAGCACTTTTGGCATCAGTGGCTCTTTAAGAGTCTGTTCTCATACCATATACCTGTTATACCCAGGCCCGCCCGAATAAATGGATGTATTGGCCACTCAGATGGATTTCCTGTAGGAAACTCAGAGCCAGGACATATTTTTAAGATGTGTGAGCACCAAGGATCTTTTATTGGGACAATTCGCTCCTTTAATATTCCAGGTGATGCATGTCATGGCTGGCCTAGCCATGGATGCATTTAGGTACTGTATATTGAATTCCTGGGGTTTACCTGCTATAATACTAGCAACAGGACCTTCGCAGCCCACATGAGGGGTGTACTGAGTGGCAATTACCAAAGCTTGACAGACCCACCAGTGGACCTCCTATAAACATCACTAGTTCCCCCTCCCCCCCACAACACTTAACAAAAAGAAAAAACAAAAAGACAGAAACTCCTTCCCCTACCCTATAGCTGTAAGCAACACTCACTTAGACTTGCGTCTAGTCTTTTGAAGCCGTGGTTTCGCTCTTCTCAGTCTGCACTTGATGACTTATCTTATAGAAGACTGACTAAACTGAGTTAGACCCCCCAAAATTTACATAGTTTTGGAGAAAATCTATGTGACTTTAAACCTTTGACAGCATTTTCTTTAGCAGAATGGACACTGCTCGGTCACACTGGTCATGCTACAGTGAAAGACGAAAGGGAAAGTGATTATGATTGGGTGTAAATATGGTAGGATCAAACAGATAAGTGTTTGCAGTGTGGGGCAACTAAATACATTTTCTTTGTTATGGTTGTAGCATCCTGTGTGCAAGTGTGTGTGTGTGTGTGTGTGTGTGTGTGTGTGTGTGTGTGTGTGTGTGTGTGTGTGTGGCAGTCTGTGTGTGCCAGGTGTGGGGGTGATCTCACTGCTAGTTAGAAGGTTCCGAGGGGTGGAAAGTAGTGCAGGTGTGCAGTCATACTGGGAGGTGTGCGGTCATTGTGGGATAGTGCACGGTCATGTGGTGTGTTATATCCAGTCAGGGAACTGACTGTTACTGATTTTATTTTATTTATTTTTTTTATTCCCCCCTACCCAATTTATAAATATATAATAAACAATGGGTTGGAGTGGTATACAAGGATGTATACCCATCAAGGGGGTTAAATAGGGCTGTACGGTCATGAGCCCAAAGGGCAGGCGGCTTTGTTGCCCTGATTAGCCCCCAAGATGGTTAATACGTCCATGCATGCCTCTTTTACCATTGTTTGTTGAGTATAATGTATTAGGATGGCCATTTTTATGGCGATCTCAGTTGTGATCGCATTATGGCACCTGAAGGCCTCTTACATCAAGGAGTTAGTGGAGTGAGTGCAGGTAGGAATTTGGGGGCTTTCTGGTTTAGCATTTTGGGGGCTTTCTAGTTTAGCAGAGTTTTGTGTAAATGCCCTTTTTTTTTTTTTTTTTCCCCCAGGTTCTTTTGCAGCATGTTAACTGGTTTGACTAGCTTTGTGAGGATATGTTAATTGTGTCATTAGTGTAGTCCCATATGGTTTAGTGAAGTGTAGGTATATACTTTAAATTGTTTGATTAGTGTTGTGTAGGATGTGTCAGCCACGATGAAGCACAGTAGCTTGCAGTAATGACATGTCACAAAATCCTGCATGAAAAAAGGGCTTAATTGCCATTGGCTTACAACGGCCTCTGCAGTAAACTGCAGTATCCTGTGATATTCTGCAGCATTTCTGTACTTCATCCTGTCCAGGGAAATTGCTGCTGCGCAGAATCGACCAGCCCAGCTCTTCCAGACTGTGGACAGATTGTGCAATCCAGTCTGTCTCCAGCCTGGAAGTGCTTTTTCACAAGAGCGGTATGAGGAGTTTGCTCAATTCTTCACAGATAAGGTTGCCACAATCAGGTCTGGTGTCCACTTGACCCTCTCTAATGAGAGTTGTGGTGGTCGGCAGGAGATGTCGGCCTCCCAGTTTGTGTGGTGCGACTTCTGCATGCCCACAATCAATGATGGTCATCCAGTTGTTGCGACCGACCAACTGTAGTTTGCACCCGGGCTCCACACACCTCTTAGTAGGCTGTGTGGATAAAATTGTCCCAGTCCTTGCCAAGATGGATGTCTTTGGAGAAGGGAATCTTTCCGGATCCACTGAAGGAGGCTGTGGTTTGACCCTTCCTTAAAAAGCCCTCCTTAGACCCGGACTGTCTGGCAAAGTACAGGCCTGTCTCTAACCTACCCATTGTGCATCACAGCTGGATGATCATTTGGCCAGCCACAATGTCTGGTTCTCTCCAGTCTGGATTTAGGAAGAGACATAGTGCCGAGACAGCCCTTGTCTGGGTACTTAATGACCTCCTAATAGCGAGAGTTGGAAAGACCTGTTCCATCTTGGTCCTTCTAGATCTCTCTGTGGCATTTGACACTGTAGACCATGGTGTGTTGCTGGAGCTCCTGCGGTTCATCCGCAGACTGTCTGGTATGGTCCTCAGATGTTTTGATCATTCCTTGAGGGTAGGACTCAAGAGGGTGGTGTCTGGGACTCTCTCCTTGGCACCACTCCCCCCCCATCCTGCGAGGTGCCGCAGGGCTCCATCTTGGCACCCATGTTATTTGCGGTGTACATGCTGCCATTAGGAGCGATTATTAGGTGGTACGGCTTGAGTTTTCACTGCTATGCAGATGATGCGCAGCTGTACATGTCCTTTGTGCCTGGTCAGGATGATGCTGTTTTGGTCTTAAACAACTGTCTCCGAGATCCAGGATTGGATGAGCATGAGCTGGTGGCGGTTAAACTTTTGGGGCTGAGGTATTGGTTGTGAACCTTGGTCATCGAGGTGGGTCTGTTGGCAGGATTACCCTCGGGACTATGGCTTGGGGGTGTTCAGCTAACTACCTCAGACCGGGTGAGGAACCTGGGCATTATGTTTGAATACTGCCTGACCCTTAAATCTCAGGTGTTGGTAGTTGTCAAACCTCTTTTTACCATCTGAGGAATATAACCCGGGTGAAGCACCTGGTTTCTCCCGACGATCTTCCAACTTTGGTCCACTCCTTCATTACCTCCCACCTTGACTGCTGCAGTGCCCTTTACCTAGGGCTACCGGGGGTTGATAGCCGCTGCTTGCAGCTACTGCAGAATGTGGCAGCCAGGCTATTGACTGGTACTTCCAGGTCCAGTCATAATGCCTGTGCTCGCCGGACTGCACTGGCTGCTAGGACAGTGGCGGATCACCTTCAAGGTCGGTTTGCTGACCTGTAAGGCCCTACGCGACCAGGGACCTAGTTACCTGCAAGATCTCCTTCACCCCTGCTGTCCCCCCAGCCCTCTCCGATCCACTGACAAGGGATTACTAGAGATTCCCAGGGTCCGTTTAAAGACATCTGGGGCTAGATCATTTCGTTTCATGGCCCCAACCCTGTGGAATTCTCTACCTCGTTGGGTGCGAGATTGCCTGACCGTCCAAAGTTTTTTAAAATTGCTCTTAAAACCTTCTTATTTAGCCTAGCATATCCTGATTTTTGTTGCCGCTGCTGTGTTTATTGGTTTTACTTGCTGTGTTTATCTATGATGTATTTCATTAATTGTGTTGTACAAGTGCCTTGGTTTTTAGAAAGGCACAGGGTATGAAATTCGTGAAAAAAAGTACATGCCCACATGGGCATGTGATAAGAAAATGTACATGCCCAAGAGACTGTTTACATGCCACCCCTGACCCCTTTGTTTACGTTATTTTACATGTCATCTTCACTGGACCAAGCACTTTCATTTTCATCACATTCACTGGTGCTGGTAGAAGCAGCATGCTGTGACTGTGTTCTGGAGCCATAGGCTTTGGTCGTGGGCCTCCGTTTGCCATTTTTCCACCATAGTGATATGGCACCTTCAGGGTTATAGTCACTGAGCTGTGGAGGTGCATTGAGAGATATAGACATGAGGTCGTGAAGGGTGTCTGGACGTAATCCAACCCTCCAATCATTTTTTATTCTTCCCATTAGAGAGAAGCCTCGCTCTGCAGCAGCAGTGTGGACAGGAATCAGGAGAATGATCTTGACAACAACCAGCACATTTCGAAATTGTTGATCCTGTATATCCGCAAGAATCACTTTCTGCCACAATTTCAGAGACTTACAATTTTCAACAGACAGCAAGTGCAGTACATGCTTTTTTAAGTCTAGCCACTCCAGCAGTACCAAAGTAACATCAACTCCACAAGACTCTAGGACCACTTTATGGTGATCAACAATTGTTTGAATTGCTTCATCTCCATATGTTTCAAGTGCCTCTGTGGATGTTGGCCAGGGACTGAAAATTTAAAGTTCTTGCAGCTAGTAGCACGTCATTGGTCGTGAAAGACTGAAAGCAAGATGCAATGTGTTGTAATGTTTTTTGAAGAATTGTTTTAATCTCTGAAATTGTGGCTTGCACAGTGTCTGACGAAGAACCGGATCTGTGTCTACTAGTTTCACTAGTCAAGTCAGCATTGTTGTAATGAGTTAGATTCTCATTTACAAACGTAGTGTTATGCGTGCAGAGTTTCGCCATTCGGAGACCATTAAGTTTGAATTGTGCTTTCACTCTGCTGTGAACTTTTTAACAGTGGAATCCTCTTGCTGAAAGCATAGACTAAGAGCTGATAAATAACCAAAAAACACTTTCAGAAAGTTCATATACAGGACACATTTTAAAGTCTTCAGCACTTTAAGTATTCCCAGTGCTTTTTGGCCATGATCTTATTTGTCAGTGAGACATGTTCAAGATGAGGCACTAATGCAGCCCAGTTCCTTTCAAGGGCAGAAATGGCTCGTTCTCTGTGCGCAAGCCACCTAGTGCCAGCAGTGTTAACTGGTTTGACCACATTAATATTTAAAAGTGATCCTGTTTCCTGTAGGCCTTTCCAACTTTTGGTGACCTGTGGTAAAATGAGTAAATGTTCAGCAGAAGTTGCTCTACCGACTTGTAAAAGGAACAGTCTTTGAAAGAACCTTTACAGCAAGCTCTAAACGATGTGCACAGCAGTGTATGTCAATGAGGTGTGGGCAGCAGTCCTGTTTTATTCGAGTAAGGACACCCGAAGTGGATCCTAACATGACAGCAGCACCATCAGAAGCTGCACTGATCAGCTTTTGTTTCCAGCCACCATCCTTTAGACCACCATCACTCTCTAATGCATAAGTGACAACATTTACAATGCTTTCAGCATCAGGAACACCAACTGGTTTCAATGCAAGAAACCTTGTAACTGGCAGGCCATTGTCAAATACACGCACGTAAATGCCCTCCTCCTCTGTCACACTTCTATCTGTGCATGATTCTAGAAGGAAAGAGAAGTAATCATTGTCTTCTAAAAGACGAGCAGTAGTGTTTTGAATATCTTGAGCAATGTAGTGAATAAAGACACGACATTGCTTGTCACTACTGTAACTTTGTCCCATTACATCATCTCCGTGATTCCTTTTTTGCAACTCTATTAGCCCAGAAAAATCCCTGAAAGGCCTTTCAGTCCTAGCAACATAATATGCAGTACAGAACAGTTTAGTAATTTGGTCCATTTCTTTTTGTTCCATTAATTGTATGGACTTTCTATTGGTCTTTCTCCAACTTTTGTTTTGTTTATGTAAGCCCTCTCAGCAATTTTGTGTGCCATGGACACTTCATGTGCTGAGATAATGTGTACCCTATAAGTACTGCATCCAGTTCTAAAATTATTTTTGCTCTGACTTTTATCATAATTCTGACACCATATACAGAACATAGCACATTTATCTGTGTCATAGGTGCCACTGCCTGCCCTTTTCCATGATTCTTGAAATTTTCTAACTTTTGGGGCTTTAACTGGGGTTTCAGTACAAGCAGCAGCAATAGATGAAACTTTAGTGGTCACAAGACTTTCACTTTCTGGGCAAGGAGGTGGTATGGTTATGGCTGTAGTAGTAGTACTACTGGTACTAGTGCTTGGTGTTGGGGAATCCGAGTCAGCTCCCAGAGTCTCATCAAGATGCTTTCTCTTAAATCCCAATTTAAAAAGACTCATGGTGTCTGCCTGTCTGTTCGGAGCCAATAACTTGTGAATACTGATTTAGAGAATATTTTATTTGTGTTACGTAACTCAGTATTAATAAATGCAAGCAACACAAGGAAAACAGTGTTGTCTTTTTTTTTTTTTTTTTAACAATAAACTTAAAAAATAACACCTCACTGTATTGTCTGATTATTATAACAGCTGATGACAAACGTAGACAGTATTCAGATTTTAGGTAGTCTTTAGTCCACGCAGAACAGCGTAGCTTGTAAAAAGCTTAAGAGATGTTTTTTTATAACAGTATTCAGATGTTAGATAGTCCACACAGTGTAGCTTGTTTGTAGTTTTTTTTTTTTTTTTTTTTTTTTTTTTATAGTAGTTTGTTTATTGTTGTTGAATTTAGTTGACCCTGTAATCCCACTGGAACTAGGTCGCACTGGTATAGTTAGTCTCTGCAGTAGTAGTTTACATTTGTAAAGGCAGATTTTCCCTGCAAGCTCACCAGGTACTACTAGGCTGAGACTGGACTGATTATAAACTGTAATGAAAAATAGACTGGTCTGCAAACTGAGTAGTCCCTGGCCCTGGCCCTTCCTCCTTCACTTGCTGCAGCCGCCAGTCTATAAATTATTACTGCCTCAGAGACTGTAGTTGCCCTTCCTTCCCTCCTATTACAGGCACAGAAATAATCTTTTTTAATGTCAGCCTGAGCCAACTACAGAAACAGATTAGCCTCAGGAGGACTGCTACTTAAGTTTGCTGCTTTCTACTTTATTTTTTTATCAAGCTTGTTCCCTTTGCAGTTCTTTCTCCTGGCACAGATTTCCCTTCCTCCCTCCTGACTGGAGAGACCCTCGTGGTCTCACAAAAAACGCTCCTCTCCTGGCTACCAGCTGTCTGTCCCCCCCCCATTCACACTGCTGCTGCCTGCAGTTCAAATCTGTGTTGTTGCAGCTCTTTTTTTTTAATTTTAATTCTGGTTGCAACAAAGCTCTTAAAAGAGCTTTTACTTTTGACTGGAGAGACCCTCGTGGTCTCACAAACACACTCCTCTCCTGGTTACCAGCTATCAATCCCCCCTTCACACTGCAGAAGTTTTGTTTTTTTTCAACAGAGCTCTTAAAAGAGCTTTTGGTTTCCGGTAGAAGATGCTATTGCTGAGCCTCTAAAGTTTCACCCCATGACCTGCAGGCTACCGCACCTACTAGAACAGAGCCAAAGAATGGCGCTGTAGTGAGTCCTCACGCCCACTGTCTGAGGGGCAGCTAAACTGACAAATCCATCACCGACAGGAACGTGCCATCTGCAGCCCACCTTCAGCAGTAAAGAGCCTCCCATTGGCTGAGTGTCATTTCACTCCTCCTCTCTCTGACAGGCAAGGATTCAGTCAGCTGACATCCCGACGAGCACACTCCGTGATCCGCCTCGAGATGTCAGCACTCCTTACGGCCCCGGAAACAAAACAAAAAAAAAAAAAGGAACTTCGCACACTCAGCTGTGCGACTGCACAACTGCACTCTCACGCCCGGAAACAAAAACAAAAACGGAACTCTGCCAATACCTTAGGTGCCCAAAGGGGCAGGCACTAAACAGCTGTGGGTGTCCTGAAGCAAAAGTGCCTGCCCTGGGGCACCTAAGGTATAGGAATTTCGCACCCTGGAAAGGCACTTTTTATAAATAAAGATTGCTTTGCTTTATATAGTTTTAATTGATGATTTATTTATAAGTATACAGGGAAACAAACAATGCTGTTTTTGTTTTAGGAAAATTCCCCACTGTTGTATTTTTTTTTTATATATATCACTATGGGATACGACATGAGTGATGTAGCAGAAATATCTTCACAAGCTGTACTTCACCTTCTTACTTCACAAGAGACAAAGCCACGAGTTGGGTCAGAAAAGGTCAAGTATGGCAAGTAAAGATTTTTCTATCTGACACTCAGCCATGTCAAATTTTTATTTGTATAACAGGTGTCTAGGTGGTTTTATGATAGGATAAAAAAATTACAAAAAGGAAAAAGTACAAAATGTAAACTGTGACCTTCTGATCAGTGGCTCAGCACAAAAGAAGCAAGTCGGTACATTACAGACCAGTTCAGTACAAATCAATACAGTCAATACAATCAAAATAGATGTGAAGTAGAAAGCAACTAAGGCCCACATTTTCCAAAGGAGATGCACGGCGCAAAGTAGAGATGCGCCGCCTATCTCAAAAAATGCACCGAAGCACGATATTCGAAGACAGATGTGACATGCATCTCTGGATGCACCTTTGTACGGAAATAATATATGCATCACAAATAAAGGGAGCGTTTCCATGAATATGCCATGCATCCCTATATTTAGCCTCACATCTGCAGTGCATCTCAGAAATGACCTGCCCACATTTAGGCATCCAAAAGGGTGGCCTAAATCTGCCAGCCACCCACCCACAGGCAGGCAGGCCACCCAGAGACAGCCCTCAGAGGTGCACAAGAATGTGCTCCAGCCACCCACACACAGCAGTAACGCCAGGATGGATGAACCCTGTGTCACAGGTGTTGTCACCACCCGCACCGTCCAGGAAGCAACACCTCACACCGCACCCTGGGTGTAGACACCCAGCAGCCACATGCCAGTGCTGTGTGCCCCCCCAGGCACACCAACAGGGTGGACAGCCACACTGCAGCACATGTACCAGGGGCAGTGGCCAGCACCCATGCGGCCTGCAGGGTGCCACTCAGTGGTGGCATGCACCCAGGGTGACATCTGTGGCAACGGTGTCCTGCTTGCCTGGTGGTACTAGTGTCTGCATGGCACGGGCCAGGGACTGACCAGTGGCACGTACTCACATGATGGTGCACTGTGGGTGCACACAGGTGGCATTTACCCACTCGGGTATCTGGGTCACTGTCTGCACACTGCAATCCCTTGTAGTGCCCACCAGGTACCTCCCATACTGGGGTGTGTGGGGCACTGCAGCTGATTGTATGCAGCATATGGAGTTAGTGTATCACATGCATGTGGCATCCCGATTGGTCTATATCACCCTGTGCCCGCCTCGTTGTATGTCCAGGTGGGCCCCCTGTACCCCTGTCCAACCCTGCATATGGCTATGGGGTGTAGCAATGTATCCACCCACCCACACACTGCCATCCCAGCACACCTGCCTGCTAGGCTGCAGTACCTCCTGTTCACCTCTGTGGGGTGATGGGGCAGCCATATAAAGCTGGAACTGGGCAAGCCCTGGGTATGTAGATGGCCTGAATACATTCTAGTAATGAGCTCCGGCATGTGGGGTTTGGGCTAGGAATGTGCAATGAGGCCATTTGCATATCCTGGCTGAATATTGCAAAGTTGCGCCCTGCCCATCTCACTTGTCCCAGCACATTTCCCTATGTACCTGCCTGTGATGTGCGGGCCCCCTGCCTGAGATAAGCTGCACATCTTCAGATGAGCGATCGTGCATGTTCGGGATAGTCAGCCGGACATGCGTGAGCACATCTTGCTGTGCATCTTTGGAATATACAATTTTTTGGGGGGCCAGCACATCTCAGATGCATGGCACAGGCACTTGCACAATTTTGCAGGGGTCTTTTGAAAATGGGGGCTTAAGTCTACAAAGCATCTTGCATTTACTGGCTTTCGTGCAGCACATTGCTGTTGTGATGTCATCAGCATTGTTAAAGCTGCTCTCCAATTGATTTAGTATTCCATTGTGACATTCCCATATTTGCAAGATAGTAATGTTGCACATTGATCATATATATTCAATGATGACATACTCAGCTTTGCAAGATAGTACTGCTGTCTTGCAAGTTGGTCATAAGATAGTTTTATCTTGGCCAGTCCAAACCCACACCAGGGTGTGTGTGTGTGTGTGTGTGTGTGTGTGTGTGTGTGTATGTATGTATATGTATGTATATTTATATAGTGAGAAGAATTCATAAAAAAACTATCTTCTGATTGGACAAAACACACCAAATGACCATTCATTACCCACAACGATTGTACACCTGCACGTCTTCCAAGTATCTGGTCATTTTATAATACAGATAATCCACTGCAGGGCATGCAGTCGTGCTCTGATATACACACTCTTTGGGTGGTTGAATGTACTCGGCCTGCAACCTTATGCTACAACGAGATATGCATATATCGGAGCATGACCACAAGTCCTGTAGTGGACTATCTGTCACATATACAAAGATATAGGGGGGATATATGATGGCTGGCTGTTGAATGCACTATTTATCTGAACCAACCGCCAGTGACCTCTGGTAGCCTCATGAGTGGCGGAGCATTGCAGAGCCATGAGTGATGGTCCCTAAGGTCACACTCCGCAAGTTCAGATAAATAGTCTGTTCAGCGGCTGGCCATCACGTATTCGATTTCTGCAGTAGGCTGGTGTGCTTATTATTTTTCAGTGATTATGTCATGAGGGTTCAAAGCAGTGCTTGATAAGGTGTAGACTGAATGTGGAAGGGCCGCAGAATTTTCAAAACATGGCAGCTCTGTTTCGTGAGAGTTAGAGGGTGTGCCATGTGTTAGCAAGACTTTGTAATTTTTCTTATGCTGTTTTGAGGGAGAGAAATCTGGGATTTTACAAAGATGCCACAGTGTTTTTGCTGGTGAGTGAGACAGCGAAGTTGTGGTTGGGTGGGCGGCATTATGAAGGTGCCACAGACTGAAGGGAGAGGTGCACAGGAGGTTGCTGGATCCGTGTGGCAGTTGCAGAAGTTCATGGTTTGTGATTTTAAAAAAAAAAAAAAAAAGAAAACTAGTAAATGCTTCTGCCATTATTGGTGATGTGACTGTAAGGAGGTAAGGAGTAAGACCAGGGAGTTGGGACTCTGAGCATGAAAGGGGCCCCGCTGAGGATTTCTTACTGGCTAGTGGCCCCCCCCACAAAAAAAAAATTAATAAAAGCCTCACAATATGTTCTATAGTTCAAATAGTGCTATGATTGGGTGACGAGTGCCTTGGACCTGGGTAGACCGGTGCACATCCTCTTTCTTGACTTCAGCAATGCGTTTGACTCTGTTCCTCACAGTGGCCTGTTGGATAAGCTGGGGGAATTGGGGGTGGGGAACCAGATGACCCAATGGATAGGGAATTGGCTCCAGGACTGGAGGTTGACGGGATATTCAAACAACATGAAGTCTTGCTGTATTTTGACAATTGCAGTGTTTCCCAACCTTTGAACTGCCCCAGAGAACAAAGAGTTAACTTTCTATGCAGGGCATAGAATGCTGAGCTGGAGCTCGGTTGAAGTCTCTGTCTGGAGTGATTCAAACCTAAACCGTCAGATTCTTCTTTCTGTGTTGTTTTTTTTTTTTTTCCTGTGGGGAAGCCTTCCTCATTATCTTCCCATCCTGTGTTCTGTAAATTTTTTAAAGTATTGCTTCACACCAATCCTCCTTTTAGAGACCCTGCCCCTGCCTGGGATTTGATTATTTGCATTGTTCAACTTATGCAACCCCCCCCCCTTGAGCCTATGTCTTCAGCAGAGTTTAAGTACTTGACTTGTAAAACTGCGTTCTTGGTAGCCATTACCTCTGCCAGGCGTATCAGTGAATTGCAAGCACTGTCAGTGGAACCTGATTTTTATCTCATTTCACAGGGATAAAGTGGGCCTTGGAACCAATAGAAGGTTCTTGCCCAAAGTGGTTTCAGACTTCCATTTGAACCAGTCTGTCTCTCCCTGTTTTCTTCACTGATCATTCTTCCTCAGAGAGGAGGCTACACAGTTTAGATGTCAAAAGAGCCCTTAGTCTCTAGAGTGTACCAAGGGGCACAGGTTTGACTCCCTCCAGTTATTCCTCACTTATGGAGAAGTGGGAAAGGGCAAACCTGCCACCAAAAGATCTGTTGCCAGGTGGATTGTGTCTTGTATACAATTCTGCTATGAAAAGCTGGAAAAAACTCCACCCTTAGGCCTGAGGACTCATTCCACAAGAGGTACACGGCTTCCCTGGCTGCTGCCAGGGATATCCCTCTCTTAGAAATTTGTCAAGCAGCCACCTGGAAAACAGTTCATACCTTTACCAAGCATTACTCTGGATATCCAGGCTAGGAGTGATGCTCGGTTTGGCACAGCAGTACTTCAGAGCCTATTCCCAAAGTAGGTTCTGTCCCTCCTCCTTGGAAGTACTGCTTGGTAGTTTGCAGATTGTCAGAATACAGCAAGACTTCATGTTGTTTGAAGAAAAATTGCTCACCTTAGTAATTATGTTTCTTCTAATGGAGTCTTTCTGTATTCTGACCTCCTCCTGCCTCCCCTCTCAGAATCTGTTTTTGGGAAGTGGGTGGGCAGGTGCAGTGTTACACCCCAGGGGTGTTTTTTGTTTGCACCCTCCTCCTTTTTTGTTTGGGTGCTAATTTATTATTGTTATTTATAGTAGATTGGTTTTTGGTTTTTGGGTTTCCTGACTTGAGTCTTCCTTGGGAATCCAAAACTTTTTTCAGCCAGTTGGCTAGTAAGAATTTTTACAATTTCCACATAGAATTTTTAGTTTAGTTGGGCTCGTAAGAATCTGACGGTTTAGGTTTGAATCACTCCAGACAGAGACTTCAACGGAGCTCGAGCTCAGCATTCTGTGCCCTGCATAGAAAGTTAACTCTTTGTTCTCCGGGGCAGTTCAAAGGTTGGGAATCACTGCAATTGTCAGAATACAGCAAGACTCCATTAGAAGAAACATAATTACTAAGATGAGTAATTTTTTCGTCTCGTCCCCAAGGAGGGTCATTAGTGGGGTCCTTCAGGGATCAGTCCTTGGGACCCTCCTGTTCAACGCCTACGTCTCTGACCTAAGGAAGGGTTTCAGAAGTGAGATGAGTCTCTTTGCGGATGACTCAAAACTGGGGCAGTGGTGGATGGGGAGGAGGGGAGGGTGGCCCTACAGGGGGACCTGGAGGCTCTGGAAAGGTGGTCTAGAAAGTGGAAATTGAGGTTCAGTGCAGGGAAATGCAAGGTACTGCACCTGTGAGCCAGAAACCCAGGCCAAATGTACACCCGGGGGGGGGGATGCTTCAAGTCTCAATGGCTGAGAGGGACCTGGGGGTGGTGGTGGATGTCAAGATGAACAACTCTGAGACTTGTAGGAGGGCAGTGGCCAAGGCCAACAGGATGCTGGGATACATCGCTAGGGGGATCACCTCCAGAAGGAGGGAAGTGATGCTTCCTCTGTATAACTGCTTGGTGAGGCTGCACCTCGAGTACTGCGTGCAGTTTTGGAGGCCATACTTAAAGAGGAACATTGAACTCCTGGAGAGGGTCCAGAGGAGGGCAACCAGAATGATCTGGGGCTTAGGGGACAGGACCTATGGGGAGAGGCTCAAAAAGGTACATATGTACACTTTGGAAGATGGAAAGGGCTGGGGGGACATGATAGAGGTCTTCAAGTACATGAAGGGGGTAAATAGTGGAGGCGCAGTCAGGGTGCTGCGAAGGAAGGAGGTGGGGGCAACTAGAGGGCATGGATGGAAGCTGGAGGGGGGGGGAATTCAGGGGAGAAAGGAGGAGGTGCTCCTTCACTGAGAGGGTGGAGGAGCCATGGAATGCGCTGCCCGGGGGGCTGGTGGAGGCAGAGACGGTGGAGGGGTTCAAGAGGAGGTGGGACTGGTACAATGGAAGGATTCTGGAAGCGAAGTCCAATGCAGCGAGGATATCCGGGACTGGGAAGGGAGAAGCCCAAGAGGGCGAGGGGTGCAGCAAGGTCAGCTCCCAGAGTGGGAGCGGACCAAACAAGCAGACGCGAAAGACCGATAGGCCTATTCTGCTGGCATTTTAGTATGTTAATATGAGATTAAAATAAATAGGCAAAGATAAACGTTTATACAAATATAAAAAAAGATTATACCATTTAAAAACAACCTTCTTTGATTCAAGGATTTCTTAATTTCAGCTAATACAAATCTACTGTAGTACACTGTGTGTGTGTGTGTGTGTGTGTGTGTGTGTGTGTGTGTGTGTGTGTATTCAAAGGGTTACTCAATTTTGGCTCATATTAATCTACAGCAGATCAGTGTGTGTGTGTGTGTGTGTGTGTGTGTGTCTGTGTGTCTGTGTGTGTTTTTCTTAACCTTCCAATGGTTTGAATAAATTTTGCCAGTCTTATGATTGTTTTCTAATCATATGTGATAAATAAGATAAGTAAGATCATTTTCTGATAGTTTGGGCCAAGACATGAATTGGCCTATCCAGTATTTTCTTGATTTGGCATACCAAAGGCAATGCCATAATATATGTATGTGATCCTCTTTTTCCCCAGTTTTACAGGCACAGGCTTCTCCTGCTTTTGTAAGTCTATTATATCTTACTTTTAAAATATTACTTTTGAATAGCTCAAGTTTTGCTCTTATAAATGCTTTTCTTAAAGCTGGTTCTGTCATTACCTCCCAGTAGTATTTATACTCAAATGGTCTATTATTTAATGCGTACCATTGAGAATATTTGGATAGTCTAATTTTAGCAAGATCTTCTAGTATCCAACAATTTTCTTCTGAATATATATTTGTTATATTTTGCACTGAGCATAATATTCTTATCGGTATAATGACGCAAAGTTTCTATTCCATAAAATTCCAGCATATTGTAGATCTTCTGTAGCTAATTAGTAGCATTTACTTTATTTTGGATCCAGTTTTGTTCAGCAAATCGTAATTTTTGAAAGATGAGTATTTGAAAGCCTGGTCAGATGTAACCAGAAATTTGTATTCCTTCTGGCATAGTATGCATTTAGTTCTGCTCTGAGGTAACTATAGGGCATGAGGAAGGGAGTCCTTGTGTAAATTTGAGTTTGTATGCAGGAGTATGCTGACCACTTTCAAACGAACTATTAACCAGTTTGTTTGAAACTGGTCAGTAGTTCAAAAAACAGTGCCATATGACTGGCTTAGGGCCAATCAGAGAACAGGATTTATTTTAAAGGGTTTTTATAAGTGCATGGCATTTCTTTCTAAACGCTTTTTATGAATCGAAGATTCCTGTAAATAATGTTTTCTCTTGCAAATAAGCTAACAAGGAATAATTGGAAGTCATAAAGGAGAACTGTGTTGAATTTGAAAGTAATTTTCCCAGCAGAATCAGTTTTTCAAATACTGGTTAAAATTCTGTTATTGCTGTAGCTATTCAGGTTTTTTAGTTATCCTGTTGGGTGTTTTCTCATTTACATGCTGCAGATAACAACGGTCTTTGTTCTACTCTTCTACTAATGGCACAGTTCGTCCATGTTCTACCACAGAATTCTGGCTGAGGGAGACATAAACTACATCATACAGTTCTGAAATGGTACTTACCACCAGATTGTAATGCATAAACACCCACTGAGGTTCATAAAGTGCCTATATAGATGGAACAAAAAATAATTTTAACCAGTACTTCAAAAAAGGTTATATTAGGGAAAATGACTTATTGGTGCAGAGCAGTCCTTAATTGGATATAACGGAGATGTTATGGAGGACTTGTATTTGTGTCCAGGCTGTTAAATAGGCCATTATTGCCTTCCTGCATGAAACACTACTTTTTGTTGCCTTTCACTAACTTAAACAGACAGAATAATTCTTTTGATGATCTACTCTACTGGAGTGAGTCTTTCATCTCCCAGTACATTAAATATGTTTCATGTGTAACAGTATAAACTTGACAGATGTTGGTCTTGCCATTAGTAACAATTCAGTTCGTAATAAGTTTAGAATAATCCAGTGTGGCAGATGGCAGGCTGTTGCTTCACACATTATTGTTGTAGAGCTAAGCACATGCTGTTTTCTGGATCTGTTAGTTCAGATTGTTTGTAGAGCAAGAAACAAAGTTTGTGTTGCAAACCCTTTGACTCGTTCTTGACTGGTAAATACAGCTGTTGGAACAATAAAGGCTTGGTGAGAGATTTCAGACTAGGATATACAAATCACTTTTTTGTATTACTTTTAAAGACAGCCAGTTTTTTTATTAACACACTTGGGTGGTGGATTCCTCAAACATGAGCAGTTTTGTTAGAATGCCCAAGTTAGCATGTTATTCACAAAGGAAAAAGAGGGGGAGGTACCTAATCCAGTCAGTAGAAGCACTTTGAATAGGGGAGTCGATATCTGTCCTTTCACAGAAGAAAGGGTTCTGAAAGAACTCCTAAAACTGAAGGTGGACAAAGCAATGGGGCCTGATGGGATTCACCCTAGAGTTCTAAACACCACTGACTACCCTTTTTAACAAATCATGGGAGGATGGTGTGGTACCTGAGGACTGGAGGAGCGTAGATGTGATTCCCCTTCACAAAAGTGGGAGCAAGACAGAGGCAAGAAACTACAGACCTGTCAATTTGACCTCGGTGGTAGGGAAAATGATGGAATCACTTCTGAAAGAAAGAATTGAGTACCTAGAGGCCAGTGGGGCACAGGACCGAAGGCAGCATGCATTCACAGTGGGAAGATCATGTCAGACAAATCTAATTGATTTCTTTGACTGGGTGACCAAAGTAGTAGACCAAGGAGGGGCTGTGGACATGACCTACCTAGACTTTAACAAGGCATTTAACACAGTCCCACACAAAGGATTAATCAACAAATGAGCCAGCTTGGGAGTGGGTCCCAGGGTGGTAGCCTGGGTAAAATATTGACTGGACAACAGGACACAGAGGGTAATAATAAATGAAGTCCACAGTGAAGAAAGGGGGGTTACTAGTGGGGTACCACAGGGTTCAATACTGGGTCTGGTCCTTTTTAATGTCTTTATAAGTGACATTGCAGAGGGACTGAAAGGAAAAGTATGTCTCTTTGCAGACGACAAAAAGATCTGCAACAGGGTTGATACACGAGGTGGGTTAGAAAGGATGAGCAGGGACTTGGCAAGGTTGGAGGAATGGTCACATGTATGGCAGCTTAGATTCAACGCAAAGAAGGGCAGAGTAATGCACCCAGGAAACATAAACCCGGGGAAGAGTACACAACGGGGGTTGAGATACTGCCAACAAAAATGGAAAGGGACCTGGGCATAGTTATATCAGATAACCTAAAGGTGGGTACGCAATGTGAGATGGCAGTAAGAAGGGCTGGGGGATACTGGGATACATAGGGAGAGGCATCACCAGTAGAAAACAGGAAGTTGTTATCCCTCTGTACAAACAGAGAGACCCAGTCTGGAGTACTGCGTGCAGTTCTGGAGACCCAATCTCCGCAAAGACATAGACAGGGTGGAGGCTGTTCAGAGGAGGGCAACCAAAATGGTGCAGCGTCTGCACCAGAAGACATACAAAGAGAGACTAAAGGAGCTTAATATGTCTACCCTCGAAGAAAGGGGAGGGGACATGATTAGAAACTTTCAAGTACCTCAAGGGAATTGACGAAGTCCAAGAGGGCAGCATCTTTCAGAAAAAGAGTTGTGCAAGAACAAGGGGGCACAATTTGAAGATAGAGGGGGGACAGCTCAGAGGTAACGTGAGGACATTTTTTTTTCACGGAGAGCGTTGTGGTTGTATGGAACAGCCTTCCTGAGGAGGTTGTGGAGTGAAAAACAGTGGGGGAATTCAAGAATGCATGGGACAGACATAAGGCAATTCTAATGGGGGGGTAGGAGGAAGTAGGCTGTTGGTTAACTAGGATCTCCAGCTTATCCATTAGGTAGGAGAATGGGCGGACTGGGTGGGCCAAGCAGTCCTTATCTGCTGTCACATTCTATGTTTCTATGTTACCTTTTTCTTAGTTGATTTCATGAAGTGGAGAGTGAATGAGAGATTGCCCACTTCTCCCTCAGTAGGTCTGCAACCTTACATTTGTTAAGGGATCAGAATCAATATTCAGTTTTTCACTCTCTAAAATATTTCTAGGAAACCTGTAATAAGGCTACAGTTCATGCCGCAGACAAAATGAATCAACTTCATTGTGCACTTTTCAGCTCCTATGTTAGTTTTTATAACATACACTGCAGGCTGTTGAATCTCGCACCACTGCAGCCCTCATCTGAAGTCAGCTGCAGGGGATTCTGTGATTTGTAGTTACAGAAAATGTCAGCTTGCAAGTCGGCAGAAATAGTCTGATACAGTGTTTTTAAAAAAGAAAATAAATAAATAAACAGTTTTGCCCACAAAGTGCAAATTGAGACCAGTGGGGCTGTTAGTGTTGACTGTTCCCATTTAAATCAATTTTTTTCTTTTAATTGTGAAAATGTAACTGTTTATTTTTTATTTCAGCTGTTGGCATTAATGCTTCATTCTGCAATTGCGATCTCATCAAATTGACGAATGTTGCTCTGTAATTGATTTGTGGAGTATTCCTCAGTTATAACAAGACTTGTGATACACAATGACCTGACGCCTAATATGTAATCTATATCCCAAGTGTGAAAGGACCATAGAAGTCTTGCCTCCTCACAAGTGGAGATACATTGTATTTTAATATTATTTTTCAAACAATTGGGAGAAAAATGTAATATTTATACATGGAGGACTCTGGAAAGTGTGTCTGTGTGCGTGTGTGTACAAGCAACTTAGCAATAGTTAAGTACGTCTTGATCAACAGTTTGTCTTTACAGTCCATCTCAAACTTAAAAAAAAAAAAAAAAGACTATATATAATGGATCAAGTGATGTGCTAAGTGCTGGTGTGCTACCTGATGCTATAAGTGACCATTCCCCGATTTTACTGTGTCTGGGACACCTCCCCTCTCCTTCCCCTCAAGTCCTACATTTTTCCAATCTGTCTAAACTTAACTGGGCTGCGTTCCTCCATGATATAAATTTTGTTGACTGGCCACCACTTTACTATACCTGTGATATTAACGTTGCAACTGACTATTTCAGCTCTACCCTACTCTCTCTACAGAACCAGCACATTCCGGTCACCATGCGTAGGGTAAAAGGGATAGTCACCAAATGGCTCAGACGTCCCCTGCTCCAGCTTCTGAAGCAAAGGGATAAACTCTGGTCAGTGTGGAAGTCATTCTCTCGGATATGCGACTTCGAGGCTTATAGGACTTTACGGAATACCTGTAAAAAGGAGATTCGCATTGCCAAGAGTACTTACTACAGGAACCATCTCAATTCCTCTGCCTCCAACCCTAAACGGTACTGGTCTCAAATTAAGGAAATTCTTGGGAACAATCAGCCTCTGACTCCTAATGATATGTATATAAATAATACCCACTGCAACCACCCTCTCACTATTGCTAATGCCTTCAATGCCCTCTTTTCCTCACTTCCCACCCCTGCACCTACCACGTCCCCCTATGCAGGGGCTGCCTCATCTCCGTTGGCCAAGGCTTCCCGTCCTCTAGAGCTATCTCCAGTCATGTGTCATAATGTCTTCAAATTACTAAGCACAATACCTGTCTGTGGTAGCATAGGCTCTGATGGCATCTATACTGTGATTCTTAACAATTTTCGGCTTGGCTCGCGGCACCCGTAACCAGGCTTTTTAACCTCTCCATCTGTTCTGCCTCTGTTCCCTCAGTCTGGAAAATGGCCAGAATTATACCTGTGTTTTTAAGAAAGGTGATGCCAAGTTCTTGGCTAACTATCACCCCATATCTGTCCTTCCCACTCTTGGCAAGCTGCTTGAGAAAATAGTTCATCGGCAGGTCTCTGATTATCTTTTCAGGTTCAATCTTCAATCCCCTGTACAACATGGCTTTAGGGCAGGGCACAGCACAACTGCTCTGACCCAGTTTATAAGTGATGTCAAATGTAACATGAACAAGAGCCTACTGACTGGAGCTGTGTTTATAGACTTCTCTAAAGGGTTTGGTATGGTACATCACCATCTACTTCTGGCTAAGCTGCAGGCCCTTGGTGCCTCCAGCTCTACCCTGTCCTGGTTTGCAAGCTACCTTGATAATCGCTTCCAGGCTGTCTCATTCTGTAAAGCCCTATTCTCCTCTGCCTCTCTCACCTGTGGGGTCTCTCAGGGTTCTGTTCTTAGTCCCCTTCTTTTCTCTTTCTTTCTTTAATGACATCCCTGTTCCTTCACCTCATAGCAGTCTACTTTTATATGCAGATGACCTAGTACTTTACTCTGTCTCCAAGTCTATAGTGGATATAAATTGGAATCTTTCGATGGACTTTCAGGCCCTTCAATCCTGGTTTTCGTCTAACCATCAAGTCCTAAACATAGATAAGACTCAGGCCATGCTTTTTGGGTCCGCTAAAAAAGTGCCCATGGAGTCCCCTAAGCTTTTGGTCCGCAGTCGTGATGGTACTGGTGTCTCTGACTCCTTAACCTTCTCAAATACCTCAGGGTTACGCTTGACCCAGTGCTTGATTTTGGTGCACATATCAATGAAATATGTTGCTCTGTTAATGCTAAGATTGGTGCGGCCTATAGAGTGCGCCATTCATTCACCCCAGCTGCTAGGATCTCGGTTGCACGTGGTGTTTTACTCCTTCAACTCCTATATGCCCTCCCTGTATTTTCTCATGCTAATGCTGGGGTTCTTCACAAGTGGGACATTTCTTATAACAATATCTGTAGATTTGCCTTATCGGCTCCGCGCCTAACACATCACTGCTTACTCTATTCTGCTTTACACTGGCTGTGTCCCACTGCCCTCCGGTCTTATTCGCTAGGGTGTTTTATTGACTGCCTTACCAGAACCCCTAGTACTGCCATACTGGGTGGCATGCTTTCTCCGGTCTCGCACTCCCGATCTCTCTCTCTCTTAGGTCCTGTGTCTTCCCAATTCTCGCCGTTCTGCCCTGCTCATGTAAAATGGGCGAACAAGCGTTTTTCCTAGCTTGCTCCAAGGTTTTGGAACTCACTCCCCCAGTATATTAAGAGTAACTCATCTCAGCTCACATTTAAGCGTTTGCTGTTTTCTCACCTCTGTACTCTTGGGAATTGCGTCTGTTTGTGACCACTGTATTGTCCTCTGCTGTGTTTAGTCCTTTGGTTGATAATGACCTAAAGTACATATTTTGGCTAGTTTGATGTGTTTTCTGTATTCTTTTTCTCTCCCCTAGTAAGACCTTCATGACTGTTATGCAAATATTGTTTCCTTTTTCAGGTGCTACTGCTTACTTTTATCTCCATTTTGTTTTATTTAAGTTTCTGCTATATTGTTCCCTGTCTGTTATGTTCTTTACATGACTAATTGTTATTTGCTGTACATTACTGTTTGCCATTACTGTACTGTCTTTTTGTACTCTCCTGGGTCGTGCCTGAAAATAGGCAGTGTTGTTGCCTAGCACACTGACCCGGTTACCAGAAGCTAATAAATAAATAAGTACTTGGCTATACATTTGCACATAACAAGATTTACAGTATGAATTAGACTAATACTTTGTTACAGGCCTTCTTAGAATATATTTTCATTCAATGTTTCATTCATAAACAACCCCAATTTTATTTTTAAAGATTTGGATCACTAAAGTTCAGTGACCTATTTTCCATAGAAAGGGGAAGTGGAATCGACTCTTTCTCAATTTATTTCATAAAGAACATGCTATTCTGTGAAACGTAGCCTCTTGTCTCGGTTTACACTCTCATGTTTTCACTAAAAGCTGCATCTTTATTGCATCTGTTGAGAAGAATATTTGACTGATTTGTTTAGAAACAAAAGTTTGTGACAGTGCATACTTCTGTTGCCTCCCTCCTAAGATTCGACCGTCTGTATTGTCTTGCAGTGCCTGAGTCAAAGGCTCCAAGTAGAGGGAAAAAAGCAGGGGTGAAAGAGGGTACCCCTCTCACGTGCCCCTGTGTAGAGGGAATAGGCTTGCCACCTGACCGTTTAGCTTAACATAAGCTTTTGGGGCACCATACAGGGATTGGAATATTGTTATTAATTCTGGGGGAATCCCACCATATATAGGGTGGCAAACAGGAACTGCCATGTCACCCAGTCAGAAGCTTTCTCTGCATCCAATTCCAACAGGAAAGGTGTTTTGGACTGGGGTGGTGTGATGGAGTATGTGTAGAGTACATTGTATATTATCTTGAATCTGCCAGGCTCTGATGAACCCTGTCAGGTCCCTTTTTATAAGTGATGAGAGAACTTCATCAAGCCTCTTAGTCAAAAGAGAGGAAAACATTTTGTAGTTTATTCTTCAGTGAGATAGATCGGTATGAAGAACAAAGGGTGTCATCTTTATTATGTTTAATTATGGCAGAAATAGAAGTCGGGCTGTATCAGGAGATTGGTTACTGCGTTCTGTGACCCAACAACAAGCCTCCTGCAGAAAGGCCAAAAGTGAATCTTTAAACTGTTTGTAAAATTTGCTCGTATACCCATTGGGGCCTGGGCTGCTGCTGTTTTTTACATTTCTAATTACATCATCTAACTCCTCTCCAGTAATAGGGGCATTAAGGACTATAATTTGATTGGGGGGGCAGTGAAGGGAGTCTGAGGGGGATCAAAAATGAGCTGTCTGGCATGATACAAAGGTTGTTCAAGAGTGTATAATTGTTCATAATGAGAATAGAATGCCTCCAGAATCCTGTCTTCTGCAATATGCATTATATTAGACTTGGGGTGCCCGATTTGTGTAACCACCGTTGAGGGTATCTGGCACCTTTAAAAAATACCAAGATTTTGGTAGCTCTAGACCCCTCCCCTTAATACTTCTGTCACAAGTAATAAAGTGCTGCCTCCTTTTCCATTTTCCTGTCCTTACTTTATAACCCCAGCTGTTAGGACTTACCTCTGCACTGTGACTTTTGACCCAGATGAGCCTGTGTGAAGCAAGTTATTTCTTATTCTCTCGAAAAGTAAGGAAATCAATTGCAAAAAAAAAAAAATTATTTTTCTTTTTTCTCCCCATCCCGGCTGGCTCTTCTTCTCGCCCATCACCCTGGATTTCCCAGGACTTACCTCTCCCTATAGCCCCCACGGCTTTCCCACTGTGGCAGGGGGTAGGCAGTTCCCTGACCCGCCATACTGGATCCAGATTTAGGAGGCACCTGAGTCACCAGGTGTGAGGTCTGCGGAGGTCGATAATTATCATGCGCGACTGGGGTTTTCTGCTAGCCATCTCTGCGAGGAGACGCAGGATGTGTACTGTCATCAAGGTGTTTTATGGACATCTGCTACATCTCCACATCTGTGGCTCTCTGTTCTCCACCAGGGTCCACTGAGCTCTTGCACCCCCAAAGGGAGTAGAGCAGTCCAGTGGACGCTCAGTCCTCCTTTCCCCCCAGCTGGCCCTCCAGTGCCTTGGGCTCACTTCTGAACATAGGTTGTCGGCATCGCGAGTGGTAATGCTTCTGCTGTGCTGGCGGGCCAGCTGCAAAAAACTTATGTAAATGCATACATCAGGGTTGCAAAATCACAAAATTGGCAAAGTAAGGAAATGACAAAAATTAGGAAGTAAAGTCTCATGAGTCTTAGCAAATCTTTAGTGGGATGCCCCTCTGGGTTTTCAACCTTAATGCCCACCTTCCTCCCCCAGCCCTACCCTTGTGATCTAAGGAAAAGCTGTATGTCCAAATGAGGAGGCTCTTAAACCGTGAGGTATCCCCTGAAAAGTACTCCGGTACCCCACCTAGAGTGCATATAGACTACATACCTCCTCCTACTTTCTATTTGTTCACCAAATGGCCAGTAAGCTGAATCTAACATCTCAGTCTCAGATTGATGTAGAGGAGGTGGAATGTATGAGTATGCTGGGACTCCACTCCTTCAAGAGAGTATTTCCTATCTGGTGGGCTTTTTAAGATGCCAGAAAGAAAATCCTTGTTATGCCTTTCTCTGCTTTGATGTAGACGTGAAGGTGTTAAAAAAAAAAAAAAAAAAATACATGGTGGTCAGGGAGAGCTCCAAGCTACTTTATTCCCACTTTGACCCTGAGTAAGTGATGGCGACAGCTGCCCGCGAAAAAGAAAATATTACTTTGGCAACTGGCCCCTCCTGAAAAGGATTCCAGAAAGCTGGGACATATGGCAAGAACGGCTTACACTCTCTCTTGTTATTAATGCAGGCAGCCTATCTTAGTTGCCCTGCATGGTATCAGCAGGCACTGTGGAATGTAGTCCTCCCTTGCATTTGGCAGTTTACCCATTGAGGAGAAAACACACCTTGCCCATGTAGTGAAGGCTAGTCTGGAAGCTGCCAAATACCATTTTCAGATGGCTGTTGATTTGAATGACCCTGTTGCTGGTGCCCTTGCTAACTCAGTGTCTGTCATGACAACAGGGATTTCGTAGGACAGAAGCGGGTGACTTCCCTTTTTATGGTACCTCTTAATTTGGCAACAGAACTGAAGTATACTGAAAAGGAGAGGTCCTCCAATCCTTGTAGACTCTATAGAAAGGATGTTTTGAGAAGGGCTTACTACAGCAGACCGTATGTGCCCCATAAAGGGCCCATTATTATAGAAATAAGATGAGTTGTAATTCTGACCCACGCAAGTTTTGGCATACTATTAATCATTTAACAAACCCTGGTAAATCTGGAATACAGGCAAACTTAAATTTACGGATTGGGGCAAATTTAATAGATAAACCAGAAAGTACTTCTGAGGCCTTCAATAACTTTTTCATAGACCTGCCAGGTTGTAATGAGTTAGAAGGTTTCATGTCTGGGGACATACTGCCTATGCAAATAGAGAATTCACCTAGCTTGCCACCGTTTAGATTTAAGGCCTTGAAAATATTAGAAGTATATAGGGAATTGAGGTCTATAAATGCCCATAAGTCAGCAGGGCCAGATGAAATTGAGGGTAGATTTCTTAAGTTAGCAGCAGACTATATTGCCCCAATCATAACTTACATCTTTAATTGGAGCTTAGAGTCTGAATGCTTTCCTATATCATGGAGAGAAAGTAAGAGCATCCCCATTCATAAAGGGGATGATACTGCAGAATTGAGTAACTATCGGGGTATAGCTTTACTATCTGTATTATCCAAGTGTTTGGAAAAATGTGTCAATAGGCAGATCTCCGAACACCTGGATAAATATAAATTGTTGACACCCTATCAATCGGGGTTTAGAAGTTGTCACTCTACAACTACGGCATTATTAGAGTTTAAAAACCTGGTTTGTATTTCTTTAAATTCGGGGTTGGAAACTGCTGTTATTTTTGTGGATTTATCCAAGGCCTTTGACCTGGTGAGCCACTCCCTCTTATTGGATAAATTAAAAGAAATAGGCATAGTTGATGGGCCCAGAAATTGGATAAAATCTTATTTAACAGGACGTACCCAGAGGGTAGAGGTCTCACAGACATGATCTACATTTAGAAATGTTAGTAGAGGAGTTCCACAGGGGTCCATTTTAGGGCCGTTGTTGTTTCTCTTGTTTAATAATGATCTGGCCCAGGTGGTGAGGCACTCAGCTGTGAGGCTGTATGCGGATGACATTGCAGTTGTCACCACCGGAAGCTCTGTCTTGGGTCTTCAGCTAAAGCTTCAAACAGATTTTGCCATGGTAGGGTAGTGGCTCGCTAGGTTGAGGCTCTTGATGAATGTTAACAAAACAATGTATCTTTCAAATAAGAAGACTTTATCACAGATTCATATTGTTACAAATATAAACAAATCTATTGAACAGGTGGATAGTTACTGCTATTTGGGGGTGACTTTTGATTCTTTGCTGACACCCGTATAAATAATACTATAAAAAAGGTGACCAAGAAATTGGGAGTCTTGAGACGAACTACAAAATGTCTACAAATTAAGGATAGGAAAAAAGTGGCCGAACAGCTGATTATGCCAACACTGACGTATGGGGATTTAATTTATAGAACTGCAAATAAACATCTGTTGATTAGATTGGATAGGGTGCAACATAGAATAGCTAGATATGTTCTGCAGTGTGCATATCAAACTCATCATTGTAATATGTGTATAAAATTAAACTGGCAGTCTTTAGAAATGGTTTCTCAAAAAAATTGGTTAATACTGATACATAAATATTTGATATTCTACCTTGACCATTAAATTATACAAACACTTTTTCACAAAGTTAGTCAGGGCAAGCATGAGTTAATAAGATCTATGCATAGACATAGTCTGTCCCATTAAAATTCATAATACATATGGTAGTGGTACCCTTTCATGTCAGGCAGCTAAAGTATGGAATATTCTACCCCCTCCAATAAGATCCTTAGATGACCACGCGACTTTCAAAATTGAAATTTTATAAAATAGAATGTAGTTGCACATGACTCTGTTTGATTAGGGAGTTTTTATTGTGAATTTTTGTATTTTTCTTTTGTATTTGTGTTTGAATGTATTGTAGGATATTGTATATTGTGTTTTAGTGTAAATATTGTAGTAATTTAAGAAGTGCTATATGTTATATGTTTAGATGTAACCTAGTGAAACACAAACAGGACTATCTTGAGAACAGGATTGCATAATCCTAATGATTAGAATTTCCTGTATAAAAATAAAGTTTTATCTATCTTTTATCTATAAATTGCCCCATTTGAGGGCCACAGGGAGAGGAGGAGGTAGGGGACGAGCAAGTCATAAGTCTGCCTCATCTTCTCTAGCCTAGGCATAGCACCCCCCCGACAGTTCTGCCCATGTTGTTATAGACACTCCACCAGTAGTGTGCCTGTCTCATTATCTCCAGGGATGGGACAGGATTACCAAAGATAAGTGGGTCTTGGAGGTAGTGCTTAACCCTTCAATATGTACAGTTTCCAAAGTTCAGCACAATGGGGCCCATGCACAAAACTATGTGAGCTCATAAGATTGAGTACAGGTCATGTAGCATTAGTCTTTGTTGGCCTATGCCAGTTGTTTATACCTTCTCAATTAATGTTTGGTCCGCCAAAGCATCATCCAGTGCTTTTTTGAAAAGGCTGCTGCTGGTGCTAGATACCACAGAGCCTGAAAGTGTATTCCAGGCTGTCTCCACTCTCTGGGGGAAAAACATGTCCCTCTTGGATTTTGTTTTGTGGAGAATTCACCTTTGAGCATCATTTCATGCTCTAACTGATTTCGACTCTGGTCTAGAATACAATGGCACACAGTCCCACAGATCTCCATTGTTAAATGCTTTATGTACAAGGCACATATTGCCCCGCAGTCTTCTGTACTGCAATGAATACAATTCTAGGTCCCTCAATCTCACCTCATAGATTCTGCCGTTGAGACCGGATACAAGATTCAGTGCTAAGAAGTGCAAGGTAATTTATCTGGGAAACAAAAACCCAGGGGAAGAGTACACAATGGGGGGTGAGATACTAACAACAACAAAAATGGAAAGGTACCTGGGGGGTAGTCATATCAGATGACCTAAAGGTGGGCAGGCAATGTGAGAGGGCAGCAAGGAGGGCTGGGGGATACTGGGATGCATAGGGGGAGGCATCACTAGTAGAAAAACGGAAGTTATTATCCCTCTGTACAGACAGCTGGTGAGACCCCATCTGGAGTACTGCGTGTAGTTCTGGAGACCCAATCTCTCCAAAGACATAGACAGGATGGAAGCTGTCCAGAGGAGGGCAACTAAAATGGTGCAGGGTCTGCACCGGAAGACATATGAAGAGAGACTTAAGGAGCTTAATATGTATAGCCTCGAGGAAAAGAGGGAGAGGGGGACATGATAGAAACTTTCAAGTACCTCAAGGGAATCAACAAAGTCCAAGAGGGTAGCATCTTTCAAAAAAAGAGGTGTGCAAGAACAAGGGGGCACAATTTGAAGATGGGGGGGCGGCTCAGAGGTAATTTAAGGAAGTATTTTTTCACAGAGAGGGTTGTGGATGCATGGAACGGCCTTCCGGAGGAGGTTGTGGAGTCAAAAACAGTGGTGGAATTCCAGCATGCATGGGACAGTCATAAGGCAATTCTAGGGGTTGGGGGTAGGAAGAAGTAGGCTGCTGGTTAACTAGGATCTGCAGCTTATCCATTAGGTAGGGAAATGGGCAGACTGGGTGGGCCAAGCGGTCCTTATCTGCCGTCAAATTCTATGTTTCTGTGTTTCTAAGTCTGGTTGCCCTTCTCTGAACACCCTCAAGTTTTCTTGTATCAGTCTTCCTAGAGGGGCCAAAAACTGACAACAGTACTCTAGGTGAGGATGGACCAAAGATGCATAAAGTGACAGCACCACCTTCCTATATTTGCTCCTAATGCAAGGCATATATTAGTGTCAGAGACTTAATTAGCAACCTTCGCTACTCAAAGTAAAAAAAGATTAACTATTGATCAAAGTTGATTAGCAATTACCAAAAATTTATATTTTTGCTCATAACATGTACTTATCTTGCTCTATATTGATAAAATACACATTTACACACGTTTCTGAAACTATCAGTTTTATTTAGCCATTTCCAGAATATAGCAGTTCTTGTGCAGCAGCATATACATTTTAAAAGCAGAGATAGGATGTCTGTCAAAGCAGACTGTGAATTCATGAGCGTGATTGTGAGTCCGTGACAAATTAAAACCCCTGCCCCAGCATACCCTGGGACCATGATCGGCCACACAGTTACCAACAAGGATTGGGTGCGATTTATTTTGCTACTGTTTTCCACCAGGCATGTAGCCGGTAATTCTGGCCTGTTTTTTGGGGAGGGGAACCTGGGGGTGGTCCACCATCCTCGGCTGCCAAATCACCAGGACGTCTTGATTTAGCACTAAAAATATGTCTACAGCCCTGTCTGGGTTGAATTCAGCTCGAGGGGGCCCCTGAATCGATGTTTGTACGGTATCCTTTGCCAGACTTGCACTCCAGTCAGTTTTTACCTTGTTCATAGTTGAAAAACACCTTTCTGCAATTGCATTAGACACAGGAAATACTCTCAACACATTGACAAGCTTCAACAGATTTGGATAAGAATTTTGGAAATCGTATGACAGCTTTAACCAGATAGCAGAGGCAGAAAGATTGATGAAATTGGTTTGAGCAAAAATCTTAAACTCTTGTCATTCTGCAAGTAGCAGAGTGCTGTCACACTCAGGCTGAAAAAGTTCTGAAAAGTGGCCAGCTGCTACAATAATATCATTGTTACCATACAGCTCTAGTTCCTTTATGTCTGCAACTGCTGGCCAAAGTCTGGTATCTAATGCTTTTGCATGGTTATGACTGTATATATTACTTCCATTAGTCAAACCGAACCTTTGTTCTCAACAGTTCTCAATGTTTGTAATGTATTTCTTAGTTTGCTGTTTAAAGGTTTTAACAACTTGGCCACTAAAATGTTTTTTTCATATCACATCCTTGTACAGGTATGTGACTTGAGCACATGCTCCTGAAAGAACATCACACCCATTTTTTTAAGAGAATGCCAAGTTCACTGCCACCTATGGGACCACTCTGCTTAGCATGGTCAAGAGTGTTTCTCAAAGTTTCTGCGGCACTTGGTAGCTCTGGCATTTCAGCTACTTCTTTTTGAAGTGCTAGTGAGAACCTGGCAAGTGGCTGAAGCAGCTGTTCAGAATACAAAAGTGTGCCACCATTTGAAATTTAGTCATACGTTGCAACACTCCCTTGGCTTTGGCCTGGTCATGAGTTGGGTCTGCGGCCATAGATTCTAAATGGGCACACATTACGGGGAATGGTTTGGTAACAGCATGGGTGGCAAGAAGTTTATGCTGCACCCAACTTGTGCCATGGGCCTTCTTGGGATTTTCAACTGACATCTCCAAAGCCGGGCCAAGGGACCATAACTCTCTGAGTCTTAGGACTTTTCTGATAGAGATAAAACAGCTGGGTCAGAAAGTTTGAAACATCATTGAAATAGGTGTTATCCAAAGCGTCTTTTATGGCCAGTTCTAATCTGTGTGAGAAACAAAGGATGCCAACTAACAACTGTATGTCTTCCCTTAAAAGAGAAACCAGACCCCGTCTTACACCCATGTTGACAGATGCCCCATCAGCCCCAAACCCAACCATGTTTTTTATATTAAGGCCAGACTCTGTAAAAATGTCTGAAAGGAGATTTTTCAATCCCTCACTTGCCATCTGGTACAGCTTTCATTCGTAAAAACGTGGTCTCCACTTGACCCTTGATAGGATTTACATGAATTACGTAATCCAGTTCCTTTCCAGTTACACCACTGTCAGTACTACTGTCCGTAAACACTGAAAAATAATTTGCATTTTTGACAGTTGCCAGCAGGTTTTCTTCTAGATGCTTGCCAGTGCATGTTGTTAGTTCTTTCCCACTAACAGCATTAATGTATTTATTGCCCAAATGAACTCCATGGCACTTTTCTTGTTCTGCTATCGCTTCAGACTTTTTAATAGGGATGTTCTCTTTGGCTATCATATACAGGATCTCCATCAGCTTGCCTCGAATTGTTCTATGCTGTTCCTCTGCATTACTGAAAGCTCTCTCTGCAAATAAATTAGTTTTAAGTCTCTCTCCAAAACTCCTAACCCCACCCCATTTTAAAGTTACCAATTGTTGGTGACGTGTGTGTATGTATATCAAGTGGTGACCTTGTTGTACCAAATTTGAAAATGTTGACAGCTTTCTTGTGCTGCTCTGTCAGAAAATGTTTCCGGATGGTGTCAACTTTAAACTGGGGGCCTGTAATCCCTGCAATTAATGCCCCACTGAAGTTCCTCAACCCACGTAACTCATATCAGTACTCACAGCACAATTTGCAACTAACATGCACTGCACAGTCTCCCTCACTGCTAATCTGTAGCCAGTTTTTTTTTCTGGATCATATTTTTTTGGCGCCATTCCTCTGCAGTTGCTAATTTAACTCCAGCCATGTTGGACTGTAATATTAAAAAGTTTGAAGTTAGCAAAACAAGGTGTCGGGGTGTACAACTACTTAACACATGATGAGGCTTTTCCTGAAAGCCCCCGCCCAGTCGCTGGCACTTCTCAGACCAAACCCTGTTCCTAACTGGAGCAGTCCCTCCCATTGTGACTCTGGGCACAAGTCTTTTTAGTTCCCTCGTGGATCTCTGCAAAGGGCAGGCACATAGTCTATTCTGTGTGTTCCCAAGTTCAGTGCAAAGAGCAGGGCACATCACTTGGCAGGGCACATTTTCTGGTGCCCTTGGATTCTCTGCAAAAGCTGCAGGGCATTACTTAGTCTTTTTCTGTTCCCAAATTGTTCAGTGCAATGCTAGGGCACACATTGACATCGTAAGCTGTCACATAATTCTTAGTGCCTGGTTCCCCTTATCTCTGCAAAGCAAGTCTTTTTCTCAAACATTCACTGCAGATGCAGGGCACACAAGCAGGGCTGGGCACATTAAATAAGTTGGTTCCCCCAATCTCTGCAAAGCAGGGCACATTACTTGGTTTCGTTTTCTGTTCCCAAATTGTTCACTACATGTGGGCACACAAATAGCAGGGCACACAGATCTCTGCAAAGCAGGGCACATTAACCTAATCTTATTCTGTTCCCAAATAAGTTCTGGTTCCGCCAATCTTTGCAAAGCAGGGCACATTACTTGGTCTCTTTTTCTGTTCCTAAATTCACTGCAACGGCAAGAGCAGGGCACACAAATAGCAGTGCACATTACTTTTTGGTTACCGAGATCTCGAAGCAGGCAGGGCTGCTTATTTCTTTCTGTTCCCAAAGTGTTCCCAGATGTTCACTGCAAAGATGCAGGGCACACAACATAGTAGCAGGGCACATTAAATTTGGGTTCCCCCATAATCTCTGCAAAGCAGGGCACATAGTCTTTATTCTGTTCCCAATGTTCACTGCAATTACATTCACTGTTTTTTACCAAATTCACTGCAAACAGGGCACAAACTTAAAGTTCAAGACAGGGTGACCCTTTCATGCCCTTGTTCTCCCACCACCCACAGTCTAGCTCTAGGCCTTCCCATTTGTTGCCATTACGCCGTCCCCCCCCCCCCAATCTGTGCCCTGAAGTCCGTGTGCCACTCTTCCCTCCTCCAGCTCCTCGAACAAATAAAAATGTTTTACTTGTTTTGCTGCTGAGCTCCCGATCTGCTGCTCATCCTGCTCCTCTGAATCTGCCTATCCCTCTGCCTTACGCCCTCGTGTCCTCTTGCGGTCTCGGCCAGGCCTTCTCCCTCCGGCTCCTACTCAGTGCAGCCACCACTCCTCCAGCTTGTCTCTGACAACCTGCAAAACAAAAAGAGACAATTAGTTAACGATTCAATGGCATGACAACGATAAAAAAAAAACCAAAAAAAAAACCTCACATTTAGACTCCTGCTCGACCTTCCAACGCCTGCTTCCACTTCTGGGTGTGCTGCAAAAGGACTCAGTCACGTTTCTCCTGCGAGGAGACCGGGTGGAGGAGGAGAAGGAACATCATCACTGGCCCAATCAGGGAACAGCTCAGGGTTCATGGGATGGGGCGCGGAGGAGGAAGGCAAAAAATGGACACCAGGACAAAAAAAATTAGTGACGGAGCCTAATAAGGCACTTTTACAGGACCCAGGACCAGTTGGCAGTGGTTAGCAATGACAACTATTAACTGCCAGATTTGACTCACTTTTTACCAATTTTGGATCACAAATTGCGATGCGAACTCGCTTATTTTATGCCTTGTAATGCTTCTCTTAATGGATGCTAGTATTTTTTAGTTGGTACCAACTATGCAAGAATAATGTTCGCTGAAACTAAGATTGTAACTATCCCCCAAGTCTTTTCAGCTTCAGTTGCTATCTCTATGCTGTTTACATAATATTTGAATAAGGGGTCTTTCTTCTCAAAGTGCATTATCTTGTGTTTATCTAGATTTAATTTTAGTTTTCTGTTAGCACTGTTAGCCAGAGCATCTATATTTTCTTGAAACAGAGCTGCATCCTTCCTATTTGTAACTAAAGCACCTATTCTCATATAATTGGCAAATTTGATTACCCAAGATTTATTTGCACAAGTAAGGGATGTCACAAGAATTTTAAATGGGGCAGGAATATAAAATACGTGCCACGTATCTGCAGAGTGTATGCTTCACTACATTATTGATCTGCACCCTGCAGCATTCACAAAAGAGCCATACGCCTCTTCTGCAACAGAGCCCCTGTCCATCAGCACAGCTGCACGTGAACAGACTGGGAGTATGTAGGAGGCATGCCCACACTGCGCGCCATTCACTGAGGCATGGAATGCTGGTCAGTGGGCTGCATGCTATGTGAGTAGGGACCCTGCCGTAGCCACTGTGTGCCGCCCTGAACAACACCTGCCACCTGCGCTGGGGATGGAGCAGACCTTCTCCCCAAAAAAAATACCACCTAGCCCTCAGTCCGCAGAGATGGCTGGTAGCAGCCATTGGTACTTTATTAAATAATCCTGATGCGCATAACCCCTGCCACACAGAGCAAGGTATGTACTCTAGGGACCAGTGATCGGGCGATTGGATGTCTGTCTGTGTCTGCTGATCTGTCTCAAATGCACCAGAAGTGCCCTGGTTGTGAATGCTGTGCCCTGCCTGCCTGCGGTTATGGACGTACGTGGGGTAGGCACATGCCTCTTACGTGTATCTGGCCCGCGGTCATGCAGAAGGGCCCATCTTAGTATTTCTAGCTCAGAATTCGATCACAAAATCCTGCTGGAATTGGATGAAAAAGTTACTGTGGCTAGAAACTGTGTAGAAGAGTTCCTGTTTCCCAGCTGGGAAAATGACTCCTTTCTGGGTACTTGAAGATAAATAGGGAGTGGTGACCCATGGACTTAGGGTTGCTGAACACTAAGAGAGAGAGAAGTACAGAATGGTAATATTGCAGATAGTAATTCAGTCACTGGCCAGTGCCAACAAAGTTTCCTTGCATGTTTTAAATGCGTAATTATTAAGGAGTAAATACTGCAGCAGGCCATAATGTAGACCAACTTAATGTGGCACTGACATCTGCTTTCCACACTGTCCAACTCTGGCTAAACACCCACCGCCTTATACTGAACTCCAGCAAAACCAAACTGATGCTTCTGGGCACTGCCCACAAGATAAGGTCCTGCCACTCTCCTTTAAAAGTCCTTGACCTGGATGGGACCCCCTTGAGGTGGTTACCTCCTTCCGTTATCTGGGCATCCTGCTAGACCAATCTCTGGACCCTAAACCTGCACATCCAAGAAACATGTAAATCTGTGAACTGCAAACTGGTGCTGCCTACAGATCCAGCTACATGCTCACACCTGCAGCCAAACAGCCTACGCAGGGGTCCTCCTACCCGCCTCTGACCTACTGTGCTCCCATCCTACCTATGGCGATAAATCCACACTACAAAATGGGATGTCACTTTCAACAATATATGCAGGTATGCCTCAAAGGCCCCCAGACTTAAACATCACTGCCAACTGTATAAAGACCTCGGCTGGCTCTCCCCCTCTGCCACCAGACTATGCTACCTGGGCTGCCTTTGTGACTCCATTAGACTCAGCAGACCAGCATCCCTAACTGAACTGCTTCAGCCAGCCCTCCCTTCACGTGAGCTGAGATCCTCGGACAAATCCCTACTAAAAATCCCCCGCTGCCGCACCTCCAAAGGGTTTGGAGCATTCGGGTACACAGCCCCTCAAGTGTGGAACCTCCTGCCACTCGACCTTAGACTGACATCTTCCCATGATCTCTTTAAGCGCAAGCTACGTGAACACCTGCTTTCTACGGACCAGTGTGCCTGTTATGACCCTACCTGAGCTTGTCCTGCCAACCTCTCTCTCTTGGCCCCACCACTCCCTCCTTCCTACTCCTTACCCTATTTTACTTACAACATTAACACTGTGATATATGTCTCTGCCTATATGCACTTCATTTGAGTTTAAAACTCCGACCTAAAACCCTACTTGCACTTGTCTAAAGTATGTAATTTTGTTGTAAGTTACTGCACCTTGACTACTGCATTGTTAACCTGTTATTGCTGTCTGCACTGCTCTACGTGTTACAGCTGCTTACTGGAATGTTTGTACTGATGATCTAGGGGTACCAGGTACTGGCGCAGCCAATGCCTAAGCGCCCCCCAACGGACCCGTTCCTCTACTCCTATTGCCCCTGGACCTCCACAGCCCCCACCCCACCCTGCCTGAACACAGTTTCCTTGCTCGGATACAGTTACACAACCCGGACGTGCTTGCTGCCCATCAGCCGCTGAAACCGCCACCCGCCTGCTCTACCCGAACCCTCTATCTTTAGCCTCCCCCACGGCCTACAGCTCCATGATACTGGGCTCCTGTAGTAGGCTCCTGCCACTAAAACCGCTCACCCGCCGCTTTCACCCCCGTATTCTCACACTCATCGATCTGTCCAGCCTGCGTATGGTTTCCATGGACACGGTCTCATCCCTCAGCCCCCTGCCGCCATTCCAGTCATATCCCCTAACACTGACTTTTCGCTTCTACCCCCCAGTTAGACCCGTTTGCTCTTAACCTCTGCCCCCGACTACTCCCGACTGAGCACCGACCCCTGCCTGGGAACAGTACCACAACCCCGGTACTTACTCATCTTCCAGCCTTTGATGCCGCCTCCGCCATTACCTCACCCGAACCCCGCCATCCTGCTCTCCCCTACCCGACTTGAGTTCCATGAACCCGGGCTCCTCTTGAGTGGTTCTGTCGCTAAAGCCGCCCCATGGCCGTCTTCACCTCTGATCCCCTCCCTTGCAGATCTCTCTAGCCGCCGCATGGTTCCATGTACTCGGTCTCTTCCCGTAGCCTTCTACCGCTTATGCCACCATATCCCCCCAGACGTTACCGAAGCCCCTGCCCTGGCCCAATGTTCTCGCTTACCTCCTCTGGCCGCTGATGCCTATCTATGTCCTTTCCTGCCCTGTTTTCGCGACGCCTTTACCCTTTATAGCCCCACTGCAGGTGGTGTCTCCTGCCTCCATCTCTGCCTGACCTACTCTCTTCCCCCACCTCGACCATATACCGCCACCATCCATTCCACCGCCCCACACCAGACTCCCCCGTCCTGCCTCCTTCATCCCTGCTGCCACCTTAACCACTTAGCATAAGGTTGCCTTCCGCATCCCCCTTTTTACCAGCTCACCCAGTTCCCCTCCCCGTTCTCTCCCCTCCTGACCCACCTGTCCTTTGGATCTGCCCTGTATACCTTTAGCCGCTCACTAAATGCTACCTGTACACTGTAAATCTGCTGTTTTCTCTTGACCTGTTGATTGTCACTGAAGCTGTACTCCTTTATTGCCTTTTACTGAAAACTGTTCTCTGTACTGTTACTGCTTCCCTGTATTATGTAAATGAACTCTGTATTGTTACTGTACCTCCTGGGTCGTGCCTGAAAATAGTCACTTGTTTGGCTAGCGCACCTACCCGGTAAACAAAAACTAAATAAATATAGTATCATGATGGGCATAACACAGAGATGTTGCTGATGAGCCTTTGATCTTGGACTTCACCCGAATATCCCAGACTTTCTGTTTTTGTAAACGCTGTGGTACCATTTGTTGGTTTGTTTTGGAAACGAGCAGTTCTGGTTTGTGTTAGGCCAGAGCAAATTAACTGGTTATTCTCTAAAGAAATATTTACAACTCTTTTAGGGTAACAAATGCCGGGCCACTGATTCTTTTAATTTTTTCCCATTTTCAAAAATGGACGATTCTATTGTACAGAATCATAAACTCTATTCCTTCCCCAGTTAATCACATATTTGCATGTTTTACACCAAAATGTGATGACAAAATTAGTGTTTTACACAATTGGTGGCTGTAAATGTGGTGAAAAAGTGACTAGTGTTTCAATTTCACAATAATACACGACAGGGTGTGGTATATCATGAGATCATCATGTGTTGGGAGCAGTGTGAGGCACAAGGCTACAGGCCAAGTGTCTCATGTACTAGAGAAGTGAGGCTATCCCATAATATACCACACCCTGGAGTGTATTACTGCGATAATAAAATTGCCCTAAACTGTTTTTAAATGGCTGATCTTGGTAATCAGTTTTGGACCGTGAGATATCATCACAGGTCAAAGTCTGCTTCAGCCAATCGGCCTCCGGTATTTCTCCTCTCTATTTTGTAACAAGCATTTGTCAATGCCGAATGTTGTCTTGCTGGCATTGGCAGTGGTAGTGCAGGAGTTGGAGAGATGCATAATAGGAATGGCAGTGAGGTACTGAACTGATGCCAACCCCACCCCCGCCCTGCAGAGACTGTCAGGCATTGGGGTGTGCCTTTGGGCCATTGGCCATAACGCTCACGCCATTTCACCTCACCCTACCCTGCAGACACCAACAAGAGTCGCGGTGTGCCTTGAGGTCTTCAGGCTTTACGCTTACCCCGTTCCATAAGGAAATACTCTGAGATGGGTGCAGTATAGGAGAATGGGTGAACTTTGGGGCCCAAGAGTCCAAGGCACACCTCGATGCCTGTCACTGGCTGCAGCGTGGGGATGGAATGTCGTGAGCATTACATCTGACCATCCCACGTCACACCCTTGACATCTGATGGTCTCTACAGGGTGGGGCATTACGGTTGGAAACTCTAACGCCCTGGGCGTTTGTTGGTATTTTCACTTCATATTTTCACCATGGGCTTTTTGTGATCCCACCTCATGAAAAGTAGCACTATCAGTTTGTTAGCCAAAAGGTGATTTTGCACAACGACTGCACCATATGGCACCACAGGTGTGAAAACGCATTTCGGACAGGATGTGAAAAATGACAGCTATACCGTTCATTTGGGGGGGGGGGCAATGCTGACAATCTGTAGTGAAAATATGAAAAATTAGTGAAGTCACAAGCGTGCGTAGAAACTGCACAATGCACGCCCGCAATGCAGTTATTTTATGAATTTTTTAACCAAATTTTCAACATAGGTATTTTGGGGCCTCTTCTTATAAACAGTGCACTGTGATTTTGTTAATCTGTTCCGAAACGTCGATTCCCACAGCGACCATGCCAATGTGTGCCAGATGTGCGAGAACACATTTCGGGCAGGATGTGAAAAAATGACAGCCATACTGTTCATATAAAGGTGTGAAAAAGTGGCAATGTTTAAGATATGGAGTGAAAATATAAAAATTTGTAAAAGTTATGAGCATGCGTGGAAAGTGCACACTCGTAACTCATTTGGCTGGCAGTATAGCCTAGAGGTTAGAGGATTGAGGTGTGAATGAGCTTGATACATCCAGCAGACCAGACCTGAGATTGATTCTCACAACCTCCACTTGCATACTGTGTGACTCTGAGCAAGTCACTTAACCACCCAGTTCTCCCAGGTCGCCCCTGTAAACAGGCACATGTGCCTTACCCGGTTACCAAAGACTTTATATATAAAAAAAAAAAAAAAAAAGTCATTTTTGGGAATTTTTTGACCAGATTTGCAACATAGTCTTTTTGGGACCCTACCTCATGAACAGCGGCACTGTCGTTTTGTTACTCTGTCCCAAAAGGTGATTCCGCGCAGTGACCACGAAATGACCTTTCGGGACCGAATAACGAGATGACAGTGCATATGTTCATGAGGAGAGGTCCAAAGAACCCCATGTTGAAAATTTGGAGCCCAAAAAAATGGCTGAGATATCCACCTAAGTTGACCCCCCCCCCCCCAAAATTGATGCCATTATACCGGTTACCGGCATTTCTTCATTTTGCAGTTCGGCTTTGAAGAGTCCAGATGTGTTCCCGCTCCACTGAAGATTGCAGCGCCGGACCTCCGGAGGTAAGTATGGGGTGGGGAACGCAGAGGGTGGGTGCAGGTTGGGGGTGCTGCCGACAACGAGGGACCGTTTTCTGTTTTTTCAGGTACAGAAAATAAAACTAACATTGCGGACAGTTTTCTTTCTTTACAGGTGGAATAAAACAAATATTGGGCACACTGGGGTGGGCTCTCAGTGTGCCCCATGACTTTCGGGGGGGGAGATGTTGGCCACATTGGGGTGGGTCTCAGTGTGCCACACAGCGTGGGGGGGGGGTTGGGGGCATGCCGACACGAGGATTGCACATCTGATGTCTGCTTTGTTTGGGGTCCTGATGCCGCCATGTTTTTATTGAAATGTTTCAGCAGGAAAGGCACGTACGGGAAGCGTGTTATCTGTGCCGCTGCATGACGAGCTTCTTTCTGATTGCAGCGTCACATTTCTTTCAAGTTGTTGGCACTTTACATAATTCTTGTGTCAGCGCTAGCATGCTGGCTAATTGGGGAATGAGGGACGCACCTACTAACGCGTGCCCTTCATTTGCCAACACTGACGCATCTCTGCATTTCTGCTACTACCACAAGATGTTGCTTGCGCACGCACAAGACCACATAAAAATTGCAAATCCTGTTTTTAACATTTTTGCAGAAAAAAGTGGCCCTGCAAAGTAATATTTTTCCCATCTTGACTGTTCTCTGCATTCTTTAGAAAAGAATGTATGTATCACATTGTTAATCCAGACTAAAAGTTTTGACTGGGAGTCGGCAGTTTAGGACATCAACTAGAAATGAGACTTGGTAGTCCTTTTAAGTATCCTGTATTCAAGTTACTTGCATCAGTTCAAAAAGAAGGTGGTAGCAAAATACATGTGCAGTATGTAGTGGATGAGCAAAACAAACAAGAACATGCTGAATCTGCTTTGGATTATGGAGTCAGTATGCTAATGTCTAGTACTGCTTCAAACTGACTACATCCTTTGTGGTTTCAGGAAATTACACCCTAAAGCATTGAAAGAGGGATCTGCATTCATCCACTGTGTATGTATAGCTTTCTAGTACTGCTTGTACTAACTTAAGAAAAATGCCAGTGCAAACAGGCCGTAAGGTCCGAGTCTGCTCGAGTGTGCAGCTATCCATGTTTTTTTGTTTTTCTTTCACACTGTGGCTGCCCCCCCTTTACAGTATTGACCCTCTAGCTATTAGAGAACGTTTCTATAGGTTTCTGAATGCATGTGGCAGATAGACCAGTATTATTTCAGACAACATGAAGTCTGTATTCTGACAATCTACAGTTAGCCCCAGCCTTTAAACTGCCCCGGAGAGTATAGAGTTAATTTTCTGTGCATTGCATAGAACATTGAGCTCGAGCTTGGTTGAGGTCTCTGTCTGCAGCACTTTGAAACCCACCTGCCAGATTCTTTACTCCGCCTCACTGAACAGTTGTTCTGGAGATTTCTCCTTCTGCTCGATTCAAAGTTGGTTAAAGTTGTCTGTTTTATTACGAATTTAATTTTGCATTGTCAGTTCAGGCTCTGTCTGCAGTACCGTGAGTACTTAGTTTCTCTGATTAATTTGGAAACTGTAAACTTGTATTTTGATCGGTTCGGCTGAACTGATCCCTTATATTGATTTTTCGTGTACTTTCTTAGTGTGTGGTTACCGGTCCTTATCGGTTTAAAAAAAAAAAAAAAAGTGTGTTCAACATTTTTTTTCCAATACCCATAACACGGTTAGAAACCGATAAGGGAGTCTTGCCTGGCGGCTGCCGAAAAAAGGGTAAGTTTGGTTAGGTTGGCCATGTCTGAGAAACCCAAGAAAAAAACCAGGCCCACTGGGTTTCAACACTGCAATGAGTGTGGGGAGGTCTTTGCTTAGGCCCCACACCACCTGTGTTTATTGTATGGGGTTTGACCACCTCGATACAGACTGCCAAATTTGTAAAACCTTTCCTAAGTCTGCCCTGGAAAAAAGATTAGATAGACTTAGGGAAAAGGAAGCCGAGAAGTCCGCTGACCCGGATGGCCAGCCTGGTTCGGTTCCGACCGAACCAGAAGGAGTGCCCCTCTGACCAGGGTGATATTTCTTCGGCCAAGAGGAGAGCCGATCCTGAGGGATCGGTTCCTGCAAAGAGAAGTCAATCGGTTCAGATCCAGAGGTTCATGTTCCGACCATCGAGGAAATAACCAGAGCGATTCGGATTGTTGAATCACTTCGCCCGGTTCCGACTGATCTGGCGCCTTTTGGCAGGGGTTCGGTTTGGTCGGTTCCCCCCATTCAAGATTATACCCCTGAGGAATTTTATGAACCGGAGTTTGAGGAGGAGGGGAATTTTGAGGATGATGGTGATGATAGTGAAAGTCTGGATGTGCCTGTGGAACCGGACATCTCCCCAGACAGACCTTCTGGTGTTTCCCCTCTTAGGCTCTCTGAGTTCCCTCTCCACTATCTGTTTTACAGAAAAGTAGCTGAAACCCTCCAGCTTCCTATGGAGGAGGCTGTGGAGGATCAGGAGGAATCTGATTTTTGTTGAAATGATGGACATCCCAGAGTCCAGGAGACTGTCTGTTCCCCTTCATAAGTCCTTTGGGAAGCAGACACAAAAAATCCTGAAGTCTCCTAATTCTGTACCTCCTGTTGACAGAAGGACGGATAAGAGGTACACCTTATCAGGCTCTGATATGGTGTTTTTATATCAGCAATGCAGCCATGTTGGGGTAGTGCAGGCTGCAGCCTGTGACAAGGCAAATATTCCCTTGGCTTCACACCCCTCAGACAAAGACTACAGGAAGATGGATGCCATGGCTAAGAAACAGTACATGGCATCCTCCTTGGGACTCAGGCAGGCTAACTATATGGCCTACACAGCCAGGTACCAGAAGTCCAGGTGGGACACTGTACTTGCATTGGCTAAACAGGCCTCCCGCCAGCTGGTCAAGGAGCTGGAAGAGGTGGCTGCTGATGGGATTGAGGCATCAAAGGTACAATTTCATGCTGCTGTGGACTCCAGTGATGTGTCATCATGAGTCATGGCTACATCTGTGGCTCTTCGGAGAATGGCTTGGCTGAGATGTACTAGCCTCTCACAGGACAGCCAGGCTAAGGCCGTGGATTTTCCTGTAGTGGGTAATTCTCTGTTTGGGGAGCAGACAGAGAATTACATGAAGAAAATGGATGAGTACAGGACCACTTGTAGGAGTGCTCAGGCCAAAGAGAGGCAGGCAGCTCCTCAAAGGCAGCAATCTAGGGGCAGGCCTTTTCATAGGCCTTTCTACCAAGCCCAGGCCTCTTCTCCCTTTTCACAGAGGGGGTTCTTCAGAGGGAGAGGCAGAAGGGGGATGAGCAGGGCTGCATCCACTCCTCAGCCTAGGGCCCCTGCCAAGCAGACACCCTGATGGGTCTGCCTGGGTCGACTCTCCTATCCCTGTAGGGGGTAGGCTGGCTTACTTCGTTCCGGACTGGATGTCTGTTACTTTGGTCAAGTGGGTCCTGGAAGTAGTAAGCTAGGGACTGGTTCTCAGCTTCAAAAAATTTCAGAAGATGAGAGCCATATCTTTTCCACCTGCAGGTCTCTCCGAAACCCTTGCCCTAGAGGCAGAGGTTTCATCTCTTCTGGCCTTAAGAGCCATAGAGAGAGTTCCTACCCTACACCAGGGCAAAGGTCTGTACTCCAGATACTTCCTTACCTCAAAAAAGACAGGGGAGTGGCGACCCATCCTAGATCTAAGATACCTGAACAAACCTCTTTTAAAACCAAGGTTCAAGATGGTGACTCTGGGAATAATTCTTCCCTCTCTAAGGCCAGGGGACTGGCTAGCCTCCCTAGACCTCAAAGATGTCTACTTTCACATCCCTATCAGGTGTTCCCACAGAAAGTACCTCATGTTCAAGTTGCCCTCAGGCCATTATCGGTTCAAAGCAATGCCCTATGGTCTAACATCAGCTCCAATGGTTTTCACAAAGTGCCTGGCAGTAATAGTTGCCTTTTTAAGAAGGCAAAATATTTCCATTTTTCCATATCTGGATGACTGGCTCCTAGTGGGTCAGTCTCCAGACCAAGTCAAGTCAGACCTGCAAGTGACCCAGCAAGTGCTCACTTCCCTAGGATTTCTTCTCAGCCTCCCCAAGTCAGTTCTCGAACCGGTGCAGCTTCTTACCTTTATAGGGGCAGAGCTAGATACTGTCAAAGCAAGAGCCTTTCTTCCCCTGGAAAGGGCAAGTCTTCTTACAGAATTGGCTTCCACCTTCAGCCTTCAGGTGTCCCGACCAGCAAGGCATTTCCTTCAACTTTTCTGGTCCAAGGGGCAAGATTCGGGATGAGAGACATTCAGTTCCATCTGAGGGCCTTTTGGTCCCAAAGGAAGGATCCTCTTACCAAACTGATTCCAGTGACTCTGACACTGATCCAGGCTCTTCAGTGGTGGCAGGATCAGGACAGTTTAAGGCAAGGGGTCCCATTCGTTACTCAGTCTCATTCGGTGGTCCTAACCGCAGATGCTTCCCTTTTGGGGTAGGGAGCCCACCTGGGGGCTCTCACAGCCCAGGGACTGTGGTCTCCTCAGGAATCCCTTCTTCATATCAATCTCCTAGAACTCAGGGCAGTTTTTCTGGCCCTGCAAGCTTTCTCTGTCGGTGCAGAACAAGGTGGTTCAGGTCAGAACAGACAACACCACCACCATGTGGTACATCAACAAGCATGGAGGTAGTTGGTCCACGGCCTTGTGTACGGAAGCCATGAAATTATGGTCCCTGGCTTATTCTCGGCAGACCTCTCTGATAGCAGTCCACCTTCCAGGGAAGGACAGTGAGCTAGCAGATGCACAGAGTGGGATCTTCCAGGGCAATCACGAATGGACCCTGGACCCTCTGGTATTTAAAAGTGATTTCCTCAAGGTGGGGCACTCCAGAGATAGATCTCTTTGCAGCCCCAATCACCAACTTCCTCTGCTTTGTTGCAGACCCCCGGTCTTGGGCTCAGTCCCTCTGGATGCTCTGATGTTGAACTGGGAAGGGAAATTTCTCTGTGCCTTCTCTCCCTTTCCTCTACTGTTAAAGGTTCTGGTCAAAGTGAGGTCACAACCCTGCAAAGTGATTCTGATTGCTCCAGATTGGGCCAGGCAGCCCTGGTATCCCCTCTTACTGTCCATGGCAGCCCATCTTCCCCTGTCTCTTCCCAGGAATTACAATCTGTTAACCTCCTCTCGGGAGGATTTGGTACCCCAATTTTCGGTCCCTCACTCTCAAGGCATGGCTGTTGAAGAGCTAGAGTATGCATATTTGTATCTGTCCCAAGGGGTTCTTGATATTCTCAAAGCCTCTCAAAAGCCTGCTACCAGAAAGACTTATGACTCCAAATGGGAAAGATTCAGCATTTGGTGTTCCAAGAAGCATATATCCACAGACACTGCTGAATTGCCTACAGTTCTGGATTATTTGGTCCATCTTAATGGTCTAGGCCTCAGACCAGCTACTCTCAAGGTACACTTGTCAGCTGTTTCTGCTTTTCTGTCAGTGAGAAAGCCTTCCTCACTGTCATCTCACCCTGTATTCTGCACGTTTTTCAAGGGATTGCTTCATACTAATCCTACCTTTAGAGATCCTGCCCCTGCCTGAGACTTAAATGTTTGCATTGCTCAACTTATGCAACCCCTTTTGAACCTATGTCTTCAGCAGAGCTTAAGTACTTGACTTGGAAAACTGTGTGTTTAGTAGCCATTACCTCTGCCAGACGTAGCAATGAATTGCAAGCCCTGTCAGTGGAACCTGATTTTATCACATTCCATAGAGATAAAGTGGTCCTTAGAACCAATAGGAGGTTCTTGTCCAAAGTGGTTTCAGACTTCCATTTTAATCAGTCCATGTCTTTCCCTGTTTTCTTCACTGATCATTTGTCCTCAGGGGAGAGGAGGCTACACAGTTTAGATGTTAAAAGAGCCCTTAGCTACTGCATAGGACTTACCAAGGGTCACAGGTTTGATTCCCTTCAGTTGTTCCTCACTCTGAGGTGCCATCTTTCAGATGAGACGTTAAACCGAGGTCCCATCTGCCTGGATTGGTGGTAGTTCAAGTGGATGTTAAAGATCCCATGGCACTTATCTAAAAGAGAAGGGGAATTTCCCTAGTGTCCTGGCCAAATTTCCCTCATTCACTAAAAATAACACCAACGGCTTAATCTGATTCAGGGTCAGTTGGCATTCATCTGTATCCCCCTCCCCCGGGTCGTGCCTGAAAATAGGCAGGATTTGTCTTGTGCACTTATAACAAAAACTAAATAAATAAAATAAAATGGGGAAGTGGGAAAGTGCAAACCTGCCACCAAGAGAACTATTGCCAGGTGGATTGTTTCTTGTATACAATTCTGCTATGAGAAACTGGGAAAAATTCCACCCTCAGGCCTGAGGGCTCATTCCACAAGAGGTACAGCTGCTTCCCTGGCTGCTGCCAGGGATATCCCTCTGTTAGAAATTTGTCAAGCAGCCACCTGGAAAACGGTCCATACCTTTACCAAGCATTACTCTCTGGATATCCAGGCTAGGAGTGATGCTCGGTTTGGCACAGCAGTACTTCAGAGCCTATTCCCAAAGTAGGTTCTGTCCCTCCTCCTTGGAGGTACTGCTTGGTAGTCTGCAGATTGTCAGAATACAGCAAGACTTCATATTGTTTGAAGAAAAAATTATTCACCTTAGTAACTGTGTTTCTTCTAATGGAGTCTTGCTGTATTCTGACCTCCCTCCCTGCCTCCCCTCTCAGAACCTGTTTTTTGGGAAGTGGGTGGGCAGGTGCAGTGTTGCACCCCAAGGGTGTCTTCAGCACACCCTCCTTTTTACTTGGGTGCTTATATTATAATCTTTATTTGGATAGGTTTTGGTTTTGGGTTTCCTGACTTGAGTCTCCCTTTGGGATCCAAAACTGTTTGTTGCCAGTTGGCTAGTTAAAAAATGTTAGTCTCCACATAGGCAGTGAGTGTTTGCTCGTAAGAATCTGGCGGTTGGGTTTCAAAGTGCTGCAGACAGAGACCTCAACCGAGCTCGAGCTCAGCGTTCTATGCACTGCATAGAAAATTAACCCTATACTCTCCGGGGCAGTTTAAAGGCTGGGTCTAACTGCAGATTGTCAGAATACAGCAAGACTCCATTAGAAGAAACACAATTACTAAGGTGAGTAATTATTTTCGTTTATGAAATGTTCATTTTTCGATGTGTACTATTTTTCATTGAACTGAAAAGAAAAAATGATGCTGTTGAGCAACTTGGCTCATACTAAGTTCTTCCACAGAGTGGTTTCTCTGGACTTAACTGGGAGACCTGGACTGAGGCTAAAAAGTCCTCATTTGTGACTATATTCTGAAGCATGAGCTTTCGGATGGAACAGTACAACACAGCAGCGGTACTGTATTTATGGCTGATTGCAAAACAAAAAAAAAAAAAAAAAAGCCCAGTAATTTAGTTACAATTCATGTATCAAGCATAGCCAGTCTAAGATGCAACATCTGTTTTTCAGTGGTGCTCTGCATTTCACACAGATTGTTTTTGTTTGTTACAGCTAGGAGGGTCTTCTAACACATTTTTTTTTTTTAAATTAACTACATTTGTCAGATTCTTGGGTTTGACAAAGGTCCATTCCACTGAAAAATACAAAGTGAGACCATTCTCACCACTGTACCTTGAGTTAGGGTCAGAATAGGGTTGTTGAAATAAGTTTTCATCCACTGGTCAGAAGGGCTAGTAACTAAGGAGAATCCACTGGCGTCATCCCAAGGGCTACTACCTCTGCCTTTGTGGCTAGTTACAGGTTAAGGCGCCTGGGTACTGAAACTGGTGTCTCCACCCGGAAGACAGGGTTGTTAGTAACAAGGCTAACCTGGGTACAGCCCTCCGGGATACTGTAATTCCTCTCTTTCCCCTCTAGTGGCCTAGACAATATGCAACAGACACTTTCCCAATAGCCCCTATTCAGCATACAAATCCCCATGCTGTTTGTACTTGCCACTAGGGCTGGTTCCACCAGTTCGACCCCGGAAACCCCCTGTAAAACAAGGTTAGGCACAGCAAATAACAGTACAGTGCTTTTGGTACAAACTGGAACCACTGTCAGATTAAATGCAGAAAGAGTTAGATCTGATTTATTCAGGGGAATTGAACAAGGGAGGGGCGTAATCAGGTTGATCGATTCGAAAACTGATCTGGTCAGGCAATTATGCATGCACTTTTAGTTCCTACACAGTCACACGCTCTGGGTACCCGGTTGGAAGTAAGGTGGGCTAGCCTGGAACATTGCTCAGGGTAGGTTGGCGTTGCAGCTGGTTGGGGACCTGTGACGAAAAGAAAAGGCACGCACAGCCACACAAAATTTGTAATCCAGAGCCTGAAGGCTCAGTTCATGAAAGGAAAAGCAACAATGCAATCAGATGACAACACTTGAGATTTAGCTGTTGTTGCAGGGAGCTACCCTGATTGTTACTCACGCTACACAATACGAGAGACAGGCTAGACGAAATGGAGACTGCAGGTTGATGACTGGTTTGCCAGGAGAAGCAAGGCCCACACGAATCACTGAGATGTCGTTCCTGTTCGAGATGGTTGAGCAGGGGTCTGATCCCTGGGCGGGTCTCTCGTCAATTATGGTTTCTGTGCCTGAAGTAGTTGGCTGTGCCAGGTGACAAGGCCCAGACTGGGTGGAACAGTTTGGATTTCGAGTTTGGTAGTGCTGGATGCAGCTTCCAGAAAGCGTGGCACATTTACACAGTGGGGAACCAAACTGCGACCCACTAACAGCACACAGCACATTTATAGTAAAGCAACCACCATACCACAATGCGGATGACAGTCCGGCCGCAATATCAGTGTCTCCGAACAAAACCGGGAATTCTGTGGTAAATGGATGCCCTGACAGACCAATTGCTACAGCAAATCTTTGGTCTTTTTCAGGTTTAAATCTGGTCACTCTTTAGTAGCTTTATCTCACTCCAGTTTGGATACAGTCCGATTGCTAAGCCTTTCAAAGGATTCCCTCTCGAGGGACAGCAGGCAGACAGGCCAAACTCAGCCTTTACACCAATCTCCCGCGCAAACTACACAAGAGCTGCTGCTCGAATCACTAGAGCAGTTTACTCTCCAAACTCTAACTCCAGACTGACTCACTGCAGCAGGCAGCTTGGGAATTTCCCTTCGGTCCAAAAGGTTCGACTCGTGGATTAATCTGTCTATCAAAAGCAAGGGCTCCCCCTCCAGGTGCATTTATGTGCCAAAGTCTCAAGACTACAATTCCTACAGAAATTTACTCCCAGAAGACCTCTGGGAACAGACTCCATTTTAGGGTCCCCAGATGTACTGATTTGCCCATTCTGGCAGTCCAGGACCAAGATGGTAGAGATAAACAGAACTGTCCATGCTGCAAAGAAGGCTGGTTAGACAAACTACAGTATCATTACTATTCTAATAAATAATCAGTAAATAAGTACAGCTTCTAACAGAGCCCCCCTGCGCAACTAGCGATGGCAGAACAGAGCGATTATCTGGCAGTCCAGGCGGGACTCGAGCATAGAAATACTCGGTCCCCTCCAAGATTAAATAAGCACCACGTTATAGGCAGCTCTTAAAGAGACCGAGCACAGAGGCATTAAGGCACTCTCATACAGCACTTTTAAAATGCTGAGACACAGGATACCAGCCTGGCAGTGGGCATTTAGGCAAGCCCAAGGAAGACTTTTGGGAACCCACATTTGTAGGGGGGTTACATCAGCATTCTAGGTGCATTTTTTTCCCCCAGCAAGGATGTGGGTGCTTAATCCTGCCCCATCCACGCAGCCTGTTCATCTTCTTTTTTTGTCATTTTCCTGCTTTCTGTTTTCTGCCCCCCTCCCCCTTTCTGTTGCTGATGTTGCTCAGTGCATTGCAAATGGGCAGTGAAACTGACTAAGGACCCATGTTTGAAGGGTTTGAGTTCAGCATTTCAAGGGCATTAAAGGGGCACTGTCTGCTTTGCCCCTTCATTTTGTAACCAATGTGAAAAGTGTGCCTCCTGGCACACACCTAGCACACCTGTACTGTAAAATGCCCTTATGTGTGTAAAAATAAAGTTTCTGTACCTGAAACAGTAATTTTGCCCAAAATACACTTTTCTCCAGGACAGTCGGAATTCAGCCACGTCCCGGAAGCACATCCTGGTTAGGAACTTAGGTCAGCCCCGACCGCGGTCACGAAGTACAAGTTTTCCTCATGACACCCGGTAAATGTTATTCTTGTCCCTGCTTCAACAAACAACTGCTAATGCTAACGTAAACATAAACCGAGCACTGTGAGGAGCACAATTTAAAATTTCTGAAAGGAGCTAAAATCCCGTGCATGCGCACAAATGGCATGCTCCTGTGCCTGCTCGGGATCTTTCTTTATGCCTTTCCAGTGCATGTGCCTGCAACGGGATCTTTCTTTATGCCTTTCCAGTGCATGCACGGGATTTTAGTCTGCTCAGAAATTTTAATTGTGCTCCTCACAGTGCTCGGTTTATGTTTATGTTAGCAGTAGCAGTTGTTTGTTGAAGCAGGGACAAGAATAACATTTTTTAACGGGTGTCCTGAGGAAAACTTGTTCTCGTGGACCCAGGCCAGGGCTGACCCCAGTTCCTAACTAGGATGTGCCTCCGGGACATGGCTGAATTCCGACCGTCCCGGAGAAAAGTGTATTTTGGGCAAAATTACTGTTTCAGGTACAGAAACTTTATTTTTACACACATAGGGACATTTTATAGTACATGTGTTCTAGGTGTGTGCCAGGAGGCACACTTTTCACATTGGTTACAAAATAAAGGGGCAAAGCTGACAGTGCCCCTTTAAGAGCACATAGTTTCATAACACTAAAAAATTCCAAGGTGCCAGAAGGAAGCACAGCACACCCACCTGTTGGAAAATCTGCATTTGGTGGGTGAGTTTCGATTCTGAACCCTGAGAAGTTAGTAAATAAGTATGCCAAGTTTGAAAGAAATGTAGTGATCAATGACAGAACTGGACACCTGACTTGTTAGTCTTGGATCTTAACCAGGTTTTCTTTCAATTTTCTCTAAAGAATGCTGCCTGGAGACTATTGAATGAGAGACTGATGTTCATATTTGTTTGCTTTGCATCACTTTACATAATAGAAATCACTTGCCTCGGCTACGTTTTTCAGGAGGCTGTTGTAAATGAGCTTTTGCTCAGTTGGCTCTTTGTCAACTATTCCTGTCATTAAAAAAAAACAAAAAAAAAAAAACTTGAATTTTAACTCTTAAGTCCACCGTACTGTATCACTGCATGTATTTGTACAATATGTTTCTGCAATTCCCTCTTTCCCTCCTGTTTTCCCAAGAGTACACTGTTAGACTGTCGAATCAGTCCTCATAGGACCTACCTGCTGCCCCTGGACACTTTTTTTTATAGCTGCCCGTTGGATAGTCTCTATCCTCTTCTTGTCCGTCTCCAAATGTGGGTTCTAAAATTGTATGCAGTAGTTCATAAATCAAAATTGGTTATAAAATTGGTAGGACAAATACTGTATTGTGAAAGGCTAGGCCTGTGCATTGAGAGAGCACAGTGCATGGGTAGAGCAAATTCTGGCCAGAGCCGATGGGGCTGCAGCTCGGGAATCTGGGGTAAAAATATTGAACATTTGTTTTTTAATATTTTTACACCAGATGTTCAGCATATCCTTGTTATGATTCTGCCTCATGAAGAAGGACAGAGAAATGTTCAACTCCTGGCCTAAAAGTGATTTTACGCAGGGACTGTGAAATCAACTTTCAGGACGCAAAAACATATTTTGGTCAGGAGCTGAAAAATGACCTGCTGTCACATTCATGAAGTCCTGTAAAGATATGTTTGATAGGCAAGGCCACTTAGCAGGGAAACTAGATGGCGGGTGAGATGTTTACATTTCAAACACAGTGATTTGAGTTTTTGTTTTCATTTTGTTAAAGCACCTAACTGGGTCTTTTTGCCTGAGCTATGCTGGAATTTACTCAACACTGAAAACACCGTGTTAGCCAATCAAAACACTGGCTTTTTAGGTGCCACTGTATAATAGTAGTAGTAGCTATATCACTAATGTTGTGCAGCAGCATCTGGGAGAACAGCTGCTAACCATATAGTATATATCATATGTTATTCAGACAAAAAGAAACCAAAGTGGTACATTAGGTATATCTGTTGCCTCTCAGTTCTCATACCCATACCTTTAGAATTCGTCCATACATCTAAGCTGTGCTTAAAGGAATCCACTGAGCTGCATTCTAGAAGGTGTAGTGGCCCCTCTCTGACATCTATGTTTCAGTCCCAGGTTCCAGTACAAAAGTGTGTGTGTGTGTGTGTGTGTGTGTGTGTGTGTGTGTAATATATGTCTAAGTTTAAATCATGCATATGCTGTTCATAAGAAATGCCTTCAATTCTCCTTACCACATGAAAAACTTTACCAAAAACAGAAGGGAATATTAGAGGAACAGTAGTGTTTGAATCCCTCAACTGCCTGCCTATGGTGTGGTCCTGAGCAAGTCCCTTAACCCCCCCCCCCAATCCCAGGTCACATCTGGAAACGAGCTTTGGCTCAATGTGCCTATTCCGGCCACAAATTATAAATGAAGGATGCAAAGAAAGAATATAAAACAAGCTGTTTTATATAACAGCCCCCCATTAAAAAAAGTTCTCCTCTGCAACAAACTGTATGTGAGTACTGTATAAAATAAGAGCACTTATGATTTCTGCCAAGATCAGGACTCCAGGAGGTGTCTGCAGGAAGTTCTTGTCATACCCCAGGGCATCAACAATGGGAACCGCTTAGATGTGCTGCGAGTTGTGGAGATAGTGTGGGACCGAGCATGGTCGTCCATGTTCGGCCTCTCTCTCTCTCTCTCTCTCTCTCTCTCCAGCCAGGGGTGTAATCCCCAGGGAGCTGACCTTTCTTGTATGTTGTTAGTTACTCCCAGTAAATCAAGCCATGCAGAAAGCAAGCCATGAGGAGGGAGAGATGAAAATATGTTCTTTTCTGTCCTGTTTGAATTACCCTTAATGGGTAGAATGGAGAGGCTGGTCATTGGGGCATTGTTCAGAAAAACAATTATAAATTAAACTGCGTTCAAAAACCTGGGAACAGATCTAATGCTGTGGCAGGAAGTGAGGATGATAAATCTTGAAGGACGAGTAAGACTGATTGAAGAGTCAGAGGGGTGAGATTCTCCGGGGGGAGTTGTCTTACGCTCAGGTAATTAATTGGCAGTCACAGAGGCAACAGGTGACTGGAGGGCTGGGTTGCTGAGTACAAACTGGTATTGCAGTATTTTGAGGAAAAGAAGTTCACACAAGTTTAAATATATGCAGACACTTGTTCTTTGTTTGTGACTGTGGGGGGGGTGAATTGCGCAACCATGTAGAGTGACTGTCGTAGAAGCAACTTTTTTGTCACCAAAACATGTTGTTCATTCGCAAGGAATGAGGGAGTGCGTCTTTTCTCACAGCAGGAGGTCTGCTGGGCTCCACCCACTGCAGTCCTAAAAAGTGCTGGCTATCGGGACAAAGCACACTAACAATAATTGGTGCCTTTTTTAAATTCTTATCCATTACAAACATGTTGCCACTCTTATTTACTAAAAATAAATATCTAGACCCTAGAAACTAAACTCCCTAAAATTAAAAAAAGATCTAGCAAACTGCTTCAGTGTTCCTTTCCTTTATATTACCCTCCTTACACACATGCATGAATGAACATGAAGTACTACTCCCAGTTTAAATTTTTGGAAGATACTTTCCTGACCATGCCCCCCCATTCTTACCTGCCTATCTGGGAAATCTGTGCCACTGGCTCTGCTTCAGATACAATTTAAAATCTCTGGCTGTACTGAGACCTTCTGTTGTATATGTTTGTGTAGGCAGAGGCGAACCTTTGGCCGGTAGAGTTCTGCAGATGTTTAAATTTACCATTCTATCTATTGAATGTGTGGAGAGACAGATGCTTAAGAGATGGGGGGGACAACTTTTTACTAGTTACTTTTAACAAACAACTAGTTATTTAACAAACAAAATATGTATTTAATTTTAAAACAAGCTGACCTTTTTTGTTTTTTAACATTTTCTCAGTTTACCCATTTTATAAGCAAAATAAGACACTTTAAGATGAGCATTGTTCTGCCACAACGAACTTCCATGGGCTGAAGGCACTTCGCATTTGGCGTCATGACTCACTGTGCCTCTGAGCAGCATTGTGCTAGTACAGCACTCACCGTGTCATGTCTTACTAGTTATGTAGTTCTTGAATGTGCTTCATTCACATTGAAATAGAAGCCAGGTGTCATTCAAGATGTCTAGAGGGGGAGCTACTGGTTTGTTTTTTCCTTTACCTTAGAAATGTGGTATTTAATATTTTTATTATTATTTTGGACTGGCTTGCGGTTTAGTGTTTTTACTGCATTGTTACTGGTGCTGAAGCTTGGTGTACTTATCTGTTTGTTTAAGGGGAACAGAAACACAACATGCTCAGTTCCTATTAACTTAACCACTTGTGCAAGTAGCAGTATCTGTGTATGAGCAACGGACTGATTTTAACATATCGCTGTGTCGAACATTAATAGTGGCACAGTGGGGGGGGGTTACATACAAAGCTGGTTTTAAAGTTGGAGACACAAAAAAAAAATAGGGTGATGGAAAGAAAAATAAGTGGTAAGTTAATAGGAACTTGGCATGTTGTGTTTCTGTTCCCCTTAAACAGATAACTACACCAAGCTTCAGCACCAGTAAGAATGCAGTAAAAACACTAAACCGCAGGCCAGTCCAAAATAATAATAAAAATAGTAAATACCAAATGTCTAAGGTAAAGGAAAAGAAAAAAAAAAACAGTAGCTCCCCCTCTAGACATCTTGAATGACACCTGCTACTCCCGTTGGAACCATTCACAAGGAGAGCTGCTCTGCAGAGTGCAGCTTAAGCTGCTCTGTTCAAAAGGGCGAGCAGTTCTGCCCTTCTAAATGATGTCTGACGTTAGCCCACTAGTTGCCCTTTAACACCCTCCAGCACAGGCAGTCATGTCAGTGTTGAAAGTGGTCTTTTTTTTTGGGGGGGGGCAGCAGATGGAGCACATCTGCAGGACTGCAGACTAAGGCTGAAGCTCTTCTAGTTAAGTTTGAGTGGTTCTTTAGCCCTACCCCCAAAAATGACATTAGCCTACTAATTGCCCTCACAAATCCCTTCAGCGCAGGCAGCAGGGTCAATGTGGTACTAACAGTCTGGTGGGGGGCGGCTTTTCAGAAGGTTGAGGGATGCAGGGTACCACAGTCTGAGGCTGAAAAGGACCTTCTGCTTAAAGAGCCATCACACAATCAAAGGCAGAATTTGTAAAGGGGGAAAAATAAATTTGTTTGCAGACAATAGACCTTATCCTGTTTGAATTTTGTTTTGAGCAGAGTAGTGTAGATAGAAGAATGTCTGTTCTGTATAGCAGTATGAGCTTGGAACAACTAAGGAAGATCTGTGGGGAGAAGGGCATCGCTAGTGAAAACAAAAACAAAAGACCACTCATGGAGGCCCTTCTGGCAGTTGAGACAGAGAAAGTGCCACTCCACTTGGTGCCAGAGGTGGTGACTTTGGAGGTCCAGAGCCCAGAGGAGAAGGAGCCATCTACAGACCAAGAGCTGGAGCTGAGAAGGCTGCAGATGCAGGAGAAGCCACTCGAGAAGAAGCAAAAAGGGTTGCGATGGAGCAAAAGAGGTTTGAGATGGAAATGGAGGACCGACTGCAACAGAGAGAGGCCGAAGTACAGCAGTGCCAGGCGGAGACTGACGAACAGCAGTGCCAGAGGGAACATGACCTGAAAAAGCTGACGCTCCAACCAACAACCCCTGAGCAGGTAAGTTGTGGGGGTAGGTCTGAAACTCTAGGACTTGGGTACAAGTTAAATTTAAAATTAATTGCTAAGTTTAAAGAGCGGGAGGATATGGACATGTTTTTAAATTAATTTGAAAAAGTCTGTATCCAGGCCAGTCTGTCCAGAGAGACCTGGAGCTTTCACCTGTCTCCACTACTTATTGGCATTGAGAGAGAAGCATTGGGGCAGATGGACAATGTTGAAAATAAAGATTTTGACAAGTTAAAAACTGCTTTATTGAAAATATTTGATCTGAACTGTGATGCATACAGAGCCAAGTTCCAGAAACTCCGAAAGGGGCTGGAAATGAGCTTTGAGGAGGTAGCCACAAAACAGCACCAATATTTAAAACGTTGGTGGGAAGGGGTGAATGCAGATTCTGTTGAAGCTATTGAAGGGGTGGTATTGCTTGAACAGTCTTATTAGATTTGCTCACCTGACTTGAGCTTTGGCTAGAGGACAGAGACCCTAAGATTGCCAAAGAGGTTGGAGAGCTGGCGGATCACTGTACTCGAAACAGGGCTGCTCCCAAGGGGAATTCAAGGGTGAAAGGGAAAAGTGTGCATTTTGGGCAACCAAAAACCACAAGGCCTCTGCAAAAAGAAGGGAATCCTCAGGTGCCCAAAAGGAAGGTTGGGGACAAGAAACATGATGAATGCTGGTATTGTCACCCGACAGACCATCTGTCTAGCAGTGTCCTGAGAAAGCCCAGAAGGTAAAAGGGCCTGTGCAATTGGAGACAATAGCCCACTGTATATAGCAGAGGCTCTCCCTGACAGTATGAGGGGGCACATTCACCCAGCCACGGTGAATAGAGTACAAAGTAGGGAGCTAAGAGATACAGGAGCATCTCTTACCCTGGTGAAAGGGGATTTGGTGGGGGCTGAACAAATACTGCCAAATCAGTTTGTGTCTGTGAGGGATTACACAGGGGAAAGGAAAATTTACCCATTAGCCAGTGTTACCCTGGATTGGGGAGTTGCAGATGAAGGGGTAAGAAAAGTGTCTGTAGCTGAAAAACTCATTATGGATGTAATTGTGGGGGAATGATGTTCCACGGGGAGTGGTTTGTACTGTGACCAGGAGCCAAAACAACAGAGACTTCTGTGATCCTCTGGACCCCACAGAAATCCAGACAGGATAGGTTGTGAGGCAGGCCACCCAACCTGTAGCTCTTGTAAAAGCGGGTAATAACAGGAGGATGGAACTTCCCCTAGTGGCAGTTAACCCAACTGCTACTGAAGGTTGCTCTTAGAAGGGAGGGGTGATACATAGCCCAAGGGAAGGGGAAGGTTGTGATATTGAGTACCCTACTGCTGCAGCTGTGGACGTCAGCCTGGAAACTGATGGGGACATGCCCCATGCTCTGGGTAAGTTGGAAGACTTAGCAGCAGCACAACGGACAGACCCTAGCGTAGAGAAGCTGAGGGCTGGTGCAGAGTCTGCTGGGACCCAGGGAGGTGATGAAAAGCACAGAGTGAATTGGAGTAAATTGATTGCTATGCACACAGGGCATCAGGACAGAGGGAGGGGTGATGGGCAGGCAGCTTTTTGTTCCCCAGGAGTATCGTGGGATCTTAGTTCGAGAGGAAGCTCTAGCAGAATGCAACACATATAGGACTGACGCCGGCCGGTGGCAGGACTCCATGGCAAACTTTTTCCAGCAGTACCCAGCAGGGACCACCCCACCCCGATGTCCCATGTGGTATATAAGAGGCTGCGGTCCCAGCGTGCCCCAGTTCTTTCTCGTTGTCGACACATGAACGTAGGCTCCACAGCCCTCTCTCGTCAGTTTGACCGTTACTTCCATGTTTTTGACTCCAGTCATAACTTTTGACCATGCTTTCCTCTTTCAACTTTCCTGCATGTCGACTAACCCATCCAGACACACAAATAAGTGCACCTGCGGTAAGCAAATTCCATCCAAGGATGGCCACGCAGCCTGCGTTTTCTGTCTGGGCCCGGATCATGATACTCTGTCCTGCCCCCACTGCCATGCTTTCAACAATTGGACTCACATCTGCCGACAGAAGTCTCTCCGTGCTTTTGTGGCTCAGCAGCAATTGGCATCAATGCTGAGGGAATCCTCCTCTGAAGCAGATTTACCTTATTGCTCTCACAAATCTTTGGTGAAACGCAACTTTTCAAAGCCTAAGGACAAGCGCAGAGAATGGGACAGAGATAGGGAAAGGTTCCTGTCCAGATCAAGATCTTCTGGATCCCACACGGCCTCTAGGTTCGAGTCATCAGGCCACGACTCCTGACTGAATCCAGTCAAGGCCCCGGTCTCATCTGGAGGTTCTGCGACCAAGGAGAAGTCTTCTGGGCCTTCTGCAACTCTTCAGCCCTTGAAGATCAAGAGTCCTTAGCCTGGTCTGGCCATTCGTCTGACCCTGTTAAGACGCACACTGCACCCCCCCTCCCGGTCGGCCTCTGTATGTAGTGCCAACCCCCAGGAGAAGGCATAATCTTCGGGCCTGTTGGTGAGGAGGCCATCCTCCCTCCCGCCAAGATATGCCTTTAAATCTTCAAAGAAGCACCGTACTCCATTGACTGACAAGCACCAGGTTCTGTCATTGGATAAGCACCCTGCAGATGAGCACTCCACACTCGCATCAGAACCCCACTGACGCAAGCCTCCTGATGGCGCTCCCAAGGCCACTTTGCCTCCTCCTCCTCCTCCTCCGGCCAGGTGTCCATCGCCCCGGCATCCTCCCCTTGATCTGACGCCAGGGTGGATGACGTACCGACGCCGGTTGACCAGACATCGGCCCACGGTGTCCCTCCTGGACCTGATGACGCCCTGACATTCATGACACCCCAGTGTCCCCAAGGTCCGACCGCCGACGCGCTGGACCGACTGACGTCCGGCATTGACACCAGAGCTAGATCCCTGCCAGATCTGGCTCTCTTGCCTTCCTGTGTTTAACTCTGAACCAGATCAAGGATCTGTTCTCACACTGGTACGGAAACACAGAAACATAGACTTTGATGGCAGATAAAGACCGCTTGGCCCACCTAGTCTGCCCATTTCCCTACCTACAGGATAGGCCACAGATCCTAGTTAACCAACAGCCTATTTCTTCCTACCCACCACAAGAATTGCCTTATGTCTGTCCCATGCATTCTTGCATTCTTACACAGTTTTAGACCCCACAACCTCCTCAGGAAGGCTGTTCCATGCACAATGAAACAAGCCGGATATCCTTCCAGTGGCCTCCACTTCTGTCATTTTGGCCAATCGTGACCTGGCACCGACCCCTAGGGAGGAGGTTCCACCTCAGCTCATTGAAGATGTGCCTCCTCAACCCCACTCTATGAAGACAGAGGCAAGCATCCATCTCCAGAAAGACCTCACAAAAGGACGGAGAAAAGAAGGGGTCATAGATCCTGCTTCAGGAGCTCCAGTATTTGTAGCCCCTCGGACAGGCACAGGCAGAAGCGTAGGAGACACAGATCTCCTTCACTTTCCTCAACGGATTATTATCATACGTCGGACTCCTCTGTCACTTCCTTTGAGGATCCTCTGTCTGGAGAGTCTGAAGACTTGCCAAAGTCACCTCCATACGACCCGTCATTCATGGCGGTTGAGACACGTACAAGCTAACATGGGATGGGATACGGAGGACTTGGACCCTGAGCGTATGAGGCTCGCCAAGTACCTAAGGCAAAAAGACCCCAAACCTGTTGTCATTCCTCCCATGGTGGACACTTTTGAGGATGCTGCACAGGTCACTTGGTGGCACCCTCACTCATCCACCACCGTCCCAAAAAAGGTGGACTGACTGTACCCGGGGCACCCAAGGAACATCCCTTTTTGGCTGTGCAACCTGCCGCTGACTTTGTGGTTATATCAGCAGACCGTGACTGTTCACAGAGGCCCAAACATCTGAGCACCCATCCTCCAGACAGGGAGTCCAAACAGCTGGATTCCATGGGCAGGAAGGTGTACTCGTCTGCCACCTGCAGCATCAGGAGTTTAAACTTCTTGACATACATGGTCCAGGTCTAGAATGCCCTTTGGGAACAAGGACTGGACATATTGCAGGGTGTGCTCGACTGCCCTCAGAAGGCAGAAGTTGCAAAGCTCCTCCAAACGGGGTCAGATATGGGCACGCATGTGTTACGGTCTGCCTACAACTCTGCGGACACCTCAGCAAGGATGGCAGCTACTGGCATCTGTTTATGGCGCCATTCCTGGCTCCAGGTATCTGGGTTCATGCCGGATGTTCAATCCAACATCCGTGATGTGCCCTGCAAGAGCTCTGTCCTCTTTGGGGAAGAAACAGAGTGGATTATCAGTAGATTAAAGGACTTTGGTTAGGCCGTCTGTACCGTGCAGTCCATGTACCACCTGAAGCAGAGACTATTTCAGAGGTCTCTCTTTCATGGCAGAGAGGGACAACAGCCTCAGCAACACCGTTTTCAGCAACCACATGCTTGGCGAGGTGGCTTCGGTCGACTTGGTGGCCCCAGGGGATCCTCTGCCTCCACCTATTGTCAGGCTGAGTCTGCCCAAGCTGCCACCCCCCCCCCCAACAGCATGACTTCCAGCCCAACACACCTCTCTGCGACACCTCATCAGGAGAGGAGGTGGGAGGTCGCTTCTCTCTTTATCCAGAAGCCTGGAGACAAGTGACCTTCGACCAGTGGGTTCACAAGCTCATAGAACATGAGCACTCTATAGAGTTTGTGTGCACCCCTCTGGACAGGCCTCCACCTCCATCCCATCACTCAGTAGGATATGCAGTCCTCATCCGGCAGGAGATTCAGGCACTGCTGTCCACAAAACGCCATAGAGCTGGTTCCTCCACACGAGAGGGGCACCGGGTTCTATTCCTGGTCCCGAAGAAGACTGGAGACTTAAGGCTAGTCCTCAACCTCAGTGACCTGAACTTGTCAGTCGCATACAAATGTTTCAGGATGGTCACCCTGCACAATCTGATTCCCATGGTGTGTCAGGGAGACTGACTAGCATCCCTGGATATGCAGGATGCGTACCTCCACATCCTTCTAGCTGAAGGCCACAGAAAATATCTTTTGGTTCGCATTCCAGGGCAGGCACTTCCAGTTCAGGTCCTTGCCCTTCAGCCTCTCTTCTGCACCAGGGTTGTTTATGAAGTGCCTGCCTGCCTGTGGTGGGCTCAGCGCTTCGCAGGATGGAACACTACATGGTTCCCATACCTGGACGACTGGCTACTCCTAACACACTCCAGTGCTCAACTCCAGGTGGCCATCCGAGAAACCTGCAACCTGTTCCAGAGCCTGGTGATAGCATCAACCCAGCCAAGTTGTCTCTCAGCCTCGTACAACTTCTCTTGTTCATTGGGGTGCTTCTAAACACCATTCAGGGATGGTCCTGCCTATCTCAAGAGTGGGCAGAGCGCATTCGGGTTCTAGCCAGGCAGACTTATTCCATCTCCACCATGCCGGCCAGGTTGCTCCTCCGACTGTTGGTTCACATGGCAGCTGCCATTGTTACCATTCTCTGTGCAAGACTCCAGATGAGGACCATTCAGTGGACTCTCTGTTTACAGTAGGACCAGAGGTGGGAAGACCTGGACATGCCTGTCTCTATAACAGAGCCAGTCTGGAAGGAACTCCTCTGGTGGATGACATCCCCTGCCTTACAAGAGGGGATTCCCTTTCAGAAGGAAGCTCTTGGACAGGTCCTGACCACGGGTGTTTCAAACTCTGGATGGGGGGGGGGGCGCACCTAGGAGCACACAAGACACAGGGGTCTTGGTCTCCGACCGAGAAATCTCTCCATATCAGTGTCCTGGAGATGAGATGTTCTCTATGCTCTCCAAGCCCTGGAAACTGTGATCATGCCCAGTCACCACTTGGCCCAGGTGGACAATACATCGGTGATCATCTACTTCAGCGAACAGGGAGGCACACATTTTTACCCCCTGTGTAGGGAGGCTATGAGAGTGTGGGAGTGGGCCATAGCCCACCAGATTATCATCACAGCGGTTCACTTTCCAGGCATTCAAAACACCCTTGCAGTCATCCTCAGCAGGACAAGGTCTCAAGTACACGAATGGTCTCTCCTGCAGTCTGTGGTAGATGACCTTTACACCGGATGGGGGACACCAGAGTTGGATCTCTTTGCGTCTTCCACCAATGCAAGACTGCCCAGTTTTTGCTCGCTACATCCCAAGCCTGGTGCTTTCTGGCAAGACACATTGTCCCTTTCCTGGAAGGGGAGATTCCTATACACCTTTCTGCTCATTCAGAGAGTCCTCCTCAGGGCGCAATTGGAGGGGACCTCCACGATCCCCATAGCACCACTGTGGCCTTGCCAGATTTGGTTTCTTTTACTGCAGCAGCTGGCAGTGGCTTTACCAGTTTCACTTCCGCTCATGACTCATTTGCTTTCTCAGGATACTGGGACTCTTGTTCACCCAAACTTACGGTGCCTTCACCTTCATGCTTGGCTCCTCAAGACTTAGCCAGGCTCCGATTCGGGGTGTCTGACAAGATGGATGAAGTCCTGGTGGAAGCGAGGAAGCCCCTCCACGAGAGCCACTTATGCAGTGAAGTGGAAATGGTTCTGCCTCTGGGCTACAGTGCGTTGCATAAATCCTTTGACCTGTCCAATTAACACTTTTCGGGAATACCTACAGTCGTGGCCAAAAAATATTGGCGCCCTAACAGTTTTTTTTCTAATAATGCACCATTCCTTCCAGAAAATTGTTGAAATTAAAAAATATTGTGGTATCTACATATGTATTTCTTTGGTTTGCAGTGGAATAAAACACAAAAAGCAGAAAAATGTACTAAGTCTTGGGTTGTTCCACACAGAAATCCTTAAATGGCCCGGACAAAGTTATTGGCACCTTTTAGAAGTAGTTAGAAATAATTAGATTTCAAAGGGGTGATTTTTATTTATTTATTTATTTAGCTTTTGTTGACCGGGTAAGTGTACTAGACAAATCCTGCCTATTTTCAGGCACGACCCGGGGGGAGGGGGATACAGATGAATGGCAACTGACCTTGAACCAGATTAAACTGATTCTCCTTCACTTTGGAATTGAACTCACCTGTAGTGAGCTGCAGGTGCCTGCAATATAAAAATCACTCATTCAACCAGTTTGAATAGAGAAAAGGACTCATTCTCCTGTTTTGTGTCACTGTGTGTACTGCAGTGAGCATGGAGAAAAGAAAGAAAGCCAGAGTAGGGTTTTAAATAATTGATTAGCAGTTTTTTTTTCTTGGGACAATATTAACTGTACAGAAAGTATTTATATAGGTTTTCTAGAAGTGTTATGTTTGCTAAACACAGTGAGGCAAGTGCTATGCATTTTCACAATGTTTTAGCACTTTTGTGAGCAAAACGCTAATCACTTTTTAGAGTTAAATAAAACCCTGCAGAGAATTGTCTGAGGAGGTCAGGCAGAAGATTGTAGCCAGGCATGGACAATCTCAAGGCTACAAATCAATCTCCAGAGACCTTGATGTTCCTGTTTCCACGGTACAGAATGTTATCGGGAAGTTTAAGGCCCATGGCACTGTAGCCAACCTCCCTGGATGTGGCCGCAAGAGAAAACTTGATCGAAGATTGCAGCGAAGGATTGTTCGAATGGTGGAGAAAGCACCTCGATCAACTGCCAAACAGATTCAAGCTGACCTTCAGACGCAAGGTACGACGGTTTCAACTCGCACCATCCATCGCCAACTCAGTGAAAGGGGTTATATGGTAGGAGGCCCAGGAGGACCCCACTGCTGAGAGAGAAACATAAGAAAGCTCGACTGAAGTTTGCCAAAACACACTTGAACAAGCCAAAATCTTTCTGGGAGAATGTCCTGTGGACAGATGAGACCAAAATAGAGTTTTTTGGTAAAGCACATCATCTCTATGTTTACAGAAAACAAAATGAAGCCTTCAAAGAAAAGAACACTTTCCCTACAGTCAAACATGGAGGAGGTTAAGTGATGTTTTGGGGTTGCTGTGCTGCCTCTGGCACTGGGTGCCTTTAACGTGTGCATGGCATCATGAAATCTGGATATTACCAGTCCATTTTGGAGTGCAATGTTGAACCCAGTGTCAGAAAGCTGGGTCTCCGTCGAAGGTCATGGGTCTTCCAGCAGGACAGTGACCCCAAACACACTTCAAAAAGCACCCAGGAATGGTTCAAGACAAGATGCTGGACTGTTCTGAAGTGGCCAGCAATGAGTCCAGATCTAAATCCCATTGAAAACCTGTGGAGAGATCTGAAAACAGCAACTGGGAGAAGGCACCCTTCAAATCTGGGAGAACTGGAGCAGTTTGCACAAGAAGAGTGGGACAAACTGCCAGTAGAGAGGTGCAGGAAGCTCATCCATGGCTATAGGAAGCGGTTGATTGCAGTTATTTTGACCAAAGGCTGTGCTACCAAATATTAAGTCTAGGGTGTCAATAATTTTGTCAGTGCCATTTCTTTTCATTTTCTGATTTTAAATGGATATATTAAATTCTGAATCAAAAACAAAGGTTCTGTAATATTAACAGAGAAATAAAGAATTGTGGAGACCAAATATTGTTAATTTCAACTTATGTTTAGAAGAAATTGTGAGTTATTTGAAAAAAGTGCAAGGGCACCAATATTTTTGGCCACGTCTGTATTATCCCTGTCTGAGTCGGGGCTCGGTTACTCCTCCATAAAAGTACACCTGGCCACTCTTTCTGCCTAGCACACTTCTGTCCAGGGCAGAACAGTGGCTCAATTAGAGGTTACCCGGGCCTTTCTTAGAAGCATTCTTCACATAAAGTCCTCTATTCGGAACCCTGCTCCCCTCGGGACTTTCCTTTCGTCCTGGAGAAGCTTACCCTGCCACCTTTTGAACCCGCCATGGATTGCGAGATACGTTTTCTTTCTTGGAAAACTTTACTTTTAGTTGCTGTTACTTCTGCTTGAAGAATTTCCGAGCTGCAGGCCCTGATGTGTAAGGAGGCTTATTTGATTTTTCACAAGGACAGGGTAGCTTTGCGTACTAATCCTAAATTTCTCCTCAGAGTCGTTTCTGAAATTACATTGAACCAGGATGTTCAGCTCCCAATCTGCTACCCTGACCACTCCAGTCATGGTGAGGTGCTTCTCCACACATTGGACGTTCATTGCACATTGTGATTTTACTTGTCTAGGACCAGGGGGACCAGATTGTCTGATCAGTTGTTTGTTTCCTTCACCCAATGTTCCTTGGGCAGCCCGGTTTCTAAGCAGACTCTCTTTAGGTGGCTGGTACACTGCATCACATTCTGCTACCAGAAGCATAAGAAATACCTATCATGCCTGATCAGTGATCGTTGTACCAGAGCAGTGGCAGCCTTCTTTGCAGCCCTTAAGAGGGTCTCAACCTTGGATATCTGTGTGGCAGCCACATGGCACTTGGTCCACACTTTCATCAAGCACTACAGTCTAGACATTGCCTCTAGATGCAGAACTGGCTTCGGCCTTGATCTCCTGAGGATAGATATCTTTTTCTTCCTCTGTTCCTCTCCTACCTCCCCAGGCAGTTGTCTTCAGTTTATACTGCATGGGACTCAATCCTGTATGTGTTACATGCTGAAAGAGCTTCCTCTCGAAGTAAGATAGTACAGTTACGTAAGAACTTATCGTAACCGTTGATCTTCAAGAGAAGCTCTTGCAGCAGGTATATTTCCCTCCTTCCCTTGGGGGATCTCGCTCTGCATGTGCCGAGCGCTTTTTCTGTCTAGTTGCTGGATCAGAAATTGCCTTTCGCTGTTTTTTCTCGTTTGGATTGCGGGTATTCTGTCTGCCGTTGCTTCCGGTGGTGCAAGAAATGGAGCACGCTGGGGACCGCCGCCTCTTATATACCACGTGGGACGTCAAGGGCAGGGCCAATGGTGGGGAGGGCAGTCCCGCTGGGTACCGCCGGAAAAGTTTTATGGGGTCCTGCCGCCAGCATCGTTCTAGATGTTGCTCGGCGGCAAGAGCTCTCTCAATGATCTACTGTTATGGTAAGTTCTTGCGTAACTGTACTTTATTGCTCAAGATACTGTAGCTCATGATATTCCCGTGTCCAGACATTTGAGCATTGCTCACCCCACGTGGCACTTGGCCCAATATTACCAAGCAGGTGAAGGAATACTGCAAATCTTGTCACTGGTGTCAGGAAATAGGGAAGGTTGGAAGCAAAGCTAAGGCTGCACTGATTCCCTTACCACTTATGGAGAAGCCATTCCAGATTGCTGGAATGGATATTGTGGGTACATTGAATACCCCAAGCTCCTCAGGAAAAAGATACATATTGACAGTTGTTGACTATGCTACCCCTCGATCCTGAAGCCATTGCACTGTCCTCCACTAAGGCGGACAAAGTGTCAGATGCTTTGCTGGAGATCTTCTTCCATGTTGGGTTTCCACAGGAGGTTATCTCTGATCGATGGGGTAACTTCATGTCGCACCTAATGAAGTGTTCGTGGGAGAAGTGTGGTGTCATACAGAGGCGCACAGTGCCTTATCACCCACAAGCCATTGATCTTGTAGAGTTTTAATGGGATCCTAAAAGCTAAGCTTATGGCATTTGCAGAACAGCATGGGCGGGACTAGGAGAAATAACTGCCCCACCTGCTGTTTGCCTACAGAGAAGTGCCACAAGAGTCGACCGGGTTGTGGCCCCCCTAGAGCTCTTGTAAGGATGCAAGGTGAGGGGGCCCTTAGATTTAATACAAGAGGACTGGATGCAGGGTGAGAGGGCACCCTAGATTTAATATGAGAGGACTGGAAAGGTAAGTATGCTACCCATGGCACTCCCATAGTGGAGTATGTGTTTAAAATTCAGGTAGATGCTGAAGGAGCTTATGGGCGCAGCCCAAAGAAACCCAGCAGCTGCCCAGCAAAACCAAAAGACCTGGTATGATTGTGGAACCAGAGCTTGCTCATATGGGGCAGAACAGGAGGTAATGGTGCTGATTCTGGTCCGAAAGGAAAAGCTGCAAGCTGAGTGGGCAGGGTCATATAAGGTAGTAAGGCAGGTAAATTATGTTAATTGCAGTGTCAAGTTACCTGACTGAAAACATACTCACAGGATGTATCATGTGAACATGATGAAGCCACATTTTAATAGGGCTGACATGGTACTTGCAGTTTGCAGTCCTGGAGAGGAGCTAGGTGGGGAAGACCCCCTTCTTGACTTGTTAGCCGAGAGCAAGCAGTCATCATCTATGAGACCATCATGCTGTCACCCCAGTTGACACCTGGACAGGCCCAAGACTTGAGGACCCTTTTGACACCTGGACAGGCCCAAGACTTGAGGACCCTTTTGCAAGACTTTGCCCCTTTATTTATGGCAAAGCCTGGATGGACACCACTAGCGGTGCATGACGTAGACACTGGGACCCAAGCACCCCTACGTAGGACAGCTTACTGGGTATCAGATGGTCCTCAAGGACATGAGATGGGGGAGATGCCAGAACTAGGGGTGATCCAGAAATCCCATAACCCCTGGGCCTCACCTATAGTCCTTGTACCAAAACCGGATGGGACTACACAGTTCTGCGTAGATTATCGTGGGTTAACTTCATCACAAAATCTGATGCCCACCCAATGCCACGCACAGACTAACTACTTGACAGACTGGGAAGGGCGACATACTTGACTACAGTAGACCTGACAGAGGGGTACTGGCAGCCTTTTGGGATGAAGAATGCCCCTGCTACATTCTGGCTGTTAGTAAATCAAGTGTTGTAGGATACAGAAGACTTTGCAGTCACCTACCTGAACGATATTGCTATCTTCAGCAATAGCTGGTAGAAACACCTGCTACACCTGAGAAACGGGCCAAATACAGGCCGCAGGTCTGACTGTTAAGGCAGAAAAGTGTCAGGTTGCCATGGCAGAGGTCGCTTATTTGGGACATGTGGTGGGGCAAGGCCAACTTTGCCCAGACCAGGCTTAAATAGAGGCTATTGCGTCATGGCCTACACCTAAAACCCAGAGACAAGTCAGGAGCTTTCTTGGGACAGCAGGGTATTACAGAAAATGCGTTCCCAACTACAGCTCCCTGGCCGCTCCTTTATCTGAGTTGCTGACAAAGAATAAGCCTAAGAAAGTAAAATGGGACACAGGCTGTGAGCAGGCCTCCATGCAGCTGAAAACCTCACTGTGTAGGGCCCCAGTGCTGGCTAACCCAGACTACAACAGGCCATTTGTGGTACAGACTGATGCCTCAGATGTGGGAATGGGGCAGTCCTCAGCCAAGTATCCAATGGGGTGCTCTCTCCCCTGATTGTATACTTAAATAAGAAGCTGCTTCCATGAGAACAAGCCCATTAGACACTGGAAAAGGAATGTCACGCCTTAGTTTGGGCATTAAAATAACTTAAACCGTGCTTTTATGGGTGGCATTTAAAGGTCCAAACGGACCACAACCTGTTAATATGGTTGGGCCAAGTAGGAAAACCAAATGGGGAAACTTCTGAAATTGAGTATTGCCTTGTAGGCTTATGACATGAAGATTGCGCATAGGCCTGGATCCAAAAATGTGAACGCGGACAGTCTGTCTTGCATGCTGGATCTATAACAGAACTGAGAAGAACTGCCTCCAATAGGGATGTGTCTCTCCCCCCCCCCCCCACCAGGTTCTGATTTAGGAGGGAGGAATGTGGCATGATAGGCTGATATCCATTTATGTGGGTTCATGTTGTATATTCTGTAATGTACTTTGGAATTGAGACACTCTCCCTTCAATAGGTAACTACAAAATAACTGGCATTTCTATAAAGGCTAGTGTGGACCTGTTATTATTTCAAGATAAGGGAGAAGGGTATATGGCCCCAGAAAAGCATAAAACATCCCACTGTGGCTTTCCATGACAGGAAGGGGTAGTGTAATGACCTAGGGGTCAGGGGTTAAGCCAAATGCAAGGACCAGACGTCACTGGGATTGACATGGAACCACAGTGTCGCCTACAGGGAAACGGTAAACAGTTGCACCCTAATATCTGTATTGTCCTGGAATTCTTAACCCCACCCCAGAGAAAAAATAAGGTGGGTGTGTCTTAAAATGATCCTCAAGTGTTCTCATCAGACACACCCTTTGAATGCAAATAAGTTTGAATAGTGTTTAAGTTGAAAGGTATATCGTCCGTTTCTAGCTGGCATATACTTGTAGCCAGAATTATATGTGTAGGCCTGGGAAATTCTCAAAACCCATTCCTGAGTGTGTGGAAAGTTTGACTTGCCACACACTGAACAGAAAATTCTGATTTTTAAGTTAGTATTTTAGAAGGCAAGGCTTTGCACCAATGCATTGTCTGAAGACTTTTTAAAAGGACATCCAGAGCCTTGGATCAAGGACTTGCTACAAATTCTATTGTCTAATGAACGGTCATCTCTACTAGGTCATTTGAAATCTTGTCTGAACTTTTTTTTTTTTTTTTTTGTTAAATTCAGAGTTTATTAGTTTTCACAGTTACATATGAAAGCAGCTCCATACATTACTTATGACAATACACTTGTAAAATGTTCGTACAACTGTTAAAGAAGCTGCTCCGCCCAGCCTCCCTCCCTCCCCCTTCCCCAGCACAGCTCAGGTTGACAAAATATTAACCAGGATAACCTAAGTGATTACTTGGAGAGGTAATCTAAATACATAACAGCATGTGCAAAGGTTCCCATATACGTTTGTATTTAGTCAGCCTATTATTTAAACTAGCCACCATTTTCTCCATTCTAAGATTGGCTAAGATCTCTTTAAGACACTCCGAAAAAGGAATGTCCGCACTGTTCTTCCAGTGCTGAAGGATAACCTTTTTGACCGATAATGAAATTAAGGCCATGTGATATCTCCTAGATACAACTGGTATGGAAGTGAAGTCTCCCAACAGGCACACCTCAGGTTTGAAAAGATCGGAGAGGCCCAGGAGGGGATCCATCCTATGACTGATATCGTCCCAGATAGTAGAAACTTTCGGGCACAACCAGAATACATGGTACAGTGTACCCTCCTCCTATCCACATCTGGAACAGAAGGCCGAGTCTATAAGGCCAAATCTATGGAGCCTCTGAGAAGTGTAGTATATATTATGCAAGATGTGAAACCGTGTCAGTCTCGATCTATCCTGCGTAACATATTTTTGAGCATTTTTCCAAAGGGCTGCCCCATCTATTTTGAGACTGGGGAAGTACGCTGCCCAGTATGTCTTTGGTATGAATTCTTCAGGGTATTTACAATCATATAAACTTTTGCAAATCTCGGACACCGAATGTCGATGTCCTATTAATGTTAGCAACACGTCTTGGAACCTTTTCCTGTCTGGCAGGGGTGGGAGCGGTCCAAACTCTTTTGCTAATAAATATTGTAGCTGGTAGACTTTGAAGATAGATTTAGTGGGTATCCCGAATCTGCTCAAAATAGTGGTAACTGCGAGCCACGAGCCATCCTGCGCCACTAACTGGGCATGGGTAGTATTACCCAGTTGTGGGAGCCAGTTTCGACTGATTGGCTTATCTAATTTTATGTTGGGGTTGCCCCAAACCGGTTGGGCCAAGTCTGTCACCTGCCTATATTCCCGGGGGGAGGTCACTTGGTCTTATATGCAGCAGCGATAGTGGCGTCAGACCACACTGCTTAATGGAAGTTAATTCTATTCGCAGCCACATCGGGAGGCTCTCTTCTGGGGCAGTTTCCCTCTCGTTCTCCAACCATCTCAAGTATTTCACCATATGACTCGCCCAGTAGTAAAATACCAGAGATGGGAGGTGAAGACCTCCTCTATCCTTAGGGGGCGGATAGCTTGTAATATGCAATTCTGGGTTGTCTTTTGGCCCAGATAAAGTTTGTTATTATTGCGTTGAGTTTGCGGAACCATGAACTGGGAATCCACATGTTAAGCAAGTGTAATGGGTAAAACATTCTGGGGGAAAGGTTCATCTTGATGAGATTTACACGTCCCCAGAGTGTGATGGATAGCTTGGACCATCTCTTCAAGTCTACTTCCAAGATTTTTGCTAAATCGTCCAGGTTCAACTTTAAAAGGTGGGCCGGTTCTCTTACCACCTGGATACTCAGATATTTTAAAGAGTTCAAAGTCCAGGACATGCCACTCTGATTGACTATCAACTTATCCACCCTGTGGTTGAGTGGGAACACCAAAGATTTATCGACATTTAGCTTATAATTAGAGAGCATAGCAAACTCCTGGACCACCACCAGCAATGCCGGTATAGAGTTTTCTGGATCTGTCAACTGCAATAGTAGATCATCAGCATACGCTGATATTTTGACCTCGTGCCCTTAAATTACCACCCCGTGGATCAGAGAGCATTGCTTTATCCGGTGGATCAGGGGCTGTAAGTATAAAATAAAGAGCAACGGTGAGAGGGGACAGCCCTGTCTGGTGCCTGAGTGGAGTAAAAATCTTTCAGAAATCGCTCCATTGACCACCACTCTGGCTGATGGTGCGCTATAAAAAAATTCTGATCCAGTTCTGAAAAAGTTGGGGAATCTTACAGGCATTCAGGGCCCTAAGTAAGAAGTTCCAGTCCACCCTGTCGAATGCCTTCTCCGCATCCAGTGAAACTGAGACCTCCGGGTAGGGGGCATCCCTGGTTGCGGTGAGGACATGCGACAGGGTTCTAAGATGGTCCATCGATGAGCGTCCCCACACGAACCCGACTTGTTCTGGCCCAATCAGATCAGGGATTACTAGAACGAGACGGTCTGCCAAAATCTTGGCTAGGATTTTAATGTCTTGATTCATTGAGGATATAGGGCGATAACTTGCCGGTGATTCCGGGTTTTTCCCAGGTTTCAGAATTAACACAATTAAAGCCTCCCACAGGGCCAGGTCAGTTTGTGCGACAGATAAAATATACTGAAAGAGAGACATTAACATAGGGAGCAAAAGATTTAAAAATTTTTTTATAGAAATTTGCCGAAAACCCATCTGGGCCATCTTGCCTGAACTTTAACCTCACAACAAGGTATAGTTTAGAATATAGTATCTAGTGTTTTCTATGACTCCTCCAGTTTTACTTTTGTTATTATCTGCATTTCAAAAGTTCTTCAAAACTGTAGACCTTTCTGTATTGCTTTTATGATTTTCTTATCAACTCCGCCTGGGGTCTGACTGTGTTATTTAACATTTTAAATAGGAGGGCTTTGAAAAGACCGTGTGCCTAAAAAGACAGAACCCGCTCGACTATTGTATAAAACTACCTAGGCAAGACATAGGCAGTGACCGTGGTGGGATTCAAATACTGAAAGCAGTGCAGGGTCGAGGGAACTCAAAACTACAGAATCCACCCTCCCATTGGGAAAAGGAAGACTGGGACGTCTTCCTGAACCCTTACTTCTTCTTACAAGTTCCTGAATAGGGGGATCCTCTCTGCAAGCAGGAGGTCCTGCCAGACTGCCCAAGGTTTGGGGGCCAGGGGCGCGTGATGGATTTGGTGGGAACGGTGGGTTGTTTTATGCTTTCCTGGGGCCATATACCTGTCTCCCTTCTCTTGAAATGTAACAGGTCCACATTAGCCTTTATAGAAATACAAGTTATTTTGTAGTTACCTGTTAAAGGGACAGTGTCTTAATTCCAAAGTACATTACAGAATGTATAACGTGGACCCACATAAATGGATATCAGCCTATCATGCAACAGAACTGAGCAGAGATTTGAATTCTTGTATCCCATCCATAGTAAACATTCCATCTATTGACTATAGAAAAGATAGTAAAGAAGCAAGGTGGGAAGAAAGGGGGAATAATATAAAAAAGGAGGAGGAATGGTGCGGAAATGGGTAAATGGGAGGGAGGGTGGGTTGGGAAAAATAGTTTATAAACGGGAACTGTCAGCAGTGTGCAAGTAAAACATGGGACTTATAAGCCCCAATTAGCAAATCGCACCAGCTATACATTATTTAAATACCCTGTACTGTTCAAATCTTTATCTGGCTAATTCTGCGACCCTCCACCTGCCATTATTGTCCCAGAGTCCCCCACAGCCAGCCCTCTGATGATGTGACTGACAGATTAAGCCGCAGGGGATCCTGTTTGCCACTATATAGTTGCCCGAAAATAGTAACAGATATGAAGCACATGTCCACGTTTCTAACTCTGCTACTGATCGAGTGATGCAAGTCTTGCCTGGGATAGTGCAGGAGGAGTTTAGGGAGCCGGGGCATGGTCTTAGACTGGTAGTACACTAAGTGGCTTTAGCTGAGGTGCAGCCAGTCTATGGGAGGGGGGAGATGGAGCTCCGAACTTGGAGCTTCAGTTCATGCCTGAAGGAATGGTGTAGAGAAGGGGATTGGCTACGCTGGGGACTGAGGACCCACCTGGAAGGATAAAGGCCTATATAGGGTTGATGGCCTGTATCCATCGGGGAGGGAAACCACAGTCCTCTGTGGATGGTTTAAATGTTACTTTGATGCACGTTTAGTGTGAACAAGGAGGATGGTGGAAGAGATTGGGGTGGCAGAACTGCACCCCTCCCAGGCTGAAGTAGAGAACAGGGAGAACTGGAAAGGAGTGGAATCGCTGGGATTCAGATTACTACAGGAAGCGGGGTGGAAGAAATGAAGGGGGATGGGAGAAAGTGCATTAAATGCATTGCGGGGGGGAGGAGGGAAAGCAAAAAGTACAAAAGAGTGGTAACAGAGTGGTAGCAAAACCTTGAAAGCCATTTGTGCGAATGCTAGAAGTCAATGAAATAACATTCCAGACCTAGTGGCCACAGTGACAGAGGTCGACTTGGATATTGTGGCCATTACTGAGTCACAGTGCTCTTAATAACTGGGACATGGCAGGCTGTACCAGGTTATACTGTGTTCAGGAAGGACAGGATAGAAAGTAATGGAGGGGCATGGTACTTTATATGAGGGAGGGCATTAAAGCAATGGAGATGCAGGGAATACGGTGGGGAGTAGAGAATACTGCGAGTCACGCTACAGATGGGTAATGGAGTTTCTGTTCACACTGGTGTGAACTACAGATCTCCAGCAGAGGGGGAAGAATAAGATAATGTACTGATGGAAGCCATTGGCAAGATGGCAGAAAAAGGGGAGGTGCTATTGGTGGGGGACTTAATTCTGTCTACCGGATGTAAACAGGAGTCTTCCAGCTGTGGCTTCAGCTAGAAGTATAGAACTCTTGAACTCCTTCAGGGAGCATTCCTCAGGCAACTAGTAAGTGAACCCACTCATGATGGGGCAATACTGGACCTGGTACTCAACAACAGGGACAGTGTTGCAGATGTCAGGGTGGTGGTAGCCACTTGGGGACCAGCGATCACCGTACAGTGTGGTCCATTTTATGTGGGCAGTTGCGGAATCAAACCACAAAAAGGCAAGATTCCTGGACTTCAGCAGGGCAGATTTTAAAAATGTGGGAGGATGCCTCATGGATAAACTGGCAAGGGAGGATGAACTGAGTGGAGTGGAGGAACAGTGGGCGAAGCTAAAAGGGAGCATAATGAAGGCCAGCAAACCTCTGCGTCAAGCAAGGGTGCAAAAGAAAGAGACCACAATGGTTCTCGAATGAGGAGGGTAGCATTCAGAAGGCACAAGGAGTTGCAGAGGGAGCAGGAGAGGGAGGCATGCCAGGGGAAATGGAGGGAATCAGGGAGAGCAGTAAGGAGCGCAAAGGTACAAATTGAAGAGAGAAAAGCTAAGGCAGTAACAAAAGAAGATAAGACATTTTAGGTATATAAGTGAAAAGAGGAAGACCAGGGTGGATTGTAAGATTAAAAAGGGAAGGGGGACTGTGCAGAGGGGGACCAGGGAAAGGCAGACATCCTGAACAAATGCTTTTTTCGGTATGCCCAGAGGAAAGAGATGAGGGACCACAAAAATGTAACCGGAGCATTGGAGGGACGTGGACACTAGTCAGAGTCCTGAAGGGACTCACAAATCTAAAAGTGGACCAAGCAATGGGACCAGAGTGAGTCCACCCAAAAGTATTGAGAGAGCTGGGGGAGGTACTGACTGCACCTATGATGGCCCTGTTTAACGGCTCATTGGAAACAGGAGTGATCCCTGAGAACTGGAGGAGGGCAGCTGTAGTCCCACTTCACAAAAGTGGTGGCAAGGAAGAGTCTGTCAGTGGGAGGCCGGGACTCTCTTCACAAGGGATTTCAATGCACGGTTGAAGGAATGGTGCAGGGGGAAGGGTTTCAGCTTCACTGGGGACTGGGGCCCCACCTGGAGGGATGCAGGCCTGGCACAAGGCGTACAGCCTGCATCCATCAGAGAGGGAACTGAGGTCTTAGAACAGTTCAAATGCTTCCTTAGCTAAGCATTTAAACTAGCTGAGAGAGGCAGAAGGAGGCAGGAAACACAAGTGGTCTCCCCAAACAAGCTCTTGAGGAAGAAAACGAGAATACTGGGGAAGAGACAACCTGAAATGGAACAAATAATGAATGCCAGCGGGTAGAAGGTATGGATAAAACTAAACAATATAACGAGGGAGGGGAAAAAGGGTAGAGGGTGGCAACTTCACCTGGAGAGCCATGTGTGCAAATGCTCAAAGTCTTTGCAACAAGATTGCACACCTAAAGGCTACCGTGTTAGAAGCAGACCTGGACATAGTCCCCATAATAGAGACCTGGTGCAATGCAAACCAGGACTGGGAAGTGGCCGTACCAGGATGTACTTTGTTCAGGAAGGCTAGGGTAGGTAGAAAAGGGAGAGGAGTGGGTCTTTATGTAAGGGATAACATAAAAGCTACAAAAATACAGGTGGAGCAGGGAGAGGAGGAGAGGAGATACCATGGGTCACTCTGGAGAGAATGAAAGGGGCAGCTGTTCGAACAGGAGTAATATACATATCTCAAACACAGGGGAAGGAGGTGGATAAAAAATGATGGAAGCAATTCTGAGGATGGCCTGCAAGGGGGTGTTACTGTTAGAAGATTTCAATCTACTGAGTATGGATGGGAGCCTTCCCGCTGCAACTACAGCCAGGAGTAGGAAAATCCTAGATACCTTGCAGGGGGCATTCCTCAGGCAACTAGTATTGGAAACCACTTGAGATGGGACATGACTGGACCTAGTACTGACAAACTGGGACTGTGTGACTGCTGTAGCAGTGGGGGACCACCTGGGGACCAGGGATCGCTGTACAATGTGGTTTTGATATAAGATCTGGGCCAGAACCGAATTACACAAGGGTGAGGGTACTGGACTTCAGGAGGGCCAATTTTAAGGAAATGGAAGAATGCCTCAGGAATGCCCTAGAAGGGACAGGAAAACTAGCGGGAGTTGAGGAACAGTGGGCAAAAATAAAAGGGGGCATTGAACAAGCAACAAACCTCTTAAGTCTGGCACATTTGGTAAGAGCAAGAGAAAAAAAGAAAACCACTACGGTTTTCTAAGGAGGTAATGGAGAGAGTGAGAGCAGGAAAAAAAAAAAAAAAAACACAGGAGGGAGATGTGGATACTTACCAAGAGGAACAAAGGGAGACAGGGATGGCAGTTGGAAACCCAAACGTGCAAATGGAGGAAAGGATTGCCAAAGTGGTGTCAAAGGGAGATGATGCATGTTTTACATAAGTGAAAAGAGAAACACAAATGGAGGGATAGTAAGGCTGAAAGAGGAAGGAGGGGGATGTGTGGAAGAGGATCAGAAAAAAGCCGATCTACTGAACAAATACTTCTGCTCAGCATTTGAGGAGGAAGATGGAACTGAGCCAAAGATAAAATATAAGGGTATAAAGAGATGGGAGGAGGACACAAGTCCTTTTACAGAAGAAAGAGTGCTTAAGGAACTATCATCGCTAAAAGAAGACAAGGCAGTGGGGCCAAATTGGGTGCACCGCAGGATACTGAGGGAACTGAAAGAAGCACTGGCTGCACCTCTGTCGGATCTTTTCAATCTGTCACTGGAAACGGGAGGTGCTGGGGGACTGGAGGAGGGCAAGATGTAGTCCCACGCCACAAAAGTAGAAGTAAGGAAGAAGTAGGGAACTACAGGCCTGTCAGCCTGATGTTAGTAGTGGGCAAGGTAATGGAAGCACTATTGAAAGAAAGGATTGGGGAATACCTTCTGTGCCAATGGTCTATAGGATCCGAGGCAACATGGTTTCACAGGGGGGAGATCTTGACAGTCAAACCTGACCGAGTTCTTTGATTGGGTGACCAAAGAGGTAGATTAAGGAGAGGCAGTGGACGTAGCCTACGTGGATTTCAGCAAGGCCTTTGACACCATTCCACATAGGAGACTAATAAGCAAGCTAAGGAGCCTAGGAGTAGGGCCTGAAGTAGTAAAGTGGATAGAAAGTTGGCTGAGGAATAGGAATCAAAGGGTGGTAGTAAACTGCACCAACTCTGGAATAGGCACAGTGACCAGTGGGTGCCACAGGGATCAGTACTAGGGCTGGTCCTCTTCAGTGTCTTTATCAGTGACATCACAGAAGGACTGGAAAGGAAAGTATGCCTGTTTGCAGACAACATAAAACTCTAACTGAGTAGACACACCTGGGGGGGTAGAAAGATGGGGGATGATTTAAAAAAAAAAAAAAACCTCTGAAAGAATGGTCATGGGTTTGGCAGCTGAGGTTTAACGCACCAAAGTGCAAAATCATGCACATGGGGCGCAACAACCCAGGGGCAGCATACCAACAGGGAGGAGAGGTGTTTACAGTCACAAAGCAGGAAAGGGACCCTGGAGGTCATCATTTCTGGTGACCTGAAATTAGCTAAATAGTGTGACAAGGCAGCGGGTGAGGCTAGAGGAATGCTTGGATCTGTACTAAGGGAGGAGAATCCATAACAGAAGGAGGGAGGTATTAATAATCTCCCTGTTTAGATCGCTTGTGAGATCCCACCTTGAGTACTGTGTATAGTTCTGTCTCCAAAAGACATGGATAGGGTGGAGGTGATGCAAAGAAGGGCAACCAAAATGGTGCATGGCCTATATCAGAAGCCCTACAAGGAGGGGCTTAAAGATTTAAATATGTACTCCCTAGAAGACATGAGGAAATGGGGGGAGGAGGATATGACGGAGGCATTAAAGTACATTACAGGAATAAACAAGATACAGGAAGGGAGCATTTTCCAAATAAAAAGATGGTCAAGGACAAGGGGTCATAATATGAAGCTGGACCGGGGGCTCAGAGAAATCATTAGGAAGTACTGGGGAGGGGTCAACAGCCCTCTAGGGCACACAAGTCTTCCCCATTGTACCACAATTCCATGGTTCAGATCACCACAGCCCAAAGCTGACTGGTACGAGAGAGAGAGATACCTTCTTTATTTACATTTTGGTGCCAGTCTCTCCAGAAACTAGCTGCGTGGTACTGAAGTGGCTGGCTTTTACAGTGGAATTGCAGGCTCAAAACACAGCTCTGCTGCCACAGTGCACAGCTATCTCAGTCCAGTTGTCATTGGGGATTATCTCCAGGCAGCCTAACCCGTTTCTGCCTTTCCACATCACAAACCAAGCCAGCTTTTAAATATTATCACATAATTGCAAACATTGTGATCCATTCTCTAAATAAGTTGCCCATTTAGTAAGTTCAGTACAAATCGGTTATCTATAAACTGTTCTACTCCCACGTGAGTAGACTGCTGATTTACTTTAAAGTTAGATGTTTTAGTTGACATTATTAGAACTGTAATAGCGTATTTACTTTGCATGCTGAGCTGATGAAAACAATGTAACCTAAACTATGAGATCTTTCCATGCCATTTTGCATTTATTGCAAACACAGATCAACTAATTGCTAACAGCTTAGTTTCAGGGAGCAGATTACCTGGCATTTATTCAAAACTGGCCCCTCAACCAGTTAGAAAAACAAATATGATGAGTACATTGCTTTGCAAAACTATAACAGTGCTTCATCTAGATTTTCAAACTTCATTCCCATTTTCGTCATTCGTTTAAACATATTTTGTTAGCCGGTTGACATAAGATTGATCATTTTGTTTGTGACTCTGCAGCAGCCCTTGTGATATTGATCTATGGCATAACAGATTGCTAATTATTTTAAAGCTGGTTTCATTGCTTGTACCACAGTTACATTTACGTTGTTGCTTCCCAACAGCCTGTCTCTTTTATTTATCACTGGAGAGGAGCTCTGTAAAAGGTTTCAAAACAATGGCTCTTTCTAACCCCAAGAATCACTCATGATTAAACTAAATGCAGTCAGCCTCCTGTGTTGAACTGCCCGGAGAGATGGAATTGTATGCAAATTATGGAACCCTCATGTGGCTCATGCCGCTTTTAAACTGCTGCCTTAGCAACTGCTGCACTCTGAGTGCTTAAGATTCTTTGCTCTGCCTGCCTAGTAAGGACGTCCCGGAGAACTCTCCTTGAACTGTCTTCAGAAGTCATCATCTGTGTGGAAAAGTACTCATTTTGAGTTTTATTTCAGATTGCTGCCTTAGAAGTTTAGTTTTTAATATTTGTAGTGTAGTTTGGGGTTTTTAGCGGTTCCCTGGAACCGAGGGTTCCGCTCCCTCTGTCTAGATTTCATTAGTTTTTTTTATTTAGCTTTCTGTCTACGGTCGGTTCCTTTGACCGCTTTATTTTAATTAATTTGTAAGTATTTTTTCGGTTCTGTTTTTTTCGAGGAACCGAATAGCGCTCGGTTCCAGGAACTGTTAGCGTTTGTTTATATTTAAAATTACCAGTTCGTGTGTGTGTGTGTGTGTGTGTGTGTGTGTGTGTGTGTGTGTGTGTGTGTATATATGTGTGTGTGTGTATGTATGTTTATATATATATATATATATATATATATATATATGTGTGTGTGTGTATGTGTGTGTGTGTGTATGTGTGTGTGTATATATATATATATATATATATATATATATATATATATATATATATATATATATATATATATATATATATATGTATATGTATATATATATATATATATATATATATATATATATATATATATATATATATATATATATATATATATATATATATATATATATATATATATATATATATAGTGTGTGCACACATATAATATGATTTTTTTTTTATGTTGTTCTGAGATTGGTAATTGTTTGACTTATTTAATGTCAGAGACCCACTTAGATAAGCCTAAGAAACGTACAGGACCCACTGGGTTTAAATATTGTGAGTCCTGTGGTCTGATTATAGCAAAGGCAGATAGACACTCTCTTTGTATTTCCTGTTTGGGCATCAGTCATATCTTTGCTAATTGTGAGATTTGCAAATCTTTCTGTCCAAAAACATTAAGAAAGAGGGCAAAAAAGCTAGAGGAAATGGCTTCTGCTTCTGCTGCTGATACTAGTGCATCTACCTCAATCCCTAAAAGGGATGGAGGCACGGCTAAGGACATAGACAAAAGTTCTGAGAAACCTGACCAAGGTAAGACAAAGAGGACTGTGGAGATAGTGGCTGAGGCTGTCCCTCTTAAGAAAAAGTGCAAAGAGAAATATGTCACTGCGCTTCCGGCTGAGAAGGCTAAGGAGCTCCCAGCAGACAAACATAGTATGCCCTCGGCTGAGGACATTGCTGAAGCATTACAGGTCCTACTAGCCCTGCAGGCTGCAGCCCTGGTTCCTACACTGGCTGCATTGGTTCCTTCTTCGGTTCCTGTTTCTCAGGAACCTCAAATTTATGGTGAGGAGGATGAGGAGGATTTTGAAGGGGAACCGATATGCCCTGAAGTTTCCCCTGAGCAGGAGTTAGAGTCCCCTCCTAGGGGCCCAGAAGAGTATTCCTCCAATTATGCTTTTGTAAAAAGCATGGTGGAAACCCTTAATCTCCCTCTTCAGGAGACTGAAGAGGAGGTGGAGGAAGCAGAATTTCTCAATGTGATAGGTCTAACTCCAGCAAAACAACTTCTTTTGCCAATGCATAAGTCCTTAAAAAAAGCTACATTGCAGATACTGCAGACCCCAACTTCTATCCTTGGGGTAGGTAAACAAGCTGATAAAAAGTATCAGCTAGACAGATCGACTGCTGAATTTTTGTTTCACCATCCTGACGTAGAAGGGGTGATTCATGCTGCTGCCTGTAGCAAAGCCAGAATACCACTGGCTACCCACCCTCCAGATAAGGATTTGCGAAGGATGGATGCCATGGGGGAAAAAAAGGGCTACATGGCTGCTTTCTTGTTAGTCAGGCAAGCCAACTACATGGCATATGGGGTACGGTACTAAAAGGCACTCTGGAACACAGTTTTAGCCCTTGCCGACAAGGTTCCAGGTGAAGTGGTAGTGGATCTGCAAGAAACAGCAAGGACAGCACTTGATGCCGCTAAATATCAATTCCATATGGCAGTGGATGCCAATGACACAGCTGCCAGGCTAATGGCATTAGCTGTCTCCCTTAGAAGATTTGCATGGCCAAGGGCCACCAACCTTACCGCAGATGCACAGGCCAAGGCAGTGGATTTCCCTGTGGAGGATAAATCATTGTTTGGTGATAAAACCGAAGCATATATGAAAAAAGTAGAGGAATACAAGTCTACTTTTCATAGCAGTTCGAAGGACAGACCTTCTACTCTCGATAGATCCTAGAATAGGGGAGGCAGGGGTAGGGTTTTTTATCCCAAACCCTCTTTTCAGACACATGCCTCTCAGCCACAACAACAAGCAAGAGGCTATTTCAGAGGAAGGGGCAGGAGAGCGATGAGAAGAGCGTCTACTTTTCCTCAGCCTCAGACACAACCCTCACAGAACACCTGATAGGCTGCTTCAGGTCACATCTCCCTTTTGTGGAACTACCAATGGGTGGCAGTTTGACTCGCTGCCTCCAAGGGTAGCATATTATCACCACTTCACTCAACTTTATCTCATTTCATTTCCCAAGTTGGGAACAAGAGTTTTCACACCAGTTACCCCTGCAGACAGGGTTTTTACTGGACACAGAGGTCAAACACCTTTGTTAATCAAAACGGTTTAACAGTGCCCCTAAATCAAAGGGGCAGAGGGTTATATCCACATATTTCTTTATGGGAACCTATTTGGATCTTAGAATGTTAAAATAAACATTTCAAAGTAAAAAAAAAAAAAATAAATAAAAATAAACTTTAGTATGCCACTCTGGCATTAATCATTCCCACAGACTGGCCTCAGGCTAGTATCAATTGACAACACTTTTTCAGCCTAGTCTCTGTTTCAAGGCCTTAAAAGATATGTTGTAATAATAATAATAAATAATTTTTGTTTCCCCTACCTGGGCAACTGGTTGATACTGGGTTAGTCCCTGCAACATGCAGAGCACTTCCTGGCTCTAATATCCCTGTTCTCTCATAAACAACCAGAGGCCCCAGCAAAAAAAAAAAAGTACAATTACTGGAGTTTATTGGAGCAGAAGTGAGTAACATCCTAGACAAACTTGTTTGCACCAGGAGAAACCCAAATCAGCCGGAGAATTCCTCAGGCTACTGGGCACAAGGTAGCTGCCCCCAACCATAGTGACCCTGGTTTGCCAGGTTTCACAGAGAAACATCCAGGTTTGCCTAGGACAGTGCTAGTCACAAAGAACAGATTCTGTCTTGGATGACTCCAGTCACCCACATTCTCGTATAGCTACTGCAGCAGTGGCTGGACAATCAAAACCTTAGAATAGGTGCGTTTTTGTTCCCAAGGGAACATGTTTTCTGTTCTTTAGTTCTCGCATGAAATGCTTCACTTTTAGACGAGAATCACACAAGTTTGATCATGCAGCAAGCAGCACATGGTCTCCCCAACAGTTCTTATTGCACTCCACAATTATATAGTACATAAACAAACAGATAGTAACCAGGTCAGCACCACCGTGCACAGGAGCAATGGGGCTGTGATCCATGACATACTCTATGGGAGTATCCTAATCAGCCATGCTCCTGCAGCAAAAGACAATGCTTGGTCAGCTCCCTCAGCAGGATAAGTAGTTCCTGAACGCTCAGATGCTCATTACAATCTTCAGGAGATGGGGCACTCCAGAGGTAGATCTTTTTTTGCCTTGGTAGAAAATCACCTGTGCTCAGTGTACTGTGCAGGCTTCTTCTGAGGGTCAGATTCCTCCTGAGCTGTGGGCCCTTGATTGGACAGTGGGAGTTTTTTCTCTGTATGCCTTCCCTTCTTTTCCCAGTGGTATTCAGGACCCTGCTGAAATCGAGATACTAATCAGCAAAAATAGCATAAGTTTCACTGAATTGGCATAGACAGCATGAGTACTGGCTTCTCTTAACTCTGTCAGTAGTTCTCCATGTCACTTGCCAAGGAGGCACAATTTGCTGACCTCCTCTCAAGGCAGGATCCTGTATTCCAGCCTCCAGTCACTGAGGTTCAAAGCCTGGCCCTTTGACGAATTAGAAGTTGCTAACCTTAGACTGCTAGATCCAGTATTGCCTGTGCTTAAGGGTTCTAGGAAACCTTTTTGCACCAAGAAAACCTATTCTTCTAAATGGAAAGGGTTTCATATATATGTGGTTTGCAGGGAAGGATATTGACCCCTGCAAGGCTGACTTGTTTTTTTTTTTTGCCTAGACTGCCTCACACACTTAGTCTCTGTTTATTTTTCTGCTGGTATAGGGAGAGCCATGACCTCTCATCTGGTCTTCAGAAAATATTTAAAGACCTTCAGCCTTCATCTCCCTCCACTGAGGGAACCAGTTCCAGTCTGGAATCTGTATATCTGTATTGCCACACTCATGGACAGACCATTCAAGTCTATGGAAACTATAGATTTGAAATATGTCACTTGGAAAGCTCTGTTTCTGTTGTTTCACTATAACCAGAAAGATCAGTGTCTTACAGGTCCTGTACATAGTTGAACACTACATCTTGTTCCACAGCTATAAGATGGTCCTCGGGAACAATAGAAATTCCTTCTTAAAGTGGTATCTCATTTTTTCCATTTAAAATCAGTCTATCATCCTACCCCTCTTTTTCTTTTCAGACAACTTAGTTCTCCGGAAATAAAGCTTCGCTTACTGGAGGTCAGAAGGGCACTTAGCCGATATATTGACAAACCAAGTCTTACAGATCAAGTCAGTCACAACTCTTCCTTGCCTATAGTGAAGTAAGTAGAGTTAGGCCTTCCACAAAATGTACAGTTGCTCACTGGAGAGTGGTATGTATACAGGTTTGCTATGCCAAGGTGGATAGACACCCCTGGGCTTGAGGGCACATTACACCAGAGTCACAGCTACGTCAGTAGCAGTTTTAAGATAAATTCCACTACTGGAAATCTGCAAAGCAGCTACATGAGAACAGTACACACCTTTACAAACCATTTCAGATGGTACATTGAACCCAGAAGTGATGCTGGATTTCGTACAGCAGTGCTGCAGAACCTGCTTTTAAGATAGGTTCTCGGCCCAACCTCCAAAGGTACTGCTTGGTAGTCTGCATTTAGTTTAATCATAATGAGTGATTCCTGGGGTTAGAAGGAAAAATTACTCACCATAGTAATCTTGTTTCTTCAAAGGGATCACTCATTATGATTAAAGCTCCCTCCCTGCCTCCCCTACTGGAACCTATGTAGTTTATAAGACAAAGAACCTCTGTGCTCAAACACTGAGGCAAGGGTTACCCCAAAGGGCATTTGGCTGGGAAGCCAAGTTTCAAGAAAATACAAAATCACACATGCCCACACAATGCAAAGTAACCCTTGCCTCAGTGTTTGCGCACAGAGGTTCTTTGTCTTTTAAACAGTTTTTTTATTTTAATGGGTTCACCACAACATATCCAAGACACAGTGTCTTAAGGGTAGCTGGTCCATTCCACTGGGGTGTCAAACAGACAAGGCATACTGATGAGTCCTGGTAGGACGAAACACGTGTCTATGTCTTCTGTCAGCACCCTCTGCAAACTGTGTGAGAGGCCTTTCGGCACCATGCATTTCTGCTTAAAGTTGGACCAGCATAACATTCTGTGGTGATTTGCATATGCAGTCCATGATGCTTTGCATTGTGTGGGCATGTGTGATTTTGTATTTTCTATGTAGTTTATTCTGCTTCCCTGCTGTAGGAAGTTTTGGCCTATAGGGCTTAGGTTAGAGACTCACCTTTGTGTTTAACCAGTTGGTTTCCTTGTGGTCTCAAGTTTCTTAGATTTATTGGTATGGGGCATTTTTGACCTGAAAGGGCCAAAAAACTTTATTTTATTTTATTATATTAGAATGTTAGTTGTTAATTAGTGGGACTTATGTAAGCATTAATCACCGCTGAGGTGGCATCTAATGAGGTGTCGTGGTTGGGACCATTGGCACGAGGTCGAGGCCGAGGCGGTACAACGTTCCCACCATGCATTAATTCCCCATTAGATGCCACCTTCAGCGGTGATTACTGCGCTTGTAACATGGAGATGCTCGTTAGTACTGTGGAGTACGCAGGCTGCTGCTCAGATGACACAAAAGACGACAGTTGGATAAACTACTGTGATTTTTAAACTTACTTTCAGATTTCGGCACAGTACTCTGTTGCATACAGATGTCGTTCCGCTACTTTTCCAGTACAGGGAAATACAGTTACTGCAATAGCGATTCATGCACATGTCCATTATTTTTGAGCGGCCATTTCGCTGCGAGACTGCCTAGGATTGCGTTTGTGTCGCTTGGAACCTCTGCGCAGCCAGCTGCTCGCTGATTTGCATACCCATGTCCTCATTCTGGGGATCTCTTTCCAGTGCCTGCCCTGCTCCCTCTCTCTTTGCCACAGCAGCTTGCCCTACCTGTCTGCGGTTAGTCCATGACTGCGCCGCAGTGTCCGTGCCTCCCGGTTGCCCCGTACTTAACATTCACGGTCCCGTGGATGGTGAAAGTGTGGCAGCTGAATGCTTATGGGGATGTGCCTCCTGCTCCTGCAAGTCCTGCCCCGCTGCTTCCTGTCTCGCCCTGTTCTTCTGGCCCCAGGTCAGTACTTCTGTGTCTTGGTGCTGGTGTGTGCTCACTTGTTCTGTGATCTTCTGCTGCTCGGTTCAGCGGAGGCTGCGGTCCATGCCCCTGCAGTCCAGCCTGGTTACCGGCGCTACCAGCTCTCTCTCTGTCGCTGCTCCTGCATGCTTGCCCCTCTGTGCTGGCTGTCTCGCTACATCGGGCTACCTAAGTGTGCCTGCCTATGTACCTCGTCTCGACTTATCCCCCCAGCCTGCCTCTGGTACTGTCTCACTGCTACCTGATTGTGTGGCTCTTTCTTTCAACACTGCCAGCTTTACACGCCGCTAATTCTGTTCTGCTGGCTGCTTTCGGCACTACAGGAGCAACACGGCATTATCATCTCATAACGCCGCCGTATTCTGTACCACGCGATGTCGTGCCACCCATCAGCTTGCCCGCCTCGCTGTGTAAATACCGCCTGTTACAAACCTAATTAGGCTACGTAAGAATCTGAAGCACTCAGAGTGCAGCAGTTGCTAAGGCAGCAGTTTGCAAGTGGCATGAGCCACATGAGAGTTCCATAATTTGCATATAATTCCATCTCTCTGGGCAGTTCAACACAGGAGGCTGACTGCATTTAGTTTAACCGTAATGAGTGATCCCTTTGAAGAAACAAGATTACTATGGTGAGTAATTTTTTCTTTTAAGCCTACTGTAATGTCTATTTTTTTTGTTTGTTTTTGGTAATTAATTAGGACCACTGAAACCGAAGGTCCTGTTTTCAGGGGCAGCACAGATCTGGTTATAGAAAGATGCACATATAGTGGTCAAAACGTTCAAGATTGTGCAGAAATTTGGGGTGCATAGCGCAAATAAACAGGGTTGCAAAGGCACGCAAGTATTGCAGGATACAAGCGAGTTAAGTGATAAGACTGTCAAGAATACCAAATACAAACAAGTTAGTTTACAAAACCTAGGATGTGGGGTCTAGTAGGACTATAATACAATTATCCTTTCTCTGCTTTGTCTAATTTGGGTGATCTGGAGCCACACACACTAGAAAGAGTTAAGTATTGCTCCTTCAAATTTCTGAGGGCAAAGAGAAATCTTTCATTTAGATAAAATTGTATTCTGGGACTGAATCCAGAGATAGAATTTTTGTACAGTATTCTGAAAGGCCAAAAAGGCCCATAGGAAAAGAAATTGTATCCACTTTTATAAAGCTTCGGGTTTGAATTATGTGAGGATTTCAGTGGAAAAGTAATGGCTTGATTGTGTGCGTCAAAAAAGCAGAATTCTGCCAGTGTTCTCCATGGCTCAAAGACTTGACTTATTTGACGGTATGCTTTTGGCCTAAAAGGTAGAACTTTAAAATACCAAAACAGGGTTGAATTTTAATAGATTTACAGACAACATTGTGTTTTAAAGAGCTAGTAGTACCAAACGTTGCAGACAGAAAATGTTATTCATTTTTAAAAGTAGTTACTTTTTATTTCTGAAGTATTTTTTTCCCATTTGCTCATTAAAAGGGTCTGTACTGGACTGGTATTAAGTGTGCTGTAAGAAATGCTTTACCTGGAGACTGGCATATCTAGTTTTTTTCCATTTCATACTTCATCAGCATCGTGACCTCATTGTGACTTAAACAAGTGATCGATCTTGGAGCAGGTGATTGACTTTTCTTGGTCAGTTGTGATGTCGCAGACCGGTCATAGGGCTGATGATATGAAGAGGAATAGAACTAGCTATGTCAGCCTCCAGGTAGAGGATGGTTCCACACATCACATCAAGTACTGTCTGGTAGAAAATCTTATAAGCCAAAGGGAAATGAAAAATTACTTCAGCTATAAGTGATTGTTTACTACTTTATAAAGTTAACATTAATTTTAGTTCGTATATTAGTTCTTTAAAACTAATTGCGGCTGAGTTTTCCTTTTTTGCACTTGGTTTCGGAGTAGACCTCGTACCCCTACTACGCCGTCCGCCTGGGCTATTCAAGGCCATCCTTACCTTGGCTTCATTGTGCTCGGGGGGCTGGGGTTGTATGGGATTTTTCTCTGTTTTCTCCCCTTGACCCCGAGGCTGGTCACAGGACATATGTGTCAGGCAAGCGACATGATGATGCACGCCATTTGCCAGCGCCCAGAGCATCCTCCCTTCCCGGCTCTGGAGGCACGCCATTGCCTGTAATCCCATGCTTCACAGGCCCCCAGGGCGTCATGTGTGCGAGACACCTCCGGTAACCCACCTCTGGCGGAGGAGAGCATCCGTTGGGATGCTCGATCCTCCACCCCCCTCCTGCCGGTCCCAGACAACCCTGAGTCCGTGCCTGAACCTGGGTCACCGGCGTAGCACAAGGCATGGCGTCCAGCGTCTCAACCCTCAGTGCCACCAGGCCGGCTGCCGGTTGAGGTTTTAATAGATGGCAGTCTGTGAGTGCTGTCATTTTTTAAATCACTTTTACCTGCTGGTGAAAACATTTCAAGGTACAGTAGTCCCTTACTCTCGTTTGGATTAAGGAAGTAGACTTCTAAACACAGAACCCAACTTCTGCTTGGAGAAAACACAAAATAAAAATGTCAGTCCCTCCAAGCCAATACTTGAGCAATTTCTACAGCTCAGTGATAAGGTACATGCTTCAATCTGATGTATTGCTTTTAAATAGGTGTGGGGGTTCAGTTTGGCTGGAAGGCCCAAGAACAGTTATAGGTCTTATTTCCCACTGGTAGAGGATTTGAAGAGGTGGTTTTTGATCTATATTGCCTGTTTGGGGAGGGAGGTGGCAAGGAGTTTTCATTGTCAAGTGTCCAGCTGGAGGGGAAAAAAGTCTGAAGCTGCTGGGAGAGGGGCCAGGGAACTTTGTTTTTGGCAACGTACTGCAGGCAGTGGGGACGAAGTGTATTGCTAAACAGCAAACCAATAACACACTGGGAGTGGGAGCATATCTTAAGGAGCCTGTCTTGCAATATCACTACTTGGAGCACCTATAATGCTGCGCATTTCTATCTGATATTACAGTTTAACTCAATATTTTTCTCATTCAGCCTCAGGTGGCCGTTTTTGAATAAGGTTACATTAGAACCTTTCGACTTGTGTATATACACTCCGGGGCTGAATGATAATGTAGAGCTTTGATGTACTGTTGACTGCAGTGGCCTTTTTGAGGACCCCCATGAAAATGAGATTTCTCCTATAGCTATGCTAGTTCAAACAATTTAAAATAAATAGTAGTAGCATTTTTGTTTGCTTGACCATAAGTCATTCCTGTAATGTAACCATTGCCTGCTGCTTCAGCCTTGTATTGTCTGCCACTGTATGGCCCAGGTCACAACTGAAAATGGTCCTTTGGATCAGCTTGCCTACCCGGTCACCAAAAACATAAATAAATAAATAAATTCCAAAATACAGATTTAAACATTAAATGCCTCTTCAACATCTGATAGTATTACAAATAGACAAGAAGCAAGAAGAAAATCAATATTACAATATGGTGCATGGGAGAGCACAATTGTTAATGGAATTCAGGGAATTCCTGCTGTTGTTGCACCCTTGTAGTGACGTCACTACTAGGGTACAACAAAGTCTAAAGTCCTCATGCTCATCGTACTCTGACAGCCATGCCAATAGGTAATTTTTTTTTTCCTTTGACAGTTTCATCTGTCAGTTCTGTGGGGGGAAAAAATAGCAATCAGCAATTGCGTCCATGGTATTTTAAGAAAATGCCACCACAGAATGGCACCAGTTCCCAAAACTACTTGGCAGAGATGGGAGAGGCTCCAGGTACCATTCTCAACGTTGATACTTGTCCGTTGTCCGTAAGCTGAAGGGCCGTTGTTCCAATTTTCGCTTGTTGCTGTTAGGATTACGGCATTTCTGACAGCAGTTCCAAAACGCCCATAACATATAGTGACATCCGCCGCCACTATTCAGTTTGGATACTTGAAAAAAAAAAATCTTTGTTGCCACAATTCACAGTTGCCTATACACTAGAAAAGACAAAGGATGGGCAACGGTGAACAACAGCTGAGAGTTCACTTCTCAAGGTTGTCATGACAACCTCTTGAAGCGAACGCATAGCCGTTGTTCACTGTTGCCCCTCCATTATCCTCTATATATTGCATTCCATTTATGGTACTATATCAAGAGGTGTCCCTAAGTGGGTGAATGGAGAAAAAAACTTAGAAAATACAGATTTTAAACAAATCTGGTTTAACTAGACAAGGTTTTAACAGAAGTATTTGTTTTTCAGTTATGTTAGTCTGTGTTTGCTTCTTTGTGGGAGTATATTTTTAGGTACTATATACAGTGACTTCTTTGAATGTGCCATGTTTGTATGCGTTTTGTTGTAATGAAATGTTGAAAATTAACACACTTTAAGTTTAGGATTTTAATAACCTTGTAGGCTCACTGAGACAAAGATGTCTCTTTTTCAGTAGCAACCTGAACCAGAGTTAATTACTAAAATAACTATAACAGTGTAGATGGTGGAAGGGGGTTAGATACATATAGCACTGGTGTTTAAATGTCCAGGTGAGAGGAAATGGGGTAAGCATATAAGTGTGATTGCTGCAGTGTTATCTGTTCCCAGTAAGGGCCAATAGGAGAAGGAGGAACTCCTTTGTAGCACCCAATAAAATTATATTGGAGCCTTTTAAATGCTGCATATTATTTGGAAAGCTTATTTAGGGACTATTTGTTGGCATATTTTACTGAAAACATCCCTTTAAGGAGTATTTAGGGTAAATGGTTTAAAAAAAAAAAAAAAAAAAAAAAATCCCTTTATTAGCTATAGATACGTAGACAGTGTCGGCAGATAAGGACCTATGGCCCACCCAGTCTGAAGTACTGTTTTAAATTTCATCTATTGGGATAGCCCTTTGAGATGAGACACTGGCCCCAATTCACAAAGGGCGATGCAGGGCTTGTGCCAAGCCCCGAGTCAAACCCAGTGGTCAGTACAGTTGTGCCAAACTCATTGCCGCAACCTGCACACAATTCAAGATTGGGCGCAATTGCAGTACTTTTCCCAATTTACAGCAGCTTGCGCCAGATATTTTGGGCAAGCCCCGTGAAAAGGGTATCTGAGATTGCTGCAAGCTATATCGGAAAAAGCTGGTCTAACTTGTGCACGGGATAGAGAATCCCGATCACTGGCCAGGGAATGTCCTAAGCGCCATTCTCAGTATGTTCGGCACACCTGGGACTTGCAGCATTCCTGGAGCTTTTTGTGGATCGGGCCCATCTTGTTTTCATAGTTGTCCAAAGGTAGCAGCAGTTAAATGTTGCATTGTTTCACAGAAGAGAAAAAGCAAAAAAAGAAAAACACTTGTACAGCATAAAGCCTTCAGTTATTCACTGAGTAAATATTAAAAGAGAGTGGTTAGTGCATGCTGCAGTGTGCAGCAGGTACATTGAAAGCACACTGGATGGGCCCAGAGGTATCGGTTTCTAGGAATCTGTTACCAAAGCGGTGACCAGTAGTACTGAAATATGCTGCCAGAATTGTTTTGAAAAAGCAATGATGGGCAAACAGTTCAACTAAATGGCATGCATTCATAAACATTATATGCCATTTGGAGGCATGCCCTTTTGTCCTGTATTTCATACCCTGAATCAGTCACCCAGCAGGAAATACAGGTTGACATTTGCCATTATTGCTGATGTATTTATTTGCTGCATGCTTCAAGTGGGGGTAGAGTGTTGGAAATACAACTGGATAAAATATTCCATGTAGACTAGGCTAGCCTGGGCTGGGGTTTTGTTTTGATAGGTATTTTTAAAACCAAACCACCGCTGAGTAATTGCTACTATATGCATTATGCTGGAATCTGCATTTTGTTACAGAGTGAATGAATTAATCACAGTAACTACTGCATAGAGGACAATTCCAGAAAGCAGCATATAATTAAACTGGCTTGAGTTTGACAAAATCATGTACTTTTTCATGCAGATAAGTGTTTTTTTTTTGTTTGTTTGTTTTTTTTGAGCAGGGTGGACAGCATATTATAGTACTGGAACCTGCACTAAACCTTATTCATTAATGTGACATTTTTGGTGTATCAGCCGCTGCTAAGCAATTTAAATCCTAAATTGTAGTGAGTATAAAAGAATGTGACCTGCCCTGAAAACCCCAGCGTACCTCTCAACTTCTAGGAAGCTAGTCGAATAATGAATGGGCTTAGTCTAAAATAAATTTTTTGAAGAACAAAAAGCCTGTCACTCCAATGTTTGACATTATTTTTTTTTGTTTACAATTCCAATGGTACTGTCATGGAAACACAAATTTTAGGAACGACAGAACTGAATTATGAGGCAAAATCAGGGACAGTTGACAGCTATGAACTCCAGATCCAACGATGAGAGCCTATAGCTCAGTGACTAGAGCACTGGTAGTCTGGGGGTCTGGGTTCAATCCACAGTTGGTCACATTTTTTTTTTCTCACTACAGTTTGTGATTTATGAATGTGTATGCATTTCACAACTAATCAAAAGTTGGACTGGCAGATCCATGGGCATGTTCTGGAGACTTTCAAAATCGAACATCTATACAACCCTTTTCAACCAAAACACATTCTTGGTCCCAACCCTCTTATAGCGTGCCCTCATCTCTGATCTCTGTGTCCTCAGCAAAGACCTTGAAAAGGTGATCTTCACACAGTGCTGCTGCAGCCTTTCTTTTCATACCGTGCATGATTATTTCCTGTTGGCATTAATCGTAACCATTACTAACTGTGATGGCCAGAGCACCCTGTAGTCCTCCGTGTGGGCCTCTGTCGGTCTCTCTGGCCTTTGCCACTGAAACGGTCTGGATCAGCTTTGCCGCCATGAAGGTCCCCTTCGTTGGCAAGAGCCTAAATTCTGGTGCTGAGGTAACCCTGTTCTGCAACCTTCTAGCTTTTGGACTCCCTGTAGCAAGGGTTTCTGCTCTGGCTAGGACACGCTAGTCTCTCAAAAGAACTTTTACTATGCTCCCCTTTATCCAGGTACTTTACCCTCAGAGATAAAGTTGCAAACAACCAGCTACTCCAGTCTTTAGAAAAATAACTATTACTGAATGCTGGCTGTCAAGATGCAGCAGGAATATTCAGGTTTGGGCAACTTGAGCAAAATAAATGAAGTTGGTCACTGAGAATGCTCAGAAGTTTAGCTCATTTTGGTCACATTGAGTACATTCAGAAATGTATTTTCACGTGTGATGCTACATTTCTGAACATGCTGAGTGACCAGCTTCATAGGGTTTCCCACAGGACACCTATGAAAACAAACTTATGGCTCAATAGGCTTTTCTTAGTAAAACATATTTAATAAATAAATAAAATGTGAAGTGCCATTTACCTTTTGATTGAATATACAGCAGTCTATGTAGTTTACTTTTTGTACTATTTACTTTTTTAAGCGTTTTTCTATTTCTATCACAAACCTCCTAAACACCTGTTCTATAAATCAAATATGCCACAGACTGACTTATGATGCAACTTTTATCTTCATTTGAGAGTAAGTGTCTTTTGTACCTCCGTCATGGCTTCGCCATTTATGAGTTATCAACAGACCAATGCCCTCTCATGAAGTTAAAAATTATATAAGAACTGGAGAGCGTTTTCTGCCACAGCCAAACCTGGTTATAATTTGCCATTATAACCAGCTGGTTGTAAATGGCGAACACATGACTGGTTTCCCTTGCTCTACGCACACGCACACTGTCTCCCTACTTCAGCTCAACATGGCTACTTACAGATTAAGTTGTATTTATATAATTGCTGTGGTGAAAAAAATGCTATACAGCAATTATGTAAAACAAGACATAGGGTAGTATGTAAAACTCAAATTTTAAACACTCCCCCTTCAGTGTTGGATGCTTGTATAAAGCTATAGGGGTTTATGTAGCATCCAAAACCTTGCGTGTTTGTAAAATTGTTGTTTGTTTATTTATTTAGACAGCAGTTTGGAAAACCTTTGAGCCATAGGCTCATTTACAAAGGTACCTTATCACAGTAAGACAAACGAAAATACATGGTATAACAGCATAACACAGTATAACAGTAACTTAAGACATAGATACAAACAAGCTGGTACAGGTAGGATTGATGCAAACAATACCAGTGTTTATGTTGTCCTTAGCAGCTTAGTAGTAAGCTTTGTCATAAGTATTGAGTACGGCTTTGACTAGTGGCAATTACAGCTTCAGGTGTTAACAAGGTGGTTCCGTAAGGACGTTTTGAAGCACGATATAGTTGGAGCTTCGGAGATGGAGGGGGGCAGTGTGTTGAACCAGGAGGGGGCCTTAAAGCTGAAGGCTCTTTGGCTGTGAGAGGTCCTAGCTCTAGGGATAACAAGAGAGGTTTTCCCAGAGGTCCGAGTATGAACTAGTGGGACAGAGCGGCAGATGGTGGTGGTCAATCCTGGCGGGGATAGCCCAAGGAGGGTCTTTTTTGTAAGGGTACAGGTCAGATATTTGAGGCGCTCGTCAAGATCAAGTACCAGCGCTTTAGTGTACAGTAGACAGGTGTGTGTTAGCCTAGGTGCCCCAGTAATTAACCTGCAGGCCTTATTCAGAGTAGTGCGAAATTTATGGAGTGCGGTCTGATCAGCAGCACCATACACCGGCAGTCCATAGTCCACTAGGGACAGGATAGAGGAGGTGACTGCAGTCAAGAGCCTCCGGGAGGCAGTGTTTATACCGATGTAAGATGCCCAATCGGATATTAGTGGCAGTGACTAGGCAGCGATGTGTCCATGGAAGGAGAGGGAGGGTCAAAATGGATCCCTAGGTATTTATAGGAGGAAACTTGTTCGAGTGGGAAGAGGACCCAGAGTGAATGAGGAGTTTGAAGTTGCAGGACTTGTTTGAGGATGAGTGAAGAACATGTTTTTTGTTTTTTTAAGATTTATCACCAATCTATGTTCCTTGAACCAGCCTTCGGCTTCGGAGAAGGACTTCTGCAGCGAGTCCTGGAGGGCAATAGGGTTACGACTTAAGGCAAAGATGACTGCATCATCAGCGTACAATAGAATGTTCCCCGAGCAAGAGCGTGGAAGGGTGTTAAGGTAAAGGGAGAATAGTAATGGGCCCAGAATGGAGCCCTGGGAACCCAGAAAAGATGGGACAGATGTCTGAGTAGGTCCCATTAATTTTTACACGTTATGAGCGGTCAGACAGATAACTGGTGCACCAGGAGATAGGCCCAGCAGCAAAACCAGAGAGACTAAGGGCATCAAGAAGGAGGGAGTGGGAGGTGGTGTCGAAAGCTTTAGAGAGGTCAATGAAGACCGCACCAGCCAGAGAACCAGTGTCTAAGGAGGAGTGGAGAAAGTTGGAGAACTCTAGGAGGGCTGTGTTGGTACTGTGGCCCGCTCGGAAGCCATGCTGCTGAGGACATAGGACATTGTAGGTGAAGAGGTAGTCAGAGATTTGAGAGGCCACCATTTTTTCCAAGGCCTTGGAGAGAGAAGAGAGAGAATGGAGATTGGCCGATAGTTTCCAGCCACAGTCCTGTCACCACCTTTAAAGATAGGGGTGACAGTGGCGACTTTCCGGGCAGTTGGAACCTTCCCCAGGCAAAGAGAATGGTTGATGAGGCACGTGATCGGGGTAAGGACTGTGTCTAAGACCAGCCGTAGGATACACGGATCCAGGGTGTCACTGCCCGTGTTATTACTCTTGAGGGCAGTGACAAGGTGCAGCCTAAGTTCTTGGGCAGAAACATGGCTGAGGAGAAAATAAGGGCGAGAAAGATTTACGGCAGGCGCTGGGGGAGGAGGGTCAAAAAATTTGTAGGGAGGATAGGGCTAAGGTCAGTGAATGAGGTGTTGAGATGGTTGGCTATGAGGGCTGGGTCTGAGGAGATCACGCCATTAATGTTGATCTAGGAGGGTGGGGGGAGTGTGCACTCCCATTTAACTGTTTAATGTTATCCCAGAAGGTTCTGGGGTTCCCCCATGAGGCAGTGAGTGAGGACCGATAGTGCTCAGACTTGGCCTTTCTGATGACCCAGTGCACTTGTTTCGGGTGGCAGCATATAACTGCCTGTCACTGGGCCGGCCAGTCTCAATGGCACGGTGCCATAGGTTGTCCCTATGTTTGAGTTGGTGGATCAAAGCTGGGGTTACCAAGGGGGCATTCTGCCTTTTAGAACGGCGGGTCGACATTGGGGCAAAGATATCACAGGCATTATTAAAAGTTCGGGTAAAGAAGGAGAGAGCTGTGTCAATGTCAGGAGTTGCCTGTATAGGAGACCAGTCAATTTGGGACAGAAGTTCCTTTAGTTTTATCAGTCCACCAGGTATTAGACACAGCTGGCATGTGGACTGTGCTGTGGGTTTGGGGACTGAGGATGACCAGTGGAATAGAATGGGGGAGTGATCGCTGAGAGAGTCTGGGAGGACCTGTGCATTGGGGATCCGATTAGGCGGTTGGTGAGTACCACATCAAGCAGGGTACTGGAGCCTCTCTTGGGTGTCCTGGTAGGGTGGGTAACTAGTTGCGTTAGGTCTATTGCAGAAAAGGAGTCACGGGTAGAGGAGGAGGAGGGGCTGAGCCAGTTGACATTTAAGTCACCCACCAGAATTTGATCAGCGGAAGGAGGTAGTGAGGAAAGGTATTCTGTAAGAGAGGCAATGGCTCCTGCTGGTCCCTGGGGGGCACGTATGCAGTAGTCAGATAAAGGGGTCCCTTTAAAGGGTCAGGGGTTAGTTTCAGTGTAAGCGCCTGGGCCCTGGAGTCAAGGATGGGAGCAGGCAGGGCTAGTACGGGGAGAGATTCCTTGACATAAATAGCGCAGCTGCCGCCCCGTCTCCCAACACGGTCGGACCGGAAGAGGGTGAAACCAGGAAGGGAGACTAGGGAGTCAGGGGAGGATTTCGACAGCCAAGTCTCAACCAGAGCGATGACATCAGGGTTAATTGATGTGACCAGGCATTGTAGTGAGTCAAACTTTTTAGGAGGCTACAGATATTCATGGAGACCATGCATAGGCCTGTGGTGCTAGTCGGGAGCTCCTGGGAACCGGGCCAGGGTTTGGATGAATGTTCCCTGACAGGAGTAGTAGCATGACTAACACCCTGGCTGGGAGATGGTGAGAGGTTTTCCTACGATTGACATGGGGAGGTTAAGGGAGCAGGGGGTGGGCAGGGTGGTACAGGAAGGGAAGGCAAGAATAAGAAGACACCCAGATGTGCCTGAGGCGAGGAGGAAGCTAGGGGGAGGGCAGGGAGGACCGAGACACACAGAGGTCCCAAGGGGCAAGACAGCAGGTTCAGGAGCAAGGGGAGGGAGGGGTGCCAGGGCACAGTGCGGAGTAGCAGATGGGTAAGTGGGCAAGTGCACTGCTAGTGGGGATAGGCACAGGCAGAGCGTGAGGCAGGGCCAATACATTGTGGTGAGCAAGATCCAAGGGAAGTAGTACTGTACAGGTAGGAGTAAGAAGTAGCGAGGGAGCATAGGTCCCTCTAGTGGCCAGCAGGTATAACCTGCAAATGGGAAAGTGGGGAAATAGGTTCTGGGCAACAGGATGTGATGTCATGGGGGTGATCCTTAATTGACAGCCACCCCAGGGTGGAGTGGGTGGTTAGGCGGGCGGAGACAGGCAGCCTTGCGCGCCGGCTAGACTCCTCCCTCTGCAGGCGTCAGGCAGAGAGAAGAGGCTCTTTACCTCGAAGTAATCAGGCTGGAAATTCGGCTTCCTGAGCTCCTCAGGTGAGCTGCTTGTGTTGCTTGTTTGTCCCGAGTGCCTGCCGCGAATATTCCGTGTATTCTGTGTATCTTAAATTGGCTTATGTGATATCTCCAGAATATATACACTGTTTACACACAGTCCAACAACAGTACATATACAGTTTTTACAAAATAAAGCTTGTCATTCTGTGCAGGTAAACACTTTTATTTCCCCTGCAAGTTAATCATCTTATCTCACTATTCACACTAGCCTTGTTACCTTAACACACACACACACACACACACACACACACACACACGCAGATGCATACACTGTGTGCGTCTCTGTCTGTCTGTCTCTCTTCTCTCCTCCTCCAGGTACACAGTTTGGCATCTTCCTTGGACAAGGTCACACAGAATCATGGGGGACAGGAGTATGCTGCAGAACTGATGCCCCTCTGTCTCTTTTCCAGTGCCTTGACTGAACAAAACTGTGACAAGTTTCTTGTATCCAAAGTCATCCGATTGCCTGAAGCAGAGTCAGACCTGGAATTTGGGTGATTCTTACCTGGCGAATACTGTCTGACATCATGGGTCTCGAGGAAGCAACTTCCTCTCAAAGATTATTTAGCATAGGAAAACACTATGGCTGAGCTAGTCTCAGCTAGAATATCTCTGACTCATTGATTACTAATTACTTCAACCCCCTGTGGGAGGCTCTCCACATTCGTCGCCTTTCGTACGGTCCTCCGCCCTCCCAATCCCTCACTCAGCTCTAACAATTGGGTTCTCTTCCCTTACGCTTCTATTCCCCACCTCTCCCTACATTATGCACTTGATATCTTCTATCTGGTATGCCTACCCTCTCCCTAACATTGCCCACTACAAAATGCACAGGTTTTGGGCTTGGATCCAGCACAAGTTCATTATCCATGACTCCTTGTAGTTCTATGTTCAGTGTATATTACCTGTAAATGTGCATTTTTACTATAATAGCAGCTATTTTTACTGTTTGTACCATTGTAACTTGTCATTCTGTATTATTACTGTAGGACCGCAGTTCCACCTTGTAAATGAGCTTTCTCAGTGGTGCCCGCCTGGATAAATAAAGAGACTGATTGATTGAAGGTTTAAGCACCTTTTTAGATTCTGCTGGCCTGCTAAAATCTCAGCAGGCCAGTTTATTGTCATAGTTGAGTAATACATTCCTGCCTCTACACTTACGCAGGATGTAAACTAGCAGTTAACTAATATAATTCGGACTGCCTCTGGAAAAAATGTGGTTGCCATGTTTCCTTTCAATTTAGTGTCTCGAAAATGGATGTTCTTAATTTTATCCTCCATCACAACCATTTCTCCTCCATTGTTCTCTTTTATTCTAATCTAAGTTTTGCCTCAAGTTGGAAGAGTCTGGGGCCCTCTCTTATCATGAATTCACTTGTTTTCACCATCTATCTTATGTTTATAAACCTGCCTACCACAAACTCTGTAACTTTGTAACACCTACCATCATTTTGACAGCCCTATGCTAAAAAGCACATCTTTTTCCATTTACTACTGCAGCTTTCTTTTCTCTTGCCGAATCCCGGCCCTTCAGAGTTTAGGGTGTCCTGAATGCTGTTGTAATTATGCTCCTGAATATGGGACCTCGTCACCTTTATCCTTCAGGGTCTTTGGGGCCTGCAAAGGGTGGAGGTCATCCATATCAGCTAGAACTGTCCGCCCCCCTTCTGTGCCCCTTACCCCAATGCTGGCCTGGAGGTGGCATGCAGTGACGTCTATTGGCAACGCCACACATGCTGCCCCGCGTGACACTGGATGTCTGCCACTCCTCCACTGCCCTAGCCTCCACTAGGGGGCAGTGCTGCCCGGGTGCTGCACCACTCCCTTTCTGCAGGAGGAGAGCAGAGGTTTTTAAATAAGCTGAAAAAATCGATTCGCATTTTTATATATGAAAGTGCCAATCAGTTGTGAAAACGCATAGCAACTGGCACAGATTGATTAGCAAAATTTAAAAATAAAATTTATTTGTATTCACATAGTGTCCTGTTACATATAGTCACTCCGAAAATATAATTAGCAGTCTACTGTTACTCATTTCTGGAAATGGTTAGCATTATCACCTGTTTTAAGTAGCATTTTGCTATGCTGTACCAGCTATTTAATACCCTGGAGCAGTCCTTGGGATGCTCAGTCCTCCTCCCATCAGCATAATTCTCCATCCTGAGTTCACTGCCAAACCCAGGGCTATCACGCCTGCAAGCGTGTAGTAGGAGTCGCTGCATCGGTGGGCCGGACGCCATTTTAGTCCTTTCAAACAAGGGTTGTTAGTGTATTAAACAAAGAATGAATGTATGTTTCTTTTTCTTTTATCCATTTCTTTAAGCTCCTTCTAGTTGATCATCTCCATGTGTCTGTGTCCTGGGGGCCTCCCATCTCCAGCACCGGACAACCAGGGACTGCCAACTCGATCTGGGAAGTGAGAGTCCTAAGAGTGCTTAGGGCCACCATCGCTGTTTTCCCTGCCACCCCCACACTTGCCCTCGCTGCCTTCTTTTCTTGAGGAAGTGGCGAAGGGCCAATGTCACAAAGGAATCTATGATTTTTGACTGTTCCTATAGCCTATCCAAGGAGGCATTGTTGCAATGAACAGGTGAGCAGCCATAATTCCCCCCCCCCACCCCCAACCATCTCACAGATCTTCTGTGACTCTTCTGGCCTGGGCCTGGGAATAGGGATAGCACTGCAGGCACTGGTCTTGTCACATGGTTGCACAACACATTACCCTTGTGTAACCATATCTCAGAAAAGAGTTGTGCTTAAGTTTCCTGTTCAAAAAAAAAAAAAAAAAAATGATGGTTTTGTTTCTAAATCCAGATATTTTCTTTGACAATTATTCAGAATATTTGCATATGCAGTTCAGTTGGTCATACAGTTGTTACATTTTTTGGGGTTAAAATAAAAAATTGCCAGCTAGTCTCTTTATTTCATCTCGTGTATTGTGGTCTACTTTCAAAACTACAGTGCTGCAACATGGTTTAGTATTTTTGTATGGTTAGCTAATGCAGCATTGTTCACTATTTTTTGTATCCAACTCTTGTAATGCTTACCATTTTTAATGTTTGCTTTAATATTTGTAACTTTTATATTATTTGTAAATGTGTTACTTTGTGTACTATATATTTTTGTATTTTTTTTTCCTGTTGTGAAGCATTTTGTGATGCTTTTTAAATGAGGATATGAAAAATGCTGCTTAATATCTAGAAAACGCCCTAACAGCATCATCATAAATAATTCCCATATAACCATGACTAATTAATTACATAAAATCATGAACAAAAAGTTAAGTTCATCTGTACTACCTTTTGATTCTTCAGTTTAGGACGTGTTGCCCCCTTACGTGTGTTCTTGTATATGTGTGTGGTGACTGAAACAAAGGCATGTGATGTTAACTGTAAGGCACAGGTTGCAGTCCCTTCATATCCACTTGCTGACTGTGTGACCTTGAGCAAGTCACGTAACCTCCCTGGACTTCACGTCTCCCAGCTGTAAAATTTGGGTAATATCAGGACTCTACAGAAAATGAGATCGCATTTCAGTTGAACTGGCCTTGGTAAATTAAAGAAAAGCAAAATAATATCATCTGGAGTCACCTGCCCCCCCCCACTGCCCTATATAGCCTAGCTCTTAAAAAGGTGTAATGGTTTCTTATGTTTTCACCCTTGCAGCTTCTGCATCACCTGTGAACCGCCTGTAATGTAATTGAATGTTTTTGTCTACCTTGAATCCAATGCTTTTGTCTCTGTATTGATATTGTTTGTATGTATGTATTCACCCTCTGTAATGTATGTACCTACGCATTCTCACTCTCTACATCCCTCTCCCCTTTTCCCCCAGGACGCACTGTGAGACGAGCATTGAGTTGCTCAGTGTATCTTTCCTGGTGAAACAATTCAATAAATAGATAAGTCCCTTGGAAATTAAATGTTAAATCTTTGTCGGCCAATATGTTAATAAATAATTTAAATGTATTGCAGAACATAAAAGGTACATCTATATTTGTGTGTGTGTGTGTGTGTGTGTGTGTGTGTGTGTGTGTATATATGTATGTATATATATATATATGTGTGTGTGTGTGTGTGTGTGTATGTATGTTGATATATATATATATATGTGTGTGTATGTATGTGATATATATATATGTGTATGATGTGATATATATATATATATATATATGTGTGTGTGTATATATATGTATATATATATATATATATATATATGTGTGTGTGTGTGTGTGTGTGTGTGTATGTATATGAGATATATATATATGTGTGTGTGTATGTATGTGTGATATATATATATATAGTGTGTGTGTGTATGTGTGTGTATATATATACACACACACACATATATATGTGTGTATGTATGCATTCTTCATACCAGCACTGCCCCCATCCACACCTGCATCTCGGCCCCGTCTGTCTCCTTCTCAGGTTCTTGCCCTTCTGCCCCAGGAGTCCACAGAACTGTACCAGTTCAGTGGTGGATTCTGTTGTGGGTTGGCAGCTGTCCCCAGCTGATCATATTCGAGGAGGAGAAGATCTGTTGGAGCGGCAAGTTCTGGGTGCAGGGTTTCATCCTGCAAACTCTGGCTTTTCCCCTCTTGGGTTTTTGGCCCCTTCCCAGGATGCTAAGGACTAGGGCGCCAGGTGTGCACGCTGTATGTGGCCATGCATGGCACCAATCATTGTTTCTCTCCCACTTAGTGGCTTGAGCTGCACTGCCACCTGTGGCCACCCCAGTGGCAGTAACTCAGTGGAACCTGCTGCCTTCCCTGTCTGGAGGAGGAGGATAGTATTCTCTGGGATGCTCAGTCCTCCTTCTGGGCTGCCTTATGACATCCCTGGATTGTTCTTAAACCTGGGTTGCCAGCATCGCAAGCGGAACTTCTACCGCTGTGCCGATGGGCTGGCAGGTACATCTTTTAAGCACTTTGAAACCTTCAAGCAAAATGTTTGTGACTTAAACTGGCACTTAAGTTTGAATGCACATGATTGAGTTGTAAACTCTCTTTTATTCTATCTTTGTACTCCAAATAACATACAAGCCAGGAGTTAAAAATCCAGGCTTTCTTTGCACAACACTATCCTTGTTTAATAAGCTAGATAGACAGATTGCTTTTGCCTTTTTTTTTTTTTTTTTATCTAGTGCCAGACAAGCATATGAAAGCAGAACATGGGCTCTAACCAAATACCTCACTCTTCTTGGCTTTAGTAATCTATGTTAAACAAGAAGCATAGTCAAATACGAGCCAAACCAGATCTAACTGTTATGCTGTCAGATTTATGCAGCAGCATTGAAATACAGTGGTGACTTCATATCTTACACCAGTTTAATATAATTCAACTTTTCAAGGTGTGATATTTCTGTTGTACTGTAGTTAATTTTGTTGAAGAACCTGACAGAAGTTTAAAAAATGACAGTTAAGAATATTTGTAATGTGAGTAAGAAATGCTGTTGGGGAGATGAACACTGGCCTGGAATCCTTTCTGCAACTAGGAGGCAGGGCTCACAGCTATCGGTGCCTTGCTGACATTTTTTTAAAAAGGTTTCTTGTAGCCATGTTTGTAATGCAAAAATCGTCTGGCTCCCATTTTCTATTACTTTTAAAAATAGCATAATTCCTTTGTAAAAACCCTGCACCCCCCGCCCCCACTACTTAAATAGCAAATTATAAACTCTTCCTGTGACCTGACCAGTTTTTGTTCACTTTCTCCAAAAGGCCTCACAGGTACCAGAAAACTTAGATATTTTCTCTTCTTTTCTGCATTCTTGGAGCTTTCTCGCAATGATCACCCTATCCAGCTGCTCGCTTGTACACTCATTTTCAGTCAGTTGCTTAGTCCCCAGCAACATCTGACTGCAGTAATAAAACTTGAGCTAACTGATAAAACAGCTGCACTTGTAAGCGATATGGGACAAGCAGTGCAACTGCAATGTTAGGAAGACTCTGTCACTAGACATCTTCAGACTTGCATTCTCCTACCCCATTGTCATCCTCTGGCTTCACCCCTTGCGGCATCAGACCTTTTTTGTGTGTGTGCGTGCGCGTGTGGTGGAAGGGTCAGATCTCCTTCTTCACAGCTCCTGCTGCAAGAAATAAATTTTGAGTTTTCAAGTACATTTCTTTGGCGAAATTCTTAACTTATTTCTCTGGTCTTGGACTGATTGTATGCCCCTCGTCTTCTAGTTGCCATCCCATCAACGAGAAGGTGGAACACAAAAAGCCTGGATTCAAGTGTTGCATTCCCTGCATTCAGAAAATGTCTGCACAGTTGGCCACACCACATGTCTATTGCCTGGGGGCTGACCATGATGTTGAGAAGTGTCCGTGCTGTCAGGCTATGTACAGTATCTCTCTTCTTTAGGTAAACTGTGGGCGCGCTTCCTCAAAGGTAGGCATCTGTAACCGAAAAACTCGGTGACTGCAGGTTTGATTGCCCAGTTACAGGCCATAGAGGCAGAGGCGGCGGCAAGGGTCTAGCTGGCCCTGGTGTTGGTCCCAGTGGGGCTGATCATGGAACGTACACCATTCCTTAAGGGAGGCCCCCTCGTTGGAGGCCTTTAAGTGGGGCCTGAAAGTAAATCTCTTCAAGGAAGCTTTTGGGAACTGAGCTATACTGGTTGATGATCTTAGCTGATTCTTTTTCATTTGGTTATGCCCATAATATTTTATCATTGTTTAATTTTGAATTGTGGATTCATTCCCATTTCTGTTTGTATTTTGTGTATTGTAAAGCACTGTGAGCCTCCGGGATAGGGTGCTTCATAAATAATGTTTTACTTACTTGTTTTCCAGTATTGCCTGGAGTTTCTGGAAAATTACATGGCAATACAGACTTTCAGTAAGAGCCCCCCTTGTTGAAAGAAGCAACACAAGACACTCCTTCAGCCTTTTGTAGGAAGGGATTGTTTCCTCTCTCAGCTCCACCTACCAGTTCACTTTGGTCGAGCTCTGTGTTGACTGTTAAGATCCTGGCTGAGGTCTCCATCTTGATCCTGTGCTAGTCTGTGCCATTGCCACAGGCACTAGTCAGGCTTTTCCTCATATGGCAGTCAGTGACTGGCTGTGCAGGTGGTACAAGAATTTCTCGTGGCAACAGTGGGCCCAGGCAGGCCAGGAGCAGGATCATGCTGTGCTTCAGCCACCACAACTTCTTCTTGGTTGCCCTAGCCAGTACAGCCCATATGACAGCATACAGTGTTTCTGCCTTCAGCAGTTTCTGCTGCTTGGCCAGTCCTAGTTGAACTGCTCCCACTGCAGCTGCAGGACGGTCTACCTTCCAAGGCTTCTTGGCCAGAGTGTGGCTTGCATGGCATTTTATCAGATCTGATCACCATAGATAAGAAGGTGGTCCACACTTCCAAACTCTGGCCCTTGTTTGGGGGCACCAACTCTGACTTGGAGGACAGTTCACAGGGTCGGATGAAGGTTGATTTTTTCCTATAGACCCACTTCTGGTAACTCCTTCCTTTTCTGATTTTCTGCAACAGATATCCACCTCTCTGAACATCCTCCTAGATAGAGGAAGTCAAAAAGAGTGAGATCTACCCCTCAATGGACAACCTAGAAGGGGATTCTTCACTGGGTGGCATTTCCAGTGGCCAGTGCTCTCCTGCTTCCAGTACTGTGGATTTGGCAGCACCCTACATTTTGCTAGGCCCCTCCTCGCCACATTGACTGCAAATATGCAGTCTACATTGGGGGGCTCTTCGGGGTCCTGGAGCAGCTCTCGGTGAAGGGGCTTATATCAGACTCCACCTTCCATAACATGAAGGTGCTTTTCTGCAGCACATATCAGCCTTGCTGAAAGTTCCCTCAGAGGAGATGCAGAAGAGAGAGAGAGAGACCTAACTCCTGATAAATATCCTGGAAAATAATTCCTCACGGGGAGTGGCATTCCCGAGGTGGATGCTGTCCTGGGCCCAGTTCTCCGAATCTAGCAGCACCCAACATCTTCCCCTACTCGACGCATGGACCGCAGTTATTAAATGGCTGGGGGAAATCCAGTAATCTTATTGGCTCTTGGCCATATATAAAATATGTTTTATACGTGGTAAACAAAATAGTTCTGTCCAACAGTGAAGGGTCCAGAGCCATGATCAGTGGGCATTTGGAACACTGGCATTTCAGTTAGTGCCCTACAACCAGAAGTGATCTTCCATTACAAACATGGCTGCTACCTTTACATCATGAACGACCTTCAACTGGGCCCTAAAAATAAAACTACTTTGAATAAAAAATAAAAATAAATTAAATTGCCCTGACAGTGAGATAAGAGTCTCTGACTGTAACAGAGGCCTGTGTGTGTGTGTGTGTGTACAGTATGTTAGGAAAGAAATATTCTGTCAATGGAACTGAGCAGAATTTTGAATCCATGTATTCCTTGAGAAACATTCCATATCTTGAATCTTGATGCCAGCAAAGAACAAACTTTGTCCAGCAGTAATACAGTGACATCATCTATGACATCATTTGCAGTGGGCGGAAGGACTATTTTATCATAAATGCACACAAGTAAATCTATTGTTTCTGCATATTATAAAAAGGGTCTGAGAAATGGAGCTTCTAGGGACATGGATATGTTGTTCATCCACACTCATTGGCAGTATCCTTGCCGCTTTAAATCTTGCCGGAAGGTCTTCAAGCTTGCTCCTCCCACCCACCCGGGTGGTATAACTCGCTCCGCCCCATGGCGCCAGTCTTCCTTACCGCTTGGAGCAGGTTTACCTCCTTAACGCTCTCGTTTCGACTGGTTCCTATTTCTCCAGTTTGCGGTTTAAAAATAAAAAATTTGCAAAAAGACTTCAGTCTTCGATCCCTCATGACTACGATGGACAAATCGACTCGGTTCGGAGATACCCATGCGGGTAGAGAGATGTCTCGGACGGATCCACTCCGTGTGTCTACTGCCTAGGCCTTGAGCGCGACCCGCGGGCTTGCGACCTGTGCTCATCTTTCTCGGTCTCGTCCTCGAGGCCGTGCTGCCCGGTGCAACTGGGCCCGTCCCGAGCGTTCCCTCGGTGAAGTCAAGGAGGCCCGGTTGGCGGTGTCTTGGCGGGCTCGGCGGATCAGCTCGGCGGATGGTGCGTCCTCGAAGAGGAGGCGGGCGGCAGTATCTTTCCTCGCCGCGACATTTATCCCGCTCTCTCTGGGTTCTTCCTACACGGCTTCTTTTAGGAGCTTTGTCTGTCCCTCTCCACTAAAGGAGAAGGGTCTGCTTGCTGGACCTTTTTTTCGGTCCAAAAGAGGACAAGGTGATCCCTCCGTCGAGCTCTTGGGGCGGGAAAGGTCCCTCTCCCGGGCCGTCGTCCGTCGGCTTGGTCGACCGCTGGCTTCGGCCACTGGCCTCACGGTGTCCCGTCAGGTCAGTTGACCGAGACTCCCACTGATGAAGTCGAGATTTTCTCGACCCATTAGACCGGCTGTCGCCTTTAGCAGCCGAGATTCCCCTCCCGGTTCCCCGGAGGAGTTGAGGATCCGTGCGCTCGTATGCTGCCTCCGGGTTCCGGAGCCCTCGGATGGACCTTCCGAGGCGGGAGTGCGGTTCCGGCGACACCTCCCGCACCGACCCGGAAATTCGGGACTCTCGGGTCTCGGTCTCGGACCTCTTCCAGCGGTCCCAGCCGTTTCCCACCCGTCATAAGCGGGTCTCGGTCACGGCACCGCGATAAGCGGCGTCGCCGCTCGTCCTCGTCCTCCTCCTCGGATGAGGGGAGGCTTCGGCGTAAATTACGTCGACGGTACGAGGACCTTATGTTGCAACAGCTCCTCCTGGCCGTGAATAAGCCGACTCCGGCGCCTTCCCCGGCCATTAAGTGGCTGTCACGGGAACGGCCGACACAACCCCTCGACTTGTCCGAGGAGCCTATACCCAGGCCGGTTGTTCGGCCAAAACCAGCTGCTCCACCGATTCGGTGGAACCTCCGCCTCCACAGCCTAGGGTGGGGCTCCGACCAAGATTCTCGTTAGGCTAAGGGTTTACCCATCGGCTGTCAGTTACCTCACTCCCGACCGACCTCGGCAGGTGAAGGGTGGCTCAGGCCAGAGGCAGCTGCTTGAGGACTCTTCCGAGTCCGAAGATGATTCCTCCTTCTTCTCCAAGCGACTGGACTTGGAGTCTTCGGAGGTCAGTCAATGGACGATAGCCCGTCGTCCTTCCTAGGACTGTTTCGCTCATCTCGGAGTCTCACGGGATGGAGCTCGAACCCGTTCCAAGCAGGCCAGGTATCCTCACGGAGATTCTGGACCAGGGATTCTCGGACGGAGGCCTTTCGGTGGCGAGGCCATAGTGGGTCCGCACTGGAACTTTGGCAGCGCCTGCTTCCTGCCCTGCGCCGGGCCAGGATGGCCAGGAAGTACGCGGTCCCTACCTGTCTTGTCGGTTTTTGAACACCTCTGCTGAGGGGTTGGTTACCGACAGCGCTTTCCGCCACGCAACGCCAGGGATGTGGACAAACCTCCTGACAAGGAGTCCAAGAAATTGGACTATGTGACAAAGTCTACGCTATGCCTCTCGGGTTTTGGGTTAGGCCAGTCGTCGCCCCTCATGGGCATTTTTTCTCATGCCCTGTTGGGCTCCCCTGGATGAGGTCATCCTCATCTTCCCGCCGATCTGCAGACCACGGTTAAGCAGGTGCGGGACCAGGGCAGGGCAGTACACAAACAGCAGCTCCAGACCGTTTTTGATGTAGGGGACCTATGCCAGATCGCGGTTGCCGCAGTGGCTATGTTGGTCAAGGGAGCTATTGAGATATCCACCTTTACTGGATACCCAGCGCAAGTTGGCGGATGTTCCTTTTGGGACTGACCTCTTCGGCCCTGGGTGGAAGGTCACCTGCAGGGATCGAGAAGTCCAAGCCACCTTGGACTCGGTCTCTTCCGCCAGAAGGACAAATGCAAACCACAGCCTAAGCCCTTTCGTCCTTTCCCAGCCCTCGGCGCCACTTCCGCCCAGCAACGCTAGGGCCAGCAGGCTCGGCCTTGGCATCCCAAACCCAAGCCACTGCTTCCTCTAACAGGAGGCAGGGAGGAAAGGGCCCAGGAGGTCCCTCGGCCGGGTCCTCCTCCAAGTTCTCGCCCAGTGACGGGCTGAGGGGTGTCGCCCCATCCCTCCACTCACTTCCCTGGGTCCCCGGGGGACGGCCCGCACTTCCGTTCCGCCTGGTCCGCTGTTACCACGGGACAGGTGGGTCTTGGAGGTGGTGGGAAGAGGCCTGCCTCTGGAATTCGAAGCAGGCACCACCCTTCAGGAGCTGGCCGCCTCGGGGCTTCGGGATCCCCAGTCTCACTGGCGGCTCGTCGAGCCGACATCACTCTCCTCCTCCAGAAGGAGGTGGTAAGAGAGGTGGTGGACCCTCCTTCAGACCCAGGGTTTGTGTCCAGGTACTCCTGGTTCCAGGAACGACGGGGCTGGCGCCCATTCTCGACCTACACGACTCTAAACAAGTTCCTAAGGTCTCTAACCTTCAGGATGGTCACTCTGGCTCAGATAATACCATCCTTGGAACGCGGTGGTTCTGCTCTCTGGACTTGCAGGACGCTTTTCTCACGTCCCTATCCGTCTGCCTCACCAGAGATTCCTTCGCCCGAGCGGAAGGATCTCTTAGAGTTCCGAGCCATGCCCTTCGCTTGTCTCCAGCTCCCAGGGTCTTCACCAAATGCATGGCAGTGGTGACAGCATTCCCGCGGCGAGGGGTCTGGTGTACCCTTACCTGGACGACTGGCTGATAGCAGCTCCTCCAGGAAGGAGGCCGGTGGTCCAGATCTGGCCCTCCAGGTCTGTTTCAACTGGGCCTCCTTATCAACGAGGCCAAGTCGAACTCGAGCCAAGCAGGTGATTTTATTCATCGGGCAGCTCGACTCTCTTCGAGCCAGAGCGCTCTCCTGCGGACAGGGCCGAGGTTCTTCCTCCTTTGCCCGATCATTTCTGGTTGGGCATTGCGCCTGCCCGGGACTCTGCGCCTCCTGGGTCTCATGGCGGCCTGTGCCAGGGTGGTCCGCTGGGGCCTGCTGGAACATGCGTCCCTTCAGTGGGACTGGCCAGCCAGTGGTCACAACGCCATGATCCCTTGACCAGCTTAGGTCGGGTGACACAGGGATGTGAATGCTCTCCAGTGGTGGACTGCCCAGATCATTTGCAGGTGAGGGCATCCTGCTCGTCCGCCCCGAGCCGACGGGGTCTCTCTGTCGACCGATGCCTCTCTGATGGGTTGGGGTGCCCATCTGGGAACATCGGGGCCTGGTGGCCTCCTGGTCCTCAAGGGAGTCCCATGCTGACATTTGCCTGCTGGAGCCCGAGCGTCCTCGCCTAGCTCACCGCCCGCCTGCTCCTCCGGGTCAAGTGGTCCGAGTCCAGACGGACAATACCACGACTCATGTACTTCATCTAAACCGCCAGGGCGGACGCGCTCCATGCTTCATGCAAGGAAGCTCTCCGTATTTGGTCACTGTATGCGAGCCTGGAGGCGGATCTCCCAGCTATTCACTGGCAGGAGCCTCCAACACCCTGGCCGATGCCCTGAGCCGGATAGGGGCTGCATCCACGAGTGGTCTCTCCGCGAGGTAGTACAGCATCTGTTCTCCCTTTGGGGCACACCTCAGGTGGACCTGTTTGCCTCCATGGAGAACGCTGCTGAGTCTGTTCCATGCCCGCCCCTCAGCAGGGGCTCGCTGCAGGGGATGCCTTCTCGAGGCAATGGACCTCCGCTTTTACGCCTTTTCCCCATTTCCTTGATCCACAAGGTGCTTCTCAGGCGAGGAGGGACAAGGCGCAGGTGATTCTGATAGCCCCAGACTGGCCTCGCCAGTTCTGGTACCCGATCTCCTCAGTCTCAGCTCCAGGACTCCGGCAGCTTCCAGCTCGCCCGGACCTGCTCTCAGTCAATCAGGGAAGGTGTTCCATCCGGACCTTCAATCCCTGCACCTGACGCCTGGTTCCTGAGCTCAGAGTTCCAGGCTTTGGGTCTTCCGACGAGGTCCTCAATGTAGTGAGGCGCCCGCAGGAGTCTGACCAGAAAATGCTATGCCTTCAAATGGAAAAGGTTTTCCATTTGCGTCAGGCAAGGGCTTGGACCTTCCTCCTGTTCCTTGGCAAGCATCTTGGACTATTTATGGTCCCTTTCTAGTCAAGGGCTTAGTCGACTACTCCTAAGGGTGAACTTGGCGCCATCTCTGCTTACAAGGCTGGAAGCAGTCGGGTATGCGAGGAGAAGGTGGTCTGGCGCTTTTTTTCTCAAAGGCCTTGATCACATTTCCTCCAGGCGGGAACCCCACCTGCGGGATCTACTGCTGGTACTGGAAGCTCATGGGCAAGCCATTCAACCTATGCACAGGTGTGCTCTCCTCACCTGTCGTGAAGACCGCTCTTGGTGGCTATCACGTCAGCCAGAAGGATGGAGAGCCCAGGCGCCCATCGAGTCTCCTGCCTGGTCTTCCACAGGGACAAGGTTGTCCTGCGCCCCCACCAAATTCCTTCCAAGGTGGTATCGGAGTTTCACCTTGGTTCAGGTGTTGACTCCTGCCTGTTCTACCCCAATCACACCCTCGGAGGTCGATATAGGCTCCATACTCTGACCCTAGAAGGGCGCGCTATTATAAGGAGCGCACGCTGAAATTCGGGAGAGGTTCGCCAGCTGTTTGTCACCCACGCTGAAGCCGTGATCTGGCAGACCTGCATTGCTGGGACGATAAGCAGGTGGCAACCTCCCATAGATCTCTGCTATGTTGGCGGGCATGGAGCCCCAGAGGATAAGAGCTCATTCTACCCGCCATACTGCTGCAACGGTGTGCTTCCAGGGACGTCCCTATCCAGGAAATCTGCAGGGCTGCTACCTGAGTCAGCAAACACCTTCATTACCCACTACCACATCGACCTTGAGTCATGCCGGGATGCTGGTTTTGGGCCTCGGTTCCAGTCTCTTTCCCAAGTAAGTATATGGGGTGTCTGCCTTGCCTCCCTCCCGGAGAACTGCTAGGAGTCTGCCAATGAGTGTGGATGAACAACATATCCATGTCCTGAATACAGGGTTACCACCTGTAACAGGAGTTCTAGGAATGGTATATGTTGTTCATCCACGACTCCACCGACCTCTCCGGCTCGACGCACAACCTGAGCTTCCAGCGGGCCAGATCTGGCGTCATGGGGCGGAGCGAGTTATACCACCCGGTGGGTGGGAGGAGCAAGCTTGAAGACCTTCCGCAAGATTTAAAGCGCAAGGATACTGCCAATGAGTGTGGATGAACAACATATACCATTCCTAGAACTCCTGTTACAGGTGAGTAACCTAGTTTTCTGATTTGCTGCAAACATTCTGACAGCCTTATGTTAATCTTTTATTAACATACATGTAGAGCTTAACCATATGCTGAACAAGGTTTAACTTTGTTTAAAAACACGCTTTTATTATAATAGCAATAAGGCACTCCCAGGGATTATGTTAATGGTCAGTTAATCACCCTCTAGGGGCATGTGGCACTCGGCTACACCTCGTGCCACAGTACCCCCCTAGAAGGTGATTATCAGACCGTTAACATAACCCTTGGTCATGCCTTATTGCTTAATAAACATGCTTTTCCCAACTGTAAAAAGTTTCTTGGCCAACTAGTCCAAAACATTTTCTGTCTTATCACCCCCCTCACCAAAGTCCCCAACATGGTCAGAGACCTTCTGTTGTGACTGAAAGACATCATCTACTGCCTCAGTGAAATCAGACTCCCATCCCAAGTCCCTAGATGCCCCCCAGTTATCGTGTCTGAAAAAGTGCATATTTTAAAATAATTAACTGAAGCTCTGTGCCCAGTGTGCGATCTCCTTTAGGCCACTTCCACTACTGCATTGACTCACAGTTCACACTTATTTTTCCCAGGGTTATCCTGGACATGGCCAGCATAAGGAACACACAGGGAGCAGGCTCTGCCAGATGTCTTTATTATGCTTCTGCAAAGTGTGTTCCCAGGTCTTTATAAAGGTTGGTCAAGACACAGGTGATTGGGAAATAATGTGGGACAGTGCATAGCAGTGGTCTAGGGGAGATTGTGAAACATAGAAATACAGAATTTGACAGCAGATGAGGACTACTTGGCCCCCCTACTCTGCTCATTTACCCTACCTACTGTAACAACACAGACCCTTCTAGATCTCCGGTTTTACCCCTTCCCCTTTCCTTACCACTGAGGTTCCCTTATACCTATCCCATGCCTTCTTGAATCCCATTACCATTTTTGCCCCCACAACCTCCGCTGAGAGGCTGTGCCAGCTATCCACCACTCTTTCTGTGAAGAAGTACTTCCTCACATCTCCCCTGAGTCTACCTCCCTCCAACTGCATTGCATGTCCCCTTGTTCTTGAGCATTTTTTTCCCCCTGAAAAATGCTTCTCTTTAAACCTTATTTATACCCGTGAGATATTTGAGTCTCTCTCGTATCCTCTCTCTTCCTCCAGGGTGTGCATATTGAGGTTCTTTAGTCTCTCCTCATAGGGCTTTCGATGCAGACCCTGCACCATTGTAGTTACCCTCCTTTGGACCATCTCTACTCTGTGCATTTCCGGAAATGTGGTCTTCAGAACTGGACACAGTACTCTAGGTGCAGTCTCACCAGTGATCTATACAGCAGTATCACCGCCTCTCTCTGCTGGTGATACCCCTTCCTATGCACCCTAGCATCCCAGTAGCTTTCCCCACCGCTTCATCACACTGTCTGGCCACCTTTAGATCATTAGATATGATTACTCCCAGGTCTCTTTCCTATTTGTGGTAGTTAATATTACACCCCTCATTTTGTCCCTTGGTTTCTGTGTCCCAAGTGCATGAGTTTTGCACTTCACATTGAAACTCGGCTGCCACACCCTTGAGCACTCCTCTAGCATTATTAGATCGCTAATGTTTCTCTTCCCTCTCCTCCCCGGAATGTCTACCCTGTTGTAGATTTTAGTGTCATACCTTCCCTTCTAGCTCTCTGCAATGTCACTAATAAAGACATTAAAGAGGACTGGTTCCAGTACTGATCCCTGTGGCACTCCACTGGTCATCCTTCCTTCCTCGGAGTAAACTCTGTTTACACCATTCTGTTTCCTGTCCCTGCCCAATTCCTTACCCAGTTTGCCACCTTTGGTCCCACTCCTAGGCTGCCCAGCTTGTTTATGAGTCTTCTATGTGTAATGCTATCGAAGGCCTTACTGAAATCGAGGTAGGCCACATCCACCACTCCACCCAGATCTAATTCCCTAGTCACCCAGTCAAAGACAGATATAAAATTTGTTTGACGTGACCTTCCCCCAGTGAATCCATGCTGCCTCAGATCTTGTAAGCCACTGGATTTAAGATATTCCACAGTCCTTTCCCTCGAGTGATGCCATTGCTTTCCTTACTACTGAAGTCAGGCTGACTAGCCTGTAATTTCCAGCCTCCTCCCTGCTCCCACTTTTGTGAAATGTGACTACATCTGCCCTCCTGCAGTCCTCTGGAACCACTCCTGTCTCTAGTGAGTGGTTAAACAGGGCTGTCAGAGGTACAGCGAGCACCTCTCTGAGCTCCCCCAGTATCTTTGGGTGTACTCTGTCTGGCCCCATTGCCTTGTCCACGTTCAGATTTGCAAGTTGCATTGGGGCGCTCTCCTCTGTAAATGGACTAGTGTCCACCTCCCTGGCCTTCCTTTGATGCTTTTGGCATTTATCTGTGGCCCCTTGCCTTCCCCTTCCTCTGTAAACACCGAACAAGTGTATTTTTTCAGGATGTCTGCTTTTTCCTGGTCTCCCTCCACACACTCCCCCCACCCCCTTCACTCCTAAGCCTTACTATTCCTCCCCTAGTCTCTGTCTTTTCATTCACATACCTGAAAAGTATCTTGTCCCCTTTCTTCACTGCCTGGACTGTTTCCTCCTCCGTTTGAGCTGTTGCCCTGCTAATTGCTTTCTTGCTTCCTTCTGTTTTTCCTGATGCACCTCCCTATCCTCGTTCTTCTGTGTCTCCTTATATCAGTGGAATACTTTTTTGCCCTTACCTTCCTGGCCACCTCCTTTGAGAGCCGTAGCAGTCTCTTTTCCAGTGCTTTACATTCATACATGACAGAAGAATTATATCTAGTAGCCCAAATAAACAGATGGGGGTGTTCATGTTCTAAAGGGGGTTCATGTTCTAAGGAGGTGGGGCCAGGGAGCCAACAATTGGGGGATTACCTTGCTTACCAGTACCTACTGTCAGTTGCTGTGAAGGGTGGGGGGGGGGAGATAGTTTTTGGGGTAACAGGAGAGGACCAGTTGGTGTGATGGATACAAGTGCCTGGGCTGAAATGTCAAGAAGCCTGAAGTCACCTGATACCTGACCGGCCCTGTAGTGCCAGCCCACCAGATAAGGTAAGGGCTGGAAGGAGTGAGAGTGGAGACAGGCTTGCACCTTGTACTGGCAGCCTGGCGGCACCATGGTGTGTGGACTCTGATCTGGAACTTCCGATTCTGTCCCTGTAGCTCATTTGGAGGCAAAACGAAATCAGAATTGCAGTTTCTGAAATTTTGACTTTGTGCCCTCAAATTGGATTCCACTGCAGCCAAGCACTGCTAATTTCAACTCCTGTGCAGTGCCACCACCCATCTGTAGGAAGAGAGCCTCCTCTCAGGTGCTCTGTTTCCCTCCCTATTGGCCTTTGTTCCTGTCATTCTGGACTTGGGGCATGAACTAGAGTCAAATGTGATGGTTTAGTTCTTTTGTTTGTAGATGCCCTAGCCAGTAACGCTGCACAGTAGAGATTTTTAATTCCCAAATACAAGTAATGGGGCACTGATTATTTAGGACTGAATAAAGAATACTTTTGCACTTTAGAAGTGTGCGAGTAATGAATATTAATTTCTGAATACCACAAATAACTGGATGTTACTTGAAGTCGAGTTCTAAATACCCAGATTGCAATTATTTTAATCATGAGCCCCCTCCTGACCTACAGTTCATGATTTGGGGGGCCAATAATGAGAAATCCCAACATGCTTAGTCCCCCCACAGCACACCATCCCTTCAAACAACATGAAGTCTTGCTATATTCTGATATATGCAGTGAGTCCCAACCTTCGAACTGCTCCGAAGGTGAAAGAGTTAACTTTCCATGCCAGGCATGGAACGCTGAGCTTGCGCTCGGTTGAAACTCTGTCTGTTGTTCTTCAAACTCAAACCGTCAGATTCTTTACTCCGCCTCACTGAACAGTCGCTCCAGAGATTTCTCCTTCTGCTTGGTTCATTTTGTCAGTTAAAGTATTGTTTTTCTCGGTTTTCGACCGAATTTAAACTGCAACCGGTCGGTTCAGGCTCTTTCTGTGGTATTTGTGAGTACTAGATAGGTTTTACATTAATTCTATTCTGTGTGGAACTTGTAAACGGTTTATCGGTTCGGTTTGACCTGATCAGGTTGCTTAAAATATCTTAATTAGAGTGCGGTTACCGGTTCCTATCGGTTCTAAAAAAAACAGATTTTATTACAGTTTTTTCCATGACCCGTGACACGGTTGGGAACCGATAAGAGGGTCTTACCTGACGGATTGCCATAAACGGGTAAGTTTGGTTAGGACTGGCACTATGTCTGAGAAACCCCAAAGAAAAACCGGGCCCACTGGGTTTCAACACTGCAGTGTGTGTGGGGAAGTCTTTGCTAAGGCTGACCCCCACACCACCTGTGTTTATTGTCTGGGGTTTGACCATCTCAGTGCAGACTGCCAGATTTGTAAACAATTTCCTGCAGCTACCCTGGAAAAGAGAGTTGGTAGGCTCAGGGAAAGGGAGGCCAAAAAGTCCGCTGAACTGGATGGCCAGCCCGGTTCAGTTCCAACTGAACCAGAGGGAGTGCCCTCTGACCAGGGCGAGACTTCCTCGGGCAAAAGGAGATCAGACTCTGAGGAGTCGGTTCCAGCAAAAAGGAATAGGAAATCAGCTGGTGTGAAGCCAAAACTTTCCTCTCCAACCGCTGAAGAAATAGCCAAAGCGATTAAAATTGTCCAGTCGCTTTCCCCGGTTCCGACCGAACTGGCACCATCAGGTAAGCGCCCGGTTCGGCCGGTTCCACGGTTCAAGAGTATGATTTAGAGGAATATTATGAACCGGAGGAGGGGGAAGAGGAGTATGAGGAGAGTGAATGTGGATTTGAAAGTCTGGATGTGCTCATTGACCCGGACATCTCCCAAGACAGACCTTCAGGAGTGTCTCCTCCTAGACTTTGAATCCCCTTCTCATTTTATGTTTTATAAAAAAGTGGCTGAAACCCTCCAGCTCCCTATGGAGGAAGCTGTGGATGATCAAGAGGAGCCTGACCATGTGGAAATGATGGATATCCCAGAGTCTAGGAGACTGTCTATTCCCTTGCATAAATCTTTTGGGAAACAGACATATAAAATTCTAAACTCCTCACACTATACCTCCTGTGGATAAGAGAATGGACAAGAGGTACACATTGTGGGGCTCTGATACGGAGTTCCTCACACAACAATGCAGCCATGTTGGGGTAGTGCAGGCTGCAGCCTGTGACGAGGCAAATATTCCCTTGGCTTCACACCCCCCGGACAAGGACTCCAGGAGGATTGATGCCATGGCAAAGAAACAGTACATGGCAGCATCCTTGGGACTCAGACAGGCGAATTATATGGCTTATGTTGCTAGATATCAGAAATCCAGATGGGATACTGTTATGGCTCTAGCAAAACAGGTCCCTGGCCAGCTTGCCAAGGAGCTGGAGCAGGTGGCTGCTGATGGTATTGAGGCATCTAAGGTGCAATTCCATGCTGCAGTGGACTCAAATGATGTGTCATCAAGAGTCATGGCTACATCTCTGGCACTTTGCAGAATGGCTTGGCTCAGATGTACTAGCCTGTCGCAGGATACGCAGACTAAGGCCATGGATTTTCCTGTTGTGGGTAATTCTCTGTTTGGGGAGCAGACAGAGAATTACATGAAGAAAATGGATGAGTATAGGACCACCTATAGGAGTGCACAGGCCAAGGAAAGGCAGGCCACTCCTCAAAGGCAGCTTCCCTGGGGCAGGGGCAGGCCTTTTCATAGGCCTTTTTACCAAGCCCAGGCCTCCTCTTCTGCTTATGCCCAGAGGGGGTTCTTTAGAGGGAGAGGCAGACGGGGACAAGCAGGCCTGCTTCCACCCCTCAGCCCAAAGCCCCTGCCAAGCAGGCACCCTGAAGGGGTTGCCAGGGCCGATTCTCAGCTACCTGTAGGGGGCAGGCTGGCTTACTTTGTCCAGGACTGGGAGTCTCTGACATCAGACAAGTGGGTCCTGGAAGTAGTAAGCCAGGGACTGGTTCTCGGCTTCAAAAAGTTTCCAAAGATGAGAGCCAGATCCTTTCCACCTGCAAATCCACCAGAGGCACTTGCCCTAGAGGCAGAGGTCTCTTCCCTCCTGGCTTTCAGAGCTGTTGAAAGGGTTCCACCCCTACACCAGGGCAAAGGGTTGTACTCCAGGTACTCTCTACCCCAAAAAGACAGGAGAATGGCGGCCCATCCTGGATCTCAGATACTTAAACAAGCACCTTTAAAACCAAAATTCAAAATGATGACTCTGGGAATTATCCTACCTCTCTAGGGCCAGAGGGACTGGCTGAGTCCTGGACCTCAGGATACCCTACTTCCATATTCTCATCAGAAGCTCCCCAAGTACCTCAGGTTCGAGCTGCCCTCGGGCCCTTACTAGTTCAGAGCAATGCCCTTTGGCCTCACCTCTGCTCCAAGGGTATTCACAAAATGCCTGGCAGTAGCAGTTGCTTCTCTAAGAAGGCAAAAAATTGCCATCTTCCCTTACCTGGACGACTGGCTCATAGTAGGCCAGTCCCCAGACCAAGTCAAGTTACACCTACAGATAACTCAGCAACTGCTCACCTCTGTAGGTTTCCTTCTGAATCTTTCAAAGTCAGTTCTAGAGCCTGTCCAGCTCCTCACCTTCATAGGCGCAGAGCTGAACACAGAGAAAGCCAGAGCCTTCCTTCCTTGGACAGGGCAAGGACCCTGGTCTCTCTGGCCTCCTCATTCACCCTGCAGGTGTCTCGACCAGCAAGGCATTTTCTACAGCTCCTGGGGCACATGGCTGCTTCTACAGCAGTAGTGCAGGGAGCAAGATTTCAGATGAGGGACATTCAGTTCCATTTGAGAGCCTTTGGTCTCAAAGGAAAGACCCTCTAACCAAATTGATCCCAGTGACTAACCCTGATCCAGGCCCTACAGTGGTGGCAGGATCAGAGCAATCCTGAGACGAGGGTTCCTTTTGTCACTCAGTCTCACTCCTTAATCCTTACTACAGATGCATCCCTCTTGGGTGGGAGCTCACATGGGCGACTCTACCACCGGGGTTGTGGTCCTCTCAGGAATCTCTGCTCCACATCTATCTGTTGGAACTCAGAGCAGTTTTTCTAGCACTTCAAGCTTTTTCCAAATCCGTTCAGAACAAAGTTGCACAGGTCAGAACAGACAACACCACCACAATGTGGTACATCAACAAGCAAGGGGGCACTCTGTCTACGGCCTTGTGCACCGAAGCAATGAAGTTGTGGTCTCTGGCTTACTCCCTGAACACCTCCCTTACGGCAGTTCACCTCCTAGGCAAGGACAATGTCCTGGCAGATGCTCTCAGCAGGATTTCCCAGGGCCATCACGAATGGTCACTGGACCCCCTGGTCTTGGAGGTGATATTTGCCAGATGGGGCACCCCGCAGATAGATCTTTTTGCAGCCCCAGACAATCATCAACTTCCCCTTTTTTGCTGCAGGCCCCCAGTGTTGGGCTCAGTCCCTCTGGATGCCTTAGTCCTCAATTGAGAAGGAAGTTTATCTATCTATGCTTTTCCTCCCTTCCCTCTCCTGTTCAAAGTGATAGTCAAAATCAGATCTCAACCCTGCAAGATGATCCTGATTGCTCCAGATTGGGCCAGACAACCCTGGTATCCACTCCTACTGTCCTTAGCAGTTCATCTTCCCCTGTGTCTTCCCAGGAATCACAACCTGTTAACCTGTGCTCTGGGGAGGGTTTGGTACCCGAACCTCAAATCTCTCAGTCTCAAGGCCTGGCTCTTGAAGAGTTAGAGTTTGCTGATTTACACCTCTCCCAAGGTGTAATGGATATCCTGAAGGCTTCTAGAAAACCTTCCACCAGGGCAACTTATAATTCCAAATGGAAGAGGTTTCCATATGGTGCTCTGAAAGCATATTTCCCAGAATCTGCTGATTTACCCAGAGTCCTGGATTATATGGTCCACTAAATACCTTGGGGCTGAGACCAGCTACCCTAAAAGTGCATCTGGCAGCTGTCTGCTTTATTTCAGCAGGTACTGTAAGCCCTCTTCTCTTTCAGCTCACCCTGTATTCTCCAAGTTTTTCAAGGGATTGCTTCACACCAACCCTCCATTCAGGGACCCTGCCCCCGCCTGGGATCTTAATGTTTGCATTGCTCAGCTTATGCAACCCCCCTTTGAGCCTTTGTCTTCAGCAGAGCCTAAATACTTGACTTGGAAGACTGTGTTTCTGGTAGCCATCACTTCTGCCAGACGCATAAGTGAATTACAAGCTTTGTCAGTGGAGCCTGATTTTATCTCCTTTCATAGAGATAAGGTGGTCCTCAGGACTAACAGGAAGTTCTTGCCTAAGGTGGTTTCAGATTTCCACCTTAATCAATCTATATCTCTTCCAGTGTACTTCACTGACCATTCCTCCTCTGGCGAGAGGAGGCTACACAGCTTAGATGTGAAGAGAGCCCTTAGTTACTACATAGAGCGTACCAAGGGTCACAGGTTTGACTCCCCTCCAACTGTTCATCACTTATGGTGAGGTTGGTAAAGGGAAACCTGCCACTAAAAGATCCATTGCCAGATGGATTGTCTCTTGTCTCCAATTTTGCTATGAAAAACTGGGTAAGGTTCCTCCCTCAGGCCTGAGGGCTCACTCTACCAGAGGTACAGCTGTTGCCAGGGACATCCCTATTCTAGAGATATGTCAAGCAGCTACCTGGAAAACAGTTCACACATTTACCAAGCATTACTCCCTGGACATCCAGGCTAGGAGTGATGCTCAGTTGGCACAGCTGTGCTTCAGAGCCTATTTCCTAAGTAGGTTCTGTCCCTCCTCCATGGAGGTACTGCTTTGTAGTCTGCATATGTCAGAATATAGCAAGACTTCATGTTGTTTGAAGAAAAAATTACTCACCTTAGTAATGTTGTTTCTTCTAATGAGTCTTGCTATTCTGACCTCCCCGCCTGCCCCTCTCAGAACCTCTGTTTTTGGGATGTGGTGGGCAGTGCGTGTTGGCACTTAGTAGGTGCTCACCTTGTTGTTTTTCACCCTCCTTCTTGGGTGACTTGGTGTTTGGTTTTCATTTTTTGGGTCTCCTGACTTGAGTCTTTGTTTTGGGACCAAAAAATGTGTTCTTATGTTTAGTAGCCAGTTGGCTAGTGTAGGTTTACAGCTTCCACACAGGGCCTCAGTGAGTTTAGCTTGTAAAGATCTGACGGTTTGAGTTTGAAGAACAACAGACAGAGTTTCAACTGAGCTCGAGCTCAGTGTTCCATGCCTGGCATGGAAAGTTAACTCTTTCACCTCCGGAGCAGTTCGAAGGTTGGGACTCACTGCATATGTCAGAATATAGCAAGACTCCATTAGAAGAAGCAACATTACTAAGGTGACTAATTTTTTCTTTCAGTCTGTAAGAGTCACAGGTATAGCACAAGGGTATGTGCAGGCTGGAAGGCATTCGGCAATGCACACCACTCCACCTCTCCCTCCTTCTCTAGGTCTGCACATTCTTGTGCAGTATCAGTGGTGGACAGAGGCTGAAAGGATGGCACATTGTGTGAGGGGGATAACTAGGGAAGACAGTTTTCTTACATTTTGGCACCCAACCCAATCATGGGTTGGGTTGGGGTGGGGAGAGGACCTAGTATTAAAATAATATCATTTCAAATGACAGTGTTCGTTTCTCTGTGGGATAGGAGGATCTTCATGGTATTCTGTGGCATCTTGGAGGCAGGCCATCCATCGTCATTAACATAGAAACACAGACTTTGACGGCAGATAAGGACTGCTTGGCCCACCTAGTCTGCCCATTTCCCTACCTACAGGATAAGCTGCAGATCCTAGTTAAGCAACAGTCTATTTCTTCCTACCACCCACAAGAATTGCTTTATGTCTGTCCCATGCATTCCTGAATTCTCCCACAGTTTTAGACTCCACAGCCTCCTCAGGAAGGCTGTTCCATGCGTCCACCACCCTCTCTGAAAAAATACTTCCTCACATTGCCCTTGAGCCGTCCCCTTTATCTTCAAATTGTGTCCTCTTGTTCTTGCACATCTTTTCTGAAAGATGCTATCCTCTTGGACTTTGTTGATTCCACTGAGGTACTTAAAGTTTCTAGCATGTCCCCCTCTCCTCCTTTCCTCAAGGAGTATACTTATTAGCTCCTTTAGTCTCTCCTCCTTATGGCTTGTCTTGCAGACCCTGCACCATTTTAGTTGCCCTCCTCTGGACTGCCTCCATCCTGTCTCTGTCCTTGCGGAGATGGGTCCTCAGAACTGGATGCAGTACTCCAGATGTTGTCTCACCAACTGTCTGTGAGAGAGATACCAACTTTCTGTTTTCTGCTGGTGGTGCTTCTCCTATACATCCAGTATCTCCCCCGCCCTACTGCCTTCTCACATTGCTTGCAACCTTAAGGTCATCTGATATGGTTACCTCCAGGTCCCTCTCCATTTTTGTTGTTGTTGTTACTACCTTCCCCCCATTGTGTAATATTCCACAGGGTTTTTGTTTCTCAGGTACATTATTTTGCACTTCTTTGCATTGAATCCAAGCTGCCATACTTCTGACCATTCCTCCAACCTTGCCAAGTCCCTTCTCATCCTTTCCAGACCTCTTTGTGTATCAACCCTGTTGCAGATCTTGGTATCATCCGCAAAGAGGCATACTTTTCCTTCCAGTCCCTCTGCAGTATCACAAATAAAGACTTTTAAACAGGACTGGACCCAGTACTGAACCCTGCGGTACCCCACTAGTAACCCCTCTTTCTTCAGAGTGGACTCCATTTACAATTACCTTCTATGTCCTGTTGTCCAGCCAATGTTTTACCCAGGCTACCACCCTCGGACCCACTCCCAGGCTGGTTAATTTCATTATTAATCTTTCGTGTGGGACTGTCAAATGCCTTGCTAAAGTCTAGGTAGGCTATGTCCACAGCCTCTCTCTGGTCTACTACTGTGGTCAACCAGTCAAAGAAATTAGATTCGTCTGACATGACCTTCCCGCTGTGAACCCATGCTGCATTGGGTCCTGCGCCCCACTGGCTTCTAGGTACTCAACAGTTCTTTCCTTCAGAAGTGATTCCATCACTTTCAAACAACATGAAGTCTTGCTATATTATAGACATTGGCAGTTTGTTCCAGCTCTAGAACTGCCCCGGAGTGAAATGGTTAAAACCATTCCAAAATAGAATTTTGGCACGAGAGCAGCTCTATCTGTGTCATTTCAAACTTGAACTATCAGATTCTTTACTCCGCCTCAGTGAACAGTCGCTCCGAGATTTCTCCTTCTGCTCGGTTCATTTCGGTTTAAAAAGTGTTTTCGGTTGGATTTAACGAGAATAGTTTTATTTTAACCATAAAACCGTTTAGTTCAAGCCTCTATCTGTGGTAACCGTAAGTAAATGAAGGTTTTGTCTGTTTGGAACTTGTAAGTTATCGGTTCGGTTTTGAACCGATCAGTGGGTTTAAAACTCATTTAAAACTAAAAGTTACTATTTTGAGTGCGGTTCCCGGTTCTTATGGTTCCTAAAAGCAGTTTATTACGGTTTCCAATACCCTTGACACGGTTAGGAACCGATAAGGGTGTCTTGCCTGGCACTGCTGTTAAAAGACAAGTTTTTGGTTAACTGGCATTATGTCTGAGAAACCCAAAGAAAACCGGCCCACTGGGTTTCAACACTGTGATGTTTGTGGGAAGTCTTTGCCAAGGCTGACCCACACACCACATGTGTTTATTGTCTGGGTTTGACCACCTCCAGTCAGACTGCCAGGTATGTAAATTTCCTGCAGCCACCCTGGAAAAAAGATTGGGCAGGCTCAGGGAACGAGAGGCTAAAAGTCCGCTGACCCGATGGCCAGCCCGGTCTGTGCCAGCGAACCAGAGGGAGTGCCTGACCAGGGCCAGACTTCCTCGGCAAAGAAAGCTGGTTCTGAGGAACCAATTCCAGTAAAGAAAACAAGAAAATCAGCAGGTCTGGAGTCCAAAATTCTTCTCCAACTGCTGCAGAGATAGCAAAAGCCATACAAATTGTCCAGTCATTGTCTCGGGTCCGTCCGAACCACCACTATCTGGTAAAAGGTCGGTTCGTCGGTCCCAGTGGTTCAGGATTATGATATTGAGGAATTTTATGAACCAGAGGAGGGAGGAGGATTATGAACAGTATGAATGTGGCTGGGAAGGTCTGGGTGTGCCCATTGAACGGACATCTCCCAGACAGACCTTTAAATCTCTCCCCTATGCTGTCTGAGTCCCATCTCATTTTATGTTTTACAAAAGTTGTTAAACCCTCCAGCTTCCTTGGAAGAAGCTGTGGATGAGCAAGAGGAGCCTGATTTTGTAGAAATGATGGATATTCCAGAGTCTAGAGAGTTGTCTATTCCTTTACATAAGTCTTTTAGGAAACAAACAATTAAAATTTTAAAGCTCCTAATTCTGTGCCTCCTGTAGATAAAAGATGGACAGAAGGTATACATTGTCAGGCCCTGATACAGAATTCCTTTCTCAGCAATGCAGTCATGTTGGGGTAGTTCAGGCTGCAGCCTGTGATAAAGCTAATATTCCCTTGGCTTCACATCCTCCTGACAAGGATTCCAGAAAGATTGATGCCATGGCAAAAACAGTATATGGCAGCCTCTGGGACTCAGGCAAGCAAATTATATGGCTTATGTAGCTAGGTATCAGAAATCTAGATGGGATACTGTTATGCAATTGGCAAAGCAGGCCCATGGCCAGCTGGCTAGTGAACTAGAACATGTGGCTGCTGATGGCATTGAAGCCTCTAAGGTTCAGTTTCATGCTGCTGTGGATGTTAATGATGTTTCCTCTGGGTCATGGCCACATCTGTAGCTTTTGTAGGTTGGCCTGGCTCAGGTGTGCTAGTTTGTCTGGGATACCCAGACTAAGGCTATGGATTTTCCTGTGGTGGAAATTCTCTGTTTGGAGAGCAGACAGAGAATTACATGAAGAAGATGGATGAATATAGGACTACTTACAAGGTGCCCAGGCTAAGGAGGCGGCAAGCCACTCCTCAAGGCATGCCCCAGGGGTAGGGTAGGCCTTTTCACAGAACCTTTCTACCAGACTCAGGCCTCCTCTGCCTGTGCTCAGAGGGGGCTTCTTCAGAGGCAGGGGCAGACGAGGGGTGGGCAGACCTGCTCCCACCCCCCAGCCTAAAGCTCCTGTGAAACAGGCACCCTGATGGGGTGCCCAGGGCCGATTCCCCTGTACCAGTGGGGGGCAGGCTGGCTTACTTCAGTCAGAATTGGCTTCTTAACCTCAGGCAGTGGGTTCTGGAAGTAGAGCCAGGGTCTGGTTCTCAGCTTCAAAAGTTTCCCAAGTTGAGAAGCAGACTTTTCTACCTGCAAGTGCTTCAGAGACCCTCGCTCTGGAAACAGAGGTCTCATCCTGTTAGCTCTCAGAGCAGTAGAAAGGGTTCTCCTCTGCATCAGGGCAGGGTCTGTATTCCAGATACTTCCTTACCCCAAAAAGACAGGAGAATGGCGCCCATTTTAGATCTCAGATATCTGAACAAGCATCTTTTGAAACCAAAGTTCAAAATGGTAACTCTGGCAATGATTTTACCTTCCCTAAGGCCAGGGACTGGCTAGCCTCCCTGGACCTCAAGGATGCCTATTTCATGTCCTAATCAGAAGATTCCACCGAAAGTACCTCAGATTCGAACTGCCCTCAGGTCATTTACACGGTTGAGACAATGCCCTTCGCCTTACCTCTGCTCCAAGGGTATTCACAAAGTGTCTAGCAGTGGCAGTGGCCCACTTAAGGAGGCAGAGGATTGCTGTTTTTCTATCTGGACGACTGGCTCATTGTAGGCCAGTCCCAGAACAGGTAAAATCTCACCTGCAGGTCACCCAGCAGCTTCTCACCTCCCTGGGTTTTCTGCTAAACCTACCAAAGTCGGTTCTGGAACCAGTCCAGGTACTCACCTTTATAGGGGCAGAATTGACAAGTTAGCCAGAGCCTTTCTTCCCAGAAAGGGTAAGGAATTTAGTGGCTCTGGCCCTTCCTTCACTCTGCAGGTCTCTCGACCAGCAAGACACTTTCTGCAGCTCCTGGGGCACATGGCTGCATCCACAGCTGTTGTGCAGGGAGCCAGATTTCAGATGAGACATTCAGTTTCACTTGAGAACCTTTGGTCTCAGAGAAGAGACCCCTTTCAAGTTGGTCCCAGTGACTGAACCTTGATCCTAGCTCTCCAGTGGTGGCAGGATCAGAGCAATTAAGAGCGGGGTCCCTTCATTCCCCTTCTCACGACTTGACTCTCACTACAGATGCTTCCCTTCTGGGTTGGGAGCCCACATGAGCGCCTTTCCACTCAGGAGTTTGGTCCCCAGGAATCTCTGCTCCACATCAATTTGCTGGAACTCAGAGCTGTCTTTTAGCTCTTCAAGCTTTTCTGCATCTGTCCACGACAAGGTGATACTAGTCAGAACAGACAACACCACAACAATGTGGTACATCAACAAACAGGGGGCACTCTGTCTTGGCCTTGTGCACCGAGGCAATGAAGTTGTGGTCTCTGGCCTATTCCTGAACACTTCCCTCATAGCAGTTCATCTTCCAGGGAAGGACAATGTCCTAGCGGATGCCCTCAGCAGGATTTCCCAGGGCCATCACGAATGGTGCCTGGATCCTCCAGTGCTGGGGATAGTTTTGCCAGGTGGGGCATCCTCAGATAGATCTTTTGCAGCCCCAGACAATCACAAACTTCCTCTGTTCTGTTGCAGGCCTCCAGTGCGGGCTCAGTTCCCTGGATGCCCTTCTTCTGGATTGGGAGGAAGTTCCTCTATGCTTTCCCCCTTTCCTCTCCTATTCAAAGTACTAGTCAAATCAGATCTCAGCCTTGCAGGGTGATTCTGATTGCCCCGATTGGCCAGGCAGCCCTGGTACCCTCCTTCTGTCTCTGACAGTCCATCTTCCCTGTGCCTCCCCAGGAATCACAATCTGTTGACTTGTGCCCAGGGAAGGGTTTGGTATGTGGACCTCAAATCCCTCAACCTCAAGGCCTGGCTCTTGAGGAGTTAGAGTTTGCTGATTTACACCTCTCTCAGGGTGGTCTTGAGATCCTAAAGCCTTCCAGAAAGCCTTCCACTAGGGCTACTTATAGTTCTAAATGGAAAAGGTTTTCCGTTTGGTGTGCTGGGAAAAGTATTTCCCCAGAATCCGCTGAATTGCCCATTTTGTTAGATTACATGGTACATCTTAATTCCTTGGGTCTCAGACCAGCTACCCTGAGAGTTCATTTGGCAGCTGTCTTTGCTTTTGTGTCAGCAGGAAAGTCATCCCCTCTTTCCTCTGATCCTGTGTTTTCCAAGTTTTTTAAGGGATTACTCCATACTAATCCTCCCTTTCGGGAACCGGCCCCTGCTTGGGACCTTAATGTTTGCATTGCCCAGTTAATGCAACCCCCTTTTGAACCTCTGTCTTCTGCAGAGCTTAGTACCTAACTTGGAAAACTGTTTTTCTAGTGGCTATCACTTCGCCAGACGATAAGTGAATTGTAGCCTTGTCAGTGGAGACTGACTTTATTTCTTTCCACAGAGATAAGGTAGTCCTTAGGACTAATAGGAAGTTTTTGCCTAAGGTGGTTTCAGATTTCCATCTTAATCAATCTATCTCCTTCCAGTATTTTTCACTGATCACTCCTCTTCGTGAGAGAAGATTGCACAGCCTGGATGTTAAGAGAGCTCTTAGTTATTATATAGAGCGTACCAAGGTCACAGGTCGAATCCTCCAACTTTTCCTTACCTATGGTGAAGTTGGGAAGAGCAAACCTGCCACTAAGAGATCAATAGCCAGGTGGATTGTCTCTTGTATCCAATTTGTTATCAGAAAGTGGGCAGAGCCCCCGGTTTGAGGGCTCATTCTACCAGGGTACAGCTGTGTCTCTAGCTGCTGCCAGAGATATCCCTTTATTAGAGATTTGCCAGGCTGCTACTTGGAAAATGCACACCTTTACCAAGCATTACTCCTGGATGTCAGGCCAGGAGAGATGCTCGCTTTAGCACAGCTGTTCTTCAGAGCCTATTCCCTAAGTGAGTTCTGCCTCCTCCATGGAGGTACTGCTGTGTATTCTGCTAATGTCTATAATATAGCAAGACTTCATGTTGTTTGAAGAAAAATTACTCACCTTAGTAATGTTGTTTCTTCTAATGGAGTCTCTATATTATAGACCTCCCCAACCTGCCCTCTCAGAACCTCTACTTGGTGGGGTGGGGCAACTTAGTGTGGGCACTACTTATGTCCTGTTAGCATTTTGTCCCTTTGGGACTTTTGGGTGTGTATGTGTGGCGGTGTGTGTTTTATTATACTTATGTTCCATTTTCATATTATTAGAATGGTGTTAGTATTTCTGGTCCCTGACTTGAATCTTGGGTGTTGGGACCATCAATGGTTGTTATTATTTAGGTAGCCATTTGGCTGGTGTAGGTTACTGCTTCCCACACAGACCTTAGTGAGTTTGGCTCGTAAAGATCTGACAGTTCAAGTTTGAAATGACACAGATGAGAACTGCTCTCGTGCCAAAATTCTATTTTGGAATAGTTTTAACCATTTCACTCCCGGGGGCAGTTCTAGCTGGAACAAACTGCTAATGTCTATAATATAGCAAGACTCCATTCAAGAAACAACATTACTAAGGTGAGTAATTTTTTCTTCCCTACACAGAGGTCAAACTGACAGGTCTGTAGTTTCCTGTCTCTGTCTTGCTCCCACTTTTGTGAAGGGGAATCACATCCACCTTCCTCCAGTCCTCAGGTACCACACAATCTTCCCATGATTTGTTAAAAAGGGTAGTCAGTAGTGTCACTAGTTCTCCCCTTAATTCTTTTAGAATTCTGGGGTGAATTCCTTCAGGCCCCATTGCTTTGTCCACCTTCAGTTTTAGGAGTTCTTCAGAATCCTTTCTTCTGTCTTTCTTTGTATCCAAAAGTCATTGAAAATGGATACACTGATTCCTCTTACATCCTTCAAAAAGCTGTATACCAGCCTAATCCCAGATTCGTGCAATTGCTTCCACAAGGCCTAGTCCTCCACACCCCACCCTCCCACACCCCTCTCCTCCACCCCCCTCTTTTAAAGCTCCTCCCTATTCTTCTATCATTCCTCTGGTCCTTTCCCCATCAAACCTCATACATATATGCCCACCCATGTACCATTATCCAAGACTTATCCCTACTAGACTGTTTGTTTTCTCTCCTTTATTAGGTTTTAGGTTTACTGTCCTTTGCCTTGTATATATGTAAATATTTGTACATCTATCTCACTCATAAATGGTTGTATTTGTGCTTATTCAATATCATGTTTTTGTATACAATCTGTAACCTTTTTGTTATGACCACTCAGGTCCATCTTGTAAATGAGCTATGCTCAATGATGTTCGCCTGAATAAATAAAGATTTTGATTGATTGATTGATTGATTGAAAGGACTGGGATCAACCACCCCTATCCAGAGTGCTTCTGTTAATTGGATTAGGCACCTCCCCTTCCTCCTCTTGAGAATACTGAGCAGAAATATTCGTTTAGTATCCCTGCTTTTTCACTGTCCCTCTCTGCCCACCCACCGTCCTTTCTATTTAGCCTCACTATTCCTCCCTTTTTCTTTCTATGCTCCCTGATGTACCTATAAAGGGTTTTATCCCCCTTCTTAACCAAGTTGTCTATCTTGTCCTCCGTTTGGGCCTTTGCTATTTTGACTTCCCTCCCTGCTTCCTTTTGCCTTAACTGGTACAGTTCTCTGTCCTGCTCCTTCTGCGTTTCCTTATACTTCCTAAATGCTGTCTTTTTCCAACTTGTGATTTTCCCCCTGGTTTTCTTGCCTGTCCTCCAGCTCTGAATTTAGTCAACTGCACCCTGCAGCACCACCCAACTGGTTAGTACTGGCTGATGCAGCGTGGCCACCCACTGCACCAAAGCCTGCACTGCTTCTTCCCAGAGGAGGGATTAATAGAGCAGGACACTAACCACCTTTGTCTTTGGGGATGACATGTAGTGCCTTTGCATTGCATTCTAGACCACACAGGCCTGAGGTGGGGGTGTTGGGCTTGGGTTTTAAACCCAGGTCTCCTAAATGTTGGTGGTGCTGGTGCCACAGGGCTGGGTGGAGCTGAATTTTTTAAAAACTGAGCATTGTCTGGGAAGATGGAGAAGGGGAAAAAAGTGGAGACGAGCATCCCCTAAAGGATAAAAGCATTGCTAGCAGCCTATCTGGTAGAATGCTACCTTGGTGGGTGGGTCATGGTGTTCCTATTGCATGGTGATGTATAGTCCGAGATGGGCCCAGTCAAATGACTGAGACTTCACAAAGTGGTGAGTGATGGGGCATTGTGAGGGACTGCCAGTCCGGTGTACCCTCAAAGGTAAAAGTACACCATGAAGTGTGTGCGACACCTTGGCATGCCAGTAGTAAACCCTCTAGTGAAAATCCAACCAAAAAAGCATTGTTGAATAACGTGCTGTTACCAGATCGATGGCTAGTAAAGGTGGGGATAGGGAGTCCCCAGGCACTGTGATGCCCATGAACTATGTTAAAGTACAAGCCACAGGGAGTGGGGGAGGACATTACTGTCATGGTGGTGTTGCTCAGGACAGTATTTCTGAATACTGCAATGAACTGTAGAAAAGCTGAATGACAGTGGTCCTTGGGCCAGGGACAAAGTATTGTACCCTTAGTTGACAGACACCTAGTAAAAGAGGTCAAATGCTATACCCAACCCCAGGCGGAGATCTTGTGGGAGGCATTGAAGAGTCGACTTTCCTTATACCAGGGGAGCTGGCACAGGGTAACATCAGAGCAGTGGGTTCTCCAGTTAGGGAACAGAGCTCATTCTTTGGAGCTGCTGGAAATGCCTCCAGGCAACCGTCCTTCTTTTTCCTTCTACACAGGGGACTTTTGTCCTTCCTGTATCTTTGCATTGTATGGACTAGTTCAAGGTACTAACACTTCAGGAGGGTCTCCCTCTTTGGGCTACTTCCCCTGTTCCATCAAGGGGATTGGCAATGTGCCCTGGTCCTGCATCATGCTAGTCTCCACATCCTGGTATACCAGCCTCACAGTGGGTTTCTCCTCTTCTGCTTACAAGTAGGCCTTTACTGTTTTGGGCAATGGTGTTCGGCCTGCCCTCAGCCCCAAGTGCCCTTGCAAGGTGCCTTGCAGTAGTTATGGCTACAGGGGGCCTGGGACATTACATCTTTCCCTGTTTGGGCGACTGGCTGCTGTCATCCCTCGCCAAGGATCTGCTGCTCAGAACCTCTGAAGCCAAATTCTCCCTGTTATGGGACCTGGGAAGCACCTTAATCCTTCCCAATTCCTTTCCTTGGCCCCATCAGAGATTTTCGTATGAAGTGGCCATGTGGCTCACAGATCTCGGCACAGCCTTCCTGCCTTCAGACAGTGCGAACCGTCTTTTGACATATGCTCAGCTAGGGTCCTCGTCTTGTCAAGTCCCAGCCAGATCATTCCTAAGTTACTGGGACACTTGGCTGCAGCTCTCGCAATGGTTCCACTGGCCAGCCTCCTTGTGCGAGTGTCACATTAGAGTCTGAGTTCTATGGGGTTAACGCAGGCATTGGGGATTTGCTGGTGCCAGTCTTCTCGTCGATGTATCAGACTTTGGCATGGTGACTGAACCCTCCCAATCTACTCAGTAGGGTCTATTTCTGGACAGAGTCCCTTGCCTGATGTGTCTGATCAAGGCTGGGGTGCCCGTCTGGCAGCTCGTTAGGCTTAGGGGATCTGGTCACCACAGGAGCAGCATCTCCACATCTATGTATTAGAGATGAGGTAGTCATTTATGCCCTACAGGCCTTTCGGCCGATCCTGCTCCCGGACCCTTTCCTAGTCCAGATGGACAATATCTCAGGGTTGGCTGCATACTTAGGCATGGGGGAGATGCGCTCTCTCTTACCCCTCTGCAGAGAGGCCATCAGAATCTGGTACTGGACTTTTGAGCACCACCCAGCACTGACTGCCGTCATTGTTCCAGGCATCCAAAGCACCTTGGCTGACAGTCTAGCTGGTCTTGGCCCCGAGCTCTTGAGTGGGAACTTCTTTCCTTAGTAGTTGAAGATCTCTTCGACAGGTGAAGTTGTTCCAAGTTGGACCTTTTTTCAATACCCACTCAATGCAAAGCTGCCCTGTTTTTGTTTGTTAGACACAGAGCCTCTGGTGAGATGCTATGTCCCTCTCCTGGATAGTGAGGATTCTGTGGGCTTTCCTTCCCTTTCTATTGTTTCAGAGGTTTCTTCTCTAAGTGCAGTTGTGGGGCTCGGAAATGCTTTTGATGCCCCCCTGTTGGTTATGCCCAATCTGGTTTCCTTTACTTCAGCAGCTGGCAGTGAAACCCTCTATATCTCTGTCCCTGGGCTCAGTCATGCTTCTCCAGGAACTGGGAACTCTGGTCCATGTGGACCTCAAGTCTCTGCATCTTCATGCATCACCCATGCTGACTTAGCTGTCGCCCACCTCTGGGTCTCCCCTTGGGTGGCAGAAGTCCTAGTGGCTGCCAGGAAGCCTTCAACCAGGGCCACATATGCCGTAAAGTGGCAGCGGTTCAGTACTTGGCTACTGCTTGACTCTCTGGTCTCCTCCTCTGTTCAGTGGTTATTTTTTTGGAGTACCCTCTTTGCATATTGGACTCGGGTTTGGCCTGTTCTTTCCTAGAGGTTTATCTTTCTGCCATCCCAGTGCACTGTTCTCCTGCCAAGGGTAGACGCTTGGCGTACTGCACATTTCCCGCACGTTTGCTTGGGGTATTCTCCATCAAAATCCTATCATTAAGGGTCTTTTTTCTTCTTGGGATCTTTTGTCCCTTTTGGGAAAGCTTGCTTTGCCCCTTTTTGAGCCAGACATAAGCTGGGAGCTACGCTTCCAATGGCGGGAAGCGTTATTATTTTAGATTATATTTCTTCTGCTCGAAGAATTTCCGAGCTCCAGGCTCTGATATCTTGGAAGCCTTGAGTGGTTTCCTCTAGGACAGGGTGTCCTTGAGGTTTCTTTTTGTAGGGTTCTTGCCTGAGGTGATGTCTGAGCTTACCCTGCACCATCCATTCACCTTCCAGGGTATCTCCCAGAGTATTGAAACCAAGGGAACAACTTCTTCGTACTCTAGATGTTCACAGGGTTCTACGTTATTATTGAGATCGCACCTGTGCTGCATGAACTTCCTATCGGTTGGGACCTTTATTCACCCCAGATCACTAGGGGCTCCTGTTTTGATACTGTGTTGGTCTCTGTGGTTAGCCAACTGTGTTGTTCATTGCTACTGGAGGTATGACAAGTCTTTTACCCGCATCAGTTAAAGTTCAAGGGGCATGGTTGCCTCCTTTGTTTCCTTTGCTTCCTTCAGGAATGTGCCAGAGGCAAGCCTTTGCGCAGCAGCCTCTTGGCATTCTGTCCATACTTTTATCGGACACTGCAGTTCGACCTTGTCTTTAGATGCAGATGCATTTTGGACTAGCTGTCCTGCAGGCCTCCTCTATTGAGTTCCTCCTGATGACTTCTGCCTCCTCCCGGCTCTCTGAGGTCACTTTGGACACTGCTTGGGACTTGGTCCTTATGGCATAGCCTGCTGCAAGAGCTATCCTCAAAGTAAGTACAGTTACTCAAGAACTTACTGTAACAGTAGATCTTTGAGAGAAACTGTTGCAGCGGGCGCTGCTTTCCAGCCCTTCTTACCCCTAGGAACTGTTCCTTTTTCTCCTTTATACGAGTGTTTCCTCTAGTTTGAGGCATTTCCCCGTTCTTCGATACCTGTGCATGCCGGGGTCTCCGGCAGGAGAACCGAGATAGGGCTTGGGGACTGCCCCTTTTATACCATAGTCGATGTTTGGGGCAGGCCACATCAGGGGGCAGTCCCCAGCTGTAGACTGCTAGCTAGAAGTTTTCTGTGGGGTCCTGGTGCCTGCTGGCTTCAGTGCTTATGGTGTAGTCTGCTGCAAGAGCTTCTCTCAAAGATCTACTGTTATGGTAAGTTCTTATGTAACTGTACTTTCCTGTTTCAGGGGGAGCACTACCAGTTCAAGGTATTGCCCTTTGGCTTGTCATCTGCGTCACAGGTATTTACCAAGTATTTGCGAGTTGTGGCAGAAGCTCTTGGAAGGGAGGGAGGAACTGTATGTCTTCCCATATCTAGACTGGTTGCTCAAAGTTCAGTCCATGGAGCAACTGTCTCGGACCCTAGCATGTACCAGGCAGCTGTTCAATGCCCTAGGGATCACTGTCAGTCAATCCAAGTCTGTCTTTACCCCTTGTCAGCAACTGTGGTACATAGAGGCAATTCTTTACATAGCCCGAGGCTTAACCTTCCTGTCCCAGGACCGGGCAGAACACCTCATAGCTTAGGCCCAGATGGTTTCCAGCAGCAGGTATGTCACAGCCAGGACATTCCTGAGCCTGTTGGGCCTGATGGCAGAAGCCATTGTCACGGTACCCCTGGCAAGGCTGCACCCGAGGATCCCCCGGTGTACTTTGAAGGTCCAGTGGAATCAGCCCACCGATGATCTAGAACAGCAGGTTCTAGTAACTCTTCCCTCCCCTTTGCAGATTCTCACCACAGACACTTCAGGGCTGGACTGGGGGGCGCATCTGTGTCCTCATCAGACACAAGGAATGTGGACCGAATTGGAGTCCACATAAATGTCCTAGAGATGAGAGCTGTTCTGTATGCTCTGCAGGCCTTTCAGAACCATCTGTCCTTGAGACCTTGCTGGTGCAGATGAACATTGTCAGTGTGGTACACTATATAAACAATCAAGGGGGACTCACTGTTACCCCCTGTGCAGGGAGGCGATGAGAGTTTGGTACTGGGCTTTTGAACACGTTCTAGAACTGTCGGCCGTCCATGTTTCAGGCATCCAAAATGTTCTGGCAGACAGGCTAAGCAGATCACAGTCCAGAATGCACGAGTGGGAGCTGCTTTCCTCAGTAGTAGAAGACCTGTTCAACAGGTGGGGTCATTCAGAGTTGGACCTATTTGCATCCCCACTCAATGCAAAACTGACGCTTTTCTGCTCGCTCAATCCAGGCACTTGAGTCTTCTGGTAAGAAGCGTTGTCCCTCTCTTCAAAGGGGAGGTTCCTTTATGCCTTCCCCCCCACCTTCCTCTGATTTAGAGACTGCTAATCAAGCTCCTAATGGAGGGAGCCACTCTTAATTCTTGTGGCTTCCTTCTAGCCTCATCAGATGTGGTTTTCCTTGCTGAAGCAGTTATCAGTGGTACCCCCAGTCCCCCTGTGTAAGGGCTTGCTGTCATGGTAATGGGGAATCCGTCCATCTGGACCTCAAGTCATTCCATCTCCGTGCCTGGCTCCTGAAGACACAGCCATTGTAAGATTTGTAGTGTCCCGAAAAGTGGCTGATGTCCTGGTGGCTGCAGGAAGCCTTCCACCAGAACTAGTCACACTGTAAAGTGGAATTGTTTTCCTTTGTGGGCCGCTTTCCATCACCTGGATCCCTTCACTTGCCCAGTGAATCAGATTCTGGAGTATTTACTGTCCTTGTCAGATGCAGGACTGCAATACCCTTCTATCAAAGTGCATTTGGCGGCTATATCAGCTTTTAATGTGCCTATTGATTACACTGTGGCCCAGCTAGAGGTGTCCCATACATTTTTGAGAGGTATTTTGTACTTGAAGCCTCACATTTGCAATCCAGTCCTGGCTTGGAACTTGAGTTTTGTGTTAGAGAAGCTTACTGTGGCTCCTTTTGGGCCAGCTGCGACTTGCAAGCTACTTTTTCTGTCATAGAAAGCATTTCTGCTCAAATGATTTCAAAGTTTGTCTCTTATGTGTGAGCCTCCATATTTGATTTTCGAGAAAAAAAAGGATGTCTTTGCGTACGAACCCTAAGTTCTTACCAAAGGTGGTGTCTTGTTTTTACTTTAAATCAAACCATCCACCTGCCAGTTTATTTTCCAGAGCATGCTAATTCAGGGGAAGCATTACTCCATACATTAGATGTACATAGAATACTCTGATATTATGTTCACCATATGAAGGACTGCAGGAAGTCCTCGCAGATTTGTTTCTTTTGCCCCTGGGAAAGAGGGCTTTTCAGTTTCTAAGCAGTGCCTGTCCAAATGGTTGGCCAACTGTATTACTTTCTGTTTATAGGAAGTATGGTAAGGAACTTCTAGGGGTTGTTCATGGCCATTTAATCAGAGGCATGGCCTCTCCTGTTGCCTGTTTCAGCTGCAGAAATCTGTGCTGCTGCAACTTGGAGTACTCTGTACACTTTTACAAAACACTGCTGTCTGGACATGGCCTCTAGAAGGAATGCAGGCTTCGGCCTGGCTGTGCTTCAAGGCCTCCTTTCTGAGGTCTGTAGCCTCCAGTTACCCAGACTGTCTCTCTGTCAGTACTGCTTGGGACTCGTTCCATAGGTGTGGCCTGATGAAAGAGCTCTCCTCGAAGATGATAGAACAGTTACGTACTTACCGTAACAGTAGATCTTTGCGAGAATCTTGTTCATCGGGCCATGCCACCATCCATCCCCTTGGACTTGGAGCTCTTTCGCTCCTGCCCTCTTTCCAGGATGGACTACCTGCTGTTTCAGCCTCACCTGGTAGCTGGAACTTTCAACTCTCTCCTTGGTTTCCTAGAGGGAGGCCCTTCGAGTATGGTCTCTGCTGTGGGGAACTGAGGAGGGAACAGGGCAGCCCACGTTTATATACAGAGGGTTGCCGACGTCTGACGTCGTCATGTGTGGCCCCAGTTAGGCTGCTTACAAACAGTTTCCATGTGGTCCTAGTGCCTGGCGAATTATAGTAAATACATAACTGTTCTTTCTGAGAGTTCATCTCTGGTTGCCCATCTAGTTTTATGTATTTGATTGTGTTGCTCTGTAGTGTGTATACCAACCTAGACCCAACCTTTTAACATGTTTTTATCCTATAGTGATCTACCATATCTGGACCATACTGTTACAGCTTTTGTGGAAGGCAGCAAGGCCCAGTGGCTTGACAAATGAGCTATAAAAAGCAGATCATCATAGATTCAAATTCCACTGTGCCTCCTTGCGCACTGTGTGAACTTGATGACATCTCTTAACCTGTCTGTGCGTAAGTCCATCTAGTTGTAAAAATTGGGTGTAAGCGGAGACCCATTGAAATGTAAGTTTCTTATTTTGGCTGTCATGAGTAGATACTTTATCCGAAAGTTTCCTTTCCTTCACTCTAGCTATCTTGTCAGTAAAAAACCTTCTGTGTGAGGGAATTGTCAAAATTTACCACCTTCTAAAATGTAAGCAGGGTTTTGAAACTGTGGGATTTGGGGGGTAACATAAGGTTAATTGTTTTTTGTCAACACAAATACAGTGCTTTTCTAGTGGTACAGTGCAACTGGGTAGCTGCTTGTCTGTGCTTTGGGGACAGTAGTGCTCCATATCGTATAATGAATACAACGTGGTAAAAATTATTTCTCTTTTTGTTTCTTTCCAGACCCCATAAGGAATGTTACCATGCTGGAGTTGCTAACACAGTTTGGACATGGAGCCTATTATACAGTTGTCCTAGTTTGTGGGGCATCAACAGTTCAGAATCTCTGTTTGACTGAATGACAGTGGATCATGTACAAAAGAAGAAGCCATTGCCTACTGGGACTTAATGGAAAATCTCTGAGATAAGAAAACTACTCACATTACTGTCCAACCATCAGAAAGAGCACCATGCTGCGTGTTCTTTCTCGAAAATGTGGTCGCTTGTACCGTTATGTGAAATTTTTATTCCTTGTAGTTTTGTTAATAGTATTGCTGATGCACACACACACTTTGTTTGCATCGTTTCAGAGAAATGAATTAACTGACCGCCGATTCATCAGCCTTAACAAGTGCCCAGCTTGCTTTGGTACTAGCTGGTGTCGAAAATTTATGAATGACCATATCCGATTTGAGTCCTGGGATAGATTGCGATTCTTGGACTTCTTTAACGCTAAGAACGTGTATTTTGCACAATATGGAGAGCCAAGAGAAGGTACCAGGCGGATTGTTCTCAAGCGGTTGGGTTCAAACCAGGAGCTGGCTGATATAGACCAAAAGATATGCAAAAGAGCAACAGGACGTCCACGCTGTGACCTAGTTCAGGCCATGTACAAGACAGAGTTTGCTCGTTTAAATGGGGATGTTAGGTTATTGACTCCTGAAGTTGTAGATGGATGGTCAGACTTGGTCCATTGTCCATCTCAAAGATTGTTAGATAGAATAGTACGTAGATATGCAGAAACTAAGGATTCTGGAAGCTTCTTGCTGAAGAACTTGAAGGACACTGAACGTATGCAGTTGTTGATGACGCTTGCTTTTAATCCAGAGCCTCTAGTGCTGCAGGTAAGTTGTGTGATTTTTTTTTTTTTCAATCTTACAAATGATTTATGATACTGTCTTAATATTTTTCAGGACTTCATAACCTGTTTAGTTATGTGTTGAGTCATGGTCAGAAACTTTGGAAGGTATTCTCATAATATGGCTAACAGTTACTGCTATTTACAAGGAGTGAATTTAACCTTTGCTGAGGAGATAATTCTTGGAGATGCACAATTAATTTGTGTTTATTGACTGTGATTTATTAAGTTGTTGAGCAATTGCTCCTGCCTGACATTAGCACACAGCCGTTGCTTTTGGAGGGGGGAATATGCCAATAATGCAGACTGGCTAAAATCCAGAGCTAGAGAAAATTGAGATGTGCCATTCATAATGGTACCGAAGTGAGCAGCTCTTTATTGGCTGACATCAAATAGATAATGATTAAAATCATCATTGGCCTGATTAACGGGTCCCTTTTGGTTACACACACAAATTTACATTCAAACAATGGAGCTTAAGATTTTTTTGTTTTTGTACTTTCTTTTTTCTGCTCCAGTCCCGGAACTCTCCCAGGTCGCCCCTACTCACCAGCGCCACTTATACCACCCACCTGAAGCTCATCCTCCTCAGAGATAGCTGCCCCTTCTCTTACCTTCAGTCGGCAGATCCCCAGCTCTGAGCCCCTTGGAGTAGGGCCGCCTCCACTCCGGCACTCTATCTCTAATCCAGTGTGCCAGCCGAGGAAGTGGAAGGACAGAGAGGGTGGAGACATGGGCCCGGTATTTGGGCATGTGGTGATGTGGTCCCGAGAGTGGCCATCGCCTATCCAGGATCGGGAGATTTTCTTAGTTCCCCCAGGAGCGCAGACATTTTTTTAATTTTTTTTTATTTTAGCTTTTGTTGACTGGGTAAGTGCACTAGACAAATCCTGCCTATTTTCAGGCACGACCCAGGGAGGGGATACAGATGAATGTCAACTGACCTTGAACCAGAGTAAGCTGTTGGTGGTATTTTTAGCGAATGAGAGAGGTGGCCAGGACACGGGGAATTCCCCTACTCTTTCGACATGCAGTGACTTCAGCATGGCTGAGCTGTAGACATCCGCTGCGCTCCTCCCCTGCAATGGCATCGCGCTAGTGCTACCCCCTGTCTCCACTGGGAGTCTCTACTGCACCATATGCTCCCTGGATCCCTTCCCAGGGAGAGGAGAGCAGTCTATCGGACAGTTAATCCTCTCCCTCCCCTGCCGACCTCCGGTGCCCGAGCTTATTCCTGAACTCGGGTCGCCGGTGTGGTGTCCAGCACTTCAGCCGTCAGCGCCACCAGAGCTTTAGAGTCTTGGTTGAGCTCCAGTTATAAGTGCATTATGGCTTCCCTTATTCTGTAGTGTCCCACTTTTTCCACATCTAATCCATGTACTCCTACTCGTGTATGGAAGATGCAGCTCTTGCTTGTGACATATCTCTCATTTCAGATTGTTTTTGGTAACTGAATTTCAGATTTATTTTTCTAGGAATACTTTTTCTCTGTTTCAAGTGGAGATGTCATGATATGAAACCTCTTGAGGATGATTAGTGCAGGATGGAACATGATATATTCTGGTATGTCCCAGAGTTCAACTAGGCTGTCTTTTTGTCTGCAGCGATGTCCGCATATTGTGTCCATATTTTTTCAGTTAGAGAGAGATGATGCACGTTAATTGTGGATCCATAAAAACTGTTTGTAGTATATTGTGTATGTTAATATGTCCCCCAGAGCCACTCTTTGCTGTATAAGAGTGGTTTCATGTGCATTTGACTTGAGCAAGAACAGCAAAGTGAAGTTGAGCTCTTCTGGCTCAAGTTGAAGGCAAGTGAAACCACTCTGATACAGCAAAGAGTGGCAACGGGGGACATACTAGTATATTATTGATTGAGCGTGATCAGTAATATAATTTTTTTTTTAAGTTCCCTGAATGTGCCCATTTCCAGGGCACCTGCACGCAAGACACTCTTCACAGAATAAGTGTCTCACGTGCAGAGGAAAGAAGTGCTCTGATTGGTCAGGAGCATTTCCTCGATCTATAATGAAGTAAGTTTAACAATGATGGGAATATTGTTGATTATTAATCAATAAGGCATGACAGGGGGTGTGCTATGGTGGGATGACGGCCCACTTCTGGGTGGGTTGAAGCACGAGGTGTAGCCAAGGGCTTCACCACCGAGAAGGGCTGTTAGGCCCACCATAACACACGCCCTAGAGTGCCTTATTGTGATTATGAAATGGGTCATTTTTAGTAAATTTTATACATTTTTAAACATAATACTTTCAGCTGGGCCGTTGTGCTGGGATAACTGCCCAGCTGAAAGCAGCTCTTGGCCAATCAGAATTCAGCATTATTTCTAACCATTTCATAATATTTACTACAGTATTCCTGCTTTTGATAATTTTATATCCAGAAAAACATGGTGTAATCGTGGGTTACCATGATCATGTGTAATGGCAAACACAGAACAGCTGAAAGCTTTAACTTTCATTTAAAAATTCACTGTCATTCTTGTTCTGTTTCTTTCCTCAAAAAGAAAACAAATGACCATGGTTTGAAGTACCTCAGCCAGCTAACAGAGAGCAGTTCAGCAACCAGATAACTGACATTGATGTGTGACTGTTCACTAGTTTTTCACTATGAGGACCGTGAATTTTACTGGTTTACCTATGCCTGAACTTGACACCAGAATTCTTTTCCATTCATTCATTCATTTAAATTAAAATTCAAAAACAGTTATAGAAAACAATGCATGGGTAGGGGTGTGTAGTGAGTTTTTTTTTTTTTGGTTAAAAATATACTGTGTGTGGCTATTTAAACCCCTCGAGCTTTGCCCTCAGGGGTTTATGAAGTAACACACACTTCGAGTGTGTGCAAAAAACTCATTACGCACCCATGCCCATACGTTGTTTTCTATAACAGTAACTGGACAATGTTTTTTGGGACCCGAGGAATTTTTATGTACAGTACATAGACATACATGTCGTGTGTGTGTGTGTGTGTGTGTGTGTGTGTGTGTGTGTGTGTGTATATATGTACATATATATAGTGTGTATGTATGATATATAGTGTGTGTGTGTGTGTATATATATATATATATATATATACATACATACACACACACACACACACACACACACACACACACACACACACGCATACATATGTATACATACATACATATATTTATTATATACAAAATAGGGTTTAGTTTAGTTAAAATTGATTGGAGAGCTCCAATTAAACCCTAAAGTTGCACCTTAAAGAGCAGGTTCCTACTGTGACCCTCCCCAGTGTGGTTGATAACTGACGTGAAGAGGAGTCCAAGGGCAAATTGTGGCATTTAAATTCCTTCTGGTGAAAAAAGTTCCCTCGTAAAATTGCTTTTCAGCATAGCACTGAAAAAAAGGACAGACTTCCCGGTCAACCACCCTTCTAGCGGCCCATGCAGCCTTGTTTTGTGATGTCACAAAACGAAGGCTGCGTGACCATGCCTCATTGACTTCTATGGGGGTGATAGTTCCAGACATTTTTATACTACTTACTGTTGCAATTTTTCAGTAATCAGAGTGACCAATCGACTAAAGGGATCCTATTAGTTGATCGGTCACTTTGATCAATGACGTGTGTTTGGTCTGCCCCTGCATCGGGGCCATCGCGTCCGATCCAGACGACTGCACCAACCTGTATTTGGTCGGCTCCTCCGGGGCCTGCACGTCCGATCCCGACGACATCTCTATTTTCGCCGTATCGGACGTTGTCTACCTATACGATGGCTGGTCTGACGACAATCCCTCTGATGTCAGCCCCTCTGTCAGGAATCTTAACGCAGGGATTTACGCCTGGACCCTCTCAGCCTTATGTTCCAGGCTTCTTCCCTCACGGCCCGACATCGGCTTATCTGTCTGGTCCTACATCAGATTCGCTTTATTTTGGGTTCCACTATTCAGGGTACCCCTCTTATCAGGGTTACCCACACTGTTTTCATGGTCAGGGTGCTTCATGTTACCACTATGCACCTGTCCATGTTTCTCCTTCACCACCACCACCCCTTCCCACTCTGGCTCCCCAGCAGGATTTTCAGGCCTTGATTAATTTTTGTTGAAAGGAGGCTAGGTCTCAGCTGGTGTCCAATCTCAGAAAACGACTTCCAGCCCCAGTGGTTACCCCCTCCCCCATGATCTTTCGCCTGTCAGCTCTCGTCGTTCAGTGCTTGTGTTGGGAACCCAACCTAAGGAGATCATCCTCCCTGACTTTGCACCCCCCCCGGAGGATGACTCCTGTATTTCTGGAGGAGAGTTTCCGGAAGATTCCTTGGATGAGGGTTCCTCCATGCCTAAAGGGAAGGATTCTCTTAAGTCCCCCCTTCCCCCTGAGGATCCTTTCTTTACTGAGCTACAGTGGTAGCCATGATGTGGTCTGATATTTCTAGAAATTTCGTGAAATATCTAAAGAGATTCTCTCTGTTGGCCCATAGTGGTAATGCAGGCAGGCAAGAAATTTCCAGATATATCAGACATTTCAGGAAATATCTGACCATGTCTATGGCAGCCACTGTAGTACAAATAATCCAGCAATCCAGTGGCTAGAATACAGAGGAGCAAGATCCCAAAAGGAAGTGTCTCGCAGAACATTTGAATAAGAGTCTGCTTCCCCGATCCCTGTCCTCCCCCCCCCCTCCCCCGGATGGCTTCTCATGAAGACCTTACCAGTACTATCTGGCAGCTGCCACATTCGATCCTGGCAGTCCCTAAGAAGGCAGGCTGGATCTACCATGCTCCAGGGGAAATTTCCTTCCTGGACACTCACCCCAATGCTGATTTGGTCGTCATTGCTGCAGTCCACGACCAGTTGCTGGCACCTAAGCATATGAACACTTCTCCTCTAGATAAGGAGTCTCGGCAGCTGGACCAGTATGGCAGAAAAGTTTACTCTTCTACCACGTGCTCTATTCGCTCCCTTAATTATGTTGCGTACATGGTGTCCTTCCCGAAGGCTACTATGGCCAAACTTGAGTCCTGGATCCAGGCCCTGCAGTCTTCGGATCTCAAGGAGAAGGAGTTAGTAAAAGACCTGCGTTTATCCAAAATTTCATGCTACCATGCGCTTAGGGCTATCTATGACACCGTGGATGCGGTAGCCCGCTCCTCCACCACGGTGGTGTCCCTCATTTCCCTCACATGGCTCCGCATTTCTGGTCTCGTTAATGATGTCCAGTCTATAGTCCAAGATGCCCTTTTCAGAGGCTCAGTCCTTTTTGGAGGTGACACCAAAGACATTATCACAGGCCTACATGATAGCGGCCAAGCCCTGAGGTCCGTGAAGTCCATCTACCAATATGGAACCCAGAGGAAACGGCCCTTTCGGAGATGGACCAGGAGGCAGGATAAACAATCTTTCACTCGGCATCAAGGAAAAAGAAAGGCCACAGGCACTCCCTTTTCATTCTCCCCTGCCTCAAAAACCCAGCGAGGGATCTGGGGACCTCCTCCCCACCCTCTGCTTCCTGATAGGCTATCAGCCCCCGCTATGAGCAGGGAGCCGGTGGGAGGAAGACTCACCCTCCATGCGCAGGAATGGGGAATGTGACAACAAATGTATGGGTTCTGTAACTCGTTTCTTCAGGGCACATTCTGAGTTTCCGAGACCCTCGCCGACTTCTCCGGTCTTCATCTTACTTCTTAAGCTTAATAAAGGGGAGGGAATGTGCGAGAGGGTGACAGTGAAAAGCAGGGATACTGAACGAATATTTCTGCTCAGTATTCACAAAGGAAGAGGAGGGGGAGTTACCTAAACCAAACAAGAGAAACACTCTGAAGACGGGGGTCGATACCAGTCCATTTACAGAAGAAAGGGTTCTGAAAGAACTAATAAAATTGAAGGTGGACAAAGCAATGGGGCCTGATGGGATTCACCCAAGAATTCTAAAAGAACTAAGGGTAGAACTAGTGACATCGCTGACTACTCTCTTTAACAAATCATGGGAGGATGGGGTGGTTCCTGAGGACTGGAGGAGGGCAGATGTGATTCCTCTTCACAAAAGTGGGAGCAGGACAGAGGCAGGAAACTACAGACCAGTTAGTTTGACCTTAGTGGTAGGGAAAATGATGGAATCACTTCTGAAGGAAAGAATTGTTGAGTACCTAGAGGCCAGTGGGGCACAGGACCCAAGGCAGCATGGATTCACGATGGGAAGGTCATGTCAGACGAATCTAATAGATTTCTTTGACTGGGTGACCAAAGTAGTAGACCAGGGAGGGGCTGTGGACTTGGCCTACCTAGATTTTAGCAAGGCATTTGATACAGTCCCACACAAAAGATTAATACACAAGATAGCCAGCCTTGGAATGGGTCCCAAGGTGGTAGCCTGGATAAAAATTGGAGACAACAGGACGCAAAGGGTAGTAGTAAATGGAGTACACAGTGAAGAAAGGCGGGTTACCAAGGGTACCGCAGGGTTCAGTACTGGGACCGTCCTTTTAATGTCTTATAAGTGACATTGCAGAGGAACTGGAAGGAAAAGTATGTCTCTTGCAGGTGACACAAAGATCTGCAACAGGGTTGATGCACAAGATGGAGTGGAAAGGATGAGAAGGGACTTGGCAAGGTTGGAGGAATGGTCAAATGTATGGCAGCTCAGATTCAATGCAAAGAAATGCAAGGTAATGCACATAGGAAACAAAAACCATGGGAAGCATACACAATGGGGGGTGAGATACTGACAACAGTAAAAATAGAAAGGGACCTGGGGGTAATTATATCAGATGACTTAAAGGTGGGCAAGCAGTGTGAGAAGGCAGTAAGGAAGGCTGGGGGATACTGGGATGCATAGGAAGAGGCATCAATAGTAGAAAACAAGAAGTTGTTATCCCTCTGTACAGACAGTTGGTGAGACCCCATCTGAGTACTGTGTGCAGTTCTGGAGACCCCATCTCTGCAAAGACATAGACAGAGTGGAGGCTGTCCAAAGGAGGGCAACTAAAATGGTGCAGGTGTGCACCAGAAGACATCGAGAAAGACTAAAGGAGCTTAATATGTATACTCTTGAGGAAAGAAGGGGAGAGGGGACATGATAGAAACTTTCAAGTACTTCAAGGAATTAACAAAGTCCAAGAGGGTAGCATCTTCCAGAAAAGAGATGCGCAAGAACAAGGGGTCAGCAATTTGAAGATAGAGGGGACGGCTCAGGGTAATGTGAGGAAGTATTTTTCACTGAGGGTTGTGGATGCATAGAACAGCCTCCTGAGGAGGTCGTGGAGTCAAGAACATTGGGGAACTTCAAGAATGCATGGGACAGGCATAAGGCAGTCCTAGGGGCGGGTAAGAGGAAGTAAGCTGTTGGTTAACTAGGATCTGCAGCTTATCTGTTAGGTAGGAAAATGGGCAGACTAGGTGGGCCAAGCGGTCCTTATCTGCCGTCAAATTCTATGTTTCTTCATCATGCTCCTCTGGTGGAGGAAGAAATCGGGTTTCTAAGCCAGAAGGCGGCCATGGAGCCTGTCCGTCTGCCTCAAAGAGGGAAGGGATTTTACTCCCACTTTTTTCTGGTCCCAAAAGAGACGGGCGACCTCAGACCCATACTGAATTTCAGAAGCCTAAACCTTTACGTGGAATACAAAAGGTTTCACGTGCTGATACTGCAGAGCCTTCTACTCCTACTACAGGGGAATCATTGGCTTTGTGCACTGGACATGCAGGATGTTTACCTGCACATACCAGTGTTCCCAGGCCACCGCCGCTTCCTTCTGTTCTGCTTCCAAGGGGAGCACGACCAGTTCACAGCCCTCCGCTTTGGACTTTCCTCTGCACTTCAGGCTTTTACCAAGTGCCTTGCGGTGGTGGCAGTGGCTTTGTGCTGTCGGGGAATAGCAATGTTTCCTTACCCAGACGACTGGCTGCTGTCGGCCCCGTCCCGTCCAGGGACAGCCTCCTGGAAGCTCTCTAATGCACTTTGGCCCTTTTTTCTCACCTAGGTATTATGGACAACTTCCCGAAGTCGACTATGACCCCTTCCCAGAACCTTCAGTTCACTGGGGCCATCTTGGACATGATCCAGTGCAAAGCCTTCCTCCCCCCGGACAGCAGAGACCATTCGAGAGCAAGTCAATGTTCTGACCTCTTCCAGATACCTTCCGGCCAGAGCGTGGTTACGTCTGTTGGGCCTGATGGCGGCCTCCATCTCCATGGTCCCATTTGCCAGGTTGCATATGAGGATCACCCAGTGGACCAATGGGATCAGCGTTCGGATGATCTGGACCACCCGGTTCTTGTCTCCAGTGCGGTCCAGAAGGATCTGCTCTGGTGGTTAGACCCTCTGAACCTTTCATGAGGCCTTCCATTCTGAAGCCCCCCACCGCTTTGGACTCTCTGGGTTTAGGAGCCCACCTAGGAGACAGCCGCACCCAGGGATCATGGTCCCAATCAGAGATGGATCTCCACATCAGTATCCTGGAGATGAGAGCAGTTCTTTTTGCTCTTCAGGCCTTTCAGCCCTTCTGTCAAAAGTGTCACTGCTACTCCAGACAGACATGTTGGTAGTCTGGTACATCAACAAACGGAGGCACACGATCGTACCCCCTTTGCAGGGAGGTGACGCGGGTGTTAGAGCTGGGCAATTCAACATGGTCTGTTTCTCACTGCCGTGCATGTCCCAGGAGTTCTAAACATCCTGGCAGACAACCTCAGTCGAACCTCGTCCCTCGCCGATGAATGGGAACTCAGTCAGGAAGTTGCAGATTCTCTGTTCCTAAGATGGGGTCACCTAGACCTAGATCTGTTTGCCTCCCAATTCAGCCCAAAGCTTCCTAGCTTTTGCTCGCTCACTTCAGAGCCTGGTGCTTCCTGGCATGACACGTTGTCACTTTGTTGGACAGGGAGGTCCTTGTATGCCTTCCCTCCCTTTCTCATTCTACAGAGGATTCTTCTAAATTTCCAGGCAGAGGGAGTCCAGATGATTCTGGTTGCACCCTTCTGGCCGAGACAAATCTGTCCTCTGCTTCTACAGCAGCTTTCAGTGGAACCCCCAGTTCTTCTTCCTCTCAGACATGATCTGTTGACTCTGGATCAAGGCAGATTAGTGCATCCAGGGCTCAGGACCCTGCATCTTCATGCATGGCTCCTTCAGACATAATAAAGTCTCATTTCGGGGTCTCACATAAGATCGCCCAGGTCCTGGTAGAGGCCAGAAAGCCCTCTACCAGATAAACCTATGCTGTGAAATGGAAGTGTTTTTCCATTTGGATGGCGCCAAAAGGCTGGGACCCCTTTACATGCTCGGCTCCACAGATTGTGGAGCATCTGTTGCACCTGTCTGATTTGGGTCTCTCTTACTCCTCCCTCAAGGTTCATCTGTCGGCCATTTCAGCCTATCATAATTTGGTGGGGGGGAACCTGTGGCACAGCTAGAAATCTTAAAACATTTTCTGAAAGGGATTCTCCATCTGAAACCCCCTATCTGTAACCCCACCCCACCTTGGGATTTGAATTTTGTTATTAAGAAGCTTACGTGTCCCCCTTTTGAACCAGTGATGAGCTATGACTTACGCTATCTCTCCTGGAAGGCATTATTTTTGGTTGCCATTACTTCTGCTTGAAGGATTTCCGAACGTCGGGCCCTGATGTGTAAAGAGCCTTATTTGATCTTTCATAATGACCAGGCGGTTTTACAAACCAATCCTAAGTTTCTTCCCAAGGTGGTTTCAGAGTTCACCATCAGTCAGACAGTTGAACTTCCGGTGTATTATCCTAACCATTCTAACAAAGGTGAGGTTCTTCTTCATACGCTGGACATACATAGGATCCTACGATGTTGCATCCACAGGACTAAAAGCTCCAGAAAGTCCGATCAGCTTTTTGTTTCATTTGCCCCCAAATCCGTGGGTTCAGCAATGTCTAAGCAGTGCTTATCCAAGTGGCTCGCTAACTACATTCGCTTCTATTATCAGAAGTTTGACAAACCTCTGCTGGGGGAGGTCAGAGGTCATTCCACTCGAGGAATGGCGGCTTCAGCAGCCTTCTTGAGGAATGTATCTACAGCAGAGATTTGTGCAGCAGCTACGTGGAGTTCATTCCATACCTTCACGAAGAATTGCAGTCTGGACATTGCCCTTGGGCACAGGGCCGGGTTTGGCCTTGCTGTCTTGCAGGGCCTATTGTCCTAAGGCTGATCCTGTTCTGCTTTCAGTTGCTCCTCCTCCCATGACTGTCTGGGTCTCTTTAAGAGTGACTGCTTGGGATTCAGTCCTGTCTGTTATGACCTACTGCAGGAACCCTCTCGAAGTAAGATAGTACAGTTACATAAGAACTTACCGTAACAGTAGATCTGCGAGAAAGGTTCCTGCAGTAGGTCACATTTTCCCTCCAACCTTCCCCCAGTTTTTGCATTTCTTATTAGCATTTTTGTAACTGGGCTCCAGGATTCCATCCTTTCTCCTGTCTCATCCTAATTGGATCTCTGTGAGAGAACTGGGGGGCATAGGGACTGCTAACTATATAGGGTCACGCTGACATCTGTCACGTGATGGGTGGGCGGTCCCCCACCAGGCATTGCTGAAAAAGTTTGCCATGCAGTCCTGACACCAGAGGACACAAACCTATCTGTTATGACCCAGATGCGGGACCACCTCCGCACGGTCTCCAGATCCTCCTGGAGAGCCAACTTCCCTTCCCCCTCATCCACCACTGACCACAGTTTTGAGTCATCGGCAAAGAGGCTCATCCCACTCATGTTACCTCTTCTGATGTCTGAGATATAGGCATTAAACAGGAGTGCACCCAGCACCGAGCCCTGTGGGACCCCACTAATGACTCTCCTGGGAGATGAGACCCCCTCCAACCATCACCTTTTGTATCCACCCCGCTAGCCAGTTTCCTATCCACCTGACCAACTGCCCCCCTATCCCCCAGCTTTGCCAGCAACCTGAGATGCAGCACAGAGTCAAATGCCCTGCTGAAGTCTAGAAAGAGGACATCCACTAGCCTGCCCTGATCCAGCTCTCTCATCACCCCCTCGTAGAACTCCACCAGGTTGGTCTGACATGGTCTGCCCTAGCAAAGCCATGCTGGCGATCATCTAGATGGCCCCATGCTTTCAAAAACCCTTCCAGCCTCTCTTTCAGGATGACCTCCATCACTTTGCCCAATATCAACATCAGACTTACCAGCCTGTAATTACCCGGCGCCTCTCGCAAGTCTCCCTTGTATATGGGCATGAAATGGGCCATCCTCCAGTCTTTACATCATCGGCATTCAGATCTCTCTGTCAGTGACATCACAGGTGACTGACCTGGCAGCTAATAAGTGGCTGCCCATAAGCAGCAGTGATGTCACAGTGAGATCACAATGCTGTTGATATGGTAGGGGGAATTAGAGATAGATATGTCATCTGCCACGCAGAGTGCTGTCCCACACCTACTAACATTAGGTGTAAACAGTCTTCTAATTATCCAAAGGGAAAAGAAAATGTACCTCAGATATAAAAGGTAATGGTTGACTGCTTTTAATCCTTATGCTGCTAGAAGATTTAGAACATATAGGTTTTTAGGACATGTATACACACGGGTGGCACAGCAAGGGTTAAAAACTAATATTAGTTTTAAGCAGTTCACTACCTTTTTCAAACCCCAGGAAGTCTTAATGTATTCTAATGCAGTTAAACCTTCCAGTTGAACTGCCCCGGAGATGAGTTAAAGCCTATATGCTAATAGTGAAACACTCAATAGGCTCAAGCTCAGTTATCAAACCACTGTCCCTGGTACATTCTATGTAATTGCCAGATTCTTTACTCCACCTGCCTGTGAAGTCGACTCTGAGATCTCTCCTCAGCTCCTTCGGTTGAAATTCAAGATTCGTCGGTTTTTATAACCTCTGTCCTCGGTTACAGGTTAGACTAGACTAGGTTTTCATTTTTCTGGTAGGTTTTTCGGTTTCTGATAGGTTTTCTCAACCGGGAGGAAACCGAAGACTTTTGTTACTTTTTGAGATAAAAATTTTAGTTCTTCACTGTATTTGGTAATTTGAGGGGCCGGTAGATTTTTTTTTTTTTTTGGTTTAGAAAACCAAGGTTTTACTCATTTTTTTTTCCTCTGCTGCTAAACTGGTTATGAACCAGATATCTTTTCTCTCATCTGGGCCTAAAAAGCCCACTGTGGATAAGTGTTAAAAATTTCTTCTTAGTTGTTGATGTCACAGAAACTCCAAAAAAGAACCAGTTCCACTGAGTTTCAACAGTGTACTGAGTGAAGTGAACCTTTTGCTAAGGCTGATCCGCATCTTATTTGTGTATTCTGCCTAGGGTTTGACCACCTTAAGGCAGATTACGAAATTTGTAAAAACTTCCCTCAGTCTACGCTTGATGGGCACATTAACAGACTGCAGGAGAGAATGGCCGAAAAAGCAACTGACAGTGAAGGTCAATTCAGTTCCACCACCAAGGATGAACCAGTGGAACCGGAGGGGGTTCCCTCTGACTAGGGCAAAACCTCCATTGGGAAGAGAATCACTGATATAGGTCTTGAAATGCCTGCAGCCAAAAAAAAAAAAGGAAGGTAAACTATTTGGAACAGCAGAAGCTTGCTGTTGCGGCTCCAACTGCTGAAGAGATAGCTAAGGCTATTCGCATAATTCGGTCACTGCAGACCAGTTCGGGTGAACCGAGTCAGCGTGTCACGGCTCAGACTCGGGTTCAAACATTGGGTGCTTTGCTCCCCTCCAGTTCATTTGAGCCTGAGCCCTTTTATGAGCAGGAGTGGGATGAGGAGGAGGAAGATTTTGGTGATCCCATTGAACCTGAGATTTCACCAGATCATGTGGACCCTGAATCCCCACCTTGTCCCTCTGGGGACCATGCCGCACATTATAACTTTATTAAAAAGATAGCAGAAGCTTTGGAACTGCCTGCTGAGGAAGAGCCGGATTATGTAGAAATGATGGATGTGCCTGCTTCTAAGAGGCTCTTAATACCCATCCACAAGTTCAAGGCAGACTATGAAAATTTTGCACACCCCAATCTCTATACCTCCTGTGGATAAGAAGATGGACAGGAGGTACTTATTGGCTGGTAATGGCACAGACATTTTATTCAGTCACTGCAGCCATGAAGGAGTGGTTCAGGCTGCTGCTTGTGAGAAAGCAGGCATCCCCTTGGCTTCACATCCCCCTGAAAAGGACTCTAGAAAATTCGATTCTCTGGCTAAGAAGGGGTACCTGGGGGCTTCCCTATGTGTAAGGCAAGCCTCTTACATGGCCTGAGTCTCCAGGTACCAGAAGTCCTTATGGGATTCCGTCCAGGAACTGGCTAGCAAGGCTTCAGCCCAACTGGCAGCTGACCTGGGGGAAATTGCTAAAAATGGAGTGGAAGCAGCTAAGTATCAGTTCCACATGGCTGTGGAAGCTAATGACAGTGCTTCCAGAGTTATGACCACTGCTGTTTCACAGAGGAGGTTTGCATGGTTAAGGTGCACTAACTTCTCACAGGACACTCAAACTAAAGCCCTGGATTTTCCCCTGGTGCAGAATTCTCTCTTTGGGGAACAGACATACATGAAAAAGATGGATTAATACAGAATGGCATACAAGAGAACTGCAGCCAAGGAGAACGCTGCCACTTCTCAAAGACAGCAAAGTAAGGGAGGCAGGGGCAGACCCTATCAGAGACCATTTTATCAGGCACAGGCCTTCCCTGCCTATCAGCAGCAAAGAGGCTACTTTAGGGGTAGAGGTAGAAGAGGTGCAGGTCATGCTGGACCCAGCCCTCAGCCCAAGACCCCTGTCAAGCAGACCCCCTGAGGTGATTGTCTGGGTCACCTCCCCTCCCTCAGTAGGGGGCAGGCTGGCTTATTATGTCCAGGGATGGAAAACCATTACCACAGACAAGTGGGTCCTGGAAGTGATAAGTCAGGGTCTTGTTCTAAGCTTCAGGTCATTCCCAAAAACAAGAGCAAGACTATTCAAACCTACTACCAGCTCAGAAATGGCCCTGTTGGAGGCAGATGTATCCACTCTACTTCAGAACAGAGCAGTGGAACCTGTTCCATTCCCTTACAGGAGAAAAGGGTTGTATTCAAGGTACTTCCTAACCTTGAAGAAAAATGGGGAGTGGCGACCCATTCTGGATCTAAGATACCTCAACAAGCATCTAACAAAACCAAAGTTCAGAATGATCACTCTGGCTCTGATTCTTCCCACTCTTAAGACAAGGAGATTGGCTAGCATCCCTGGATCTCAAGGATGCCTACTTTCATTTCCCCATCAGGCAGTCTCACAGAAAGTATCTCCAGTTCAAGCTGCCTTCAGGCCATTCTCAGTTAAGGGCTCTGCCCTGCGGCCTATCCTCAGCACCAAGAAACTTCACAAAGTACCTGGCAATAGTCGTGGTACATCGGAGAAGGTTAGGGGTCACAGTCTTCCCTTACCTGGACGACTGACTAATCGTGTGGCATTCACCCCAGCAGGTGGAGGAATCTCTAGTCACTGTACAGTCTCTAGGTTTCCTGGTAAATCCGAAAAAGTCAGTTCTAAAGCCAGTCCAGCTTCTGGAGTTTATAGGGGCAGAACTGGACACCGTTCAGGCCAGAGCTGTCCTGCCACAGGCAAGGGTGGACAGCATAGTTCAGCTAGCAGCCTCCTTTTGGCTGCACGCCCCTCGATCAGCAAGGCATTTTCTCCAGCTCCAAAGCCATATGGCTGAAGCCACAGCTGTAGTCCCAGGCGCCAGGCTTCGGATGAGGATTATTCAGTCCCACCTTAGGTCCTTTTGGTCTCAAAGAAGGGATTCCCTGTTTAAAGTGGTACCAGAGACCTCCATGCTGATACAATCCCTGCAATGGTGGCAGGGCAAGGACAGCCTTGGGCAGGGGTCCCTTTCCTGCAGCAGTCTCCTACCATGGTGTTGACCATGGATGCTTCCCTCCTAGAGTGTGGAGCCCACCTAGGAGACCGCACTGCACATGGCACATGGACCAAGCAGGAGTCTCTGCACATAAACCTCCTGGAACTCAGGGCAGTGGTGCTGGCACTGCAGTCTTTTGCCAAAGTAGTGCCGTGGAAGGTGGTTCATGTCAGAACAGACAACACAGCCACCATGTACTACATAAACAAACAGGGAGGGACCAGGTCATCTGCCCTATACACTGAAGCCATGAAGGTCTGGAATCTGGACTACTCTCTCAAGGCCTCCCTGTCAGCAGTCCACCTACCAGGGAAGGACAGTGGTTTAGCAGATGCGCTCAGCAGGATCAATCGGAGCCATCAGGAATGGACTCTGTTCAAGCAAGTCCTGTTAGCAGTGTTCAGGAGATGGTGCACCCCAGAGCCAGCAACAGTGACTCTGATTGATTGCCCCAGACTGGGCCAGACTACCATGGTGCTCGATGTTGCTGACTCGGTCAGTCACCAGCCTAGTTTGCCTCCCCAGGAGGCACAACCTTCTGACCTCCTCCCATGGGATGGTCCTATACCCCAACCTCAGGTCACTCAGGCTCAAGGCCTGGCTCTTGAGGACCTAGAGTGTGCAGGCTTGCATCTCTCTGAAGGGGTGATGGACATCCTAAGGGTCTCTAGGATGCCCTCCACCAGGAAGACTTACACCTCCAAGTGGAAGATGTTCTCTATATGGTGTTCCCAAAGAGATACAGACCCTTAGGAAGCCGGCTTGGCTGTCCTGTTGGACTATTTGGCACACCTTCACTCTCTGGGCCTCCAGCCTTCCACTCTTAAGGTGCATTTAGCAGCTGTCTCTCAGCGGGGAAGAGCCCTTCCCTGGCTTCTAATGCCCTCTTTAAGAAATTCTTTAAGGGGCTGCTCCATTTGCACCCCACTCATAGAGAACCTTCTTCTTGGGACCTGAACATCTGCATAGCACAGCTCATGCAACCTCCCTTTGAGCCCATGTCCTTAGCTGAGCTTAAATGCTTGACATAGAAAACTGTTTTTCCAGTAGCTATCACTTTAGCAGGATGGATCAGTGAACTGTAGACCTTGTCTGTGGTACCAAACTACATTGCTCTCCACAGGGATAAGGCTGTCCTCAGAACAAATAGGAAATTTCTCCCCAAAGTGGTTTTCGATTTTCACTTGAACCAGTCCATTACATTGCCTATTTTCTTTACTGACCATTCTAGTTCAGGTGAGTGTAGACTGCATAGCCTGGATGTAAAAAGCGCTGTCAGTTACTATTTGGATCAGACAAAAGACCGTTGGAATGAGTGTACCCAGCTGTTCTCGCCTCTGGAGACGTGGGAAAGGGCAAGCCAGCCACAAAAAGGACCATTGCATGGTGGATTGTGGCCTGTATTCAGTTCTGCTATGGCAAACTGGGTAAGGAGCCACCAGTGGGCCTGAGGGCTCATTCCACCAGGGGCACGGCTGCTTCCATAGCAGCTGCAAGGGATGTCCCTTTACTGGAGACCTGTAAAGCAGCTACCTGGAAAACTGTTCATAAGTTCACCAAACACTACAGCTTGGACACCGAGGCTCGGAGTGATGCCAGGTTTGGCACAGTAGTACTGCAGAGCGAGCCTATTCCCTAAGTAGGTTCTGTGCCCACCTCCAAGGGGCACTGCTTAGTAGTCTGCATTAGTCAGAATACAGTACGACTTCCTGGGGTTTGAAGAAACAATTACTTACATAGTAGTCTTGTTTTTTCCAAGGGAGTCTTAATGTATTCTGACCTCTCACCCTGCCTCCCCTACTAGAACCTGGGGACACTGCACTCCAGCTGTCACTCTCAGAAATGTTAGACCACTGGGGTGTTTTCTTTTCATGGGCATCTGTGACTTGTCTTTTATATGCCCTTGTTGGGTTTCTAGTCATTTGACTACAGATGTTTTATATTGGTTATTACACAAGTATATATATATATTTTTGTATAAGTATAGCTTAGTTTATCTCATTATTTCTATTATCACTATTAAGCTTGCTCGTAAGAATCTGGCAGTTACATAGAATGTACCAGGAACAGTGGTTTGAAAACTGAGCTTGGAACGTTCTTCTATTAGCATATAAGCTTTAACTCTTTCATCTCTGGGGCAGTTCAACTGGAAGGGCTAACTGCATTAGTCAGAAAACAGCAAGACTCCTTTGGAAGAAACGAGATTACTGTGGTAAGTAATTTTTTCTTATGTGCCACTTGGTCATGGAGTGGAATTGTTTCAGGATGAAATGAAGTTTTCAGTTTGTTGACACGAGTTTCTACATTTTCCAGAACCACGTAGCTCACCACAGCAATGAACATCTCCCTGATACTGTAGTAAGTCTTCTTACAATACTGGGATTCCTTCCAAACTAGCAACCACAGCTTGGAGTCCGTTAAGGATGCTGCAGCTTCCTTTTAGCTCATCAACTTCCAATTTTATCGTTGTACTGCTAGGCAGGGATAAGTGGTGCTGTACACCCCGAGCCCAATGATATTGTTAACGGAGCTGGAACGCATTCCACAGACAGTGGGAAACCATAGCTCCCCATCTCCAAGCCACAAAAGATCCAGTGTTGGAATTAATGTGTTTTATATATATATATATAATGTGTGTGCTGTATATATATATGTATGTATATATATATGTATATATATATTTTAAATGTGTGTGTATGTATATATTCATTGCAAAAACATTGTTAATGCACTAGTTAGGGTTAAACTAACAAAAGTAGGGAAATGTGGCATTAGGGTTTCTAACCCTAGCACCCCCAACCCCAGCCTGCAGGCAGCGACAGGAAAAACCATTACAATTTGACCTATCCTGCATCTTCGCAAATCAGGCGATCGGTGTGCCTTGGGGTTGTAAGCTATAACGCTCACCCCATTCCATCATTAAAGAAGCTGAGATGTGTACAGTATATGAGAATGGGGTGAGTGCTATGGCTGTCATGAGGGCATCTTGAGGGTATTAAGTCTGGCTCACTTATGCACTGATAAAATGAGTACACTTTCACATTTTTATTATCTGGCTTTGTGTTTTTTTTGTTTTGTTTGTTTTTTTATGGATGGAGTCAGTGTGTGTCCCCCCTTTTCTTTTTACTTTTATGTGGTGTGTCTGCTGTTTCCAAAGGCTAATCAGGCCATTTAAAATATGTGTCAAGGTACATAAAGCATACAGCAGTCTCAAATATATTCTGGCCCTAGAGAATTCAAAAGTGATGGAATGTGTTTAAAATGTGCCTAGCCCCTATCCAACAAAAACTGACTACCTTTTACCTGTATGAAGGAACAGGATATGGTTTTATATAGCATATTTCATGCAAATTGTGTCTGAAAGCACTTTGCAAGGCAGTGAATTGCAGTGACTGTGCTGACAGATGGAACAGACTTCAGCTTTTCAGAGCAATTCTAATTTTCAAGAACTTGTTAATACAGTAATATGTCAGAAATGTATTTAGAAATCTATACTTTGGGCTTGTTTGGAGGATAGTACCATGCCTTCATTATTAGTGCCATAGTCAAGAATAACAGTTTGTATATGACGTGGAAATAAGGTAATTGAGAAAGTGGGTTGCTGGTGCTGTCTGAAGTCTTCAGGGTAGTAGGAAATCTGCATTTAATTCAAGTTTTAGTGAAACTTTTTATATGTTCTTCATGAAGAAATGCAGAATGCCAAGAGCACTGGTTTGGAAAATGACTTTTTAGTTGAAAACCTGGTGTTGAATGGATTTGTGTGATTTCATTAATTCTTAAGAATAACTAAATATCAAATGGCTCGGCACTGTATTAGGAGCTTGAACTGTAACAAGATTTATAATGGAAAAAAGTGACTTTAATCATCAGATAAACCTAGCGACTTGTGGATTATGGGATGTTTTATCAGAGATTGGAGGCTTAGCTTGAAGCCTATTTGGAGTATGGATTACTATAAAGTGGCAGCGATTACAAAGCACTCTGTGTCACAAACCACCGACCATCTTTGCCTCAGGCAATTGGTTCAAGGTTTTATTAGTCTTGATTTCTGAGCTCTGTTGAGACTTTTTTTTTTATGTTAACATGCAAGCTTTATGTAGTGAGACTGTTTGAAATTTCATTTCTAGTCCGCCGTTGAGGTTTTGGCATAAAAATACACCCCATTTCCAACATGAGTTTTTGCAGCACTCTTTCCTTTTATGAATGTTCTTGACTAAACTTGAACAGGTTTTTTTTTTTTTTCCTCCCTGCTGAAAAGAAATTCTGTAAATATTGGCAGAACAAATAATCTTTGTATAAAACAACTCCCGAGACATCTGCACTTCTGATTTGTCAGATTTACAGCAGTATTTCAGGGGCCCTGTGAGGCCATGCTGACATTTACTGAATTTTTTTCTTTCTTCATAATGTGTCCTATGTTTAAACATTTATGAAGGGAACTGTTTGGCTGGAAACGGAGTGCAGAGGAGTGAAACCCCAGAGCTGATTGCACATTTACTGCTGCGCACTGTCAACAGTGCATTGTATGAATACTGAAAGATGAAATAAAGTGATATGTTATTACATATAACATAAAATTAAAACAGTTAACATTTTGGATTGAGGCATTTCATTATAATTTTGAGTCAGGTGCTAGCTACCCTTCTACACTGGCTATTAAAACTGGATGGATTGTTCAGGTCTTTTTCTGTCCATCACTTCTCTGTGTTTCTATGATGTCCTGACTTGCATTCCTTGCAGAGCTTCTCATGCCGCACGTTACTATAGATTGAGAATTTAAATCGCCTCTGAAGGAGCAAGGTATAAACTATATTCCAGCATGGAAGAAAATTGTTGTAATGTAACCCCCACCCCCAAAAAAAAAAAAAATCACTGTTGAGTTATCCATTGTTCACAAGCTAAAATAAAGGAATCTGTTATTGCTAATACTTTTATTAGCATCTGTGTTAAGAATAAATGAACATGTGCCAATTATAATGAGTTTCGAGTAGTCCGTTACAGTGATTACTAAGAATGCCATTTTGTAGACTTGTAGTTGACTGCATATGGTTTATTAACACTGACGAGTCAAAAGAAAATCTGAACTGTGATTTGCTAATGATTTATTCATTAATTCTGTTATTTGAATAACCTCCTTAAGAGGAAATCGAGAGCACTGCCAGCTGTCATATTCAGAAGTGAGATCTACCAAACTGAAATAAAGAAAAAAGAATCCCCTCTATGGCTAATTGAAAAGATTTTGAAGCCTTTAAATTATGGTAAACAAGCTGTATTATGTATGCACTATTACTTTAAAATAGTAGTAAAATAAAAATGCATATTGGAAAAAGCAGTACTTGGTTTTGCTAACGGATGTTTCCCATTTTGCATTTGGTTTTAGCAGCATCATGCTGCTATCTCTGTCCAGGCAAAGGTTTTAAAGAAATGTGTAACCTGTAAGACATCATCTCACGAAGAAGAACAGTAAACAAAATGTCTCAAAGCAGTTACAGTCCAATGGACTGGCACATCAGCACTCAACATGAGAAACAAACATTAGTGGATGGATGATGCAAGGCCAGAGTACTCTTTTTAAGAGCTACTGATGCCTCAAAGAAAACTTTAAAAAACATAATTTGGTATAGTTCTACTTGCATTCCAATTATATTTTATAATTTCTCCTCCCCATAATTTATTACTAAAGAAATGTGCATGAATATATGATCGTTGTCCATTAGAGTTCATTTGAGTTCATCTGCCTCTATAGCTTTCTCCCTACTTCAAGTCATAATCCTGTCTTGTGACATCACAGTCTGTTGCCATGGGAGTAACTGCGAGGTCATAAGCAGTGCTCTATGACTTCAGGTAGGGAGAAAACAGCAGGAATCAGCAGGAATAGATTAACGCTTCAGGAGCAAATATGCTGTTTTCATGCAAATGACCTCACTGCTAAATAATGGGGAGGAGGAATACAGAACTAATGGGAAATACAAGCTGGACAGTGCCTAAATACTATGATTTGTTAAAGTTCTCCTGAACGTATCACCAGCTCTTTAATATTTCATTATAAATCCTCAGACATTCCAAAATGCTTCTAAATAACCATTGTATTCCCATGGAAGTTTGCATCCGAGTGAGATGTTAATGGGCGGGAACATGCACTAACTAAAGTTTTGGCATTGTGACATGTCATGCCTTAGAGCTAATGGCATGCAGTAGATTGTGACGCTTAGTCAGCTGGTTATGATTATTGTATATTAGGGTTTTAAATAACTGATTAGCAGTTTTTTTTCTTAGGACAATACTGACTGTACAGAAAGTATTTATATAGGTTTTCTAGAAGTGTTACGTTACTTAAACACAGTGGGGCAAGTGCTATGCATTTTCACAATGTTTTAGAACTTTTATGAGCAAAACGCTAATCAAGTTTTAGAGTGGCACAAAATCCTGGCTATTGGTATTATAAATAAATGGTCAGTGTATGAAATGTCAGTCTGTGAGATTTGGCCCTTTAAATTATAAGGTGTCAGCAGCTGAAACCACAGGATGTAATTAAAACGGATAAGGGAACCAGTTAATCAACTACCTTCCTTCCAGTGGGCATGTTATTACCTTTTATGACATGCTCAGGTTTTTGAAATGGAAACAAAATCTAAAGTTTATGAAGTCCGGAAAGAAAGGGTGATTTGGCTGTTCCTATCAAGTTTAACACCTAAATGACAAATGCTGGGATTGTTAAATTCAAAGGAAAAATGGTTAAGGAGTTATATATAGGAAATGTATTTTTTCTTCTGATGTCACATTATTTAACATACCTCCTGGTAGGAAATCATGTTTGTAATGTTAATTCTAAACAGGAGGAGTTAGATGACTCACAAACTGGGTAGAGAGAGAGTTAAACTAATACTTGTGTCTGAACTGTTCGATATATCATCTTGGGACTCTCGAGAGACACAGCTCTCTGATCTAACTTTAAAACGCACTTACAGAGGTAATACCTTAGATAGCAAAGATCTAAATGTATTGTGGTAGAAGTTTTATTCTATGTTTCCCATTTTATTTTGTAACTGTAGGCTCTTGATATTTGTTCTGTATTTTATTGTACTTATTTTACAATTTTTGGTAAACCACATTTTCCTAAGATACTGCCTGGGTGTGTCTTCCAAGTTGTTTTTGCATGTGATGTATGCATGGTTAAGTCTGATAGCTGATTGAAGGGCTTGATGGTGTTACTAAAGTGGAAAAAGGTAAGAATATACCTAAGATCTCTTATAGAGTTTAAGGGTTCATTTTGAATAGCTGGTTAGGTGCCCTTAGGCGAAAGATATAGTGCATCCCTCGAAGAGAATGTTATCTGAGCCTGTACATTTGGGTACGCTTGCAGCATAAGGTTCACAGTTTGAATCCTCCCAGAACTTGAGACTAAAGGTGATTCGGACCCAAAAGCAGACATGATGGTTACCCTGTCTGTTACCTGTTCACACTGTTGTGCTCTAAGGTTGGCACTGTGGTAGCAGAGGGCCTGACCTGTGGAGTGCGTTTGTGACAGGGGTCACCCAACATACCATTGGGTTTCCATGGTAACACCTAACTCCCCAATCAAATAGCCAGTGTCCCACTGGTATGTCAGGGTGCAATCTTTCAATGATCCTGGTACCTTAGCTGCATTGCCTCAGGACATTACACACATTGATAACATTATCAAGGCTTAAAAACAAATATAAAGTGCCAAACTGTGCAACATTAAGAACCGTTAGTGCAAGTGTGTAGTGCAATGGTAAGAATGAATGGTAAATAACAGGAAAAACATTATTTACATACAGACCCTCAGAGTTAATGACCATCACCAAATGATGCAAAAACAGAACCTGCAACTGGCAAAGAATCAGTTGCTGACACCAGAGTAAACACAATACTAATTCAGCGTGGACTTCTATGTAATTAAGATACTACCTCAAAATACTTTTTAGTTTTAACAGTCAGCAGAGTTTGCACAGGAAATTAAACACACCAAACCTGAATTCAGACACACATGAAGTTCAAGCAGGGTGTTAAATATCTGGTATCTAATCACACTTTGAGATATGAGCCAGCTGCTCAAGCAGTGCATTCTTACTTCTGGATCGCAACAAAAATGTGATCCACCATTTTAGCTGTGTGACCTTCACATCTCAGCCCCACCACCCTCCCCATCCATGCCCCTTTAAACAGAAATATTCATCTACAAACCGTTTTACATTACAGGGTTCCGCTTATAGTATGCTAACAGTCTCACTGCTGTGGGTCCAAATACTGGTATTCGCTTCTTCACGCAATATCATAAAGCACTGCTGGGAAGAGAATGTCAGCATTTGAACCTGCGGCGGTGAGACTGGTAACATATTGTTGGTGGTGCGCTGTTGTCGGTTGTAGAACTATGTGCAGGTGTCTGTGTGGAAGAGGACATAGATGAGGAGGATGGTGTGACTGAAATGGGTGGTGGATGATTTTGGCAGGTGGTAGTGTCTGGCAAAGGGACATGGGTGGAGAGGCCAAATGGGTAGATTGGGGGGTTCTGGCAAGGGACCATGGGTGGGGAGGGCAGTGGGGATGAGATGGATTGGGGGTTCCATACATTGCATCGGGGCTATCAGCTGGTGCCGCCTCACCAGATTTTGTAACAGGAAATCAGGCTGCATCTCCTTGAAGGAAAATTTTGTTATGCTTTGTGTTTGGGGGATACTGAAACGGATGAAGCAAACACAAAGCTAATTAAAGCATTTTACTCTGGTTAACATATTTAAAAATCAATGTACTTTTTTGGTATTTTTAAGTTTACTAATTAATTTGAGGCAAATGCTATGCATTTTCTCAACTGATTAGCAGAAAGTGCTAATCAATTTCCCCATTTATTATTGAATCCCCTGTAGGATACTGTCGTATAGAAAGAAACTAGGAAACATTCCGTCCCAAAAATGTCTTCAAAAATGCTAAACAGCAGTGTAAAACCACCACTGTGCTCACTGTAGCTACATACACCTGTCCAACACCTACACAGTTAAGGCAGGTTGTAACATGGCCAAAACATGAACAGGCACAATAAAGAAGGCAATTGGTTCAATTGCATCAGGTGTTACAAGAGCAACACTGCATTATGGCACGATAATGCCGTGTTGCTTGTGAAATGCAGAAAGTAAACACAGGGGGGAAAGGAGCAGTATACAGAAAGACAACAGGGAAATCAAGGCAGCGAGCAAGTAGGATGGCTCGACCGGGAGTAGGAGAAGTGTAACTGAGACAGAGCGAGAGAGAAATAGTATGAGAGAGAGAGAAGTAAGTGCAAGTGCAGAAAGTGTGGGTAAGTTGCAGCGTATGTGGAACGAGAGACATGGCTAGATGACAAATTTTGAAAGAAGCACCAAATGGCAAGATGTGGAGAGATAGAAAGTAGGGCAGCACGTGAAAAAGTGAGGAATCTGGGGAAAAGGAGCGAGTGAGATGCCAGGGAGCAGAAGGGAACAGAGAGTGGCACAGCAATGAAGCGGAAATGGCTGTTAATCGGAGACAGTCACGGTATGTGGCACAGGTAAATGTAATCATGGAGTATCGATGCAGTAGAAACACCAGAAAGAGAGCTCGACATTCTCAGCAGCGTAATAAAGCGAGCAGTGTGAAGAAGAGCATGTCGGGTAAAGACCATGCTCTAATCATACTAACTGGCAAACGCTGTATGCAAATGAGACACAGAGTCTCAGAGCGATGGAGTAAAACTAGCAACTCGGGGTCCTCCTGACAATGATAGGAAATGAACTGCCGTCAGAAATATGGAACAAGTTATAGTAATCATTAAGGAATACATGTATCTACTTATGCGCAAAAGTATTGAATGGACATATATGTATGTAAGAGAGTGTCACTCTAACCTCTCAAAGTAACAGTAAAGTTTACTGTCTGTCTCAAATGGCATAGTTGTGTAATTGATCACAGCAGTAGAAAGTGATGTGTGAGACCCACAGTAATGTGCACACCATGTTACTAAGTGCATTAATCCTCTCAAGGTGGCAGCTCATGGGGAGTTAATGATTGTGAATCACAGGGCGCCCTCGGCCTCTGGCCTCGTGCCACAACAGTCTCAACCATGCATTAACTCCCCATTAGATGCCACCTTCATCGGTGATTAATGCTTACTTAATCTCCAGGATTCCCCTCGCACCACATCATATGTAGGCTTGGGGCCAGGTGACAGGGGCGTGCTGCAGTGGCATAGGCCACAATGGAATGCTACTGGCAGAAAAATCTGTTACTGAGCGTTGACTGAGTTCACTGGAGAGCTGCAGATAGAGTACACTGCCTGCATCTCTCTGTCCTGTGAGTGGTCCCGTTTTTCTTATTGGGGGAGGCCTAACTGACCCGAAGAGAATTGGTGGAAGCCGTTCCCTTTGTAATCCCCCTTCCATGGAACATCAGGAAAATTTACCTGCCAGGAATCTATGAGTACTTTGTGTTAGAAAGAAGACCAGTTCTCTGTATCAGAAATGATGCTTAATTAGATAGCTCCTTTTGGAGTCTTATTTTACAGACGCACAGATTCTGGGAATTCAGATATCCTTCTAAGTGTGAGACCAAAGGGGGAACCCAGTAGTCCCATTACTTTCCTGTCTGGAGGTAGATGGTGACCCAAGCTCATTGGAAACAAGTATCCCTGTGTTCCTGGACATGTGGCAGGTGGATGGATGGCTACCTCTAGAGCAACCCCTTAACTGAAGGTTAGTCTTCCTGGGGTTCCTCCTAAATGCAGTTTCACTCCTTAGCCAGGGAAGTGCTCCACATCTGTAAAGAAAAAAAAATGTTTAAATTACTCCGCTGCAACTGTGAAGCATTTCTTGGTAGTTGGATTCAAATCTCATCTGATTTGTTTTCAACTAGGTCATTAATGAAAAAGTTTGCAAATACTGAGATAGATTTCAGGGGAGACCAATCCCAGCCACAGTGGTCTTCCTGGTGGATTGTTTAGGGAGTTGTGCATGTTATGTAATATGTAACAAAATAGGTATCACCACATTTTTACTAAAAGTGCTCCTTTTTCCGACACATTCAACCATCCCTTTTCAAACCCCTTCTGAACCACATTTTGAATAAGCTGTAGAACCTGTTTTGTAGGATTTTCTGTCAATGTTTTTGTAAGTGTTGATCTGGCTAAGTTGCTGAATACATTCTTCCTTTTATTTACCATAATCCATTAAAACAGTACATCCCCCCCCCCCCCCATGTCTGCAGGCTTGACGATGATTTTATCATCGTTTTCTAGATTCCTTAATGGCGTTGCTCCCTGGTGAATGTTAACACAAATGTAAAATGTTTATTTGAAAGAAAGCACTTTTTATTGACAAAACACTTGATGCCTAAAAATGTCCCTGCCTCTTCCACTTTTTTTTTTTGCCATTAAAACTTTATTCCAATTTTTACAGAGAATACATACAAGCACCATAAACATGAGCATAAAACATACAAGAGTGCACCAATACATCATACAATTATTGACCGGAGTCTTTCTCTGCAATACCCACCCCCCCCCAGTAATAGAAAACAGAACAAAACAGACAAACACCCTGAAAATAAATAAAATATAAACCCCCCAATAAGGGTGAGGTTCCTCGCCTTCTCCCCCAACACAAGACCATACAAACTAATTTTAACCCAAGAGGGTACTTATTTTATTTTTTTTTTTTTTAACAGTGACCATCCAATATGTAAATTGAAAGCTCATATGAAACTTCCAACACAGATGAGATTTGAATCTGAGTGTCCTTGCAGGGAAAATCTGTCCATTTATTAGCTTCTACAGTTCAGTACATATCTTGGCAAATACAGTGCAGTTTCACATGGTTCTGGGTTAAGACATCATTTATTTTTGGTATAAAGAGGTAACACTGACTTTACTGTGGTGTAAGAGGGTATGCATAGACAATGCCTTGAAATCTGTAACCTCTGTACCTGTTTGATACATCTAGAGCCGCTTTCCCATTCAAGCATGTGACATAATCTTATCAGAACACAGTTAAAAATGAGTATGCTGTACTCTGCAATGAAGTGTCAAACTATAACTAATTATTAAAAATTAAATACCCGTGTTCTAGGGACGTGGATGATATGATCCATCCATAAAATTTAGGGAAAATCCCTGTTTACAAATAATGTCCTGTACATAAACATTTAACATCAACAAGTACAAATGTATAGATCATACACAGAATAAATTAAAAAAAATATTACATAAAAAAAGGGGTACAATAAATTTAAGAAGAAACATAGTAAGTACAACGTTTGTAGTAATATTTGATCAACTCCTGCTGGAATGACCGTGCTGTATCCTTCAGTTTTATAAAATTTGGAATAGCATTCCATGTACGTCCTAAAGTGGGAATCAGTGCAATATATCCAAATCTATTATAGTGTGTGGTAGAATGTTATGGATAGAAATCCATAACTAGAATTGAATTATGTTGCAGTAGCTACAGTATGTCATCACAGCTGTTATGCTGCACTAGCTGTGTCACTACTGCAGCATAACAACTTGGAATGCTGCCACATAGTTGCTTTCCTCAATCCAGATAAACTGGAAGTTGCTGTTTTTTTTTTTTTTTTTTAACTTGAACTTGCAGAAACATCTGCAGCACATCAGTCAGTTAAAAAAAAAAAAAAAAAACATTTCTATTCTCTGTCTTCCCAGCTGGTTTTGTGATTTTTCTATGCTGTGACTGCCCATATATGATAAAAGATTGTGTATGAGCATTCATACAGTAGAATGATATTCTTGTATCAAGAGGTTCCCTTGGTGTAACAGAGTACCTCTCGAGCTGCGCTCTCAAGGTCATCTGTTACCAAGGAAACCTCTCGATACAAGAATATCCTTGTTATGTATGACTGCTCATACATAATCCTCTATATTAACCCTAGGTCATACCATGTCAAAAGAGGCCTCTCTCTAACCACGTTTATTTTCTCTATTACTTGATGTTATCTGGGACTTCAACGGGTGAGCATGGTCTGCATTTATTAACTTAAAACAGCAGGTGGACAACTGAATTTCCCTTTTTAAAATCAGGTCTCATCCATTTAAGCCTATCGTGCACTTTGCAGTGGTGTTCTCCAAATTTGCCTCCACTAGCAAATCTCGCAGGCCTATAATAGGCTTGATTAGTTGTTGTTTTTTTTTAAAACAGTTTTTGGGGCATTTCTGCACACCATAATTTAGAACAGGAAGCAAAAGTTGGTTCACCAGTTTAGTCCTAGTAGGCTTCCCAAGGGGAGCAGAGATCTGCCTTAGGGCACCCCTTTCTGAATGCACTTTTTTACTATCTTATTAACGTGTTCTTCAAATGTTAACCTCCGATTGATCCATACCCCAAGATATTTATAAACTTTCATCTTGGGTATGTGTTTATTACTGAAGAACAAATCCAATTTCCCACCTATCTGCATTCATTTGTTAGTTGTAAATGTCATATATTGTGTCTTCTTGAGATTCATCAATAATCTGGCATCCCAAAAACCAGTTTTCCATAGCAAACCTGCCTTCCTGCAATTTTGCCTCCAAAATGGAATGGCTGGGCGCAGATGCCACCACGACGGTGTCGTCCATGTACAGCTGCACCTTTTCATTTTTTATGACATCAGACAGACCACTTACATAAATATTGACGAGAAGGGGCCCCAGTATTAAGTCCTGGGGCACCCCTCTCCTCACTACCCGCAATGCTGACAAAAGATTTATCCACTAATGCACACTGTTTACTTTGGGATAGATGAGATCCAAACCAGGATAGATATTCCTTATGTAGTCCAATTTCACACAATTTTCTCGAGGCAATGCCATGATCCACCAGGTCAAAAGCTTTACTGAGGTCCACGAACACTGCCCCCCGTGCTGCAACCCTGATTAATGGGTACAGCTATGAGATTGTTAAAGACAATGAGGGCTGTGTCCGTGGACCTCCCAGCCCTAAACCCCATGATGACTATTTGTGATCAAATCATACTGCTCTAAATACTCAGAAAGCTGACTATAAACAAATCTCTCCAGTACTTTTGTTAGAACTGACAGCAGGGTAATTGGCCTATAATTCAATAGAGCCAAAGAATCCTCTCCCTTCTCTATCTGAACTATTTTCCCTATTTTCCACTAATCAGAAAATGTTGCAGTACTTAGGCTCCAGTTAAATGGGTACATAAAAACAGAAGCTAGAATATCCACTCCTATTTTCAGAAACTCAGTTGCATCCAAGCCACAAGACTTGCCCGTCTTTAACCTTTTTAATTATTTTTCCACTTCAAAGATGTTTAAGGCCTGAAACCTGAACCTGGGTCACCTTTCCTCCAATTCCGGCTTCCCCAGACCCCGAGTTTGAGCTTGTTGAATTAAGTCTGGAATCCGGACTGTAGTCTGACATGTCCAGGTCAAGGAGATCAGTATAATAATCATTTAACAAATTTGCTACCAGACTCTCGTTCTCTACTGGCAGATGATTGTCAATTATTTGGATAGATCTTTTAGAATTTACTGGGTTCTGCAGCTTTTTCATGTAGTGTCAAAATTTCCTAGGATAAGTTGCACTTTCCATACCTGATTTATAATGCTGTATTTTAGCCACCTGTACCATATGTGAACATTCATTTTGCCATTTTTTAAAGATGGTCCAGTCATCAGGGGATTTCGTTTGTTTTGGATTTTTTTCCAGAGCCTATTTTTTTATTCTGAGAAATGTTTTAATTTTTTCAGTAACCTATGGCAGTTGATTCTTTCATATTACCTTCCTAATCTTGGGGGTGTGTTTTGTTGTTAATCTTAACCAATGTATTGGTAAAATCCTGAACCGCTAAATCTAGTTCAGGTATAAGTGTCTCCGATTCCAATTCTCATTATGCAAGCTATCCCTAAAGGTACCAGCACTAAAAACTTTCCAATTTGTTAAACAAAGTAACCTCAGGGGACTCCCGCCCAGGATTTATCCATTCAATTACACATCTAGTGGGACAGTGGTCACTCAGATTCAGTGGCATTATATCTACTGATGTTACTAATAAATGTTTAGATATGAATATTAAATCCGGCAAGGATCCCTGTTCTTGGGACAGCCCGGTGGCGCTGAGGGTTGAGGCGGTGGACACCACACCAGCAGCCCGGGTGCTGGGGAGTCGGCAGGGAAGGGAGTTGGATCAAGCATCCGGAGGACAGCTCTCCTCTCCAAGGGAGGGATCCAGGGGTTCAGGCGCATTAGTGGCCCCGGTGGAGACCAGGGTACTACATGCAGGGCCAAGATTCGGGACGAGCGTGGCAGGCGCCTACGTGGTAGCCTGAGCTGACGCCATTACACCGCTACCGGGAAAGGAAAAAAGAAGGAAGCCTCCTATACCGCCGATGAGATGACGGTGGTCCCAGGGGAATCGCCCACATTTCAAATGCCAGCCCAGACACGCCCGGATCTCTCTCCAGGACCGACTGTCCGACCGCAGGTAAGGCACTTCACACTTGGGAGCCTACCTCCGGTGGGAGGGCGGAACATAGCCCCGGAGGTGATACCGGGGGTCGAGCCTGCCTGTGGTGGTTCGGAGGTAGTGACCCTGAGAGATGCGGAGAGTTCAGGCAGGGAGTTAGGATGAATTCCGAGTGGGCACTCCTGAAGGATGCCCGGAGGTGTGGGTGTATAAAGAAAATGGAAAAAAAAAAAAAAACATTCTTAACTACCTGTACTTCTAGTTATCCCGTGTATTACCTGTTTTAATCCCAGAATATTAAAACTTTCTTGTGATGTGCCAGAAAGTCTTCAAGCTGGCTTCTCCCACCCACCTGGGTGGTAACTCCTTCGCCTTCGTCCCATGACACCACATCTTCCTTTCCCCTGGAAGAAGCAGGTTCCCTCCTTACTGCTCCAGCGTTGAGTAGGCCCTAGCGCTTAAATTCTTCAGAATTCCTTGAAAACCAACTCTTCTCAGTTTTGTCTTCAACTCGATCTTTGATTGCGACAGCGATGGACGATAAGTTTGCTCCCGGGTTCCGCCGGTGCCCTTGCAGGCAGAAGATGTCCAGGAACAACCCGCACACTACATGCGTCTACTGCGTGGGGCGACCATGATTCCCCAGGCTCTGACTTTTTGCCGCTCTCACCCAAACCGCCTCGCCGCCTGAAACGAGCTGCCCGGTGCAACGGAACCCGCAGGTTAAATCCCAAAGATACCTGTTGGGTGGTCTCCAAGGCTGCAGGGTCCGTCAAGCAGCTTGTAGCCTTCGAAGAGGAGGAGGCCCAGGCCGCAGCCCATTCCTCCCCAGCTTCTGCCTTCATGCCACTTCAGCAGGGCTCGACCTTTACAGGCTCCTTCAAGGAATTGTGGCAGTCTCTGCCAATCTTCGGTCAGGGACCCACCGGCAACTCTAAATCTTAAAAAGAGTCTAAGAAAGAAAAGACTCATCGTTGATTGTGGGATCGTGAGAACTCTCGGTCGAGGGCCTCAGATTCCCGCGCTTCACCGGAATTGACTTTGGTCGAATCCTCAGCCTTGGCCACTGGCTCCACAGTAACCCCGTCGGGCCTGTCTGCCGAGACGCTGGCTGAAGTCCCAGCTGAGATTTTTCTCGAGCCGACCGACCAGTTGTTCAACGAAGAGGCCAATATTTCCTTGTCTTGGGGGGTGAGGATATAACATGCACCAAGCAGGAAAGGGATCTTGGGGTTATCATCTCTGATGACCTCAAGGTAGGGAAACAGTGTGACAAGGCAGCAGGTAAAGCAAATAAGATGCTGGGATGCATAGGCAGGGGCATCACCAGCAGGAAAAGGGAGGTCATAATTCCATTATACAAGACACTAGTGAGGCCCCACCTGGAGTACACTGTACAGTTCTGGAGACCTTACCTACGTAAGGACATAGATAGGGTAGAGAAGGTTCAGAGGAGGGCAACAAAGATGGTTCATGGATTGCATCAGAAGTCCTATGAAGACAGGTTGAAGGAACTGAACATGTACTCCCTGGAGGAGAGGAGGGAGAGAGGGGATATGATAGAGACATACAAGTATCTTACAGGGAGGAACAGGGTGCAGGAATACACTATTTTTAAGCGAAAAAGACGTTCCAGGACTAGAGGGCATGGGATGAAGTTGGAGGGAGGTCGATTCAGAGGAAACGTGAGGAAGAATTTCTTCACAGAACGGGTGGTGGACAAGTGGAACACCCTGCCAGAGGAAGTGGTGGGGGCTGAAACAATCATGGGATTTAAGAATGCATGGGATAGACGTAAAGGAATTCTGGAGGTCAGGGGTAAGGGGCAACAGACTTCTTGGAAAACATAAACTGAACTTACAAGCTCAAATGGGCAGACTGGGTGGGCCATAGGCCCTTATCTGCCGACACTGTCTATGTATCTATGTATGTATGTAACCCGGTCCTGACGCAGACCATTGGAGGGACGGAGCAGTCCACTGACTTGCCACCTCTGGTCCCTGACCAGAAGGAGCCTTGGCAATCACCAACTTCCTCAGAGCCCTGGCACCATTCTCCCATGGCGGTTGAGGTCTCTGTCTTCTTCCCATGGGTTGGGATGGTCCCGCCATCATCGGCACGCCGCTATTCTTTGTCCTCGGGTGAGGAGAGGCTTCAGCACAAGTTGCTTCTGTGCTGCAAGGACTTGATGTATCAACAGTTGGTGTTTACCAGCGCTAAACTGACCCTGATTTTCTACGCCAGCCATCATCTGACTGTTGCCTGAAAGGCTGCCACCGGAACTGATTTAAGATGGTCCCGACTTGCCCAACTCCAGCTTTCTCTGATCGTGGTGCAACCGCCACCTAAACAGCCAGTGGTTAGTGTTCTGACTAAGGAGTCTCAGCCGGCCAAGAGCTTCTCCATCGGCTGACAGTCACCCCAGACCATCCACGGATGGTCAGTGGGGACTCCGGTGGTCGACCGCTCTTTGAGGACTCTTCGGAGTTTGAGGGTTCCTCCCTGCACTTTCATCCGGTTGATGTGGAGTCCGTGGGTGATCTCTCGACAGACGAAGGTCCATCCTTTTTCATGGGCCTCCTCCGTTTGATCTCTTGAGTCAGTGGGTATGAAGATGAAGCCCATCCAGAAATGAGCTTGTTACCCGTTGATTGAAATTGTCGACCAGGGAGACTCTACAGAGTTTTCCCAGTGGCAGAGGCCATTCTTGGCCCTTGCCCTGGAGCTCTGGCAGTGACCCACTTCCTGCCCTGTGCCTTCAGCCCGGCTAGCCTACAAGTATGCGGTACCCACCAGATCCCTTTTGGGATTCATAAAGTACCCCTCAGCCGAGGGGTTGGTGGCTGACTCTGCGTTCTGGCACTCCGGCAACACTTGGGATGTTGACACGCCATCTGATGAGTCCAAGAAGCTGGATCATGTGGCTAAGAAGGTCTATGCTGCCTCCTTGCTTGGCCTCCACCAGGCGAGCTCAGCCTCCCTAATGGCTCACTTCTCCCATGCCCTGCTGGACACCTCAGAAGGGGTGCTTCTTCATCAGCCTGCAGACCTTCAGACCACGGACAAAAAAGGTCTGAGACCAGGGCCGGGCTGTGGCCAAGCAACAGCTCCAGACTGCCATGGACATCTGGGACTCCTGTGCCTGCTCCGTGGTGGCCTCAGTAGCAGTGCACCGCAGGGCTTGGCTGAGGATCTTGACCTTCACAGCAGACACTCAGCACCAGCTGGCAGATGTCCCTTTTCCTGGCACCGACCTGTTCAGGCCCGGGGTCGAGGGTCACCTCACACGCATCAAGAAGGTCCAGTGCCACCTTGGACTCCATGATATGTGCCCAGAAGGACACCAGTGGCTCCAAGCAGTATCAGAAACAGAAGCCCTTTCAGTCCACCTCCACTCCTATGGCCAAGCCAGGCCAGCAACTGGCTGGCCAGCAGGCTCAGGCCTGGTGACCTCAGCCCAAGTCAGTAGCCTCAGTTGTCCATAAGCCAGAAGGAAGAGGCCCCATTGGACCCTGAGCCAGACCATGGACAGGTGGGTCCTTGAGGTGATGGGTCAGGGTCTGCCTCTGAAATTTGAACAGTACCCTCCTTGCCGAGCCCACACCCCACAGGAGGACTTGATATCCGCAGACATTCTGTCAGCTCAGAGAGATGACCTAGCCCAGTTCCTCTGCAAGGAGGTCATGGTTCCTGTCGCGGATCATCTGGAAAACCCATGGTTTGTCTCCAGGTACTTCTTGGTGCCAAAATGGACGGGGGCTTGCACCCCATTCTAGATATGCACGACCTGAACAAGTTTTTCAAGTCACACACCTTTAGGATGGTAACTCTGTCTCAGATCATACCATCTCTAGAGCAGAACATAGGGTTTTGCTCCCTGGATCTTCAGGACATGTTCTTTCACATCCCGATTTGTCCATCTCACTGAAGGTTCCTTTGCTTTCTAGCTGAGGGAATCCTCTGCGAGTTCCGGGCCATGCCATTCGTCCTGTCCTCGATCCCCATGGTCTTCACCAAGTGTATCGCAGTGGTGGCAGCTTTTCTGAGGTGCAGAGGGGTTCAGGTTTACCCTTACTCGGATGACTGGCTGATAGCAGGTTCCTCCAGGTAGGAGGTGGAGCAGTCCAGGGACTTGGCCCTCTAGACCTGCAAAAAACTTGGTCTCCTGGTCAACGAGGCCAAGTCATAACTCATACCCTAGCAGGTGATCAGTTTCATCGGGGCAGAGCTCGACTCTTGCAGAGCCAGAGACCGGTTCCTGGCGGACAGGGTGGAGGCTCTCTCCTCCTTTGCCTGATCATTTCAGGTTGGGCAATTGCACTCTGCCTGGAATGTCCTGCGCCTGCTGGGCTACATTTCAGCCTGTACCAGCGTGGCTCATTGGGTCCACAGAAGAATGCACTCTCTGCAGTGGGAGCTGGCCAGTCAGTGGTCTTTGTGCAAGGGTCACTTCGACCTGCTGGTCACTGTGACCCAGTGGATGTGGGATGCCATCCAGTGGTGGTTTGGTCCCAGCAGACCTGCAGGAAGGGATCATGTTTATCCGCCCAGAGCCGATGGTTAACCTGACTATCAATGCCTCTCTCATGGGCTGGGGTGCTCACCTGGGGGAACACAGAGTCCACGGGCTATGGACCCCCGAGGAGTCCCAATGCCACATCAACTTGCTGGAGTTCCGGGCAGTTTGGCTGGCACTGACTGCATTCGCTCTGCACATTCAGGGTCAAGTGGTCCAAATCCAGATGGACAACACCACAACCATGTATTACCTCAATAAGCAGGGTGGGACACACTCCCTGCCCTTGTGCAGGGAAGCTCTCCATGTATGGACCCTCCTGCGCAGCCTGGAGGCAGATCTCCTAGTCATCCATGTGGCAGGAGCCTCCAGTCAACTTGTGGAGGCCCTCAGCTGGGTGGGCGAGGCGTCTAACAAGTGGACTCTCCATCCAGAGGTAGTACACAGCCTGTTCTCCCAGTGGGGCACCCCTCAGCTGAACCTGCTCGCCTCCAGGGAGAACACAAAGCTAAGGCTGTTTTTGTACCCACTCCCCTCAGCAGGGAACACTGCAGGGGGATACCTTCTCAAGACCCTGGACCCTGGGCCTCTTCTTTGCCTTCCCTCTGATTCCCTTGATTCACAAGGTGCTCTTCAAGGTCAGGAGGGACAAGGCACAGATGATCCTGGTGGCTCTGGACTGACCACACCAGTTCTGGTAACCCAATCTCCTCAGCCTCAGCAGCAGGCTCCCAAGGCGTCTTTTCCCCTACACCCAGATCTGTTTTCCATTAGTCAGGGAAAGGTCCTCTAATTGGACCTTCAGTCCCTGCACCTGACAGCTTGGTTCCTGAGTGGCTGGAGTTCCAGGCCTTGGGTCTCTCTGAAGATGTCTTCATCATTGTGCAGGCATCTTGGAAGGAGTCAACCAGGAAGTGCTACACTTTCAAATGGAAGAGATTCTCCATTTGGTGTCGGGGCAATGGGTTGAACCCTTTGTCCTGTCCAGTGGCTACCATCCTTGATTACCTTTGGTCCCTCTCTGTTTGGCCTTTGGTTGATGACCCTTAAGGTGCACCTGGCAGTCATTTCTGCTTACCGGGTGCAGGCAGGAGAAGGTGGTCTGGCCCTTCTTCAAGGGCCTTGACCACATTTCCCTTCCAGTGCATGACCCACCACCACCGTGGGACTTGATGCTGGTTTTGGCAAAACTCATGGGCAAGCCATTTAAACTGACAGCACAAGTGTGCTCTCTCTCATTTGTCGTGGAAGACCGCCTTCTTGGTGGCTATGATGTCAGCCAGAAGGATCAGTGAGCTCCAGACGCTTTCGGTGGAGTCTCCTTACTTGGTCTTCCACAGGAAAAAAGGTGTCCTGCACCGCAACCCAAAGTTCCTTCCAATGGTTGTGTCGGAGTTTCACCTGAACCAGGTGATGACTCGGCCCGTGTACTACCCCATCACACCTCGAAGGCCGAGCACAGGTTCCACACTCTGGACCAGAGGTGAGTGCTCACTTATTACATAGAGCACATGGCTGAAGTTCAGTGAGAGGTTCACCAGCTGTTTGTCACCTACACTGAAGCTGCGGATGATTGGCAGGCGGATCACACCCTGCATTGATCTCTGCTGTAGGTTGGAGGGTGGGGAGCCTCCCAGAGGGCTAAGGGCTCATTCGACCCGCCAAACCGCTGCGTCTGTGACTGTTTCCAGGGACATCCCTGTCCAGGAAATCTGCAGGGCTGTGACCTGGAGGTCAGCACCCACCTTCATTTCCCATTACTGTACCACTTTGACCTAGAGTCACACCGGATGCTGGTTTTGGGGCCTCAGTTCTCCAGTTTTGTTTCCTAAGTAGGGATGTGCAGCTTGCCTCCCTCCTCCTCGGAGAACTGCTAGAGTCTGCCAGAATGTGTGGCTAGAACATCATATCCACGTCCCTAGAAACACAGGTTACTCACCTGCAACAGTAGATCTTCCACAGGATGGTCTCTTGCAGCAGATAATAAGACACTTGGGTAGTCGCCAGAGATCACTGTGGTGCACAGCAGCTCTTCTAGCAGTCTTTCACAAGGGGCCACCCACCAATGACATCATCCTGCTTCCTATATAAGAGTGGGCAGTCCCTGGTATCCTCAGTTCATTTTCCCGCCGTGTTCAGCTTGTATGCAGCAGCTAGTGCAAAGTGTAAGCAGTCATCGATGAGAAACTGAGCAAACAAAATGTTTTTTCTAGGATCGTGGATATGTTGTTCATCCACACTTATTGGCATGTCCCCTTTCCCCTTAAGGATCGCCGGAAGTCTTCAGGCTGGCTCCTCCCACCCACCCGGGTGGTATAACCGTTGGCTGCACCCCCTGATGTCAGATCTTCCTTTCCGCTGGAAGATTGTTTGCCACCTTCATGCTCCTGCATTTTGTAGGCCCTGGCTTCTAAACTTTCAGTTATTATGAAACTTTGTCTGGTTCTCATTAGCGACCGCGACTTCTCTGCTTCGATTATGGAAGACAAGTCCCCCCCCACACACAAACACACCGCTTGCATATAGTGCTTGGGTGTCGGCCATGACACCTCGAAGTGCGACTTCTGTCTTGCATTTCACCCTAACATCCTTGACGACCGTCTCGCACACCTGAAGCTGGGGAGCCCGGAAAAATGGAATCCTCCAGTGAAATCGAAGGAGGCACAGTGGGCGGTTTCCACGACCGCGGGATCTGCCTAGCAACTAGAATGCATGCAAGCCTTTGAGGAGGAAGTGGCTCGGGCCGCAGCATCTTCCTCTCAGAGCTTCTTCGTTCCGCTCAATCTGGGCTCTACCTTCTCGGGTTCTTTCTAAGAGTTGTGCCAGTCTCTCCCGACTAAAGGAGAGGGTCCTGCAGGCACACACACTCCTCTCGGTCCAATAAATGGGAAAAGGACCTGGGATAGTCTTCGTCTTGGCGAAGACGTTCTTGGGATCGGGAGAGATCTCGGTCTCGGGAACCGGCAGTCTTCACTTCGGTCGAAATTTCCTTTTCGGATGCTGGCTTCTCTGCTTTGCCGTCTGGCCAGTCGACTGAAGTGTCAATCGACGAGGTTGAAATAATCATTGACCTGATCGACCCTTTGTCACCGACTCCGGTAGATGATTCTCTCAGTCGGACTCCAGCCCTTTGTTTCCCCAGCGAGGAGGCCCAGCCCACTGGGAATCCTGTCCAGGAAGTGGTCCCCGACCCTGGGAAATCACCGGTCCCACCGGTGTCACCTGAGCGACCAAATCTGCCTGTCCGATCTCGATCGAGGTCTAGGACCCCCTTGCCTGACAGGCTGAGGAAGAGCCACAAGCGCTCAAAAAAGAGGCAACGCCATCTATGCTATGAGTTGCTGGGCATGGAGCCTCCCAGAGGGATAAGAGCTCAGTCTACCCGCCATACCGCTGCATCAGTGGCTGCTTCCAGGGACATCGCTATAAAGGAAATCTGTCGGGCTGCTACCTGGAAGTCAGCAAACACCTTCATTACCCAATACCACATTGACTTTGAGTCGTGACGGGATGCTGGTTTTGGGGCCTCAGTTCTCCAATCTCTGTTTCCCAAGTGAGTATTTTGTGGGGGTGTGCACCTTGCCTCCCTCCTCCCAGAGAACTGCTAGGAGTCTGCCAATAAGTGTGGATGAACAATATATCCACAATCCTAGAAAAACAGGTTACTCACCTGTAACAGTAGTTCTGGGAGTGGTATATGTTGTTCATCCACACGGACCCACCTGACCTCCCTGGCTGCGGACACACAAACCCGGATTCCAGCAGGCAAACATCTGGCATCATGGGGCAGAGCGAGGTTATACCACCCGGGTGTGGGTGGGAGGAGCCAGCTTGAAGACTTCCGCCGATCCTTAAAGGGAAAGGGGACATGCCAGTAAGTGTGGATGAACAACATATACCACTCCTAGAACTACTGTTACAGGTGAGCAGCCTGTTTTTTCCCATTTCCTCGTCTTCATCGATGGATGTCAAAAGGATCTTCAAACAAATCATCTTTATTTCATTCATATCGTTGCGGTAGAAAAATCTACCGTTTTGATAATCATTCAGTCTGTGTCCATTGAGTGGGACCCACACACGACTTCTCCTCCTATGAACTTTGTCAGGAGTTTAATCAGGCAACTTGTCGATAACGATTGCAATCCAGGCTTACCTTATGGAACAAAAAAGCCACTGTCTTAGAGAAGCAGGGGGTCTGTCCCAAGGATACCCCCAGCCAGTGCTTCACATAAGAAGCACTGGTCTGATAAGGATGCTTCCACTTCAGCATCCTGTTCTAAGCGTTCATCAACGACTACTTCAGGTCTTTCCTAGTCGACTGTGCCTTCAAAAATTGCCTCCCCGTTGACGGGAGTTTACTGTCTCTTGTCAAAGGTGCTTTCTAGTGCTTTATCAGCAATTTCAATGGAACCTTATACTGCTGCCATCGATGTCTTGTTGACAGTGACTCTTTTCTTGGTGACAACGATGGCCCTTAAACATGTCATATCTTCCTCTTTTCCTGCTCCGTCGCTGATGGGCCCAGGTGCTTTAGGGAACACCATGGATTTCACTTTTTTGGCTGCCCCTCCTCCTTCAAGGTCTTTTGTATATCGGGGCCAGCCTGAGTGGGACCAGGACCCCGGACTGTTTCATTCAGGTTCCAGACCGGCTTTTGCTCCATGTCCACTCTCCTCCATTATTCCCTTGGTTTACCAGAACCCCCGCTACTACCTTTATGGATGTGGCTACTGTAGTACAGCAGGTTCTGGATGTAATGAGGGATACACAGCCTCCGGCTCCTGGTGATGGGGGTCCTCTATCCCGGTCTCCCGTGCCACCACCAAAGTGATTTCTTGGTGAGAGACCAAGTTCTCCACCTGATTTCCCATCTGATTATGAGGAAGAATGCTGTTCCAAGGATTTAGAATTCCTGGAAGACATTCCAGAGGACCTGGTGAATACTGACCTCCAAGAATGGAACTCTCGTCCTCCGTCCTCCCTCTCCACTATATCATCTCTGCACGAGGAACCTTCCTGCCATGCAGCGGCCTCTCTTCCTGATGACCTGTCATTTCATGACATGGTGGTCCAGATTCAAAAAATTATGGGTTTCTCTACTACTGAACATGACGAGCCGAGAAAAGACATGGCAGACTATTTTGAACTGCTGGAGGACCCGGTAGTTGTGGTACCCCTACTCATCCAAACCTACCAAATTGTAGTACTGGTAGCCTGGGATCAGTCTTCGGCTGTCCTGGCTCTTCCTCAAAAGGCGGATTGCCTTTACCAGGCTCCCCCTGATGACCCCTTCTTTTCCTCGAACCCCGAGGCTGATTCAGTGGTTATTGCCGCTGCTCATGATCGTGCTAAACATCCCCGACACATGAGCTCCTTACCTCCAGATAAAGAATCCCATCGCCTAGACTACTTAGGGAAGAAAGTCTTCCAGGTGGGCACACTGAATCTGCGAATCTTGAACTATATGGGATATGTGGTGAAATACCAACATACCCGCTGGTCCTCTGCCATTGACGTAGTAAATAAACTCCCTCCATCACAGGAGAAAGACCAATTACTGATTACGATATCTACTGGAATTTCCATTTGCGGACATCTCCTCCACTTGGGATATGATGTGGTGGATACCTCAGCCTGGGCAGTGGCTACGGGTGTCACCCTCAGCCGTTATGCCTGGCTGTGTGTCTCTGGTCTACAACCAGATATACAACATGAACTGGTCAATGCCCCATTTAGTGGCACCAAACTTTTTGGCCCAGGCACTCAAACGCTCTTGGATGATCTCCAGGTGTCTGGCCGCACTCTCCGTACAGTGCATTATATGTACCATACACCAAGTCCTCATGCCAGTTCCATTCACAAAATTTTCAAGCCAAACAGAGAGGCAAGAATAGAGGAACCTGTTGTGGTGTCTCCCAAGGACATTCCAACACCTTCTCCAGGACCATCACCCCATCCTCGAAGGGACTCCATTCTCATCCTCAAGGTGGGACGAGCCAGCCCCCTACCTAGTGACCCATTAGGGCTTGCCCCTCTCCTCGCTTCCTTATTCAGGCACCTGAAGCTGCGGGGGGCCATTTTGCCCTTATTTGGAGGCCTGGAAAGCCATTACTTTGGATGAGTGGGTAATCCAAATCACACGTATGGGGCATACACTGGAACTTACATGTCCACCTCCCCTGCACCCACCCTACTTAGTCCATTATCCACCCGACCATGTTCCTGTTCTCCAAGAGGAACTTCAGGCACTTCTACACAAAAAGGCCGTATATTGTATATCCTTTTCCTCCTTCAGAGTTGCATCAGGGATTCTACTCCCATTTCCTTCTGGTCCCCGAACATACGGGAGATCTCAGACCAATATTAGACCTAAGACAACTGAATTTACACATTCAGTACAAAAGATTCCAGATGGTCACATTACAGGGTTTTATTTAACTCTAAAAATTGATTCGCGTTTTGCTCATAAAAGTGCCAAATCTTTGTGAAAATGCATAGCTCTTGCCTCACTGCGTTTAACAAACAAAGCACTTCTAGAAAATCTATAGAAATACTTTCTGTACAGTTAGTATCGTCCCAAGAAAAAAACTGCTAATCAATTATTTAAAACCCTGCACTAACATCCATTCTACCGATGTTAAAAAAAAAAAAAAAAAAAAAAGGGGATTGTTATGTGTTTGGACATGAAAGATGCATACCTGCACATCCCCATCCACCCCACTCGCCACCGGTTCCTATGCTTTCAGTTGCTTGGACACCACTACCGATTTCAAGCACTGCCTTTCGGACTGTCATCTGCCCCGAGAGTCTTCACCAAGTGCCTTGCTGTAGTGGCAGTGACTCTGAGAAGAGACAGACTTTTTGTCTTCCCATACCTAGAGGATTGGCTGATAAAAGCAAATTCCGAACAGGCTTTGCTTCCCTCCCTCCTGGCCAACCTTACCCTATTCCAAAATCTGGGCATTGCCATCAACTGGCCCAAGTCCAACACGAAGTCTTCCCAGTCACTCCAGTATATAGGAGCACTTCTGGACACTGTTTCAGCCAAGGCTTATCTTCCTGTCGACAGACAAGACAGTCTTCTCTCTCTGGATTTGCACGCTCGAACTCAGCAGTACATCACAGCTATAAGTTTCTTACATCTTCTGGGGCATATGGCAGCTGCCATCCCCACAGTGGCATTTGCCTGTCTCCATATGAGACCGGTACAATGGGTGCTTCAGAATCTCTGGCACCAGCAGTCGGGTGACTTAGACGACAGTCTCAGTCACCCCATCTCTTCACTCCGCCCTAGCTTGATGGACACACGGGCACCACTTTTCTCGGGGCACACCCTTCCAGGCTCCCCCTCCGCAGCAGACATTGACCACGGATTAGGGGATGCCACGGGAGCACGATATGATGATATATCATGATAGTTATCACTGACGGTAACTTATCATTGTAAAAAAAACATTATCGCAGTTATCGTGCAGCATGATATACTGCGATATACAGTGGTAAAGCACCTCATCTTGCTTTACCAGCAGCGCATCCCTTTCCAGGTACAGCCATGATTCCTGATTCCCCACTATACTCCTATCAGATTTTTAGTATTTTCCCTTAAAATAAGAAATGCAGTGCTGGCCATGTGGCATGGAGTTTTCAGGGCCTGAGCCCCTCACCTGTTACCATGCTGGTAAACCAGGTTCAGGAATAGACCTGGGTCGCTTCAGGGCTGACTGCATGAAGGAGGACTGAGCATCCATTGATGGCTCTCCTTCTTCATTCAGATTTTTTTTTATCCCACTGGGGGCCTCCCCTCATGAGGTGATTCATCCCTTCAGCTCCCCCTATTGCCGGCCCTGGTCAGTCCCCCACCGATTGCCCCCCGCAGCGGGGCCAGGATTAGAGGGGACCAGCAATCCCCCGAGACCCAATCCAGATCACTGGGGCTGACTTCCGCAGATGCTGGGAGCAGTCATTGAGCCTGCCAGGGCTCTGTTTGTCCCACCCCCCCGCCTCTGGCATCATGACATCAGCATGTGCCTCCCTACCCGTACTGCCCTCTAGCCATCGCCAGAGGGCAGTCAACGAGCGGGACGACATGTCCTCCCTCCCCCGAGAGATGCTGGACGATAGATCCTCTCTTGCCACTGCGACCCCGGCGGCCCGAGTTCGCTCGAACCCGGTCGCCAGTGGGGCGCAGGTGGTGTGTCCCGCGCTTCCACCCTCAGCGCCACTGGTTGGCAATGGCTCTTCTCCTGAGAAGAGGGGACAGAGTGCCACTGCTTGATCGCAATCTAGGGAGGCTGGATGATGCAGCAGTAACAGCCTTCTGACTGGATTCAGGGCTGAGTACGTGCACGTACATACATACCATCGCATGTGTTCCAGCCCAAGGTATGGGAAAAGGTGGGGGAAGGTATGTAGGTATGTGCACCAGTTGACTTACATAAAACTTGCATACAAGGACTGCTTGGCCCATCTAGTCTGCCCATTTTCCTTACCTAATGTGATATCGCGGACCCTACTTCATCTCCAGCTTTATTCTCCCTCTCCTGACCAATAGGGTTCCCTTATGCCTGTCCTATGCGTTCTTGAATCCTGTTACAGTTTTTGCCCCGACCATCTCCACTGGGAGGCTTTTCCACGTATTCGCCACTCTTTCTGTGAAGGAGTACTTCCTCACATTTCCCCTAAATGTACCCCCCCAGCATCAGAGCATGATCCCTTTTTCTTGAGCACCTTTTTTTCTGAAAAATGCTTCCCTCATGTACCCTATTTATGTCCGTGAGGCATTTGAAAGTCTCTATTATACCCCTCCCTTTTTCTCCAGGGTGTACTTAATGAGTTCCTTAGCCTTCCCTCATAGGGCTTTTGATGTAGGCCCTGCATCATTTTAGTTGCCCTCATCTTGCCTGCCTCTACTCTATTATGTCCTTCTGGAGATGTGGTCTCCAGAACTGTACACAGTACTCTAGGTGAGGTTTCGCCAGTGATTTATACTGCAGTATCACCACCTCCCACTTTCTGCTGGTGATACCCCTCCCTATGCACTCTAGCATCCCACCAGCTCTCCTCACTGCCTTGTCACATTGCATGGCCACCTTTGGATTGTCATATGATTACCCCAGGTTTCTTTCCTGCTTGGTGGTCATCAGTACCACCACCCTCCCCTCATCTTGTATTCCGCCCTGGATTTCTTTGCCCAAAGTGCATGATTTTGCACTTCTTAGCATAGAATCTAGTTGCCACACTTTTGACCACTCCTCAAGCTTTCTTCGATCTCTATTCATTTTTTTCCACACACACACCTGCCCCAGAGTGTCTACCCTACTACAGATCTTTGTGTCATCTGCAAAAAGGCATACTTTCCCTTCTAGCCCCTCTGCAATGTCACTAATAAGACATTAAAAAGAGGACCAGTCCCAGTACTGATCCTTGTTGCACCCTGCTGGTCACCCTCTCTTCCTCTGAGTGAGCTTTGTTTACCACCACTCTGTCTATCCCCCAGCCAATTTCTTACCCAGTTTACTAATTTGGGACACACTCCCAGGCTGCCCAGCTTGTTTGAGTCGCATGTGGAATGGTGTTGGAGGCCTTACTGAAATCTAGGCAGGCTACATCCAAGGTTCCACCCTAATGTAACAAAAGTAACAAGGCTCGTGTTACTTGAACACTGTTTCCGATTTGTACTACAAGTCGGGTTAAAATTGTAAAAAATAAGTTTTAAAATGCCACCCCGTAGACATGAAGCATGCACATCCCCGCACTAGGCATATAATGACCTCACAAAACAAGGAAGCGTGGGAATGGCACTGGCAATCAGGAAGTGAAAGCGATCATGCAGCGATCCTAGGGGACAAATACAATCCCTTCCCTTCCTTAGGGGGCTAAGGAGAAAAATTTTCAACTACTACAGAGGTGCTCTTTAAACAAGCAAGTAAAAATATTTGCCCATTCACATTTTAAAATGTTTTGTGCTCTGTGTGTATACCACATGCATTAATTGTGTATTTGAATTTTTATGTAAATAAATAAATGCAAGCATTTTTATAGAAACAGACTCTGACGGCAGATAAGGACCACTCGGCCTACCCAGTTTGCCCATTTCCCTACGTATTCAATAAGTTGCAGATCCTAGTTAACCAACAGCTTTCTTCCTCCTACTCACACCAAAATTGCCTAAGTTGTCTGTCCCACGCACTCTTGAATTCCACCACTGTTTTTGACCCCACGACCTCCTCAGGAAGGCTGTTCCATGTGTCCACCACCCTCTCTGTATAAAGCTCAGAGATTTTATTGTGAAAAAATAAAATGTTTTTCTTAAATGTTTTACTGTTTGCATTATTTTACAACAAAGACTTCAAAATAATGTGCATAAATACATAGCATTGCTTGAAAGAATCATATATGTAAATTATGCAAAAAAATAGAATTTCAATAGTTTTGCTAACATTGTTTCACGAGTGGCAAAATTATTGCGATAACAAGGTTATCACGATAATTTCATCATGGTTATCATATTGTCAAAATCTTATTATCGTGACACCCCTATCATGGATGCTTCCCTGGATGGCTGGGGAGCTCACCCCGGCCCTTATGGAGCACAAAACACATGACCCCAATTCGCCGTATTGCCTCACATAAATCGGTTGGAAATGAGGGCAGTTCACCTTGTCCTTCAGGCTTTTCATCCCCACCTTCGTCCTGGACCCTTACTGATCCAATCAGACGACACCTCAGTGGTGTTCTATCTGAACAAACAAGGGGGCACCAGATCTCGTGCTCTCTGCAGGGAGGCGCTCAAGGTTTGGCAAGAAGCCACACTCTAACAACTCACACTAATTGCCGTCCGTGTACCAGGATGCCACTATGCCGTCCATCTACCAGGATGCCACAATACCCTGGTGGACATTCTCAACTGCCAGTCCTCCACTCACGAGAGGACTCCTCATCACAAAGTTCTTTAGATTATTTTCTGCTTCTGGTGGACCCAGCAACTAGACCTGTTTGCTTCTCCCGACAATCACCGACTCCCCCAAATACTTTTCCATTATCCTGAACAGAAGGGGACTTTCTACCGATGCCCTGTCCAAACCGTGGACAGGATTCTTCTTATATGCTTCCCCCCCATTCCTCTCATGCAACAGACTCTACTGAAACTACAACTCAAACCTGCCACAATGATCCTCATAGCCCCCTTGTGGCTCAGGCGGGTGTGGTTTCCCCTACTCCCAACAACTGTCCATGGCAGATACCATTCCGTTGCCAGTCAGACTAGATCTCCTGACTCTGAGTGGGACACCCTTCTTCACTCCAACCAGAAGTCTATACACCTTCATGCTTGGCTCCTGAGGATGGTTTCATAGCACATCTTCAAGTCTCCTCACCTGTGACCAACATCCTCTTGGCCTCATGAAAACCATCAACCAGGGAAACATATAACGCTAAATGGAAATGCTTTTCCATATGGGCTACATCCCTATCTCTAAATCCATTTTCATGTCCTTTGCTCAAAGTGCTAGACTGCTTGGCTTCACTTGCCAAGAACAGCCTTAGCTATTCCTCTATCAGGGTTCATGTGGCTTCCATTTTCGGCCCTTCACGAATCCTGTGAAGGCAAATTACTGTACCAACATTATCTTGCCAAGATGCTCTTAAGAGACATGCTTTATATCAAACCTCCCATACAGCGTCCCCCCCCCCCCAGGATCTAAATTTCATATTAGAGAAATTCACCGTTGTGCTCTTTGAGCCAGCAGCTACAGCTGATCTCTGCTTCCTGTCTTGGAAGACTGTGTTTCAAACAACATGAAGTCTTGCTATATTATGACAATTGCAGTTTGTCCCACCATTAGAACTGCTCCGGAGGTGAAAGAGCTAACTCCATTCCATGAATGGAACTTAGAACACGAGCTCTAAAGAGAAGCTCTGTCTGTGTAGTTTCAAACTTAAACTGTCAGATTCTTTACTCCGCCTCACTGAACAGTCGCTCCGGAGATTTCTCCTACTGCTCGGTTCATTTCTCGGTTTAAACAGTGTTTTCTCGGTTCGATTCAACAGAGAATAGTTTTATTTTAACCGCAAAACCGATCGGTTCAAGCTCTGTCTGTGGTATCGTAAGTAATTCATATTTTTAATTCTGTGTGGAACTTGTAAGTTTTATCGGTTCGGTTTTGAACCGATCAGCTTGGGTTAAAACTTAAAGTTTTAAATTTGAGATTTTAGAGTGCGGTTCCCGTTCTTATCGGTTCTAAAAAAACCGGATTTCATTATGGTTTTTTCAATACCTGTGACACGGTTAGGAACCCGATAAAGGGGTGTCTTGCCTGGCACTGCCGTTTAAAGGGCAAGTTTTCTGGTTAGGCTGGCATTATGTCTGAGAAACCCAAAAGAAAAACCGGCCCATTGGTTTGTGCACTGTGATGTCTGTGGGGAAGTCTTTGCCAAGGCTGACCAACACCACATGTGTTTATTGTCTGGGTTTGACCACCTCCAGTCAGACTGCCAGATCTGTAAGAATTTCCCTGCAGCCACCCTGGAAAGAGATTGGGCAGGCTCAGGAGCGAGAGGCCAAAAGTCCGCTGACCCGATGGCCAGCCCGGTTCGGTGCCAACCGGAGGAGTGCCCTCTGACCAGGGCGAGACTTCCTCGGGCAAACGAAAAGCTGGCTCAGATGAACCAGTTCCAGTAAAGAGAACAAGAAAGTCAGCAGGTTTGGAGCCCAAAATTCTTACTCCAACTGCTGCAGAGATAGCAATGGCTATTCAGATTGTCCAGTCACTTTCTCCGGTTCCGTCCGAACCGCCACTATCTGGTAAAAGGTCGGTTCGGTCGGTTCCATCGGTTCAGGAATATGATGTTGAGTTTTATGAACCAGAGGAGGGGGAGGATGATTATGAACAGTATGAATGTGACTTGGAGGGTCTGGGTGTGCCCATTGAACGGACATCTCCCCAGACAGACCTTTAGAATCTCCCCCTATGCTTTCTGAGTCCCCCTCATTTTATGTTTTACAAAAAAGTTGCTGAAACCCTCCAGCTTCCTTTGGAGGAAGCTGTGGATGAGCAAGAGGAGCCTGATTTTGTAGAAATGATGGATATACGAGAGTCTAAGAGATTGTCTATTCCTTTGCATAAGTCATTTAGGAAACAAACAATAAAAATCTTAAAAACTCCTAATTCTATGCCTCCTGTAGATAAAAAGATGGACAAGAGGTACACTCTGTCAGGTCCTGATACAGAATTCCTTTCTCAGCAATGCAGTCATGTTGGGGTAGTTCAGGCTGCAGCCTGTGATAAAGCTAATATTCCCCTGGCTTCACATCCTCCTGACAAGGATTCCAGGAAGATTGATGCCATGGCAAAAACAGTACATGGCAGCGTCCTTGGGACTCAGGCAAGCAAATTATATGGCTTATGTAGCAAGGTATCAGAAATCTAGATGGGATACTGTTATGGATTTAGCCAAACAAGCCCCTGGCCAGCTGGCTAGTGAGCTGGAGCAGGTGGCTGCTGATGGCATTGAGGCTTCTAAGGTGCAGTTTCATGCTGCTGTGGATTTTAATGATGTTTCCTCTAGAGTCATGGCCACATCTGTAGCTTTTCGTAGATTGGCCTGGCTCAGGTGTACTAGCTTGTCACAGGATACCCAGACTAAGGCCATGGATTTTCCTGTGGTGGGAAATTCTCTGTTTGGGAGCAGACAGAGAATTATATGAAGAAGATGGATGAATATAGGGACTACCTATAAAAGTGCTCAGGCCAAGGAGCGCAAGCCACTCCTCAGAGGCACACCCCCAGGGGTAAGGGTAGGCCTTTCCACAGGCCTTTTTACCAAACCCAGGCCTCCTCTGCTTATGCTCAGAGGGGGTTCTTCAGAGGCAGACGGGGCGTGGGCAGGCCTGCCCCCACCCCTCAGCCTAAAGCACCTGCCAAGCAGGCACCCTGATGGGATGCCCAGGGCCGATTCTCCTTTACCAGTAGGGGGCAGGTTGGCTTACTTCAGTCAGAACTGGGTGTCTTTAATTTCAGACAAGTGGGTTCTGAAGTAGTAAGCCAGGGTCTGGTTCTCAGCTTCAAAAAGTTCCCAAAGATGAGAATCAGGTCTTTCCACCTGCAAGCTCTTTAGAGACCTTTACTCTAGAAGCAGAGGTCTCAACCCTGTTAGTCTCAGAGCGGTAGAAAGGGTTCCTCCCTACTCCAGGGCAAGGGTCTGTACTCCAGATACTTCCTTACCCCAAAAAGACAGGAGAATGGTGGCCCATTTTGGACCCTCAGATATCTGAACAAGCATCTTTGAAACCAAAGTTCAGAATGGTAACTCTGGCAATGATTTTACCCTCTCTAAGGCCAGGGACTGGCTAGCTTCCCTGGACCTCAAGGATGCCTATTTTCACGTCCTAATCAGAAGCTCCCACCAGTACCTCAGATTCGAACTGCCCTCAGGTCACTACCAGTTCAGGGCAATGCCCTTCGCCTTCTGCCCCAAGGGTATTCACAAAATGTCTGGCAGTAGCAGTGGCTCATTTAAGGAGGCAAAGGATTGCTGTTTTTCCTCATCTGGACGATTGGCTCATTGTAGGCCAGTCCCCAGAACAGGTAAAATCTCACCTGCAAGTCACCCAGCAGCTTCTCCTCCCTGGCTTCCTAGCAATCTACTAAAGTTGGTTCTGGAACTAGTTCAGGTACTCACCTTCATAGGTGCAGAATTGGACACAAATCTGGCCAGAGCCTTTCTTCCCTTAGAAAGGGTAAGGAACTTGGTGGCTCTGGCCTCCTCCTTCACTCTGCAGGTCTCTCGACCAGCAAGACACTTTTTGCAGCTCCTGGGGCACATGGCTGCGTCCACAGCTGTAGTGCAGGGAGCAAGATTATGGATGAGAGACATTCAGTTTCACTTGAGAGCCTATTGGTCTCACAGAAGAGACCCCCTTTCCAAGTTGGTCCCAGTGACCTGAACCTTGATCCAGGCCCTCCAGTGGTGGCAGGATCAGAGCAATTTAAGACTGGGGTTCCCCTTCATTCCCCTTTCTCACACTTTGACCCTTACTACAGATGCCTCCCTCCTGGGGTGGGGAGCCCACATGGGCGACCTCTCCACTCAGGAGTGTGTGGTCCCCCAGGAATCTCTGCTCCACATCAATTTGCTGGAACTCAGAGCTGTCTTTTAGCACTTCAAGCGTTTTCTGCTTCTGTCCAGAACAAAGTGGTACAAGTCAGAACAGACAATACCACAACAATGTGGTACATCAACAGCAGGGGGCACTCGGTCTTCGCCTTGTGCACCGAGGCAATGAAGTTGTGGTCTCTGGCCTATTCCCTGAACACTTCACTCATAGCAGTTCACCTTCCAGGAAAGGACAATGTTCTAGCAGATGCTCTCAGCAGGATTTCTCAGGGCCATCACGAATGGTCTCTGGATCCTCAAGTACTGGGGATAGTTTTTGCCAGATGGGGCACCCCTCAGATAGATCTTTTTGCAGCCCCAGACAATCACCAACTTCCACTGTTCTGTTGCAGGCCCCCAGTGTTGGGCTCAGTCCCCCTGGATGCCCTTCTCCTGGATTGGGAAGGGAAGTTTCTTTATGCTTTTCCCCCCTTCCCTCTCCTATTCAAGGTGTTAGTAAAAATCAGATCCCAGCCTTGCAGGGTGATTCTGATTGCCCCAGATTGGGCCAGGCAGCCCTGGTACCCACTCCTTCTGTCCCTGACAGTCCATCTCCCCCTGTGTCTCCCCAGGAATCACAACCTATTAACCTGTGCCCAGGGGAGAGTTTGGTATCTGAACCTCAAATCCCTCAACTTCAAGGCCTGGCTCTTGAGGAGTTAGAATTTGCTGACCTACACCTCTCTCAGGGTGTTCTTGAAATCCTAAAGGCTTCTAGGAAGCCTTCCACTAGGGCTACTTATAATTCTAAGTGGAAAGGTTCTCCATTTGGTGTTCTGGGAAACATATTTCCCCAGAATCTGCTGATTTGCCCATTGTGTTAGATTACATGGTCCATCTTAATTCTTTGGGCCTGAGACCAGCTACCCTGAGAGTTCATTTGGCAGCTGTCTCTGCTTTTGTTTCAGCAGGAAAGCCATCCTTTCTTTCTGCTCACCCTGTATTTTCCAAGTTTTTTAAGGGATTACTTCATACTAATCCACCTTTTCGGGATCCGGCCCCTGCCTGGGACCTTAATGTTTGCATTGCCCAGTTAATGCAACCCCCTTTTGAACCTCTGTTTTCTGCAGAGCTTAAGTATCTAACTTGGAAAACTGTTTTCCTAGTGGCTATCACTTCTGCTAGACGCATAAGTGAGTTGCAAGCCTTGTCAGTAGAAACTGACTTTATTTCTTTCCACAGGGATAAGGTAGTCCTCAGGACTAACAGGAAGTTTTTGCCTAAGGTGGTTTCAGATTTCCATCTTAACCAATCTATCTCCCTTCCAGTGTTTTTCACTGAACATTCCTCTTCGGTGAGAGGAGATTGCACAGTTTGGACGTTAAAAGGGCCCTTAGTTACTATATAGAACGTACTAAGGGTCACAGGTTCAATCCTCCAACTTTTCTCACTTATGGTGAGGTTGGGAAAGGAAACCTGCCACTAGAGATCAATTGCCAGGTGGATTGTCTCTTGTATCCAATTTTGTTATCAGAAACTGGGCAGAGATCCCCTCTGGCTTGAGGGCTCATTCTACCAGAGGTACAGCCGCTCTCTAGCTGCTGCCAGAGACATCCCTATATTGGAGATATGTCAAGCGGCTACTTGGAAAGCGGTACACACTTTCACCAAGCATTACTCCCTGGATGTCTAGGCTAGGAGAGATGCTCGGTTTGGCACTGCTATTAGCTCCTATTCCTAAGTAGGTTCTGTCCTCCTCCATGGAGGTACTGCTGTGTAGTCTGCAATTGTCATAATATAGCAAGACTTCATGTTGTTTGAAGAAAAAATTACTCACCTTAGTAATGTTGTTTCTTCTAATGGAGTCTGCTATATTATGACTCCTCCAGCCTGCCCCTCTCAGAACTTCTACTTGGGTATGGGGTGGGAGCCTAGTGTGGGCACTATTTTATGCCCTTTTATGTGTTTTCACCCTTCTTGGGGTTTGGGGTGTGGGTTTTTCATTTTTCCTTATATCTCTCTCATATTGTTAAATTATATTGTTAGTTCTGGTCCCTTGACTTGAGTCTTTGGTGTTGGGACCAGCAATGGGTGTTAATATTTAGGTAGCCAGTTGGCTAGTGTAGGTTACAGCTTCCACACAGACCTTAGTGAGTTTTTGCTCGTAAAGATCTGACAATTTAGGTTTGAAACTACACAGACAGAGCTTCTCTTTAGAGCTCGTGCTCTAAGTTCCATTCATGGAATGGAGTTAACTCTTTCACCTCCGGAGCAGTTCTAATGGTGGGACAAACTGCAATTGTCATAATATAGCAAGACTCCATTAGAAGAAACAACATTACTAAGGTGAGTAATTTTTTCTTCTAGTAGCTGTCACTTCGGCTCACCATATCTCAGAGCTTCAGGCTCTGATGTGTAGAGAGCCTTACTTAATCTTCCACAAAGATGGAGTGGTTCTCCACACCAGTCCTTCTAGTTTGCAAAAAGTAGTTTCAGAGCATACCTTAAACCAGACCATGGAATTGCCAGTCTACTACCCGGAGCATTCTAATCTGGCAGAAGGTCTCTTACACACCTTAGATGTTCATCGTATTCTGAGGTACTACAGTATACAGTATAAACCATACCAAATCCTTGAGAAAACCTTCTCAATTGTTTATCACCTTCGCCTCTACGAGGGAAGGTTCCCCAGTTGCCAAGAAAACCATTTCCAGTTGGTTGGCAAACTGCATCACGTTTTGCTACAAAAAAAAAAAAAATTTTTTTTTTAAATGCAACAGACCCCTATCGGGAGCAGTACAAGCCCATTCCACTAGAACCCAGGCCTCCATGGCGGCCTGCTTCAAGGGGGCCTCAATCACTGATGCCTGCAATGCAGCCACATGGTCCACCATTCACACTTTCACAAAGCATTACAACCTGGATATTGCTTCTCATCTTAGGATGGCCTTTGGCCGTGCAGTCTTACAAGGTCTCCTGTCCTAATTCCACCCTCATTGGGTACACTGCTTTGGAATCATCCCAAGTCTATTACCTGCTGCAAGAGACCATCCCGTGGAAGACAGTACAGTTACATAAAAACTTACCATAACAGTAGATCTTAGAGGGATGTCTCTTGCAGCAGGTATGTTCCCTCCCTCCGTCCCCCTCCTTCTCTAATAGAATGACTTTGCTCCACATAGCACATGGGAAGGGACACCTGTGGTACCTCGAATACCCTTGGTCCTCGCTTAGCGAGCTGAATCCAGCGGGGAACTGAGGATACCAGGGACCGCCCACTCTTATATAGGAAGCAGTATGATGTCATCGGTGGGCAGCACCTGGTGAAAGACTGCTAGAAGAGCTGCCGTGCACCACAGTGACCTCTGGCGACTACCCAAGTGTATTACCTGCTGCAAGAGACATCCCTCAAAGATCGACTGTTATGGTAAGCTTTTACGTAACTGTACTTTCTAGGATTGGTATATGATGTTCATCCAAATGGACCCACCCGACCTCCCCCAGGTTTGGCGCACACAGTCTGCTTCCAGCGGGCAAGATTTGGCGTCATGGGGTGGAGCTGAGGGAGTTACCACCTGGGTGGGTAGGAGGAGCCAGCATGAAGACTTTCCTGCACATCTTAAAGGGAAAGGACACTGCCAGAAAGTGTGGAGCAACATCATGTACCACTCCTAAACTACTGTTACAGATGAGCAACCTGTGTTTTCTCCTCTTAGTCATTTTAGTTACCTGTACCCCTTTAGAGTTTTCATCTATAGCCAACTCTACTTTAACCCCTGTGCCTCCAGTGACACTGAGGTCCGTTTCAGCTATTTAAACATAGTATGAGGTGAGCATTTCAGAGTTTAAGAACTAACACCACATTCTTTGTATACTGGTACTCCCACTATGTTTTAAACGATGAATAAATCCTCTGCTTGGCATTTTCCACTGCATTGCCTCCCCCCCAACTCTTGTATGACAACTCTGTAGATGAATGTGATAATTTTAGAAATACAGTTGTGATGTTATGAGTAGAATAACTAGAAATGCATAATTTTAATATGGTGTAGGACACGGATGTATGACATGGTTTTCATATTAAACATTTTTATTTTTTTTAATTTTGGATTTTTTTTTTTTTTATTCTTTAACTGGGTAAGGCCTATTAGGCACAATTGCCTGTTTTCAGGGGCAACCCAGGAGCACTGGGGGAGGTTATGTGACTTGCTCGAAATCGCACAGTATGCAAGTGGAGGTTGTGGGAAGCAAGCCAAGGTCTGTGTGGATGTACCAAGCTCATCCACAGCTCATTGCTCTAACCTCTAGGCTACAGTGCCAGCCATCTCGAATTTGCCATGTGTGAATTTATTTGTGTTTGTGTCTTGAACATGTGAAAGAGAACAAATGTGGAGATACTAGTTAGGTTATGAAATTTACTTCATGGGTAATGGATATAGAAATATTGATACAACATCTACTTAACACTTAATTGTGAAAATAATTTGCTTTTTGAAAAAAATAAAAGATAAATCTTAAGAAGTGCAAAGGTTTAGACTAGTCATTCCAGGTATTCTCTGAGGCATAGCTTGGTTGTAGTTGACAACACATGGACTGACAAGCCACGTACTGAAATATTAATTGTAAATACAGTGATTTTTATCCAGACTTAATACTGCTGCCTTGAAGAAGCCAGGTACAACTGGAGAAACTTTGGCTAATAAAGCAGGTCTGAAATATATTGAACCTCTAATAAATATATAATATGATCATGGAGCTTGAGTTGTTCAACTTTTGAGTGGGTCACCTTTTTCTGCTTTCTGTGTTACTGCTAGGGTATTTGTAGGAATTGGACTCATTGCACTATGTTTTTATTTCACAGGTCAGGGAGCCAAGAGGGAGTCTTAGAAGTCCAATACAGTGGTGATACCACCTCCGTCCTCCTGCTAGAGATATTGTACCTCTCCCTACTCATCCCACTAGCCCCACCCACTGCTTTGTCACACTGCCTTGCCACTTTAAGGTCATCAAGATGACACCAAGGTCCCTTTTCTGCTTAGTGACTGCAAGTACCTCCCCTGCCAGTCCTATACTTTGACATTAAAACCCCAGCTGCCATACTTCTTATGATGTTATAGGAATTTAACATACTTATTAGACGGTCCCTAAGGTAAATGTAAGAAGCTGATGATTTGTAGACAGCCCCTAGAGTGGGGTGTTATGAGAAGTTTGCTTGGCTGGAGCAGTGTGTTTAAGATAGCTGCACAATAAAGATGAGTAAAAACTCATGCTGGTCTCTTGATTATTAACAAACAAAACATGGTGTCAGAAGTGGATATCAACACCTAAAAAGACGGAAAAGAACATAAAAAAGAACTCTAGAAGAAGACGGTCTGGTGAAAAAACCACGAGGAAAAAAATAAAGATGGATAAACTAAATCCTCAGTCAGGTATGCAATTGTCTGGAAATGCAGCTGAAAATTGGAAGACATTTAAACAAAGGTTTAATATTTATTTAACTGCAAGTGGCGCTGAAAGCGAAGATGGCAAAACAAAGACCTCTATCTTTCTACATGTAGTTGGGGAAGATGTGTTAGACATTTACAACAGTTTCCAGTTCAGTGAAGGCGAAAACATGGATCTTGATGTAATTATGAAAAAATTTGAAGAGTACTTCGTACCAAAACGAAACCTACGAAAGAGAAGTTTTTCACATGTGGCAAGAAAAAGGATGATAGCTTTGATCAGTATTTAACAGAGTTACGTTCGCTCTGCAAAACGTGCGAGTTTGGAGATCTGAAAGAATCACTGATTAAGGATAGAATTATATGCAGAATCACAGACAATGGGCTCAGAGAAAGACTGCTTAGAGAGCAAGATTTAACTTTGGACAAAGCTATAAACATGTGTAGAGCTGCTGAAACTACCAAATCACAGGCTAAAGGGACGAACAAAGAACCGGCGCTGTGCACATACTAAAGAAGCTTGAGATAAACAAGAAATATTTTTCGAAAACAAAGCAGCAGAAGGAGCAGCAGCCTAATCGGAAAACATGTGGTAGATGTGGAAATAACCATAACCCCCAAAGCTTGTCCTGCCTGTGGGAAGTCCTACAGTAAGTGTGGCAAAAATAACCATGTTGGTAAATGCTGCAAAACGAAAAGTGAATAAAATAAAGTTCAGACTGTCGAAGAAGATGAGCCGAAAGAGTTCTTTGTAGATTCCGTAGAGCTGTGTGTTTCAGAAAAAAAGGAATGGATTGTACCTTTAACTGTGAATGAGACTATCATACCATTCAGGCTTGACACAGGAGCACAGATGAACCTGATTTCACTGCAAGACTATGAAACTCTACATGTAAAATCTAAAATTCACCCAGCCAAGATAAAAGTAACTGGTTATTCAGGAGAGAATATTCCAGTAAAAGGGAGCTGCATGGTAGCTCTGAAGCACAAAGGCCAGCAGTTCAAGGTGTCTCTGTTAATTGTAGAGAAGGATGTGCAACCAATCCTAGGCATAAGTGCCTGTGAGAAACTCCATTTAGTGAGAAGAATGTTTGTCGTGACATCACAAGCTGAAGATAAATGTGAATCATTATTTACAGAGTATAGCGATGTGTTCAGAGGTCTAGGATGTTTGCCTAGGGAGCACAAAATAAACAGATGACCAAGTGCCACTCGTAATGCACCCCTGCAGGAAAGTGCCATTCACACTGAGGGACAAACTGAAAGAAGAGCTGAACCGCATGGAAGCCACATGTGTAATCAAGAGAATTGATGAACCTTCAGACTGGGTGAGTTCTTAAGTCATAGTTGAGAAGAAAAATGGCCAACTCAGAATATGTCTTGACCCCAGAAACTTAAACAGAGCTATAAAAAGGGAACATTTCAAGTTACCTAGCAGAGAAGAGATAATGTCACAGTTTGCTGGTGCTAAATGGTTTAGCAAACTGGACGCTTCTTCGAGATTTTGGCAAATGAAGCTAGATAAGGCTAGTTCACAGTTATGCACATTTAATACTCCAGAAGGAAGAGAGAGATTTATTTGTCTGCCGTATGGGATACTGTCTGCTCCAGAAGTTTACCATAAAATAATTCATATGATTTTTGAGCAAATTCCAGGTGTTGAAACCGTGATGGATGACATCATTGTGTGGGGTTCCACAAAAGAAGATCATGACTTCAGATTGAGACAAGTGCTGGATCTGACAAGAAAAGCAAATCTTAAACTCTGCAAAGAAAAATGTGAGTTTTGTGTAAAAGCACTGACTTTTGTGGGTGATATTGTTACAGATCAGGGCATTAAACCTGACCCTAAGAAGACATCTGTGATAGTGAATATGCAAAAGCCCAGCTGCAAAGATGATGTCAGGAGGTTCTTGGGGATGATTAACTACCTAGGGAAGTTTATCCCTCAACTGTCAGCACGATCAGCCCCACTCAGATGGCTGTTGGAGCAGAAAAATGAATGGATGTGGTCACATGAACAGAAGCAAAGCTGGAAAAATCTGAATCAAATCAAACTTTATTTTTAAAAAGGCGCTTTTCTTAAAACCAAAGCGCCTGTACAATTTCATAAAACAAATAAAATCTAAAACTATTATGAATCAATAAAAGCCATGTTAAAAAGGTGGGTCTTCAAGGCTCCTTTAAAACTCAGGACAGTCGGACTATTTCGCAGCTGACGAGGTAGAGAATTCCACAGGGTCGGGGCCATAAAACTAAATGATCTAGCCCCTGAAGTCTTCAAACGGACCCTGGGAATTTCCAGCAATCCCTCGTCAGTGGATCGGAGGGGGCGGGAGGGACAGATGGGGCAAAGGAGCTCTTTCAGGTAAGTAGGTCCCTGGTCATGTAGGGCTTTATAGGTCTGCAAACCAACCTTGAAGTTGATTCGCCAAAATACTGGCAGCCAGTGCAGTCCACGGAGCACAGGCATTATATGGCTGGATCTAGAAGAACCAGTCAGTAACCTGGCCGCCGCATTCTGCACTAGCTGCAGACGGCGAAGCTCAACCCCTGATAGCCCTAGGTACAGGGAGTTGCAATAGTCAAGGCGGGAGGTAACGAAGGCGTGGATCAATGTTGGGAGATCTTCTGGAGAGCAGGTGCTTCACCCTGGCGATATTCCTCAGATGGAAAAAGGAAGTTTTGACCACCGCTGACACCTGAGCTTTAAGCGTCAAGTGAGTCGTCAATTATTCGCCAAGATTCCGCGACCTGATCGAGGTCGCCAGCGAACGCCTGCAAGCCATAGCTTGAGTGCATCCAGCAAATCCGCCTCACAGCGACCTTTGTCCATAACCAACACCTCAGTTTTCTCCGGGTTTAACCTCAACCAACTCGCATTCATCCAATCTTGGATTTCTGCAAGGCAGTTATTAAATACCGACAAGGCAGCATCCTGGCCGGGCACAAAAGACATATACAGCTGGGTATCATCGGCATAGCAATGGAAACTCAGACCGTATCGTCTTAGAAGAAGGCTATTACAGAAGAACCAGTGTTAAGATTCTATGATCCTGCTAAAGAAACAAGAATATTAGCTGATACTTCACAGTTTGGCTTGGGCTCAGTACTTCTGTAAAATTATGAAGGAATCTGGCAACCTGTAGCATACTGTGGCGTTTTTTTGTATGGTCCACCACTAAAAGATCCCTTACCTTCTCTGTGGTCTGCCAGCCCCTTCGGTTGCTGCAGGTGCTGCTGGTGAGGACCCAATCTGGACTGTGTGAATAACTAGTCGGACGCATAAAATAGAGAATAAGGCAGGTTTATTTGCTGTACTGCACATGTTCTCGTCATGAGGTCTAGCCCCAGACTGACAAATCTGACTGACATGCATACATTGCACTGCCAGGCAGTGCAAGAATGTGTTACATGCAAGTTCTAAGTGCTCTTAAAGGGGTGGCAGCTTAACATTAAGCCCCATGCTTAATGTGTGCCTCACATCACTGCCGGAACAGTGAATGTGAGCACCACTCGAACAAGCAATAAATCTATAACAGTTTCTAAAAAACAGTTTAAGTAATTTTTAAGGCAAAAATACATTTCAAACAACATAGTCTTGCTGTATGCTGACATATGCAGTTAGGTCCTGCCTTTCAACTGCCCTGGAGAACAAAGAGTTAAACTTTCCATGGCCAGCATGGAATGTTTGCCATGAGCTCGGTTGAAGCCCCTGTCTGCCGTTGTTTAAACTGCAGCTGTCCGATTCTTTACTCCGCCTCACTGAACAGTCGCTCCGGAGAGTTCTCCTGTTGCTCGGTTCAAAATAGTCGGTTGAAGTGTCGTTTTTTTCGGTCGGTTTCTACCGAATTGCTGTTACCGCTTCGTCGGTTCAAGTCTCTGTCTGTGGTACCGTGAGTACTAGATAAGTTTTTTATTTAGTTTCTGTGTAGAACTTGTAAATTGTGGATCGGTTCGCCTGAAATGATCAGTTTGAGGTAAAAAAGCTTGTGCTTGATTTAGAGTGTGGTAACTGGTCTGTATCGGTTCTAAAAAAAACTGATTTTATTACGTTTTTTTCCAAGACCCATGACATGGTCAGGAACCGATAGGGGAGTCTTGCCTGGCGGCTTGCCGAAAAAAGGGTAAGTTTTGGACAGGATTGGCCATGTCTGAGAAACCCAAGAAAAAACACGGGCCACGGGGTTTCAACACTGCAGTGTGTGTGGGGAAGTCTTTGCCAAGGCTGATCCCCACACCACCTGTGTTTGTCTGGGGTTTGACCACCTCGATTCAGACTGCCAAATTTGCAAGAATTTTCCCAGATCTACCGTGGAAAAGAGATTAGGTAGACTGAGGGAAAGGGAGGCCAAGAAGTACGCTGACCTGGATGGCCAGCCCGGTTCGGTTCCGACCGAACCAGAAGGAGTGCCCTCTGACCAGGGCAATACTTCTTCGGGGAAAAAGGAGAGCCGATTATGAGGAGTCGGTTCCGGTGAAAAGAAAGAGAAAAGATAAATCTTCCAGTTCGGACCCAGAAATTCATACTCCGACCACCGATGAGATAGCCAAGGCGATAAGGATAGTGCAATTGCTTAGTTCAGTTCCGACTGAACCTGCATCATCTGGCAGGGGTTTGGTTCAGTCAGTTCCCCCGGTTCCAGATTATATTTTGAAAGAATTTTATGAACCGGAGGAGGAGGAAGGAGAGAATGAGGATGATTATGGTGATTTATGAAAGTCTGGATGTACCTATTGACCCGGACATCTCCCCAGACAGACCTTCAGGTGTTTCTCCTCCTAGGCTTTCTGAGTCCCCTTCTCACTATATGTTTTACAAAAAAGTGGCTGAGACCCTCCAGCTTCCTGTGGAGGAAGCTGTAGAGGATCAGGAGGAGCCTGATTATGTTGAGATGATGGACATCCCAGAGTCCAGGAGACTGTCTTTCCCATCCACAAATCCTTCTGGAAACAGACACTTAAAATAAGTCTCCTAATTCTATACCTCCTGTGGACAGACAAATGAACAAGAGGTACACTCTCTCAGGCTCAGACACGGAGTTCCTTTTCTAGCAATGCAGCCATGTTGGGGCAGTGCAAGCTGCTGCCTGTGATAAGGCAAATATCCCCTTGGCATCAGACTCCCCAGACAAGGACTCCAGGAAGATTGATGCCATGGCAAAGAAACAATACATGGCAGCATCTTTGGGACTCAGGCAGGCTAACTATATGGCCTATACAGCTAGATACCAGAAGTCCAGGTGGGACACTGTGCTGGCTCTGGCCAAACAGGCCGCTGACCAGTTTGCCAATGAGCTGGAGCAGGTGGCTGCAGATGGGATTGAGGCATCTAAAGTACAGTTTCATGCTGCTGTGGACTCCAGTGATGTTTCATCAAGAGTCATGGCTACATCTGTGGCTCTTCGGAGGATGGCTTGGCTCAGATGTACTAGCCTCTCACAGGATACCCAGGCTAAAGCCATGGATTTTCCTGTAATTGGTAATTCTCTGTTTGGGGAGCAGACAGAGAACTACATGAAAAAGATGGATGAGTACAGGACCACTTACAGAAGTGCTCAGGCCAAAGAAAGGCAAGCACCTTCTCAAAGGCAGCAGTCCGGGGGCAGGGGTAGGCCTTTCCAAAGGCCTTTTTACCAAGCTCAGGCCTCCTCCTCTTTTTCACAGAGGGGGTACTTTAGGGGGAGAGGCAGACAGGGGATGAGCAGGCCTGCATCCACCCCTCAGCCTAAAGCCCCTGCCAAGCAGACACCCTGATGGGTCTGCCCGGTTCGATTCTCCCATACCAGTATGGGGCAGGCTGGCTTACTTTGTCCAGGACTGGAAGTCTCTAACATCAGACAAGTGGGTCCTGGAAGTAGTAAGCCAGGGACTGGTTCTCGGCTTCAAAAAATTTCCCAAGTTGAGAACCAGATCCTTTCCACCTGCGAATCTCTCGGAGACCATTGCCCTAGAGGCAGAGGTTTCTTCTGTCCTAGCTCTCAGAGCTATAGAGAGGGTTCCCACCCTACACAAGGGCAAAGGATTGTACTCCAGGTACTTCCTAACCCCCAAAAAGACAGGAGAATGGCGGCCCATCCTGGACCTAAGAGATCTGAACAAACATCTTTTAAAGCCAAAGTTCAAAATGGTGACTCTGGGAATTATCCTTCTCTCTAAGGCCAGGGGACTGGCTAGCCTCCCTGGACCTCAAAGATGCCTACTTTCACATTCCCATCAGGTGCTGCCACAGAAAGTACCTCAGGTTCGAGTTGCCCTCAGGCCACTATCAATTCAGAGCAATGCCCTTTGGCCTAACGTCAGCCCCAAGGGTTTTCACAAAGTGCCTGGCAGTAGTGATTGCTTTCCTAAGGAGAAAAAAGATATCCATCTTCCCATACTTGGACGACTGGCTCATAGTAGGTCAGTCTCCAGACCAAGTCAAGTCACATTTGCAAGTGACCCAGCAAGTGCTCACTTCCTTAGGATTCCTTCTCAACCTTCCAAAGTCGGTTCTCGAACCATTACAGCTCCTCACCTTCATAGGTGCAGAGCTGGATACAGTAAAGGCAAGAGCCTTCCTTCCCTCCCCCTGAAAGGGGCAAGGACCCTCATGGAACTGGCCTCTTCGTTCACCCTTCAGGTGTCTCAACCAGAAAGGCATTTCCTTCAGCTTCTGGGCCACATGGCAGCTTCCACAGCAGTGGTCCAAGGGGCAAGATTCCAGATGAGGGACATTCAGTTCCACTTAAGAGCCTTCTGGTCCCAAAGAAAGGATTCTCTTACCAAACTAGTCCCAGTGACATGAACCCTAATCCAAGCCTTGCAATGGTGGCAGGATCAGGAAAATTTGAGACAAGGTGTTCCTTTTGTCACTCGGTCTCATTCCGTGGTACTCACAACAGATGCTTCTCTGCTGGGCTGGGGAGCCCATTTGGGTATCAGTCTCTTGGAACTCAGAGCAGTGTTTCTGGCACTGCAAGCTTTTTCCCAAATCTGTACAGAACAAGGTGGTCCAGGTCAGAACAGACAACACCACCTCCATGTGGTACATCAACAAGCAAGGAGGCACTCGGTCTACGGCCTTGTGCACAGAAGCAATGAAGTTGTGGTCCCTGGCCTATTCCCTGCAGATCTCCCTGATAGCAGTTCACCTCCCAGGGAAAGACAATGTCCTAGCAGATGCACTGAGCAGAATATCCCAGGGCCATCACAAATGGGCCCTAGATCCTCCAGTTTTGAAAGTGATTTTCTCAAGATGGGGCACTCCAGAGATGGATCTTTTTGCAGCCCCAGACAATCACCAACTTCCTCTCTTTTGTTGCAGACCCCCAGTCTTGGGCTCAGTCACCCTGGATGCTCTGATTCTGAGGTGGGAAGGGAAATTTCTGTATGCTTTTCCCCCCTTCCCTCTCCTGTTCAAAGTGTTAGTCAAGATAAGGTCACAACCATGCAAAGTGATTCTGATTGCTCCAGACTGGGCCAGACAACCCTGGTATCCCCTTTTGCTGTCCCTAGCAGTCCACCTTCCCCTGTCTCTTCCCAGGAATTACAACCTGTTGACATCCTCTCAGGGGAGGATTTGGTACCTGACTCTTCGGTCTCTCAATCTCAAGGCATGGCTCTTGAAGAATTAGTTTGCAGATCTGCATCTTTCCCAAGGGGTTCTGGATATCCTTAAGGCTTCCCGAAAGCCTTCCACCAGTAAGACACAACTCCAAATGGAAAAGATTCAGCATTTGGTGTTCTAAGAAGGATATTTCTCCAGACTCTGCTGAGTTGCCTACGGTTCTGGACTATATGGTCCATCTTAATGGCCTGGGCCTCAGACCAGCTACCCTTAAAGTACACTTGCCAGCTGTTTCTGCTTTCTTGTCAGTAGGCAAGCCTTCCTCTCTATCATCCCATCCTGTGTTTTGTAAGTTTTTCAAGGGATTGCTTCACACCAGTCTCCCCTTTAGGGACCCTGCCCCTGCCTGGGATTTAAATGTTTGCATTGCTCAGCTTATGCAACCCCCCTTTGAGCCTTTTTCCTCGGCAGATCTTAAGTACTTGACTTGGAAAACTGTGTTTTTTGTAGCCATTACTTCTGCCAGGTGTATCAGTGAATTGCAAGCCCTGTCAGTGGAATCTGATTTCATCTCTTTCCATAGAGATAAAGTGGTCCTAAGAACTAACAGAAAGTTCTTACCTAAAGTGGTTTCAGATTTCCACCTCAACCAGTCTATATCTCTCCCTGTTTTCTTCACTGACAATTCTTCCTCTGGAGAGAGGAGGCTACACAGCTTGGATGTTAAAGGAGCCCTTAGCTACTAGATAGAGCGTACCAAGGGTCACAGGTTTGAGTCCCTCCAGTTGTTCCTAACATATGGAGAAGTTGGTAAGGGCAAACTTGCCACTAAGAGATCTATTGCCAGGTGGATTGTTTCTTGTATACAATTCTGCTATGAAAAACTGGGTAGAACTCCACCCTCAGGCCTGAGGGCTCATTCCACTAGAGGTACAGCTGCTTCCCTGGCTGCTGCCCAGAGGTATTCCTCTCTTAGAAATTTGTCAAGCAGCCACCTGGAAAACAGTCCATACTTTCACCAAGCATTACTCTCTGGATATCCAGGCTAGGAGTGATGCTCGGTTTTTCACAGCAGTACTTAAGATCCTGTTTCCAAAGTAGGTTCTGTTCCTCCTCCATGGAGGTACTGCTTGGTAGTCTGCATATGTCAGAATACAGCAAGACTTCATGTTGTTTGAAGAAAAAATTACTCACCTTAGTAATGTTGTTTCTTCTAATGGAGTCTTGCTGTTTCTGACCTCCCCCCTGCCTCCTCTCTCAGAACCTAGATTTTGGGATGTGGGTGGACAGGAGCAGTGTTGGCACACTAGGGGTGTCCTTTTTTCACCCTCTTTTTTTAGTTTGGGCGAGTGGTTGTGTTTTGGATGTGTTTTGTTTTTGGGTTTCCTGACTTGTCTTCCTTCTGAAACCAAAGACCCTTTTATATAGATATAGTTGCCAGTTGGCTAGTATGAGTATTAGTTTCCATACAGAACTTCTAGTGAGTATTGCTCGTAAAGATCTGACGGTTGGAGTTTAAACAACAGCAGACAGGGGCTTCAACCGAGCTCATGGTGAACATTCCATGCTGGCCATGGAAAGTTTAACTCTTTGTTCTCCAGGGCAGTTGAAAGGCAGGACCTAACTGCATATGTCAGAATACAGCAAGACTCCATTAGAAGAAACAACATTACTAAGGTGAGTAATTTTTTCTTTCATGCATTACAAGGCATTAGATTTCACAAAACAGAACAGTACTCCGCTGCAGGAAGGGGGAGGAAAGAACCTGGACTACACTGGGGACCAGTCAGAGTAGCACCAGAGAGGAGGGAAAACACAATAGTACTTGAGACTTGGTCATGCCACAAGCGCTGAAGTGGGGGGGAAGGAAAAGGGAAGAGAGGGAAGAGTAGCAGCAGGAGGATACCCAGAATGGAGGCTCACACTTTAATAACAGTTGCATAAACAACAGGTGGACTGTCCATGTAAAGAAATATTCCTAAGGGGAAAAAGCGTTAGTGCAGGTAAATAGTACCATAGCAACAGGTGCAAGGAGAGAGGTACAACAAGATATTTACTGCAAAACAGTTAAATCAGAAAATGAATTAGTCCCAACACATTTCTCTGAGTCCGGTAACAAAAGTTCAGGACCTCCATCGACTTTTCCAGTCAGTGGGAATGGAGACATGCATGGGTTGCACTAGTTCCTGACAGGAGGGGGTCGGGTCATTAAAAGCGACCCAGGAGTTCTGCCCACTATCGAATCCACACCACTTTACTCTGTAAGTCCGGGATCCATTGACAAACTTCTTTCTTAAGATCTTCTTGATCTGGTACACTGTGGTGTGTAGAAGAGAGTCCTGAGAAGAAGGTTGAGAAGAAGAGGAAGTCCCATGCAAATGATCTGGTAAAATGGAATCTGGCTGGAGAGTGTCAGGAGTGGGAAGAACTGTAGGAACTAGTTGCAAGTTGTCCGGAGGGATCTCGGCTTCAGAGAGGATGGCAGGCTCAAGGGCAGCTTCATTTCTGGGAGGACTGGGGTCGTCTGGAAGGTTGTTATTCAGCTACTCATGCTTTAGTTTGTTTATATGGACTTTGTTGTGTACCAGCTTGCCATTCCGACTTGCGTCGCAGACGAACGTGGACCAGAGGAAGCTTTTCTATGATGTAGAAGGGACCAGTCCAGGGGCAAGGCAGTTTCTTGGTGGCTCCCGGAACAAGAACAGGTCGGTACAAATAAACAATGTCCCCAACAGAGAATGAAGGCTCATGTGCCTTGGCTGCAGACATTTATTTCATTGCCAATTTTCTCTGGCCCAACGTGGTGATTGCAGCTTGTCGGGGAAAGTTCCATCTGTTCCAGAAGAGGGATAATGAAAGAAGAAGCTGACTTGGGCACCTCTAGCAGCGAGAGGTCCCTGTCCAGTGGAGTTCTTGGATGACGTCCATGGACTAAGAAGGGGGTGTATTCTGTGCCGTCAACACAAGGGCTGGTATTGTATGCAAACTGCACAAAGGGAACAAAATGGTCCCAGGTGTCATGAGTCTCATCCAGATACTTGGAGAGTGTGCCGAGAATGGTAGACATCATTCTTTCACTCTGTCCATTGCATTGTGGATGGTAACTTTTGGTGTGTGTCTTTTTTATGTCGAGAAGTTTGCAAGTTTCTCATACAATGGTGGACAGATAGTTAGTGCCTCTTTCTGAATGTAGGTACGATGGGGTACCATGACGACAAATAACTGTTGTGAGAAAGGCAGTTGCCACAGTGGAGTCTTTAATGTCTCTTAGGGGGATGAGTTCCAAATACTTTGTCAGGTAGTCCACAAAGACAAGGATGTATTTGTTACCAGAGTCCGAGCATGTTGGTAAGGGCCCAAGAATGTCAGTGTTGACTCTTTGGAATGGTTCAGTGGCTACTGGCATGGGGATGATGTGTGCCTTTGTTGGTTTGGCAGGAGGCTTTCTCTGGGAGCAGGGCTGGCAGGATTTTACAAACTGGACAATGTCCCAGTTCGTGTGTGGCCAGAAGAAGTGAAGCCTCGTCTTTTCCAGAGTTCTGTTTATTTCCATGTGACCTCCCGAAAGTGGAGAGGCATGAGTGGAGAGAAGAACTTGAGTGATGAGAGAGGCTGACACAACTAGCTGTACATGAGTTATATCCGTGCGATGACCCTTGGCTTCCTTGGTCCAAATGTGAAAGGGCACACCGTCATTGAGGAAGTACTGCGAAGCAAAGAAAAGTACATCTTGGCAATGTTTCTTTTGTTGCTGTAAGGTTCCAGTCTCCAAGTAGGCGATTATGTCTGTAAATTGAGTGTCTGTTCTTTGTTGCATTTTAACAGTTGCCTGGGATAAATCGGATGTAGAGGAGATGAGAAGCTCTTCAGCTGCTTTCAATAACTGAGGATTTGTGTGTGTCTCTGTAGAGGCAGTTGGTAGCAGCAAAGCAACTTGAGGTGCTGTAGGAGTGTCCACAGGAAGCACATCTGTGGCATGGAAGGGAAGAGCTTGTAAGCAGGATTCTTCATCTGTTACGGAGGATGCAGATGGATATCGTCTCCAGCTTACACCATCAGCATTTGAGTGAACTTGACCTGGTCTGTATCGAATTTCAGAGTTGTAGGATTGCAGCATGGCGATCCATCGAGCGAACTTGCCTACTGGCTCCTTCATTTCAGACAACCATCTGAGGGCAGAGTGATCAACGATAGCTGTAAAGGAGGGGTAGTGAAGGTAGCAGTCAAATTTCTTCATGGCAAATACCATGGCTAGACAATCTTTCTCTGTGATGCCATAGTTCTTCTCAGCTGAGGAAAGAGAGCGCCCGGCATAGGAGACGACTCGTTCTGTTCCATCTTGAATTTGACAGAGCAGAGCACCCACTGCAAAAGAACTAGCATCTGAGTAGAGCTTGAATGGTTGGTCGAACCTTGGGTAGGCCAATACTGGAGAAGAGATTAGATTTTGTTTTAAGGTGTCAAAGGCCTCTTTACAGTCAGAAGTCCAAATATAGTCGCATCCCTTTTTTGTGAGGGTGTACAGTGGAGCTGCAGTCTTGGCGTAGTTGCAAATGAACTTCCGGTAGTAGCCAGACAAACCCAGGAGAGCGCGAAGGTCTGTGAGATTGTTAGGATCTGGATAGTCTTTGACTGCTGAGAGCTTGTCTGGATCTGGAGAGATGCCTCGAGAACTAACCACATGTCCCGGGTAATTAATTTGATGCTGCGCAAAACAGCACTTTTCTGGGTGAAGCTTGAGATTGGCTTATCTGAGATGTTCGAATACTTCTTGAAGATATTGGAGGTGCTCTGGCAAAGTTCTGCTGAAGACAGTCTCATCATCCAGGTAGACTAGGCAAGATTTCCAAGACAACCCACATAGTACGGCTTCCATAACTCGCTGAAATGTGGCTGGACTGTTCTGAAGACCCATAGGCAGACATTTGAACTGGAAAGTCCCAAGTGGCAGCGCTGTGCTGTGTATGGACGAGAAGCTGGATCAATTGAAACTTGGTAGAACCCACTCTGAAGGTCTGGAGTGGTGAAGTAAGCAGGACTGGCCGCACTAAGACTCTCTAAAGCATCTTCGGTTGTAGGCAAGGGATGAGCATCCTGCACCATGTAGGCACTGAGTTTTCTGTAGTCTACCACAAAACAATACCCTTTGAACTCTTTTTACCACCAGCAAGCAAGGTGCACCCCAGGGGCTTGTAGATTCTTCGACTATGTCTTGGTCAAGCACGTCTTTGATTATGTCCTCGAGGACTTGTTTCTGGTTATGTCCCACTTTGTAGGCTCGCTAACTGATTGGTTTCTGGTTGGGCAGTACTTCGATGGTGTGTTGCAGGATATCACAGCATCTGAGCGTGTTATCTGAACCAACAAAGACATCCGGGTAATTTTCCAGGAATTTCAAAAGTTGTTGCTTTTCTGTTGGAGATGCTGGAAGTTTGGAAGAGGACAGTCGCTGACTGAGAGGTAACTCTGTTGAAGTTGGAGTGGTCGTGATAGTATTGACAGGAGTAGAGTTGGTGGAACCAGGCTGAGGTTCTTGCATGAGATGGAGCTGGTCCCCTGAAGACAAGCAGACAAACTTTCCGATGTTGGCACCCTTTGAAATGACCACTGGCTCATCTGTGAAGTTGCAGCATTTTTGGAAGACTTCGCCATCATGCACCGCCGATAAGGTATTTCCCAGGAGACCTGACGAATGCAGCATGGGGTATCCTGTGACGATGCCAACAACACCTTGTGGAAGTGGTTCACCTCGAATCTTGGCAATCAAAACCATTTCCGACTGAGGAGGCACAGTGACTGAGTCTATAGCTGCGAGTTGCCTCCGAGGATCTAGCGACAGTTTGCTTGAGGCAAAGTCTAGGATGGCTTTGTGAGCTTTGAGAAAGTCCAGGCCTAGAATTACTGCAGGCTGAAGATCAGGCACCATGTAAAACTTGACAGTAGCTTGCTGTGAGCCAAAGTGGAGCTTGAGATGGACCATGCCTGTGATAGGTACTGTAGCTGTACTTGCTGTGATAATGTACTTTGTCAGCTGGAGAGACATTAGGTATGTGACGAATAGCTTGGTTATCGAGAATGCTGCTGTTGATAACTGATATTTCTGCTCCAGCGTGTCAACCAAGGCGTGCGTAGACCAATCACCGATGGTTACAGGTACATAGTTTGCTAGGAGAGGTGATTAGATGACGGGTACCTTTGCTCCAGGAAGTGAGTGTGTGCCAGAGTTCGCAGTTGGAGGAAGTGTTTTGGTTGAATTGCGAGAGTCAGAGGGGCGGTCAGGTGCTGGGTTCCCCTGGTCCTGGGAGTAGATGAGGTTATTTTGCTGATTGTGCAGCGGTGGGTGTCTGTGGTTCTCTTGATTTCTGTAGTGCTTTAGCTTTCGGCAGACAGCGGCCGTATGTCCCCTGAATCCACACCACTGGCAGGTCACTGGTTCTCGTGAAGGCGGAGTAAATCTATTTACTGTTTATGCTTTATTTATTGTAATTGTACCTTATAGTATATTCTGTTGAGCTGTATTCCCCCCCGGGACATAGGCCGATAACCAGCTCAGTATGTTGTAATGCCCCAAAGTTGGCCATTACAGGGATAATACTGTATATAATAGAAAAGTGCCCTGTGCACTTACAGCTTTGTAAAAAGTTAGAATTTATAAGCAAGTTATGTCATAATAGCCTGGATGGAATGCTGTGCTGGGTGGCTCATGCACATCATTCCAATCCGGCAGATCTAGAACCCTGGGGAGGTTCCTGCTAGCTGTGGAGAAGAGAGGACACAGAAAGTTAAGGGGAACCAGGAAGGCTTACCTGGTAGGTTGAAGCCGTTCCCCGAGGACTGTTCTGTGTGCCTGCTCGAGCTCCAGCTAGTGAAGACATCCAGACTCCCTGCTTTGTCCAGTGCTGCGGTCGGTGGTGCCTTCGGGGCACCACGAAGATGAAAAACATCTGTTTGCCATGTTTTGGGCTGAATAGCCCCTCCATTTATTTGTTTTAGCCCCGAGTCATTTAAAAAGTTTATTTTCGGTCCCACGCCGGCGGCAGAGAATCGCCGCATCGCCGAGTTTCCTGTCGGCTATCAGAGGCCCCCAGTCATTCCCCCCCCCCTTTTTGCCTGTAAGCTCTCCCTCCCTCTGCCAGCACACCTCCCGCCTCCCGTTTTGCCTCCCAATTCCCTGAGCAGCTCATCGGAGTTGTGAGTCGACGGCAGCGCATTGTGCTGTCCGCCCTACACATAAAGAGACTGTATTTTGTTTAAAAAGCGCACAGAAGGCGCTGAGAGGAGCAGCGGGTCGTAGGACCCTATTGTATATTTATTAGAAGGCGGGGCTAGTGACGCCCATAAGGAGGTGCCGTCCGTTGAGGCCTTGATAGCGGCCTTTGCATATTCATTAGGGGGTGGATCTCGGGCAGGATCTTGGCTGATGAATGACAGCAGGCTCAGGGAGCCTGAAAGATTTAAAAGGGCAACAAACTTAAAAGGGCAATTCAGGCCCAGATGTAAAGTAGGGCATTAGGCCCAGTATAAAGTGGGGCATCAGGCCCAGTACAAAGTGGGGCCCAAGGCCCATTGTGAAGTGGGGCACCAGGTTCAATCTAAGGTGGGGCACCAGGCCCAAGCTAACGGAGGGCATTAGGCCCGAGGTAAAGGTAGGGCATTAGGCCTGAGGTAAAGCCTGGTACTATAGGGAGGCCCCGGGCTAGCGGAATAGGGCAAGCCAGCCTAGTGGTACTATAGGGAGGCCCCGGCCTAGCGGAATAGGGCAAGCCAGCCTAGTGGTACTATAGGGAGGCCCTGGCCTAGCGGAATAGGGCAAGCCAGCCTAGTGGTAATAAAGGGAGGCCCCGGCCTAGCGGAATAGGGCAAGCCAGCCTAGTGGTACTAAAGGATTCCCTAGCCACAACATACAGTAAGGGATCCTATTCCAGAATACCATACCTATAGAAACAGGGGTTCATTTGAGAGTGTTTGATTTGCCTGTACTGTGAAATTACTGTGATTACTGTACTGCTTATGCTGAACTATTGTCCGAAGTACCTGAGCTATTGTCCGAAGTACCTGAGCTATAGCCCGAAGTACCTGAGCTATAGCCCTGAGTACCTGAGCTATAGCCCTGAGTACCTGAGCTATAGCCCTGAGTACCTGAACTATAGCCCTGAGTACCTGAACTGTTGTCCGAAGTACCTGAACTATTGGTCCAAGTACCTGAACTATTGGTCTAAGCACCTGGACATTGGCCCTTATCAGTAACAATTACCCCTGAAGTTATAATTTGCCCTTCTCTGGCAAATTATTGTACCATTCCACAATTCTTTGGGCATTCTTCAGTTATATGTTTACTACTGTACAAAAACAGTCTCAATCTTCTACCACACTGCAGTCTCCTAGTGTGGTCTGTAACACCACGTGCTCAGAATCAGTCTCTACTCAGAAGAAGACGTCCTTCCAGCATTCTTCACTCCTGGGAGATCATCCATCAACTCATCCCGTCCGTTTGTGTCGTCCGCCGAAGTGGAGTCCGTTGCCAGTCATACAAGTCGTACCCACCGTTTTCTTGTTTTCACAGCTTGAAAGTACGTCCGCCGAAATGCATCACGACAGCCAGTGTTGTTCCGTATGGTTCCTGTTCCAGATGTCCAGAAGTTGGTCACTCTCTACAGAAGAGAGAGCTCATCCTGGAGAACCTGTTCTGCGCCCCCACCTGGTTGTTCGCCGAAAGTCGAGTCCGTCGAAGCCCAGTCCGGGATGCATCCGCCGTTTCTTTGTTTTGTGTTGGTTCCTGATCCTAGAATTGCAGAGTCAACCATCATCTCTTCAGATTCTTATGGTTCCTGGTCCTGTCAGAGTTCCTTCCGAGTCCAGCTGGCCCTTGGAGTGCCGCAGCATCAGTCAGGTTGTGGTAGTCCTCCATTGGATTCATCGCCACGCAGATCTTGACCTATCTTCGTCCTTGGCAACCCTGGAAGTGGGTTTTGGCTGAGGAACCTCTTGCTTCAGTGTGTTATTTCAGGAACCAGTTGCTTTGGTTCTACATTCCGGCAGCCTTGGAAAGAGTGGGCTTTTGCCGAAGATATATGGTCTGTTTACCAAACCTCTCACCACCCCAGTGGCCTTAACTAGGTCCTTGCTGGGAATTGAGATTAGGATTCTACAGTTCTGTTTTCTTCCCTTGTAGCTACCAACGAAGAATGACTGTGTGCATGAAGACGACAGACATTTGGACTTTGTGAGAATTGGATGGTCATTGTAAAACCAAATATTGTATTATGGGTAGTGAAGAACACCTGATTTCCGTCGATGTACTAGTTGCTCTTACAGGATACTGCTAAGAAATTTTAGGAGTATGGTGGCAATAGGCCTTGCTGCACCCATAGAGAATAATAACCTAGAGTTTAGACGTTTGAGTTTAGTTGTTACTGTTTAGATATTCATAATGCTGTCCATACTCCCTACTGTTTTTGTGGTTGGTATGTTTCTGTATGACCATGTCCTCTGTCCCCTCCTGTCTAATAAACGTCTTTGCTTCATCCAGTCTCTGTGTACGACTCCTGCCTCTCCTTGTTGGGTGATTCCACCAGCCCAACCCCATTCGGACCTAATGCGGCCCCTTGCCATCCCACCTGCTGAGGGTGTCACTGGCACTGCTGGTAGTGAGACAGTTCCCTTCACCACTACGAGTGAAGAACCCAGAGGTCTACCAGTGCAGCGTCCATCACAATGTCTTTCCAGGTAAAACTTCCTTTACTTACATAAACTTGCTGTCCCACAGGCCAACACTAGATTGTCATATTGCGTTTGACTGTTAGTCACAGTTTTCACTACCAATGGGCACTGCTTTGCAGAGACAGTTTTTTTCTGTATACAACAGACCCCCCGACCCCCACCCCACCCAGCTTTTCTGTTCTGTCTTCCCAGCTCAGGCAACATGCCTATGTTCATGCAGTAACCCTGTGGAGGAGGCAGTGACACACCTGTTCTGGATAACTCCTTGATCATCTCAAGGGTCGTTGTGGGAGCACTTCCCTCTTCAGTGAGGAACTACCAGCCTTGTGGCTGCCTGACAAGCAAAGACCTAGAACTTACTCCTAAACCTGAGTTGTCCTCATGGTGGCATTCCCCTCATGGTGGCATGCCCCTTAGTATAAAGTATTTAATTCTGCAGTGTTAGAGTGAGGTCGTCATGATATGCAATAGACAGTAGTGCTTAGGCATAAGTTTTACAAGTCTTTTGAAAAGGAAAATGGTATCTGTTGTGTGTACTTATTTTTAGGTCTGTGGGCGGAGCCTACAGCCAATTTGGGATTACTCAGTAGCTCTAAAAATGGGCACTCGTGGAACCTTCCATTGGACTTTTGGAAGTATCCTTCCAAAAGCCCAACGGAGCTTGAAACCCTCTGCCACGATCAGCCACTACAGAATAACAGCCGCTCTATTTTGGCTGTTACTTCCGCATTCCAGGGCATGAACTGCACTTGCGCAACTCGCACACATGCAGTTCTGCTGGCGCCATCATGTGAATGGCAACATGCCATTCGCCGCAACTGTGCATATGTGAGTGCCGTGCATGCGCAGTTGCATCGCCAGCACCAGCAACAAAGAAAACCATCTCGCACCCTCCCATTAGTGCTCTTCTCACTCCTTCCATTCTCATTTACATGCCATCGGGGTACCCAGTCCCCTTGTTGGCATTATGTAGCCCCACCCCCACTCCTGTGGTACACTGGGAGACCACCCCATTGTGCCCAAATGTCTGTTTATTTACAAGACATAGAAAAAATTAAAAAAAGACAGACTTAGGAGGTAGTATAGCATAGAGATTAAGGGCACTGAGATGGAAACCTGGGTTTGAATCCCACAGCCCCCACTTGCATACTGTGTGATCCTGAGCAAGCCACTTAATCTCCTTGTGCTGCCAGGTCACACCTGAAAACAGGCTCTGGCTTAGTGTGCCCTTCCTGGTTAAACAGTTTCCCCATTCCATTCCCCCTCGCCGACATTGAGGTGCCCAGTCCCCGTGTGGCATCTTGTGCCCTCCACCACACATACTCATGGGGCTCACTGGGAGCCCACCCCAGTGTCCCTAAATGTCTGTTTACAAGAAACGGAAAAAAATCCAGACATTTAGGGACACTGGGGTGGGCTCCTGTTGTGTGTGTGTGTGTGTATGTAAGGAACACATTGGGGACTGTTTTATTTGCAAGAAACGGGGAGAGAGAAAACTGTCCCCTGTCATGTCCCCCTCCCCCACTTATGTGGCACACTGGGAGTCCACCCCAGTGTGCCTAAATGTCTTCTTTATTTACAGTAAAGGGGGGAAGGTCCCCCGACATGTTTTTTTTTTTTTCCTGTAAAAAAGAAAATGATCCCTCGTCGTTGCCCCAGTCCCCCTCCCCATCCCCACTCTCCCACTGAACACCCCCCTCTTACCTACCTCTCTGTAGGTCGGTGCTGTCATCTTCTCTGGACCGGGACACGCCTGCACTCTTCAAAGCCAAACCGCAAATTGAAGGATCAAAGGTAAGCATGCTATAATGTCATTGGGGTTTTCAACTTATGTTGGTAAATCAGCCATTTTTGGGAATTTTCACCCCAGATTTTCAACATGGGGTTCTTTGGGACCCCTCTTCATGAAAATTTTCACTGTCATTTCGTTGCTCTGTCCGGAAAGTGATTTTGCGGCCGCTGCGCAGAATAATCTTTCGAGACCGATTCACAACATGACAGTGGCATTGTTCATGAGGCGGGGGTCCCAAACAGCCCATGTTGCAAATTTGGTGAAACAAATTCCACAAAATGACTGCATTTCGAGTGTGCTTTGCGTAGTTTCTACGCATGCTTCTAACTTTGCCGGTTTTTAATATTTTCACTCCACGTTTTCAACATTGCCATTTTTGCATACCTCCTTTTTAACAGTACAGCTGTCGTTTATCACATCCTGCCCGAAATGTGTTTTCGCACCCGTGTCACAGAATGGCGCAGGCACTCTGCGAAATCACCTTTTGGGACAAGTGAACAAAATGGCACAGGCACTCTTTATGAGGAGGGGTCCCAAAAAGGCCATGTTGAAAATTTGGTGCAACACCTCCAGAAAATGGGCAGGTTACACCCGGGCGTTCAGTAATTTCTACGCACACATGTATCTTTGCTCATTTGGCAGTTGGTCACAGCCCTATCGGCTCTGGCCAGAGTTTGTCAGTATTGTGGCACTGCAGCAGTTTGGAAGAATGTCATTAACATTTGTAGATGATTAAATGTATTTGCTGTGGGGAAGCTGGAAAGACTCTAATGTGTTAAGTTGTGTAGTATCATATGAAGATGATTTCTACTTTGCCCCATCCCCAAAGTGTACTGAGTGGTGGCTTTTGCAGGCTACAGAGCCTCCCACTGTGATGACATCATAACAAAGTGTGCTGTGTATATTTGCATGTTTAATTCAGCAGACTTAAGAGCTTCCCTGCAGATGGTTAATGAGGTTTGGCTTGCCCAAGTTCTCTGATTTAAGTAATTCCATGGGGTTCTCAGAAATGTAAGTAATCCTTGTATACTATAAATCTAGGCTAGAACCAACAAATCACTGAAGTAAAGGCCCTGTGTAATCAGTAAGTTTTAAAACCCAGTTCTGTGTAAAGCAGAAATGTCTTCTAGACTTTTTATAGGATTTGATGTAAAAGGCCTTTGGAGTTGCTAATAACAGGTAATTGTTTGCACTGTCAAATATGTAGCTGGTCTTTTTAAACAGTACACTTAAAGGGTGAAAAAATTGTTGAACTCGTTGAGTGCAGCTTGATGGGAAAAAATACAGTAATTACTGATCCAAGACTTAAAATGGTTTGATAGCACTTAATTTATTTTCGAAGTTAAATGTTTCCAAAATACTTCCATTACTGGTATTGCATTCAGATTTTAATAAGTTAAGTATTATACCTGCCGACAGTTTTCTAATTTTTACTGGATGGGAATGTGTAGCTTTCTTCTTTCACTGTATAACAGTTCAACAGTTTCCGATCATTGTGGAATAAAAGATGAAAGACATCACGATTGGTTTGTGAGCAGCAACAACTGGCATGCATTTATACACAACAGACAAGACAGGGAATTAGAGAAAAACATGCACAGGTCAGATGAAGTTTGTGTTTAGGAAAAGTTAAGAAATGTGTTTTTTATATTCTGTGGTAAATGAAGATGAACATTTTACTGATTGTTATGAACCTTAACCCACTACTATCAGACACCAACTGTGGCAGAGTTTTCTGATGAGCAGTTTTAACTGTGGGTGCCCCCACACTTTTGCTGAAAACCACATGCTTTCTCTGCACCCCAGTATTTCAAGCAGACATTGGTCCCCTGTATTGTCACAGTTACAGTAGCAATGGGATGGAGTGGGGGCAGAGAGGGAGGGGGAGAGAGGGAGAAAGCTCGTTAAGGGGCATCATGGCTACTTTGCTTAATTTGTTAAGGGAAAACAATGTTTGAATTAAAGGAAAACTACATCCTTAGATTTTTGTAAATTTTATTTATATCCATGTTAACAGATAATTCTTTGTGTGTAGCTGTTGGGGATATATGTGATTGCTTTAGTTTATTTTCATTGCTCATACTTGCCCCTGTAACTATCCTGGGGGTTTCCATTTTCTGGTTGCTGAGAGTTGCATTAGCATATGAGAACATGATGTGTTGGCACCCTCTAGACTCCACAGTATGCCTGTCTGCTTAAAGAGTAAATTTTCAATTTGGAACATCTCTTCCTCCCATGACATATACGGCAACTTACCTGCCCTGAAATGTAGTGTCCCAAGAAGTTTAATTTATTTCTGGCTCTATATTTAGAAAAAACACTCATCATTTTGTTTGTGGCAGTTGGCAGTTAAAACGAGCCTATTTCCTAGTATGGAGACACGCACCCACGCAAGCATGTTTTGTGATCTCACTAAATGTACAGCACAGGGACATGCTCCATAGACTTAGTAGGGAACTTTTTTATACTTTTCTATGCCGATTATAATAAAGAAAGGCCACTGCTCAACTAAAATGGATGTTGTTAATAGGGTCCCTATTAGTTGAATATCAAAAAAGCTGAAGCACACATAAATCCCAATAATGGACGGACCCAGAGCTAGAAAAATATTTATTACACCACAGCAACATTGACGCTTGACAGCAAGTCCTTTATCAAAAGCTTTTGATAAAGGACTTGCTGTCCGAAACGCGTCAAGTGGTTGCTTTTTTGGTGTAATAAATATTTTTCTCCAGCTCTGGGTCCGTTCCATTATTGGGATTTGTGTGTGCTTCAGCTTTTTTGATATTTGTCTTTAATTTGCTGAAAGCACCACGGTTACCTTGTGCATGGTTCTTTAGCAATGATCCCTATTAGTTGAGTAGTGGCTTTTATTTTTATCAAAAGATAGATTAAACTTCTGTAAAAACGTTCTGAAAACAAGCCCCACAGACTTGTATGTGGCATGTCCCTGCACTCTCCCTGGTGACACGTCACAAAATGTGGGAGCGCAGAGGTGGACCGGGAAGTGAAAAGGGATCGTATGGCTGGTAGTTCAGCCAGAGTTACGATCCTTTCACACCCTTACAGGAGTGCATTACAATTTATAATTGTAACACGAAGGAGCTATCACCACCCCAGAGTAACGGGCTATGAAGCCCAGATCTTTTTTTTTTTTAACTTGCACCTTTACTTTAAAACTGGTCACCCACAGCACTCTCTATATAGTGCTCTTAGGAGAGGAGCAGGACTGGCGACAGGTAGAACAGAGGTGTTTACAGCTCCGAATCTATTAATAGTTCATTGAATTTCCCACATCTTCTCCCAGGGCATGATGTCTGCTGCGGGGCATGCTGGTGCATGTATTGTGTACTCTTTAATATCCGGGTGATGCCTGAAGATAGGCATTTAGTGCTTAATATACTTACCTTGGTATCAAAAACTAAAAGACATTTGTTTGAGCCTGCCATTCTCAACCACAGCAGAATAATGAGATAATTTTTTTTTAATTAAGCAGAAACTTGTATTATGAGTATTCATTAGTATATATAGGTGCAGCATGATTTCTGGCTACAGGAGCTGGGACCTGCAACACTCAATTGGATTTAAACTGCGGCTTTGTGAATGCCTTCACTACTAGCACTTTGTTTCCACCAGCTGTCTTCTTGGCTTTCAGCCAAATAGATGAGCCACACTTTGGTCTTGCTCTGTGTTGCCTACTGTTTTTCCATCGGTTTGCACTCTATTTTCAGAATTGCTTCCACACCAAATTGTTTTTCTTTCTTTTTAATATTTTCTAGCTGTCCCCATTTTCTCCTTGCATGCCAGCAGGTCTTCTTTCCACCTACCCATGCCCTTCAGCCTATCATAGGAGCCCTCAGAGTGTCCATTGCAAACCACTGCCCAGTCTTCCTCCTTGGAGTCACAGACCATAACCCACAGCTTATCCCGCTTGTGTGGGGGCCTGCTGGTTCCCAAGTCATGGGAGCAAGAAATCCAATAATTCTAGGGACGTGGATATGTTGTTCAAGCCACACTTATTGGCAGGTTCCTTGCCGCTTTAAATCTTGCCGGAAGGTCTTCAAGCTGGCTCCTCCCACCCACCCGGGTAGTAAAACTCTCGGCTCCGCCCCATGACGTCAGATCTTCCTTACCGCTTGGAAGCTCGGGTTCCCTCCTTAGCGCTCTGCGTTTTAGGCCTGGATCCACACTCTTCGGTGAAACCAAAACTTATACTAAAGTTTAAAAGACTTCGGTCTTCTTTTTCCCTCGTGGCTGCGATGGACAGATTGACTCCCGGATTTCTTTGGTGCCCCTGTGGGCAGAAGATATCCCGGACCGACCCGCACTCCACGTGCGTTTACTGCCTAGGACTCGGACATGACTCGCAGGCTTGCGAATTATGCAAATCCTTTTCGGCTTCGGTCTTGGAGGACCGCGCTGCCCAACTGCTTTTAGGGTGCCCTGAAAAACATTATCCTCCTGTTAAGTTGAAGGAGGCCCGTTGGGCGGTGTCCGTGGGAGCGGGCTCGGCAGACCAGCTGGAGCAGATGATCGCCTTCGAGGAGGAGGTGGCCCAGGCTGCATCTTCATCTTCCTCGGTAGTGGCATTAATCCCGCCGCTCTTCTTATACAGCTTCTTTTAAGGAGCTTTGCCAGCCCCTCTCCACCAAGGGAGAAGGGCCATCGGGACATTTCTCTCGGTCCAAAAGGAAGGACTCCAAAGGTAAGTCCCACCGTCGACGTTCATGGGAGAGGGAGAGGTCCCCTTCCCTGGACAGTCGACTTGAGTCGAGGTTGTGGCTAAGGCCGCTGGCTTCACAGTATCCCCATCGGGTCAGCCAGCCGAGACAACTGTCAACGCAGTCGAGATTTTTCTCGATCCGTTGGATGGTTTGTTGACTAGAGAAGCCGACAACCCTTTTTCATCGGTTACCCCGGTGGAAACGGAGGACCTGCCTGTGCCTCCTGTGCCGGAGTCCCTGGTTAAGGTCCCTGAACTGAGGGAGGAGCGGGTTTCCCCCACCCCCTCTCTGACCCACCATCGGAATCCCTGAAAGTTTCGGTCTTGGACCTCTTCCAGGTCCAGCCAGTCCCATCGTCTGTGGTCTCTGTCTCGGCACCATGGAAAGCAGCGGCGCCGCTCATTCTTGTCATCCTCTTTGGAGGATAGGCTCCGGCGCAAGTTGCGTTGGCGCTACGAGGATTTAATGTAGCAGCAGCTGTTATTGTCCGTGTATAAGCCGACTCTGTCGCCTTCTCTGGCCATTAAGTGGCTGTCACCAGAGCGGCCGAAACAACCCCTCATAGTGGTCGAGGAGCCAAAGCCGGTACCGGTTGTTCGGCTGAAACCAACTGCACCACCCATTGTGGTGGAACCTTCGTCTCCACAACCAAAGACTGGGGCCCCGACCAAGGATTCTCGGTCGGGTCAGGGTTTGCCCCATAGGTTGTCGGTCACTCTCACTCCCGATTGACCTCGGCATGTGGAGGGTGGCTCAGGTGCTCGGCAGCTGTTCGCAGACTCCTCGGAGTCTGACAACGACAACTCCTTGTTCTCCAGGCCGTTTGACCTGGAGTCCGCTGGGGGTCAGTCGGTGGATGAGAGCTAATCCTCGTTCTTAGGTATGCTTCGACTCATCTCAGAGTCCACTGGGATGAAGCTCGAACTCGTTTCAAAATGGGCCAAGTATCCCCTCGCGGAGATACTGGACCAAGGGGATTCCCATACGAAGGCCTTCCCAGTGGCCGGAGACATTGTTGGCCCGGCCCTGGAGCTGTGGCAGCGCCAGCTTCTTGTCCAGCACCTTCGGCCAGGATGGCTCGGAAGTATGCGGTCCCTACAGATTCGCTCTCCGGTTTCTTGGAGCACCCCTCTGCGGAGGGATTAATGACCAACAGTGTTTTCCGGCATTCTGGGAATGCTCGGGATGTGGACAAGCCATCCGATAAGGAGTCCAAGAAATTGGACTACTCAGGGCGGAAAGTATATGCTACTTCGTCAGGCTAGCTCATCCATCCTGATGGCACACTTTTTCACATGCCCTTTTGGGCTCCCTGGATGAGGTGATTCCTTATCTCCCCGGCTGACCTTCAAACGACGGTCAAGCAGGTGCGGGACCAGGGAAGGGCTGTGGCCAAACAGCAGCTCCAAACTTCTTTGGACATCGCTGACTCGTGTGCCCGGTCAGTAGCGGCCACAGTGGCCATGCGCCGCAGAGCTTGGCTGTGGATCTCCACCTTTACGGCGGATACCCAGCACAAGCTGGCAGATGTTCCCTTCCTGGGTACTGACTTGTTCGGTTCCGGAGTGGAGGGTCATCTTCAACAGTTTGAGAAGTCCAACGCCACCTTGGACTCGGTCACATCTGCCCAGAAGGACAAAGACCGCCAGCAGCAGTGTAAGTCCTTAAGTCCTTCAGCCCTTGCGGCATGTCCGGCCCAGCAACACCAGCATGAGGGCCAGCAGGCTCAAAGAAACTTAGATTTTGATGGCAGATAAGGACCGCTTGGCCCACCCAGTCTGCCCATTTCCCTACCTAATGGATAAGCTGCAGATCCTAGTTAACCAGCAGCCTTCTTCTTCCAACCCCCACCCCCTAGAATTGCCTTATGACTGTCCCATGCATGCTTGAATTCCACCACTGTTTTTGACTCCACAACCTCCTCCGGAAGGCTGTTCCATGCATCCACAACCTCTCTGTGAAAAAATACTTTTAAATTCCTCGAGCCGCCTCTTCTATCTTCAAATTGTGCCCCCTGTTCTTGCACACCTCTTTTTGAAAGATGCTACCCTCTTGGACTTTGTTGATTCCCTTGAGGTCCCAGAAAGTTTCTATCATGTCCCCCTCTCCCTCCTTTCCTCATGGCTATACATATTCAGCTCCTTAAGTCTCTCTTCATATGTCTTCCAGTGCAGACCCTACATCATTTTAGTTGCCCTACTCTGGACAGCCTCCAACCTGTCTGTCTTTGCAGAGATTGGGTCTCCAGAACTGCACGCAGTACTCCAGATGGGGTCTCACCAACTGTCTGTACAGAGTGGATAATAACTTCCTGTTTTCTACTGGTGATGCCTCTTCCTATGCATCCCAGTATCCCCCCAGCCCTCCTTGCTGCCCTCTCACATTGCTTGCCCACCTTTAGGTCATCTGATATGACTACCCCCAGGTCCCTTTCCATTTTTGTTGTTGTTAGTATCTCCCCCCATTGTGTACTCTTCCTCTGGGTTTTTGTTTCCCAGGTGCATTACCTTGCACTTCTTAGCATTGAATCTAAGCTGCCATACATTTGACCATTCCTCTAACCTTGCCAAGTCCCTTCTCATCCTTTCCACCCCACCTTGTGCATCAACTCTGTTGCAGATCTTTGTGTCATCTGCAAAGAGACATACTTTTCCTTCCAGTCCTCTGCAATGTAAGCTATAAAGACATTGAAGAGGACTAGTCCTAACACTGAACCCTGCGTACCCCACTAGTAACCCCTTTCTTCAGAGTGGACTACATTTACTATTACTCTCTGTGTCCTATTCTCCAGCCAATTCTTTGCCCAGGCTGTCATCTTGGGACCCACTCCCAGGCTGGGTAACTTGTATATTAATCTTTTGTGTGGGACTGTGTCAAATGCCTTGCTAAAGTCTAGGTAGGCCATGTCCACAGCCCCTCCCTGATCTACTACTTTGGTCACCCAGTCAAAGAAATCTATCAGATTTGTCTGGCATGACCTTCCCGGTGTGAATCCATGCTGCCTAGGGTCCTGAGCCCCTCTGGCCTCTAGATACTCAACAATTCTTTCCTTCAGAAGTGATTCCATCATTTTTCCTAATTGAGGTTAAACTAACAGGTCTGTAGTTTTCTGCTTCTGCCTTGCTCCCACTTTTGTGAAGGGGAATCACATCTGCCCTTCTCCAGTCCTCTGGTACCAGCCATCCTCCCATGATTTGTTAAAGAGGGTAGTCAGTGGTGTCACTAGTTCTACCCTTAGTTCTTTTAGAATTCTGGGATGAATCCCATCAGGCCCCATTGCTTTGTCCACCTTCAGTTTTAAGAGTTCTTTCAGAACCCTTTCTTCTGTAAATGGGCTGGTATCAACTTCTGTATCCAGAGTGTTTCTACTGTTTGTTTTAGGTACCTCCCCACTTCCTTTGTAAATACTGAGCAAAAATATTTGTTTAGTATCTCTGCCTTTTCACAGTCAGCCCTCTGCCCACCCTCCTCCTCTTTATTAAGCCTCACTAACCCTCCTTGGTCTTCCTTCGCTCCTGATGTACCTATAAAGGTTTTATCCCTTTCTTAACTGAGTTGGCTATCTTTTCTCGGTTTGGGCCTTTGCTGTTCTGACTGCCTTCCAGCTTCCTTTTGCTTTAACTGATACAGTTTTCTATCCTGCTCCTTCTGTGATTCCTTGTACTTCTGAATGCTTTCTTTTCTCTTGAACCTTCACTGCCACTTCCTTTGAGAACCATAGTGGTTTCTTACATCGTTTCGTTTGTTTATTTGCTTCACACAAGGCATTACCTCTGTGATGGCAGTTTTATTTTCCCCATTGTTCTTCCACCCTCCTTCCTGCCCATTTGCTAGTGCATTCTTTAGGCACTCGCCCATTTTAGCAAAGTCAGCCCTCCTAAAGTCCAGTACTTTTGCCTTTGTATGGCTTGCCTCTATTGCTGTGTTTTATTGTGAACCATACTGTTCGATGGTCGCTAGTTCCCAGATGGCTACCCACTTCTACATCTGTGATCCTCTCTTCATCTCCATTTGAGAGAACCTGGTCTAAGATTGCTCCCTCTCGAGTGGGCTCCAATACTAGTTGTCTAAGGCCTGTCCCCTGTAGGGCATCTAGAATAACTTCACTCTTTGAAGTGGCTGCTGCAACTGCACTCCAGTTAACATCTGGCATATTCAGATCACCCATCAACAATTTCTCCCCTTTTTCTGCCATTCTAAGTATTCTTTCTATCATTTCCTTGTCCATTTCCTCCCCCTGAGAAGGGGGTCTGTATACAGCCCCTGTGCGGATTGTGGTGCCATTGCTGGTCTCCAAATTTACCCACAGTGCTTCTTCTCCTCCCTGTTTTCCCTTTTGTTCTGTTGCTTTGATTCCTTCCCTTATGTAAGAGCTACTCCTCCCTCTTTTACCCTCCCTGTCCCTCCTGTAGATAGTGTATCCTGGTATGTTTATGTCCCAGTCATGGTTTTGTGTGTACCATGTTTCTGTGACTGCCACGATATCCAGATGTTCCTCCTCCATCAAGGCCACTAATTCAGGAAGCTTGTTACTCAGACTACGGGCATTGGTACTCATTGCTCTCCATTTTTTGATGGCTTTACCTTCTTTTGCAGCATCCCCCACTGACCTGTGTACCTCAGTCTCGCATTTGGCACCCCAAAGCCAAGCTTGCTACTTCCTCCAGCAGGAAGCCGGGAGGGAAAGGCCAAGGCAGCTCCTCGGCCGGCCCTTCCTCTAAGCCTGCTCAGTGACGGGTTGAGGGGTGTCGCCCCCAACCTCGTCACTCCTCCCCGGGTTCCCCCCGTGGGGGACGTCTCCGCCATCTCCTTGCCACCTGGTCCGATATTACCATGGACAGCTGGGTGTTGGAAGTGGTTGGCAGGGGTCTGCCTCTGGAATTCGAGCAGTCCCCACCCTATCAAGCCATCGCCCCACCGGGGGCTATGGGTTCCGCAGCCTCTCTGTCGGCTCATCGAGTTGACATTGCCCTGCTCCTCCAGAAGGAGGTGCTCAGGGAGGTGGCGGACCCTCCTTCAGACCCAGGGTTTGTGTCCATGTACTTCCTGGTCCCAAAACGGACGGGGGGGCTGGCGTCCCATTCTCGACCTACACGACCTGAACAAGTTCCTAAGGTCTCGCACCTTCAGGATGGTCACTCTGGCTCAGATCATTCCATCCTTTGAACGAGGCCTGTGGTTCTGTTCTCTGGACCTTCAGGATGCGTTCTTTCACGTCCCTATCCATCCGTCTCACCAGCGATTCCTCCGTTTCAGGGCAGAGGGATCCCTTTACGAGTTCCGGGCCATGCTCTTTGGCCTCTCTCCAGCTCCCAGGGTCTTCACCAAATGCATGGCAGTGGTAACAGCATTCCTGCGGCGCCGAGGGTTCCGGTTGGACCCTTACCTGGACAGCTGACTGATTGCAGCCCCCTCCAGGTTGGAGGTGGAGCAGTCCAGGGATCTGGCCCTCCAGGTCTGCTCTCAGATTGGCCTCCTCATCAGCGGGGCCAAATCGGAACTCGTGCCATCGCAGGTGATTCAGTTCATCGGGACAGAGCTCGACTCTCTTCGAGCCAGAGCACGGCTCCCGGCGGACAGGGCTGAGGTCCTTTCCTCTTTTGCCCAATCATTTCTGGTTAGGCAATTGCGCCCAGCCCGGGACTTCCTGCACCTCCTGGGCCTCATGGCGTCCTGCACCAGCTTGGTCCATAGGGTCCGCTGGCACATGGGTCCCCTGCAATGGGGGCTGGCCCGCCAGTGGTCACAGCGCTCCAGTCCTCTGGACCAGCCAGTGACCGTGACCCAGGGATGTGGAACGGCCTCCAGTGGTGGCTTGTTCTAACTCTTCTGCAGGAGGGTATCCCATTTGTCCGCCCCTAGCCGATGGTCACTCTCATGACCAACGCCTCTCTGATGGGTTGGGGTGCCCATCTGGGGGAGCTCAGAGCCCACGGCCTCTGGGCCCCTCAGGAGTCACAGTGCCACGTCAACCTGCTGCAGCTTCGAGCGGTCCAACTAGCCCTCACTGCCTTCGCTCCATTTGCACGGGGTCAAGTGGTCCAGGTCCAGACGGACAACACCACGACCATGTACTGCCTCAACCGGCAGGGCGGGATGCACTTTTTGCCTCTGTGCAAGGAGGCTCTCCGCACTTGGTCTCTCGTGATCAGCCTGGAGGTGGATCTCCTAGCCATCCATGTGGCAGGAGCCTCCAACAGTCTGACCGATGCCCTAAGCTGGATAGGCGCTGCATCTCACAAGTGGTCTCTCCTGCCGGAGGTAGCACAAGATCTGTTCTCGCACTGAGGCACCCCTCAGGTGGACCTGTTTGCCTCAAGGGAGAATGCAAAGCTGAGGCTGTTCCATGCCCACCCCCCTCAGTAGGGCTCGCTGCAGGGGGATGCCTCTTCTACGCCTTCCCACCGTTTCCCTTGATCCACAAGGTGCTTCTCCAGGCAAAGAGGGACAAGGCGCAGGTGATTCTGGTAGCCCCAGACTGACCCCGCCAGTTCTAGTATCCAGATCTCCTCAGCCTCGGCTTCAGGCTCCCAAAGCGGCTTCCAGCCCATTCGGACCTTCAATTCCTGTACTTGACGGCCTGGTTCCTGAGGGGCTAGAGTTCCAGGCCTTGGGTCTTTCCGACGAGGTCCTCAACATCGTTGAGGCATCCCGTAAGGAGTCAACCAGAAAATGCTATGCCTTCAAATGGAAAAGATTCTCTATTTGGTGTCAGGGCAAGGGGTTGGACCCTTCTTCCTGTTCCTTGGCTAGCGTTCTGGACTACCTGTGGTCCCTTTCTCAGCTAGGGCTTCGGTCAACGACCCTTAAGGTGGACCTGGCAGCCATCTCTGCTTACCGGGCACGGGCCAGCAAGCAGTCGGTGGCACAGGAGAAGGTGGTCGGGCACTTTTTCAAGGGCCTTGATCACATATCCCTTCCGGTGCGAGAACCTCCACCTCCGTGGGATCTATTGCTGGTATTGGCTAAGCTCATGGGCAAGCCATTCGAACCAATGCACAGGTGTGACATCTCTCACCTGTCGTGGAAGACCGCCTTCTTGGTGGCTATCCCTCAGCCAGAAGGATGGGAGAGCTCCAGGTGCTTTCCATCGAGTCTCCTTATCTGGTCTTCCACAGGGACAAGGTTGTCCTGCGCCCCCACCCGAAATTCCTTCCGAAGGTGGTGTTGGAGTTTCTCCTTAACCAGTTGTTGACTCTGCCATTGTTCTACCCCACTCACACCTTGGAGGCCGAATATAGGCTCCATACTCTGGACCCTAGAAGAGTGCTCTCTTATTATGAGTGGATGGCTGAAGTTCTGGGAGAGGTTCGCTAGCTGCTTGTCACCTACGCTGAAGCTGCACCTGGCAGACCTGCAGCCAAGCGGACGATAGGCAGGTCAGTCACCTCCTGCATAGATCTCTGCTATAGGTTGGGGAGCATGGAGCCTCCCAAAGGGATAAGAGCTCATTCTATCCGCCATACCGCTGCTTCGGTGGCTGCTTCCAGGGATGTCCCTATCCAGGAAATCTGCAGGGCTGCTACCTGGAAGTCAGCACACACCTTCATTACCCACTACCACATCAACCTTGAGTCACGCCAGGATGCTGGTTTTGGGACCTCGGCTCTCCAGTCCTTATTGCCTAAGTAAGGGTTGCGCGCCTTGCCTCTCTTCTCCCTGAGAGCTGCTAGGAGTCTGCCAATAAGTGTGGATTGAACAACATATCCATGTCCCTAGAAATACAGGTTACTCACCTGTAACAGGAGTTCTAGGAGTGGTATATGTTGTTCATCCACACAACCCACCCGACCTCCCCGGCTTAGACGTGCAACCTGGCTTCCAGCGGGCTAGATCTGGTGTCATGGGGCGGAGCCAGGAGGTTTACCACCCGGTGGGTGGAAGGAGCCAGCTTGAAGACCTTCCAGCAAGGAACCTTCCAATAAGTGTGGATGAACAACATATACCACTCCTAGAACTCCTGTTACAGGTGAGTAACCTGTATTTATGTTCTAAGTTTACCATCACATTCACCGGATTAAGACTTAACTAGCAAAGTTTTTTAGGATAGACCATTGATGGTCATTGCTCAGATACAAAATTTAGATAAGTTTTACTGCACTATTCAATGCATTACCTGAAGCAACATTAACATTTTATAAATGCTTCCCTTAGCAAGGCCAAACACATCTCATGGGTCCTATAATCTGTTTTTTTTTTTTTTTTAAGTGCACTGAGCGCTTTTTCTAGTAATATTTTGGTGACTTTTTTTTGGTGACATTTCTTAAATGTAATCAATTTCATATACTCCCAGTCGGCACTTTCTTATGTCCAGTGTAAACACTCCTGCTCACAGGGCACAAGTACTGCACTGGCTCTCCCTGCAGCATTTATAACCCCAGATCTGCAGATGCATCTAGCAACAACCCCTTCGTGCACCTTCGGGCAGGCTCACCGCTGATGGGTGAGGACATCATGCACTGTGCAGGTCAAGCTGATGTCCTCACTTCCGATGCTGGAAACTATAAAAACTAATAGAAGCAGCACTCTGTGCATTTAGTGAAATTGAGATGTCCGGACCCATGATAGGTGTTCAGCTCTGGTAAGTGAAGCATTACCAAAACACTTCTTAACAAAAAAAAAAAAATAAAGTGCTTCATGTACTTCAATGTATTTCATGTAATAATAACCTTTATATAGTGCAATTCAAACTATCAAAGTGCTTTACAGTAATGGGCTAATAAATATTAAACTATAAATGGATTAAAATTCAGCAGTAACACAATCAAATCATGATCAGGTAATGGAGAATGCTAGAATAAATAAAAAAGGTCTTTAGTGTCGTTTTTAAAGCTCGCCACAGTCGGGCACTTACAAACCCTACGAGTTAGAGAATTCCACAAGGTGGGGGCCAGAAACACAAATGCTTGTGCCCCTGATGTCTGCAACCGAACCTTGGGAATCTCTAGCAATCCTTCGTCAATGGAGCAGTCAGGAGGGGCAGTTGGGGTGGAGAAGCTCTTGCAGGTAACCCGGTCCCTGTCCATGTAGGGTTTTATAGGTCAGCAAGCCGACCTTGATAGTATATGGGAAGGCTAATAGGATGCCAGGATGCATCAGGTGGGATTTCGACGATAGCCAAAACTAGGTTGATATTGGTCTGTCCAAACTAGATGTTATTGCCTGTGTTGGTAATGCCAAACGTGGAGTATTGCATGCAGCTTTGGAACCCTCATTTGAAAAAGGATAGAAATAAAGAAAGGATAGAAACTTTGTAGTGGATGGCAACAAAAATGTACCAGGGCAGCAAGGTAGGACCAGTCAGGAAAGATTAGATGGCCTAAACATGTACGCTCTAGAGGACAGGAAGGGAAGCTAATAAAAACCTGCAAGGACACAAGAAGTTGGACTCTTCAGATTTATTTAAATAAGGAATAACACACAAGGATACAAGTTGGACTCTTCAGATTTAACTAAAGGAGTAACACAACCACTAGGGGACACAGACCAAACTAGATGGTGAAAAACTTTAGTAAGGACTGAAATGGGTGCTTTTAATCCCCTTAAGCTTAAAGTGTCTGTTCATTAAAAAAAAAAAAAAAAAAAACACATGCTGTGATTTCTCACAATCCGTAGAGGTTGCTGATATTGCTGGCTGTGTGTGTTTGACTTCCTTTTTCTTGTAAAAATTGGAAAAACAGACTGCCCGCCGTACTGTGGTTACCACTCAAAAATGTGTTTAAGTTCTTGATCAACTACTGCATCTTCTCTCTCCTAAAGCTGGTCTGTGGGCTCATAACCAGTGGGGAGGTCCTTCCTGGTACCACGTGACAGGCAAGAAAAAGACCTGTGCAGGGGAACCAGATCCTCCCATGTGCTTCCTGTAGCCCTCAGTTTACTTCCTGCCTGTCAAAAGACAGGTTCTCTGCAGGGGCTGTGTCACTGAAGTGACAGGGCTGAAGCCATCAAACTGTAAGTGCAGTTTATTTTTTCTTAAAGAAGGGGATTTTCAATGGGGGAAGCTTGACCAGCGTTGCCTCTCTTATTCTATAGGGACCCCAGTCTCAGCCGTGCATGCTGAACAGACTGTCTCCCTATCTCGCCTCCTCCTTCCCACGCTTTGAGGGGTCACGCATTCCCCCCCCCCCCCAACAGTCATCTTCTTCGCAGGGGCACGACAGGACTTCAGGAGACAGGATTCCTCCTCTCAAGGAAATCGCAGGCCTAGCACAGGGATCGAGTCTCAGCCATGCGTGCTGAACAGACTGGCTCCTCATCTCTCCTCCCGACTTAGCAATCACAGCCCTTCCCCATGCCTTGAGGAGCTCACACAGCACTGCCCTTCCTCCCTCCACCAGTAGTCAGCCTCTTTTAGACTGGCAGGATGCAGGAATAGTGGACCTGTTGGCTGCAAAAGTTTATTTCGGTTCTGGAAGAGCTATGCGTCATCCTCCTCATTGATGGCCACTGCTGCAAAGGTCATAGACGTTGCTCACTGTCGACAAGCCCCCTGGTCCTCAGGCTCGTTGACTAACAATGGGGGTAGCCTCTCGGAGCGATAGTGCTCTGCAGCAGCAGGAGTTTATTTCGGCTCTGGAAGAGCCACGCTTCTCCTCCTTGACAGCCATTGGTGCATAGGTCATCAACGCTGCACCCTATTTATGAGCCCCCAGGTCCTCAGGCTCATCAACGAATGACATGGGAAGGCAGTCGGAGCGATCACGCTCCTCTAACGATCCAGCTCATTGTTGGCTGCTGCTCTCAACAAAGTCCCACCAAGAGGTGATTGAGAGAGGGGAAGGCTAAGTTCGCGAAAAGGCCAATGAGCACTCATAATTTCGGCCTGCCGAATCTTCAAGCCGCATTTGGACCAAAAGGCCCTGGCTTCAGGCGGCAGTGCTAAAAGGACTCCAGCATTTAGAGACACATTCCACAATCCTGTGCAAAGGGTCTACAAGGGCCTTTCGGGAGCATAGCACAAACACTCAAGGGGGCAGAAAGTGCCACAGATGGGCTGGCAGTATAGCCTACAGGTTAGAGGAACGAGGTGTGAATGAGCTTGATACATCCAGCAAACCAGACCTGAGTTTGATTCTCACAACCTCCACTTGCATACTGTGTGACTCTGAGCAAGTCACTTAACCTCCCAGTGCTCCCAGGTCATCCCTGAAAACAGGCACTTGTGCCTAGTGGGACTTGCACGGTTACCAAAGACTAAAAAAAAAAAAAAGATGTAGATTCCCCCACCACTACCATCACCACTGGTCACCTTCACCTGCTCTCTGTGCCTAAAGTGCAAAAGTGCCACAGCTGCAAGGTCGGAGGAGGTCACGGAGACATTCACCGTGGACTCGCAGGATCACCAATCCCAGGCAGCCGAGCCTGATCAGACCTCCTCCTCCAAGGGGTGGCATTGATTTGCCCACAGACTTGGCTCCAGATGCAGTAGGGAAGCTTAACAGGCCCTTCGCCCTCAACCCATCATGCTTTGATTTCCTACCTGGATCGTAGGGCCCACAGGAAGGCCACCCCAGTGCGCTCCCCCTCCCCGTCTTCAGACTTGGAGGGGGCATCACTCCTCTCGGCACCACAGGGGAAGAATGAGGTCACAGTCTAGGAGCAGATCCAAGGATGTCCACAGTGGAAAACGTCCAATGGGACAGGTCCCCATTCCCGTCAGAGGTCAGTTACTCAGCCCCAGAAGAGGGAGTGCCACCGGACAACGATTCTGACTGTGATGGCTCACCATCTAAAAACTTAGTCTTGGATAACCTCAACTTCTTCATTAAGCAGGTGACTGAGGAAATTCACTTGGGGTCCCACTTGTCAGCTCCTAAACCCCCAAAGCCAGCATTCAGACTTTCATCAGCTGCCAAGCCAGCAACGATTTTTCCCTTTCCTCCGGCCATAGAGGATCTCCTGAAAAAAGAAAGAAGAAGGGGAGAGAGAGAGGGAGAGGGAGAGGGAGAGGGAGAGGGAGAGAAGAGAGAAAAAACTGTTATCCCAGCAGAGGGTGGGGCCTCTTTGCTGGACCCAGTGGATAGGAAGGTGGAAGCATCCCTCAAAAAGGCATTTCAGTCCACTGCAACCTCCCTCAGGGCAGCTACAACCAACCTGTTCTCAGCATGAGCCGCACTACCATGGGCCACTGACCTGGCATTCCAGCCTGCTGACGAGCCAGATAAAAGCAAGTCCACCCTGTAGCAACTACAGCTCATGGGACTAGTCTCTGCCTTCTCAGCTGATGTTTTGGAGGAGGCTGCCAGATGTGCAGCAAGAGCCATGTTTTACCACACCTTGGCTCGACACACCTAGAGCTGCGGGCATGGCAGGCGGACATGTCCTCAATGCACACTTGGTGAATGCCCACTATGAGGGAGAGCTCCTGATCAGATCGGCTCTAAAGGAGGTGGTAAAAGAATCCAGGGAAGCGACAAAAGCTTAAATACCACAATCCAGGGGCAGGTACAGACCGTGGTCGTCTGGATCCAGACAGAATGTTCAAGCCCATAACTACTCGGAGGACAAAATAAATCTGCCTCAGGCAGATGAACCTGGGTCATCTCCCACATCCAGCGTGGATTCAGTGGAGAAAGAAGCAGCGTCTGAGATGCCAGAAAAGTTGCAGTGCGGGCTCCGGACTCATCCTTGAGTAGGGGGGCAAGCTTTCCAGTTTTCTCAAGGAATGGGTCCACACCACCACGGTCAATGGGGTGCTAGACATAGTGAGCAAGGGTTACACCATAGAGGTTGAAGCAAGGCCCCCCACCCCATGTGGTACCCTCACCCTTATCCACAAAGAGTATGTCGATGCTTCAAGCAATCACATTCCTCCTACAGGCACGAACAACTGAGTGCCAGCACAGAAAGGAACATGGACATGTACTCATTTTTCTTCATAGTCCCAAAACGCTCTGGAGGTTTTCAGGCCCGTATGGGTCCTGAAATGTCTGATCGGCTTCGTCCGCCACGGGACATTCAAGATGGAAACCCTTGCATCCATCTCCAAGGAATTCCATCGGGGAGATTCTTTGGTCTCAGTAGATTTGTAGGTGCCTATATGCATAGCCCATCCGAAGGATGCATAGTCAGTCAGGTTCAAGGTGGGAGGCAGCCTCTTCCAATTCACAACACTCCCATTCGACCTGGCCTCAGGCTCCAGGGTCTTCTGTAGGTCCTGGTGACGGTGAGTGCTCGTCTTGGACAACAAGGCATCCAGCTGTTCCCCTATCTGGACGGCATTCTGATCAAAGCCCCGCAGTACGAGCAAACAACTCAGGCAGTGATGGAGGTCATCCAATGCCTCTCCTCTCTAGGATTCCTGATCACCACAAAAAGAGCTGTCTTCAGCCATCCCAGAGTCTGAATCATTTAGGAGTGGTCTTCAGAACATCCCAAATTAAAGATTTTCCCTACGTAATCAGAGTTCAGGGACCTCATGGTTCTTTTCAGCAAATTCCATGTGGCCCAATGCCTTTTAGCCCACACCTTCATGCAGCTCATCGGGACAATTGTCTCCCTGGCAGACTCTGTTCCCTGGGCTCTGGTTCACATGTGTCCCCTAAAGTCGAACCTACTCCATCAAGGGTCCCAGTCAAAGGTCAGTCTGGGCCAGCAGATTCAAGTCTGTTGCCAGGTGGAAGCATCCCTGCGCTGGGGGACTCGTTGCTCCAGCATCATGAAGGATCTCAAACTGGAGCATTCTCACCAGGGGAGAATTACTGTCGATACCAGCCTTTGGGACTGGGAAGCTCACCTGGATCATTTCTCGACACAGGGCATGTGGTCAAGGGTAGAGACCTGCTACAGCATCAACATGCTGGAAATGACACCTGGCACGTCAAAGATTCGAAGCACAGATCTCCAACCAGGATGTTCTCATCCTCACAGACAGTGTAACCGCAGTGGCCTACATCCATCACCAGGGAAGCACAAAGAGCTCTCGGATGGTACAAGATACCCTGCTGCTCTTCCAGTGGGCAGAGCATCACCTGGCAAGCATGCTGGTCATGTACATCCCAGGTCAGGAGAACATCACGGCGGATTGTCTAAGTCAAAAGGATGTCCTCCCAGGAGAATGGGAACTAAAGGCCAGCGCCTTCCACCTCCTCGCTGCATGGTGGGGCCTCCTGCAGGTAGATCTTTTCACCTGCTGGTGAAACTGCAGTGTTCCGCAGCTCTGCTCTCTAATCGGGGTCGAGCTGTCCATAGCACAGGATGCCTTCTTCCTAGACTGGGGTCACTGCAATCTCCTGTATGACATTCCTCCAATTCTACTAATCTCAAGAATCCAATTCTACCATTCTCAAGAATCCTGCACAAGATCGCCCTAGATCAGGTGGAGCTATTCCTAATATGTCCTCGTTGGCCACGCCGGCCATGGTTCTCTTGATTGGTCCAGATGTCTCTACATCCTCTTAGCTCTGGGTGCACTCCTGATGACAGACTCAGGGGAGTCCTTCGGTGCTTACCCTCGTGTCAGACAGTTCCTGAGAGTGTCAACGCTGAAGCATCCTCCAATAAAGCCCATCGTCTCACTTTGGAAACTCAACCGGGTCCTCAGAGCCCTCACCAAGGTCCCCTTTGAGCCTCTCAAGGAAGCATCCTTCCTTCTCATGAGGAAGGTCGTCTTTCTTACAGCAATCACTTTGGCCCGCCGCATCAGCAAGATAGGAGCTCTGTCTTCCAAAGAACCATACACTGTGTTCCTCCAGGACTCAGTGATCCTACGAACATATCCATCTTTTCTGCTGAAGGTGTTATCTCCCTTCCACTGCAACCAAGAATTGAATCTCTCTTCCCTATGTCATCGTCCTAAGAGTAAGAAGGAGAGGGAATTTCACCTTTTGTGGTCACTGCGCAAAATCAGCTTTCAGGACTGATTAACGAAACAACAGTGCCACTGTTAAAGAGGTGGGGTCCCAAAAAGCCTGTGTTGCAGATTTGGTGAAAAATTTCCAAAAAATGACTGTTTCCACACATGCGCAACTTCTGCAATTTCTAATATTTTCACTCCAGATTTTCAACATTGCTGTTTTCAAACAACATGAAGTCTTGCTGTATTCTGACAATTGCAGTGATTCCCAACCTTTGAACTGCCCCGGAGAACTAAGGGTGAACTTTCCATGCAGGGCATGGAACGCTGAGCTCGAGCTCGGTTGAAGTCTCTATCTGGAGTGTTTTGAACTCAAACCGTCAGATTTTTTACTCCGCCTCACTGAATGGTCGCTCCGGAGATTTCTCCTTCAGCTCGGTTCGAAGTCGGTTAAAGTTTTCAGCTTTTTGTCGGTTTAAACTGAAAAAAAAGTATCCGCATAGTCGGTTCAGTCTCTGTCTGTGGTGCCGTGAGTACTAGGTAGTATTTGTTCTATTTTTCTGTGTGGAACTTGTAAAAGTACGGTCAGTTCGGCTGAACTGACCATTTGATTGTGAATTTTGCTATATTTAGTGTGGTTACCGATTCTTATCGGTTCTAAAAAAAAAAAAAAAAAAAAAGTGTTTTTAACCGTTTTTTTCCAATACCCGTGACACGGTTAGGAACCGATAAGGGAGTCTTGCCTGGCGGTTGCCGAAAAAAGGGTAAGTTTGGTTAGGTTGGCCATGTCTGAGAAACCCAAGAAAAAAACCAGGCCCACTGGGTTTCAACACTGCTGTGAGTATGGGGAGCTCTTTGCCAAGGTCGATCCTCACACCACCTGTGTTTATTGTCTGGGGTTTGACCACCTCGATTCAGACTGCCAAATATGTAAACATTTTCCCAAATCTACCCTTGAGAAGAGATTAGGTAGACTGAGGGAAAAGGAGGCCGAGAAGTCTGCTGACCCGGATGGCCAGCCCGGTTCGGTTTCGACCGAACCAGAAGGAGTGCCCTCTGACCAGGGCGATACTTCGGGCAAAAGGAGAGCCCATTCTGAGGGATTGGTTCTGACAAAAAGAAAGCGCAAAGATAAATCGACTGGTTCGGATCCAGAGGTTCATGTTCCGACCGCCAAAGAGATAGCCAGGGTGATTCAGATTGTGGAATCGCTCCGTCCGGTTCCGATCGATCAGGCTCCTTCTGGCAGGGGTTCGGTTCGGTTGGTTCCCCCGGTTCAAGTGTATACCCTTGAAGAATTTTATGAACCGGAGTTTGAAGAGGAAGGGGAAGGGGAATTTGAGGATTATGATGTAAGTGAAGGTCTGGATGTGCCTGTGGAACCGGACATCTCCCCAGACAGACCATCAGGTGTTTCCCCTCCTAGGCTTTCTGAGTCCCCTTCCCACTTTGTTTTACAGAAAAGTGGCTGAAACCCTCCAGCCTCCTATGGAGGAGGCTGTGGAAGATCAAGAACAGCCTGATTATGTAGAGATGATGTCCCAGAGTCCAGGAGACTGTCTATTCCCCCTCCATAAATCTTTTGGGAAACCGACACAAAAAATCTTAGTCTCCTAACACTATACCTCCTGTGGATAGAAGAATGGACAAGAGGTATACACTTTCAGGCTCAGACACGGAGTTCTTGTATCAGCAATGCAGCCATGTTGGGTAGTGCAGGCTGCTGCATGTGACAAGGCAAATATTCCCCTGCTTCACACCCCCTGACAAGGACTCCAGGAAGATTGATGCCAAGGCAAAGAAGCAGTACATGGCATCTTCTTTTGGGACTCAGGCAGGTAAATTATATGGCCTATATAGCCAGGTACCAGAAGTCCAGGTGGGACACTGTACTGGCACTGGCTAAACAGGCTTCCCTCCAGCTAGCCAAGGAGCTGGAGGCGGTGGCCTCAGATGGGATCGAGGCATCTAAGGTTCAGTTGCATGCTGCTGCGGACTCTAATGATGTCTCATCAAGAGTCATCGCTACATCTGTGGCTCTTCAGAGGATGGCTTGGCTCAGATGTACTAGCCTTTCGCAGAACACCCAGGCTAAGGCTATGGATTTTCCTGTAGTGGGTAATTCTCTGTTTGGGGAGCAGACAGAGAATTACATGAAGAAAATGGACGAGTACAGGACCACTTATAGGAGTGCTCAGGCCAAGTAAAGGCAGGCAACTCCTCAAAGGCAGCAGTCTAGGGGCAGGGGCAGGCCTTTTCAAAGGCCTTTTTACCAAGCACAGGCCCCTTCTTCCTTTTCACAGAGGGGGTTCTTCAGAGGGAGAGGCAGAAGGGGGATGAGCAGGCCTGCATCCACCCCTCAGCCTAAAGCACCTGCCAAGCAGACACCCTGATGGGTCTGCCCGGGTCGACTGTCCTATTCCAGTAGGGGGCAGTCTGGCTTACTTTGTCCAAGACTGGATGTCTATTACATCAGACAAGTGGGTCCTGGAAGTAGTAAGCCAGGGACTGGTTCTCAGCTTCAAAAAATTTCCAAAGATGAGAGCCAGATCTTTTCCACCTGCAAATTTTTCGGAAACCCTTGCCCTAGAGGCAGAGGTTTCTTCTCTCCTAGCTTTAAGAGCTATAGAGAGAGTACCTACCCTACACTGGGGCAAAGGACTGTACTCCAGGTGCTTTCTGACCCCCAAAAAGACAGGGGAGTGGTGACCCATCCTGGACCTAAGATATCTGAACAAACATCTTTTAAAACCAAAGTTCAAGATGATAACTCTGGGAATAATCCTTCCCTCTCTAAGGCCAGGGGACTGGCTAGCCTCCCTGGACCTCAAAGATGCCTACTTTCACATTCCCATCAGGTGCTCCCACAGAAAGTACCTCAGGTTTGAGTTGCCCTCAGGCCACTATCAGTTCAGAGCAATGCCCTTTGGCCTAACCTCAGCCCCAAGGGTTTTCACAAAGTGCCTGGCAGTAGTAGTTGCCTTTCTAAGAAGGCAAAAGATTTCCATATTTCCTTATCTGGACGATTGGCTATTAGTGGGTCAGTCTCCAGACCAAGTCAAGTCTCACCTGCAAGTGACCCAGCAGGTGCTCATTTCCCTAGGAATTTCTTCTCAACCTTCCCAAGTCACTTCTCGAACCAGTCCAGCTCCTTACCTTTATAGGGGTAGAACTGGACACACTTCCTCTAGAAAGGGCAAGGGCTCTTATGGAACTAGCTTCTTCCTTCAGCCTTCAGCTATCTCGACCAGCAAGGCATTTCCTCCAGTTCTTGGGCCACATGGCAGCTTCAACAGCAGTGGTCCAAGGGGGCAAGATTCCAGATGAGGGATATTCAGTTTCACCTGAGAGCTTTCTGGTCTCAGAGAAAGGACTCCCTTACCAAACTGATTCCAGTGACTCTGACCTTGATCCAGGCCCTCCAGTAGTGGCAGGATCAGGACAATTTAAGGCAAGGTGTTCCTTTTGTTGCTCAGCCTTGTTCAGTGGTCCTTACCATGGATGCTTCTCTTCTGGGCTGGGGAGCCCACCTGGGGTCCCCTACTGCCCACGGCCTGTGGTCCCCCCAAGAATCCCTTCTTCACATCAATCTTCTAGAGCTCAGGGCAGTTTTTCTAGCTCTAAAAGCATTCTCACAGTCAGTTCAGAACAAGGTGGTTCAAGTCAGAACAGACAACACTACCACCATGTGGTATATCAACAAGCAGGGGAGGCACTCTCGGTCCACGGCCTTGTGCACAGAAGCCATGAAGTTATGGTCCCTGGCTTATTCCCTGCAAGCCTCTCTTGTAGCAGTTCACCTTCCAGGCAAGGACAATGTGCTAGCAGATGCACTGAGCAGGATTTCTCAGGGTCATCATGAATGGTCCCTGGACCCTCAGGTTTTGAAAGTGATTTTTTCAAGGTGGGGCACTCCAGAGATGGATCTCTTTGCAGCCCCAAACAATCACCAACTCCCTCTCTTTTGTTGCAGACCTACAGTCTTGGGCTCAGTCCCCCTGGATGCCCTGATTCTGAATTAGGAAGGGAAATTTCTGTATGCCTTTCCCCCCTTCCCACTCCTGTTCAAAGTTTTTGTCAAAATAAGGTCTCAACCTTGCAAGGTGATTCTGGTTGCTCCAGATTGGGTTGTACAGCCCTGGTACCCCCTATTGCTGTCCCTAGCATTCCATCTTCCCCTGTCTCTTCCCAGGAATTACAACCTGTTAACATCCTCTCAGGAGGATTTGGTACCCCAATCTTCAGTCTTTCAATGTCAAGGCATGGCTCTTGAAGAGTTAGAGTTTGCAGATCTGCATCTTTCCCAAGGGGTTCTGGACATCCTCAAGGCTTCTCGAAAGCCCTCCACCCAGAAAGACTTACAACTCCAAATGGAAAAGATTCAGTATTTGGTGTTCTAAGAAGAATATTTCTCCAGACACTGCTGAATTGCCTACAGTTCTGGATTATATGGTCCATCTTAATGGCCTAGGCCTCAGACCAGCTACTCTCAAGGTACACTTGTCAGCTGTTTCTGCATTTTTGTCTGTGAGGAAGCCTTCCTCACTATCTTCCCATCCTGTGTTCTGTAAATTTTTTAAAGGATTGTTTCACACCAGTCCCCCTTTTTAGAGACCCTGCCCCTGCCTGGGATTTGAATGTTTGCATTGCTCAGCTTATGCAACCCCCCTTTGAGCCTATGTTTTCAGCAGAGCTTTAAGTACTTGACTTGGAAAACTGTGTTCTTGATAGCCATTACTTTTGCCAGGCGTAGCGGTGAATTGCAAGCCCTGTCAGTGGAACCTGATTTTATCTCCTTTCGTAGGGATAAAGTGTTCCTTAGAACCAATAGTAGGTTCTTGCCCAAAGTGGTTTCAGACTTCCATTTAAACCAGTCTATGTCTCTCCCTGTTTTCTTCACTGATCTTTCTTCCTCAGGAGAGAGGAGGCTACACAGTTTAGATGTCAAAAGAGCTCTTAGTTACTACATAGAGCGTACCAAGGGTCACAGGTTTAACTCCCTCCAGTTGTTCCTCACTTATGGAGAAGTGGGAAAGGGCAAACCTGCCACCAAAAGATCTTTTGCCAGGTGGCTTACATCTTGTATACAATTCTGCTGTGAAAAACTGGGAAAAACTCCACCCTCAGGCCTGAGGGCTCATTCCACAAGAGCTACAGCTGCTTCCCTGGCTACGGCCAGGAATATCCCTCTCCTAGAAACTTGTCAAGCAGCCACCTGGAAAACAGTCCATACCTTTACCAGGCATTACCCTCTGGACAGCCAGGCTATGAGTGATGCTCGGTTTGGCACAGCAGTACTTCAGAGCCTATTCCCAAAGTAGGTTCTGTCCCTCCTCCTTGGAGGTACTGCTTGGTAGTCTGCAATTGTCAGAATACAGCAAGACTTCATGTTGTTTAAAGAAAAAAATACTCACCTTAGTAATTATATTTCTTCTAATGGAGTCTTGCTGTATTCTGATCTCCCTCCCTGCCTCCCCTCTCAGAACCTGTTTTTGGGAAGTGGGTGGGCAGGTGCAGTGTTGCACCGGGTGTATTTGCTTGCACCCTCCTTTTTGTTTGGGTGCTTATTTATTATTATTTTTGAGTACATTGGGTTTAGTTTTTGGGTTTCCTGACTTGTCTTCCTTGGGAATCAAAAACTTTTCAGCCAGTTGGCTAGTAGAATTTTTACAATTTCCACATAGAATTTTTAGTTTAGTTGGGCTAGTAAGAATCTGACGGTTTGAGTTCAACACACTCCAGACAGAGAATTCAACCGAGCTCGAGCTCAGCGTTCCATGCCATGCATGGAAATTTAACCCTTAGTTCTCCGGGGCAGTTCAAAGGTTGGCAATCACTACAATCGTCAGAATACAGCAAGACTCCATTAGAAGAAATATAATTATGACGGTGTGTAATTTTTTTCTTTTCACACCTCCTTATGAACAGTACAGCTGTCATTTTTCACATCCTGCCCGAAATGTGTTTTCACACATGTGATGCACAATGGCTCGGTCACTGTGGGGAAATCAATGTTTCAGGACAGAGTAACAAAATCACAGTGATGCTGTTCATAAGCAGAGGTCCCAAAATGCCTATGTTGAAAATCTGTTTAAAAAAATTCCCCAAAATAACTGTGTTCTGTGCGTTGCACAGTTTCTATGCACGCTTGTGACCGTATCAATTTTTCATATTTTCTCTCCAGATTTTCAGCATTGCCATTTTTTTTACACCTCCTCATGAACAGTACAGCTGTCCTGTTTCACATCCTGCCTGAAATGTGTTTTCGCACCTGTGGCGCCAAATGGCGCAGTCGCTATACAAAATCTCCTTTCAGCTAACGCACTGATACTGCCACTGTTCATGAGGTGGGGTTACAAAAAGCCCATACTGAACATTTGGAGGGAAACTACCAACACATGCCCGGGGTGTTAGGGGTTCCAACCATAACACCCCACCCTGTAGAGACTGACAGGCGTCAGGGGTGTGACTTGGGATTGTCGGCTGTAATGCTCATGCCATTCCACCCCAACCCCACCCTGCAGCCACTGACTGGCATCGAGGTGTGCCTTGGACTCCTCAGCCCCACAGCTCAAACAATTCTCCTATACTGCACTCATCTCAGCGTATTTCCTTATGTAATGGGGTAAGCATAAAGCCCAAAGACCCCAAGGCACACTGCGGCACTTGTCTGTGTCTGCAGGGTTGGGTGAGGTGAAATGTGTGAGCGTTATGGCTGATGACCCAAAGGCACACCCCAATGTCTGTCAGTCTCTACAGGGTGGGGATGTGGCTGGCATCAGTTCACTACTTCACTGCCATTCCTATTATGCATCTGTCTAACTCCTGCACTACCAATGCCAATGCCAGCAAGATAACATTCGCCATTGACAAATGCTTGTTTTTTTGTTCTTGTCCCACCCAAAAAAGCCTGATGCAACCACTACAGGATTGGATGAAACAGGTAGACTATCAAAACACACATTTTGCCAATAATATGCGCACAGGTAGTACTATGGGCTTTTAGTTATTGTAGCAAGCTTGTATTTTTTATTTGTTCTGGTGACTCGTCCCACCCAAAAAGCCTGACAAAACCACAGGATGAGACGCCCAAATGGACTGTCACTAATAGCCAGCACACAGGTAGTGCTATGGTCTTTTAGCAAGCTATATATATATATTTATTTTGTCAAACAAGAGGGACACACACACTCACACACACAAGGACTAGACAGTCAAAACAGTAATGGTTACACAGTTCAGGTAGTCGTGCTGGAATTGTTTTAATTATAACAATAGATTTTTTTTCCAACAAACAAGACTGACGCACAGACGAGTGAGTAATATTATCAAGTCAACACTATTAGGCACACATTGCTAAAAGTCCTGACTTTTTTAACAAACATAACCTCCTCGTCTGTCCCTTGTAAGGAAGATTATCAGGGATCAGGTACTTTATGCAGTTTTTTTTTTTTTTTTGGGGTGGGATGGGGGCAGAAGCAGCCCACACTAAATCAAAATAGTATATATGGCACAGGTACACAGCAAGGAAGCAGCTCAACTGTGGTGCTTAACAACACACAGATTTTTTTGATAAAGCTTATACTCAAACAGAAATATCAATTTATATGTATGTAGGTATATTTATTTTTATTTCCTTCCCTCACAGTTGGAAGTCAGAAGTAGAACTAGGGCTCCCACACACAGGCAGCCAGGCAAGCTCCCTTCCCCCCTTTTCAGTCAACAGGTTGTCTAATACTAGCTGATTTTATAGCCACTCATTTTTGTTCATTCAGTCCAACTACAGCTATGTATGAAAGACCCCTAAGGAAAACTGCAGGCAGCTCTGCTTCCAATACTCTCATTTGAAGGTCTCTAAAAAATACAGTCTCACAAACAAGCTATAATTATCAGTTGAACAGACTGCTGTAGAGTAGGCAGCTACACAGTAGTAGCTGTCATTACCCAGGTTTGTTTAAAACAAGCCCCCAGAGTCAGGAAAATCACTAAAACTGCTTTCCTCCCTTCCCCCTCAGACAGCAGACCGTACCCCCAAACACCGATCTCACTCCCTTCCCCCTCTTTTATGCAGTCAGCATGTCTGCCCTATTTCAGTACATTTGGGTAAAACAAGTATTTTATTATTCAAAAATTTTCAGTAGTACCAAGTGAGTTATATTGAGAGCCTTCCGGCTCTCCAATATAACTTCCTTGCTCAGCCTTGTGTACATGGCTTTCACCGTGACCTTCAGAGACTGGCAGTCTCTGCAGATGATCCACTAATTGGGTCAAATCAGGATATAGTTTGTTTGGAGTGGCACCGCAGAGGGTTGGCAGAGTGGCACCTGTATCATGGTCTAGACCACCTGCCACAGTTATCGTATCTGACACCTGACTGACCAAGACTATTTGATCTCGGTCCACAAAGGTGTTGTGTTCCTTAAAGTCTAACGTTCCCTTATGGGCATGATTATTTGTCAGTGGACAATGAGTCCTTCCTAGTTCTTCAAATATTATCGTATTTACTTTGAAACCATCAGTTTGTCTGTGCCTGGGACAATCCTATATCTTACACCAATGTCTTTTGTCAGAATCAATGATGCACCAACCCCAAATATTGATGTAGTAATTCTGGACATAGAAAATCTGTACAATTAAGCATATAAATATAACATGGGACTGTTATCTTAAGGGTGCCAGCATGACCGACAAAACAGAAGTCGAATTCTGACTTATTTTTCAGTTTGCAATCTTCTAACTCGGGTGACCTTAACTTTACTATATTAAACTGAGAAGCAAAAGTGAAGTCAGGATTCATGGTTAAAAATTGTTTTTGCTTTTGATATCGAGGTTCAAGGTTTACAAAGCAGTTCTGGCATTAATATGAATAGACAGTTACAATTTAAAATGCAGTTATAATCTTATCTGAACAGCAGTGCAAAGCGGAAAATAATTCCTACATCACAAGTCAAAAGTTGTTGCAATAAAAGAAGTTAAAAATAAATACAGGCATCATGTCCGCCTCGGGTCCTATGCCTGAGGTGAAGGTAACCGACTCACCAACCAGTACCAACTGATGTCCTTACGAGACCCTGAGAGCTGAGGTGGCTCTTGGTTCTCCCTCTGAGACTCCTTACCTTGACTTGATTTCTGGGGATTTATATACTCTGTCAAGGAGAAGAAATAGAAGGGCCAGGTGCTTTGATAGTTTTAGATTCTCACAGCTTTTACAAGCCACATGACCACTAATTGATGATCAGATGCTAAAGACTGTCGGTAACCCAAAGATATCTAACTGATATAGAGAATTATTTGGGCTGTAACCTTGGCCTGATGTCATGATATTTGTGTCAGAGACAGCCGGGGAATTTTCCTAGATATTAAAAAATGTAATTGTGTTCTCAAGCGAGGCACGCAGCTTGAGAAGAATCACACTTTAGACAGAGGTGTGAACACCCGACTACTCATTGTGGTTAGTTGCTTATTTCAGCAAGGCAAGGTTGACTGCTCATGTGGCCATTTATTCACCCAGTAGGGCAAGGTTGAATGATTGTGATCGCTCATGCGGTCAGGCGTCCACCCAGTACAACAGGGTTGACCGCTGTCTGACCTCTTATAGCTAGGCTAAGCAGGTAACAATATACTGCCTGTGGTTAGTAGTTTACTAGTGGAAAGTACTCAATAGGTGTCAGAAGTCAAGAAAGTCACACTCAGTGCTCATGAGGACACAGCAAATCTGAGAGATGCAGGCCCTGTCCACACTACGTCTCTGTAACGTTACAGAGGGTGTAAAACGTTACCCTAACGGGTTGCGTTTACACCTCTAACGTTACAGGAGGCATTTTCGTAACCATCGTTGAAACCACATATGAGGTGGTTTCAACAACGGTTATGAAACCGGTCCCGCCCTGGTAACATTACCGGAGGTAGTGTGGACGGCCGGTAACGGTCCCCTGCAGGGCATGAAGCACAGTGCGAGCTGCATTGTGGGATCGGGTGCTGCTGTAATGGCTGCCCGGCTCCCGATGTGTGGACCAGCGATGCCGGTCCTGTAACGGACACCGCCAAGGTGTGGACCCACTGCACCGCTCCGTGGCCGTAACGGATTGCATCCGTTACTGGGCACGAGCGGTGTAGTGTGGACAGGGCCAAAAAGTCTACCTTCAGTAATTAACTCTGTTTCAAGTTAAAAGAAAAAAAAAAAAAACAAGCACATAAATGTTTAACTTGCAGAATTAATCTACTAGATGATACATTGTTAATCAATTAATACAGAATCAATACACACTTAGATCTATTAGTAAATATCGGATCATAAATGTTAATCGATACAGAATCAAAACACACTGCAATCTATTATTAACTAATAATTAGAGATTAACAATCAAAGGCCCAAGCATTTTGGCTTGGCTATGGCTTCATTGACTGGAGGCAACAGGGCAGGCAGTACCCACTGAGTTGGTATGAGGAATGTTGGGGCATGCAGTCCCTGCCATGGGGCATGAAGGTTCAATGGCACTGGTAAGTTTAGTGGAACAGGTAAATTTGGTGGGACAGGCAGAGCTGGACCTGACAGTAGGTAAGCCTGAGGTGGCAGGTCCTGTGATAAGGTAGATCTATGTAGCAGAAAGGTCAAATTTAATGGAGCAGGTGTTTCTGGCGGCAGAGGCAGACTTGATGGGGTCTGTGAAATGGGATTGTATGCAGAGCAATTGCAGTATATTAGCCCTTAAAAGGGCTTTTGGTGCAAGATCACAACAACAGACTAGTAGAGGCTGAGAGACTAATAGCAAGTATATGTTCCTCTCTCCGCGGCTCCAGTAATGGAAGTGGCGGGCTTACACTCACAACGCACTTGTATTGCAGCAGACCGACCATGTGAATGAACAGAGTTTTACCTCGTGGTTCTCCCATTCCAGCCTTTGGATTGTGCATACTCCATCTTCAGTCGAGGGTGGACGCTGGCATTTGACTGCTGGAGGATGGCCCTAAACAGACACTCTTTGCATTGCAGTTTCTATATATGTTGTGCCCCAGTGCCCACGCTTACACTTACAGCCTTGGGGGGCGGAAAGATGCCATGCATGCACGATTATGGTAGCTCAGCAGAACAAAGAATGGCACTGTATGCTGAGCTACCGCGCATGCACATGACAAAGGATTTACCAATCGCCAGAATGGTGAGTTTTACAGGAAATTGGGTGGCCAAAATTACTAGCCAGGTCGCCTTTGGTGACCCTATTTGTCCTGCCCTGTCTATACAACTGCTGCATAGAGTTAGAGGAGGTGCCCATTAACTGGAGAACAGCAGACATGGTACTCTTGCACAAAAGGGGAGGAAATAATGAGTCGGGGAACTGCAGTCGAGTCAGTTTGTCAGTAGTCCGCAGACTGCTTGAAAATGTAGTTAGAGGCTTCAGAGGCTGGTGGTGTTCACTGTCCATTGAGCGATTAACTCCTCTGGCAGTGCGGTCCAACCTGTCACCACTCTCTCTGCGAAGTAGTGCCTCCTTATCTCCCTCCTCATCTTCCTCCTAAACCTTCCCCCTTCCAACTTCAGACTGTGTCCCCTAGTGACCCTTTCCCCCCTTTAAGCAGAACAATCCTCCTTCCCTGACTTTGTGCCTTTCAAGTATTAAAGGTCTCTATCATGTCCCCACTTACCCTTCTGTCTTCCAGTGAGTACATGTTGAGCTCTTTAAGCCTTTCCTCATAAGGCAGCTCCCCTAGCCCTACGCTGCACCCCCTCCAGTAGTCTCACATCCTTTTTGAGGTATGGGCACCAGGACTGTACACAGTATTCCAAGTGATCTATACAGTGGCAGGGTGACCCCACAGGTCCCTTTCCTCCTCTGAAGCCATTACCTGCACTCCCCCAAGCCAGTAGCTGTTCTTGGGATTTCTGGTTGCAAGGTGCATGACCTTGCACTTCTTAGTGTTAAACCCCAACTGCCACTCCGTAGATCAGTGTTCAAGTTTAGATGGATCCTCTATGAGTGCCTGCCTGTCTTCCTCATTGTCCACTTTTGAAGAAATCTTAGTGTTGTCTGCGAACAGGCAGATCTTACTCTTGACCCCCTCTGCAATGTCTCCACTGAAAACATTGAACAAAACAGGGCCCAGCACTGAACCCTGCTGTACTCCACTCATTACTGGCCGTGGCTTGGATGCCCCCCCACTTTTACAACTAACCTCTGTTGTCTCCCCTGCAGCCAGCTTTCAACCCACCCCACCCCACCACCAGTTTTTCCTCACTCCCATGTCCCTCACCTTTCTCATTAACCTCTTGTGTGGCACAGAGTCGAAAGCCTTGAAGTCCAGATACAGGACATCCACAGTGTGGCCTTCGTGAACCACCCTAGTTACCCAGTCAAAGAGGTCGATCAGGTTAGTTTGGCAAGATCTTCCCATGACAAACCCATGCTGTCTCTCATCCTGCAGGCCATTTCTATCAAGAAAGGTCATCAATCTCTCCTTCAGAATGGTTTCCATCAACCTCCCCACTGTGGAAGTCAAGCTCACCAGTCTGTAGTTACCCGGTTGGTCCTTGGGTCCACTCTTGTGAAGGGGCATCACGTGAACCATCCTCCAGTCTCTGGGTACATTCCCCGTCTCCAAGGAGGTGTTGAACAGGTCCGTTACATGGTCTGCCAACAACTCTGCCAGTTCCTTCAGGACCCTTGGGTGTATACTGTCCGGTTCTGGTGCCTTGTCCTCCCGCAAGCTTTTAAGGCCCTTCAGAGCTCTGTCCTCTTGGATGACCTCTTCTGTTATCTCTGTCCCCCCTTCACCCTTGCCCCCTTTCCCCAGTGGAATTGGGCCATCCATTTCTTTTGTGAACATTAAGCAGAAATACTCATTGAGTGCCTCTGCCTGATCTTCCCCTTGTTCTGCCCATCCTCTCCCTCTCTTGATTCTAACGATGTCATCCCTACAACTCCTCTTCTCCCTTATGTATTTAAAGAACCCCTTTTCCCTCTCTCTGATCCTCTGAGCCAACTTCAGCTCCTTTGCTGCCTTGGCTGCCCTGACTGACCTGGTCACCTCCCTAGATGCCTTTGAGAACACTTCTCTATCCTCATGCCCAGATTTTTTGAACTTAATGAAGGCCAATCTTTTTTCCCCTCCACCTCCTTGCTGAGCCAGCTATTTTTTTTTTTTTTTATCTAGACTGCTTACTCTGAGATTTGGCACATGTGTTCGTGGCCTCATTTAGCCCCTTTCTAATGAGTGCCCACTTCTATTCAGCATCCATCCCTGGATTAATTTTAGCCAAATACACCTCTAGGATGCTGCCCATTCTGGCAAAATCTGCCTTCCTAAAATCAAACACTGTTGTTCTGGTCTTGGCAGACTCCCTCTCTGTGTTGAGGAATCACACTGGGCAGAGGTCGCGTCCTGGTAGAGGGTCCTGTACTACCACATCCTGGACTTGGTCTCCATTTGTTAGCACCAAGTCCAGTATGTTCCCTTCCCTAGTAGGATCCATTACCCCTTGCACTAGGTAGCTGTCTTGGATAGTCTCCAGCAGCACCTGTTCCCTGGCGTTTACTGTTGTTACTGTCTGCCAGTCAACCCCAGGTAGGTTGAAGTCTCCCACTGTAACTGTATTCCTTTTGCCACTGACCTTCCTGATTTGCTCTCCCAGCTTCCTGTCCACCTCCTCGTTCTGTGAGGGTGGCCTGTACACCACCCCTGTCCTGAGTTTCCTATCTTTAGGGCTTTGGAACAATACCCATATGGCTTCTGGCCTTCCCTTGTCCTCTTTCTCCCTGGTTCACAGTATCCCCTCTCTGACATAAATAGCCACCCCTTCCAGTCCCTGTGGAACACCTTGTATCCCGGGATTGTGAGGTCCTAGTCATGGTATTGGGTGGCCCAGGTCTCTGAGATGGTGGCAATATCTACCTCCCCCTCTACCATCATTGCCTGGAACTCTGCCACCTTGTTTGCTAAGCTCCTTGCAGTCAAGGATACTACAGTCCACCCTGTGTCCTGCCCCTCCTCTTCCCATCTCTCCCCTTCCACTTTTGTCTTGGTAACGTCTCCTCATTCTCCTCCTCCGTCTCTTGGGGGCGAGGCCTTCCGGTCTCCCCTGGAAGGTGCCTCCTCCCTGCTATCCAACTCAGCACCTCCCCCCTCCTCTGTTTAAATGTGTTGTTTTTAATGTACTTCTCCAGACCCTGTGTGAATGCCCTTGTACCCTCGATGTTGAGATGCAGCCTATCCTTGGTATAAAGCCATTTATTGTTCCATGTCTCACCCCACCCACCTACTACCCTGTACCCCATTTCTGTACACCGACCCTTCAGCCACCTATTAAACTCCTGTATCCATAGCTTTCTGGCTGTGCTTGCCCAAGGTACCGGGAGTACCTCGGAGAATGTCACTGAGCTTCCCACTCGATTGTAGATAACTCACTTCCCTGAACATCCCCTGCACTTCTTCCACTGTACTGCCCTCTAGGTTGTTTTTTCCTAGGTGTACAATGATATGAGGCTTCCCTCCCACCTTCTCCACACATTTCTGAATGCACTACCCTGCTCTCCCTACTGTTATACCAGGCATACGCTCCAGCCAGGTTCGGCTCTTCCTTGCTCCCTTACCTCCCCATCTCACCCCCCTGAGCATAGAATCACCTAATACAAGTACCCACTCCCCCAGCCCTTGCACTGCCCCCATGGTTTGCCCTCCTACGAACCCCTTTTCCTTTGTGTACTCTGCTGTCATACCCTGTCCTTTTTCCCCCTCCTTTCTCCTCCAGTTGCATCTCCACCTGCTGTCCTCCTCCGTCCTTTCTGTACTCACTCCTTTCCTCAACCACTCCTCCTCCACTAATTTTACATCCTCCCACTGCCCCCTGTATTGTTCCACCTCCCCCCCCACTCCCTAACATGTTTAGGTCTTCCTCCCCATTTGTTTAATGTGTTCATGCCAACTTGACCTACTTTCCTGCCCTTCCACACTTTTACACCACCGTCGTCCCTCTCTCCTTGAACTACAGATCCCCCCGATCACCTGACTCTTGTTCTGTGGTGGCTTCCTCAACATCCAGCTCTGTTTCATCAACTAGTATTCTGTACCTGTTTATTGTCTCCAACCTCCTGCCCTCCCCTGAAATCTCTTCCCGCCTCTGCTTATCCTGTACCACTTTCCTACTTCCTCTCCATCTATCAGTGTTCCCTACCACCAACCCCTTTTGGTGCTCCAGGGACCCTGTGGACTTGGCCCCCCCGGCCAGGTGTCCCCTTCCAGCCCGTGGCGGCCTGGTCTGTACTGCAGTGGAACCCTTCCTGCCCCTGTGCCCCTTCTCCTACTCAGCCCCTTGTACCTGTTCCCTCCCCCCAGTTCCTGTGTCAAGCTCACTATCTCCAGCGTTAGTTGTCTGAACATCCTGCATACTTGTCACAAATGCACTCAAGAGGTCAGGCCCTCTGCTCCCACAGTGCCAACCTCAGGGCGCAATAGTGTGAACGGGTAACAGAGAGTAACCCTTCTGTCTGCTTTTAGGTCTGAATCGTCTTTAGTCTTAAGTTCTGGGGGGATTCAAACTGTGAGCCTTATGCTAGCGTACCCAATATACAGGCTCAGATACATACCCTCTTCAGGGATTGCGGGACAATCTTTCACCAGGGGCACCAAGTCAGGCTTCCTAAATGAACCCTTAAAACTCTATAAAAGACCTTCGGTATATTCTTACCTTTTCCCAGTTTAGTAACACCATCAAGCTTTTGAACAGTTTTTGTCAGTCTTAACCCTGTATACGTCACATGCAAAAAGAACTTGGAAGACACATCCAGGTAGTATTTCAAATAATCTTACTGAAAAATGATAAAAATATGAAAAATGTAAACACAAAACAATATATCAAAGAGCTCACAATCACATACAAGAAAAACAAGGAAAGCTACAAAACACAGACTCCTACCACAATACAATTAGACTTTTTCTGTCTAATGTATTACCTCTGTATAGTGCTTTAGTTAGATGAGAGATCTGTCTTTCTTGAGTCCCAAAATGGTATGTCATAATCCTCCGTTACAAGGATACATTTCAACTCCATCTTCCCACCCCCTTGGTGAGTCATCTAGCTCCTCCTTTTTATAATTAAAAAAAAAAAAGACTAACCATGATTTCCTATCAGGCGATATATTAAATAAGATGTCAGCAAAAACACCACTTCCTAAATATGACTCCTTAATTAAACATGTTCTCTTTGATCTGGTGTAGTTCTTATTCCCAAGGCATATCAAAGGGGTTTACAAGTTTAGCACCATGGTGGTATAAAATGTTCTTCCTATCGGAATCATAAAACTTTACGAGCCCTATATCATGGCAGCTGGGTCAGTTCTATTTAAGACAGAAAAACAGGAAACCCTTAATTAAGTCTCTCTGGTCTTTTAATTACCTCCTGGTTTCAGGTCACATGTCACTGTAGCTTCACTGAAACCTAGGGGGGCACCCATAAGCACAGGCTGTCTCATGTAAGACAATCACCTACTATATATTTTTTATATTACAAATATCATACAACACTCATAACCAGCTGGCCAAGCGTCCCACTGGACAACCCCCCCCCCCCACCTTCCACCAGGTTCCCAGAAACAGTGCCTCGGGTTGGGGGACGAACTGACTAGACGAGTGGTGTACTGGGTTAGCGGGAGGATGCAAGGGTTGTTGATAAACAGGGAATTTTCATGTGCAAGGGAGGTCGCTAGAGGGGTCCTACAGGGTTTGATTTTCAGGACAGTATTTCTTACTTTCTTCTAAATCACCAAGGAAGATATAATGTATGGTAGAACGCTGTTAAGCATAAAAATCCATACCAGCTAAAACGTTGTTATGCTGCAGTAGCTTGTTGTTATGCTGCACCAGGAACGTAGCTACTGCAGCATAACAGCTTAGAACCTTGCTTGCATTCCGAAAGCGTGAGCCGCATTGTCAAGCTTTACCTCTGAACATTTGCCATTTACCCGAGCGGTAAATTCAAAGTGGGAGCCCAGCTATAAAAAATACAGTGTCAGCTTCTGTTTTCTGTAGGGAGCGTACTAACAGATAAAGATTTATTCAGACGGGACTTTTTGCTGAACTTATGCCCTACGTAATGTTTTTCAACTGCCTCCGATTTCCTGACAGATGGCAACTTCATGATCCGTAAGTAAAAAATCTCAATTCTACATGAATCACAGTAGCTGCTTGGTGGTCAGAGTCAGATCAGTCGCGTTTTGTGTCTTTTGGTACTAAAATTAGCTGAAAAGGGTCCATACACTATAAAAGATAATGTATAGGACCCTATGTGCAACAAGTTTGAAAAATGTTCTCGAGTTCGTCATGGCGATGAAACCTCTCAAGCTGCGCTCTCGAGGTTCCAGTCATCGCCATGACGACCTCTCGAAGAGTTTACAAACTTGTTACAGATAGGGTCCTATGCATTATCCTCTGTTGGAGAGAAAATCTTCTTCTTTGCAGAGGACACCTAACTCTATGGCAGGATGGAGTGCAAGCAGGGTATCCACGAGTTAAGGAAAGCTCTAGAGAGGCTTAAGAGTGGTCAAAGATCCAGTAGCTGGGCTTCAGTGCCAAAGAGTGCGAAGCCATGCACATGGGCAACAGAAATCCTGAGGTTGAGTACGGGGAGTGGGTGGTAATAGTGATTGAGGGCAAAAAGACCTATGAGTGTTGATTTCCAACAATTTCATCCTGATACAATATAGCCAAGCAATAAAGAAGGCAAACACAACCACCTCATCTTAGGTACAATGTAGCCAGCAATAAAGAAGGCAAACAGAATGTTGGGATTCATGGGTGGGGTGGGAGAGGGTCAGAAACTGGAAAGAAGTGGTCTTCTTGCCATTTACACAGAGCCCTAGTGAGCATGCACCTAGAGTATGCTGTGACATTTTTGAACACTCACCTAAGTAAGGACATAAAAAAAAAAAAAAGCTGGAGACCATGCAGAGGTGGACAGTCAAGATGATACCGGCCCAGCAAGGGTAAGATGTGTGAGCAGAGACAGAGATATGATTGAAACATTTAAATAAATGCAGAGTATAAACAAAGTGAACTCATGTAAGCTAATACTAAGTGGAATAACGTAAAATCGACAGGAGGCAAGTTTATGAAGTAAGTCAGGAAGTACTTATTTTATAGAGTGAGTGGTGGAGGAGAGGGCTAACTACCTACAGCACTGGTCAGTGCAAAAATGGTAGACTTTGATAGGGTGGAATAGACCTTAAAGAGCAGCTGACGCCTTTGGGAAAACTTTAGAAAACATAAAATTTAGATGCAATTCAGGTTGTGTTTCATATATTTTCTATAGATTTCTCCTTTGACTATTTATTATTGAAGAAAATCACACAAAAGCAAGATCTGTACCCCTTGGAGTTGATCTGCCTCAGTAGTTTATTCCCTACTTGAAATACTAATGCTCTGTTGTGACATCACAGAATGTAACCAAGGGAAAACCTATAATGATAAGCAGTTTGACATTGGGTTGGGAAGAAGCAATAGGAGCTGGTGAATCCTAAGAGAACAACTGTCCTGTTTTCAAGCAAATGACAATCTGTAATAAATTATAGGGATAAGAAATTCAGAGCTAGTGAGAAAGTATAAGCTGCTTTGTGTCCAAATATGTTTTACAAAGTTCTTCCCAAGGTGTCAGTGGCCCTTTAAGGGCTAGTCAAGGGAGCTGGGAAGGTCAGGATGGAGGTGGGGGTGGTGGGGTGGTGGGGTGGTGGTGGTGGTGGTGGTGGTGGTCATGAACCACCTCATAGGGCAGACTAGATAGACTGTCATGTTAATCAGTCAGCAGTTTTCTGTCTTTCTATGAAATTCTGTCCCTGAAAGTGGGATGGTGATATTGTAGCTATGGGCAGCACTATGAAAACACAATTACATATGCTGTGTTGCTGCTTTTTATATTGAATTCTTGGTGTTCCTTCTCTTATTTACTCCTTCCATATGTCTGATGACCTCCCAACACCAACATTATTTTACATGGTTACAAGAGGCTCTGTCCCTCATGTTTCCTCCCTGGAATTCTGTCCATCATAGTTCCTCGGGGTGATGTGGCAGGAGTCCCCAGTGTGCCAGGTGTCACCCTGTCAAGTTGGGTCCTTTTCCCTTCTGCCTTCCCATCTCAGGACACAGTTGACAAGAGTTTCAAGGGGCATGTATGCAGTGTGACATCCTGGAGCCAGTCGATATCCTCTGTCTATCATTTAGTGCCCCCAGCTACACCATTACCTGTTGTCACTCAGGTGGTGATAGTGCAGAAGGGGCCTACTGGCCTCCCTTTCTCCCTTTGGAGGATAGCGTCGTCTGGGATGCTCGGCCCATGTCCCCCTCCGTTCTAGTGCTCTGGGCATAGCCATAAACATGGGTCAGAGGCATGGTATTAAGTAGCTGGTACAGCATAGCAAACTGGGTAATGCTTACCATTTTCAGAAATGCTTAGCAGTAAACTAACCATTTTTTGAGTAAGCCCATGACACGGTACACAAGATTAATAAAACTCTGTGATTTTTTTTAAAATTTTGCTAACCAATCTGTGCCAAGTGCTATGCATTTTCACAGTTGATTAGCACTTTTATGCATCAAACTGCTAATCAGTTTTTTCAGCCTATTTAAAACCCTGGTCAGAGGTGCCACAAGGGGCAGTGCTAATGGGTTGTTTTGTGTTGCTGTTAGACTTTACGTACATTACTGTTGAATTGTTGACACTTGTGCTGGAACCCATGTCTAGAGAGTGTCTGACTGAAGTCTTGGAAGTTTACAACAAAAGAAAAATAGTTGTGACACATATCTACATGAAAAACCTAGACATAAATGCATGGAAAAGAGCTGGAGATCTGTCAGAAATTGCAAATGCTGTGATAGCTAGAAAAAAGCTTACTACAGTAACTTATTAAATTCATTTGATATGTAGATTAGTCCTTTTTTTCAGTAGAAAGACACCAATGTCTTCAGGTCCCATGGAACGTGTTGTTATGATTGATCACAGATAGCAAAACATGACCTTGATGATTAAAGAAGAATGAAGGGGTTGCTTATATTATTTGTGGAACATTTAACTGATGGGCCTTGAGAAGTGTGCCATAAAAATGCAAATGATTGTAAAGCAATGGCTGACAAATTTCCATATGAAAGTATTCCAAGTCTAACAAAAATATTCTGTGAAATGTTACACTTCATGCGGTCTTCTGCCACTGAAACACTAAAATAGTATATGTGGTGGAGAATCTATTGTGTTCTTTTACCACAGTAATTTGGGTAAGTTACGTTCTTTGCTGGTTATCAGTTAAAAGGGAAGTCTCTCATAGTTTCACACCAATATTTTCCTAGCTCCTTATGTGTGTAAGTGTTGTGTGCCTCGCCTCCTTCAGTTGCCAGCAGTCCTATTGCTGTCCAAATCTAGATTATAAATAAAAATATACAGCCCCAGACGTTATCAAAGTGTTTGTCCCCATTTTACCATCACTGTTGCTGGATGATGATGTCATCAGAGCAACAGATTATAGTGCTGCACTAAATGCAGTTCCAACAGTAAACTAAACCCACAATGTTTTGTTCCCCACTTGAGTAATGGAGGAACCCTTTAAGTGTTGTGCACATCCTGAAGTGCAGGACTAATAGGGACTAGGACCATGTGAGTGTAATGCAGCACTGATTTGAGGTATATACAATATTCATATAAGGAAGTGCCTGTATGGTTGTGTTACTGTTTCTGTTAGCAAAAACAGTTTACCCAATAAATGACTCTGGGTACAACAAGAGTTTTAAGTGGTGTTATACAGCTGTTGTAATATGTTTTGTGTATGTTAGCATTCTCTGTTTTGATTGACACCAGCAGTGAGAAACAATCTTGCAAATATGCCGCTTTCCCTTTGTAACTAGGCAGTCGGTGAGTGGATGGCTGCTGTAAGGCAATAAAGAGTTAAGCTATAACAAAGAATAGGTTACCAGGAAAGCATCAGCTGCAGCATATGGAAGAAGGATAATCTAGTGGTTAAAGTACAGGCACAAGAACTGGGAGACTCTGGTTCAAATCCTACTAGAGTCCCTTACCCTCGAACCCTTAAGTTCCCCTAACCTCCTTGGGAACTGTGATGGCCCCTCAGGTCCATGACTTTAAAAGTGCATCCATTCCCATTATAAATCCTTAGCAGTGATGTGAGAGCTACAGCACTTCACTTTGAAGGTACTGAGGACAAGCTGTGGCAGCCCCCCCCCCCCTTTTGTAATGCCAGCATTTGAAGTAGTATGTCCCTCATAAATCAGATGCTGCACTTCAGCTGTTGTAGGTAAATAAACTAATCGGTCTCAGTGTTTGTAGTGCTCTGTATTTGCTTAGCCCATTCCTCCCATGTCATATGCATTCTGTATCTTGGTATTTCCAGTCAGAAACTTGGATTTAAGGAGCATCTGAAATGTAAAGCAGTACACTTTATAAAGTAAGTGATCTAGCTCTCCACTTTCAGGCTGCTGAAAGGGTATGTGTGTATCATTTGTGCAAAGGAGGAATTCAGTCTTGTGTGATCCTTTGGGAAACTGCCCAGGCTCACCTTGTAAATTAATCTTCTCAAGGGTGTTCACCTGGTTCAATACTGATTGCTTGATTCAGTGAACCCTCCAGAATCAATGGTCTCAAAGATCAAGAAAAATTTGAAGGCAAGATCAGAGTCACTCTCTCTGTCTCTGACATCAGCTCTGACTTGATGGTTAGTAGAAACCAATTTATGATGAAGAAGGCCTTTTCAGTCCCTCCCTCCCATGCAGAAGTTCACCACAGATGTTTCCCTGGCAAGATGGAGCACACACCTGGATCCTTATTGGACACAGGGCGAGTGGACTATTTCTCTCCCTCAGCCTCACATCAGTCTCCTAGAGCCGAGGGCATTCCACTTATCCCTTCTGGCATTCCAGCCTCTTTTGACTCGAGAGTGTTGCTGATCCAGTCAGACAACTCTACAGTGGTATTATACCACAAGCAAGCAAAGAGGTGCTCCAGTCTTCAACCTCTTGACTCAAAATTATGGAACCCTGTCACATCCCAACCTAAAGGCTCTACACCTTCACGCTTGGCTCCTGAGGATGCTTTTGTGGCCAGATTACAAGTATCCTCTGCTCTTGCTAATATTCTCTTGGCCTCACATAAGCCAGCAACCAGGGAAACATGCATCTCCAAATGGAAACACCTTTCCATATGGGCTGCCTCTTGTTCTTTGAACCCTTACTCTTGTCCACTGACGAAAGTTCTGGACCACCTGGCCTCACTATCTAAGTCTGGTTTTAGTTACTCTTCCATCAAAGTCCACTTGGCTTCCATCTCAGCTTTCCGTGATCCTCTAGATGGCAGATTACTGTACCAACATCATCTAGCTAAGATGTTTTTGAAAGAAATGTTACATATTAAACCACCTATTAGAAGACCCAGTCCTCTGTGGGATCCCAATTTTATGATAGAAAAATTGACCCTTGAACCTTTTGAGCCAGCAGCCACTTGTGAACTTCGTTTTCTTTCATGGAAAACCCTATTTCTGGTGGCTGTCACTTCTGCTCAATGTATTTCCAAGCTTCATGCGCTCATTTGTAGGGAAACTTACTTGATTTTCCATAAAGACAGGGTGGTCTTTCGTACCGACCCTTCCTTCTTTCCTAAAGTAGTCTCCGAACATACTTTAAATCAGTCCTTGGAGCTTCCAGTCTACTATCCTGACTACTCCAATCAGGGTGAACATCTACTACATACTTCAGATGTCCATCGTATATTACACTGCTATACTAATCGGAAAAAATCGATTAGAAAGATGTCTCAGCTGTTTCTCTTTTGCCCCAGCCTCCTGGTTACTTAACGTATTCTTTCATCCTGGTTGGCAAATTGTTAAATTTTGTTACAAAAAAATACAAGCAGCCTTTACCTGGTCCTGTCCAAGCCCACTCCACTACAGCTATGGCCACCACTGCAGCGTGCTTTCAAGGAGCCTCCGTTTCAGATATCTGCAATGCAGCTACCTGGTCCACGATTCATATATTCACAAGGCACTACAATCTGGATGTTTCCTCAAGATGTAGGACGGCCTTTGGCCGTGCAGTCTCTAAAGTCTCCTATCATAACTATCCTCCCACATGGGCATTACTGCTTTGGATTCATCCCAAAAGTATTACCTACTGCAAGAGACCACTCTGTGGAAGATAGTACAGTTACGTAAAATCTTACCATAACAGTAGATCTTTGAGGAGTATCTCTTGCAGTAGGTTTGTTCCCACCCTCCATCCCTCTCTTTCTCTAAGAGAACAAGTTCTGGTCCAATGACTAAGGGTTGGGACTCCTTTGGTACCTCGGCTACCCCTCAGTTCTCGCTTTTGTGAGCTGAATCCAGTGGGGGAACTGAGGATACAAAGGACCACCCACACTTGTATAGGAAACAGGAAACTGATGTCATGTATGGGCGGTCCTTGGTGAAAAACTGCTAGAAGAGCTGCCGTGCACCACAGCGACCTCTGCTGGATACCCAAACGTATTGCCTACTGCAACAGATACTCCTCAGAGATCTACTGTTACGGTAAGTTTTTCCGTAACTGTACTTTCTTGGAGTGGTATATGTTGTTCCACACAAACCCACCCGACCTCCTGTGGCTTAGGCGCAAAACCTCTGCTGTTTCCAGCGGGCAAGATCTGGCGTCATGGGGTGGAGCTGAGGGATATACCATCCAGGTAGGTGGGAGGAGTCGGCTTGAAGATTTTCCGGCACTTCTTAAAGGGGAAAGGACTCTGCCAGATAGTGTGGATGAACAACATATACCACTCCTATAACTACTGGTACAGTTAAGTAACCTGTGTTTTTATGCCAACAGAGTGTGTTTCTATTTACCCTAATACACGAAAGGACACCCATGAAAACAAGATGTTGTATCTCATGGGGACATCCTGTCATCTGTTTGATGTAAACTGCCATTTGTAAAGCTAAGAGCAGTGAAAACCAGACCACAGATTGTAAGAGCATTGCATGGGTTCTACAAAAGAAAAGGTGTTGCCAGACAGAAAGACTGATGAAAGCTCAGATAGCAAGTAAATAGGGAACAATACAGATCTCTGAATAGTGACTTGATGGAGGTGATTATAATGCACTACTTAGTTATGATACAGAAATAAATGATGGGTACCAAAATATACAGTATTTAAAGGAACATTAAAAATGTAACTTTTAAACCAAACATGCATTCATTTAATCAAATATAATTACAGCAACGTTTACTTTGATCACACTGGATAGTATGGTTTATTAGTTTTTACATCTGTTTCTAGCCACAGCATTTTAAAGTAGTGACAACTGATTTATCATCTGCCTTCTAAGAGAGCAGCTTAGTTCTATTAGCCTTGCAGCAAAGATCCTAGAACCCAACTGTTTTTTTTGTGTTATTTGAGACTCCTGATCAGCTGAGCAAGTTGTTCAGCAGTGTGCCATTGGTTTCATTTCAGCCATTATGTTACAGTGCAGTCCTGAGCAATGGTTCACTTGCCTGCCCTCCAAAGCCTTGGTGTTTTTTTCTTCAGTAAATATTTACATGTTTTATGAGGCAACCTTGTCTAGGAGGCACTCAGATTGCTGCCTTATAAACCAATAATTTTTTTTATTTTTTATTTATTAAGTCTAGGATTACAAGTACCTTTGAGCCAAGGCTCTCTTACAAAGGTTCCACGTCAATTACGGTACAACACAATTACAACTTGGAGAAATACAATGCCGAGGTTAGGATAAACTGTACAATAGTGAGATCACATAGGGGAAGACAAAGTGGAAGGGGATACATTGGGGAGGGGAGATACCGTGGGAGGAGAGAGCAGCCAAAGGCAGTTGTCAAACATACAGTGGGGGCGTAGAGGGTGACATATAAGGGTAGAGGGTGACATATAAGGAACAGAGTGGGGAAGGAGGAGGAGGGGGAAAAGAAAGGATGGGGGGAAAGGGAATGGGAGAAAGGGGGGTAGGGTATATTGCATGGAGTAGAGGAGGGTGATCATAGGTAGGGCTGGTCATATATTTATTTATTTATTTATTTATTTAAGAGATTTACCAGGAAGGCATACAGTCTCCAGTGGGATAAGTGCATGCTGCTGATTTGTAGAAGATTAGGGGCTGGTTATATGTAGCAGTCACATGAGCTGTCAGCAATGAGATGAATGTGAAGCGTGGCTTTGAAAGGGCCGAGTTTAGTCACAGAGGCAATGTCATATTGCTGCGGGGGCAAGCTGCAGGGGTTAGAGCGTGCCAGCGCGAGGCTGCGGTAGAGATGGACGGCAGCCAGATCTCCAGTAGGATGCGGCTGACAGGGGGTGCAGAAGGTGGCCAAGGAGGTAAAAAATGAGTGGCAAAAAAAAAGTTATTTCCGTACACTGGAACTCCCAGAACTTGCAAAATCTCTCTGAAATTCAAGGGAAAACAAGTATGTAGCAGAAGCTTGGCCAACTTGATGAAGCTCTGTAGTGGTGAGTAAGCGATTAAAACCCAGCAGGGTGTGGGGTATTGGGGGATACCTGTCCAGGGTGCAGTCGGGCCCGATGCTGCTGGTGGATGGGCTTTACAGTTCCTGGAAGGATGGGTATCCCCTAGTACACACACCTTGCAGGGTCTTGTGCTTAGAAAATGAGCTATGTTGGCTCAACACAACCTATTTTTTTTTAAGTATGGTAAGTTTGTTGCATTCTGGGAGAAATGCCACATTCCATGAGCAAATCGAAAGGATTGCTGTGTAAGCAAGGAAGTGCAAGCCTGCATACCGGCTCTTTCCTTTTACTGAACAGTGTTGCCTGAAATGTATGAGCAGACAATGATGTTAGCCAGTCACTGGCCAGCATTCCTCTTACCCGCTTCCTAAACTGAATTAAATCAAATAGCTTTGCGAAGCAGGGATTGCATACTCCTCTGGTCCTCAGGACATACAATTTTTTTTTCAGAACCACAAAGAAAATGAACCAGTGGAAACTAGGGAATCACACAGATAGAAGTCTAAACTATGTATAGATAGAAATCCATTTTCATTTGTATCAGAGTCTGAGAAAGATTTATTTTATGTATTTTATTTCTATGTAGTTTGAACTACAAGCTAAGGTGTACAACAAGAACATTTTACCATTGTGTGTTTATTCTGTTAGTTGTGTTTTTGCTTTGTTTTTCTTGTTTGGTTTAGCGTTTAAATGTCAGGATTCTCGAGATGGACCCGTAAAAGCATTTCCAAGGCCATATAATAAATATCTTTCCAGATACCTTTCCCTGGCATAGCTTTCGGTGAGAGAAAGTCCCTTTGGAAAAGGGAAATCTATACTTTAGGTCACATGCTGAATTCATTTCTGTTCACTGTATACAGTATGCTTTTGAATATTTCAGAAATGTCCATGTTGTTTGCATTTCGACCAAATGGTATTAGTTATGCAGAAGGAAATTGCACGCTTTTTTGTTGTCAGTAGGCTTTTATGAAAATGGTGGTACTATAAAAGGTGTTGAAATCCTACTGACTATTCATCATGAATAAAGTATAATGGAAGGCAGGATGAAAGGACTGTCATTAAGTCAGATGACTTTGTTTTAATGATGCACCTCGCTTGACATTTTCAGCAGCTTTTCACTTTCAAAATAGAAGGCCTTTTAAAGTACGTCGTATGTTTGGCAGACCTAATTCTAAATGGTATTAAACTGTCTATGGATGAGATCTAAGTAAGCAGGAATGTCACTGCTCGCTCTCTTCAGTGTATTCCAATTAGCGGCCAGTGGGTCATACACCATCACTGGAGCAGTTAATACCCTGTGACATGAAGATTATATCACTCCTGTGAGCCGAAGCTGGAAGATGAGACTTGGCAATTACAAGGGTCTAACTTTTAGTGCATTTCATTTTCTGTCATTAAATTTCAACCTAAAAGAAGCAGCCTTGCAAGTCCTTGCAAAATATTAAGTTGGTGGGCATTTGCAATCCTTACTAGTATTCTTTTCTGTTGTTCCACTTTGTCATTGGGTTAGCCATAACTGCTGGATAGCTGTCACCCTACTAGGGAGACTGGCATACTGTCAAAGTTGTGACGTTCTAGAACCTTATCATTCCATGATAGTTAGATTGCTTAGCCTTTCTGTATCTGCCGAAGGAGCTATATAGAGCACTTTGGGCTCCTCCGCCAAGATTTTCTAATTTAGTAAAGTACCTGATTTCTATTGCGTTAAAAGAAAAATAATCCATATCTGATCATTTTCTTGAAGGATATCTCCTCCATAGTGCCCCACTTTTGACAGGAACCTGACAGCAACAGGACCTTGTGGGAAATGTTTTCACAGCCTGGTCCCCCACTTTGACATCTTCCCGCAATAGGGAGAACACTGCCTGTGGCACGACCTGGGTTTGCTTTTTGAGTCAGACCAGCCAGGAAAGTCTGTAGTAAGGAGGATGGAGCATTCCATCGGTGGCTGGGGTACGTGGGTACCATCTCCCTGTGATAGACTTTCACTTGGATGACAAATTGAGGAGTATGACAGAGTATGGAGGATGCATGCCGACAAAGTTCATGCCCCCTGTGCCCTTGTGGGCAGTGTTCCCCATAGTCAAATAATAAAGGCAGAAAAAGTTATTTTTAGAGGAATGATGCTGCTCGGGCAGGGTACCCTCTTTATGCATATATCATTATGGCTTAAATAAACACTCCAAATAAGCACTAGACACCAGGGAATGATGGCGATCATTGGGTGGGTTGGGGGCATTCTATACATGTGCACTGCCTCTCATCCCCCAGTAGCCCAGGCTGCCTGCGCTTTTTTTTTTTTTTTTTTAATAATGTTACTGACCTGAGATGGACACACAAAGTGAGGAGACTCCACTTTAGACACAGTCTCACCGTCCTGGCTTCCAGCAGTCCTCTGGCGTCCAGGTCCTATCTGTGCTGCCACTGTGTGACTACTGTTGTACCACCGAGTTCTGGGACTCCAGATGGCCATATTGTGTCTGTGCTGTTAATATAGTGCTCCTCTACAAATAATAAATCTTATCAGTAGGAAGACAAATACCAAGAAAATTACACCACTCACAGCTTCCAAGGCAAACCTTAGGATCCGCTCGTGCCACCTACCCGAGTCCCGGCTTCCTCACTGACGCAGATCCCTTTGCACTTTCTGCTGATTCGCCTTACAGTGAAAGTGCAGGAAGTGTTTTGCTGCAAATTGCAGTTAAAGATCCATGTTTCGTGGTACAACCAAACTCTGTCACGCAATTTGCAGGAAAAGATGGTTGTTGTACAAAACAAGGTGCCGCAGTTTGTGGCAAAACAAATACCTCCACGAAAATAAACACATTTTTGGGCAGTATTTTAAAAAACTGAGCCCAGAATCCGATTCCTTGGGCCCCGATTAAGTAAATGCATCTGTTTGTGTGTGTTTACCAATTTTTTTAAACTATGTAACTTTCTTTGCCTCACTAACTGAAAACAAGATGACGGAAGCATGGTAAAAAGATTCCCCATTTGCGGCCAAAAAGGCAGCATTCACGGCAAAAAAAAGTTGTTTCGAGACTGCCATCTAACGTTTCCCATTGGAAATAATGGGAAACCTTTTGAACGGATAGGATTACTATTTTTTCACCAAACTTTCAAAAAGCACATCTGTGACCCAAACCCCATATACCCTAAACATTTCAGAACAAACCCCCAAGCCGTTTCTGAGAAATGCAGTGACAGAGTTTTTTGACAAAAAAAATTGTAATTTTCACATTTTTTTTTACATTCTGTATCTCTGCATCCGAACATCTGACCAGAACAAAACTTGCCACATCCTGAGATCTTTGGTCCCCGGTGGCGTATGCAATATTATATGCGAATCGGTAAAACGATTGCAAAGTTATTAAAGTGCAAAATTTTGGGTTTAACATAGAAGTGACTATTGAACCCTACCTACGTATTTAGATATAAAGATACAGATATAGATGTAGATATATCTGCTCTTTCTGGGATTAGAACCCTGGTTGCCAGCTTCATAGACTGTGACTTCTACACCACAGCAGCTGCTGTCATTTCACTGCAGCTTTGTGGAGCATAGGATGTGTGTTCAGTTAACATGCAAAGGATTAGCAGTTTGCATCTTGATAGGAGCATAGTATTTTATGTTTTCAGCAGGAGACCATGATTAGAATCCTGTCGGGATGTAAACATTTTCCTCCCATAATTATTTCCTTCTGAAATTTCACTTGAGTGGCAATACATAGTAATGTAGTGTTGGAATAGGAAATTGTATTGAAGACAAACTATAAGTACAACAGTTTGTAGAGGCAGAAAGTTGTCCTGTCAAGACAGGCATTTACTGACTGGAAAAATGTGTGGTACCTTTGTGCGGAGAGTGGACCACCATAGCCACGACTCTGCTGCCTTGGCTTGTCACCAGCATTACCTCCATTTCCCAGCCAACTATTTTTTTTTTTTGGGGAGACAAGCACCACTAGCTGGACTCAGTCACGATGTTTTGTTATTGACCATTGAAGCAAAGCAAGAAGTGATGCTAGACAGTAAGTGGAAGCAACTGAGGACTAAAGGAAGTTCCAACCCCCCATCCCCTAAAGAGAGGAGAATAAAGTTAGTAAAAGAGGTACCAGTACCAACTAGCTGCCAGCTGCCAGGCTGGTGCTGTCTCCCCCGTGGGGGCAACAGAGACACAGCCTGCTGCTGAGGTGGCCCATCCTGGCCCCCCTCAGAAACAGGAAGGGCATCAGTATAGCAGCCACACTTTGCACCCATCTAGTCCTCCCCTTAAGAGGCACATCTGTATAGGAGCCGTGCTCAGCAATGATCCAGCCTGCCTCCTTTGGAAGAGGGTGCCATTCCTATAGGAGCAGTGCCCCACGCTGATCATGCTTCTCTCTCTCCCCTTCCTCTAGCCTGAATAAATAAACAACCCACCAGACCCACCAGTACACCCACTCTTGCATCATTAAGGACCATATTTATTTATTTAAAAGTTTTACCAGGAAGGCATACTGAGCAGTACAGTGCTGGATTCCAGATGCGTCCTGGGGTGGGGGAGTGGAGAACAGTAATACAAATAAAATACATGATGTAAGAAGAGGGTCACATTGTCGAGTGATGCAGCGTACAAGATACCACCTGACTCTTGCCAGGGGAAGCAAGTTAAGTACAAACGACAGTGTTAGAGATAGCACTGAGGCTAAGTGCAGCAGCATAGGAAATTAGTTAACGATATAAATAAACTAGCAGTCATACGTTTAATCGATGACTGGCAGCAAAAAGGCATTTGGCCACCCTACAGGGCTAGATGCATAGATACATAGATACATAGACAGTGTCGGCAGATAAGGGCCTATGGCCCACCCAGTCTGCCCATTTGAGCTTGTAAGTTCAGTTTATGTTTTCCTAGAAGTCTGTTGCCCCTTACCCCTGAGCTCCAGAATTCCTTTATGCCTATCCCATGCATTCTTAAATCCCATGATTGTTTCAGCCCCCACCACTTCCTCTGGCAGGGTGTTCCACTTGTCCACCACCCGTTCTGTGAAGAAATTCTTCCTCACGTTTCCTCTGAATCGTCCTCCCTCCAACTTCATCCCATGCCGTCTAGTCCTGGAACATCTTTTTCGCTTAAAAATAGTGTATTCAAACAACATGAAGTCTTGCTATATTATGACATATGCAGTCTGTCCCAGCCTTAGAACTGCTCCAGAGGTGAAAGAGTTAACTTCCATGCCAGGCATGGAATCTTGAGTGCGAGCTCGGTTGAAAAAACTCTGTCTGTTGATCTTCAAACTGAAACTGTCAGATTCTTTACTCCGCCTCACTGAACAGTCGCTCCGGAGATTCCTCCTACTGCTCGGTTCATTTGTCGGTTAAAAAAGTGTTATTTCTCAGTTTTTCTAAACCGCATTTGTATATTTTAACCGCAACCGGTCGGTTCAAGCTCTGTCTGTGGTATCGTAAGTAATAGATAGGTTTTACATTTCTCTGTGTGGAACTTGCAAACGTTGTTATCGGTTCGGTTTGAACCGATCAGGTTGTTGTTAAAACTTATTAAATTACATTTAGAGTGTGGTTCCCGGTTCTTATCGGTTCTAAAAAACGGTTTCATTACGGTTTTCACGACCCGTGACACGGTTGGGAACCGATAAGGGTGTCTTGCTTGGCGATTTGCCGGAAAAGGGCAAGTTTTTGGTTAGGCTGGCATTATGTCTGAGAAACCCAAAAGAAAAACCGGGCCCACTGGGTTTCAGCACTGTAGTGTCTGTGGGGAAGCCTTTGCCAAGGCTGACCCACACACCACATGTGTTTATTGTCTGGGGTTTGACCACCTCAATGCAGACTGCCAGATTTACAAGAATTTCCCTGCAGCTACCCTGGATAAGAGAGTTGGTAGGCTCAGGGAACGAGAGGCCAAAAAGTCTGTTGACCCGGATGGCCAGCCCGGTTCGGTGCCAACCGAACCGGAGGGAGTGTCCTCTGACCAGGGCGGTACTTCCTCTGGCAAATGAAGAGCTGACTCTGAGGAGCCAGTTCCAGCAAAGCAAAGCGATCCAAATTGTCCAGTCGCTTTCCCCGGTTCCGTCCGAACCGGCACCATCAGGTAAACGGTCGGTTCGGTCGGATCCACCGGTTCAAGAATATGATATAGAAGAATTTTATGAACCGGAGGAGGGGGAGGAGGATTATGAAGAGTGTGAATGTGATTTTGAAAGTCTGGATGTGCCCATTGAACCGGACATCTCCCCAGACAGACCTTCAGGAGTGTCTCCCCCTAGGCTTTCTGAGTCCCCTTCTCATTTTATGTTTTATAAGAAAGTGGCTGAAACCATCCAGCTCCCTTTGGAAGAAGCTGTGGATGAACAGGAGGAGCCTGACTATGTGGAAATGATGGATATCCCAGAGTCCAGGAGATTGTCTATTCCTTTACATAAATCTTTTAGGAAACAGACAATAAAGATTTTAAAAGATCCTAATTCTTTACCTCCTGTGGATAAAAAGATGGACAGGAGGTACACATTGTCAGGCTCTGATACGGAGTTCCTTTTACAACAATGCAGCCATGTTGGGGTAGTGCAGGCTGCAGCCTGTGATAAGGCAAATATTCCCTTGGCTTCACATCCCCCTGACAAGGACTCCAGGAGGATTGATGCCATGGCAAAGAAACAATACATGGCAGCATCCTTGGGACTCAGACAGGCAAATTATATGACCTATGTTGCAAGATACCAGAAATCCAGATGGGATACTGTTATGACTTTAGCGAAACAGGTCCCTGGCCAACTTGCCAAGGTGCTGGAACAGGTGGCTGCTGATGGTATTGAGGCATCCAAGGTGCAATTTCATGCTGCAGTGGACTCTAATGATGTATCTTCAAGAGTCATGGCTACATCTGTGGCTTTTCGTAGAATGGTTTGGCTCAGGTGTACTAGCCTGTCTGAGGATACCCAGGCTAAGGCCATGGATTTTCCTGTTGTGGGTAATTCTCTGTTTGGGGAGCAGACAGAGAATTACATGAAGAAAATGGATGAGTATAGGACCACTTATAGGAGTGCACAGGCCAAGGAGAGGCAAGCCACTCCTCAGAGGCAGCTTTCCAGGCCTTTTCACAGGCCTTTTTACCAAGCCCAGGCCTCCTCTTCAGCTTATGCCCAGAGGGGGTTCTTCAGAGGGAGAGGCAGACTGGGTACGAGCAGGCCTGCTCCCACCCTTCAAGCCTAAAGCCCCTGCCAAACAGACACCCTGATGGGATGCCCAGGGCCGATTCTCCATTACCTGTAGGGGGCAGGCTGGCTTACTTCGTCCAGGACTGGGAGTCTTTAACATCAGACAAGTGGGTCCTGGAAGTAGTGGGTCCTGGAAGTAGTAAGCCAGGGACTGGTTCTCCGCTCCAAAAAATTTCCAAAGATGAGAACCAGATCCTTTCCACCTGCAAATCCATCAGAGGCTCTTGCTTTGGAAACAGAAGTCTCAACCCTCCTGGCTCTCAGAGCTGTAGAAAGGGTTCCTCCCCTACACCAGGGCAAAGGACTGTACTCCAGGTACTTCCTTACCCCAAAAAAGACAGGAGAATGGCGTCCCTTCCTGGATTTAAGATATCTAAACAAGCACCTTTTAAAACCAAAATTCAAAATGGTGACTCTGGGAATTATTTTACCCTCCCTAAGGCCAGGGGACTGGCTAGCGTCCCTGGACCTCAAGGATGCCTACTTCCATGTTCTCATCAGAAGCTCCCACCGAAAGTACCTCAGATTCGAACTGCCCTCAGGCCATTACCAGTTCAGAGCAATACCCTTCGGCCTCACCTCTGCCCCAAGGGTATTCACCAAATGCCTGGCAGTAGCAGTTGCTTACTTAAGAAGGCAAAAGATTGCATCTTTCCTTACCTGGACGACTGGCTCATAGTGGGTCAGTCTCCAGACCAAGTCAGATCACACCTTCAGGTTACCCAGCAGCTGCTTACATCCCTAGGTTTTCTTCTCAATCTTCCAAAGTCAGTTCTAGAGCCTGTTCAGCTACTCACCTTCATAGGCGCAGAACTGGACACAAAGCAGGCCAGAGCTTTCCTTCCTCTAGAAAGAGTAAAGACCCTGGTGGCTCTGGCCTCCTTCACTCTCTGCAGGTCTCTCGACCAGCAAGGCATTTTCTACAGCTCCTTGGCCACATGGCTGCTTCCACAGCTGTAGTGCAAGGAGCAAGATTTCAGATGAGGGACATCCAGTTCCATTTGAGAGCCTTGTGGTCTCAAAGGAGAGATCCTCTAACCAAATTGATCCCAGTAACTCGAACCCTGATCCAGGCCCTGCAGTGGTGGCAGGATCAGAGCAATCTGAGCCAGGGGGTTCCTTTCATCCCTCAATCTCACTCCTTGACCCTTACTACAGATGTCCCTCTTGGGATGGGAGCTCACATGGCGACCTCACCACCCAGGGATTGCGGTCCCCTCAGGAATCTCTGCTCCACATCAATCTGTTGGAACTCAGAGCTGTTTTCTAGCACTTCAGGTTTTTCTGCATCTGTTCAGAACAAAGTGGTACAGGTCAGAACAGACAACACCACTACAATGTGGTACATCAACAAGCAAGGGGGCACTCGGTCTTTGGCCTTGTGCACCGAGGCAATGAAGTTGTGGTCTCTGGCTTATTCCCTGAACACCTCCCTCATGGCAGTTCACCTCCCAGGCAAGGACAATGTCCTGACAGATGCTCTCAGCAGGATTTCCCAGGGCCATCACGAATGGTCACTGGATCCCCTAGCACTGGGGTTAGTATTTGCCAGGTGGGGCACCCCTCAGATAGATCTTTTTGCAGCCCCAGACAATCACCAACTTCCGCTTTTTGATTGCAGGCCCCCGGTGTTGGGCTCAGTCCCTCTGGATGCCTTCCTTCTCGATTGGGAAGGGAAGTTCCTCTATGCCTTTCCCCCCCTTTCCACTCTTGTTCAAGGTGCTAGTCAAAATCAGATCTCAACCTTGCAAGATGATTCTGATTGCTCCAGATTGGGCCAGACAGCCCTGGTATCTACTCCTTCTGTCCTTAGCAGTCCATCTTCCCTGTGTCTCCCCAGGAATCACAATCTGTTAACATGTGCCCAGGGGAGAGTTTGGTATCCGAATCTCAAATCCCTCAACCTCAAGGTCTGGCTCTTGAGGAGTTAGAGTTTGCTGACCTACACCTTTCTCAAGGTGTACTCGATATCTTGAAAGCTTCTAGGAAGCCTTCCACCAGGGCTACTTATAATTCTAATTATACAATGTGGTAAATCCGATATGTCGAATCCTGCATCCTGATTGGTTGGCTGGCACAATGACCACCGTGATAAATCCTTCAGTGTACCCACTGGAAGAAGTGCCAGCCAACCTTATACCGTGCTAATCCGGTCGCTTTCGCTTCAGACGAAACTGCCGCAGTTTGTCCCGTCGCCGCTTCGCTAAAACAGCGCAAAGTTTTAGCAAAATTACCTCCTCTTTCAAGTGTAGGGACTCAGTCAGTTATAACATAGTTAAAAACATTAAAAACAACATTCGGCATTGTATAATAAGGGTTTATCCCTCCAGGGTGGGGGTACACTGGAGAGACTGGCTGGTGGAGGTCGAGCCTGCTGCGCCGTGACCGAATCACACCAGTCGCGGTAAATCCTCCAGTGTACCCACACCCGGAGGATAAATTGCTTAAATGGAAAAGGTTTTCCAATGGTGCTCTGAAAGCATATTTCCCAGAATCTGCTGATTTGCCCACAGTCCTGGACTATATGGTCCATCTAAATACTTTGGGGGCTAAGGCCAGCTACCCTGAAAGTGCATTTGGCAGCTGTCTCTGCTTTTATTTCAGCAGGAAAGCCCTCTCTCCTTCTGCTCACCCTGTATTCTCCAAGTTTTCAAGGATTGCTTACACCAACCCTCCATTCAGGGACCCTGCCTGGGATCTTAATGTTTGCATTGCTCAGCTAATGCAACCCCCCTTTGAGCCTTTGTCTTCAGCAGAGCTTAAGTACTTGACTTGGAAAACTGTGTTTCTAGTAGCCATCACTTCTGCCAGGCGCATAAGTGAATTACAAGCTTTGTCAGTGGAGCCTGATTTTATCTCCTTTCACAGAGATAAGGTAGTCCTCAGGACTAACAGGAAGTTCTTGCCTAAGGTGATTTCAGATTTCCACTTTAATCAATCTCTATCTCTTCCAGTGTACTTCACTGACCATTCCTCCTCTGGCGAGCGGAGGCTGCACAGTTTAGATGTAAAGAGAGCCCTTACTACATAGAGCGTACCAAGGGTCACAGGTTTGACTCCCTCCAACTGTTCCTCACTTATGGTGAGGTTGGTAAAAGGAAACCTGCCACTAAAAGATCCATTGCCAGGTGGATTGTCTCTTGTATCCAATTTTGCTATCAAAAACTGGGTAAGGTTCCCCCTTCAGGCCTGAGGGCTCACTCTACCAGAGGTACAGCTGCAGCCAGGGACATCCCTATCTTAGAGATATGTCAAGCAGCTACTTGGAAAACAGTACACACTTTCACCAAGCATTACTCCCTGGACATCCAGGCTAGGAGTGATGCTCGTTTAACACAGCTGTGCTTCAGGAGCCTATTTCCTAAATAGGTTCTGTCCCTCCTCCATGGAGGTACTGCTGTGTAGTTCAGACATGTCATAATATAGCAAGACTTCATGTTGTTTGAAGAAAAAATTACTCACCTTAGTAATGTTGTTTCTTCTAATGGAGTCTTGCTATATTATGACCTCCCCCCCTGCCTGCCCCTCTCAGAACCTCGGCTCTTGGGATGTGGGTGGGTAGTGCAGTGTTGGCACTTAATGATGCCCACCTTGTGTTTTCACCCCTCTTTTTGGGGTGTTTTATTTTATTTTATTTTATTTTTTTGGATCCCCTGACTTGAGTCTTGGTTTTGGGACCAGAAAAATGTGTTAATATTTTAGTAGCCAGTTGGCTAGTGTAGGTTTACAGCTTCCACACAGAACCTTAGTGAGTTTTGCTCGTAAAGATCTGACAGTTTCAGTTTGAAGATCAACAGACAGAGTTTTTTCAACCGAGTTCGCGCTCAAGATTCCATGCCTGGCATGGAAGTTAACTCTTTCACCTCCGGAGCAGTTCTAAGGCTGGGACAAACTACATGTGTCATAATATAGCAAGACTCCATTAGAAGAAACAACATTACTAAGGTGAGTAATTTTTTCTTCCTGCACCCTGTTCCTCCCTGTAAGATACTTGTGTGTCTCTTATCATATCCCCTCTCTCCCTCCTCTCCTCCAGGGAGTACATGTTCAGTTCCTTCAACCTGTCTTCATAGGACCATGAGCAGGTAGTGATGAAATGCTGCTTGAGGAGATGGTTGAGCTGCTGAGTGGAGGTGGAGTGTCTAATCACTGCGGGGAGGGAGTTCCGTATGTTAGGCACATGGTACTTGAAGGCATGCTGTCCTTTGCCGGAGGACATATGTGGGAGGGAGAGAAGCTGAGAGTCGGTGTACTGGAGGGAGTAAGCTGCAGAAGGTTGGGCTATTAGGGTAGCTACAAGATAAGGGGGAGGGACTGGGTCCAGAATTTAGCTGTTATCTTGCGCAGTGTGCCATTCTCTGAACCTGTTGTGAGGGTAGATCTAAGGACCTGTAGAGGTTGCAGTGGTGGGTTGAGGGGGCCAGTCCAGGGCAAAACAGCATAAAGAATGGAAGAGAGGGTCAAGCCTGGCCAGGGAGGACTTGGGAGCCATGCTATAAACTATGTCACCATAGTCAAAAAGCGGGAGTATCATTTTCTGAACAATTGCTATGTGTGTTGGCAGGGGTATACAACCTCTGTTCCGATATAGGGCGCCCAGTTTGGGGTGAAATTTTTTGTGGATCACATCAGTATGTACTGAAGTCAAGGTGCTGATCAAGCTAGACCCCAAGGTATCTGAATGAGGTGCAGGTCTCCAAAAGGGTCCTATCTATGGTGTGGAAAGTAGGGGTGGCGAGTAGCCGGAAGAGCCTTTGCCTTGAGCTGAAGGTGAGTGAGACCATTTTCCTTGGATTGAGAAAAAGCTGGTTTGAGCGGAACCAAAGCTGTATAGCATTTAAGAGCTGCTGGAGTCTGGATGACACTTCTGTGAGGGAGGGGCCTGTGGTATATAGTACAGTGTCATCGGCATACATGTGTATGGACATGAGAGGGCACACTGAGGGCAGGTCATTCAGAAAAATAGAGAAGAGTAGCGGGCCAAGGACCGAGCCTTGGGGAACCCTGATAGTAACAGGAAAGGGGACAGAAGTGTGTGATCCAATTCTTACTGCTTGTGACCTTCCTGCCAGGTATGAGTGGAACCAGCTGCTGGCCGCTCCTGAAAAACCGGCGAGGGCAAGTTTTAGCACCCCCATTTCATCCATCTCCTCCATGCCCATGCAGTCAAACATCAGTGGCATTACTAGGTTACTGTTTTTCTCTTGTCTATTTTAAGTCTGCTTTAGAAGTTTCTTTTTTTTTTTTTTTTATTATAAATAATAAAGGATCGCTACTTTTAATACAGCTGCCCACAGGTTTTCATCAGTATTCTCAGCGGATTTTTAACACCCTGTGTTTTATTTCACTTTTCTTGTGGCACAGGGCTAAGACACTGCTCCCTGAACTTATGGGACAGTGGGTATCCCAGAACAGCTAAGAATACTGATGAAAGCATGGGGACAGCCAGTATTTAAAGCAGTACTCCTTATTTCAAAATCTCACATAGAAATTCCGATGCTGTCTCTAGGTAAAAATGCATAATTCAGGGCAGGAGTAAAAGAGCAATCTGAAATTGTAGAAAAAGTTAAAGGAACAAATAATCTCTGTGACATGTTGCTGCTCTATCTATAAGAACAACCAAATTATATCTGAATATTGGAAACTCATTATCTTAGCCAGATAATGATTTTTGGTACTTTGATTTTGGTTGTCTTTTGGTTTGAACATGTGTCTGTTTTTGTCTATCTGCCTGTACAAGCATTTAGATGCATTAGAAGCCTTTTCACTTGCGGGCCGACCCAGTAGCATAGAGGGCTGGGCTGGCACCTTACCTCGGCTTTGCCAGTGACCCAGGTTTGGGAATGACTTCAGGTGCCAGGGTGCCAGCTCGGGAGTGGCTGGAGGGGATTGAGCCATGGCTCTCCTCCAAGGGTGGATGCCCGCCCTCCATAGTCCTACTCCCACCAGGTGGAGGTCCAGTGGGCGCGTAGGCGGTACGGGCGGTGACAGAAGTCAGGGGAAGGGCGGAAGGGGCCACCGGATCCTGACGTGTGCCTCCACACACATACATGCATGTGTACACCGTGGCCCCAGGGAGGAAGGGAGTAAAAAGGAAAATGTATATGGAAAGAAAAGAAACAAAAAAGCCTTTTCACTCTACATTAATTTGTATGTTAACCAGGGCTTAAAATTAGGGTTCTTTGGACGTGGATATGGTGCACTAGCCACACATGGACAGTCTTCCGTTCCCTTTAATTCCAGCCGGAATATTTTCAAGCTATGTTCCTCCTACTCATTTGGGTGATATCCTCCTCAGCTGTGCCCCTGTGACATCAGATCTTCCTTTCCGCTAGAAGAGGTAGGTCTCCTCCTTCACAGCTCCCTGCATGTGGTGTATGCCAGTTTCCTCATCCATTTTCAAGGGATTCCTTTGCATTATTAAATGCTTTTACTCTCCATGATTGAGTGAGTACAACAAGCCTAGAACCAGAGTCAGTTTTAAAAGGTGCATCGACTCACGTGCAGTCAGAAAATGTCGCATTTCAACCTGCATGCCTTATGCATTTACTGCCTTGGGGTAGAGCACAATCCTCAGGCCTGTGGGCTTTGCAAGTCGCTGCTTCCTTCTTCTCTCGAGGACTGGTACGCTCGCGTACCCTACCTCCTTTGCCCGATCATTTCAGGTTGGGCGCTCATGCCCTGCCAGCTACAGCTGCTGGGATACATGGCATCCTGCACCAACGTGGTCAGGTGGGGCCCACTAGCAAATGTGCCCCCTACAGTGGGAGCTGGCCGTCCAGTGGTCTTAGCGCCTAGATCACCTGGACCAGCCAGTTATGGTGACGCAGCCGATGTGGGATGTCATCTAGTGGTGGCTTGTCCTAGAACATCTCAGGAAGGAATGTCATTTGTCTGTCCAGAGCTAATGGTCATTCTGATGACCGCGTCTCTGGTGGGACAGGGACCCCACTTGGGTGAACACAGGGAGCACAGACTCTGGACCCCAAGGAGTCCCGATACCACATCAGCCTGTTGGAGCTCTGTGCAGTAACGTCTAGCTCTGCCAACATTCGCTCCATTGGTTCTGAGTCTGGTCGTGCAAGTCAAGACAGACAATACCATGACCATGTACTACCTCAGACAGGCAGAGCGGAACGCATTCCCTCTGGCTGTATTAGGAAACCCTCCACACCTGAACCCTCATGCACAGTTTAGGTGCCGATCTCCTAGTGATTCTTGTAGACAGAGCCTCCAGCCAGCTTGTAGACACCCTCAGCAGAGTGGGTTAGGCATCTCTCAAATGGTCCCTTCATTAGGAGGTGGTGGACCACCTGTTCTAACAGTGAAGCACTCCCCTGGTCGACCTGTTTGCCTTCTTGGAGAACACAAAGCTGAAGCTGTTCTGTACCCCCCACAATGCGGGACACTGCTGGGGGATGCCTTTGTGAGGCCTTGGACCCCAGGCTTCCTTTATGTCTTCCCTCCCTTTCCCCTGATCCACAGGGTAATGGTCAAGGTGCAGAGGGACAAGGTATGGATGCTCCTGGTAATTCCAGACTGGTTGTGCCAGTTCTGGTGCCCAGATCGCCTCAGCAGCTGCAGGCCTCTGTGGTGCTTGCCTCTATGCCTGGATGTGCTCTCTTGTCACAAGGAGAAGGTCTTACACCCGGACCTTCAGTCCCTGTACCTGACGGCCTGGTTCCTGAATGGCTAGAGTTCCAGGCTTTGTGTCTCTTCGAAGAGGTTCTGCAGGTCATGGAGGCTTCCTGGAAGGTGGTCAACCCACCAGTGCTATGCCATCAAATGGAAGCGATTTTCCATTTGGTGCCAGGGCAGAGAACTAGACCCCCTGTCCTGCCCCTTGACTAGCATTTTGGACTACCTGTGGTCCCTCTCCCAATTGTGCCAGAGGTCAGCGACCCTCAAGGTGCACCTGGTAACCATCACTGCATACTAGTCACGGGCTGTTATGTCAACGTTAGCATAGGAGAAGGTAGTTGGGTGCTTCTTTAGAGGCCTTGACCACCTGTCCCTGCTTGTGCATGAACCACCACCACCACCTCGGGACTTGTTGCTTGTATTGGCAGTGCTCATGGGCAAGTCATTCGAACCAGTGCACAGGTATGATATCTTTCACCTGTCATGGAAGACCGCCTTTTTGGTGCCCATCACCTCCGCCAGAAGAATTGGTAAGCTTCAGATGCTCTTGGTGGAGTCTCCATACCTGATGTTCCACGGGGACAAGGTTCCCTTCCGCCCCAACCCAAAGTTCTTCCTTAAGGTTGTTTGGAGTATCACCTTAACCAGGTTATTGATCTCCCAGTGTACTTCACCAATCCAGCCTCTGAGGCTGAGTGCACGCTGTATACTTTGGACCTGAGGCAAGCACTCTCTTATTATAGGGAGTGCACAGCTAGAGCTCGGGGAGAGGTTCGCCAGCTCTTTGTCACCTACGCTGAAGCTGCTCCTGGCAGACTGGCAGCTAAGTGGATGATTGGCAGGTAATTGTATCCTGCATCAACCTCCACTATAGGTTGTCAAGTAGGGAGCCCTCCAGTAGGACTTAGCACTCAGGACTCATTCCACCAGACACGCCACTGCCTCAGTGGCTGCTTCCAGGGCAGGAAATCTGCAGGGCTACCACCTGACAGTCAGCAGACACCTTCATTTCCCATTAACACATCGACCTTGAGTCTCAATGGGATGCTGGTTTTGGACCTCAGTTCTCTGCTCCCTGTTTCCAAAGTATGGGTGCCTTGCCCCCTCCTCCTGGAGAACTGTTGGGCATCTGCCAAAGTATAGATAGTGCACCATATCCATGTCCCAGAAATGAGGGTTACGGACTTGTAACTATAGTTCCAGGCAGGGACAGCGCTAGATAGGGCAAAAAGGGAAAAAGTTGCAGCTTGCTCAGAAATGACCCACTTTCTACATGGCAGTGGGTCCAAAGTGGTGCACCTAGCTGAAAGATGGAAAAGTAAACAATAAAAAAATATTTTCACTTGACAAATTTAAGCTTCTGTACTGGTGAAATCTGTACTTGTGATTACGTTTTGACCCAGTTGTCTCTTATTTTGACTCACATTTTTTACACCAGTGGGTCTAATTTGACCCATGTTTTAAAATCCTTAGCACTGTCACTGGTTCCAGGAGTGGTATGTAGTGCACATCCACACGACCTCCCCTGGCAAGTGGTACACAGATCCCTGCTTCCAGCGTGCAAGATCTGACATCACAGGGCAGAGCTGAGGAGGATATCACTTAGGTGGGTGGGAGGAGCTTAGCTTGAAGACGTTCTGGCTGAAATTAAAGGGAAAAGACTGCCCAAGTGTGGATGTGCACTAATACCACTTCCAGAACTATGGTTATAGGTGAGTAATCCTCATTCTGGTCCAAACGGGAATTCCCCCCCACTCCACCCCCTGGTTCAGCAAATAGGAGGAACCCACATTTTTTGGGGGGGGGGTGGAGGGATACATTTGGGGATGGATTTCCCTCAGAAACATTACATTTTGTTTGCTAGTGTGTGTGTTAACAAACTGTAAGAACTATTTTTATTATATTTTGGTCTTCCTTTTAGTTCTTCTTTGTGTGTACCGTTTGGAGACAGACTGATGGACGTCAAAGGCATTGACAATTTAGTTCACGTTAGTTTTTGAAAATAAAGAGTGGGTCAGACTGTAGACAGCAAGCACAGACAATCACGGAAAAAGGAGCACACTGAATGAATGAAAATTCAAAATACTGAGTTAACCTGGAGACCAAGTGAATGAGAAAACAGAATACTGAGGTAAAAGAAACCTGGCCCTTCCTTAAAATTTGGCCTCATTGTTTGGTGAGTGAGGCTGAGGCCTGAAGCTACCATAAAGAATAAGTCTATTTTCTTCTGTTATTCCTTTTTCTCCATGTGTTCACAGCTCTTTCAAAATCTACAGTTCCTCTACTTCCAACCAATTCTGAGATTATCATTAAGATCTGTAAATTTTTATTGCTCTAAGAGTTCCTGAATTTTGATTTAATTTGATTCTGAATACTGACACTATGTTCACATTCAGCCTTAGCCACTGGTGTAACCGTTGCAATCTGATAAATGTTTTCAAACTCTGGAGACACACCTCAGGGTTTTATTTAACTCCAAAAACTGGTTAGCGTTTTGCTCATGAAAATGCTAAAACATTGTGAAAATGCATAGCACTTGCCTCACTGTGTTTAACAAGCGTAGCACTTCTAGAAAATCTATATAAATACTTTCTGTACAGGTAGCATTGTCCCAAGAAAAAAACTGCAAATCAGTTATTTAAAACCCTGCACCTGGATGCTCTTTCAGTGTACATCTTCCACGAATTGCCGGAATGACAGCGACTGGTAGTACTCATTGGCGACCATGATCTGATTTGGTAAAATGAATTCCCTTTATGCAGATTCTGTAGCTAGGTCAGAAAAGTTGAAGTTCTTCAGAATTCTGTCTGTAGACTTCACCATCAGTATTGAAATCATCTGGCTGTTTTACAGCTGCAGCTCTTGGGTTCTAAAATGCAGAAGCAGCTTATTAAGTCGAAGGTTTCTGAGGGGGAAATGTCTGTCCAGTTCATCGGTTAAAGCACTGATGCATGTGCATTTTAAGGTATCAAAAGCTGGTCTCCGACAGTGTCTTGCTGGGGTGGCGCTAGAGAGCACACCTACGAAGTGGTTACATTTTTCACAGCTTTTCACAGCAGAGAAGTTTAAAACTATAAAATATAATTTTTAAGTAAAAAAAAAAAAGATTCAAGTAAACATCAACACTGTTCGATAGAGTGCGAGCTCAGGATTCTACTGCTGCAATTTTCAAGGATGTGTCATACTAATAAAGGTGGACCAGGCGGATCTAAACTTCCATCATCAACTGAGCAACAGGCCTCATCAACACCAACCTCGAGTACAACTGACCCCACTTGGAAAGCTCTACAACTGTCGATGCAGGCCATCGACTCGAAAGTTGAAGCTATATTGCAGCGTATAGATGAACAGGACATTAAAATTGAGATTGCAACAAAAACGGCTAACACTGCAGAGTCCCAAGCAACTAAGGCTCTTTTGGCTACCGCTAAACTGACCCAAGAGAACTCTCAGCTTCAATATAGACTGGAGGCACTAGAAAATGCTCAGTGTGCCTCCAATGTGCGCATCATTGGATTGCCGGAGAGTAAGGACGACCCACACCCCCTAACTTTCTTAAAAGCCTGGCTGCCAGGGGCTCTATATCTGGATTCTGAATGGGCTCTGCATTTCCTTCGGGCATATAGAATCTCACCAAGATCAGCGGCTGCACAGCAGGACTTATCTTGCACCATACTTCTGATAACAGATGGGGTAGCAACTCGGGACTGTTTGCTCCAGGCTGCTTGTACAGCGGAGAGGTTGAACTGTGATGGCCACACCATACGTTTTCCTGGATCTATTCTATGCTATGAGGGCACGACGCAAACAATTTGACGGGGTTCGGGCCCAATTGAGAAGTCTCAGTGTGGTGCACTCATTGTTAATGCCAGCTCGGTTGAGAATTTTCTGTGGAGACTGTACATTTCAGTTTACAGACCCAGCAGAGGCTGGGAAAAGGGCTGACTTAATAAGAAGAGTTTGAGACTGCAAATGGGTCCAGGATGGAGGATCACAGCTTGGACGAGTCTGATGTGGCAACCTGAAAGAAGTTGGAAGGGCCATGGTCTGTTTTAGAGATGCTATCCAGTATTTGAGGACACAGTAGTTGTTGCAATGCTATAACAAATATATCCGAAAAATAAGTTTGGTTTATAAAGTTGTTCCCCTCTCTGTTTTTCATGGGAGTGTGTGCTAAATGTAAAAAAAATAGGATTTAATTATGTCAGGGAAGGGGTCATATCAACATTTGTGTTGAGGAAAGATCATGCTTGGACTACCTTTTTCTACTTGGACTGACCACCTAAGTTCTGTAGGGTGCAGCCATCCTCTTTTTGTATGTGACGTTTAAAAAATATATTCATGGCCCCCCCCCCACCCCCATCCTTAACTGTATAATGTCTAGATTGCTCATTCCGTATCCATTGGATGGTTCCTATATAATGTACTGATCTCTGACATTTGGATGCAACTTTATATTGTATTCTATAAATGCAATAAATACAAAATATAAAAAGAAAGCTGGTCTCCAAGTGTGAATGTCAGAGTTTATCACCTTTGTACTTACTGCCTTCAAGATCAGTAGTGAAAAATTGTCTCTCTGATGGACCTGGGTTTTCAATTAAAGACCTTGCCACCTCTTTTTGTACTCATGACCATGGTAGAACAGTGGAGAAGTCAAGATTTTCCCTTGGGAAATTTTTTGAAAGAAAAACAGTATGTGACGAGACATCCATCATTAGGTAAGAAAGAGCCACAAAATAAACTGATGCACAGACAGCAGCTGTCCCTTTGCTTTGTCACTGTCTAGTGAATCGGATGAAGTCATGTGTTCTAACATATCCCTTAATGATTTAAGAGTCCTGCACACAACAGACACTACACCACAAATGGACGATCACCGAACTGCATGAGCCTGACAGTATTTCAGAACTGGTTCTTGCATCTGTTTCTATAGTTCATGCAGTTTGTTGCTTCTGATAGCAGAACTACTGAAGAAAATGAAACTGGACCTCCAGTCTCTTTGAGATTTTGTCACTTGTTCCACTGACAGAGCTGCATCACTGGCACACAGGGCCAACCCAAACGATGGTCTGTGCGGTGTACTCCAAGCAGGTCATGGTTATAACCAGTTCTTAGTTTTGTACTACAACTTGATGACAGCCAGTCATGACTGATGCTCCATCAGTACAGACAGCAGCAAGGTTTTTACCTATATTGCTCTTGTCGTTGAGAAGTTGACAAAGTCCCAGTAAATAGTGGCGATCTTTTCAGCAAAAAATTCTGCTTTTGCTTTAAAAGCAAGTACATGTAATATTAAGTACTGTATGTAAACTGAATCTCTTGCTATTGCTAATGTCTTGGACTGAGCCAGTATCACGCTTACCACTGGGCTATTAACATAGAAACATAGACGATGACGGCAGATAAGGATCGCAAGGCCCATCCAGTCTGCCCATTTCTTTTTCTACCTTATGAATGTGCCATCGGCCTTTGCTCTGTCAATGGCCTATCTATTCATACTCCTCTGTATTGCTCCCTTATGCCTATCCCATGCCTGTTTGAAGCCCTGCACTGTATTCATATCCACCACTTCCCGAGGTAGGCTGTTCAATGCATTCACCACCCTTTCTGTGAAAAAGAACTTCCTCACATTACCCCTTAATCGGCCTCCCTCTAATCTCATGCTGTGTCCTCTTGTCCTGCTATTTTTCTTGTATTGAAACATGTTAGACTCTTTCACCTTGTTAATGCCCTTAAGGTGTTTGAATGTTTCTATCATATTACCTCTCTCCCTCCTTTGCTCTAAGGTATACATATTGAGCTCCGTTAATCTGTCCTCATATGTTTTCTGATCTAATCTCTACACCATTTTGGTTGCCCTTCTCTGGACTGCCTCAATTTGATTAATGTCCTTGTGAAGGTGTGGCCTCCAGTACTGCTAAACGATTAAGTAGGGCTGCTGATTGGTTGACCTATATACAGTTGAGAAATCAGTACACTAAGGAGCTCAAAAGAGTAAAACAGGAGTATTTTAAGGGACAACTTCATCTGAACCATAGATCAAATCCAAGGCAGTTTTGGGGAGTTGTAACAGATCTTATGGTGAATAAAAATAGAGAACAAATAATGAGGATTGAGTGTAAGGGGAAATCTGTACCTGTAAGCATGAAAGTAGCCAACATGTTCAATAATTATTTTAATAATGTGGAGGTACAGATTCAAAATTATAGTTCAGGGTCAGTGATTGATACGAATAAGGGGGTATGGGACATAAGTTAATGGTAAATGGAGGTAAAGTTTTTCCTTTTGGTCACATATTGGTGGATGAGATTAGAACTGAATTGTTAAGTTTGGATGCCTCAAATGCCAAAGGTTTGGATAACATCGCTAACAATCTACTGAATTGTGCTGCTCCGTGTATTGCATTTCCATTGGCCTACTTATTTAATTATTCTCTTGAAACAGATAGTTATCTGGAGGGTTGAAAGGTGGCAAAGGTTGTTCCAGTTTATAAGTGGGGCTCTAGGATGGAGCTTAGTAATTTTAGACCCACTTCCTGCTTTCACAGGTTTCTAAAATAATGGAAAAGTTGGTAGCTAGACAATTGAAAGCCTACTTAGAATGGGGTAATTTGTTAAATGAGTATCAGTCCGGTTTTTGATCAAAACATAGTACCCAGTCTGCTCTGGTAAAAGTGGTGGGGGATATCCAGCTGGGCCTGGACAGGAGGAACTCAGTTGGGGCTGTCTTTATTGATTTGTCAAAGGCGTTTGACACCCTAAATGATGATGTCCTCCTGTCCAGGCTCAGGAATTTGGGTATAAGATCAGAACAGAAATGGTTTAGTTATTATAGTACAAATAGCGAACAAATGGTAGAAATTGGGGAATTTAAATCTACAGTACTTCCGATTAAGGTAGGGGTACCCCAAGGTTCTATATTGGGCCCCCTACTTTTTAATATTTATATAAATGGCTTAAAAATTTAGTGTTCCTGAAGTTAGATACCACATATACACTGATGATACGTTGATATATGTGATGGGGAGTTCCTTGGAAGGTATTAATACTAAGTTACAATCTGTTTTTTTTTTTTAATTGCAAACCTTTTTTGATACCCTGAATTTGATTATAAATGTAAAGAAAACACGGGTGGTCCATTTTAGGGGTTCGACTATTTTATATCCACCCTTGGATATTAGGACTAAAACGGGGGAGAAAGTACAAGAAGTAACAAGTTACAAATGTTTGGGGATGTGGTTAGATTGTAGGTTAAAATGGGATAAGCATTTGGATTGTTTGTTGAGTAGTCTTAGTAGGAAACTGGGAATGCTCTATAAACTAAAGTATTATATGACTAAAGAAATACGATGCAGGATTGTGGAAACCATGATCTTGCCAGTACTTGATTATGGGGATTATGGGAGGGCATCGGGGGTGGAGCTGGTTAGGCTGGATGTGCTGTACAACAGGCTTGCCCGCTTCATCCTCAATGCCCCCAGAAATACCCATCATTGTGATCTGTATAGGGCACTGGATTGGTGGTGTTTGGAAGAAAGAAGAAATCTGCATTTTGCAACCTTTATGGGTAAAATTAATGGGAAAAAATTGCCCAACTATATCTTGAACATGCTTGCTGTTAGAGAACAAAGAGAGGGATTGCAATCTTCAAGTGGTATACAATATGTTATTCCAAAATGTAATTTAGGGGTGGGTAGAGCTTCTATTTTACGTAGGGGTCCCAAAATTTAGAATCTTCTGCCACTAGAAATTAGTGAAGGAAATATACTTATTTAACTCTAGGATGTTAAAAAATTGGTTTATGAAGTCTATACACAGACTAAAACACAGCTGTCAATGAATTAGTTAAGCATTATTACTGATCCAAAGTTAAGGTATCTTGTATAAAAATAACATGAAACAAATCTGCTATAGCATTTTAAATTTTGATATTGGGTATTGTATTTAGATGAAACAAAGTTCAATTTCTGTATTTTTTGTACTGTTATAATTGGCAAATATGTGTGAAAATGGTTATGTGATTTGTGTAGATGCCTTTGTTTTTGTTTATATGATTTTTATTATTTTTTATTGTAGTAATTGTGATTGTGATTGTTTATTGTGATTGTTTGTCTTAAAGGTTTGTAATTGGATGTTTGGATTGGACCTCCTTGGAAATGAGTTTTTAACTCAGCGGAGTTTATCCTATATTCCTGTTCATTCTATCATGACTAATAACAACATTTTACAAACAAACTGCATGCAGTACTCCAGATGGGGCCTAACCAGTGGCTTGTAAAGAGGGATTATTACCTCCCTCTTCCGACTTGTGATACACCTACTAATGCACCCCAACATCCCTCTAGCCTTACCTACTGCTTTAGTAGTCTGCTTGGATGATTTCAGGTAATCGGTGATGATGACGCCCAAGTCTCTTTCTTCCCTTGTAACTACCAGCAACTCCCCTCCCAGCCTATAGGTGGTTTCAGGGTTTCTCTTCCATATGTTCATGATCTTGCACTGCTTTGCGCTAAACTCCAGTTGCCACTCTTCCGACCATTTTCCTAGTTTATTCAGATCTCTTCTCATTCTGCCCACCCCATCTGGATCATCTACTCTGTTGCAGATCTTGGTGTCATCTGCAAACAGACAAACGTTACCCTCCAGTCCATCTGCAATGTCACTGATGAAGATATTGAAGAGGACTGGCCCCAGGACTGATCCCTGAGGTACCCCACTTGTGACTTGCATCTCTAACTGTATACCGTTTACCACCACTCTCTGTTTTCTGCCCATCGACCAGTTTGCCACCCAGTTGACCAACTTCTGACCCACCCCGAGCCTACCCAGCTTATTAATCAATCTTCTAAATGTAATTTAGGGGTGGGTAGAACTTCTGTTTTACGTAGGGGTCCCAAAATTTAGAATCTTCTGCCATTGGAAATTAGTGAAGGAAATGTACTTATTTAACTCAAGGAGGCGTGGAAAGGATGAGAAGGGACTTGGCAAGGTTGGAGGAATGGTCAGAAGTATGGCAGCTAGGATTCAATGCAAAGAAGTGCAAAATAATGCACCTGGGAAACAAGAACCAAGGGGAAGAATACACAATGGGGGGGGGGGAGGTAGTAACAACAACAACAAAAAAGGAAAGAGATCTGGGGGTAATCATATCAGGTGACCTTAAGGTTAGCAAGCAATGTGAGAAGGCAGTAGGGAGGGCTGGGGGTATACTGGGATGCATAGGGAGAGGCATCAGCAGCAGAAAACAGGAAGTTGTTATCCCTCTGTACAGACAGTTGGTGAGACCCCATCTGGAGTACTGCGTCAGTTCTGGAGACCCCATCTCCAGAAGGACATAGACAGGATAGAGGCAGTCCAGAGGAGGGCACTAAAATGGTGCAGGGTCTGCAAGAGAAGCCGATGAGGAGAGACTAAAGGAGCTTAATATGTATACCCTTGAGGAAAGAAGGAGAGGGGACATGATAGAAACTTTAAGTACCTTAGTGGAATCAACAAAGTCCAAGAGGGTAGCATCTTTCAGAAAAAGAGATGTAAGAACAAGGGACACAATTTAAAGATAGAGGGGGCTGCTCAGGGACAATGTGGAGAAGTATTATTTCACAGAGAGGGTAGTGGATGCATGGAACAGCCTTCCTGAGGAGGTTGTAGGGTCTAAAACTGTGGGAGAATTCAAGAATGCATGGGACAGACATAAAGCAATTCTTGTGGGGGGTAGGAAGAAATAGGCTGTTGGTTAACTAGGATCTGCAGCCTATCCTGTAGGTAGGGAAATGGGCAGACTAGATGGGCCAAGCTGTCCTTATCTGCCATCAGTCTTATGTTTCTATGTGGAACAGTATTGAAAGCTTTTTTGAAGTCAAGGTAGGCAACATCAACTGCTGCCCCTTGGTCCACCACTCTGGTTACCCAGTCAAAGAAATCTATGAGATTAGTTTGGCAGAACCTTCCTTTTGTAAACCCATGCTGTACTGGATCCTGTGCTCCTATGGATTCCAGGTGTTGCACTATCCTTTCCTTAAGGAGTATCTCCATAATTTTGCCCATTACTGAGGTAAGACTGACTGGTCTGTAGTTCCCTGCCTCCTCCCCTGCTACCACTCTTGTGGAGTGGGATGACATGAGCCCTTCTCCAGTCTTCTGGGACCTCTCCTGTTCTCAGAGACTCACTAAACAGTTCTGATAATGGCTCTGCTAGTTCCACCCTTAGCTCCTGTAGTACCCTGGGATGTATACCATCAAGTCGCATTGCTTTGTCCACCCTGAGCTTATCGAGCTCTTGTTGGACCCTTTCTTTTGTGAAGGGACTAGTGCACACCTCCCTCCCCCCTGTGTACATCGTGCTGAGCTGTGGGCCCTGCCCTACCTTCTCTTCAGTAAATACTGAGCAGAAGTATCTATTTAGGATAGATGCTTTTACATGGTCCTCCTCACATGCCCCCCTTATCCCCTTTGATCTTAGCAATACCCCCCTCTGGACTTTCTCCTTTCACTAATGTATCTATAGAAAGTCTTGTCACCTTCCTTTACTGTTTGTGCTAGTGTTTCCTCGGTTTGGGCTTTTGCCTGCCTTACTGCCTTCTCTGCTTGGTATGCCTCCCTATCTTCATCCTGTTGCGTTCCCTTATATTTCCTGAAGGCCAGCCTTTTGGCTCTGACCTTTTCTGCTACTGTTTTTGAGAACCAAAGTGGTTTCCTTCTTCTTTTGCACTTCCTTTTCTCTCTAACACAGTGGGATGTTGCTTCAAGTATTTCATCTTTAATGCTTGCCCACTTTGCCTGTACCCCCTCACCTGTATTTCTTTTTGCCAGGGCTAGCTTAACTCTGTTGGCCATCTTATCAAAGTCAGCTCCTCTGAAGTCCCATATTTATGCCTTGGAATGGGATGATTTAGTTCTTGTGGCCAAATTGAACCATACCATGTGATGGTCACTGGCCCCCAGGTGACCTACCTGGAGATCTGTGATCCTTTTCCCTGTTAGTCAGTACTAGATCTAGGATAGCCCTGTCTCTTGTGGGTTGTCGTACCAGTTGTTTGAGTTTCTCCCCCTGCAGGGAATCCACCATGCGTCTAGTTCTGGCAGATGTTCCTGATGGAATTGACCAATCTGTATCTGGCATGTTGAAGTCTCCCATTATCAGAACCTCCCCTTTAGCTGTCATATTTTGTACAACTTGTAACAGTAATGTGTCTATGTCCTCCCCCTGGTCTGGAGGCCTGTACACAACCCCAGTTCGTATGGCTGTCCCATTTCCTGTTTCCAGGGTGACCCACATTTCTTCTGGCTCCTTATGTGTATTCTGAATTTCTGTAGCTTTGATATTTTTATTGACATAAAGGCCACTCCACACCCCCCTTTTTGAACCTCAGTCTCTTCTGAACAGTACATAGCCAGGTACTGAAGTCTCCCAAGTGTGGTTACTGGTAAACCATGTCTCACTAATGGCTACTGTGTCCAGTTTAGCCTCTGTCATTATTGCCTGCAGGTCTGGGATCTTGTTTCCCAGACTGCGAGCATTTGTGTACATGATTTTCCATTGGCCAGATTTCAGTGTGTTAGTTGTTGGGTGATGTCTGGCATTTCCCCTGTATGTCGTATGGGGGGCCGGACCTTTTTCCTTACCTGGTGATGCAAATGAACTACAAACATGCTGAACTCCTGTTTTGACCACTAGCCGAGGGGAAGGGTGTTCTTCCCATTCGACATATGGTGTGCTGCACCCCTCTCCCTATTTGCTAGTTTAAATATTCTGCAAAGACATCAAACTTCTGCCCCAATGCACTGACTCCCTCCTTAGTTAGATGCAGTCCATCAAATTTAAAGAACTTGCGCTCCCAAAACTGTTGCCAGTTCCCTACAAATTTGTGTCCTTTTTCCTGGCACCAGCCCTTGGGCCATATGTTTAGCTCCACTGTCTCCCGTACTCTGACCTTCTGTCCATCTGCCCCCCTCTGCAAGACTGGCAGGATCTCAGAGAAGGAGATGCCGGATGAAATGGATGATAGTTTGTTACCCAGCCTGGACAGGTGATCCTTGGTCTCCACAACTGACCGTCTGGCGAGATCGTTAGTCCCTATGTGTACCAGGATGTCAATGTTTTCTCCTGCTTCCCGAACAGTTTTAGCAGTGTGGTCAGTGTATCTCCACGCTGATGTACCTGGGAGATATCTGACCATTACCCCTGGCTGGAGATAGGCAACTCCCTGAATTGTGGAGTCTCCTATGATCAGAAGTTTTTTTTTGATTTCCTTTTTGCTTTTTTTGTTTTGGTTCCTGTTTTGGGTGAGTTTTGTTGTGCTAGGTCCTGTGCTGCAGTGTTCTGCTCTGCAGTGTCCTCTGCTCCTTTGTTTGATTTCGGAGATAGAGGCAGATACCGGTTTGTAGTTTTTTTTATGGTTTGCGGAGGTGATATGTTGGAGATGGGGCTCCCGATTTGCCCCTCCTAACCGCCTGCCGACCTCCTGGACCAACTACCCTCTGCAATCGAGATGCTTCTGTTGGATGTTGAGGAAATGGCAGGCGTTTCTTATATTTCCTCTTGAATATGCAATTTGAGGTGCGCAATCTCTGCCCATGCTGCCTGGAGCTGAGCCCTTAGGTCGCCAATGGCCCAGCATGTAGTACAGTGTCCTAAATCCTGTAAAACTGCCCTTCTAAAAAGTGTTCCGCAGTACCTGCTGTTAATGATATCCATTCCAGATAAGTTGCTGGGTTTATAACCTGGTCAAAATAATTAGAAGGAAGAAAATGAAAGCAAAAGTTTGATTTTGTCTTGTTTGTTTTTGTATAACTTATGACAAGTTAAATTACTAGTGCCCCTGTAAATGAGGTCATTGTGTGCATACCCCTCTGATCCGCCCCCTCCTTCCTGCTTTCCTACAGGAAATGTCACGACTGTGCTGCCCTATAAAAGGAGTGTAGTGTGGGGAGGCTGGGCCCTTCCCCTGCCGAAAAAGAACCACGGACAAAAGAAACATGGAAGTAAGAGCAGGAACAATCAGCCAGCAACAAATGCAGTAGCCCTGAAAGCTTATCCTAATGATAGATAAAACTGCAAAACCTGTAAAGCACCACCTGTAATAATTTCACAGAATATAAATACCCTGTAAAAAACACTTTGCTACAGAGAAAAATAAAGCAGTAACAGAAGATATACCTTGCAAAAAACTATTTGAATCAGAAGAGCACGGCAGTAATCTGTAGACACACACTGTAATAATTCAGCAGAAGGTATACCAGCAACAACGATTTGAATCAGAGAAAAATAAAGCAATAAAATGTTAGCAACAAACAAACAATCCCTGTGAGTACAAAATAAAAATAACAACACACAGTACATCTGCCTAACCAAAAGAAGCCTTAATCCTTTCCCTTGCTCTGGTAAGGTTATTTGCTCTGTCCTTTCAAGCAACCTAGAAGAAAAGAGCTCAGGTGAAGCTAGGTGCCTTGGCCAGCAAACCTAGTCTTCTACCTTCATAGCAACGTCCAGCTTCTCCGCCATGGTCTGTGAAGTGGCCTCATGCATTTCAGACCGTTCAGATGCATTCATGTAGGTGCCATAAGCCCCATCTACTTTGAAGTCTTTAACAAATGGACACTCCATTTCCTTCAGAAACTGATCACGTTTAACAAACATTGTGTTAGGCAGTTCATTTTTAGCAACAAAATATGCAGTTCTCAATAACCCTTTAAGTTGCTCATCACTCTGTGCAGTAGCCTTATTTGTTGCCTTTGCCATTGCCTGATGGCTTGATTCAGTGTCCGTTTTTTCTTTTTTTAATGCTTTAGTATGAGCAGTGCTACCAGAATGCCTTATTAGGGTGGATGTTTTGTAACACGTGTTTTTTAAAAGGAATGGGTGCAAAAGACTTATAAATAGAACAGCTCATTTGGTCATTCTTTTTTTGTCAAACAACCACCACCAGCTGTATATGTTGAGCCACCTTTGCTGGAATTTATATTGTTTTTTTAGAGGAGTTACAGGTTAGTGCAGTGTCTGTTGTGTCTGGGTCATAAATTATTAATTCTTGTGGCTGGAATTCTAGTACAGGGTCTTATACGTCTACTATGCTTTTTTTTTTTTTTCTGACACTTGTTCCACAGGGGCCTCTTGCTCATTTGGTTGTGTTCTTTTCAGCCAGGTCAATAATGACGCATGTTGTGCCATGTCACTTTAATTTTGTATATCTAAGTTCTTGGGACACAGCCCCAATTTAAAGACATTCCCACCCTTTCAGCTGTTTCCCCACAGTTCTCTTTTGGCACAGAAGTTCTTTTTTTTTTTTTTTTTATGTTTTTAATCCATCTGGGACACACCCAGGTAACTGACCTTCCCACCCGCTTTTTCCCCACACAGTTGTCTTCTTCCTTCTTGCAAAAAATACATCCAGCTTCTCTTGGGACACACCCAGGTAATGGACCTTCCCTCCCAGTTGCTTGACCACACAGTTGTCTTCCTTCTTGCAAAAGTTCTATTTTTTCTTTCTTTTTTTAATAAAAAATCCAACTTTTCTTGGGACGCACACAGGTAATAGACCTCCTGCTCAGTTGTTTTATCAGTTGTCTTGTTTCTTGCAAAAGTTCTTAAATTTTTCTGATTCTTTTATAACAAATCCAGGGGACACAATCACACCTAGGTAATGGGCCTTCCAACCCAGTTGTTCCCCACACTGTCTTCTTTCTTGCAAAAGTTATTTTTATTGTGTTTTTTTTTTTTTTTTGTTATAATAAAGGACCTTCCCACCCCTTTCAGTTGTCTCCCACCCCCCCCAAATTCTTGCAAAAGTTTATTTTTCCTGTTTTTTTCTTTTTATAATAAATCCAGCTTTTCTTGGGATACACCAAGGTTACAGACCTTCCTTCCCCTTTCAGTTGTTTCTTCATGCAGTTCTTGCTAAATTTCTTTAATTTTTTCTGTTTATTTCTTTTATAATAAATCCAGCTTTTATTGGACACATGCAGTTAACAAACCTTCAAACAACATGAAGTCTTGCTATATTATGACAATTGCAGTTTGTCCCACCATTAGAACTGCCCCGGAGGTGAAATAGTTAAATTCCATGCCAGGCATGGAACTTGGAGCGCGAGCTCGGTTAGAGAAGCTCTGTCTGTGTGGTTTCAAACTGAAACTGTCAGATTCTTTACTCCGCCTCACTGAACAGTCACTCCGGAGATTTCTCCTACTGCTTGGTTCATTTCTCAGTTTAAAAGTGTTTTCTCGGTTAAATTTAACCTCGAGTATTATTATTTTAACCGCAAACCGATCGGTTCAAGCTCTGTCTGTGGTATTGTAAGTAATAGACAGGTTTATTTCTGTGTGGAACTTGTAAATGTTTATCGGTTTGGTTTGAACCGATCAGGTTGTTTTAAAACTTTAAAATCAAGCATTTAAAAGCTTTTAGAGTGCGGTTCCGGTTCTTATCGGTTCTAAAAAACCGGATTTCATTAGATTTTTTTCCTGACCCGTGACACTGTTGGGAACCGATAAGGGTGTCTTACCTAGCACTGCCGTTAAAGGGCAAGTTTTTGGTTAGGCTGGCATTATGTCTGAGAAACCCAAAAGAAAAACCGGGCCCACTGGGTTTCAACACTGTGGTGTCTGTGGGGAAGCCTTTGCCAAGGCTGACCCACACACCACATGTGTATATTGTCTGGGGTTTGACCACCCCAATTCAGACTGCCAGATTTGTAAGAATTTCCCTGCAGCCACCCTGGATAAGAGAGTTGGCAGGCTCAGGGAACGAGAGGCCAAAAAGTCCGCTGACCCGGATGGCCAGCCCGGTTCGGTGCCAACCGAACCAGAGGGAGTGCCCTCTGACCAGGGCGAGACTTCCTCGGCCAAACGTAGAGCTGACTCTGAGGAGCCAGTTCCAGTAAAGAAAACCAGGAAATCAGCAGGTGTGGAGTCTAAAATTCCTTCTCCAACTGCTGCAGAGATAGCAAGAGCTATACAAATTGTCCAGTCACTTTCTCCGGTTCCGTCCGAACCGCCACTGTCTGGTAAAAGGTCGGTTCGGCCGGTTCCACCGGGTTCAAGAATATGATTTACAAGAGTTTTACAAACCAGAGGAGGGAGGATGATTATGAATAGTATGAATGTGACTTTGAGAGTCTGGGTGTGCCCATTGAACCGACATCTCCCCAGACAGACCTTCAGAATCTCCCCTTGCGCTTTCTGAGTCCCCTTCTCACTTTATGTTTTATAAAAAGGTTGCTGAAATCCTCCAGCTCCCATTGGAGGACGCTGTGGATGAGCAAGAGGAACCTGATTTTGTAGAAATGATGGATATCCCAGAGTCTAGGAGATTGTCTATCCCCTTATATAAGTCATTTAGGAAACAAACAATACAAATTTTAAAAGCTCCTAATTCTGTGCCTCCTGTGGACAAGAAGATGGACAGGAGGTACACTTTGTCAGGTCCTGATACAGAATTCCTGTCACAGCAATGCAGTCATTGTTGGAGTAGTTCAGGCTGCAGCCTGTGATAAGGCTAATATTCCTTGGCTTCACATCCTCCTGACAAGGATTCCAGGAAGATTGATGCCATGGCTAAAAACAATACATGGCAGCGCCCTTGGGACTCAGGCAAGCAAATTACATGGCTTATGTGGCAAGATACCAGAAATCTAGATGGGACACTGTCATGGCTTTAGCAAACAGGCCCTGGCCAGCTTGCTAAGGAGCTGGAACAGGTGGCTGCTGATGGTATTGAGGCATCCAAGGTGCAGTTCCATGCTGCTGTGGATTTTAATGATGTATCCTCTATCATGGCTACATCTGTGGCTTTTCGGAGATTGGCTTGGCTCAGGTGTACTAGCTTGTCACAGGATACCCAGACTGAGGCTATGGATTTTCCTGTGGTAGGAAATTCTCTGTTTGGGGAGCAGACAGAGAATTATATGAAGAAAATGGATGAATATAGGACAACCTGTAAGAGTGCTCAGGCCAAGGAGCGGCAAGCCACTCCTTAGAGGCAGACCCCAAGGGGTAGAGGTAGGCCTTTTCACAGGCCTTTTAACCAAACCCAGGCCTCCTCTGCTTATGCTCAGAGGGGGTTCCTTCAGAGGGAGAGGCAGACGGGGTGCAAGCAGGCCTGCTCCCACCCCTCAGCCTAAAGCCCTGCAAACAGGCACCCTGATGGGGTGCCCAGGGCCGATTCTCCATTACCTGTGGGGCAGGTTGGCTTACTTGCTCAACTGGGAGTCCCTAACATCAGACAAGTGGGTCCTGGAAGTAGTAAGCCGGGTCTGGTTCTCAGCTTCAAAAATTTCAAAGATGAGAATCAGATCTTTTCCACCTGCAAACCCTCTAGAGACCTTTGCCTTAGAAACAGAAGTCTCAACCCTCCTGGCTCTCAGAGCTGTAGAAAGGGTTTCTCCCCTACACCAGGGCAAGGGTCTGTACTCCAGGTACTTCCTTACCCCAAAAAAGACAGGAGAATGGCGGCCCACCTTGGACCTAAGATATCTAAACAAGCACCTTTTGAAACCAAAATTCAAAATGGTGACCCTGGCAATGATCTTACCTTCTCTAAGGCCAGGGGACTGGCTAGCTTCCCTGGACCTCAAGGATGCCTATTTCCATGTTCTCATCAGAAGCTCCCACCGAAAGTACCTCAGATTCGAACTGCCCTCAGGCCATTACCAGTTCAGAGCAATGCCCTTCGGCCTTACCTCTGCCCCAAGGGTATTCACAAAATGTCCAGCAGTAGCAGTTGCTCATTTAAGAAGGCAAAAGATTGCCATCTTTCCCTACCTAGACGACTGGCTCATTGTGGGTCAGTCTCCAGACCAGGTCAAATCACACCTGCAAGTTACCCAGCAGCTGCTCACCTCTCTGGGTTTTCTTCTCAACCTTCCAAAGTCAGTTCTGGAACCTGTCCAGGTACTCACCTTTATAGGTGCAGAATTGGACACAAAGCAGGCCAGAGCCTTCCTGCCCCTACAAGGGTAAGGAGCCTAGTGGCCCTGGCCTCCTCCTTCACCCTGCAGGTCTTTCGACCAGCAAGGCACTTCTTACAGCTACTAGGACACATGGCTGCTTCCACAGCTGTAGTGCAAAGAGCAAGGTTTCAGATGAGGGACATTCAGTTTCATTTGAGAGCCTTCTGGTCCCAAAGGAAAGATCCCCTTTCCAAGTTGATCCCAGTTACTCGAACCCTGATCCAGGCCCTTCAGTGGTGGCAGGATCAGAGCAATTTGAGACTAGGGTTCCCCTTCATCCCCCCCCATCTCACTCCTTGACCCTTACTACAGATGCGTCCCTTCTGGGTTGGGGAGCTCACATGGGCGACCTCTCCACTCAGGGAGTGTGGTCCCCTCAGGAGTCCCTGCTCCACATCAATTTGCTGGAACTCAGAGCTGTTTTTCTAGCACTTCAGGCTTTTTCTGCATCTGTTCAGAACAAAGTGGTACAAGTCAGAACAGACAATACCACTACAATGTGGTACATCAACAAACAAGGGGGCACTTGTCTTCGGCCCTGTGCACCGAGGCAATGAAGTTGTTGTCTCTGGCTTATTCCCTGAACACTTCCCTCATAGCAGTTCACCTCCCAGGGAAGGACAATGTCCTGGCAGATGCTCTCAGCAGGATTTCCCAGGGCCATCACGAATGGTCTCTGGATCCCCAAGTACTGGGGATAGTTTTTGCCAGATGGGGCACCCCTCAGATAGATCTTTTCGCAGCCCCAGACAATCACCAACTTCCACTGTTTTGTTGCAGGCCCCCAGTGATGGGCTCAGTCCCCCTGGATGCCTTTCTCCTAGATTGGGAAGGGAAGTTTCTATACGCCTTTCCCCCCTTCCCTCTCCTTTTCAAGGTGCTAGTCAAAATCAGATCCCAGCCTTGCAGGATGATTCTGATTGCTCCAGATTGGGCCAGACAGACCTGGTACCCACTCCTTCTGTCTTTAGCAGTCCATCTTCCCCTATGTCTCCCCAGGAATCACAACCTGTTAACCTGTGCCCAGGGGAGAGTCTGGTATCCGAATCTCAAATCCCTCAACCTCAAGGACTGGCTCTTGAGGAGTTAGAATTTGCTGACCTACACCTTTCTCAAGGTGTTCTTGAAATCCTGAAGGCTTCTAGGAAGCTTTCCACTAGGGCTACTTATAACTCTAAATGGAAAAGGTTTTCCATCTGGTGTTCTGGGAAACATATTTCCCCGGAATCTGCTGACTTGCCCATTGTTTTGGACTATATGGTCCATCTTAATTCTTTGGGTCTGAGACCAGCTACCCTGAAAGTACATTTGGCAGCTGTCTCTGCCTTTATTTCAGCAGGAAAGCCCTCCTCCCTTTCTGCTCACCCTGTATTTTCCAAGTTTTTTAAAGGATTACTTCATACTAATCCACCTTTCAGGGACCCGACCCCTGCCTGGGATCTTAATGTTTGCATTGCTCAGTTGATGCTACCCCCCTTTGAACCTCTGTCTTCCGCAGAGCTTAAGTACTTGACTTGGAAAACTGTTTTTCTAGTAGCTATCACTTCTGCCAGGCGCATAAGTGAGTTACAAGCTTTGTCAGTAGAGACTGACTTTATTTCCTTCCACAGGGACAAGGTAGTCCTTAGGACTAACAGGAAGTTTTTGCCTAAGGTGGTTTCAGATTTCCATCTTAATCAATCTGTCTCCCTTCCAGTGTTCTTCACTGACCATTCCTCCTCTGGTGAGAGGAGGTTGCACAGTTTAGATGTTAAGAGAGCCCTAAGTTACTATATAGAGCATACCAAGGGTCACAGATTCGAATCCCTCCAACTTTTTCTCACTTATGGTGAGGTTGGGAAAGGGAAACCTGCCACTAAGAGATCCATTGCCAGGTGGATTGTCTCTTGTATCCAATTTTGTTATCAAAAACTGGGGAAGGTTCCCCCTTCAGGTCTGAGGGCTCACTCTACCAGAGGTACAGTTGCGTCTCTAGCTGCTGCTAGAGACATCCCTATCTTAGAGATATGTCAAGCAGCTACTTGGAAAATGGTACACACTTTCATCAAGCATTACTCCCTGGATGTCCAGGCCAGGAGGGATGCTCGGTTTGGCACAGCTGTGCTTCAGAGCCTATTCCCCAAGTAGGTTCTGTCCTTCCTCCATGGAGGTACTGCTGTGTAGTCTGCAGTTGTCATAATATAGCAAGACTTCATGTTGTTTGAAGAAAAAATTACTCACCTTAGTAATGTTGTTTCTTCTAATGGAGTCTTGCTATATTATGACCTCCCCCTCAGCCTGCCCCTTTCAGAACTTCTACTTGGGTATGGGGTGGTCTGTCCAGTGTGGGCACTTGTTTATGCCCATTTTATAATTTTTCCACCCCCTTTTTTTCTTGGGGGTTTTTGGGGTGTTGTGTTTTGTTTTACCTTATCTTATCTTATTTTCTGGCCCCTGACTTGAGTCTTTGTGTTGGGACCAGGAATATGTGTTAATATTTAGGTAGCCAGTTGGCTAGTGTAGGTTACAGCTTCCACACAGAACCTTAGTGAGTTTTTGCTCGTAAAGATCTGACAGTTTCAGTTTGAAACCACATAGACAGAGCTTCTCTAACCGAGCTCGCGCTCCAAGTTCCATGCCTGGCATGGAATTTAACTATTTCACCTCCGGGGCAGTTCTAATGGTGGGACAAACTGCAATTGTCATAATATAGCAAGACTCCATTAGAAGAAACAACATTACTAAGGTGAGTATTTTTTTCTTCCCACCCTTTGCTTTCCCCTAAAATAACTGTTTTCTGGTGGTAGCTGCTTTGGAGTTTTTCTAGTTCCCTTCTTTCGGCACCAAGATTTTTTTTATTTTACCCTGGCATGTTCCGTCTTCCTTTTGGTACACACTTTGTCAACTTCTGAATGACATGGGCAAGCTGGACAACTTTTTTATTGCACCCTGTTGGTGTTACCTCCTTCTCTCCCAGTCCAGTCCAAGCAATTCTTTTTTCAGCCTCCCCTTAATTGTCCTAGTAGTTTTGTTTGGGCTAAATGCCCCTTTTATTTGTCACTCACCAGACTTTTTAGCTCAGTATTTTGTGTTTTCGCCTATTCAGCTGCTTTTCAGTGACTGCAGCATCATATTATGTCTGTGCCTGCTGCATCACGTTTCTTTTTCAGTTTTTCTGTAATTTTCTGTGAAGGCTACTGACTGACTGAGTCTTCTTGGCTGCCACAGACCTCAGCCCCACCTGCCCCTCCATGTTCTGCTACCAACACTGCATTTTTTTTTTGTTTGGTATTCTGTTCTTTTTTTTTTTTTTTTCTTTTACTTGGTTAAACTGTTTCTGGACCAAAAATAACAGGTCTGACTCTCTCGCTGCCACAGCTGTAGCTAGCAGTTGTCTTCATTGTTGTGTTTTGCTTTTTTCTCCTGTGTTGACTCCTTATGTTGGCTCTTCCCTCAACCTGCACTCCTCACAAAGTGGTGGCTCCTGCTCCCGATGCTGCAACGTTTCTCTCCCGTCCCTCCACATGCGTCAGTCTGGCAAGAGCAGTGGAGGATGAGAGAGGCACCAGGGAATCGAATATTGGCGCGCACACTGGACCACCAGTGAGGTCATAAAACATGAATGGCAAAGTGCCATTGAAGGCGCTCTATGGCACTTTGCCACGGCGCTGTGAGGGAGCTCAGTGTATGGGTATTGTCCCACATGGTGGGGGTCCAGAATTTGCAGGGGGGAGGCTAAAAATAGCACAATTTGTGCAATCCCCATGCCCTGTTAACCTAACAATGGCCTGCAGTAATGCAAATATATAGGCAAGAATTCATTCAAGAGATACAAAGGCATGATGGCAGAGTACCATAGCTCTCAACAGCCATGTATTTCATGGTATGCGGTCAAAATCGCGCAACCATTTTAGCGCGAGTCAGTATAGCGCTGCCTTAACAGCGCGGGTACTTAATAGCGTTTGACATTTAAGCAACAGTCTGATACAGCGCATAAACCCCACTGCAAGGCTGCCACCTAGCGTCCTTATCACTTCCTTGCAGCATGTATCTAAATTGTATATTAGACCATGGATTCCCCCACCCCAGCTACTTACAGTGTCTGCTAGTGTGTCTGTGCGATTTTTCAGGAGCCAGAAGGGTGGAGAGCTGGCTCTTCTAAATGGCTTTATGTATCATCACGAACGAGCCACTCCATCGAAGTCCTATTACAGGTGCCTAGATTATAAGGGGCACTGCAATGCAAGGCTGCATTTGAATAGGGAGATTGTCTTAAAGAGTATTGGAGAACACAATCATGTCCCCAGTCCTGCAGTGGTGTTGATGGTAGCTGTGGCTGGCATAATGGAGCGAGCAACAACCAGTAGCGAAACATCTCACCAGATTGTTGCAGGAACTGTTGCAGAGCTGTGCCCCTCTGTGGTTTCCCAGCTCCCTGCAATGTCGCTCATAAAGCGCACAGTGCGGCACACTCCCAGGGCAGCAGCCTGCCCACCACCAGAACCATCTAATGCTGCAGCTCTTGAACTAACGGATGACTCGTATGTGACCGTTAAAAACGAAAAATTCCTGCTGTATGATTCTGGCCCAGTGCCTGATCAAATATTGATTTTCACGACCTCTCAGGACCTAGAGCACCTCAAAAACAGTGTTCATTGGTTTGCAGATGGCACCTTCAAATGCTGTCCTACAGTATTTCAGCAAATGTAGACAATTCATGCCATTTGAAATAACAGCATTGTGCTCTTAATATATATCTTAATGGCAAACCGAACAATAGCATCCTATAACAGGGTGTTTAATGAAGTTCTCAGCCTGTGCCCTGATTTGCGACCAGAGACCATCATGCTTGACTATGAGCAGGCAGCAGTCAAAGCTTTCAAAACAGCATTTCCATCTGCTCATATTCCCCGGCTGTTTTTTTCACATGTGTCAAGCATTCTGGCGAAAAATACAAGAGCACTAACATATCTGTGCTAAATACGTTTCTGACTCGAGCTTTGCTTTGAATATGCGACTGCTGCCTGCACTTGCATACGTACCAGTGCCTGAAGTTATTTGTACATTGGAGGAGCTTATCACATCTGAGTTTTTCCAAAGTAATGGCGATATACTAACACCAATTATAGACTATTTTGAGGATACCTGGTTGGGACGGCCCTTGGCAAGAGGACTTAGGAGACCAATGTTTGATATCAAGATGTGGAATTGCAATGATGCGGTGGAGCATGGCATTCCTCACACTACTAACTCTGTGGAGGTGTGGCACCGCAAGTTTAATCACTTTGTGGGAGCCCATCACCCTTCCATCTGGAAGTTCCTTCAGTGCGTTCAAGAGGAACAACATTACAGTTCCGTGTTGATGGAGTAGCATTGCAGGCATTGCATGAAATGAACCCCCAAAATATAAAGATACTGCTAAGCGAATTGCTGCAATAGTTTCCGAATTCAGCGTTCGTCCTCGAATTGAGTATTTGCGCGGAGTCGCATATAATTTCCAGCTTCAGGCCTGAATCCATGCATGAGCGAGCAAAACATTAGTACCACTACAGACTTAAGCAAAAGCACATAATAACATGAATTAGCACTGGGGATACCGGGAATTAGTATGGTTCTTTAGCACTATTAATCACAATCCAATATTAAATACTAATAAATGACTACCTTGCATTCAATTCGGACTCCTTGCTATTGTGGGCATCACAACTAATGGAAACGTGGGCATGTAAGTACTGGGAACTAAACACTACTACTTGTGTTCAAGGGGAAGAATTACAGGGTAGGACCAAATGAGCACTACAGAGATAGAGGTCCCCATCAACTTTCAGTGATAGCCAAAAGCATGCTACAAATGCTGGGATCTTAAGTTAGTTACTGTGAGTAAACATTTAAACATGTAAAAACGCTATTATGGATCGCGCTATGCTACTGAAACGCTATTTTAGCAAGCGTGAAAAAGGTAGCGCTGAACTGACTCGTGCTATATTGACATTATCCCGTATTTCACGTAGCACTATAAATTTTGCACCCACATTTATCCTTGCCCTGCAGAGATTTACTGATGTTCCTCATAATGTTAGAGCTATTTCTGAATATACAGACTATAAACTTGCTTAATACAGTCCTTTCCATTAGCATATGGTGCCTACTATTCTTAACTTTACATATTCTTTAAACTGAAAATATGCTATGCATTTTGGCCATTTGCTCTGCATTAAACAACCAGAGCTACACATTTTAGTACTACGAGGTTGAGAGATGCAGTATGCTGAGTGCATTAACTACATTTTTATGCAATGTCATACCAGACCTAAAATTAAAGGATACTAGTGTGGTAAATGTGTGGGATAGGCACCCTGTCCGTGCATGCTGCACTAGGGCAAATATATACTGTATTTATCCTTGAATCTCCTTTCATACTGTATTAGGATGCTTATTGAAAGCTGTTAAAATGTAACAGTATTTGGGCACAGGGTATTTAGGCTTCTACTGTAGTGTGGAGGTACATGTGGTTAAACTGAAAGTCTACCTTTTAAAAATGGTTACATTTTTGCGCAACATGGATTTTGAATATAATTTAACTCTACCCTTTACTGTAGACGGGTGATATAAATGAGGAACACCTTGTTCTTTAGTTTAAAAAAAAAAAAAAAGGGGGGGGGCCTTCAGGTGTGAGAATCATTTCCTTTACTAAGAATGAAAAATGGGTACCGCTCTTAGAGGAGGGTACACCTTACTTTACTGTGAGATGGAATGGTGACTGTCATGGAATATCCCTTTTTTCTGTGCTTTAATTTTTTTCTTGCCTGAACATTGAATGGGACCAGTGCTACTTGTATCCAGCATGCAGAAAGGATAGATGCACCCTCTGTATTGGAAAAACTAGAATGCATTACCTTGTTAATTTATTTTTTTACCAAACATTCTGTGTCACTGTTCATATCATTAATTCATTTGTTCTGCTTGGTTTTTTTTTTTTTTTTTTTTTGAAACTGCACTGTCCGCTGTGGTTGAAGGGGAACAAAAGCCTACTCCTAAACAGTATTTTTAGAGCAGCTAGGCCTGAATACCAAATTCTTCCATATATATTCAAGTTTCAAGTTCAAGTTTATTGCAGGAAAACTCCATTGAGCAAGCTCATTTACAAGGAGGTCCTGTGACATAAACACTTAAAGTACAAACACAGATAGGTAATAACAGTATATACATGAAATACACGTTACATGATACAGGCTGGTTATACATACAAGGGTACCACATAGGGTGACCGAGGTGGTAAACATTGATATGAGACAGGGTGTTAATTATAGGTCGATACTGATAAATGAAACATGATGGTGTGATTTGATTTAATCAAATCAAATATACAGTATTTTGGCAGCTAGAACAAACAACAGTCTACAACTGATATGGGAGGGAGAGAGATTTGATAGAGTAGCAGTGGAGGCGTAAGCAAAGATAAAGCCAGGAGTAGAAGGGAAGGAAAGCAGTTAATATGACATCAATTATACCTTACCAGTGGATAAATATGGCACACATGGGAAGGAAGAGACTTAATGACAGTTACAGGTGTCTTTTTTTTGGCTGAACTTAGCGATTTGTAGAAGTTTATTGAAACTGTGCTAGTTAGTTTCAATGCGGTTTGTAATTGGTTCCCAAATGGAGGGAAGGGCATATGCAATAGCACGTTTACCAAAGGAAGTCCGGGTCCTTGGTATGTCAAGCATAATAAGGTCAGATTTTCTTAACGAGTATGCACTATGTGAGATACTAATAAGGGAAGAGAGATAGCTTGGCAATTTCTGCAGGAGCAGTTTGAGTCCATAGCCCAGCATGGAGCAGGCGTCTAGTAGTAAGGGATGTCCAACCATTGCTTACAGTTGTTATGAAATTCTGATTTTGGTTGATCACAGCCAAGCCTTTACAACATAAAACTACAATTTATGTTTTTGCTATATTGGGGAGGTGAATATTGAGAGTCAGAAATTTGGTTTAGTGGTGAAAACAACTTTAATTAATTGGTCACGTTTTTTCCCATACAAATAGCCGTGTATTAAATGCCATAGTACATGAGTGTGTGAGAGAATGCAGTAAATAAATGCGACCCCTCAATTAAATAAAACAAAGTATGGGGTGCAATGTGTAAACTCGAATATTACACACACCCTCGTTGTTGAATGGCCATCCAACAACTCGGGTGTGTGTAAAATTCTCATTACACACTGTTTCCCATACTTTATCCTGTATATAATGCATCAGTAACAAGTTTTTTTTTTCTTTTTCTTTTCTGACTGGGCTGTACAGAAGGTAATAGGGCCCACAGTGTTTATTTTGTGTATTTTCAATTCAGTTTTATTTTTTATACTGGGAAGTATGTGAGCAAAAATGCCCATTTTCACAAACGTCCAGTGGTACAGAAAAGTGATGATACAGAGAAAAAGATAAAACAATATTTGCAAAATTTTACAGTAGAAACAGTGTATATGACAGGATCATCTAGATTAGAAAAAAAAATACAGAGCACACAACAGTAGAGTCACTATACAGATATATAAAAACTCTTAAGGTAACTCAAGGGTTGGTGGACATTCAGGGGGGTTGCCTACCGGGGCAGGCACGAGTGGTGGATTGGAGGAGGTGGTCCTTGAGGAAGGAGGTGAATGAGCCAGTTGAACTACAGGCCTGAAGTTCAGGGGGCATTTATTGTGAAACTTAGGGCCCTTGTACATGATGGAGTACTGCGCATGCTTGGTACAGTAAAAAGAGGTGTCGAAAATATGACAGGTGGCTCCTCTTGTACTGCGCTTGGGAACTGATAAGGGGCAAAGGCAGTTACCGCTGATCAACAGCAGGTTACAGTAAACTTTGTGTAGGAAAGAGAGCAGTTTAAGTTGGAACCTGCCTTCAAGGGTGAGCCAGTTGAGGGAAGTATAGAGGGAACAGTGATGGGTCATCAAGGGGAGGCCAATTACATAGCGTGCAATATTGTTGTATGTAGTCTTGAGTTTGGAGAATAGGGGGGATGTGTTAGGGGGTGAGTAGACAATAGAGCCATAATCAAGGAAGGGATGAAAAAGGGAGCTGGCGAGGTGTAGTCTGGAGATGGGGATAAGGAATGTTCTGATTCGGTATAAGAGACCTAGCCTCATATGGATTTTCTTGATGAGGTTGGTAATATGGATATTGTAGGTCAGGTGAGGGTCTAAGTACAGTCCAAGGTATTTGGATTTGTAGACTTGTTCTATGATGTTACCAATATTGTCTGAGAGGGATCGGCCCGTGACGGTCTTTTCTTGGGCCAGAGAATATCATAAACTTGGTCTTTCTTGGAGTTGAGAACCATGCATTTGGCAGAGACCCAAGTGTGTGGCTTGCTGTAGTCAACCTGCAAGTTACTGAACAATTGTGTCCAGGTTAGTGTTGCTGCAGTAGAGGGCTGTATCATCAGCATAAAGGACTAGTTGTGTGGTTTGGCAGATGGGAGGTTATTGATGAGGAGCAAGAACTGGAGCTGGCCCAGGATGGAGCTCTGGGGTACCCCATATTTAATCGTACTTTCAGCAGAAAAATGACCGTTGATTTTAGTTTTCTGCGATTTGCCGGAGAGGTAGTTTCCAACCTATTTGACGATGCTTTCAGATATGTGCAAGCCCTTGAGAGTGTCCAGGAGAAGGCTGTGGTCGATTGGGTCAAATGCCTTGGTCAGGTACACGAAGACAGAGCCTGTGTACTGGCCTTTATCACTTGCCTTGAGGATATTACTAGTGAACCTGACCAGGTCAGTGTCAGTGTTTATGTCCAGATCTGAAACCATGCTGAGCAACAGAGAGCAAGTTATGACGGTCAAGGAAGACGGTGAGCTGGGTATGAACAATTTTTTTAATGATTTTGGAGAGGGGGAGCAAAGAGGGAGATAGGTTGGTAATTCCCTACTTCATTCCTTGACCCAGATTGAACAATGGTTTGATGGTGGCGGTTTTCCAGGTGCTTGGGAAATAGCCAGAACATATTGAGCAGTTTAGTATGTTGGTGATGGGGACCGCTAATGAATTAATGGCCAGTTTAAGGATTTTAAAGTCTATTCCGTCCACCTTTTTGATGGGTTTAGGGTTGTTACTTCAGATGAGCTTTATGGTGTCCAGGGGTTTTAGGACCCTAAGATAGAATCTGCGCCTGGATTCAGACGTAGTATTGGGGCAGGGGGGCGGGGGGGTAGGAAGTGGATGAGGGGAAGGGGAGAGGAGGGTTTATATTTATCAAGGTCACCAAAGAATGAGTTGAAAATGTTTGCTACTTCTGATGGTCTGCTTGCAGCATGGATCAGAGTGATAGGTTTGGTATTCTTGTATTTCCCAAGTTGTGAGTTGAGTGTAACCCAAAGTTGACGGTGGTTGGATGTTTCCCCGATTTGCTTATTATGGAAAAGATCAATTTTAGCTTTTATGATGACTGATTTGCACTTGTTTCTGAGTACTTTGTAGAGGAAGAGCTGTGTAGGGTCTCTGTGCTTGGTGTAAGGGGCCCAGGTCTTGTCTCTGGTCCTCATAAGTTTAATGATGTCTGACGATATCCATTCATTAATACGTTCCCTAACCCTGATTTTTTTTGAGAGGGGCGTATTTATCGCATACACTGTTGAGGATGGTAGAGAATCTGTCAAGGACAGAGTCGAGGTTACCTGGTGCAGCGGTGAATGACCAGTCGACTAGGCTGAGATTGTGTGTTATATTTTCAGTGGAGTTATTTGTCCAGCGCCTAGAGAAGATGAACCGGGGGCACTGGGCTGACCAAAGACAGTAGGTGGTGCAGTGATCACTGATGCAGTCCAGCGATACTCTGGCGTCAGTGATGCGGGAGGGGTTGGAGACGATGACCCAGTCGATTAGCGATTGAGTCCCTGTCTTATCATTTGACCTTGTAGGTGTGGAGATAAGCTGGTGAAGGCCGAGGTCAGCGATGCAGGATTTGGTGGCTTGGCTTGACTGGAGAACCAATTTATGTTGAAGTCCCCGAGAAGAACCCACTCCCTGTTAAGAGGGAGGGAGCGTTTGAGGGCTAGCAAGGACTCCAGGTCAGAGGGAGGGGTTCCTGGGGGGAGATAGGTGGTAGTGAGGGTGAGGGTTTTATTTTGTCAGAGAAATAAGTTAATGGAAAGGGTCTCAAGCAGGATGAACTCAGAGCTAACATTGTGTTTGGTAAAAGAGAACTTGTTGGAAACGAAGAACAATGCTGTCACCCCCTTTTTTTCTTCTCTGTCTGCCTAACCTGACAGAGGTGACTCTGCTGCATTCGATCTCGCCATCGGTGATTTTGTGAGAGAGCCAGGTTTCTGAGAGCGCAATAATGTCAGTCATTTACAGCGACACAGGCCTGGAAAGTGTCTGTTTTAGCTGGGAGGCTCTATGTTCAGGTGGACTATGCTGATGTTTTTCCCTTTATTAGTGTGGGATGGCATGGGAAAGGGGGTTACTTGGACCAGATATTTTCAAGTGATCAAGCTGACTGTAGTTACTGTGGATATAGGGAATACATAATGAATTATGGTGGAGTAGCATATTTAGCTCCACTAGTGAGTGGTAACTCCCGTAACTCACGAATAACAAAGCCTTAGCTATGAAGGTCTAACCACTCTTGTGTAAATAAATGTGTTATTCTACTGCAACACATTATGTATTTGATATGTGCCACATTGTTTTAATGCTTTATTCCTGTTTGACATTTTTTTGTATAAAACTACCTTCAAACAACATGAAGTCTTGCTATATTATGACAATTGCAGTATGACCGCAGGTTAGAACTGCTCCGGAGGTGAAATAGTTAACTTTCCATGCAGGCATGGAACTTAGAGCGCGAGCTCGGTTGAAAACTCTGTGTGTTGTGCTTCAAATGCAAACTGTCAGATTCTTTACTCCGCCTCACTGAACAGTCGCTCCGGAGATTTCTCCTTCTGCTCAGTTCATTTTGTCGGTTTAAAAGTATTATTTTCGGTTTTAGTGAAATTAAACCGCAACCGGTCGGTTCAAGCTCTGTCTGTGGTAATGTAAGTAATAGATAGGTTTTACATTTATTTTTTCTGTGTGGAACTTGTAATTCTTTATCGGTTCGGTTTGAACCGATCAGGTTGTATTTAAAATCTACTAGTCCTTTTTTAGAGTGCGGTTCCCGGTTCTTATCGGTTCTAAAAAAAACGGATTTCATTACGGTTTTTTCCATGACCCGTGACACGGTTGGGAACCGATAAGGGTGTCTTGCTTGGTGGATTGCCATAAACGGGCAAGTTGGTTAGGCTGGCATTATGTCTGAGAAACCCAAAAGAAAAACGGACCTGCACTGGGTTTCAACACTGTAGTGTTTGTGGGAAGCTTTTGCTAAGGCTGACCCACACACCACATGTGTCTTGTTGTTTGGGGTTTGACCACCTCAATTCAGACTGCCAGATTTGTCACAATTTCCCTGCTGCCACCATAGATAAGAGAGTTGGTAGGCTCAGGGAAAGGGAGGCCAAATAGTCCGCTGACCCGGATGGCCAACCCGGTTCGGTGCCAACCGAACCGGAGGGAGTGCCCTCTGACCAGGGCGATACTTCCTTGGGCAAACGAAGAGCCGGTTCTGAGGAGCCGGTTCCAGCAAAAAGGACTAGAAAGTCAGCTAGTGTAGAGCCAAAAGTTCTCTCCCCAACTGCTGAGGAAATAGCTAAAGCAATTCAAATTGTCCAGTCTCTCGCTCTGATTCCGACCGAACCGACACCTTCAGGTAAGCTGCTCGGTTCAGCCGTTCCACTGGTTCAAGATTATGATTTTGAGGATTTTATGGACCAGGGAGGGGAAGAGGAATATGAGGAGAGTGAATATGGTTTTGAAGATCTGGATGTGCCCATTGATCCGAAATCTCTCCAGATAGACCCTAGGGTTTCTCCTCCAAGGCTTTCCGAGTCCCTTCTCATTTCATGTTTTATAAAAAGTTGCTGAAACTCTCCAGCTCCCTGTTGAGGAAGCTGTTGATGACAAGAGGAGCCAGACTATGTAGAAATGATGGATATTCCAGAGTCTAGGAGACTGTCTATTCCTTTGCATAAATCTTTTCGGAAACGGACAGTAAAGTTTTAAAACTTCACACTATACCCCTGTGGATAAAAGGATGGACAAGAGGTATACTTATCAGGCTCCGACACTGATTTCCTCACTCAACAATGCAGCCATGTGGGGCAGTGCAGGCTGCAGCCTGTGACAAGGCTAATATTCCCCTAGCTTCACAACCCCTGAGAAGGACTCCAGGAAGATTGATGCTATGGCAAAGAAACAGTACATGGCAGCATCTTTGGGACTCAGACAAGCAAATTATATGGCTTATGCTGCTAGGTACCAGAAATCCAGATGGGATACTGTGCTGGCCCCTAGCGAACAAGTCCCTGACCTGCTTGCCAGGGAGCTGGAACAGGTGGCTATGGATGGTATTGAGGCATCCAAGGTGCAATTTCATGCTGCAGTGGACTCTAATGATGTTTCATCAAAGTCATGGCTACATCTGTGGCACTTCGCAGGATGGCTTGGCTCAGATGTACTACCCTGTCTCAGGATACCAGTCTAAGGCCATGGATTTTCCTGTTAGGGAAATTCTCTATTTGGGGAGCAAACAGAGAATTACATGAAGAAAATGGATGAATATAGGACCACCTATAGGAGTGCACAGGCCAAGGAAAGGCAGGCCACTCCTGAAAAGCAACTTCCTAGGGGCAGGGGCAGGCCTTTTCATAGGCCTTTTTACCAAGCCCAAGCTCCCTCCTCCGCCTATGCTCAGAGGGGGTTCTTTAGAGCGAGAGGCAGATGGAGTACAAGCAGGTCCGCTTCCACCCCTCAGCCCAAAGCCCCTGCCAAGCAGGCACCCTGATGGGATTGCCAGGGCCGATTCTTCTCTACCTGTAGGGGGCAGGCTGGCTTACTTTGTCCAGGACTGGAAGTCTTTAACATCAGACAAGTGGGTCCTGGAAGTAGTAAGCCAGGGACTGGTTCTCAGCTTCAAAAAATTTTCAAAGCCGAGAACCAGATCTTTTCCACCTGCAACTCCATCAGAGGCACTCACCCTAGAGGCAGAGGTCTCTACCCTCCTAGCTCTCAGAGCTGTGGAAAGGGTTCCTCCCCTACACCAGGGCAAAGGTTTGTACTCCAGGTACTTTCTTACCCCAAAAAAGACAGGAGAATGGCGGCCCATCCTGGATCAGAGCAACCTGAGACAAGGGGTTCCTTTTGTCACTCAGTCTCATTCTCTAATCCTTACTACAGATGCGTCCCTCTTGGGCTGGGGAGCTCACATGGGCGACCTCACCACCCAGGGTCTGTGGTCTCCCCAGGAATCTCTGCTCCACATCAACCTGTTGGAGCTCAGAGCAGTTTTTCTAGCACTTCAAGCTTTTTCCAAATCTGTTCAGAACAAGAGTATTCAGGTCAGAACAGACAACACCACTACAATGTGGTACATCAGCAAGCAAGGGGGCACTCGGTCTACAGCCTTGTGCACCGAAGCGATGAAGTTGTGGTCTCTGGCTTACTCTCTGAACACCTCCCTTATGGCAGTTCGCCTCCCAGGCAAGGACAATGACCTGGCAGATGCTCTCAGCAGGATTTCCCAGGGCCACCACGAATGGTCACTGGATCCCCTGGTCTTGGGAGTAGTATTTGCCAGATGGGGCACCCCGCAGATAGATCTTTTTGCAGCCCCAGACAATCACCAACTTCCTCTTTTTTGCTGCAGGCCCCCAGTGTTGGGCTCACTCCCCTTGGATGCCTTAGCCCTCAGTTGGGAGGGGAAGTTTCTCTATGCCTTCCCTCCCTTTCCTCTCCTGTTCAAAGTGCTAGTCAAAATCAGATCCCAATCATGCAAAGTCATTCTGATAGCTCTGGATTGGGCCAGACAGCCCTGGTATCCATTCCTGCTGTCCTTAGCAGTCCATCTTCCCCTGTCCCTTCCCAGGAATCACAATCTGTTAACCTGTGCCCAGGGAAGGGTCTGGTACCCGAATCTCAAATCTCTCAATCTCAAGGCTTGGTTCTTGAAGAGTTAGAGTTTGCTGATTTACGCCTTTCCCAAGGTGTAATGGATATATTGAAGGCCGCAAGGAAGCCTTCCACCAGGGCTACTTACAATTCCAAATGGAAAAAGTTTTCCATATGGTGCTCGGAAAAGCATATTTCCCAGTCTCTGCTGATCTACCCACAGTCCTGGATTATATGGTCCACCTGAATTCTTTGGGCTGAGACCAGCTACCCTGAAGGTGCACTTGGCAGCTGTGTCTGCTTTATTTCAGCAGGTAAATCCTCTTCTCTTTCAGCTCATCCTGTATTTTCCAAGTTTTTAAGGGGTTGTTTCACACCAACCCTCCATTCAGGGATCCTGCCCCTGCCTGGGATCTTAATGTTTGCATTGCTTAGCTTATGCAACCCCCTTTGAGCCCTTGTCTTCAGCTGAGCTCAAGTACTTGACTTGAAAACTGTGTTTTTGGTAGCCATCACCTCTGCCAGACGCATAAGTGAATTACAAGCGTTGTCAGTGGAGCAGGAGTTTATCTCTTTTCACAGAGATAAGGTGGTCCTTCAGACTAACAAAGTTCCTGCCTAAGGTGGTTTCAGATTTCCACCTTAATCTATTTCACTTCCAGTGTACTTCATTGACCACTCCTCCTCCTCTGGGGAGAGGAGGCTGCACAGCCTAGATGTGAAGAGAGCCCTTAGTTACTACATAGAGCGCATCAAGGGTCATAGGTTTGACTCCTCCAACTGTTCCTCACCTATGGCTGGTTGGTAAAGGAAGCCAGCCACTAAAAGATCCATTGCCAGGTGGATTGTCTCTTGTATCCATTCTGCTATGAGAAGTTGGGTAAAGTTGCCCCTCGGCCTGAGGGCTCACTCTACCAGAGGTACAGCTGCTTCTGGCTGCTGCCAGAGACATTCCTATTCTAGAAATATGTCAAGCAGCTACCTGGAAAACAGTTCACACTTTACCAAGCATCACTCCTTGGACATCCAGGCTAGGAGTGATGCTCGGTCTGGCACAGCCGCGCTTCAGAGCCTATTTCCTAGGTAGGTTCTGTCTCCTCCATGGGGGTACTGCTGTGTAGTTCAGTATGTCATAATATAGCAAGACTTCATGTTGTTTGAAGAAAAAATTACTCACCTTAGTAATGTTGTTTCTTCTAATGGAGTCTTGCTATATTATGACCTCCTCCCTGCCTGCCCTCTCAGAACCTCTGTGTTGGGGATGTGGTGGCAGTACAGGGTTGGCACTTTTTTGATGCCCACCTTGTTGTTTTTCACCTACCTTTTTGGGTGAATTTGTGTTGTGTTTTTGCATTTTTGGGTCTCCTGACTTGAGTCTTTGTTTTAGGCCAAAAAATGAGTGTTTGTGTTAGTAGCCAGTTGGCTAGTGTAGGTTTACAGCTTCCACACAGAACCTTAGTGAGTTTTAGCTCGTAAAGATCTGACAGTTTGCGTTTGAAGCACAACAGACAGTTTTCAACCGAGCTCGCGCTCTAAGTTCCATGCCTGCATGGAAAGTTAACTGTTTCACCTCCGGAGCAGTTCTAACCTGTGGTCATACTGCAATTGTCATAATATAGCAAGACTCCATTAGAAGAAACAACATTACTAAGGTGAGTAATTTTTTCTTTCTTTCCATTGTAAACTCTCTATCTGACCAGTTATTTTCTGTGTTCCATTACCAGATACTAAGTGAAAATAACATGTTCTAAGTGAAATAAATTGTGTTCTGAGATAAAATAGTTATCCCAAAATGACATGATTTCTTTACCCAATTTATTCATCACTTATGCAGTACTGTATACACAGAAGTACAATATAACCAGTTTGTAAATCATCCTAGAAAACTCCAGATATGTGCAGCACTCTGATTAAGCTCTCTAATTGCCAGTCAGAGCAGACACTCTAGGCAGTTTAAAATGTGGGTGTTTCCAACAATTGTTAAGCTTAACAAAAAAAAAAAAAAACAGAAGGTAGGCTAGGCTTCTACCTGTTACCTGCTATTAATGAAATGACATTTAAACTGTACATTGCACGTGATTGTCTTACTGCAGTTTGATTTAACTCTTGGGCTGCTGACAGAATTATAAAGTATTGGAATTCTGGACTGATATATCAGTCCGCTGCACAACAAGGTTAAAACATTTCCTGCTCTTAATTGCCCCGAACCATGGCGGACATACCTACCCCCAATCATATGGTGCCAAAAATCTGAATTTTGTTTATCCCTATTTTGGAAGGGAAGAGATATATTTTGGCTCCATGGAGCTGAGCTGCCGATCCCTTCCACTACCTGATACTGAGATGCATAGTTTTGTGATGTCACTAATGGAGAGCACAGGGGCATGCTTCGTAGACATGAATGGGGCCATTTTTTAAAACTCTGTTTTTTCATATTTTAAATGGCCATCGCGAATAAATCAAGGGCACTGCTCAGCTAACAAGGTCCTTGTTAGTTGATTATTGCCATTGATTTGTTCAAAATGATCATCTAAAATATGGAAAACAAGTTTGAAAAAAGGCCCCATTCATGTCTATGGAGTGCACTGCCGCACTCTTCATATAGTGACATAATGAAACGTGTTAATGTGGGGTAGCTCGTAGTATCAACTATCAAGTGGGAGGGATCTGTGGCTTGCCTCCACAGAGCCAAAATTTGACCCCTTCTCTTCCAAATTAGGGACAAATAAAAATTCAGATTTTGGCATTTTATGAATATGGGGCAGGTAAAGATTCTTAATAGTTTTTGGTATAAGTACCAGGATAGCTGCTTTTTAAAAGATTCAGCTGAAATTTCACAACTGTGTGTAATAAAGAATCTTGCTGTGAACAAAAGGGATGTCCACATTCAAACTTTTCACAACCAGTATTTAGCTCATGGGTCACAAGTACATGGAAGCACAACATGAGCATAACTTTGAAGAGCAAGTATTTGCTTTAGTATGTACTTTTTATTTTATTAATTTAAAAGTTTTACCAGGAAAGGCATACTGAGCAGATAGCTGCTCGATTCCAGATGCGTCCTGGGGACATGCATACAGAACATTCCCTACTGCAGTTCACTATTAGTCGTTTTATTTCTGTCCTTTTTCCATGATTTACAGTCCTCTAATGTTTTACCTGCAAATGCTGCACATATTTTTCTTACTGCTCCCCAAGTTGTTTTGTAACGCTGCAATTGCTACACAAACATTATTAATAAAATGTGCCCTGTTTACAGTACATGCATACTAAATATCCTGTCCATGAAATCTGTATGAAAGCTTTGAGGATTTTTTTCCCCCGAGTCTAAAATAGTAAGGATCCAGGTTGCCCCTCTCTTTGTAACTGGGTGTATTTTTAGTCCTACAGGAGCAAGTCTTGACTGGAGATGTTCGTGTGGAAAACTTGACTTGCTCAATATAGTCACATGTTTGATTTCTTCCATCACCATGCCACTAATTGGGGCCAATGTTTCGTGGCCAGCACCTCTTCCTCCAGGCAAGGGCAGTGGTCATTCTGTAGGCAAGTATATCAGGTTGTAAGTCTGCTGCGAGTCTGTGCTTTGCTTTCAGTCCTTAAACTGCAGTAACTCCGTCTTGCCTGACCAGCTTGGTTCTACTCTCTGTGGATCATGGCACCCCGGCTGCAGTTTAAAGACTAAAAGCAAGGTGCAGACTCCAGCATCCTTACAGATTTGTATACCTTCCTGCAATGACCACTGTTTTTGTCTTGAGGAAGTGGTGTTAATCATGAAGCACTGACCCCACTTGGTGGCATGGTGTTGGAAGGAAATAAAAAGTGTTTGACTATAACAAGTTGAGCAAGTCAGATTTTCCACTTGAGTCGAGTTCAACAACAAAAAAAAAACTAACAGTTCAGAAACAAAGCTGATGTAACTGTAAAACAAACAAAAAAAAGTTTGGGGTCTGATCACCCATTGTGATTAGAAACGGAGACAATGACAGCAGAAAAAGACCAAGGCTCCATCTAGGCTGCCCGTCGATCCCTGTCTATCCTTGTACCTATTGTACATGCAGGGTTCTATCCCTTCTGAGCCAACCCCTGCTCCCTTCCCAGCTGCTACCGACCGGAGTATCCCCAGACCCTTCAGTCCATCCCTGCCATGCTTGAAACCACTTTTGACATTGGCATCCCCCACAACTACTGGCAGACTGTTCCATTGCTCCACCACCCTTTCCATAAAATAGAACTTCCTCACATTCCTCATAATCCGCCAGTTTCCACTGATGACCTCAGGTTCTGAAATCTGTACTCCTGCTAAATAGTTCCCTGCAGTTCACCTTGTTTATTCCCTTGAGGAACTTGAAGGTCTCTGTCCTATCCCCCTCTCTTGCCTGGTCTCTAGTGAGAACATGTTCTGTACCTTGAGATGATCCTCATAACATCTGCCCTGTTGGCCCTGAATCATCTTGGTTACCCAGCATTGTACAATCTAGAGCCTGTCCTGCTAATCCTTCCTTAGGTGAGGACTCCAGAACTGAGCACAATATTCCAGGTGCAGCTTCACCAGTGACCTATATAGATGCAGTAGTACCTGTGGTTTCCTGCTGTCAATACCCCTTCCGATACACCCCAACATGCTATTAGCCTTACTATAGGCCGCATTACACTGGCTTGATTGTTTGAGGAAGTCACTAATGATGACTCCCAGGTTCTGTTCTGCCAGAGTGCTAAGTTTTCCCCCTCCCATCCAGTACTCTGCCCTGGGGTTTTTGTTCCCTGTGTGCATAACCTTTAAATTTTTTTACATTGAATTTCAACTGCCAGATCTTTGACCGCCTCACTAGCCTTTGTAAGTCTCTCTGCATCTCCCTGATGCCTTCGTCACTATCTACCCTCCCTAAAAGTTGCGTGTCCTCTGCAATGAGACACAGCTGTTCTTAGATGCCCTCTCCAATTTCACTGATGAACATATTGAAAAGGACAGGACCCGGGACATATCCCTACTGTACCCCACTCTTTCAGTTTGACCCTGTGTACCACCACTCTCTGCTGTGTTTTCTTCAACCAGTTCTCTACCCATCTACCTATTCCCTAGCTACACCCAGGTCCTACAGGTTCTTTAGCAGTCTTTTGTATGGCACTGAGTCGAAAGCCTTGCTAAAATCAAATTAAGTAAATCCACAGTCAAGGAAACTATCAGGTTGGCCTAAGTTCTTCCTGCAGCAAACCCATGCTGTTTACTATCCTGTCGACTGTTGCTCTCTATGTAGTCCATAAGGTTCTCTTTGACCAGTGACTCCATCAGTTTACACACTACAAAGGTAAGGCTGATGGGTCTAATTCTCCAGTTGCTCCTTGTCCCTCCCATCCCTCCACCTTGTGTAGCGGGACTACGTCTGCTACCCTCCAATCGTAAGACACCACCCCTGTCTGAATTGAGCTATTGAATAGCTCTACTAGGGGTTCAACCAGTTCAGTTGCCAATTCCTTGAGCACCCTTGGGTGCATCACATCTGGCCCTGGAGCTTTATATATCTTTAAGCCCCTTTTTTTGACCCTTCCTCTTGTAAATACTGGCTGTCTCATTTCTGGAATGCCCCCGACAGCCACCTTAATGCTTCTGTCAGGCAGGAGCTTGCTGCCTTCCTTTGTGAAGACAGAGCAAAAGCAATCATTAAGAATGACTGCTTGTTCTTCCTCTTCCTCCAATACACTCCCTCCTTGTAGCCTAACAATACTCCTTCCTTTTCCCCTTAATATATCTGAAGAATTGTTTTTCCCCACCCATGACCCCTCCTCAGTATGCAGCTCCATGTCTGCCTTTACCTCTCTGACCATCATCTTTTTTTTTCTAGTTTTTATTTCGTAATATGTACAGAAAGACAAGGCACTCTCGACCCCAAAAAAGTGACAAAAGCATTTGGTGTGGTGAGCAGGCTTCATTAAGGTGCACTACAAAAGTTTAAAAAGGCCCCAGGCTGAGTGCCTAAGGCATTTCACACACACTGTGCTTTAACAAAGGATTTTTTGATAAAGCACAGTGTGTTGTGTGTTGTGTAATGTGTGTATGTGTATGTCTAAATGTGTTTTGAGCACTTAGCAAGAGGGCCTTTTTTTAAGCTTTTGTAAGTCTTTGCTCACTACTGCAACTGCTTTTGTGGTGTTTTGGGGTTGAAAGTGCCAAGTATTTCTGCATACATTAGCCTGTTTTTGACTGAGAGCACCCACTCCTGGATGCGGCTCTTTTGTTTGGAATTTTTTTTTTTATTTGGTAGCCTTCCCATTTCTCCTCCCCTGCTTTTCGTTGCACCTGGTGAAAGCCTTTTTCTTGGTCCTCGCTGCTTCTCTGACCCTTTTTGAGAACCGTATTGGTCTCTTGTACCTGTTTTGTTTTGTAGCACTTCGCTGCATGACTGTTTCCTTGAGAATGGTCCTCTTGATTGTCCCCCAACTTTCCTCTACACCTCCAATGCAGTCCACCCGGGTCATTTAGTCTCGGACCAGCTCCCTCATTCCGGTTGAAGTCTAGTGTTCTGAAATCTAGGACTTCAGTTTTTGATCGGGGCAGTCTGGTTCCAGGGGCTTGCTTGAACCAAATGGAGTTAAGGTTGCTTGATTCCAGTGACCCTCCTACCTCACTCCACCCACCATCTATGAGTTGGTGAGCACCAAATCAGGAATGGCTGCCTGTTTATTGGGTTCCTTAGTGGTAGTGGTACCCTCGCCTAACCCTTATCTCAAATGGCTGATGAAATTACTCCTGCCACATTGCCGCGCATTCGTTCGTTCATTCAGTTGTGTGATCTCGATTAGCTGTTTGCGGTAAGAGGTAGACATCGACCTGTCTAGAAGGTGAGGAGAGCAGGACTGGACAGGATGGGTTGGGCCAGGTTGCATAATAAATGGATGCTAGTTTGCCAGGGAAGTGGGTGGGTACCATTACCAATCATAATGGTCAAACTGACCCTGGACTTTTTTTGTACAGTTACAACAGCTTTGGAACATCTGCATCCCAGTTAACTGCAGCAGGATTCTGTGAAGGTGGGCTAGACTTAAGTAAAATCGCAAATCAGATCAGTTGGATCTTGAACAATCGGATCCGAAATCTGGCCATAGATTGGATTTCAGAGTGGAAAGTACAAAATCTGACTGATCTGAAAATGAAAAAATGCTCAGAGTTAGAGTGAGAGTTCAGATTTTTTTTCCCCTGGATCATATTTAAGCACCACTACTGGCAATATGTTACTGCCGTGGAACTAATGACTTTACAAATGTTTGTGGCAGCTGGATATACAGTATGTACGGAATTCAGTGAATTCCTAGGCTTGTTGTACCATCATAGTGACGTCAAACTGCTGTTGTACCAACCCCGCCCCCAATAAATACCTAGTATGGGATTGCCAGCAAAAATACATTTGTATGTCTTCACATGACTTGGATTTGTGAATGCTTTCTTAACCAAGGTATTTTAGCAGGGATATCTGGGCCCTATGCCTGCCCCCTAACAAAGAGGCAGTGTGTCCTTGAAGGGTATAAGGACAAGTAGCTAAAAGCTTCTTTTGTTTTGAAGTTTTGAAGCTATGCTTTTGCTTCTTGCATTTGGTAATGGTAGCTGCAGCTATTTTGAAAAATACATATTTTGAACTCTAACCTCATTGTTGGGACTACAATTTAAACTCTACCTCACTACTTAGGAGTTCGCCACATTTTTGTCCACGAAGAAGATTGTTCAGTTCCTTATCAGTAACGGTTGCTCTTCAAGAGACTCTCATCCCACAGAGCCACAACGCTCCCTCACACCTGCCTCCGTCAGTCTTGCAGATGAAAATACTGAGAAGACCTAAAGTGTGCCCTATGTTTGGTCTTCTCTTTTCTGTGCCTCTTGATGGGAGTCTTTTTTTTTTTTTATGTTGTCTTGCGTGCATGCGCAAGCAACATCTTGTGGTAGTAACACATTCAGAGATGTGTCACTGTTGTGGCGAATGCAGGGAACGCCTTAGTGGGTGCATCCCTCAGCCACCAATTAGCGAGTGTCCTGGTGATGACAGCAGTTTCAGAGAGCCACGGGGTTGAAAGAAATCTGCCGTTCCAGTGAGGTGCAATTTCCTCATTGGTGCGTCAGATGACAAGGCTGTGTTACGTGCCTTTCCTGGTGAAATAGTCCTATAAATGTGGTGGCTCCTGCCGCCCACCTCACAATCCCCACAAAGCCCACATCTGGGATGCCCAGTCCCTGTGTCGGCATGTCCCGCTCCCCCAGTTCAGCTTGTTTGCCGACGGTCAGGGACCCAATCCCCATCGGCATCATTTTCCACCCCCACCACGCACACACACACACACTTTCTTTGCTGACTGGTCTGCCCAATCCCTGTCAGCATCATGTCTCCCCAAAAAACTTGTGGCACACTGGAGCGCACCCAGTGTGCCCGAAATCACTTGTTTGTCCTGTAAATAAAGAAAACAGTCCCTGAAGTCCAGTTTCTATTTTTTACCTGTGGGGGAAAACGTCCTTGTTGTCCAGCTGCGCCCCCAACCCGCATCCACCCTCTGCAGACCCTCCTCCCTCACCCCATACTTGCTCTCTGAGGGCCAGCGCTGCAATCTTCTGTGGAGTGGGAACACATCTGAACTCTTCAAAAGCAGACTGAGAACTGAACAGAATGTGGTAAGTTTATAATGGCAGGCAATGGGGGTTTCAACTTGAGGATATGTCAGCCATTTTTAGGAATTTTGGTACCAGATTTTCAACATGGGGTTCTTGAGACCCCACTTCATGAACACATGCACTGTCATCTCATTACTCAATCCCAAAAAGTGATTTCATGGTCACTGCGTGGAATCACCTTTGGCGACTGATTAACGAAACTACAGTGCCACTGTTCATGAGGTGGAGTCCCAAAAAGCCCATATTGCAAATTTGGTGAAAACATTCCAAAAAATGACTGCATTACGAGTGTGCGTTGCGCCGTTTCCGTGCAGTTGCCACACACGCTTGTAGCTTCAACATTGCCATTTTTTCACACCTCCTTATGAACAGTACAGCTGCCATTTTTCACATCCTGCCCGAAATGTGTTTTCGTACCTGTGGCGCACAATGGCACGGTCGCTGTGGGAAATCAATTTTCGGGAAGATTAACAAAATCACAGTGCCATGAGGGAAGGTCCCAAAATGCCTATGTTAAAAATGTGGTTAAAGAAATCCGAAAAACAATTGGGTTACGGGCGTGCGTTATGCAGTTTCTACACATGCTCATGACTTCACCAATTTTTCATATTTTCACTCCAGATTTTCAACATTGCCATTTTTTTACACCTCCTCATGAACAGTACAGTTGTCATTTTTCACATCCTGCCCGTAATGTGTTTTGGCACCTGTGGCGCCAAATGGCGCAGTCATGCAAAATCACCTTTCAGCTAACAAACTGATAGTGCCACTCTTCATGAGGTGGGGTCACAAAAAGGCCATGTTGAAAATTTGGAGTGAAAATACCAACAAACGCCCAGGGTGTTAGGGTTTCCAACCGTAATGTCCCAACCTGTAGAGGCTGACCGGCGTCAGGGGTGTGACAGGCATTAAGGTGTGCCTTGGAGTCTTCGGCCCCAAAGTTCATCCCATTCTCCTATACTACACCCTTCTCAGCATATTTTCTTATGGAACTGGGTGAGCGTAAGACCCGAAGACCCCAAGGCACACTGTGACACTTGTCGGTGTCTGCAGGGTAGGGTGAGGTAAAATGGCGTCAGCATTATGGCTGACGACCCAAAGGCACACCCCAACGTCTGTCAGTCTCTGCAGGGTGGGGTTGGGGTTGGAGTCAGTTCAATACTTCACTACCATTCCTATTATGCATCTCTAACTCCTGCACTACCAGTGACAATGCCAGCAAGCAAACATTTGGCACTGACAAATGCTTGTTTATTTATTTTTATTAGAATTTCCGATAAATACTTTTGAGCCAGTGGCTCTTTTACAAAGGTTCCACGTCAATATACAAAGAATAGAAGTACAGTTTGTGTAAGATTAGCAGGCAAGCAGTTTGAATACAAAATTCAGTACAAGGTATACATGGTCTAAAAGCTACAGGTGATATAATAACAGTTAGAACATAATAATCAGGCATACATTTAAGAATGATGAGTCACAACAAATAATATTTACATGAATTAAAGCTGCCAGAAGGGCACTGTCAAAGGGAAAGGTAGAGTGGAAAAAACTGAGCTGCTGCCAGTTGTGCCAGGTAGCATAGGAAAGTGGAAGAGAGAGTGGGTGTAGAGGGGTAACTGGGAGGGAGGTAGAAGGAGAGGCGGGTGGGAGGCAGGGATCTGGGAACAAGTGCAGTGTAGGGTGGGGCAGTTTATTCTTGTTTCTGCTATCAGCCTAGTCAGGGTTTTTGTCTCCAGGTCTTGTCAAAGTTGTACAAATTCAAGTTGGTATCCTGTGAAAAACTGAGGAGGTATGAGGCCATCCACGTTGTGTAGGTGCCGGTGACATATGTCATTGTGGGTGCCCTTGCTAGGTAAAAGTTTCCGAGTGATTCTGGCATCGGCATACAGTTCAGTATGTGTTGCTTGATGGAAGAGATTTTCTTGAAGATCTTCAGTTACTGGTAAATAACAGAAATTTCTTCCCACTGTGCTATCAAACATAAGGATCAGAACACCAGTGTGGAAAAAAAAACTTAATATCATTGTTTTTTGGTTTCTTTTGATGCTCGTGTAAAGGGTTAGAATGTACCCTCATGCTGCAGCCAGACTAACTATAGATAAACAAATAATATGTTTTCTACTTGTCATCAGGGTGTGCCACCTGCATGAGAGAATCAAGATGACATCTGTAACAACCTGCTCTAAGGCACTGAACGATGTACTTAGTGCACAACTGCAGGGAAGATATTTTTGAAAAATGTATAGCAAGTTTTTGTTACAGAGAACATAATTGTTGTAGGAAAAGTATATTTTGACATAGTTGGGTTCCTGTAACTTTGGGTTTGAGAAGACCCGGTTCCATAACATAATGGAGAACTGCGCAAATCCAGTAGTTCTCCTCATCTGTTACGTAACCCTCCCCCCATTATTAGTTACAGCAGGGTTTTCAGTGCTGTACCTTGCAGTCCTGATTTTGATGATTGTGAGCATGCACCCAAGCTTCTACTTTCATTTTTAAATGCTTCTGCCACCTCCTTTTCAGAGGAAGTCATTCACCCCTGTCACACACTTACTGTCTGCTAATGTGCCCTGCCAAATCACTGCCATTGATCAGCAGGCACACATTAGCATAAAGTTAGTGAAGGAAGCATATGGCTGTCTGCAAGATGGCGGCAGCAGCAGCAGCATTTGAAAACTGAAGGCAGGGAGCACTTTTGGAAATAACCAAAGCCAGATTGTAAAGTACTGGTCAAAATTAATTGATTGCCACAAACCACTAATTGGGGGGTTAGGTACCATCTGGTTAGGACTATGAGATTCGAACCGTTCTTTAAGGAAGCAGTCCATGGTTGCCAAAAACATTGGGCCCAGTTTTAGAAGGGGTTTAGATAGACGTAAGAGACTTGCGTTGCAGAGTCGGACACAAGGGGCGACTTGCAGCAGTCCTTGTGGCAATCAGGATTTTGCAAGGGAGCCTGCCGCAAACCCCACAAAAGTTCCTTGTGCCAAACGCGAGTCAGAACAGCTCCCCCCCCCGCCCACACACACACACACAGTCTTTCTTTGCACCATTAGAGGATCCACCTTTTTTTTTTTTTTTTTGAGCTTGCACCAAAGCTGCCATAAATTGTGACAAATATTGCAACTGCGCCAAACATTATAAAATTGGGCGCAATTGCAGCAGATGCATTTGGTGCAGTTTTACTGAACATCGGGATTGACACCAGCTTGACACAGGCCCTATGTCAGCCTTCTGAAATTGGGCCCAATTGTCTTGGACTGCTGCACTAAATGTTTATAGGCAATTACACACACACACACACACAGCAGACTTAAATTGCAATGCATTTGCCAAGTTTAGAAAACAAAATTTTTTTTGTTTTTTGTCTTTTTTTTTTTTGCTGCATATTAATTACCTGGAATTTGCATGAATTCTTTTTATTTTATTTTTTTATTTAGTGTTTTGTGCCCGCCTCCACTTGCCGGGCATCCGCTCAGTCATGGACCCCTCAGCTGTGGCATCCCCACATGAGCCGCTCTCCCAGAACCCCTGGATTACCCTGGCGGGCGGAGACGCGGCACCCCTAGCCTTGGGGTGCTGTGAACAACTGGATAGGGCGGGAGTCAGCCTGGGGAGTCAATTGCAGCCGAGGGGTAAGCTTCTTTTAGGCCGTGGAGGCAGGCTTGATTTTTTTCCCCCCTCTAGGGTAGCAGGAACGTGCAGTGACACCAGCATCCGTCCCACCCCGATGGAACCTTGTTGACATTGGTTGCTGTGGCACCCCTGGCCTCTGTCAGGGGTCCCCCATACATGACGGCGTCCCTCACCCTCGAGAAGGAGAGCAGTCATAGGATGCTCAGTCCTTCTCCCACTGGCCAGCGGGCCGGCTGGAATTTGCATTAATTCTAACCCTTCTCCATCTTCCTCTTGTCCTCTTGTTACTGTCCCAATCATGATTGACTTCTTTAGTGTGCATCAGTCGATGTTATTCCAGTGGCAGCATTGTTGGGCCCAGGATGGGGAAGTATTTTAATTTTTTTATTTTTATTTTAGTCTTTGGTAACCAGGTAAGGCCCACTAGGCACAAGTACCTGTTTTTAGGGGCGACCTGGGAGCACGGGGCAGTTAAGTGACGTGCTCAGAGTCACACAGTATGCAAGTGGAGGTTGTGAGAATCAAATTCGGGTCTGGTCTGCTGGATGTACCAAGCTCGTTCACACCTCTTTCCTCTAACCTCTAGGCTATACTGCCAGCCCATTAGTGAAGATCCTAGGTAATAAGTGTATATTTAAAAATGATTTTTTCTTTTAATTTAAAGGGACACTGTTAACCTTTTTTGCATCATATTATTTCTAGTTAAAAAACCCTTATGATTGCTTACCTTTTCTAAAATTCATTGATGTGGCTGGTTGCTTTATCTGCCTCCTTGCTTAATAGTATGGTTATAACCTTGTTTTGTTTTAGATCCCGAATCTATTCTTATTGCATACTCCCTAAACATTAGAAACACCCCTAACAGTGCAGCCACTCATGTTGCACTAGTTTTCTCTACTCCCACTGCACAAGGAGTGGCTACACTGTGTTGCGGGTGTTCTCAAGTTCAGGAAAGATGCAGTGGGAGCTGATCAAGCAATGTAAACAAACGTGTTTTTGTGTGGTAACATCAGTATGGTAGGCAGTCTGTTTTTAACTTCCTAAAAGCAAAAAGTAATCAAAATCAAGCAACCATCTACATCAGTAGTCTCTAGAGGATGTGAACAATCATAACATGTTTTTTAAACTAGGGACTCTCTGTGGCCTAAGTTGGTTGACAGTGTCCCTATAAACTTGGAAACTGCACTGCAGTTTTTACTTGTAGGGTACCTACCTATAAATAGTTGGTGCCAGCTTTACTTGGTGCTTGTTTTATCCAGTTAACAAAGACTTCTATGAATACAATAACTTATAAAAGAAATAATAATAGTGATGGTAAGTATTTAAAACTGCCACACCCTCATAGTTTTATATGTAGATGATTGCAGTGCTCTCCATTCAGCGGTATCATAGTTACCAGGGAGATCAGTGCCCCTGGAATGTTTGGAGAAATGTTGCCTTGTGGCTTCCTGGTGAAAAGTGAATCAAACAATTGCTACACTTTTTCAGAAAATTCAAACTGCCAGAATTGTCTTATGAATAGGTATGAGTTCAATGTACATTTGCAAGGTGTGGATCTCAAAATGGGGTTTACAGTATAAATGGGCCAAGTGTTGGCCATTGGGAACACTCAGAATGTGGAACCAAAATAAATTCATTTATTCACAGTGTCTCTAAATGAAGGCTCAGGGAAATAAATACGGCCAGATTATTTTTATTTTTTCTTTTCCCTAAAACCTTCCTAACAAATCACAGGACTTTATTTCTGTGAGCCAGAAATGGCTGTGGGACAAAACCCTTCTGGATAAAACCTCTGTAATGCCACAGTTTCTCAAGCTGTAGTCCGAATTTCTCTTCACAAACCTGACTTTCTGCTCATAACACAAACTATATGGCTTCTCTCTTATGAGACTGTTAGCAGTACTCTGAGACAGAGACAGCTCCCCTGTCTTTCCCTTTTCGCGGCTTGCATTAGCTTCCTGAGGTACAAACGATTCCCCAGTTTCCAACCCTCCATCTGAGAACTTGGCTAACGCTGCTGTGGGGCACAGCAGATCCTTGCATACTTCCTGAACTGGGCAGTTTACATTTCCCCCATTTATTTATTTTTTGTAAATATAATCTTTATTCAGCGTTTTCAAAGTCTGCATAATTCATAAGACTATAAATAAGCAATGCATGCAATACAGCATACAATCATAATATATACATTTTATATTATAACAGTCCCGGACACAGCACAGTAATATCAAGCTAGTGCTCCACCCCCTTAGGGACAGCATGGAGGGGAGGAAAGGCGTATTGACAGTGGCTGCCTAAGCCTGCCAGTGACCAGGCTTATCCGAAAAGGCATCATGGGTGTGATGCAGGGGTTTTCTTGGACCAGATCATAGGCTGCCAAGTGCAGTGGGGGTGGGGGTGGGGCAAGGTGAGTGGTGACTAAAAAGGACTATAGGACCAGACAGTTTACCAGAGGAAAGCTATCATGTGGAAAAAACGTGCTGGTATAGTTCTAGGGCTCCTCTGCCAGAAAAGGGAGAGTGGTTAGGACTCTGGACAGAGTTCCCCTAAGGGACAAAGTCTGGATCTTTGGTCATAATGTGCAGGACTCACCTGTTCCATCTTGCGGAACAAAGGTCTGCGCTAACACTTAATGAATGCGAAATCCTCTCCATTCTATATATCTGATTAACTAGGGTCCTCTAATTAGCCAAAGATGGAACCTGGGGCATAAGCCAGGCCCTAGTAACTGCCTTCTTTGCCCCTATGAGGAGGATACTCAAAGTATCATGAGTGAGGATCACGTAGACCCCCGGGAGCACGCATAATAAGAACATCTCTGCTTTCAGCGGTATTTGTTTGCTGTTCAACTCTTCTAGCTCATCCTAATTGTTGTTATACTGTGTTCTGTATTACCATCTGTCTTGCATGTGACGAGGTACCTTTGTAAATAAGCCTCTGGCTCAAAGGTTGTAAACCGATATATCAAATAAATAAAAAAAAAAAAAAAAAAGAGTGATTGAAAGGGGTGCAAGATTGGGCACTCCCAAATTGTGTGTATGGTGGACATTAGTGTTCCCACATTGCCTCCAGGGTGGCATCCCTAGTAATTTAGTAATGTGCCGTAATCGCCGGGGTACAGAAAAACTGTATCTGATGCTTCCAGGCTTATTCCGCCATTGGTGAGAACTAGTAATTTTAGAGATGATTTGAGGACCTGTGCCATTGTTCTAGAGTCTAGCTCCTCACACCATCTCTGTAACACATATCTGAGTCACCCACAGTATCCATCAGGGATTTATAAAAAAAGGAAAATCAAATGTCCAGTATCCCCAGTCCATATGACTGAAATAAGGGAGCTAATGATAGTTGGGTGGGCCTCAGGGTGCCAAGCCCCTACGGGGAGGTTATCATAATGTCTGAGTTGTAGATATCTGTAAAAATCGCACTGCTTTAGGCCAAACTCCCTTTCAGCATCAGTGAAGGATCTGAAGGTAGCCCCAGCCATTAGCTGGTAAATAAGTGTATTAGAGTGAAAGATGCTCCCACCTGCAGAAGGCCAAGTTAGTTTGGGCCGGATGGAAGCATTCTAATAAGGCTATCAGGCAGAGTAGACTAAGGAAGAGAACTAAATGCAGCGCTCTGCAGATGGAAAGCCACGCTGATAGTTTGTACTTAAGCCATGGAGTAAGCCCCATGGGGCACTTAGGCTGTATATCTAGCTGGGACATGGCTTTAACAGAGTCTGCATACGGAAGTAAGGGACCCATTGGCGGGGAGTGACTTGCCACGGTCTGGTTCTGCCTGGAACTAGGAGGGGTAGAAGGCTGCACAAAGACGGAAGTAACCGACTTCAGGGGGGCGGATTTTAAGGAAATGGGAAGGATCCTTAAGGAGCATTTGGATGGGATTGGGTCAGACATGGACGCTGATAGTAGGTGGGAAATCATCAGGAGAGGGGTGCAGGATGCTACCAGCACCTGTGCAAGAGTAAGATGAAATGCGGTAGGGCCCAAAACCCTGTTGGTGGACCAGGGAGGTCCAGGAGGTGGTGCGGGGAAAGAAAGCAGCCTGTAAGCAATTCAAGTGCTCAAGGAGTGAAAAGGATCGAGGGGAGTACGAGCTGATGGCTAGAAGGGCCACTAGAGTGGTGAGGGCAGCTAAGGCAAGGAAGGAGCAGAACCTGGCCAGGGAAATTAGGAGAGGGAACAAGGGGTTCTTTAGATACATTGGGGAAAGACGAAGGGTGAAAGGGCAGATTAGCAGGATTAAATCAAGGGAGAGATGGGCGCAAGACCCGGGGGAGCAGGCTGAGGTACTAAATGAGTACTTCACCTCAGTTTTCACCAGGGAAAATAGGGGTGCTGCATCATACATGGGAGGAGACAGAGATACGAGGAGGGACCTTACCGATCGGCAGGTCTGGGGAGAGGGGAGCATCACTGGCAGGTGGGGGAGGCTAAGCAGGGAGAAGAGGCACCGAAGTGGAAATCACAGCAGAAAAAGTGAGGGAAGCCTCAGCTCCCTTAAGACGGAGAAAGCACTGGGCCTGATAAATTACATCCCAGAGTGCTGAAGGAACTTGCAGATGTCCTGGCGAAACCCCTGGCAGAGCTTTTCACCATCTCTGAGGACAGGGTGGTGCCCCAAGACTGGAAGGTGGCGCATATAGTGCCTATCCACAAGGGGGGATCAAGGGAGGTGGCAGGGAACTACAGGCCTGTCAGCCTGACATCGGTGGTGGGCAAGGTGATGGAGGGCATTGTCAAGGAGAGGCTGGGGACCTGGATAAGTCAGGGTGCCTGGACGATAGACAGCATGGAGTCATCCCGGGGAAATCGTGTCAGACAAACCTGGTGGAGTTCTATGACTGGGTGACAAGTGCCTTGGACCTGGGTAGACCAGTGGATGTCCTCTTTCTAGACTTCAGCAAGGCATTTGACTCTGTTCCTCACGTGGGCCTGTTGGATAAGCTGGGAGAAATGGGGGTGGGGAACCAGATGATCAGATGGATAGGCAATTGGCTTCAGGACCGGACCCAGAGGGTCGAGTTGGTGGGATAGTCTCATCCCCAAGGAGGGTCATTAGTGGGGTCCCACAGGATCAGTCCTGGGCCCTTCTGTTCAACGCCACGATCTGACATAAGGACTGGAATCAGGAGGAGATGAGTCTCTTTGCAGATGACTCAAACTGGGGGCGTGGTGGATGGGGAGGAGGGAGGGGTGGCCCCTACAGGGGACCTGGAGGCTCTGGAAAGATGGTCTAGAAAGTGGAAGTTGAGGTTCAATGCAGGGAAATGCAAGGTACCAACTTGGGGCCAGAAACCCAGGCCAAGTGTACACCCTGGGGATGCTACAAGTCTCGATGGCTGAGAGGGACCTGGGGTGGTGGTGGATGTCAAGATGAACAACTCTGAGACTTGTAGGAGGGCAGCAGCCAAGGCCAAAGGATGCTGGATACATCGCTAGGGGATCACTCCAGAAGGAGGGAAGTGATACTCCTCTGTATAACTGCTTGGTGAGGCCACACCTTGAGTACTGCGGCAGTTTGGAGGCCACACTTAAAGGACATTAACCTCCTGGAGAGGGTCCAGAGGAGGGCAACCAAAATGATTTGGGGCTTGGGGACAGGACCTATGAGGAGAGGCTCAAGAGCTAAATATGTACACATTGGAAGAGAGAAGGGACCGGGGACATGGTAGAGGTCTTCAGGTACATGAAGAGGGTAAATGGGAGGAACAGTCAGGGTGCTTCAAGGAAGGAGGAAGGGGCCACTAGAGGTCATGGTGGAAGCTGGAGGGGAAGGATTCAGAGGAGAAAGGAGGAGGTGCTACTTCACTGAGAGGGTGGTGGAGCCATGGAATGCACTGCCTAGGGGGCTGGTGGAGGCAGAGACAGTGGAGGGGTTCAAGAGGGGGTGGGACAGGTACAGGGGAAGGGTTCTGGAAGCAAAATCCAATGCAGCAAGAATATCCGGAACTGGGAAGGGAGAAGCCAGAGAAGGCGAGGGGGACAGCAAGGTCAGCACCCAGGGTGGGGGCTGACCAAACGAGCAGACACGAAAGACCATTAGGCCTATTCTGCTGGCATTTTAGTATGTTAGTATGTTAGTAAGTAGCATAGCCTCCATCCCTTGCCACAGTGTTTGGTGAGTGCCTAGGTGACGAAATCCAATGAAGTGAGGTGAGAGGCCCAGTAGTAGAGCTTATGATTCAGGAGGGCAAGGCCTTTTTTCCCCTTGGGGAGGAACAATGTGGAGAGTTTAATCTGAGAGTGGAGTCCTGCTCAAAGGAATCTGATTATGATTTGATTCCATTGCTGGAAAATACTAAGAGTTAAATTGAGAGGGAGATTTTGAAAAAGATAGCCCCCTGGGCAAGATCACCATCTGGCTCACCTCCACTCTCCTAGAAAGATTAAGGGGCAACAAATTCCATCTGGTAAGGTCTTATACTATGTGTTGATAAAAAGGGGGTGTAGTTTCATATGGCGGCTGATGGGTTACGTGTCTGGTATATCCCTAGGTACTTTCTTTTGTCTAGATCTCTACGAAAGGGATATCTGGTTCTGAACTCTTTTGTGTGGGCTGATATCAGAAAGTGAGAGCATCCGTTTTGGTGGTGTTTAGTTTGTAGCCTGAGACCTTACTGTATTGTTACAGTATCTGGAACACAGCGGGGAGAGAACTGTTCGGGTTATTGAGGTATAAGAGTACGCCGTCTGTGTAAAAGAGCTACCCTGTGCTCCTTGCCACACAAAGAGATCCCTGATAAATGTGGTGATTCCCAGATAGCCTGGGCCAGGGGTTAGATATATATAGCAAACAAAAAGGGTGACAATAGGCCACCCTGCCGGGTTCCCCGGAATAAAGGAAAGTCCTCAGAATGGTGACCTGAGACCTTAACACGTGCATGAGGGGAGCCATATAGGTTTTGTATGACTTTTACCAAAGGTTGCAGAAGGCCCATTTTCCCCAGGATGGCATATAAAAAGGGTCAATAGACCCTATCAAATGCCTTCTCAATGTCAAGACTGTGAAGGACAGAAAGTAATGTATTTCGTGGATCAGATGAAGGGTGCATCTAGTGTTAGCAGTAGTGGACCTTGACTGGACAAATCCAGTCTGATCTAGTCCAATCCGTGTAGTAAGGACCTCGTCTAGCCCATGTGCCAAAATAGACATGAAAAAGTTGTATTCGGTGTTTAATACTGAGATGGGGCAATAAGAGTCGCATAGCAGGGAATTTTTGTCTGGTTTTGGTATAACTGAGATTGCCGCATGCAACCAGCTTGGAAGAGGTTGGTCCCTGGGCAGTACTTCGTTAAAGGGCTGAAGAAGTGGGGGGAGGACCCCGTCGCTGGTTAAAATTCAGCACCATATCCATTTGTACTGGTGCCTTGAAAGTTTTGGAACGGACTATGGCAGCCTCAAGTTCTTGCAGTTAAATAGGGCCCGCAAGATGCTCCCATAGTTTTTCAGTCAAAGTGGGAAGGACATTCCCCCATTGACATGTTTAAGGCCCATGGCCTGCATATTCTTTTAAAGACAAAAATAAAATAAAGGCTGGAACTTTAGAACAATGTTCCTTACAGGATACGTGATTCCAGGCATGGTGCATCTAAAGTATAGAGTGATACCCTCAAAGGAAACCTACTCCCACAGAGCTAATGTACTGCACACACAGGGTTACAACATGCCCTAATTGGCTGCTGAGTTAATTGACTTCCTAGCTAATGGAAAACCCTAGAACATTCTGCTTTTCAGAAATACTCTGAGGTTTTAGTCCCCTTTGGCAGGTATAACTTCTTTTCCTGAATTCTGTATAGATTTCCCCATGCAAACAGTCTCCCGACATAAACCAGGGATGTGATTGTAGACTTTGTCACAGGGTGTGAACAGGAACCCTGTTGTGACCACACACCTAGCAGCCGTCCACAACGAGCTGACTTAGTATAGGGGAAGTAGGACAGAGACTAAAGGTCGCCAGACGTTGACACTAACATCTGTGCTTGCACACCCACAGACTTCTGTGAATCATACGGCACAAGTCACATGTTGCTGCGCCATGGATAGAAGACTGCACAAGTGTTACCATCCTAGTGGTCCCCTCCGCCTATGGACCTTTACCTGCAGCCCCACGTATGGATAAATATGTGGAAGACATCTGTTTTGTGTCTGGACACGTCAACAGTGGGTAGTTTTTTTTTTTTTTTTTTTTTCCCCCATATGTAATTTCTGGGGTTTTGTGGGTTTCCTCCCAACATCTACACCCACGCATCTCCGAACTAGAGCACGCATGTGGAGGCATGCACACACATGCCATTCGGGACACCCCTCCCTTCCAGTCGCGCTGTTGACCACCTGCACTTGCACCAAACCTCCTTTCGGTGACAGCGGGACTATGGGTGGGTGACCCCACCCCTTACATGGGAGAGGAGAGCCAATGCTCGATCCTGTTCCTCCATGTCGGCACCCTGGCAGCCCGAGGACATTCCTGAACCTGGGTCGCCAGCGTAGTGCAAGGTGTGGCATCCAGCGCCTCAACCTTCAGTGCCACCGGTCCAGCCTAAACAGTGGGGAGTTTTAAAGCTTATCTAGATATATGTAATATATATAGAGAATACTGGATGGGCAACTATGCACAACCAGTGTGTTCTGCCACAGAGGGGTTCTGATTCCCTCTGACCTCGAGAGCGAAGCTCAAGAGGTCCACGGGAATCAGAACCCCGAGGTGACAGAACACACAAGTTGTGCATACAGTTGCTCATCCTGTATTTTTTATAGTATATAGTAGTACTATGTGAAATGTGTGCTTTGTGGGGTTTTTTTCCCCCTCTTTTTCATAATGAAACTGACTTGAACAGTCTCTAGAGGTTCTAGAATACTGTCACCACAGAATTAGAGGAAAGCAGCAATGTTCCAGGTGGTGCTGCTGCAGTAGTGACATCACTACTGCAGCAGAACAAGCATGTTCCAGGCATGGAATTTCATGCATAACTGCATTCCACTATACACTATAAATAAATATATAATATGGGGAGTAACATCCAGGGATACAACCACTAAGAAAGACAGGTGATGGTCTTGATGAGTTTTATAAGGGCCTGCTTCTCTCCTGACATACTATGGCCCCTGGTGGTCCAGTGGCCACCCTTCCTAACATCAGTCCAAGTGCAAGTCCATGGTATCCAGTGGCTGCACTTCCTGGCCAATGCCCCTGCTTGCATCCTCAGTTGGTGTCGTTCTCTGTCAGTGTCTGTCCCCCACAATCTCATCTGGTTTGTGTTATTCTTTAGCAGCACCCCAGTGAACTGCCTCTATATTGGGCATTGTTGCTAAAGATGCAAACACAGCTTTTCAGGGTTGTCCTGCTTTGTAGAGGACACTGTGAGCCTTTTGCATGGCAGCCCCTGCCCTCTTTCCCACATGATCGCAGTGCAGTTAAAGACCATACAAGGAAGGGCTGGAACCCTCTTTGAGGATAGTGTAGAGGTTTGGGGACAAAATACTGTTATGAAATCATTGGCGCAGTGACAGTCTCTTGCAACTGTGCATCTGGCCCCAATATTTTATTAAATGGAGGATTGGTGTTCTTTAAGTACTTCCAGTTGCATGTAGAATTAGACTTAAACAGTAAACTATTAAGGGGCCTAGAACTGGAGAGCTAAAGCATGGGTATGGTTTATACCTGTGCCTAGTGATTTCTGCTTGCATGGGACTGGCAGGTGGGTAGTGCATCTTGAACTCCGAGACACAGTCACAAATTTACATCGGCTCAGGAAGACTAAATGGGCTGCTAGACTTGCTGTCATTTTCTCTGTTGCTGTGTTTCACAGGTAGATTTGCTTAACTTTTATTAGTAGATATGTGAAGCAATACAGGGCAATTAATCTGATGCCTCTGAAAATGCTGTATAGTTGGTCATTCTATCAAGATATACAGTTCTGTGTTGACTAAGCACATTTCAGCATAAGCTCTGTAAAAGAACACCACTGTTTTTTGACGATTGTTCCATGGACAGGTGTGCAAGAACAATTCAGTTCAATCTGCTTTTTGATTGCTGGTGACAATGCAGTTCTATTAATAGAACTCAAGCTCAGCTAGTTTTCTTGTTTTGGCTTGCCCTTGGATTTCTGCTCATTTTATATTTTCCTGGAGTTATGGTTACAGAAAGCAGATTTAGTAAACACTATGAAACCCTTTGAAAACTTTGTATAGTCATGGGCTTAAATGCTAAAGAAATACAGTTTGGTATCAGATTGTGTTCACCACTATAGGATGAACCAGATCTTATGGAAATATAGTGGTTACAGTGTAGTTATGAAGTACTTTCAGTTTTAAATGTGTACTTTAACCCACAACTGTTGTGTGACGCTCATTTCACTGGATGTTCTGAAGAAAAGTATAAACTTAATCTTGCCTTTTTAGAGCCAGGTTAACGCTCTTCTCCAGGACAGCAAATTAATTTTTGTTTGTATCACTAACTTTGTGAAACCTGATAACAGAATATTTACACAGAATAATGAGAAATGCCCAAATGATTCTACAGATCCAGAAACAAATAGTTCGATACCTTTTATTGGACCAACACAGATGTTACAAAAAGAAGACTGTTTTCGGACCAACCAAGTCCTTCCTTGGAGACTTAAGAAATGATTCTACATAACTAATTTGCTACTCCCTTTCTGTCCGTCTAAATTGTTGCTTTGAATATCTGATAAATATTGTCCATTTGTGATAAATGTTTTTATAATTAATTTATTTATTTAATCTCTGCGTACAAAACCCTTGAGCCAGAGGCTCTTTTACAGAGGTTCCCCGTCGGAATGAACAGAATACGTAACAGAGAACTAATTGCCATAGCTACAAGCTTTCAAGAGACAATGTACAGTACATGTAGGCCAAAAATAGTGTTTACATTTAGGTAGAAGCATTTATACAAATTAAGGGGCAGGGAGGTGGAAATGGACCCGGGGCAGTGTAGATGCAGTCAGTAGGCTGGCATTTTCAATTGGAGCATATGGTACCAGACCCATAAGCACACTTTGAGCAAGATGGATGCAAAGCAGAGATAACGGTAACTGTATTGACATGTTCCAGGTAGATAACTAAATGCATTACACAACAGGTAGCAGTTGGAGGCGACGACTGTACAAATTTATAGCACAGGGACAGGCAGTATAGAATTTTGAGTAGTACTGCAAGGAGAGTAGGGAGGCATTGGGAAAAATATAGTAAGCTACAGAGAGACATTGGTTCTGTTAATGTTCTTAAAGGACGGCAATTGTCCAGTAGGCCAGAACTTATAGACTGCGATGTTGATACTGTACTTCAGTGAAATAAATGTGTACAATAAAAGCTATACATTTATCGTACGCTGTTCTAATGTACACAGAATTCAGCATTATTCACTTGTGCTGTGGTGCTTGACCTCTAATAGCAAGCAGAGAGAGAGAGAAAGAGAGAACCTACACTGTCAGAAGCTATCTACATGTGTGTGTTGTGTGCATGTGTAGAAAGTCTACAGACCATTGTAGTACACAACCTGCAATTAACTTTTAAAAGAAGCCAACTTCAAATTTTTATATCTGTAGTACTTTTTATTTTCCCTTTTTTTTAATTTAGAAGTTATTGTACCTGACAGTGCCATGCATGATGTGTGGAACAAGTAATCCAACTGGAGGCTAACATATTGTGTTTCCCCTTAATACGCCATCAGCATTGTGACCTCCTTGATAATGACATCATAGATGGCCAAGAGGAGTCGCCTACCTGCAGCGAGATGGGTCAATTATGGTATCACAATGTGTAAGATCATAATGCTAATGAAGTACAAAGGGGAATAAAACTATTATATGTCTGCCTTCAAGCATGGAATGTTCTATACGTAACAATACTATAACTAAGGTAAGAAATAATCTAATTGATAAAAGTTGCAATAAAATACTTCTCGAGTAACTACTGGCTACATATGAAAATGAATGCCTTTTTCTGTCTGCTGGTATTCCCAGAATCAGTCTTCTCCATTGAGTCGCACTTATGGGTTTGGATCAGAGGCACTACGACTCAATGGGACCAAATCTTTGACCAGGGGCTGACAGTGGTTAGTGACAGGGCACCTGTACATCCCCATGTGGTGTTGCATGCTAGCCAATAACTGTTGGTGGTTCCCTCACCAACCTCCTGTGTTTTTCTCACCATTGAGAGCACATCATGGGAACGCTCCTCCATTCTTGTCACTGGAGAAGGTTTTCTACTGCATCACCATTGAATTTTTCTTTTTCTCTGTGCCATTTCTCTTTTTTTTTTTTTGTTTTCCTCACGATATTGAAATCAAAATCTGAAGAAGTCTTGTCAATAAAAGTCTGAAGTCGCCCATTATCCGTCTGTGCCCCTGTGGGAGCAAGATGGATTCAGCGGACCAGCATCAGACCTGCATGGCCTGCCTTGGTCCAGAGCACGATATGGATACATGTAATGCCTGCTTCTCTGTGGACTGCCACACCCTTGAGAATCTGGTGTTGAAGTGGGGCTCACTCAGTCCTCCCCTTCGGAGTCAGAAGTTGCATGCATGTTTCCAGGATAAGGTCTCAAAGCCCTGCCTCTGGGCCTCTTCCTAGGATCTTAGGTTCCAAGGAAGCACAGAGTTCTCAACCTCAGCATGCTGAGGCGTCCAAGATTGTGGTGGTTGGGAGTGGTGGGCAGTCGGCTTCTTCTGGGCGGCCAGTTGAGGACCCTACAGAGTCTGGACTGAGGAGTGTGATGGCATGAAGTCTGATATTGATGTCAAAATAAACATGATGTTGAGGATGCTGACCATGGTCATGTCTCCAAAGACATTGTCATATCAAAGTTGGGTGCCAGAGATGGTGCCGACTCTGAGTTGGGTGATGACTAGGAGCCAGGTTTCTCTCCAGAGCCACAGGTTGACATCACTGGTGAGGATCAGGGTTGCCCTGTGTGACCTGTATGGCTCCAGTCTCCTCACCTGGAGATTTCTCCTCAAGAGTACCGATTGGGTCACTCTTTGGATGTAGGAGGACACCCTTTGGGTGACTGTATAGACCCTCCCCTTCGACAAGGCTCTCTACACAGTTCTGCAGCCCAGGCCAAGGCCCTCAAGACCAGGAGTCCCGTTTATCTCTAGGAGGGCCTCGCTGTTTCTTAGAGACTGCCCTCATTACTAGGTCCTATGAGGCGCATCATCTCTGTTCAGGTCTTCCTCAGAAGACAACGAATGATCAGTCCCCCTTGGCTCTTGTACTGAGTACGCCCTGTACCAGCGATTCCTGATGGAGGTGTTCCAGGCACTTGACCTTCAGGCCAATATTAGCTGTGATCTGGCATCCCTGCCATCGGGACTCCTTGGAGTTCCCAACATAGTGCCAGTTTAGCAGTGTCAGTGGCTCAGTAGGTAGCACACTCGCCTCTGAGGCCAGGAGATCAGAAGGCTGTGGGTTTAGTTCCCACATCTGGCACTTGGGTTAATATCCCAATACTGACACTGTAGTGCAGCATGAGGGGGGTGCTGCACTTCTGAGGTGCCATCTTTTGGATGAGATGTTAAACTGAGGTCCCATCTGCCTGGATTGGTGGTAGTTCAGGTGGATGCTAAAGATCCCATGGCACTTATCGAAAAAGAGTAGTGGAATTTCCCCGGTGTCCTGGCCAAATTTCTCTCATTCACTAAAAATACCACCAACGGCTTAATCTGGTTCAATTTCAGTTGCTTACCATCTGTATCCCCCCTCCTCCCGGTCGCCCTTGAAAAAGGGACTTATAGGCCCAGTGGGCTTACCGGGGCAACAAAATTCAATAAATAAAAATAAATAAAACATTGACACCTTGGTCATTCTTCCATGGCCCAGAGCCATACAGGAGGCATCCCCTTGCTACTCCAGCAATCCCCAGTGATCTCCTTGTAGTGTATTAAGCACTAACCAGGTCTGCAAATGTACCTCACTATACCTCGGGGCTTCAGGTACTGCAGATCCCATCAGAGCCATAGTGCCTCTAATGTGACCAACCCCCAAATGCAGATTCTGCACACACAGATGCACTGGGTAGGAAGGTTTTTACCTTGGCACGTGCCCTTCTGTGTGTATCTCCACACTGGACCCATGAGACTTACTGTCATCTCTTATGGTTGCAGCTGCACAATCTGCTGACTGCACCACCACAGCGTGATGAAGCCAGGCAAGCCATCTGCCTTTCTACCCGGGGGTCAGGAGATAGCATGGTACCACGGGAGGGCATCTTATGATGCCAACAAAGTGGCCTCCAGCCTGGTGGGAACAGCAGTCTGTGCTCGGATGGCATGGCGTCACTTATCCTGACCGGCATCTTTGACCTAGTGTAAGGTGCTAAACTCGCATTTTGAGGGGGGCTAATTTCTTCTTCCCTAGGGTAAGGTGGGAGCTTTCATGGAATCCTTCCGCTTCTTTGCCACAGGAGCCTCCTTTTGGCCCTGACCAGTCTCTGGTCGTGCCAGACCTGTGAGGAGCCCTTGCCCTTTGGTGTTCTCACCAACCCAGAGGGCTGCATGTGTGTCTTTACCCTAAGGATGAGCCAGCTCTTCCCTCACAAAAAGAAAGCTTGGGTACTCTGACACACAAGTGGAAATCAGTGGAGAAGATTGATTCTGAAAAGATATGTAAGTTACACACTTACCATAAGTGGTGTTCTTCCAGAATATCTTTTCCATTGATTACCACACCTGCCCACCATCCCCTGCTGTAGTAGAGCCAGGGCCACTAGGCAGCTTACCATGCAGTGTACCTCTCTAGTGTTGCTTACCTTGCTCCAGTTGTCAGCCTTTAACCTCTAAGGAGCCCGCTTTAAAAAAAAGAAAAACAATGGACTGGGACCTAACCTGTTCTAGGACTCCCAGTCCAACCCCTCCCTACAAAAAAAAAAAAATATTGGGTTGAGGACCCTTTACCAAGGTCCCCATGTCAACAAAAAAAAAAGATTTTCTCTCTACCCTCCTCTTTCTTGCCTGGGATATATGCCCTCTTTTTTATTTGGATTATCCCTATGAGTAGCTGAATGCAACCAGCACCCTCTGGGTACCATCCAAATCTAACCCCACCTGAAAGTAGCCCTGTCTGTGGGTATCTACTAAGCACCAGATTGGATCAGCCTGAACTAGACTTGTCATATGGTGCATCCCTGTTGCATGCAGGAGGAGGTAGGTTAGATTTCTGTTGTGGTTCTCTTTTGGCCATGCCAGACATTTTGTTCCTACTACTTGTTTTTTTTATTTTATTTATTTAGTTGTTTAACCAGGTATAGCAGGTTGATAATGTTATGCCATGTTGTGGCTGTCATGTCCAGCAGGTTCAAAGATAACTGGTGAGATGGGTACACCTCTACTCCTTAGTGCTGTACAGCCTTGCAAAGCCACATGCACAAGTGCTTTCCCTCTGTCCTAAGCACTTTAGGGGTGGGCGTAGCCCAACTGTTTTAAAAAAAAAAAAAAAAAAAAGTTTACCTCTAACACACATAACATTCTGATTGCTTATTAAGAGTCGTTGCCGTCCTGTTTGGCACACTTGTGCTGTCTCAATTGTAAAGGGGTCTCATTTTTGTATACCCCTTTCCTTTTGTCTATCAGCACTCCTGTGTTACAAGGCTGCTGCCTTTTCCCACTACACTTTTTAGACCCCCTTATTATCTGTCTGCATAGTGGTGACTTGCGGTTCTGGCTCTTGAACCCTTACTACATATTTGTGCTGCTTTAGTTCTCTGTCTAGAAGTTGGTAGTCATGGTTTTATTTTGTTCTTTTAGTTTTCCTATATCCTTTTCCCTGTCCCTTTTGGCTAGTGAATTTCACAAGCATGCTTGTATTTTCCACCACTTTGTTTCCCTCCTGGCTAACAGAATTGAGGTTGATGAGGGCACCAGCAACAGTCATTGGCTAGCGTGTATGGCACCTGGTGGGGGTGCATAAGCAGTGCACCCAGTAGCCGATGTCTGACCCATGGCCAAAGATTTGCTCCCACGGGTTCACTGCACCTCCGGCCCAGACCCATAAGTCGTACTCAATGGAGAAAATATTGTGGAAGATTGCCAGTTATGGGTAAGTACGTAACTTACATTTATTGGCACTACTAGCTCTTTAAGTATTTTTGAAGGCCTGTTACTGCAGGATTTCTAACATAATACCATTCTAGTACTCTTATCCTGACTGCAGATTCATTTTTACTTCCTTACTTACTTATATGTCTATTTGTCACTATATGTGGAATCTTGAGTAATCAGTGTAAGTAGTAGAGGTCTGACATGGTCTCTTTATGTGATTAAAGGCTTAGTTTTTTTAAATCCCTGGTTATCCCCTGTAATTTCCTCTCCCAAGTAGTTGTTACAGCTGTTTTAATTAAAGGGGAATGTTCGCCTAGACAGCTCCACGCCTATTGTGTGGGACGCTCTTGATTTGTTATTTTAGTGCAACATTAACGTTTGTACTTACCAGATTTTGATACAGCACTGGTAAGTTCTGCCATCCCCCTGACCCCTCCAACTGTAATCGGAACTAATTGGTGGCATACCAGAATACAGAATCCTGTGGTTGAAGTCAGGACCACGGAGCAGCCATGAGACATTTTATATCTTCAATTTGCTAGTTGCTGGCGGCACTTTATTCTCGAAGCTAAATGTGGGCAGAAGTAGAACAGAACCATCAAAACAGAGCATAGTAAAGCTTGAAGATGTACAGTGCATCAGCCCCCTGCTGGCTGTTCTCTGGTTGTGAAGTCAGCTGCATAGGATTCTGGAATGACACTGAGCAGCTTTTGTTTAGAGTTGGTTGGTTGAAGGGATGGCAGGGTCAACCATAATTTGTTTCAAAACCTAGTAAGCAAACATTTTGCTGTCACACAAAAATGGAAAATACGGCATTCCCATGCTGCCTAGGTGGATGGTTACCCTTAAATTGTGCAACAAATGTAGACTTTTTTAAAGGAAGTTAGAAAAGTAGCATTGAAAGCATCTAAATTATGATTTGTAGTTAAAGGGTACTTAAATCCCACCTCCCCTGGAAAATTAAAATGTCATCAAGCCAAAGTCATGAGGCTGTAGGGTACAGCCTTTCCAACATAGTAATACAGTTGCTTGCTTAATTTAGAGAGCGTTTAATGTGGCTCTTTTAACTATACAGAATGTAAACGAACAGTACTCTGATTCAGATTGGGCTATCCTGATCTAGTCCTAAAATGATGCAGATAAAATGCAGAATGATGTCATAGAAGCGAGACAAGTCCGCTACAAGTGCATATTTTGTCCTTTTTCAATCTTCAGCTTCAGGAGACTCAATGCTGCACTATATATATTACAGTATTGCAGTTGCAGCATTGATTTTGATGTTGAAGACTGAAAACAGGCAAAATATATACTTGCGTCTGTATCTCCCCTTTTTGCTGACCCTTATTCAACCTGCCTTCCGTCATGTCAGCCTCTTTCATCAGTGGGCCATTCCTTGTGAATTCTATATTAACGGCTGCCTTTATTCACCTGCTGTAGCCTATTTATTTCAAAAGTTTTACTAGGAAGGACATGTTTCGGGGGAGGGCAAACTATGTAAAACAGCAGCTCGTATATAAGGTGCACACATAATAAATTGAAACATAGCACAATAAGTGTACACAGACAGGGTACAAAAGTCGAAGCAGTTAAAAGAATAATCAGTACAACCACACCATGATGGTAGGTACAGTTTCAATGATACCAATGCAGCACAGCAGTTACAAAAACAGATTAGGAGGTAGACGTAGAAGGAGGGCCCCTGCAGCCTGTGGACCACAGGAGCTTAAATTTGTACAGGAGGGTAGGGTTATGAGTGCTCAGAGGCATTTGCAGGAGTGACTGGAAGTCATCAAGGAGGAACTTGAGAGAAGAGGCAGAGCTTACAGAATCTGAAGGAGAAAGCTGCTAGACCTGCTGAGGCTTTCATGGAAGGATGGAAGTGTGAGGGTCAGTGTTATGAAGGGAATACATGGGGGAGGGGTAGCAGGAGAGAAGGGAATTAAGGTACAGTGTGGGGGGGCAAAGGAGGCACAGTGAAAGAGGCATCACCAGAGAGGGAGTACGACCCAATGTTGCTTTTATTTCTAGTATCCTGTTGCAACATCCCCCCAAAAAAAAAAAACTTCAGTTCACTTCCCTGGACAAAAATTTTAAATAGTTTAACTATAGATAGGGGTGTGTGTGTGTGTGTGTGTGTGTGTGTGTGTGTGTGTGTGTGTACTGAGTGTTTTGTTAGACAGATAAATGGGTAGATAGATAAATAGATCGATACATACTGTATGTGTGTATGGCATATGCCATGGCCCCACTGGAAATATGAAATTAATCCGTGAAGCAGCACCCAAAATGATGAGTAGGTGCAGGGTCTGGGGTGTTCTGCCCTCAGCACTTGACAACAGAACCAGTACTGACCCACACACAATGACAAAGGAGAGACCAACAATCTGATAGTTTTCCAAAGCAAACATTTGCCATTCTTTATTACAGCTACTCCACTTTCAACATAACCAAGTATAACAATCTGAGCCAACCACTGTGAACCAGACCCAGCGCTTCGCTCTTTGGAGCTTCCTTGGGGGTTTGGTTCACAGTGGTTGGCTCCTGTTTTTATACTCTGTTATGTTGATCGTGGAGTGGCTCTAATAAATAACTGCAAATTTTTGCTTTGGAAAAGTATCGGATTGTTGGTCACTGATTTCTCATTGTGTATGGGTCGGTACTGGTTTCCCACTGGAAATATCCATGTTATTTTTCCTAAGTGCAGTTTGACCTTATGACATCACAAGTGGCGAAGCCACAAGTGATGTCAAATGTCAGAGTGCTCGAGGGGAAAATAACGTTGATATTTCTAGTGGGAGCCTTGGCATATTTAATTCATGCAATGCCCATTTTATTAAGTGTCTTTATGAATTTTTTGTACATTGTTCCTGTTTTTCTGTGTGTTTTTGGATGGCGAGTGGTGTTTCAGGATGACCGAGCAGCTTAGCCGATGATTTGATGCACAGTGCTGCGTCATGCATCATACGTCCTCGCGGAAGACTGCGGCTGTTGAAGACTGTTTCACGCCGGCAACGGAGGTTGCAAGCATGCAGTAGAGAGTTGACTGGCTGTGGCAGTAACTTTAAGCAAGAGCCACTAGGGGTTTGGGAGGTGTGCTGGTGTGGGTTGCTAATGTGTCGGGAGAAAGATACATAAAAATGGTAAGAAGAAATTAGAACTTTTTTATGTGGAGAGTGTAAATAAATGAAAAACAGTAGTTCTAGGGACATGGATATGATGTTCAATCCACACTTACTGGCAGGTTTCTTGCCGCTTTAAATCTTGCCGGAACGTCTTCAAGCTGGCTCCTCCCACCCACCCGGGTGGTAAAACTCTAGGCTCCGCCCCATGACGCCAGATCTTCCTTACCGCTTGGAGCTCAGGTTCCCTCCTTTGTGCTCTGCATTTTAGGCCTGGATCCATACTCTTCGGATTACCCAAAACTAATCTTAAAATTTACAAGACTTCGGCCTTTTTCTTCCCTCTCGGCTGCAATGGACAAATCGACTCCCGGATTTCTGACTTGGATGTTTGGATTTTCTCTGTTTGATTCGCAGGGTATTTTCTCTGTCAAATTGTCATGTAGGACATCTTGCTGACAGGAAGGCACTCATCGCAACGGTAGGTCAGAGCTTTTAGCTGATTGTTTTGTGAGAGCACAGTTTATGCCCAAACCCTTCCAACCCCTCACCCTACCCACCCCTGGAAATAGTTCCTTTATACCTGGGGTTCTGACGCCATTTCTTCAAGAGGGCAAGGTGCATATCACTGTCATAACTTCTCTAGGACACTACACTGACAATATAAGCATACTCATTATATAAATACATGTATTTCTATATAACACCAATCTCACACACACACAAAAAATAAACAAGGTAGACAGTTATGTGGGGAGTAGTGCAATGTAATGGCTGTTGGGCAGCAGTCTTCTGGGAGTCTTTCTGGAGGCTGAGATGATGCCCTGTTTGCAGACAACTGTCTGCCCTGAGGGAGGAAGTTGCCCGTCTTCAGGCCACACTGGACAGTAGCAAGGGAACCTCCGCCATCCAGGGAGCACCAGAGCCACCACCACTACCTCAGAGGTTGCGAAGAAAGCATAGCAGTTGGACCACAGTGGGCTCAGGAAGGGTAAGATTGGTGGAACAGAGGCACACCCAGTCAGTTGTTCCACTCCACAATCCATACACTATTCTGGGGGAGCACAGTTCCCCTATGGATGCACCCGCAGAAGAGACCAAGGAGGGTGCAGACAACTGTCACAAGGGAGGCCCTCAGGAAGGAGGCAGAGGGCACCACAGGGAAAGGAAATGGCTCCTGGTGGGGGACTCAATTATTAGGGGGATAGAACTGGGGTGAGCAGGGAAAACTGAAATAAGGTGCCTGACTGGTGCCATGGCTTGGAGGGACAGGAAGCGCATCCTTAGGATCACAAGAACAGTTGCACGGGAGTCTGAGCTGGACGTCATTGTCCACCTAGGGACAAATGACTTGGCTCATCATGAGATTAGAGCAGTGCAGAAGGACTTTATAAAGTTGGGGAGGGGCTTAAGACAAGTAGCACACACAGTATCCTTCTCGAGGTGCTGCCTGTCAGTGGCATGGGTGAGACGAGGGTACTTTGCACCATGCAGTTTAACGAATTTTTGAAAAAATGGTGTGGAGCACAGGGGTTTGGCTTCATTGGGGACCTAGGGTTCCACCTGGAGGTACACCAGCCTATACTGGTGGGATGGTCTGCATCTGTCCAGGAAGGGAACAAGTCTTTTGGGCAGTCGGTTTAAATGCTTCATTGGCAAGCTTTTAAACTAGTCAAGGGGGGAGGCACTGATAAGCAGCAGGAAAATCCCAGCCTCCCCCTGCAAAACAGGGTACTAAATGAGAAAAAGACCAAGGTAGAAAGGTCAGTGGGGGATTCTGCTACAGAAGGTAAAGCTATCAAAAAAATGGTGAGCAATGAGTACCAATGCCCGTAGTCTGGGTAACAAGCTTCCTGAATTAGTGGCCTTGATGGAGGAGGAACATCTGGATATCGTGGCAGTCACAGAAACATGGTACACACAGAACCATGACTGGGACATAAACATACCAGGATACACTATCTACAGGAGGGACAGGGAGGGTAAAAGAGGAGGAGGAGTAGATCTCTACATAAGAGAAGGAATCAAAGCAACAGAACAAAAGGGTAAACAGGGAGGAGAAGAAGCACTGTGGGTCAATTTGGAGGCAGGCAATGGCACCACAATCCCAGACAGGGGTTAGATACAGACCCCCTCTCAGGGGGAGGAAATGGACAAGGAAATGATAGAAAGTATACTTAGAATGGCAGATAAAGGGGAGATATTGCTGATGGGTGATCTGAATATGCCAGATGTTAACTGGAGTGCAGTTGCAGCAGCCACTCCTAAGAGTGGGGTTATTCTAGATGCCCTACACGGGGCATGCCTTAGACAACTAGTATTGGAACCCACTCGAGAGGGAGCGGTCTTAGACCTGGTCCTCTCAAATGGAGATGGAGAGAGGATCACAGATGTAGAAGTGGGTAGCCATCTGGGAACTAGCGACCATCGAACAGTATGGTTCACAGTAAACACAGCAATAGAGTCAAGCCATACAAAGGCAAAACTACTGGACTTCAGGAGGGCTGACTTTGCCAAAATGGGTGAGTGCCTAAGGAATGCATTAGCAAATGGGCAGGAAGGAGGGTTGGAAGAACAATGGGGAATAATAAAAACTGCCATCACAGAGGTAACAAGCCTTTGTGTGAAGCAAATAAACAAAACAAAAACGATGTAAGAAACCACTATGGTTCTCAAAGGAGGTGGCAGTGAAGGTTCAAGAGAAAAAGAAAGTATTCAGAAAGTACAAGGAATCACAGAAGGAGCAGGACAGAGAATTGTATCAGTTAAAGCAAAAGGAAGCTGGGAAGGCAGTCAGAACAGTAAAGGCCCGAACTGAGGAAAAGATAGCCAACTCAGTTAAGAAGGGGGATAAAACCTTTTTTAGGTACATCAGGGAGCGAAGGAAGACTAAGGGAGGTATAGTGAGGCTTAATAAAGGGAGGGTGGGCAGAGGGTGACTGTGAAAAGGCAGAGATACTAAACAAATATTTTTGCTCAGTATTTACAAATGAAGAGGGGGAGGTACCTAAAACAAACAATAGAAACACTCTGGATACAGAAGTTGATACCAGCCCATTTACAGAAGAAAGGGTTCTGAAAGAACTCTTAAAACTGAAGGTGGACAAAGCAGTGGGGCCTGATGGGATACATCCCAGAATTCTAAAAGAACTAAGGGTAGAACTAGTGACACCACTGACTACCCTCTTTAACAAATCATGGGAGGATGGGGTGGTACCCGAGGACTGGAGGAGGGCAGATGTGATTCCCCTTCACAAAAGTGGGAGCAGGGCAGAAGCAGGAAACTACAGACCTGTTAGTTTAACCTCAGTGATAGGGAAAATGATGGAATCACTTCTGAAGGAAAGAATTATCGAGTACCTAGAGGCCAGAGGGGCACAGGACCCAAGGCAGCATGGATTCACAGCAGGAAGGTCATGCCAGACAAATCTAATAGATTTCTTTGACTGGGTGACCAAAGTAGTAGATCAGGAAGGGGCTGTGGACATGGCCTACCTAGACTTTAGCAAGGCATTTGACTCAGTCCCACACAAGAGTAATATACAAGTTAGCCAGCCTGGGAGTGGGTCCCAAGATGATAGCCTGGGTAAAGAATTGGCTGGAGAATAGGACACAGAGAGTAATAGTAAATGAAGTCCACTCTGAAGAAAGAGAGGTTACTTGTGGGGTGCCGCAGGGTTCGGTGTTAGGACCGGTCCTCTTCAATGTCTTTGTAAACGACATTGCAGAGGGACTGGAAGGAAAAGTATGTCTCTTTGCAGATGACACAAAGATCTACAACAGAGTTGATTCACAAGGTGGGGTGGAAAGGATGAGAAGGGACTTGGCAAGGTTAGAGGAATGGTCAGATGTATGGCAGCTTAGATTTAATGCTAAGAAGTGCAAGGTAATGCACCTGGGAAACAAAAACCCAGGGGAAGAGTACACAATGGGGGGTGAGATACTAACAACAACAAAAATGGAAAGGGACCTGGGGGTAGTCATATCAGATGACTTAAAGGTTGGCAGGCAATGTGAGAGGGCAGTAAGGAGGGCTGGGGAGATACTGGGATGCATAGGGAGAGGCATCACCAGTAGAAAACAGGAAGTTGTTATCCATCTGTACAGACAGCTGGTGAGACCTCATCTGGAGTACTGTGTACAGTTCTGGAGACCCAATCTCCGCAGGGACATAGACAAGATGGAAGCTGTCCAGAGTAGGGCAACTAAAATGGTGCAGGGTCTGCACTGGAAGACATATGAAGAGAGACTAAAGGAGCTTAATATGTATAGCCTCGAGGAAAGGAGGGGGGGGACATGATAGAAACTTTCAAGTACCTCAAGGAATCAACAAAGTCCAAGAGGGTAGCATCTTTCAAAAAGAGGTGTGCAAGAACAAGGGCACAATTTGAAGATACTGAAGGGGGGTGGCTCAGAGGTAATGTAAAGAAGTATTTTTCACGGAGAGGGTTGTGGATGCATGGAACAGCCTTCCAGAGGAGGTTGTGGAGTCAAAAACAGTGGTTGAATTCAAGCATGCATGGGACAGCCATAAGGCAATTCTAGGGGTTGGGGGTAGAAAGAAGTAGGCTGCTGGTTAACTAGGATCTGCAGCTTATTCATTAGGTAGGGAAATGGGCAGTCTGGGTAGGCCAAGTGGTCCTTATCTGCCGTCAAATTCTATGTTTCTATGTTAGTATTATGACTGACTTGATATCTTCTGTCGACCTGCATGTATTACTGAGAGATGGTGGGGGACAATGCAGGTTTAGTTTTGGAGGTATCTGCCCCACCAGGATACTCTGTAGTACACTGCCCAAGGAGGAAATGTAGGGGTGGGTGTGTGGCTGTCTGTTTTAGATCTAACTTGAATTTTTCAGTGTACGCAGTGGAATCTATTTCATCATTTGAATGCGTGTCAGTACGTGGGAGTCCGGGTGCAGGTTGCAGGGTTCTCCTCATTTATCGCCCTCCGGGGCATGAGGGGGATTTCCTGCAGGAGGTTGCAGACTTCGTCGCTGACAGGGTGTTGCAGTCGCCCAGTTGGTTAATTCTGGGGGACTTAGCATCTGAATCGACAACGAACTCTCGCATTTTGGGAAAGACTTCCTCCATATGATGACATCTCTGGGCCTCGCACAAGCAGTTGCTTCTGCGACCCATTGCCATGGCCTGGACCTTGGACCTGGGCCTTGGACTTAGTATTTTCACTGGCTTAAGATCATGAATCTCAGGATTGACCTGGTTTTATGGTTGGATCACTGCATGGTAATTCTTGTTCGGCCCCCACCCCCGTTAGTCTTCCCTATTAAGATGGTCTGTTACCGCCCTTTGAAGGGTTTGTCCCCAGAGGGACTGCTGGCAGTGACAGACTTATCTGCTGTGAGTGCTGCATGTGCACTGGGGTTGAATGAAGCGGTGGCAGCATATAATAATGCCATCACCAAGGCTTTCAACACCGTTGCACCGATTCATATATGACCCAGATCTTCTCACTTGAGATCTCCATGGTTTGATGGGATTCTCAAGGAGATGAAGGCCAGAGGTCGTTAAGTTGGAGCGTTGCTGGAGGATAACCAGGGCTGTGGTTGATCGACTGGCTTTGAGAATTCACAACAGTGAATATCAAAGGGCAGTCAGCTGTAAGAAGGCAGAGTTCCTGTCCAGGGAGATTACTGCATGAAGGAACAGACCAGCTGTGCTCTTTTGGACTGTAAACAGGCTTCTCCAACCAGCCGGTATGCAGCAAAAAGAGCAGTTTCAGTCGCACAGTAAGAGTTTGCTCATATCTTCTCTGACAGGGTGTCCTCCATTAAGTCCGGGATCTCGCCAGTGGAGCAAGATCTGTCCTGCAGTGTTGAACAGAAAACAAAAGGCTTCACAGTGCACACCAGAAAGAGCAGGGTGCTGACTCTGAGCAAGGCTATCTCAACACACAAAGCAAAGGAGGTGCACTCCAGAAGTAGGGACCAACAGATGAATCTGAGTTCTTGATTTCAAAGGTTTATTGTAGCACAAACGCGTCCATTGTTAGAGACGGATTGCGACCAGGCATGACCGTTGCCCAGCAGCCTTAGCACTTCACTCGTAGTAGCTTTGTCCTACAGTGTTGAGCCTGCTGGTAACAGAAGCACTCCACTTGTCTGGGATACTTTTCAGCCAGTGGGGGTGGCTGAAGTCGTTGAGGTGATTTTGAAGCTGCAACCACTTTTTGTGAACTGGATCCAGGTCCGAGACATCTCTTAGTGGGATGGGTCGGGTCTGTTGGTGCAGTGTTCGCTGAGATTGTCTGGTGTTCACTCGTGGAGGGCCTTATCCCTGACACCTTGAAGGAGGTGTTGGTGAGCCCCCTGCTGAAGAAACCATCACTCAACCCTGACATCTTAGTGAATTACCGATCTATCTCCAATCTTCCATTCTTGAGGAAGGTATTGGAGAAAGTGGTGATTTTGCAACTCGAGGCCCACCTGACAGCTTTTGACATCTCCGAGCCACTCCAGTCTGGATTTAGGAGAAAGCATGGCACTGAACTAGTATTGGTTAGGGTGCAGAATGATCTCCTTAGGGCGAGAGATAGAGGAGACCGGTCAATTCTTATACTCTTCTGTGTCTCCTCAGCATTTGGCACTGTACACCATGTGGTGCTGCTTGATCATCTGAGAGAGCACTGTAAACTCACTGGCAAGATCATCAGCTGGTTTGAGTCTTTTCTGACAGGCAGGAAGCAACGGGTAGTAATGGGGAATTTCTCCTCCTGCATGAAGTCCCTGACATGTGGAGTGCCTCACGGGTCGATTTTGTCACCCATGTTGTTTGCGGTGTACATGCTGCTCCTGGGGGACATCATTAGGCATTACAGTCTGCGTTTTCACTGCTGTGCAGATGACACCCAGCTGTATATGTCCTTTGCCTCCGGAATATCGAACGCTGGGGAGGTGTCAACTAATTGCCTATCCAAGATCCAGATTTGGATGTCCTCTAACTAGTTGAGACTCAACCCAGATAAGATGGAGGTACTAATGATTGAGCCTGGTTGTTGGCAGGATGTGGCTACCACCGGAGCAGCAACAGGGTTATTCTGGGCACCACCGCATTGGTGGCAGCCACAAAGGTGCACAGTCTGGACATCATCCTTGATGATGGCTTGACACTTGAAACTCGGGTGTCTGCCTTCATCCGGAGTGTGTTCAACCGTCTGAGGTATGTCACCCAGATTAAACCCTTAATCCCAGCAGAGGACCTGCCTTCATTGGTGCATACTTTTGTTAGTCCAGGCTCAACTACTGTAACACTGTATACTTCAGGGTCAGTGGAGGCAACCTCCGCCGACTGCAACTTGTGCAGAACGCTGCAGCCATGTTGTTGATGAGCCTCTTGAGGTGTGATCATATAACCCCAGTTTTGCACGGACTGCATTGGCTGCCGGTTAGGTGGAGAATTGCTTTCAAGGTGGGCTTGCTCATCTATAAGGCCGTGTATGGCTCAGATCCTGGTTACCTGTCTGACCTCCTGACACCTGCCTGCCTGCCTGATGTGCTCACTCTGGTCTTCTGCCGAGGGCCTCCTTGTGGTCCCAAGGGTGTGATTGAAGACGTGTGGGGACTGCATCTTTGAAGTGGCAGGACCAGTGTTCTGGAACTCTTTGCCAAGAGTTCTAAGGAAGACTTCATCCGTGAAAGTGTTTAAGTGGGCTCAGAAGCTCATCTGTTTAATCTGGCTTTCAACATTCACTAGTTTTAATTAAGAGATTGCGGTTTTAAGAATTACTTTAAATGGTTTTAAGCAGTCATGTCCTATGATTGACCGACCCTGATTTTAAATTGCTAAATTATGTGTTTTCCTATTTTACCTCTGTGTTATGCTCCCTGAGCCTCTGGAAATGGGTGCATGAAAAATAAAGTTTGACTTGACTACTATGATTTTGGCCAAGCACAGAATTGCATTTCTGGAGCTAGAATACCATTTCCTGCAAAGAAAGTGCCTTTCTGCGAATTTGCAGACATGCTATATTTTCAGCCCTGGTCTACCTTGGGCAAAATGTTGAACAGTTATACTTCACACTGAATATTGGTTTTGCACTTCTGTTGTGTACTATACTTTGCATAATTATTTTGTTTGCACTGTATTGACACTGATTATTGTGGCTGTTCAAATGTTAATGTATTTTTACTCTTGCACCTACGATTGTCTACTTACTTACTCCCCCCCCTCCCCCCGATGCATCTGAAAATTAGCTGCTACCAGCTCAGTATGTCCTTCCTGGTTAAACTTTTAAAATCAAAGCTTAATGGTAACAGTATTCCCTGCTTTTTGCTAGGTGGTAACCTGATGAAGGTGCCGTTGGCTGTGGCTGGGCTTGTGTAGGATACACATGCATTTGTGCATGGTGGCCTCAACCTCAGTTTTTCCAACCCGTCACTGTGTCATTTGTAAACCTGCAGAAAGGGTTGCAGTCCTTGTTGCGCATGACTTGACAGATTTGTAGTGAGAGCCAGTGTGCTGAGTGGTCGCAGCAGCCATTTTGCACTACCATTACTGAGAATGGACTACCCTATAGAAATCAATAGCTGCTGGATTATTTTTTCCACACTGTCTTTTAGAGTTTTATTAGGTGGCAATAATTCCTCTGTTTCTCACCCTAAGAACATGCAAGGAAGTAACTTTTTTGTTCTATTTATCCTATTTAATCTTATTCTATAATAAATGTTTCTGTAATTGTGACATTTAATCGCATCACATGACATGTTTTGCATCCTTCCCATCCTAAATGTTTCTTGGATAAAAGATAAAAAGGCTTTGTAGTAGTCAACAGAAAATGTACATTGACATGGAAATATTTCATTTGAATATAAATATGTTGATGTACAGTATAGGGATGTCACAGTATCATGGTTTCACAGTATACAATATTGATACTGTGGGCAATTTCTGATACCATGATAACCGTGGTCAAGATATACTGCATTTTACAGGCCCTTCAACTAATTTTAGGGGGTATCTTTAGAGCAGTTGTCCTTTCTCTGTCTACTCTCCCCAGCACAAGCGCAGAGACCTTTTTTTTTTAAATATAAAAATGACTACTTCCGTAAAACCATGGTGTTCACGATAACCACAATATTACACATCATGGTTATTATATTGTCAGGGTTTTGTTTAGTAATGTCCCTTGTACAGTATCAGTATAAGATGGCATCTCTATATGGAGTGTATATTGACATGCATTTATATTGACCATTGATGTTGATATTAAAGGGAAACTCCTATAAACCTAGAAAGTGCAGCAGTTGCTGCAGTAATGCTCAATTAGGACTTTTAGCAGTAAAACTATTTTTTATGTGCCTGCTGCATTCTGAGTTTAGTTTTAAAGAGTTGCGCCATCCATAATGTCTAGAGAGCCACTCATGGCCATCTCACGCACCTGGGCAGCTTCTGCCACATGTTATGCTAATGAAGGCTACTAAATTTTGCCATTAGTTGGGAGCCCTCGTTGGCATAAACCGTGTGGCGGAAGCTGCCTGGGTGGGGGACATGGCAGTGGGCGGCTCTTAAGACATTATGGACGGCGCGACTCTTTAAAACTAAACTCGGAATGCAGCAGGTACATAAAAAAAAAAAAAAGTTTTGCTGCCAAAAGCCCTAATCGGGCGTTACTGCAGCAGCTGTTGCACTTTCTGAGCTTATAGGAGTTTCCCATTAAATAAGCAGGCTGGATTTTCAAAAGAGTTAAATTGTGGATTTTCAAAAGAGTTAAATTGTATTATCAGTGTTAAGATGTTCTTAGCTACTTCCACTGATACTACAGTTTATAATTTTATACATAGATGCATAGAATTTACCAGCATACAAGGACCATTTGGCCCACCGAGTCTACCCATTTTTCCCTGCCTACTAACCTTTTTATCACCACAGATCCTGCTTGATCTCTGACCCATTCTTCCCCTCCTCTTCCTTTGTGCTAAGATTCCCTTTTGCCTGGCCCATGCTTTCTTGAACCCTACCACTTCTACTGTAAGGCTATTCCAGGAATCCACCACTCTTCCTGTGAAGAAATACATCCTCACATCTCTCCAGAATCTACCCCCCCCCCCAGATTCATAACATGTCCCCTTGTTCTAGAGCAGCTTTTTTGTGAAAAAATCCTTTCCCACTGTACTTTATTTACCCCTGTGAGGTATTTAAAAGTCTCTTATCATATCTCTCCTCATCCAGGGTGTACATGTTTAGGTCCTTAAGTCTCTCCTCATGAGGCTTCTGATGCAGACCCTGCACCATTTGAGTTGCCCTCCTCTGTACTGCATCCCTCAGATTCTCCCTTCTCGCTATTTAAGCCTGTTGTGGGGGTTGGGGGGTGCAGTTTCTGCCTCCCTGATTACTCCTGCTACCTCCTCGGCTAATTTAAATGTTATTCAAAGTAACATCTAAACCATCCACTGTGGACTGTGGTTACACTCCCGGATGGATGCTCACTATCAGCCCTGTATAGACCCTTATCCCCACAGGTGGATCCCCCAGTCCCCAGGATAGCTGAACCCCATCTCTCTACACCATTCCTTTAGCCATGGGTTGAAGGTCCTAGTACAGAGATCCCTCTCCTCCCCCTGTTGCAGACAGGCAGTACTTCAGCAAAAGTCACCACGTGAGCTACCCAAGAGCCTTCCAAAGCTCTGTAAACTCCCCCTGCAGTATGTCACCCCGTCCCTAGCCAGGTCATTAGTCTCTAGGTGGACAATGACATCCAACTCTGCCTCCCATTCTGCTACCCAAGTGATCCTCCTGTACTTTTTGATCTGTATAAATAGTTTACATATAAACATTATGCTGGCTTATCAAAGGCCCTCTGGATGTGACTGAGGACTCGCATCATGATTTTAGTGCAGTAGTGTTACTTGCTTTATGACTGTTAGACCTAAAAAAGACAGTCTAACTTAATGCGTTAAGTTGTGCAACAGTAATGATGCATGCGTCAAAGAAATGACACGTGCCTCAAATGTATAACGTGTTGCAAGTGTATTAGAATGCTTGAAAATTTTCTGCCAACATTTTGATATATTTGTAGTGATGTAGGTTGTACCCAAAATCAGGACTGCACCAACGTCCCTTCTTCTGAAAATCCATCCCCTGTTCTTTTAATATCAGCAGTAATGTTCCATATTAATATAACTACTAATTTTTTATGAACTTTTGCATGTATGTATGTATATATGTGTGTGTGTGTGTGTGTGTTATATATATATATATATATATATATATATATATATATATATATATGAAATACTTTTACAACATATCTATTTCCAGATTTGGTGTGTCATACAGATTCTGTGCTCTGTTGCACAAATATTAGTTTGCACGGGCTGGGTGGCTTCAAACATCACCAGGGGGACAAGGAGGAAATTTTATTTGACATTTTCTGACTGCTGCTAAAAACTGATTCTGAACACTGTTTCCTGAATTGCTGCTAGCAGATCTTTCTGTTGGCATGTTCTTTTTAAATATCTCTTTTTCTCCATTTTTGCAAAAGGCAATTAAAAGAATATGTTCAGTGGACTCCTATTTTTTAATTTCTGACCTGTTTCTATTCTCGGAGATTGGAGAGCGGGAAAATGCAATAAAGGCAGTAATTTTTAGGGTTAAATCAAAAGTAAAGCAGTGAGTGATTTTGCTGTGCTGGCCACAGTATGAAATCAGCAGCAAATGATTTAACCAAACAGGGCCTTGGTTCTAAAGCAGAAATGAACCAACAATCTCCAAGTAGTATTTTGAATTATTCACAGTGACCTACTTTGAATTATGATGTTTGGCTGTACAAAATAAAATAATTATGCACTGTATTATGAATGTCAGATAGCTATTTTCTGTATATCGGTAGTACTGAGCTCGGTTGTCAAGGAAATGTATTTGGTTATAGCTCTCGGTAATGGTGAGTACTTTTACTATGTGCTGTTAAACTCTGAAGAATTATAGAAATGTGTGGCCCTTTACAGATTTCATGCTGTTAACTGCTGAAACATGTAATTGTTGCATCGTTTTTTACTTTCATCCCCATGGCCACTCATCTGCCCTTTCTGCCCACTTCTAGCTAGAAATAATGAAGTTTAATTTATAGTCGCTGCTGTCATTGCCACTAATCAAGGCTTGTCAGTAATGCAGTGTTTTAGAAATATGGAAAGAACAAATTGGCTTTACAGTTATTTATTTAATTAAACATATTTTACCAGGTAGCAGAGCCCAGTCGGCTTGTTTACTGTTGTGACCTGGGGGAGGGAGGGAACAGGAGAGCACAGGAATAAATACATTCACATACATAATACTTGGTACGAGAGACAGTGTACAGTGTACAAATATGCATGTACGAGACCCCCAATGTAGCAACAGGTAAAGTTCATTACAGGAATACAATGCTGGCGAATCTTGAGTAGTTGTCTTAGACAAAATCATAAGCAGCAACTGAGCTTTCTGGCAGAGAGAATGTTATACAGTCATACTTTTCAGCTTGGGCACCAATCTTACTAGCTTCGGGGGGGGGGGGCCTGGAGAGTGCCTGGGGCAGTTATGGCAGGATATCAGAAGGGAGAAGTGTGCCTTATTTAGTCTCTTGCTCACGTGGAAGGTAGGGGATGTGATAATGGTGGCAGGGAGACGTTTCCGTATGTTGGGTAGCCTGTGTTTGATGGTGACTTGGCCTGGGTTGCACGTGCAATGTAGGATTTGCATTCGGCAGCCATCCTCCGAATGAAGCAAGTAGAGTTTGTTGAGGGGGAGACCAGATCAGAGCAGTGACTGCAGCTTTCCTGCCCAGTATTTGTCATCCACTAGGAAAGTGTGCATAGAGGTGCCCACCCTAGGTTGTTGTATGTGGAGCAGCAGTGCGTTTGGGAAGTGGCTTAGGTCAGGACAGATCTGCACAGGGCATTGAACAAAGTGGTCAGTTTGGCTAGGGTGGATGGATCGGCTCCAGAGTAGACAATGTCCCTGTGATCCAGTATGAGAAGGATAGTGTTTGACAATCTTTTTTTCTGATGTGGAACTAGAGGCACCTCATTACACTGTATAGAGTGCCACGTTTTGCAAAGCTCTCAGCTACTGCCCGCGATACATGACTAGAATTCTGAAGGTGTTGATCCAGGTGGAGACAGAGTCTAGGTGCTCTCCTTGGAAAGAACTGGGGTGGACTGGCTGGGTCACAGGCCATGGTATTACTTGAGGACAGGTCATGGCTGTCCGAGTGGCCCACCGCCCACATACTTGAAATGTAATCATTGTTCCTATAATTACTATAGTTATTATGCTATTTAAGCAATAAGGCATGACCAAGGGTTATGTTAATGGTCTGTTAATCACCTTCTAGGGGTGTCCTGTGGCACGAGGTGTAGCCGAGTGCCACATGTCCCTAGAGGGTGATTAACTGACCATTAACATAATCTCTGGGAGTGCCTTATTGCTATTATAATAAAAAATGTGTTTAAACGGTGTTAAACCTTGTTCAACAAATGGCTAAGCTCTACATGTATGTTAATAAAAGATTAACATAAGGCTGTTAGAATGTTTGTAGCCAATCAGAAAGCTCCATTTCTTAGACCCTTTTTATAATTCTCCTTAAGTTGCAAGAAGACGACATATCTATTAATATTCAGCATCAAATACTTTGAAATCTTTTTTTTTTACTATATTATTGTGATACTATTTTTCCAGAGTAATTTGATGCACAGAAGCTAGTTTTCTTGTGAAGACAGGCATTTTTACGGTCTTAAAATTATCTTTATAAGTATCCATGACTATTGCCAGAATTTTTGCATGGGGGGTTCTTTTTGTGATGTGTGGTGGTATTCTCATTTGCACTAAGCCCAAGGGTACTAGATGCTCTGTGGTGCATTTCAAATAACATGAAGTCTTGCTGTATTCTGACTATTGCAGTTAGCCCCAGCCTTTAAACTGCCCTGGAGAACAAAGGGTTAACTTTCTATGCAGAGCATAGAATGCTGAGCTCGAGCTCGGTTGAGGTCTCTGTCTGGAGCCTTTTGAAATCCAACCATCATATTCTTTACTCCGCCTCACTGAACAGTCGCTCAGGAGATTTCTCCTTCAGCTAGGTTCGAAAGTCTCGGTTAAGTTGTCGTTTTTTACCAAATTTATTTCTGCATAGCCGGTTCAGTCTCTGTCTGTGGTACCATGAGTACTGGATAGGTTTTGTTCTGATTTTCTGTGTGGAAATTGTAAAGTGTTAGATGGGTTCGGCTGAACCGATCATTTGTAGTGAATCCTTGTGTTTTACTTGAGTGTGGTTACTAGTCCTTATCGGTTCTAAAAAAAAAACGTGTTTTGAACGTTTTTTTCCAACACCCGTGACACTGTTAGGAACCGATAAGGGAGTCTTGCCTGGTGGTTGCCATAAAAAGGGTAAGTTTGGTTAGGTTGGCCATGTCTGAGAAACCCAAGAAAAAAACCGGGCCCCCTGGGTTTCAACACTGCTGTGAGTGTGGGGAGGTCTTTGCTAAGGCCGACCCCCACTCCACCTGTGTTGATTGTCTGGGGTTTGAACACCTCAGTGCAGACTGCCAAGTTTGTAAAAATGTTCCTAACTCTACCCTTGAAAAGAGATTAGGTAGTTTGAGGGAAAGGGAGGCCGAGAAGTCCACTGACCCGGATGGCCAGTCCGGTTCGGTTCCGGCCAAACCAGAAGGAGTGCCCTCTGACCAGGGCGATACTACCTCGGGCAAGAGAAGAGCCAATCCTGAGGGATCAGTTCCTTCAAAAAGGAAACGCAAAGAAAAATCGACCGGTTCGGATCCAGAGGTTCATGTTCCAACAGCCGAGGAAATAGCCAGAGCGATTCAAATTGTGGAATCGCTTCGCCCGGTTCCGACCGATCCGGCAACTTTTCGCAGGGGTTCAGTTCGGTCAGTTCCCCTGGTTCAAGATTATACCCCTGAAGATTTTTATGAACCAGAGTTTGAGGGGGAGTTTGGAGATGATGGTGATGATGGTGACGGTCTGGATGTTCCTGTGGAACCGGACATCTCCCCAGACGGACCTTCTGGTGTATCCCCTCCTAGACTTTCTGAATCCCCTTCCCATTTTCTGTTTTACAGAAAAGTGGCTGAAACTCTCCAGCTTCCTATGGAGGAGGCAATGGAGGATCAGGAGGAGCCTGATTATGTGGAAATGATGGACATCCCAGAGTCCAGGAGACTGTCTATTCCCCCTTCACAAATCCTTTGGGAAATGGACACAAAAAAAAAAGTGAAGTCTCCCATTTCTGTACCCCCTGCTGATAGAAGGATGGACAAGAGGTACACACTATCAGGCTCAGATACGGAGTTTTTATACCAGCAGTGCAGCCATGTTGGGGTAGTGCAGGCTAGTGCCTGTGACAAAGCAAACATTCCCTTGGCTTCACACCCCCCAGACAAAGACTCCAGGAAGATTGATGCCATGGCAAAAAAAACAGTACATGGCATCATCTTTGGGACTCAGGCAGGCAAATTATATGGCCTAAATAGCCAGATACCAGAAGTCCAGGTGGGACACTGTACTGGCACTGGCTAAACAGGCCTCCCCCCAGCTAGCCAAGGAGCTAGAGGAGGTGGCTGCAGATGGGATTGAGGCATCAAAAAGTACAGTTTCATGCTGCTGTGGACTCCAATGATGTGTCATCAAGAGTCATGGCTACATCTGTGGCTCTTCGGAGAATGGCTTGGCTCAGATGTACTAGCCTCTTAGAGGACAACCAGGCTAAGGCCATGGATTTTCCTGTAGTGGATAGTTCTCTGTTTGGGGAGCAGACAGAGAATTACATGAAGAAAATGGACGAGTACAGGACCACTTACAGGAGCGCTCAGGCCAAGGAGAGGCAGGCAACTCCTCAAAGGCAGCAGTCTAGGGTCAGGGGCAGGCCTTTTCATAGGCCTTTTTACCAAGCACAGGCCTCTTCTCCCTTTTCACAGAGGGGGTTTTTCAGAGGGAGTGGCAGAAGAGGGATGAGCAGGGCTGCATCCAGTCCTCAGCCTAAGGCCCCTGCCAAGCAAACACGCTGATGTGTCTGCCCGGGTCGACTCTCCTATTCCAGTAGGGGGCAGGCTGGCTTACTTTGTCCAGGACTGAATGTCTATTACCTCAGACAAGTGGGTCCTGGAAGTAGTAAGCCATGGACTGGTTCTCAGCTTCAGAAAATTTCCAAAGATGAGAGCCAGCTCTTTTCCACCTGCAGATCTCTCAGAAACCCTTGCCCTAGAGGCAGAGGTTTCATCTCTTCTGTCCTTAAGAGCCATAGAGAGAGTTCCTACCCTACACAGGGGCAAAGGTCTGTACTCCAGGTACTTCCTTACCCTAAAAAGACAGGGGAGTGGCGACCCATCCGAGACCCAAAATACCTGAACAAACATCTTTTAAAACCAAAGTTCAAGATGGTAACTCTGGGAATAATTCTTCCATCTCTAAGGCCAGGGGACTGGCTAGCCTCCCTGGACCTCAAAGATGCCTATTTTCCCACTCCCATCAGGTGCTGCCACAGAAAGTACCTCAGGTTTGAGTTGCCCTCAGGCCACTATCATTTCAAAGCAATGCCCTTTGGTCTAACGTCAGCCCCAAGGGTTTTCACAAAGTGCCTGGCAGTAGTCGTTGCCTTTCTAAGAAGGCAAAAGATTTCCATTTTTCCATATCTGGACGACTGGCTCATAGTGGGCCAGTCTCCAGACCAAGTCAAGTCAGACCTGCAGGTGACCCAGCAAGTGCTCACTCCTCTAGGATTTCTTCTCAACCTTCCCAAGTCAGTTCTCAAACCAGTGCAGCTCCTTACGTTTATAGGGGCAGAGCTGGATACTGTCAAAGCAAGAGCCTTTCTTCCCCTGGAAAGGGCAAGAATTCTTATAGAACTGGCTTTTCCTTCAGCCTTCAGGTGTCTCAATCAGCAAGGCATTTCCTTCAGCTCTTGGGCCACATGGCAGCTTCTACTGCAGTGGTCCAAGGGGTAAGATTCCAGATGAGTGACATTCAGTTCCATCTGAGGGCCTTTTGGTCCCAAAGGAAGGATTCCCTTACCAAACTGATTCCAGTGACTCGGACCCTGATCTAAGCCCTTCAGTGGTGGCAGGATCAGGACAATTTAAGGCAAGGGGTCCCATTTGCCACTCAGTCTCATTCAGTGGTCCTTACCACGGATGCTTCCCTTCTGAGCTGGGGAGCCCACCGGGGGGGCCCTCACTGCCCAGGGACTGCAGTCCCCTCAGGAATCCCTTGTCCATATCAATCGCCTAGAACTCAGGCAGTTTTTCTGGCCCTGCAAGCTTTCTCTCAGTCAGTGCAGAACAAGGTGGTTCAAGTCAGAACACACAACACCACCACCATGTTGTACATCAACAAGCAGGGAGGCACTCTGTCTACGGCCTTGTGCACAGAAGCCATGAAGTTGTGGTCCCTGGCTTATTCCCTGCAAACCTCTCTGATAGCAGTCCACCTTCCAGGGAAGGACAATGTGCTATCATGTGCACTGAGCAGGATCTCACAGGGCCATCACGAATGGTCCCTGGACCCTGTGGTCTTGAAGGTGATTTTTTTCAAGGTGGGGCTCTCCAAGGATAGATCTCTTTGCAGCCCCAGCCACTCACCAACTTCCTCTCTTTTGTTGTGGACCCCCAGTCTTGGGCTCAGTCCCTCTGGATGCTCTGATTCTGAACTGGGAAGGGAAATTTCTGTATGCCTTCCCTCCCTTTCCTCTACTGTTCAAAGTCCTAGTCAAGATAAGGTCACAACCTTGCAAAGTGATTCTGATTGCTCCAGACTGGGCCAGACAGCCTTGGTACCCGCTGTTGTTGTCCCTACCAGTCCATCTTCCCCTGTCTCTTCCCAGGAATTACAACCTGTTAACCTCCTCTTGGAGGAGGATTTGGTACCCCAATCTTCAGTCTCTCACTGTCAAGGCGTGGCTCTTGAAGAGTTAGAGTATGCAGATTTGCATCTGTCTCAGGGAGTTCTGGATATTCTCAAAGCCTCTCGAAAGCCCGCCACTAGAAAAACCTATAACTCCAAATGGATGAGAGTCAGCATTTGGTGTTCCAAGAAACATGTTTCCCCAGACACTGCTGAGTTGCCTACGGTTCTGGATTATATGGTCCATCTGAATGGCTTAGGCCTCAGACCAGCTACTCTCAAGGTGCACTTGTCAGCTGTTTCTGCTTTTTTTGTCAGTGGGGAAGTCTTCTTCACTATCATATCATCCTGTGTTCTGTAAATTTTTTAAAGGATTGCTTCATACCAATCCTCCCTTTAGAGACCCTGCCCCTTCCTGGGATTTAAATGTTTGCATTGCTCAACTTATGCAACCTCCCTTTGAACCTATGTCCTCAGTGGAGCTTAAGTACTTGACTTGGAAAACTGTGTTTTTAGTAGCCATTACCTCTGCCAGACGTATCAGTGAATTGCAAGCCCTGTCAGTGGAACCTGATTTTCTCCTTTCATAGGGATAAAGTGGTCCTTAGAACCAATAGAAGGTTCTTGCCCAAAGTGATTTCAGATTTCCATTTGAATCAGTCTGTCTCGCCCTGTTTTCTTCACCGATCATTCTTCTTCAGGAGAGAGGAGGCTACACAGTTTAGATGTTAATAGGGCCCTTAGCTACTATATAGAGTGTACCAAGGGTCACATGTTTGATTCCTTCCAGTTGTTCCTCACTTATGGAGAAGTGGGAAAGGGCAAACCTGCCACCAAGAGAACTGTTGCCAGGTGTATTGTGTCTTGTATACAATTCTGCTGTGAGAAACTAGGAAAAATTCCACCCTCAGGCCTGAGGGCTCACACCACCAGAGGTACAGCTGCTTCCCTGGCTGCTGCCAGGGATATTCCTCTCTTAGAAATTTGTCAAGCAGCCACCTGGAAAACAGTCCATACCTTTACCTGCATTACTCTCTGGATATCCAGGCTAGGAGTGATGCTCGGTTTGGCACAGCAGTACTTCAGAGCCAATTCCCAAAGTAGGTTCTGTCCCTCCTCCATGGAGGTACTGCTTGGTAGTCTGCAATTTTCAGAATACAGCAAGACTTCATGTCTGAAGAAAAAATTACTCACCTTAGTAAATAAGTTTCTTCTAATGGAGTCTTTCTGTTTTCTGACCTGCCTCCCCTCTCAGAACCTGTTTTTGGGAAGTGGGTGGGCAGGTGCAGTGTTGCACCTCAGGGGTGCTCCTTTTCACCCTCTTCTTCTTGTTTGGGTTTGTTTTATTATTATTCTTCTTATTGGGATTGATTTTTGGTTTTGGGTTTCCTGACTTGAGACTTCCTTTGGGAATCTAAAACTTTTTGTTGCCAGTTGGCTAGTAAAAATTTGGAAATTTCCACATAGGATAGTTGGTGAGTTTTTGCTCGTAAGAATCTGACGGTTGGATTTCAAAGGGCTCCAGACAGAGACCTCAACCGAGCTCGAGCTCAGCATTCTATGCTCTGCATAGAAAGTTAACCCTTTGTTCTCTGGGGCAGTTTAAAGGCTGGGGCTAACTGCAATAGTCAGAATACAGCAAGGCTCCATTAGAAGAAACATAATTACTAAGGTGAGTAATTTTTTTCTTCTTGTTTATTCTGAAGTTAAATAACTCACATCTGAACTCTCCTCCACTCCATGCTCTAAGGAAAGATAATGTTATCTGGCTGGCTGCAGGGTGAATACATATACTGTATGTATTCTGTACCTGAGGCTAGCAAGAGGCTAATGTACTGCACCTCAGGGCCCTGGGGGCAAGCCAGGGGGGGGATCGCCTCTGGAGGTAGATCCTGGGGTGAGGGGGGGGGGAATCAGATGAGCAGGGGCTCAGCTACTGGTGCTTAGGCACTCAAAAAGAAAAACAACCCCCTCCCTGGGGACTGGAGTTTAAAGTTAAAAGCCTTTCACTTCTGGAAAACTCTTCCTATCCAAGACTGGAAATTGCCCCAGAGCTTTCACCCATGCCATCATGCTATTAGTAACCAGTTTTGCAGTTGGGGGGGGGGGTCGGATAAGCCCCAGGAGGGCTCAGTCCCCCAGAATAATTGCCTCTCACTCCCAAGAGATGCTTTCTCTCACTACCTCTTCACACACAGCGAGTACCCCTGAGCATGACCATAAAATGTGGAGCAAGTGCCCTCCTGCTTCCCCACACTGACAACATCCGTCATCCAGCATTATGCCTATCCTGGAAAACTTCACTAATGTTCTGTACCAAAGGTGCAAGATTTTACATTATAGAAATTTACCATTGATATCCATACAACCCCTATAAGAACTGAGCCAGCAGTTTTTCCTGGCTTTCTCTTTAAGCTACTTAAACAGCAGTACCCCCATCTATCCTCATTCTCCTGAGCCAGAGTACATTTTCCCCCAACAATTACTTAAAAATCTTAAAAATCTTGGTGATCCTTCATCTGGTCTGCCCCCTACCTGGCCCATCAGATCTTCTCAGATGTTACTAGCAGTTGCAGATGTGAGACTGTGCTCTATGGTGGGTAGGTAACTGGCTGGGTGGCAGGACACAGAGGGTGGTGGTAAATGGGGGTAAATGGCTGTCACTCCACAGAGGGAAGAGTGACCAGTAGGGTACCACAGGGATCAGTGCTGGGACCGGTCCTATTCAGCATCTTCATCAGTGACATTGCACAGGACCTAGAAGGCAGAATTTCACTGTTTGCTGATGACACAAAGCTCTGTAACAGAGTAGACACACCAGAGGGTGTAGACAGAATGAGAAGGGACCTGCAGAAACTTGAAGAACGGTCAGGGGTTTGGCAGTTGAAATTCAGTGCAAGGAAGTGCAAGATACTGCATATGGGGCACAAAAACCCTGGCACAATGTATCAGTTGGGGGGTGAGGATATAGCATGCACCAAGCAGGAAAGGGATCTTGGGGTTATCATCTCTGATGACCTCAAGGTAGAGGAACAGTGTGACAAGGCAGCAGGTAAAGCAAATAGGATGCTGGGATGTATAGGCAGGAGCATCACCAGCAGGAAAAGGGAGGTCATAATTCCACTATACAAGACACTAGTGAGGCCCCACCTGAGTACAGTGTACAGATCCGGAGACCATACCCACGTAAGGACATAGACAGGGTAGAAGGTTCAGAGGAGGGCAACAAAGATGGTGCATGGATTGCATCACAAGTCCTATGAAGACAGGTTGAAGGAACTGAACATGTACTCCCTGAGGAGAGGGGGAGAGAGGGATTTGATAGAGACATACAGGATCTTACAGGGAGGAACAGGGCGAGGAATACACTATTTTAAGCGAAAAGATGTTCCAGGACTAGAGGGCATGGGATGAAGTTGGAGGGAGGACGATTCAGAGGAAACCTGAGGAAGAATTTCTTCACAGAACGGGTGGTGGACAAGTGGAACACCCTGCCAGAGGAAGTGGTGGGGGCTGAAACAATCACAGGATTTAAGAATGCATGGGATAGACATAAAGGAATTCTGGAGGTCAGGGGTAAGGGGCAACAGACTTCTAGGAAAACATAAACTGAACTTGCAAGCTCAAATGGGAGGACTGGGTGGGCCATAGGCCCTTATCTGCCGACACTGTCTATGTATCCATGTATAATGGATAGCAAGTGAATCAACTACAGATATCTTAACTGTGTCTGTAGGTTACATTAGCAGTCACAGCCTGTGACTTCAGCACTGCCAGCCATCCCTGTCAGTGCTCTCAGATCTACAGGGATTCCTGGTTTTGCAGGGATTTTGTGCCATTTACAGGGGAATTGTTTCCCTAGGCTTGTATTGGGTTACACAGGAAAATGGGGCAATTAAGCTTTCTAGGAAGCAATGTAATCTACAGAAAATTTCCCTGAGCTACAGGGAAAATGCCAGTCTGGGAGCACTGCATAATGCAGCCTGTTTACTTAGCAGTTGCCCCCCCCACCCCCACTCCTGCCAACGGTTCCACCATCTAATTCAGAGTTGCAACTGGGCAAGAACTTTAAATGAACCACAATTTACAGTACTCCTGTTTTTTGTTTCACTCATCCAGCCCCCACAAAAATTCTGGTCGGCTGTTGTGACTGGGCAACAATTTAAAATTCAGTCCTCTCACAGCACTGCTAGGTGGTTTTAGTGCTAATTAACAGCACTCATTTTTTTTTTTGTTTCACTGTCCAGACCCCTGCCCCCAAGCAGCTGAAACCCAGCCCCGATGAATTGAAGCCAAGAATATAATTCAAGTCCCATCGTCATCAAATGTTTTGGCCAGCCAAAGAAATACCAGTTTTAAACTTCTCACTTGGTTTTAGTACTCAGTCCTTCTGGCGCCTCCGTCCCAACCAGTGTCTCCACCAGAGCAGCTGTTATATGCCGCTTTAAATAAGGCCTCTGACAGAAGTTAACTGGGCAGAAAATAGACTCAGGTGGCCACAAGGCAGACACTTACCAGGCTGGCAGAAAAAGTCTGTGATATGCCTGGCCTGCATCTTGGTATCCATTTTCCTAGACTTATCTCATTGACTGCTACGCTCCGTCCTCGATCTCCCGCTTCAGGCTGTGTCGCAGTGGATTCTGGGCAGCCGATGCACACTTAAGGCAGGGAGATGCAGTTACTCACTTCTCAGCGTGGCAACTGCTTGGCCAACAGAGGATGGGTGGGGGAGAGCAGCACGAGATTCAGACCGAGCAGCTGGAACCCTGATTGGGCAGATCAGGAACAGGTGGGGCGTGGTGTCAAGGGCATCATAGGTACTACTATACAGGTAAGGAAGCAGCTGTGGGGGTTGCACATCAGAGAGAGAGGGATGAGCTGCAGCAGGCGCTTCTTAGTACAGCCCGAGAACAAATGTAAAGGGACAGTTATAATATTAACGGAAAGCAAAAAAGAAAAATCAAAAGTAGGTTCCAAACAAAGGGGGAGGGGGGTTCGTTCTAACCTGATGAACCCCACCAGACAACAGGCCTGGTATCTTAAGCAGAACTGCATTGAACCTATAAGTCAGTTTGTCCTGAGTTAGTAACTATAATTTAAATGCAGTTTTACATTCTGTTTTATGGGGGTAGGGGTGGGGGGACTGACTGAGCAGTATAACATTTAGCAGCTCTCAGAGAAGCTCAACTAAGAAAAAGGCAACAAAAATTATTATGGAAAGAAAGGGAGACTCACCAAGTCCTAACTCTTGCAGATTAATATTTCAGCTTTTGAATTTGGGGGAGGGGGGGTCAAACTTGGTCGCCAAAGATTTCAGAGTAGCCAGTAAGCATAAAGCTCTGCCTCATGACCTTTCCTTGTCCTGTTTCCTTTGTTCAGCTCAGCTCTCTTACACTCCTTATGCTGCAGCTGCAAAAAAGCCTGTAAGTGGGAACTGGGGAACAACTGAGTCACAACACTGCCTGGTCTGCTGCTCTGGAAGTGGATGGTCCTGTCACTAACTGCAAAGTCTAACTATGAAAGTCAGTAATGACTGGTCTCTTTTTACTTACAACATGCAATAAATGAAAGTAAAGTACCAGACATCCACTACTGTCACACCTGACATAGCTACACCTGTTGGTCAAACTGCCTATACTGACGTGGAACACCAGTTAAAAGTGTGAAGACACATTAAACTAAGATCAAACCGTTACATACACAGCTATTTTTAGCAGCTGCATAGAAATCAGCACTTTGTGAAAATAATGCGGCAGTGTGCTTTGAGACCTGAACAGCGCCTGCTTCTTATAAAATATGTCAGTCTGCTTCTGCTTTCAGTACAGCAATCCACAGTGTGTAAGGCACTCCATGCCTTCCAGCTGTTACTGGTTTTCAGGGATGTCGGTTTGGCATTTTGTAACTCTCTCTCACTGTCACACTAGTACACTGTACAGGGTTTATTGTCCCCCCCCCAAAACTATATTTATGCTCCATTGGACTGTGGCATCCCTCGGAGGTGCCTTCTTGACTCAGGTCCCACTACTCCCCGCTGAGACCCCTCCCAGTGCCCCCCCACAGGGATTTCACAGCTCCCCAGATCACCCCCCACCACGCCTACCTTGGTAGCGTCTTTCTGCTCTTAAAGGATGTATCCCTGCAGGTGGCACCTGGGGACCACTGGGACGGCAGTCCGGCACTGGGGATGTGCGGCCTGGTCCCAGAGGCCCTCGTCACCTCCTCAGTCCTCTGGGGATTTTCTTGTGTTGTTGCGCCCCTTGGAGTGTGGATGTGCAATGGCACCAATGGCACTAATGCCAATGCCTACCGACATTCTGCCCCTAGCATCCGCTAGCGCATGCATGTTCCGATGTTGCCCCCGGCTACCATCAGGGGCCGCAAGGGAGCAGCACTATCTCTGAATCCCTGAATCCTTCCCCCCGGGAAGGAAGAGCAGTCCTCTGGATGCTCAATCCCTTCCTGACCCCCAGTGGCCCCAGATCCATTCCTGAACCTGAGTCACCAGCGTGGCGTGAGGTGTGGTGTCCTGCGCCTCAACCCTCAGCACCACTAGGCTGGCTTCTGAACAGGGTTTTGAAGCATAATGTTTTGCCAATGCCAGCGGCAGAGTACCTTTTTTTTTGTTTGTTTGTTTTTTATTTATTTTTTGGTAGCCAGCCAGATGAGGCCCACTCGGCTCAAGGCCTGTTTTCAGGGGAGACCTACAAGCACTGGGGAGGTTAAGTGACTTGCTTAGGTTCACAGAATATGCAAGTAGAGGTTGTGGGAGTCGAGCCCAGGATCTGCTGGATGTACCAAGCTCATTCTTCTAACTTCTGGGCTATACTGCCAGCCCCAACTTGATTTGTGCTGTGGCTTGCTTGTAGTTGCTACTACTCCTGTCTTTTTCCTTTAACTTCAGGAAATGCAAAATATTGCAGCCTTAGATAAAAAAAAAAAAAAAAATTTAACTTGTGTCTATTCCAATCCCTCACTCATTTTTAAGCTCTCATCCATGATTTGAAAGCCACACCAGTCAGTAGACTGTTACTAGTTGTATAAACTAAGTAAAACAAACAAGTTTCCTAATTTAGTAGATTAAATTAAAAGTCAAGAATTGATTGAATGAGGAGGCAGGCAGTAGAAGGAATTCAGTTTTACTTACTTTAAGGCAAGGCAATTTTATTTATACAGCACCCAATCCCTGGGGCTCTGGGTGCCTTATATAAAAACAGGTACGGTCAAACAAGCAATACAACACATACAAACTATAAATACTATCTATAAATCAATAAATATATAAAACAAATAAATCTCCACTTAATTAAAAATACTGATGTAACTCGTACTAATTTAGGGTTACCACCTTTTAAGTAGCCCAAAGTGGGACATTTCTTACTGAAACATGATTTTTCGCAGGACATTGCGTAACCTTGGCCAATGCAACAAACTTATTTTCTCTATATAATCAGAATTAAGGCTAAATATTGTCGTTTTTCAGTTGCTTCTTATTATTTTAAGGTATTTTAGTTAACATATTATAGTTTTCTGCAACATTTAGTGGAAAGTTAGAAAATATTTTTTCTCCTATTAAGTCAGGACATGTAGTATTTCTCACATTTTTTGCAGGACAGAACTGCCCAAATCAGGACTGTCCTGTGAAAATCAGGACAGGTGGTAACCCTATACTAATTTTATGCCATGCTACCACTACTGTGTGCTGCTGGAGACCATGCTGGTGTTATCATTGGTGTAGGACCAGACCGACTGTCCTTCCAGTGAAGTCCCTCTGTCACTGGACTGGTGCTGCAGACCGTTGCCCTCCACAGTCTTCAGCTCCTCTCCTGGACCCAAGTCTTGCCCCAGCAAGGCAAGAGAATGTTCTTGTTGCCCATCCCAAGTCCTGACCTTCATCCCTCTTCCCTACCATGCCATCATCACCGACACCTCCTGCTCCTCATCCTCTCCTCCTGGGCTCACAGAGGGTTGTTTCCTTCTGCTCCTTCCTACTAAATATCCAGACCACCAGCTACTACTCCAGAGAGTCTTTATTTCAGCTGATCCAGTCATGTTCCTACTGCTTGGCGGTGTCTGCCTGTTCATGTGATCACTTCTGCTCCCGTCTGCGTACATGACATGGTCTCCTCATATTGGTGCGTCTTCAGAGTCCAGACTCCAACCCCAGTCCCGCACTTCCAGTCTGCAGTATTGCTGCTGCAGACAGTAGTGTGCAGTTGCACACAGATTCAGCCAGGCAAGCCTAGTCTGTCCCCTCTTATTGCACTTGCTGCCCCCCCACCCCAAGTGAGCCACACAACTAACCTACTGCTGCTTTTGGCTATGGAATGGTGATTGGCACCAACAGCAGCAGGCAGCAGCAGCCTTTTGACTCATGACATAATGTCACATCTTGCAGGTGAACTCGCTCTACTAATTGTTTGCTGTGCTGCAGTAATTTGCTGCTGTATTGTTGCCTTGGAGCTTGGGGGGAGGAAGTAACTAAGTTGGGTGGAGGAGAGGAAGGCATGAGGTGAGGCAGCAGGACTGATTTCTTGGGGAAGAGAAGCTTGGGGGAGGATCGAAGTCTGACACATGCAGCACATGCTCATACTTACACTCATGTGGGATGTGACCAGGCAGCTACACACATGGGCATGGGGGCAACTCTGTGGCTGGGAAACCCCCTCCCCGAAGTCATACCACCTCATCCATAGAGGCAGGCATTTGCAGGCAAAAATAAAATAAATTTATGTGTGAGCAGCTTACAGACCAACTGCATGTTTAGACAGTGACAGACCAGTATGCAGTTAGTATCCCTAGTACCTAGGGCCAGGCCACCTCTGGAAGAAACATAGATTTAGAGTGGCAGGGGTTGAGATGGAACTTAGCCAGTGACTGGAGCCAAACAGTATAAAGGCATTTTTTTTTTCTTTTGGGTCATGACCAGTCAGTTGCCCATTAACTGTTTTTGACATGCAAGGAAGTCCTGTTGCAGGGTCTCATCAGTAGAGGGGGATGGAAGGGCCAGATGTGTAAATGATGGTATCATAAGCATACATATGTCAAGAGGAGAGGATGGTGCACAGTGTCAAAGGCCTTGGTGAGGTCGATGTGCCCTGCATGCCCATTCCCCTGTCTTTATTTGAATGGATGTGGTAGGGGACTCTGAGGAGAGAGGTGAAGGTGGAATGGATGAATCGGAAACCAGACTGGTAAGGAGTAAATGCTGAAATAAAGAAAGGATTTTGAGTTGATGTAGTGTCTTTGATGCACACAGCACTTTAGCTCTGAAGCTCTCAGCACCCAAATGTGGGGCAGTCCATCAAGTTATTAGAAAAAGATGTGAAATCTTGACTCTTATCATCCTATCTGAAAGTCATACACTCAGAACACTGTGGAAATGTGTACTTTTATTTATTTCTTCCCCTGAGAACATTTCCTAGTCTGGATCTTGCAGTCCCAAAATTATGAATCGGGGTGAATTCCAGTTTTTGGACCTCCTGGGCAAGTCTTCTGTTGAGAGGCTTCTTTTGCCTATGAGTGTACTTCTGCCTTTCATTCTCTGGCCAAGAATGTTTAAAATGAAGCATTATATTAGAAGATGGATAGAAGGTATGTTTTCCTCTAGAAATAGCTTTTAGCTGAGGTCCTTTCCCCTGCTGCAGCTCCTAAATAAATGAACAAAAGAACTGGGCTGATTTCCTCCCCATCATCTGACAACAAAGAAGTCACTGGGTACAGGTCTGGGAAAAGTTACTGTATATTACAGTGCCTCACTAGTCTACGGACAGACTACACACCTGAGTTCAGGGTTGGCGTTAAGGATTTACCATGGTGTGCTCCTCCAAAGCAGAGGAGCACAGAAACTCTAAATTGTACCCTGAAATATGTGCTCCTCTAGGCCTTGGATGTGCTCCTACCTATCTTCCTTTAAATTTACTAGCTCGTTAACAATTTCTTGCTTGTCATAAAGGTTCTGAGTAATTTATGTGGAATAATAATTTTGTTTCCCGTTTCCTAGGTGTTATTGAGATCTGAGCACATGACAGTACGCCACCTTAGTGTGTGTTACTGATGCCATCAATTGTTGAAAAGGTACCCACAATCACTACTACATATCGAAGCTCCAAGCACTGTGGCCACCCACAGACACAGACAAACACAGACCCCACTGATTTCGTCACCGACCTCTGGCTCATAGTTCACAGTCACCTATCCAGATCACACCACCCAGGCTTCCATATCCATTTAATATTTACCTCTGTATAACTGTGGAATGATTTTTGCTGAATTGCTTTGATTTCTCATGTAACCAGTTCGTCTCAATCTAGAACAATTTCCTGCAGACTGCTACTGTACATTTGCTTGTAAAATACAGGGATCCATTTAAATCTTGGAGCCCCTGCACCACTTCATCCCATGTGCTGACCAACTGCATTCAGTAGTGATTCCAGCCAGCCTCACATCTGCATTTTTAAGGTAAATTGAGAAGTAGTCTACAGGAAAATTGCATCCATAGACTTGTGTTATGTACACAGAGGTAAACCGAGCAATTCAGCTTCCATATCCCAGACTAGTCTTTCACTGTCACCATATAAAAATTTCTAATAAAAGCATACATCAGTTATAGATCATTCAGACCTTCACTGGTTCACACTTCAAAGTATAAACAAAACACAGTACTATTTTTATATATTCCAACGAGAACCTGTTGAAAATAGATAACTTTCTACCAACAAAATAAAAATGGAATTACCCTTCAGTCTTCCCTTGATGCATGCAGGACACCACGACCGTTGGTCTCCCTGTCTTGCTACTTCTTCTGGCTTACCTTTCTCTATGATTTGTCTTTAATTTTCATTTGCATCCCTCTGTGATCTTTGTTCTTTCCTTCCTGTTTTACCTCTTACTCTGGTCTTTCTGCCTTATCTTTGCTTTCAGTCTTCCCTCTTCATCTGGCCACAGTTTCTCCATCCTGTTCTCAGCTGTTTTTTTTTTTTTTTTTCCCTATTGTCTACGGATTTTTATCTTTCCTTCTTTGCTCATTTACCTACTTTTAATTCACCTTTGGTCGATGCATCAATTCCTTCCCTCCCATTCTTCCACATTTTGTTTTTGCCACCCACCCATAAACTTGCTCTAAATCACATGCTCAGTCCCTACCTGCCTGCCCATGTGCACATTAGTCTGCCAGTTGCTCTCATGCTCTTTACCTGCCTGCCTACCAAGTTACTTACTAACCTATGCAGGTTGCCAATACGCTTGTTCCTTGCCAGCATGTCAAAGTGCACACTAACTTGCTGACTACCCACACATTTGATCCCTGTCGGTCCACCTGTTAACGTAGCAGCTGCCTGCTCGCCCAGTCATTTACTGATCTAACGTTGAACTCCGCCCAGTTAATTAATTAAAAAAAATTCTGATCTGTATCCCAGTATCCCTACTGGAATCCCCCTACCACTGTCCCACCGTCAGGAACTCCTGCCCCTAACAGTGCTCCATAAAGGCAAGACAAGCACAGATAACTGAATATTTTACAAAGAAAATGTGCTTCAAACAACATGAAGTCTTGCTATATTATAGACATTAGCAGTTTGATCCAGCTCTAGAACTGCCCCGGAGTGAAATGGTTAAAACCATTCCAAAATAGAATTTTGGCACGAGAGCAGCTCTATCTGTGTCATTTCAAACTTGAACTGTCAGATTCTTTACTCCGCCTCAGTGAACAGTCGCTCGGAGATTTCTCCTTCTGCTCGGTTCATTTTCGGTTTAAAAGTTTTCTCGGTTGGATTTAACCGAGAATAGTTTTATTTTAACCGCAAACCGCTCAGTTCAAGCTCCATCTGTGGTAACCGTAGTAAATGAAGATTTTGTCTTTGTAGAACTTGTAAGTTATCGGTTCGGTTTTGAACCGATCAGTGGGTTTAAAACTCATTTAAAACTAAAAGTTACTATTTTAGAGTGTGGTTCCGGTTCTTATCGGTTCTAAAAAACGGATTTATTACGCTTTTTCCAATACCAGTGGACACGCTAAGAACCGATAAGGTGTCTTGCCTGGCACTGCTGCTAAAAGGGCAAGTTTTGTTAGGCTGGCATTATGTCTGAGAAACCCAAAAGAAAACCGGCCCACTGGGTTTCAACACTGTGATGTTTGTGGGAAGTCTTTGCCAAGGCTGACCCACACACCACATGTGTTTATTTTCTGGGGTTTGACCACCTCCAGTCAGACTGCCAGGTATGTAAGAATTTCCCTGCAGCCACCCTGGAAAAAAGATTGGGCAGGCTCAGGGAACGAGAGGCCAAAAAGTCCGCTGACCCGGATGGCCAGCCCGGTTCGGTGCCAACCGAACCAGAGGGAGTGCCCTCTGACCAGGGCCAGACTTCCTCGGGCAAAAGAAAAGCTGGTTCTGAGGAACCAATTCCAGTAAAGAAAACAAGAAAATCAGCAGGTCTGGAGTCCAAAATTCCTTCTCCAACTGCTGCAGAGATAGGAAAAGCCATACAAATTGTCCAGTCACTGTCCAGGGTCCGTCCGAACCACCACTATCTGGTAAAAGGTCGGTTCGTCCGTCCCAATGGTTCAGGATTATGATATTGAGGAATTTTATGAACCAGAGGAGGGGAGGAGGATTATGAACAGTATGAATGTGGCTGGGAAGGTCTGGGTGTGCCTATTGAACGGACATCTCCCCAGACAGACCTTTAGAATCTCCCTCATGCTGTCTGAGTCCCCATCTCATTTTATGTTTTATAAAAGTTGCTGAAACCCTCCAGCTTCCTTTAGAAGAGGCTGTGGATGAGCAAGAGGAGCCTGATTTGTAGAAATGATGGATATTCCAGAGTCTAGGAGATTGTCTATTCCTTTACATAAGTCTTTTAGGAAACAAACAATTAAAATTTTAAAAGCTCCTAATTCTGTGCCTCCTGTAGATAAAAAGATGGACAGAAGGTATACATTGTCAGGCCTTGATACAGAATTCCTTTCTCAGCAATGCAGTCATGTAGGGGTAGTTCAGTCTGCTGCCTGTGATAAAGCTAATATTCCCTTGGCTTCACATCCTCCTGACAAGGATTCCAGGAAGATTGATGCCATGGCAAAAAACAGTATATGGCAGCCTCTCTGGGACTCAGGCAAGCAAATTATATGGCTTATGTAGCTAGGTATCAGAAATCTAGATGGGATACTGTTATGCACTGGCCAAGAGGCCCATGGCCAGCTGGCTGGTGAACTAGAACAGGTGGCTGCTGATGGCATTGAAGCCTCTAGGTTCAGTTTCATGCTGCTGTGGATGTTAATGTTTTTCTAGGGTCATGGCCACATCTGTAGCTTTTCGAGGTTGGCCTGGCTCAGGTGTACTAGTTTGTCACAGGATACCCAGACTAAGGCTATGGATTTTCTGGGTGGGAAATTCTCTGTTTGGAGAGCAGACAGAGAATTACATGAAGAAGATGGATGAATATAGGACTACTTACAAGAGTGCCCAGGCTAAGGAGCGGCAAGCCACTCCTCAAAGGCATGCTCCCAGGGTAGGGGTAGGCCTTTTCACAGGCCTTTCTACCAGACTCAGGCCTCCTCTGCCTATGCTCAGAGGGGCTTCTTCAGAGGCAGGGGCAGATGAGGGTGGCAGACCTGCTCCACCCCCAGCCTAAAGCTCCTATGAAACAGGCACCTGATGGGGTGCCCAGGGCCCATTCTCCTGTACCAGTGGGGGCAGGCTGGCTTACTCAGTCAGAATTGGGCTTCTTTAACCTCAGACAAGTGGGTTCTGGAAGTAGTAAGCCAGGGTCTGGTTCTCAGCTTCAAAAGTTTCCCAAGTTGAGAAGCAGACTTTTTCACCTGCAAGTGCTTCAGAGACCCTTGCTCTGGAAACGGAGGTCTCATCCTGTTAGCTCTCAGAGCAGTAGAGGTTCCTCCTGCATCAATGCAGGGGTCTGTATTCAGATACTTCCTTACCCAAAAAGACAGGAGAATGGCTGGCCCATTTTAGATCTCAGATATCTGAACAAGCATCTTCTGAAACCAAAGTTCAAAATGGTAACTCTGGCAATGATTTTACCTTCCCTAAGGCCAGGGACTGGCTAGCCTCCCTGGACCTCAAGGATGCCTATTTCCATGTCCTAATCAGAAGATCCCATCGAAAGTACCTCAGATTTGAACTGCCCTCAGGTCATTACCAGTTCAGAGCAATGCCCTCGGGACTACCTCTGCTCCAAGGGTATTCACAAAGTGTCTAGCAGTGGCAGTGGCCCACTTAAGGAGGCAGAGGATTGCTGTTTTCCCTATCTAGACGACTGGCTCATTGTAGGCCAGTCCCCAGAACAGGTAAAATCTCACCTGCAGGTCACCCAGCAGCTTCTCACCTCCCTGGTTTTCTGCTAAACCTACCAAAGTCGGTTCTGGAACCAGTCCAGGTACTCACCTTTATAGGGCAGAATTGGACACAAAGCTAGCCAGAGCCTTTCTTCCCCAGAAAGGGTAAGGAATTTAATGGCTCTGGCCTCTTCCTTCACTCTGCAGGTCTCTTGACCAGCAAGACACTTTCTGCAGCTCTTGGGGCACATGGCTGCATCCACAGCTGTTGTGCAGGAGCCAGATTTCAGATGAGAGACATTCAGTTTCACTTGAGAACCTTTTGGTCTCAGAGAAGAGACCCCTTTCCAAGTTGGTCCCAGTGACTCGAACCTTGATCCTAGCTCTCCAGTGGTGGCAGGATCAGAGCATTTAAGAGCGGGGTCCCTTCATTTCCCCTCTCACGACTTGACTCTCACTACAGATGCTTCCTTCTGGGTTGGGAGCCCACATGAGGCGACCTTTCCACTCAGGGAGTTTGGTCCCCAGGAATCTCTGCTCCCACATCAATTTGCTGGAACTCAGAGCTGTCTTTTAGCTCTTCAAGCTTTTCTGCATCTGTCCACGACAAGGTGATACAAGTCAGAACAGACAACACCACAACAATGTGGTACATCAACAAACAGGGGGCACTCGGCCTCGGCCTTGTGCACCGAGGCAATGAAGTTGTGGTCTCTGGCCTATTCCCTGAACACTTCCCTCACAGCAGTTCATCTTCCAGGAAGGACAATGTCCTAGCGGATGCCCTCAGGGATTTCCCAGGGCCATCACGATGGTCCCTGGATCCTCAAGTGCTGGGGATAGTTTTTGCCAGGTGGGGCATCCCTCAGATAGATCTTTTGCAGCCCCAGACAATCACAGACTTCCTCTGTTCTGTTGCAGGCCTCAGTGCTGGGCTCAGTTCCTGGATGCCCTTCTTCTGGATTGGGAGGAAGTTCCTCTGTGCTTCCCCTTCTCTCTCCTATTCAGTACTAGTCAAAATCAGATCTCAGCCTTGCAGGGTGATTCTGATTGCCCGGATTGGGCCAGGCAGCCCTGGTACCCACTCCTTCTGTCTCTGACAGTCCATCTTCCCTGTGCCTCCCAGGAATCACAATCTGTTGACTTGTGCCCAGGGAAGGGTTTGTATCCGGACCTCAATCCCTCAACCTCAAGGCCTGGCTCTTGAGGAGTTAGAGTTTGCTGATTTACACCTCTCTCAGGGTGTTCTTGAGATCCTAAGGGCTTCCAGAAAGCCTTCCACTAGGGCTACTTATAGTTCTAAATGGAAAAGGTTTTCCATTTGGTGTGCTGGGAAAATATTTCCCCAGAATCTGCTGAATTGCCCATTTTGTTAGATTACATGGTACATCTTAATTCCTGGGTCTCAGACCAGCTACCCTGAGAGTTCATTTGGCAGCTGTGTCTGCTTTTGTGTCAGCAGGAAAGTCATCCCTGTTTCCTCTCATCCTATGCTTTCCAAGTTTTTAAGGGATTACTCCATACTAATCCTCCTTTCGGGAACCGGCCCTGCTTGGGACCTTAATGTTTGCATTGCCCAGTTAATGCAACCCCTTTGAACCTCTGTCTTCTGCAGAGCTTAAGTACCTAACTTGGAAAACTGTTTTTCTAGTGGCTATCACTTCTGCCAGACGTAGAGTGAATTGGAAGCCTTGTCAGTGGAGACTGACTTTTATTTCTTTCCAAGGGATAAGGTAGTCCTTAGGACTAACAGGAAGTTTTTGCCTCAAGGTGGTTTCAGATTTCCATCTTAATCAATCTATCTCCTTCCAGTATTTTTCACTGATCACTCCTCTTCGGTGAGAGGAGGTTGCACAGCCTGGATGTTAAGAGAGCTCTTAGTTATTATATAGAGCGTACTAAAGGTCACAGGTTCGAATCCCTCCAACTTTTCTTACCTATGGTGAAGTTGGGAAAGGCAAACCTGCCACTAAGAGATCAGTAGCCAGGTGGATTGTCTCTTGTATCCATTTTGTTATCAGAAAGTGGGCAGAGCCCCCGGTTTGAGGGCTCATTCTACCAGGGGTACAGCTGCGCCTCTAGCTGCTGCCAGAGATATCCCTTTATTAGAGATTTGCCAGGCTGCTACTTGGAAAACGGTACACACTTTGCAAGCATTACTCCCTGGATGTCCAGGCCAGGAGAGATGCTCGATTTTGGCACAGCTGTTCTTCAGAGCCTATTCCTAAGTAGGTTCTGCCCTCCTCCATGGAGGTACTGCTGTATTCTGCTAATGTCTATAATATAGCAAGACTTCATGTTGTTTGAAGAAAAATTACTCACCTTAGTAATGTTGTTTCTTCTAATGGAGTCTTGCTATATTATAGACCTCCCCCAACCTGCCCTCTCAGAACCTCTACTTGGTGGGGTGCGGCAACTTAGTGTGGGCACTACTTATGTCCTGTTAGCATTTTGTCCCTTTGGGACTTTGGGGTGTGTATGTGTACGTGTGTGTGTTTTATTATACTTATGTTCCATTTTCATATTATTAGAATGGTGTTAGTATTTCTGGTCCCCTGACTTGAGTCTTGGGTGTTGGGACCATCAATGGTTGTTATTATTTAGGTAGCCATTTTGGCTAGTGTAGGTTACAGCTTCCACACAGACCTTAGTGAGTTTGGCTCATAAGATCTGACAGTTCAAGTTTGAAATGACACAGATAGAGCTGCTCTGTGCCAAAATTCTGTTTTGGAATGGTTTTAACCATTTCACTCCGGGGCAGTTCTAGAGCTGGATCAAACTGCTAATGTCTATAATATAGCAAGACTCCATTAGAAGAAACAACATTACTAAGGTGAGTAATTTTTTCTTCTGTGACCACTGGCCATGCTCAGAGCATGGGCACACCACTCCTGAGTTGTGCAGCCGAGTATCACCATAATCTTTGGTCTGCAGTTCTGCCATTGATGGATAAAGTGCCTGAGGATTTCCAGGAAATCTTTCGGTATGTAGCATGGTAGGGAAGCATCCAAACAAATGTTTCAAATGACAGTGGCTGTTAATGACTCCACAGTTTGTATCATGATCACTAGGGGTTGTGACCTCAAGGCAGTGTTGATTAAAAGGCACTAACTTGTTTCAAGAATTGCAACAAAAGAATTTAAGATCTTATTTGAAGGCACATGCTTGTTTGGGCCTGGTGTGGAAAATTTTCTACAGAAAGCCAAGGAAGCTTGATTGACCATCAGGTCCTTTAATAGACTCTGGAAAGTTGTACACCTTCCTGACTGGGGAAAGCTGTCAGTCCTCATGTGCTCACCCCTGCCCCAGGGCTCCAGACAGTACTGGGTAAGAACCTTCCCAGATGACAGTGACAAGGGCAGAGGCCCTGTTCCTTCCGGTCTAGCGGAACTTGATACCTGACTCGCCACCCTCCTGGTCCTCTCGGACCTTCCAGTGCGAGGCATGATCTCCTACTGGAAGATCTTGCCTCCCACTGGAAGGCAGGATGCATATCTTAGTATGGGTCTGGGTGCATGTGCATTCCACCCGAGGGGTGGCTACCTCAGTGACTTGTTTTCAGAATGTGTCTGCAGTTGATTTTTGTGCTTCTGCCACTTGGAGTACAGCTCATACATTCACTAAATACTACAGTCTGGACATCGTCTCTCATAGACATACCAGCTATGGCCTCAGTGTTCTGCAAGGCTTCTTCACTCAGGATCAAATCATCCTGTCATCCTCCCTCAGTGCTTGGTACTACTTGGGAATCATTCCATGATGTGACTCAGTGGGGAAGGAGGGAGAGAGCGAGATCCTCGAAAAAAATTGAATAGTTACCTACAGTAACAGTAGAACTTGAAGATAATCTCCTCCATTGAGCCATGGCTCTCCCTCCTTCCTTTTCCCCCTTGTCAGGTGATGGGTGACTATACTGCCTATTACTGCATGCTGTTTTCTCCTCTATGCCATGTACGGCATCTGTAATCAGGTTTCCATATTCTGTCTTCTGTGCCTAGCTTTGGGCTTGGTTGCTTCGGTCCTGGCCGGTCCAATGGTCCTCCGAGCTCATCTCTGGCAAGGAACTGAAGCATGCAGGGGAAGCCAATGTTATATAGGCATTGATGTGGCACACTGATGTCGGTGGCCCCAGCCTACAAAACTTTTCCAGGTGGTCTTGATGCTGACAGTTTACAGTTCTATGATGTGGCTCAGTGGCGAAGATTCTCTTGAAGATCTACTGTACTGTTACGGTAGGCAACTAGTCTGTATGCAGGCAGTCTTCCAGCTTTTCGGTTAGAGCAGGAGCTAAGCACTACTAGTAAGGTCCTAAGTTGAGTTTCAAAAAGGAAGAGGTCATTGTCACTTGGTTGGGCAAGTTGAGCATTTTCTGAGTGGGCCTCATACCTATGCTGTTGTAGGAATTTGAGAGCTGTACAAAACTAGATATCTTCATCATTCATCTTAAGCACCAGCTACCAGGGACACAATTGATTTAGTTAAACATAGTGCAGAAACTTATCTTGTTTAAACAGCAGTACTAGATAAAAGAATATCGGATCTTTTGCAACAGTTTGTTTCCTCTGCTGTGTTGAGCACTTACCTGGTAATCTTCCTTGTTTTCGCTTTACTACCACCCCGTAATTTGTTAAGTTTTTCTTTGTTTCTGTTTACATTTCTCTCATCCGCCATGTTGAATTGGAACCCTCTGCTGCCAACTGCACATACGCATGACTCGCAGCACTACACAGGGACAGCGGGAATGTGCAACACAGGGTTCCACAGAAGTAAACAAAAGACATGATGCGACATGAGGGGGAGTACAGCTGCAAATTGGGCAGCAGCCATATTTACTGTGGATCCACAAAAATGGAAATAAATTTTAAATATCTAAAAAAAAAAAAAAGAAAAATAAAGATCACTAGAAAAAAATATTTACAAATATGGAAACCAGAACTATGGCTGCATGCTTCCAGCCAAAAAGCAGATTTTTGATAATCACTTTATGATTATCTAGTACTGCTGCTTTAGGGTACCCAAAATTCCAGAGTGGTAGAGTAGACATGAAAAAATTTTAATAGAAAGATGAGGAATGTTGTGGTAAAAATAGAACAGGATATAGTAAGGCATGTTGATGTGAAGAGGACACCATACAGACATTATATGTGTATCAGATATGGGGTTAGACCTATTCTGCTGCATTTCTGGGATGCAGTGGAGGAGAACCTGGGATGATGTGCTTATGAGCCCTGGCCCATATGAGGTGGGCCACATTTTTGGTGTGTTGGGAATCTCTTGGACTCCTGGCTCCTTCCCCATCTCCTGCTTTGCTTTGCCAGTACAGGCTGGTGGCAGGTCCTTCTTACCTTTCCTTCCTCTCCTCTCTGGGGAAGGGAAGTTCACACAGGGTTGGCCATCTACTGGGAGGCAGGGAAGGCCATCTCCCACCTCCATGACTGGAGACAACTTCCAGTATTGGACTGGGCACCACATCTCCAGGGTAGGTGTCAGAAAGGGACAAAAAGTCTCCACAGGTTGACCCACATCCATTTGTCCCCTTCAGGACACTCTCACATTGATGGCAGCCTCTAGGTAAGTTCCCTTCGCTGATTTTCTGTTCTGCTACAGTATGTACATTTTTAAATGGCCCAGAAATCAGCAAAGTGGTTATGTGGGCATTCACCCATACTTTCACTTCTCACTACATTGTCCCATAGGAGTGCTTTAGTACCATACAAATGCAAAATTTGGGTTTGCTCTAGTGAAGAGGCTGTTTTCCAAAGAGCTTCAGTACTTTTAACCCAGTTGTACTGCTACTAGTCAGTACATAATGTGTGGCTATGGATGAATCCTCATTTTAAGCAGAAAAGATTACCTGTAACCATTTTTCTTCTAGAGATATTCTTTGTCCCACACCAGACACTGATCCTTCCCTCATTGGGTAATTTGAATTTGGGGTACTGTTAGTGTACTGTTTTTATCTACTGGCAGGAGTTTCTCCCTTCAGTGGGAAAATCTAATGGTAATAGGGAACCATATTTGAGGAGTGGAGTCAGTCACGCAGTTACTGTTTGAATCTGATAGGACAGTTCTGGCTTCTTGAGCTGGATTAATGCAAAGTGAGTGGCTAAATTCCACTAGAAGAAACACAGTTACAGGTGAGTTAACTTTTACTTTCCTGCTGTCATCCCCTGGACCCTCATGTAAATGAGATAATGTAAGTCTGTTTTTTTAACTTTATTTTTGAGGTAATACAATACAACTTGGTGAAAACATGGGTAGGCATTGTTACAATTGATAATACTCACAGCTAGAAAAGAGAGTACACCATTTTTACGACTGTGGGCAGAGCCTACAGGACTATTTCATGTACAAAAGGAGTGATGTCATGTTTTCTGTCCGTGGAACTGACTGAAGGTGTAAATAGTCTCCTCCGCTTTACCCTCCTCCAAGAAATTTTTTCCGCTCTCAAATAAATACGCTTTTATGTTAGTCAATGGTTGCTGGGTACTATTTTCTTTCTTAAATGGGTAGTACAAGAACTGGAACCTGAGTAGTGGGAGGCAGCATTGTTTTGTTTTTTTTTGGGGGGGGGGATTAAGGTCCACCCAAGAAGCTCCAAAAGGTCCATCCCACCTTTTTTTTTTTTTTTTAAATTCGTGTGGGAGGGGCATGAAGTGGATCTATTATCCTGAAAGAAGACTCTCATGTTTGGGATGTGGACCAAGGAACAGAACATTTCTGTGGAGTTCCCTGCATTTTGTTAAGGACTAGAACAGAAGATACTTAAAATGCCTTCAAACTGACTTAAAAACCCTTGGAACAAATGATTCAGTCACCTGGTGTCTCAAAAGAAAAGGCTAAGAAGTGTCTAAAAACTAAGAAAAATAGACAGCTTTCAGGTATTTCTTAAACATCTATATACTAAAAACAAAGTTCAGCTTTTGGGATTAACAATATTTGTTTACCATGTTCTATCTATATATATATACAGTAGTTTGTCTTTTTAGTAGTTTCAAAATCTTGCATTCGTGTTACTAATGCATTTAGAAATATAGTTTTTAATGGTCTTTACAGATAAATCATGCATATTCATGTGAGGGCACATTTGGGGGGATGGGGTTAATTTTATTTTATTCATGGGCACAGTACTTTGTAAACACAGTCTGTGATGAAGTGTATTTTTCTTTTTAAGTTTGAGAAAGCTATTGGAAGTAGAATGGGTTAAATACTTCCTGCATAACAAGTTCCCTATGGCACCTCACAGCATTTGACATAAACATCCTGAGAGCAGTCAGTGTGATACTTTAAAGGACATTGCATAACAAGAGACCTAGCCTTCCCTTTTTCCAAATAATATACCAACTTCATTCTCAGGCAGGCGGTTCTAGGCTACTGTTTAAATTCTACTGAATCTTCTTAAAGGAAAACTGCATGTTAAAATCGGGAATATATGTATTACTACCAGTTTTGAGTTCTCGCTTCAATCCAGTGTTTTGTTTCTGCCTAGGCTGTTGGAGGAGTTTCTTCCCTGGGTGTTTTTATGACGTCTGGGGACTGTCATTCAAGTTTGTTTTATTGCATCTTCTCCAAGTTAGTCTTCACAGCGTACCCTTTGGTTTGATGTCTAATAGCCCCTACAGCAGGCCAGTGTCTTGTTAGTGTTTTGCTTAGCCACAGCAGAGAAAAAAAAACACTGCAGCTAGGATTCACAGTGCTATACAATATACTATAGAAAGTTGCATGTTTAAACACACACACACACACATCCACACCCCAAGCAGAACACAGCTGGATAAGGTACCAGTATTTAGGAAACTTGCCATACTTACCCAGTGTCTAGCAATGCAAATCCTGGCTGTGACTATAGGAGTTTACAACTGAATGATAATAACCACATTTGCTTGACTTGCAGATAGGTAGGCATTTGTGCCTAATTTCTGTTTGACTTACTGTAGGTTACACATAGAATCTGATCCAGAAGCAAATGATTTGATACATTTTAATGGACCAACATAGATGTAACAACAAGAACAAAGTGCTCTAGCTTTTGGACCAACCAGTCCTTCTTCAGAAGCCTAATGGCCATTGTTTAGAAAAAAAACAATACTTTTTAACAGCTAGATCATGCAGAAAAAAAAGAAAAGATACCCATTAGTTTAAAATACTCCTTTCAAAAATTCAGATGATGATGTCAGAAGTTTAACAGTATTATATTATCTTCAGCCAGGAGGTTCCCAGGGTCAAAGGTGCATGGTGCAAAACACATACAAAGAATCCTACTGCATATAAATTTAATTGACATAAGATAACACTGCTGGAGCAGATGACTCTTAAATCAAGCTGTGAGTGGCACAGTGTGTATAAGGATGTGATTACTGAAAAGCAACCCCCACCCAGATTAAAGACATACTAAGAATGTCTTAGGACTCCCAAGAAGTTTCAATGCATGCATTATAGACAAGAAATTACCAGTAAAGTTGTCTTAAAAACATCAGTGCACACTGTATGATGTGTAAAACTTAGCTGGACCTATCACCCAGCTGTACTCTCCAGCTAGATATCATGCCCCATAATTTCAGAAACCTCTAGTATAGTGACAGGACTTTATAAATGATAATTTAAATATAAATTGACAGTATTAGTGTCAAAAAACTCTAGTCAAGGACCACCAAGGAATGAAAACCATGTAGCCTGATATGTACTGATGTCAATATACACTAAGAATTTAACAACTTGGTGTACTAGAAGTGTCTAAGGAATCTGAAAAAGTGATACAAGTTTACTTTATCTCCTCCTCTTCACACAAACAATACACCACCCTGCATCCCCATAATGCGGGGGGATAACTAGCTTTAAGGAGATACTGTCTCTCACACACACACACACACACTCTCTCCTAATGAACCTTTATTCACATCAGTCACTGCAATTTTTCCCCAAAGGAATTCAACTTGTCATGAAATCCTAAGTAAAAGGGCTCATGTATCCTAATACCTACGGAGCAAAAATGTGACACTATATTTAACTGTACTCCTATCTGCGTAGTAACACTTCCATGGATTCTGGATAGAACTACAATGAAATAAAACTGCCACCCTCCTCAGGATAAGGTAACTAGAAGTAAATATAAAGTATGTGTGTAAGATCAGAGGTCTAACATACCTACATTTCCACAAATCACTACAGTATTACCCTAATGTAAAAAGATCTGTCCAGGACCCCCATGTAAATGAGATGTCACACCCCAATATGTACAGAGTTTAAAAAAAAAAAAAAAAAGTGACACTCTATAATAACACTCCTGTATGTATAGTAACAGGCTAGGTAATCTGAATATGGTACAACGGAATCAACCCCACTCCAGGGCAAAGATAAAAAGTAAGGAGGAATTGATATCCATTATGTGTGTGAAGTAAGAGCGGTAACACACTGTAACCTCAGGTATCTAAATAGAGGCATACCTCAATGTGACAGCAAGCTCCACACCGGTTATATCACGTACCTCACAACACATACCCACACATATACATGCTCACACGCACCCACATCCCACACATGCGGAAGTCCTATAATATGCGAATCTGAAGAAGAAGTCTGTGGATATCAGTTTTTGTAATGTCCCTTGAAACCCAGATCAACGTTTATTCCATCTGCTACCATATTAAGATGTAAAATAAGTTTAATCTCAAAAGCTCGTCTTTGTTGTGTGTTTTCGAGATTTCCTTTTAAGACCATTACTGACATATCTGAAATTGAGTGGTCAGGCTGGGAGATATGGTGCCCCACTGTTTTTTCAGTCTTCTTTGTTCTAGTAGTATGTCTGTGCGAGTTCATCCTAGTGCGGAGCTGTTGACTTGTCTCTACAACATAACCTGTTTGTGGACATGTTTTGCACTGAATGAAATAAACAACATGTCGTGATGTGCACGTATAACTCCCATGCACCTTGAATTGTCTGTTTTGTGATGTAACCACACAGTCAGAGGTGGAAATGAGCTCACGAGTCTTACAGTTGCGTTGATTGCAGGGTTGTGTGCCATTGTGTGACTTGGTATTCTGTTCTGGTGAAAGCTTGCTCCTAATAATACTACGCAGATAGGAGTACAGTTAAATAGTGTCACATTTTACTGAGTAGGTATTGGGATACATGAGCCCTTTACTTAGGATTTCATGACAAGTTGAATTCCTTTGGGGAACAGTTGCAGTGACTGATGTGAATAAAGGTTAATTAGGAGAGTGTGTGTGTGTGTGTGTGTGTGTGTGTGTGTGTGTGTCCTTAAAGCTAGTTATTCCCCCTCCCCCCACATTATGGGGATTTTTTTTTTTTTATTGATCAAGTCTAGAATTACAAATACCTTTGAGCCTTGGCTGTTTTACAAAGGATCCACGTCAGAGAAATACAAATTATGGGGAACATCAAGACAGACATTACAACAATGTGGACATTGCAAACAGAGTACAGATTAATACAATTAAAGAGTAGCATCGTAACAAGGCAGCCAGTGGCATTTGACAGAGAAAACAGACAACAAATAAGAAGTGCCAGAGTCGTAGGGTGGGGAGAGGGTGAAAAGTGCAGCATTGGGTATACCAACATGTGGGGTAGGGTGTATTGTTTGAAGAGGAGGAGATAAATTAAACTTGTATCACTTTTTCAGATTCCTTAGACGCTTCTGGTACACCAAGTTGTTAAATTCTCAGTGTATATTGACATCAGTACGTATCAGGCTACATGGTCTTAATTCCTTGGTGGTCCTCGACTAGAGTTTTTTGTTTGACACTAATACTGTCAATTTATATTTAAATTGTCATTTATAAAGTCCTGTCACTATGCTAGAGGTTTTTGACATTATGGGGCATGATATCTAGCTGGAGAGTACAGCTGGGTGATGGGTCCAGCTAAGTTTTACATATCATACAGTGTGCACTGATGTTTTTAAGACAACTTTACTTGTAATTTCTTGTCTATAGTGCATGCATTGAAACTTCTTGGAGTCCTAAGCCATTCTTAGTATGTCTTTAATCTGGGTGGGGGTTGCTTTTCAGTAATCACATCCTTATACACACTGTGCCACTCATAGCTTGATTTAAGAGTAATCTGCTCCAGCAGTGTTATCTTATGTCAATTAAATTTATATGCAGTAGGATTCTTTGTATGTGTTTTGCACCAAGCACCTTTGACCCTGGGAACCTCCTGGCTGAAGGTAATATGTAAGGATTAAGCCATGAGAAGGATGGGTCTATGTGGAATTAATCCATGGTGGGGGGTTGGACCACGAGGCCGAAGGCCAAGTGGGTCCAACCACCCAACCATGGATTAATTCCACAGTAGACCCAGCCTTTCGAGTGGCTTAATCAACTTGTAACATGGCAAGGAGTATAGCAGCTTAATTTGCATTATTACTACATGACATGAATATGATTTTTTTAACTGGAGTGAAAAGATGATGTTGCTATGTCTTACTAATCTCTGCATGATGTTGTATTCAGTTTCTAATGTGCACATGCACGTTGCACAGTTCACATCTATTCAGATGCTGATGTTGTTTTCCTGAAATGTAGACAAAGTGGCTAAAATATCCAGCACAACTATATATTATGCTGAGTGTTCTTACTTTTTTTTCCCTACTGCTTCTCTTTCCACGTGTGAGCTCCGTTGCAAACTGTTTCTGTCGCTCTCTGCTGTTGCACTGTGGGTATCTGTGCTCATCTGAATATCGAGATACAGACCATGCCACCCGTCCGGGTAGACACAGCTGTTTTCTGCAATTCGCAGTCTTTCCCCATGGCAAGGTCGTGCCCCTGTGATTTTTCCTATTCATCGACTGTCGTAAGTACGGCTGCGCAAACAGTTACATGCTGCTGAGTACTCTCCCTCATACAACCGAATGACATTCTCATTCTTTACATTCTGCTACTTGTGTTATCTTACACTGACTTTACCACTCTCAAGGTCTGTCTGGTATGTTGCTAGCTCACTCTTTGCAACCACACTACATTTGCACAACAAGGATCATCACTATTAATTCGACTCTACCATTGTCTTCGGCTCCCTCCTGTCTGACATTGTGTGCCCCGAGCAGTATCTCATCGGTCCGCACCAATGCTGTTCGGCTCCTCCAGCATTGTAACCGTGGTCTAATTATTTTTGCGTGCCCCCGCTCCCTACCATGGTATTAAACCATGGTTTGTGCTGTACCACATGGTGTTTTTGCACCTATCTCAGTGCTTCATTTTCCTTCTGTTTTTTATGCCATGTTACAAGGTACTGTTAAACTTCTCTGACATCATCATCTGTATTTTTTAAATTAGTATTTTAAACCAATGGGGATTTGTTTCTGTTTTTTCTGCATGATCTAGCTGTTAAAAGTATTGTTTTTTCTAAACAACGGCCATTAGACTTCTGAAGAAGGACTGGTTGGTCCAAAAGCTAGAGCACTTTGTTCTTGTTGTTACATCTATGTTGGTCCATTAAAAGGTATCAAATCATTTGCTTCCGGATCTGTTCTTGCAAGGACCAATACAGCAAATACTAAATCTAGATTTCAACAGAGAATCTGAAAAATTCATAACATGCTGTATTGTGATTCAATGAATTGATAAATGGGGATTTTGGTTTCTTTTACAAATTCATTTTTCCTGACCATGGATATACTAAAACAAAAATTTCTCAACAAAATGTTTTTAAATAAAGAGTTTAACTCACAGCAGCAGAAGAAGCATGTTGGCATTAAAAGCTTAGTGGTGTGGATGTAGAGGCACCAATATTTAAGCATGACTTTGATAGAGGATTAATTATGACTGGGGGTGAGGGAAGGAGTGAGTATTAATATTTGTGGCATAATGGTTTTCTGAAACTTCAGCCTTCAATGGGTTAGACTCTGCAGCCATCTGTACAATATATCACTAAGCCATATGCAGTGTGGTACGAGTAAAACCCAGATCACCAGACCAGGACCAGTGCTATAAAATCTGCACTGGGCACAGCTTGTGCAAATATTGCTGATCCAGTAGATCAAATAAATACATGCAAATAAATACTCTGCTTCACCTTGTGCTTCAACCCACCCCAGGAGTGACGTTATTACCTAACACACACCCTGTCATGCCTTATTGCTTAAATATGCCCTTTCTCAATGTACTATACTTTGATTCAGTTATGTGTGCAACAGCCTTCATGTGAACACTCTGGGCTTCTCTTTGACTCCTGATGTCTATTCGCTTTAGCTATTGTATATTGTTTGAACTGCTTTGGTCTTCTTGATGTGGTGCCTGTGTGCCTAAACTATGTCATCTGTTTATCTACTGCTACCCATGTATCTCCAGTGAATGATTGTTATAACTGTCTGCTCTCCGAGCCATTGTTTTCGTACTTGTTACCTGTGCTGTCTTTGTATTAGTTTCGATGAGATGTCTTTGCAAATGAGTCTCTGACTCAAAGGTTTGTAAATCTGATATTGTTTAAATAAATAAATGCTTATGTTTAAGCCCATGAAACACCCTTATCTAGTTAATGCATTCACAGTGGCTCTGCCAGAGTTTGTTATAGTACGTGAATTGTCATGCCCCAAACACAGGTGCATCACGTGGGGAAAACCATTACCACACCTGAGTAACATATTACCTTAATTAACCAGAAATTGACCTTGTTCTGCCATGAGCAGTGGTAACACAGAACTATAGGATGTAGTCCATTGTTCGTCCTAAATTAGAACAGCAGGGTATAATCCCCCATACCCAGCGCAGATTTGAACACAGTTTAACAGGGATTTATTTAACTCTAAAAACTGATTAGCGTTTTGCTCATAAAAGTGCTAAATCTTTGTGAAAATGCATAACTCTTGCCTCACTGTGTTTAACAAACACAGCACTTCTAGAAAATCTATATAAATACTTTCTGTACAGTTAGTATCGTCCCAAGAAAAAAACTGCTAATCAATTATTTAAAACCCTGGTTTAAGCAACTATTCTGAGGAGAAAAATTTAAAATGAATACATTTTGATTGGTGGACCAACATATTCATATTGCAGAGGGACTGGAAGGAAAAGTATGTCTCTTTACAGATGACACAAAGATCTGCAACAGAGTTGATGCACAAGGTGGGGTGGAAAGGATGAGAAGGGACTTGGGAAGATCAGAGGAATGGTCAAATGTATGGCAGGTTAGATTCAACGCTAAGAAGTGCAAGGTAATGCACCTGGGCAACAAAAACCCAGGGGAAGAGTACACATTGGGGAGTGAGATACTAACAACAACAAAAATGGAAAGGGACCTGGGGGTAGTCATATCAGATGACTTAAAAGTGGGCAAGCAATGTGAGAGGGCAGTAAGGAGGGCTGGGGGGATACTGGGATGCATAGGGAGAGGCATCACCAGTAGAAAACAGGAAGTTGTTATCCCTTTGTACAGACAGTTCGTGAGACCCCATCTGGAGTATCATGTGGCAGTTCTGGGAGACCCAGTCTCCTGCAAGGACATAGACAGGATGGAAGCTGTCCAGAGGAGGGCAACTAAAATGGTGCAGGGTCTGCACTGGAAGACATATGAAGAGAGACTAAAGGAGGTTAATATGTATAGCCTCAAGGAAAGGGGGGAACATGATAGAAATTTTCAAATACCTCAAGGAATCAACAAAGTCCAAGAGGGTAGCATCTTTGAAAAAAGAGGTGTGCAGAACAAGGGCACAATTTGAAGATTGGGGCGCTCAGAGGTAATGTAAAGAAGTGTTTTTTCACAGAGAGGGTTGGGATGCTGGAACGGCCTTCTGGAGGAGGTTGTGGAGTCAAAAACAGTGGTTGAATTCAAGCATGCATGGGACAGTCATAAGGCATTTCTAGGGGTTGGGGGTAGAAAGAAGTAGGCTGCTGGTTAGCTAGGAAACGCAGCTTATCCATTAGGTAGGGAAATAGGCAGACTGGGTGGGCCAAGTGGTCCTTATTTGCCGTCAAATTCTATGTTTCTATGTTTCTGTATATATGTGTTTGACACAGGCACTTTTCTCTTTCATGAAAATGCAAGCCAAATTTTCATAAACGTGTTCAGTAAATGTTTTATGCTGATCAGGGATAATATAGCTACCTCAGGATCCAAAGTCTGAATATAATCAGGAATGTCAAAGCTGGTTACCATCTTGATACTAGTCATGCAGCGCACATAAAGACTTATAAGATCCTGGTAACCAATCTTGACAGCATTTGGCTTTACACATCTCTTATGTGGGCTACAACATTACTTCTCCAGCAGCAAGAATACAGCTCATGTTAGGGGACTGAATTAAAACTGCAGGGTATGTAGTTAAAGTTCTAATACTATCTGTATTTATGAACCTGTATCAGCTCCAGGGTGCACTAGATGACAGTGTGCTATACAGAGCTGCACAGAACATGTGAAATCATCACTAACCTTCAAACTGACTTTGGTAGCTTATAGAGATGGCTTAGCCAAAGCCTACCGGTCAGAAAGGTGCAAAAAAAATATAATGCTATGAAATGAAGGCCATGGTAGAAAGGCAACTGTGACTACTTCACCTTTCCTAACAAAAACGCCCAAATTGTAAGCATATACTTCTGCTGTCTTTTCTCCGAGGGGGGGGGAGGGGCTGTCATGCATCAGCAGACACCGGGGGAGGAGGGAGTGGACACAAGTTCACTTATAAAAGAGAGAGAGTCTGTTGGGGGTCAAAGGCAATGGGCTGTATGGAATTCACCCAAGGATACTTAAGGAACTGAGCACAGTTTAGTTGTCCTTCTGGCAATGCTATTTAGCACTTCATTAGAGACTGGGGTGCTTCCAGAGGAATGGAGGAGGACCAGTGTGGCCTCTCTGCACAAGAGTGACAGCTGAGAGGAGACCAGTAATTACAGACCAGACCAGTCAGTCTCGCATCAGTTGTGGGGTAGTTAATGGAGTCCCTGCTGAAAGAGAGACTATGGAGTACCTGCCAGACACATAGACTGCAGACCACTGGCAGTCTGGCTTCACAGAAAGGAGGTCATGTCAAACAAATTCATAGATTTCTTTGACTGGGTAACTAGAGAGATGGATCAGGGAGAGTAGTGTATGTGGCCTACCTTTACTTCAGTAAGGCCTTTGACACTATTCCACACATGTGGCTAATAAAGAAACTTAGCCCAGGGGTTGGGGAGAAGGTGGTCGGCTGGGTATCAAACTAGTTGAAAGACAGGAGGCAGCGACTGGTGGTAAATGGCAGTTACTTGGAGGATGGGAGAGTGACCTCTGGAGTACCGCAGGGATCAATGGGTGTTGGGCCCTGTTCTCCAGCATCTTCATAAGTGATATTGCTGAGGAACTGAAGGGGAAGGTGCATCTCTTTGTGGGTGACACACAAATCTGCAACAGGATGGACACCAAGGAGGTAGTTGAGAGTATACAAAGCGATCTGGGGAAACTAGAAGAGTGGTCTAGGGAGTGGCAGTTGAGTTTCAGTGTCAAAAAGTGCAAAGTCATGCACCCAGGGTGGGGAAACCTGGGGACTGTGTATAAGATGCAGTGGTACTTACATTTACCAGGCAAGAAAGGGACCTTGAGGTGATCATATCTGATGATTTCAAGGTGGTATGGCAATGCAGAAGGCAAGGCGAGCAGGATGCTGGGGATCTTTGGCAGAAGAAGGGAGGTGTTGCCCCAGTATCGCTAACTTGTGAGACACCACAATTGCTTATACTGACATCAGTTATGTCCAGTTCTGGAGGCTGCATCTCTGCAAGGACATCAACAGAGTGGAGGTAGTCCAGAGGAGGGCTACTAAAATGGTGTTTGGGGGGGGGGGTTGCACAAGGAACCATACAGGGAGAGGCTGCAGGAGCTCAGCAAGTACTCCCTAGAGGAGAGCGAGATCAGACATTATTGAGACCTACAAGTATTTCATGGAGGTAAACAAGGTGCATAGGGGAGTCCCTTTACTAGGACAAGGAGCACCAGAACATGGGGGCATGCTGTGAAGCTTGAGGGGAGGAGAGGAAACACTGCTTCACAGAAAGGGTGGTGGACGCTTGGAACAGCCTGTCAAAGGAGGTGGTGGGGGCAATGACGGTGGGGAGTTTCCAGCATGCATGGGACAGGCACATAGATTTAATAAATAGATGTAAGGGAGGAGGGAGTGACACCTGTGACCAGATGGAGCTGGGGTGTGGTGTTAGGCAGGAAAAATAGGGCAGACTAGATGGGCCTACTGGTCCTTTTCTGCCAGCACATTCTAAGTTTCTGTTTCCTTCATAGCCCAGGCCAGTGATGCTGAAAGTAGTGCAGTGTGCTACCATGTGGGAGATTTAGGTACATTCCCTGAATTGTACTTCCCACTAGCGTTTGTAGTGTTTGAGGAGCACTGCGCATGCAGTGTAATGGTTGCCCCCGCTAGTCAAGCACCTCCTTTGGTTGGGCTTGGAGAAGCATGGTTTGCTGCATTTGAAATGGATTAGGGATAATGTGCGCAAATCAGTATGAAGGAATGTAGGCTGGTTTCAAGCAGAACTGTAGGGTGCCTGAAGTCCTAAAAAATCAGCACAAAATGAAAGCAGTACACCGCAGTCAAAATGTTTTGTACTTGTTAGGGCGCATCAGTGTGCCACTGCTGTAGCCTAAGCTCAGGAGGGGGAACCAGCCAAATTAAGTTAGTAGTTTGGGTTTGCTGAGCCCAGTGTCGAAGGGTAATTTAAAAGACAAGAACCTGGCCAGCCCAGAGGCATGGAGGGCTGAGGCATTTGTGCGTTACTCCTACCACACCGACGACCCGTGTTCGCAGTGCGAGTGAGTCACCAGGGTTCAACCGAGGAGGGAGAGGATTGAACATCTGGAGGACAGCGCTTCTCTCCCGGGGAGGGACACTTGGCTGATCCGCTGGATGACTGCCCCCAGGTGGAGGCCTGAGAGTAGAATGGGATAGGGGAGCCAATGGAAGTGTGGGTGTTGCAGGACTCCACAGCATGCATACACCTCCACGTATGCATGCTAAAGTGTCGTGCCCCAGCATTGGGGAGAAATTGGGAGAAAATGGAGGAAAATACTCGGCTGCAAGAGGATGAAGATCGACCCCCCCCCCCCACAGGCTCCGCACCGGTGGCTGGGCAGCCAATCCTGTAGCCAGGACAGGTCAAGGCAAGATCCTGGGAGGAGCAGGGTGAAAGAGCTGAGAGGGTCGAGCACATAGGGGCTGCCAAGGGGATGAAGGCATAGAAAGTACAGATAAAACCAAACGAAAAAGACAAGAACCTTAGTGGAAAAGAACTTTAGCAAGGGTTACCCCGGAAGGTCCTTGTCAATAAAGCCAAGTTTTCATGAAGTACAGAATTACACATATCCCCTAATGCAAAGTATCATGGATTGTATATGCCATAGCACTATAAAGAAACTGCGGCTGACTCAGCTTCTTGTCTCCAGAGCTACACCATTCAGCTCTGGCAACCTTTTTCCTGTCCTTCTCTGGCTCTTACACCCAGATCTACAATATCACAATGCAGATCCTGCACTGTAGTGATTTCTTTGAGAATTTTTACAGCTTCCCCGTCCAGTCCTCGGGTGAGGGAGGTAAAGCAGCCAGTCAGAAGGGCAGGGCCCATGAGTACTGAACGTCATCTTGCTTTGTTTTTTTTTTTCTTCCCTTCACATCCTCCCCATCCTCAGGACATCCGCTTTTAGGGTACTAAGTGCATGTCGCCCACGCAACGCAACTGCATAGCTGTGTGCACAGCACCAGCAAGGGCTCCCCCACCCAAGCAGCTCCAACTGCGCTGCCACCTGTGGTCACCAAGGTGTCAGTATCGCAGTGGTGCCTGCTGCCCTCCCTTCCCAGAGAAGGAAGGAAGGAAGTTTATTTGTTTGGCGCCCAATCCTAGAGGCTCTGGGTGCCTTCTAGTAAAAATTTGATAGAGTGATGCAAAACATTCAAACTATATCAACAATAAACAGATTTCAAATAAATGTAAAAAAAATTGTAGCGGTTTAAGTACATCATCAGCAAAGGCTATGTTAAAAAGATGGGTCTTCAGAGGGAAAGAAGACTTCAGGTCTGGGACACTGTGTTCCCTTCCCCCTGTCGGCCCCCGAACGTCCCAGGCTCATTCCCAACGAACGTGAGCCATTAATTACAGAATTAACTGTAAAAGCTGTTTGAAGAACATCCGAAAAAAACTCACAAAAATACTGAGCAGGAATCTTAGGATGTTAGAAATAAATTTTTACTAAAAAGAAAAAAAAATTGTAAGATTAATTTTTTTGCTGACCAACAAATACTGCTGCTTTAAATGTGATGACTTTGTCCAAAAACAAATAAATCATTGGGTCTTCAAGAATCTGTCATTTTGTGATTTTTAGCTGCTGTTTCATTTCTTTCCAACTGCCAGTTGTTTATTAAAGGGCACAGCCAAACCATATGCTCCCTGTCTGCTTCTGTTTTATAACAATGTCAGCATCCAGAATTCTGAATATAAACTATCCTAAATAATCTCAGTGGGGTATATATAATCTAAGTTTGAAATTAATTGTTTTGTTTCTGATGCTTTTATTCATGGTGGTGGATGCCGAGATGTTGTTCCATCGAGATCCCGTAAGATTGATTCCTATTTCTTGTGACCATTTAATTTTGGAATTCTGAAATGTAAGCAATAAGGCATAAAGGGGTGTGTGTAAACCATATTTTACAGCACGGCCAGGGGCATAGTAAGGCACGAGGCCAACGGCCGAGTGACTTCAGCTGCTGGCCATGCTGTAAAATATGGTTTACACACACCCCTGAGTGCCTTATTGCTCTTATAAAATTGACTCCTTTTATTTTTTTTTTTTTTTTTTTGCTTTGGACTATTGGGAAAAGCATGTTTATATATAGAAAAATAGATTTACTTTGTGCATTTGTGATAAAATAATCCTTCCGCCCACTGCAAGTGATGTCACTGATGAAGTAATTGTATTATAATAACTGGCCAGCAGTTTCTCTCGATGTACTGACCCGGTTGATATTTTCCATAATAACTGGCTGGTTGTTATGACATTCATGAGCCATGCCAGTCAAACTATGCTGCTGCCTCATTGGCCAACATTCTGTATGTGGGCGGGGCCAAACAGTCTCACAAACTGCTGGAGAAAAATTGCTGGTCTGTTATAAAAAATAAAAGATAGGTAGGGTGTTTCATATGAGAATTTAATGCACGCCCTCACTGTGGGATGCTTTGATAAACCCCTCGGGCTTCGCCCTTGGGGTTTATGTAGCATCCCACAACTCGGTGTGCATTAAATTCTCACATCAAACCCTTCCCCATCCATTATTCTCTATATTGCCTACTTTCTTCTTCTTCCTGTTTTTTTTATCTCTGTTGTTCCCCACATTCAAGATATGGAATGTTTACCATGGAATACATGGATTCAAAATTCTGCTCAGTTCCACTGGCAGAATGTTTCTCTCCCAACACACTGTACACACAGACAACAAAGGCCTTTGTTACAGCCAGAGACTCGGTTATCTCACTGTCAGGGCAAGAAGAAGAGTTCCCTGATGAGCAGTTAAAGATAGAAGGGGGATTTTTGACTGTCAGCAAAGAAACAGTTGTAGTGAAAACTATAAACAATACTTAATGTTTCTAATTTGTTTATGCATGTAAAGAGAGTGTGATAATCAGGGAAACAGCATTTAATTCATTTTATTTTTTATTTAGGGTAGTTTTATTTTTAGGACCCAGCTGAAGTTTTGTTTACAGTGTAAAGGTAGCAGCCATGTTTGTGGTGGAAGATCAGCTCTGGCAGTAGGGGGCTAACTGAAATGCATGTGTTACAAATGCCCATTGATCTGTGTTGAAGACTCTTCACTGCTGAGCAGTCCTTTTTTTTACCATTGTGTAAAACGAATTTTACACATAAATAAGAGCCAATAAGATTACATGATTTTACCTTGCCATTTTATAAGGTTCCTTAACTGGATCTTGAAGTATTTTGAGTATCCATACAGAAGACCCTTTCTTCCTGTGGGCAACATCCATCATCTGTTTCTAGAATTGGTTTATTCTCTTACATTCTGTGGTACTGTCATTTTATATCTGGTTGATCCTGAGAAACCCCATCTGTTGTGCTGCCAGACTAGATCTCCCACCTGCCCCGATGGCAGCCGCTGAGCCTCTGATGACGTGAAAGACAGGCTGAGTCGCTGGGGGCATCAATGTACGTACGTATGAATAGTGTTCAGTGAAACAGCTATAATGGCACACTTCCATGCTGACACTGCCGGTTCCAGTCTTGTTCCGTGGCCCTAAGGGAGCAAGATGTGTACTGAGACTGTCCACGTGGAAAAGTGCTTTTACAGCTCTTTAAGCCAATAACATTATTCAAATGTAAATAAATGACCCCATAGCAGAGCTTGTCATTCATATCATTAGAGGTTCAGCCATGGGGGTAGAGTAGGAAATGTATATAGCTGGGCAACATGGTGGGTGACGGGGACTTAAGATCAACCAGACAGAAATGAAAATACCACAAAATGCAGTTAATAAAACTGTATATCTTATTTTTTGAAGGGGAGAGGAGGGAGTGGATTGCTGAAAGAGAGGTTGATGCAGTCAGAGCAGGCAACTCATGGTAAGGAGCTGCCTCCCCTAGAACCTAGAGCAACCATAATTTGATTTTTTTTTCCTAAAAGGATTCTTTAGGTATTTACTGTACTTGCTTCAGCTACAATTGTACTTCCACTTACAGGCTAGCTTTCGGTACCTGCAGCAGCCCCACCTCCAAAAATGCATTTTGAAGATGCAAAGTAGGGAAGGGGGGGAGGGGCTACAGGGCTGTTAACAGGCATACAGCATGATTGGGGGCAGCACCAGCATTTATTTATTTAATTTTGTTGACCCAGTAGGCCCACTGAGACTAGACGTCCCTTTTTCAAGGGAGAAGGGGGGGGGGGAGATAGAGATGCTAAACAACTGAAATTGACCTAGATTAAGCTGTTGGTGGTATTTTTAGTGAATTGGGGAAATTTGGCCAGGATGCCAGGGAGATTCCCCTACTGTCCAGTAGGGGGAACCTCTGGGCGATAGAATGGCTGGCTCAGTTGGTGAGCAAATTACGATGCAGCAGGTTGAGGAACTGGTTTCCTCCCCGACTATGGAGCAGAAGGAAACGGATATTTTCTTTGAAGCGCCCAGCAATTTGGGTGCCTTAACAGAATCTGGAAGGATGGATGTCGATTAGACACTCCCATGAGGACAAGATGCCAGGAAAATTGAAGGTGCGATTTCAGCACCACTCTTGCAGCATAATTCTGAAATTACGAATATCTCCAGCGCTGAGGATCTTCAAAAGGAGAAATTTCAAAAGAAAAACAGAAGCTTTCATCTGCGTTGACAGCTGCAATATCGAAAACTGAAACCGAGGCAGCTTCGCCTATACCCAGCAGCCAAGTCTCTCTGTGCACTTTTACCCAGGAATTTTGTATGGATACACCGGGCTCTGAAACCACCCAAGCAGGTACTGTCTTAGCCACTAATTTTTCTGATCACCATCAGGCCACTGTTTTCTCTTTCGTTGCATGTACTGAGCAGCAACCCATAAAGCAGATCAGTAAACCATCTGAAAAGCAAACAACCTCTTGGGCTGAACAAGTGGATGAGGCAGATGCCTCATGGTCTGTAGAGTACTCTCTCAGGTCGGCTGGGTGGGCACAGCTACCTGATACAAGTCGGTGGATTTCGAGGTTCTCACCCATATCCATCCCAGGGGTTAGAATGGCTAAACGAGATTCAGATGTTAATACCTCTCGCCTAACACTATGTTGCCCACAGTACCCATACCTCCGTGCAACCCAGTGAGCCCAGCCTGCTTGAGCCCCCCAGCATCAGACCTTATGTCACAGGAGTCTCCTCTGCACTTCACCCCAGAACTTCATTTGACACAGAATCCAGTGTTGTTAACTGGAAACTAACACTCCCATCACTAACATTCCTCAGACGAATGATGAGCTGAATTCTCCCACGATTTCTCACCTTTTGTCCACAGAACATCTGGAGGACCATGCAACCAGGGATGATCAAGAGGGCCCTCCACCTACCTTTAACTCTGAAGAGTCTCAGAGGAATGCCCACTCTTGTACATCCTTTTTTCAAACACCATCTTTTTCTGCAAAATGACACAATGCAGTTAGCTTGATATATAAAGGGGGTCTGGAGATATTCCCTGACCTAAAATATGTTGGTCGGACTCTTTTAAAAGATAATTTGCAATTTTCATCTTCAGAACTGTATGCTTTAATACATGTTTCAGCGGAAAGGAATTTTGATGTTAGTTTTAAACTTAATAGAGGTTTGGAATAATTCTGGAATAGTTATCATAGGATAAAGCACTCCCTGTTGTGGTCTCCTTTCAAGGTCTTGCCCCTGACTAAACCCACTGACAAAACAGTCACTGTTCTCTTCAAAAGTGAAGGGTTGAGCGTCACTACGTGGTCTTTTGGTTAAAACAGAGATGCACCGTCCTAGGCCACCCAGAGACTATCTTCAATACTGAAGATATTTGGACAGGAGGCTGGAGATTGAGTAATTTAAACTTCACTGACGAATGTTTACAGCACCTGCCAAATTGTATTGTTTTTTTTTGGGGGTAGAGATGGGGGGTCCTGTTCTACGATGGCCAGCCAAAGACCTCTTACAAATGTGGGAGGCCAGGCCACATTAGCAGTGTATGTGATCGTCTGTGCTGCACACTCTTAACACTTTTGAGCACACCAGTGGGCAGTGCCAGAACATGGCAGTATGTAATTTATGTGGGGAATCAGGACATTCTTATTCCACTTGTCCAGAAGCTGCACACAGACAGGCTGCCCCACATGATTCTGAAGAGCAAAGATTGCTGGTCACACTTGCACAGGGGTGTCATGCTGCGCACCAAGATCCATCTCTCTCTACTGAAGCTCTGCCCCGACCCTTCCCCCCCAAGCACAGCCAATGAGAGATCCAGGAACTGTGGTGTCAATTGATGTTGATCCCCTTCCAGAGTAGATGACAGTAAGGATAGTGTTTATTAGGAACCCCCGATGAACCTAGAAATAACTAACCCTTCCTTCACTCAACCTGACGGTGTCAATGCCCCCCCTTCCCCCCTCCAAGAGCAAATCCCTTTATCAAGGGTCACAAGGCGCAGGATTTACAGTAATCAGCCTGCCCCTGAAGTCCCCAAGATGTCCATAACCTCAACTTCCAATCGTTTCCATATCCTGCAACTTGTACAGGATGCGTCAGACACAGAATGAGGTGAGCTCCCAAACAGGCTCAGAGTTGCTAGGAGGGCACTCTGACACAGAGTCTGAAAGGGGAAGGCTCCCTCTTACAAAACCCAACCTACAAGGCACCAAAAAGGGGGAAAAGGGCAAGTGTAAACCTCCCTGAGGAAACCCCTACTTGGCGCTAAATGTCAGTGTCATTAACCTTCTGTTCAGTTTGATGTGAACAGCATTAAGAATAGGATGTGGCAGGCTGCCATTTTTTCTTATTTACAATCTAATAATGCTAGCATTTTCTTTTTGCAGGATACCAGGTTACACACTGTAGCAGAATTGTCCTGTGCCACTACATGGTGGCATACAGGTGTATCCTAATGGTCTTTGGGCCGTAGACCTTCTCTGGTATGGCAGTTCTCTTTCATAACACTGAAGTAAGGGTTTTGAAGTTAATTGACCTGGTTCCAGGCTTCGCCTTGATATTAGATGTTCTATTTCATGGTGTCTGTTTTTGGTTGCTTAATGTTGATGCTCCTTAGACGAAGGCGGAAAGAGTGGAATTGTTTTATGTGGGACAACCTTATTTGCACACCTCGCATCAAGTTGTTTGGGGTGGCAATTTTAATTGTGGATTATCCACCAGAGATAGATGATAAGGGCACTACCACCAAGAAAATATTTTGCGACATGTCTTGCTTAAATTATGTTGTACATACTGCAAACTTAAGTGATGCATGCACTCGGCTTCACAGGGTGACGGCCCCGACCTACCATAAAAGGACGTTAGCCACCCGAATTGATTTTTTCTTCACCAGCAAAACTCTACCCTTAAGTTCGGCTTCTGTGACCCCGGTGGAATTCTCAGATCATTGTGCTCTATATGTCTCGATAGGTTCACATGCTACCCTGACCCTTCCTTGGGAGGGGTACATGGAAGCTAAACTCCCCTCCTGGAACATAGGGGAGTTTTGCAACAATTACAGTATTTTATTTTCACCCAGAAATCCTTATATGATATGTACGAGGACCCCCTACAATGGTGAATTGACACCAAGAGGGATCTCACACATTTGTTGAAATCTATAGGGAAATCTTTTCAGGATGAAAACTACTTTACTTACCTACAGTACGGGAAACAATTACAGCTAGTTATGTCATTGGCTCAAACCACTAAACGTGATTTTTCTACTCAAATTAGATCATTAAAAAACGGCATGGTGCATGCAGTACCATATGAAACGATCAAGAACTTTAAAGTTGCAGCAAACATACAAGGGACATTTGCAACAATTTGCCCTTTTTTAAGTTGTAAAGACAAAGTGAAGAAAAAGTTTTTTGACAGTATTAGAGGGTAAGATAATCTTTTAAAGAATCTCCACATGAGATAATGACTGAGGTTACAAATTACGCTGGGACCTTGTTCCAGGAAAAACCTGTTTGTACCACTGACGTAACTGCATATTTACAGCAAATTAAGATTCCACACTGCCTTTCTTCAGTTCTCCATTTAATGGAACCTATTTGCTCCACAGAAGTATCTAGTGCAATTACTTCTTTACAGTCAGGCAAAGCATCTGGTAGGGATGGGTTGACACCCGAACTCTATAAGGTGCTGAGTTCTGAATTATCTAATGAATTAGCTGATGTTTATAACACATTGTTGTTTTCATTCTGATTTTCCATTGAATATGGCAGGGGGCGCACTCATTTTCTTGCACAAAAAAGGAGAAAAGCAAGATCTCTCTAATTGGAGACCTATTAGCCTCTTAAATGTTGATCTAAAAATATTGATGAAAATTTTAAACAAATGCCTCTTAACAGCTGCACAATTTCTTTCAATACCAGCACAATTCTGCTCCATAGCAGGAAGGGCTATAACAGATCAACTTTTATTTCTGAGGGAATTATTCAACCAGGAACATGACATGGGTCACTCCAGGTTTGTTCTGTCATTAGACCAAAGGGGTGCCTTTGATTCAGTAAACCATACTTTTTTATGGCGTACTCTTCATCATTATGGCATACCTAATGTTTTCATCACTTGGTGAAGAAAAAAAATATAAAAATGCAACAGTATCTCCTTTAGTAAACGGGCATCTGGGGCCGCTCCTCCCTGTTAAACAAGGCTGCCCAATTAGCCCCTTGCTATATATTTTCAGTATAGATCCTTTATTATTCTCCTTAAATGCTGTTATACCACCCATTGATATAAATGGCATTATGGCCTCTTTCTCAACCCTGGCATATGCAGACTGCATCTGCATAAGCACCTCAACTGTAGCCCCAGGGGAGGATTACATTGGGGGGGGGGTCTTGGTGGTCACCAAACAGGAACGGGATTTGGGGTTAATCATATCTGATGACCTGAATGTGGCCAAACAATGTACCAAGGCTGTGGGGAGAGCCAGTGGGATGTTGGGGTGCATAGGAAGAGGTATCACCAGCAGAAGGAAGGAGGTGGTGATTCCACTGTACAGACAATTGGTGAGGCTTCATTTGGAATACGGTGTCCAGTTCTGGAGGCCACATCTCCATAAGGACATAGACAGGGTAGAGGCAGTTCAAAGAAGGGCAGCAAAGATGATGAAGGCCTACACCAAAAGTCATATGAGGAGAGATTGGGAGACCTCAATATGTATACCCTGGAGCAGAGGAGAGACCGGAGACACACGATAGAAACCTACAGATATCCAAAAGGCATAAATAGGGTACTGGAGGGTAGCATCTTTCAGAAAAGGAGATGTCCAGGAACGAGGGGCATGGCATGAGGTTGGAAGCGGAGTAGACTGAGTAGCATGAGGAAGCACTTCTTTACAGAAAGGGTGGTATATGCATTACATATACTCCCAGCAGAGGTGGTGGGGGCATGTGACAGGGAGCTCCTGCCACTCTTGAGGACTGACCTTTTCTTAAATCTGTTGCAACAGTTCTTCTATTTCTTAGCTGAATCTATCCTTTACAATTTCTAGTCCATGGGGTTGGCCACCTATGGGCACCCCCTTCCCTTTCTTGACTATGCTATAGTGTCCTCTTTGATTTTCCTTTTCCCTCTCAGGTCCTCGTACAGCGAGGTTATTGTGGTGGCCTCCAAACGTATGTAAAACAGGTTTGTTTATCATTGTTGGATTTAGTATGCAATAGCACTACGTCGTAAAATACCTTGATGTATATACCTTATGTTTATGAAACCCGTAAATGTTGAAAATACCATGGCACTAGGTGTTTTTGATAAAGGTAAAAACTACTAGATGACTATTATAGAAATTGTTAGTTGTGCTATTTAAAATGCATGTAAATTGCTGTAAACTGAGCAAGTCTGAAATGTCATGGTGATTTGCATATATCCCATGATGCTTTGCATTATGGACATATGTATGATAATGTATTTCTTTGAAACTTGATTTGTTACCAATGCCCTTTGGGGTAACCCATGTTTCAGTGTTTCTGCACTTAGGTTCTTTGTTTTTAGCTTGTTTTGATTTTTTTCTTTTTGAGGCCCCACTACCCTAGCAAACTGGGCCCACGTAGGGATGATGGGTTTTTCACTAAAAATGTTTAGATCAGAAATCAGTGCCAGTAGGTGCTGGCTAAGTGTAGAGAAAGGACATTCATAGTCTGTCGCTGCAAACTGATGTACTGAAGAAGAAGAAATATGCTATTGCTGAAGCTTATTTCTTCTATTCTGAATAAACATCACACAGAGATTGTGTGTTGAACCTAAAGTTTGGTGTCTGGTCCATCTGTCTGTTATCCTACAACCCCTCCACAGGGCGCAAACAGTGGGGGGATTCAAGCATGCATGGGACAGGCATAGAAGAACCCTAGCAGTGGGAACAAGGAGGTAAAGCCAGAAATTGGGTAAGGTCTGTGGCTTTTACAGTAGGCAGGGAAAATGGGCAGATTAGATGGGCCTAGTGGTCCTTATCTGCATCAATTTCTGTGTCATACCACTCCCCAGTAGTTCTCTCCCAACAGGTTACATAAAACCACCATAAGAAAGAAAGTGGAGACTGAAAAAACAAATATTGAAAGTTCATTCTGTACATTACTTTTCTCCCCATGTTATCAAATTGTAACACAGCTGTAACTTGTTGTCTCACCGAGTTCCTCACAATGTTATTTATTCTAGTTGTCTACACTTTGTACTACCTTTATGGTTTGTGTTGTAATTCACTTGACTTGGAACCTTTGTAAAAGAACCTTTGGTTCAAAGCTACATGTAATCCTAGTAATGAATAAATAAATTATTTTATTACACAAATTAAACAGTACAGCAGATTTTACGCAAAAAATAACAGGCTCAGTCGATAAAGTAGACACCTTCTGGATGACCTTAAGATGTAGTCTACGTGGAAAGCTGATCTGGGTTATATCTAGGAGGAAGAAACAGAGATCAGAAGTTTAAGGAATTGGACAGATTAGGCACTGTGTAGAACAATGCCTGAGCCCATTTGGACAAAATTAAACATGCTGTGTGCCTTGTATGCAGAACTTAATAGGGAGGCAGCAGAGCTTGTAATTTATAGGGCTAAAGTTAAATATTTTAATCAGTAAGAGAAGGCAGGTAAGTTGATGGCCCTCTGGATCAGACAACAGGAGGCTTCTCGAGCCATCCAGAGTCTGAAGGTTCCTGGCAAGACAGATCTAGTGACAAAGCCAAAGACAGTACAAGAATTCAGGACTTACTATGCTGACTTATATAATACAGTGGCATCATCCACCCCCCAGCAGACATCAGCAAATACCTATATTCTATCCCCTTCCCAAACTAGAGGAAGGCCAACATAATTTGTTAGCTACTGAACTAAACACTCATTAATCAAGCCATTAAGGATCTGACTCCAGATAAAGCTCTGGGACCAGACGAGTTCTCCTCTAATTTTTATACATTTTTGGGGAGGAGCTTGGTCCTCTTTTATTGGACCTATTTAACCATCTCTACAGTAAAGGCCTTTTCGAGGGATACCTTATGGAATCCTTGGTTACCTTAATCCCCAAACCTGTATGGGACCACACACTACTTGGTAACTATAGACCAATCTCCCTGTTAAACGTAGACATTAAGGCAAAGGTATTGACAGACTGCCTTAATAGAGTATGGGATGACCTGCTTGCAGGTGAAAAGCAGGATTTATGCCAGGTAGGGTACTGGTCACCCTGGACACAGAGAAAGCATCTGACTGGGTCTCACGGGGACTATCTGTTTGCAGCTTTGCCAAAATATGATATACCTGCAGAATTTCTTAAGTGGGTTCAGATTGTGTATACTACTCCCTCTGCCCAAATATTTTGGAATGAAGTGCATTCCAGGACCAGCTCTGTGGTGCTGTGGGTTGAAGCGCTGGACGCCACACCGGCGACATGGGTTCGTGAACGAACACGGACCGCCGGGGGCTGGCAGGGGAGAGGAAGGATTGAGCGTCCTACAACTGCTCTCCTTTCTGTGGGGTGGGCATGGGTAATGCACCACACTGTAGCTGTGATTGGCGGAGGCCAGCCGCACTACAGTTGTGTGCAGAGCTTCAGCGGGGTGGAGCACGGCGGGTGTTGGCACAGATGTGCTTAGGACACTATTACACGTCCAGCTCCCCAGGGGAAAGAACAGTGGAAAAATGGCGAGGCGATCTCACGGCTGATGGCGTGTTCTGCCCGAGCATGAGGGCACCTTGTCGAAGGGTGGCCAACCTCTGTGGCATGGGGCGATTATCTGCGTACCAGACCTGGCTCGGAGACGCAGGTGCCCGGAGGTCATGGACCCACTCCACGGAGGGGGAGAAAATATGCTATGATAAAGTGTCTTCCAACTCTTTTAGGTTGTACAAGGGCACAAGGCAAGGATGTCCGTTTTCCCCTTTGTAATTTAACTTTTTTTTTTTTTTTTTTTTAGAAAAAAATACTTAAACTCAAAGAAACCCTGGATGTAACTGGTAATAGACATTGAAGATACTGCATATAAAGTTTCAGTATATACAGATAACATCCTGCTCCTTGTCACACGTCCCGGTACATCCCTGCCTCGCGGGGCCCCTCAGGTTGCTGAAGAATTTAGTGGACTTTCTAATTATGAATTGAATATTGAGAAGACTAAAGTAATGTCTCTCAACTCGGGTGTGGACAAACAGGTCATCTCCTCTCTAGGGCTGAAGTAGCAGGCTGACAAATCAAAGTACCTAGGCATTCTGGTCACCAGAAACCCCCAGAACATGATCTTTGGGAACAAAAATTGCTTGTCCAGATGGCTCAAGAGTGGTCTAGACAGATGGGTGCACCTCCTCCTTGTCTTTTTGGGGGAAATTGGTCTTGATGACCCTCTAACGCAGAGTCTTACATCCAATGGGCACTCTTCCTGAATGTAGCTATCTTGAGAAATGGCTTGATAAGGCTTCATAGCCACATCTGTAATTTACTATGGGCAGGGAAAGCTGTCCATTGAGCATACCACAACTTGGCAGCACCAGTACTAGTGGGAGCCCAGTTTGTGCCTATATCACTTGGTGACTTACTAACATAGTAAAATGCCAGCAGAATAGGCCTAACGGTCTTTCGTGTCTGCTCGTTTGGTCAGCCCCCACCCTGGGAGCTGACCTTGCTGCCCCCCTCGCCTTCTCTGGCTTCTCCCTTTCCAGTTCCGGATATTCTCACTGCACTGGATTTGGCTTCCAGAACCCGTCCCCTGTACCTGTCCCACCCCCTCTTGAACCCCTTCACTGTCTCTGCCTCCACCAGCCCCCTGGGCAGCACATTCCATGGCTCCACCACCCTCTCAGTGAAGTAGCACCTCCTGCTTTCTCCCCTGAATCTCTCCCCCCGCTCCAGCTTTCACCCATGCCCTCTAGTAAATACCTTAGCTGGTTTACAGACACTCCCACCCAGCAAGAGCAGAGCTATATACCCTTGTGGCTTCAAACTGAAGGTGTACTGTGCCAAAAAGCAGATAACAGAACCAAGGCATAAATATATACTAGGCCAAGGAATCTTCCCCCAAAGACTAAGAAATACACCCATTGCAGCCTGTATACAAACCCATAGTCAACTACGTAGATTATTAAAACTACAAGCTGCGACAGGTTGGATGCAGCCATTGACACATAACCCCAACCTTCTCATGGATGGAAAACCATTCCACCCCCCAAGTAGAACTTTAATATAAATAGGGTGGACTAGTTGTGTAAGCAATACCAGGCCACGAATAGGGAAATCTTTCCTTTTTCAAGCTCACCCACGTTCTAGTTAAACATTTCGGGGGACACCCCAGAAATACAACACATAGAGATGCCATACTGCCACTAGTCAGTTAGTCCTGCCTCCTTCACCCAATAGCCCACCTGTACATGTGCCTTTATGATCACACTTCCAATAAAGTAGACAGCTTAGGTCCGTACTGGCAGGCTGCACTACCTAAGGCACAGGGAGAATATAACTGGGGCTGCATTTGGAAAGACATGTGTAAGCATGTTAAACTCGACACATACCAGCTTATGCAACTTAAAATTATGCATGATAAGTATTATACACTGAGAAACTGCAGTCATACTACCTGTACAAGGTGTAACGAGAACAAAGGTACCCTGTTACACATTCTGTGGCAATGCCCTAAAGCCCTGACCCTTTGGCAAAGTATCAGAGCCTAGCTAGATCCACAGCTAGGGCTTGAGACAGCCTTTACACCACCCGTCTGCCTTATAGGTGGCATCTGATAGGAGCCCAAAAATACCATATGGCCCTCTTAACGGTATATGCAAAGAAAGTGTTACGTCACTGGTTGGTCAGCGAAATGCCCACATATCAAGAGTGGCATGCTGAGCCTTTAGTCACTCTGAAAGCTAAAATGTCCATCACAAGTATGAATAACAGATTCAAGGTGTTTGAAAATAAATGGGAGAAACTGTATGTCCTAATGACATTAGACTAGGGAGTTTACTTGTACATGAAATAAAGTGTGCCTGTATATCTGATTACCCATAATTTATTATAGAACTTTATTTTCATAAAAAATTCTTTGTAGAATGCTATATAGTGTAAGAAGTAAATGTTATCTGTCACATTTTGGTACTGTAATTGTCATACTGATACTGTAATGATTCTAATCCTCGTGCTCTGTGGGGATCCCGTTTGTGCATTTATCAGTGCACGTTTGTGTTCACGTGATTATAAAATAAAGTATACTAAATTAAAAAAAATAGTTGTACAGTAACATATGTTAAATGATGTTATAGTGGCAACCATTAGAAAATAGCAGAGCTTTGGGTTGAGCGTATGAAAGTTATACTTTCAAAATGTGTTAGAGGATAGACTTGCCATGGGAAAAGTGCCTGCTTGCAGGCAGGGTAGCAGTGAAAATAGTTAGAAAACTGTGCAGAGGAAACTTGAGTGGCTTGCCAACATGAAGGCCGTACATCTGCAGGAATTGATGACTTATTAAGCAAGGATGGTTATTTCAAACAACATGAAGTCTTGCTGTATTCCGACAATATGCAGTTAGCCCCAGCACCTGAACTGCCCCGTAGAGGAAAGGGTTAACTCTATGCAGCAGCATAGAATGTTGAGCTCGAGCTCAGTTTTCAAACCTCTGTCTGGTATATCTCAGTGTAACCGTCAGATTCTATACTCCGCCTAACTGAGGAGTCGCTCCGGAGATCTCTCCTTCGCTTCGGTTTGGTAAAAGTAAAAAAAGCGTTTGGTTGTTCAACCGATTTATTATTTTTCGGTATCAAGTCTGTGTCTACGGTACAGGTGGTGTTGTAGATAGGTAGTGATATTGTTATTTGTGGAGATTGTTTTTTCTTTGGTTTCCGATCGGTCGGTCCGGTTGGAAACCAAACCTTTGTTTGTGTTTGAATTTCTTCTGGGATTTAGTAGTAGTGTTCGGTTCCTATCGGTTTAAAAAAAAAATGGACTTTATCTGTTTTTTTTTTTTACACAGCCCGTGACATGGTTGGTAACCGATAGGGGAGTTTTACCTAGCTTGAAAGCTGTAAAGGGTAATTTGTGTAGTGTGGCCATGTCTGAGAAACTCAAGAAATAAAAAAAATGGTCCCACTGGGTTTCAGCACTGTACTGAGTGTGGGGAGGCCTTTGCCAAGGCTAACCCCCACCTCATCTGTGTTTATTGTCTGGGGTTTGACCACCTCTAAACAGACTGCCAGATATGTAAGAATTTTCCTAAAACCACTCTGGATAAAAGATTGAGTAGGCTAAAGGAAAAGGAGGCCGAGAAGTCCACTGATATGGATGGCCAGCCCAGTTTGGTTCTGGCAGAACCTGAGGAGGTGCTCACTGACCTGGACAATACCTCCTCGGGCAAAAGGAGATCCGAATCTGAGGGGTCGGTTCCAGCTAAAAGAAAAGTCAGCCGGTTCGGATCCAGTACCGCATACTCCAATCACTGACGAAATAGCCAAAGTGATCAGTATTGTTCAGTCGCTTTCGCCTGGTTCCGTCCAAACAGTCTCTGCCGGTTAGGCGGTCGGTTCGGTCGGATCCGACTCCATCAGATTATGATCTGGATGCATATTATGATGTGGGAGGGAGACAAAGAGTATCATGATGATGATGATGACGACTTTGGAGGCCTAGATGTGCCTATTAAACCAGACATCTCCCCAGACGGCCTTCCAGTGTCTTTCCTCCTAGGCTTTCTGAGTCCCCTTCCCACTTTTTGTTCTACAAAAAAGTGGCTGAAACTCTCCAGCTCCCAATGGTGGAAGTTGCTGAGGAGGAGGAAGAGCCTGATTTTTGTTGAAATGATGGACATCCCAGAGTCCAAGAGATTGTCTATCCCTCTTCATAAATGATTTGTTAGATAGTGTAAGCCCCCCACCCCTACCTTTTTCCAAACAACAGGTGATATGCTATTTGAATCTGACAGCATTACCAGGTGGGCTGGGTTCGGGGAGGAATAGGTCACTCGGCACAAAGGCTAGGTTTGGCTACTCTGCCCAGGGGCACCCAAGTAATTCCGAACACAGGAAGCAATAACTGTAATGTCCAGTACCAGAAGTGGGATTCTAAAGTGTGGTTTATTCATATCCAAACAGAACAAACAAAGCATAGACAGACCCCCACGGGGCTACACTTCTGGTAATGCAGATTAAGAGAAACAAGAACAGTTCTTCAACACTTCAGCCGTCAGGCTCTGAACCCACCGAGCACGCAGCCCGGTCTTGCACATTGCTTTTGGTACACAGCCTGAACTTTTACACTGTTCTGGGATTTCCCAGGCTCGGCTCCTTTGCCAGCCACTTTGCCACCTTTCATATGTCATGGAAACATTTTCTGGTGGCTCCCTAAACCACCTAAGAGCACCTCTGCTCTATCAGGGAGTTCTTCTTTTAATCCCATGTCTGGGTGCTTTCCTCGGGCACTGGCCAAGTACCTGAGAGAAAGTAAAGGTGCCACAGAGCAAATCCATAGAGGTGAATTTGGTTACTACTGATGGGGGGGGGGGGTCTCCCACCTCTCACTTCTACAATTCATACCCGGCCATTTCTCTGGACATTAAACATCTCATTCTGTAAAGCTTGGCAATGTAGATTAAGGCTAACTGTATATCACATTTCCTCTATTTGTCTTGCTTTCCCATTGTGCTGGACTTGAGCATACTTTTACTTGGCTTAGTCCATTGCTCTAGGCCCCCCACTGATTAAGCAGTCTATTCCCCACTTTACTTCACTCTTTGTGCTGGACTTGAACCTACTTGAGTTAACCGGCAATGTCTATTACACTAGACCTCCTACAAATTAAGTAGTCTAATCCCCACGTTTCAACAGTTCAGATGAAGAACATAGGCCCTATGTCAGAGCGAACTCACCCTTTGGTTGCAGGTGCCCCACAGGCGATTCCTCACAGGAATTTCTCTCCCACAGCTTCTGGTGCTGCAGCACAACTTGAAATAGGCAGCATCTTCCTTAGCCGGAACCAGGAAGGTTGCCCCTGGAAAACTGGCAAACCTTTTGGGGCACATGGACCAGTAACAGCGGTCTCCACCACTTCAACAATCAGCTTACTGTGTTTCTCTTTCTGTGGAAACACACACCTCCCTTAACAGTAGCTCTAAAACAGAGTTTAAGGTTCTAAGAGCCTGCACACAGACTGCTGTGCTGCTCCTCTCTCCAAGACTGCACACAGACTCTGTTCAGAAATCCCCAACATTCTATCCTAACTTCCAACTGCAGCATTCCAGTGTGGCTCCTGCAGCTGCGAGAGTTCTATGGTGATGTCATCCCACAGTCTCAGCTGAGACTGAGAACAGAGTGAGACGGTGTGAAATCCATTTAACTGGAGTTTCATAAGCTGCCTTCCCGGCCTACCAGTAGGTCTTACTGGGATTCTAGTAACCCCGGGAAATAAGGGGGTTACAATAGCTTTAATGGTATAGTGAATAAAGCAGTTGTTCTACCATTTGAGAGAGTGTTCACTGTTGAGGGATAACCAGTTTAATTGTTCTTGGCAGCGTATGAAAACACACTGGAGCTAAAGGCAAGAATAGTACTGTAGTAAAAAAGGATATGAATTGGGTCTAGTTTAATCTATCACAATGGTACCTTTTTGTCTAGAACTGTTATTGTTTGAGTAAACAGTACTTTAAGGTACCGAAGAGCAGCTCTGCACTTCAGCATGTTTGTTTGTTTAGTTTTTGTTGACCGGGTAAGTGCACTAGACAAATCCTGCCTATTTTCAGGCACGACCCGGGGGTTATGTACTTTCATAAATACGACGTTTTAGCTGTTACAATTTACTAGATAATACATTTTCTTTCCATTTTCAATGTTCCTTTCTGAGATTTAAATAAAATTTCTGTAGTCCATATAAAAAGTCGGTATAGAAAACATTTGAGTTTGCGGTGCGAGCGAGTCGCTGGGGTCAGCTGGGGAGGGAGACGATCAAGCGTTGTGAGGACAGCTCTGCTCTCCCAGGGAGGGTGGCTTGCCAGTCCCGCTGAGTAACTGCCCCAAAGTGGAAACCTGAGGGCAGAATGGGTCGGGGACACCAACCACGGCAGGGTGCTGTGGGACTCTGCAGCATGCATGCGCCTCCATGCATGCTGACGTGTCACGCCCTAGCAATGGGGAAGGAAGAAAACAGAAAAATGGAGGTCGACCGGCAGGATGACACTGGTCCCCCACAGGCTCCGAACCTGGCCAGCTGGGCACCTTGTGCAATCAAGGTAAGTCCGCAGGACGCCGAGTACAGGGCTGGGTACTGGTGGAAGGGGGCCGTTCGACAGGAGAATAAAATACATTTGGAGAAAAAAGAAAACATTTGCCTCTCCCCTGCTGACTTCACAGTGCCTTGGTTTATGACATCATAGTGCTCAGCATGACAGACTATGATGTCACAAATGGCAACTGTGTGGTTAGCAGGAGAGAGTCGGGTACATTTTGAAAGACTCGGTGAGATAAGTGCGGCATCATCAATAATAGTTAGTAGACCAACAGGAGGGGGAACTAAAAAAAAAAAAAAATTAAAAATAACTAGAAAACAAAGTTCTGGTTTAAATCTAGTGTTTTTAGGCTTTTTATTATATTAGAGAGATGCTCTTTAAGTGCACTGTCCACAAAAGGTCTGAGAAGGCTGTGCAGCCGAATAGTGAAAGTACACTGGCACTTCAGCACCAAAGTTGCGGAAGTGGGATGGACACATTAGCACAGAGCACCCTGTGCTCAGTTCAGAAGTACTCAGCACTCACATCTGCACGTTGCATATGCAGAGTGGCATCCTGGGTTATGGCCTGACATACACGTGAGCTGTGCTTGCAGATGCTGTCCATATTACTAGATAAGCGTTTGCACATGTGAATCTCCAGGCCCAAAACAACGCCATCACAGGGGCTGTAGGAGCAGCGGCACATCCCATCATTTGTTATTGCTATTTCATTCCCTACTGTATTCTCTCTCCTGGGTCATACCTATAGGTGATCTCTGGCTCAGTATGCTAATCCAGTCACCAAATCTTAAATAGTAAAACCAATCAAACTATACAAATCACACCATGTAAAGAGCCGGCACATGCATAGTCCTGCACAGACAAGTACCATGACAGTTGTGCACACACACAAGACATACCTGCAGGAGGTACTCCTGTGTAAACTCCGCACACACACACACACACACACACACACACACACACACACACACACACACCGCTGCAGCCAGGAGATGGCACAAAGCACAGCAGCAATAAACCGCAGACACAGTATCAGAATTACACATATGGTTATTATAAATAGCAACAACTGGGCCAACTGGAGTTGTCCTGGTAACCAGGACACATCACACCCAAGCCTGGCTCAGATGGCTCCCTGGGTTAACTGTGCACAACTGGGCCCATGGGTTTTAGTCCCGGTTAACAGGACACTTCACACCTGGGGCTGGCCGACATGACTCTTTGGACTGGTGTTCAGGGTCTGGGTTGGATGACCATATCAGTGATTGTCAGCCCTCCCCTGGCTGCACCTCCTGGCAGTGCCACACTCCCTAGCTCTGTCTTGTCCATCATCTGGCCCAGACCAGTTCTCTGTGTCCCTGTCCATGGTGGTGTCTTAGAGGGGTGTTGCTCTCTTCAGGTCTTGTACAAGGCCTTCCTCTTGGAACATCAGGGTCCCTATGCAGGTGAATGGCACCCTGCAATACCAGGAAGAGGTAACCATCTATTTACTTGACTAAGTCACCGAAAAAGAATGCAGTGGTGAGCTGCTTACTCACCCCAGAAGGGCCCCACAGCCTTCCAGTAGGCCCCATACTTGTTACCCTCAAGAATAAGGGTGGGAAGGGGGAAGGCCTCTTGGGTACTAGCTTTAACTTCAGCATTTTCATCTTCCCCCTTGCTGGATATGTCAAGTCAGATATGTTGTGTGACCCACACAGCAGAGAGACTTTCCAGTGGACCACTCCCTGAAATGCTAGCCATTCATTTGTCAATGCCAGTACTTTAAAAACCAATACTTATAAGGGCCCTCATCCTACCATGAAGCTAAGGGTGCAAGCAGAAGCATAATGCACACAGTGGGATGCATGCTCATTGCCCAACGATATTGGTATTGCTCCTCATGAATGTACTTTTAGTTGAGATGGAACTGAAATTGGAAGAGGAGAGGCGCCAGCAAAGTGGTCCATGTGTGTGTACAGGCCCAGGCGGGATCCTGGTACCATAACAGAACTGTGTTTCCATTGCGTTTTTTCTTGCAACATTATTTAGTTGCTATATTAACCCGGTATCAATGTAATGCACTGTTACTCACAACAAGAAGCAGTGGAGATGACCCCAAGCAGAAGAAATTCAGGGACTCCCTAAACATTTTATGTTTTAGAACTGAGTACATAAAACCAATTTTGTTGTTCAGAATGCAGCTAAAATATTTAATTTGTAGTTCATAGCTTACATAAGAGAAAATAAACTTGCCATGGTAAACATGTTGTTTTCAGCAACATGAGCAATATAAATGAAGCTGGTCACGGAGCATGCTCAGAAATGTATTCTCACATGAGAAGATTTAAATTTAGGAGCATGCTCAGCGACCTACTTCATTTATTTTCCCCCAGAAGGTCTGTGAGAACAAGCTACTATGGTTTAGTTAGCATTTCCTGGCAAAACTGTTTCACTAAATAAATAAAACATGAGATATAATTTTTTGACGGAATAAACACTAGTCTATGCAGTTTACATTTTTACTTTTGTAACTTCTTAGCATTTCTATAAAAAACACCTAAATACCTGTCATATACATCTAATATGCCATGAGCTGACTTTAAGTTGTAATTCATCTTCAGCAAGATAAGGGCAGCACAAATTCATACGGATAGTTTGGAGTAGTGGCATTGAAACTCATAAATAATTTATGGGCTGGCTGAAAGGATTTTTTTTTTTTTTTTGGCTTATTTTTTTTTTTAAATACCTGAACTTTTTAATATTTCATACCTTATCCACAGTTATGAATGGATTGACTCCCATGACGCTAGATACAAGAAAATCACGGGGCAATATACAGAACTTTTTGACAAAATGACTTGCTCAGCTAACTTGCTGTAGAGTGCTGTCAGTGGTGCTGTTTGTGTGTCTAATTTAGCATGCTGGTGACTCAGTTGGATGCAATGCTCAGCTGGGGCCAGAAGATCATGCGGTTCTATTCAAACACCAGGAACTTGGGCTGTTGCCTTGGATTTCTCTCTGCTACCATCATCTAATTGGAGTTCTTCTCTTAGGCCAGATGTCCAGTTTTGTTTGATTTCTGTGTATGTTTTGAAAATTCTGAACAGCAAACACCAGATGTTGCTGATCCAAAAAAGAAAGATGGGGGTCAAAAAAGTACAGCTAAAGAAGAGAAACTACAGAGTGCAGAGAAGTCCAGTGATGAAATATTTCAGAGTATTAACCAGTCCTGCAGGGACATGGATAGCTAGTCACTTCTGACCTCCTGGCACACAGCAAGCATGAAAAAAAGTGATCAGGGAGGTCCAGAGAAACCCATAAGATTTCGACCACCAGCTGGTTAGGAATCTGAGGAAGAACAGCAAACTGGTAAATTTTGAAAACTAGTCATCCAATGTAGATATAGAGCATATTAGATGAGCAGTCATGCAGAACCAGTGTGTTCTGCCACAGAGGGATTCTGATTTGCCGTGACCTCAAGAGCGAAACTCGAGAGGTCTGAGGGAATCAGAATCGCCGAGGTGGCCGAACGAACACTGGTTCTGGGAGACTGTGTGTCCAGCATTTTTTATAGTGTGTGGTGCCATCTTCAGTGTCAAATACATTTTGAAGTGGTATTGCCGCGAGCAGTTTCTTGTGGTTTGATTCAAAGCACAGCTTGAGCTTTTTCTTAAAGGGAAACAGTGGAAAAGGCACAGCTTTACCCAGGCACTACAAAAATGCCTGATTAGTGCTTTCAGACAGTAAAATTTTTTTTAACAAATTACTCTAACTGATTTTTTTAGTGATTTAAACAGTGGCCTTCAACTTTCACTTTCTATTGCTGGCAGCCACCATTTCATGAGTAGCAGAGAGCTTCCTGAGCTCAGTTTATGCTAATATGTCCTGCCAACCAATAGCTGAGGTGAAAGGCATATTAGCATACAGTTAGCTCAGGAAGCTCACTGCTGCTCATGAAATGGCTGCTGCCAGCAACAGGAAGTGGAAGTTGTGGGTAGCTGTTCTAAATCATTAAATAAAGTTGTTACTGTCTGAAAGCACTAATTGAGAGTTTTTCTGCAGTGTCTGAGGAAAGCTTTGTCTTTTCCATTGTTTCCCTTTAAGTATGAGTAGAGCGCTGTTCTGCACATACAGGCTGAACAGCATTCTATGAAACTTTATCTGTATCTGAACAATTTTTCAGCATGGATAATGAACGAGTCAGAACCAGCATTCCACCATATACTGTATCAAAATTTGAGAGATAATAAAACTGATCAATTCACAAATATTTTGTTAAAAATAAAAATGGTACTAATAAAGGTTGAAAGCAAATAACTGTAGTAGCCATCTTGACAGCCAACATTCTAAAACGTTTTATTTCCAGAATCAGTAGCTGTTTAAAAAAAAAAAATCAGACTAGAAATCAGTGTTTAGAACAGTGTGTGTGTTGTAGACATTGTTAGCCCACAGTTTTAGTGAAAAAGGACAAAAATGACTGGCATGGCTTCAGGCTAGGTGTTTCGAATGTTCCTTTAAAGAGCACCTTTTTTGCTGCATTATAACACAAATAGGAGGCTTCCTTAACTGAATGGGAGTTCCTCAATACCACTTTTAAAACTATATGCTCTGCCCCTAAGGAAGGGAAGGGATCATATTTTAACCCGAGGGGGCTAGCCACTCAATCTCTTCCACTTATAGGACCAGCGTGGGGATGTGCTCTTTGCAAGTCTATGAAGCATTATTTTAAAAGCTATTTTTAGTATTTTAGTCAGATGTTTGGTACAAATTGAAGCCAGTATTCAAGAAAGAAGGCTCTTCTTACTTGAATACTGGCTCCGATTTGTACCAAAAGTCTGAATAAAATCATAAAAATAGCTTTTAAAATGACACTCCATAGACTTGCATGGAGCATGTCCCTGCGCTGGTCCTATAGTGACATCACAAAACTAGGAAGCGCGAGGATGGACCGACTAGTCACAAAATGGAAGGGATTGAGCAGCTAGCCCATGCGGGGCAAAATACACAATACCTTCCCTTCCTTAGGGGGCAGAGCATATCATTTTAAAAGTGGTATGGAGGAATTCTCGTTAAGGTAAGGGAGCCTCCTATTTGTTAAAACTTCATATTGAGAATTGCGAGGAAAGGTGCTCTTTAAAGAGCTGCTTGCAATAATAGCAGATATTAAATGTTAATAATATTTAATAATACTAGCCCGTTGTCTCTGTATTTTTTTTTTTAATGTTTGTTCATTAGAAGGTTTTCTACCCAACAGTTTGCATTAGCTATGATGTCAAGAGCAGTACTTCACCTGGAGATTGGCATATCTAGTTCTTGTCCCCTTCATATAAATAATCAGTGTTTCAACCTCACCTGCTGTTACATCACAAGCGACCAGTCGGACAGCTGGTCAGTGGCTTATTTTGAACATTTGTGATGTCACAAATCAGTGAGGTCAAAATGCTAAGTTATTTATTTGTTTATTTATTTATTTTTACTTATTTCACAGTTTTTACCCAGGACATCCCAGATGAAATGCAACATCTCATTTCAAGTGGGTTCCTGCTCCTTCCCATTTCTGTAGCTTGGAAGACCGGAGGAATAAAATGTTAAATGGCTTGCACAAGGTCACAGTGAGTATTTGGCTCTAGAGGGGGTTGAACCTGCAGCTTCTAAGTTCCCAAGGCAGTGCTCTAACCACTAGACTACACTGCCTATTGCCTGTCTAATAAGGTACAAAGGAGGATGGAACAAAATATGGCAGCTTTGGGTAGAGTACTGTTCCACACATCACCCCTTGTGCTGGTGACAGGTAGTCTTAGAATTGGCAAAAGTGAAACAAAAAGTACTGCAGATGTAAGTAATGCCAGACTACCATTAAAAGCTAATATTACTCTTAGGCAGTGGAATACTGTAGCTGTTCAACTATATTTCAGCCCTGACTACATACAAGAAGTCGGTAGGAGCAGTTTAATCTATCAGTGCCTTTTGCTGTACAAAGGTGCTGTTAATGCCAGTGGTTAGTATGATAAATTGCATTTTAAATTCAGCAAAGTACCTTATTGCAACTATTCTAAAGGTTTTTTTTTTTCCAATTTAACCACAGATTGGTTTTATAAAGTATTAAGATAATAAACTTAAATAAGCTTTTAAATACATTGTTGTTGGTTAGCCGTCACTGGGATCCATCTTTTCAGTGTGTTCTGAAACTATTGTATAAGCCAAGACTTCAGTTATTTTCATTACATACTTTTTGTTCATATGCAGAGTTTTCCATCTGATGAAGGCTGGCCCTTTGCCAAGTACCTGGGAGCATGTGGAAGAATGGTGGCTGTGAATTATGTTGGAGAGGAACTGTGGAGTTTCTACAATGCACCTTGGCAAAAGAGAGTCGACCTCGCCTGGCAGTTAATGGAGATCGCAGAGCAGCTGACCAACAATGACTTTGACTTTGGACTCTACCTCCTGGATGTCAGCTTTGATAATTTTGCAGTAGGACCTCGGGATGGGAAGGTTATCATAGTTGATGCTGAAAATGTTTTGGTGGCAGATAAAAGATTAATCAGACAAAGTAAGTGCCTCTTCAGTTCTTATATTTGTATTTCACATCCTGTTTTGTGTGCATGTTTACCTTTATTTTTTTTTAATTCACTTTTTATCCCTCATTGGATTGCACAGGCAGTCCTCATACCTTCAGTCTATTGGTCCGTCTTTCCCATCGGCCTCACAGATCCAGACACCACTGCTCCACACAGCACTGACATGAGGCAAACCCAGTAGGAAGGCCCCTCCACACAGCAGAATCCAAGGCAGTGGTGAAAAACTCCATTAGCAACCCTAGGTTTGAAACTAAGTTACATAGATACATAGACAGTGTCGGCAGATAAGGGCCTATGGCCCACCCAGTCTGCCCATTTGAGCTTGTAAGTTCAGTTTGTTTTCCTAGAAGTCTGTTGCACCTTACCCCTGACCTCCAGAATTCCTTTATGTCTAGCCCATGCATTCTTAAATCCCGTGATTGTTTCAGCCCCCACCACTTCCTCTTGCAGGGTGTTCCACTTGTCCACCACCCGTTCTGTGAAGAAATTCTTTCTCCTGTTTCCTCTGAATCGTCCCTCCCTCCAACTTCATCCCATGCCTCTAGTCCTGGAACATCTTTTTGCTTAAAATAGTGTTTTCCTGCACCCTGTTCCTGCCTGTAAGATACTTGTATGTCTCTATCATATCCCCTCTCTCCTCCTCTCCTCCAGGGAGTACATGTTCAGTTCCTTCAACCTGTCTTCATAGGACTTGTGATGCAATCCATGCACCATCTTTGTTGCCCTCCTCTGAACCTTCTCTACCCTGTCTATGTCCTTACGTAGGTATGGTCTCCAGAACTGTACACTGTACTCCAGGTGGGGCCTCACTAGTGTCTTGTATAGCGGAATTATGACCTCCCTTTTCCTGCTGGTAATGCCCCTGCCTATACATCCCAGCATCCTTTTTGCTTTACGTGCTGCCTTGTCACACTGTTTCCCTACCTTGAGGTCATCAGAGATGATAACCCCAAGATCCCTTTCCTGCTTGGTGCATGCTATATCCTCACCCCCCAACTGATATATTGTGCCAGGGTTTTTGTGCCCCATATGCATTATCTTGCACTTCTTTGCATTGAATTTCAACTGCCAAACCCCTGACCATTCTTCAAGTTTCTGCAGGTCACTTCTCATTCTGTCTACACCCTCTGGTGTGTCTACTCTGTTACAGAGCTTTGTGTCATCAGCAACAGTGAAATTCTGCCTTCTAGGTCCTGTGCCATGTCACTGATGAAGATGTTGAATAGGACCGGTCCAGCACTGATCCCTGTGGTACCCCACTGGTCACTCTTCCCTCTGTGGAGTGACAGCCATTTACCACCACCCTCTGTGTCCTGCCACCCAGCCAGTTACCTACCCACCACACTACTGTCCTGCCCACACCCATATTCCCCAGTTTGTGTAATAGCTTCTATGTGGCACAGTGTCAAGGCCTTGCTGAAGTCCAGATAGGCCATGTCCACTGCCCTCCCTGATCCACCTCCCTAGTCACCCAGTCAAAAAATTCAATGAGGTTGGTCTGACATGACCTCCCCCTGGTGAAACCATGCTGCCTTGGGTCCTGTAGTTCATTGACAACCAGATGTTCCACCAATCTCTCCTTCAGTAGTGCTTCCATGATCTTCCCCACTACCGAGGTGAGGCTGACTGGTCTGTAGTTCCCTGCTTCCTCTTTGTTCCCACTTTTGTATAAGGGGACTACATCTGCTGTCCTCCAGTCTTAGGGTACCTCCCCTGTTTCCAGTGATCGGCTAAACAGGATAGCCAGAGGTTCAGCCACCACCTCTCTTAGTTCTTTAAGGACCCTGGGGTGCACCCCATCTGGCCCCATTGCTTTATCAACTCTTATTACTTCCAGTTCCTTCAGGACCCTTTCTCGTGTAAAGGGACTTGTGTCCATTTCTGCACCATTCTCACCCCTTGTACTCCTTCAGACCCATTACCCTCTTCCTCAGTAAAGACTGAGCAGAAATACCTGTTCAGTATGTCAGCTTTACTGTTGTCATCCTCCACGCCCCCATCCTCCCCTTCAGTCTCACTATCCCTCCCTTTGTCTTTCTTTTTTCACTTATGTACCTGTAAAGGTTTTGTCCCTCTACCCACTGATTTTGCAATGTGTTCTTCTGTCTGAGCTTTGGCTTCCCTTACTGATCTCCTGCCTCTTTGCTTCTCCTGGTACTTCTCCCTATCCCTTCTGCCTGTGTCTTTTGTATTGCCTGAATGCAATCTTTTTGGCTTTCACTTTCTTTGCTACCTCTTTGGAAAACCATAATGGTCTCCTCTTCCTTTTCTCTTGCTAACCTGCTTAATACATAATTCTGTTGTTCTTGTAATCCCTATTTTAAATACTGCCCACTGTTCCTCAACCCTGATTCCTGTCCCATTCCCCTTAATGCCTCTTTCAAGTATCTCCCCATTTTCCCAAAGTCTGCCCCCTAAAATCCAGGATCGTGTTTGTGTGGTTTGGTTCTGCTCTTTCTGTGATTTCAAACCACAATGACTGGTGGTCACTGTTTCCTGGTGCTCCCCCACTGTTACCCCCATCACACTGTCCCTGTTTGTGAGCACAAGGTCCAGTATTGCCTTCTACCGAGTTGGTTCCATGACCAGTTGCTTGAGGAAGGCACCCTGAAGGAGTCCAGGATAAATCTGCTCTAGTTGATGCTGCTGGGATGCTCCAGTCCACGTCTGGAATATTGAAGTCTCCAACCAGTACTACCTCACCTTGTCTGCCATCCTTTGGATGGCTAGCATCAACTCCCTATCTGTTTCTTCCTCCTGGGCTGGTGGTCTATAGACCACACCTATGCGGATGGCTGTCCCATTTCCTTTCCAGCTTAACCCACAGTATCTCTCCCCATTTGTTCCTCCTGGATCTCTGTGGCCCTTATGTCATTTTCACATAGAGTGCCACTCCTCCTCCCTCCTGCCTGCTCTGTCTCTTCTGAATATGTTGTAGCCAGGTATGACCATCTCCCAGTCGTGGTTATCATTACACCAGGTTTCAGTGATGGCCACAATGTCCAGGTCTGACTGCACCATGACAGCCTCCAGATCTTCCATCTTGTTGCTAAGGCTCCTGGCATTTGCACACATGGCTTTCCATGATTTGACCTCCCTAGACTGTCTCACTGTTCTACTCCAGCCCCTTCCTTGGTTGTCACTTGTCCCTGGTTCTCCTTGCTGTCTGCCCGTCTGCTGAATTTTGCCCCTTTTCTGCTTATCCACCTCTTGGGCACTAATCTCCATCTTTTGCACACTGCTTTGCAGAGATAGCCACTCCTCTGGTTCACTGGTTCACTGCTAGCTGTGGGGGTGAGCAAGTAGGTACCCTCCTTGCTGGCCTGCCACCCCCCTTTGCTAGTTTAAATGCTTGTCAATGTAGCATTTAAACTTGTCATTGAGTTCTTGGATTCCCCTCCAGGATGGATGCAGGCCGTCGGGCTTGAACAAACCTCCATCCCTCCAGGTGGGTCCCAAGTCACCAATGAATCCAAACCCTTCCTCACAGCACCAGTTCTTCAACCATGAGTTAAAGTTCCTGGTGCATGCACTCCTATGCTCTCCCTTGCCTCTCACAGGTAGTACTTCTGAGAAAGTGACAGATGTAGCTACTTGCTTGAGACCCTCCCCAGTTTCCTAAACTCTTCCTGAACTTCCTTTGGCTCCCCATTTGCCAGGTCATTAGTACCTAGATGGATAATGACATCCAGCTCACCCTCCGTGCCTTGCCTTCCCAGTGATCCCCAGGATCTTCCTTCCATCCCTCCATGCCGTGTGGTACCTGGTAGGCACCTCACCTCCCTGTCCTCCCCCTCCTGTGTTCCTAGCTGGATCCCTCTTATGATGGAGTCCCCACCAGGATTCGCTTCCTCCTCCTCTGGGGTCCATGCTTTCCCGCTGAGGTCACCTCCTTGGCTAACCTCACATCCTTTCCTTCCACTTCTCTGGGTGCCTGTATTTGGTTGTCTCGTTTGCCAGTGTGGCATATGAGTTCTTGAGTGGAATAGGATTTGGGATGTGCCTCTGCCTGACTGCTCTAACCTCCCTGAGCCCACTGTCATCCAGGTGCTCCTCGTTCGGCATCCTTTGAGGCAGTTGCATTGGACTGGGTGGTCCCTGGATAGGGGTGATGGTACTCCTGATCCAGTTTACTTCCACTCTGAGTCTGGCTACCTCATCCCGCGAGTCCAGATAGATGCATGCAGATAGGGCAGCACCTCAGTGTCCAGAAGGTCTGCCTGAATATGGCTGCCCCACAGCCACTGCATTGCACCACTCCCCACATTATACTGCAATTCCACTACTTGTCTGCTACTGAAGCTCTCCTAGTTCCCTTTTTATTAATTTACTGTCTTAAAAATCCTGCCACTGTTCCCCTATAATATTTGAAAATACATACACTTCTATTTAAGCGCTTTATCCTTACAATCAAAAGGTAACTACAATCACGATAATCTACCTTCTGCTAATACAGATTCTATCACAGAATCAGAGCACAATGCAAAAACATCTGCTACTTAGCAACAACAAACAGGTGACAACATACCAAGTTGATGTAGCTTTTGTTAAAATAGAAAAGAAAACTGTAATTGTTTAAACCAATAGAAATCAGCAGTTCCAAAAGCACCTTGAACTACAAGAAAGAACACAGTACCACACCTCTGCCACAATAACTAAACAGTTCTAAAACATTGGAGAAAGAAGAGAAAAGTTACTCAGCAAGAAGAGCATTGTGGCATCATGCAGCAATTGTGATTTTTTTCCCCCTTGGTGTGTGATCCACCCACATCCAAATTTCTACAGCAATTCCTGACGCCTCACTAACCTGAGTGGGGTGTAGTGCAGCCTGTAGTCACCTGCGATGTCTTGTGTCACCCTCAGTTCTCCACAGGAGATGCTCGTGTAGCACAGAAACTCCCTCTCTCCTCTGGTGTCTGAGAACACCTCCTCCTCCGCTGTCTTCCTCAGACTCTGTCGGGCCAGAATGGAGGGTGCAGAACAGTGTAGTGTTGCCCCTGGTCCCTCCACATGAGGCAGTCATGTAGCAGGGAGGCTCCCTCACTCCCCTGGTGTCTGAGAACACTGCCAATGTAACATTCCTTAGACTACACAGGCCCGGAGTGGGGGTGCAAGATAGTGTATAGTCACTCGTACTAACCCTGGTCCTCCACAGAACGTGCTCATGCAGCACAGGTGCACCCCCTTCCCCTGGTATCTAACAACACTGCTTCCTCGGAAGCATTCCTTAGACTTCACTGGCCCATAGTGTGGGGGGGGGGGGACGGCCCTGAGACATGAACATGGGTTGCACAGTGATAGTGTGATGCACTCCACCAGGGTCACAGGACATGTCTGTTTTGATTTTAACATATTACTGACCATTTTTCTACCATCTAACCCTCCATCTGCACCCCAGCACATACACAAAACACACACCACAAGTGTTTACTGTATTTAAAAATTCTGAAGATAATCAGTGGGGCTCAAGCTTCCTAGTAGTGGAACAAAGATTATGGATGACACACAAACATTAGGTAGATTTCTGAAAGTTGCGTATTTTATTTAGTTTTTGTCAACCAGGAAGGAGGACTGGGCAATTCTGCCTGTTTTCAGCCTTGTACCGATTTTTCTTTTTGTGGCGGGTTGGGGGGAGATATAGTTGGAAACCAACTCACACTGAACCAGATTAAGCTGTTGGTGGTATTTTTCTTAAATGGGAGAAATTTGTGACGGGGGAAAATTTGGTCAGGACACCTGGGAACTTTCTCTACTGTTTTCAAGAAGCACCATGGGATCTGTATCATCCACCTGAACAACCACCAGAACTGGCAGACGGGACCCCCGTTTAATATCTTATTTGAAAGATGGACCTATTTCCTCAATATAACTGTGTTTTTATTTCTTAAAAAGCAGATGTCTGATTTAATCTTATTAGTGGGGGGGGGGGGGGCAGAAACAAAGAGGAGGGATGGCCACTAGGGCCAGTACAGAATAGTTAGGTAGGGTGGGTAGACTGAATAGGCTAGTGGGTCTTTTTCTGCTATCATTCACTATGTATTTATGTAAATTTATAACATGGGTTCAGAGAAGCAGGACACCTAATTGGGTAAAGAGCATCACCACACTGTGGATTAAATTCACTATTTAATCCACAGTTGGTGTGAAGCTCCCCAAGAAGTATTCCTGTGCAGTCTGGACTCGTTAGGTGCAGTAGCTGAGAAATTGAAAAGTCAGCCATTAAAAGTTGGCCCCAGAGCGTTGTGGTGTGTGGTTGCTGTAATTGTGAAACAGAGGCCCCAGTTTACAGTGTTGGGGGCTTCAGTTATGTTCAGCAGCAGGTGAGAGAAAAGAGTGGGTTTGTAATAGACAGTGAGACAGATTGTGACAGCACGCTTCCTGTGCCAGCACCGCAACAGCACCACCTGTACATTGTGAAGTGATTTCGGCAGTTTAAGAATTGTCCCCACAGTAATGGGGTGACACGGGAAAGCCCCCAACCACAATCTCTGGTCATGGAGCAGAGAGACGATCAGTGTTCCCACTCCTGACACTGTCTCCCTGTGGTTATTTCCAGTAGCAAGGACCCCCCGCTGCGATCTGCCATCATGGAGCACAATCAGCATTCATGCTTCTCTCAGTGTGTCCCTTCGATGTTTCCGGTACTGGGGACCCACTGTCAGGTGAGAGAGAGAGAGACCAAGCAGTGCGTGGAGGGGTGGGAAAGAGTGTACCTCACCACGGTCCTCCTGTCCCCTCCCAAATCAGTTCTGCTCCATGTTGTAAGTGGCACTGTGAGGAAGAGAGAGTGAGAGACGCAGTGACTTTCATGTTAAAGCAGCTTTCCTGCAGCTATCTCACTCACATCTCTACCCTGCATTCTGCCGAAAGAAAGACGCTCGGTCCCTCCAGTCCTTTGAGTAGTCTTGTGAGTGTCCCATAGCCCGGTGGCAGCAATACACTGCGAGGTGCTGTCAGTGTACACAAGTGAGTGAGATTGGTCGTTCACTCTCCCCACCATCGAGCAAGTGTGCAGCAGGGCAACACGGAGCAAGGTAGAGAGTGTGACAGACAGCCTGGGAAGAGGACTTTGTTAATCCTGGTGAGAGGAGCACGGGAAGGGTGACAGCGAGCGGGGCAGCTCCTTGCCCTGTTTCCTCAGTGAGTAAGGGCTGCATGGTCTGTGAGATCACCCGTGCGAGAGACAGCGACAGTGACATGGGGGGGGATTGAATTCAGTGTCACACGCACAGTACACCACATTGTTATGCAAAAGAAATGTCATAGATCATGTCAGGAGTGTGTCTGTGACATTTCTATGTGCATAACAACAACACAGTATGCATTTTTTGTTAGGGACTTTTTCCCCCAAGTCGGCAGGATACAGTACCTTTCTTGCACTGTAACAGGTGGAACACACCTTTTTGGGGGGTTGCACCCTGGGTCGTCATAACCCATGTTAAGCACAATAACACACTCGAGGGTATGTGGTTATAGGCATTTAATCCACGCCTGGGATGCTGTGAGAACATTCCGCCTGTGGTCTCGTGCCTCACAACGCACCCCAGGCATGGATTAAATACCTATAACCCCATACCCTGTCATGGGTTATTGCTAACTTATCTATGAGAGATTTCATCTTTAGTAGTCCAGGATCAAACCTCTCTTTTTAACACATTGTATCTGCTCAGACTAGCCCAGCTGGGATGCCATATGAGCCTGCTAAAACTTGCAGGAGTGAAGTGCAGGGAGCACCTCTGGCTTGCTGAGGATTACTCAGTAAGACAATTTCCCTTGTACACAGTAGGATGCTTTACTGAATCCGCTGGTTCACAGCTTGTTGCCATAAACAGTCCCGATTTACATTACCTTTTGTTTCAACACCAGATTGGCAATGTCAAAAGCAAAGATTTTATTGATTCATTTAATTTGCAGGTGTGTGTGTGTGTGTGTGTGTGTGTGTGTGTGTGTGTGTGTGCACTCTGAATAGTAATTCCAGAACCCCATGAAAAAGGGGACCATGAATACTCCAGATAGAATACTGAATGTTCTACTATTTGGGGACTATACACATGAAAAATAAATATAAGAAATCTTTGTCCTTCCTCAGGTGACCCTTTTCTCCTGCCCTGGCCCTTTCCTGCCCTCTGTGCCCCTCCTCAGTCTTCCAATAGGTTTTTTCTTTCTTTCATTGCTGTTTCATTCCTGTTACTGTGCCACAAGCTGAAACTGTCTCTCCCCCCCCCCACCCACTGGTCCCTAGAGATCAATTATTTTATCATGGGGGGGGGCCTCCTGACCTCCAGTTCACAAATTAGGGGGGGGGCATCTCTAACTATCCCTGCTACCCTGTCTCCCCCACCACCACTACCCTCAGCGAGCCCAGTCTGAAGTAAACATCTGTCACATAAATGAGTAAGTGTGCAGTCAGGTACACGACTGGAAGGGAGGGGGCAAAATTGTGTGCGTGAGTGATGACCCTAGGTAGACTGACTTGTAGTCTGCCTACAGCACATCAGTAGAATGCACTGCTCTGCCCCTCCTGATCACTTATTCAGTTGCATGCTCAGTCATTATTCTGCCTGACTTTTTATTACAGACTGGGCTTCCTACCAGAGGGTGTGTGTGTGTGTGTGATGGCTGAATACACCAGGGTGGTTAGAGATGCCCCCTGGAACCCTGGATTGGGGGTTAGGAGGAGGAATGTTGAAATAATGAATGTTTGGGGACTGGGGGGGAGGAGACAGTGTCTGCTTTTGGCACAGGGCCAGGAGTCAACCAGCATTTATTTCCAGTTATGGGAAGATGGGGAAGGGGAAGGGAGTGGGAGGGCAGGAGATGACTGGAACTGGGGAGAGAGGTAGCCAGAGGTCTAGCCCTGGTCCTCTTGGGAGGGGAAGAGACTTTTTTTTTTTGTTCAGATAAGTAATCGATTACGAAGAATGAACAGACAGTACATGGGGTCATGAATATGAACTAGTGGGTGTGGCACTTGGACCACTGATTCTGTACCCTGTATAATTTTTGTTGTAAAAATAAGAAATTAATGTATGATGACTGTGACAGGGAAAAAGGCTGTCTTACTGGAACTGACGCATCAAGACCCCCCAGGGATAGTTAAAAGGATAGGAGGTGGTTTGAGTCTGCAGCTATTTAAAATGCAATTCCTTTGTTCAATTTTCTTTGAAGGCAGCAACCAAAGTTTCCACTTCATAATGCCCTCAGGGAGATCCTTTGACTTGTATGGTTGCCAGGAAGGACTTGTGGGAAGGGGTGTTTTAGAGAGGCCAGAATGGACATTGAAGAGGTTTGATGTCTGAGCCAGGGAGGACTAGACGAATTTGGAAGGTCCAATATACATTTCCGGGGGAACCCTTGAATTACATCAGAGAGACCTTTGAGGTGTAGATTCCAAGGTCCAGACAGGATTAAAGAGGGAAATACACTTTTGCTTTAAATACAGTGACTTGGATCAAAGAAACTTTTGAGATGTATGTGTAGCAGAGCACAAACCAGTTCTGACCAGTTACCCTGAGGAGAGGAAATTGAGTAGGTCACTTATCATTTTTTTAAATCTTGTTGGGACATCCTGTGTGGTAACATATAACTTTTAATACACCAAGGTGGAGTTTAATGATCTCAGAGAGGAGAACGGCTCAGAACTCTTTTATCCAACTGAGCAAGCCTTAGAGACACACAAGACAATATTTCTGACTGAGAGAAGGGAGACCATCAAAGCACTGAAATTAGACAAGATTAGTCTGAAGTTGTTAATTGTAGGAACTGCACTTTTACTTATTTGTTTTAAGGCTGTATGTGTTAGGATATAAATTTGTTCTGTAGTTATTGTTCTGTTTTGATATTTTAAAGTAAAGAGATTTTACAACAGAACTGTCAGGAGTGCATTGGCATTTCTTTTTATTTTAAGTGGAGCTTTTAAAAGGTTATAAGTAACACTGTGTATGGGCTTATTGTATACCAAACTGGGAAATGGATAGAGTTCTCTAAAGTCTTGCATAGAGTTCCAAGGGTTCATTTGAAAGACCTGGTTGGATGCCCTTGGGCAAAGATATCTGGCCCCCTGGAGACAGAATTATCTGAGCCTGATAATTGGGTATGCTAACAAGAGGTTATCAGTTTGAATCCTTCCAGAACTTGAGACCAAGGTGACTTGAACCCACAAAACAGACAAGAGGATTACCTTGTCTGTTACACTGTACACAAAACATACGCTCAGTGGTTGGCACTTTGGGAGTAGAGGGTTGACCGGCTGAGCAAGTTTGTGGCAGCGGGTATTAAAAAAAGGGTTTTGAATTACCCCAGTTTGCTGGTTGCAGTCTCAGAACTTTTGTTTGCCCCATTGTAAATGTCCCAGGATCCCTGAATTCTGCTTAAGACTCTTGATAAGACTGGAGTGGATAAAGGACACATCTACCACTTCTTTCATCCCAGCTTTTGAAAATGACGTTCTGTCAACCTAGATCAGTTCACATTCACACTTGAGCAGCTCAGTGGGCACAGCTCAATCAACTGACAATTTCAGGTTTGGCTCCTACCATCACACATGGTATCATCTTCCAGCTCTACCCATATGAATTCGATTTTTTTTCCACTGGGACAGTTCTCCTGCTTCGCAGCACCTGCTGTGAAAGACGATTCAAACTTAACAAGTGCCCTTTTTTTTGTGATTTTCTTAGATTTGGTTCTTCAGTGATCAACTAATAGTGTGTGCCCTGTCTTCTGGTTACTGCTTTGTCTACGGCCATTGTGTTGGACTGCAGAAAGTTGGGGTTCAAATGCTGTATTCAGTGCAGACAGAAAATGTCTGTCATGGATGGCCATGACAAGTGACTGTTGCCCAGGGGCAGATCACGATGTGAGACAATGTTCTTGCTGTCAGGCAATACAGCCTTCCACTGATTAATGCAGGGTGCGTTACCTCCAAGGTAGACCTTAAGAAGGCCTCCACGGTTTGAGCAGCTCAGTTACAGGCCGTTGAGGAAGAGGCGGTAGAGATATTGTTAGCCCATCGAGCATACTCTGTTCCGAGATAGCCTGGATGTCCGAGAATTTTTTGTCAGTGCAGACGTTTTCTCAAAAATCAATTCCCATCAGTTGTGGAAAGTGGAACATTCCTGCCCCTCTCTGTCTTTGGACCCCTCTGATTGGTTGACCTTGGTCAAGCTGGTGCTAGTCTAGAGGGGTGGTCAGTGCTTTAGTTACTCGTGATGGAGCAATGAACTTTCTGCCGCAGCCAGTGATCTGGTTGAGATTGTTCTGTAGTTAACGGACTGGGAGTCAGAAGAGGACAATACTTAGTCGCTCTTCTAGACCCAGTGCTACAGGGGGCCACTCTGGTTGATGAGTTGGGCCAGCTCCTGCCTTGTCCCCACTTGACCCAAACCTTCTCTTGTTCTGGACCTAAGGGATTGGAACAAGTTCACTGAATGCAAGAAATGTCACAAGGTCTCTCTCTAGTGCCTCATTCTCCTGTTGCAAAAATGGGATGTGGATGTGTGCTCTAGACATGAAGGATGCATACCTTAGTATCCAAATCTGTCACAGTCACAGACAATATCTGCGGTTCATGCTGGATGGCAGTTACTGTCAATTTCATATTTTGCACTCTGGCTTGTCCTCTGTACTACAGGTCTTCACTAAATGCTTGGCCATAGTGGCAGGGATTCTTTGGAGGGAAGGACTGTATGTCTTCCTATATCTGGATAGTTGGCTTCTAAAATCCCCATCTAAGAAAGCCGTAGTGTACACTTTGGCCAGGATTCGTCAACTGTTCAATCAGTCAGGCATTGCTGAGAATAAACGTAAATTAGGACTGGACACATCTGTGGCAAGAATCTTCATACCAGAAGATTGAGCAGAAGCTCCAATTGTTCAGGCTTATCTGGTCTCTGGCACCTTGTATGTCTCGGCCAGACTTCTGGGACTGATGGTGGTTGCCATCGTTACAGTCCCCTACACATGTCTTCACATACGCATACCACAGTGGGCCCTTTGTGTTCAGTGAGACCAGCTATCAGATGACCCAAACCAGTTGATACTGGTCATGTTCCCTGCTAGGTCATGTCCTCATCTGGTGGATGGATCATTCCAGTCTCATAAGGGGTGCTTTCTTCTTCTGTCTACCTCTGCAGATACCAGCCATAGACACGTCCGTTTCAGGTTTTGGGTGCTATCTTGGTCCCCTCAGTACACAGTGTGTTGTCTCAGTTGGACATCTCTCTCCATATCAATATTCTGGAGATGAGAGCTGTTCATCTGGACCTACTAGCCTTTATAGTTCATGTCAGGGGCAGTCTCGTATTGATGTACATCGACAATGTCTGTGTAATGCACTGCATAAATAAGGCAGCACACATTCTTATCCCTTGTGCAGAGAAATGATGAAAGTGTAGCACTGGGCAGTGCATCACAGCATGTCTCAATCAGCTGTGTTTCTCCCAGGCTCCCGGAATATCTTAGACCAGTTAAGTCAGTCTCAAGTCCTAACTCACAAGTGGGAACTCCTAGACTCTGTGATAGTAGACCTCTTCACAGGATGATGTCCAATTGGACCTTTTTGTCTCGCAAACAGTACAAAACTGCTGTGTGTTTTTTTTTTTTTTTTTTTTCTTGCTTGCTGCAGGACCTGGAGTCTTCAAGTGAGACGTGTTGTCCCTCTCTTGTAAAGGGAGAGTCCGTTATGCCTTATCCCCCATGCAGTCTGATTCAGCTAAGCATCAGGCACTGCCAGGCATTTTTTTTTTGTTTTGTTTTGTTAATAAATAGGTGTTTATCCTCCTGTGGGTGTGTTGCAGGCAGGCTGTTCAGCCCCATCCCTGCCTCCCTCACCCAGCACCTTCCTCTTCAGTCCCAGTGTCTCCCTCATATCCCCCCTGGACCCCTTCCCTCCATGGTGGGGTCAGGAGACCCCGAGTCCAGACTGGAGGGCGGCAAGCGGGTGACAGCATGGGGCGAGGATGAGCAGGCAGGGCTTCGTGTAACCTACATCCACCATTGTTTTTCCACTGGTTTTGTCCCGTTGCCACGGTGGCCATATGCATGTGTACATGGAGGTGCGCATACGCTACTTAACTGCAGCCCTTCAGTGTGACACTGCTGCAACTTTGATGCTGCCACCTAGCCTCCACCAGGTGGCAGCCAAGGAGCGAGACCACCACCCCATGTAAGGCAAGCAGTCGGACTCTCGATCTTTCGCCTGACCCCCCTTCCCCACTGGCAATCTGAGTTTGTTCCCAAACCTGGCCCACCAGCATGCTAAAAGGCCCTGTATGCCACTGGACTGGCTCTGAGCCCGACACTGTTAATGTTGCAGGCCCCCTTTCTGGCTCAGAGATATTTCATATCCTGTTCTCCAGCAAATGGCAGTGGACCCTTCTATTCCACTTCCCCTAAAGATGGGACTGCTGTCAAACAACCAAGGCTTCCTGGTGCATTCGGACCTCTGATCACTGCATCTTCATGCAAGGCCCCTGAAGACATGAAACTGTCCAGCTTTGGTGTTTCTTCTAAGGTGGCTGATGTTTTCTTAGTGCTCATAAGTTGTCTACTAGGCACACATAGTGGAGGGGATCAAGAGGGCACAGACCTCGAATGAAGATAAAAAACGTATGACACACTCTCACATGCCATATTCGGTTTATACAATGTGTGTTGCCTCATCTCTGTGGGATTTAAAATGCTGCGCATCTTTCAGGTTCGGCCCGGAGAATTAGGTTTTTTTTTTTTCCTGTTGTGCCTGATGCATCTGATGCAGCGCAAGTCAACATCAGCACTGTCTGTGATTGTGACAAACCGGAGTGTGGAGATAGCTGGTGTGATGAACCTGATTCATAAGATATAATTGCTGTCTTATGAGTCTGGTTCGTCATCCACTGTGATAGCACTTTTAATTGGGTATACTTTTCCTCACACTAATTGTATAAATGTCCATTAAACTCTGATCCTTATCAAGGATATCTCCTTCATTGGGCCACTTCTTTGGAACTGTAAGACGTTGATGTCAGGACCACTCAGAAAATGTTGCTAGCCGGTTGCCACCCACAGTGATGTACAGCGTCGCTGCCTGTATAAAGTGGGCAGCCCCATCACTCCTCCATTCTTTTGCTTGACATTAACCACCCATTGGATCAGCAGAAATGACTCCGTCATTTTCTCGTTCTTTTATTTCCTAAATAATGTACAGCTTTTGTTGTTTTGTGCTGCCATTAAAAGAACCTTTTATTTAGGTTTTGTACTTGGCGATGGAAGATCTACAAAGACAGTGCTCATTCTGTTTGTATTTGCTGTTTATCCCATAATATCAGGATATACAAGATCTACCAGGGATTCAACCAGGCAATGAGGAGACTCCATATGAAGGCCCTTGAGACCTTCATTGTTAAAAAGGCCATGGACACTGCTAACAGGGCCAGCTTCTCCATGCAGTTTGACTGCTGCCACCAGGAAGTCTCCCTGGCGTTGAGTGACACTATTGCAGATGTGGTCGTCGAAGTCCAGGGTGAAGGACAAATCTTCAGAACCCTCATCATCCAGCCATCACCACAATGATAAAGCTACTGTTTTGCCTGTGAGGTCGAGGTCCCCGCTCCTTCTGGAGGCTGAGTCCTCCTCATCATCCGCTCTAGCAGTAACAACTTGTAAAACCCTCCCCCTTGACTGTCCAAGAGACACCAGGGTTGGGGACTGGTTCCAGCTTTTCCACATCTACAATGGGTGGTTTGTAGTCTCAGTCAACAGGTACTGCACCATCAGTGATGATCTCTTCAACCCCTTTACTGGACATTATCAACCAACAAGTTATGCTGGCCACTGTCAGAATTGTTTCAGCATTCACTGCTATCTCATCCTCCGATGATCATGGCTTTGCTGTCAAAGGTACCTATAGCTTTGGCACTGTCTGCATCAATGGAGAGTTGCACCTCCCCTCACAACTGCCATCAACACTGACTCCTGTTGAGCCACTCATCATTCCAGATGACAGTGAGGAGGAATTTAATCCTGAATCCTGATCTCTTTATGTGGAGGAGGATTTGGAGGAAGGTGAAGAGGACATGGATCTCTTTTGAGAATGCATTATTCCAGGCATTGTAGAGGCAGATGTGGAGTGCCATGGGCTTTACTGCGGAGGAGAAAGACTCCACTGAGCACAATTGTATGGAGTTCTTGAAAGTTCCTACTACTATTTCCATAGTCATCCCTCCAGTTTATCCTGTGTTGGAGGATGCTACGCTTGCTGCATGGCATAGGCCTAATTCTCTGCCTAATATTCCTAGGAAGGCTGACGAGCAGTATCCCGCTCCTTCAGGCAAGCCTTTCTATGGCTCAGTCTGAATCTAACTCTGTAGTCATCATGGCTGCTCACTGTAGGTCTAAGGCTCCTAGACACGAGTCCCTTGCCTCCTGATAAGGAATCTAGGAAGTTGGATGTGAAGGATATATACTTCTGCTTCTTTAAGCCTTAAAATAACTAGTTACCAGGCATACATGATTAAATAACAGAACACCCTCTGGAAATCTGCCATAGCTACCATTAACTCCATGCCTGATAGTCCTGCAAAAGCTGATTTATTAATCTGTTACTGCAGATATTGATACTAGAAAGCATCTTTTGTGTGCTGCATATGATGCCTCTGCTTCACCAAGGCTGCTGCCTCTGGTGTTTACCTTTAGAGATATTCCTGACTTTGTGCAGCTGGTTGTGCCACAGACATATAGCATTCTGTCCCTAATACCCCTTTCAGAGGCTTCAGGTTATTTGGGCAGATGTTAAATCTGCCTTGCATGAGCTTCAATCCCTCTACCCTGATCTCATTTAAATCCTTAACCCTTGCGGGGGTTGGTAGTGGGGTGCTTTTTGTTGGCCTGCTGCCCCTTGGTGGCCATGCCTACCATTTGTAGTCCCATGCTCAGGGTAGATGTGCTCTCCCGAGTCCCCTCCCACAGATGCCCATGCAGCGTCCTCCAAAAGTATTGGTCCATATGCCCCTGCCTCCCGTTACCTTCTCTCTCTCTCTCTCTCTCTCTGCACAATTTCTTCCTCTGTCTCCAGGTGTGGAGGTGGGAGGAAGGATCTCTCTTCATCTTTCTAAATGGAGGGAGATCACCACAAACGAGTGGATACTGGAAATAGTAGAAAGGGGACATGCTCTGGAGCTGCTTTCTATACCTACAATGCATCCACTGCCTCCTTGTCATTATCCACCAGGCCTCTTGCCCCTTCTGCTGACAGAGGTTCAGATGCTAACACAAAAGCATGCTATCAAACTTGTTATAACTCATGAGATAAAGGGTTCAGTTTTTGATACTTCCTGGACATTTTGGGATGGTTTCCCTTCAGGCTGTCATCCCATTGTCCTAAAAGGATTGGCTTTATGCCGTGGACATGATGGATGCATACCTTCATATCAAGATTTGCAGTTGCAACAGACATTTCCTCTGCTTTATGCTAGAGGGCAGTCATTATCAGTTTCCTTGGCTTCTCCTTGACGCTGCCAGTATTTACCAAATTCTTAGTAGTAGGGGCAGTAGCCTTCCAGAGGGAAGGGCTGTATGTCTTCTCTTATCTGGACAATTAGCTCTTCAAGGCTCCATACAGGAAAGCAATTCTGTACACACTGGCCAGAATGAGACAGTTGTTTGAGGATCTGGGAGTTATGGTGAGCAAACCAAAATTGGTCCTCGTTACCTGTCAGTGCCTCCAGTACATTGGAGCTTTGCTGGACGTGGTGGTGGGTGGAGCCTTCCTGCCTGCAGACAGGGCAGAGGTCCTGGTTGCCCAGGCTCACTTGCTACACAGAAGCCATCATGTATCTGCTAAGACAATGTTCCATTTGCTGGGTCTGTTGACTACAGCCATCATAACCATCCCTTTTGCCTGCCTTCATATTTGCATTCTGCAGCAGACACTTTGTGTTCCAGTGGGACCAGCTGACAGATGAATAGGAACAAATGGTACTTGTCACTTCCCTTCTATGTCGTGCTGTACTGTATGGACCCCCCAAACATGCCACAGGGCATTCAGTTCTTTACCAGGCTCCCGTGCAGATACTAACAAAGGATGCCTTGGGGATCCAGCCAGGTGTCCACCTCTGGTTGTTCCAGGCTCTGGGCACATGTTCCAGTCTGGAGCCAGATCTGATATTCTAGAAATACAGGCTGTTCTGCTTGATCTGCAGGCATTTCAGGCCCATCTTGGCCTTGGTCCCTTGCTGATTCAGACAGACCATGTTGGTGTCATGCAATATATAAACAAGCCATGGCGGAACTCAGTTTTACCCTTTGTGCAGGGAGGTAGTGAGAGTGTTGTGCTGTCTCACAGCAGTCAGCTGTAGGCTGCTGTTCTCCCAGGTGTCCAAAATATCTTAGCAGACAGGCTAAGGAGTTCTCAGTCCCAGACTGATGGGAACTGCTGACATCCATGGTAAACAATCTCTTTGCAAGGTGGAGTCGTCTGGAGTTGGACCGTTTTTCATCCTCACACAACGCAGGACTTTTGCATTTCTGCTTATTCCCTCCAGGGTATGCAGTTTTTTGTTGAGATGCATTGTCCCTCCTGAAAGGTTACTTTATGACTTTCCTCCAGCTCCTGTCATACAGAGGGTACTGCTCAAGCTACGACCAAAGCATGCTACCCTAATACCTTCTGGCCCCACCAGATCTGGTTTCCACATCTGCAGCATCTGACAGTGGAACATCCTTTTGGCTCCCTCTGGGTCTGGGTCTGCTGTCCCAGGTCAGGGGGTCTCTGATCCACCCGGACCTCAGATCTCTGCATCTGCATGCATGGCTTCTAAAGCTGTGGCCATTGCCCATTTTAGGGTTTCCCCTAAAGCTGCTGATGTCTTGCCTGCAGCTTGAAACCCCACTACCAGACATAATTATTCTTTAAAGTGGAGGTATTTGTCCATATGTTGTGCTTCCCATTCTGTAGACCCAGTTATATGTCCTGTGAATAATGTGCTGGACTACCTACATTTTTTTATGTGACTCCGGTCTCCGGTACTCATTTATCCAGGTGCATTTGGCTGCCATTTCGGCCTTTCATGCCCCTATTTCTGGGCGTACAGTGACACAGTTGGAAGTGTCTTGTACGTTTCTTTAAAGGCATTTTAAACATGCATCCCCCAGTTCAAAAACGGGTCCCACTTTGGGACCTTAATTTTGTTCTCAAAGAATTGACTGTGGCTGCATTTGAGCCTGCTGAGACATGTGATGTATTTCCTTTCATGGAAGGCATTTTTTCTTGTTGCAATTACTTCTGCTTATAGAATTTCTGAGCCTTAGACTCTCACGGCTGAGCCTCCTTATTCAATTCTCGACAAGGATTGAGTTTCCTTATGGACAAAGCCTAGGTTTTTGCCTAAAGTGGTTTCAGATTTCACAGTGAATCAGACTGTTTACCTTCCTTTGGATTTTGCAGAGCATTTCTACAAAGGGGAAACTTTGCTGCATATGCTTGATGTACAGAGAACACTGCATTTCTGTCTGTCACACTAAGGACCACAGAAAGTCCTCTCAGCATTTTGTGTTGTTTGTCCCCATGAAGGAGGGTGTCTCTGTGACTAAACCAAGCCTGTCCAAATGGTTGGGCAGCCACCGAAGCACAGTAAGGAGCTTCTTGGTTCTGTTCATAGCCATCATACCCATGGTGTGGCCACATTTGTTGCCTGTTTCTAAAATGTTTCTGCAGCTGATGTGTGCTGCTGCCACATGAAGTACTTTTCATACTTTCACTACAGTCTTAACATTGTCTTTGTATCTCAGAGACATGCTGGATTTGGCCTTGGTGTGCTACAGGACCTCCTGTCAGGATGTCATATCAGACACTGCCTTCCTCCCTGGGTACTTTCTGTACTGCTTCGAATTAGTTACAAAGGTGGTGCCCTGTGGAGGAGATATCCTCAATGAAGATAGAACAGTTACTATACCTTCTGTAACAGTAGATCTTTGAGAGAATATCCTTATTTTGGCCACAGTGCACCCACCATTTTCCCCCTTATACTGATTGATGCATTTGCTGGCAGAGATGCCTACTGCCTTCTTGGGGTGTTCATAAGTGCCTTATGTTTCTGTTTCTGTTTCTGTTTCACTCCTATGCCTCTTCAAGTATGCCTGGTCTTGGTTTGGTCTCCTGATTCCCCCCAGAAGGATTTCCTGCGAGTTCATCTCTGGTGGGAACCGAGGAGTGATGAGGCCACCCACATTATATGGGCATTGGTGTTGTACATTATTGTGGGCAGTCCCTGCCTAGCAAAAGTTTCCGAGTGGTCCTGATGCCAGCGGCTTATAGTACCAAAGATCTGGCCTCAAGAAGATTCTCTCGAAGATTTACTGTTATGGTAAGTAACTGTTCTTTGTGGATTCCCTCCTGTCCTTATCAGATACTGGTTTACAGTACTCTTTGGTGAAATTACATTTTGCAGCTGTATCAGCATTCGTTGTCCTTACTGGTGGTAAAACAGTTGCAGAATTGAAGGCATCCTAGTGATTCCTTGAAGGGATGCTGCACATACAGTACAGTATGTCCCCTGATCTGTAAACCATTCCACCTTGGGACCTTAATTTTGTTTTGACAAAATTTGAGCAGGGGCTCCATTTGAGACCACTGCTACTTATGCTTGAAAAATTTCTGAGCTGCACGCTCCCTTCCTACTTTATTTGTTACTGTTATAGGGGTTCCTTACTAACCAGTCTTCATTTTCGACCTAATGTGGCTTCTGATTTCACATTAAATTGGACCATTCACCAGTTTGTCAATGTTTTCCTCTTCTAATAAGGGCAAAGCTTTGTCATATAATTAAGATGTACACATAACCTTACGTTTCTATATTGACCATACTGTGACCTGTAGAAAATCCTCTCAACTTTCCCTTTGCAACGAGGGATCCCCTTTTTTCTAAACAATGTCTATCCAAATGGTTGGCATCCAGTATTCGTTCCTCTTACTAGGTGCACGTTAAGGAGCTTCCTGGCATGGTCCATGGATGTTCGACTTCTGGCATGTTTTCATCCCCTCCTTCCTCCTTTGTTTCATTCCTGGGTAACAAAATCATTGCCTGCTGTTTTCTGTGGGGCATTCTCCTCTCACCATTATAGGCCTCATCTTCCAGTCTGTAACCTCTCCAGTGTGACTGGTCCTGGTCTCCCAGTTCCTCTTGGTTGGATAACCTCTAAGCTTGTCTCAGGCTTGGAACTGAGGAGAGGAGGGGGCCACCCACGTTTTATAGGTGGCGTTGACATACGTCATCGTGGGTGGACTCTGGCTGCCAAAATATTCCAAGTGATCCTGACACACACCGCTTAGAGTTTCAAAGGTGTAACAATAATGGAGATGCTCTCAAGGATTTGCTGTTAGGGAAGGTAAGTACACTGTTTGTTACTAGTATTAGATTGACATCTACACATCCACCTGACTCTCGGTAAGAGAAACTCAGATTCATGATTTCAGCATGCAGATCTGAGGTTTTACTGGTTGACAACACCAGAGTAGCGGGAGGACCTAACTAGAAGATGTATGGTGACTGAGCTGCACACAGTGGAGCTAAGTGTGAATGTGAACAGAATACTGTTAGCAGAACTATTATTACAGGTATGTAATCTCTATTTCCTAACCTCTACAGGTAAGTAAGCTCTATTTCAGGTCCATTTAAGTATGGTATTTTGTCTGAATTAAGCACTTTAAAATGTGTGTGAAACCTGTAAAAATCTGCCTTAGGAGAGGTAGTTTATCTACTAGAAATTGCTGTTGTAGCATATAATTATACCAAAAATAATTTGGTGACCTTGTTTTAAACTTTCTGGGGAGACATTTTCTGATATTGAAAGAATACCGTACCAGTGTTTCTTCTAATTCTCTGATGGATTGTTGTCCCCTTGCAGCTTAAAAACCATCATGTCTTTTAATCATTTTAAAAGTCGGGCCCTGACCTTCAGGGCAGTGACAGTTTTAATACAGGGGAGGGCTTGGGAGGGATAGCATGGAGAAGAAAAAGAAGAAAGGCAATGCAAAGAAAAAGTGTGAAAGAGACAAAAAGAGAAAGGAAAAGAAAGGGGAGCAATTATGGAATAAACCCTGAGAATGTGCGTTTCATGCCTTGGGAGAAAAACTATGTAGTACAAATCCACTTTTGGTATCATTCATGGAAGACTGCATCCTATGGAGTAACTATAATACATCCTGCTGTTTTGCTGCTTGATTCCTAATGAGCTTTGGTGGAAGAATATAATTTTATGAATTCTGCTGTATGCTTGAATATAGTGTGGCATGATTTTAGTTTGCTGTGTAACCTGAAAAATTATATCTTAGAAAACATACTTTTTTTTCCTTTTTAAATCATTGGTGCTAAATGTAATGCTTATGAAAGGTGAGGGGTTAAAGTCACTGAAACTAAACCCTCTGTTCTTTATAAGACAAATGACGCTTGAGGCAGGCAACACGTAGGCTTCCCCACACAGCTCTGCACGTGTGCTGTACTACTGCTGACCTGGAAAGAGCATAGCAGTGCTCTGAGGAAAAATATATCGATACTCATTTAGTCTAGACCATCTTATGAGTAAGGGCTGTCAGTTATGCAGTATCTGAATGTTTGATGGTACTGTGATGTAGACAGCTGCCTTTGTGAAACTGGACTTAGACTTCCAACTTCATTTCACTTTCAGTACTTCTGTTTTTGCCCTCATTGTCTTCTGCCACCTGATCTACTTTGGGCAGTGGTTAAATTTAACATTGTTTGCCTGTTTCTTGTGCTGGTGGGAACAGGCTAGTTCAAGTGTAGTTTTTCCCCTAGCATTCTGCTAGAGGAGGCAGTATAGTGTAGTGGTTAAGGGCACTGAGCTGCAAATATGGAAATCTGGGTTTGAATCCCATCAGTCCCCACTTGCATACTGTGTGAACCTGAGCAAGTCACTTAACTTCCTTGTGCTCCCAGGTCGCACATGGAAGCGAGCTCTGGCTTAGTGTGCCTTTCCTGGTTAAATAATTTACCCTTTCCCTATAGTGCATGTTAGTGTGCTGAGCCAGGGTTGAGTGTTGACCTGGGGACAGGTTGGGTGTTGGAGGGGGGCTGTCCATCTGTTAAAGGACTCATTCTTGTTCATTCCTAGTTGCAGGATATGCAATACCAGAGAATGGAAGTGTGTCCAGGAACCCCAGGTCCAACCAAGTGAGCCTGTTGCTCAGTGGTTAGACCATCGGGATGGTATTCTGGGGGCCTGGGTTCAGTTCCCAGTAGGTCACATTATTTCTCACTACAGTGTAGGATTTAAATTGCTTAGCAGTGGCCAATACTGCAACACAAAAAAAAAATCTAATTTTCACCGTGATTATTCCTAGCTGCAGGATATGTAATACCAGCAATGTGTCAAGGAACTCCAAGTCCAACCATGTGTGCCTGTTGCTCAGTGGTTAAAGCAATGTGACGGTATTCAGGGGACTTCAGTTCAGTTTCCAGTAGGTCATATTATTTCTTTCTCACCACAGTTTGAGATTTTAATTGTTTAGCAGTGTCTAATACTGCACCAAAAAACATTTGTCTTTTTGGTCATTCCTAGTTGCAGCATATGCGGTACCAGAGAAAGAAAGTGTGGCCAGGAACCCCATGTCCAACCATGTGAGCTTTTTGCTGCATGATTAGAGCACTGCGACGGTATTCTGGGGGCTTGGGTTCAGCTCCCAGTAGGTCACATCATTTCCTTCTAAGAATGGGATTTGAATTGCATAGCAGTGGCTAATACTGCACCAAAAAACACCTAGTTGTCATCTGTTAAAGGAGTCGTTTATATTTTCAGACATCACTTGAGACCAGCAGGATGCTGGGAAAATCTTGACAATTGCTCAGTGCAGAGTCAGTTTCTGCTTGCAGCCATGTTAGAGGCCTGTGCTTGATCATACTCGCAAGTGCATTCCAGAGTTAATGCAACCCAGAGGGCTGGCCAAGGGAAGGGGCTGTTATCATCATGAAGAGATGCACACAAATAAAACAGACCTACACATACATGCATGCGTGCACACTGAGGCTCTGACTCTTGATTTCTGTGTTACCGTCTCCTTCCTTCCCTACCAACACTGATACAAGCCACTCTCTCTATCTGAGGCTAACCGGTCATGTGAGGGCTGTAGGCAAACTGATAAATGTGTGCTAGTGTAGTCCGCCACTTTGTTTTCAGAGAAAAGAGAGCTGTAGTCTGACGCATACTTAAGAGATGGAGAGGGTTTGCATAAAGTCATTTTTAAGAGCTAGTGTACTGTCTGGAATTAACTAACTTTCACAAGATGTGTGATATCACGTCTTGCATCTAAAGTCTTTTTTCTTTTGCTAATTAAAAGTTTTCTCCCTGACAGTACCAGGTGTGATGTGTGGAAAAGCACTTTATCTGGAGGCTGACATAATCGGCTCTATTCCTCTCTATTCATCATCAGTACTGTGACCTCGCTGATTGTGACATCACTGGTAACCAAGAAGAGCCAGTCTCCTGCTGCTTGACTGGTAACATGTGACACGTTACCAAATCAGGCAGCAGGGCTTGTGATGTAACAATGAGTGAGGTCACATGCTGATGATGTATTAAGAAGAACTGAACTACATGTCTGCTTCCAGTGAAGAACTGCTTCACTTCATACTCAGTACTGTTAGGTAGCAGACCATCTAATCAGCATAAAGAAAATTAAAAATACTTTAGAAATAAAAAGTAATGAGGAGCTACTTTTTAAACATTAGTAAAACATTCTGCCAGCTATTGTTTGGTGCTACTATCTCTTTTTAAGGTCCACAATAAATACCTAAATCATTCACTAAAGTCCTTTTAAGGACAGTTGGAATGGGGAACAAGTGTCTACAGCAGTACTTTTTGTGTTGCTTTCATTACCTTGTCCTATAGGGACTACAATTGAAAAACTGTAATTAGAAAGAACTGTTGGGGACTGCAGCAACAACATATATTTTTATTTTCTAAAGGTTGCATACAGTATATTTTATATTTTTGGTTTCATTTTTCAGATCAGTGCAGATAACTTTACTTTGGTGCCATACCTTCTCAGTGGTGCAAGTACTAATTGTTAGTTTCTACCTTGAATCTCTCTGTCCCCAACACCAACCATGTCTTCTTTGTTTGATCTTATGAGATACCCCCTCACCCACCCACACTGGAGCACCAATCAACCTGTAGCTTCAGGACCCAGTGTGTTGCATGGATGGGGTCTCCCATAGTTTCCGGACAAGCCACTGGAACATGAAGGACCAAGCTGGTGTTATCCAACCCCATTCCCTGATGGTTTCTTCTGTTGGAGCCTCCCACCGTCCAGTGTTGGGATGTTGTATGGCCACCTATTACTGTACATCTGCACTGGCTCATGGCCTAACCATATGGGGCATTGCTGCAGGGGGTGGTTTTCACCCTCCCCACAGAGTTGGGATGTGCTGCCTCCATAGTTTGCCGGATTCCTTTGGACCAGGGATGGAAGTCCACTGTGTGGAAGCCCGAGTGACATCAGACTGAATGTCTCATTTCACTCCAGTCTAATCCAAGGAATAAAATGTGTACTGTAATCCTAGAAACATAACTGGCCACACCTACCATCTGGCAATATCCATTATATCCCATAGCTAGGCACTTTTCAACTACAAAACTGTACTACAGAAAACAAATCCTTCCTTACTCTCCAGCTTGTTTCAGCTTGTAATCAGCAGACACACACTCATGGGGCTGTCGGTAGCACTAGCAGACGCACCACTGCAAACTGCTCTTTAAGGAGTCACATGGGACTATTTTATCACTTCTGATACTATGAAACATAAAATTGTATGAAACTCCTACACAATCTGGTCTGCATGTGGCATGTGTACATGGCAATCTGGCCATTTTACAAACACAGTAAGATACACAGGGTGTTGGTTCTCAGGGATTAACTGCATCTCCCAAGGGCTGAAAGAACTCTGTGCATGCATCTCATACTTCACAGCACCAAAGGGTGTGCGCTTAATCCATGAAGACCAACACCCTTTTGTGCCTTGTTTACTAAACAACGATAGGAAGCTTACCTTAGCCACTTGTTCTAATAGTCCCCAAATCAATAACGTTTATTTTTTTTTTTGGAGGGGGGTTGTTTGTTTTTAAAGAAATGTAAAGGTCGGTTTGCATTTGTCCAACAATAGTCCAACTGTCTGTTAACTAACTGATGATAGTATTTTGCTGTCTATTTTGCTAAATGTTTTTTAGGCTAGGATCAATTAGTACTGTATTTTTATAAGTTAGGAAACTTCATAAGTTATTTTGGAATTTTTGTGTTTCTATTGTGTCTCATTACTTGCACAGACTTAAACAGGAACCTTTAAATCACTCTGTTTCCTTTTTCTTGGTGTCCTACACCCTAAGGCAGACACATTTGCTCACCTTGAGACAAACATATCCAAAGCACTAGACACCTGCATGCCTAGAAACAAGTGCATACATGCTGTCAGACAGATTAATTTAAGCACTCCTTCACTCACATCTGCTTACACTCAGTTTTTGTCCCCTCCAGTAATTGGCAGACCACTTCACATCTATAGCTGGATTTGTACTCAGCAGCTGGTTTCAGCTTCTAGGGAGTACTATCCTTATTTGGTTTCCAATGCTGCGCACACACTTACTCTTCAACTATCCCTGAGAATTGCAGTGGTGGTTGGCCAGCATGAAGTTGTGAACATGATTAGAATGTTTAGTTCTAAACAAGAAATTCTGCTGGTAGCTGTGTCCACACCAAGCCTGGAAACACCTACTGTACAACTACTGTGAGCTCTCTCATGAGGGGCTCAGCAGATCCCAAACGTTTTTGTTTTGGGTCGTCCACACAGCTCTGTCTACAGTGATACAGGTGGTTTTCTAGCCTCAAAATGCTATAGAATGGTAAGTGTAAATGCACCTAACATATTTCTGCCCTATGTAAAAGAGATGTCTTCCTGATATCTTTTTTTTTAAGCTACATTTTAGGGATTGTGCTAAGGACAACTTTTTAATTTCTGGTTAGTATAATTTATATGTGAAAGTAGCACTTTGTGTTTATAGTTAATCTTGTGATTACAGCACAGTGCTGTGTACCTGGAGACCCAGTTATGGATTCTACCACAGTATATTACAGCTTGACATTGAGTAAGTCACTTAACCTCCCTGTGCTTAACCCTCTCTCCCCCCCGTCTCTCTCTGTCTCTCTCCTCGTTTATAAATGCTTCCAAGATTTCCTTAACCTCCCTCAGTCTCTCTGTACTTGCTTAGTGGCAGATAGCACTGCATATGGCTTATAAAGTGCTCTGGGATACAGTGCATTTAAAAACTGCAAAAGAAAACAACATTATAGGCAATCTAAGCCCCATTTGCTTTACTGAAACAGAAACCTTGCTTACAGTAGCAGCTGACCAGCCACTGCAGCCTCTGATCAAAATAAGCAGGGTTGCACTATTGCAGGGGGCTGGTTGGTTGGTTGGCTAGTTACATTAAAATATCAGTATTGATTGAGGGGCTGTAGGAGTTGCTCTGTCAGCTGTTCATTTTTTCATTCAGCTTTTTATCCTTCTTTGACTGACCTGCCAGCCCCGACGGCCACTATCCCCATGGGATCGAGCCTCCAGCGGTCCATACGGCCCACACCCAAAGAATGCTGACAGCTGTCATCTAGGTGACATGTAGTTTTTCCTCCCCATTTTCTCCTGTGCTCTTTGACCCTCCCACCTCCTGCACTGCCCATGTGATACCTTTGTCAGTCTCATGCAGGTAAAATGTGCTCCATGCAGAGGAGTAATCTTCCCTGCCTGCTGTGGGTTCACTGTGGTGGCAGAACCTGGCCCCAACCCTCCTTGAGCTGGGATGCATTGCCAGTTGTTGCATTGCCTCCGTCCTGGTCATCTGAGTATGCTTCCAAACCCAGGTCGTCAGCATGGCTGTGCACTGCATGCCACTGGGTTATCAGGTGGTTCCAACTAGCTTTTATTAACATAGAAACATAGAAGTTGATGGCAGATAAGGACCGCAAGGCCCATCCAGTCTGCCCATTTCTTTTTCTACCTTATAAATGTGCCATTGGCCTTTGCTCTGTCAGTGGCCTATCTATTCATACTCATCTGTATTGCTCCCTTATGCCTATCCCATGCCTGTTTGAAGCCCTGCACTGTATTTGTAGCCACCACTTCCTGAGGTAGACCGTTCCATGCATCCACCACCCTTTCTGTGAAAAAGAATTTCCTCACATTCTCCCTTAATCGGCCTCCCTCTAATCTCATGCTGTGTCCTCTTGTTCTGCTATTTTTGTTATATTTATATTTAAACATTATTGTGCAAAATGCAAAAGAAAATGTTGCAAATTTGCTGTAACACACACACACACACACACACACACACACACGATTATAACAATTAACATGATTTTTATGGCGCCTTTCAAATACCAATGCACCTAACAAATTTAAAATATCAAAACAACAATCTTAACAACATAAATGATATAAAATCACTAATGTCATCATACAATCATTCACCAAATGCTTGGTGCCATAGATATGTTTTCAGAGCTCGCTTAAATCCCTCCAGCATCATGCACTCCTGTAACCGATGGGGTAGAGAGTTCCAAAGGGTTGGGGCTGCATGCATAAATGCTCTGGCCCCAGAAGATTTCAGACACACACTTGGAATCTCTAGCAACCTCTTGTCAGCTGAGCGGAGCGATCGCCCAGGGCAGTAGGGAACCAGGAGCTCTTTCAGGTAGTCCGGGCCCAGTCCGTGTAGGGCTTTAAAAGTCAGAAGACCGACTTTAAAGGTAATCCGCCACTGTACTGGCAGCCAGTGCAGTCTGCGTAGCACTGGCAAAATATGACAGGACCGAGACAATCCTGTCAAAAGCCGGGCCACCACGTTCTGCACTAGCTACAGATGATGGATTTCCACCACCAGTAGCCCTAGGTAAAGGGAGTTGCAATAATCTAAGCGCGAGGACACAAATGCATGGATCAGAGTAGGGAGGTCACTGTATGGAACAAGGTGCCTAATCCTGGAGATATTACTCAGATGGTAAAAAGAGGATTTGTCGACAGCCAATACCTGCGAATGCAGGGTCAGCCCTTCGTCAAAAATTACCACCAGGTTTCACACCCGTTCAGAGGTCGGGAGTGATAAGCCCCCCAAGAAAAAGTTCAGAGGGCGAACCAACCCTCTATCCCACAACCTGGATCCACAACCAGCACTTCAGTCTTTTCTGAGTTAAACTTCAGCCAACTGGAATCCACCCACTCCTGGATTTCTGTGAGGCAGCTATTAAAGACCGAGAGAACTCCATCCTGATCAGGTGCAAAAGAAAGTTAGATCTGGGTATCTTCAGCATAGCAGTGAAACCTCAGTCCATACCTTCTTACAGTGTCTCAGAGGGGCAGCATATACACTGCGAACAACATGGGGGCAGCCTATACACTGGGGACAACACTGATCCCTGGGGTACCCCACATGACAGAGAAACTGGATCTGAGGAATAAACCCCAGACTCCACTCTCTGAGTTCTTCCTGTGAGGAATGATGTAAACCACCCGAGGACTGTACCTGACAGTCCACAGATGAACCTCAGGCGGCCAAGCAAAACCCCATGGTCCACAGTGTCAAATGCTGATGAGCAACCTAGAAGAACCAAGATTGAGCGTCTCTTCCGATCTCTAGCCATCAGCAGATCAATGAGCACCCGAACCAGTGCTGTCTCCATATTATGTCTCTTTCGAAATCCGGATTGGAGGGACTCATAGATGTCGTGGATGGTCAAATGATCCTCCAGTTGTGCAGCCACTGCTTTCTCATCACCTTCCCTAAAAAGGGAAGGTTAGAGATTGGTCTGTAGTTTGCAAGGCTGTCTGGGTCCAAAGAAACTTTCTTCAAGAGTGGTGTCACCACCGTCTCTTTCAGGGAGCTAGGAAACTCACCTGTTTCCAAGGAGCACCAGACTATCCGAGCTAGGACCAGACCGATTAAATCAATACAACCCTTGATCCTGGGTCCAAACTACAGCACGTGGGGCGCACAATCTAGACAATCCGCATGACATCCATGAACTCCGGTTGGTCGAAGGTACTCCAGGAAAGCCGAGGAGCAGTGGCCTCGTGCTGATCCAAAGCAACGCTCATAGAGTGTGCTGGTTAGAGTGCCGCCCTGATGTCGGCCACCTTAGTTGCAAAGTATCGAGTAAGTTCATTGCATTCTACTTGCAAAAAGGCTTTCCGGACTTGTAGACAGGCTGGGCTGCACAGTCTGTCCACAGTTCAAAACAGCTGAGCTGGTCGATTCTGAGCAGCCCCAATCTCCCCGGAGAGGAACTCTCCCTTCTTACGGGTGATTGCAGATTGATAGACTTGATAATGGTCCATCAGTCTAAGGTGGTCAGCATCATATGGATTGCCAGCAATACTCTAACTCAAGGCCCTAGTCGCCGCATCTCCTCAGAGTCCCATCAAACCAGGGATCGAGGGCAAAGGGAGAGAGGACAAACTCGGATGGGAGCATTGACATCCAGGGCTGCCGAAATGGCTGAATTATAAGTCATCACGAGGGCCTTTGGGTCATTGTTTGCCACTGGGAGGGACGATTACTAAGGTAATTTGCATGAGAAAGGTTTGTTACTTAGCAGTAACAGTAAGAACATTCAAGAGAATCTACTCCATACAGTCACACCCGATGGAACGTAAGACAGCAGTGGCGGGACCTCCCAGGACACACGAGGGCCGAGGCAGCTCCTGTATGATGTTAAATGCCTTGACTTTGTCTGTATAACATGGGTGGCCCCATTTCACTTCAGATAAGCAGAGTTTTAAAATGTTACCAATCAATGGGAAACAGAAATCTCTCTCTAACCAATCATACGGGGGGTGGGGGGGTAAGCAGATCACTACAGTCTGACCAAAAAAATAATTAGGCAGCTGCAAGGCAGACCATGCAGTGGCTCTCCTTGCTGGGGGATGGAGCTTGGAAAATTGTGTGGCTCTACGGAAGGTGTTCTCATTATGATCTTCTGTAACAAACCTATCATCTGCTATGATCCCTCCTCCATAGAGCCACTTAATGGATGAGTACAAATCAATACTGCATCATAAAAATAGGGGTTTGGAACTGTGGAGGACTGCGCCCCAAAAAAAAAAAAAATACATCAGGCCTTGCAGCACAGCCAGGGCAAATCCATCCCTTTTCTGAGATTCGATCCAGACATTAATGTTTTGTGAATGTATTTATCTTACTTAAGGTGGCTGCACTACAAATCTTGGCTACTTAGACTGACCAGAAACAAGCCACAGAAGCCACGATGTCCTTAGTGGCATGCCCTGTAATTCTAATAGAGAGTGTTTATACAGCTTTCTGGTAACACAGTATTGTGCTGAAGGATATTCTCCTGGAGAGGCACTACTTACGCATGATATGCTGAGATGGCCAAAAGATGCACTTTCACAAAGGAGCACTGAAGATAGGCCTAAAACAGGTGGAGCAAATACTCCAAAACACTCTGGATAGGGCAGGTAAATGGATCCAGAGACCTAGGCTGACACCAGAAACTAGAGCCCTTGCATTTTTGTTAACAAGATGTATTTGCTAGAAAGCCTATCTGCAGCCAGCAGGATGGCCCAAACCTCAGGGAAATGCTAAACTGTGCCAGCCCTATCTTCTCAGGAGCTCAGCATGTAGCTGTAGTGACAGGAGGTCAGGATGCAGCAGATGACCATGAAACAGAGACAGCAGGCCTGGGCTGAGGTGCAACAAGAACTGTGTTTCCACTGTCCTATCACACAGTAGCAGGAACTAGACCTGTTCAGTCCAGAAGAGCCCACCAGAATCATGGATGAGTTGGCCTGGGGAAAGGCACAGTCTAACAGTCCCTTTCAGCAGAGGGATGCTTCTCTCCAGAACACCCCAGGCACTGAAGCAAGCACGTAAACATATGGCAGTTTTCATTATGTATTGGTGCAAAAAGATTCAAATTTGGTCACTCCTACCTACTGACAAAACAGCAATTCTACCATTTTCCCTCATTGCTGTAATTCATGAGGCCATGTCACTGAGTGCAAGAGGGCATCTGCCATTAGTTTGTGTGCCTGCCAGATAAGTTGTAGCAAGGGGCCTTGAGCAAGTACTAAAGATAAACAGTGTGAAACACTGGTGGACGGTTTTGGGGGGGATTAGTCCTGTGGTATGTTCATGGATGAGTGAGTGTTTCTTTGCAGCATCTTAGTGTCTTTTTTTTTTTTTTTTCATTTTGAAGTACTTGTGCAGTAGCCCAAAGCACAAGCTAGTTGCGGTGAGCGGTCCTGTCTGGTCTGTGTAGTAAGGTGCATATTGTGCTCCATAGCCCACTCCCACACCCATGTTGCTTCTCAGCACATGATAGGAGTGTTTCCCCTTGCTTGTTTAAGTAGTATGTGACATACTTGTTGTATATTTGTACTAGAAAGGACATCTCTGAACGTGTAGGACCAGGGCCTTGAGCCTGTACAATACTGCCCGCATCTCCAGCACATTTATAAAGAGAGTGCAGTCCACCATCGATCAGACCCCCTAAGTTTGGTGGAAGCCAATCTGTGTGCATCACCTAAAGTTGGAGGAATCTGAAGTCAGGGTTTCTTGAGGAAGGTTCCTGAGAAAAGGAGCCCCTAACTACAGATGCTGCCCTGATTGTTACTACTAGAGTGCTCTCTGCAGAGGGGCACATAACTTGATGGGGGGGGGTTCAAGAGACTGCAAGTGCAGTATCCATTGATAAATCTGCATATGGAGCCATGCCAGCTGGACCATGAACATGGACGCTGCCATGAAACCCAGAAACTCAAGCATAGTTCTGGCTAAAACCTTGTTGTTTCTGTCAGCCAGACTTGCCTGAGCTATTAGAACCCCAGCGTGATCCTCAGCAAAACTTTTTTGGTGTGAGATGTTACCATTATGGCTCCATTACTGCAATCTCTAGTAAAAGTTAAAAAAAGACTTTGGCACATTAACCAGGACACCTAGTTGGTCCAGCAGCTGTCAGTCAGCAAGAGACCCCTTCAGGAGCCAATCATCCAGACAGGGAACACGTACAGCTTCTCCAAGCTGCTTCTGCCTACCGCAAAGCATTTGGTAAATGCACGCTATGCTGAGAATAAGCCAAAGGGTAATCGTCCAAATTGAAAATGTTGCCCCTCTTGAGAAAACCATAGCTACTGTCTTACAGCATCTATGAATTTTTATGTTCCACTATGCATCAAGCATATCCGTTGCATACTTTGTCTCCCTGTGTAGCCTGCCTTGACACTGTAATGATGAAGAGTGCCTCCACCCTGAGTTCTGGTCAATCATTGGTGAACCATCAGTCCGACCATTCCCAGTGTGGCTGCTAAGACTGCAACTGAAGTCCCAAACAAATGGTATCACTGTTCCATAGAGGTCAGCTGCAGCCTAGAACTAGACCATGTGGCTGTGTTGTTGCCTTTTTTGGAGGCATGGTACCATGACTCCCTTAATGGCATCTGCCTGGTTTTCTTCTTTGACAACTTCTTTTCTGAAGTCTATGAAAGAGGAGGAGTCTTACTGGTAACTGCAAGGTCCTAATCTCCATCCGTGTGTTAAAGAGAAATGATTCTAATGACTTCTGCTTGTGTCTCTGTGGCAATTAGGGCAATGCTGAACATCATAGCCTCTTCCAAGACAGATAATGAAATGGTTGTGGCCATTGTTGCAGGAGAATTTGTTACCGCATCAATAATAAAAGGAACACCACCTTCTGTGGTGGTGGACTTCACAGTATACAATGTGGAAGAACACAGTGTTCGTCAGGGATATCTCGGTCATCAGGTCACACCCATGGAAGCTTTTTCTGCAGCCGTCTTATTAGAGGTTGCCCAGGCTGACATCAAGCTCCGACGTCTGGTCACACATCCTATATAAGCACTGGCAGCGTGGCTTCCTCCTTTGTTCTTTCCTGTTGTCGACCATTTGTACACGGACTCAGCGGCAGCTTCATCGCTCAGTTTGACCGCCATTTTAACTTACCATTTTTCTTTTACTTACCATTGAAAAACTTTAACGTAAAGTGATTCCTTTAACCTTTGTATGTCGAATTACTCATTCGTTGGCTCTTTTCCAACACTGTGAAAAGCAGACCTCCTCCATTGATGAACACCAGCTGCAGAAGTTCTTCTTGGGGCATACCTGGTGTCCTGGCCAATATTCCCCCTTCCCATATAACTGGTTCATGCAGTTGTCCAGGCTGTGTGTGGGTGTTAATGTGTGATATGGCCATCACAACACATTCAGTCACTTCACTACCAGTCTCGCATTGCTGGTAAAGTGCTTTGAGATACATTCTGTATGAAAAGCGTTATGTAAATGCTGATTCTTCTTCATGGAGCAACAGGCAGCCAGCGAAGAGCAAGGGTCTTCTGGAGCCCCCCCACCCAGTTACCAGTGTCTTCCTCAGGCTCACAGGCCACCGAGGCCCAGGACAGGTCCTTGGGAAAGCATTCTCGGCAGGAGAGGAAACGGCCTAAAGACCTCTCCCCCATAGGCGATACTGGTCCCTGCTGGATTTCTCCTCTACCTCTCCAGGGATCGCCCCATCAGCTGCTTCAGCACAATGGCCCGTGCAGGCCTCTGCTACCACCAGGCCCCCCCCATGGTGGATTCATTGTCTCCCAGTTGTCATTAGGCTGTGTAAGGGGCCATCAGCCCCACCCCCACCATTGAGACCTCTCGAGCCTCAAGGTCTGTCTGTGCAAGGCCCTCCTGCTACCACTTCAGTTAGCAGTTCATCAGATCAGGGCCTCACACCCTCTCTGTCAGTGCCTGTATCAATGACCATTTCCTTTCCTACCATTGACCTTAATACTATACTTACCTCTGTTACCATGTCTCTCCTAATTCCGTGGCCTGGCGCGTCATTGCCTGCACCATTGTTGGCTGTTTCGGTGTCAACACCTGTTTGACCTGTGTGCCCTGTGTCCCCAAGAGAGCAGTCGGTTATAGCATTCATCAGTCCCTGCTTCAGAGCAGACCAACCCGATCTCATCCTCCCTGAGGAAGGAAGACGTTGATATGGAATCCTCTGACAGGTCCACCGTCTTCTCCAGGATTGAGGAGTCTGTAAAGCACACTCCTAGGTCCCCTCCACAGGACCCCTACTTTTTCAACATCATAAAGCAGCTCTCCTCTACCATGACTTTCCAAACTGAGGAGGAGCAGGAAACCATGAGAAATCTGGTGGACTTCCTGGAGATCCCAGAGTCTCCACCAAATGTTATTTCTCCCCTGTTGCCAGCCTTAAATGATGAAGCCACAGCAGCCTGACGCTGGCCTAATTTGGTACCAGCAGTGCCCAGGAAGGCTGACAAGCTCTATCAGGTGCCTTAGGGGTTGCCCTTCTATGCAGCCCGGTCTAAGACCAACTCTGTGGTCATCATAACTGCACATGACAGAACTAAGGTCCCTAAGGTGCTTAGGTCTCTGACCATGAGTCCAGGAGATTGGATCTCTGGGGCAAGAGAATTTTTGCCTCAGCCACTGTAGACCTTAGGATTGCCAATTATTTGGGAACAGGTTACAACATGTTCTAGGGCTAAAACACTTTATCTAGAGACTTTCCTTAAATTTGGCCTAGAACGACTTGTTCATGAGCCGACCAGAGGCAAAAATATCCTGGATCTGATCCTACCCAGTATTCTTGAGGCTATTACTGTGGTAGAAATAACTCCCCAGTTGGGAAGTAGCGATCACTTTTCTATGTTGTTCACATTAGACAAAGGGTATAACATCCAATGCCAGTCAGCATACAGATATAACTATGCAAAAGGAAATTACAACAAAATAATAGAAATTCTGCATGAATTAAACTGGGAATTCATGTTAGACATTAAACGAAAGCTGGGAATTATTCAAATAAGTACTTCAGAAACTAGAAAATATATTTATCCCCCATAAACAAATACGGAGCCATAAAGGTAAAATGCCTCAATGGCTGACTTATAAAGTTAAAAAGCAGATTAAAAGGAAAGAGAAAGCCTTTAAAAATATAAAAAATGTCTAACACTGAACATAACAGAGCAGTGTATAAACAGGAATTAAAAATAACTAAAGATTTAATAAGGAAAGAAGGAAAGAATTAAATTAGAATTTAAATTATCAGTTGCAAAAGGTCATAGAAAAGCATTCTATTCCTATATCAGAAACAATAAAAATCAAGACCATATGATAAGTTGTATATATGATAAAGGTATTCTGATAGAAGGTGAAGAACATATAGCCACTGTCTTTAACTCATACTTTGATTTAGTTTTTTATCGGGTTAACACAACCCAAAATAATACCAAATCAAAACACTCAATATGAGGAAATTACATTGGAGGAAGTGTTTACATCTCTCAGTACACTAAATAAAAATTCTGCCCCTGGTCCAGATGACATAAACCCTTATTTTTTTTAAAGGAAACAATAAACCAAATCAAAAGACCATTGTATATAATATTTAATAGGCTACTTAAGGAAGGGGTAATGCTGAATGACTGGAGGATAGCTACAATAATCCCAGTTTACAGAAGAAAGGAAACAGGGATGATGCATGTAATTACAGACCAGTTAGTCTCACCTCGATGGTCTGTAAAACCCTAGAGAAGATGCTAAAAAACAGACTGCAAAAAGAGCTTACTAATAAGGGTTTGAACGACTTAACCCAGCACAAATTTGTTTCAGGAAGATCATGCACAACAAATCTTATCTGTTTTTCTGAAAAAAATAAGTGCCAGTTTCAACAAGGGGATCCCAGTAGACATAATTTCTTTGGATTTTAGGAAGGCGTCCGACCCAGTGGCTCATAGCATATTAATAGCAAAAATGTACAAACTATCACTGAATCCATATATTATTACTTGGGTAGCAAAATGACTGTCTGCTCATACACAGGTAGTTAAAATTGGTGATAACATAGAAACATAGACTGACAGCAGATAGGGACTGCAAGGCCCATCCAGTCTGCCCATTTTTTCTGCCTTATGAATGTGTCATAAGCCTTTACTGTGTCAGTGGCCTATCTATTCACATTCCTTTGTATTGCTCCCTTATACCTATCCCATGCTTGTTTGAAGCCCTGCACTGTATTCATATCCATCGCTTCCTGAGGTTGGCCATTCCATGCATCCACCACCCTTTCTGTGAAAAAGAACTTCCTCACATTATACCTTAATCGGCCTCCCTCTACTCTCATGCTGTGTCCTCTTGTCCTGCTATTTTTCTTACATTGAAACATGTTAGACTCTTTCACCTTGTTAATGCCCTTAAGATGTTTGAATGTTTTGATCGTTTGAATGTTTGCTCTAGAGTATACATATTGATCTCCGTTAATATGTCCTCGTATGTTTTCTGATGCAGTCCCTGCACCATTTTAATGGCCCTTCTCAGGATTGTCTCCATTTTGTTAATGTCCTTGTGCAAGTTTGACCTCCAGTACTGCATGCAGTACTCCAGATAGGGCCTAACCAGTGTCTTGTAAAGAGGGATTATTACCTCCCTCTTACAACTTGTGATACCCCTACTAATACACCCAGCATTCCTCTAGCATTACCTACTGCTTTAGTGGTCTGCCTGGATGATTTCAGGTCAATGTGATCATGATGCCCAAGTCTCTTCCTTCCCTTATGATTGTCAGCATCTCCCCTCCCAACCTATAGGTAGCTTCAGGGTTTCTCTTCTCTGTTTGCATGATCTTGCACTTCTTTGCCTTAACCCCACATTGCCACTCTTACAACCATTTTGCCACTTTATCCAGATCTTTTCTTATTCTGCCAGCCCCATCTGGATCATGGTAAGGTATCTAAAGCAATACCTGTAACAAGTGGTGTCCCCCAAGGATCCGTCTTGGGTCCGTTATTTGTATCTATATTAGTGACCTGCATCTAAATATTAAAAATCAGCTAAATAAATTCGCTGATGATACTGAGATCAGTTCTGAGGTTGATACCATAGTTTAAGATTAGTCATCTAGCTTCTGATTTAAAAAAATTGAAGTATGGGCATCTAACAACATGGCCTTCAGTGTAGACAAATGCACTGTTATCCACTTGGGACGAAATGATATGAATCATATATACCAGCTATATGGAATACCTCTTAAAACTGTAACACATGAGAAAGACCTAGGAATAAAAGTAAATAATATGCTATCTTCTTGGGACCATTGTAGGCAAGAGGCACTAGTTACTAACAGACTCCTGCGAGCCATCAAAAAATCATTCACCACTAGAAATGAAAATTGCATAATCCCACTGTACCATGCCTTCATTAGACCACACCTAGATTACGCTGCATCATTCTGGACTCTCTATTTAGTCAAAGATAGGAAAATATTGGATAGTGTACAAAGAAAGACTACTAAGTTGATACCAAGGGTTAAAAATATGGTTTACACGGATAGGCTAAATGAATTAAATCTATGTGACCTATAGCAGTGTAGAAATAGGGGAGATCTTCTTATGCTTTTTCATATATTACAGGATAAACATTTAAGAACTTACTGTAATCTATCATTTGTATCAAAATGTGACAATCTAACGTTGTCATAATAAACAACTATACATACCAAGGCCTGATACTGATAAAATAAACCACTGTTTTACTACAAGAGCATGTAAGTTATAGAATTCCCTCCCTCAGCACCTAGTGGATATTAACAATTTTTATCAGTTCAGAAGAGAGCTAGATAGGCTATTATTGGGCGACCTTCAGAAACCCCTACTCCACCCTCCAGTTATCCTCTGGCTCATTTACCTGTTCTGCAGGAGGAGGTGCAGTCCCTTCTACAGAAACAGGCCATCGAACCAGTTTCCAGGCACCAGAGAAACAAGGGATTCTATTTCAGGTTTTTCCTGGTACCCAAACAGAATGGTGATTTGAAGCCCATTCTGGACCTAAAGGACCTCAATCTGTATGTCCAGTACAAAAAGTTCTGGATGGTAACTTTGCCAGGCCTGTGCCCCTCCTCAAAACGGAGGACTGGTTCTGCTAACTGGACATGGGCTGGCAGTATAGCCTAGAGGTTAGAGGAACAAGGTGTGAACGAGCTTGATACATCCAGCAGACCAGACCTGAGTTTGATTCTCACAACCTCCACTTGCATACTGTGTGACTCTGAGTAAGTCACTTAACCACCCAGTGCTCCCAGGTCGCCCCTGAAAACAGGCACTTGTGCCTAGTGGGCCTAACCCGGTTACCAAAAAAGACTAGCTAAAACTTGCAGGATGCCTACCTGCACATCTTGGTCTTTCCTCCTCACAGGAAGTTCCTTGGTTTTGCCTTTCAGGGCGAGCATTGTCAGTTCAAGCTGCAGCCCTTTGGCTTGTTCTCTGCGCTGCAAGTGTTTAGTTGCGATCGCAGCAGTTCCCAGAAGGCTGGGACTGTATGTTTTCCCTTATCTGGATGACAGGCTCCTAAAGGCCCCATCCAGGGAACAGCTTTTGCTGACTCTGGAGCGAATTCTCCAGCTCTTCCACTCCCTGGTCATCACTGTCAGTTTACGCAAGTTGGTTCTGGTACTATCCCAACAGTTGCAGTATATAGGGGCGGACTCTGGACTCTGCACAGGGGAAGGCCGTACTCCCCCAAAACATGGTAGAGTGCCTCATAGCCCAAGCTCTGGAAGTCACCCAAAGTCGCTACATTCCTGCCAGGATGTACCTCAGATTGTTGGGCCTAATAGTAGCCACCATACCCACTGTTCCACTGGCCAGATGTCATATATGCACACTCCAGTGTACCCTCTGGGTACAGGGGGACCAGCGTATGGACATGTTAGATTTTATTTTATTTTGTAAGGTATCAGAATTACAGTCCTTTGAGTCATAGACTCCTTTCCAAAGGCTCCACGTCATATCACATAACACAGAATACATAATATATAGTAGTCAGAAATATACAGTTACATATGCTTACAATGTTACCACGCTGACATGTATAATACTGATAGATATACAATGACAGTTACAACAACAACAACAACAGTTAATGGAGTTTACAACCATTCACCTTGGCATTTATTGGGCTGTATGCAGTAAGTACAAAAGAGGCAATGCGCCTTATGCACAGCCTGTACAGGAGGTTTGGCTGGAATAATGTTATATTACATTGCAGAGACATATTAACAGGCACTATAGAGTCTAAAGCAGTCTAGAGGCTCGACTTTGTCACTTTAGATCAACCAGTCCTGGTCTCATCCCCCAGTATGCAAGGTGCTGCAGTGGTAGATGGACCCCTTGAATCTGCTTCAAGGCGTCCCATTCCAGATCTCCTCCCCGCAACAGATCCTAACCACAGATGCCTTGGGTCGGGGCTGGGGAGCGCACCTGGGCCCCTTTCAAACCCAGGGCTCTTGGCCCCAGTGGGAAGCCTCCCTGCACATCAGTGTCCTAGAGATGAGAGCAGTGCTCTACGCCATGCAGGCCTTTCAGGAGCACCGTGCTCTGGGTCAACTGCTGGTGCAGTCGGACAATCTAAGCATAGTGTTTTACATCAGCAAGCAAAGGGGGGATGCATTCGTACACCCTTTGCAGGGAGGCAATGAGTGTGTGGTACTGGGCACTAGATTACAGTCTGACGCTCTCTGCAGTCCACGTGCCAGGTGTGCTAAACATGCTGGTGGACAGTCTCAGCAGGTCTCAGTCCAGCATGCACAAATGGGATCTTCTCTCACCCATTGCAGAAGACATGTTTGACAGATAGGGTCGTCCAGAGTTGGACCTTTTTGTGTCCCCACTCAATGCAAAACTGCCTAATTTCTGCTCACTAGATCCAGGACTTGGAGTTTCTTAACGAGACACGTTATCCCTCTCTTTGAGTGGGATGTTTCTTTATGCATTCCCCCCATTTCCTCTGATCCAGATGGTGCTAATAAAGTTGCAGATGGAGGGGGCCAGCATGATCCTAGTGGCTCCATTCTGGCCTCAGCAGGTATGGTTTTCTCTGCTACAGCAGCTGGCGGAGGAACCTCTGGTCCCTCTCCCTCTATGCAGGAACCTGCCGACCCAAGATCAGGGGACCCTGGTCCATCTTAACCTTGGATCCCTCCATCTGCATGCTTGGCTCCTGAGAACATAGCCATCGCCAGATTTGGGATCTTACGGTGTGGCAAATGTCCTGGTGGCCTCCTGGAAGCCTTCCACTCTAGCTACTTATGCCATGAAGTGGAAGAGGTTTGCCATTATCAAGTCTGTCCACCTTCCTGTTTATTTTCCTGAGCATGCCAGTCCAGGGAAGCACTGCCGCATACATTAGATGTTCACAGAACTTTGTAATACTACTTGCTTTGGACCAAAGAAAGTTGAAAGTGGAAGCATTTGTTTCTTTCGCCCCAGGTAGAGAGGGCACTTCAGTTTCTAAGCAGTGTTTATCAAATGGCTGGCTAATTGCATCGTGTTTTGCTACAACAAGTACAGAAAAGAATTGCCTGGTGCTGTCAGCTCATTCCACCAGAGGCATGGCTACCTCTGTGGCTTGTTTCTGAGGGGTCTCAGTCGCTGACATCTGTGTGGCTGCCATCTAGAGTACCGTCCATGCTTTTACCAAGCACTACAGTCTGGATATTGCTTCAAGAGCCCGTGCAGGTCTCGGCAGGACTGTGCTGCTGGGCCTCCTGTCTTAAGTTTATGGAGAGCCTTCCTCACAGACTGTCTGTTTGCACTTGTAACTTCGTGGGACTCATTCCTACTGTGTGACCTGACAACTGGGATAACCCTGATGAAGATAGAACAGTTACGCAAGAACTTACCATAACAGTAGATCTTCAAGGGGATCTCAGTCATCAGGTCTGCTTTCCCTCCCACCAACCCCCTTTTTGGGACTGTTGTCTAGGAACTGGCTATCTGGTGTATCCAACCTTTCACGTAGGTCTGGGCACCTCTCTCTCCCTCCCCCCTCAATCCTCCATGGTTAGGGATGTGCTCCCTTTGTCTCTGGGGGAATGAAGTGAGGCATGAGAAGGGCCACTCACGCCTTTATAGAGTTGGTGACATCAGCGGACGATGACGGCACGGGTGGCCCCATTTATACTGCAGAAAATCTTCCATGTGGATTCCCATGCACGGACAGTGAAGTTCCTACGGTGTTGCCTGATGATTGAGATCCCCTTGAAGATCTGCGGTTACGGTAAGTTCTTGCGTAACTGTTCTTTCCCCTCCCACTCAGCCGGGACCTGCCAACTCAGGCCCAGGGGACCCTGGTCCATCCAGACCTCAAGTTCCTCCACTTGCATGCCTGGCTCCTAAGGACATAGCCATTGCTTGGTTTGGGGTATCTCAGAAGGTGGTGGACATCCTTGTGGCTGCCACAAAAACTTCCACCAGGGCCACTTTTTCTATGAAATGGAAGCGGTTTGCTATTTGGGCTGCTTCACATAGCCTGGAGCCTTTCACCTACCTGGTGAACCAGATTTTGGAGTATCTTCTGACGCTTTCTGATGCAGGACTCTAATACTGCTCACTTTAAGTGCACCTGTCAGCCATATCAGCCTTTCATGTGCCCATTGATGGTCATACTGTGGCACTGCTGGATGTGGCCCGTACTTTTCTGAGGCATATTCTCCACTTGATGCCTCCTATCCATATATAACCCTATAACCCTGACCCTCCTAGCATGTTCCAGATCCCTAGCCTGTTTCCAGCTCCACTAGCACTATATGCAAAATGGTTGCTTCTTGTACCATGATGTGGGATAGTGTGGCTCGGCATCTGTATTTATGGCTAGGAAAAAGGGGCCCTTTGGATTTATGTTTTTCTCTGGCCGTTGTGATTTGTACAGGTTGTAGTTGGACACAGGGCATCTTGTTGAATCCTGGGTTTCGTAGGCTCTGGGCTTTAATTTTCTGGGATTGGCACCATTTAATTTTTTTTCATTTTAGTTTTTATTCAGTGACTGAATAGGAGTGCTCAACTAAGACTAGCTCATTTCCAGTGAGTTCCTTGTGCAAAACAGCAATCAGTTACATAAAATATTATAGACATCAGCAACACTGATTGTTAATAATAATGGTTCAAAAACACTTTTCAGTCAGGAGTTAATGCCCATGAATACTTGTCCTAGTAAGTCTCAAGCTACCAAATTAATACCTGTTAAGTTAATTGCTCCAGAGTGTATTAAACAATCACCTGTTTGTGATTCTTGTACCCCTACTGTCTCAAAACAAGTGTTAGTCCTGGGAGATTCCGTCATTAAGCACATTGACAGGGCGGTGTGCAGTAGTGACAAGAGCAACCGCACTTGTTCTAGCTTCCATGGGGTCAGGGTATCTGACATTACCTCCATGATGCCTAAAATTTTACAAAATGCAGGGGAAAATCCACTGGTTATCATACATGCCAGTGATAATGATATAAACAACACCCCATTTAATCAGTTGCAACAGGACTATGTGGAGTTATGCAACCTGTTACTTGATAGGGGATGCTGTGTATGTATATCTGAAATTCTACCTGTCCCGAGAGCAACATCTACCATGATGCAGAAAATCAAAGACCTAAATGAATGGCTGAGAAAGTGGTGTTTTAAGCAGGATATACCCTGTATTACCCACTGGGAATCATTTTCAGATAGTTTTTCCTTGTTTTGCTGGGACGGTTTACATCTCAGTCGTAGGGGTAGTACATTTATGGGGAAAAGTGTCACTAAAATCATAAATCATTGTTTAAACTAAAAACAATGGGGGAGAATGGGTCTATTACCAAGTCTCTGAATACTTAACCAAAATATTATTACAACTAAATGTAAATTACTAGCTTTGAATGCAAGATCTTTAAACCAACTCAAATTAGCAGAACTCGAAGCCAAATGTAAAACTTTAAATATAGGTGTGGTGGGAGTAACTGAAACTTGGTGGGACACATCCTCAATTTGGTCCAGAGAAATTCCAGGTTATAAGTTGTATCATAAAAACAGATTAGATAAGCAAGGCGGTGGAGTTTGTATGTACATATGAAATGATATTCCTTCTTTTGGAGTGTGTTCTCCCTTTCCTTTGGAAAGTATATGGGTTAAAATCTTATTGAAGGAGCAATCCTATGTAACTATTGGTAACATATATCGCCCTCCATCTGCAAATTCAGATTACACAACTGATATGTTTAAAGAAATTACACATTCTTCAGAATCTCAAGATACTGTAATATTTGGTGACTTTAACCTCTCTCATATTAACTGGGACTCATTCTCAGGACAGTCCTATTCCGAGAAAGGTCTAATAGATGTGGTAGTTAGTACTGGATTATATCAACTTGTTACTGAACCCACTCGAGATCCTAATATTTTGGATCTATTATTTACTGACATAGAGCAACAAATTAGCAATTTACAAATTTGGGATCCACTTGGGACCAGTGATCATTCATCTATTCTTTTTGAAATTCAACAGTTTAAAACTACACAAAGGAAGTTATACTATACAAAAAATTATAACAAAGCAAATTTTTCTAAAATCAATGAATACTTACAAAACATAAACTGGGAATCTAATCTTCTTAATTGTACAACACAACAAGCTTGGGACTTTTTTAAAAACATTGTACATAATTTGGAAAATACCTTTATTCCATCTAAGAGGAAATTTAATAATAAAGGAAAAATTCCCCCTTGGTTCAACAAGACAATTAAAAATCAGATTAGAATAAAAATTAAACTTTTTAGGAAACTTAAGAATAGTTCTGTTCCATTTAAAACTACTCTATTACATAAATACAGGCTCTCTGTGAAAAACTTAAAAAATTCTATTAAATTGGCAGAAAATAAGCTAGAATTGAAACTAGCTCACACAAAACTGTCACAAATCTCTTTTCTCCTATATAAATATTAAAAAAAGGTGTATCAAGGACCATTGGTCCCCTTATAACCAATGGCTCTTCTCTATCTGATGTAGAAACCTTGAATCTCTTTAATAAGTACTTTTGTTCTGTCTTCTCTCAAAAATCACCTATTAGTACATTTAAAGTTCACCACATAGATTATCATAGGTTCTATCCAACTGACATTATGCATGCTATCAAAAAACTAAAAAAAAAAATGCTAGTCCGGGCCCAGACGGTATTCATCCATGGTTTCTTATCGAAACCTCTATAAATATTTCTATACCTTTATCAATTATTTTCAATAAATCCTTACAAGAAAGCATTGTACCAAATGATTGGCATTCAGTAATAGTTGCTCCCATATTTAAAAAAAGGCAATAGAGGTTCTGTGTAAAAGTATCGTAGAATTAGCCTGACCTCAGTGGCTGGTAAATTAATGGAATGAGTAATGAAGTCTCTAATAGATCAAGATTGTAAAAAATTAGGAATTTATGATTCAAATCAGCATGGGTTTACTCCCAAGTATTCCTGTACCACCAATCTGATATCTTTTTACAATAATATAAGAACTCTACTAGATGTGGGTGTCCCTACTGATTTAATTCTTTTGGACTTTAGTAGAGCTTTTGATAAAGTCTCACATGAAAAACTCATTACTAAAATGCACAGTCTAGGTTTGTCACCTGATATTGTCAACTGGACTTTAAACTGGTCGACAAATCGTTCTCAGAGAGTCAGACTTAATGATATCTTGTCTGATTCGGGTAGTGACAAGTGGTGTACCACAGGGGTCGGTCTTGGGACCAACATTGTTTAACCTATTTATCAGTGATTTACAAACAGGGCCAAATAACTTCATAGTTAAATTTGCAGACGATACTAAATTGGGGGGCAAAGTTAATAATCAAGAAAATATTTCTGCATTAAAGAAGGATTTGGAAAAATTAACACTTTGGGCAAATGAAAATCATATGCAGTTTAATCGAGACAAATGTTTAGTAGTGCATTTTGGTGTAAATAATCCAAAAATGATATCATATAAACGGACTACCACTTCACTCATCAAATTGTGAAAAAGATTTAGGGATATATGATAATAATAAACTTACATCAAATGATCACTGTGTTAGAACTGCTTGCATGACCAACAGACTTTTGAGGCAAATAAAACGCACTTTTGTTAATCGCACTGAACAATGCCTTATTCCATTGTATAGGGCATACATTAGACCGTATCTAGACTATGGCTCCCCTTTCTGGAATCCAAACCAAAAAAAGACATAGCAATTCTTGAACAGGTCCAAAGGAGAGTAACTAGAATGATTCCAAGATTAACAAACTTGGATTATCAGAACAGATTAAAAGCTACTGGTCTCTTCTCTCTTCAGACTAGAAGATTAAGAGGTGATATGCTTATGGTTTTTAATTTAATAAATTCACCAGATCTAATGGAAAAATGTGGTCTAACACTCTCCAAAAGGAGACGTGTTCCGAGACTGCATAATAAACAGCTTGAGCAAAAGGGGAAACTTTTTTCCAATAAGAGCATCCATTGTATGGAACACCTTGCCACAAGAATTGGTAGAGGCAACTAGTGCCACTGTCATTAAAAACAAATTAGATGTTTGGTTGAGGGATTATAGATGAATAATGTCCCACATAGTGTGGGGAACAGTCTCGATGGGCCCTGACCTTCTTTTGTTCTTTCATACCAAGTAATACCAAGTTATATAAAATGATAATTAACATGAAATAATCACAATCACTAGGACATAATATAAAAACATAATATACATGGTCATACAATACAAAAAACAAACATACCTAAACTAAACATCCAATATCTCAATCAATCAGTATGTTAACTAAACTCTACAACTGTTCTTACTTGTGCCTTATTGAATGTCCACTTTTTATTACACCAGCACAGATAGTCTTACTCCTAAGAATTGGGGGTAACGAATTCCAGACTTCAGGACCACTATATAATATATGTTTCCTGCCCAGTATTGTTTTTAGATTCGGGGAATTTATACTCCAAACCTGATTCGGTCTGAAAACCAGATTTAACAGGTCTAACCTTTAAGTAATCTAAGATATAATCAGGAACAAGCTGCTTTGAACGTTGTATCATAAAATGAACCATATGCAGAGATCATCTTTCTGTAAGACTGACACATTGTAACCTATCATATAATTCCAACCTATGTGTTCTTTTAGGTGCATCAAGGATAAATCTGGCCAACTTGTGATATATGCCAACAAACTTGGACAAGCTTCCAGCAGTAGCACCTGGATACATTTTGTCCCCACAGTCAATTATTGACATGACTAACAATTGTACCATATTCTTTTTTTTTTTTTTTTTGTAGCCTCTGTTATACAGCTCTTATTTTTATACAATAAACCCAAACATTTCCCCACCTTCTTTACTATTGATTCCACATGTATATCCCATGTTAAGGCTCAAGCTAAGTACATCCCAAGATATTTATAAGTATGTACTTGTTCCAGCAAAATATCAGATGTTCTTATTTGTAGGGACATATTCAAGGCACACTTATTCCCCTGCCTTGAGAAAAAAAATCACTTGTGATTTTTTTGCATTTAAAACAAATTTTGATTCGGTCAAGAATTTTTGTAACTCATCAAATGCTGTCTGCAAGAGAAGTTGTATACTAGTTATGGAGGAATCCCCCAGATATATAATCTTGTCGTCCGCGTATAGGTGGTATCTAACCCTACTATCTGTAATATTTATTTATTTCAACTCTCTCTGTTGCCCCCGGAGCCGGAACTCTCTCAGACCTCTCCACTGGCCAGTGTCGCTCTACTGCACACTGTGAGCCCCGCCATCCTCAAGGACATTACTTTCTCCCTGAACGCCCGGAGGGACATGGGGCCGAGGAGATCGAAGGGAGCAGTGGAAAGAGGGCTCCAGTGTTGATGATAGTATGCAGCTCTGGGAGGACCGTTGCCTATCCGGACCAGAGGGTTTTTCTGTGTTACACCCCGATGGGACATGCAGTGCCGCCCAGCCGAGGCGTGGGTACCCCACCACGCTCGGAAGGCAGCAGCCGCCTCATGTCTACCCCTTGCTAGTGAGTCTGTGTGTGAAGTAGTGCTGCTGGTCTCCACCGGGGGCCGCTGCTGCACCGGGCTACCCCTGGATCTCTCCCCTGCTGACCCCTGGTGGTTTGGACTTGTTTCCGAACCCAGGTCGCCGGCATAGCGCGAGGTGTGGCGTCCAACGACTCAACCCTCAGTGCCACCGGGCTGGCTGTAATATTTATTTTATTCATATTTATATTTGTACAGTATAGGTCCCAATGTGGAACCCTGCGGGACTCCTGAAACCATAGATCTTCCTGGACATAAAGTTTCCACCATTCATTCACACTGATGGGATCTATGCCAGAGGCACTAGGACCCAGCGGGAGCAAACATTTTTGCAAGAGAGTCAGCACCAGAGATGGAGCCATGAGCCTCTGCTCATGTGGCAGTGACTATCTCGGTGTCAAGCCGCCTACCACCTCAGTTCCTTTTTTCCCTGCAGAGTGCGCTACAGTGGTGGTGTCACTCGCCAGCTGGGAGTTAAGCTTCAAACTAGCAGCATAGTTTTCAGTTTTTTATTTTGCAGTATTTCTTGAATAAAGTTCCACTTTCTATAATGTATTACAAGAAAGACATCTCAGCCTACTTTGACTGAGTCGCCCATGAGTGGGTCAGGTGATGGTAGGGAGATTTTGTATGAAAGTTGTTAAGTCAGCCGGGCTGGGTCTGGTCCGCCGCCCTCTCCGGAGGGGGGCCTGACAATGGACAGTCCGTTGCCCGGGGGGAGGGGCGGTCCCCCCGGAAGCATAAAAGGAAACGGTCGCACTCTCGGCACCGTTCAGCCTTGAGCTCTTCTTTGACCCGTAGGTCCAGAAAGAGAAGGTATCACTCGAGGTTGCCTTCTGGTATGTCTGCACATCGATGGTCGGTCACTGGAGTCTGTTGCCTGTCTCCTCTGGAGTCGCTGGTTTCTGTCTCCGATGTCTTCTACATCGGAGCCCTTTCCCGCCTTCTGGTAGGGCTTCAGATGAGCAGTTTCATCAGTGGGCCACTCTGATGGAGCAATGGGCTCAGAGATTGGTCCAGCTGCCTGTCCCGGTCATTCAGGGGGCCCTCAGACCCTTCGGGAGATCAGATGCGGCAGTTGGGCCTCCTTAGTCGCGCAGTGCCTTCTTCGGTGCCGTCGACTCCATGCTCAGGTATTCTCCCCCCTCACATTGCTGCGGCGCAGGGGGCCACACCAATGCCTCTATCTCCTGGTAATTTTCCTTCTTTTTCCTCAAATGTTAGTTTTCGGGGCCCTGCGTTGGTGTAGGTGCCGTCAGCGTCGATGGGTCACTTGGTGCCGTCCTTGGCATCGATGCGTCTGTTGACGCCCGTCCTCAATGCGTTGGTTGTCGATTGCTGCCCTCGGTGCCGTGCAACTTTTTGGCACCATTGTGCTTGTCTACACTGTATGGCCTTTCGGCGCCGTCCTTGGCGCCGAGGGCTCTCTCGGCGCCGTGTGCTGTGCTGAGCCAGGCGGCACCGTGCTCTTCTTCGGTGTTGAGAATTGGTGGGACATCTTCAGGGCTTCTGAACCCTTTTCCCTCTTATTTTCACTTCTTTCCTGTCCATACAGTCCCTCCTGGACTGTCAGGAGATGATATTGAGCCTGATCCAGACCTTAGGCTGGGTGATGATGTGGAAGGAACAGGATCTAATCCTGCTGCAGAGCCTGTGGTCGAGGACCTGTCATTTAAGTCTCTGCTGAAAAATTTGAATTCCACTCTTTCTCTCCAGACTATGGATATCAATCCTGGGAAGCTTTTAAGACTCCAATACCTTCATGTTACGGACATCCCTATGGATTTAACTCCTCCGGTACAGCCCTCCTTTGAGACACTTTCTCAAATGGTATGGAACAATCCTGCTCTCATTCCTTCTGTAGCTAAGTCCATAGATAGGAAGAATGCTGCTCCCAAGGATTGACCTATTTTGGCCTCTCGAGCCTTTGCGGACCCTATTGTAGTCTTGGCAGAGAATGATAAGGTTGTCCTTCCTCAGACTACTACAGCTCGACCTATAAACAAAGAATCTCATAAGATAGATACTTTAGGGAAGAGAGTCTTTGCTGCATCCACGCTAGGTATGCGTATCTCCAGCTACAAGGGCTATTTCTCCCAGTATGAGTATATTCTTTGGCATTCACTCAAACAAATGGTTGAAAATCTACCGGAGTCGAACACTAAAAAAGAGCTTCTTCAAACCATAACCAGGGGTATCGAGTCCAACAACCAACAGGTTAAATCAGCTATGGATGCCTTCGATACTGCCTCCTGAGCAGTGGCGGCAGGCATTTGTACCCACCGTCATTCCTGGCTGTGCACTTCAGGCTTCACGAATGATGCCCAGCAGCAGGTCATGGCGTTGCCCTTCGACTGTGTGTATCTCTTCGTTCCTCAAGTAGAACAGGCTCTAGAGGCCACACAAAAGACTAGGTCAGCCACTAAATTGGCTCGACCTGCTCCCGCCTCTTCCTGGGGGTGTTAACAAACGCCAGTTTCACAACTGTCAGTCCTTTTGAGGCAAAGGCAGAGGAGGTTTTAGTAAAAACCAAGCCCCTCAGCCTCAAAAGAAAATGCGACAGAAAGCACAAGGGCCCAAAGCGCCCAGTGCCGTCTTCTGAGTTTCTGGCCCAAATCCCGCCTCAGCTGCCCAAGGGGGAATCCTTCTTAGTGGTGGGAGATCATCTGACTCAATTCTACAACCAGTGGAAGTCCATAACATCGGACAAATGGGTCCTCCGGATTATCCTCGAGGGGTATTCCCTCAATCTTTTAGAGAACCCTCTGGATTGTCCCCCCAAACGGCAGCCCAAACTGTCAATACTTCAGTCAGAACTTCTCGCTTCCGAGATACAAGGCCTTCTGAACAACAGGGCAGTAGAAATAGTTCCACTGGATCAACGGAACACAGGGTTCTACTCCCATTGCTTTCTAGTTCCAAAGAAAACCGGGGGCATGTGTCCCATTTTGGACCTCAGAAAATTGAACAAATTTCTTCCCAAAGAGAAATTCAAAATGATATCACTAGGAACCCTGTTACCTTTACTTCATCAGCACAACTGGTTAGTCTCCCTGGACATGCAGGATGCTTACCAGCATATTCCTATTCACCCAAGGCATCACAAATACCTAAGGTTCATGGCTTTGGGCCAGCATTATCAGTTCAGAGTCCTACCCTTTGGGCTATCCTCAGCACCACGAGTTTTTACAAAGTGTTGTGCAATTCTTGCAGCGCACCTCAGAAAGATCGGGATACAAGTTTTCCGGTATCTGGATGACTGGCTTCTAGCAAGTCCTTCCAGGCAAGGAACTCTCAACGCCATTTCCATGGCTTCAGACTTTCTCACGTCCATGGGGATCATGCTAAATCTCAAGAAATTGTAGTTGCAGCCCTCCCAGAAGCTCCTTTTTATAGGAATGCTTCTGGACACCTCTTGTGTGAAAGCCTTTCTTCCAGAAGACAGAAGGAGCGATATCCTACAGATGGCCTGATACATCAGGGAGAACAGCTTGGTTCGAGCTACCTCGATACACTGGATGCTGGGTCTCATGGCATCCTCGGTGTTCACTGTACCCCTAGCTTGCCTCTACATGAGAACCTCTCAATGGGTGCTCAGTACTCAGTGGTCCCCAACCTCTCGCCCTCAGTCCTTTCTCATCAAGGTGATGGAACCTCTGAAGAGGTCGCTCACCTGGTGGACGCAAGAGGACAACCTTCTGGAAGGGTATCTGTTTGCTCCCCTGGAGCACCAGATTTCCATTACCACAGGCACCTCCCTAATGGGGTGGGGAGCCCACTGTCGGGATCTCCACACCCAAGGTACCTGGACTCAAGACAAGTCCCAGCTTCTTATAAATGTCCTAGAAATGAGAGCCGTCCTTGATGCAGTCCGGGCTTTGAAGGACATTCTCTGTCACAAGAACATTCTCCTTCAAATGGACAACTAAGTGGTGATGTATTACATCAACAAGCAGGGCGGTGCTTACTCTTACCCTCTATGCAGGGAAGCGATAAGAGTATGGGTGTGGTGCTTGCAGCACAAGGCTTTAATTCAGGCAGTCAGCCTGCCGGGAGTGCAGAACAAACTGACAGACAGTCTTAGCAGAACAAAGACAGATTCTCACAAATGGTCTTTTGACTCAGGCATAGTTCAGTCATTATTTGCAGAGTGGGGAACTCCAGACCTGGACCTTTTTGCATCCCCACTCAACACAAAACTGCCTCTCTTCTGCTCCAGAAATCCAGGGCCTGGCATTTTCTGTCAGGATGTGTTCAGGCTGCAGTGGACAAAACGCTTTCGTTGCACCTTTCAGCCTCTTCCTCTAATTCAGAGGGTACTTCTCAAGTTCGAATCCCAGGGGGACAAAATGATCCTCATTGCTCCCTTCTGGCCCCGACAAATATGGTTTCCATTACTTAACAGTATGTTGAAAACCCTTCCGAAAGTGCTTCCTCTTACAGACGAACCTTCTGACTTGGGGTCCTGTGGTCCATCCCAATCTGAGATTGCTTCACCTTTACGCTTGGCTCCTGAAGAGATGGAGGTGAACAGGTTCAGTGTCTCTTGCAGAGTTTCAGATATTCTTCTGGCTGCACACAAGTCAGCCACTAGAAAAACTTACACAGCCAAATTGAAGCGTTTTTCTCTCGGGTGTGCAAAATCCTTTTTGAATCCCTTTTCCTGCCCACCAAATAAAGTTCTAGAGTACCTTTTAGACCTCTCAAATTCAGGTCTACAATACTGTACAGTCAGAGTTCACCTTTGTGCCATTTCAGCTTATCATGAGCCAGTACTTTCCTTGTCACTGACTCAGTTACCTGTGGTTAAGAGGTTTCTTAAGGGAATTCTGCATACCAGACCTCCTATCAGACGTCCAGTCACAGCCTGGGATATTAATCTTGTACTAGACATGCTCACTCGAAGCCTTTCAAGCCCCTAGCTACCTGTGAGCTGAAATTTCTCACTTGGAAAACGACCTTCCTGGTGGCCATTACCTTGGTCCGCAGGGTCTCTGAGATACATGGCTTGGTCACAGACCCTCTGTATACTGTGTTTCATAAGGACAAAGTAGTTATTTGGACCCATCCTAAGTTTCCCCCTAAGGTTGTTTCAGAATTCCATCTAAACCAACCGTTCGTCCTACCTACCTACTTTGCGAACTTCCAAAATGAAGGAAAGTGTACCCGTCATTCTTTGGACATCAAAAGAGCTCTGCGTTTCTATTTACATACTAACATACTAAAATGCCAGCAGAATAGGCCTAACGGTCTTTCGTGTGGTTCGTTGCTTGTCAGCCCCCACCCTGGGTGCTGACCTTGCTGTCCCCCTCCGCCTTCTGGCCTCTCTTCCCAGTTCGGATATTCTTGCTGCATTGGATTTTGCTTCCAGAACTCTTCCCCTGTACCTGTCCCACCCCCTCTTGAACCCCTCCACTGTCTCTGCCTCCACCAGCCCCCTAGGTAGTGCATTCCATGGCTCCACCACCCTCTCAGTGAAGTAGCACCTCCTCCTTTCTCCCCTGAATCTTCCCCCCTCCAGCTTCCACCCATGCCCTCTAGTGGCCCCTTCCTCCTTCCTTCGAATCACCCTGACTGTTCCTCCCCTATTTACCCTCTTCATGTACCTGAAGACCTCTATCATGTCCCCCCGGTCCCTTCTCTCTTCCAATGTGTACATATTTAGCTCTTCGAGCCTCTACTCATAGGTCCTGTCCCCCAAGCCCCAAATCATTTTGGTTGCCCTCCTCTGGATCCTCTCCAGGAGGTTAATGTCCCTCTTTAAGTGTGGCCTCCAAAACTGCACGCAGTACTCCAGGTGCGGCCTCACCAAGAGTTATACAGAGGAGTATCACTTCCTCCTTCTGGAGGTGATCCCCTAGCGATGCATCCCAGCATCCTGTTGGCCTTGGCTGCTGCCCTCCTACAAGTCTCAGAGTTGTTCATCTTGACATCCACCACCACCCCCAGGTCCCTCTCAGCCATTGAGACTTGTAGTATCTCCAGGGTGTGACACTTGGCCTGGGTTCTGGCCCCAGGTGGGAGTACCTTGCATTTCCTGCATTGAACCTCAGCTTCCACTTTCTAGACCATCTTTCCAGAGCCTCCAGGTCCCCTGCAGGGCCACCCTCCCTCCTCCCATCCACCACCGCCCAGTTTGAGTCATCTGCAAAGAGACTCATCTCACTTCTGATTCCTGTCCTTATGTCAGATAGGTAGGTGTTGGAACAGAAGGGGCCCAGGACTGATCCCTGTGGGACCCCACTATGACCCTCCTTGGGGATGAGACTATCCCACTAACTACGACCCTCTGGGTCCGGTCCTGGAGCCAATTGCCTATCCATCTGATCATCTGGTTTCCCACCCCCATTTCTCCTAGCTTATCCAACAGGCCCACGTGAGGAACAGAGTCAAATGCCTTGCTGAAGTCTAGAAAGAGGACATCCACTGGTCTACCCAGGTCAAAGGCACTTGTCACCCAGTCATAGAACTCCACCAGGTTTGTCTGACACGATTTCCTCGGGAAGAATCCATGCTGTCTATCGTCCAGGCACCCTGATTTATCCAGGTCCCCCCCTAGCCTCTCCTTGACAATGCCCTCCATCACCTTGCCCACCACCGATGTCAGGCTGACAGACCTGTAGTTCCCTGCCACCTCCCTTGATCCCCCCTTGTGGATAGGCACTACATGCGCCACCTTCCAGTCTTGGGGCACCCACCCTGTCCTCAGAGAGATGGTGAAAAGCTCTGCCAGGGGTTTCACCAGGACATCTGCAAGTTCCTTCAGCACTCTAGGATGTAGTTTATCTGGCCCCGGTGCTTTCTCCGTCTTAAGGGAGCTGAGGGCTTCCCTCACTCTCTCTGCTGTGATTTCCACTTCTGGTACCTCTTCTCCCTGCTTAGCCCTCCCCCCACCTGCCAGTGATGCCTCCCCCTCTCCCCAGACCTGCCGATCGGTAAGTGTCCCCCCCTCCTCATTATCTCTGTCTCCTCCCATGTATGATGCAGCATCCCCATTTTCCCTGGTGAAAACTGAGGTGAAGTACTCATTTAGTACCTCAGCCTGCTCCCCGGGTCTTGTGCCCATCTCTCCCCTGATTTAATCCTGCTAATCTGCCCCTTCACCCTTCGTCTTTCCCCAATGTATCTAAAGAACCCCTTTTTCCCTCTCCTAATTTCCCTGGCCAGGTTCTGCTCCTTCCTTGCCTTAGCCGCCCTCACCACTCTAGTGGCCCTTCTAGCCATCAGCCTGTGCTCCCTCGATCCCTTTCACTCCTGGAGCACTTGAATTTCTTATAGGCTGCTTTCTTCCCTGCACCACCTCCTGACCTCCCTGGTCCACCAACAGGCTTTTGGGCCCCACCGCATTTTGTCTTACTCTTGCACAGGTGCTGGTAGCATCCTGCACCCTCTCCTGATGATTTCCCACCTACTATCAGCGTCCATGTCTGACCCAATCCCATCCAAATGCTCCTTAAGGATCCTTCCCATTTCCTAAAATCCGCCCTGAAGTCAGTTACTCTCCGCCTTTGTGCAGCCTTCTACCCCTCCTAGGTCCAGGCAGAACCAGACCGTGGCATGGTCACTCCCGCCAATGGGTCCCTTACCTCCAGGCCCCCAATCTGGTCACTGTCTGCCAGGACCACATCCAGTACCCGTGCCTCCCTGGTCGGTTCCCTCACCTGCTGAGTTAGGAACGTGTCTTGAAAGACATCCAACAACCTCTGTTCCCTGGTCACAGAGGATGTCATAGTCTCCCAGTCTGTTCCTGGCATGTCTAAGTCCCCCAACACCACCACCGTTCCTCTGCCCAGTCTGCAGTGTCTCCTAACATCTGCCACCAGACTGTCCTCCAGCTCCTCCGCCAGGGCAGGGGGTCTATACACCACTCCTATTTTTACTCTCTTGCCCCCCCTTGTTATCAAGGTGACCCAAATCGCCTCCATGGTTCCCTCCGCCTCCTCTACTCCCCCTATGCCAATGCAGTTTTTGACTATCATTGCTACCCCTCCTCCCCTTCCCTCCCCCCTGTCCTTCCTGAACATAGTGTAACCCTCCAGGTTCAGGTCCCAGTCATGTCTTGCAGTGGCCCAAGTCTCAGTGACCGCTGCCACATCCACTGCTCCCTCAGTTAACATCGCCTGGAGCTCAGGCATTTTATTGCCCAAGCTCCTGGCATTTAGCAGGACTACCTTCCACCCTTTCCCTATAGTTCCATTTAGAGTTCTATTTAGAGAGAACAAAATAAATTTGCAAAGCTCAACAACTGTTTGTTTCCTTCATCGAGACCTGGCTGGGTCATCCTGTCGCTATCAGATGCATTTCAGCATGGCTGGTGGCATGCCTTCGCCACTGTTATTCCATGGCTCAGGTTAAGCTGGAAGGCAGAGTGTATGCTCACTCTACTAGAGCAGTTGCATGGCCGTCCTAAGCGGAAATCCACAACGTGCCATTGTAGATATTTGCAATGCGGCTACCTGGAGCTCAGTGCATGCCCTTCACAAGCACTGTGCTCTGGATGTCCATGCCAGGCGACATATTTCGTTTGGCAGAACCATCCTTAATAGACTTCTGTCCTAAATTTGCGAGCTCTTGGTCTCTCTTGCTGCCTTCTCGGGGGATTATTAGCTCAGTACTCTCCCATCAGTGTGAATGGGTGCTGGAGACTTTATATCCAGGAAGACATGGAAATTACGCGTCTACCATAATTCTTGATCTTCTTGGATGGAGTCTCCACCACTCATTCACATGCCCACCCACCATCCCCTGAGCTCACCTCTGTTGTAGGACTTCACTCCCTCACTCTTTCGGCTGTGAAGACTTCTTTCTTTGACCCTTCTTATACGGGTCTTCCGGACTATCTTATGTCCATTTTTTTTTGTTAGGCTATCCTTCTAGGTTAGTTATGCTGCACCTCCTCGGGGGAAAAAAAAGGTACTGAGGCGGTTGGAGGGTTGACGCCGAGATAGTCATTGCCACAGGAGCTGAGGCTTGCGGCACCGCTTCTCGCAGCTCCATCTCTGGCGCCGACACTCCTGCAAAAAAGTTTGCTCCCGCTGGGTCCTAGCACCTCTGACGTAGATCCCATCAGTGTGAATGAGTGGTGGAGGCTCCGTCCAAGAAGATCAAGAATTACGGTAGGTACGTAATTTCCATTTCCCATATCAGAGATCCAGTTGGCACCAGTTCTCGTCTTTGACGTTCTTTGTTGAACTCCAGGTAGCTTTTACTGTTCTCATCCATTTTTAGTTCAGTATCTCCCCACTTTAAGTTATGTGTCTTCGTGTTGCCCCTTACACCAAAGTACATTGTTACTATCAACCACATTGTGTTGAGGAGAGACTCGGGGTTGACAGGGCTCAGCTGTTTACTTTCATATAGTTTGTCAATCAAAGCATCAGTTAGCTTGTTTGCTGCCCTTGGTTTATTATGTTTACCAGCACATTTTAAGATTTTCTGCTTATATAGTAGCTCTTGCCTTGTTTTGTGGAACTTTAGAGAAGTAGAGAGATTCAGGGTATACTTTTAATCTTAAATGTCATTATATACTTTGAAAGATGGAACGGAGTGTCAGTGGCTCATAGGCAGGCCCATCTTTTGGTTTTTGACAATTTATGAAGAAAACACACAGGATCTGGTCTAGTACTTCAACTATCTAGTGCAGTGGCCTGCTGATATTTAACTGCTCCCTCAGGTATTTTGTGAACATTTGGATGTCAGTTTTAGTGTTTCTAGACGTGTTAGCGTTTCTTGCACTGAGGATATATTCCTCTATTGCTTTAATGTCAATTGTGGTTAGTGGGATACTTGCCGGTTCCAGTTGTGCTTCGGCTGCTGCTGTGTTCTCATTTGCAGTTTTGTCTGGTGCCAATAGAGGGGCAGTGTCATTCTCAGTCTGAGTTAGTCTAACCTCCATCTCAAGATCGAAACTGTTGTTGTGGCTTGCCATTTTTCTCACAATCCAGTGTAGTAGTTTTATTTTTATTAACCGAGTTATTACTTTTTTTTGTTTGTTTACAGTGTGGTGTACAGTACTTCACAACGTACATCACAACGTCCGTTTTTTGCACTGTGAATGTTACTGTCGTTCAGGTGGGACAAGGGAAAGCACTTGCTTGGCATTTGGTAGGAATAGAAGGCTCAAACTGGCATTCTGATCAGCATGAAAAGTAGACCGGCAGGTGGCAGCAATGTGACATGTGCACTGTTTAGACAACTTTCTATGATATGTTTACTATGTAGATAAATAACATTTATTCAACGGCTGTGGAGATACTAACATTTATGCAATGGGCTTATAGTTCACCCCTATATCACAGGTTTTCAAAAATCTCATTTCTATTAAATATATAATATTTTGGGGGCAGAAAGTGTTATTTCTTTATAAAAACCTGAAAAACAGTTAGCAATTTCCCATTGAAATACACTGCCAGTCTTGCCAGTAGAACGTTTCTGACATCATAATACAAGAATCCCATTTGGTTCTTTTCTTACTGGTAGTTGGCAAAATACAAATAAAATTATGAAAAAGTAATTAAAATGACAAATAAAAGCAAACACAATGATTACAGAAGCATCTAAAGGCCCTAAACCTTCATTCTTTAAGATACACAACCTTACTAAGCACTTGGTCTTTAAGAGGATCGGCTCAGGGCACTGAACATTTACTTGCTGTAGGCCAGCCAAAAGAAGGGCCTGGGCGATATGATAAAGACCTTCAAGTTCCTGAAAGGACTGAACAGAGTAATCTGTGAGGAACTGTTTATCATGAGCAGCGGATCAAGAACACTGGCACGCAAGTGGAAACTGACCGGGTAGGGTTCAAGACACACATCAGAAAGTTTTATTTTACAGAAAGCGTTGTAGAGTCATTGAACAATCTGCCAGCTGATGTGGTGAGCACCAGGACAATCAATGATTTGAAACACAGCTGGGGCAGAGTGAAGGGCTTAGTGGTTGCTTAGGGTGGTAGCAATAGGGCAGGAAGCATGGGGCTAGATATTATGGGTTTGAAGCCTGTATGGACAATAGGTCCTGGGTTTGTTAGTGTTTTATGGGCAGACTGGATGGACCAAACGTCCTCTGCTGTCATCGTCTATGTTTCTATCCTACGGGAGGGTTTATAAAATGGTGCCAGCACAAAAAGAAGGGTTTAAGTATCCTTTAATGTTAATATGAAGAAGAAGATGGGGAAAATGTACTTATTTGGTAAGCAAAATAACCTTTAAAATAGTGGCTGATTTCAGTTAATGTTGTGGTGGTTTCTGTGTCTGTTATTAAATGTTAAATATCAGATCTGTAACTGCTTTTACAACTGAAAACCTTAAGAGACCTAGCTGTAATTTACTCTTATGGAATGAGTGACTGCGCGTCTACTTATTGCTGGACACTTTACAGATTTGTTTTAACAGTAGGTATTGATTCACTTGCAAGGCAGAAGTGTTTGAATGATTAATACATAATCCTTGCAAAGTACTCTTGCCAATAATGCAATTTAATATTGACCACTGGATTTTCTGTGCAAATGCAGTATTTCATTACATAATGTGCTAGAATTACATGACTCAAGCAGACCTAAATATGGTGGTCAAATACTGGTTTTCTTGTAACTGGATTTTAGCATTCCGGATCTTCTAGAAACTATATAATTGTCATGTTTGAGACAAAATCAGATTTTTGTTGTCTGAAGTTGCTAGTGAAACTTTTTGTCTTTTTTTCTATTCTGACATTCATTATACCTCAGACTTACTGGTTTTCCTGCCATGGGTTGGACAGAAATCTTGTGCAACTCAAGTGACTTACGGAAAGTTAAGGTCAACCTGTTTTTAGTGAAGAAGGAGAAGGAGGAGAAGAAGATGAAGCAACAATTCGGCATGTATCAAAGCGCTGTACAGAATTAAAAACATAGATGAAACAATAAAATACAACAGTGAATCATAATATACAGTGGTGTGAAAAAGTATTTGCCCCCTTCCTGATTTTCTCTATTATTGCATATTTGTCACACTGGATGTTTTCAGGTCTTTAGACAAAATATAATATTAGATAAAGGGAACCTGAGTGGACAAATAACACTTTTTTTTTTTTACTTATTTCATTTATTTAATGAAAAAAGTTAACCAACACCAACTGGCACTGTGTGAAAAAGTAATTGCCCCCTAGTTAAATCAACCCAATTAAAGGGATAATTAGAGTCAGCTGATTGAACACAGCCAGGCTTGATTACAGCCAGCCCTGCTCAATATAAACCTCACTTATTTTGGCCCTTACCATCAGAGTCACATTGCCAGTCACATTGCCAGCACAAAGATTCAACAAGCACATTATGCCATGATCAAAGGATGTTCCTGAAAAGATCAGAAAAACATTTTGTTGCCCTCTATCAGTCTGGAAAGGGTTACAAAGCTATTTCTAAGGCTCTGAACCCATCGAACCACAATGAGAGCCATAATTCCAAATGGAGAACACTTGGAACAGTAGTGAACCTTCCAGGAGGGCGGCCTGCCAAAATTACTCCAAGGGTGCAGTGTAAAATCATCCAAGAAGTCTCAAAGGATCCTAAACAACATCCAAAGAACTGCAGGCTTTCTTGCCTCAGCTAAGGTCAGTGTTCATGACTCCACAATCAGAAAGAGACTGGGCAAAATGGGCTTCATGTGAGAGTAGCAAGGCGGAAACCACTGCTAACCAAGAAGAACATAAATGCTCATCTCTCATTTGCCAAGAAGCACCTGGATGATCCACAAGCCTTTTGGGAAAATGTTCTATGGACAGATGAGTCCAAAGTGGAACTTTTTGGACAACATGGATCCCATAATGTCTCGCGTAAAGCAAACACAGCATTCCACAGTAAGAACACCATACCAACAGTCAGATATGGTGGTGGTAGTGTGATGGTGTGGGGATGCTTTGCTGCCTAAGGACCTGGATGACTTGCCATAATTAAAGGAACCATGAATTCTGCTGTGTACCAGAAAATTCTTAAGGAGAATGTCCAGTCATCCTTCCGTCAGCTGAATCTGAAGCGTAGTTGGGTCATGCAACTAGACAATGATCCAAAACACAAAAGCAAGTCCACATCAGAATGGCTGAAAAGAAGTAAAATTAAAGTTTTGGAGTGGCCTAGTCAAAGTCCAGACTTAAACCCAATAGAGATGCTGTGACAGGATTCCGAAACGAGCAGTTCATGCTCAAAACCTACCAAATGTTACTGAATTAAAGCAGTTCTAAGAGGAAGAGTGGGTTAAAATTCCTCCACAGCGATGTGAAAGACTGATACTGAATTATAGGAAGTGTTTGGTTGCAGTCATTGCAGCTAAATGTGGCGTAACCAGTTATTAAGTGTAAGGGGGCAATTACTTTTTCACACAATGCCAATTGGTGTTGGTTAACTTTTTTTCATTAAATAAGTGAAATAAAAAAACAAGTGTTATTTGTTCACTCAGGTTCCCTTTATCTAATATTACATTTTGTCTAAAGACCTGAAAACATCCAGTGTGACAAATATGCAATAATTGAGAAAATCAGGAAGGGGGCAAATACTTTTTCACGCCACTGTACCAGTCACTGAAAGCAAGGTTAAATAAGTACGTTTTTAATGCAGTCTTAAAGCTTTCCAGGGTCAGGCACTCTGTGATCCAACGAAGAGAATTCCACAGGGTCGGAGCTGCATAACTAAAAGCTCTCACACCAGATGTCCATAATCGAACCCTTGGAACCTCTAGCAGTCCCTCGTCGGCTGAGCGGAGGGGTCAGAGGGGGCAGCAAGGGACCAGGAGATCTTGCAGGTAGCCAGGACCCTGCCCGTGAAGGGCCTTAAAGGTCAGTAAACCGACCTTAAAGGTGATCTGCCACTGAACTGGCAGCCAGTGCAGTTTGCGCAGCACAGCAGTAATATGACTGGTCCAGAAAACCCCTAACAGTAACCTGGCTGCAGCGTTCTGCACCAGCCGCAAGCGGCGGATATCAACCCCTGGAAACACTAGGTATAGGGAATTACAGCAGTCAAGGCGGGAGGTCACAAAGGCGTGGATCAACGTTGGAAGATCACGGGATGGAACAAGGTGCTTAATCCGGACAGTGTTCCCCAGATGGTAAAAAAGGATTTGACTACAGCTGACACCTGCGAACGAAGTTTAAAGAAACAACTTTTAAGATCCTTTCTTGCTCAGACTTTATCATAACCTGTTTATTGAGTTTTGTCAAGTAAAAACATTACAGTATAGTACAGGGGAACAACAACTGGGAATATAGACAGGAAGAATATAAAAATACAGAAAACGATTTCATTCAACAGTCAAAAAGAAAATCAAAACATAAGACACCTGTAAAAGCATATGCACGCACCATTACTCTATTGAAAGTCTGTGGGTGACTGTCCCTTTGCAGCAATCTTGAGACACTCAGTACCAGAAGATAATATATTCAGACCAAACCCTTACGAAGGATCATGACCTGCGCTGCGGGTAGAGAATTCAGGAACTGACCCTAACTTATGAAGAATAATTCCACTTGGCCCCTTTCTACATAGGTGAGTGGTTCCAGCTGTTTTCCATTGGGTCAGAGTAGGGGTTACACATGACACCAGTGTGTTTTTGGATACAATGCTGAGCTCTGGCAAGTAAGGCCTACGTGCACTGGGGGTACAGTTGCCAACTTTCACCCTATGTCCTCCACACCAAACAAAATTGAGATTGGAGTAGAAGGGACCTGTCTACCAAATCTCCTCGCAAGCTCTTCTGCTGTCACCGCTCAGAAGGGCTTCACAGTAGAACACTCCCAAAAGTAATGCAGGTGTGTGCCACAATCCACTCCACACCTGCTACATGTGGGGGAGATAATGGGTTTAAACGTGTGTATTACGCCGTGTGGACAATACAATCTGTGTGGAAACCTGAATTGTGATTCCTTATATTGAATTTAAGTAGAAACTCCATATGCAGAGTCAGCACAGTTCCCCAACTCTTTTTGTAGAAATAATACCCAGAGACTGTTCCCATATTGCTGCCACCATTTTTGATGGATCCTGCAAATATGTTCTGTCCTGCTTAGTCAGAGTGGCTACCAATTCCTGTAGGGAGATCCTAGCCACACGAGTTGCCCTTTCTAAAGAATACAGTATGAATTCCTGCACAGGTTCCTTCCCCAGTCCTCTACCATAGGCCCAGGCCTGAAAGTAATGGTAACAATGTGAGTTTGGTTTCTCTAGCTATGTTTCTAATTCATTAAAGGGTTGAAAGCCCTCCCTCGTGTAGAAGTCCCCCTATGCACTTGATACATTTTGTGTCCCGGTCCTGGAACCCTCACCCTCCGTCCCTGTAGGAACTCTGGTTTCCCTGCTAAAAGCACCAACAGAGTATGATCCTCTCTGGTACTTCTGTGGTGTCTGACATCCTCACAGGCCTCTGGGGGGAGCTCACCAAGGGGCCCCCCCCACCCAAGTCTATATATCTTTTTCCCTCCTGGTTCAAGATACACAGAGTCTACCCGAGATTCCTTCTTCTTTCAGGTCCAACTAACTGGCTGCATCCCCCCCTGTTAACTAGTCCTGTATATATCTGTGCTGTGTTGCTAAATAATAATCTTTCAAGTCTGGGGAAACAAAGGCCCTCCTACTCTGTGCCACTCTTGAGGCACTACTAGCTCATTCTGGATCTCTTGCTTTGCCAAATAGAGGAAGGAAACCCTTTCTTTCTGTTTAGTATTCCCATCAATGCATGAACATAATGTACATCCACTTACAGAGTTATAGAACAAATGAGACAACAGTAATAGTGATATTTGGTACCTGTCCCCCTGTAATTTTGCTCAGTGGAGGGGAGGACCCACTCGGCACGTTAAGGTCCAGTAAAGATGTCATCCCAAAATGCTGGCCATCTAAGTGGCTTTGGAAAGTCCATGGTTTGATAGAATTCATATAATTCTGTTACTGCAATCTTTCTGGATTGCTGTTGATCCATTTCAGCAGTAATATAAAGTAGAGAAAATATGCTTTTCTTGTAAACTGTGTGTCAAGCAAACGCATTGAACTGTCAGTAACGTAATAAACTGCGAACTATCAGACTAGATTATAACTGATCAGAGCAGTTTTATGCCTCACATAAGGACAGTAAAAAGAATCCTCCCTGTACCTTATGACAGTGAACTGGAAAAAACAGTAGCAAAGTGACAATACCGTCACGTGGGACCATGCGGCCTGTGCTCTGGACTCTCCCAAATATGCTCCTACAATATTCTCAGTCTTAGGCCCCTGGGGAGAAAATTACATGTACGATGTTTACAAAAACAGATGATGCTTCTATAGTAGAGAAAGCCACAAGTCCATCAAAGTCCCATTTCAGGCATGTACTCACAGCTGGAACAGTCTGTCCCCAAAGTTCACTCTTCACCTGAATTATCCCCTTCGTCTGCTGCCGCTTTCAGAATGGCTTTCACTGCGAACTCCACTTCAGTCTTTTAGAACCACCAACCTGCATTTTTGGGGTCAGTGAACTGCCAGAATTTGCCCCCACAAGTAATGCATAGCCTGGCCGGGAGCAAAAAAGGAATGCACTATACCCAAGACTAAGAGACACTGCATTACGCCATCAAATCTCTTCCTCTAAGCCTGGGTCTGGAAAGACCAATCCTTAAAATCTTCATATCTAACTCATTAATGGTTAGTGGGTAAGCCACCCGGGCAGGCAATAGAAGCAAGTTCTCCTGACATTTGCAGAACTGTCTGAGGTTAGTTAGTGTTAGTGGGCCACACTCTAGGGTTGACTCTGTAGGCACATCGCAGGTTTAACCAGTCAAACTCTCCAGCCACTGCAATGATAGAGTTTAGCCATTGGGTTCAAAAGTCCAGTAAATTGGTACCGCCCTTGCTTTCTGGTACCCTGACCAGCCCGAGGTTACCGGGTGCAGACTTCATTTTCCAGCACTTTTAGATGCCTATAGAGTTGGTTGTTCTCCTGAGTCAAGCGTGATGACTGCTGCCTGGGTAGTTGCCTTTTTGTCATTTTCTGTAACTGATGTGTAAGCTTCTTAATGGCAGCTTCATGTTTTTTGAGCTTCTTGAGAGCTTTCTCAGTCTTTGAGTCCATCATCACTTTCATAGACTCGATCATCTGCTGCCAGGGAGCTTTAGTCATTGGTACAGTAAGGCAGTCTGCCTTGTGTCTGGTAGTGTCTCTAGCCTTCCTGGATTTCTGAGTCATTGGGGTTCCTGTTACTGACCAGGGCAGTGCTGGTATCAGACTGTTCCATGGAACCTGAATAATCTCATTCGGTAGGTAAAATAGTTGAAATTTTCAGTTTTTTTTGTTTTTTTTTTTTAGAAATGTGGAGCTGTAACACAGAGTTGGTAGAGAAAGCTCCCTGCCTGGAAATTGGCTCGCTAGCACCCCTCTGTCTAATGTCTTAATATCTGCTTCAGACAGCCCCATAGGCAACATCTGCATCACATAAGGTATATGTTGCAGGATGTTCATTTTTAACAGATTAATCCTAGCCATCCATGATATGAGGAGTGCCTGCTGTTTGCCAAATCAGCCAGATTTGTGGTAACCAGGGATCTATAATTAAGGGAATACAGTTTCTCACTTTTCCTCTTACTTTTATGACCAGGTAGGTGAGTGCCCCATCAACAGCTTTAAAACTTCATGCGTTATTCCCTCCTGGGTGCCAGAATCACCTAGCCTGAGCAGTTCCAATTTATACAGGTTCAGCATGTAACCTGAAAAGGAGGCAAATGCCTCCACCACATTTTAATAAAGCAGGAACTGTTATGCAGTGTTTCTGAAAACAGAGGCAGCCTCTGTGATAATGAGGGCCACAAGTCCATCAGAGTCCCATTTCAGGGCATATACTCGCTCTTGGAACAGTCTGTCCCCAAATTCGCTCTTCACCTGAATCATCCCCTTCACCGGCCTGGATTTGTGCCTGTAAGTAATGCGTAGCCTGACCAGCAGCAAAATAGAGTGGACTATACCCTGGGATCTGAGACACTGCCTCATACCATCAAATCTCTTGCTCCAAGCCCTGGTCTGGAAAGACAGGTCCAAAAAATGTTCACATCTAACTCCTTGATGATTAGTGAGTGAGGCTCGACATGTTTAGTGCCCATCCCCAGGGTTCTTACCAGACAGAGTTGGCAGGTAGCCGGTGGGCCTGCAGTCTCCACCAGTCCCCATTCGGGCTGTGCTGTGCAAGGCCAGATTTTTGAGAAACAAGACCGCAGTTGTTATGGACTTGATCTCTTCGGTTGATGTGGCTTGTTTCACAGGGACCTGGTTGGGTACTACACCAGGCTAATTTTAGAGGAGTCTTTCCCTGCCGGGTATTCTGTAGTGCACTGCCCAAGGAGGCAATGCAGGGGTGGGGGTGTAGCCATCTGTTGTAGATCCAGCCTGAACTTTGCTGTGCACCCAGTGGGTTCAACCTCATCCTTTGAATGTGTGGCAGTGTTGGGGGGGTCCAGGTGCAGGCTGCAGGATTCTCCTTGTTTACCAACCTCTGGGGCGGAAGGGGGATTTATTGTAGGAGGTCATGGATTTTGTCATCGACAGAGCGTTGGAGTCTCTTAGATGGCTAATTCTGGGGGACTTCAACGCTTGGGTCAATGATGAATCATCACATCTTGGACATGACCTCCTCCAGTTGATGACATCACTGGGCCTAGCACAAGCAGGTGCGTCTGCAACCTATCACCACGGCCACACCTTGAACTTTGGTGTTTTCACTGTAGCTTTAGGTTGCTAACCTCAGGACTGATTGGGTTGGCTGGTCCAGTCATTGCACGGTAGAGTTCTCATTTGGGCCCCTCTCCCCAATAGTCCTTCCCTGTTGAGATGATCAGCTATCACCCTTTAAGGGGATTGATCCCAGAGGGACTTTTGGTGATGGTTGATTTGTCCGGTGTGAGTGCTGCATGTGTATTTGGCACAGGTGAGGTGGTGGAGGCCTGTAATAACAATGTCTCCAAAGTGCTTGACCTCATCACATTGGTCTGTCTATGACCCAAATCTTCTCGCTTGAGACTCCCATGGTTTGATGGGGCTCCAAAGGAGATGAAGATCAAGGGTCAGAAATTGGAGTGTTGCTTGCAGAGGGCCAGGTCCAAGGAGGACAAACTGGCGTTGAGAACTCACTATTGTGAGTTTTAAGGGGCAGTCGATCATAAGAAGGCAGAGTTCCTGCCCAGGGAGATTGCTGCAGGGAAGAACAGACCGGTTCGGCTTTTTCAGACTGTAGACAGACTAATTCATCCTGTCTGTCTGCAGCCGAAAAGAGCATTTTCAAGTGCATTGTGCGAATACTTTGCTCAGTTCTTCTCTGACAGGGTGTCCTCTATCTGTCTGTTCCAGGATCTCTCCAGTGGGGCAAGATCAGCCCCATGGTAGAGGGCCTGGTAGGAGCATGGACATTTCTATTGTCTGGGAGGAGTTTCAGCCATTGGAGGTGGCTGAGGTCATTAAGGTCATCTCAAAGCTTCGGCCCACCTTCTGTGAACTGGACCCGCCCCCACACGTCTCCTACTGGGATGTGCCGAGATTGTTGGTCCAGTGCTCATCAGGATAGTCTGGTGTTCACACTCTGAGGGGATTTTCCATGACACCTTGAAGGAGGCACTGGTGAGGCCCCTTCTGAAGAAACCATCGATCTTACTTCAAGAGGATTCCTGCAGTAGGTCTTCACAAGTAGGACTGTGCCCTCTGGCGTCAGGACCACACTGCAAACTTATAGCTAGCAATCAGCGGGGGACCGCCCCCGATGTCAGGTTATGGGACGTCAGCGTGACTATAAATCGGGGCAGTCCCCTGCCCACCCTCCCAGTTCTTTCCCACCGTCAACCTGAATCGTCGAACCTCGTGGTGAAACTGCTTCAGTCGCCTGCCATTTTTTCACATACTTACTGTTCATTTTTTCCATCGTCCAGCATTGCATGTCTTCACGTCAGCCGAAGAAAAAGTGCTCCAAGTGCGGCACTCAGATCCCGCAAGGGGACACCACTCCCACTGTGTCCTCTGCCAGGGCCCTAAGCACAAGGCTACAGATTGCTCTGCCAGGCCTTCAACCAGGTCACACACACCCTCTTATTGAAACGACGACTGGCAGTGATGGAAAAAGAGCTCCAGGTGCTGCGAGAACGATTGTCTTCGCCTGCCCCGGAGAAAGGAAAAAAGGAGAAACACTGGGAGCGGAGCCATTCTTCCTTGAGGAAAAACTGCCAGACAGCCGATGCCACATCGGGTGGGGCCTCCACCCTGGTGAGAACCCCACCTCCTGGGCCTTCTTCCGCTCTGGTGGAACGGATGCTTTCATCCCCCCCCAACCAGGTCATTGGGCAGTCGGGGGCTCACCCCACGGCTCCTCCGCCAGGCACCTGGCCAGGTCATTCAGCCTGACTCGCGCCTCCCGGCTTCTGTCAGCCCGACCGTGATCTGTAAGTTGGACATCTGCTCCTCAGACACTCGCCAGACTATCACCTCTAAGTCGGTCGCCGGCTGGCCCGATGACCTCGTGGTGACTGCTCTCCGATCTGACTCCTTCATGGTCCCTGATGTCTGGCAGAGCGAGCTCAGGTTCCCCCAAGTCCCGCAGGGGTTCCCCTTCCCGGGAACCGCCGACACTACCAGACACCTCATTCTCCCTGGTCTGCCTGGCTTCCAGTGGGGCTGATGTAGAGGGGCCCCTCACGTCGGGGCCTCCTTCCCGAGACTCCTGCCTCACTGGCAGTTCCGTCGACGGGAATCCTCCCGGACTTACCTCCCTCACCAGTCTCAATTCCACCCTCCTGCCCCTTCAGGCCCCCAATGCCAGCTCTTTTGCCACATCCTATTCCAGACAATATTGACCAGGATCTTCCTGGACCTTACAGGGTCCCTCATCCAACCCCAGGCCTGCCGATGGACCCCGACCCCAGTGGTCCCTTGGCACCGCCACCCTCCAGGTCTTTCACCCCTCCTCCGTCGGTTCCAACGGGATACTATCCCAGCTACACGCCACCACAGTTTCATCATTACCTGACACCGGGTCAGGCTCATCCTTATCAGGGTTACCACCAGTACCCTTACTGGTACCAACCTCCTAGCTTGCCCCTCTTATTCTGTGGTGTACCCAGGATACCCAGCTCCTCAGCTGGAGCCTCTATAATGGCTTGGTGGAAAGTGCCAAGTCCCAACTCTTATAAGAGTTGCGACAGCACCAGCTGGTCATCATGGCTAACCCAACCCATAGGGTGCCACCAAGAAGCCCTGCCCCTTCTAGCAGAGTATCCGACAGGGGCACAGGTAGTCTGCTGTCTGGGATCATTCTAGAGGCCAGAGTCACGGAGGCAGCTCCAGATGTCACTCCTTTGCCAAGCAGGCCGGAGTCCTCTAATTCTGAAGGAGACTTCAATTTGGGGGACTATTCAGAGCCCCACTCTCCTGTAGAGCCTCAGCCAAAGGAGTCGCCAAAATTGCTACCAGAGGATCTGTTGTTCACGGAACTCCTCCAGTCCATCCAACAAGGCTGTGGTTGGGCATCCCAGGAATTGGACCCTAAGCGCAGAAGACTAGCTGAGCATCTGGACCTCATTAATGCAGACTCCCTCCCTGTTCCAACCCTGGATGGGCCGCATGAAGATCTGATATCCACAATTTGGCAACAACCGTTGTCTATTCCTGCGGTTTCTAAGAAAGCCAACGGGACTTGCCACCCCCTGGAAGGGGTTTCCCACCTAACTGCACAACCCAAGGCTGACTCTGTCGTCATCACAGCCACTCATAATAGGTCGGCCCAGCCCAAGCATCTCCATGACTCTCCTCCTGACAAGGAGTCGAAACAGATGGACCAATATGGCTGCAAGGTCTGTACCTCCTCTACCTGTGCCATATGTTCACTCAGCTTTGTAGCACACATGGTGGCTTTCCAGAAGTCGACTTTGTCTAACCTGGAAAAGGACATCCAAGAAGTTCCCGATGAACAGCTCAGGAATAAACTTCTTGACAAAATCAGACTAAATAAATCGTCATGCTGTCATGCCTTACAAACCACATACGAGACTGTCGATTCGGTGTCACGTTGCACAAATACGGGTATCTGTCTTAAGATGCCTTGACTGGCTCCATCTCACAGGACTGGCATAGGATGTACAGAGCACCCTTCTGGACACTCCCTTCAGGGGTCCAGTTCTGTTTGGGGGCGACCCCAAAAATATCACCGGACTGCAAGAAAGTGGCAAATCCCTGAAGGTGTCCGCTCTATGTTTCGCTCGAGCCAGAAACCCAGGCAGAATGTTCATCGCTGCCAGCGGAAATGGAACAAACAGAACCAGGGCAGATGTCAGAACAAATGTTGTGCTACTGGTTCTGCCACCCAGACCCCCCCTCCCCAGGCTAAGCTTCCAAAGGCTTCCAGCGGGGCAAGGCACCCTTCCCCTCTGCATCCTGACTTAAGGGGCTCCTTCCCCCCCCTACCTCCCCTCCCTGTGGAGGAACCAGTGGGGGAACATGTGGCCTCCACCTGGAAGGATGGAAGGCTGTAACTGCAGATGCATGGGTTCTACAACTCGTCACAAGAGGTCATTCTCTATAGAGTTTCTGGAAAGACCCCCAAGCAACCCACCGGGCAGGTCTCATTATCTATCAGGACACCACAGTTTCGTCCTATAGGAAATCCTAGCTGTGCTGCAAAAATCAGCCATAGAGTGGTTTCCAACAGCGCAAATAGGAAGGAGATTTTACTCCCACTTCCTAGTGCCCAAAAAGATGGGAGATCTCAGGCCCATCCTAGATCTCTGCATTTTCAACCTCTTTGTAGAATACAAGAGGTTCCGCATGTTAACCCTCCAGGGACTCTTGCCCCTATTCCAACCAAACAATTGCCTGTGTTCCCTAGATGTGCAGGATGCTTACCTACATATCCCAGTCCTGCCAGCCCACCGCCGCTTTCTGAGATTCTCCTTTCAGGAGGAGCATTTTCAGTTCAAAGCCCTTCTCTTTGGCCTCTTCTCGGCGCCTCTAGTTTTCGCCAAGTGCCTGGCAGTGAATAGTGGCAACCTTGCATCGCAAGAGCATCTGTGTGCTCCCATACCTGGATGACTGGCTGATTTCAGCTCCATCCCAGGACAGTCTGAAAGATTCCCTTTCCTTCACCTTAGACCTTTTCCCCAGACTTGGCATTACGGTCAGTTACCCCATCTCAACTGTCACCCTCTCAGCACCTCCAATTCATAGGAGCAGTGCTGTACACGGTCTAGGGCAGGGCCTTTCTTCCCACAGACAGGGCGGAGATCCTTGTCTTACAAGCAGCACTGGTGACCTCCTCTCATTGGACCCCAGAATACTCCGTCCTCTGACTGTTGGGTCTGATGGCAGCCGCCATACCCACAGTTCCACTGGCCAGACTACACATGAGGGTGACCCAGTTGTCCCTCAGGGCCCAGTGGGATAAGTGCTTGGACAACGTGGACCAGAAGATTCTGGTCTCCCACAGTCTGCAGAGGGATCTCCTCTGGTGGTAGGACCCATCCAACTTTTCGGTGGGGGTTCCATTTCACTCCACATCCCTCTCCATGACTCTTATGACAGATGCCTCGAACCACGGATGGGGGGGCCCACCTGGGAGACCATTGAACACAAGGGACATGGTCTTAATGGAGGAGAATCTACACATCAACATCCTGGAGGCTACAGCAGTGCTGTATGCTGTCCAAGCCTTTCAATCCCTCTTAGTTCCGGGAACACTTTTTATCTAGACCGACAACATGGCAGTGGTCTGGTACATTAACAAACTGTGAGGCACCCATTCATACCCCCTTTACAGAGGAGTGCTGCGGGTGTGGTGCTGGGCTGTTCAACATGGCCTATCCTTGACTGCAGTCCATGTTCCAGGTGTTCACAACATTCTGGCGGACTGTCTCAACTGCTCAGTTGCTCAGGCTCATGAGTGGGAACTAAAGCAAGAGGTAGTGAAAGATCTCTTACTTCAGTGCAGTCTGCCAGAAATGGACCTGCTCGCTTCCCCATCCAATGCAAAACTAACCAGCTTTTGCTCGCCCGTTCCCAGGCGTGGTGTTTTTTGGCAAGACTCACCGTCTCTATCTTGGACAGGGAGATGTCTGTATGTTTTCCCTCCCTTTTCTATTCTGCAGAAGTTTCTGCTGAAGCTACAGGCAGAGGGGGCACACATGATTCTGCTTGCCCCCCATAGCCTCGGCAGATTGCAACAGCTAGTGATGGAACCCCCAGTACCCGTACCTCTCTCTCATGACCTTCTGTCCCAGGAGCAGGGCACCCTGGTACATCTGAGCCTCAAATCACTCCACCTGCATGCGTAGCACCTCTGGACACAGTGGATTCTTGCTATGGCATCTACTCTATAGAGTTGCTCAGGTCATAGTGGAGGCCAGGAAGCTCTCCACCAGATCCACATATGCTGTGAAGTGGAAAAGATTTTCAATCTGGGCCACAGCCAAAGGCTTAGACCCATTTTCCTGCTCGACTTCCCAGGTCCTCGAGTACCTCTTGCACCTGTCAGAGTTGGGCCTCAGTTATCCTTCTCTGAAGATCCATCTCTCTGCGATTTCAGCCTACCAACTCCCAGTGGAGGGCAAAACCCAAGCTCAGCTAGAGGTTTCCAGAACTTTCCTGAAGGGGATCCTTTACCTCAAACCTCTGGTCCGGAATCCTGTTCCCCACGGGATCTTAATTTTATTTTAGAAAAACTTACTTTGCCCCCTTTTGAGCCAGCAGCAAGTTGTGACATGTGTTACCTTTCATGGAAGATGCTCTTTCAGTTGCTGTCAGTTCAGCTCGAAGAGTTTAGGCGCTTCAGGCTCTTGTTTGTAAAGAGCATTATTTAATTTTCCACAGAGACTGGGTGGCTCTGTGGAATAGCACTTCCTTTCTTCCGAAGGTAGTCTCAGAATTTGCCCTAAATCAGAATGTGTTTTACCCAGAGTACTCCAATAAGGGGGACTATCTCCTACACACCCTCTCTGTTTACCGGAATTTGAGATGTGTCTTAAGGACTAAGGAGGTTCGTAAGTCGGATCAACTCCTCATCACCTTTGCTCCCATGTGCCAGGGCAAGGCGATTTTCAAACGGACTTTGTCTAGGTGGCTGGCTAATTGTATGCATTACATTTACGAGACATTTGAGGAGCTCCTTCCGGGGGCAGTCAAGGGCCACTTGACTAGAGGAGTGGTCGCTTCTACTGCCTTCCTTAGAAACGTGTCCACAGTAAACATCTGCACAGTAGTCACTTGGTCCCCTGACCCCACTGTCATGAAACATTACAGCCTGGACATTGCTTCTAGGCGCAGGGCTGGCTTTGGTCTACTAGTCCTGCAAGTACGTCTATCATGAGTAGACTGTTGTTGGCAGACATTTTCTTCCTCCTGGAACATAGTCTCTGACTCCTTCTATTTAGTTGACTGCTCAGTATTCTGTCCTACTTGTGAAGACCTACTGCAGGAACCCTCTCGAAGTAAGATATAGCAGTTACGTAAGAACTTACTGTAACAGTAGATCTTCGAGAGAGGTTCCTGCAGTAGGTCTAGATTTACCACCCACATTCCCCATGCTCCTGTGTTTTTCCTCTTTATTCCCTTCACAGGACTTCATTTTATTCAGGGCTCAGGATATCAGGAGTTTTCACTCCTTTTTCCTGCTTCCTTTTTCAAAGTCTCCAGTGGGAGAACTGGAGGGTGGGCGGGGGATCGCCCCTATTTATAGTCATGCTGACGTCCCGTCAACTGACGTTGGGGGCGGTCCCTCGATGATGATTGCTAGCTACGTTTGCCATGCAGTCCTGACACCAGGAGGCGCAGTCCTACTTGTGAAGACGTACTGCAGGAACCTCTCTCAAAGATCTACTGTTACGGTAAGTTGTTACGTAACTGCTATTTCAGCCCTGATGTCCTGGCGAATTACTGACCTATTTCCAACCTCCCATTCTTAGGGAAGGTTGTGGAGAAAGTGGTGGCACTGCAGCTCGAGGCACACCTTGCAGCCTTTGACATCTATGAGTCATTCCAGTTCGGATTTATGGCAAGGCATAGCACCGAGACTGCGTTAGTTAGGATGCAAAATTACCTCCTCAGTGCAGGTGATAAAGGATACCGGTCAGTTCTTGCTCTTCTTGATCTCTCTTCAGCATTTGACACTGTGGACCACATTGTGGTCTTAGATCACCTTAGAGAGTATTGTGGGCTCACTGGTACAGTCAACTGGTTCGAGTCATATCTCTCGAGTAGGAAGCAACGGATAGTGATCGGGAATCTCTCCTCTCCGAAGCACCTACTGTGTGGAGTTCCTCAACATTTGATCCTATTGCCAATGTGTGCGGTGTACATGCTGCCCCTGGGAGAGCTCATTAGATGTTACACTCTGGGTTTTCACTGCTGTGCAGATGGTACCAAGCTATACATTTCCTTTGCCCTTGGATCAAATAACGCTGTTGAAGTGCTAAATAATTACTTGGCCAAGATCCAAGACTGGATGTCCTCTTACTGGCTGAGGCTGAATCCAGACGAGATGAACATGCTGGTGATCGAGCCTAGTCACGGGCATGAGGGGAATGCCTCCAGGGTGGCAACAGGACTTGTCCTGGGATCTATCCTGTTGATGGCATCCTCTAAGGTGAGAAATCTGGGTGTTATCCTTGATGACAGATTAACTCTTGATGCTCAGGTGTCATTTGTCATCCAAAGTGTTTTTTACTTCTTAAGGAATGTCACCCAGATTAAATCCTTAGTTCCACCCAAGGACCAGCAACCAGTTCCAGTCTCACCAGCCTGCACTGCAGGCCCTCCTGCTTGCACCATCACCAGCTGTGGTCACCCAGGTGACAGGAATGCCGCAGGGAGTAAAAATAACAAGAGCAGATCTTGTTTTCATCAGATGAATAGCCCCATGATAATGCTCGAGCTAGTAGAAAAAGAAATCATAGTAAGTCTGATAGAATTTCTACTTTCATCACTCAGAAAATGTTGCACTTCAATATTTTGTCTGAGGCAACAGATAAAGGGGGGGGGTTCTACCCCCTGTGATTGTAGTTCAGAAGTTAAGTTATTGTATTGTCAAAGGAAAAACATAAACTGAATCTCCCCCACACCATATTCTGTAAATACCTCTGGTAGACACTTGGTATATGTAGTCACATAGAAGTCCCAGGAAGAGATGCTCAACTTATATGCAAGGTTGATGCATCTCTGGGTTTGCAAGGTTTCGCTGTATTTACAACCATAAAGTCTGATTTTTTTTTTTTTTTTTTTTTTTTTTTTTTCCTACTTTTGGCCACAGAAGTAGCTTCAAACAACATGAAGTCTCACTATATTATGACATATGCAGTGAGTCCCAACCTTCGAACTGCTCCGGAGGTGAAAGAGTTAACTTTCCATGCAAGACATGGAACCTTGAGCGTGAGCTCGGTTGAACACGCTGTCTGTTGTTGCTCAAACTCAAACTGTCAGATTCTTTACTCCGCCTCACTGAACAGTCACTCCGGAGATTTCTCCTTCTGCTCGGTTCATTTGTCGGTTAAAAGTTTTATTTTTTCATTTTTTTGACCGAAATTAAACCGCAATCGGTCGGTTCCAGCTCTGTCTGTGGTATTGTAAGTAATAGATAAGCTTTCATTTATTTCTTCTGTGTGGAACTTGTAAGCGTCTTTTCGGTTCGGTTTGAACCGACTAGGTTCGTTTTAAAATTACTTTTTAGTCCTTTAGAGTGTGGTTCCTCGTTCTTATCGGTTCTAAAAAAAACGGATTTCATTACGGTTTTTTTCCACGCACTGCGGACACGGTTGGGAACCACAAGAGTCTTGTGAGCCAGATTGCCACTAACGGGCAAGTTTGGTTAGGCTGGCATTATTGTCTGAGAAACCCAAAAGAAAAACCGGGCCCACTGGGTTTCAGCACTGTGGCCTCTGTGGGGAAGCCTTTGCTAAGGCTGACCCACACAGCACCTGTGTATATTGTCTGGGGTTTGACCACCTCAATGCAGACTGCCAGATCTGTAAGAATTTTCCTGCTGGCACCGTGGAAAAGAGAGTTGGTAGGCTCAGGGAAAGGGAGGCCAAAATGTCCGCTGACCCGGATGGCCAGCCCGGTTCGGTTCCAACCAAACCAGAGGAAGTGCCCTCTGACCAGGGCGATACTCCCTCGGGCAGACGAAGCGCCAGCTCTGAGGAGCCGGTTCCAACTAAAAGGACTAGAAAGTCAGCTAGTGTGGAGCCAAAAGTTCTTTCTCCAACCGCTGAGGAAATAGCTAAAGCAATTCAAATTGTCCAGTATCTTTCCCTGAGTTCCGTCCGAACCGACACCATCAGGGAAGCGTTCGTTTCGGTCAGTTCCACCGGTTCAAGATTTTGATTTTGATGATTTTTATGAACCGGAGGAAGGGGAGGAGGAGTATGAGGATAGTGAATGTGATTTGGAAGGTCTGGATGTGCCCATTGAACCGGACATCTCTCCAGACAGACCATTGGGGTTCCCCCCCCCCAGGCTGTCTGAGTCCCCTTCTCATTTTATGTTCTATAAGAAAGTTCCTGAAACTCTCCAACTCCCTGTTGAGAAAGCTGTTGATGACCCGGAAGAGCCTGATTATGTAGAAATGATGGATATTCCAGAGTCTAGGAGACTGTCTAATCCCTTGCACAAATCTTTTAGGAAACAGACAGTAAAAATTCTAAAAACTCCTCATTCTATCCTCCCTGTGGATAAAAGGATGGACAAGAGGTATGCTTTATCAGGCTCTGATACGGAGTTCCTCACTCAGCAATGCAGCCATGTGGGGTAGTGCAGGCTGCTGCCTGTGACAAGCAAATATTCCTCTAGCCTCTCACCCTCCTGAAAAGGACTCCAGGAGGATGGATGGCATAAAGAAACAGTACATGGCAGCATCTTTAGGACTCAGACAGGCAAACTATATGGCTTATGCTGCTAGGTACCAGAAATCCAGATGGGATACTGTGCTGGCCTCTAGCAAAACAGGCCCTGACCAGCTTGCCAGGGAGCTGGAACAGGTGGCTGCGGATGGTAAGGCATCCAAGGTGCAATTTCATGCTGCAGTAGACTCTAATGATGTGTCATCAAGGGTCATGGCTACATCTGTGGCACTTTGCAGAATGGCTTAGCTCAGATGTACTACCCTGTCACAGGATACCCAGTCTAAGGCCATGGATTTTCCTGTTGTGGGCAATTCTCGATTTGGGGAGCAGACAGAGAATTACATGAAGAAAATGGATGAATATAGGACCACCTATAGGAGTGCACAGGCCAAAGAAAGGCAAGCCACTCCTCAAAGACAGCATGTCAGGGGAAGGGGCAGGCCTTTTCATAGGCCTTTTTTTACCAAGCCCAGGCCTCCTCTTCTGCTTATGCCCAGAGGGGGTTCTTTAGAGGGAGAGGCAGACGGGGTACAAGTAAGCCTGCTTCTACCCCTCAGCCCAAAGCCCCTGCCAAGCAGGCTCCCTGATGGGGTGGCCAGGGCCGATTCTACACCACTGGTAGGGGGCAGGCTGGCTTACTTTGTCCAGGACTGGAAGTCTTTAACATCAGACAAGTGGGTCCTGGAAGTAGAAGCCAGGACTGGTTCTCGGCTTCAAAAAAATTCCAAAGATGAGAGCCAGGTCCTTTCCACCTGCAAATCCATCAGAGGCATTTGCCCTAGAAACAGAAGTTTCTACCCTCCTGGCTCTCAGAGCTGTGGAAAAGGTTCTACCCCTACACCAGGGCAAAGGTTGTACTCCAGGTACTTCCTTACCCCAAAAAAGACAGGAGAATGGCGGCCCATCCTGGATCTCGGGTATCTAAACAAGCACCTTTTAAAAACAAAATTCAAAATGGTGACACTGGGAATTATTTTACCCTCTCTAAGGCCAGGGGACTGGCTAGCCTCCCTGGACCTCAAGGATGCCTACTTCCATGTTCTTATCAGAAGCTCCGATCGAAAGTACCTCAGATTCGAACTGCCCTCAGGCCATTACCAGTTCAGAGCAATGCCCTTCGGCCTCACCTCGGCCCCGAGGGTATTCACAAAATGCCTGGCAGTAGCAGTTGCCCACTTAAGAAGGCAAAAGATTGCCATCTTTCCTTATCTGGACGACTGGCTCATAGTAGGCCAGTCCCCAGACCAGGTCAAACTACACCTTCAGGTAACTCAGCAACTGCTCACATCTCTAGGTTTCCTTCTCAGTCTTCCAAAGTCAGTTCTAGAGCCTGTCCAGCTTTTCACCTTCATAGGCGCAGAACTGAACACAAAAGAGGCCAGAGCCTTCCTCCCTCTGGAAAGAGCAAGGACCTTGGTCTCTCTGGCCTCCTCTTTTACCCTGCAGGTCTCTCGACCAGCAAGGCATTTTCTACAGCTCCTGGGGCACATGGCTGCTTCTACAGCAGTAGTGCAGGGAGCAAGATTTCAGATGAGGGACGTCCAGTTCCATTTGAGAGCCTTTTGGTCTCAAAGGACAGACCCTCTAACCAAATTGATCCCAGTGACTCAACCCTGATCCAGGCTCCTTCAGTGGTGGCAGGACTAGAGCAATCTGAGACAGGGGGTTCCCTTCACCCCCAGTCTCACTCCTTGACCCTTACTACAGATGCATCCCTCTTGGGGTGGGGAGCTCACATGGGCGACCTCACTACCCAGGGGTTGTGGTCCCCACAGGAATCTCTGCTCCACATCAATTTGTTGGAACTCAGAGCAGTTTTTCTAGCACTCCAGGTTTTTTCCATATCTGTTCAGAACAAGGTTGTACAGGTCAGAACAGACAATACCACTACAATGTGGTACATCAACACGCAAGGAGGCACTCTGTCTACGGCCTTGTGCACCGAAGCAATGAAGTTGTGGTCTCTGGCTTATTCCCTGAACGCATCCCTTACGGCAGTTCACCTCCCAGGCAAGGACAATGTCCTAGCGGATGCTCTCAGCAGGATTTCCAAGGGCCATCACGAATGGGCACTGGATCCCCTAGTACTGGAGGTAGTATTTGCCAGATGGGGCACCCTGCAGATAGATCTTTTTGCAGCCCCAGACAATCACCAACTTCCCCTTTTTAGCTACAGGCCCCCAGTGTTGGGCTCATTCCCTCTGGATGCCTTCCTCCTCAGTTGGGAAGGGAAGTTTCTCTATGCTTTTCCCCCCTTCCTTCTTCTCTTCAAGGTGCTAGTCAAAATCAGATCTCAACCCTGCAAGTTGATCCTGATTGCCCCAGATTGGGCCAGACAGCCCTGGTACCCACTCCTCATGTCCTTAGCAGTCCACCTTCCCCTGTGTCTTCCCAGGAATCACAACCTGTTAACCTGTGCCCAGGGGAGAGTTTGGTATCCGAACCTCAAATCTCTCAGTCTCAAGGCCTGGCTCTTGAAGAGTTAGAGTTTGCTGACCTACACCTCTCCCAAGGTGTATTGGATATTTTGAAGGCCTCTAGAAAGCCTTCCACCAGGGCTACTTATAATTCAAAATGGAAGAGATTTTCCATATGGTGCGCTGGCAAGCATATTCCCCCAGAATCTGCTGACGTGCCCACGATCCTGTATTATTTGGTGCATTTGAATTGTTTCGGGCTGAGACCAGCTACCCTAAAAGTGCACCTGGCAGCCGTGTCTGTTTTCTTATCAGCAGGTAAGCCCTCTTCTTTTTCAGCTCACCCTGTATTCTCCAAGTTTTTCAAAGGGTTGCTTCACACCAACCCTCCATTCAGGGACCCTGCCCCTGCTTGGGATCTTAATATTTGCATTGCCCAGCTTATGCAACCCCCTTCTGAGCCATTGTCTTCAGCAGAGCTTAAGTACTTGACTTGGAAAACTGTGTTTTTGGTAGCCATCACTTCTGCCAGGCGCATAAGTGAGCTGCAAGCATTGTCAGTGGAGCCTGATTTTATCTCCTTTCACAGAGATAAGGTGGTCCTCAGGACTAACAGAAAGTTTTTGCCTAAGGTGGTTTCAGACTTCCACCTTAATCAATCCATGTCTCTTCCTGTGTACTTCACTGACCATTCCTCCTCTGGCGAGAGGAGATTGCACAGTTTAGATGTCAAAAGAGCCCCTAGTTACTATATAGAACGTGCCGAGGGTCACAGGTTTGACTCCCTCCAATTGTTCCTCACTTATGGTGAGGTTGGTAAAGGAAAACCTGCCACTAAAAGATCCATTGCCAGGTGGATTGTCTCTTGTATCCAATTTTGCTATGAAAAACTGGGTAAGGTTCCTCCCTCAGGCCTGAGGGCTCACTCTACCAGAGGTACAGCTGTGTCTCTGGCTGCTGCCAGGGACATTCCTATCCTAGAGATATGTCAAGCAGCTACCTGGAAAACAGTTCACACTTTTACTAAGCATTACTCCCTGGACATCCAGGCTAGGAGTGATGCTCGATTTGGCACAGCTGTGCTTCAGAGCCTATTTCCTAAGTAGGTTCTGTCCCTCCTCAATGGAGGTACTGCTGTATAATCTGCATATGTCATAATATAGCAAGACTTCATGTTGTTTGAAGAAAAAATTACTCACCTTAGTAATGTTGTTTCTTCTAATGGAGTCTTGCTATATTATGACCTCCCCCCAGCCTGCCCCTCTCAGAACCTCGACTTTTGGGATGTGGGTGGGCAGTGCAATGTTGGCACTTCATAGATGCCCACTTTATTTTCACCCTTTCTTAGGGTGCTTGGTGTTATGTTGTATTTTTTCTTTCTTGAATCCCCTGACTTGAGTCTTTGTTTTGGGATCAAGAACAAAAATGTGTTTTTGTAGTTAGTAGCCAGTGGGCTAGTGTAGGTTTACAGCTTCCACACAGAACCTTAGTGAGTTTTGCTCGTAAAGATCTGACAGTTTGAGTTTGAGCAACAACAGACAGAGTGTTCAACCAAGCTCACGCTCAAGGTTCCATGCCTTGCATGGAAGGTTAACTCTTTCACGTCCGGAGCAGTTCGAAGGTTGGGACTCACTGCATATGTCATAATATAGCAAGACTCCAGTAGAAGAAACAACATTACTAAGGTGAGTAATTTTTTCTTTTGTACCCAGTATTTAAATTTTAATGATTTGATGGGGAGGTCCGTGAGTTGGAAGAGGCAGGGACAAAGATTGGAAAGACGCTGGCGGAAAACTCAACTGGAGGTGGATAGACTTGGATTGTTAGAACATTATAAGCTCTACCAATCAGCAGTTTTCCATAAGAAGGCAGAGTTCCTGTCCAGGGAAATTCCTGCAGCAAAGAATAGACCATTCCAGCTGTTCCGGACTGTGGACAGACTGTGCAATCCAGTCTGTCTTCAGACTGGCAGAGTGTTATCACAGATATAGTGTGAGGAGTTTGCAAAATTCTTTGCTGACAAGGGATCCACCATCAGGGATGAGATCTGCCAGCACCCTTCCATTGGACCTTGCACTGGTCAGTCAGGTGGTACTAATGCCCGGCTGTTCTGGTCCACCGTTAGCCTTCCGGCAGTGATAGATATAGTGAGGATCATCCAGATTCTGCGACCTACCTACTGTAAGTTGGATCCAGGCCCTACTCACCTGTTGGTGGGGTGTGTAGATGTTATCGGCCCAGTCCTGGCTTGGATATTGGGGGTTTCATTATAGAGAGAGAGAGATCTTCCTGGATCCCTTAAAGGAGGTGGTTGTACACCCCCTTTTGAAAAAACCCTCTCTTGACCCCGACTGCCCAGCAAATTACAGACTGGTCTCTAACTTACCCTTTGTAGGGAAAGTTATTGAGAAGGTGGTCGCTCTGCAGCTGGAGGATCATTTTATCTAGCTGTAATGTCTATGACTCCCTCCAGTCTGGCTTCAGGAAAAGGCATAGTACAGAGACTGCTCTTGTTCAGGTATTAAATGATGATCTGATGGCAAGAGATTGGAGGAGCCGTTCCATCTTGGTTCTCCTGGATCTCTCAGCAGCATTTGACACCGTGGATCATGGGGTATTGCTTGACCGCCTGTGGTTTTTCTGTGGTCTGAGGGGGGCAGTCCCCAGCTGGTTTCGATCTTTTCTGGAGGGCAGATCACAGAGAGTGGTGTCCGGGATTTATACCTCGGCCTCTCACTGGCTGCCCTGTGGGGTACCGCAGGGGTCATTGCTGTCCTCTGTGTTATTCGCGTTGTATATGCTTTCATTGGGGGACATTATAAGACTGTATGGGCTGAGTTTTCGTTGTTATGCTGATGATTCTCAGCTCTACCTGTCTTTTATGCCTGAACAGGAGTCTGATTCCATCACAGTGTTTAATAACTGCTTCCTGGAGATTCAGGACTGGATAAGTGCTAGTTGGCTTAGGTTGAACTCTGAAAAAAACGAGGTATTGGTTGTGGACCCTGAAGGGAGGACAATAGGGGCTTGGGCTGGGAAACCCTCAGGTTTATATCTTGGGGCTCCACTTCTGGCCTCGGGCCAAGTGCGTAACCTAGGCATGATATTTGACGAGGGCCTGACCATGAAGGCGCAGGTGTCGGCCATAGTCAAATCTGCCTTTTTCAGTCTGAGGAACATAGCCCAGATGAAACACTTGGTCCCACCCAAAGATCTTCCTACCCTGGTCCACGCCTTTGTCACCAGCCATTTTGATTACTGCAGTGCCCTCTATCTAGGGCTGCCGAGGGTGGATTTCCACTGCTTGCAACTTGTGCAGAACGCGACAGCCAGGTTGTTGATGGGAGTTTCAAGATCTAGCCATATGACACCTGTGCTGCGTAATCTGCACTGGTTGCCAATACAGTGGCGGATCACCTTCAAGGTCACATTGCTGAACTTTAAGGCCCTACATGATTTGGGACCTCACTACCTGAAAGAGCTCTTGGTGCCTTACTATCCTGCCCATTCACTTCGATCCTCTGATGAGGGATTGCTAGAGATACCCAGGGTATGTTTGAAGATGTCTGGAGGTAGATGTTTTGCCTTTATGGCACCTACCCAGTGGAATTCTCTAGCTCGTCAGATACGAGAGTGCCTGACTGTGGAAAGTTTAAAAAAAAAAACAGCTAAAGATTTTCCTCTTTACCCAAGCATTTGTTGGGACATAGTAAGTGGGAGTTATTTTTGATTGCTGTATTTATTGTTTTATATGATGTGTTTTAAAATGTTTTAAAGTGTCTGAACTATTGTAAAAGCGCCCTGAGCTTGGGAAGGGCGCATGAAAGAAATAAACTTTATTTACTTACTTACTTACTATTAAATCTGTCATTTTTATTTTAGAATTTTGGGCTTAGAAAGGTACACTGAGCCTAAGATTGTTTCCAGGTGCATCCAGGAAGCACAGGGAGGTTCAGTGACTTGCTCAGAGTCGCACAGTATGCAAGTGGCGCTTGTTAGTTTCAAACCCAGGTGAGATCAGCCGGGTCTTCAGGTTCACAGTTAGATGCTCTAACCTCCAGGCTGCCTCAGTATAGGCCACAAAAACTGATTTAGGCATCTCATTTGGGTCATGCTATTTTCCTTAAATTGACAAGGTTTAATAAACAGGTTGATTTATAAATGAACAGATAGCTACAAATATGGTGTTTAAAAGATAAAGCTTTCCCAGGTGTTGCGAAAAGGTGATGTTTTCCCGTAGTTGCATCACTGCATAACTTAAAACACTGTGACTGATGTTCCTCTCTAGTCTGAAAACACACGTTATAATTTGTCAGTTTAAAAACATGGTGTCCTTTTAACTGTGCTCAAAATAGTCTTCCGTGGAAAACTATTTACAGTATTCAGTATCTCAGGGGAGTTGGCTTTATGTTAACCAAAAAAAAAAACTCCAAAAAGCTGCTGTTGAAGCACCAAGCTTAATTGTGGCCATTTTACTGCAGGAGTGTTGCAGGCTGCTTGAAAATGACCAATTTTAAACTACATTCCAGGCTTTGGTAGCATTGACATAAACGGCCTTTTACAATTTAAAAATGTTGTTGGTAGCCTTTCTTTTACTGTTTAGGCCTTAGAGTTCTTGCCAGAGGTTTTAGTTTTACTATTGAAAAAGAGCACAATTTGTGTTGAAAAAACTGATGTGGCAAATACAATATGAAAAGGATCTTCGTTGTCTAGCTGCCTGTGACAAGTAAAAGGAGCCTGAGTAACCAGAATTGATTTTGTTTCAAAGAAATTGATTTAATGTACTGCCCGCAGGACAACCAGAATTATTGCAACTGAATATCAGTAAGAAGAACAAGATGATGCTAATTCCTATGCCCAACCAGCTTATTGGTGCACTCTTGACTCTGACATTACTGTTTATAATGTAATATAATGAACTGCATAAAGCTCAGGTTTGTCTAAAAATCTCCATAAAGCAGCTGTGCATGCAACACTCCACTAGAAATCTTAGAAGCTTTTCGGGTAGGCAGAATACCTTACATCCATCAGTGGTGTCCATGGGAATAACCCCCAAAAGGGTATAGTCTTTAAGACCTTTACTTCATTGCCAGTGTTTTATGGCACATGCTTTTAAATTCAGTGGCTGGTACTGCCCTGTTAATTTCTTTTTGCAAAGCTGAAAAATACTCGAAATGGTCTTCTTCACATTATGATACATAAAATAAAATTAGGAACACATTAATGACCCAGTAGCCCTGTCAAAGTTCCTGCTAAATGGGAGGATCATCCTTCCAATGATGCATTTTTTGAGCCAAAATTTTTACTGCTAGGCCATTTTATAATTGCAGCAACACACTCCAAGGTTCTGTGTTTGTAAGGCAATAGTGGAACTCTGGCGAGTGTGCCAGGGAGTACTCAGACTGTTGCTTCGTGCCACAGCACACACTAGAGGAATGCCCATGTCTCTCAACAGATGCACATTCTATTGCCCACATAGTCACTGTGATGTGGTAGGAGGCATGGACAAGATAAATCTGAAGTCCCTTCTGTCACAGCAATACTGTGCTGCTTTGTATGTTTTTATGTATATTTGTAAAAATGCAATAAATATTGAAGTGCAGATACAGTAAACTAATTATTATTGCCAGTAGAAATGGATTTATGAAGAAGGATAAGCAGTTGGGGTCTGACCAGCAAGGTTATCTTACAGCCCTCACGTTATTTTTCTATATATAAGTAAAACACTTAAATTCCCATTATATTTTATTTAGGTTTTTGGGGGGTTTATAGTTTGTTACCTTATATTGGCAATAGTTCATATATAAGCTGACCTTAGAATTTTTCAAGCATCACAGTTCGGGAGGGAAGAGATCATAACTCGGCAGAACTGATGTCCAACCAATCCCTTTCACTTCCTGGTCCTCCAGGCCCGTCCCTGTGTTAAAACTGTTACAGCATCCTTTGTTTTAAATGAAGGCCACTGCTTAACTAATAGAGCCCCTATTAGTTGAGCAGTGGCTTACATTTAAATCAATGAATGCTTTAATACTTTTAAAATAATGCAGGAAAACCCTGTAGACTCAGTGGGGCAACCCCCGAGTTCTTCCTGGTAAGATGACATAAAACATCTGAACACAAGAGCAGGACTGGAGGACCAGGTAGTGGAAGGGATCACTTAGACATCAATTTAGCTCAAACTGTGGCTTTCATTTAAATCAAGGGATGCTGTAACCATTTTAAAATCATTTAGAAAGTTACACCCATAGACTACAATGTCCTCCCCACCCTGTGCTCTCCCTGGTTAGACTTCATAAAACGTCTTATTGTGGGGTCGGACTGGAGGGCCAGGAAGTGGAAAGCATCTACTGGTCGTCGGTTTGCCCCGAATTACAGTCCCTTCTCTCCTGAACTGGGGTGCTTGAAAAATTCTAAAATTTGCCGGGATGAACTATTGCTGATGTAAGGCAACCGGCTATGAAGCCCAATACGTAAACTCGGAAATGTACTTTTAAGAATATAAACGTAGACAGCTATACTAGTCCTTAAATTAAACCAATTCTACTTTGTGTTATGGCGTATGCTGGCAGTGCAATGTGATTACCACTTTCAAAACTGGGATTAAAAAGAATGATAAAATACTTTTCAAATGTGTGCAGCAAACAGAAAATAAAGATAAATCTGAATAAAAGCAAGGTATGGGAATTATCTAAAACATTTAAATTTCCAGAAATTTGTCTTGGTAGCAGTAGAATTCAGGTAGTAAAACACTGACTTTTTAGGAATTAGATACTCTTACCCATGAGTTGGGCAAATTATACAAGGAATATTAAAGAGCAGGTACCTATTGTCAGGCACCCATCTCCCCTCAAACATATATAATAGGAGATCTGCTCTACTGTTGAGGGGCATTAAAAATTCTATGTGCTTCCCTCTGGTTAAAAAGTTATAGCACCCCAAATTTGCACCCCCATAAAAACAAAGCCTTGTCTGACATGCCTCCTTTTGTGATGTCAGAAAATGAATACTGAGGGTGCATGTCATTAACCTGTATGTATGCAATATGTCTGTGGCGTTTAGTACTATTTAGAGGTGCCATATAGACAAATCAAAGCAGCCGCTGGAGTAACAGTCCCTGGTTACTGGAGCAGTTACTTTCATAGTTCCAAGTGGCAACTCTAAATAGTATTAAACGCCATTGACAAATGGCACCAATATAGATTTTTGGAGCACACACAAGCAGCCTTCATTTTCTGACATCACAAAAGGAGGCATGTCAGACAAGGCTTTGTTTTTATGGGGGTGCAAATTTGGGGTGCTATAACTTTTTACCCAGAGGGAAGCGCGTAGAAATTGTAATGCCCCTCAACAGTAGAGCAGATCTCCTATTATATATGTTTGAGGGGAGCTGGGTGCCTAACAGTAGGTACCTGCTTTTTAAGATTTGACACAAAGTAAGGCGGGCATAATGTTAAAGGTGTGCTCCAAGCAGTCAACAAAAATTACAACAGAAATTGCATGGATGTGAAATATGGGAAAAAGCAATTCATTTAAAAAACTGAGTGTCCAACTCTGACTTCAACCCTATGGAAGGATGTACTGAAATACAAATGACAGTGTTTTGGTTAAAAAGTAGTAGACTGGATGATCGAAGAGAGCTTCCTAAATTGATCATACTTGAAATGAAGGACTATGACATTAGAAATGTGTGATATCCTGATATAATGGACTACAAAAAAAGCTAAATAATACAGGGCTTGGATACCTGATAGCTTTACCAAATATTGAACCTTTACTGTACAGTATTCCTAAAGTATGCCAGAGGATTGTGAATCAGTGCAAAAAAAAACTTTCGCTGATTAAGACTCAAAAAGCTTGCATTAGGCTATCTAAAAATAAAGATCATTTGAATAGAGCACCCTGTTTAGAAAATGTAACACTTTCTGAGGCTAGGATTTTTACAAGGTTTCATTTTGAATACTGCGTCAGTAACAGATTATGATACAGCAAAGAAAACGACTCACTGTGCTGTAAATGTGGGAGAGGACACCTTTACCAGTTTAGTATTTATATGCCCTGGCTAATTCACATCAATTAAAAGAAAAACTTTTTAAATGCTTAGACATCTATGGATAATCAGGTCCTCAAATGAATGACAGCCTTTTTTAGAAGTAATTTTATTTATTTATTTTGTATTTGTTGACCGAGGAAGTGCACTAGACAAATCCTGCCTATTTTCAGGCATGACCCGGGGGAGGGGGATACAGATGAATGCCAACTGACCTTGAACCAGATGGTGGTATTTTTAGTGAATGAGGGAAATTTGGCCAGGACATTGGGGAAATTCTCCTACTGTTTTCAATAAGTGCCATAGGATCTTTAACATCCACCTGAAATACCACCAATCCAGGCAGATGGGACCTCGGTTTAATGTCTCATCCGAAAGACGGCACCTCAGAAGTGCAGCACCCCTCTCATGCTGCACTACAGTGTCAGTACTGGGATATTAACCCAAATGCCAGATGTGGGAACTGAACCCACAGCACTCTGCAGGGTTTTATTTAACTCTAAAAATTGATTAGCGTTTTGCTCATAAAAGTGCTAAAACTTTGAGAAAATACATAGTTCTTGTCTCACTGTGTTTAGCAAACACAACACTTCTAGAAAACCTATATAAATACTTTCTGTACAGTTAGAATTATCCCAAGGAAAAAAAGCTGCTAATTAATTATTTAAAACCCTGCTCTGATCTCCCGGCCTCAGAGGCGAGTGTGCTACCTACTGAGCCACTGACACTGCAAATAGAGTACATCAGTAAATGAAGCAAATATGGAAGAGGAAACAAATGTTTTTTTTTGTTTTTTTTTTCCCAAAGTGTGCTGAACTGGAAAGTCAATTTTCCCAGTAGAAGCTGTTTTTAAATACTGGTTCCAGTTCTGTTACTGTTACGTCTATACAGGTCCATTGGTAACCTCTGTGGTTGTTTCTCATTTACACTGTGATGTAAAGTACCAATGTAGAATTATGTGATGTAGTTTATGTCCATCTTAACTCCAGAGTTCTATAGTAAAACATGGATATATTGTGCTAACCAAGAACGAGCCAAGCAAGGAACTCCTAAAGTGCATCATGCAGTTCTAATATGGTACTCTACCTCTGTGTAAATCAGAAACACTCCCTAGGATAAGAGAAAGGCCTGTAACGATGAAATCGTACCAGAATTGAAACCAGTATTTTAAAAACCTGCTTCTGTGCCAGCCTGGTGGTATAAAGAGCTGAGGCACTGCTTGTGCCTTACCTTTTCCCACACCAACGACCCGAGTTCCGTAATGAGCATGAGTTGCCAGCGGTAGACTGGGGCAGGAGAAGATTGATAATCTGAAGGACTTCTCTCCCCTCCCGAGGAGGGGAGGGATGTCAGCCCGGCCTACGACTGCCACCAGATGGAGTCCTGGTGGTAGTGCAGTGTGGGTGGCATGAAGGGAGGGAGCCAGTGAATGTTCTGCATGAGTGCCTCCATGCTCACACTGGACGTCCTACAGCAGGGATGGTGGAAAAAGTTGGGGGGGGGGGGCTTAATAAAGTCTTGCCTGATCTGCCTGGGTCCATGCCATCACTTGAGACAGGGCCTTGGTCCACCTGGGATTTGTGTGCATCAGGGGGCAGAGCAGGTGCTCCTCCATCCTCCATCCAGCCCCACCACTAGGGATTTTCATGGGAAGACATCTGACTACAGTTAAGTTCGCCTCAGGGGAACAGGGACAGGGCTAAACAGCTGCCCTTGAACAAGGTGGATAAAGAGTCGTCATTGCGAAAAATAAAAAATAACATCAACTGCTATACAAGAAAAATACTTATAGGTTCAATGCAGTTCTCCTAATGTTATAGCTTTCTAATAGGATTTTGTCATATTTCATATTAATTTTTTACTGCCCAATAAAATCAAAACTGAAAACTAAAGGATAAGCGAGAGAAAAATGTGATTACGAGATGAGATTAAAAAATGTGGAGTACAGTAGTTTGACAAAGATGAGATAGTTTATTCTAGATATGAGGAGCAGAAAAAATAAATAAATAGTCTTTAAAAAGAGACAAAGGAGAGCAGGAATGTGGGGAAGAGAGGGAGACCGAAAAGGAACAATATAAGCAAGCAGAAGAGTTTGAAGGAATTCAGAATAGGTTAATGCATAGATCTTGCGTTTACAGGTGGGCGAGACCAGCACAAGCAGTCTTTCATCACCACCAAATGTGGTTGGGCAAGTTCCAGGCATTGCTGAAATGCTTTCATGTCCAGCAAACAGGAATTGCTTTAACATCTTCCAACACTATGTGTCACAAACAGCAACTTTTTCTTTTTAGGCATTGTTTCTGAGGGATAAAGTGAGGGACGTCCCTCGTTATGATGACAGGACAGTTGAGCAGCATGGGCTGAAAAGATATGTACTTATGAGGGAGTGTGAGGATCAATATCATCAGTATCTAGTGAAAATCAAGGACCAAGGGCATCACTGGCTATACACCAGCTTCAGACAGCCTTGGACATTTGCAACTCCTTTGCCTGTGCCATGACTACAGACATCACCATGCATTGCAGGGCCTGGCTGAGGCTGCCCACCTTCACTGTGGACACTCTGCCTAAGCTGGTTGATGCCCCCTCCTTCTTGGGCACCAACTTCTTTGGACCTGAGGTGGAAGGACATCTTATGCAGATCGAGAAGATCATTGCCATCTTTGATTCTGTGGCTTCATCCCAGAATGACCAGAAGACCCAAAAGCCTAAAAAGAAATCCTTTCAGTTTTGGTCCTTTGAGCCATAACCTCAGCAGTAGCCCCAGCAGAGGCAGTTTTAGCACTGGAATACGAAACTCAAGTTAATTGGCCGGGGCAAAAAGGAGGGGGATACAGAAGTGTTTGTGTTAAGAGCTGACATGACTCTGCTTCTAGAGCATGAGGTGATAGCCCATGTTCCAGACACCCTGATCACTCAGGAATATGTGTCCAGGTACTTCCTGGTTCTGAATCAGGTGAGGAGCTGGCATTCTATAATGGAGTTGCATGCTCTGATCCAGTTACTATGGAAGCAAGTTCTGGATGGTCACTCTGAATCAGATCATATCATCTCTGGAACAGAATCTGTAGTTCAAACAGCACTTGAACTGCGCTGGCGAGGAAAGAATTCACTCTATGCAGAAGCATAGTATGTTGAGCTCGTGCTCGGTTTTCAAACCTCTGTCTGTGGTACTTCCCAGTGTAACCGTCAGATTCTTTACTCTGCCTAACAGTGAAGTCACTCCGGAGATTTCCTCTGCTCGGTTTGGTAAAAGTAAAGCGTTTGGTTTAAACCGTATAATTATTTTGTTATTTTTGGATTTCCAGCCTCTGTCTACGGTACAGGTAGTGTGTAGATAGGTAGTGACTGTGTTTTATTTCTCTGAAAAAGTTGGAATTGTTCTTTTCTTAGGTTTCTTTCCGGTCGGTCCGGTTTGGAACCAACCCATTCTGTTTAATTTTATTTATGGGATTAGAGTGGTGTTCCGGTACCGATCGGTTTCAAAAGAACCAGGTTTTTTTTGCTGGTTCTTTTAAAAAGCCCATGACACGGTTTGTAACTGATTGGTTATTGTATTACCTGGCTTGAAATATGCAATAGGGTAATTTGTTAGGTTGGCCATGTCTGAGAAACCCAAGAAGAAAATCGGTCCCACTGGGTTTCAACACTGTACTGAGTGTGGGGAAGCCTTTGCTAAGGCTGACTCCCACCTCATCTGTCTTTATTGTCTGGGGTTTGACCACCTCAAGTCAGACTGCCAGATCTTTAAAAACTTTCCTAAATCCACTCTAGACAAAAAACTGAGTAGGCTGAAGGAAAGGGAGGTCGAGAAGTCCGTAGATCCGGATGGCCAGCCCGGTTCAGTTGTGGCTGAACCTGAGGAGTTGCCTACTGACCTAGGCGATACCTCCTTGGGCAGAAGGAGAGCTGACCCCAAGGGGTCAGGTACATCAAAAAGAAGCGTAAGTCTGCCGGTTCGGATCCGGTATCGCACTTTCCAAACATGGATGAAATGGCAAAAGCGATTACCATTGTTCAGTCCCTTAGACCGGTTCCGTCCGAACTGGTACTGCCGGTTAGGCAGTTGGTTTGGTTGGACCTGTCTCCTCTGGATTATGATCCAGACGCTTATTATGAGGACTGGGAGGGAGGCAAAGACTATCCTGAGGATGATGATGACGATGACCAGGGGAGTCTGGATGGTGCCCATTGAACCGGACATCTCCCTAGACAGGCCCTCAGGTGTCTGTCCTCTCAGGCTCTCTGAGTCCCCTTCACATTTTTTGTTCTACAAAAAGGTGGCAGAAACCCTTCAGCTTCCCTTGGTTGAAGCTGCAGAGGAGGATGAATAGCCTGATTTTGTGGAAATGATGGACATCCCAGAGTCCAAAAGACTATCTGTTTCCCCCAAGGATTTATGAAGAGGGATAGACACTCAAAATTTTACAAACCCCTAATTCAGTACCTCCTGTGGATAAGAGAATGGACAGGAGGCAGTTATCAGGCTCAACTGCGGAGTTCCTTTATAGTCATTGCATCCATGTTGGGGTAGTGCACTCTGCAGCCTGTGACAGGGCTAACATTCCTTTGGCTTCACACACCCCGGATAAGGACTCCAGGAAAGTGGATGCCATGGCCAAAAAACATTATTTGGCATCCTCTTTGGGACTCAGGCAGGCTACTTATATGGCCTACACAGCCAGGTACCAGAAATCCAGATGGGATACAGTTCTGGAACTGGCTAAACGGGGCCTCTCCCCAGTTAGCCAAGGAGCTGGAGGAGGTGGCTGCTGTTGGAACTGAGGCATCCAAAATGCAGTTTCATGCTGCTGTGGACTCCAGTGATGTGGCATCTAGAGTCATGGCTACATCTGTCTTTCTCAGAAGACATACTTGGCTCAGATGTACTAGCCTTTCACGAGATACCCAGACTAAGGCAATGGATTTTCCTGTAGTAGGTAACTCTGTTTGGGGAGCAGACAGAGGCTTGCATGAAGAAAATGGATGAATACATGACCACGTACAGGAGTCCTCAGGCTAGAGAAAGGCAAGCCACTCCGCACAAGCAGCAGTCTAGGGGCAGGGGCAGGCCCTTTCAAAGGCCTTTTTACCAAGCCCAGGCCTCCTCTCCCTTCCCACAGAGGGGGTTCTTCAAGGGAGGGACAGGAGGGGGATGAGCAGAGCTGCTCCCTCCTCCTCTCAGTCTAAGGCCCCTGCCAAGCAGACACCCTGATGTGTCAAGCCGGGTTGACTCCCCATTTCCAGTAGGAGGCAGGCTGGCTTACTACTTCCAAGCCTGGAAGTCTGTGACCTCAGACAAGTGGGTCCTGGAAGTAGCCCTCAGCTTCAAAAAATTTCCAGAAAAGAAGGCCAAATCTTTTCCACCTGCATCACTCTCAGAAACCATTGCCCTAGAGGCAGAGGTTTCCTTTCTTCTAGCTCTCAGAGCTATAGAGAAGGTTCCTACTCGGCACAGGGGAAAAGGACTGTACTCCAGGTACTTCCTTACCCCAAAGAAAACAGGGGAGTTGCAACCCATCCTAGACCTAAGGTATTTGAACAAACACGTTTCAAAGCCCAAATTCAAAATGGTAACTCTGGGAATAATCCTTCCCTCTCTAAGGCCAGGGGATTGGCTAGCATCTCTGGACCTCAAGGGTGCCTAATTCCATATTGCTGTCAGGTGCTCCCACAAAAAATACCTCGGGTTCGAGTTGCCTTCACACCATTACCAATTCAGAGCTATGCCATTCGGCCTAACATCAGCTCTAAGGGTGTTCACAAAGTGCCTTGCAGTAGTGGTGGCTTACCTCAGAAGACAGGGTATCACCATCTTCCCATATCTGGACGACTGGTTCTTAGTGGGTCAGTCACCTTTACAGGTCAAGTCAGCTTTCCAAACTACCCAGGACCTACTCAGCTCCTTGGGGTTTCTTCTCAATCTTCCGAACTCTGTCCTCGAACGAGTTCAACTTCTCACCTTTATAGGCATAGAGTTGGACACTGTACAAGTGTAACCCCCCTGTTACCCGGGGTTACTAGAATCCCAGTAAGACCTAGTGGTAGGCAGGGAAGGCAGCTTGTGAAACTCCAGTTAAATGGATTTCACACTCTCACTCTGTTTTTCAGTCTCAGCTGAGACTGAGGGGTGACATCACCATAGAACTATCGCAGCTGCATGAGCCACATTGGAATCTGAAGATGGGAGTTAGGTTAGAATGTTGGGAGTTTTTGAACAGTTTAAGCAGTTGTGTGTGATCAGTCTTGAAGAGAGGAGCACAGCAGTCTGTGCACAGGCTCTTGGAGCCTAAAGCTCTGATATAGAGCTACCTTTAGGGAAAGGTGTGTGTTTCCGCCTAAAGAGGAACACAGCAAGCTGTTCTTGAAGTGGTGGAGACTGCTGATACTGGTCTCTGTGCCCCATCCCTGAGGGGATGGGGGTGGAAGGTTTGCCTGTTATTCCAGGGGCAACCTCTTGGTTCCGTCTAGGGAAGAGGCTGCCTTATTTTTCTGAAATGTGTTGTGGCATCAGAAGCTGTCAAGATTCGCCTGTGGGGCACCTGCAACCAAAGGATGAGTTCTGCTGTTGTCAAAGGGCCTATGTTTCACCTGAACTGTGTTAAAGTGGGGATTGGGCTGTTGAATTAGTGGGAGGCCTAGAGGAATAGGCTTAGCCAAAGTAAAAGTATGTTCAAGTCCAGCACAAGGGGAAAGCCAAGACATGTAGAGGAGGTGTGCTTTATGTTTACCCTTTAGTCTACATTGCCAAGATTTTCAGGAAGAGATGTTTAAATATGTTCGAGATTAGTACAAGGGGAAAGTCTAGACATGTAGAGGAGATGTGCTATACATTTACCCTTTAATCTACATTGCCAAGCTTTCAAAAAGAGTTGTTTAATGTCCAGAGAAATGGCCGGGTATGGATTGTGGAAGCTGGAGGTGGGAGACCCCACATCTTTAGTAACCAGATTCACCTCTACTGATTTGCTCTGTGGCCCTTTTACTTTGCCTCAGGCACTTGGCCAGTGCTGAGGGAAGTACCCAGACGTAGGATTGAAAGGAAATTTCCCTTAAGGAGTCGAAGGCTGTAAGGTGGTTTGGGGAGCCACCAATGAAAAATGTGTCCACTGCCATATGGACAGGTATTGAGTGGCCGGCAGGGGAGCCGAGCCAGGAAAAAACCCAGATAGTGTACAGGTCGGGCTGTGTACTCAAAGCAGCGTGCAAATACGGGCTGTCTGCCTGGTGGGTTCAGAACCTGAGGGCTGAAGTGTTGAAGAAGGGTTCTGTTACTCTTATCTGCATTACCAGGAATGTAGCCCCGTGGGGGTGCGTCTATGCTTTGTTCAGTTTGGATGTGAATAAAAGCCACACTTTAGAATCCCATTCCTAGTATTGGACATTAGTTATTGCTTCCTGTGTTCGGATTTACTTGGGTGCCCCTGTACAGAGTAGCCAAACCTAGGCCCCTTGTGCCGAGTAACCTAGTCCTCCCTGAACCCAGTCCCCAACAGGTACTGCTGTTAGCTTCAACAGCATACCACCTGTCGTTTGCAAAAAGGTAGGAGTCCGGGAGTTACACAAGCAAAAGCCTTCCTTCCCCTGGCAAGGGTGAAGACCCTAGTGGATCTGTCTTCCTCCTTTCGACCTCAGGTCTCCCGCCCAGCAAGACCGTTCCTCCAGCTCCTGGGCCACATGGCAGCTTCCACGGCAGTGGTGCAGGGAGCAAGGTTCCAGATGAGGGACATTCACTTTCCACTAAGGTCCTTTTGGTCTCAAAAGAAGGATTCACTTACCAAACTGATCCCAGCGACTCAGACTCTGGTCCAAGCTCTCCAGTGGTAGCTGGACCAGGACAACCTCAGACAAGGGGTTCCATTTATCCCTCAAGTCCCATAAGTAGTTCTAACTACGGATGCATCTCTCCTAGGGTGGGGAGCCCACCTGGGAGCCCTGACAGCTCAAGGGGTCAGGTCTCCACAAGAGTCTCTCCTTCATATCAATCTCCTGGAACTCAGGGTAGTTTTCCTTGCCCTGCAGAGCTTCTCAGATTCAGTCAAGGGCAAGGTGGTCCAAGTCAGGACAGACAACACCACCACAATGTTGTACATCAACAAACAGAGAGGCACTCGGTCCTCGGCCTTGTGCACAGAGGCCATATAACTGTGGTCTCTGGCCTATTCTCTTCAGACTTCTCTGGTAGCAGTTCACCTTCCAGGGAAGGACAACGTATTAGCAGATGCTCTGAGCAGAATTTCACAGGGACATCACGAATGGTCCCTGGATCCTCACATCCTGAAGGTCATCTTCTCCAGGTGGGGCGCTCCAGAGATAGATCTCTTTGCAGCACCGGACAATCATCAACTTCCTCTGTTTGTTGCAGACCTCCAGTTCTGGGGACGGTTCCCCAGGATGCTCTCATTTTGGACTGTAAGGGCAGGTTTCTGTATGCCTTCCCTCCCTTCCCTCTGCTGTTCAGAGTTCTGATCAAGATCAGGACTCAACCCTGCACAGTGATACTGGTGGCTCCAGATTGGGCCAGACAGCCATGGTATCCTCTACTGCTGTCCTTGTCAATGTCACGTCCCCTGTCTCTGCCCAGGACATACAATCTCCTGTCCTCCTCCCAGGGGCAGATCTGGTACCCCAACCTCCAGTCTCTCAATCTCAAGGCCTGGCTCTTGAAGAGTTCGAATATGCAGCACTACATCTTTCTTAGGGAGTTCTGGATATTCTGAAGGTCTCCAGGAAGCCTTCCACTAGAAAAATTTACAACTCCAAATGGAAAAGGTTCAGTATTTGGTGCTTTCTGAAAGGCATCCTGCCTGATTTTTCCACAACCTTAGACTGTCTAGTTCATCTGAATGGTCTAGGCCAGGGTTTCTCAAATGGTGAGGCCAGCCTCCCAGGGGAGGTCCCAGCCTGTTCCAGGGGAGGCACAAGCAAGCCTTAAAATGTGCTATATTTTAATATCAAGTTTTGGATGCTTCATGTGAAAGGATGCAGCAAAGTGACAGCGAATAATGGCATGTGAATTTATGTAAAAAATTATTACCAGGAAAGACACGCTCAACAAACACTTGTTTCCTGGTATGACATGGGGAAAATACAATTCTTGGAATCTGTGTAAAACAAAATTCAAAATAATGCAAATGAATAGGAACAAGGTAACAACTAACCCATTATACTGGCTGCAGAAAAGTACAAATAAAGACTAAGCAGAGAGATACTAGGAGCATGAGCGAGCAAATGGTTCCTGAGAAGGTGTTTAAGAGCAGGGTAAAACTGACAAAGAAAGCAGTCTGACTCATGGAGGTATTGCAACGAGGGGTAAATAAAGTCCAAAAGTCAGAAGTGTGGAGCGAGTAGGCTGACCTGGGAAGGGGGGGTCATAGAGAGGGAGAATAATATGTTCAATGAAATGAGAATAAACTCAACTACTCACATGCACTTCATTGTATTCTTCCTGTAATGTGCAAAGTATGATAGTTGTTCTAACTGTGGGGAGGCCCAAAATGATTTCTATATTAGGGGGAGGCTCAAGATCTTTTCCAAGGCTTGGGGGAGGCTCACTATGACAGTGTGAGAACTCCTGGTCTAGGCCTTAGGCCTGCTACTCTGAAGGTTCATCTAGCAGCCGTCTCTGCATTCCTCTCAGCAGGGAAGGGCTCTTGCATGGCATCTCATCCTGTTTTCAGAAAGTTTTTCAAAGGTCTGGTTCTCATTAACCCTCCCTTTAGGGAGCCCACTCCACCTTGGGATCTTAATGTCTGCATAGATCAGCTTATGCAGCCACCCTTTGAACCTCTGGCTTCAGCCGAATTGAAATACTTGACCTGAAAAACCGTGGTCCTGGTAGCTATTACTCCGGCCAGGTGGATTAGTGAGTTACAGGCTCTCAGTTGAACCTGACTTCATCTCCTTCCATAGGGACAAAGTGGTCCTAAGAACCAGTAGGAGGTTCTTGCCCAAAGTGGTATTGGATTTTCATCTGAACCAGTCTATATCTCTCCCCCTGTGTTTTTCACTGATCATTCTTCTTCAGGCGAAAGAAGGTTTCACAGTCTGGACATTAAGAGGACCCTTAGCTACTACATTGAGCATACTAAGGCACATAGAAATGACTGTCTTCAATTGTTTCTCACTTACGGTGCAGTAGGGAAAGGTAAGCCTGCCACTAAAAGAACTATTGCCAGGTGGATTGTTTCTTGTATACAATTCTGTTATGACAAGTTGGGTAGAATGCCCCCTTCAGGCCTGAGGGCTCATTTGACTAGGGGTACACCTGCTTCTCTAGCTGTGGCCAGAGATATACCTTTGTTAAAAATCTGTAAAGCAGCCACCTGGAAAACAGTACATACTTTTACCAAGCATTACTCCCTGGACATCGAGGCTAGGAGTGATGCTAGGTTTGGCAAAGCAGTACTGCAGAGCTTCTTCCCAAAGTAGGTTCTGCATTCCCTTCTCCATAGGGAACTGCTTAGTTGTCTGCATTATGTCTGAATACAGCAAGACTTCATATTGTCTGAAGAAAAAATTACTCACATTAGTAATGTTTCTTCTAATGGAGTCTTGCTGTATTCAGACCTTCCCCCCCACTCTCGGAACCTGGTTTTTGGGAAGTGGTCTGTCCGGTACAGTGTTGCGCCTCAGAGGTATACCTTGTACCCTCCCTCTTGGGTGGGGTGGGGTGGATGTTGTTATTTTTTCTGGTGTTTTATACTTAGTGTCATTACCTTTCCTTCTTGGGTTCTCGACTTGAGTTTTTTGGGCCCAAAAATAATTTTTTGCCCTTTGGCTATATGTTGAAAAATTTCCATACTATAGTTTGTTAGTGTTTTCATAAGAATCTGACAGTTACACTGGGAAGCACCACAGACAGAGGTTTAAAAACCAAGCTCGAGCTCAACGTTCTATGCTTCTGCATAGAGTTTACTCTTTCCTCTCCGGGGCAGTTCAAGTGCTGGGGCTAACTGCATTATGTCGGAATACAGCAAGACTCCATTAGAAGAAATAACATTAGTATGGCGAGTAATTTTTTTCTTCTACTCCCTTGGACCTCCAGGACATGTTCTTCCTTATCCCAGTTAATCCGTCGTATTGTAGGTACCTTCGGTTCCATGCAGTGGGGATCCTGTACCAGTTCCAGGTCATGCCCTTCAGCTTTTTTTTTTGTCATTTCACATTTTATTCATACAAATTATATGCATACACAATAATGTGATCATACAAAATTATATGAATTAGGATTAACTCGATTGAGCTTTCACTCATTTACAACAAGCTTCTCATCCATGCCCAGGGTTTTCACCAAGGGTTTGGCTATAGTGGCAGCCTTTCAGTGGCACAAGGGCATCGGGGTGTATTACTACCTGGATGATTGAATGATGACTCAATCAATCAATCAATCAAAATCTTTATTTAGTCAGGCGAACATCATTGAGCATAGCTCATTTGCAAGATGGACCTGAGTGGTCATACAAATAATAGTACAAGAGTTTTTACAAGGACATGAAAATAGCATAACATTAGTACAATGAAATAAAAAGAGAATATACAAAATTTACATATATACAAGGCACAGTAAAAATAACTTAACCTGTAAAAATGAAGAGGATAATAGATATAGCAGTGATAATGAACAAATAATAGGGCTTTTGTTGGCTTTTATATGAGTGTGGTAGCTGACTGGATAATAGAGGGAACTAACATAATGGATTACAGAAGGAGGGGTGTGGGTTGGATGGGAGACTAGGCCCTGTGGAAGCAGTTGCACAACTCTGGGAATAGGGCGGTGAATAATCTTTTGAAGGATGATAAGGGTAAGAGGGTATTTAGATTCATAGATTTTTGGAGTGAGTTCCAAGTGACTGCTAGGGAATAGCTGATAGCAGCCCTCCCAAACCGGGTGCAGGTATTGGGAACCTTTAGCATGATGAGCTTACTGATCCTTAAGGTATATGGCCTAGATGTGATTCGGGTGAAACAGTCTGTAATATAGGAGGGGAGTTTGCCTGATAAAGCTTTAAAGATCCAGATTGCAGCATTCCTTTTTCTTCTGTGTTGTAGGGATGTCCAATTAACTGCCATGTAAAGAGAGCAATGATGGGTGCTGGAGGGAAGGTCTGTGATAAATCTGATGGATCTATGATACAGGGTGTCCAGCTTATTTAAGAGGGAGAGTGAGCAATGGCCGTAGAGAAAGTCAGCATAGTCAATGAGGGATAGGAATGATGCCTGGATTAATCTTTGTTTGGAGTCTCTGGTAAGGTAGTGTTTTATTCTGAAAAATAGGCCAAGCCTTTGTCTCAACTTTTTTAGTAGCTCTTCAATATGGACAGAGTAATCAAGCTTATTGTCAGTCCAGGCGTCAAGATATTTGAATTTATCCACAAATTCCAGCTTCTCCATATAAGGTGGATAATTGTGGGGTGATGAATGATGGGAAATGGCAGAGCAATTCTTTGTGGCAAAGAACATAGCTTTGTTTTCTTGGCATTTAGAAGTAATTTTTTCCAATAGGTTGTGTTGTAGGATGGAGAATTCTGACTGTAGCAGATCACAGGCTTTTGATAATGAGGGATTGCTGACATATAATACAGTATCATCAGCAAACAGATGAATGTTAGATTGAGAGAGGTTGGCATCGATATTATTAATAAATGGCAAAGAGGATGGGGCCTAGTATAGAGCCTCATGTACACCTCTTAGCAGTGGTTTAGAGGTGGATAGGTAATTTCATTTTTACCAATTGTGACCTTCAGAGAGATAGCACCTAAACCAATTGAGTGAGAGTGAATCAAGGCCTAGAGAGCTAAGAGAGGAGATTAATGATTCATGATCCACTGTATCAAATGCTTTACTCAAATCCAGGAACACAGCACAGGTACTATTCTTCTTATCCAAGGCAGTCTGCCAATCGTTAGTTACTTTGGCTAGGGCAGAGATGGTGCTATGCATTGATCTAAATCCAGATTGTGCTGGATTTAGGAGGTTGTTGGTGTCCAGATAGGCCCTTAACTGTGAATTTACTAATTTTTCAAGCATCTTGGATAGTACCGGTAGGATGGAAATGGGCCTATAATTGTTAAGGTCCATGGGATCACCTGATTTAAGTAGTGGAACTACTTGAGCTGTTTTCCAAATGGAGGGTATGGAACCAGTAGCTAGGGAAAGATTGAAGAGGTGAGTGAGGGGCAGATAAGGGTAATGCTATTTTAAGAAAGTAGGGATCCAGGAGTCTGCACCTGCACTCTTTGAAGTATCTAAATTAGATAGGAGGTCTTCTACTTCTTTCAAGGATGTTGGTTTGAAGGAAAATGTTGAAGCAGCCTTTTGTCCCACAGTGGATTGAAGGTTTAATGATGATCTCAAGAGATTTGCAGGTGAGGAGTCAAATGCTAGGCCAGCTGTGGTGAAGTGGTCGTTGAAGGTATTTAAAATTTCTTGCTTGTCAGTGATTTCTATGTCATTTAATAGTAGTTTGGAGGGTAAGGCAGGGGTAGAGTTCTGGCCTAGAATTCCCTTTATAGTACCCCAAAGTCTGGATGGATTAGTGTGGGATGCATCCAATTCAGCTCTGTAATAGGCAGCTTTGGCAATTCTTATTTGTTTTGTGCATGAATTTCTTGCTTTTCTGAATTGAAGCCAGTCTCTAGTATCCTTTGTTTTTCTTGCCTTTTTCCAGAGTTTGTCTCTGGCTAACAAAGCTGATTTAAGGTCAGCAGTGAACCAACGACAAGATTTTACTTTAGATCTGATACTGGTGATTGGTGCATGAATATTGAGGGCATTAGTGATAATGTCCTTTAAGATCTGGAGAGCTGTTTCAACTGAGGTTGTAAGGTAAAAATCTTGCCAATATGTTGTATTGCACAAATCATGGAGATATCCTGAGATGTTGAAATTCTTTTTTTGACCTTTTGAGGAGAAATTTTGCAGGGTTGGATGGCTTGAGTGTAGATCTAATGCCAGCTATAGGACAATGATCACTTACATCACTGGGTAGCACTCCTGCATGTGAATATAAGTGAGGCTTGTTTACCAACATAATATCCAGGAGTGAGCTGTTGATGGAATTTTTTAGGTTAATCCTGGTTGGATCTTTGATTAATTGAGTGAATCCATAGGTGTCACAGAAGGTTACTAGGGGTACAGATGCATTAGATAACCAGTTCAAATTCAAATCACCAAGGATGATGGTATCTTCAGGGCCTAGATTGAGTATTGATCCTAGGTGGGATAGGAGTTTGAGGTCTGCAGAGGGGGGCCTATAGCAGCCAATCAATTTAAATGAAGACAAGTTCGGAAGGGCTATTTTAATTGACAAGCATTCAAATTCCTTTGGTTCGGATGTATTGATGAGGCAGGATGCAGAGATGGTATCCTTAATGTAGATGGCCACCCACCACCCCTGGAAGGCGATCTGATCTGAAGAGCTGATAATTGGGAAGGTTTATATCACTGTCTTTTGTTGTAGGTCTGAGCCAAGTTTCAGAGACAATCAGGAAGTCAGGTAGGGTATGTGCAACCCATGCCTGTATTAAGGAGAACTTTTTTAGGAGACTGCAGGCATTGAAGTGAAGGAAACTTAGGCCATTTATGGAGGTTAGATCAGAGGGGGGGATAAAAAACTTTCAGTGGGGCCAGGATTGATTTCAATAGTACCAATGCAGATCAGAAGGAAGAAGATTAGTTTGAGGAGGGCACCAAATGAAAGGGATAGGGAGTGGTCAGAGCATTTCCTCCTCTTCTTGGGGAACCACTGTGTAATGGGTGAGGGTCCTGTTATATAGGTATGGAATTTATCACAAAATAATAATCTGATGGACAGGCATAGTGGGTTAATATAATGCCAGAATGGATGCAAGATACTTGAGAAATGCTGTGGGGATAGAGAGCCTTTTTGTGGGATACCCCAGGGGTTGCAGTGCAGAAATGGCCGGATATAAATAAGGAATTGGTGGGTGTCCACTGGGAATGGCAGGGGTGGGCAGGCCATATTCACTACCTTAATCACCATAACAAGGGGTATATCATAAGTGTCATATGGGATTGAGGAAGATGAGAGCTCAGGAGCAAAAGGAAGCAAAGTAGCATTGTGGAGGTAAGGTAGGGTTAAGTAGAGAAGGGAATTAGCTATGGTGGATTAGAGAAATGGCGGGAGAAGGTGCATAAAAAGAATCAACCGAGAGGGAGGGCGGGCAAAATTTGCGGCTTTGCCCGTACCTTCTACCTGCTCTCGGCCTCCCTGGATCCCTCGGTCGGCTGAGCCGAGGCGCCCGGCCCACTGGTGGATCGGAGCCCCTCCGGTCTCTGGATCTCGAGAGCTGTGCGGCTGCAAGGTAGGGGACGAGAGGAGCAGGCAGAGCAAGGTACTTTATTGCAGGCAATCTGCAAAAAGGTGCTAAAGATCTGAATCTGCACAACAAAAGACTGGGAGGGTATGGGGGTTAGGCGCTGCGTCTAGCCCACACAGAACACAAAAAAGGCTGTAATCACAAGCTAACAAGATATCAATACAACCCTCAAATCGGGCACATTAAAGAGTAAAACAGCTCTTTTTGGGTGAATTTAAGACTAAAATAAAAATAACAGAAATCCCGGCCAGAATAGTGTTGCAAAAGCCCAGCTAAAGTCTATGGGAAAGGCGCACCAATCGGAAGCAAGGCAGAGTCAGCGGTCGCTTTCTGATTGGTTTGCGGCTTTGCCCGTACCTTCTGCCTGCTTCTCCCGGCCTCCTGGATCTCAGTCATCCAAGAGGCTGTGGAGAGGTCCAGGGATCTGGCCCTCCAGACCTGACCACACTTGGGCCTTCTCACAGATGATCAAGTTCATTGGAGCAGAACTAGACTCCCTGCAAACTGAGGCCTGCCTCCCAGTGGACGCAGCATCAGAGATTCCCTCCTTTGACTGATCATTTCAGGTTGGGTGCTCGCACTCTGCCTGGAACTTCCTATGAATGCTGGGGTACGTGGCATCCTCCACCAGTGTGATCTGTTTGGCTTGCTGCAGGATGAGTCACTAGCAATGGGAGTGGAGCAGGCAGTTGTCCCAGCACCTAGGTTTCCTGGACTAGATGGTCATGGTGATTCCACCAATGTGACATACTGTCAAGTGATGGCTGACCCACAACAGCTGAAGGAGGGAATCCAGTTTTTCCTCCCAGAACCATCAGTCAGGCAATTCTGGCATCCGGATCTCCTCAGCAGCAGGCCTGCATGGAAAGGTTGTCTCTCTGACCAGAAAAGAGGGGAAGGTCATGTACCCCGGACCTTCAATCCCTACACTACTCAGCCTGGTTCTTGAGTGGCTACAGTTCCAGGCTCTGAGCCTTTCAGAAGTAATCCTCCACTTTATGGAGGCATGCCATAAGGAATTGGTTCGTAAATGTTATGCATTTAAGTGGAAAAGGTTCTCAGTGTGGTACAAAAGGTAAGGAGCATGATTCCTTACCTGCCCCATGGTGAGCATCGTCGACTACCTATGGTCCCTCTCAGTAAGGACTGCAAATAACAATCCCTAAGGTGCACCTGGCAGCCATATCTACATATCAGCCACAGGCTGCTTTGCTGACAGTGGCCCAGGAGAAGGTGGTCCGGTGCTTTTTCAATGGCCTGGATCACTTGGCCTTTCCAGTTTGTGAAACTCTGCCTCCATGGGACCTACTGCTGATGTTGGCAGTGCTCATTTAAAAGCTGTTTGCGCCTGTGCACAGATGTGAGATGTCACATCTGTCATGGAAGTATGCCTTCCTATCTGCCTTAAGTGGCCATTACTTCAACCAGAAAAATTAGTGAGTTTCAGGCACTCTCGATGGAGTCTTCTTACCTGGTCCTCCACAAGACAGGATAGTCCTTCACACCCCAAAAATCCCTCATTATGCGTACTGTTGCAGTCAGCCTGCAGGTCTGAGCTGCCTGAAAGAGTGGAATTTTATGCAGATTAGAGAATGATGGAATGAGATTCAAATATCTGCTGCATGGTCATGCTCCACTCTGCCCTTCGAACGTCAGATTTATTTTTCCATCTGAGGAAGTAGTCGCTTCGAAGAGCTCTCTTCAAGTTTAGCATGGTTTTCACCAGATTTCTTTGATTTTCTTAGTTGTTTTGTTTTTCATTTCAGTTTCTGCTTTAGGTTAGGTTTAATTTTGTGTTTTCAGCATTTTTCTCTGGTTCCAGTGCTCCGGTCCCCCCTCCCCTGCACAGATAATTACTTCCACAGTGACTTTGACACGATGATCAGCAGTAGGCGTGGGCGAGTCTGTATGCGGTGTGGTGTTCTCTGTATCACTACGTGAGTGACTGGGACTAAACAACGCTGCCTAACACATGGGTTTGTGCACAGATATTCTGAGTGCTAACACTCCTCCGGCCCCCCGACTCTCGCTGGTAACACACCGGTAAGGTTCCCCTGGATGTTCGTCAGGCATTACACAACTGTGCAGTGAAATGGTGTTCCCTTATGATCACTGGCGCAGGATGCAAAACTGTTTTCAAGTTGGCATGAGAAGTGGTCGAGGAATCGCACACAAACTGTGAAGTGGGGCAACTGTGAGGCAAAGCAGTGTTCTCATATAATCACTGCTGTAGGGTGCTGCGAGCAGGATGCCTGCAACACAAACAGCACTGCTTTACACTGCACAGAGGCGGTACCCATGCAATTGCTCACACCAACAGTGAGGATCAACACACTGGGGTTTTATTTCACTGGTGGGGGGGTTTTGGGGGCAGACAACTGTCACCGGTATCTGCAGTCAGTGTTACTGTGCTGGGTGACCAGTACCAGTAAGTGTTCTGAACTTTTGACTGTCACACACTTGTGGGGGCAAGGAGTTTTACTTTCAGTGGTATGTCTGGTCTTCGCTCACTACTTTCGCCCGTATTTCCCGTCACTGTGAATGTCCCAGGTCAGCAAGAGCACTCTGTGTTCTGGATGCACTCTGCAGGTATAGACTGATTGGAAACTGTGTGTAAACATTGGAAAACATCTTCGTCTACAACCCTGCCTTCAGCACACAACGCTGCTCGTCTGGCTGCAGGTCACAAATACATTAGGCTCTTCAGCTGTGGTTGCTCTGGGTACTGCCGGAGGAACCATGGATTAATTGAGAATTAATCCATGATCACCTGATATCTTTTACCCAATGCAGCCTCAGTATTTTCCTAAGCCATCTTACAACCTGCCTTTTTTCTCATTCCCTGTGTGGATTGGGAGCCACTTCTTCCTTGCTAGGATGTTTTAATGGTCTCCATTAAAAGAAAAAGTGCCACAGGTAGGTACAGTTTTATTTATTGGGAGTGTAGGGTCTTGGAAGGTGGGGGGCGCTTCACCTCTACTGTCAGTTCCTTTTGCACCCCTTCCCCCACACCTCATGTTTTGTGCTTTTATACAGCTACTGTGTGAATCTGGCACTTTCTGGAGGGGTCTTGATGATTTTCCACCATATCCTCCATTTCTTTTCCATGTGAGTGGCTGCCATTAGGGCTGGGCATGCATTCCTTCTTCAGTTAGGCTTCCCACCATTGTCTAGAGTGTGCACCCATGGTGCACATGCACAGCACTAATTCCATTTACGTAGTGCAATCTCCATTGAAACTTATTGTGCAACTGTGCATGTGTCCGCACAAGGGCACTAATGCTCTGCGTGCACCCATCGGGAGCATGCACGCTCAGTCTGGCATTTTTGAGCGCACTGATACCAACCTGTCAGTTGGTTTTGGCAGTTGTTTAGCAACAAGCTATTAAAAAAATAAATACATTTTTAACCTGTGGTTTTTCTCTGACAGTTTTATGTTATTGGCAACGTGGCTTATCAGAGAGACCATTAATTATGAAACGATATAAGACCTGCAGAAGGGTGATGAGGCCTTCCCCCATGGGGGTTCCTAGTGCCCTCATTGTGTTGCTCAGCATAATATTTCTCTTATGGTTCCCCCCAGCCAGTCCTCTGAGTTGGGGAAGAGGGCACCTGGTCTGTTTCTTGGCAGTGGCAAAGCAGAATTGCGAAAATAATTTTTATTGCTCCTCTGTGAGCTTCTGAGCCCCGATGTCCTGCAGGACATCCGAGTAGGTACACCTGACCCCAGACCGTCCCCCTCCGGTCGGGGGGGAGGGCCATCCAGGCATACCACAGTAAGAAAAGGCTGCAGAAAGGATGGGGATTTTGGGGATCTTACGAAAGCGTCTGACCTAAAAAAAAAAAAAAAATTGCTGTCTGATGAGGAAGAGGAGGTAGAGGAAGGGGAGTGGACGGAACCCAAGTCAATGATTCTGATTGCACCCCTGTTTGACAATAAGTCCTTGTCCTTTTTGATAGCTGAGGCTTGTCGAACCCTACAGCTTAAGGAGGAAGAGTCTGTGGAGAAGGTGGATGTCAATCCAATTCTGTCTGCGTCCTCCTCTGCTCCAAAATGTTTCCCAGGTTTTATTCACTGTGACCAAATTATTGAGCAAGAATGGGCAGGTGTGGATTAGAGAAAAAAAATCTTCCCAAACCAAAATTTCGGAATTATCCCTTTTTAGGGGAAAGAACTCACAAGTGGGAAGCTCCTCCTCTGGTGGATAAGGCAGTTTATAATTCAATTACACGCACCACCATTCCAATTGAAGGCGCTCTGGCACTGGCGGATTCTCATGACAAGTGGGTGGATGCCACGTGCAGGAGGGTTTTCGCCTCTAATGGCACAAACTTTTGTACATCCTATGCTTCATTTATTGTTGCCAGAGCCTTAAATATATGGGTAACTACACTGTCCAATTATGTTCCACCTGATTTGCAAGGTGCGAGCATTTTACAGTTGGTGGCAATGGCCTCCGGTTGACTTGGTGATTCTACAGTGGATAATTTACACGTGTCAGTCTGTTTGGCCTACGAAATTGCATCGGCCATGAGGGGCGTGTGGCTCAGACATTGGTCTGCTGATCAGGCTTGAAAAGCGAAACTGTTTCAGCTTCCTTTTGAGGGAGGTTTATTGTTTGGTTCAGGCCTGGCTTCTGTCTTGCAGGATGTGGAGGATAAGAAGGGCCACCTCCCAGTGTATAAACAGCTCAGTGCCACAGCACCCCAGTGGGGTCAAGGTGATGGCCGGCGTACGCAGCCCCGAGGGGAGGGGGGTTCGTCCCTTTTGGAACTTTGGTAACCAAAGAAACAGAGGTCCCTACGCAGGCAACAGGGGTTACAGTAATAGAGGGGCTTTTCCCAGACGTCGTGGAAGAGGACCAGCACAAAAGCCTGGTACCTCACAATGAAGCTACGTGGGCCCATCTCTGCTCTCCTTCCCATGGTGGAAGACTCCAGGAGTTGCTTTCAAGATGGACCCAAGCAATGTTGGATGCCTGGGTTCTGGAAATCCTTCAACTGGGCTATGCCATAGAATTCTTAACAGTTCCCTTAAGGAGACACTTTCTGCCATCCCCACTTTCAAAGCAAGTGACAGAACACCAAGTGATGTCGGACACTCTGACTCACCTCATCCAAGTCGGGGCCATTGTGCCGGTTCCTCCAAATGAGCAAGGTCGAGGGTTCTTTTCCATATATTTCATAGTTCCCAAGAAGACCGGGGGCCCTCAGGCCTATTGTGGATCTGAAGCTTCTGAACAAGTTTATCCACCACAAAACACTCAAGATGGAGTCGCTGAGGTCGATCACCCAGGATCTTACTTCGAGGGGGAGCTCTTACAGCAGGCTGTTACTATTAGGACTATTGCCGCAGGCCTTCGGACCCACCAGAAAAAAACTTAGCTTGCAGTATCCAGCGAGGACCGCCCACTGACATCGGCTCCGCCCTGACGTCGGTCATGGTACAAAAGGAGGTGGACCCCGGCTCCACCTCAGTTCTTTCCCGCCATGACCCGTTCACGTTGGAAAGTTCTTAGTGATTTTTCACAGCAGTTCCAGCAAATCTTCTGTTTTTATTTTTATCTAATTATAGCGTTATTTCTCTGCTTTCATTCCCTTTCACAGTTCGTTCTCTTCCTCTCGACTTTACTACCGTCACATGTCGTCACCATCATCGGTCTCCTCCTCTCATCCCAAGAAGACAAAGTGCACCTGTGGCCGCCAAATTCCATCCAGTACGGGCACGACCAGTGTGTCTTCTGCCTGGGACCAGACCACGACCTCAAGACCTGCAAGATTTGTAAAGGCTTTACTAGCAGGATGAGTATTAGATGCCTGAAAGCCTTAAAAGCCCACCTGCTTGCGAAAGGGATGGACATCCTGCAGTCTTCCCTTGGGGACAAGGGCAAAAGCCAGGAAAAGTCGCAAAAGTCCAGCGAAAAGGACCGTAGCTGGTCCCATCACCACTCAAGATCCCACGCCCCCTACAGGAAGGCCTCTTCCTCCTACTCGGGTGGGTCCGACCGTTCCAAGCATTCCAGGCATGGAGAAAAACAAGGTCTGCAACTCCCACCAAAACACTGACGTCGGTCCTGTTGGGAGCTACTTCCTCTTCTTCTAAGCCTTGGAAGTCGAAGGCTACACCACTGCATGTGTCTTCTACCCCGGGGGAGTCGACTAATGCCTCTTCCTCCGCACAAGCCTCAGCCGTGCCAAAAGAGACCCTGACTATGGCCTTACTGACTCCGGTATGCTGTCTGGCAAGGACCAGGACCCCTGGGTTAAGGTTCGCCTCGCCCCGGGTCTCGCCCTCCTAAGTCGGCCATGACGGATCCGGCCCCGGCTAAGACACTGGTGCCAGTCAAAGTGCCTGTGGCCGATAGGGCTACCGGTGAGCCGACGCCGTTCAAGGTGCCAGCACTGGCCTCTAGGGCCTCTACTTTGGAGGACTCTTCCTGGGGTTCCTCCCCACAAGCCCTTCCGAAGCCCCCAATTTCTCCAGTTCCCCCACAGGGGGCAGCGGCATCTCGCCTCAGCAAGGAGGAGCGAGGAGACATTTTCTCCTTTTCGTGGAGCCAGATCCATAAAGACACCCCTCCACCTCAACCGGAACCAGCACTGGTTCCAGACTGACTGAACAATCAGGAGCCTGGGGGTTTGCCCATTGACTCGCCAGCTAAAACCCCCCTGAGGACCAGCGTGTGACCACTAAGCTTCACTCCCCCTTGACTATACATTCCTGGTTACGGTCCGGAGACCATAGACGGTGCCACTCGAGGTCGGTCAGCTGTCATCGGTCTAAGCCCAGGAGCAGATCCCTCAGTCGCCGCAGGTCTTTCTCTAGGCGGGCTCGCTCCCGTAGCCAAAGCCGGTCCCAGGATGGGCATTGGTCCCCATTCCTTCGTCGGTCCAGGAGCCGTTGTCTGTCTCAGGACCAGCCTCGGTCTAGGAGTTACTGACTTTCTTTAGAGGGTAGTCCCTGTAGACCTAGCTTGGACACTTCGAGGCCCAGGAGCAGGTCTTCCTCATCTTCCTCATAGTTTTCAGGAGTTGGGGTATCTTCTGATGATAGGGATCTACCCCGTTAGCCTCCAGATGATCCACTTTCATGGACATCATGAGGCATATCCAGGCTACTAACAAATGGGAGACAGACAACCTGGATCCGGACAGCCGGAGACTGGCTCGCTACCTGAGGCAGAAGGAGCCCAAACCCCTAGTGGATGCAGCGGCCAGGGCAGCAGCATCAGGGGTCTACCTTCACTGCCACGCGTGGCTGAGATGCTTCAGCTTTCAGAACGATCTGCAGTCCAGAATCAGGGACCTCCCTTTTCCATGGTTCCCTCCTCTTTGGGCAGGAGACAGGGGGTTTGATCTCTTGTCTCCAGGAGTCAGGCAAGTCTATTTTCTCCATCCGCTAAACATATAAGGGGGACCAGAGACTCTTCCGGAAACGGCCCTTTCATAAACAGTCAGACCAACAAGCCCATGGTAACAACCAGGGACAGAGAGGTGGCTTCAAAAGGAAGGCCAGTAACCAGCAGCCTGGTAGCTCACCTTTTCGAGGCCCCAAGTCCTCCCAAACCTCTCTCCCCACCACCCGGCTCTGCCCCTCCACTTTCAGTAGGTCTTATGGCCAATATGCTGTAAGGAAGAAGCGTCTCCAGCAGAAGGAAGGAGGTGATGATGCCACTGTATAGAACATTGGTGAGACCTCATCTAGAGTAATGTGTCCAGTTCTGGAGGCTGCATCTCCGGAAGGACATAGAGTAGAAGCAGTTCAGAGAAGGGCAACAAAAATGGTGCAGGGGCTGCACCAAAAGTCATATGAGGAGAGACGGGAGGATCTCAGTATGTACTGCCTGGAGGAAAGGAGAGATAGGGGATATGAATTGATATCCTTTCAAATACCTCAAGGATGTAAAAAAGATATGAGGATAGCATCTTTCAGAAAAAGATGTTAAAGAACAAGGGGCCATGATCTGAAGGGGGGGAGGTTAAACTTAGGGGTAACATGAGAAAGTATTTTTTCACGGAAAGGGTGGTGGATCCATGGAACAGCCTCCCGGCAGAGGTTGTAGGGGCAAAGACAGTAGGGGAATTAAGAAACACATGGGACAGATATAAAGGAACTCTTGCGATAGGAAAGAGAGGGTAAGTCACAGATCATTTAGGATCTGGGATATATGAAACAGGTAGGGAAAATGGGCAGCCTAGGTGGGCCAAGTGGTCCTTATCTATTCTATGTTTCTGTGTAAGGATAAGGTTTTTTCCCCCCTGGATTCTTGCCCTATGACTTCTCCCAGATGAGAGGTTTCTTAAGAGGCAAAGGTAGGAGGGGCTCCAAGCATGCTGACCCAACCTTAGCACCCAAGGGTCAGCTCAAGCAGAACCCCTGGCGAGTTTGTCCAGGTCGCCCATCCATTGCCAGTGGAGTGAAGGCTAGCACACTTTTTTCAAGGATGAAAGAACATCACCACAGACAAGTGGGCCCTGTAAGTAGTGAGCCAGGGGTTCACCCTGCAGTTCAAAAAATTCCCCAGGCTGCAGGTTCACAGAAACGTTATGCCTCCCACCACAACAGAAAAGATCCTGCTGGAGTTAGAGGTTAAAAAGTTGTCGCAGGCAAAAGCAGCAGAAAAAGTCCTCCCTATTTCAGAGGGAAAAGGGCCTTTACTCAAGATACTTCCCTTCCCACAAGAAAAATGGGGAGTGGTGATCCATTTTGAAATTTCTTTTTATTATATTTTAAGACAAAAAAATACACAAAATATGTATACAAGAGACAGCATGACGGTGCAGTATATCATTCACACATTTTCAATACAGGAGTGAGGTAACATGTCTCTTTGTGTAACACCTGGGAGGGGGGGATCACAGAAAAACAAATTAAACTCATTACCTCTCACGGTGGAGTCATTTCAGAGAGATCATGGAGTACTTAATGATAATCCTGCACATTTTAACAACCCATACCCTAAAAGGTTGTTCATAAGAGCTCTTCCATGCTTCTCTAATAAGTTACACACAAAAAGAGAAAAAGAACCTCAGATATCTAAACAAACACCTCAGAAAGGAAAAGTTCAAGATGGTAACCCTGGCTGCAGTGATCTCATCTCTTCAGCAAGGGTCTCTGGGCCTGAAAGATGCCTACTTCCATATTTTAATCAGGCCCAGCCACAGAAAATATTTAAGATACAGGGCAGGGACTGGTCACTACCAGTTTGCAGCCCTCCCCCTTTGGACTGTTGTCATCTCCCATGGTGTTCACAAAGTGCTTAGCCATGGTGGCAGCACACCTCAGGAGACGAAGAGTACTAGTTTTCCCTTACCTAGACGACTGGCTGGTTACAGGAAGATCACACTGGGAGGACAAGGCCACTCGTCTCCTCACTCAACGTACCCTGGAGGATATGGGCTTTCTCATAAACATCCAAAAGTCCCAGACAGAGCCAGTACAAGTGCTGAAGTTCATAGGAGCAGAATTTGATACCCTTTGGGGCAGGGCCTTCCTCCCACAAGTCCTTCATCCTGGGTCAGCCTAGGTTAGCAAGAGACTTCCCTTCAGTTATTGGGCCATATGGCCTCCTCCACAACACTAGTGGCAGGGGCCAGGTTCCAAATGAAAGAATATCAGCTAAGGGCCCATTTGTCCCAAAAATGAGATCCTCTTTCAAGGCTGGTGCCTGTGACAAAGTCCTTGTTAAGAGCACTGGTCTTGTGGAAAGAAGAGGACAACCTCAGGGAGGATGTGCCATTCCTTCAGCAGTCACCCAGGGTACTTCTGACAACAGATGCCTCCCTCCAAGTCTGGGGGGGGGGGGGGCTCACCTAGCCGACCTGACAGTGAGTGACATGTGGTTCCTCCAGGAGCACATAAACCTTCTGAAACTCAGCAGTTTTCCTGGCTCTACAGTCTTTGCTCCTCACGTCAAGGGGCAGTCAGTTCAGGTCAGGACAGACAACACCACTGCCATGTATTACATCAACAAACAGGGGGTCACAAGATCCTTAGAGCTGTGTACAGAAGCAATGAAAATCTGGAATCTGGCTTACTCCTTGGAGCTGCAGCTTTCAGCAGTTCACCTGCCAGGAAAGGACAATGTCTTGGTAGATTCTCCCAGCAGAATCGGCCAGGGACATCACGAATGAACCCTGAATAAGCAGGTCTTGGCTGCAATGTTCAGGAGTTGGGGTACACTAGAGATGGATCTGTTTGCTTCCTGGGAGAATCATCGGCTCCTCCTGTTTTGTTGCTGGCCTCCAGCAGTGGGCTTAGACCCATTGGATGCCTGACTCTAGGGTGGTCAGGTAGGTTCCTGTACACCTTCCCTCTCTTGCCGAGAGTGCTGTTGAAGCTGAGGAGTCAGTCTGTGGCTATGATCCTAATATCTCCAGATTGGTCAGATAAGTCTGGTATTCCCTTCTCCTGGCCCTCTCTAACAAGCAGCCCATCCGCTTCCCACTGAGGCACAACCTGCTGACCATGTCTCAGGGCGGAATCACCTTCCCGAGCCTCAGGTCTCTGCACCTCAAGGCATGGTTCTGGAAGAGCTAGAGTATTCTTTCACCTCTCTTAGGAAGTCTTTAAAGTCCTCAGGGTCTCCAGAAAACCAGCAACCAGGAAAACCTGTGCTTTCAAATGGAAAAGGATCTCTCTGTGGTGTGCCCCTAAGCAGCTCTGCCCTTTACAAGCAGATCTGTCCATAATCCTAGACTACCTATTCCAGCTTCAGTCCTTGGGCCTCAGGCCTTCAACCCCTTAAGGTGTGCCTGGCTGCAGTATCAGCTTATGTTTTGGCAGGTAATGAGAAAACGGTAGCTTCACACCCCATTTTCAGGAGGTTCTTTAACGGGCTTCTGCACCTGCATCCCCTAGTTTGGGACCTAGAGTCCCCATGGGATTTGAACCTATGCATAGTGAAGCTTATGGACTTCCCTTTTGAGCCCATGGCTGCAATCAGTTTGAAGTATGTCATTTAGAAAACCGTGCTCCTGGTGGCCATAACTTCTGCCAGAAGGGTGTGTGAGCTGCAGGCCCTCTGCACAGATCCAAATTACATCATCTTTCACAGAGACAAGATAGTCCTAAGGACAAATAGAACATTTCTTCCTATGGTGGTATCCGAATTTCACCTGAACCAGTCCATAACCCTTCCAGTGTTCATTTACAGCAAAATCCAGTTCTGGGAGTAGAGGCTTCTCAGTCTGGATGTTAAGAGGGCACTTAGTTTACTACCTGTTGACCACACTAAAGATCTCAGGTCTTCCCACTCGTAGCTGTTCCTGTCATATGGTGAAGTGGGCAAGGGCAGGCCAGCCTCCAGAAGGCCTATTGATTGCTGGATAATCTCCTGCATCCAGTTCAGCTACAGCAAAGCTAGCAACCTACCACCACAAAGCCTCAGGGCTCACTCCACGCATGGCACCTCTGCTTCTGTAGCAGCTGCAAGAAATGTCCCCTTGATGGAAATTTGTAATGCAGCTATCTGGGAAACAGTACACACCTTTACAAAACACTGTTGTGTGGATGTGCACTCCAGAAGAGATGCCAGGTTTTGCACTGCTGTCTTGCAGAACCTTTTCCATAAATAGGTTCTGTACCCAGCCTGCCAGGGTACTGCTTTATAGTCTACAACAGTAAGCATAGTGAGGGATTCCTGGTGCGTGAAGAAAAAATTACTTGCATAGTAATATTGTTTCTTCCAAGGGATCCCTCACTGTGCTTACCACACCTACCCTACCTCTCTTCCAGAGTCTGGAAGAGGTTCTCCAAGAATCGGTTATTTTTTTGTCTTCAGTTTGCTTGAACATTACTTCTGCATTGCCTACAATCTCTTGTTGAGTGTTTTTAATGCATAACTGGTGTGCCATAATTTGCCCCAGTAGGAGCCAATAATTTTTTTTTTTTGGGGGGGGGGGTTCTGTTTCGTTGGTTGAGCCTAGCTAGTTAAGTGGTCATTGCTTCCCTGGCTATCAAAATAAATCTGACATTAGAGGGCAGTGGGGAGCGTGACCACGCAGCAGAGATTTGAATTTCATTCCCTCATTCCCTAATGTGCATAAAATTTCATTCTCCAGGGCAGCAGAGACCTGCAGGCTGATTGCAACAGTAAGCACAGTGAGGAGCCCCTTGGAAGAAACAGTATTACTATGGTAATTTTTTCTTCACCCCTACCCAAAGTTCATATCGGAGTTTCACCTTAACCAGGTGATTGTTACTGGTATATTTTACCATCACAACCTCAGACGCTGATTGCAGGCTCCATATCCTGGACCTGCGGAGGGTACCCTCTTTCTATAAGGAGTGTATGGCTGGCGTTCAGAGTGAGACACACCAGCTGTTTATAATGTACACTGGAGCCATGTCTGGCAGACTGACAGCAAAGCAAACTGTAGCAAGGTGGGTTACATCCTGCATCGACCTCTGCTATAGGTTGGCTGGTAGTAAGTAAAAATGGCTTAAGGCTTGTTCCAACAGACATCGCTGCCCTGGTAACTGCTTCAAAGATATCCCCATTGCGGAGATATGCAGGGCTACAGCCTGGAAAAAAGCATACACATTCATCTCCCATCACAGCACTGATATAGTGAGTTGGTGGGATGCTGCTTTGGGTCCTTGGTCCTCCAGTCTCTGCTTGCCAAATAGGGGTGTGCAACTTGCCCTCTCCTACCAGAGGACTACTGAATTTGAGTTTGATAGAATGAAAGCATGGTGAAATACAGGGATTAACCGTTTCTGAGGCTCGTCTGAGTGTTTGGTATTTTGTTCTCCATAGTCAGTAAACGCACAGGGCCGCTTGGTTGTGTTACATGGTTGCCACCAGGGACATGGCAGCCTCATTGGCCTCTTTTAGGTCTGCTTCAGTTGCTGACATTTGCAGGGCTGCTAGCTGATACAGGATCCATACTTTAACTGAGCATTACGGTCTGGATCTGGTCTGCCAAAAGAGGGATGGGTTTTTCGTGGCTGTTATGCAAGGCCCACCCTCCTGAGGGGTCAATCCACTGTTTTGCCAGCCACCTGATTGGGGTTGGTAATCCTCTAATGTATGTTAGCTCTATGAAGATGTACTCTTGAAGAACAAGGGTTCGTTAGCAGATTTTGAGAATCTCCATAGGGCCATATCTTTTTCCCACCTGCTGTCTACCTGGTGTGGTGAATCTTTGCTTTCATTTATTTGGCAGGTGCTGTCTATATATTGAGTCTTTCATATTGGTACCTCTACAAGCATCGCTTCCCCTGTCTCTCTGAATGATTGGTAGTTGTGACCCCAGTCTGGCTCTTGGTGGGTGTTTGTAATTCCATTCATTGATAGCAGGAAACTGAAGTGGTTGGGACTTATCCAGTGGTGCTGTCCACAGCTCTGTCATGCAAAACTCCCCGTGAGGTCCTGACGCTGATGACAGGTTACATTTCAGTGTATTATGGTTGCCGTGATCCTCTCTTAAGAACTGCTGTTACAGGTACGTAACCTATCTCAATAATGCCCTTAACTCTGTAGGAGGAAATGTATCGGAATTATAGCGCAAACTTTTTCCCCTCATAGAAGCTTTAATAAAATATTTCCATGTACCTCTTTTTTTTTTTTGGTTTGTTTACAAAAGAGAACCACACAGTAAAACTTTCACTAGTAAATAAACTTTGATATCAAGTGAGCACTGACATTAAAAATCAACCCAAGAAGAATGCTCACAGCAAATGTTTTAGTTGCACCGGATAATTGTACAATTCCTTTAAAATGTGACTTTCTTGAAACTTGCTGTAAGGGGTAGAAAATAATCAGTGTCTTTAAAGTGAGAAGCAAATGTACAAAATGAAATTGAGATTTCTACATGAAAAGTAAGATGAAAAGGATGCAGTAAGTGGGGAAAATCTGAAATTAAGGTTTTATCATTTTTAAATAATTGAAAAGCATGAATAATACATGTAAGATTTACAAGGTTTCTCCTGGGAGTTCTTTTATGGTTGGAGTCTTATGTCTGAAAGCCTTTTCATTTAATTTAATTTTCCCTAATGTGGCAGCTGTTGCATTGAGATTCTTCATGATGTGAAATTTTTCTGACTTTCTTGGCAGCTTTCTTGTTCAAAAGTTAATGTGTCAATGTGGTGTAGTCCCTTCAGAAAAGTTGCATTCAACATTTAAATTTCTGGCCAGGGCTTCTGCCTTTGTGGTTTAAAGGAGGTAAGAGCTTTTAGGTAACCTTCCTGGCTTTGGCAGATTTAGAACAGTAATTATGGACTATTTGAACCATTTAATTTGAATTACATTTGCACATCATGTGCAAGTTGTGTTACAGTGGTTCACCCTAGCAGGTCAGAAAGGAAGCTTGCATTTGTTGCTATAGATGCTTCCACTGGCATTTTATTACATGTAAAATTAATCAGTGGTAATGCAGTTTCTTTCTCTGTCCTTCACGGTCCATTTGTTTCATCATTCAGTGTGCTACATGGCTACTAAAATGGTTGCTATTTCTTTTTAGTAAACTTCAGTCTTCAAGTGGCGAGTGTGATAATTTATTTATTTATTTATTTTTATTTATTTATTCAAGTCTAGGATTATAAGTACCTTTGAGCCAAGGCACTTTTACAAAGGTTCCACGTCGGTTGAGAGACAGTAGAAAACAAGACAATTTGAACAAGACAATACAATTTGAGAATGAGGGAGAAAAAACAGGTTGCAATCAATTCCAAGCTGTTGCTTACAATACATTTACTGCGTTACTAAGTGCCGAAGGGAGAGTCAGGGATCCAGAGTTACGTGGATAGGTAGGGACGAAAAGTCAGGTGCAGCCGGAGGCATTTGTCAGGTAACAAGAGGGGTGAAAGAGGGACGGGGAGGGAGGAGTGTTGGAGGAGGTGAGTAAGGGGGGGCAGATAAGTGCTAGATGTAGAGGAGAAGATAAAGGTAGAGAGGAGAAGATTAAGGTAGGAAATCACAGGAGCTAGAGGCAGAGAGGAGGAGATGGAGGTTGGATTTGAAGGGGCCAAGCTTAGGCAAAGAGGAGATGTCATGGCCGAGACACTTTAACCAGCTGGGAGCTCTGTGGGCAAAGGATCTTTGCCCCTGGGTGGTGTGACAACGAGGAATGCGCAGAAGCTGAGATTCTGAGCCCCTAGGGGGCGCGAATTCCGTTCCATGCAGAGGAGTGCTTGGACACCTGGGGGGTGTAAAGCCCAATGTTACTTTTTTTTGCCATTAAGCAGGTCTGGTACTTGATGCGGTTTGTCAGTTGGAGCCATCCAGTTTTGGCATAAACATCGCAGGTGTGGGTGAGGCAGTGGGATTCTTTCTTCAAGATTTTTACAAGAAAAGCATACTGAGCTGCAAGCAGCTCGTTTCCAGATGCATTCAGATACAGTAAGTGCAAAGTTATACAACCAGTGCAGATAAATGCAAAGTACAGTAATGACTGGTACAGCTGGTTATTTCCTAGGCATTAACGACAAGCTGAAGGGGGCAGTAGCCCCCTTCCCCGAGCCAGTCTGTCCCTAGAAAATGACAGGCTGTGAAATCATTATTACGATTAAGTCTAATCACATTGGTAAATGGGGAACTTTTTAAAAAGTTTGCAGATGCGCTAACTGATCTTCATCAAGGGGATCTCTTGCAGCAGGCCACACCTATGGAAATATAGCCATCAGGCGCTTGGACCACATGGACATTTTTTTAGCTAGTAGTCTACCAGGGGGCTTCCCACTCTGATGTCATACACCGGCATCAGCCAGTCCTATATAAGTGGATGGCCCCTGCACCCTCCTCAGTTCTTTTCCTGCCATTGACCATCGCATATCAGACTGCATGAAGATCTGCCAGCTTCAGTTGACCACTATTTTGTCGAATCTCACTGAAACTTCTATAACCATTTTTTATTTTATTTCTCTTCCCCAATGGTTCCAAGACCTGGGATCACGATCAGTCTGCCCAAGTTGGTTCTGACCCCCTGTCTGCAGCCCCAGTACATAGAGGCAGTCCTGGATACAGCTCAGGGCATGGCCTTCCTGCCCTAAGACAGGACCGACCACCTAATGGCTCAAACATGTCTGCTGTACGACAGCAGATACATCTCTGCCAGAACCTACCTCAGGCTCTTCAGCTTGATGGCTGCAGCCTTAGTCACAGTGCCTTTAGCCAGATTACACATGAGGGTGCCCCAATGAACACTGAGGGTACAGTGGGACCAGTGCACTGATGGCCTGGAACAGCAGATCCTGGTCTCCTCTCTGGTCAGAAAGGTTCTGCTTTGATGGATGGAAACCAGCAATCTGTTGAGAGGGGTTCCTTTCTGTTTTTCCTCCCCTCGGCAAATTCTCACCACAGATGCTTTGAGGTTGGGGTGGTTGGGCTCATCTGCGGCCCCACCAGACATAAGGGACGTGGTCCTGGGTGGAGTCTTCTCTGCATACCAATGTCCTGAAAATGCAGGCAGTTCTTTATGCCTTGCAAGCCTTCCAGACTTGGCTTTCTCTGGGCTTGATTCTACTGCAGACGGACAAACATCAGTGTAGTCCACTACATCAACAAACAAGGGGGCACTCATTCATAACCCCTCTGCCGGGAGGCCATGAGAGTCTGGTACTGGGCTCTAGAACATGGTCTAGAATTGTCAGCTGTCCTTGTTTCAGGTATCCAAAATTTACTGGCGGACCAGGTAAACCAGTCTCAGTCCAAGATGTACAAGTGGGAGCTGCTGACTTCCGTCATAGAAGACCTGTTCAACAGGTGGGGTCATCCAGAGTTGAACCTGTTTGCGTCCCCACTCAATGCAAAACTGCCACTTTTTTGCTCACTTGCTCAAGGGCCTGGAGTTTTCTGGTGAGACGAGTTGTCCCTGTCTTGGAAAGGGCGGTTTCTGTACACCCCCCGTTCCTCTCCTTTAGAGTGTTCTGATCAAGCTACAGATGGAGGGAGCCACAGTAATTCTCATTGCCCCCTTCTGGCCTCATCAGATTTGGTCCCCTTTACTGTAGCAGCTGACAGTGAAACCTCCAGTGCCCCCTGCCTCTGTGCACTGGCTTACTCTTCCAGGAGCGGGGCACCCTGGTCCATCCAGACCTCATATCTGCATCTCCATACCTGGCTCCTGAGGACATAGCCATGGCTAGATTTGGAGTGTCTCCAAAAATGGCTAATGTCCTGTTGGCAGCTAGAAAGCCCTCCACTAGGGCCACTTATTTAATGAAGTGGAAGCACTTTGCGCTCTGGGCTGCTTCACATCAGCTGGATTCTTTCACTTGTCCGGTGAATCAGATTCTGGTGTACTTTCTGTCCTTATTGGACTCTGGTCTGAAGTACTCCTCCCTTAAAGTGCACACGTCTGCCATTTCTGCCTTCCACATGCATGTTGATGGCCATACGATGGCACAGCTGGAGGTGTTATGTACTTTTCTAAGAGGCCTTCTTCACCTGAAGCCTCCTGTCCTCAACCAGTCCCACCCTGGGACTTGAATTTTATTTTGGAGAAGTTTACTTTGGCTCCTTTTGAGCTGGCTGCAACATGCGAGCTATGGTTTCTGTCGTGGAAAGCATTATTTTTAGTTATTACTTCTGCTTGTAGGATTTCAGAGCTACAGGCTGTCATGTGTGAGCAGCCTTATTTGATTTTCCATAAAGCCAGGGTGTCTTTGTTTACTAGCCCTATGTTTCTTCCTAAGGTGGTGTCTAAGTTTACTTTAAATCAATCCATCCACCTGCCTGTTTATTACCCAGAGCATGCTGATCCAGGGGAAGCATTGCTCCACACTTTAGATGAGTGTAGAATTCTGTGTTGTGTTATACACACCATACAAAGACTGTAGGAAGTCCTCTCAGTTGTTTGTTCGTTTTGCCCCTGGAAAGAAGGCATTCTTGTTTCTAAACAGTGCTTGTCCAAATGGTTAGCCAATTGCATTATTTTTTTTGCTACATGAAGTATGGCAAAGATCTTCCTGGTGGTGTTTGTGGTCATTCCACCAGTGGGCATGGCCATTTCAATTGCCTGTTTCAGGAACATTCCAGCTGCAGAGATCTGCGTTGCTGCAACTTTGAGTTCTGTTCATACCTTTACCAAACATTACAGTCTGGACATTGTCTCTAGGCGTAGGGTCAGTTTTGGCCTAGCTGTTCTACAGGGCCTGCTCTCCTAGGCTCTTGGTTACCAGCCACCCAGACTGCTCTTCTAATGTTGGAACTGCTTAGAACTTGTTCCATTGGTGTGATCTGCTACAAGAGATACCGTCACTGAAGGTAGTACAGTTATATAAGAACTTACCATAACGGTAGATCTTAGAGGATCTCTTGCAGCCAACCATGCCATCCCACCCTCTTTCCCCCTAGGCCTGTGGGCCTCTGTCTGTGTCTTCTTCTCCTCTTCGGAGAGCATTCTGCTTTGTCATTTTGTTTTTGATGGGACCTTTTGGCTCTTCCTCAGTTCCCCAGCTGGAGATTTCTGTTTAGATCTCCAGCGGGAACACTGAGGCCACCCACTTATATAAGGTTGTCTGATGCCGGTGTATGATGTCTGAGTGGGTGGCCCATGATACATTGCTAGCTAGGAAAGTTTCCATGTGGTCCTAACACCTGGTGGCTATAGTTCCACAGGTGTGGCCTGCCGCAAGAGATCCTCTTGAAGATCTACTGTTAGGGTAAGTTCTTGTGTAACTGTACTTTATAAGGTTTCCTGGGCATTTCTAAGGGATTAACACCCAGTACAGCAACCAGTCATAGCATGCATTTGCCTCATGAATCATTAATTAGACATGTAATTATTTATTTGCTTAACTAGGAAGATGGGCTGGATCACTGGGACCCATTTTCAGGAATACCTGAGAAAAGAGAAAATAATGCAGTCGATGCATACTTTTTTATCAATAATATATTAGTATTTTCAAAACTATACAGTAAAGAACAAATTGCACTTAACATTTTCACCTAACGTGACATTAAAAATGCTATTTAAAAATTCATAACCATCTGTTAAAGTGAAATCAACTGAAGTTTAAAGAAAACAAAATTATAATTATAGTATTACAACTGTAATCTTAGAAAAACAAAAGACCTTTAAAAAGTTAGGTTCATGAAACATTCATCTTGAAGAAAAGAGGATTCCATACCTTGATTTGAATGATATTCTTTTCCTTTGGGAGTGTTGACTGGCTCCCCCTCTGCTCGAAATTTCTTCAGATATTGAAAGAAGAAAGTCAAAATTCGGAAGGACATACCAGCAAATGACAGTGAAGAAAAAAGATAGAAGATGGTTTAGGTTATTAAGATGAACTTAAAACCAAGAAAATAAAAAGGCAGAGTCATTGTATTTCATGTTTAGTCTCAGAACATCACAATAGATAAGTTAATCTTTCCTCTGCCTTGGGAGTATTTGAAATAGTCTGCCAGTTGTTTCCAAAACTTCTTGTATCATTCCTTAAGCCTTTAGCTAATGTTTCACTTGTAAGTGCTTCCAACATCTCATTTTGATGCATTCACTTAATAGCAGTACTACACTGAAATACACTTAGTGGCAATACTACACTTAAGTATTTAGTTACATGTTTCATAAAATAATGTTAAAGAACCTCTACTCCAGCCAGCTGGGTGGGGTGGAGGGCTGAGGCCCTGGGCACCTCGCCTTCTCCCATGCTGGCTTTCTGGGTTCGGGAACAGACTAGGGTTGCTTAGGAGCTGGCCAGGGAAGGAGGATTGAGCATTCCATGGATTGCTGTCCTTGTTCGAAGAGGGGAATTGGCGTCTATCGCTGCACTACCCACCACCACCACCTAGAGGCTAGGTGGTGTAAGGAGCGAGAGCCATGGGAAGCCGACCCAACATAAATGCTTGCAACGTGCACATGTGCCACTGCATGTGACTCAGTCCTGGGTAAAACTGGTAGGGACAGGAGAAACACAGGTGAAAAATAGCCCCAGCCGGCAGGATGATGGTAGAGGACCTGCAGGTCCTGCACTACTGAGTGAGGCACCTAGTAATTAAAATGATGCAAGTCAGCTTTTGGCCAGAGAGAAGGAAGCAGAGCAGTACCAATATGTACACCGTGGAGCAGAGGACAGAGAGGGGAGGATATGACGGAGACCTTCAAATATTTCAGGGGCGTAAAGTAAAAGAGGGTAACATCTTTCAGAAAAAGAGATGTTCTAGAATAGGGGGTCATGACATGAGGCTAGAAGGGGGTAGACTAAGGGGTAATGTGAGGAAGTATTTCTTCACAGGAAGGGTGGTGGGATGCATGGAACAGCCTCCCAGTGGAGGTGGTGGCGGCTAACTCGGTAGGGGAATTCAGAAATACATGGGATAGGCATAGGGGAACCTTAGCGATAAGAAAGAGAGTAAAGCTGGAGACCAAGTAGAGTCTGTGGTTTTTGCAGCAGATAGGGAAAATGGGCAGACTGGGTGGGCCTAGCGATCCTTATCTGCCATCAGTTTTTATGTAAGACCCGTAGAAGGTAGGTGACAACACTGGGGGTTACTACAAGAAGGGTCCCGGGGTGATACTGGAGGACTTGAGACCCACGCAAATAGTATATGTGTGTCGCAGAATTAGCATACATTACACTATGGTACTGCTACCCACTGTTACACTGTTGGTTTTGTACCCACCTGTACCAGCCACAGCTCTGCTATTGCAGGTGGTCTTTTTTTTTTTTAACTGTTCATTTGCGGGGCGGCATTGCCCCCCCCCAACACCCTTAGGCCAACATGGTGTACAGCGGCCGCATTTTCAAGTGCACCGAAGTTGGTACGGAGTCCTCCAGTATCACCAGGTCCAGTGGGGTGATAGGAGTAGCAACAGAGAATGAAAATAAAGAACCTGTATGCAACACATTTATGTACAGGTGCAACTTGATGTCTCATGCAGGTGATTGTAGAACTCATACTTAAAAGTTGTACTGTCAGTAGAGAAAATACAATTACAAACAGTGTTTTGCAAAAATTGTGGATACATGTATGTAAAATTAGAAACTTGATGTCTGTTGCAAGTAGTTGCATAACCCATACTTAAACGTAGTACTGTAATAGCGCTTCCCAAAGGTTTTGACTTGGTGCCATACAGGAGGTTTGTGAAGAAGCTTGGGGGGGGAGGCCTAGGAATGGGGAGAGCTTATCCACTTAGATAAATAACTGGCTGAGATAGGAGACAGAGAATGATAGTAAATGGCATTCACTCAGAGGCCAGAAAGGTAATGAGTGGGGTGCCACAGGATCTGATTCTTGGCTATTCATTGGCAGCATAGGGGAGTGAATACAGGGAAGCATCAGCTTATTCGCAGATGACACAAACATATGTGGCGAGGTGAACATGGAGGAGGGGAATGAAAGAATTAGAAGCGACCTGCAGAGACTGGAAAAATGGTTCAGCATCTGGCAACTCTAATACAGTGCAAGGAAATGCAAGATAATTATATTGGGCAAAAAGACCCCCAAAAACGGAGTTTTAGATAAGAGGTGCCTGAGCAGGCCAAACGGAGGAAAGGCACTTTGTAATAATCATTAATGAGAACCTGAAGACATCAGCCCAGTGCAATAAGGCACATGCCACGGCCAATAGAATGCTGGGCTGCATTGGCAAGGGCTTCACCAGTAGACGGCAGGAGGTGATCCTCCCCCTCTACAGAACCTTACTAAGGCAACACCTAGAGTACTGTATGCATTGTTGGAGCCCTTATCTTAAGAAGGGCCAAGAACATCTGCAAACAGTGCAGATGAGAACCACTAAAGTGATGCATGGTAGGTAAGAAGGGAAGGCCTTATGAGGAAAAGTTGACTAGGCTGAACTTGTACTCACTTAAAGCCAGAAGAGAAAGGTGAGATATAACAGAAACATTTAAGTACCTCAAGAAGATAAACAGTCTGAATTGTCAGCAGTTATTCAAACGCAGCAAAGGGACTGGCCCTAGAGGGCATGAATACAAATTGTTCGGTGTTAAGTTCAGGAGAGCTGTGAGGAAATACTTCTTCACAGAGAGGGTAGTGAACAAGTGAGAAAATTTGCCAAGGAAAGTGGTAAAGGCAGAGACGTTGCAGGGATTTAAGACAGGGTGGGAAAGGTATAACAAGTTGATATCAGTAATTGAAGGGGAGGTGGAGGTGGTAGTGCTGCTAATAGGGAGCTCAGGCCAAGCCCATCCAGTGATTGGCTGGAGCTGAAGTAGATAGGATGGAGCAGACTGGATGGACCTTTGTTTTTTTTTTTGTTTTTTTTGTTGTTGTTTTCTATTTTAATCTGTAATCATTTGTGTTTCTAAAATAAGTGGTTAAATGTATGTAAAACTTCATGAGAAACATGTACCCAACACTTGGGTACAGGTACAGATTTTCACTCTTGTAGATAATTGTGTATAACTTGGGTAAGGAACTAGACCACAACCAGTGGCTAAAAACCAGTCCCTGCCAATTAGGGCAACTCACCTACAGAAATCATAGGCCACGTGCTTCCTAATTTCCATCACAAACATGGCTGCCACCTTTCTTCGCACATAAAGACCTTCAACTAGGCCCTAAAAGTCCCATTATACCATGGCAAGGACCTTTCCTGAACTCTGATTGGTCAGTGTATGCTTGTTACAGTGAGGTTATCTGAGCACAACCTCATAGTGTCAAGTCTAAACATACAGATGATTGCATGCCAGACTGAATAACAAACCACAGCTTCTCTTACCAAGAGAGTTTGAAGCCTTGCAATTGTAGTACAGAAGCAAAACCTTAGTTCATATAAAAACCTTATTTACATATATTGTCGGGTGCAAAAAATTTTGTCATGGCTAAAACATTTCATAGTTAGGCAGAGAACAAGTGTCAGAACATCTCCTTTATAGTGTAGGAACATGTCTTTTATAGTATCAGTTCCCCCAATTACAGTTTTTTTATGAGGAAACACATCACATATGAATGCACTATATCATGGGTATGCAAATAGCCAATTGCATAACACATTACAGTGATAAAAGACAATTGATTAATTGCATAACCATGATGCAGTGCTTTCACGTGTGGAGAATGTCCCCCCCCCCAAAAAAAAAATTAAAAAATAAAACTGTAGAACTAATACTATAAAATAGATGTCCCTACACATAAAATTATTTGTTTGCTGTTGCTAGCCTTGCTTGTAGAGCAGAAAGCAGCTAACTAAAAGAAGCTACATTTTCTTCTTAATTTAAAACTTATATCTCAGTAGGAGTCAGTGTCAGCTTAAGATTAAGTAGACAGATAACTTTATTAGAAGTAGAAGGGGTCTTATTTAAGGTTAAAAAAAAAGAAAGAAAAGAAAGAAAGGCAGTGTGTGTTCTGTGCAGGGAAAGGTGCTGTATCAGGTGACTTTGCTAAGCCAGTAGGAGAAAAGAGAGCTTACCTGGGGTGTGGTTTAGACACTAGAAAAGCAGGTGAGTCAAATTACAACTTCCTGTTGCTAGCCTTGCTTGTAGAGCAGAAAGCAGCTAACTAAAAGAAGCTACATTTTCTTCTTAATTTAAACTTATATCTCAGCAGGAGTCAGTGTCAGTTAAGATTAAGTAGACAGATAACTTTATTAGAAGTAGAAGGGGTCTTATTTAAGGTTAAAAAAAAAGAAAGAAAAGAAAGAAAGGCAGTGTGTGTTCTGTGCAGGAAAGGTACTGTATCAGGTGACTTTTAAGTGCTTGCAGGAGGAAAGAGAGCTTACCTGGGGATGTGGTTTAGACACTAGAAAAGCAGGTGAGTCAAATTACAACTTTCTGTTGCTAGCCTTTTTCTTACCAATTGCCTCCATCCCACCCAAAGCCAGTTCTACTTTTATAGCCACTGGATTTAACTGTCAACAGGAACTTCCTGTTTGGCAGTAGGAAGAAAAGGATCATAGAGAAACATTGGTTTTGTCAACCCTGATGTAGAAAAGTAGCTCCCTCTCCCCCAGCTGCTGGTAGTTTGATATTGAGCAAGGAGGAAGGAGACTACTGAAGAAGATAGGAAGTTGCTGTCCCAGAACAAGAAGGGTGAGAGTTGCAAGGAGAGGGAGAGTAAGCATCCAGAGAAACAGTAGAGGGACACAAAATAAGACATGATAGGGTGGTGCAGTGCAATGGCTGTGGGCGGCAGTGTTCCGGGAGACATTCTGGAGGCTGCGATGCTGCCTATTGCAGGCACCTCTCTGGTCTGAGAGAGAGGAGGTTGCCGTCTCCAGGCTGACCTGGCTAGGATTCTAAAACCTCCTCCCCACCCAGGGACCACCAGGCCAATGCCACTACCTCAGAGGTTGCCAAGAAAGAGGAGTGGCTGGACCAGGTGGGCTCAAGTAGGAGAGGGTGTGGAACAGAGTTGCATCCTCCAGCTGTACCTCTTCACAATTCATTCCACTCTTCTGGTGGATAGTGGTTCCTCTATGGAGGCACCTGCAGTGGAGACCAAGGAGGATGCTGGGAACCTTCACAAAGGAGACCCAAAGGAGGGTGGCATGGGGGACCCCACAGGGGAAGGAAACAACTCCTGGTGGGGGACTCCATCATTAGGGGGTAGGATTGGGGAGGATGGGGAGAGGAGTAAGGTGCCTTCTTGGCGCCACGGCTTAGAGGGACAGGAAGCGAATCCCTCAGGATCGTGGGGAGGAGCTGCACGAGGGGAGGGAGCTGGATGTCATTGTCCACCTGGGGTTCAAATGACCTGGCTAGAGTGGGATCAGAGCAGTGCAAGAGGAGTTTGTAGAGTTGGGAAGGGGCCTTAGACAAGTAGATACGGTAACTCTTCTCGGAGGTGCTGCCTGTCTATGGCAAGGAGATGCTAGGGCACTTCTCACCAGGGAATTCCATGAGTGGTTGAAAACTGGTGTGGAGCTCAGGGTTTTGCTTCATTGGGACTGGGAGCCACCTGGAGGAATGCAGACCTATACTGGTGCGATGGTCTGCATCTGTCCGGGGAACCAGGATCCTAGGTGAGAGGTTTAAATGTTCATTGGAAAGCATTTAAACCAGCCAAGGGGAGGCACTGAAAGGAGCTGGAAACCGAGCCTCCCCACAAAACATGGTGATTAGTGAGGTAAACACCAAGGTACAGAAGTTATTAGGAGCAGAACAGATTTAAATGTAAAAAAGCAAAGGCAGTAAGGACAGAAATGGGGCTAAAAGGGGTAAGGCTATCAAAAAGTGGAGGGTGATGAGTACCAATGCCCGTAGTCTGTGTAACAAGCTCCCTGAACTAGTGGCCTTGATGGAAGAGGGTTGCCTGGATATTGGCAGTCACAGAAACATGGTACACATAGAACCATGACTGGGATGTCAACATACCAGGATACACAATCTACAGGAGGGATAGGGAGGGTAAAAGAGGAGGAGGAGTAGCTCTCTATGTAAAGGAAGGGATCAAAGCAACAGAACTAAAGAGTAAATAGGGAGCAGTTGAGGCACTTTGGGTCACCCTGGAGACAGGAAATGGCACCACAATCCGCATGGGGGTTGTATACAGACCCCCATCTCAGGGGGAGGGAATGGACAAGGAAATGATAGAAGGCTTTCTTAGAATGGCAGAAAAAGGGGAGATATTGTTGATGGGGGACCTGAATATGCCAGATGTTAACTGGAGCACCTTTGCTGCAGGCACATCCAAGAGCAGGGTCATTCTTGATGCCCTACAGGGGCATGTCTCAGACAGCTAGTATTGGAACCGACTCTGGAGGAGCAATCTTAGACCTGGTACTTTCAAATGGGGATGGAGAAAGAATCTCAGATTTAGAAGTGGTAGCCATCTGGGGAACAAGTGACCACCAAACAGTGTGGTTCACTTATAAACACAGCCATACAATCAAGCCATACAAAAGCAAGAGTACTAGACTTAGGAGGGCTGACTTTGGGAAATGAGAGAGTGCCTCAGAAAACACTAGCAAACAGGCAAGAAGGAGGGGTGGAGGAACAATGGGGAGTGATCAAAATAGCTATCACAGAGGCAACAAGCCTCTCATGTAAAAAAAACAATAAAACACAACGAAGGAAAACGCTATGGTTCACAAAGAGGTGGCAGGAAGGTTAAAGAGAAAAGGGCAGCATTCAGGAAATATAAGGAAACACAGAAGGAGCAGGACAGAGAACTTTATCAGTTAAAGCAGAAAGAGGCTGGGAAGGTAGTCAGAATAGCAAAGGCCCAAACCGAAGAAAGGATAGCCAATTCTGTTAAGAAGGGGGATAAGACCTTTTATAGGTACATTAGGGAGCGAAGAAAGACCAAAGGAGGGATACTGAAGCTTAATAAAGGGAAGGGAATCTGGGTAGAGGGTGACAGTGAAAAAGCAGGGTTACTGAACGAATATTTCTGCTCAGCATTCACAAAGGAAGAGGAGGGAGAGTTACCTAAACCAAACAAGAGGAATACTCTGAAGACGGCGGTCAATACCAGTCCATTTACAGAAGAAAGGGTTCTGAAAAAACTAATAAAATTGAAGGTGGACAAAGCAATGGGGCCTGATGGGATTCACCCAAGAATTCTAAAAGAACTAAGGGTAGAACTAGTGACATCGCTGACTACCTCTTTAACAAATCATGGAGGATGGGGTGGTACCCAAGGACTGGAGGAGGGCAGATGTAATTCCTCTTCACAAAGTGGAGCAGGACAGAGGCAGGAAACTACAGACCAGTTAGTTTGACCTCAGTCGTAGGGAAAATGATGGAATCACTTGAAGGAAAGAATTGTTGAGTACCTAGAGGCCATTGGGGCACAGGACCCGAGGCAACATGGATTCACGATGGGAAGGTCGTGTCAGACAAATCTAATAGATTTCTTTGACTGGGTGACCAAAGTAGTAGATCAGGGAGGGGCTGTGGACATGGCCTACCTAGATTTTAGCAAGGCATTTGATACAGTCCCCACAAAAGATTAATACACAAGATAGCCAGCCTTGGAATGGGTCCCAAGGTGGTAGCCTGGATAAAAAATTGGCTAGACAACAGGACGCAAAGGGTAGTAGTAAATGGAGTACACAGTGAAGAAAGGAGGGTTACTAGTGGGGTACCGCAGGGTTCAGTACTGGGACCGGTCCTTTTTAATGTCTTTATAAGTGACATTGCAGAGGAACTGGAAGGAAAAGTATGTCTCTTTGCAGATGACACAAAGATCTGCAACAGGTTGATACACAGGATGGAGTGGAAAGGATGAGAAGGGACTTGGCAAGGTTGGAGGAATGGTCAAATGTATGGCAGCTCAGATTTAATGCAAAGAAGTGCAAGATAATGCACATGGGAAACAAAAACCCAGGGGAAGTGTACACAATGGGGGTGAGATACTGACAACAGTAAAATAGAAAGGGACCTGGGGGTAATTATATCAGATGACCTAAAGGTGGGCAAGCAATGTGAGAAGGCAGTAAGGAAGGCTGGAGGGATACTGGGATGCATAGGAAGAGGCATCAATAGTAGAAAACAGGAAGTTGTTATCCCTCTGTACAGACAGTTGGTGAGACCCCATCTGAGTACTGTGTGCAGTTCTGGAGACCCCATCTCAGTAAAGACATAGACAGAGTGGAGGCTGTCCAGAGGAGGGTAGCAAAATGGTGCAGGGTCTGCACCAGAAGACTATCGAAGAAAGACTAAAGGAGCTTAATATGTATACTCTTGAGGAAAGAAGGAGAGGGGACATGATAGAAACTTTCAAGTACCTCAAGGGATTAACAAAGTCCAAGAGGGTAGCATCTTCGAGAAAGAGATGTGCAAGAACAAGGGAGCAATTTGAAGATAGAGGGGGGACGCCCAGGGGCAATGTGGAGGAAGTATTTTTCACTGAGAGGGTTGTGGATGCATGGAACAGCCTCCCTGAGGAGGTCGTGGAGTCAAGAACAGTGGGGGACTTCAAGAATGCATGGGACAGGCATAAGGCAGTCCTAAGGGTGGGTAAGAGGAAGTAAGCTGTTGATTAACTAGGATCTGCAGCTTATCTGTTATGTAGGAAAATGGGCAGACTAGGTGGGCCAAGCGGTCCTTATCTGCCGTCAAATTCTATGTTTCTATGATGTTTCAGCACTTGTTTTCTGCCTAATGGCCATCTACTCATGCCCATTTGTGTCCCCACAATATTAATAAATAAGAGCCATTGTATAATAGCAGTAATGCACTCCAGAGTGTGGGTTGTGCTGGGATAACCTCACTTCTGGGGTGTTGGATACACTCGGCCTCTGGCCTCGTGCTCAACCATGCCAGGTGTGAGGTTATCCCAGCACAACCCACACTCCACCATGCTTTATTGCTTAATTAAATTAAACAGTGTAAGTAAATAATGTTAGTGTATGGTGGAACACTGTTCCCCATGGAAATCTGTGCCTGGAACAGCCTTGTTGTGCTGCAGTAGCAGTGTCATGATGTTGTTGCTGTGCTGCACTAAGGACGTCACTACTGCAGCACAACGTCGGCTGACGTCACACAGCCACCTCATTTAAACCGTGACTGTGATCGCTGATGCAAAACGGCATTGACAATCATGAAAGCCGTGTTTTTTCAGCAGTTGTGCAAACAGCGGCTGCAGTGATGAGAGTGGCACATCCAGGTGGGGGCCCATACACTATAAAAGATTGTGTATGGTCACCCATACACAGACAAGCCTGTGTCTGACTCTTGAGGTTGCCTTGGCAACCAGTGGACCTCTCAAGCTGCGCTGTCAATGTCTCTGGTTGCCACGGCATCCTCTTGAGTCTTATGCAGTCTTGTTATTTTATTTATTTTTTATTTATTTATGTCTCTGATTACATATACCTTTGAGCCAGGGACTCTTTTAGAAAGTTCCATGTCAGAACTGACAGCTGATTAACAACAAAGGACGAATTGATTAAACATAGCAGCTATTTGTTGAGAGACAATACACATATCAGGGTTAACAATATAGAATGTGGATCCAGTGTGTACATGTCAAAATGGACAGAAGTGTAACAGCACAGGACGAATTGATTAATCCAGCAACAAATTGATGGGAAATGTTACACATAGCAGGGTTAGCAAAGTAACATGTGGAATCCAGTGGGTACATTTGGAACCAGTGGGTTTAGACAGTGATTACGTGTAGCAGCATTTGTGCCATCGGTAAGATGACATTGTGAAACAGTGTAATTGGTAGCATTATCATTAAACAAATTCAAAACAGTCGAGGTTACAGAGTAAAAATATTAGGGGTTACAGGTAGGTACAACAGTTGTGCATTGTAGTAACATTAGAGCAATCAGCAAATTGACTTTGTCTTGTGCCAGAGTGTAGAGTGGGAGAGTAGTGGTAACAGTAGAGCAGACAGGAAATTAACTTTGACTTGTGCCAGAGTGTAGAGTGGGAGGATAGTGGGATAGTAGGTGGAGAGTGGAGCAGGAGTCCATAGCAGCATCGGAGAGAAAGATCCAGAGGGAAGGAGATGGAAAGATCCGAAATGCCCTCAAAGGGATAGAGATGGGTGACAGTGGGGGGAGGTAAGGTGTTCCAAACTCTTTAGCAGAGTGGGGGTGGGGTAGTTATACTAGGGTGGAGGCTAGTTGGGGCAGTCACAGCTGCTTAGTGCAGTGAGGTGTTGTCAGAGTTTGTGCTTGAATGGACCAAGCTTGGATTTGTCCAGGATGAGAGGAGACTATTTGCTCAGCTAGGAACTCAGAACATAAAAGACCATTGCGCCTGTGTTGTGCAGCAGAACAGTACCTGGTATGTGTGTCTCTACGCACTTCTAGTACTTTGTGAGTTAGGCGCATGTGAGAAGATGTTGGGTGGTTGGCGGGGTGAGCCCAAGGCTGATTTTTCTCACAAGCAGGAAGGTCTGGTACGAGATCCTGCCTTTGTGGTGCAGCCAATTGGTGTGGGTGTACAAGTCGTGTGTATGGGTATGTCTGTGAGCACCAGAGACCAGTCAACATGATTTTTTTCAGTGCGATACATATTCTTTTAAGAGTTGTCAGTTGCAGAGCCATAAATGACTAACTCTTGGTCATTATAATAATAAACGTTATTTCTTAAGTGCAATTCAAAATATCAAAGCACTTTATAAAATAACACAAATAAATAGTTTAGTTACTTTTTGTTGATCAGGTAAGTGCACTAGACAAATTCTGCCTATTTTCAGACATGACCCAGGTGAGGGGGATACAGATGAATGCCAACTGACTTTGAACCAGATTAAGCTGTTGGTGGTATTTTAGTGGTAAGTCATAAATAGTTAAAATACAAACAGTAAAACTAAAATCCATCCTTATTACTTACCCATCACAGAAGGCAAGACTGAATAGGTACATTTTCAGTGTGGCTTTAAAGCTCTCCACCGTCAGGCACTCCCGAACCGGACGAGGTAGAGAATTCCATGGGGCATGGGCTACATAAGTAAAAGCTTGAGCACCAGATGACTTCAGCTAAACCCTGGGAACCTCCAGCAAGCCCTCATTGGTGGAGCAGAGTGGTTGGGAGGGGCAGTAGGGGCACAGAAGCTATGAAATTAGAGGATCGAGCTGGCGATGGCTAGCTGGAGTGCTTCGGGGATCATGCTGTGCTTGTAGAGGAACCCAAGTCTGGTGTTGACCACCTTAGAAAAAAGGTTGACCTGTTCGGTATGGGAAAGTGTCAAGAGTTATCCCTTAGTATTTAAAGTTATGGAACTGCTCGAGAGGGACATTGTGGTTGTTAAATACAGCATTGGATACAGCGCCCAAGAGGGTTCAGACTGCGCTCAACAAAGCCTGCAGACTCACCCTGGATGCTGAGCATGGCATGCACACCTGTACTCTGTACGAACGTGCAAATTGGTTGTAATTAAGAAACAGGGTAAAATTCCAGATTTGCATCCTAGAGAAGAAGGCTCTTTTGGGTAAAGCACCACCTTGTGTAGGCAATTTGATCAAGGTGGCCAACTCGTTACCAGTCACCAGGGGGAGGACTAGAGGGGCCTTGGCTATCCCCTTCCATCACACCTCGCTTGGGCAACATGCATTTGCCTACCAGGCCCCACTGTGGATGAATGAACTCCCCAGATACCTCTTGGCCACCAGTTGTCTGGCCCAATTCAAAACTGACCTCAAACAGCACCTAATAACACTCTCTAAGTGCACCTGCCCCTAAGTCCAGCCACACCCACCCTCTCTGTCCCCCAGCAAGCACTAGGCAGGCCTCGGGTACCCCTCCCTCTGTCCCTTCTCTGGCCGCCTCGACAACCGCCACCCCCTTCCCCCAACTCCCAGTCCAGTGAGTTTCGCTAACAATCAGTACTAATGCAAGCTGCCGACCATGCCCCTTCGCACCCCATTTACTCTAGTACGTCTTCTCTGCTCAGCCTCTCCTCACCCCCCATTTCTCCCTATACCTTATCACCCTTCTTCCCCCACCCTTCATCTCCACCGCAGTACCTATCTTTCTCTCATATCTCCTTTATTCACCCCACTGCCAGCTATCCCCGTCCCTCTGAACTACTGACAAGGCACTTTGTGGCTGCTTATTTCCCCCACCCTCATAAAGTGTTTTTCTTGCTATTTTGACTTGTACCTATGTTTTCAGTTACAGTCGTGGCTAAAAATATTGGCACCCTTGCACTTTTTCAAATAACTCACAATTTCCTCTAAACATAAGTACAGTATTTGGTCTCCACAATCCTTTATTTTTCTGGTAAGATTACAGAACCTTTGTTTTTGATTCAGAATTTAATATATCCTTTTAAATCAGAAAATGAAAAGAAATGGCATTGACAAAATTATTGACACCCTAGACTTAATATTTGGTAGCACAGCCTTTGGTCTAAATAACTGCAATCAACCGCTTCCTATAGCCATGGATAAGCTTCCTGCACCTCTCTACTGGCAGTTTGGCCCACTCTTCTTGTGCAAACTGCTCCAGTTCTCCCAAATTTGAAGGGTGCCTTCTCCCAACTGCTGTTTTCAGATCTCTCCACAGGTTTTCAATGGGATTTAGATCTGGACTCATTGCTGGCCATTTCAGAACAGTCCAGCGTCTTGTCTTGAACCATTCATGGGTGCTTTTTGAAGTGTGTTTGGGGTCATTGTTCTGCCGGAAGACCCATGACCTTCGGAGACTCAGCTTTCTGACACTGGGTTCAACATTGTGCTCCAAAATGGCCTGGTAATCTCCAGATTTCATGATGCCATGCACACGTTCAAGGCACCCCAGTGCCAGAGGCAGCACAGCAACCCCAAAACATCACTGAACCTCCTCCATGTTTGACTGTAGGGAAGGTGTTATTTTCTTTGAAGGCTTCATTTTGTTTTCTGTAAACATAGAGATGATGTGCTTTACCAGAAAGCTCTAATTTGGTCTCATCTGTCCACAGGACATTATCCCAGAAGGATTTTGGCTTGTTCAGGTGTGTTTTGGCTAACTCCAGTTGGGCTTTCTTATGTCTCTCTCTCTCTCTCTCTCTCTCTCTCAGCAGTGGGGTCCTCCTGGGCCTCCTACCATATAACCCCCTTTCATTGAGTTGGCGACGGATGGTACGAGTTGAAACTGTCGTACCTTGTGTCTGAAGGTCAGCTTGAATCTGTTTGGCAGTTGATCGAGATGCTTTCTCCACCATTCGAACAATCCTGTGCTGCAATCTTCGATCAAGTTTTCTCTTGCGGCCACGTCCAGGGGAGGTTGGCTACAGTGCCATGGGCCTTAAACATCCTGATAACATTACGTACGGTGGAAACAGGAACATCAAGGTCTCTGGAGATTGATTTATAGCCTTGAGATTGTCCATGCTTGGCTACAATCTTCTGTCTGACCTCCTCAGACAATTCTCTGGCTGTCTTTCTTTTCTTCATGCTCATTGCGGTACACACAGTGACACAAAACAGGAGAATGAGTCCTTTTCTCTATTCAAACTGGTTGAATGAGTGATTTTTATATTGCAGGCACCTGCAACTCACCACAGGTGAGTTCAATTCAAAAGTGAAGGAGAATCACCTGCTTGAAATCTAATTATTTCTAACTACTTCTATAAGGTGCCAATAATTTTGTCCAGGCCATTTAAGGATTTCTGTGTGGAATAAGCTAAGACTTAGTAAATTTTTCTGCTTTTTGTGTTTTATTCCACTGCAAACCAAAGAAATACATATGTGGTTACCAAAATATTTTTTAATTTCAACAATTTTCTGGAAGGAATGGTGCATTATTAGAAAAAAACTGCAAGGGCGCCAATATTTTTGGCCACGACTGTATTCCGTAAGTTCTGAATCCAAGCTGTATTATTCATTGTGATGTACCTTTGCTTTCTCCTATTGTACTTTGTTTTGCAATCAGGGATGTGGAACCTTTGTAAAAGAGCTTGTGCTCAAAGGTCTTTTCTGAATCAATAAATAAATAAATAAAGATAGTTAGATGGGCTGATTTTTGCTTATTATGGGAACTGGCAAAAGCATGTCTTCGTTTTTTTGTAGTTTATCAGCTTTTGCTGGGAAAACCATACACAATCCTCTATATTTACACTCATGAGCCATTCCTTACACACATTCACAAATTTAAAAAAAAATCAAGTTCTATTCAGAGTTTTTATTGCTGGTGTTTCTTTGATGACCATGAAGACTCCCCCTCCTATCACTACCGGTTTGCCAGAGAACTCCCTGCTCCTTACCTTGCAACAGATAAAATTGAGGTGCTGGCTCCACTTGAGGCCTCTGTGTGTGTATGCCAGTGGAACTCTGGAGAATTTTGAATTCATGTATTCCATGTTACCATTCCTTGTTCGGTTGTGGGTGTGTGTGTGTGGGGGGGGGTATTCTATTACTGGAATAATGCAGAGCTTTGAATTCTTCTATTCCATGGTAAACAATTACACAGTGTATTGAATGTGTAGAAAGATAGATGACTGACAGGTGAAAAACATATGTGAATGGACTATTTTACACAGGGCCCCGATTTTTCTGCGGCACATCGGAGCAAAGTTCTGCGGCAGGGTTCTCATTTGCCGCAGAACTTCTGCGGCACTCAGCACCAATTTCTGCGGCAATTCTGCGGCACATTTTTACCCTTAATTTTTTTCCTTTTTTTGCCCAATTCGACACAATGCACGCTCGTAACAGTCATTTTAAGGGCTTTTGTCACCAAATTTTCAACATAGCCAGTTTAAGACTTCTGCTCATGAGCAGTATCACTGTAACTTTATTACTCTGTCCGAAACATTGATTTCGCACACCAACCGCGCCATTGTGCACTACATGCGCAAAACACATTTTGGGTGAAATGTGAAAAATGACAGTTGTACTGTTCATAAGGAGATTAATGGTAAAATGGCAATACTGAAAATCTGGGTAGAAAATGTAAAAATACTTGAGATTCTGATAATGATAGGAACTATAGCACAACTCGTCAAAACAGTCGTTTTGGGGAATATTTCACCAAATTTTCAACATAGGTTTTTAGGAGCCTACCTCATGAACTGTGACATTGTCATTTCATTAATCATTCGAAAGGTGGTTCCGCGGAGTCACTGCGAAACCACCTTTGGGACCGATTAACTAAATAACAGTGTCACAGTTCATGAGATGGGGCCCCAAAACCCCATGTTGAAAATTTGGTGAAAAATTCCCAGAAATGGCTGAGATATGTACTCAAAGTTGAAAAATCCATTTAGTCCATTATACAGCTTACCGCATTTCTTCAGTTTGCGGTCGGCTTTGAAGAGTGCAGACGTGTTCCCGTCCACAGAAGATCACGCTGGGTTCCGGAGGTAAGTATGGGTTGAGGTGGTGGTGAGGTGGGGGTGTGGGGAGGTGGGTACGCAGAGGGTGGGTGCGGGTTGGGGAGGGGGGCAAAAGAAGCAACGATGGAAGGTTTTTTTGTTTCAGGTTTTTTTTTTTTATTTGGATTCCCACACAAGGAAGGACTTTTGCCACGCTGGGGTGGGCTCCCAGCGTGGCACCAGGCAGCTTGGGGGGCAGTGAAGCCGACGGGATTGGGCACCCCGTCAGCAAAGGAAGCATTTGCCGCGCTGGGGTGGGCTCCCAGCGTGGCACTGGCTCTTTTTGGGGGCAGTGAAACTGATGGGAGATTGGGCACCCGTTGGCAAACCAAGTTTTTGCCAGCAGCTGGGTGAGCTCCCAGCAGTGGCAGCTAACACATGTGAGGAGGAGACACGTTTGTTCCATGGGGCACGAATTCATGCTGGTGACGGAAAATTCATGATATTTCCGTGGTTTACGTGACCATGAATCGCGGAAAACTCGGGCCCTGATTTTACATTATTTAGCAACATTTTATGTATTTTATAGCTTTCAAAACTTCGAGTATTTGACTTTTAAAAGTCACCTGTGGGCCATTTTATATAAGCAATAAGGCACTTTAGAGATGTTTGTTCTACTAGGTTTACCCCACAGTCAGTGCTTGAAGCCACTCCGCTTACTTTGCACTTTACAACGCCCCTACCCGTGGGGCAAATCTAGTACAACCAATGCCCTGTTGGTGCTCGGTCACTACACCTCATACTTCCTGGAGTTCCTTTGACCTGCCGGAGTTTGGGGATATTATGCGGATTGTCCAGAGAATGCGCCCTACATGCTGTGGTTTGGATCCTGGCCCAACTTCCCTGATTTTGGGTTGTTACGATATCATTGGCCCAGTTCTGGCTCAGATTGTCCAGTGCTCCTTGGACTCAGGTGAGTTTCCGAGCTCCCTGAAGGATAGTGGTGGTGACACCCCTTCTGAAGAAAACTTTGTTGGACCCGGACGCCCTAGCTAACTACAGACCTATCTCAAACCTTCCCTTTATAGGAAAGGTTATTGAGAAAGTAGTGGCAACTCAACTGGAGAACCACCTGACCATCCATAATGTCTACGAACCTCTCCAGTCTGGTTTCCGAAAGAGGCATAGTACTGAGACTGCTCTGGTTCGGGTGTTCAATGATCTCCTGATGGTGAGAGATCGGAGAAACCATTCCATTCTGGTACTCCTTGATCTCTCCTCAGCTTTTGACACTGTATACGACGGGGTGCTACTTGAGCGCCTGAGGTCCATCTGTGGCCTAACAAGTACGGTTCTCAGGTGGTTTACATCTTTCCTAACTGGCAGAACACAGAGAGTTGTGTCGGGAATTTTTTCTTCTGACTCACTCCCTCTGTCGTGTGGTGTCCCTCAGGGCTCTGTGTTGTCCCCCATGTTGTTTGCAGTGTATATGCTATCCCTCAGAGACATTGTAAGATGTTATGGGCTGAGGTTTCACTGCCACGCTGATGATACCCAGCAGTACCTGTCTTTTGCCTCCAACCAGGGTAGTGCTCTCTCAGTATTTAATAACTGCCTCGCTGAAATCCAGGACTGGATGAATTCGAGTTGGCTAAAGTTGAACACGGAAAAGACCGAGGTTATGGTTGTGGACCCAGGTCACAGGATAGAGAGGTTAAGGACTGATCAGCCCTCTGGATTGTTTCTGGGGGTTCTCGGATCCTTACCTCAGAACGGGTGCGCGACCTGGGAGTGGTACTTGATGATGGGCTGACCCTTCGCTATCAGGTGTCAGCAGTCGTTAAGTCTGCCTTTTACCATCTTAGGAACATTGCCAGGGTCAAACACCTTATTCCATCCAGTGATCTGCCTTCGTTGGTCCACGCCTTTGTGACCTCGCGCCTTGACTATTGCAACTACTCTTACTCGCGCCTTGACTATTGCAGCTCCCTTTACTTAGGGCTTTCTGGGGTTGATATCCACCGCCTACAGCTAGTGCAGAACGCTGCCGCTCGACTGTTGACCGGGGTGTCTCGGAGGTCGCATATTACTCCTGTGCTGCGCGATCTACACTGGCTGCCGATTCAGTGGCGGATCACCTTTAAGGTAGGTTTATTGACCTACAAAGCCATACACGGTCTTAGTCCCGACTACCTGAAAGAGCTTCTGATTCCCGACACCCCTGTGCGACAGCTCCGCTCGTCTGGCAAGGGGTTGCTGGAGATTCCGAGGGTAATTTTGAAATCTTATGGGGCCCGTGCATTTATGTTCCCGGCCCCCACCCTCTGGAATTCTCTGCCCCGTCGGCTTCGGGAACGCGTGACCGTGGGGGGTTTTAAACAGGCGCTTAAAACTTTTTTGTGGGGTCAGGTCTACCAGTGAACTGTTGCCATCTATAATTGTTGTTTCATATATTAATGTAATAGTTTTTATGGAATCATGTTTTATTATTGTAAAGCACCTTGGTACTTGAAAGGCGTTTAAAAATAAAGTTTATTATTATTATTGCTTTAATAACTCCTGTTTAAAAAAAGTAAAGGACCTTCTGATAAGTTTAGATTTAGAGGCTGTCCTTTCAGGAGTTTAGGTGTGAAGTGGGAAAAGGAACGCTCCCCTATTTTAGACCCGCATTATTTTTCTAGTTACCTCCTCTGGTTTTAGGGACCCTGAGTTTCAGTAAACATTTTGTCTAGATCTAATAGCCATTTCTGAGATGGGATTTAATAGCTCATTCCATAATTTTTGTACAGAATTCTGTTCCTTAGTGCAAGAAGTCCAAAGTCACTGTGTTAATTACAGTGGTGGGTTCTGGATGGGGCAGAGGAAGCAAAATGACATATTGTTAAATGTGGTTTCATACTTGGACATAGCTGAAGCTGTGTCCATAATTAGTGTTGGGGAGCTGTATTAGACCGTGGATAACAGCACTTGATGTGCAGTTGTTTTGATTATCTTGCCTGTGAGCTTGTTGTTATTTCTACACGGAAAGCCAATTTTTGAATGACCTTCTTCACAGTTGAGTCTGTGTGAGCTGACAGACTACGATTCTAGTCTACTGTTGCACCCCAGTGGCATAGATTATGGGAGGGGGCAGGCTGCTTCCCTCAGCAGTTCAGAGCATTCAGAGCGGGACTTCAGAAGCTCAGAGTTGTTTTTTTTTAATTCCATATGCGTGGTGGTGATGTGCTGCCTGAAGATTGTTCCTGACTCCCGAACTGGCTGGTCTGGGGCTAGCGTTGAGCTGCAGCTCCTTCTATTGGTTGCCTGAGTGAGCACACCAGTGCATGTATAGGGCCACATGTCTGTGAGAGTTCCCTCCTGCTGCCGCAGCATGCGTTACAATTTAAACAGCAGCGTAGTCTGTATTATTGCTTATTGGCTACTGTTTGTCTCTTTTGGCGCTGGAACTGGTGGCGGCAGGGCAGCAAAAAAGAAGATCGTTTGGGCAACGTGACCGGTGGATTTTTCAAATGGGTGGCAGTAGTCCGATACCGTCTTCCGGCAAGCAAGGCAATAAACATACTGTCCTTCAGCATCAGACGAGAGGGAGCACTGAGCAGAAATGAAGTGGGCAGCTCCAGGCCAGACAGACAGCAGCACTAGTTGATGAAAGAGGCAGCAGCAGCAAGGTCTGTCTGTGTGTGGTGGGTTCTGTGTGGGAAGGAGGAGGGCATTGATTAGCTGCAAGCCAGCCCAGATTCAGTTGTCAGATTGATAAAGACTGACAGGGGCGCAGACTGTGTTGTGTGTCTTAGTCAAGGGAGGCATGCAGAACAGACTGTATTACTTTGACCGTGTGATAAATGAATTTTCACACATTGTTTCACAAGGGCACAGTAATACAGTCCACTCTGAAAATATGAGACCTCAAATCACTTAACCAAGCTCCCAAGTCCCACCACTGCTGGAAATTTTAGCCCCATAGGTTGAGTTACCCTGCATATTAGGTATGCAGCCTCCAATACTGGAGATAATGATTCTAAATTATTGCTAGTTTCTGCATCAATTGGATCTTGTAAAACACAATAATAAATAATCATAATAAAGGCCAGAGGTCACTGATTGCCTTTGCCTGGATTGGTGTTTAACTTTCATTATGAATATGTATTATTTTATACTGTAAGATTTGATCTTACTTAGAGAGAGTTCCTGCAGTAGGTCTTCACATATAGGACTGTACTCCCTGGCGTCAGGACCACATGGCAAACTTTAGCTAGCAGTCATCAGTGGGGACGCCTGCATCAGGTGACACGACGTCAGCATAACTATAAAGGGCGGTCCCGTGCCTGCCCTACAGTTATAACCTGCCATCACTCAGTTCGACAAACACGGTAGACCAGCATCAGTCGCCCACCATTTTAAGTGTATTTTCAGTAATTTCTTCAACAGTTCTCGAATATTTCTGTCCATCGCCCGTTACGCTATATGTCATCTAGTCAGCCCAAAAAGAAGTGCTCCAAGTGGGTGTGCAGATCCCACATGGGGAAGATCACTCTCAGTGCGTCCCCTGCCTGGGGTCTAGGCACAACTCAGCTGAGTGTACCACCTGCCAGGGCTTCAGCTAGGCCATGCGCACCCATCACAAGAGGGCCCTTGAAGCCCATCTGCTAACTCAGAGGCTGGCTTCCATGGAAAAGGAGCTTCAGGAGCTGAGAGAAAGATAGCCGTCGCTGGCCCCGGGGAAGAAAAAGGACAAGGAGAGACACCGGGAGCAGAGCCATTCTCTTCAGGGGAAGGGGAAGCCAAACAACTGATGCCAACTAGAGTGGGCCTTCCACCTCAGTGAGTACCCCACTTGTAGGGCCTCTCCCCCCCTCCCCACCGAGGTGAGCGGGCAATCAGGTGGAGAACCTGCACATCAATATTCTGGAGATGAGAGCAGTGCTCCATGCTCTCCAGACATTTCAGTCACTTCTGACTCTGGGAACACTACTCATCCAGACAGACAACATGGCCACTGTCTGGTATCTAAACAAACAGGGAGGTACCCGATCGTGCCCTTTCTGCAGGGAGGCGATGCGGGTGTGGTGCTGGGCAATTCAGCACGGCCTGTTTTTGACAGGAGGTTGTAAGGGAGGTGGGGGTGGAGGACCCGTTGATTGGGAATGACCACCACTTGGTGTGGTTCACACTTAATATGAGCAGAGAAGCAGTGAGTACAGGGACCAGGGTGGTGGACTTCAGACAGGCTGACTTTGGTAGGATGGGTGAAATCTTAAGGGGGCATCTGGAAGGAATACAGCCACACTGGGATGCGAATCAGAAATGGCGCAAAAATGAAATTGGGGATATCGGAGGCTACTGAGATATGTACCAGATTGCAGAGCAAAAAGGGAAGGGCTAAAAAAAATGAGCTGGTTAAGTAGAGGGGTCTTAGAAATGGTGAGGGCTAAAAAAGCAGCATTCGAGAAATACAAAAAATCCGGGAAGGGGAGGATAGGGAAGAGTATGTGAAGAGGTCCAAGGAAGTTACCAGGGGAGACAGAGCAGCTAAGGCCTCCAGGGAATTGAGGCTGGTGCAGGGCATCAGGGATGGGAAAAAGGACTTCTTCAGATACATATGGGAGAGAAGGAGCTGCAAAGACCAAATAATGAGGATCAGGAAGGACAGAGTGGGCAGAGAAAGGGGAGGATCAGGCAGAAGCACTGAATGAGTACTTCTGTATTCATGAGGGGAAAAAGAGCAGCAGCCACAGGGGGTGGACGGGCCGGGAGAGGGGGTAATGGATGGGGTGATCACTAAGGATAGGGTATTGGGGGGTTAAGGGCTGTGAAGGTGGATAAGGCACCAGGACCGGACGGCATACACCCCAGGGTTTTGAAGGAAATGGCCGTGATCCTAGCTGGACCACTGGCAGAACTATTCAGTACCTCCCTGGGCACATGGTGCATATCTCATGACTGGAGGATGGCCCACATTGTACCCATCCATAAAAGTGGACCAGAGGATGAGCTGGGTAATAACAGGCTGGTAAGCTTAACTTCCATCATGTGGAAGCTGATGGAGATGATACTTAAGGAAAGGCTGGTGACCTTTATGGAAGACGGTGGGCTCCAGGGCAGTCACCAGCATGGGTTTGTCTCTGGAAAATCTTGCCAGATGAACCTGTTTGAGTATTACGACTGGGTCACAAGGGGATTGGACGAGGGTCATGCGGTGGATGTCGTATACTTCAGAGTTTTAAATAATTGATTAGCAGTTTTTTTCTTGGGACAATACTAATTGTACAGAAAGTATTTATATAGGTTTTCTAGAAGTGTGATGTTCGTTAAACACAGTGAGGCAAGTGCTATTCATTTTCACAATGTTTTAGCACTTTTATGAGCAAAACGCTAATCAGTTTTTAGAGTTAAATAAAACCCTGCACTTGGACTTCAGTAAGGCCTTCGATTTGGTGCCACATGGGAGGTTGGGAGGGAGGTTGAAATACAGAGGGGTGGGGATTGAAAGTTGGCAGCAGGGAAGACAGCAGAGGGTAGTGGTGGTGGTGGGGGGACTCATCTCCAAGGGCTGTGATGAGTGGGGTGCCGCAGGGATCAGTACTGAGGCCAGTGCTGTTTGGAATATTCATAGTGGACATTTCGTATGATGTCAGGAATAAGATCAGTCTATTCACTGACGATACCAAATTGTGGGCAGTGGTGGACAATATAGCAGGTTTGCCGGGGCTGCAGGATGGCCTGACCAAACTGATGGAGTGGTCGGAAGTGTGGCAGTTGGGGTTCAATGTGAAAAAGTGCAAAGTCCTGCACTTTGGAGCAAAGAAACCAGGGAGGGTTACCAGCTTGGAGGGGTGCAGCTAGGTTCCACAGAGGAGGAGAAGGATCTTGGGGTGTTTATAACGGGAAAGATGAACAATACAGAGCAGTGTAAGAGGGCAGCAGTGAAAGCCAACAGGATGCTGGGTTGTATCGCGAGAGGGATCTCCAGGAGTAGGGAGGTGATCCTTCCCTCTCTGCAGGGCACTGGTCAGGCCGCACATGGAGTACTGTGTGCAATTCTGGCACCCATATCTGAAGAAGGATGTGAAATTACTGGAAGGGGTACAACGCAGGGCAACAAGGATGATCTAGGGATTGGAGGACAGACCATATGAGGAGAGGTTGAGAGAGCTGAACATGTAGTCCTTGGAGGAGTGAAGGGACCAGGGAAATATGATTGAGACTTTTAAGTACGTAAAAGGGATAAAGTGAGCACTGAAGGGATACTCAGGCTGAGGAGGGGGAGGGACATGAGAGGGCATGGCCTTAGATTGAAGGGGGGAAGATTTAGGATGGAAATGAGGAAACACTTTTTCACGGAGAGGGTCGTGGCAGAGTGGAATGCTCTACCGGAGGAGGTGGTAGCCTGTAAGATGGTGGGTAGTTTCAAAAGGGGATGGGACAAGGTGAGAGGGAGGCGGTTAGGAAGGGAAGGGGCAGCTGCAAGGTGAGGGTGCTAGAAGTTCACAATCGATAGACCAGGTGGCCTGTTTCTGCCGGCAAATTTGTATGTTCGTAACCAGGTAAGGCCCACTAGGCACAAGTGCTTGTTTTCAGGGATGAATTAGGAACACTAGGGTGGTTAAGTGACTTGCTCAGAGTTGCACAATATGCAGTTGGAGGTTGAGGGAATAAAACCCAGGTCTGCTGGATTTAGCAACCTTATTCACAGCTTGTTACTCTAACCTCTAGGATGCACTGCCAGCCCCAAGTTGTAGTGCTTAGTATGGGTCATTAGTAGTTTACATACATGCAGTGTTTTCAGCATCTTCGATAAGTCTGGAAGGAGTTATACTCTAAAATAGTTCAAGTGTCAGAGATTTTTCTAATTGTTGACTAGTCCAGGTTCGGTTTCTGGAAGGATTTACTGGACCCAGAAATCCATTCACTGGTCCACTCTAAAATTTAAGAATACTGAGATTGAGAAACTAATGTGGTAAGCACACATATTGTGGTTGTGGATGGGACCAAACTGTCTCATACCAAGAACACAGAAATTTCTTGATCAGAGTTCATATTCCAGTTCTGGTTGTTACCTCTCTCTCCTTGTACAAATTTTAGTTTTTTTTCAGTGGTCCAGGACACAAGTGGGCAAGTCCCAAGCTTAGGGCCAGTGGACTTTTTGAGCATTTTAGTTTAAGGGATTTATTTTGATGCTGAATTTGTGGATAGGAGAAATGGTCACATGTTTCTCCAGGTCTGGAGAATAGTACTGGTGGTGAGGGAAAGATTAAAGAGATTGGTTAATGGTCTGGAAATTTGTTTGACACAGTTTTAATAATTTCAGAATATATCTTTCGTGGCCATGTCCTGTTGCTTCGATTAAAGTTGATACTTAGTAAACTTCCTGTTCTGATACTGTGAATTTAAAAGGGGCTTAGTGGTTTGGACTGGATTCAGGAACAGAGGTCTGGATAGTGGCCTGCTCCTGACAGTTTACTTGAGACTCGAGACTCGTCCAAAATGTTCATGAAGAAACCTTTAAGATTGGTAGTGATCAGGTGAGGTTAACAAAGTAAATGTCTACCTTCAATTGGTGAATTGGGGCTTTAATTGTTCGCTAATTAAAATTCTTAAATGAGTTCTAGAAAACTGTGGTGGCACATGAATCAGTTTAACAGTTGTGTTGAAAGTGAGGGGTTGGAACACACAAGATCAGTAGCCAACACAGGAAGTGAGATCCTTTCCTGCATTGGTGTGCTAATCACTTAGCATTCTAAGCCTCACTTTCAAAGTGCCATTGACTAGGGTTGATTGAGTGACTAATTGTTTGCTCTTGTAGTTGGTTAATCTGTCCAGTTTCTGGTCATTTTTGCAGGCATTCATTAGTTCCCTATATAACTGTAGGTCATGAATGCTTTTTACAATGTTGATATAACTTTGTGTATCAGTCTCTAGACGATATTTTTCTGTAGAGGTCTGGAGTTAACCAGGGAACACTGTTTCCTCTCAGCCTTCACTTTGGCACCAAAAGTTTTTTTTCTTCAAATATTTAGAAAGGTGCTGTTAAAGAAGGAGATGGTATTTTTTCAGTGTTGACTCAGTTGAAATTGCTCATATCATGTTGAAATAGCTCCCTGTGTTAAGAATGCTGAAGTTATAGCATTGCCTTTGCAGTTGCAGAAGCTTGGGTGTAGTATATTTCCTTGTATAGTTGACCAGGGAGTAGCCCATTATCAAACAGCATCCTGGGGTCTGTCATTAGCCACGGCCAGTTTAGGATTTAGTCTAAAGTGGATTTGCTTCCAGATGTGTGAATCTCATAGGGGATTCAGTTAGGCCCTGTCCACACTGCAGCCCGAAAACCCTTCTGTAACGTTACTGAGGGTGTAAACCGCATCGGTAACAGCGTGTGTTTACACTGGTAACGTTACAGGAGGCGTTTTCGTAACCATTGTGGAAACCACCTATGAGGTGGTTTCCACAATGGTTATGGAACCGGTCCCACCCTGGGACCGTTACCGGCGGTAGTGTGGACTGCCGGTAATGGTCCCCTGCAGGGCACAAAGCACAGCGCGAGCTGCATTGTGGGATCAGGCGCCGCTGAAACGGTCGCCCGGATCCCGATGTGTGGACCGGTGGTGCCAGTCCCGTAACGGACACCGCCGAGGTGTGGACGCACTGCAGCACTTCTCGGCTGTAACAGATTGCATCCATTACCGGGCGCAAGTAGTGTAGTGTGGACGGGGCCTTAGTTGATACAGATTATATACAGATCGTGTGTTTCAAATTTAGGTTAGAATGATTTATTCACACTTAAATTACAATCCCCTGTATTATTAGAATACACTCTTTCATTAGTACTGTATGTTTAGGTAGATATTCAAAAACGGCCAGATCAGTTGAGGTAAGTTTTTGGGGAGTGTATACTTTGGAAAAACAAATCTGCTTACGAGATGGCTCTCGGAGTACAGTGTTTATCCGAATAAAATACATAAGCAAGTTGTGCTGGCCAGAGTCAAGCAACATTGAATCAAGTTGTTTTTGTTATATATTTCTACTCCACTTCTCTTCTTTTTCTTGGGTTTATCATCCCTGAAAAGGATGCAACAGTCTGTAAGGATATAATTGGTCAGAGATGCTAGATGTAAAAACCATGATTTGATCAGGGCAGTTAGGGTGTGAGCTTCAGCTGGAATTGAGGCTTTTAGCTGTGCTGGATTTTAATCAGTCAAACTTTAACCAAGCAGTTACATCATTGAGCAAGCTCATTTTCAAGATGGTCCTGGACACAGAGGACAATTGTGCTTACAATAGACAACACTTCATACAAAAGTAAACATCGGTACAGGCAATTACAATATACAAACTCAGCACTTGGACGAATCAGACATGTAAAGCAAGTGCAAATATAGGTATTTAAAGTGCAGTGTATACAGGTTGTAGCTTATAGAGTACAAGTGAGGAGAGGAAGGAGGGACATAGAGAAGGGCAGTGGGAAGAAAGGGTATGAGACACATAGTAGAGAGGGAAAATAGGGCAGCCTAATAAATGAGGCCCCCTGTGAAGCTAATTGTTGAGAGGGGGGAGGTGGTTGCTCTAAAGGGATGTGGCCGACACGGAAAATAGCCGGCCCAGGATTACAGAGGTTAAGGGACTCAGCTGAGCGGGGTAAGGCTTTACCTGAAACAATCACACACTGTTTTCAGGCCTCTGTAGAGCAGCCCCCTAAATATAAAATGGCTGGGCAGCGGGGAGATTTTAAGTAATTTTTGCACGCTGTTCCAAAGGGCTGATAAAAAGGAGCTAATGGCAGTTGAGCCAAGACATGTCCTTGTTCATGGTAGCTTAAGGAAAACAAAGGAAGAGTTCCGTAGTCCGTAGGCACCCTTTGAACGTTCAAACCGGTCACAGATATAGGGTGGCAGTTTGTTGGACAAAGCCCGGAATAGCCACATGAGGGCATTTACTTGCCTCCTCGTGGAGAGGGATGGCCAATCTAATGCTTGGTACAATGAGCAGTGATGAGTCTGCAAGGGCAAGTCAAGAACAAATCTCAGAGCGTGATGATAGAGTGTAACCAGCTTTTGGAGCACATACTGGGGGCAATGGCTGAATAGGAAGTCAGCATAGTCAATCAGGGGAAGAAAGGTTGTTTGAACCAGCTACTTTCCTGCTTCCAGGATGAGTAGGCATCTTATGCAGTAGAAAATACTGAGGCACTGCCTTAGCTTTTGTGTTAACTCACTTAGATGTACACTGAAGGTGAGTTTGTTATCCAACCAGACTCCCAGATATTTAAATTTATCCACTAGCTCTAGTGGTTCATTAAGGAGGGTAGTAATCTGTGGGGTCCCAGGTATCCCCATATTGTGGGATGGAGAGATAATAATAGCTTTTGTTGTTTTGGAGGGTTTTTTTTTTTTTGCATTTAACAAGAGCTTTAGATTCAGCAGGTTGTGTTGCAGGATGTTAAAATCTTGCTGTAGTTCCTTGTACGCAGTGCCCAAGGAGGGGTTGGTCGTGTAGAGGACTGTGTCATCTGCAAAGAGATGAACGTTTCCAGCAACCAGGCCAGAGTCAATGCGATTGATGTAAAGGGTGAAGAGGATAGGTCCCAAAATGGAACCTTGCGGAATGCCTCCAGACAGTAATTTTAGTAGGGAGAATTCCCCTTGGGCTTTAATTTATGGTTTGTGATTTGTGAAGTAGCAGCGGAAACACTTTACTGCAACAGAGGTTAGACCGATGCTACACAGGGAATCAAGAAATATGGAATGAGCAACTGTATCAGATGCTTTGCTGAGGTCAAGGACGCATGCATAGATGTGCTGTTTACTGTCCAGGGCTTTTAGCCAGTCATTTGACACTTTGGCAAGAGCAGACACGGTACTGTGCTTAGGTCTGAAACCTAATTGGACTGGATAGAGGATTTTCTCACAATCCAAGTACTCCCTTAATTGAGAGTTTACAATTTTTTCAAGTAGCTTTGATAAAACAGGAAGCAACGAAATAGGCCTATAGTTGTTCGTCAGTGGTCTCTTCTGACGTGTTTGCAGGCTATGAATATTTAGATGGAATTAATTAATTGTTAGTACATTTACTAATGGTACTCTGAGGTGGTTCCACCCCATCTCCAGCCAGAAGCAGTAGCAGGCTGATTGCTAGTCTTGGGTACTAAGTTTCTTAAATTTAATTTGTATTTCTTAGTGGGTGAATCTGAGTGATTTCAGTAGACCTGCCTGAAAACGCCCCATTTCAATGTGGAGATTCTCAAGGGGGTGCCCAGGTTACCATCTTTTCCTGATGCTCAGGTTATCATCTACTATCTTGATAGTGGACAGAATGTGTATTTAAAAATTTTTCTGGTAGTTCAGGGGTAGAAATTCAGAAAATAATCTGGTGTGACAGATGGAATACGAGAAACCCAAAATGCGGTATTGTTTCTAGCCCTGTTATTATAAAACATTATATAGGTGTCACCACTAGTATCCCAGACTCTACTTTCATGGCACTGTGGATACTACCAGCTATGCCCCGTAGTAGATGTCTTGGGGAGTAAAACAGTAGGAAGTAAAAATGCAAAACGGTAACAGGCGTTCAGTGAAAATGTTCAATATTCTGCACTGAAAATTATACATGTGCACAATAGTAAAGCTGTAGAAATTATACGAAGTAAAAATAAGTATCTGCAGTAATCAATACTACAGAATTCTAAATCCAAAACATAAATGTGGCAGACTTAAAAAAAAAAAAAAAAAAAATTAAACAAACTGAGAACTTGATTTTGCCTTAAAATTATGGTACCTGGACTTAGAGGTCTTTTGAAGTAATGCATTGTGCTATCATGTGGACACTCAGATTTTCATCATGATTTTGACTTCCTGCCCATAGCCAGAGGAGCACTGTGAGGACAGTCCTCCCAGGCTGTATGAGGAGCTTTTCAGACCTACTGCTGCTTTAGCGCCTCCAGTGGCTAGTGATGGGCCTTACCGCATAGGTGACAATATGCTGTCAGCCTCGGCTCCACCAGTAGTTTGCAGCACTGACAAGAGGGCTTAATGTTGACAGATGAGTATGGCTGTGGGAGAGAATGGGGTGGATTGCCGCAATTTATGATGAATGTTGTACTCTAGGTGGCTACCAGAATCAGGCACCCTGAGGCTCGTCTTCCCATCTAAGGTCCACCATCAAGTGTACTGGATGCATTCCCCCAGTGTCCACAAGGAAGTCTCCTGTGGTGGGGTAGATCAGTCTCTGACAGTGAAACCCTGGGGGCATCAGGAGGAAGTCTTCTGGTGCCAGCATAGAGCCTAGGTTATGGATTTCAGACAAGATAGGCAGTTAAAATGCTTGCAGAACTGCACTTCATATAATTGAACCCAAATAATGTATCAACATGAAAATATTTGATCCCTCAAAATGACAATGAGACGCAGGTGGAGAAATGAGAGCCCTACTTAGAAGCCTATGAAATGGTTCTTAAAGATTTTCTGGGTGGCTAGAGCTGAGGCTGCTTATCACGTCATTTGGAAGCAACAATGTTTGAGCCATAGATCAGGAGGGAAGGGGAGGAGAGGCCCCCTCCACTTTTTTATATGCCCATGAAAAGTGCCCTTTAAAGGAGATAGGAAATGATTCTGTGGACAGTTGTTCCTGCTAAATAAATTGGTAGTAGCAAAAACTGGCCTTCCTGTGTCTTTTTTATTAAATAAATGTATAAAAGCATACTTGTATGCTCCTTTCATCTTTTGAACTGTCTACTGGTTTGACATGGTATTTTTTTTTGTATTGGGAGTCTGTGTGTGTCAAGCCTTGGCAGACTCACGTCACAGGCTCCCGATACAGAACAGAGTCCTGTAACTGTAGTTCAATTTAATGCTGGTTATGCTGTACAGCACCTTCTAACTAAGTTCTGGGTCACACTTGGGGGGATCACACCTGTAAGGTGATCCACTCTCTCCCGACCGTCCGCATTCCACTTACCAGGAACAATTTGCATTCACCTGTTTATTTTTAAATTATACAGTTTTTTGTTTCATTTATTCCCTGGTGTCTAGTGGGTCCTCTACACCCTACCCTCCTGCTGTAGTCTAAATTAAGCACTGTAGCCTACTGTATTACCTACTATTCATATAATTCGGCGACCGACTGAAGAGGTGAGAGGGCTATGTCAGTCGCCGAGTATTTACCGATAAAACAATAGTTTTTTTTTAGTTCTTTGTGGATCTGCCACACTCCCCCTCCTCCCCCTCCCATTGGGTGCTCACCTACCATTCTGTAGCGGCATCAGTCTCCCCTGATCTCCTCTCAGCTTGCAGCTGCCACGGTCTTTGTTCTCCCTGCTCTCTCTTAAACAGGACCAGGGCTTGTATAGACTATGGAAAAGGCTGGAGGTGCGAATGTTTGCTGCGCTGTGCACCTGTGATGGGCGCATTGAAGCACCGGAAGAATGGCTGATGCAGGCTGTTACCTCCCCCGCCGCCCCAGGAATGTCTTCAGTGCAAGGGGAGCAAGAAAAGCTGGTCTTTTGATCCCATTTCCCCCAGTTTGCAGAATGGGGGGGAAAGGGCATGAGAACAGACACCCCCCCCCCCCAAGCACAAGTAGGTCAAGACATAATTAAGGTGCAGAGACTTTGCTATTCTTTGGTGGCCTTGATTCAATTCAGAAGAGATCAGGGAGAATGAAGACCACGGCGGCTGCAAATCAAGAGGAGTTTGGGGGAGACTGCTGCCACTACAGAATGGTAGGTGAGCACCCAACGGGGAGGTGGCAGATCCACAAAGAACTTGAAAAAAAAAAAAAAACACTTTATTGGTAAATACTCGCCGACTGACATAGCCTTACTCTCACCTCCTCAGTCGGTCGCCGAATTATATGAATAGTAGGTAAAACAGTAGGCTACGGCACTTAATTTAGACTACAGCAAGAGGGTAGGGTGTGGAGGGCCCACTAGACACCAGGGAATAAATGAAACAAAAAATGGTATAATTTTAAAATAAACAGGAGAATGCATCTGTGCCTGATAAGTGGAATGCGGACAGTTGGGGCGGGGGGGCGGATTGCCTTACAGGTGTGATTTTTTTTTTTTTTTTCTTTTTCTAAGTGTGACCCAAACTTAGTTAGAAGGTGTTGTGCAGCATAACTAGCATTAAATTAAATTACAGTTGCTGGACTGCGTTCTGTATCGGGAGTCTGTGGTGTAAGCCTGCTAAGGCTTGACACATGCTGACTCCCAATAGAAAATAGACCGTGTCAAGCTGGTAGACAGTTCAAAAAGATGAAAGGAGCATACAGGTATGCTTTTGCATGTTTGTTTAATAAAAATGCACAGGAAGGCCATTTTTTGATGCTACTGGTTTATTTAGCAGGTAAAATTGTCACATAATCATTTCCATCTTCTTTAAGCTTCTTAAAGTGGCAGTGTTTGTTCATTGTTAAAAGTTTTTATCCTTATAGAGTTTTGCAAAACTATATTTCTGAAATCATCAAATTCACCCTAAAGGTATTTTTAAGTCCCTAAGTTATCCTAAAACTGATTTTATAGTTAAGTTTATAATTAATGACTCAGGTCATTAAAGATGGCTACCAGTTGCAATTCTTAAAAATCTCTTCTGTTGCAGGTACTTTTTGAATGTACATACTGGATTCATACTGTGTATTTATTAGGATGGTTCTTCCACATGATTCTGATGGTAAACAACACAGCACTGTATCAAGATATTTAATCATGGTGGGCATGGCATGGAGTGGCGTAAGTGTGTACATTAGTTAAGGAATGAAAGAAAACAAAAAGAAAAGTGGGCCCTTTCATATTTTGCTCGTAACACTTGTTTGCTGAAAACAAAATTCACCCTTACCACTGTCAGCTGTAAGTGCCCTTTCAAACATCTGCCCCCACCCCTGGTAGGAATTACAGATGCCACTAGTGAAGGAGTTCTGCCAGCTGATGTACACTCTGGACATATTCATTGCATGGAGCAGCAGTTTGAGTATAGAGGGGCATAACTGTCTTGAGAAATTTAGCTCTCAACAAATTATGCATTAGCAGACATAGAAGCTTATCAGCTTAACATTTTGTATGATTTTGTGAAAGTGTCATGCCAAGCACCCATCTAAAGTGTAGTGAATCAAATGCATGTTGTTCTATAATAACTGCAAATGTATCATTATGTGAAACATTAGACTGTATAATTTTACTGAGTATTTACTGTGTCTGTTCCACAGATAAACCTGAAAACTGGGATGTGTGGTATGAAAGCAAATTCGATGACTGTGATAAGGAAGCTTGCTTATCATTCTCAAAAGAAACTTTGTGCACCCGTGCCACTGTTGATCATAACTATTATGCTATCTGTCAAAACCTCCTATCCCATCATGCTACCTGGCGTGGCACAACTGGAGGACTTCTTCATGATCCGCCAGCAGAAATTGCCAAAGATGGGCGACTTGAAGCCTTGCTGGAAGAATGTGCTAACCCAAAGAAGAGATATGGTCGATTCCAGGCTGCAAAAGAATTGCGAGAATACCTTTCACAGTTAAATAATAGTGTGAGGTAGCTCCTGTTCTCCCCACTGGCTAATAAAAAGTGAGCTGCCAAGAAGATGTGTTAAACAGCAGAAGGTTTTCATGACTAATATAATCAGATATACAAGGAATCATTGTCAATTGCCCTAAAAAGCATTTGATTTATGGCGGTTTGCAGAATTATGAACCTTGACATACAAGACTGCTGCCAACAGTCATGGTACTTATCTAGTTACAACCTGGGCTATTATTGACTTTTCTGTGACAGCCTGAGGGGCAGATCAGATGAAGAGCAACAGGTCACTGAAGATAATAGACTGTGACAGCTTAATTGATGGCGCTTGTGTCAAAGGGCACGTGACACAACACTGCATTAGTATCACAGTTTTTGAGGCTGATGCATTTATTTAGAAAGTCAAACTAGGCTGACAGCCTGTTTAAAGGATTTTGTCTCCTTGTCACTTGTCACAGTTTAGACTGAATCACTTTATGAAAATGTTAGCCTTTATTTCGGTCTCACTATTCCAACAGAAATAGTAATTCACTTTTTGTTTTTTTATTTTCTCACAAATTAATGAACATTCTTATATGTGTTTCTGTTATTAATGTACTGTACTTTCACTAAACATGCAGGGGGCAGGATTCCCATGTTTTTGTTTTGTTTCTTCTTAAAATATTGCTACTTACCTGCATATAGTTACAGTATATGCAGTATTTGAGAACTGTGCTTAGTAATTTAGGCGTAGAAGCAGGAATAAGGAACATGCTGTATAAATCAATGAAGATATATTTGATATTCATTTTCTTTCAGTCTTACATCCCACATGCATGATTTTTTTCCATTTCATATTGTAGTTGGTGTATAAATTAAAATCTGTCCTTTATGTCATTATTAATGTGTAATTGACCAGGGAGTTGCTCTATTTTGTAGCAGATTAACATACAAGCAGAGATAATCAGAGCCTTGTGTGTGTGTGACTGTTGCAGAAAAATAGAATTTATAGTTTGATTATAGAAGGGTAGAAACTTATTCTGCAGGAGTAGTAAAGGCGTTGTAATCTACTCTGTAGTATCTGAACATATACCAAAGAACACGGTTATATGTAAAGCAGTCCCCCAGGCTATTTTTAAAAAAATAAATTAATTTACTGTAGAGTCGTAATAACATTGATCCTATGTTAGAAAACCATATTAAACTGGATGAAGGCCTTCTGTCATTTTTGGTACTGTGGATAGAATTCTCGTTTTCAGTGTAAAACACATACACTGCCATTTTAAAGATTATACTTGATACAAGAAGTGTATTGACATCACATAAGATAACATTTGATATTTTACTGAATTTGTACTGCTGCTGTTGTCATGATTTCATGGGTAAACTTACAGAAGTTAATTCTGGTGTCTTGTCCAGCATATGTAAACTGGCGCCATTATTGTTAAATTTATTCTGGGGAGGCCTTCTGTTAAATAAACTTTGACATTGACATTTATGGATAAAATGTTACTCTATTCAGTCCTAAAACATTCCATTTTCATTTTACTGCTTCTTCAGGATATGGCTTCTGATAGAGATGATAAACATTTCAAAAATTATAGAGAATTGCAGTTAACGATTTATATTCTTGGTTCTATAAAGATCACACAACTCTACTATTTTGAAATCATTAGATTTCCACACAGGCAGAGTGCAGTTTCATTGCTAAATAATGGCACAAGAAAAATGTCCTTGTATGGCTTATTGTGGGTCTTCTTCTTTGATTTAAAATATGCTGATGAATGTGCTTCTCGGATGCATTTGGTGCAAATTCAGCTAGTAGCTAACAGAAAATACAATTACTTGGAAAGCAATAAAACACATTTCTTAATTTGCATCTATCAGAAAGATATTGTTTATTGTACAGAGGCAGTTTATATTTTCTGTTCTTGTCCATTAAATAATGGCACAGTCTGGGAAACCTATTTTTGGATAAAGTTTTGGGGGTTTGTAATTGTCTTATTTTGTACTGTCTGTTTCCATTTATCTGAAATGCCTGATTCCCTGTGCCTTTATATCATAAAGTTGTTTTTTACAACTTTCAGTGGTATTGAGTAATAAAAATATAACTTAAGAATATAAACATGAAGTGTGCTTATTTCATTAAAGTGCAACACAAATCTCTGAAGGCAGTTTAGTTCCAGTGGTTTGAGTACCAGACTGTGAATCAGGAGGGGTGGGTTTGAATGATACCACAGCCACTAGTATGTATTGCGCCCTTGAGGGAGTCACTGGACCCTGCTGGGTTTCAGGCCAGCCAGCTGCAGAATTGGATAAAACATCAGAACTGAAATAGAGGTGGCATGTTTCAGTTTGTGCAGTTCTGTTTAAACAAACTGTAAAATAAAAACTCTTGTGTCCTGCAGAATAGCTTGAATGCCTGCGGTCTGGCCTCATTTACAGTTTCTGTATTACCATAGTCTAACAATAACATGGTTTTGACTGCACAGTGACATCCAATTATATTCAGCCCTGACACTGAGCCACACAAAATCTTCATACACCCGTAGCATCATGGTGGTAGAGTGAAATTATGGATGGCATATTGTAGCATTACCCTTTTCCTCCAGGACATTGGCTGTTAGGTTAAAGTTGCATACAGTGCCATTTGTAAGCACAGTTGATACTATTAGACCTGTATTTTTACGTCACTGTTCACTGTGTTCTATGACACTGAGGGGCCAGAATCTTTAATCTGGATAATAAAGGCCGGAAATAAAGTTTATAGTAGAATGGAGCTCTTCTGTGTACAGTTAATTGAACACACCTTTGTTACTAGCATATATGCAATGCCTGTTTTCTTGAATTTCCTTGTAGACAAAAATAAACTATTATATTGTAATACTTTTTACTTTGCCTCAGAGCATAAAACACTATGTATGTTTAAACATTTAAAATGACTTAAAAATACTATAATGCAAAACGGACTAAAAAGTGTAGAGGTAGCACTTTTCACCATGACGTGGAGGCTACTGGTTCTGGTTCTGTTCTAGGGACATGGATATGGTGTACAGATCCACACTTCTGGCAGTATTTCTTTTCCTTTGAATCTTGCCTGAAGGTCTTCAAGCTGGCGTCTCTGACCCACTCTGGTGGTAAGTCCCTCGGCACCGCCCCATGACATCAGATTTTCCTTTCCGCTGGAAGAAGGTGGTTCCCTCTTTACCGCTCTGAGCTGAGTAGGCCCTTTTCTTTCAAAACTTCAAATTCAACTCAAGTCTTCAAGTGATTTTCATGTTAGTTCACAACTGTCATCATAGATGACTTGAAATTGGCGCCCAGTTTTAAATAATGTGATTGGGACAGATGTCCCAGATGAAACCTGCACGCCTCGTGCATCTACTGCCTAGGCAAAGATCACAATCCCCAGGCGTGTGGCCTGTGTTGCACCTTGCATTCCAGTACTCTGAAGGGCCGACACCCTTGACTCCTTCTAGGGCGACCAGATGAATGGGACCCTCCTGTTAGATCAAAAGACGCCTGTCGGTTGGTCTCCGCGGCTGCGGGGTCTGTAGAACAACTAGTGGCTTTTGAAGAGGTGGTGACTCAGGCCGCAGAACATGCCTCTTAGGCTTTGGCCATTTGTGCCGCTTTTGTTTGGCACCACCTTCACGGGGGCATTTAGGGATTAGTGCCAGTCCCTTCCCACACTTGGGCAGGATCCCTCTAAGGACACGAAATCCTCCAAATCTTCAAAAAAGGAGACTAAGAAAAAGTCTTGTTAATGATTGTGGGATCGCGTGTGCTCTCGGGCCTCGGCCTCCTGCATGTCCCTTGAGGTTTCGACTATGGTCGATCCTTCGGTCCAGGCCACTGGCTCCACAGTCTCCCCATCGTACCAGTCAGTCGAGACATCCATTGCCCAACTGTCAAGATTTTTCCCAAGCAGGTTGATGTGCTGTCGCAGGATGAGGTGAATACCTCACTTTGTAGGATTCTGGTCCTACCTGTTACCTCTCAGGGTCAGACCAGCATGCTGATCCAATCACTAACCCTTGGGATCCCGTTACCTCAGCTTTCACCGGTTCCCTCATTTTCTCACCATCGTGTTGCCTGACGTTCGAGGTCGCGATCTCATAGTCTGGAGTTGAGCCGCCAACACCGACATTGGCATTCCTGCTCTCGGCACTCGGGCAAGCAGCACCACCACTATTCTTCCTCTTCTTGCTTCTTGGATGAAGAGAGGCTGTGATGCAAGTGCACCAGTGCTACGAAGAGCTAATGTGGCAGCAGCTCATGTTTTCTGGGGTTAAGCTGATTCCAGCCTCCACCCAGTTTCTTGCGTGGCTCCCAACACCGAGGCCCCAGCCTACTCCAGCTCATCTGGTACCTGCTTAGCCTATTCCAGCCTCTTTGCCCACTCAGGTGGTGCTGCCTCCGAAACAACCAAAGGATGTTCCTCCTCCTAAGGGTGCCCATACCACTCCCGGGCTTCCTCTTTAGCTGCCGGTCACAGTGACTCATGACAGACCCCATAAGATCAGTGGGGACTTGTGCGGTCAACTGCTTTTTGATGAATCCTGAGAGTCTGAGGACTCCTCCCTGCATGCACGCCCGTTGGACGCTGAATCAGGAGGATTTGTCTATGGGGTACAGCCCTACTTCCTTCAGGGGCTTGCTTCATTTGTGGAATCATCCGGGATCCAGATGAAGCACATCCAAAGACAGGCCAAGTATCCCTTGACAGAAATTCTTGACTGAGGGGACTCTCGTAGAGTTGCCTTCCCAGTCGCGAAGGCCATTCTTGGCCTCGCTCTGGAGCTTTGGCAGCACCCTGCCTCCTGCCCTGCGCCATCAGTCCGTATGGTCCAAAAGTACACAGTTCCTATGGGTCCCCTGTCTGGTTTCATCGAGTGTTCTTTGGCTGAGGGTCTGGTGGCAGACTTGGTTTTTCAGCGTACCGGCAATGTCGTGGATGTGGACAAGCCTCCCAACAAAGAATCCAAGAAATTGGATTACATAGCCAAAAAGGTCTATGCAGCCTCTTCATTCGGCCTTCGGCAGGCGAGTTTGACCCTTTTAATAGCCCATTTTGCTCATGCCCTTCTTGGCACTCTTGATGAGGTGCTTCCTCGGCTCCCATCTTACTCGCAGACTATGATCAAGTCCGGGCCCAGGGCCAAGCAGTGGCGAAACAGCAGCTCCAGACTGCCATGGACATCGGCGATTCCTGCGCCCAGTCTGTGGCTGCTGCTGTGGCCATGTGCTGTGGGGCTTGGCTTTGGATTTCTACCTTTGTCAGATACCCAGCATTAGTCGGTGGATGTCCCCTTCTTGGGCACTGACCTGTTCAGGCTGGGAGTGGAAGGACACCTCACGGAAACTGAGAAGTCCAGTACCACCCTGGGCTCTGTCACCTCCACCCAGAGGGATCCCAAGGACTTGAAACTTCAGAGAAAGAAGCCCTTTTGGACCCTCTCTACCCCTGCAGCCAAGCTGTCCCAGTCACCAGCTGGGCAGCAGGCACAGGCTTTGGATTCTCAACCAAAGTCAGTTGCTTCAGTTGTCTGTAAACCGAGTGGTCGAGGTCCCGCTGCTTCCGCAGTCAGTCCCTCCTCCTCCTCCAAGCCTGCCCAGTGATGGAATGGGGGTGCCTCCCCCATACCTGTCCTGTCTCCCCTGCATCCTCCCATGGGGAGCAGGCTCTGCCACTTCCTTTCCACCTGGTCCACTGTCACCACTGACAGGTGGGTTCTTGAGGTGGTCGGACAGGGTCTTCCTCTGGAGTTCAAGGCTTACCTGCCTTGCCGAGCCCACACCCCACACAAGGACATGTTGTCCGCAGATATACTGTCAGCTCTTCGGGAAGACCTTGCCCAGCTCCTCCAGAAGTGGGTAGTGGCTTAAGTCCCGGACCCTCCAGTAAGCCCAGGGTTTGTTTCCAGGTACTTCCTGGTCCCAAAGTGAACTGGGGTCTGGTGCCCCATTTTAGATCTGCACAACCTGAACAAATTCCTTTGATCATGCACCTTCAAGATGGTCACTCTGTTTCAGATCATTCCATCCCTGGAGCAGAACATGTGGTTCTGCTGTCTGGATCTTTGGGACGCGTTCTTCCACGTTCCCATCCATTTGTCACACCACCAGTTCCTGCGGTTCCCATGTGGAAGGTAATCTCTGAGTCCCAGGCCATGCGCTTTGGCCTCTTCTCTGCTCCCAGGGTCTTCACCAAGTGCATCACAGTGGCAGCAGCCTGCCTGAAATGTCAAAGGGTCTTGGTGTATCCCTATCTGGATGACTGGCTGATAGCAGATCCCTTCAAGGAGAAGATGGGGCAGTCAAGGGACCTGGCCCTCCAGACCTGCTTGTCCCCTGTCCTCCTGGTGAAAGAGGCCAAGATGGAGCTCGTACCTTTGCAGGTGATACAGTTCATCAGGGCGGAGCTTGACTCTTGCAGAGCCAGGGCTCAGTTTCCAGTGAACCGAGCAGAGGTTCTTCTCTCCTCCTTTGCCCAATCATTTCAGTTTGGGCAGTTGCACCCTGCTTGGGATTTCCTGCATCTCCTGGGATTCATGGCAGTATGCACCAATGTGATCCAGTGGGCCCGGTGGAGAATGCACTCTCTGCAGTGAGAGTTCACCCGTCAGTGGTCTCAGCGCCAGGGCCACTTCGACCAGCCAGTCACTGTGACCCAGCTGATGTGGGACACCCTCCAGTGGTGGTTAGTCCCAGAACATTTGCAGGAAGGAATTCTATTTGTCCGCCCAGAGCTGACAGTCATCATCATGACCGATGCCTCCCTGATGGGCTGGGGTGCCCACCTGGGGGAGCACAGAGTCTACGGACTCTGGACCTCGAAGAGTTTCAATGCCATATCAACCTACTGGAGCTTCGAGCAGTTCTGCTGGCACTGACAGCCGTTGCTTCACACATTTGGGGTCAGGTGTTCAGGTCCACATGGACAACACCATGATCATGTGCTACCTCCACAAACAGGGTTGGATGCACTTCCTTCCTCTGTGCAGGGAAACTCTCCACATCTGGACCCTCTTGCTCAGCCTGGACGTCAGTCTCCTGGCCATCCATGTGGCCGGTGTATTCAACCGGCTGGCAGACGCCTCAGTTGTGTGGTCGAGGTATCTCACAAGTGGTCTCTCCATCTGGAAGTAGTGCACAGTCTGTTCTCCCAGTGGGGCACCCCTCTGGTGGATCTGATGAATTCCAGGGAGAATACAAAACTGGCTGTATTGTGTCCACCCCTCCCAGTGGGGAACGCTGCAGGGGGATGCCTTCTTGAGGCCCTGGACCCCGGGCCTCATGTGTGCCTTCCCTCCATTTCCACTGCTCCACAAGGTGCTACTCAAGGCCAGGAGGGACAAGGCATAGATGATCCTGGTGGCTCCAGACTGGCCCCACCAGTTCTGGTACCCTGATCTCCTCAACCTCAGCTGCAGGCTCCAGTCTCATGGCATCTTCCTCTATGCCTGAACCTGTTCTCGCGCAGTCAGGAGAAGATACTCCATCCAAACCTTCAATCCCTGCACCTAACAGCCTGGTTCCTGAGCAGCTAGAGTTCCAGGCTTTGGGTGTCTCCAAAGATGTCCTCACCATGGTTGAGGCTTCTTGGAAGGAGCTGACCAAAAATGCTATGCCTTCAAATGGAAGAGGTTCTCAGTTTGGTGCCAGGGCAAGGGGCTTGACCCTTTATCTTGTCCCATGGCTAGCATTCTCAACGACCTTTGGTTCCACTCTGTCGGGCCTTCAGTTGACCCTTAAGGAGCACCTAGCAGCCATCTCTGCATACCCGGCGTGGGCTGGTATGCCATCAGTGGCGCAGGATAAGGTGGTCTGGTGCTTTTTCAAAGGCATTGACTACATTTCCCCTCCGGTTCCTGAACCATCACCACCTTGGGACTTGTTGCTAGTAATGGCAAAGCTCATGTTGCAAGCCAATCAAACCAGTGCACAGGTGTGACATGTCTCACCTGTCGTGGAAGACCGCCTTCTTGGTGGCTGTCACATCTGCCAGAAGGATCAGTGAGCTCCAGGCACTCTTGGTGGAGTCTCCTTATTTGGTCTTACACAAGGATAAGCTTGTCTTTCGCCCCAACCCAATGTTCCTCCCAAAGATTGTGTCCGAGTTTCCCCTGAACCAGGTGATGAATCCCCTGATGTTCTTCATCAATCACACCTTGGAGGACAAGCACAGGCTCCATAGTTTGGACCTGTGGTGAGGACTTGCCTATTATAAGGAGCACACTGGTGGAGTTCAGGGGAGAGGTTCACCAGCTGTTTGTCACTCATGTTGAAGCCGCACCTGGCAGACCGGCAGCTAAGCAGATGATTGACAGGTGGATTGTTTCCTGCATCGACCTCTGGTATAGGTTGCCGGGTAGAGAGCCTCTAGTAAGGCTAAGGGCTCATTCCACCCTTCATACCGCTGCTTCCAGGTATATCCCTATCCAGGAAATCTGCAAGGCTGCTACCTGGAAGTCGACATACATCTTCATCTCCCATTACCACATCGACCATGAGTCACACCAGGATGCCGGTTTTGGATCCTCAGTTCTCCAATCTCGCTTCCATAAATAGGGGTTGTGCACCTTCCCCCTCCTCCCAGAGAACTGCTAGGAGTCTGCCAGAAGTGTGAATGTGTACACCATATCCACATCCCTAGAAACAGGTTACTCACCTGTAACAGTAGATCTTCCACAGAATGGTCTCTTGCAGTAAGTCATTACTTCTGGGAGTTCCCAATAGGTGGCGCTCTAACACGGCAGTTTTCTTATAGCAGTCGCCATACCAGGGACCACCCACACGACCTCACTTTCTGGGCTGTGCCTATAAAAGTGGGTGGTCCTTGGTAGTCTCAATTCATTTTCCTGCTGGCTTCAGCTCTGACAGCAGCTTACTTTTCTGCCAGCAGTCTACGGCGTGGATTGAACCCATAGCTTGGGGTGCCTGGGCTTCATACACAGCACCATATTCCTGTGCTCGACCAAGAGTTTTACAATGGATGTTTCAAACACCATGAAGTCTTGCTATATTATAACAATAGCAGTCCGCCACTGCAGCTGAACTGCCCCGGAGAGGAAGGAGTTAACTCCAGAGGATCTGGAGTTCTACAGCGCGAGGGCGCTGTGCCAAAGCTTATCTGGCCAGTTTCAAATGAAACTGTCAGATTCTTTACTCCGCTCCACTGAACAGTCGCTCCGGAGATCAGCTCCTTCAGCTCGGTTCATTCTCGGTTCAAGCGTAGTATTTTTCGGTTCATTTGAACCGCAAAAGTATTTATTTTACCGCATTTGTTAAAAGCTCTATCTGGTAAACCGTAAGTACAAATTTAAAGTCTGTGTGGAATTCAATTATCGGTTCAGTTTTGAACCGACTGTTTGTGATTTTAACGCTTTGAGTGTTTTGGTTGGCTTTAGAGTGCGGTTCCCGGTTCTTATCGGTTCTAAAAACCTGGTTTTAAATAGGTTTTTCAAATACCCGTGACACGGTTAGGAACCAATAAAGGGTGTCTTGCCTGGCACTGCCATCAAAAAGGCAAGTTTTGGATAGGGTGGCATTATGTCTGAGAAACCAAAAGAAAAACCGGCCACTGGGTTTCAACACTGTGATGTCTGTGGGAAGCCTTTGCCAAGGCTGACCCACACACCACTTGTGTCTATTATCTGGGGCTGACCACCTCCTGTCAGACTGCCAGGTGTGTAAAATTTCCTGCAGCCACCCTGGAAAAGAGATTGGGCGGCTCAGGGACGAGAGGCCAAAAGTCCGCTGACCGGATGGCCAGCCCGGTGCAGCACCCACTGGACCAGAGGAGTGCCCTCTGACCAGGGCGAGACTTCCTCGGCAAAGAAAGGCTGGTTCAGATGAACCAGTCCCAGTTAAAAAGACAAAGAAATCAGTAGGTTTGGAGTCCAAAATTGTCTCTCCAACTGCTGCAGAGATAGCTAAAGCCATTCAGATTGTCCAGTCACTGTCTCAGGGACCTGTCGAACCACCAACAGTTGGTAAAAGGTTGGTGTTCAGTTCCAGTGGTTCAGGAGTATGATGTTGAGAATTTTATGAACCACAGGAGGGGAGGAGGAATTTGATCAATATATGTGTGGCTGGGAGGGTCTGGGCGTGCCCATTGAACGGACATTTCTCCAGACAGACCTTTAGAATCTCCTCCTATTCTGTCTGAGTCCCCTTCTCATTTTATGTTTTACAAAAAGGTTGCAGAAACCCTCCAGCTTCCTTTAGAGGAGGCTGTGGATGAGCAAGAGGAGCCTGATTTTGTAGAAATGATGGATATACCAGAGTCTAGGAGATTGTCTATTCCTTTGCATAAGTCATTTAGGAAGCAAACAACAAAGATTTTAAAAAATCCTCATTCTGTCCCTCCTGTAGATAAAAACATGGACAGAAGATATACCTTGTCAGGCTCTGATACAGACTTCCTCACTGAGCAGTGTAGTCATGTAGGTGTGGTACAAGCTGCAGCCTGTGACAAGGCTAATATTCCTCTGGTCTCACATCCTCCTGATAAGGATTCCAGGAAGATTGATGCCATGGCGAAAAAACAGTATATGGCAGCTTCTTTGGGACTCAGGCAGGCAAATTATATGGCTTATGTGGCTAGATATCAGAAATCTAGGTGGGACACAGTATTGCAGTTAGCCAAGCAGGCCCATGGCCAGCTGGCTAGTGAGTTGGAACAGGTGGCTGCTGATGGCATTGAAGCCTCTAAAGTTCGATTTCATACTGCTGTTGATGTTAATGATGTTTCCTCTAGGGTCATGGCCACTTCTGTAGCTTTCCGTGAGGTTGGCATGGCTCAGATGCACTAATCTGTCCCAGGATACTCAGTCAAAGGCTATGGATTTTCCTGTAATGGGAAATTCTCTGTTTGGGGAACAAACAGAAAACTATATGAAAAGATGGATGAATACAGAACTACCTACAGTGCCCAGGCTAAGGAGAGGCATGTCACTCCACAAAGGCACGCTCCCAGAGGTAGGGGTAGGCCTTTCCACAGGCCTTTTACCAATTCAAGCCTCCTGCTTTTGCGCAGAGGATTTTTCAGAGGCAGGGGTAGGCGAGGCCAGGTAAACCGTCCCCTTCCCCTCAGCCTAAGGCTGCTGCCAAGCAGGCACCCTGATGGGTGCCCAGGGCCGATTCTCCTGTACCAGTGGGGGGCAGGCTGGCTTATTTCAGCCAGAACTGGCTGTCCTTAACTTCGGACAGATGGGTTCTGGAGGTATAAGCCAGGGTCTGGTTCTCAGCTTCAAACAGTTTCCAAAGATGAGAGCCAGACATTTTCCACTGCAAATCCTTCAGAAGCCCTTGCTTTGGAAGCAGAGGTTTCTTCTCTTCTGGACTGCAAAGCAGTGGAAGGGTCCTCCTTGCCATCAGGGCAAGGGCTATATTCAAGATACTTTCTTACCCCAAAAAAGACGGGAGAATGGCGGCCCATTCTAGATTTAAGGTACCTGAACAAGCATCTTTTGAAACCAAAGTTCAAAATGTTGACTCTGGCAATGATATTGCCTTCTCTAAGGCCAGGGACTGGCTAGCTTCCCTGGACCTCAAGGATGCCTATTTTCATGTTCTGATCAGGCCTTCTCACGAAAGTACCTCAGGTTCGAACTGCCCTCAGGCCACTACCAGTTCAGGGCAATGCCTTTCGGCCTTACCTCTACGCCAAGGGTATTCACAAAATGTCTAGCTGTGGTAGTGGCTCACTTAAGAAGGCAAGGGGTTGCTGTGTTTCCCTATCTGGACGACTGGCTCATTGTGGGTCAGTCTCAGATCAGGTGAAATCCCACTTGCAAGTCACCCAGCAGCTTCTCACTTCCTGGATTCCTGCTAAATTTACCAAAGTCAGTTCTGGAACCAGTTCAGGTCCTAACTTTCATAGGTGCAGAATTGAACACAAAGTTAGCCAGGGCATTTCTTCCCTCGGAAAGGGTAGACAGACTCATTGCCCTGGCATCCTCCTTTACCCTCGAGTCTCTCGACCAGCAAGGCATTTTCTGCAACTCCTGGGGCACATGGCTGCTTCCACAGCTGTAGTGGCAAGGAGCAAGATTCCAGATGAGGGACATTCAGTTCCATTTGAGGGCCTATTGGTCTCAAAGAAAGGACCCCTTTCCAAATTGGTCCCAGTGACTCAAATCCTGATCCTGGCCCTCCACTGGTGGCAGGACCGAAGCAATCTAAAACAAGGGGTCTCTTCATTCCCATTTCCCACCCTCACCCTCACCACGGATGCCTCCTGTTAGGTGGGGAGCTCACTTAGGCGACCTGTCCACTCAGGGAGTGTGGTCTCCTCAGGAATCTCTGCTCCACATCAATCTTTTGGAACTCAGAGCTGTCTTTTTAGCTCTTCAGGTATTTTCAGTTTCTGTCCAGAACAAAGTAGTTCAAGTCAGGACAGACAACACCACCACAATGTGGTACATCAACAAGCAAGGGGGCACTCGGTCATCAGCCTTGTGCACCGTAGCAATGAAGTTGTGGTCTCTGGCCTACTCCTTGAACACCTCCCTGATGGCAGTTCACCTCCCAGGGAAGGACAATGTCCTGGCGGATGCCCTCAGCAGAATTTCTCAGGGCCATCACGAATGGGCTCTGAATCCACAGGTGCTGGGGTCTGTCTTTGCCAGATGGGGCACCCCTCAGATAGATGTTTTCACAGCCCCAGACAACCACCAACTTCCTCTATTTTGTTGCAGGCCTCCAGTGCTGGGCTCAGTCCCCCTGGATGCCTTTCTGTTGGACTGGAAAGGGAAGTTCCTGTATGCCTTTCCCCCCTTTCCTCTTCTTTTCAGGGTACTAGTGAAAATCAGATCTCAACCCTGCAAAGTGATTCTGATTGCCCCAGATTGGGCCAGACAGCCCTGGTACCCTCTGCTTCTGTCCTTGACAGTCCACCCTGCCCTGAGCCTGCCCAGAGTCCACGACTTGCTGGCCTGTGCACAGGGAGAGTGGTATCCGACCTCAAATCCCTCCATCTCAAGGGCCTGGCTCTTGAGGAGTTAGAATTTGCTGATTTACACCTTTCTCAAGGTGTCCTGGATATTTTAAAGGCTTCAAGGAAGCCTTCCACTAGGAGCCACTTACAATTCTAAGTGGAAGAGGTTTTCCATCTGGTGCTCTGAGAGGCAGATTATTCCAGAATCATGATCTTCCCATTTTATTGGACTGTTTGGTCCATTTAAATTCCCTAGGCCTTAGGCCAGCTACCTGAAGGTTCATCTGGCAGCTGTCTCTGCTTTTGTGTCAGCAGGAAGCCTGCCTCCTTTCTTCTCACCCTGTGTTTTCCAAGTTTTTAAAGGGTTGCCATACTAACCCCCCTCGGGAACCAGCTCCTGCCTGGGACCTGAATGTTTGCATTGCTCAGTTAATGCAACCTCCCTTGAGCCTCTGTCCTCAGCAGAGCTCAAGTATCTAACTTGGAAAACTGTTTTCCTAGTGGCTATCACTTCTGCCAGACATAAGTGAATTACAGGCCCTGTCAGTGGAAGAAGATTTTATTTCTTTCCACAGAGATAAGGTAGTCCTCAGGACTAATAGAAAGTTTTTGCTAAGGTGGTTTCAGATTTCCACCTGAACCAATCCATCTCTCCCAGTATTTTTCACTGAGCATTCTTCCTCAGGTGAGAGGAGACTGCACAGCTTGGACGTCAAAAGAGCCTTAAGCTACTATTTGGAACGCACCAAGGGTCACAGGTTCGAATCCCTCCAACTCTTCCTTACTTATGGCGAGGTTGGCAAGGGAAACCTGCCACTAAGAGGACAATTGCAAGGTGGATTGTCTCTTGTATCCAATTTTGTTACCAAAAACTAGGTAGAGAACCCCCCTCAGGACTGAGGGCCCACTCCACCAGGGGTACAGCTGCGTCTCTAGCGGCTGCTAGAGACATTCCCATTCTGGAAATTTGTCAGCTGCTACCTGGAAGACAGTTCACACTTTTACAAGCATTATTCCCTGGATGTCCAGTCCAGGAGAGATGCTCGGTTTGGTACAGCTGTGCTTCAGAGCCTATTTCCTAAGTAGGTCCTGACCCTCCTCCATGGAGGTACTGCTGTGTAATCTGCTATTGTTATAATACAGCAAGACTTCATGGTGTTTGAAGAAAAATTACTCACCTTAGTAATTGCTTTCTTCTCATGGAGTCTTGCTATTATAACCACCCTCCCTCCTGCCCCTCTCAGAACTTCTACTTGGGTAGGGGTGGCAAATTAGTGCAAGCACTGTGTCATGCCATTGTAGTTTTTTCCCTTTACCCTCTTTCTTTTAGGGTTAGGGAACTAGGTTGTTCGTTTAGGTAATATATTGGCCCCCTTCCTGGACTTGAGTCTTTGGGGAAAGGGGGGGTCCTAATGGTGCTTGTCAAGGGGGGAAAACTAATAATAATAATACCATTATTCATTGTTATTATGGTTATTGGTGTTTCTATTGTTGTTTATATTGTTGTTATTACTACTAGTAGGTAGCCATTTGGCTAGTGTAGAGCTTTCCACACAGACTTGTTGCTTAGTGTTAGCCTCGTAAAGATCTGACAGTTTCATTTGAAACTGGCCAGATAGAGCTTTGGCACAGCGCCCTCGTGCTGTAGAACTCCAGATCCTCTGGAGTTAACTCCTTCCTCTCCGGGGCAGTTCAGCTGCAGTGGCTGACTGCTATTGTTATAATATAGCAAGACTCCATGAGAAGAAAAGCAATTACTAAGGTGAGTAATTTTTTCTTCCCTGTTAGACTCTGGGTGCTCGATCAAAAGGCTATAAAACCTCCAAGTCCTCTTCAAGAAGCAAAATAGGGCAGGAAATACCTTCACTTAAAGTCCTGCCTGACTGCTCTTCAACGGTCATATCTCCTAAACATATATCATCAAGAAAACATTCTTTGTCGATGGCAGCACTTCTTCATCAAAAGAACATAGAAATTCAACTTCACATAGGAAGGAACGTTCATTGTCGACGGGACATCATTCCTCAGCTCCCTCGTCGACGAAACCACATGCACCTTCGATGACAGAGGTCCTGCTGCATTCATCGTCGATGGGGCTCACTCCCCCGTTAACAAGAGGGCTCCACAAGACATCCTTATCAACGAGAACACCTCCTAAGTCGACGGAGTACACTCTACTTGCTTCTTCGTTGACGGGGCTACCTCCCCCATCGATGGGACATGTTCCTAAGCCTCCATCATCAACGAGAAGTATGCCACCATCGACGGAGCATGGATTTGCCTTCTCGTCGATGACACACTTCCCATCATCGATGGAGCATATCCCTACTGTTCTGTCATCAACAAAGAGCATCCCACCATCGACAGAGCATGCACTGACTTCCCCATTGTCGACGAGGAGTATTCCACCATCGACAGAGCATGCATTCACTTATCCATCATCAATAAGACACATTACAACATCGACGGGGCATGCCTTCATTCCTCTTCAGTCGACGGGACTGATCCCATCATTGACGGAGCAGCCCCTACATCATAGAACAGCACCTTTACCAGCATACAGTACATTTATGGAAGATCCTTATAAAAATGTAACCATGAAAAACCATGGAATATTTTATAAAAATGTATCAAAAGATACTTATGGGGCTACATCACCACAAAATAAAGGATCATATAGTACGGAACGCAGAGACAAACCAGCCTTATTTGCACTCATACATGGTGCTCAGTCGCCAGTCCGTGATGAACAAAAAGTTCAAAGACGTACTGGGTCACATTATCGGGAGGCACAAATTGATCCCCCGACTTCAAGCACACATGGCTCCGAACCCGCTTATATGGCAGTTCCATCCTCACAAGTGCCATAGAAGAAATTGTAAATAAAGTGTTGAATTCTATAGGTTTTGACTATACACCCACTCCATTAAAAAACCCTCAATCACAGACTGTTTCTCCACCTCCATCAAAACAGGCACTCACAGAGCTAGAACACTCTCCATTTCTGCCTCCTCATGAATACTCTGAGGAATATTTGTCAGATTCTCATATAATTTCGGAACCTTCCAAAGACACAAATTATGATGGTTCCCCTACCAGAAGAGGTTCTGAGTCCCCATATTCTGTACCATCATACTGGGACGAAGAAATATTACAACCACTAAAGGTCATTTCCCCACCAGATGACCCCTCATTTCCAGAAATGATGTTACAAATACAAAAAACAATGGGGTTTACCACAACAGAACAAGATAGATTAAAGATATGGTTGAATATCTTGACATCCCAGAACAACCTATCTTGGCAGTCCCTCCTTTTATACCAATGTTCAGAAATGCGATTACTGAAGCATGGAGTCAACCCATAACTGCACAGTAGCTACCTAGAAAAACGTATAGGTTTTATCATGCTCCTCTTGATTATCAATATTTAACAAATATTCTCACTGTGGATTCTGTGGTGATTGCAGCTACTTACAACCGCATGCAAACCTAAACATACAAGTACTGTACCTCCTGAAAAAGGCTCTAAATGTTTTGATTATATGGGGAAGAAAGTGTTTGCCCTAAACACATTAAATATTAAAATACTTAACTGCATGGGACATATGCTGAAATTCCAGCATACAGTGGGCACCTCTGCTGGGGACATTATAAGAAAACTACCTACATCCCCTGAAAAAGAGCAACTCACATCAATGATAAACATACTTACTTCCCTCTCTCGACATTTATTAAGATCAGAATACGACATTGCTGACGCTTCGGCTAGAGCCTCTGCAGTCTGTATTCTTATACATGGCTCTGACTCTCAGGGCTAGCACCTGATAGTCAACAAAAAGTGGCTAATGCCCCTTTTTCTGGTGACCATCTCTTTGGCCCGGGGCACAAACAATACTGGACAACCTACAAGCCTCAGGCAGACAAATAAAAACAGTACAATATATGTACCACAGAACTCGCCCTCAGTATAATTATTCATACAAAACTGGAAATTACCATAACCAAAGAGGAAACTTCAGAAGAAAAGAACGAATGACAAGGAACACATCTAAACCGACCCGTGACCACCCCTTAGGACAGCTGGGCGCCTTTTCCTCTCATTAAAAACTTCAGACTCCGCCCCAGTCTTCATTTCTAGGCCTCGGAGTCCTTTTTCTGGGGGCTTCGATTCAAAATTATTCTGAGGCCTTTCCCATGAGGCTTTATACATCTAGCGAGGCCATTACGATCATTTCATCGAGATGCCTCTCGGCCAGTTGTGCACCAGACCTTCATGTCCCTCCCACGAGCAGAGCCTTCTAATACTCACATGATGAGAAACAATCGATATATCATGATGATAATATAATATGGATCATAATATTCTTACCAAACTTCTACTGCTACATGCGGTCTTCACCTGGCTATAGATAAAAGCCACAGAAATAATGATTAACATGCTTGGAATCTCAAAGATGAGATCTAATGGCTCATAATATGCAATTATCTAGATCATTATTTAAACTTCTGTTCACCCAACAGCATAAATAAAGGGCCCACCATACTGACATTTCAGGTTTACATCTAACAAGGCTGCAGGACCTGACATACTTGGGAACCCCCTTGCAAATGAGATTACTTATTGCACGATGGAACTGACTACATCACTCTCTTGCATTCCATGCCTTTACCCTAAAACGGGTATAGTATTGTCTACCATACTACTGACTCTAAGAGCCACTAGATTCCATTATGAAATAGATACATTGTTTCATTTTACAACATCATTGTTTGCTACTTATGTAGCCTATTTATTCCAAAAATGGATACATTTCTCTAATGACTTGACAGACATGGCAAAAAACTGTACTAACTTGCTACATTGTAGCACTACAAAATAATAACATATTTTTTGGGTTACTATTCAAAGGCTTTGACATACACTGTCTTTTCCAGTGCGTGCCACTGAGACCTACCAATTACTTCATTATATGGCTGAATTTCTCCTGATTTATTACAGTATCTGATATGCCGTACCCTGATCGGGTTTACATTTGCTTAACTCATCTGGCGATGCCCAGCAATAGCCAGTCTGGCCTGTTATTCAGCCATAGCCCTATAGCGAACACTATAATGGAGTACTTAAAGATAGAATACACAATTTTCTTTATGCTGATATACTGATCTCAGCAACTACCGGTCCTAAGACCACAATATATGTATGGCAGAATGCCATATCTGGCCACCCCACTGCCACATAACTGCTTGGGAATCTCCCAGAAGTAATGACTTACTGCAAGAGGCCATTCTGTGGAAGATAGATCAGTTATGTAAAGACTTTTGCCGTAACAGTAGATCTTCTGGGAATGTCTCTTGCAGTAAGTAGCTTCCTTCCCTCTGACCCCCTGCCATTCTGTAACAGGGAAAATGATGTAGGGTCGAGAGGCTTTAGTACCTCGGTTCCCCCTCAGTCCCTCGCCTGCACGAGCTGAAACCGGATGGGAATGGAGACTACCAGGGACCACTCACTTTTATAGGCACAGCCCAGGAAGTGAGATTGTGTGGGTGGTTCCTGGTGTGAAGACTGTTAGAAGAAAACTGCCATGTTAGAGCGCCACCTATTGGGAACTCCCAGAAATAATGACTTACTACAAGAGACATTCCTAGAAGAGCTACTGTTACGGCAGAAGTCTTTGTGTAACTGATCTTTCTAGGAGTGGTGTATAGTGTACATCCTTTCTGACCCACCCAACCTCTCCTGGCAAGTGGCACACCGATTCTTGCTTCCACCAGGTAAGATCTGATGTCACAAGGCAGTGCCGAGGGAGTTACCGCCCTGGTGGGTGGGAGGAGTCAGCTTGAAGACCTTCTGGCAAGATTTAAAGGGAAAGGAATGCTACCAGAAGTGTGGATGTACACAATATACTACTCCTAGAACTACTGTTACTGGTGAGTAACCTGTTTTTCTGGTTCATTCTAGTTTGGTTCTGGTTACCAAACCCTTCTGTCAGGGACAGACTTTACCAGTGCCTCCAGCAAACCTACCTCTGAAGCCCCACTTGGTTCCCTACTCCCTTGGTGGACTTTATGCTTTTGGTGGTACCTTCGTCCAGTTCTGAGCTGAACCCTACTGACTGTGATTCTGGATCAGAAAATAACTTGGAGTCTGAACTGGATAGTACCCCTGACATTTAAGTGGGAGATGAGATAGGAGGCCCTTCTGATAGTTTGCAGTCCTGAAGACAGGTACTGTAATCCTATCAAGTATTTGGCAAGGTATATGGCAAAGAATTTGCAGATTGCTGTCCCCAAAGCCAGAAGGTGAGTTCCAGTTTTGGGACCTCCTAGGGGAAAACCTACACCAGAATGCTGTGCTTGCCTATAATCCTACATTCCAGAATCTGGCAAAGAAAATTTAGAAGGAACCAGTGCAGACCAGTTCCATGGACAAAAATGTGGACAGGAGATAAGCTGTTGCTAAAGAGTATCATGGTTTTCTGCAAATGCAGCTTGCAGCTGAGGGCCTGGACTTGCAGCAGCAGTAGCTAAAAAAATCCTGGTGTACCATTTGTCACCCAAAGACAGTCATTGGGTTGATGGACTGGATAAAGGGTTTTAATCCAGCCCTTCTGGTTTGCCAGCTATGTGTAGAGCCACTCCCAGTCTGTCTCCTGTCAAAGTTCTCTCTGCCCCTGCCCTGCTTTGTTCGGGCGTCCCACAAGGTTCCATACTTGGGCCCCTGCTCTTTTCTTTGTTCGTCAATAACCTACCTTCTGTGCCCTCCCACAGTCTCTCCTTACTCTATGCCGATGATTTGGTTCTCTATGTCTCCTCCAGCTCTATTCAAGAAATTAACTCCCACCTCTCCTCTGATCTTCATCATATCCAAACTTGGCTTACGTCCCACGGCCTGGTGCTAAATGCTGCCAAGACCCAGGCTATGCTCTTTGGGTCACAAAGGAAATCTGTCACTTCAACTCTCTCTCCAGGTTTCTTGCTTTGATGGCTCCCTTGTGGAAGTAACTCAGACCTTCAAATACATAGGGGTCACGCTGGTTCCATCTCTTAACTTCTCTCTGCTTGTCAAAGCTGTCTGCAAATCAGTCCATGCTAAAACTCGACTGACTTACCGAGTCCGTCAGTTTCTGACCCCTGCCGTCAGGATCTCTGTCGCCCAAGGCCTTCTCCTTCCTGGACTCTGCTACGCTCTGCCTGTCTTCGCTATGCTTAGGCAAGCATCTTGCAAATGTGGTACATTGCCTACAACAATGTATGTAGATTTACGCTATCTGCTCCTTGCCTTAAGTACCACTGTACTCTCTACTCTGACCTCCACTGGTTGTCTCCTTTCTCATGTTGGGCTTATTCATTAGGTTGTCTGACTGACAACATTATTCATACTTCTATCCCCTCCACACTTGCTGCTATGCTCACCCCCATGGACTGCCCTTGTTCCCTCTGTTCTATGTCTTTAGCTCTATCTGTCCAAAAATGCTCTACTAGGATGGGTGAACTTGCCTTCTCCTTCTGTGCCCCTACATTTCGGAACTCTCTCCCACTTGCTCATAGGGACTCCAAATCCCACCCCCACTTTCAAGAAAGGCCTCTCCAATTACGTCCTCTCTCTTGACATTTGCAAATGTCCCTAGCTTCGTGAGTCATGCAAATCTACCATTATCCTGCACTTAAATTTCCCTGTGACCTCTTGATTTCTCCCATCCCCACTCTTCCTCAACTGCAGCTATGCACTTTGTTCCCTGTGTCTGCCTGGGAATTGTCTCCTTGCTGACTTGCATAACAGCACTGTCATGTTTTGTACATTATTAACCATAAATTGTGCTTTTTTTATCGGTTTTGTTCCTATTATACTGTGTGATATGTACCTCCTCTATGTACTATGTAACTTGCACCTCTGTATAACTGTTTGGAATCTCCTATTGTGCAACACTGTATATGTATTTGTTTTTACCTGTTGCTTGATTTGAACTCTCCCTGGTCATGCCTGAAAATAGGCAGTTCTGTCTAGTGCACTTACCCAGTTACCAAAAGCAAATAAATTCTCTAGCCTTCTGGTGTATTCACATACCTGGATTATGCAGACAAGTATCAACATAGCCACGGGTCTACCCTTCTTCCTTTAGTGGAAAAGATTCCTGAAGATCTTTGAGAATTTTCTGCAGATATTGCAGTAGGTTACAAATACATCCAAACAGATGTCCAGTCAACAGTAGATGTTAATGACACTGCAGTTTGAGGCATGGTGTCAGTAGTTGCAGCCCAGAGATGGGACTGGCTGAAATTCACTTATTCCAAAAACTGCAGCAGAGTTCATGACTTCCCATTTGAGTGGATAGCTTTTTTTTTTTTTTTTAACTTGATGTGGAAGTCTTCGTCAGAAAGCCAAACAAGCTAGGGAAGCTATTAATGGTGCACTATAGCCTTATATATTGTGATTTTTATGGTTTACTTGACACAGGTCAGTTCCATTTCTATAGATGTTGGGGACAGAAGAAATTCTGTCAGATTTACTGTGATTTATTTTTCTGTTAGCTTCAGCATTGCCAGTGGGAATTCATAACATATGGGAAAATACTGCTTCATTAGTTTCAAAAATTTCGTAGGCGTAGTAAAGTAGGATTTTGTCTTGTGAATTGTTTTCACTTTGTGTTTCCTTAGTTTTTCAGGTTATTTAAATTTGCTGCATCGAGACTCATGTTGTAAATGGGCTCAGTGTCATCAAATTCTCACGGCTGATACAACCTTCTGGAACAAACTCAATTTCAGCAACAGCATTTTAAGTTGCCACCTGCCAGATAGTGTTTCATTAAGCATTTCTGTATTTGCAAATTACACTGTTCAAGTTGCTAAATTGCTACTGCAGTTCTATGGATTGAAGATCAAAACTCACGTTTAGCTAACAGTTTTGTTATTTTGCTTAAATGTTCATGTGAAAATAAGCCAAAATGCTTTAGGGTTTTTGACATCCATCTTAAACATGGCAACAGTAGGAAAATGGTGGCACTCAGGATAGTTATAGGAAGCTACTACTAACAGTAAAGATAAACCTAAACTGCTGCAAGATGTAGATGGGGTAAGCATTTAGGGGTCACATTGGACAGCAAACTGTTGCAAGGACATCATGTGGCAGCAGTTGGTTTTTACAAGTAAGGAATATTGCCTCGATCAAGCCACATGTAGTGCATGAGGACTTGGGGATTACAGTGCATGCCTGTGTGACATAGTGACTTGACTGCTGTAATGCTATGTACCTAGGGCTGTCCAGAAAATTGGTGCATTGCTTGCAACTGGTGCAGACCCTGACAGTGAACTGGATTGCTGGAGTTAAACACCTGTGGGCAGACCACTGGTTCTGCATGAACTACACTGGCTGTCAGTTCAGTGGCACACACTTTCAAGATTGCTTTCTACAGTATTTTTATTTATTTCAGTTTGGGATTAATTCCTTTGAGCCAAAGGCTCCAAGTCAAACATAGTACAGAAACCGAGATTAACAGTAACAACAGTATATATACAGAGATTTGCGTACAAAGATGTCATGATTACCAGGTTACAAAACGTACAAAAAGGGTTATATAGCATACATCAAAAATGTAGTAAAGTTCTTAACAGTCATGTTACAATTAGGTTACAGATTTGTCATGAAATTTACTGAGAATTTCATCGTGAGTCATACATGTAAAGACAGCTAGTTCAGATCTGCACAGGTCAACAGAAGAATTTCAGGTAGCTAGTGCTTGAGAGGAGTAAGGCCACCAGAAAGAAAGGTTTTTGTTGATGCTGTGCATGAGTGGCAGCCTGAGGGGGCTTTGTCGTTGGGAGTGGAGGGTTCATGCAGTATAGAGGGAGAGGAGAAAATGGGTAGAGAAGGTCAAGGGGGTAGGATGTGAAGGGGGGTGAGTAGTTTAGGTGAGGGGGTGGATAGGGTGAGGGAGATGGTAAGCGGGGGGTAGGGGGTGGAGGAAAGGGGAGAGGACTGGGCCGGGAAGGGGTGATGGCAGGAGGGGGATAAGTAAATAGTAGTTGTAGGAATGGTGGGTGGGAGGAGATGTTTAGAGTTGATTCAAGTGCTAGAGTTCTAGCAAGCAGGGCACAAACTGAGTATGTAAGTTTAGCGGTTAGTTTTTTGTTGGGGCACTCACTTTACTTACAGAGCCCTGCATGTACTGGGTCCAGACTAACTGGAATATCTCTTGACTTTTATGCTTTCTCCACTGCACTGCTGTCCTAGTATCTAGATTAAAGCAATTGGCACAGGGCTTTTTTCATTTCTGCACCTATGATTTTTAATACCCTCCCCACTGTCTTGGGAAACTCCTCCTTAATGGAGGCATTTAAATAGTGGCTGAAATTTTACCTTCTTGGAAGGCTTTAAATTGACAATTTTGATAGCCTTTCTGATTTTAGTCCTCTGTTTTTTTTTTTATATAAAATGTCTGGCTTTAATATCTTCCATAAGGGGTAGCATAGCGCCATCCAGGATGAGGTGATGTCCTCCGAGGTCCAGGTCAACATTACACACCTTGTGGAGGATGGCAGCCAGGCTCTCTCCATCATAATTGCAGATGGTAGCTGTCCATGACTATTCTACTAAGCACTTTAATGACAACCTGTTCAGGTGCCAGGAATCCCTTCACTTATGCTCAACGACTTCAGTCATTCACCTAGAATGAGCTGCCCCAGAGCCTAGAATTTTATGCTAAAGAATCTTGGAATGAAAGCCAAAAACTCTGCTGTGTAGTTATGCTCACCCCTGAATTCTAACAGCAGATTTATTTCTCCACCTAAAGAAAGCAGTCATCCTGAAGTCTTCTCTTCACTTTGACTGATTATGGTTTATTTTACTAGTATTTTAGAACGATAACATTGTACTCATTTATTTGATAACTGCGTTAGGGTCTTTGTATAAATTTAGGGGGGTGGGTTGTAACTTCTCTGGTACCCCATCAGTTCCCAGAAACCAGAGAAAGGCCTGTTTGCGGAGTGGTTCCCACCTTTTGGGAACCATGTAAATTTGCTAGGATGCTTTAAGAAAATTTTCTGAGCGTACTGCTATGTGGTATTTAGTATTTTCAGTCCTGATTCCTTTTCCGTCAGAACCAAGATGATAATTGGCTCTTTTTTGCTGTTCTGTGCAATTGGTACCCCCAATATTATTGCGTTTCTTTGCTTCCTTTTTTTTTTTTGTAACCTGTATTTATGTATTTTCTACCTATTTTATCCTTTATAGGGACTTTTTTGTCTTATTTGGGAACCAGAGCTTCTCTCCAGGGTTGTCTGTGTTTAGTATGACTGACAGGCCCAAGACGAAGACAAGACCTTTAGGCTTTACAAACTGTGTACCTGGGTCCAGACCATGGTTTTGTCAGTGATGAACTCTGTCTTAGGTTCTGCCCTCAAATGCAAAAGAAAAGAGTAAACAAATTAGAAGACATTATGGGTTCTTAGTCTGCCTCTATATCACCTAAGGACTCTGAGGAGGGTCCAGCTCCTCAAAGTAAGCAGAAGGATATAGCTGCTAACTGTGGTTTGGAAGTCAGGGTGCCTGAACGGAGGAACCCTGAACCCAGTAAAAATAAGAGTCCTTGAAGAGACACCAGAGTCAGTGTCTGCTAAGAAAAAACAAAAGGAAAAACATGTTACTGTCCCTTGTCCTGAGGAAAGAAAGGAGATGCCAGTGGTCAGAAGTAGAATGCCCTCAATAGAGGGCATGTCTGAGGAATGGCAATTCCTTTAGGCATTCCAGGCTATGGGGAATTTAATGAGCATACCTGCCCCCCACCTTCCCCGGGCTCCAGTTCCATTCCCAAGAACTGCAGAGGAAAGGGTCAAGACATACTGTGAGGAGGAGGAGGAGGAGGATGAACAAGAACCTATAGAGTCTGATGGCTCTCCTGAGCAAGAGTTTGGTTCCCCTCCTCGACCTTTGGATCAGGACACCTCACACTATACCTTTGTGAGACAAATGCTAAATACTCTTAACCTCTCCTCACAGGAGACTGCAGAGGCTGAGGACAAGGTGGAATTTATGGACATGATGGGCCTAACTTCCACAAAAAGTTTGTTGGCCATCCACAAATCCCTCAAGCAGACCACCCTTAAACATTATGCCAGCACCCACTTCGGCTGCTGGCATAGATAAGAAAATTGAGAAAAAGAATCAGGTAGACAAGTAGAGTTCTGAATATCTCTGTTCTCAACCTGATCATGAGGGAGTGGTCCAGACTGCTGTCTCTGACAAGGCCCAGGTACCCGTTTCCACCCAGCTTCCTGAGAAAGAGTTCAGGAATCTGGATACCAGGAGTAAGGAAATTTATACTTCGGCCTCTCTGCTCCTGAAGCAAGCCACCTACTTGCCTAAACAGCACAGAACCAGAAAGCCCTCTGGAGCTCCATTTTGGCAATGAGCGAGAAGGCTGGTGGTGGTCTGGCACAATATTTGGCTGACACTGAAAAGGCAGCCATTGGTGCCACTTAATACCAGTTTCACATGGCAGTGGATGATAATGACTCTGCTTCTGGGGTTGTGGCACACACTATATCCCTAAGAATGTTTGCTCAGCTTAGAACCACAAATCTTTCTTGGGACACTCAAACAAAAGCAGTGGATTTCCCTTGTTAGGGAAATTGTTTGCTGACAAGACAGAGGCTTACATGAAGAAGGTGGATGAATACAAGACCACCTACAAGAGCAGTACTGGGAAGGAAAAGGTCTCCATTTCCAACAGGCCTTTTGGAAGGGGAGGTACAGGCAGGGGTTGCTGCCCCATGTTTACATTACTTATGACTTCACCCCTCAGAGGATTTTCTTTAGAGGAAGAAGTCGAATGAATCCCAGGTGTGTAGATGCAATGTCAGCTGCCAAAGTCCAGGCAAAGCAAAACTCCTGACAAGTCTGCACAGGTCGCCCAACCATTGCCAGTGGTGGGAAGGCTGATTCACTATTTCCAGGAATTGGAAAGAATAAACACAGATACGTGGCTCTGGGAAATAATGGGTCAGGGTCTGCCCTTGCAGTTCATAAAATTTCTGAAACTGCAGTCACAAAGCCTTCAACCCCCATATTCCATCAGAAAAACTCTTGCTGGAGACAGAGGTAACAAAAAGTTGCTACAAGAAAATGCAGTGGAGAAGGGCTCCTCCTCACAGTGGGGAAAGGGGCTTTACTCAAAATACTTCCTGGTCCACAAGAAAAATGGGGAGTGGAAACCCATTTGAGACTTGAGATACCTGAGCAAACACATAAAAAGGGGAACATTTGAGATGATAACACTGGAATCAGTGATTCCATCACTGCAACAAGGAGATTGGCTAGGGTCACTAGATCTGAAAGATACCTACTTTCACGTAACAGTCAGGCCCAGTCATAGAAAGTACCTCAGATTCAGGGTAGGTAATTGCCACTACCAATCTTCAGCCTATCCTCAGCACCCACAGTGTTCACAAAGTGCCTAGCCATAGTGGCAGCTCATTTGAGGAGGTAAGGGGTGGTGGTTTTTCCCTATCTGAATGACTGGCTTGTCTCAGAAAAGTCACACCAGGAGGCCAGATCTTCCATCCTCCTTACACAGCACACCCTGGAGGACCTGGGTTTCCTGATAAATGCCCAAAAGTTTCAAACAAAACTATTTCAGGTCCTGGACTTTATAGGTGCAGAGCTAGATGTCCATTGGCCTGGTGTTTGTCTTGATTGTCTGGTGTTCTATCTCAGAGGAGGTCTTCCCAGATGCCTTGAAGGAGGCATTGGTTAGGCCGCTTCTGAAGAAGCCATCACTAGACCCTGACGCCAAGGCGAATTACCATCCAGTCTCCAACCTCCCATTTTTAGGGAAGGTTGTTGAGAAAGTTGTGGCACAGCAGCTAGAGGAACACCTCATGACCTCTGACCTTTATGAGCCTTTCCAGTCAGGGTTTTGGGCAAGGCATAGCACAGAAACCGCATTAGTTCGGGTGCATAATGACCTCCTCAGGGCCCTGAGATTGGGGTGAGGGGACAATTCTCGTTCTCCTTAGCATTCAACACGGTAGACCATTGTGTGTTGCTTGACCCCTTGAGGGAATTTTGTGGACTCGCTGGCACTGTCATCCGCTGGTTTGAGTCCTATCTCATGAACAGGAGGCAATGGGTAGTGATGGGGAATTTCTCCTCCTCCCCCCCAGCCTTTTGCCATGTGGCATACCTCAGGGTTCGGTCTTGTCACCAATGTTGTTTGCTGTGTACATACTGCACCTGGGAGGGCTCATTAGGAAGTACAGTTTGAGTTTTCATTGCTATGCCAATGATACCCGACTGTATCTTTCCTTTGCCCTGGGGCATCCAATGCAGTGGAAGTGCTGAACAGATGTCTTGTTGAGATCAATGATTGGATGGCGTCCAGCTGGTTGTGACTGAACCCCGATAAGATGGAGATGCTGGTGGTGGAGTTGAACAGAAGGCATGCTAGGATGGCTTCTGGCGCAGCTACCGAGTTATTCCTGGGATCTGCGCCATTGAAGGCCTCCTGTAGGGTGCGTGATCTGGTTGTGACCTTTGATGGCTCATTGACATTTAAAGCACAGGTGTCATCTGTTGTCCAGACTGGCTTTTACCATCTTGGGAACATCGCCAGGATCAAGCCCCTAGTTCTGCCTATGGACCTCCCCACCTTGGTACATGCCTTTGTAATGTCTAGGCTCAATTACTGTAATGTACTCTATTTTGGGGTCACAGGAGGTACCCTTCGTAGGCTGCAATGCTGCAGAATGCAGCCACCGGGCTATTGACAGGGCAGTCTAGATATTGTCACATCACCCCAGTGCTGCGTAAACTGTACTGGCTGCTGGTCATGTGGAGGATCCTCTTTAAGGTAGGCTTACTTACCTTCAAGGTCCTACATGGGCTGGGCCCCGGATACTTGTCTAACCTTTTAACACCTGCTGCCTCTGTCTGCTCCCTCTGTTCTTCCTCTAAGGGCCTCCTTGCAGTTCCCAGGACAAGGCTAAAGACCACCGGCAACAGAGTGTTCAGTGTCGCTGGCCCCATCCTGTGGAACTCCGCTGCCCCCATCTGTATGGGAGGCCCCTTCAGTTGAAGTGTTCAAGGCCCACCTCAAGACCCTCTTGTTCAGTCAAGCTTTCCCAGACACTGGTTTTTAATATTTATTCCTGAGATAGCCTCTTTATGACTACTGCTATTTTAATTTTCTGTTTATTTAATAGTATTTTGCTGTATTTGTTTTATTTCATGAATAGTATGTATTTGTTTGTATGGTGCCCAGAGCCTCCAGGACTGGGCGCCTTGAAAAATAAACCTTGCCTATATACCAACCAAGGGATGGCATTCATTCCTCAGGAAAGGGTTACGAACCTAACAGTACTTACAGAATCCTTCAAGGCAATGCAGCACAGACCTGCAAGGGATTTCCTACAATTGCTGGGGCACATGGCTTCATTCACTGCAGTGGTGCAGGCACCAGGTTCTAAATGAGAGATATCCAGTACCTCCTGGGGTGCCATTGGTCCCAGAGGTTGGATGCACTGTCAAAACTAGTGCCTGTCACAAAGTATCTGTTAAGGGCACTGGAGTTCTGGAAGGAAGAAGGCAACTCCAGAGAGGAAGTTCCCTTCCTTCAGCAATCATCCCAAGTCATACACATTATAGATGCCTCCCTCCTGGGCTGGGATGCCCACCTGGAGGACCCAACTCTAAGCAGTATGTAAAGGAGCACATAAACCTCCTGGAGCTCAGGGCACTGTACTTTGCAATATGAGCCTTTTCCTCCCACATCAGGGGTCAGTTAGTCTAGATGAGGGCAGGCAGCACCACTACCATGTAGTATGTAAACAAGCAAGGAAGCACAAGATCTTCAAAACTGTGCACAGAAGCAGTGAGGATCTAGAACCTAGCATACTCCTTGGATGTTCAGCTATCAGTAGTACTCCTGCCAGGGAAAGATCACGTCCTGGCAGATTCCCTAAGCAGAATCACCTAAGGAAACCATGAATGAACACTGAACAAGCAGGTGCTGGCTACAGTGTTCAGAAGGTGTGGCACACCAGAGATGGATCTGTTTGCATCCTGGGAAAACAACCAGCTTCCACTGTTCTGTTGCAGACCCCCGTGGATATAGCAGAGGATGTCTTAGCGCCCATCTGGGTAGGGAAATTTCTCTGTGCCTTCCCACCAGTCCCACTTTTACTGAGAGTGCTGCTGAAATGGAGAAGGGAGTCAGCAACAGTGATACTCATAGCTCCAGATTGGACCAGACAAATTTGGTACTCACTTTTCCTGTCTCTCGCCATCAAGCATCCCATCAACCTTATCCTGAGGTACAATCTGCTGACTTTGTCTCAGGCCAGGATAATATTCGCAGATCCAAGACCTCTGTGCCTCAGAGCATGGTACTTGAAAAACTAGACTTCTCTTGACAAAACGTCTCTTGAGAAGGTTTCCAGGAAACCAGCAACTAGGAAAACCTACAGGATGCCTCAAAGTGGAAAAGATTTCCCTTTAGTGCTCTTCTGGGCAGCTCAGCCCACTTCGGACAAGCCTTCCTTCAATCCTGGACTACCTGGTCTACCACCAGCACATGGGCCTTAGGCCCTTAACTCATTCTATCTGATGCCCCATTTTGGGTCAGGTTAATCAATGGATGGTTCTGACGTTGCATCTGGCAGCAGTGTCAGCATACGCCTCAGCTGGCAAGGATAGGTTGGTGGCCTTGCAGCCCATTTTCAAAAGGTTTTTTAAAGGCCTTACTCACCTGTGCCCTCCAATAAAGGATCCTGTTCCCCCATGGGACCTGAACCTGTGTATTACTCAGCTGATGGAGACTTCTTTCAAGCCTATGGCTACAGCTGCCCTGAAGTATGGTACCTGGAAAGTGTTTTCCTGGTGGCACTCACATCTGCCAGAAGAGTAAGTGAGCTTCAAACCCTCTGTGCAGATTCTAGCTATATCATATTCCATCAGGACAAGACAGTCTCGAGAGCAAACAGAACTTACCTCCCCAAAAACTTGTGTCTGAATTTCATCTGAATAAGTCAATCAAACTTCTAGTATTCTTTACAGCAAAGTGCATCCCAGGGGAGCAAAAGCTCCACAGTCTGGATATTAAGAGAGCTCTGACATGCTACTTGGATCACTCAAAGGATGTCAAGTCCACCAATATTTAGTTGTCACGTACAATGAAGCGGGGCAAGGTAAACCAGCATCCAAGACAACCGTTTCTCATTAGATAGATTCCTGCGTTCAGTTCTGTTACATCACAGCTGGCAAGCTGCCACATGAAGGCATCAGGGCTGACTCTAAAAGGGGCATGTGTGCCTCTGGCAGCTTCCACGGGTGTTTCCCTACAGGAAATCTGTTAAACAGCTACCTGGAAAACAGTACACTTTCATAAAACACTACTGTCTGGACATACTCATACAGTCCGGAAGGGATGCAAACTTTGGCACTGCTGTCTTACGGAACCTTTTCCCCAAGTAGGTTCTGTACCCAGCCTCCCAAAGTACTGCTATGGAGTCTGCAGTTGTTAAATAAGTGAGGGATTCCTGGGGTATGAAGAATAAATTTTATTACGTTCCATAGTAATGTTGTTTCTTCCAGTGGATCCCTCACTATACTTAAAACAAGTTCTATCTTGTGTGGCCATTTGGGGTTGGGTTAAGCAATGAATGGTTGCAACACCATATGGTGCTACTGGAAGGAATCAGTTCTAACATCCCTACCTCCTCTTCCAGAACCTGGAAAATGTTCACACAAGAATCCGTTCTTGCATTACTTGTTGCAATACCTTACAGTTGATACTCAGTGATCTGATCTTTTAAGAATGTGTCATTACAGTCTTGAAGATTTATTCTGCCATGTTAAAAAGTTTGGAAAACTTTAAATTGGTATATTTATTTAGTTTTTGTTTAACGGTAGGGTGCACTAGGCATACATATGCCTATTTTCAGGCACGACCCGGGAGTTAACGAGGAAAGTTTAACATAATGGATAACATCAACAAACAAACCAGAAATTATACAGAGTTCATAGAATATATATTTTTTCAGCTTTCTTTATCATATGAACATACAAAATGCCAGCAGAAACAGACCTCACAGTCTATCGAGGCTGCACGATTGTGCAGCTAGCCCCTCAACACGCTCTCTCCCCTCCTCCCATAACCCCTGCCACTCTGTCCCACCCTCTCTTAATCCTCCCACCGCTTCTACATGATACCACCTCCTCGGCAGAGTGTTCCAATTATCAGCCAACCTTTCCAGGAAAAAGTGTCTCCTTCTCCCCCCTTCCAATCTCAGCCGATGCCCTCTCGTGTCCCTCCCCCTTCTGATCTGAAGAATCCCTTCAGTATTAATCCTGTTAATACCCTTTAGGTACTTAAAGGTTTCAATCATATCCCCCCCATCTCTCCTCTCTTCCAGGGAATACATTTGCAGCTCTCCTAGCCTCTCCTCGTTGGATTTTCCTTCAAGTCCCTGTATCGTCCTTGTTGCCCTGCGCTGCACTCCCTCCAGCAATCTGATGTCCCTCTTTAGGAATAGCCACCAGTACTGCACGCAGTATTTCTGGTGTGGCCTGATTAGTGACCTGTACAGGGGTAGGATCACTTCTCTGTGCCCAGAGGAGATTCCCCTTGCTGTGCACCCCAGCATCTTGTTTGCCTTTGCAGCCGCCTTTCTGCACTGTGCTGACTGGTTCATATTCCCCTTTATTAGTACCCCTAGATCCTTTTACTCCACTGTGCTTTCCAACTGTACCCCTCCCAACTGATATTTCCTCCCCTGGTTCCTTGCTTCGAAGTGCAGTACCTTGCACTTCTTGGCATTGAACCCCAACTGCCATGTCTCCAACCATTCCTGTAGTTTGGTTAGGTTTTCCTGCAGCCCACTCCACCTCTCTATGTCTACCACTGCACCGATCTTAGTATAGTCTGTGAACAAACTGATCCATCTCCGAATCCTGTTTGAGATATCAGCTAAGAATATCCTGAATCATACCAGTCCCAGTACTGAACCCTGGGGCACCCACTCATAACGTCCCTTGGTGATGAGAGTTCCCACCACCATCACCCTTTGCTGCCTACCCCTGAACCAGTTGATGATTCAGTTGACCATTTTTGTCCCCACCACAGTGTATTCCAGTTCCCCTCCAGCCTCCCATGCGGCATCGAGTCAGAGGCCTTGCTGAAGTCCATATATAGGACGTCGACTGCATAGCCTCTGTCCAGTTCTCTGATAACCCTGAGCCCATTGTCTTCCAGAAAGGTCACCGGCCTCTCTTTTAGGATTGGCTTCATGAGTTTTCCCACGATTGAAATGAGACTCACTGGTCTGTAGTTACCTGGATCTTCCTTCAGGCCACCTTTATGAGTGGGCATCACATGGGCCATCCTCCAGTCTTATGGCATGCATCCTGTGTCCAGTGACGTACTGAACAGGTCTGCCAGTGGTCCTGCCCAGGATCTTCGCTAGCTCCCTAAGTACCCTAGGGTTAATGCCATTTGGCCCCGCTGCCTTGTCTACCCTCAGTGCCCTTAGTCCCTCCAGCACCCTGTCCACTGTAATTCTGATATCAGTCACCCCCACCCCTGCCCACTCCACCTTTCCCATGGGTATCTGCCCCTCTCTTTCTTCATGAACACAGAGCAGAAGTACTCATTCATTGCCTCTCCCTGGTGCTCCCTCTTCTCCACCCCCCCCATCTTTCTTAATCCTCACAATTTGGTCTTTGTTTCTTCTTCTCTCTCCAATGTATCTGAAGAAGTCCTTTTCCCCATCCTTGATTCCCTGTGCCAATCTCAGCTCCCTGGAAGCCTTGGCCACTCTGACTAGCCTAGTAACCTCTCTGGACTTCTTCATGTACTCGTCTTTGTCCCCTTGCCCTCCTGATTTCCTAAGCCTCCAGAATGCTTTTCTCTTGGCCCTTACCCCCTTCCATTACCTCCTGAGTCAGCCAGCTCAGTTTCTTTGCTCTCCTCTTCTTGCTTCGTGTCCCGGTGCAGGTCTCAGTAGCCTCTGCCAGCCCTTTCTTAATGATATTTCATTTTTGACTGGCATGTATGCATGTCTGAATCCCCACCAGATGCTCAACCAAAATTTCCCCCATCCTTTTAAAGTCTGCTGTCTTAAAATCGATCACCCTAGTACCTGTTCATCCTGTTACCCTTCCCATATTACGTGTGACCCACACCGTATGATGGTCACTCCCAGCCAGGGGGTTCTCCATTCCCAGATCCCTTACAGCCTCCCCATTTGTTAATACCAGGTCCAGAGTCCTAGCTTCCTTAGTCGGCTCGCAGACCAGTTTCACCAGGAAGCAGTCCTGAAATACATCTAGTAATCTCTGCTCCTTTGCACACATGGTGGTTGGGGGTGATTGAGTCCGCCCAAGGGAGGTTAAAGTCCCCCACCACTACGGCGTCCCCCTTCCTACAGACTCTTCTAATTTGCTTGGCCAACTCCCTATCAAGGTCATCCCCCTGAGCTGGTGGCCTGTACACTACCCCCACCCTCAGTGTCTTTCTTTTAGAGTCTTGAAACTGCATCCATAGGGCCTCTGTCCTGCCCTTCACTCCCTGCTCTCTCATACACCTTATCTCCTCCCTCACGTAGATAGACACCCCCTCCTTTCCTCCTAGTCCTGTCCTTCCTGAATATCCTGTACCCTGGGATCATCATATCCCAGTCCTGGTTCTGGGTGGCCCATGTCTCTGTGATGGCTGCAATGTCTACCCTCCCCACAGCCAAGAGAGCCTGTAGTTTGGCTGATTTGTTACCTAAGCTTCTCGCATTCAGCGAGACCACCCTCCAACCTGTGTCTTTCTCCCCCCCACCCTGGTTCCCCCTCTCCTAATCTCTCCTTGTGTCCTCACCTCAAATACCTCTCTGATACCTTGGGGGTAGGCATGCTCGGCTCCCCCCTCTGGGATCCCTGCCTACTAACTGTCCTCATGCCATCCCCCCAGTTGAAATCTATCCTTGATGCTATGTACCCCTACAACCTCTGCTTTAATATCCCTTTCCCCTCCCTGCTCAGGTGCAGCCTGTCCCCTGCATATAGATCCTTATTTTGCCAGGTACTCCACCACTACCCCATACCCCTTATATTGACACCATTCCCCCAGCCATTTGTTGAACTCCCCAATCCTCTCTTTCCTTCCCATACTCGTGCAGGGTACCAGGAGCACCTCTGAGAAGGCCACTGATTTCCCCACTTCCTCACCTAGCCCTCCTAATTCCTCAAACCTCCTCCTCACCACTTCCACCGTCTCCCCTGCCAGGTCCTTAGTGCCCACATGCACCACTACATATGGTTTCTTCCTGCCCCTCCTTGTACGCTTAAGAACCGCCTGTCCTGCCCTGTCTGCCATTAGCCTGGATATAGCCTCCACCCATATTCTATTATGCCTCTCCTCCCGCTGCCCCATTTGATCCTTTTAAGTATGGAATCATCCAGCACTAGTACACCCCCTTCCTCGTTCCTTCTCCCTGCCCCCACCCCTTTCCAAGAGTATCCAGTCTTAGAGCATGCCAGCTCACTAACTCCACCCTTCCTCCCCTCTGCTCTCTCCTCCGTCCTTTCCCCTGTCCACTTCACTGCTCCCTCCCTATCCCCCACATCTCTCCTCTGGCCCCCCCTCCTCTACTCCACCCCTGTTGTCCACCCCACCAGCACTGCTTCTCTCCCCTTCACCTGTCGCCCACCTCTAACTGACTGCTGTCACTGGTAGGTTTCCCTCTTCCTCCCTCCCTCTCCTTCTCTCCCCTAGAGATCACCTCCCCTCCTCCACCAGTGTCGCCAGCACACAAAACCTGTTTCCTGCCCATCCTACCTGGCTGTGCTTCTGTTCCCTCTTTCTGACTCTAGCCTTCCTACTGATGCTAGGCCCCTTGTTTGTTCCTCTCCTGCACTCCCTTCCTATCACTTCCCTTGAGCCACTGTTCCTGCCCCACGGTGTCCCCATGTTATTTCCTGGAAGTGACCCTCCTGCCTCCAGGCCCCTTACCCTTCCCCTCATCCTCTCCAGCTCTCTACTGAGCCACAGCACTTCCTCCTCCAGCCTCCTCAATGGGATACAGATTGGACACCCTCCTAGCCTCCACAATATGCTAATCCAAACTGTTGCCCCACATCCATTATAGCCTGCTATCCTACCCATGATACCAGTACGAACTACAAAATGCAGTTCTATCTATAAGTTTCTACCCAGTCCAGTCCCTACTTAAAAATACAATACCAACTCCAGTAGCAGAGAAGCATAAAATACTACTATGATACCATACCATCCATACGTTTCCCAACAAAATACAGCTTGAGGTGCTACACCTAAGTACAAAACACAGTACTATCTATAAGTTTATTTTCTTTACCTCTTTAACCTGAGCTACGTATCATTCTATAATATTACAAAGAACAATCCTCTCTGTTAGGGCACGTTAGTGGATGCGCCTCGTAGTGCTTTTCACCAATCCCAATGCAGCAACGCCCCAATAAGTATGGACAAGCTGGGGGAGGGAGGGTGAAATTAGGGCCTACAGCCACTCCCATGCGGGTCAGTCAGACTCTTACACAACTGCACACCTCAGCCCTTTCCTCAGGCAGGAGCAAACACATCCCTGTAATTCATGCTTCTACAGTTTCCAGCTCCAAACTGAATCGGTTTAAAACAGCTCTGGCTAATCTCCTGCCCCTCCCCCAAGTCTACCTCTTGCAGTTTGCTGTCTTTCAGCTGGCACAGAATTGAACTCCAAAACACAGCCCTAAACCAAAAGCACTGTTTAAACACCAAAATACATACCCCTCTCCCTGTGCAAGCTATTTGAACTAAAGGACACACAAGAAAAACCAAAAAAAAATACTTCCCTTTAGTTTAGCCTCACACAAACAACAGAACACTCCTGCAGTTCATGCTTCTTCAGTTTCCAGCTTCTATCACTGGTCCTTTAGACTTCCTCTAAAGTGGGACGCTCTGAGCGGCCATATCCCGTCCAACCTGAGGTCCTCCTCACCCAGATCTCAGCTTGCCAGCACTCTTCCCCCCCCCAACTCTGCCAACCACCCCACTCACCTGGCTCTGAGCCCTCTGGGGTGGGACCGCCTTTAACTCCTCCAGCGCTCTATCTATAATCTAGAAGGGCTACTGGGGAGTGGAGGAGAGTCAGACTTAGCCAGGTTGGACCTGGCAGAGGGTGTGGTGATCACCCACTGGTCCCACATTCACCTGTCCAGGTGCTGGGGTTTTTCCTCTTTCCACTTCCCGGAAGCGCGGCTGTGCAGTGATGTCCAGCGTGCGGTGGGTGCGCTCCTGCACACATATGCAGGACATCCACTGTCGCCCCATACCCCTACATGTGGCTCCCGCAAATAGCAATGCCCCTCACTCTCCACTAGGAGTTGCAGTACAGAGGGATGCCAGCCCACCCACCCCCAGGAGAGGAGAGCAGTCCTCCAGATGCTCAGTCCTCTCATTCCCCTGCCGACCCCCGACAACCTGAGCTCATTCCCAAACCCGGATTGCCAGCATGGCGCAAGGTGTGGCATCCAGCATCTCAACCCTCAGCACCACTGGGCCAGGTAGTTCATAGAATATTAACAATACAGCTACCAAATTAATCTCCAATTCAAGAAATTACAACTGTGAAACCAAACTAAAGAAAACTGGATTAGTTAGTTTGGCCAACAGATGAGCCAGGTATGACTTGCTACAACTATACAAAATACTCCACTATAACGAACTTAGAAGACAGTGTGGTTTAAAATTCATAAACAGAAAAGCCAATTTAAGAAGTCACAATAAACAACTCTATATACCATATTGCAATACAAGAAAAAGGGCAATTTTTTTCACTATAAGGGTAGCAGAAGCCTGGAATGCACTACCTGAATCAGTGGTTGACTCCACTGGCTTTAATGCTTTTAAAATAAAACTGGATAAACACCTGAATTGATAAGGGACAAAAGTTAACCAAAATGCCCACTAGGAGTGGGAGACGCTCACGATGGGCTGTATGCCTTCTTGTGTCTTGTCATACTGAGTAGCTGAGTAACAATTGCACATATTGGATAAGAACAACAGACAGCACAGAATATGTACAGAGTTCATAGAATATCATCAACAATTGCAAGTATAAGATCAACTAACAGACCTGAAATTGTCCAGAGTTCATAGGTTATCACCAAGGCAAGGTTGTTTTGGACAGTACATATTATGTTGAATTCAACAATAGATATTTTTTAATAGCCTTTTAGCTAGGTTGGTGGTCACTGCCCACCCTAGCATTGGAAATAAATCTGCCATTAGAATGCAGGAGTGATCGTGACCCCACTGACAGCCCTGGATGTAGTCCCGAACCCAGATCATTGGTGTCACAAGTGGTAGTGCTACCGTTGTGCCTGTGAGCTGGCTAAGATGACCTAACTGTAATGCACAGACTTCAAGAATGCGATGGTCTACTGAGATACAGGCATTGAAGAAATCCATATCATGTGTGAAGCCAAGGCAGGTCCAGCAAACTTGATGTCGGTCCTTTGTCATGATCAACTTTCCATAGGGGCACCAATGCATAATGGGGTCCTTTTAAGGCCTCTTTTTCTTTTTCTCAGACTTTATCACAGTAGAAGAAAACTGAAAGGTGACACTGTGAAACAGAAGACTAAATGGGGGTGATGCAAAAGAAATTTTGATGATGGTCGAACTGAAGCGCTGTCACTCCCACAGTATGCAAGTGACAGCAGGAAGGACAGAACTGAGGTGCATAAGGGAGCAATGAGGGTTACTGGACTGCACATGATGTGCAGGCAATATCAGTAGCTGACATCAGTCACCTCCCTGTAGAAAAAATCTCCAGAGACATCCTAGTTCCACTGGCCCTAGACCCATATGTATGAATCAATGGTGAAGACTGATTCTTGGAAGATCACAAATGTGTGCTGCAGATACACGGCTGTACCATCACACACTGTACAAGTAAAAGAAGTGTATCACAGTACCTCCACACACTACACAGCCTGTGTGTGTGTGTGTGTGTGTGTAGAAATATGTATAGACCCTCCCACGCCCTACTGGAGGGTTACATTCAACATGGTAGGTATCATAAGAAAGAATTATCCACTGTTGTAATGTTTCCTCTAAGGAATCCCTCACTATGCTCAAGAACTGCATTCATTCACCTGGAGTGAGCTGTCCTGGAGCCCAGAATTTTATGCTAATTAGAGAATCTTAGAATGAAATTCAAAACTCTGCTGTGCTAGTCGGGGGGTGGGGGAGCCTGAGCATCTATTAGACTGCTTATCTTCTCTGGGGAGGGAGGGGAATCTGTTGCCTGGCAACAACTGACCCCTAGTGACAGCTAGGAGTAGGTGAGCTTGGGACCAGTACTGATGGCCGAATTGGTGGAGGCAGCAGATGTCTGCACATTGGCAGTGGTAGCATGCCTGGCAGTGTGCTGAGGTCATTGCATGTCCATCTCCATCAAGAGGGGGCCACAGGGGAACCACACAGCTGAAACTCCCCTTGGATGAGCCAGCATGAAGTCAAGGATCCTTGTGGGGACCCAAGCTTTCTGATGTGGAGCATATCCCCAAGCCAACCCAAGGAGAAAAAATAGAGTTGTGATAGAAAAAAAAGTTGGGCTGCCCAGTTCACACCTTCAGAAGTATTCAGTGAACCCATGTCAGCAAGAACAGGTCTGTGGGCCCTTCCCATGGGCCCCTTTCCGGTACCTCTAGCTCCTCCTTGACCACACCTTGCTGAGGCATTGGAGGGTCTGATGGCTAACTGGCTCCTTCTGAGCAGTTGGTTGAGCACCCCCCGCCCAGTCTGTCTGTTCTGGGCAGCAGATGTCCCTGATGGTGAGGCTGATACTATATGCTTGGTCTACATCAGTCAAAACCTCTATCATGGCCTGATGACACTCCAGCTCCTGACTTTGGGCCCCCTCTTAGTACCGTACAAGGCCATGCTATGCCTGGTGGAAGGGTTGCTGGTGTTAATCTCTCCCTCTTGTAGCCCTTGCGGCTTTGGGTTGGGGGTTGAAGCTGGCCCCGGTGGCTGGTGTGCCACAGGATATGGTGTCGGTTGGGCTTCCTCTAGCTCCATCCCCAGTTCTGGTGTCATTCTTGGCACTGAGACAGTCTCCAACACACTCGCGGTGGGACGGTCCATGGGACTGGCATCTGAGCCATTACCAGGCCCGGCACCATGACTGGGCCTGGGAGAGCCCTTTGACTAGGCTTCTCATTGACCCTGAGCTTGGTGCCAGAGGTGTCACCATCTTGGAGTCAGAAAGCAACCAGGTTGTGAAGTTTTCCACAGGAATGCCCGCTGTACCCTTAGCCAATGAGGACTGGAGATTGGAGCTGCCTTGAGAGGACTAAATGACTCTGCTCTCCCTGCCTGGGATCCCCCCAGTGGGCACTGACCTGGTTGTTCCTCTTCAGTATATCCTCCTTGTTCAGGCAGGTTCATCATGTCCTCTCCTTGGGCAAGGTCCTTTGAGCATTCCTGCAGTAGAGCTATAGATCCTAAGGCCGTTCTCTTCCTTCTGTGTCTATGCCACCCCTTCCTGAGTGTCCAAGGATCATGGGTCCTCTTGAGCCTATCACCTGGAGCCAGCATGGAAACACAGCTGGTATGCTGTTCCAGTATCACACTAGTGCTGACCGGATCCAGTTTAGTCCTAGCCCTGTGCCACACCCTTCCAGGTTAAGCTATTCCTCTCCATCTAAGTCCTCTGAGGGCCCAGAGTCCTTCCTCCACATGTCCTCACCCTGTGAGTACTCCCTGTACCAGAAATTCCTAATTAACGGGCTGTGGGCGCTGAACATTGTGCCATTGCCAGATGCAATACTCTGTCCATACAGTTGGGGCTCCTAGGAGCTTTCAAGTCAGTGATGATGACTACTGTGTCATTCCTTCCTGGCCTAGAGCCTTTGAGCAATGTTTCAGGACAGTTTGGAGACATGTAAACTTTCCAACAAAGCAGACCACAATTCCTCGGTGCAGGGCCAGTGCAGGGACACTGGTGGCTAGCTCACATTAAAGTACATAAACCACAAGCCTACACTCGAAAAGTAGAAAGCACTACACTTCACATTGTAATGAGTTCAAATGCTTTAATGCATTATAGTGAAGTGAGTGAACAGGCAAGACTGCACACCACACAACAGCCCCAGCACTTCGAGTGTAAACTCATCAGGGGGTGTGGCTAAAGAAAACCTGGAACTACAAGTAATCAGTATTTCCAGTTACCCCCTTAGCTCTACCCAGACTTCAATACTTCAAAAAGGGTTGTCATTTATTCCAACCCCCTCAGTTTATCACTTTTAAGTTTTCTTGGATCCGAAAAATGTTTTTCAGAAAAATATGTCTAAAACTATTCTTTTCAAATGATATAGTCACTGCATCCAGTAGTCAGAGCAACATGGGTGTCATAGAAGAATCTATCTCCACCCCACCTGAAGATTTCGATTTTCTGTTGGGAGCTATGGCAGACATGGGCAACATGGATAATAGTAGTAGAAATTGGGACATAATGGATTACAACATTAATCTGGATGCTTTAAATAAGGTTACATTCCGTAACCGTCAATTTCTAAATCAAGCGGCATTGAGAATAGCTATACAGAGTTCCATAATCTCAATCATTGACTATGGCCTTATTATTTTATGGCTCAGCTACCTCCACTGCTCTAAGGTGTATCTCAATCACTCTAAATAAGGCCTGCCGGCTCCTCACGGGGGCTCAAAGACTGACTCACACGTGTGATCTGTACTATGAATCAGGCTGGTTGAACCTATCAAATCATCTTATTTATCTCACCTGTACAATGGCAAAAAAATCTATCTTGGGACTGACTCCATTATGTATTCAAAACCTACTCCGACCGAATCCTGGCTCACGACCCTCCACCAGATCTGAACGCCAACCTTTCCTGGTTCCGAGATGCCGGACTGCACAGGGACAAAGATCTTTCGCATACAGGGCCCCGACATGGTTCAATGCACTTAGTCCACCTACTCTATCCTCAACCTCGCTTGAAGCTTTCAAATCCATGCTCTATGCCCACCTCACCACCACTAGCAACTGTGATTGCGCTAGATAAAGACTACTACTCCTCGTGTCCATCCTCACATCTGAGGCCTCTTCCTCCCTGACTAATAAACCTTCTGGTACCTCTACTACTTCCTGTCTCCCACCCAAACTCACTCCCCCCCTTTTTTTTTTCTGTCCCCTCTCACCTACTCTCCCGCTCACCACCTTTCCCTCCTCTCTAGCCTCCTATTGGCTCCTAATGATCACCCTCTCCCTGGAAGTTTCTTTAACCTCGAAATTGTCTACTCGGTTGAACCTGTTATAGCTTGTTTTTCTATGAAAGTAAAGAACGTTACTGCCTTAAACTGTTAATAGCAAATTTATGATGTAACTTTCCTGTCTGGTTTTACCTGTAATGTGTATCGTGCTTTGTTAAATGTTCTTTGTGACGTGGAACCTTTGTAAAAGAGCCCTGGCTCAAAGGTATTAATTCCTAGACTAATAAACTAAACATTAGCAACCTTGTTGGAGGAAGGCCAGAGATGCCACTGTATTCCCTGACACACAGACTGCTGCAGTTTTCCCAAGGTCCCATTCGGTATCAGATAACATTACTAACGAAGGATGCTTTTCAAAGACAAGTCCACATTTTGACCTATATCTACTAATGCTGCTGTTATTACTTTTGAGAGAACAGATATGAAACAAGTCAAGGAACTATTGTCACAAGCTAGCCCCCCAAGTACTTTTAATTTGTCTAAACAAGAGACATCTGCTATTAAGGAACTAGCAGATAATAACATTATCAAACCAGCAGATAAAGGGGTAATACAGTAGTTATGGATAGACAGCAGTACGTGCATATAGCCACGTCTTTATTGCAGCAAGACTACTGCTAGGCAAAGGGCTCAAGAGTCTGCAGATTATGACAGTAAACATCCCCCCCCCTCCCCAGCACACTAAAAGGTCTTGAGTCTTTCTGCCGCTACTTCCAGGAGATAAGTCCCTCCCATGAGACCCTTGTCACAGGAGACATCAACCCTGACTGGAACTCAAAATCCAACCTAGCGCCAAAAGACCAAATCAGAAACTTGTACCTAACCCAGGTTGTAAATGAATGCAGACAGTTAAACTACTGATCTGGATCTAATACATTAATAGACTGGGTGCTCACCACTCACTCAGAGAGAGTCAACAATCTCAATGTTCTCCCAGATGCCTTGAGTGACCACTCGCCGGTCCTCTGTAAATGGTCAGCAAAGTATTCCAAACTTATAAACAGCAGGGTACTCCATAGAAGAGACTAGATGCTTTCAAAAACCTAGCCTCTGTTAATTGGAGCTTCCGAATTCTTCATTGAAGAATTCAATGCAGCCGCAGATAAGTATGCACTATATAAAAAGTGAATGAATTGCGGCAGCACATCAGAATGTCTTACACCCCAGGTGCAGGATCTAATTACAAAGGGACCACCTTTGGAGCAGGGCCAGAGCCACAGGGACCCCGCAGGATTATCAGAACTATAAAGCTGCCAGGAACAAGTGCACAAAAGAAATAAGGCTAGCCAAGGCCACCTGTTATAAAACACAACAGACGCAAAGCTTGGGGGAATAGCAGAAAGTTTTGGAGCTCCCTAAAGGAAGTCCTAGGAAAGGAAAAAAAATCCTCTCCTACAGTAATAGCACAAAATAATACCAATATAACAGATCCCATCGAAATAGCACATCTCTTCAATGAAACATTCACTAACCTGAGCCACATCCTGGATGATATGGACTCCACAGCCTGACCTTCCCCCGCACCCATGTATGAGCCCAGTCAAACTTCTACCACCTTATCCTGCCCAAACTTCTGTTTTAAAACTGCTATCCTTCGCTACGTTAAACAAATCCTAGGCAAATCAAGGATGGGTAGTGACTCTATTGATATGAAGCTACTAGCTTCTGCGATTGAAGTATTGGCCCTTCCAATAGCCAAGATCTTTAACCACTCACTTCGGTATGCACAGTTCCTGAGCATCTGGAAAATAGCACTTGTAACTCCTGTGTATACCGGGGAAACTAAAACTGCCATCTCAAACTATCGACCCATTTCAATTCCCTCCCCACTTTCCAAAGCCCTTGAGAAGATAGTCGCTGAGTAGCTGGTAACCTGCATAAGCCAGCAAAACATACAGTGCCAGCAACAGCACAACTTCAGGAAACAACATAGTACTATCTCTGCTTTATTAGAGTATACCAACTTTGCGCATCAGGCCCTTGATAATAGCCAACTGGTGGGCTTCATCTTTATAGACTTAATGAAGGCCTTTGACTTTGTTAACTATTCCCTTCTCTTTAACAAACTCCAGGTTAGGACTGTCCACTGATGATGTTACCTGGTTCAAAGACTACCTGACCGGATGCTCCCAGAGGGTAAAAATAAATGAGACCATGTCCAACTCATGTCCTGTCACTGTGCGGGTACCACAGGGCTCAATCCTTGGACCCTTACTTTTCAGTATGTTCATCAATGACCTTCCCTTGGCATGCCCAAACTTGCAGGTTCTCCTCTATGCGGATGACTTGGTGATCTACACCCAAAGCAATTGCCAACAAGAATTAATGCTCAAGCTTCAGAGCAGCTTTTAAGCCCTGGAGCAATGGTTTTCCCACAATATGTTACTCCCAAATTACAAGAAAACTAAAACCATGCTGACCACGTCACCAAAAAAAGAACAAGTTCCAACCCTTTGCTATTCTTAACCGGGAAAGCAAAGCCCTGGAACAGGTAAACACTTTCAAATATCTAGTGCTACCTAGATGACAGTCTCTCTTTTGCACACCATGTCGACCAAGCAGTAAAAACAGTAAATAAAAACCTGGGCACCCTGTATTGACACAAACCGTACATGACTGAGGAGGCTAGATGGCTAGCAGTCGCCTATTCAGTCCTCCATGTGATACACTATGGGCCAGTGCTACAGTGCAGCCACATACTCAGTTCTTCACAGAGTAAAGGTCACCCTTAGCAAAGTGTGTTGCCTAGTCCTAGCTGTTTGACCCTCCTTGATCTCTCCTCCCCCTCTCTTAACTGACTTATCTTCCCAGCTCATCACAAACACTCCACACGGAGTGCCCTCAGGAAATCCCTACAAGTACCTTTTTGTAGGACCAACCTAAGTGCTCCTTCCCTGTTAGGTCACCGACTTGGCTAAGTGAGCTCCCAGCTGCTATACTGGACTTGTTCACCCCTGGTCATTTTAAATCTGCCATGACAAAGTACTTTGCATTGAAAATAACCTGCAACTGCACTTAAACACCTAATGTAACCCCCTTATGGGACTACATAATCCAACTCACACCTCTCTCATCCCCCTACACCTGCCTCTTATCCCCCCACACTCCTATTCCCTCCTATGTTCCTGCCTATCCTGACAGTGCTACCTTGTAGCGGCTATTGACCTGTTTCTAGATTAAATGAAGGTCATTTTGTTGAAATACTTGTCCAAATCATTGTATTGCTTGTGAGTCATTCAAATACTGCTCTGTATTTTATGACACAAGACCTTTGTAAATGAGCCCCGGCTCAAAGGTCTAGCTCCAAAATATTAATAAAGATAAAATGATAAAGAATGATGCAGCCAATTACAGAGAACTACATGTCAATCCAACTTTAACTTTTAATAAGCAGCTTTACCAGATTCACACAGGTCCCCTTGCCAATGGCAGTATTACTGAAAATGAATTTAAATTCATTTGGCATAAACATCTGGTCATTCCAGGTTTCTGCATTTTGCCAAAAATTCATAAAGCTGTTAAAAAAAAACACCTGACAAATCTGTTGTTTCTGGGAATGGCTCAGTTAGTGAGAATCTAGGTCACTTTGTTATTGTTTTTCCCTACAAAAATGTGTCCTAGAGTTACTGTTACATTTGAAAGACACAACTGATACTTTAACAAAACTTGAAAACCTTATGTGGAATGATAACCTTGACTGGTTAGGTATCTCTCTCTCTGTATATATATATATTAGGGGCAAAAAAACTCCGTTTAATGCATTAGTTAGGGTTGTTCCACAGCGACAAAAGTGAGGAAATTCGCTGTTAGGGTTGAAAACCCTAACTCCGAATTCACCCCCCCAGCACCACACACACACAGACACACACACACATTCAAGTATGGGGGAGGACCAAGTCAACACAACCAATGACAGACATCCAGCAGCAGGTGACAGAAATAACAAACAATTGTCTAAATGTACTACGAGACATCCCCACCCACCTGACCAGGTACTGCATGCTCAGTGGAGATCAACAGCAAAACTGAGGCCATGTACACCAAATGTACACATCCCTGATTGCAGCTGCACACAACGTACCACACTTAGTAGTTGCATGGCCTTACCTACCGATGCCCCACACCAGACCACACCACTTGTGGTGGGCCACCTGAGCAATAGAGTTCAGCAAAACCAAGGAGTTGTACAGGTATAGTATCTCTGATTATAACAAGGGTTTGAGAAATGCAGTTTTCTAATTGACTGTAAACATTGTAACAGCCTTATGTTTAGTTTTTATTAACATACATGTACAGCCTAACCTTATGATGAACATGGTTTAATGTTGCTTAAAAAACAGTTTTATTATGATAGCAATAAGCCACTCCCAGGTATTATGTTAATGGTCAGTTTATCACTGTCTAGCGACATGTGTCACTCGGCTATGCCTCATTCAACATTAAACCCCTACAGGGTGATTAACAGACCATTTAACATAACTGTTGGTCATGCCTTATTACTTAATTGTCTTTATGAGTAGATACTCTCCCTCTGCTAGGCACTGCAGCAGCTTTGCAACACAGTGTCCCACCCAGTTACACCATACACTGTCTAGTTACTGGAGAATGGCTGTGAATATGAACTTGTGAAGATGAACAGTGTAACTTGATCATTACAGTCATCAAAACCCTAGTGTGATTATAACTGACAGAGTCAGTGATAGAGGGTAACCCCTGCTGTCCTAGTACACATACCCCATTATGAGTTAAATCAATACTAAAAGACATTCTGTTTATATCTACACCATACCTACTTGATTCCTGTTGTACCACAATTAACATAGTTATCACTTTGATAGCATCAGTGACAGAAGTGTGGCAAACCCAAACAGTAGGCATACAGCCTGAGTATGAAACAACTGTTAAAAAAATCACACTGTGTCCATAAGTGGCATAGATCACTCATTGCAACAATAGTAAATGTATTACTATTTGAATAAGTTAGTCATCACAGTTGCAATGAGATTGTCTTTATCAGGTACAACATACTCAGTAAGTGCCTACAGGAAAATCTATCCTATATACATCTCCGATACAGGTACATCATTGTTGGCTCAGTAGTGCTATGATATTTAGAAGTTGCTTGGCCTGATCCATGCAATTACAATGTTTCTTACAAAGAATACTTACTGCATCTTCAGTATTGAAACACACTGAAGGTCTATGTATGTACATCAGCAGTACACCTTCATCAGTAAGAATGCATGTGATACTGGCAGTCACGAATTTCACAGCGTTGAACAGGCAATGCTTTTCCATATGTTTACATCAGCCTCTCTATGTTGAGTAAACCATTGCAGTAAATGTACTACTATGTAAATCACCTACTAAATGTATCACTACTTTTATCTTGAGCATGCTAGTGTCTTGTAGTTAATTTATGTGCTTCTTTTAATTAATGTATACTCACTAGTGTTAAAACCTTTCTACAACTGTCATCATGCACCTTCAGCATTTATATTGAATAACGGCACAGTACCAGTTGTGGTGTGGTGTGGGGCATCGGTAGGTAAGGCCATGCAACTACTAAGTGTGTACGCGTTGTGCAGCTGCAATCAGGGATGTGTACATTTGGTGTACATGGCCTCAGTTTTGCTGTTGATCTCCACTGAGCATGCAGTACCTGGTCAGGTGGGTGGGGATGTCTCGTAGTACATTTAGACAATTGTTTGTTATTTCTGTCACCTGCTGCTGGATGTCTGTCATTGGTTGTGTTGACTTGGTCCTCCCCCATACTTGAATGTGTGTGTGTGTCTGTGTGTGTGTGTGGTGCTGGGGGGTGAATTCGGAGTTAGGGTTTTCAACCCTAACAGCGAATTTCCTCACTTTTGTCGCTGTGGAACAACCCTAACTAATGCATTAAACGGAGTTTTTTGCCTCTAATTTCCCTTCTTTTTGAGAATGATATTGAGAAATAGTGAATGTAATGCGGTGGCGGGAGCGCAGGGCCGATGTCTTGTGGCATAGTAACAGGAGCAGCAATGCAAACAGAAATGCTAACAGTGGCACACATGGTAACAAAAGCGCGAATGAGAACAGAAAGGGTAACGCACACGGTGGCGTAGACGGGAACGGTGTGCCACATGATGTCTGGTCACATAGTAACATGGCGCCTGTAAATGGAAATGTCAATGGGCATGGTGACGCAAAGTGAAACAGAAAGAGAAACAGCGGTACACACAAATGGCAAAAAAGTAACAGAAGCGCAAATGAAAGCATAAAGGATAGCGTGCGTGGTGGCATTGGGGTGTGCACTGGGATCATCACTCTAACTCTCACCCCATGACCTGTGTAAAGCAGCAGAAGTATAGGGAATGGGGTGAGAGTTAGGACTCATGATCCCAATGCACACCCCAATGCCGGTTGGGGGTGGGGTGCAAGGGGTTTTCAACTCTAACAGCGAATTTCCTCACTTTTGTCACTGTGGAACAACTCTAACTAATGCATTAAACTGAGTTTTTGCCTCTAATTTCCCTTCTTTTTGAGAATGATAACAAGAAATAGTGAATGTAATGCAGCAGTGGGGCCGGTGCCCTCTGGGCCCAGCGCTCCACCCCCTGTCTTGATGGCGAGCACGGGGCCCTTCTGGGCCCCAAGCTCCCGCCACATGATGTCTTGTGGCATACTAACAGGGACAGCAACGCAAACAGAAATGCTAACAGTGGCGCACATGGTAACACAAGCAAGAATGAGAACAGAAAGGGTAACGCACATGGTGGCGTAGACGGGAATGGTCTGCCACATGATGTGTTGTCATATAGTAACATGGTGCCTGCAAACAGAAATGTCAATGGCCATGGTGATGTAAAGTGAAACAGAAAGATAAACAGTACTGTAGACAGAAATGGCAAAAAATAACAGAAGCGCAAATGAAAACACAAAGGATAATGCACATGTGGTGGCGCAAGCGTCAACAGTAAGTGAAGCGAATTGCGAACCCTTAAAGCGGAAGAACAGCAGTAACAATGTCATAAAGCGCACAGGCTGGTTTTCCCCAAAACCTGCATTGAGAAAAGACAGTGAGTACAAATAATGTATGCAAAATAATGAGTATCGAGCGAAAATGAGATCTTGGAATACTAAATACATTATATCTCAGGAACCGTGCGATGTAGAAAAAAAATTTAAAGTCATATTATTTACAACTGTCCTGGCTAATTTGAATCTTAGCCCCATTGTGGAGCTAAGAAATTTTCAACGAAAAGTCCATATCTCACACGTTTCGAGAATCTCACAGGCCCTGAAAAGCTGGCAGCCGAGCAGCAATAATGTTATCTATATAGGAAAAAAAGAAAGTTGAGGGCATTAACTTTGCCTCCCTGTAATGTTTTTCACTAAACCACTGAAAGGCACATCTGTGGGCTGTTGGCTGTCTTCCCTCCAAATTTCAGGAAAAAAGACCAAACCGTTATTTTGCAGCAGGGATCCAAAGGATTTCTGTAATGTGTCGGGCGCCGTAATGTTATCCTATGGGAAAAACCGTCAAATTTGGAGTGCTGTAACTTTGCTGCCATGTAATATTTTTTCAATACAACACTGAAAGGCACATCTGTGAGATGTCGGCTCCATTCCCTCAAATTTCAGCTCAAAACTCCCAACCGTTCTTTTGCAGCGCAGTGCCAAAGAATTGCTGTCATTTTCCCACAGACTAGAAAACTACTGTCGCAATTTGTGAAAGCTTTCGCAAAAATTTGCGACACTTTCGTGAGCATGAAAGTAATTTGCGAAAGTACTTTTTCCAGAAATTTGAAAAACATATTTCTGGGGTGTTTTACCACAAAATAAAGACATGGCAAGCATCCTCAGGGCCCGACTAGGTGAATACAAAAAAAATTAGGTTGCTAGAGGTCCCAAATTTAAATGCCAACCATTTTCTGATCACCAACTGAAAACAAATGGCTGATTTGCGAAAGTAACAGGCCCATTTGCGAAAGTAAAAATGCATTTGCGAAAGTGTTGAACTTTTGTTAACTTTTCCCATTGACTTATAATGGGAAACTGTTTTGAATAACTTTTGAACCGTTTAATATTTTCTCGAAATCTTCAAAATGCACGCCGAGGGACCCTGGCATGTTCCCTGAAGATTTTGGGCGGTCATCAAACCCGTCACGACCTGTGAAGCGCGACCATAGAATTCCAGAAAAGCGTAAACGCGCGCACAGATCACACTTAATAACTCCGCAGCCGTATATCCAACCAGTACAAAACTTGGCAGATCCCAAGGCCTATGGTTCTTGATCATAAATTCCAAATTTCAGGCAAATCCATCAAACAGTTGCAAAGTTATTAAGGTGCAAAGTTTTGGGGTTTAACATAGAACTGGCTCCTCAACCCTAACTATGATAGCACTACCGTGCTACCATAATATATACTGTATATGTATATATCCATCAGGCATGATCAAGGGATTCAGGCCTGCAGATTTGTTCTACACAATCACAACAAAGCTGCAGATATACCAGTGGATTTTATATTGCAAGCTCTAGAATTTATTCTCCACCATAGTGCTTTTGAATTTGAGTCCCACTACTATCTGTAGACTTGTGGTTCTGCAACTGGGGCAAGCATGGCTCCGAGTTATGCTAACCTTTGCTTAGGTTGGTGGGAAATGCTGAGGATATATAATGCAAGAATTAAGTGATTTCACCAATAGATATAGTGATGATTATATCCGTGTATGGGAAGGAGACATCAACATTATTCCAGAATTTGTGAAATGGTTACATAACAATGACCTTGACCTTAAATTCACATTCTCATCCAGTAAGCAGAGGTTAACATTTTTGGACCTCATGTTCTATAGTGCACCTTGTGAAATTGTTAGCACTAAGTGCTTCAGAAACATCTGCCATGAATTTTTATTGCTGGCAGAGAGTGCCCACCCCAGTGTCAGTGGTTCAGCAGGTAGCACACTCGCCTCTGAGACCAGGAGATCAGAAGGCTGTAGGTTCTAGCCCCACACCAGGCACATGGGTTAATATCCCAATCCTGACACTGCAGTGCAGCATGAGGGGGGGTGCTGCACTCCTGAGGTGCCGGCTTTCAGATGAGACGTTAAACCAAGGTCCCATTTGCCTGTTTTGGTGGTAGTTCAGGTGGATGTTAAAGATCCCATGGCACTTCTCGAAAAGATTAGGGGGATTTCCCCGGAGCCCTGGCCAAATTTCCCCCCATTCACTAAAATACCACTAACAGCTTGATCTGGTTCAAAATTAGTTGGCATTCATCTGTATCCCCTTCCCCCAGGTCATGCCTGAAAATAGGCAGAATTTCTCTAGTGCACTTACCCGGTCAACAAAAACAAACTAAACTAAACCCCCCAAAGTTAAAGGAGTCTATTCCTTACAGACGGATATTAAGGTTATGCAGAAATTGTACAACAGATAATTTCCTAGAAGAAGCCACCGAATTAGACTTGTTTTTTGAGAGAGGGGTTATGATAAGAATGTGTTAACTGTAGAAAAAACAAAGCCATGTCCCTGGATAGAAAAAATCTATTACATAAGGATACTATAGTAACCAAACAAGGGGCACAGGGTGATGGGGGACTTGTTACATTTGTAACTGAATTTAATGGTCTTGCTGGTAGGATTGGCAACATTGTACATCACAATTGGTCTATTTTGATGGGTGACAGGGAAGCAAGGGAAACTTTAGACAGTAAACGAAGGGTCTCTTTCAAAAGGACCACTAATAGTTGAGATAAAGTGGTACACAGTTGTCTTGCCACAATTACCTCTGCAAATTTAAGTAGAACCTGGTTACTGCAGAGACCAAAATGTTTTTTTTTTTATTTATCTTACTCTTATTTTAGCCTCCTGCAGCCACTGACCTGTCAATTTTCCAGCCACCGCTCCACCTCTGCCGCCGACCCCGGAGAGGGTCGCACCCAGCTAGCATATGCAGCTGTACCCTTGAAGGGGACCTGCACATGTCCCCGCACCAGGCCAGGATCCAATACCGGCACGTGACAATTCAGGCATCGTCGGCCAGCGAAGTAGCAGCTATCAAGCTGCGCAAACAGTGCTGCCATTTTTCCTCCGTTTTTCACCCTTCGGAGTGCAGGCATGCAATGACATCAGGCACTGCATGCCAACATCTGCGGCACTCTGTCCCTTTCTGGCACCACTCTGACAGTACCCCCCCGGTCGTCACCAGGGGCCGCTGCAGAGTGGTGGCACCCTGGAACCCTCCCTGGGATAGGAGAGCAGTCTTCCGGATGCTCAATCCTATCCCTTCCCAGCCGATCCCTGATGACTCAGGCTCGTATTCGAACCCAGGTCGCCAGTGTGGTGTGAGGTGTGGCATCCAGCACCTTAATCTTTAGTGCCACTGGGCCGGCGACCAAAATATTTTTTTATAAGTGTTTGAAGTGCAATGTATTGTGGCATTTTTGGTATTGATCCACCACTAAAAGACTCCTTATCTTCTCTGTGGTCTACGAGACCCTTCGGTTGTTGCTGGTGAGGACCCCATGCTGAGACGTTCGAATCCTGGTGCCAAAGCGATATGTTAATCAATGATATCCTTTGCAACAACCTCAACACTATTAGCCGGCCCAGTGGCACTGAGAGTTGAGGCACTGGATGCCACACCTCGCGCCGGTGACCCAGGTTCGGGAACAAACCCGGACCACCGTGGGTCAGCAGGGGAGAGAGAGAGAGAGGATCGAGCATTTGGAGGACTGCTCTCCTCTCTTGGGGAGGGATCCAGGGGTAGCCCGGTGCAGCAGCGTCCCCTGGTGCAGGCCGGTGGCACTGCAAAGCCCAGGGGCTCACGAGCGAGGGGAAGATGTTGGCAGCTGCCTTCCGGATGTGGTTGGGAACACCCACATTGCGGGCTGGGCGGCATTGCACGTCCAACATTGAGGGCATAAACATCCAGAAATACCCCTCTGGCTCGGATAGGTGATGGCTCTGTCAGTGTGACTGCCACATGCCCAACGCTGGTTCCCCGTCATTGCCCCCTGCGGTTTTCCCTGGGTTGCCTCCCCCGACCAGGGGAACCATGATGAAATTGAAGATGTAGGGGGAACATTGCAGGTGGTAGAGCGAGTCGGCGAGTGCAGTGGCCCGAGAGAGTTCCAAGCTGGAAAGCTAGAAAAATAGTTGTTAAAAAAAAAAAACCCTACATTATTGCCAACGCCTTTAACACCCTCTTTACCAAGGGTCCACATAATGCCCCTCCAGCATCTAGTGGCCCCCTTCCCTGCCATCCAACTCCTCCTGGGGCATCTCCCTCATTGTTACTCTCCCTTGTCACACGGTAGGAGGTACTTAAGCTACTAAGAACCATTCCATCTCGTGGAAGCACCGTGCCGGATGAACTTGAACCCAGGATCCTCAGACTTGCTGCGCCTCTTTTAGCCACTCCTGTTACGTGGCTGTTTAACCTATCCATCAGCATCTCTACAGTGCCCTCAGCATGGAAAGCTGCCAGAACTGTCCCTGTGTTCAAGAAAGGGGACCCCAGAATTCTGTCTAACTATCGCCCTATCGCTTTACTTCCTACCCTCAGTAAGTTATTGGAGAAACTTATCCGCCACCAGATCTCTGTTCATTTACTTACCTTCAACCTACTGTCCCCTGCTCAACACAGGTTCAGGACTGGACATAGCACCACCACTGCTCTCACCCTATTCACCAGTGACGTAAAGTCCAACATGGATAAAGGTCAACTCACTGGTTCTGTGTTCATTGATTTAACCAAAGCTTTTGACTTAGTTACTCCTTGCTCCTAGACAAGTTGCATTCTCTTGGTGCCTCAGAACCTACACTTGTCTGGTTCAACAGCTACCTCGAAAACCATTCCCAATCCATATCCTTTTGCAAAGTTCTCTCATTCCCTGCCCCGTCTCTACTGGGGTCCTGCAAGGGTCTATACTTGGGCCCCTACTCTTTTTTATCTTTGTTAATGATATTCCTACTTCCATATCCCACTGTAACTCCATCATGTATGCTGACGACATTGTACTATATTCTGCATCTCGCTCCATCACTGATCTTAATGACCACCTCACTTCAGCGTTCCAGCAGCTTCAGACCTGGTTCTACCTCAACCCCCTAATCCTCAACCTTCCTAAACCCAGGCCATGCTCTTCGGGTCTGTAGGGAAAGTCCAGGCCTTGTCCCCCAGATTTTGTGTGTTATGTCATGATGGGTCAACTGTACCAACCATGTGCTCCTTCAAGTACCTTGGTGTGACGCTGGATCCTGCACTTGATTTCTCCTCTCACATTAATGAAATATGTTGATCCGTTTAACATGAGGATAGGGGCAGCCTACTGCATTCGCCACTCCTTAACCCCTGCTGCCAGGGTCTTGTTGGCTAGAGGTGTCCTGCTCCCGTGGCTTCTCTGTGCTGTCCCACTTGGGTAGAGGGAACCCTGAGGAGAGCTACAGGTTGGGTGGAGAGGAGCTGACTGTCACCAAGGATGAAAGGGACCTAGGGGTTATCATCTCTGATGACCCTAAGGTATCAAAGCAGTGTACAAAGGCAGCAGGGAGGGCCAGTGGAATGCCTAGGTGCATAGGCAGAGGTATCACTAGCAGAAGGCGGGAGGTGGTGATGCCATCATATAAAACATTGGTAAGGCCTCACCTGGAGTACTGCATGCAGTTCTGGTGACAACACCTGAACAATGACATTGACAAGGTGGAGACTATCCAGAGAAGGGCAACAAAGATGGTGCAGGGCTTACACCACAGAACGTATGAGGAGAGACTAAGGGACCTCAATATGTACTCACTGAAGGAGAGGAGACAGCAGGGGGACATGATTGAAACTTTCAAGTACTTTAAGGGCATACATAAGGTGCAGGCAGGTGAACTTTTTCAATGTACAAAAAGTACTTGAACAAGGGGGCACAATATGAAATTGGAGGGGGTAGATTAAGAGGTAATGTGAGGAAGTTTTTCTACACAGAAAGGGTAGTCGACACATGGAATAGTTTGCCACAGGAGGTAGTGGGGGCAAGCGCAGTGGAGGGGTTTAAGCATGCTTGGGACAGGCACAAGGGAAGCCTGAGTGGGGAGGGAGTGATGACAAGCCATTGATCACATACTGTAGGATCAGTGGCCACATACAATGCATAGGGCCTATGGGCAGACTGGATGGGCCTAGCGGTCTTTATCTGCTGACAGTTTCTATGTTTCTATCCTTTCCCACGCTGCTGCTGGAAATCTCCGAAAGTGGGATACCACTTACAACAATATTTGTAGGTTTGCTCTGTCTGCCCCTCGCCTTGCCCACCACTGTCTTTTCTACACTGGCTATCACCTAAATCCCATCGCTTTTACTCACTGGGCTGTTTCATTGATTTTATGACCAGAACTCCCTGCCCTAATGCTCTTAGATCCATGTTTAGCCCTGTGCTTCACTCCTGCCCACTAAGGTCCTCTATTTCTCCTCTGCTCACTGTCCCGTGTTGCTCTACCAAAATGGGTGAGCAATCATTCATGCATTTTGCCCCCAAATTCTGGAATATCCTCCCCCATGTTTAAAGGGCCCCTTGTCCCACCCTTCTTTCAAATCTGCACTATTTTCTCACCTATTGGCACTAGACACTTGTGACTGCATCTAATCATAGCCTATCCTAACTGCCATTACCCCGATTTCAACTACTGCTCATACTACCTTTAATGTTTTGACATGCCTAACTCATCTCTGTGTGGATGGTCCTGCTTGATGTATAAAACTGTCTATCCCTGAGAGGATTTCTGTTGTAAAAATTTTTTTTTTACTTAAGACTGTATCTATGTACCTGAGTTCTGTTTGTAATTACTGTATTTCTGTACTCTCCCGGGTTGTGTCTGAAAATAGGCAGGTTTATTGCCTAATGCACTTACCCGGTCATCAAAAGCCAAATAAAATAAACTGGATGAACGCATAAAATAAAGAATACTGATTTATTCTGTACAGCAGATGTTCTTTTCATGAGGATAAGCCCCAGACTAACAAATTCTCTGACTGACAGGCATTACATGGCACTGCCAGGTAGTGCAATAATTTGCTGCATGCAGGTTCTAAATGCTTGTAAAGGGGTGGCAGCTAACAGTAAGCCCCATGCTTAATTTGTGCTTCACATCACTGCCAGGACAGTGAATGTGAGCACCACTCGAACAAGCAATAACACTATAACAGTTTCTAAGAAAGTTTTAAGGCAAAAAAAAAAACATTTGTATAACTATTTCAAGGTATTACAATTAAACAAAACAGTACTCCACTGTGAGGGGGTGGGGAGGAGGAAAGAATCTGGACTACACTGGGGACCAGTCAGAGTAGCATCAGAGCAAGGGGAACACCATAGCACTGGAAGCTTGGTCATGCCACAAGTGCTAAAGTGCAGGGAAAGGGAAGAGAGGGAAGTTAGCAGCAGGAGGATACCCAGAATGCAGGATCACACTTTAATAACAGTTGCATAACAATAACAGGTGGACTGTCCACATGAAAAGACATTCCTAAGGAGGGAAAAAGGTGTTGAATGCAGTATCATCAGAAACAGTTGCATAAGATAGGTTCAAGAACATTTACTGCAAAATAATTAAAGACAGAGACTATCACCAGAGAAAGATTAAGTCCCAAAATACACTGAGTCCAGTAACAAAAGTTCAAGACTTCCGTTGACTTTTCCGGTCAGTGGGAATGGAGGCACGCGTGAATTGCACCAGTTCCTGTCAGGATGGGGTCAGGTCGTTAAAAGTGACCCAGGAGTTCTGCCCACTGTCAAATCTGCACCACTTGACTCTGTAAGTCCAGGAACCACAAGGAAACTTCTTAAGATCTTCTCGATCTGGTACATCGGTGTGTGTAGAAGAGAGTTCTGAGAAGAAGAAGAGAAAGTCCCAGGCAAATCAGGTAAAACAGAATCTGGCTGGCGAGTGTCAGGAGTGGGAAAATCTGTAGGAACTGGTTGCAAGTTTTCTGAAGGGATCTCAGCTTCAGAGAGGATGGCAGGCTCAAGTGCAGCTTCATTGTTAGGTGGACTGGGGTCATCTGGAAGGTTGTTATTCAGGTACCCATGTTTCAGTCAGTTGATGTGGACTTTCAAACAACATGAAGTCTTGCTGTATTCTGACATATGCAGTGATGTCCAACCTTTGAACTGCCCCAGAGAGGAAAGAGTTAACTTTTCATGCAAGGCATGGAATGCTGAACTCGAGCTCGGTTGAGACTCTGTCTGTTGTTGTTTGAACTCAAACCGCCAGATTCTTTACTCCGCCTCACTGAACAGTCGCTCCGGAGATTTCTCCTTTGCTCGGTTCAATTTAGTAGGTTAAAGTGTCGTTTTCCTCGGTCCCAACCAAATTTAATCCGTTTAACCTGTCGGTTCAGTCTCTGTCTGTGGTATCATGAGTACTAGATAGGTTTATTTTTGTTTCTTCTGTGTGGAACTTGTAAACGTTGTATCGGTTCGGTTTGAACCGATCAGGTTTGTTCAAAAAAGTTTGTTCTACTTTTAGAGTGTGGTAACCGGTCCTTATCAGTTCTAAAAAAAAGATTTCATTACATTTTTTTCCACGACCCGTAACACGGTCAGGAACCGATAAGGGTGTCTTGCCAGGCAGATTGCCGAAAAAAGGGTAAGTTTGGTTAGGACTGGCCATGTCCGAGAAACCCAAGAGAAAAACCGGGCCCACTGGGTTTCAACACTGTAGTGTGTGTGGGGAAGCCTTTGCTAAGGCTGACCCCCACACCACCTGTGTTTATTGTCTGGGGTTTGACCACCTCGATTCAGACTGCCAGATTTGCAAAAATTTTCCCTCAGCTACCCTGGAAAAGAGAGTTGGTAGGCTCAGGGAAAGGGAGGCCAAAAAGTCTGCTGACCCGGATGGCCAGCCCGGTTCAGTTCCAACCGAACCAGAAGGAGTGCCCTCTGACCAGGGCGAGACTTCTTCGGGCAAAAGGATAACTGACTCTGAGGAGTCGGTTCCGGTTAAAAGAAAAAAAAGGGATAAATCAGCCGGTTCGGATCCACAGCTTCTTTCTCCGACCGCTGATGAAATAGCCAAAGCGATAAGGATTGTTCAATCGCTAACCCCGGTTCCGACTGAACCGGCACCATCGGTTAGGGGCTCGGTTCGGTCGGTTCCCACGGTTCCAGATTATAATTTAGAGGATTTTTATGAACCGGAGGAGGAGGAGGGGAGAGTATGAGGATAGTGATGGTGATTATGAAAGTCTGGATGTGCCATTGACCCGGACATCTCCCCAGACAGACCTTCAGGGGTTTCTCCTCCTAGGCTTTCTGAGTCCCCTTCCCATTTTATGTTTTACAAAAAAGTGGCTGAAACTCTTCAGCTTCCTATGGAGGAAGCACTGGAGGATCAGGAGGAGCCTGATTACATTGAAATGATGGACATCCCAGAGTCCAGGAGGCTGTCTACTCCCCTCCATAAGTCTTTTGGGAAACAGACAAAAATTTTAAAGAATCCTAATTCTATACCTCCTGTGGACAAGAGAATGGACAAGAGGTATACTCTGTCAGGCTCAGATATGCAGTTCCTTACCCAGCAATGCAGCCATGTTGGGGTAGTGCAGGCTGCTGCCTGTGACAAGGCAAATATACCCTTGGCTTCACACCCCCCAGATAAGGACTCCAGGAGGATTGATGCCATGGCAAAGAAACAGTACATGGCAGCATCCTTGGGACTCAGGCAGGCTAATTATATGGCCTATACAGCTAGATACCAGAAGTCTAGATGGGACACTGTGATGGCTCTGGCTAAACAAGTCCCTGGCCAGCTTGCCAATGAGCTGGAGCAGTTGGCTGCAGATGGTATTGAGGCAAATAAGGTGCAATTTCATGCTGCAGTAGACTCCAATGATGTTTCATCTAGAGTCATAGCTACATCTGTGGCCCTTTGTAGGATGGCTTGGCTCAGATGTACTAGCCTGTCTCAGGATACCCAGACTAAGGCCATGGATTTTCCTGTTGTGGGTAATTCTCTCTTTGGGGAGCAAACAGAGAACTACATGAAGAAAATGGATGAATACAGGACCACCTATAGGAGTGCTGAGGCCAAGGAAAGGCAAGCCACTCCCCAGAGGCAGCATTCCAGGGGCAGGGGTAGGCCTTTTCATAGGCCTTTCTACCAAGCCCAGGCCTCCTCTACCGCCTTTGCCCAGAGGGGGTTCTTCAGAGGGAGAGGCAGACGGGGTACAAGCAGGCCTGCTACCACCCCTCAGCCTAAAGCCCCTGCCAAACAGGCACCCTGATGGGTTTGCCAGGGCCGATTCTCCACCACCTGTAGGGGGCAGGCTGCCTTAATTTGTCCAGGACTGGATGTCTTTAATATCAGACAAATGGGTCCTGGAAGCAGTGAGCCAGGGACTGGTTCTCAGCTTCAAAAAATTTCCCAAGATGAGAACCAGATCCTTTCCACCTGCAGATCCCTCAGAGCACTTGCCCTAGAGGCAGGGTCTCTTCCTCTTGGCTCTGAGAGCCATAGAAAGGGTTCCACCCTCATGAGAAAAGGATTGTACTCCAGGTACTTCCTAACTCCCAAAGACAGGAGAATGGCGCCCATCCTGGATCTCAGATATTTAAACAAGCACCTTTTAAAGCCAAAGTTCAAAATGGTGACTCTGGGAATAATTCTCCCTCTCTAAGGCCAGGAGACTGGCTAGTTTCCCTGGACCTCAAGGATGCCTATTTCACATTCTCATCAGAAGCGCCCATCAAAGTACTTCAGGTTGAGTTGCCCTCAGGCCACTATCAATTCAGAGCAATGCCCTTTGGCCTAACTTCAGCTCAAGGGTGTTCACAAAATGCCTGGCAGTAGTGGTTGCTTTCCTAAGGAGAAAAAAGATCTCCATCTTTCCATACCTGGATGACTGGCTCATAGTAGGTCAGTCTCCAGACCAAGTCAAGTCACACCTTCAGATAACTCAGCAGCTGCTCCCTTCTCTAGGATTCCTTCTGAATTTCTCAAAGTCAGTTCTAGAGCCTGTGCAACTCCTCACCTTCATATGGGCAGAGCTGGGTACATTAAAGGCAAGAGCCTTCCTTCTCCTGGACAGAGCAAGGACCCTTGTTACACTGGCCTCTTCATTCACCCTCCAGGTGTCTCGACCAGCAAAGCATTTTCTGCAGCTCCTGGGCCACATGGCTGCCTCTATAGCAGTGGTCCAAGGAGCAAGATTTCAGATGAGGGACATTCAGTTCCACTTGAGAGCCTTCTGGTCTCAGAGAAAGGATCCTCTGACCAAACTAATCCCAGTGACTCGAACGCTGATCCAGGCTTTGCAATGATGGCAGGATCAGGACAACCTAAGGCAAGGAGTTCCCTTTGTCACTCAATCTCATTCTCTAATCCTTACCACAGATGCCTCCCTCTTGGGCTGGGATCCCATTTGGGGGACCTGACCACCCAGGATTGTGGTCACCTCAAGAATCTCTGCTTCACATCAATCTCTTAGAACTCAGAGCAGTGTTTCTAGCACTTCAAGCTTTTTCCAAGTCTGTTCAGAACAAAGTAGTTCAGATCAGGACAGACAATACCACCACAGTGTGGTACATCAACAAGCAAGGGGGCACTCGGTCTTCGGCCTTGTGCACAGAGGCAATGAAGTTGTGGTCTCTGGCCTATTTCCTGAATACCTCTCTCATAACAGTGCACCTCCCAGGGAAGGACAATGTACTGGCAGATGCTCTCAGCAGGATATCTCAAGGCCATCACGAATGGTCCCTAGATCCCCTGATTTTGAAGTTGCTCTTCTCCAGATGGGGCACCCCACAGATAAATCTTTTTGCAGCCCCAGACAATCACCAACTTCCTCTTTTTTGCTGCAGGCCCCCAGTGTTGGGCTCAGTCCCCCTGGATGCCCTAGTTCTCAATTGGGAAGGGAAGTTCCTATATGCTTTTCCCCCCTTCCCTCTCCTGTTCAAGGTACTAGTTAAAATCAGGTCTCAATCCTGCAAAGTGATTCTGATTGCTCCAGACTGGGCCAGACAGCCCTGGTACCCTCTCTTGCTGTCCTTAGCAGTCCACCTTCCCCTGTCTCTTCCCAGGAATTACAACCTGTTAACATGTTCTCAGGGGAGGGTCTGGTATCTGAATCTCAAATCCCTCAATCTCAAGGCCTGGCTCTTGAGGAGTTAGAATTCGGTTGCCTCTCTCTAGGTGTTCTGGATATTTTAAAGGCTTCAAAAGTCTTCCACCAGAAAGACTTACAACTCAAAATGGAAAAGGTTTACTATTTGGTGCTCTGGGAAGCATATTTCTCCAGAGTCTGCTGGTTTGCCTGCAGTCCTTGACTATATGGTTCATCTCAATAGCTTGGGACTCAGACCAGCTACACTTAGAGTGCATCTGGCAGCTGTCTCTGCCTTCTTGTCAGCAGACAAGCACTCTTCCCTTTCAGCTCATCCTATATTCTGTAAGTTCTTCAAGGGATTACTGCATACCAATCCTCCCTTCAGGGACCCTGCCCCTGCTTGGGACCTTAATGTTTGCATTGCTCAGCTTATGCAACCCCCTTTTGAGCCTTTGTCCTCAGCAGAGCTTAAGTACTTGACTTGGAAAACTGTGTTTTTGGTAGCCATTACTTCTGCCAGACGCATAAGTGAGTTATAGGCCCTGTCAGTGGAGCCTGATTTTATTTCTTTCCGTAGAGATAAGGTGGTCCTCAGGACTAATAGGAAGTTTTTGCCTAAGGTGGTTTCAGATTTCCACCTTAACCAGTCTATGTCTCTTCCCGTTTTCTTCACTGACCATTCCTCCTCTGGGGAGAGGAGGCTGCACAGCTTGGATGTGAAAAGGGCCCTTAGCTACTACATAGAGTGCACCAAGGGTCACAGGTTTGACTCTCTCCAACTGTTCCTCAATTATGGTGAGGTTGGTAAGGGAAAACCTGCCACTAAGAGATCTATTGCCAGGTGGATTGTCTCTTGCATACAATTTTGCTATGAAAAATTAGGTAGGATCCCACCCTCAGGCCTGAGGGCTCACTCTACCAGAGGTACAGCTGCTTCCCTGGCTGCTGCCAGGGATATTCCTATCTTAAGAGATTTGTCAAGCAGCCGCCTGGAAAACAGTACATACTTTTACCAAGTATTACTCTCTGGATATCCAGGCTAGGAGTGATGCTCGGTTTGGCACAGCAGTGCTTCAGGGCCTATTCCCGAAATAGGTTCTGTCCCTCCTCCATGGAGGTACTGCTTGGTAGTCTGCATATGTCAGAATACAGCAAGACTTCATGTTGTTTGAAGAAAAAATTACTCACCTTAGTAATGTTGTTTCTTCTAATGGAGTCTTGCTGTATTCTGACCTCCTCCCCTGCCTCCCCTCTCAGAACCTGGGGTTTTGGGATGTGGGTGGGCAGCAACAGTGTTGGCACTCTGGAGGTGCCCCATTTTTCTCACCCTCTTAATTTGGATGTGTGTGTTGTGTTTTGTTTTATTTTTTGGGTTTCCTGACTTGAGTCTTTGCCTTGGAACCAAAAAATCTTTTTATTATATTTAGTAGCCAGTTGGCTAGTGTAAGTTTACAGCTTCCACACAGGACACCCAGTGAGTATAGCTCGTAAAGATCTGGCGGTTTGAGTTCAAACAACAACAGACAGAGTCTCAACCGAGCTCGAGCTCAGCGTTCCATGCCTTGCATGGAAAGTTAACTCTTTCCTCTCCGGGGCAGTTCAAAGGTTGGACATCACTGCATATGTCAGAATACAGCAAGACTCCATTAGAAGAAACAAAATTACTAAGGTGAGTAATTTTTTCTTGTTGTGTACCAGCTTTCCATCGGACTTGCAGCGTAGACAAACATGCACTGGAGGAAGCTTTTCTGCTATGTAGACGGGACCAGTCCAGGGGCAAAGCAGTTTCTTGATGGTGCCTGGAACAAGGACAGGTTGGTACAAATACACAGTGTCCCCAATGGAGAATGAAGGCTGATGTGACTTGGCTGCTGACATTTTCTGCATGGCCCAATGTGGTGATTGTAACATGTCTGGCAAGTTCAACCTGTTCCAGCATAGGAATAATGAATGAAGAAGCTAATTTAGGAACTTCTAGCAGTGAGAAATCCCCGTCCAGTGGAGTTCTTGGGTGATATCAATGGACTAAGAAGAATGGTGTGTACTCTGTACTGTGAACACAAGGGCTGGTATTGTGGGCAGATCGCACAAAGGGGTCAAAATGGTCCCAAGTGTCCTGAGTCTCATCCAGGTACTTGGAGAGTGTGTGGAGAATGGTATACATCATTCTTTCATTCTGTCTGTTGCATTGTGGATGGTAACTTGTGTGTGTCTTTTTTATGTGGAGAAGTTTGCAAGTTTCTCAAACAATAGTTGAAAGGTAGTTAGTGCCTCTGTCTGAATGCAGGTACAGTGAAGTACCGTGATGACAAATGACTGTGCTGAGGAAGGCACTTGCCACTGTGGCAGCTTTAATGTCTTTTAGGGAGATTAGTTGAAATATTTTATTAGGTAGTCCACAAAAACAAGGATGTATTTGTTGCCAGAGTCAGAGCATGTAGGTAAAGGCCCAAGAATGTCTGTGCTGACTCTTTAGAATGGTTCAGTGGCTACAGGCATTGGAATAATGTGTGCCTTTGTCAGTTTGGCAGGAGGCTTTCTTTGGGAGCAGGGCTGGCAGGATATGACAAATCAGACAATGTCCTTGTTCATGTGAGGCCAGAAGTGAAGCCTTGTCTTTTCGAGAGTTCTGTGTATTCCCATATGACCTCCAGAAAGTGGAGAGGCATGAGTGGAGAGAACTCAATTGGTTAGAGAGGCTGGCACAACTAGCTGTACATGAGTTATATCCATGTGATATCCCTTGCTTTCCTTGGAACAAATGTGGAAAAGCACACCATCATTGAGAAAGTATTGTGAAGCAAAGAAAAGTACATCCTGGCGATGCTTCTTTTGTTGCGGTAAGGTTCCAGACTCTAAGTATGAGATTATGTCTGTGAATTGAGGGTCTGTTCTTTGTTGCATTTTGGCTGTTGCCAGGGATAGATCAGAAGTAGAGAAAATGAGAAGCTCTTTAGGTGCCTGCAGTAATTCAGGATTTGTGTGTTGTTCTGTAGAAGCAGTTGGTAGCAGCAAAGCAACTTGAGGTGTTGTAGGAGTGTCCACAGGAAGCACATCCGTGGCATGGAAAAGAAGAGCTTGTAAGCAGGATTCTTCATCTGTTGAGGATGATGCAGAGGGATATCTTCTCTGGCTTACACCATCAGCATTTGAGTTAACTTGACCTGGTCTGTACTGAATTTCAGAGTTGTAGGACTGCAGCGTGGTGATCCATCGGGTGAACTTGCCTACTGATGCCTTTATTTCAAAAAACCATCTGAGGGCAGAGTGATCAACGATAGCTGTAAAGAAGGAGAAGCGAAGGTAGCAGTCAGATTTCTTTATGGCAAATACTATGGCTAGACATTCTTTTTCTGTGATGCATAGTTCTGCTCAGCTGAAGAATGATAGCACCTGGCATTAGGAAACAACTCATTCTGTTCCATCTTGTATTTGGCAGAGCACAGCTCCCACTGCAAAGGAAATGCATCTGAATAGAGCTTGAAGGGTTGGTCAAACCTTGGGTGGACCAATATTGGAGAAGTGATTAGGTTTTGTTTCAAGGTTTCAAAGGCCGCTTTGCATTCGGAAGTCCATGTATAGTCACATCCCTTTTTGGTGAGGGCATACAATGGAACTGCAATCTTGGCATAGTTGCAAATGAACTTTCGGTAGTAGCCAAACAAGCCCAGGAAAGCTCGAAGGTCTTTGAGATTGTTAGATTCTGGATAGTATTTGACTGCTGAGATCTTCTCTGGATCTGGAGAGATGCCTTGAGAACTAACAACATGTCCCAGGTAATGAATTTGATGCTGTGCAAAACAACACTTCTCTGGGCAAAGCTTGAGATTGGCTTGTCTGAGACTTTCAAACACTTCTTTGAGATGTTGGAGGTGCTCTGGCAAAGTTTTGCTGAAGACAATGACATCGTCCAGGTCGACTAGGCAAGATTTCCAAGATAACCCATGCAGTACGGCTTCCATAACATGTTGGAATATGGCTAGACTGTTCCAAAGTCCCATAGGCAGATGCTTGAATTAAAAAAGTCCCAAGTGGCAGCTCCAGGCTGTGCATGGACAAGAAGCTGGATCAATGGAAACTTGGTAGAACCCACTCTGAAGGTCTGGATTGGTGAAGTAAGCAGGGCCGGCTGCACCAAGACTCTCCAAGGCATCTTTGGTTGTAGGTAAGGGATGAGCAACCTGCACCGTGTAGGCATTGAGTTTTCTGTAGTCTACCATGAAGCGATACCCTTTGTCCTTCTTTGCCACCAGCAGGCAAGGTGCACCCCAGGGACTTGTAGATTTTTCAACAATGTCTTGTTCCAGCATGTCTTTGATTATGTCCTCTAGGACTTGTTTCCGTTTGTGTCCCACTTTGTAGGCTTGCTGATGGATTGGTTTCTGGTTGGGCTGCACCTCGATGGTGTGTTGCAGGATATCACAGCATCCGAGCCTGTTATCTGGAACCACAATGACATCTGGGTAATTCTCCAGGAAGTTCAAAAGTTGTTGCTTTTGTGTTGGAGATGCTGGAAGTTTTGAAGAGGATAGTCACTGACTGGGGGTTAACTCTGTTGAAGCTGGAGTGGTTGTGATAGTACTGACAGGATAAGAGTTGGTGGAACCAGGCTAAGGGTCTTGCATGAGGTGGAGCTGGTCCCCTGTAGACAAGCAGACAAACTTTCCAATGTTGGCACCCTTTGAAATGACCACAGGCCATTTTCTTCATTGAATTTGTAATTTGAGGCAGGCAGTCCCTTCTGGAGCAGTGTCCTGCACCGTGGAGTGGAGCGGGAGGTTCGGCACTGACCCTACCACGAGGTGGGAGCTGGGGTGGAGGCACAGTTTGTAGCTCCATGGGGGCAGGGTGTAGCACATTTATTTTGAACCAGTGCAGGCATTAAGCTGCTGACCAACAGGACTGGAACACTTGTACAGTGCTAGGCTGGTAAAAGTAGGAGGGCTCTAGGTTGCTATACACCCAGGAGACAGTTCATCTTCACTCTCTGCAGCCAGGGTTATTCTGTAAATAACATTCAAGCAGTTCAGACATACTGGGGTGAATAACTTGGGGTACCCAGTGATGCAGCCAAGCGAGAGGGAGGGTCTGGACAGAAGGAGGGCCGCATTGTCCACCACATGTGGCATTTTTGGTATTCATAGAATCATAGAAGCTTGACAGCAGAAAAGGACCATGCCGCCCATCTAGACTGCCCTCCCCCCTACACCTCCTCCTCCCTGCCAGCCCCCACTCTCCTCCGATACTCAGCCCCACATGCTTGTCCCATGCTCTCTTGAATTCTTCCACCAATTTAGCCCCCACTACTCTGTCAGGTAGTCTGTTCCAGGGCTCCCCCACCCTCTCTGTGAAGAAACGCCCTCTCACATTGCCCCTGTATCTTTTCCTTGCAGTCTGAGGCTGTGCTTTCCAGTTTTGACCCCCTCCTTCCTCTTAAATAAACCTTCTTCTCCCACTTTATTGGGTCCCTTTACATATTTAAAAGTGTCAATCATGTCTCTCCTTTCCCTCATCTTCAGCGTGTACAGATCCAGCTCCTTACACCTCTGCTCATATGACTTTCCCTGCATACTCTGCACCCGGCATTGGTCTGCCACTAAAAACCCCTTATCTTCTCTGTGGTCTGCCAGACCCTTCCATTGCTGCCAGTGAGGATCCCATGTTGGACCGTTCGAATAACTGGACAGACACATGAAATAAGGAATGCTGGCTTATTCTGTCAACAGATGTTCACTTCATGAGGACAAGCCCCAGACTAACAAATTCTCTAACTGACTGACTGACATTACATGGCACTGCCAGGCAGTGCAACAATTTGCTACATGCAAGTTCTAAGTGCTCTTGTAACATGGCAAAAGTAACAGCATGCTAAGTAAGGCAAATGATTGGGCTAAATAGCTCATGTGCTACTAGTTCAACATGGCATTATTCCACTGATAATGCTGTGCTGCTAGTGAAGTACTAGATTCAACCATGGAGGAGACAGCAACATTGTGCTAAAATGCAGACACTGACAAGTAGACGTCTTGTCTTTCCCACCCATCTGAATGCTCATAACAGTCGCAGCGTTCCACAAATCTCAGTATAATCATGCCGTGTGCGTCTTGCTATAGAAGTCTGTTGTCAGTATCTGGCTTTCTGAAGTCGTGCTGTCTTGTGCTGGGTGACTTAGTGAGGAGCTGGTCTTGTGCCCTGTCCACAAGTACTTTCTTTCTCTCTCTCGTAACCTTGTCCGGCTGATGCTGGTGCTGTGTGTCAGAGATGCCTGGCTTTCGCGTGTCCTGCAGCTATTCCACTTATTGTGTGCAGCACCGGCTCACCCCTTGATGGTTCAGTGAACCATAAAGTGCAAATATCACCCACCAGCCTGACCCAAGGAAATAGCTGCAAACAGTTACAGATACAGACCTAGGAAAGCAACACACAGTACTTGAAGCAGAACCTGAAGCCGACTGAGCATGCATGTACAGCAAAGAAACACAGCCTCAGAAATTATGCAAAGCAGTTAGTGACTTAGATGTGGAAACAGAAACATCAGTGTACTGGAGTCCTCATAATGACCCTATGACAAAAATGGCCATGTAGATTCACAGGAAACATCGAATGTTAGTTTAAACAAACTTTTCTGCCTTTGTATAGGAAATGTTATTTCCGTCACATCTGTATGTAAAAAAGCATCTAGTAAATTACTGAAAAGTGCAGTCAAAATTTATTAAGTAACCAAATACCGTCTGTATAACATGTAATAAAAAACTATAAATAAATTTGTAACATTCATAAGTATTGCAACACCATGTTACAAGTGCATTAAGCCACTCTGAAGGTGACATCTAGTGGGGAATTAATGCATGGTTGGGCCATTGTAGGCACAAGGACGGTGCCAACCATGCATTAATTCCCCATTAGATGCCACCTTTGAAGTGGCTTAATGCTTACTTAAAGGGACGGCAGCTAACAGTAAGCCCCATGCTTAATGTATGATTCACAGTATGTAAATGTGCTCATAATGGCATCAGGTTTATACATTCAGCAGATTGTGGCACAGAGGTAGAGGTGCAGAGTGTATCACTTGTGATACAGCATTTACTTTGTATGCCCTATGGTGCCCATACAACTTGATTTATGTGGGTTGTACTGTTTGACCATTAAAACAGAGAATTTGAGTACATGTGAGGTCATTGTCAGCAGTAGACAGGATACTCCTGTTGGCATGCATTATACTGAGTGCCACAATTCCAACCCTGATTTGATTAAATTTATGGGTATAGAACATGTTCCTTCTTTGAAAAAAGGTGGAATTGGAATTAACCATTTATTGAGATATGAGAGCTATTGGATTTTTTCATTGAGAAGGGTCAAACCACATGGTCTTAATGACCAGTGGGATATTAAACCTTATTTGTTGAATTAATAGCCTTTTAGTTTAGATTGGCCTACACTACCCTATCAATAATTGAGGGTCTCTAGTTGGTAATACTTAATATTTAGGGATTCAACCCTTAGATCAGTTATATTATGCATCACTTTACTTGTACATTTTTAACTTGGTGTTACTGGTGTATTTAATATCTTAACATCTTTTTCTGTGTCTTTTTTCCTATATTTCCTCTTTCTGCTTCTCCTTCTACTCTGGAGACTGGTATTTGTGGATCACAACTGTTGGCAGATCACAGCAGCCTCTCTTTTTTTCTATTTTTCAGAGTTAAAGCTTTCATTTTAACTGTCCAATACCTGCATTATGCATTGAATATTTTTAGTCTATGTAAGAGTGCTATCTTTTGCAGCTCACGGATTAACTGGTACAAGTTGTGACTGTTGTTTTGCTATGTCATGTTTATATTGCAATCACCTGTTTGACAATACTTGCAGTTTTGTAATTCACTAATCCAATGTTTATTCATGAGTTTGGATATTTAAATGTGACTATTGTTTCCCGTAGACACACTGACAAAGAGTTTATACTCGAAGCGCCAAACCTGTTTTGTGGTGTATGGTCTTGACTGTTTACTCACTTCACTATAATGCATTAAAGCATTTTAAATCATTAAAATGTGAAGTGTAGTGCTTTCTACTTTCAGAATGCAGGCTTGTGGTTTATGCAGTTTGGAGACATCCCTTCACTCTCTCTCTCTCCAGTCCCACCTACCGGCAGTATTGCATACCTTGGGCTCTGCAGGCTCAATACCTCACCCTACTTCATGGCTTCAGGTCATACAGACTCCAACAGGGCCCCATTGCCTGGTGTGTGACTGGCCTCCTGTAGTTGACTCTGCACAGACAGATGCTTTGGGGAGGAAGGTTTTCTCCTTGGTTCGCACAATGATGTACATTTTGGCACATCAGGCACACTTGGCAGCTTACAACAGGTGCCTATGGGTGCGGCTAGGATAGCTCCTAGCTGCCATGCTGCACTCTGAATTGGCTGGGCAAGCCATCAGCCTTTACTCCAAGGGCCTAGACTTGATGAGACACCAGACATGGGCATCTTACAATGACAGTGAGATGGCCTCCAGGCTGGTGGGAACTGGAGTCTGCACTCGGCGGATAGTGTGTCTTCACCTCTCTCAGCTGGCACCTGTAGCCCAACAAAAAATGCTTAACTCCCAGTTCCAGGGGGATCACGTCTTCTCCCATAGGGTCTGATGGGAGTTTTGGCATACTATCCTGCTCATCCATCTGACCCAGAACATTCTCTGGTTTTGCCAGACCCATGAGGAGCCCCTGCCCTCAGGTGTTCTTCCCTGCAAAGAGGGATGAGAGTTTTTGTTCCCCTCAGGGTGAGTCAGCTCTTTCCTAATCAGGAAGCTTGATACTCAGACCCATATGTATGAATCAGTAGTAAAGACTGATTCTTGGAAGATATAAAAATTGTATACTTACCGTAATTTTTGATCATCCAGAATATTTTCACCATTAATCAGATGTCCACCTACCATGACCCACTCTGCTGAGAGCCAGGACCTCTGGCAGCTCACCCTGTGTTTCCTGCAGCACTTGTCTGCTTACATCTCCTCTGCTGTGTCTCTTATATGGTGGGTATTTTGCTGTAAAAAAAAAATGGTGGGGTGGGGGTCATTTGGCTGCTTTACCAACCCCCAAAAAGCGAGAGCTTTTGGTTTTTCAGTGGAGAGGGTAGGTGGCCACCTTCCCACCATTATTCTCCCTGCCTGGAGTATGTTTCCTATAGGTTATATCCCTGTTAGGTTCTGTATTCAGCATGTGCCTTGGGCACCATCCAGTCTTACTGCGCTGAGCAGATTCTCTGTGGAAGGGTGCAGTGTACTTGCTTGGATCAATGTATTAGCTTCATACAGGATTCAGCCCTGTGGTTGCAGGGAGAAGCAGGGCATGTTCTTCCTCTCATGCTGAAATTTTTGGTTAGTATCCTTCTGTGCGTTAGGCTTCGCCCACCCCACCTGGAGCATGCCAGAGGAGTTAATCACATTTGCCTTCCCAGGACTGCTAATCCTGCAACTCCTAGGCCCTTCATCCTTGTTTTTCTCCACTCTGTCAAAGAAAAAACAGGGTTATGAGTTTACTCTCAAGTTTACTCAAGTTCTATATGGTAGCATGGAGCTATTCTTTTTTTAGGAGTCCAACTGCACCTTTTTCCATTTTGGAGCATTTTTGCTATCGTATTTGCAAGGGGGTCCCAAATTGTACTCCCTCTTTTGTTACTTCCATCAGAGCTATTTGCTCAAGGCTGCTGCCCTATTTTTATATCACTATCCATACTCTGGGTAGTGGAAAGAGGCTCTGGCTCTTTTTAGACCCACTACCCTTGTGCCACCCAATCGGCTCAACCCTTAGCCTCTAAGTTGGTAGTCGGGTTCTAATTGATTGTTTATTTTACATCCTATACCCTTTTACTATCCCTTTGTGATACAAAGTATCTTGTCCTTTTGTTTATTTCTCACCACTATTTCTCTCCTGGCAAACAGAACTGATATGTGTGTGAGGGAGCCGACGACAATTATTTGCTAGCCCGCATGCACCAAGTGGCATGCAGTCATCATCAGTAGCCAACATAGACTCCCTCACTGTAGGAAAAAGCTCCCACATGATCCTAGTGCCTCTTGCCCTAGACTCATATGAATCAACAATTAGAGTGAGTACATAATTTTCATTTCTGGCATTCTCAATCTTTCTGTGACCCTAATAGATCAAGAAAAAAAGATGATTTGATACCTTTCATTGGATCAACATATGTTACTAAAGAAAACTGGTGCTTAAGCTTTCAGATTACACACAATCCTTCATCAGAAGCTAATGACAGTTGTTTTGGAAGAATGCACTGTCATTAGCTTCTGATGAAGGATTGTGTGTAATCCGAAAGTTTAAGCACCAGTTTTCTTTTGTAACATCTATGTTGGTCCAATAAAAGGTATCAAATCATCTTTTTTTCTTGATCTTTTGTTACAAGGACCAGTGCGGCAACAAAAATATTTTTCTCTGTGGCCCCAATGTGTACTTCGAGACCTTATATGAAAACACCTGACTCGCTGGATAGGTGTCTCCATGTGTGAAACATCTGTACATGTGGGGACACCTCCTAGCTGGTAGTGCACAGGCAGGAAGTGTGGTCTGCGCCACACTTTAAATCTGCACTGCATGCATAATGTTTTGTATGTATGCTCGCATCCAACATCCACAGCTTTGGTGTATAAGTGCCTGTACACTTTAGCTATATGGCTGCATAAGTCTCCTGGAGCATCTGTGGCTCAACCTCCTGTCAGGAACCCCTGAACTTGTGGAAACCAGCCTTCTTCACTCACATTCAAGTTCTTGCAGTTGATCTCACAGGTGACAGACTCAACCACATAGAGACCATTACTCACGACTGGTCTCTGAACCAGTAGGTTCTGGACAGCATCTTTGAAGAGTGGGAAACTTCCCAAAAAGATCTGTTTGCCTTAGAAAACTCACTGTTCTGTGCCAAGCCACCAGAATGAGGAACCACAAGCTCTCTTCCTTCCCCTCAGACGTGATCTTCTTACCAGAGTGAATAGCTTATCCAGACGTTGAATCACTGCACCTGATGACATGGCTCCTGAAAGGGTGGAATTTCAGGACAGGACTGTGAGAACAAGTCCTGGAATGTTATAGGAGCAAACTTTTGATTTTCCAGGGAAGGGATGGGGGAATCTGTAGATGGAGTCTGGGCCTCCAGAGGCTCTGGGATTTTCGATGATCTTCATGGGCATCTCAGTCATCCGGTCACACCGTAGGAACTTCACCGTTGGTGAAGCAGGATCCACACAGAAGATTTTCAGTAGTATAACTGGGGCCGCCCACACCATCGACATCCATTGTTGTCACAAACCCTATAAAGTCATGGGTGGCCCCAATCCCTCCTCAGTTCTTTCCTGCCATCGACTCACTCGCATGGGTCTCAGCAAAAGCTCCGACACAGTATTTGCACCTTGTTCGCCTATGACTTTTTCTTCAGCTATTTTCAGAATCTCTTTTATTAAAGAGATTTATTTGACTTGTGTATGTCGAGAGTTAATCCTTTGACTTCTCTCTTCCTTTGCTGCTGCTGCAGAAAGAAGATTGCCTCCACAGACGAACATTCTCTCTGTGTCTGCTGTCTTGGGCCTGACCACGAAGTTTCTTACTGTGAGCTCTGCTACACGTTTAACTCATTGCCTCCTAGAAGACATAGAAACATAGAATTTGATGGCAGTTAAGGACCGCTTGGCCCACCCAGTCTGCCCATTTCCCTACCTAATGGATAAGCTGCAGATCCTAGTTAACCAGCAGCCTACTTCTTTCTACCCCCACACCCTAGAATTGCCTTATGGCTGTCCCATGCATGCTTGAATTCAACCACTGTTTTTGACTCCACAGGCTCCTCCGGAAGGCTGTTCCATGCATCCACAACCCAACCCTATCTGTGAAAAATACTTCCTTACACATTACCTCTGGGCAGCCCCCCTCTATCTTCAAATTGTGCCCCTTGTTCTTGCACACCTCTTTTTAAAGATGCTACCTCTTGGACTTTGTTGATTCCCTTGAGGTACTTAAAAGTTTCATCATGTCCCCCTCTCCCTCCTTTCCTCAAGGCTATACATATATTAAGCTCCTTTAGTCTCTCTTCATATGTCTTCTGGTGCAGACCCTGCACCATTTTAGTTGCCCTCCTCTGGACAGCTTCCATCTTGTCTATGTCCTTGTGGAGATTGGGTCTCCAGAACTGCACACAGTACTCCAGATGGGGTCTCACCAGCTGTCTGTACAGAGGGATAACAACTTCCTGTTTTCTACTGGTGATGCCTCTCCCTGTGCATCCCAATATCCCCCCAGCCCTCCTTACTGCCTCTCACATTGCTTGCCCACCTTTAAGTCATCTGATATGACTGCCCCAGGTCCCTTTCCATTTTTGTTGTTGTTAGTATCTCACCCCATTGTGTACTCTTCCCCTGGGTTTTTGTTTCCCAGGTGCATTACCTGCACTTCTTAGCATTAAATCTAAGCTGCCATACATTTGACCATTCCTCTAACCTTGCCAAGTCCCTTCTCATCCTTTCCACCCCACCTTGTGCATCAACTCTGTTGCAGATCTTTGTGTCATCTGCAAAGAGACATACTTTTCCTTCCAGTCCCTCTGCAATGTCACTTACAAAGACATTGAAGAGGACCGGTCCTAATACTGAACCCTGCGGCACCCCACTAGTAACCCCCCTTTCTTCAGAGTGGACTCCATTTACTATTACTCTCTGTGTCCTATTCTCCAGCCAATTCTTTACCCAGGCTGTCATCTTGGGACCCATCCCAGGCTGGCTAACTTGTATATTAATCTTTTGTGTGGGACTAGGTCAAATGCCTTGCTAAAAGTCTAGGTAGGCCATGTCCACAGCCCCTCCCTGATCTACTACTTTGGTCACCCAGTCAAAGAAATCTATTAGATTCATCTTTCATGACCTTCCCTGTGAATCCATGCGCCTTGGGTCCTGTGCCCTCTGGTCTCTAGGTACTCGACAATTCTTTCCTTAGAAGTGATTCCATCATTTCCCTATCACTGAGGTTAAACTAACAGGTCTGTAGTTTCCTGCTTCTGCCCTGCTCCCACTTTTGTGAAGGGAATCACATCTGCCCTCCTCCAGTCCTCAGGTACCACCCCATCCTCCCATGATTTGTTAAAGAGGGTAGTCAGTGGTGTCACTAGTTCTACCCTTAGTTCTTTTAGAATTCTGGGATGAATCCCATCAGGCCCCATTGCTCGTCCACCTTCAGTTTTAAGAGTTCTTTCAGAACCCTTTCTTCTGTAAATGGGCTGGTATCAACTTCTGTATCCAGAGTGTTTCTATTGTTTGTTTTAGGTACCTCCCCCTCTTCATTTGTAAATACTGAGCAAAAATATTTGTTTAGTATCTCCGCCTTTTCACAGTCACCCTCTGCCCACCCTCTCCCCTTTATTAAGTCTCACTATCCCTCCCTTAGTCTTCCTTTGCTCCCTGATGTACCTAAAAAAGGTTTTATCCCCCTTCTTAACTGAGTTGGCTATCTGTTCCTCAGTTCAGGCCTTTGCTGTTCTGATTGTCTTCCCAGCTTCCTTTTGCTTTAACTGATACAATTCTCTGTCCTGCTCATTCTGTGATTCCTTGTACTTTCTGAATGCTTTCTTTTTCTCTTGAACCTTCACTGCCACCTCCTTTGAGAACCATAGTGGTTTCTTACATCGTTTTGTTTTGTTTATTTGCTTCACACAAAGGCTTGTTACCTCTGTGATGGCAGTTTTTATTACTCCCCATTGTTCTTCCACCCCTCCTTCCTGCCCATTTGCTAGTGCATTCCTTAGGCACTCACCCATTTTGGCAAAGTCAGGCCTCCTGAAGTCCAGTACTTTTGCCTTTGTATGGCTTGACTCTATTGCTGTGTTTATTGTGAACCATACTGTTTGATGGTCGCTAGTTCCCAGATGGCTACCCACTTCACATCTGTGATCCTGTCTCCATCTCCATTTGAGGACCAGGTCTAAGATTGCTCCCTCTCGAGTGGGTTCCAATACTAGTTGTCTAGGACATGCCCTGTAGGGCATCTAGAATAACCCCACTCTTGAAGTGGCTGCTGCACGCACTCCAGTTAACATCTGGCATATTCAGATCACCCATCAGCAATATCTCCCTTTATCTGCCATTCTAAGTATACTTTCTATCATTTCCTTGTCCATTTCCTCCCTGAGAGGGGGGGTCTGTATACAACCCCTGTGCGGATTGTGGTGCCAATGCTTGCCTCCAAATTGACCCACAGTGCTTCTTCTCCTCCCTGTTTACCCTTTTGTTCTGTTGCTTTGACTCCTTCTCTTATGTAGAGAGCTACTTCTCCTCCTCTTTTACCCTCCCTGTCACTCCTGTAGATAGTGTATCCTGGTATGTTTACGTCCTAGTCATGGTTCTGTGTATACCATGTTTCTGTGACTGCCACGATATCCAGATGTTCCTCCTCCATCAAGGCCACTAATTCAGGAAGCTTGTTACCCAGACGACGGAATTGGTACTCATTGTCTCCATTTTTGATGGCTTTACCTTCTGTAGCAGCATCCCCCACTGACCTTTCTACCTTGGTCTTTTCTCATTTAGTACCCTGTTTTGTAGGGGAGGCTGGGATTTTCCTGCTGCTTATCAGTGCTCCCTCTTGACTAGTTTAAAAGCTGCCAATGAAGCATTTAAACTGATTGCCCAAAAGACTTGTTTCCTTCCTGGACAGATGCAGACCATCCTGCCAGTATAGGCTGGTGTCCCTCCAGGTGGAACCCAGTCCCCAATGAAGCCAAACCCTGTGCTCCACACCATTTTTCAACCATTCGTTAAACTGCATGGTGCAAAGTACCCTCGCCTCACCCATGCCACTGACAGGCAGCACCTCTGAGAAGGATACTGTGTATGCTACTTGTCTTAAGCCCTTCCCCAACTCTATAAAGTCCTTCTGCTCTGCTCTAATCTCATGATGAGCCAAGTCATTTGTCCCTAGGTGGACAATGACATCCAGCTCAGACTCCCGTGCAACTGTTCTGGTGATCCTAAGGATGCGCTTCCTGTCCCTCCAAGCCATGGAACCAGGCAGGCACCTTACTTCAGTTTTCCCTGCTCCCCCCAGTTCTATCCCCCTAATAATTGAGTCCCCCACCAGGAGCTGCTTCCTTTCCCTGTGGTGCCCTCTGCCTCCTTCCTGAGGGCCTCTCTTGTGACAGTTGTCTGCGCCCTCCTTAGTCTCCTCTGCGGGTGCATCCATAGGGGAACTATGCTCCCCCAGAATGGTGTATGGATTGTGGAGTGGAAAAGCTGACTGGGTGTGCCTCTGTTTCACTACCCTTACCCTCCCTGAGCCCACTGTGGTCCAACTGCTGTGCTTTCTTCGCAACCTCTGAGGTAGTGGTGGTGGTTCTGGTGTTCCCTGGATGGGGGAGGTTCCCTTGCTACTGTCCAGTGCGGCCTGAAGATGGGCAACTTCCTCCCTCAGGGCAGATAGTTGTCTGCAAACAGGGCAGCATCTCAGCCTCCAGAAAGACTCCCGGAAGACTGCTGCCCCACAGCCATTACATTGCACTACTCTCCACATAACTGTCTACTTGTTTAGTTTTTGTGTGTGTGTGTGTGTGTGATTGGTGTGTTATATAGAAATATATGTATTTATATAATGTGTATGCTTATATTGGCAGTGCAGTGTGTTAGAGAGGATATGACAGTGATATGCACCTTGCCGTCTTGAGGAAATGATGTCAGAACCCCAGGTATAAAGGAACTATTTCCAGGGGTGGGTGGGGTGAGGGATGGGAAGGGTTTGGGCCTAAACTGTGCCCTCACGAAACAATCAGCTAAAAGCTGTGACCTACCGTTGCGATGAGTGCCTTCCTGTCAGCAAGATGCCCCACACGACAATTTGACAGAGAAAATACCCTGCTAATCAAACAGAGAAAAATTCAGACATCCAAGTCAGACACAGGTAAACCTCCCCAGCTCCAAAACAGCTTGGTGACTTGTGCTCTGAAAGCAGTCAGCTCTAAAACATGTCAGCTGTGCAGAAGGGCAGACACAGAAAACAGTATTAAGCCCCTGTGGGTTGAAACTCTTCCTGCACTGAAAATCTTAACAATTGTAACAAAAGTAAAGCAAGCTCCACCTCCCTCTGTTGATTGAAAGACTGCCTTTTCTGATAATTCTAAGTGCCTTATTTCAGCCTTCAGTTAGAAGTATCCTCCACCTGAAGAATATTAACTTTCCTAAGGAATCTGCTTTAAACCAAAGACAATTGTAAATTGTAAGGTTCACCTCCCTCTGTTGTGAGCACAACTCACTTTCTTGCAAATCTTAAGTCCAGTGTTGCAGCTTCCAGCCAGAGGTAGCTTCACCTGAAGACTATTAGGTTATCTGATGAGCCTACTAAAATTAGTACTTTTATCAAGGTCTGTAAGACTCTTCCAGAGCTATTGGCTGTTAAGTAACTGTGATGTAAGCACTTCCTGACACAGTCTGGCCTGGCCTTTTAAGGCACACAGAGATAAACAAAAGAAAAAACAGTTTCCACCCGCTAGGCACTGTCTGGGTCCAATACACAGCCTGTAACCTGCTCTCAATTCAGAACTTATGGCAAATTCTTAGCTCACCTTTAGGTGGCAGCAAATGTACTGCAGTGTGTCCCAGAATGACTACAGAAGTCGCCTACAGACTTCCTGTGTGTTCTAGTAACATCTGGAGACATCACACACGTTTTAATATTACTTGCCAGCCAGAAATGATTAGAATTGACTGTATAGCACCATTAGAAAGGTAATGTTGTGTTGAACAACTTTGCGTCTGACACTTTGTGTTTATCATGTTCACTTTGGGAGTTATTCACATTTGTTTATGACACGGTGTTTATGGCAGACATTTTGTCCTTCAAGAACCACCTAAGCACTTTGAAGAAAACAGACATTCTGGATATCTCATCCAGTATAAAACAAAAACTGAATTGAGCAAAACTGATTGCATAGCACCATTGGAAAGCAATTTTGTGTGGAACAACCTTGCCACTGATATGTTGTGTGTATCACGTATATTTTAGGAGTTACTTGCATTTGTTTATGGTATGGTATTTATGGTTTAGATGCGTCTCTCAAACCTCACCAACACACCCTGACTAAAATGGGGACAAATTATGTGTAATACTACAGAAATAGTTGTTTGTGTTACGAACAATTATTAAAACTACATCTAATGTCTGGATGCTTAATTTGGTGTTGATATGTTACATATTTCCCAACAAAAAAAGGCTTACAGTGCATTTTGTAGTGTAAAAAAATTTTTTTTTCGCTGTTTTGACCAACATAGAAAAAAAAACGAAATTACCTATTATTACTTGCATACCACTGTTGGAAAGGTAATCTTATGCTGAACAAGTTTGTCACTCATACTTTGTGTCTAGCATGTATGGTTTTTGTGCTATTAGCATTTGTTTGTGGCATGCCGATTATGGCTTGATTTTTCTTAAAAGGGCCCAGGATTCACTGTTAACAGTATACAGGAGACAAGTGCTGCAACTTCAGAGAGTTCCTGTGGAGGCAATGAGTTAACCAAACAACCCTCAGGCAATGCAGAAAGACTCTCAAAAACTTCCTGATGGATCAACAGGTAGCCAGTTCCAGGCAGAGGTCCTCCGGGGTCCCAGCCTCTCAGTCACCAATAGGATAGTTGAGCTCCCAGGCCTCCAAGGCCCGAGATAAATTCTCGGGGGGGAGTCATAAAAAAGTCTGAGATCATGACCGCTGTCCTCAGCATTGATCTCATTCTCTGATGGCCTCCTCTCCTCCTTCTGGGAGATCTTCATTGGCTGTGGCTGCACCGATGCACAAAACTGCTGTCCTGGTATCTGCGCCCATCAGACCCATACTGACAGCACTGCCGCCCAATTCTCTGGGTGGTCGGCTGTTGACCTCCGGGTCGTCAGCCCCTCCATCAACAATGGGCTCGTCATTGACAACTCTCATGTCCACGCCTGCCCCTTCTCCATTCAGAGCAACAAGCTCTTGGGGTTTTCAGGATCTAGCAAGTGGGTCATCTACATAAGTACCGTCGACTGGAACAAAATCCTGACAAAATTCACTACAGTGATTGTGCAGCAACTGGGCACACTTAGGCCCTCCTTGCTAACCCTGTCAGCAGCAGCTTCATCATTGATGCTGACTCACTGGTCGTGGGATGCTCCCCTCAAGCTGTCATCAGCACACCCGATGCCAGACCCAGATTTAGAAGAGGTCAAAGAGGAGTACCATCCAAACCTCATTCTTCCTGATGAGGAGGAAGAAGAGGAAGAAATCCTGGTCTCTGACAGGTTTGCTGCTTCCTCTGTCAACGAGGATTCAGTAAAACATACTCCTAGGTCTTCTCCTTAGGACCCCACATTTTTCAGTCTGATGAAGCAGCTGTCCTCAGCTATGGGCTTCCACACTGAGGAAGAGGATGCCACCAGGAAAGAGCTGGTAGACTTCCTAGAGATCCCAGAATCTCCCCCGAAAATCATTCCTCCAATCTTACCTGCCTTGAGGAATGTAGCCATGGCAGCCTGGCACAGACCAGACATGGTGCCAGCTGTGCTTCACATGGCAGATAAACTTTATCATGCCCCCCTGGGGTTCCCCTGCTATGCTGCTGTGCCCAAGACAGACTCAGTGGTCATTAAGGCAGCCCATGACAGATCTATAGTGCCTTTGCACCTTAATTCTCTTCCACTGGATAAGGAGTCTTGCATAATCTACCTCTGGGGTAAGAGGGTGCATGCCACCTCCACACTGGGTTTGAGGATTGCAAACTACCTGTCTCACATGGTAAAGTACCTAAATGCCAGCTGGAAGAAGGGCAAGGTTGCTGTCCAGACCCTCCCAGATGGCACACAAAAGCAGGAGCTGCTTCTGTGCCTCCAGGCAGCTGAGGATGTTAGTGAGCACCTCATCAGAGCCCTTTGTGATATGGCTGACACCATTGACAGGGCTGCTGCAACAGGCATATGCCTATGTAGGCACTCCTGGCTGAGAGTATCCAGTTTTGCTACTGATGCTCAGCAAAAGGTGCTTAATGCCCCCTTTAATGGCACTAAACTGCTTGGCCCTGATGTCCAGGACATCATCAATGATTTGCAAGCCTCAGTAGCGCCCTCAAGTCTGTCCACTCCCTCTACCATACCCAGCTAAGAGGTATTGGATGCCCTCCCTTTTGCAAAGTGACCAGTAGGCCCAGAACAGCCTCCTGACCCCAAGGGAAGCACAGATCCCTGACTTCCTTGCCTGCCCCTTCAGTGCTGGTGCTCCGGCCAAGTGCCCCAGAAGTGAGGGACCAGCCCCTGCAGCTGGCTCTGCCTCTGCTTGACTCCTTGCCAGAACCCCCCTCTTTGCTCCCAGACCAGGAGGCGGTGGTCAGAGTTCGGTTTTTCCACCATCTTAATCAATGGAGACCCATAACTTCAGATGAATGGATTCTGCAGATCATAGAAAAGGGCACACCCTGGAGCTCATCAAACAGCTCCAGACACTCCTCCCCTGCCCTCCAGTTATCCTCCAGCTCATCTGTCTGTTCTCCGGGAGGAGATACAGTCCCTTCTGCACAAGCAGGCCATCATGCCAGTACCAAGGTGCTAGAGAAACAAGGGGTTTTATTCCAGGTTTTTCTTGGTCCCCAAAAAGACCAGTGATCTGAGGCCCATCCTAGTCCTTAAGGACCTCAATCTGTATATCCAGTATAAAATGTACTGGATGGTAACTTTGCCAGGACTGATGCCTCTCCTCAAAACAGGGGGTTGGCTCTGCCCAGTGGACATTCAGGACGCTTACCTGCATATATCGGTCTTCCTCCTCACAGGAAGTTTCTCCATTTTGCCTTCCAGGGTGAGCATTATCAGTTCAAGGCATTGCCCTTTGGCTTGTCCTCTGTACCACAAGTCTTTACCAAGTGTTTAGCAGCAGTAGCAGCAGCTCTCAGAAGGGAGGGTCTTTATGTTTTCCCTTATCTGGATGATTGGTTCCTAAAGACCCCATCCACACAACAGCTTTTGCTGACCCTGGAGTGAACTCTCCCATTTTTTCACTCCCTGGGCATCACTATCAGTCTGCCCAAGCCAGTTCTGATACCACCCCAAAGGCTGCAGTATATAGGGGGGTTCTAGACTCAGCGCAGGGGAAGGCCTTCCTGCCCCAAAATAGGGCAGAATGCCTTATCTCCCAAGCTCAGGAAGGCACTAAAAGCTGCTGTATTCTGGTCAGGGTGTATCTAAGATTGCTGGACCTGATTGCAGCTGCCATACCCACTGTTCCACTGGCCAGGCTTCGTATGTGCACTTTCCAGTGGATCCTTCAGGTGCAGTGGGACCAGCATGTAGATGAGCTAGATCACCTAGTCCTGGTCTCTTCTCTAGTCCACAAGGTACTACAGTGGTGGATGGACCCCATGAACCTACTTCAAGGTGTCCCATTCCCGATCTGCTCCCTGCAGCAGATCCTGACCATGGATGCTTCAGGTCTGGTCTGGAGAGCATACTTGGGTCCTTTCCAGACCCAGGGCTCTTGGTCACAGTTGGAAACCTCCCTGCATATCAATGTCCTGGACATGAGGGCAGTGCTCAATGCCATGCAGGCCTTCTAGGAACACCTTGCTCCAGGTCAGCTGCTGGTGCAGTCAGACAATCTAAGTGTAGTATATTAACATCAACAAGCCATGGGGGGGGACTCATTTGTACCCCCTATGCAGGGAGGCCATGAGAGTGTGGTACTGGACATTGGATCATGATCTGACACTCTTGGCAGTCCATGTGCCAGGTGTGCTAAACACTGTGGTGGACAGTCTCAGCTGGCCTCAGTCCAGCATGCATGAGTGGAAGCTTCTTTCATCCATCGCAGAAGACTTATTCAATAGATGGGGTCATCCAGAGTTGTACCTTTTTGCACCCCCACTCAGTACAAAACTGCCCACTTTCTGCTTGCTAGATCCAGGACCTGGAGTTGTCTGGTGAGATGTGTTGTCCCTCTCCTAGAGCAGGAGGTTCCTCTATGCCTTCCCACCCATGTCCTCTAATTCAGAGAGTGCCAATCAAGCTGCAGATGGAAGGGGCCAACATGATTCTGGTAGCTCCATTCTTGCTTCAGCAGATATGGTTTCCTCTGCTTCAGCAGCTGATGGAGAAACCTCTGATCCATGTCCTCCCTCTGCAGGAACCTGCTGACCCAGGACCAGGGGACCCTGGTCCATTCCAACCTCAGGTCCCTCCATCTGCATGCTTGACTCCTGAGGACATAGTCATCCCCAGGTTTGATGTCTCTTACAGAGTGGTGGACATCCTACTGGCTGCCCGGAAGCCTTCCACTCAAGCCACATATGCCGTGAAATGGAAGCGGTTTGCCATCTAGGCTGCCAAACATAGTTTGGAACCTTTCACCTGCCCAGTGAACCCCATCCTGGACTACCTGATCTCTCTGTCTGATTCAGGTCTCTAGTACTCCTCTCTCAAGGTGCACCTTTCAATTATTTCATCCTTTCATGAGCCCATGGGTGGCCACACGATTGCTCAGCTGGATGTCTCCTGTACCTTTCTAAGGGGCATCCTGCATCCCAAACCCCCAATCTGTTCTCCTGTCTCGGCTTGAGATTTGAATTTTTTTTTTAGAGAAGTTGATCCTGTCTCCTTTTGAGCCAGTTGCAACTTGTGATCTATGCTTCCTCTCTTGGCAAGTGTTATTTTTAGTTGCCATTACTTCTTTTTTTTTCTTCACTTTATCTTTTTATCGAAATTCAAGTATATAAGAAAGCACACATCTAATAAAGTAGAAGACTATCCTCCATGTAAGGTATAAAATATCACTTAACAAAACACAGTATTTAGGGTAAACATATTGGAGAAGCCTTATATACATGTACTGATAACAAAACACAAACCTAGACAGGATGTAAGTGGAGAGCAGAAGGGTTACAATCAATAGGGTATTATAGGATCAGAAATAGCAACCATGTACGAAATACATGCTAGGGCAGGCTATGGCAAGGCATTCAGTAAATTGCAAAAAGTGATAAATGTGGTAATATGAATAATTTTCAGTAATGGAGAGGTGAAGATAAGAGAACAGTGTGCAAGGAAAGGAAGAAGGGAAAAAAGAGGAGAAATCTGTGCACAAAAGTTTTGGGAAAACCTAATCTGAGAACAAAATAAGAAGAAGGGCTAAATATCCATAAGAATTAGGGTCTAGAAGAACTAGGTTTGATGTACTTGAAGTAATTCAGCCAACATCTGTCATATACAATGAGTCGGTTATAAGTAACATGAGATAATCGGTCTGGGGAGGCATACTGAGAGAGGCTTTGAAGAACATCTGAAAGAGAAGGCACCAGAGTTGATTTACATTTCATAAGAATCAGACGTTTGACCAGAAGAGAAAGTATGTTTAGCCATCTAAAATGTGCATGTGAGAGGAGAGAGCTATTGGGGATAAGGATGCCTAGAAGGAATAGCTTGGGGTCAAAAGGTAGTTTCTGTCCTGTTACTCTGGAGGCAAGTAAACAGACTTTATGCCAGAGCTTATTAATGGCAGTGCAAGACCACAAGATATGAAGTAGATCCCCGTTGGCCAAATTGCAGCACCAGCAATTATTATTATTTAATAGGCCCATTCGTTGAAGCACAGAGGGGGTTCTATACCAAAGATGTAGGATTTTGGTTTGTATTAAAGAACTATGGGCATCTTTAAAAGTATTATGTGCAATACACCAACAATTACTCCATTGTGCATCTGAAATATTGTAATTAAGAAGAGTACTCCATTTATTTTTGGCCTGTATAGACTGATCAGATAGATTATCAATAATGTCTTTGTAAATGGAGCTATTTAATTTTACTGATAAATTAGTCCAGTGCGAGATGTATGGGTTTAGAAGAGTATGCCTATACACTAAACTAGAGAGAGAGTTATAAGCTGTCGAATTTGTAAAAACTTCCAGAAGTCCTGTTTCGGAAGTTTCCATGTGACCTACAAGTCTGAGAATGATCTAAGAGTGAGTGAATTCTGGTCCAAGATATCTCCGAGAAAGAAAATGCCTTTGTTCCTCCATGTACGACAGAAAATTGGGTGATCTTCTAGAGTGAGCAGTGGATTGCCCCATAAGGGGCCATAAAACCAGGGTGTTGGATTGGATTTTAGGAATTTGTGGGTTAGTTTCAAATAAAGAACAGAGGATGATATAGTCGGGTGAGATTTTAGTTTAGAGGAAATGGGATTAAAAATGAAGGAAGTGGGAACTCCTCCCGGGCACAATGCGGATTCCACTGCAACCTGTAGTGGTGAGTTAGGGGAGGATTTCTGAAACCATTTGATGGTTTGGGCCATTCAGAAAGCCCAGAGGTAGCCTTTGAACCAGGGGAGTCCAAATACCCCTTTTTCCCCTATGTGATCGAAGCTTGCTGTGGTTAAATCTCAGTGGTTTCCCATCCCAGATAAAGCTACCTATTAATTTATGTATTTTAGCAAAAAAGGAGGATAGTAAGACTAAAGGAATATTGGCAAAGAGGTAAAGAATCTTGGGAGAAATGGACATCTTAATGGCTGCAATTTTCCCCATAAAAGAGAGATTAAGAAGCTTCCAGCTGTCCAGAATTGTTTTGATGTTATCAAATAAGGGGTTAAAGTTAATGTCCCATATCTTCCCTAAATTACTAGCAATTTTGATTCCTAGATATGTTATACCCTGTGGTGACCAGCAGAATCCAAGAGGTATGTTCGTAAAGGCTTTACAGTGGTTGTTAAGGGGCATAGTTTGTGATTTGCCATAATTCAAAGCAAGGCCAGAAATGTTAGTAAAATTATTAAGCAAATCAACCAACAGGGGCCCAACCTCATTCAGGTTTTCGAGTAAGATTAAGAGGTCATCCGCATAGGAGACAGAAACATAGCTTGAATTGCTCACAGGTATGCCCATAATGCCAGAAGATTGACGTAAACAAGCAGTCAGGGGTTCCATGGCTAAAATAAACAGGGAAGGTGACAGGGGACAGCCTTGTCTAGTTCCCCTTGCTAGATGAAAGTAAGAGGAAAGGGTGTAATTAGTAAGTACTTTAGCAATGGGGGAGTTATGTAATAGCTTGATCCAGGAGCAAAAGGTATGAGAAAGACCGAAATAAGATAAAACTTGATGAAGGTAGTCCCAGTTTAAGGAATCAAAGGCCTTCTTAAAATCAATAACTATGGCTACAGCTGGTGTCTTGAGGGATTTGGCTTTGTAAATTAAATTAAATAAGGAACGTAGGTGATCAGAACCAGATCTATGTTTAACAAAACCAGCTTGCGAACAATGAGTTAGCTTGGGAATCAAGGATTCAAGTCGAGAAGTCAGTAGTTTAGCAAATATCTTCCCATCCGTGTTTAATAAAGAGATGGGCCTGTAACTTGCAGGGTGAGTAGGGTCTTTTTCTTTCTTAGAGATTAGGGTTATGATTGCTTCGGTGCAAGATGGGGGAAGCTTGCCAGTACTGGAAGTTTCTTGATCAACAAGAAGGGGACATAAAGTGTCGGAAAACATTTTATAGAAATCGACAGGGAATCCGTCACCCCAAGGGGATTTGCCGGATTTCAAGGAAGACAAAGCTTTCTGGATTTCCTGAAGCAAGAAGGGTTCATCTAAAGAATTTGTTTCAAGAGTAGAAATTTGAGGAAGATGTAACGATTTAAGGAACTGTTGAATTTGTAAAGTAGATAGAGGATTTGTGTTAGAGTATAGTTTGATAAAAGGTTTTCATGATACGATTTATAGAGGGGTTGTCGGAGTGAATCATACCCTGTTCATCTTTTAGGCTTAAGATGTGTCGTTCCATTTGATGTGCTTTGAGCTGGTAAGAGAGGAGTTTCCTTTTTTATTGCCGTGTTCCCAAAACTTATATTTAAGTTTAATCAAGGCCAGTTCGATTTTACGAGAAATTAATTTGTTAATTTTAACTCTAAGTTGAAGAATTTCAAGATGAAATTGAGAATTAGGACAGTGCTTATTAAAAGAAAAGTATAAATTCTCTTTAGCCTTAAGGGATTTTTCCAAGTCAACCAGCTGTTGTTCCCTTACCCTTTTCCTATGTGCAGCATAACTGATAATTTTCCCTCGAATTGCAGCTTTAAGAGCTTCCCATACAGAGGACATAGAAGATTCGGTTGGGATATTGTGAAAGAGGAAGTCCTGAATTTGTGCTTTGGTCATGGGTAAGAAATTAGGATCCTTGAGAAGGAGAGGGTCCAGCCGCCAGTAAGAAGATTTAGGTTCTAATGGGCCCCACAAAAGTTGCAATTTGACAGGGGAATGGTCCGAGATTATGAAGGGAGAGATGGATGAATCAATAGTTTTTTCCATTATAACAGGAGAGGCTAACCAGTAGTCAGTTCTACTGTATGTCTTATGTAGAGAGGAGTAGAAAGTAAATTCTCGATCACGGGGGTGAAGGAGGCGCCATACGTCAGCTAATCCAACATCTTGCATTAGTAATGAGAGGGCTTTAATACTTCTAGGTTGGGCCTCTGTAGTGGGGCTACTTCTGTCAATGCTGGCTTCTAAAGCTAAGTTAAGATCCTCAAGAATAACTGGTGTATTATCAGTGGTAAAGGATAGAATCTGTTGAGCTAATTATGAAAAACTCCGGGAATCGGAGTTGGGTGCATAGACATTAACAAGCAAAGAGGACCAGAGTTGGTATTCAGTTTGACCATCACCCATCTGCCGTCAGTATTGGAAACGGAGTTTACAAGGGACCATTTGAGACTCTTATGAATAAGAATAGCACTTCATCTTTTTTTTGAGGTATAGGATGATTCATAGATCTGACCGACCCAATCTTTTTTAAGTCTATGAACATCCTCTGCTACTAATTTTGTTTCTTGAAGGAAAGCAATTTGTGTTTTATGTTTTTTGAGATGTGAAAGAATTTGTTTCCGCTTACAAGGAGAATTAAATCCCTTCACATTCTATGTATATAATAGTATATCACTCATATTGTTAGTGTTAAAGAAAGGGAATAATCGTTGGAGTGTGAAGGGACAAATAAATGAGGCAGAGGATGATTAGAATACAATATAGAGAGCTTACATTTATGCAGAGAGTGGCAGGAACATTCAAGCCAAAAAAAGTGAGATGTATGATACATGAGTAGCACAGATATCTTATTAAAGTTAGAATAGAGATGGGGAAGGAGAAAAGTCATTGACAACAACAATACTAGTAAGCTAAATAACAAAGAAAATGTTTTATGGGTGTGAGGAGATATGAGTCAGCCAACTGGCTAAGAGACTCTCTCACCACACTCTGGGGCGTCAATGTAGGGAGGAGACTAGGGAGGACTGGTTATAAATATTGGCCCAAACCTAAGTCTGATCCCAGTAATATAATAAAGTAAGTATTCCTGATAAGCTAAACTGAAAGGGAATAATACCAAGAAAGGCAGGGGACTGTAATAACCTCAGCTTAATTCTAAGCTAACAGGACAAGGTATACGGATAAAGCTAAACACCAGAACTTATTTATAAACATTAGTAGTAATAGTACAAGATATACCAACTTGAAATAAGAGTAAATTAAAGAACCGTATACGAGATGCCAGTACAGCCTAGACATAGAACAAGGAATTCAGGGAGCCAGGTGGAATGCAAATGAACAAATATAAAAGGAAAAGTAGATCATTACCACATTAGAGTGACTCTGAGTATACTTTGCAGTGCAACAGAATAAGTACATAATAAATACAATATTGAGGGGGAAAGAAGAAAGGGGAGGTCAATTTAAGCTCTTACACCCTGAGCCAAATGCAAATCGGGGTTATGTGGAGAGGTATAGGCTTCAGTGATAACTGTAGACAGAAGAGATAGTCATAGTAAAGATCAGCTCTGATTATTCGAAAATCGCCTAAATAGGTGTTATATGGGGTGACTAGGTCTAGAAGATTAGGCCCAGTGAGCCCCAAAACAGGAGGGACCACACAGCAGTGGATTTCTATAATATCTGTAGGCTTTGAGTAAAATAAGGAGCATAAGGAAGATGTAGATTGACAATCCTTTGCAACAGTACACCAAACATAGCCCACCTCTTTGACTGCTAATGATAGTTCCATATTGTAAACAGGAGGTAGTAAGAATAATGGAGTGTAGGGAACGAGATAGATTAAATGTAGTTGCCAATAATACTTAAGAACCTGTCATCAGGAGTGGGAAGGGGTAAGTTGCCTTCTAATATATTATAATTCACATATGAAAAAGAAAAGGCAATAATCAGGATGCATACTGATTGAAGATATGCAACTGAACAGCCAAAAGACTATAAACCTGATGCACTGCTAAACTGGAGAGAATAAGGCTAGATACAGAGAGCCTCTTTAGTGAGATAATGTATAAGATTTAACACAAAAATAATGGGTTAGAAAAGCATTGCTTTTATACCGCAGTTCCCTTGAAGACCTTTAAGCTGTTTGTTTAAACACTGCAACAAAAAGTAAATTGATCGTGCTGCGATGTACAACCTTTGCTTTCTGCACCCGCTGGGAGTGAAATCAACCAGGTAGTATAGACTGTAGAGCGGGTGGCTAGGCAGAAAAAAATGTACTGGCACTCCCTTTAAGTATCCTGGAAGCAAAGCCTACTGAGGTATAGCAATTGTGACCATATTACTGACCATATAAGCTCATGACACCTTAGATTTATTAGCAGGATTGTGACTATTGATGTTCTTACTTTTGGTCTTTTCCCTACGTTTCTTTTTGGGTGGCTCTAAAGATTTGAGTAGGGAACTTGCAACAACTTCTGCCCATGAAGTATCGGCAGAAATACATCCCTGAGGCACAGGGCCCAAATTAGAGGGATGTTCATCTGAAATTTGCTGGGAAACATCCTCCTGCGAGGAGTGCATGTCATCCTCCAAGAGAGCAAACGTATTGCTCAAGTGAATAGAGGGGTTGATTTATAGGTGAGAGGCTGCAGCTTGGGGTGTTTGGGGGTGAAACCTTGCTAGAACAGCATGAAAGTCTTGAAGAATAATGCCCCGACATAAGCTTCTCTTGCAGCCATGTTGATTGCCTTGGGGTCAAATCATTTGCGGCATTGCTGCTTGGGGCTGCGAGTTCTGCAACACGTTCCTGTACCTTGTCGTCCACCCTCCATGTGGATACCAAAGCTGTGTTCAGGTTGCCAATTGCTGCTGAACCTCCCAGGGTAAGATTGCAGAGAGAGACCTCCAGATAGTTGGCTAAGGCGTCAAGGGTTTCAAAATCCTTGAAGGAGGAGCCTGAGAAAAGCCATAGTGTCATGGGGTAACGTAGAGCAAATTTAATGCTTCTTTGGTGGAGAATTTGTTTAAGTGGATTGTAGGCCTTCCTTCTGTTGGTTAAATATTTTGAAAAATCTCTGTAGATGGAAATATTAAACTCTTACCACTGAAGTTTCCCCATTTCTCTGGCTCGTTTCAGTATTAATTCTGTGTGGGAATAGTTCAAAAAGCAAGCAATGATAGGCCTTGGTCGCTGGTCTGATGTTGGCCTGGGACCCAGTGTGCAGTGAGACCACTCAATGATTAATGTTAGGACAGTAGGCAGTTTAAGCATTACAGGCAGCACATGCAATAAAAGCGCAATAGTGTCTCCTAATTCTACACCTTCAGGGAAGCCAAAAAATCATAAATTGTTGCGACAATTATGATTTTCAATATCGTCAATTTTGGCTTGTAGGGATGTAATAGTTTGAGCTTGATTGCAGACAGTAGCCTGGAGGTCATGAATAGTAGTGGTGTTACAGGCCATTGCTTTCTCATTAAATGCAATTTTCTGGCTAAAAGTTTCAAGAGTGGTCACATTCTGTTGGGTGGAGGTTTTTAGATCATTAATCTCAGCCATCAGGTTAGAAAACATTACTTCCACTCTAGCAAATGAACTTTTCTGTACTTGGAGATCTGCCATAATGCTGAAAGATGAGGCCTAGTATGCTGCAGTACAGTGTAGAATAATTGAATATAAATAGATGATGGATCAAAAATGACTTACAAACTGTGTCAAGCAGTAAGATTACAGGTTGGTCACAGGAGTTGGTACCAAAGAAAGGTCTGGTGAAGGCTGGATGAGGTTAGATTGCAGTCATTCCTGCAGAGATTCTGAACTATGCTGCCATCTTCTGCCTGGTCAGGCCACGCTCCCCCAGTTGCCATTACTTCTGCTCGAAGATTTTCAGAGCTTCAGGCCCTCTAATGCATGGAGCCTTATTTGATTTTTCACAAAGACAGGGTATCTTTGCACGCAAATCCTAAGTTTCTTCCTAAGGTGGTCTCAGAATTTACACTCAACAAATCTATTCACCTTCCTGTTTACTTTCCTGAGCATGACAATCCAGGGGAAGCACTGCTCCATACGTTAGATGTGCGCAAAACTTTGAAGTACTACCTGCTTCAGACCAAGAAGTGCAGAAAGTTGAAGCAGTTGTTTGTTTCCTTCACCCAAGGTAGCAAGGGTGTTTTAGTTTCTAAGCAATGTTTATCCAAATGGTTGGCAAATTGCATTGTGTTCTGCTACAGTAAGTATGACAAAGAATTGCCCGGTGCTGTCAAAGCTCATTCCACAAAGGCAGGGCTGCCTCTGTGACTTGTTGCCGAGAGGTCTCAGCCACTGACATCTGTGCTGCTGCCACCTGGAGTACCATCCATACATTCACCAAGCACTACAGTCTGGACATTGCTTCTAGAGCCCGTGTAGGATTTGGCAGGGCCTCCTGTCTTAAGTTCATGGTGAGCTCTTCTCCCAGACTGTCTGTTTGCACCTGTAACTGCTTGAGACTCATTCCTATGGTGTTACCTGATGACTGAGATACCCGCAAAGAAGATACAACAGTTGTGTGTAAGAATAGTAGATCTTTGAGGGGATCTCAGTCATCAGGTCTGCTTTTCCTCCCACCACCCCCCCTTCTTGGGGCTCCTGTCTAGGAATTAGCTGTCTGGCATATCCAGCCTTTCATTTAGGTCTGGGCACCTCTCTCTCCTTGGTCCCCCATGGCTCGAGCATTGCTTCCTTTACCTCCGGGAGAAAGAACTAAGGAGGGAGCGGGGCCACTCATGCCTTTATAGGGTTGGTGACACCGACGGATGTCAGCGGTGTGGGTGGTCCCAGTTGTACTACTGAAAATCTTCCATGTGGATCCTGCTTCATCGACGGTGAACTTCCTACAGTGTGACCTGATGACTGAAATCCCCCTCAAAGATCTACTGTTATGGTAAATTCTTACATAACTATTCTTTCTGTGGTGTATTTTGAGACTTGTGTTGAAGACAAAACAATAATTTAACTGCTGAGCAACCACACAACTATCAATCAAGTTCTCAGAGTTCGCTATAATTCCCACCTGCTGCCTACCCGATACCACAGAATAAATCCTAACTGTTCCCCTCCTGCAGACATCCTGTTGATCACAGCAAAACATACTATGGCAAACTTGTCTATCCCAGAATCAGTCTGTCACTGTTACCAGCTTTCTCAAACTCTTCAGACACCTGCAAGGGTTCTCAGTAGCTGCCACCACTTGGCACAGACACTGTCTCAGGATATCTCAAGATCTGAATCCCTCAAGAGCTACTGCTCACACAATACAGCACTCCTTGTCCAAGGGCAGACAACCCACCCCTCTCTGTCACAGTGGAGAACACCATATCTCAAAAACACATTATGGTGACTGTAGCCTTCTCTTGAGAGGTGGAAACACAAGTCTGCCAATTATAAATCAATTGGCTGTACCTCAAAGGACTCATTCACAGAAACATGAAGTATATCAAAATAACATTGTACTACTTAAAGAAATGTACACATATGATACAGGATACCACACAAAGACTATGGGGAATAGTAATTCAACAGAAATGAAAAAGAAAATGTCTGAAAAGTAGGTTACTATGACAGGGTTGGTTGGGCCCTCTCCCATTTCTGATGGGGAGAGAGAGTTTGAAGTGACGATTCTGCCTACTATTTCTGTCTTTTCTATTGGACTGTATGGTCAACTCTTGCTTTTATTTGCAGTTCTTTCCTTTTTTACTGTCCCTGCCTTGCTTATGTATAGTTTTGTAACATATATAGGGGGCTGGGTTCCCTGATTTGTAAACTAGATATAGTTTACTACTATTGAAATTATTACAGAAACAGCTATAACAGAGTGTGACCTTTTGGATCTCAGACTGTTGGAATCTGTCAGCAATAGAGGCTGGCTTGTAGCTGGATAACAATGCTCTGGAAGCTAGGATCTGACAAGGTTCTGAAGCTTTGGGTCACAGTGCTCTGTGGAAGCTAGAAACTGACATGATTCTGAAGCTCTGGGTCACAGTGCTGTGGTGAAGCTAGAAACTGACAAGGTTCTGAAAGTTTTGGGTCACAATATCTATACCTAGCTACTGGCAATTGCAGAGCCTGCCTTGCTGAGAGAGCAAGTGTCTTCAGGGGGAATTGGAGTCCTGAGGCTACAGAAAGCTGGTTGACGGTAGATTTAAGTTCTGAAGTCAGAAATTGGACTTTGTTTTTGGACTGCCTATACTGAAAACCATTTGGTTCATTTCTGTTTGTTTTTATTTTCTGTTACTACTTATAATAAAACACTACTTGTGGATTTTTACAATCTCTCCTGGTCTGCTTATGCTTCCTCACCCAGGCCTCCATTGCAGTTGATGTCAGAAGTAATTGGATTTACACTATGCATACTGTGAGGCCAAGCGTTTGTTCATGGGTGCCAGACCTGGTACCAGGAAAGCATAGCAAAAATGTATGGATCCTGGAAATGAAAGACCAGGAGTGATAACTAGAAGTATGATAACCAAGCTAGCACAGGCACAAGTCCAAGCTGAAACTGTACAGCCAGTACCTGAGATGGAAAAAGAACAGGCAGCAACAGAACCAGAAAGCCTGTCTGAGTTTTTCAAATGGTGGGCTATACAACAAAGAGCAGGTCTGAATATTGCCACAATTGCTCAGCCACCCATCTTAAAGGAGCCAAAGAAACCCTAGTGCTAGGGTACATTTAAAAATAATTGTATTAAACATTAATTCAGTAGCACCCCACTCCGCAAACACACAATGCACAGGCAGGTAACATTCTACTGTAGATCCTTCAGTTCCTGCCACTTAATGTTGGCTGTAGTGCCCAAAGAGAAGGGTGTGATTACCCGCAGATAAAAGTCTTTACTTCCCAGAGACCAGCAGAAGCAGAAGGCCCACAAAGGATGATCACCTGGGGAAAGAGGTGGCATTCTGGAAAAATAGGTATGCTTCCTCCAGGGAAACAGCTGTGAGAGTGACCTTTTGGATCTCAGACTGGTGGAATCTGTCAGCAATAGATGCTGGCTTGTGGCTGAGTCACAATGCTCTGGAAGCTAGGATCTGACAAAGTTCTGAAGCTCTGCGTTACAGTGCTCTGGTGGAAGCTAGAAACTGACAGGGTTCTGGATCTTTGGGTCACAATGCTCTGGTGGAAGCTAGAAACTGACAAGGTTCTGAAAGTTCTGGGTCACAGTATCTACACCTAGCTACTGACAATTGCAGAGCCTGGCTTGCTGTGAGAGCAAGTGTCTTCAGGGGGACTTGGGGACCTGAGGCTACAAAGAGCTGGTTAATGGTAGATTTCAGTTCTGAACTCAGAAATTGGACTTTGTTTTTGGACTGCCTGTACTGAAAACCATTTGGCACATTTCTGTTTGTTTTTATTTTCTGTTACTACTTATCATAAAACACTACTTGTGGATTTTTACAATCTCTACTGGCTGCTTATGCTTCCTCACCCAGACCTCTGTTACAGTTACCCACAGAAAAATCTATCTCCCTCTTCTGTTCTGTATTTAGCAAGGTAGAATAGCAAACCACACAGGGCACTTTGGTGAATCAGGGCAGACTTGAACATTAGATAGTAGCTGTTCCTAGCCCCAAACCTTGCTAACTCTTTCAACTCTGCCAAATCTTAAGACCCTCCAGCTGTCCACCCATGTCACATCATCTAGTATGTCACTCTGACATCATAGATTCAGCATTTTTTTGAGTCCCAGAAAAGCTCTCAGGTCAACTCTTTGTATCTTGAGAGCTGGATCAAATTGGAAAACTGCTCTGACTCTGCTTCAGAAATGGGCCATAGAACCTGTCCCTCTCAAACACAGGAGCATAGGGTTTTACTCCTGGTACTTCCTTGTCCCAAAGTGGACAGGAAACTTGGGGCCTATTCTGGACCAGCTTTTTCACAGAATACTAGATGTTCAGAATGGTCGCTTTGCAGGGTCTCCTTTCATTACTGCAAACAGAGGATTGGATATGCTTCCCGGATAGGAAGGATGAGTATCTCCATATCAGAATCCAGAAACCTCATAGAAAATACTTGAGGTTCCTGTTTCAAGGGGAACATTATCAATTCAGAGTGTTACCTTTTGGCTTGTTTTCAGCACCACGAGTCTTTACCAAATGCTTAGCAGTGGTGGCAGCAGCCCTTTGCAGGGGAAGGCTTGTATGTTTTCCCTTACCTGAATGGCTGGCTATTAAAGGCCCACTCCAGAGACCAGCTGTTGATAACCTTAGCTTGAACCAGACAGCTGTTCAGTGCTCTGGGGATGACAGTCAACATACAAAAATCAGTGTTGACACCCTGCCAGTGACTGCAGTACATGGGGGCAGTCCTGGACATGGCCTAGGGCTCTGCTTTCCTGCCTGTCTGGACAGGGCCAACTATTTGATTGCCCAAGCACAATTAATGCACAACAGCTGTACATGTCTCAGCTAGGACGTTTTTGTGCCTTGTGGTACTAATTGCCACACCCATTGTCACAGTGCCACTGGTCAGGCTGCACATGCTGATTCTCTAGTGGATCCTAAGAGTCCAGTGGGATCAGCTCACAGATGACCTAGAACAGATGGTTCCAGTCACATCCCATGTGAACAGAGTGCTCAAGTGGTAGATGGAACCCAGAAGCCTGCTCAAGGGGGTTCCATTCTTAATCCCTTCCCTTCTTCAGATCCTCACCATGGATTCTCCAGGCTGGGCTGGGGACGCACTCGGATCCTCATCAGACAAAAGGCATGTGGAGTCCAGTGGACAGCATCTTGCACATCAATGTTCTGGAAATGAGAGCTGTTCTGTACGAACTCCAGACCTTCCAGAACCACTTGTCCTCTGGTCTTCTGTTAATACAAGTGGACAATGTCAGTGTGAGGCATTACATCAACAAACAAGGGGGGACTCATTCCTATCCACAGTGCAGTGAAGCAATGAGAGTTTGATATTTGGCTCTGGAATGTGGTCTAGAACTATCAATCGTACATGTTCCTGGCATCCAAAACGTCTTGGCAGACAAGCTCAGCCAGTTACAGTCCAGGATGCATGAGTGGGAACTGCTGACCTCCATGGTTGATGACGTGTTTGAAAAATGGGATCATCCAGAGTTGGTCCTTTTTTTGCATCCCCAGGCAACGTAAAAGTGACACTTTTCTGCTCGATTGCTCCAGTGCCTGGAGTTTTCTGGTGAGATGTGTTGTCCTTCTCTTGGAAAAAGAGGTTTCTGTATGTCTTCCCTGTAACTCAAAGAGTACTACTCAAGCTGAAAATGGAGAGTGCAGCTCTAACACTCATTGCTCCCATGTGGCCTCAGCAGATCTGGTTTCCTCTGCTGCAACAGCTGGCTGTGGAACCCCCAGTACCTCTGCCCCTGTGCAAGGGTCTACTGTCACAGGAACAGGGCACAGTGGTCCATCCAGTTCTGAAGTCTCTCCATCTGCACACATGGCTCCTGAAGTTATAGCCATAGCTCAGTTTGGGGTGTCACAACAAGTGGTGGATTGATTGATTGATAACATTTTCTTTTTTTCCAGATCCAGAAGCAAATGATTTGATACCTTTTAATGGACCAACATAGATGTAACAACAAGAACAAAGTGCTCTAGCTTTCGGACCAACCAGTCCTTCTTCCTGGGTTTCTGGGTTCCATCTACCACTTGAGCACTTTTTATCCAGGTACAAACTTTAGGGATGATATCCCTGTTTTCAATAAGAATGCCCTATACAATATAACAATACTACATACAACAGTTTATACAACATTTAATACAACACCAAATACAAAAATACTAAATTTGTTGGACATACAGTACAAAAACTATTGCACATAATTATCCAGTCCATAAAATCATGTATAGAAATTACATTGCAATTTAAAATGTTTTCTCAAAGCTGTCTGGAATTCAGATCTTGAGTTTTTGGCCTTTAGTTCTAATGATATAGTATTCCATGTTTGTGCCACCATAGTGTAACCCCCCACCGGCCACTTGTTTAACTAGTAAGCACACCTTCCATACTATTTCTGTCTAGGGGAAAAGAGAGGGGTGGGGGTACAAAGCATAAACACAGTATTTACAAGACAGCAAAATGACCATTACTAAACACAGGTCCTGAGGAGAGAAATTTTGCTAAGAGCTATACTAGGTTTGCACCTCTGGAGGGGTACCTAGTAAATCCACACAGGAAACATTAACTAGATTGTCCATACCAGGTTGGGATTCTAGAGTGTGGCTTTATTCCAAACAGTTGGTACACAAAAGCAAAGATAGACCCCCAAGGCTTTACACTTTGTGGCACAAGGCAAATGCAGAACATCATCTGTAGAAAACAGAAACTCTAAACTTCCCATATTGCATAGGACTTCGGACTCTTTTCAGCGGCAAAGCCTCAGCTGAAACACACATCTCTTCTAGTGGCACTGGCCACAATGGAGCACACAAATTCTTCTAGTGGCACTGGCTACGACTTAGAACATTTGCCCATATGGCATAGGATTAAACATCTGGAAATGTGACAACTGGCCATGACAGAGCACACTGGTGCTCAGATAAGCACAAACCCACACCAGGGAGCAAACTCTCTTTAGGCATTGGCCATATGACCTGAAAAATAGGTGCCCTTACAGAACTTGAAGTGCTGAACTGGTCACTCCAGATGTGGGGTTGCCCACCTTTTGCTTCCTAGTCCATACCCAGCCATTCTTTCAGAGTTATAACTCAACATTTGCAAACTGTAGAACTATGCATCTTTGAATATTTGGCACATTCAGCATTAGAAAACACTACATAGGAGTGCAGGATAAAGTTCTGTACAATGTATTAAGTCACACTGGGGACTCCACCATTTGTTAGCCAACTTTAAGAAAACATTTTGAGAACAGTCTCAAACAGAACTCAGTGCATATGTCCCTTTGTCAGAGTAACACCCCAAAGAAAACAAGGCAGGTACACTTCTCCTGGGAAAGCCCAAAGTCAGATTTACTCACGGTTGTACACAAAAAAGGCAACTTCAGTTGTCCTGCATCAAATCAGGGCATTGCCCCTCAGATCCATTCTGCAGTCCTTCTCATCCCACTGGGGATGAGAACATCAGGAACTCCTGCTAGATGGTTTCCACTACTTCTATAAGGCAGGCAAATGGTTCTCAGACTAGGGTGAGAAAAAAGTAGGCTCTCTTCAGAGCCCACACATCAGCTCTTCACTCCTCCACTGCTCACTCTGACTGACTACTGCAGACTAACTGAAAATTCTAAAATTCCCCACTCACAGCTAGCTTTTGTGGCTTATGCTGCTGCGAGAGTTCTAAATGACATCACCTCTCTGCTCTCAGCTGAGACCAAGTAAACAGAGAGGGGAGCAGATGAAAATCCATTTAACTAGATATTCACCAGCTGCCTTCTCTACCTAACACGGACACTGATGGGATTCTAGTAACCCCAGGGAACAGGGGGGTTACAATAATTTGCGAAGTAATAGCACCAAACCTATTACTGGATCAGGGCCAAGACATGTACGCTGTATTTTTCCTCAGTAAATATTTGTTTTCATGCCTAATTTCAGTAGATACCAGATATTGTAAGGGTTGTACACTTTTAGTGTTAAATCATTTATAACATTAAACTATCCATCTAATGACTCTTTTCTGATTGGGACCCATCCAGCCCAAATCTGCATAAACTTTACAGTGGTGTGTTCCATATTTACTAAAGTTAACAAATCTAGCTAACTTATAATAAATTTGGTCCACCTTTTTCAATGCTTTTTTTGGAGTACACCTATAAACCAACCCCCCCCCCCATATTCTAAGACAGGTAGTATCAATTGTTGAAAAAGCTTATTTCTCACTGATTTTACAAGACAGGAAGAAATTCTTTGTAATGCTCTGAGTTTTTAAGTAGATTTTTCCTACTACAGAATTTATATGTTCTTCATATGTAAGTTTATGATCTATTACAACACCTAAATATTTCTATGTATTAGTATTTAAAATGTTCTGATTATTTTTGAACAGTATATATAGAATAATGCATGGGGAAATGTGGTTTATGAGGATTTTATGCACACCCGAGGTGTGTGATGCCCCATAAACCCTGAGGGGTTTATCTGGGTACCACACACCGAGGGTGTCCATAAAATCCAAATCACCACATTTTCCCATGTTTTATTTTTTATATTTACTAGTTACTGCTGGTTAATTTTGGAAAATGGAAGTTGGGTACCTGTGTTTTAACAGGTATCTATCAATACTTGCACAAATACCTCTTATTGTGCAGGGCTCCTAGTTCAAGCCATTTGACTTTTTAATGGTAAATATAAAATTGGCTATTAATTTGTCCAGCTGTTCCATAGGGAGAGTGATAAAATCTGGAGCCTCACCCATTTCCTCAAAGTATTTTGTGAAGAGTGCTACATCACTTTTTTTTTTTTTTTAAGGCACAGTCCACGCCAACTATACTGACCGCGGTTAAATCGGGCAATCGGATAATGCAGGCAAATGATTAAAACCATTTGCCACTGCCAATAAAGCCCCATTATAATGCCTCCCTTTACATCGTATTATGTTCACCTGCTATATCGGGCACTTGTTGGGCATTTTCTACTAGGTGCTGACATTTTTCACACCAAGTTAGCTCGAGTGCTTATTGCTAATTAACCACAAACTGGTTTGATGGTGCACATAAAAAAAGGTGCTAGCTCCAGATTGCAGTGCCCAGTTTGTTCCTACATGCACTGTAACAGTCTGACTTCTTAAAAATTCATGGGACATTGTTTCTGAGTTTACTATCCAGTGCTGTTTTAAAAAGGCTGGATTTGTACTGCCTGCTGCTGCTGCATCGAATGATCTGCCTGCCCAGCCTGCTGAACCTGACTTAGTTTCCCCAGAACTGCTTGACATTGACATCTTGCCTGTTCCCAATGGACTGTTAGAGGAACAGTTTGAGGAACTGTGTCACCTAGGTGACAATGACCCTCCTCCAGATGGAGATTTGGATGACATCCAGGAAGTAATCGGAGCAATGAAAACTGACATCGATGTAGACGCTGAGGAGGAGGACCCGGAAGCAAACAGGGTGGAGGAGGAAGAAGCGATCGTTACCACTGTTGACATTCATTTGGGCCTACTGACAGTGTGTCGGGCCATGGAGCAGAGCCCTGAGCATGAACTTAACTGGAACATGCTACGGAGGACTGAAGAAACCTGGTGCCCATACTGCCAAAAACAGACTGTCCAGACTCGAATAACGGAGTTCTTCCAGGGAGCCAAGTAGGCATACTGCTACAGTTCTGTGGTGCTACAAAGTTTAATTCACTAATTCAATATGAGTTACACTTTTAATTAATTAAAAAACAGTTTAATAAAGTTATGAGCACAGTAACTGTAAGTCGTACTTGAGATGGTTATGTAGATTTGCATCTGATTGCAGCACAGTGAGTATATTGCCACATGCTGTTAATTGTGACATTACTGTGCAGTGCTACTGGAGCTCAAACTGCTTGTGAAAACTGGCATTTGGTTACGTCGACCATCTCCTATACTGGGCATAATAGCTGTGCACAAACGTGCCCGGTATAGGTGGCGGCCACTGTATTTTTATTTTCCTGGTCTTCTATGAACTTCAGCCTTTCCGATTCATTTGGAGGCTCAAAACAGGATGTGTTTGCCATTTCTTTAGTGTTTTACTTAAATGGAATTTATTTTATAGTGCAGCCACTTTTACTGTGAGAACCCTGAGAATCATGTGTCTCGCACTGTCGGTTTCCTGTGAGGAACTCAAGCAGACCGCCAGTGTGAGGACACCTTCTCGGGGAATGGATGCAGGAGACTCATGCCAGTTTGCTGTAAGTGTGGTTTATGGAACTCCATAATTCACAAGTGTGAATTACGGAGTTTACAAAGGTCTACCTGTGATAGATTATTATACCTAGCCAGTAAATACTGTATATTTAGATCTTTATCAGCCTTAAATTTATTCCCTGTCATAAAACTCATGTATTGTTTGTTTTTTTTTGAGATTCATTGATAGTTATGGATTCTTGAAACCACGTTTCCATAGAAACATATAAGTTGTCGGCAAATAAGGACCGCAAGGCCCATCCAGTCTGTCCATCGTAATAACATCCTCCTGTAATTTTTGATCTTCCTGGACTAAAAGTCTCCATCACTCTTTCACACTAATGGGACAACGCCAGAGGCGCTAGAACCCCACGAGAGCCAAAAATCTTCAGGAGTGCCAGCACCAGGATAGGACCGTGCATGTGTGGTGACGTGAGACTAGCTCGCACTGTATAGGCTATCTTGGCATTGACCCTCCAACCGCCTCAGTTCCTTTTATCCTGCCATCAAGTGCACTTCAAAGACGACGTCTCTCGCCTGCCGGGAGTCAAGTCTTCATCTATACAACAGCAGCTATAGCCATTCAGTATTTGATTAATTTACTACTTTTAGTGTTCTTTTCTTATTTAAAAAAAAAAAGAGAAGAGGAAGAAATCCTCAGCCTGCCATCAATGGAGTCTACCTTAGATGGTAGCGGTGACAGTAAGGAGACTTGGTTTGAAAGCTGTGATGGCAGTGGGGCTGTGTCCGGTCTGCCGCCATTTGCAGAGGGGGGGGTTCTGACCATGGGCAGTCAGGTGCTCTGGGGGAGGACAGTCTGCCAGAAGCACAAAAGCAGCAGGCCCATTCCCGACATCGATCGGGGACCCAGATCTGCTCGACCTCCTGTTGGTGGAAGAAGAAATGGTACCACTTGAGGTCACCCTTTTGGTACGTCTGTATGGGGATCATCAGTGGTGGCGAGTGGTAGGCCTGATTTGACTTCAGTGGGGTCCTCTGTGGCTTCATTCTTAACACCCATGATCTGCAATACCAGGCCCCGTCTGTCCTCAGTGGGGCTCCAGTGAGCAGTTTCACCTCTGGGCTGCTCTTTTAGAGCAGGGGGTACAACATCTGCCCAGTTGACTTGGCCAGTGGACCTGGTTCTGGGGTCTTTGGGCCTTGGAGCCACTGGGCCCTGCCTAAGTCAGGCATGCAGGATGTGCGCAGTGCCCTCTCTGGTGCCAGTGCCATCGATGCCGACCCAGCATGCCTGCTCCCTCACCTTTTCCTCTGCAGGGGCCAGCATGGGTACCACTTTCCTTTGCTCACTTTTTCTTCTGGTCTAGGGCCAGTATACCCAGTGCTGCTTATGGTGCTGGTGCCACGGGTGGTGCCTGTATCGTAAATGGTGCCAAACTCCTCAACACCATTCCAGGTGGCAGGGTCTTCCTGTGATTCTGGCCTGGATCTGCCTTTTGGAGGTTCTTCTGGGGTAGAAGTGGATCTGGATGAGTCTCTCCCTGCCCTACTTTGTCAAAAACACAATGAATGACTCATTTTAGGGGCTGGAATGCAAGTCTTCTGTATCAGCAGAGCCTGTGATGGAAGATCTTTTCAGTTTTTCCTCAGGGATATGGAGTCCACCATAACATTTCAGACTTCGTCTGTAGACCACAGCAGTCTCCTATGTCTGGAGTTCCTACATTCTTCAGAACAAGTACAAGTCGTGGCCAAAAATATTGGCGCCCTTGCACTTTTTTCAAATAACTCACAATTTTCTCTAAACATAAGTTGAAATTAACAACAGTATTTGGTCTCCACAATTCTTTATTTCTCTGTTAATATTACAGAACCTTTGTTTTTGATTCAGAATTTAATATATCCTTTTAAATCAGAAAATGAAAAGAAATGGCATTGACAAAATTATTGACACCCTAGACTTAATATTTGGTAGCACTGCCTTTGGTCAAAATAACTGCAATCAACAGCTTCCTATAGCCATGGATGAGCTTCCTGCACCTCTCTACTGGTATTTTGGCCCACTCTTGTGTAGACTGCTCCAGTTCTCCCAGATTTGAAGGGTGCCTTCTCCCAACTGCTGTTTTCAGATCTCTCCACAGGTTTTCAATGGGATTTAGATCTGGACTCATTGCTGGCCACTTCAGAACAGTCCAGCGTCTTGTCTTGAACCATTCCTGGGTGCTTTTTGAAGTGTGTTTGGGGTCATTGTCCTGCTGGAAGACCCATGACCTTCGACAGAGACCCAGCTTTCTGACACTGGGTTCAACATTGCACTCAAAATGGCCTGGTAATCTCAGATTTCATGATGCCATGCACCGTTCAAGGCACCCAGTGCCAGAGGCAGCACAGCAACCCCAAAACATCACTGAACCTCCTCCATGTTTGACTGTAGGGAAGGTGTTCTTTCTTTGAAGGCTTCATTTTGTTTTCTGTAAACATAGAGATGATGTGCTTTACCAAAAAGCTCTAATTTGGTCTCATCTGTCCACAGGACATTCTCCCAGAAGGATTTTGGTTTGTTCAGGTGTGTTTTGGCAAACTCCAGTCGGGCTTTCTTATGTCTCTCTCTCTCAGCAGTGGGGTCCTCCTGGGCCTCCTACCATATAACCCCCTTTCATTGAGTTGGCAACGGATGGTGCGAGTTGAAACTGTCGTACCTTGTGTCTGAAGGTCAGCTTGAATCTGTTTGGCAGTTGATTGAGGTGCTTTCTCCACCATTCGAACAATCCTGCGCTGCAATCTTCTATCAAGTTTTCTCTTGCGGCCACGTCCAGGGAGGTTGGCTACTGTGCCATGGGCCTTAAACTTCCTGATAACATTACATATGGTGGAAACAGGAACATCAAGGTCTTTGGAGATTGATTTGTAGCCTTGAGATTGTCCATGCTTGGCTACAATCTTCTGTCTGACCTCCTCAGACAATTCTCTGGCTTTCTTTCTTTTCTCCATGCTCATTGCAGTACACACAGTGACACAAAATAGGAGAATGAGTCCTTTTCTCTATTCAAACTGATTGAATGAGTGATTTTTATATTGCAGGCACCGGCAACTCACCACAGGTGAGTTCAATTCTGAAGTGAAGGAGAATCACCTGCTTGAAATCTAATTATTTCTAACTACTTCTAAAAGGTGCCAATAATTTTGTCCGGGCCATTTAAGGATTTCTTTGTGGAATAAGTTAAGACTTAGTAATTTTTTCTGCTTTTTGTGTTTTATTCCACTGCAAACCAAAGAAATACATATGTGGATACCAAAATATTTTTTAATTTCAACAATTTTCTGGAAGGAATGGTGCATTATTAGAAAAAACTGCAAGGGCACCAATATTTTTGGCCACAACTGTACACCCTGTGGAACACATTAAATTCAATGGTCTAGAGCCTCCCAGAATCTTCCGCTCTATTGCTGGGGCATATAGCCCAATAATCAGCTAAAAGTTTTTATAGACCCCTATAACACTGCCCCTAGGGCAGCTGCCATTGGCAGCAGGTGAATAACATCTCGTTGGCTGTGCTTATCGGTTCGGCCCTCAGGTTGAGCTCTGGAGGGCACTTAGACTCCTGCTGCCCCTCAGAGGGATGGCACTGTCATCATTCTCGTAACAGGCAGTCCTTTCAAGATAAATGGCCTGGAAGCCTTTGTCAGAAACCAACTCCTCAACTGCCAAAAAAAAATAAAAAATCACAGCAGAGGGCACAGGGCCCGAAAGCGCCTGGTACCACACTCTTGGATCAGGCCTAGGTCCCACCTCAGCTGTCTGAGGTGGATGCCTCTCAGTGGTAGTTGGAGGGCACCTGATTTGGTTTTATAACTAGTGGAAGTCCAATCCAGTGGACATATGGGTCATCAGGATTGTCCGAGAGGGATAGTCTCCCAATTTTGCTGAGATTTTCCCCAGACCCAGGCGGCAGCCCAGTCTGTTTGCCTCTCTATCAGACACTCTTTCCTCTGAGAGATGGGGCCTCAGAGTAGTAGAAGTTGTTCCACGGTGAGTTGACCTTGAAAGGTTAAACAAGTACCTGGTCATGGAGGAGTTCATTACAACCTCAGTATTCAACCCTTCACTTCCTGGATGTTTGGCTCTGAGCCAGCCCATCCTGGCTAGTCTCAGGAAGCAGTTGCTACAGTTTCTCAGTTACTGTCTTCCAGGAGAGGTTTTCTGATTCAGGGAAGGTGCCAGATTCACCTTCCCAATAGCTCCTCTTCATAGGAGGCCTTCTGGATACCTCCAAAGCAAGGGTTCTTCCTTCTGGAGAATAGAAGAAATGACATATTCAGATGTCTCGATACTTCACGGAAAGCAACTCTGTCTGGGCCCTTTTTGATGCAGCGGATGCTGGGACTTATGCCTTCATCTGCAATAAATAGTGGTCTCCGACCATGCATCTGCAATTCAAATAAATGACAGAACCTCTGACAAAATTATTTGCATGTTAGACACAGCTGGCCTAGCTTCTGCTAGGTCTACCCTTACCCTCTACATCCCAGACCACCATCACCACAGTTGCACTCCTGATCAGATGGGGAGCTCACTGTCAAGACCTCCACACTCAGATGTGGAGCCAGGAGGAGGAGCATCATCTTCTCATAGATTTCTTAGAGATGAGAGCTGTCTTATATACTTTCCAAGTCCTGAAGGAGGCCCTCTGCCACAAAGTGATCCCACTTTGGATGGATGTCAAAATTGTGATGTTTTCATCAACAAGCAGGGTGCAGCACTCTTCTACCCATTGTGCAGGAAGGCCGTGGGGAGGTGAGAGTGGTGCCTTGAACACATTGCATCAGTTCAGTCATTGTGCAGTTGCTATTTGACAAGTGGGGCAGTCCGGACCTGGTCCTTTTTGCATCTGCTCTCAATGCAAATCTGCCTCTATCCTGCTTCAGAAATCCAGAATCCAGTGTTTTCTGTCAGGATGTATTTACTACAGTAGACAAGACTCTCCTTTATGCTTTCCTCCACTTCCCTTAGTTCAGAGGGTGCTACTCAAGTTGTAGGCAAATGAGGGCAGGATTTTTCTCATCATTCCAGACTGACCTTGGCATATATAATTTGTGTAGATCAACAGTCGGTCAGAAGTTCCCCCAAGGCAACACCCTCTATGAGTGGATTCTCTCACACAGGGACTTTGGTCCTTCCTTCCTTCCTGCGCTCCCTTCATCTCCATGCCGGGCTCCTGAGGAGATGAAAGTGGGCAAGTTTTAGGTTCCAAACAATCGTAGAAATCTTCTTAGGCATGCATAGACTTTCCACCAGGAGGACTTACACGGCTAAGTGGTTACATTTCACCATCTGGTGTGCAAAGTTCTGTCTGGACCCTTTTGGTTGCCCACCAAGTAAAATGTTGTGGTGCCTTGTGGATCTGTCAAATGCAAGTCTGCATTTCTTGGCAGAGAATGTTCACCTCTGTGTGTTTTCAGACTATCTTGAGCAGGGGTAGACCTTAACTTTTTTTTGCACTAACTAGCCAGGCTAGTGAACAAGAGATTGCACTAGCCCGCAGAAGTTTGCAGTAGAGTGCAGTCAGTATGGTTAACAGTGACTTGTAAAACAAAAGGCAAATAAAATCACATTTGTCCTGCTAACAGTTTGGACACCTACCAACTGATTTTGCACTGTGCCTTTAACTGCAAATTGTAGATACACTGTCTCAGTTTCTGTCACTGAAGACTGAAATGAACATTGTTCCTATAATTTTTTCTTGTAGCACCATGTGTTCAACCTCGGCTACATAGTGGATAAAGTTGCAGGCATATTTGTCCTTCTGATATGCTGAACTGATATCTAGCCCTTTTATATCATCAAGGCTGCACATCCACACAAAGTCTGTGAAAGGACGTCCTTTCTTAGCAATTGCATGGCATGTGCAAAACAGTTTATCCAGATGGTTGAGTTGCTTCATTCATGTTCTTCAGCATTCCCTCCACATCACTTGTCCCTGGAGTAGCAGTGCTGGCATCCTCCTTTTCCTTTGTCCTAACATGAGCTTCATTGCTATTATGGTACAAGACAGAGTCAAGCTGGAAGTTATCCGTACTGAAGCGAAAATTATTGTTATTGCCTGCCTTGCCCAACTGTATTTCATGTTTGATACACAAATGGCAGAACATCAGATCTTTTGCGCCATCATACCCCAACCAGTCATATTTTTCTAGCCAACTTTGCTGGAACTGACGGCTTCGATTTGTCTTTTTGTACGCATGATCTTTTATTTGTTTGTCTTCGTCAGCTTGCTTTCTATTATTATTAGGTGGGTTACTGACTTCTTTAACATATTTCCACATTTTCAGATTTGTAGTTAATAAAGTTATGTTGTGAAAAGTGTACGTGTCTTTTTCTTCCCTTTTTCCTTCCTTTTCCCACCCTGGCCTCAGATCCCACAAATGCTTGATTGTCCCAGTTCTATTAAAAAATGTTCACCAAAAAAATTTAAGGACAAATTCAACAGCATCGACCCATTCTGCTTTTAATTTATTTTTATTCTTTGGCAGCCAGGTAACTCCCATTGGGCACAAGACTCATTTACAGGGGTGGCACAGGAACACGGGGAGGTTAAGTGATTTGCTTAGGGACTCACAGTATGCGAGTGGAGGCTATGGGAATTTAAACCCAGATCTGCTGGATGTACAAAGCCCATTCACAACCTGTTGCTCTCTTTGTTAAACACTCTCCCGTTTTCCTTTCCATGACAGCCATGTATTCTGATATGCTTGCTCACCTTTTAATAATTGAACCATCAGTACTTGTGGTATCCTCAATACTACATTGTGTTCCCTTTACCTCATCAGCTACTGCTGTTTCTTTTCAAATGTCTAAGACATCACATTCCACAATTTCAGGCACACCATTCCATGTTATTTATTCCAATGGCCTGTAAAGGTGTAGCTAATATCGTGGAATGTTCAGATTGGTAGTATAAAAATAAGAGCAGCAACTGCTGAGTACATAGAAGAGAAATAATCAACACAGTGACAAAGGCAATATAAATGTGAAAACTAATTTGAAAAAGTGGGTCTAAAACATATGAGAATATAGGAAAACCAAAAAGAAACTCATTACAGCATATAAACGTGTAAACACTGTTTTCTGTCATGGCAATAAATGACCATATTTAAAATTCAGAGTTGAAAAGATTAGGTTGATTTACTGTTAATGGTCTTAATGGCCATACTTCACACCTCCTAGACAGACTGGTTTTATAAACAAAGGCCTGTGACTAGTGACATCAGAACTTTTTTTGTAACCTGGGCATACATTTAACAGTGAATGATTTAATACAATCAGTTTTTATACTGAGTACTTAAAATGTCCCAAAAACTGGACTACATTTAATCAAAATTGGATGACCAGATAAGGACCCTGAAAACTGGATTATCTGGTCTACAACTGGACAGGTGGCAACCCTAGAACTCCTGGACACAGTCACAAATCTGCCTGCCATAAGTACTAAGCTAAACAAGGAAAGGAAAAGGAGAAAGGATCTTTACCAGCAAAAAATAAAAGCAGTAGTTAGTATAAAATGAAACAGTCTGTAAATGCACTACACACAGACATATATTTTTTTCATTTCACTAATGGTAAGGCAGCACATAGTACTGTACTGGAGCGATTGCAACTTTCCTTGCGGAGATTCGTAATGTAGTCGCTGCAGACGTCTGCAATGCAGTGAGTTGTAGCTCAGTGCATACCTTTGTAAAGCACTATGTTCTGGATGTCCATGCCTGAAAGTTATCTTTCTTTGGCAGGACACCCCTTATGGACTTCTGTCCTTAGTAGCTCTGTCTCCTAACACCCTACTCGGTGGATTTGATTTTTACCTTGGTACTCTTTAGTGTGAATGAGTGATGGAGACTTTTAGTCCAGGAAGATATAGAAATTATGTACTTACCATAATTCTTGATCATCTTGGATGAAGTCTCCACCACTCATTCACATGCCCACCTACCATCCCCAGAGCTCACTCATTCTGTTTTGGTCTTCACTTCCTTGTTGTTCAGGCTGTGAAGAGATTGTTGAATTGACCCTTTTTATATGGGTCATCCAGGCCTTTATATGCCTGGAAGTTAGGGTTACATTTTCTTTCATTCGTTTACACTGCAGCTCCTCAGTCGAAAAGGTAATGAGGTGGTTGGAGGGTCAACACCGAGATGGTCTATATGGCGTGAGCTAGTCTCATGGCACTGCGCATGTACAGTCCTATCCTGGTGCTGGTCCTCATGAAGATTTTTGGCTCCTGTGGGGTTCTAGTGCCTCCGATGTAGTCCTCCCATTAGTGTGAATGAGTGGTGGAGACTTCAACCAAGAAGATCAAGAATTACGATAAGTACGTAGTTTCCATTTTTAGCAAGGTACGGCTGTCCGTGGATGCCACCAGAACTGTGTCATCCACATACAGTCAGACCTCACTATTTTTTAAGATTTCTGGCAACCTGTTTACGTAAACATTAAAAAGTAAACAACCTAAAATTGAGCCCTATGGGACTCCTTGTTTTATCTCTCCCAGTGTAGACATTACTGCTTCCACAGAAACACACTGTCACCTGTTTGCTACATATGATTTAAACCATTGTAAAGTTTTTATGTGGCCCCCCATTTCTTGCAGCCTCAACAACAAAATCCTACGTTCTACTAAATCAAAGGCTTTATTGAGGTCCACGAAAACGGCCGCCGTGCTATGCCCTGAATTTACAGATATTGCTATAAGATTGTTAAACTCCACCAGGGCCATGTCCGCGGACCTCCCCACACTAAAACCATGTTGAAAATTCATTATTAGACCATACTGGTCCATATACTGTCTAAGCTGTTGATATAAGAACCTTTCCATCAATTTTGATAATATAGGGAGCAAAGCTATCAGTCTATAGTTTGAGGCAACTAGGGGGTCACCACCCTTAAAAACTGGGGCCACCTTTCCTACTTTCCATACATCTGGAAATAATGCCTTGTTAAGGCTCTAATGTAATAAATGTGTTATTACTGGTGCCAAAATATCAGTTTCCAATTTCAAGAATTTTGATTCCACCCCATCTAGACCACCAGATTTGTTAATATTTATTCTTTTTAATTCTTTTTCTACTTCTTTTATTTGAATTATTTTATACCTAAACCAAGGTTATCCATCTCCAGTCCTTGTTGTTGTAGCATTCTGAATAAGTTCTTGTAGTAGTATCTCAGAAGTGTCCATCCTGGAGTTTTCCAGCCCCAAGTCAGGCAACTCTATGAAATACTGATTTAACATGTTTGCTACTCTTTTCTCATCATCTATTAATAAATTATTTTCAATCAACTGTATTGGGGTCCTTGAATTGACTGGGATTTACAATTTCTTGATATAAAACCAAAATATCCTGAGGTCTTTCACTTCTGTGATATTTTTATGATATTGTGATTTTAGCCATCCGCACCATTTAGAAACACTCATTTCTCCAATTTTTAAATATATTCCAGTCCCCTGAAACTTTAGCTTTTTTTGGCTTTTTTCCATGATCTGTTTTTTATTCTTGTATACATCTTGATTTTTCGGTTATCCATGGCGGTTGTTTTTTATTCAGGGTCCTTTGTTCTTTAGGGGCATGTTTATTAATAATGGAAATTAATGTATTGTTGAAATCCTGCACTGCCAGATCCAGGTTATCAGGGTAAGGTGACCCAAATTTACACTACTTAAACTCTCCCTAAAAGTATTTATATTGAAATGTTTCCAGTTTGTCACCCTATAGAATGTACTTTAAGGCTTTTTTATAGTCATCCACTCAATATTACATTTAGTTGAATAATGGTACCCCAGATTTAGTGGCATTATTTCAACAAATTTTACCAATAATGTATTTGCTACAAACATTAGATCTAAAGTAGATCTCTATTCAATACTTCTTGCACATCTGGTTGGTCCTTGTATAACCTGTTTACATCCCAGTACATCCAAACTATCTTTCAGTCTTCCCCATTTTTGATTCTAGTCAGCATTAAAATCCCCAATTAATATAAAATCTGCATGCTTGACTTCATCCAATAACATACCCAAAAGAACATCAAAGTGAACCAGTTTAGTTCTAGTGGGGGCATAAACTGTCCCTACCATAAGCTTATTTAATATAATTTCAACCACAAGGCAATCCATCCCCTTTAAATATTCTGAATAAATAATCCCACATGGTCCCAGAGTTTTCTTAATGCATAACATAACTCCCCCATCCCTTTTGCCCCTATCCTTTCTGGACAATCTGGTGACTGCAAGAAAACTGTCTAGCAGTTCTGGTGACTGCTAGAAACCCATCCACTAGACATACTCCGTAAAATGGAAACATTTTGCTTTATGGGCTGCTTCTCATCATCTGGATCCTTTTACCTGTCCAGTTAATCTGGTTCTAGAATACCTGTTGTAATTATCAGATTCTGGCCTGCAATATTCCTCTGTCAAAGTGCACCTGGCTGCCATATCAGCTTTTCCTGTGCCCATAGAGGGCCATAAGGTTGCTCAACTAGAAATAGCCCGCAAGTTCTAGAGAGGCATTCTACATCTAAAGCCTCCTATCTGAAATCCAGTCCCAGCTAGGGACCTGAATTTTATTTTGGAAAAGCTCACTTTGGCTCCTTTTGAGCCAGCTATGACTTGTGGCTTATGCTTTCTCTCGGAAAGCATTACTTTTAGTTGCAATCACTTCTACTCAAAGGATTTGAGAGCTTCAGGCTCTAATGTGTGTGAGCCTCTTTATCTGATTTTCCACAAAGACTGGGTGTCTTTGCGTACTAATCCTACATTTCTTCCCAAGATGGCATCTGAGTTTACTTTAAATCAAACCATTTTACCTGCCAGTGTATTATCCAGAGCATGCCAATCCAGGTGAAGCATTGCTTCATACTCTAGATGTGCATAGAAAACTCAGGTACTATACACAGCGTACAAAGGACTGCAGGAAGTCCTCGCAGCTTTTTGTTTTATTCACCCCTGGGAAAGAGAGTGTCCTAGTTTCTAAGCAGTGCTTGTCCAAATGGCTAACAAACTTATTACTTTTTGTTATAGGAAGTATGGTAAGGAACACCCTGAGATGGTTCAGGGTCATTCCACTGGAGGCATGGGGTAGCACGTGATAAAGGCAAATCAATAAGTGCTACAGCAAAACGGTGAAGTCATAAAGATGAAAACAAGAAGGGCAACATATAATAATGGGTGACCGGTATTTAACAGCGATTCCATGGTGGTGTAAATCCCATAGTCCAAGAGCGCCTCGGAGTTAGATAATTAGAAATTGCGGGGGGGTTTTGGGCATAGCCCCCCACATCAATAAACCCCAACATATAGCACCTCTTGGATTGTCTAAAAGAGGAACAGTGAATGATGGAGGTGTGACTAGAATAGCTGGTGTTGGGTGCTGGGACCACTGAAGGGAGGCGGTAATGCCAGGAACTGAACCAGTGTCTAAGTTTGGTGGTAGTTGATTATTCTGTTAGTGATCGATTTGGAGTACCTGAGAGGGCTCACCTAGTATTGTCAATGTCAAGAGTAGGCACCATTTTTTTGGCAAAAAATACTTGCAAATTGCTGTTTCTGTCAGTCGCCATAATTTGCTGTCGCCCTTATGACAGTTGCTTTTTCGGTTTTGCCATTTTGACACTCGTAAATTTGCTATTTTGACATGGAACCGAGGCATGGCCACCTCAGTTGCTTGTTTAGAAATGTGTCCACAGCAGAAGTCTGTGTAGCTGCTACATGGAGTACTGTCCACAGCTTCACTAAGCACTACAGTCTGGACATTGCTTCTTGTCGCCGAGTTGGCTGTGGCCTAGCTGTACTACAAGGCCTACTTTCATAAGCTTATAGGCTCCAGTTTTTGGTACGGTCTGGTACTCATTTCATAGGTGTGGTCTGATGAAAGAGATACCCTCAAAGAAGATAGAACAGTTATGCACTTACCGTCAGAGTACATCTTTGAGAGAATTTCTTTCATTAGGCCATTCCAGTTCACACTCCTTCCCCTTTTTTTGGGGCCTGCAACGATGGGTTTTTGGGCTTCTATCTCCATTGTTACATTTTCCAGCCCTTTGCCTCACCTGGTTTGTGGAATGCTGGGTTCTCTCCTGGTTCATTATGGGACATACTCTGAGTATGATCTCCAGCAAGGAACTGAGGAGAAGAGGAGCCACCGACGTTTATGTGGACGCTGTCATCTGTTGTCATGAGCGGTCCCTGGCTGACTGCTTGCAATAGTTTCCATGTGGTCCTAGTGTCTAGTAGCTATAAGTTCCATAGATGTGACCTGATGAAAGATTCTCTCGAAGATCTACTGTTATGGTAAGTACGTAAATGTTCTTTACTAGGGGTGTAGGTGTGGTGGTGGTGGTGTTAGAAGATGAAAACGTCTGTGGGCACAGATCTGGAAGTCATTCCAGCTTTCTGCAAGTCAAAAGAATTCCCAGGTTCCTTAGATGTGGAAGTCAATATTTAAAGAGACCAATTTGGGAATTTTAAGAGAAAACATTATTGATAACCCTATCTATTATTTTTAGAAGAATCAGTAATGTTTTACTTCCATGCCTGTGTAACCCCCATGCCACTTATAGAAAGTAGATACCTTCATAACATCTGGCACTAGTACCCATATATGGCATACCATTTACTTTTAGTGTAAAATTCAAAGGTTGATACCACCCTTGGCATTAGGATGTATATCAGGCTCATTTCTAGAGGAAGAGGGGTGTGGGTACAAGAACAGAAACACATGAACCTTTGTAAAATTACAGCCCAAGTCCAGGGCAGAGGTAACTAGGCATATGCTAGATCTAAACTGCTGAGGGGCCCCCAGTAATTCCACACCAGAAGCAAGAATCAGATTGTCCAGAACAGGAACTGAGATTGTGCAGTATGGCTTTATTCTACAGATAGCAACTCAAAGCAAGTAGTGGACTCCAGTGGTGTAGATTATGGGGGGCAAGCTGTCCCCCTCTGATGTGCAGATAATCAGAGCGGGACTTTTGTAGTACCAAGTTTTGTTTTTGCATTGGTGCGGGAATCTGGACTCACAACAAGATTTTGGAAGTGCGATAAGGACATGCCGGAGTCCGCTGAGTCTTCTGTCCCCTCCTTTGTACCGCTGTTTTTAAATGTTCCCGGATATATTAACACAGTGATTGCAGCCAATCAAGGGAAAATTTCCAGCCTTGAAATTTCCCCTTGATTGGCTGCAGTCACTGTTCCTCAGTTCATTAGCCAATTAAAGCGCAAGCGGCCAATGGTGGTGGGTCAAACTCATGCCTGAGCAGCAACAGTTGTTGGAGCATGCATGCCGGCAAGAAGCATAGTGGCTTCATGTTTTTTTTTTTGTGTCAGACTGATTCTGTTTGTGATGCGGGTCATCGGGGCTGCATGTGTGTTGCGCTGCGCATCATTGTTCAGCTAGAAGTGTCTGATTGTTTGCAGCAGCTTGATACAGCAATCTGGAAGCCAGGTGGCAGTGAGTGGAGGGAACAACAACTCAAGGTAAATAGTTTGTCTTGCTCTCTGAGTGTTTAGGTGGGTCGGACTCTGACATTTTATTCCAAGCCCCACACTCTCACTCCTTCGAAAATGCTTTCACTCCTCCACACGCAGTGCCTCCCGTTCTGGTGCCAACCCAGTAGCAATCATGTGGTGTAATGAAGGGATGTAGTTGTACTTGAATTTTGCAATCTGCTTCAGTAATTAGCACAAGGGCACCAGGAGGAGGATTTTCGGCAGCACAGCAGTGCTCCGGAGGGGCAGGAGGCTCCTGACCGAGGAGCGTATCAGAGCTAGGGGTGCCAAAGTTTAAACTTGCTGCTGGCCTATAAAGCAGGGCCCAGCAGCGCACAGTGGACTTGAATTTTCTCCCACCCATGCTGCACCACCTCCCTTTTTAAAGGGCTGGGTGAGCCAGTAAAGGGTGGGACCACCCTGGATTGTGGCATGTGAAGGAGAGTGGTTGATGGATGAACAACCAAAGAACTGCTTAGAGGAAGCGGGACATTGGCTATGGGATCAGATTGAGTGGAGGACACTGTTGGGGGGGGGGCGACTTACATTTCTACCTAAAGGGTAGCCTTGTAATTAAGCAAAGGGGTGTGAGTTGAGTTTAAGCTCATAAGGACTCTGTTAAGTGCATGAATACGTCTGTGTTTACAGTACTACCTAAGGGGAAGCTGGGTAATAAGTGTTGTTCACTCTGAAGCTTATGCTCACAGAGAATTGAAAAGCAAAGGTGCCCTGAGCTTATGCTTATAGAGAACTGAGTAGCGCAGGCACTTTAGGTGCTACGCCAAGCATATGCTTGACTCTAAGCAAGGGTACATGAGTTTGAGAGGGGTGAGAAAGTGCTGCACCTAAAAGCTACGATTTTCCTGTGGGGCCTTCACAGGATGGGGCTAGGGTGTGGCAGGGACTGCAGGGCACTAGGCCTGGCCTTTTTGGTAGGGTGGTGGGGTGTACAGGATGTGGGTCTGCCATGATACTGGACTGGGCTTGGAGAATGGGGGATGTATGGTATGTGGCCAGTTGGCTCAACTGGAGGAGATATCAAGGCTAAGGAGTGAGGGAGGTAGAGGCGGACAGAGGCAGACCTGCAAAGGGGGGAGGAGAGGAGGGACTTCTCCAGTAGGTCCTGTAGCTGAACTTGGGTTGAGGAACAGGCAGGGGAGAAGCGCCAGGGTTCTCAAGTTAGGGGGAGGTGGGGATGGGGGCATGGGGAGGAACAGAGCGACAGGCCAGTTGGGGACAGAGAATAAACTCAGGCTCAGTGACTTGTGCAGCAATGAGGGCAGGGAGGATGGAGTGCAAGGAGCAAAGGAGGGTTCTGGTAGGGGAGGAGTGAAGGAGGGCACTGGTAGGGGTGGGGTTCAAGGCAGGGAGTCATGCAGCTGCTGGCAGACAGTTAGGGGAAAGTGACAAGTGGGGGCAAGTTCAGGAGCTACAGAGGGGGTATCTTCTGGGGGATAAGAAGGACTTGAGCATTGAACTTAGGAATAGATTCATGCCACTACTTCTAGGGAAGGACAAGGGAGCTGTAGTAGCTAGTTTAGAGGAGGAAAAGGTGGAGGGGATGGGGTTGGAGAATTGTGTCTGCCAGGGTGGTGTAGAGGGCAAGCAGTCAGGAGCAGTGGGGTACCCTCCAAGGAGAGGGGGAGAGAAGGTATCAGCTAAGGAGGCCCAGAGGACTGAGAGGGGAGAGCGGGGGGCGCACCTGACAGGACCAGACCTGAGGGGGTGAAGGGGCCTGGGGAGCACAAGGAGCCAGAGGGAGCAAGGTACATGTCACCACAGGAGGTGACGTCACAGCCCTGCAAACAGGATTGGACATGACCAAGGCTACAGCACAATCAGTGTTCACACAATATCAGGGGTTGGGGACAGGTGCTGGCAGGGAGAATGGGGAGCTAGAGGTCAAGGGAGGAGCCGGGACCACACAGTCAAAGGCAGAGGGTCTGGGAGGCTACCACCAGGGGGTTTCCTATGGAGGAAACAAAATGGAGTGAGCCAGTGGTTAGGAGGAAAGTTACTGCAGCTGGGAAAGCGGGGCGCAAGAATGGTGGGGATGCTGGGGACAAGGCAGGGTAAGGAGCCAATGCAGGCAAGGATGAGGACATGGTCAAGTCGGTTAAGGAAGCAGGGGAACAGGTTGGGGCAGGGCTGGGGCAGGCAAGATCGAGGACAAGGTCGTGCTAGTAGGGGACTCCATGGTCATGGGCATCACCTGGGGGGAAGGGGAGTAGGGGTAGCAAGGTGTGGGTCAGTTGCTTGCCAGGCATAACGGCTGCAGAGGTCATTCATTATATCCCGTCATGGGGAAGCAGCAAGATAGGAGAACCCACCTGGTGTTTCACTTGGGAATGAATGACCTAGCTGGGCACAGCCTGATGGAAGTGTAAGCAAGGTCTGAGACCTTATCAAGGTTCTGTAGCAACCTGTGCTTCAATTTAGTGGCATTTTTGGAGGTGCTTCCTGTCTCTAGAGCTATCACGGATAGGCAGCAGAGGATAGAGGAGTTCAGCTGCCGGGTCTCGGGTTGGTGTGCACAGAAGGGCTATGGGATAGTGGGCCAGTGAGGGTCGCTTTGGCAAGATGACAGCCTCTATGCCCTGGGTAGGCTGCACCTCAGCAGTCCGGGCAAGGTGGTGCTCAAGGGTAAATTAAGGGAATTCTTTAGAGTAGTACAATTTAAACTGATATGGGGGCTGCAAGTGTCACCTAACAGTGAACTTCGGCAGGGGACAGCTGCCCCAAAACTCAAGCGGACTGGCGGGAGCTGGATCTCTGGTCACATCTGACAAAGCCCATTAGGAGAGGAATGGTGGGGTTTAGAGAAAGGTATAAATGGAGGGCCATGTGCACAAACATCAGGAGCCTGGGCAACATGGTCCCAGACTTGGCGATAATGACGGAGGAGGAGCTGGACATAGTGGGGATCATGGAGACTTGGTTCCATGATGAGCAGGAATGGGACAGGAACATTCCGGGTTATACACTGTTCAGGAAGGATGGGGTTGGCAGGAAAGGGGGGACATAGCGCTGTACTTGAGGGAGGGGATCCAGGCATTGGAAACACAAGGCAGGTGGGGGGACACTGAGGCCCTATGGGTCTTGCTGGCCATGGAGAACGGCAAGGTGGTGTGAATGGGAGTTGTGTACAGGCCACCAGGGCAAACTGTAGACATGGACAACCAGATGGTTGAGGAGATACTTACTGTAGGATGGCGGCTAAGAGGGAAGTGCTGCTGCTGGGAGATCTCAATTTGCTGGATGTGGAGTGGCAAATGTAGTTTGCCTCCTCATCCAGAAGCAGAGCAATTGTTGACCCACTACAGATAGCCTACCTAAGTCAGCTGGTCAAGGAGCTCACTAGGGAGGATGCGGTACTGGACCTGGTACTTATGAATGGCGACAGGGTGGGTGAAGTAACAGTAGGGTACAACCTTGGAAGCAGTGACCACAACACAGTGTGGTTCATGATACATGCAGCAGCCTCACACCATCGGACTAAGGTGAAGGTGTTAGATTTTGGATGGGCTGATTTTGGAAAGATGAGGGAGTACACTAGACAGGCCCTTGGGGGTTGGGGGAATGTAGGGGGTGGAAGATATCTGGGCCAAAATTAAGGGAGCAATTATAGGGACCATGGACTACTGTTCAAAGAAGGTAAGCAAGAGCAGGAGGAGGCCACTGTGGTTCAACAAGGAAGTTGGGGAAAGCATCAGGGCAAAGTGGTGGGCTTTCAGGCAGTACAAGATGACACAGAGCAAGCTGGACTGCAAGGCTTACCAGGATAAGCAGAAGGAAACCAGGAGGGTGGTCAGACTGGCTAAAGTGCAAACAGAGGAGAGTATAGCCAAGGGTGACAGGAAGGGGGACAAAACCTTTTTTTAGGTATAAAAGAGAGTGGAGGAAAGGGGGGACTGGGTTGCTGGGCATGCGGACGGAGACAGGGGAGACGGTAGAGGGGGACCAAGAGAAGGCTGAATTACTGAATAGTTATTTTAGTGCTGTAATTACGGGGGGGGGGGGGGCTGTCAGTGGTCCATCAGGAAGTGAGGGGTGAATGTGGGACCATTCCAGGAAGAGGAGATCTCAAAGGAGCTTGAGGTCCTGAGGGTGGACCATGGGGCTGGATGGGATTCACCCTAGGGTATTGCACAAGCTGGGTGAGGAGCTGATGGCTCCCCTGATCTATCTATTCAATAATTCCTGATGAACGGGGGTAGTCCCGGAGGACTGGAAACATGCAGATGGGCTCCCCATGCATAAGGGAGGGGGAAGGCAGGGTTTGAGCAATTACAGGCCAGTAAGTCTGACTTCAGTGGTAGGCAAGCTCATGGAGAGGCTGCTCAAGGACAGAATTATGGACTACCTGGAGACAAGTGACCTGCTTGACCCAAGGAAACATGGCTTTACCAAGGGCAGATCATGTCAGACGAATCTGGTAGCGTTCTTTGATGAGGTCACTAGCGTGGTCGATCAGGGTGAGTCAGTGGACATAGCCTACCTAGATTTCAGGAGGACCTGTGATACATTACCACATGGTAGGCTGGTGCACAAAATGGAATGGCTATTTTTATTTTTTTATTTTAGTAGTTTTAACCAGGAGTAGCACACTAAACTGAAAGCTTTTTATAGATGTGACTTGGGAGCACAGGGAAGTTGTGACTTGCTCAGGGTCACACAGTATGCAAGTGGAAGCTGTGGGATTCAAACCTAGGTCTGGTATGCTGGATGTCACCAGATTTGCAGCTTAGATCCTTAAACCACTGCGCTATACTGCCTCCAAGGCTAGGGCTAGGGAAGGTAGTTATTGTGTGGGTGCGCAACTGGTTGGTGGAGAGAGCGCAGAGGGTGTTGATAAACAAGAGTCCCCTCGGGAGAGGTGGGAGTCATGAGTAACATGCCCCAGGTGTCGGTGCTGGGACCCCTGTTGTTTAACATCTATGTAAGTGACACTGGGGAGGGGTTGGAGAGTAGAGTGAGCCTGTTTGCCAATGATGTCAAAATCGATAATAGAGTGGACATACAGGGTGGATTGGAAAGGATGCAGAGAGACCTAGGGAGATTGGAGGAGTGGGCTGGGAAATGGAAATTATCTCCCAATATGATGAAATGCAAAGTCATGCAGCTGGGAAGAAGGAATGGGAGAATGGAATACAGGCTAGGGGTGAGCCGCTAGCAGTAGGGACCTGGGTGTCATCATCACTCAGGACTTGAAGGTGGCTGGGCAGTGTGGTAGGGCAGTGGCAAAAGCCAGTAAAGTGTCGTAATGCATTGGGAGAGGGATCACTAGCAGGAGGAAAGAGGTTTTGATCCCTCTGTACACCCAGCTGGTCAGGCCTCATCTGGAGTATGGGGTCCAGTTCTGGAGGCCTTACCAAAGGAAGGATGTGGAGAGGGTGGAAAGAGTACAGAGAGGGTAGCCAAGATGGTTAAGGAGCTTAGTCACCTGCCGTATGAGGAGAGTCTGGGAGCCATGGATATGTACCTCTTGGAGTTGAGGAGGGAGAGGGGAGAACATGATAGAGACCTTCAAGTACCTGAAAGGGATAAACAAGATGGTTCCTGGAAAAACCCTTCCAGATGAAAGTGCCCAAGAAAAAATGGTCATGATCTCCAATTGGAGTGGGGGGCAAGTTCAGGGGCAACATCAGGAAGAACTTCTTTACAGAAAGGGTGGTGAACTCCTGGAATGGACTGCCCAGGGAAGTAGTGGGAGAAAATTCTGTTGGGGGGGTCAAGAGGGTGTGGGACAGACACAGAGGGCTGTTTAAATGAAAGGGTGGGGGGGGGATATCAGGGGCAGGCCTAGGAGTGCTAGGCTAATGGGCAGACTAGGTGGGCCTGCAGGTCCTTTTCTGTCGACACATTCCTACGTTCCTGCTATGGGCTGCTTGATTAGCCTGCTTGGATCCAGACACAGGACTAAATGAGGAGTGTGATTGGTCCATATTTTGGTGATTGTGGAACTATTTGGACTTACAAACTTAAATACATAAAAGTGATATTTTTGGGACATTTTATCTGGTAGAGGAATCCTGTAATCTGGAAACATATATAACTTGTAATCTGTGGTTTGCACTCAGTGATCTGTACAAACAGGGGATAGTGGGGTGTAGACTCCCATCACAAGTGATGATGTTTCAGTTTAAAGTATAGGATCTTGATCAAAAAAAGATATACAGTATGTTACACTAGTAAACATGACAAATTGAATGTGGCATTGTAAAAACACTGTTTGCTTGAGAGGATCTACCATCAGAAATCCTTGACCTCTTTACTGCTTGCATGAAACATGAGACAGCAGAGAAATTTGAAAAACCAAATACAGGCAAAATTGTTTTTGTAATAAAAAAAAAGGAAAAAGAAAAATAGACCTAAAACTTTATAAGAAAAAATAGTCTGGGTGGGAGCACTGCAGTTTGTAGCCTTATTGTATTAAGGTTTGCTGAAGAACAATCACTGACCCTTTAAGCAACAGCCTGTCTGCAAAGGCCTTCTGTCTGAGTGCTCCCATAGCAGTAGGTAGTCTGGTTGGGTGCCTTATAGGTCATTAATTTTGTAGCATTTTCTGTGGGGTCTAAAGATTGGACATGGTAACAGTGGAATTGCAGGTTGAGGTTCGAACCTCACTAATGCAAGAGACTTGCCTTGTGACCTTGAACCACTCACATAATCTCCCACAGTGCTCTGTCCCATACACCCAGCTCCTGCAGTGGAGTAGAAGCAGGACCCCACTAGAAACTAGATGTTGCATCTCAGCTGGGTTCCATTGGGTAAATTGTGACTGAAAAATAAAAAGTGAGATAGCTAGTGCCCACCCTGTATGTTTTTTTTCTGGGGTATTCTCTGCCTCTGGTGGTGGGGGGAGGGGCAGTAGCTCATTGCGGCTGCTTTCATGGGGCTTTCAAGTGCTTATGCTCCAAATAAGTCTGCAACATAATTTTAATGGTTTATGCCTAAACACACACATGCACACTTACTTGTGTTTAAACAGGTAATTTTATTTTTTCACTGAAAACAGTTTGTAGGGGAAAACATATCTAGTCTACAGTTTTTCCTGGGGAATTAATGACCTGCTGAGCTGCTGATGTATTCGGGCATTAGTGAATGCCTCAACCTGACATTGCCTCAGGCACTCAAGTTTTACAAGTGGGCCCAAGTTATTCCTCAGGGAATGCCCTAGCTCTTGTAGTGTTCTTTGCAGTTAAAAAATGTATTGTTAGTGACAGAAAGTAAGCTGATCTTTGACCAAATTCAGCCTGTGACCAAAAAAAAAAAGTTTGGGCAACATGGTGACAATCTTGGCCGCAGTAAAGTTAATCATTTTGGTAGTGATATATGTTGTTTTCAGCAAGTCAAAGAAATCTTTAAAAGCAGCCAAAACATTTCAAAATGACCCTCAAAATGCACCAGGATGCATCTAAAACCTGATAGCTTCTGGGGGCCTAGGTGGACCCCACACTCCTGGCCTATTGGTTTAGTGTTTATTGGGCTGACCAGGACTTTTATCTGTCTTTGCCCCCCCCGTCAAAAAATCAAACTATGCCCCTGGTGGACTCCCATGGGTTGGTCAAGGCAAAACAGGTACAAACAGTCCTGAACTCTCCTTGCATGCAGTAAAGTTTGAGAAACAAAACATCTTCCCATTCCCAAAATTGGTGCACATACGTGGACTAGCCACACACCCGCACATTTCACTCTCTTGGGTGAACAGCGAACATTTTCTTCACATACTTGGGTGAACTAGGCATTTCTTCCATGCACCTGGGTGGATGTTAAACACTTCTTCACACGCTGGGATGAACATGAAGCACTTTCTTCACACACTGGGGTGAAGCACTAAATCCTTTTCACACACTTGGGTGAACTAAGCATTTCTTCCATGCACCAGGGTGGACGTTAAACACTTCTTCACACACTGGGGTGAAGCACTAAATCCTTTTCGCACACTTGGGTGAACTAGGCATTTCTTCCATGCACCAGGGTGGACGTTAAACACTTCTTCACACACTGGGGTGAAGCACTAAATCCTTTTCACACACTGAGGTGAACATGAAGCACTTTCTTCACACACTGGGGTGAAGCACTGAATCCTTTTCAGACACTGGGGTGGACTAGGCATTTCTTTCACTCACTTGGGTGAACTAGGGGCACTGAAGGATGTGATCTAGCCTTCTCTAAGGGCACACACACCCCAGAAATGAATCCCCTAAATTGTGGAGAACTTGTCTCCTTAAAACAGTACTTACAGAGCAGTTACTCCTTCCACTGGGCAGAGAGCAACTAAAGGACACCTTTTCCTGGGTAGCATGTCAGAAACAGTCTCTTAGAAGTCTTTTCCAAAGGCAGCTGAAAACAACAAGGATTTTCAGGGAATTACCCCTTGAACCCAGTGAAAAAAAACAGTTCCTTCCACTTCACTTGGAGTAGAAATCAGGAAATCCTGCTGAAGAAAGGTCTCCTCCACTTCACTGGAAGGTGGAAATTGTAATCCACTTTAGGGTAAGAAGTTCTGGGCCCTCAACTCAGAGCCCACTGGCAGACCTCCTGCCACTCTCACTCCAACTCAAACTGAACATTCTAAGGCTTCCGAGAGCAACTGTACGGACCAAAGGGTTATGCTGCTGCGAGAGTTCTGAATGACATAATTATTTTCTCAGGCTAGCTGAGTAAACAATGATATCATTGTGTAAGAAGCTCCTAATGACCTCCCTACCAGCTGCCTGCTACCTGCTTAACACTAACTCTGTTAGGATTCTAGTAACCCCAGGGGACTGGATGGTTACACTTGCAAATTGAAAGTTATATCATTTAACTTTTCCTTCTATTTGGGACTCAAATATTTCCTTCCCCCATTGTTTTGGAAATTTTTTACTTAGTTTTGGAAGTCAAATACTTCCACGGCAGAGTTAACCGATGCCCTGATTGCAACAGAGCTAACATGTTCTTTTGTCTACTGCTGTCTTCCCAGTACCCCATGACAACGAGATGCGGCTTCTCATGAGGTTGTCCCAATTGGAACATATTTTTAAAAATAAATACAATAACTGAATGTATGTTACGAACTGCTGCTCAACTGCACTAGTAACTTCCACTGTGTAATGTAATATTAATTGTATTACCAAGTCATGTTATGCTTCTGTGTCTATTGTACAATTATGCATTCTACTATGTAGTGTTTTCATTTAGTTGCATTGAATTTTCCTGTACTGTGTGCTTCTGTGTTCTGTACATAATTACTTATTTTTTCTCACTGCTTGTTCTTCTAAAATGTAAACTGAATGTTAAATGCTTGTAATGTTAAATGCTTATAACATGCCAGTACCCCCTTCCCCCGGTCACACCTGAAAACGAGCCTTGGCTTAGTGTGCCTTTTCCGGTTACCAGATGGTTAAATAAATAAATTAAGGACTCATGCATATGTTAATAGGAAATCTAGTTAGGTACAAAGATTATTTAAACAGTCTATGAAAAAGCTGTGCTTTGTATAAACTTTCTTTCCTGATGTCATATACTAATATTTTCCTACACAGAATTCTTTCTACAGGAATCATAGTAGTGTGATAGAGTAGGCACTTTAATGTTAAACCCCTGTTTCTGTCTGCTCTTATAAAATGAGTAAGGAAATCCTTGTATTCTGATTGACTGAGACTTGGTTCTAACCATGGTCTTGTGAAAGCACAACCCATAGCTAAAAACAAGTGCCTGTCATCCTGGACACAGTACATCCATATATGTGTGCCTTTTGTATAGAATTTTCATTTTTTCAATGTCAGTTATTTTTTCTCCCAACATTGCAATTCCAGATGGTTTAAATTTAATACTTACCCACAGTCTTACTTTCTCTTATAAAATGGCAAGATGAAATATAGAAATTTCATTGGCCAAGACATGTCACCTGACCATGCATTAAATCTCTATAAACACATGATCAGGTACCAAATCTCATTTGTCTTCCAAAAAAAAAAAACCTACTTAGAGCCATCTTATAAGTGTAATAAGCCCCTCAAGGATGTGCATCATAGGATTTTAATGCACTTCCGAGGGGTATAAGGACACTTGAACTGCGATCTTGTGCCTTACTACACCCCTGGAACTTGCATTAAAATCCGGTAATGCACACCATGTCATGGCTTGTTATTTATATATTCACTCTAGAACTGATGATTTTTTTATATTTCTGTAAAACGCATTTTATATAAGCAATAAAACAGTCTAGAGATTGGGTTGTGCTAAATTTACTGCATGTCCAGGAGTTGAATATACTTTGCCTGCAATATTGTGCCTCATAACCCCCATGGGTGTACAGTAAGACCAGCATAACCCATGTCCCATCCTGTCTTGTTACCTACGTAACTCAGACCTCTCTGGATCTAGTGACCTAAAAACTGGCATGCACACCCTTTGTAACAGGATCTCCAGACCCCCCAGATTAGGTAGTCTCAAGTTTGGGAGCTTTTAAATAAAAGGGGGAGTCAAAACTCTCTCAATAACTAAACAAACAAAAAAAAGATTTAAGTTTGATAGCTGAAAGTTTCAGGTTCGATACATCCTGTTCCAAAGAAGGCCCTTTATGTGTTTTGGAAAAAACAATGCTTAAAAATAAAAAAGTTAGAAATAAAATAAAAAGCACTGCATGCCCTTGAGCAGAACAAAAAAATATTGTCTTTTTCATAAGGTATTTTCAGGCACCATTCTGAAACTGTAGTCATGACTCATGAGAGATAATGACATTTCATATCACTTAAAACTGTGGTCTTGAGAAAACCTGTACCACTCTTGACTGCAGTTTCAGGTAAGGCGCCTGAAAGTTGCCACCGGGAGCCCATTCCCAGTCACATACTGCTCCCCCCCCCAACCTCAATCCAGTTCAGGGACTGTGACTCCAGTATGGTCTCTGAGAAACCTTAATGAAAAATACAAAAGCAAAGCAGCCACTGGGAGCCAATTCCCTGTGGAATGCTGCTGCCCCTCCCATTGGTGACACATGGACAGAGTTGGGTAAGTTACTTTTAAAAAGTAATTAGTTACAGTTGCTAGTTACTTTCAAATGAATTTAATCACTTATTACTTTTATATAAAACTTAATTAGTAACTATACCTGTAATGCATATTGCTTTTCATATTACTTTTGATAACATGGTTGTATTTACTCATTGACCAGAGCTATAACCCCAAGAAGTGTATACAAGAAATAAAACAGATTCTAAAGACAATGAATATGTTAATTTATAACATAGAACCCATCTGACTTTGTTAGTCACAACAATCCCTTTACATTTCAGTAAATAAGAGTTCTAGTTTAAGAAAAGCACTCAGAACACACACACCATGCATCTACTGCTGCCCTGTACAATCTTTTCCCCTCACAGCTGACTTTACCAGCCACGGCTGTCCCTGGCCCTTTTCATTTCCATAACACCCACACTCATACCTCTCAACCTCCTGCCTCATAAATCAGGGACAAGGCTTAAAAAAATCAGGGACAAATGACCAAAATCAGGGACACATCTTCAAAATTAGAGTTATCCACCCAGAAAGCTGGTAGAATATGGGGCTTAGTGCAAAATGCATTTTCTAAAGAAGAACAAGTCTGTAACTTTAATCCTTGACATTGTTTTGTGCTTACAGTCCCCACTGTTCAGCCACAAAAACACAAATTTTAGGAGGGACAGAGTCAAATTTTGAGGCAAAATCAGGGACACTTGAGAGGTATGCCCACACTCCCCTTCACCACACATACCATGCAACTACTGCCAGTGCCCTTGGAAATCTTTCCCACACAGCTTTATATCCTGACAATGCCAGTCACAACTGCCTCTTTACATCCTACCCTTACCCCACCGCCACGCACACCACGCTGCATCTTCTGCACTTGGCAGTCTTTCCCACACCTAGCCTGTATTCTCCTCCTGACTATGCAAGAGCCACAACTATCCCTTCAAGTTTCCATAATAAAATCACACCCTCACATAGCTCCCCCTATACTCACACACATGCACCCTGCAGATCTATTGCCCCTACTTACCTTGGTGATCTTTTCTTATTTCCCCACAGCCACCTGAATCCTAACTTTGCCACTGCCAGCCACAGATCCACCCCATATCATATACAATAAATTCCACCAGCACACACCTGCTTACCCCAACACACAATTTAAGCACTCTTTCCCACAGCTGAACCTTGACTTGCCACTGTCACTGAGACATGGTTATAATTATAACTAAGTCTGCCATGACTATTAGGCCACAGCCAGTATGCCACAATTGAAGTCTGACAGTGTCACTTACAATCAAATTATCACACAACACACTTGTTGCACTCCAGTACAAACCCCTTTGATGAGGATTTTCTTTGAGATGGATTGGGTAATGGTGATAGACTGGGCAGGTGAGCGGGTGGATGGATGATCAAGCGGCCTGCTGTGGCAGTTTGATGCATGTGGTATTGGTGGAAATAGGCCCTGAGCCCTGCCTGCAGACAAACCACTTGCCTTTTCCCTACAGCAGCTGTGCTGGCCCAGATTCCCTCAGAGTTCACAATGGCTACTATAGACGGCCACGACTAATGATGTGCAGGGATGTAGCTAGCTAGCTATCTATAAATTGTACATCAACTGGTCAATCTGTTGCCCCCTCAAACAAATTTCATCAATTTCTATAGCAATTCTTAGCTGTACCATGTAGCAGTGCATAAGTAGTATAATTTGTATATCAAATGTTGCAAAATTATATATTTAATAATAAACAGACAAAATGGTGATTTCTGACTTTTATTTGCACAGCACATATTACAGATATAGAACAAAACAGTAATATTAAATACATTCCGAGAATAGAAAAATGGGTTAGAATCGATGTTTCAATAATAGGCCTTCTTCAGGAATTATCTAAAAGAGAAAAAAGCAGGTAAGGGAAATAAGAGAAATATATGTGAGGAAAGAAAATAGGGGGAGGTTGTAGGAGAAAAAGTGAAAAATATGTAAGGTAAGAACAGAATCTGGAAAATGAAAAGGTGATGATAGGTATGAAAAGGCATAGTAGAAGTGAATGAGCAGAGGAGTCCTTAAGTGGGGACTAGGTAACAGGACCTAGTAAGAAGGCTGAAAGGTGAAAGCTATGTGCGCACACTCATTTTCATTTTCTACAGATCAAAGAAATGCTCAAACTGGAGGGGCCAGTGATTTAAAGTTGGTACAAGGACACCCAGCGCAACAACACTTCACCAGAGCCATTAAGCCTAACAACATTTTCCATAATGAGAAAACTGGCAAAAAAAAACCTGACACCCACTGGCAGTAGGACTGTAACCATGTAGAAAGCAGTGGTGCGATAAATGAAGCTACCTTGTAGTTGTAGCCATTGCGTTAGAGCAAAGATCTCTTAAGGCAAACCAGTATTAGGTCAAACTTCCTAGGCTAAACATTACAAGGCAGCATGTTTTTGCTCCAGTTGTCTTGCCATGGGTTTACACCACTCAACAGCTCTGGCAGCTCATAATACCTAGACACTGCAACTATGCAAACCTAACAGTCATGAAATGAAACCTAAACATTTTATTGTGAAAAAAGGCGGAAAAAAAAAAAAAGGTAGGCAACTTGTATTCAATGTGCAAGGTGAAGATGTTGGGTGCTTATGCAGTGCTTTTCAGAAGGCAGTTTATTTCAGCCTGATATTGTAATAAATCGAGCATGCAGTCAGCTGAGCAACCTTTGTTTACACTGAAACCTGAATATAAAAAAAAAACCTCTGGATTACTTTGATGTCATAAACCTCTTGAACTTTGCTCTTGAGGTTTAAGAAGTCACAGGAACCCCTCGATAGATTACAGCAACCGTAACAGATGGATGCCCATCCATTATTCTGTTTATATTATAGTAACTAGTTACTTTTATGGAAAAGTAATATCATTACAGTTACTTATTACTTTATTTTAAAAGTAATCCATTACTATTACTAGTTACCTAGAAAAGTAATTAGAATACAGTTACTAGTTACAAGTAACTAGTTACTCCCCAACACTGCACATGGACTCATCCTCAGTACTACCAAAGAGCCCTTCCCTCCATGTGATGGCAGGTAATAACCCTTCTCTCACCCCCTTGGCCAGCCACTGTGTGAATAATATAACTGTGATAGTAATTTTGAAATAAATGAAATTTGTCTACATCATTGTCGCTGTCCACAGTAATGAACTAGACACATTTTGTTTAATTCATATTTGCAATCAAGGTAATGTTATTCAGACATGGCTGGCCAAAGAGGCAAGAGGAAGTTTATTGCCATCCACCATCTGGAGGATGGCATGGTGAGGAAGGAGGTACCACTGGACCTCAGAGACTATTGTTTTGGGAAAGGGTGAAGGAGGGGGTACCTCTGGACACAAAGGACTGATGGCTTAAGGCAGGGTGAGGGAGGGGGGACCTTTAGATGCCAGGGACTGATAGGTTGGGGGGAATTTTCTCCCTTTGGGAATCAATTCCTTTCATTAGCTGCCAGTATGCTGTCATTGTCAGCATTTACTCAACAGGTACAAAGACTAGTACAGTTTGGGACAGGAACTGTTATGGTGGTACTCTCCCCCCCCCCCCACACATACACACTTTAGTGAGGCATGAATGGATCAGATACTATGGATAATGACTTGGATGTTAACCCACTGGGTTTCAGTTCTAACCACTCAGAGGTCATGGCACTACTTCCTGGAAACCATTAAAGAGCTGCCCAAAAAGAGAAAAACAGTGAGAACACTTTTTCCCCTCAAGCTATAACAGTGATAATGTTGGCTGTGATGCAGAAATGAACTAGGTTTTTCTTAAGTTAGAAAAATTCAAGTTCCAATAAATTAACACTTGGTTTGAAAGGTACTTTGAGGTATATCAGAAGAAAGGAATGATGGGCCCTGACAAGGCTTCAGATGAATAATAGACCAGTAGCTGGCCTTGAAAATGTCCACCATAAGAAGGAGTGGGGGAAAAAATAACTCAGTGATTGTGCAAAGAAGTTATTTAAAATCCTGATCAAGGAGGATCTCTACCCACATCAATGCATTCCAAACCAACATTACTGAGATCCAGAACAAAATTATTAGTTTTTAAAAACACCCAGACTCGAGTTTCAGTTTATTTTATTTATTCTTCAGAAAGGATTTATGCAAAATCTGCACATAAATATTTGCAATAAAAATGTCTAGGTACATACACATTGCAATAATTAGCACTTCAAATGTGCACAGTTTTAGTGTCTCGATTGTAACAAAATAAAATCATATTATTTTACACAAGTTCGCATATGCAACAAACTCAAAATCATAAGAGGAAAAGCATGTGTAGGAATCAATCTTAACATTTAGAAACCAGACTTGCAGGAATAAGATGGCTCTCTTAGGAGTAAACTGAGCAAACATGAAGCTGTGGTTTAGCAATCAAAACTAAAAAGGGACCAGCAAGGTTATGCCATGGGAAAGAGCCTCAGTTAGGATAGGCATGCAAGATTCCAGAGCTGTGGCAGAAAATTCTACTGTACCAATCCACAATCTTGATAATGGAATCCTAGCTGCTCAAAGAAAAAGAAAGCAAGTAGTTCAGAGCAAGATTTAAGCAACAGTGACAATTTTGAACAAACATGGGATGTAAACTTTTTTAGGATATCACAGCAGTCAGCCCGTAGGAGAGTTGTAGATGAAAACTGCAGAAGACAAGGTAAAGAACAAGTGGGCAGGAGGAGGTTCAGGAGGGGCACAACAGAAGGCAAGCAAAAACATTAACAAAAAAAGCATCACCAAGGAGTCCCTATAGTCAAGGGGGAACAGCAGCAACAACAAATTCTGGTCAGATCCACCATGGCTGCATAATGAAGTTAGTGAAGTTGTGTGGAATTGTTAAATAGGTATGGAGAAACAACACAATGATTTGTAAGTAGTAAGATATGTTTTAGTTTCTGTTCTAAGGGAGGCATACACATTATTAGGAAAATATATAAAGGTGTACATTTTAATGGAAGGAATAGGAAGTAATATAGGTTTACAAAAGAACCCCAGAGCAAATGCCACTGAGGTATGTGTTATCCCATATGATATTGGCTGGACAGCCAAATTTTAAAGAAAACACAATTGCACATACCCCAATAATGCAAAGCATCATAGGAAACATATGCAAATCCCCATGATGGTACAGAAGGTGGCAGTACATGAAAAAGTAATGGCTGGCATATGTTCAGCCTTGGGATTATTTACACAGTTTTTTTTTTTTTTAGAGAAATGTGTTTTGTCCATGAGGTGATGTAAGTTATATTTAAACAATGTGTTGATGTCAGGAAGTGAGGTGTAATAATGGACTGCAAGCAGAGAAAATGTGATAGTAACTTTCAGAGGGGGTCACTTTTGAGAAGGGCAAGGTAATTATGCTTGTGATAATGGTAATATTAGAAAAGTATGAGGTCTATGCAGAAGTGGAGTACAAATATGCACCATTTCATAAGTACCAAAACCAGCTGGAGGGTTTCACTATGACGTCGACAGTCTGGTTGACGGTCAAGGTCTTGATCGAGATGATCCCATTCTTGATCCTACTTGACTGGAAGGCATCACTGTCAATGCTCCTCAACTTCCTTGTCAACAAGCAAGGAGAGGCACCAGCAGAAGATACCCCAGCACTATGAGGAGCTACTCTGGAAACAGTGGTACACCATAGGGAGGTGTAGGGATTTACCATCTGGACCTACAGTCACTTGGGAGCTGCCAGTTACGCTCTCTCTGGTCCATGATTCACAGGTGCTCCCCACAACTGCCTCTGCACCTGAGGATGGAGCTGCCACCACCACAGCCATAGATACGTGCTACTACCAAGGAGATCTACTCAGTCACTGGTTTGTCAGGCCAGTTGTCAGTGAAGATCACCCAATCAGAGGATTCTGGGGTGGACTGCGATGAGAAACAGTCGAGGGCCATTTTTGAGGAATCCTCAGATGACTCATGTCAGTCATCCATGGTATCCTCTGGGATTCACATCTTTGACTAGGGTTTGGTCAAGGAGCTGACCACCAACCATGGGCCAGTGTCTTTTAGGGCTCCTCTCCGGCTCATGTCAGTGTCCATAAATGCCCCTTTTGAGCCTGTCCAAAAGAGGGCTAAGCACACTTTTACAGACATCTTGGAGAGGGATGAATCCTTTGTGGTTGCCTTTTCTATAGCTAAGGACATTTTGGAACCAGCTCTGCAGCTTTGGCAGCATCCAGCATCCTGTTTGGCACCCTCCACCCATATGGTCCGCAAGTAATGTGGTTCCTACTGGGTCCCTTTTGAGGTTCTCAGACCACCCTTCAGCCAAAGGACTGTTCTCTGACTTGGTCTTATGCAAATCTGGGGGTCAAGGGTCTGTGGACATGCCTCTGGACAAGGAATCCTAAATGGCCGACCATGCCACTACAAAGAAGTATGCTGTGGCACCCTTTGGTCTCCATCAGGCAAGTTACTCCATCATGATAGTCAACTTGTTGAGATCCTTCCTTACCTCTCTACTGATCTGTAGTTGCTGGTGATGTTGGGCTGGGACCAAGATCAGTTGATGGCCAAGCAGCAGCTCCAGACAGCCTTGGAAATAGGTGATTCCTGTGCCCATACTGTGGCATTGTCCATCTCCATGCATTTCAGGGCCTGGCTGTGTCTCTCCACTTTTATGGTGGACACCCAGCAAAAGCTGGCTGATGTCCCTTTTCTGGGTACCAACTTCTTTGGCCCTGGTGTGGAAGGGCATCTCATGCATACTGAGAAGCCCAACACCACCCTTGACTCTATGGCATCATCCTAGAAGGATCAGAAACAGAAGCCTAAGAAAAAGATCCTTTCAGTCACAGCTTCCTCAGCAGCAGCCCCAGCAGGGGCAATATTAGGCCTGGTGCCCAAAACTCAAGTTTTGTGGCTAGGACCCCATGGGAGGTGGGTGCAGGGGTGGTGGTGCTCCTGCAGCCCCAGCAGCTGGTGCCCACACAAATGCTGCACAGTGACGGGTTGGGGGATGTCATCCCTTTACCCATGCTATCCCAGTCTGCATTTCCAGTCAGGGGTCAGTTAAGCCACTTCTTGCCACATTGATTCACTATCACAATGGACAAGTGGGTGATAGAAGTGGTAAGAGGGCTGCATCGGGATTTCAGGGCTCTCCTGCCTTACTGACTCCATGCTCCTCAGAAGTCCAGGGTGTCACAGGACATGTCCACCTTTCAGGAAGACATAGTTCAGCTCCTCATGAAAAGAGCTATAGCCCATGTTCTGGATGCCCTAGCCAGTCAGTGTTATGTATCCAGGTACTTCCAGGTTCAGAAACAGATTGAGCCTGGTGCCCCATACTGGATCTACATGATCTGAACCAGCTCATGCAGAAATGCAAGTTTCAGATGGTCACTCTGAATCAGATCATTTCTTCTTCGGAGCAGGGCAATGGTTCTGGTCCCTGGACTTCCAGGACACATTCTTCCACATTCCAGTTTGTCTGCCCACCACCAGTACCTTTGGTTCTGGGCAGAAGGGGTACTATACCAGTTCCAGGTGATGCCCTTCCATCTCTCATTCATGTCCAGGATCTTCACCACTTCACCAAGTGCTTGGCAGTGGTGGCAGCCTTCCTGCAGTGCAAGGGCATCAGGATATATCCCTGCCTGGATGACTAGCTGTTAGCCAGGCCTCCCAAGGAGACCATCAAGAGGTTCAGAGGTCTGGCCCTCAAGACCTGTCATGACTTGGGTCTGTTAGTCAACCTGGGCAAAGTCCGAACTGGCATCCTCACAGGTGATTGATTTAATTGGAGAAGACCTAGACTTCCTGCAGGCCAAGCCCTGCCTCCCTGCTGACCTGGATCTTACCTCCTTTGCCCAGTCATTTCAGATTGGGCTCTTACACCTTACCCAAGATTTCCTGTGGCTGCTGGGGTACATGGTGTCCTGCAGCAACGTGGTCCATTGCACCCTCTTGCAGATTCACAGCATCAAAAAACAACTAAGTTCTGAGCACTCGCTACCCCATAAGAGGGACACAGAGACATCAAATATCTCAAGGTTCCATTTATTCAGACATATATTATCACAGACAGACTGGAAGTCCAGCCTGACATGTTTTGGACTACCTTGTTCTTTATCAAAGGCTGAAGATTGAACTTGAATACAGCATTTAAATACAGCAGAGAACTAACACCATTGGTCTAACGTCATCATTATCCAGTGTGCTGAATGGTTAAAAAACACCAACTTCAATAAATTAGTTCAAAAAACCTATGTCCCAGACCATAGTGTTAATGATATTATGAAATAAAAAAAAGCACATCTTAAATAATTGCAACTATTTACAATTAAAAAACAGTATCGTCCGTATGCAAAATTTATGCAAGATAAGGCAAAAGGGATTGGGGGGGAGGAGAGGAAATGGAAAGGTAATAACTTCATATACTGTATCATCATTGTGGCATCATTATAGTCTTATGTCCGTTTTTTTACATAGAAAGATTTATTGTTTTATAATTTATTATTTAAGTCAGTACTGTATAAATAAATTATAAAAAGACCTGAGATAAAGTGCAACATAAACTGCATTAGGTCAAATGGCAAAACAAGGACACCCACTGCAAGAGGTAATTTTATCTTCACTTTTTTAGATATGGGTGGACATCAAGTTGTGTATTTAACCCTGGCTTTTTGTCGGCTCTTAACGTTAATATCCAAAAGTTTTCCTGATTTAGCAACAAATTATTGAAATCTCCACCTCTGGGGTTTCTACTTACTTTGACGATGGCTATAAAGCTGAAATTATGTGTACCACCAAAATCTGTGCTATTAGCATGTACTGCTGTGGCATAAGTTATGTCTTTTCTCATAACAGAACATACATGCTCCCTCATTCTGATCTTAAAGCATCTTGTGGTCTTGCCCAAGTAAAATGCTTCACATGTACAAGTTGTGAGATATATGATACCTGCCGTACTGCATGTAATACGTTGGCGTATTTCGTACATTTTTTCAGCATTGTAACTTGTGAATTCTTTACCTTGTGCTACGTATTCACAATGTGCACAATTCTGCCATTTAACACATCCTGATGTGGGTGTAAGCCAAGTGGTAATTCCTGTAGCCGTATAGTGGCTATGCACCAAGAGATCTTTTAAAACAGGGGCCCTTTTATAACACATTCTGATCGGTTCATTACTTATAGGTCGTAAACCTAGGTTTGCCGCCAGGATGTGCCAATGTTTAGTTGGACTCTCCTCTAGTTTCTTTGCCTGGTAAGAGTAGCTTGTCAAAAATTAAATCTTTCCTCATTTTCTTCATCCCTCATCCTCTCACTTAAAAGGCTTGTTCTGTCAATGCTTCTAGCGTTACTACATGCATTTTCAGTTCTTTTCTTGCTATAGCCTCTCTCTAATAATCTGCTTGACATGTCTGTGGCTCCTTTCTCAAATGCTATATCTGTTGTTCAGTTTCTCCTGTTTCTTATGAATTGCCCTTTTGTGATGTTGTATGCCACATGTGGTGGATGGCAACTGCTCAACAAGAGTATAGTATTGCCATCCACCTGTTTTCTGTACATTTCACTATCTATTCTGCCTTCTGGATATTTTATTAAGTTAAGATCCAGGTATGGAATACTTTCTTGGTTACTACTGTATGTAAATTTCAAATGACAGTGTGTGCTGTGTAAAAAATCAACAAAAGCCTTAAATTCATTTAACTCAACCTTCCAGATGACTAACACATTATCTATATAATGCTTCCATACCTTAATCTGTGGTAGAAACTGATTAACAATTGGATTCCACACAACATCTTCTTCCCATGTTCCTACATATAGGTTTGTGACGGAGAGGGTACAAGTTGACTCCATTGCCATCCCTTTAACTTGGAGAAACATTTCTTTGTCAAACAGAAACATATTAAACTTTAACACAGACTCCAAAAGTTTAATTAAAAAATTCGTCCGAGCCGGCCTGGTGGCACTGAGGGCTGAGGTACTGGTTGCCTTACCTCGCGCTACGCTGGTGACCCGTGTTCAGGAACAAGCACGGGCCACCAGAGGTCAGTGGGGGGAGAGGGATTGAGCATCCAAGGACTGCTCTCCTTCTCTGGGGAGGGGGGACACCAGCGATTCAGTGCGTGACTGACCCATGGTGGAGGCTAAGGTGCTGGCACACCAAAAGCTACAACGTGGGGGTAGACCAGGCAGATGTTCAGACGAGCATGTACAGAAGCGTGCGCTCTTGCTCCTTGGGTGTCATTGCACACCTTGTCTAGGGGATCCAAAAACAGGAGGAAAATGGGTACTGGCGAGGCATAGTGATGGTTGATCCCCGCAGGCACTGCCCCCGCGATAGGCAGTAAGCATTCCAGCACCTGATCCAGAGTTAGGCGGGTTGAGGGGTTCCCTGCCACCCCACCATGGGGGGTAAGCCATGGGGCAACTGGAAGGGTAGGCTGCGAGCAGGGGACAGGACTAGGGGAATCCAATGGGATGCATAGCTGCCAGGGACCAGGCGGATAAAGAAATTAACAGCAAAAAAGAAAATCCATCTGGGGGGACCTATCATTCTGCATTTTGTTTAAATAATGGGCTGCTGCATCTACATTCCCTTCCTGAGGAACACTCATATAGGGTGCTTCTATGTCCATTGTGTTTAGATGCATGTCATCTTCCAGGGTAATTTCTGATATTAAGTTCAGGACCTCTTCAGTATCTTTGAATGAAGGATGATGGCAGTCTTTCCACCATGGGCTTCAAGAACGAATCACAGTACTGTGAGAGTGGTTCAGTGAGTGACCCAATGCCACTCACTGTGGGTCAGCCAGGGGGGTTATTTAAGGTCTTGTGAACTTTAGGTAATGCATAGAAAGATGCTTGGACTGGATTTTCTACAATTAAAAAGTCTCTGGTTTTCTTTTCAATATCCCCTCATGTGAAAGCTGCTTCTATTACTTTGTCTATTTGAAATTTAAAGTCCAGTGTAGGATCTTGTGCAAGATTAGTATGGAATTCTGGATTGCTCGGCTGTCTTGTTATTTCATTTGTATAATCTGCTTTATTCATTAGAACAACTGCACCCTGTGACAGAGTTGCATATGGCCCTGCCCCAGTTGTTATGGAGAAAGTGTTTAAATGCAAGAATCTGTTCTATTCTCTCCTTTTCTGTCTCTTCTCTGTCTGGTTGCAGAACCAAATGTTCTCGTGAGACCTAGGACTTGATCACCATGATGGTCTTGCAATTCTCTGCCTCTCACTATCTCTCTACCCTCTGTCTTTTCTCCCCACTTGCATATCTGCTGGTATAAAAATATATGCGAATCAGTTTTTAGAAATGTAATTAATACTGGGACCCCTTTGTTTAAAACTGTATATAGCTATATTGTTGAAATTATTGCAAAGCTAAAACTGTATATAGTTATACTGTTGAAATGATTGCAAAGCTATTTGGAACTCAAGGGGTTAACATGAGATGCAATATTTAAGCCTTTTGCAGAAGATGTAAACAAGAGGTCAGTTCTGGGTCACAATGTTCTTTTTGCTGCACCTGCTGAAACTAACAAAAACATTGGAAACTTACAAGAACACTGTGTGAGAAGCATGCTATTTTCTTAACGAGCTCCTGCACAAACTTATAAAAAGGAGCTGTAATGTTTTGCAAATGGGAGACAGAGAGACTGAGTGAGACTGAGATTGTAAATTGAGAAGAAACCCAGATGGACTTTCTCTGTTTACACTGCCTTTGTAAATAGTTATACTGAACAATTTGTATTTTATTTTACTGTTATTAATAATAATCACTTATTGCGAATTTTACAACTGGTCCTGGTTTTCCTATGCTTCCTGACCAGTGCCTCAACAACACCACCCCCCCCTTTGTCTGCTTGTTTTTTTTTTATCAATTCCTTGTCTTCTTGGAGAGTTCTTATCACCTCCCTTTCTACATTGCTAAGGTTGTTAAACTCTTCTAGTTCTTGTTCTGCTAGCTCTTTAAATATCGTGACTGCCATGCAAGAGGGTGGACCAAAAGTGGAAGAATTTTTAAAGTTGTCAGTGTTAGTGTTTTAATAATTTTCTGGATTCTCATTATTGTTTCTTTTACTAAAAAAGGCTTTTAGATTTAATTTACAACAGTTAATGTGTAACTCTATCAATGTTTGAACATGGTCCATGCTTCCTGTTGTTGTAAAGCTTAACCCCTTCTTTAGTAAGTCTATTTCTGCTTTCGTCATGACATGTTTAGATAGGTTAATTATCTGCATGTTATTGTCCAAAGGTCCTACCTCCTCCTTCCCTGTCTCCTATAGAACCTCCGTGAGTAAAAGTGTCCTCTGTTGTTGCTGTATGGCCACCTGTACCTGTATCTGTGTTTGTCTCCTTCTCCCTCACCTCATTCTCCTCCGCCTTGTTCTCCTTCCATTCCCCTGTGGTAACACCGTGGATGCTCCTGTAATCTTGGGTTCCTGCATGGTAGGGAGGGCAGGTGTGGGTTGTTGGGGCTGTTGCAGTGGATGTTCTGTAGGTGGTGGATTGGAGTTGTGTGTGTCCCTGTGAAAAGGGGTACCTCTGCCTCCAACTTCATTTTCTGACTCGCTTTGATCCGTACTAAATTCAAAAGAAACATTGCGGCTGTGTTTTAAAATTCCACTTGAAGTGGACTTTTTCCAATTGTATACCATCCCTCTTTCATGATCCCCCTTGTCTCAGATACATTTGGTCCTCTTAACCGACTGCAGTTAATTGTCAAGTTTATTAACAGACTTACAGTTTTTTATTTAATTTGTCAAACTAGGTATGGTCCTTATATTTTAAAACCTCTGCTTTCTGTGCTTTCAAATCTTCTCTTATTTTTATTTCTCTTACTTTGCTGTATTTTATTCTGAGTTTCATTATTTTAAAGCTCGCTTCTGAAAGAATCGCTTCCCATTCCTGCATGAAGGTTTCATTATCGGCCCCAAAAGCCAGATTCTTGATTAATCTTAGCCCCCTTGGAATGTGGTTTGTCTGTTTGCAGATGACACCAAGATCTGCAACAGAGTAGATGATCCAGATGGGGTGGGCAGAATGAGAAGAGATCTGGATAAACTGGCAAAATGGTTAGAAGAGTGGCAACTGGGGTTTAACGCAAAGAAGTGCAAGATCATGCACATAGGGAAGATAAATCCTGAATTTGCCTGTAGGTTGGGAGGGGAGTTGCTGGCAATCACAAGGGAAGAAAGAGACTTGAGCATCATCATCACAGATGACCTGAAATCATCCAAGCAGACCACTAAAGCAGTAGGTAAGGCTAGAGGAATGTTGGGGTGTATTACTAGGGGTATCACAAGTCGTAGGAGGGAGGTAATAATCCCTCTTTATGAGACACTGGTTAGGCCCCATCTGGAGTACTGCGTGCAGTACTGGAGGCCGCACCTGCACGAGGACATTAACAAAATGGAGGCAGTCCAGAGAAGTGCAACCAAAATAGTGCAGGGAGTGCATCAGAAAACATATGAGGACAGATTAACGGAGCTCAATATGTATATCCTAGAGCAAAGGAGGGAAGAGAGGTGATATGATCGAAACATTCAAACATCTTAAGGGCAATAACAAGGTGAACGAGTCTAACATATTTCAATATAAGAAAAATAGCAGGACAAAAGGACACAGCATGAGGTTTGAGGGAGACTGATTAAGGGATAATGTGAGGAAGTTCTTTTTCACAGAAAGGGTGGTGGATGCATGGAATGGCCTGCTTCAGGAAGTGGTAGATATGAATACAGTGCAGGGCTTCAGGGTCACCAGCTTGCCAGGTGAACCCCTATTGCCTGGCACCATGGAGCCGACATTTAAAAGCCTAATTAGGAAAAGAAACAATAATGAGAATCCAGAAAATTATCAAAACACTGATAACTTTAAAAATTCTTCCACTTTTTGTCTACTCCCTTGCATGGCAGTCACAATATTTAAAGAGCTAGTGGAACAAGAGCTAGAAAAGTTCTTTGCAAATCCAGCGACTGAACATTTTAACAAACTTAGCAATGCAAAAAGGGAGGCGATGAGAACTCTCCAAGAAAACAAGGAATTGATAATAAAACAAGCAGACAAAGGGGGTGCAGTTGTCCTAATGAATAAAGCAGATTATGTGAATGAAATAAGACAGCTGAGCAATCCAGAATTCTATACTAAACTTGCACAAAATCTTACAATGGACTTTAAATTTTGAATAGACAAAGTAATAGAAGCAGCTTTCATGCGAGAGGATATTGAAAAGAAAACCAGAGACTTTTTAATTATAGAAAATCCAATCTGAGCAACGTTTTATGCATGACCTAAAGTCCACAAGACCCCCAGCCGACCCATAGTGTGTGGCATTGGGTCACTCACTGAACCACTCTTACAGTACTGTGATTCATTCTTGAAGCCTATGGTGGAAAGACTGCCACTGTACTTAAAAGACACTAAAGAGGTCCTGAATTTGATATCAGAAATTATCCTGGAAGATGACATGCATCTAAACACAATGGACATAGAAGCACTCTATGTGAGTGTTCCTCCTGAAGGGGCTTTAGATGCAGCAGCCCATTATTTGAACAAAACACCGCCCCCAACGGGTTTTCTAATGACACTTTTGGAGTTTGTGTTAAAGTTTAATATGTTTCCGTTTGACAAAGAAATGTTTCCCCAAGTTAAAAGGATGGCAATGGCGGTAACTTGTGCCCCCTCCGTCGCAAACCTATATGTAGGAACATGGGAAGAAGATGTTGTGTGGAATCCAATTGTTAATCTGTTTCTACCACAGATTAAGGTATGGAAGCATTATATAGATGATGTGTTAGTCATCTGAAAGAGGGATTTAAATGAATTTAAGGCTTTTGTTAATTTTTTACACAGCTCGGACTGACATTTGAAATTTACATACAGTAGTAACCAAGAAAGTATTCCATACCTGGATCTTAATAAAAAATCTAGAAGGCAGAATAGATAGTAAAATGTACAGAAAACAGGTGGATGGCAACACTATACTCTTGTTGAGCAGTTGCCATCCACCACATGTAGCACACAACATCCCAAAAGGGCAGTTCATAAGAAACAGGAGAAACTGCACAACAAATATAGCATTTGAGAAAGGAGCTGCAGACATGTCAAGCAGATTATTAGAGAGAGGCTATAGCAAGAAAAGAACTGAAAATGCATGAAGTAACGCTGGAAGTATTGACAGCCCAAGCCTTTTAAGTGACAGGGTGAGGGATGAAGAAAATGAGGAAAGATTTAATTTTGTGACAAACAACTCTTGCCAGGCAAAGAAACTAGAGGAGATTCCAACTAAACACTGGCACATCCTGGCGGCAGACCCAAATTCATAAACTATAAGTAATGAGTACCAGGATGTGTTATAAAAGGGCCCCTGTTTTCAAAGATCTCTTGGTGCACAGTGTCTATATGGCTACAGAAGTTACTACTTGGCTTAGACCTACATCAGGATGTTTTAAATGCCAGAATTGTGTGTAAAAGGCCCGATACACTAAAGGGCGGATAATATGCGCCTGAGGCGCATACCCTGCCCATGCACCTATGCAGCCCCAGACAAGTGTAGGATAAGTGGTGTGCACTACTGCTAGCACCCATGGGGAGTCTCTCTGGGCCACGCCTCCATGGCATGCATGGTCGGTTGGGGTAGAGCCACAGACCTTGGCGGGCATCCGATAGGATGCCCGTACTGGGTTTCTGAATGGATCCCTTGCACCATTGCGGAGGACACAGGGAGTAGGGGAGAAGCCACATATAGCAGCACTGTGGACACACCTTTGGGTAGTCACTGGAGCTGCTGCCCCAGCCCTCCCTTGCAGCATAGTGGGCTGGGGCAACACAGTGGTCAGGTTCCCATTACTGCTGTGCCCGGTGGCTGTCATTCACAGAGGTGCACACCGGGTTACGCCAAATCCTGGGCAGGTGTACCCGGCACCCCCTCCACTTGGCACTGTGCAGCTTAGTGAATGTTACATAGTGCAAGCATGCCTCCGACATGCCACCTGTGCAGACGTCCCTGAGGGGCTTAGGAGGCAGGCATTTAAGCGCCTTGTGCTGCACTTACGCACACTTGGTGAATGCTACCAGGGGTCCGTGGGACTCTCGCTGCATGGCATTCACCCATGAGGTTGCCTACATGCTTTGGATACATGGCACATTGGAAACATTTTTGTTAGTGCATAGGACCCATTGTGAATACGTAGTGCAAGGTAAAGAATTCACAAGTTACAATGCTAAAAAAGTTTACCAACTACGCCAATGTATTACATGTAGTACTACAGGTATCATATATCTTGCAACTTGTACATGTAAAGCATTTTATGTGGGCAAGACCACAAGATGTTTTCAGACCAGAGTGGGGGAGCATGAACGTGCTATTATGAGAAAAGACATAACTTATGCCACAGCAGTACATGCTAATGGCACAGGTTTTGGTGGTACACATAATTTCAGCTTTACATCTATCAACAAAGTAAGTAGAAACCCCAGAGGTGGGGATTTCAATAATTTGATGCTAATTTGGGAAAACTTTTGGATATTAATATTACTAGTCAACATAAAACCAGGGTTAAATACACAACTTGATGTCTGCCCATATCTAAAAAAGCAAAGATAAAATTACCCCTTGCAGCGGGTACCAGTTATAGTGATCCAGCCAATGTGGGGTGCCATCAGGTGGTGGCTAGCCCCAGAACATATGGAGGAAGTAATCTCATTTGTCCAGCCAGAGCTGTCTGTCACACTGGTGATGGATGCATCTCTAGTGGGGGTGGGCAGTGCACCTGGTGGACCACAGAGCCTATGATTTCTGGTCAACACAGGTGTCCCATCATCACATAAACCTGCTAGAGCTCCATGCAGTGCGGCTGGCAGTGATAGGAATTTGCTCCTTTAATCAGGGGTCAGATCATGCAAGTCCAGACAGGACAACACCACGTCTACATTCTGCAGGAACAGGCAGATAGAACACACTTCCTCCCCTGTGTCAGGGGGTCCTCCCATCCTGGACTCTGGTGTGTAGTTTGGGTGCAGTTCTTCTGGTGATCATTGTCACAGGAATGAAAAAATCAGCTGGCAGATGTTCTCAGCCAGGTAGAAGAGCCATTGCACAAGTGGTCCCTGAATCTGGAGGTGGTGAACCACCTGTTCTCCCGGTTGATCACTCCTCAGGTGGATCTGTTTGCTTCCTGGGAGAACGCCAAGCTGAGGCTGTTTTGTGCCTGCCACCATAGTCCAATTCATTGTTAGGGGATGCCTTCATGAGGCCCTGGACCCCAAGCTTTGTTTTCACCTTCCCTCCTTTTCCCTCATCCACAACAGGGAGCATCAAGGCCTTGAAGGACAAGATGTGGATGATCCTGATAGCTTCTGACTGGCCCAGGCAGTTCTTGTACCCGGATCTACTCAGAATCAGCAACAGATCTTCATTGTGGCTGCCTCTTTGCCTGGATCTGCTGACCAGACAACAGGGGACAGTCCTGCACATGAACCTGACATCCCTGCACCTCTTGGCCTGGTTCCTGAATGGCTAGAGTTCCAGGCCTTGGGTCTGTTGGAAGAAGTGTTCCACACTGTGGAGGCCTGCTGAAAAACGTTGACTCGGAAATGCTATGCACAGAGGTTCTCCATATGGTGCCTGGGCAAAGATCTTAATCCCCTTGCCTACCCTGTGGTGAGCATCATGGAGTACTGTACCTCTGATCCTTTTTTCAGTGACAACCCTTAAAGTGCACCTGACAGGCATATCTGCTTACCGGGTGTGGTCATGTAAGCCTAAAGTGGCCCAGGAGAAAGTGGTCAGGCACTTTTTCAAGGGCTTTGATGACCTGTCTCCTCGGTTGCGTGAACCACCACCATGGGACCTACTGCTGGCACTGGCTATGCTCATGGGCAAGTGATTTGAGCCTATGCACAGGTGTGAGGTATCACATCTGTTGAGGAAGAGGGCCTTCTTGGTGGCATAATGTCAGCCAGAAGGATTAGTGAGCTCCAGGTGCTCTCAGTGGAGTCTCTATATCTGGTCTTCCACAAGGATAAAGTCATCCTTCACCGCCACTCAGAGTTCTTCCTGAAGGTAGTCTCTAAGTTTCACCTTAACAACATGATCAACTTAGCAGTCTATTTTACAAACCCTTCTTTGAAGGCCAGTCATAGGTTCAATACTGTGGACCTTTGAAGGATGCTATCTTATTATAAAGAGTGCACGGCTTTCCAGCTGTTTGTAACAAGAAATAAAGCTGCAACAGGTAGACTGGCAGCAAAGTGGATGATTGGCAGGTGGATTGCATCCTGCATTGACCTCTGCTATAGATTGGCTGCTAGGGAGTCTCCCATAAGGCTTAGGGCTCATTCCACCAGACATACCACTGCCTCAGTGGCTGTCTCCAGGAACATCCCCAGAACACACCTTCATATCCCACTACAGCATCAACACAGAGTTCCCTCAGGATGCTGCTTGTGGGACCTTGGTTCTCCAGTCTTTGTTCACCAAGTAGGGATGTGCACCTTACCACCTCCCAGAGAACTGCAAGGAGTCTGCCAGTGTGTAGATAGTGAACTGCATCCCCGCTCCTAGAAAGACAGGTTACTCACCTTTTTGTTTTTAAACTTTTTATTTTTAGTTTTTTTTATGTTCTATGGTACAGTAATGACATTCATAGTTTACCAGGGAGATTTCAGAATAACAATAGCTAATGACACATATATTTCAGTCTGAGTCTAAAGAAAATTACATAGTGCAGACAGGTTAAAAATAAGTGTAGAGTAACGAAATACCTTTGTTGTAGCTACCAAAACTAGGGATATAATATCCCAAATTGAATTAAGGTCTTGTACTAAGTCTTATTAAACCCTGTTTTAGCCTTAAAACAACTAAATAGACAAAAAGTCAGGTAGATTTCTTCCTAACAGGCCGGTCAGATGTTCGCCTGTGTAAATTTGACCCTCAGGGCACCAGTTCTAGTCTCTGAGGTGCAATATATAAGAACCAAATAGTCCAGCGATTTAGCAAGGCTGGAAGTGTATTATGTAGCTTTGCTGTTAAGTACTTCATTTTGTAAATGTCATATATGGTGTCTTCCCAAGAGCAAATGGACAGAGGGTTTAGCTTTAACCATAACCTGGTAATCACTTTTTTAGCAGCGGTTAAAAGAATGCTTATTATGTATATTTGATGGGTCTGCTTGATTCATCTAGGGAGGTGCAAGAGAATAGCCACCTCCTGCAATAAGTGGACCCAGGGCTGGAAACATCTCCCCCAGAGTCTCATTGATCTCCCTTCAAATGTCCCGTAATACTGGGCAAAACCAAAAAACATGGGCGTGTGTGGATACTTCACAATCACAGCCTCTCCAGCATGAGGAGTCTCCTGAAGGTGCACACTTAGCTGTTACTTTCGGGGAACGAAAGAAGCATGCTACTATTTTCTAACCAAACTCTCTCCAACTGTAAGAGCTTATTATTTTGTGCTGTCTACACCAAATATGTTGCCAATCTTCTGAAGTGGGACTTAGTATGAATTCTGCTTCCCAGGTTATTTGAATAGTCTCAATGATATTCAGCAAAGATACAGTTAAAGTCTTGTAAAAATGGGAGACCATGTGCCTAGGGGATGGGTCCCACTGTATTTGTGATAGGTATGTACAGAGGGAAGGTATTACTCTAGAGGAGATATCCAACCCAACCTCCCCACCCAGGAAATGTCTATACTGCAAGTATCTGAAAAAATCTTTATTTGGTAGCGAAAATTCAGACTGTAACTTCTCAAAGATTTTAAAATTCCCCTGTTGATAAAACTGGTAGGTATGCATCAAACCCAACTGATGCCACCTCATATACCCCCACCCACAACGTGCTTACCGGAGCAAAGGATGGATCGAGACCCAGAATTCCCATCCATCGAGAGCAGAATTTATTTACTGAGTGGTGAAGATATCTCAACCAGATCTGTATTATTTGAGGAGTAAAAGTATGATCACTGTGGGGTCGGGGAAAAACAACAGGCTGGAAGATCACTGTTCAATCCAGGGGAAAGCTGTTAATAGACCTCTCTGCCTGGACCCATGGCGGAGTTGAGGCTAATGGGGCAATCCAGTGAGCCATATGTGTAAGCATAGCTGCCAGGGGGTATCTTTGGAAGTCAGGAAGTGATAGGCCCCCTCTGTCTTTGGGTAACAGGAACTTTCACAGGGCAATTCGTGCTCTGCTACTACACCATATATATATGTCGTAATAAACCTATGCCATTTATGAGCTTCCTTAGTTGGGAGAGGGATGGGGATATTCTGCATCAGATAGAGTATTTTGGGAAGAACTATCATTTGAATCGAGTGGACTCTACTCATAAGGGAAATTGGTAGGTGGGTCCATCTCCAAAGGTCCCCTTTAATCTTTTCAAACAGTATGGAATAGTTCTGTAAGAATGTATCTCTAGGATTCTGAGTAATTCATATACCTAGATACGTGATATGTGTCTTATTCCATTTAAAGGGATATCTACAGATTATTTCAGTAGGTAAAGAGTCCTGTATCAAGAATACCTCTGACTTATCTTGGTTAATTTTGTAACCTGTGAATTGCTCGACCTTCAGAAGGCATTGTTCAAAGGCCTCCAAGGATTTCTCTGGGTTAGTTCAATAAAGTAATAAATCATCCATATAATAAGCTAATTCATGCATAGAACCAGAGATCTTATATCCTTACAAACAAGGGTGAGAAAGAATAAGTGCCTCAGCTGGGACTTGAACCCAGGCCACCAGGAATACCATTCTGATTGTGCTAACCAGCTGCGCCACTGAGGCAACTGCAACCTGGGATGTCCCTGGGCACATTACTCTTTCTCAAATGCACAACCCAATGGCAACACAAATATTTTACTTCTAACAAACACACAGGAGTGTGGTGTGCATATTTTTATGGAACACATACAAACAAGGGTGAGAAAGAATAAGTGCCTCAGCTGGGACTTGAACCCCAGCCGCCCAGAATACCGTTCTGATTGCGCTTACCAGCTGCACCACTGAGACAACTAGAACCTAGGATGTCGCTGGGCACATTACTCTTTCTCAAATGCACAACCCAATGGCAACACAAATATTTTACTTCTAACAAACACACAGAAGTGTGGCATTTATATTTTTATGGAACACAACTGGTTGGCACAATCGGAACAGTATTCCGGGTGACCTGGGTTCAAATCTTAGCTGAGGCACTTATTCTTTCTAACCCTTGTTTGTATGTGTTCCATAAAAATATGCACGCCACACTCCTGTCTGTTTGTTAGAAGTATCTTATATCCTTGTATTTGGTCATTCTGTCTTAAGAAACTGCTTTGGGTGCAACATACAATGCAAAGAGATATGGGGATAAAGGGCAGCCCTGACATTTCCCACAGGTAGGGGAAAAGTGATCAGAGTGAGAGCCATTAGCTTTTACCACAGCCTCTGGTTCAGTGTACAGTCCTCTTATATTGTTCCAAAAAGTCCGAGGGAAACCAGATTTTTCTAGGGAGGAATGTGAAAATAACCACAAGACCCTGCCAAAAGCCTTCTGCACATCCAAGCTTAAAATCATCAGGGGGGAACAGGTTGTGTGGGTATGGTCAAGAAGAAATACATTTCTTTTATTATCTGTTGTCTGTCATGTTTTTATAAAACCTGATTGATCCGAGTGTATTAAGTTGGGAAGAACATCATCCAATCTATGTGCTAGAATTCTCACGTAAATTTTGTAATCTTGATTTAAAACTGAGATCAGCCTATAGGAATCACAGAGATGTGTGGGTTTCCCTGGTTTTGGGACAACAGAAATCACTGCTTGATACCAGGAGATTGGGTATACTGCAGTTGTATGTGCTTCACTAAGGGCTGATAGCAGGGGCCCCTTAATAAGAGTGAAAGTCTCTCTGTAAAATTTGGGTCCATACCCATCAGGGCCTGGGGATTTCTTGTTTTTTTAATTCTGAATCATGTTCTGGATTTCTTGAAGGGAGATGGGATGTTGTAGATATTCTGAATGTGAGGAACTAAGTACTGGGAGATTAAAGCCCGAGAAAGTCTGAGCATGATTGGAGGTCAGGAGGCAAGGTTTCAGAGTATAAATCCTTATAGAAAGTTCTGAAGCTAGCCAGGATCTGTGAGGTGATATAATTAGTACAGCCTGAAATAGGGTATTTTAATTTTGTGATAGTGTTCAATTGCATCTGATGTCTTAACCTATATGCTAGAATTCGGGATGCCTTGGTTCCACTTTCATAATATTTCTGGCGTAGCCAGACTAGGGCTTGCTCTGTATGAGCAGTTAATAGGCATCAAATTTCTTGCTGGACTCTAGCTAGGTTACTCACCTTTAACCATTATTCTAGGGGTGATATACAGTTCACATCCATACAAGCCACCCAGCCTCCCCTGGCAAGTAGCACATGGATCCCTGCTTTCAGCATGCAAAGATCTGACATCAGGGGATGGAGCTGGAGGATATATCACCTGGGTGGTAGGAGGAACTTATCTTAAAGCTGTCCTATGGAAAGCTTGTTCCAACAGAACTGCCAAAGTGTGGATGGAAACTGTATACCACTCCTAGAATGGTGGTGTCAGGTGAGTAACCTATCTTTTCTTTCTTTTGGAACTGGTGAAAAATCTACCATCATACTTTAGAGAGTCCATGGATGTGCTGCACAAATTAAGTAATATTAGGTGGCTGGCAGACTATGAAAGGCTTTGCATTGAAGTGAACGCACTCTGCATTAGCATACAGCATGTCCATGGTGTCATACAGGCATAGGTCATGAAGCATAGGCAAACCAGAAAAAGTTATAACATTCACAAGTAGCATGTTATTATTTTTAACAAGAGGAAAATAAAGTACAGGATTGTTCTTCACAAAGGAAGTACAAACAAACAAAAAAAGTCCTCCATCTGAGAGTCTCATCAGTTTTAATCTCAGTCTCTCTCTGTCTCTTAACAAAGCATTGCACTCTTTTTATAAGATGGTTTCCTCTGGCAATTAAATTCTACATCATGTTATTGTAAATTACACCACTTGTATTCCACAAAATGTATTAAGGCTTTGTCAATCTCTTGTGACCAGCATGAAGAATGCATTAGTCTTCTTAACAGGTGCAACCAATTAAGACATTCTAACTTATGGCTGATTTTCTTCTGATAATTCTGCAAACAAGCTTGTGGAGGTCAAAATGCACCTCAAGGTTAACCCACTGTGTTCTAGATATTAAAAATAACTTTCTGCAAAATGTCAACATTATAATTATATACATTTGTAAACTAAAGGATCCCAGTTTCACACACATATGCACATATCTTATCCACAGAGAAGCAAGGGGGAGAAAGAAGAATAGAAACAGCAAGTGAAGGAAGGGAAAAACATGGGGAATTGTCGGACCATCAGAGTGGCCAATTCCTGGGCACCACAAGGAAAATTCAATTGCACAGACAGGCAAGAGATAGACAAGTGTCAGAATAAGAGAAAACAGAATATATCCTTGTATTTAATACTTTCTGCATAACAAATGGGACAGGGTCTTAACCTAACCCTGTCACACATGGCAGTGAAGTCAAACATAAATATTTGAGCATTTCACCATGCCCCCCCACCAAGTGATTTTATTCCACTTGTTATTGAATTATTTCTTTCCCACAGTTGCTTTGTTTTTAACAACAATTTCCATCTACAACTCTGTGGTCTGCTATGGGGACATGTATGGCATTCTCACATTGTAGTTTGTTCATCGGTTGGTGGGAATGTTGCTTCAGAATACTGTATCTTTAAAAATGTATTTAGCCAGAACATAGCCTATTGGTTTAGGTTTATTGATGATATTTTATGTATATGGAAGGTTACAGAGTTGGAAGCTGACAGTTTCTTTTAATTTATTAATGGTAATCCTTTAAACTTAAACTTCATGGCCAACTTTCATAAAACAGAAGTTGAATTCTTGGATTTATCTCTAACAATAGGGAATGACAAGACAGTGCAGACTAAATGCCACAGAAAGCCAACAGCAAGTAACAACTTGTTTTGAACCAATAGCGCCTATCCACCTAAACGTATCTGCAGCATTCCCTATGGCCAGTATGTCAGACTCTGATGCAACTGCTCTAACATTGACATGTTTAAGTCACAATATAAGGAACAGACACAATGATTCAATGACGGAAGGTACAGTGACAATTTCTTAGAGGATGTCTACAAAAAAGCTTTACAGCTTGAGTAGGAAGGACTTACTTGTACTAAAACTTAGGCACACTAATGCAGATATACTGTACCCTTCACCATTGTCACTAAAGTCATCAGCATTTCCACCAAGGTCAGTGACATAGTAAGCCATTTTGTCAGATGCACATCAGTGATCCCATCCTCTCCGAAGTGATCCCCCAACTCACACATAATATACAGTATACAGCTGGGGTAGGAACATAGGTGACATACTCACCTCCCACCAATGAAAACTACCTGGCTTGGTGAGAAATCAGTGGGCTTCATCCACTGTGGGTGGTGTAATATGTTCAAGTTTGCACAGCAGGACAAGATCTTAACACCCCCCCCCCCACACACACACTTGTAGAAAAACAACCATGAAAGTTTGGCAGATTATCATATGTGAGGTATCTGATAAGTTAATCATATAATATAAAAAATACTGATATGCTCATTTTGGACCTGAAGAAATAACAATAATACTATTATTAAAAAGACTGTAAGAAGTACACAAATTTCAGAAATGCTTATATTGGATACTGGAGTCATAAGTTGGAGGCTGTGTCAGTTTTAGCTAATGCTCACTGAGCAAAGCACTTGGCTGAGTGCAGTAGGCACCACATGATGACATCAGATGTGGGCAATAGGCATCTGACATCAGAGAACCTCATGCCTAGTGACAGAGCTAAAAACACAAGGATTCAGAAAGGCAACACATTAGGCAGTATCTGCAAGCATTTTCATGCTCCTGAGGACATTTACTCTGGCATGTTCGGGAGGTAAGAATAACTTTAAATGAAGGTTGACTGTAGTAAGCAAAACTTATTTAATCATCATTAGCCATGTGCCACACTTTGGTGATGTGTGTAAAAATTGGTGATGGGGAGTGCAGTACAGTTTTACTGTCTCCTCCTGACACTATAAATGTTAATTAAATTGTAGGCACACCAACCCTTGGAAAAGTTGGTGGATAGGCCAGTGAAATGTTGGGCATTTGATGTGGTGGTCATTTAAAGGAAAAGTACAGCCTCATATCTTGTAAATTGTGTTTGTTTCTTGTCAACAGGCAACTCTTTTCCTGTAGCTGTTAATGATATATGTGATTGCTTTAGTTTATTTTTGTTACTAGTCCCTGTGACTACCCTGGGGTCTCTATTTTATGGTTGTTGAAATCTCACTGTCTCTGAGAGCTACATTAGCATATGAGAACATGATGTGAAATCACCCTTTAGACACTACAGTATGCCTGTCTGCTTAATTAAATTTCAACAAAACTAGTCACAGCAAGGTGTGAAATACCACATTTACCTTCGGTTAGCTTTGCAGACTTTTTGAGTTGTAATACAGGGTTTTCCCCACTAAATTGCTTTCAATTTGTGTTTTCAGTGTTTTTCAGGATACTTGTACTTTCAGCATAGAAATTCATGGTATAAATTGTTGATTTGACATCATGTTCTCATATGCTGATAAAGTTCTTATGGACAAAGAGATTTCAACAACCATAAAATGGAAACCCCCAGGATAGTTGCAGGGAACTAGTATGAACAGTGAAAACAAACTAAAGCAAACACATATATCCACATCAGCTACTGTAAAAGAATTACCTGTTGACAAGGAGATTAATGAAAGAAAACCTCAGCTCAACTCCAGTCAGAAGAATGGTTATTACCTTGTCGTAGAGCAATGTATTTATTAATGTAAAACAGTAGCACCCTCAAAGACAGTCTTAGATGGTGCTACTGTTTTTATATTTAATAAATACATTGTTTTTATACTTATGACCAGTGTATGGCTGTTTTTGCCTCTGATTGGGGTTGAGCTGAGGTTTTCTTTCATTATTCTGGACTTGGTTCGCTTGTACAATGGCTCCCCATGCGAACCTGAGCCGCATTTTTGTATGGTCTTCTAGTTTGTTTCTTGTAACAGCTTTGTTTGGCTCAGTATTGGCATGAAAATTTGGCGTTGGATGAAAGAGAAGCTTTGGGCACCCTAAGTAGCACCCCTCTACTCGACAATTCTGCTGAACTTAGTAATGTGCCATTATCTACTCAGACTGGGAATGGGAGAGTGCCACGAAATGAAAACGGCATTTTGTATTCCATATTTTCTGATACAGGAGTTAGGAACCCCTTATTAACCTAGTTTGATATAGCACATGTATCTGACAGTAATCCTGAAATGCACAGGGAAGAACGAGGGTTGCACACTGTGAGAGACATCAAGCAGGCTTATGTTTTGTTAGACTCTTCACTCCTAAAGATGAGGAGACTTTACTGGCAGCGAGTAACAATGGAAGCTTACCTAGCAGTAAATAGAGTTCCCAGGGGCCTGCGGTAGGTTATGCAACTGGCTTTTGGTGTAGATCAGATGGATTTTTTTAGAGATGGGCAGACTCACTGGAATTGTCAGCAGGGTTGATTAAAATAATTTTAAAATATGCTGCCCCACTAGAGGAAGCAACTCAATTGAAAGTTAATAGCAATGAAGTGGCTTTTAATGTATTTAATGAACACCACTTATACATGACTTATTTGGATAAAGTTAAAGTAGTCATTAAAACAAATGCTGGAATGATTAAAAAGGTTAAAATGAGGAAATTTTTAAGGGACAAGAGGGACTACGAAAATGGCCATATTTTCCAATGGGGTAAAATGTGAATCCAATAAGGTCTAGCCTCAAAAATACTAATCAGGGTGATACTTACAAAAGTGTATCTGGGTCAGAAACAGATGAGGAACTTGAGGATACTGAGAGCACCATTTCCCAGCCTCTTTTATTACCAGGCAGGATTGCTCAACAATTAGGGACCCCAAGAATTACAACAGTTCAGGGTCCAGAGCACAATCTAGAGAGTACACAACCAATACAGACCCCCCCACCTACCTCCCAGACATACACCAGATCTATCAGCAGAAAGAATAAGTGATACCCCACCCTGAACCATCCAGACCTCAGGAGAGATCCCTTACAGGTCACACAGATGCAGACTTAGCAGTGGGAGACTGTTATGGGGAGGGAACTCCTGAAGTTCCCATAGTTACCTATAGTACATCAGAAAACCCTGAGGCACAGTCCACATCTGATAAGGTTATCAGACAAGGAACAAGGAGGGGTACAACAGGTAAGGGAAGGGGGAAATCTGAGGGGTGGCCAACAACAGAGAGGTAGATACATGTTTCAATGAGGCAGACCCAGGGGCAGAGCAAATCATTGGAGGGGCAAACAGTATTAGCACTTGAGGAAGTTTTCAAGGATTTAATGGTTAATTCTGTATATCATCATATACATTGACAGAGGCCGAATGCAGCCTACTTAACAAGGTGCTGTCTTTTGTTCCTATGGCAACTATCAACCACTTTGAAATGATTGTAGATCTACATGCCTTTGTTTGAAAATTGAACTTAAAGGTCCTCTTCGCTAAAAAGAATACTGATTTGCCCAAAAATATTCACCCAGAAGAAAATGAACATGAAAATATGGCCGGACATTGTGAGGGAACAAATAGTTCTTGGGAAAAATCTGACAGTAACAGGAATAAATGGAGGAAGAAATCCATTTTTATTCCACCAATGAACAACACAGTTGAAACTTTTCTACATGCCTGTGAAAGGGATATTGAATGACTGATGAAGAATCCACTGAAGCCAAAATTTTGAAACTGCACGCTGGAGGAGAAGGAGGCCATTAAAAAGCTGCAGAGTAACCTAACCATCACTATCAAGCCCGCAGACAAGGGCAGTGCTGTGGTAGTGATGGACAAAGATAAGTATTTGCTTGAAATGGCCTCTTAACTGAATAATGTGGATTTTTATAGGAAATTGTCTCATGATCCTACTGTAAAATTCAAACAAGAAATTGATATGTATTTATATGAGAATATCAACTCATTTCACAGGAAATATGTGAATTCCTTACTGTAGATTTTCCTGTAAAACCTGTTTTTTTATGGATTGCCGAAAATCCATAACGATTTGTTTAACCCTCCAATGAGACCCATTGTTTCTAGTAATAATTCTGTTACTGAACCCCTAGCACAATATATAGACACTTTTATTAAGAATGTAGCACAGGAATCCAGATCTTATTTATGAAACACAATGCAGTTTACAGAACTTCTCCAGGAGATGTCAGGAGAGGCAGAGTGGATGGTGGTTACATGGGACATTCAGTCCATGTACACCAACATCCCTCATGTAGAGGGTTTATGTGCTTTGAGGTAAGCACTTTGTGAGAATACCACATATACCTCTAGCTTTATTGAATTCTTAGTTAATTTAACTGAGATAGTCCTAACAAAGAATGTTTTTTTTTGTTTGATCAGGATGTGTACCATCAGATTAATGGAATAGCTATGGGGCTGCTAGGCCACCAATTATGCTACCATTTAGCAAGCATAGTGGGAGATCTCAGTAGTGTACAGCACTGAGAGACTTCAATACTATGGCCTCTTCATATTCTACAAAAGGTACCTGGATGATATATTTATAATTTGGCAGGGTACCCTTGAGGAACTTTATTAGTTTGTTAAATATTTAGAAGAAACAAATGTGAATTTTCTATTTTCTGTCACTGCTAGTGTCACACAAGTGTCCTTCTTGGATGTGATGGTCACTGAAGATGGGGAGGGGGGACTGGTAATGAATTTATTTAGAAAAGCCAATGATAGAAATGGAGTGCTCCATTTTTCAAGCTGTCACCAGAAACATGTGGTCAGAAACATCCCGGTAGGACAATATACTGTATGAGAGCAAATTGAAGCTGCAGTTCTGTAGATGGATATCAAAAAAACTATGCCATTCTAGCTGAGAGATTTGACAAAAGGGGTTACAGCACAAAATGTGTAGAACAAGTTAAAGCTAGGGTAGCCCTAATCCCTAGGGAAAACCTTTTGGTACCTAAAAGTACAAATAAAGATACGAAAGAAAACAATATAAAATTGGATTATACACATTGTAACTTTATTACTGTCTTTAATACACAGGCAAAAGAAATAGAGAACATTGTGCAGAGAAATTGGCATGTACTAGCTTTGGAACCAAGCTTGGAGAATATTGTTGAAAATGGGCCACATTTTTCCTGTTAAAAAGCAAAGAATTTGAAGGACATATTAGCCCAGAGTTGGAGTGGAACATCAACTTCAGAAAATGGGTCACATCTTCCAACAGGGACATTCAAATATAGTTATTGCACTGTATGTAGCCACATTAAGGTTGAGAAAAATATTATTCTACCTCACTCTGGAGAGGGCTGTTTGGTCAAATGCATTTATCTCATGTTGCACTGAAGCTATTGTTTACTTAGCATTGCATAATTGTCATTGTTTTTGTATTGGTAAGACAGTACGAAAGTTCAAAAATAGAATATTAGAACACCTTAGGCATATCAGATTAGGGTCACCCAAAAATGCTCCAGCAAATCATGTAAAACTAAATGGTAACCGACATATGTTTACCTTCTTTGGCTTGGAGAAGGAGTCTGTAGGAAGAAAGGGGGAGACCTGGACAATATATTAATGTGCAGGGAGACATACTGGCAGTTTAGATTTAGAGCTTGCACATTCCCAGGATTGAATGGGTATTTTCAGTTGTCCCCATATTTAAGAAGGAAATAATGCTACAATTAAGATTAGATGGGAGAACGTGATTCAGCTCAAGTAATTTGGTTTTTAAAATAAAGTTTGTCCCATAGGAACAAGAGAAAAGGAAAAGAAAAAAAAATTATGTTCATATGGTTATGCCTTCTGTTTTATCTTATGCCATAGTAGGGACACTATTCACAAAATCCTTGAAGAGTGGTGTGGTACCTGAAAACTGGAAAAAGGCAATAATGGTTCCACTTCACAAACTGGGCAGTTGTGAAGAGGCTAGTAATTACAGACCAGTGAGCCTCATGTCTATAGCAGGGAAACTAATGGAGACACTACTCAAACAGAGGATCATAGCATTCCTCAAAACTAGTGGACAACAAGACCCTAAGCAGCATGGTTTCACAGCAGGTAGGTCATGCCAGACAAATCTGTTTGAGTTTTTTGACTATGCTACAAAAATAGTAGATGACGGTGGGGCAGTATTTATTTATTACAACCTTGGATTAAAACCTTTGAGTTGGAGACTCATTTACAGAGGCTCCACGTCATGATACGTAAGAGAACAATGAGGTAATTATACAAATAGTTAAAAATATCAGTAGAGGATTTGACTTAAACAATCATGTAAGCTAAAAAGATGAGCAAGCAGGCTTGTACAACTTGTACAAGAGAATACATTTAAGTAGCCAGGTCTTTAAATGAGAGCAGGTCTGTTGTCAAAGTGTGAACACAATTTAGGCCACATTGAGTGTAACCATGATATATGAAGTGCTACTATTGGTATAACATGTTACAGGGTGCAGATTGTAGGAGGAACATAGGGTTCAACAGGTTGAGGTTGAAGGGAGGTGAGGCAGTGGGTGGTTAGGGAGAGGGGAAGAGAATAGAGAAAAAGGAAAAGGAGGAGTAGTGAGATGAGAGGGAGGAGTGGAAAACCATAATGGAAAGATGGAGAGTATGGGAGAATGGAGAAAGTAAGGAAAGTTAGAGCAACAGGGCTAATTTACTCACCAGTTTAGAGGAGGCCATAAAGGAAGGTACTGGGAAGTGTTGTGATTAGACAGAGAGGAGATGAAATTAAAGGAAGAATAGGGAGAGGAAGAAGGGGGACAGGGGTTAAGGAGAGATAGAAGGAGAGTCAGGCAGTACGGGGGGGTTAAGAGTCATAAGTTCAGGCACTGGCTAAAGTTAGTGCAGTTCAGAGCTTTGATTTGAATAGACCAAGTCTGGTTTCAGCAAGTAGTTCTTCGCTGAGAGAGTTGAGCCAGGTTGGAGCACAGTGTTCAAAAGACATTTGTCCTTCAGAGGTTCATCTGAAAGGAACTTTCAGGGTTTGTCCTTTATTGCCCCTAGTGCACCTGACTGTATTAGATTGTTTGAAGAGGTTCCTTACTCCAAGTAGGGTGAGACCGAGTACCAATTTTTTAGCGAGTAGGCACATCTGGTACTGAATGCGGCTATCTAGCATCAGCCAGTTACTTTGGGTGTAGAGCTCGCATGTGTGGGTTTGGCAGTGCACACCCAGCAGTAGCCTGCAGGCTTTATTGAGGGTTGTATTAAGTCTCTTTAGTGCTGTGGGAGTTGCAGCACCATATACCACCAGGCCATAGTCAATGGCTGACAACACATAGCTAGATATTGCTAATCTGAGGGCGTCGCTCATAAGGCAGAGCTTGTTTCTGTAGAGTAGTCCCAGTTTAGTGGTCACCATTTTGCAACTTGGTCAATATGACTAGAATAGGACAGAACATTATCTAGCGTAACACCCAGATATCTATAGTGGTTTACCATCTCTAGTGGAGTCCTATTCTCGCAGCCTCACCTCAGGAAGGACATTGGGTGGAAACAGTACAGAGAAAGGTGACAAAAATGATTCAGGGTCTGCAGTACATGTCCTATGAGGAAAGACTTAGGGAACTGAATATGTACTCCCTGGAGCAGAGAAGAAAGAGAGGGGACATGGTTGAAACAATCAAGTACATAAAAGGCATTAACAAGGTACAGGCACAGGAACTTTTTCACTTCAAGAATGGCTCCAGGACCAGGGGACATGATCTCAGGCTGCAAGGAGGGAGGTTCTCTACCAACACCAGGAAGTATTTCATCACAGAAAGAATGGTGGACACCTGGAACAGCCTGCCCCAAGAGGTTTTGGGGTGTCAACACTGTGGGTATATTCAAGAATGCATGGGATAGACACAAGGGAGCCCTGACTACAAAGAGCAACTAGAGTGTCAAAATAGGTCTAAAACAAATGGGCAGACTAGATGGACCTAGCGGTCTACTTCTGCCGTCAGCTTCTATATTTCTGTTTCTAATAAGGCTAGGTTATGTCTCTAATCACATGGACCTGTGGTAGGACATTGTTTGATACATGGTGTCCCGGTAACTGGATTTAACAAGCATTTGTCAATGCCGAACGTTTGCTTGCAGGTATTTGCAGTGGTGTTTGGCACGTATGGTGCTTTACCCTAATGCCCTGTGCGATTGCTGGTATTTGCACAATAAATTTTCAGCATGACCTTTTTGTTACCCCCATTGTGCGCTACATAGGCAGAAACACGTTTTGGGCAGGATGTGAAAAATGACAGCTGTACTGCTCATAAGGAAGTGTGGTAAAATGGCAATGTTGAAAATCTGGAGTGGAAATATTGAAAATTCGCAAACCTACGAGCGTGCGTGGGAACTGTGCAACGCACACTCATAGAACAGTCATTGTTAGGAATTTTTTCACCAAATTTTCAACATTGGCATTTTAAAACCTCTGCTAATGAACAGTGTCACTGTGATTTTCTTAATGTGTCCCATACATTGATTTCGCACACCGACTGCGCCATTGTGCACTACATGGGCGGAAACATGTTTTGGGCAGGATGTGAAAAATTACAGCTGTACTGCTCATAAGGAGGTGTGGTAAAATGGCAATGTTGAAAATCTGGAATGAAAATATTGAAAATTATAAACTTACAAAATGAAGGAACTGCACAATGCACTAGTAAAACAGTTATTTGTAGGAATTTTTTCACCAAATTTTCAACATAGCCATTTTAAGATCTCTGCTCATGAACAGTGACACTGTGATTTTCTTAATGTGTCCCATACACTGTGTTCGCACACCGACTGTGCCATTGTGCGCTACATGGGCGGAAACACGTTTTGGGCAGGATGTGAAAAATGACAGCTGCACTGCTCATAAGGAGGTGTGGTAAAATGACAATATTGAAAATATGGAGTGAAAATATTGAAAATTCGCAAACTTACGAGTGTGCATAGGAGCTGTGCAATGAACACTCGTAAAACAGTCATTTTAGAATTTTTCACCAAATTTTCAACACAGCCATTTTAAGACCTCTGCTCATGAACGTGTCACTGTGATTTTCTTAATGTGTCCCATACATTGAGTTTGCACACCGACTGCGCCATTGTGCGCTGTACATGGTGGAAACTCGTTTTGGGCAGGATGTGAAAAATGACAGCTGTACTGCTCATGAGGAGGTGTAATAAAATGGCAATGTTGAAAAATCTGAGTGCAAATATTGAAAATTACGTACGTATGGCGTGCGTAGGAACTGCGCAATGCATGCTCGTAAAACAGTCATTTTAGGAATTTTTCATCAAATTTTCAACATAGTCATTTAAGACCTCTGCTCATGAACAGTGTCACTGTGATTTTCTTAATGTGTCCCATACATTGATTTCACAGACACCGACTGCACCATTGTGCGCTACATAGGCGGACACATTTTGGGTGAGATGTGAAAATGACAGCTGTACTACTCATAAGAAGGTGTGGTAAAATGGCAATGTTGAAAATCTGGAGTGGAAATATTGAAAATTCGCAAACCCTACGGTGTGTAGGAACTGCTAACGCACGCCGTGAAACAAGTCATTTTTAGAATTTTTAACCAAACTTTCAACAAGCCATTTTAAGACCTCTGCTAATGAACAGTGTCACCATGATTTTCTTATCGCATCCCATACATTGATTTCAAGACACCGATCTACGCCATTGTGTGCTCTATGGGCGGAAGCACGTTTGGGCAGGATGTGAAAAATGACAGCTGTACTGCTCATAAGGAGGTGTGGTAAAATGGCAATGTTGAAAATCTGTAGTGAAAAATTGAAAATTCATGAACTTACGAGCCTGTGAGGAACTGTGCAACGACGCCAGAACAGTTTTTTTGAGACCATCATTGGTTTTGACTTCTTTCTCATGCAAGTATGTCACAGGAAGAGCTAGGTCCTCAAGGGTGATTTCCCGCAGTGACTGGCGAATCACCCGTCCGTAATAACGCCGGGACAGTGACATCATTCATGAGAAGGGGTCCCAAAACCCCCATGTTGAAAATTTGGTGCAAAATTCCAAAAATGCCTGAGATATGCAATAAAGTTGAAAACCCCTATCTAGCCCATTATACAGCTTACCGGCATTTCCTCAGTTTGGCGGTCGGCTTTGAAGAGAGCAGACGGTTCCCGGTCCAATCAAGACCGTCGCCTGGAGTCCGGAGGTGGGGCATGGGGTGGAGGGTTGTGGGAGGCTGGGTGCAGTGGGTGGGTGTGGGTTGTGGGAGGGGGACTGGGAAGCGCCGGGGACCATTTTTGCTTTACAGGTGAAAAAAAAAGGACTATGGGACGTTTGCCACACTGGGTGGGCTCCAGTGTGGAGAAGGATGGCTGGGGGCCGAGGAGCTGATGGGGATTGGGCACCCCGTCAGCAAGCAATTCTTGAAGTGTTTGCCATGCTGGGGTGGGGTCCCAGTGTGGCAGCAAGATTTTAGGCGTGGCGGGGGCAGCGTGATGCGTGGGGCGGCGTGACATGGTGCTCTGTATGACAGCGGTGGTTTTCTTTGAAGCGAAGACCACCTCTGTCATACACAGCTCCCACACCCATTGGTGCAGGACTGCCACGCCTGCTCAATGGAGCAGTGGATTGAAAGGGAGAGGCACACTTCCAAAGTGTGCTACTCTCCCAAAACATTCCTTTCGCATGCACGCAAGCGAACGTAAAAAGGAAAAAGGAAAAGTACAGTTTTTTAAAAATTCTGAAAAGAATAATTTATATTCTATATACATATCCTTATTTTTCCTTTCTCTCTCCCCGCGTGTCCCTGTTCTCTTTTATCTCTGCTAACACTTTAGAAATGACCATATATATTTTTGGTGCTTTGGTATGGGCAGGAATTATATCTCTTTATCCAAGCATCAACATAACATGCACTGTATATATGTAATTTATTTTTGATAGGGTTGTGCAATTATACATACTTTAATTTATGCTTTAAGATATTTAATGCATTTTTTGTAAGCTACTCATATGTATAACAGTAATGGCACTTGGCACTTTAAGAAAAGTTTCTGATGTCTGTATTTGAATGTAGATCATGTGTTGATGGTGGGGTTATATAAGGTGTGTTTTAAATAACTTCATTATGTCTTGAAAAAGTGTCAAGGGCAACGCAAAACATAGATGGAGGAGTCTTGGAGGGGTGCTACTGTTTTTATATTTAATAAATACATTGTTTTTATACTTATGACCAGTGTATGGCTGTTTTTTGCCTCTGACTGGAGTTGAGCCGAGGTTTTCTTTCATTATTCTGGACTTGGTTCAATTGTACACCGGCTCCCCCATGCGCACCTGAGCCGCGTTTTTGTGTGGTCTTCTGTTGACGAGGAGTCAAATAAATTTTACATGATACGACGGTATAGTTTTCTTTTAATTAAATACTAAAACTTCACTGAAGTCTTGAATGTTTGTTGGTGGATTTGTTCATCCTTTTGATGCTTTGATTGTTATGTCCAATTTGAACTGATCCCAGTGAGTGACTGAAATTAGCTAAATCAAGGGACCGCATTGGAGAGCTCCTTCCTGCTTTTGTAGATTATTGTATGCAGCATGAATTTCGTGGAGTCTGTGTTATGGTGTCCCAGTTTCAAATCTACAGCTGGAGGAATATCTGCCTACTTACAGTCAGGGTTCAGAAACGTGTGTGCCATTATCAACCACAGATGCCAAAATTCAGTGAATATTCCCTTTGCTAATACCATACAACACGAGGGCTAACCTGCTCATTTTAAGTTCATGGGTCTAGAATACTGCCACCAATGTATTGGGGGGTGCATTTAAAATCCTCCTTCAAAAGGAGATGAGATTAATTTTCTCTCTGCAAGCCCCACAGTCTTGGGGTATTAATGAAGAGATAGACTATACCTCATTGTTGTGATATGAATTCCTTTTGATTTGCCTGGTTTGTTGTTCCTCATATTTACAATGTCCCATACTTTTTTGTAACTGTTAACATTTTTCCTGATGCTATTTTTTTCATACTCTTTCAGCTGCTTTCAAGTATGAGCGCTATTGTGGAGTTTTTCTTTTTTTTTTTATTTATCCAACTCGTCGGCTTCGGAAGGGTTCTCTTACCCCCTCCTACTCTACCCACCAGGTCCTGCCACCAGGATCCCCTTGTTTCATTGTGCTTGTACAGGTCAGGGGTGTATGCATTTTCCCCAATTTTCTCTCTATCCCCTGAGGGCATCAGCACAGAGAATGTTCATCCAGATGAACGATATGCTGATGCATGTCATCGTCAAGCACCCGACAGCGTCCTCCTTCCCCGACTCCGGAGAGCCGTGTGCCCCTGCTACCATGCTTCCATGGGTAGAGAAGCAATGGGTGCTTATTGCAAACTGGTTACCTACCCCTGGAGGAGGAGAGCATTCATTGGGATGCTCAATCCTCCTCCTCCCCAATCCTCCCCCTGGCGGTCTGGGTCCATTCCTGAACTCGGGTCACCAGCGTGGCACGAGGTGTGGCATCTAGCGCTTCAACCCTCAGTACCACTGGGCTGGCCTATTGTGTAGTTTTTCTAAATTCACTAAGTTACTGAACTTAAATTACTTTAAAACACTTCCACTAACTGTTTGCACCAGTTCTCCATTTTATCATCATATGGTCAGTGAGTGGTGGAACTAACAAGTGTCAATGCATCATTGTGTATTCTAAGATGTAGGGAATGTGTGATGGCCTGCCACAAAATATGCAATTTATCTTCAAGTGTGAGGGGCAGGGCCACAACTCATAAGTGGCAGAGCTACAGATGCAAACACGGCTAACAAGTTGGGGAGGGGATGTTGCTCCATCGAGCCTTTCATGCAGCGCCAAAGTCATTGCCCATTTTTCAGGACCTAAAAAGTTTGGGGAGACTTGACCTGTAATCCCCCAAATGGTTACACCCATGGGTGGAGCTACACGTGAGTTATGAAAGTCCTGGCTCCTCACAAGTGATTATAAACTGCATATTTTAAGTAAGATCACTGCATATGTGATTTATGCAATATCTGTCTACTTTTTCATTTCATTTTTATTGTTTATACTCTTTGGCTTATGAGCATTGTAGGTTTATGAACATAAATACCCATTTTTGCAAGCAACAATTACAATTAAAACAGAATATGATGAATAATACAAAAATACAGTATGAATACAGTAACATTAATAAGATAAAAATGTATGACAGACTTATGATAAACATAAAAATAAAGAATGCTCAGTACCTCTTATAACTATTTTTGTAAAATCATTTTATTGAAAATTTTTCAAAATTAAATAAAAACATAATTTAAGTACGTGATGTAGAAACATGACATAAAATACAACATAAATGCGTAACATGAATACATAACAGTAATACTGAACATGAATACGAATACTCGGTGATATAAGTTCATCTGACCATAACTGATTCATGGTGCTGTGATAAGTGAATGATATACAGTATATGCAATGACAGGCCTTCTGCCACAACAAAATCTCATTAGTTTCATTTTAATAAAACTTAATAGTTTACTGTTAGACTCTGTTTGTATAATGCTGTAGCTGATTCTTTGACTTCCACTGCTGGGCTCAGTGCTTCACATGGCTATTGTAAAAGCTGTGCTCTGATTAGTTCATTATTGTATTCTGAGGTACCCAACTTTGCTAGATATGCACTGCGACACACCCCAAAATACAAGCTGTCATGATATCTTGCAATGTGGGTCAAAAAATATCCATTTTATTCTTTGGCATTTCTCTCTACACCTGTTGTATAAATGCTGTGTATCTCTGTGTCATGCTACAATTTTATATAACTGTTGTGCTCTGAGATTTCTATGATAGCAATGTTATCACGCAACCCCTTGGGGCGGTATAGGATTTTTCTTGCAGTTTGTGCTATTGATGTTTTTGACTTGCAATTTAGTCTTACAGTTTAATCATATAATTGTGTCCCCTTCTTGTAGTCACACTGAGAGCTTTACCTACCTTAATACTTATTTGTCTACATACTCATCATCTTTGTTTCATATCCTTACCCCCCCAACACACACACACACATATGCACCTTTCCCTTCTCTTTCTTTTTCTTCTTACTTCCTTGGAGTGTATCAATATGCTGTACCCCTATATGATTCCACTATTCACCTATTGGTACTACTTTTTATACTTCCTCATCCCACCCCCACCCCCCATTTTCTTCTTTATTTTTTTTTCACTTTATCAAACAGAAAATACTGAAATAAAAAAAAATCTGTTTAGATATCTTCTTGGTTTGAAACACACAAAAGTAGAGAAATTCAGTGTTATGGTAAAAAGTCACTTGACTATTGATGAATCTGTAGCATGGTGTTTCTTGAGATTTAAATGATCCTTCAAGTATCTTGATTTATGTTACCCTAACTTAGACACTATGGCCCAGATATTCAAAGGAGATACACTTGGCGCATCTCCAAAATGTGCCCCAGGGCTATATTGAAAGGGCAGGATGCACCGCTCAATTCCAGATGTGCCGCAGCACAAAGATAATGTATGCAGCACATCCAGAGGGGGCGTTCCCTTGCATATGTGGCACATCTTGATATTTAGCCTAAATGCGTGGCACAGCTGCCCGCACATCTCGGAGATGTGCTAAACAAAGTTTGTTATGGAAAAACCATGCCTAAGCTGTAGCCACTCACAGGCAGGCTGCTGTACTGCACAGCACAACACAGCATCCACCAGCCCCTGGATGGCTACCCCACCAGCCCCGAATGTAAAACAATTATATGTACCCCACACATCCCTGGTAGTCTGGTGTCCCCCCCTTCCCCGATCATGTAGGAAACTGTTTTTCCCACACAACCAGTGGTATCGCAGTGCTTACTGTTAGCTGTCATTCAGTGACAGCTCAGTCGGCAGGCAGCTGTGGAGGTGTGTGGGTGGGTTTTGCTGCCCACCAGCTTCAATGGTCTTGCTGGGATGGGGGAGCAGGGTGGGGTGGGGTATGGGTGCCTCAGTGGGTGGCAGGGTGGGGGGTCCACTGGACTACCAGGGAAATATTGGGGTTACACGTCTGTGTTATGATCAGGGCTAGGAGGGGGCCACTAGACTATCAGGGTATTTTGATCTATGATCAGTTTACGGACGGGGCCGGGGATGGGAGGGGGCAGCACTAGACTGCCAGGGACCTTTGCATATGGATTGTGTTACGGATGGGCTACAGGGAAGGGGGAAGCCACTTGACTACCAGGGAGAGTCTTTTGTGACACATTTACCACTACGATTGGGTACGGGGCAGGGAGGGGAGGATATTAGACTACCAGGGATACGGGGTACTTTATCATTTATTCTATGATTAGGGGGCCACAGGACTACCAGGGATGTGTGGGGAAAACATATTTAATACACGATCAGGGAAGGGAATGGGGCCACTAGACTACCGGGGATCCGTGTATGACTGCACTGTGGATACGATCAGGGCTTGCTTGCAGGGCACCCGGCACATTTTACTGGTGTATCCCTGCCCCAGACATGCAACAATAGATGAGCATGCAATGGCCCCATTTGCACCTGCATGCATAAAGGCCCCATTTGCATGTCACAGTCTGAATATCTGGAATATGCACCTGGCGCATCTTGAAGATGCGCCACGCATCCCCATTCCAGGTATTCAGAGTGTGCAGGGGGATGCGCCAGTGCATCTTCTACAGCCCCCATTTGTGCCGCTCACATCTTTTGCTATATTCAGACGGGATGCGCATTGCACATCTCATTTGAATATAGCAGGTTTTCACTCTGGTGCATACACTTGCACCCTTTCTAGGCGCGGTTTATAAATCCAGGCCTATATTTAAAGGTACAGACATTTTTGCTGACACACCAGTGCTTTGAGAAAGGTGGAAAACAGCTCAGTCACACAAAAGTGCATCCAATGTCATTGCAACAGATCATGACAGGCAACACATAATACATAAGTTGAAAGTACAGTTAGACAACAAATGGGTCATTATTATGAACAAAAGAAAACAAGATAGGCAATAACATTAAGGTGATCAAGTAATAGTTTAAGGAAGCAGTTTCTTGGTTTATGTAAGTGTCTATGAAACATATTTTTAACTGATTTACAGTGCCTTCAGAAAGTATTCGCCCCCCCCTTGGATTTTGTCACATTTTGTGATGTTGCAAACTCAAATTAAAATACATTTATATGGGATTTTTTTGTCACGTATCTACACAAATTACTCTATAATGTCAAAGTGGAATGAAACTTCTGGAATTTTTTGTACATATAATTTAAAATAAAAACCTGAAGTGTCTTGATTTGATAAGTATTCACCCCCTTTGCTATGACACTCCAAATTGAGCTCAGGTGCATCCAATTTCCTTGTGAGATCACTTTAAAACTTGAATGAAGTCCACCTGTGGTCAGTTCAAATGGTTGACATGATTTCAGAGGAAATACACATGTCTATATAAGGTCCCACTGTTGACAGTGCATGTCAGAGTAAAACTCTACCATGAAGACCAAGGAGCTGTCCGTAGAATTCCGTGATAGAATTGTGAGGAGGCATAGATCTGGGGAGGGGTATAAAAACATTTCTAGGGTGTTGAAAGTTCCCAGGAGCACAGTCAAGTCCATCATTAGGAAATGGAAAGATTACGGAACCACCCAGACTCTTCCCAGAGCAGGCTGTCCTCCCAAACTGAGCAACCGGGCAAGAAGGACCTTGGTCAGGGAAGTGACCAAGAACCCAATGACCACCCTGACAGAACTACAGAGTTCCATGTCTGAGATGGGAGAACCTGTCCAGAAGACAACAATCTCTGCAGCACTTCACAGACGTAGCCTCTATGGGAGAGTGGCTAGACGGAAGCCACTCCTGAGAAAAGGCCACATAATAGCACGCCTGGAGTTTGCAAGAAGGCACGTGGCAGACACTGAGACCATGTGGCAAAAGATTCTCAGGTCTGATGAAACAAAAATTGAACTCTTTGGCCTGAATGCAAAGCGCTATGCCTGGCGCAAACCGAACACAGCTCATCACCCATGTAACACCATCCCTACCATGAAGCATGGTGGTGGCAGCATCATGTTATGGGGATGCTTTTCAGTGGCAGGGACTGGGGCACTTGTCAGGATAGAGGGAATAATGAATGGAGCCAAATACAGGCACATCCTTGAGGAGAACCTGCATCAGTCTGCAATAGACTTTGGGCTGGGGCGAAGATTTACGTTCCAACAGGACAACGACCCCAAGCATACAGCCAAAGCAACACTGGAGTGGCTTCAGAACAAGAAGGTGAATGTCCTTGAGTGGCCCAGCCAAAGCCCAGACTTGAATCCCATTGAGAATCTGTGGAAAGACTTAAAGATTGCGGTTCACCGACGCTCCCCATCCAACTTGACAGAGCTTGAGCAAATCTGCAAGGAAGAATGGGCGAAAATCCCCAAATCCAGATGTACAAAGCTGATACAGACATACCCAAGAAGACTCAAAGCTGTAATTGCTGCCAAAGGCGCTTCTACAAAGTATTGACTCAGGGGGGTGAATACTTATGTAAACAAGATATTTCAGTTTTTAATGTTTCATAAATGTTTGTTACACAATATAAATATTTTTTCCCCTTTAAATTGTTGAGTATGCTGTGTGAATCAAGGGGGAAAAAATTGTTTCAATGCATTACACATTCTGGTAGTTACACAACAAAATGTGACAAAAATCCAAGGGGGGTGAATACTTTCTGAAGGCACTGTATGTCAGTGATGTTTTGTTTTATGGCGTCTGGTAGTAAGTTCAGCTGGGAGTAGTTCTTTAGGGAAAAGTCCTTTTCTCCAGCTGTTCTTTTACCTCTTTCTTTGACCCGAGAGATGAAGTGATAGATACTAAAAGAACTGGTCAGTATGTTGCCCAAATATTCCAGGTAATTTCATTGCGCACACTTGAGGGTTCTTAGCTGGTAAAGCACATTTGTTATGCAGGAAGCATTCAGAAAGACCAATGGACGTCTTATGGCTGTGTGATTTGATTTCAGATGTATTTTATGGTATACAGTTTACCCATCCATGTCATTATTTCACAATATAGTTCAAACTTGACATGACTATGTGTGTGCTGAAGCAGCATTTGGAAGATGAATTTGGCAGTAGTGATCCTGTCTTGGTTTATTTGCTTGCACTTCTTAGTCTGACAGTGTTTATTGTGGTTGCTGGCATCTGTTTTCACTTTTCAGTAAAATTAGATACTGCACTTTGCTGAGCACTCCATACCCTAAGCATGAGTTCTAATTTGGAATTATTACAATGTGGATTCATCCACAGCAACATGTGACCCTCAGGTGGCTGTGGCTGGGTTCACATCTCTCCTAGTGACTGTACAGGGCCCACCTGGTTGAAGGGGTTGGGTTCATTCTTTCTCCTGTGGTAGTGGGGTTCATCTCATGACAAATAAGAAATGGTGTGGTGCCTTCACCCAGCGAGAATAAGTGGGCCCGGTGTTGTGTGCAGTAACACCCCCCCCAGGATGCAGTAGCTATAGACTTCCCTACAATGGACTGGATCACCCCCTGGGGACCAATAAGACAGTTGATACCTTCACCAATATACTCTTCAGTCAGGTTATACAAACTGGGCACCCATACAGAAGTAAAATTCAACAAATTGACAGTGCTTTTGTTCAAGAACACAGGCCTGGAAGCTGGAAGGAAAAATGAGGCTAGACTGTTGCAAACCATCTTGTGCATTTCCAGCCAATAGCAATGCTCCCTGGGAGCCAGTGTGCTGTGGGTTGCTACCACCACCTCAGATCCATGCAATTTGTGAAGCATCTGCCCAATCAAGGGGCACAGAAAGATGAGTTACAGTATATTACTGGGTATGGTAAACTCTTCGACTGGCACAGTACCAGTAATAAAACTACATTTTCAAGCATGACACAATAACCAGTGACTGTGGGTACCCAGGAATTACATTAAAGTATCAATGAAGACCTGCTAGCTATGTTGCTTGGGTTCTTTCCATGATGCACTTGATGAAAATTAGCAAGCTTACAATTTACCCTCGAGAAGCCATAATATGCTACCACAATTTAAAGAACTTGAAACCAGATGAGAAAATGCTTGAAAACAAACTTGTAATTCAAATGCCGTAATGGTAATCCAAAATGGTAAAAGTACAAAAGGAACCCAGTCAGCAATTCCAGCAGTCATGTGATCCATGGATGCTGCAGTTCGGTTGAGGCAGGGGACAACACACAGCAACAGGATGAGTAGCAGTTAGGAACAGGGCCCAGTGTCCTTGGAATAAAGCACTTCATATTCCCTCAGACATCACTCTGCAGCAGCAGAGCCCTTCTGGCTCACACCTTTCAAGACACAGCCCTTCTGGCTTTCACCTTTCAGTCACAGGAGCTCTACACAGTATCTTCCCAGTTCCCAAGGAACCCAGACCCCATGAGCGATCCCCGTAGTCTGACTCCCCTCTGGATCAAGAGTACCCGAGTACTTAGAGCACATGCCCTGTGTCTCCCTGTTCCCCAAGCCACACCACTAGATGAGGGCTAGCAGATCCCTTACCTGGCTGTAGAGTAACCTTGGTAGGATGCAATTTCTGTCTCCACTTGGTACAGCTCAGCAACTTTGACATACAGCAATGGCCCACAGGGTCACACTGTCAGCAATATTTCCCACAGGTGCTCATCTGGCACAGTTTCTGAACAATGTAAGCCAAAGATAAGGCTCTCAATGAGTTTACTGAATGAATCCTGGTGAGGACTTGCAGGATTATTGGCCTTACTAGGCCTCTCACTTGGTCTCACCATCAGCAGGTCTGAACACTTCAGTGTCTATCTCAGACTGCCTCAAGCTCCTCGAGAGCCCAGAAACTTCCTTCCCCGCATTCAGGGTCTGATTGGACAGGCAGGGCTGTTCATCAGTCCTTCTGCTCTGTCCTGCCCTCTGATTGGCCCTCATAACCTGCCAGTCCATGGGGAAGAGTCCCGATTGCATTATCCTCCCACAATCCTTGCCATTTGTTGCTGGGGCTTTCTAGCCTTCCAGTTGGCTGGGAATTTAGGTCAAGGGGCATAATGACGATGGCTGCCCCTTAGCTCCAAAAAACTTTATTTTATCTAGTTCTGTCCCACCAATTGTATACTGGTACCTGAGTTCTGTTGGAAGCCCTTAGGCTGTCCTCTGGTTTGTTAGGTGGGGTTGTAAGTGCAGTGGGTCTGGCACTGGGAGTCTGTGGACCTGGGAGCGCCGGAGAGGAGCCCCTGCATATGTGCTCCAGCTTGTGTGCCATCAGCAGCAGTGGAGTGGTGCAGGAGGGGCCAGACAGAGAAGGTGTCCTTTGTTACCCTGTTTCTGGTCCCCACTGCCAGAGGTGGGGGACCAGACAGATGATATATAGCCACAGCCACAAAGTAAAGGGTGCAGCAGGTGCTGAAGATTCCTGCTGCTGCCCAGCTGTCTCTTCATACCTCACTCATATTCAAGCAAGAGTGAGCCAGCAGCAGTGTCTGACCTCGGGCAGGTGACAGCTGCAATCCAGCTAAGCCCTCTTCTGAAGAGAGGGTTACATTACATAGGTGTAGAATCCTGGCTTAAGGAGCTGACCCCTTGTGCTATCCAATAGATTTAAATTGCAAAATGTGCACTGCATCTGTAACTTGTCCCCTGTTCACCCCAAATGTCATATTTTTATTTTCTACTGGAGAGATTTGTTGCTTCCAAATATGGTCTGCATTTATCAGTATGTCATTAATTTTCAGTACCATTTCTTCTTGGTAATGTCAGTTTGGTTCTGTTGTGTTCAGGCATTATTTCCCACATATTTCCAAATGGGAGCATTTTCTGTTTTAAATGTATCATCTTCCTTCAGGTTCATTGCTTCCCTAATGGCTAAATCTTCATGTGAGTTTAGGTTCTGCTGGGGCTGCCAGATATTCAAGCATATGGCGGATGGTAATAACAAGTGCCTGGAGAGTTTTGATCTGGAGCACTTAGCCACCAAGGATTGTCCTCACTAGAGGCATGTGAATAAAGTCCCTAGAGCGCAGGAAGACCCAGTTGCAGTCGAAGACTTCATCTCTATAGGTGCGTAGAAAATGTCAGCAAAAGGCCTTTGGCCATTCAGTCGGCCCAGTTTTACCCTTTCCTATTATGGGACCTAATCTCTAGTCGGATTTATTGCCCTTACACTCTATCAGGTACTGTATGTTCTCTATCCTCCATTTCAGTTTTGGTCCTTCGGCTCCAAAACAGTGGAAGAGAGGTCTGCCTCATGAGAACTGCTGGTTAAATGCTGGTATTGATCCTCCTCAAATGACAATTCTCTATCAAATTCTAGGTCAGGTGGAAAGCACTGCAAGTCCAGATATGAGGAAAAAAACAGTCTTATTTATTTATTTATTTAAAAGTTTGGTAACTGGGGAAGGCACACTGAGCTGAGACTCATTTCCAGGTGCAACCCGGGGAAGGGGGAAGCAGTCAAGCAGGTAGTTACAAACAATGAGAAGTGCGATGACAATAGTTACAAGTGTGAAAGCTCAGTAACAATTTAAAACATTTTAAACAGAGACTATACAAAGGTTGCTCACAATTATATACTGTAACAGTAGGCAGCATAAGATCTAGAAACTGAGTTAGGGTGAGATTAGACCTCCCTTAAGAGAGGGCAGGGGTAGGAGTGTGAGGAACACAATTAAAATAGGAGCTTCTGCCGAGATGGGAAAAATGGAGACAGAGGAGGGAAAGGGAGCAGAGGCATTAGTGGAGGGGGGTGACAGGAACATGGAGGGGGGAGTGGTTAGCCTTAGTAGGCATTTTAGGGATAGCAGGAAGGGGGCTTTAGGGATAGCAGGGAGTCCCCAGGACAGTTCTGGTTCAGGCATTGGGCACTGCTCTAGTTCTAGTCTAGTACTCATCAATGACCAAGGCTCAGTAGATGACTAGGTTGGACTCTTACTCCAGTTCCTGGTGTAAAGGACAGTTATTCAGTTGTTGCAATACCTATCCTGGTCTGGTGGCCCTGGCATTGAGAGACACTGGTCACTTCTTGGCTACCCTGAACTACGTAAAAAGAAGGGCTGGTTTCAGATGCCTGCAGCTAGGCTAGAACATTACAACCAGGTTATTGATAGTCCTTTACAGGTCCTTTCACATAACCCCAGACATGCACAACCTGCACTGGTTGCTGGTGACTTGGCGAATCACCTTCATGGTTGGTTTGCTGACCAATAAGGCCCTATATGGATAGGGTTCTAGTTACCACCCCCTACTGCTTAAGCCAATCCAGAATCTGCAGTTGCTCCTCAAATAGACTTCTCCATAGCGGTTCTCCGCACTTGCATTCTGGAGTGCTATGGACTGCAGTGCCAAGGACGTCAGAGTCTACCAAATGGAGTCAGCCAAACAAGGCAACTGGTGTCCAGTCATGCTGCCCAAATTATCATGTAGCAGCTCTTCTGTTCTTCCGCTGGTGGTGTGTTCCAAGGTACTTTAATGTGTGCTCTAAAAGACTCTCTGAAACTGTTGTGGTCCCATGAACTGCTTTCAGCACTGATATCCATTCCTGGCTATTTCTCAGTGCTGCAGCATCTTACTTGGTATGGTGTCTTATAGCTACTGGAGTTTGATCACTGTACGGTTCTGATTATGTGACACAGTGATAGACTTTACTTCACCTGATTTATTTTAATTGAGTCCGGCTTACACCCTATATAGGGTCTGCCTCATTTTGGATGTCTTCTTCCATAACAGTTAGTTACATCTCTGCCAAATTTTTCTGTTATTTGTTTATAGAAATATAGAACTTGTTGTGGATAAGGACTGCATGGCCCACCTAGTCTGCCCATGTTTCCCTGCCTACATTATCACTGCAGATCCTACTTGATTTCTGGCACATTCATCCACCTCCTTCCCTTTCTCTAAGATTACCTTATGCCTGTCCTGTGCATTCTTGAACCCCACCATTATTTTTGCTCCACCATCTCCACTGGAAGACTGTTTCAGGAATCCACCACTCTTTCTAGGAAGAAGTAATTCCTCACATCTCCTTTACTCTAACCCCCCTCCAACTTTATTGAGGTGTGGTTAGGGTCATTTTGACTGGTGCAGCATAGTTGTTGAATTAATTAATAATGTATCTCTTAATCAGCCTAGCAATTGTGCTGTTGGCCCTGCATGTTACTACCCTCTACCTTCCAGGGCCATGACCTCATAGCTCTCCTAAGCACTGTGATACCTAAGAGCATTTTGGCTTCTCAAATCTTATAGCCTCAAGAATGTAGTCTAGAATGTGGTTCCCTGTGCTTCCTCATTTGCTCATGAAAAAGAAACTGCCACACTTCTGACCCACTTTGTCAAACATAGACTGCACTGTCCATTACTACCCTCTATCTGACCTACGCTATTATATACATCTTGGTTCCCAACCTTGCTGTGATTGCTTGTGATGTGGAACTAAATCCTAGGCCTCCCCCATGCAACTCCCCAGTCTGCAAAATCCCAAAGGCTTGAGATTAGCTCACCTGAATGTTTGTAATATTATGCCCAACCTGACAGTGCTCACTGCCTGGGTGGGACACTACTGCCCTGATATATTGGGAGCAACAGAGATCTCGTTGAAGCCTACTATATCAGATGCTGTTTGTGCTCTGCCTGGCTTTAACCTCATCAGGTCTGACTGACCTGGGTCTAAGCGTGGCAGGGAAATTCTGATATATTATAGAAGTCACCTAAATGTCTCCCTGGTACAGCAGGTTCCCCCATCAATCTCAGTCTGCAGATTACTTCATGTGTTACTACTGCTAGGCGGCACTAAGTAATTTCAACTGCTCTGTACTTATTATCCTCCACTAGGGGGCCTGAAAGGGTTATCCTATATTCTGGAGACTGTTGGTACCAATGTTGATTCAGATGAGTTGGTAGCTATTGGGAAACTAAATCTGAATTGGCTGGGAAGTAATGTTGAATGCCATGAGCCCCTCCTAGGGGGGCTTGGTCTGAAACAACTTATGTGCTCTCCTACCAGACTCTACACAAATGGAGGTCAGCACTTCCTCCTGGATTGTATTTTGTTAAATAGGGAGGAGCAGATCCCCATGTCTGGGACCTTCTAGATGCCATCTCTGATCATTCACTCGCTTACTGTGTATGGAAGGTACAGTATGTTTGCCTAAAGTTCCTCCTAAGATCATCTCCCTGCATAACCTTTCCAAAGTGGATGAAGTATCCTTCCTTGGTGGCCACACGCATACCAATTGGTCTCCTGTATTGCTGGAGGCTGGTGTGGCAGTTGCCCTCTCTAACTTCCTCTCCATCTTCTCCGTCTGCAGGACAAGCATGCTCTGCTCATCAAAAGGAGAGTATATGGCACTGTCACAAAGTGGTTGCACAGTGATATGCCAGTGCTGATGAAATGCAGGGTTAAATCCTGGGAAAAATTTAAAGCCACTCATGCTGCAGCCAATTTTCTCGAGCATAGGTGGCTTAGGAATGCCTGCAGGAAAACCATATGGCTGGCTAAAAATAGTTCTGCAGATCTACCCTCCTGGCATCTGCTAGGGATCCCTTCAGTTTCTGGAGGAACATCAAACAGGTGGTTGGTGGCATTGCCTTGCAACACACAAGTGACATCCTCTTGAATGGGGTAAGCTGCAATAACCCACTCACAATTGCCAATGCCTTTAATAGCGTATTCTCTGACTTGTCCTCCCTAACCTTTCCATTTGTTGGTGCCCCTCAGCAGTACCCTTCAGTGTCTCCCCCTTACAGACAACCACCTTTCCACCTGCAACCAGTATCAGTTATGGAAGTGGCCAGACTCAGAGGTAGAATCTCCCCATTTAGAAGTGCTGGCTTTAAGAACCTGGAGCCCAAGCTCATACACTTGGGTGCTCCTCATATTTGCACCCTGCCATTGCCCACATATTTAATCTTTCCATACTTGCAGGGGTCATCCCTGATGTGTGGAAGGTGGCTAGGGTAGTCTTGGTCTTCAAGCAAGGAGACCCTACAGTTATGTGAAACTAGTGCCCTACTGCAATACTATCAGTGGTCATCAAGGTCCTTGGGAAGATTTTTGACTTCCAGGTCGCAGAATACCTCCTCTACTAAAACATGTTGACCCCAGAGCAGCATGGCTTTCACAAGGGGTGCAGTATCTCCACTACCCTTACTGCTGTTACTGCTATCATCAGGGCAGCTATGGATTGTGTTGCACTTACAGGTGCTATCTTTGTGGACCTCTCGAAAGCTTTTGACTTGGTGGACCATAACTGCCTTTGTCTCAAGCTTGATTTCTCTGGTATGTCTGTCCATGCTGTTGCGTGGTTCTCTAATAACCTTCATAGTAGGCAACACCCTGTCAGATTTAATGGCAATGGGGCCAGACAGGATTCACCCTAGAGTGTTAAAGGAACTCAGGGAAGTCCTAGCAAGAGGAGGCAGTAAAGAAATGGGTGGCGGAGATGATGGAGACCACCCAGGAGGTGGTCGTGGCATGCTGCACCGGGGCCAGCGAAACGTTTGGGAGGTCCCTGCCACCTGTTGGTTACCTGAAGCGCACCGTACAATGGGTGCAGCAGGCCACACGCAGTGCACCAGTGGATCCACTCACCCTGACAGACCTCCACATCCCTGAGGAGTACCAGTCATCACTCGGGGGTGAGCAGTTCCTGCTGCATGACTCTGGGGGCACAACTAACAGGTACCTGCTATTCAGCATGCAGCGCAATCTGGAGTACCTGACGTGGTGTGGCCTGTGGTTCAGTGACAGCACCTTCAAAAGCTGTCCCCAACTCTTCTACCAGCTCTACAGTATCCTCGGAGTGGAGCACTCTGCAGTGCTGCCTGCGGTCTACATACTAATGATGAACAAGACCATGGCAGCATACACAAGCGTGTTCAACAAGGTGGCCGAGCTGTGCCCTGGTATGCATCCCCGTGCCATGATGCTGGACTTTGAGCTTGCCACCTACCGGGCACTCCATGCCATATTCCCAGACCTGGAGCTCAGAGGGTGCTTTCTCCACCTGTGCCAGAGCCTGTGGCACAAGCTCCAGCAGACCCCTGACCTGTTGCACCACTACACAGAGAATGATGCCTTCGCCCTCTACCTCCGAATGCTCCACGCACTGGCATTTGTGCCCCCACAGGATGTGTGCCATGTATATGAGGAGCTGCGGTCCTGGGACATGTTCATGCAGTATGAGGAGCTGCTGTAGGACTACCTCGATTACTTTGAGGATACCTGATTGGGGCGCCCGATCAGGAATGGGATACTCCAGCAACCGGTGTATCCCATCGAGTTCTGGAGTCGCTATGCCAACATGAGGGAGGACCTACCCTGTACAAACAATGCCATTGAGGGCTGGCATCGGGCATTCAGTTCCCTGCTCGGAGCAGCGCATCATTCGGTATGGCGGTTCATTGCTGTCCTGCAGGTGGATCAGAGGATGACTGAGGTGAAGATGCAGCAGGTTGTCAGTGGCCGCCTGGTATGCAGTTCCCAGCACCGGTACAAGGACATGACCACCAGGCTCTTGGAGACCGTAGAGCAATACGGCAGCCGCAGCAGGAGGGACTACCTGATGGACATCGCCCTCAACATCAGGCTGCAGGTGTAGCTGCGCCCGACCGACAGACTGGGTGCCATTGGTACAGGGGGCAGGCATGGGCACTGTGTGTGTGGGGAGGTGGGTTCCTGACTGGTGTGTTCACTGTACTGATGGCCTGTGCCCCATTAAAGAGCAGTTGTGTCCAGTAGCTCATGTGTCCCTGTGTCTTATTCGGGGTTGGGACTGGGGCGGTGTCCCTTGGCCCGTGTGGGGGGTGCTGCAACACCCGTGGTTGCATCGGGGGGGGGCTGCTACAGCAGCCAATGCCATGTCAGGCGTGCACCAGCCTGTGCCTTGCAGGTGGCCCCACCATTGCCTACACCTGTCGGTGCTCCCTCCAACTACACCGGCCCTCCGCTCATACCATGATGGGCCTGTGCCAGCTGTGTGTCCAGGTGTACACCCCTGAGGGGGGGTCTCTGTCAGTGACCGGTGCCACTGGGGTTGCAGGATCCCAGTGGCTGTGCTGGCCAGCCTGCCGTGCATGGTGTCCTGATGCTGCTGCCTGCCGGGCGGGGGGGGGCCCTGTGGCCTTGATGTGACTCCCCCATTGCACTTTGTGTGCCGTCCTGTGTGTTGGGCCCACTCCGCAGTGCGAGACTCGCTGTGTTGGCTGTCGCCCTACATTCGCATCGCTGTGCTCACCGGCGCTCTACCACTGGCAGGGATGTCTCCCACATTGCTGCCGCTGCGGCATGGGCAAACTGCCCTCATGATGTGGAACACATAATCAAATATGAAGATACAAGCTCAGAACACTATGGAAACCAATGTCTCATTTGTGCAAAGTTTAAGTTTGATTTAGCATCTTTGAATATTAGGAATTTTTTATTTTATGTCTGAGTTTAGAGCACCTTTTTTTTTTCCCCTACTCTGTTTCACTCCAGTCATGGCCCTGTGGACCCTCTCTCAGGCATCCTGCCTGTTCCTGGCCACTTGAGGCCCCCTTGACCTGTGCCTTGTCTCCCCTCTTCCCGCAACCAGCACCCCCGGCTTAACCCCTCCGGGGTGGGGCTGCCCCTCCTCTTTGGGCACACTTACTAGTCAGTCTCCAACTGTGGGTGAGGACCCAGGTGGAGGAACTGGAAGGCCAGGCGAGGCAGACCTGGCGGAGGGCATGGGGGTCAGGTGCCATCACCTACCCCACGGAGCTGGGTTTTCTTTGTTCTGGTAGCCCTCTCCCTTGCGTGGGCACCCCAATGCAATGGCACATGGCAACCCTGCCTGCTTCAGCCACGCTGTTCAGCGTGCAGCCCATGCACTGCAGCAGCCCCGATCTCCACTGGGAGCTGCTGGTGCACCGTGCCATCCCCCAACCTCCTCCTCCCGGGGGAGGAGAGCAGCCCTGCAGGCACTCAATCTTCTCCCCATCCCTGCCGACCCCCGGCACCTGAGCTCACTCCTGAATTCGGGTCGCCAGTGTGGCGTGAGGTGTAGCGTTCAGCGTCTCAACCCTCAGTGCCACCGGGCCAACCTAGAACACCTTCTTAATGAGGGCACCACTTTTTTTACATGAGGCAGATGTTGGACATAACAACTTTGAGGGCTAAAATGAGGGTCATCCCTGGTAATAAGGGGTAGTTGAGGTATGTCTGCAGCTGTGGTCCTGCCAGACCAGGTGCCTAGACATGTGGATTCCACTGAATGGGAGTCAGATCCAGAGTATCTCCTAGAAGACAGCACACTTGATGTCTCTAGGATTGAAGATAGTGTAGGTACTTACCATACAGCACCACCAAAATACATTTTGTCCAATCACACCTCCATGAGAGGTATTACCAGGAAGCCACATGACCTTTTGAATTCATAGGAGAAGCTGAAGAGCAACTGCAGTAGTTCATGCTTACAGCAGTACTGTACATCTGACGTTTGATTTTTTTGCACAGCTCTTATTTTAAATAGCATTTTTTTACAGGGAAAGCTTGGACATAGCTAGAGATATGTCTTGGTGGGAAGCTGGGCGTAACCGTTGGATTCATTTTCATGCATGTACAGGTATAGGAGCTGTCTGGACATGTAGCTGAGCTTAACCATCTGATTCAGTTTGAATCCACGCAACTAAAGCCTCCTGAAATAACTTCCAGATTTACTTATCAGCATGAGTGGGAAGCAGTTTTTCTCTTGTGTTTCTACTCCCCTGCCTTTGTAACAAGCTACCTTCATAGGGTACTCTGCCAATTACCAGGATGCACTGGGGGTCATCCTTACCGCCTCTTGCTGTATGTTCTGTACAGGTTGCACAAGGAGGGCAGGGACAGCTTCCTCCATACCATCCAGTATGGAATGGATGCTTCCAAGCAAATAATTGGCTATGGACAGTGATGAATCAGCCACCAGATGTATGGCTATTAGCATAGTCACTCATGGGCAGGCAGGTTTGGCTTAGATGTACCTACATGCCTCAGAAACTACAGGAAAAGGAGCAGATTTTCCACTTGAAGGTTCTACTTTGTTTGGACCACAGCTTGAGGGTTTCTTGTAGGATGCATGGTTGGAGAAAGGCATCAGTGATCCCCATGTTTAAGAAGACATATCATGGGACATCAAGAGCAAGATCAGTCTGTTTGCTGATGATACCAAGGTAGACGCGGTGGTGGATGACCTAGGGGGATGGCAGGGGTTGCAGGATGATCTGGCAAAGCTTGAAACTTGGTCAGACACCTGACAACTGGGGTTTAATGCCAAAAAGTGCAAGGTGCTGCATTTTGGGATGAAGAACCCAAGGAGGAGTTACCAGCTAGGGGGAGTGCAGCTAGCCCAGACAGAGAAGGAGAAGGAGAAGGAGAAGGATCTGGGTGTGCTCATTACAGGGTCAATGAACAACTCGGCACAATGTAGGAAGGCAGCTGCAAAGGCCAACAAAATGCTGGGTTGTATTGCAAGGGGTATATCCTCGAGGAGGGAGGAGGTGATTCTGCCACTGTATAGGTCATTAGTTAGACCACACCTGGAGTACTCGTGCAGTACTGGTGTCCGTATCTGAAGAGGGACAAAGTTACTGAGGGGTGCAGCGCAGACGACAAAGATAATCAAGGGGGCTGGGGACTTATCATACGAGAGGAGGTTGAAGGAGTTGAACATGTACTCACTGGAGGAGAGGAGAGGAGAGAGGGGTGATATGATTGAAACCTTTAAATACATGAAAGGAATAAACAAGACAAGTACAGAGGGGCTGTTCAAAGTAAGGAGGGAGGGACACCAGGGCCATGATATGAGACTGGAGCGAGGAAGGTTCAGGAGGAGATGAGGAGACACTTTTTACAGAGAGGGTGGTGGCTGGGTGGAATGCTACTCTCCTGAAGTGGTATGCAGAACAGTGGACTGCTTCAAATGAGGATGGGACAGGACAAGGGGGAGGGTTAATGAAGGGGAAGGGTGGAAGGAAGGGGCAGCTGCAGAATAAGGGGTGCTAGCTGCACATTCGAGCAGACTTGATAGACCTCTAGGCCTTTATCTGCTGGCAAATTTCATATGTTCGTATGTTCGTAAGACTGATGAAACAGACCCTGGAAATTGTGGGGTGGTATGCCTCAACTTGATAGTAAAATCCTAGCAAAAAAAAAAAAAAATTTATATTGGACAGTATTCAACAAAATAAAATTAAGGAATAATGCAAGACAGGGTGTGTGTCATGCTGGAATAACGTCATGCCTTGGATGGTTGTGCATAAGGCTGCAGGCCGAGTGCATCCAACACTTGAGAAGTGACTTTATACCAGCAAGACACATACCCTACAGTACATTATTCCTATTATACAATGACTTATTTCTGTAAAAAGCAGAAAATAGGTAAAAAATACATTTCAAAATAGATTTTAGTAGTTTTTTTAATGGGGAAGTATACATAACAAAAAATAGTGCATATTGACTGTTTTGTCCTGTAAGTGGGACTGCTGCTTCAGAGCACCTTCCTGTGTGTCATATTGCCTCTCTGCCTAGATGTTACTGTGTCTCATTCCTTTGACTCCCCCTGACTGGCTTTTTGTTCCCCCCATCACTGGAAGCTAATTTCCACAGGTACTGTCCACCACTGTCACTGAAACTGCATGTTTTGGGTTTGTTAAACTGTTATGCTGACTCTGTGTGGGAAAAGGGAATAAGCAGAGGATCAGTATGTAGAGTGTGGTGCTTTAAATAACACATGCACTCATGGTCCAATTTGCTTCAGAAATTAATATTGGTAGTGTTGGTAGTGGATGTTTGTAAAAAAAAAAAAGAATGAAGATTTAAGATCTCCACACAAGGCAGTAGTAGTTGGTAAGAAGAATGTTAAAGGTAGTCCAATTTTGGGGTTAGTGGAGTTGATGAAAGGGAAATGGAGCCCAGGACTGGTGGATCGTGGTGCTTAAACAGCACACGTGGTCACGGTCCGTTTGTGTGACAGCTTCCTGTTGGTACTCTCGGCAGGCGGGTGTTTGCATAAAAATGGAAATGATTTATTGAGGTTTTCACAGAAGGCAGTACTAGTTTCTAAGTAGGATGTTATGGGCAGCCAAGCCGGGTTACTGAAGTTGCCTGGTGAGCGGGAAATTTGAAACTAGCTGGGCCTGCCAGTGCAGTGAGGGTGTTATGAAGCCAGTAGGAAACACGGCTTTCACTTGGCTCATTTTTTTTATTTTAAAGTAAGGAAATGAAAGTTTGGGGTTGTGTGCAAGGCTTCTGGGTGTTATTTTGGTTGTTTTCTTTGCTGTGGGAGGAAGGGATTTAAACAGAGAGGTTCTATGTGAACCACTGGCAAGTTGGACTTGCCATGTGTAGTGATTTTCTTTCTCAGGTGATTGGGTCATCTGTGTACTGGGACTAGATCCGTGATGTTATGCTACGATAACATCATGGGTCCAGTCCCAGACTGACCAATGAGAGCCCAGCATTCTTTCTTGCCATTGTATAATCAGGGATAAAACACACTGCAAATTATGTCAAACAAATCTCATCCAATTCTCTGAGCCCTTAAGTAGAGCATTATAAATAGAATAATAGATAGGTTCTGGTGTACTACAAGGCAATATCCTTGAGACTGAGATCAAGAAACCCCGAGAGCAAAGCTCGAGAGGTTTCTTGTATCCCCAGAACCTTGAGATGGAATTTCTGCCTTGAAACACCAGAACCTATTTGTTATTTTTTGTAATATATGGATGCGAGGAATTTTTAATTTCTTACTTGTGCCTGCTGTATGGCGCTGGGGTCTGCAGAGTTAGTAAGACTCTCGAGTGTCGTTCCTTGCTCACACCACCCCCACTCCTGCTCCCACTTCCAGTCCCATTCCGCATGTTTCTCTCACAAAAAAAAAGAAACAAAACTTGGTTCACACAGTAGTCACATCGGTAATCCCAACTATACTATTACGAGGACCGGAAGTATAGTATTATTGGTCCGGAAGTATACTATTACGAGGACCGGAAGTATACTATTACGGGACTAACTACTGTATTACAAGGAATTTTTTGTATGTATTTTGGGGGTATTATTTTCACTTTCCATATATTACATGAAAATAAACTGGTAGATGTTATCTGCCAGATTTAAGCAAGATTTTTCATACCATCACTCACAATATTCTAATAGACAGAGTAAAAGAAATAGAACTACCCAACAACCTATGCAGCTGGATTAAGAATTGATAAATCAAAGATATCATTAAGTTAAAATGAACCGATATGTCTCGGATTGGAAGGAAGTGACTAGCAGTGTACCCCAGAGGTCTCTACTGGGACCATTGTTATTTAGCCTCTATATAATGAATATGGGAGTAAACAACAATAGTATAACATCTAAATTTGCAGATGATACTAAAAATGGCAGAGTGGTTGAAACAAATAAGAAAAGAAACAATCTCCAGAAGGATTTAGACAGCTAGGTTCTATGGGCTTCATTATCAAAAATTAATTTTAACAACAGTAAATGTGCTGCCTTGTAGCCGGCCCGGTGGTGCTGAGGGTTGAGGTGCTGGCTGCCACACCTCATGCCACATCAGCGACCCCGGTTCTGGAACAAGCTCGGGTCTTCGGGGGTTGGCGGGGGAGGGAAGAGATTGAGCGTCCAGAGGACATCTCTCCCTTCCTGGGGAGAGTTTGGGGATGCTGTTGCGCATGAGCGCTCTCTGGCGGTGGCTGGGGACGCTCAATGCAGCAACGTTTGCATCAGCATGGGGGTGGAGTTGTGGCCTTATGTTGCCTTACTGGTTGCACTCCAAGGAGTAGGAAAAAAAGCGAAAAATCCTCACTCCTGGGGAGAGACGAAGGCTCCTTGGCCTCCGACGTCCACACTCCAGACACCGGACCCACCCTCCTCTCCACGGCCGACTCGTGTGCCCGGCACTCTATACCTAGATTGAGTACCCTGGGCGGATAGGGCGGCCCTTCCTCTGGTGGGGGGGTGAAGATCCGGGGGTTGTGTCAGGTGCATGAGGGAGTGAGAGATTGCAGTCACGGTTGGAGGTAGAGGCTCAGAGACACAGGGAAGCCAGGGAGAGTTCCCCAGGGCCCAGTGGAGCAGAAAAAGAGTTGTTAAAAAAAAAAAATTGTGCTGCCATGTATCTGGGTAAAAATTAAATTAAAACACTGTATTATATGGATGTGAAACAAAGTAACAATTGAAAAATACCTAGCATGGTAACAGATAATAAAATAACAATGAAACAACAATGTGCAGAGGTGGTTAAAAAAATTAAACAGGATGATTTTTTGTAATCAGAAGGAACATTACAAGTAGATTAAGCAAGGTAATTATAACACTGTATAAATCATTAATCAGATCTTATTTATTTATTTTAAAAGTTTCTCCAAGAACAGCACACTAAGCAAGCTGCTCATTTCCAGTTGTGTCCTGGGGGAGGGGGAGAGGGAAATCCAAACATTTACAGAAAAAGTAACAGTTGTACAGGATACATCAAGAAAAATACTGTTGCAGAAATACTTAGAGTGCCACAAATTCAGTTAGCAATCAAATTTTAGGACAAGTGAGAACAATAGCAACAACAGAGGGAACAAACAGTGTTAACCAGCGGGTACTCAGCCAGCAGACCAGGGAGCACATTGTTGACCCACAGAGAAGCAGAAGGAGCATCAGCATCCAGCTGTTCGCCCTGTTCATGCTTCCACACAATGCTGTTCTGGTTCTTCCGGCAAGTTAGCCAGCCATCTGTCGCTTCAAAGTTTTCATGGCCGAGATGTTTGGTGATCTCTTCAGATTTCTGCTTTAGTACAAGACCAGTGAGTCAAGCACCTTTACTGATGGCATGATTAAATCATGTCAGTAAGCCATCCCCAACCTCACTGTTCTTGCCTTCCCTTTTTCGTTTGCAGGCGGGGTTACTGTTAAGTGTCACTCAGCCATCAGAGAGTCCCTGCTTTGGCTTATCCTCCCAGCCTGGCTCTTGGAAATTCCAAACTGTTTTGCAGCCTTTGCCAAGGCGGAGTTTCGTTGCTGAAGGCATTCAAGTCCCTTAATCTTGTCCATCAGAGGCAGGTCTACCCTTTTAGAGGACGCCATTATGCAGAAACAAACCAAACAACAGTTTTCACAACCGAGAACAATGCTCAGTTCACTGTGATCATTTATATAACGAGGTGTTAATGAGCGTTAATGATGAGCTTACCAGGCATGGCTGACAACAAATCGCCCCAGTTAAGTAAGGTCCTGATTAAAGGGAGTGGACATACATTGGATAATATAGGACAGAAATCGGTGCCCTGGGAATCGTCCCCTATAGGCGTCCGTCCTCTTTAAGTGGGTCCCCTTTAAGTGATGCTGACTGTAGTAGTTTTGCAATGTATTGCACAACAGACTAAAGTGAAATTTATATTTACACAATGAAAGTGCAACTTGAGAGGTGCTGGCAAGCTAGAGAGGAGTGGACAGGTTTGGGAGAGAGGTGTGTTTGGCAGACAAATAGGTGCACCCTGGCTGCCTCTTGCAGCAGTGAACACTAAGTGAGCAAGATGGGGAAGGAGAGGGATTAGAGGGGGGTCAGGCAGAGGTGAGTGGGAACCTTAAGCTGGGACTGAGAGTTGCAAGGGTGGAGGTAAGAGAGTGAGAGAGGTAAGGATGGGGCACATGGGGTGGGAGGGGAAGAGGAGGTTGGGAGGAAGTTAAAAGCAGCTGAATGTAGGGGTGAAAAGGTTGCATGAGAGAGGGAGAGGGTAGAAGGGGAGCGCATGTGGCAGACAGAAGAGGGAAGAGTATTTCAAAGTTTAAGGAGACAATGAGAGAATGCAGCCTGGCCAGTAGTGGCGGATCTAAGGTGGACAGCCTGGTATGAGAGGGTAGAAGGGGAGTGCATGTGGCAGACAGAAGAGGGAAGGGTATTCCACAGTTTAAGGAGACAATAAGAGAATACAGCCTGGCCAGTAGTGAAGGATCTAAGGTGGACAGCCTGGTATGAGAGTCATAGCTTCTGAGGGAGCTGGGAAGGGGGTGATAGGAGGAGAGGTAGGAAGGGTGAGAGAGCTGAACCAGAATTTTGGTATGAAGTTAGCACAGTGGGAGTGGCATCTGTTTTCAAGAGAGGAGAAAGAGAGAGAGAGAGAGATAGAGAGATTGGTAGAGAACACATTGGTTGGTACGAGGAGGATGGTCAAGGGTGAAGCGGCAGAAAGAGTAGAAGAGGGAGTCCAGCCTATCTAGGGAAGTTTTTGAATATTCAGTACAATTCTGGGCACCGTACAGGAAAACTGAAATAAACACATTGGGAAAAATGAAGAAAAACAACAAATATGATATGGGGAATCAGTAATTTAACATACACTGAAAGGATAAATTCACTGAATATGTTTACATTGGAGAGGAGACATGATAACAACATACAATGTAATAAATAGAGCAGATATTATGGATACACTGCATTTAAAAAGAAAATCAGGTAACAGAATGGCAATAGGTCAGATCAGTTATAATGGGAAACATTCAGAATTGAGTTAAGGAAAAACTTTAAACAGAGGGTAGTAGATAAGTGGAATGCATTACTGGTATCTGTAGTGGAGGCAGGAACATTAGATGCATTCAAAAAAAGACTAGACAAGCACATACATTTTGAATATAGAAATGCTACAGCCACTGAGTCATGGAAGGTGAACTGGATGAGCTTATAAAACACTCTTTCATCTTTTCTTTTATATCCTTATGTCCAGGAAGCTAAGGGGACCACGAGGTTACCGATGGGTTTGTCTCCTATAGGAAGTCAAACTTCCATGATGTAACAGGATGGACTTTCTTTCATTACCACTTCCATCCCCAAGAACAGAGACAACCTAATGACAAACCTTGCCCTGGCAACCATGGGAAGACCCTGCTGACCTCCACTACAACTGGACCAACTTTAAAATTACTATCCTTTAGGCATACTCAAACCTTCTAGTGGGAGACAAGATCTACCACTTCCTTCGCAATTGGCTCTCCATCACCACACAAGTGAGTCTTAGAGTTTGTTAGGGTAGGGACATTGGAACTAATATTTCTGCCTCACTTGGGCCATTCCCTAAGGTACAGGGTGTTCTTTTCCTTCCAGATGGATTGCTTTAGGGGAAGAGCTCCATTACTATCAGCTAGCAGAAAAAGCAGTGGAGGTTTTCTAGAAAGCCTGGATTGCTAGAGCAATAACAGAATCTGAACCTTTATTTGAAAACAGCTTCTACTGGGAAAATTGACTTACAGATTCAGTGCAGTTCTCCTTTAAGGAAGACAATTTCCACAACACAGTCAGATGATCACTTCAAAAATTCCTAACAGTCAGGATAGGGGAGCAATGTTATCAATACAACGTTCTGCCATTTGGAGTCTCCACTTTTCCTAGTGTGTTTACCAAATGCCGTAGAGTGGCAGCTTCCTTCAGAGGCTGGGGGAATTGGGTATCCATACCTGGATTATTGGTTGGTTGAGTCTAGTTCACCAAAGGAGGTGTTAAAGTATCGGTACCTCACAGTAGATTATTTTACAAAATGAGGGTCCTTCCTGAATCTAGTGAAGTCTACTCACTCTGACTTTGCATACAGTGTTCACTGGAGCAGAACTGGATTCAATGCAAGCCATGGCTTTTTTTCCCCAGATCCTGCTTTGAACCAAATAGCCTTTCCAAGCTTTTCAGGCATCAGCAGATTTATAGGGACAGACAGTTCTCTTGACTCCTGGTCCTTATTGTAGCCCTGCAACCCTGATAATCTGGAACCCAAGCTCCTACACTTCTCAGCCCCTGCTATTGCTTCCCACATCTGCAAAGTGCAAAAAGAACATCTGGATGACCACTGGTCCTAATAAATATAGAAACATAGACTTTGACGGCAGATAAGGACCACTTGGCCCATCTAGTCTGCCCATTTCCCTACCTACAGGATAAGCTGCAGATCCTAGTTAACCAACAGCCTATTTCTTCCTACCCCCACAATAATTGCTTTATGTCTGTCCCATGCATTCTTGAATTCTTCCACAGTTTTAGACCCCACAACCTCCTCAGGAAGGCAGTTCCAAAAAATACTTCCTCACATTACCCCTGAGCCGCTCCCCCCTCTATCTTCAAATTGTGTCCCCTTGTTCTTGCACATCCCTTTTTCTGAAAGATGCTACCCTCTTGGACTTTGTTAATTCCACTGAGGTACTTAAAAGTTTCTATCATATCCCTCTTCTCCCTCCTTTCGTCAAGGGTATACACATTAATCTCCTTTAGTCTTTCCTCATATGGCTTCTCTTGCAGACCCTGCACCATTTTAGTTGTCCTCCTCTGGACTGCCTCCATCCTGTCTATGTCCTTGCGGAGATGGGGTCTCCAGAACTGGACACAGTACTCCAGACTGGGTCTCACCTACTGTCTGTACAGAGGGATAACAACTTCCTGTTTTCTGCTTGTGATGCCTCTCCCTATACATCCCAGTATCCCCCCCAGCCTTCCCTACTGCCTTCTCACATTGCTTGCTAACCTTAAGGTCATCTGATATGATTACCCTCAGGTCCCTTTCCATTTTTGTTGTTGTTACTACCCTTCCCCCCATTGTGGACAATGATGTGAAATGTTGCAGGAGAACTGCTTTCCTCAATACCAAATCCAGTCTCTGAAAAAGTAGGATCCTGCGCACTGCATTCCTCAATATCAAATCCAATCTATGAAAAAGTAGGATCCTGCTCAATCACTGCTATATATTTTGTATTCTTTATTGTTATTCTCCATTGTTACCTATTCCTCAGTGTATAACCCACAGTAATGGCTAGATCATAAGAGATGGTCATTTGGCCTTACTGTCTTAAACCAAAATGCTATTAACAACAATTATTGGTGCAAATGATGCTACCTGTCTGTAAGTGTACAGCCCTTGACAGTCAGTTCATGTTCATTTGGCTGGGTACATTCACTTATGGCACTCTGCATACTTTAACAGGGCATTAAAAAGTACACAGAGTGCCATAAGTGAATTTCCCAAGCTAAATGAAAAGAAACTGATGCACAATTCATACCAATAATCAATGGATTTTCTCCCATCTTCATCCTTTTTAACCTTTCCATCCACACCAGTAAAGTTCCGTCTTCTTGGGAGAGAGCTAAAGTCCTCCCTCTTCATAAAAGTGGTCTCCCAACTCTCTTGATGACTACCACCCTAGTTCCCTTTCCCAGCATTGGCTAAGGTTCAAGAACAATTTGTGCTCTCCCAACTCTCCTACTCTCTCAGCTCCACTTCTTTCTGGGTTTATGGAAACCCCACTACAACATATTTTCCCTCTTCATGCTTACTAGTTCTATTTGGAAGATCTGGATTACTTCTACAATTTGTGTCAAGCTTACCAGGGTATTCAACAGAGCTGCCCACCACATCCTCTTAGATAGGCTTGCTAGGACTAGTCTCTCTGACTTCTCAGTCAAATGCTACTTACATGGCTGACAGATCCTAATCGGTCCTAGTAGAAGGAACTTGCTGTCCTTGCCAATCAGGCCAGATGTTGATTAGCCTCCATTTTGGATCCCATTCTGTTCTTGATTTTACTTAATAACCTCCTCAAGGCATGTGTCACTCCACACATACTGTACACGTATGTGAATGATGCCGTGCCTTCTGCCTTAGGGCCCTCATCCCTGGGACAGTAGCACAGCTTCAGTGGAACCTCAAAAATGTCCAGTGCTGGTACTGTAAAACAGAACATTTAATGCTAAAAAAGGTCTCTGTGATCTTTGGCAACAATCAGTGACTGGCCAAACTGTAGTCGGTGCCAGTCTTTACGACACTGGATGGCTCCCATCAGGAAAAAGTTCACTCTTTTAAAACCCTTGATGTCTGGCTGAGTCATCACTTCAAGATCACCAGTTACATTGATGCCATCCACAAGAAAAACCCTCCCCAAGCAAAGGATGTTATAAAACTACAAAGCTTGAAGCACCCTCTCTGCCCTTTGGGAGATCATTGTCAAAATGATCCTTCTGATGTTTTATGTTTTATAGTACTTCCTCCAAATCCACCCTAACCAGATTGAACCCTCTCTTCTATATTTTCATTGCTTTGCTCTTAAAGCAGCAGTGCATTTAATGTGAAGTACATCTCACGGTATTTTATGAATTACAACTGACACCAGTGTATTGAATTTATCGTTTGTTTTTGTTGAATACTCAGCTGTGCTGAGTCGTGTCTCATTTTATTTTATTTTTTTAAACTTTTTATTTTTCAAGTTTTTCTAGGGTTCTGGATGACACATATTGTACAGCATGGTATTTTTACAGTTATATAATTACTATAGTAAACATAAAATCACAGAGGAATTATCCAACAGAGGGATGTAGCATCTTTCTAATAATAGATAGCAATGTACATAACAGTTGAAGACTGAAGGGATTCAATACCCTCTAAAAAGGATCTATCAATATAGCCCTCCTTTCTTATATGTTTCATACCCTGAAATAGAAGTCTACTGACCTAAGGGGGGGCTTAGAAAGTGATGGGCCGGCTTAGGGCTTTAGGAGAGCAAGGGAGAGCCCCACCAGAGCAAAACCTCCAGAGAGATCAAGGCAGTAGATCGGGTCGGTGCTCCACTATGTAAAGGAACCATGGGTTCCATCTGTTCATCAGAGCTGGTAACTTAATCTGTAATTTGGCTGTCATACTTTCCATTTTGTATATTTCATATATGGTAGATTTCCAGATTTGTGGAGAAGTTGGCTGCAGCCACAGCCTTGTAATGACCTTTTTAGCAGCTCCTAACAGTATGTTAATTAAATAGATATGTTGCACCCCCCTGATTCCTCTAGGGAAAATATAATAGGATAGCCATCTCTGGCATGAGCTCTGCCAAGGCTGGAAAAAGTCTTCTCATAGTGTCTCCCACACTCCCAAAACTGAGTTAAAACTGTGCAGGACCAAAATATATGTGTATGCATAGCCATTTCACAGCCACATCTCCTCCAACAGGAGGAGTTGGCTGAAGTTGAATATTTTGACATTATTTGTGGGGTGAGAAAAAAACCTCACTGCCACTCTCCATGAGTACACACACCAAGTATAAGAGTTTGTGATTTTGTGGTGGCGATGCCAGATATGAAGCCAGCCATCTGGCGATAAGTCAAGCATCAGTTCCTCTTCCCAATTTGTTTGTATGTTTTCCATAGTTTATGCCTGGGCATTAATGATAGTATTATAAAATTTAGATATTAAATAGTATAGGGAAATTGCTCTCTTTAGCTGTATAAGTAGGTTAAATAATGGGGGGGGGGGGTGTCAGTGAAGTTATATCCAGCCCTAATTCCCCGCCTAAGTAGTGGCATATTAGTAGATAACGAAAAAAGTTATTACGTTGCAAAGAGCATTCGTTCAGTAAATATACCCCCATCATAAAATTGAAATGCAAGGATTTACCCATTTCTATGCCATTTTCAGAATTCCAGGCCCAGGAGTGCTGAGGAAAAATCTGGGCACCAGGCTGGGATGCCCATCCATTTAGTTCTGGTTTGATTCTTAGGGAGCTAGAAGAACCTCATCCAGGCACAAAGCAAAGTTGGGGTGAATATTGAATGCGTCTCTCTAGGAGACCATGCTCGGGGTTGAAACACCATATCCGAGTCCAAGGGAAGATCAGTTAGGTTTGCTCTATGTGTGCCCAAGCTAGACTGTGGACTGGTGTTGACCTCCACTCCAAAAGGTGTGGCAGCAGGATCGAGATTGAATATTTATATAAGTTTGGCAGGGCTAAACCTCCTCTTCCTTTTGGCAGTTGCAGTTTTCGTAATGCCAGATGAAGTCTACCCCCCCCACCCACAGAAAGATCGAGATTGCCCTATTCCATCGGTGCACCTCTTTCTGCAAGAGAGGAGTAGGGATATTTTGCATATGGTAAAGGAATTTAGGGAGCACGTTCATCTGGATAGTTTGTATTCTGTGTGGTAAGGAGATAGGGAGGTGTAGCCAATGTTTTAAGTTGTTCTGAATTTGTTCAATCAGGGAGTCGTAGTTCAACTTAAATAGGTTGTGAAGGTCCAAGGGGATGCAGATACCTAGATATGTGAGATAAGGGTGGTGCCACCAAAACGAATATCTATCAGTGATTGTCTGGGAAGGGGGTTGTTGTATTAAGAGGGCCTCTGATATATCTTGATTAATTTTATAGCCCATTATTTGTTCTATGAGAGGGAGAGAGGTCTGCAGAGTATGTAAGGAGGTTTCTGGATGGGTTATATATTAAAGAAGGTCATCTGCATAGTAGGCTAATTTGTGTTGGACTTTATTGATGGAATAGCCATGTAAGTTTTCCATTTGCTATAGGTATTGGGCAATCGTTCCACATATAAAGTAAAGAGGTATGGGGACAAGGGGCATCCCTGTTGTGTGCCCCAGGAGAGGAGAAATCGGGAGGAATAAGAGCCATTCACCTTAATTAGTGCCTCAGGGTTGGTATATAGGCCTTTAATATTATCTAGAGATTCTTGGGGGAAATTGAACTTCATCAGGGCTGATTGTAAAAAAGGTCCACGATACTCTGTCAAATGCTTTTTGTGCATTGAGGCTTAGTATCATCAAGGGGTGCTGGTAGCATGAGCATGGCGTATAATGTAAAGGGTCTGTTTAATATTGTCAGTGGTCTGACGGGATTTTATAGAGCCAGATTGATCCGGGTGAATCAACAGGGGGAGGATGTCATCAAGTCTATGAGAGATAATATTTGTATATATTTTGTAGTTCTGATTAAAGACTGATATTGGGCAATATGAATCACAGACATGGGGAAGGCTTCTAGGGTTTCAATATGACTGATATTGCCGCCTGTCTCCATGCCATAGGGTAGTCCACTGTGCGGCTGATCTTAATACTGCCAGTAGGGAATTTTTAATTATGTCCAATACTTCCTTATATAATTCTGCTCCGTAGCCATCTGGGCCCGGGCTCTTCCCATTTTTTAAGTTCTGGAGAGTTCCAGAGCTGTGATTGGACTCTGCAGCCTCTCTTTATGATTGTCATTAAGGGTAGGCAGTTGCAATTTGGAAAGGAAAGAGGTGATATGTTGAGGATTGGGAGGTGATGCTTTGGAATAGAGGTCCTAATAATAGTTTTGAAAGCTTGCTAAGATCTTGGAAGTAGTATGTTGAAATTGGCTGGTATTTGGGTCCTTTATTTTAGTGATAGTCATCATCCGAGTTTGTCGGCGGAGTCTATATGCTAGAATTCGGGAACTTCTAGACCCCCCCCTTCATAATATTTCTGGTGCAGCCAGGTTAGCACCTGTTCTGTCTTGACAGTCAGGAGACGCTGTATATCCTGTTGTGTTTGAGTCAACTGGTCTGCCACACTTGAATCCCCTTACATGTGCACATCTTGGAGAAGACTAAGCTTCTCCTGAAAGTCTTTTAATCTAGCCTCCTGTTGTCTCTTTTTCCTTGCTGTGAAGGCTATGATGTAGCCTCGTAAAACTGCTTTCAGCGTGTCCCAAAGTAGTTGTGGTGAGGTTTGTGGGGAGGAGTTCTCAGTGAGTAAATCCGGTATTTTACTTTTCAGTAAGTCCTTAAATTCAGGGTCGCGGAGTAGGGAAGGGTTAAATTTCAAAATAGTGTTTTTTCATTCCACTTGAATTCCCAGCTCTAATGCAATAGGGGCATGGTCAGAGAAATGTATATTCATTATTTCAGCTTTGTGTATCAGTTCTCTGTGTTCCCCACTAAGATATAAATAGTCGAGTCTGGTATAATGTCTGTGGGCATAAGAATAGAAGGAGAATTTCTGTTGAGATGGGTGAAAGAAACGCCATGAGTCAACCAATCCCACATCTCGTATCAAGCATCTAAGGTGTTTTTGTCCCGTGGTCAAGGATGGCAGATGGGAAGCCAATGTATCTAATGTAAGATTCATCGAGCAATTCAGGTTACCCCATCACCAAAATGCCCCTCTGTTGTTAGAGGATAGAGTCCAATACTTGCTGAACTGAGGAGGCGTTGCTATTTGGTGGGATAGATACACTACATATTGTCAAAGTTTGCCCCTGTATTGTACCCATCGCCACCCTTCCCTCTCTATCTGCGTGTTGTTCTATTATTTGAACTGGGGAAGATTTTGGGATCAGGACCGCAACCCCCGAGCATCATCTGTGGCGATATGTGGATACCACCATCTGGGTGAACCCAAATTTTAATAGTTTTTGATGCTTGACCGATGACAAACGTGTCTCTTGTAGTAGTAGTATGTCTGATTTGTATTTCTTCAGAGCCTGCAGAGTTCTGTATTGTTTGATGGGTCTGGCCAGCCTGCTCACATTGTGTAAAGTAATCTTGAGTGGGATGGGCATCTTGTGTTAAATTACAATTTTCCTTAGGCTCTGGTCTCAGTCTGATGCTATTAATATCCAAATTCTTTATGCTGTACAATTCTTGTACTTTCCATATTTCTGTAATCTTTGTAAGCAGGTTATAAAAGCAACCTTCTGTGTCATCCAGTAAAAAAAAAGTTTACTAAAACTTGGGCAGGGGTGTGTCTTGAATTTAAGGCAAATGGCAAACATGGGCCAACTGGGCCAAAAAATTCTAATCCAATAATAGTAAATGAAGAAAATCTCTCCAAACTCAGGGATTTTAACTGAAGGAACTTCCAATGTCAGAGAGTCACTAGGACATACTGCTGACTGAGGCAGTGAGTTATACTGCAAGTCAGGGGTCTGCTCCTTTCTCCAGGAAGGGAATCCCTATGGGGAATGTAATCCACAGAACTGGGAGTGGGTTAGGGAAATCAGGAAGGAATAAATTAAAGTATGAGGATGGTTTGCTGATATCAGGCTGGAAAGGAAGGAATGTTAAAGGATTGGGGAAAAGGTGTGCATTCCTTTAGCTCTTAAGGTGGTCATTCTCTGCCTCCCAGTGCCCGCCTCTTTAATAATCTCTAAGGGAGAGGCAGTAACACATCATCCAGTTAGTACTCCAGGCACCTAAGACAACAATTGTCATTTGTACATGGTTAAATAACCTTACTAGTATCTGGAAGCTGGAATGCAGAAACAATTAGATCTTAAATAATAACCAGAAATCTGTCAAGAGTCTCTAGTATCTTTTGTATCCTGAATTGTTGGTCAGCTGGGTATTAGCCAGTCCCAGACCCTGAGATGCCCAGTGGCAGTGGATTCCACCATGCTGCGGTGACATGGAACACAGCAACCATCAGTACAGCGATGGCACAACACCGCCAATTAGTGTTGTGCCACCACTGGAGTAAACTGTGTTTTCTGTGGGGGGCTTTGCCCCCCATCCCACCCCATGCGGGGGTCTCTGCCCCCCCCATACCCCTCGGACTTAAAATAACCAACTCTGAGTCAGAGTTGATTTGGGGATGGGGAGAACACTCTGGAGACAGCAGTGTCGGTAACCCAGCGGACCATCACAGCGAACTGTTGGAAATGTCACTGTGATGGTCTTCGCTGTATTCCCATCACTGTTGTGACATGATACCATGGCGGTGGCAATCACTTCACCACTGGGAACCACCCCCCAGCCAACAGCTGGATGTAAAAGTGTCTACCATAAATGCTGTTCTCCCAAGGTCCTTGTAGCTGATGACTTTCAGCCAACTCCAGGATGTGCTCAGCAGTGTCCACCCACCCCCAGGAGACTGGGATGATCCAGGAAACCAGCAGGAAGGCACCAACTGAAGCCGGTCACTCAAGCCGTCTTGATGCTATCCCCCCAGTTCAGTCTAGGCCAGATCCCTCCCACTCTGGGAGTGGATGAGCACATGTAGTGCTCCCCAGGGCCTGGTCCCCCCAACGCGAACCCCCCCCATTGATGTCATGAGTACTCCTCCTCCATGGGGGAACAGAGGCAATGTGTCCACCCCCTCCCTTGGAGCATATCTAAATGGGCCCGTATCCAAGTCTCATTTAATTTCAACAGCCATCGGGTCCAGCACTACCCCTATTTAGTGGGGAAATCTTTAAAATAAGGGTCCATGGAGGGGGGGGCTGCCCCATATTGCAAGTATATGTTTATGTCAGACCTCATTTCTGTCTCCAATGCCAAATTGTAAAACATGCCCTATTTAACAGGCTTTGTTTATTGTGGGCACCTGCAGCAGCATCTCATATATTTAGGTGCTAATACACCACCGCCCACTCGTGGAGGTAGGGGAACACAGCCGCCAGCACCCGTATCTAGCGGGGGACAATAAGGCCTACTGGTCCTCTCTCGTCCAAGTTTAATGTGTGTCTGAGGGTACTGTCTTGTTCTATCACAGGCCCATTTTCAGATACCAGCTTCTGTTGACTCACCGTGGGAGAAGGGGTAGTGACTAAAACTGCTCATTCCAAGTAGGGGGATCTGCCATCCGGGACAGACCAGGCCCAGGGAAGCACAAGGCCCACTCCCCCATCTGGCCAGGATCTGGCCAAGTGCCTGGGGAAGACCCAGTACCAAGTCCTGACCCCCTCCCATCCCCTTAGGCCCGGGAAAACACTACCAGCCCTCCCGAGCTACTCACTGCATCTCTTCCAAGAAACCAGAAATGAAATTCAGCTGTTCTGCCTTAAAAGTTGAGGCAGAAGCTGTTTTAGGGAGCTTAGGGTCACTTGTTGGCTTTGTTGGTGCATTATGGCAGAGCGGGAGGCCCCACGAACTCCCAGATTTCTCTGAGGCAAGGCTGTAGAGGTTGGCGGTGAGTATCCTTTTCTCTTGAGATCTTCATATGCATCAGACACAGTCTTATATGTCTCTTGGCCTTGTGGAAATTGGATTACTAATTTACTCCGATATGGAGTATGAAATTTTAACTTTTGTTGGTGTAGGAATGAGAATAAGGGGATGTAAGCTCACTGTCTTTGCATCGTTGTAGGAGTATAGTCCTTATCAACGTATATTCTGGAAGAACCATAAAAGACTTTCCCTTGAGCCCATGCTTTCTTGAGTATCATCTCCTTTGTTTGATACCTCAGGAAGTGTACTATTATTGATCTGGGGCGAGCATTTGGCTGTGAGGGTTTAGGGCCCAATGCCCGGTGCATTCTCTCTATTTCAAAACTGAGGTCGGTATCCAAGGTAAGGGCCATATGCAACAGCGGCTCTGTAAAGTCTAGCAGATCTGAGCCTTCACTGTTTTCTGGGATGCCATATATTCATAAATTTTGGTGGCGGAGCCGGTTCTCGGCATCCTCCTGCCTCTCAACAGTCATCTGGCAGATACTAATGATTTGAGCCATAGTCGAGTGTAACTGAGCCGTGTGATCAGTTTGTTCTTGTGTTTTCTGCTCCAAGGTGCCTATCTTCGAGTACATCTCTGCGAGTTCAGTTTGGAATGTTTCCTCTTTTTGCTCAAAGGTACAGAATTCTTGCTTAAAATCTTGTAGTTCAGATAATATTCTATCCAATTTCTGATCCATCTAATTTGTTTTTTTGGATTTGGTTTTTGTTTTGGTGGATCTAGTCGGAGTAGAGCGCACGGCCTGGAGTGAGCTCTCCAATATTGTTGAGTCTGAAAGATCATCTTCAAAAGTTTCCAAATCCTGTGCCAGTACTGTATATCTGCTGCCTCTCCCTTTATTTGCACTGGTAGCCATAGATTATTGGTCGGTTTTCTGTCATGAATATCTCAGTTTGAAGAGGCTTTAGTATCAATTATCAGGCATGGTATAGCAGAACTCAGGTGTTATGCTACCATGCTGGAGGAAGCTGCATCAGACGTCCCCTCCATGTCTCATTTTATGTCCAAGCCCCTCACAGACCACTGCCAGGATCACCATTTTTAAAACTTATTGTTGGACCTGCTCCCATCGCATGTGCATTCCCGGTGGCGCTGTAGTGTCCAGTCGGACAGCACACTCTGAGAGGTGGGTTTTAATTGTGTGCTGGTGTCCACGGCTTCAGTGAGTGAGTGGCGCATTCTATGAAAGGCTATCAATCAGGTCCACCCCATACCCACTACTGTGCCTTATATTTCAACCTCTCTCTTTTCATCCTGGAGGATAGATGGCTCTCTCATTGAGTTTCTTACATTTCCAAATTCTTGTTTGACTTCCATTTCTGTTCTCTCTTTCTTCTCTCCCATTCCACCCTCACTATCTCAAAAACACAGGGCAGCATAGGAACACAAAAGCATAGAATTTGCCTGCAGATAAGGACTGCTAGGCCCATCCAATGTGCCAGTTTTTCCCTGTCTACAGTATCACCACAGATCCTGTTCGATCATTGGCCCATCCACCCCCCTTTCCCTTTCTCTAAGATTCCCTTATGCCTATCCCATGCATTCTTGAACTCCACCACTGTTTTTGTTCCCACCACCTCCTCCGCTGGAAGACTGTTCCAAGAATCCACCAGTGTTTCTGTGAAGAAGTATTTCCTCACATCTCTGTTGAATCTACCCCCTCCAGCATCTTATTGTGACCCTTGTCCTTGAGAATCTTTTTTCTGAAAAAGACTTCCCTCCTGTATCTTATTTATACTAACATACTAAAATGCCAGCAGAATAGGCTTAACAGTCTTTCATGTCTGCTCGTTTGGTCAGCCCCCACCCTGGGAGCTGACCTTGCTGCCCCCCCTCTCCCTCTCTGGCTTCTTCCTTCCCAGTCCCGGATATTCTTGCTGCATTGGATTTTGCTTCCAGAACCCTTCCCCTATACCTATCCCACTCCCTATGAGGTATTTAAAGATTTCTATCTTATCCTCCCTCTCCCTTCCTTCTACCAAGGTTTACATATTTAGGTCTTTAAGTTTCTCCTCATAGGCCTTTAATGTACACGCTACATCATTTTAGTTGCAATCCTGTGGACCACTTCCACTCTGTCAATGTCCTTCCAGAGATGTGGTCTCCAGAACCTGGCACAGTACTCTATGTGCCGTCTTAGCGGTGATCTGTACAGAGACAACTCCTCCTCCTCCCTCTTTCTGCTAGTTATATGTCTCCCTATGCACCCTAGCATCCCTCTAGCCTTCTCAACTGCCTTGTCACACTGCCTGGCCACCTTTAGGTCATCTGACATGATTACTCCAGGTCTCTTTCCTGCTTGGTGGTTGTCAGTATTACCCCATCCATTTTGCACTCCACCCCTGGGTTTTTGTGCCCCAAATGCATTACTTTGCATTTTTTCACATTGAAACCCAGCTACCATACTCTTGACCACTCCTCAAGTTTTCTCAAGTCTCTACTTATCCTTTCCACCACTCCCTGGAGTGTCCACCCTATTGCAGATTTTAGTGTCATCCACAAGGAGGTAAATCTTCCCTCTATCTCCTCTACAATGTAACTTATAAAGACATTAAAGAGGACTGGTCCCAGCACTGATCCCGGCGGCACCCTGCTGTTCACCCTTCCTTCCTCCGCGTGAACTCCATTTACTACCGCCCTCTGCTGCCAATCCCCTGACCAGTTTCTTACCCAGTTTACCACTACTTTTGGACCCACGCCTGAGCTACCCAGCTTGCTTACTTGCCTCCTATGTGGAATGTTATTGAACACCTTACTGAAATCTACATAGGCCACATCCACCGCTCCACCCTGATCAAATTTCTTGGTCACCCAGTCAAAGAAATCTATCAGATTAATTTGACTTGACCTCCCTTCCATGAATCCATGCTGTCTCAGATTTTGTAACCCACTGGATTCAAGATATTCTGCAATCTTTTCTTTCAGCAGTGATTCCATTAACCTTCCCACCACTGGTGTCACGCTGATTGACCTACAATTTCCAGCCTCCTCCCTGCTACCACTTTTGTGAAGTGGAATTACATATGTCCTCCTGAAGTCCTCCAGAACCACTCCTGTTTCTGATGAGCTGTTAAATTGTACCGCCAGAGGTGCAGCCAGTAACTCCCTGAGTTCCTCAATACCCTTGGATGCACCCTGTCTGGCTCCATTGCTTTGTCCACTTCCAGATTTGCAAGTCTCTTCAGGACTCTCCTCTTACAATGTACTAGAGTATACTTCTCCTTTTAATGCTCCTGTTAATTTTTTGTGACCCTTCCCCTTATCCTTCCTCTGTGAGCACTGTAAAAAAGTGTTTGTTTAGGTTGCCTACCTTTTCCTGGTCCCCCTCTGCACAGTCCACCCCTTCCTTTTTTAACCTTATGATCCAACCCCTAGTCTTCTTCCTTTCACTTACATACCTAAAAAATGTATTATCCCCCTTAGTCACTGCCTGGTCTATTCTCACTTTAGTTTGTGCCTTTGTGCTCCCTAGTGCTGTCCCCACTTCCTTCTGTTTCCCCTGATACACCTTCCTAGCCTCCACCTTTTGTGTTGCCTTGTGCCTTCTGAATGCTACCCTTTTAGACTTACTTTTTCTGTCACCTCTTTCAAAAACCATAGTGGTCTCTTTTTTTCCTCTTGCTTTTATTCACTTGCTTAATGCAGAAGTTTGCTGCCTTCACTGTGGCCCTTTTTATCTTTGCCAAGTGTTCCTCCACCCTAGTCAGGTCATCCCCCCTGCTAGGTCATCCCTAAGGCATTCACCCATCTTTTTAAAATCTGCTCCCCTGAAGTCCAGGACCCTCGCTCTTGAGTGGTTTGATTCTGCAGTTGTCCTTATCTTGAATCACACTGTACTGTGATCGTTGTTTCCCAGGTGGCTTTCCACCTTGACTTCTGCAGCACTGTCCCTGTTAGTGAGTACCAGGTCCAGTATTGCCCCATCATAAATGAGTTCACTGACTAGTTGCCTAAGGAATGCCCCCTGCAGGGAGTCCAGGATGTCCTTCCTGCTAGCTGAAGCTGCAACTGGGAGGTTCCAGTCTACATCCAATAGATTGCAGTCCCACACCAGCAGCGCCTCTCTCTTTTCTGTCATCTTGCTAATGTATGACCACCCCTCTACTGCATTACTTTCTGGCTACATATAGGACCATTCCACACAGTAGTGGGCATCAGGGTTCTTTGTCCCTTCCCCTGACAACACCCCTCCAGTTGGGTACTACCTGAATACTGTACCTTACCTCTACAACTGGTGTAGCTGAGAGCTGCCAAGGGAGAGGGGTGCTGCACTAGACTGACCCAGAGATCTACAGTAATGTGAGATACTGGCTCTGTAAACAAGGACACTGACACTTGGATCGATGAAACAAGAAGGTAAATGAGTAAATGGTAGAGGCAGTATGGTGCAGTGGGTTAAGGCTCTGAGCTGCAAATCTGGAGACCTGGGTTTGAATCCCACAGCCCTCTAGGTGCATACTGAGTGACCCTGAGCAAGTCACTTAACTTCCTTGTGCTCCCAGGTTGCACCTGCAAACAAGCTTTCAGCTTAGTGTGTCTCACCTGGTAAAATAATAAATAAAATAATAATAAAAAATAATTGGTAAAAAAAAAAATGTTGATGAAAATGGTGAAAACAAAATAGCTTGTACAAGCCACAAATGGCAAAACACACCTTTTGCATAAACATGGTGAACAGAAAAACATGACCTGCAGTTTGAATAAATACTTTTTATTTTCCCAGTAGGGCACCCCACCTTGCCACACCTTCCCTGGAGACTGCTGGCACCCACCACCCATCAGCCCTCCAATACATAATCTAGTCCCAGGATAAGCACCCTCCCTGGCCTTAATCCCTCAGCTTGTTTACACTGTAGCCTTAAGGGTGAGCAGTGGCTACTTGGCCTTATCCCACCTTAGTCAGTCCACTGACCCCTTATACCAGCTACCCACCCTGGTATCCACATACACAGTTGCACTTACCTATATCTATAGCTCTATATAGTTAAAATCATTTAACGTTTCTCTACAGCAGCTAAACACATTTAGCAGTTAGGAAAACAGTGGCATGAAACATATCACATGCTGGTACATTAAAAGCTAGGACAATTTCCCCCCAGTCCTTGAAATGTTCAGTCCTTCAGATAGCAAAAGTCTTTTAAAATGCAGAAGGATAGAGGTAAATTACTTTCATTTCAGTGTCACCTGACTTTTAAAATAGTCCCCAAAATTGTAGCAATAAGGTTTGTACAATAACACATTCCTTGGATTACCTGAAGACCTTTTTTGATGAAAACTCTGAGGAATTCTTCTGAGGGACCTCTGAAGGAAGGAGCTTTAGTGATGGAAACTGCAGAACCGATGAATTCTTCAGGTTGCAGCTTTTTTTTTCTATGAGGAGAACTTGGTACATCTGGATCATCAGGCACTTGAAGCAGCGGGCTTTCTATTCTCTCCCTGCTCTCACTCACTCACTACCCTATCTGATTCTACACTGGGATATATAGAAACACAGAAGTTGATGACAGATAAGGACTGCAAGGCCCATCCAGTCTGCCCATTTGTTTTCTACCTTATGAATGTGCCATAGGCCTTTACTCTGTCAATGGCCTATCTAGTCATACTCATCTGTATTGCTCCCTTATGCCTATCCCATGCCTGTTTGAAGTCCTGCACTGTATTCATGTCCACCACTTCCTGAGGTAGACCATTCCATGCATCGACCACCCTTTCTGTGAAAAAGAACTTCCTCACACTACTCCTTAATTGGCCTCCCCCTAATCTCATGCTGTGTCCTCTTGTCCTGCTATTTTTCTTATATTGAAACATGTTAGACTCTTTTACCTTGTTAATGCCCTTAAGATATTTGAATGTTTCGATCATATCACCTCTCTCCCTCTTTTGCTCTAGGGTATACATATTGAGCTCTGTTAATCTGTCCTCATATGTTTTCTGATGCAGTCCCTGCACCATTTTGGTTGCCCTTCTCTGGACTGCCTCCATTTTGTTAATGTCATTGTGAAGGTGCAACCTCCAATACTGCATGCAGTACTCCAGATGGGGCCTAACCAGTGTCTTGTAAAGAGGGATTATTACCTCCTTCTTCCGACTTGTGATACCCCTACTAATACACCCTAACATTCCCCTAGCCTTACCTATTGCTTTAGTGGTCTGCTTGGATGATTTCAGGTCATCTGTGATGATGATGCCTAAGTGTCCTTCTTCCCTTGTGATTGCCAGCAACTCCCCTCCCAACCTATAGGTGGCTTCAGGGTTTCTCTTCCCTATGTGCATGATCTTGCACTTCTTTGCATTAAACCCTAGTTGCCACTCTTCCGACCACTTTGCCAGTTTATCCAGATCTCTTTTCATTCTGCCAACCCCATCTGGAACATCTACTCTATTGCAGATCTTGGCGTCATCTGCAAACAGACAACCCTTACCCTCCAGTCCATCTGCAATGTCACTGATGAAGATATTGAAGAGGACTGGCCCCAGGACTGATCCCTGAGGTACCCCACTTGTGACTTGCATCTCTTCTGACTGTATACTGTTTACCACCACTCTCTGCTTTCTGTCCGTCAACCAGTTTGGCACCCAGTTGACCAACTTCTGACCCCTCCCAAGCCTACCCATCTTATTAATCAACATTCTATGTGGAACAATGTCAGAAGCTTTGCTGAAGTCAAGATAGGCAACATCAACTGTACCCCCTTGGTCCACCACTCTGGTTACCCTGTCAAAGAAATCTATGAGATTAGTTTGAAAGGACCTTCCTGTTGTAAACTCATGCTGTCTTGGATCCTGTGCTCCTATGAATTGCAGGTGTTGCACTATCCTTTCCTTAAGGAGTGTCTCCATAATCTTGCCCACTACTGAGGTAAGACTGACTTGTCTGTAGTTCCCTGCCTCCTCCCTGCTATCACTGTTGTGGAACGGGATTACATAAGCCCTTCTCCAGTTTTCTGGGACCTCTCCTGTGCTCAGAGACTCACTAAACAGTTCTGATAATGGCTCAGCTGGTTCCACCCTTAGCTCCTTTAGTACCCTGGGATGTATGTCATCTGGTTCCATTGCCTTGTCCACCCTGAGCATAGCAAGCTCTTGTAGGACCCTTTCTTTTGTGAAGGGACTTGTGCACACCTCCCTACCCCCTGTGTCCATGGTGCTGAGCTGTGGGCCCTGCCCTACCTTCTTCTCAGTAAATACCGAGCAGAAGTATCTATTTAGGATGGATGCTTTTCCTTGGTCCTCCTCCACAAATTCCCTCTTATCCCCTTTGATCTTGGCAATACCCCCTCTGGACTTTCTCCTTTCACTAATGTATCTATAGAAAGTCTTGTCCCCTTCTTTTACTATTCTTGCTAGTGTTTCCCCAGTTTGGGCCGTTGCCTACCTTACTGCCTTCCCTGCTTCCGTTAGGGAAGTTTCGTATGCCTCTCTATCTTCGTCCTGCTGTGTTCCCTTATGTTTCCTGAAGGCCAGTCTTTTGGCTCTGACCTTTTCTGCTACTGTTTTTGAGAACCAAACTGGTTTCCTCCTCCTTTTGCTCTTGCTTTTCTCCCTAACACAGTGAGATGTTGCTTCAGGTATTGCATCCTTAATGCTTTCCCACATTGTCTGTACCGCCTCACCTGTATTTCTTCTTGCCAGGGCTAGCTTAACTCTGTTGGCCATCTTATCAAAGTCAGCTCCTCTGAAGTCCCATATTTTTGCATTGGAATGGGATGATTTAGTTCTAGTGGCCAAATTGAACCGTACCATGCGATGGTCACTGGCCCCCAGGTGACCTTCTGCCTAGAGTTCAGTGATCCTGGAGTTCAGTGATTCAGTGGAGTTCAGTGATCCAGCAAATAGGATGCTGGGATGTATAGGCAGGGGCATCACCAGCAGGAAAAGGGAGGTCATAATTCCGCTATACAAGACACTAGTGAGGCCTCACCTGGAGTACAGTGTACGGTTCTGGAGACCATACCTACGTAAGGACATAGACAGGGTAGAGAAGGTTCAGAGGAGGGCAACAAAGATGGTGCATGGATTGCATCACAAGTCCTTTGAAGACAGGTTGAAGGAACTGAACATGTACTCCTGGAGGAGAGAAGGAGAGAAGGGATATGATAGAGACATACAAGTATCTTACAGGGAGGAACAGGGTGCAGGAAAACACTATTTTTAAGCGAAAAAGATGTTCCAGGACTAGAGGCCATGGGATGAAGTTGGAGGGAGGACGATTCAGAGGAAACATAAGAAAGAATTTCTTTATAGAACGGGTGGTGGACAAGTGGAACACCCTGCCAGAGGAAGTGGTGGGGGCTGAAACAATCACGGGATTTAAGAATGCATGGGATAGACATCAAGGAATTCTGGAGGTCAGGGGTAAGGGGCAACAGACTTCTAGGAAAACAAACTGAACTTACAAGCTCAAATGGGCAGACTGGGTCGGCCATAGGCCCTTATCTGCCGACACTGTCTATGTATCTATGTATCTATGTATCCTTTCCCCGTTAGTCATTACTAGATCTAGGATAGCCCAGTCTCTTGTGAGTTGTTGTACCAGTTGTTTGAGGCCCTCCCACAGCAGGGAATCCACTATGTGTCTAGTTCTGGTGGATGTTCCTGCTGGTATTGACCAATCTGTATCTGGCATGTTGAAGTCTCCCATTATCAGACTCTCCCCTTTAGCTGTCATGTTTTGTATATCTTTTAATAGTAATGTGTCTATGTCCTCTCCCTGGTCTGGAGGCCTGCAGACAACCTCAGTTAGTATGGCTGTCCCTTTTCTTGTTTCCAGGGTGGCCCACAGTTCTTCTGGTTCCTTATGTCTATTCTGAATTTCTGTAGCTTTGATATTTTCATTGACATATAGGGCTACTCCCCCCCGCCCCACACTTTTTGCACCTCCATCTCTTCTGAACAGTACATAGCCGGGTACTGAAGTCTCCCAAGTGTGGTTACTGGTGAACCATGTCTCACTAATGGCTACTATGTCCAGTTTAGCCTCTGTCATTGTTGCCTGCAGGTCTGGGATCTTGTTTCCCAGACTTCGGGCATTTGTGTACATGATTTTCCATTGGTGAGATTTCGGTGCGTTAGTTGCTAGGTGAGGTCCAGTATTTCCCCTGTGCATCGTATGGGGAGCCAGACCTTTTTCCTTACCTGGTGATGCAAATGAACTACAAACATGCCGAGCTCCTGTTTGATCACTAACTGAGTGGGGAGAGGTGTTCTTTCCATTTGATGTAACAGGTGCTGCACTCTTCTTCCCATTGGCTAGTTTAAATATTCTGTAAAGACATCAAACTTCTGCCCCAATGCACTGACTCCCTCCTTAGTCAGATGCAGTCCATCACATTTAAAGAACTTTCACTCCCAAAACTGTTGCCAGTTATCTACAAATTTGTGTCCTTTTTCCTGGCACCAGCCCATGAGCCACATGTTTAGCTCCCCTACCTCCCCTTTTCTGACCTTCCGTCTGTTTGCTCCCCTCTCCCAGACCATCATTATCTCAGAGAAGGAGATGCCAGATGAAATGGATGTCAGTTTGTCTCCCAGCCTGGTCAAGTGTTCCCCTAATCCTGTTACAGTTTAATTAAATAAGGGCTGTCCCCTTCAGGCTCTATCACTGCAGCAGGCTTCTTCTGACTGGACATTCACTTGGCTTGGGTCTCTCCTTCTTGATCACTCTCCCTGATTGAACTCCCTGCACACTGGCTGTGCAGCTACTTTTATGCCAAATTTACATATGCTAATTTCTGGTCACTGAGGGCATACTGACCTGTCCAGGGGCTCAGCACCAAGCACAATTCTTTATTATGATTTTTTCTTTTTAGGTTCAGTTCTTCAAAGACATAGTTATCTTGAAATATGGTGTAACAATAGTAAATCTCTCCTAATTCTTCTAGTATACAGCGTTATTAAGTTTAGTTTTGTTAAGCGGTCTTCATATGGCATATTTCTGCATTCATAAACCAACTTAGTGGCTTGCCTCTGTATCTTTCCCACCTTGTCCTTTATTCCTCCTGTAATTGGTCCCCATAACTGTAAACCTTGATTTGACACTGGCCTTACATAAGCTCTATATAGGGGCATTATTACTTGTGCATCTCGACTTTTGAAATGTCTTTTAATTGACCAGAGGATACTTTTGGCTTTTGTAACATGAATGTCAGCATGTGCTTTGAATGTTAATTTGTTGGAAATAAGTATACTAAGATCTTTTTCAAGTTCTGTTTTCTTTACTAAGTAATTACCCATTTTATAATCTAGTAATTTGTTACGGGCACCAAAATGTATTACAGCGCACTTGTCCATATTAAATGACATGCCTACTGAGTCAGCCCAATCTCTAGTGTTATTCAACACCCTTTGTAGATTGATACGATCATCTTCATTAGAAACCACACTAGCTAGTTTGGTGTCATCAGCATACTTACTAATCCAGACACGTTCTTTGTTGCCTAACCCAGAGATAAACAATTGAAAAAGTAATGGGCCCAAAATGGAGCCCTGGGGCACCCCACTACTGACATTTGATATAGAAGAGTAGAAACCATTAATGCAGACCACTTGTGTTCTATTGTCGTGCCAGCATTGTATCCACCTAATTAACTTATGGTCAGTCCCATGTTTAATAAGCATCAAGACAATTTGATTATGAGGGACCTTGTCAAAGGCCTTTGACATATCCAGATATATACAATCAACAGATTTGCCATTGTCCGGAGCAGCCGAGATCTTTTCATAAAAACATAATTGATTTGTAATGCATGACCTGCTAGTGATAAAGCCATGCTGTGTTTGATCTATGAGTTTTCTGCCTACAATATCTTTGTATATGGACCCTGTAACGAAAGATTCCAAAATCTTACCAGGCACTGATGTGAGACAGATAGGGCTGTAGTTGGTATAATCAGATTTATTATCCATTTTATGGCTGTGGGTGGAGCCAACAGCCATTTTGCTATCCGTAGCTTGAAAATGGAATTTCGTGGAACACATTTTTTGGACTTTTCAGTGTATCCTTCCACATCTACAACTCACTATGACAACTAAAATAAAATAATCCCTTCTTTCTGTTTAGAATGTTGGAGACATAACTCCAAGCTGCTTATCTGATGGCCATTAGGAAACTGAAACAGCTTGTTAAATATTGGTTGCCTATAAAACTGGAGATTTGTTTACCCCCCCCTTCAAAATGCAACAGCTTGCACATTTAAATGATTAGCATTTAAACATTTTTTGCTACTAACTTCAGTTGGGGATGAATATCATTGAAGAAAGATTCTTACCTCATAAATGTTACCCTTCACAGCAAATTTTGTAAATATTTACACTGTTTTTAACCTCTCAAGACCTATCTGATAAAATGCCAGGTCTTCAGTGAACTACCCAGACTAAATACATAAATTTATTTGTGACAGAAATGGCTGTTGCCTGCTTTCCACACATAACAGATAAGAGCTACTGAGATATCTTATAGTATGTGTGTGTATGTATGTGTTTGGGGAAGGGGTGGAGAAACAGTCAAACTCTGGCAAGGGAGACCTCATCTAATGAATTAACTGCTGACAAACCATGAGTGATACAGAAGCAAATGATTTGATATCTTTTATTGGACCAACATAGATGTAACAAAAAAAAAAGTATACTATTTATAAAATTCCTGATCAAACTGCAAACAGAAGACTGTTTTTTTGTCATTTTATAATAGGATATCCTGAGTGTGTATTTACTGAGTTGCTGGATCAGGGCCTTAAATAATAACATTTACTTAACTGATTCAAGATTCCATTAGGTGAACAGAAAAAAGTCTTTAAGAATTTGTCTGAAAACTAACAATTATAAGATGCAAAAATAGCATTTGTATATATAAATGTCTCTATTTGCAATACATTTGTTTACAGGCATTACTAGTATCTTTTGAAAGATTGTCTGACTAGAGATTACTAATTTTGAATATAGTTCATGAAATAATGAGCTTGATATTTATTTCTTATAGTCCCCCATTATGCCTTATGCATAGCATATAAATCCAAATCATTCCAAGGCCATTGTGACATATAATATTAATACTGAGCAGCAAACCAGAGTTCTTTTCCTAATAAAAGGCTGCTGATATAATAAATAAAGAACAAAGTCATAAATAAGGAACCAGTGTCTTATGGAAAAATCTACAGGGATTTATACAAGGATTTGATTCTGCCTTTGTGCGGAAAACACAGGGAAAATGAGGGTTTCTTACAGAGTAATGGTTATTTGGATCTGGGAGCACTTAATATTTCTTATCCTATATTTTGTATCCTGGATAAGGCAGGGGAGATGCTACATCTCATTGTCACAGGGATGTTCATTTACACATTTTTGCATGGTATTCACTCAGACTGCCCCAGATTAGATGCAATATCTTGTTTTCAGTGGGGTCATGATTTTACCATTTTTATAATGTGTTTATTCAGGCTACCTAGTCCAGGGCCCCAGCATTCAAAGGAGATATGCAGCGCATCCCAGTGGAAAAGGGAGATGTGCCGCACAACTCCAACAGTGTGCAGCAGTGCAATATTCAAATGTGCGGGATGCGCTGACTGCAAGGGAATGGGCCAGGGCACACACAAATGGTATGCCATTCAAGTCTAGTGGGCAATCCCATGCATATGTCATGCTGCAGTATATTCAGTGGGAATGTGCCCCTCACAGTCCAGGGCACAGCGGCCCACAGTTAGGCCATGTGCACCCAGGTGCACAGCAGCCTGACAGCCCTGGTAGACTAGAGGTACCCCCTTTCCATCCTCAATCTAGCCAACTTTATCCCTCAAGAGCTCCATAGTGTAGTTCCCCCTGACCCAACTGCACCAGAGAAAACCATGGTCCATATCCATAGTCTAGAGGACTCCCATCCCCACTGCCCCTGTACACCGACACCCTCACTTCCCCCATACCCAACCTGTTGCAAAGATTGGCACTGCCCTCCACACCCTGCCATGGTCAGCCACTGACTGCACTGAATCTGGGCTGGGGACTTGCACGCTGGAATGATCCAACTGGCTGTACTGTGCATTGGGGCACCATGCCAGTGGCTGATCCACCAGTGTATGCAGCCGTGTGTATGTCCCTGGCAAACTGAAGAGGGAATTTACATACCTCCAATGCATGCCTTGCCGATACTGTATCTTCCTGCTGTCATACACCACTGCAAGTCCACACTGTCCCCTGTTTCCCTGTGTAACATGCCACCCTCCAGACTGCTGAAGTATCCCAGGTGCCATGGGATGCTGTATCCTGTAATGCCATTTGCAGTGTATGTTTCGGGCTATAGATAGTTCATCCACAGTTCCCCAATTGTACAAATGAATGGGAGGTCAGCTGTAACATGCCTGTTTTGGGACCTGTATGAAAGGGTACAGCATTGGCTGTCACTCACACTGAGCAGTGCAATGACACCAGGATGATGGATCTGCATGCCAGTGCCTGAGGAGTATGGCCACTTAGTGTTTTTACCCACACACAGCTCGTGCCTATGTATAACACATTCCAGCATCCTACTGTAAGTGCTCTGCCACCCGCTGATAGAGTGGTATGATCCCATTACAGAGCCAGTTGTTGCAATGGGATGGGTGAGGGGGCGGGGGGGGTCTGTGCACCATTGAGGGGGAGCGGGGGCCACTACACTGTGGACATAGGCTGTAGGTGTATTCAGGTGCAATTAGGGATGGCATTGGGGTCCCTACAATATGCAACTGATAGAGCCTGAACTCTGGTATGATCAGGGCTGGTGGAATGGGTGGGGGTGTGCCACTATACCACCAGAGACTTCAGGGTCTGTCCCACATGGGAGCAATTGGGGTCAGGGCTTGGGGGCGAGAGCTGCTCTGGTGCACTCATCCACATGCCAACATGCAAATGGCCTGGTAACGAGCATGCATAAGGCCCCTTTGCACCCTGCATTCTCAATTAGTTTATTTGCATTCCTGGGCTGAATATCACCCATGAGGGCTGCGGGGCATACCGGTATGTGCCATACATCCCCCCTGGAAGGTATTCAGTTGGGGTCACCCTGGATGCATCTGACTTGGTGGCCGCCTGCACTGTAAGTTCCATCCAGGGTCACATTTTCAACAGGAATGATGAAGCCCACCAGGATAAAGTGCAGTGTCACAGGTTTACTGCATGACAAAAGGGATTAACTCCCTTTGAAACTGCATTGTTTGCTGCAATAACTCTACTGCTGAATTCTGCAGTGCTGCGCTTCATCCTGGTGGGCTTCACTGTATGCACATCCTGTACCGGTGGCGCATTCTCTTTGAATATTGTATCAGTGCCCACTGGTGCACCCTCTTTGTGCAATGCATCTTTCTACTCATGCATCGATCTAGCACTTAATATATCCCCCCAGATGTAAAAATATTGTTTTTAGTGCATTCTGGTTTTACACAATGCAGCATACCTCCTAGTTCAACCTCCTATGTCCCCTCCAGCATGGTTTCCATAAGCATCACAGCACCTCCTCTGCCCTGGCAGTATTCTCAAACCACATCCTCAGAAACATGGACATGGGTAAGGCTACGGGTGCAGTTTTTGTTGATTTGTCAAAGGCGTTCGACCTTGTAGACCACCATCTCCTTCTCTCCACACTTCAACATTTTGGCTGTGCCCTGGACCCGCAGCCTGGTTCCATAGCTACCTCACCAACAGGTTCCAATCCGTGCTCATAGGCAAAGTTGCCTCAGCTTCCCTTCCTACAAGCACCGGAGTTCCCCAGGGATCAATTCTCGGCCCCCTTCTCTTCTCCATGTTTATCAATGTACTACCAGCTAAGAGTCTAAACTGCAATGTGCTCCTTTACGTGGATGACCTAGTCCTATACCACAGCGATAAGTCCTTGGAACCCATCTCCTCCACCCTCACTGACAACTACAGGGCGGCTGAAAGCTGGTTCACATCAAGAAAACTCCTAGTGAATGGAAAAAAGATGAAGGCCATGCTCTTTGGATCCAAGCCCTTCTTAAACAAGGCCACCAGATCTAACACCGCCCTCATCGTATGTACACCCTCAGGCCCCCCACTCAAGCAGGTCACCTCTTTCAAATACCTCGGCATTACCCTTGACTCCTCCCTCACATTTAATGATCACACAACCCTGACCGTAAAAAAGATTAATCAGAAACTAGGTGTGGCATACTGTGCAATTCACCTGCTTTCACCTGAAGCTTGCCATTGTGCAAGGCAACCTTCTCCCTCTCCTGGACTACTGCTCCCCCATCTACTCCCTCATGTCCATAAAGCAACACTCCTGCCTAAACATGGCATATAATGCTATCTGTTGCTTTGTTCTCAAAGCCCCCTCATTAACCCACTGCTACACGCTCTACCAGTCCCTAGGATGGCTCCCTCTCCAGGTACACCTTGACTATGCTGCTAGCTGCCTGGTGGACAGTGCTTTCAGGAGTAACCAGCTATCCCCCATGCTTCCCTACTCATAACTAGAGCAGCCACTAGACCTCTTAGAGCCTCCTCCACTCTAACCCTTGACGTTCCTTGTGTCTGTACGACAATGGGCCGCAAGGCTTTCTCTGTGGCTGCCTCCTGCCTTTAGAACAGTCTTTCCACTTCCATTCGTACATCTCCAGCCCATGCGTCTTTCAAATCTTAACCTTAAGGCCTGGCTACTGGAAGAGTCCACCTGCAAATGCTCGCTGGGCTGCGCGGAAACCCTCAAACCACCATGAATCTACCATAACTGTAGCCACTGCCCCCTACTCTCCTGAGCACTGCCAACACGCATGACTCTCATGATGATTCGCACAGTCTACCTGACATGCTCCCTCTACTCGTCCTGCTCCGGCAATCTGCCAGGACAGGAGTGTCTACCTAGACTAGATTAAAAGCAGTCTGTCGGTTTCAAACTGCTCTTTGTCTAGTTTGTGCTGATGTTTAACTAGTCTGTGCATATGCTTAACTACTTCTCTGTATCTCTGCCTGTATTCTCTGTCTAATGTTACCCCATGCCTGTATACATTATGTAAATGATGACTGTTCTCACTGTCTTTAAGTGTTGTATTAACTGTATACTATAATGTAAATTGTGTCCACTGCTGATTTTCCCTGTATTGCCACCTTGTGGCCCAGGTCGTGATTGAAAATGGTCCACCGGATCAGTGCACTTACCTGGTGACCAAAAACATGCATACATAAATAAATAAATAATATTGTGTAGATGTAGAGCCCCACTGAAAAAATTGTAAAAATGTATAAAAGGAAGACCACATTGAAACTGCCTCTCCACAGATCTGCATTTTGCAATTCATCAGAAATATTGGGTAAAAGCATCCCAAAAACTTTTCACAGCCATATCGGCTCTGACCAGAGTTTGTTAAATACGGGTACTACTGTGGCTTGAAACTATTTTTTTCTTACTAAGCACACTTTCGTCTACCAGACTGCCAAGTTTGGAATAAGTGTGTTGAAAAACGGCTAGGCAGCACGATTTAGAAAATGCATATGCTTATAGACTGTGTTTTGTGATTGTATCTTTCTTTCAACAACAGAGCTCAAAACTGCTCCCTTTTTTTGCTCACAAAGACACTTGTGAGAATTCACTTTATTTTTATTACATACCCAGGACTCTCCATAGCCCCATTATGTTTTTATTGTATTAAAAATGATGTCTTTTTAGTGTGATTTTAATGCTTTACAGTGCTATGGGTTCCCAGAAAATAGAGCAAACTTTCTATGCTCACAAAATGGCTCCTTTATTTGCATGGGACCTCCACAGAGCCCCAACATTCTGACTGTGCCCACTTATTTTATTTATATTTATTTATTCAATGTGAGTCAGGCCCTAAAATTCATTTCCCTGGCACTTGTCACCTGCAGAACTAAAAGAAACATATCTGGTTGATGCTGCCTGCGAGAGGAGTGCCTAGTGCTGTTGTTCCCTCTCGCACCATCGCACAGCAGTAGGCCGAAGCCTAACTCGCTACCACGGTCGTGGTAGAGGAGTGGCCACCCTGAAGCAGCACTGGGGATTCACTACATGAGCACACCAGTGCTATGCAGTGGAGCCGACTCTCAGCTGTTCACACTCCCCACTCCTCTCCTTGGTGCATCCGGTGCATGCAGCTGCCACTGCATTTTTTTTTAATTAAACAGAGCAGCACATTATTTATTTCAACACAGAAATTCTTCCTTTTATAAAAAAAAAACTACATTTAATTGCAGCAGAAAAACCCAAGGCAGACCAAATGAACCACTGGACCACCAGGGCTATGTTACGGTAGCCAGGGCAAATGGGTTACTAGCCCACTGGCCACCAATAAATCAAATCTCTATTTTGTTACTAAAATTACAATTACATTTATATAAAAAGTTGCCAGTCACTAAAAATGAGCAGAAAGCTGCATGTGGATAAGGAATTCAGGGCCAGGTAGCTCTTCCCAAACCCCCCCCCCCGTGCCGCGTCCTCCTAGAACGATTACTAGTATGCTCACTCTAAACACAGCTATCTGTTAATTATAAATGCTTACTATTTATTTTTTATTTTATTTAGTGAGTGATACTGCCTTTTATTTTACTGCAGGGGCCACCCTTTACCTATCTAGCAGCTCCTACCTACCCCAGGACTAGAACCCAGGTCCTCACTAATCTATTTTTTTAGATATCCTAAAATAACTATATTTCCCTATTACTCTTGGTGGAACAGTCACTACAAGGCTGTTACAAGTGGTTTCCATCAGCACCTGATCTAACTCCTCTCTGTGCTTGAGGTCTGTAGATCATGCCAGTGTGAGTAGAGGCTCCATTCCCCACCTTTAGGGTGATCCACAGTACTTCTGCTGCCCCCTGTGTTCCCCAGATATCTGTTGCATTTATGCCTTCCCTCACATACAGCACCACACCTCCTCCTTTCTTTCCCTCCCTGTCTTTCCTGAACAGGGTATAGCCTCGTATGGCCATTTCTCAGTTGGTTTTCAGGGCACTGTGACTCAGTAATTACCACAGTATCCAGATCAGCTTCTAGGGTTGGAATCCTATTTCCTAGACTTCTAGCATTTGCACACATGGCCTTCCAGATTTTGTTACCACTCTGCTTGGTAGCCCCCTTCTCTCCTTTTTGCACTCTCGCCTTCGCCCTCTCTTTTTAATGATTCCTTTCCTGTCCCACTTCATTTCTACGACCCTGCTTCCTTTATTAATTTCCACCCTGGGTGATTCCATTCCCGTCGAGTTCTCCCTACTTTCTACTTCAGCTTGTAAGGAGGGGGTGGCAGGCACTGCCTCCTCGATGTCTTCCACCACCACCACCCCACCATGGCTAGTTTAAATGTTCATTAAAGGAACATCTAAACCATCCACTGAGGACTGTAGTCGCCATCCTGGATAGATACACGCCATCACCCCGGTTAAAGCCCTTGTCCCTCCAGGTGTATCCCCAGACCCCAATGTAGCTGAATACCTCCTCTCTGCACCATTCCCTCGGTCATGATCTGAAGGTCTTGGTACAGTGATCCCTCTCCTAACCCCTGTCATAAACTGGCAGTACCTCAGCAAAAGCCACTAAGGCCTCCCCAGCTCCTTAAACTCCCCCTGCACTATCCCATCCCTGTCCCTAGCCAGGTCATTAGTCTCCAGGTGGACAACACCCAGCTCTGCCTCCTATCTTGCTGCTCTAGCAGTCCTCTGGATCTGCTTCTCATCCCTCTGGGCTGTGGTGCCTCGTTGGCACCTAACTTCTCTCTCTCCCCACTTTTCTATTCCCAGATCTATCCCCCTAACAGTCAAGTCCCACACCAGGAGTTGCTTTCTCTTCCTCCTCTGGGGTTCTTCTGCTCCCTCCCTCCTTGGAGTCTCCATTCCGGAGAACCTTCCACCTCCCCCCAGTCACTACCATGGGTGCCTCCTCCTGGCAGTCCTGCATCGCTAGAGCAGTGAAGGAACTGTGTAGTGGTACTGGTTGAGGAATGCGCATCTGACCCACTACCCCCACTCTTCCAGAGCCCACCGTAGCCCAGCTGTTCCTCTTCCCTAGCATCCTCTGGCGTAACAGTGGCAGAACTGGTGGCCCTTGGGTGGAGGAAGAGGTAAACCAAATCCTAGACAACTCAGCCTGGAGTCTAACAACCTTTTCTCTCAACCTAGAGAGGTGTGTGCAGATGGAGCAGTATCTCACAGTCTTCAGAAGGTCTCTCTGATAACTGCAGCATAGGTGAAGCTTAAGTAAAGTGCCAGACAAAGTCCTCTACCTGTGTGCAAATAAGCCCAATGTGCTCAGAGTGGTATATTCAAACATGCACAGAGCAAAGCTTGCCTGTGCAATTAATATTTGTATATATCCACTAGGTGAGTGGAGTGCAAAGAAGGTGCAAACTGCAGGCAAAGCACCCTGCTTGCTTATGAAGGGGATATAGCTGGGGTTAATGAACAGGCATTCTACAATGCACAGGAGCAAACAATACATTTGCATGGTGCAAAAACAAAACTGTTTGCTCCTGATACCTAAAGCCCTAATTTTTAATAACCATGCAGATGAACTCTTTTCCCAGATAGGGAGCTAAGAAGCTGTTTGCATTTCATCATGTCCTTATTACTATACTTAGTAAGGCACAAGCGTTTGCTCACTGGATTGCATGGGGAGGCCTGTACATCCTGTGTCATTTTGCTCACCACTCCTCTCAATTCCCAGTGCTAGTTATGTTACAATGAAAAGTGTATCTCTGGTTTTTAGTGCTCCCCCTGCCACTTTCAGTGTCAGTTATTGTAAAAGTAACTTTTATCCCTGGCATCAAATGGTTCACTACCTTATTCCCAGTGCCAGTCATGTTTAAATAATGTGTTTATCCCTGCCCCCCCCCCTCAATTTTCAGTGCCAGTTATGATATTATACACATTTATCCCTGGTGGTCAAAGTAGCATACTAAGTTCTTTTGACTGCAAGACGGTGGACACAGGAAGCACAGTTGATGATCTTCTTCAAGGATATCGCCTTCCACTGAGCCACATCATGGAACTGTAGGCAGTCAGTGTCAGGACCACCCAGGAACTTCTGCTAGCTGCGGCCACGCACATCGATGTGCATCGTCATGGCCTATTTAATGTGGGTGGCCCCATTATGCCTTAGTTCTTTCTCCTGTCATCAACTGCTCATCAGTCCACCATTGCTGCAGAATGCCATCAGACTTGTCAAGTATTACACTTCTACTGCTTTGTGTGTTTTTTTTAATGTAATTAATGTTTATGACACCAAAGAAAGGTAGGGAACTGCTGTTCCACTATTAGCATTGCTGTCAAGTCAAGATTCATAAAGACATTGCTCACGACATGTGCATCTACTGTCTTAGCCTCTCTCACGATGTGAAGGCCTGCAGTATTTGCTAGGGTTTTAACAAGGTTACATGGAGATGTCACAAGAAAACCTTAAAAGTCCACTTAAAATTTTAAGGCTATGGAGGACGAACAGCATGCCTTACACTGCTTCACCATTCTCACCTGCTCCTTCTTCCTAAAGGTCGACCTACCCCCCTGCAGTCAACGGTGCTACCTGCAGATTCAGTGAAGAAAGACAAAAAGGAGAGGGCTCCTAAACTGTAAAATACCACCATGCTGATAAGGATAAGCAATGGCATCGTGACAAAGATGCCTCTACTGCCAGATCTCGCTCTCCTCTTAAAAGAAGTAAGTTCACTAAAAAATATAGATCCCATGCTAATTCCTTAGACTCTGCTACCCCCAACTGTCTCTCAGATACTAAGGTCAGGGTCTGACGATGGCTGTAAGCCCCACCAGGGGATTTATAGCAGATTCCGCCATTGGGCAATGAGTCACTGATGACCCTATTGGAGCTCGCAGATGCACAGATGCTTTTTCACACTATCTGACTTGTTTCAAAAGCTTCTGTCCATGGTTCCGTCATCAATCCAAACCCTGTCACTTCTACGAGGTCTGCCACAATCAACCTTGTCCTTGCTGCTGGTGCTTCCTATGTAGGTTACTACACCTTGCCATTAGCTTCTTTTGTTGATGCCTGCACCATCGACCATGCCTCCAGTGCAACCTCCTCCTGCTGTTGACCCACTGTCTATTGCCATTGATAAGGAGGAAGAGATGGAATATAACCAGCCCTGATGGAGAAGGAATACGAAAAGTAGGATGAAGGAGTGACCTGCCTGATGTGGTGGGTTCCAGCTCCACTTTATCTTCATGTAGTGAGAACAGTGTAGAAACATAGAAGTTGACAGCAGAAGGAGACCACCCTGTATGTCTAGTCTGCCCACTGTCTTTTAGCCTAGCCTTCTAACTGCCCTTGGGTTTGAGGGCTTCCTTGTATCTGTCCCAAGCATTCTTGAAACCTACCACTGTGCTTGTCCCCACCACCTCTGCAGGCAAGCTGTTCCAGGCATCCACCAATCTTTCTGTGAAGAAAAACGTCCTAGTGTTGGTGGAGAACTGCCCTTCTTGCAGCCTTAGATCATGTCCCCTGGTTCTGCTGCCCTTCTTAAATTGGAAGAGATCGTCCATCTGCACCTGGTTTTTTTATGTACATGAATGTTTCGATTGTGTCACCCCTCTCTCTTCTCTGTTCCAGGGAATACATATTCAGTTCTTTCAATCTATCCCTGTAAGATTATCTCGTGCAGTCCTGGAATAATTTTTGTTGTCTTTCTCTGCACGGTCTCCACTGGGTCAATGTCCTTTTTGAGGTGAGGCCTCCAGGACTAGATGCTGTACTCCAGGTGCGCCCTAACTAGTGATCTGTACAGCGGCAGGATCACTTTCTTCTTCCTGCTTGTGATTCCACTCCCAGTGCATCGCAGCATACCGCCTGCCTTTAATGCTGCCTTCTCTCACTGTTTACCTACCTTCAAGTTGTCTGAGATAATGATTCCCAAATCACGCTCTTGGGTAGAGGCAGCTAGTCTTTCTCTTCCAAGGTAATATGCCTTAGTTAGATTTCTTTTTCCTATGTGCATGACTTTGCACTTTTTGGCATTGAATCTCAAGTGTCATGCTCCAGACCATTCTTCTAGTTTCTTGAGGTCAGCTTCCATCTTGTCCACTCCCTGCTGGGTGTCGACCCTGTTGCATATTTTGGTGTCATCTGCGAACAGACACACCATTCCCTGTAGTCCATTAGGTATGTCCAATGTGAAAATATGGAAGAACAGGAGCCCCAGTACTGAACCATGGGACACACTGCTGGTTACTCTACCTTCTGATGACAGTGCTCCATTTACCTGCACTTTCTGAGTTCTGCCCTATAACCAGTTTTTAACCCATCTAACTATTTCTGATCCAACTCCTGTGTGGTCTAGCTTCTTTACCAGCCTTCTGTGTGGAACCAAGTCGAAGGCCTTGCTAAAGTCTAAGTAGACCACATCTACCGTCCTGCCATCTATAACCTTTGTATGTTATGAACATATAAAAAATGCCAGCAGATACAGGACATAAGGGCTATTGAGTCTGCTTGAGTGTGCAGCTATCAGCCTAGTACTCTGCAGCTGCCCCTGGGCACCTGCACCCCCAAGATGCCTCTTTTCAGGCATTCCTATGGCAGTTACAGGCCTAGCTGGGCCTCACTGCTGAAGAAGAGGATTCCTCCAACAAGACCCTCTATGAATTTATAGAGGATTCTGCTTTTCCTGCAGTTTTTGTTCTTCATTTCCATTCAGCTTTGGAGGATTCCACCATAGCTGATTGGCACAGGCCCAGTGCTTTGCCTGCTATGCCTTATAAAGCAGATAAACAATATCCTGCCTCTTCAGATGAGCCCTATTATTCGATTCAACCTGAGACAGGTTCTGTATTTATTATGGCTGCACATGATCAATATAAAGCTGATAAATGCACAACCTCTCTTCCTTCTGACAAGGAATCAAGATGTGATGGGCAAGAGGACATATGCTTTGGCGTCCCTTGGCCTCAGGATTGCCTGCTCATGCTAATGCTTCAGGCCTTTTCCTGCACTACCACATGTGCCTATAGGTGCCTGGCTTTGCCACTGATGTCCAGCTATCAGTCCTTAATGTTCCCTTTATAAGTGAGCAGCTTTTTGGTTATGTGGTTGAGTCTGCTTTGAAAAACCTTCAGACTTCTAAAATGACCTTGAGGTCCCTTAACACCCTTAATCCAAAGCCTCAGGTGAGGCTGGGATTCCTTTCATAGGTCGTATGCCTGCCCTGGTGGAGGCTATTCCAGGGCATCCAGCTGTGGCTTCCAGCAGACCCAGGTCTTCTCTCAGGCCCTTGTGCCTTCAGCTGCCCATGCCAGGGTCACCAGAGGTGCTGGTCTTGGCAGTGTGCCAACTGCCCTCTGAACCTTCTGACTCCCTTCCTCTTCCCCCTGCCCCTGTAGATCATGTGAGCAGCTACATCTCCCTCTTCCTTCCAAAGTGGAGGGAGATCATGACAGATGCTTGGGTGTTGGACGTGGTTCAGTGAAGATACGTCTTAGAACTCCTCTCTGTCCCAACCATACATCCTCCTTTGCTAGACTGTTACCTTCTAGGACATCTCGCCCTCCTGCTGGATGAGATTCAATCCCTCCTCCATAAGAGGGCCATAGAGCCCATCCCAATTGCAGAAATGAATCAAGGCTACTATTCTCAGTACTTTCTTGTACCTAAGTGGACGAGAGATTTATGTCCCATTCTGGACCATCGGGGCATCAACCTGTGTACAGAATACAAAAGGTTGTGCATGGCTTCTCTTCAGTCCTTGCTCCCCCTGCTGCAAGGGGATTAGCTGTGTGTCCTGAATATGAAAAAGATTCACAAGTCCCTTTTAAGTACCTGAGGTGAATATTCCAAGGTTGTCACTTTCAGTTTCATGTGTTGCCCTTTAGTTTGTGTCTTTATCAAATGGTTTGCAGCAGTTGCAGCCACCCTCAGAAGTGGGGGCCTTTATGTTATCCTGTACCTCGATGATTGGCTTCTAAAGTCCCCGTTGAAGGAGGCGATAGTCTACACACGGTTCTGCATCAGACAGCTCTTCAAGCAGTTGGGCATTGTGATGAACAAGCCAAAGTCAGTGCTCACTCTGTGCCAGCACCTCCAGTACATAGAGTCCATTCTAGACATGGAAGTGGGTTGGACTTTCCTTCCCTCAGACTGTGCTACAGCACTGGTTGCCCATGTTCAACTGGTCTCTTTCAGTGACTATGTCTGTGCCAAATGCCTCCTATGATTGATAGGCCTCATGGCTTCTGCTGTTCTCACTGTCCCGCTGGCATGTCTGCATATGAGGATTCCACAGTGATTCCTCCGTGCCCCGTGAGCTCAACATTCAGATGCACTGCAGTGTCTCATACAAGTGATTCCTCTGCTTCGCCACTCCCTGCTCTGGTGATTGGGCCACTCCAAACTGAAGAAGGAATCCCTCTTTCTCTGTCCACCTCCTCTTCCAGTGATAATAGCAGGTGCCTCAGGTTCAGGGTGGGGTGCCCATCTGGGTTTCTTCTGGACTCAGGGTAAGTGGTCCTCCCTAGACATGGTTTTGCACAGCAACACTCTGGAGATGAGGGCTGTTCTGCTTGGCCTACAGGCCTTCACTGCCCTCCTTCATGGTCATCAACTGTTGAGCTAAACAAACAACATTGTGGTGATGTACTACATCAACTGCCAAGGTGGAGTCCACTTGTAGCCTGTCTGCAGAGATGATGAGAGTCTGGCATTTGGCCATAGAACATGACCTGTTCCTGTTGGTCATCTTTCTGCCTGATACCCTTAAAGATCATGTGCAATGGTTTTTACATATTGTTAATAAAAGCTGGAAATAGTTTGAATTCAAGTCCCTGTGTCATGATTAGTGTTTCCCGAAAATGTCATGCTGTTTGGTTTTGTGGTTTTCTCTAAATCAGCATTTAACTTGCGCTACAGTAGCTGAAAACACTGGAGTTATTTATGTTGCTCTGAGTGAGGCTTGGAGAGTGATGACATCATCTTGGAGTAGCTTGCGGCTTCAGCAGTATTGCTTCATTGAACAGCAGTTTCACTTCTCAGTCAGAGCAGTCTGTAGAGTTATGGTTTGCTCTCCTTTTACTAACTCAGTCTCTGGTTTGTGTTTAGATAGATTTGCTTAAAATCTATCATTCTCTTCTTATAAAAAGTTGATCATTTGTGTTTCAGTGCTGAACTGAAATTGTGGACATCTTTCTCTGTGATAAATCAGCTTGTCTGTATCACAGCTGTCAGTTCTTTCTCATCAAAACTCTGTATTTTTTTTCTAGCTATATAACACAGGGTAGTTTAATGGCTATAAAATCTATTTAAATGTTGTTCATTCCTAGAAGTAGTTTGTCTTTAATGTAGGCTTCATAAATACGTTCATGTAAGAACATTTTTTTTGATGTCAGATTGACAAACAGGTGCTTGTCACTCTCTGCTATTTCAGGCACATGTACTGTCTGAACTCACAAATTTCAGTTCTTTGGTGGTTTCTGTGTGAAAATATATCATGCATGTGTATAACTGGAAACACTATATGGCATCCACTCACCTTCTTAGTCCAGTTCCTGTTTGAAAGCACCAGGTCAAGTATTGCCCCTTCCCTAGTTGGGACTGTGACTAGCTGTTTTAGGAATGCCTCTTTTAGGCCATTGAGCAAGTTTCTACTCTTGGCTTTTTGACCAGGAAAGGCACGCTATGCTGTGATAGCTTGTTTCCAGGTGCATTATGGGGGGTGGGTTACATGGATCTGTTTTACTGATGGGGAATACTGGCCATGACACCGGGGGAAACTCCCCCTACTCTTCATTGATAAGTGCCTTGGGATATTTTACTTTCACCTGAACAGTGACCAGAGATAGGTAGAAGAGACCTTGGTGTAATGTCTCACCCAAAGGATGGCACCTCAGTTGTGCAGTACCCCCCTCGTACTGCACTACAGTGTTAGTTATGGAAAATACCCCAAGTATCTGGCATGGGACTAGAATCATGACCATCTGATCTTCCGGCACCAGAGGCAAGTGTGCTACCTGCTGTGCCACTGACATGTAAGCAATAATACCCTCCAGAGTGGGTGGTATTGTGCTACACTGGACCACCCCAGGGGCATGATGAGGCTCGGCACTGCAGGCAGAGGGCCTCTTAGCCATGGGACGGTCTGGTATAGCACAATACTGCCCACCCTGGAAGGCATTATTGCATTTAGAAAATGGGTAAATGGTAGCAAGAAAGAGACAGACACAGTGAATGTATGTTTAACTTCAATAAATAGTGGCTTATTAATAATTTTCTTTAACTGTATGCTACAGGGAGGAAAAATAGTCCCTTTTTGGGATGGGGTGGGTAAAGCAATAAAACATTTTTTAAATTGCACGTTGCACAGTAAGTTGGGGTTTGGCCAAAATAATAAACTGGCCCACTGCTTTGTGAATTCTATGAAACTGACTGGTGCTGTGAATGTCTAATTCATCAGACTAAATGGAGAATTTAAGGAGCCTGTTGGTGGCAGTGAAGAGCTGCAGCAAGGAGTGTCTTCAGGCTTTTTCTTCTACTTTCACTTCTTCTTTTGCTGGTTTGGACTGCACTCCTAGAATGTTGCTCCATTTCTTTTTGTTTTCGGTGGATGCTGACCAGTAACGTCCAAGGCTAGACTCACATCTATGCCCTGTGACCATCATGATCTCCCTTGATTTCAGACCTGCATTGGAAAGGATTTGTACTGAGGTAGCTCTTATGCTGTGGTTTGTATACTTTTTCCTTAATCCCACTTCTTGACTAAGTTTTGCCATGAGAGACCACAAATAGTTTTTGCCCATAGGCTCTTCTGAATACCATATGTCTTGAGTGTCAAGAAATGCCTGTGGGAGCCGTCTTGGGTGTAAATTGATCTCTGAGTTTAAAATAAAAAGTTTACTGTTTAATAGGGAATGGATTGTGATGGGAGATTTTAATTACAACTGGGGTTTGCAGAATCTAAATATTTTTGAATTATTTATAGAATTGGGAGTTCAACACTTGATAACTGGTACTACATGATTTAACTATAGGACAGGTGGGGGTTCCATGCTTGACTGGGCAGTGGTCACTCACCTCAATTAAATCATAAATCATGGCGTATTGCCTGATAGCTTGAGTGACTACTGCCCAGTCTACTGTGAATGGACCTCCAAACAAATAAAAAATCCTCCGTGTTATATAGAAACTAGAAATCTAAAAAATGTAAATTCCACTGTCACGGATGCTGTTTGTGATGAAGTGGATTAGACTTGCCTTAACGGCATTAAAGATTTTGATGTTCTGTTAGAGACATTTAGTGGCCTGTTTAATCAAGTAGCTAATAAAGTTGCTTCCCTTAAAAAATGAAAATAAAGGCAAACAAAAATAAGTGGGTGTCACACGATCTGTTAGAGCTCATGAAAAATAGGGATAGAATGTAGAAACTGTTTAAAAAAATAGGGATCCAGTAACCTTACAAAATTATAAAACATTTAGGAATAAATGTAGGGCCCATTTTAGGAGAGCTAAGATACATTTATTAAGAATGAACAGATTAACTCACTTGGTAATTCAAAGAAAACCTGGCAGATGGTCAATCTATTGGGTAGGGAGACTTGAGAGGATATAATTAGTTTGTCAGATGGAGATCAATTAGTTAATGACCCAGCACAAGTAGCTGGGATATATAACAATTATTTTGGAGACCTAGAAAAATTTAGATTGAATAGTAAGGTTCATGATAATAACAAATATTTGAGTAAGGAAAGTAATAGTAATCATCCAAGATTTTATCTTCAAATTGTTTCACCTGAACAGATTAGGGACTATGTTTTGAAATATGATCCCAGACCATATATTGGTCAGGATGACATTGACTATAGACTTGTAAAATTTGGAATAAATAAATTATCAACTCCTTGGCTACATTATTTAATTACTCCCTGTATTTTGGTGTTTTCCCACAGTCTTGAAAACTATCTGCCATAAAGCCCATATTTAAATCAGGCAGTAAGGTCTCAGTTTCCAACTATAGCCCTTTATTCTTGCTGGCTCCATTATCCAAAATTCTAGAAAGAATCATTTTTGAACAAATCACTGTCACCAAGAGAAATATAATTTGTTGTCAAACTCACAGCATAGTTTTTGAGTTAATCATAATACAGAGACAGCCTTGTTGGGGTTCACAAGCTGCGTTCGGAGTGCCTTAGATAGGGGCCACTCCGTTGCAGCAGTATTTGTGGATCTCACCAAGGCCTTCGACTGAGTTGATCATTCTTTGTTATTGGATTCACTACATGATGTATAGTTTTCCACAGAAGTTATTACTTGGTTAGATGGCTACCTGACTAATAGGGAGCATAGAACAACTATAGGCCAGAATGTTTCAGATGCTCTTATGAGCAACTGTGGTGTACCACAGGGCTCAGTTTTAGGCCCACTCTTGTTTTTATTATTCATGAATGTTGCCCCATCTTCTTACGTTGAATCAGAGATGATTTTATATGCCGATGATGCTGTTATTTTTTTATACTGGAAACAAATCTGATGATGCTCTGAAGCAGGTCCAGCAAGATTTTGTTTTTTCAAGAGTGGTTATTGTCCTGAAAATTGGTTTTGAATACAAGAAAAACAATGGTAATGGTCTTCACTGGTTCGAGAATGGACAGGGAACTTAAGACATCCATAGTTGATTTAAATGGAGAAAAAACTGAGTTTGTTGATAATTTTAATTATCTGGGGATAATGCTTGAACCCCATCTTTCATTCAAAACTCATGTTACTAATACCATAAAAAAAGTTTATCAGAGATCAGGGATGTTGTTTCAAGAAAGGTCTTATCTTATTCCTGATTCATGTAAAATGTTGGCACATAGTTTTCTTCTAAGCATCCTTGACCATGGCTTAATAGTATATTCTGGGACTAGTTAAACAAGATTAAAGTCACCTACAATAGTATTCTCTGCTTCATGATTGGATTGCCTCAGAAAACACATAATTGTAGTTTACTCAGGGAAGCCCAGTGTCCATTGCTAAAGAACACGACAAATGTTAAAATGGGTATTTTTCTTTTTAAGGATATACATGGTCTTTTACCTTCTAAGTATCAGTCGTTATTTACTAGCTTGTCAAATTCTCAAGGTACCAGATGCCAAAGCAGATATGTTTGCAGGATACCCTTTTTATGTTGCTTGCACGCATGTGCAAGAAACATAGTGCCATCATCCAAGTTTTCGGAGGTGTGGCACCCATCTTCCAATGCAGTCAGTGTGTTTGCAGCCGCTGCCCCAGTTCCCCAATCACTGCTGCAGCTGTCTATGACAGCAGTTGAAAATGCAGTGGTCGTACAGTTGAAAGAGAGAGCCCTGCTTCAGTGAGCAGAGCTCCCCCCTCCACACACACATGCACACATACTGCGTGCTCATGAGGCCTTTCACCCCACACTGCTTACTGACCGGCAGAGGCGCTTCCCCATTCCGGCTCCACTACTCCTCCAAAGCATCCAGGTGCCATGCTAGGAGCCCACTCCAGCATGGCAAAATGTTTTATGGCTGATGGGGGTGCCCAATCCCCCCCAAAGCATCCAGGTGCCACGCTGGGAGCCCACCCCAGTGTGTCAAAATGATGTTATGGCCGATGGGGGTGCCCAATCCACCGTGGGCTCCAGCCCCCCCAACAGCCTTCCAGCTGCCATGCTGGGAGCCCACCCCAGCGTGGCAAACGACCCTTGTAGTCTTATTAAGAAAAAACCTGTAAATAACAAAAACTGTCCTGCAGCGCTTCTCCCTGGCCCCCTCCCACAACCCACACCCGACCACTGTGCACCCTGCCTCCCCACACCACCTCACCCCATACTTTGCCTCCGGACCTGTGCTGACAGTCTTGATGGACCAGGTCTGATCACCACTCTTCAAAGCGGGCTGCGAACTGAGGAAATGCCGGTAAGCTGTATAATGGGATAGATAGGGGTTTTCAACTTTGCTGCATATCTCAGGCATTTTTGAATTTTGACACCAAATTTTCAACATGGGGTTTTTGGGACCCCTCCTCATGAATTCTGTCACTGTCATGGTGTTAATCGGGCCCAAAGGGTGATTTCGCGGTCACTGCGTGAAATCACCTTTCAGGACTGATTAATGAAATGACAGTGCCAGTGTTCATAAGGTGGGCTCTCAAAAGCGTATGTTGCAAATTTGGTGAAGAAATTCCTAAAAATGACTGTTTTACGAGCGTGCGTTGAGCAGTTCCTACACACGCTCGTAAGTTCGTGAATGTTTAATATTTTCACTCTGGATTTTCAACATTGTCATTTTACCACACCTCCTTATGAGCAGTACAGCTGTCATTTTTCACATCTCGCCCAAAATGTGTTTCCGCGCACGTAGCGCACAATGGCACAGTCGGTGTGCAAAATCAATGTATGGGACAGATTAAGACAATCACAGTAACACTGTTCATGAGCAGAGGTCTTAAAATGGCTATGTTGAAAATTTGGTGAAAAAATTCCTAAAAATGACTGTTTTACGAGCGTGCATTGCGCAGTTCCTACGCACGCTCATAAGTTCGTGAATTTTTAATATTGTCACTCCAGATCTTCAACATTGCCAGTTTACCACACCTCCTTATGAGCAGTACAGCTGTCATTTTTCACATGTCACCCAAAATGTGTTTCCATGCATGTAGAGCACAATGGCGCAGTCGGTGTGCGCAATCAATGTTTGGGACAGATTAAGAAAATCACAGTGACACTGTTCATGAGCAGAGGTCTTAAAATGGCTATGTTGAAAAGTTGGTGAAAAAATTCCCCAAAATGACTGTTTTAGGAGCGCACGTTGCGCAGTTCCTACGCACGCTCGCAAGTTTGCGAATTTTCAATATTTTCACTCCAGATTTTCAACATTGCCAGTTTACCACACCTCCTTATGAGCAGTACAGCCGTCAGTTTTCACATCCCACCCAAAATGTTTTTCCGCGCATGTAGCGCACAATGGCACAGTCGGTGTGAAAAATCAATGTTCGGGACAGATTAAGAAAATCATAGTCACACTGTTCATAAGCAAAAGTGTTAAAATGGCTATTCTAAAAATTTGGTGAAAAAATTCCCGAAAATGACTGTTTTATGAGGATTTGTTGCAGTGATCCTATGCTCGCTCGTAAGTTCGTGAATTTTCAATATTTGCACTCCAGATTTTCAACATTGCCAGTTTACCACACCTCCTTATGAGCAGTACAGCTGTCATTTTTCACATCTCACCCAAAACATGTTTCTGCCCATGTAGCACACAATGGCGCAGTCGGTGTGTGAAATCAATGTATGAGACACATTAAGAAAATTACAGTGACGCTGTTCATGAGCAGAGGTCTTAAAATGGCTATTTTGAAAATTTGGTGAAAAATTTCCTAAAAATGACTGTTTTTCGAGCGTGCATTGCACAGTTCCTATGTACGCTCGTAAGTTCGCAAATTTTTAATATTTGCACTCCAGATTTTCAACATTGCCATTTTACCACACCTCCTTATGAGCAATACAGCTGTCATTTTTCACATGTTGCCCAAAATGTGTTTCCGTGCATGTAGGGCACAATGGCGCATTCGGTGTGCGCAATCAATGTTTGGGACAGATTAAGAAAATCACAGTGACGCTGTTCATGAGCAGAGGTCTTAAAATGACTATGTTGAAAATTTGGAGAAAAAATTCCCTTCAGACATTCTGCAATGGTGCTAATGAAGACATTGAACAGGACTGGCCCCAGTACCGATCCCTGCAGCACCCCACTGGTCACCCCCTCTCTCTAGACTGCACAACATTTACCACCACTCTCTGCCTCCTGTCTGTTAGCCAGTTTCTAACCCAATTTACCACCCTTTCCCCCATGCCCAGCCTACCCAGCTAGTTTATCAGCCTCCTATGTGGGATGGTGTCAAAGGCTTTGCTGAAATCAAGGTGAGCGTTGTCCACTGCCCCACCCTGGTTCACTTCCTTTGTCACCCAGTCAAACAAATCAACCAGATTTGTCTGACATGATGTCCCCACTGTGAATCCATGTTGTCTATGGTCCTGGGCTCCGATGGCTTCTACATGCCCCACTATCCCTTCTTTAAGCAATGTCTCCATGTTCTTCCCCACTACTGAGGTGAGGCTGAACGGCCTACTGTTCCCCGCCTCCTCCCTGCTGCCGGACTTCTGTAGAGGGACCACATGTGCCCTCTTCAAGTTCACTCATGTTGAAAGACTCAGTGGACATGGCTGCCAGAGGTACTGCTATCTCCCTTCGCAGTTCTCTTAATATCCTTGGACGTATGCCATCTGGTTCCATCGCTTTGTCCACCTTCAATTTAGTGAGCTCCTGCAGGACTCTTTTGCCTTTGAATGGACTATTGTCCACCTCTTCACCCCCTTGGCAACTGCTGTACTATTGTGGCCCTTGCCCTTCCCACTCTTCTGTGAATACTGAACGGAAAGACACAGTGGATGTCTTGGGAGGAAGGCATGGAACTATCACTTCCAAATACCTAAACAGCACATACAAGCAAGCAACATTAGGCATTGACATATGCTTGTTTAAAAGGGCAATAGGTCAGAGATCTTTTTCTTTTAGGGCTACAACCTTTTTTAATTGCAGTCAAAAAGGTTCTGGCACTGACACAACTCATAGAAGGGACACATAAATAAGTTTAAAAACATAATTTATTACCAAGACACAACGTCCAGCCTAACACATTTTGGACTGACGCCAATCCTTTATCAAAGGCACAAAACACAGACAAACCACTTCTCTTAAAAAGGGGTTAGAAACCCAGGTGAAATTCATATCAATTAGGTACTAATCTAAAATAATTCATGTAGCAATGGAATGTTTATCACTCTACTAAATAATAGTATAGTCTACCTGAATCCATTCCTGACAATTAGAAATCACAAAAAAACCATGAAGAACGTGCACAAACACAGGAAGAAAAAGCAGGGGGAGGGCAGGAGATAAAGCCAAGATAGTATTATAAAATGCCAGGTGAATTACTGCACTCCATAAATCTTACAAACCTAAGCATACAGAATTCCTTATATACACACATATATCACATTTAGAAATGGCATCATAATCAAGATGATAAAGAGATAAAGGGGACAAAAACAGTGCAAATTCAACAGGGATCATATAGACACCTGTCTGTCACTATTATACAGCTACATGACAGAACTAGGGATACCGCACCACTACTGAACATGTGGCAGGAGGGGACACTACCTTAACTTTTTTTAGATAAGGATGCAACTCCAATGGGGCATTCAGGCCTGGACTTTTATTTGCTTTCAATGTCAAGATCCAGAAATTCTCCCTACAAAGGACTAATTTTTCATAGTCTCCACACCTTGGGTTTCAGCATACTTTATCTATTACCATAAAAGTGAACGAATGATCACTCCTGCAACAATATGTGTGGCTGTTGTATAAGAGACATCCTTTTTTTGGATGGCCCTCAGTTGTTCACCCACTCTGGTTTTGAAACTTCTCGTAGTCTTCCCTACGTAAAATGCTTTACACTTACATGTAGCTAGATAAATTACACCTTCAGTGCTACAAGTAATCAACTGCCTAATTTTAAACACTTTTTCATTATTACAGCTAGAAAAAAATGTCCCCTGTGAAATAAATATAGGATAAAGTATGGGGAGAAGTGTGTTAAGAATTTAACACACACGGTGTTGGATGGCACATAAACCCGATGGAGCCGGTTTATGAATACCATCAACAACGAAAAGAGTGTGTGTTAAATCGAGTTTACACACTTCTCCCCATATTTTATTTTATATAATTGAAGGGATCCGCTTTTCTGAAAAAAAAAGTCACTGTGCTTACCTTGCAGATAAAAGGTTTTATTTGTGTGAGGAGAACAGAATTGTGGTTAAACGTTTCACATAAACATTAAGATAACATTAAATTTCATTAAACAATAAAAGGAATTGGCCACAAGTCCGGTATGGAGATTCTTCGTTTCATTTCCTGGTTGAATGGTATTCTCGTTTGACCTGAGGAAAGGTTAGGGTTGAAAGGGAGAGAGTTAGGGATCATCGTTTAAGTGTTAACTGGATAAGTTTTGTCCGCTGTTTGGAATCGGCTTAACATTTTTTTTTTTTAAACTTATCGGTGATGTGAGGCTGCTGCTGACTATCTGGGATGGAGGTAAGTCTTTTTTTTTTCAGTGGCAGTTGAAGTTAGAGGGACAGTTTGAACGTGCTATCTTTAGTTTCCTCGAGCGCTTTGTTGTGGAACGGAGCGCGTGAATGCCGTAACACCTATTCAGGTGTTACGGCATTTAACACACGGTTTTCGCAATACAAGAAAACGGAGACCATTAATTATATGGACATTGTACACAGTTTTTGCATTTAAAGCAGCCCTTTGTTTTTTCAAGCCAAGTGGTTTATTGATTAATTTTAAAATGACTACGTGTAAGCATGTCTCTTAGTGTGGGAGCTTTTTTATAGCACATTCTCACAGGTTCGGATGTTATTTCCTTCAAACCCGATTCTGTTCCCAGTACGTGCCAATGCTTATTAATAAGGATATAAGTTTGTCATGGATGAGGTTTTAATAACTCATTGGTTGTTCATGTAATCATTAGCAAAATTCCTGGTGCTGTCATTGTTGCTACTTTTTGATGACAACAGTGAAAGTCATGGAAGTCCTAAATGAAGACCAAACGTCATGGAATCCATGACGTGTATGACTGCCATGACAAATTTACATCCCTACTTATTAATAATGTGTTAAAACTCCCTTGCTTGAGTAGAGAATTCTGTAACATAATTGAATCTAACATCACTGCTAACATCCCTAGTTTTGTCCAGTAGTAAAGCTTCTCTATCCAAAGGTTTTGTCCTTTCATAAGCTTGCTGTATATTTCTAGTACTGTACCCTCTCTGTCTTAGTCTTGTAGCTAAAACACCTGCTCCTTCCTTAAAATCTGCATCTGTAGTACAGTTGCATTTCATTCTAAGAAACTGGCCATACGGGATATTTAACGCTGTATGTGGGGGGGGTGACAGCTATTAGCTAGCAAAATAGTGTTTCCATCTACTTCCTTCCGAAAGATCTTACTTTTGAGTGTACCATCATTATTCTTTTCTATCATCAGATCTAAGTAGGTAATGGCAGTAAGACTACAAGTAAATGTAAACTTTAAATTCGGATTTGTACTCTGAAGGAAGGTAACAAAATCTTAAAAACCAGAGACATCCCCTTGCCAAAAAATCAATATGTCATCAGTGTATCATCTCCATAGCAACACCGTATCCAGGTAATGGTTGATGGTTCTACAAAAAAACACTTCTCCTTCCCATTTACCCACGTAGAGATTTGCTATGGAGGGGGCACAGGTCACCCCCATGGCCGTCTCTTTGATTTGTAGAAACATTTCCTGGTTGAACATAAACACATTAAATTTAAGAACACATTTCAGCAACTAGAGCATGTCCTTGTGCTCACTCATTTGAGAGAAACCTTTTTTAATTCTATCCCCGATGTTGTTTCTTGCTGTAGAACAGTTGGATCTTTTAAAGTTGTTTTTTTTTCATTTAGTTGTTTAACCAGGAGTAGCACACTGGGCTGAAAGATTTTTTACAGGAGCGATCTGGGAGCTCAGGGAAGTTAAGTGACTTGCTCGGGGTCACACAGTATGCAAGTCGAAGCTGTGGGATTCAAACCCAGGTCTGGTCTGCTGGATGTTACCAGATTTGCAGCTCATAGCCTTAAACCACTGCGCTATACTGCCTCCCTGACTGCGATATACTGCCTCCCTTTAGTAAGGCTGGTGCAATGGCTTGATTCTCTTGCTGAAAGTACCTGTTATTGATATTGAATTGTCTTTGCTTCTACATGTTTATACATTGTTTTTTGTAATTTTGTATGTTATGTTTCGTTAACTATTGAATGTTTCTAAGCTTGTCGCTTGTGATAATGGGCATTTTTGCTCATCTTGCCAACAAGTATAAAAAATAGAAATGAAGAATGAAATGAAATGAAAATAGAATGCCATTGCATCACATGGTATTTTAACGACATATTTCTTGAACAGTTTGATGGGGCAGTTAGGGTTTTCGGGTGCTTCACATATACATCCTCTTGTATTCTCATTGTTGATTTGTAAAGGATTGCTGTGGTTTTTGAAATGAGCATTGTGTGCCAGGCTGATATATTTGGTTTAGTTTTCATCTACCTTCACTTCAAATGATTGTGGCGTCAGCTCTCTTAAGCCCCCATGGCCAGGACGGGCCATGTGTAGTTGTATTTCCAGCCACAGGCACTTCACTAGGCCTGGGACAGTGGCAGGATCGAGAGTCGCTGATGCATGAAGCTTCTGGAGGTCCATGTCTGTCAGGGCAGGGTGGTGGATGGCTTTATCTTTGTTCTGTTTCCTGTACTTTTAAAACACTAATAAAAATGTTTTTAGCACTTTTGAATCTGGAGTCTGTGATTATGTGGAGTGATCATGCGATCAAGTGACTGTTTAAGTATCTGTTCAAGCCCTCTCGGATCACGCACAACCCCGACATAGAGTATTTCTCTCCTGTGGCAGTTCTCACTTCAGCATTGAACTGCCTGAATAGGTTATTTAAGTTTTCCAGTGCTTCTTCCTGTAGGCTAACTACTAGATTTTGTTTCCCAGGCCAATCATTTAAAACCCCTACTGCCCAAGCAATGTTTTTCCTTGTATTTTTTTCCTCCCTGTCTACTTAGATGGCATTCAGCTATTCACTGGTTGCACTTCTGTACCTCTCACTGCAGTCACTGACAGGATTCTCTCTCTCTCACTCTCTCTCTCTTGTTTTTTAGAAGGTGGCTTCTGAGGTGCTGGAGTTTCATCTTCTCCCAGGAGCTGTGACAGCTGTAAGATTTTCAAAAAGGCTGAAGTTGAAAGGTATGTTGTCAGACAGTTTCAACATTTAAAAGTTGATTTTTGTGGGCCACACAAGCTGTTTAAAAAACAAACATTTTGACATGGAGGAAGGGGTTGGTGGAAATGAGGAAACTTATACAGAGGCCGGGGGGAGGGAGTCAGATACCCATAGGGCTTCACAGACCAGCTATGGAAAGGATAGACATAGTCCCAGAGGGAGAAGGGGAAACATATATGTTAAGCAAATGGGGGAGATGCAACATATTCCAGACATGAGGGAGGAGGCATGATTGGAGAGAAACTGGAGACAAGGAGGTGGGAGAAGGCCCCCTTCAGCAGGGAGGTCAGTACCAAGGATGGGGCCCTAGCTAAAGGGGACCCACAGAGAACCTCTGGAGACAGGGGTACTATTACAAGGGGGATGGTGTGGTGGGGAAGGAAACCATCAGGGCCAGGATAAATGGTTTCAGATAAGAGAGGGTTAAAGGGGACACCTATTCAGAGGGGGTTTGAGTTAAGTGGGCAAAATAGCAAGGGAGGCAGAAAGGGGAGGGTGACAAGGGGGTCTCTAATAAGGCAGGAAGACTCCCATGAAATTGCGATCATGAATAAAGTAGGGAGGGGGGCTGAGAGGGCATAGTGGAGGTAACCATAAGGATGATGGCGGTGTCAAGGTTCTGTTACTGGGAGACTCGATGATTAAGGGTATCCATTGGGAGGGACAGGGGGGTGGATGCCATAGCCAGGTGAAGGTAGTGAGTATCTTTGGGCTGACAGTGCACAGAGCAAAGTTCATGGTGTATGAAATGGTTAGGGATTGTGGAGGGAAACCGGATTTCCTGGTGCATTTGGGAACTAATGATCTAGGGAAATAGCATTTGGAAATCAAGCAAGGTTCAAGAACTGCCAGAGTCTGTCGGGATAATGGATGCAACATTTTCCTTTTCGGAATATTGCCAGTACCAAAGGCCTCAGTGGAGAAAAAACCATGATAAGGGTTAATGACTAGCTCAGGAAGTGGGGAAAGAGAATGGGTTAGTGTTAGGGAACTGGAATGGAGTTTGGGAGGATAAGGGACTATATGCCAAGGACAGGTTTCCATCTTGCCCCATTAGGGAAGAAGTCCTTAAACAGGGATGGCTGACTACATACAAGAAGGTGGGGTTTAAACTTGTAAGGGGGAAGGGATAAGGGAGGGGCTGACCAGAAGCCCTCCCCTCCAGATGAGGGGAGTAGCCTTCAAGCCCAAGGGGAGGGGAAACAGACTGGAGGTGGAGGTTTCAGGAGGAGCAGGGAGGATGGAAGTATAAGGAATCTGGGTGGGGTTCAACAAGGAGGATCAGGGATAAGGGGTGGGGGTTAGTGTTAGTAAATGCCAGGAGCTTGGGAAACAAGTTGCCAGAGTTCCAGGCCATGCTGTTCGGGGGGTGGATGTGGCGGCAGTCACGGAAACGTGGGCCAACAAAAACCATGACTGGGACCTAAATGTACGGGGGTACACTATGCTTAGGAAGGATAGAAAGGAGGGCAGAGGGGGTGGAGTGGCTATGTTCATTAGGAGATGACATAGAAATTGCTGTGGTAGAAGAGGCAGAGGGAAGCGGGAGGCCTTATGGGTCACCTTCACGATCCCCAGCAGGAGATAAGGTCAAGCTGGGAGAGCATATAGGCCCCGGGATGAGTGATGTTCTAGAGGATGGTTTGCTGGACATCATTGCCCAGTGTGGTCCAAAAGGGAAGGAGTGGTGTTGATGGGGACCTTAATATGCCAGGTACAAACTGGGGAACCATGTCCTCTAAGGTGGCCAAGGAGCAGAGGCTGCTGGATGGCTTCCAGGATGTGTTCTTAACACAGCATGTGATGGAGCCCACAAGGAGGGCATGTCCTGGATGTGGTTCTGGCAGATGGGGATCTGGTAAGGGACATGGTTGTACAGGACCCCCTGACTGGGAGTGACCACAATACTGTCTGGTTTCAAATAAGCATTGGGGGAGTGGGGGTGAGATCTAGGACACTGGCAGTGGACTTCAGGGGGGCAGACTTTATGGGCATGGGAAATATTCTCAAGGATCACTTGAAGGGGATTACCTCAACGACAAGTGTGGAAAGGAGATGGGAGGTCATAAAACGGGGACTTCATGAGGCAGTCAGGATCTGCGCTAAGTTGAAACATAAGGGAGCAAGGTCACATAAACCATGCTGGTGGTCCAGTGAGGTCCAGGTAGCAGTCAGAAAGAAACACAAAAAATAAAACAACAAGAGGGGATAGGGATAAGGAAATGTACCAGCTTGCATCTAGAAAAGTCACCCGTATGGTGAGGGGAGCAAAGTCAGTAAAAGAGCAACAGCTGGCACAGGAGCATGGAGGGAAAAGGGTTCTTCCGGTACATTGGGGAGTGGAGAAAACTAAGGGCCATCTCAGCAGATTGAGATCAGAAGGAGGGTGGGTGGAAGAGGCGAGGGACCAGGCAGAGGTATTTAACGAGTACTTTGCCTCTGTGTTCACTAGGGAGGGGGATGGGATATCTACAAAGCAAGGCACAAAGGGGATAGAAGCGGCAGGAAGTGGGATCAGGGGAGCAACAGAAATGGAGCAAAAGGGAGGGAAAGGTACCCCAGGGGTGTCACATCTGGATAAGGATAAAAAGACCAGTAAGGTGGAGGGGACGGATGATGCCATCCCCACCAAAAGGGTGTGGTTTGCCCTCAAGGCCCTAAAGAAAGACAAATCTCCTGGGCCGGATGGCATTCATCCGAGAGTACTATGGGAATTGGCGGACATACTGGCTGCACCCCTGGTGGAGCTTTTCAGCAGGTCACTTGAGACAGGGAGGGTACCTAGGGATTGGGCGAGGCACATGTGGTACCAATCCATAAAGGGGTCGAGGAAAGTACCAGGTAACTATAGACCCATCAGTTTAACCTCGGTGGTGGGAAAATTAATGGAGAGTATACTAAAGGAACCATTGGGGGTTTACTTGGAGGAGGTGGAGGTCTGGATAGTCGGCAGTATGGGTTTGTGCCAGGTAGATCATGTTAAACCAACCTTGTGGAGTTCTATGAATGGGTAACATCAGAACTGGACAGGGTAAGCCTGTGGATGTATTATTCTTGGACTTCAGCAAGGCGTTTGACTCTGTCCCCACAATGGTCTGGTGGAGAAACTGATGGGGTTAGGGGTAGGCCCTTTGATGGTCAGATGGTTGAAAACTGGATAGCTGGACGCACTCAGAGAGTAGTGGTCTGTGGGGAGCTCTCGAACCCTACAGAGGTTGGTAGTGGGGTACCACAGGGCTTGGTCCTGGTTCCAATCCTGTTTAATGCATACATATCGGACATCAGGGATGGTATAGGGTGTGAAATGAGTCTCTTCGCGGATGACTCCAAGATGGGAGCAGTAGTTGAGGGAGAAGAGGGGAGGTTGGCCCTGCAAGGGGACCTGGACACCCTGGAAAGCTGGGCTCACACATGGAAATTAAATTTCAATATCACCAAGTGCAAGGTGTTGCATCTTGGTTGGGAAACTCTAAACACAGGTACACCCTGGGAGGGGCGCTGGAAGCCTCAACAGGGAAAAAGACCTAGGGGTCATGGTGGATACATGTATGAATAACTCTGAGCAGTGCAGGAGAGCAGCTAGCAAGGCAAACAGGATGTTGGGATCCATCGTAAGGGGGATCACCTCTAGGAGCAAGGAAGTGATTCTGCCGCTGTACAATGGACTGGTTAGACCACACCTTGAGTACTGTGTACAGTACTGGAGACCACACTTGAAAAGGGACATACAGCTCCTGGAGAGGGTACAGAGGAGGGCAACAAAGATGATACGAGGACTAGGGGATTTGACTTACGAGGACAGACTTGAGGAGCTCTGCCTGTTTTCATTGGAGGAGAGGAGAGACAGGGGGGACATGATTGAGGTCTTCAAGTACCTCAAGGGAATAAATAGGGTAAACATGGAAGGGATCTTTAGACTAAAGCAGGGAGGCATCACCAGAGGGCATGATTTGAAGTTGGAAGGTGGAAGGGTGAGGGGGGAAAGGAGGAGGAGGTTTTTCACTGAGAGGGTGGTGGACCCTTGGAATGCTCTGCCTGGTGAGCTGGTTCAGAGATCCACAGTGGAGGGCTTTAAAAGAGGGTGGGACAGACACAGAAAGTGGATGTATCAGATGATAGCCTGTCCGGGGGTGGGGTGGGAGACGGATGATAGGGGTTTCTGGAGCACAAGGGATGGGAGGGTCTCGGCACCAAACTAAGGATCTAGGATCGAGCAGACTCGATAGACCATAAGGCCTAATCTGCTGGCAAATAGTATGTTAGTATGTTAGGTAAGCTGACTGATATATGCTGTGAGGGGGCAGCTGGCACTGGCACTCATTTTCTCCTGGGCTCTGTTGCCACATAGATCTATGCTGTGCCAAGGCTTTTAGCCAATTACAGAGCTGGAATTCTTCTACCTATTTTCTAATGCTTTTAGATCCTTTCTTCCTCCCTCCCTCCCTCCCTCAGTGCTTTGGTAGTGCTTGGGAAGGGTTCCATGGTGTGGCTCAATGGAGGGAAATATCCTAGAAGAAGATGGAATAGTTACTTGCCATAACAGTAGATTTACGGGAATCTCCTCTATTGAGCCATAGCTGTCCCTCCATGTCAGACTACTGACATACTCCAACAAGAAAATAGCTGGCATACTACTTATACAGGAAACACACCTTGAGGAGAAAGAAAACTAAGAACAGATTAGGCCAAAAATATATTCTTTTCAGCTGGGACATCTAAAAGTGGAGGCTGTGTAATCCTTGCAAGAAAAGATGTACAATTTTCTTTAGTGATGAAGAAGGGAGAGTCGTAATGGTGATGGGTGCATTGTTGGGGAAGATATACATTAGAACATTAGTATATGTCCCCTTTCTAAATAAATGTTTATAAACACTATTAAAATGATTAGAGTTGTGCAACTGGGACATCATCACAGTAGGAGATTTAAATGTGTATCTGTAGCCAAATAAAGTCAAAACTATTCCAACATCACAGAACATAAAAAAGCTAAAATTTGAAAGAATTTTATTTCACAAAAATAATTTGGTAGATGGCTGGAGACAAAACAACCCAGATTTATTAGACTTTATATAGTACAACAACCCCACAGCTACATTCTTTAGGGTGGATTATATCCTGGCCACCAAACATTTCTACCAAACTATTGGGCCCTATGCATGATTGGGTGGGAATTATATGCCTGAGGCCAGTATCCCTCCCGTGTAGCTCTGCACCTGTGGACAGGTGTGCACCACTGGTATTCACCAATGGCTGCCACCTGTCCATGGCACCACCTCCCCAATGCACAGTACTCTGCAGGGCAGCCAGGGGTGAAGTCATGGACCCAGGCAGGCATCCAATCAGATGTCCGATCTGGGTCCCACAGTGGATCTCTTACACATCAGGGCACAGGTCCAGGTGCGTGAATAGCCACATGCACACCCAGACCTGTGCAGTCATGCCCCATTGCCTGGTGCGGCCTCGGCCGTGTCCACATAGCTAACCCCCACCCCCAATGGCAACCCAGCCCTGGTCCTGTATGCCTGGGCCCCTTGCACCACAGCCCCATGATGAACCCCACCACTCCCCACACACAATGTGGCCCCATCTCTGTGCACATGTAGACACCCTCTCACAACTGTGCCTCTTCCCTGTTCTCAGAGCTGTGTCTCCCCCCACACCTCAACACAATGGTGCCCCGGCCCAGTACACAGATAGTTGTGTCTATATATATCTCTGTTGTACACTATTACATTATTCACCCCCACACACACACATATCCATGCCCCGTCTCTGGCTGGCATAACCCCCCAGCACCCATACCTGTCCTCGGGTACAACGGCAGGACAGCCAGTGGCTCAGCCCCCCACACACCTCCTTGGCTGCTGGCCATCCATGCGATACTGGGAACACTGGCTATATATAAGCAGTGCACTCCCAGCATCACTTGGATGGCCGGTGGCCACAGAGGTGTGTGGAGGGCTGTGCCGCTGGCTGTCCCACCATGGCACCAGAGGACAGTTACAGGGCTGGGGTGGTGGTGTTGTCAGTCCCACAGGGTGCAGACAGACTGCCAATCACCAATGTGGGGGTACCGGTGATGGGTCTTGGTTTGCTGCCAATGGAGCACCTATGTGTGTGTGTGTGTGTGTGTGTGTGTATGTGGGGGGGAAGGGACATCACCAGGAGAGGGCAGCTCAGGGTGGTGAAGGGGTGGCATGCACAACAGGGGTCCTTGTGGCCACATATCAAGGGTGGGGTGTATCTTGCCAAGGGGGACCTGGTGGCCACATGCCGGGGTGGGGGTCTGGCCCATGCATGGTGGTCGAACTGCCTTACAGTGCTGCGGGTGTGTCTCCTGCCATGGAGGGGCTGGCATCTGGCCTGGGTGTGGGGTTGGTCTGGGGTGTCCCTAACTCCTGCCGGGGCCTGTGCAGGGTACCACTGTGTGTGGGGCTGGGTGGGTAGGGGGCTTACAGCAGGTTCTCCCCTGGTGTACATGCCACCCTCCTACATCCCCTGGTGTGCTGCACTATGCGCCATAGTGCATGCCGTGTAGTGCCACCACCCCCACCACCCACCCCCCGGCACGTTACTGTCCGCATGGCCAGGGGATTGGGTGCTTAGAGGCTGCACACCCCAGTTAGTGCAACCCGTGTGGGGTTGCGCAATGGGTGCGATGTGGCTACGTGCTGCACACATGACGCGTAGCCACTCCATACGTGCATACATAGGGCCCAATGTTAGTGTACAGAAACTACCAAACATTTCATCAGATTACTTAGTGGTCCATTGTTGCTTTATTCCAACTAAAGATAACTTAAGATCTAAACAGTGGTCTTCTAACAATGCTCTCATTCAGATTTTGTAGAATTAATAGAAGAACAAATCAAACAATTTTGATATTTCAGCTATAGATGTGCACAGAATATAATAATTGTATGGGATGCATTCAAGGCAACCATCAGGGGTCACATCATACAATACCATTTAAAATAAAGTTAAGAAAAATAAAAAAAAAACATTTTCTAAAGAAAGAAAAAACACTAAAGGGCATCAAAAAGAAAATACAAGAAGGTCAAAGGGATGCTCATTGTGTCCCATTTACTGTCATCCTCAGTGTAATTGTACTGCTTACACACCTCCTGGGTTCCTGCCTCATTGTTATCTCTGTTGAGTTTGTATAGCATAGTATTAATACCATTCACATGCTGTTTTAAATGCTTAGTAGCTGTAGACTGCCTGTGTACTGCTGTTTTGCCAGTGTCTGTACAAGCTGCTCAATTTTAGGTCTCTCGGTCTACCTGCTAATCATGCTCCCGCCACCTCCTCTCTCTTCTCCTATTCCCCTCCTTCCTCATCCTCCCCTCCCACCCCTCTCCTCCCTCCACCCTCCTTTACTCCCCTGCATCTCTATCCATTCTAGTCTCCTTTCCTCCCCCTCCCTTAACCTGAAGTTCCTCTAACGTTCTCTCCTGTTCTTTTCCCATTCTTCCCCCCACCTCCCTGGCCAAGGGGATACAAATCCTACTCCATTCTCCACCTCCTCACCCAGCTTCTGCTCTTGGTGGCAATGTGGAAGTCGACCCTGGGGAGGCTTTAGTGTTTTATACCTCAGTGGTAGGAGACTCCTTCCTAAACTGAATCTGCTCATTGTATGGTTCTCTCAACACTCTCCCGATCTCTTCTGTATCACAGAATCCTGACTTTCTTCAAGGATTCCTAATTCTAGCTTGGCCATTCCGAACTACCATCTCTTGAGGCAGGACAGGGGTAAATAAGGGGGTGGAGTTGCCCTATATGTCCACCAGAACCTCTCCTGCACCATCACTCTCAGGGAGGCTGCATCCTCCTCTCATGAGTTTCTGCTAGCCTAACTTTCCTTTCCCTCCTTATTACAAATTTTTATTGGTGTTTTTTATGCCTCTCTGAGAATTTCCCCCTCTTCTCTGGTGGACTCAGTCTCTACTCACTCCTCACACTCCTCTGCTGATGAGGTCATCCTCCTGGGTGACTTTAAACATTACAGTGAAGCCACCAGGATGAAGCGCAGTGTGATAGATTTACTGCATGACAAAAGGGATTAACTCCCATTGAAACTGCATTGTTTGCTGCAGTAACTCTAGTGCAGAATTCTGCAATGCTGCGCTTCTTCCTGGTGGGCTTCACTGCAGTTGGCTTTCCTTGATCTCTAGGCAGACCAGCAATAGTATTGAGTCCTTTAACCTTTCACAACTCATCACAGAACCCACCCGACTCAATTGACACTAAACATACCCACCTGGACTGGGTTCTGTCTTCACACTCCCACTGGATTATTGCAGTAGATATGTTGCTGGATGCCTCCAGTGACCACTGCATGACATTTTTTTTGTTAGGAAAGTCCGGCTCCCTCCCTCATCCCCAAAGAACATCTGCAGGTCCCTCATTCTGAACAAATAAGCTCTACTAAGCGACCTAGCTGCCATTGACTGGCTCCCCATGATCTCTGTCCCAGACATTGATATGGCCCTCTTGTTCTTCCACTCAATATTTACTTCTGTCTGGGATAAGCATATCAAATCAGGAAATCCTGGGTTAAATCCTCTCACCATCTCTGGATCAACTTAGATCTCACTGACTTGTGTAAGACTTATGACCAAGCCTGAGCCAGGTATAAATTGTTCCCCTCCCTGTTGGACCTCCTCTCCTATGATTAGGAGCTCTTGCACTAAGGCCATTTATACTGCCAAGTCCCTCTATTTCAAGGTTGACCTCCAGAATAATCTTAATTCCACAGCCACATTCTGGAAGGTGAGTAACTCCTTCTTTGACTCCACCAACCCAGTCCTCTTCCCCATCTGTATGATTAATGGCTCACCAGTATCTGACCTTCCCTCTGTTGCCACTCAGTTCAATGAGTTTTTAACTAGTTGTGCTTCCCCCCACACTCCTTCTTCTCTCCCCATCTCCTTCCCCCTAACTCCCCCCCGGTTTGATTTTCCACCTGACATGCCCCAGGATACTCTACTCACCCTTTCCTCATTCAACCCTTTCAAATCTAGCCCAGATGACTTGGACCCCAGACTTTTCCATCTGTCAGCTCCAGCCACCACCTTTCCCCTCACTCACTTCCTAACTCCCTCCTTCACTCTTTGCAGTTTCCCTTAGTCTTGGGAGATTGCCAAACTTCTTCCCCTCCACTCCTGGCAACTTCTGCCCTATCTCCTTGCTCCCTCATCTTGCAAAGCTGCAGAAGAAACTGGTCTACTAATGGCTTGCAAAATTTCTCCACTTATCCAGCTTCCTCTCCCCCTTCCAGCCCAGTTTTAGGAAGGATCATTCCACCATCTCCTCCCTTCTTAGGGTCACTGACTCTGTCCTGTCAGGGTTGGATCGGGGCACATCACAGTGGCCATTTTCACCGATCTGTTCAAAGCTTTTGTTTTGGTGTCCCACTCATCCCTCTTGGATAAGCTGAACTCTGTGAGACTCTCAGCCCCCACTGTCGACTAGTTCCATTCCTATCTCTCAGGCTGTCAACAGTCAATACAGGTAGGAGGTGCCCTCTCCCATCCCTCCATAGCCAGGGCAGCATCCTAAACAACCTCCCCTCTACCTGTGCTGACTCACATATTCACATGTACGCAGATGACACAGTTCTCTACACCTCCAGTCCCTCGACTGCATCTGTGGAAGTGTTGCTCCAGCAAGACTTTCACAATGTTCTTCGCGGGTTCCAGTCCAATCAACTTTGGGGCAACACACATACAAAATAAAACTGTGTCTGTGACCTTTGGTACCAGCCAGAAACTGGCCCAGCTCACCCCGCTTCCCACTTTCTCCACACTAGATGGCACCCTGCCCGAAGTAGTCCCAACTTTCAAGTATCTTGGTGTGTGGTTAGATAGCAGGCTTGACTTCTCTGCCCACATTAATAACATACATACCAAACTCTGCCCCAAACTTGGTGCCCTGTACCACAATAAGGACAGCCTTTCTCCCCAGGTCCACCAGGAGCTGGTCACCAAAATGGTTCTCTCGGTTTTCGACTATGTGGATGTGGTCTATGGCACTGCCTCCTCCACCTCCCTTGCCCTCTGCAATGCCTTCTGCTGCTTTGCTACCAACTCAGCATCTCATATCCATGACTGTTCCCTTTACTCCTCCCTATCCATCCTCCCTCTCGCCTCATGTCATTAGTTCCACTGTGCTTCCCTTTCTCTAAATACTGGTTTGGGTCCCTCCCCTCATACCTATCGCATCTCCTCTACCCTGTCCCCTCCTACTCCTATTCCCTGCACTCTAGGAACATGCGCATCTTCTCCCTTTCTCATCCACATTCCTCAGCTGGGATATCTGCTTTCTCATACTGCTTCCCTTCCTTCTGGAACCAGCTACCCTTCTCCACCCCCCCCGCTCCTGCCTACTCTCTTACCGAACCCTTCCTTACCATTCCCTGCACTTTTGTACACCCCTTAGCTCCCCCTTCCAGACTCCTTGTTCTGGCAACTTTGGTGAGGTTTATCATCTTGTTTTGATTCCTTCTCTCAGCACCAGCTCAGCCTCCTTTCATGCTGGCACTGTGCACTTTCTGAGTGTACCCAGTTTGCACAGATGATTTGTATGCTAACTTATTTGTCCTCCATATGCAGTGTTTTGCCATATGCTCTGCACTAATTTTAGGCACTTTATGTCATAGTCATTGTAACCACATCACATGACTGGCTGTATTTCTATGTAATTGTTGTAACTGTTGTTCTCCACTTCCCACTGCTCCAGGGTGCAGCTGGAAATGAGCCTCAGCTTAGTGTGCTTCTCCCAGTTGCCAATTTTTAAATAAATAAATTTTACTAGTGAAAAAAAAATAAATTTAATGTGAAATTCTGGACATTTTGAATACCCATAGAAAGACTTGCACATTTTGAGAATACATTTTTTTTTAAATGGTGACAAGTGTATCAAACTATTGTTGCACATTTAAAAAAAAAACACAAGGACAGAAATCTAATTTCAGAAAACTAAAGGAAGATGTGAAAATTGATGAAGCTTTTATACAATATTACAAAAACAATATGTCAAACAAAAAAATGCTTCAGAACAAGGAGAGCTAGAGACATATGTCTCTTCATTTCCATAACAGAAATCATGGAAGTCACTCAGTCCCTCCCTAAAGATAAAGCAGCAATAATGGATAGACTCAGTTCAGAGTTATACAATGCTTTCTCAAAGGACCTAGTCCCTTGGCTAGAACTGATGATCAGAGAAACAACTGAAAATAAAGGCATGCCACCATCAGTGCTTGAAGCTATGGTAATATTAATACATAAAGAAACAAAAGACTCCATATCCACTGAAAACTATAGATCTATTGTGCTATTAAATACAGATTACAAATTAATAGTTGGCAGACTTGAAAACATTATTCCCCTGATCATCAGCCCCAGCCAAGTTGGGTTTGTCAAGGACACGACTACCTTCTTGAGGTATTAAAAAAACTCTGATACTATTTGATTTGTATAAAAGTAGCAGGAGGAAATATCAACATCTATAGATGCTTCTAAAGCTTTTGATATTTTATAATGGAAATTTATGATGTCTTGCTGGAAGAAAATAGGATTCCCACAGAGTATGTTAAATTGAGTAGCAGTTTTTTTTTTACAACCTGTCTGCTACATTCTTTAAGATAAAACAGTATAGAACCAAGCCTCTGTTAAAGAGGAGTTAAATCATACAGGGCCTCCCTCTCTCACCGATACTTTTTATCATTGTTTTAGACACTATGGGCATGATTTTCAAAAGAAAAACATTGACACAAAGTGCTAGTGCCAAAGGGGTATGTTGCAAGTGGCACCTTGCATCAATGTTTACGGCTATCCCAATTTTCAAAATCTGGCTGCATTGAAATCAGGATGCCATGTGGCAAAGCCCCCCTGTGCCGCCCTTGTGGCAAAAGTGCTCATATGCCAGGTCACAAGGGTGGTTTTATAATGGCGGGGGCGCCATCTCCTTGTTTGCAATGCTAGAAGCCCTACCATGGCCGCAACAGAGGGCTTACCTTAGATCAGCCAGACAGTGGTCTAAGGACTTTGTGCTTCTGTCTGGCAGGTCAGTGATTGGGGGGGGCCTGGAAGGTTGGGATCGGGGGCTAATGTAGTCCTGGGGGTGCCATAGGGTACAAAGGGGGCACAGGGGCACTGAGAGAAAGTGGAGGAGACACCTTGCAGAGGTGCCAAACAAAGCAGTGGCAGCCACTTGGACTGGATGAGGAGTCCATCTTCTTCCAAGTTGTGTACAGGGTGTGCTTGGAAACAACTGAGAAGCTACGTGGGATATACTATTTTGGACTAAATATCTGTAACTAATCTCTCTCTCTTGCTTACATCTGAGAGAAGTTTTCCTCACTTTTAAAGTGGTATTGCTTTGTGTTTGTTTTAGTTTTTAATTCAGGAAGGGTTTTTAAAACTGCTTATCTTGTCAGCATCCTCAGAAAGGCTGAAATAACTGCATATTTGATTTTCCTTTGTGGCTAACAAACCACCAGGCTGTTTGGGGGCTGGAGAGGTTTACCTGTGTCTGACTTGGATGTCTGGATTTTTCTCTGTTTGATTAGCAGGGTACTTTCTCTGTCAAATTGTTGTGTAGGGTATCTTGCTGACAGGAAGGCACTCATCGCAGCGGTGGGTGAGAGCTTTTAGTTGATTGTTTTGTGAGGGCACAGTTTAGGCCCAACCCCTTCCCACCCCTCACCCCACCCACCCCTGGAAATAGTTCCTTTATACCTGAGGTTCTGACATCATTTCCTCGAGTGCAAGGTGCATTTCACTGTCATATCCTCTCTAGCACACTGCACTGACAATATAAGCATACACATTGTATAATATATATATTTCTATATAACAAATCACACATGCATGCGCACACACACACACAAATACAAAAAAAAACAAAAACTAGATAAACATGTGGGGAGTAGTGCAATGTAATGGCTGTGGGGCAGCAGTCTTCCGGGAGTCTTTCTGGAGGCTGAGATGCTGCCCTATTTGCATACAACTATCTGCCCTAAGGGAGGAAGTTGCCCGTCTTTGGGCCGCACTGGACAGTAGTAAGGAAACCTTCCCCCAGGCCACACTGGACAGTAGGAAGGGAACCTCCCCCATCCAGGGAGCACTAACGCCTCTACCTCAGAGGTTGTGAAGAAAGCACAGCAGTTGTACCACAGTGGGCTCAGGGAGGGTGAGGAGGGTGGAACAGAGGCACACCCAGTCAATTGTTCCACTCCACAATCCATACACCATTCTGGGGGAGCATAGCTCCCCTATGGATGCACCCGCAGAGAAGACTGATGACAACTGTCACAAGGGAGGCCCACAGGAAGGAGGCAGAGGACACCACAGGGAAAGAAAGCAGCTCCTGGTGGGGGACTCAATTATTAGGGGTATAGAACTGGGGGGAGCTAGGAAAACTGAAGTAAGGTGCCTGCCTGGTGCCATGGCTTGGAGGGACAGGAAGCGCATCCTCAGGATCACGAGAACAGCTGCAAGGGATTCTGAGCTGGACGTAATTGTCCACTTAGGGACAAATGACTTGGCTCATCACGAGATTAGAGCAGTGCAGGAGGATATTGCAGAGTTGGGGAGGGACCTAAGACAAGTAGCACACACAGTATCCTTCTCAGAGGTGCTGTCTGTCAAAGGCATGGGGGAGGTGAGGGTAATTGGCACCATGCAGTTTAATGAATGGTTGAAAAAATTGTGCGGAGCACAGGGGTTTGGCTTCATTGGGGACTGGGGTTCCACCTGGAGGGACACCAGCCTATACTGGCAGGACGGTCTGCATCTGTCCAGGAAGGGAACAAGTCTTTTGAGCAATCGGTTTAAATGCTTTATTTGCAAGCTTTTAAACTAGTCAAAGGGGGAGGCACTGACAAGCAGCAGGAAAATCCCAGCCTCTCCCTACAAAACAGGGTACTAAATGAGAAAAAAGACCGAGGTAGAACGGTCAGTGGGGGATGCTGCAACAGAACGTAAAGCCATCAAAAAATGGAGAGCAATGAGTACCAATGCCTGTAGTCTGGGTAACAAGCTTCCTGAATTAGTGGCCTTGATGGAGGAGGAACATCTGATATTGTGGCACTCACAGAAACATGGTACACACAAAACCATGACTGGGACATAAACATACCAGGATACACACTGTCTATAGGAGGGACATGGAGGGTAAAAGAGGAGGAGGAGTATTCTTACATAGGGAAGGAATAAAAGCAACACAACAAAAGGGTAAACAGGGAGGAGAAGAAGCACTGTGGTAAATTTGGAGACAGGCAATGGCACCACAATCCGCATAGGGGTTAGATACAGACTTCTTCTCAGGGGAGGAAATGGACAGGAAATGATAGAAAGCATACTTAGAATGGCAGAAAAAGGGAGATATTGCTGATGGGGGATCTGAATATGCCAGATGTTAACTGGAGTGCAGTTGCAGCTGCCACTTGAAGAAAGCAGTTATTCTAGATACCCTACAGGGCATGTGCAGACAACTAGTACTGGAGCCCATTGAGAAGGCAATATTAGACTTGATTCTCTCAAATGGAGATGAGAGAGAGGATCACAGATGTAGAAGTGGGTAGCCATCTGGGAACTAGCGACCATCGAACAGTATGGTTCACAATAAACACAGCAATAGAGTCAAGCCATACAAAGACAAAAGTACTGGACTTTAGCAGGGCTGACTTTGCCAAAATGGGTGAGTGCCTAAGGAATGCACTAGCAAATGGGCAGGAAGGAGGGTGGAAGAACAATGGGGAATAATAAAACTGCCATCACAGAAGTAATGAGCCTTTGTGTGAAGCAAATAAACAAAACAAGACGATGTAAGAAACCACTATGGTTCTCAAAGGAAGTGGCAGTGAAGGTTCAAGAGAAAAAGAAAGCATTCAGGAAGTACAAGGAATCGCAGAAGGAGCAGGACAGAGAACTGTATCAGTTAAAGCAAAAGGAGGCTGGGAAGGCAGTCAGAACAGCAAAGGCCCAAACCAAGGAAAAGATAGCCAACTCAGTTAAGAAGGGGGATAAAACCTTTTATAGGTACATCAGGGAGCAAAGGAAGACCAAGGGAGGGATAGTGAGGCTTAATAAAGGGGAGGGAGGGTGGGCAGAGGGAGACTGTGAAAAGGCAGAGATACTAAACAAATATTTTTGCTCAGTATTTACAAATGAAGAGGGGTACATAAAACAAACAGTAGTAACACTCTGGATACAGAAGTTGATACCAGCCCATTTACAGAAGAAAGGTTCTGAAAGAACTCTTAAAACTGAAGGTGGACGACCAATGGGGCCTGATGGGATTCATCCCAGAATTTAAAAGAGCTAAGGGTAGAACTAGTGACACCACTGACTACCCTTTTAACAAATCATGGGAGGATGGGGTGGTACCCAAGGACTGGAGGAGGGCAGATGTGATTCCCTTCACAAAAGTGGGAGCAAGGCAGAAGCAGGAAACTACAGACCTGTTAGTTTAACCTCATAGGGAAAATTATGGAATCACTTTGAAGGAAAGAATTGTCAAGTATCTAGAGGCCAGAGGGCACAGGACCCTAGGCAGCATGGATTCACAGCCAGGAAGATCATATGCAGACAAATCTGATAGTTTCTTTGACTGGGTGACCAAGTAGTAGATCAGGGAGGGCTGTGGACATGGCTCTACCTAGACTTTAGCAAGGCATTTGACACAGTCCCACAAAAGATTAATATAATGTTAGCTAGCCTGGGAGTGGGTCCCAAGATGACAGCCTGGGTAAAGAATTGGCTGGAGAATAGGACCCAGAGAGTAATAGTAAATGGAGTCCACTCAGAAGAAAGGAGGGTTACTAGTGGGGCACCGCAGGGTTCAGTATTAGACCGGTCCTCTTCAATGTCTTTATAAGTGACATTATGGAAGGACTGAAGAAAGTATGTCTCTTTGCAGATGACACTGAGATCTGCAACAGAGTTGATGCACAGGTGGGGTGGAAAGGATGAGAAGGGACTTGGCAAGGTTAGAGGAATGGTCAAATGTATGGCATCTTAGATTCAATGCTAAGAAGTGCAAAGTAATGCACCTGGGAAACAAAAACCCAGGGGAAGAGTACACAATGGGGGTGTGAGATACTAACAACAACAAAAATGGAAAGGGACCTGGGGGTAGTCATATCAGATGACCTAAAGGTGGGCAAGCAATGTGAGAAGGCAGCAAGGAGGGCTGGGGGATACTGGGATGCATAGGGAGAGGCATCACCAGTAGAAAACAGGAAGTTATTATCCCTGTGTACAGACAGCTGGTGAGACCCCATCTGGAGTACTGTGTGCAGTTCTGGAGACCCAATCTCCACAAAGACATAGACAGGATGGAAGCTGTCCAGAGGAGTGCAACTAAAATGGTGCAGGGTCTGCACTGGAAGACACATGAAGAGAGACTTAAGGAGCTTAATATGTATAGCCTTGAGGAAAGGAGGGAGAGGGGGACATGATAGAAACTTTCAAGTGCCTCAAGGGAATCAACAAAGTCCAAGAGGGTAGCATCTTTCAAAAAAAGAGGTGTGCAAGAACAAGAGGACACAATTTGAAGATAGAGGGGTGGCTCAGAGGTAATTTAAGGAAGTATTTTTTCACAGAGAGGGTTGTGGATGCATGGAACGGCCTTCCAGAGGAGGTTGTGGAGTCAAAATCAGTGGTGGAATTCAAGCATGCATGCGACAGTCATAAGGCAATTCTGGGGGGTGGAGGTAAGAAGAAGTAGGCTGCTGGTTAACTAGGATCTGCAGCTTATCCAGTAGGTAGGGAAATGGGCAGACTGGGTGGGCCAAGCGGTCCTTATCTGCCATCAAATTCTATGTTTCTATGTTTCTATGTTGGTATGGCAACACCATAATGACACTGACCCATGGTGGAAGAAGCCCTGACCCCTGCTCCATGGGACCATCAGTATCCGGCAGTGTAGTCAGGCATCTGCTGGCCACCATGCAGGGGGGTGTGTACTAGGGGACTGTTGTGGTGCCTGGAGCACATATCCATTCACTGCATGCACCATGCAACATGCACCCAATGCCACCTGCCCCATACAGGGGACAGTGGATCCTGTGTGGCAGGTGCCAGGACTGCTTCCACCTTGGGTCCATGCTATGATGATGTTGCCATGACAACCCCCTACACGGTCGAAGCGGCTGTCCACTACTCCATTTTGGCACCTCCTCTGCTCCCTGTCATTGCCCCCGTGACCCCATCATACCTTATGGCACCCCCAGGGCTACACTGTCCCCACCTTCCAGCCAGATTATTCCCCCACCTCCATGGCTCTCTAGGCTTATGCCAGGTGGGCGGGAGGTGATGGATCCCTCCATCAAACCCCGCAGGTGCTCCACATGTTTGGTGCAACCCTGCAGCTGTGGGAACTGTTAGGTCTGGCGCAGGGACCCCAATTTTTTGAAGATTAGGTGCAGGGTCCCTGATGCACATTAACTCTGCTGCAGCTCTAGAGCACCACAACTTCCGATGATCTACAAGATCTCTGAAAATCAAGCCCTATGATTCAACATATAATGAAAAATAACACACATAAAATGTTTAGTGGTACAAGGTCACATGTATAAGAATAAGGTTTATGCTGATTACTTCTTGTTGTTTTTGTCAGACCCCGAAGTGTTGTATCCTGCCCTAATGGAGGTGAACACATTCTCCCAGCTCTTCAGATGTAACTTAAACAAAAATCAATCATTCTTTCAATAATGAAAATATCAGATTCTACCAAAGAATTACTGAAAAATATGACTTGTAAACTACAACAAAATACAAAGGAATATTAATAACTAAGTATACTAAAAAGTACAAATACAAATTTAACCATATTAATAACTAAATTGACAAATATGCTGGACAGCTGGCAGTGTGTGTCCCTCTCCCTGTGGGGCAGGGTACATATACTGAAAATGTTGCTGACACCTCATTTAATATATTGTTTTCAGGGTATAATGGGCAAAGTCTTGAAAACAATATTGCAAAATCCAGTCCGATACAGCTTTATTTATTGAGTGCCCATTCAGATACCAGTAGCTTTGAGCACTGCAGAAAGTTCAAACCCATTATACATAAGTTTAAATGCACATATGTACAACATTAAAGGAAAACTCTCATTATCTGAACTGTCCTAGCCCAGAAAGCTTTAGCCCCAGATTAAGCTTTTGGCACATGACATAATTTTTTTTTTACCATGATTACTTACAGAATTTAACTTTTGAAAAGTCTGTGCTTCCCAAACATGGTGGAAGGTGCATGGCTCCATTTCAGCTGAAGTTGCAGCACCGCTAGCCTCAATACAGAATGTATTTGGGCTAGCAGTGCGGACCGCAGCTTCGGCTGAAGCAAACCAGCCTCGCCATATTTGAAGCCTGGGCTGAGATAAGTCTATGTCATGGTAAGTATTTAATATTAGCAAGCTTTATCGAGGCTAAAAGCTTTGGAACTAGGACAGTTCAGATAATGAGATCACTTAAAACTATACATAACATTGCACTGTACTAAAACAAGCAAACATCAAAGGTGCAATGTGCAGCTAAAAAACAGATCAATGGACAGTTTAAAAACACAGTCAAATGCTCAGAAAAATAGTCAAGTTTTCAAGGCAGATTTTAAACTAATTAAAGAGTTTGCTTGCCTTAAACATAATGAACTTAAGATTTATAAAGCAAAGTGCTCTTGCGGGACAGTATGCTACAAGAAACATAATGGAAGTTACGATTTGTAAAGCAAAGTGCTCTTCCTGGACAGTACTCCACAAGTAGGTCAGACAAGTATTTTGGGCCACAATCGTGAAGACATTTGTACATAAGAACTTCATAATCAGACTAGAATTTCATTAGTAACCAGTGTATGTCTCCAAGTACTGGAGTAATATGCTCTGCAAAACCCACATTAGAGACCAATCTTGCTGCTGCATTTAGAACAGTGCAGTTTGTCAAGTTAACAACTTGCGAGACCCAATAGCAAAACATTACAATAATCAATTCTGAAAATAACAAATGCATTTGCAGAGTTTTCAAATGAAATTCACTTACATATTTCTTAGCCTTAGAAAGTCTCCTAATATGGAAACAATGCCAATCTCCTAATTGAGTTTATGTGAAAATCAAAAGTCAGATTGCAATCAAATAGGACCCCTAAATTTTGGTGACAGTTACTGCTTCAAGATTATAGCATAAGTCTGGAATTTTCAGCCGTCCTATTGATAAACCATTTAGCTGGCTTTTTATAACAAAACAAATTAATTTGTTTAAGATTTAGTTGCAAGAGGTTTTCAGCTAACCATAAATTTAATTCACACAGGCAGTTTTCTAAATTGACAATCACATACTTTGAACATGCCTTCACAGAAAAGCACAGATCTATTTTTAACATAGAAACATAGAATTTGATGGCAGATAAGGACTGCTTGGCCCACCTAGTCTGCCCATTTCCCTACCTAACGGATAAGCTGCAGATCCTATTTAACCAACAGCCTACTTCCTCCTACCCCCCATTAGAATTGCCTTATGTCTGTCCCATGCATTCTTGAATTCCCCCACTGTTTTTGACACTACAACATCCTCAAGAAGGCTATTCCATGCATCAACAACCCTCTCTGTGAAGAAATACTTCCGCACATTACCTCTGAGCCGTCCCCCTCTACCTTCAAATTGTGCCCCCTTGTTCTTGCACATCTCTTTTTCTGACAGATGCTACCCTCTTGGACTTTGCTGATTCCCTTGAGATATTTGAAAGTTTCTATCATGTCCCCCCTCTCCCTCCTTTCCTCGAGGCTATACATCTTAAACTCCTGTAGTCTTTCTTCATATGTCTTCTGGTGCAGACCCTGCACCATTTTGGTTGCCCTCCTCTGGACAGCCTCCACCCTGTCTATGTTTTTGCGGACATGGGGTCTCCAGAACTGTACACAGTACTCCAGATATGGTCTTACCAACTATCTGTACAGAGGGCCAACAACTTCCTGTTTTCTACTGGTGATGCCTCTCCCTGTGCATCCCACTATCCCCCCAGCCCTCCTTACTGATTTCTCACATTGCTGGCCCACCTTTAAGTCATCTGATATGACTACCCCAAGTCCCTTTCCATTTTTGTTGTTGTCAGTATCTCACCCCCATTGTGTACTCTTCCCCTGGGTTTTTATTTCCCAGGTGCATTACTTTGCACTTCTTTGTGTTGAATCTAAGCTGCCATACATTTGACCATTCCTCCAACCTTGCCAAGTCCCTTTTCATCCCTTCCACCCCACCTTGCATATCAACCCTGTTGCAGATCTTTGTGTCATCTGCAAATAGACATACTTTCCCTTCCAGTCCCTCTGCAATGTCACTTATAAAGACATTAAAAAGGACCAGCCCCAGTACTGAACCCTATGGTACCCCACTAGTAACCCTCCTTTCTTCACTGTGGACTCCATTTACTATTACTATTTTAGGATATTTCTGTGGAGAGAGGCACCCTCGAATCCCATGGGATACCTTAATAATGCCTAGAAAAAAAGGGAGGGTCTAGGGTGTCTAAACTATTATGCATGTAAAACAGCTGTTGCAAGATCTTAGACATTGGATGATAATATTTATGCAGCTACTGTATCCGAAAAGACGGGACCAAATATTCAAAACTTTGAGCTGGGCACAAAGTGGTTGTGCCCAGGAAGCGGGGAAGGCAGTCAGAATAGCAAAGGCCCAAACTGAGGAAAAGATAGCCAACTCAGTTAAGAAGTGGGACAAAACCTTTTACAGGTACATTAGGGAGCAAAGAAATACTAAGGCAGGGATACTGAGGCTGAATAAAGAGGAAGGTGGTTGGGCAGAGAGCAACAGTGAAAAAGCAGGGATTTTGGGCCATAATCATGAAGACATTTGTATGTAAGAACCTCATAATCAGACTAGAGTTTCATTAGTAACCAGTGTATGTCTTCAAGTGCTGAAGTAATGTGCTCTGGAAAACCCACATTTGAGTCCAATCTTGTTGCTGCATTTAGAACAGTGCAGTTTGTCAAGTTAACAACTTGGGAGACCCAATAGCAAAATATTACAATAATCAATTCTGAAAATAACAAATGCATTTACAGAGTTTTCAAATGAGATTCACGTACATATTTCTTAGCCTTAGAAAGTCTCCTAATATGGAAACAATGCCAATCTCCTAATTGAGTTTATGTGAGAATCAAAAGTCAGATTGCAATCAAATAGGACCCCTAAATTTTGGTGACAGTTACTGCTTCAAGATTATAGTGTAAGTCTGGAATTTTCAGCCGTCCTATTGATAAACCATTTAGCTGGCTTCTGCTCAGTTTTCACAATGGAAGAGCAGGGGGAGATACCTAATCCAGTCAAGAGAAGCACTCTGGATGGGGGGGGGTTGATTTTAGTCCTTTCATAGAAGAAAGGGTTCTCAAAGAACTCTTAAAACTGAAGGTGGATAAAGCAATGGGGCCTGATGGGATTCACCCCAGAATTCTAAAAGAACTAAGGGAATAACCAGTAACACCACTGACTACCCTTTTTAATAAATCATGGAAGGATGGTGTGGTACCTGAGGACTAGAGGAGTGCAGATGTGATTCCCCTTTACAAAAGTGGGAGCAAGACAGAGGCAGGAAACTACAGACCTGTCAGTTTGACCTCAGTGGTAGGGAAATGATGGAATCAATTCTGAAGGAAAGAATTGTTGAGTACCTAGAGGCCAGTGGGGCACAGGACCCAAGGCAGCATGGATTAACATCAGGAAGGCCATGTCAGACAAATCTGATTGATTTCTTTGACTGGATGACCAAAGTAGTAGACCAGGGAGGGTCTGTGGACATGGTCTACCTAGACTTTAACAAGGCATTTGATACAGTCCCGCACAAAAGATTAATAAACAAATTAGCCAGCCTGGGAGTGGGTCCCAGGGTGGTAGCCTGGGTAAAACACTGGCTGGACAACAGGACACAGAGGGTAATAGAAAATGGAGTCCACAGTGAAGAAAGGGGGGGTTCTAGTGGGGTACCTCAGGGTTCAGTACTGGGGCTGGTCCATTTTAATGTATATAAGTGACATTGCAGAGGGACTGGAAGGAAAAGTATGTCTCTTTGCAGATGACACAAAGATCTGCAACAGGGTTGATATGCAAGGTGGGGTGGAAAGGATGAAAAGGGACTTGGCAAGGTAGGAGGAATGGTCAAATGTATGGCAGCTTAGATTCAACAATGCAAAGAAGTGCAAAGTAATGCACTTGGGAAACAAAAACCCAGGAGAAGAGTACACAATGGGGGTTGAGATACTGACAACAACAAAAATGGAAAGGGACCTGGGGGTAGTCATATCAGATGACCTAAAGGTGGGCTAGCAATGTGAGAAGGCAGTAAGGAGGGCTGGGGGGATAGTGGGATGCATAGGAAGATGCATCACCAGTAGAAAACAAGAAGTTGTTGGCCCTCTGTACAGACAGTTGGTAAGACCACATCTGGAGTACTGTGTACAGTTCTGGAGACCCCATCTCCACAAAGACATAGACAGAGTGGAGGCTGTCCAGAGGAGGGCAACCAAAATAGTGCAGTGTCTGCACCAGAAGACGTATGAAGAAAGACTAAAGGAGCTTAAGATGTGTAGCCTCAAGGAAAGGAGGGAGAGGGGGGACATGATAGAAACTTTCAAGTATCTCAAGGGAATTAACAAGCTACAAGAGGGTAACATCTTTCAGAAAAAGAGACGTGCAAGGACAAGGGGCACAATTTGAAGGTAGTGGGGGGACAGCTCAGAGATAATGAGAGGAAGTATTTCTTCACAGAGAGGGTTGTAGATGCATGGAACAGCCTTTCTGAGGTGGTCGTAGAGTCAAAAACAGTGGGGGAATTCAAAAATGCATGGGACAGACATAAGGCAATTCTAATGGGGGGTAGGAGGAAGTAGGCTGTTGGTTAACTAGGATCTGCATCTTATCCGTTAGGTAGGGAAATGGGCAGACTAGGTGAGCCAAGCGGTCCTTATCTGCCATCAGATTTTATGTTTCTATGTTCTATGTCTATGTTTCACTTTGCACAGGGATTGTGCTGAAATCCCATATTCAAAGGTGTGTGCAGTGCATGCTAAATCCATTTGTGTGCACTCACAAAGAAAATGTTTGCAGCGTTTAAAGGTGTGGGTGGGACCATGCATACTGGTGCAGTGCAATATTCAGCATGATAGCGCTGTGAAACAGAATAAGTGAAAGTTACTTAGTGCCATGCAGTTACCACCTATAAAAAGGCGAATTGAAACCTGAGCATACCCCAGAGGTAGGCAGAGGCACTTCAGGCAACAGTGCAAGATGACGCTCAGAGGAGCACATATAGTGTACATGCTGCAGCAACACATACAGGAGGAGGAGAGGGCCGATGCCCTTCCTGGGCCCATACTTAGGCTGTGGAGGCACTGTGCTGCACACAGCCAGTGTCATCCATGAGTCACATACAAAGTCCTCAGTGACGACCAGCTCATGTGCCGGTAGAGGCTCAACAGGCCCATGCTCAGGCAGCTGCGTGAGCTGCTGCATGACCAGCTCCTAAGAGACACCCAGCGCAGCCATGCAGTGGCTGTTGAGCTGTAGGTAATGGCTGTAGTGCACTTCCTGGCCAGCGGAATATTCCAGACACCAGTGGAGGACACCAATGATATCTTGAAGTCTGCCACCTTGTGACTCTTGGGCTAGTTCTTAGACATTCTGCTAGGCCATGCTAATGAGTTTATTGTATTCCCCAGCACCCTGGTGAAGTGAACAGCAACTATGTAGCAGTTCCATCAAGTTGCACACCCACCATATGTACTCGGTGCCATTGACTGCACCCATGTTGCCATCTGGGCACCCACTGGTGATGGAGAGGAGGCCTATCTCAATAGGAAGGGTACCAATCCATCAGTTGCCTGGTGGTGTACAATGCAACAGGGCACATCATCAGTGTCCTGGCACAGTACTCTGGCAATGCCCATGACACTTTCATATGGCACAGTTCAATTTTATGCTGTAGGTTTGAAAGTGGGAACATCACTAGTGGCCTCATCTTCAGTTAGTATACACCACAGCCCCCCCCCAAAAGTCCCATATGGGACATGATGTGGTAGACATAGGTCCCAAGTATGCTAGGATCTATGGGTGGTCTGAATGGACCAGTGGTTGTTACCTGTCGATACTGTCCATGTGACAATGCTGCTATATGACCCTAACCTATGCCCTTTACCTTTACAGGGGTCAGTGCCTATTCCCTGCATCTCTGCCTTCTTACACCAGTCCTCTGCCCTGCCTCCATTGTAGAGGACAGGTACAATGCAGCACACACTGCCACACACAACATCTTCAAGCGTGTACTTGGAATGCTCAGGATGCAGTTCCAGTGTCTTGACCGTTCCGTTGGTGCTGTGTGCCATATTCCTTGTCTGTTGTGTACTACATAACATGGTGCTTAATGGTGGGGTATGTCTGCTGGTCACAGAGGAATACTGTGCATCAGATATGAAACCAGAGGACCAGGAAATACAACAGCAACTCAACAGGCATGATTCCAGAATGGCTAGGAAGGGCCAGGAATACTGACCACGAATCACACATGACATATACAGACATAGCAGGTGAGTACAGTTCAAACAGGAAATTGTAAGATGGTTAAGCAATGTATTATCACACAGAAAAAGCAACAACAACAATGCAAGCAGTGCAATATGCTAGGCATGGGGGTAACATGATGAGTGTGACACAGATGCAATGCTATGAGGAAGGGGGGTTGCAAATAAGGCACACACAAACATACCCCCATGTTAACAGGTGCTCCTAAGGGGTGACAACAGTGATAAATGCCATCCAGGTTGGTGGGGGGAAGGGGGTACATGGTGTAACAGTCCCACCATGCATACAGGTAGCACATGGGGTACATGCAAACTATACAGGGATACCCACCAACCAGATGGTGTAGGGGCTATACTACAAGCTATCCATGCTGGTCTTGGACAACCTGGGCTACAACACAAGGGCAGCTGGTGGTGTTGCAGGGGTGCAGGGGAGGTGGTTGGAAAACCCGGTTGGTGACGGGGTGACCATGCGCTGCCTATGTCTGCCTCCTACCATCTCTCTGGGTATGGACAAGTCTGCCTGTGCAGTCCCCTATATGTTGCATGAGTGGACCATGGTATGAGGATGTCCGTGGTGACAGGGTAACCCACCCTCAGCCCCGTAGACACTGCCCCTGGGGAGGAGCAGATTGCAACCTGGTGTGTGTGCTGTGTCCTCAGTGACCTAGAAGTCCTGGGTGTACTGGCATTCTCCTCCTGGCACTGCATGGTGTGGGTGTACTCTGAGGTGTCTTTTATGGGGTGGCACTAGTCACACTGGACAGGATGTGGCTATGGTCAGCTCTTGCAGTGCTCACCATCATGACTGCAACCTTCTGCTGAGCACCACACAGGTCCCGTGGGACCACCAAAGAGCTCCACATGCTATGCCTCTGCCTGCTGCTCAGCACATTTGTCAGCTCCTGCTGCACATTAGTCTGTGCCTCCACGGTGGACCGCAGCAGCCTCTATTTCTTCGTCACATCCCTCTGTCACTGGGGACTATCCAGTGGGACAGGGTTGGGCTGCACTTGCAGCCATTGTATGGGTTGGGACTGCACTATGGTAGGTGCAGCAGCCTATGGTGGGTGCTGCAGGCTGGCTGAGGCTCACCTGGTGTGATGGGCATGGGGTGGAAGGACCATGGACATGCTGCTGGAGGCATCACGGTGAGGCACAGCAGTGACTGACCCTGCAGTATCAGCAGGGGGTGGGTGGTAGGGTGCTGGCCATGGTTCTGATGAGGTCCTGGTGTGAGAGAGCAATAGCTATGCCAGGGACAGAGGTGGGTTGCACCCCTGTGACCTCTGGGCCATGTGGGGACAGTAGCTGGACTCCAGTGGTATGAGGGTTGGCAGTGGGGGAGGGCATCTCCCAGTCTGGGGCAGTCCCCGCCAGCTCCAAGCTCTCAGTGTAGGTTTCTTCACTGTCTTCTTCTATGGCCTCCTCGCTGCTGTCTTCCGGATGGTGCGGACAGTTGGTCAGAGGGACCGCACACACTAGGATGGTCCTGCAGAGTCCTGCTGTGTGTCCGAACCCCTGTGCTGTGCTGTAGGGAGATAAGAGGGGAGTTATATTATATTAAAAATACCACCAACGGGCCAGCCTGATGGTGCTGAGGGTTGAGGACCTGGATACCGCACCTCACGCCAAGCCGGCGACCTGTGTTCATGAACGGACACGGGCTGCCAGGGGTTGGCAGGGGAGAAGAAGGATTGAGCATCTGGAGGATTGCTCTTCTTCTTCTCCGGGGGGGGTTTATAGTGCCAGCGTCAGTTGCCCCCTGGCAGAGGCTGGGGGACAGGGCATCATGCTGTAATGTGGGGTGGAGCTGGGACAGACGCCGTCCTGCTGGCATCATTGCACGTTCCCAGCTCCAGGGTGACAGTTCAGAAAAAATTACCAGCCCCCGTGTATGAGCCACCTCGGTGCCCGACCCTCCAGCCACCACAGTTTTGCTTCAGCGGCCCCACTCGGGGGGGAGGCATCCCCGGGTGAGGGTGAGGGTGAGGGTCACAGAGGATAGGCGAGCCTATTTGCAGGGCTAGGGGTGTTGGCAGCACAAAGATTAATAAAGAAAAAAAATATCACCAACAGCTTAATCTAGTTCAAGGTCAGTTGGCATTCATCTGAATCCCCCTCCCACGGGTCATGCCTGAAAGGCAGAATTTGTCTAGTGCACTTACCCGGTCAACAAAAATTAAATAAATGAATAAATATAATACCATACAGGACAGAGCAGTGTGCTGACTTCAGCTTTAAAATTGAGCGGGCGCACCGAGCTCTGGCCCCTAAACCATCTAACCCCACAGCTAGGACTATATCAGCCATTCTCAAGCTGTCTAACTACAAAGATAAAGGGCAATTACTGAGGATGGCCTAGGCTAAAAAGATATATAACACTGCCCATCTCATCTTTGACAATGATTATTCAGCTGAAATTGCAAAACAGAGAGCGACCTATTCACCCATTCTAAAAATCCTTCGAGATCACAAAGTTCATTTTCAAATGCCATATCCAGCAAAGCTCAAAGTGTTTTGGGATTCTGGCATGGTGGTATATGATTCTGCAACAGAGGTACACCAGGAAATACTTAAGAGAGACTGGAGTGTGGAATCGGAGTGTCCACGAGAGCAGCGATCTCGTCCTCCATGTTTGGAATGGCATACAGCAGGAAAACACCCGCACAAGAACACCGCCTGAGCTCTGGCCTCGAAAACAATGGAAGACATCAAGGAGCTATTAGACAAATTGTGAGCACAGGTGCACAGAAACAACTCATCAGAAGACACTGCGAACACTTGATCACAGGGTGAGCACAGTGTTTTTTTTTTTCTTATCTGCTAGCAGGGGCTTGCCTGCATGCTGGTTCTGCCTGCATCTCCACCCGATTGGAGCTCTCCCCGGGATATATTTCAGAATGGGGAGAGAGGAAGCTCCACGCCTGAAGAGAGCACCATAAACTGATGACTGTATATCTTCTAGCCTTTTATTTACATATGTGACGTTTAATTTAAATCTAAGGTCTCCAGAATGACTATCCCATTTTTACAGTAATGATTTCAGAAGAAACAATATTGGATCTCCTTCTTCCCTTTCCATTTCCCTGCTTATATGATTTCAATGTTGGAAACTCTCATGTGTTGTAAAATAGTGCTATATTTTAAATAACATGGTGGCTTAGATGGGGTGAACTTCAATCCTGTCAGGAGGCTACTTTGAGTTTGAGGGAGGGGGAAGAGAGTATAATGTTTAACACCAAAAGCATTTTAATCTTTTTTCTCGCCTATGTGGAATATAGGGAGGTTCATCAGCCTCCACAACCCTGATGTCAGGTGGGAGGGGAATCCCTTTTCCTTTGCATTAGCAAGCAAGTAACCCAACGTATCTCAGGCATTTTCTAAGATCAAGGGTATGGAGTAGGAGAAACTACTGTGACACATTCCTGGAAACCAAAGCCCGGAGTTGGGCCATGGTGGGCTTGATAGTTTGTTTTTTGCCATCTTTATGGAACCCAAGGCGTATCGGATTTGGGCAGGCCTGGTGCTACTAGGGGCCACTTCCCCCCTCCCACTCGAGTGGAAATCCTGTGTTGGCCATTCACTCGAGAAAACAGGGAACACAATAATGTATTCCCCTACCTTGGGAGTCACTTTGTTAATAGTTTTAGAGGTTGTTTTTTTTCAAACTCTATTTTTTGCCCCTATCATGCCACCGAACTCTCTCCAGCAACCTCCGGGACTGCAGTCTCTACCTCCCTATGTGGCTCGGCTGCCCCATCAGCTCCTCTCCAGCTCCGGGTATCCCTCGGGTCTACCCTCTGGGGAAGGGTCACCCCCGCCCAAAAAGCTCTTTCTTTAAGTATTGAGATACCGGGCTGGAGGGGGGGGAACAGCAGAGGGGGCCGAGTCGGTTTCTGGGAGTGTGGACTGCGGAGGGAGGTGCCTTCACCTATCGGCGGAGGAGGCATTTTTTTGCATACTTGGTTATGCCCCTGTGGACCCCGGCTGTCAAGACAATGTACTGCTGTGGCTCCACCCCCTGACATATGCTACGATGCTACTTTTGGCAACCTCCAGCCTCTGCAGAGATTGCTCCTTGAGCAGTCATTTCCCCAACCCTCCCTGGGAAAGATAGAGCAGTCCTTCAGATGCTCAGTCGCTTTCCCCCCTGCTGACCCCCAGCAGCCCAGGCTCGTTCCTGAAACCGGGTCGCCGGCGTGATGCGAGGTGTGGTGTCCAGCGCCTCAACCCTCAGTGCCACCGGGGCCAGCAATAGTTTTAGAGTTGGTTACCTGTTATGCTGTTTTAATATGGTTACACTTGACATGCTAAAGTATACTGGTTTTACAATCGAGTGAAAAGTAGATCTAGGTAGTAATAGCTGGAAACCTGCCTACAGGACGATTGTCCCACATAATAGCAATATATTTATGAGTGAGATTATACACAGAAAGTTATGTCTGATAAGGATAGCAATTGACAGTTCAGGAGAGACACCACTAGGGGTCTTAGAAAAATGAAAAGTATAAACGGATAATAAATCGCAATTAGTGTTTGTGTCTCAGAATGTTAACGATTTAAACAATCCCATTAAGAGATACAGGATACTTTCTACTACTAAAAAACAGAAGCCAGCATTTGTACTCCTTCAGGGGACCCATTTAAGCAGAGATGAACATTTAAAACTGGCCAAATTTGGTTTTGCTCAGGTGGTAGCTTCATCATACAAACGAGGGAAGCGGAGGGGAGCAGTGGTTCTGATACCACAACACACCCAATTTCAAGAGGCAGCTTCATATTCGGACCCAGAGGGCCAACTAGCTGTTGTGGTGGGCATGCTGGAAGGCAGCCCCATCACTATAGCCTCCCTATATATATCACGGGGCTCAAAGGTGGCAACAATATGGGCATTTTGTCAGAAAATTACAGAGTACCACAAACTAACTCTGATTATGGGGAAGGGGAGGGTGCATAACCAAATTTACAGTTAGGAAGATACTACTAATTCTAGACCTGTGAAGAAAACCCCTGCACAAAAAGCAGCTTTGAATTATTTTAAAGGAGTACAATGGGTGGATGCCCAGAGATCATTATACCCAAGAGGGTGGGAGTACACCCATTTCATGGCCCCTCATGGCACCTATGCAAGAATAGATTATTTCTTGATTTCAGGGGAACATCAGCACTTACAAAAGATTGCCAGCATATTCCCTTGGTTCTTTCAGACCACTCTCAGCTGGTTCTTAGGTTAAATTGGTCCTCTGAGAGAGGACAGACAATTTGGAGATTTAATAATTTTCTTTTCAATTTACCAGAATTTACAGAAATAGTCAAGGCTAGGGTGCCTCAGATAATCCAGGACAACCTCTCCCCAGAGATAAGCAAAGCAACTTTATGGGATGCACTAAAGGTAGTCCTGAGGGGGGATATTATTAAATTTGCAGCCAACTATAAAAGACAACAGACACAATGTCTGGAGAAACTGCAACAACAGTTGAAGGATCTCCAGACACAGCACTCTGCGGGGGATAAGACAGTGTACTCACTGCTACATGCCACCCAGCAGCAGACACAACAGCTACTGGACATTTGTACCGAGCAGGCCCTACAATAGTTACACCAAAAATACTATGAAAGTGGCCCAAGAGCCACACGATTATTAGCCCATAGGCTTAAGCAAAAGATTTCCAAAACCACCATTACACAAGTTAAAGACCCAGAAATAGGTCAGCTAGTTAGATCCCCACACCGGATTGCTCGAGCTTTCGAGAAATGTTATCAGAACCTATACAGTCCAGAACATACCCCAGACAAAGAGCAGGTCCTAACCTATCTAACAGACCTGCACTTGCCTACCTTTTCTCAGCAACTTCAGCAGGCCTTAGACCAACCTATCACTGAGGTGGAGCTAAAGTAAACCTTTGCCAATTTAAAATCTAACAAAAGCCCAGGCCCAGATGATTTTACGGGTTAATTTTTTAAGATATTCAAGCCAGTTCTAAGTGATGCTTTACTGGATGCCTGTAGAGAAGTGTAGGAGGGGGAAACAATTCCAGTTAGTTGGAATTATGCTACTATTACTAGCATCCCAAAACCTGGGAAAGATTCTACACAGTGCATGGCATACTGACCTATCTCGGTGCTTAACATAGATTATAAATTATTTGCAACCATTATAGCTAAAAGGTTGGAGCTCACCTTTTCCCCTTACTGGTTAACCAGCACAAACAGGTTTTGTTCCTGGTAGACAAACACAAGACAATATTAAAAGGTCGCTCCACCTCCTGCATTATGCTGCCCGGTCAGAGGCCCCCTTCCTACTTTTATGTTTGGATGCAGAGAAGGGCTTTGACTGGGTGGCATGGCCATTCCTTGGAGCAGTGCTGCAAAGGCTGGGCTTCAAGCAACCCATTTACCAAAATCATAAATGCTATATATACATGCCCGATGGTGTATATAAAAGTAAATGGGAGGGTTTCCACTCCAATATCTCTGAAGAGGGGTACCAGGCAAGGGTGCCCCCTGTTGCTCCTCCAGTTTGCCCTCTACCTGGAGCTGTTGGCGCAGGCTCTCTGACAAAACAATGAAGCGAGGGGCTTGGAAGTAGGTGGAGAGAGCCATAAATTTGCACTATATGCAGATGACCTGCTTATTTACCTAACAAATCCAGAACAATCCCTGAAACCATTATGGAGCGTGCTAAGGGAATTCGGGACCCTGGCAGGGTATAAGATAGAAACATAGAAACATAGACTTTGACGGCAGATAAGGACCGCTAGGCCCATCTAATCTGCCCATTTCCCTACCTACAGGATAGGCCGCAGATCCTAGTTAACCAACAGCCTACATCTTCCTGCCCCCCACAAGAATTGCCTTATGTCTGTCCCATGCATTCTTGAATTCTCCCACAGTTTTAGACCCCACAACTTCCTCAGGAAGGCTGTTCCATGCATCCACTACCCTCTCTGTGAAATAATACTTCCTCACATTGCACCTGAACCTCCCCCTTCTATCTTTAAATTGTGTCCCCTTGTTCTTGCATGTCTCTTTTTCTGAAAGATGCTACCCTCTTGGACTTTGTTGATTCCACTGAGGTACTTAAAAGTTTCTATCATGTCCCCCCTCTCCCTTCTTTCCTCAAGGGTATACATATTAACCTCCTTTAGTCTCTCCTCATACGGCTTCTCTTGCAGACCCTGCACCATTTTAGTTGCCCTCCTCTGGACTGCCTCTATCCTGTCTATGTCCTTGCAGAGATGGGGTCTCAGAACTGGACACAGTATTCCAGATGGGGTCTCACCAACTGTCTGTACAGAGGGATAACAACTTCCTGTTTTCTGCTGCTGATGCCTCTCCCTATACATCCCAGTATACCCCGGCCCTCCCTACTGCCTTCTCACATTGCTTGCTAACCTTAACGTCATCTGATATGATTACCCCCAGGTCCCTTTCCTGTTTTGTTGTTGTTACTACCTCCCCCCCCAATTGTGTATTCTTCCCTTGGGTTCTTGTTTCCCAGGTGCATTATTTTGCACTTTTTTGCATTGAATCCTAGCTGCCATACGTCTGACCATTCCTCCAACCTTGCCAAGTCCCTTTTCATCCTTTCTGAACTAAACTCTAGTAAAACAGAAGTGCTACAGATAAATTATAACCCATCAGAGGAAACTAAAGTGGAATTCTCCTTTAAACGGAACCTCCAAAACTTAAAATATTTAGGAATCCAATTAAGCCTATGTAGCACCCAACTATCTTTAGTTAACTACCCCCCCCCCCACCATTGCATAACTGGAAATGGACCTGGAAAATTGGGCAATTGTCCCACTGCCTCTCATGCAGAGGATTAACGCAGTCAGGATGGTGTTATTACCAAGATTTCTGTACCTTACTCAAACCTTACCTATAATAATACCAAGAGATTTTTTTAGGGCGTTAAACCATAGGATTCCTAGATTTTTGTGGGGATCACAGAGGCCTAGGATCAGATATACCCTCCTCCAACTACCTAAAAAATTAGGAGGTCTTGCTCTCCCCAATTTAAAGAAACATAGAATTTGACGGCAGAAAAGGACTGCTTGGCCCACCTAGTCTGCCCATTTCCCTACCTGATGGATAAGCTGTAGATTCTAGTTAACCAACAGCTTACTTCCTTCTACCCACCACTAGAATTGCTTTATGTCTGTCCCATGCATGCTTGAATTCTCCCACTGTTCTTGACTCGACAACCTCCTCAGGCAGGCCGTTCCATGCATCCACAACCCTCTCCGTGAAAAAATACTTTCTAACATTACCTTTGAGCCGTCCCCCCTCTATCTTCAAATTGTGCCCCCTTGTTCTTGTACATCTCTTTTTCTAAAGCTATACTACTACTATGCTGCCCAACTCAGAACAGTAATATACCAGCTACATAGGCAGTATGTTGCGAGGTAGAAGACCATAGAAATGCAGTAGGAGGATCTCCTAGAGATGAATAGGATACTACTAACACAAGGCAACATCTATGAGTGTTAGGGAGAGCCCAGCCCATATACACATGCCACACTGAAATGCTTGTATGACATTCTTACTAATAAAAAACTGACCCAGTGGAGGCCACTTCTTTTCTCCATCTCATATGCAGATTCCTTCCCACTAGCTACCATGGATCTGGGATTTCTCAGTTGGGAAAAGGCAGGATTACACTTAAGTTGCACACTTTATCAAGGAAGAACGCTTCCTTACCCTAGCGGACCTAACATCCCAACACGGACTTCTGCCACAGGATACGTTCAGATATTTTCGGGTACGAGACTATATTAGGCTTCTCTTCCGAGACCTATGGGAAAACAACCCACCATCCCAAATGATATACATACTGACAGCAGTAGTGGGAGGCAAAGCCACTCTGGAACACATAATTTCTTATTTATATAAGGTATTGCTATCAATAGAGGTAGACTCCCTGGAAACTACTAAAGCAGCTTGGGGTTCTGACTTGGGGACACAGATTCCTGACGAGGTCTGGGAGAGACACCTGAACAAAATACATTGGGGAACAACAGCGGTAAGCTGGGAGGAATTTTCCTGGAAAGTGACACTTAGGTACTTCAGGACCCCCTAAATACAGGCAAAATACCAATCCACAAGACACCCCATTTGCTGGAAAGGATGTGGGTACACCCCAGTGGCATTGGCACATATCATGTGGGAATGCCCTATGGTGGGTCTTTTCTTTCAGGCCTTACAAGAGGCATTGAGAAATGTCTTTACCCCAACCTTAGCCCTCACTCCCAACTTATTTTTCTTTTTGGAGTTCCTCAAAGACTGCAGAGACCCTAACACAAGTAGACTGCTCAGGATCTCTAGTTTAGCAGCTCAGAAGGCCATCACCAAAGAGTGGTTAACACAGGACTCTATATCTATAAAACAATGGCAGGATATAATGTTGGCAATATATTGGATGGAATCCCTAATGTCACTCTTAAATAAAAAAACAGTCAAAATTTGAAATAATATGGAGGAGATTGGTGTTATGTGTTTCACCACTGAGACCTGATCTAAGGGCTGACAACTAATCAAATATTTAATAATGCCACTTTTGAAATGTGAAATCTGGTGCTACCAACTTCTTTATGAACTGAAATATATTGCACAGAATTTAATTATTGTAAACATGTACATGGTAGAACAGTATGAATCAATTAGCTGTCAAGTATTGTAAATAGTTGTGTTTTATCTGTCCTTGTTTTACTCGTGTATGTTTACAATGTATATACTGTCTCACCTGAAGGAAAAATTTAAATAAAGAAAGTTAAAAAAAAAGGTCAGAGTAGTGTGCTGGCCGATGCTGCATGCATGCATGCCCCACCGTACACTGCACCGCACCGATGCATTGTGTGCAGTGCAGTGCCTATATTCCACAGGTACCGGCACACCCATACACTAGAAGAGACGCCATCACCATGGGGAACCCAACATAGCACTAGTGTCCACATGGCCCATCACCAATGTGCTCAGGGAACACACATTCAGCACCTGTGGACACACACCCTAGCAGAACCAGACACACTCCACTATCCCAGGGTGTACACATCTCGGCCCTGGTGGGCACACGGGCAGCATATGGGGCATTGTCATAGGTATGCAGACAGATGGGCAGTCACTGGGTGACAGGAACACAGTAGTGTTGCCCACACCCCCTCTGCTACCTAGCTTTGGCTTCTGCATGCACCCATACTTTTAGACACCCACAGACATGTTTGGACTATGAGATGTCACACTGGCAGTCACTCACATGGCTGAACATGTCCCACCGGACTTTCATATCTGCCTCCTAGCACTGCTGTCAACTCCATGGGCTGTTAAGTGGATGCTATGGCCTCCCTCGCAGGATCCAGGGAATGTGCAGCCACCAGTGCTCATGGCCTCTGCCTGTGGCATGCAGCTCCCTGGGCAGCATTGCTTTGACCTCCTTTGTGTGCCTCTTCTAGTGCCTGAAGTGCTTCCTCACCACTTCAACATGCCTGTTCCATCAACTGATGGCACTGACTTCCTCCATGATCTCATCCAAGGCCTGCCATATGCGAGCACTGGTGTTTTTGCATTGGGCCATGACATCCTCCCTGGTCTTGTAAGCCTGTGCCACTGCATGCAACTCCTCTTCATTGAAGTGGTGGGCCTGCAGCCTGTCAGTATCCTCCATGGTACCTGCTGGACAGGGGGAATGCAAAACAGGTGACTGGAGAGTACAGGCAGCAGCACACAGCTGAATGGGACAATGGTGTACCCCCACCCATGACCACGTAGCTGTCCCAGTGATGTATATTCTCCCACAGCCCTAGGCCTACTGACAATGGTCCATTCATGTGCACACCCTGCCATTGTGTTGCACACAGACAGGCAGCAGAGGATGGAGGCATGGGCCCCACATACCCATGGGCTTCCAACACGGATGCATGATTGTGTGGGGGTGACACTCCGGCAGTGTGCACCATGGACCATCGGGGCCCCTTCCCAGACACAGCAGCACCACCGCTGGATGAGGATACCATCAGACAGCACCTCCAATTATGTCCTCAGTAGTGCTGCACACAGCATACACACAAGGGTAAATTTCACAGGAGTCACAGGCCCTCCATCCAAGCATGACCCCTGCACATTTCTGACAGGCCCACCACCGCCAACATGCAACCCCAGGCAGACCTATTGTTGAAGGACAACACCACCCAGAAAAGAGGATGTGATGGGTCCCCCACCACAGCACTTCCCCTGTAGCAGGGCTGCCAACTGTGCAAGTCATCCCATACTGTACAGGGCATGGAACATATGTAGTTGGATCATGTGTCCATGGTGGTACAGTGGCTATACGGGCAAACTGCCTACAGTGTCCACCACAGTCAGGGGCATGATGCAGTCAGAAATTCTGGAGGGACACAAAATCTCAGCCTCTCTAGGGGGGTCCGGGAGCATGCCCCCCGGGAAAATTTTGAAAAACTGAGGCCAAATGGTGCATTTTGGTGACTTTCAGCAGTCCAGAAAGCTGTTCCCCAACAAGCTAAGTGCCATAATACTGATGTAGGTTAGAGGAATGATCAATTGTTTTTGTCCTTTGTTCATTCTACTTACAGTGTTACTGTTTGTATACATTTTTTTTTAAGAATTAGTATGACTCCCACATTATCAGGCCCCACTACTCCCACTGCCCACTGGTCTTCCCACACATCACCAGGATGCCAGCACTCTCAGGCCCCACCACTCCCAACTGCCTACTGGTCCCCAACATAGCACCATGATACCAGCATTCTCAGGCCACAGTACTCCCACTGGTCTCCCTGCACAGGACCATGATGCCAGTATTTTCAAGCCCCCAACACTCCCGATTGCCACTGTTCCCCACCACCACCACGCACACAGCAACATGATGCCAGGACTCGGGGCCCCAACACTCCCAGCTGCCCATGTGTCCCCCACAGAGCAGCATGATGACAGGACACTTGGGCCCCACCAATCCCACTGCCCACTGGCTCCCCACACAGCAGCATGATGCCAGCAGTTCCAGGCCCCACCACTCCTGGCTGCCTACAGGTCCCCCACATTACAAAAGAATGATGCCCGCACTGTTGGGCAACACCGCTCCTACCTGCCCACTGGTTCCCACAGCACTCACATTTGATGGGCCATCACCTGATTACCCATCCCTTTTTCTTCATCCCAGAAGCAATCAGGGTGGCAAGTTCCCTCATGGTACAAGTGCATCAGTCCAGCCTTTGCTCACATGTCAGAGACCAAACTTGGCCCACCAGGCAGGTCAATCACAAATCACTTCAGGAACGACACAACACTGCTAACCTCCCCAGTAAAGAGAGATCTGACCCTGGGCCATCCAATACACAAGGACCTGGGCTGGCCCACAAACCCCAATTGCCATGCATGGCATGGAAGCATGCAGCGGTACTGCTTTGTCTGGCCAGGCCACTGACTAGAAAAGGGGAGTTTCACATTTTATTCGCTTTTGTCCTGTGCAGCACAATATAGTATTACTACAGGTAACAACTCACCCTCGCAGGCCTTTACTCTCTCCCATCCTTGAAGAATCCTCCCTCCCCACCCCACCCCCATCCCCACCATAATATTTCAGGTCTGCTCACTTCTTCAGTAAGTAATACATAAAGACAACTCTCAGATCTACAACCATTCCTGTACTTTACAGGAAAATTTAGCACTCTACAGGAAAATGGTTCCCATAGACTTGCACTAATTCTTGCAAGAGATCCAGGCAATTCAGTTTCCCTATGAAAAATGCCAGTCTTAATTTTGGAGCACTGCATTCAGATTTCACATCGATCATCTCTCGCTATTTTATGGTATAGAAGGGTAGCATTAGCAAGCATCCTCACCGTACCCCATCACCGTTATATTTTTATTCCACCAATCTGCTATTTCTCCATTCTCAGCTGTCAACAGCTCTCACTTAGCTGGTTCCACAGTTTTTTCCATGGCTGATCCTTCCCTCCTCCTTTGCTGCTGGTGCTCGATCCTCACCTCCTCCAACAGTGACACCAACAGTCACTCAGAGTGACCGTGTGATAAAAAATTAATAACTGGATTTGTCCGATGACCGACGACTCTGATCTCCTCAATCCTCAGCTTTCTCACCAGTCAGACAAAAAGACAGTAGCCTAGTCACTACTACTCACATTGACTCCTGTCTACAATCTGCCTGTGGCCCGGCCCTGCCCACACTTTCCCTGCTGCAAATGCACTGAGAGTCTGCAGCATAAACCTGGCTTTAAAGCCTTTATCATAGAATCAAAGAAATCTGCCAGCAGAAAAGGACCCATCAGCCCATCCAGTCTGCCCGTAAACCCCACCCTCTAGGAAGACCCCCTCCCTCCCATACCAGCCTGCCCTCTGCCCGCTAGGCCCATATGCATGTCCCAGGCTCTTTTAACATTGTCTACTGTATCCGGCCCCACCACCCAATCCGGCAGCCTGTTCCATGGCTGTACCACTCTCTCAGTAAAAAAACTCCCCCTGATGTTACCTTTGAATCTGCCCCCCTCCAGTTTGTAGGTATGCCCCCTAGTGGAATTGTTCTTGCTCAGTTTGAAGATGCTGTCTACCTTCACTCTATTTATGCCCCTCAAGTATTTAAACATCTCCACCATACCCCCCTCTCTCCTCCAGTGTGTACAGGCCCAGTTCTCCCAGTCTCTCCTCGTATGACTTCCCCTGCAGCCCACTCACCATTTTGGTTGCTCTTCTCTGGACCCTTTCCAGCCTGTCCTTGTCCCCCTGCAGGTATGGCCTCCAGAATTGGACACCATACTCCATGTGCGGCCTGACCATGGTTTCGTACAGTGGCAGGATCACCTCCCTCGATCCTCCTGCTTGTAAAACCCCTCCCTATGCATGCCAACATTCTTAGTGCCTTTCCTGCTGCTCTGTTGCACTGGCTCCGGACTTTGACTGTCTGAAATGGTTATCCCCAGGTCTCATTCCTGTTTCATCTCTTCCAGCCCTTCCCAGAAGTAGCACACCTGTAAGTCATTGAGGAAAGTTGGGGGGACAGGACTGGGGGTGATCAGCCGAACCGGGGGCTTAGTGTAGGAAAAACAGATTAACTGCATATAGCAAAAAAAAGTTTTACTAGGAAAACATACTGAAATGGTAACATAGAGGATAAAGTATGGGTCGGGATGTGTAACGAGAAGTTTACACCCACTCGAGGGGTTAGATGCTACATAAACCCCGAAAGCGAACCTCGAGGAGTTTATTAAAAGCATCTAACCCCGAGGGTGTGTGTAAACTTTGAGTTTACACACACCAACCCATGTTTTATTTGCTATAATTGCTGGGCTTACCTTTTTCGCCTCAGCAATTACATAAAATGAATGCATGTTGCTACTTGGCCCACCTGGTTCTGAAAGGAAAAGCAGCAGTGTGGGCATGTGTAGAGCGAGGAAAACTGTGCACGTGTTTGCCATTATAAACACTCCTTTATAACAGCAAATTACGCCACAGTTTCCCTATGGGAAAGAGGCTAAGCCAGTTATTATAGCCGTTTCCAGATGTGTCCAGGGAGTAGGGTACACAAATACAAAAAGGTGCATAATAAAAATACATTAACAGTTTAGAAACAATAACATTCTGACTGGGGTGTGCCAGGATAGGCAGTATAGCACAGTGGTTTAAGGCTCTGAGCTGCAAACCTGGAGACCTGGGTTTGAATCCCACAGCCCCCACTTGCATACTGTGTGACCCTGAGCAAGTCACTTAACTTCCTTGTGCTCCCAGGTCACACCGTAAACAAGAGTCAGCTTAGTACGCCTCTCCTGGTTAAATAAAAAAAAAAAGGATATGGACAGTTAAATAAATGAGATGGAGACAGAATCTGGGGGGTGAAGCAAGGAAACCCCTTTTCACAAATGTTCACAGCATGTTATAAAACAAGGCGCTATGACAGTGTGTGGGCTGAAAACCAAACAAAGGTAATATTAAATGTATGCTGTAAACAGAGTAGAATTGATATATTGGCCATACATTTTTTTATGTGAACTAGAGTTGCCTGGAGTCAGCAACAGCTAGTCCAGTGTTGAAGGATTGTACACTAGGGAGCTCTTGTTTAGGTCGAGGAGAGGAAGGGGAACCTCTGGATAGCAGGAAGTAATAGGCTGGCTGGGCGGGGGAGGGGGGAGTAAGGTGGACTCCAGGGAACAACTGGTGGAAGAGAGAGTTACGAGATATACTGCTGGATACCAGAAAGCAATCACTTGGAATCAGGGAGAAGGTGGGGGCAGTTGTGCCACAACAGTAGCACTAGTTTTTACACACTGCTCTTTCATGAGCCCAGAAGAACCAGTCCTAAGGCATGAACCTCTGCTTCCTCTATTTCTATTCAGGGGATTTATGCACTGTCAGAATGTCAATTTAGCCGTTCAAATTGTTTTTTAAATGAGTGTTTTCACACCATCATGCACCAAAGCATTGCTATTAAGATATGAGGACATGGGTGGGAAAAAGGTAAGGATGCACGGATAGCATTAACTGGTGTGGTCTTAGGAAAACTTGAGGATCACTGCACCTGTCAGTAAAGGGAGCTAACTGGTCTATGGGTGTCATTCCAGAGGACCTCCTCTGGCATTAGCCAGTAATGGTGTCTGGGTGGAAAGTCCAGAGCTGAGAGATAAGCAGAAGTATGACTAGGCAGACGAATAAGAGTGCATTGTGGAATCCAAACATAATTAAATGTTCAAGGCAATCCAACATATAAAATCATCTGTGGCTCATATACCATGGATCATAAAACTATGACCAGAGGTTAAAGGTCATGGAAGCAGTGGTAATGGACTTGTCTCATTCTACCAAAATACACAACAGAGACCTACTATACCTCCTTAAATGGGACTGTCTTCTGCAGGCAAAGCTGGAGGACTTGGAGAACCAGAGCAGTTGTAACAACCTCTGCATCCATGGAGTAAGGGAGGGTGCAGAGGAAGCCTTTCCAATAGCAACAGATTTGGTGGTTCATATCTGTCACACAGTGCTTAAAATACTGGACTCTGGCTGGCTCCGTGGCACTGAGCGAAGGGGTTCGCTCAGCATGCTGGCGACCCAGGTTCATGCCCTGAGCCCGGGTGTTGGCAGCGGAGACTGGCAGGGAGGGAATCTAGATCGTCCATTGGACACTTAATTCCCAGGAGGATGAGCAGGGCCTCGGCCCCTGGCAGTGGACTGGGCGACATGCATGGAGTGTGCAGCCTTGGCACACCCCCACATGTTCCTGCCCCAAGACGCCCTGCCACGTAGGCCCAATCAGGGTTGAGTGTGGGCAGGTCAGAAAATGGCCATATGATGGTCGCCAGTCCCCTGTTGCCACAAAAGCCCCGGATCACCCGGACCGACACCATCAGCACCCAGGTCAAGAAAGATGTGCCTACTGGCGCTTTCTTCCTCGGAAGGGGGGGACCCGTCCGATGAAGGGATATGTTGGGTTTCCTGTGGGGCTGCTAATATGGGGTGGTGGATGGCGGCGGGAGTAAAGTGACAGTGGGTGCACCTAGATGGCCTGAAGGAGAGGCCGGTCGGCGGTGCACGGAAGGTGCAAAAAAAAATACTGGACTCAATAAACATCAAGGTGGAGAGAGAACACAGGTTACTTGCAAATGAGTTTTTCTTAATGATTTTTCGCCTGGTAAAATAAAGATTGATTGATTGATACTGGGCCTATCTTGGGTGGCCATTTTGTGCCAGGTTAAGCAATGGATGGGTCGTATTTCATACAAAGCTATTGGTTTTTAAACCAAAAGACCAACAAATATATTCCCGATGATCAGCATACAAGAGCATCCCAAAATTATACTGTAAACTGCATGCAGGATTAATAACACACAATTTAAGGGCAGAAAAGCTTTTTAGAGCAGAACTTCTCCAATGCCCTGAACATAAAACAAGAAATAGTTACAGACATAATAAAACAGGATAAAGAGAAAAATACAAAGCTCAGACTCACCTTCCTAATCCTGCTCAGTGTTTTCATACATACTGGGGGGCTTGAGTTAGTCAATGATGACAATGGGTGGAAAGAGACACACAGGGGTCCTTGTAGCATGCAAACACACTGTGTGTGCTACCGCATGTTCGCAGCCCCAGCAACTCCAGAAGGAACAGACACCTGAGTAGAAAAGCTGCCACAGCAGGGTCAATTCCTTGCTCTCTGCAGGCCCTGCACTGCTGGACCTCAGCACTGGATTCAGTCTCTGCTGGGGGTCTTTTCCCCCCACCCCAACAGACCCACTCTGGGGGCTGCTCCAGAGTGTCTCTCACTCATCCTCAAGATCAGGTAAATCAGGTGACAGGGCTGGGAGAGACTCTTGGGGGCTCTTGAATAGAAAGGAGCATACAGATTAATAAAAAAAAAGGAACCACAAACCATGTTATGTTTATTTTTTTAAGATTTTTGATGACTGGTGGTGGTAGACTCAACTGTCACTCTCATATTACATCCGACCAATTCATCGACCAGTGGGTCTGGCAGTCTGTGTGCTCCCTAGTCCCTAACAAAGCCAAGCTCCTGCGCCCTGTCCCCCCCCCCCCGATCACAGTCATAGACCTTGCCCTGGCAGCCTACAGCTGTGCAAACTCTTTCCTTTCTTCCGCCCCCCTGCAGTACTGACCCTTTTCTTTAGGAAGCAGCCAGGAACTTTACGCAGTGTTCTGGTCAGGAAGAAGTTACTTGGAACACACTCGACCGGACCGACAACGCTCTCTTAGTAGGCCTCAGCTTAAGTAATCATGTTATCAAAAATGGATGACCTTATATACAAAAATAAACTTACATCAACAAATATTTCTTACTAGCCACCAAATGAACTTATTTCCAGACAGTCCTGTACCAATACTGAAAAACAAAATGTCTGCGCAGCTCAAAGGACTAGGTTATCTGTCCCCTTAGATAGTCAAGGTGCAGGATGCAGGGTAAATACTCAGAGAAAATGGGTAATCCTATGGATTAGTTCATCTGCACACTTAACTGAATAAAGGCACTTAATTCCTGCTTCCTTTATTCAAAATGTTATTTAAACAGAGACAATACGGCAACTTCAAATACACATAGAAATTTTAGTACAAATAGTAATGTGCAAACTTGCAAGAAAATACTTGATTCAGTGCTTAGCCCCAGGTGTAAAGTCCTAATTTTTGCAAATCCAAAAATGATCTCCTTTCTTCTGGCTTATTTGCCTAGGTGTCCTACACCACGCCGGTGACCCGTGTTCAGGAATGAGCACTGGTTGCCGGGGGTCAGCAGGGTTAGAGAAGGATCGAGCATCCCTAGGACTGCTCTCCTTCTCTGGGGAGAGGGGGACAACAGTAGTCGGTGAATGTTTGACCCCTAGTGAAGGATTGGGGCAGCACGCTAACACTGCAGATAGGGGTGGGGAGGGAGCAGACACCTAGAGGAGCATGCAAAGAAACATGTGCGCGACCACTGTTGGCATCATTGCACACTCTGGCCCCAAGGAGAAGCAGAAAAACAGAAAAAGGTGGTGCTCAGTCATGGCGGCTTGATGGCTGTACCTCCAAGACCTCAAACCCAGAGGATCCGCTCCTGGAGCACAGATCCAGACCCGTTGGGGGAGATAGGGGGCCCCCCATGGGTACCGAGTGTACGCTGGCCCTGGGTAGCACATGTAAGTCTGGTGGGGTCTAAGTAGGCATGAGAGGATGGCTGCTGGATGATCTGAAAATGGAGAAGAAAGAAATACATGATAAAAAAAATGGTTTCCTTACTTCTGGCTCAGTTGACTAAAGCCAATATTTACTGTTGAACTGGTGTGTCAGTGTTTCTGTTTTTGTGCATTCCTGCTGTCCTTTTGGTTAGCCTTTTTCTCTTAGTAGAGGACTTTTTCTTATTTCTTTTTGCTGCCAAATGGCACACACCTATTCCCCTGGCAAGGGTCAGCTACAATGAAAAGCGTTAGCCTAAGCTTCGGAGTCTGGTTACTCCATCCTCAGAGCTAACCAGATTCTGAAATGTAAGCTAACATTGTTCATTGAAGCTGCCCCTAGCCAGGGGAGTGGGTGCGTGTTGTTTGACAGTAAAAAGAAGTAAGAGGTGGTCCTCTGCTAAGAGAAAAGGCCTAACTAAAAGGACAGCAGGAATGCGCAAAAACAGAAACACTGACACACCAGTTCAATAGTAAATATTGGATTTAGGCAATTGATCCCAAAGTAAGGAAACCATTTTTATGTTTGCTTGTGCTCATGCTCAAGAAACATTATGTGGCAGCTTAGGAGAGAAACGGGTTGTAGAGGCGCGGCACTGTGACAGCCAATGGAGGCATTGCATTTGGGGGTTTGGCACTGGTGGACCAATGGAGGCACAGTGTGCTGATGACACTTGCTTCTAAAAGTGCCACCAACTTGTAATGTTTTTTTTCACCTCAGCAATCAGGGGCTGCCTCGTCATTGCAGTGTCAGCCATTCTGCTGCAATGAGGGAGCGACCCGTCATTGCAGGTGGAATGTTACCTAGTGTAATATTGTTTGAGAAACATGGCAAGCCACCGCCATGTTCACAAACAATATTATACAGCCCCACTGCTGAGGGGTGCCTAATCCTCGGCAGCATGTGCCCCCAAACATTCTTTGTTTGCTGACGGGGCCCCAATCCCTGTCAGCTTCAATCCCCGTCTCCAGTTTAATTTCACTGATGGGGAGCCCACTTCCCATCGGCAAAATGTCTTCCCCCAAAAGTAGGTTTGTGCTTGGGGTGCCCACTTCTTGGTCTTGTGCCCCAGAGTAACCCAATGGGGTGCCCAATCACCCGCCGCCACAGTTGCCCCCAAAAACACGCGGTGGCACGCTGGAGCCCACCCCAGCATGCCAAATGTCCCAGTTAAAAAACAAAAATCCTGTAAATCAGAAAACGGTCCCTCGTTGAGTCTGGTGACCACCCCCCAACCTGCACCAACCTTCTGCGCACCCTGCCTGCCCACACACACCCTCACCCCATACTTACCTCCGGAGCCCAGCGTGATGATCTTTGGTGAACCGGGGAACACATCTGCACTCTTCAAAGTCGACTGCGAACTGAAGAAATGCCGGTAAGGTGTATAATGGCATAAGTAGGGTTTTATGAACTTTGGTGCATATCTCAGGCATTGTTTGGGAATTTTGGCACCAAATGTTCAACATGGGGTTATTGGGACACCTCCTCATGAATTCAGCCACTGTCATGGCGCTATTCGGTCCCAAAAGGTGATTTTATGGTCACTGCGCGGAATAACCTTTTGGGACCAATTAACGAAATGACAGTGCCAGTGTTCATGAGGTGGCCTCTCAAAAAGTCTATGTTGCAAATTTGGTGGAAAAAATCCAAGAAATGACTGTTTTGCAAGCATGCATTGCGCAGTTACTACGCACGCGGGTAACTTCGCGAATTTGAAATATTTTTATGCCAGATTTTCAACATGGCCATTTTTCTGCACCTCGTTATGAACAGTACAGCTGTCATTTTCCACATCCTGGCCGACATGTGTTTTCGCACTTCTGGCGCAGAATAGCGCGGTTTCTGTCGGAAATCAGTGTTCGGGGACACATTAAGAAAATCACAGTGACACTGTTCTTGAGCAGAGGTCCTAAAATGCCCATGTTGAAAATTTTTTGATGAAAGTCCATAAAATGACTGTGTTACGAGCGTGTGTTGCGCAATTTCCATGCACGCTTGTAACTTCGCACATTTGTAGTATTTTCACTCCAGATTTTCAACATTGCTGTTTTTCCACACATCCTTATAAACAGTACAGCTGTCATTTTTCACATCCTGGCCAAAATGTGTTTTTGCAGTTCTGGTGCAGAATAACGTGTTCGCTGTGGGAAATCAGTGTTCGGGACACAGTAAGAAAATCACAGTGACACTGTTCATGAACAGAGGTCCTAAAATGCCTATGTTGAAAATTTGGTGATGACAGTCCATAAAATGACTGTGTTATGCGCATGCGTTGCGCAGTTTTCACGTATGCTCAAAAGTGTGAGCATTTTTAGTATTCCCACTACAGATTTTCAACATTGCCATCTCTTCACACCTCCCTATGTATGGTACAGCTGTCATTCTTCACATCCTGCCCGATCTGTGTTTTCGTATATGTGGCGCAGAATGGCACGGTTGCTGTTGGAACTTAAAGTTCTGGACACATTGGCAAAATCACACTGCTACTCTTCATGAGAAGTGGTCCCAAATGCTTTCATGAGGTGGGGTCACAAAAAGGCCATGTTGAAAATTTATAGTGCAAATACCAACAAACGCCCGAGGCGTTAGGGTTTCTAGCCATAACATCCCACCCTGTACAGACTGACAGGCATCGGGGTGTGCCTTTGGATTGCTGATTGCACTGTTCATGCCCCTCCCACCCCCACTCCCAGCCACTGACAGGCATCAAGGTGTACCTTGGATTCTTCGGCCCCAGACTTCACCCCATTCTTCTATGCTGCACCCCTTTCAGTGTATGTCCTTATGGAATGGGGTGACTATAAAGCCAAACACCCCAAGGCACACCTCAACACGTGTCGGTGTCTGCAGAATAGGGTGGGGTGACATGGCATGATCGTCATGGGCGATGACCCAAACACTTACCCCAATGCCTGTCCATCTCTACAGGATGGAGGGGGGGTTGACGTGAAGTTCAATACTTCACTGCCATTCCTATTCCGCGTCTGTCTAACTCCTGCATTTCCAATGCTAATACCAGCAAGCAAACATTCAGCATTGACAAATGCTTGTTTAACTATGCACCTGGGATACCTACAGTAGGCAAATATGACAAGAGAAAGGAGATTGTTTTGGGCTATTAGAAATTGGGACTATATATCTGGACTAAGCACTGAATCAGGTTTTTTTCTTGCAAGTTTGCACATTACTGTTTGCACTAAGATTTCTATATGTGGTTAAAGTTGCCATATTGTCTCTATTTAAATCAAATTTTGAATAAAGGAATCAGGAATTAAGTGCCTTTATTCAATTATGTGTGTGGATAAACTGATCCATAGGATTACACATTTTCTCTGAGTCCTGTATTGAGTTCCACCATTCAAGGCTAGTAACCTACTACCACACACCCATGACGATTGCCGACCAGAATTCCGCATATCTAAACTTGATAGCAGCTCAACTGAATCAGATAGGCAAAAATCTGGAAAGAAGAAAGGGAGAAACACACATTAATATACATCCATAGATATGATCACAGTATTGTGATTTCCTGATATGTGGCATCAAATCTAGTCATTCATTTAACCCTGGTGGATACTAACCCTCCCAGTTTGACCATCCACTTGGCCTCACGTCTAAGGATCAGAGTGTCAAGGTCCCCACCCTGCTTCCCTGATTTCTAGGAACAAAGAAGGCTAATGAGGAGCAGGTTCCAGCAAAAGGGGTACAGACTGGACATCTTGGATCAGGCTGAGGCACAGGTAGACTCCACTTACCATGAGAGTTTGCTGGTGGTGCAAGAGAAAAGGAGTGATGAGGTACAACCAGTATATCTGGTCACTGCCTATGGCTAACAGTCATTTGACAATAGGAACATAGTGACTAAAAATTGGGGCGTCACCTGATTGGACCCAGTCCTTTTAAAATATTGCCTTACTCTTTTTAGGATGTTTTGTACACATGCCCCTAATCTGGCCAATATTTTGACATATAACTTGCAACCTATCAATGAAAGATCACAGACTGCTGGCATATCCAGTGCCACATGCAGCGTGTGGCCTGTCTCAGTGGCTCACTGCTGCCCGCAGTACTGGCAAGGGGTGGCAAACAGTGGGGCCATCAGTGGGTGATGCATGTAGGGGACTGTGTGTGAGTGCAGTGGGCCAGAGCTGCAGCAGTGACTACTTGACATTGTGCTAACTAGGATATTGTGACTCCACTGTATATAGGCAGGCCAACAATACAGCAAGATGTGAAAGGGCTATACAACCAGTGACCTGCACAGGCCCTGATGTGGAGGACATCAAACAATCAATCAATCAATCAATCAATCTTTATTTTACCAGGTGAAACACCATTGAGTGAAACTCATTTACAAAGTGGACCTGGGCTGCGAAAACAATGCTGATTCAAAGCAACAGAGATAATACAAAGTCTTAAGGATAAACAATAACAACATTACAAACTGGTGTACACAACAATCACATGATTTATATTTACAATACATTTATATATAAACAGAGCATATAATGCCCAAGTGCATCGGAGAACATGTACATTTCCCTGTGGTATAAAGTGCGATCTATTATTAATAAAAGGGATTTATCAGAAAAGCAGAGGAAAGGAGCATAGGTAGAAACCCAAAACAGTTGAGGTAGTTAAAATACTGAAGAGGAGAGAAAAAGAAAGGAATAGGAGGAAAAACTGGGGAGTAGTTGGAAGAACCTTTTAATGTTTATTAGAGAGTGGATGGACAGGAGCAGTATGAGGCAAGCTAAGCACATGCAGCTAGGAATCTAGTCAGAAGTTAAGCGTAGCAGTTGCAGGTGTCCCTGACGTGTTGTCTGAGTAATGTTTTGAAGGTTGCCATTTTAACAATAGTTGAAAGCTTCAGGGATTTTTTAAGGTTGTTCCATAGGGCTGGAAGGGCATGGCTTATAGATAACCCAAAGATCTAGGGATGTTGAGTAATATGTAGGTGTGTTTCCTGAGAGAATAACTTCCAGGGGTGCTGGTTAAGAGGCTGGATACGTACTGAGGGAGCTTACCAATTAGGGCTTTGTAGGTCCATATTGCCACATTTTTTACTGTCCTGGTTATTAGGGACTGGCAGCCAAGAAGAGCATGAAGGGAGCAGTGGCGAGTATTGTACGGAGCACCAGTAATGAATCTTCACGCCCTATTGCGTCAAGCTTGGCCAATGCTGTGTATGGGCCATGACTATTCAGAAGGTTGGCATAGTCCAGGAGGGGGAGGAATGTGGATTACACTAATCTTAGCTTAGCTTTCTGGGATAATAAGTCTTTGATTCTGAAGAAAAGACCTAGTCTTTGCTTTAACTTTTTAGCCAGTTCCTCTATGTGAACTGTATAGGAGAGTTTTTGATCAATCCAGAGTCCTAAATACTTGAATTTGTCTACTATTTCAATTAGTTGCCTTAGGAGGGACGTTATTTGTTGCTGGGCTCCTGATAAGGGGGAATAGACTGAGCTGAGTTTAGGGGAAATATCATAGCTTTCATTTTCTTGGCATTCAGCAAAAGTTTGAGATTCAAGAGATTTTGCTGCAGTAAGTTGAATTCTTGCTGCAGTGCACTACAGGCGAGTTCAAGGGAGGGTCTGGCAACATAGAGAACAGTATCATCAGCAAATAAGTGAACACTTGCTCGGTTGATAACTGCATTAATATTGTTAATATATATTGCGAATAGTAATGGTCTTAGTGTTGAACCCTGTGGTACACCTCTGAGAAGAGTTTTCAGTGGTGACAAATCCCCTTGTGCCTTGATTTGCTGTTGCCTACCTATAATGTAATATGTAAATCATTTGACAGCAGTGACATCCAGGCAAGTACCTTGTGGTATGGTCAGCAGTAGGTTGTGGTCTACTTTGTCAAACGCCTTGCTATGGTTGAGGAATAAGGCCCTCACGTGAAGTTTAGAGTCAAGAGCCAAGTGCCAGTTATTTGTTACTTTGGCTAAAGCAGATGATATGCTGTATTTTTTTGAAACCAGACTGAAGGGGGTTAAGCATATCAAATGAGTCTAAATAATTTCTGATCTGTGTATTGACTAGTTTTTTGAGGAGTTTAGATAGGATGGGTAGGAGAGATATGGGTCTGTAATTATGGAGGTCGCTCTGATCACTAGACTTAAAAAGTGGTACTACGTACGCTATTTTCCACACAGTAGGAAGTTCACTGTGGGCAAGGGACATGTTAAAAAGATGTGTAATGGGTGCAGTCAACACATGCTAACCCACTTTTAGGAAGTATTGTTCTAATTTATCCGCTCCTGCACTTTTTTGGGTGTCCAGGCCCAGGAGGAAGTCTTCAACTTGCTTGAAGGTGATAGGGCTGAAAGAGAATTTTGCCTCCTGAGCAGAAGTCTTAATAGGGGGACATACAGAGATGGGGTTATCAGTCTGGGAGAGAAGTTTACTAGCAGTGGCTGTGTCAAAAGCTAGCCCAACTGTAGCAAAGTGGTTATGTAGTAGCTCTAGTACACATTGCTTATTCGAGGCACTAGTGCCACCAGTACTAATCTTGGCAGGGATGGAGTTAGCCAGATGATACCCTTCTATTTCCCTCAACGTTTTCCAAAACTTAGTGGAGTCATTGGTGGAGGAGTCTAGCTGTGATTGGAAATAATTGGCTTTTGCTGCCCTAACTTGTTTTGTGCATTGATTCCTCATTATTCTGAAGGCAACCCAATCTGTAGGGTTCTTAGTTTTTCGTGCCCTTTTCCAGAGGGCATCCCTACTGTGTAACGCTGATTTTAGATCAGCAGTAAGCCAGGGGCATGACCTTTTTTTAGTTAGAATTTTTCACAGGGGTGCATGTCTATCTATAACTTTTAATATAAGTTTTTGAAACAACACATAGGCTGTGGCCACAGAGGTAGCAAGATAGAAGTCCTGCCATCTGATATTACTTAGGGCCGCTAAGAAACTATTGCAATCAAAGTTCCGATGACTTCTTTTTAATATGTATGTAGAGGTGGATACAAGTTTAGGAATGGACCTTACACACTCTATGATGCTGTGGTCACTTATCATTAAAGAAGACGGCAATGTGGCTGATGAAATGCGGCTTATTTACTAATATTAAGTCTAGAACTGTACTATTGGCAGGATTTTTTGCGGCTGGGGCTGGTAGTCTTTGTTATGAGCTGGGAAAGTCTGTACTCATCACAGAAATCTTTTAGTGGTTTAGAACAGTTGGAGTGCCAATCCAGATTTAGGTCTCCCATGATAATTACCGCACAGGACTGCACATCTGAGAGTTTGCATAGGTAGCGCTAAAGCTCAAAAGCCCCTGAGGGAGGTCTGTAGCAACTAGTGATACATAAGGATTTTGAGGATGGTAATAGAACTTTTACAGAGATACTTTTGAACTCTTTGGGGTAGAGATAGAATCAATGAGGCTGACCGAGAACTTATCTCTCACATAAATTGCGATTCCCCGCCCCCCCGGAGGATCGGTCTGCCTGGTACACATTATAGGTAGGAAAGTTAATTTTGTGGTCAGTGGTGGAACGTCTTAACCAGGTTTCGGATACTACTAATACATCTGGCTCCATTTCAGAAATCCAGGCTTGGACAGAGCCCAGTTTTTATAAAAACTGCAGGCATTTATGTGCAGGAAGGTCAGACCTTTTAGGTGCTCTAGATCAGAGGGTGCCGAGATCAGTGAAGGGGGACCTGGGTTTAGTTCCACATTTACAGAATGCAGTAACAGTCATTTCTTGAGTGCACCTAGTAGGAATTTTAGGAGTCGAAAGTTTTCTCTTTTGGTGTAAGGGTAGGGGGTAGATGAAATGCAGTAGTCGGTGAATTTGTATGAGGCCATGGTGGAGTGTATAGCCACCCATACTGAGAGGATTAATGGGGTAGGAGCAGGAATGGAGGGGGTGAGGCTTATGGGGGGTCTCTTCTTTCATGTGTATGGGTGCCGGTATAGCCATTAGTATATGCAGATACCTTGAAGCAGGTAGAGTGCACCGGCATACTTAGTACATGATGGTGTTCAGAGGTGTAAGTGAGATTCCCTAATATGAATACACAGCAAAATAAGAATAGTTGCATGATAAAGACTTTTCAGCGGAGGGAAATTAGCACGCCGCTCTTATAAGTTAGGGGGAAGAGAAGACACAGTCACACTGCAAATGAAAGAACTAAGGTCCCTCTAGTAGCAGATCTTTATAATCTGCTAATGGGAAACTGGACAAAAAAAAAAGGAATTTGACAGCTATCACATGGCTTACTGCAGATATATGAGTAGACATCCCGAATAGGGCAGGGGGGTGGAGCGGTGAGTCAGTGCACAGCCCGGCACACTACACAGTTAGGCAGTATTAGCAACGTAAACTAGCTCTAAACAGTAACTAACAGTGGCAATATTTGCCAAAATAGCTCTACACAGTAACTAACCACTTAGCCAGGAAGTAAAAGAATAAAATATTTCTTTTTAACCTAAAGAAAAAAGAAAGCAAAATCTGGCATAGAACCGCCAGTAGCTGCAGTTTCTAGTGAGGCCAATGGGACAGAGGTAGCAGGGAGAAGTGGCCAATCAGGAGCATGCAGTGCAGGGCACCAAAATTCAATCGGCTGCTCAGTATGGTTGCACGTTGCCTGGATCTGAGGGGATCTTTGCTGGCTGGAGAGTGTGGGCGGCAGCTTTAGCAGAGCCGGCTGCACCACAGAGGAGAAGACAGCGAGGTGGGTCAGGTTGTGGAGGAAGTGGCCAGTCAGGGGCCTCCAATGGGGAAGGAGAAGGAGGGCACAAGTTAATATAGGATGAAATTGGTGGGCGAAGGACCAGACACAAGAGACACATACCTTTGGTCTGAGTGGGGGTAGAAGTGGCGCATCTGGATAGTGACCACAGGGGCACACTGGGGCAAGCAATGGCAGAGGATCCAGGGTGACACAGTCATATGAATGGTCAGAGTCAGTGTGCTACTGTGGTGCTGTGGTGATATCGTAATGGTACCTTCAGTGCCCTGTCAGCTTCAATCAAGTAGGACACGGCTGATACATGCAGTGAGCATTGGGGTATATAGGGTGACCAGTTAGCCACCAGAGGGGGGCCCACCTAGACATGTTCAGGTATCCTGGTGGCCCAGTCTGACCCAGGCCACACTTTACATAGGGTGCACTGGCACCTACAGAGGTGTCAGACACATTAAAGTCTCAGCGCGGCATACACCAGTGGTGTGGTAACTGGTAAACAGTGTGTCCACCACCCTGCCACATACACCATCGCTACAGTCATGAGCACCATGGTTGATGCATACAGTGCTGCCTGCTGGTCCCTGCCATGTTCAGCTGTATTGTGTGCAACATGAGTGTGTGCCCCGTCTTGGCAGAGACACAAGGAGGAACCTGGATATCTGTGTCCTGCATGCCAGGGTTGGCTTGTGTACTAGTTGGCTGGTCAGCAGTCATGGGTTTTGTGGATGCTCCTTCCTGCCATTTGGGACATGCCACTGTTTATCAATCTCTGGCATGGTGCTGCTATTGCATGTGCCACAGGCATATCCCTGCTATACTCGCTGATGGTGTGTGTCTGTGGCATGACTGTGCCTGCTCTAGTGCTGCATGGAACCGCTGTTGCATCTGCACCCCTCCAGTGTATAGGCCCACAATGATGTCCCTGGTATGCCACGCTGGATCCATTGGGGATGTCAGACACCTGACATCTCTGTGTGGCTTGGCAGTGCATGTGCTGGCTTGGTGTACCTTGACCGTGTACATTAAGCAACATCTGCATCCCCTGTCCTGTGTGCACAGCTGGCTGTTATTCATTATCTTTCTGTCTCAAGGTGTCCAGAGGAGTCCCAGCCATCACAGGCAGCCCAAGATGTCTGTCCATAGGTGTCCATAGGAGTCCCAGCCATTGCAGGAAGTCCAAGATGCACAAAAGGAGGGACAACCTACTTCACTGGCTGGTGCAGCAGCAGTGCTTGATCCTCAGTTGGCTAGATGACATCATCAGGCCATCCATGAGCTGGTGGCAGCCCAGTGCCAGCAGCAAGCACCACCTCCAGCTCCACCATGTCCACCACCAGTGCCTTGATTATGCCTGTGGTGCAGGTGGTGTAATTCTGTTTCATCCCTGCTGGATTTTTTCACCCCGTGTTTCCTCCCCACCCCCTGTTTACTGTCCCCTTTTACGTGTCCTGTTTATGTGGCCTGCTGCCTTTTGTTATGATTAAAGTTTGTTTTGATACTGAAGCAGCTGTGTTGTGTGTCTGCTCTTGGTGCTGTAACTGCTCACCCACCCACAACAACCTCCAGAGTGCAGCTCTGTACCTGGTGCCCTGGACAGGGCCACTGCATGCCTCCTTCATAGGCTGCACTATCCTTGGTGCTATGTTCAGCACTGCACCGGTGCAATACACTGTGCACTCACCTGTCATTTATGCACAGTCCAATCCACCCTATATTCAGAGGGCACAGCTCTGGCACTATGCCTCTGAATACAGCAGGCTGTGGGACTGGCACAGGCACAAACGGCAGTGCAGGACAAACATTGCTCCTGCACCCACTTTTGAATATATGGCCCTTGAAGCTGTAATATTAGGAATTCTAGATTATTTATGTTACCCAGACAGTATTAAAAAAAAGCTTGAACATCATGCTACATCAAGTTCAAAAAGCAGTTAAAACAAACATCCTATTTATTTATTTACTTAAGCATACCAAGGTTACAAATGAAAATAGCAGAATCTAAAGAACAGCAGAATGCATGAACTACAACTTTATTGAAAATTCGACCTTTCATAACATCAAAAAATTGTATCAAATTTTTGGTGATAATGGACAGTAAACCTATCAACAGTTATCACAAAAATTCTGAGATCTACAGTATAAACGATTTGGTGGGACTATAACATCATTAAAAATACATATTTAAATTTCAAAGCTTTACTACCAGATTCAGACTATTGTGACTAGAAGGATATCCTCTTTTGCATTATAGAATAATTGATAAATATAAGGAAAAACTATAAGTAAATATCATCTTTTGCATTATAGAATAATTGATAAATATAAGGAAAAACTGTAAGTAAGTGCTATTTAGACAGCATAAATAAAACTACAAAATATAGATTAAACATATGTTCAAAACAGGAACAAGAAACAAAAATGAAAATAAACTATAAGAAGTATGAAGAAGCCTGGCAAAATGCAAATTTAGTATATAAATACGCTTAGAGCAAATCGATACAATACAAAATAATTTCACATGCTTACTTTACACCAACAAAACTTTCTAAAATGGGATTTAATAATAATCTGGTATGATGGCATAGGTGCAAATCCCATGGTGTAATGTGGCATCTGATATGGGAATGCTCAAAAATATAAGCTTGGTGGCAATCAACACAGTTTGAGACATAGAAAATAATAAACCACCAATTCCTTTGGACATACATATATTTATTTTTATTGATTTTTCCACATTAAACATTGGGGGGGAGAAAAACAAAACACAGAATAATTGCCTTGGCGAATATGTGTACTAAAAGGTGGATTTTGGAAAACTGGAATTCAGTAAACATGCCCATATTTGAAAGAGACAGATGGTTGCATAAAATGAAAGAAATATTAAGTATGGAGAAGTTATTAATAAATTATTAGGAACCCCTGGATGTCTTTTGAATCACATGGAAATATGTTTGGAATATCTTACCACCTGTGTTGAGAATATATGTTGCTATAATTAGCTTAGAAACATAGAATTTGTTGGCAGAAAAGGACTGCTAGGCCAACCAAGTCTGCTGAGATGTTCCCTGTCCATTCTGCCTCTGCAGACCCTATCTGGTCTCCAGCAACCCTCCTGTCTCACTGCCTCCTATCTTATATACCCTTATGTCTATCCAATGTATGCTTGAAGCCATTCACCATTCCAGCTGAACCACTTCTGCTGGCAATTTATTCCAGGCCTCTACTACCCTCGCAGTAAAGAAATTATCCTTCACATCAGTCCCTGTCCCCTACAGCTTTGTTGCATGCCCCCTGGTCTTGGTTTTTGTTTTCATTTGAGTCTCCCTCACTGCACCCTGTTCACCTGTTTGAGGTATTTGTAGGTCTTTATCATGTCACCTCTCTCTCTCTCTCCCTTCCCAGGGTGTTCATACTGAGATCACTCAGGCTCTTGTAGTAGGATTTCACGTGCAACCAATGCACTATTTTAGTTGCCCTCCTCTGGATCGCGTTCACCCTATCAATATCCTATCTGAGGGACAGTCTCCAAAACTGTACACAGTACTCCAGGTGATGTCACACCAGAGAACAATACAGCAGCAACACCTTCTCTTTCCTCCTTCTGGAGATACCCCTCCCTATCATAGGTATCATAGGTATTACAGAGCAAGAAGACAAAGAGTCCATTGAGCTCGCACTTTAATGAACCAAAGTATCCAATTGTGTTTTTATTTCTACAGTAGCAATCCAGTTTGTTCTTAAAATCATTCGAATCCTTACTATCTCAATCGGCAGTGAGTTCCATAAGGCTATTACTCTTTGGCTATACCAACGACCCTGATTTTTTGAATGACAAAGGTCCTCTTTGAGTTGCAGATTATGAGATCTCATATTATGGTGCTGATCCTGGGAAGTAAAACCTAAACAATTCCAGAGGTCATGATTTGCCTAAGCGCTGAAAGCTAGACATAAGTCTCCCCACAATCTTCTGTACTCCAGTGTAAACAATCCCAGCTCATGTAATCTATTTCATAACTAATGCTTCTTAGATTCCTGACCACCCTAGTTGCCTTCTATTGTATGCCCACTAGTGCTTTTATTCCAGTCTTTGACCCTGGTGCCCAAAACTGGGCACAGTACTCGAGATTTGGCCTGACCAGTGACGAAAATAAGGGGACTATCACTTCCCTGTCTCTGCTTGTAATGTGTCTAAGTATACTATTAAGCACCCCATTTGCTCTTTGTTTAATACTATGACAGTGGGTTATGAAACTTAGATAGCTGGTTATTATAACACCCAGATCTCTTTATTTTGAACCCACTATCAGTATGTTTCCACCCAAGTGGTATTGTGCCCTCATGTTATTCCTCCCAAAATGCATAACAGGGCACTTGTTAGTGTTAAAATCCAATCCATGTAATTCAGTCCATTTTTCATGTTCTGCTAACCCTCTCTGTAAATCTGATACTTCCGCCTCAGTATTTACATTCATACTAGTTCTGGTGTCATCTGCAAACTTTGCAGCCCAAGTATCTCCAGTGCACCTCATAGATGTTATGTACAAATTAAATAGGAACGGGCCAAGCCCCGAGCCCTGGGAGACACCACTAGTCACATTTGCCCACCCAGATTTAATGCCACTTTGAGTCACCTGTTGCCTTCTATCCATCAGCCATGACCCAAACCAGCTGATGATGTTGCTGTCCAACCCTAGTTCAATCAAGATATTAATTAATTCTTCATGAGGAACCCTGTTGAACGCCTTTGTGAAACCTAAAAATATTACATCCATTGAGGAGTTGCATTCGAGTGCATAGCTAACCTTATTATAAAACTGTATCAGATTGGTTTGACATGAGCAGCCCTTCATAAATCTGTGCTGTAATTCATCCATCAAGTTTTGTTCTGTCACAAATTTGTCTGTGTATTCCTTTATTATCCCCTCAAGTACTTTACTCAAAACTGATGTTAGGCTTACCGGCCTTTAATTACTACACACCTAATTCCCTTTTTTGTAAATGGGAACCACATTTGCCCACTTCCAGCTCTCCACCACTATGCCCTGATCTAAAGATTGCTGAAAAAAGGTATGTCAGTGGTCCTGCTAATTCATTGGCCAATTCCTTGACCACCCTTGGGTGCACCCATCCTGTCCTGGTACCTTGTTGTGATTTATCTTAAGTAGTCTGTCTCAAATGTTGTCCTTTTCCACTATTAATTTGTTACAACCCCTATCTGTTGTCATCTGTTGGCTATAATCAGCTCTTCCTCTAAAGACTGAATTGAAATAATCATTAAACATTTGGGCCATGCAACTCTCATTTGTAATTAATTCACCGTTGTTCCCTTCAAGTGGTCCCACTTTTGTATTACTGCCTCTTTTATAGTTGATATGGTTATGGAAGGCTTTGTAGTTATCCCTGACTTTAACTAAATCCCTCTCAAACCTCCTCTTAGACTGTCTAATACCTCTCTTATAGTCCTTTAGCAGTGCTTTATATGTGTCCTAGTCAAGTTGTGCTTTACTTTTTTTTTGCTCTGTTATATGCCTTCTTTTTTATTGCAATTTTCCTCTGAGTTCTCTTGTTATCCATGGTGGAATCCTGACAGTCCTGCTATATTTTTCTTTCATTGGGACATATGTATTAACTAATGTATTTAACTTAACCAATAAGGCATTCCATATTTCATTTAGTCCTTTACCCTCAAAACTTCTTTGCCAGTTCCGTTTTCTGAAATCTCTCCTTAGTCCCTCAAAATCGCTTTATTGAAGCATTTGATCTTAGTTGTACCATGAACCTCATAATTTTGTTTCTGTACCCTGAACTTAACCATAGCATGGTCACTCCACCTAGTGGTGCCGTAACCTCGCAGTCCTGTATTAAGTCATCCATATTACTGAGAACAAGGTCTAGGATATTATCTCCCCTCATGGGCAGTTTGACAAATTGATCTAGCCCCAGCAGGTTACTCGAGTCTAGGAATTGATCCTCCATATTTGTCTTTCCTTTGCATAACTCCCTCTCTATGCCTGGCATATTGAAATCCCCCAGGACTAACAATCTAATCTCGATATCCAGAGATCTCAGTAAATCTACAAGTAGAGAATCCTTCTCCCTTGCTTGTGAAGGAGCCTGTATATTAATCCTACTATAATTTAAGCGCCTGTCTTGGGTACTATTTTTACTCATATATGTTCGAGATTGTCATATCCCATGTACCTGTTCTGAGGTAATGCTTTTTGACACATATAGTGCTACTCCTCCTCCTTCTGTATGTTCTCGCTCCTTACTATATACATATATCCCCGGATATTTCTATCCCAGGTATCAGCCCTATCTCACCAGGTCTTTGTGACTGCACATATGTCAATAAATTCCTTCTGTTGGGTGTACGACAGCTCACCCATGGTTTTTGATCAAACTCCTCGCAGGAGGAGAGGCTGGATCAGGGTGGGCTCAGGGAGGAAGAGGATGGTGGAACAGAGTTGCATCCCTCCAGCTGTACCTCTCCACAATTCATTCACTCTTCTGGTGGATAGTGGTTCCTCTATGGAGGCACCTGCAGTGGAGACCAAGGAGGATGCTGGGAACCGTCACAAAAGAGACCCACAGGAGGGTGGCATGGGACCCCACAGGGGAAGGAAACAACTCCTGGTGGGGGACTCAATCATTAGGGGGGTAGAAATGGAGAAGGAACGGGAGAGAGAGGTAAGGTGCCTGCCTGGCGCCACGGCTTGGAGGGACAGGAAGCGAATCCTCAGGATTGTGGGAGCAGCTGCATGAGGGAGGGAGCTGGATGTCATTGTCCACCTAGGGACAAATTACCTGGCTGGGAATAGGATCAGAGCAGTACAAAAGGAGTTTGTAGAGTTGGGGAGGGGGGTCTTAGACAAGTAGTGCATACCGTAACCTTCTTGGAGGTGCTGCCTGCCTATGGCAAGGGTGATGCTAGGGTACTCCTCACCAGGGAATTCAATGAATGGTTGAAAAACTGGTGTGCAGCTCAGTGTTTTGGCTTCATTGGGGACTGGGGAGCCACCTGGAGGGATGCAGACCTATACTGGTGTGATGGTCTGCATCTGTCCAGGGAGGGAACCAGGATCCTAGGTGAGAGGTTTAAATGCTTCATTGGCAAGTGTTTAAACTAGCCAAGGGGGGAGGCACTGAAAAGGAGCAGGGAAATCCCAGCCTCCCCCCACAAAACACGGTAATTAGTGAGGTAAACACCAAGGTAGAGAAGTCATTAGGGAGCAGGACAGAGGTAAATGTCAAAAGGCAAAGGCAGTAAGGACAGGAATGGGGCTCAAAGGGGTAAGGCCATTAAAAAGTGGAGGGTGATGAGTACCAATGCCTGTAGTCTGTGTAACAAGCTCCCTGAACTAGTGGCCTTGATGGAAGAGAGTTGCCTGGATATTGTGGCAGTCACAGAAACATGGTACACAGAGAACCATGACTGGGATGTCAACATACCAGGATACACAATCTACAGGAGGGACAGGGAGGGTAAAAGAGGAGGAGGAGGAGTAGCTCTCTATGTAAAAGAAGGGATCAAAGCAACAGAACTAAAGAGTAAACAGGGAACAGGTGAGACCCTCTGGGTCACCCTGGAGACAGTAAATGGCACCACAATCCGCATGGGGGTTGTATACAGACCCCCATCCTGGGGGAGGGACTGGACAAGGAAATGATAGAAGGCTTCCCTAGAATGGCAGAAAAAGGGGAGATATTGTTGATGGGGGACCTGAATATGCCAGATGTTAACTGGAGCACCTTTGCTGCAGGCACATCCAAGAGCAGGGTCATTCTTGACGCCCTACAGTGGGCATGCCTCAGACAGCTAGTATTGGAACCCACTCGGGAGGGAGCAATCTTAGACCTGGTACTCTCAAATGTGGATGGAGAAAGAATCTCAGATTTAGAAGTGGGTAGCCATCTGGGAACAAGCAACCACCAAACAGTGTGGTTCACGATAAACACAGCCATACAATCAAGCCATACAAAAGCAAGAGTATTGGACTTTAGGAGGCTGACTTTGGGAAAATGAGAGAGTGCCTCAGAAAGCACTAGCAAACAGGCAAGAAGGAGGGGTGGAGGAACAATGGGGAGTAATCAAAACAGCCATCACAGAGGCAACAAGCCTTTGTGTAAAGCAAATCAACAAAACACAGCAAAGGAAAAAAACGTTATGGTTCTCAAAAGAGGTGGCAGGGAAAGTTAAGGAGAAAAGGATAGCATTCAGGAAATATAAGGAAACACAGAAGGAGCAGGACAGAGAACTTTATCAGTTAAAGCAGAAAGAGGCTGGGAAGGCAGTCAGAATAGCAAAGGCCCAAACTGAGGAAAGGATAGCCACCTCTGTTAAGAAGGGGGATAAGACCTTTTATAGGTATATTAGGGAATGACGAAAGACCAAAGGAGGGATACTGAGGCCTAATAAAGGGAAGGAAATGTGGGTAGAAGGTGACAGTGAAAAAGCAGGGATACTGAACGAATATTTCTGCTCAGTATTCACAAAGGAAGAGGAGGAAGAGGAGGTACCTAAACCAAACAAGAGAAACACTCTGAAGACAGGGTCGATACCAGTCCATTTACAGAAGAAAGGGTTCTGAAAGAACTAATAAAATTGAAGGTGGACAAAGCAATGGGGCCTGATGAGATTCACCCAAGAATTCTAAAAGAACTAAGGGTAGAACTAGTGACACCGAGACTACTCTCTTTAACAAATCATGGGAGGATGGGGTGGTACCCGAGGACTGGAGGAGGGTGGATGTGATTCCTCTTCACAAAAGTGGGAGCAGGACAGAGGCAGAAAACTACAGACCAGTTAGTTTGACCTCAGTGGTAGGGAAAATAATGGAATCACTTCTGAAGGAAATAATTGTTGAGTACCTAGAGGCCAGTGGGGCACAGGACCCAAGGCAGCATGGATTCACGATGGGAAGGTCATGTCAGATGAATCTAATAGATTTCTTTGACTGGGCGACCAAAGTAGTAGACCAGGGAGGGGCTGTGGACATGGCCTACCTAGATTTTAGCAAGGCATTTGATACAGTCCAACACAAAAGATTAATACACAAGATAGCCAGCTTTGGAGTGGGTCCCAAGGTGGTAGCCTAGATAAAAAAATTGGCTAGACAACAGAATGCAAAGGGTAGTAGTAAATGGGGTCCACAGTGAAGAAAGGAGGGTTACTAGCGGGGTACCGCAGGGTTCAGTACTGGGACCGGTCTTTTTTAATGCCTTTATCAGTGACATTGCAGAGGAACTGGAAGGAAAAGTATGTCTCTTTGCAGATGACACAAAGATCTGCAACAGGGTTGATACACAAGGTGGAGTGGAAAGGATGAGAAGGGACTTGGCAAGGTTGGAGGAATGGTCGAATGTGTGGCAGCTCAGATTCAATGCAAAGAAGTGCAAGGTAATGCACCTGGGAAACAAAAGTCCAGGAGAAGAGTACACAATGGGGGGTGAGATACTGACAACAGTAAAAATGGAAAGGGACCTGGGGGTAATTATATCAGATGACCTTAAGGTGGGCAAGCAATGTGAGAAGGCAGTAAGGAAGACTGGGGGATATTGGGATGCATAGGGAGAGGCATCAATGGTAGAAAATGGGAAGTTGTTATCCCTCTGTACAGACAGTTGGTGAGACCCCATCTGGAGTACTATGTGCAGTTCTGGAGACCCCATCTCCGCAAAGACATAGACAGAGTGGAGGCTGTCCAGAGGAGGGCAACCAAAATGGTGCAGGGTCTGCACCAGAAGACATACGAAGAAAGACTAAAGGAGCTTAATATGTATACCCTTGAGGAAAGGAGGGAGAGAGGGGACATGATAGAAACTTTCAAGTACCTCAAGGAATCAACAAAGTCCAAGAGGGTGGCATCTTTCAGAAAAAGAGATGTGCAGAATAAGAGGGCACAATTTGAAGATAGAGGTGGGGGATGGCTCAGAGGTAATGTGAGGAAGTATTTTTCACAGAGAGGGTTGTGGATGATTGAACAGCCTCCTGAGGAGGTCGTGGAGTCAAGAACAGTGGGGGAATTCAAGAATGCTTGGGACAGACATAAGGCAGTCCTAGTGGGGGGGTAGGAGGAAGTAAGCTGTTGATTAACTAGGATCTGCAGCTTATCTGTTAGGTAGGAAAATGGGCAGACTAGGTGGGCCAAGCGGTCCTTATCTGCCGTCAAATTCTATGTTTCTATGTTAATAGAAGACAGTTCTAGCCCATACGGTACTGGACTTGAGTTCCTGTGTTGTTATCCTTCTCACTATCTTGCCCTCCCCCATCTCCCTTCTTTATTCATTTATAACCTCATTTATGCTTTTGTTAATTCTTCCTGCCAGGAGCCTGGTGCCATGCCTATTTAAATGAAGGCTGTCCCTTCCAAATAGTTCAGGGTCCGAAAATCTATCCCAATGATTCAAAAATACATGATTTTCACACAAACACCGTCTATGCAGCCACCCATTTAATTGTTCTATTTCCTTTAGTTTTGTTCTTCCAGTTCTCATTACCAGTAAAAATCCTGAGACTGTGATTTCACATCTCCTGCTTTGTAGTGTTTTTCCCACCTCCTCAAAATCCTGCTGTACCTCAAGGGGCCTGCGTCTCCCAATGTCGTTTACCCCAAGATGTAAAACTACTATAGGCTTCTCTGTATGCTCCAAGTATCCCATCAGTCCCTTTTTTACATCGCAAATTTGTGCTCTTGACAAACTGCTGACAGGTGTGCTTTCCTTCCTTCCATTATAGTTGTCTCTGTCCATGAATTTTAGCATAGAGTCCCCGATGACCACTATGTCCCTGTGTTCTCTTGCCAACCCCTCTGTACTGTTTGCTCCACCTTTTCTGCTCCATTCTGCAGGTACATTGTTACCAGGTGTCTCCTGTGTTATCATAGGGGTTTCCTCAGTGCTATCATTAGTGGAACTATCTGCTTGCAGGTTATCTGCATCCCTTTCCAGTGCACTGTACCTATTTTGTAACTCTGCTGGGGCTGGTATCAGTGTTTGCTTCCTCCTGTGTTTTCTCTCACCTTGCACTAAATTCCCTTTCTACATTTTTGCCTTGGGGATCTCCTTTTGCTATTCTATTCCACCTCTTTTTCTCTTATCACCCTTTGTCTCAAGTATGCTTCCTTCCTGTTGTGGGTTTTCGCCTATGTGTCTCTCTCCTCGTAGCCTTGCAGCCATGGTATCTAGAAATTTTTCTAAGATATTTATATTATTTTGTACCTCAAGACATTTCCTTGAGCCAATAATTTCTTCCTGTAAAACCTTAATAAGTAGGCACTTATCACAGATAAATCCCTGTATACTTTCCCCTTTTGTGAACATTTCACGTAAATCACAAACTATAATCGCTTCCTCCATCTTGCTCTTGTATTTCCAACACATACTTTGTCTGTTTTGGATTAAAATAACTTGGCCCTGCTATCTCTGCTGTCTTGGGTGATGCAGGCAAACACAGCTTGCCTCTGCCAGTGTCGCCTCCGCTCAGCACTAGCGACGCTTCCTAGAGGCAGGAATTTTATGGGGGTGAAACTGGAAGTGCCATCTGCCCTTAACATTCGGTTTTGTGGTTACTGATAACCTTAAAACAAATAAAAAAACTGCAGAAAAGCCAGCAGTTTACCACTACAGTGGATTTGATCCCTTAAGTAGCTGCACTTCGGTGATTGTGTCCCACAACAAAACACTACAGGGCTGAATAAAAGCTAGGAGGTTTTCCAGTCCTCCACAATCCCAGACTGCTCTTCTTTTTTTTATTATTATTTTTCTGGTATTTCTGCCTCTTCGACTGGGAGGGGTTGTACCTATGGTTCCCTCTTCCAGCCAGCCCTCATGGTCCCCTGCCCCGGCTGCAGCCAGAGCTCAGCCTCCCTTGCCCCAGCCCTTCACAGGCCGCATCACAACAGGTACTTACCCCACCACTGCAGAGACCTGGAGGCCAGGTTCAGGGGGAGCTGATTTGGGTGTGCCCATGGTGGTGCCATCAGAGCTGGTCTTCAAGCACACAGGAGGATTAGTTTGGAAGTACCCCCTTCCACAGCGCGGGCATGCAATGACATCAAGGATGCTGCAGTGCATGCTACTGCAGGCTGCATGTCTGGTGTCATCCATACTGCACCCACGCTGTTGGACCCCTGAGCATGCACCAACCCCCAGCTGCCACCAGGAGCCAGTGCCTTTGTGGTTGTCCCCACCTCACCCTCCTGGAAGAGGAGATCAGTGCATGAGATGCTCAATTCTTCTCCACCCCGGCCGACCCTCTGACTCCTGAAGCCGCTCCTGACTGTGGGTCATTGGCGTGGTTAGAGTTAAGGCGCCAGCACCTCAGCCCTCTACACCACTGGGCCGGCTGCAGTCTGCTGTTTTTGGTTATTGGCGGTCCTATACTGGGCTTCCACCCACAATCTACAGTAGCACTTTTCTAGGCACAGTGCTACAATCACTTCATTCAAACAGTTGTAAAAACATCACCCGTACTACCATACAGCTTCCCTCTCATTCTGCACCTTATCAGAGTTCTCACTGCAGCCCAGCATTCCACTAGCACTGCCCACTGTCTTGTCATACTGCCGTGCCACTTTGAGGTCTTCAGATATGACAAACCCAAGGTTTCTTTCCTGTCTAGTGACTGTCAATGCCTCTCCCCATTCTATACTCAGCACTTGGGTTCATGTGCCCTAGGTGCAAGATTTTGCACCTTTTATTGCTGAACCCCAACTGTCATGTTTTTGACCACTCCTCAAGCTTCCCAAGATCCCTGCACATTGTTTCCACCCCCTAGTGAGTGCCCACCTTATTGCAGATTTTGGCTTCATCTGCAAAAAGACGTACCTTCCCTTTCATTTCTTCAGCAGTATCCCCCATGAAGACATTCAGGAGGACTGGTTCTAGCACCGAGCCCTATGGTACCCTGCTGTAAAGTCTTCCATCTTTATAATGCGTGCCATTAGCCACAAAACCCTCTGTCTCCTATCCATTAACCTGTTTCTAATCCAGTTCAGCACTTTGTTTCCCTCTCCTAGGCTGTCAACTTTCTAATCAGCCTCCTGTGTGGCACAGTGTTGAAAGCCTTGCTAAAGTCCAGATAAGTCACATCCACTTGCCTCCCCTTATCTATTTCCCTGGTCACCTAATCAATGAAATCTATCAGATTCCTTTGACATGACCTTCCCCTGGAATCCATGCTGCCTGTGATCTTGCAACCCACTCTATTCAAGTTGCTCTACCAGTCTTTATTTCAGTAGGGTTTCCATTAATTTTCCCACTAGTGAAGTAAAACTGAACAGCTTATAGTTGCTAGCCTCCTCCCTGCTGCCGCTCTTATGTAGAGGAACCACATCAGCTCTCCAAAAAGCTGGAGCCATGTCTGTTTTGAGTGAGTCATTGAACAAGGCTGTCAGTGCAGCAGTTAGCACCTCCCTGAGTTCTTACAGTGCCCTATGATGACTCACCTATGGTGCCATAACCTGTCACACCTTCAGGGCTATAAGTCCCTTCAGACTTCTTTCCTCTGAAAATGGACTTGTGTCCACCTCCCTCCATTCCTGCTTCTCCCTGGTGGTCTGTTCTCTTCTCCCTCCACAGTGAAGAATGAGCAGAAGTATCTGTTTAAGATGTCAGCTTTTTATTGGTCCCCTTCTGCGCAGTTACCCCTTTCACCCTTCTAATCCTTATTATCCCTCCTCTTGTTTTCCTCTTCTCACTTATGTACCAAAAGAAAATCTTATCCCCTTTAGTGACCCCTTTGACAATCCTTCCTTTGACTTTGCTTCCCTCACTGCCTTGTCTGCTTCCTTCTGCTTTGCTTGGTACACCTCCCTGTCCTCCTCCCTCTGCATTTCTTAGTGCATAATACATTCTTGAATGCCACCCTTTTTTCTTTTACTACCCTTTCCACTTCATTGGAGAACCATAACTCTCTCTTTTTCCTTCTGCTTTTGCTCACTTTCTTCATGCAGAGGTTGGCTGCTTTTTTTACGCCCATCTCTATTTTTCCCCACTGCACTGTCCTTTGAGGCATTTTTTAAGGCATTCTCCCATTTCTTTAAAAATCCTTCTTCCTCAAGTCCAGGACCCTTGTCCTCACGTGATTTGCCTCTGCTCCTGTCCTTATGTTGACCCACACTGTACAGTGATCGCTGTTACCTAGGGGACTGCCCACTGTGACATCTGCAATGCTGTCTCTGTTTGTAAGCACCAGTTCTAGCACTGTCCCACCTCAAGTGGGTTTTTTAACTAGATGCCTGGGAAAAGCTACTAGTAGGGAGTCAAGGATGACTGTTCCTTGCCGAAGCAGCAGTTTGTAGATTTTACTCCACATCTGGTAGATTGAAGTCTCCAACTAGCAGCACTTCCCCCTTAATTGCCATTTTGGTGATGGCTTCCTTGAGTGCCTTATTCATCTGGTCACCCAGTGCTGGAGGTCTCTACACTATCCCACTAAGGATAGCGGTCCCAGAGCCTGGCTCCAGAATGACCCACAGCACTTCCAGCCCCTCACTTTCCTCTTGGTGCCTCTGTACCTCCATGGCCTAGATTCCATCTTTCACATATGGTAATACAACTCCTACTCCCCCACACCATATATCTCCTAAACAGAGAGTAGCTTGGTATGGCCATGTTCCAGTTGTGGTGCTCACCACACCATGACCCAGTGTTATGGCCACGAAATCCAGGTTAGCCTCTGCCATGATGGTTTCCAGGTTTGGAATTTTGTTTCCAAGGCTCCTTAGATTTTCACACATGACTCTTCACACCTTATTTCCTGTCTGCCTGCCACCCTTCTTCTCCCTCCCATTTCTGCCTTTGTTGCCCCCCTGAATCCTCTCATGACTCCGCTCTTCCCATTTTACTTTCACCTTTCCTGGTCTCCATTAATTCTCTGTCCTCCCCTACCTGAGCTATAACTCCCTTTTCATCCATCCTGTCCCAGCCCATGCTTTTCTGTGCTTCTGCCCCAGGGGAGTTTTCTCCCCTCGAGCCCTCCCTATCTGACACTTTACCTTCTGGAGGTGGGAAATTGTTGCCTCCCTTATTTTTTGTGTCTCTTCCCTGGCTAGATTAAATGCTCATCCAAGTAGCATTTAAACCTCCCACCAAGTGCTATGGTCCCCTTCCAAGAAGGATTCAGGCCATCTCCCTTATTAATGCCCATATCCTCATGGACTGGTCCCCAGTCCCCAGTGTAGTCAAAGCCCTTCTCCACAAACCATGCCTTTAACCATTTATTAAATGTCCTGTTGTGGCGTGTCCTTGCCTCTCCCTGGGGGTACAGAGGTAGCACCTCAGAAAAAGCCATAGCACATGCTGCCTGCCTGAGGCCCCAGTTTGACTGTATATATTGTGTACTAATATTATAGTAACATACGTATACTGTAATTAAATGTAAATGCCTTCTAATGTATTAACCATTAGATTACCAACAGAATTAGAATGCATATTAATTCTGGACTGATATATCAGTCCACGGCACAGCAAGAGGGTTAACTAATATATACAATAGCATAACTTATGTGTCTTCCTCTATGCTCCTGGTGGTTACAAAACACATAGCACTGTGAATATTTTGTAACACTGATAAAATGTATTTTTAAACTGTGCATTTAAAATTGTTAAATAAAAAGTATATAGTGTACGGTACTAAACAGTCAAAATCACTTAATTTTAGAGGTGTCACAAGCAGTCCTTACATTCTGCTGATCATAATTCACTGCCATCCACCTGCTGGCCAGCTTGTGCATGTGACACTTCAACCACCACTAGCCCTATCAACAACGCTGATGGGGTCACTTGCATTATGATGTAGATACTAACACAGAACATAAAGTTGTTCTGCATTAGTGGCTATGTTACTACTGCAGCAGAATGACTTTTTTACAGTATATGGATCTCCATACACAATTGTGTTCCACCATACACTATAAAAAAAACCAAAAAACATTAATTCCTCATGTCCAGTGGTCCCCCTGACTACCAGTGCTAGTTATGGTACAATGTACACCCATCCCTGGCAGCTAGGGGAACTCTTTAATCCCTATGGGCCTCCCATCCACCACCCACCCACCCCGAGTTGGCAGCCGGCAAAGCCTGCCACTTATCTCCTCCAGCCTACAGCTATCTTCCTCACAAGTCTGTTACTTATTGTCTCCTTGCCCATTTTTTACATATTTCAAAGATTGGTTTGTGTGACTTGTCTCAGTCTGTTCTATCAGTTTCATAATCAAAACACAAAAACATCCACAAAAATACCTTCCTCTTTCCCCTTTTTTATCTCTTTGATTGTTTGATAACTAAGTGCTGGGTTACTGATGTGGTGGGTAATGCCAGAAATGAGTGAACTTTTGTGAGCCCTTGTAGGGGTCAAACAGACCTCCGTCAGGTACTGTATACCCTTGTGGGGGTGTAGCAGTTTTGAAGCTACAATAAGGCTAAATTAACTTTTTTTAGTTCATTTTACAGTCTTTATGAAAACTGGAAGTGTGCATCACTACAGTACACTTCAGGTCCGGACTATAATCACTGATGCCTGTGCAAGTGTCAATGAACTCTGGCCAGGGATATCCAGTAGGCTAGAAAATGCAGTGGATTAAACAATAAGCTTATTAAAATATAAACTATTACCATATTTTATTCTTTAGTGTTTTGTTTTCCCTCTACTTGTTGTACTAAAATTTTTGTTGTGCAAAAAATGTTATATGACAGCTGGGGACATGATTGTCACAACTGAGCAATGCACACTACATCGCTCTTCCTGTGAAATATTTACTAGTCAAACATCTAAAAACCTCTGTGCCCTAATCTTTACCTGTGTCAGATACAGTGTATACAAACTGTCCAGAAGGGGGTAAAAGTGCCACTAAATAAACTAAATTGTTTATACTCTTATTAAATGCTTTTATTAAATGCACTTGCAGATGGAGAGAAGCTACTGCTGAAAAGCTACTGTAAAACGCAGCCACAAGACCGTGAGGAGGCCAGACCTTGACTGGAAACTAAAGGAAGGGGATATGGAATGAGACTAGGTGGACCTTAGACAGCTGCAGAGCAGCTTTCAGAGGTGCTGTCGTCATGGAGTTGGATTCACAAAATGAGGTGGTATTAAGTCCCACTCCACAACTCCAGTTGTGGACCAAAATCTCCGCAGCTGCGAGATTTGTATTTTCAGTCTGCCACAGCTACGGGAAATGTTACGCCTGGTTCCACCAGGCGTAACATTTTTCTTCAGCTGTGGGGAAAAACACCTGCAAACTGCTGTAAAATGTGGAGCCACTCATAAACTGGCTCCACCTTTGAGAATACTGCAGCTGTGGGAAAAACTGCAGATCCACAAGTGTCAACCCACTTGCACTGTGTTTTTCCGATGGCTGCAGGGATTTCATGGGCTCTCCGCATCTGGCCCCCGATCTGCATAGCAAAAGGAACACTTGTAAGCATAGGGCTTCACCCTCCAGCAGTTAAAGTCTTAAATATTACACCATGAGGTGCCAACAACAATGGGGATTCACAGCTAATGCTGCCCTTGCAACACTGGACCTTATCACCCAATGGGACTGCCAGGAGATGCCAAAGGAGACAAGCAGCCTAATCAGAATGACCCCTGCCTAATATGATGGACTCTCCCTTAAGATGCAGTCATCAAGGGGAACATATAAGTAGAGACCTGCGTTTTTCTTAAATAAGAAATAACAAGAAATTCAAGGTTTATAAAGAAATAACAAGAAATTCAAGGTATAACAAGAAATAACAAGAAATTCAACATATAAAAAGAAATAACAAGAAATTCAAGGTATAACAAGAAATAACAAGAAGTTCAACATATAAAAAGAAATAACAAGAAATTCATGGTATAAAAAGAAATAACAAAAAACTCAATATATAAAAAGAATAAAATGAAAACAAACACATGAATAAAGTGAAAAAATTGCTTGGGGGGGGCAAAACTAAATAAATGCTTGCAGCAGTTGTTGTTTAGGCTCTGTTGTTACCACAGATATGGTCCACAAGGAAGCGACAGCGGGATTGTTTCATTCACAAAACCTTTCAAAACCATAGCACGGTGCTGCTTAATAAGTACAATGTAGTATACTAGGAATGTGATTTCTAGCGTGTATAAGGTCATTTTAAGGTAGTTTATGAATGTAAATGTGATAACAAGAAATAAAACTAAATTTTCCATGAATAAAAAGAAATAACAAGAAATTCCAAAAAAACTAAAAAGAAAAATTATAAAAAATAAAAATAATTTCACGGGTCTCTACATATCAGCATGTCTACCCACAGGGCAAGTGCTAAGGGCAAGATACTGGCAAATGATGATGGTCAGTATGGATGTATTCATAGAGCCTGATGGCATGTAAGCAGAAATGGCTCACTGAATGATGACTGCTAAAGTAACAGATGTTAACTGAGATTGATCAAATGATGACTACTAAAAGAGCAATGGATATCGATTGATAGTGAAATGAATGAAAAGGTACTTGAAATATGAACACATGTCAAAGTCCAAAATCATAGGCAAAACTTAGCCACCAGCAGGAAAAACTGGAAGCTGTATTAAACGAAGACTGATGTGATAAGGATGAATGAAATGACTGACAGAGTATGAGTGGGAGCCACAAAACAAGGGGGTCCAGCGCAGCATGGCTAGAGGGAGCAGCGGTGAGTAAAACTCCAAACGAAAACTAAACAATAAACTGCACTAGAAGGTATGCACTGTAGCATCCAAAATGCAGTGCCAAGTAGTATTCAATGGGAAGCATTACAAAAGAAACATAGACAAAAAACTACCCCAGTACTTCAGCCTGACTGGTTCTTCCTTAGAGGGTGGGGGTTACACGAAGATGACGGTCAATTTATGCTGCATAGACAAAGGTGTAGAACCCCAATCATAACATCAATCAGACATACAAATCAATTGAAACTTGAATAAAAGTGCATATACAATGTGAGCCCCCCTAAATGGTGCTTACCTGTAGGGCTACGGCCCCACTGTTCCACCGGCGGTGTCCTGCAGTGGTCCTTGGTGGGTGTTGAGCCTGTCACTCTCAATGGCTTCCATGGCTGTGGCTGCCAGTTCCTCAGCCCATGTTACAAAAGTGGCTGAGGTCCGGTTTATATTCAGCACCTCCAGGCACATGGGGAATCTTCTGGCCAGTCCAGGATGCCAAAAAACTGGACTGGCCGAAATGTAAACAAACATGGCAGCGCTGTGCCTATTGTGAATGTGTGGATGGCAAGTTAGAAATTTAAAGGAGCCGTGGTGCCACTGAGTGTTTTGGGGGTTGGTCACATTATAAATATAATCTCAGCTCCAGGGCAGGCAGCAGAGCTGGGGTTCAACTGAACAAACCCTCTGGGCATGGGGGAAAAGTGGATTCTGCCCCTGTGAGGGCATAATAAAAATTATAAGAGGAGGACTGTGTGGGGATGAAAGATAAACAAATATGGCAGCCCCCAGGGTCTCAAACAGCAAGGGGGCAGTTGGGAGTGGTGTTGGAGAGCACAGAAATCGCCCAGGAATTGCTCAGCCAATCAAAAGAGTTGGTTTGAAAGTAATAAAAGGGACTGTTTTGCCCACCAAGGGGGTGTCAGTCAGTGATTTCAGAGAGTCCAGAGTGCAAGAGAAACATCTGTGGCAACCTAGCCCAATACCTGCTCTCAGACTCCAACAACCTGCCTGGTCCCAGCAAAATAACAGCAAGCAAAGTGCATCTGACAGCCAGCATAGGGGATTGTGAGGGGAGAGATAGAGAGAGAGAGAGAGAGAAAGAGGATTTCTGCTGCAGAAAGAGGGACTTGAGAAGTTGTACAGCTAGAAAAAGAGAAATCTTGGTGCTGCAATGTGAGAGCAGAAACTTTAACTTGTGCAGTTCTGAGTTAAAATTGCTGCAACAGAGATCGAAGACTGAGCAACCTGTGTTCCCTCAGTGGGGTAGTTGTATGAAACTGCTTTTGCTGCAAGCCTTGTGACTGGGAGTGTTGGGGCAAGAAACTGAGCCACAGCCCAGCTATGGTACGGTTTGAGAAAGTGTGCCAGCCGAGAAGTCTAGGGGACCAAGCCTGCCCTGTCCCTAGACCAACAGAGAAGAAGACCAGCAGAGAAGATGGCCAGAGGCCTGCCTGATGAACACTGCCTACAAAGGCCACAGAGGCGAAGTTGGCAAGGCCAGCCAGGTGAAGACCAGCATTCTCCAAACTCTTCAGTCTGCCCCCACTGCTGCTGTGGTGCATCGCCAATGAGATACCTCCACAGTACCGTGCAAAATCCAGCTTGCTGAAACCCCCCTTTTTTTGTTAATTTATTTTTGTTGAAACAAAAGGTTTTTGTTGTTATACGAAAAACAAACAGTACAAATACACAAACACGGAGACAAATGATCACCATTGCATCTTATGTGGGTATACACAACTTTCATCACTGTCTTCAGTATTTTATGTTCATCTAATTTATTTATTTATTTATACATCAGTTTACAACCTTTGAGCCAGAGGCTCATTTCCAAAGGTACCTCATCACAAAGAGGACAATACAAAGCACAACATTTCATTACATCATTGTAGGTTACAACATTTTTTTTTTACATCTTAGCAGGCAACAATATGGCAGATATATACTGTACATGACTTTGTTTACAGTAACAGTGTAACAGGTTAGGTATTGACAGGTATAACAGTTATTCGGATAAGATTGAGAGAAAGCAAGCTTTGGTTGAGCAGACAAATTAGTCTTGAGCTGGGACTGCTAGGTTAGTAAGAACAGGTGGCTTTGGGACAGGGCAGGTGATAGATTGGGGGGGGCAAGCCACTCTAGGAGTTTTGTCAGTTGTTGATTGAGAAGCTACTCAGAGAGTTTTGTCGGGTACAATGAGCTTGAAACACCTACGGCCGGGGACAGGCACAGCTACGCATGTTAAATAGCTGACTTCTAAGTGCGGTTTCAAAACTGGAGATTGTCCAGTTTATTGTGCTATTACTCTTTTAAGGGATACATCCTGGCTTGTGGTCTGTCATATATAATACCCATCTTTGCCATAGTGTGTCAAAGTGCTCTGTGGTGTTATTCAGTTCGGCTGTTAGCCTTTGTATGTCATAGACTTGAATCATTCCCTCCCGCCATTGTGTGATTGCAGGAATGGTGGAGGTTAACCACAGTCTGGTTATAGTTTTTTTCGATACTAATAGGCAGGCTTGTATCGTTTTTTTGGTCATGGGGCTGTATGCCTTGGGGGATTGAGAAAAACTACTGTTGTAGCTGATATTACAAAATCCTTGCCAAAAATTATCCGTAGGGCAACCTGAGAGAGCTGTGCCAGTATGTCTGTGGTACAGGACAAGACCAAAGTATATGGCTATGTGTGGCAGGGCTGGTGCAGCAGCCTCTCCAGCACAGTGCTGACTGTGATGGGGCAAATTTAACCACAATTTGGGGGGTACGGAAATATCTAAGAAAACATTTCCATGAGAATTCTTTCCAGGCATGGGAGGCGGTAGGTTTGTGGATATGTTGAAGGTATCTAGTCCAGTCCTGTGGAGGGATAGCAGTTTGTAGGTCCCACTCCCATCTTGCTTTGATTAACTCCACCTAAGTTCCCTGAAGCGTGAGGTGTGCTTTATATACTTGGGAGATTAGCTTTTGCATGTCCAACTGTTCCAATCGGTCACTCCCATATGACACTGGGGAGTAACGTGTCATGGATTTGACACAACCCAGGCACTAACCATCTGCCTGACCTTGGAAGTAATAGGCTGCACAGAATTTATTCTGGGCACTTAACCTTATTTTTGATCTGAGAGTTGTCACCTCAGACTGTTATCCTGGGTGACTTGAGGTTTGGAAATGTTACTTTGTTATGTGTTTATGTTTTTAAATGTATTAGAGTTATATGTGGATACTCTGATCTTGCATGCTATTATAATTGGGAAGCAAATGGTATGGTACAAGGACTATAACATGAGCTGGGAGCAGAGGTTTTCCCCCTTAAGCTTTATAAATGGCTAGTGTTAACACTAGGATATCATACTGCAGCCTTAATGGGGTAAACAGTCCAGTTAAGAGAAAACAGATTTTAAAATATCTCAGAGACCAGAAATGTGATATAAATTTTGTACAAGAGACTCATCTTTCTCATAGAAAGGCTGAGAAACTTAAGACTAAGGCCTATCCATGTTTATATCAGGCTTCCCTGGAGAAGGGGAGAAAGAGAGGGGTGGTCATACTGCTCTTTGCTACTCTCCCTTTCGAAGAAGAAGAGGCAATCTCTGATCCAGGGGCAAGATTTATAATGGTGGTGGGGAAGATCCAGAACACTCCAGTAACCCTATTGAACGTTTATGCCCCCCGGGGTCACACATCCACTTTTATTCTGAGCTACTCAAACTGATGTCCAAAAAAGCCTGGGGCCTATTGATTATGGGTGGTGATTGGAATTTAATTTTGAATAGAAAATTAAATACAACTTCACAGATTCCTGCTTTAAAAAAGTGTACTGCCACCCTTTTTGGGAAGTTACTAGCAGACTTGGGTATTGCAGAAGTGTGGAGGGAGAAATACCCATTAGCAAAAGACTATACTTGTTATTCTCCCAGATTTAAAACTTTCTCCAGAATAGACATGTTCTTGACCAACACAAAAGATCTGGCTGCCTTTAAACACATGTGGGCGGGTACTGCGACTCTCTCTGACCACCGACCTATTTTCCTAGAACTAGAATTAGCCTTACCTAAAAAGAAAACATTTTGGAGGGTTAACACATCTCTTCTAAGAGATAAGGAAGTCATTAAGATGCTCCAAGGGATTATTAAACAAACGTGTTCAGGCCCAGGCATCTCGCCACAGATTCTTTGGGATACAACCAAAACTATGTTAAGGGGAAAACTCATATCCATTGCCTCCCACAAACAGAGGGAAAGGAGGGAGCTCTTGGAGCAGACCCTCTCACGCCTGTGAGAACTTGAGTCACAGCAGACGAACAAATGGTTAAAACAAACCGAAATAGACTATAAGGAGGCCAGAACTAAAATCCAAAAGATTCAAAATACTGAGACTGGGAGAGCTCTACTGTATTTGAAACAAACCTATTTTGAGGAAGGCCCAAGGGCTACTAAATTCCTAGCCTACAGGCTGAGACAGAGTGCGGCCAAAGAAGTCATTCCAAAGATAAGACACCCCAAGAATAACTTAATTACACACAAGGGGGGAGCAAATAGCAGATGCTTTTGTAGAATATTACAGATCCTTGTATAGAGCCCCAGGGGAGTCATCCCCAAAGGAAAAAACGGAATTTCTCCAAAGTCTTAACTTCCCCTCCCTAACCACACAACAAAAACTAGACTTAATAACTTCTATCACTTAAATGGAAATCACGAAGGCCATACAAAAGGTAAAGTCTGGGAAACGCCTGTGTCTGGATGAATTTGGAGGGGGAGATATATAAAACCTTATCCAAAGAGCTTACCCCCCTGCTGCACGCCACCTACAATGCAATTTGGCAGCATGGTGACCCTGGTCCCCCTTTGTGGGATTATGCCACCATAACGGTGTTGCATAAACCAGGCAAAGACCCTACAGAGTGTGGTTCATACCGGCCCATGTCATTACTAAATACGGACTATAGACTTTACACATCAATAATAGCTTCCCGCCTGAACCAAATAATCCCCCAGCTTGTCCGCCTGGATCAAATAGGGTTTGTGGTGAGCTGACAGACCTCCGACAATGTCAGAAGAACTACTAATCTTATAGATTTGGTCACCCAGGAATGTGCCCAAACATGTGTTATGAGTCTCGATGCTGAAAAAGCGTTTGACAAGGTATCCTTTCTGTTTACGCTTTTGATGCGGTTTGGCTTCCCACAAACCTTGATAGACAATCTCAGATCCCTGTATCGAGCCCCCCCAGGCCTATGTTCAAGTTAACAGAGGGATCTCTGAGAGGTTCCCACTGGGCAGGGCTGCCCTCTGTCTCCCTTACTGTTTGCCCTTTATATTGAGCCCCTGGCTAAAGCCATTAGAGACCATCCGAGCATAAGGGGGATTAGAGTGGGAATATAGAACATAAGATATCATTATATATGGACAAAGTCCTTCTCTACCTCGCTGACCCCGATAGTTTGATTCCCCAGGTATGGACTCTGTTAGAGGAATTTGGCCTACATGCAGGCTACACTCTTAACAAGAATAAAACAGAGGTTCTCACATTTTACTATAAACTTTCACAGGCAGTGTTAAGTCTGTGCCCCCTTAACCGGAACAGAATTAAGATCACTTATTTGGGTATTTAAATACATAAAAATCTGGGAACGCTGTTTACAGTCAACCTAGAACCCACGTTTAAAGAAGTCCAGCAAGATATTGCCCGATAGACATTACTATACTTGTCACTTTACTCTAAGATACATGGGGTTTAGTTTTTGCTTCCCTTCTAGAAGGCCTGCCCCTACGGAGTTGGTTAGGTACTGCCCTTTCCTGGATATAGATCCCCAAGGCCTTGCAGCGGTGCTTGACCTCTCGTCTCCGCGTTGGCAAGCAGTGATCCAGAGACCCTCGTGTCAGCATATAACATAGCCATTGCTGGGGCTCTGGATCTCATTGCTCCAGTTCGTGTTGGCCCCCTCTCCATCCGCCCCAAGTCCCCTTGGTTTGATGGGACGTTGAGGGCGATGCGGAGACAGAGGCGAAGGTTAGAGCATCATTGGTGAAGGTCCACCCTTGATGCCGACCACCTTAGATTGATGGATCATTATTTGGTCTATCAATCTGCAATCACCCGTAAGAAGGCAGAGTTCCTGTCCAGGGAGATTGCAGTTGCTCGGAGTCGACCAGCTCAGCTGTTTCGAACTGTGGACAGACTGTGCAACCCAGCCTGTCTTCAAGTTCGGAAAGTCTTTTCGCAATTGGAGTGTGGTGAGCTTGCTCAGTTCTTGGTAAATAAGGTGGCCGACATTAGGATGAGTTGTTGCCATCACACTCTATGGGGGTTGCCGTGAACCGGGGTGAGATCATGGTGCCTCGGTTTTCCTGGAGTTCCTTCAGTCAGCTGGAGTTCATTGATGTCATGAGGATCGTCCAGCATATGCACCCTACGTGCTGTAGTTTGGACCCTTGACCAACCTCCCTAATTTTGGGTTGTATTGACATCATTGGTCCAGTCCTTTTGCAGATAGTCAGGTGCTCCCTGGAATTGCGTGAGTTTCCTAGCTCCCTGAAAGAGGCGGTGGTGACACCCTTCTTGAAGAAAGCTACTGCGGACAGTGACTGTCTGGAAAACTACAGACCTATCTCTAACCTTCCCTTTGTTGGGAAGGTGATTGAGAAAGTAGTGGCTGCACAACTGGAAGACCATTTGACCATCCTTGACATCTATGAACCCCTCCAGTCCGGTTTTTGTAAAAGACATAGTACCGAGACAACGCTGGTTCGGGTGCTCAATGATCTCCTGATGGCTAGAGATCGGAAGAGTCGTTCCATTTTGGCATACATGTGATATCTCCCTCTTTGCCCAGGAGATTCCTGTTTTTTTGACTGATCTCCCTCTCTCCCTCCTGGAAGCAAAATCTCCTGCTTAAGTTATGTCCAAAATATCCATTCATGTTTGTTTTTGGCAGATAAAGATACATAAAAAGTAAATTAGTGATGAACAATGTAAGTAATAACATTGTACAACTTGTTGTTGATTCATTTTAGTGCTTATTCTTGACAAAATGAAATATATTAAATGCTTTTATTCTTATTTTTGACACCATATAATGACAAGCTAATGACGTTACGGCATCTCCCTACTAGTAGGCCAATCTCCCTACTAATTTGACCCAAATCTCCCTCTTAAGCAAGTTGGACATATCACATGTATGTTTTGGTTCTCCTCGACCTTTCCTCAGTCTTTGACATCGTAGATCACATAGTGTTGATAGAACACCTGAGGCGGTTCTGTGGAATATCTGGAACTGTCTTAAGATGGTTCTCATCATTCCTCACTGGGAGATCACAAAGAGTTGCATCCGAGGTGTTTTCCTTGGATTCAACGGCTTTGTCTTGTGGGATCCCCCAGGGTTCAGTATTGTCAACCATGTTATTTGCGGTGTACATGCTAACCATCGGAGACATTGTAAGGAGGTATGGGCTGAGGTTTCACTGTTATGCAGATGATACCCAGCTCTACCTTTCTTTTGCCCCCGACCAGATTGGAGCTGTCTTGCTCTTTAATAGCTGTCTAACTGAAATCCAGGAGTGGATGAATTCTAGCTGGCTGAGGTTGAATTCTGATAAGACTGAGGTATTGGTTGTGGACCCGGGTCACCGGATAGGGGGGTCGGGTGTTGATGCGCCTTCCGGAATTTTTCTTGGAGGCGTTCCTCTCCCGACCTCTGAACAGGTGCGGAACCTGGGCGTAGTTCTTGATGATGGGCTGACACTGCATTCACAGGTGTTGGCAATCGTAAAGACTTCCTTTTACCATCTTAGGAACATCGTCAGGATCTGGCATCTTGTTCCGTCTGCCGACCTACCAACGTTAGTCCATGCCTTCGTGTCCTCGTGCTTGGATTATTGCAACTCCCTTTATCTAGGGCTTTCAGGGGTTGAAATCCGTCACCTGCAGCTAGTGCAGAACACTGCAGCCCAGCTTCTGACAGGTTCTAGTAGATACTGTCACATTACTCCAGTGCTGCGCGAACTGCACTGGCTGCCAATTCGGTGGCGGATCACCTTTAAAGTCGGCTTGCTGACTTTCAAAGCTCTATACGATCTGGGCCCAGGCTATCTGAAACAACTCCTGGTTCCTTATCATCCAAATCGATCACTCTGCTCAGCTGACGAGGGGTTGCTAGAGGTTCCAAGGGTGAATTTGAAATCTTCAGACGCTCGGGCATTTACGTATGTGGCCCCCACCCTTTGGAACTCTCTACCCCGTCGGTTGCGGGAGTGCACTTCTGTGGAGGGCTTTAAGAGAGGCTTGAAGACTTTTTTATGGGAAACCACATTTTTAGAACACTGATTGTTATGATTGTTTTGACTTAATTGTATTTTTTAATGATTTTTTTATTGTTTTGATTTGCTATTTATGTACGGTGTCTTGGTAATTGAAAGGCACCTTATAAATAAAATTATTATTATTATTAAGGTACAATCTATTACATTGAATATTCTTCCCAGATTTTTATATTTTTTTCAATGTTTATCCCTGAAAATTCCCAAAAAACAATTTCAACACGGGCATAAAATCATAAACAAATATATCTGGTCATTGGGGAGGCCCAGAATTAGGACTCTATCCATGCAAGCAAATAAAAATAGGTGGGGTAGGGCTCTACCCAACCTTGAGAATTATTTCTTGGCTGCCCAAATGCACTGTGCACCACGGATACAGCAGGCGAGAACGCACTGCAAGTACATAGAATTAGCCACGGGCGGGTGGGGTGGGGGCTTACTGGTGCCAGAATGATGGCGCCATCCTTACAACAGGATAGGGAAAATATAACACTTCAGAATGTAGTAAACACCTTGTGGGCCATGCACAAGCTCTAGAAGAAGTATAACCTAAAAGAGACTGTATGGCAGTTGTAATGGTTCTCGTGGGATCTGGACTTCCAACCAGCTCACCAGGACCATACCCTCAGGTGCTGGTCAAGGGTGGGCCTCACACAGTATGGGCAGATGCTGGAGGGGGAGGGGGTCACAGAATTCCAGAAACTAAAGGATGCATGTCAGTTGAGAGCCTCAGACTTTTTCTGCTACCTCCAACTGAGGACGCATATACTGAACCACAACAGGATGGGGGGGGGGTGCTTCCCCAGGCCTCTTATCTCCTCACAGCCATCCTGGCGATCTCGCAGGACAGATGCAGAGGGGCCTCCTATTGACCTTATATAAGGCCTTTAGACAATGCTACAACAACACCACCCAATCAATAAACCTGAAATGGGAAGAGGAGTTAGAGCAACCCATTTAGGAGGGGGAGTGGGATAGGATATACACCCTGGCTAACAAAACCTTGCATTCTCTAGCTTGGCAGGTGTTTGAGTGGAAAATAAGGACCAGGTTCTTTTACAGTCTAACTATTCAACATAAATGGAATGGCAGGAACACACCTAGCTGTTGGAGGGGATGTGGTGATCCCCTATCCCCCCATACACACATATTCTGGCTCTGCTCCTTATCGAGGGACTTTTGGAGCCAGGTGAATCAGACACTCTCGGGTGTGTTCTCCTGCTCTTCAACCCTATCCTCTCTTAATATGGTTTTGGGTCTTCTCCCCACCAGAGAGAAGGGGTTCTCATGGTATTTACCTATAGAGTATCCTGCTGGCTGCAGCCCATAAGGCCATTACTTGCAAGTAGTTAGTGAAGGACCCTCCGTCTGTGCAACAATGGTTATCCATTGTACCGGAACTGCATGACATGGAAGAACTGAAACATAAGATTAACCTAAGAACTCATGTGTTTACCAGAAAATGGACAAGATGGCTCCTTAAACATAGAAACATAGAAATATAGAATTTGACGGCAGATAAGGACCGCTTGACCCACCCAATCTGCCCATTTCCCTACCTGATGGATAAGCTGCAGATTCTAGTTAATCAATAGCTTACTTTCTTCTGCCCCCCACTAGAATTGCCTTATGCCTGTCCCATGCATTCTTGAATTCCTCCACTGTTCCTGACTCCACAACCTCCTCAGGAAGGCTGCTCCATGCATCCACAACTCTCTGTGAAAATATACTTTCTAACATTACCTCTGAGCCGTCCCCCTCTATCTTCAAATTGTGCCCCCTTATTCTTGCACATCTCTTCTTCTGAAAGATACTACCCTCTTGTACCTTGTTAATTCCCTTGAGGTACTTGAAAGTTTCTATCACGTCCCCCCTCTCCCTCCTTTCCTCAAGGGTATACATATTAAGCTGCTTTAGTCTCTCCTCGTATGTCTTCCGGTGCAGACCTTGCACCATTTTGGTTGCCCTCCTCTGAACAGCCTCCACTCTGTCTATGTCTTTGTGGAGATGGGGTCTCCAGAATTGCACGCATTACTCCAGATGGGGTCTCACTAACTGTCTGTAGAGAGGGATAACAACTTCCTGTTTTCTACTGTTGATGCCTCTCCCTGTGCATCACAGTATCCCCCAAGCCCTCCTTACTGCCTTCTCACATTGCTTGCCCACCTTTAGGTCATCTGATATAATTACTCCTAGGTCTCTTTTGATTTTTGTTGTTGTTATTAACTCACCCCCCCCCATTGTGTACTCTTCCCCTGGGTTTTTGTTTCCCAGATGCATTACCTTGCACTTCTTTGCATTGAATCTAAGCTGCCACATATTTGACCATTCCTGCAACCTTGCCAAGTCCCTTTTCATTCTTTCCACCCCACCTTGATTATCAACCCTGTTGCAGACCTTTGTGTCATCTGCAAAGAGGCATACCTTTCCTTCCAGGTGCTCTCTAATGTCACTTATAATGATTTTAAAGAGGACCGGTCCCAGTACCGAACCCTGCGGTACCACGCTAGTTACCCTCCTTTCTTCACTGTGGAATCTAGGCCAGGAATCTCAGTTCAGACCTCGTTGGTGCCCCCTCTTAGAGACCCAGGCTGAATATCCACTCTTATGGGGCAAACAGCTCTGCCATCTGGGGACAACACTAGAGATAGTTGTCCCGAGACTCTACAAACTTTCATTTTGCTATGTGCATACATGTTATGGGAACAGGTTATGATATAAACTCAGAAAAGGGGGAAATGTACTTAAGTTATAGATTTTGAAGTGCAAATCCATATTTCTTTCTTTTGCAAGTAATAGAATGAAATGCCAAGGTGATGACTATACTGATGATGTGCAATATTGTTGTACCCAAATGTTTCAATAAACTTAAATTTAAAAAAAAACCTTGTAGTCTGTGTTCAGTACTGATATCGGGTGATATGAGACACATTTAGTTTTATCTTTGTTTGGTTTTGGGATTGCGGAGTTTGTAGCGTATTGCCAGGATGGAGGAACTGGGTTTCCTGCGTGTATGGACTAAAATGTTTCTTGTAGGAGTGGGGTTAAGGAATCAAGGAATGTCTTGTAAAATTTGCCCGGATATCCATCTGGTCCTGGGCTCTTACCATTCTTCAGAGTTTTAATTGTGGCCAATATTTCAGGCCATATTATGAGGGACACTAGTGAGTGTGCAACATTGTCTGCTAATTTGGGTAGATCCAGGGGTTGCAGGTATGAAGTTATTGCCACCGGGGTGGGGTCTGATTCTTTGGAATATAGAGCTGAGTAGTATTGCCGGAAGGTCTTAAGAATCATTGTGGGGTCAGTATGTAGTGTATTGCTTTTGAGGTCTTTAATGCGAGTAACTGCAGATTGCATGACCTGGCGCCTTAGCCGAATGGCCAGGACTTTAGATGCCTTGGGGCCCCCTCGTAGTAACGTTGTTTGAAATACCGGAGGGCGACTTCTGTTCTGAGATTCAGTATCTCTTGGATTTCATGTTGCAGCTGGGCCACCCTTATGGCCTGAGATGTCTCCTCACCAGCATGGGCTCTTTGGGCTACAGCCAGTTGTGTCTGCAGGTCCTGCAGCTTCTGTTCTCTTTCCTTCCTTAAGCGTGAGGTGTATTTAATGAGTTCCCCTCTGAGGAGCATCTTTAAATTGTGTCCCAGAGTATTGTGGGGGCAAGATCAGGGACTTCATTGTAAGTTTGTATTTGGGTGAGCCTATCACTAATGAATTGTTTAGCTTCAGTTTTATTCAGCAGGGAGACATTAAACCTCCAAAGTTTAGGGCCTTGGGGAGGGTCCCAGGAAAACTTGAGGCTTAAAGTGGTGTGGTCGGATAGACAAATAGGGAGCATCCTACAGCTTTTGAGGAGGTCTATGTGCTCTGAGAAGATATGAGTCGGGTCGATTTGGGAGTAGGTGCAATGGGTGTGGGAATAATGGGTGTATTGCTGCTGTGTTGGGTGTAAGTATCTGTCTGTCCAGCCTAATTCTGTAACAGTGGTACTGACTTTTTTCTGTATACTTGTTTCCCTGGGCAGGTAGGGGTTAGATGTATCCCTTCTGTCAAATATTAAATTATAGTCTCCCCCTAGCAGGAGTACACCTCTCTGGTATTGGAGGACTTTATTGAGTACTGCCTGTATGTTTTGAGTATCTGATCCTGGAGGGAGGTAGATGCTAGCATGGGTGAGTTCTTTTCCTAGGTAGGTGCCGACTGCTATGGCCAGTCTACCCTGTGGTTCAGAGTAGGTACTTGTGCAATGAAAGGGGGTCTGGCACCGGACTAGTATTGCCACCCTGCTTCGTTTTCCCTGTTTGTGTGATGAGGCGATCACCTGGGAGAGGCCGAATTTAGAAAGGTTTTGGTGCTCCAGGGTGACAGGTGGGTCTCTCTTTTTTTTTTTGTAAACTTTATTTAAATCGAGTTTTCAGTTTTCCAGCATTACAAACAGGTCATATTACATACCTAATATACCATAAAGTGAAGGAAAACATAGGTAAGCATAATATTTAACAGATATAGAACAAAATTGCTTGCTCACTGAGTGTCCAAGTGATCCTAACTTAAGACCTCATACTATAGTACTATTATGTTGGGGAGACTTCTTCAGAGAAGAATTCCTCTGTTGTACCCCTAAAAGGCAGAAAACACAGAAAAGCTCCAGGAAATGAGGCCAACATATATTTTTTTGCATTTTAAAGAAATGGTAAATATAAATTAAAGATTAAAGATTTACTGGAATGTCAACGGTGAATTGAATACAATATGATAATCTCCTGTGAACCACCCAAATGGGTGGCCTCCTCCCATAACAGTGCCAAAAAGGTCGGGTACCAAGGAGACAATAATGCTGTTTCCAGGCAACTCCAGATTTGTAAATATTTCCTCTCTTGATTATTCGCAGTATATTGTAGGTGTTCCAGTTTCATGCAGTGTGACAGGGGCTGTATCCACTGGGACACCATTGGGACTCTCTGTGACCCCCAGTGATGTGCTAGAGTGTGTTTTGCTACTTTGATGCCAAGGTACGATTTGGGGTGCTCCACCTTCCTCCCTCTCTGTGTACCCCCTGGCAGTCCCATTAGAATATTAACTGGATCTAAATCCAGTGGAGAGTCCAGGATCCTTCCTAACAAAGACACTACCCGTATCTTCTGCCAAAACTGGGTCACCAGGGGACATGCCCAAAGCAAATGAAAGAAGGTGCCTGCATTGACATTACATTTAGGACAAAGATCTGATTTTTCTACATTTATTCTATGAGCTAAAGCAGGGGTGAAATAAGACCGATGCAGCAAATTATAATGAATTGTCCTGAGTCTATTATTCTTAGAACATTCCATCCCTTTTTTAATATAACATTCCAATCTCCTTCTGTCAGGCAATTAGGCAACAAATCTCACTCCCATCTCCCCTTCGTTCCCTCCATAGGATCTGGCAGTCCACCCAGCAGGACCTTATAAATTTTGGAGATAGGTTTCAGTTTGGGTTTTTTACCATCACTGAACAGGACCTCCTCCATCAGGGATCTAGTAAGGGTCAGAAAAGGTTCCAGAGTGCCTTGGTTATCAAACAACTGGGCCCTTACCTGAAAGTATGTGAAAAAATGTGAGGGTGGGAGAAGGAATTCCCTAGCAAGTGTTTGGAACAACTTTAAAATCCCACCAGCAAATAACTGAGAAATCATCTTAAGTCCTCTTGTTTCCTAAGAGATCAGAACTCAAAGGGTCAGATGTGAGATGAGGTTTACCTCCTAAAGTACAAATTGGATTAATATTTCATTGGTGAGAGTAGGGGAACCCCCAAGAGTGGAATGAGCTGCAAGCCATGCCCTCATGGTGGATCTTGTGAAGGGGTTAACAATTGATTTAATCACCCTCTTCTTTAATGAGGGAGCAAACAATGCACCATAGAGTGGCACCCCAAACAGCCTCATCCTAATCCAACCATGCCCTTCGCAGTTCAGCCCTCGGTGACATATCCGTTAGGAATGCTATTTATGCAGCCTGATAATAAAGTTTCAGATTTGGGAGGCCGAGCCTTCCCCTAGCAAACAGTTGCCAGAGGGTCTCCTGCTTCACCCTGGATCTTTTGCCATTCCACAGCAGAGTGGTGATATAGCTCACAAGAGATTTAAAGTAATCAGTATATGATAGGGAAGAGTCTGGAACAAATAAAGACATTGAGGGAGCACACACATCTTAACCAAATTCATCTTTCCTATCAAGGTGAATGGAAGAGATCTCCATCAATTACAATCCTCTTTGACTTTATTCAGCAGAGGTTTGTAATTAATCTCTCCCAACTTTGATAATGTCTGTGGGAACAAGATACCCAAATATTTAACTACAGACATTGGAGGCAGGGAGGCACCACCGATCTGAATAGGAGTATGTTGCCCCAACAGAGGGAGCCACTCACACTTTGACTAGTTTATTTTATGGCCAGACAAGGGGCCATAGGTTTTTAAACAGGTTCATCAGTGCAGGCAAGGCTTGTTCCGGATTGTCTATAAATAACAGAATATCATCTGTGAACAGTGAAATGACATACTTCCCTTCCCCATGCCTGAAACCCTTAAAGAGCTGCTGACTAGATTGGATTTATACCAACTTTTCTAGCACAAAACTGGCTATTGTATGGATTTGTATTACCAAATACCTTGATTTAACAGTATTTTCTTTTTATTTTTCATCCGTAGGCTGTCCGTGTTCCCGAGCTCGTTCCTGTGTGAAATGTGCTTTACTGCTGCTCTGTTGACGTGATGACAGAAATGAGGAAATGCCCACTGCATGCTGACAGAGAGGAATGCGTTTTGACAGCTCATCTTTTCGGCAGCAACCTTGGATACCCTGGCAAAGTGCTTTAAATAATAACATTTAGTTTCTATTTAAACTGAAGGTATGGACCTACGATCCTGCTGTCTAAACTAAATTAGAGTCTGGTGTGTTTCTATTCCATGGGTTTTTATCAAATAGCACACAGCGATCAAGGCACAGAATAATTTCTGAGGGGCTTTTCATTCCATGTGGCTTCTGTCCTGATGCGAATTAGATATGTGTCAAATGTTTATTAAGTTTATTTAGCCATTTATATGTTTTTTAGAGCCTTTTCAAATGGTCACAATCCGGTGCACTTGTATGACTGACTGACATACTACATAAATTAGCTGTGTTCCCAGCACTGTTTCCATAAATGCACATAAGCATGGTAAATCGTTGCATTGCCTATGTGTGTAGTAATACCCACAAGGACCAAGTCAGTCTCCTGACTGACCAATCAATGAGAAAACAGTGGGATGAAGCAGTATGCCATACCAGGTTAGACTGGAAAGGTGCTACTGATAGCAGTTATCTGTGCAGCGCCCATTTCACCCAGGACTCATTTGTGACTGAATACATTTTAATGAAGCAGTTTGGTATGTAATACGGTCATGTATGTCCCCGTTTGAAATCTGACGCAGTTCCGACACTGTTCAAGAAACTAGCATTACCTGGTAGTATGGGTACTATTCCTAAATGTCCACGGATATCAGGCACCTTTGAGAAGCATGCACGAAGAGAGGTAATGACGTGTTAGTGACCACCTGTGCTGTCTGTGCAGTAACGCAGACTACATAAGACAGATACTATTTTCCAAAGGAGCATGCTTCAATAGTCTGAGTGACAATTTTCTTTGGTTTTCAGGAGAACATAGTGTACCCTGGTGTGCAATGGCACTGTCCTACCTCTGATTGCCTGTCGTGGTTCAGATAATGACAGCCATAGTGTTTAGTAGCACTCCCCCAAAAAAATCTCAATCACTCATCCTGGTACTGCAGCAGTATTTCCTGATGAATAGTGACACCTAGTCACCATCCCATCACCTATCCTGTTATGTCTCAAGTATTTCCTTTTGTTTAGTGGCACACTCCACCAATCACTTATCCCGATTCTGAATATTCCCTGATGGTTACATGACCCCCCCCATCTTCTGGCCTATAAATAGATTTGTACCCCTGTGTGTAGTGACCCCACTCCCGATCTACTGGTGTATGCAACTGAAACCAGTCCCTGGTGTCCTAATGCTACTACTTCAATACCCCAACACTTCTCAGCCATCCTCCCACCCCCACCCTGAATGATAGAGCCATGCAGCATGGCTCCAGAGCCCCTTGTAAGGGTAGAGGTTGGCTGGAAGGTGTTGTGGGTTTGGGTGAAGGGCCATTACCATGGCAATGTTTGCCAATTTTTTTGTGAACTGGCAGTCAGGGGGACATTGGGTACTAGTGGACACCAGAATAGTCTGTTACAAGTACTGAGAGATCCGTGGTGCTACTGGACATGAGTTATGCACATCCCGTTGTAGTAATGGAGATCAGGATGGGGTGGTGGGGGTCATAAGACATCAATGAATCTTTGCAGTCACCATGATTTGTGATTGTTGAATGGCAGTGCCATTAGCCACCAGTGATTACTTAAGCAATATACCACGAGGGTGTGGGTGATGCCAGGATTTAACCATGCCTGGTATATTGTTCAGTCACGAGGCATAGCTGAGTGACAAACAACACACCTAAGTGGGTAAATCCTGACTTCACCCACACCCTCTTGTGGGATGTAGTGTTTATACAATGGGATAATTATTAAAATATGGAAAGAATTATATTTTTCAAAATAAATATATTTTATTTTATTTTTCCCTTTTTCCTCTTTTTTGTTTGTAGGAGGAGTTGACAGATCTTGTGTAGTAGACAGTGAACAGAGAAAAGTACATGCTAGCAATACATATAAACACATTGTGTGAAGAATTATATTTTAAAGTTGTATTTTATTATTTTGTTAAATTTATTTAGTAATATTCTACCACTGTATATTAAGTATGAACATACAAACATGAAATTGCCAGCAGATACAGGCCATTCGGTCTATCTAGTCTGTTGGAGTGTGCAGCACTTCAGTCCATTAGACTGCAGCTGCCCCCCTCCCTCATATGTCCTCCTCTCACCTCCCACACCCTCCCGATTTGTATTCTCCCCTCGAATCTGTCCCACCACCTCTTGAAGCCCCCAACACTATGCAGCGATATGACTTCCTCTGGCAGAGCATTCCACCCTGCCACCACCCTTTCTGTGAAATAATGCCTCCTCAGTTCCCTCTTGACCCTGCCCCCTTCCAACTTCATAGAGTGTCCCCTGGTTTCCCTTACATCCTCCAGAATGAACATACAGCTGGTATCTACTTTGTTCAAACCCTTCAGGTACTGGAAGGTCTCAATCATATCCCCCCTCTCCCTTCTTTCCTACAGGGTATACATATTGAGCTATATCAGTCTCTCCTCATATGGTCTGTCACCCAACCACAGTATCATTTTTGTTACCCTGCGCTGTACCCCCTCTAGTAGTTTGATTTCACTTTTCAAGTAGGGGCAACAGAACTGCACAGCACTGCACACAGTACTGTAGGTGCAGTCTCACCATGGGCCTGTACAGGGGCAAGATGACCTCCACAGGCCTATAAGCAATCACCCTTGCTATGCATCCTTGCATCCTGTTTGCCTTTGCTGCTGCCTACCTGCAGTGATCAGAGTGGTTCATCTCCTGGTTACCGTCACTCACAGATCCTTCTCCTCCTTGGACTTTGTTATCGGGACACCCTCCATCCAGTAAATGTGTACTGGATTATTGTCTCATAAATGCATTACTTTGTACTTATTAGCATTGAAAACAAGCAGCCAAGTGTGAGACCATTCCTCCAGTTTTGGGAAATACTCCTGAAGTACTTTTGCTCCCCCTCCAATCTACCTCGGCACAAATCTTTGTGTCACCTGCAAAGAGACTGGTCTTGCTCTTAATCCCTACTGCAGTGTCAACTATGAAAATGTTAAACAGAAACTGTCCCAGATCTGAGTTCTGTAGTATACAGCTTGTTACTTCCCTGAGTTCAGATGCCTCCCCCCCACTACTACCTTCTACTGTCTACACTGCAGCCAGTTCTTGACCCATCTGACCAGTTTTCTCCTTGCTCCCAGACTCTTCAACTTGCAGGCCAGCCTACCATGTGGCACCGAGACAAAGGCCTTGCTGTAATCCAGGTAGAGGACATCCACCGCATGTCCCCTGTCCAGTGCCCTCATAATCCAGTTGTAAGAATCCACCAAGTTCATCTGGCAGGATCTACCCAAGACATATAAGGTAGTCCGTCTGCAGCATCTGTTGTCATTACGCCATTGAGCTGTATGATATAGCACAGTACTACCCACCATGGCAGGTACTATTGCTTACACATGTTATAAGACTGCAGCCCAACACACTGTCTCAGTCTGATCTACGTACCTCAACCACCCAAATGTATGCCTTGCTTGTGGTGATTGATGTATGTGTGATGTAGATTATTGCATGTCCTTCCTGTGTGTGGTGATTCACACATAAATGGATATCCATGTAGCAGTTGGGTGTGCATACACAGGACAACAAGCTTGATGTCATGGACACAATTGTAATATCGGGCAACCACCAACCACACTGATCATTGGAGACCAACAGGTGACCACGAACACAATGCATGACACAAAGTGAAACTGAAGTAGTTACTCTAATTAGAATACAATGGATATGTTCACAACACAGTATTGGAATGGATTAAGTTTTCAAATTTAACAACTTATTCTGATCACATTGCATGTCACAACTGTCGTCAGAAGTGTGTATGGTGAGTAGCTCAGTTGTTATTCAGATCACCGCTTTTTGAAAACTGTTATTTTATGGTACTAATTCATTCTTTAAAAGTGCTAAAAGCTCTTAATAATTCCTCTTGCAGATGATATCCAAGATGCTTTCCATGCAGTTGCAGCCAATGTCAGATGCTGGCATGTCAGCTGATGTTCAAGAAGAAGAAGTATCTACTGTGGTCGCAGATTCTCATTACTGTATATACTTTACCTTAAATTCTATATATTCAATAACCACACCCAATGGTTATTCCAATAAACTCAGTTTATTGTCTGTACACACATGTGTGGGAGCCTCGGCTAAAGGCAAGAGCTCCTCGAACTAAGTTTTACACAGTATTTTATAGCACTTCTTATCTTGAAAACACACTAACATTTCAGTGTAAAGTAATCATAGTTTCTTAGCAATAACAGAAAACAGTTTCATATGCATCAGGTGTTTTTCCACTGGCTCATTTCATCACTGCCTAATACATACACCTGGGTCAAGCTGACCTAATAGAAACAATGAGTTTCACTCACTCCATGGTACTGCAGACAGCTTGGTTTTAATGTGACTTCATGTTCTTATCTCTGCTTCTTGCCCAACCCTGCCCAAGCTTGCTATCCAGGCTGGTACCATCAGTTCTGTTCAGCTTTATCTAAACTGTTATTTTCACAACTTAAGTAACTGGTTTCAGCCAGCATGAGCTATTGCCTTCTGCTTGCCTTGCAATTCTTACAAACTTATAATGACCCTTAGCTTTTACTCAGACCTGGCTATATTCAATTACACTAGCAGCTTATATATTATAATCATAATATATATATATGTTAGCAGCTTCTATATTATAATCATAATATATATATATATATATATTGTAACACACCTTACTTTATATGTAATCCACTCTATATGTATGCATAAAAGAAAGATTATATATATAAAAGAAATTCCTCCACACTCCCCCCTTTTGAGGCTCTGCCTCAACTAAATTTTAGTAAGGTCATCTATGTGTGCGAAAGGAAATGGGGGTTCTTCTGGGAAAAGATTCCTTTGATAATCAAGCAGGGGCATTTGGGCAGGGATGGGAGTGCTCAAAGAACACAAGCGGAAAATACACGCTTTCATAATAGTGACCACAAGCCAAATGGCCAGTAGAATAAGGAGAGCCACAGGATCCAATGTACACAGTGGCTCCCCAATCACCAAGATGCTAGAAAACCAGGACCAGGGGTCCCATCCTTTTCCACTGGTGCATGCTCACTCAAAACTCGATCCTGCAACTGCTGCACCCCTTGCAGGACCTGATCTAGGGCCTCTGAATTATCAGGAATATATGTGCAACATTCTTCGCCAATGACAGCGCACACCCCACCCTGGGCAGCTAGAAGGTAGTCCAGGGCTGCCCTATTTTGCAAGGCCATTAATCTGGTGGCTCGTATTTCAGCATTTACTAAAGGCAATTCTGTCTTTGTACTGTTTATAAGAATTTCAATTTCATAACTTAACTGATCTATGTAGTGCATTGCCTGTACTACCCCCCACCAAGGGAACACTCCAGCTCCAAATTTTTCATACCAAGGTACACGAATAGATTCAGGTGGAACAGGTTTACCTAGGTTCCGTTTAACTCTGATAGTGTGGTTGTGGTTATTTGGGTTAATTATACGGAAAGTCCGCACTACTGGGTGCAATGTAGCCAAGTAACAGCATCCAGCCCACTGTGAGGGCAGGAATGTATACGCCTTACTTCCACATACCCAGTATAAACCAGTCAAAGTCCCAAAGGGAACGACAACACCGTGGATTACCGAAAGTTGTAGATCAGTTATAGCAATAGTAATAGTACAATTGGATGAGCCCAATTCCTGAACCCCCACCGTACTGCTACAGAGACAAGTCACTGGCTGGGACCTCGGAACCCGGGGCCATATGTGCAAGAGCTCACCAGTTGTGTTGGGGTGCGCTGGCGTATACCACGTGAGGAAGGGCCTTCCTGCCAACACCGCCACATTACTAAGGACACGCCACCCAAGGGCCCAATTTTTATAGGTACTGACTCGGCACGTACCAAGATACAGATGCCAAAGTGTGGTAGAGCAATGTAGTATCATTTTGAGGAGGGGTTCTGGATATAGATGGAGCCCAACCTTTGCTGAAGCAGGGAGGGCACACATAACAATCAGACAAATTAATATTTTCTGCATGCAACTTCATTAAAGTCCACCAGGTATTTGCATAATGCAGGGGCTCAGCACTCTTGATGCTTCTTATTAAAGGATGCTTAAAGTCTGTTGCAAGAACCCCACCAATACAATGGTCGCCAAGAACAGTAAGTCCTCAGCATTAATCCCGGTTTGTACAGCCTCGGACAGGTCTGCTCTCACTAGCCGGCAATGTGATCGTGGATCCATGTCTCCCTCTCTGCAACCTTCACTGCTGTTGCCGTTGTCAACAGGACCTGGTACCAGGCCACGCCATCTTGGGAACTCCATCTTTTCTTCTGAAGTCCTTCACCAGAACAAAATCACCAGGCTGAATCTGATGCAGGGTGTCTCAGTAGGCACTGGCAAAGCTGCCTTAACCCTAGAATAGAAAGACCTCAAGACACCATTAAGGGATAAACAATAAGTAAGCATTTCCTCATCTACTCCATGCAGGGTGATTCGACTTTGTGGGTAAGGGGCATTTGGCATTCGCAATGGCCGTCCTAGTAAAATTTCATGTGGGGAGAGACCAAGACGTCCCACCCGCCCCCTCATAGCCATGAGGGCGAGAGGCAAAGCAGTCACCCAAGTCAGATGGGTCTCCGCCATGATTTTTGTAATTTTGAGTTTTAGAGTCTGATTTGCCCTCTCCACTGCCCCACCCGATTGGGGATGGTAAGCGCAGTGCATTCGGAGGTCCACCTGCAAGGCCTCACATAATGATTTTATCACTTCGTTTGCAAAATGGGATCCATTATCGCATGACAAGCGGCTGGGCAATCCCCAGCGAGGGATAATTTCTCGAATTAAGGCTTTTACCACAGCGCATGCAGTCGCCCTGCGAGTCGGAAATGCCTCTACCCACTTTGAAAACATATCTACAATAACTAAGCAATATTTATAGCCTTGGCACGGCGTAAGCTCTATAAAGTCCATCATAACATGCTCAAATGGACCAGCAGGAATCGGGTGGGCAGAGGGGGTTAGATGCTGTCCTCTGCCCACATTGTACTGCATGCAAATCACACACTTATTACAAAACACTTCAGCATAGCTAGTAAATCCAACAACATACCAATACTTATTTGCAAATCTACCATGCCCGTCTTTGAAACATGATCGGCTCCATGAGCCAATTTTGCCAACACGGAAATACGATCCCGGTAAGCATGGTCTCCCATCCCCAGACACCCATACTTTTAAATCCGAATCAAATACACACTGCTGTTTCCAATGGCGCTTTTCTGCCTCTGTACTGTTACGCTGGAGCGCCACTAAGTCCTGTGGAGAAAACAAGTTACAAGTTTCACTATTTACAACAGTTAACTGGTAGACCGAAGCACCCATTGACTGAGCCGCCGCCTTTGCTGCGGCATCTGCTACAGCGTTACCTGCGGAGACAAAATCTTTGTTAGGCGTATGTGCTGCATTTTACAATTGCCAAAGCTCTAGGTAACTGGATAGCAAACAGTAACTCTTTTACCAATTCTCATCGCAATAAGCACCCGTAGCAGTAAGGAAACCTCTATGCTTCCATAATGTCCCAAAGTCATGTGCCACACCAAAGGCATACCGACTGTCTGTATACTACATTTACTGTTCTGTCCTGGTAAGCAAGAAGCCCTCGTCAGGGCTACCAACTCTGCAGCTTGGGCAGAGAAACTGGATAGCAATGAACTGCTCTCTATTACCTCAGACACAGTACATACTGCATAACCAACTTTAGTCACCCCTTAGGTCTTTAAAAGCTGAGCCATCCACAAAATATTCAACTTCTGCATTTGTCAGGGCTACATCTGTTATATCCGGTCTAGGTTTACTGTCACAGTCAATTACCTGTCCACAGTCATGTTGTTCACCATCGTCGGGGGAGGGCAACAAGGTTGCCGGATTCAAAGTGGTGCACCGTTTGAGAGTAATGTTTGACATTGTGAGCAATACATTCTGGTACTGCAAAACTCTCGCCGGGGTCAGATGAGCTGTGCGAGCTTGTAACAATATAGCTTGCACTGCGTGGGTACATGCACAGTAAGGGCAAATCCCACCAGATCCACACAAGACAATACCATCCTGGCCGCCACAGGACTGCAGCAGGAGACCATACCTGCTACTACGAATCCAACCGTTTTGAATAATAAGCAATTGGCCTCTGGCTTCCCCATGATCTTGTGTCAAAACTGCCGACATGTAACCCCTTGACCATTTACAAACAGGTTAAAAGCTTTCTCATAATTTGGGAGTCCTAAACATGGAGTGCTGGCCAGTACCTTTTACTTTTGGCGAATGTCGTTTAACCCCGGGGACCACTTGCACCTCATCTGTCATTTTCATTTTGTGCGTAGATTCGGGTGCAGTAATGGCTGGATGATGTAAGCATAGTCCATTATCCATGCGACAGTAACCTGCCATTCCTAGGAATGACATCATTTGCTGCTTGGTTACAGGGCGGGGCCATTCAGTGATTGCTTGAATCGTTTGGGATCTAACTGCCTTCCCTCTGCAGAGTATGTGACCTAAGTAATGTACCTTGGTAGCACACAGTTGCAACTTACCCTTTGAGACTTTATGTCCATTTTGGGCTAGAAAAATTAACAGAGCTCTAGTGTCCTCTTCCTCGCCTTCCCTGGAAGAATGGCAAGGAGTAAATCATCTACGTACTGAATTAAGGTGCTGCCCTGTGGGGCGACAAACCCTGCAAGTTCTCAGCATCTGAGCAGAAAACACAGCAGGTGACTCCTAACCTTGTGGCATACAGGTCAAGTCCATTCCTGACCCTTATACGTAAAATACAAACCATTCTCAGCTAGCGGATCCACTGGTATGCTAAAAACGCGTTAGCTAAGTCTATGACTGAAAAATGCGTGGCAGTATGGGGATTTCTGACAGAATAGTAGCGGATTTGGTACCACAGGAGTTCTTACATGTACTGCCTCATTTACTGCCCTCAAATCTTGCACAAAGCGATAATCCCACTTCCCTTTCTTACTGGTATTGGTGTAATAACTCACAGCATCTGGACATGGAACAATAACCCCTTTTGTACTAACGCAGCATGCACCGGTGCAATCCCTTCCTCTACTTCCCTCCCCGAACGTTACTGGTGATCGACTTCGGTCTGTATGAGCTCTTAGGCGTCACAACTAGTGGCTGTGCTCCTTTCATTAGTCCCACATCATGCCAGATGTAGCCCACAGAACTTCTGGTATTTGACTAATTCCACCCAGGCTCAGGGTCTTGCTTTTCTCCTTCTCCCACCATCTTTTCACATTCACCTGCCTTTCTGATACACATGCACACCCACTTTCTTAAACTAGATTCTTTACATGCCCCTCTGCTGATCTCTGCCCTCCTTCACATCCACCCAATCTTTTAGCTGCACCATGCTTGCCATCCAGGGGCCCAAATCTTTCCACTGCAGCTGTGGTTTCTTTGCCAAAGAAATGTGTGGATATGAATCAGGAACTTTGAGACAACCTTTTGTTGCTCCTCAGTGAGTAATACTGAGACCCCCACCCTATCTCTACCTACATACAGATTATGCACCCACATCCATTGTTCAATTTGTTGCCCTTTAATTTCCACATTCGTATTCATAATCCCTAACCCCACAGCATAGTGTGCCGCACAATGCAGATTAACCCTAAACTGCATGTTGCCCTTTGTTACTTTTTTCTGCCCACTTTTCCAACAATACTGCTCATCTGAATTTACAATTTCCCAACTGTACACCCAATCCCCCTCCCTCATTACAAACATAGATTCCTACTGCTGGTGCTTCAACAATTATTCCCCTAAGAGTACACTTAATTTGGGCACTTACCTTTGCCAGGAGATCCCGTCCCATCAAATTTACCGGGCAGGTAGAACTGCTTAAAAGATGTTTTAACAAAGTATTTCCACACTTTACCCGAGTAAGAAAGCGTCATCTGCTCCTTCTGAGGTACTCACAAACTCAATTGTTGTCACCAATTTTCCCGACAAAGGGCATTAGTTCTTGTTGTTGTATGGCAGAAACAGGCGCTCCAGTGTTATAAGAGAAAAGTCAATAAAATCATCATCACCATTAATTCCATCAAGGGACTCCTGCCGGAGTGGCAGAGACTCGAACCATCAACGGGTGCTCCTGTAACCATCAGCTGCTGTTGGCCATGTTTCCTGCATCGGACCAGTACTGTAGGTTTTGCTGATTGGATGTATACTGCTTTATAGTTCCATGAGGTAAGCCCCATTGGCTCTGACCATTGTTGTGTCTGTAGTGGTGGTGGTGGAGGTGAGAATTTTCGTTCTCCTGGTTTTGGCGTTGCTGCTGCCATTGCGACCGCTGGACTCTGGGGCATTCTCGGGCAATGTGTCCTTCCCTGGCATGCAAAGCAAATAATGTCTTTACCTTCCCCCATTCCCTACCTCCTTGCCTTATGTTAGGTCCTCCTTGCATCTGTTGGGGCTGATAGTAGTCCCCCGCATCTGTTGGGGCTGATAGTGCCCTAGTCCAGCATTTTGGGCATAGTTGGTCCTCAGGGGTCCTCTGTCTTTGCCTCGACCTCGGCTACCCACCTCCCGTATTGCCTTGTCCTCCATCTCTGAATAGTACATCAGTTGCGCTTGTCCTGGCTTTTTCTTTCCTTCTTTTTTCCACCCCTTTGCCTGTCTCTCAACATGCTCCGCATACCTAAAGACCTCCCTTCAACGATTGTGTTTCCCAGCCAACGCAAACTGTCTTTACTCCCGTCTGAATAGTCTCTGATAACCCAGCACAAAGTAACATGGCTAGCTGGCTGTGGTAAAAACTGGGTTGTTCATCGTGACACCGGAGTAGTGCGCGAAAACCTCCTCCAGCCTCTCCGGTAGTCTCTTACAGTTTCGCCTCTGTCTGCCTGGCATGGTATTCGGTCCCAATCCACCTTTACAGCGTATATTTTCGTAATTCTCCCACAGGGCGTGCCCAGCGGCTTCCAAGGTGGTCTCTGTCAGTATTAGCATTCCATGGCCTTACCCCCAACGTCCTTCAAAGTCGTCTTAGGACTCCTCTGCTTCCTTGGGATGAGAGTTCATATGTTTTAATTAGGTTTCCCAGCTCTGTTATGTACTCCTCTATATTCTCATGGGGTTTCGGTATTTCCTTTAAAAGCATCCTTGAGCTCACCAGGGATGCCAGGGTCGTCTACTTCAATGAACTGCTGCCCGCCTGCCGGGATTGGGTTGGGATGTCGAACCAAAGGGAACTGCTCTGCGAATGCAGTCCCGTCCACAGCCGGACGGGCGAGCATTCGCACTGTCCTTCTGTGACGCGAGCAGCGTCCGCATTTTCCCTTTCCCCCTCAACTCCCTTGGTTGTAGGTGGCTTTCTCCACCCTCCTCATCCTCACTTTCTCCCTCCACATGTAACTCAGGAGGTGGGCTCCTGCTCCGTCTCGTCCCCCGTCCATTACAGACCGTGGAAGGGTGGGGTATAGCAGATACCGCTCCTGATTCTGAGCTGTCGGGTTGCACTAGCACCTGCTGATCTGCTGCTTGTGCACCTCCAGGTATCGGTGGAGCCGTCGGGCGGTGAAGCTGACACGGTGGAGAGGTATCGTGATGTCTATATTGCCTCCTTGACGCACTCACCTCTTTCCCTCTCCTTTAACATTAATCCTCTCAATTGACTCTCAAATCTGCGCTCCTTCTCTTTCCCACATTCTAAACACATGCCATTTCACGTCTCTCCCTTTTGTGGGTTGTTTCCCACTCACTAAGCCTAATCCGAGTCTCCAAGGACATCCATACTGAGGTTCCTGCCTGGGAAGACACCCTTGGTCCACTATTCCAATCCCCTATTTGACAGACCCGAGTCCCCACCATACTTATCCAGCATACATTTCGCTGGTCCGGTTTCTACCCGCCTCCCTGCTTTGCCCCTGATTTCCCATATTGGTCCCTTATAGGCGCCTTAACCAAACTCAGTGCTCCAACACTCCTATACTTCTTACAGGCGTCCCTGGCACGAGTGCCCTTAGCACCCTCACCTTTATGAAGCCCTGACACCAAGTGCTTGCCAGCACTTTTACTTTTAGGCGTCCCTGGCGCGAGGTGCCTGCACTTTCAGTGCCCTTAGCACTCTTACTTCTTACAGGCGTCCCTTGGCGCCAGAGTGCCTGGCACTTTTGCCTTTATAGGCGTCCCTTGGCGCCGAGTGCCCCTTGGCACTTTTACCTTTTATGGGCATCCCTTGACGCCGAGTGCCCCTTGGCACTTTTACCCTTTATGGGCGTCCCTTGACGCCGAGTGCCCCTTGGCACTCTTGGTGCCACCCTTGCACCTAGAAACAGTAACTGATGACTGTCACCGCTCCCAAGGCATCACACGTATGGTGGGACTTAAACCTCCGGGGCCACCTTCCCCTGAGGCTGGAACTTGTCAGTCCGATCACAGTGTGACACGGAGAAGTGAAGCCATCCTGCCGACTACGCCAAAAAACTGTGGTTGCAGATTCTCATTACTGTATATACTTTACCTTAAATTCTATATATTCAATAACCACACCTAATGGTTATTCCAATAAACTCAGTTTATTGTCTGTACACATGTGTGGGAGCCTCGGCTAAAGGCAAGAGCTCCTCGAACTAAGTTTTACACAGTATTTTATAGCACTTCTTATCTTGAAAACACACTAACATTTCAGTGTAAAGTAATCATAGTTTCTTAGCAATAACAGAAAAACAGTTTCATATGCATCAGGTGTTTTCCACTGGCTCATTTCATCACTGCCTAATACATACACCTGGGTCAAGCTGACCTAATAGAAACAATGAGTTTCACTCACTCCATAGATACCGTACAGCTTGGTTTTAATGTGACTTCATGTTCTTATCTCTGCTTCTTGCCCAACCCTGCCCAAGCTTGCTATCCAGGCTGGTACCATCAGTTCTGTTCAGCTTTATCTAAACTGTTATTTTTCACAACTTTAAGTAACTGGTTTCAGCCAGCATGAGCTATTGCCTTCCTTGCCTTGCAATTCTTACAAACTTATAATGACCCTTAGCTTTACTCAGACCTGGCTATATTCAATTACACTAGCAGCTTATATATTATAATCATAATATATATATATGTTAGCAGCTTCTATATTATAATCATAATATATATATATATATATATATTGTAACACACCTTACTTTATATGTAATCCACTCTATATGTATGCATAAAAGAAAGATTATATATATAAAAGAAATTCCTCCACACTACTTCAATGTACCACACAGTTGAAATGCAGATGTGTTCACCTACTGTGCAAGATTACTCGACACAGGTATGAGTAACGGACCTTCACATCCTGCTGAGCAAGTGTACTCAGGCTGTATTAATGGCCACATGGAGAGGTAAGACAACTGTTGAATTATAAACAGGATAATGGATGGCCATTGGACAATAACCACGCTGTAATCGCTTCTATCATTTTCTTTGACAACACGTTAAACGTTGAGTATCAAAAAACTTCAATTTGTGCTGTTAACAGTGAACCATCGATAGATGATTACTGCATGTTTATTGTCCATTGCACATTCATTACATTTTGTTGTGTATGTTCTTCACAATAGACAAATTCTAATGTTTCTTTCTTTTGCTTTCTTTATTTTTGTTCTTTACAAGTACAGTGAATATATATATAGGGAAGGGTAAAGGTCCAGTTGTTTAACCAGGAAAGACACACTAAGCCAAAGCTTGTTTCCAGTCGCGACTTGTGAGCACAAGGAAGTTAAGTGACTTGCTCAGGGTAACACAATATGCAATTTGGTGCTCTGTGATTCAAACCCATGTCTCCATGTTTGCACCTCAGAGCCTTAGTCCACTATGCTATACTGCCTCTTGTATGGGAGTGTATCCAAGGTGATGCTACATACCCAACTCACCAGTTCACTTTACTGCTTGAACCTTTATTGTTCTGTTATTGTTGCAGTATCACCATTTCCCTACATAGTAGACACTTTTGCCAGTGTGCCCATCATCACCCTGGAACCATGAAACAGTTGTGACCGCTGCAGATTTAATTTGGTGGAAGGGAAGGATAGCTATAAATTTGGGGGGTGGTGTGCACATGACAAAATAAAGTTGACGGTAGAGAGGTAACAACGTCAAAAACCGTATAGTATATGGTTAGGGCTTATTCTAGATGGAAAACAGTGGCTTCCCAAATGTTGTTGTAGGACAGTTCAAAGGTCAAAAAAGTTGTTGTACTATCGTTCTGATGTCAGATCGATAGTACAACTTTTCAGCCTTGAGCTGCTACATGATTGGCTGAAAACAGAGCTGATCAAAAAAGGCGCTCTAAAATGGCGGAGGTGTCTAACGATCAGTAGGTAGTGCCATTCAGTCAGATAGTTGGGACATGGACTGCCATACTCGGCTCCGTGTTTCCAAACTATCAGTTTGCCAGTTTTTTTTTTTGCCAAGAGCAGGACTGCAGGAAGCAGTGAAGCACCGGTATCTTCGGTGTCAGAACTGGATGGCGACTGCAGCATGGACTGGGAGCGAGCGAGTGGGACAATAGTCACAAGGTATGAACCTTGTCAAAAGTCAAACATCCTACAGTTTGAGAACCATATACTATATAAAATAGTATGGTTGCTTAAACACAACAAAACATTATTTGCATCTCTGATGGTTACCATCTGCAGGACCTCTGGAGCAGCTCTCAAGGTCTGTGTGATGTCATCACATCCCCTCGATGGCAACATAGCCTTGTTGTGTATGAGCAACCATACACTATTCTATGTATAATGTATGGGTAGCTCTTATTACCCATTGAAAGTAAGCTGTTTACAACCTTGTAATCCCACAGTTGTGATGTCAGAACCTTATAAACCCCTGTCATCTGTGTCATAGCAGTGAGTTTACAAATCGGAATGCCAGTGTTATTCAGTATTATACACAACAAGAATGTGATTTTTAGTCTCAGTACAGTATTCAAATAACATTCCAGTTGTCACAGTTTACTGTTATTGAGTCTAGCAAACTCTCCATGTATGATAGAGATTTTAACTCTGGTGCTATTTCGGCATGCTATTATTCAGTCCGTGTATCCTCATAAATTGTTTTCCCACACAATCATATGGCCATAGTGCAGATTCATTAATAAGGTAAGGCTACATTACTTGTGTTGGGGGGAGGGGTAACTTCTAATGTCAAGTCCCATACATTATAAATGACAATGCCTGATGTACAGGTGATAACAATGGTGTAATCACCTCTCGTTGCTAGGGCAATGGTAAACCTCTCGAGCTGCACTCTTGAGGTTTACTGATGCCTTAGCAACTACTTGAGGTGATTACACCATGGTTATCACCTGTACATCAGGCATTGTCCTCTATGTACTGTTTCATTGCTCACATATGCACAGTGAATTATGTGTTGTCATCTTGTGCTTTCTGTAGCATACATTTTTCTTACTTGCACTGGCGAAGATTCTGACTGACAGAAACTAATGTATATGCATACAACAGCTTGTTATTATTATTATTTTAAATTGTTTTTTGTTTTAATTGGGTTCACCACAACATAACCCAGATAGACTATCTTAGGATAGCTGGTTCATGCCACTGGGGTGTCAAACAGATGAGGCGTACTGATGAGTCCTGGTAGGATGAAACATGTGTCTATGTCTTCTGTTGGCACCCTTTGCAAACTGTGTGAGAGGTCTTTCGGCACCATGCATTTCTGCTTAAAGTTGAACCAGCATAATATTCTGTGGTGATTTGCATATGTAGCCCAAGATGCTTTGCATTGTGGGGGCATGTGTGATTTTGTATTTCTTTGTTATTATACTATTCATTTGTCAGTTCTGTGACTAAAGCAGCTGCAATTTGGTTACCAGGGACACCAACAACACCACAGACATCGTAAATTAGAACTGTTATTGCCCCCACCCACTTCACCTCCTCTGTCTCCACATGTGCATGTGTATGATTATCCATCCTCAATTGTATTGGATGACAGTGTTGATGATTCAGATATCAAGACGGAAGCAAATAATGATTCAGAGTATGAGCCATCTTCGGAGCTTGAGGACAACTCAGAGAATGAATTGGAGGATGATGACATATTCACACAGCACGACATTGATGATGATAATGTACGAACTCCAAAGTACACAGTGTTTTGGAACTGCCTGCAGATCCTTCTTACATGGGTCCATTGTCCAAACTATGGTGAGACTAGAATGGTGTACCGAAAAAAAATTGTTGGTACAATGTTATCATTGTTGTTTAGATGTAATGCATGCCTCAAGACCACAGTGTGGCAAAGTCATCAGTACAGTGGTTGGATCCCTGCAGGGAATATTATATTATCAGCTGCAATTTTAACAGCAGGAGCAACGATTGCTAGAGTACTGCGTGTTTTCTGGAACATGGGAATAGCTGCATATAGTGCACGTACATTCTTCCAAGTGTTGTACTTCTGCCAGCTGTAGATCGTTTATGGAATACACATCAAGAGTGGATGGTTGGCATGCTTCAGGCTGAGGGGCGAGGTCTTTTATGTGGTGGAGATGGACAAGCAGACAGCCCAGGGCATTTGGCAAAATATGGCACATATTCTCTGATGGAACTTTAAGTTGGTGTCATACTGGATATAAAGCTTGTACAGGTACAAAATATGGTCATGTCGCAATCCTGATACCATTTGTATTATATTGTAATAAATACAGTGATAGCAATTTCTTTATGCTGTGCCACAGAAACAGAGAAACAGAGTTTGACTGCAGTTAAGTGCTGCTTGACACATCCGGTTTGCCCATTTCCTCACCTATTGGATAAGCTGCAGATCCTATTTAACCAACAGTATACTTCCTGATATCCCCCACTAGAATTGTCTCATGTCTGTCCCATGCAATCTTGAATTCCCTCATACCAGATTGGATGATAACTGAATATTTTTGATATGTGTTGCCTCTCCATATGCATCCCAGTATTTCCCCAGCAATCATTAGGGAAAGGGAACATTGTTTAACCAGGAGTAGCACACTAAGCCGAAGCTTGTTTCCAGATGTGACCTGGGAGCACAAGGAAGTTAAGTGACTTGCTCAGGATCACACAGTACGCACCTAGGTGGCTGTGGGATTCAAACCCAGGTCTCTAGATCTGTAGCTCAAAGCCTTAACCCACTGTGCTATACTGCCTCCATTACTGCCTTCTCACAACTCCCCTTTATTCAGAGTGGACTTCGTTTGCTATTACCCTCCGTTTCCTGTTGTCAAGCACATTTTTTAACCAGGCTACCACCCTATGACCAACTCCAAGGCTGTGTAACTTGTTTAATAATCTTTTGTGTGGGACTGTGTCAAATGCCTTGCTAAAGTCTATGTAGGCCACATCCACAGCCCCTCCCTGATCTACTACTTTGGTCAGCCAGTGAAAGAAATCTATTAGAATCATCATTACCTTCCCTTTGTGAATTCATGCTGCCTTGTGACCTGTGTCCCACTGGACTCTAAGTACTCAACAATTCTTTCTATCAGAAAGGATTCCATCATTTGCCCTACCACTGCGTTAAAACTAACAGGTCTGTAGTTTCCTGCCTCTGCCTTGCTCCCATTTTGGCAAAGGGGAATCACATTTTGATTTGTCCCCATTGTTCCTCTACCCCTCCTTCATGCCCATTTCATACTGCATTCCTTAGGCACTCTCCCATTATGTGAAAGTCAGCACTCCGTAAGTCCAGTACCCTTGCTTTTGCATGGATTGACTGTATGGGTGTGATTATTATGAACCACACTATCCAGTGGTTGCTTGTTTACAGATGGTTAACCACTGCTAGTTCTGATATCCTCTCACTATCCCTGTTTGACAGTACCAAGTCTAAGACTGCTCCCTCCAGAGTGTGTTCCAACACTTGCTGCCAGGTGCTGGTTCATATGTACCACCACCATCTGCGTCCTGCCTGTTCGCAACTGTGCTACCAAGTTTAGCACTGGATTGGCAGCCATAGATCAGCTAACCATTTATAAAACTCAGTGTCGGGGAGACAGATTAATGAATGGTGCTCTTTAAATTAATATGTCTCTGATTTTTGTAAAACTATTTCTTTTGTTGTATGACACACAACACAATGTGTCACTGTAACCATAAGCAATGTAAGAACTTAAAACAAAGTTCTAAGTTTCTGTGACTATTGTATCACTTTACTTTGTCCCTTTCTGTCCACATGTAGCACATGTTCTAAGTGAAATGTTCAAATGGTGAAATGGTGGGTTATTGCTTGCATAGATAAATGAAGTAATGTATTGACTGAATGAATACTACCGTTTAGAAGTATATCACACACTTACAGTGACTGTATAATTAAATTAACATATGTTAACGTTGCTTGAACACAATGCTTTAATATCCCAATTGTTGAATCTGATGAAACAAAGAACCATTACTGCGTAGCTTGTTCAGCAATATTGTTTCATACACGTACCTCTGTATTGATTTGTTCTGTCTCTGCATTACCACAGAGCAATAAGGTAGGTTGCAGCAACAATATGGAATTAGAAGGTCTAAAACGTTGTGTGTCATCCGTTCAAGAATGGGGCCTTACCCTTGATGAGTTGATAGCCGACCGACATGTTCAGGTTGCTAAATGGGTGCAAGAGGAGTTGCCAGGCACATGTCACAAGTATGGCACGTGGCATGTAGCTAAAGGTAGGTTCGGTGCTGGGTGTTGCACTAAAGTGGGTGTTACTGGTAGTAGTAAGAATGAATTATGTCAATTCTTACTGTATCAGGTATAAAAAACAATTGCTTGCAATTTCAATGCCCAAGGACTGCAAGGTTATTCAGCCATGGATTCAGAGCATCGTGAACCATGTGTATTGGTCTGTGGGGTCATCTGATGATGGAGATGAGGAGATGATTTTGGCAAAGTGGCGTAGCGTTGATACACATGTACAAAACATACATTCTACAGAAAGTGTACAGTATCCAAGCTGTTCTCATAGTGAACTTATTGATGATCAGACTCGAAAACCATGGCTGACACCTTGTAAGTGTACAGTAGCACAATAAATTCATTGCTACTATTGTATAACTCTACATGGCCTTTGATATGGTCAGGTCATCCCCTCCTGCTTGATTCCCTCCTGCAAGTGGGTTTCTCCCAAGCCCCTTAGCTTGGTTCATAAGCTACCTAGCCTTCAGGGCACAATGCATTAAGATCAGCACAGTGCTGTCCAGTACCTGCCCCATTCACTCAGGAGTCCCACAGGGCTCCATCCTGGGGCCAATACTCTTCAGTCTGTTCATCAGTGCACTACCTAACTCATGTACCAGCAAGACCCTACTCTATGCAGACAACGCCATCCTCTGTGCCTCCCAAGCCAACCCCACCAGTCTGCAGACCTCCTTCCAGCTCTCCTTCAGTCATACTAAACGCAGGTTCTTGGACCATAGACTGGTCATTAACCTGAAAAAAAAAACAAAGCCATGATCTTTGCCCACCATCAAAATAAAATTAAAAACTTCCCCCTTCAGATCCTCTCCAGCACCCTCCATCCCCTTGAACAGGTCACCTCCTACAAATACTTGGGCATAACCTTTGACCAAGCTCTCACCTTCTACACCCACATTAATGTGCTCACATCCTCAGCTAATGCATGTATCAGCCTCCTATACTGCCACAAAGACTGCCTACCCCCAGAGACTCTCTGGCTAGCCATCACCTCCTTGATCCTGTCCTTAATTGACTATGGCCTGTTGATCTATGCAGCTGCTGATGCTACCACAATAGGCAAGATAAAAGTATCCCTCAATAAAGCATGCAGGCTCCTATCAGGTGCCGACCGGCTCCCTCACTCTTGCACCCTCTACTCCCTCACCCAGATACTCAACCTCGAGGAAAGGCTCCAATACCAGTCATACCTCATGGTAAAAAAGACCCTCCTTGGGCTAACACCACCTGGAGTCTCGTCATCTCTCCACCACTCATCACCTTTCATTGCCACGCGCAGCACCAATAAATCCTCACTAGCAGTCCCCAAGGTGAGAACCTCCCTAGCCCAGAGGTCTTTCACCTATAGGACCCTGTCCTGGTTCAACTCCCTCCCTGTGGCTGTGACCAGTCTGCCCGAAATCGGTGCTTTCAAAATTGCCCTCAGGAACCACATTTTCACAGCCCTCACCAGTAGGAGCCCTCAGCAGTCCACAGTCACCTCACCAGTGAGCCGCTAACCTGAACTGTACTTATGACCTAGTTAGATCCAGTGACAACGTCTTACTATGTACACTGCCTCTGTTAAGTACCCTTTTGGTACTATGACTGTAGAAATGTGACCCTATGATTAGCTACACCACTGTATAGGTTTCTTTTCTGGCTCACTGCCTCCCCTGTATGTACTGTTTTCATGCACCTACAATATTGTGATGTATATACTGTTATAACAGTTGTAACTCAGGAACTGCACTTTGTAACAATGCCAATTCTTATGATATACACTGAATGTATATACTTATAATTAATGTGTTCCCTTATGTGTTCTCAGGAACTGCGCTATGTAACATTGCCAATTTCTTATGTTATATCCTGAATGTATGTACTTGTAATTATTGTGTTCCCTTATGTATACTATGACATGGAGCCTTTGGAAATGAGTCCATGACTCAAAAGATTGTAATTCTGATCTCTGACAAACAAATAAATAAATAACTGATAAATCATGTTTGTGTCTATTGCTAAAATTCTCATGAGATATTTTACTTTTGCTCCATTAGCCTCAAAAGCTGCAGTCAGACTGGAAGCTCTTGTTAGTGACACAAGACTATGTAAAGACATCAGAAAACTGTCTGGGCACTATCATATTTCAGAGTTACAAGCTTTCCATAGCTTGCTAAACCAGTTCACTTCTAATCTGATAGTGTTCTGCTATCATGGGATGCGGTGCAGGTAAAACGCAGATACTGGCTTGTTCTCTGATGTAAAATTCTTTAATGATTTGGTCTCAACTATTCCTTATTTTCTCTTCTCAGAGCTCAATTAGCAGCTCTACACTATAATGAGAATTTGTGTAGTGAGGAAGCTACTACAAGTGATGGGGAGAAGCGTTACTGTATTCATTTTCCAAAGTTCAAGAAAGGTGGATATGTGGTTCGACGGACTCCCATGGCACCCACTTTTGGTAAGTGAAGAGGTGTTAAACTGGTATTGGGGTTGGCATTGCTTATCAGCAGTCCATGATGGAGATCAGGGGTCAATCACAGAGCAATGACAAGGGGGGGGGTAACATCGGTGGATGTTAGGACATAACGTGCGCATACGTCATTCCACTACCACACTGGGAGGATAAGGAAAACTCATGAGCGGAAAGATACCTGTTACACTTAGGGAGGTGACAGAGGCTACGGGACACAAAGCACACATCACGACACCAGACCAGTCTTCCGTTGGTACTCTGTAGCCCTGACCAGGCCAAGTAATGTCCTTCAAATTACATAAAGGCTACCAGGTAGGTGGGCAAGGCTCTCCACCGATGGGTGGACGGGGGGGCTGGCAGAGCGTTTTGATCATTGCATTTGTTTCTCAGTAACATGTTTCATGTTTCAAGCAGAAGGCTGTGGCTGTGTGTGTACTCACGAGACAAGCCCTGGTCACCCAGTTCAGAACTAGAGTGTAAAAAAAAATTTTGCAGCATAGTATTATGTTCTTAATGTATGTTAATTAAAGATTCAAGTAAGGTTTGTCATACCCTTTTTATAACAACCATTGTTGTTAATCTGTTATTATTATGGTTACAAACAGCTGTCATCAGATCCAGACTCAGACATGGTATTGCAAAGTTAACATATAGAGAATAATGCATATTTAGGTGTGTGACATACTGTTTTTTTACACACTCAAGGTGTATGATAATATATAAACCTAGAGAACACAGCTTGAGAAGCTTCTATATTATTACACACCGATGATGTGTCAAAAAACTTTAAATCACACACCTACATATGTTTATTTTGTATAATAACTGTTGCAAAGTGAACAAGATTTTAACATTTTAGTCGGAACTGTTAACTGTTTCGAATGTTGAGACTTTTATGTATGAGAATTGTCTCATATTTTCACTCCAGATTTTTAGCATTCCCATTTTTTAACGCCCTGCTCAAGAACAGTACAGCCACCATTTTTCACATCCTGGCAGAAATGTGTTTTTGCACCAGGGGTGCCAAATGGCACATTCTCTGTGCAAAATAACCTTTCTGCTAATGAACTGATAGTGCCACTGTTCATGAGCTGGGATCTCAAAATGCCCATGTTGAAAATTTTGAGTGAAAATACCAACAAACGCCTGTGGCATTATGGTTTTCAACCATGACACCCCACCCTGTAGAGACTGACAGGCTTCAGGGATGTGACTTGGGATCGTCAACTGTAATGCTCATGCCATTCCTCCACCACTCCCAACCTGCAGTCTGTGACAGGCATCGAGGTGTGCCTTGGAGTGTTTGGCCCCAAAGTTCACCCCATTCTCCTATATTGCACCCATCTCAGCATGTTTCCTTATGGAATGGGATGAGCCTAAGGCACAAAAAACTTAAAGGCACACCGTGGCACTTGTTGCTGTCTGCAGAGTAGGGTGCGGAGAAATGTGAGCATTATGGCCGATGACCCAAAGGCACACTACAATGCCTGTCAGTCTATGCATGGTGGTGGTGTGGTTTGCTTCTGTTCAATACTTCACTGACATTCTGGTTATGCTTCATGCTAACTCTTGCACTAGCAATGCCAAAACCAGTAAGACAACATTCTGCATCTTGAAATGCTTGTTTTTTGTAGTCTGTTTCCTCCTTACAGGGACTGCGAGGCTTCTCGCCATTTGACCCACGATGACTCAAACATCTACGGCCCGCACGAACCCTTGTCCAAATGGGAAAACAGGTATGCTGAGTCCCCCCTCTCCCCCAGGCTCATCGACAGAGTCAAGAGACCACGGAGAGACATATCTGGTTTGGCACTGCATTGTGTTTGTGGGCATGGCCACAGTGTACTCCTTCATCTCCCTGGCACCAGGGATTTTCCTTTCTTCGGTTCTACTCAACATTGATAAGACTATTTACAGGTCTCAAATATGGGTTGATATGATGGGTCACCAGTTATTATAAATGTCTGTATGACATCCAACAGTATATTCATTCAATGACATAATGTGTCATCAAATTTTATATAAAATAAGTGCTTCATATTAAAATGTATGTCATGAACAATGAGGACACAAGAGTATATCATCAATGTTTATTGTGGCATCTGCAAAAGGATACCAATGGAACCACAACAGTTCCATATTGTAGAAATCAATTGTTTTGCAATTAAGTTGATCATAACTTTACAATTTTTGTAACAAACTTATTGATGAAATAAAAACATTTGTACAGAAATTTATTATATCCTTTAACTCATCAACAGGATATGCAGAGGATGTTATGCGCAAAGTTCTTGAGACATACAATTCATTAACCATAGTGCAACAGATGAATTCAACTGAGAACAGTACACCGGATCCATTGTCATCCAGTTTTCATCACCCAACCAAAACTGAGGCCATTGACAGTCATATAACACCCTTCAGACAGCAATAATGAATGTACCACATTGTGTACTGTTACAGTCCATATTACAAAATGCAAACATGGACTCCACAGTCTGTATGGTCTGCTAAATTACCAATGTCAGATTACTTATTGAAACCAGCACTGACAATATCATCCATTATGCAACATGCATGGTATAAATCAGCATAGCACGTATAATAAAAAACAATAAGATTGATAAATGGCATATTCATATTAAGAACTATACAATAAATGGCTTGTATAAAAAATAAATTTAAGAATGGAATTAATTTAAACAATTCTGTTGTGAACATGTTTTGATGCAATATTGCGTTTTTCAGACAGTTAGTCTTTCAAATTACAAAAAGTTATATAGTTTTTGTTTATCATAACCTGTTAATGGATATGGACTGTTTGCATTTTAATGCATATGTCAAGTACAACGGTGTCCCTCTCTTTTGATTAAAAAAACACCCAAAATATTCAGTAGAGGTCATCATACCTCATACTTTTCACTGCTTTGTTACATAATATAATTACACACTTGAACAAAGGTGTCATGTTTGAAGTAGTTTTGTGGTGGGTGGTGGTTGACTTGTGTTATAAGATTTAAAGAAATTCAAGCATATGAATTTCAAATACAAATAGATATGGATGTCAAAAATGTGTAACCTAAAAATAGTTTTCATGCTGAAATTATTTGCAAATACATTTAACCCTACAATCTCAAACTAAAGGTACTCTGTTTCCCTTGATTAGGGATACTGCGACAATAAAGCTCTAATTTACTGTGAATTCTATATATCCTGACTCTTTTTTAATTTATAATGCTAATGTTCTATTTTAGAAGCACAGCACCATAATACTTTGTATGACTGGAACATATATTACCACAGGGATGCAGCTGAAGGCACTCGTAATGCTGCCTCATGAATTAATACAACATAGCCGTGCATTAAGTAAGCATTAATTCCAGAGAAAGGAGGCATTTCCTATGAATTAATGCATGGCTGGGGGTGGTGGGTGAGGCCGAGTGCTACCACCAACAAGCCATGAATTAATTCATAAGAAATGCCTCCTTTCTCTGGGATTAATGCACTTGTAACATGGAGAGAGTTGCAAGTGTCTCTGTACTTTTAGGAAAAATAAGCCATAGCAGTGGTGCATTTTCAAAGTTTTTATAACGATTTACGCTTTAAATTATACATAGGATCTAACCTGGAAAACAGGAGGTGTGCATTAATACTGCTACTGGTAAAGCAATTTTAGCTTTTCTAGTGTTTAAGAAAATAAAGGATTTGTACGGCTGATTGTTTTGGAAATGGGCATTTTCTCAGCATTGGGGATGGAGAAAGGAGACGTTCATCTGGAGCAGCTGCTCAAATGGTTGTGAAAACTAAAATAATCTGACTATAAGCAAAGACTAAAGTGACACATCAGGGCTAGTTTCTGTTTTTGTCTCGTATTGGGTAAAGAAAAGATGGCTGCCAGTACAAATGCCAATGTTCTATGGCATTACAATGTTGGCCTTTGTACTGCCAGCTCTTTTTTACCCATGCATGGAACATATTTTAGGCATAGAGAGCTTGGATTCTGATGAGCTGGTTTAGTCTACCCATTTCATAACCCAGCAACATATGTAGAATCTTTACATTTATACATGAAAAAAAAGTTTTACTAATAGCAGCATTAATGTACACCTCGGCCCAGATATTCAAAGGGGTTGCACCATGCGCAACCCCCCAATGCGCCCCAGCATGATATTCAAAGGGGCAAGTTGCACTGCTCAAATTCTGATGTGCAGGGGCACATTGGCAATGTATGCAGCGCAAATGCAGGGGGCGTGCCCATGCATATGCGGCACATCCCGATATTCAGCTTGGGATGTGCAGTGCATATGTTGGCATCACCCTGATGTGCGCTGCATATGGGGGTGCAGTGTTGAGCTGGTAGAAAGAAGGAACAACCCATGGCCACCCACAGATGGGCTACTGCATTGCAAGGTGCAACACAGCACCCGCCAGCTGTGGGTGGCCCCTGCACAGCAGGGACTCTGTCCGCATGCACCCACACCCTCCCTGGTGGTCCAGTGGATCCCCCCTCTCTGACATGCCCAATTGTGGGCAACTGTATGCCAGTATAGCATCCGGTGTGCTAGTGTTCCCCTCTCCCTCCCTCCCGAGTGGCCCAATTGTGGGCAGTAGTGATGCAAAACTGTATACTCGGTGGGCTAGTATTTCCCCCTCCATTCAGTCCACCCAGTCATGGCCAGTAGTACCCCAAAGCCCTATACCAGCTGGTGCAGATGTCCCTCCCTGTTCCACCTGATCATGGGCATGTGATAGAAATAGTAAGCCTGGTGACCCAGTGGACCCCACTCCCATCCCACCCACAGAGGACCCAGCCACCCAGCCCCCCCCATCATCAGCGGGCGGCAGCACCCTGCCCGCATACCGCCTAGCTGCCTGCCGAACGACAGCATACAGTATGTGCTGTATGCCTATTGCTCCACACTATGGACCAATGGGTACACAGACCATACTGTACTACACAGGCATGGCTATGTGAATGGCGGGAGCCTGTGTTTGGGCATACAGGTGGGGGGGCACTAGCGCACCAAGGACACAGTTTTTGCTGCAGGCAGCTCCGCAGGGTGCCAGGCACATTTTGCCAGGCTGCTCTGTGCAATGCATGCAAATGGGGCCATAATTACATGCTAATGGCCCCATTTGCACCATGCATATATTATGTCCCCATTTGCATGCCCTTTTCTGAATATCGTGGGTGATGTGCACAGTGCAACTGCATTTGCGCTGGAGCATTCCCGGTCCTCCCTGTCTGGGTGATGCATCAGCGCATTGTACTTGCACCATGTGCATTCTGTGTGATATTCAATGGTGATGCGCTATGGCACATCACCTTTGAATATCATCCTATCCTGGCCCCAGCGCAGCACGGTTGCGCTGCACCCCCACTTGCACCGTTGCCTAGTGCGGTCTGAATATCCAGCTCCTGTTTTCCACGTTAGATCCTATGTATAATTGAAAATGAAAATTGTTATAAAAACATTGAAAATGCACCACCACTGCCTTTTTTTCCTAAAAGTACAGAGACACTTGCAACACTCTCCATGTTGTAAGTGCATTAATCCCTGAGAAAGGAAGCATTACTTACAAATTAATGCATGGTTGGGTGGTGGGAGCACTCGGACTTCGGCATCGTGCACCCCCCAACCATGCATTATTTCCTAGGAAATTACTCCTGTCTTGGGGATTACTACTTACTTCCACTCGTACCAGACAATGTCTTATTGCTTACATCACAGTAAGGCACGTTCTTCTGCTAACTGGTATTTAAGCCAATATATTTATGCACAAACTTCAATGGAGTTATACGTACACTATCAACAGGCATGCAAAGACAGATTGACCAGTTCTATTATTGAGGGGCCATTTATACATTGAAAAACAACAGTCCTATAAATGAAATGAAGTGATGATATACAGTACATAAGATAACTAGGTAATGTTGAATATTGATGTGAAGAAAATCTACAGATCAGGGTACTGAAATATCATGTATTGGTTAGAACTGAATTATTCTTGAATTGCTTTCACCGCTCAGGAAGGTATTGGCACCCTCACATGTCAACCGAGGTAACCCCAGCACCACTGTACAAATTGCCAGTAGGCAATGTAGCGATATTTCCTGTGTGTCACAAAAATAGTCAATTAATTAATGTACATAGCAGTGATAGAAAGCTAAACATATAATATGATAGAACTGCAGTGACTCTGCTTCATTTTTGGTAACACAACCTTATGACAGAGCAGTAGAGTGATATTCATTTGGAGGACAATCGTAACAGTATTCATGAAGCAATATATCAGAACATAGTGTTGGATCATGTCATGATTTAACACTTCATGTGTGGTTTGGCAACGAGGATGCAGACCGAGTGAGTGAACCACAACAGAACTTGGTAAATCATGGTATACAAACATATGAAGAAACCAGCAGATGAAGGCCATTTGGTCTATCTAGTCTGCTCATGTTGAAGGGTACACAGCTTGAGCGACTGTCCCTGTCCTCCCTCCCCATACCTCCCATCCTCCCTGCCCATGATCCTTACCTTCACCCTATGCCTATCCCAGCCTCTCTTAAAGCTGCCCACTGTCTTTAACAACATAACCACATCCAACAGCACATTCCATGTGTCCACCATCCTCTCTCTAAATATGTGCTTCCTGAACTCCCTCATATACTTCCCACGATCCAGTTTAAGATTATGCTCCCTCTTGTTATGCTTGCCATTCAGCTTAAATAGACTCTTCTCATCAACCTTATTTCTTCCTTTCAAGTACTTGAAGGTCCCAATCATGCCCCCCCTCCTGTCATCCATGGACTACATGTTCAATTCATAGAAACATAGCCTTTGACGGCAGATAAGGTCCACTTGGCCTACCTAGTCTGCCCATTTCCCTACCTACAGGATAAGCTGCAGATCCTAGTTAACCAACAGCCTATTTCTTCTTATCCCCCACAAGAATTGCCTTATGTCTGTCCTGTGTATTCTTGAATTCTCCCACAGTTTTAGGCCCCACAACCTCCTCAAGAAGGCTGTTCCATGTGTACACCACCCCTGTGAAAATACTTTTACATTGCCCTGAACCGACTCCCCCCATCTTTAAATTGTGTTCCCTTGTTCTTGCACATCTCTTTTCTGAAAGATGCTATCCTCTTGGACTTTGTTGATTCCACTGAGGTACTAAAGTTTCTATCATGTCCCCCTCTCCTCCTTTCCTCAAGGGTATACATATTAAGCTCCTTTAGTCTCTCCTCATATGGCTTCTCTTGCAGACCTGGCACCATTTTAGTTGCCCTCCTCTGGACTGCCTCTATCCTGTCTATGTCCTTGTGGAGATGGAGTCTCCAGAATTGGACGCAGTACTCCAGATGGGGTCTCACCAACTGTCTCTACAGAGGGATAACAACTTCCTGTTTTCTGCTGGTGATGCCTCTCCCTATGCATCCCAGTATACCCCAGCCCTCCCTACTGCCTTCTCACATTGCTTGCATTATTTTTCACTTCTTTGCATTGAATCCTAGCTGCCATACTTCTGACCATTCCTCCAACCTTGCCAAGTCCCTTCTCATCCTTTCTATGCCTCCTTGTGTATCAACCCTGTTGCGGATCTTTGTGTCATCTACAAAGAGGCATACTTTTCCTTCCAGTCCCTCTGCAAAGCCACTTATAAAGCCATTAAAAAGGACTGGACCCAGTACTGAACCCTACGGTACCCCAGTAGTAACCCCTTGTTTTACCCAGGCTACCACCCTGGGACCCACTCCCAGGCTGGTTAATTTGACAATTAATCTTTTGTGTGGGACTGTGTTAAATGCCTTGCTAAAGTCTAGGTAGACCATGTCCACAGCCCCTCCCTGGTCTACTACTTTGGTCACCCAGTCAAAGAAATGAGATTCGTCTGACATGACCTTCCCGCTCTGAACACATGCTGCCTTGGGTCCTGTGCCCCACTGACCTCTAGGTACTCAACAATTCTTTCCTTCAGAAGTGAGTCTATCACTTTCCCTACCACAGAGGTCAAACTGACAGGTCTGTAGTTTCCTGCCTCTGTCTTGGTCCCTCAACCTCTACTCACATGTACTCTGTTCTGGAATTCTTGGCTCCTATATGCCATGCCATATGGTGGCGTATTGTTAATATAAAAGTCAGGATTACATACAGCTTACATTATAGGTAATATAACTGCAGCATTGATGAGAACCTTTTTAATATTCATTTTGGCAACTTGCAAACAATGAAAGAAAGCATTACACAAAAAGTGGCGTATGCTCCATAACTAACTACTGTTCTTGTCTGACAGACACAGTGATAAGAAAGGATTTTTACACTATATTAAGCATTTATGATTGTCACAAAATGTTAATTTTTATGAGGAGGGATTAACACAATCCAGGGTATGGGTTTACTGAGCATTAATTCATACCTGGGGGGGTTGAGTCACAAGGCGAAGCTGAGTGACTTCAACCACCCAGGCGTGGATTCATGGTAAACCAATAGAGTGGGTAATTCCTCTTATAATCATCTATAACATGGGAAATGTTATGTTAGAGGTTTATCAAAAGAAACAGAAAAATAAAGCCCTGTCAACATGTAACTGTGGGCATATCAGGGATTAATCAATTGTCAGATTACCTGTTTGAATGAATAAGAATCAGTATTTCCAGAACCCATGTTATAAAGTTTAATGAATGTATACTACAGCCAGTTTTTTCATAAAACGTAATGCTTACTCATTTATGGGAATTTTCCTGATATGTCCAAAGTGTTGTCTATGCAAGTAGTATGCCATTTGTAGGACCCATACGTTAAGGCATACAGTTCCAAAGCCAGGATGAGATGTTATGCATCCTTGATGGACTTTCTTGTCTATGACAGGCTGCTGTTCAAAGCAGCATACTGACTCATCTAAAGTAGGCATACGAATGCAGTTCATGCAATGACACCTACAGACAGAAATTAATAGAAAAAATAATACAGTACAAACATTGACTTGATGTAGGTGGTACACGTAAGAATGAGTAACATGGCACCTGGCCTACCTACAACAGATTTAAAAAAAAATTAAGAGAACTAATACAAAAACCTTGCTACAAAAATAAATCAACCTGCACTCGTTGCATGCCTTTTTTCCAATTATTGAGACTGACCTCGTCCACCACCACTCCAAACACATAATCGGCAGATTCTGACCAATTACCTTAGTGTAGGCATGTATTCTGGTAGTGCATTCCAAACGTTCAGTGCACTCTGTGTCAAGCAGTGTTTCCTGACCTCCATCCAAAACCACCCCTCAAACACTTGATGTGACAGCGTCATGTCAGTATAAGTGAGATCCGTCACTGAATTCAGTGACCAGGATCGTGGTTCAGTAGCCAAGTCCTTGGACCACTCCAGATCAATGTATTCATTGGTGACATTGCAGAAGGACTGAAGGGAAAGCTCTGCCTATGTCCAGAATGCTGGAGATTGTTCTGCCCTTATCTACAACACTGGGAAGGCCTCAACTTGTAATCTGTGTTCAATTATGGAGACTAGACCTTTGTTCGGACATTGACGGGATATAGATGATCCACATAAAGGTGACTAAGATGGCACTGGGTCTACCTACAACAAAAAAAAAAGTAAGAGGAATAATCCAGACACATACTTACTGTACAAAACTTCCAAAGAATACAATGGGTCAGAATAGGCGACACGTTCTCAGAGCCGAGGGAGGTGAGTCTACAGGTAGGAGTCCCACAAGGATCCATCCTTGGCCCACTCCTTTTCAGTCTTTTCATAAATACCCTCCCATCTGCCTGTTCAGCACACATCACACTCCATGTTAACAATGCTGTCATATCTGTCCCTGGCAGGGACCAACACACCATCTCTACTGAGCTGCAGGATAGCTTCCACAAGCTTGAATTCTGGTTCTGCCAAAACAAACTCCTGCTCAATCACAAAAAAAAACAAAAGTGTGCTGTTCATGGTCCCCCAAAACAAAAATAAGTTCCACCCCCTGCAAATTCAGAGCCTCGAGAGAGACTCCCTTGAGCAAGTTTTCATATTTAAGTACTTAGGAGTACACCTTGATGACACTTTCAATTTCACCAGTCATACTGACCATGTTGTCAGGACTACTAACATGAAACTGGGTGTCCTTTGCCACTACAAACACTCCCTATCTTCTGCAACCTTGAAACCTGCCGTAACAAGCTCAGTTTTGTCCTCAACAGACTACAGGCTACCAATATATGGAGCAGACTCTGAAACAGCCCTCAAATGAGTAAAAACATGCCTCGACAAGGCCCGCTGACTAACCCTTGGGGAAGATCTCTCCACCCACACCTGTACAATCTACAAAGAGACTGGCTGGCTCCCATTCCACCTAAGATCTCAATTCCATACCTGCATGCCTGTTAAAAAAGCCATGCTAGGGCTTATGCCAGAGTCTACGAATAGACTCTTCGTGAAGGCACTACCCACTAAACAGACCAGGAGTGCAGCCAAAGGAGGACTCCGATTCCCCTTTAAGTATACTAAAATGGCACAGACATCTCTCTCCTTCCTGGGCCCAAAGTGTTTCACTGACCTGCCCACAGCACTCATTGAAAGTACCATGCTCCAACACTTTAAACCCTGGCTTCGTACCCATCTAGATCTCCAAAAGGTCTGTGCCTACCACACCTAACCCATGCTGAGGGCACTCTCAACCCCTACCTCACCACCCACATGCTAACCAGCCCTCACTGCCCCTGCCCTCCCTCTCCCTGTTTACTCCTACGAACATCCCTCCATAAATCCCCCACCACCACTGATTACACACTCCCCACCACTCACTCGCAATTGATTTAACCCCTTCACCTCCTCTCCTACCTTGGATGTGCTCTAATGAAAATGCCTCCTTATGGCCGCTCTCCCCCTTTCCCACAATCCCCTTGGCTGCCCCAGCCGGGTACCCTCCCTGCCTGTTCCTCCCACCCCAACTACTCTCTTTAGTAGTAAAGCTGCCTGCATGCCATGCTAGTAGTTGTAATGTTAGACCTCTATGTATTATTTATACTCCTAAGTATGTGCAAACTTGTTGTAATTGTTTTTGTACCAAAGTAATGTGCAATGTTGTCTGTTTCTGTATTCTACCTGTTCTTGTTTCTGACTTGACTTGGAACCTTTGAAAATGAGTCTTTGACTCAAAGGTATTAATCCCAAACTGAAATAAATAAATGAAAATTACTAAATCAACCTGCACTTCTTGCATGCCTGTTTCAGATTTTTGAGGCTGACCCCCATCACCCCCACTCACCCATAAACAGCAGAATCTGACCAATGACTCTATAGTGGTCATGTATTGTGGTATCACATTACAAGTATTCAACACCCTCTGTGTGAAGCAGTTCTTCCTGACCTCCCTCCAAAATCACAGATACTCGCAGCTTCTTGATCCCCCTCCAAACCACAGTCATCGGACACACTGATTTTGCCCGTTTCCTGAAACTCTGCTGCTTCCCCCCCCCAAATACAGCACTCATCCTCACCACACTCCATTGCCACGGCCTTACATAACCATGTATCATCTAGTTGCTCCTGCTTTAATCTGCCTTAAAGTCCTTCACTTGAGACTGTTCCCCAGCTCAATGCCCCCCATAAAGAACTCATTGCCTCATCCCTGTTCTACTGCTGTCCCCCATCGCTATGTTCTCTTACTAATTTATCATTGCCTAAGTTCAGCTGCCTTGCAAGGGTTCCCTGCATCCCAGCGGGACTAGTTCTAAGCATGTATCTTACTTCCCTTCTTCCTAGCTTCCCTACCTACTATTCATCTGTAATACCCCTGCCCCCCCACCTCCTCCTTCTTTTCCTAATTGTCTTCTCCTGACTCTGCTCCTGGCACTGTTCTCTGCATCATGGAGGGGATAGATCTAGGCAAGACTTGACCCTCCCTCCCAAACACCATCCTTATTTCATCTCAATGTAATTGTCATTGACGGATTCTGCTCCTGGCTTCCTGGAGGGGATACATCTAGGCAAGACTTCTCCCCCTCTCCCTTACCTCTGCCTCTTTACTTGTCTCTCCTTTGTACCCCATTGCACTTACTTAGACAGCCCCATCTCATATATATCCTATGCTAAATTTCCCTCCATTTTATCACTCACTTTTTTAGTATGACATGAGCGGCCCACCCTTGTCTAGCTCTAAAATGATACACTGAAATAGTCCTAGTACATGAGTCTGGAAATAGTCCTGGCACCTCTGATGACATGCTTCTCCCTACCCTGGCTACTCCCCCAGGCCCCTATTACTCCTTCTTCCACTAGCACATTATTTGTGTAATTTACTGCTACCAATTCTTAATTGTAAAAAACTACATACACTAATAGTATTGTATTGTAAAATTGTAAAATTACATATTGTATATGTTATTATGGTTCTTTTCTCTGTACCAAATCACTGCTGTATGTTACCTGTTAATTGTATGTATGATCACTGCTGCATCCACTTGTACCCCCCCCCAGGACCCACGGACCCGGAAGAAAAGCAACTTGTTGTTCATTGTGCCTTCCTGGTGAAACATTGAAATAAATAATAATAATAATAATAAGAAATAAATAAATACATAAATAAAAAATAAACTGCAAAACAAAAACTTAACATGACAACGTCATGTCAGTGTGAGCCAGATACATCAGTGAATTCAATTATTAGGGTCGTGGTTCAGTACCAATTCATTGGGCCCTCCAAAACCACCACTCAATCACTTGATGTGACAGGTAGGCAGTCATGCCTTTTGTGTACAACAGTGGTCAGGTGTCTACTGGCATTCTGTGTTCATTTATTTGTTCAGGTGTGCTATACCTGGTAAAACAACTAGATAAATAAAAAAAATAAATAAAAAAAATTTTATGGAGGCTACACTTTTGTATATACATTGACAGGGTATAGGTGGTCAAGTTAAGAGTGACTAACATACTATGGTGCCTATACAACAAACCTTATCAGGAGTAATCCTAAACATAGTCACATAAGTAAAGGAAACTGCACTTGCTGCATGCAATAGAGGATGGGACACTGACACACCTCCACCAACCTCAACAACCCCCCCACCTCATTAGGAAAAGCTGATCAATGACCAGTGAATCTATTCTGGTAGTGCATAAATGTTCAATGTATTCACTAGTCCCATTGCTAAAATGATGGAGGCCAAAAGCAGGCGGTAGTGTTGCACTTATGAATCACTTCTGTACAACAATGCTCATCACTCAGAAGGTATTCAGTGTTAACTACACTTTAGTTGAACATCAAGCAACAGTTGCATGACAGCATTGGCCTAAAAGCAGGATCAGTATCACTTTGCATCTGATATAAGGTATATGGTATTCATGAACATGTGGAAAAACACTGATGCACATTATTACAGTTGTTTACAAAATGAGAGTGGTGTGGAGTGATGACCTACTACATTCCAATTTGTATTCTCAAGATGGTCTGCATTTGGAGGGCCATTGCCTGGACCAGGACCCTGAGATTCATCCGATGCAGAGTTGGCAGGAACTGGTGGCAAGTATGGCTCATACATGTAGGGCTGTATATGAATGAGATTGAAAACTGGTGTATGCACAGCAAAATCAACATCCGCTTCATACTCAACATTTGACACATCAGAAGTAGAACTATCAGCACTAGCATTAGAATCATATGTATCATCAAACAGTAAGTCACCATCACTTTCACTGTATGAGAGGCTCCACCCAGTAGGTGGAGGAAGCAGCATGGTAGCAATTTCAGAATGCTGGCGGTGCTGAGCTGCACCTACCCACCGTCCCCCCAGGAGCATAATGACTACAAAATTTAGCACTGAAGCTGACTTTGTATGAATGTGTGCAGTTTGTAGTCATCATATTTATGAAGAACTATCTTTTAAAAAAAGTTTAAGAACATTTTGGCCTTTGGGATTATGTCCATGAGAAGGTAATCCAAATGCCATCAGAGTGCTGTCTCTAGAGGAAAACCTTCCTTAGTAAGCTCTCTCAGGATTGAAAAAGTAACAGTTGCTTCGATGAAAAAACCTCTTACGTCTCAGCAGGAAAATCAAGTAAGAGAAAATGAAGACTTACCACCTGAACATAAAATCTTTCCATTGTTTCAGATGAATGACCACAATGCGGTAGACACCAAGGTGCATAAGCTGACGGGAAGTTCAAGTAATTGGAAAGAAGGGGTCCAGCTCCAAGCAGCAGAGGATCATGCTGGTATACCCTGAAACCAAGAGCAACAGGATCCAATGAGCAGTTCCAGTGCAAAAACTTTAGGAACCACAGGAGAACAGGATGGACCAGAGAAAGAAGAAAATGCAGAGCAAATTCAGACTTTAGTGGATTCCGATGCTGATGCTCCATCAAGTTCGGATCAAGGGGTGAGTGAACTCTTAAATTATTCTAAACAATCTGATTAACAAAAAAAAAGAACAAAAGCAAACAGACTAATCAATCAAACAATGGAAGTCCCGAGATGGCCACGCTAGTTATTTCCTCACCCTCCCAAGAAGAAAGTATGCCATTTGGAAATGCAACAGTCAGAGGAGTTTCAAAACAGCATTATAAGGAAAGGAAGAATGTTAAATCTCATGATAGAATTCAAAGCCAGAATTCAGCATCTGATTTGGAAGATGAAAATGAAATGGGGCACTCAGACTAAAATGAAGCACCTAGCTGGGCCAAATCCTTGATAGTTAAAGTCAATTCTATATCAGATAACATGGACCATATTCTAAAGGCAAAGAACAAACTAGAAACATATTATAACTTAACCTAGAATTTAATTCAAGAGAATTCAGTATTAAAACAAGAATTTGCCGAAGTAAAAAAACACTGAATAATTTGAATAGCGAGCTCAACCAATTACCTTTAACTGTTAAAAATTTGCAAAAAAAAATAAAGAGATGCAAGACAAGTTAACAGACTTAGAACTACATTCCAGAAGAAAGAACTTAAGACTTATTGGTGTACTGGAGGCATGGATAATTCATTAAAAGACACTTTCAAAAAGATCGCAGCAGAATATTTAGACACAACATCTGAGAATATTAATATGGAAACAGATAGAATCCATAGAGGTTTGTGTCAACGCCCAGATGATGATGCTCCCCCAAGACCAATTACTTTGAAATTTTTGAGTTCAGCTGATAAAGAGCGGCTAATGGCAGCAGTTATTAAAAAAAGAGGGTTACTATTATGGGAGCTCAAATTGCAATCTACAAGTATTTACCATATAAAATCTTGCAACAAAAGAAAAAAATGATGATTTATGATCAAGATTGTGGACTAAAGGTTGTCAAGCTACCATGATTCTACCTGCAAAAATGAAAGTGTTAATTAAGGGGCAAAGATTTATTTTTGATTCTGTGAAAAACGTTCTTAATGACTTAAAAAAGTTTATTTCTGATTTATTTAAATTGTGGGAATATAAGTGAAATTTGGGTAAATAACAAAAGAGTCTTGGTTTATATAAAATATAAAAGAAGTTGGCAAGTGGGGAGAACTTTGAGTTAGTGAATAGTAGGCTTGTGCTGAGGGGTGCAAAAAATCCAAGAGTTGGGGGTGCTTCAGGGGAATAGTTGTATATGTATTTTTCCCAAAATTGTTATTCTAGACAACATTTAGATATATGCAGAGGGGGTAGGGGAATATTTTTGGTTTACTCTAGCTGGAAGGAAGAGAATGCTAGGAAAGGGGAAGTATTAGGAATTTTGAAGGGTTTCAAGACAAATAAAGGAACTAGTGGGGCTTTAGAAGAACACTTAAGTAGCAGGGGAAAATAAGTATAAGTATGGGCTATTTTGATATGTATTCAATGACTTTTTTTGATGTGGATTAAATTAGGAATATAAAATGGCTACTAAAAAAATAAAAATAGTTTATTTTAATGTGAATGATTTATATACCTCAATTAAAAGAGACAAAATTATGATTATGTTAAAAAAAATCAAAGGCCTATATTATGTTTGCAGGAAACCCATTTATTGGACAAAGAAGCAATTAAATTAAAACAGAAATGGTGTAGCCACTGTATTCTTTAGTACAAGAACAAATAAAAGTAGAGGTGTAGCCATTTTATTGAGGAAAGGGATAGACCTAAAAATATTAGATACATATTCGGACAAGTTAGGCAGAATTTGTATGGTAAAAGTGGAACTACATGTGAATATAGTTACAATTTGTTCTGTATATGCACCATTTAAAAGCTATGAGGAAGTTTTGGCAAATATATGTGAGGGATTACAAACTTTACAAGCAGAAGACATTGTTATGGCAGGAGATATGAATGTGATGCTTAATTCTTATATAGATAAATCATCTGTACCTACAATAGGTAACATAAATCTGGCAAAAAAGTGACTGCCATTTTACAAGCAGAGGAATTAGTGGACCCTTGGAGACTAAAGAACCTCAATGTTAAAAACTTCTCACACTATGATAAAAAAAACACAAACTTTCTCCAGATTGGATTATGTTTTTATTTCCAATAAATTGATGCAATATGTGCAAGATGTTTCTATAGATTATGTCTATCAGATCATTCCCTAATTAGTTTAGAATTAAAGTTAGTAAATCAGGATAAACACAGGTCGTATCAGTAGAGATTTTTAATAGTCTCTTCAAAGATGTTCACTTCATTAAATGAACAACAGAGGCAATTAAGGAATTTTGGGTACACAATTATAAAGATCAAATATCAGTAATGAGTATTTGGGATGCCTTTAAAATGACTATTAGAGGCCATATAATATCATTTCAAATTAAGAAAAATAAAACTTTAAAAGCAGAAAGTTTACAGATTGAATCGAGGTTAAAACAATTAGATCAGTTAGTTTTGGAAGATTTCCATACCTGTCATAAAGAATGGGAAATCTATAAGGCAAAAAAACAGGCCTTGATTCATAAGGAAACAACTGAATTGATACAGTCAATTAGAAGAGTTAAATATTTTCATTCAGACAAATCAGGGAAATTATTAGCTTCTCTGTTGAGACAGAAGAAAGAAAAAAACATAATTACAGGAGTTAAGAACAAGCAAGGGGTAATGGAGACTACAGAAAAAGAAATTGCACAATGCTTTTTGGAATTTTTTAAAGAAATATACCAAAAAAAACCTGAATCCAGATAAGGCAGAAATACATAAATATTTGACCGAATCCCAGATAAAACCTTTCCCCTTCAATTTTGCAATATAACAAAGAAAGAAATCATAACTATAGTAAATTCTCTTCCAAAAAATAAAACACCGGGTCTGGATGGTTTCACAAACAAATTTTACATGGCTTTTATTAATGAATTGGCACCATGGTTAGAAGAATTAATAACAGAAGTAATAGAAGATAAAGATTTAATACTCCCATGTACACTGCAAAAGGCTAAGGTTATTTTGATTCCTAAACCAGACAAAGCAGTAGACATTCCTGATAATTACAGGCCAATAGCATTGCTCAATACAGATTACAAATTAAAAGCCAAAATAATTAATAATTGGGTACAGGAACAAATACAAAACTTTATTCATCCTAATCAATATGGATTTATCCAAGTTCATAAAATATCTTAAGCCAATATGAAGCTACACGCAATTATTCAATTGGTCAATGCTTATCAGGACTATAAAAAATATATTTATTACGCAATAGCGATTGATGCCATGAAAGTGTTTGATCTGACAGACAGAACTTTTATGTTAGAGACATTGAAATATTGGGGCATTCCTGAAGAAATTATTAACATATTTAACAAGTTATATTCTAACACTATTCCTAAATTTCAGATTAATAACTTTGTATCTGAGGAATTAACAATGAGTAATGGTGTAAGGCGGGGTTGCCCCCTCTTGGAACCATTTGTACACTCAATTAGGAGAAATGAACATATAGAGGGAGTAACATTTAAAGGAGAGGATGTAAATCTCAGTGTTTTTGTGGACAATGTGCTAATTATTATAAAAAATTTAGTACTGTCATTAAGTTTCTTTTTGAAAGAAATTGAGAAATATGCCAAAATATCTGGGTACACTGTAAACAAAAATAAATCGGTAATCATGAAAATAACAAAGAATAAAACAGAACCAATTAATCAATTAGCCAAGGAATTTAAGATCAAAAATGTTGTGAAATATTTAGGTATCTATTTTACATCAAATCGGGATATAAATATAAAAAACAAATGATAACAAAGCCAGAGACAAAATATCTATTTTATTAGAAAGATGCAGGAATTTAACTTTATCTATATGGGGGAAGGTGGTCACAATAAAAATGATGGCAATGCCACACTTGAACTTTGTAATACAGGACATACTGGGAGCCCCAACCTGAAAATGGTTTCAAGACTTCAAAAGAATTAAAAAAAAAAATTTATAGAGAGGGGGCAACCCATGTATGGCCTGGAAAGCTATTACTATAACTAGGAAATTGGGAGGCATAGGGTGTCCAGACCCAGAAAAATATGCGGTAGCCCATCTTCTATCAATGGTTAATCAATGGAAGTTTGGGGATAAAGATTCCATTTAGACTATTTCAAGAAGTGTGCTTTACCAGTCAAGTGAAAGAGCTTTACAATAATGTTTTTGTAGAACTTTGGACTAAACCACAAATAGTAAACAACCAAGTTACCTTCCTTCAAAATTGGTTCGAAACAATAGGGAGAAGTTAAACCTGACCTGGTTATTTCTTCCTATATATAATGGGTTGTCTAACCAGGAAGGGGAGTTACCATTAACCATAGTTAAAAAAACATAAGAAAACCATATTATATATTGGTAAGATTAAATTGAAGACAGGAAGTTTATGTCAGATCAGGCTTTACTAAAATGATTAGCTTTGACAAAGTGGAACATTATATACTATTATATGCTTCAGAAAAAGTTTCAAAAAGCTAAAAGTAAGTTTCAAGACATAAACTCTAATTTGGTAAATAAATTTAAAGAACAATCCATTACAGTAAATCAAAACTTTAAAAAATATTTAGCTAATTTTTATGAAATAATATATATAGAGAATACAGGGTCTAATAATAAAACAAATAATAAATGGAATAAAGAAGCCACAATTAATATAAACCACAGGCAATGGATGTTAATTAGGCAGAACAGTAACAGAATATAACTTTCAGCAAAAAGTAAATCAATACAGAGGAACATTAATGATAGAGCATATATTACCCCAGCCCAAATTCATAAAATTAATATCCTATATTCTACTTTGTGCTGGCATAATTGTAAATTAAAAGCTGATTTACATCATTGCCTGTGGTCATGCCCAATGGACTATTCATGGTGGCAAGAAATAAATCTGGTTATGACAAAATGGTTTAATTTAAATTTACCATGTTCTAGTCAGACCTATTTATTTAATGATTTTTCATCTGTTGTGTTGGAACCCATACAACAAAAAATCATTGCTTTAGCATTCATGGCGCTAAAGAGAATTATATTACAGTATTGGAAGAAGGGTAACTTGGAACCCTTTTCTTACTATAAATGGGGGAGTATCTTTCACAAAACCATTCTATATGAAAAAAAAAATTTGTGAAAAAGAAGAAGGTATGGATGATATAATTGGACAAAGATGGAGGGAGATCGAAGAAAATATATCCCCATTACAAAGTATTATATAATAAGAAATATAAAAGATTTTTCATTATTCCCTAGGTTCCCCAAAAATGTGAATGTCTGATTAAGTTCGGGGGTTGGGGGAGATTTATATATATTACCTATGTAAAGTATTATGTTATGAAAATTAAGAAATGTCTGAATGTATGTATGAATTATGTACCTGATTATATGAATGAGAACTACAAAATAAAAAAATGTCATATAAAAAAAAACATCACTTTCACTGTCAGAAACAACAACGCCTGTTAATTTTATTGACTCTGAACTGGTGTTACTTGAATTTACCCCAGCTGGTTTTTGGGTCACATCAGGTGTCACAGACAATGCACTTAATGACGTCACATCAGTAGCACATTCATATGCTATGCAAGAACTCACTGCAGAGGTTGCCTCTTCAATTGTATCATAACTAGAAAAGTGACCATCAGCCACATTATATAGGGACACTTGGCCACACACATTCTCAGAATCACATTCCATGATGCACAACAACACCGAATCAACAGGTACCACATCATGGCATTCATTATGCTCTAAATGACACATCAAACCATTTTCTGGTTGTGCATTGCTTCCATCAGAGCATGGGTTAGCATTGACATCATGCTGGAAAGAAGAGCTTGTAAATGGGCATTTGTTACTAGTCAAGTTGCCATGTAACATCACAACACTAAAAGTATCTGAGACATCACTGGTATTTATGGCAAGAATGTCTGTATTGTCTCTAAATATGTTATCAGGATGCCCTATAAATTTGCAGAATGTTCTAGAAACTGGGTCATCCTTTAACACCAGCAATGTACCATAAAATAATAAAAGTAAAGCTGGACACCACTGTAAAGAAAAATCTTCAAAAATAAAAAGAAAACACTAAGTGCCGCACCCACATGGCATATATGCACCTTTTGTAAAAATAACACCCAGCAGAGTATAAACAGAGATTTTAATATCTCCGTAGATTTGGGCAATGGGGAGGAAGAGGCAACACCGCATCATCATCTTGCGGTGTTTGCCAGTGCGATCTCCCAGGGTGCTACACTCCAGTTGTCAATATGCTAGCTGCAGCCCCCAGGGAAAGGATTTGTATGAGCATTAAGGTGTTTTTGCTACTTGATAAATACTGGGACTTGGGAGGGGGGAGGGGAGCTCAAGCCATAATCTATGTAACAGTGGCTCAAGCTCCCTTCCCAGTAGATCTCCTTTAAAGCAGCATGCCATTTGAGTAAAGATAGACTGGCAAAGTATTGACACTCTTGTAACAATTACATGTTGCCCTTCTTAACTGATGGATGGAGGGGAGTAAAAAAAAAAGAAAAAAAAAGAAAGGAACCCAATTCCAGGGAAGGGATCCATTCTACCTAATTGCTCCCTGAAAGTCACTCCCATAATCTTGATGGCAGGTAACAAAGACTATGGATTGGTGCTCAAAACTCTAAATAATAAGGGAAAAACTACAGTCAGCAATCTTATAAATCAGCAGTTCCCTAGGAGCTTCTCTCCTCCAGTCCTAGTAATATGTTAATTATCTTTCTGTAAGGTTGGGCTGAATAAATGTCCACCACCCCGCTTCAAAGACAGCAATGCCCCCATGGTCAGAAGCTCCAGTTCTAAATGGTGAAGGAATCAAAACTCTTGATTAGCTCTTGGCTCAACTTTGTTGATCTCTCAACAGCAGAGGACTGAACCAGGACCCGGTGAAATGCTGCAGCCCAGTCCCCATTACTGTGCGCTGGGGGGGGGGAGGCGGTTCCCCAGTCCTGCCCTGATATGCTGGGCAAGTCCATTATGGACCGAGTACTACATCCCCCCACACTCGGGAAGCCGCAGCCTCTATAAGTAATGAGACAGTACCTCAAAATAAAAATGTTCCATTTCAGGTGGCAGGATGTTGAGGAGATTTATTAGTATCCCAGTCCTTCTTCTCCAGTTCTGAGGTAACAAAGGCAAGAAGTGCTTTTGTTTTTTTTTATCTTCCTACTATTTATTCTCCTCGGCAGAGTGGCCCTACACGATCTCCAGCTGCCGGCCCTGCACCCCCAGACCCCAGTTGTGCATGCGGGCCACATGAACCCACTCCCCCAGTGAGCTGGCCATTATCACTCACGAACCCACTGAGTACTTGCCCCCCTCAGATCTCTTCAAGGGTGCAAGGCATGGCCATCAGCCGTGAAGATCGCCCTCTGCATTTTTCTACTTTTTCTCCCAATGGAGAGCCGGACGTGCAATGGCATCCAAGCGTGCTGACGCCTGCCACGCTCTCCCCCCCCCCGCTATTGCATTCCACTTGTAGTGTGGCTGGCCTCCTCCAGTTGCCACTACAGGGAAATGCAAGCCCAACTACCCACGTCAGAGAGAGGAGAGCAGTCGTCGGACGCTCAATCCTTCCTCTCCCCTGCCAGCCCCCGGCGCCCTGAGTCCGTTCCCGAACCCGGGTCACCGGCGTGGCGTGAGGTGTGGCATCCAGCACCTCAACCCTCAGCACCACTGGGCCGGTGCAAGAACTGCTTTTGGATCTGTAAAAGATTTTGTTGTTTTATCTGGTGTTTAAATCATTAATCTTGCAGGGTAAACTAGCGAGAAAGGACAGTTCAGAGCATGGAGTTTCTTTTTCACTTCTGTAAATGCTTACCTTTCCTGTTGAAACCTCCTGGAAAAGTCCAGAAAAATACTAACGTTGTTGCCATCCATTGTTATATAGTCCACTTTTCTTGCTGCTGCAAAGACCCACTGTCTGTCCTGATATTTTAGGAATTTAACAATTATATGCCATGGTTTCTTTTTCGGCCCTGTCTTCCTATCGGGAGACCAGTGTGCCTTTTGTATTTCCTGCTCTGTACCTTCAGGCATAGGAAAAGTTCATACCAGCCACCGCTGCATGAAATTACCACAGTCCTTTCCTTCGGTCCCCTCGGGGAGGCTAATCAGGTGGACATTGCAGCGACGCTTCCTATTTTCATGGTCGTCCAGTGTGACCTTCAATTGCTCAATCTCTTTAAGGGCTTGTTGCAATAAAGGGTCAGTCTGGCTATAGGCATCCTCCTGGGCACTCTCTCCTCCAGTTCGGTGAGCCAGCCCTCATGTTTCTCCAGCTTCTCCCCCACAACATTAATGGTCTGTTGCATATGGGTGAGTTGTGTGTTTGAGTTTGTAAATCTAGCTTACATTTGAGTTGTTAGGTCATATTTCAAGTCTCAATTGAAGGACCCAAAGAGACTGGAGAACCAGCCATAGATAGTGCACTACCTGGTGTGGCTTCCACTGTAGATTTATAAGCTGTGTGGATTATCAGGCGATCTAGGCCTAATTGTTTGCTTGCTTCTCCTGCTGATTTAAAGTTCAATTGCACCTGATTTTTGGTGGATTTGTTAGCCACTGCCATGTAGACCCTACTTAGCTGTGGAAATGGATCTCAATCCATGTTGAATTATAACAGATGGGGTTAAAAAAAGTCAGATGAGCATGGAGCTCCTTTCTCAAGCATCCATCTTACTCCCTGGCATGGCCACGCCCCCAGGTGGGTCTCTTGTAGCATTATAAATGTAGGGTGGGCTTTTTTAATAGCTGTAATCACCCTTGATCGCTTGACTGGGTTGTTAAGATCATTTACATTTTGACAATACAATGTTGTAGTTTGACTAGACATAACAATAAAAACAGAAGCAAGTACTATAAGCTGTCTTAAGCTCACAGTCCAGTGGTCCTCCCTTCTCCAAGTTCCAGCGATGGGGTGGGTTCCTTGGACCTGGTATCACTGTGGATCTCCAAGACATGTTTTTGATAAACACAGTAATCAATATATTTCTTAAAGGTAGCAAAAACCTTCTGCATTTTAGAAGATGCAAACATGAAACAAAGTATAACTCAATGAACTATAATCACAAAGACATTTCTATTTCCATCTACAACTAATAGGAGACCCCCTATGGGGTTCCTAGGGGTATGTGAGCTTCCAAGGCAGGAGAGCAGGGAGCTGTGCTCTCTAAGATCTTGGGCAGCTGGGGATAGGTACCCTCTTATTGTCAAGGTAGGAGGTAGGGTGCATGTTCAAGGCACCAGTGGCCTCCTGTGTGCTGCCCCAATGGCCAGCAGTGGGGTGTGGTAGGGGTGGGTAGGGAAGGAGTGAGTAGGAATGTCATCACCCATCTGGGCGCAAGGCTGGTAAGAGGTAGCATTTAGTATGCAGTGGATTTTGTTGCCTACCTCCATCCTTTTCTTTGTAGCGATCCAGTAAGGAGATGGGGTCGTCCTGTCTGCTGAATGTGGGCAAATTCCCAGCAGCATAGTGGTCCAATGTGCTTATTTTGTTTTATGCCAGCAGCTCTCCAAGGTGCCACCGCTCTCTTGTATTTTAATTTAGAAAAGCCCTTGGTCCCATATATGTGTGGGGCTCTCAGCTTAGAGGATGTCTGGGGTATGGGTGAATTGGTGTCCTATGATGGATGTAGTCTCCAGTGCATATTGTATTCTAGTGGAAATATGTCAGGATGGGCCTGGGAGGAGGGTGGCTGCTGGTTGCAGCATGGCTGACCGATGTAAGGAGGGGGCTGCAGGAGGGCAGCCTGCACTGGGTTGTCCCGTTTGTTCATTCTCCCTATGGTTATGGGTTTGGTTGGGCTTGTGGTCGGTGGAACAATATTATCCATTCTGTTCCTTATGGCTGCAGTGGCTTCACGGGGGGGGCAGGGCCAGGCAGTATGACATTGGATCCTCCCCCATATGCTTCAGTGTGGGAAAGCACCCAGTCCCACCAGGCATTCTCCAGGACTCCCCCCCACAGCACATCCCTCACACAGTCCACAGCCTGTTTAATATTATGATCCAGCTAGAGTCGAGCATGGGCTCTTTGATAGAGCTGGGCCATCTGTGGTTGATCAGCAGGTCTAATGAAAGCTATTTGGTAGGTCATAGCTCATTAAGCAAACAACAGCTTGATATTATTTCACCTGGGTGTGCAGGGAGTGAGTGGCTCATGGTCTATGATAGGGCATTTAAGGGAAAAAAAATGTATCCATGTAATTAAAATAACCTGTGGGGTAGGATCTCCCCTTCCTTTCTTTCCTTTTCCTTTCTCTTCTCCTTTCCTCCCCCTCACCCTACAGGGGGCATGCCTTAGACAACTAGTACTGGAGCCCACTCGAGAGGGAGCAATATTAGACTTGATTCTCTCAAATGGAGATGGTGAGAGGATTACAGATGTAGAAGTGGGTAGCCATCTGGGAACTAGCGACCATCGAACAGTATGGTTCACAATAAACACAGCAATAGAGTCAAGCCATACAAAGACTAAAGTACTGGACTTTAGGAGGGCTGACTTTGCCAAAAATGGGTGAGTGCCTAAGGAACGCACTAGCAAATGGGCAGGAAGGAGGGTGGAAGAACAATGGGGAATAATAAAACTGCCATCACAGAGTAACGAGCCTTGTGTGAAGCAAATAAACAAAACAAGACGATGTAGAAACCACTATGGTTCTCAAAGGAAGTGGCAGTGAAGGTTCAGAGAAAAAAGCATTCAGGAAGTACAAGGAATGCAAGAAGGAGCAGGACAGAGAGACTGTATCAGTTAAAGCAAAAGGAGGCTGGGAAGGCAGTCAGAACAGCAAAGGCCCAAACCGAGGAAAGATAGCCAACTCCAGTTAAGAAGGGGATAAAACCTTTTATAGGTACATCAGGAGCGAAGGAAGACCAAGGGAGGGATAGTGAGGCTTGATAAAGGGAGGGAGGGTGGGCAGAGGAGACTGTGAAAGGCAGAGATACTAAACAATATTTTGCTCAGTATTTACAAAGGAAGAGGGAGTACATAAAACAAACAGTAGTAACACTCTGGATACAGAAGTTGATACCGGCCTATTTACAGAACAAAGGGTTCTGAAAGAACTCTAAACTGAAGGTGGACAAAGCAATGGGGCCTGGTGGGATTCATCCCAGAATTCTAAAAGAACTAGGGTAGAACTAGTGACACCACTGACTACCCTTTTAACAAATCATGGGAGGATGGGGTGGTACCCGAGGACTGGAGGAGGGCAGATGTGATTCCTTTCACAAAGTGGGAGCAAGGCAGAAGCAGGAAACTATAGACCTGTTAGTTTAACCTCAGTGATAGGAAAATGATGGAATCACTTCTAAAGGAAAGAATTGTCAGTATCTAGAGGCCAGAGGCACAGGACCCTAGGCAGCATGGATTCACAGCGGGAAGGTCATGCCAGCCGATCTGATAGATTTCTTTGACTGGGTGACCAAAGTAGTAGATCAGGGAGGGGCTGTGGACATGGCCTACCTAGACTTTAGCAAGACATTTGACACAGTCACACACAAAAGATTAATATACAAGTTAACCAGCCTGGGAGTGGGTTCCAAGATGACAGCCTGGGTAAAGAATTGGCTGGAGAATAGGACACAGAGAGTAATAGTAAATGGAGTCCACTCAGAAGAAAGGAGGGTTACTAGGGGGTTACCGCAGGGTTCAGTATTAGGACCGGTCCTCTTCAATGTCTTTATAAGCGACATTGCAGAAGGACTGGAAGGAAAAGTATGTCTCTTTGCAGATGACACTAAGATCTGCAACAGAGTTGATGCACAGGGTGGAGTGGAAAGGATGAGAAGGGATTTGGCAAGGTTAGAGGAATGGTCAATGTATGGCAGCTTAGATTCAATGCTAAGAAGTGCAAGGTAATGCACCTGGGAAACAAAAACCCAGGGGAAGAGTACACAATGGGGGTGAGATACTAACAACAACAAAAATGGAAAGGGACCTGGGGTAGTCATATCAGATGACCTAAAGACAGGCAAGCAATGTGAGAGGGCAGCAAGGAGGGCTGGGGGATACTGGGATGCATAGGGAGGCATCACCAGTAGAAAACAGGAAGTTATTATCCTCTGTAGCAGACAGCTGGTGAGACCCCATCTGGAGTACTGTGTGCAGTTCTGGAGACCCAATCTCGCAAAGACATAGACAGGATGGAAGCTGTCAGAGGAGGCAACTAAAATGGTGCAGGGTCTGCACGGAAGACATATGAGAGACTTAAGGAGCTTAATATGTATAGCCTCGAGGAAAGAAGGGAGAGGGGACATGATAGAAACGTTCAAGTACCTCAAGGGAATCAACAAAGTCCAAGAGGTAGCATCTTTCAAAAAGAGGTGTGCAAGAACAAGAGGCACAATTTGAAGATAGAGGCGGCTCAGAGGTAATTTAGAAGTATTTTTACAGAGAGGTTGTGGATGCATGGAACGGCCTTCCGGAGGAGGTTGTGGAGTCAAAATCAGTGGTGGAATTCAAGCATGCATGGGATAGTCATAAGGCAGTTCTGGGGGGTGGGGGTAGGAAGAAGTAGGCTGCTGGTTAACTAGGATCTGCAGCTTATCCAGTAGGTAGGGAAATGGGCAGACTGGGTGGGCCAAGCGGTCCTTATCTGCCGTCAAATTCTATGTTTCTATGTTACCCCCTCAGCAGAGCACTGCCACAGTTTCATTCTGTGGTGTCTTCCTGTCCCCATCATGGATTGGGTGGGGGCGGCCCAGGGCAGTAGAGCCATTCTATATTATGATCAGGTGGCATAGCAGCTGTCCCCTCTATATAATTGCTGCTTTCTATAAGGTAAATTCAGTTAATGAGTGGAGCCCAGAGGGGAATGCAATCAGATGGCCCCCTAGAGCTATTTCCATCAGCTCCGAGATGGAGCTGCCCATTGGTGCTTTTGTAGTGAAGCAATTACCGTTCCTCCCACTGAGCCCCAGGCAGGGATCAGATGTTTGACGTTAGTCAAGTGCTGCATGGCTGCATCTCAGAGAGCAAGGCTACATTTATCTCTGTCCGCAGCTGGACAGGAAGCAGACAAGGAGGCATAGGTTCTAATGTTTATAGCATTTGCTATAAATGTTCTGTCTCCTGATGTTACTGAGGAGCACCACTGGTCGTCTCAAGTAACTTCAGTGGACCAGTGTTTTTTTTTCTTTTTTTCCCCTCCTTCTCCTCCTCCTCCCTTTTGGCTAGTACTGTGATAAGCAAGCCTTTCTGGTTGGCGGGCACAACTTCAAATTTAAAATTATGTTATTGAGTGACCATTGGCGCTCTATTCCTGTACCCCCTGCGGCCAGAGCCAGTGCCACATCTCCACCTTCCACTCAGTCCCTCTCTCTGGTGCCCACACCACTGATTGCTAGTTTAAATTCACATACTGTGTTTCTCCATTAACAGCCATCTGCTGGTATCCTTGTGCCTCCCCACAAGCATCCTGCAAATAATTTAATTTCAGTGACCACCCCCCCAACCATATTATGTATCTTCAATTGTCCCGTAAATGTGCTCACAGTTAGGCAAATAAAACTCAATGCAGTGCTATTTATGCTGGCCCAGCTTGTAATTATTTCTCTCCATTGGGACCATGAATGCAGGTCAGAGGGAGTCGAGGATAGCTGCCCCGTGGCAGTCTCCCCACATCTCATTCTGCTTCTGAACATGGATCATTTGATCTGCAATTCACAGGTACATTTTGTGTCTTTCTGTTCAAGATTAACCAAGCATGCATAAGGAAACATTAAGCCACGACGAAGGTGGCATCTAATGCTGGATTAATGCAAGGTTGGGAGGGTTGTGGCCCGAGGCCAGAGGCCGAGGGTGAACAACGGCTCAACCATGCATTAATCACATTAGAATACCACCGCCGGAAATGACTAAACTAGTGTACAGCATGAAAACGCCTGCAATTGGTGGCAACTTTCAGTGTAGTCAGCTATCACTTCTTATATCTCAAGTCTTTTTTTCTTTTCTGTTTGCTGATTAGAAGGTTTTCCACCTGGCGGTACTGGGGTGATGTGTGGAGCACTACCCTGTCTGGAGCCAAAAAAAGTCAGTTCTGTTCCTCCCACTACATCAACACTGAGACCACACTGACTATGACATCACTTTTAACCAATGAGAACCATTTGTCACTGCCAGGTTTCACTTTCACAAAAAGCAGCAGGGACTGACTCTCCCTGGTTACTAGTGATTTCACAATTTCCTGCATTTTGATTGGTAGCTTGTGAGAGTCACTGCTCAGGCTACAAGGATTGTGGTGCCTCAAGGTGTTTGGTCTCATTTCTGACAATGTAGTGGGAGGAACAGAACTGACTTTTTTTTTTTCTTCCAGACAGAGTGCTGCTCCACACATCACCCCAGTACTGCCAGGTGGAAAATCTTCTAATTAACAAACAGAAAACAAAAAATACTCGAGACATAAGAAGTGATAGCTGACTGCATCTGAAAATGACTATTAATCCCAAGCAGTACACTAGCTCTTTAATGCGCTTGTAACATGGGCTGTGCTACGACAGAGTTGCCAGGAGCCTGTTTTGTGTGTGTTCAACAACATAACACAGGGAGTCGGTGTTCTGAACAAACATTTGTACTGCACTTTCAAATCTTGTAACAAACCAGCAGTAAGATGCTGATGCGGTGAAAACATTCAGTGGGTGTAATTAAAGCAAATAGTGCAGCTCACATGCCAGTCCGGTAAATGTGCCGATGTGCGCGGGTATTTCTTTCATGCCAGGCACTGGAGGTCTCCGGTGGGCTGCTGACTCGCCGCGGTGTGTGATCGCTCACAAATTTGCATGCAGCCTGGGTCACTTCCCCTTGTCTCTCGCAGACTCGTCCAATGTCGGCTGCAACCGTGCGCTTCTTGCCTGCATACTGTGTGTGTGTCAGACTGTCCTATCTATCCCCACTGTACGCGCCTGCTTCTTCTCCTCCTCCCCATTTCTGTGTGCGTCTAGCTCATCTCACTGTCGCTCTGCCATGCTTGCCTCTCTAAAACTCACTCCCCTGCAGTGCCCAGTGCTGCTAACCTAGCTGTCTGGCTCACATTGGTAGTGCAATTTTCAACACGGCATCTATCGTGGATTAATACCCACTCCAACTTCATCCCCGTGATGCCATTTAACCAATCGCGGGTCCCCATTCCACCGTTCACATTATTGTCATGTTACAAGCAACTTTAAATTTGTTTCTATAACCCTCTCATTATTAACAAGTTCTCATCATGTGTTTCTTTTACCCCAATTTTTGATATACATCCCCAGATTTTCCCAGAGTTAGGAGTACGGAAATCATTACAGTGTTATTATTTGGCAGAGAGAAGTAAGTTACGGGGAGCCAGAGAGCAGAAACAGAAGCAAGAGATGAGATGTGGGTTAATATTAAAAGAAAGGAGAGAGATGGGGGCGGAGAGCATGGAAGGCATGGCACAAGTACGCCTAAGATTACCTGCAGTTAGGATTAATTGCATTGAAAGGCAATCAGTTAATTTAGACCCAGTGTCAGGTCCAAGGGACAGACTCAGCACCACTTGGTCAAGTTTGTTTAAAGATGTCCCCAGAATGTGTAGTCGGTCCTTTGGAGATTCTTTCAGCTCTGTGCAGCTGTCTGGAAGGAGTGTAGCACCGCTGTAATGTCTTTCGTAGTAGCCGCAGCATGTGAGAGTCGGGATCCCCTTATAATTTCACTTAGGTCTGCCCATTCTGCCAGTCGGCTTGTGGTGGTGGTAATTCTGGGTGACTTGGGGATCATGATGCCCATTTCGTGGAGACAAGAGATGGCTTCTGTGATGTCCTCATATAGGACCTGTATAAAAAACCCTCAGTTTTGTGGGAAAGGGGGGTTGGGAGCAAATCTTCTTGTCATGGAGCATGGCCAATATATGGTCATATTTCTTGTGCAGTTCCATGACTCTTGGTGGGTAGTCGTGGTCCACATATACCCGCCGGCCCCTCTGAAAACCTTTTTTTTCTGCCAGAGTCCCAGTAGGATCTTTTGTTTCACCGCAAAGCTCTGAAATGGTAGAATGATAGATTGTGGGCACTGCTATGTGTTTGTCAGGACTGGCCCCAGCGTTCGGTGTGCTCTTTCAATGCCACCGCAGATTCGGGGGTAGATCTAGCTGTGTGTGGAAAAACTGTTCTAAGAATAGGGTCAGTTTCGATCCCTCAGTCTTGTCCCTGATGGCGTGGACTTGCATATTGCTGCTTCAGGACCAATCTTTGCATTTGTCCTCTAGTGCAGTGATCTTTTGGAGCGCCTCTAACAATAAACGGTCAGTGCAGTCCATGTGGGAATCCAGCTCTGTTATTGCCATCTGTTGCTCATCAGAGGTTTGCTGTAGTTGGTTTATATCAATGCATATCTTCACCAGTGTAGTCTTATGTTCCTCTCAGAACTCCCGATGCCCCTGTAGAATCACATCTAAATTTTGCTTTTTGCCATTGTTGCCTGCCATGGTCCCTGGAGCATTCGCCTCATTAGATTGGTCATCGGACTCACTGCTGCCAGGTATTGCCTCCAAGATGGACAAACTGGTCATTGTTCATTTACTCATATCTTGTTGAGGTGCTCTTTGTTAAATGGTATATGAAATATAAAATTTGGTTCAGTTTAAGGGCCCTTTCATAGGAGGAGGCAACGGAGCCCCAGCTTAAGCGGCCATCTCGGGGGGTGGCCTGACTGGAATTCCTGAAACCCCCTTTTGATCAACAAAATTGTAAGTACTTCAGGGCTGCAGCTCAGAGGAGAACTTTATTAGCTAGCTAGCTAATTAGGATCCAGGGGTTAGGTCCTGGGCAGGACTGTGTGAGTCAGCTATACCCAGACTTGAATTTTCATAGTTTATACTGTTTAAAGTTAATTGGGCCCAATGAAAGTTCCCCAGCATTGAAATGTGCACTGAAATGTGGTACCCACCTTCTGGGACTAAAGGATTTTGCAGCTGCAAGCTGAGAAGTGGGCTACACCTGTAAGTGGGAGGTGGGGATATTGTGTGGGATCACCTTGTTGAGACAGTTATTAATGTGTTGTGCTACTTTTCTCCCTTTTCTCCCCTTGCCCCAAAATAAATACTGTTACTTGTTAATGTTATATTATGGTACTGTGAACCATTGCAAGAGGGAGGAATTGTTATTGTGTAGGGGTGGGTCTTTGGGGGCAGCTATTGTATGTTTCCTGGGGGTGGTAACCTGCAATCTGTTCAGCTATTCCCTGCCATCACCCCAGGTGGAGACACTATGCCATTTCCTGTCTTCACTGATGAATCCAGGCTGGCCCCCCTTGGAGGTGTGTCCAGGTGAGACCTGAGGGCCCCAGAAACAGCCAAGGTGAGTCTAGGGGCTGTCACAACAATGTGTCCCAAACATGTAAAAAGTATTAAAATGCAGTTGCTGTTTAAGAGATGGCGACACTAATATTAGAACCTAGCATTTAGCAAAAATACTTATATAAAAAAATTCAAAGTGATTAATTTACATTATTTAAGTTATTGACATCATGTTATGCTGGTTCAGACTGTCCCAAACAAGCAGTCCTGTGGTGAGCCTAGAAAAGAAAGGGGGAGAAAAAAGCTCATAAGCGTCATGTAACAAAAACGTAAGTATGCAGAAAAATAACTAATGACTTACAGTGGACTAAAATTAGATGATAGGTTTAAGAAAAGGGAACAACATCCCACTCATCATTAAGTCCTCCTGTACAAATGACTCCCAAATTAAAAATCAGATGTCTTTCTCTCTTAAGGAGATCTGTAAGCCTGTCACCACATCTCAGTTTTCTGGGAATATGATTGAGTCTCATGAAATGAACAGTGTTATTAAAGTTACCCCGAAGGTGTGTAAGCCAATATAATCCCACCAGAGTATCATATTTCTTGCTGACAGTACAGCATGCATGCTGTTGTATCCTGTCTTTCAGACACCAAATGGTTCTTCCTGTGTATAATGATGGACAAGAACACCATATAGCATAGATTACAAATTCAGTCCTGCAAGTAATTAAGTGTCTTATCTCATAGGCACAACCATTAGTAGGACTTATGAAGGTGTGGCCAATGTTAAAAATACCACGGTGGTGAAAGCCTATAGGCCAGTTTGGAAACCCTGGTGGTGGGTGTGGTTGAGTAACAGTTTTGTCAATAAAATGGTTCCTGACTAAGCTGTCTTTAAGGCTGTCATTTTTTCTATATACTATATGCGGGCAGCTGCCCAAATGCCCCAATGTTTTTGACAATACCAGCAATGGCTGGCACAGGGGTGTTAAAGGTTCACCTGTGTAATGTACTAGATTTTTGGATTTAAGGGTAAGTAAATCCTTTCTGTCAGCTCCAGCAGATCTTTGCCTTATCTTAGAGGACTGGGTCATAACCTCTGTCTACAAATCTTCTTTTCAGGTCACTTGCAAGTTTATGGTAGGTATAATCATCTGATCAGTTTCTCCACATTCTCAGAAACTGCCCATATAGTATACCTCTGATCAAATGCTGTGGATGCAAACTTTTGGCCCTGAAAAGGGTGTCCATGAAGTAGGCTTTCTGAAATTTTCTGCATGTACCAGGCAATTTGGGACTCCTTTCAAAGTCAAGTCCAAGTACCAAATATCTGCGGGGGATCAGGTGTGAGTAAAATGTAAGTTGCAGTTATTGTTGTTGATGTATTCAACAAAACTGGTGGCTTCTTGTTGTGTGCCATGCCAGATGACAATGATGTCATCTATGTACCTCCCCCAATAGATGACCTTAGAGCAGAAGAGGTTGGTGATGGGGTCAAAGATGGACACCTTCTCCCAACAATCTAGAAAAAGGCAGGCATAGGATGGTGCCATTGATGACCTCAATGCTGTCCCACACACCTGAAGGCAAAACTCTCTGTCAAATTTGAAATAGCTTATGTTAAGAATTATACAATGGCAAGAAACAATTCTACACTGTGATTGGTCCGTTTGGAACTGCACCCGGGATGTTATCCCAGCATAACATCCCAGTTCCAGTTCCAGCAAAGTTATGACCACATGAAGTCTTAAAATAAAAATCACTCCACAGCTACACCTCCGATCCTATTCGCCGTTTCTTGCTGCCAAGTGAAGAGAAAGCTGTGTTTCCATGGCTAAACGACACAGTAAATCCCTATCTAACACGGAACGCACCTAAAACCCAGCCAAAATCCAAGAAACCTTTATTCAAAATCCCCAGTTATTTATTTATTTTTTTAAACATGCCTACGGCAGCGCACTGACAGATTTTTCAACCAAGCGAGAAAGCTGGACCTTAAACAATTACCGCGCGCCTTATTTCGTAACGCTGTCTCGCTGTTGTAACCGCCTCTGCATTTTTATTTTGAAACTTGAGCACCTAAAATCAAACCAGCATAAATAATTCACTGTATACCATCTCTTACACCTCCTTTCCTGTAGCTCTCTGGCCAGATCACAGCAATGACATCAGGCGAGCGACATCACCGAGAATGGGCGGTAAATCAAACAATGGTTGCTGTTGCTGTATAAAAATATTATCCCATTATTAAAATCTCACCACACAAGTTTTAAACGTAATACAATACTGCCAGAAAAGTCTCAGCTACAAGGGGGGGGGCATACAAAACGAAAACCACATGCCAAAAAAGCAAGCAGATACAGAACCCAAGAAAATCCAGCTACTGGCCAGCCACCCAGCTCCACCTACAGGATAAACAGGGGAAAGGAACTTATTTTCACATAAGTACACTTCCACACACAAAAATCAAGTAAAAATACTATTTAAAAAACTAGTTATTTATATTTTTTCCTTCTGTTTAATGATTAGCCATTGTATAATAGGAATAGTACCCTACAGGGTGGGTGTTATGCTGGGATAACATCCCGCCTCAGGTGTTGGATGCCCTTGGCCATTGGCCTCGGGCCCAACCACCTGAGGTGGGATGTTATCCCAGCATAACACCCACCCTGTCGGGCATTATTCCTTTATTAACTCTCAGGCAATCAGCACAAAGTCCAGATCTAGCATGGAAGCAGTGTCACATTTCTCCATAAAAACTGGTCAGCACTAAGCCCCAAATGATGTTGAATACTGGCATAAAGTGAGCTTACATCAATAGTGCACCACAAATAACCAGTATCCCAAGTGAAGTTGCTAAAGACCTCCAACACTGCATGGTATCGCACAGGCATGATGGCAAAGTGGCTACCTTGCCTTGAAGAAAACTATTAACAAAAATGGAAATCTTTTCATATACTGACACATTAGAAGACACTATGGGATGGCCAGGAGAGTGCTGGAGCTCCTTGTGTATTTTTGGGAGGGTGTAAAAAGTGGTGACTGTCAGGGATTCACACTTGAGAAACTGTAACTCAGATTTAGTAATATAACCATTAGCAAAAGACCTTTTTCATAAGTGATGCAATTTAGAGTGGAAGTCCAATGTAGGGTCTTCTTTTGATTTCCTGTAATGTTGGTGGTTATTCAGTTGGGACTGTATCTCTTTGTTTGTAGTAAGAAGAGACCATAATGATAATTGACCCCCCTTATCAGAGGGCTTGATGATGATATTTGGACTGTCCCATAGCTTATGTTGTTCCTAAGATTTTTCTTCCAATGTAATTGACCAGACAGGAACAAATCCACATCTCAAGTAATGACATTTCTGAAGGTGACTATGGCAGGTGAAGCAGATTTTGGTGGATAAAAAGTAGACGTATGTTCTACTATTTGATTATGTTATTGTAAGAAATGTATGCATTTTTTAACAGGACAGCTTTGTAAATAAGTCCACTGGGCCTTAAGTTCTTATCCTGTCAAAAAATAAAGTTCTAACTAACTAACTAACTTACTAACTAACATCAGTTTGAAATTGCTGCATCTAGAACTGAAGGACTCACCACTGGTATATACAGTAAATATTTTCCTTCCTGATTGAACCAGGCCATGGCGTCTTCCAGGTCGCTGTAATTTGGTACCAGTGATAACTGTTCTGTGGCCTGTGTAACAGAAGAGACAGCTTGTTCTCTATTTGTCACTGTACTGGTAGTTTCAGCTGTTGCCCCTCCCTCCCGTGGCATGGTTAAGGACATCCACTTTCCCTCACCACCCGGAGACCAACATCTAGACTTCATGAGGCCGGCATGAGAGCTGCGAGGCCATCATGAAGCCTGCCAGCTCTAAGTTTCCACTTTTCTCCACTCCCTTTTTGCCATGACCACCCAAGCATGTGTGGAGGCACATGCATGCAGCAATCCTTGGCACCCTCCCTGTTTGAACCATTCCCATCTGCGCTATCCTCCCGCCTCCATGCAGGGCAGCCTTGAGTGGTCATGACTGGATTCCATCCTGGGAGGGGAGAGAAGATCAGCATCCACTCAATCCATCTCCTAGCCTCCCCTCCTGCTGACCCCTGATGACCGAAGCTTGTTTCTGAACCCAGGTCACCGGTGTAGTGCAAGGTGTGATGTACAGCATCTCAACCCTCAGCACCACTGTGCTGGCTCCTTTAGCACTTACATGTGACTTTCAGTATTTTGGTCAATGAGAATGCTTATAAGGGTTTAAGTGCAAACATCCAAGGCACTTTCCCACCTAGTTCTGTAAGTATCTTTCAGGAAGTACCATTGTAGGGGCTTTATCTATACCAAACCCCTTGGTATGCACTGTTTGTCCAAATATTTTTTCAAGTTGACTTAATTATAATGCAGTTTGGTCTCTGTAACATTTAATTTCTCTAAATGTAGAAATAGTTCTTGCAGGGTTTGTTGGTATTGGGGATTTGGATTATAGCCTGCCCTTTAAAAATGTCACCAGCTTCTTGCCTGCATCTGATCGATACTGCTGTAGTTTCAAATTCTCCAGTATTAATGCAGCTTTGTTGTGCATCAGAGTGCATTGATGGATGAGTTTCCAAGTCAGTATCTGAACTCATTACTATATTGGTGAGTAACTTTAGCACAGGTCTAATAGAGCAGCAAACAAGACTCTGATTACTGATACATCAGCATGCATTTCAACAGGGAAACAAAGAGAATATAATCAGTGATTACTTGTGGTTCCGATATCACAGTAAAAACTGGGAAGAAAGGTGCACTGCTGGTTTCCAACCAAATAAGCTATGCTCGACAAAAACTCAATCTATGAGCTTGTGCTCTTAGAAAAAGAGAGCAACCATGAATGCCGCAGTAATGGTGATGCTGCAGCCTGGATGCCAAATGAGAATCGAGAAGCAACAAAACAGGAGGGTTTGGAACAGTGTGGCTAGAGGGAGCAGTATTGTGTAAAACTCCAAATGAAAACCAGACAACAAACTATGCTAGAAAGTATATGCTGGAGCCTCCAAAATGCAGTGCCAAGTAGTATTTAATGGAAACCATTACAAAAGAAACCTAGGCAAAAAAAAGTCTACCCCAGCACTTTGGCCTGACTGGTTCTTTCTCATGGGTGGGGCCACACCAAGATGACAGTCAGTGTATACTGCAAAGATGAAGATGTAAAACCCTGATTATAAAATAGCAAGAAAATTGCCTGGAATCTGATTAGTCAGTGTGTGCTTGTTACAGTAAGGTTATCTGAGCACAACCTCACAGTGTCAAAAGACCAAACATACAGATGACTACATGTCGGACTAAATAACAACAAGCCATAGCTTATTTTACCAAGAAAGTTTGAAGCTTTTCAATTGTAGTACAGAAGCAAAAGCTTAGTTTCATGTAAAAAAAACAAACATATTTACTTATATTGTGGGGGGCAAACATTTTTGTCATGGCTAAAACATTTCATAGTTAAGCAGAGAACAAGTGTCAGAACATCTCCTTTATAGTGTGGGAACATCTCTTTTATAGTATCAGTTTTACAGTTTTATTTTTTTATGAGGAAACACACCAGATATGAAAGCGCTGCATCGTGGGTATGCAAATATCCAGTTGCCTGGTATTGCATAACACACTACAGTGATAAGACGATTGATTATTTGCATTCCCACAATGCAGTGCTTTCACATGGGGAGTGTTTCCTCCCCCCAAAAATAATTGAAAAATAAAACTGTACAACTGATACTATAAAATAGATGTCCTTACACATAAAAGGGATGTTCCAACACTTGTTTTCTGCCTAATAGCCATCTACATGCGCTCATTTGTGTCCCCACAAAATTAATAAATAAGAGTCATGGTATAATAGCAATAATGCACTCCAGAGTGTGGGTTGTGCTGGGATAACCTCATGCCTGGGGTTGATGGGCATGAGGCCAAGTACATCCAACACACCAGGCATGAGGTTATCCCAGCACAACTCACACCCTGTTGTGCATTATTGCTTAATCATAACACCAATCAGACATACAAATCAAATGAAACATGACCTGCATATATAAGTTGCCCCAAACATGTTAGAAGTTTTACAATGCATTTGCTGTTTAAGGGCTAGTGACACCAATATTAGAATCTATTAGTTAGCATTAATACACACATAAAAAAACTTTCAAAGTGATCAGTTTCAATTATTTAAATTATTGACATAAAATTATACTGGTTTAGACTGTCCCAAACAAGCAGTCCCATAGCGAACCTAGAAAAGAAAGGGGAGACAAAAGCTCTTAAGCGTCATATAACAAAATCATCATATAGCAGAAATAAAGATAATGATGCATAAAAACCATTCATGACTTACCATGGACTAAAATGAGGTAATGGATTTACAAAAAGAGAATCAAATCCCAATTGCCTGTGTTTCTTTAGTACTGGTTCCCATTAAATAATACTTGGTACTGCATATTGGAGGTTCCAGCGTATACTCTTCTAGCGTTGCTTGGTGTTTGGATTTCTTTATGAGTAGGATCAGCTGTCTGTTAGAAGCCAGATGAAATTAATGTGGAGAAATGCAGTAAAACTAAATAGAAAATGTTCAAGTGGCTTGATGTGGACTGCTGGTAGAAGAGAATGAGAAACACAAGCTAAATACAGCAGAATGACATGGGTAAGACAGAGAAACCAGTAAGTGCACACAAAACCAAACTGAATGAGTAAACACAAGATTTAAGTAAGTACATAAGTGCAGCATGACTGGCTGACCTACAGAAAATGAGGAAGCATGGTACTACTGCCTGCGGTGGTAGAAAGACAAAATCCGAATCTAGAAAGCCAATGAAGGCAAAAGTCAAAAGGAAACTGAAGACACAAACCAAACAGAAAGCTTTAAAAAAATGAGGAAAAGCAGCAGCAAACGTGGGAGAGGGGCATGCCCCAGCAAAGCTTCTGGCATCAGCAAAGAAACAAAGCTTCCAAGTGAGGCTGGAAGAAGCTAATTTAAATAGCCTGGGGATGGGCTGCTTGTTTCTACCCTTCGAGCCACAAGCAGAGCATTTTAATTATGTTGAATTTTTCCATTTGTTTTTTTCTCTTATACTTTGTTAAAGTGTGCTTAATCAATCAGTCATCCAGTCAATCAATCTATAAGTCAGTACAATTCATATTTACAGCATTATACCATGTTACCAGAGCCCTGAACTGTTTGCTGTCCCTGGTTTCCTCAGGGCTGAAAGCATCCTCCATATAGATGCATTTGACAGCAATTTCTGCCTCTGGGTTGACGAAAGATTTTTTTCCCCTGATCTTGGCTTCTATTTTAAGAGACTCGTAAAAGGGTTAATCATTTATATCTTCCTCAACAAGACCCAGTCACCTCATGGAACTTTAAACAATTTTTTTCAAATTTGTTGGGTCTACCATATGAACCTCTGGATTCCTATAACTTTGAGTACTTGTCACAGAGAATGACTTTCTGGTGGCCATGACCTCAGCTAGGAGAGTAGGTGAGTTTCAGGAGGTGTGCATTGAAAACATGGTAATCCTTAGGATTTATCCAGGTTTTTAGCCTAAGGTTGTTGCAGAGTTCTGTGTCTTCCAATTTATTATGTGGTTAGTGTTTTGTCCAAGATCACGTACCAGCTGGGGTTAGGTGACCTTTCAGCACCTTGACTTGAAGAGAACTCTGAGTTTTTATTTGATCAGGACCAAGCACATTGCAAACTTAGTAAAGCAGTTATTTATATGTGATGACACTTTTCCCAGGCCATTGTATAGCCAAGCATCTCTTATCCCACTGGGTAGTCTCCTGTTTTGTCCATTGTACCTCGTCCCTGATGGACTGTGTACCCATTCAACTAGGAATGCAACCTCTTCTGTCTCCTTCACAGAAATCTTCAAGGTGGCCTACTGGGCATCCACCCACACCTTAATCTCACACTTTGGGGTAGATTTGCAGCTGTGGGATGCAGATTTTGGGGCTGCTGTTCTGAGAAGGTTGTCCCAAAATAGTCTTTACTCCTCTTCCTCTTTCTATTGAACTGCTCATAGAGTCTGCAAGTGTGTGGCTATAGTATAAATGAATAAATGTTGTTAGACACAAAGGTTGTATACAGTACAGCCTTGAGTTTGTGAGCCTCTATTTTACAAAACTCAGGATAATCCAAGTTTATGCCATGTCCCTCAAATAAACACCCGTTAGATCAATACGTTTTAATGGGACCCTTATTTTTATGGACCCCTGATTATGTGAATGATTTTTTTGTCCCTCAGCATGTTTATAAAATCAAGGATGGGTGACCCACTGGGGTAGCAGGAAGAATTACTGCTGTGATGCAGTCAACCTGGGTACAGGAGTGGACTCAGGATATCTGAGGGCCAGCTTGGGGTGGGGGTATATTGAGCAGCCATAGCATGCTCTCCATCCCTGAGGAGGAGGAGGGTAGAGTAACTCCAGTCCAGTTCTCCTGGGTGACCACGGGATGTACCATTACCAGAGCACCAGTGAGTGTTGCTCCATGGGGGGGGTGTCGGATGCATGATGCAGTTGCCAATTGACATGCTCCCCACTAGAAACTGCCATGCAAAAATCTGTGCCCCAGCAAGCCCAATGGCACTCCCACTCTATGGTGGATCTGGGCCCTGCTGCATCTGTATTTGGGCACCTCTAGTGTTAATTGGAGGTGCTGGGGGTGCCGCCTTGGGGGGTAATCCAGGGGGCACTGTGAGCAGGTGTTCCCAGGGTCTGCCTGTAGATGGGGGAGCTGATGAGGTTGGCTGCTGGAGACTCATAAAGTATAGTAAGCAAAAAAATAAAATAAAATCAAGGATATACTGAATTTGTAAGTGTGCTTGTTCTAGTGGTATCATTTAATATCTATTGCTGATTTAAACAAACTCTAGCAAAAGCCAATATAACAGTAAAATAATGGTATTGTGGGCAGTGAGAAGTGTGTAAACTAGCAATTTTTGCATGAACCACTGAGCCACCTACTGTAACTGCACCTTCTAACTGTTGTGATACTCACACTGATTGATACAAATACACATACATATTCCAGTGTAACATAGCAGTGCACTGTCTACACACATTTTTACAGATAAAAAAGGACATCAAGCTGGCTTGGTGGCACTGAGGGTTGAGGTGCTGGACACCACACCTCGTGCCACACTGGCGACCCGGGTTTGGGAACGAGCCCGGGTCATCAGGGGTAGGCATGGGAGAGAGAGGATTGAGCATCTGTAGACTGCTGTCCTCTCTCTGGGCAGGGAGCTAGGGGAATGTCCGGTGCAACAGTGGCCCCCAGTGGAAGCCAGAGGAATGTGCACACATCAGGGCACAAGGTGGAGGAGTGGATCTGTGGAGGACATCTCCAGATGTCATTGCATGACTGAGCTTCAGGGGGGCAGGCTGAGGGACACATAAGAAAAAATCCCTTACCTTTGGGGAGGCAATGGAACCACCAGTGATCTGGGTCCGCACGCCCAATGTTGGCCACAGAAACCCAGCAGCACCCCTGGGGACTCTGGGTCTCTCCTGGGGGCTGGAGAGACTGGAGTCCTGAACCCAATATAGTAGTCGGGCGGACACAGTTCAGATGGGTGGTTAGGCACCCACCACCAAGTGTGGATTCCTGAGAGATGCCCTGATAGGTGGGAGCATAAACAGAGTCTCCCCCCAAAAAAAGACATTGAGGGACTGTTTTCTTCTTTTTAGGCTCTGAGGGACATCTGAGGGTGGGGGGTTGCCATTAGACACCTCATTTAAATTAGCAACGACATGCAAAGGGCTACAACTGATCTAGATAGTAGTGGGAATGTAGACTAGCAATTTTTGCACTAACCACTGAGCTACCTAACTGCACTTTCTAAGTGTTGTGATACACACACACTGACTAATACATATTCACATATATACATATATTTTGCAGTAAAACATAGCAGAGCACTGTCTACACACAGTGCATTGCCACACTTACACACATACACTGCCTTATATGGCATTTATTTACTTATACAGCTAACCTTAACTTTTACTGTATTTAGAATAAGCACAGTGTTTTGCACTAACTCATTGTACTTATCTATGGCATAAGTGGACCAGGGAGGTGCAGTGGATGTGGCCTATCTGGACTTCAGAAAGGCTTTCAGTACTGTCCCCCATAGAAGGCTGATTAACAAACTGCACAGTCTAGGAGTGGGTCCTAAAATAGTTCTGTGGGTGAAGAACTAGCTGAATGGCAGGAGTCAGAGGGTTGTGGTAAACAAGCAGTACTCTGGAGAGGTAGAGGTGACAAGCAGAGTGCCACAGGGGCTGGTGCTGCTGCTGGTCCTCTTCAGTGTCTTTTTTGGGGACACTGCAGAGGGACTGGAGGGGAAAGTATGCCTATTCACAGATGATAAAAAGGTATGCAGTAGGGTGGACATGGCATGGGATGTTGAAAGAATGATGGAAGACCTTAAAATAATTGAGAAATGGTCTGAAGAATGGCAGCTGGGAATAAATGCAAAAAGTGCAGGATCATGCACACAGGGCACAAGAGCCTGGGGCAAAGTACAAACTAGGTGGGGAAGTACTGACAGTCACAAAGCAGGAAAGGAACCTGGGAGTTATCATCTTGGAGGACCTAAGATAAACTAGGCAGCGTAATAAAGCAGCTGGAAAGGCCAGATGCTTGGATGCATAGGGAGGGGTATCAGGAGTATGAAGAGGGAGGTCATCTTGCCCCTGTGTTAGATGCTCATGAGACCTCACCTGGAATACTGTGTCCAGTTCTGGAGGCCCCATCTGAGAAAGAACATAGACAGGGTGGAGGCGCTGCAGTGGAGGACAACTAAAATGGTGCAGTGCCTGCGGGATAAGACATATAAGGAAAGACTAAAGGAGATAAATATGTATTCCCTGGAGGAAAGGGGTGGAACATGACTGAGGCATTCGAATACATCACCGGTATAAAGAGAGCACATGAAGGAAGCATCTTTCAAAGTAAGAGATGCTGTAAGTCACGGGGGCACAAAATGAAGTTAGAGGGGGGAAGGTTCAGGGGAAACATGAGAAAATATTTTTTCATGGAGAGGATGGTGGATGCCTGGAACAGACTACCCAGAGGGGGTGGTAGGGCTAAAATGGTCACAGAATTTGAGAAGGAGTGAAGTGAATTAGGTTAACTGTCTGAACAGAATTTTTTTTTTTTTATGTTTAAAGAGCGGTATGGTGAACTACATGTTTTTCTTTTGTGATAGCATAGTAACATAGTGACTTCCTAGCAAACTTGGGTCAGGTAATTATTTATATTTGTATCTGGTGAAGGTTTTCATGTAGCATTTAAAAATGAACTAATTTTGTAGACAATTGTGTGGCCATTAACTAGTTTTAATAACATATTTTAATGATTTGCAGTGTCCATATAAATATTTAGGAGCATAATTTAATATATGTTTATGCACATAGATTTTTGGAAAAAAATGTTTAAAGTAAGCAGATAAGGAAGTGGAACTATTAAGGTAATGTGGAGACTATTCCACTCCATATTACAGTTGAGGCTGGCAGTATAGCCTGGAGGTTAATGAGCTATGAATGAGCTTGGTACATCCAGCAGACCTGGGTTTGATTTCCACAACCTCCACTTGCATACTGTGTGACTATGAGCAAGTCACTTAACCACCCCAGTGCTCCCAGGTTACCCTTGAAAACAGGTACTTGTGCCTAGTAGGCCTTACACAGTTACCAAAAAAAATAAACTAAATTGATTATATGAATTATTTTGTGAGGTATGTTAGCAGTGAAAGACTGCATACTAATTTTATGATTATTATGTGAATTTCAGCCAATTCCCTGATGAAGTCTTTATGATCTCGCAATGTTGCATGGTTTAGAATAAAGAATATTAGCTGCTGAAAAATAAAACTATGTACTTCATGTGAAAATAGGTCTCTGGTCTGATTTCTCATTTATGCTTCAGTTTTTTTCTGGCCTGGCTGAGGCCTTTCAACATAGTATCTGAAATCTGAAACCTCCATCCTCACTCTCAAATAATTACCCTTTATGTCTGGGAAAACCTGAGTGACTTGACATGTTTATGAGCTATGAATTTTTCTTCAAAGATAATTCTACCCAGATTGAAGCTTAGCACACAAAATAATTCTTTAAACCTCTCCTCAGCAGACTGCTACAATTAATTAGTGCACTAATAACACAAAGCCGCCAATATTATCTAGTACGTTAGGAAACTGGAGGGCTTACTTTTTCTGCTGAAATAGCAAAACCTCTGCAGGGTTCTGACCATGGCAGCCATAATGAGGTGTCTAGTGGCAACCCCTCACCCTCTGATGTCCCTTGGAGCCTGAAAAGAAGAAAATGGTCCCTTGATGCCTTTTTTTTATCTGCAAAAATGTGTGTAGACAGTGCATTGCTATGTTATACTGAAATATATATGAATATATGTGTATATGTATTAGTCAGTGTGTGTGTATATCACAACAATTAGAAAGTGCAGTTAGGTGACTCAGTGGTTAGTGCAAAAATAGCTAGTCTATATTCCCTCGCTATCTAGTTCATTTTCAGCCTTATGCATGTCATTGCTGCTGTTTATTGCCGCCATGCCTGGAACTCTCTCAGGCATCCTCTATCACTCCCACCATATACCGCCCTCCCGAAGCTACCCAGATGGGGAAATCAGGTTCAGACACTCCCCTGCCCACCTGCCCTGGTGGGACCCACAACTGTTGGGACTAGGCAGACTGGGGGATCGGAAGAGTCAGCAAAGTAGGCCCAGCATTGGGCATGTTGCGGTGGGGCACTGGAGGTGCCACTGCCTATCCAGGTGTCAGGGTTTTTTCTCCTTCAGTTGCCCCTGGAGTACAAATGTGCAGTGACATCTGCGCACACTGTGCTGATGTCTGCCACCACTCCACCCCCACATACGGCATCATTGTTGCAGTGCCCCTGATCTCCATTAGGGGTCATTGGCAAGAGATGCAAGGCCCACAGCCCACCCCAGGAGAGGAGAGCTGTCCTCCGGATGCTCAATCCTCTTCCTTCCCCACTGGCCTCCAGTGTCCTGAATCCATTCCCAAACCCGGGTCACTGGCATGGTGTGAGGTGTGGCATCCAGCACCTCAACCCTCGGTGCCACTGGGCCAGCTTCATTGCTGATTTAAATGAGGTGTCTAGTGGCAACCCCCACCCTCCGATGTCCATTGGAGCCTGAAAAGAAGAAAACAGTCCCTCAATGTCTTTTTTAAATCTGTAAAAATGTGTGTAGATAGTGCACTGCTATGTTATATTGGTATATATATGTGTATATATACCAACTAACAACTAACACACTGAAATCTGGTCAATGGAAAATCATGTACACAAATGCTCACAGCCTGGGAAATAAGATCCCAGACCTGCAGGCAATAATTTCAGAGGCTAAACTGGACATAGTAACAATTAGTGAGACGTGGTTTACCAGTAACCACACCTGGGAGACTTCAGTACCTGGCTATGTATTGTTCAGAAGAGACTGAGGTGCAAAAAGGGGGGGAGGAGTGGCCCTGGATGTCAATGAAAATATCAAAGCTACAGAAATTCAGAATACACATAAGGAGCCAGAAGAACTGTGGGTCACCCTGGAAACAGGAAATGGGACAGCCATAAGAACTGGGGTTGTCTACAGGCCCCCAGACCAGGGGAGGACATAGACACATTACTGTTAGAAGATATACAAAACATGACAGCTAAAGGGGAGGTTCTGATAATGGGAGACTTCAACATGCCGGATACAGATTGGTCAATACCAGCAGGAACATCTGCCAGAACTAGACACATAGTGGATTCCCTGCAGGGGGAGGGCCTCAAACAACTGGTACAACAACCCACAAGAGACAGGGCTATCCTAGATCTAGTACTGACTAACAGGGACGGTATCACAGATCTCCAGGTAGAAGGTCACCTGAGGGCCAGTGGCCATCACATGGTATGGTTCAATTTGGTTACTACATCTAAATCATCCCATTCCAAGGCAAAAATATGGGACTTCAGAGGAGCTGACTTTGATAAGATGGCCAACAGAGTTAAGTTAGCCCTGGCAAAAAGAAACACAGGTGAGGGGGTACAGGCAAAGTGGGCAAGCATTAAGGATGCAATACTTGAAGCAACATCCCATTGCGTTAGACAGAAAAGGAAGTGCAAAAGATGAAGGAAACCACTTTGGTTCTCAAAAACAGTAGCAGAAAAGGTCAGAGCCAAAAGGCTGGCCTTCAGGAAATATAAGGGAACACAGTGGGATGAAGATAGGGAGGCATACCAAACTGCCCTAAGGGAAGCAGGGAAGGCAGTAAGGCAGGCAAAGTCCCAAACAGAGGAAACACTAGCATGAACAGTAAAAGAAGGTGACAAAACTTTCTATAAATTCATTAATGAAAGGAGAAAGTCCAAAGGGGGTATTGCTAAGCTTAATGGAGAAAAGGGAGCATGTGAGGAGGAGGACCATGTAAAAGCTTCTATCCTAAATAGATACTTTTGTTCAGTATTTACTGAAGAGAAGGTATGGCAGGGCCCACAGCTCAGCACCATGGACACAGGGGGGAGGGAGGTGAGCACTACTCCTTTCACAAAAGAAAGGGTCCTACAAGAGCTTGCTAAGTTCAGGGTGGATAAGGCAATGGGACCTGATGGCATACATCCCAGGGTACTTAAGGAGCTAAAGGTGGAACTAGCAGAGCCATTAGCAGAACTGTTTAGTGAGTATCTGAGCACAGGAGAGGTCCCAGAAGATTGGATAAGGGCTCATGTGATCCCGCTCCACAAGAGTGGTAGCAGGGAGGAGGCAGGGAACTACAGACCAGTCAGTCTTACCTCAGTAGTGGGCAAGATTATGGAGGCACTCCTTAAGGAAAGGATAGTGCAACACCTGGAATCCATAGGGGCACAAGATCCAAGACAGCATGGGTTTACAAAAGGAAGGTCCTGTCAAACTAATCTCATAGATTTCTTTGACAGGGTAACCAGAGTGGTGGACCAAGGGGGAGCAGTTGATGTCGCCTACCTTGACTTCAGCAGAGCTTTTGACATTGTTCTACATAGAAGATTGATAAATAAGCTGGGTAGGCTCAGGGTGGGTCAGAAGTTGGTCAACTGGGTGGCAAACTGGTTGACGGGCAGAAAACAGAGAGTGGTGGTAAATGGTATACAGTCAGAAGAGATGCAAGTCACAAGTGGGGTACCTCATGGATCAGTCCTGGGGCCAGTCCTCTTCAACATCTTCATTAGTGACCTTGCAGATGGACTAGAGGGTAAGGCTTGTCTGTTTGCAGATGACACCAAGATCTGCAACAGAGTAGATGATCCAGATGGGGTGGAAAGAATGAGAAGAGATCTGGATAAACTAGCAAAATGGTCAGAAGAGTGGCAACTGGGATTTAATGCAAAGAAGTGCAAGATCATGCACATAGGGAAGAGAAACCCTGAAGCCACCTATAGGCTGGGAGGAGAGTTGCTAGCAGTCACAAAGGAAGAAAGAGACTTGGGCATCATCATCACTGATGACCTGAAATCATCCAAGCAGACCTCTAAAGCAGTAGGTAAGGCTAGGGGGTGTTAAGGTGTATTAGTAGAGGTATCACAAGTCGTAAGAGGGAGGTAATAATCCCTCTTTACAAGACACTGGTTAGGCCCCATCTGGAGTACTGTGTGCAATATTGGAGGCCACACCTTCACAAGGACATTAACCAAATTGAGGCAGTCCAGAGAAGGGCAACCAAAATGGTGCAGGGACTGCATCAGAAGACATATGAGGACAGATTAATAGAGCTCAATATGTATACCCTTGAGCAAAGGAGGGAGAGAGATGATATGATCGAGGCAGTCAAACACCTTAAGGGCATTAACAAGGTGAAAGAGTCTAACACGTTTATATATAAGAAAAATAGCAAGACAAGAGGACACAGCATGAGATTAGAGGGGGGCTGATTAAGGGGGAATGTGAGGAAATTCTTTTTCACAGAAAGGGTGGTGGATGCATGGAATAGCCTACCTCAGGAAGTGGTGGCTATGAATACAGTGAAGGGCTTCAAACAGGCAAGGGATAGGCATAAGGGAGCAATACAAATGAGTATGACTAGATAGGCCACTGACAGAGCAAAGGCCGATGGCACATTTATAAGGTAGAAAAAGAAATGGGTAGACTGGATGGGCCTTGCGGTCCTTATCTGCCGTCAACTTCTATGTTTCTATATATGTATTAGTCAGTGTGTGTGTGTATGTCACAACAAATTAGAAAATGCAGTTAGGTGGCTCAGTGGTTAGTGCAGCACTTGCTAGTCTACATTCCCTTGCTATCTTTTTTTTACCAATTATTTCACCAGGTGAGACACACTAAGCTGAAAGCTTGTTTGTAGGTGCAACCTGGGAGCACAAGGAAGTTAAGTGACTTGCTCAGGGTCACACAGTATGCACCTAGGGGGCTGTGGGATTTAAACCCAGGTCTCCAGATTTGCAGCTCAGAGCCTTAACCCACGGCGCCATACTGCCTCCTTATCTAGATCAATTTCAGCCTTATACATATCATGCTGATTTAAATGAGACGTCTAGTGGCAACCCCTCACCCTATGATGTCCCTCGGAGCCTGAAAAAAAAGAAGAACACATTCCCTCAATGTCTTTTTTAATCTGTAAAAAAAGGTCCATCGCTGATGCAACCCTACACCTCCAGCCCAACATCCCACTGACCACCCGCCACCCCAACCTCCCCACACACCCTCACTCACTTGAACAGATTCCAGTGTAAAGATCCACTGTCCCATGAAAGACACGTCCTGCTGCTGGAACCAGTGACTGCTATATGAGAAATAATGTAAGTGCAGTTCAAAACCCATTGAAATACATTGAACTACATTGAATTGCACAAAACTTATTTCTCACATAGCAGCCTTCAGTTCCAGCAGCAAGACATGTCTTCAGTAAAAGAGTGGATCTTCACACTGGGACCTGTTCAGGTGAGTGAGGGTGTGTGGGGGAATCTGGGGATACTGGGTTGTGGGTGCTCAGTGGAAGGCTGGGCTGGGGGGGGGAGTCACATCACCACCCAGTCTTCCCTATTGATCACTATCTAGTGTGAGGCCCCATGCCCAAATTGAACTCTGGAGCCCCCCCTTGCCTCCAGGATACCCTTGTGACTATCCCACTCCTTCTTAAATTCTGTGACTGTTTTAGCCCCTATCACTCCTCTGGTAGGCTATTCCAGGTGTCCAACACCATCTAAAATATTTTCTTATGTTTTCTTTGAGCTGTCCCACTTCTAATTTCATTTGGTGCCCCCTTGACTTGGGGCCTCTCTTACTTTGGAAGATGCTTTTTTCCTGTACTCTATTTATACTGGTGATGTACTGTACTTTCCTCCAGGAAATACATATTTAACTTATTTTGTCTTTCCTCATAGGTCTTATCAAGCAGGCCCTGCACCATTTTAGTTGCAGTCCACTGCACTTTCTCCACCCTGTCTATGTTATTTCTCAGATGGGGCCTCCAGAACTGGACACAGTATTCCAGGTGCAGTCTCTCATGAGTGTCTTTTACAGGGGCAAGATGACCTCCCTCTTTATACTCCTGATACTCCTCCCTATGCATCTAAGCATCTGGCTAGCCTTTTCAGCTGTCTTATCGCACTGCCTAGTTTCTCTTAGGACCTCTAAGATGATATCTCCTAGGTCCTTTCCCTGCTTTGTGACTGTCAGTACCTCTTCACCTAGTTCGTACTTTGCCCCTGGGCTCTTGTGCCCTATGTGCATGATCCTGTATGTCTTTGCACTGAATCCCAGCTGCCATTCTTCAGACCATTTCTCCAGTTTTTTAAGATCTTTCCTCATTCTTTAACCACCCCCTGGTGTGTCTACCCTATTGCATTCTGAGTCTGTCTGCAATGTCCCCAATAAAGACATTGAAGAGGACCTACCCAACACCGACCCCTTTGGCACCCTGCTCATCACCTCTCCCTCTCCAGAGTACTGCCTGTTTACCACAACCCTCTGACTCCTGCCATTCAGCCAGTTCTCCACCAACAGAACTATTTTAGAATCCACCCCGAGGCTGTGCAGTTTGTTAATCAGCCTTCTATGGGGGATGGTGTTGAAGGCCTTTCTGAAGTCCAGATAGGCCACATCCACTGCACCTCACTGGTCCACTACCTTAGTTACCCAGTCATGCCATAAGTTAGTACAATGAGTTAGTGGAAAACGCAGTGCTCATCCTAAATACTGTAAAAGTTAGGGTTAGAAGCATAAGTAAATAAATGCCATCTAAGGCAGTATATGTGTGTTAGTTTCTGTTTGGCAATGCTGCGTGTGTGTGAGTAGACAGTGCACTGCTATGTTGTACTGCAATATATATGCATATATGTATACGTATTAGTCAGTGAGTGAGTGAGTGTGTGTGTATATCACAACAATTCAAAAGTGTGGTTAGGTGGCTCAGTGCTTAGTGCACAAATTGCTAGTCTACATTCCCCCACTATCTATATCAGTTTTAGCCTTATGCATGTCATTTCTGATTTAAATGAGGTGTCTAGTGGCAACCCCCACCCTCCAATGTACCTCGGTGCCTGAAAAGAAGAAAATGGGCCCTCAATGTCTCTTTTTTATTTGAAAAATGTGTGTAGACAGTGCACTGCTATGTAATACTGGAATATATATGCATATATGTGTATTTGTATTAGTTAGTGTGTGTGTATCACAACAATTAGAAAGTGTAGTTTGATGGCTCAGTGATTAGTGCAAAAATTGTTAGTTTACACATTTCTCACTGCCCAACATACTATTATTTTGCAGCCATATTGGCTCTTGCTAGAGACTGTTTTCTGTTGTAACACATATCTATATTCTAAGGCTCTGACACATGCTTGTAAAGTTTCAGGCAAGTCTACATTTACATACAAATGAGGCACTTGTAATGTAACTCCTTCCATTTTTTTGGTGTCACTGGAGCAGCAGCCCTGAAGAAAGCAAAAGGTTTTCAGTGCTTCCTATCTGTATTTCATTTTAGATTTGCAATGTTTTAAGACAGCTCTGTCATGCCACTCACCCAGTGTGTAGTACTAGCAGCCTTTATTTGTGCATAGCAAATAATACATCTAACATTATTTCATTCACAAGAAAAAAAATATTTTATGTGTTGCTTATCTCTCACTCTAAGATAGTTGTAACACATTGTGGGGAGAGAAGTAGACTGAATGCCTCTTTAACACAGAAATGCCTATTTAACACAGATGACACACATTCTCCTTTCAGCAGCTAGAAAAATGGAGAGCTAGATCACTTAGTTTAAAAAGTGTATTTTTTACATTTTAAATACTCCTTAAACCACAATTGCTGACTGGAAATACCAACAGAGGGAATGACTGGGATGTGGGAAGAGTGAGGTAAGCAAATACACAGCACTGCAAATGCGAGACTTCACCTTTAAAGGAAAACCATATTAATGAAAAACAGTAGGGCACAGTTACATTGCTTCTTAACTATTAACCAGATTAACTGTTTATTTTAACATTAAGACATACTGTATTTTATATGCCTCAGAGAGTACATCTTCCCAGTGACTCAACCTAAAGACTAGAACCTGCCTTCAGTGTCCAAAGCAAATAGCAGTCAAGTCCTGCTCAAGTAAATCATGCTCTGCTTTCCATAACTCCTTAAAAATTTAAAATTGTTTGTACTTACCACATTGTAACCATGTTAATTATTAACTGCAAAAATAAACTTGGTGGTATATGACAGAAACAGCTGGGAACACACAAGTAATCCAAACCTGTGGTGAACCTTATTTAACATATTGGTAAAATAGCTGTCCCAGTGGTGTAGAGTGCTGAGGTGCCATGCACTTTACCTCCTGCCATGCTGGTGACCTGGGCTTGGGAATGGATTCAGGTTGCTTGGGGCTGGCCAGGAGAGGGACGATTGAGCATCTGTAGGACTGCTCTCTTCCATCAGAAAGGGGGGTTTGCGTGTCTCAATGCTGGACTGCTACCCAGTGGTGGCAGCCACAGGAGTGAGAAGGAAATCTATGTACAGGGCACCAGGGCACCAGGGGTGTCCCTGTGGAGGTGGAGCTTGTACATCATGCCCATTGCATGTACTGATGTGACAGCCAGGATGCAATGCAGAAATGCTGCAGAATATCACAGAATGCTGCAGTTTACTGCAGGGGCCATTAAAAGTCAATGGCAATTAAGCCCTTTTGTCATGCAGGATTTTGTGACATGTCATTACTGCAAGTTACTGCGCTTCATTGTGGCTGACTCCACTGTATGTGGGCCCTGGGTGAAAACTGGTGGAAACCCCCATGGCTGTAGGATGATGACTGACCCCTCGTAGGCTCTGCACCAGTGACCGGGCACCACCCACAGTCCTCTGGCAGAGGATGAAGGCAGGAAGGTAAGTCCTGGGTAAGTCAGGTGCCAGGGCTGGGGTGGGGTCTGTTGGAAGAGGGTGGCTGGGGCAGAAAGGCAACAAACAGATTATGGGAAAAAAACATCTTGGTAAAAGAAATGTACATGTTGGTGATACCGAGAAGCCACATGTCTGATATCCATTGCCACAAACAGCAGTTTAACCCGCCATGTCTTCTCCCTCTTCAGCAGCATCCTGTGCACCATGTCACCGCTCCTGCTCCTCCGTTAGTATGACTGCCCATTCCCCAACATCCACCAGTAAAGTGTAAACAAATCCTTTATCCTGATGTACAGCTTGCAGGTGGTGGGGAACAGCATGGCATGTGAGACACTCAGATCATGCAGAACAACTGCTGACCTCATCATCTTTTCTTTCTTTGTCACACTGCATAGAAAATGTCTAGAAAGACCAAAATGACACCACAGTCATATAGTAATGTCCCATGGCACCTAACAATACTCAGTAGTTTACCTCTACTGCCAACACTGTTGCGTACTGCCAGTAAAGTCCATGTAGTGTCTCCTTCCTGCTGTCCTCTAGACCAAATTTTATATGCTTTCTCAGCCATTCTTCTTCCTCAGGCTGCCATTCCAACAGATCTGCTAACTATATGTGGAGGAAGAGAATGGTATAGTCACCTTTGGCTCCTTCTGGCAGGCCTGCAAACTGCATATTCATACTCCTGATTTGATTTTTCAGTATCTCAGCCTGTACTTTTTAACTGTAAGTCTTTCATGTACTGAGCCAAGATGCTGCTACACTTCTCTGCATGACATTTTAAATCATCCAGTTCTGATTTAATGACCTCCACTGATCTCTCTGTGTTGGTCATGCTGGTCATTAAGGCATCACATTTGTTATTCATTGTTGACACTGGGACCAGCAACAGCTGAATTTTTTGTTAACTTGCTCTATTTTCGGCTGAGGGAACCAGCTGCTCTCAGTGTCCCCACCCCCTCTTACCCACAACACTGGGCCACCTCTGTGGGCCACCTCTCCCCACTCTCAATGCCCCCAGGGCTACCCCCCCATTGGGGGTGGTGGAGCCACAGTCACACCACTGCACACAGAACCCAGCTACATGGCAGGAAAGTGGGACCACCGTGACCGGGAAGACAAGACGGAGGTGCTCCCATCACCTGGCTGGCTCCCTCTATTTTTTGGCTAATGTCAGACCTTGTAGGCCACAGATGTGCAATGATGTCAATTCAATGTGTGCATGCACCCACATGCACACTGCAGATGTCTGCTGATGGCCCTAGCACCTTTCTCCCAGCGGTCCTGGCCTGGCATCCAGGCTCCGATAGGTGGTACTCAAGCATCGGACCACCATGAAGCACCCCCGGAGGTGGACAGCAATCCATTGGATGCTCTTCCAACCTTCCCCCAGCCAACCTTCAGACTCCAAGATCTGCTCCTGAACCTGGGTCATCTGCACTGCAAGTGGTAATGCTAACGCTGTGCCAGTGGGCTGGCTACTGCTGAATTGTTGGGCTGGGGGACAGCATTGTTTCCTTAGCTCTTTTCTCCGGAGATGCTACATGTTACATGACTCTTATGCTTGGAGTCCACAAATGTGCACACTCAAGGAGACAGCTTGAACCCAGAATGTGAAATTAAATCAAGTTTATTGCATAGAAATAACAAAAAAACTAGTCAGTGACAGCAATCCAGTAAAGCCACACTCTCTTCCCCTGGTCCTACCCAATGGATTTTCCCTTATGCTTGGGCCTGCCACTCCAGAGTCCCCCAAATTTTTGTTGCTACTGTATATCCTGTTGCTTAACCTTCTTTTGGTTTAACAGTATTGTTGTAAAGTACAAAAGTATCACATTTTCCTATTAAATTGTTGTTTTTGCTGTTTATAATAATCAATATTTCAGAGCTGATAGTATAGGTGAATGCACTGATCAGGCCCCACATCTCTGCTCTTCCACAGGAAGAGATTTTCAAAAACTGCAAGTGGCAGTCATCTTTATTGGCTTGAGTCAGTAATTACAAAATTAGTAAAAAAAGCTATTTTAAGAATCAATCAATCAAACAATCAAATCTTTATTTATACAGGCGGGCACCATTGAGCAAGGCTCCTTTGCAAGATGGACCTGGTCGTAACAAAAAGCATAGTACAGTAACACAGTAAAACAAAGTGCAATGCTGAACAAAGAAGTGAAAAATATACATATGTACAGAATAGAGTCTGAATATCTGAAGGAATTAAAAAAAAACACTGATGATGAAACTAAGGATGACAGTAACTTCTTTGTTGAAAAACTACTGTATATGATAATTTTTGCAGACTAATAAATACTGCTGTTTTAAGAAATGTACTACACAATTTGGCCATTTTCTTTGCCTTTTATAGACCAGTGCTACACATTTTAATGCTGAGAGCTTGAGATACATCTGTAGCAATAACAGCAGCAGGTACTGGAAGTGTATGTACTGGAAGTAATGGGGATAATCTCCTGCAATAAATTCAGCTACACATGAGCAGCATCCTTGGGGCCAGAAAGAGCAAATATTAAAAAAAGAGGCTGATATTGTATTGCCCCCTTGGGCAGATATAATCTGAGTGTTAAGATATTGTGCACCATACTTTGAAAGAAAAACACTGGGCCTTCTTATGTTTTATGCAGTTGTGAGTAGATTTATCCTCTTTATAAATAAATGCTATCTCATTACCAGCAATGTCCATTGGGGCCTAGTAGACCATGAAATAGACTTTGCAAGACCAAGCATTGAGCCTAAATCTAGGAAAACATTCATTTTGGCTTCCTGCTTTAAAAATTATAGGAGAACTGAAGCACATACATTGCATTGTGAAGCACACACTATATAATCCTTTCCAGCTGAGGGTACCACTAAAGAGATTTGCAGATTATGTGTAATTGCAAAAGTAAATCTACTTTGGCTGGCTTCTGATTCCATTTCTAATTTCTTGGGTTTTTAATGCTCCTGCCTTACTCACTGCATTTACCACTTCGGGTGGTAGCTCATATACTATAGATGTAAAACAAAGCCTGGATCTGTGGGATATGGGCAGGATGTGGGTGTTTGGGGGTGGTGTGGCTTGGAAGGACTTTGGTAAAATAAGGAAAGCTCTGTCCAGCATTTGTTGAGGCTATAGTTAGGTTTTCTTATTCACATTTCATTGGATTATCAAATGCACACACATTGAGCTTATATGTCTCTAGTACAAAACTAGTGACACCTAGAACTAATCTTAAACCAGCATTTTGTAAATTAGGCCAGTGCAGTCATATGCAGTTACCAGCACATTATTGTGCATGCACAGAGTTTTTTTGGGTCTCTAGTAAAAAAAAGGATGACACTGGCAACTTTTTACCTTACAAAAATGGGAGATACAGTATGTTTCAAAAGGAATTAACACCAGAAACATACATTACTGTGTACTAAGTGAAGCTAATCTGACATGGAGCTTTTGGAAATGAGTCTATGACTCAAAGGGTTGTAATTCTGATTTCCTAAATAAATAAATAAAAATAAATAAATAAATGTTATTATATGAAGGGGCTTTGGATGAAAAATAAAGTGCAAGGTCAAAAGTACAGTAAGTAATGATGGCCTCGCTTTCAGGCCACCAGGATATAGGGTTTAAAAATAATAATACCACTAAGCAACTTAAACAAAATATAGTTGCTGCATACGAGCAAAATAATATCAAAGGACTATACCACAAATGTGATCTTTTTCTCCTAGCTTTCAGTATTTGTCTGTCCAGAGTCATGTCTGGGTCTGACCTACATTTCATCACAAAAGCAGTCAGTTAAGCATTTGGCACATAAGTGCTTTGTATACCTTTGCAGCCCTTAAGGATCTGTTTAGTTTTATGTCTTCCAAAGCAAAACAACCTTAAAAATGCTGACAACACTGAAAGGCATACTTCTCAACCGTCCCTGATTATGAGGGATATCCCTCATTTTACCTCTCAAAATCTCCTTGTCCTTCATCCGTCCCTCATGGAAAAGGTATTTCCCACGCAGAGAATATGCTGCATATTCAGACTTTACAGCAGAAATTCGTAATAATCTCTGATGCTAAATCAAAAATAAACTTTGTACACGTAAACACAATGGTTCCACAGTGTCCTGAACTTGTATCTCCATGTTTGAGGATGTGTCCTTCATTAGTAGGGTCTGTGTCCCTCATTGTTCCTCATTTTGTTGTCTGTGTCCCTCATTTCAATGATAAAAGCTTGGGAGGTATGCTTAAAGGGGTAGTGTCTACTCAGCCCCCCCAAGCTGATTTTGACTTTTAAAGACTAAAACAGGCTGACAGTGCATCATACAGTTCTCTGCTTTGATTCTGCATGATTACTTCTTTTATTTTTTTTTTTAGTTAATTTGTTTATCCTCCCAGTCCCTGATGGCAGTACTTACTACTAGATCCCTCAGCCCTGTCCCCCCCCCCCTTGCAGCTCATCCTACAGCTGCCCTATGGATTACCCTCTGTGGTGGGGCATTGGGGATCCCTCGCCCACCTCACTCAAGGAGTCAGTGCTGGAGGAGTGTTGCTGCCAGTTTCGGGGGTGGTGCCTTTGGGGATCAGCCACCATGGAGCACGCCAGGACCTCTTTTCCTCCAGTTTGTTTTTCCCCTAAGCCGAGGACATGCAATGATGCCACAAGGAGTGAATGTGTATGCTCTCGTATGCGTTCCTCTGAGTGTCTGCCTCACCTTCCCCTGCTGTAGCCTCGGCGCACCAGCCCCCAGCCTCCACTAGGAGTCAGCAGTGCACCAAGTGCTGGTGTCCCCCCTCCATGGAGAAGGACAGCAGTCCAGTGGATGTTCGATCCTTTTCCTCCCCACCAATCCCCAGCAGCCCATGCTCGTTCCTGAACACTGGTCACTGGCGTGGCATGAGGTAAGGCATCCAGCACCTCAACCCTCAGTGCCACTGGACCAGCTGTTGATTACTTCTTTTATAAATTAAATATTACTTAAAACATATATTAATCAAGGAAATCTCATCTTTCAGATCTAAACACAGGACTGGCTACCATGCTTAAAGCACCAATTCCTGGCTGAGTGTAAAAGGTGCAATATTTTTTCAGGTTGATTGTATAAAACCAAAAAAAAAAACACAGCATAGCCAAGGATGGTTGCCCAAGGGATGAGTAGAAAGAGAAACAATTAACAAGACAAAAACTAGCCTTTTGTCTTAGTTTCTGATATCCTCTAATCCAAATTTTCAACTGGAACAAAATAAGAAGTTAAAAAGAAAAGGCCATTTACTTTTACCTGTGTTTCTTCTAGAGGTATTAATTCAGAGGCACGAACTTGCAGAATTCCCACTTAAAGAACAGTCTAAAATTTGTACTGCCCGCATACCTCATGCCAGCTGCGTCCAAAATAAGAAGCAAGCAAACACCTTACAGGTAGTCTAAGTCCTATACTCCACAATTGGGCACAGACTGATCTAGATAGCAGGGGAATGCAGACTAGCAATTTTTTTTGCATTAACCACTTAGCCACCTAACTGTACTTTCTAATTGTTGTGATACACATGCATTGACTAATACATATAAACATATATGCATATATAGTCCAGTATAACATTGCAGTGCACTGTCTACACACACAGAGAATTGCCACACACACAGTAACACACATACACTGCCTTAGATGGCATTTACTTATTTATACATCTAACCTTAACATTTACTGTATTTAGGATAAGCACTGTATTTTGCACTGATTCATTGTACTAATCTACAGCATGACTGGGTAACTAAGGTAGTTGACTAGGAATTTGCTGTGGATGTGGCCTATCAGAACTTTACTACTAACATACTAAAATGCCAGCAGAATAGGCCTAATGGTCTTTCGTGTCTGCTTGTTTGGTCAGCCTCCACTCTGGAAGCTGACCTTGCTGCCCCCCTCGCCTTCTATGGCTTCTCCCTTCCCAGTTCTGGATATTCTTGCTGCATTGGATTTTGCTTCCAGAACCCTTCCCCTGTACCTGTCCCACCCCCTCTTGAACTCCTCCACTGTCTCTGCCTCCACCAGCCCCCTAGGCAGCGCATTCCATGGCTCCACCACCCTCTCAGTGAGTAGCACCTCCTTCTTTCTCCCTGAATCTTCCCCCCTCCAGCTTCCACCCATGCCCTCTAGTGGCCCCTCCTCCTTCCTTCAAAGCACCCTGACTGTTCCTCCCTATTTACCCACTTCATGTACCTGAAGTCCTCTATCATGTCCCCCGGTCCTTCTCTCTTCCAATGTGTACATATTTAGCTCTTGAGCCTCTCCTCATAGGTCCTGTCCCCAAGACCCAAATCATTTGGTTGCCCTCCTCTGGACCCTCTCCAGGAGTTTAATGTCCCTCTTTAAGTGTGGCCTCCAAAACTGCACGCAATACTTGAGGTGCAGCCTCACCAAGCAGTTATACAGAGGGAGTATCACTTCCCTCCTTCTGGAGGTGATCCCCCTAGTGATGCATCTCAGTATCCTGTTGGCCTTGGCTGCTGCCCTCCTACAAGTCTCTGAGTTGTTCATCTTGACATCCACCACCACCCCAGGTCCCTCTCAGCCATCGAGACTTGTAGCATTCCCCCCCCCAGGGTGTACACTTGGCCCGGGTTTCTGGCTCCCAGGTGCAGTACCTTGCATTTCCCTGCATTGAACCTCAGCTTCCACTTTCTAGACCATTTTTCCAGAGCCTCCAGGTCCCTCTGTAGGGCCACCCTCCCCTCCTCCCCATCCACCACCACTTTAGAAAGGCCTTCAACACAGTCCCCCCCCAGAAGGCTGATTAACAACCTGCGCAGCCTAGGGGTGGATCCTAAAATAGTTCTGTGGGTGGAGAACTGGCTTAATGGCAGGAGTCAAAGGGTTGTGGTAAACAGGAAGTACTCTGAAGAGGTGATGAGCAGGGTGCTGTAGTGGTCAGTGTTGGGGCAGATTCTATTTAATGTCTTTATTGGGGACATTAAAGAGGGACTGGAGGGGAAGGTATGCATCTTCACTGATGATATAAGGCATGAAATAGGGTGGACATGGCAGGGGGTGTTGAAAGAATGAGGGAAGACCTTAAAAAAATGGAGAAATGGTCTGAAGAATGGCAGTCAGGATTCAATGCAAAGAAGTGCAGGATCGTGCACATAGGGCACAAGAACCCAGGGGCAAAGTACAAACTAGGTGGAGAGGTACTGACAGTCACAAAGCAGGAAAGGAACCTGGGAGTTATCTCAGAGGACCTAAGAAAAACTAGGCAGTATGTTAAGGCAGCTGGAAAGGCTAGCCAGATGATTGGATGCATAGGAACAGGTATCAGGAGTATAAAGAGGGAGGTCATCTTGCCCCTGTGTAAGATGCTCATCAGACCACACCTGGAATACTGTGTCCAGTTCTTCAGGCCCCATTTGGGAAAGAACATAGACAGGGAGGAGGCAGTGCAGTGGAGGGCAACTAAAATGGTGCAGTGCCTGCGGGATAAGACCTATAAAGAAAAATTAAGAGTTAAATATGTATTCCCTGGAGGAAAGGAAGGATGGGGGGGCATGACTGAGATGTACAAATATATCACCAGTATAAACTGAGTACAAGAAGGAAACTGACACTCAGAAGGGGACCCACGAGTGTGGCATCATCACTGCATGCAGTTGACCCCAAGGCCAATGTCTCCCCCCACCCCAGAGTTTGTTGCTGCAGGAGGAATGGAGAAACACACTGTGCCTTTAAAAAAGGGGCAGGTAGGCAGGCGGGTGAGATGTTGATGAATGGGGTGGTTGCCATGGAAATGCAGCATGGGAAGACTATAGTCTGAATGGCTACAAATACACAATTTTCTATGGCTGGCAAGGTCTGGGGGTAGCTGCATGATGTTTCCAGACCTCAAAGTGGAAGTGCAGCCAACCATGGTGAAATGACTCTTAATTGACCTGTTGGATGGTTAATGGCAGCCAAGCCCTGAAGCTACAGAGGGCCAGCTCCATGGAAGCATGCTACAAACTGGTGGTTGATCCAAGAGAGGGGGTATGGGGTGATGTTCATGGCTCAGTGTCTCAGCAATGGGATGAGCGGCATGGCAACTTTGCATTTTATGGGTACAGCAGTCAGCAGCAGTGAATGCACATTTTCATTAAAACCTGATATAGCATTTAAAAATGAATTCATTTTGTAGACAATTGTGTGGCCATTAACACATTTTGATAACATGCTTAAGTGATTTTGTAGTGTCCATATTGATATTTAGAAGCATAATTTAATATGTTTATGCACACAGAATTTTTGAAATTTTTTTTCATGAAAGCAGATAAGGAAGTGCATACATCTCTGGTCTGATTTCTCATTTATGATTCAGTTTTTGTCGTGCCTCTATTGGACTATTTTAAAAGAACTTTAAAATGGGAACTGGACTTCCTGGACCTTTTTGTATTGCTCTAGGCAAAGGCAAGCCAGCCACATGTTTATTCCCAAGCTGCACTTTTTTTCTGTGTCTGAGGCCTTTCCCCATAGCATCTGAAATCTGAAACCTCCTTCCTCACTCTCAATTACCATTTATGTCTGGGAAAGGCTGGCTGACTTGACATGTTTATGAGCTATGAACATTCTTGAAAGAGAATTCTACCCAGATTGAAGCTTAGCACCCAAAATAATGCATTGCAACACTGCTCAGCTGAATGAACTAATTAATTATCGGAGTGATAGCACAAGCCTTCAATTTTATCTAGTCCATTAGGAATCTGGACAGTTCCCTTTTTCTACTGTACTAGCAAAAACCTCTGCAGAGCTACATCCACTGGAGCCATAAAAATGACTGATCTCTTATGGACATACTTGCAGTAATTGATGTAATGTATGAGAATATGTCAGAAATATCCAGTTCATAAATAAACAAGAGTTTTCTCCTTTAATATTAACGAGCTGAAGTTTAATAGGAAACTATAAAATTATTTGTCTCATTGCTTCTGTACTGCTGTAAATGGTGAAGTTGCATTGTCTTTCTCTACTTTTCTACTTCTCAGGTCACGCTTGAAAATAGGCATGTACTTGTCTAGTGGTCTTACCTGATCAATGAAAACCAAATACAAATAAAAATAAGTATTCTAACAAGAATCCATCAATGATGCCTAATGCAAGTCTGTGTCAGTCCACAGGAATGTGCTGCCCCAGAGGAAGAACTTTATGTAAATTTTAGAATTTAGACTGAAATTTGAATTCTGCACTGTGGTCATGTTTCCCCTACTGGCTTAACACTGGATTTGTTTCTCTACTTGAAGACAACAATTGCCCTAAAGTCATCTTCCATCTTCTGGTCATCTCTTTAATTATATTATAGTATAGTATACAGTTGGCCATTGTTCTGTGTAAAAATCAACCTATTCAAAAACTTTGTTGTGCACATTCTAAACTCTTGTGTGCATTCCAAGGTGCTGTTGTGTGCATTCCAAGCAGTTGTTCAGCACAGTTCAAAGGTCATAACATAGAGAATAATGTATGGTCTTTGGTTAATAACCACACTGTAAACACATCGAGAGGTTGCTGTGACATTGTAAACCTCGAGAGCGCAGCTTGAGAGGTTTTCAGATGTCATGGCAACCTCAAGAAGTGTTTTCGGAGTGGTTGTTAACCAAAAACCATACATTATATTTTATAGTGTATGGGCTACCAAGATTGTGTAATCGCAGATTGAATTACTTTACTGAATTACTTTACAGAACATTGATTGTTGTGAGCATTCTGTTTTGTTAGAATATTGATTGTTGTGAGCATTCCGTTTTGTTATACTATTGATGTGACATACATAAGAAGGGTTAACAACAGAGTGATGTCATAACAATGTTATAACAAGGTTGTAATCTGCTTGATTTCAGTTAATAATAAGGGCTCCCCATATATTATATTTTAAATTCCTCATTTACCCATGACCTAGCTGATTACTAACCCCCCACCCAAATCTGTACCTTTTAACTTGTAAAGGTCTATACATTTAATTTGAATCATAAAACCGAACTAAGAAACGGCAAGGTCTTTTTTTCTTTTGTTTTTATTTAAGGAGGTAACACTTCTGTGATTTCTGTGTACAAAATCATATACTATATAAAATAAAATATGGGCAACCATACACAACAAGGCTGTGTTTCCATCAAGGGGTTAAGATGACAGCTTAATGACCTCGAGAGCGAAGTGGTTTCTCCAATTTCTGATTGGTTTCCAGGAAGCAGAAAATGACACTCTGAAACATGGTTCTTGCCTGAAGGATCCAACCCCATTTTGTGCAAAAATATTTAGCTGCTTTTGTTTTGAAACTTATTTAAAGCAGTTTTAAGTGTTTTCTGTTGTGTTAAACTTATTTTTTCCTGAATTTGTATTGGGGAACTGAATCAAACATATTTAAAGGCCCTATCAGTGTTTGGTATGACTGATAGGCCTAAAAGGGAAACTGGACTCACAGGCTTTAAAACCTGTACAAAGTGTTTTCAGTTCCTGGCAAAGGTAGACTACCATGAGATTTGTTCATATAACCTAGTGCCACATCATGATTTTTAAAATTATGTACTTTGCCAAATGTTTTGCTATAAAAACCAAAGAGAAGAACTTTAAAAAGAGAAGAATTTATGGCTTCTCAGTTTGTCTCTACTGTATTTCATCAAAGCACAATAAAGGCTCAGAATTAGCTCCCAATAAAGGTAGAACGCATGCATCAGAGGGTTCTTCTAATAAGCAGCAGTCCCTTTCAAAGGGGGAAGTTGTAAAAGATAAAGTCTGCTCAGCCATCAGAAAGGCATGGTAAAGACAGCAGAGTATCTGAGAGGGAGAACCCTAACTCCAGTGATGGCAAAATGAAATACCAGTTCCACATGGCTGTGGATACCAGTGATGACTCAGCATTAGAAGTCTTGGCACATTCAATGTCTGTGAGGAGGTTTGCTTAGTTAAGGGAGGCAATCCTTATCCAGGACACCCTGGCAAAAGCCACACAGTTCCCCTTTGAGCGAAATTCTTTATTTTGTGTCAAAACAGAGGTATATATGAAAAACATGGATGATTACAGAACAATTTACAAGAATTCTGCTGAAAAGGAAAAGGCCTCCACTTCCTACAGGCCTTTTGGAAAGGGAAGCAGGTGAAGAGGTTACTACTCCCAGAACCTACACCGGCTATGAGATGAGTCTCAGGGAGGGTACTACAGGGGCAGGGGCACAAGGGAGACAATGTGTGCTGTAACTCCAGCCGCAAAGTCACAGCCAAAACAAAGCTCCTGACATCATTGCCCAGGTCACCAGTCAGCAATTGCCAGTGGGCGGAAGACTGACCCACTACTTACAGGAATCAAGAAAGTCACCACAGACAGTGAGTCCTGGAAGTAGTGGGTCAGGGGTTGTCTCTGCAATTTCAGAGGTTTCTCAAAACTTTGTAGCTCATTTACCAACAGAAAAAAATCTGTTAGAACTGGAAGTAAAGAAACAGCTGCAAACAAAAGTAGTAGAAAAGTTATTTGCATCTCAATGGGCCAAGAGCCTCTATTCAAGGTATTTCCTAACCCACAAGAAAAATGGAGCATGGTGACCCATTTAGCTTTAAGGTACCCGAGCAGACATATCAAGATAGAAAAATTCAGGCTGGTAACACTGGGCACAGTGATTCCACCTCTGCAGTTAGAAGATTGGTTGGGGCCACTGGATTTGAACATTGCCTACTTCCACCTCCCAGTCAGACCCAGCCACAGAAAATATATCAGGTAAAGGCTGCCAAACTGTCAGCATCAGTTGGCAGCCCTGCTCTTCAGTCTTACCTCTGCACCATGAGTGTTCAAAAAGTGCTTAGCTGTGGTGGCAGCCCACCTATAAAGACAAGGTGTGCCTCTATATAAATCATTAGAGAGACCTCATCTGGAGTATTGTGTCCGATTCTTGAGGTCACATCTCCGTAAAGACTTAGACAGGGTTGCAGCAGCTCAGACAAAGGCAACAAAAATGGTGCAGGGCTTGCACCAAAAGTCATATGAGGAGAGACTGGATGACCTCAATTTGTATACCCTGAAGGAGAGGAGAGAGAGAGAGGGTGGGATATGATAGAGACCTTCAAATGTCTCAAGGGCATAAAGGTACAGGAAAGTAGCATCTTTCAGAAAAAAGAGATGTTCTACAACAAGAGGTCATGACATGAGGCTGAAAGAGGGTAGACTAAGGGGTAATGTGAGGAAGTATTTATTCAAAGAAAGGGTGATGGATGCATGGAACAGCCTCCCAAGGGAGGTGTCGGATGCTGAGTCTGTAAGGGAATTCAAAAATGCGTGGGAAGACAAAGGGGAACCCTAGTGATAGGTGAGAGAACAAAGCTGGAGATCAAGTAGGGTCTGTGGTTTTTGCAGTAGGTAGGGAAAATGGACAGACTGGGTGGCCTGGCAGTCCTCATCTGCCAGCAAATTCTGTGTTTCTATGTGTGGTAGTTTTACTTACCTGGGCAATTGGCTAGTCTCAGAGAAAACAAAACAGGAAGCAATGTGCTCCATCCAGCTGGTAAGAATCACCTTGGAAAACCTGGGGTTCCTAATAAATCTGCAGAAGTCCCAGACAGAACATGTGCGGGTCCTTTACCTCATTGGAGCAGAGTTGTATACCCTGCAGGGAAAGGATTTTCTTGCACAAGACAGTGTAACATGCCTTATTGCCAGCACAGACTCATTCATCCCAGGCTGGCCAAGGCCTGCAGGGGATTTTCTGCAGCTTCAGCCACAGCTGTGGTTCCATGGACTCATCTCCAGATGAGGGACATACAGTACCACCTAAGAGGCTACTGGTCCTGAAGTTCATATCCTCTGTTTCAACTAGTACCAGTCACAAAGCCTTTGTGCAAGCACTGCACTGGTGGAAGGGGGAAAGCAACTTCAGAGAGGGCATTCACTTCCTCCAACAATCAGCCACCAAGGTTCTCACAACAGATGCTTTATCTTATGGTGGGGTGATCACCTAGAGGATCTCACAGTAGGTGACATTCAAAGCACTGAGGAGGCTCAGGAACATAAAAACCTCCTTGTGCTCAGGGCAGTTCTGCTTGCAATGCAGCCATTTTCCTCCGAGTTACAGGGTCAATTAGTTCAAACACCACAGCCATGTATTACATAAACAAACTGGGAGGAACAAGATCCTCAAAACTGTGCAAAGAAGGAATGAGGATCTGGAACCTAGCTTTCTTCTTGGACATGCACATTTCTGCAGTGCATCTGCCAGGCAAAGACAGTGTGCTGGCAGACTTCCAAAGCAGAATCAGCCAGGGAAACCATGAATGGGCCTTGAATCATCTAGTCCTGGCTTCAATTTTCAGATGGTAGGTACTCCAGAAATAGTCATAATATTAGAAAAATGAGGTTCAGCTCCTATATAGTTCCAATATTGTATTTATTTTTTCTTCCACCACAAAAATCAATGTTTTGTGGCTTTGCCACTTCTTCAGGACTTGTGGTTCCTCCAAGGTAACTTGAAAAGAACACTGGAAATACTTTTGTGGCTTTCACTTGCAAGGTAAACCAGCTATCCAGACCTCCTGGGCACCTGTACTCTAATCACTGTTGCCACAAAGTGTGCTGCATAAAATTGACAAAAACCGCTTCTAGGACCAGCAGATTTTCCGCTGTCAGAAGCTTCCAATAGCGGGAAGCCAACTGGTTCTGGGAGTGCACTGAATTTTGTGGTGGAAGAAAAAATAATACACATATTGCAAGTATGTAAGAGTTGAACCTTCAGGTTTGTAATATTGTGGATTTAACCTGCTAAGAAGTGTTCCTCCGCACTATAAAATTTACTACAGGCTTAGTCATGATCTCAGCATTCACTTCCATTTTCTTAGTTGGTACCCCAGATATGTTTGCATCTTGGAAGAACAATTGGCTCCCAAAGTTTTGTTGCAGACCGCCAGGCACAGTCCCAGATGATGCCCTAACCCTGACTTGGACAGGGAGAGTTCTGTATGCCTTCCCCACATTTTTTCTCATATACAGCATACTCATTATGCTCAGGAGAGAGCCACCAACAATGATTCTGGTAGTCCCAGACTGGGTCAGGCAGGCATAGTACTCAATGCTGCTGAACCTGTCCAGCAGGACACCACTCAACCGTCCAGTGACGTGGACTTCGCTGACTCTGTTCCAGGGCAGAATAACCTTTCCAGACCTCAGAACATTATGCATGAGGACATGATTCTTGAGGAATTAGAGTTTTCAGGTTTGAATCTGTTACAAGAGGTGTAAGTTTTGAAGGCTTCTAGGAAACAAGCCATGAGAAAAGCAGACTGCTCAAAGTGGAACAGATTTACATAATGGTATGCTCCCAGAAAAATAACCCCAATGCAGACTGGGCTGCCCACAGTTCTGGACTATCTAGTACACTTAGAGTCCCTAAGCCTGAGATCTTTGACTCTGAAAGTGCATCTGGCAGCTGTGTCAACTTATACATTGGCAGGCAAGGAAAGGTCTTTGGCATCACGTGTCTGTAAAAGGTTTTTTAAAGGCTTGAATCATGTGTTCCCTGTGACAGAACCAGTTCTTCCATGGGACATAAACATTTGTCTTGCCCAGCTGATGAAGTCTCCCTTTGAGCCTTTGGCTACAGCATATTAAAAATATTTCACATGAAAACAGTTTTCTTAGTAACCATGACATCTGCCAGGAGGGTAAGCAAACTGCAAGCCCTCTATACAGATCCAAACTACATAATATTCCACATAGATAAGGTAGTCCTTAGAACAATAGGAAAGTCCTACCCAAAGTTGTCTCCGAATTCCCCCCTAAATCAGTCAGTGACCCTTTCAGTACTCTTCTCTGAGCACTGCAGTGCAGGGGCCCAATTCTCAAAGCTCCTGGCAGGGCACAGGGGGGCTTGTGCCACAAAGAATAGCGCAAAGTGCCCCTTGCATCTAAGGATGCACTGTAAGCAATTCACAAAGGCAGCGTGCATCAACTGCAGGCTGCCTGCCCCAAACGGGGCCTGTGCTACCGCTGTACCCAGAAATTGGCTGTCACAAGGTGCTGGTGGCATGTGGCAGATGCAAGCTGCCACAACCCCCTAAATGCGATTCTCAGAACTCTGCCGGAGGGAGAATATTTTAAGTACCCTTAGACCAGCCAGGGCTGGTCTTAGGGTACCTAGAATATTCTCCCCTAGAAGGATGCCTGTTTAATAACAACATGCTGCTGTCCCTGATCCCCATTATTTGCCAATTGTGACGTAAGTACTGCAATTCCCATGCCCCCATCCCTGATGTTCACATTAATAACATGTAAGTTTCATGCCATGATCCCCGATCCTGCATTAATAAACATATACAGTAGTTACATGACCTGATCTCCAAGGGTACAGTAATAAACAGTAAGTAACATACCCCTGATCAGTGATGACTACATTAATAACATTTGTTACATGCCTTGATTCCCAATCGCTGATGATTACATTAATTAGTATTACATTTCATACCTCGATCCCTGTAGATTATAGTAAGGAAGAGTAATTTCCATGCCCCCCTCCCCAATCCCTGATGTTGCCAATATGAAGATAAAGTCTGACGCCCCTCTCCCTGATCCCAAATGTGCCAGCACCAATAGTAGTAATCAGAGCCGGTGGCCAGCACAGCCCACCTCACACCTCTGTGGCTGGCAGCTGACTGAACTGTTAATGTGCTGAGTCGGAGGTGTGAGGTGGGCTGTGCTAGTCGCCAGCTTTGATTACTACTTTTAGTGTTGGCACCTTTGGGGTCGGGAAGGGGGGTATCAAACATACTTCATCTTCATATTGTCAACATCAAGGATCTTGAAGTGGGGCATGAAAGTTACTCTTCCTTACTATAATCTATGGGGATCGAGACATGAAATGTAATACTAATTAATGTAATCATCAGGGATTGGGGATCGGGGATCAGGGCATGAAATAATTTTATTAATGTAACCTTTGGGGATCGGGAGCATGTTGCTTACTGTTTATTACTGTACCCTTCGGGGATCGGGGCATGTAACTACTGTATATATTTATTAATGCAGGATTAGGATTGGGGCATGACACATTTAAGTAGTGTAGTCTTCGGGGATCAGGGCATGTAATCATTGGGGTTCGGGGATCATGGCATCACTTTTTATGTATGTCAACATCAGGGATTGCAGGGATGGTGGGATACTTTATTATACTGGGAGCAGCATCAGGGAACAGGAAGTGGGTACTGCTTGCCCTGATGCAGGGAGCCTGCGGCAAATCCTTTTGTGCACCAGGTGTTTGCCACATGGGAATGGTTGTCACAAGTGTGGGGACTTAGGTGCCAGGACCCCTCCTGTACCAGAATCTGCACTGGCACTTTGGTGCAAGCTGCTGTTTGCTGCAGCTTGTGCCAGATGCAGCCCCCTTTGAGAATCAGGCCCCAGGTGAGCAAATGTTGCACTGCCTTAATGTAATACGACACTGACCTGCTACATAGACCAGATAAGGGATTTCATGTCTGACAGCACACAACCCTTTGTTACCTACAGAGAGGTCAGCAATGCTAAGCCAACAGTCAGGACTGCTATCTCTCATTGGGTAGTCTCTTGTATACAGTTCTGTTATGAGAAAGCTGGTAAACAACCTCACTGAGGCCTACTAGCACACTCCACAGGGAGCGCCCCTGCCTCTGTGGCAGATGCAAGGGTCCTTTCTCTTCTAGAAATTTGCCAAACAGGTACTTGGAAAACTATACACACCTTCACAAAGAAGTACTGTTTTGAAACTGCAATCTTGCAGGACTTTTTTCCTAAATAGATTCTAGACCCATCCTCCCATTATGTCTGCAGACTTGTATGAGACATAATTGATGGAGTCCTGTTGTTAGAAGAAAAGATTACTCACCGTAGTAATGTTGTTTCTTCTCAGGGATCCAACAGTGAGCCAGTACAAACACTGACCCTGCCTCCCCTTCTAGAACCTCAAAATAGGTCCACACAAGAATCAGTTCTTACTTTTACAGTAGCTTGAGCATTACTTTGTTGAAGTTTTGCAAACATTTTAACCCTTACATCCGTCCAGAACTCTATGTTCTCATTCTATTGGCAGTCTAAGGGTTAAAGTTTTTGTAATTTCATGTCAAAATTATTTACTAGTATTTTATCTTATTTTTATAGAAATTTAAAAAGGTTTTTTGTAGTCATTAGGTAGTTTTAGTTGTCACTGCTCCATTGGCTTGAGAAACAAATCAGGGGAGCATGACCACAGCGCCGAGTTCAAACTTCATCCTGAATTCTAAAATTTACATAAAGTTCTTTGGTGCAGCACACTCCTGTGGACTGATACTATGTCATTATGGGTATACTAACTGTTGTTTCTTGCAATTTATCAAGTGTCTCTTGTGCTGGTTGAGTAAGAGGATTGCAGAGTGAAGATGAGCTCTTCTGTCTGCCCAACCTGTGTGAGAGACACTTGTTGAACAGTAAGGAACAACAGGTAGTATAGTCATAATCATATCATATGGCAATGGATTGCCGTAACATGATTATGGGTATACTTGAAACTTCTTTTCATTTGAGAGTTTTACCTTTTTTGTTCTTGTGCCCCCCTGCTGTGCTGCAGTGGTTTGGACAATGTTGAGAGCATCAGACAAGCAGTGCGAGGAGACAGCTGTACACAGAATAAAAGGTATCATAGTTCTCCTCACAGATTGGCTGGATAATGGTTAGATCCATTGGCACTTACAAGTTTGTATTAACTCATTGATGGATCCCTGAGAAGAAACAACTTCACTGTGTTGAGTAATATTTTCTTACAAGATTTATCACGTTAGCGCTATACATGGCACCTTTTGCCCAGTTGGCACAGCATCCCGTTGGCATGACAGCATCCAGCAACATATCTCAGGATGGAACTATGGGGTGCAGTCATGTGCATCCTGACAACACAGTACAGGATATATCCTGGAAATGCACTCCAGTAACACAGTCCCACATGCCGCATATGTAGCACAGAGCAACACAGGGCATTAATCCAGTATGGGCACATATACATATCAGCGCGTCCAAAGTTGCTATGGTACATGCCTATACACAGAGAGTTGGGAACAACTTTTGCAGTGCCTGGAACCATCTGTCTTTGCTGGCATATAACCCATGATCCACCGTTCATGTGGTATAAAGGGACCCCACTGTCAGCTGAGGGTAGCACTATGTACCAGTATATCACTGGTCACCTGTGTGCTGTGATGGTGATCTGGAGTAGGTTCCTGTGCTGCCACAGCTGGTAGGTGTCTGTAGTGAGTGGTACACAGCCTTTGTGGCAAGGTCCTCCTTGCCATAACCTGTGCCCATGTGCCCTGCACTCTGCACCTTTGTGCATGGCATGGAATTTGGTCACACCCCTGACACCCTCCCAGACTACCCCTGTGCATAGCTGTGCAGACACCTAGAGGGATCCAGTGTGCAAGTGGCTCATGCACCTTCAGTGAATGCTGCTGGGGGTCCACAGAACCCCAATGCGTGGCATTCCTACTTAGGGTTGTCTCCACGCCTCCACATATGCAACTCACACATTTGTGCATAGGGTCCATAGTTAGCACTTCATGAGTATAAAACCAAAAATAAGTTAACAGACTACTGTGCAAGCTAAACAAATGTAGCCATAGCAAAGATGTGACTTGGTATCTCACAAAATAACATGCATTCCAGTAGCTTGTTTCTATTATTTGTCATCATATTTTTTCATAAAGGGAAAAGCCATCTCGCCCTTGCATTTGATAATAAGGTACAGTTGAAAATGCAGTGATTCACTGTTACTCTTGTGCGAATGGCACACTTACAACACAAATCCATTCACCCATATAAACTTGTTTTTTTCATCACAATGCCAGCGTGAAACTTACAATAGGCATTTCTATGTACAGCATTCTCACAAAATGCTAAGTATTTTTTGGATTTCCTTGGGCTTTCCAAGTGAACATAAAGCCTGCATTATGAGATGTCAACAAGCTTTCCAAATTCTGCTTGAAAAAAGTTATCTTCTAGTCTCTGTGTAGTGGTTCGATCATATTGTTCAATATTATTCCTTACATAATTGTCCCAGATTTCATTGAGACCCACTCTTCTCAATGCATTGGTTAACTATTGAAACCAGATGGTGGTTCAAGGGGTGAGAAACTGGTAGGGGGCAGGAGACAGAGAGTCATTGTTAATGGGGTGGCATCAGGAGAGGGCATGGTCACCAGTGGGGTTCCTCAGGGGTCGGTGTTGGGGCCACTACTGTTCAATCTATTCATAGAGGACATTGCGGAGGGCCTTGAAGGGTGTGTGTCTGTTTGTGGACAGTATTAAGGTCTGCAATAGGGTGGATGCTAAGGAAGAGGTGGAAAGAATGCAGAGGGATCTAAGGAGGCTTAAGGCATGGTGAAAAGGGTGGCAGCTTTCATTTAACATGGACAAGTGTAATATCACGCATCTTGGCAACAAAAAATGGAGGGTGGTAGACAGTATGGGTGGCTGTGACCTGGCAGTAACAGAACAGGAAAGGGACCTAGGCATCACTATATCAAGAGACTTGAAGGTGGCAAAGCAATGTGAGTGGGCAGTGGCTAGAGGCAGCAGAATGCTGGACTGCATTGGGAGGGGGATTACTAGTAGGAGGAAGGAGGTCATAGTACCCTTATACAGTCATCTGGTTAGGCCGCATCTGGAATATGGGGTCCAATTCTGGAGGCCATATCTCAGGAAGGATGTGGGGAGGCTAGAGCATGTTCAGAGGAGGGCAATGAAGATGGTAAAGGGGCTTAGCCACCTACCCTATGAGGAAAGGTTAAGGGAACTGAACATGTACTCCCTGGAGCAGAGATGGGAAGGGGGGGCATGATTGAGACCTTCAAGTACCTAAAAGGTATAAACCAAGTGCCAGCGGAAAGCATCTTCCAGCTGAAAGGAAATCAGAGGACTAGGGGGCATGGGTTGCAGATTGTGGGGGGACAGTTCAAGGGGAACATTAGGAAGTACTATTTCACAGAGAGGGTGGTGGATAATTGGACTATGCTCCCTGAGGAGTTGGTTGCAGAAACAACAGTGGAAGGGACAGACACAAGGGACTGTTGGGGTGGAACATGTCCTAGCAGAAAACTAGGCAAATGGGCAGACTAGATGGACCTGGCAGTCCTTTTCTGCTGTCACATTTCTATGTATCTATGTAATTCGAACTAGTATTAATTGATCTGGCCTCATGTCAGCACTTTGCAAGGGTTCTATCCTCATCCAAAGTGACAATTTTCTTCCATAATCTAATGGACCATATCTGTGCTATTAAAACAATAGATTTTAAGTTTAGCTCATGTCTTAGAAATGCTGTTGGAACATCTCTATTTAAATTAAAAATGTGTCTATAAAATACATTCTGTACAGATCCAAGTCTCTGACTGCCTTTCTGAATCTCCAAAGTTCTGAGCCATATAACAAGGTGTTAATTACTTTGACATCAAATGCCTGTTTGAGTGCAGTATAGGAATTACTTGCAAATAGTTTACTAAAGCGTATTATGGCTCTAGATGACTGTATAGCTTGCTTCTTAATGTATGATATCTGACTTTTCCAGCGGAATTGTTTGTCAAATATGAGTCCCAAGTATTTACTATATATTCAGCCTGAACATCAAATGAAATATCACCAAATGACCATGGAGTCATATAATGATTACCCTTCTTCCCAAAAATATTGAAATTAGATTTATGTGGGTTCACAGTAAGATCAAATGTATTCCGGTAATGTTTTTTTAATGGCTCTTTATAAATCTAATGGAGTTTGGGAACAAAGTAAGATATCATCTGCTTATAGCAGAGTGCTGATCTTCCTGTCCATAAGCCTGGGAGCAAAAGTATCCACAGTTTGTAATTCTGTAACCAAAGTTTCTAAATACAAGTCAACAAGCTGGGGAGCTAAAAAGCACACGTGCTTTACACCCTTCTTTATATTTAAATAATTAAAGATAGAACCATCTTTAGCTTCCCTTGAATATGCTTTGTTGTCACTATGAAGTAACTGTAAAATATTTAAAAGATTTACCTTGATGCCATGTTTCATTAGGTTTTGCCATAATATATTTCTATTCACATTATTGAAGTCAGATGGCAAGTCTAAGCAAACTACATACAAAGCCCCTTGACCTTTGAATGCATATTTTACTATCAGACAGTCTAGAATGAACATATTTTCTATAATTCCATAGTCTGTATGAAAGCCCACATGAGCTTCTAAGAACATAAGAAAGTGCCATCAGAAGGGGACTGTGTGCTCCATCTAGTCTGCTCGTGTCAGGCTACCCCGCCCCCCTTTAGTTTGGGCTACCTTCCTAACTCTTTACTTTTCTATTTCACCACAGTGTCTATCCCATGCTTGCTTAAACTTCCTTATTGTCTTTGCTGCCACAACCCCTGGGGGCAGACTGTTCCAGGGCTCTACCACTCTCTCCGTGGAGAAGAATCTCCTGCTATTTGTTTTGAAACTTCTGCCCATCAGGTGTATGTTGTGCCCCCTCGTATGTGCTGACGTGTTTGCCCTGAAGAGATCTTGAGTTTGTACTGAGTTGATACCTCTGAGGTATTTAAATGTCTCTATCATATCTCCTCTGTCTCTTCTACTTTCCAGTGAGTACATGTTTAGATGGTCTAGTCTTGATTCGTAAGTGTAGTCCTTGTATCATCTTTGTTGCTCTCCTCTGTGCTGTTTCCAGGTGATCCCTATCCCTCTTGAGGTATGGTCTTCAGAACTGGATGCAGTACCCCAAATGAGGCCTCACCAAGGACCTGTACAGTGGCAGTAACACTTCACTTTTCCTATGGTGATACCCCTTCTGACTAAAGATTGTTATCTAGTACTTATGAATTGAGTCTATCTAAAATAATAAGTGTAAAAATCTTTAAGCCAATGCATAATAGGGTTCATTAAAATACCACCAATAACTTAACCTGGTTGTGTATGTCAGTTTGCATCTGTATCTTCCCCCTCCCTCCTGGACTAGGCTGGAAATAAGCAGAATTGTGCAGCTTTCCTTTCCCAGTCAACGAAAACTAAATAGAGTTATAGTCCTGTAATTACAGGGGCCATTGGGGGATTCTTTTTTAAATATCGGAACAATTAGGCCAGTTTCACACTCTTTAAGGAGCAATTTCTCCTTACACACATGACTAAATAAGTTGCATAGAAGACTGGGCCACCATTCTGAATAAGCTAGAAACAACTCAGCCAATGTGCCATCAGGGCCAGGTGCTATGTTCCTTTTCTGAGTGAGAATATGTAGCATATTACGATTTATGACAGGTCTTCCCCTAAGAACACACCATTGCAGTCTACCGAAAGAAGCTAATTGTCCTTCCTTAATGGATAAGATTACTCTAAAGCTGGCTACCTTTGCCTTAAAAAGTTTTAAGGGTTTTCTTCCTCCAACTATTTAATCTCTCTTTATTAGAATGCAGAGTATTAAGGTAACAAGGTCACAGACTTCAGGTTTACTAAAGGTTCCTTTTTATAAGAAAACAATAGGCCAAAGATCCATTGTATATAGGGCTGTCACCTTTTTTTTTTATCATCATGTAATGCTTTTTTCCACCTGCTGCAGCACACTACCGGCTTGGGGTATCCAGCCGCCGGCTCCGCCCGCCTGGAGAACTAGGTAGCTCAAACTGTACCCAGGAGGACCCGGGATGGCCGTCTTGCCATCTCGCTGGAGGGCTCCCCCTCTGCCTCATCCAGCCAAGACAGCCCCAGACCCTCACTGACAGGACTCTGCCAGAGTCCTCCAGGTGGCTTGGAGCACGGCCATCAAGATGCACGGGCGTGCCCAGCCATTTCCTACAAATGGTCCCCCGGAACGCAGGCATGCAATGATGTCTGGGCACAGCGTGCTGAAGTCCACCACGTTCCCCCTCCAGTATTGCCAGTACTGGTAGTGCCCCTGAGTGTCCCCGGGAGCCTCTACAGTGTGGCAAGATTCCCCAACCCACCCCAGGACTGGGAGAGCAGTCTATGGATGCTCAATCCCAGTCCTCCCCAGCCGACCTCCGATGGCCTGGGCTAGTTCCCGAACCCGGGTTCGCCGGTGTGGCATGAGGTGTGACGTCCAGCACCTCAACCCTCAGCGCCACTGGGCCGGCTGGCTGCCACCTTTTTTACCAAGATCCCTAGTGCAGTTATTAACTGTAGAACTGTTAGGTCATTTAAGCATCAGCTTGCTCATTGTCTCGACTGTCTTTCAGAGTGTATTTGTTTTCAAAAGTAACTGATTGCTATATGTTTTATTGCATGTATTTATAATATGTATGTCCTTACATATTGTATTTTTGATATTGTGTGTGTTTTGTTTGGTAAAATGTTTTATATGTTAACTTGTCACTTGTGAAAATGGTCTTTCAGCTCATCTTGCTAACAAGTATAAAAATTAAAAATGAAAATGAAAAATGAAATGAAATGAACAGCCTGGTTTACTTTTACCTCAGATATTATCAGATTTTCTCCTTTTATGTCAGAATATTTTATTAATAGGCAGTGATCTATTATTATGGTGCACAAAGATCACGATGCACCTAGGCAGGTCGTGCTCAGGTTTAAACAGTAATAATGAAAGCAGACAGAAAACCAGCACCGTAACCAAGGATCATGTAAACAAAGTCTCACTCGAGACTAAAAGTTCTTTAAATGACTCACTGACTCCAGAATCATGAATGACTGTGTCCACAGTATATTTTAATGATCCAAAAAAGAGTAAAATCCACGGAGAAATACAAAGAACAAACAACTCAGCACACAGCTATACACTTCCTGGTGTGAAGTCTCGTCACCTGACGCGTTTCGCCGAATTAGGGGCTTTCTCAAAGGTATTGAGACACTGTTACACCAGGACGTTAAATGGAACAAAATTTAAAGGGATACTACCACCAAACCCGGTGCTGATTTTCTGTCTGCTTTCAGTGATCTATTATTGCTGGTTTATTAGTGGCTTCATACTTCTTTTGAAAAAAGTCTTGCCATGTGGCAGATGGTATAACAAAGATTGTATTATGATGATTCATAGTTCCAAATGCCACTGAATCCCAAAAACTGTGACTGTCTTCTTCACTTATTGCTTTTTGTAAAGAATGCCACACGTTTTGTTTATGGGCTGCTTTTTATGTTTCAGTAACATTCTGTACTCTTATTTAACTAGTTTGATGACTCTTTCAGGGGCACGGTCAACTGAGTTCTTATTCACCCTACCCACTTTATACAGTCTTTTTCATAAGTTGATATTCCTTGTCAAGCCATGCCTTATGTTTAGTAGCCTTAGTATCACAGTGTATATAATCTTACGCTGTAAGTTTAGACTTCAAATAGTTCATGATCGTGATTGGTTGACCATCCATGGCACTCCAGACATTACCTCATGGGTTTTAGCCCACCTGATAGGCTAGTGATGCACATGACTCTAGGATCAAATTTCTAGTATATCCAGGTCCCAGAAACCCCTGTTCTCCAGTTCAGATCGTGCATCTGATAAGGCAACTAGCACACCATGATCCCTGTTGCTCCACACAGAAAGGTCGGCCTCTGATTATAATTTCTATAAGGACTATGGCTTAGGAGCAGAAAATCTAGGTGCTGCATTGGTGTTCCAGGATGAAAACGCAGCACATTGTGCTTCAATGTAGAAAAAGCCAGCTGTGTGGCTTTAAGTTTATTTTAGGTTTAATTTAAGTTGGATTCATCGTGACAGAATAAGAGCTTTATAGCCTGCTGATAGAGACTGGAGGCCAGCAGTGGTATTGCGATCTTGATCATATTAATAAGATTTTAGATAAGCTTCTTGCCTGTTTTTTTGCTGCCATAAAATTCAGTTTCACTATTTATACAATCTTGTTGCTATCGCTAAGAGGGTACCCTACTTAGAGGCGCTCCAACTGTTTTTTTCTTTGAGGGAAAGAGAGAGATCTAGTAAGGGGGTTTGAATCTGCAGATTGCTGTTTGTTTGAATCGTGCCACACTAGTCGCATGTCCTGGTGCCTCCCTGAACCCCCTCACAGCATTGCGCGGTAGCGCAAAGGGGAAGGCATCCGCCTATGGCCTGCTCTCACGCCTCTGCTCCCCGAGTCCCTCTGCAGGTGTACACGAGGCAATCTGCGCCATGGGGGGCCTCCCCTGTGGGAAGGAAATGCCGTTTATTCTCTCAGGAGAGCACGCCACCTCTAGGCCTCTGGCCTACCTCCGCTTTCTGCAACACCTTGCCCCTCCCACCGGCGCGTGTTCTGCCCTAGTCTCCCCTTAGCCCCCGAGCTGTGCAAGGAGCTAGAATCAGGAGGACAAAGCTCCCAAGGTGTGCTGTAAGTGCTTGCTTGCCCCACGACTACCCCCGAGGAACCTCAATGGCCACAGCGGCCTCACGGTGACCATATGAGCCCGCGGCCTACCTTTCAGGCAACGCCACTGTCGAGCTCCTCTCTCACCTCCCTCACCACCTGACCTTCTGTCTCTAATGACATTTCTCCACCGAGTGGGCCTTCTTACACAGCATTACAGATGCTGAGGGAAGCACCTGGCTGTTGCTTCCGCGCATTTAGGAAAGCGCCCGGTTGTTGGCTCCATGCATTTTCGACCGCATGGTCGAGGGCCTCAGCTGCTCCTGTGGTATAGTGGGTTAAGCAGACCCATCCACTCTTGCTAAGGGACTCCTAGTTCCTCGGATTCTGTGAATTCCCTGTATCTGCAAAAGGAGCCCTTTTTACATCGAATTCTGGCATACTGGGGGGACAATCCAACAAAGGGGAACAAGCCCATATGAACCCAATGTTCCCTCTCACGTATATATGGTGTCCCTCTCATTGCGACCTCTTATGTATGGGCCATGATTACAGAGCCTCCCCCATTTTGCATACACGTCCCTCTCCATAGCGACCTTTTATGTACAGTCGGTGATTACAGAACCTCCCCAATTCTCACTTGGGTCCCTCTCTACAGCGACCCTTTATGTTTCTCACCACTATACTGGCGGTCCCTCCCTACAGCGACCACCAGGTTGGTGCACCTATCCATAAGGGGTTCCTCCCACAGTGACCCCAGATGCTGTTCTTGCCACCAAAGAGATCACACAGGCCCCCCAATGCCAATCCAGCCAAACAGCACCTATGGTTTATTCAATACGGTGCTAGACCGTACAGATTGTGCTTGTAACTATGGGGCAAAAATCTGTCCACAGGACCTTGCACTAGCCCTAACAATATGCTTGCCTTCTTCTTTCTTCACCAGATGGTCAAGGCCAAGAAGTGCTCCTCTTGCAATGCTACTCTCCTGCCCCACGCTCCGGGCCCCCTTTGCTCCGCCTGTCTTCATGACGACGACGACTTGTCAATGGAGCAAACTCCTGTCATAGGTCCCAGCAATCCAGGGCCCAGCGGCCCCACTTGAATGGATCCTGGTACCCTCCTGATTCAGAACCAACAGGCCACAGTTGCAATGATGGAGAGCCAACAGAATTTCATGCTGAAAATAATGGAGAAACTCAAATCTCTTACACAGCATAGAACAGCAGCACCGCTTCTGGAGCCAGACAATGCAGGGGGGCCCTCTGAGGAATGTCTAGACACTGAAAACCCAGTAGCAATCTTTGGCCAGATTCCGGAGAAGACAAGGATATACCAGACAAAGAGGATGGAATGGATACCGACGAGGAGGACATGGAACCACAAGCTGTACCGTCCCTCACTTCAAAACTGTGTTCCTTTGACATGGTCCCAGACCTCATGAAAATTGTCAAGGCCACTATGGGGTTCAACGTAGAGAAGGGTAAACCAGAGTCAAAATTAGATCCCATGATCCAACAAAAGGCGACCACCTCTGAGACCTTCCCGGTATGCCCAGCAATCGAGGACGTCTTCAACAGAGAGTGGCAATCCACAGAACCAAGCAGAATGCAAGGACAGGGGTCGTACCCCCCGTGGAACAAAGACTGTCACTGTTCAGGTGCCAGTGGTTCAACACAACCTCAGACAGGTGGGTCCTAGAGGTGGTGTCAAGAGGGTACTCTATAGAGCTGTCCCACTCTCCCGTCACACACAGGTTTCTAAGTTGCCCCATCGCCAAAAGGAAGGCAACCCCGCATCAGGTCCAACATATCCTGTCGGAGTTGCTACAAAACAGAGCTATCCAGCCTGTTCCCATGCACAAGCAGAAACTAGGGGTGTACTCCATTTTCTTCCTCATGCCCAAGAAATCGGGAGAACTTCGCCCCATCTTGGACCTGAAACACCTCAACAAACACGTGGTGTGCCACAGGTTCAAAATGGAAACCATAAGGTCAACCCTATGCAGCGTCCGGGTAGGCGATTACCTCACGTCCATAGACTTGAAGGACGCATACCTCCACATTCCTGTCATACCAAAACACTGACAATACCTCAGGTTCCGCATCTTAGGCCACCACTACCAGTATCAGGCCTTGCCCTTCGGGCTTACCTCGGTGCCAAGGGTGTTCACCAAGGTGTCCATTGTCCTAGTAGCCAGACTTCGGGAGCAAGGTCTGGATATCATACCCTACTTGGATGACTGGCTCATTCGAGCACGCTCCGAGGAGCAATCGCACCGAGACACATTGACCGCCCTACAGGCACTCGAGGAACACGGCTGGGTAGTGAACCATGCCAAGAGCCATCTGGTGCCCACACAACAGATCGAACATCTGAGGGCACTAATCAACACATCGCAGGGATGGGCAAAACCCTCTCAGACAAGGGTGCCCAATCTGATAACATTGGCTCGTCACATGAGATCTCACCATCAGACAACCATGGGACGCATAGCCCAGTTGTTAGGTTGCATGGCATCTTGCATAGAACTCATACCCTGGGCCAGATGGCACATGCAACCACTTTAGACTTACGTACTCACTCGGGGATCACAGAACGAGTTCAACCTACAAGTCATAGTCCCACTACCACCATCGGTGAGACGCTCGCTAACATGGTGGACAGTGAAGTCCAACCTCACAAGAGGGGTCCCACTAGAGGCATCTTACACCACCACAATAGGAACGGACGCAAGCCTGTCAGGCTGGGGATCGTGCTTGGGCAACTTGACGGCTCAAGGCCTATGGACTTCAACAGAAGCCAAATTATCCATCAACGTCTTAGAAATGAGGGCAGTAGCTCATGCCCTTGAGGCTTTCAGATCATTCATCTGCGGCCAGTCATTTCTTATACACTCCGACAACCAGGTCACGGTGGCGTATATCGCAAAACAAGGAGGCACCAGGAGCAGAGCCATGCTGAGGGAGGCAACGTCAGTCCTCAATTGGGCACAGACCAACCTCAGCCATCTCGGCGCAGTGTATCTCACAGGCAGGCTCAACGTGCGAACAGACTGGCTCAGCCGGCAACAGGTTCACCCAGGGGAATGGTGGCTCCATCCCGGTCTCTTTCAGATGATCCAGGAAACCTGGGGACCAGTATCCATGGACCTCATGGCCACAACGGAAAACACACAAGTTCAGGCATTCTATTCACGGTTCAGGGAAAGCCGGTCCCAGGAAACCGATGCTCTGTCACAACTGTGGTCCCGGGAGCATGCTTACGTGTTCCCGCCCTTCCCCCTACTTCCCCAGGTACTAAGCAAGATCAGAGCATCTCGATGTACCATCATCCTAGTGGCACCCTACTGGCCACAGAGGACATGGTTTGCCACGGTACTCGACATGACATTAGCCAGCCTCAGATTGCACTACCGATCAGATATGCTGACACAGGGCCCAGTACTTCACCCAGCCCCGCAGACTCTGAAACTCATGGCCTGGCTCCTGAGAGGAAGAGACTGATGAGAGCAGGCTACCATGAGTCCATCATATCTACGATGCTACAATCTAGATGGTCCTTGACCACATCCACCTATGGTAGACAATGGTCTCTATTCGTGAGGTGGTGTCGAGAGCACGGTAAGGACCCAGAGCAACCGGACATGTCAACCATTCTCTTATTTCTCCAACAGGGAGTAGACAAGGGACTGGCTCACTCATCCCTCAGAGTACAATTCTCGGCCATTGGGCCGGCCACGGGCTCCATCGGGGGATACAGCCCTGGAGCACAACCGGACGCCCTACGCTTCCTAAGAGCAGTGGAAGTGCTCTGACCCAGGGTCCAACCTTCCATTGCACCATGGGATCTCCCACTAGTACTGGATTCCCTCAGTACAGGTCCCTTTGAACCGCTACATGAGATGGACCTATTCTGGGTCGGCCTCAAGGCCTGCTTCCTTGTCGCCATCTGTTCAGCTCGATGGATCAGAGAACTAGGAGCACTGTCATATAAGGAACCTTACACTGTGTTCACCCCTCAAGGAGTCCGCTTATGGATGGTTCCAGCCTTCCAACCGAAAGTATCCACAACTTTCCATAGGGAACAACCCATCGAGTTGCCTACCTTTTCTGGAGACACGAAACAGGGCGTTAAGCCAATACCACATCATCTGGATATTGGGATCACCCTCTCCATTTACATATCTAGGACTCTGCCCCTACGTAAGACAGAGAGGTTATTCATTGTCACAAGGGGACAAAGACAAGGTAAGGCAGCCTCTAAGATCACGATCGCTGGCTGGCTCAGAAGAACCATCCAGGAAGCATACATAGCCAAGCATATGACACCCCCTGAGGGTATCAAGGCCCATTCCACTAGATCAGTAGCCACCTCCTGGGCAGAGAGGGCAAACGTGTCTTCAGAGGACATATGCAAAGTGGCAACATGGACTTCCATCCATACGTTCACCAGACACTATAGGCTTGAGCACCTGTACAACATACAGCCCACTTTGGCCACACAGATCCTCCTAACAGCCACCTCTGCCTCTCACTCATAGACCACTCTGTCTCCCTCCCTAAGGTACAATACTGCTACTTATCTACCCATGAGGTAATGTCTGGAGTATCATGGATGGTCAACCAATCACAATGGGTGTTTACTCACCTGGTAAAGATGATTGTGTTGGTTGACATCCATGGCACTCCAAGACCCTCCTGACAGAGTACTCAGAGTGACCAGGATCGGAGCATTCCCAAACATATCTAAGGAGGGAGTAGGGTATATGTCACTACGGGCACACACACAGGGGTGGAGGATTCCAACCGTCGACCTAATAGGGGTCGAGATTAGATTGTAAATAATAGGAAAATTAAAATGGGCCCATTGGCTACACGAGCTTACCGCCTCAGGCTGCATCATTATGTATAATGATTGTATTGTTTTTTCTTTGGATTTTGTACTTGCGCTTTACTAACCTTGATTTCAGCTATGGAAGATTTGAACTGGAGAACAGGGGTTTCTGGGACCTAGATATACTAGAAATTTGATCCTAGAGTCATGTGCATCACTAGCCTATCAGGTGGGCTAAAACCCATGAGGTAATGTCTGGAGTGCCATGGATGTCAACCAACACAATCACCTTTACCAGGTGAGTAAACACCCATTTACTCATGTCTCTTAATGGGGTCCCTGAAAGATAATGATTTGTTCAATGATTTTTGTGCAATACCAACCCTGGGCACATTTAAGTTAGTCACTAGTTCTTTAACTTTAGGCTTTACAAAGATTGTCCACTTTATTGATTTTTTATTCCTAATTTTAATGTTTTCATCTACATTTTGGGAGTCAAATTGTACCGCATTACAACCTCTGTTCCTTGACTTTGTGACTAAAACAACTGGCAAATGATCACTGTCCCATATTGGGAGAACTGTAAACTTAATAATATTACTAAAACAGAATACGTCCACCAAGTCCAAAACACTGCCACCATGAAAAGTAGGAAATGTAATTTCATCCGTACAATCATCAGGAGCTCTGCCATTATCAATACGCATATTACTGAATGCAGCAGTTTCTAATGAGTCGGTGACTTTTCAAATGAGCTCTTTGTTGAATGCTTTTATTGGTTTCTTTCCTTGTTTGTCTCTTCCTTTTGGCGTGTAACTGAACACCTTTTTTGCCCTCCTTCACTGTTACAACATTTTCTTTTGTCTGAGTTCCAACTGATTTTTTTTTTCTCAGAAAGAACTGCTGTTCTACTAACACTTTTATTAGCCCTTTTTTGGACTGATTAATAGCCATGCCTTCATGTTTGGTTTCTTGTTCTTAATCTGTTTTTTAGGTGTATCTACTAATTGCTAAAACTTGGAATCCCGACATTCAAGATCCCAAGTTTGGTTGCGCGACACACACCCGCCCGACAGACGGAAGCTGGTGCTGACAGGGGTAAGGTAGAGGATGTGATAAACTGCTACCCTACCCCTATTCAGGCACCACAAGGGAGAGGAAAATTCTGGGGTTGGCCAAGCTGCTCCCATGGGAACCCTAGCAGCTTGGCCAGCATTGCACTACAGAGCTGGGTTCGGTTTCGGGAAAAGAATTTTGGCATGGCACTCTTTTACCCCCACCCCATAATCTTTTTAACCTACTCCGAGGTTGCTTCCCCTTGGAGTTGGTTATTTTAGTTACAGGGTGTGTGGGGTCTCCTTAATTGGGGCTAATGAAGTTTGGGAGACTGACTGTCTGGATTTCATAGTAGATCCATTTTTTATTAAAAAAGATAACCTTCTAAGTGCTTCAGTTTGGTGCTCCTCATTATTATCTTGCTTAAACTTATTTTCTAATAAAAGGGTCATAAGGAAAGCCAGCTGCCCTGCATAATCATTACTCTTTCTTATTTCCATTTTAATTTCAGGTAGGGCTGCTTGCATCTTTTTTAGTTCTATGTCACAATTGCTATACTCATCAAATAGCTTCAATTCTGTGAATCTTTCCCTATATTGTTATCCTTAGAGTCAGTTTTATTGGTGCTTTCATCCTTATTCCAAATATGAGGAATATCAGGGTGGTATTGTGAAATGGGGTCTAGACGTAAACAGCCAATGTAAGGAGAAATAACATTTTCAAAATCCAATAGGAATGCCTTCCTAAAAATTGGACTAGTAGTGACTGAGTATGTTATTATCCCCTTGCCATCCCGAATATCCAAGGCTTCTTTGTCTACTTTATCTTCCTCCACCACTGGGATATCTGGTGTAATCACCCTGGTTTGGGTGTTTAATGATCTCCTGATAGTGAGAGATCGGGGGAGCTGTACCATCTTAGTTCTCCTTGATCTCTCTGCAGCATTTGACACTGTGGACCTTGGGGTGCTGCTGGAGTGCCTGCGGATTTTCTGTAGACTGTCTGGTACAGTTCTCAATGGTTTCAATCTTTCCTCACTAGCAAGACTCAGTGGGTAGTGTCAGGGATTTATTCCTTGACCCCACTCCCCCTGTTATGTGAGGTTCTGCAGGGCTCTGTGCTGTCCCCCATGTTGTTCACAATGTATATGCTGCCGTTGGGAGACATTATAAAGTGGTATGGGCTGAACTTTCACTGCTATACAGATGACAATCAGCTCTACATGTCATTTGCACCCAAGCAGAGTGGGCTGGTCTCGGTATTTAACAGCTGCCTCTCTGAGATCCAGGACTGGATGAGTGCCAGTTGGCTGAGATTGAACTCGGATAAGGCTGAAGTGTTGATTGTGGACCCAGGCCACCAGGGTTTGGAATTTTCAGTGGGTCAACCATCTGGGCTTTGGCTCGGGGGGGGGTGATCAGCTACTTACCTCAGATCAGGCATGAAATCTGGGTGTGGTGTTCGACAGCGGCTTGACATTAAAGTCTCAGGTGTCTACTGTCATCAAAACCTCTTTTTTCCATCTGAGGAATATTACCCAGATCAAGCACCTGGTCCCACATGATGATCTTCCAACATTAGTCCATGCCATTGTAACCTTGTGCCTTGATTACTGCAATACCCTATACCTAGGGCTACCGGGGGTTGATATCTGTCAACTGCAGCTAGTGCAGAATGCGGCAGCCAGGCTGCTGACTAGCCTACCAAGATCTTGCCATGTCACTCCTGTGCTCCGTGGCCTGCACTGGCTTCCTGTGCATTGGCAGATCACCTTCAAGGTCAGGTTACTGACCTATAAAGCTCTATATGGACAGGGTCTGTGCTACTTGCATGATCTCCTTTGTCCTTATTGCACTCCTCCCCGCTCTCTCCGCTCCTTTGGTGGGGAATTGCTAGAGATTCCCAGGGTTCGATTAAAGACCTTGGGGGCCTGCTCTTTTGTTTTCATGGCCCCTACCCTGTGGAATTCTCTACCTTGTCAGATTAGAGAGTGCCTGACCATTGAAAGCTTCAAAATTGCCCTGAAGACCTATCTGTTTCAGTTGGCCTTACCTGATCAGAATGACAGCTAGTTCTTTGTATCCTACTATGAGTACTTTATTCTGTGTGATAGTTGGTTTATTATTAAGTGTATTTTTATTGTTTGTTTTTATTTTATTTATTGCTGTGTTTGCTTTTACTGTTTTTATTGTAAAGCACTTTGATCATTCTGAGCAGCTCTCAGAAATAAACTTGATTTGATTTCTCTTATACTTACAAAATTACATATTTTTGGTTCTTACTGCTGCCCTTATATCGGCTGTGAATCACAATGGCCCCTTGGCCCTTTCTTCCTTGGATATCTTCAAGACAAAAATTTGCTCTGTCTGTCTGCTTACATCACCAAGAGGCTTTCTTGGTGACGTCACCCTCAGCAAAGGTAGCGGGCTTAAACTGATTGAGGTGACAGTGTCAGGTTGTTCGGCCCGACAGCTGGACGCCCACACCGTTGTGCGGAGCCAGCCACTGGCAGGAATGAAAAAGTGCCTTAATAAGGGGGACGCATTGTTCCCCCAGAAAAGATACCATTGTCACCACCCAGAGCAACAGACTGAAAAGGGGCACCAAAATCTGCTAAAAATAACCAACCACAGACAGAATTTAGTAAAATAAATAATTTACTATTAGAAGATAAACGGCAATGCTATGCAAAAGTTTCAGTAAAATCAAGCTTATTACAGTATCATAAATGGTAAAAAACGCTTATCACGCTAATATTTGCAGCAGAACAAAAAAGCTTATCGTTGTAACTTTAGTGACAAAAAGCTTATCACTATAACATTAGTGACAAAAAGCCTATCACTGTAATATTAATGACAAAAGGCTTATCAATGTAACTGTACCACACAAAAGGTTGACAATGAAACTGAAGGATCTAGGTGTGGGGAAGAATATGGTAAGATGAGTTGAAAACTGGTTGGGTGGCAGCACACAGAGAGTAGTGGTTGGGGGTGAGTTCTCCAACACCAAGAAGGTCACCAGCGGGTTCCCGCAGGGATTGGTGCTGGGGCCAGTGTTGTTCAATGTTTCATAAATGTAATCGGGAAGGCATTAAAGTCAAAATTTGCCTGTTTGCAGATGACACCAAACTCTGTGGGAGAGCGGACACCAAAGAGGGAATATAGGATCTGAGTGAGGACCTTGCAGACTAGAGAGATGGTCAAGAATCTGGCAACTTAGTTTCAATGCCAAAAAGTGCAAAGTGATGCACATATGGGCCAAGAACCTTAGGACAGAGTATTATATAGGAGGGGTTCAGGTAACTGCTTCTGAAGAGGAAAATGATCTAGAGGTAGTGACTATGAGTAACCTGAGACACACTTCTCAAAAGGCAGTGGCAAAGGCTAACAGGATGCTGGGGTGTATTGCAAGGGGATTCAGTAGTATGCAGAGTGAGGTTATTTTACCATTGTATAGGCCATTAGTGAGACCACATTTAGAATATGGGGAGAGGCACTGGCATCCTTATCTTGAGAAGGACATCAGCATGCTGGAGGGAGTCCAGAGGAGAGCAACCAGGATAATCAAGGAGTTACAGGATGGGTCCTATAAGGAGAGACTGGGAGCCCTGGGGATGTACTCCCTGGAAAAGAGGAGAGGAGGCAGAGGGGTGATATGATAGATACCTTTAAGTGCATGAAGGGAATTACCAGAGTGAAAAGGGAGGGTCTCCTTAAAATGAGTCACAACAGCATCATTACGGGGAATAGCCTAAAACTGATTGGGGGGAGGGGGGATTCAGAAGGGATGTAAGGAAGCATTTCTATACCAAGAGGGTGGTGTCTACCTGGAATGAGGTGCCAGAGGAGGTGGTATCAGCAAGGACAGTGGGGGCATTCAAGAGAGCCTGGGATAAGCACAGAGGGAATCCTTGGGACCAAGGAAGAGGAGAATGGGGGGAGAGGGAGGGACAGTTTGAGAGACAGGGTCATTGGTGTAGATTGTAAGTCCAGACTCTGCATCACTTACTGAGCAGGCACGATAGACCGGGTGGTCTTCTTCTGCTGAATCTTTTCATATGTTTGTATGAGACTGAGCTATCTGCTGCTTCTAACATCGCCTTTTTAAATGCTTCCCACTTTTCTTCTGTACTTCCTGGCATCACTATATCCTTCATGCTTATCTCCAATTTATCCCTCATTTTGCTGAAGTCCACTTTTTTGAAGTCCCATTACCTTATTCCTTTTGTCCCCCTTGCCTGTGCCATCCTGGACCTCCAGTTCTACTGTCCTGTGGTCAGTGGAATTGGGTTGTTTCTGGACTGCCACCAGATCCTGCAGGGCAGTGGTTAAAGGAGACATTTAGAACAGGGGAAACTCTATAGTCAGAGGGGCACCAGGGGTATGAAATCCTAACTTCTCTAAAGGGGTCCCGGAGCATGCCCCAAGGGAAATTTTGAAAAACTGATGTAAAATGGTGCATAGGTTTCATAGGTGAGACAGAGCTATGTAGACAATAGTCCTTTTGATCACCAATTTATTAATACCCCTGAATTTCATGTTTAATAAGAAAACTGTCCAATTTGTTCTTAAAGGTATTCATATTATCGGTAGCTACTACTTCTAATGGTAATTTATTCCAGATGTTAGTTACTCTTAAGGTGAGCCAGGATTTTCTTTTATTTGTTTTGGGACAATCCACTATCAATTGTAGAGGGTGTGCCCAAGGATTACACAGTAATTCCCTAAATCTCAGTCCCAAAAGCTCCCATTGACCTGGGTCAATAAGTGATTTATAAATCAAGCACATATCCCCTCTTAACTGCCTAATCTTCAAGGAATATAAGCCCATAATATTTAGCCTCTTTTGATAATTTTGTCCTTTTGCCTCCTGTATGTGGTGGGTTGCTCTCCGCTGGACTCTTTCTAGTGCAGCTGTCTCGGCTCTTCCTCTTGGTGACCAAAACTGTGCACAGTAATCCAAATGCGGCGTCACCAAGGATGTGTACGGGGTAGTAGGACTTCCTTGCTTCTTGATGTAATATGTTTGTTAATATAATGTAGTATGCTGCTTGATTTCTTAATAAATGAGTTACACTGTGCTTTGAATGACAGATCATTTGTAACCAAAATACCCAGGTCACTTTGTTGCTCCACAATATTCAGTCTTTGTCCACCAAGTGTATATGACCAATGTTTGTTTAATCTCCCAAAGTGCATAGCACATTTGTCCACATTAAATAATTTTTTATCCAATGCCCAAATTTCCAATGCATTTAATGCTTCCTGAAGTATTGTAGCATCATCCTGATTATTTACAGGATACCCTACCCTGGTGTAATCAGCAAACTTAGATACCCAGACTCCATTGTTGACACAGATTGCGGCAATATATATATTAAACAAACATGATCCCAACACAGAGCCCTGGGGCACCCCACTAGTCACTTTTGGCCAAGCAGAGTTAATACCATTAACACTGACAGACTGTGTTCTGGAATTAAGCCATGCTTCTATCCATTTTGTTATTTTTCCATCCAAACCATGTACTATTAATGCATCAATAAGTTCCCCGTGTGGCACCTTATCGAAGGCCTTTGAAAAATCCAGGTACACCACATCCACTGACTGCCCCTCCCCCCATGGCCTTACTAACTCTTCCATAAAACTCCAGTAGATTTGTCTGGCAAGATCTTCCAGCAGTAAATCCATGCTGTACTGGATCCATCATGTCCATTTTCTGGACATACTCCATGATATAATCTTTTAAGATACCTTCAAGAATTTTCCCTAGGACCAATGTCAGACTAATTGGTCTATAGTTTGAGATGTCATGTCTGCTCCCCTTCTTATAAATGGGGACTACCATGGCTTGTTTCCATGCCTCCAGGACATAACCTTCATTTAATGACCTTGAAAAAATCAATGCCAGGGGTGCAGCCAAGAATTCCGCCATTTCTTTAATTATTCTTGGATGTACTCCATCTGGGCCCTGGGATTTATTTTGATCTATTTTATATAGCCTTTTGAGTATCCCTTCTCTAGTAATCAGTGATTCAGTATCTAATACAGTTTTTAAATGAGCTAGTTTAGGGGAAGATTTGTTGTTAAAAACTGATATAAAAAAGTCATTATACATTTGGACTAAATGGGAGTGGTCAGTGACCATACTACCATCCATTGCATGTAATGGGCAGATAGCCTGAGAAACTCCCTTCTTGTCCCTTATGTATGCATAAAAAGACTTATAATTATCTTGAACCCTTGTTACAAGACTCAACGCATGTATTATTTTAGCATCCTTAATGCATTTTTTTGGATTTTTTTAAGAGATCTTTGTAGATATCCCAACATATACTACTGCCAGATTTCTTAGCCCTAGAATAAGCCCTATTTTTTTTCTTGATCAGTTGCCATACAGATTTTGACATCCATTTAGGTATAATCTTAATATTACCATCTGATCACTTTATTAGGGGAGTATAAGTTTTAGTTACTGAGGTTATCTTATCCACCAGGAGATCCCACATGGAATCAAGGGTTTTATTTTGGAAATCTTCAACCCAGTTACAGCTGCTTAAATGTAATTTCATACTATAAAAATCTGCCTTGTTATAATTATATTTACTAGTCATATTTTTAGTTGTATCTACTAATATACCCAGGGAGAAACAAACCATAGAGTGGTCACTTGATCCAAGAGGGGAGATAACTTTACATAACAATATGTTGTCATCTAAATTGCTTAACACAAGATCTAATATATGATTTCCTCTAGTGTTAGAGGTAACCCCCTGGTTTATCCCTGCTAGCAGACATGTTTCTAGGACCATAGTTCCGTAGTGGTATTAGTCTGTAATGTTGCCCAGTTTATGCCCAATAAATTTAAGTCACCAAGTACCACATTGCTTTTAGTGGTACCAATTGTATTCAAGTAATCCAATATTTGTTCATCCTGTTCTGGTGTGACAGACAGTGGTCTATATATCACACCGACATTAATAATATCAGAATGATCAAGAGATATCTTAACCCATAACACCTCAATTTTATCCCATTTGGATGTATCTATTGTCTCAGAGTTAATTTTATTTGAGATGTACAGAGCTACTCCTCCACCGCGTTTCTCTTCTCTGTCTTTATGACTCAGGTTCTAACCATGGATTTGCTTTTGCCAAGGATCATTTGAACTCCACCAAGTCTCTGTAATTAATATTCAAATATTCAAGAGATGATTTTAATTCTCCAAACTTGTAATTCAAACTCCTAGCATTTAGTGAGAGGAAGTTCTGTGCGGAGTGATCTTTATTGTGCCCTTTTAAAAAAAGACTGGTTGGCCTGCCTCCCCCCTTCCTGCTAAATTTAAACTTTCATCAATTGCCTGTCTAAGTTGGTAAGCAAACATTTGTTTGCCCCTTCTGTTCAAATGAAGGTCATCCTGTGCATATAGCATAGGGTTCCTAAATTTTACACCCAGTTCTAGAAAGGTGTAACCCTCCCTGAAGCACCATCTTTTCAACCATCCATTTAGGTTTAATATAACATGATTATCTTCTTGAGAGGCCCTGAGCACAGGTAATATACCCAAAATTATAAGATCACATCCAGCTTCTGTAAGAATTCTTCCTACCTCCTCGTAGTCACTTTGTATATCTAAGAGCCTTCTTTTGCCCATGTCATTTGTTCCTACATGTAATAAGACTAATGGTTTAAGGGTATTTTCTCTTAATCCAGGGAGGAGATTTTTAATATCTTTTATTCCAGCTCCTGGGAGTGTACTAACAGTGGTTGTTGAATTACAATTTTTACAAATAATATGCTCTGTATATCTCAACATAGAATCGCCTATGACCAGAGCATCTCTAATATTAACCCCCCTCTCCCACTTCCAAGTTGTTGATATAGCTAGTGGCTTGATTAATCTCTCCTAATGGTATGGTCTGTTCTGTGTTATTAATTTGCTCCTTAGTAGATGGGGAAGGAGAGTGTGCAATATGTTTTCCTTTTGTGGAGGGGATATCCTGTTTTACAAATGAAGTAGGATCACCAAAACTTGGGGGGGGGGGGATTGTAGTCTTGTGTGGGGATGTTGTGTACAACTTCTTGATTCAAAGCTGAAAACCTGTTTGGTGTTAGAACATTTGAAGAGCCCCCTATATTTCTTCTACCCTTTTTTTTTGTTTTTATTAGTATTATTGACTATTAGACACCAGTCCTCGTTATTCTCTTGGGTTTCCATTAAGTGACTATCCTGTTCACATAGATTCGTAGTTAGCTCTACTACAGAATCAATATAGTGCTCCAAATTACTCATATCAATCTGAACCTGAACCCTTTACTTTAGGACCTGTATCTCAGCTTGTAAAATATCCATTAAGTTACATTTTTCACAAACAAACCCATCCAGGACTTCCCCCTCAGTATGCATTTTGCATCTAGTACACAGCCAGATCCTAATTTGTTAATTACCTTTTATTTAGAGGTCTTAATGGGCCCTGACTCCCAGCAATCACAACTGTCACAGTGGACACAGCAGACAGGCGAAGACACGTGTGTCTCTGTGTGCGTCTCTGCGTGCTTCACTGCGGGCCCTGCACGCGCTCGCCCTGCTCGCTGCAGGGGTGAGTTTTATGATGTAATGCAACCCGGAAGTGGTCGTGAGGGGTCATGAGAACACTTGCAATGTAAGAGCCCCCAAAACGTTATATTTTACCCTCAAGACCTGCACCACTCATGCATGGCTCAGTATAAGGTATAAGTCTCAGATTTGTATAAAAAATAAAAGCTACAGCCATTTTTTAGTTCAGGGTCAGCTATGCCTGAACTACCTGGCTCTCTTCCTGTTTCCTGTCAGTGAAAAAGGGCTCGTAACATGTATACAACAAAAACTAAATAAAATCAATTTCATTTTGATGGCTTTTAGAAGGCAGTTAAACAGACTCATAGCGGCCTACTGAAAGGCAGCAGAATGCTGAGGTAAAGTAAACAGCAATCTTTTTTGTATGATTAATAGTAAAAAAAAGTCAGTACCACTCCCTGTCCTGCAGGTTTTCATCTTGTACTGTTCACATATTTTTTTCAAGTACAGGTAAAAGTAAGAAGGGTACCAGTCTAGCATGATAGGGTGAGGGTGTCATGATGCAGTTACACAGTTTTGAGGGGACATAAAATCCTAACATTTGTGGGGTGGTCTGGTGGGCGTGCACCCAGGAAATATTTTTAAAAATTTATATTAAATGGCGAACTTTGGTGGCTTTTAGCAGGGACAGTTATGCAGATTCATACCAGCCTGCCGGTATGATGAATCTGCTTGACCACCTGCTAAAAGTCAACAAATTGCACCACTTTTACATCAGTTTACAAAAAATGTTCTGGGGAGCAGGCCCCCTTCCTGCAGATGTTAGGATTTTTTTGTCCCCTCAAACCTTTGTGGATGCATCATGACACCCTGTTATGCTGTACTGGTACCCTGCTTACTTTTACCTGTACTTTTAAAAAAATATGTGAACAATATAAGACGAAAACTTTCAGGAGTGGGACTGACTTTTTTTACTATTAATCATACAAAAACATTGCTCTTTACTTTACCTCAGCATTCTGCTGCCTTTCAGCAGGCTGGTGTAAATCTGCTTAATGAAGTGCATGAAAGTCATCAAAATGCTGCATTTGACATCGATTTTCAAAAAATGTGCTGGGGGCATGCCCCCTATAGATGTTAGGATTTTATGCCCCCTCAAAACTTTCTGGATGCATCATGACACCCTGTCATGCTGGACCGCTACACAAGATTACTTTTACCTGTAGTTAAAAAAATATCTATGAACAATACAAGATGAAAACATGCTGTCTATCTCAGCATTCTGCTGCTTTTCAGTAGCCTCAGCCTACTGAAATGCAGCAGAATGCTAAGGTACAGTAAACAAAATTTTTGTTGTATAATTAAAGAAAAAGTAACTCCCTTTCCTGCACGTTTTCGTGTTGTATCGTTCATATATTTCTTTAAAGTTCAGGCAAAAGTAAGAAGGGAAGGGTACCAGTGCAGCATGATAGAGTGAGGGTGTCATGATGCAACTATAAAGTAGTGAGTGGGCATAAAATCTTAACATATGTATTGGGGCCAGCCCCCCCAAGAAATTTTTTTGAAACTTAATGTAAAATGGTGCATTGTGGTGGCTTTTAACAGGCGATTAATGGTAAAAAAAAAATTATTCCCTCGCCTGTAAGTTTTCATCCTGTAAGATCATTATTTTTTCTTTTGAAATGTACACTTCAGAGAAACTGAAACAGTATTCAGTGTCCCATGATGTGACTTCTAGCTTGAACTAGGCTGGATATATGTGTGAGTGTGACAGTGCATAACATTTTGATATTTTGCATGTCTGTCTCAGTAAAGATAGTCAGTGTATACTATTGCATCATGAATTTAAACAAGCAGACACGTGGATCACTGGTGGATTCCCCATCCCTCTTGACTGGTGTATGGCTGATCGATGCGTTCTCAGTCACATTTTGGCAAATTTGATGGCATCAGATTTGTTCACTGGTGGGTCAGTCAGGCTTATAAACATCAAGTTAGACAGATGGTCAGCAGTAAATTTGTTATGCATTGGGTTGGTAATAATGTTCATTGTGCTGAAATCTTGCTCACAGTCCACTGTACTCACAGAGACTGTGTTAATTGTAGACAGCAACTTGCTTAGGGACTGTCCTTTCCAGCAACCTCTGAATGATACAAAGTTATCAAAGTCACTCCTTATAGCATTCCACTCCAGAAGTTGCTCTCGATGCTCAAATCTATTAACCAGAGTCCATAACTCCACTTCTCCAAAGCCATCCTCTACATCCTCAGGCCATGAGTCAGGCTGGAGAGTAGCAACACACTTTACTAATACCTCCTTTGGTGTCAGTCTTGTTGCCATCATTTCTATCAAGGCTTGGTAGAGCTGTTGATGAGAAATGGCATTGCCCCTCCTATTCTCTACCAACAAGACACCATGGAACTCTTTGCGTTCAACTGCAGCTTCAGCTTCCATTGTATATGTGCCAGGCCAATCCTTCATCTTGTTGAATACCTGCATGCAACGTTTAATGTATCTGTCAACATCAAACACTGTTACACCCTGATTCTGTAGGCGTCATGACAAAAACCATAGTTCATCAAGAGCATCCACCATTATGCCCCTGTTGAGGATGAAGGTAGTGGATGTCATCTTGCTCTGCAGACCATGACAGAGCTGCTTATTGTTGAAGCTTCTCTTAGCATTGTCACAAACTGATTTCAAATGTTTAGTTAGTACAACAAAGGACTTCCATGCAGCATAAACAGCACAGTAGCTACTAGCAACCCACCGAGTTGAAAAAAACCTATCAAGTTTAGCCACCTGAGTGGAAAGAGCCTCAGCAGTCAGTTGTGATTCTCGTGCATTCTTGGGTGAACAGCTGTAAACTGAGTACAATTTATCTAGAAATAACTTGAAGTGATTCACAGCATTGCAGCAGTCAACAGCATCAACAACTGAAAGTTCTAATCTGTGATTGATGCAATGCCACACAAACAGATTTGGATATTTGAGGCGTAGCAATGCTCCAAGGCTCCCTCTTACTGAGCATCACACTCGCACCATCACACGCGAGACACACCCACACTGTCCTTAGCTCTTCATCTCCCAAGCCATATCGTGACAATGAGGGTAAGAGCACATCATGAATTTCCTGTGCAGTAGTGTCAGCTGGCAGTATAGCCTAGAGATTAGCGTAATGAGCTGTGAATGAGCTTGATACATCCAGGAGACCAGACCTGGATTTGATTCTCACAACCTCCACTTGCATACTGTGTGACTCTGATCAAGTCACTTCACCGCCCAGTGCTCCCAGGTCACCCCTGAAAACAGGCACTTGTACATAGTGGACCTTACCCAGTTACCAAAGACTAAAATAATTGAAAAAAAAAAAAAAAAAACTCTACCAGCTGAAGGAAAAATGTAATGTGAGTTGATTCTTTTTCCATCTGTGCATGTATGTAAATCATCAAAGTCGATATGTTGCTGACCGTTGTACTTTCATCAACCAGAACAGATATGGGGCACTTGGTCTGTACTATGTATCTCATTAGGTTCCTCTGATTTCTTCAGAAATTGTGTCAATCATTTCAGAACAGGTTACATTAGACTGCAGATATGAGCCAACAGAAGCCCCGTTTAATGTTTGGAGCTCAAGTAGTTTTGGATGGTCACTAAATGGGCAGTTATCCTTGACTACGTAATATGCTGATCTCATTACTCATGTGGTAGCTTCCAGATGTTCATTTGTCAACTTTTTGGCAGCCTTCTCAATAACTTTTTCATCACATTTCTTAATGAGTTCATCAGCATTTTGGTGTCCTAGTGACTTCTCATGTTTTGAAACTTTCTTTCGGACCGAGAGTAGCTGTCTTGCTTTGTCTGTGCCACAAGGTGAGATTTCAGCAGCAGCCCATTCCTTGGCAAATGAGACATCATAAACCAGGTTTGCTTCCTTGCAGGTAGAGCAGCTAAGCTTCTTGTTGCAGATGAACAACCACTTGTGTGCGTTCTTGAAATACTCGCCCTGAGCAGCTGTCCAACAGTCAGGTAAATCATGGCTGGTGCTGGTCACAGACAATGAATCATCTGCTGTCTCACATTTAATGCTTTCAATATGCTCACTGTACGTGGATGATGATGACTGCATAGGTAATGGAGATGGTACCACATCTGCTGTGTTTTGCTACTCACCAAAGATTTGCATCACATCCAAGAGCAGTTCTTCTTTCACTGTTGTCCTCAGAGAAGGAGGACAATATAGAGTTGCCATTGTTCAGTAACTGACATGGTTTCATATTGTTCCCCTTCCCCCTTTGCAAGTAACTCAGATAGTCTGTGTTGCACTTGCTGCTCAACAGAGAGGCATGAAGTTCCGTTTTTGAAGAAATCAGATATTGTTCTGCTAAGATGCGCAGTCGGTTCCAATAATCATCGTGATCTGGCCTTGTGAAACTCCGCACTAGAAATTTTTCTCTTCAGAGACATAGCTCTACAGATATCCTTGTAACATTGAGTCACAGTGTCATAAAAAGATCATGAAAAGGGCACTAGTTTTCTTCTCTACTAAGGTTAAAACGGTCAGTATCCCCCCCTCTAGCACTCCAACTTGACCCCTTCTCAGCAGAACGGCCCTTCCAGCACTTGCTGAGAGTCCACTCAGGCAGGCGAACCTGGCAGACCTTAAATCAGTTTTGCATTTTTTTCCCCACAAAGGATCCCGGACAAAATATTTTGTTTTGTTATTCCGTCCCCCTTAGTGAAAGACTAAGGGTCACAAGCACTTGCTGAGAGCCCAACAGACAGTTCTGTGGACCTCAAAACAACACTGTTATCTGATTTTCTTTGTGTAATTTTTTCCACAAGAAATATTCCTGCAAGAGGCTTTTTTATTTTATAAATGTTTTTCTGTCCCTCTCCTCAGTCAAAGGCAAGAGAAAATCACCCCTCCTCAGCAGAACAACCCCTCCAGTACTTACTGAGATGCCACTCAGGCAGGTGAACCTGGCAGACCTTTAATCAGTTTTCTATTTTTTTTCCACAAAAGATCCCAGAAAGAAATATATATATATATATTTTTTATGATTACATTCCCCTCAGTGAAAGACTAAGGGTCACAACCACTTGCTGAGAGCCCAACAGACACATCTGTGGCCCTCAAAACAATGCTGTTATCTGAATCTGATTTTCTTTTTTTGAGATGGGTTTTTATGTTTGCTTGCATGCATGTGCAAGAAACATAGTGCCATCATATGAGTTTTTGTAGGTGTGGCACCCCTCTTCCAATGCCCTGCTCCTTTTTGCAGGTGCTGCCCCACTGTGCCAATGACTGTCTGAGCTGTCTATGACAGCAGTTCAGATGCAGTGGCGTACAGTTGAAAGCAAATGACTGCTACAATAAGCAGTGGTAACGTGTAGGCAATTTGCATACTGTCCTGTTGTCAACAGTATGCAAATTGCCTACTATCCTATAACAGTCGACTATGCTGTCACTGCATCTCCTGTATGATGTGCCCCACTGTTGTGTACTGAGGGGGTGCCCAATCCCCTCGGTACATGCCCCCCAAGCACACTGTATGAACGATGGGGTGCCCAATCCCTGTCAGCTTCAGAGCCCCCCAAAAACAAACTTGATGCTGCCACACTGGGAGCCCACCCCAGTGAGGCAAAAGTCCCACATCGTCATGTGCTCCCCCACACACTGTGTGACCAATGGTGGTGCCCAATTCCCCACTGGCTCTGCTGCCCTACCAAACAAACTTCCATGTGCCATGCTGGGAGCCCACCCCAGCGCAGCAAAAGTGCCGCATTGTCTTTTTAAAAAATAACCCTGTAAAAAAAGAAAATGGTCCCTCACAGTTTCTCATGCCCCTCCCCAACCCGCGCCCACCCTCTGCACACTCACCTTTCCACATCCCCTCACCCCATACTACCTCCAAAGTCCAGCGTGGCGATCTTCGGTGGACCAGGAACATGTCTACACTCTTCAAAGCCGACCACAAACTGATACAATGCCGGTAAGCTATATAATGCCATAAATAGGGTTTTTTTTCAACTTTGGTTCATATCTCGTCATTTATTTTAATTTTTGCACCAGATTTTCAATATGGGGTTCTTGGGACCCCATCTCATGAATTCAGTCACTGTCATCTGGTTATTCAGTCCCAAAAGGTGATTTCGTGGTCACTGCGCGGAATCACCTTTCGGGACTGATTAACAAAATGATAGTGCCACTGTTCGTGAGGTGGGCTATCAAAAAGCCTATGTGGGAAATTTGGTGAAAAAATGCCCAAAATGACTGTGTTACGAGCATGCGTTGCACAGTTTTCACACACATTCACAAGTTCGTGAATTTGTAATATTTTCAATCCAGATTTTCAACATTAGCATTTTTTCACACCTCCCTATGAACAGTACAGCTGTCATTTTTCTCATCCTGGCCGAAATGTGTTTTTGCATTTCCGGCGCAGAATAGCATGGTCGCTGTGGGAAATCAGTATTTAGGACAGATTAAGAAAATCACAGTGACACTGTTCATGAGCAGAGGTCTTAAAATGCCTATGTTGAAAATTTAGTCACAAAAGTCCATAAAATGACTGTATTACGAGTTTGTATTGCGCAGTTTCTATGCACCCTCGTAACTTCACGAATATGTATTATTTTCACTCCAGATTTTCAGCATTGGCATTTTTCCACACATCCACATGAACATTACAGCTGTCATTTTTCACATCCTGGTCGAAATGTGTTTTCACACTTCTGGCACAGAATAGCGTACTCGCTGTGGGAAATCAGTGATCAGGTCAGATTAAGAAAATCACAGTAACACTGCTCATCAGCGGAGGTCCCAAAATGCCTATATTGAAAATCTGGTACAAAAAATGCCCACAAGAATTGATGCTCACGCCATTCCACCCCCACCCCACCCGGACCCTGCAGCCAGTGACAGGCATCGAGGTGTGCCTTGGACTCTTTGCCCCAGAGTTCACACCATTCTCCTATACTGCACCCATTTCAGCATAATTCCTTATGGAATGAGGTGAGTGTAAAGCCCGAACACCCCAAGGCACACTCGACACTTGTCAGTGTCTGCAGGGTAAGGTGAGATGAAATGTCATGACTGTTATGGGCGACGACCCAAAAGCACACCCCAATGCCTGTCCATCTCTGCACAGTGGGGGTGGAGCTGGTGTCAGTTCAATACATCACTGCCATTTCTGTACTGCATCTATCTAACTTCTGCACTTCCACTGCTAATGCCAGCAAGCAAACATCCAGCAGTGACAAATGCTTGTTATTTTAGTCAGAAGAAAAGATCACACAGATTATCCAGTACAGTACTGTAGAATTAGGGAACATTACAACAATTTGTTTAGGGGTAAGGCTCCAGAGTCCAGACTCCAGCACATTCACCAGTGCCTTAACAGTTTCTTTTCTTTCCCTAACAGACTCCCACCAAATCTTTTTCACTGCTGCTGGTCAGTTAGAGAGAACCACCAGCGAGCTGGCACCCCCTCAAAAACTGTGACAGATCTGGATCCCCATCCACATCAGCCCAGGCCCAGCTGCCCTCACCCAGCCCCACAAACACCAATTCTGGCTGGGTCTCTCTCTCTCTCTCTCTCTCTCTCTCTCGTAGTAAACCTCATTCATTTCAGGTGCCTGTGCCCCTGAGAGTCAGACTAAGCCAGACTGCACTGCATCATTCACTTGTTTGCTTCCCGCCACAGTCCTCCCTTCAGTCCACACACAGAGGCCTGCCTGACTAAATGAAAATGCAAGACATCAGGCTGGGAGTCAGGCAGCCAATTACTTGGGAGGAGATTTTTTTTTTTTTTTTACTTTTTAAACACTTTGATTAAACAAAGTTTTTCCGTGACCGTCTCTCCCTCCACAACACAGTCACTCAGCTGCCAGTCTGCCATTACAAACTGACTGCTCACTGCTGCAACAATGACTGCAATGCATGCACGTGTCAGTCATGGACAGATTTTGGATTCCGCCCACGGTGCCAACCAGCTACCCACCGCACAGCTCACCTCTCTCCAACTACACATCCAATTGCTGCACCAATCAAGTGACATCCCAAATGTAAATCACCTGGTGTGCAGCGCAGTATCTATACTGCAATGGGCAGGATGAGGGGTGGCAGGAGGGACTGGGAGGCAGTACCAGTTCCACGGGAGGGATGTCCGTCATGGGCGGGGAGTCGGGAGGAGGAGCATCATTTTTTTAACGAAAAACATCAGTCTCCTCCTCCCTCCCCACTCGTGGTCTGCTGCGGCAGCCTGCATTGACTGTGTAAAGCCTTTTAAAGGGACAGTGCAAATTGTAGGATAACAGCAATTTTGGAAAAAAAATGGCGGGGGGGCGCACATGAGTTCCCCTGAGTTCCCCCTAATGAGAACCCCGAGGGGGCGTGGGGAGACTAGTCTACCTGAGTTCCCCCTCTCTTTAATCACTGCCACAGGGCCTCTTCCCTTTTTGGGCCCTGAACTAGTTGTTCCAGGAATGTCTCCTCACAGTCATCTGCTATCTGGTTCATAGTACTAGATAGAAACATAGAATCTGATAGCAGATAAGGACAGCTTGGCCCTCCTAATCTGCCCATTTCCCTACCTAACAGATAAGCTGTAGATCCTAATTAACCAACAGCCTACTTCCTCCTACCTCCCACTAGAATTGCCTTATGTCTGTCCCATGCATTCTTGAATTCTGCCACTGTTTTTGACTCTATGACCTCCTCAGGAAGACTGTTCCATGCATCTACAACCCTCTCTGTGAAGAAATACTTCCTCACATTACCTCTGATGGACATGGCCATGGACACCACCATTTCTGGAACCTAAACTGTTCATCAGAAATCCTCTTTACTGCAAGGGATCCAGTGAGCCTTCACCAGGGCACAGACCCCGCAGTTTATGGAACCTTCACAGTTCTTCAGAAATCCTCTGTTCTGCAAGGGATCCAGCATGCCTTGACTAGGCCATAGACCCCTCAATTTCTGGAACCTAAACAGTTTTTCAGAAATCCTGTGTCCTGCAAGGGATCCAGCAAGCTTTCACCAGAGCACAAACCCCACAGTTTCTGGAACCTAAACAGTTCTTCAGAAATCCTCTGTCCTGCAAGGGATCCAGCATGCCTTGACCTATGAGTAGCGTACTGGAGAGTACAGACTACTAGTGATTACACTGATGTGGTACTAACAAGACAGTATAGAAGAGGAAAGAGAGAAGAGAAGGGGGTAGGGTAGATGAGGGCAGGAGGGACAGTACAGAGGTAAGGAGTAAGGATGAGGGAGTGATGTCAGGAATGTAAGAGATAGGGGATGGAGCTTATCAGTTAGTTGGTATGCAATTCAGAGATAGACTCTCCTGGGTTGATATCCTAGTAGACAAGCCTGGTGAAGGATAAGCAGTTAGAAGGTGGGTTGGCCATTTGAAATGCTACTTCCGTATTTGAAGCACTGGCAGACCTCAGGGAAGGTCTTTAGGAGCATGGCTTTGAATCGGGATAGTGTTACAGGATGAGCTAGCCTTAAGGATTTTTGTATCTTGTTCCAGAGCACTGGAAGGGCATAGTTTAAAGAGGCTCTGCCAAAGCATGTTCCAACTTTGGGAATAGCAAGGGATATGTAGGCGAGATTTCTAAGTGGATAGTTACTGGAGGGGCAGATGGGCAGACAGCCTGCCTATAAGGTACTGTGGAATCTTGTGAGTTATGGCCTTGTAAGTCCAGAGTACAGCATTTTTTTGCCTCCTCAAGCTAAGTGAACTCCAACTTATGGAAGCATAAAGGGCACAGTGGTGAGTGGAGTAAGGTGCATCAGAGATAATGGCACAGTGATCACTAAGGTTGTTGAAAAACACTCCTGAATGGGAGAATAGATGGGGCTTACTTACTAGAATTAAGTTGAGCAGTGTGCTACGCTTGGGGTGTTTGGAATTGGGGTGGGTAGCTTCGTTTATCAATTGAGTGAGTCCATGTATGTCACATAATTCTTTTAGAGGTGTTGTAGCTGGGGAAAGCCAATTCAGGTTCAGGTCACCCAAAATGATTACTTCTGTATTCATGGTGCCTAGTAGGTTGTTTAGGTGCTTTAACAGTAAGAGGCCAGCTGAGGGCGGTCTATAGCACCCAATGATACGTAGGGAGGTGGATTTGGAGAGTTTGATCTTTAGGGTTAGGCACTCGGATTCTTTTGGGACTGAAAGTGAGTCAACAACGGAAGTGACAATGTTGTCGCGGAAATAGCTACCCCCTGCCCCGGATAACCTATCTGCTGTAAACATTTTGTATGAAGGAACGTTGACCTCATGGTCCAGGGTATTAGATCTTAGCCACGTTTCAGTAGTAACAAGCACATCTGGGGTACAGTGGGAGGACCAGGTTTTTATTTCATCAAGTTTTTTTAGGAGGCTGCAAGCATTTATGTGCAAGAAGGACAGCCCCTTTAAGTTAGGAAGGTCAGTAGGATTAATATGGAGCAGAGGTCCAGGATTTAACTCAACATTACCTGCACAAATGAGGAGCAGCATGAGAAGCTTTTTTAGTGCAACCAGAAGCAGTCGGAAGGGCCGTGGCTTGCCCTTAGTGCATGCATAGTTGCACCATTTGTGTGCAAGAACCACATGATGGGGCGAGGGATGCAGAAAGGCAAGCAAGAAGCTGCTAGTGGAGGAAATGAAGGGATGTGATAACAGCAATGGGAACATAGAAGGATAGCTGGGTGGTGTAGATGTGAAGCGGGCAGGACTGTTATAATTTGCAGGAAAGGAGACATTCTCTAGATTGAGAAAGATATTTTCAATCTCTAGGAATGATCCTGTGAAAAGCTGATAGGCAGCAGTAAAAGATCCATGAGATGTATCACAAGTGCTGATAAAAACAAGGCATTGAGTATATGTTAACAGCAACATTTTTAAATTAAGCTATGGCAGGCATGCACCTCCTGGGGGAGGAGACATGGGGGGTTACAGAGGTATTCTATTTGCTGACTGCAGCAATAAGGGGTGTGGGATCAAGAAGGGGTGGGGGGAAGGTGTATTTAATTAGCCGTGGAGGTGGGGGGGTGGAAGAAAAACTAGAGAGAAAAACTATCCCCCCAGGTTCACCGAGAGCCCTTTGCCAGTTCCCTGGCCCTGCTAAGCAGCATATGGAGCTGCAGAGTCCCTTGGCTTGAAGTGATGAGGCTGGGCCAATCAGAACAAAGGCTGCAGGAGCTCCGGCCAATGAGAACAACTTGGTGTAGTCTACAGCCAATCATGGCCTGTTTTCAGTCCCCGGAGGTTTCAGAGGGCTTACCTGAACAATGAGAGCTTCTGGGCGGGCAGGGAAAAGGCACAGTGCCGGCAGCTTAGCTCTGCTGTGGCCGCCGGTCACTTCCAACAGATTGATTGGTCAGGGGCCATCAGCTCCTGGGAAAATAGGAAGGGAGATTTTTAAGTAAGGAGCGCAGACAAAAGAATGAATAAGATTAACGTTGTGGGCGTGAAACACAGACAAGGACAAAGATTGTGGGACCTCCTATTGCAACAGGATGAACATGTTGCTGATGCACAACCCCCATTCCTCAGGTTTGGAATTCCAACTCCCTCTCTTCTTTTCCCACCCGCCACTGCTGTCCACCTCCTTCATGAGCTTGAGATGGCCCATAAGGTGGCTGTGGCCAGAGTGCCCTATGTGGCCTGGTGGCTTCAGCTCTCAAGTGGCATATTTCAGCCCTCGCAACTTCCAGCTTCACCCTCATGGCCTGGAACCTCCTACAGCTGAGACAGTGGCTGAACTCCCAGAGCACTGTGTTCACCACTGTTCTATACCCCCTGCACTCCACCCACCTCCCACCAAAGTGTCTTCCCTGCATTATGAATTTACTGTAGTGGTGTGAGTATTATAATTGTACTCTAAGGGTATTCCAGTTAGGGGAGCCTCTAGGATTCACTTGCACTGTTTTCAAATATAAATGCACAATATATGGCTACCCTATATATGGTGACTCTGGGATATGCTTACACTTCTGCTTTTTATACCCTCAGGTACTTGTTACCTTTCTCCCTGAGTCCCCAGCAGTCTTCCTGTAGAAACCATTCTGGGGGCTCTGGGTCAGAGGCTCCAGTCCTACTCTGTGCCACTCACACAAAGGAATGTGAATTAATATAGTTCTTCTACATCTTGTTTACATTATCGATATCTACATGAAAGGGACTTATTCAGCATTTGTTTTTTGTTGTTGTACAGAAACTCTCAGTGAACAGTTGCAACCACATTATGTCTGCTATACTGCAGCATTGAAACAAATAAAATTAATAGATGAGTGACCCAAGAGCAGTAATGACATCAGTGGTGAGCTTTGGCTTGAACCTGCATTGTTTGTTGTTAAAACAGCTACCAGGTTTCCCTACCAGCAGGCTTACATTGCTAATTAACTTAAGCAATTCAGCATGTATTGTGATGCACCTGAGACAGCCCTATTCAGCAACTCACTGGAAACAAGAGTTATTCTGGAGAACTGGAGGACTGCTGATGCAATCCAGCTTCATAAATACAATAGCAGGGAGAAGGCTGGCAACTATAGGCTGCTGACTATAGCTGGTCAGTCTGACATCTGTGGTGGGGTAAGTTAAGGAAGTCAGTGCTAAAGGAAAGTATTGTGTATATTTATTCATTTAGTATTTCGGAAAGACATTTGAGCGTGATCTCTTTTACAAAGGTTCCACGTCAGGGTGGACAATAAGACAATACACATATTCAGTGGTTACAGAGGCCTGATCATTAGGCATTAAAGAGCGATTACATGAGAATTAGACAAGTAGGAGAAAAACAGAGCAGTTGTAATAGAATACTAAGCTATCTCTAATTGGTTGCCCTAGGTAGCACACCCCTGGAGACCTCCAAATCTGTTGATAGACTATGGCAGAGTAACTGCATAGGGTTTAACATTATCCCAGATGGTGAGAGGCAGGGTGACAGTGAAACAAGGGGGATTGGGTTTGAACCTACTGCAGAGAGTGAGAGGTGGGGAAGTGAAACCGGGGGCTGTGATGGTGGGGCAGCTCAGAGGGCTGTTGAGTAGAGGGTAGGTGTGGGGGGTTGGGAGGGGCAATACCAGGAGTGTTTAAAGAGGATGGATAGCTTATTTAAGCCCTTGGCTAGGCTTAAGTGGAAGCAGGGTTCTCTAGGTAGCCCTGCTGGGTGATACCTTGGGGGTAGGCCTGTCTATCAAGTGGGGCCTGAGAAGCAGGTGCATTTTGAGCTAGCCATTAGGTGCTGTTTGAGGCCTGCTTTGAATTGAGACAGGCTGTTATTTGTTTGTAATTTCATCAGGAGTTCATTTATCCAGAGGGGGGCCCGATAGGAGAAAGCACGCTGTCCTAGTGAGGTACGGTGGAATGGGATGGACAGTGCTCCATTATTCCTCCCTCTGGTGATATGTGATGAGAGAGAAGCCTCGAGCAGGTTTCCAACACAGGGTGGGTTTTTTTCTGAGGAGTGCCTTCTTTCCCAGGAGGCAAGTTGGTATTTGATCCTGTCTTTTAGGTTAGGCCAGTTTGTATGCTCATGCAGGGTACAAGTATGACTGTAGTGATCTGTGCACAGGGTGAGGCAGCATGCCTTACTGAGTGCAATTTGGACCGTTTTGAGTTCTGCATCAGTAGCAGCTCCATAGACCACCAACCCACAGTCTATCATGGAGAGTATGGAGCTGGAGACTGAGATTCGGAGTGCTTCCGGGGTGAGGGATTTCTTATGCCTATAAAGGACCCCGATCTTTGTGTTTACCACTCTGACAAGGGAATCTACATGGTGCGTATAAGTGAGAGAGTCATCAATGGTGACTCCAAGGTACTTGAACAAGTGCACCTGCTCAATCTGCTCACCAGCCTTATTGGTGATTATGAGGGGAGCATGCCTGCGTTTGTTGTAGGGGCTGGATTGCAGCATGGCCTTGGTGTTCTTGTAATTTAGTAGCAGCTTTTACCTACTGAACCAGTCCTTGAGTTTATTGAAAGAGTTCTGTAGTTCTGTTTGTAGGGTAACCTGAGAGGTGCTGCTGCTCAGCAGCACGGCATCATCCACATACAGGATAAGTTTGGTGTCACAGGCTGTGGGTTGGTCATTTACAAAGAGGCTAAAAAGCAGGGGCCCTAGAATTGATCCTTGAAGGACTTCTAGGAGTACATCTCTGGAGCTGGATAACGTCTGCCTGATTTTGACTCACTGGCTCCTGTGTGTTAGGTAGTCATTGAACCAATTCAGGGCGTTATGTGCCACACCCAGTCTTTGGAGCTGGAGTACTAGTAGAGGGTGGCTGATGATGTTGAAGGCTTTGGTGAGGTCTGTCCAGTGTCTTGTGTGCGTAGTGAGTGTATTCCAGCAGTACCGTGGTGGTACTGTGTTTTTGCCTGAAACCATGTTGGTTTGGGCAGAGCGGATTGTACTTATTGAGGTATTCTGTGAGTTGACTTGCCATGATTTCTTCCAAAGCTTTGAATAGTGGGGAGAGGATAGATATTGGCCTGTAGTTTGACACCAGCACCTTGTCACCATTCTTATGCGCTGGAGTTACTAGGACTTCTTTTCATACCTCCAGAAATTGAGCTAGAGCCAAGGATTTATTAAATATCATTGTTATGGGCATGATAAGAACATCAAGGGTGAGAGATAGTAACTTCATGTCTAGCCCATCACTCTCCAGTCTTGTTTTGCCTAGGACTTTCCTGACCATCATCAGGACCTCCTTCACCATCATCTTCTTAAAGTAGAAGGCTGGGTGGTTAGTTATAGGCAGGTTGGCGCAACCTTGGTCCTCCACAGGCAGAAGGTAGTCTGGGGCAGCACTGAGGACAGGTCTGTAAAGGCCTGGTTAAAGGCATCAGCATTGGCTAGTGGATCTGAGGAGGATGAGTTATTAATGTTGACCATCTTAGGGTGCTGCTTTTGATTTTTACCAAAGATGTTCTTGATGTTGTCCCAAAACCTCTTTCCATCTCCCCATGCATTGTTAAGCTGGGTCTTATGGAAATCAGTTTTTGCGAGCCTGAAAAGTTTGGTGTACCAATTTCTAGCCATTTTGTAGAACTGTAGGTTGTGCTTGCTACCTGAGTTTAAGGCTTTTTCCCAGGGGCAGTTCCTCTCCTTTAGGAGGGAGAGGAGCTTGCCATCAATCCAACTGTTTACCTCCCCCGAATTTTCTGTTTTGTGCATGGTGCATAGATATCACAGATGGAATTGAAACCCTCAGAGAAAAAACTAAGGGCCTGGTCCAGCATAGGTGCCTTGTTAATGGGGGACTAGTTGTAGGCAGACAGGGATGATTTGAGGGACCCAAGTTTGCCTTTCCACAGAACCCTGCTCTCGATGAGGCGGGGTGGGCTTTTGGCAAGTTTAGTGGTCCATATAAAGGAGATTGGGGAGTGGTCACTCAGCATGTCCAGGAGAACCCTGAGTTCAGAGAATAAAGTCGGTGAGCTAGCTAAGACCCAGTCAATGAGGGTGCTAGTACCAGCCTTGTAGTTCTGCCTGGTGGGGTGAATTATGAGTTGTGTGAGATTGTGGGAAGTGATTAGGTCTCTGGAGGGTGTTGCCTCCTTACATAACCAGTTAATATTAAAATCACCAGTCAAGATGAGTTCTGAGCCCTTTTTGAGTGCGCTAATTTCTTCCATAACAAAAGGAAGGCCTTCCTTGGCTTTTTGGGGGGGGGCAGGTAGGTTGTGGCAATGGTAAGGGTCTTGCCTTTTAGGCTGACTTGTATTTTTACCACTAGTAGCTCATAATCCTCCACAACTTTGGAGATGGGGAGGATGGAGCAATTCAGTGAGTTTCTGGCATATAAGAGGCAGCCAACGCATTTCCTGCCTATTCTATGAGTCGAAATGCTTAGAATCCTTCAATGGCCACCTCACCATCTTTGATCCTACCCAACAGCCAGGTTTCAATCCTGCAAGTTACAAGACCTGAGACAGCACGTATTCACAGGGGTGGGGGGAGGTCATGTCAGAGAAATCTAATAGATTTATTTGACTGGCTGACCAGGAAAACAGATCAGTGTGGGACGGTGAACGTGGCCTACTTAGATTTTAGTAAGGCTTTCGACACTATACCTGGGCAGTTTAGGGGTGGGTCCTAAAGTGGTAAAATGGGTAAGAAAATGGTTAATGGATAGGAGACAGAGGGTCGTGGCAACCAGATTTCAGTCCAGGGAAGAGAGATTGATCAGTGGGGTTTCCTCAGGGCTCAGTAATGGGAGCTTTCCTCTTTAATGTCTTTGTAAGTGACATTGCAGATGCGCTAGAAAGGAAGGTATGCCTCTTTGAAAATGAAAGCAAAATCTGCAAAAGGGTAGACATTCTAGAGGGGGAGGAAGGAATGTACAGAGACCTGAAAAGACTTGAGGAGTGGTCAAGGGCATGGCAACTGAGTTTCAATGTGGAATTTTCAGAATCATGCACCTGTGGCACAGAAACCCAGAGGCAGAGTGCATGGGATAGGCACAAGGGATCTTAGTTGAGAAGCAAGGAGGGGAGCCAGAGATCATGCAGGATCTGCGATGACAGGATAGGCAGGGAAAATGGGCAGATTGGGTGGGCCAAGTTGTCCTTATCTGCCATTAGATGCTATGTTTCTGTTGTCTATGGCATGCCTTGGGTACATCAGCAGCTGCTAGACACTTGCCCAGAAGTAACTTACCGCAAGGATAAAATGACCATCAAGGAAAGCAGTGTAGCACACTAATAAGAACACCAAACTATGAACATGATGGCCCAGATTTGACTTTCATTAATGTCACTTACGTATTGCATAACCTTGAATAATTCACTTAAAGAGCCACTCTCTACTATAATAAAAATCTTAAAACCATTAGATTTATATATCATGCTGTATCCCCCTTTTGTCCCACTGTCCCTCATGGGACCTAATCCACTTACTCAACCCCTTCACCCTTCTTCTCTGGGATTTACCTCTTCTCCATTTCCATACCCACCCATCTTGCTCACCCAAGGCGGAGCCATCATGGCTGGACCCTAGCCCCAATGGAGACTTGGTCAGTGCAGCGGAGAGATCACCACAGTTGGCAGTGTGATACCTGCCATGAAGGGTGGATGTCCTCCAGCAGTGATTGCCATGTTTTTGTTTTTCTGTTTGTCCCGGTCCTTAGGATGCCAAGATGAGCTCCTAATGCATGCGCACACTGTGCGTGCATTGCATGTTGGTGTCTTCCACCCAGGTCCTCGGCTCCAACTGCACCACCACCTTTGGTCATCCCAGGTCTTCTCTCTGATGGCACCTCTCTGGCCCATTTAGCTAGCTTGCTTTTATATTTTGGGCCCACCATGACCAAAATCTGTAAGGCTACATAAGGGCTGGTCTATTTCCCCTTGGCTGAAATACAGATGATGCACACTGCCAAGTCCTGAGAATGCCCATATTCTTCATGGCTAGTATCAAAAAAGGCAAATTATGGGGTATAACAATAGATATATTAAAAAAATAATTTATGTAATTTTTGTACCAAGACATTACTGAGTGGAAATATGATTCCCAGGCACAAGGAAAGGAAGGAGAATATGGGATAAGGAGGGAGGATGTGGTGGCATCTTCAGGCAGAAGGTAATATACAGGAAGAAAGTAGAGTGGATCAGCTGGATAGTGGGCATGACTTAGGCCAGGATGGGCTGGGACAAGATGAGCTGAGCAAGGACAGCACTTGATGAGAGAGTATTGGTAAGGTGGGGTAGTGAAGTCCTGCAGGGGAGAAGAAATTGGGGGAAAGGGGGAAGGTGAAGTGGCTTAGGGCATATAGATGTGAGTCATGCTGCAAAGGAGACAAAAGAGGAAATATGGGCAAACCCAGATGAGGATCTGGTAGCATAGCCTAGAGATTACGGTAGTGAGCTGTTAATGAGCTTGGTACATCCATCCAGCAGACCTGGGTTTGATTTCCACAGCCTCCAGTTGCATATTGTCTGACCCTGATCAAGTCACTTAACATTCCCAGTGCTCCTTGGTCCGCCCTGTAAACTGGTCTTGTGCCCAGTGGGCCTTATCTAGTTGTCAAAGAAAAACAGCAGTAATAACAGGAAGGCGAACCCCCTCCTGAGGTTGAGGTAGGGAATGACATGGCACCTCTCAGGGTAGAGTGGTACCAGTTGGGTGCGAGGTGGGAGGGAGAAAACTGAGAAATGTAGGAGGCAGAAGATCAGACAAAACAGTTGGTTCTGAAATATCTTCATCGGGGATACCTGCACAAAACAGGGCAGAGCCCTTAGAACTAGTCCAGGGTTGAGGGGGCTCTAAGTATGGTGACATCTCAGAGGCCTCTTCTGTGACACCTTTCCTGACAACGCAGTCTTTAGAAAATGTGGAGTGTATGGTGCTCCCCAGGGTTGCTGTAAAATTAAAAGAGTCTTCAAACGGTAAGATCGAGGACAGGATGAAGGGACTTGATATTGTTTTGGTTCTTTGCTCTTTTGTGTATATCTACCATAAGCACTCAGCCTGTTCAAGTGACGTGGAGTTCAGGATTTTAATGGTTAATGTTAGCAGTATCAAGCCACACAGATCCAAACTGATAACGTTTGGTACCCGGCTGATCATGTCCTTTGAAGTTTTTGTTTTCCTGAAAGAAGCTAGATTGGGTTCCATTGATGAGATTCTATTTGCTTGACTAAGTTAGTTGTGCATGGGGCCCCTTGTTTTGTGGCATTCAACCTGGATTAGTAAGATAGGATAGATACTTTATTTAAGCTGCAGGCTTTTTAGTGTGCTATGGTGCCTAATATTGGACCTGGGTGGGGGATTTTGTTGTAACATATTGGGCTGGCAGTATAGCCTAGAGGTTAGAGTAATGAGCTATGAATGAGCTTGGTACATCCAGCAAACCTGTGTTTGATTCCCACAACCTCCACTTGCATACTGTGTGACTCTGAGCAAGTCGCTTAACCACCCCAGTGCTCCCAGATCATCCCTGAAAACAAGCACTTGTGCCTAGTGGGCCTTACCTGGTTACCAAAAGAATAAAAAAAATAAAAAAAGGTCTGGCTGATAAATGTTTCTGTACCTCAAACAAAACTGACAAGGGTGGATTTGTTTCAGGTCATTCAACCAGCTAGGACATTTGTGTTCAGGGGGCGAGGGTGGGGATTTTTACTGCAGGGATTGTTACTGTGTCACAGGGAAAAATAACAGGGGTTCTAGCTGTGAGGAAATATACTGTACCATGACGTTATCTTTAAGCGTCTTTACAGGATGCATACGGGCTGCAGCGCCCATAAGGGAGATTTATGTTTTTGAAGGAACAATCCCATGTTCATATTGACTTGTTTGTATCCAAAGCCACTTTTATATCAGTGGTGTGCATTACTCAAGTACTCAAGTGGAAATATATCCTAGAGGTTAGAGGAACAAGGTGTGAACGAGCTTGGTACGTACAGTAGACCAGACCTGAGTTTGATTCTCACAGCCTCCACTTGCATACTGTGTGACTCTGAGTAAGTCACTTAACCGCCCAGTGGTCCCAGGTGGCACCTGAAAACAGGCACTTGTGCCTAGTGGGCCTTACCCAGTTACTAAAGACTAAAATAAAAAAAAAAATCTCCAAACGTATTTTACTTGGATGCGCAGTGGATGGCCTTACTTCAAAAGGGGAAGGGCCAGTGGTGCTTAAATATGCAGTTTCTACAAAATCCAGACAGCATGACAGGTCTAGGAGAGTTGTATATTTCACATTGGTCGGTAAAATATTTATATGATGATATACTGGAATTGTTGGTGGGAAGCAATAAGAAGGTGAAGCTCTTTTTTAAGCAAAGGTCCATATTCTTCAGAAGAAAGCCTGTCTGAAGCACTTGGATCTCTATTATATAGATAAAGTTCCAAATGAGTGGGGTAAAAAAGTGGAAATGATATTTCTGTAGTACAACTGGGTAGCATCAGTAGCAGCAAAACATAGTTTTTGGACCCAGGGGTGGGGGTGCTGATGTAGAATTCTTTTGAATGCTGTAAAGATCAAATGAATTACCGAGTTATGATGGGTTTCTTATCTGAGAGGGGGATGGTGGGTATGATAAAAGAAGGAATCTTAGGGATTTCTCAGGATTACTTTGTGGCAATGTTGCAGAACCAGCCCAGAGGTATAGGGCTTATTTTCTGCAACAAGTGACAGTTCTGCAGGTTCCTCGGTGGGTAGTTAAACAGATGGTTGCATTAATTATGGAAGACAAGCACAGACAATGATAGCAGGCCTCAGTAATAAAATAAGTCCTGGGCAATGATGGTCTGATTGTAGAATTTAACAAAAACTTAATTTGGTTGATTTGGTGGAAGTGTACAGTTCCAAATTAGAAGAAGGGGGAATCCCCAAATCTGTGACAGAAGCAGTAATAATATTGCTGTTTAAGGATGGCAATGTTCAGAAAATTGAGAACTGCAGCCCCATCTGTCTGTTAACTATTGAATATAAGATATTGGCAAAGGCTCTATGTTCCAGGATGGGGGAGATGGTGCAGCATTTAATTGTGGAAAGCTATTGTCAAAGCTAGAATTGCTTGAAACAATCTCCCTTTTGGATAAGCCCCCTGCTGTTTTGGAGTTGATGTGTGTGCTGCACCCTGCTGTTTGCATTGATTCCTTACTCATTCTTGAAGCAGCACCACCTGCATCTTGTCAGCACGTTCATGTGTGTTTGTGTCTGAAAACGTATTTGGGAAAGAGCTGGAAGGTAGTAGCAGGAGTGCACCAGCATACCTCTCAGCCTTCTGTCAAACAAAACGAAGGACAATGAAGGACACTGACCTTCATAATGAGGGACACAGCCTCAGATATGGAAATACAAGCTCAGGCTACTGTGGAAACTACTGTGTTTACTAGTGCAAAGTACATTTTTAGTTTAGCATCTTAAAATATTACACATTTCTGCTATAAAGTCTGATTTTGCAGCCCGTTCTCTGTGTGGGCAGTACCTTTTCCATGAAGGATGGATGAGGGACAGATCAGTTTTGAGGGTAAAATGAGGGGTGCCTATTGTAATTGGGGACATTTGAGAAGGATGTGCACCAGAGATGTCCTTAGAACTGTCTCATGTATAGAAAAATTGAAATACAGAATTTGTCAGCAGAAAATGATTGCTTGGCCCACTTAGAATGCCAGATGTTCCCTGACTCATTTGTCTCCTAAGACCCTAACTGGTCTCCAGTGACCCTCCCTCTGCCCTACCTATTTACTAATATTCCCCTATATTAACCCATTCACTCTTGAGGGCCCTTACTGTTTTGCCTCCACTACTTCCACTGGCAGTTCCAGGCATCTACCACCCATTCCATAAAGTAATACTTCCTCACATCCCTCTTAAACTCCCCCCGGCTTTATTGCATGCCCCACGATCCTTGTGTTTTTGCTCATTTGAAAGGGACTGCTCTCCTTCACCTAGTTCGCTCCTGAGAGGTACTTGTAGGTTTCTGTATGTCCCCTCAGATGTATATGTTGAGATCCCTTGGTCTCTCCTTGAAGGCTTTTGGTGCAACTCCTGCATAATTTTAGTTGCCCTTCTCTGGACTGTCTCCACCCTGTCTATGTCCTTTCTGAGGTGCAGCCTCCAAAACTGGACACAGTACTTCGGGTGGGGTCTCATCAATGAGTGATACAGTGGCAACACCACCTCCTGCTGAAGATACCCCTTCCTAAGCACCCCATCATCCCACTGGCTCTACCCACTCCTTTGTCACACTGCCCTGCTACTTTAAGGTTGTCAATTATGATAGCCCCATGGTCCCTTTCCTGCTTAGTGACCATCAATATAGTCAGTATGTATTTGCTTTAGATCCAGCATTTCACAAGACTGAGTAAAACCTCAATATTCAGAGAGTCATGGCCCCTAATGATCCCTGTACACATAATAAGATTGCAGTATATGCAGATGATGCCTGGTTATTTGTAAGATCTCCTGTGCTCTCACTGCTCTGTCTGTCCCCTCCAATCCACTGAAGAAGAGTTGCTGGAAGTTCCCAAGGTTCACTTGCACCAGGGCTTTCTCCTTTTGTGCCCCAACCTTGTGGAACTCCTTCCCTGGTTACATTAGGGATTCCCAATCTCTAGAAATTTTTAAAAGGGAACTTAAAATGAACTTGTTTAGTCAGGCTTTTTCCCTTACTAGTTAGTATATCCTTTTAAGTATTTTTTGAGTTTGTATATTGCATGTATTATTATATTTTATTATTATGTTTTATTATGTATGTAAAGTGTCTTGAGTTGCAATTAAGAACGAGTGCTCAATAAACAAAGTTGATTATGATGATAATGATGTATCTTGTCAGAGACAGTTTATTGTTTGAAAGAGTTGTTGATAGATCTTTCTCAAGTTTCAGATGCATCTGGAGCCCAGATTAGTAGGAATGTGAGTAGGATCCAGAGCCTTACCAGATTTTGATATGGTAGCTAGCAACAGAACAACCACTGAACCCTTTAAGACCTTGGGGGTGAAGTTTGGCAGGGTAGACATTATAAAGTTAAACTGGGAAGGGAAAATGGAGGTCAGTACTGGGAAGGTAAACAGATGGGAAATGTGACATCTCTCAAAAGCAGTGAGGGTGTTGATGATAATGACTCTGGTCCCATTGTGGGAGCAGGAGCATTTGGTTAAACCAGTCCCTGTAAGAATGGGTAGTTTTCCTAAATACAATGTACATGCTTTAAAGTGGATTTTTAAATGTAAGCTGGTAATTCAGCTTTTGCGGGCTGAAAACCAGAGCACATTTTCACAAGTATGCACTTGGCAAGGGGCATATTTCTGCAATTAAGTTGCTTCTGAGGCAGGTCTTCCTCAGAAGTAGGTCACCTGGAAGGCAGACCAGGCAATACAGATAGGGCTGCTTCCCTGGCAGGGCTTTAACTTTTCAACCAAAGAGCTGAACTTCACTGTTGTGCCAGTTTGGTGGCATTGTGGAAAGGTCTACTGTCTGATAAACAAGAGTCTGTGGGTTTGAAGCCAGGCAAGATCCCCTCAGTTTCCTTTTTTCAGAAATTCACTAGAGTGGTGATCAGTGGTGGCGTGGAGTTAGAATAGTAAACATACTGGGAAATGTACATAAATGTAAGAAAGAATAAGTGCAACAGTAAAGTGGTGCCCGAGAGGCAGGGCTGCCTCGGAGGCAATTTTTGTTGCAGAAATGTGTCCTTTGCATGTGATTGATACCAGTTTCTTTGAGTTGGTGACTCTTAAGGACAGTGTGCTGTAACAGATAGAGGTACTTTTTTTTCTGACTAGTGTATTCCATTAAAAGATAGGGCTATGCATGGTTAAGAGTGTGGAAGAAAGTTTTTGGCCCCATTCCTTATGCCTTAGGCAACCTGAGACAGTGGATTGTCTTTTGTTAGAATGTCCTTTTGTATGGCTTGTTTGGCAGCACATCTCTAAGTCCTTATGAGAAGTGAGCTGTAATAGCCTCTCCTATAGAAGTGTAGTTTCTAGTTTCATTCCCAAAGAAGTACCATAAGGTAGTCTATTAGTGATCCTTGCTTTATCAAAGCACTTTTATCTGGCGAGCAAGGTGTCAGTTGGGAACATTTAGATATGCACTTGGAGAAGTCATGAAATAAATCACAGGAGATATAAGAAGATTTTATTTTTCAGAAAAAGGGAACATGGAAGTACACAAATGTAAGATTTTATGGGCAATACAGTATGTATGGAGAAGGAATGAGCAGATATGAACATATGAAAGTTACCAGCAGCAAAAGGCCACCCTGGTCTATCTAGGCAGTTCGAGATTGCAGCTAGCTCCCTATTCAGCAGCTGCCCCATCCACACCCCCTTTCCTCTCTTTACCCTCCCCTTTTCCCTGTCCCACCCCTTCTTGAAGCATTCCACTGTGTTACATGCCACCACCTGAGCCGGTAGTGCATTCTACTTTGCCACCACCCTCTCCGTAAAGAAACGCCTCCTCGCCTCCCTCCTGAATCTACCCCCTCCAGTCTCACGTCATGGCCCCTAGTGTCTCTCCTCACCCTCCTTCTGAATAGACTCTCTGTGTCTGTTTTAATTATCCCCTTCATGTATTTGAAGGTCTCATCCTCGTTCCCTTTGCCCTTCCTCTCCTCCAGTGTGTACATATTTAACTCTCTTAGTCTGACCTCATAGATAATTCCTTTCTTTCTGTGGTGCCTCGGCAATTTTGGTCTATCTGATGGCATTCTGACTTCTGTGTAAGTTTATATTTTTCTGAAAGGGACAGTAAATTTATACAGGGAGAAGGGTGAATGTCGGGTGTTGCAGTCAATTGTTGGGATGATGTAATTTCAATGTACTGTATACTGATTTTCTCATGTTATTTGATTTTAAACAGAAAAAAAAATCTCCCCTTCTCATTCAACAAGTGTTTCTGGATCTTTAACTTCCACTGTGGCAGTCACCAGAGATGGGCTGAAATGACCTTTGTTTAATATTTCTTTGGAAGGGTGTGCAACTAACAGCTGAGCACTACCGTAGTGCAGCACTGCAATGTCAGAGCTGGGTACCAGCTCAAAAAAGCTGCTCTGAAATGTTGGTGCAGTTTGGCTTTGCACCTGAATTGAGATTTTCAACTATTTTGCAGTGCTTCTAGATGGTATTGTTTATTTAAACAATAAGGCACAATGGGCTGTTTGTTATTGCAGGATTTATCCAAGCTTAGTGTGGTGTGGTGTGGTCTGTTCAAGGCCAAAGGCCAAGTGGCTTTAACCACATGTGAAGTATGTAAATCCCAGTTTGGGATCGACACATTTCAAAATGGCATGCTAGTCCAGGATAACTGGCCTTGACAAAAATGGTAGTTTCTGAGTTCTGAGTGGCAGTCCAGTGCATTTCAGTGAAAATTTTAAACTAACTTAATGGAAATAAATTGAATGGTGTGGCAGGGCTTGTATTGTACTATTATTTCATAGGATGGATGTAGGTGTAGAAGAACTTAATAAATGAGGAAAAACAATATGTTTCTTACATTTTCTGTTAATGCAGGGTAAGGGTACAGGCAGAAGTCTGTATTAGAAGAGATTGGAGAAATGCAGAATTAGTTAGAAGGACAAGGCATTGTCAGTTGAATGCAAAATTGTCATCAAGGACTAGGACAGGAAGAAGATGATTGAGCAGCGCTGGGAGTAGGAGTACCAGCATCAGGATCATCAGCAGAATAAGCAGAAACAGCAGAAGCAGCTGAACCAACAGATGTAGCAGCAGCATGCCCATGGACATGTCGAGTGCCTGGACCAGAAAGCAGCCAGTGGTTAATTGCTGGATCAGGATCAAAGGCATGCAGTTCAGGACCTTGTTTGTTTGTTTGTTTTGTTTATTTATACTGATAAGACCATGGGCCAGATGACCCATTTACATGGGCGACCAGGACACAAATAACAACAATACAAAATAAAAGACCAAACAGCAACAATATATGAATACATTACAATCATAAAGTCACTCATATGCCAATTATGCAAAACATTTACATTTGCATTCAGTGAAGAGGTACTGTTTCAGCATGTGTCTAAAAGAGGAAAATGAGACATTAATGCAGTCGAATACTAATTGCAAAGAGTTAAAAAAGAATGGGAGAAAATAAGATAGTGTCTTTTGGCCCATTATTGTACGCATTCTAGGAATAGAAAAATAATGTAAAGCTGATGATCAAGTCGTGACATGTATTCTGCTTCCTAAAAATTGAAAATAGGGAGACAAGCACCTTATGTTATCACTGTTTTGCCTAATAAACCTATCTGTAGTTTATATCTACATTCAGGGGAAAGCCAACCTGCCTGTTCAAACAGGTAGCAGTGATGTGTCCTATGTGGCAGTTGGATAGCGAATCCAGCAATTGAATTGAGGAGCACTTTAACTTTAGATAGTAAACCCTCCCCTGCTGAGAAATAGAACAGCAGTCCATAATCAATTACAGTTAATAAGAAGCTTTGAGCAAGTAACTGCCAGGTTGAAGTAGTTAATAATGGCGGTAATCTATATAATGCCCAATGTCTCTGATGTATTACCTTTGTCATATTAAGAATCTGTGGCTTGTTAGACCTTTATCAGTTAAGAGGCCTAAGTATTTCAATTATTAACTTGCTCAATATCCATACCTGTAATGGTGTGAATTGATAAAGAGAGATCTGAGTTCAATCTTTTTCTTGAATTGGAGAACACCATAGTTTTTTTTTTTTTTCATTAAGTACCAGCCCATGTCTTTTAAACTAGTTCTGGACCTCTAAAAAGCAATCTGCCAAATTATTCTGTATCTCCCCAAAATGGGACCCACTCTTGAGAACCACTGCATCATCAGCATATAAAAAAATGTGCGACTTTGTGCACACAAGAGGAAGAGTGTTAACAAAAAAGGTTAAACAGAAGGGGACCCAAAATAAAACCTTGTGGAATACCCAGAGAAACAGCAGCAGGAAGTGAAAGTTGTCCATTAATTTTGGTTTCCTGAGTACGGTTGCTCAAGTAACACCCGAGCCAGTCTGTGATCTCTGTAGATATCCTTATCTTTGTCAGTGTAGAAAGCAGAAGACCATGATTGAGCAAATCAAAAGCCTTGGTGAGGTCCATGAACATGGCCCCAGAAAAAAGCTCATTATGAACCATGCTTGTGAACCCCACCAAGGCAGTAGTGGTCCTATGTCCTCACCTAAAGGCATGCAGTGCTGGCATAAGTATGTTATTTTTGGACATGTACTCCATAATTTGATCAAATATAGTTCTCTCCAGGACCTTCGAAAGTGGGGCCAATAATGAGAGAGGATGAAAAACCTTCTACTAATACCTGCAGGAGAGACTGTAGTTAATCATCAGCCAGCCATATCCTGATTTTAGTTTTGATTAGGTTCTAACAGAAAAAACTCTTTCACATTTTGCAACTGGTGCACTCATTGTCATAAGCATTTCGAGTAAATCAAGAATGTGCATAATCTGAGGTGTTTTTTCTTTTAGTAATCTTGTACACATCTGCAAATAGGGTTTGTCAACTGCAGATTTCAGTAGTGTTTTAAATGAAGCATACTCTGACTTTATATGTTCCTGCTGCTCCTCTGTGAAAAAAAAGAAAGTATTTAACCAAGTTTGCTGGTTCTATGCAATAATGGCAAAAGCCTAAAGGCGATCGCCGTTATTGCAAAGTCAAAGTGCCAACATTTTATTTGAAGTTTGCAATGAAAAGTTCCAAGTTCCATCTTATGTCTTTGAACACATGACAACTCATGTCTCAGCATGAGCAACTGAATGAGCAACACTCTCGTTCCCTGCCTCATTTGCTCCACCTCTCTAACAGCTCAGTCAGTAGTGTGAAGCAAGGGAAGGAGTTGTGCTGCTGATTGATGACTCCTTATGTCAGTGACCCCCCCCATTGCTGGGAACCCGTGTTCCTTCTCAGCTGCTCCCACACCCCCGGCCCTTACCCTGACTTGTCGATCAGGTGACTGTCAGAAGAAGCATCATGTGACGCTGTTGGCTGCTGCACCTGCAGCGTAGCACGGGCCTGACCTTCAGCAGACTGGTACATGCCACTGTAACACCTCCTCATTGCTACAGCACCCACCTCATGCTGTGCATGCCTGCCTGCTGCCTCCCTCAGCTCCATTTGACCACCAGGCTTCAGAACAGATGCTGGGACCCCTCCCAGTTGGATGCCAAAAGTGCTGGTATGAAAACAGAATTACTGCAGGCTCTGCAGAGTGATGGTTGTCCATGGGCAAGTGTCCCCTTCAGAAATGGTTATCCGTGGGAGCAAAAAGGTAGCCTGGGACATTTAGCTATGGGATTTGTCGATCCCTAAATAATTTACATCCTGGAATGCTTTATTGCAACTATATAATGGAAATAATTCAATAATCTGTTAGCATATATTTCAAATGTATGGTAATTTATGTGCTTTTATATACATTTAATTAAATTGTCCTCTCCAAAAAAATGTATTGCACTGCAGGACTGATGTAATTATCCCCCCTTGTCAAGCTTTCATGAAAGAGAGATTTTCTTACTTTGTGGAGATTTCTATTTTATTTAAGCAGCACTACTAGAGAGATAACAACAAAATATAGCATTAAGGTTTACAGTAGGTAGCTGTTTGAGTTGTATGGTGTGTGTGTGTGTGTGGTGTTAGCATTCTGATGTGCCCACAGCGCAGCTTCAGAATAAATGTATAGCACTGCACTGGCAACTGGGAGGTAGCAAGCAAAAGGTTTCTTCTCTTCTTATACTGTGGGCTGCAGGGGAGCATGGTCTGGCAGGGAAAGATGGTGGATGCTTACTAGCCCAGATCCCTCAAGTATCAGCTGTAATTAACTAAAACTACCACTACATTGAATGCAGCAGAGATACCAAAGATGCAAATGGCAGCTTTCCCTCATGGCAAGCCAGCAGCAACAAAAAACACAGACTCACATTTGAATCAGCTGGAGTAGCTAGAAGTTCACCCACACAGCAGAAAGGCAACACCAGAACCAGGGCCATGGCATCCGGAGGGAACTCTGGAGTGGAAGACACAGACTACTCAATTGCTTCACTACCAGCAACGATTAAAAACTTCCAAAATGTAAAAGAAGGGTTCCAAAATGTCAGCACCAAATCCTATATGTACAAAATATCCTGGCCATGCTTACAGAAACTACCCTTGTGCACTTGGAGTACCACATCAGTGATCTCAAGGATGTGGTTGCAGACATTTGCAGAGAACAGAGCACTCTAAAAACAGGTTCTAGCTAGAGTCAATATGGCTGTGGAGAGCTGCAAATGACTGAAGTTGCACCTGTGCGTAGAAATTTTGGAACGACTGCATGTAACTCAGCCATTTTTTGGAGTTGGTTCACCAAATTTTTAACATGGCCTTTTTTGGGACCCCACCTCATAAAAAGTGCCACTGTCATTTCATTCACTTGTCCCAAAAGGTGACTTCACAGAGCAACTGCGCTGTTCTGAGCCACAGGTGCGAAAACATGTTTTGGGTAGGATGTGAAAAATGACAGCTATACTGTTAATAAGGAGGTGTGCAAAAATGGCAATGCTGAAAATCTGGAGTGTAAATATTTAAAGTTAGTGAATTTAGGAGAGTGCATACAAATTGTACAACACACAGTCATATCACAGTCATTTTGGGTAATTTTTTGACCAAATTTGCAACATGGGCTTTTTGGAACCCCACTTCATGAACAGTGGCACTCTCAGTTTATTAATTGGTCCTGAAAGGTGATTCCGTGCAGCGACTGCAAAATCACCTTTCAGGACTGAGTAATGATATAACAGTGACAGTGTTCACGAGGTGGGTCCCAAGAACCTCATGTTAAAAGTTTAGGGCCAAAATTCCTAAAAATGGCTGATATATTAAGATAAGTTGAAAACCCTATTGAGTGCCATTATACGGTGCTTACCTTTGATTCTTCAGTTTGTGGTTCAGCTTTAAAGAGTGCAGACATGTCCGTCCAGAGAAGATGACAGTGCCAACCTCTGGAGGTAAGTATGGGGTGAGGGAGGATGCAGGAGGTGGGTGCTCAGTGGGAGGGTGGGGATGGGGATGGGGACTGGGGTGATGACGAGGGATTGTTTTCTTTTTTATGGGTAAAAAAAGATGTTGGGGGACTGTTTTCTTTATTTTTAGAGAAAAAAAAACTTTGGGCACACTGGGGTGGGCTCCCAGTGTGCCACATGAGTGAGGATGGACAGACATGATGCTGAAAAGGGAATGGGCACCCCAATGTCAGTGGGGGGAATAAATAAAAAAAAATTGGGCACACTGGGGTGGGCTTCCAGTGTGCCACATGAGTTGGGGGGTACATAATGCCGACACGGGGATTGGCACCCTGATGTTGGTGTGGGAGAAAAAAAAACATACATTTGGGCACATTGGAGTGGGCTCCCAGTGTGCCACATGAGTTGGGGGGGTTACATGATGCTGACACGAGGATTGGGCATGCCAATGTCAGCACAGGAATGGGAAATGGAGGGGGGAGGACTGCAGCACTGGGAGGAAGCAGGAGGGTTTCATTACTCACTGATGCTGGGAGGGAATAGAGGGAGCGGGGAGGACAGGAACAGTTGGAGGGTGCGGGAGGAGTGCCATCCACAAGATGGCAGATGTGATGGAACTGTGCATGTGCAGCATTCGCACATGCATAGTTGTGGCTCACAAGATGGCGGCACAAGGAATATGGAAGTAACAGCTGAAATAGTGTGGCTGTTACTCCATAGCAGCAGATTGTGGCAGCATGTTACAAGCTCTGTTGGATGTTTGGAAGAATACTTCCAAATGTCCAATGGAAGGTGCCATGATTGGCCATTTTAGGAGCAACAGATTGATTGCAAAATGGCTGTAGGCTCTTCCCACAGCCATAAAAATGGCCACTGAACTCTAGGAAGAAAAGAACAACCATGAGAACTGGGCCTTCTGATCCAGCCTGCACCTTGTGGGGCTGCCTGAGGGTAAACTGGGTAAACATAACACAATATGCAGGGTAATCATAACACAATAAAAGGATGTACAGATTTTATATATACACAAGATGGCAAATGCTGATGCTATCAACAACCATATTGAAAATATAAAATGAAACCTGTTGCTTAAGGACAAATCAGTGGAAGAAAGATGGAAATGTATACAATTAACATTTACACAAACCTGCAACACATACATTAAACGAGTTAAGAAATACAGCTGCAAAGGTATTAAGCCTAAATGGATAAAACAAATGTAATTGAGGCACAGGTTAGGATGCACAGGAAAACCAGGAGAAGTCATAAAATTCACAAGTAGCATTTTATTATCAATAATAATAAAATAAAAAAGTTAATTGTACAGGATAGCTTTTCTGGAAGACAATTCAAACAAAAAAACAAAGTCAAATTCTATGTTTCTATGTTTCTATGTCCTTCTGACACTTTCTTCAAAATCTCAGTCTCTCTCAGTATCTCCAGCAAAAGATTGCTTTCCTTATGTAGAATGCCTTTTCCTGGCAATTAACTTCTGCATCCTGAGCTTGTTAAGATACATGTCCTGTTTTCACACAATGTCCTAAAACATTGTCAGTTTCTTTCCTTGCGGGCACAACAAAATAAAACATTGTGTCCCAGAACTGAACTCCTGTTGACAACTCTGCAAATAAGCTTGTGGAGATCAAACTGCATCTCAAGGTTAACCTGCTGAGTCCCAACTAGTCATTTGCAATCATTTCAACAATATAGCTATATACATTTTCAAACTAGAGAACCCAGTTTCACAGAAACAGCCACATATTTTTATAACCATTGATAAGCAAGGGGAAGATAATATATAAACAGCAAGGAATAGCAAGTAAAGGCAGGGAGATAGTAAGAAGGGGAGAATTGTGAGACTGTCAAAGTGATCAGTTCCTAGGTCTTACAAGAAAATTGGATTGTGCAATGAGACAGATAAGAGAAGGAAAATGAGAGGATATGATAGATCCTTGCTTTTAACTCTTTCTCCATAACATATGGGACATGGTCTTATTCAGCCCTGTCATACACACCCTCTTTAAGAGGGAACCTGTTTTAAAAAAAACAGGTTTCCAAAGCTTTCTTTTAATTCTCTTCCAACATTACCTTATAACTTTTACAGTTCTATGTATATTGTTAAGGGGCATGACAAGGTGGCGGTGGTGTTAAGGTTTTTGTATAAGCTCTGCTGTAGAGCAATTAAGGTGGACAATTGTTTTAAGGTAGAAAATTGTTTTAAGGAACATGACAAAGAAATAACAGTTAATCAATAAGGGTGATTAGGGTGGAGATGTGTTATAAAGGATGAGTAAGGTGGAAAATTGTTAAGGGACATGACAAAAAACAGGGTGGAAACATGTTATAAAGTGTGACTAAGGTGAAAAAGGAGGAAAAGTGGGATTCTAAAGGGCAAGCAGAAGGTCTAACAAAATGTGACATACAAGGAAGGGTTATGGAAGAAACAGGATGGAATCTAGTGGAAAGGGCTGGTGGCAGGGGATAAGAGAGGGGTACAGAGGGCATGAGGAAAGAAGACAAACTAGGGTGGGAAGAATAGTGGGTTGCAATGGATGTGGGGTGGCTGTTTAAATGAACACACTATGGAGACTAGGAGGGTGTCCAATTTGTCAGAGACTAGGAAGACTGGAGGCTGAATTGGGGAGGTTAAGAAGTGAGATGGAGTGGAGGATAGAGACTAACAGGAAGAAGGGAGAGGAAAGGCAAGGGAGGAGAAAAAACAGGAGGATAGAAAGTTTGTGGAAGGAGAAAGGGAGAACGTGGAAGAGGGGAAGGGGAGAAGGAACAAAAGCAAGGGAAAGGGTCATTGTACAGGGGTGCAGAAAATTAAAGACTAATGAAAGCACATAAAGCTAAGCCAGAGTATCAAACAGGTTCTCACCTTTAGCCAAATTACAGGACAAGGAGGAGAAGGAGAGGGGAGGAGCGGAGGAAGACATTAATCTAGGATCCAAAAATAGGGAATCAGGAATAAAGAGTATAGCAAGGGGAAATGGGTGGGGTGGAGTGCAAGAGTGACTCAGCAGGAAGGGGAGAGGAAAAGAAGGGATGAGGAGGACAAAGGATGACAAAGTGAGAAATGCAAAAAGGGAGACTATAGAGCAAGAGGGAGAAGGGCAGGAACATATGAGAAGAGTTGGAGACAGTAAAAGAAAGGACAGCACAGAGGGGAATGAAAGAGGAAATAAGGGAGGGAAGAAGGAGGTTGTACAGAAGGGAGGAAGGATGAGGTGGACAGCAGGAGCAACAGAGGGGAGATATGGGAGTAGTAGACGGGCTGGAGGAAATTACAGAAGAACAGTTGGACAGATGTAGGGCAGAAGCCCAGGATAGAAATACAAGAATTACAATGAAAAGGGAATCAGGACAGGAGTACTGGGACACACCCAGGGTTGCAGAACATGGAGTTGGCTATGATCTAAGGTGACTCAGTCATTAAGGGGATCCACTGGTTGAGGAAGAGGCTGGCATATAAAAGGAGGTCAGTCTTCTGCAACCCAGGGATGGAGGCAAGCAGGGCGCTACCAAGAATAAAACAGCATATTAGATTGCCTGAAGGTAAACCACACCTGGTTCTACACCTCAGGATGAATGATGTGGTGGGGGAAGATGTAGAGGAGGTACAAAAAAGTTTTAGGGAGCTATCCAGGGGATGTAGAGGGTTGGTTGGAACTCTGGTGTTCTCAGAGGTCTTGCTAGTGCACTGCACTAGTATGTCTAGACAGCTGAGAATAAAAGATTTTAACCACTGGTTAAGGGAATGGTGCAGGAGGGAGGGCTTCACATGCATAGGAGAATGGGGGGACACGTGGGTAGAGGAGAACCTATACACGAGACATGCTGTTTTTCCCAGCCATAGGCCGCTGCTTTCACTTGAAATAAAGGACAGTATGGACATTATGGTGAGAAATTGGGTATGGCCTTATTTGTTGTAACAGGGATGGGAGTGCCATGACTGTTCTGGGTTTCCTTTTATGGAATTTAGGGAATTAGAAAAACTAGGTAAATTAAGGGTGGACAAGGCAATGGGTCCTGATGCGCTACATCCCAGGGTGATCAAGGAGTTGAGGGAGGAACTTGCGGCACCACTCACAAAACTGTTTAATCTATCTTTGGACAAGAGGAAAGTCCCAGAGGACTGGAAAAAGGCAGACCTGGTGCCATTGCACAAGAGCGGAAGGAGGAACGAGGAAACTATCGATCAGTTAGTTTTACCTCTGTAGTAGGTATTCTGATGGAGGCACTCCTAGAAGAAAGATTAGTACAATATCTAGGGGAGGGATGGCTCATGGACAACAGCCAACACAGGTTTACAAGGGGGAAGATCATGCCAGATGAACCTGATCTAATTCTTTGACAAGATGACAGAGGTATGTGATCAGGGAGGGGTGGTGGGCGTAGCCTATCTGGACTTCAGTAAGGCATTTGATACCGTCCCTCACAGGAGGCTGATGAACAAGTTGGGCAGCTTAGAGGCATGGAGGAGATTAACAAACTGGGTGGAGAACTGGCCAGAAGACAGAACTGAAAGGGTGGTCGTCAATGGAGATCATTCCAGGGAGGAAAAAGTGACAAGTGGGGTACCCCAAGGGTCAGTATTGGGCCCAGTACTATTTAACATCTACATTGGAGATATAATGGAGGGTCTACATGGGAAGGTGTGTCTTTTTGCAGATGACACAAAGATCTGTAATAGGGTGCATAGGGGGGTTGGAGGAGATGAGGGATGATCTAAACAAGCTGGAGGAGTGGTGAAGGAGGTGGCAATTGTGCTCTAATGCTAAAAAATCCAATGGCAAGCTACACGCTGGGAGGAGAGGAACTGGAGGCAACCCAGCAGGAAAGGGATCTGGGGATAATCATCTCAGATAACCTGAAGGTGGCAAACCAGTGCAACAAGGCAGTGGAAATGGCAAACAGAATGATGGCTTGCATAGGAAGGGGTATCACAAGTAGGAGGAGAGAGGTGATCATGCCACTGTACAGGTCCATGGTTAGACCACACCTGGAATATGGGGTACAGTTCTGGAGACCACACTTGCAGGGAGACTGGGATAGAGTGGAGAGGGTCCAGAGAAGGGCTAACAAAATGGTGCAAGGCTTGCACAAAAGATCATATGAAGAATGGCTTGAGGAACTTGACCTGTACACACTGGCAGCAAGGAGAGAGGGAGGGATATAATGAAAACTTTTAAATATTTGAGGGCAATAAATAGGGTGAGGGAAGGGAGTATTTTCAAACTGAAAACACATCAACTAGGGGACACAGCTTAAAACTGGAGGGAGGCAATTTTAAAGGAAATATGAGGGGACAATATTTCACTGATAGAGTGTTGGGTCCTTGGAATAAGCTGCCTGAGTAGGTGGCAGGAGTAAACTCGGTGAGGGAGTTTACGAGGGCATGGGATATCTACATGGAAAGTAAGGGTCTGCATCCAGGTGGGAAAAAAGGTCCTGGAGAATGCATTAGAAAGGGAGGGCAAGAAAGTGGGGAGTAAGGAAAATAGAGCAAACAAGCTCGTGGGGGGGGAAGGGGCAGACTAGGGCTGAGTGGTGCTTTTCTTCTGATATATTTATATGTTTCTATGTTTCTGTATGCAGTATCCCTTTTTCATACTACATTTTACATCAAACAGTTCAGTTTAAGCACACACATTTGTTATCAACCTTCTGAATTCTCATTTCTAATGTTTTCAGTTTATTAGTTTAGCCATTAGCATTGCAGCAAAACCATTACACATTTTGTTACCCATTTATTTCTTCTCCTTATATCTCTCCCAGCCCTGCAGGAAGCATACCTATTTTACTAGAATGCCCCTTCTTTTCCCAGGTAGTCTTCCTCTGTGGGCCTTCTGCTTCTCCTGGTCTCTGGGAAGTAAATACTTTTGTCAGTGGGGTAATCATATCATTCTCTTTGGGGGCTACAGCCAACATTAGTTGTCAGGAACTGCAGGATCCACAGTAGGTTGTTACCTGCCTGAAGACTCCTGGCCAGTAAAAATGTGGAGGAAGGTTTGCCAAAATTTCCTTCCTAGATGTCTCCCATTCTGATCATTGTGTGCCCACTGTATCACCTGCATCTGACATCTGGTGGGAACAACCACCTGCTATTCTAGCTTGGTTAACCTGCTGTTAGGATATAACCTGAATAATACCCCTTTCTTGACAATATGATTGGGATGGGCTCTGTTATCCACCCCAGAACCAATAAATACACCATCAGTACTTTTCACATACTGGTATAACCTACAAACATGTGTATCCCCATTTTGTAGCATACCCCAGTCTCTGAATCTCTAGGGAATCCCTGGTTTAGCAAAAAGATCAGTCCCTTCAGTCAACTCACAAGCTTCTTCCTCACCCTTCAACTGCTGTACTAAAGGGGCCATGCCTCCATCTTGAATTACATGATCTGCATCTTGGGGAGTCCTTTCTTGTCCACCACAATCAAGCACCTTGTCTCTGCATGACTCACACCTCACCCTCTATGACCCAGCACCGGACATTCCTCTATCTCTGATTCTGGATCAACAAGGTTGTGCCCAGAAAATACAGGAAGCTCGGAATTCTCCACCTCCATCTCGGATATCACAACTGGTTTTCTTTACTTTGACTGGACTCCCTTTGGCATCTGTCTGCAACAGATGGGGCCTCTCCTTGCCTCTCAACTTGATCCGACTTGTTCAGGGGCTTGCCTTTCTTGATGAATTCACAATGCTGCTCCTGGTGGACTACTCGGACCCCTGGGTATCTCTGCTCAGCCTCCATCTGTCATTCTGTGAACCAGTCACCCATTCTGTTAAGGTTTCCACCATGTGCATCACTTGCTTCACTCCTCAAACGTTATATCTTGGCCACTCCATGGTGTCTCTGTTAGGCACAGTACTGCCAGCCATCGGTTTGGTGATCATACCTGTTCTTAACACACCTCTGCTTGATTCTTGTCTGGCCACCCATCTCAGATCTGCTCTATGTTGTATAGCCCAACATTTGAAGAAGGCAGACATGCTTTCAGGTTCTGTCCCTGCCTGTTCTTCTTCTTTTTTCCATCACTGGTGCTGGCTGTACATTCTGAGTCTGGCCTTTTGTTTCTGCTTCTAGTTTGGCTACCATTCTTTTGGTAATCACTCCTGGGCTTGCTGTTGCAGGATCCATAACCTTCTTCTATGCTTCCCTGGTACCAGGTCTAGTACCCACGCACACAACTCCTGGCTAGTGGTGGGTGAAGTGCTCTGCGAATTCATGAAGTGCTCCGCAGCGCGAAGCACAGTACTTCATGTCATAATGGGTAACGCAAAGTCTATTGAAAACAATGACTTTGTGTTACTCTGCCTTCTCCAAACCACTACTCCACAAATTTTAAAGCGAAGTACATTGAAAACAATATACTTCACCTCACTTCACCTTGCTTTAAGCTCCAAAGGTGAATTTTGCAGTGATTCATGGGATTTCAGGTCACATGGTCTCTAGATTGTTCTGCACAGCCTCAGTTCGAGGTAGCATGTGTAGGAAGCTGTAGGAGACAGTCTGCTCTGAGAGCTCTCTGCGATTCAAACCTAAAAGCTGTTAAAAAAAGCCTTTTTGAGTCATTTTTTTTTTGCTGAAACTAAACTTTAGTTCATTGATTGAGCCCTTTTGTGCTCATATCATTGAATATTTATTGTTAGTGTATGGATTTTGAATGTTAACGTACAACATTCAGTCTGTATACTGAGAGACCGTGGAAGTGTACTTTGGGGGAGGGGCATATCTGTGGTGTACATAGACTTAAGTTGGAGAAATAGGGAGTTCTTTGTTTTTTGGTTGTATTTTTCTTGTATAACTGACTGTGTTAATGTACACACAGTAATATTTTCAGTACTTGTTGACATTTTTTTGCTGATTGTTTGTGTTGTGGACCTGGTGCAGCAGTGCATAATTTCAGGTTGTTTAAAGTACGTGGTATATTACTGAAGTTTTCAGTTTGCTACTCATTACTTGTAGACAAAGTGTGTGTGTGTGTGTGTGTGTGTGTGTGTGTGTGTGTGTGTGTGTGTGTGTGTGTGCAGTGCTGCGTGACATCAAATAACACACCTTTTATTGTGCCTCAGTGTAATTGCAGACACAGCAGTGTGAACCTGGTATCCACTTCACCTGCATGATTTTGTACTGCCATTGTGGTATCTTGTTTTTTTGCACTGCCATAATCTGCAGTCAGTGGCCCCCCCCCACCACCGGCAAAAGGTATTCTTTTCCTGATTGGATTGCTTGTGACTTGAGAGCACCACTGGTTAGTTAAGGTGTTGTTGAACTTGTCATGACTTTGTGTCTGTATCTCTTGTTGAAGCCATAGTTGTTTTTTGGCTTCACATCCAGAGTCCCCCCCCAGCCCTCACCCAGAGTGAACATTCCAAAATCTAAATTTGTCTAGAATATTCTTAGTGATCCACCAAAATGCCCACAAAGAGATGTGCAAGCAAAGCTGTTTTTCACCATGGCACTGCTGCCAGTGGTAAGAGTGTCTGTGGACGTGGAAGTACACAGTTGCAGAAGTGCGTTGCTGATGTGAGGAAAGGTATTTCTCCTGCAATGTTTTTTACAGTGCAATCGGTAGCTTCATTCATAGTTGGAGGAGATGATGTTGTCCCAGCTGGTGGTGTTAGTGCAGTTGCTGGTGGTGGTATGAGTATTGCTGCCTTAAGTTCCACTTCTGACCAGTTTACCATGACCAAAAATATAGTGGAGTGTGAAGCAGTGCCAGTGAGTGACAGTGTAGATTATGTCATACTCCCCAGTAACATCCCAGTAACTGAAAAGAGGATTCTGATCATCATGTCAATGACAGCACACAATGTCACATTTCTTCCACCGTGTTTTAGGTCATGCATTTGCCATGCAGTGATTCACGGTGTGGTGAAAAAATATCGGGTGATGGTGATGGTGATGATGATGAATCTGATGATGATGATGCTGTTAAGGTTGCAACATGCAGTCCACATGCCAGCATCCAAGCAGAAGATGTGGATGATGCTGATGAAGATGATGATGATGTCAGTGACTCCTGTTGGGAACCGGAGAAAAAGAAATTCAAGGTGGCTGTGTCTGGGTCTGTTTGCATTAACCCCCCCCTCCGTAAAAAGTCGTGATTTACCAGTTTCAGTTGATGCTGATGATGACCCAGTAATAATGATAAGTAGTTGTGGTGGTCAGTTGCAATCCAAGTGTGTCCTGCCTGAAAAATCATGTAGCACCCCCCCCTCTTCATGGCTTAAAAAAATGGAGTCCAATAAGCAGCATCAGGGACATGTTAAAACTAGAGCATCACAATCCCTTGTTTGGGATTTTTTTGTGTACGATGCAAATGATGAGTCAGTTGCAATCTGCCAGGTTTGCCAGGCATGTGTGAGGCGAGGTAAAAAGAGGTGCCATCTGGCATAGGGGGACAGCATACACATCTTAAGAACAGGCACATGGCACTGTGGACCCAGCACAAGATGGCAACTAATACCTATACCTATACCACAGTGGGGCGTTCACCCTCATCATCAACCATAACAAGCATGTTATCCCCTTCCACGATTGTAACATTAAATAGAACATTAAATGTGTGCAGTTGTGATGAAATAAGAGCAGAGGATTACTACTGGCATGATGAGGTGGAGGAGCATAATGATTTTGAAATGTTGTCTAGTGGTGGTGAGAGTAGCAGTTTTGGTGGTTGTGGTGGTCAAAGCAGCATGTCTAGTGCAAGTGGTACATCAACCCCTGTTGGTAAATCTGGGAAAATAACTGCATTTCTGGGTTTGTCATCACCTGTGCAACCATCTTCATCACACATCCACACTCCACCCACTGCGATGTGCAGCGCAGAACCAGTTGTCATCACACTCCTTGTAAAATGCTTAAGTCAGCCCACGTTACAGAGTGTTTTTGTACATAAGCTGAAGTACCAACCCAAGCATACAGTGTCACATGAATTTAATGTTGCTGTAGCTGAAATGCTGGCAATTGATCTTTTGCCCTTCTCCTTTGTGGAGAATTCTGGGTTCCTGCGGTTTGCTGCATGTGCCTGTCCAAAATAGAAAGTCCCATCCAGGACATACTTTTCCACCGGTGCTGTCCCCGAGTTGTACTGTACTGTATCCGACTCTGTAAGACATGCCCTTCAACATTCCTCCTCTCCATTCATCCATTTAAGTATGGATATGTGGACAAGTGGCAAAACAGCAGGGAGTTCATATTTGTGTATAACTGCACATTAGGCGCAGGTGCTGGGTGTTGTTTGTGCCGTTGGTAGTGTGAATAATTAGTGTAGTAAGGTGGAGTGTCGTGGTAGCAATCTTCCAGGAATTCGACAGCATGCAACAATTGCTATGCACAATGTGACCTGTTCACACACTGGTGAAAACATGTTGGACATGGTACTGACTGAAATTGACAAGTGGCTGAATGCTCTGTCCCTGAGAGCTGTGTTCATAGCAAGTGACAATGGGTCAAATGTGGTGAAATGCATTACGAATGGTGGCTTTCTTCGGGTTCCATGCATGGCCCACTGTTTAAATCTTGTGGTGCAGGAGTTTCTGCAGCACCTCACTGATATAAAGGAAATGCTGACAGCTGCACGCCGTATCTGTTCTCACTTTTCACGCTCTGCAAAGGCCCGTGACCAACTTCGGCAGTTGCAGATCCGAAACAGCCTCCCGCAGCACCACTTGAAGCTGAAAGTTGTCATCTGGTGGAACACTTTATACATGGCAGAGAGGTTGTATGAACAGTACAAAGCCATCTCAGAATATCTTGTTATGCACACTAGCTGTGACAGTTCCGAGGCCTCCACGTCTATGACGACTGAACAGCGGCACCTCATGGACTCTGTAATAACAATCTTGAGGCCTTTTGAACATGCCACACAGGCAGTGAGTGGTGAGTCTGCCTTCATTAGCCAATCAATTCCACTGCTGTGGGTGCTGAGGTAGACATTGGTGAATGTACAGCATAGCCTTGATGTTGCCAGAGACAGTGCTCGCAGTGTGTTGCTGAAACACATGCTGACAGTATTCGACCAGAATCGTCACATCTTGAGCATTCAGCATAGTGAAAACTTTGCAATAGCAACAATACTGGACCCACAATACAAATGTGGAATTGCCTCAGTACTGGAGGGCGGGCCTGAACAGGTAAAAACTGTCAGTGGGCAACTGGTGCGCTTGGTTCATGGGGCATAGAAGTCACATGCCAAGGTCAACAAACTTCAGCAGCATAATCAGGCTGAAGGTGAACCTGGAGGAGTAGTACCAAGCATATCCTATAAGGGGAAGGGAACTGCAGTTCCAGGTGGTCTGTCATCAAAAGCGGTTGGCATTAACCCACTTTGGGAGGCTTTGTCCCAAGTGAGGATTTGTGACATAAATGATTCATGAGAAGTGGATGATGCATCAAACACTGGACTTAATGCAGCACAGCGAACGGTTGAGTCATATTTGTCTGAAAACAGGCATCTGTCAATCACTGATGATCCCCTTTTATACTGGAATGGAAAGGTCAGTGAATGGCCAGAGCTGACCATTGTGGCACTGAAGTACCTGACATGCCCACCCTCCAGTGTGAGTGTCGAGAGGGTATTCAGCTCAGCAGGTACAATAGCTCGGTATCATCATACAAACCTCTGTCCTGCAAATGTCAGTTTGTTGACATTCATAAAAATGAATGAGAGGCACATACCAGGTCAGACTGCAACCTCAGTATTTGTACCCCGGCATAGTCATGGTTTTGCTGATGTTGTAGAAAGGGACCATCCTGGTGACACTGGCAGCATGAACCGGCCTACCACTGGCATAGATGATAACACAATGGAGAAAGAACTTCCCAGTGGTCAGAATTCAGACATAGAAGACTGTGAGGGCAGCTTTCTTTATGAGGATGAGGATGAATGATGATGAGGTTAATGTTGGCAGGTTTTAACTTAAGTGGTTAAAAGGCTGTCACATTTCTTGTGTGATACATGTTTTCTTTTTCATAAAGTTAAATCAGTGTCCCACTCATAGTGACTCAAATTCCATATGTCACATCACATCTATAATACAGAGCACAGTATATCCCAGCCCCTGGACTACCACCACCATAAGACCACTGTTCGCCACTGCCACCATAGGGAATGTGACTGTGTCTTAACCCAGGACTACTACCACCATATGACCACTGTTCACCACTGCCACCATAGGGAATGTGACCGTGTGTCCCCCTGGACTACCACCACCATAAGACCATTGTTAACCACTGCCACCACCACCAGATGCAGGAATATGTGAGTGGGAATGTCATCATGTGCCTCCTCTATGACCACTAAGACCCACCACCACCATTATGACAATGTTTTCCATTACATGTCTTGACCATGCCAAGGCAGAGGGAGTCGAACAGGAGACCGCATCCATCAACCACAGGCACAAGGCTTCTTACTATTAAAACTATAAAGTGAGTATGTGTACTAATGTTATTCATGCTATTCAGCTTCCTTTAGCTGTGTGTTTTGTTTTCTGTTGCATTTCTGAGCTGCAATGGTCAAACACATTTGGTCAACTTATTAAGTTTACAGGTTAACAACAAATGACTCTCCTTCACTGAAGGTTGGTATCAATGCAATCATATGGAGAACAGTATTTATTTTATACAGATTGAGGGCTGCTAGACTACCAGGGATATGGAAAACATTATTTATTTTATTCAGATCGGGGGCTGCTAGACTACCAGGGATATTTATTTATTTTTTGATGACCGAGTAGGTGCACTAGACACAAAAGTGACTATTTCCAGGCATGACCTGGGAGGTCAACAACACAGAGAGATGCAGGTACATGGAAATACAGTGTCAAGAAATATACAATACATCACATATCAGAAGTGAACGAGATTGAGACAATAGTGGTACCAAGGCATGTAAGGTGTATTATACAAATAGAACATAAGTGCCTGTGAGTAAACAGGGTATCATTATAGTGTAATAGTATTATACAAACAGCTGAACTGAAAGAAACAGTTTTGGGAGGAGGTAGGGAGAAAGGTAATGCAGAGATATAGCCTAACAAGAGAGAGAAGAAGAGAGAGGGAAAGGGATGGCAAAAAGGGGGTAGGATAGAAATTGTGAGGGAAGCGGAAAGGAGCAGGGTGCCAGCTCGCTCCACAGAAAAAAGGAGGGAAACTGTATGGCAGCACAAACAGAAGGAGCCAAGATCTACGGTGGGTTGAAGCAGGTGCATCGGGCATGTGTGGCAAAGAGGGAGCGGTGCCTCTTCTGAAATGTAGCATGACTAGGTGCCAGGCGTACATTTAGGGGCAGCAAATTCCAGTAATTGTGAGTTACGTGCAAGAATCCTGATTTTTTTTTGGTAGTTCTACATCTAGGGATGCTAAGTAAGGAGAGGTCAGAAGATCAGAGACCATAGGAGATGGGCTGAGGGGTCAGCATGGAGGTGAGGTAAGTAGGCATACTGGACTGCAGTATACTGTCCAGAAGGTTCCCAAGAGAGAGGAGCCGGTGTTCAATGGGGGAGGGCCACTTTAGATCTGAATACAGTACGCAGTGATGTCTTAACCTAGAGGATGCAGAGGAGTATCGGCATATATTATTATAAGTTGTGTCCCACCTCTGAAGAGTAGCCTTTGACGTGTTAGTATAGATTACGGATCCATGTGAGAGTGACGGGAGTAGAATTCCTCTGGCAATGGCCAGCCTCCAGAAGGGGTTAGAATATGGCTTGTTTTGTAGGCTAATCCCAGTTTGACATTGACAACCTTACATGTGGAGGTTATATGGGTGTCATAAGTGAGGGATTCATCAAGCAAGACACCCAGATATTTAAAGGAAGTTATCATCTCCAGTGGGGAACCATCAGCCCAGGAGACCCGGAAAAATTCCCAACACTGTTTTAGTTTAATAGAAGACCCAAAGAGCATAGCCTGGGTCTTGCCAGCATTGAGAACGAGCTTATTTCTGGTGATCCAGGACTGAATATTTAGTAGGTCCATAGAGAGCTTATGGTTAATAGATTGAACATTATCTGAGCTAGTGTAAAGAACAAGGTCATCAGCGTATAGCAACGATGAGCAGGAGGATATGTTTTGTGCTATATTATTAATGAAGATTGAGAAGAGAAGGGGTCCAAGGATAGATCCTTGTGGTACACCAGCATTAATGACTGCTTTTTCAGAGGTGGCCGAGTTGAATTTTACAGCTTGAGTCCTGTTTGATAGGTAGCTACGGAACCAGATTACAATTCCAGTCGAGAAACCCAGGGTTTGGAGATTAGCAAGCAGAGGAGGGTGGTTAACAAGATCGAAAGCTTTCGTCAGATCGATAAATGCTGCACCAGTTTGATGACCCTGATCCATGGCATGAAGAACATCATTTGTTAGCTGTAATAAAGTAGTTTGAGTACTGTAGCCTTTTCTAAAGCTATGTTGATTTGTATGGAGGAGGTTATACTTGGAGAAGTGTTCTGAGATCTGTGCTGAGACGAACTTCTCAAGGACTTTATTTAATACTGACAGTATAGCTATTGGCCTATAATTAGCTATATCTTTTTTGTCACCTTTTTTAAAAACCGGCATGACTCTGGCCATTTTCCATATGTCAGGCACCACGCCTTCACTCAGGGACAAATTGAGTATTTTGGGCAGCGGTCCTGCAATGAACGGTGCCGCCAGCTTTAAGAGTTTAGGTTCAAGGCAGTCAGACCCAACAGCAGTACTGTCTGATATAGAATTGAGATGTTTGAGGACATCCTTCTTCGAGGTAGCTTTAAAGTAGAAAGGAGGCGTCATTGTCGTGTTCTTTGTGGTGGGGTATCCAGACATTAAGTTATCAGAAGAGAAAGCAGTGGTATAACTGGAGAGGTCACAGAAGTGAGAATTAAATGCAATGGTTATTGTGCCTGAGTCATTACAGTGAACGCCTTTCAGTATCATGTCACTGTTGAGGAGAGTTTGCTTTGATCAGAGGAAAGTCTTGATATGAGACCAAAATTTCTTAGGGTCACCAGCCGCATCCATTAGAAGGCCCCTATAGTACTGACTTTTTGCATGTCTTATTTGTGTTTTGCACTTCGATCGCTGTTCTCTGTAGATGTTAAAGTCTGCTGTGAGACTGGAGATTTTAAACTTTCTCCAGCATTTGTCCTTGTTTTTGAGGGATGCAAGGAGGTCTTTATGCAGCCAACTGGTTTGTTTACCATGAACACGCCGAGTGATGCCCGGAGTATGTTGATCTTGTAGGAACGCAAACCTACTCAGGAAAGCATGGAGGGCGGCATCTGTATTCGGTGATTGGTAGACAGGGGATCAGTCAGTGTGAAACACATCATATAGAAAATGAGCCTGGTTCAAGCTGGCATAGTTCCTGAAGCATATACAGTGTTGGGGGACGTGGAGGTTGTAGATGGACTCCATATGCAGAAAACAGGGGAACGATCACTGCCAGTGTCCGGCAGCGTTCCTGTTCCTGTAATTCTGTCCATGCGATTCGTTAATACCCAATCAATAAGGGTGCTGGAATCAGCAATAACAGACATTGTTGTAGATTCAGTGATGATTTGGTGTAAGTTATAGCTCTGCACCAGGGATTGTAGGGTACCTTGGGATTTGCCAAGCCAGTTTAAATTTAAGTCTCTGAGAATGATGAATTCATTTTTCCCTGCATATGCAGCCGTATGATCCAGTAACTCCACTAGGCCATATAGCCCACTTTTGGGGGGATTATAGGCACAAACAATGTGAAGTTTCTTAGCTCCTAGTCTGAGTATGGCATGGATGTATTCACACAAGGAGTTTCGCTTCTCAGTTATCATAGTTAGGTTTAGATTGTTTTTGTCATAGATTGTGACCCCCCACACACACTTTGTAGGTGACCTGTCACACCTAAGAAGGTTGTAGTTTGGGAGCATGCAATAGGTATCTGGGATAGAGGGTTTTAGCCATGTCTCAGATAGACAGAGCACATCGGGGTAGTAGTTAGCCACCCAGGCTTCAAGTTCTGCATGTTTGTGGAGAAAACTCCTAACATTAAGATGGATCATGTGTAGACCTTTCATATCATAGCCAGTACAATTTAGAGGTAATTGACTTGGCATTGGTCCAGGGTTCAGCTCAATGTCCCCAGACAGCAAGAGGACCAGTAATATGATGTAGCCTAACTTATGTAGGGCAATTTGAGGGCTATTACAGCTATAGATATGCCACCATTTAGCAACAGATGCAGTAGTGTAGTAGAAGAGTAGTCTAGGGAGGAGGACAGGAGTCACATCAAGGCCTCTTTCTGGTAGGATTAACATGTTAGAGTAAGTGAAGTCGTTTTGATCCATGTCCCTACTGTGGAGGTGATTATTGGGATCAAGCACTGTAAAGAAACTCAGTAATATCAGAAACAAGATAAGAGAGGGCACTAATAGAGATTTCCAGGCCATTCTGTACGATTTTTGAGTAAGCAGAAAGAATAAGGTTAGAAGATGGAGAGGAGGGCAAAAGAAACTATCGCTATGGAGATGCTGTGGTCCACCTAAATTTAGGAGATCCTGTGGTCCGCCTAATTTTCGGAGATCCCTAAAACATGAGAACCCTAGATTGGTGGAAGGGTATGAGAGTATCAGCTGACAGAGCAACTGATAGCTACAGCATACCGAGGGAACTGCAAGATGTGAGTGGAAAGCTGCTCAATATTAATCAGTCAAGAAGACAGTTTAAGCACAGTGGATAAGGATAAGATTTTATGCCTAAATTAGGCTATGGATATAAAAGAATCAGATCAGTCCCGAGCTAGGAAGATTGCTGCACTACATATTAGAATAGTCAGTGAAGTGAAGAGAAATGTGGAAACTAGTGGAGAGTGCCCTTCAGTGGCTGGTTTGTATAACGAGCCAATGGAAAAATGAGGAGTTAGTCTTATTTCTTGATTGGTCACAAGACACTATATAAGTAAATGCCCAGATAGGGCAGGAGGGTGGGGGGTGGGTGGGAAGATGCCACAGGCATCAGGGATAACAGCTAGCAGAGGAGAGAGGAAGCCTGGCCATTTTCCAGCTTTCCAGAGTGAGCAGAAATCAGCCGCAGAGCAAGCAAGTGGAAAAAAGGAAAAAAACACAAAACTCAGCCCAACAGACTAGCAGCACACTGAGTCCCCAGGTAGGGAAAAAATCCTCTTTGTCTGCAAAATGTTAGCCTCCTTTTTAAAATAGTTTGTAGAATGTTAGTCTCTTTTTTTAAATACTTTATATATTTATTCTGCTCCAAGATCCTCTTTGTCTGCAAAATGCTAGTCTCCTTTATTAAAATAATTTGCAGAATGCTAGTCTCCTTTTAAAATAATTTATATATTTAGTCTGCTCCAAGATCCTCTAGATGTGGGGGCTAGACTACCTAGGATATGGAGAACAGTATTTATTTTATACAGATCGGGGCGCTAGACTACCAGGGATATGGAGCACATTATTTATTTTATACAGAACGGGGGGGGGGGCACTAGACTACCAGGGATATGGAGAACATTATTTTCTCAGCCCAGGGGTGCCCTAGGAAGTCAAATGAGGTGGGTTTTGTTCAGGGGGCTTCGTTCTTTTGAAGCATGGTGGTGGTTTACCACGATTTCTTGTATTTTTCTAACTACATCTTTTTTTATTCTTTGATCATGAGAATGCAAATTATTTGATCGTGAGCCTGCACATTCTTTGATTGCGAGATTCTTTGATTGTGATCATGCATCACGAGTGAGGGATCAGATGACCGGATTAAAAAATCAATTTTCTCAGCCCAGGGGTGCCCTAGGAAGTCCAGTGAGGGTGGGTTTTGCTCAGGGGGCTTCGTTCTGTCAAACCAAGGTGATGGTTTACTGCAGTTCCTTCAATTTTTTGATTTATAGCATTTTTAATTCTTTGTTCGTGAGCCTGCAAATTCTTTGATCGTGAGCCTGCAAATTCTTTGATCGTGAGATTCTTTAATCACGCTCTTTGATCTCAAAACAGGGACAAGATGGCCAGATTTTTATAATGGCATTTATAGGGAATTGTTACTATTCTTTGACATTAAATATCTTGGAAACGGTTTGGTCTTTTTACTTGAAATCTGGAGGGTGTTTACGGCATGTCCTGAGGATGTAAATTACAGTGTTTACGTGTCAGAAATTTTTTTTGGGTGTAGATATGGCATGGCGCAGTTTATGTTCTGCGGACAGCATTTTGCTTGTGGTGGTGGCTTGAAATTTATAGGATATCTAGCCTTACTGTCATGGATGTAGTTTTCAGTCATTGTGTATAGTAAATGTCAACAGATGCGGAACTGTGCCACTCTGATGAATGAAAATTTCAAATTTGATATGTTATATCTCAGGTACGGTTTGGTGTTTTCATTTGAAATTTGGAAGGTGTTGATGGCATGAACTGTAGATGTGAATTGCAGTGTTTATGTGTCAGACAATATATTTTTTGCGGCGCTATTGCGTGCCGCAGTTTACGTTTTGCGGACCGTGTTTTCTATTGTTGTACTACATTAACATTTGTTTGGTGGCTGGCCTTGCTGTTGTCAATGTACTTGTTAGTCATTAGGTGTGTAATGTGGGCCAACACTTACAACCTGGTGGGAGTGCAGGGCCCAAAGGGCCCCATGCTCCCACCAACTTGCACAACTTTCTACTTTTCTATTCTTTCTTAAAAAGTAAGGACATTCTATGCAAAAAACTTTGTTAATGCATCAGTTAGGATTCTTCTACAGTGACAAAAGCAAGGAAATTTGACATGAGGGTTCCCACCCCTTGCAACCCACCCCCACCCCCACCAACAGGCATCGGGGTGTGCATTGGGGTCATCAGTCCTAACTTTCACCCCTTTCTCCTACATTGCACCACTTCAGCTTGTTTACACATGGGATGGGATGAGAGTTAGGGCCGATGACCCCAACACACCCCAATGCCTGTTGGTGGGGGGTGGGATGCAAGGGGTGGGAACCCTAATATGAAATCTCCTCTTTGTTGCTGTAGGTTGAACCCTAACTGATGCATTAATTAAGTTGTTTTGCATAGAATATATATATATATATATATATATATATATATATATATATATATATATCAACTCACCAAAGCTACTATTAGTGTACACACAAATGGCACCCTTCCATCTAGTTGAGGTGATCGCATCGCATTCACAGCACACTTTGGACAAGCAACAGTTCTCTCACTGTCATCATTTGTGACAGAACACTGAATGGTCATTTATGTCATGTTATCCCTCCTTCACACAGTTTGGCAAGACACTGTGCATTGTGGCATCATCATCACAGTATGTTAATTTTCTGGTCACCAGACAGTTGCATTTTGGGGATGCAGAAAAATTCTGGGGACTCTATGTGACCACTGTACACATGAGTGACTGCAAAATACATTCTGGGGGACTTTCCATGTAGTGTACCACTCCCATTTCACTTTGTTAGCACTTGGGAATTTTCTGGACACAAGACAGTTGCATTCTGGGTATGCAGACAAATTCTGGGGACTCTGTGTGACCACTGGGCACATGAGTGACTGTGCAATAGATTCTGAGGGACTTTGCATGTGGTGTACCACTCCCATTTCACTTTTGTCAGCACTTGGGAATTTTCTGGACACAAGACAGTTGCATTTTGGGGATGCAGAAAAATTCTGGGGACTCTGTGTGACTACTGCACACATGAGTGACTGTGCAATACATTCTGGGGGACTTTGCATGTGGTGTGCCACTCCCATTTCACTTCATCAGCACTTGGGAATTTTATGGACACAAGACAGTTCCATTTTGTGTGTTGTGAGCACATAATGTCATAAGTAAATTATAAATTAAAGCAGCAGTGCAACGATCTGGTGAAAATTTTGACCTATACTTTTTTATGCTATTTTAGATTGCCAGCCACTTACCTCCTGACTTGTATGATACCCATCTTTTCACAATTTGTGTCTGCTTTAGTACTTTTTCTCACATTTGAAAAAATAAAAGTAGCACTTCTTTTAATATGGCTTGGACCAGGTTTTCATCAGTATTTGCAGTTGTTTTTGAACAAATATTGTTCTATGAGGTCAGAAAACACGGCCTGCTGTATAATTGTTAATTTTAGTCACAATATAAGTGATCACCCCACAAAGTCTGCATACGACAAGGCTGCTGTCCCCCTGACACAGTTGAAAAACTGCCAAACTGGGGATCTGTGGGGGGGACCAGGCACGGGAGGGGCAGATGCAGTGCCGGCAGCATGGTCATGGTGGGGCTCGACCTGCTGATGTGGAGGTGGTGCTGCTGGAGCTCCTGCAGCTGCCACAGGTGTTGGTGGTGATGGACTTGGTGGTCATGGTGGTGGTGCTGCTGCTTCCGGAGGGGGAGGACCAAAGACTTTTGAGCAGTCCAAAAACACCCAGCCATGCCCCCATGCATGCACATTCCTCCCATTCTGCCCCCAATGCTGCCATGTGGCACCACTGCCCCTGGTACAGTCCCATACATTCCCTCCAAGACCTGACTTGGACAGTCCAGATCCTGTCCCTGCTCCATTTCAAAATAATCCCTCCTTCCGTCTCCGACTAACAATGCCATTGCTAATGACTTCACACACACTACACAACACAGAACACACACTCACAGAACACAGGCACACACACACACATATACACACACACACAACAAAACTTATAAAACAAAGAAATCAGTCACCACAAGAAAAAATGAACTGCCAAAACAGTACAAAATAAACCCTAAACAATTAGCTTTTAAAAAAGCTTTTGGGTTTGATCATGTTTACCAACAACAACAATCCTCTCTACTCTCTTCCTACAAAATGCCTCCTCTTTGTTACTCAACACAGGAGAAAGTGGAAGTATGCCTGTTATTATTTATTATAACTGGCCTCCAAAGAGCTGTAAATTACTACAATATCCACATGTATGCAGATGTTGCCATTCTATATACAACAGGTCACAGCTTCACATATATCTCTGATGTCCTGCAGTCTGATTTCAACATTCTTTCAGACTGGTTTAAGTCAAATTGTTTAGCTCTACTGAAACTGTACCCACTCTTTTTTACTCTAAGAAAAGTACGTCAGGCTGCCCTAACCTAGTCATAACAAGTTCTAGCCAGAGCTGATATGGTTATGGCGAGCTGCCAAATGACCAAAGTTATACACGTGCATAAAAATTTTTAAACAACCAGGTGTAACTTGGCCATTTTTTAGAGTTGTTTCACCAAATTTTCAACATGGCCTTTTTGGGATCCAACTTCATCAAGAGTGTCACTGTCATTTCATTCACTTGTCCTGAAAGGTGATTTCGAAGACTGACCATGCCACTCTCTGCCACAGGTGCGAAAACACATTTAGGGCAAGATGTGAAAAATGACAGCTGCACTGTTAATAGAGAGGTGTACAAAAATGGCAAGGTTGAAAATCTGGAGTGAAAATATTAAAAATTATTGAAGTTAGGAATGTGTGTAGAAATTGCATGATGCACGCTCGTAATGCAGTCAATTTTTTGAATTTTTTCATCAAATTTGCAACATGGGCTTTTTGGGACCTCACCTCATGAACTGTGGCACTGTTGTTTCATTAACTGGTCCTGAAAGGTGATTACTTGCAGTGACCATGAACTCACCTTTTGGGACTGAGTAACAAAATGACAGTGTTCATGAGGTGGGGTCCCAAGAACCCCATGTTGAAACTTTTGGGCCAAAATTCCTAAAAATGGCTGATATATCAAAATAAGTTGAAAACCACACTGACTGCCATTATACCATGCTTACCTTTGATTCTTCATTTTGTGGTTCAGCATTGAAGAATGCAGACTTGTCCTGGTCCAGAGATGATGACAGTGCTGACCTCCAGAGGTAAGTATGGGGTAAGGGGTGCAGGGAGATGGTTGCTCAGTGGGAGGGTGGGGATGGGGCAGGGGACTGGGCCAATGAAGAACGACCAATTTTCTTTTTACAGGTAAAAAAACCATCAGAGGATTGTTTTCTTTATTTACAGGAAAAAAAGAAAGCATAACTTTGGGCACACTGGGGTGGGCTCCCAGTGTGTCACATGATTTGGGGGGGATACATGATGCTGACACGGGGATTGGGCACCTGATGTCAGCACAGAGGGGAAAAAAAGAAAAAAAACATAAATTTGGGCACACAGGGGTGGGCTCCCAGTGTGCCACATGAGTTGGGGGGGGGATACATGATGCCGACACAGGGATTGGGCACCCTGATGTCGGTATGGGGATAAAAATAAAACATACATTTGGGCACACTGGGGTGTGCTCCCAGTGTGTCACATGAGTTGGGGGGGTACATGATGCTGACAAGGGGACTGGGCACCCCAATGTCGGCGCAGGGATGGGGAAAGGAGGGAGCGGGGAGGACAGCAGCAGTGGGAGGTAGTGGGAGAGTTTTATTTGCTGCCAGTACTAGGAGGAAATGGAGTGAGTGGGGAGGACAGGAGCAGTGGGAGGGTGCAGGAGAAGTGCCATCAGCAAGATGGTGGCGGTGACGCAACCTTGCATGTGCAGCATTTGCACATGCATAGTTACAGTAAGTGGCATTCTGCCAGTCACAAGATGGCAGTGCTAGCAGAACTGTGCATGTGTGCAAGTTGCACATGCACAGTTCTTGTCCCAGAACACAGAAGTAACAGCCAAAATTGTGCAGCTGTTACTCCATAGTGGCCAATTGTGGTGGAGTGTCACAAGCTCTGTTGGACTTTCGGAAGGATACTCCAAAAGTCCAGTGGAAAGTACCATGATCTGCCATTTTAAGGCTATGATTATGAAATGGCTGTAGGCTACACCCACAGCCGTAAAAGTTTTGGAAGGTACTACTCTGAATACAGTGACAGAATATAAGTACATTGGCATCCTACTTATATCAATCATTTGATTTTTCCTCACATATACAGGCACTGTTGTCTAAGTCTTACAGGAAGCTTAGAGCTATCTACAGCATGGGAGACTGCCTTTCTCATGGTATGAGAAAGCGCTAGGTTGAATACATGATTTTGCTGGTAATAGACATTAGTGGGTTCCATGTCATAATAGTGATTGCTATTACGGCGAGTGTATATTGCTGAAAAGCGAATAGGTGATATATACTCCAGGAAACAAGTGTTTTTGCATGGGAGCTGAGCCCACCCATGCCCCCCCCCAGACTCCACTTAAAAAGGATTCTCAACTCCAGGGGAGTACATGTCAGGGAGGGGGGCAATATCCCTGCATTGGGATAAAATTAAGTGCCGCAGTCACAGGCAGTGGTAAAAGTTTCCAACACCCGGTCCTGAACCCTGTACCTGCTGCACCTGAGCTAGCCATCCACACCACCACACCACTTGGCTAGCTTGGCAGTACCAGGTACAACAGTCCCCCAAAACCCCTTTCCTGTCCCTCCCCTCGCTGTCCCCCCCCTTCCTGTCACCCTGCAGTACACTCGCGGTCCAGTAGTATCGTTATCCTTCCAGGGTAGTCCAAGAGGAAAGTGCCAAATATGAGTCGCTGTTTTGAAGGCCACTCATATTTAGTCACCATCCTCAATGGATAACCATTGGTAATGTGGTATATTGTATGGCATTACCCCTAAATGCCAGTTATCTAAGTTTGATTCCCTACTGAATACCCTTTGAAGGTTGCTACTTTGCTGCCACATCCAGACCCATCACCGCACATAACATAATCATCTGTGCTGGCCCTCACTGAAGAATAGGTTCGTGCAGCATCTAGCTCTTTATGAGTTCAAGTACAGGTTATATGAACTCCCCAATTACCTGAACACCCTGCTCTCCTTTGCTGCTCCCTCCAGCAACCACCTTTGCTCCCATTAGGGAAATAGATTCCTTGTTCCCATGGATAAACATAATTCCAGCCAACTTGTTTTCAACCATTAACTCCCACAGGTTTAAAACAGTCTTGCCTTGGGTAACAGCCTGTCTGCCAGCATTGCCACAAACAGTACTTCAAATGTTTTAATTTTTTTATTTTTAGTTTTTTGTACAAGCCCTCCTGTGGCTGATCCTCCAGCCCACCGCCCCGCCCCGTCCCCACAGAGCCACGGTTTACCCTCTGGGCAGGGGTAAGGGGCAGCCAGCTATGCCCCCCAAACACATCCAGGTGTCAGGCAGGCCTTAGGCCACAGTGGCAAGGAGACCGGTCAGGGCTATGCTTAATTTTTTTCAGTTTCTGGGCTCGGGAAGTGTGGTGTACAATGATGCAATGGCGGAGCCCCACCTAGCGTCCACACCCTTCCTGGCCTCAACCTTGGCCCCCCCCTCCGGCAAGCCACCCTTGTGGTCACCCAGGGGCGTTACTCCAAGAGGCAAGTCCCCACCTCCCATGGAGATGGAAAGCGTGCAATTGCCGCTCAATCCATCTCCCTTCCTGGCTGACCCTCCAGCCTCCCAGGCTCATTCCTGAACCCTGGTCACTGGCGTTGCAAGTGGTTGCTCCACCATTGTACCTATGGGCTGGTGTACCTCAAATGTTTAGTTGACTCTTACTGTAACTACACCTGATGATGCTACATAATCTTATTATACTAAAGTACTGCTTTCAGGATATGTTAGTTGGGAAAAGTGTGGGAGTGAACAGATGGTATTACTCAACATGGTCAGCGGGAAACAGTTGGGAACCCCTACACCTGCCAGTAAGGGCAGCTATGGTCCTATGGCTGTCATTCTGGGGACCTCCACTGGCATAGGCTTGCAGATTGAAAGTACAGAGCTGAGAAAGCGAGTAGGTCTTCTGGGATATAAAACCCACCACATGCAGGGGCAGACCTTGTACATCTGTTTAACATTTTGTTGCAGAAATGTTGGGACACTGACATTGAAAATGCAGGAAAATGAAGGACATCTCATTATGTGGGACATATTGCCATTATCATGGAGTGAAGAAAGAAAATGTGTAAGATAACAGAATAACTTAAATGTGTTTTGCATGCCTCCTGAGCAGTATGGGGGGTGGGGGGTCCTGGGCACTGTTGTTTTCTGATATATGCCACACAGTAGTAGCACCTCTACAGAAATCTAGAAAAATGGTTAAGTTTCAATGAATTAGCTTGAATTAAGCTAGCTATGCCCTTAATTACTAATGGTTGGGAGAGGTTTGGTTATCTAATATTTAGCATGCTCTCCACTGGCTGCCTGTGAGCACCTTGTGGGCCAGGGCTCAGTTTAAAAAATGAAGCCACATAAGAAGCTTGCGAAAGCAGTGGTATCTCAGTTCATGCTGGCATGTTAAAATTGAATAAGTACATGACCTACGAGGGGGTCAACTTGTCATTGGTTTTAAGGCTAGGCACAACTTGACGAAATTATGTGGCCAAGATCACTTTAAAATCATGGAAAAAAGAAAGAAAGAAAATAAGAAAATTTACCTTTAAAATGATTTGCAGGATCTTTTCAGCAGCATTTAGAAGGGTTGCAGTGGATATGGTTTGTTTCTGATATTAGCCATCCACCAGTTGCACCCATACCAAATAAAAAAAAAGGAAGTGATTAAATCTCAGTGAATGAGCCAGGGCTAAGCTTGCTACAGTAAGTCTTCAATTACCAAATGATCATGGGAGGTGTGGCCATCTCCCGTTTGGCAGCCACTCCTCTGGCCACCTGTGAGCCTCATTATGGGCCACCAATCAGTTTAAAAAATGAAGCCAGAGAGTGGTCTTCACATCAGACAGAGAAGGAAGTGAGATCACAGCTCATATTCAGTGGTGCCGGAACGGTTTGAAAAGTGGTAGGGCCAAGGACATAAGGGGTATATTTTCCCCTATTAAATACATTACCATGATAGCAAAAAGTGATAGGGCCACTTATGAAAGTGGGCCATGGCCCTAGTGGCCCCCACTGTTCCGGCACCTATGCTCATATTGCCATACTAAAATAGAAAGAAACAGAATTTTTCAGCAGAAAAGGACTGCTTTTGCCCACCCAGTCTGCCCAGATGATCCCTGCCTAGCATATCTCCACATAACCTAACTGGTCTCTGGTGATAACTCCTCCACCCTGCCAATTTACTAAGATTCTTCTGTATCTATCCCACACATACTGGAAGCCCCCTACTATTTTTGCCTGCACCACTCCCCCTGGCAGTCTGTTCCTCTACATCTCTTTCAGTGAAGTAGTCTTCCTCAAATCCCTTTTGAGCTTCCCCTCCTCCAGATTCATGGCATGTCCTGCTGCTCTTTCTTATTTGAAACCCCCCCCCCACACACACATCCTGTTTACTTGTGTGAGGTACTTGCAGGTCTCTGCCATGTCCCTCTCACTCTACTCTCTTCCAGGGTGTATATGTTGAAATACCTCAGTCTCTCCTTGAAGAGCTTTTGGTGCAACCCTGCAACATTTTAGTTGTCCTCCTCTGAACTGCCTCCATGTTCTTTCTGAGGTGCATCCTCCAGAACTGGACAAAATACTCCAGGCGGGGGTCTCACCAGCGAGTGATATAGTGGCAACACCACCTTCTTCCTCCTGTTGGAGATACCTCTCCATATGCATCCCAGCATCCCATTGTCCCTACCCCCTGCTTTGTCACACTACCCTATCACTTTGAGGTTATCAGATATGATGATCCCTTTCCAGCATAGTGATGGTCAGTACCTCCCCCATCTTATAATCTGTTCTATGGATTCCTATATCCTATAGTAGGTGCTTAATTTCACACTTTTTGGCATTGAATCCCAACTGCCATGCTCTTGGCCACTCCTTGAGTTTTCCAAGATCACTATGCATTTTCTCCACCCCTTCTGAGTGTTCACCCTGTTATAGATTTTTGTGTTATCTGCAAAAAGACATTCTTCTCTTCTAGTTCTTCTGCAATGTAACTTATGAAGACATTAAAGAGAACTGGTCCCAGTACTGAGCCCTGCAGCACCAAGCTGGTCACTCTCACATCATTAGAGTGAGTTCTGTTAACCACCATCCCTTGTCTCCTGTTCATTAATCACTTTCTAATCCAGTTCACCACTTTGGATCTCAACCCTAGGCTGCTCAATTTCTTTATCAGTCTCCTGCATGGCACAGTGTCAAAGGCCTTGCTAAAGGTCAGACAGTCCATGTCAACTCAATTGCCCTCCCCCGATCTGTTTCCCTGGTTACCCAGTCAAAGAAGTTAATCAGATTTAGCTTGCATGACTTTCTTCCTCTGCCCCCCATGAATCCATGCTGCCTAGGTCTTGCTGCCCATTGGACTCAAGATACTCTACCAACCTTTCCTTTAACAGCATTTCCATTAACTTCTCCACCATTGACGTGAGACTGACTGGTCTATAACTGCTAGCCTCCTGCTGCTGCTTCTCTCATGTAGAGTACCACATATGTTGTCCTCCAGAACAATGCCTGTTTCTAGCGACCACCAGTGGGGAAACTAGCACCTCCCTGAGTTCCTTTAGTACCCTTGGGTTTACTCCATTTGGTCCCATAGTCTTATCTACTTTCAGAGCTGCAAGTCCCTGCAAGACTCTTTCCTCTGAAAATGGACTGCTGTCTACCTCCTCTCCTTTTTATTCCTGCAGATTCTTGGTGGTTCATCACCCCCCTCCCTCCACTGTGAAGACTTGCAGAAGTGTACCTGCTTAGGATGCCTGCTTTTTCTTGGTTTTGTTTCTGAACAGTCCCACCCACCCCACCCTCCTTATCCACACTGTCCCTCCTCTTTCCTTTTTTTTCTCAGTTATGTACCTGAAGAAAATCTTACCCCCTTTAGCTACCCCTTGGCTATCCTTTCCTCTCTCTATGCCTTTGCTCCCTTCGCTGACTTACCTGCTTCCCTCTGTTTTACTTTGTAATGTGGAGCAATATAGCACTATCGACTCTATGCCCCACTGATTATTGTAGATAGTCTGAGACTCATGGGGTAAACTGGTCAAGACTGAAAATAAACAATGCATTAAAAAAAAAAAAAACGTGGGCTAAAATATATCAATGTGCATTAGTATAAATATACAAGATTGTAATTCCTTACCACAAACTACCAGTACAGTACATTCGGTACCATGCACGCACTGAAGATGTTTCCATGGAAATTGTTCTAATTTCCACCACAGGCAACTTAAAAACTGGATGAGCTGAGAACTTGTTTTAAAAGCAGCAAGGTCTCTATCAAATTCAAAGGAACTGTTTCCATTTTAGTCTGTGTCTGATTTGGATGAAAATTTCATGAACAGTCTTTTCAAACCCCGCTGTGAATGAAAGCACAGCTACCGTTTCCCTGTTATTTTGAAGAGTCACCTTTTATTTCCAGTGGCAGATTATATCCATTTTATTATTGTGTTTTGGCAGCAGCTCTGTTCTTTCTAATCTGAAGTGTTCTGTCATCAGGATGGACCCCTCCCTCCCCCAAAATTGCAATATCCCAGCATACATATATTTCAAGTGAATATCCATTTGTGTTCTGAGCATCCCGAGGACACCCACTACACTATAGACTGTTGCTGCTTCCTTTGATATTGACTGTGCGAGACTTAGAAACACAGAAACAGAATATGATGACAAAAGGAAGGTCCATTGAGTCTGCCCTTACTATACTGCCATGCCCCACCAACATACTATCCTGGTGGGCTGTTTACTTTCTCCATCCTACCTTACCTGTAAAACCCTTTGCTGCACCCTCTTAGGGACTATGAGTACCCTTGTCCTCTCCCAACCATGCTTAAACCTGCTTAAACCTGCTAAATGTAACTGCTACACCACTTCTGCTAGCAGTCAGTCCCACCACTTCTCAAACCTCCTCAAGTTTCTCTTAAATTCTCCCCACCACCAATTTCTAGTCATGCCCCCTACTGACTGCATTCCTACTTCTTACAAATAGGTCCTCATTGTTTACCTTATTCATACCCCTGAGAAATCATCAACCCCTACTCCCACCTAGTCTGTACCGAATACATGTTTAAGGCTTTCAGCCTCATAAGATCTACCCTGCTGGCCTTGCGTAATTTTAGTGACCCTCTGCTTCACCAGCTCTAGTTAGTCTATGCCCTTCCTCAGGTGAGAGCTCCAGAACTAGGCACTGTACTTCAGCTGTGACCTCACCTGCTATCTGTACAGCAGCAGAACCAATTCGCTTCTCCTACTTTCAAAACCCCTTCCTATGTAACCCAGAATCCACAATGCCTTGCTGTTTGCTTTGTTACAGTGACTTGTTTGCTTGATGGAGTTACTGATTGTGACCCCCAGATATCTATCCTCTGTTGAAGTCACCAGTCTAACTCCTCTCATCCAGTATTCACTTCATGGATTCATAGAAACAAAGAATTTGTCAGCAGAAAATGATCACTTGGCCCAGCTAGTCTTCTCATTTTTTCCCCTGCCTATACTGTCATCATAGACCCGACCTGATCTCTGGTACTCCTCCTTTATTTCCAACCACAATTCCTTTGTGCCTATCCCATGCATGTGTGATGCCCACCACTGTTTTTGCCCACCACCACCTCCACTGGAAGACTGTACCAGGCATCAACCACTTTCAGTTTCCTTCCTTCCTGGTTCTTGTGAAAAGTACTCCCATCCTGGACCTTATTTACCCCTGTGAGGTATTTATAGGTCTCTATCATGCCCCCCTTCTCTTTTGGAGAATGTACATATTGAGATCCCCCAGTCTCTCCTCGTGGGGCTTAAGATGCAGTCGCTACACCATTTTAGTTGCTGTCCTCTGGACAGCCTCTATCCTGTCTATATCCTTTCTGGGATGTTGTCTCCAGAACTGGACATAGTACTTCAGGTGGGGTCTCACCAATGAGTGATACTGTGGTAACACTACCTCTCTCTCTTCTGCTGGTGATACCCCTTCTTATGCACCCTCCCAACTTGCTGGCCCTGACTACTGCCTACCTAAGTGCATTACTTTGCACTTCTTGGCACTGAACCTCAAGTGCCCAACCTTACACCACTTCTCTAGGTCTTTCTGGAGTTCCCACACCCCTTCCTCATGATCTACCTTGCAGCCCAGCTTTGTGCCATCAGCAGAGGCACAACATTCCCTGGATACCCTTTTCAATGTCATTTATGACCATATTAAAAAGGAGAGGTCCCTGGACTGATTCCTGCAGGGCTGAACTCATGACCTCCCTGTCCCCTGGTTTAGTCCCACTTACTACTGCTCTCTGTTGGCCCTCCCCTCAGCCAGTTTCCTACCCACCTAACTAACTCTGCTCCACTTCCAAGTCCTCCAACTTCTTCAGCAGCCTTCAGTGTGGTACTGGGTCAAAGGCCTTGTTGAAGTCAAAGTAAAGCAACTCTACTGCCTTCCCCCTGTCTATCGCCTTGGTGATCCCATCAAAAAACAGCATTAGGTGGGTCTGGAATGACCTCCCTGACACAAACCCATGCTGTTTTTCATCCTGTACTTCACTGTTCTCTAGGTAGATCACCAAACTCTTCTTCGCTATGGTCTCCATTAGCTTACTATGATGGAGGTAAGACTGGCAGGCCTATAGTTGCCTGGATCCTCCCTATTCCTTCCTCCCCTGTTGTGGTGTGGTACTACATCAGCAGATCTCCAAACCATTGGCACTACTTTGTACTATAGTGAGTTGTTTAATGGACAAGTAAGGGTATTTACACTATTGTGACTAATTCCCTTAGCACTCATGGGTGCAGGCCATTCAGGCCTGGAGCCTTGTCTACCTTGAGAGCTTCTAGCCCCGTTTGTACCTTGTCCACTATGATCTGTACTCCACCCATTTTCTGAGCCCCCTTGTGGTGGCCTTGATACCACTTTCTGGCATGCGATCATTGTCCCCTACCACGAATACCGAGCAGAAGTAATTGTTTAATACATTTGCTGTTTGCTCATCATAGTCCACTACTCTCTGTCCCTCATCTAGCCTAATATTACCCCATTTTGTTTTCTGTTTTCTTTTATGTGCCTGAAAACTAATTTCTCCAATCCTTTACTACCTCAGCAATCTGCAGCTTCATGCCTACCTTAGCTCTTCTGATCTCTGCCTTGCCTCTTTGAATTTAGTCTGATACTCCTGCCAGGCTTCCTCATCCTTGCTCCTCTTGTACTCAGTGAAGGCCCTTCTGGTGTCAGTGTGGCTCAGTTGGTAGCACATCCGCCTCTGAATCAGAAGGTCATGGGTTCTCGTCCCACACCGGGATTGGACTTGCACCTAAAAATTGCTGGCATCTGAGTGCAGTATTGGGGGGTTGCTGTGCTGCTGGGGTGTGCTGTCCTTCAGATGAGACGTTAAACCGAGGTCCCTTCTGCCCATCCTGGTGCTGTCCTGGTGGGTGTCCAGGTTGAAGTAAAAGAACCCAGGGCACTCTTCGAAAAGAGCAGGGAGCATTCCCAGTGTCCTGGCCAACATTCCCCTTCCCATAAACCGGTTCATGTAATTATCTAGGCTGTGTGTAGGTGATGATGATGTGTGATATGGCCGCCACCACACATTCAGTCACTTCACTACCAGTCTAGCATTGCTTGTAAAGCGCTGTGGGATACTGTGTATGAAAAGCGCTATATAAATGATGATTCTTCTTCTATTCTTCTTCTATTCACCCTCACTGCCTCCTTCACCCCCTTCAAGAACCAGAGTGGCCTTTTGTGCTTGCTGCATTTGGCAGCTTTCTTTGCTCACGTTTCTGTCACCTCAAGGAGTGCCCCCTTGATCCTACTCCATTGTACTTCCACCCCCTCTATCTGGTCTACACCTGCCAGTCTTCCCCTAACCAGTTCCTGCCTCATCCCAGATCAGCCTGTTTGAGGTCCAGGACCACTGTCTTGAGGGAGTCCATTGCCTCCTCCCCCCACATCAGTTCAAGCTCCATACACTTATCAGTACCCACTCCCAATTACTGCAGACAACCTGGATACTAGCTGGAAGCCCTAACAATATGGTGATAATGAATCAGATTAAGTCTTTTGTTTGATCCTCATCTTGCACTGCCGAGTGATTGCACCTCTTGATGTGCTGTTAATCACACCAGACCATGTGGAATACTGAGGGAGATTAGCATGAGAACTACAGGCTGCTGAAGTAGTACTTGTTTATTTATAATAACTTTATGTTTGCAATATTTCTGCAGCTTCTTCTGCTAGTTTATTTCATTATTTCATTATGGAGTCAGGACTCTGTGTGACCCCGCCTTAAATCTGCCTGTGATCAACCACATAGATTTCAAACTTAACTTCCAGGAGCACTTTTTCTTACTTTTGATGTAAGGCAAGGCAAGACAAGGCAATTTTATTTATATGGCACCCTATCCCTGGGGCTCTGGGCACCTTACTTAAAAACAAGTAAGACCATGACAAGAAATACAAGACATACAACTCTATAAATAACAAATGCAAATCTATAAATATTAAAGCAATAAATAAAATCTTAAAATAACTAAGATGACTAGTATGAACAATGCTGATCAATTGTCTTCATCTGGGAAATCCAAGCAGAACAATGAGCCTTAATGCCATTTTGAAAGACTTGACTGCTGGGGCCTCCCTGACAGAAGCTGGAAAGGAGTTCCATGGGGCCAGACCGGTGACACTAAAGGCATGGTCACTGGACATTTTTAGTCTGGCCCTGGGAACAACAAAGAGGCCCCTAGTTGAGGAATGGAGGGAATCGACTGAGGTGACAGGAATGAGGAGATCAGCCATATAACGTACAGGGGTTTCTCTTGTTTTCTCCATATTCGTGAGCACTAAGGCTTATCCCACTAAACTGGGTTTGACCTCACAAAACTAACATACAGTATGTCAGATTCACACAAATCAATTTATGAAAAATATGTGAAATAAATTGGTGCACATGTCCAAAAAAAATTATTTCATGTTCTTAATTATTTAAAATGGACACATTTGTCAATATAGCCACTTGTCAATGAATCATCCTTGGCCCAAACTCCTAATGAACCTCAAAGTTTCAGGTTTCAGCTTGTAGTCACTTTTGTGCTGTGAATAAGCAAATAAAATGTCTTAAAAAGAACATTTGTTTTGTATTTTCAACTTTGTAGAACATTCAGACCATCCTACTAACCATTACCAAAATTTACAGGATTCAGAGATATTGGTACTAACTATGCACATGCCAAATGTCAGGTTATTTCATCCAGGGCAGTCACACCATTAAGGTGCACAAATCAGAATTTAACATAGATCTCCATATTCAACCCTAATACAGGGGAGCTATCATGCCTCTATAATTATAGTACCTCATTTTTTGACTGGGTGACTAGGGAATTAGATAAGGGCCACCCAGTGGACCTCTGCTACTTTGACTTCATTAAGATCTTTGACTTGGTGCCGCATAACCATCTACTGAAATAGCTGGTGTACCTGGGTGCAGTCAAAAGTATAGTCAGGTGGGTAAGAAATTGGCTTAAGAACAAAAAACAAAGAGTAGTAGTCAATGAGGAGAGGTCAGATGATGGTGTGGTCACTAGTGGAGTGCCACAGGACTCAGTGTTGGGGCCAGTCCTGTTTAAGACATTTATCAGTGACATTGGCATAGGTATTCAGGGAAAAAATTGCCCTATTCATGGATGATACCAAACTAGGTGGAAGCGTGGACTATGAGGAGGTGGTTAGGGGCCTACAGAAAGACATGTAGAGGTTGGAAAGTTGGTCCAGTGTCTGGCATCTGAGGTTCAATGCAAAAATGTGCAAAGTGATGCATCAAGGTAAAGGGAACCCAAGGACAGCAGATTGGCTTAACAGGGTCAAGCTCAGTAATTCACAGGAAGAAAGAGACCTAGAAGTCATCATTTGCAATACCTTTAAACATATCAGCCAATGCAACACAGCTTACAGCAAGGCCAGCAGAATGCTAGGGTGCACAGGGAGAGGATTTGACAGAAGGAGCAAGGAGGTGATTCTATCACTCTATAGGTCCCTAGTAAGGCCCCATCTGGAGCATTATGTCCAGTTTTTGAGTCCATATCTTAAGATAGATACGAACAGACTGGAGGCCATCCAGAGAAGGGCAACCAAGATGATCAAGGGTCTGCAGGGGCTTTCATATGAGGGGTGTTTAGAAGCTTTGAATATGTTCTCGCTGGAGACTAGAAGAGAGAGGGGACATGATAGAGGCATACAAGTTCCTTAGAGGAATAAATACAATGCCCTCCTTGGATCTGGTCAACAGGGTTGCCAACTCCAGTACCAGAGGACATGAGTGGAAGTTGGGGGAGCTTCAGGAGGGAGCTTAGGAAATACTATGTTATGGAAAGGGTCATGGAACCATGGAATAGGCTGCCTGCTGTGGTGGTGGAAGCAAAGACCATGACAACATTCAAATTGGGGTGGGATAGAGCAAAAGCTCAAATAAAATGCATGGGAGCAGCAGTAGGGGGCATTAAACACAAGAGGGCTAGCTCCTGGGACCTGAGAAGATCTCATGAACTCATGGAGAGTTTAGATGGACCCTTGATCTCCTTCTGCTATCATTTTTCTATGTTTCTATGTTTCTATAATGGAGCAATAGCATCACTATAGTTAGAGTTGCATGGGCACTTCTACTGTATATTACACCCCCATTTACAGCCACTTACAGCACAGCCATCTTGGGGTCTAGGAATGTTACATGCAGCATGCACACCCTTTGCTGCAGGATCTTGCAACCTGCCAAGTTTGGTATATTTAGGTTTAGTGATCTTCAAGTTATAGAGTAGCAAAAATGTGATTGCTTCACTCACCTATAGTCAAAAAAAATGTTGGAGATTTGAAAGCTGCAACTTTCTGGTTCATTAGATCCTGTCACAAGGGTAATGCTTTTGGAGCTTACACAACAAAAAATGTAATGCACAGAACAAATAATCATGTTTTTTTTCAGGTGCACAGTGAAGCTGTGTTTGCACCAGAGCTAATCTGAGATTACACATCCAACCAGAAAGCCATGCCCTATAACAGTACTAAGTAAGTGGGGTGCTGCACTCCTGAGGTGCCATTTTTGGATGAGATGTTTAACTGAGGTCCCATCTGCCTGTTCTGGTGGTAGTGCAGGTGGATGTTAAAGATCCCATGGTACTTCTTGAAAAGAGTAGGGTAATTTTATTAGAAATTTTTGGACTTCATTATAGAACAAAACAAAACAAAACAAAACAAAAAAACAAACACATATTATACAATCAAAAAAAATACAAATATAAATACATCATGTTAAATTACCCCCATTTCTCACAATTAATCCATAGGTATGAAATTTTAGACCTTGAATATTTAGACAAATCATACGTTAATAAGTGCTGTAAAACTGTTCTTATATTGGTAAAAACAGTCCATTGGTGAACCCATTTTTGCTGCAGGACCCAAAGGCATCTAGTTTGCCACAAATAATATCAAATGATGCCTAAAATAATGTAAATAGTCTCAGCATTGTACTTCTCTAATAAAACAGGGTTATTCCCATATACCATTTCTGGATATTTTAAATTCAAAAACTATTTTTCTTCCCATTCTTTTGCTAAGATTCCCCATACTAACTGAGCATATGGACATTCGACAAATAAATGTTCCCGTGTTTCAATAATTTGCCAACATCCTTCCCTTGGACAGTATCTCTCAGACAACTGCTTATATTTATTGTTTTCCTTAACACTGAGTCTTCCAACATTTCCTAACCATAAACAATCCCAAATATAATTGGGCACCATAGGGTTTAATAGTTATTTTAAGATGAATACTTTCTGGGCATCAGTACATAGTGGAAAATCCACTTCCCCTTTCCCTTCTACTGCCAATAAATGCTGATAAATCTTTTTCCTATCCAAGGTAACAATTTCCATTGAGGATAGCTGCCATTTTACCAAACCCTTTAAACTATCCATGCCATACATAGGCAGAGAATTAATTCTACCAGGGAACTACAGACCAGTCAGCCTCACCTCAGTAGTGGGGAAGATCATGGAAGCACTACTGAAGGAGAGATTGGTGGAACATCTGGTTGTCAATGGACTACAGGACCCAAGGCAGCATGGTTTCACCAAGGGGAGGTCATGTCAGACCAACCTCATTGAATGTTTTGACTGGGTGACTAGGGAGGTGGATCAGGGGAGGGCAGTGGACATGGCCTATCTGGACTTCAGCAAGGCCTTTGACACTGTGCCACATAGAAGACTATTATACAAACTGGGGAATATGGGTGTGGGCAGGACAGTAGAGTGGTGGGTAGGTAACTGGCTGGGTGGCAGGACACAGAGGGTGGTGGTAAATGGCTGTCACTCCACAGAGGGAAGAGTGACCAGTGGGGTACCACAGGGATCGGTGCTGGGACCAGTCCTATTCAACATCTTCATCAGTGACATTGCAGGACCTAGAAGGCAGAATTTCACTGTTTGCTGATGACACAAAGCTCTGTAACAGAGTAGACACACCAGAGGGTGTAGACAGAATGAGAAGGACCTGCAGAAACTTGAAGAATGGTCAGGGTTTGGCAGTTGAAATTCAATGCAAAGAAGTGCAAGATAATGCATATAGGGCACAAAACCCTGGCACAATATATCAGTTGGGGGTGAGGATATAGCATGCACCAAGCAGGAAAGGGTTCTTGGGGTTGTCATCTCTGATGACCTCAAGGTAGGGAAACAGTGTGACAAGGCAGCAGGTAAAGCAAATAGGATGCTGGGATGTATAGGCAGGGGCATCACCAGCAGGAAAAGGGAGGTCATAATTCCGCTATACAAGACACTAGTGAGGCCCCACCTGGAGTACAGTGTACAGTTCTGGAGACCATACCTACGTAAGGACATAGACAGGGTAGAGAAGGTTCAGAGGAGGGCAACAAAGATGGTGCATGGATTGCATCACAAGTCCTATGAAGACAGGTTGAAGGAACTGAACATGTACTCCCTGGAGGAGAGGAGGGAGGAGAGAGGGATATGATAGAGACATACAAGTATCTTACAGGGAGGAACAGGGTGCAGGAAAACACTATTTTAAGTGAAAAGATGTTCCAGAACTAGAGGGCATGGGATGAAGTTGGAGGGAGGACAATTCAGAGGAAACATGAGAAAGAATTTCTTCACAGAACGGGTGGTGGACAAGTGGAACACCCTTCCAGAGGAAGTGGTGGGGGCTGAAACAATCACGGGATTTAAGAATGCATGGGATAGACATAAAGGAATTCTGGAGGTCAGGGGTAAGGGGCAGCAGACTTCTAGGAAAACAAACTGAACTTACAAGCTCAAATGGCAGACTGGGTGGGCCATAGGCCCTTATCTGCCGACACTGTCTGTGTATCTATGTATCTATGTACCAAACATTCTTGGTTTGTGTTGTGCCCATGCCAGGAGGTTAGGCCCAAGCCAATCCTCCACCCATGGTTTCCAACAAACATCACCAGGCCTAAAAAATTTCCCAAAATTATAATCGAGGAATACACTCCAAAAAAAAAACAAAATAGGATTGATCATCCTCAACCCTCCTTCTGATTTAAGCTTATACGTAATTTCCCTCTTAACGGGATTCAATTTTGAGCCCCATAACCCTTAAAAAAAACACTAAGAAGTCTGGCCAAAATTTCCTTGGAGGGGGAAATATGTAACTGATGTATAAAAATATAGGAACCAGCAATGTCTTAATCAACCATACCCTTTTTAATTTTCCAATTATTTTTTGTCTCCATCCTGCAATTATTCTCTCTGCACAGGATATATTAAGTTCCCGGTTCTGCACATTCCCATTTTGAGCTCCGAAGATCACCCCTAATATCTTCATGGGTTCGGTAGTTAGTCTTATTCCCCCTATTGTACCCAAAATAGGAATAGGCACCTCTCCTAATGGAAAACCTTTACTTTTACCTAAACTTATTTGTGATCCTGATATTAATGAATATATTTTGATAATGTCCACTGCAGCAGACTCATCTGTTTTATGATCTAAGGTCAATACAACATCGTCCATGTATGTCAATATTTTGACAGCATAGGAAGTGTTCAGGATGTGAAAATCATATACTCTTTGTTCCTGTATACACAGTCTAATAAATATATCCATACAAAAAACATATAAAAGCGGACTTAACGGACAACCCTGTCATACCTCTCTATGAATAGTAATTCTTTTACCATACCAACCATTTACATTGGGGAGTATTGATACATTTTTATGTAATACCTTAACCCAATCTATGAACTGCGGTGGTAACCCAAAAGCTTCTAAGACTGAAAATAAAAACTGGTGTGCCACATGATCGAAAGCTTTCTCTTGGTCTAAGCTTGCTACCCAACCAGACAATTCCCCCTTCTCTCCTTTATGAAAAATTTCTCTTAGAATAATTAAATTATCATGTTGTTGCCTCCCTTGAATTGCATAAGTTTGGGCTTCATTAATAACATGTGTTGCTACTTTAGACATTTTGACATCCGTATTCAATAAACTTAAAGGTCTGCAATTGTTTACATCTATCTGAGAACCTTTTTTGTGAATTAATACTAGGATAGCTTCTCTCATAGAAGGAGCCAAATTCTTATCTCTAAGCATAGAATTAAAAATAATCGCCAGGGCAGGAGCTAAAGAAACTTTAAATTGTTTATATAAGCCAGCCCCTATACCATCCGATTCTGGTGCAGTCAGTTTTTAAGCTTTCTATAGCCTGTAAAACTTTGTGTTCAGCAATATCCATAGTTAGAAACTTAATATCTTCTGAACCAACTTGAGGTAAGTTTAAATCAATCAAAATCTTATCTGCAGACTCTGAATTTAGGTTTTAACAATATCTAAACGACCTAAAGGAGAGGAAATATTTTCCCCAGAAGCATTTATTAGTTCTTTTATTACCCTGGACTCTACTCCCTCTTTACAATCCCTAAAGGGGTCTATACAGTGTACTTCATGTAACATGGACTCAGATAATGCGGACTATCGGCAAAGGTGGACAAAATAGCAAAACCAAATTCATTTACTGGACTGTAGTAGTTGTTTTTAATGGTTTACGCGGACATTGTATGCCATCAACCACGGACAGCTGATTAGGCTTGACAGCGCTACATTAAGTAATTATCGCCTCGTTCCACCGCAGTATACACGCTTATCAGGTTAATTACTGACCACTTAAATAGTGTTGCCGCTTACCATTCAATAGATTCTTTACTGTCTGTGTGCTGTGTGCTTAGCGCTTAGTGCTTCTTGAGAGATGTCTAAACGCCTTGGAATTCCTTTGCCTCAGAAAATTGAGCTTCTTAAACAGATTGATGCTTTACCGGGGGCTGAATGGCATTCAAACCAAAACCCGCTCAGAAAGTGAAAGAGGGAGGGTAAGGACTCACAGGTGGAGGAAGCTTTATTGTTGTGGTTCACTTCTGTCAGGGAGCGGGAGGCTATGGTGAGTGGGCCACTACTGCTACAAGGCAAAACAAATCGCCACTACGATGGGCAAAGAAGAATTTAATCCAAGTGATGGCTGGTTACAGCGATGGAAGGTGCACCATAACATATGTTTTAAATGGGCGCATGGAGAGAAACAGAATGCTAACAGCTCAGGGGCAACTGACGGTATGTGATGTGCTTCCTGACATTATAAGTGGTTACCCATCACACAACATTTTTAATGCTGATGAGACAGGCCTGTTTTACAGATGTGCTGGTCAGGGAACACGAACGTTTAAGACAGAGCTTCCCCAGGGGCATAAAAAGGCAAAAGAAAGGCTATCTGTCTTAGTGTGCTGCAACATGGATCCTTGCTACAGTCCAGTAAATGAATTTGTTTTGCCTTGGTAGCAAGCATGGATCCTTGCATCCTTCTGTGATGAACATGGGCTGACGCAACTTATTACTGAACCAACACGCTCAAACGTGAAGAACCCCAGTAAAAGTACACTTTTGGATGTGCTAATGGTGAGCAAACCTCATCTCTTCTCCCACGCTGATGTCTTCTTCTCAGACGCCAGCGACCATTGTTTTATTGCGGGAGTAAGATCCACCAACAACCCAGCACCCATCAGCAAGTTCTCTATGAAGAGATCCAGGCACAACAATGAACATGCCTACCAAGCGAGCTTAAGTACTCCCTGAGTGGCAAGATTTCTACCTGGCCAAAACGACACGCTAGCTTACAATATCTTCCACAACATTCTATCAAGGGCCCTTAATAAGTATGCTCCCTTATTAAAGTTCGAACTAGGACCAAAACCTGTAAATGGTTCACCCTCAGATCAAGTCCTTGCTTCTAGAAAGAGATAAGATCTGGAAAAGCACGCAAGACTGAACACTGCAGAGGACTAGAACCAGTTCAGGAGACTACTAGAATTTATGTACCAAAACAATCAGAGAATCGAAGGCCACCTTCTTCAAATCCGAACTCGACTCTGCCACAAAGAGCCCAATCAAGCTCTGGAACACAATCAGTGATCTGCTAGGCCACTCCCCAGGAAATTCACTCCCGACCAAGATTACCTCTGGCAACTTGACTATAACCGAAAAGATGGATATACTTGACGCATTTAATAACCACTTTGCTACTGCAGGCATGGCATTTGATAACTCCCCTGCAAACATACTTCACTCCCAGACTGCCAGCCAACTGCCTGAAACTCCGATAGCTTTACCGCCTTTCTCACTTCAACCTGCCACACTGAAAGAGGTAGAGGACCTCTTGATTCAGTTGGATACTAGAAAAAGTGCTGGGGCCTACTCCCTTGACCCTTACTTCCTAAAATTGCCTACCATGTACTAGCAATACCGCCACCCACCTTTTAACTTATCCCTGTCTCAGGGCACCTTACCACCTATATGGAAGACAGCACATGTCATACCACTGTTCAAATCAGGTGACCGTGGCGATCTCAATAACTACAGGCCAATTTCCTCCTTCGGTCCTGTCCAAGCTCCTAGAAAATTGTAAAATGCACAGCTGAGGACTCACCTTGAGTCCAAGGAACTACTAAATCCTATGCAGTCCAGATTCAGAGCTAAACATAGCACTATCTCAGCAATACATCAAAGTTACTAACGACTGGCAGCGTAATCTTGAGAGCAAAAACTTTATTTGTGCTGTTTTCCTTGATCTAAGCAAGACTTTCCAACACCGTCGACCATAGTCTGCTCCTCTCCGCCCTTCAAACCATAGGTGTGGACCCCTCCTCTCTCGTTGGTTCACTGACTATCTTACAGGCGCCTTCAACAAGTTAAAGCCGAAGGAGGCCTGTCCCCTTAAAAACTCTGCAAAGAGGGTACCTCAAGGTTCTATATTTGGGCCCTTACTTTTTGCAATCTACATTAATAACATCGACTACTGCATAAAAAGCCAACATCCATCTGTTTGCAGATGATACAGTTCTCTCGTGAGTCGCCAACACCTGAAGCTGCCTGCAATGACCCACAGTCAGAATTCAACCTTTGCAAAGCCAACTCCTCCAAAAAAGCTACTCTTAATGCCAAAAACTAAAGCGATGCTCCTCTCTCCTTTTATCCGCACAGCTAACCCTGTGTCCAGTGGGACAGTTCCCCAAATTACCACAGTTCTAGGTGAAAAACTAGAATTTGTTACAAAATTCAAGTATCTGGGAGTCTGGATAGACCAAAGACTCTCCTTCATTAAACATAATGAGGACTTGCTAAGCGACTTGGCAAAGGCTTGGACTGTCTTTTAGAATCAGCCAATTTCTCACCAGAGATGCCAAGAAACAACTGGTCCAATCCATTTTCCTATCATTGGTTGATTACGCTGACTTCCTCTACAGCCAATGCCCCAACTCTTACATAGCTAAACTGGACACACTCTACCATCGAGCACTGAGGTTTATAGCAGGGACTCCCCTTCGACACACATCACTGCACCCTATATGCGGCAGTGGGATGGACATCACTAAAGTTCAGGCGCCACAGAAACGCCGCTCTCTGGACCTATAGAGCCATCTCTAATAAGCTGCCTTACTATATCTCCTGCTGTCTTCCCCTGAGTGTAATTGGGAAATACGCGTTAAGAAGTTACTCAGCTATTACACTTAAAGTACCCAAAGCAAAATCCTGCTTCGGCAGGGCAGCCATAAGCTTCGTGCTACCTACCTTATGGAACGATCTACAAAAAACCCTCAAATTAAGCACTCTAATCGGTATAAATGCTTTCAAGATGCTTTATTTCCATACAATCAGAGAAGTATGTAACTGCTTCACCCACTCAGACCCAGTACCGGTGTCTGCACTGGTATATAGCCACGCCTAGACCCAATTTTAAGTACTGACCCCCCCCAGCTTGCTCCTCACCAGCCTAATTGTTCTCTCTCTTATCCCCCTGTCTTATCAACACTAGGCCACCCATCCCCTTATTCTTCCTTTCCCAACCTCAGATAGGAGCTCACTACCCTGGGTTGTGACATCCTACCATGCCCTGTACTTATAGCATTCAATCCGGGGCTCACACATACTCCTTTTCTCCATCCACCTTCTCTACATCCAGCTTTACCAACTCCTTTCTGTGCACCGTGCCTCCTAGCCTTTCTCCCCTACTTCCCTCCTCTCTTCCCCTATCTTCACCTCTACCTGGTGTATATTTTTATTTTTATTTTTTCTTCCTTACTTCCTCCTGCAACCTTAGATAACCTGCTTTATCTTCCTATAGACACTTCTATGTATGTAAATACCGTGTAATCTGTACAATATCTGTATAATTCTATGTACATATGAACTTCTTTTTCTTCCTCTCTGTAAAGAGTATTATCTGTATTGCCTTGTAAATACCTGTGTTGACCTGTATATACAATTGTTCATGCTCCACCCAGGTCCATCTTGCAAATGAGCTTCTGCTCAACGATGAATGCCTGGTTAAATAAAGACTTGATTGATTGATTGATTGATTGATTGACATGGCAGGCACAGAAAAGCTAGAGTTAGTTGTTGTGGGGAAATCGGCTATGCCGAGGTGTTTTAGAGGAGTAGCCCATCTGCCGGTGACATATCGCAGCAACCGCAGTGCCTGGATGACAGGCGACATATTTACTGAATGGGTACGGGTATGGGATCGAAAGCTACGTGGTAGGAAGATCGCTTTACTCCTTGATAACTTCTCCGGGCACCCTGACATTCAAAATCTTCACAACATAAAGTTAATTGTTTTCCCCCCAAACACAACCTCCATTATTCAACCACTTGATCAAGGAGTGATTTATTCCATGAAGCACCACTATGTGCCTGAAATGAGGACCAGAGTGCTGGAAGAGCTTGATGATGCAGAGGTGCTCACTGCTAACGACTGTGTTAAAAGAATAAATCTATTGGATGCTGTGAGGATGTTAGAGAAGGCATGGAGTAGTGTAACTAGGGAGACAATTGTGAATTGCTTTGCTAAGGGAGGTTTTTGTGTGGAGCAAATCACAGACGATCCTACTTCTGTAGAGGAGCTGATCCCACCACCGCTGGGGCTCACAGAAAATGATTTTGCCGCCCTCGCACATCTTGGAGATGAAAACGAACCAGAGGCTGCACCATTAGATGACATAAAAAGGGTTCCAGAGGAGTTGCAGCACACCAGCAGTCAATCAGCATCAGAGGTGGAGGAATGTGAGGCTGAAGATGAGACCGATGAACAGGAACCCCTGCCGGTAACTGCCGCTGATGTTTCAAAAGCTCTACTAATGCTCAGGAGAGCCATGGAGCAATGCAAAGAGATACAGCCTGATTGGGGTCTGATGCACAGCATCGAGCAAAGCTTCAGCAAATATACAGTGAGAGCGACTCACCAGACAACCATAGATAGCTTCTTTAAATGAAGCAAAAAATTTAAAATGCACAATTAAATAAAGTTGATTTTGTTTATGTTTATCCACACCCCCCCCACTGCCACTGCCACAGTAAAGCACAAGCACTGATCTTCAATCAACCCTACACATCCCCACTCCACCACAACAAAGCAACAACACAAGCAAGTACCTGTAAACAAAAAAAAAAACAAAAACAATGAGCCGCCTATCGGCAATGTCGGACAACGGCTTAGGCGGACAAAACATAATAGCATGGAGGTGTCCGTGTAAAACAGCTTGCACTGTACTACATTTTCTACCTTTTACCCCAAATATGGCCTCCTGGCCTAATTATTGAGCCCTATTATATTGCAATTTCTGAAGTTTTGCTTTCAATTCCTGTATCTGTGGCCCATAATTAAAACATGTGTTTTCTGATAATGAAATTAAATGTCGAAGCTGCTGTCTCAAGCTTAAATAATCCATGTAGTTTTTATTACTTTTTCTATTTGTACTATTTTGGAATAACTCCTGCCATGCCTTTTTTGTGTCCTCCCACCATAAAGTGAGATCCTCATAGCACCCTACCATTGAGAGACATGCATTGCAATTTTGCATCAACATTTCCTGAATTTTAATATCAAACAGCAGTGATGTATTTAGCCTCCATTTTGATTTCCGACATCTTGGTGAATCTTCCCATGTTACTTGTGAACATACTGCCATATGGTCTGTAAATTCATAACCACATGTTTGACTTGACAGTATTTTTAAAATCTATTCTAGTTTGAAGTTTCCCTTTAAAGAAAGTAAACCCTCCTTACTGATGAAGGGTTCCGTAAGAATCCTTCACGTCAGCTAGGGAAATAATCTGCTTCAAGACCCTGGAATCACAGTACATTTTCTCAGACTATAACCCCCTATCTTCTAGCTGGGGACTACAATTGAAATCACCAGCCCACAAAACCAAATGAGAGGTGTGCAATAAGGGTTGGATCTCTCTGAATAAGGCAGCTCTAAGAGCCTTAGTCTGTGGGGCATAGGTTGCAATTAGATGAAACAGTTCCTTCTGATAGGAGAGATCTAATAACAAGACCAAACCTGGACAACTGTCTACTAGTCTAGTAACTACCAAATTAGAATTGGCTAACAAAATCCCTACCTCATCACATGATTCTGTACCCATGGACCAAAAAAAGAGCCCTAATTGCCATGCTTGGGAAGCTCTTACAAGCTCTCTGTGTTTTTAGCTAGTAACCAAAATATAAGTAATGTCATAAGCTGTTTCTTGTAATATCAACATGGTTCCAGCTAATTTCTTATCCCCTTAAATACTGTTGACATTAATCAACCTAATAGAGACTTGTCCAAGAATGTTAAAATAATCCCTCATAAGTTAGAATGTCATGGGATTGGCATCTTCTGCCTTTGCCTAGTTCATTTTGCAATAGAGGCTGTTCTCCCCCCTTCATCTATGTCAGTGTGTGAGAGCACAGAGGAGGAATCAGTACCTTCCCCTTCAGAATCCCTATCGTCTGATAATAATACGGTGAATTTATTACCATCTTTCCATGATCTAGGACAGTATTTTTCCCAATCTAGATCTCTTGGTTTGCGTGATGGTTTTAAAAACATCTTTATGGGGGCATGAATAATGCAGTATTACTTTCCTCACCTGAAACGACCTGCAACTCTAGGGCCTCCTGAGCTGCAGGGAGCTGAGATACTGCAACATGAGTGACTTGGGAAATGTCTGAGTCAGCGTAACAAACTGGCACAGGAATGGTTGTTTCAGAAATTTGTGACTCCAGTGTTTCTGGAGGCCCTGATTGTCCCTGTAAGTCTACACTCTTGTCCCTGGGTTGTTCTGCCACTCTTTTAGCTTGTTGCTGTTGGGCAATGTTAATAAAGCCCTTGTGTGAAAGACAATCATCTCGATTATGTGAGGCCCACAGACACCTTCCATATGAATGGCCTGTTTGCTCACAAAGGTTACATCTAAACAAATACAAACACTTACTGGATGAGTGACCGAATTCCAAACAAAGGCTGCATTTTGCAGTGTTGCATGCTGAACTTAAATGCATTCTGGCCCCTCATTTGAAGCATGATCTGGGCTGATTCGCATAAAAGAGAAATCCTCTATCTCTCCCCAGAAAAAAAGTACTAGGTAGGTGTACCGGGCCTGAGTTAGTAGTAATAAGTTTCACCCTGACCCTCTACCCCCCCATCCCAAATTTGTTCGCTAGCCAACTTGGGGCTTGGCCTATTTAAGATCTCACATCTTTGGCGAAACCAACACAAAATATCTTCTATATTAAAGCCTTGATTTTTAAACATAATCTTTATGTTTTTTACTGCTGGTCTAGACAGAGGAACAGCATAGAAGGGGACCCATAAAGGAATGTTTTTCAATCTACTGTGTTGTGCCCAAAATCTGTCGAGACCAGATACATTTTTAAAACTGACATCAAAATTGCTGTTCCCTAGATGAATAAGGGAGAAAATCTCAGAAGAAAAAAAATTCTAAGTATCCATTCAGCAGTTGCTTTGCTATAAATACTCTATCTGGAGGCTCCATCAGCCCTCCTTTGTATAGTAGCCAGACAGCATTCCAGTGTGGGTCAGGTTCCCCCTTATTTTGGAAAAGGTCAGACATCTTCATAACAGAGTTCTTATCCCCCTCCCCTCCATCTGCATCCACACTCTGCTCTGACAATTATAATCTAATAGGCTCCTCCGAACCTGAAAGCAGATCCTGATTACTCTCCTCAAGATTATGCATTACATTCAAACCATCAACATTTTCCTTAGCCGTATTATCCCCTGCAATATCAATCATGCCAGTATCAGATATAGTTAAATCTCACCCCGGGGTTCATTGGAGCTCTTTTCTTTCACTATGTTGGTGGCCACATTTGTAGAAATTGGAGATGTTGCTGCCAACATAGCAACTTATGTTGGGTCCATTTTATCTGGAAACCAGCTTCCATCAGTCGCTTGTCCCCACCCTTCATTTTGCAAAGCCTGTGCAGGAGTCCAGTTTAAAGTTCCAGGTAGTTCCATATTTGAAATAATTGTCAAAGTGTCATTTCCCTCTATTCTAGTACTTGCTTTTATCTGTTCCAAAGGAGTTTTACTCCAGCCAGGACTCATTTTGTCTTTTGGGAAGGAAAAAACCTGTTCAGGATGCTTTCTTAGAGTCTCTATGTTTGGTGTATATGCAGCTGCGTTATCAGGACCACGCCCTGCTCCGCGTCTCCTTTACTGAGCTTTATTTGTTGTGATAGGCTTTTGGCATGCAGATGAAAAGCTGCTAGAACTGCCAGCCTGCTCATTTCCTTTCTCTTTCCCTTTTGTATTAACTTTTTCAATTTATGCAGTTACAGTCATTTTATTAGTATCCTTCAATGAACTAAGGCTCTCCTGTCTGTTTCTGGTATCCTGTATTATGGCCTGCGCCACATCAGCACACTGCTGACTCATTGCTGAACTGACAAGCTTCCCTGCACCTTTGGCAGATGCCGCTTCCTCCGATTTACTTTCCATTGACTTCGATTCTAAATTTTTAAGCTCATTCAAAAGCGTTTCTTTTTTAAGTAACATCTCCTTTTGTTGAGCAGACAGATACCCCAAATCACACATACCATTCATCGTATCTTCAGTCATGTTGTCCAAAGCCTGAGAGGAATCCAACACCAACAGGTGTGCTGCAGCTAAAACAGCATCGGTGCCCTCTTGCATTTCTGTGCAGGGAGAGGATGCCTACTCTCCTGCACACACCACATCCATCTCCACCAGAGGTTCGTTCAGACTGGCCATCCTGGATTGATGGTCAAGGGTTCTCCCTGCAGGATGAGTAGGGGAATTTTCCCAGTGCCCTGGCAAAATCCCCCCCCCATTCACTAAAAATACCACCAATAGTTTAATCTGGTTCAAGGTCAGTTGGCTTTCATCTGTATCCCCCTCCTCCGGGTCATGCCTGAAAATAGGCAGCATTTGTCTAGTGCACTTACCTGGTCAACAATAAATAAATAAATAAATACAGCCTGCCCGGCCTGCCTATAACAGAGCAGAATACAGGAGGCGATCTGCTTGGAGATGTGATGTTTGGAAACTTACCCCTAGTGCTAGGGGCAAAGAAGACAATTAACAGCTGTTAGGAAGGTGTGCAGTTCTTGGTATGGTCTAAAAAGTACTTAGGGACTCTGTAGATATCCAAAAATTGCAACAACTCTTCCCTTGGTTTCAAAGAGAAGGGAATAAATGGGTAAATCAATAGACTGATTTAACATTAAATCAGACACAACTTTTGTCATGTATTTAGTGTGAGTTCTCAAGGCCACCCTATCCCTGCAAAACACCAGAAATGAGTTATTCGCAAATAAAAAGATCTGCAGTTCAGACTCATGCCTGGTAATGGTAATAGCTACCACAAATAAAGTTTTCCAAGGCAGGTACTTCAAATTATTTATTTATTTATTTGAGTTTTGGTGACTGGGTAAGTCCACCGAGACAATTACAGTCCCTTTTTCAGGGGCGACCCGGGGTTACAATAAGTACAAAAACAGTGCAAACATACAGAGAAGTAAAACTAAGAGCTGGGAATTGACAATACTGGAAAAGCAATAAGTACAATAATAATAAATGCAATAATTTGTGTAAACGAGTAGTCTGAGAACTAAAAACATGAATGCTAGGCAAAAACAATTTGAGAACTGAGGGTAGAAGGGCAGAAGAGTGGACAGATAGAATAAAGTAAGAGTGAAGAGAAGATGAGGCAAGAGACAGGAAGTGAAGAGGGAGTGGTGGGGGTAGGACTCAGAGAAGATAAGGTAAGGCTACGTAGGGGTGGGTAGAGTTAGCTGAAGCAAGAGCAGGAGGTGAGGGTCGAGAGGGAGACATTCAAATTAGATTGGAGCAGAGGAAGAGAGGAGCAAGACAGGATGGTGGGAGGAAGGGAGTTCCAGTCAGAGACTGTGGCAAATGAGAAAGACCTCCTGGAGGTAGCTAGGTGAAGATTAGTAATGACTAAGAGGGGAAGTGAGGCAGAGCGGAGGGTACTAGGCACTTGCCTGAGGTGTATCAGTTTCCTGAGGCAAGGGGGCATAAAGTTGTGGACAAGTTTAAACATAAAACACAAGGAGGAGTACCTCAGTTTGACTTTGTAGGGTAACCAACCCAGGGAGGAGAGGACATCACAGTGGTGCAAGCGGGAGTTAGCCCCCAAGGCAAATCTACCAACCCTAAGGTACGCCTGGGAGAGGAGGGACAGGGAGGAGGAATTACAGGAAAGCAGCAGGGGAGCATCATAGGTTAGGAGTGGAATAAGTGATGAGGAGGCAGTTTTTAGGCAGGAGGCAGAGGTAAGAAGTGAACAGATACGATAGAGCATTCCTAGCTTCTGATTCAGTATTTAACAATGTTGGAGACATGAGTGTGGAAAGAAAGCGTAGCATCCAAGGTGATGCCTAGATATTTAAAGGAGTGGACTGTCTCTAAGGTATCACCCTTGAGGGATGTAATGTTAAGGGAGGAAGGAGGATTCTTTGAGGAGGATCGATGGGAGAATATCATACATTTAGGTTTTTTTTATATTACGAACTAGATTTTTGTGGTTGAACCAGTCCTGAAGGGAAGCAAAGTCAGAGGCAAGCTCCCAGCTGATTTGGTTAAGGTGTGGGAAGGAACGATAGATGATTGCATGATCTGCATAAAGAGGCATGGATGCACCTCCACAACAGTGGGGGAGGTCATTAATGAAAAGTGAGAATAGTATAGGCCTCAGAATGGAGTCCTGCAGAACGCCGTGAGTTACGGGCCTAAGTTCGGACAGGGAACTTCCCCACTCTACTCTTTGGGAGCGGCAGGATAGGTATCTTTGTACCCAGTTGATTGCATTCCTATCTAGACCAAGGATGTGTAGCTGATGTAGCAGAAGATCATGGTTCACCAAGTCAGTGTTTTAGTAAGGTCAACAAAGATGGCACCTGTAGCAGATCCTTTCTCCATATAATGCAATATGTCAGTTGTTACATTTATCAGGGCAGTGCGTGTACTGTGTTTCCTTCTGAAGCCATGTTGAGAGGGGGAAAGTAGATTGTGAGATTCAAGGTAATCCTGGAGGTGTTTATAGACTACTTGCTCTTGGATCTTTGCCAATAAACGAAGAATGGATATTGGTCTGTAGTTGTCAATAATAGTATTGGGAACCCCCCCCCATACACTGAAACTACTGGCGCCACCTTCCATTTATCTGTAACAGAGTTACAGAGAAAAGACCAGTTGAGTAGGTCATGGACAGAGCGAGCAAGGGCTGAGGCACCCAGCTTAAGAAACTTTGGATCAAGGGAGCCATAGCCAGGAGAGCTCTCTGGATTTAAGTTTGATAAGAGTTTCTGTACTTCTTTTAGTGTGGCAAGTTTCAGATGGAACTTGGGATAAGCCTCAGGAGAGTTGGTGGGAAATGGGGCAGAGTTTACAGAGTAGGAGTTATTGAAAAGCGAGGTAAATTGGTGAAGATCCGTAAAAAAGTTGTTAAATCCAGAGGCAATGGAAGCTGAGTCGGCAAGGGTGGAGCCATTTGCAGTGACAGAGCTCAGGACTTCTACTGCCTTCTCTTTGATTAGGGAGTTGACTTGCTTCCAGAATTCCTTGGGGTTGGAGAGGTGTTTCATTTGAAAGGATTTGAAGTGATAACATTTAGCTGTTGGTAGGGAATTTTTACACTGGTTTCTAAGTTGTCTATAGACTTGCCAGTCAGAGGGAAGTCCATTCTTTTTATAGGTTCACCAGGCTTTCTCGCAGAAGGACATGAGCTTCCTAATTTCTTTAAATAGCCAAAGAGCCTTGATGCCCTTTGACCTACATTTTTTCTGTGGGGCATGTTGTTTAACTATTTTAGAGAAGGTGGATATAAAGAAATCCAGGGCTTGGTTTATATCTGGGAGTATTTTGATAGGGCTCCAATCAATGTTGTGGAGTGAGGAGATAAAACTAGCAACATCAAACCTGGACATGTCTCAAAACAGGGAGACCCTAGGAGGGAGATTAGGACAGTTATTTCTCCATGCACAAAGAGTAGGAGAGTGATCACTAATGCAATCTGAGAGTAATCCCACTGCTTTGATCTTCTGAGGGCAATTAGTGACCACCCAAACAAGAAGAGTGTGGTTTCCAGATTTGGTGTTGATGCATGTAGGGTTCTGGAGGAGTTGGGTCAGGATAGAGTCCACAAGTGAGGCACACAACTTCTCTGCATCTGGATGCAGCCAATCTGAGTTAAAGTCTCCACATAGTATAAGGATATGGTTAGGGAGGTTGGAAAGTACAGCTAGGAGGGAAGGCAGAGCAGTGGAGGCTTGACTGGGGGGTAAATAAGCACACCCAATGATACATTTTTTAACATTTCCAAGGGTAAGGGAAGCAAAAAGAGATTTGGCTGGAGATGTTATCCCTACAGGATCAGGGAGTACTGTGATGTCTAGGTGAGACCTGCAGTAGATGAGTATACCTCCACCCCTCTTACCTAACCTATCACATCTGAGACAGGTGTAGCCAGTTAGGGACACCTCGAGCTGTGTAATAGCCAGCTTTAGTCAGGATTCAGATATGCATAAGATGTCTAGTGACATCTCTAAGGTCCAGGATTCTAGTTCAGCCATCTTAGGTTGTAGGCTACAAATATTCATACGGGTGACTTTCAGACCTTCTATCTGGGGTATAGAAATTCTAATGTGGGTGGGAGGAGTTTGGTAGGAGAGTCCAGGATTAGTCTCAATATCCCCAGTACGGACAAGCAGTAGGAGGATGGATACTTGGAGCCAGGGTGAGGCAGAGGAAGAGAGCATTTCAAGGGCAGTTGTCATGTTTGGTAAATGGAGGTGCTTGTGGAGCCATAGTCCCAATAGAGCAGTGAGAGCTTATGGAGACACAGAATGTATAGGAGTGCAAGTGTGGGTTCAGGCCAGATATGACATGGGGGCGGGGGGGGAGCTATTGTTCACAGTGCAATGTAAGGCCTCTGCAATAAGCCGGTCAATACAGCAACTAAGAAGAAGAAGGCTAGACAGGGCAGTTAAAAAAAAACTTCCCATGATCAGGATATGAAAGAATCCTGGAGGAGTTCTCTGAAGTAGAGTTAGAACAGAGCTTCCAAACTTGTTTGGATCAGTATGTCATTAGATAGAGTTAGAGTGTCACTGGGAAGAGAAGAATCAGACAACAGTGGAGATGAAAGAGATGGTGTAGAAATATAGAGTGAGGGACAGTTGGGTGGAGAGAAGACAACTCCACAAACAACACTGTGCTTCAAGGACTTGTGGAGGGCAGTATTAGGAGAGTGGGGCACAAGCGATTGGTGGACAGAGCAGCAGCAGATCAAATACGGGAGAGGTGAATGACAGCCAATGGGGAAAGAAAGGGCAGGGATTAATATGCATTTAATAGAGGCCGGGGATGGGGCAGGTGGGTGGGAGAAAATATACAGTACCCAAAAAGTTCAAAATCTGAAGTGTTAGGCAATGAAATAAAAGTTGTAGTGGGGAAAAGCCATAGAATTTCAGAGGAGAGACAAGGGCCAATCCAGAGGAGAGCCGTAAATGCTATAGCCAATCTGGTACAAGCTGGAGGACCCAACAACCAATCAGAGTCCGAGTAGTGTCCCTGGGCTAGAAGGCAGGCTTACCCAGGCACTGGAGAGTTTGAGGTGGGCAGTGGAGGGTTCATGGCTGGCTGGCTTATCCAGCCATGGCTGCCGGAGCGAGTGAGTGGTCGGCCCAATCAAGGGCACCTGGAAAAGGAGTGATGAGCAGAGGTTAGGGGAATAAAAAGGTACACAGGGATAAAAGCAGGCTGATTTGCTAAATCTGCAGGCTGGGAAAATGAAAATAAAGGGAGTTAAAGAATGAGCAAGGAGTGGGGGGGGCGGGTTGCCAGATAGCAGGAATGATTAGCTGTTAAGACCATTGTTGCCAAAAAGAAAAAAGGAATTGGGCAGAATTGAAATGCAGAGAGCTAGAGACAGGGAGGAGGAGGAGGAGGAGGTGATCACATTAGAAGGTAGTGATTTAGGTAGTCTAGGAGCGAGGGAGAGAGTCAGAGGAGCAGAGATTAAAGATACAAGTTTAAAACAAAGCACAGGAGAAAGGCAGAGATTTAGGTAAGTCAGGAGCAATGGAGAAGGTTAGGGGAGCAGAGAATTACAAATATTCAAGTTCTACAAAGCACAGTAAAATCCCCTTGCATGAGCATCTAAGCAATTTACCCCCAGTATAGCACAGTTGCAGGCATTTTACAAGCAAGCAGACATTTTCTACAAATATAAGGTACCAAAAGTTCAAAATCTGAAGCGTTAAGCAATGAAATAAAAGCCGAAGTGGGGAAAAGCCGTGGAATTTCAGAGGACAGACAAGGGCCAATCCAGAGGAGAGCTGTAAATGCTATAGCCAATCAGGTACAAGCTGGGGGACCCAACAGCCAGTCAGAGTTTGTGTAGCATCCCCAGGCTGGAAAGCAGGCTTACCCAAGAGCTGTAGAGCTTGAGGTGGGCAGTGGAGGGTTCATGGCTGGCTGGTTTATCTAGCCATGGCCACCGGAGTGAGTGAGCGGTCAGCCCAATCAAGGGCGCCCAGGTGCTGGACAGCTTGAGGCTTGAGTTGCAGGAAGATGCAGGCTTGAAAGGGGCTTTTGTCAGTTACTTGAGCACAAGCTTAAGGTCCCAAACTAAAAACCTGCAGACCATGTACTGCTAGACCAATTTTGCCCCCAACAGGGGCATGAAAAGCAGAAATGGCTGAAAGGTGAACCTTCACCAAAGACTACTGCAGCTCTGACCAAGGAAAGTGTCAAGAGGTTGTCCATTACCCTCTGTACAGGACAAGTAAAGGAGTCCACAGATGCTGCCTGGCACAACACAGTAAACCGTTTCCACTTAAAGTAGTAGTTGTGCCTAGTGGAAGGTTTCCTAGCAGCAAGTAGAAATGCCAAGACCTCAGCTAAAACTCCAAATTGGGATACCTCTGGATCTTCAGAAGCTATGCATAGACACTGGAGGCCCAGATGCAGTAGGGTACTGTTGCTCTGGATCAGAAGGCCCTGTTGAAGAGGCTGATGAATGAGAGCTTCAAACACCACCTCCCACAACAGTGAAGACCAGATCTGCCCGGCCCACAGTGGTGCTTCCAGGAACAATCTGGTTGGTTCTTGCCATACTGTAGGTCAGTCAGGATCTTCTGAATTAGAGACAGAGGAGGAAATACATAGATTTTTCTCCCTTTCCAACGAGGGACAAAGCATTTTACAAAACAATCCTACACCCTGAAGTGAGCAAGTAGAAAAGTGGCAGTTTTCAGTTGTGGGGACGCAACAATGTCCAACTCTGGCCTTCCCCACATGTCAAACAACCTTTGGGATATGTATTGGGTTAACTTGCATTTGTGTGACTGGACCCTAGAGTGCCTGAAGCTGTCTCCAGGGGCATTTCATACACTGATGACATAAACAGCAATGAGTGAAACCTCCCAGGATATTGCCTAGTCCCACACCCTAACTGCCTCTTGACACATAGGATATGAAAGTGTGTCCATTTTTTTTCAGGTAATATACCACACTCCGACTGTTTGACTGGACCAAAAGAGATTCTCCTGAAACTGAGTGGCCAGGGTCTGGAAACTATATAGAACTTCCCTCATTTCCAGTGCATTTATATAAAAGTCTTGTTCCACCAGAAACCAGCAGAAACCAGGACCCCTGTATCTGGTGAGATCCCAGGTATGCAGCCTTAGCCCAGGTTGGAGGCATCTGTAGTGATGATCGCCTGTAGCTAGGGTTGCAGAAAAGGAGACCCCACAAACAGGTAGTTCCTTTCCTGTCACCACAGCAGGGCATGCTGCAAAGGATGGCACACAGAAATTAGATGGTCCACAGACTGAGGAGCCTGAGACCACTAATTTTGTAGCAACCACTAAGGAATCCACAAATACAGTTAGACCAGAGTAACTGTGACTATGGAAGCTGCCATGAGATCCAGGAGATGGAGCATGTCCCAGGTCATGACCGGACTACTGCAACTCACCAAAGCAGCCTGAGCCATTAAGGCTGAGGCCCTGTCCATAGGCAGAAAGGCTTTCCTCTGGACCATATCTAGGACTGCACTTATGTATTGGAGCCTTTGACAAGGGATCAGATTTCCCATTTTTACACATTCACCAGCACCCTAGCCTGTCCAGCAGTTGTCTGGTCATGTAAAAAGTATACTGTACCCTGGCTACTGAATCTCACTTTAGGAGTCAGTCATCCAAGTACAAGAAGATATATAGCTTCTCCTGGCACAATGCCATGGCCACCATATGAATGGGTAGGTGTCCTGCATATCCAGGTTACACATCCAAGCCCCCGTGACAAGTCATAGAAGGAAGAACCTAGGGACATATTCATTTAGGTCTCCGAGGATGAAAATGCACTGAAAGCCTCAGTTATTTGGAGGTAACAAGAAATACTGGGAGTAAAACCCCTGTTTAGTTCCATATTGGAAACTGACCAGATGGCCTTCTAGTGCAGTGAGGTCCGCATGTCTTTCCATAAGGTTGTTACATGCTCGGAGGAGTAGTGGCAAGACCTGTGAGAGGTCACTGGGTGTTGTGATATCAAAATCTCAGCATATCTATGCTGGATAATTTCCAGGACCCATCTGTATTTTGTCACTTTCTGCCACTGGGGACAAAGAGATCTTGCCCCATGCAACTGCATGATAAAGTATTCAGAGGGGGAGGTAGTGAGTCTGAAGGAGCAGGGAGGGGTGACTGATGGCCCCCTTAAGACCCCCTTTACCATGTCCTTTTGGGGATTTTAAGGGGGTTCCCATGACCTAATGATGCTGTTGTTGTTTCTGTTGATGCTACTGGGGTGCATAACTACGTCCCTGATCATTGGGAGTGTAGCTGTGAGAGTCCCTACAAAAGAAGCCTCTACTATGGCTTTACTGAGATCCATTTGAAAGTAAAGACTGAATAGTCCTCACGGATATCTTTATGTTTTTAGTTAATTAAGGATGGTTTCAACCTCAAAGCCAAACAACTTATCACTCTTGTAAGTGGTAAGCAGTACTGACTTCTGCACATCTTGTGCAAAACCAGCAACTTGGAGCCAGCAGTGCCAGCTTAGATAAATGCCAGAGGTAGCTGCTATAGCTGCAGCATCTGTAAACCTCAGGAGGTGCTTTCCAAATTCAGAGCCTTGTGACACACACTGTAGGGCTTATGCTGTCTTGACCTGCTAGGCAGGCTATTGATAATATGCCTTAGGCCTCTTTACATGAGATACTGATATGTTGTCAGATTCACTTGGTAATTAGCAATGTGCAAGCCAAGGGAAGCCAAGACAAAGATGCATTTGCCCATAATGTATAATTTTCTGGACTCTTTATCAGGAGGTCTTACACTCATCCTCTGAGAGTCTCGAGACGTTAACATAATCAGTATCAGGCTGAGTGAAATAATACTTCATGTCCCTAGGGGCCAGATACTGCTTATCTGCCTTCCTAGGGATGGCTGGCAAAGTACTAGGCTGATGTCAGGAAGTCAGTGTAGCATCCTCCAGGGCGGCATAAATGGGAAGGACTACTACTGAGAAGGCACTTTTTTCCTCCCCCAAAAAGTTGCATAGGTTCTTCTTCTTTGAAGAATCTTCTTCCTCCAGTGCAAAATTTAAAAATCTCCTGGATTTGCCTCAGTAGGGTCTGATAATTATGGTGCTTGGCAGGACATTGAGGCCAGTACAAAATAATGGGCTTGATTTTCAAACTGCCCCAAATGCTGCAAGCCCCAGGTGCGCCAAACATATGACGCATGGCGCTTGCAGCATTCTCCGAGTTGGTGATTGGGATTTTAGATCCCATGCACCAATTGCCTCAAGTTAGATCAACTTTTCCTGGTTTAGCTTGTTGCAATCCCAGGTACCCTATTTACAGACCTTGTGCCAGATATTTAGTGGAAGCTACTGTAAATCAGGTAAAGTGATGCAAATGTGCCCAGCCTACCAAAATCGGGTGCAGATGCAGCAAATATGTTTAGCTCAGCTGTGCCAAAATAAAAGTCTGACACAATATTTGACACAAGCCCTACATCAGCATTTGAAAATCAAACCTAGTGTCTTCACTTCCCAGAAGACACAGTAGAACCAGTTGAATCTTCCAGTCCCTGGAGCAATAAGGATTGGAGTCCTCTTCATGCCAATCCTCCTCCTCATCCAGGAGGTCAGGATTGTACTCCTACTGCACTTCCTCTTGGAGACAAGGCCAGGGAGAAAGTTTCTGAGTCATTAACTGAGAAAGTAGGGACCTGAGCAGGCACTGCAGTACCAGCAGACAATGCTGGGGGCAACCGCTGAAGGAAAACCTGCATTACCAACTGCAGCAGACCTGGCAAAAACCTTTTTATTAAGTCAGAGAATTCTGTCAAAAAAGTCACCTAGGCAGCCCGCCCATCGGCACTGTGATAGCACTGCTGTTTGCTATGCTGGTGAACCATGTTCTGTAAAGAACACAGGCTGTCGAGACAGCCAAGAGTAGGGAGGACTGAGCATCGATGGACAGCTTTCCTTCCCAGGGTGATGGGATCCTGCTTCTCAACATTTGAGGCCAAGTGGTAGTGCTAGTGAGAGCAACAAAAAAGGGTAAGGCTGTCAGCAGATGCTGGCAAACAGGCATGCTGGTATGTGCATGAGTGCACATCATTGCATGTCGATGTCCTGAGGAATGAAATCCAGGAGGAAAGTGCCCCAGCCTTCTTCAACACCCCACACAGACACTGCATGACTGATGTGACAGGTTGTAGATCTAAGAGGTTTTGTGTAAGTGATGATTAACCTATAATTTTAGATAAGATTAGTGACAGAGTTGGGGTGTGCTACTGGGACCAAAGGATGGCAGGAGAAAGAAACAAAGGATGGAAAAAAGTCACCTAGGCTAGAATGCTGGTGATGGCCATAGCCATAGCTGTTGAAAATGACTGGGCTGATCCCATCAAGGCATTAATATGACCTCTCCTGATGACAGTGTGAAAGAGACTGCATTTGCTGAAGTTCCTGGGGTACTCTTGGAAGATTGCTGTATCTTTGATATCAAATTTGAACATTTTGTAGGTAGGGGTGCTGAGGCTGAACCTGACTGTTTTGCTAGTGTACTGGTAATAATTGTAGACTTACTATCCCCTTTAGAGAGTGGGAATCTAGATCACTGACAGGTGGGGGAGCATCGCTGTCTCACTGATGATATCACCATATATTTATATATATACTTGTGGTGGGAAAACAACCACTGAAATAACAGCGGCATTATACATTGCTTACTAAGCTGAGTCAGGAAAAGTGTTGACAATATTATCAGTTTGTGTTCAGTGGCTCAGTGGGTAGCACACTTGCCTCTGAGGCCAGGAGATCAGAGGGCAGTGGGTTCAGTTCCCACATCTGTCACTTGGGTTAATATCCCAGTACTGACACTGTAGTGCAGCATGAGGAGGGTGCTGCACTTCTGAGGTGCTGTCTTTTGGATGAGACGTTAAACTGAGGTCCCATCTGCCTGGATTGGTGGTAGTTTAGGTGGATGTTAAAGATCCCATGGCACTTATCGAAAAGAGTAGGCGAAATTCCCTGGTGTCCTGGCCAAATTTCTCCCATTCACTAAAATAAAAAAAAATACCACCAACAGCTTAATCTGGTTCAATTTCAGCTGGTTACCATCTGTATCTCCCCTTCCCCGGTCGCCCCTGAAAAAGGGACTTCTAGTCTCAGTGGGCCTACCGGGTCAACAAAATTCAATACATAAATAAATTACCAGCTTAAACTCCAAAATTATATGGCTGTCATCTCAGATATATCCTCAATATTGTAACCTCGATAAACCTGTAAATGTATATAGTATCTATGAACTTACAGATAGTTACTCATATTTAAATGTCAACATAAAATCCAGTTATAAGTTTGCCTTATACTATCATTTATTTAATTTGCTGTGATGCTAGCATTGTTTTCTAAAGAACATAAAATCTATTCATGCTGTACCTTACAAACACTATTTAAAGACTCTTTTCTTACTTCTAAATATGATATTAGTTTATATCCTTGTCACTGTTCAAAATTATAGCCAACGCAACTGTCACCTAATAATTAATTTAACAAGTATTTGTTCATATTGTTAAGTCAAATAATAAGTGATTCTATAATTCAAAAAAATGTTTTAACCTCCCCTCTTTTCCTCTCTTTTAATTTTTTATCTGTTTTCAAAACCTTTTAAATAATTAGAACTCCAACAGCTTTTGCTGGCACTTTAATGGTAATTTAAATAAATAAATTTGCCTTACTTATCCTGATGCTATTCAGTACATATTTTTTTAAAACACCAGCAGAAAATGCTTACTATGTTACATTTGCCAACATTTTTTCACCAGATTGAGTCAGCTTTGTCGTCTGTGTTAAATGCTAAATCCCACTGTTTAAAAGACCAGGGGGATGTTAAGTTAATGAGACTTCAAGTAGTCATTTAAAAAAAAAATGCTAAACAATATTTTAGTTCAATAGTCTGCCATGGTTCAATATCTTTTTGTTAGCTGTCTCTAGTGCCTGAGACTGCACATAGTTGTCCCTCTTGTAGTAGTTTCTTTATTCTGTAATGGTAAAGACAGATTATTATTGATAAACTCAGAACCAAACTTACTCTGCATATTGTAAAATAGTTTGCATATCTTATCCTTTGTTTTGGGTGAGCTAAGCTCCTCCTGTGTTTCCTTTGGGAGAAAATTTAGCATTCTACAAACACCATTTAAATACTGGCACTTCATGGGTGTAGCTAAATCGGAACAGCCTGCGTGTGATGTCACGCCTCTAAGATGTGTGCGTGCATTGCCATGGTGACACACAACACGCTGCAATCTCAAACCGCTCTGTGAGCAGCTCCTGCTTAACTGCTTTCATGCAGTTACTACCAAAAACAAAGTTTTGGTGCAGGATACAACCAAAATTACTTTTAGTTGCTTCTTAGAGGTTAAGATAAATTTTGCTTTTTGTCCCACTGTGGGAGATAAATAAATGTAATATACAGGCCATATTGAGCTGTCTTCAAGAAAAATCTACATTTTTCTTTACTGGAAAAACACCTGCTAGCAATTACACTTTTCATGGTACAGTCTCCTTTGTTTAACCCAGCGGGGTCTATGTCACCTGTGCCCTATAACTACACATCTACATATACAGCTACGACTAATCCCACAAACCAACCAATCCACAATGTAGCACATTAGTAGTTGCAGTACATGTCTATACTGCATTATTAGTCCATTACTGTGTCCATGTATTCTGTCTGTTTAAAGTCTAATGTTGGTACTTGTATACACCTACCCATTTACCCTACCCTATTATCAAAACCATAAACATTATGCATTATTCAAGTAAAACTAAGTTTATAGACTTTCGTCTCTGATCTACACATTCTGTAACCTTATAAAGTATGTAAACAAATTATATACATGATAAACAATGCAACATAGTAGTGTATGTAGTAACTTGTTTCATAAGCTGCATGATGCATGCCATTTATAATACAGCAGCCCAATCAATTTTCTCATTTAATCTATATTTACTATTAGTACTCCTGAATCTACAAATAGACAGATAAATAAATGCACATTATGTCAAACTAATTTTGGAAATTATATATAATAATGCCAGGCAGATCAGACGGTTATGGGTTCAAGCCTAGTACAGGGTGCACTGACTAGAACCCAACACTGACACTGCAGAGCTGCACTAGGTAGATGCTGTGCTGTTTGATGTGCCATTCTTTGCTTGAGAAAGCAGCAGTGCATAATAGCAGCAAATATTTTTTTGTATACCTTTCTATTCTATTTTACATTGTCCCTTATCTCCTGACTTGATGGTACCCTTCTTTCCCCATTTTTAAGTCTCCTGTAGTACTTTTCTTACATTTGAAATAATAAAAGGAGTTCTCCTTTTAATATGGCTCAGACCAGGTTTTCATCAGTATTCTCATTGGTTTTTGTACAAGTATTGTCCAGTAATGTTAGGAATCACTGCCTGCTGCATGCTAGTTCATATTAGTGCAAACAGAAGTGATATTAAACAATGAGTGTTCAAAAACAAGGAACACTGAAGGAAACCTGGTTTGAGTCATATTAAAAGGAGCACTCTTGTTATTATTTTAAAGGTGAAAAAAAGTACTGAGGTAGACTCAGAATGGGGAAAGAAGGGTATCATACAACCGAATACCATCTGCTTAACTTGGAATTTGTTTTACGCTCTTTTGCCAGTTTCTATTTTATGATATTTATCATACTCGTACATTGCGAACAGTGCAGCCTTGTCCATATCCTGTCTCCAATCCTATTGCTAGTCTTATTGGAACATGCAATCCTGCTGCTTGTAATTTATTTTATTTGTACTTGTTTGTTACCTGTACTTTTCTATGGTGTTGTTGCTCCCCTGTCCCTGGGTCACACCGGAAAATGTGTCTCAATTCAGTGTGCCTTCCCAGTTAACAAATTTTAAACAAATAAAAATACAAGTCAGGAGATAAGGGGCAATCTAAAATATAATAAAAAGTATAGGTCAAAATTTGCACCACTATCATGCACTGCTGCTTTAAACTAACATCCTTTCTGCCCATCTCTGGTGGATGCCCAGATGGAAGCTACGGATCCCATAGCAGTTTTCAAGACTAGGGGAATTATCCACATTTTCCTGATGATCAAGCCCTTTCTCAATAACACAGGCTCTAATGCAATACAGCTGTGTGTGAAGTTAATGGACATTGCATGTATACTGCATACAGTCCCTGCACTACCAAAATCTAACTTGCAACTTTGTAAGCACATTTTCTTTGAGGGAGGCGCTAGGATTAAGATGGCCACAAGACTTTGATACTCCTCTGTTAGTCTCTCGTGGAACTCACTGTTTCTAAAGGCTTTCTGATTTTTTTTTTGGCAGTGTGAAAGGTGCACTAAGAGCTGAAAGAAGGAGTAAAAGTGATGGTGGATACAATATTGACTAAGGCACAGAAACAACTGCAAAAATAGCTAAATGAACAACAGCAGTTAATTCAACAATTTGTAACTCATGCTGGCGCCACCCATGGCCACAAACAAGTGTCAGAGTCTGGGTCTATGGTCTCGGAAGAGCCCCCTGAGCCCAAAACAATGGCCATGGTAAAGGTGCATTTGAATAGCGCTGGTAAAAAGAGAAGCAAAATGCGAGCTGAAATAGCCAACACTCTGGCTTCTTTGTGTTGCAGAAGCTACAAGTCACCTGAGCAAAGGATGCAGCTGTAATCAATAAAATACTGCATAACTGAAATGATTGCTGTTACTAACACCAACATAACAGCACTCACCAATCTCTTAAAACAAGTGGAAATGGATACCTTTCAGTTAAAGACGGGCATGGCAACAGTAATTGCTATAGCTAAGGCACATATTATTATTAACTCAGAAATGAAATGCAAAGATTGAGTACCTTGAAAAATTAAAGAAATGGAACTTACATTTTTTTCGAGTCTCATTTAAAAGTTGAGGGGTTAATGGTCTGAAGCTGCTGTTGGCTTCCTTTGTTGAGCCCCGTGGAACTTGAAAAGATCTTTGACGCTCTCTATATTAAAATCCATGGATTCTAATCTTACTGTATCTGCCTCCTTGATGGCTATAACAAAGATTACATTAAAAGCAATATCTTCTTCATTACAGGAGAGAAATAATGTTTGCATTTGAGCTATAAAGCTGAAAGGTCTGTCCTATAAAAGCAGAACAAATCATGTCTTTGGAAATCTATCCAGACACTGAAAAACGCAGGAAAATATTTATTTCTTTGAAATCTGGCTTTTGTGAAATCAAAGCTGCTCTTCAGTTGTTGTTGCCTACATGGTTAAAAGCTGTTTTTGATAGCTCTGTCTATAATTTCACTGGTCATGTTGCTGCAAGAAATCATGGACTACAAGAATGGCTGGGAACACTTCCATGAACAGGGACTCAGAAACTGAGAACAAATGACAAACAAGTACTGTATTTGTCAATGCTGAATGTTCACCACTGATATTGCTGTTGTACTGGTCTTGCTTGTACACATTTTTACTATGTATTTACTCAGGATAGAGCAGATGAGCTGCAATGTCTCATTTTCAGTGGTATACTGCTTTTTACCCAGGATAGGGCAGCTGAGAGGCAATATCTACTTTTAAGTGGGCTTCCACATTTTGATCTAAAATGTCCAACAGTCTTTTTATGACTTGACATTATTATCAAGACAGGTGACAATTAAGAAAAAAAACTATCCAAAAGGTGATTTCGCTGTGTAACTGTGGAAACAAGTTTCAGAGTGGATTTGAAAAATTACACCTGCCATGTTCATGAGGTGAGGTAACACAAGGGATATATTGAACATTACAGGCCAAAATCTACAAAAATAAAGTTATGAGTAAATGTCGGAACACTTTGTTTCCTTGTAACTTAGTGGGTTTTTCACATTTTTTACCACACATTTTCAACATAATCTTTTTTTGACCACTCCTTCTGAGCCTGATATGTGTCATTTATAAAAATGTCTGAAGTATCATTTTTGAAATGACAGCTGTCACATTCATGAGGTGGTGTGAAAAAATGGCTGTGTTGAAAAATTGGGGTTCAAAACATTGAAAATTACCACAGTTACAAGTGTGTGCTGAAAAATTGTAATGTAGACTCATAACTTTGTTTTCTCATATTTGTACCCCACATTTTCAACATAGACATCTTATGACCCCACATAGCCTTCTTATGAGCCCACTTCATGAACAAGGGCAGAGAAAATGTTGAAATCCTGCCCAAAAGGTAATTTTGTGCCACCAGTGCAAAAACACATTTTGGCCAGGATCTGAAAAATGACAGCTGTCACATTCATGAGGTGCTGTGAAGAAATGGCAATGTTGAAAATTAGAGGTCAAAATATTGAAAACTACCAGTTAGGAGCCGGCATTCATAAATTTCAACACAGGCTCATAACTTTAATTTTTTTAATAGTTTTACACACAGTTTTCAACATAGCCTTCTTTTGACCCCACATCATGAACAAGGGTGGAAAAGATGTTCAACTCCTGCCCGAAAGATGATTTTGTGCAGTGATAATGAAATCACCTTTTGGGACTGATTTGCTTAATTTTACTTCCATTGTTCATGAGCTGGGGTCCCAAAAAAAGGCACGTTGAAAATTTGGGGCAAAAATATTCAAAAATGATCACGTTATGCCAGTAAGTTCAAACCCCCTTTGAAATACATTGAACCGCATGCCTGATTTCCTCAGTTTGCAGTCTGATGTTGAAGAGTGAAGACATGTCTGCAGTCCATAGAGAATTATGGTGTTGTCCCGCCAGTGGGTAAGTAAGGGCTTGGTGGGGGGAGTAGGTGCTGAGTGGAAGGGTTGGATGAGGGGACAGTAACGGCAGTAATATACGTCAATGGACAGTTTTCTTTTTTACAGGGTTCTTCTTTTTTAAACTATGAGGCACAGATTTCTTTATTTCAGGTGGTGACACTGGGGGATTGGGCACCCCCATCGGCGGTGTTATGTTTGGGCTCCCCGGTGCTGCAGAAGGAAAAATCAGGTAGGGTAGGGGGTAGCAGTCACCTTGGGGGATTGAGCACCAAAGTGCCAGAATATTAACATGGGTTGGGCTGGGCAGAGGGCAGTCATGGTGATGGCAGCAACAGACATCGATGGACAGTTTTTTCTTTTGCAGGGTGTATTTAGGAAAAAACTATGAGGGGGAGGACAGTTAGGTTGCACCAGCAACAGATGTCAATGGACGGTTTTCACTTTTACAGGTGTAGGACGGTTTTGAGCAGGCTGATCATGACAGATCAACTGTGCTTGATGAATGGCTCTCTTCTAGGGACTATATGAGGTTTCTACCCAGCAAGCCAGAACACTGTCATGACCAACCTGGCTGATGATTGGTGTGAGACTGTCGAGCACCTTGCAGACCACTCTACACTGGGCTAACAGTGTCACACCCTCAGAAGCCACTCTTGTAGCAAGATGTTCACTGAGCGTGCGCACATGGCAAACATAAAAATGAAGGAAGTGAAATCAAAGATCAGTCACTATACTCTATTGGTACAACATATGCTGTAGTGATACATAGGTGTTAACAGAATTAATGAACTAATGGAAAAACTTTAATAATACAGTACTATCTTTTTTCTTTCTTTGAGAGGAAAAATATATTTTTATTTTCCTGTTTCTTTCTAAACTCCTTATTATACATTGTTAAATCCTGGCTGAGTAATCTTCCTTTTTCATTTCTTAGGATTGCTTGCACGCATGTGCAAAGTGAACATATCGGTGGTGCTTGGGCAGTGTAGTAGACTGTGGTGGTGTGTGCTGTGTGAGCTAATGGATGTAGAAATGCAGGAGGTTTGTTTCTCAAAATCCGTTTCTGAGAAGGCTGATGATGATAGTGTTCAACTGACTGATGGGCATAAACTTTGTGTAGTTCAAAGGATGCAGCCCCACCAATCACATTGGTTTTCCACCCATTAGCCAGCTAACAGTCATCATCATCATCAGGTTTTGAAGGTGAACATCAAGCCTCACTGTGTGTGTGTGTAGTTAGAGCCAAGAGCCTGGTGAGCGTCTCCTTGAAAGCAGTAAACAAAGTGAAGAATTTTTACTTAATATGTTTTTCCAGTTCTTTAGTTTCATTTGAACTTTATCTGCCTGCCCCTCCTCATCTGCCTCCTTCTGCTGTCAACCCACAGTCCTGTCACCCTAACTCCATGACTTAACCCATCGACTTCTTACCTCATGGTGTGGGTGAGTGCCATGGGTAGTGGTGGTGTGGTGACTGCAGGGTTGCAGCATCATCCTGCCAAAGGGGGTTCTTTTCCACCGGTTACTGCCCTTGAGACAGAGCCTGTGATGTGTAATGGCACACATTTAGACAGTGAAGGCAGCGCATGTTCTCAATGCCAACCCGCCAGCTTTCAATTCTGGTGACCCCTGCTGTGCTACCTAGCTTTCATTAGGTGGCAGCTAAGCAAAGGTCCACACTGTCCCTCCACCCCGAAGGAGGAGAGCTGTCAGAAGATGCCCAATACTCCTTCCTCATCAGCCCGAGTGACCCTAGTCCATTCTCAAAACCAGGTCACCGGTGTGGCAGGAAGTGAGGCATCCAGTGTCTCAGCCCTCTACACCTCTGGGCTAGCTAAAAATTTACTGTAGGTCTGATTTCCTTAGACAATATTGTTTGAGGTTCTGAGAGAGAGACTGAACCTGCAACCCACTGTTTTACAGATCTGTGCTTTTACCCTCTGTACCATCCAGCCAGAACTATATTTATTGCAATTATTTCCCCTTTTTCTTTCTCACCAAGGGGGGAAATCACATAAAACAAAATTACTGTCATTTGGACTTTATTTACTTTGGCTGCTTGTCTACACATGACATCATAATATCCTGTTTATGACATCATAATTATCTCCACAGCAACAGATTGGGATGTCATAAACAGAATTGTGATTGCAGAAGTAAACAAGCAGAGACAACAGGGCAGAGATCCTGTTTCCTTGCAAATGTTCTTAGTAATAAATAAGGGTGACAATTACAAAAGATGTGAGTTATAAGCTAAATTGTCTCTAAATATTACATTTTTCAAAGTTGTCACAACAACATCAGGGGCTGTTTAAAGCTCTATTATACTGCATGCAAGCACTCAGAATTAACACATGCTTGTTCTTTTATATCCAGTCTCCCTGTGATACTTACTAGGGTCTCATGTATCCATGTAATATACATGAGCCATCATCTTTCTAGAGATTTAACAAACACTCTAAATGTACTGCAATTACATGTTTAAATTCTCCTGGCATGACAGAGTTGTTATATAATGTGTACCCCCCCTCCCCCTGTCCAGACACAGGTATAACATAGTCATGTAATATATGGAGCTTTAGCAGAGTTCTTTTGCCTTTAGCTCTCTTTCATTTTCTTTGTAACTATGTATTCATTTTCTTAGTGGCTAGCTAGACAATTTATTCTATGTGATTTTAGTACTGATTATACATTGAAATAGTCACTACAAAAGAATACTTTGTTGAGCACCTTGGAATACAGTATGTATGAAGTACAGTTCTGATTTATTCTTTTCCTCTCCTTTACATTTGTGTGCCATCGTTCTAGTACTGTAGTTCACACTGATGCAAAAAAGCTGGGGGAAAAATGTGAAGAATCATTGTTCATGCGGAAATTGTGTGGATGGGCAATTAAACACCAACATGTGAGAATGATGGAATGAAATGCTTACTAAGCTGGAACTGATGCAGTACAGCTGCCTCCTGAGATGTACCTTAAGGATGATGGAGTCTCAAGGTCTGATGGCAGACACTTTAGCTGACTTCTGATTGCCAGTGGGTGGCTACGAAGGCCCTGAAAAGTCTCATAGCTCTCAGATTATTGTCTGCACTTTGCAGGACAGTTAGAGCTGCAGTATTTTTTCTGCATGCAACCAACTTTTGTATTAGTAAGTGCTGCAGCTATGATGGTTAAGGAGATCTGCCACCAAAAGACCGGAATGTGGCACAGATGGAAAACTTCAAATAATACAATAGAGACAAAAAGATCCTGTAATCTGACTGGTCAGAGGGCATTTTAACCCATGGGTAAATCCTACCATAACCAATGCGTAAAGTACCAGCAAACCTCAGAATATTTAAAAAAAAAATCACTACACTTACTTAGAATGCTAAAATTTGAATCTGCCACCATTTTGCCTCAAATGTGTTGTATACTCGCTCATTTCACACAGCTCTCTGTATTACTGTTCACACATGACACAGCACAATCTCTACCAAATGCCATACATACAAAATTGTGGTATTTTACCTTTATGTAGCAACTCAAGATGTCTCAGCACTGAAATGTCTGTCACTGGCTTACTACCAAAAAATGCCTGCACTGTCTTGTGATACTCTACATGGAGCTTTGTTGTTCACCTGTCTGCTCAGCAAACAAACCACTGCTGTAGCCAATATATTTTTTTTATAATACTGCTTTATTGAAATAAAACAGACATACATACCATGGAAGTAGTGCAACTCACTGAAAACAATATTCAGTACACATTTGCCATTAGCTAAGATAGCTAATATCCAGTGTCCAAGGCATACTCAATTGATACGTACACTGAATAATTGTTTAACGAAAAGTGCAAACAATGAAGAGGATATTAACCAAAAATGCAGAAAAACCATTTGATCTGGTGCTAAAGCACTACACAGTACTTAAATACTATGGGCCTGATTCATGAAGGGATATGCATGGCGTAACCTGACTTGTGCCAATAAAAATGGTGCAAGTAGTAAGTTTCGCCAGGAGTTGTGACACTCGGTATTCTGCAAAGCAGCCTGTGACATGTTGCAGGCTGCTTGCTCCAAAGTGGACACATGCCCCCAGTTATGCCCTAAACCCCATGTGACATGGCACTAGGGGGTTTATGGCAGCCATTTCACCCTATTCAGGAAGAGCAGCAACAAAGTCCCCAATGTTGCAATTTTGCAAGACCTGCCCCCTCGGTGGACATCTGTCAATGCAAAGTTACACCAGCAAATAGCTGGTGTAACGTGCATCCACTGGGGATGTATGCCGACAGCCCTGATCCATCAGCCTGTGCCACCCCCCAACCTCATCTCTGCCCCACCAGACAGCCTCGCAGGGCTACATACACCCCTGCCCACACACACACCCCTACAGCAGGTGCCCCCTTGGCTACAGGACCCACTCCCCAAGTCCCACAATACTGTGCTATGTAAAGCCCCTCTGGGCTATCAGACCCTCATCCCAATCCCTATAATGCATCACCACTAGCTCTGCAGTGCAGATCGCGCCCCCCCAAGCCCCAGTGTCAGTCACCCACACATGGCACTGCCCTGTAATTACTGTAACCATATCTACACTCTAATCCATAATCTCTGGTAGTCTAGTGGCCCCCAGGCCCCACACAGCATTGCCAGATCACCCCATGCACCCCGACCTGTCCCCAGCCGGTGACTGTTACAGCCCACCTCTAACCACCACAGTCAGCCACCGACTGAGTCCCATCTGAGTGGGTACTGTATATACATGCTCAGTGAATGAATGAACTACCAGGGATTATGGGTTAGGGTGTAGATATGGTTACAGTAATTACAGGACAGTACTAAATGTGGGGTGGCTGGCACCGGCGCTTGGGAGGGTGCGATCTTCCCTGTGGCGCTTGTGGTAATACATTATAGGTATCAGGACAGGGATCCAACAGCCCAGAGGGGCTTTAGTGTTTACACCATGGGGGACTGGGGGCAGGGGAATCCGATAGCTCTGCAGGGCTTCTCAGGCTTTGGGACTGGGGGGGACATTTTCGCCCTATGGAACATTGGTTGTGGCTTACGACATGCACCTCAGGTACACCCTGCATTTGGTGTACCTTTGTGCATGCCACAAGTCACAGGACTTAGCCACGGGGACCCTGCCCCTTACAGAATCGGGCGCAGGGTCCTTGGTGCAACTGCACTCCTCGCATGTCGCAACTTGCGACATGCATAGGGGTGCTTATAGAATCGGGCCCAGTGTTTCTACGTGGGGAATATTCTCCTTTCCACAGCACTGAGAAGTGGAGCTCAGATTTCATCAAATTTTCTGAATTGCCATTGGCATAATACTGTGTGCATTCTAGCATAAAATATAAGAGTAGATTGCTACTCCATAGTGCTATAGTAGGTGGGTTCCTCCCCCAGCCAATGTTGGGAGATGGTCTCGTGGGCATTAACCAGTGCCAGACCCCAAAGTTGCCTAGCACCCCAACTCATCTACTCCAAGTAAAAACTGCTGGGGGGGGCAGGCAGGAAGGCTGCAACCCAGCACTGCTTCCATAATCCTATGGACCTCTCTCCCAAACTATTAAATTTTATGGTGTGTCAGGGTCATGTTTAGGAAAATTCTGTCTTCCACCTCACAGCTAGGGCACACTGGAGACCTGGTTGAGTCAAAGGAGTGCATATATGCCAGGGTAAGGTAAGACCTGTGCAAAACATTAATTTGAACTTGGAAAAGTCTGTTGCTTTTAGAGCAGTCCTTAAAGTGTGTGGTTGCAGCTGCCCATATTTTGGGAGGATAGCTATTTCAGGGTCCTCCTCCCATTTATGGATGGTCTTCATTAGTAGAGATTGGTACCCTCCTGGTGACATTCTATATTATGAAATGAGGGGTTTCCACCCTGATTAATGTTTTTATATAATAGCTTCTGCAGGGGAAGTTTAGAAACTGTGGGGCCAAAAGCTCCCACTGGGTCTTAAATATATTTAAGGCCCAAGAAGGAGGGGAACACCCCCACCACGCAGGTCACCTGTAGTTGTGATCCCAAGTTACTGCCACCTAAACAACACCTGATATACTATATGAAAACATTATATCCTCCTCTGCCCTAAAGGTTTTGGTAATGACAGCTTTTATGTAAATGTCAGGTTTCTGGCTAATGTGTGCATGGGCAGCAACCCAGGTGTATATAAAAGGGTTTCCAGTGTTCTGTAATTTTAACTCATTAAGGGAGTTAAAGAGACAACCATGGCTGATATCCTTCCCTTTATCTTTCTTCTTAAGCCCATCTACCATGGTTTTAGGTGGTCTATAGCTGGGGGGACAAAGGCAAGCTGTGAGTCCCCTAGTATAGCTTAAAGCTGGGAAGACCACCCCACTCACTGCCAAGGGAAGTTGCAAAGTAGCATGCTTTATGCAGGTTGGTTTATTGCGCCATATAAATCTGTGTACTATGTAGTCTGAGGATTTAAAAAACATTCCTGGGACTTTTATCAGTAGTGTTTGAAAGAAGTAGAGGCACTTTGGAAGGATGCACAGTTTTACTACGTTCATCCCCTTCAGTAAGGACAGTGGTAAGGCTCCCCATTTCTCACATTATGTGTTTAGCACTGTAAGCAGAGGTTTGTAATTACTTTTACACAAGGCAGCCATTTAACAGGTGCAGTGGATGCCCAGACACTTTATGTTGTCCACTATCATTAGGCCATCGGGATTAACTAGATAGTCTCTTTCTCCTTTTTGCCCACTGAGAGTATCTCACACTTTGACCAATTCACCTTGTGTCTGGAAAGAGTGCCACATTCCTGCAGTATTATGTGCACTTTTGTGAGGCTATCTCTTGGGTTTTGGAGATACATTAGCACATCGTTAGAAAAAAGGGACAGTTTGTGCTCATCTCCCCTTCCTCCTTTGTTTATGCCCCAAATCTGTGGGTTGGCCCTTACTGTAGCCACCAGGGGTTCCAGCAAAAGAACGCAGAGAAGTGAGGATAATAGGCAACCTTGGCAGGTACTTTTCAATAAGGAAAATGGGGCAGTGAGACCCCCATTAATTAGCGTCTGGGCTGTGGGGGACTGGTACAGTGCACCCACCCAATGTATGAGTTATTCAGCCACATTAAATCTGCATAGGGTCTCAAATATGTACCTCCATGTGGACAAAGCCTTTTCCATGTCCAGTGTAAGTTCTGCCACTCTGTGATTAATTGATGATCTCCACCATCATTGAGTAATATTCAGTGTACACCTTACATTAGACTTCCTCTGCCTCCCCTTAACAAATCCTGACTGGACAGGGTATATGACCTCCTGCAATACTGACTCAAATCTTGTAGCAATAACCTTGGCCATTATCTTGTAGTCAGTGGTAAGTAAAGATATTGGTCCATAGGAGGTACAGAGGGCAGGTTACTTGCTTGGCTTGGGAAGAAATCATGATGGTAGCTGACCATGTGGAAGGAAGCATGTGATGTAAGCTTTTCTATACCATTTAAAAAAAGGGAGGGTGGGTACTGAGGCCCTGCAAAAAAGTTTTAAATAAAATTGTTGGGTTGGCCATTGGGCCCTGGAGCTTTCCCACCTCTGAGTGCATGGATTGCTCTCACAGCCTCCTCTGAAGAAAGTGTCATTGCTAGGGTTTCCCTGGTTCAGGCCCTGACAGATACTATTGGGGCTTTATTAAAGAACGTCTGGAACTGGGCTGGAGAAGAATAAACCTCCCTAGTGTAAAGCTCTTTGTAGAAAGCATTCAAGGCCTTCCCCACTGTGTTTCTGTTAGAGGTCAGGGTACCATCAGGGGACCGAATGTGGGCAATGATCCTGATGCTTTCCCTTCTTTTGAGCTGCTAGGCAAGACATTTTCCACCTTTGTCCCTGTTTAAGTACTTTTTGGTATGGTTGAGCCATATGACTTGTTCTAGGGTTGCACTACTAATGAGTTGCACTCTCATTTAGCCTTACGCAACCTGTGGTATAGTGCCCTGGCAGGATTCACCATATGGTCCTTCTCCATCAGCCCTATTTTACATTCCAAAGCTTGCATTTGGGCAGTGCTGGTTATACCCTCCCTGTTATTGTGCAAGAAATCTGCTATCCCTTTGGAAATGTGATTCCCAATTTCCTCTTACCCAACAATACAGGGCTCAGCTGCCAAGCCTGAGGGGAGAAGGACCATTAAGGGACAGATGAAGTAGTATGAGAACATGGTCTGAAATCAGTATTTGTTCATAAACCATCCCAGCTACTGCCAGCAGTAAAAGGGAAAAGATCGAACTCCATCCATCCTGGCATATGAGGTGTGTGACTGTGAGTAGTAGTAAATTATTTATTGGTTGGCTAGAACTAACCTTTACAATTCAAATGCAGGTCATGTATCAGAGATAAATAATCTAACAGTAAAATTATAATAACAAAATAAAAAGAACTGTATTCCACCCTTGATATTTACTGTAAGCATTCATACTTGTTTCATTCATTTCATTATTTTCACTCTAAAACCCTAAGTACAGTAGTTTGTAATGCTTAATTTAGCTATGAGCCAGCCTTCTTATTTGATAAATATTTTTTGCCACTCTTTCAATAGACCAAAGATCTCAAGTATACATTAATATTGTAGTCAGAGTACTTCTGTCAACTTCATAGAAATTACTACCAAAGAGGCCTAGCCAATGCATTCTTTATTTGTGGTACCAAGGGCACACCCGTAGAACATGTATCAGGTTTTCCTTTTCTCCTACTGAGCAATCACAGTTTCCTGAGTCAAGCATGATTTTATTACAATGATGCAACAAGACATTACTTAGGAAGCGCTCAAATTTAGTAAGCAATAAGCCACGACAGGGTGTGCATTAGACACTTTAACACATGGCTAGGAGGCATAGTGAGGCATGAGGCCTCTGGCCAAGGTTGTCCGGCCTCCTAGCCTTGTGTTAAAGTGGCTAATGCACACCTTGGAATGGCTTATTGCGCTTATGAAATGGCTACCTTTAGTGTAACTACATTTGGTAGGTTAAATTTCCAATTTTAAGTAGAAAAAAACATGTATATTTGTGTCACTTTTAATAAAATAGTTCCTCTGCCTAAGTGTCCTGTGTGTTGTTGTTTTTTTTTTTGGACTGAAGGAATTTTGTCCTACAAAGGCTTCTGCACTTTAGGTATGGTTGTCATGGCAGTATTCACCCCCCCCAATGCTGTGTGGAGACAAGTAAGAGAGATTGCGGCTGTTTGTTTCTTTTTTTTTTTTTTTAATTAAAAGACAAAACTTCAAGAGCGAGTGGGCGGGCTGGTAGAGAGATAGAGCGAGCGGGTGGGCTGGTACAGAGACCGCAGTTGTTCCATTTTTTTTTTAATAGATGATCAAGTGGGTGGGTTGGAAGAGAAATTGTAGCTGTTCATTTCTTTTTTTGTTGAAACTAAAAGACAGATCTTAAAGAGCTAGTGGTTGGGCTGGTGGAGAGATCGCGGCTGTTCCATTTTTTTTAAATACATGACCGAGCAGGTGGGCTGTGAGAGAGATCACGGCTGTTCGTTTCATGCTGCATCCACAAGGAAACTGGCAGATGGATTTTAAAAATCGAAATATTCAAAGACTGAGGAAAGTGAACAGGAGGTCAGATCTATTTATTTTTTACAATTCACTGGCACCACTTCTGGCACAAACAAGATGGCTGCGTTTTGTTTTGTTAACGTTCTGAAGTGGGTAGCTACACCTATATCAATGCCCACTTGCCAGTGTTGGACCTTTTTCCTGTGCATCAGAATGAATATCACATCCCTAGCAGCCAATCAGAGCTCCTATTTTATGATGCCCATTTTATAATAACTAATACAGGCTTGGCTAAGCTCTGGTTCAGTAAGGATGTCTAAATAAGCCTTATAGCCAAAGCAGAAGTTGTTTTCCACATACCATGCAGAACAATGGGTATTAGATATAGCTTCCAAGTCTACTTTATTGCAGGAAATCGTTACCCTTTTTGTAATATATATTTTTTGTACTGAGTAGTATTTAGCGCAATTCCTTTTTCTATTGCTCTCTTTAGAGCAGTTAACTTGTATGCACTCTGTAGTGACATTAATGTAGTAAGCCAGAATTTGTTTTTATAGCCAAGTGCATACCACATTTCTTTTTCGACTAGGCATTGTTTTGATAATGATAGGTCAGACAGTCTTGTCAACTGTAACCAAAAATTTAGTTTACGGATGTCTATTTGTTCTTTAATGTTTGTTAAACCAGTTTCAGCTCTGATGTAAACTGAGGGGCAAGAATGACCTCACCACAATGGGTTTTCTAAGCATCTTAAAAAGAGGGATTTGTTAACTTTTTTATATCTTTGGGCTCCCATATCTCAACCCCATATAATAGTTGGGATTCAAATTTTGCTTTAACTGCCTGAATTATGGTGAAACCACCATATTTGTGGTTAAATCTTGTCAGGCCACCTTCTGTTTTTCTTAATTTTTCCAGTATCAGCTCTGATTGAGAATTCCAAAAACAGTTCACTGAGAACCTAATCCCTAAATAAGTACACAAAGTGAACACATCAACCCTGTGTTGTCCTAAAGGCCAACTGCCATTAGCCCTTTTATCTCCAAATATAACAATGTTAGTGTGAGTAGAGACTGTAGTCTCTGGTAGTTGGATTAGCATGTCACCAGCTGTCCACCAACCAGTGGGAAAGTCATTAACTACTGCAGTGCCTTTCTGTTGCATGAGAGAGGAACAGGGGTTGCATTGGATCTGTCCAAAACCATGACCAGCACACAACTAAAATTGCCCCTCGAGATCCACTAACCTAGTAGTGCCACAATATCTATTGCTGGTTTGTGAAAAAAGTCTCCTTCATCCATGTTTTGGCCATATAAGGACCCAACTGAGAAGGAAGTACAATCATTCATGATAACATGGGCAAGCATGTACCATCCCCCTGCATCTAATTTAACACCAGTGATCACCCCCGGAAACTGGAGTTTTAGTCAGATTACTGTGCCTCTTGATTTGAAGTTGAAGCATGACCCTTTCCAGATCCCCTTCCAGTATGCCGCTGAGTGTGCCATTTCAGATTCTGTTTTGTGCATCTCCTGGAGGAGGAGTATGTCAGCACGCATTGTCTTTTACCCTCTCTAGAACCCTCTTACACTGGACAACATTCTTAAGGCCACTGATGTTTCAGAATGGCACACACAGTTTATCAGCAATTATCTCTGTAGAAAACATTGTCCCACATGAAATGCAATGTAGCAGTCATGTTACATACTAACATACTAAAATGCCAGCAGAATAAGCCTAATGGTCTTTCGTGTCTGCTCGTTTGGTCAGCCCCCACCCTGGGAGCTGACCTTGCTGCCCCCTTCGCCTTCTCTGGCTTCTCCCTTCCCAGTTCCGGATATTCTCGCTGCATTGGATTTTGCTTCCAGAACCCTTACCCTGTACCTGTTCCACCCCCTCTTGAACCCCTCCACCATCTCTGCCTCCACCAGCCCCCTAGGCAGTGCATTTCATGGCTCCAGCACCCTCTCAGTGAAATAGCACCTCCTCCTTTCTCCCCTGAATCTTCCCCACTCCAGCTTCCACTGATGCCCTCTAGTTGCCCCCTCCTCCTTCCTTCAAAGCACCCTGACTGCTCCTCCCCTATTTAACCCCTTCATGTACCCGAAGACCTCTATCATGTCCAGTGGTGCAAGTGGTAGACAAGAAGTACAGGAACCCAGGCAATGGCAAATATGAAATGCAGAATGAAGTTTCTCAGTCTGAAGAATAACTGTATAAATACCATGAGATTCAATTAGGGATATTGAAGTATTTCTAGGAAAATATCATTGTTGTACCAGTAACAAATAGTGTGATGGAATCCCTGATTTCAAGTCGCATGCCCAGAAACTGTCATTACTTTGCTAGTTTATGAATTTCAGTTCCAGTGTCAGTGAGAAGAAGTTCAGGAACTCTGTTCCTTCTGCAAAAAAGGTACAGGAACTGAGTTCCTGTGCGTTCCTGTTCACTTTTATCACTGATCATGTCCCTCCAGTCCCTTCTCTCTTCCAATGTATACATATTTAGCTCTTCGAGCCTCTTTTCATAGGTCCTGTCCCCCAAGCCCCAAATCATTTTGGTTGCCCTCCTCTGGATCCTCTCCAGGAGTTTAATGTCCCTCTTTAAGTGTGGCCTCCAAAACTGCATGCAGTACTCGAGGTGCGGCCTCACCAAGCAGTTATACAGAGGAAGTATCACTTCTCTCCTTCTGGAAGTGATCCCCCTAACGATGCATCCCAGCATCCTGTTGGCCTTGGCTGCTGCTCTCCTACAAGTCTACATGTTCTTAATAGGCTATATTTAGGTGGGCATTTCATGTTGTGTTTAAATTGCTGGATATGTTATTAATTGTTAGAACATTTTTTCATGAAGTCGCATGCTACCCATTTGCTGAAGTGAGCTGAGGAAGCAGGACTACACAACACTCTTATACTGCTAACTACAGGTATGCCACTGTTGCCTCACTGTATCTGCAGCAAGTGTGTAGTGTGTAACTAAACAGTAAACAGGAAGTTGATGAGTCACTATGGGTCACCCTCGAGACAAAAAATGGCACCACAATCCGCAGGAGGGTTATATACAGACCCCCATCTCAGGTGGAGGGACTAGACAAGGAAATGATAGAAGGCATCCTTAAAATGGCAGAAAAAGGGGAGATACTGTTGATAGGGGACCTGAATATGCCAGATGTTAACTGAAGTACCTTTGCTGCAGGCACATCCAAGAGCAGGGTCATTCTTGATGCCCCATAGGGGGCATGCCTCAGACAGCTAGTGTTGGAATCCACTCTGGAGGGTGCAATCTTAGACCTGGTACCCTCAAATGGGGACAGAGAAAGGGTCTCAGATTTAGAAGTGGGTAGCCATCTGGGAACAAGTGACCACCAAACAGTGTGATTCACAATAAACACAGCCATAGAGTCAAACCATAAAAAAACAAGAGTATTGGACTTTAGGAGGGCTGACTTTGGGAAAATGAGAGAGTGCCTCAGAAAAGCACTATCAAATGGGCAAGAAGAAGGGGTGGAGGAACAATGGGGAATAATCAAAACAGCCATCACAGAGCCAACAAGCCTTTGTGTGAAGCAAATCAACAAAACAAAATGAAGGAAAAAACACTATGGTTCCCAAAAGAAGGAAGGTTAAAGAGAAAGGATAGCATTCAGGAAATATAAGGAAACACAGAAGGAGCAGGACAGAGAACTGTATCAGTTAAAACAGAAGGAGGCAGGGAGGCAGTCAGAATAGCAAAGGCACAAACTGAGGAAAAGATAGCCAACTAAGTTAAGAAGGGGGATAAAACCTTTTATAGGTACATTAGGGAGTGAAGAAAGACCAAGGGAGGGATAAAGAGACTTAATAAAGGGGAGAGAATGTGGGCAGAGGGTGGCAGTGAAAAAGCAAGGATACTGAACAAATATTTTTACTCAGTATTCACAATGGAAAAGGAGGGGGCGGTACCTAAACCAAACAAGAGAAACACTCTGAATAGGGGGGTCGATACCAGTCCATTCACAGAAGAAAGGGTTTTGAAAGAACTCTTGAAACTGAGGGTGGATAAAGCAATCTGGTCTGATGGGATTCACCTCAGAATTCTAAAAGAACTAAGGGCAGAACTAGCAACGCCAATGACTATTCTCTTTAACAAATCATGGGAGGATGGGGTGGTACCTGAGGACTGGAGGATGGTGGATGTGATTCCTCTTCACAAAAGTGGGAGCAAGGCAGAGACAGGAAACTATTGACCAGTTAGTTTGACCTCAGTGGTAGGGAAAATGATGGAATCACTTCTGAAGGAAAGAATTGTTGAGTACCTAGAGGCCAGTGGGGCATAGGACCCAGGGCAGCATGGTTTCACAACAGGAAGGTCATGTCAGATGAACCTAATAGATTTTTTTGACTGGGTGACCAAAGTAGTAGACCAGGGAGGGGCTGTGGATATGGCCTACCTAGATTTTAGCAAGGCATTTGACACAGTCTCACACAAAAGATTAATATACAAGTTAGCCAGCCTTGGAGTGGATCCCAAGGTGGTAACCCGGATAAAAAACTGGCTGGACAATAGGATGCAAAGGGTAATAGTAAACGGAGTCCACAGTGAAGAAAGGAGGGTAACAAGCAGGGTATCACAGGGTTTGGTACTGGGACCGGTTCTCTTTAATGTCTTTATAAGTGACATTAGAGAGCACGTGGAAGGAAAAGTAAGTCTTTTTGCAGACAACACAAAGATCTGCAACAGGGTTGATACACAAGGTGGGGTGGAAAGGATGAAAAGGGACTTGGCAAGGTTGAGGAATGGTCAAATATATGGCAGCTCAGATTCAATACAAAGAAGTGCAAGGTAATGCATCTGGGAAACAAAAACCTAGGGGTAGAGTACACGATGGGGGGTGAGATAATAACAACAACAAAAATCGAAAGAGACCTAGGAGTAACTATATCAGAGGACCTAAAGGTGGGCAAGCAATGTGAGAAGGCAGTAAGGAGGGCTGGGGGGATACTAGGATGCATAGGAAGAGGCATCAACAGTAGAAAACAGGAAGTTGTTATCCCTCTGTACAGACAGTTGGTGAGACCTCATCTGGAGTACTGCGTGCAATTCTGGAGACCCTATCTCTGTAAAGACATAGACAGAGTGGAGGCTGTTCAGAAGAGGGCAACCAAAATGGTGCAGGGTCTGCACCAGAAGACATATGAGGAGAGACTAAAGCAGCTTAATATGTATACCCTTGAGGAAAGGAAAGAGAGGGGGACATGATAGAAACTTTCAAGTATCTGAAGGGAATTAACGAAGTACAAGAGGGTAGCATCTTTCAGAAAAAGAGATGTGCAAGAACAAGGGGGCACAATTTTAAAATAGAGGGGGGGACCGCTCAGAGGTAATGTTATAAAGTATTTTTTCACAGAGAGGGTTGTGGATGCATGGAACAGCCTTCCTGAGGAGGTTGTGGAGTCAGGAACAGTGGGAGAATTCAAGAATGCATGGGACAGACATAAGGCAATTCTATTCGGGGTAGGAGGATATAAGCTGTTGATTAACTAGAATCTGCAGCTTATCCATCTGGTAGGGAAATGGGCAGCCTAGGTGGGCCAAGCGGTCCTTATCTACTGTCAAATTCTATGTTTCTATGTTTCCAGTCTGGCTTGTGTGATGGTCTTTTGTGTGGTGGACATCCCCTTTTCTGCACTCTGTGAGGGAGCTTGAAGTCCAGGGCAGTGGCAGATCACTCCCCCCCCCCACCACGGAAGCTCACACAGAGTCACGGGTATCCTGCAGAGGGGAGATTCAGCCTGTTCAAAGAAGCTGGAATCGGTTGAAACCAGCTGCATTTTTTGTCTCTGCTGGCACCGCAGTGAATATTTCTAACTGTGCAAACAAGAGTGTTTTGGTGTTTTGGACTCCCTTTGGACAATCTGTTCAGCTTGGACTTTTTAGTTGTTTTTTTTGGGAAGTTATATCTCGTTTCATTTATTTCCTTTTAAATTGATTTAAAACAGTTTCTAGCTCTGGTTGTATGTCGCCTTTTCTGAGTTTGTCTCAAGGCTAATGGGTACACTAACTGGTGGAAATTATTAGGGAATCATTGTCTCTTTAACTGGGCTGTTTAAATAACATACCGTACATTTCTTTCCTGGAAGTTACTTTCTAAGCTAATAGTAGTTTTTCTTTTGTTTGTACTCATGGAAATATCCTTTAAATATACCTTTAAACTAAGCGCTTCTCCTTCCAACTACCAATCATAATTCTCCACATCATGGGTTATTTACAATGAAGCAGAGAGGAGATACGTAAGACACATGCACGGTGTCTTTCTTGTAAAATTGCCATTTTATGAAAGCAAGCTATACTGTGGGGTGCAGCGGCCTTTCAAGTGGAAGTGTTTGATCCACTTGATATTTTTTTTCCTCCACCAGCAAAAAGGTTACATAGCTTCAATTATTTTACAGCTTCTGGCCTTTCTGATTGTTATCCTACCATGACTTCCCTCGATAATCTGAGGAACGACTCAGAGCGGTCCTGAAGTAAGTGTAATTATTATTGAAACTTTGAAGTTTTGGGGTCTTTTGCATCCAGGAGTGCAAACACTCACTACACCTGTGTCTCCAGCACATATAATATGAAATAAGGGCTTAGTTTGTATTTATCTTCATTTTATAGACTGTTTATATATATATATATATATATATAGTATGTAAATGCTGTAAATGCTCCTGTTTCTAACCACCCTAGACCTGCTGACCCCAATCTTCTCAACATCTTTCCTCCTACTCTTAGATTGTTCCTCCTCCATATCTATACCTCCTTCCACCTATCTTTCTTGTTACAGCTGATTATCTCCTCATTTCTCTCTCTCTCTCTCTCTCTCTCTCTCTCTCTCTCTCTCTCTCTCCCCATAACCTTATTTTCAGACCTAACCCTGTCTTTCCTCAGGTCAAATCCATGACTCCTGTACTTATTATTAAACTTTGATGCCATTATTTGTCTTATGTTTGCCAATATTTTGTAACTCCTACTTATTGTTATCCTTGTATTATTGCTTTACTGTATTCCTCTACTTGTTATTACTGTACCCATGTGCGCTGTCGTTCCACTGCTCTTTGTTGTACTCTCCCAGGTCGTGCCTGAAAACAGTCATTTCATGGCTAGTGCACCTACCCGGTAAACAAAAACTAAATAAATAAATAAAATATATATATGTGTTTATTTTTTTACCTTTTTAACAGTTTTATTCCTAAATTTTCAATTGGATTCTTTTCACTCTGGTACCTCTAGTACCTACATAACCTAGAACTTAACACTGAAAATTAAGATGGTTAATTGATTGTACTATTAAAATATTCCAAAATTATATATTGGAAGAGAGTGTTTATATCAAATTACTCCTACTATGGCTTTTTTTATTATCTTATCCCACTCGTGGTTTCGAAACTACTGAAGGAGTTGCGAAGAGAGGATCGCTGGTTCCATTTTACAGCAGACAACCTCAGAGGGACTTTGGAGGGCTAACAAGAAGTAAACCTGAAACCAGCATCCAGAGACTCTGAAGGTTTAACGTCTATTTACTGGAGGTTGGCTATATTTGTTTTATATTTGACTGGCCATGTAGAAGAACTGTCCTTGCTTGGAATGGGACATAATTAATATAGGTGTACGTATTGCGAGAACCAAAGTCTTGACGGCAGAAGGCTTAATATAAGACTATGTAATACAAACCCTTTTCCATTAATTGAACTGTTAAAGTGTGCAAAGTTTTGGGTATGTTGTTAACCTGAGCTCTAAGGGTAATTTATAGGCTAAAAAACTTGATTTATCAGCATTTAAAATCATAGAGCTCTCTCCAAGTACAGTATATGTAAATTCCCTTGGCTTTTTGATATAATAAAAAAATTGTGTCAGCCCTAGGGCTCAAGAATGAAATCCTTACTATTTATGGGGCATCCTAGAGTGGGAAAATGGTTATCACATGGAGGAGTAAGCTCAAGTTTCCACTGGTGGATGACAAAACAGAAAATGGTGAGGAGAAAGATAGAATTAAGAAGCCAACTCAACACAGAGTCCCAAAATATATCCAAATCTCTCCCCATCTGGTGGACCTGTTCAATGCCTTCCTGGATACAGGTTGCGTATCACAGGATTGGAGGTTGGCTCAGGTGGTGCCCCTCCACAAGAATAGCCCAAAGGTTGATCAAGGCAATTACAGACCTGTAAGCTTCACATCCATTGTAGGAAAACGTATGGAAGCAATCCTGAAAGAGAGGCTGGTGATCTTTTTGGAGGAAAATGGACTCCAGGACAGTGAGCAGCATGGATTCCTCTCTGGAAGATCCTGCCAGACCAACCTAATTGAATACTATGACTAGGTAATGAGGGAACTGGATATAGGGTATGCAGTGGATGTGCTGTATTTAGACTTCAGCAAGGCCTTTGATTCAGTGCCTCATGGGAGGCTGGGGGTAAGTTGCAATATGTGGTGGCAGGGACAAAGATGGTAAACTGGATTGTGAACTGGCTGAAGGGGAGGCAGCAACAGGTGGTGGTGGGGGGCACTCTCTTGCCTGAGGGCAGTGACAAGTGGGGTGCCACTGGGTTCAGTACTGGGTCTAGTGTTGTCTGGGTTATTCATATTGGATATCTCACACGGTGTTAGGAGCAAGATCAATCTGTTTGCAGATGATACCAAGATGGGGCAGTGGTGGATGACATAGAGAGGTGGCAGCTCCTACAGGAGGACATGATCAAACTGGAAGAGTGGTCGGTAAAGTGGCAATTGAGTTTCAATGTGAAGAAGTGCAAAGTTATGCACTTCGGAGCAAGGAACCTAGGGAGGAGCTACCAGTTGGGAGGGTTTCAGATAGAGGTCACAGAAGAGGAGAAGGACCTAGGGTTATCCTATTGGGTAACATTAACAACTCAGCTCAGTACAAGAAGGTGGCAACTAAGGCCAAGAAGATGCTGGGGTGTATTGCGAGAGGAATCTCATCCAGAAATAGGGATGTGATCCTGCTGCTGTACAGATCACTAGTCAGGCCACATTTGGAGTACTGTGTGCAGTTCTGGTGACCCTTTCTGAAGAAGGATATCAGATTTCTGGAGGGGTTGCAGCATATGGCAACTAAGATGATTCAGGGGCTGGAGGGCAAAACCTATGAGGACAGGCTGACTGAGTTGAATATGTACACCCTGGAAGAGAGGAAGGATCGGGGGATATAATTGAGGCCTTCAAATATCTGAAGTGGATTAACAAAATGGGCACAGAGGGGATATTTAAGCTGAGGAAAGGAAGGGACCAAGAGGCATGGTCAGGCTTGAAGGTGGAAGATATCTGATACAGAAGAGGAGGCATTTTTTCACAGAGAGGGTGGTGGAGAAATGGAACACTCTCCTTGAGGAGGTGGTATCCTATAGCACAGTGGGCAGTTTTAAAAGGGCACGGGACAGGTGTGAAGGGGTAAAGGTGAGGGGGAGATGGGGTGGGGCAGATGCAGTATAGGGTACTAACTGTGCATTCTAGCAGACTAACTTGATAGACCATAAGGCAGATTCATATGTTCATATCCAACTGAAACACAGAATGGCCCAGATAGATCACCTAGAATGGATAAAAATAACCAGTCAAAAATTACACTTTTTTTTAAAAAACCTCAGTGAATTTGTAACTTAAATTAATTCTCACAAGAAAATCAACATGAGTGAGAGAAGGCTAATTGATTCAAACTTGACCCAGACAAGATCCATATGCTCTCCAAGATTATCTATCTCCTTGGAGGTAGCTAGCTATGATGTGTTTGATAGTAGCTCCTCATATATACCATTCACTGACAGGGAAGAATCCTTTTTAGATACGGATTCATCATGTCACGAAAGAGAGGAGTGTTATAAGAAAGAGCAGGATGTTACCAACAAGATACAAAATAATTGGACTGAGGTAGAGGCTAAAAAGGATCAAACATAGAAACATAGACTTTGACAGCAGATAAGGACCACTTGGCCCACCCAGTCTGCCCATTTCCCTACCTATTGGATAAGCTGCAGATTCTAGTTAACCAACAGCCTACTTTCTGCAACCCCCCACTATAATTGCCTTATGTCTGTCCCATGCATGTTTGAATTCCCCCACTGTTTTAGACCCCACAACCTCTCCAGGAAGGTGGTTCCATGCGTCCACCACTCTCTCCGTGAAAAATAATTTCCTCACATTACCCCTGAGTCATCCCCCCTCTAACTTTAAATTGTGCCCCCTTGTTCTTGCACACCTCTTTTTCTGAAAGATGCTACCCTCCTGGACTTTGTTGATTCCCTTGAGGTACTTAAAAGTTTCTATCATGTCCCCCCTGTCCCTCCTTTCATCAAGGGTATACATATTAAGCTCTCTCAGTCTCTTCATATGGTTTCTGATGTAGACCCTGCGCCATTTTAGTTGCCATCCTCTGGACTGCTTCCATCCTGTCTATGTCCTTGCGTAGATGAGGTCTCCAAAACTGCACGCAGTACTCCAGATAGGGTCTCACCAACTGTCTGTATAGAGGGATAACCACTTCCCTTTTTCTACTTGTGATGTCCCTCCCTATGCATCCCAGTATCCCCCTGGCTCTTCTTACTGACTTCTCACATTGCTTACCCACCTTTAGGTCATCTGATATGACTACACCCAGATCCCTTTCCATTATTATTGTCGTTAGTACCTCCCCTGCTATTGTGTACTCTTCTCCTGGATTTTTATTTCCCAGGTGCATTACTTTGCACTTCTTTGCATTGAATCTAAGTTGCCGTATGTCTGATCATTCCTCCAACCTTGTCAAGTCCCTTCTCATCCTTTCTACCCCCCCCTTGTGTATCAACTCTCTTACAGATCTTTGTGACATCCGCAAAGAGGCATACCTTTCCTTTCAGACCCTCTGCAATGTCACCTATAAAGACGTTAAAGAGGACTAGACCCAGTACTGAGCCCTGAGGTACTCCACTAGTAACCCCCCTTTCTTCAGAATGTGTTCCATTCACTATTACCTTCTGTGTCCTGTTGTGCAGCCAGTTTTACTAGGCTACCACCCTGGGACCCACTCCCAGGCTGGCTAACTTGATTATTAATCTTTGTGCTGGACTGTGTCAAATGCCTTGCTAAAGTCTAGGTAGGCCATATCCACAGCCCCTCTCTGGTCTATTACTTGGTCACCCAGTCAAAGAAATTGATTAGATTCATCTGATATGACCTTCCTGCTGTGAATCCATGCTGCTTTGTGTCCTGTGCCCGCTGGCCTCTAGGTACTCAACAATTCTTTCTTTCAGAAGTGATTCCATCATTTCCCCACCACTGAGGTCAAACTAACAGGTCTGTAGTTTCCTACTTCCTTGCTCCCACTTTTGTGAAGGGGAATCACATCTGCCCTCCTCCAGTCCTCAGGTACCACCCCATCTTCCCATGATTTGTTAAAAAGTGTGGTTAGTGGTGTCACTAGGTCCTCCCTTAGTTCTTTTAGGATTCTAGGGTGAATCCTGTCAGGCCCCACTGTTTTGTTCACCTTGAGTTTTAGGAGTTCTTTCAGTACTCTTTCTTCTGCAAATGGACTGGTGTCAACCCCACTATCCAGAGTGCTTCTACTGTTTGGTTTAGATAACTTCTCCTGTTCTTCTTTTGTGAATACTGAGCAAAAGTATTCATTCAGTATCTCTGCCTTTTCACTGTCTCCCTCTGCCCACCTCCTCTCTCCTTTATTAATCTTCACTATCCCTCCCTTAACCTTTCTATGCCTCCTAATGTACCTATAAAAGGTTTTACCCCACTTCTTAACTGAGTTGGCTATCTTTTCCTCGGTTTGGGCCTTTGCCTTTCTGACTGCCTTTCCCACTTCCTTCTGCTTTAATTGATACAGTTCCCTGTCATGCTCCGTCTGTGATTCCTTATACTTTTTGAATGCAGCCTTTTTCTCCTTAACCTTCCCTGACACCTCTTTTGAGAGCCATAGTGGTTTTTTATTCTGCTTTGTTTTCTTTATTTGTTTCACACAAAGGCTTGTTGCATCCATGATGGCAGCTTTGATTTTTCTCCATTGTTCTTCCACCCTCCTTTCTGGCCATTTGCTAATGCATTCCTCAGGTATTCACCATTATGCCAAAGATCACCCTACTAAAGTCCAGTATCCTTGTCTTTATGTGGCTTGTCTCCATGGTTGTGTTTATTGTGAAGCACACTGTGCAGTGGTCACTTTTCCCAGATGTCTACTGACTTCTAAGTTTGTGATCCTCTCTCCGTTTGAGAGTACCAGGTCTAATATTGCTCCCTCCCGAGTGGGTTCCACCACTGGCTGTCTAAGGCATGCTCCCTGTAGGGCATCGAGAATGACCCTGCTCTTGGATGTGGCTGCAGTCCACATCGCCCAGTTAACATCTGGCATATTCAGGTTCCCCATCAACAGTATCTCCCCTTTTTCAGCCATTTTGAGAATGCCCTCTATCATTTTCTTGTCCATTTTCTCCCCTTGAGATGGGGGTCTGTATACAACCCCTGTGCAGATTGTGATGCCATTCCCTGTCTCCAAGGTGACCCAGAGTTCCTCTTGTCCTCCCCTTGCTTTTTAGTTCTGTAGCTTTGATCCCTTCCCTTATGTGAAGAGCTACTCCACCTCCTCTTTACCCTCCCTGTCCCTTCTGTAGATTGTGTACCCTGGTATGTTGACATCCCAGTCATGGTTCTGCATGTACCATGTTTCTGTGACTGCCACAATATCCAAGTGTTCCTCTTCCATCAGGGCTACTAGCTCTGGAAGCTTGTTTCCCAGACTACGGGCATTGGTACTCATTGCCCTCCATTTAATGTTGGCTTTATCCCTTTTTACCCCATCCCTGCTCTTATTGCCCTTGTCTATTTTTCCATTTGCCCCTGTCCTGCTGTCTGTCAACTCTGTACCTCAGTGTTTACCCTACTACCTGCCATGTTTTGTGGGGGGAGGCTTGAACTTTCCTGTTTCCTATCAGCACCTCCCCCCTTGGCTAGTTTAAAAGCTTGCCAAGGAAGCCTTTATACCTGTCACCTAGGAGTGTGTTTCCCTTCCTGGACAGATGCAGACCATCATGCCAGTATAGACCTTCATCTCTCCAGGTGGACCCCCAGTCCCCAATGAAGCCAAAGCCCTGTGCTCTGCACCAGTTTTGCAACCATTCATTAAACTGCATGGTGTGCAGTACCCTAGCCTCACCCCTGCCATAGACTGGCAGCACCTCTGAGAAGGTTACCGTGCTTGCTACCTGTCTGAGGCCCCTCCCCAACTCCACAAATTCATCCTGCACTGCACTGTTCTCATGCCTAGCTAGGTCATTTGTCCCGAGGTGGACAATGATATCTAGTTTCCTCTCCTGTGATGCTGCTGGACACTTTATTTAAAATTAGACTGCCTCAATGATACACTATCTAGAGTATACCATTGTAGGTTTAAAAAAAAAGGGGCCAAGACTTTTCAAGTCACACCCACTAATAAAACATCCAAAGCCATTCAGAAACTACTTCAATTCTTTTCTTGCTCCTCACAAGCAGAATCTGACTCAAGGGGTACCAAAGAAGTAGCCCACAAGACAGAAACTGTGTATAATAAAGAGGTATTTACAAATGAGGGAGATCTCTCTCTCAGCTCTTCTCTGTCAAAGCAGATTTTAGAAATTATAAAGAACCCATATTATGCAACTATTGTTGTTCTGGAAAACCTCTGGGCCATGAAAGAAATGATACAGAGTTTGAGGTCAGATGTTTTTCATAATAAAGTAATGCTGGATCAGATTAAACAAGAACAGCAAGAACAACAAACTCTGGTTGCTCAGAAAGAGAAGGCAAAATTCCAATTCAAATGACAAACAAAGTGCTGTAGGTAAATCTACCCCCTCCTTTTTCCAGAGATCTTGAGTACATGAGTATATAGTTAAACTCAGACAGAAAGGGGGATAGCAATAAAAATAGAACTAAACTACATCATAATCAAACAGAGAATAAGAATCAAACCAGAAATAAGGAAAGGGGGACTCACATAACAAAAGAGGGGACTTGACAAAGGGTTCATTAGGAGTATCACAAGCCCCTAAAATTAAGAAAATAAACAGTGGAGAGAATAATATGGGGAAGACTGATGGCGATGGCTGTAAGTCAGGTGGTCATACTACCAGGCAAAAGAATGGCCTGGATCATGACTCTCAGAAGGCACACGCACTTTATTTCCCACCTGTAATCCCAGAAAATGAGGCTGTTTGAATTTATTTGAGAAATGACCGGAGGGAGACCGAGATTCCTTCAGTTCAGGTAGATCAACGAGAACAATTACAAGGATCTAAATCACATGAAAGTATAAATGATTGTGCACACAAGTTAGAATACCTGATCAAACTTTATGAGGTACAACCATTATATCTGGAAACTAACTCTAAGCTTACAGAGTGAATATTTAAGCTCATTAAACACCGAGGGGGATACAAAAAACTATCACATTTTGAGGCATCACAATAAAGAAAACTGTGTACTAATTTACTCCAGTTCAGAGGAATATGCAAATACAATCTGGCAAAAAGAGTTGTAATTTAAAGAAATAGGCCTATATATGCACCCTCCCCAATTAGTTCCAATAGCCCACGGAAAACATCAGTATTTCAGCTTAGAAGGACAGATAAGTTATCAAAATAGTCTGGACACAATGCAAACCTATACAAATGGAAACCTTTCTGACTGGGAAAATAAATATTTAACAGTTTTTGGATGGAAGATATCTGAAGGAAACACAGCGGGTAAAATTAAGGGCCAACTGGCAGCCTTTTCGTCTAGAACTCTAAATGAAAACATTTGTAGGAGCTCCACTGATTGGGTTAAAGTCTACAAGAATGACACAGCATACCCACAATTGGACATCACATTTAAAAACTCAAATATAACGCACAGGATTTAAAGTAAAGTGTCCATTCTTGACAACTTAAGAATTTATATTGTTGAGGTCGAGGTATTAATAATACCCTAAAAGGTTCACAGAACCCTGAGACCTCATATAGATAAGAATACTTAAGATTACATAACTCTAAATGACAAAAAGACATAAAACAGGAAATAAATCTCTCTATAACATCTTGGAATTTGGAGGGACTGACACTAAAATTAGCAGATCCAGAAACAAAGAAATTTCTTGGGAAATATGATAGCATGTGTCTTCAGGAAACATAGTACATGAAACATAATGCACCAATGCTGGAGGGATATTCAGGTTTTATAATCCCTGTTACAAAGACAAATAAAAGTGGATGAGCAAAAGTGGGAATTACAACCTATGTCAAAACACCTCTCAATCTTAAAATTAGTAAATTAAATTGTCCACTAACAACTGTCCTTCCTTTATTTAAGTGATAACATTCAGTTAGTTGGACTATACAAGGCAATAACTGACTTCTGTGGATGATTAAACGCCGAGGTGTTTAATCACCACAGAAGCTGGTTATTGCGAGTATACTCCAACTCACTGAGTGTTATTACTATTATATGAGTTGGAGTTGCTTGTAAGTGTAGTTTTTGTTATTATTTGAAGTGCTGCAAATGACAGGTTTAGAGGAGAGCAGTAATGGGGAGACATTAAAGAGAAAGTGAAACATACGAGTAGGGGCTGAAAGAAAAGCAAGTATTTTTTACAGTCCATGCCGTACGAACTGTATGTCCTTAATGATATTCAACTAGGTAGTTTTTGCTGTTCATATTTGTCCATGTATTGTGTTTGAGTTGACCCGTTAGGGTCTTCTGAAGTGGTAGGCAACAATAAGTAGTAAAACATATGAGCAGCATAGAATGAGTGAAACAGAAGATACTTTTACTGCTCCGTGCCATAATTGTAGTTTGATTCAGGATTTTTCAGACATTCTGGACAAAACAGCTTGATTCAGCTAATCCTAGTTTGATGAAGGATTTAAGATTTCTAACAGAAAGTTTGGCAAGTTTTTTGAATATTACCGTGGCTTGTCTGGAGTGTGAGAAGGTGGTATGCGGTGGATGGCTGTTCCAACACCATTTTATTTTCTCTTGGGATGCTCGAGGAATGATAAAATGACTGTGGGAATGGTTTTGGTGCCATTACACAACTGTTGGCAGTATTTATGTGTATAAATGACTCTGAAGATATTTTTTGAAGGTTGTGGTGGTATAATTGACAGCTGTTCTGTCTTCTGATTGGCTCATACATGATACCTCTCGTATAAGTTTAGATAATGGCAAACCAAGTCTTATAATAAATGTATATATTCCCCCGGAAGTAAAAGAGACTTCCACCATCCATAATTGTGATGTATACACAAACTTTATTGAGGGAATCACTGATAATTATGCTACAAACAGATGTAATAATTGCAGGACATTTTAACACATGACTAGCTAAGGAAAGTACAATGGTAAACCTACAGTCAGAATATCTAATGAACATTCACAGTATTAACCCAAGATTAAGGTATATAAGACTGTCTAATGATAACAAAATAAACAATCATGTTAAAAAGTTATTAAAAGCAATAGAAAACACAGACCATTGTATATTAAATAGCAGAACTGAGGGAGATTGGAAGGGCTACCAACATTCATGAATTCAAATGGTTCATCCAAGGTGGACCTTATCTAGATAAATGCTATAGCTGCAGGAAAGGTTATAACATTCACATTATTAGACTGCACAGAATCGGCCCATTCTCCAATAGAATTAATACTAATGTGATCAGCAGGGGACCTTGAACACCATACTAATTTACACTCTAAGGGTAATCTGGACATTTAAATTTAAAAAGAATTAGATGGAAAACCAAAACCAGAGATACCTTTAACCCTTGCTGTGGACTGATATATTAGTCCAGAATTCCTAGATGTTCCAGTTCTGTCAGCAGCTTAAGAGTTAAAGAAAAACTGTTTACAGGACAGCTTTATACTAAGCATGAGGAAATTATAACAAAGTCATAAAATGGCAGGGTAAAATCATATAATCTGATTGGCTGTTATTTATATGTAAAATATGGTTTACACATGGTTAAAAAAAAGACTGCTCAGCAGTGAAGAGTCTGCAGCACAGATCAGTGAGCATTTGGAACACATGCATTTCAGTTAGCCCCCTACTGCCAGAACTGATCTTCCACAACAAACATGGCTGCTACCTTTACACTGTAAAAAAAACTTCAACTAGGCCCTAAAAATAAAACTACCTTAAATAAAAAATAAAACAAATGAATTAAATGTTGTTTCCCTGATTATCACACTCTTCTTACATACATAAACACATTAGAAACAATAAGTATTATTTACAGTTTTCACTACAATGATTTCTTTGCTGACAGTGCAAAATTCCCCTTCTATCTCTACTTGCTTATCAGGGAACTCTCTTCTTCTTGACCTGACAGTGAGATGACTGAGTCGCTGGCTGTAACAAATGCCCTTGTTGTCAGTGTGTACAGTGTGGTGGGAGAGAAACATTTTGCCAGAGGAACTGAGCAGAATTTTGAATCCATGTATTCTGTGGTAAACATTCCATGATAAACGTTCCATATCTTGAATGTGGAGAATGGAGAAAAAAAAAACAGGAAGAAGAAGAAGAAGGTAGGCAATAATACAATGACATCTTCAGTTACATCACTTGCAATGTGTGGAAGGACTATTTTATCACAAATGCACACAAGTAAATCTATTTTTTCTACATATAAACATGCTTTTCCCCAATTGTCAAAAGTGAAAAAAAAAAAGAAGCCAATTTTATAAGTGCATTAAGGCACTCAGGGGTGTGTGTAAACCATATTTTACAGCACAGCTAGCAGCTGAAGTCACTCGATCTTCAGCCTCATGCCTTACTACACCCATGGCAGTGCAGTAAAATATGGTTTACTCACACCCCTTCATGCCATATTGCTTACATATAACCTGTCACAAGTTTATTGAACATGGCAAGAAATTGACAGGTATATTAGTCTGCTCCTAATGGAAATAAAAAGACCAAGGCTGGAGGGTGCAAGTTGGTTTAATGATATCTGTAGACAAGCAAAAAAACAACTACAACAACAAGTAAGGTATGTTAAGAAACATCCAGATAAATTAAATCATTATAAACTAAATACAAATAGGAAAAAATATACAAATCTACTAGAAACCAGGAAACTTAAACATCAACAAACTATGTAGTTAAAGCTTAGAAGTGCAATACAGAAAAAAGATACAAAATATTTTTGGAACCTAGTAAGCCAAAGACTTGGTCGACATACAATATCAATAGAAGCCACATTACCACCAAATATCTGGATAAAATATTTTAAAGAACTTTACTACTGAGAACAGGAATCCTTAATATTGAATGTTAAAGCAAATGGAAACTACCTAAAGCCAATCTGTATACAGGAAAGTGAAATTATAGAGGCCTTGTTAGCCATTAAATATGAAAAAGCTTCAGGACCTGACCAATTAGGTGGTGAAATATATAAATATTTCATGGAATGGTGGCTACCAATCCTATTTATAATATATAATCATACAGCAGAAGAAGCAGACCCTCCAAATTCCTGGAAAGATAACTTGGTTTACCCCATATTAAAAAAAAAAGGTTCCCCACTGGACCCAATAATGTATAGGCCTATTAGCCTCATAGATAACACACAGACAATTTTTAAGTCAAATACTTTTAAAACGATAAAGTTGGAGTGAAGATGAATGCATATTAAGTGAGCTTCAAAATGGATTCTGCCTGGGAAGATCGACCATTCAACATTGCTTTGTTTTGGCCTTTCTGGCCTGGAAGTATGTCAAGATAAAGAAGTCTCAATTATTCTGTTGCTTCATCAATTTTAAATTGGTCTCTGATTCAATCAGCAGAAAATTACCGTGGGATAAAATGCAAGCGTATAAAGTAGACAATACTTTGAAATTATTGAGAGGCTATACTCTTGAGACTTGGATGCAAGTAAAATACAACCAGAATGGCAATTCAACTGAAGCCATAGAGACAAACATAGGTGCCCGCCAGGGCTGTTTATTAGCTCCAACATTGTTCAATATCTATAGTAATACTATCATCACACAGTTGGACAACCCTGATTTTCATTCCCCATCAATCAAAGGTAAACAAATACATTTATTGGTATATGCAGATGATCTGGTACTATTACCTACTTCCCTTTTTGGACTTCAGTGTAAAGTCACACAGTTTGCACAACTCTGTATAGAAAATAATGTAACTATAAGTAAATCTAAAACTAATATACTAATCTCTGGACATAAACAAAGGTGGGGTATTAAACAGCCACACATATATATAGCTGAAACCAAAATACCTTTGGTAAAGTCCTATATGTACTTAGGGGTGTGTTTTGCTGAACATTTGGCATGGAACTTACATGTGGACATGGTAAAACACAATGCTTTAACAACCTTTTAATGCATTTAAAAGGTTTGTGGCACAGACAGGTAATGGGACAGTAAAGTGACTATTAAAAATTACACAAACAAAAATCCGGTCTAGCCTGTTACATGCAGCAGAAATATGGGGATCAGAAACAAATAATGATATAGAAAAACAAATAAATAAATTATATTGTTATATATTAAAAGTTCCCCAGGCAGTTCCTACTTCAATAATAAGATCTGAATTAGGTCAACTTCCTTTTTCGACATCTGTGCTGGAAAGGAAACTTAATTTTACACTAAAATTGTTTATATTACCAGAATATAGACTGCCAAGAGCTTGTCTTGAAGAAGAACTGGATTATAAACACAAAGGTTTTTGCACCCCGGCAATAAAAACTATTGCAGACCAGCTATTCCCCATTGGTCTAGGTGCTTTATTACATTAAATTTATCATAGATCTTACAAATATATATCCTATACATATACGGTATATCCTATACAATCAAGCAAAGAATAAAATATATTATCTTTGCTGTTGATCTTGAGAAGAACCATACATATAAAAACTATTCTTGGTATAAAACCCTAAAAATCAATCATAACATTGAACCATATCTTCTTATGCTGGTGGATCCTCAAAAAAGAAGAACACTAACGAGATTCAGAATGGAGCTTTTTAGAAGTAACTATTTATACTTTAGTCAAAGAAGACCAGGCATTTTAACAAAATATTGGCAATGTAATAACAAAACAATCGATGACTTGAAACATGTATGCAAATTTGTCCTAGCTACACAAAGTCCAGGAAACACTGGCTAGGACATTTTCTACAGAGCCTCAGTCTCCCCCAGGTGAGATTTTACATGTTTTGTTTACTACAGGTGATGTAATAATTTTAGAGAGATTGGTCTCTGTGTTTTTTTTGGAAACATTGAAGTTATAATGAGAGTATTTTTACACTTTATAGACTAAGTATAAGCTTGTGTTAAATCTGTAAATTCAGTGTTCCAGGAGTAGGATATTGAATTAAGTTTAATTAAATTATAAGAGCATTATTCCAGGAACTCTAAAATGATCCACCGATCGCCTTTCTTGTTATGAGATTGGAGACTACAGATAAGAGAAACAAAGGGATTTATTTCTGGTTTCTCTTGTTAATCTGTTTACACTCCTAGTTTGAGCATGTAGTATAACTTTATTGCAAGCCCTGATTGAGTTAGAGAAACTGTGGTTTTGGGCACAAGATAAAGAGGGGTATACTAATTTATACATTTTATTATAACTAATTAAATGATGTGTTTAGAATATGTAGAGAACAAATAATTTGTTGTAATATGACATTGATTTTGTACTGTTTATTGTACATTACATTGTAATGGCTTTCACCGATCAATAAACTTTACTTTACTACTGTATATTGTCCTGTATTGTCCCGTATGCTGAGTGTCATTAATTACTTGAAAAATTTCAAAAACATTTAATTTCCCCCAAAATATGTGTTTTCACCTTTCCATTGCAGTTAAGTAAAACAACATGCACCAAATATTTTCCTTCTTATTAGTCTCCCTCATTTCATCCAACCCACTTTCACTATCCTAACAATAAAAATCAAGAACAGTAACAGAACTTCTAACCCCCCACCCCCTTACTTGCCACATTAAACACAACCTGTAACATCTCTCCCAGCAAAACATTGGAGGGTTCAAGCATAATCGGTGGCAGGACACCAAAATATAATATTTTAAACCTATGAAAACAATTAAGGAATTGGCTGGGTTCTAAACATCCGCTGTTACACTGAAGGTAAGTGGCAGAGGCACCAAACTTCTGAGCACAGCAACTTATGAACAGTATATTAATGAGGTACATGGAGGTACCCCAGACTGTGAGCTGTTGATCAAGTGTGGGCACATCTGTCCTTTAAAGGAGAGGAAGGCTCATTTTCCTGCCAGGTTGAGTACCATTAAGGCCTAATAGAATTCTTACTACAAGCTTGTAGACTCTCCTTCACAGCACGCCACCATGTTAAGTGGTATATTTGGCTGATGGAGTCATGGCAAAGCCACTTTACACAGTACCTTTTGATGGAGGATTGTCAGCCTTACATCATTCTGCCCCAGTGACAGTCTGGGGGTGTGGAGAAAAAGCAGTGTGTAAGGGCCCCTGATGACTGGAGAGGGGATCCATTCATTGAGCCTTCCCTTCACCCCACTGTCATCGGCATTACAAGGTTGATTATAATCCAATGCAGTCGAGGGAGGAGAAGATCTACGTGCACCCAGGTGTTTACTTGGTGCTAATCAGTAAAGTGGAACAGTTATATTGGAACATGCAAGTTGAAACAAAAAGGGATGCAAACACCATTGTGAGTGAGGGCATACAAGTTTGTATAGCATGCTATTAGTTCTACTCCTCCTTTACTGTCTATATTTTTGTATCCACATAGATATCACTCCTGGTAATTTATTAAGTGCATTATTATAGCTCGTACCAGCATTTATCTTGTACTTGGTTACCTCCACCTTTTTTTTTGAATCCACAATGCTTTAATGCTGTAACTCTTTCATTCACCCTTTATAATATAGCTAATACTAAATTGTATCATGAATATGTATTTATAAGGCATTTCTATGGTATTTATCTCACATATTGTGTTTTTTCTAAGTGATTCCTTTTGTATTTCAGATGGAGGATATTCATTCACTGTTTATGTTTATGTTTGTGTTCCTTTATATGTATCCAATTTCAATAAAAAGATAAAGTGAAAAAAGAAAATGTATTTAGTGAATTTGGTCTTGAGTGCCTACAATGGATGGACTGGGTCCTGGAGCTCCCCCTTTCTGGCCCTAACCCTTCTTATGTAATCTGCAGCTCTGTTTATGACAAATCTCAAAACACTCAAAATACACAGGGAACAAGTGGCAGATCATAAGAATCCCACTAGTTGTATTGCTTTATTCAGTGGTCATCAAAGTGCATGTTGATGTGACCACATCATTCTCTGCCTGTACTCTTTTCTCTCCAACAACCCCGCTCCTGGTCATCGCACAGCCCCGGGCTTGTCTGGCAAGAACTTAATAACAGCATAAGATTACTGTGAGATGGAGGAGCATTCAAATGTCAAGGTGATAAGTGGGGGTATTACCTATAAGGTGAAAGAAGAGCTAAAAAACAAGATCAAGTCAGTGGGCCATCATACAGTACAGGGCTTGTTAGTGGGGACCAGCCAGATGTTATCAAGGACACTTGCAGTTTTAGTTAGAAATCAGATCAGGTCAGCTGGAGCTGTTGTTCTGGTGGAACCTCTGTCTTCAGTGATGGCCTCCTCCATGTTACCATAATCCTCTGTATCTTCTGGGTTGTTGAAGAGTCATGGAGGATACCTAGGGTGAGTGATTCGAACATGGCGGGAAACAAGTGGGTGAACTCCCAGCTGCAGCAGCGTAGTGATAACTTTATGCCAAAAAACCTGTAGCCATCTATCTGGAGGGTGCAGCTATAGTCTTGAAACACAAGCACCTTCCCTTCATCTATCTGGATTGGGCTATTTGCTTTTTCTATCAATATTACTGTCTTCTTCTCTGTGTATCTTAAATACTTTAAGAAAAAGTGCTTTGGTCACTCTCCAGGCTTGGGTCTCAGGTCTGTGCAATGGGTTCTCTCGATCTCAAACCTCATGGTCTCAGATCCCATATTCAATTTCTCTACCAGTCACTTCTGTACAGTGACTCCTGACTTGCCCATGAGGCCCCTGGTTCACTAAAGGTTTGAGAAGCTGAAAAGGCAATTTGCCATTAATTAACTCCTAATTAAATGTGGTGCCTTTTATTGTATGTTTCTCCATATTATTTTTGAATTTATCTTTTGCATCACCAATAATAACATAATCAAGAAACTTATTCCAAGGGTTATTAATATGCTCAGTGAAAAAGAATTTCCTTTTGTCTGTTCAAAACCTTGGGTTGATTTGGAGTAAATAGGCTCTAGTTATGGCATTAATTGTCCTTAAAGATCATATTAAGCTAATTTAATAGATATAGTCCTGTATTATGTCATACAGTAATAGAATGCCATCTCTTTTCCTTTGCTCCTCCAAGGAAAAGAGTCTCAGCTTTTTTAAACTATCAGTGCCTGTCATCTCTTTATCATCTGAAATGGTTTTTGTAGTCCTGCATTGTGCTTTTTCAGCCCTAACTATATCAATTTTCCTATAAGGGCACCATAACTGACTGCCATAATCTAGCAGATGTCAGACATATTTTATTTATTTACTGTATTTCAAACATATCACCTGGAAAGACATACTGAACTGATAACAGCTTATTTCCAAATGTGTCCGGGGGGGGAGGGACGGCAATGAAGAAATCAAGAACAAAAATTACAAAACTGAAAGAATGAAAATTACATAATAGGTAGAATAGGAACTAATCATTATAACTATGCGTCATACATAGGTAATGTATGTAAGGATGAGACAGTAGTGGGGATTAGGAGGGGAATAACAGTGTTAGGGAGTGACATTCAAGAAGTACAATTCAAAAGTGCCAAGGTGCTGAAGGGTTAACAGAAGGTGCAAAGGTAGATGCTGAAGGCGGCTAGTCAAGTGCAGAATTGGAAGAAAGGAAGGGGGGGGAATGGGTTGTGAGCAGTGGACTAGGGACAGATATCAAGAGCATTTGCAGGAGTGAGAAGTGAAAACGTGGAGGAGAGAGGACAGTGAGCGATGGAAAGAGGCAAAGGGGATGGGAATCACATCTGCCCTCCTCCAGTCCTTAGGTACCACACAATCCTCCAATGATTTGTTAAAAAGGGTAGTCAGTGGTGTCACTAGTCCTCCTCTTAGTTTTTTTAGAATTCTGAGGTGAATCCTGTCAGGCCCCATTGCTTTGTGCACCTTCAGTTTTAGGAGATCTTTCAGAACACTTTCTTCTATGAAAGGACTGGGATTGACCTCCCTTTCCAAAGTACTTCTATTGAATGGATTAGGTACCACTCCTCCTCTTCTTTTGTGAATACTGAGCAGAAGTATTCATCAGTATCCCTGCTTTTTCACTGTCCCTCTCTGCCCACCCACCATCCCATTTATTCAGCCTCACTATCCCTCCCTTTGTCTTTCTATGCTTCCTAATGCATCAATAAAAGGTTTTATCCCCCTTCTTAACTGAGTTGGCTATCTTTTCCTCAGTTTGAGCCTTTGCTATTCTGACTGCCTTCCCCGCTTCCTTATGCTTTAACTGGTACAGTTCACTGTTCTACTCCTTCTCTGTTTCCTTATACTTCCTAAACACTATATTTTTCTCCCTAACCTTCCCTGCCACCTCTTTTGAGAACCATAGTGTTTTTTTCTTTAGTTTTGATTTGTTTATTTACTTCACACAAAGGCTTGTTGCCTCTGTGATGGCAGTTTTGATGTTTTCCCATTGTTGCTCCACCCCTCCTTCTTGCCTGTTTGCTAGTGCTTTTCTGAGGCACTCTCCCATTTTGACAAAGTCAGCCCTCCTGAAGTCCAGTATCCTCACTTTTGTATGGCTTGACTCTGCTGCTGAGTTTATCATACTGTTTGGTGGTCACTTGTTCCCAGATGGCTACCCACTTCTAGATTTGAGATCCTCTCTCCATCCCCATTTGAGAGTACCAGGTCTAAGATTGCTCCATCCCGAGTGGGTTACAATTCTAGCTGTCTGAGGCATGCCCCCTGTAGGGCATTGAGAATGGCTCTGCTCTTGGATGTGGCTGCAGCAAAGGTTCTCCAGTTAACATCTGGTATATTCAGGTCCCCCATCAACAATATCTCTCATTTCTCTGCCATTGTAAGGATGCCTTCTATCATTTGCTTGTCCATTTCCTCCCTCTGAGATGGGGGTCTGTATGCAACCCCTTTGTGGATTGTGATACCATTTCCAATCTCCAGGGTGACCCACAGTGCCTTCTCGCCTCCCTGTTTACTCTTTTGTTCCGTTGCTTTGATCCCCTTCCTTACATAGAGAGCTACTCCTCCTCCTCTTCTTCTACCCTCTCTGTCTCTCCTGTAGATTGTATACCCTGGTACCCAGTCATGCTTCTCTGTATACCATGTTTCTGTGACTGCCACAATATCCAGGCATCCCTCTTCCATCAAGGCCACCAGTTCAGGGAGCTTGTTGCCTAGACTACGGGCATTGGTACTCATTACCCTCCATTTTTACATTTGATTGCATGCATGCGAATGGAACATCTTGCAACAGTGTGCCTTTTGGAGGCATGTGATCCTCCATCCCAATGCAGTGCTCAGTGTAGCAGGCACAACCCTAGGGGACCAATACCTGCCGAGCTGTGTTTGACAGCAGTTTGGCTGTGTTGGTCTTCACTTCTAACAAAAGGTCCACTGCAATCAGCGGTGGTAGAGTGTATGCAATTAGCAAACACGTCAGCTGAACTGCTGTCATGCACAGCTTGGCTTCAAAGTCCTCCCACTTCCTCCCTCTGCTAATGTCCACCCCCATTCTCCCTGGCCCCACCTTGTGTGCTGAGGGGGATGCCCAATCCCCCTCAGCTCATGTGTCCCTCAGCACACTGTGTGGCAGACGGGGGTGCCCAATCCTCTGTCGGCTGCAGCACCCCACCTCAAAAAAGCAAACAACCATTTGGCATGCTGGGAGCCCATCCCAGCATGCTCATGCTTCTCCACACACACACACACACACACACACACACACACACACACACACACTGTATGGCCTGCAGGGGTGCCAAGTCCCTGTCAGCTCCAGTCCCCCCCAGCAAACACATAGGTGGCACACTAGGAGCCACCACACTGTGCCAGCAGTGTCCATTTGTTTTGTCCCTTGCCCCACCTACCAACCTGTGCCCACCCTCTGTGCTCCCACCTCCCCACACACACACCCCTTATCTAGGTGGAATGCTGGGAACCCACCCCATCATACCAAAAGCCTCCATTTTCTTTTTTTCTTTTAAATTCTGTAAAACAATAAAACAGTCCCTTGGTGAGTCCTTGGCACCCCCCAGCCAACCCATGCGCACCCTCTGTGCACCCACCTCCCCACATCCCCCTCACCGCATACTTACCTCCTTAGCCTGACATGATGATCTTCGGTGGACCGCGAACATGTCTGCACTCTTCAAAGCCGACCGTGAACTGGAGAAATGCCAGTAAGCTGTATACTGGCATAAATAGTGTTTTTCAACTTGGATGCATATCTTGGCCATTTTTGGGAATTTTGGCACCACATTTTCAACATGGGGTTATTGTGACCCGTTCTCATGAATTCAGTCACTGTCATGGCGTTATTCGGTCCTGAAAGGTGATTTCGCAGTCACTGCACAGAATCACCTTCCGGGACCGAGTAACAAAATGACAGTGCTGGTGTTCATGAGGTAGGCTCTCAAAAAGCCTATGTTGCAAATTTGATGAAAGAATTAAAAAAAAATTGTTTCACGAGCATGCATTGCGCAGTTTCCATACACACTCGTAAGTTCGCGAATTTGTAATATTTTGACTCCAGATTTTCAACATAGGCATATTTCCTTCTGTTACACCACCCTCACCCTCCCAGAGCCCACTGTGGTCCAACTGCTCCTCTTTCTTGGCAATCTCTGAGGCAGCAGCGGTGGCCCTGGTCATCCCTGGGTTGGAGAGGAGGTTCCCCGAATCCTTTTTTTTTTTTTTACTTTTTTGATCTTAAGTGAATGATTCAGAGAATATGGTTATCACAATCATCATCTTAATATTCTGCAACATCCCATCTCATCCTTATCAAACACCCTCCCTGCCGCCTGTGTCCCTATTTAATAACTACTGTATACTACTTTAATTTAACTTTGATCTAAAACTCATGAATAGGATCCAGATCCTGAGGTACAGCCCAAGTTGATTTTCCATTTTATAATGCATTTCTTCAACTCTATGTAAATCTATCATTCCCTGAACCCACTCTACAAAGATGGAGGGGATGTATCTTTCCAATGTACCAATATAAGTTTCTTTGCCAAGAACAAACTCATAGAGCATAATTCCATGACATCTCCCAAATCCACCACACCTCCTCCTGGTCCAAGCAAAGCAATTCCTGAGTCAAATGGGAAATCCTGCCCAATAAGTTTTCCAAGTAACCCAAATATTTTTTGCCAAAATAATTCCAGCTTGCGGCAGGAAATCAACATGTGATCCAATGTACCTCTAACCTCCCCACATCTTGTACATAGTTCCAAATGATTAATACTTATTTTATATAACCTTACCAGTGTCAAATACATTCTTTGTAATATATTTTATAAATTTATTTTAACCTATTGTTCTTAAATGGCAAATCTTCTAAATTAACTGAAGAGTCCTACCTAATATCTGATATAGATTGCCCCCTTTCTTTTTCCCAAATTTGCTTGAGTCAACCCAAAGAGACCGATCTACCCTTTTCCCTCAAGTACCGATATATTTCATCAATTAAATGTTTTAAAGAATACAGATTATCAAAAAAAAAAAAAACTCCAACCACCCCTTGGAGACCATTAATGATTTTGGATTATTCTTATATATAAAATTCCTTACCTGAAGGTATGCAAAAAATGCTCTATCAGATAAATCATACCTATCTCTTAACTCATCAAAAGAGGAAAATCTGTCTTCAGTCAAAAAATCCTGCAGTGAACACAAACCTTTTTCCCCCAGTTCTTTTTGTTTTAATCCCCTTCAAATAGATGGGAGAAAATGATGATTATTAACAAGAGGTGTCCTATAAATTAATTTATTATTTTCCCCCAGCAATCTCCTAGCCAGATTTCAGGCCCAGTTTGTAGATTTTGTTGAATGAAGAACCTTAGAGTACAGAAAAAAATTTGGATTATTTATATTAACCCCTAAGCTATGTCCCAAAGATGAAAATGGAACTTTCTCTGCCTCAGTCTGAAAACTTGCTGGCATCTCCTCCCTATCCTGAGCCCAGTATCCCAAACACTCCAACTGAGCCACCAAATAATAATATTCAAAACTAGGTAAAGCCAACCCCCCTTTTCCTTTGATAATAATAACTTTTTAAAGGCAATTCTTGGTATCTTCTGTTTCCATAAAAATTTATTAAGTGCCCTATTTAAAGTGTCAAAAAATACTTTAAGGATAATGATAGGAATGGTCTGAAACATGGACAACACCCATGGCAGAATGTCCATCATAACAATGTTAACCCGCCCAATCAACACTAAGGGGAGATTTTTCCACCTTATAAGATCCTGTTCAATTTTAAAGTACCAGTATAACATTTTTCTCATATAATATATTTATGTCTGGAGATATATAAACCCACAGATACTTCATATGTGGTTTGTGATAAGTATATAACAGATGATCTCTAGGTAGTTCACTTTCATGTAAATTCACCATCGCCTCTATCTTACCCAATTAATTTTATATCCAGAAAACCTACTATATTTTTCAAATATTTCTAATAAATGGTCAAGATCCTTGGCTGGGTCAGTCAAAAACAACAAAATGTCATCTGCGTACAATGATATTTTATGTACATTACCTTCTACCTCAACTTCCCTAATCTTAGGGTCTTTCCTCACCAACACAGTCAATGGTTCTATAAATAAAGCAAAAAGCAGGGGTGACAGAGGACACCCTTGTCTAGTGCCATGCTTTAACTCAAAATAACATGAACAGTTCTGATTTGTCCTAATTGAAGCCAAAGGCGCATGGTAAATCAATTTTATCCATTCTAAACATTTTCGCTTGATGCTGAAACTCTTCAATAAACAAAATACAAAGTCCCACCTCACCCTATCAAAAGTTTTTTTGGCATCAAGGGAAAGAACAGCCAATCTTATATCCAATGCTGGATCCAATAAATTGACTGCCCGTCTTACACTATGATTTAATCTTCTGCCAATCAAAAACATACATTGATCCGAATGGGCAATTTTTGGAATAACACACATCAACCTATTAGCCAAAATTTTAGCAAGAATCTTGTAATCATTGTCCAACAATGAAATAGGTCTATAAGAACCACATAATCCTGGGGGCTTATTCTTCTTCAGAAGCAAAATAATAGACGCTTGATAGAAAGTTGGTGGAAAATCCTTATATGACTGAAAATTTTTAAACAGATTAAATAATAAAGGGGCAAAATCTTCCAAAAAATAATTATACAATTCCACGGAATACCCATCTGGTCCTGGAGTTTTATTATTTGACATATTAATTATGACATTATTAATCTCTGCCATAGATATTTCCATGTTCAGACCGCCCCCTTCCGACTACACTATCTGAAGCAAGTCAATCCCCTTTTATATAGTCTTCAATCTCCAAATTATCCACTACCCCTCCTCTTTATACAAATCTTTATAGAATTTTTGAAATTCCACATTAATCTGATTAGTGTAAAAAGTATTTTTCTCCCGCTCCTCCCCCTGTTAAATAACAAATTCAATTATATTCTGATTATCCTGTATTTTTAATTGGTATGCCAATAACTTGGATGGTGTATCTGCACAAAAATAATTTGCCCTGGATCTATACATCAGTTTTTCTGCCTTTCCCAACTAATCTTTTCCAATTTTTCTGTTAAGAACATCATTTCTATTTTAATTTCATCAGTTCCTAATTCTGCATAAAGTTCCTCTGTAAAAATAAATTCTTGCTCCAATTGATCTAAATATTATTGATTATTAATTTTAACCTTACTTTCATAACTTATAATGGAACCTCTCAGGTATGCCTTGAGGGCCTCTCAAATTCCAACCCAAGAACAGCTATTGGAGGAGTTATGTTCCAAAAAAGACCTAAATTCTTTCCTCAAAAAGACCCCAAACTGAAAATCCTGTAATGACATATTATTAAATCTCCAACTCCTTGATCCTGAGAATGCATTTTTTAACAAATCTAGCTCCATATAAGCATGATCTGAGATCAAAATAGCATTATATCTTACAAACACTACAGATTGCAAAAGAGACCCTGATATAAGAAAATAATCAATCCTTGACAGACAATTATAAACATTTGAAAAAAAAAGAAAATTTCTTCATATCTTGATACAAAACCCAAAAGGGATCCAGCAAAGCCAGATCCTTAGCATAGTTCTTTATAAGCTGTACCAATCTTAGTTTATGTTCTGGAGCTGAGAGCACCCTATCTAGCTGAGTCAGTATTACATTAAAGTCACCCCCTATTATCACTGGAACACCTGAAGCTGCAGCCTGTAAAAAAATATTGGCCAAAAAAAAAAGTCAGATTTTCCTCATTTGGAGCATATATATTAATAAATAATAAAAAAAATCGCCTCACAGTAATTTTTGCACTCACCCAACACCCCTCAGTATCCACCCCAGAGTGTTCAATTTTAGGGTTTAGCTACTTTTTAATAAAAATAGCAGCCCCTCTTGCATTACCTGAAAATGAAGTAGAAATACCTACTGCCTTGAAGAGGTTAGAAAAGTCCCCTGAATCCTGGCCAACTCAGCCTGGAGATGAGCAACCTCCTCCTTTAGCCCAGAGAGGTGCCTGCAGATGGGACAACACCGCATCCTCCAGAACATCTCACAGAAGACTGTGCTCCACAGCCACTGCACTGCATCACTCTAGGGTTGCCACCTGTCAGGATTTTTACCTGGTGATCAGGTTTTCAAGGTCCCTATCAGGTAATCTGGTTTTGCTCTGTGCTGGTCAGATTTTTGAGCCATTTTGAGAGCTCACATACTTTTGAAACAAATATTATCATAGTATTCATTGTTTCAGCTACATGTCCAGCTTACAAACAAGTTCTGTTGTCAATATAGCCCTTTGTTTGTGAAAGCTGTCAGCCTGGGAGGTGTAAAGTATGACCATTTAACACCATTAGTACTTACTTAACCTAATCTTTTCCACTACATCTTAAAGTGGAATAGCAGCACAGCTGCCCCCACCTTTTGAAACAGTAACAGAGCCAGTTGTCTTCTATTTTCATTTGCTGGTATACATTTTCATCTGTAACAGAATTAGGCATTTTTAAATGTTTTAATTTTTTTTCAAGAAAAAGGTATGTCACTTCTTTGGCTTTGAAATAGTACTGTGGACATGAACAGGGAATGGAGCCAGAAAAAGATATAAAGTACACATTACAAGAAACAATTGTTTAAGTATTATTATATACCATGTAGACTGTTGTATGCTATTTACAGCATTTCCCTTGTCTCCCCCCAGATCATATCTGTAAATGATATTTATTTTATCCCTGTATGTTTATTTGGTAAACCAAGGTCAATAAATAATCAAATACATAAGTAAATAAATAACTAGGAAGAACCTAGGAAAGTAACTTTAACAGGTACAGTACAGTATCTTAACATTTTTGTTGAACTGCTGCTTTAAGTGTTGTCTTTTTATTGATATAACAAATGGCCTTCTAGGAGAAACAATGCATGATGGTCATGAAAGGGGGAATTGGAAGGCTAAAGGGCTTAGTATCCAGTTTTGCCCCCATCCAAGGTGGCAACCCCACCCTCCATCATGTCTTATTTGTGGCCCATTAACTGTTGTTTTGTATACTTACTCTTTCCTCTCTCTCTTTATTTATTTTTTTTATATATTTTTTTTCTCCCTACTTTTCTACTGTCTCCATGCCCTTAAAGCTCCTTATCTTCCTATTCTGGGACAGAAAGTTCCTTTATTCCTCAGTAGTCTCCTTCTTACTTGCTCAGAGTCAGACCTCCAGCAGTGTGGGGGGGGGGTGGAGAGCAACTCTTTTCCTTCTAGGATGGTGAGTCTTTTTTGCCTCTGTGATCACTCCCTTCCTGCTCCAAAACAGGAAGTTTCTGTTGTCAGTCAAATCCTGTGCCTATAAAAGTAGAACTGGCTAGGTGGGGGTGGTGGTGGTGGTGGAGGGCAATACAGTCCCAGTAGTAGAGTTTTAGCAGCTGCCTCCTTCCTCTTGCTGTTCTCTGTCAAAAGCAATCTAGGGCAGTTTTTAAATCCAAAATACCTGGCTTCCTTCAATTTAAGCCACTCCCCCTAATTCACAGTTTCCTTCTATACCTAGCTAACTTCACAGATAACAATTCACTTCACCCAATTCAGACAAACACACCATAAATTGAATGTCCCAGTAGTAGAGTTCTAGTTCTTTAGTCCCATTAGAGTAGTAGAGTTTTAGCAGCTTCCTCCTTCCTCTTGCTGCTGTCTGCCAAAAGCTATCTGGGTCAAGTTTTTATGTCATCATGTCATCCGCAAAAAGACTAATGTTGTTATTAATGCCATGTGAGATGTCAGCCATGAAAATTCCAAATAACACCAGGTCCGGCACCAATCCCTGGGGTGCCCTGCTTAGAGTCATTACAGCCCTTGGAGATGAGATTTCCCCCTCCCACCACTACCCTCTGTTGTCTCCCTTGGAGCCAGTTCTTGATCCAATTCACCATCTTTGTCCCTCCTCCCTGTTACTCCAACTTGCTAATCAGCCTCCCAAGTGGCACTGAATCAAATGCCTTGCTGAAATCCAAATATAGGACATCCACCGCATGGCCCTTGTTGAGTGACCTTGTCACCCAGTCATAATAGTCAACCAGGTTGGTCTGGCAGGATCTGCTACTTCTACCCAAAATAGAGCATCAAATCACAAAAACTTGCAATATAAACTAAACATTTATTCCATTATTTCATACCATTCCAAAATTGAGTGCAAAAAAGTCTCACTGGGAGCAGAGGAGCAGCCCACACCTTTAGAAGTGTGGGTGCTGTGCGCTCAATAATTGAGCTTGATTCAAGCAACAGTTTTCAGCTGTGAGGAAGCGAAATCCAACATCTCTGTCCCTCTGACATGGAAAGAATTTGGGTTACTGTGAGTAAACAGATAATTCACTGATAAAACAATCAATACATAGGTGCAACCCAGGAATACTCCTTGTAAAACCATTTTGGTGAGAGTATATATTATGTGCTGATAACATAGGATTTTGCTGTGATACTGCATGAAACGTTAAATAAAAAAAAAAGATGATGGTAGAAATACCTCAGTAAAATAGCTCTATGCTATTAAAAGTGACTACCAGTTAATTCAGTTATAAGATTTTATTACTGCAATGCTTTATATCTTGGGGTGGGTTGAGGTGTCTTACGATGTTTGCAGTTGGTGCAGAATGCAGCAGTCTGGTTGTTGACAGGCCTTCCGAGGTCCTGTCATATAACCTCAGTCCAGCATGAATGCCACTGACTGCCAGTGAAGTGGCTTATCACCTTCAAGGTTGGCTTGCTGACCTATAAGGCCCTGTATAGACTGAGTCCTGGCTACTGGAGTTACCCACTGATCCCTTATCAGAACTCTCACCCACCACACTCGACTGAGATGCGACTCTTAGCTGTTCCAAGGGCAAGGCTGAAATTCTCTGGAAACAAGGCTTTTTTGTCTGCTAGCCCTGCCCTGTAGAAGAGGCTTCCCAGGGATCTGAGAGAGAGGCCTCCTCATCAGAGGCCTTTAAGTGGGCATTGAAATCCTTCCTTTTTTGGCACTGTTTGATATATAAGCCTCTAATTTAACATTGTATCGTAGGCTCTCTTATTTTAATATATATATATATATATATATATATATATATATATATATATATATACATATGATTTATAATTTTATTTATTCAGTTTCTGTATATTATGAAGTGTTATTTTGTTACACTACTATTCTTTTTGTAATGACTGTACAGCGTTCAGAGTCCCTGGGATCGAGCACTTTATAAATAAGTTTTACTACTACTACTACTACTACAACATCATGTGTAGCTGCTTCATGAGTGGTCCATGGGCCACTAATGAAGCAAACTACAAGTCCGGTGCAGCACAGATCACTGAACAGCTGTCCAAAGCAAGTTACAGGTTGGGTACAGTGAATGTCGCTATGCAGCTGCAGGTCACTCACTAAGCAAACTACAGGTCTGCCACACTAAGCATCTATCTTTATCATGTGGTGCAAGAAAGGCAAAAGCTAAAGGTGTCAATTGTAAAACTGTGGGTTTTTCAAAAAAGTAAAGAAGCACATTTTCAAAACACTATGGCAATGTATGTGTTATGGTTGAGACACAAAGTGTACAAAGCAGAGAAATGGAAAATTAGGGTAAAATGTTCCTGGACCCTTTTGGTGAATCTCTGGTGCTCCTTGGGGTTTAGGCAATCATGTAATGCACAGTTGGTTTTACTATAATATTGGCACTGTCATATTAGATAAAGTAAATAGACACTTCAATGGCTGCATAGAGGGTGCTGAAATGAAGGTAATGCCAACACTGTGTAACTTGCATGATGATTCAAACCTGGAGGATCACAGCCCCACAAATTCAACAAAATTCCAGGGGAACTTTGTGCTTCAACTGCAATAGATACATAAACATAGTGCTTTGTAATAACCATCTGTATGCCTGCCTGTCTGTCTTTCTGTCTGTCTGTCTATCTATCTGTCTCACTGTCTGCCCCTCTCCAAATAATTTTGCCTCATGTAAACAGCTACCCTCTGACCTCTCCTGGGGCATTTCTATCCCTTTCTCCCATTTTTTTCCTCCAGCACTGCCACTATGATACAGATACAGCTCTCTCTGCTCGCACCCTCACTATTATTTCTCCTGATGCTTACTGACTCCTGTGCCACTCTACTGGCTTGGGACCAAGAATACCTTGACCACTGTTCGACCAACCCCACCCCCCCAATTTCCCCACACCTTCATGGGAATGCTCTCCTTTCGGCCCTATCACCCTAACCTTCTTCTCAAACCCTGAAAGGTGGTTCCTTGGTCACTACCTGGTTTCCCTATCCTGCTCTACTGCCTTCCTCTTCTGCCCGTATAGCCTTTTAATATCCCACCTCCTCCTTGCTGGTGATGTTGAGTGCAACCCTGGTCCACCCAACTCCCTCATCATGCACGCCAATAACATCTGCGCAAATGCCTCCGGGCTGAAAATTGCCCACATCAACGTATGCAGTCTTCCTGCAAAACTCCCTGACCTAGAGGCTTGGTTGGGACTTCATAAGCCTCATGTCCTGGGACTTACTGAAACTTGGCTGAAACTCCATCATGATAAAAATAACTATCAACTGCCTGGGTTTTCCTCCCTCTGCCTTCACAGGCCAGGTAAAAAAAAGGGTGGCGGCATTGCCCTATTCATCAAAGAACCCCTCTCTGCTCAGATGGTTCTAAGCTCAAACCATATATCGCCAAGCGAGTGGCTCCTATCAGAAATGACTCTTAGATCCTGTAAGAAGCTCTATGTGGGATGCTACTACAACCCTCCCTTCGCTGGCACCAAGGGACTTGATAGCTTTCTTACCAGTCTGAGCTCCTTAACCACACTCAGAGACTCCATTCTCCTGGGGGATTTCAATTTAAATTGGCTGTGTAGTCACCAGCCTGACTATGCCTCCCAGCTGAAACAACATAACCTGACGCAAACAGTCATGCTTCCTACCAGGCAAAACCATTACATGGCTACGTTAACACTACTGAACTGGATCATCACAAACAGAACTGATCAGGCTCTGCATGTTGGCACCATGGCAGATTCCATTAGTGATCACTCCACCACGTACTTCATCTGGTCTTCCAAGCTTATGCGCACTTCCCCAAAATACCTGTCCTTCTGTAATTTCAAGTACCCCAACTCCCCTAAACTCCTTGATGAGATGAGGGTCTTGGACTGGTATACTCTCTTCTCCCTCTCGGATGTGTCTCAGGCTGTAGCCTGTTTCACAGGGACACTCCTGTCCTTACAGGATCACCATTTTCCAATCACCACTAGGAGAGTTAGGGGTGGCAGCTAACACTGGGTTACAAAAGATCTCCTTACCCTAATGAAAGACAGGGACCATGTCTGGTCATCCTACAAGGCATCCCCAACTCTGGTACTCTGGAATGACTACAGGTAAAGGAGAAACCTGTGCAAACACCTGGCCAAATCCCCAAAACAAAGTTACCTTCAAAATCTCCAACAGGCCATCCTGGGCAACCCTAGAATATTCTGGGCTTTCATTTGCTCCATCCTAAGCTCCCCCACTAAAAATGCTGCTTTACAGCTAAACTCCATGGATGGCCCCTTAACAGACCCTCTGTACATAGCCACAGCCTTTAATGACAAATTCTCAGACTTGTCCATGCATCTGAGCAAACTCCCCAAGGGCCTGCAAACTACCCCAGCCACCCCCACACCCCGCAACCTGTCCCTTCCAGGCCTACCTCTGAACCCCCAACTCCCTCTTTTTTCTTCAGAGTGCTTTCACCAAATGATACAGCCAAACTTCCAAAAAGCCTCCCCAACCATGGTTCCCCAGGCGCTGATGGACTATCCCCCAGTCTTCCTTCAGCTCATCTCCCCTGCTATCGTCACTCCACTCACATTTATTTTCAACCTCGCTCTGACTTCCTCCACCGTGCCTGATCCCTGGAAAACAGTAAAGGTAATTCCCATTTTCAAAGCTGAAGACCCTTAATCTACGGAAAACTACCATCCCATCTCCATCCTTCCCCACCTAAGCAAACTGCTTGAGAAGGCCGTTCACCACCAGTTTGCAGAACATTTATGTAAATAAAACCTCCTGTCCAGCCAGCAGCATGGCTTTCACAAACGTCATTCTACCACCACTGCCCTGGCACTTCTAACAGACCACATCCTCACAAACATGGATAGTGGAAATGCCACGGGGCAGTCTTCATCGTTCTCGCCACAGTTTTTGATATGGTGGACCTCCTCCTTCTCTCAAAACATAGTTGCCTCGGCGGTGCGCTGGAAGTCACAGCCTGGTTCAAAAGTTATCTCACCAGTGTGCACAATTTGTGTGGATTGTCCCAGCTTGCTCCCCTGCCAACCCGGTTTCCATAAGCGTTTCCCAGGGCTCTATCCTTGGCCCCCTCCTTTTCTCCTTATTTATCAACTCCCTTCCCTCTGAAAGCCTCAGCTGTCACTCACTCCTTTATGTGGATGACCTTGTTATTTACCATAGTGGCAAATCCCCTATCCACATCTCCTCCATTCTCTCACAAAACTATGTGCTACTCATAACTGGTTTGCTGATAACCTCCTGGTTAATGACAAAAAAACGAAATCAATGCTGTTCGGATCCAAGCTCTTTATAGCTAAACACAAGTCTGGCTCTTCTCTAAACATAGCATTCCCTGATGGTCAAGTTCTCAAGGAAGTCACCCAATTCAAATACACCGGGGTATTGCATGACCCCTCCCTTTCCTTCTGCAATCACATATACTCCCTAGTACTACGGTTCCACCAAAAACTATGTGCAGTTTTCAGATTCTGGCAATACCTCACTCCGGAGGCCCGCCTTGCTATTGTCCAGGGCAATCTTCTCCCTATCTTGGACTACTGCTCTCCCATCTACTCGAAGACATCCAAAACTAATTTGGCCAAGCTCACCAAAGCGTATAACAGTGCCTGCTGGTTCCCATTGTTTGCTCCCTATGTAACTCACCACTGCACCCTTTACAACTCCCTGGGATGGCTCCCACTGCAGGCCAGTTTCAACTTTGCTCTGTACAGTTTGGTGGACGCTGCTACCCGCATTGGCTCTGAATCCCCCTTTTCTGCCATCCTTTCTGTCCGCACCACGCATCAAGGCCTCTGCTCTAGCTGCATACCCCCCTGCACATACCCAGGGTATCCACTAACATGGGGAGTAGAACCATATCTGTGGCTGCCCCCACTCTATGGAACAACCTGCCCTTAGAACTGTACACTACTGACTCACACCGCCAGTTCAAAACCTGTCTCAAGGACTAGCTCCTATTGGCATCTGCCTGCAAATGCTTCTGGGTATAGCCCCCCCTTTCTTGCTCATGGCCTACAAACTATCCCTGTTGGTATGCATACAGTTATTTTCCTCAAACTGTTAAACCGACCTGGGCAAATAGTCCTATCTGTGATACCGCTGTACATATGTAACTTTACTTGCCAATTTTTTTTATTCTTGTGTCTGCATTCCTGTTGTTTGATGTCCTGAATTAACTCTGTACCTTAGACATTGTATATTGATATGTAACTTGCTCTTGCCACATTAGGTGGCTCAAGTCATGCCTGAAAACGGTCCCTGGGATCAGTGCACCTACCCAGTTACCAAACTCAAATAAATAAACCAACCTATCTATCTATCTATCTATCTATCTATCTATCTATCTATCTATCTATCTACAGTGGAGGCAAACAAAATGCAACTCAACAACCTGTAGTAAATGACGTCACAAAATAATGAATGACAAAAGGGCTTAATTGTCATTGAATTACATTGTTCCCTGCAGTACACTGCAGCATTTTGTGATACTCTGCAGCATTACTGCGTCGTATCTTGGATGGTGCTGCTGTATCTACCTACTGTACTGTATCTACAGTATCTATACCTGTCTGTCTATCTATCTAGTTGTCTGTCTATCCGTCTATCTGTCTGTTTATCTACCTGTCTGTCTATCTATCTGTCTAGGCACTTCTTTGTTGAACATCTTTTTCCAGCTGCTTTTACTGTAGCTCAGCTGTCTTTTGATTTGGGACTTTAAATATAATGGACACCACGTCTGTAGTAAAAGTCCCAAATCCCAAAAGGGTGGTAAAAATCAGCCAGCTGACTTTTAAGTGATAGAAGTTAGGAAATTAATAAATGTATCCAAATTTAAATGCTTTTTGTGAGGGAGCAAAAATGGATATAAGGCAATGGTTTTTACCCTAAAAGTTCAGGTTTGCTTCATCTAGTAGAGACAGCGTCTGTGGTTTTTGGAATGAAAAGTTTGAATTAAAAAGATTTTAATTGTTAAAATGGGAAGATACTTGGAACACTACACTGTATGTCAGGTACTGAAGTTGGATTCTTACAGACTCTGTGTTTGCTTTACTGTGTCAAATGAAGGCTACCTACTGTATAAAAAGAGAACAACCCCAAGGTTCAGGTAGGCTCATTCTGAACTTTTTCAATTGCAGCATTGTCTATCTTGATGAAGTGCAGTTTACACTACCCAAATTATTAAGTAATATATCAGGCTCTCTGCTCTGTTTTTAATGGTGGGAGACTGGAGCACATACCTACTTGTATGTAATGTTTTTGTCTTTTGGCTATTAAAAATATTAAATTACGCTAGACATGTACATGCAGTGGCATTTTACCAGGATTTTTCATAATGTATTTTTACACACCTGTTATTGTTAAGGTGGCACAGCCCCCTTCATGACCAGAACATGGTAATATTTGCATTGACACATGGAGCTCATCCCCTGTAACAGCAGACTTTTCATTAAAACAAATGCCCTACATATAGAGGCAGGGAGACAATCCTCAGTACTGGGAACCACCAATTTAAAATAAAATGTTCAGGTGGCACCAGCAATCGAGCTCTGGTGCCAAGAGAAAATTCATTCCTCTGTGACAGTGACATAGCCACATTTTTGGCTACGATCTGGTTGCATTGCTGCCCATACTAGGAGACCATTCTCCAGGTCAGCATATGTTCAACAACAAATGTAGCCAACGTGAGCCCATTCCTGATGACTCACTAGTGGTCCCTATACTCCCTCCCTCTCAAAACAAGTAATGTGGACATCAGAGCCCATCTCTGGTAGTTTACTAGTGCTTACAATCTGTACCCTGCTCCATCCTCTCCCACAAATTCTGGCCCATCCTTGGTTTCAGAAAATTATTGTTTTTAACCCCCCCAGGCCACTTTTCCACAAAACTGTCTTGGTGGCACTTGGAGTCCATTGCTTGGGCAACTGAACCATTCAAAGTAATACTGGAAACAAACGCTCCCTGTATATATTTCAAAGTTGCCCTCATGTGGAATGACTTTGGAAGTAGATGCAGTAGTGAGCATCTGTTCTGAATATCACAATTTGTTACACTGAATACAGACAGCAGACAGCCACTGAGATGAGAGAAGGGTTTGTACTGGTTGCTATTGAAGGTGGGGATGGGTGACACTGGACACCAGGGAACACTTGGCACTAGAGAAGGCTAAGGGGGGGTGTGCAATGGATGTTAGAAATTGCCTGGAACTGGGGCAGGATTAGTGATGGTGTGCCACTGGATATAGGGAATATTGTGGCAGAGTGAGAGAATGGGTAGTATTGGATACCAGGCACAGTCTGGCACAAGAATGGGTAAGGCAGGGGAAGGTCACTGGATTCCAGGGATTACTTGACACAGGTGTGATGAGGGGAGTATCAGTGAACACTATGCATTGCTTGCCATTCAAAGTATTGACAACACCAGTCTAAGTAGTATGCATTTGTTATTAAATATCATGTGAAAAATTAGGGGAAATTCATTGCAAAAAAACACATTTAGGCATTTGTTAGAGTTGAAGCACAAAGACTCAAGAGTAAGGAAATGCGATTTTAGGGTGAAAAGTCCTCTGATTCTGGTTAATTGTGTGGTATGGTGCTCCTTGGGGTATGAACTATTGCTCAACATACACTGTTGGCATTATCTTAACTTCAGTGCCGATGTTAGGGTACTATCACTGCTGCAGCATGCTATTGTTCAAATCCTATGCAAAGCACAGGACTTTATAAGAATAATAGGATTAAAACTATATGAATACACCAGGGGTGAGCATGCTATTTCCTGAACTGCTAAATGATTCGGTGGGTTGTGGCCACTCCATTTAACATGTTCCCTTACTGGCCATTTGGGAGCTTCTTATGGGTGGCACTTTATAAAACCAGAAACTGGGAAGGCAGAGAATGGTATTTACAGATAAAGAGAGTAAAATACTAGGATCTCAATTAATATAAGTTGGTGAAATATTAAAACATTAGTGTAGGTCATGGCCTATGTGGAGTTACCTTGTGGTGGTCGGGCTATTTACATTTCAGCTGATCTAAGAAACCAAGAAATAATTTTTAAATCAAGACAGGAAGACAAAAACTGTAAATGATAGGAACAATCTTAATTGATTTGCTGGTCCTTTTTGGCAGTGCTGGTTGGAAAGGGAAGGATTGCACTGGATTCTAAGTGTTTTTTCTTAGCAACCACTTAAAGTGTAATACTTTCTCAATATTTTACATTACTGGCTCTATGCAGGACTACTTGCATGCCCCATTACATTATGTGCAAACCTTCTCATATCACAGAGGGATGTCTTCTGGTTATGTGAAAACCCACTGTGTGCACATATCTCTGTCCCTGGCCACACATGTTTGCTCCCCAGCAAAATGCCACTCTGTACAAGGAGCTATGCAGATAGCTGGGCCAGGGGGCATGCTGGGAGATTAGTATGGTGTAGAGGTAGGTATAGTGCCATTTCCTATGCCCAAAGCCAAATAAGGCAGTCTCTGGACATGATGTAGGGTGTCTAGGCAATTCCAGGAGAGACCTTGGCACTACACATCGTGGGCCAGATTTTCAAAGAGTGACACCAGGCTTGCATCAAGCCCTGCATCAAACCAGTTTTTTTTGGCACAACTGCGGCAAACACCTTTGCTGCAACTGTGCCTAGTGTTAGTAGGTTGGGAGCAGCTGCGACACTTTACCTGACTGACGGCAGCTAGCACCAAATATTTGGCGCATGCCACATAAAAAGGGTACCCAGTATCGATGCAAGCTAGACCAGAAAAATTTGGCCTAACCTTTGGCAAGGGGAGCACAGGATGGAAAATAACGATCACTGTCTGGGTGAATGCCACAAGCCCCATGTGCCATTTGTTTGGCACATCCCGGACTTGCACTATTTGAGTAGGTTTGAAAATCTTGCCCCCTGTTTCCAGAGTAAAGTTGAGAAGTGGCACAGTTCTGCCTCCCTTACACTAATCCCAATTCTCCTCCTTAGTGCATAGTTCTGGGAGAGGGCACTGAGTGCCCTTAATGTTATCATGTACTTTCTGAGCTCGCCTTAGCCTCCCTCAATCTTACTTCCTCTATGTGTGCCTTATGGCTAGCACCATTCATTATGGCTTGTAAAGCCCTTTGGGATGCAACGGGTAAGGATGGTGTTATATAAAACCATATTCCTTTCCTTCCATCAGACTTTGTGTTCTATATAATTACATCTTGTTATTTAAAAATAAAAGTACCTCATCATTTGTTTATGTGATTTATAGAATACATGTATGCATACAATGGGACATGAACAAATTACAGAATAAAATGTGGTGTTTCACATGCCAACATAGCTAATAGTAAAGTGACATTGAGAAATCTATTTATTTTACTAGGAGTTTTCAATGCTATTTCATTAGTAACCATGTTATTTGAATTCCATGGTATACTTAAGATATTTTTTTTGAGGTGGCTTAAAATATGATTTGGTTAGTGCAGACTGCTGATGGCATTGCTCCCTTGCACTTGTGACTTATTTTCATTTAGCCACTCACTGCAAAGAAACAATGACAGCAACATTCTGCACAGAGCAACAATCAGATATTTTTAAGCTACCCCATAATGCATTCTCTTTATGTTAGGTCCAGGGTGTCTCTTAGGGGACAATACAAGTGCCAATCTCATTTACACTTTGGGTGCCTGAGCTACTCCGCTTTCTGAGTCTCTTGATCATAATGTGTATTAGAGGTCAGTCATGCCATAAGGGACACCATGGACCCAGCTTATAAACTTGAGAGTAGAGTAGGCACTTTTTCCATTCTTAGGATCCCATTCTCAAATTATTTTTGTAAAAAGCACACAACCTTATAAAACTATTTCTATAATAAGGCCTGTTTCCTAATATGACATTTTTTATCTTGGGGTTTGAAATATCTTTGACAAGAGAGGGAGAGGCTGTTTCATGCAAATTGCATTAGAACATTTTAATTAAAAGGTGCAAATTGTGTCTCTCACAGAAGCTTCCAGTCTTGTCTGCAGCTTGTCTTTGGAACACATTTGTTGTAATGAGATCATAGAGCCACAGAAGTACTTTTTATATCCTAGGGACATGATAGCATCTGAGATGAATGGTTGCAGTTTTGAAGACATTTTTTTCTATCTTGCCAGATCAAATCAACATGTACCTAGGTCTTAACAATTAAGTAAAGAGAGATGGCCAACCACTTAAAGGCCAATTGTTTTTTGATAACTAAATGGGAATTTGAAACCTCATATGTCATAGAATCATATTCAGTGATTTCTTTTAGTGATAATTCAGTAGTTAAGCATCTTTGTAAAGCTGGTGCTCCACCATTTTATGGGCTTCTACAGTCACAAGGAAAGAGGAAAGAGCTAGTCTTGTCCCTGTTACATGTCATTTTAAATCTAAACAAAAGAAGCTCACACTGATAAATACAGGGTTAAATCCCTGTGTTTCTGAACAAGTCATTGCAGATTAGGATCTGAATGTACATTAAAATGATAGGGATGAAGTTATTCTGTTTCAGTTTGGTACTGTACTACAATTTATTAGTTTTGTCTCATAGATCTATGACAACCATAACATGTTATTGACACCTCGTTAGCATAGATTTAGCAGTGTCAGTGGCTCAGTAGGTAGTACACTCACCTCTGAGGCTGGGAGATCAGAAGGCTGTGGGTTCAGTTTCCACATCTGGTACTTGGGTTAATATCCCAGTACTGACACTGTAGTACAGCATGAGAGGGGGTGCTGCACTCCTGAGGTGCTGTCTTTCGGATGAGATGTTAAACCGAGGTCTCATCTCCCTGCATTGGTGGTAGTTCAGGTGGATGTTAAAGATTCCATGGCACTTATCGAAAAGAGTAGGGGAATTTTTTGATTGCAAACAATATAACAAATCAAAAACTATACAAAAACAATGGAATATATTCAACCAAGACAATAACTCATAAAAAAATAGAAAGATAACCCACACAAAAAAATAGAAAAGTAATACACATTCTATAAATGAACAGACTAAGAGTAATACATGAAGTTTCAAAACTAACACATTCTCTTTTTCAAGTAATCCCTTCAAAAAAGCATTAAAGGAAGTGCCCTCCACCAGTATGCATCTAAAGCTGCTGGTAATGCCTTTTTCTCTGCTTCATAAACATGTGCAGTTTCTTTCCTAATAAGGCATTTCAACCCAGTTAATGAAGTTTGTTTTTGCTGAAGTACAAACAGACATCCAGTGGCGGAGCCAGGTTTAGGAGCTTTTGGGAGCCATGGGAGGCCATTCAGTCAATCAAGGGCTCCACAATGGGCACTAAACAGTGAATAAAGATGGTGGCGGGGCACCACTACTCACACTGGGGCAGCCAGCAGGGGCGACCACCCTCCCAGCCCCCCTTCTAGCTCCACCACTGCAGACATCTATTATGCCAAATACACCATTTGAAAATTGCAAAAAGGACTCTAAGAGTACCAGGATAAAATATTTTCCAGTCAGGCCCAAAATTCCCATATACCAGATCTGAGTATGTTATATTAGCAAACATGAGTAAATACCCCTCATGTGCCAATTGAGCCCATAATGGTTCTATAAAAGGACAATCAAAAAAAGGTGCACCATAGTTTCCACTTGGCAAACACAGGACTCCATGACACAAAACTGATCTTCCAGCTGTTTATGGACTTGATTCCCTTTCACATTCAACTTATTGTGACAGCACAGCTATATAGTGTCCCACATTTTTACTGGAATCCTACCATCCAGTAATTGTTTAATTAAACATTGACTGTCACAAGGCAGGTCAAAACAGGGTGTTGACAAAAAATTCTATTCAAAGTGGAAGAATACAGGAGCTTTCAGTTTTGCAAATCCGGCATCTGACTGGATACATGCCACTGCCTTATTTTTGGAAAAAAATCAACAAGATACCCAGAAGTCCCTTGTGGAATCTTAGTAAAAGGCTTCCAGGTTGGTGCTTTCCACTTATCTATAAAATATTGGGATCTGGAATTGAAACTGTGTACCCAAAACTCTGGATGACCAGCTATGCAAAGGTAAACATTTGAATGTACAAAAATAGTAAAGAAAAACAATACTGGATTAACCATATTTAGACCCCCTTGTTTTATAGGCCAATAAGTAATTATTCTCTTAACAGGGTTCAACCTACTGCCCAATAATAGTTGAAAAAATAAATTATACAGGCGGGCTTCTAGATGAAGTGGAAGAAGAAAAATATAACTAACCAATAAAAAAAATGGGAATAATAAAAGCTTTCAACATATAAATACTTTTTTTCCTAGACATAGGAAAAGATTTCCATTTTGTAATTTTATCTTCTGCACAAGAAATAAAGGAAAGCTAATTACTTTCTGCTGCTAAAGATATTCCAAAAGAAAGACCCAGAATCTGCATCTTCTCAGACCTAATAGATATCCCCCAATGTCATTATAAACATCCTGTAAGGGAATCTGTACAGCTGTGCCAAAACTTTTTTGAGTATTTAAGGTAGATCCAGAGATTAACGAGAAAGACTGCACAATCTCAATAGCTCGCACACCTGAGGCCTGATCTGTTATTAAAATACAAATGTCATCTGCATATGCTAGAGCACTAGGAAAAACCAGGGCAGATTTGACAGAAATATGTCTGATGGAAGTGTCAGTATTCAGTTTCCTAAGAAGAGAGTCTATAGAAAAAACATATAAAAGGGGGCTTAAGGGACAACCCTGACGTATCCCTCTTTTTATCTGAATATGAGATCTCTTTAACCCATTCACTACCGGAGTCATGGAAGCATATTTGTACATATTTCTAATCCAGGAGACAAAATCCTTCAGCACCCCATACGCCATACTGTTCCAGGACCACAAACAAATAATTATGTGGAACTCGATCAAAAGCTTTTGATTGATCTAAGCTAAGTACATACCCCTGTGTACCTAACCCATCAAAAACCTCCCTTATCACTTTTAAGTTAGTAGTCACAAAGCGGTCTGGGATGGCACATGTTTGAGTATGAAAAATTACTTTTTGGGCAATATTGGAAAGTCTAACCGAAATAAGTTTACATAAGATTTCCCAGTCTGAATTCAGAAGACTAATAGGATGCCAACTGTCTAAATTTTCTTTATTTTTAAATAAAAAAATTAAATTACTGTCTGCAAATGCTGCAGGTATTGGCAATATTCCCTGAACAATTACATTAAATACAGCCGTTAAGTAAGGTAAAAGCAAATTTTTTGCCTTTTTTATAGAACTCATTTGGAATTCCATCTGGACCAGGGGTCACAGTATTTTTTAAATGACTAATTACAGAATCTACTTCAGCACTGGTGATAGGCTGACTTAAATCATAAACACTTTCAGGGGATAATTTAAGAATATGTAAGGAATCAAAAAAAGTATTCCAGTCACGTGGTTTGAATTCCTGACCATACAAAATCTGGGTATGATAGGAAACTTCTTTCACAATATTTGTATTACCAGAAATCCGGGTACCAGTATGTGAGATTAATGATGGCATATATTTAGACTGAACCTGCTGGTTACTACTGTCAAAAGGGTTAACCACTTTGGCCGCCCCTTTCTTACCATATTTCTGTTCTAAAAAAAGGGAGGTGGATCTATCATACTGATAAGTACACATTTTTTCTTTTAATTGCTGAATCTGAGCAGAATAATCTAAAAGAAATTCAGTTTGCCAGGATAACAATTTCTGCAACTGAAGATGGCAATTTAAATATTTAAGATGCCGACTAGAAGAGCAGGATTTAGAAAACATTTGGCAAAATTTTCTAATTTCCATTTTGGTGTCCTGCCACCAAAAGGCAGGATTGTCAAATATTCCAAACACAGAAATTTTGTCTAGAAGAACCATACACAATTCCTGCCCCTACAATTTTGCCCCTTTAATACTGAGATATTCAATTTCCAAAAATTACGAGAGTCTAGTTTATTAATAGGACAACCCAAAGATAAAACCAGCAAACAATGGTCAGAGTATTCACAGGGGAGAACTAAATACTGAATGCCCGGCTCAGTTAGAAATAAAAAATAATCTATCCTTGTGGTTAATCTTCCATGATGAAATGTGTGTGCAGGAGGCTGGGAACCAAATAAAGCCCCATCAATAAAGTTAGCTTTGATATATGATGAATTAAGAAAATTAGAATCAGAATATAACTTTTGTGTTACCCCTGTTTTATCTGAAAGAAATAAAATACAATTAAAGTCCCCCCCAAAAATTATTGACTTAGATGAATAGAGAAAAGGCAGAATAGTTTTAAAAGTAGCTATTCTCTGTGTTTTAATCTGGGGGTTATAAATATTGATCAATCTCCATTCTTGTTGTTGAATAATCACATCCAAAATAAGGACCCGACCCTGGATTAGGTCAAGACGTCTGATGACTTGTACCTCTAAGTTATTAAAAAATATCCCTACTCCTGCACATACCTCCTCCAATAGAGACAAGAAAGATAATCCACCCCTCCAATCATGAGGTGCCTGACTAGTCTCCTGAAGTGAGTGAAGTCTGGTATCTTGTAAAAAAACAATATGGAGTGTAATAGAGGTAAGGAAAGAAAAAATAGCCCATCTCCTTTTAGGATTTTTCAGGCTGTTGCCATTTAAACTGCCAAATGACAAAACATCCCCCATTTAAACAAAAAAAATCAGGACTTCTTTTTACCTCTCCCTTTTCCCGGTGATTTCATTTTGCACCTCTTTTTCCTAATAGTCTTAGCATCTCCGGAAAGCTGATCAATATCAGTCAAAATATCCACCTGAGAAGAGGCCACAGAGGAAGCATCAGAATCATCCTCAGTCTCTGTAGCCTGTTTTCATTTGTGTAACACAGCAAATCTATTTTTAGAAATGATATCAGAAGACTGGGATTCTGAAAGAGCAGGTACCCCTTTAGTAGTTGAACTTCTTGTCTGCCTATGAGTACCCACTGGAACCCAGTCAGAATCCTCTGGAGGAAGCATAACATCTTTAGGGTCACAAATTTGGGTAGAAGTACTAGGTGCACTAGTAGCTTCAGACTGTAACACGGTGTCCACAGAGGCCACAGGACCAGACAGGGGTACCATACTTTCCTCAGCCGGTGCAGAATCAGAAAATGACTGAACCGCACCTGAGTCATCCTGAGACAGAGTAGGGGTTATATGTACAGTTTGAGCCAAAGGAGAACATAAGGGGGGGGATATTCATGAGCAAAAGGCCTAAATTGAAGCCTAGCCTGAGCATTACGTTGGGACTTAGAGATAGTCTCATCCTGACTCTCATTCAGCATCTCAGGGTTATTGTGAGAGGCCCAAGGACACTCTCTATAGGAATGGGAAGACTCTTCACATAAGTTACAATAAATCGGGTGAGGACAATTAATACTGACATGTCCAGAACCCAGACACCGACGAGCATTTGAACCTGTCACAAGCATTACTGAGATGTGTGTGGGCCCCACACCAAAAACATGATTTAGGTTGTCCAGGATAAAAAACAATGCCTCTATCCCTACCTAAATAAAAACAACTAGATAAATGCTGGACGGAACCATTCACCACAGGCAATTTCACTTGTAATTTCCATCCACCTGGCCAAAAGAGCTTGGAATCTATAATAGGATCAGGCAAGCCTAACACTGTACATTTAGAGGACAGCCATCTAATGATATCATTGATTGCAACCCCTTCATTTTTAAATAAAACTGTAATGGTTTTTACTGTAGGTTTTGTAAGGGGAATAGCAAAAAAAGGGGACCATAAAGGGGTATGCCTGACTGCCTGATACCTATGCCGCAATGTTTCAAGGTCCACAGATGTTTTAAAACTAATATCAAAATTATTATCACCAGAAGTATGAATAAGGGCATAAATTTCAGAAGGTGCAAACTGTAAACTAGCTTTTATCAAAGTTTTCCCAACACAGAGGCGATCAGGAAATACTTTCAGCCCACCCCTGTATCACAGTCGCACAGCATTTCGCGTTTTAGCTTGTTCTGGAGGAGTATGAAAAAGACCAGCAGATGTTTTATTTTTTGTCTGGCTATGAGTTTGTTCAGAAGCCCTTGTGGCCTGTGCCTGATCAGCAGCAGAGGGTGGTACAGTAGGCCTCGGCAAAAATCCATCAGAGGAAGAATCAAGAGCCTCACATCCTACAGAATCCAATAGTTTTACCATCTCCTGCCCAGCAGGAGGAACAGTGGAATCTTCAAACTGCAATGAATCAGTGGACTCTTTATTTACAGTAGAAGGCAGATGACCTTCCTCTAAAGTGACCCCCATAGTAGAAGTATCTTTTCCAGTATTAACTAAAGCATCCAGTCCCTTTGTTCCAGTCCCACCAACATGCCAGACAGGATTCTATGTGAGTTGCAGACCCGAGGAAAGCTTGAGGGGATCACAAATGTCAGCAGATCTCCCTGAGGTGCAGGGCCAGGCCCAGCAGGAGAGGCCCAAGAGTCATCTAAAGGTGACTTCTCCCACCCCGCTCCTTGTAGCGCTTCTTCGACTGTAATCCCCATAGCGGATATATTGTTATCAAAAGTAACACCAGGTTGACTAAAAACAGAAGCCAAGTTGGTTCCCTGACCCTTAAAATCCTGCTGCAGTAACTTAGTTTGTGGACATGCAGAGGTAGCAGATAAGGGGACAGGCAGTTGTGAAGTAAAAACAGTACCTGAAGGTGAAGCAGTTGTCTGGACTGAAGAGGAGCTCTCAAACAGCTGAGCCGGCAGATGCTGACACTGCACCTGGTCTGCGCTCTGCACTTGCACCACGCCAGCCATCTGTATCACTGCAGAAACCTCTATACGAAGTCCGGAGGAACACGTACAAGACTCTAAGCACTCACCATTAGACGAAACAAAGCTGCCAGTCTGAGAAAATACATCAACAGCTGATACAGCGATAACTTGTGAGCCACTTGCAGATGACTCCACAGTCCGAATTCTCCCTCGCAGCTGTGCCCTGTCAGATAACGTCATTCCCTTGATGACATGTCCTCTGAAAGCTGGAGCCGGCAGTGAAGCAACCATTTCCCTTGTAGAGACTTCAGGTAGGCAAACCTTAAAGGCAGCAGCAATGCAGGGGTTGTCAGTATCATATCTAGAGTTCTGTATAACATCCAAAACCTTTGTAGCTGCACCGCTTACCGATACCGATACTATAGGACAAGAAACCAGGTTACTAGTATCCAGGTCGGTCTCTAGTTGAGGAGAGATAGAGAAGGAGACCGTCTCCCCTACCTCCAGCGTGTCTGCTCCATCCAGCACTGGACTGTGAGTGGCCATCGTAGAGAAAAGGCCAAGCCCCCTACCGACAGAGTAGAGGAATTTCCCTGGTGTCTTGGCCAAATTTCCCTCATTCACTAAAAATACCACCAACAGCTTAATCTGGTTCAAGGTCAGTTGGCATTCATCTGTATCCCCCTCCCCCGGGTTGTGCCTGAAAATAGGCAGGATTTGTCTAGTGCACTTACCCAGTCAACAAAAACTAAATAAATAGGCTGCGTGGAGTTTGCCACTCAGCATGGTGGCTGGAATTTCATTATGGATCAGTTTTTGTCCTTAAATTACTGAGGAATTAAAAAAAGAGTTAAAAAAATCCTGTAATGCAAATACTTGTATGGGGTTGGGGGACTTCTGGATGTATTCCTCTTAAAATTTGTGCTGTTTCCTTAATTAGTATAAACAATATGAATTACTACTACTAATATAGGGGGCTATGCATGAATGCAAGCTAGGTATATGTGAAAGGTGCATACCCAGTCCGCACAGCTATGTACCTGTGGACAGGAGCATGGTGGCCAGTATTCATGATCAGCCATCACAGGGCACTTGTCCATGACCCCATCGCATGGCATGCTGGCATGTAAGAGGGCAGATCGGAGGGTACAGACAGGTATCCATTCAGATGTCCAAACTGATCTGTGAGTGGATTTCATGCTCTGTGCAGAACAAGAGATTCTGGGATGCTGCTGGTCCTGTAGTTAAAACAAGAATGGCTGAGCACCCAAATAGCTGCCCCCAGCCCTCCCTGCCTGACTAGAGGGCTGGGGCAGCAATGGTGGCAGGTTTAGTGCCTGCTGCGGATGATGGGTGTGTTATGTAGGGGGCACACAGTGGCTATGGCAGGGAACCTGCTTGTGTAACCTGTGCCTCCCTCACCTTGTACACTACACCCCAATGAATGTTGTGGAGTGTGAGCATGACCCTGGCACTCCCCCCAACAGTCCACATGCATAGCAACATGAACAGGCAAGGAAATGGGTATGGAAGGGGTGTGTACCTCTATAGCGAATGCCATGGGGGTCTGCAGGACTCCTGATGTACGGCTACATGACTTAGGATTTCCTATATACCATGGATATGCAACACAAAGGCATATTGCATAGGGGCCTCACATACCTAGAGGAAATAGGCACTAATATTTAATTATTTATTTATTGGACTCTCGGTTACCACTTTTGAGCTAAAAGCTCGTTTACAAAGGTTCCATGTCATAAGGCAATAGACAAGGCATGTAGACATTACAAAACAGATAGTGGTATATACAGCAGGCAAGTACCTTATGGTACATACAGATACAGATTCAAGCAAGTACAGTTAAAATACATCAGGCAGGAGAGGTCAACTTTACTGCAACAGTGCTAGGAGCATACCTAAGGTGGACAAGCAATTTATTGTGGTAGCTGAGCTCCAGAGTGTGCAGGTAGAGTTATGGAGGGTCAGAAGTGGTGGTGACCAAAGAGGGGGCAGAATAGATGAGAGCGGGGAGGGTGGGGCAGAGACAAAGGGGTGACAGATAAGGGAGTTGAGTAGTCAGAGGGGTGGGATTGGATAGTAATCTACTCAGGGTTACGTAAGTAGGTGGTGGGGCAGGGCTGGATAATGTTGGGGGAGAGAGGGATAGGGAAAGGGTTTTAAAGTGGGTGAGGTGGGGTGAGGAGAAACTGGTGGGGTGAATATTGGGGGATTAATATTTGTGAAGAGAAAGCAGGAAGGTGGGGGGATAAAGAGGGGACTTGGGGATAAGTGCTCAGTGGGGTCATACCAGGCAGGGGAGGAAGTGGGGGGAAGATGGGTGCTATGCAGGACAGACAAGCTATCAATAACAGTAGGATTAGGCACAGGTGATGCAGTCACAGTTACTAAGAGTGGCCAGGTACTGCAGCAGCTTGGCCTTAAATGGACGTAGTTTCGTTTCCTCAATCAGCTAAGAGTTAAGGGAATTTAGCCAGCAGGGGGCCCTATATTTGAAGGACTGTTGTCCTAGTGAGGTCCAGTGGAATGGGATAATAAAGGCAGCTTTACCCGATCCCCTAGTTAGTCTGGAGGAAGTGTAGTTTCTTAGCAGTTGCCTCACTCCAGGAGAAGCAAGACCTAGGGTGGATTTTTTAGCTAATAGACAGACTTGGTACTGAATTCTGCTATTCAAGTTTAACCAACCAGTTCTTGAGTACAATTCACAAGTGTGAGTTAAATGATCCACACCCAGTACTAGTCTGCAGGCTTTGTTTAAGAAAATCTTGATTCGCCTAAGTGCTGTATCGGTACCGGCTCCGTAGACTAGCAGTCCATAATCTTTGTTGTGTGGGGTGCCTCAAGGTTCAGTGCTGTCTTCCATGTTATTTGTGGTGTATATGCTGCCCCTCGGAGACATTGTAAGATGGTATGGGCTGAGGTTTCACTGCTATGCTAATGATACCCAGCTATACCTGTCTTTTGCACCTGACCAGCATGGAGCTCTCTCGGTGTTTAACAACTGTCTGAAAGAAATCCATGAGTGGATGGATTCTAGCTGGCTGAAGTTCAACTCAGAAAAGACAGAGGTATTGGTTGTGCACCCTGGTCACCAGATAGAGGGGTCGTCTGTTGGGATGCCCTCAGGAATTTTCCTTGGTGGCGTCTCTCTCCCGACCTCTGAACGGGTGCGTAACTTGGGGGTTGTCTTGGATGAAATGCTGTCACTGCAGTCACAAGTGTCAGCAGTCATCAAGACTTCCTTTTATCATCTTAGGAATATCGCCAGAGTTAGGCACCTAGTTCCGTCTGACAACCTACCAACACTGGTCCATGCCTTCGTGTCCTCACGTTTGGACTTCTGCAACTTTCTTTACTTTGGGCTTTCAGGGATTAAGATCTGCCACCTGCAGCTAGTGCAGAATGCAGTGGCCCAGGTTTTGACTGGTTCTAGTAGGTCCTATCATATTACCCCGGTGCTGCACGAACTGCACTGGCTGCCTATACGGTGGTGGATCACCTTTAAAGTCAATTTATTGACTTTCAAAGCCCTCCACGATCAGGGTCTGGCCTATCTGGTTGGGAGCAGTAGTTGAGGGAGAAGAGGGGAGGTTGGCCCTGCAAGGGGACCTGGACATCCTGGAAAGCTGGGCTCACACATGGAAATTAAATTTCAATATCACCAAGTGCAAGGTGTTGCATCATGGTCGGGGAAACCCTAAACACAGGTACACCCTGGGAGGGGAGGCGCTGGAGGCCTCAATAGGGGAAAAAGACCTAGGGGTCATGGTGGATACATGTATGAATAACTCTGAGCAGTGCAGGAGAGCAGCTAGCAAGGCAAACAGGATGTTGGGATGCATCGGAAGGATCACCTCTAGGAGCAAAGTGAATTCTGCCGCTGTACAATGGACTGGTTAGACTACACCTTGAGTACTGTGTACAGTACTGGAGATCACACTTGAAGAGGGACATACAGCTCCTGGAGAGGGTACAGAGGAGGGCAACAAAGATGATACGAGGCTGGGGATTTGACTTATGAGGACAGACTTGAGGAGCTCTGCCTGTTTTCATTGGAGGAGAGGAGAGACAGGGGGACATGATTGAGGTCTTCAAGTACCTCAAGGGAATAAATAGGGTAAACATGGAGGGACTTAGACTAAAGCAGGAAGGTATCACCAGAGGGCATGATTTGAAGTTGGAAGGTGGAAGGGTGAGGGGGGAAAAGAGGAGGAGGTTTTTCACTGAGGGGGTGGTGGACCCTTGGAATGCACTGCCTGGTGAGCTGGTTCAGAGATCCACAGTGGAGGGCTTCAAGAGAGGGTGGGACAGACACAGAAAGTGGATGTATCAGATGATGGCCTGTCCCGGGGGGTGTGGGGATGGATGATAGGGGTTTCTGGGGCACAAGGGATGGGAGGGTCTCGGCACCCATCTAAGGATCTAGGTTCGAGCAGACTCGATAGACCATAAGGCCTAATCTGCTGGCAAATAGTATGTTAGTATGTTAGTATCTGAAAGAACTTCTGGTTCCTTACTGCTCTGGCCAATCACTCCACTCGGCTAATGAGAGGTTACTGGAGATTCCAAGAGTGAATCTTAAATCATCTGGATGTAGGGCTTTTTCTTATGCTGCACCCACTTTTTGGAATTCTCTACCTCGCCGGTTACAGGAGTGCACCTCCGTGGAGGAATTTAAGCGGGGTTTGAAAACCCATCTATGGCAAATGGCCTTCTTGGAAAACTGATTGCTTTGTAATTGATGATTTGTTATTGGTTTTATTTGTGTTTGACATCTGATTTTAATGTTCGATTTGTAATGTTTTAAACTGTACAGTGCCTTGGAAATTGAAAGGCGTTATATAAATAAAATTATTATTATTATTATAATCTATGATAGAGAGCATGGAGTTGTTAACTGCAAGCTTGATGGCACTTTTGGTGAGGCACTGCCTATGCCTGTAGAGCTGATCTAGTCTGGCACTAGCTGCCTTACCAACATGGTCTATGTGCTGGCTATAGGAGAGAGAGCTGTCAAGGTAGACACCAAGGTACTTAAAGGTGGTGAGCATTTCGAGTGTATCAAACTTGTTACTGTAGATATTGAGGTGATGTGACTTATGACGGTTTTGATGGGAGGCAAACAACATTGTTTTAGTCTTAGTGTAGTTGAGCAAGAGCTTAGACTGAAGGAACCATTTTTCCACAGCAGTAAAGTCGTCTTGCATGCCTGTTTCCAGCTCTTCCGGAGTAGAGTGACACGTGTGGAGAACAGCATCATCTGCATATGGAAGAATCTTATTCTGGAAGACTTTGGGGAGTTCATTTAGAAACAGGCTGAACAGCAAGGGGCCCAAATGGAACCTTTGGGCACCCCTGTGTTGACATGCCAATGGTCGGATAGAACGTCAAGAATCTTGACCTGCTGGGTCCTGTTAGAGAGGTAACTCTGGAACCAGCCTACAGAGACAGATGATATACAAATGTTAGAGAGTTGTGTGAGAAGCAAGTCGTGGTTGACCGTGTTGAAGGCCTTGGTGAGGTCGATGAAAGTGGCCCCCTCCAAGAGCCCTCAGTCAAGTGCTTCATGGATATGACCAGTAAACTCAACCAATGTACTATATGCCTTCTTAAAGCTATGCTGTTCCTGGCATTGAAGCTTGTACTTATCAAGGTACGTACCTAACTGATCATATACTATCCTCTCTAGTGCCTTGGAGAGTGGAGGCAGAATTGAGATTGGCCTGTAGTTGGCCAGGCAGGTTCTGTCCCCGCTTTTAAAGACCAGGGTGACCACTGCAGCTTTCCAGCATTGAGGGAAAATGCCAGTGGTTAGTGACAGATTTAGGATTCAGGTTAGAGGGGAGAGTAACACATCCAGGGTGAGAGCCACAATTTCTAGGTCAAGTGAGTCCCCACTGGATCTAGTGTTACTGAGAACTTTTTCCAAGTATTTTTTTGCCTCAGTTGTTGAGATTACCTTCAGGTAGAAGGGAGGTGCTGTGTGTGATGGAGGGATGTCGGTACAACTAATGACAGAGCTAGGCACAGGTCAGAGATAGTCTGGAGGAAGGACCCCACTAAGGTCTGTGAAGGCCTTGTTGGAGCCATCTGCGATAGTTTTGGGATCCTGGGTAATCGCACACTCAAAGTTTATTTGTGATGGTGGTGATTTACTTGCTCTGCCTGTTAGGGTTTTTATATTGTCCCAGAATCTGCGGTTGTTGTGCCAAGAGTTGTCCAGTTCACTTTTACAGTGAGATCTTTTGCAAGGCGGATGGCTTGAGTGCACTTATTACGTACTGCTTTGTATTTCTGTATGTCTGAGGGGGACCCAGTGCTCTTAGCCCTATGCCACAGGTTATCCCTGACCCCCATGAGCTCAAGAAGCTGTGGTGTGATCTATGATTTGCTGGTTCCTTTGATTTTCCTCATTTTTAGAGGGGCAAAGATGTTGCAGGCCATGTTAAACTTGTCGATAAAGCACTCAAGAGCAGCATTCTCGGCGGCGGCAGCATAGACCCCCTACCTGTCTAGCTGCCGGATGTAGGATTTTAGTGAGGCAAGATGTCCAGCTTTTATAATTCTGGAGGTTATTGTTTTGGGGGGGGTTAGGGTGTTGTTTTTGCAGGAGCATAAGACTGGCGAGTGGTCACTCTTAGAGTCAGTTGGCACAGTGGCTCTAGTTATTCTTTGAGGCCAGTTGGTTAGTACCCAGTCTAGGAGAGTACTTGAACTGGTGCGATAGTTTACACAAGTGGGGGATTGAATGAGTTGGACCATGTCTATGGCCGCTATTGCATCCTGGTAAAGTGCAGCATCTGGGGATAACCAATTTATATTAAAATTCCCTAACATTATGATTTCAGAGCGATGGCAATTACTAGATAAATAATCAAGTGCTAGTTTGAAACTAGCCTCTTGATCTTTAGGGGGTATGTACACCGAGATTATAGTTAAACACTTTCCCTGGGATCCAGGTTGAACCTGGATGGAGAGAATTTGTGATCTTCCACCCTGGGGTGGGATGGGGAGTGCCCTGCACTGAACTGAGTCATTAACATAAATGACACATCCTCCCCCTCGTTTCCCTCGCCTGTCCACCCTGAAAGTTGTGTATCCCTCAAGCTGGATAGCAGATTCAGGTGTTCTAGGAGTGAGCCAGATCTCCACAACTGAGATGACATCTGGTTTATGTTGGGCCAACCATACCTGGAGAGCATCACATTTTGCTAGCAGGCTGCATATGTTAAGACATGCAATAGTTATTGAACCAACCTTGTGGTCTGTTGGTGGTATTGAGGCACTAGTACTAAGTCTAGGGTATGGGTGAACGTTCCCTGAGAGTAGTTTATGTCCATTGAGTTGGTAGTGTTAAGAACTTTATTGGCCCAAAGTTCTATCTTCCTTATTGGCCCAAAGTCCTTTCTTTCTTTCTTTTTCTTTCTTTCTTTCTTTCTTTCTTTCTTTCTTTCTTTCTTTCTTTCTTTCTTTCTTTCTTTCTTCCATTTTTCTTTCTTTCTCTTATTTTTTGAATGTTTGTATATTTATTATATTTAAAGTTGGAATGTAAACAACAAAGAAAAAAGTAATTGGGTAGTTTAAAGAGCACCTGACATCCCAGGGGAAACACTTGAAAAACATGGACCCAGAGTGCGTACCATCCCACTTTAATATGTGATGATGTGGAAGGCATCCATGACCCCTTTTAAAGGGAACAGTTATCACTAAGAGCCCCACACCCAAGTGTGGGGCTGGTCTCAATTTGCACTTTGTGTGCACTTCTTTTTACATACTGTTTACTGTAATATTGTAGATTGCATCAGCCTAATAAGACTAATTTTGCTTGCTGTCAGGCTGACATTTTCTGTAATGACAAATCCCAGAACTGCCTGCAGATCCCATCAGAGAAGAACTGCAGCAGTGGGAGATTCATATGAACATAAGAAGAAGCCAGCAGAAGAATGCCATTTAGTCTATCAAGTCTGCTCATAGTGCAGGGTCCACAACCTAAGCTAATGTCCTTGCTCTCCCTCCCCACTCCTCCCATCCTCCCTAACCATGATCTTTACCTTCCCCCATGTCTATCCCAGCTTCTCTTAAAGCTTCCCACTGTGTTCAATGAGATGACTTGTTCTGGTAGTGCATTCCAAGTGTCCACCACCCTTTCTGTGAAGAAGTGCTTCTTGACCTCCCTCCTAAGCCTCCCATCCTCCAGCTTAAGACTGTGCCCCCTTGTGTTATGGTTGCCACTCAGCTTAACAAGACTCTCCTTATCAACCTTATTTATCACTTTCGTGCTAATCAACCCTTATCCTGCACATATATTTATCTGTGGCCTCTGATTCCCCCCCACCCACACGTTTAATGTGCTCTGGTAAGCACTTTGTTTCCCTGTCTCTGCTTGAAAATTGTCTCCTCGCCAACTTACTCTGCAGCACTGTCATGTTCATACATTATTAGCCCTTACTGTGCTATTTTTGTTTGTTTTGTCCCTTTTATAATGTGTGATATGTAGCTCCACTATTGTGCTATGTAACTTGTACCCCAGTATAGCTGCTGAACTCCTATTATGCTGTACTGTATATGTATTTGTTATTACCTATTCTTGACTTGTACTCTCACGGGTCATGCCTGAAAATAGGCAGTTCTGTCTAGCACACTTACTCGGTTACCAAAAGCAAATAAATAAATAAGTACTTGAAGGTCCCAATCATGTTCACTCTCTCTCTCTCTCCTGTCTTCCAGGGAGTACATGTTCAGTGCCCTGAACCTCTCCTCATATGCCTTACCCTGCTGATCACCAGTCACCTTTGTAGCCCTCCTCTGGACCTTCTCCAGCAGGTTAATGTCCTTTTTGAGGTGTGGGCACCAGTATTGAACTCCATACTCTAGATGTGGCCTTACCAGTGACCTGTACAAAGGCAGTATAACATCCTATCTCCTATTACTGATCCCCCTAGATATGCAACCCAGCATCTTGTTTGCCTTTGTTGCTGCTTTCTTGCACTGCATGGAGTGCTTCAGGTCACTAGTGATCATAACTCCCAGGTCCTTCTCCTCCTCTGATGCAGATACTCGGACTCCACCCAGGTAGTACTCTGTCCTGGGATTCTTGGATCCAGTATGCATAACTTTGCATTTCTTGGCATAGAAGCCAAGCTGCTAGATCTGGACCACCTCCCCAGCTTTTTCAGATCTTCCTGTAGGTCCTGTATCTCTTCAGCTTTGTCCACTCTCCCACAGAGCTTGGTGTCATCTGCAAATAGGCACATTTTGCCCTTAATGCCATCCCCAATGTCATTGATGAAGACATTGAAGAACACGGGCCCCAGCACTGAGCCCTACGGGACCCCACTGGTTTCCACTCTGGTGCCAGATAACTCTCTCCCCCCACAACCACCCTCTGGGTTCTGTCCCTCAACCAGTTTTCCACCCATCTGGCCATCTTGTCCCCAACCTCAAGATTCACCAACTTCCTGATCAATCTTTTATGGGGCACAGAGTCAAAGGCCTTGCTGAAATCAAGATAGAGGATGTCTACTGCTTGGCCCCTGTCTACTGCTTGCTGTCTTAGTGACACAGTCAAAGAAGTCAATCAGATTTGTTTGACACAATCTCCCCCCCATGACCCCATGCTGCCTCACATCCTGGAGACCATGCTCCTCTAGATATTCCACCAACCTTTCCTTTAGTATGGTCTCCATGTGCTTGCCCACAATGGAGATCAGACTGACTGATCTGTAATTCCCTCGGTCTTCCTTGGGACTGCTTTTGAGGAGGGGCACTACATGTGCTGTTCTCCAGTCCTGAGGTACCATGCCTGACTCTAGTTAACTATTAAATAGGTCTGCCAGTGGCCCTGACAGTTCCTTTAGTACCCTTGGATGTACTCTGTCCGGGCCTGATGATTTGTTCACCTTCAATGCCAGCAGCCCTTCCCTTAATGTATCCTCCTCTATTGCTACATCTGTGTTCCCCTTCCCTCCTGAAGGCAGTGGTCCATCCTTCTCCCTGGTGAAGATGGAACAGAAGTATTCATTTAGTATCTCTGCTTTTCCCCCATCATCCTCCACCCACTCCACCCCTTTCTTAAGCCTAATAATCCCTTTCTTCTTGTCCCTTTTCTCACTTAGATAGTGAAAGAAAGCCTTCTCCCCCTTCTTAATTCCTTCAGCTATCTGTAGTTCCTTCTGTGCCTTTGCTTGCCGGACTTTCTTACTTGCCTCACTAGCCAACCTTAGCCAGAAACAAATGATTTGATACCTTTTATTGGACCAACATGGATGTTACAGAAAAGAACAAAGTGCTTTAGCTTTCGAACCAACCAGGTCCTTCTTCAGAAGCTTTGTGGCAGTTTTTTCAAATATCCCATACTATTAACACCAGGTTATATAGAAAAAGCAGAAATAATTCTCATTGGTTTAACATATACATTTAAAACATAATAGAAGATTACTTCAGAGAAGCTAATTAACACCAGTATGCCTTTATCCGAGGAGCCTCAGAAGGGCAAAGGTTATCAAGAATTCTCTACAGCAAAGAGTTCTTGTCACATAAATTTTAAAATGTCTCAGTATGCCAAGAAAGCATTCTAGTGATAAAAAAAAACCTTGGAGTGGCATTCTCTCTAATACATGTAAGATGAGCTTACAACTTACATTCCAATTGTCCTGGTATATTAAAGGACAGATAATGAGAGACAAAATCCTGAAATTAGGTATAACTGCAAGTTGAAATCAAGCCTCAAATTAACCTACACATATAAACATGATGCATGAAAGTATCACTTGTAAGTGTAAGTGCAAAAAAAACCCCCAAAAAAAACAACTTGTCAATGACCCCCAAGAAAACGAGACCATAAGCCTGATAAATGCAGATTTCAATACAGAGTCTGTGTATAACAAAAAATGCACAGAATCAGTCTAAGCAATCTAAATGAAAACCCAAAGGAATTACACCTTTAATGAACCCCCAAGTAAATGAGATATGCATCTTAATATGAGCAGTTAAAGATGTGACAGTGTGAAATCCACCCACTGACAACTAATAGAAGGAAATAAATGCACACTATACGTGAAAATTAAGTGTTCTAGCCACATAACATGACACATTATTCCATTTAAACTTACACAGACCTTTACTTTAAAAGATGGACATGAACAGTTTAGTTCTTCAACAGGCCTTTGATTTTGTAAGTTTATGGTTATCTACATTGTTGACTTTTCACCTTAACACTGTGGTGAGTGCGTTTGAGTGTGTGTGTGTGTATACTGATGTATGTATGTATGTATGTGTGTGTTTTGTGTGTGTTTGGTGTGTGTTTTTTGTGTGTTGTGGGTATGGTGTGTATGTGTGTTGTTTGTTGTGTGTGGTGTGGTGTGGTATGTGTGGAATGTGTTTGCTATATTTGTTGTGTGGGGTGTGGGTGTGCAGGTGTGTGGGGGTGTGGTGTGGTGTATGTACACACATATGTGTTGGGGAGGCGTGGCATGGGGCAATTTTATGTGAGCTAGGACACTTAGTTTTCACATATAGTGTGCATTTATTTCCTTCTATTAGTTGTCAGTGGGTGGATTTCACACTGTCAATCTTTAACTGCTCATATTAAGATGCATATCTCATTTACTTGGGGGTTCATTAAAGGTGTAATTCCTTTGGGTTTTCATTTAGATTGCTTAGACTGATTCTGTGCATTTTGTTATACACAGACTCTGTGTTGAAATCTGCATTTATCAGGCTTATGGTCTCGTTTTCTTGGGGGTCATTGACAAGTTTTTTTTTTGGTTTTTTTTTTTACACTTACACTTACAAGTGATACTTTCATGCATCATGTTTATATGTGTAGGTTAATTTGAGGCTTGATTTCAACTTGCAGTTATACCTAATTTCAGGATTTTGTCTCTCATTATCTGTCCTTTAATATACTAGGACAATTGGAATGTAAGTTGTAAGTTCATCTTACATGTATTAGAGAGAATGCCACTCCGAGGTTTTTTTTTATCACTAGAATGCTTTCTTGGCATACTGAGACATTTTAAAATTTATGTGACAAGAACTCTTGGCTGTAGAGAATTCTTGATAACCTTTGCCCTTCTGAGGCTCCTCGGATAAAGGCATACTGGTGTTAATTAGCTTCTCGAAGTAATCTTCTATTATGTTTTAAATGTATATGTTAAACCAATGAGAATTATTTCTGCTTTTCTATATAACCTGGTGTTAATAGTATGGGATATTTGAAAAACTGCCACAAAGCTTCTGAAGAAGGACCTGGTTGGTTCGAAAGCTAAAGCACTTTGTTCTTTTCTGTAACATCCATGTTGGTCCAATAAAAGGTATCAAATCATTTGTTTCTGGCTCTGTTTTTAAAAGGACCAATCGGCACCTACAACATTTTTGCATCATGGAAGATACCGAAATTAGCGCAGGACATGGCAGTTGCATAACATCAAGAAGAAACTAGCACAGCTAGACAGTGACATCTACTTTTATCCCAGTGCAAAGGAATAACATTATCCCTAAAGGTCTAACTATTTGGAATCCACTGAGAAACACAGATAATTCTACATATGCTGAACAACTTTGTCGTAGGACCTCTGAGAAATTGAGAAATCACAGAATCCATAGCTCATATGCCAAAAAAGCATTTTTGAAGAAACAGTTTAATGAAATAGCTACCACACTGGAGAGGATGTCTGGTGAGCCTATTCCAGACATCTTGCATGAGATAGACATGAACTACCAAAGAACCTTAAGAAAAGCCATGCTCATTAAAAACAGGAAGTTAGATGCCCTTCAACTTACCATACTTCCTAACAACCATGAAGAACAGAACAAGTGACTGAACAACTAAGCCACACAGATGGGCACCTTTCAGTTGTTAATTTGTCCACCCACACACTGACTACTGGGGAATTAAATGTACTTTCTAAGGGCCTCAATTTCTGCCCAACTAAACCACTGGACAGAATACAGTTTGTGGTGAAATGGAGGAATACTTCCGAGATTGAGACTCAGGGAATTTTTTCATGGCAGAGAAGACATCACAGACAGGGAAGAAATCACAAATAGTAAAACTACTATGGATAAGAAAAAGAAACCATATGAGTTTACCCCATCAAGTGGCCGTAACAAGAAACTGGGCAAATACATTAATTGCTTTCGCCAGATAGTTACTGGTGAGATTCTTAATAGGCAGAAACAGGCCCGCTACAACCTCTCTCCATTGGAATGGAGGGCTATACAAACACTAAAATCAAACCATAACATTGTCATAAAAAAAGCTGATAAAGGCTCGGCAGTGGTGATATTGAATCGGGAAGATTACATTACGGAAGCCAACCGGCAGCTAAGTGACCTTACTTACTACAAAGTACTGGAAGTGACCCAACTACAGAATTATAAAAGAGAACTACAGAAGTTAATTAAAACATTTCCAGAGCATGTCCAAGACAAACTAAAGGACCTCGTCCCCAGTGAACCTAAGCCAGGGACATTCTACATGCTTCCTAAAATACATAAGCCTGGTAATCCTGGTAGACCCATAGTCTCTGGTAATGGCACCCTGACAGAGGGATATCAGGGTTTGTAGAAGCTATTTTCAAACCGCTGGTTATACAAAGGGATAGTTACATCAAGGACACTACTCACTTCCTACATAAACTTTCTGGTTTTAAGGACTTACCACCTGATACCCTTTTAGCCACGATGGATGTACCTCCATCTACACTAATATCCACACACAGATGGCATTTTAGCCTGCCTCAAATATCTGCATGACAAAGAATTGGACCCCAACATTGACCCTGAGTTGTGGGTAAACTCACTGAATTCATTCTGACACATAACAACTTCAGCTTTAATGGTAAACATTATGTTCAAACTATGGGAACTGCAATGGGAACCAGGATGGCTCCACAGTATGCTAATCTTTTTATGGCGAATTTGAGGAGGATTTTCTAAGGCACTGTACACATAAACCACTCGCTTATTTCCGTTACATTGATGATTTGTTTATAATTTGGACAGAGGGCACTGACACACTTAAAGATTTTCACCAAGAACTTAATAACCTCCACCCAACTATAAAGCTTTCCTAGAATATTCTGCCACAAGTGTACATTTCTGGATACCACTGTCACTATTAAGGATGGTACCCTACATACCTGTCTTTACAGAAACCAACAGACAGACAGAGATACTTACACAAGAAAAGTAATCACCGAGCCACACAAAGAAATCTGTTATATATAGTCAAGCACTTCGGTATCACCGCCTCTGTTCAAATAAGGAAGACAGAGACACACATCTGGCGATGTTGAAAACACCTTTATTGAGCAGGGACACTCATCCAGGGAAATTGACAGAGCAGTGGAACGTCAACACAGGTCCAAGAGAACAGTACTGCAATATATGAACGGATGACTACTAGCAGAATACCCTTAGTAGTCACATACCATCCTGACCTTGAACTCCTACGTAAGATTACTAAGGATCTCCATCCAATAATTAGTGAGGATGAAACCCTTAACTGTATTTTTCAAGAACTACCACTACTATCTTTTAAACAACCACCTAATTTAGCCAACCTGATTATTAGGAGTCAACTTGAACCAGAACAGAATACCATGGCATCATATTGGTACGACCCTGTCATCAACGCACATATAAGACATGTAACCTCAATTCCACTTCAGACTGTGTGGTTACATCACAAAACAGACTATTCAGGATACAGGAGAATTATACATGTACATCAAGTAATGTGGTCTACTTTATCAATGCAAGAAATGTCCCGCATCAGGTTATGTGGGGAGACAAGCCAACAACTCCGCACTAGAATGAATTCACACAGACATTCTATTAATCACAAGATGATTGAGAAACCAGTAGCCCAGCACTTCTCCCAGGATGACCACTCAATCTCAGATATGTCTGTGATGGTCTTAAAAGGACATTTCAACAGTACACAACAGAGATGGGCTTCTGAAATTAGACTTATTTTACTTCTCAATATGGTGGCAGATGGATTGAACATTGATGGTGGGTACATGACACATTATTCCATTTAAACTTACACAGACCTTTACTTTAAAAGATGGACATGAACAGTTTAGTTCTTCAACGGGCCTTTGATTTTGTAAGTTTATGGTTATCTACATTGTTGACTTTTCACCTTAACACTGTGGTGAGTGCGTTTGAGTGTGTGTGTGTGTATACTGATGTATGTATGTATGTATGTGTGTGTGTGTGTTTGTGTGTTTGGTGTGTGTTTTTTGTGTGTTGTGGGTATGGTGTGTATGTGTGTTGTTTGTTGTGTGTGGTGTGGTGTGGTGTGTGTGGAATGTGTTTGCTATATTTGTTGTGTGGGGTGTGCAGGTGTGTGTGTGTGGGGGGGTGTGGTGTGGTGTATGTACACACATATGTGTGGGTGGAGCGTGGCATGGGGCAGTTGTTATGTGGCTAGAACACTTAATTTTCACATATAGTGTGCATTTATTTCCTTCTATTAGTTGTCAGTGGGTGGATTTCACACTGTCACATCTTTAACTGCTCATATTAAGATGCATATCTCATTTACTTGGGGGTTCATTAAAGGTGTAATTCCTTTGGGTTTTCATTTAGATTGCTTAGACTGATTCTGTGCATTTTTGTTATACACAGACTCTGTGTTGAAATCTGCATTTATCAGGCTTATGGTCTCGTTTTCTTGGGGGTCATTGACAAGTTTTTTTTTTGCACTTACACTTACAAGTGATACTTTCATGCATCATGTTTATATGTGTAGGTTAATTTGAGGACTTGATTTCAACTTGCAGTTATACCTAATTTCAGGATTTTGTCTCTCATTATCTGTCCTTTAATATACTAGGACAATTGGAATGTAAGTTGTAAGCTAATCTTACATGTATTAGAGAATGCCACTCCAAGGTTTTTTATCACTAGAATGCTTTCTTGGCATACTGAGACATTTTAAAATTTATGTGACAAGAACTCTTTGGCTGTAGAATTCTTGATAACCTTTGCCCTTCTGAGGCTCCTCGGATAAAGGCATACTGGTGTTAATTAGCTTCTCTGAAGTAATCTTCTATTATGTTTTAAATGTATATGTTAAACCAATGAGAATTATTTCTGCTTTTTCTATATAACCTGGTGTTAATAGTATGGGATATTTGAAAAAACTGCCACAAAGCTTCTGAAGAAGGACCTGGTTGGTTCGAAAGCTAAAGCACTTTGTTCTTTTCTGTAACATCCATGTTGGTCCAATAAAAGGTATCAAATCATTTGTTTCTGGCTCTGTTTTTAAAAGGACCAATACGGCACCTACAACATTTTTTAGCCAACCTTAGGTAATTTTCCCTATCCACCTCTCTCTTGATCTTCCTGAAATTTCTACAAGTCAGCTTCTTTTCCCTTACTGCCTGGGCAACCTCAGAACTGAACCAGCTAAGTGCCTTGGCCCCTGTGTTCTTTCCCCTGAGCCTAATGCACTCATCTGTGGCAACTAGTATTCCTTCCTTAATGATGGACCACCTTTGTTCCACCCCCATATCTGCTCTGATGCCCACCAGATGGCTTCTTATCACTTCACCCATTTTCCTGAAGTCCGCCCTCCTGAAATACAAGATTTTGGTCTTAGTTGGGATGCTTTCCCTCTCCATATCCAACTGGAATCACACTGTGCAATGGTCACTTCCACCCAGTGGTTCCCTGACCATTATTTCCACAGTATTATTCAGTAGTCTCCAGTGCATGCTACAGTTTATGTAAGCACTGATGTTTTGTTTGCCTGTCCTGCTGTCCTCCTGGGGCTAAGTACAGCCTTGAAGGACTGCATTTACATAGAAACGTAGAATTTGATGGCAGATAAGGACCACTTGGCCCACCTAATCTGCCCATTTACCTAACTAATGGATAAACTGCAGATCCTAGTTAACCAACAGCCTACTTCCTCCTACCCCCCCACTAGAATTGCCTTATGTCTGTCCCATGCATTCTTGAATTTCCCCACTGTTTTTGACTCCACAACCTTCTCAGGAAGGCCGTTCCATGTATCAACAACCCTTTCCATTAAAAAAATTCCTCCTCACATTACCTCTGAGCCATCCCTCCTCTATCTTCAAATTGTGCCCCCTTGTTCTTGCACATCACTTTTTCTGAACGATGCTACCAGCTTAGACTTTGTTGATTCCCTTGAGGTACTTGAAACTTTCTATCATGTCCCTCCGCTCCCTCTTTTCCTCGAGGGTATACATATTAAGCTCCTTTAGTCTCTCTTCACATGTCTTCTGGAGCAGACCCTGCACCATTTTAGTTGCCCTCCTCTGGACAGCCTCCATCCTATGTCTTTACGGAGGTGGGATCTCCAGAACTGCATGCAGTACTCCAGATGGGGTCTCACCAACTGTCTGTACAGAGGGATAACAACTTCCTATTTTCTACTGGTGATGCCTCTCCCTATGGATCCCAGTATCCCTCCAGTCCTCCTTACTGCCTTCTCACATTGCTTGCCCATCTTTAGGTCATCTGATATGACTACCTTCAGGTCCCTTTCCATTTTTGTTGTTGTCAGTATCTCACCCCCCCCCCCAGGTTTTTGTTTCCCAGGTGTATTAATTTGCACTTCTTTGTGTTGAATCTAAGCTGCCATACATTTGACCATTTCTCCAACCTTGCCAAGTCCCTTTAGCCCTGGGAGAACAGTGGGCTGGCAAACATCTGATTAGAGCTTATAAAAACTCTAACATGCAGTGCAGGCTATTGAATTTCTCAGTGCTGCAGTTCAGCTCTGATGTCAGCTGCAAGGGATTTGCAGTTACAGAAAATGTCAGCCTGGAAGTAAGCAAAATTAGTCAGATGCAGACTTCTATACTACAGTAAACAATATGTACAAAAAAAATGTTTTTGCACACAAAGTGCAAATTGGGACTACACCCACACTTTGGTGTGGGGCTCATAGTGATGACTGTTCCCCTTTAAAGGGGGTCATGGATGCCTTCCACAGCATTGCATATTAAAGTGGGCTGCTGTGCAGTACTGGTTGGGGTTGCTATGCAATTGTGAAATGGGTTGGAAATTTCCTGCTTTCTGATTGACTAAATAAGTTCCAAGACTCATTTGTTAATCCATTAGAAATGCACAGGTTGGATGCTGGCCTGGTGGTGCTGAGGGTTGAGGTGCTGGATGCCACACCTCGTGTCATGCTGGAGACCCGGGTTCGGACGCAAGCCCGGGTTGTCAGAGGTCAGTAGGGGAGGATAGGACTGAGCATCGGAGGACTGCTCTCCTATCCTGGGGAGGGATGTTGGTTTTCACCGCTCTGCAGCGGCTCCTGGGGACGCCCGGAGGCACTGCTAGAGTCAGTGTAATGAACGGAGGAGTGCAGCGGACATCAGCATGTTAGTGTGGCAGACGTCATTGCACATCTGCACTCCTGGGGAACAATCAGGGGAAAAAAACAGCAGCATCACTTGTGGCAGCTTGATGGCCGTAGCTTCCTGAGCCCGGCAGCGGCCCAGGGGTGACCCAACATGCCGGTATTGGATCCTTACCTGGCACGGGGACCAAGTGGAGGTCCCTTTTGTTGGTATAGCAGTATATGCCAGCCGGTTATGTGTGGGGCGCCTGGGGGGGTCATTGGGGGAAGCGGAGCGGTGGCTGGAGGTAAGGCAGTGTGGTGGCTGCACAGGAGGAAAAATAAAAATAATATTAAAAAAAAAAAGAAATGTACAGGTTGGAACAAGTTCCATCAGTGGGATTCGGAATTTGGGCCAGCCATATACAGAATTCATGAACCACTTCACTGATCCCAGATTGTCATCACAGACATGACTGTTAGCTTTACTCATTGAAAACTTGCAATAAAGCCAGAAAAAGTAAATACCCTCAAATTAAAAAACAAATAATTGAACATTTTTTCATCTCATGATACCCTTCTGTCACATGTAAATGAATTAAGAAAATGAAGTACTATTCACAGTTTTATTCTTGGTGTTTCTTTGGTCAACATGAGAAATCCCCTCCTATCCTTTATCATCTTGCTAGGGTATGTTCTGCTGCTTAACATTCCACAGATAACATTATTTATTTATTTAAAAGTTGGTATCCGGGAAAAGCACACCGAGAAGAAGTTCATTTCCAGGTGTGACCTGGGGAAGGGGGACTAAAGTGAAAAAAGCATATATAATCCAATGCAAATAAGACAGTGGAAGTAACAAGTAGTAAGCAGCACCATAAGACACAGCAGTAAGTTCAATAATAACAACAGTGCAAACAAGCAATACCATGCAAATATACAATGGTATAAATAACAAAGGAGGTATATATACAGTAGCAGCAAGGTATGGATTAAAATAGGATATATCACAGCGCATACATCTTATGTACAGTAGCAGCAGGGTTACAATAGTAATGCAGACACTATGCACAGTAGGGTCTAAAAAGAGCACAAGAGGCACTTAGGGTGAAGGAGGTGAAGAAAACAATTAGATAAGGGCATGGTAGTAGGATAACTACCAGAGAGACAGCCCAGGAGTCCAGGAATATTTGGTAAGGAAGGTAAGGAAGTGTGAGAGGAAAAAAAGGTTAGGTTTGGGTGGGTGTAGATGGTGTCTGGGGGGGTGTGACATGAGCAAGTAGTGAGGTGGGCAGATCAGAACAGGGATTTAAGGGCAGAGAAAGTAGGGCATTGGCGAGTGTTCCATGGGAGTTGGTTCCAAAGGTGAGGGTGATGGTAGGAGAAGGTGGCCTTGGCTGAGCAAGTGTGAGGAATATGTGGGAGAGAGAACGGCTGAGCATTCCTGGATTGGAGGGAGTACAAGGAGGAGCTTACCAGAGATACAGTAGGCAGGAGTTGAGGTATGGGGGGGAGGGTCCCAAACCAGTAATTGGAGATGAAGGTGATGCTACGGGCATGGTGCCTTGCAGGAAAAGGCATTAGGGAGAAGGAGGAGTAGAGGATGCAGTGGTGAGTGGGGGGGGGGCAAACAGCAGAAAGAGTTTAATAGAGTGTCAAGTTTAGCGAGGGAGGTAGTGGGTGTGGAGCCATACACAATGTCTGCTTAGTCTATAACTGGTAAGATAGTTTTGGTGACTAGGTCACAGCAGATGGATAAAGGGAGACAGTCCTTATGGTGGTAGAGGGCTCCAAGCTTAGGACGAAGTTTGGAGCAGATGGAGTCAATGTGGGTAGAGAAGTCAAAGTTGTTGTTAAGCCAGACCCTGAGATATTTGAAAGATTTAACTGTGTCAAGTGGAGAGGTATCTAGGGTGGCAAAGGCAGGGGGGTTCTGGGATTTGGATAGTCTTTGCCTCGAACCAAAAAACATTGAGGCTGTTTTTTTGGACTTAAGTTTCAGCCGGTTGTTACTGAACCATAGTTGCACTTTATCAAAGTTGTGCTGCAGGGGGGTAGCTATATCTGTGGCGTTTGGACTGGAGAGGTATATAATGGTATCATCTGTGTACATGTGGATTTTGGAGGGAGAGCAGATGGATGGGAAGTCATTCATAAATAGTGATAAAAGGATAGGGCCGAGTATGGAACCTTGAAGGACACCAGTTTGGATGGGGGGGGGGGAGAGGATGTTGCCTACTTGACTGGATTGCTGTCTGTTACAGAGGCAGGAATTGAACCACCTGTTCCTGCTGCAGATGGGGCCAGACCAGCGGAGAGAAGTTTTTGAATAAGAAGATGGTGAGAGACTGAATTGAAGGCCTTTGCTAAGTCCATGAAAATGGCAGTGGTGACAAGTCCTTTGTCCATTGCTGATTGGATGTGGTCAGTGACTCAGAGCAGGGAGGAGACTATGGAGTGCTACTTCATAAAGCCTGACTGGAAGAGAGAGAGGCTGTTGGTAGCAAAGAGATTTTGCAGGAGCCTTGAGCAGATGAGTGACTCCTGGAGCTTGGCAGAAGCAGGAAGGATAGAGATGGGTCTTTAATTTCCAGGTGTAGTGGGGTACCCATTTTAAAAAAAAAAATTTTCATTTGTTAAATTATTTCTCAGTTTCCCTATTATATTTGTACAATAAGACACTTCAAAGCATAGGTTTTGTGGGATTAATGAACACCCGCTGCTAAACGCACTTGGCACAAGCACTGTGTGCCTCATTATACATCTGAACGTGTATTGACCCCCGGACAACCAGTGGTCTGTCATGCATTTTTGATTATGTAGCACAAAGTGCCATACACAAAGTATTGTGATTTTGCACTGACCTGTCACAGTTTCATGAGGGCCCTTGTCTGCAGAACTGTTACAGGCAAAAGTGCAGCTGGAACTGAAGAGAGGGCAGGGGATAGAGACTGGCGAGGGACTGGATCACCAAGGGATGTTTGGTGCCATGTGGGGCTAGGAAGAGGGTGTCATTTGGCTACCAGAGACAAAATGGAGGTTGGCCACATGTTGGGGGCCCACTGGACTACCAGAGAGAACAATGTGGGACAGAATCAGCAGAAGCTGCTTGGTGTCAGAAGTACCCCAAAGATACAGGCTGAGTGGGTGTGGGGGGGGACGCTATTCTTTTTGGGATACCACAAACATGTATGTCTGTGACAGTAATCAGTGGCATCCCTGTGCTCAAACCATGGTTACCATTTTCTATGACTAGCCTAACTTGGGAATTCTCCTCTACTCATGAGCTACTATAGGCAGATAGTTGAGACTGAGCCAGATCTGGGTGAAACACATGTCCTTTGCTCAGTAGATTCCACTGAATTCAGAGCTATTGTCTCTACAAGTGAAAGGTCTATGTCTGGAATCTTTGAATGTTGACACGGGTGGTGAAACACTTGCTGGTTCAGTGATCATTCCCCTGAGTGTGCATACTGTCAACTAAGATAATCTGCATTGGATTCAGCTCCTCTGCCATGTGATATTCCAGATTTGTTTCCACACTATATAGAACTTTTTATGATGGTCACCATCATTTTTGATTCTTGTGCTGCTTTGTTTATGTCAACAATGGTCACCACATTTGGACTTTATTGACCTTCAGCAGATCTGATGTAGGAGTGGATCAACAACCAGAAATATCTCTTATTTCTAGGACATCCATCTGGAGGCTCTGCTCCTCTGGGTCACAACCCCTGCACTGGGGTCTGATCTAATACTGCACCCCAACCCATCAGGCTGGCACTGAGTGCCTGAATCATCTCTGAATGTTGAGATAGAGGTGAGCATCTCAGGAATTCACAGAAACTGAATGAAAAAGCAGGGCCCATTGTATTTCTATTAATTAGCAGCAAAGAAAGGTCATGCAAAGTTTTAGAGGTAGCACTAATGATGGAGCTTAGGGACATTAAACTTTATGGTAAAATCACAAGCCTCTGCACAAACCTAGAGAGATCCATTACAAAGTACAGGGGCAGGTGGCTAAATTGGTATTTTACAGGAACTGGCAGCTTACATTTTTCACAATTATATACTTGAGAGTTTTAGACTGGCATAGCAGATAATGGAGAACTGCCATTTGATGTCCCCTGCACTCGGAATGGCCTTTCCCTTTATGCTTTTAGACCCCAAACTCACTGCAGAGAAGCTCTATTAATTTTATTCTTGCTATCTTTAGCTCACAGTTGCTGATTTAAATTGATGTGCTGATGGCTGTATTTTTCAATGCAGGGTGGATCATTTAACACTGAAAGGCTATAAACTCTAGAGCATGAAATTAAGTGCAGCAATTTAAAACAAATAAATTATTGCCTACAGTAGAAAATTAAAAAGTTCAAATCAGTGTTATGCGCCTGATCCTGAAGACATAGTTACCACATCCCTGTGTCCAAAATGGGCCATTCCTCAAGGCTCCAGCATGCAAATAATTATTGTATTTTACTGTGTTCTACGGTATGTGCCCAGGAAAGGTACACTGAGCCAAAGATTATTTCAGGGTGCCTCCCAGGAACACAGATAGGTTACATCACTTGCTCTGAATTATACAGTATGCAAGTGGAGGTTGCAGGAATCAAACTCAGGTCTGCTGGATGTCCATCATATTTATAAAACGTCTTCCTTTCCCCAGCATGGGCAGAAATGGTTAAAGGGAATCTGGTTATTTTTTTTTTTAAATTAAAAATGCTTTCAATAGCCCAAGAAATGCACATTTATGCGGACTTGTTTACAGTAATGAACAACAAACGTGCAACAGATTTTCTATCCAATATAATGTCTAAATCCATATTGGGAAGAATGGAATTTGGTTATATATGCAGTAGTACCTTTCATATACTGTTCACTGTATTGGAAAGCACTTTACAATCTATGAAAAATTGCAGCAGTCATTTGATCCACATAGATCAGTTAAATGAGATTGATAAAGGTCAAAGGAAAGCTCAGGGTGTATGAAGTACAGAGAAAGAATAAGAAAAGGTTAAGCACAGGGAGGTTAGATAACTTGGTCAAGGTCACACTCGCACAGTGTCAGTGGTGGGATTCAAACCTATAGCTGCAGGTTCACAGCTCGGTGCTCTAACCATTAGATTGCTTTACTTCCCAAACAAAACTTTATTCTTAAATAGATGGTGTTGCAGTTTCAAAAAGAAAGGGCTTGATCTGAGGAAAATATCAATGTAATAACATAAAACAGATGGCAGTGTAAACATTGTAAGATATCTGATCAAGACTGGAGCCACTTAATTCAAATGATTTATTAAGCCTAATATTTCATTTACAAGATGAAAAGCAATTGTTAATAAGTGTAGTTAAATGGGAACAGTCAGCACTAAGAACCCTTCAACCATTTTTTTGCTTACTGTTTACTGCAGTACGGTAGATGATAGATTGTTTCTGTTGACTTGCAAGCTGACATTTACTGTAACTATAGACCCCAGAGTCCCCTACAGCTGACATCAGATGAAGGCTGCAGCAGCAAGTGATTCACTAGCCAGAAGTGCATATTACAGCTTTTATAAGAGCTGATAAGATGTTTGCCAGCCTCACTGTTCTCCTGAGGCTAAGTACAGTCCTCTGGGACTTCACGTAGTCCATGGAGGACAGTGGGGCCAACAAACAAAAAATGAGAGCTTATAAGAATTCTAACATACACTGCAGGCTATTGAATCTTCCACTGCTGCAACCCTCCTCTGATGTCAGCTGTAGGGAATTCTGAGATTTGTAGTTACAGAAAATGTCAGTTTACAAGTCTGCAGAAACCGTCTGATAAATCTGCTGTACTGCAGTAAACAGTAAAAAGAAAAGATTTTTCACACAAAGTACAAATTGGGACCAGTCCTACACTTGTGTGTGGGGCTGTTGGTGCTGACTGTTCCCCTTTAAGATATTTTATTGGGCAGAAATATTGGGAGGCATTTTATCATTTATAAACCCATGAATATAAGTGCATGTGTGGATGTAACCAATAAGACATGATAGCATTTTGGTTGTGCAGTGACAACTACACCCCCTGGTGGAGTAATTAGGCAGGGGGCAGTAGGTTGAGTGCAATCAGACCCTGGTTGTGGGGTGATTCCAACATCCTGGAGTGTATTTGTTATGCTTTAAAGTGCGTTTTGTGAATATTTGAAAAAAATAAGTTATGCGAGGTAAAAAATAACAGTTTTTTTTAATAAACATGGTTGTAAAACTAAAGTGAAATAGTTCTTACACAACTAGGTACCACTAGAGGTGCTAACATAGCCTGATGTTTATATTTATTCATTTATTTATTATTTTATTTAGTTTTTGTTGACCGGGTAAATGCACTAGACAAATCCTGCCTATTTTCAGGCACGACCCGGGGGAGGGGGATACAGATGAATGCCAACTGACCTCGAACCAGATGAAACTGTTGGTGGTATTTTTAGTGAATGAGGGAAATTTGGCCAGGACACCGGGGAAATTCCCCTACTCTGCTGGCACTCTGTGGCCAGTAGAGGGCTAGCAGCATGTCTTGCTGCGTCAGTTGAGGTCTGCTCCGGGAGAGGATGGACGGTGGAGCAGTGGGAGGACTGGAGCCTGCTAGAATGGAGACTGAGAGTGAGAGAAAGGTACAGGAGCTGTCTGTACTAGTCCCGATGGGACTCTCTAATAATGAAGCTACGAGTAATGGTTCAGAAGATCTATCAATTGTGGATTATAATTGTTTATCAAGTACTGTTGCCTTTGAGTATCCTCACCTGATTCAAGGGGCTTCTGAAAAGCTGGCAGTTTTACAACGAGAACAAGCGAGAGTGCAAGAGGAGATTTCCAAATGGGAGTCCGTTTCAGCCAATACGTCTCCCGTTTGCGAGGTGGGTGAGGTTGAAGTACCGAGGAGAATACATCCTGCACCGGAGAAACAAGAGGAGCTGTCTGGAATATGTGAGGACCGCATGGAAACATCGAGGGAGGCAGTCGGCGATGCTGTGCCTGCACTAGTTCCTGGTCGGCGGACTGTCGGTGGTATGACGTGCTCAGGAAGCGACGACATGTCTCAGACCGCAGTAGTCGATTCAAACAGTGCAGAAGTTCTTTCCAGTGGCAGTAGGTCTGGTGTAAGCTCTCAAGCCTTGACAAAAGATTCTGGATTTGTTTTTCGGGGGCCAGATGAGCGGAGTGTGGATGCAAACCCGTGTATCTTCCAGACGGACCCAAATCATCAGGAGGGGGTGTCGGAATTCACCTTCACAAAACGTCTGGTGACTGGTAAGGAGAGATCTGGGGAAGAAGGGAAATAGAAGCGGGCGGCGGTGGTATTTGCCAAACGCAATATTGATTGCCCTATTTCCAGCAAGGGACTAGTGTATGACTCTTGTCCACATATTGAGAGGGTGCCAGTATTAAATGACTGTGCAAAGGACTTAGAGCCTGAGACTTGGTCACCTGAAAGGGCCCTGCGGGACGCTGGCTGGACTTTGAATAAAGGTTCATGGCATCTCACCCAGGACTGGGATCCTAAGCTAATTTCTCACAGAATGTGCCTGACTGGCAACCTGTTTTACCTGTAGTCACGAATGTATTGGGAAGTGCTGTGGGGAGTGTGGTACAGGGAGTAGTTCCTATTCCAGAAGCTAAGGGGATTCCTGGAGGTGGTCCTGACCTTACTCGAGAGGTAGGGTTGGAGACTCCGGGGGTTGGCACAGAATCACTCCCCAATGTTAGATGTCCTCTTATGTCTGATTAATTTTCCATGCAGAAAAAGGAGGCGGCCCCTCGCAGAAATGCGGTCCGCATACGATATAAAGGGGGAATGGACATTAGACCTGACAGAGTATATGTGGGCAAGCAGTTATTGAAGGATTCTTTACACTTTTCCCCTCGGGAGGTATTTGCATTTATCAATATATCAGGGGAGGATAATTTTGACGTTAGTTTTCGTTCTGCAGCTGCACTAGATTTGTTTTGGGAAAGATATACTCAGGTCAAGTTTTCACCCATCTGTACACCTTTTTTTATTATTCCTTTAACGAAACCTTTAATTAGGTTTGTAACGGTCATGTTTCGAAATGAGGGTGTCCAAGTGGATGACATTTCGTACTGGCTTGCCCAGAAATGTGATGTCTTGGGTGCTCCGGAGGCCATTTTGGACTCGGAGCAATTTTGGACTGGAGGTTGGAAATTTAAGGTCAAACTACGACAAACGGACCAGGGGATAGTGCATATCCCGAATTCCTTCCTTCTGGGGAGGGATAGAGGGGTGTGTTTCTATGCGGGTCAGCCTAGGGCATGTTATAGATGTGGGTGAGGACACATTTGTCCAGCTCATGTGATAAACCACGGTGTGATAATTGTGGAGAGGTGGGCCACGGGACGCTTCACTGTATGAATCCTACGAAGTGTGACTTATGTGATGGGATGGGACATACTTTTTCAGACTGTGTTTGGGCAGCAAGAAATAAAATTGCACCGGGAAGCCGGAATTACTAATTCAAACAGCTCAGGATAAAATTGTTCAGCCGGAAGTTTCTGAGGGTGTCACCGAGGTGGGGCAGGGGGGATTAGAGAATAAGGGTTCTGAGGATATTAAGCAAAAAAAGGTTCCTGAAGGCTCTCTTCGGGATGTTTCGGAGGGAGGTTTGGAGGGCCACATCACACCGATTAGTATTGGGGTTGAGAAAGTTGTGAAACCTGCAATTTTGATCCCGCTACGGCGTTCCTCTAGGAACACCAAAGCTAGTTCTGGACAAGTCCGATGGAGACGGAATCCAATAACCCCTTTGCAGTCTTGGCTACCTCTTGGGGGGAATCGGAAATGGATGGCCTAGAGTTAGATTCCCAGTCAGTTCCAGATAGCCCGCCATCTCCGTCCGTCCTCAGGAAGGGTATAAGGTAAGAAGAAAAAAGGTGGAAAAAGATGACTGATTGGGGTCGGGCCTTTTCTAATGGTAATTAAATTAGATCGGTAAATGTTCATAGTTTGTTGAACTTTAAGAGACGTAGTATAATTTATGATTATATTCATTTTCAAGCTTTTGACATTTGCTTTTTACAAGAAACATGGATGTACTCACTTGATCAAGCAAGATTTTTTCAGAAAGAATGGTGTTGGGGACCATCATACTGATCGTTCGGTCAGCAAACGGCTGATGGAATTGGATTTCTGTTCAACTCTTTCAGCTTTTCCTTAATTAAATTGATGGACATAATACCGGGGTAGATTAATGATCCTGGATGGAGTTCTGGATACTGTGGCATGTAGATTTATAAATGTTTATTGCTCACAAATTAAAGCAGAAAGGGTAGAGCTCTTCCGAAAAATTAAACCTTTTTTGTGCACTACACATTCCATTTTTCTTTGTCAGGATTTCAATTGTGAAATAAAACATAAACTTGATGCAAGGGTTCCAGAAGGGAACAAAAAAGATTTATTGTGACTCCAATGCATTGACGGAGTTGATACACTCTTCTGGCCTGGTTGATGCACATAACCGACAGCAAGGAGGGTTGAGTTTTACTTATAGAAAAAATCTATATACGTCTACTATTGATTATATATTCTTATCGGATAATTTGGCCTTTACATTTTCATCATTTCTGGTTTCATTTTCGGACCATTTACTGCTACAATGCATTATTGGGACCGACCACCTCCCTCCTAAGAAAAGACCCAGGTGGAAATTGAATGCATCTTTATTAGACTGTCCTGAGATAATGACCAAATTTAAAGTTTTACTACATGCAAGGTTATCAGTGGCTTTTTTGTACGATAATTTGGGTGACTGGTGGGTGGATTCTAAACACGATTTTGGTACATTTTTTAAGAATATAGGGCGCACTAAAGGGAATGAGAAGTTCCTTAGATACTTATTATTACGACAGCAGTTATACACCTTGATCTCCACAGCTAACACTTCCAATAATAAGGATTTACTTTTAATAGATCACACTAAATCACAACTTATGGAATGGCAATATGATAGAGCTAGTACCCTACAAGCTTTATATCTATATAGGGATAAGAAAAGCCCAGCAGGGGATCCTTATGAAGCCTTTAAAGCATATAAGAAAAAAACTTCGATTGTTGCATTAAAAAAGGCAGATGGGACTATTATTACGGATCCAGATGGCCTACAGTCTTTAATTAAACAGTTTGTCATCTTGCATGAACCTCAATTTCCTCCACATCTTTTTGAGATACGAGATTTCTTACAGAACATTAAAATCTCAAATGTTGGGGTACAGGGTGGACCCTTACTAGAACCTATCACTAAATTGGAAATTATAGAAGCAATTAAAAAAGCGAAAACTGGCACTTCCCCGGGGATGGATGGCCTTACGATGGAATTGTATAAAATATTTCCAGACGAATTCGCAGTGGGGTTAGAATTAATATTTAATTTCCTTTTAGACGTGGAAAATTTCCCTCACTGGTTCACTGAAGGGATACTGTTTTTTTTGTTTAAAACCGGTGATAGTTTTTTGTTGGAGAATTGGAGACCTATTACCTTGTGGAATTCAGATTACAAATTATTGGTAGGTATTCTTAATACAAGGTTAAAAGAAATGGCACGATTGGTTGTATCTCCCAACCAATATTGTGCAATACAGGGGAAAACTATTTCAAGCTCATAAGGTAATTAGGGATTGGATTGAATTCATTAATATACAGAAATTATCAGGTTGCATCGTGTCGGTAGATCAGCGGAAAGCGTTTGATAGGGTATACCATCCCTTTCTGTTTTTAGTGTTGCAACATTACGGAGTACTGGAAAAGTTTGTTAATTGGATCAAAGCAATATATGGGAGATCTTTGACATTTCCCGGTCGTTCAATTTCAGCTTGGAGAAGGATTTCATGTTACTACAGGGGTACGACAAGGATGCCCGCTTAGCCCATTATTGTATGTTTATGCGATTGATGTATTAGTTCAGTATTTGTTGCAAATATCATTCTGGGAAGGAATTACGGCCCCGCCTTTGGTGCAGGAAGTCAGGGTCCAGGCGTATGCAGACGATTTGTGCTTATTCTTTACTCATACTCATGCGGTACCGGTGTTTTTGGATTGTATGGAGAAATTTGCAAGGATTTCCAATGCACAATTGAATACTGCTAAAAGCCAGGGTTTGTTTATTGGGGTTAATATCCCAGAGTCTGTAGTAGTTCAAGGTTTGAAAATTTCTTCGGACCATATTAAGATTTTAGGTTTATGGTATGGCTCCCAAAATTCATCTAGTCTTAATTGGGAAACAGGTTTGACGAAAGTGGAACGTAAAATTAATTTATGGAAACGTTGGAAGTTGTCTAAAATTAAGAGGGTGGTAATATTAAAGAAGTTCGTAGTCCCTGTTTTATTATTTATTGCACATATTTTTCCACTTCCCATAACTCTGGAGACCAAATTGTATAGTCTGTTTTTTCAGATGGTGTGGGATAATAGACTTAACCCCATTAAACGACATTACACTTATTTGGCAAAGGCCCAGGGTGGGTTGGGGATGATTGACCCTATTATTTTTTTTTCTACCTTGTTTATTGCATTTAATTTTAAAGACGGATGGACGGAGACGTCTATGAGTGACAGTCTTCTCTTGCAAACCGTGTTATTCAGATATCTCTCGTTTGGACGACTGAACCTACGAAACCGATCCCTACCCTACTCATACCAAGTTTATTTCTTCCTATTATTAGGAGATTATTTTGGTGGAAATTGTCGGCACTCATGATACGGGACAGTACAGGGAGACGCCTATATGCCAAAGTTATGTCAGAGCTTTATCCTACAGAACCGGCTTTTAAAAATTGTCCATCTGGAGACACACATTTAGTCTTACATCGGTTAAACAATTTAAGATTACCAATTTATATGTGGGAAGTGATATGGCTGACCTGTTACGGAAGGTTGGGGGTGAGGGGCAATGCTAAATATAAAGTAAAAACTGAGCGGAATTGTCCTTATCTGGGTTGTGTGGATAAAGAAGAAACAATGGAACATTTTTCTTCGATTGCACTTTACCAATTCTCTTTGAAATTCCTATGGCGAACATGGAATATGAAGTGGTTAGGTAACCTTAATTATGATATCCTGGTTTGGGGAAATTTGTTCAGTTACAAAAGGCTATTGTATTGATACATTGAATATTTTATGTTGTGCATTGATTTATTATTTATGGCAGGCCGCTGTCAATGGGTTCTATATCAGAGACAAATGCCATATGAAACTGTGAATTTGTTGATTCAAGGGGCTATGGAGAGGTATATCTTAAAGATTTAAAGTTTGCATCCACCAAACGGGTCCGGTTTTGGTGGCATGGTTTGACTTATTTCATTAAATATAAATAGTTTGGGGTGATGATGTCTTTCTTTTCGACTACTACTTGGAAATGAAAATATGAGAACTTATGCACCCACAGTTTGTTTCTTTTATATGAATTAATCACTGTTAATTCATTTTAGTGTATTTTTCATATGCCTGCTTGATATTTTAAGTTTCTTTTTCTGTATTTTCTGGTCAATGTATTGTTAGGTGTGCATTAACACTGTTGTTGTTATTTGTCTCTGATGCTGTTATAATAAAAAATTCCCCTACTCTTTTCGATAAGTGCCATGGGATCTTTAACATCCACCTGAACTACCACCAATCCAGGCAGATGGGACCTCAGTTTAACGTCTCATCCGAAAGACGGCATCTCAGAAGTACAGCACCCCTCTCATGCTGCACTACAGTGTCAGTACTGGGATATTAACCCAAGTGCCAGTTGTGGGAACTGAACCCACAGCCCTCTGATCTCCCAGCCTCAGAGGCGAGTGTGCTACCTACTGGGCCACTGACACTGACAAATACACTGACTTATAGAATTTCATGTCAGCAGTTTGTGCTGACAAGTAACCATTTTTTTTTTCTTTTTAAAAAACTCTGGCCTAGGATGTTTTTATGTTCACCGTGTACACACGCGGAAGTGAACATCTTACCATGAGAGTGCCTTTCGAGGGGTGTGATGCTGTCAGTCAACTGTTGAGTGGTCTGCAAGGGGCATGTCAGTGCCACACCAATCATCAGCCAGGCTGATCATGATGCAATTTTGGGTTGCTGGGCAATAACCTTGTGTATTTGAAAAGAAAAAGCCAACCGAATCATGAGTCATCGCTTTCCTTTGATCTACGCTGCCCAGCAATCATAGCTGATCTGTCATGATAAGCCTGCTGAGGAAATTCAAACATCCAGGAAGAGCCCCACACTCTTGTAGATGCCAGCTGTAATGAAAAAAACATACATTGATGATGTTGCTGGTGCCCCTGTAACTGTCCTTCCCATCCAACCCTCCCTATCAGTACCCACCGCCCCTCCCCACAAACATAACACTGACACTGGGGGGCCCAATCCCCCAGTGTCGCCATCTTGTCTGTTGCTGCCACCCCTGTAACTGTCCTCCCACTGACCCTCCCTCTCAGCACCCACCCCCCCCACAAACATAATACTGACACTGTGGGTACCCAATCCCCCAGTGTCGCTGTTGCCATCTGAAATAAAGAAAACCATCCCTCATCATTTTTTTTAACTCAGCAAAAAAGAAAACCATCCATCGATGTCTGTTGTTCCGTTAGTCCTCCGATTCAACCCTCCCACTCAGCACCCACCACTCCACCCCCCAAGCCCTTACTTACCCACTAGGGGTTCAACAGCATAATCCTCTGTGGACCGCAGACATGTCTTCACTCTTCAAAGCCGGACTGCGAACTGAGGAAATCAGGTACTGTATGCGGTTCTATGTATTCCAATGGGGTTTTGAACTTAGTGGCATAATTTGGCCAGTTTTGAATATTGACCCAAAATTTCAACATGCCTTTTTTGAGACCTCACCTCATGAACAATTGTACTGAAGTTAGACAAATCTGTCCCAAAAGGTGATTTCGTGACCACTGTATGAAATCACCTTTTCAACAGTGGTTGAAAATTTTATCTGCCCTTGTTCATGGGGTAGGGACATAAGATGGCTATGTTGAAAATTTGGGGTACAAATATTAAAAAACAACAAAGTTATGAACCTACATTGGAATTTGCAAACACAGGCTTGTAACTTTGGTAATTTTCAAAATTGTTACCCAGTTTTTCAACATAGCCATTTCTTCATAGCACCCCATGAATGTCATTTTTCAAATCCTGGCCAAAACGTGTTTTTGAACTTGTGGCACAAAATCACCTTTTGGGCAGGATTTGAAAACATTTTCCACCCTTGTTCATGAGATGGGCACATAAGAAGGCAATGTTGAAAATCTGGGTTAAAAATATAAGGAAACAACAAAGTTATGCGTCTTTGTTGCAGTTTTTTAATGCACGCTTATAACTGTGGCAATTTTCAATATTATGACCCCAACTTTTAAACATAGCCATTTTTTTACACCATCTCATGAGTGAGACAGCTGTCATTTCTCAAATCCTACCCAAAATGTGTTTAAACACTTGTGGCACAGAATGACATTTCAGCTATTGTTTTCTAAACAACACCTGTCTTGCTCAGTAGGAGAGGTCATAAAAAGATTATGTTGAAAATGTGGGGTCAAAATGTGAAAAACCAACTAAGTTATGAGGAAACAAATTGTTCCAACATTTGCTCAACTTTATTTTTTGCAGATTTTGGCCCCTAATGTTCAACATATCCCTTGTGTTATCCTACCTCCTGAACATGGCAGCTGTCATTTTTTGTAATCACCTTTAAAACTTGTTGCCACAGTTGCACAGCAAAGTCACCTTTCAGATGGGATTTTAAAAAATTCCACCTGTCTTAATCTTAACGTCAAGTCATAAAAACATGGTTGGACATTTGGGGTGAAAATGTGGGAGCTCAGTTAAAAGTAGATATTGCCTCTCAGCCACCCTATCCTGGGTAATTACAGTCTAACAACGTGTCAAAGAAGGATACCACTGAAAATAAGATATTGCAACTCATCTGCTGTACCCTAGATAAATATATAGTAAACATGTATAGAAGCAAGACCTGGTAGAACAGCAATACCATTGGCAAACATTCGGCATTGACAAAATGCTTGTTTATTTGCAGCTGTCCATATTCAGATGTCCACTTGGGTGTCTAGTTTGCTGGACTGGGAAGGTGTGTGAGAAATGGTAAGTGGTTCTGCAGTCCGGCAGTGTGATGAGATGCCCATGTTTTTTACAACAAAGTCAGAGGTCTGGCAGTATGCCTGGATTTTTGTGTTGATACTGGTCAGTGAAAAAACTGCTGCTTTGGAAATGTGTTAGAAGACACAGTTAAAAGCTATGGGCTGGATATTCAAACTGCGCCATTCATAGGCGCAAGCCCTTGAGCTGCACAAAATAGTTGCACAGGGGTGTGTCCTGGGTGATATTCAAAGGAGTTGCGCTATTGAGCAACTCCTTTGAATATCACCCCCCAGCCACAGCCACTGTGCATGGCGCAGTGGAACTTGTGCCACCACATGTTGACAGAGTGGAGCATTCAACTTGCGGTGGCGCAAGTACCATTGTGCCATGTGCAAAATCATGATATTCAAAAGGTGACATGCAAATGGGGCTATAATTCATGCAAGGCGAAGGGGGGGCCATTTGCATATGATTATGTCTCCATTTGCATGCCATTAGCATGTAGGTGCGCCGATCCCTGAGGACTTTCGCCTGGTGCCCTGCCAGGCAGCAGCCATCAGGGACCAATGCCCCTTGCAGCCCGATCACAGGCATAGTGTACTCCCCCCCACCAGCCCAATCGCGGGCATCAATGTGGGTTCCCCACCTCCTCCTCATCTTCAGGGTCCAGTGATCATCGCTGAACGCTGGCTGCATGTGCGACATCCCTCCCTCCCGCCCTTTGGGTTGTTATTCCTCTCTTAGTCCATTTTGCCTGCTTCACCCGCCTCCCCGGCATGGCGGCATTCACCCGCCCAGCCGCCTCGCCGCCCACCGACTGACCGCCCGGCAGGCTGCATGCCCATTGCGAGTGAGCCATTATGCTACGCAGCCCATATCGGTTACGACAGTCCAGACTTGGGAACGAGCATCTGGCAAATCCGACTGGTTACAGACGGGGCATGGGCGTCCCATTGGCCTTGCCTGCAATTAATGGGCGCAGGTTCTACCGCAGCTGGTCGGGCGTGCGGGGCGGCAGGCGGAGGGATGCTGCTGCCTGCCGCTGCATGGGGGGAGCAGGTGGTGGGGCTTCATGGGTGGGTAGGGTGGGGGGACACTAGCCACCAGGGCTATGTTCGGGGTGGTTTTACATACCGATACCACATCGGGCATTTTGGTCCACTGGACCACCAGGGATGTGAATGGAGGGGTGGTAATTATTATACATACTGCCCGCGATCGGCATTTCGTCCACTGGACCACCAGGGATGTGAACGGGAGGGGGTGGAATTATTATATACCGCTCCGATCGGGCATTTCCGTCCACTGGACCACCAGGGATATGAACAGGAGGAGGGGGAGCATATTGATGCCCGCGATCGGGCTGGTGGGGAGTACACTATGCCCACGATCGGGCTGCGGGGGCACAGGGACTGGGTTGGGGAGCCAGTCACAGGTGGCAGCTGCTGTGTTGCGCCTGCAATACAGCAGCTCACCTGTGGGTGGCCCCGACTTGCCTTTTTTTGCTCAAAGTCCTGCAGGTAGGTTGGGGTTGCGCCAGAGAACTCTGCACAGCCCGGTTGAATATCGGGCTGTGCAGTTTATGCATGGTTCCTCCTCCAGTTCAGCATGCATTCATTTGCATTGCGCTGTTGCTCAGCATGTTTTCTGTGGCGCAACTGCCTCCTGCTGAATATCGCAGAATGGAATGGAGTTTAGTTTGACTTAAGAGGCGAACCCTCATTAAGCATGGCGCAACCCTTTTGAATATCTGGCCCTATGAGTTTAAGTATGCTGCATGGGACAGGTGTGTAGTTCAGTGTCTAAGCAAGCTGCAGTAGTAATTCAATAGCATGCTCTGTGTGTGTGTGTGTGTGTGTGTGTGTGTGTGTTTAGGCTGGAGTGGGGAATTTATTTTAGTTTGCTCATGAGGCTAGTGATTGTGTGAGGCTGTGGTCTATTTCTGCACTTAAAAGGTTCCAATTTGGCAGTGAACAGTATGGCTAATTTCTGGACCAAGGTACAGTACACAGCAGGTGCCAATTCTGCTGTTAAAGCAGTATTAATTTATTAAACATTTTATGCTGATCTACAGCAGTATAAGAAAAGCAAACTTGAGAGACAAATTAAGACAGCAGTATAAGAAAAGCAATCTTGAGAGGTGAATTAAGAATAAAAATATTTACTGGATTGCTTATTTGTGGTGGTAACACTGATAACTGTGAGAGCTCCTTCTTCTTTTTTTTAGTGGTGAAAATAAAAGGGCTACCAGTTTAAAGGTGAAGAGTCTATGGTTTTGCCATTGATTTGATTAGGGGTTGCATCTTGGTTGGTGGAACTTGTTTTTACTCATTGGTAGTACTGCGGAAGGCAAGTGGGTAAAAAACTGTTTCAGCCAATTGGAAGGCTTCAAATTTCCTACAGTACCTATTTTAGAAGTATATTTATAAAATAGGTAGGAAGTTTTCTGTGTTCTGATTGGCTAAGAGGTATCAGTTACCACGCCCTTGCCAGTACATAATGTGCCAACTGATACTTCTTATGCCAGCCAGGGCGCAGCACACCCAGAGATCCATGCATGCCAGAAAGTTTTGAAAAAAACATTTCTGGCAGCCATATTAGCTATATAAACTCCTATTAGTTGCCCTACCCCACTAACTAGTATTTCCACCCATAATTCTTAATAACCACCACCTCCCACAAGAAAAGAAACAAAACAAAGCACTTGGAACAAAACAAAGAAGTTTAAAAAAAAACTAACCCTGTATAATCATGTCTGTTCATTTTCTCATTTCTAGGCCTTGACTCCACAGCCCCAAGTTGCTGGCATTATGCAGTATATCCACTTGGCTGTCCTTGCTCTGCCCCACCCATGCTGCCACTGCTAGCACTTCTGAATGCCCTGCCTCCCAAAAGTAGTTGAATTTTGTGTATTCCAGACACCATTGTTTTAAACTTGATTTGTGAGAGTGAATGGAAAGCCACATGCTCATTCCTCTCTGCTGCAGCACTGTGATTAGAAAAGCACTTTGTATAAAAAGCTAGCTACAGCAGCTGGCAATAGGCCCGCTTTCTCACCACTCAGTCACACTGGAACCAGCCACAGTTAACACACGATCACTCAGACTGTAACAGAACACACAGTGTGTGTGCTTGTGGGGGGTTGTCTATACTGCTATAAAGAAGAACCATCCATACCACAAACATGACAGGACTACGGTATACTACATTACTTTAATAGGAGAACTGTGTTTACTATTTTAATTATGAAAACCTTACTTTTTACATCTTTTTTGTTCCTTTTTTAATTTTTTTAAATATTTACTTGAGGGGCCCATTTTAGAAGCAGAATACAATACTCCAAGGTGTGGTTCATGGACTAATAAAAGCACTTCCAAGGTGCTAAATGCACTCGGCACAAGTGCCTTTTTGTGCACCTGGGGTGTGCTCTTATCGAGCCATAAACCACACCTTGTTGTGTCTCATTCCTTACATATTTAACATTAAATTAAACCCAGCTTCCCCTGGAGAGGAGAGTGAATAGTAGTCATGCCTGCCCCCTGCAGGTGTAATTTCTACACAGCGTTGCATGCCATCTTTATCCACTTGGCACATTTGAAAATGTACCTGTACACATTGTATGCTCCTCTTGTCTCTAGGTGTTCCGCTTTTTTTTTCCATATTTTTATCCAGTTTTTCGTGCTTTTCCTCCCTGATTCTGAGACTGCAGCACATGCGCCCCATGGTGCCAGTACTGGCTCCTTCCACCCCACCCCTGGCAATTGTGGGCACTCCCATATGGCTTGGTGCTACCACCCATCCTCCATTGGGAGGCAGCCAAGAGCCAGGGAACTCCACATCCCTCCCTGGGAGAGGAGAGCCACCTCATGGTGGCTCAATCCAGCTTTCCGTCCTCCCCCCTTCCCACCCCCGATGACCCAGGCTCATTCATGAACTGGGGTCTCTGGCAAGATGTGAGGTGTGGCATCCTGCTCCTCAACCCTCAGTGCCACTGGGGCGGCCAGCTGGCCCCTTTTCTGAGTGTATGCAGACTACTTCGGCCTTGAATGTGCTTGGGTAGGGGGCTCTACAAGAATGCTATTGTAGTTGCTGTGTATACTGTTTGTCTAAAATGAACTCTATCACAGTTTATTTTTTTTATAATGTGTATCCCCATTTTCCCATTTTTTTGAGCCTCCTGTCCCCACCCAGAGATTGAAGGGCCATCCCAGCTATACAATTCCACCTGCCGGAAGGGCAGGTGAGCAGCTGTTTCACAGACAACTTCAATGCTCCCTTGTGAATGGCTGGCCCATGTCCTCTTTTCCTTGACATTGAGGGCCACACCCCCCATGACACAACTAGCCCCAACTGATTTAATTTGTGGAATTCTGGGGATTAAATGTGAACTCCAGTCTCCCAGATGGCAGTTTAATGTGCTGCCTCTGTTCCTCTGGGCTGGCCCTAAAACTGTACCACACTTTCAATCAACAGGCTTTGCTGTGCTTTCAGTAATATTATTGCAGCCCTGACACCAGGTATCTAAGGGCTACACTACCCCTGCCTTGTAGGCCTAACCAAGGTTGAGGGTCCTGGGTTCCTATATTAGATTTAAACTAGTTCTTTCCCAAAGATCACATTATTGTGCAGTGCCTCCACCCAGAGAATACTTCCATGTGGGCTAAAATAAACACTGGGTACAACCCCCTGGGATGCTGTACCCACCCACAATACCACAATATCACCCCACACATGACCCAATAACCAAAGCCCCACATTTTAGCATTTCAAGAATTACTGATGCTCACTAATAGTATGCTCATGGCTCAAGATTTTTAAAACCAGCAAACAACATTTATTTATAAGGGGTGAGGGTTAGGATAGGGTGAATTGGAGCAGAGGTTAGGTATTTACATTTGATTGGCAGTTAGCTTGGCACAGAATAATCATACTGTGTTTTGAATTAAGACATTAATCACAGTGGCCACTCACCAATACCTTCTGATAGATTCAGATATTGTTTGTCTATCTTTCTATCTCGCTACATAGATACTCAATTGACACATTTCCCACACTGGTTCCAGTTCCAGACTATTATAGAACCCCACAATTCTATATTATACTCTGGGTACCCGGTACTAAGTTTTTAAGGTGCAGGCCTGATAAGTTGCAGCTGAGTTGACTGGCACAGCAGCTGATTGGGTCCCTTAAAGAAAAACAAAATAGCTTTATCTTTATTCCTGGGACACATCCTGACCGTAACTATGCAGAGAATCATAACACTCCCTTACTTGTTTAGCCAGGGACTTTAGCCACTGAACTTGGCAAATTTGAAATAACTATTTACAGTTCTGTTTTGTTGGCAGAGATTGCTCTGCCTACTCATGGTTTTGCAGTCATCTTTGGTAACGTCAAAACCAGGCTGTACAGGGTAGGTTCTAGTGGTCACAGCATGCAGGCTCTGACTCTTGATGCTGAGATGCATGGCAAAGCCTTACTGCCAGGAACCCTCTTACTGACTGCAGGACCTTGCAGCTTTTGCAGACTGGAACTTTCTCAGCTTCAGATGGTTGCCCCTTCTCTCAGGGCTTGCAGTCAGATTAGGTATAGACCAGGCCAGGAAAGAGTCCAGCATGCTTCAGACCCCCACGTCTAGGCTGTGCCCCTCAGGGAGAGGTGCATATGGCAGTGCACAGCTGGCACACTACCAGGCTGATTCCCAGGCCAATCTAGAAACACAGTCTCCTACATTCAGCACATTTACACTCAGCACATTCAGTTTGCTTTAAACAGTTAGTCCCTTCAATTATGCGGCCAGCGTGGTGGGCATGGCCCTTTCACGAATCAGGATACAGTCTCAAACATGGGTGCATTCCCCTAAGGCTAGGGCAGACCCAAATGTAGCACAGTCCATGCAAAAACAAATTATCTTTTTCTTTCAAATCACAGAGGTGCTTGAGGCTTGGCTCCCAACCACTTTAGTACTTTACTTGTAAGTAAATCTTATACTGTGGCTTCTCTCAGGTTCTTTCCTGGCTTATCCAAGCTGAAACACATTGGCAAAGTCTCTCTTGGCTATGCTGGCATTTGCAGCTTCCACTGGACACTCACTGTCCTCACAGGCAATGTCAGGAAAAGCTCCGTGCTCAAGATACTTTCCTTCCAGTCCTGTAGGCACTTTCAGACAGTCACATTAGGCATTTCACAGAACACTTGACCCTTCTTTGGTCACTTGAATAACAGACATCCACTTGTCTCTTGGCGTTAATCAGACACAGGGTGCAGACAGATATTCAGCACTACTCGGCTTTCTGGGCTTCTCGGCCCCAAGTAGCCTTCCAAAGTACTTGCATTTGTAAGCAGAAGTTTACTCACTCAAATGTATTCAGCACGCTTTTCATTTCCTGAAGTTACAGCTTTATCATTGCTCTCACTGCTGAGGCAGAACTTTCCTGCAGCTCTCACACAGCTGAAGATGAATTCAGTTTTCACCACATTTTTCCGCAAACACGGAAAGGCAGAATGCTAGCCCTAGGGGACAATATCTGGAAACCATCAAGCCAGTGACTTCCATTTCAGGCAGCCATCTTTTCTTTCAGTAGACAAAGCCCCCCATCCCCTGCAGAGAGGCTCCTGCTGAACCACTAGGCCCATTTTCTTTAGCTGAGAACCAGAGCCCCCATCCCTGTGGAGAAGCTTGCATCAAACCGAACTCAGCCTGCAAAGTCTATGGGTTTTGAGGAGCTCTCTTGGGCTCCTGATTGGCTGAATCCACTTGTCTGTCCCAAAAATTAATATTCATTAGGCCTCCTTGATGCCTGATAGGCCTCCTGTTTAGGTGCCTGAATTAGTTCCGTGCTTTCCCTCACAAGTCTTTTGCACTGCCCCCCAAGTCTCTGGCAAAAGTCCCAAGAGTTCTGGCAGTAAATCCTGGCCCCTATTGGCTGACAGGCTGAAAATATGGCTGCTCAACATAACAGTCCCCCTGCAGTCCATAGAAGTCCCCATTGCAACAGTCTGGTGCAGCCAGGTAAAATACATTTTTATGTACATAGCCCCACAGTTCAGTAGCCCCTTTAGTGCTCTATTGAACATTGCCTATATTAAACATTTTACTGATGCCCCTTGCCTGTTGCTGCTGCTGATATACATAGCCCCCAGGCAGAAGAGAGGCATCTCATTAATATTCATGACCTCTGTTTTAATATTTATGAGCCCTGTTCCTAGCACTCATAGCACTCTCTATTTACAATGAAAAGAAAGCCCTCTTTGCCCTTGCCAGGTCACTGGTCCCCACTTAACCTGATTGTGAGTGCGGGAGCACTGAAAAGCCATTTGTTTGACTGCAATCACGGTCGGGACCCGGAGCGCACTTTCACTCATATGCAAGCTGCCAGCTGGCCATGAAGTGTGAAGGGAAGGAGCCAGCAGCTTTGCAACCACTCCACAGGCCCACTGTGGGTAAAAACAAATGCCAGGGCCATTCTGGAGGCACTTTGGCACATCAGGAACTCAGGCTGTGGTGGTGAAGCCCCGGGGAACATCGGGGGACAAATGGGGGACAACTGAGGCACCAGGAGGCAGTCAGGAGAAACGGGAGATATGGAGGCAATTAAGATAACCCCCCAAGGGGGGGTTACATTATCAATCATGCAGTTTCAGGCAATCAGTCAAAGAGCCATTGTGCCCCTTATTCTACTTACAGTCATCTGTTATGCAGGAATATTCAAACTGGAGCATTCCACTTCACCACCTTCAGGAGGGCAGCTTCATTTTACTTTTGAAATAAAAAAATATTCAAAACTTACTAAAAAATCAATGTAGCTTTATATTAAGTTATTAGGGCCTCTGGGGGTGTGTGTTATGGCATAAGAGACTCCTCTCATGAGGTGTGGGCAGACAGAACTGCTCAGCGTTGCTTCATGGTCCTCTTGCCCAAACCACATGCTTGGAGTCTCTTACACTGTAATAGAAACCCTGCGGAGACCCTATTAACTTATATTATATGTTGCTTCTCTGGAATATACATTTTAGTTGCGTTCTTGATACTAAAAAAGACTCAGACTGCTGTGATATGTCAACTAGAATTTTCTCATCTCTGAAGATGTACATGATATGACAGAATAAATATTATGAAATGAAGCTAAATAGCATTCTGAGCCCCATGGCGCAGAGCACTTAAAAACGTCAGTGTATAAATACTTTGAACTTCTCAAGCACTGTACACACTGAGTTCAGATAACATCTTTCTGTAAAAATAAACAGGAAATGCAATGTGATATGCAATGAAAGGCTGCACTTCTCATAGAGAGGCACTTATTGCTAATAAGGGTTGATAACAAAAGTAGAGTGCTAGAAATTAAGTCCCCCCCTTTGGATCCCTCTCTCTGTTTTAGAAGGCTTCAGCAATGGTATATACACAAAATGCATTTCTCTGCCATCGTCCTCTGGGATTATGGTGGCCACTGTGAACCTGCTATTATCTTTCCATCTCTATCTAAAATCTGTAGTTAAAAGCTCTACTTATCCTCTTTACCATGTTTCTAAACTTAAGAAGGATATCATATTCTCAAGAGGCCATCATACTGTAGCACTCATTGATGCTTTCATTACCTTTTATTTTTCCACTCTTTGTTTCTCCCCCTTCAGCCCCAACCAGCCCCCTTCTGGCAGTGACATCTTTGACTTTATCCTAGCTACTTACTTATCACAAAGAGTGGGTGGGAGCCACAGATGGCGGTGCAGAGTTTGTGAGGTCGCTGTCTTTATCCTGTTGGTTGAGTTTTTTGTTCTTCCTATTTTTCTTTGTATTCCCCGAGGTTGGGGTGTGTGCAGTGACATAGGTGTATGGTGTAAAGATGCATACGTACTCTAATGCCTGTGCCTGGGCCCCTGAAAGGCAGCCACTGTTGTTGCAATACCTAGTCTCCACTAGTTGTCAGCCAATCAGTGGCACATGCTTTCCATCCTCTCTGAGGGAGGAGAGCAATCTACGAATGCCCAGTCCTTCCCCTGGGCACCTGAGTGACCCTGGTCTGTTCCCGAACCCGGGTTGCCGGTGTGGATGGAGTGCCTCAGCCCACCATGCCACTGGGCTGACCTCATTATCTCTTTTTAACTATTGTAATTCTTCAATGTTTGGTTTTCTAGTCTGTGTGGTTACAGCTGGTACCAGCTACAACAGTAGCAAGTGTCAGCTGTTCTTTTTTTTTTTGGAACTTAATCTTTATTAATTTTCCATTTTCAGTTCCATATTACATTGTACTTCATTGCAGGAGTTAACAGAAAGACACACAAATGATTCCATACTAACACATCAGTTACAGAGCATTATATAGGATCATATTTCTCTACATATAGCCTTTGTTCATAGTTTTCCTTTTTATATCTTGCAGGCTGGACAGAGTACTTGTGCTTTTTCCCAGATGATGAGATTTGTCAGAAGCCCTCTTCCTCCCATACAGCCAGAGGATATCAGGTTCTACTCCAGCAACTTCTCACCCAGCTGTTTCTTTCCCTTTGCCAACCAACACCCTTTCAATAAACTAATTCCTGAAGAAACAACCATTGTTCTGTGTGTTTCCTATTTCTAGCCCATATTCTTCTATGTATGCTTTACATAACAGTTTATTGTACAAACCATACCTTATATTTATATTAATACCAAGAACATACAAAACGGAATATTTACAAAGTGTGGGGGATTAATAGTAAAAAAAAAGGGGGGGGTCTTATTTGAGTAAATTCCCAAACTGGGGGTGGATTTCACCTTAAAAAAAACAACAAAAAAACAACTGGGTTTTCTCAGGGAGTTTATGTCTGGGATTAAAATTGGGTCTTACAGGTGTAGGTCAGAGGTCACAGGGGTTTTCATCTACCCACGGGACTAAAGGGTGTCATACTCCCTATTTCAACAGGAGTTGTTCTAATATTGGTGTACCTTTTTTGGTCTCCACATATTCGAAGAAGGGAAACCACCTTGAGTTAAATTGGTCTGTCTGGAGTCTGAGTTGAGCAGCCAGAGCCTCCACTGTCTTAATGTTAATCACATTTGACCACCATGCTGAGTATGACACTGTCTGAAGTGAGCCATCGCTGTGTGATAGACTTGGAGGCTGCTGCTATCAGTATAAAGACTAAGTATCTTTGAGCTTTTGACTTCACCCTGGTAGGGGAGGAGGCCCAGTACCATACGCCGGGAATTCTGGTAAGTTTCTAACTTCAAAATTTCTTTAGTGGCTGTAGGTATCGCGCCAATAGTTTCTTGTCTTAGGGCAGCTCCAAAAATATGGAACTGACAGCCCTTGTCTGGACATCCTCCGACATCTATCGGTTTGGGAGGTTCCATATTTAAAGGAGATATCAGGGTGAATAGCACCTTGTTGAGATTTTCCATCTAAACTCCCTCCACAGTGTCAGCTGTTCTTCTGTAACCACTGATGCAATTTCTCCTGCACAGTATGCCAGTTTCTGCTTTGATTTCCTAATACACAGTGTATTTTCCCATAAGCACTTTATCCACTGGAGCCCTGGCAGGTGGCTACAGCCCTCTGAATGGAGGGACTCTCTCTCTCTCTCCAGTCCTGTTGCTCCCATGCTAGGTAGCCCCTGGTAGTTCCCCCATGGATTGCCCCCCACAGCAGGGCTAGGAGGAGGTTGCTGGCTTTACTCCCCTCCCAGAGACCCAATCCAGAATCCGGGGACTGCTCCCAGGAGCAGTGGACCATCATCAAGCCTGCCAGGCTCGTTTATTCTTTTTTGCCTGGTCCCCCCCTTCCCACATAAGAATGTCGGATCAAGCCTCCTGACTTGTTCTGCCCTCCAGCCACTGCCAGAGGGCAGTCAGAGAGTGGGACGACTAGTCACCCTTACCCCGAGAGAGGAGAGCAGTTCTTTGGATGCTCAATCCTCTCTCCCCCCCTGCTGACCCTCAGCGGCCCAAGCTTGTTCCCGAACCTGGGTCACTGGCATGCGTGAGGTGTGGCGTCCTGCACCTCAACCCTCAGCACCACTAGGCTGGCTAATATGCAGTGTATTACTAGTAAATGTCTTACATTACTTTGCAGTAGAGTTGCTTGAATAGTACATTTATTGCACTGTTCATGCTCATCTAGATAGCTCAACTATCCAATGGTTAACCTTACCCAGAGTAGCTCTGCTCCCAGGAATATTGTCAGGATAGTTTTGGGCCTATCCAAATTATTTATCCTAGTATATGAGTTTGTCTGTGTCAGTCACATGTGCCACAAATATGCTAAATTGATTAGTGGAGTGGTAAGTACCAACGAAGTACTATGCAGACATAGTAGCCTTTGCTCTCATGCTTGAAGGTTTACAAGACAAACTAAATACATGGGGCCCCATATTCAGAAAGTTAGCACGGTGCTAACCAGACTTGGTATGTCTGAACACGCAGAGCCATATTTAACCCTCTGCTCTGTGCATAGAGTATACTGTGATTGTGCTACAGTAAATTTACAAAGTGCCCATGCAAATGAGGGAGCCCTCTTGCATGCAGGGCATATAGAGGATTGTGTATGATTGCTCATACACAACAAGGGTATTTTTCACTCAAGAGGTTTCCATGGTAACTGGAGACCTCGAGAGCGAAGCTTGAGATGTCTCATTACCATGGAAACCTTGAGAGTTGAAAAATACCCTAGTTGTGTATGAGCGATCATACACAATCTTTTATAGTGTATAGTAGCTCGTAAAAAGTCTGTCCTTACTTTTCTTTAGATTCCAGTGTGGTTTTCTGCTCCTCCGGCCCGATTCACCACCGCGGCCGTTGTTAGTGCATCGCCGGTCACCAAATCACGCATGTGCACCCTGCTTCCACGCATGTGCACACACTTCCTCAGTGTTATGCTGCACTAGCTATGTAGCTAGTGCAGCACAACAGCTACAATGACGTAGCTAGTGCAGCACAACAACGTTGTTGGGAGCACGGATTTCCATGCTCAACAGCGTTCTACCATACACTATAATGGTATATTCAGAGGGTTTCTAGAAGTACTAAAAGGCTGCTGAGACAGCACTATTTAATGCTTCTATAACCCTGCTCTATACCCTGCTCTTATCAATGCACACAGTAGTGCATGACCCCTGCCCCTCCCTGCAGCACTGGTGCTGGTGACCCCCACCCACTCCTGCCCAATCCCAAGTAACATAAAATCTTTCCTGGTAGTCCAGTAGTACTCCTTTCCACTTGATCATGAGAAAAATAAGAGGATGTTCTTCCCTGTAGTCTAGAAGTACCCCCCATCCCCCAGTAAAATATGAAGTTCTTCCCTAGTTGTCTAGTGGTATCCCCTCCTGCCTGATTCCCATTACAACAACAGTTACCCCCCCACCTCCCTCCTTAGCCAACCCACTCTGCACCTGCCACCCCTGTCCAACCCACTGAGTTATCCATAGTAAGATCTGTCCCTTTTGGCAGTTCTGTAAATGGCAACCAGAACAGACCCTCCGCTCACCACCTTGGCATGCCACCATCTGGATGATGGAGCGAGCACGTAATGTAGAAACCGCATTGATCAATTAGTGTTTCTATTTAGCCCCATAGAAGAAAAGCATATTTTTAACTTTTCCCACTTTTAAAGTTAATCAAACACAGAGCGGCAGCTCTGATAAAGGTGTACAAACTTTACTGAAAGAATTTAAATCTCAGATTTTAGATAGTTGGGGTCATTAAGAGATTTATAGAAATTAGTTTAATATGTTCATTATTGAAAGGTTACAGTCATTATGCAAGTGTGTAATAGGTCTTGTATAACTGTTTTTTATTGTGCTGTGATATTTTTTTATCATGCTACTTTTTTTTTAACTTTTGTAAAATGAATTATAATTTATTTATTTATTTTTTGTTGACCTGGTAAGTGCACTAGTCAAATTCTGCCTATTTTCAGGCACGATCTGGAAGAGGGGGATACAGATGAATGCCAATTGACCTTGAAGCAGATTAAACTGTTGGTGGTATTTTTAGTGAATGGGGGGAAATTTGGAGAGGACACTGGGGAAATTCCTCTACTCTTCATAGGAGGGCGCTGTGAGAACATTGGTTTCTGCAGTGTACCTTTTTTAGTCTCCACATATTCGAAGAAGGGAAACCACCTTGAGTTAAATTGGTCTATCTGGAGTCTGAGTTGAGCAGTCAGAGCCTCCACTGTCTTAATGTTAATCACATTTGACCACCATGCTGAGTATGACACTGTCTGAAGTGAGCCATCGCTGTGTGATAGACTTGGAGGCTGCTGCTATCAGTATAAAGAATAAGTATCTTTGAGCTTTTGACTTCACTCCTCGAGGGGGAGGGGTAGGGGAGGAGGCCCAGTACCATACGCGGGAATTCTGGTAAGTTTTCTAACTTCAAAATTTCTTTAGTGGCTGTAGGTATCGCCGCCCAATAGTTTCTTGTCTTAGGGCAGCTCCAAAAAATATGGAACTGACAGCCCTTGTCTGGACATCCCCTCTGACATCTATCGGTTTGGGAGGTTCCATATTTAAAGGAGATATCAGGGGTGATAAAGTACCTTGTTGAGATTTTCCATCTAAACTCCCTCCACAGTGTCAGCTGTTCTTCTGTAACCACTGATGCAATTTCTCCTGCACAGTATGCCAGTTTCTGCTTTGATTTCCTAATACACAGTGTATTTTCCCATAAGCACTTTATCCACTGGAGCCCTGGCAGGTGGCTACAGCCCTCTGAATGGAGGGACTCTCTCTCTCTCTCCAGTCCTGTTGCTCCCATGCTAGGTAGCCCCTGGTAGTTCCCCCATGGATTGCCCCCCACAGCAGGGCTAGGAGGAGGTTGCTGGCTTTACTCCCCTCCCAGAGACCCAATCCAGAATCCGGGGACTGCTCCCAGGAGCAGTGGACCATCATCAAGCCTGCCAGGCTCGTTTATTCTTTTTTGCCTGGTCCCCCCCTTCCCACATAAGAATGTCGGATCAAGCCTCCTGACTTGTTCTGCCCTCCAGCCACTGCCAGAGGGCAGTCAGAGAGTGGGACGACTAGTCACCCTTACCCCGAGAGAGGAGAGCAGTTCTTTGGATGCTCAATCCTCTCTCCCCCTCTGCTGACCCTCAGCGGCCCAAGCTTGTTCCCGAACCTGGGTCACTGGCATGCTTGAGGTGTGGCGTCCTGCACCTTACATATTTAACATTAAATTAAACCCAGCTTCCCCTGGAGAGGAGAGTGAATAGTAGTCATGCCTGCCCCCTGCAGGTGTAATTTCTACACAGCGTTGCATGCCATCTTTATCCACTTGGCACATTTGAAAATGTACCTGTACACATTGTATGCTCCTCTTGTCTCTAGGTGTTCCGCTTTTTTTTTCCATATTTTTATCCAGTTTTTCGTGCTTTTCCTCCCTGATTCTGAGACTGCAGCACATGCGCCCCATGGTGCCAGTACTGGCTCCTTCCACCCCACCCCTGGCAGTTGGGCACTCATATGGCTTGGTGCTACCACCCATCCTCCATTGGGAGGCAGCCAAGAGCCAGGGAACTCCACATCCTCCCTGAGAGGAGAGCCACCTCATGGTGGCTCAATCCAGCTTTTCGTCCTCCCCCCTTCCCACCCCCGATGACCCAGGCTCATTCATGAACTGGGGTCTCTGGCAAGATGTGAGGTGTGGCATCCTGCTCCTCAACCCTCAGTGCCACTGGGGCGGCCAGCTGGCCCCTTTTCTGAGTGTATGCAGACTACTTCGGCCTTGAATGTGCTTGGGTAGGGGGCTCTACAAGAATGCTATTGTAGTTGCTGTGTATACTGTTTGTCTAAAATGAACTCTATCACAGTTTATTTTTTTTATAATGTGTATCCCCATTTTCCCATTTTTTGAGCCTCCTGTCCCCACCCAGAGATTGAAGGGCCATCCCAGCTATACAATTCCACCTGCCGGAAGGGCAGGTGAGCAGCTGTTTCACAGACAACTTCAATGCTCCCTTGTGAATGGCTGGCCCATGTCCTCTTTTCCTTGACATTGAGGGCCACACCCCCCATGGCACAACTAGCCCCAACTGACTGGGGAAATTCCTCTACTCTTCATAGGAGGGCGCTGTGAGAACATTGGTTTCTGCAGTCTCCTTGCCGCCACCGGAGGGAACGAACGTGTGGGAGGCTGAGGTGCTGATCACCTCCTCAGCCCTCCTTTTCTATTGTGTGATCGTTATGGCAATGAAAATATGGAAGTGACTGACCTGCCTCATGATAATGCTTCTGACATACTCGTTAGTGCTCCGGTGGAGTTGCCAACTGCATCAGATGCAGATTTTCCGTCTCCTGGACCCCGAGTTGCTGAGTATCTCCTGCAACAGCTTTTGGTTGAAGAGCGATGGTTCCTGGATACAAGGAATCATTTGTTGCTAGAACTTGAGCAGTCATTGGAGGATTTACAGACTGTACTAGAACCGGATGTTACCCGGTCCTCAGTTTCATTGCACAGAGAGTCTGCTTCTATGTGTGCCTTCCGGGCAGGACTACAACCTCGGTTACCGAGTGAGCTCCCGCATTGTACAACATTGCCTAATGGATCTGTAAGTACTATGGATGCGGGTGCCGGAGATGTTAATTTGGTGACATTGCATGACTCTGATAGTGCGGCTGAGTCAGCTTCAACTGTTGTGAATAGGAACGCTATTGTTCATACTGATAGTGCAGCAGTTATCGTTTCACAACTTAAGAATTCTCTTACAGAACTCCTTCCGGCTGGTGTGACACCCTCAGATGAGGGTACACTTAGCCCTTGTATTCTTTCTATGTCTCAACCTCTGACAGCAGCATGTTCTCCTTCAACTTCCACTGGCTTTAAAGAGGTGTGCTTAATCAAGGATATTATTGTGCCTCCTGCTCTATGGGTAACATCAGCACTGGAGGCCACTGGCTGGGTCAAAAACGCTACTGGTACTGGGTGGGATGCAAATTTTACTACTATTTGCTCATCAAGGTCCCCAGGGATTACAATAGGCCCCATTTCAGGCTCAGGATGTCGAGGTGTGGCTTCAGAACCTATTCCTGACTCTCTGCCCCCTCCAGGTCAGAACACCCTAATGTCAGGGGCCCACCCTACCCCAGTTGTGTCTCAAGACCCCACCTTACAAGTCATAAAATGACTTGAAGGGAATTTACCTGAATCAACTGACCCCACTCTTTCCCCTCCAGCTAGAGGTGATCAGGATATTGTTGTTTCTCAAACAACTTCCCCCTCAGTACAAATTCCTACAAAACCTATTCCTGAGCAACAACCCCCCCACGGTCTGGCATGCTAGGGTATCGGAACAATTATTCGCTGCTGCCTTTGGACTACTATCAGAACCTGCAACCAGACGCAATGCAGTAAGTCTAAAATTTAGAGGGTCTTTGTCTGAAGTTCCCAATCAATGTTTTGTTGGGCGTGAGCTTCTAAAGGGCAGTATGAAATTTTTTGCATATTAAATCTATACACTAATTCATATGCCTGGAGATTCTATTTTTGGTGTCAGTTTTAAACATCCAGTTGGGCTGGAAAGGTTTTGGAAACAGTTTCAACTCCTTAAACATACGCCCTTGTGGAAACCATTTATGGCCATTCCTTTGACCAAACCTGTAATGAAGAAAATAACAGTGTTGTTCCACAATGAAGGGGTAAATGTTGTGGATATATCATATTGGTTGCAACAGCAGTAAAGGGCCAGCCTGAACCCATATTGGATGATGAACACCTTTGGACCGGGGAATGGCTCTATCTAGTAGATTTGCATTTAGAGCAAGGCCTTACTAAGCATCTCCCTAACTTTTTTTTTCTGGGACGGGATGGGGATAATTTTTTACCCAGGTCAGCCCAGGGCCTGTTACAAATGTGGGAATGTAGGTCACCTTAGCATTGTTTGTGACCAGCAAAAATGCGGCCTTTGTGGGGACTCACTTGGTGCTCGCTGTAGAAGGCCTCTGAAGTGTAACCTTTATGAGAAACAAGGTCACACTTTTCGCAATTGTTCCTGGGCCTCCCATAACAATGCTGATCCTACAATTCAAGCAGAACAAGACGTTTTTGTAGCTAATGCACAAAAAGAAAAGCAGAAAATGCATGATCTACTTCATCAGTCTCATCCTTCTACTCCACTTCCACACAAAGTGGCTGGTCCTCACCCTGAGGATCTTATGGACATTTCTAATCCTACTCTCTCTGATAAGGACCTTTCACATTTAGAATCCATGGACTCGGATGCTGCTTTAGTGGATCCCACTTCCTGTACCATTCTTTCTCATCCTGTTCTCTCCCCAACCCCCCATGAAGTCTTCTCCTGAAGCTGCTGCTTTAGTGGATCAAGAAACATCTCCTGCTTTATCTTCAGATCCTACTATTGATCAAGTCGACATGCCTCCTCTGATTTTACAACAAAATTCTTCTTTTCAGAAGGTAACCAGATCTAAGGCTGCTAAGGCCATGCCAGATGTACAAGAAGCCTCTACAGATCCTTTATTAGTTCCCATACACAATCCTTATACTCCTTTGATGGAACAAGATGGGGACGATGATGGTATTGACTCAGATATCTCTTCAGTAACCTCCTCACATACTGAGGCTATACCAGATACAGGCATTGGAGAAAAACCAAAGCCAAAAAAACAGAAGAAAAGGAAATGCAATTTTTTCTTTTGTTTTCTTGTTTCTACTCTTCTTACAGTAATTGCCTGCTAATATCTATGCTGCTTTCTTCTCATTTTTCATGCTTGGCGTTATTAGCTTTCTTACTATTAATGTAAATAGTACTAAATCACAGTTGAAGAGAAGGGTTACCTTCACTAGCTTGAGAGAAAGTAGAGGAAATGTTACACTGTTACAAGATACATGGTTACATTCTTTATCTGACCTAAAAGCAGCTGAAATAGATTGGAGGTGGGGTATTTCTCTCTGGTCTTTGGGAGAAGAACAGTGCACCGGCTTGGGTTTTTTGTTTTCTGATGTAACAGTTAAAATTTTGCGTATTTTAGATATTTCCCCTGGTAGTGCTCTGCTTCTTGATATGGTTGTGTTCACCGTGTCATTAATGTTTATGCTCCTCAACAAAAGGCTGATCGATCTACTCTTTTCAGATGTATAGCTCCCTATTTACACACCTGGAAGTTGGTATTGTGGGGTGGCGATTTTAACTGTGGCCTGGCCCCTCGTGACTGAGGCCGTAAATCTCAGAAAATATTCTGTGATACTAATACTTTGCTTCAGATTACCAAAGACAATGCCATATGTGATATTTATGATATTTTGCATGTTTCCCCTACGCATACTTTTTATAAGGGTACCCTATCTTCTTGAATAGATTTTTGTTTTTTGTCAAACCGGATTTCTGTGTCCGAGGTTTCAGTTCTTCCTATGGAAACTTCAGATCACATGGTAGTCAAAGTGTCCATCAGACATTACCAAAAGCTTCTGATGGGCCGTGCCTACTGGAAGTTGAATACAGTTCTTTTACAAGAGGATATCACGAGGGTACAACTACAACAGTTTTTTACACTACGCTCTGACTTATGTTTTTTATATGATAGCCCTATTGACTGGTGGGAAGGCACTAAATTGGGCTTGAAGCAGCTTTTTATTCAATTATCTACAACACGGGCAAGAGATCGATACTTATCTTACTTAGGTCATAGAGCCCAATATTTAAAATTGATTACCGCAGAAGCATCATCGGATGGTTCGGTCCATCACAAGCTTTTGGATCTTAAAAATAAGATGTTTGCTATTCTTAAAGTACAGGAAGACAGATATTCCTTTCAGCAAAAATGTTTACTTAAAGGTACACGCTGGCAGGTAAATCCATATGATATGCCTTTTCATGATTCTAACCGGTTTGTTATGTCAGCTTTACAGGATACTACCGGAATTATTGTAACGGATGTTAGGGACATTTGTCAAATTGTTCAATTACATGTACAGAATATGTTTCAGGATATAGATACTGGACCTACTGACCTTTTTTTTGGCATTTTGATTGTCCTTTTTTATTACCTGAAGACAGAGGGAGTTTAGAGGCTGAGTTTACTATTGCTGACATACGTGATGAAGTAACAAAGTTGTTGACCCGTACTTCGCCTGGTATTGATGGGATACCGAATTAGTTTTATAAATGTTACATTGATTTATTACTACCATGGTTACACTTACTTTTTACAGCTATTTGGTTCGAACTACATCTTGGACATAGTATGCAGCATGGTGATATGATTTTCTTATATAAAAAAGGAGACCCGATGATTCTAAAGAATTGGAGGCCTCTCAGTTTGTTGACTTCTGATTACAAGATTTTAGCTAATATTTTGTCAGTACATTTATCAAAAGTTGCCCAGAACTTACTGATAGCTACCCAGACTTGTGCAGTTCCTGGTAGAAATATTGTTGATAATCCTGTCTATCTCTGAGAACTTGTTGAGCAGGGACTACAACAGAACTTGAGGGGTTACCTGTTATTGTTAGATCAAGCGACTGCCTTTGATGCAATTCAGCAATCTCTTATATGGGATGTCTTACAGCATTATGGAATACCAGCTCTGATGCTTAATTTATTGCATACGTTGTACTCTGCCACAAAAATTATACCTTTGGGAAATGGGCATTTGGGACAGCCCGTATCTTTATATCATGGGGTGCATCGGGGTGCCCTCTGAGCCCCTTGTTATATGTATTTGGCTTAGACCCAGTGTTATGTTTAATAGCGGGAGATGATCAGGTCATGCCTATTGTTATGATGACTGGTTTTGCTTTTGCAAAGGTTTTGGCATATGCAGATGACTGTATTTTTTCAGTGGCAGACTTAAATTCTGGTAAGACAGTACTACAGATTCTGGATGATCTCTGGGCTTCCACTGGCATAAAAATTAACTATGATAAAAGTAATCTCCTTGTATTAGGATATGCAAATTTGGCCATAGATTTTAAAGTTCCGGTTACTACTGACAAGGTGAAATTGTTGGGTCTTTGTTTCTGTACAAAAGATACCTTGCAATATAACTGGGATATTGTGTATGACTTGGCAGCTCAAAAAGTACTTTGGTGGCAATCATGGAAGATGATAAGAAGGAAATGGGTTTTTCTCCTTTGGGCTTATATTGCACCCATCTTCTTATATGTTTCCCATGTGTTCCCATTGCCTTTTCACATGCATGCAAAAGTAATGGGTCTTTTTTTTCAGTTGCTCTGGGGCAGCCAATTGAATCCCATAAAAAGAGCACATATCTATAGACCATGGATATCTGGAGATCTTAATATGTTACAGCCATTAGTATATATTTTTGGTAACTTCTTTTATAGCTCCATAAGACCAGTGTTATTAGAATCTATGGAGAGGGGTAATGTTTGCATGGAGTTATAGAGTGCTACATTTTTGACAGCCTGGGGTTGGGGAAAGTGGCATACTTCTGAAAAATTGCTTCCCTCTTATGTCCGGGATACTTTGAAATACATCCGGTTATGGAAAATAGAACTTAGCTGGTTTGTTTCCCACAACAAAAAGTCTTTTTATATATTAATAGTGAATGCACATTATTTGGAAGAATCTTTATTTCAGATTTCCGAACATATTAATGCAGACTTATTACTAGCTAGTATAATAGAACCCGGAATACCTCGAAAAATGCAGGATATGAACTGGATTTGTGGTTGTCAAAGGCTGAATGTCAAGAACAATCAGAAACATAAACAACTGTTGGATAGGATTTGCCCTGAGCATGAATGTCAGGGCCATTTAGAAACTATTTAACATCTGTTCTTTGATTATATTCATGTTTGGAACTTTTGGCAATCTCTGGCAAATTGGTGGAATGTACCTTTATTTTCTAATGTGACATATGAGATACTAGTGTTGGGTTAGATACCTAAGGCATGGCATAAGTGGCAGAAGAATATGATTTTTGTGGTATTAGCATGTATTAAATGGGCAATTTGGCAAGCAAGATGTTGCAGACTTCGACAAAACAAAGTGACCCATGTGCAAGACCTTTTTTTTCAAATTCAATGTGATTTAGATAAAATTTATGATTATGAATTCTGGACTTTAGGTCCTATTGTATGTAATCACTTATGGCACAATATAGGGTGGGTAGGATAGGTTAGTCCTCTTTGGTTTTGTTTTCCTTTGCTTCACGTTTGTAAGTACCTCTTATCTTACTTTTGTATGGTCACTTGAATTGCTTTACCATTGTACTATGTTACAGTATTTTGTTTTTGTTTGTTAATAAAAACTTCCCCTACTCTCCTGTAGGGGTCCCCTTGCCAGTCTGACCATGGCTGCTGGCATTCATCTGCTAGAGGTGCAAGGAGGTGGAGGTGATGATGCTTTGCAGGCTGACTGGAGTTCTGAGATATTACTTGTTGTAGAACATTCTGAAGTTTTCACTCCTGTTCTGGAATCTGTTCATTTGGATGCTGCTGTTTCTGACGTTTTGAGACCTTCTCTGGAGGGTATCCTTCCTTCCCCTGTGCTGGATTTGGCTGGTGGTGATGATTCTCTTGATCCTGCTCTGAGTCTTGCTGAAGACGAGAAGAAGAGAAAACTGCATGATTTGAACCATAAGGTGGGTTTTTCTAAGAAGAGTATGCTGGATGTTATTGCGCCCTGTTCTGTTCCCTCTGATGGTTCTCTTCAAATGGATTCATCTCACTTTCCCCTTGCAACTGCTTCTACTGCTTGGTAGCCTGAGATGGCGCTCAAAAAGGCTGCTTGGATCTTATGGGATGAGACATGTGTTCCTGACCCTGCGATTCCTTTGCCCAATTCGCCGGTACCTGACTCTCGCTCGTTACTATCTCAATCTCCGGATCATTCTGGACTTCCTGACTCTGCGGACATACAACGTGCTCTGCCATTTTTTCCAGTTGAGCCTCAGGATGTGCTTCGGAGTTCGGCTGCACCGCCATTGGATGCCACTTTGTGAGCCTTGCCACGAGTGGGTACAGAACCTCGAGGCCTGTCTTCCGCTCAGTCTGGGGGTGCTTCTGGTGTTTCTGCACAGTGCGATCAGCCTGTGCCTCCCAAAGGTATGCCTCTTCCTTTTGACACTGAAAATGGGAATGGGGGCTGCTCTGTTCCTCAGCCTACATGGTCAAGTTATGCTAGTCTTTTTTGCAAGCCTGAGGAGGCTGCCCGACACAGGTTTGTGGCTCGTATCTCCTATAAAGGGGGATTAGACTTCCTTCCTGACTGTCATTACATTGGGAAAGTGTTACTTATTGACCCTTTGCAGTTTTTCCCTTTGGAAGTATATGCACTAATTCATGCTGCTGGTGACCTTATATTTGATGTCAGTTTTCGGAATGCAGGGTTGCTGGATAAGTCTTGGGCCGCTTACTATGAGGTTAAAGATGCTCCTGAATGGGCCCATTTTCTGGCTATTCCCATTACTCAGCCTACGGCCAAACTGGTCACAGTTTTGTTTAGAACTTAGGGGGTGAATGTGCTTGACATCGTTTATTGGCTGGAGAAGAGATGTAAGGTGAATGGGGTTCCACGGTCTATTATTGATGACAATGGTTTTTGGACTGGTGGTTGGAAATTTTCTGTTCAGCTCCAGCTTACTGAGGATGGTATCCAACACCTGCCTAATTGCTTCTACATTGGCCGTGACTGTGGGATTTTGTTTTATCAGGGACAACCCCAGGCTTGCTATCACTGTAGCTCGACTTCTCACCTTAACTCTGATTGTGATCAGATGAAGTATTCCGTTTGTGGAGTTATTGGGCATTCAGCCACAACCTGTACGGTCCCCCCTCCTGAAATCTTTGTGAGTCTCTGGAACATGTTTTTTCCTCCTGCCCTTGGCTGCTCATAATTTGGCTGATTTTGTCAAACATGATTTCTACTTGAATAAATCTTTTCATAGCCACTGCTCCAGTCAGGCATGGTCGAATGATCCTTTTCCACTGGCTAAGGATTCAGGCGGTCCTAGGATGTGCCCTCCTGGCCCCAAGGCACTTCTGTTTACTGACGTTCCTCGCTCTGATGATCCTGTGTCCTCTCCCAGTTTGCTAACCCCCCTGGTGCCCATGGGTCTGCCCCCCCTCCTTCCTTGCCTGATCCTGTTTTGACCATTTCTCTTCCTTTGGTTGTGGCTCCTGAGGGGTTCCAGTTGGTTCAAAGGAAGAGGGCGGCTACATAGCCTAGTACTTCTGCTACGCCTTCAGTGGTGGTTCCTGTCTCCAATCAATATGACTCTTTACAGAGTTGGGGTGACTTGATGGACACTGCGGACTCTGATGAAACTACCAAGTCTGCCCCTAGTGCAGTGACTGTGAGTCCTTCTACTCCTGATCCTGTCCCGGATGCTGTCATGGTTAAAAGAGTGACTCGCTCTCGCAAGAAAAAGTTATCTTAATTATTTTTCTTTCCTTTATAGGGTTTTGTTTGTCTCAATGTAAACAGTATCCATTCAGATATCAAGAGGAAGGCAACTTATGCAATTCTGCATTTGCGTCCCTATTCTATTTTTTTGCTACAGGATACAAGACTTTATTCTGCTCAGGATGAATCTGTGGCTTCTTCTGATTGGCATTTTGGGGATTCTTTGTGGTCACTGGGTTTAGAACCCTGTTCTGGTTTGGGTTTTTGTTTTACTACTGCTGATTTTACATTACAGAAAGTTGTAGAAATTGAGTAGGGTCAGGCTATGTTTATTGATATTTTTATGGGTGCTGTTTATTATAGAATAATTAATATTTATGCCCCCCAACAGAAAGCTGCCCATGTTGATTTGTTTAGAAAAATGTTGCCTTTTCTTTTTACTAGCAGGGTTGTGTTATGGGGGGGGGGATTTCAACATGCCTTTGGATGCTAAATCAAAAGGGAAAACTTATTGTGACTCAAATGAATTATGACATGTGATTTCTTCTGCTGGGCTGGTAGATATTTTTGGGTCTCAATCTATTTTTTTTTTAAGGGACCTTTATGTACCCGCATCGATCATTGGTTGGTCTCTAAAGCTTTGCATGTCCAATCTGTTGCTCCATTTTCTGTGGAAATGTCTGATCATACTGTAGTTGCTGTTCATGTTTCCTTGTCCCCCTTTCCTATCCACAGAAATGGTCTGTGGAAATTTAATTCTGTGTTATTGCAGAATTCCCTCTTTCTTATATGCCTTAGGGACATGGTGGAAGATAGAGAATCGGTGCTTTTTCTTTATGAATCCCTGATTGATTGGTGGACTGACATAAAGTTGTGCCTTATTGATTTTTATAAGTGCTTTTCTCAGTTTTGGGCTGATTCTGCACGTTGTGAATATTTTTTACTGTGAGACAAGTTTTATGCTCTGGTCTCCTGTCCTTCAGGGGTGGGACCGGACGACTTGGCTTCTCTTAAACAGAAATTGATGCAGCTACAGTATGATCGTTTGCATTCTTTGGAAATGGAAAAGGAATTCGAGACCCAAGGAATGAGCATGGTAGTTAGCGCGTTTGAAGATTGTAAGCAACGATTGCGAATGAAACAGATGGGGGAGCTTTGGAATTCTGCTGGTAGATTGGTCACTGGCCCTCAGGCTCCCCTCTCTGTGCTCAAAACTTCAGTTCATGCTCATTTTGATACTTCCTTTGGGGTTCAGGACGATATGCTCTCTATACTGCAGGTGGCTGATTTTCCTAAAATGACAGACCCAGATAAAGATGCTTTGTGTATGGATTTTTCTCTTCAGGATCTGGAGGTGGTGTTTCATGCTTTGAAGGATAAGACGGCTCCCGGAGCGGATGGCTTGCCCCCTGAATTTTATAAAATGCTTTTGCCTCTTATGCCTCACAGTTTACTTTCTGTGTTCAATGCCTTTTTGCAGGAGGATAGGATCACGGAGTCCATGTATGAGGGCATTATGATATTTTTGTTTAAAAAGGGGGATATGGCAGACTTGTCTAATTGGAGAACGATCACTTTACTTAATACTGATTTTAAGATTTTTTTCCAAGTTGTTGGGTAACTGGCTGCATTTGGTGCTGGATGGTTTATTGCATCCCTCACAATTTTGCTCAGTTCCTTGTCATTCCGTTCAGGATGCTTTGTTATTGCTTCAGGAATTATTCACACAGGGTCGTCTTTGGGTTTTGTCTGGTTACCTGTTTAGTTTTGATTTGGCTAAGACGTTTGACCACTTGGCACAGGAATTCATTTGGTTGATTCTTCAGGAATTTGATTTCCCTTGCCAGTTTGTCAATTGGCTTTGGATTTTTTATTTTCTAGCTTATGTGAAGCCTTCTGTTAATGGATGGGTTGGGCGCCGGTGCTACATTCATAGAGGGGTCCATCAAGGTTGTCCTCTCAGCCCTCTTTTGTTTGTCTTAGCTTTGGATCTGAATATTTGAATTCTTCATCGGCCCCGGCTTCTTCTGGGTATTTCTTGTCCTGTCTGGGATGTGTTGAAGACTGTGGTTTATATGGATGATTTTTGTGTAGTGGTCCCTGATGTTGAGCAGGGGGTTTGCTTTGTGCGGTTCTGTCATCATTACTTTGTTGTACGGGTTCCCAGATACATTTCGGAAAGAGTGTATGTTTTAATTTGGATGACAATTGTCTGCATGAAAGGGAAATTGGAGGTCTCTACCTCTCCGTTAAAAATTTTACGGATTTATTTTGGTGCTGAGTTCCCGGCTGTGTATAATTGGGAATTCTATATTGCTAGGGGGAAGGCCCGAGTGGGTCGCTGGATGGCTTGGTGGATGGGTGAAAAGAAGTGAGTTTATTTGATTAAGTCTTTTTTGTTGCCTTTATTTTTATATGTTAGTCATGTTAGTTTTTTTTTTTCATGTTTTTTGGGGTAGTAGACTTAACCCAATTCCCAGAAATGTTTTATACTTACCTATTTTGGCTGGTGGGGTCGGTATGATTAATTTTATTTTTACTAATTTTAGACCACTACTTGGCAACACAGACAAACCTTGGGCTGCTTGGGTCCTGGCTGGCAGTAATGAGATTTGATTTGAATGGGAATAGGGGGTGTTCCTCCATAAAAATAAGAGATGTTATACATTGTTGCCTGATTGGGATGGCACGTTTGATTTGATTCGCCGCTGGTCTGTTTCCCTATTGGATTTTCACAGTATGTTGCATAAGACTTTATATTTTACTATTCTGGACTGTAATTTTTCTGCTGCTCCTTTCTGCATCTTTTCTTTACCTGAGCAAAACTATGTCAGAGATAGGTTGTTGAATCCCAGAATTCTAGCTCCTATGTGGGATATTACATGGTTGGGTGTTCATGGCCATATTAATACACAAGGTAACCACAAGCATAAACAGCTTTCAGATAGATTTTGTTTCTGTCCTACTTGTTCAATGCATATTGAATCAGTTGAGCATTTATATTTTGAGTGCCCTTTTATACTGGAATTCTGGGATATTTGGGCTGCTTTCTGGAAGGGTTACCCTTGGTCCTGTTGCTCTGCCAGACAACCTTTTTGGGGGTGTTTTCCCTCTTCTTGGGCTTCTTATTGCCTGAGCACATTGAATGTTATTTCTGTGTTTATTCTTTTTTGGGTTTGGCAGCTTAGGTGTGAGTTTCTTTTTCAAGAAAAACAGGATGCTCCGTTACAATTGTTTTTTCTTATTAAAGATCAGATTTTTTGTTTACGGGAGCATGAATTTAAAACACTAAAACAGTGAATCTGGGAATGTTACTGGAAACATATTTCATGAATATATTTGCATTTTTTTCTTCTTTTTTACTTCCTGTATAGTGTTTTATATTCTGTACATTCCTCATTAATGTGTTTTTGATTTTTGTATTGCTGTTTTGGTTTATGTTTTAATTTTTGCTTTTAATAAAAATTCCCCTACTCAGAGGTAGGGGAACCTTGACATCCTGGTCCTTGGCCAAGATGGCAGAGCTCTTGGATCCAGGAGGAGGTGGACAGGAGATGGATACAGAAGCAGAGGAGATGGCCTCCTCCTCTGTTCCAATTCTGCTAGAGGTGTTTTTTGATGAAGGAAAGGTGGCCTTGGAAGTCGCTGACCAGGTATCCTTGCCTGTGCAACAGGAGACGATGGATTATAAGGAAAATGAATAACAAGGCTTTTTTGAGCAAGGAGCTTTGTATGGTCCTAGTGTTCTACCTGTGAAATCAGCTCAAGCTGTGCTGAGCAAGGACTTACAAAGGGGACAGCAGTTTCAGTCCAGAAGTGAATATTTGAGTGCGCTGTTGGCAGAGGAAGAGCGCCGTGAGTGCAGAGGGAGAGGGAGAGGCTTAGTGAATTAATTGCCTAGAACGGAGCTCAAGCTGTACGGGGACAAGCCTTCTGTGAGTCAGAGACCCAAGGTTGGAGCAGTATGCGTGAGTGTACCTGGAGGTGGAGGCACATCAACAGAAATGTGTCCGACTAATGGCAGTGCACAGGTGGAGCCTTTACTACTGCAACAGGGAAGTAAAACTGTTTTACCTGATGTTCCTCATGCAAATGTGTTACAAATTGTGATGAATTCAGTAGAGGAGGAAGGAGGGGTCTATTAAGGACATGGGCTCTTGGGGATCGAGCTCTCAAGACTTGCTTGGAGCAGCATCATGCAATTTGGATTTGGGAGAAGAAGGCATGAACCCTGATAGTGTGTCAGAACACCTGAACTGTGATGGGAATGTATTAGTTACTGGGAGAACTGTGGCTGAGGCATTGCAAGCTGCAGGATGGGTGAAGCAGGCCCATGATCAGGCATGGGTGTCTCCTGCATGACCAGAGAAGGATCAGATGGATATTTTAGAACTTCCCCCTTCCCTAGAAATGGCAAATTCTCCAGCATTGTTTCCCATGACACATAGAACTACCTTGGCTTCTCCTAAAAATAACATTAATGTTGGGCAAGAAACCCTCCCCCCCAGCTGCAAGAACGATGGTATCTAATACCGCAGCTCCTGAAACTGAAAATAGACACTCTGCCCCTTCCCTAGAGGCAGGCAATTTAAATGGAGACAACACGGGGCATCTTACAATAGGGGTCAGGCCTCTTCTAATACAACATATGCAGGTCTTTTTCATGCACCCCCAGAACCAGTGAGAAGATGAAATGCAGTTTGCATTAAATATAAGGGTGGTTTAGAGACTTGTCCTGACTGAATATATGTTGGTTGCACACTTCTGAAGGACAGCTTAGGATTTTCAGCACAGGAGATCTGTGCTCTGATCCATACATCTGGGGATCTGAATTTTGACACCAGATTCAAGATGGCTCCCAGTCTAGAACTTTTCTGGGAAAGGTATCAAGTTGTAGGAAGAACTACAGAGTGGAAGACATTTATTGTAATCCCACTAACAAAACCCCAGATGAGGTGTATAAAGCTCTGGTTGCCCTTAATCCAAGTAAGGGCAAATGCCCCACTGGGTTGGACTCCAAAATGCTCCACCTATTGGCCTCTGCCATAGCCAAACCCCTGGCCTCCCTTTTTAACCTCTCTTTCTCCCGTGCTGAAGTCCCCTCAGAATGGAAACATGCCACTGTAATCCCACTTCCCAAGGGTGGTGATGCCTCAAACCCAAACAACTACTGGGCCATCTCCCTCCTACCAATCCTGGCAAAACTACAGGAGCGCCTGGTACTCACTTGCCTATCTCCCTTTCTAGATTCCTCCTTCTTTTTCCCCCCCTACCAGTTTGGCTTTAGGAAATCCCACTCCACCACTACCTCCCTTCTCATGCTTACCAACTCCATCCTCACTGGGATGGATGCTGGCCACATCACAGCTGCCGTCTTCATCGACCTGGCCAAGGCATTTGACTCAGTCTTCCACATCTCTACTCCTGGTCAAACTCACCAACGCCAGTCTATCCAATTGTGCCACATCTTAGTTCCACTCATACCTTGCTGGCAGGTCCCAATCCATTTGTATCAGTTCTTCCACCTCGGCATCTCTCCCAGTCACTGCAGGGGTACTGCAAGGTTCTATCCTAGGCCCTCTCCTGTTCTCGATCTTTCTGAATGACCTGCCCTCTGCCTGCCCACACACCTCAATCCACATGTATGCGGACGACACTGTGTTATATACATCTGGCTCCAAGATCTCAGAGGTCTCAACCAGACTGCAGCAGGACTTTATCATGGTCCAGAAATGACTTCATTCAAATCATCTCCTCCTCAATGACAAGAAAATGGTCTCTCTAACCATTGGCACTAGGCAGAGACTTTCTAGGCTTCCCTTTCCAATCACATTCCACACTCTGGAAGGGACACCTCTGGAGGTCTGTACCTCCTTCAGATACCTCGGAGTCTGGCTTGACCAGCACCTCAACTTTTCCACACACATTGACTCCATACTCAAGAAGCTGCACCCCAGGCTTGGTGCACTTTACTGGAATCATGACTGCATTCCTGTACCTGCCCGGAGGGCCATTGTGGAGAAAATGATCCTCCCCATCTTCGACTGTGGGGACATAGTCTACAGTGCTGGCCCTAAGTCCATCTTAGCCAGACTGGACCCTCTTTTCCATTCTTTCTGTCGCTTTGTCCTGAACTGTCCTTACTCTACACACCACTGTGCCCTTTACCAATCTATGGACCTCCCCTCTCTAGATAATCATAGACAGTCCCACTGCGCCAAAATCCCAGCCAAGTTTTGGTCCCAGCAACTCCTCTCCTACCTCACCACTGCCATAGCCAACCCCTGCTCCCTAGCATACTCTCTCAGAAACTTAGACTCTCGGTCCCTAGCTGTCCCACATAGGTCCACTACTGCTGGTCAGACTGCATTCAGCTATCACATACCAATGCTGTGGAACTCCCCTTCCAGCAAATATCCATCACTTCTCCTTCCCCCAGCACCTTAACTCTTTGCTCCAAGCTCATTGCCCCTATCTACACATGTGTCTAGACAGTTTCCCAGCGGACCGAGCGAAATGACTGTGTTGTCAGCACTTAGTATTGCATTTAATCTGTGCATGTAACTACTGTTCTCTTGTTTCACTCTGTCTTTACCAAGTCCAATTGCTAGAGTTCACCTCTATGTAAGTACATGTATTATGCTGCCAAACTGTGATCTCTACCACTGTATCCTGACCCACTATTCCTAGTTACCAGAACCAAATGTTAGTGATTCCCCACAATGTATTTTACTTGTATCATGCTGTCCTCAACTATTGTCTATGTTCCCCCTGCCCCAGGACACATCTGGAATTGAGCATTAGCCTGCTCGGTATGCATTCCTGGTTAAACGCTTAAATAAATAAATAAATAAAACCAGCCTACTGAACAATAATGGTGTTGTTTAAAAATGAAGGAGTGGCAATATCAGACGTTCTCTTTTGGTTGTGTACAAAGTGTTCTGTACTTGGACTTCCAGACCCCATTATTGATTTTGAGGACATTTCGACTGGGGGATGGCAGATTCAGGTGCACCTGCCTCAAGAGAAAGGTTTGATGCAGCACTTACTAAGCCGCTTTTACCTGGGGAGGGACTGAGGCTTTATTTTTTATGCAGGTCAACCGAGGTCATGCTTTCGTTATGGTGCTCACACACATTTAAGCAGTGCTTGCGCCAAAATGAAGTGCTCACTGTGCGGAGGGATTGGACATGTGACGTTTACATGTCAGACCCCTGTGGTATGTAACCTTTGTGATGATACAAGCCACACTTTTAAAGATTGCCCGTGGGCATCACATAATGCCGGTGAAGAGGGATCTGAAGAAGAAGAGGATAATATTATGAGGCAGACTTGTGCAATGGCGAATTTGGATATTCAACAGCAGTCCTCTACCCGACACCCCCCACCATTATTCCACCCTGAACCTCCTGTAGTTTCCCCCAGGGGTCAAGAAGATTCCTACCCTTCTGCCACTGAGAGGTACGCTTCAGTGGGGTAGCATCCTCAGAAGGGGATACTTTGGTCGAAATGGAAGGATCGCATTTGTCACAAGAATCCGTGGAGGGCAGTGGAGGTACCGGTCAAACAGCACAATCAGGAACATCTAAAGTGCAGGTACCCACCATACCACCACCATAAACTGAGGAGAGGGAGCATCAGAAAACCAGGAGGGTGACGCGTAATGCTTTACAGAAAATGGGAAGAAGATCTAGTGAACAGTCTGATACAGGGATCTGTACAAAGAATAGATTTAATCTACTTGCAAAGAGGAAACAATGGGAGGAAGATGTGGAAGACTCAGATACCTCTTTCATGATTTCCTCTCAAACAAAGAACATGACTGATTCAGAGGTTTCTACTCAAGAAATGAGAGGAGGAGTAAAGAAAAAATAGAAATCTAAAAGAGCTGTTACAAAAGCCCCAAGGGCAGCGGTACCCGAAAATGATATTAGTTCAATCACATGACCATGAAGTTTCAGCTTACTTTGGGTTCCATTAATGTGAACAGTATCAAGAAACGAAAGAGGAGACAAACCACCTTTTTTATTATTGCAGATCACCAGATAGACATTTGCCTAGTGCAGGACACTCATTTACACAAGATTCGGGAAGCCCATAGGGCATCTAAAGAGTGGTTTTGAGGTTCTTCATTTTGGTCCATAGGGGAGGAGGCGTGATCTGGGGTGGTGTTTCTAATTTTAAATCCTGACCTCAGAGTGTCACATCTTATTGATTTGGTACCCGGCAGGGTGTGTATTTTAGATGTGAGAATTGGGGCCCATGAGCTCAGGTTAATTAGTGGCTATAACTATCAAACCAAGTATCAAAGAGTAGATTTGATGAAGAAAGTGCAACCATACCTTTATACAGCTAGGTCAGTTTTTTTTTTGGGGTAGGTGGGATTTTAATTGTATTTTATCAGTATCAGATAAAACAGGTAGAACACAAAAATTGTATACAGACTCAAATTTTTTGAATAGAATGTATAAACAAGCATGGCTTAAGGACTGTGCAGCTGAAATTGGTCAGGTACCAGATCATACTTTTTCTAAGGGACATTTATCAGCTCGGATTTACTTCTTGTTTGCCTCTCATTGGGTCCCAGTGTCAAATTTTTTAGTTTATCCTGTGGAAAACTCAGATCATAGATTGATTAAAACTACGGTGGGGAAGACATTAAATAAGCCTGGATCCAATCCAGTTTGGAGGATGAATACAGCTGCCTTGGAGGATGCCAAGATATGGTCAGCAATCCAGGTGGAATTGGAGGCCAGGGTTTCAGTTTTCGATTTATTTGAGAATTCACTTTTTTGGTGGCAAGACACCAAAAGGGATATAAAAATATTATGTAGTTCTTTAGCTAAAAAAGCAGCAAACAATAAATATCTAACTTATCTAAAATTAAGGGATAGACTCCAGATGTTGTTATCCCAGTCAGTAGAAACAGGGGAAGTTCTCACCAAGGCTATTCAAGTACTCAAGGCAAAGATGTATAAATACCAGTACGACAGAGCCCAATCACTATTAATTGAGCAAAAATTCAGAACACAGGGCAAGGCACAGAATGTCAATCCATATGACAGTTGTTCGCAAAGGGTATACTCTAAATATATGGCTGCTCTTAGAACAAATTCAGGGATAGTAGTGAATACTGGAGAAGAGATAGGGAACACAGTCCAGGATTTCGTGGAAGCTTCACTTAGAGGTCAGATACCACATCCCGAAGGGATCGCTGAATTTCTCCATCAGTTGGAGATACTGGGGATGTTAGAGGTGGACAAAATGCTGCTGACATCCCCAATATCTAAAAAAGAGGTGGAAAAGGTGGTAGTTAGTTTACAGAATGGGTCCTGTCCTGGTCCAGATGGATTACCAGAAAAATTTTATAAAAAAAAAAATGGGAATTTTAAGTGAGTTTATGGTGGGTATCTTTAATGACATATCATCAGGTATGGTTACCTTTCCTGCAGCATTGGTGGATAGCCTTTTAATATTTCTTCATAAAAAGGGTGATAGAGTGGATCTCCAGAATTGGAGGCCTATAAGTCTAATCAATGTAGACTGGAAGATTTTGTGCAAAATTCTATGTAAAAGACTCGCTATGGTAGCCCAGGAGGTGATTTCCACTGGGCAAACATGTGGCATTCCCCAACACAGTATGGGGGTTTTGGTAAAAACCATAAGAGAGGCCTTTGATGGCCCAGGAACTTCAGGGTACCTGATTTCACTTGACCAGGCCAAGGCCTTTGATGAGGTTCCACATGAATATTTGTTTAGAGTATTAGAACATTATGGAATCCCTGACACATTTATTAAGTGGATTAGGATTATCTATAAGGAAGCTTCTTCGAGGCCCCTGGTCAACAGTAGAATTGGGAAGCATGTGAAGATTTGGCGGGGTGTATGACAGGGGTGCCCTTTTAGCCCCATTCTGTATGTCTTTTCTCTGGATCCTCTTTTAAGGAAGTTGAATTGGGAGACCAGGATTTTGCCTATTCAGGGACCACGGGATGTGACTTTTCCAGTGGCCTTGGCCTTTGTGGATGATGCTAATATTTTGGTGGCAGATCTAGTATCTGGGGAGCGGGCTATGGTAGTTGTAGATTCCTTTTCCGAAATTTCAGGATCTAAAATAAATAAACAAAAGAGTAAGGCTGTAGGAATACAGATTCAAGGGGGAATCCAGAAGGAAATTGGGGGTATGCCTATAACAGAGCCACTGATTAAGATTCTAGGAATTTGATTTTGATCTGGGGATACAGCAGGCATGAACTGGGAGTTAGCCCTAACCCAGGCAGAAGAGAAAGTGGGTAGGTGGAAAGGTTACCCTATAACCAAAAAGAAGTGGGTTTACATGTGTAAGACCTTTATTGTACCTTTTTTTTAACTGTTAGCCAAATCTATCCTTTGCCAGTTAAATTGGAGGTTAGGATGTATAGTGTGGCTTTCCAATTAATTTGTGGGAGTCGGCTGAATCCCATAAAGAGGAATAGTATTTACTGGCCAGTTGGAAAGGGTGGACTCAATATGTTGAGTCCGGTATTATTTTTTTCAATGTTTATATATGCTAATTTGGTACCAATCTTGGTCAAGGAACAATTAGATTGGGTACCTCTGTTAAAGGATAGACGATTTTATTTTTGGCAGAGATGGGAAACCCAACAATTGTGGAAATTCCAGGCAATCCCAAGGGGTATGTCCAACTACTTAATGGAAATATGTAGAACATTAAAAGAGTGGCACATAACCACTACAGAGCTTTTGCATAATATCAGGAAATGGTGTCTCAAAAGATTCTACAATCTGTGTGCCTTATAGATCCTTGTATTATAACACCAGAGTCGGTGGTCATATCTGAGGTTATCGGGCAATTGACAGAGCCAAGAGTCCCACCTAAGGTGTGGGATTCTTTGTGACTGTTCTGCCACTCTAGACTGAATATTTGGGACAACCAGTTTCTTAAAAGTATTCTAGAGCGATCACGTCTAAGGGAGGGTTGTGGCGTGGAAATAGAAACAATGAGGCACCTTTTTTTTTTTGAGTGTGGGTATATAAAGTGCCTGTAGCATTTATTGGCGAACTCTTGGGGTGTCCCACAATTACAGGACATGACTTATGAGACATTAATATATGGACAGTATGGGTGGGTTGAATGGAAGGGATATTATAAAGGGACGACCAGAGTGGTGATGACCATAATAAAATGGGTAATATGGTAAACAAGATGTCAGTTTGTGTTACAGCAGAAACCATTAACTTTATTAGGAATGAAGCTTAAATTTGAGCAGGAAATTCATATAGTTTATAATAAAGAATGTGTTACTTTATCGAGATCAATGATTCAAAGCTGGTGGAGGAGTTGGGATTCAACTCCTTTTCTCCAGGTCACAGGGTAAAAGTTTTGAAGATACAGGGAATTGTTGAAGGAAGTTGAGGGTGGGAAGTTACTATGGAGAAGGGAATATAGGGTGGGTGTATGTTCAGTAGAGATATACGTACTTTGAATAAGTTAGAGTCTGCAAAAAGTAACTGTATAGGGGACTCAAGTTGGTTTTAGTAGTTTGGACTAGGGTAGGATGTATAACTGTCTAGTACAAATATATGTATTTAACATAAATGTTGGTAGTTGGTATATAATGTGATTTAGTGAGGATTTGTTTCTATTGGGTGGATGGGGTATAATTTGGGGTAAGATAATGTTTTGCATGGTGCAAGGTATGTATTTATTTTTTGGTGCTGCACTTATTGTGAGTTGTAATGAAGTTTTGTCCAATAAAAATTTCCCTACCCTTTTGGCAGGGGGTGTTGGTCTCCAGAAGGATGGCTGAGGAAGTCATTCTGGCATTGGATAGAGAGATAGGAGGTGACTGTATTGGCGGTGGTGCAGGCCTCTCAGAACACATAACACAGATTGCAAGCAGCGGATCTCAACATGCTGGAAACACTGTAGTAGGGGACGTGGATGCCCCTATCCCACAACAGAGTGTTTCAGGGGATGTCGTGCCTTCTATGGTGCATCTGAAGGCGCAATTAGGTGTATCTCAGCACCGCCTGGAACAAGTGGAGCTCAAAGTTGAACATGTGGAGCGCCTATGCGAAGAGGATGAAAAAAATGTAAAAGAGGTACCTGTGTCTCTCCTAATACCCCAGCAGCAGCACAAGCAGCAAAAGTCTTCATTTTTTCTGCAGCCGGTGCTGCAGAGGAAGCACCTCTGGATACAGAGGTTCCAGGCGTGCGCAGCGCTTATCAAGGCAGGCTGGCTGCAAGCAGACGGAGGCTTCTGGGTCCCTGACCCAAATATTCTAATTCTGGGCCAAGATTCCTCATCAGACAACATGGTTGCTTCTGCAATGATACCTGAGGATTTACCTCCTGCAGTGATGGTACAACAATCAGAAGATTCCTCTGCAGGTAACATTATTTATTCTCCAGCTATGGATGGGGTAGTGGAGGAATGTTCGATGCTGATCTGGGACAATGGGGAAGGGGGCAGCAAAGCCTGAGCCTGAGCCTGGGGTTCATGAGGAAACATGGGTTACCAAGGAACACCCCCCCCACCTACTTATGCTAGCTTACTAAGAAAACCAGGAGAGCTTGCAAAATGACGTAATGCTGTACGTCTGAGATATCTGGGGGTCCTAGATGAAATGCCAGATCAGTTCTATGTGGGGAAAATTCTCCTCAAGCAGATGTTAGGCTTCTTCCCTGCTGAAGTATATGCATTAATTCACACCCCTGGTGAATCTATATATGACATTAGTTTTCGTACCCCAGATATTCTGGATAGATTTTGGGTGAAATATGCCACTTTAAAGATAAATCCAGCCTGGGTGCATTTTCAGGCAATACCATTAAGCAAACAAATCTTTAAGGTAATCACAGTGTTATTTCAGAATGGGGGTGAACATCTCTGACATTCTCTAGTGATTAGAGAAGAAATGTAAGGTGCAGGGGAATTCTGAGCACATATTGGATGATGAGGGCTTCTGGAATGGGGGATGGAGGATTAGAATTAACCTCCACCAAGATGATTTAGGGTTACAGCATCTCCTCAATTATTTTTATCTAGGTCTGGATAAGGGGTTCATTTTGTATCCTGGGCAATTGCGTCATTGCTACAAATGCTGTTCCTCTCGTCATCTGAGCAGGACATGTGATGTGGTGCGGTGCGCACAATGTGGGGAAGTTGGTCATACCATATTTCATTGTAGGAATCCACTGAACTGTAGTTTGCGTGAAGAAGGCCACTCTGCCCAAAATACTGCTGAGGTTGATTATGGTATACAGGACTTCTATATCAATAAAGCTGTTAAAGCTAACAGAACCCCTGGCTCCTCCCATTCATAGATCTGCAACACTGGCTGGCATGATGGTCCCCATTCCCGACACATCTCATAGAGATATTGTCCCAGACCCTGAGCCCCCGAATGGGGTTGCCCAAGTATCTCCCACACAACTGCCTGATCCCGCTGCACCTGATATGCCCCCCTCCCATTGGATGGGCCCTGTACTATGGCGCAACGGAAGAAAGGGTTACGGAAAAAAATCAAAACCAAGGAAGTGGCACCAGAAACCTCTGCCTTGGTGGAAACCCAGAACTCATATACTATTTCACAGCCCGAAGATGAAGACTTGGAAACTGAGTCTGACTCTGCCTCCTTACATTCCTCCCAGCATAATGGGGGATCAGATGTTGATAATATAGGGGATGATAAGACACCTAAACTGCAGAAGACAAGAATGGGCATGAGACCATGGGTAAAAATGAAAAATAAACCTCCTGACTGACCTCTCTGGTCTCCTTGTATGACTTATCTCTGGCATCTTTGAATGCCAATAGAATTAAATCAGATAGGAAGAGAACTCTCACCTTTGCACCTTTTCATGCTAATAAATTTGATGTGATTTTTTTACAGGATACCAGGTTACAAACTGCTTGGGAAGTGTAAGAGGCCAAAGATTTATGGCTTTGTGGTGACCCCTATTGGTCTATAGGGGATGATCTCTGTAGTGGGGTAGCAGTTCTTTTCACTAACCCTGCTATTAAAGTTGTACATGTGGTTGATATTATGCCAGGTAGGGCTTTGCTGATTGACGTAGTCATGCAAGGTTTGGAGTTTCACTTGATCAGTATTTACTCCCCTCAGACAAAGGGGGCAAGAACTGACCTTTTAAAAAACATACAGACTTTTCTTTTTACAGCAAAGCATTTGTTGTGGGAAGATGATTTTAATTGTAGTTGTTCAAACTCTAATAGGGGCCTACAGACCACTAAGAGGTTCTATGATGCTTCATACTTGAATAACGTATTGGAACACACTGACTTAACTGATGTATTTGTTCAAAATAACCTTATACTCGCTAAAACCTATTTCAGAGGCTTATTGGCCACTAGAATTGACTACTGGTTTATTTCAAAAGGATTAGAAATGAAAAAATTAGAGGTTTCAACAACTGAATCCTCGGACCATGGGTTGCTGGAGTTAACCATGGCAAACTATGATAAAATGAGCCGAAGGCCAGGATACTGGTGTTTGAACTTGAGGTTACTAGATACTGACATGATAAAGCAAGGTTTCGTGCATCTTTTGGCTGCACGGCAGTCTGTCTCCTTTTTGTATGATTCTACCCTGGAGTGGTGGGAAGATACTAAAACTTACATAAGGGTTTATTTTAAGTTGATGGGCAAGTTAAATGGGAAACAACATACAGATTTGCTGATGGAATATCAGGCACAGTTGGGTTCCCTTTTAGCAGAACAGGGTATGACTGGTATAGATCTGACAGCCCAAATATCTGATCTTAAGCTGCAAATTTCAGATTTGCGATATGATCGGTATAAGTCCTTAGAGCAGGAACAAAAATTCAGCACTCAAGTCCGGCAAGATTTTATGAACCCCTATCAGTTTTGTTCCGACCAAGGGAAAAAGAAATTCATATCCCATGTTCTCACCACTACGGGTCTTACTGTTACTAGTAAATCAGGTATTTTGACTACGGTAGCGCAACATGTGTCCAGTTTGTTTAAAGGGTCCTCTGGTATCCCTACAGATTTTGAACATTGGTTCTCTGGGTGCTCTTTACCTCAGCTATCTGTTTCTTTGAAAGGGATGTCGATTATCCCTGTAATGAAACAGGAGTTATTAGGGTGTCTAGCTAATTTTATTCATTTATTTTATTTATTCAGTCTCGGATTACAAGTACCTTTGAGTGCAAAGTAGCTCATTTACAAAGGTTTCACGTCAGTGGGGAAGGGGTTACAGTTAGACAGGGAGTACAACAAGATGATGTTGACAAATACAGTACAGTATGTATGGTACACCTTAAAATGAGATGATTACTAGAGCAATATTAAATAGCAAATAAACAGTAAGGAGAGCCAGCAAGGCGAGCTGACAGTTATGCTGCAACAAACAGTCAAGTGAATACATCCAAAGCATACAGTGACAGAATAAGGAAAGGAGGCAGTAGGGAGTTAAGACAGAGGGGTAGATGAAGGTGGTGGCATTGTGATGTTGATCAGAGTGAAGGATAGCAGTCAGTGGCTTTGTCAATGTTTTAAGAGGGGTAGGAGGGGGTAGAGGATAGAGGGAGGGCAAGGTGAAAGGGTGATGGGGGTGATCAGTGCCATGTAAGTGCCAAAGGGTGTGGACAGGGTGCCACAGTACACGGTTGAGGTTGACAGACAGGAACTAGGATTGGGTGGTACAATCACATGTGCTTTCAGTTATAAGATGCTGCCGGAGCAAATGTTTAAACTGTGCAAGCTTGGTTAGTTTGGTCAATTCACTACACAGGCCATTGAACCAAAGTGAGGCTCTGTACAAGAAGGATCTTTGGTACTGTGCAGTCCTACACCGTGGGATGAGGAGGTGTTCAGATTCAGAGGTAAGGGTGTGCTGGATCTTAAGGGATTTATTTAACAGGTATCCAACTCCTGGAGGCAAGTGCCCAAGAAGCTTTTTTTCAGTCGGCAGGCATGTTTGGTACTTGATTCTACCAGTGAGTTGAAGCCACCCAGTTTTGGCATATAGATCACAGGTGTGGGTAGGACGGGCAGCACCTGTGATTAGCCTACATGCTTTGTTCAGCGCAACAGTTAGCTGTTTGAGTGATGAGGTTGTGGAAGCTCCATATATTGCTAAGCCATAGTCAATGACCGATAGAACCGAGCTGTGGATTGCAAGCTTCAGAGCTTCTGGAGTCAGGCACCGTCTATATCTATAGAGGAGACCAATCCTGGTGTTAACATTTCTAGTGACATTCTCTATGTGACGTACATAGGTGAGGTGACTGTCCAAGGTTACACCAAAGTACTTAAAATGTTGTAGTTGCTCTAGAGGGGCTCCTTGGTTGTTTAGAATAGTGAGAGTATGGGCCTTGTACTTATGGCGAGAAGATGAAAACAGCAGCACTTTTGTCTTTTTTTGTAGTTTAGCACTAATTTGTAGGTATTAAACCAGTTCTTGACTTCTGTGGATCCTAGATGTAACTTGATTTGAAGTGTGTTTGGGTCAGGGTAACTTGCAAAGATGACAGCGTCATCTGCATATAGGAGAGTCCATTGATGACAAGCAGATGGCAAGTTGTTCAGGAAGATACTGAACAGGAGAGGACCCAGGATTGATCCTTGTGGTACATCAGACCGGACAGCCTTCTGTTCTGAGATAACATTAGCTATCTTCACCCTTTGTGATCTATCTCCTAGGTAGCTTGTGGACCATTTCAGCATTTGTGGTGAGAGACCAATTTTTGTGAGCTGACTGAGTAGGAGTGGATGATTCACAGTATCAAAAACCTTAGTTAAGTCAATAAAGGCCGCTCCTACAAGATTGCCTTGGTCAATGGATTGTTGAATGTAGCTGGTGAATTCTAGCAGTGCTGTAGTGGTACTGTGTCCTTTTCTAAAACCATGCTTTTGCAGGCATCGGATGGAGTGAGTCTCCAGGTAATCCACAAGCTGGTTGGCAACTATTAATTTCAGCACCTTGGACAGGGGAGGAAGAATTGCTATAGGCCTATTGTTGCTGTGCAGGGATCAATCACCAGACTTATGAACTGGGGTAACCAGTGCAGTTTTTCACACTTGTGGGAACTGAGATAGAATTAGTGAGAGGTTTCGTATCTTAGTTATGGGTAAGAGCACTTCCTATAGTGTAAGTGCGATTAGTCTGAGGTCCAGAGAGTCTCCACTATGCCTTGACTTCCCCAACACTCTAGGTAGAAGTTTTCTGACCAGGGTTAGTGAGACCTTCTTAAAGTAGAATGGAGCATGTTCAGGGCTGTTCACCTTACCTCGACTTGTAGCTTCAGAGTCAGAGTTATCCTCAAAGAAGTCTTGAGGGAGTACACTGTTTAAGTTGGCGAAGGCATTGTTAAAAGTGTCTGCGATTCTGAGTGGATCCAGCGTGGGGGTGCCTTCAAGGTTTAGCATTGGGTTAGCCCCAGGAAACAATGGCATTCCTTATGAATATAAAATACTGGTCCTAGAATTACTGAATGAGATAGTAGCTGTGTTAATGATATATTGCCCTCTAAACTTCTTCCTGGTAGTATGTACACAAGTTTAATACTACTTATGCATAAGGCGGGGGGATAAGGGCCTTCTCTCCAACTGGAGACCTATCATCCTGTTAAATGCAGACTTTAAATTATTGTCAAAATTGTTATGCAGTTGGTTGTCTCTGGTGGCGGGGGATTTAATTCATGCATCGCAGATTTATGCTATTCCAGGAAGAAATATCACAGATAATTTGATTCTTATACGGGAAATTATTGCTATAGGACAGGAAGGGGATTTCTCAGGATTCCTGCTGATTATAGACCAAACTAATGCTTTAGACAATGTTTCACATGAATTTTTATGGAAATGTTTGGCAGCGTATGGCATACCATCGGAATTTATTTCCTGGGTAAAGGTCTGTTATTCCCAGGCAACTGCTAGGCCATATTGTAATGGCTGGGTAGGCCATCCTTGTGGGGGTAAGTAAAGGAGTTAGACAGGGTTGTCCCCTCAGCCCTTTATTACATGTATTTAATGTGGATTCCCTATTACATAGAATTAATAACTCTCCCATTATTGCAGGCGTATCATTCTTCAGTCAGGATAGTGAGATTACCACTATCGCATATGCAGATGACATTTGCTTACTTATGGCTGCTATACATTCATGTAATACTGCAGGCTCTATATTAACAGATTTTTCCAGAGTGTCAGGGTCTGGAATAAACTATGAGAAGAGCAAATGTTTGCCAATAGGAGATCTTCCTTGTTCTGAGGACTCTTATTATTAACATTCCCATAATTACAGGTACTTATATCATTTTAGGTATCAAATTTGGATCGGGTAACCTAGCCTGGATAAACTGGTAGGATAAAATTCAGCAAGCTATTGACAAGGTTCGACTTTGGAATAGGTGGAGGATGGCAAAACTTAAAAGAGTTTTTATGATTAAAACCTTTTCGTTATCTATGTTTTTACATCTTAGTTGTATCTTTGTTCTGAAAGAATTAGAGACTAAATTACATGGGCACTTTTTCTCTGGAGTATACTAACATACTAAAATGCCAACAGAATAGGCTTACTGATCTTTCGCGTCTGCTCATTTGGTCAGCCCCCACCCTGGGAGCTGACCTTGCTGCCTCTCTCGCCTTCTCTGGCTTCTCCCTTCCCAGTTCCGGATATTCTTGCTGCATTGGATTTTGCTTCCAGAACCCTTCCCCTGTACCTGTCCCACCCCCTCTTGAACCCCTCCACCATCTCTGCCTCCACCAACCCCCTAGGCAGCACATTCCATGGCTCCACCACCCTCTCAGTGAGGTAGCACTCCTCCTTTCTCCCCTGAATCTTCCCTTCTCCAGCTTCCACCAATGCCCTCTAGTGGCCCCCTCCTCCTTCCTTTGAAGCACCCTGACTGTTCCTCCCTTATTTACCCCCTTCATGTACCTGAAGACCTCTATCATGTCCCCCCAGTCCCTTCTCTCTTCCAATGTGTACATATTTAGCTCTTCAAGCCTCTCCTCATAGGTCCTGTCCCCCAAGCCCAAATCATTTTGGTTGCCCTCCTCTGGACCCTCTCCAGGAGTTTAATGTCCCTCTTTAAGTGTGGCCTCCAAAACTGCATGCAGTCTTATGAGCGGCCTCACCAAGCAGTTATACAGAGGGAGTATCACTTCCCTCCTTCTGAGGTGATCCTCAGCGATGCATCCCAGGATCCTGTTGGCCTTGGCTGCTGCCCTCCTACAAGTCTCCGAGTTGTTCATTTTGACATCCACCACCACCCCCAGGTCCCTCTCAGCCATCGAGACTTGTAGCATTTGTCCCCGAGGTGTACACTTGGCCCGGGTTTCTGGCCCCAGGTGCAGTACCTGTACTTTCCCTGCATTGAACCTCAGCTCCACTTTCTAGACCATCTTTCTAGAGCCTCCAGGTCCCCCTCAGAGGGCCACCTCCCTCCTCCTCCCCATCCACCACTGCCCCAGTTTTGAGTCATCCACAAAGAGACTCATCTCACTCCTGATACCTCTCCTTATGTCAGAGACGTAGGCATTGAACAGGAGGGCCCAAGGACTGATCCTGTGGGGCCCACTAATGACCCTCCTTGGGATGAGACTATCCCACTCAACTACGACCTCTGGGTCCGGTCCTGGAGCCAATTGCTCATCCATCTGATCATCTGGTTTCCCCCCATTTCTCCCAGCTTATCCAACAGGCCCATGTGAGGAACAGAGTCAAATGCCTTGCTGAAACCTAGAAAGAGGACGTCCACTGGTCTACCCAGGTCCGAGGCACTCGTCACCCAGTCTTAGAACTCCACAAGGTTTGTCTGACACGATTTCCCTGGGATGAATCCATGCTGTCTATCGTTCAGGCACCCTGACTTTTCCAGGCCCCCCCAGCCTCTCCTTGACAATGCCCTCCATCACCTTGCCCACCACCGATGTCAGGCTGACAGGCCTGTAGTTCCCTGCCACCTCCCTTGATCCCCCCTTGTGGATAGACACTATATGTGCCACCTTCCAGTCCTGGGACACCCTCCCTGTCCTCAGAGAGATGGTGAAAAGCTCCACCTGGGGTTTCACCAGGACATCCGCAAGTTCCTTCAGCACTCTGGGATGTAATCTATCCGTCCCCGGTGCTTTCTCCATCTTAAGGGACCTGAGGGCTTCCCTCACTCTCTCTGCTGTGATTTCCACTTCCGCTACCTCTTCTCCTTGCTTAGCCTTCCCCCCTCCTGCCAGTGATGCCTCCCCTCTCCCCAGACCCGCCCGACGGTAGTGGGTCCCCTTCCTCAGTATCACTGTCTCTCCATGTATGATGCAGCACTCCCATTTTCCTTAGGAAATCTGAGGTGGAGGACTCATTTAGTCCTCAGCCTGCTCCCCCGGGTCTTGTGCCCATCTCTCCCCGTTTTAATCCTGCTAATCTGCCCCTTCACCTTTTGTTTTTTCCCCAATGTATCTAAAGAACCCCTTGTTCCCTCTCCTAATTTCTCTGGCCAGGTTCTGCTCCTTCCTTGCCTTAGCCACCCTCACCACCCTAGTGGCTCTTCCAGCCATCAGCTCGTACTCCCCTCGATCCCTTTCACTCCTTGAGCACTTGAATTGCCTATAGGCTGCCTTCTTTCCCCGCACCACCTCCTGACCTCCCTGGTCCACCAGCAGGGTTTTTGGGCCCTACCTGATTTTTTCGTTTGCATTTTGCACAGGTGCTGGTAGCATCCTGCACCCTCTCCTGACGCATTTCCACCTACTATCAGCCGCCCATGTCTGACCCAATCCCATCCAAATACTCCTTAAGGATCCTTCCCATTTCCATAAAATCCACCCCTGTAGTGCAGTTACCTCTGTCTTTGTGCAGCCTTCTACCCCTCCTAGGTCCAGGCAGAACCAGGACCGCGCGTATAGTCACTTCCTCACACTGGGTCCTTACCTCCAGGGCTCTCAATCTGGTCACTGTCTGCCAGACCACATCCAGTACTCATGCCTCCCTGTCGGTTCCCCACCTGCTGAGTTAGGAAGGTGTCTTGAAAGACATCCAACAACCCTGTCTCTGGCCCGAGGATGTCATAGTCTCCCAGTCTGTTCCTGGCATGTTTAAGTCCCCCAACACCACCACCCTACCCCTGCCCAGTCTGCAGTGTCTCCCAACATCTGCCACCAGACTCTCCTCCAGCTCCTCCGCCAGTGCAGGGGGTCTATACACCACTCCTATTTTTACTCTCTTGCCCCCCCTTGTTATCAAGGTGACCCAATTGCTTCCATGGTTCCCTCCACCTCTTCTACTCCCCCTATGCCAATGCAGTTTTTGACTATCATTGCTACCCCTCCTCTCCTTCCCCTCCCCTGTCTTCCTGGAACATAGTGAACTCTCCAGGTTCAGGTCCCAGTCGTGTCCTGTGGTGGCTCCAGGTCTCAGTGACCACTGCCACATCCACTCCTGCTCCTCAGTTAGAGATCACCTGAGCTCAGGCATTTTATTGCCCAAGCTCCTGGAATTTAGCAGACTACCTTCCACCCTTTCCCACTACTCCATTTCCCCTGCTCATGTCTCCAGGGATTTTGTTTCCCTGGTCTGCACTTTACCAGTCAACCTTTTCCCTCATTCCTCCAGCTCCCCAGGGGGGTGGAGACAGAGTCCCTCCTTTATTGGCACCCTCTCGACAGCCTTTTCTCCCATACCTCCCCCCTTCACAAGTTTAAACCCCACTTTTCACCAATGAACCCCTCTATTTTCAACTTAAGGATTCCACTCTCCTCCAAATTGAGATAGAGCCTATCTCTAGCATACAGCTCCTTATCCTCCCAGGTCTCCCCCCCAATCCCCCATCAACCCATACCTTCTGGCCTCATACCACTCCCTGAGCCACTAGTTTATCTCCCTAATCTTCCTTTTGTGTTCCCCACTAGCCCTTGGCACCGGCAGGATTTCTGAGAAGGAAACTGTGCATCCTATGTCATGACAGACCCTGGCAAGCTCCCTGAATCTTGCCTGTATCTCTAGCTCGCCATTTCCTCAATGTCATTTGGCCCAGGTGGACCAGTATATCTGGGAACTCCCCACAATCCTTTGCCAGTTGATATACCTCATGCTTGGCCCTGTGCACTGTTAATCCAGGGAAGCATTTTGTTCTAACTGGCCAGGCTTCTCCCTCCCTATCCCATTTGATACCCCTGATCATAGAATCCCCCAACAGGAGCACTCTGACCACTCCTTTTCCTCCATTTCCCCCCTTCCATGTCCCTCATCCTTTCTACTGGCCCCTCCACCCAGCTGGCTCCTTGTTTCTCCCCCTGTCTGGGTGTCACATGCCGCCCCCTCCTTATTTACCCTGGCCACCCCCTCCCCTCCGATCCTATGCCTCTCCTCCTCCTGAGTATCCTTCTGTACCTCGCTAACTCCTCCCTCATTGCTCGCGACTGGTCCTTCTCCCCATCCGCTAAACTAGCCTGACTCATCCTCCCTTCCTTCCTGTCTCCGTGTAGTCCCTCCTTGCTTGTCATGCTCTCCTGGCCTAAACCCTCAGCTCCCTTTACTGTATTCTCCTTGTACTCTGGTCCTTCTCCTTGCCCTTTCCTCCCAACTGGTCCTTCTCCTTGCACTTTTCTTCCTCTTCCCCTGCCCCTCCTGCTCTGATTCACTGCTCCCCCCATTTTCCTTCATTCCAGGTTCCCTCCTTTTCCTCCTGCTATCCGGTCCCAGCCTCCTGCCCCCACTTCCTTTCCATCTCTAACCACCCCTATCATGGCTACATCACCCCCTCATCCTCAAGCAGAAGAAGAGAATTGAAGCAGTTACTGAGCGTAAGGTCTGATCCACCTCCCCACCTTGCTTCCTTCTGTCCAGCCCCAGCCATCTGCCTACTTCCCTGAGAATGTTGTCCCTCTGGCCCCCCTTTGTGAGGGTCCCCAGTTATCTGTCTGCTTCCTTGGTAGAGTCCTCCTTTTGGGCCCCCTCTGCCAGTGTCCCTATTTGACCCCTGAGTATTCTCCTGCATTCCTTTTCCTATGTCCCCACCCCTAGTGCTTGGTGCAACCCCATGGGAGATCTCCTGCCCCCTTCCCCAACCATACCTCCCCCCTTCCCCCAGCTGTCTCCTAATCCCCGCAACCCCCTCCCTAAGCTGTGCCAGCTGGTAGCACACTGGGCAACCACCGAACTTCCAAGCCCAGTCCAATATCATGGCTGCTCCACACCCTGTGCACCCCACCACCCTCCCAAATATGCCAGCCCTAATGACATGTGGTCCCATCCCCCTCCAAGTAGGTTTCCTTGGGTGAGCCACCAGGTTCCCCACTAGTCCAAGATACTCCTCTACTGCCTAGTCAGGTCACACACTAATCCTAGATACAGTCCCACAGTAAACTGGTAAACCTGTTACTAGGTGCAGTACAACACAGTAAACTTAAGGGAAGTGAACAACTCCCTAAGCTCCTCTCTCCCAGCCTTTAAATCAAACCCCCAGTGGCTAGAACTACATGAGCAGTACCTGCAGCCTTTTCCTCCAATTGCAGGGCAGGTGTTCCCCTATAAATTAGCAGAGCTCTGGGGAGGGGATGGGGAGGGTGGGTCTTGGGCCTACACCTGAATCTCTCTCTCTCTCGAGTGTATCAGCCCTGTGTCTTCCCCTCCAAGCCCGGCAGCCAAAGAACCAGCCCCAAGCAAATCCCACCAAATAGGTTTTAAATCAGAAGAAATAGGCTTCCATCAGTGCTGCCTGTTACACAGTGAAACATCCAACAAATGAGCCCACTTACAGCCACCAAACCAGTTTTCAAACTTTCCAACAGCCCCCAAAATAATACCCTGCTAGCCCCTTAGAAGAAAAAAAGAAAAGAAATAACCTTCTACCAAGTAAAATCCACAAGTAATCCAGAGTACGGGGAAGCAAACTGAATCCAATCAAAAGAGGTATCTTGTTTCTGGAAAGAAAACAAGGTGGTATCAGAATGGTTAACCTGGTTGTATTTTTTTTCTCCATGTTCATTGTAACTAATATAAAACCACTTTTTAACTCTCAACATAAATTATGGCACCCATGGGTGCTGGATGTTCTTACTTTAGTCATTCCCTTTTGGCCTGAACATGGGGAACTTCCTAGGCGAAAAAACCTTTAAACAGGTGCTGAACCACTTCCAAGTAGCTTTTGGTAAAATTAAGTTATGGTTATTAACTAAACACGATATTCAAGTCTTTACTAGAAAAGCCTTACATAAATATATAGTGATTCATTTGTTTAAGGAAAACACTCAGTATATAGGTAGACCTAATTCAGATAGAGAAATAATAGGACAAATGTTGATTTCTCCTAGGATCCTCCCTTCAACGTGGGATGTGTTATGGCTCTTGGTACATGGGAAGCTTACTGTGAAAGGTAAAGCATAGAGGTATGGAAGACAGATATTGTTTAAGACCTACTTGCATTGCTACAATTGAAACAATCCCGCATCTTTTTTTTTGATTGTCCATATATTGTACATTTTTAGCACCTAGTTAAGCAAAAATGGCCTGGTTCTCCTTTTTTTAATTTAAATATGGACATATTATGTTTGAGTAGTTTACCAAATGTATGGACGAAACATGATAGGCAGATGGTATGGCTCTTTTTGGTGTGTTTTAAATACTTCATATGGCAAGTTTGATTGTCTTTGCAGCAATTGATAGTTTCTGAGGAACAGTTGTTCTCTATGATAGAGCATCACATACTGTAATTACGGCTAAAGCTAAAGATTTTCGTTTACTTCCTCAGCAGGTATTCAAATCAAGGTGGGCCACTATCAACTGGATTGTATAACTGGTGCAGGTATCTTGCTTCCCTTTATGCCTTGTTTTAGGATAGAGTAAGTACAAGTATACCTTTGTACTAACATATGTGGATGAGGATGTGTAATAAATTACTACACTTTGGGTTTTTCCTAGGGTACAACAGCTTTGTTGTTTCTAATGTCCTTTTGGTATAGGGCATCTTTTAGCTGGCTCTCCCTTGTGGAGTGGAATGGGGGGGCTCTGGTTTTCCTTTAAGGGGTAAGATTTTTCAGACAGCGTACAGGAAATAGGAAGTTCATCTCTCAGATAGATGATATAGTAAAATATGTTGGAAATGTTAATGTATGATGTATTTTCCTGTTTATTACGAAATCTAAGATCCAATAACATCATGTGGGCTCTCCTTCTGCTAAACACTGATGGACAGAACATGTGCGGCAGATGCTTATATTCTGAATTTTATTTATTCTCAATTTCCTTTCCATGTTTATTGTATTATTGGTTGTAATTTATTGGTTTGGAGTGAATTGAACATTATTTGTATGATTTAACACTGTTTAGTATTTATTTGTTTATTACAGCTCTTATTAAATTCCACAACCTTTTTAGTGGAGGGAAGAGCATCTGTTTTCAATATATTTCATCACACTGGGATTACAAAACAGGAGTTTTGTATAAAAAGTATGCTATAATACTTATTTATGCTTCAATTCTATTTTTCTTATGATTAGGGTGTAATAATATTATCATGTTTATAATTTGCTTTTCAGTGTTAGAAAAAACTCCCATACTCTTTAATGGTGGGGGGGGGGGTACTTCCCATTTTTCTTTTTTGTACCACAATTTGAATGTATGCATGTAATACTGTTTTGTTGTACTCTCCTATTTCATTTACATGTAATTTCATGTGATGTAACACTATCTGTTTATGCTTTCTTTCAAGTTATAACACAAAAATTCCCCAACTCTTTTCAAGAAGTGCCATGGGATCTTTAACATCCACCTGAATTACTACCAGAACAGGCAGATGGGACATTGGTTTAATATCTCATCTGAAAGACAGCACCTCAGGAGTGCAGCACCCCCCTCATTCTACACTACAGTGTCAGCATTGGGAGTTAACCCAAGTGCCTGATGTGGGGATAGAACCCATAGCATTGTGATCTCCCAGCCTCAGAGGTGAGTGTGCTATCTCCTGGTTGATCATTAAAGCATTTACCTACCTAGCTATGTACCTACCTACCAGCCAAGTATTTGCAGTCATACAAATGAGATTCTTTAATGGTGTATCATGTGAGTTTGCACAGTACTGGTGACATACTCTAGGGTATGGCAGGCAGGCACGAGGACCAGCAGGTACCAGTGATACCACTGTAAATGTAGCAGCACTAGAAAGTTATTTGTAGCAATCAGGTTCACATGTAGGAGGATAAGGAGTGTTTGTTGTGCTCAGTTATTTTGGTGCCCAGAAGGCTTCAAACAAACTCATATCAATGAGACAGTCTGTACACTAGACAAATTTAGAAAGGGCATGAACTCACAGACTGCTTCACAAGAGGAAAAGGACCAAAGATGTTTGGCCTCCTCCCAAGAAAAATTGCTTATTGCACTGTGCAAATTAACTAAAGAGAAGCTCACACTGGGCATGGATGAAACTCACTGGGCAACAAAGACCTCTACCTGGGGTCTTTGAAAACCTTATCACAAACATTATATAACCACTCTTGTGGGTTACAATGCCTTTAATACTCAGCCTTTAATGCTTTTTTACTTGCTTGCTCATCATAGGTACTCACTGCTGCAACCAGAGCCAACACTACTGTTGCATTCACTGGACCAAGAATTGCCTAATCTACCTAGTGGCCACACTGTATGCAAGTGTCCCTTCCCCGTGAAAGACACACCGTAAGAGACTGAAAGAGTGGGAGTGAAAGTGCAGGACTGATGGCCCATGGGGGATTGTAATGCCGGAGCCCTGCTTAGCAATGAAAATTCCAGAGCAACAGAACAATCAGTAAACCATGCAATGGGGGAAGATCTGTAACTGTTGGGAAACTATTTAACAGGATTCAGCTTGCCTGCCAAGGACTTACAGATACCTTTGTTTGAGGTTTTGATATTTTGCAATTGCATGGCCTTTGGTATTGGGGTTTAACCACATTCACTGAACATTTCTGCCATTTAATTAAAAGTGCACTAATGCCAGCCAACTACAATATGAGTAACAAGAGCGGGTCTACAGGTGCAGAAATTGATATAGTCAGATATTTCCTGAAATTTCTGTGATGTCTGTAGAATAATTCCCTGCCTTCTTGCAGTGGCATTGTATGGAGGCCAGAGAGAATATCTTTAGAAATATCACAGAATATCTGTAAACATCTTACAATTGCTGTTACTGTACACCAGCATGGTGGGTACCTTTAAGGGTTTAAAGGTTAGATCACTGGTACCAGAGGGGAGAAGGTAGTGCATTTAGTACAGGACAGCTAGATAAATTCCCGGCAGATCCAAGATGGCGATGGGGTTGTAGCCATGCTAAAGAGCTCTTCAGGACATTTTGCTTAAAAAACTTTCTGGCATTCCTACTATGAAAAACATGGTGCCATTGCGTATCTTAAGGAAAACTCAGGAGTTTCTGAAAACTGAGCATTTGAAAAGGAAGAAGGATTCTTCCTGGTATGCTGGCTCATAAAGACCCACAGGATTGCTTTCTGACCGTTATTTCTGATCCTGGGGATTCCAGGGAAGTTTGCTGTACAGTGTTACGAGCCCGGGGGAGCCCTGAGACACACCATCCTGGAGATAAGTAAAAAACTAAATTCTTCCAGCTCTGATCTCCAGGACAATTCATTAGAAGCTTCAGCTTTAAAGTGTTTTTCTTCCTTACCACAGTCGTCACCTGCGGCTGGGGAGTCAATAAGCCAGCGTCCTATGGACAGTGCTGTTTATTAGGAACCGATTTACTCTATTCAGGTTACTGGCAGCTGTATTGTCAAGGAAGACAAGTTCTTGGATTTAAATTTACTGGTGCCCCAACTGAGGGTGAACGAATGAAATCTACTATGGAGATAGAACGCCAAAAATTAATGACCGCTCTGATGCCGACTCTGCCTTCAAGAGTGGACTTTAAAAATTTAAAGGAAGCATCTGTTTCTTTTTCTGGGCATTTTACTTTTATGACAGCTTTCGATAAGAAACTAGATGTTTTGATTACTCGAGCTGATGTGCTGGATAGAGGTATCAAGGAGATTAAAGTGGAGATGTTAAGTCTGCAAGATAATCAAAAATCTTTTCAAAAGGAACTGACTACTGTGCAACACAAAGTTCTTAAAAATGATGCTTTAACAACAACTAACCTCAGATCGATTGTAACGTTACAGAGTAAAACAGTGGCACTGGAGAACACTATGCGACATAAAAATGTAAGACTTGTTGCCATTCCTAACTCCTATGACAAGGCCTTTAATTCTTTAAGGGAATCTTCTGAAACATCTATTTATATGTCTTAAAACTGCCGGCAGCTAACCTGCCCTTCATAATGAGGGCTTTCAGGACTCTTACGCGATCAAAACCTGTGCAAAAAATGTACTCTCAGGTTGTTAGTTATGATTTTGTTTTGCCAGAACTAGCACACTAAGCTGAAAGCTTTTTTTACAGGTGCGATCTGGGAGCACAGATAAGTTATGTGACTTGCTCAGGGTTACACAGTCTGCAAGTAGAAGCTGTGGGATTCAAACCCAGCTTTGGTCGGTTGGCTGTCACCAGATTTGCAGCTCAGAGCCTTAAACCACTACACTAAACTGTCTCTGAGATTTCCTCTCACCAGTTTCTGCTGCTGTTTTTATTAAAGCACAGACTGATGTAAACCTGTTTAAGTATGTGTCTGGGCCCAAGAGTGCCATTATTTTTTCAATGGCATTCGATACTGATCGAGATCTTGTTCTAAATGCAGCATTAAAACTGGGAGCACTGTGTTATAAAGAAATAGTGTGTCACATCTTTCCTGATATTGCTTCAGCAACTCAAAATAGGAGGAAACAATTTCTGCTGTATAAGGATGACGCAAAGGAAATTGGAGCGACTATGAAAGTTCTGTACCCTGCTAAATGTTCCCTTATATGTTTATATTATGAATAAAAAAAATGCAGAAAAAGGGAAGAGAGGAGAGAAAAGAGAACTATTCTGAGCAAGAAATGTCACCACTGGAAGACGACAATTGAGGGCTAAAAATATATAAGAAGTTCACAACTTTATAAATTATTATTTTTTTTTTTTTGCTAATCCTTTTTTACCCTTGCTGGCTACTGTTCTGCCTGGGTCTTCTATGCATCCTGATGCTCCGGCCACTGTCTGATACCTCCCAGCTCCTTAGAGACCCTCACCTATTACCCCCACGGCTTGTCCCCCTCAGTGGGGTGGTGGAGAGACTCCTCTAATCTCCGCCAAGTCTGGATCCAGTGTTCAGCGATGCCTCCTGAGCTGGGTGCCCTGTAGGATGGCCATCAAGCCTCCATGACTGGTCACCATTTTTCCTTGTTCTGACCCTATGAATGGGGCATGCAATGGCGCCAAGGGAAGGAGCGTGCATGCGTCCGCACATGCTCCCTTCTGGTGCCATGCCACAACTCAGCCCCACTGTGTATTGCCAGTGCACCACCTCCAGCCTCCAATAGGGGCCAAAAATGCACCGACAACTAGGATCCCCCCACCTCAGAGAGAACGAGCAGTCACTCAGATGCTCAATCCCTCTCTTCCCCAGCCGACCTCCGGCGGCCCGAGTCCATTCCCAAACCAGGTTGCCGGCATGGAAGGAGGTGTGGTGTTCAGCACCTCAACCCTCAGTACTACCGGGCTATAAATTAATTACTATATGATTTTTGTTTTTGTGGATCAGAGAGGTAGAATTAATATTAAGCTTTTGATAGGTATTAAGTTACTATATCTATTGATTTAAGGTCTTTCCTAAGTTATTCTTAACTATTATCTATAATATACATCTTTAATTTCTTGGATCCACCCCCCTCCCCCTTGTTATGGTGGACTTTATCTATGTGGGGTTGTTGATTAATTTTGTCTTTGTGTGGGATACACTTGGATGTATTGAGAGCTGTACATTCACTAAATAAACAAGCATTTGTCAATGATGAATGTTGATTGTGTTGGTCTGTTGAACTCGCTCAGTGGCCCTCTGTCACTGGCTCAGTCTGTTTGTCCCGGTGCTGCTGGCTGCTCTTTTGTACTGGGCTGCTGCCTGCATTGGCACCTTGTTCTGCTGAGGAAGAAATCCGCAGCTGTCCTGACAGAGCTCCATTGAGGGCGCTCACTCCCCCGTCTCACTCACTCATTCTGATTCTTCTGGCGCTGCAGGCTGCCCTTTTGTACTGGGCTTCTGCCTCTGTTGGTGCCTTTTCCTGCCCACAAAGAAATATGCAGCAGCCCCGACAAAGCTCCGTTGAGCTCGCTCACTCCCCTTTTCTCACTCACTCATTCTGTTCTACCGGTGCTGCAGGCTGCCCTTTTGTACTGGGCTCCTGCCTGCATTGCTGCCTTCTTATGTCCACAAAGCAATTTGCAGGAGTTACAATACAGCTCTGTTGAGCTCACTCACTCGCTCATTCTAGGTTGTCTGCCACTGCAGGCTGCCCTTTTGTACTGGGCCCTTGCATGCATTGCTGCCTTTTTCTGCCCACAAACAAATCTGCAGCAGTCCCAACAAAGCCCCGTTGAGCTCATTGACTCCCCTTCCCTCACTCGCTCGTTCTGCGTGTCCTGGCCAGAAAGAAATCTGAAGCAGTCCTGACACAGCTGCACTGAGCTCGCTTACTCTCCCACTGTCACTCGCGCATTCTGTTTCTGCCGGTACTGCAAGCTGGCCTTTTGTACTGGGCTGCTGCCTGTGTTGATGCATTTTCTGCCCACAAAGAAATCTGCTGCAGTCACACTAGAGCTGCCTTGAGCTCGCTCACTACTGCTCTGTCACTCACTTGTTCTGTTTCTCTTGGTGCCGCAGACTGCGCATTTGTATGGGGCTCCTGGCTGCATTGGCACCTTTGTCTGTCCACAAAGAAATCCACAGCTGTCTCGACAGAGCTCCTTTGAGGTCATTCAGTCTCCCTCTCTCATCGCTCATTCTGTTTTCCTGGTGCAGCAAGCCGCCCTTTTGTACGAGGCGCCTGCCTGCATTGGTGCCTTTTTCTGCCCACAAAGAAATCCCAGCAGTCCTGATAGAGCTCTGTTGAGCTCACTAAGTCCCCTTGTCTCACTCGCTCATACTGTTTCTCCCACCGCTGCAGGTTGGCCTTTTTTACTGGGCCCCTGCTTGTATTGACCCCTTTTTCTGCCCATAAAGAAATCCGCAGCAGTCCTGACAGCACTTCTGTGAGTTCGCTCACTCCCCCTCCTTCACTCACTCTCTCGTTTTGTTTCTCCCAGTGCTGCAGGCTGCCCTTTTGGACTGGGCTCTTGTGTTGGGGCCTTTGTCTGCCCACAAACAAATCCACAGCAGTCCCGACAGAGCCCAGTTGAGCTCGGTCACTCCCCCCTCTCACTCGGTCGATCTTAATGTGTCCCAAACACTGATTTCCCAGAGTGACTGTGCTATTGTCCGGCAAGAGTGCAAAAACATATTTTAGCCAGGATGTGAAAAATGACAGCCGTAGTGTTCATAAGGAGTTGTGAAAAAAATGCCAGCGTTGAAAATGTGGCATGACAGTATTACAAATTTGCAAAGTTACAAGGGTGCATGGAAACAGTTCAACACACGCTTGTAACGCAGTCGTGTCATGGAGTTTCGTCGCCAAATTTTCAACATAGGGATTTTAGGACCTCTGCTCATAAACAGTGCCTCTGTCATTTTCTTAATCTGTCCTGAACACTGATTTCCCACAGTGACCACGTTATTCTGCACTGGACTTGTGAAAACACATTTCGGTCAGGATGTGAAAAATGACAGCTGTACTGCTTATAAGGAGATGTGAAAAAATGGCACTGTTGAAAATCTGGTGTGACAATATTACAAATCTGCAAAGTTACAAGGGTGCATGGAAAGTGCGCAATGCACACTTATAACACAATCAATTGAAGGGCTATCATCACCAAATTTTCAACATAGGCATTTTAGGACCTCTACTCATGAACAGTATCATTGTCATTTTCTTAATCTGTCCTGAAGAGTGATTTCCCACAGTGACCACTCTATTCTGCGCTGGAAGTGCAAAAACACATTTCAGCCAGGATGGGAAAAATGACAGCTGTACTGTTCATCAGAAGGTCTGGTAAAATGGCAATGCTGAAAATCTGGAGTGAAAATATTATAAAGTCGCGAAGTTACGAGAGTGCGTGGCAACTGCTCAATGCACTCTCGTAACACAGTCATTTTATGGAGTATTGTTAGGAAATTTTCAACATAGGCATTTTAGGACCTTTACTCATGAACAGTGTCACTGTCATTTTCTTAATCTGTCCTGAACACTGATTTCCCCAGTGACCGCATTATTCAGAGCCGGAAGTGCGAAAACACATTTCAACCAGGATGTGAACAATGACAGCTGTACTGCTCACAAGGAGGTGTGACAAAATGCCAATGTTAAAAATCTGGTGTGAAAATATTGCAAATTCACGAAGTTACGAGCGTGCGTAGCAACTGCACAACGCATGCTCGTAAAACAGTCGTTTTTTGGATTTTTCCCACCAAATTTGCAACATAGGCTTTTTGAGAGCCCGCCTCATGAACACTGGCACTGTCATTTTCATTAATCAGCCCCAAAGGGTGATTCTGCGCAGTGACTGCTAAACCACCTTTTGGGGCCGGTTAACGCCATGACAGTTCAAGAATTCATGAGGAGAGTCCCAAAAACCCCATGTTGAAAATTTGCTGAAAAAATTCCCAAAAATGCCTGAGATATGCACTAAAGTTGAAAAAACCCTATTCATTACCTTATACAGCTTACCGGCATTTCCTCAGTTTGCGGTCGGCTTTGAAGAGTGCAGATGTGTTCTCGGTCCACATAAGATCGTCGCGCCCAGACTCTGGAGGTAAGTATGGGATGGGGGTGGGGAGGCAGGGTGCGCAGTAGGTGGGTGCGGGTTGTGGGAGGGGCAGGAGACTACGAGGGACCGTTTCCTTTTTTTCAGGTAGAAAAAAAAACAAAAAAAGTTACGGGACCATTTTCAAGTTCACAGGGGCATGTGGCATGCTGGGGTGGGCTTCCAGTATGCCACTGGAGTCTGGCTTTAGGGGGGCAGCTGTAGCCAATGGGGGATTGGGCACCCCCATCGGCAAACAAGAAAAGGGGCATATGGCATGCTGGGGTGGGCTCCCAGCGTGCCATTGGTGTCTTGTTTTTTGGGGGGGGCAGCTGTTGCAGACGGGAGATTGGGCAGCCCCATCAGCAAACAACAGGACGGGGAATTCTTTTCTGCCAACAGGTATTGGGCACACCCGTCGGCAAACAACAGAAGGGGGAGGAATTCTCTTCTGCCGACGGGGATTGGGCACCCTGTTGGCAGACAATAAAATGGGGGAGGGTGACAGTATGCTGATGGGGAGTGGGCTCCCCCATCGGCAAATAAACATGGGGGGGTAGATATTGTTTGTGAATATGGCAACAAGCCACTGCCATGTTCACAAACAATATCAGACATCCTACATCCCGCCCTGCAATGACGGGTCGCTCCCTCATTGCGGCGGATGGCTGACGCTGCACTGACGAGGCAGCCCCTGATTGCAGCGGCTGACTCTTTTAGAGTTAGGCACACTGGCTGAACTAGTGTCAGCAGCAGCATGCCATGGCATTGGGGGATGGGGGACAAGCCTTTGCAGGCTGTGGGGGCATTGGGCACAACAGCGCCATGCCTCCACAACCTGCTTGTGGAGAAAACTGACACAACATGTTTCTTGCGAATGCGCACAATCAACATAAAAATGAATCTAAATAAAAAAAAGGGAGCTAGATCAATACTGTATTTTGCATTGTGATGTGGAAGTGGGCTGCATGCAAGGGTTGTACCCAACAGGGCATTTTTAAATACAGCCCAGGAAAGTATTTAGTTTGGTTACAGTTGTATAAGGTGAGTAAAGAGCAGACTCTGTTGTTAGGCTGGGCCTACAAGGCCAGCCTCTTGCAACCAGCTACCTCATACCGCAAAAAAGCCCTTTTTCCCTCTTTGGGTTTGCCACCCTACTAAAGCTGTGTTTACTGTTTGCATTTATTTACCTGCTGCAATCTCTTTGCAGTTAAGGGCATGCTTTTTGGGGACTTACAGACATTGTTTGGGAACATGAGTGGGTGACTACAGTGGGTAGGTGAGGTACAGCATCCTAGAGGGTTGTACCACTGTCTCACCAGACCCACTATAATCTTACGCTGGATGGAGGCACTGCACTACTTTCTTTCTTTCAATGGATGCAACCCCACCACACTTGTTAAGGGAGCTCTGATGAGCCCTGAGGCACTGTGACTTCTACAATAACATGGTGGCAAGTAAGGTTGTTGGGCCCCACTCCCTGAAGGCATCTGGGAGAGTACCCACCATATAATTATACTGCCCCTCTCTACCAGAAGAGAACTCATCCTTGTAGGGGACTTCAGTATAGACTGGTAGTGTGCCTCAAGTGAAGATGCAAAAAGGTGAACCAGAGAAAACTCACTTGCCCAACTTCTCTCCACTGATGCCAGAGTGATTGTCAAAACAAGAAAGGGGACATGTGTTGATTGCATATAGACACAGAGGCATGAGAGGGTTCCATTCCTAGCATTACGGTCTCTGCAGATGCCATGAGTGATCATAACAAAGTCTGTACATGAAAGTGTAGAAATGGAAGGACACCCTTTCGATACATTAGGATTAATGTGTTTTACAAGCTTGATCCCTTCCTTATTGCCAATGAAATTGGCAAAATTAATTGAGAGAGATTTTATTTCACAACAGATGTAGAAGATACCTGGAGGTAATTCCAAGGTGAGACCATGTCAGCTTTTAACAGACTTATCCCTAACAAAACTTTTAAGATCAGAGGAGATCATAAAAATTGGACCATTGCTGGCTCCTTGAATTCATGCAGATGCATGACAAGGCTTTGGACAGGTACAAGAAGACAAGCCTTGACATTGACTGGACTGCATACTACAGATTAAAAAAATACTTGTGTCACACTGGTGAGAAAAGCCAAAGCTATTTACTTTACAAACTACAGGTCACCTAATTTGAGGTCATCCAGTAATATATGGAAAGGTGTTAGATCCCTCTTGGGTAAGCACCAGCACAACAATTTAACCCACCTCTACTAGACACATCATAGATGCTCAAGATATGTCCAGTGCACTAAATCTCTACTTCACCAATTTTAAACCTGCCCTTTCCTACTTGCCAGAATTCACCCGTGAGTGCATCCAGGCAGTCTTTATCTCAGTGATGCTAATAATCTGCCATGGGCCCAGCTTTCTCACTCAAACAAATAAGGCAATAGGTCACCTTAAAATGTTGTTGCCGACTGATGTATCTAAGAGGGCTAGGGCAGATGGGACTGAACCCAGGTTGCTCAGATTGCAGCAAACCAACTAGTCTTCCCTTAAGCCATCTACAGTCTACTAGCTGAAACAGGACAAATCTCAAACATCTGGAAATGTGCTCCTGTCACTCCAGCTGTGAAGGCCGTTAACTCAAGGGACCTGAATAATGATAGGTCAATATCAGTCCAGACCACCTTAAACAACATCCTGGAAAAACCCACATATAGCCAGATACTCTCATTCTGCCTTGACAAACACCCTTGCAAAGAAATAATCTGGTTTCAGTCCAAGGCTCTCAACCACCACTGCCCTGTTAAAAGGTACAAATGATGTTGCTTGTGCACTAGATCTGGGAATCTTACTGGTGCCATTTTGATAGACCTCACTAAGGCATTTGACACTATAGACCACAAATGTCTACTCATAAAACTGAGAAAATAGGAATGTCAGAACCACAATAGCCAGGATGGAAAATTACCTGACTGGGAGGAAACAGCTAGTAATATGAATTGGAATTACATTAGACTCCTGAGAACTCATGCTAGTGTACCACAAGAGTCTATCCTGGAGCTGCTTTTGTTTACACTGCTTGTGAATGACATCATTATGGAACATACTGACATAAATGTCTACCTATATGCAGATGACACAGTAATGTACACTAGCTCTATATCCGTGAGGGACCTAATTAATCAATAACAGTGTTTGTTTGATAAAGTGTAGCATTGTATGTTTCTAAATGGGTTGCTACTAAATATAAAGAAAATCAATGTAATGATCTTTTCGAATAAATGTGGAAATATCTCCACAGCTGAAAGGGAGTGCCTAGAAAAAGTCTGAAGCTTTAAGCACTCTATCTAGGAAGTGTGGCTAGATCCCTATGTAGCCTTTGATCAATGCATGGAGCATTCAGCAAAAGCCATACACTAAGAGACTGACAGGCTACACATACACAAGTACTGCCTGGACATGCAGACCAGAAAGCTAATCCTAATGCAATGTCTTCTCCCCTCTCTAGAACATGTCAAACAATGCTACACAAGGTAACTGTCATCTACAACCAAGCACACAGGGTTACACTGGATGTGTGATGCACAGCTCATCACTGTGACCTATGTGAGTCACTTGAGCCCCCATATTCAACCATGGCTGTTTATGTAATGCAGAAACATCGTGTGTGGCTGTCAGAGAGGCATATTTACAGAGGCAGAATGCCTGTCTGGCACACACTGCCTGCATGAATATCAGGCTGTGGAAGTGCAATAAAAAAGTGAATATGCATGGTTCACCATGACTCCTGTGTGGGCAACAAACACCCAGGAGTAAAGGGAGGCTTGCATGTCTCAAATGGGATTGCGCATTTCCTCCTATGTGCTGTATTTATAGGCCAGCATGTTAATGATAACATATGGTATGCAAGGAATAAGGGGCCATTTGTATGCTATTATGTGGCCATTATCAGCACTGCACAATGCCTCCTTGCACATATCCACAGAGGCACTGTGCAAAGCCTTGGTAATTTCCTCCACCCTCACCAATCCCTGTATACTCATGTAGAAACTCCTGGCAGCCTAGTGGTACACCCCACTCACCCTGATCCCATTGTTAAATGTACTATACACTCTCTTTGTCTAGTGGTAACCCCCTCCCACCCCCTTCCCTCATGTGACAGTAAGCACACTGGTAGTCTAGTGATACTCCCCTCCTGCCGATTGATAAGGGGTGCTACTAGATTACAAGGGTACTTAATGTGACATGGGGAGTTGGGGCAGAAGGGGGTGCCAATAGGCTACCAGGGTGCTGAATGTGACATTGGGAGTATCAGCAGGAAGAGGGTAGGTTTCTTGTTACTGCATGGCACCCCTACAGCCAGGAGGTATGCAGGGGGTGTCATGCATCACTGTAGACATTGATGAAGGTAGGGTTTGGAAATGTTAAATAGCACTGCCTTAGCAGCCATTTAATGTTTCCAGGCTCCTTTACATATAATATTGAACCTTGCATGAAAGAGGTTTCCCTCATTTGCGTGGGCACTGTGGTGTATTTCCTGTAGCTGTGCTATGTGTTGTGCACTTTGCTGAGGCATCCTTTGAATATGGCCTCCACCCCATTCAGACATGCTATGTCCAGTTAGTATAGGACTATTCATGTTAGCACCATGGTACCCTTCAAAATGTGGAGGCCATGCATTCTAGCAGTTTACAATAGAAGAAAGTTTACCATCTGAGTCGTCTGCTTACCCAAACTATTTATATTTACAGGCTAAGGTCACAGACAAGGGAAGTCCACCATGCTCCAAAAACGAAGCATATCAAAGGTAAAAAGGCAAGCCTTGCAGCATCCAAAAGCTGGAATGCATGGCCAGACCATATTAAGTGTGTTGATAGCCTTCCCCACTTCATGTCAGCTATGTATATGCACTTAGACAAACCATGCATCTGTCACAAAGCATAAAAGGTGATCTTCTGCATTTTTTGTACAGATCTGCCACTCAAATGTTATGCTTCATTACTTAAGACTACATACCTCCTATCTTGCTCACATCTGGTTGCCTTCTATTGGCAAGGCCATTTTCCACTAAATGCTGTGTACTTGTACAGTATATGTAAGATGTAACTGTAGAGATCTACAAATGCTGTATAAAGTATACCTACCTTCATATCAATGGAACAATAACTATCGTACCACTGTAACCAATTCTATACCCTGTATATGAAAGCTAAGTAATTTATGTAAAATTTTCTGTGAGCCAGGAGCAGAGCAAGATAGCACTGGTAGGGTGAGGAGTGGTGTGCTGTGATCATCTCTGAACTCTCCTCTTGCCTTGTTGAAACGAGAGTGCAGATTCTTTTCAGTAGGTAAACTGCAGTGATGATCTTGCTCTCCCAATTTTTCTAAGCATTTTCTCTCTCATGAAATGTCTCTTCAAATAAAATCAGTGCAGGAAATCAGAGCATACTTTCCGAGGGTGTCTGCCTGAAGAAAGAGACACAAATAAAAGAAACTCGAAAATACCACCCCGGGGTGGGGGGGGGGGGGGAGACATAGCTGCCTCAAAGCGTAGTAGCAGAAAAATGTCCACTCACCCTACTTATTAAACTGAAAATCTTACCAGGAAATGCAGCTGAAGTAAAGAATAAAGTGTCTGTGGGAATATGCTAAACAGTGCTCTTGCTGAAAATGCTGGAAATGTATCGTACTCAGTATTGGAGTCAATAGTACCAAAAGATAATGCAAACAAAACTGAGAATGGTTAAAAAACTAGCAGTTGAAGGGAAAAATACCATTCAATTACCAGGAATTCCTCACTATGCTTAACTACTGCAAATCAGCCTACTGGTTTGAGCTGCCCTGGAGATCAGAATTTTATGCAAATTAGAGAATCTTGGAATGAAATTAAAGTCTCTGCTGCATGGTCATGTTCCACTTTGCCCTCTAACACCAGATTTATTTCTCCACCTGAGGAAGAAGTCACTTCTAAGAGTTCTCTCCATCTCTCTTCAATGGATTCAGTTTTCTTTAGTATTTTATTTACTTTCTCTCAGTATTGTTTTAGTTTTTTGAATCTCTGCATTAGCTAGTCTTTGTTATTGTGTTTTCTAAACTTTGATCACTATTCTTTGGTTTCTGACTGCTTCCCTGGCATGGGAGAAAGCTCCTTGACTTGCGGTTTTCCCACTTTGGGAACAGCTTTGAAAAAACAAACAAAAAACATAAAAACAAAAAACAAATAGACATCTTTATATTTGCTTGAGCACTCATGTGCAAGAAACATACGATGATCAAAATGCAGTGCCGTACAGTTGAGAAAGGAGAGCACCGCTTGAGTGAGCAGTGCTCCCTCTCCCCACACACACACACGCGCACGCACATTGCATACTCATGCTCTCCTACCTCCCCCACGCACACACTGTATGGCTGATAGGGGTGCCCAATCCCCCGTTAGCTCTACTGTTCCTCCCCCGCAGTCTGTATGGCCGACGGGGGTGCCCAAACCACGGCGGCTCTACTGATTCTCCCCAGACTATCGGGTGCCACGCTGGGACCCCCACCCTAATGTGGCAACAGGTCCTATGGCTGATGGGGGTGCCCAATCCCCCATCAGCTCCACTGCCCCCCAACAGCCTTCCAGCTGCCATGCTGGGAGCCCACCCCAGCGTGGCAAACATCCTGCCGTAGTCCAAATAAAAAAATAACCTGAAAGAAACAAAACCTTCCCTCGCTGCTGTCTTCACCCTCTCCCACCCGCACTCACCCACTGCGAACCCTGCTCTCCCCACCCCCCACCCATACTTACCTCTGGAGCCGGACGCATGATCTTCGTGGACCAAACATATCTGCACTCTTCAAAGCCAACCATGAACTGAGGAAATGCTGGTAAGCTGTATAATGTAATGAATAGGGTTTTTTCAACTTTGCTGCATATCTCAAGCATTTTATGGAATTTTGGCACCAAATTTATAACATGGGTTTTTGGGACCCCTCCTCATGAATTCTGTCACTGTCATGGCGTTAATCGGGCCCGAAGGGTGATTTTGCGGTCACTGTGTGAGATCACCTTTCAGGACTGATTAATGATATGATAGTGCCAGTGTTCATAAGTGGGGTATCAAAAAGTCTGTGTTGAAAATTTGGTGAAAACATTCCTAAAAATGAATGTTTTACGAGCGTGTGTTGCACTGTTCCTACGCATGCTCGTAGGTTCACGAATTTTCAATATTTTCACTCTGGATTTTCAACATTGCCATTTGACCACACTTCCTTATGAGTAGTACAGCTGTCATTTTTCACATCTCACCCAAAATGTGTTTCCGCGCATGTAGTGCACAATGGCGCAGTTGGTGTGTGAAATCAATGTTTGGAACACATTAAGAAAATCTCAGTGATAATGTTCATGAGCAGAGGTGTTAAAATGGCTATGTTAAAAATTTGGTGAAAAAATTCCCAAAAATGACTGTTTTACAAGCATGTGTTGCGCTGTTCCTACGCACGCTCGTATGTTCACAAATTTTCAATATTTTCACTCCAGATTTTCAACATTGCCATTTTACCACACCTCCTTATGAGTAGTACTGCTGTCATTTCTCACTTCTCACCCAAAATGTGTTTCCGTGCATGTAGCGCACAGTGGCGCAGTCGGTGTGCGAACTCAATGTATGGAACACATTAAAAAAATCACAATCAAACTGTTCATGAGCAGAAGTGTTAAAATGGCTATGCTAAAAATTTGGTGAAAAAATTCCCAAAAATGACTGTTTTATGAGCCTTTGTTGCGCTGATCCTACACACGCTCATAAGTTCGCAAATTTTCAATATTTTCACTCCAGATTTTCAACATTGCCATTTTACCACACCTCCTTATGAGCAGTATAGCTGTCATTTTTCACCTCTTGCCCAAAACGTGTTTCCACCCATGTAGCACACAATGGCGCAGTTAGTGAGGAAAATCAATGTATACGACACATTAAGAAAATCACAGTGACACTGTTCATGAGCAGAGGTCTTAAAATGGCTATTTTGAAAATTTGGTGAAAAAATTCCTAAAAATGACTGTGTTACGAGTGAGCATTGTGCAGTTTGCACGCACCCACGTAAGTTCGGGAATTTGTAATATTTTCAGTCCAGATTTTCACCAGTGGCATTTTTCCACACTTAATTATGAACAGTACAGCTGTCATTTTTCACAACATGGCCGAAATGTGTTTTCACACTTTGAGCACAGAATTGCGTGGTCTCTGTGGGAAATCATTGTTCGGGACAGAAAAAGAAAATCACAGAGACACTGTTCATGACTGGAGGTCCCAAAATTCCTGTGTTGACAATCTGCTGTAAACAATTCCCAAACTAATTACATTATGGGTGCACGTTGCACAGTTTCTATGCACGCTCGTGACTTCACCATTTTTTTAATGTTTTCACTGCAGATTTTCAACATTGCCATTTTTTACACCTCCCCATGAACAGTACAGCTGTCATTTTTCACATCCTGTTCAGAATGTGTTTTTGCCCCGTGGTGACAAATGCCATAGTCGCTGTGCAAAAGCAGCTTTCGGCTAACAAACTGACATTGCCACTATTCATGAGGTGGGGGTCACAAAAAAACCATGTTGAAAATTTGGAGTGAAAATACCAATGAATGCCTGAGGCGTTAGGGTTTCCGACCATAACACCCCACCCTGTAGAGAAAGACAGGCATCAGGGCTGTGGCTTGGGATTGTCACCTGCAATGCTCATACCATTCCACCCCCACCCACACCCTGCAGCCACTGAGAGGCATCGAGGTGTGCCTTGGACTCTTCGGCCCCAAAGTTCACCCCATTCTCCTATACCACACCCATCTCATAATATTTCCTGATGGAATAGGGTGCGCATAAGGGCCAAAGACCCCAAGGCACACTGTGACACTTGTCGGTGTCTGCACGGTAGGGGGTGTGGTGAAATGGCATGGCCTTTATGCCTGATAACCCAAAGGCACACCCCAATGCCTGTCACTATCTGCAGGGTGGTGATGGGGTTGGCTTCAGTTCAATACTTCACTGCCATTCCTATTATGCAGCTCTGTAACTCCTACACTACCAATGCCAATGCCAGCAAGCAAACATTCGGCATTGACAAATGCTTATTTATTTGTGAAACTGCTTTCTTTACTCCTTTGTGGTTGTTTTTCATTCTGGTTCCCCTTTTCTGGGAACTGAGATGCAATTGGTGTTTTTCATTTAAATTTCACAGATAAAACCACTTGTTAGTGGTTCATTTATATTTGAGGGACTGAACCACAAACTACATTTTTTTCTATTTTTGGAACCAAACTGAATTTGTGGTTCCCGCGACTGGCAGATCTGACAGATCCAAAAAGAAAACAGGACCCACAAGCTTAAACAATTGAAAAAATTGTTTTAACCTCTTGTCTATTGCAGACTGCTACGAGTTGTGTTTGAGGTGCCTGGATCCAGATCACCTTTCTCCTGACTGTGAGCTTAGTATCAAATTTTGTCCTAAGACTATTGAAATGAGGGCTAATCAGAAGAAGTTATGGCTTCTCAGTCTGTCTCAGCATCATCAAAATACTCAGAAGAGGGTCCAAACCCTCATAGTAAGCAGAAGGACAAGTCTGCTAAAGATGGCTCAGAGTCCAGGATGTCTGAACAGAGGATCCCTGAAACCAGAAAATGTAAGAACGCCTCTAAGCAGGTACTGAGGATGGTGCCTGCTAAGAAAAAGCAAAAAGAAAAACATGCCATTACCCCTCCTCCTTAAGAAGGAAAGAAATCATCAGTGGACAAGAGTACAATGCCCTCAGTAGAGGACATAACCAAGACATGGCAGTTTTTCCAGGCCTTCCAGGCTGTGGGTTCTCTGATTGGCATAATGGTTTTAGTACCTACCCCAGTTCTGGAGGAGCAAGGGGCTGAATTTTATTATGATGAGGAAGAGAATGAGGGAGAATCTACTGAGCCTGATGGTTCCCCGAACAAGAATCTGGCTCTTCTCCCCATGCCGAGGATAACTTCTTCTAACATTATTCCTTTATGAGGCAAATGGTAAACACCCTTAACCTCTCCACCCAGGAGACTGCTTAGTATGAAGATGAGGTAGAATTCCTGGACATGATGGGGTTAACCCCAACTAAGAAGTAGCTTTTGCTGGTCCACATGTCCCTAAAGAAGGCAACCTGCAAGCTTTTGCAAATGCCATCCTCTACCCCTCATATTGACAACAAATAGAAAAGAAAAACCAGCTGGACAAACAGAGTGGTGAATATCTTTATCCCCACCCTGACCATGAGAGGGTAGTACAGGCTATGGCCTGTGACAAGGCAAAAGTTCCCCTCTCTACCCAGTCCCAAGATAAGGTTAGGGAGAAAAAGATAGTGTTTAGGAAGTATAAAGAAACACAGAAGGAGCAGGTTAGAGAACTGTGCCAGTTAAAGCAGAAGTAAGTGGGGAAGGCAGTCAGAATAGCAAAGGCCCAAACTGAGGAAAAGATAGCCAACTTGGTTAGGAAGGGGGGTAAAATCTTTTATAGGTACATTAGGGAGTGAAGAAAGACAAAGGGAGGGATAGTGAGGCTGAATAAAGGGGACGGTGGGTGGGTAGAGAGGGACAGTGAAAAAGCAGGGCTACTGAACGAATACTTCTGCTCAGCAGTGAGAAAAGAAGAGGAGGAAGAGGTACCTAATCCAATCAATAGAAGCACTCTGGATATGGGGGTCACTCCCAGTCCTTTCACAGAAGAAAGGGTTCTGAAAGAACTCCTAAAACTGAAGGTGGACAAAGCAATGGGGCCTGATGGGATTCAACCCAGAATTCTAAAAGAACTAAGGGGAGAACTAGTGACACCACTGACTACCCCTTTTAACAAATCATGGGAGGATGGTGTGGTATCTGAGGACTGGAGGATGGTGGATGTGATTCCCCTTCACAAAAGTGGGAGCAAGACAGAGGCAGGAAACTACAGACCTGTCAGTATGACCTCAGTGGTAGGGAAAATGATGGAATCACTTCTGAAGGAAAAAATTGTTGAATACCTAGAGATCAGTGGGGCACAGGACCCAAGGCAGCATGGATTCAGAGTGGGAAGGTCATGTCAGATGAATCTAATAGATTTCTTTGACTGGGTGACCAAAGTAGTTGACCAGGGAGGGGCTGTGGACATGGCCTACCTAGACTTTAGCAAGGCATTTGACATAGTCCCACAGAAAAGATTAATAAACAAATTAGCCAACCTGGGAGTGGGTTCCAGGGTGGTAGCCTGGGTAAAACATTGGCTGGACAACAGAACGCAGAAGGTAATAGTAAATGGAGTCCACTCTGAAGAAAGGAAGGTTATTAGTGGGCTACCGCAAGGTTCAGTACTGGGTCCGATTCTTTTTAATGTCTTTATAAGTAACAAAGCAGAGGGACTGGAAGGAAAAGTATGTCTCTTTGCAGACGACACAAAGATCTGCAACAGGGTTGATACACAAGGGGGTGTGTGGAAAGGATGAGAAGAGACTAGGCAAGATTGGAGGAAAGGTCAGAAGTATGGCAGCTTGGATTCAATGCAAAGAAGTGCAAAATAATGCACCTGGGAAACAAAAACCCAGGGGAACAGTACACAATGGTGAGGAAATGGACCTTGGGGTAATCATATCAGATGACCTAAAGATTAGCAAGCAATGTGAGAAGGCAGTAGGGATGGCTGGGGAGATACTGGGATGTATAGGGAGAGGCATCACCAGTAGAAAACAAGAAGCTGTTGTCCCTCTGTACAGACAGTTGGTGAGGCCCCATCTGGAGTAATGCATCCAGTTCTGGAGTCCCCATCTCTGCAAGGGCATAGACAGAATGGAGGCAGTCCAGAGGAGGGTAACTAAAATGGTGAAGGGTCTGCAACAGAAGCCATACAAGGAGAGACTAAAGGAGCTTAATATGTATACCCTTGAGGAAAGGAGGGAGAGGGGGGACATGATAGAAACTTTTAAGTACCTCAAGGGAATCAACAAAGTGCAAAATGGTAGCATGTTTCCGAAAAAGAGATGTGCAAGAACAAGGGAACACAATTTGAAGAAAGAGGGAGGACAGCTCAAGGGCAATGTGAGGAAGTATTTTTTCACAGATAGATGTATAGAATGGCCTTTCTGAAGAGGTCATGGGGTCAAAAACAGTGGGGTAATTCAAGAATGCATGGGACACATATATGGCAATTCTTATGGGAGGTAGGAAAAATAGGCTGTTGGTTAACTAGGATCTGCAGCTTATCCAGTAGGTAGGGAAATGGGCAGACTAGGTGGGCCAAGTGGTTCTTATCTGCTGTCAAAGTCTATGTTTCTGTGTTTCTAAGAACTCTAGGAGGCTTGATAGCATTGGGAAAAATGTCTACACCTCAGCATCCCTGCTCCTCAGACAAGCAGCCTACATGGCTTATACCAGAAGGTTCTGTGGAGCTCCATTCTGGCCATTAGAAATAAAGTATCTGGTGACCTGGTGCAAGACTTAGCAGGCACTGCTAAGACGGCCATGGGTGCCACCAAATATCAGTTTCATATGGCAGTGGACATCAATGACACTGCCTTCAGGGTCATCGCTCATGCGGTGTCCCTGAAGAGGTTTGCTTGGCTTAGGACTACCAACCTCTTCCTGGACACTTAGAAGACAAAAGCCACAAAGAAGGTGGAAAGGTACAAAGCCACCTACAAGAGTAATACTGAAAAGGAAAAGGCCTCCACTTCCAGCAAGCCTTATGGAAGGTAATGAAGAGTTAGGGGATATTTTCCCCATGGTTTCATCGCCAATGATTTTTTCCAGCTGAGAGGTTTCTTCAGAGGCAGAGGTAGAAGGGGCTCTAAACATGCTGGGCCATACCCAGCATCTAAGGCCTAGCCTAAGCAGAACCCTTGACAAGTCGGTCCAGGTTGCTCACTCATTGCTGGTGGGAGGAAGGCTGGCTGACTTTTTTCAGGAGTGAAAAAACATCCCCACAGACAAGTGGGTATTGGAAGTAGTGAGCCAGGAGCTCACCCTGCAGTTCATAAGGTTCCCAAGACTGTAGGTTTTCACAAACTTTACACCTCCTACTCCAATAGAAAAAAAAACTCTGTTGGAGTTGGAGGTAGGGAAGCTGTTGAAAGCAAAGACAGCAGAAAACTTTCTCCCACCACAGTGGGCAAAGGGCCTTTACTCAAGGTACTTCCTGGCCAACAAAGAAAAATGGGGTGTAGTGAGCAATTTTAGACCTCAGATATCTGAACGAATACCCCAAAAAGGAAAGGTTAAAGATGATAATCCTGGCTGCAGTAATCCTAACCCTTCAGCAAAGGGACTGGCAAGGGTCTTTGAACATGAAGGATACCTATTTTCATATCTCAATCAGGTCCTGACACAGAAAATACTTAATGTTCAGGGTAGGGGCTGGTCATTACCAGTTCAAAGCCCTCCCCTTCAGAATTTCTTCAGCTTCCAGAGTGTTCACAAAGTGCTTGGCTATGGTGGCAGCACATCTGAGAAAGCAAGGAGGGGTAGTTTTCCCCTTATCTCGTTGACTGGCTGGTCACAGGGAAATCACACCAGAAGATCAAGGCCTCTCTCTTCTACTTACTCAGTATACCCCTGCAGGGTCTGGACTTCATCATAAACACTCAGAAGTCCCAGTCAGAACCAATACAAGTTCTGGAATTCATAGGAGCAGAATTGGATGCCCTCTGAGGGAGGATCTACCTCCGAAAAGAGAGTGGGAAACCTGGTAAGCCTGGCAAAGTCTTTCAGAGTTGTCCAGCCCATACCTGCAAGAGACTTCCTCCAGCTATTAGGCCTTGTGGCCTCTTACACAGTGGCAGTAGTCCAGGCCAGGTTCTAAATGAGAGACATCCAGTACCGCCTGTGGGCTCATGGGTCCCAAAGGCAAGACCATCTCTCAAGGCTGGTGCCTGTCACAAAGTCCCTCTTAAGAGCATTGGACTGGTGGAAAGATGAGACAGCCTCAGAGAAGATATGCCCTTCCTACAGTGCTTACCCACAATAGTATTAGAAACAGATACCTCCCTCTTAGGTTGGGGTGCCCATCTGTATGACCTAACAATAAGCAAGTTGTAGTCCTCCCAGGAGTCCTAGGAGCATATATTCTGCTGGAGCACAGAGCAGTGTACCTGGCTCTACTAGCTTTTGCCTCCTATATCAGGGGTCAGTCAGTCCAGGTCAGGAGGGACAACACTACTACCATGTACTACATCAACAAATGGAGACACAAGATCCTCAAAGCTATGTACAGAAGCAATGAAGATCTGGAATCTGGCCTACTCCCTAGAGGTGCAACAATCCACAGTTCACTTCCTAGGGAAAGACAGTGACTTGGCAGACTCCCTGTACAGGATCAGTCAGGGACATCACGAATGGACCCTGAACAAGCAGGTTCTGGCCATAGTGTTCAGGAGATGTGGTACAACAGAGGTAGACCTGTTTGTATCCAGGGAGAATCATCAGCTTCACCTATATTGTTGCAGGCAACTTGTACTGAGCTTGTTCCCATCCAGCACCCTGACCTTAGACTGGACAGGGATGTTTCTGTATACTTCCCCCTTCCCACTCTTGCTGAGAGTGCAGTTGAAGCAGAGGGACAGTCTGCTGCCATGATCCTAATAGCCCAAGATTGGGCCAGGCAGGTTTGGTACTCCCTTCTCCTGGACCTCTCCACTAAGCATCCAATCTGCCTCCCTCTGAGACACAGTCTGCTGCCCATGACTCGGGGAAGGATAACTTTCCCAGAACTCAAAACTCTGTGCCTCAAGGCATGGTTCTTGAAGACCTACAGTCTTCAGGTTTTAACCTTTCAGACATTTTGGAAGTCCTTAAAGATTATGTGCAAAGGTTTTTGCAAAAAGGTAATAAAGCTTGAATTCCAGTCCCTGTGTCATGATTAAAGTTTCCTGAACATTTTGATGCTTTTTGGTTTTGTGGTTTTCTTTAAATCAGCATTTGATAACTTACTCTATAGTGACTAAAAACAGTGGAGTTATTGCTATCCCTCTTAGGCTTGGAGAGTGATGACATCATCTAGAAATACTGTAGCTTGCTGCTTCAGATTCCTAATCACAGCATGCTGTAGAGTTAACGGTTTGTTCACGAGGTTTCTTACAAACTCTGTCTGTGGTTTGTGCTTAGATAGATTAGCTTAAAATTTATCATTCTCTTCTTATAAAAAGCTGATCATAAGAGATTCAATGCTGAATTGAAGTAGTGGAAATCTTTCTCTGTGAGGGATCAGCTTGTCTGTATCATATATCTCAGTTCTTTCTCATCAAAACTGATTTTTTTTCTGTCTATATAACACAGTGTTTAATGAATGAATGAATAAAAAAATTTAAAATTTTGTTCATTCATAGAAATAGTTTGTCTTTGATGTAGCCTTCATAAATACATTCATGTAAATGTAACCCCTAGGTGGCGCTATCCCAAGATCTACTACCCCTGCTTGCTTGGCTAGTAGCAGGCTAAGGGGACTGAGTTCTGAAACAGGTGCCTCCACCCAGAGGTCAGGGTTGGTAGTGGTCAAGCTAACCTGGGCACAGCCATCTGGGACACTGTAACCCCCCTCTTTCCCTACTAGTGGCCAGAACAATACACAATAATCACTTTCACAACACCCCCTGATACACCACATAAGTACCCACACTGTTTGCACTTACCACCAGGGCTTTCCTCTGGCTCTGCCCTGGGGACCTTCTGTGAAACAAAGTTATACACAGCAAATAACAGCAGTACAGAACTCTTGCACAAACTGGAACCACAGTCAGGGTAAATGCAAACAAGAGTTAGATCTGATTTATTTAAGGGACTTGAACAAGGAAGGGGCGTAATCAGGTTAATTTGTTTAAAGGCTCTATCAATCAAACAGTTATGCATGCACTTCAGGGTCCATAAACAGTCACACACTCTGGGTACCCAGATGGAGAATGGTGGTCTAGCCAGGAATGTTACAGCTGGTTGAGGCCCTGTGATGGAGGAAAACAACATGCACAGCACACACTATTTGTAATCCAGAACTGGAGGGCTCAGTTCGTGAAAAGAAAACAACAAGATAATCAGATAGCACACTTTAAGATTAGGCTGTTGTTGCAGGGAGCTATCCTGATGATTACTCACGATACCCAAGACTGGGCACAGGTTGGATGAAAATCGAGACAGCAGGTGGTTAATCTGGAGTGCCAGGAGAAGCAGGGCCCACACGATTTGCTGAGGCATAGTTCATGTTCAAGCGTGGAGCAGGGGGCTGAACCCCAGGCAGGTCTCTCATTGATGGCTTTCTCTGTGCCATGGGGTAGTATGGCAGGGCCAGCGTGGCATGGCCCAGGCCAAATGGAGATGAACGCGGATTCAGTCCGATTAGGCTGGATAAAGCTTCCAGCAAAAAGAACACAGTTCATAGTGAACCAAATCACGACCCACTTTCAATACACAGCACATTTACATGTAAAGGATTCTATGGTACCAGCAAGCAGAACACAGTTCACACAGTGGGGAACCAAATCACGACCCACTTTCAATACATAGCACATTTACATGTAAGGAAATTCTACTGTATCAGGCAAGCCACTCTCCGGTCATGATCGCAAAGTCTCTGCACAAACTGGGGATTCAAAAGCAGCTGGAAATCCTGACAGGCTGATCACATTCATTAAAATCTTTGGTCTTCTTCAGGTATGAGCCTGGTAAAAAGTCAGTGGCTTCCTTTGTTCTCACAAAGTTGGATTTAGTCTGAAATAATTCTCTTCTGTCCCTCTCTGGGGCAGCAGGCAGATATGCATGCCACAACTCAGACCTTTCCACAGTTCTCCCATGCGAAACTACTCAGACGGCTGCTTGGCTGTCTCAGGCTCTTGCTCATTCAGCTCCCAAATGAGATCTGACTCAACTGCCAACAAGCCAGGGACTTTCCCCAGAATCCAAAAGGTTTGGTTGGCTGATCTGTCAGTCACAACAAAAGCTCCCCCTTCAGGTGCAAAAAGGCACCAAAAGCCCCAAAAAATAATTCCTACAGATTTTGACTCCAGACAACTCCTGTAGTCCAGCTCCATTTTAGGTCCCACCAGAACTGATTGGTCCAATTCGCAGTCCAGGACCAAGATAGTGGAGATAAACAAAACAGAACTTGCTGCAAATAAGGCAGGTTAGACAAACTACATTATCATTATCACTCTAAATGATTTTCAGCAAATAGTCACATCTTTCAACAGAGTTCCCTCTGAGATTACTTATGACTGCAATCCAGGCAACTCTTCAAGAGACAGTACACAGAGGCTATACAGGCACTCTGGCAATCACATTTAAACTGCTAAAATGCAGGACACAAGCCTGGCAGTGAGCATTTAGGCAAGCTCGAGGAAGACTTTTCAGGAACCCCCATTTGTAGGGGGGGTTACATAAAGAACATTTGTTTTCATGACAGATTGACGAACAGGTGCCTGTCACACTCTACTACTTCAAGCACATGTACTGTCTGAGCTCACAAATTTCAGTTTTTTGGTGGTTTCTGTGTGCAAATACATTATGTATGTGTATAAACAGAAACACTATGCGGCATTCCAATGCACTGTCTTTTCACCACAGTTTAGGCAGCTGAACTCTGCTACCACCTGTCCCCTACCTCACAAGCCGCCTACCTTCTGCTCCACATTCAAGGCTGTGCAACCTGCTGCCCACCGTCTTCTCCCACACAGTCACAAACTGTGCACTCTGATGCTTCCATCCCCTGCCTAAAGAATCAGGGTTGCTGCACCCTGCTGTCCTCTGCCCAAACGGTTGTGGTTGCTGCACCCTGCTGCCCTCTCTCTCCCACCCCCACAGTCAGGGATGCTGCACTTGTTGCACCCTGCTCCTGCCTCCATCATCAGGAATGCTGTGCTCTGCTAAGGCCGAGAGTCCCAGGTCTCCCTGCCTCCACAGTTGGGGCAGCTGCATCATGCTACCCTAGGCCACCTGAGGTGGGGCTTTTGCTGCTCCCTGCTACCTACCTCCATTGCCACAAATGAGTAGGGCTGCTGCACCACACACACGCTGTCTCACAGTCAGGGCTGCTATACTCTGATGCCCCTCTGCTTCCATCCCCACATTTGAGGCTTCTGCATCATGCTGTCCTCTGTCCCCTGTTACCACAGCCAGAGATGCTGCACCCTGCTGCTGTCTACACAGTTGGGGCTGCTGTGGCCTGCTGTGCCCTATAGCCCCATGTCTCTGCACTTAGAACTGCTGCACCATGCTGCCACTTGTCACAAGAGTAATGGCATTTGCTGCACCCTGCTACATGCCTCCACAGTTGAGGCAGGTGCGCCCTCATGCCCCCCCTGTTACCAGAGTCAGATCCTTTGCTACACCCTGCCACCCACATCCTTTTTCCCAAACAGGCATGGCTGCTGCACTCAGTACCTCATTTTAGACTTCTGTACCCTGATGCCACCCCTATCTCCTATCCTGAATAGTCAGACCCTACTGCCCTCTGTCCACACCCCCAAAGTTATGGCCATGGCACCCTGTTGCTCCCTGTTCCTGTCTCCACATGCAGAGCTGCTATGCTGTGTTACATGCTAGAGTACCATGCCCCCTACCTCCAATGTTGGTGCTGCTGAAACCTGCTACACACTTCCATTGCCCCAAATGGGCTGTCTGCTGCACCATGTGTGCCCTGTACCATGGTTGGGACTGCTGTATCCTGATACCCACCTGTGTTCTGCCCCAGATTCAAGGCTTCTGCACCATGCTATCCTCTGTGCCCTGCCACCACTGCACCCTGCTGCACCGTGGAGCCCTTTGCCTCCACACTTAGGGTTATTGCACCATGCTGCTTCCTCCTACATGAACTGGGGCAACAGAGTGCCATTGCCATGACTGTGGGGGTGGAGAAAGAGGGCAACAGGGTGCAGCAGCCCCAATGTTTCAGCCAGGAGAGAGGGGTGTCATCAGGGTATAACAACCTAAACTTTAGGACAGGGTGCAGCAGCCATGCTTGTTTGTGATAAGGGATTTGGGAAGCAGGGTGTGGCAAAGGATCTGACTCAGTTCATGGGGGGGACAGCAGAGTGCAACTGCCTCAATTGTGGAGGCACACAACAGGGTGCAGCAAATGCCATGACTCTTGTGGCAAGTGGCAACATGGTGCAGTAGCCCTAATTTTGGAGGCATGGGGCTCTAGGGCACAGCAGACAACAAGAACCCCAACTGTGTAGACAGCAGCAGGGTGCAGCAGTCCTGGCTGTGGTGACAGGGGACAGCATGGTGCAGCAACCCTGACTGTGAGACAGGGTGTGTGTGGTGCAGCACCCCTGTCCATTTAGGTACATGTGCTTGAAATAGAGTGTGGCTGGCATCTGTTTTTCAATCCGTTATAAAACAAAAAAGTTCTTACATGAATATATTTATGAAGGCTATATCAAAGATAAACTATTTCTATGAATGAACAAAATTTGGATTTATTTTATATTCATATAATTACTGGTGACCATATTTATCAACTGGATTATAAGAGCTCTCAAATGCCATAATAACCTGAAATATGGTTATTAATGGCATTTTGCTTTAATTGTCCTCTCAGTTCCAAGGCACTTTCTGTCACTCAGCTCTAGCATGCACCCTCATTGGCTCTCGATGTGTGTGTGGGTGGCTCGACCATCCCAACCAACACGGTGGCTCAGTTTCTTGCAATGTGAAGACCAGTGCTGATCGGCTGCCTTACAGTCTCCCACGAGTAAAGTATTCAGTTTTATTATTATTTTTTGGTTGGCTGCCTTCATAACAACAGAAAAAAAATATCTGTTTGATCCTCTTGTACTCATACTTCGGTGCCGACTTTGGCAGTCAGTCAGATTGGGAACCAACCGCGGCTGACTGACTGCTCTTGTGGTGGCACCCTAAAATGTACCAGCAATTATAAAAAATAAAGTCTAGGCAGGTGTGTGTTCATGGTGCTTTTTACACACCCTCCATGAGTGATGAGCTCATAAACCCATCGAGCTTTGCTCTCAAGGTTTATGGCTCATCGCTCATCTCAGATGTGTAAAAAAATACCATAACACACACCTGCTAAGCCATTATTCTCTGTTAAATAACCCTGTGTTATACAGTTAGAAAAAATGTGAGTTTTGATGAGAAAGAACTGGGAGCTATGATATAGACAAGCTGATCTTGCACAGAGAAAGATTTCCACTACTTCAATTCAGTATTGAAACTCAAATGATCAACTTTTTATAAGAGGAGAATGATAGATTTTAAGCTAACCTAAACACAAACCACAGACTGAGTTTGTAAGAAATCTGGTGAGCAAACCATTAGCTCTACAGCCTGCTGTGACTGGGAATCTGAAGCAGCAAGCTACTGTACTCCAAAATGATATCATCGCTCTCCAAGCCTGATTGAGAGAGACAGAAATAACTCCACTGTTTTCAGCCACTGTAGAGTAAGTTAACAACTGCTGATTTAAAGAAAACCACAAAACTAAACAACATGACATTTTCAGGAAACTGTAATCATGACACAGGGACTTGAAATTAAGCTTTATTAACAATATGCAAAAACCTTTGCACATGATCTTTAAAGTTTCCAGGAAACCTGCAAGGAAAATATGTGCTTCCAATGGGAAAATATTTTCCATGTGGTGTTCTTCTAAGCAGTTCAGGCCCTTGCAGGCAGATCTGCTCACAGTCTTCGACTACCTTGTCCACTTTCAGTCCCTGGGCCTCAGACCCTCAACCCTTAAGGTGTACAGTATGTATCAGCAGTGCCAGCTTATGTTTCAGCAGGCAGAGAAAAAATGGTGGCTTCACACCACATTTTCAAAAAGTTATTTAAAGTGCTTCTGCACTTACATCTTCCTGCCAGAGAACCAGTCCCTGCATGGGATTTGAACCTGTGCATTGCCAAGCTCATGGAGTGTCCCTTTGAGCCCATGACTACTGCTGACTTAAAATGTATTACTTGGAAAATTATTTTCCTGGTGGCCCTGACTTCTGCTGGAAGGGTTTGTGAGCTGCAAGCTCTCTGCACAGACCCAAAATACATCATGTTCCATGGGGACAAGGTAGTCCTGAGGACAAACAAGAAATTCCTTCTTAAAGTGGTGTCTGAATTTCACCTGAACCAGTCCATTACCCTTCCAGTTCTTTACAACAATATCCAGCTCTTGGGAGCAGAGGCTTCACAGTCTGGATATGAAAAGGGCACTTAGATACTACTTGTACCTCACTAAGGAAGTCATGTCCTGTCATTCACAGTTGTTTGTCACATATGGTGAAGCTGGCAAAGGTAGACCAGCCTCTAAGAGAACAACTGCTTGCTGGATAGTCTCTTGCATTCAGTTATGTGACAGCAAAGCTGTGAAGCTATCCCCACAAGGCCTCAAGGCACATTCAACATGTGGCACTTCTGCCTCTGTAGCAGCTGCAAGAGATATTACCTTACTGGAAATTTGTAAAGCAGCTCCTTTGAAACAGTACCCACCATCACAAAGCACTACTGTCTGGAAGTACAGTTCAGATGGGATGCCTGATTTGGCAATGCTTTCTTTGCAGAATCTTTTCCCTAAATAGGTTCTGTACCCAGCCTCCCAAGGTACTGCATTGTAGTTTGCAGTAGTTAAGCATAGTGAAGGATTCCTGGGGTCTGAAGAAATAAATACTCACCATAGTAATGTTGTTTCTTCCAAGGGATCCTTCATCATGCTTAACAAACCCACCCTACCTCCCCTTCAAGAACCTGAAAAAGAATCTCCAAGAATCAGTTTTCTTTCTTTCTTTCTTTCTTTCTTTCTTTCTTTCTTTCTTTCTTTCTTTCTTTCTTTCTTTCTTTCTTCCTTCCTTCCTTCCTTCCTTCCTTTCTCATTGCCTACATTTGATTTTTGGTGATTTTGCTGACTAATTTTTGATCTGCAATGTTATGACTCTGCAGGGACTCAAAATGTTTGGACCTTCCATTTTTTCTAGGTTTAGCTAGTTTATTGATCACTGCTGCCCTAACTACAGAAATAAATCTGATGTTAGAGGGCAGAGTGGAGTGTGATCATGCAGCAGATATTTGAACTTCATTCCAAGATTCTCTTATTAGCAGCCTATAATAACCCAATTCCCACTAAACTCAGTGCAGTGTCTAATTCTGCTGTTTGAAATGAAGATGAACCATTGCTGGGCTCCCGGACTTAGAGACCAGTATATCTTAAAACAAATGCTTCAAAAGTAATTCTTTCTCATTCTTTTAGTCCTCATTTCACTATTTGACTAGCAGAACTCATTGTGGCAGAGCAGAGAACAGTAAATCGCAATCTCTTGTAGCTTGTTTTTTTAAATGTTTTTCATTTTCAGGCTGTAAATTTTAAAAAAATTGCATTTGTGTTGCTTGGGACAGGGTAGGGTTGATTCACAACACAGCAGTTTGCAGGACAAGGAGTTGTCTGAACAGACCATCCATACCACACTGCTGTGCTTGTTTTTCCTCCCGAGTTAGAAGTGAAAACACCGGGAAATTTATTCCAGACATGTCGGTAAAGCACTACTGAGTGTGTTGAGTTAAGCAGCGAAAACACAGGGAATTTTATTCAAGCACCACTGGGAGCACTGAGTACTGAAAACACAGATCAAACTATTCCCAAAATGTCATAAAGCACTTAATGGGTGCATAATTGAGTGTGAACACAGAAGAATATTTTAAGAAGGACAATAAACTAGAATATATCACTATGCACTTGCTGCGAGTGCAAACACAGGTAAATGTATTCCCTAACAGGTCGATAAAGCACTACTAGATGTGTCGAGTTAAGTAGTGAAAACACAGGGAACTGTATTCCAAACTGGTAGGTAAAGCACTTGGTGGATGTGCTGAGTGTGAACACAGGAGAATAATCTCAAGCAGGGCAATAAACTAGAACACAACACTATGCAACTGCTGTGAGTGCAAATACAGGGAGATTCAATCCCAAACAGGTCAATAGAGCACTTGTTGGTATGTAAAGTTAAGTAGTGAAAACAAGGACATTTATTTCCCAACAGGCCAGTAAAGCACTAACGGGTGCATCGCGTTAAGTAGTGAAAAGGGAAATTTATTCAAGCACCAGTGGGTGCGTCATGTACTGAAAACACAAAGAAATTTATTCCAAGCAGGTAAGTAAAGAATTCATTGATGTTTAAAGTGTGAACACACGAGAATAATCCCAAGCAGGACACTAAACTGGAATACAGTGCTCTGCAGCTGCTGTGAGTGCAAACAGAGGGAAATGTATTCCCAAGAAGACAAATGAAGCACTTATGTGTGCATTGAGTTAAAGTGATTTATGGAACATTGCCATAGCAAATGGGAGTAGTAACCTGTAGGAGTCGTGAATCAGTCTCCTACCATTCAAACTGCCGAGAAGTGCTGTTTTCTATGAAAAAATCCTTTTATTTCTGTGCTCTGTTTCATTTGCATAACCGCGTCCCTTTTTTTCTCAGTGCTGCAACCCTCAACCGTGACATCATGCAAGGGAAACTAAGTTTTTAAAAGGACACTGTCAGTTTTAGGCTGATTGTTTACATTGTTTGCAAGTAGCTGTATTTAGCATTATAATGTGTAGAAACAATCTAGTGAATTGATTTGCTGAAAGCAGCTCAGCACAATGTAATCATTGACCCATAATAACACTTCTGAACTACTTACAGCCATTCAAGCCACATAAGGTACAGTAAACATAGAAAAGTATCATTACACTTCCACATAATGACAGGAGCTGTCACTTTGGACCTGTCACTTCACCAGCAGGCAGTAAAAGTGAAACAACAGCTACACAGAATGGCAAATTATCTTTTTGGCCTCCCTGCATCACAAAAACATTTTTCCAGAAGCTTTTTAACAGGCTGCCCTGCTGTAAACACTATTGAAATAGAAGACTGCACTTTGATTAGGGAGACAGAAATATCAGCCATTTGCTGTACTCACAAGGCCTCATTATGTAAATTAGTATATAGGCTATTATATTTCTGTGGTCACTACAGAAATAGGAGAACACATCTCTCAGTAAAGAAAGCTTGTCAGCTAGATATGTATGCAGAATGCCTTGTTTTGAAAATAAACATATGAGACTGTATATTGTTGAAGCCACTACATAAATATGACCCACAATGCCTTGCTGCATACATCTACATATTAGGTGCTATACTACAGTCACCACTCCCAAAATAAGAGACTGCACCTCTGCACCTCTGAGTAAGGAACATTTAAGTCAACTTTATAATTTACCCTGAATACCATGTTGCTGTATGTAAAACATTGACAGTTCCCTTACATGACATCATTCTGGGGTGTGGCCACTAAGAGAAAACTGGAGAGCAGCCAGAAACAAAGCACTGATAAAACATAAAAAAAAAAAAATAATTATGACAATTTTTTACAAAACAAATTGCAGTTTCAACATCTGAAGCATGGGTAGCAATGGCAAACTATGTGAAAAAGGCATTTGGGGAACTTTCATAAATCATTTTAAGTAGTGAAAACACAAGAAAATTTATTCAAGCACCAGTAGGTGGGAAAACACAGGGAAATTTGTTCCCAGTTGTCAATAAAGGACTTAATGAGTGCATCAAGTGTGAACACAGGAAAATATTCTAAGAAGGGCAATAAACTTGAATACAGCACTATGCAGCTGTGATGAGTGCAAACACAGGGAAATTTATTCTCAGGCAGGTCAATAAAACACTAGTAGGCATGTCGAGTTAAGTAGTGAAAACATGGAGAAGTTTATTCCCAACACGTAGTACGTTGAGTTATAAGTAGAGAAACACAGGAACATTTATTCAGGTACCAGTGGGTGCAAAGAGTACTGAAAACACAAGGAAATGTATTCCAAAAATGCCAGTAAAGCACTTAGTAAGAGCGTCAGCTGTGAACATAGGGAAAATCCCAAGCAAGGCAATAAATAAGAATACAACACTATGCAGCTGGTGCGAGTGCAAATAGGAAAGGCAAGGAAATTATATTTATAAGGTTCTCAATCCCAGAGGCTCTGGGCGCCGAACATGAAAAAAAGTATATGCAACAATAAATGAAACCATATAATAAAACCTCATTAAAACCGTAATGAAACATGCCAGCTCGGTGGCACTGAGGTGCTGGATGCCTTACCTTGTGCCATGCTGGCGACCCGTGTTCAGAAATGGACATAGAGCGCTGGGGGTTGGCAGGAAGGAGAAGGATCGAGCATCCCTAGGACTGCTGTCCTTCTCTGGGGAGGAGGGACTGCAGGGCTCAGCAATTTCCTGTCACCTAGCGGAGGCTGGGAGGTGGCACGTCAGCACTGAAGAAGGGCAAGAGTGCGGCAGGCACTTGGTGGGATGTGCACGGGAGCGTGCATGCTGCCGCCGCTGACGCAATTGTATGCTGCACCTCAAGGGGGACAGAGTAAACACAGAAAATACGGAGTCCTCTGTGAATGATGATGGTCCCCATCCATGATGGCCCTGGAAGGCACCTCCCCGAATGCTCATCCGGTCCGGTGGGTTGAGTCGCTCCCCACCCCCTGCCATGAAGTGTAAGTTATGGGATTATGGGAAGGGGGTCTCATACCCGGTGCCCACAAGGGGGCCCTCAAATGCTGGCAGAGAACTCCAGGGGAGAAAAAATAAATAAATGAATAGCTGCAAAAAAACCAAAAAACAAAAAAGAAACACCATAATGAAATTAATATTCTGCAACAGTAAAAGATTCCCAGAAAATCACGCTTCATACTTCACATAAATACTGGGAAATGCATTCCCAACCAAGACAATAAAGCACTTGTTGGTATGTAGAGTTTAGTAGTTAAAACACAGGGAAATCTATTCCCAAACTAGGTCAGTAATGTACCACTGGGTACATGGAGTAAAGCAGAGAAAACACAGGGAAATGTATTCCAAAGCAGGGCAATAAAGCACTTAGTGGTAGCGTCGAGTGTGTGTGAACACAGAAGAATAATCCCAAGCTGGTGAATAGACAATGTGGTACACAAATTCAATGAGGGCTGGGTGAGAAGAATTATTGGCTGAAGAGCTAATAGACTGGCAGGCACTGCAGTGCTTATGCAGTAGGCTTGCTAAGTCAAACAATGAAGTGTTTTGATATTTATTAGCAACCTGTGATAACCCAATTTCCACTAAACTCAGTGCAGTGCCTAGTGCCGCTGTTTGAAATGAAAATGAAACCTTTGCCAAGCTCCCTGACTGAGAGACCAGTTTGTCTTAGACTAAATGTTTTAACATTGATTCTCTCTCTCTCTCTCTCTCTCTCTCTCTTTTTAGTCCTTATGTCACTATTTGATTAGTAGAAGGCACTGTGGCAGAGCAGAGACTAACAAATCTTAATCCCTTGTTGCTGCTTTTTTTTGTTTATTTTTTCACTTTCACGCTGTAACTTTTTATATTTAAATTGTTATTGTTTTATCAACAAGTACTCAACAGTACATAGCAATACAACAAATGCCAGCAGTTTAGTCCTGTGTACACTAAAAAGGTGCTATGCGACACTTGAGACATACAGCAGCTTTCCTTCGAGAACAACTTTCATGAGATTTGTAGCTCAGTTATATGTTTCCTGTGATGAAACATAAACATAGAACATAGAAAGTGATGGCAGAAGGAGTCTGTGGATTCATCTAGTCTGCATAAGAGTTTCCAAGACCTTTTGCAGGTCCCTGGATCTAGCCCCCCTCACCGATTTTTAACTTTTCCCGATCCTGCCATTCCCACTTGAGCCCTTGCTCCATCCCAGCCCTGTTTGAAGGCAGCTACAGTCCTTGCCTTTACACCTCTGCCAGAAGACTGTCCCATGGTTCTACCACCCTTTCAGTGAAGTAATGCTTTCTCAGATCTCTTCTGAAGCTTCCTCCTGGCAGCTTCCATTCGTGCCCCTGGTGATCGAGCTGGTGACCCTCTGGAAAAGTTTTGTGTATGACATCTTATTAACTCCTTTCAAGAACTTGAAAGTCTCAATCATGTCCCATCTCTCCCTTCTTGTTTCCAGCAAGAACAAGTTTAGCTCTTCCAAGCATTCCTCATACTAGAGTCCTTGGAGGCCCTGTATCATCTTAGTCGCTCTTCTCTGCATGATCTCCAGCCTATCCCTATCCTTTTGTTAGGTGCAGATTCCAAAACTGGATGCAGTACTCCAGGTGGGGACTCACCAGGCACCTGTACAGTAGGAGGATCACTTTCCTGGCCCTGCTATTGAAACCCCTCCCTATGCACTCCAGCATTCTGCTAGCCTTGCTGTGAGCTTTGTTGCATTGGCTTGATTGCTTAAGGGTATCGCATATGATGACCCCAAGGTCCCTTTCTTCCTTCGAGGTGCTGAGTTTGACCCCACTGAGCCAGTATTCCATCCTCAGATTTTCTTTACCCAGAAGCAACACCTTGCACTTCTTAGTGTTGAACTTCAGCTGCCAGACATTAGACCATCTTTCCAGCCTTTGCAAGTCCTTCTGAAGTTCCCTAACCACCTCTGTGCTGTTGACCCTACCACCCAGTTTTGTGTCATCTGTGAAGAGTTCTAGCTTACACTGAATGTCTACTCCTATGTCACTGATATACACATTAAATAGGACCGGGACCAAGACTGAGCCCTGGGGTACACCACTTGTGACTTTACCCTTGCTCTATCTCACCCCATTTACCACCATCCTCTGCCTTCTGTCTTCAAGCCAGCTTCTCACTCACCTGTCTACATTTTCAGCAGTGCCTAGGTCTTCTAACTTTTTCAGTAGGTGATTGTATGGCACCGAGTCAAAAGCCTCCTAGTCCTCCCCACGAGTGACATAGTATTGACTTTTAGGGGATGAAGAGTGGGTCCACAGCCATCATGTATGCAACCTATTTCATCCATTTGTTGGTTCCCTTCTCCACTTGTTGTCTAACAGAGTATGTTAACAGTTCTATAGTATACTGTATATGGAGAGTATACCTCTCCTGTGCTAGTGACTTCCTCTCTTCCAGAGTGGGTAATGCTGGAGTCAACCATTTTTTGATAATACACTTCCTGGCTGCCATTAAAAAGATGGCTAGTAAGTATCTCTAGGCCATGTCTTTCTCTTTTTGGGGTGTGTATGTGAAAAGGAAAAGATGTTTATTCAGGTGAAGGTGTGAGGAAAATACATCTCTTAAGGCCCTCTTTATGTCCTGTATAAAAGGTGGTAATATGGGGCAAGCCCACTTGAACTGGTGATGTGTGGCACGGGGGTCTCCACAGTGCCTCCAGTATGTTAGAGTAGTGGCTGTGCCTCTGTCTACCTGTTGCACTAGTGTTATAAGATATGTAAATAGGCATTTCCAATTACACTCCTTCCAGAGCATGGAGTTCTCAGAATACAACTTTAAAACAAATTTGTGTTGTGTTGTATGGGACGGTATTGTTGACACAAACAACACATGGGAGGAGCCATTTGAGCAAACCATTCAAACCACACTACAGTGCTTGTTTTCCCTCCCCTGACTCCAAATCAGTTTTTACATTTAAATTAATCTAATTATTTACTATGCTGCCTGTCTTTCCCCTAAATTACCTAACTCCAAGTGATTTGGCACAGCAAAGAGTGAGCTGCTAACACAATTTCTTTGTCTCTGACTGTGAGAACAGAGACTGAGTGAATTGCTCCTTCCACTCCACTGTTCTCATACACACTGCCAAAAATGGCCATTGTGCTGCAAGTAAGTGTTGCAGGCTACATACTGTAGGTCCATTATGACCCACTCTAATGGTCACTCATCTTACTAGAAGATGAGACATATAAGTGAATCACCTGTTTGTATCCTCAGTTCAAGTCATCTTCTACTCCTTCTGGGGTGATGGCTGAAGTTGTCAGCACAGCAGCACCACATGTGCTGTAATGGGGGGAGGGGAGAGTGAGAGAGAGAGACGGTGAGAGAGCGAGAGAGTGCTAGTAGAGCATGCATGGCAGAGCGGCAGCATGTGGAGAACTGGTATGTGGATTTTTATTTTAAGTCACTGGGGTAAATCAAATTTTTCAAAGTTAACCATTTTTTTAAAAAAAGGTTCTTCCATAGGCAGGCTAACATGAATTTGGGGGGATTGACTGATTGAATAATTTGGCTGAAATGAACTTGCAGCTCTAGCTGAAAGTCCCTGGGTGGCAACGGCACCCTACCCACCCCCTGACAGTGACTGGCACAGCCTTCTTCTCACCTCCTCAGCTGTTCACCATCCGAATGCTTTATTGCACACAGATATTTATGGCATACATGCAGTAAGCATGTATGTCATAAATCATTGTTTGTGATAAATGGCTCAGATAGCAGATGCCATGGGTGTGAGTGGAGGGCTGGGTCTGTCATCATTGGGGGGCTGCCACTAGATAGTAAAGATGCTTGGCATGGGATGGCTGTTAACTAGATATCAGAGACTTAGGTTACCACTGATGCCAGGGATTTATTGCCATGGAATGGGATAAGGCAGAGGGTAGCACTGGATGTCAGGGACTTATTGACCTGGGATGTGGTGAGGGGATGCAGGTACCACTGGTTGGCAACGACTGATTGTCATTGAAAACAGTGAAAGTGTGTGTGTGTGTGTGTGTGTGTGTGTGTGTGTGTGTGTGTGTGTGTTGGTAGGGGTAACACTGATGACAGGATTTATTGGCATAAGATGGAGTTAAGGATGGGCACCCCTGGATGCCAGGAACTTACTAGTATGGAATGGAGAGTGTGTGGGTGCCACTGGATGACAGAGATTTACTGGAATAGGATAGGATAGGTGTCATAGGGGCGTAGGTCAGGAAGCACAGGTAAACCAGAAGAAGTAATAAAAATTCACAAGTAGCCTTTTATTGTTACCAGTAACAATAATATATATATAAAAAAAGATGCATAGGGTAGCTCTTCACAAAGGCAGTACAAACAAAAATCCTTCCTCTGAGTCTGTCTCTAAAATGTCAGTCCCTTTCTATCTCCAAACAAAACATTGCTCACTTTATACAAGATGTCTTGGCCTGGTAGTTTAAACTCTACATCCTGCTCTTGTAAGTTTCATCCCGTTTTCACACAGTGTAACAAAATTTGACATCTTCCTTCCTGTGACCAGCCTGAATATCACATCCAGACTTCTTAACAGGTGCCACCAATTAATGCATTCTGTCCAGATCTGGCTTCATGATGACATCTCTGTCAGCAAGCTTACGGATGTCAAAATGATTCTCAAGGTCAACCCCAAGTCACTGTTGACATTCATTTCAATAGTACAATTCTACACATTTGCAAACTAGAGGATCCCAGTTTCATATACCCCCCCCAAGCCACCTCCAGCCATTCTCCCTTCTACTTTAAAGCAGTAAGAATGCATCAAGTCCACAGCTACTTTACCAAAGCCATTTGCAACTCCAGAGCCAGCAGTGACTCCCTCGACCTCAAACTGCTATCACTCAAACTTGAAGAAGTACTCCGACCACTGGCCAGGATTTTCAACCACTCCCTCAGCCTCAGCCAGTTCCCTGACTTATGGAAATCTGCCACGGAAACCCCAATTCATAAAAGTGTTGACAAAACAGCTACTGAGAATTACTGTCCAATTTCTATCCTACCTCCACTCTCCAAGGCCCTAGAATGGATTGTGTTAGACCAGCTCACCAACTTCCTAGACAATCACAACATCCTGTGCAAGGAGCAACATGGCTTTAGAAAAGGTCATAGCACCTTCACGGCGCTACTTGAATTCACTGGTGCAATCCATCACTCACTTGATAACAGTCATCTTACTGGCTCCACCTTCATCGACTTAACTAAAGCCTTTGATACCGTCAACCACAATCTTCTACTTGCCCAGCTTCGACTAGCAGGGCTATCACCTAACTTGGTGAATTGGTTCAAAAGCTACTTAGACAACTGCTCCCAAAAAGAATTGCTGGCATACTGTCAGACCAAAGACCAGTCCGGTCTGGTGTCCCACAGGGCTCAATCTTGGGCCCCCTCCTTTTCAGCCTTTTTCTGAACTCACTGCCAGAATCCTGCCCTGAACAGATCCTACTCTACGCAGATGATGCTGTTATCCTGGCATCCCACCATGATCCAGTCCATCTACAAGGTAACCTCCAACAGGCCTTCTCTGCAGTCAAAAACTGGTTCACAAAACACTTTAACCAGAAAAAAACAAAGACCATGATTTTCTGCAGCTCCCAAAACAAACACAAACAATATCAGCTCTCCATTAAAACCAAGCAAGGAATCACCCTCGAACAAGTTCATACCTTCAAATACCTCGGCCTCACCCTCGACTGTAATCTCTCCTATGTTCCACACATCAATAACATGGCAGAATTAGCCAACACTAGGATGGGCCTACTATTCTGACATAGGAAACATCTAACCCCAGAAGCTCTGTCCATAGCTGTCCAGAGCTACAGCATCAGCATCATCATTAGCATCACTGACTATGGTCTCATTATCTATGGATCTGCGACAACCTCATCTCTCAGGCATGTTTCAACTTCCCTCAATCAAGCCTGCCGACTCATTACTGGTTCCCACAGTCTCACCCACACCTACGACCTGTACTCTAGAACAGGCTGGCTGCAACTGAACAACCGAATCAAATACCAAACCTGCATCACTGCTAAGAAAATCATGATGGGAAATGCACCACCAGGAGTCATCACCCTCCTCAAACCCAAAGTCACCAACCGCAACACCAGGAGCTCTATGCCCCAAATCCTTCAAATCCCCCGCTGCCACACATCCTGAGGCCAAAGGTCGTTTGCATACAGGGCTCCGAGTTGGCTGAATGAGCTCTCTAGTGACACCTCATCCACAGCAATGTTTGAAGCATTCAAAAAAAAGCTCTGCCACTCCATAACTGGCACCTCCACCTGTGCTTGCACCCCGTAACATCTTCATTCCCTACGCTTCCTCTGACCTTATAGGCATCAGTTTCTGCCCTCTCTTCTTGCACTTACCTGTCCAATGCAACTTATAATGCACTTGCCTTGTGTCTGTCCTGACAAAGCCCCTCGGCTGCCTCACCCTGACCCTCTGCACCTATACCTTCCCCTACCCTCAGCCCTCTCCCTTTCTTGCCCTCTTCCTCCTATTGTTTCTTGAGTTACTCATTGTTCAGTCTGATTTTGTCAAGCAAAGTTACTGTCTAAAACCATGTACCTGTAACTGTTTTATGTTTTAGTGTCTGTTACCCTGTAACCAGCATGATGTGGAACCTTTGTAAAAGAGCCTTGGCTCAAAGGTACTTTGTAATCCTAGACACAAATAAATATATAAAAATAAATATGCAGATTCATATATATATATACTGTATATATATACCTCTTTTAACCACAGAGAAGCAAGGAGAGAAAGAAAAAAATAGAAAGAGCAAGTAAATAAAGGGTAATAACAGGGTGACATGATGGAACCTTTAGAGAGGCCAATTTTAGGTGCCACAAGAAAGACTTGATTGCACAATGAGAAAGGCAGAGGTATTATTAACAGACTTTAACATAAAATAGTCCTTCTGCCACCTAGTATATGACATCATTTTTTCCTATACTACCTTTTGTCTTTTATTGTAGTTTCTTAATGTTGCAGCCAGGAGACCCTGTCCCGGTCCCTCCTCCCCCCCAATTGTGTATTGGAGTGGGAGAGACAACGTCATTGTTTGGTGACTGTGGGATGAGAGAGCCATTAACTGTTTAGGGTGAAACATTTTTTTTTCTGTAAGCAATTACGACTGAGCCAGCAGACGTACAACACCCAACGGCTCCTCCCGTTCCCTGAAGAGACAATATTTCTGGGAGTGACCAATCAGAAGTACTTCTCCTTCCTCACCCATCATCTTGCCTAACGCAAATCAGCCTGAGCATATGAAAATATAAAAAAAATTGTCATATTTGATGTTACAGAAGCCTATTTCAGTTTCACAACTCCAGGGCAGGAGCACGATTGCTACCAGACACAGTAGGAGCAGGCATGCTGGAGACCACAGCTGGATTGTTCTTTGGTCAGAGAAACAGGACACAACAGTAGTTTTTTTATTGAAATTTAAGTTACATACATTTCATGCTGCTGTTTCGTGTGATACTGGCTGATGTGAGCTTTTCTAGATAATGGTGCTTTCCTTGACAACATGAAAAAAATAAATGGCGGCATTTCAAAATGATCATTCTAACAGCACACTGATTTATGTTTTCTTACAGGGTGATCCTGCTTTTGAGTGCTTGTTTTTACCTGTGCATCACATGGATTTGATGCACAGGTGAAAGCCAATCAAAATGCAGGATCTACTCTCCCCCAATTTATAAAAGTATTTTGACATGTCTTTACCAAGTTGCTAATTTCTGTGGTTTGTTTGGTTGATAAGGAAACATTCACCTGTGCAGCATCAGCTGTTACAGGTTGTTCCAGTCTGTCATAAGCTATATTAATATCTTCTTTGGCAGTTTCTGGTAATACTAACAAAGCAACCTTTGATGTGTTGTCAACCCATTTATTCAGGAGGTTAGCGCGGTATATCTTGGTAGGATTTTTACTGTCAGGGGTCTCAGTCTCATAGTTAAGTGTATCAGTGCATCTAACCACTTTATAAGGCCCTTGCCACTTCATTAACAATTTGTTTTCTGTATTGGGTAGCAGTGACAAGACCTTTCCACCTGCCTCAAAAAAACTGCGATTATCACCCTCAGACAGACAGTCTTGCTGAGCATTTTAATCAAACCCAAAAATGCATGTTAAGAGGTTTGTGAAAGGTGAAGGGAAAGATTGGGACCAATATTGACCTTATCCTATTTGCTTTTTTGCTTTCAGGGAAATGTCACGAGCATCAACATGTTTTGCACCCTTTGAAATGTTGCATGGTAGACAGCCTAGAGGGCCACTAGATTTAATAAAAGAAACATCAGAAGATAACCCTGCTCAGAAAGAATCTATTACATCTCATATGTGTGCACTGAGAAAGAAATCGGCAAAATATGTTGAAATTGCCCATGGTAATCAGGAAGAGGCCCGAAAACAGCAGAAGGTGTATTATGACCAGGAGGCAAAATAAAAAGTTCTTATGGCAGTGATACCTAGTAGTTGGTATAGCTCCTTCAGTAATGCAGCACCAGAATTACCACCCTGATCAGTAATAATTTCTTTAGGTATGCCCACCCTACTGAAAATGTTGGCAAGCTTTGCTGCCACTTTTGGGGCTGTGACAGTACGCATTGGAGTTGCATCTGAGTATCGAGTAGCATAGTCACATACTACCAAAATGAATGGATTACCCTTTTTACTTTTGTCTAAGGGGACAACCGTATCCATTAAAATTCTCTCAAAAGGCATATCTATCAAGGGTAGGGGCACCAGGGGCACCTTGTCTTTTTTATGCTTGCTTGCACGCATGTGCAAGAAACATGTTGTGGTAGCTTAGGAGAGAAGCGGGTTGTGGAGGTGTGGCACTGTTACGGCCAATGCTGCCACTGCTTTTGTGGGCTTGACTGTGTATCTCCAATGCAAGCGCAGGCTGGTGGTGACAATGGTTTGCAAGCCTGCCACCAACTTGAAACAATTTGGCCACAGTAATAAAGGAGCCCCTCATCATTGCAGCTTCAGCCTCTCACTCTGTTCTGCATAATTTGCAAGTAGATGAGAAGCTGACTCTGCGATGCCGGGGTGGTCTCTGTTTGTTGCAGTAAATTGTACATTTTGTAGCATAATGTGTTATTTTTTCCTGATCTGCGCTTTTGCATGTGACTTGCCTGCATGCTAAATGGGGCAAATGTCTCAGGCCCCTCACCATAAACTGGACTGGTAGCCAGAAGTGAGAGAGACAGAGACCTTTTGGTGGTGATTTGTAAAGCCCCCCCCCCCACAGCATGACTCAAATGCCTCCCCCCACACAGCTCGCCCGGTAAACGGCACGCTATGAAAGCGGTGTGACTGGAGAGGCAATTTTTAATTAAAACAAACAAACAAAGTCCCCTGCCACAGATAGGCACCCAGCAGCTAGAGAGGTAGTGGGCATGGATGGGACCTGGCACACAACTAGTAATCTGTGGGAAAAAAACACAGAGACTCCCATCTGCTGAGCTCTGTGGTGCGTGGCCCATTTGGTTCAGTCAGCCGATCCAGTACTGCAGATTTCTCCCTTCAATCCCCTCATCAATTATAATTTCTCCTTCGTTTATTTTGCACTGGCAAGGCTGCAGTTAGGGTCTGGTCAGGCAGCTAGCATAACAAACTGGCCATCTGGCATAGCAAGCACTGACCTACCTTAGGGACCGGTACTAGCTGAGCTTTTCATGTTGAGTGCGGTGCCAGTGTGACCGGATCTGGGTCACCGGATAATGTGAGGAGACTGCTTGCTAAATCTCTGTCCATTGCATACAGTCCAGCGTGGTTTGAAATCACTCTTTCTTGGTGCAATTTCTTCTTCCCATGCCATGATGCATCAGCACCGATTCAGGCCAGTTGCACAAAAACTGACTTAAGTCCAAGCCACAATTTGTGACTTAAGTCACAAAAACTGATCTAGCGTAAGTTCCCAATTTAAGACAGTTGTACAAGACTGGAAGATTAAAGTCTTATGCTAGACCAGTCTAACCCTCTGGTTGCTTAGCAACTGAGACTGGACTTTGAAGTTGTTGACTTCACATATTATTTCAAGCTGGCTGCCAAAATGAAGATGCTACCGGTACGCTGACTTGAACCAAACGCCCCCATGGAGTACTTACAGTAGTCGCGTGTATGTTTATGTTTGCCAGCTATTCCTGACTTAATTGTAAGGCAGATTGAGGAGGATACAGTTGGAACAGCGAAGAGTGGGCTTGCACAGGGTGGGGCACTGTGACAGCCTCAGCTGCAAGATTACAGAGAGCTGGGTGACTTTCATGGGGCTGGATGCTGCATCTCTTGTTGCTCCACTTTGTGACTGCCCTGTTCTTGCCTCTGCCTCCAGTGCACAATTTAAAACGTATTCGCTATGCTGTTTAATTTGTGGCATCTGCCCCTGTATCTGCATTAACACCCTCATTGCACACACTCCCAGGGCTATTAAACTTAAAGTCACAAAGTATTTAACTAAAAGCCGCACCTTATTCTCCCGACTGGGAGCTTCTAAAAGCCACGAGTGTGGTTCACTATATAGCAGCCTCCCAATGACTGTCCTGCTCCTAAGCCCCTTACGGCAATAAAGTTTGTTGCTGGAGTGATCATGGTTCGGGCCTCTGGTAAGTGGAGGGATGTGGTTTTACATTGGCCTCCTCCAGCTCCTGACAAAATCCTGTCCACTGTCTCCCTCCTGGAGCAGACCGCAGCTTGAGCTCCATAGGGGCTTGGAGAAGAAAGTGCCCTGGCACTTTCATTTTTAGCATGGTACCTCACACTTCCTGCAGCAGCAGCCAGAGCTCATCCTGCTGTTCACACTCTACCTCATTGCTGCTTCCAAAACAGTATCAGTGCCCATGACCTACTACCACCGATTTAATACTGCTCAAGTGTGAAGTTCATTCTTAGCTACTGTTTTGTGCATTTACTACAATTCTATCAGTTCTATGATTAAATATTACTTGTACTTTTTGTGATCAGCATGACTGTCTGTTAATAAGCCCACTTCTTGCATTTCCATAACCATTACTACTGTTTCCCTGCAAATATGCAGGTGCGCCATATTTTCTGTTTAAATACATTGGCCATCAGGGAAACTAGCCCACCAGTGATATTATAGAAATCCTCGACCTCTGGGGGACAACTCTGGCCCCTCCTGAACCACGAATGCTAAATTATTTTAATAATGCTGGATCACTAGCCCAAAAGAGTCCCCTGTAGCCCACCTGGGCTACTCTTTTATTTCCCACTGGCACAGGGATATAGCCTGGTCTGGCCAAACCTGGTCATCAGACACCTATAAGGTGTTTTCTCTCTCAATAATTTCCTCCCCCCAGCCCTGGTGAGAATGTATGCCTGTTATGGCAGTGCACAGCCGTAGTGTCCCCCGTGTGGCAGTAGGAGGCTCCCTGGCCCAGTCGCAGGGGTTGCTGGGGTGGCAGAGTGAGCTGCCAACTCTCCCTGACTGAGATGCACTGCCGTATGGCAGCTGTCTTGGTCATGGCCTTCTGACACAACTTATCGGGCTTGCTTCTGAACACAGGTCATCAGCACAGCAGCTGGGCTTCTACTTTACTGGCCACTAGGCCATCTGAAGGGGGTCATAAATGGTTTTGCTCTGCCCCCCCAACAACACTTTCTCTTTTGTTTATTAATTTTGTTTCTTTCTCTGTATCACTATCTCATTCCGTATATCTCTAGCTTCCTATTTTGCCATTACATTTTGTCTAAAGCTCCCTTTTCTGTACTCCTGAACTTTCCTATACACCTTTTCCGCACTCTGTCTCTGCATTCACTACTGTATTTTCTCCCAAATCCCGTATTTTTCTGTTAAACAGGTCTGACAGGATGCTGACTATATCCCATCAGATAAGTATTACTGTACATCTAACCTCCCCATTCTATTTTCCCCCTAGGAACTACAGATCCTTTGTGACCATTCCCTATATTTTATTTTACAGGTCTGATGGATATCATCCCTTCAAGACTCCTACCTCTCGATCCTCAGTACCCAGGTAAGAGACCATCTACATATTACCTGCACTAGATAAGTTTACTGTAATGGTGCAACTGTGCCTGTTACAGTGTGTGTGTACTTAGGTGATACATACTGCAACATTATTTTTTAACATATGTAATGACCAGCCTGCTTTGGGTGACTGAGCAAACAATGGGAATCCATGTGAGAGGTGATGCTGCTTCACTCCTGTCATGACTCAGGTGTCAAGGACGGGGGACTGATGGGCTCTGGGATGGTGCTGTTGTAAGTGAAGAACACATTTCCACTGGTGGTGATACTACAGATATAGGATAGCATATGGGTAACCATGCACTGCAAGGCTATTCTTCCACTGAGTGGATACAATGTCGACTGTTGACCTTGAGAGCGAAGGTCGAGAGGTTTCCAAGTTGGCATTGTATCTACAAGGTGAAAAAATAACCAAGTAGTTTTCTATATAGTGTATGGTGACTGAAAAAAGAAAAAAAAACATTAACTTTTTCATATTTTTAATCAGTTCTGCCAACCACTCTTGATTCACAACTGCCACTGTTCAGCACACCCACGCGCCACTCTCACTCAGCAAGGGATTAATCACAAGGTCTGCTGTAGTCCCTTGTATTATGACATCCTCACTAACACAGAATGAAAAGTTTTTCTGTGTTAGTGAGGATGTCACTACTGCAGCAGAACAACTTTTTGTGGTGTATGGATTTCCATACACAACTGCATTCCACCATACACTACAACTCTATTGATGCTCTGGCAAGACAGGACTGCCAAAAGGGGGAATTCGTGGCAGTGGTCAGATTATTTGAGAGGAAGGCCCCAAGATGGATGGCAGTGGATCCCAGCAGAGGATCTGTGGCAGGGAAAGTAATGGGGAACCTGCTGAAAGGCAGGCTGATGAGTACCAGGAGGCAAATGAGCTGCATGATCAGAGGCAGCATGGATTCACAGGTGAGAGGTTGTGTTAGACATATCTCATAGATTTCTTTGATTAGATGATCAGGGTGCTGAATCAAGAGAAGACAGTGGACTGACACTGTGCCACACAGGAGGCTAATAAAGAAAATCAACAACCTGAGTGTTGGTGAGAAGATGATAAGCTGGTTATCAAAGCAGTTCAAGTATAGGGCACAGAGGGTGGTGGTAAATGCAAGTCACTTGTTGGACAGAAAAGTTCCCAGTGGAATGCCACAGGGATTGGTACTGAGTCCTGTCTTCTTCAATTTCTTCATAACTGACATTGCTAAGGAACTGGCGGGGAAGGTGTGTCTGTGGAAGAAACTAAACTCTGAGACAGGCTAGGCACCCATGAAGAGGTGCAGAGAATGCAGTGAGATCTTTGGGAAACTAGAGGAGTCATCAAGGCGGTGACATCTGGGTTTCAAAGACAAAAGCTGCATTGTTATGCACCTGGGGCAGGGGATACTGGGGCTTTGTATAAGATGGGAGGTACTTGCATTCACCAAGCAAGAGAGGGACATGGAGTTAACTCCGTGGCACCGAGTGATAGATCACATGGCACGGTGGTGGCCCTGGTTTGCACCTGTGCCTGTGATGGCATGAGCATAGATCAACAGGGAGGGTTTGGAACATCCGCTTGGATACTATCCTACCTCTCAAGGAGGATGCGAGCCTGCACCGCTACTACTGCAGCTCATGATGGTCCCCTATGGAAGTGCATTTGGTGGTGTGGGTGACCTCATGCCACCATGCGTCCTTCACAGGATGCCATGTGCATGTGACCACAATGGGGGGGAGGTGGATCAAGGAAGAACATGGAAAACTGCCCGCTCGGCCAACCAGATGATGGTCACCTGGGTCCCCTCATGCCATGTATCAGCCTTCCAGGCCGGATTCCCCCCACCATGTACCTGGTTCAGATTTGAATCCTATCTCCCCTCTTGTGGGCCCAGGGAGGAACCCCTCCCAGTGAAGGGATACGTCAGGTCAACCGGGACACAGCACAAGGGGAAGGGGCAGCAGCGATGGTGATGGGGGAAGCTTGGTGGGAAAGAGTTCCCTTGGTGGCCCGAAGGAGTGGCTGGTTGGGGGGGGCATGGGAAGCACAAAAAAAGTGAAGGGCATTGCGTAATCATTTCTGATGATCTCAAGGTGGTAGTGCAGAGCAACTGGACAGTTGGCAAAGCTGGTGGGATGCTGGGGTGCACATGGAGGGGGATTAACAGCAGGAGAAGGGAGGAGGTGCTGCAACTGCACTGCTCACTAAAGAGACCCCACACAGAGTGCTATGTACAGTTCTGGAGGCCACACCTCTGCAAGGTCATTGACAAGGTGGAAGTGATCCGGGGAGGGCTGCCAAAATGGTGCAGGGGTTGCATGAGAAATCATACAAGGATAGGATGTGGGATCTCAGCATCTACTCCCTGGAAGAGAGAAGAGTTTGAGGGGTCATGATTAGAAGTATCGGTGCCTCACTGGGGTAAATAAGATGCAGGAGGGGAGAAGAGGAGGAGCACAAGAACATGGGGCATGTAGTGAAGATGGGGAGGGAGTTTAAGAGGGATGTGATGAAACACTTCTTCTCAGAAAGGAAGGTGGACACTTGGAAAAGTCCACCAGAGGAGGCTGAGGGAGAAAACATGGGGGGGGGGCTTCAAGCATGCATAGGATAGGCACATGGGCATAATAAGAGGACAGTGAGGAGGGAGGGACTCCAGAGATCAAATAGGGTTTAAGTAGCTGTAATAGAGAGAAAATAGGCAGACTAGATAGGCCTACTAGTCCTTTTTCTGCCAACAAATTCTATGTTCCTAGTACATGAAGGGAGAGGAATAAGACTCTTATATGAGCATACGAAACTGCCAGCAGAAAGAGGCCCTATTGGTCTATCTAGTCTTCTCGAGTGTACAGATCAGTCTAACACTCTGGAGCTGCCTCCCCTCTCCCCATTCTTTTGAGGCAACATCCTCCCCCTTTTTTCACCTCCCCACATCCTGTTCTAATTTTCTTTTTTACCCTGTCCCACCACCCCCTAGAAAATTCCCACTGTTTTTGCTGATATCACTTCCTCTAGCTGCTCATTCCACCTGGACACGAGTCTTCCTGTGAAAAAGTGCTTTCTCAACTTTCTATACAATAGTACTGCATATTCTTCTCCTTAGAAACATAGAATTTGATGGCAGATAAGGACCACTTGGCCCACCTAGTCTTCCCATTTCCCTCCCTAATGGATAAGCTGCAGATGCTAGTTAGCCAACAGCCTACTTCCTCCTACCCCCCACTAGAATTGTCTTATGCCTGTCCCATGCATTCTTGAATTCCCCCACTGTTTTTGACTCTATGACCACCTCAGGAAGGCTGTTCCAAGCATCTACAACCCTCTCTGTGAAGAAATACTTCCTCACATTACCTCTGAGCCGTCTCCCCCTCTGTCTTCAAATTGTGCCCCTTGTTCTTGCACATCTCTTTCTCTGAAAGGTGCTACTCTCTTGGACTTTGTTGATTCCCTTGAGATATTTGAAAGTTTCTATCATGTCCCCCCTCTCTCTCCTTTCCTCGAGGCTATACATCTTAAGCTCCTTTAGTCTTTCTTCACGTCTTCTGGTGCAAACCCTGCACCATTTGGTTGCCTCCTCTGGACAGCCTCCACCCTGTCTATGTCTTTGCGGAGATAGGTTCTCCAGAACTGTACACAGTACTCCAGATGTGGTCTTACCAACTGTCTGTACAGAGGGCCAACAACTTCCTGTTTTCTACTGGTGATGCCTCTTTCTATGCATCCCAGTATCCCCCCAGCCCCCCTTACTGCCTTCTCACATTGCTGGCCCACCTTTAGGTCATCTGATATGACTACCCCAGGTCCCTTTCAATTTTTGTTGTTGTCAGTATCTCCTCCACCCCATTGTGTACTCTTGCCTTGGGTTTTTGTTTCCCAGGTGCATTACTTTGCACTTCTTTGTGTTGAATCTAAGCTGTCATACATTTGACCGTTCCTCCAACCTTGCCAAGTCCTTTTTCATCCTTTCCACCCCACCTTGCATATCAACCCTGTTGCAGATCTTTGTATCATCTGCAAAGAGTCATACTTTCTCTTCCAGTCCCTCTGCAATGTCACTTATAAAGACATTAAAAAGGACCGGCCTCAGTAATGAACCCTGCTGTACCCCACTAGTAATCCTCCTTTCTTCACTGCGGACTCCATTTACTACTACCCGCTGTGTCCTGTTGTCCAGCCAGTGTTTTACCCAGGCTGCCACCCTGGGACCCACTCCCAGGCTGGCTAATTTGTTTATTAATCTTTTGTGTTGGACTATGTCAAATGCCTTCCTAAAGTCTAGGTAGGCCATGTCCATAGCCCTTCCCTGGTCTACTACTTTGGTCACCCAGTCAAATAATTCAATTAGATTTGTTTGACATTACCTTCCTGCTGTGAATCCATGCTGCCTTGGGTCCTGTGCCCCACTAGCCTCTAGGTACTCAACAATTCTTTCCTTCAGAAGTGATTCCATCATTTTCCCTACAACTGAGGTCAAACTGACAGGTCTGTAGTTTCCTGCCTCTGTCTTGCTCCCACTTTTGTGAAGGGGAATCACATCTGACCTTCTCCAGTCCCCAGGTACCACACCATCCTCCCATGATTTATTAAAAAGAGTAGTCTGTGGTGTTACTAATTCTTCCCTTAGTTCTTTTAGAATTCTGGGGTGAATTCCATCAGGCCCCATTGCTTTATCCACCTTTAGTTTTAAGAGTTCTTTCAGAACCCTTTCTTCTGTGAAATGACTACTATCAACCCCCCTATCCAGAGTGCTTCTGTTGACTGGGTTAGGCATCTCCCCCTGCTTTTCCATTGTGAATACTGACCAGGAATATTTGTTCAGTATCCATGCTTTTTCACTGTCACTCTCTGCCCAACCACCTTCCTCTTTATTCAGCCTCGGTATTCCTGCCTTCGTCTTTCTTTGCTCCCTAATGTACCTATAAAAGGTTTTATCCCCCTTCTTAACTGAGTTGGCTATCTATTCCTCAGTTTGGGCCTTTACTATTCTAATTGCCTTCCCTGCTTCCTTCTGCTTTAACTGGTACAGTTCTCTGTCCTGCTTCTTCTGTGTTTCCTTATACTTCCTGAATGCTATCTTTTTCTCCCTTACCTTCCCTGCCACTTCTTTTGAGAACCATAGAGGATTTTTCTTTTGTTTTGATTTTTTTATTTTCCTCACACAAAGGCTTGTTGCCTCTGTGATGGCAGTTTTGATGTTTCCCCATTGTTGCTCCACCCCACCTTCTTGCCTGTTTGCTAGTGCTTTTCTGAGGCACTCTCCCATTTTGACAAAATCAGCTCTCCTGAAGTCTAGTACCTTCACTTTTGTGTGGCTTGACTCTACAGCTAAGTTTATTGTAAACCACACTGTTTGGTGGTCGCTTGTTCCCAGATGGCTACCCACTTCAAGATCAGAGATCCTCTGTCCGTCCCCATTTGAGAGTATCAAGTCTAAGATTGTTCCCTCCCAAGTGGATTCCAAAACTAGCTATCTGAGGCATGCCCCCTGTAGGGCATTGAGAATGGCCCTTCTTATGAGGAAATGCATACAAAATACATGGGTCTGTTGGCAGCAGTCCACTTTTAAAATGCGGCACAACCTGCTTTTGACCATCTTACCCATGTTAAGATTTACATATGTGTTCAGGGGACAGGCCAAAACATTTGAAAAGAAGTAGGGCCCCTATATATCATCGCTATCTCCACAGCTGGCCATGCTGATACTGATGGGGTGCCGAAAGAGAAACATTGATGCTAAATAAATACACCAGAAACACAGAGACAAAATGAAATCATTTTTATTATACAGGCATGACAGTGTGATCAGGCCCATTGAGAGGAATTCCAGGCCCTGGGGACAGTTCAGACTCTAGGGCCCTTACCAGCTCGCAATCCTTTTCCTGCATAAAGTATGCTGGGTGGCCTGGGCCCCTCTTGGCACTGGGCCCCGGGAATTATCCTGTGCTCCTCCACCCTCTCAAAGGCCCTGAGTGTGATGAATATTGTCATTGTTTGTTTGTGTCGTTCCTGTTGATCCACTAAAGTTTGATGAACATTATGAAATGGGAATAGACAGTAATAGAACATGACTGGCTGACAGCCCTTGCATGCTATGCTCATTTTATATCATAGCACAAAGAATAAGTGCTCATGCCTGTCCCTGATTCCTGTACAGATCCTTCTGATGCCACCACAAACATGATTTCACCATTTATTTTTTAGTTTAGCAAAATAAATAGGATTCTGCAAAAATAAACAGCAACACTCACAACGCTTTAAAAAGTGTTGTTTCCAGTCCAGAAATCATCCTGCTGTCCCTCCCGAGCCACTTCTATCCCATCCACAGCCCCAGGTATCACAAAGGTTTTAAACTCTCTGCCAGCCTGCAAGGAAAGGGAGACCATCTGGACTTTTTTGAACAGCACTACTTCAGGTGGTAGCATGCTGCTGGCAAGGCAGTCAGTAAACCTTGGTCCTGCAGGTGCCCCATGCCAGCGATCCGCAGAACACCACAGTGCCCCTAGTGACACCTGCAAGTGCAATAGCACACAAAGGGTGTGCAAGGGAGTTTTTTAAATAAAATATCAGTATTTTATTTTTAATCTCACCATTTTTTAAATAAACACTACTATGCAGTTTCTCAATGTATGCCCATTTTATATGCGCAATAACACACTCAGGGTGTGGTTTATTCTGGATAAACACACTTCCAGAATAAACCACACCCCATCGTTTGTTATTGCTTACTTATATAATATAACATGTAGTGCCCAGCTGTATATGGGCAGTATCACTTCCCCCCTCTCCTACTATAAAAACCCCTCCCAGTTTATCCCAGCACCCCTGATGCCGTAAAATCGCCATTTTTGTAGTGACTGGTTTGCTTGAGGAAATCACTGATAATGACTACCACATCTATCTTCTCCACTGGAGAAGATCCAGACCGAGGGAAAGTGGGTGGGGCAACTTACCCTCATCACCCAACCAATATTCCATGTGTGGGTTATTTTTCTCTAAGTGCATCACATTGCACTCCTTGGCATTTAAACTCAAGTGTATGGCATGAACTCCAATGTTTTTTTTAGAATAGAAAATATTTTGTCCATCCAAGTGATGTGGATGACTGAGGCTCTTGCATCTCACCTGCTGCCACACCAGTGACTCTGGTCCATGTACAACCTTGGGTTGCTGGGGTTGGCCAGCATGGGAGAGGGCTGAGTATCCCAGTGATTGCTTTCCTTTACCTGGAGTGATGACCAGGCTTTCTTCGTCCTTGCAGTAACACAAATGACCACGTACTCTCAGATATACACAGCAGGTGCTAGCTAAAAAGAACCAAGCAGAATGAGCACATACAGCAGCTCTCTAAACAAAATAAGTGTAAATATAACTTATGCAATGGAGAAATCAGTTGCACTCCCATCAGTTTATTGATGTTGAGAAAGCCACAATGCTAAACCCCAGTGCTTTGCATCTTAAATGTGATGCAAATCATTTCTCCACAGTGCAAGTTATATTTATACTTATTTTGTTTGGAGGGCTGCTGTTTGTGCTCATTCATCTTGGCCTTTGACTGCCACTGTCTGGAGGCCCAGTTGTAGTGCAGGCTCCGAGAGGTTTTGAAGGGTAGGGGGCTGAAGTTCTGCAGCATGTGCTCAACTCCACTTGCATACACTGATGTACCATAGTGGTCCGGGGGGTGGGGTACTGAGCAGAGAAAAATGAAAAAATGGCAGTCAGACATGCTTCATGAAGCCCCACCACTTTTCCTTGGTCGGAACCTCTTCTTGGTACCTGGGGTATGTCAAGGTTGTGCTCTAATGGGGGAAGGGGGACTCTCCCTCCTCTGGCCCCACTGTGGTGGGAAATCCATATGGGATTCAAGCTCGCAGGGCCAGCTGAGTCAGTAGCTGTTTATAGAAAGTGGGGAAGGGGCTTCCGAGAAGAGTATGATTAAAAAACCTTTATGGCAAAAAAAAAAAAAAAAAACAATTCTAAAATACTTTCTTCATGGTAACATACAGACAAGCTGTGGGAAATAACACCCCTTAAAACAGGAGATCCTGTCCCCCCAGCTCTCACCCGCATGGAGCAGACCACAGCCAGAGCTCCGTACAGGCTGGAAGTAAAAGCTGCCACCTGACACTTTCAATTACTAGTGCGGTCACTCGTGCTAACTGCAGCAGTACCCAAAGCTTGTCCTCCTCTTCATGGTGCATCTTGCTGCCTGCCTAAACAAATATCTTTTAATATTTCATTCCCAAATCATGGAACATTATGTCATAAAATACGGTACAAGTAGGCAAGCTGTGAGACATTAACGTAAAGTTCTTTACATTGTATAAATGTGAATGAAGTTCCCAAAGTGTGCTGTTAATATAATAGTACAGTTTTCATATTCATCGCTAGGGAGCTTTGCATTAAATTTCTAACACTGAATGTGGGACAATCCTCTCAATTTGGAACAGGGGGGCTTTGATGAGTTAAAATGGGGATCAGTTTTGGCGCCTAGTGACCCCCCCAACTACACACCTAGGAAAATATTGTTTTAATACACTGGCCACTAGGAGAACTAACCCAGTAGTCCACCAGGGTGTTGTATAAATCCTAACTCCCTGGGACGACTCTAGCCCCTGGATCACTGATGAGAAATTATTTTGGTGTAACCCCCCTACAAATGGAGGTTGCTGAAAAGTCTTCCATGAGCTTGTCTAAATGCTCACTGCCAGGCTGGTGTCCTGAGTTTAGCAGTTAATCATTATTGCCAAAGAGTGCCTGTGTAGCCTCTATGTACTGTCGCTTTAAGAGCTGCCTAGATTGCAGTAATAATTAATCTGGGAGGGGGCTGAGTGTTGTCATGCTCGAGTCCCTACCAGGCTGCAAGGTAATCGCTCCATTTCTGCCATCACTAATTGTGCAGAGGGAGCCCTGTTAATAGATGTAACTGTTTGCTGATCATTTATTAGAGTAGTAATAATAATGTAGTTTGTCTAACCTGCCTCCTTTGCAGCAAGAACTGTTTTGTTTATCCCTGCCATTTTGGCCCGGAACTGCCAAATTGGACCAATTAGTCTGGTGGGACCTAAAATGGAGCCGGACTACAGGAGCTGTCTGGAGTCAAATTCTGTAGGAATTGTAGTTTGGGGCTTTTGGTACCTTTTTGCACCTGAAGGGGGAGCCTTTGTTGTGACTGACAGACAGATCAGCCAACCAAATCTTTTGGATCTGAGGGAACTCCCCAAGCTGCCTGCTCTTTCAGTCAGTTCTGAGCTGGGAAGTGAAATGAGAACAGCTCAGGTGATTTTTGGGCAGTAGTTCTGTGTAGGTTTGCATGGGAGAACTGCAAAAGGGCTGAGTTTTGGCCTGCATGTCTGCCTTCTGCCCCTGAGAGGGAGAGAAGAGAATTATTTTGGGCTAAATCCAAGTTTGTGAGAATGAAGTAAGCCACTGATTTTTTTACCAGGTTTATACCTGAAGAAGACCAAAGATTTGGCTGAATACGATCGGCCTGTCAGGATTTCCAGCTGCTTTTGAATTTCCGGTTTGTGCAGAGATTTTGCTATCATGACTGGAGAGCGGTTTACTTGGTACAGTAGAATTTCCTTACATGTAAATGTGATGTGTATTGAAAGTGGGTCGTGATTTGGTCCCCCACTGTGTGAACTGTGTTCTGCTTGCTGGAAACTGTATCTAGCCCAAAATGGACTGTATCTGAATTTGTCTCCATTTGGTCTGAGCCTTGCCTCACTGACCCAGTAAGACTACCTGCTGCACAGAGAAAGCCATCGACGAGAGACCTGCCTGAGTGTCGGCCCCCTGCTTCATGCTTGAACAGGAATGATACTGCGGCGATTCGTGCGGGCCCTGCTTCTCCTGGCACTCCAGATTAACCACCTGCTGTCTTGATTTTCGTCCAACCTGTGTCCAGTCTTGGGTATCATAAGTAATCATCAGGGTAGCTCCCTGCAACAACAGCCTAATCTAAAAGTGTGTTATTTGATTGTCTTGTTTTTTTTCTTTTCACAAACTGAGCTCTCTGGCTCTGGATTACAAATAGTGTGTGTTGTGCGTGTTGTTTTCTTCCATCACACGAGTACTGTACTGCTGTTATTTGCTGTGTATAACCTTGTTTTACGGGAGGTCCCCTGGGCCAGGCCAGAGGAAAGCCCTGTTGGTAAGTGCAAACAGTGTGGGTACTTGTGTGGTGTATCAGGGGTATTGTGAAAGTGATTATTGTGTATTGTTCCAGCCACTACTAAGGCAAGAGGGGGGGTTACAGTGTCCTGGATGGCTGTGCTCAGGTTAGCTTGACCACTACCAACCCTGACCTCCGGGTGGAGGCACCCATTTCAGAACTCAGGCCCCTTAACCTGCTACTAGCCAAGCAGGCAGGGGTAGTAGCCCTTGGGATAGCGCCACCTAGGGGTTACATTAGTTATGCTGGGCCACTAGACCAATGTTTCCACACAACCCCCCACTGAGGCTACTACTTATAATTACTGGCAAGTAGGCTAACTAGGTGGCAGTCATTGTTTTTTTCTGAGCCCCCAATAACACTTTTTCATCCCTTTTCCTATCTGTTACTAATTTCTTTCTTTCCCATATCTCTGCCTTCCTAATTTGCCTTAACTGTACCTTTTTATCTAAAGCTGCTCTCTTTAACTCCTATGTTAACCTATATTCCCTTTGTGAGTACTCTGCCTCAAAACAAGACTCCTCCTAGCATCTCATTCTGCCACCTGAATTCCTGTAAAAAAAAATCAGTGTCTCGCCCGCCTCTGTGGTCAAGTCTGCCTACTCTGATGTTAGTCTCTAGGTCCTCTTCATGCTGCTAGTGCCAGCCCCTAGAACTACCTGCGAAGAGATAACAAAAATAAATTCCCAGAAGGAAATGTAGTGTTTGAAAACACATTTCTGTTTGGAGATGTAGTTTTCCAAGTTATGGAATGACAGGACAGGGAGGAAGGGGGTTGTTTTATATGTGATGAAAGGTGTAAAGAACACAGAGATACAGGGACAGCAGAGGGAGAAGGAAGGGCTTGAGGTTCTTTGGGTCAGGTTAGACTCAGGGTATGAAGCCTTTATCCACGTGGGGGTTAGAGTACAGACCACCAACTCAGGGGAGGAGTTAGACAAGGTTTGGAGGAGACCGTTGGTAGAATGGCAAGCAAAGGCAAGGTATTGGCTATCGGAGGATTTAATCTGCCAGATGTAAACTGCGATTCTGGCTCCAGCTACATCATGAAGCAGGGCTGACATCAATTCCCTTCAGTGAGCATTTCTCAAGCAGTTGGTTATGGAAACCACTGAAGATGGGGCAGTGCTGGACCTGGTATTTACAAATAGAGACAGCACTGCAGACGTCACATTGGGTATCTACCTAGATACATGTGATCACTGCACGGTATGGTTTGGTCAACAGAAGAAACATACTAGGATGAGGTTTCTGGACTTCAGGAGGGCAGATTTGGTGGAAACATGTAATTGTCTTTTAAGTATCTTGAAAGGGTGATGGCTGAGGGGTGAGTGGTGGCACAATGAAAAAGGATCAAGGAGGAAATATCTAAGGCATTTGTACTCTGTTTGAAGGAAGTAAGCAATGGTAGGTGAAGAACGAGGCTACTGTGGCTCTCAAAGGAGGTAGCTCAGGCTGTAAGGGAGAAGAAAACAGCTTTTTAGGAAGCATAAGAAGACCCAGACGGAGGGGCACAGGGACATGTATCTAGATAAACAACAGGAGGCAGGGAGGAGGGTGAGAGCAGCTAAGGCACAAACAAAGGAGATGTTTGCCAAAGAGGTCAAAAAAGGGCTAAGATTTTCTTCATGTATGTAAAGGAAAGGAGGAAAGCAAGTGGTGGGATAGTGAGGATCAAGGTGGAAGTCTGTGAAGAAGAAGAAAAAGCTAAAATTCGGAAGGATTACTTCTGCTGGTATTCCCAATGGAGGAGGAGGGAATGGACCAATGTATCAGCAGTCACTGGGGTGAGGGCGGAGTGGACAGATGTCCATTCTCAGAGGAGAGAGTCCAAATGGAATTAGAAGCTGTGATGGAAAATAAGGCACTGTGGCCACATGGGATTCACCCAAGGGTTCTAAAAGAACTGAGCAAGGTGCCAGCTACCCACTGCCAAAACTATTCAGCATCTCGTCTTGGATGGGGAAGTTCCATAGGACTCAGGGAGGTCCAATGTGGTCCCTCTGCAGAAGAGCGGCAACAGGGAGGAGACTAGCAATTGCACACCAGTCACCCTCAGAACAGTGTGGGGGGGGGGGATTAATGGTAACTGTGTTGAAGTAGAAGCTTATGGAGCAGCTGGGGACCAATGGGCTGCATGTCTGTCGGCAGCACCATTTCACTGGGGGGGGTCATATCAAACACATCTCGTATATTTTTTTGACTGGGTGACCAGGGAGGTGGATCATGCAAAGGTAGTGGACGTGGCCCATGTGGACTTGAGTAATGCCTCTAATACTCTGCCAAACACGAAGCTCATAAGTAAGGAATAAGACACAAGGTATGGCTTATGGCCTTAAAAGAGCACACTCCAGGTTCCTTTTGCAGCTGGGAAGTGCTCTTATCAGACCACAAACTATTCCCTGAAGTGTCTTATTATGTTGATAGAATGGGTCCCCCAAGTACAATAAAACAAAAATACATATATTGCAAAAATGATGTCAATATTTTTTTTAAAAAGAGGTTTTTATGCCTAAAATGCTAAAACATAGTTACCCTCTGTATAGTATCTGAAATGTGCTTGTCATCAGTAGGGGTCATATAGTTATCAGATAGTTATCAGGTTGGTTCTAACAGCCCACACAAATTACTTTTACGTTTTTTTCAAGCCTGTCTTTAAACTTGACTAAGACCACACAGCATTACAGGGAGTGAGTGTGTCCCTCTGCAGCCACTGTAGCAGAGCGGCTGTCTCTTTTAGCGCATTGGTCTCATTGTGTCTTTCAAAGAGAAGCCACTAGTAAGGCAGCGCGTGTTTTAACTGACAGAAACTGCTGATAAGAAGAACATTTCCCAGTCATGCTTGGCAGAAAGGAAGGCGTGGGGAAGGGAAGAAATGGAGCAGGCAGCAGTGAAGTGAGGGGCCAAAAAATGGAGCAGGCAGCAGTGAACTGAGGGGGCAAGAAATGGAGCAGGCAGCAGTGAAGTGAGGGGTCAAGAAATGGAGCAGGCAGCAGTGAAGTGAGGGGGCAAGAAATGGAACAGGCAGCTGTGAAGTGAAAGAACAATAAATGGAGCAGGCAGCAGTGAAGTGAGGGAGCAAGAAATGGAGCAGGCAGCAGTGAAGTGAGGGGGCAAGAAATGGAGCAGGCAGCAGTGAAGTGAGGGGGCAAGAAATGGAGCAGGCACCAATGAAATGAGGGGTCAAGAAATGGAGCAGGCAGCAGTGAAGTGAAGCAGCAAGAAATGGAGCAGGCAGCCATGAAATGAGGCTTGTGGTCACAGTCAGGACATGGGAGGGGGTGAGGAATCAAGCAAGAACCACAGAATGCAGACCAATGGGACTGGGTGTGCTGTGGAGCTGGAGAGCCATGGATCAGTGGCCTTCAAGAAATGTTTTTAAATAGAAACACAAAGAAAGGTCAAATCATAATTCTTGCTATCTGGAACATGAAATTGTGGCTCTGTTTATTTCAGCAATTGGGAGTATTTCTAAACTGGAAAAATAATATTTTAAATAAATTTAAAATTTTTTGGCAGGCACGGATCTCTGCGCTGTGTTCTGGTTGGTAAATGAAGTACCAGTTGGCTCAATATGTTCTGTTAAGGACACAGCAAATGGTACTTCTTAGCCAATCAGGATGCAGAAAGCTCCTGACCCTTTTTTATAAAGAACCTTAGCAACCTGGGGACCGAGGAGGAGGTGGTAAGCTGGATATCAAACAGGTTAATGAATAGGAGTCAGAGGGTGGTGGTAAACCAAAGTCACTTGGGTGGATGGAAGAGTGACCATTGGAGTGTCATAGGGATCGATTGGTACTGGTTCTTGTACTCTTCAGTGTCCAGTGTCTTCATAAGTGACCTGACTGAGACAATGGAGGGGAAGGTGTGCCTCTTTGTGAATGACACAAAAATCTTCAACTGAGATGACACACAGGAGGGGGTGGATACAATGCAAAGGGATCTGGGGAATCTAGAGCTGTGGTCTTGGGGTGGCAGCTGGGTTTCAGTGCCAACAGTAAAGTTATGCACTTGGTGCAGGGAAACCAGGTGTCTGTATATAAGATGGGGGGGGGACTTACTGTCACCAAGTTAGAGGGGTGTTGGGGTAGTCATATCTGATGATCTGATGGTGGTGGGGCAGTGCAGCAGGACAGTTAATGCTACTGTAGGGTGTATAGGGATGGTGTTTTCAAGGGGTCCACCATGCAGCTGCGACACAGAATTTGTCGACTGTCAGCACAGCGACTGCACAACACTGCCAATTGGTGTTGTGCTGTCGCTGGGGAACTTGCATTTTCTGAGGGGCTTTGCCCCACACACTTGCGTGAGGGTCTCTGCCCCTGCACTTAAATTAGCCAACCCAAGTGCAGGAGTTGGTTCGGGGAGGGGGCGAGCACCCCAGAGGCAACAGTGTTGGGATCTCAGTGGACCATCACAGCGAACTGCTGAAAATGTCACTGTGATGGTCTTCACTGTATTCCCATCACTTTTGCGATGTGATACTACTTTCAAGTAGGGCAAAGGAGGCGGTGTTGCCCTTGTATCGCTCAGTAGTGAGACCCCAGCTAGAGTACTGTGTAAATTTCTGGAGGCCACAACTGGGCAAGGACATTGACAGGGTGGAAGCAATCCAAGGAAGGGCTGCTAAAATGATGCATGGGTTGCCCGAGAAACCAAGAGAGGATAGGCTGTGGGAACTCAGCATGTACAGTATTCCCTGGAGGAGAGGAAAGCTTTAGGGGACATGAATGAGTCCTGTAAGTACATCATGGTGGTAAACAAGGTTCAGGAGAGGAGTCTCTTCCAGAGAATGGGGAGCACTGGAATATGGGGGCATGCAAAGAAGCTTGAGCAGGAGAAGTATAAAAGTGATGGGAGGAAATACTACTTCTCAGAAAGGCATGGTGGATGCCTGAAACAGACTGCCATAGGCGGTGGTGAGGGTGAAGACAGTGGGAGTCTTTAAGCATACATAGGATAAGCACATAGGTATAATAAGTAGAGGAAAGGAAAGAGAGAGGAATACCTGAGACAGAACAGTGTCCATGGGTTGTAATAAACAGGACATTAGGGCAGATTAGATGGGCCTTCTGGTTCTTTTTTTGCCATCAAATTCTGTTTCTACAGTACGTGGGCGTAGATGACTGAGGACCCTTATACAACAGTAGTGCATATTCTAATCCACTTTACAAGGAAATGCATACAGAATACCTGGGTCTCTATGCAGCAGCCAACTTTTAAAGTGTGGCACAACCAGGTTTTGAATGTCTTACCCAAGGAGAGACTTACATAAGAGATAAAGAGATGGGCCAAGAAGTTTGAAAGGCAGTGGGGTCCCTATATTTATTCCCTGCCTCTCAGGAGGCCATGCAGATATGTAAAATGTGCTGAAAGAGCTATATTGATGCTAAAGAAAGAAATACATTAAGCACACCAGACAAAATGAAATAATTTTTAATATGCAGGCATGACAAACAGTGTGATGAATGCTATCATTGTTTGCTTGTAAATTTCCTGTTGAGACAGATGGTGAGACCCCATCTGGAGTACAGCATGCAGTTCTGGAGACCCCATCTCCACAAGGACCTAGACAGGATGGCAGCAGTCCAGAGAAGGGCAATTAAAATGTGCAGGGTCTGCAACAGGAGCCATATGAAGAAAGACTAAATGAGCTTAATATGTATACCCTTGAGGAAAAGAGGGAGCGGGGGGGACATGACATAAACTTTCAAGTACCTCAAGGGAATCAACAAAGTCCAAGAGGGTGGCATCTTTCAGAAAAGAAGTGTACAAGAACAAGGGGACACAATCTGAAGATGGGGGTGGGGGGGCGGCTGAGGGGCAATGTGAGGAAGTATTTTTTCACAGAGAGGGTGGTAGATGCATGGAATGGCCTTCCTGAGGAGATAGTGGGGTCAATGACAGGTGGGTGAATTCAAGAATGCATGGGAGAGACATAAGGCAATTCTGGTGGGGGGTAGGAAGAAGTAGGCTGTTGGTTTAATAGGATCTGCAGGTTATCCAATAGGTAGGTAAATGGGCAGACTAGGTGGGCCAAGTGGTCCTTATCTGCCGTCAAATTCTATGAGCCATTTGGTTCTTCTAATGTCCAAACATTGAGGTTTAATAAACATTATAAACTGTAACACATGTAGTCTGTCTTTATATTGGCAGTATCACTTCTGTGTCTCAGCACTTGACTGTCCTGTGGTGGAGGCCAATTCCTGGTGAAGGTTTCGAGAAGCTTCAAAGAGTAGGGACTGCAGTTTTGCAACATGTGCATGCTGCAACACACACACACTGGCATGCCACAGTGGCTGGTGGACTCAAGGCATAAATTTGTGTCGGAGAGTTGATTAGCGGTCTTTGCTTATCACAATGAAAAATGATTAGCAATCAGACGATTTTGATTAGCAGTTTTCTAAAATGGATATTTTTACTTTAAACCATATAATTATTACTTATTATTGTATATGTTAATAAAATATGTATAGTATACGTAGTTCTGAGACTGAATTTGCCAAATTTTAAGCAAATTGTCTGCATAGCCTTTCTCATTACCCCACCTCATGTACCTGGTGCAGAAAGTTTTCCAATCCCTGCCAAAGCATAATTCTGCACAGCTGCAACACCATTCCATGCCACAGGTGCAAAAACACATTTTGGCCAGGAATTGAAAAATGACAGCTGTGACATACATGAGGTGATGAATAAAAAATGGGGTCAAAATATTTAAAAATTCCAAAGTTACTAGGGTGTGTAGCAAAATTGCAATGAATGGTCATAACTTTGCCATTGTTTCATATCTGGATGCCACCTTTTCAACACAGGCTCCTTATGACCCCACCTCATGAACAATATGACTGTCATTACACAAATCCTGCCCAAAAGGTGAATTTGCCAGGCAACTGCAATTTCACCTTTTGGGCAGGAGTTGCAGAGTGACAGTTATATTGTTCATGAGGTGGGGTCCCCTAAAGGCTGTTCTGAATATTTGGGGTCAATATCTCAAAAAATGATACAGTTATGCACCAAAGTTGAAACCCCCATTGAACTGCATTTACCTTACATCTGATACTGCAGTTGCTGGTTCCAGCAGCAAGATGTGTCTCCAATCGGGAGAGCAGATCTCAATGCTAGGACCTGCTCAGGTGAGCGATGGTGTAGGAGGGTACTGGGGGTGTGGGGAGGTGGGTGCATAGTGGGAGGTCAGGAAGGGGGTGCAGAAACGATCAGTAATAGATCTTTTTTTCCCAGGTTTAAATATCATTTACAGACTCAAACCGGGGACAATGATCTGATGGTGGGAGGGGATGCCACTGGACACCAGGGAATGAACACAGGGACATAATTGGAGTGTAGGGGGCACCACTAGACCCCCAGGAAATGAACAGTGATGGTGCTTGGAGGGTGAGGGGGTGCCCCTAGATATCAGGTAATGAATGGGACAGTGAACGGAGGGTGGGGGGGCACCACTTGACACCAGGGAATGAATGGGACCGCAATCAGACATGGGGGCACCACTAGACACCAGGAAATGAACAGGACAATGATTGTAGGGTGGGGGGGCACCACTGGACACCAGGCCTAGCTAGGGACAGTGATGGTGTCTGGTCTGAGAAAGTCAAAGGGAGGTAGCAGCGCAGATTAGAAGAGAAGAGAGGAGGTCACCAGGTTAGAGGCAGAACAGAGGAGAGACAGATTCCCCATTACTTGTCATCTCAAGCAACCCTCCAAGAGTCAGACAAGGCCAGTCAAGCACAGGTAGCATCCCTTACCAGCAGGTCAGCAGCACAGGCACATCAACACTGTCTCCAGCAGAGAAGAAGACCTGAAGAACCCAGACCAGCAGTGAGTGAGTGACAGCACATTGACGGGTGGTGGTAAGGCATATCCCCCCCCCCAATCAAGAGAACCATCCTGAAGGTCCCAGCACTAGCTAGGTAAGGTGCCAGTGGCACACTGGGGGTGGGAAGGGATCATCGTTAGGGAATGCATCAGGTGGCATGAGAACAGGGTGGGAACTGGGAGTCTAGGATGTCCCTATCTAACACTCCAGGAAATCTGCACTCAGTAACAGAAAGTTGCAGCCATGGCTGGCAACTTTCTTTTACTGAGTGCTGATTTCTTGGAGTGGTTGTGTTTGGGCTTTCTGAATACTGTCAGCACCAAGCTCCATAGTAGTAGCTCGGCTCCATCTGGGACATGCAATGTTCTTATCTATGTTGCCTATGTGGAAGTGGGTAGTGAGGTATGAGAGGGAGTTGCTGAGCAACCATCCACACATATTTTGGTATTGTTTCTAGCAAATAAATCCAATGATATATGTGTGTGTGTGTATATGTGTGTATATGCATATGTGTGTGTGTATATATACACAGTATATATATATATATATGTATGTATATACAGTATATATTTATATATATAGTGTACATGTAAATATGTGTTATCTTTTCCAGAATATTCTTGCCACTTTTTGATTTCCCTTTATCATCATGACCCTTTGTGAACAAACTCGGACATATACTGTAACTTAAATGGAAGTAATTATTTAAGTGAAGGAATAGAATCAAACTGCATGATATGAATCTGTGTGGCAGTAAACAATATTGTATGTGGTCCATGATGGAGGCAGCAGTAAGTTATTAGCAGTCTGTAACAAAGTACTCCCAGCAGCTTGTCTCCATCACTACCTGTCTGAAGGCAGTGTCCTTAAAGCAGCAGTGTGTGAATGTGTTGGAAGCATTTCACCTAGGCTATGTGTTTTTATTCTGTTTTACATTGCCTCCCCTTATCTACTGACTTGTATGAGCTTTCATTATTAGCACTTTTTTCACAATCTGCAAAGGAGAGGTTCTCAGCTGTTTATGTACATCAATTGTTTAAAATCTCTTCTGTTGTGCCTAAAATGAAACTATAATGCAGCAGACAGAGCTTCCTGACCTTATGGGACATTAGGTGTTCAAAAATGCTGCAAATACTGATGCAAACCTGGCCGTCTGAGCTATCTTTAAAAGAGCTGGCAGGTGGTCAAAAATGCCTTCTCTTGTCACATACCGGTAGTGACCACAAATTAGTTATTCTTCATGTTCATCAGCAAAGGAACACTTCGTTACTTCAACTGTGAAAAAAAGTGGTAAAGCAATCAGAGTCAAAACAGAGAAAGAAGAACGTCATACAAGTCAGGAGATAAGGGTCAGTCTAAAATAATATTAAAAAGTATGGGACTAGGTCAAAAGTTTCTCTGCGTTCATGCATTGCTGCTTTAAGCCAGAACTGATGCATTGGCAACCTTACTTGGAAGGGGAACAAAAACTAAAGGTGCTACTTGACCAGCCAGCAGTACACAAGTGCCAGTCAGGACATGACAGGATGATTTTTTTATAGCTATTTCCTTTCAACTTTGCTTAAATCAGACCGAGGGTAGGGTAGCCATAGGGAATAGTTTTATTATGCAAATGTTAACAGTGAGAATAAGCAGGGCATGGTGAGAACTTTCGTGTAACTTTGTTTGCACTGGAATGGAAGGAGAGAGGGATCCTGTAACAGTTATTGTTACACTCTGATCTCTAAGCAAACAGAGAATAATGTATGGGCAGCCATACACAATAAAACTGTCTGTTTTGAGAGGTTTATATGACAACCACTAGGAACCTCAAGGGAACTACTCAAGAAGTTCACTGGTTGTTATAGAAAACTTGAGATGAAGACACAGGCTTGTCTATGGATGCCTATACTTTATGTTTTATAGTGTAAGGTCATACAGTTCCTTAAATGTGCCTGTTTACAGGGCATCTGTGCATGAGATGCTCTTCACAGAATAAGAGTGTCTTATGTGCATAGGGAAGAGATGCTCCGATTAGTTGGAAGCTCTCCTTTGATTTATAATGCATCTTACATTGACATATAAGGCACATACTTATGTCCAAAAAAAGATAATGTGTGTATGGGTGATAGGTTTGAGTCCAGCACCACATTTCTGGTGTTTGGCCAGGGGGATGTGAGCATTTTAATGGGTAGAGTCAGGAGCGCTCCCTATGTTGGAAGTATACTTCATGACTGTGACTCATAAGCTTGGGGGGGCCTGGAGGGTCTTACTTTTAAACATGGCTCCCCATGGCCATCGCCCACACTATTACATTGTAAGTCACTGTCATTGATGTCATGACCTTATGTCACAGCTACTGGTGCAGAGTCCTAGAAAGCCCACTAGAATGTGATGCCAGCACTGTCAGTCCCCTCAGTTCGGTGCCTGCTGCCATTTTTAAAATATGAAGGCATGTGCCTGAATTAAATCTGTCTTCTTGAAAGAGTTTTCTGGAAGAAATTGTATTTTATTGTAATGGTACCCGTAACTTGCAGATCCTGACGCCAAGATCTGCAACAGGGTAGATACCTCAGAAGGGGTGCAGAAAATGGAGAGGAACCTGGAGAATCTTGAAAGATGGTTGAAGGTGTGGCAACTGAGGTTCAATGTAAAAAAGTGCAAGATCTTGCACCTGGGTAGGGGGAACCCTGAGGAGAGCTACAGGATGGGGGGGATACTGACCCTCACCAAAGAGGAAAGGCACCTAGGGGTTATATCTGATGATGTTAAGTTATCAAGGCAGTGCACAAAGGCTGCAGGGGGAGGCCCAGTGGCATGCTGGAATGCATAGGCAGAGGTAGCACTAGCAGGAGATGGGAGGTGGTGATGCCATTGTATAAAACTCTGGTAAGGCCTCACCTGGAGTACTGCATGGAGTACTGCAGACCACACATCTGTAAGGACATAGACAAGGTGGATGACGGAGGCTATCCAGAGAAGGGCGACAAAGATGGTGCATGGCTTGCATCACAAAACATAGAAGGAGAGACTGCGACCTCAATATGTGCCCACGATATCAATACGTGACTTCTGATACTGTGGTATATTGTAAAACCAGTATATCATAGCATGATCCCTAATATAAGGAATAGTAGGGTACCATTTTTCAGAAAAAATAAACATGTTCAAATATGAGGGGTTATGATATGAGGCTAGAGGGTAATGCAAGGAAGTATTTCTTCATAGAAAGCCAGAAAGCTCTGTGAATATATGGAACAGCCTCTCGCAGGAGGTGTGTGTGTGGGGTGGAGGAGAAACTGTACGGGAATTTAAGAATGCGTGGTATAGGCACAAGGTCAGGGAAGGGAAAGGGAAACCTAGCAATAGAAAAGATGGTAAAAGCTGGAGATGAAGTAGGATCTGCGGTATTGCAGTGGGTGGGAAAATGCCAAAATGGGCATACTAGATGAGTATTTATTTGTCATCAGTTGTTTGTTTCTATGTTTGTCCTGTTGCTTGTGCTGAAGTAAAGGAAGTTTGTGCTGATGTAAAGCAACAAGGGTTGTATCATTTAGAGTTCAGAGTTTCCTCTGTTGTTGTTTTTTTTTTCCCTGTCATTGATGTTACCTGACACTCACAGCACTCCCCCCCCCCAAAAGCCAGACTGCCCGATTAGGCATTTTGTGGGGAAAAACTTAACTGCCTGCAATTACTCTCTGTCACCCTTGTAAACTTGGACCACCAGTGGGCAACTGAGAGGGTGCAGCACGGTACCATCTTGTGAGTGTATGGTGCCCCACTGCTTATTTGTATTGAAGCATGCAAATGAGCAGTGCATAGTGGTGATGGGTTGACTTTTGACCCCTTTCCCCTGGGGTGGGGCTTTGGGCCCTGGCCCTTAGACCCTCTGGGGGTTAACCTATGACCCCTGGACCAGGGGATGGGGCTTTGGTCCCCACCAGAAATTTCACAAACCCAGCTCCTATATTTCTTTGTGGGTCTTAGTGCGGGAGTTAGAATTTGGGAGCCCCAAGAGAGACAGAAATAAATGCTTAGGCTGTGCTTTACAATGGGGAGGGGAATTTCAAAATCAGGTTAAACATGTTCATGCAGCAGCACCTTTTGCAGATCATTCAACAGATCATTTGGGAGCACAATTCATTTTGAATGTAACTGAAAACAAATCTTTTTTTTTTTTTGCTAACCACAATCTAATTTCCTTTTTTCCCACAGAATGCCCAAATCAAAGGAACTTGTGTCTTATACCTCCTTGGACAGTGGCTCGGACAGTGAGGCCGATAAGAAGTAAGCCTGGCATCATTCTTTCTGTTCACAATATGTGCATTGATTTAGGACGCTGGAGGCGGGTAGCTGGTCCTTCCAAAAATGTGCGTAGGCCTACGGGATGCCCGGCGCCAGTCCCTTTTCACTATATATTACACAGGCAGTCCATTACCCTACTCTGCTTATAGAGGTGTCCTTTTTCCTTGTGGCAAGAACAACCAGTACACCACTTGGGCAACTTGTCTATGTTTGGTTAGAACCCCACTGACAAATAAGACTTGACTAGATCATCATTGTGATATTTGTATGGAAGAAATTTAATTATGAGGGGTTGGGGGTTAGCTGCTTGGGCTGGTACGGGGGGGTAGGTACTAGCAACCATGTATCTGGGGCAGGACCCCTAGTTCTCTGTGACACTCAGTCCCGATTTCTGCAGTTGGGCTTCTGCTGCAGATTTCTTTTCCTTGCGGCATTCTGTATTCATTTCTGTGGCAGAATGCAAAGGAGCAAAAAAACAAATGTGCGGGTGCAGCAGCAACATTGCTGCTGCAGCCTGCATACAATGTTGGTTACTGGAGTTCAGTAAAAAAAATCCCAGGATATTAGATGGTCATTAAGGGGAAGGAAGCAAAAAGTTATTTTCCTCCATGGGGCTACAGGTGGTTGTGCAGTTTTGAGCCTGCCATGAGGGAGGATGTTGGCTTTTGCTCATTTTGCAATACTGAGTCCAGAAACATTTTCCATAGCTATTCTGTAAAGATTCCCAGTTTCCTTAAGTGGCTGTTTCCTAGATAATCTATCTGTAAAGCAGAGACCCACCCGGACAAGGAAAGGGGGATGGCAGGACACCAACCCCAAACTGAGACTCCTTCAGAAGTTCTGTCTCTGCATCACTAAGTTTAACTGCCACAGGAATTAAACATTTTATAGCCAGCCAGCATGTTTATCTAAACATTTCATATGCCCAGAGTAAGAGAAAGAGGTGGGCTCACCAACAGTTCTGTATTCAACTCATATGCCCGACTCAGCAAGGCACAGTTTTGTCAGCTGTGGATGTTAGCAGCAAGCTTACTCTCTCATCAAGCTCCCATCGCTAATACTGCCATATTTCTGATTTTGCAGTTGCCAACTAAAGTAATGGCTCAGTGGCAACGTGTTCATCCACGTCATACATGGCATTGTGTGGGTGAGGATCATGAGACTCTGTTCTCCTACTCCACCTTTTCACACACCATCAGTGCCATCTTGATCCCCCACCACATGACTGAGTGATTGCACAGCATGTGCAGTCTTTACTTACTTTGCGCAGCTGCACATGGACTAACTCCAAAGTAACTCGGTCAGGATGAACCGGCCCAAAACTGTGCACAAGATGTATTTTTAGGAAAAAAACAGGTGTAAAATACACCAGTACACTCCTTATCTGGAGCACTGCGCTCCAGTCATGGACAGTTTCATCATTGCAGCAGCAGGTCTCTTCTCTCCCGGCAACCAGGCACATTCCAGCCATGTGCATTACAGTGCACATTAATTTGCATGGTTGGACTTATGAGCAACTCATTTGCTCAGTGTGCCTTTCCCAGTGAAATAAATAAATGAGCCCCTTTGTGCCTTTGCATCATTGGTGGCTCCTGCCACCCAGCACCCGCCCCCGAAGCTGACATCTGGGTGCCCAGTCCCTGTGTCAGCATGTCCCCCCAAGCCTGAACATATCTTTTGCTGACAAAGGGGTGCATAATCCTCATTTTGGCATCTCCCCCACCCACTATTGTGGCACACTGGGAGTCCACCCCAGTGTGCCAAAGTAGTCATCTTTTTTCCAACACCGCGATGCCCACTCCATGTGTCAGATGTGCCCCATGCCCCCTTTTTTTAGCTGACCTCGGGATGACCAATCCCTGGGTCACCATTGATTTCCCTCCACTAGTCTGGCACACTGGGGCCCCATCCCAGTGTACCACAAGTTATTTTTCATAGTATTTCACCTGTCAAAAAAGAAAACTGTCCCCCAAGGTCTTTTTCTGTAAGTAAAAAAAAGCTGCATCTCGTTGCTCTCGCTGCCCCCATCCTGACCCTCCCTCTGCACACCCCACCTCCCCTCACCCCCTAACCCATTCTTACCTCCAGAGGTCCAGCACTGCGAGCTTCTGTGGACCGGGAACACGTCTGCACTCTTCAAAAGCTGACCACAAACTGAAGAAAATCACGGTAAGCCCTATAATGACAATCTGTGGGGGATTTCAACTTGGGTTGATCTCTCAGCCATTTTTGGGAGTTTTGGTCTCAAAGTTTCACCATGTGGTCCTTGGGATGCCACCTCATAAAGACCGACACTGTCATTTTGTTTATCTGCGCCGAAAGGTGATTTCATGGTCACTGCATGGAATTATCTTTCAAAACAGAGTAATGAAATGGCACTGCTACTGTTCATGAGGTGGCATCCCAAAAAGGCCATGTGGAAAATTTGGTGAACAAATTCCAAAACAATGACTGTTATGCAATTTCTACACATGTTCGTAACTTCATCATTTTTTTTATATTTTCACTCTAGATTTTCAACATTGCTATTTTTTCACACCTCCTCACGAACAGTACAGAAGTAACTTTTCACATCCTGCCCCAAATGTCTTTTCATGCCTGTTGCACCAAATGGAGCATTCGCTGTGCAAAATCACCTTTTGGGATTGAGTAACGAAATAATAGTGGCACTGTTCATGAGGTGGGTCCCAAAAAGCCCATGTTGAAAATTTGGAGCGGAGCTACCAACAAACGCCTGTGGCATTGACGTTTCCAACCGTGACGCCCCACCCTGTACAGACTCACGGCATTGGGGTGTGTGACTTAGGGTTGTTGGCCATAATGCTCACACCATTACACCACCACCTCCACCCTGCAGCCACTGACAGGCATTGAGGTGTGCCTTGGGGTCTTCGGCCCTAATGTTCACCCGATTCTCCTATGCTGCACCTGTTTCAGCTTATTTCCTTATGTAATGGGGTGAGCATAAGGGCCGAAGACCCAAAGGCACACCATGACACCTGTCAGTGTCTGTAGGGTAGGGCGAGCTGAATGTCATGAGCATTATGGCAAATGACACAAAGGCGCGCCTCAATGCCTGTCAGTCTTTGCAGGGTGGGGGCATGGGTTGGCGTTAGTTCAATACTTCACTGCCATTCCTATTATACAACTCTTTCTAACTCCTGCAGTACCAATGCTAATATCAGCAAGCAAACATTCAGCATTGACAAATGCTTGTTAGTCACTGGGGCTACTTTGTGACATTCAGCACAAGAACTGCAATAGGTAGCAACATCCTTATGAATCCCAGGTCAGTAAAATTGGTACTACAGTCTGGCAAGGGTTCGGTCCCTCCCTGAGAGACTAGCCATAGGACTATTATGTGTTATCTTTAACCACTCAAGTCTGTACATCTTTGATATGATCAATTGTCCTATTGGTTCCTGTAACTGAGAATTAACCCAAACTCTGTACAGTAGCCCATTAAATTTTTTTAAATATTGGTTCACCCTGTTTTTGTTTCATCCCAAGTTGCTTAAAATAACCTCAGAGAGAAACATTGTTAGTTTGCTTGGAAACAAAATCACAGACAGTCATCAGTTTAGTTTTTAGCATTTTCATATATCAACCCCATTTGTCAATCAATGTTTTGTTGCCACTGTTTTTTCAGGCATCTTCTTTCTTTCTTTCCTGGACTTCCAGATCTTGGAGCTGGGCTCAAGTAAGTCCGAATCAAAGTCACCAAAAGGAAAAGTCCCCAACATCTGCAATTTTCTTTGCCTGTGCTCTTGTTATCACAGCTGCTGAAACAACAGGATTTACTCCCTCAGTGATTAATTTAGCAAATCCTGGAAACTAATTTCCAATAATCACAGGTACAGGTAACTTTGGAACTACCACCACTTTCATTTGGTATGACACTCCACTAATTCTCAGAGTTACTTTGGTAGTGGGATAGTATTAAGTGTCCTGGTGGATGCAGAAGACCCTAGCACCTCATCCTTTTACACAGTCTTTTCCAAGAACTTCAACATACACCAGGGTCTGTTGGCTTACTGAATCTATATGTCTCTTCACAGTCTCATCTCCCGCCTTGACATTTGTTAAATACTTGCCCCAGTGTGCTAAGGCCAAATATGTTCCATTGTTACCCTCCTTATTTTTATGGCAGTTTCTTGCAATATGGCCTGGCTTATTACAATTAAATAAAGTCTTTGGGTGCAGATTTGTTACCCTCATTAGAGTTTTTATCTTATCTGGAGTTAAACTGGGAAAACGAGGGTCTTAACATTCTTTGGCTGTTACTTTGTTGCTGCGAAGCTTGTCTGGCCACCTAATAGTCCTCGGCTAAAGAAACAGTTTATTTCCCACTCTCTGGCTGATGTTCTTTTACCCAGAGCTGCATGTCTGTGAGAAGGGTGTTCATGAATTGCTCCATTGCAAATATGTCAATGATCTGTGGGACTGTTTTGCACTCTGGGTGGAGCCATTTAATGAGGAGTTCTTTGAGTCGGGTGAAGGCTTCTTCAGGATTGTCAACTGTGGTACTTCAGGGACCAGAATCTCTGCCTGTAGGTCTCTACTGAGATGTCATACCTTTTAAGGATTTCTCTTTCCACAATACCACAGTTTTCTGGCTGTGCAGTGTGCAGATTGCTGTAGGAAAGTTGTGCTTTACTTGTCAAATAAGGTACCATCCTGATTGCCCATTGCTGTTTTGGCCACTGGCAGGCTCCAGCTACCCTTCCAAAAGTTGTCAGGTATGCTTCGATATCATCTGAGGGACACCGTTTTGTAAGTTTAATGTCTTTAAAGTTGTTTGTGTTCTTTTGATCTGCCGGACATGTACCAGATCTCTCAGCCTTGATAGCTTGCAATAGATCCAGCCATCGCTGCTCCTGTCACTGCATATTTTCTTTAGTCTGCTGCATCTCTTCTTGTGTCTGCTTCTCAGTCTCTTTGTTGTATATCCCACCATTTGAAGAAGGCAGACATGCTTTCAGGTTCCACCCTTGCCTGTTTTTCTTCTTCCGTCACTGGTGCTGGCCATAGAATCTGTTTGGACTTGTGTTTCTGCTTCTAGTTTGGCTGCCATTTTTCTGGTAATCACTCCAGGACTTGGTGCTGCATGATCCATACCTTTCCTCTAGGCTTCCTTGGTGCCAGGTCTAGTACCCGTGCACATAACTCCTGGTGTAGAGTATGCGTGAGGTGTATCTGACTTTGTCTGACATAAGTTGTTGTAAAGACATAGGTCAGGAAGCACTGGAAAACCAGGAGAAGCTATAAAAGTCACAATTAGGATTTTATTACTATCAATAACAATAAAATCAATAAAAAATAAAGATATACAAAAGGCAGTGCAAAGAAAAATCCTTCCTTTGAGTCTCTCTCTAAAATCCCAATCTCTATCTCCAAACAAAACATTGCTGTCTTTATATGAGCTGTCTTTCCCTGGCAGTTTAACCTCTGCAACCTGTTCTGATAGGTTTCATCCCGTTTTCACACAATGTAACAAAACCTTGACATTGCCCTTCCTGTGGCTAGCCAGAAGAGCACATCCAGGCTTCTCAACAGGTGCCACCAATGAATACATTCTGTTCAGAGCTGGCTTCCTGCTGACAACTCTGTCAACAAGCTTGAGAGGGTCAAAAGGTTTCTCAAGGTTAATCCCAAGTAGCTGTCTGCATTCATTTCAACAGTACAGTTATATGCATTTGCAAACTGGGGGATCCCAGTTTCACATACAGATTCATATTTACCTCTTTGAGGCACAGAGAAGCAAGAAAAGTAAGAAAGAAGAGAAACAGCAAGTGAAGGATGGGAGATAATGGGGAAATCATGGGACCTTTAGAGTGGACAGTTGTTAGGTGCCACAAGAAAGATTTTATTGCACAGTTAGACAGGCAAGAGGTAGACAAGTAACAGAACAGGAGCTGTCAGGACAGAATAGATCCTTGCTTTTAACTTTCTTTGCATAACGAACGGGACAGGGTCCTACCCAACTGTGTCACAATGTGGTAAGGGACTGGGTACTACTAAATGCTAGGGATTATCTGAAATGGAATAGGGTAGGGGAAGGGCAAAAAGACACCAGGTACTTATTTGCATGGTTGGAGTGAGGGAGTGGGGTACCACTGGATGCTGAAGGTGCATTAACGCAGACTGGTATGGGTTGAAGGGGTGCCACTGGACAAGAGGGGATTATTTCTATAGAATGCAGTTATGACGGGGTAAACAGGTCACAAATAATCAGCCACACTATTCAAAGTCACAATATCTTCAATAGTTCATTTATTTCATTTTTCTCAGGGATCATTTCCATGAACATGACATTCTGCCGTGTATTAGGTTTTCATCAGGAAATTAATGGTCCACATTGACATGACCTTTAGTCCTCTCAAGTGTTACATCCACTTGTTTTAACAAATCAATTTTTGGTTCTGTAGCCTCTTCTGAGAATGCATGAGCACTGCAGATGCTACCTTTTGCAACTAACTTCTGAGCATTAATCTGCTTATCAAGGTGTGATGTAGTGTGAGGGAGGGGATGCCTTGTCGTAAGTAAATGACATTTCAAATGCTTAATTTTATTATGACTAGAGAATTATACAAATTGTATCAAACACACCCCAAATGTACCATAGAATAGCGAAAAACTTACAGTTTCTGGGGGCTTGGTGGTTCCTAGACCCCTGCCTTATTTATAAATTTTCATCTAGGGCACACTCAACTTTGTGAGCCACTCTACACTCCTGATTAGGAGGAGTGGGCTTTGATATTCCTGAGATTATGGTTAAGGTTTTATGAGGTTTTCAGAAGGGGCTGGCCTAACCCAGGAAGTGGGGATGCTTGTTAAACGTTTTGTATATTTTGTTTATCTTTTCTCTTAGCTGTCTGACATTACCAGGGAATCCCACAGTTTACCCTTCAGAATTGCTCTGTGCTATGCAGAAGGTGCTGCCCACATAGAAAAGGTGCTCTAAATTCAGACTTTAACACATAAATTCTTAACACTCTATGATGCCGAAGCAACATAAATATTTGCGCAAATAAAGGCACGAGTCCCCTCACTGGTATGAGCTTGTGTCTCTTTGTTTGATGAAATGCACCTCATTTTAAGGGCCAGTGTCCCACATGTCCCCACATCTTCTGACATTTGGGGTGCTCATGTCCCATATTTCAGTGCCAAATGGCTGAGAGGTATGTTTATCATGTGTTTATTTTTAATATTACAAAAGGGGCTAGCTTAGTATAATTATGCTTCCTCTTATGCTGTTTGTGAAACTTGACATGAATTTATCTTATGTATGTTAGACTTGTAATAAGCTACATACTCAGACTTGAATGTGACTGACAGGTCACCTGGCTATTTCTTGATATAAAAGCAGCTGCTAAGGTAGCTTAGTTCACCTTGAGCTAAGGCACAGAGAACAGCCTTTACTCTACAACGTAAAGAGTAAAGGGTGAGAGCCAGTGCAGAGAGATTAGTTGCTTGCCATGGAAGGCCCTAAACTGAGATGAGAAAATGGGCAAGTTAAATCATGTATTCAGATTGCTGCCATTCCATTGGCATATATTTATGTGCCAATACCCCATTGTAAAGAAAACAGTCCAACATTTGATCTGGAATTTGGATAAATCATGTACAGAATTCATGAGCCACTTTACTCATTCTTGATTTCCATCACAAATATGGCTGCCTCTTACATAAAAACCTTCGACTAGCTCCTAAAAATAGAACTCCCTTAAATTAAACAAAGACATAAGTTCTCTCTACACATGATCACTGTCATATATGCATAAACAATTAAAAAAAATCAAGCACTGTTCAGATTGACATGAATTTATTTTAAGTGTGTTAGATTTAGAAACATAGAAACATAGAAGTTGACGGCAGAAGGAGACTGCTAGGTCCATCTAGTCTGCCCATTCTGTGACCTATTCTAGTACTCTTATTTTGATACCTAGTTGCCTTTGGAGTAAGGGCTCCCTTGTGTCTATCCCATGCATTCTTGAATCCCACCACGGTGCCAGCCCCCACAGCCTCAGGGGCAGGCTGTTCCACTTGCAATACGCTACAAATTCAAATGTGACAGACAGGTCAGTCACAAAAACACAAGTGTTTTCTACTCATGATCCCTTTCATATATACAATACATAAACAAAACAAAAATCAAGCACTATTCAGAGTTTTTTTTTTATAGATTGAGGGAGCACCCCTGACGATTTGGAGTGACACTCTTATACTGTGAAGAGCATCTCATGTGCAGATGCCCGGAAAATGGACATGTTCCAGGAACACTTTTTAAAATAAAATATATTATTGATCATGCTCGATCAATAATATACTAATATGTCCCCATTGCCACTCGTTGCTATATAAAAGTAGTTTCACTTGCCTTCAGCTTGAGCCAGAACAACTCAGCTTTGCTTTGCTGTTCGTGCTCCAGCAGAATGCACATTAAGCCACCTTTATATTGCAATGAGTGGCTCCAGGGGACATATTAACATATATTTCTGGTGTTTTTTATTCTGATGACCAGGAAAAATCCCTCTCCTAGCCTAACCAGCTTGACAGAGCAATCTCTGCTGCTATCCCTGCTCAAGATAAAATTGAGTCTATGGTTAGAAACATAGAAACATAGACTTTGATGCAGATAAGGACCACTTTGCCCACCTAGTTTGCCCATTTCTCTACCTACAGGATAAGATGCAGACCCTAGTTAACCAACAGCCTATTTCTTCCTACCCCCCACAATAATTGCCTTATGTCTATCCCATGCATTCTTGAATTCTCCCACAGTTTTAGACCCCACAACCTCCTCAGGAAGGCTGTTCCATGCATCCACCACTCTCTCTGTGAAAAAATACTTCCTCACATTGCCCCTGAGCTGTCCCCTCTATCTTCAAATTGTGTCCCCTTGTTCTTGCACATCTCTTTTCTGAAAGATGCTACCCTCTTGGACTTTGTTGATTCCACTGAGGTACTTAAAAGTTTCTATCATGTCCCTCTCCTCCTTAGTCTCTCTTCATATGGCTTCTCTTGCAGACCCTGCACCATTTTAGTTGTCCTCCTCTGACTGCCTCCATCCTGTCTAGGTCTCTTGCGGAGATGGGGTCTCCAGAAGTGGATGCAGTACTCAGATGAGGTCTCACCAACTGTCTGTACAGAGGGATAACAACTTCCTGTTTTCTGCTGGTGATGCCTCCCATACATCCCAGTATCCCCCAGCCCTCCCTACTGCCATCTCACATTGCTTGCCAACCTTAAGGTCATCTGATATGATTACCCCAGGTCCCTTTCCATTTTGTTGTTGTTACAACTCCCCCATTATGTAATCTTCCCTGGGTTTTGTTTCCCAGGTGCATTATTCTGAACTTCTTTGCACTGAGTCCAAGCTGCCATACTTCTGACCATTCCTCCAACCTTGCCAAGTCCCTTCTCATCCTTTCCATGCCTCCTTGTGTATCAACCCTGTTGCAATCTTTGTGTCACCTGTAAAGAGGCATACTTTTTCTTCCAGTCCCTCTGCAATGTCACTTGTAAAGACATTAAAAAGGACTGGACCCAGTACTGAACCCTGCAGTACCCCACTAATAACCCCCTTTCTTCAGAGTGGACTCCATTTACAATTACCTTCTGTGTCCTGTTGTCCAGCCAATGTTTTATCCAGGCTACCACCCTGGGACCCAATCCCAGGCTGGTTAATTTGATTATTAATCTTTTGTGTGGGACTGTGTCAAATGCCTTGCTAAAGTCTAGGTAGGCCATGTCCACAGCCCCTCCCTGGTCTACTACTTTGGTCACCCAGTCAAAGAATTCAATTAGATTCATCTGACATGACCTTCCTGCTGTGAACCCCTGCTGCCTTGGGTCCTGTGCCCCACTGACCTTTAGGAACTCAACAAGTCTTTCCTTCAGAAGTGATTCCATCACTTTCCCTACCACAGAGGTCAAACTGACAGGTCTGTAGTTTCTTGCCTCTGTCTTGCTCCCACTTTTGTGAAGGAGAATCACATCCTCCTTCCTCCAGCCCTCAGGTACCACACCATCCTCCCATGATTTGTTAAAAAGGGTAGTCAGTGGTTTCACTAGTTCTCCCCTTAATTCTTTGTAGAATTCTGGGGTGAATTTCATCAGGCCCAATTGCTTTGTACACCTTCAGTTTTAGGAGTTCTTTCAGAACCCTTTCTTCTGTGAAAGGACTGGGATCAACGCCCCTATCCAGAGTGCTTCTGTTAATTGGATTAGGCACCTCCCCCTCCTCCTCTTTTGTGAATACTGAGCAGAAGTATTCATTCAGCATCCCTGCTTTTTCACTGTCCCTCTCTGCCCACCCACTGTCCAGTCTGTTCAGCCTCACTATCCCTCCCTTTGTCTTTCTACATTCTACATTCCCTGATGTACCTATAAAAGGTTTTATCCCCCTTCTTAACTGAGTTGGCTATCCTTTCCTCAGTTTGGGGCTTTGCTATTCTGACTTCCCTTCCTGCTTCCTTCTGCCTTAACTGGTACAGTTCTCTGTCCTGCTCCTTCTGTGTTTCCTTATACTTCCTAAATGCTATCTTTTTCTCCCTAACCTTCCCTGCCACCTCTTTTGAGAACCATAGTGGCTTTTTCTTTTGTTTTGATTTATTTGCTTCACACAAAGGCTTGTTGCCTCTGTGATGGCAGTTTTGATGTTTCCCCATTGTTGCTCCACCCCTCCTTCTAGCCCGTTTGCTAGTGCTTTTCTAAGGCAATCTCCCATCTCGCCAAAGTCAGCCCTCCTGAAGTCCAGTACCCTCACTTTTGTATGGCTTGACTCTGTAGCTGAGTTTATCGTGAACCACACTGTTTGGTGGTCACTTGTTCCCAGATGGCGACCCACTTCTAGATATGAGATCCTCTTACTGTCCCCATTTGAGAGTATGAGGTCTAAGATTGCTCCCTCACAAGTGGGTTCCAAAACTAGCTGTCTGAGGCATGCCACCTGTAGGGCATCAAGAATGGCCCTGCTCTTGTATGTGGCTGCAGCAAAGGTGTTCTAGTTAACATCTGGCATATTCAGATCCCCCATCAACAGTATCTCCCCTTTCTCTGCCATCCTAAAGATGCCTTCTATCATATCCTTGCCCATTCCCTCCCCCTGAGATGGGGGTCTGTATACAACCCCTGTGCAGATTGTGGTGCCATTTCCAGTCTCTAAGCCGACCTACAGTGCCTCCTCTCCTCCCTGTTTACTCTTTTGTTCTGTTGCTTTTATCCCTTCCCTTACATACAGAGCTACTCCTCACTCTCTTCTCCCTTCCCTGTCTCTCCTGTAGGTTGTGTACCCTGGTATGTTAACATCCCAGTCATGGTTCTCTGTGTACCATGTTTCTGTGACTGCTATGATATCCAGGCATCCCTCTTCCATCAAGGCCACCAGTTCAGGGAGCTTGTTGCCCAGACTAAGGGCATTGGTACTCATTACCCTCCATTTCTTGATGGCCTTACCCCTTTTTGCCCCATCCCTGTTCCATAGGATGCCTGCGTGTATATGTCTGTGCGAGTGTATGCTAGAGGAATTTTTCAGAATTTTGAATTTGTGCATGCCATGTTGTCATTCCATGCTTTGGGGGGGCAGCAGGCAGGGGTAGTAGCCCATTGGGAGGTGGCACCAAGCCTCAACCAGTGATTCCACACATGGAGTTGCCCAAAACACTTTACTCTGTATTCAATGTTACAGTTACTAGTGAACACTAATAATATGCTCACAGTTACCACTCTTATCAGCAGGGTCTGACTTCCTGGATGCACACTGTACACCTGTAAAGCAAGGTTAGCAATAGCAATAAGGCACCTTTTTATCTTTTGCCTTAGCTGAGCCCTCAGTAATAATATGCTCAGAGATCAGTTTAACATTCAAACACCAAACTGATTTATTAGGGGATTTGAACAAGGGTTGGGAACACAAATCAAGATCACGATTAAGGCAACACTTTTGCATGAAAGAGTTCAAGCACATTTACTCCTGAATAGTCTCATTCTCTGCCATCTGGGTACCCAGAGTCTAAGTTGTTGCAGGCCTCAGCGTTGCCGCGGGTTAGCTGGCATTGCAGCTGGTTGGGGCCCTTAAACAAATAAATGGTTAATAATCATTTACTTTTGGCTGCTGTAACATTCAATAGCAGTTTAAACCCAAGGTAAATTGTAATCCTCAGGCCCGATAGCCTGTAAAACAGTTTAAACATCAACGAGAGCATGAAAGGCAAATCAAATGGCAAATACTTTTTATTTTGTGTTGTAGTCAGATCACATTATAGTTACTGAACCAGGACCTTGGGATCTGGGATGATTTCCAGGCTGGTTCCTCTCGAGGGCTGGCTCATGGGCTGATGGCTATAGGTCTCTTCCTTTTGTACAGGGACCAGGGCTTGCATGACTCATCCTCACTTCAAGGCCTGTACCCTAAGGGTGGCTGCAACCCACGATGACCTTCTCTGCAGGAGCTCACTCCCTCAACCAGTCTCTTAGCAGCTTTTGTAGAACAGGCAGTAACAGTCTCTCAGAATAGTGGTTTGGCATCATATGTTTAACTTCTGGAACAGTCTCGGATAGACCGCACAGCTTACCTGCTTGCAAACTGCAGTCCTGGAAATGTAAGCTGGCACAACAGAAATTCAGGTCTCCCACTTTGGAAAACAGGCTGGAGACAACTCTGGTGACCCCAGGTTCCAGTTCTGGGCCACAATCCCTGGTGCAACTAGACTTCTCTCTGATGCACAGCTTGGGGATGCTTCCGACACTCTGACACCTTTTTTCAGTCTGGACGATTTGCTTTGAGGAAATCATGTCTTTCTCCCTTTGGAGACTTTTAGAATGGTCTGCAGAACTTGGCAGTCCCAAATGATTCACTAAAGGAGTTTGGGCTGAGGAGAGGAAAAACAGTCCTCTCTCCAAATTCCCAAAGCCGATCACAGAGCTTCCTCTCAGAACAGAAGCTTACACCAGACTATCAGTTCAACTGTTTCTCTCAACTGAGGGAGCAAGGAAATCTGTAATCTGGTTGGTTGCCTAATCTGTTAGTTACAGTCAGAGCATCCTGATTGGTTAAAATGGGTGCCAAGCAAACAGTCCACAGTTTCTCCCAGCAGCCATAGTAAAAAGACCCTTTAGGACCCCTGAAGTTCTGATTGGTCCAAAAGTGGGGTCAAAGTGTCATCATGGCAGCTGCATGAGCAGAAGGTACACAGTCCCAAACATTAGAGTTAATTTTAAACATAACAGCTTAACTTTAGTACTAAACAGTTACAGCATTTAATGGAGCTTTGCTTGTACTTGTAAGCAACTGTACACTGGAACTTATTGGGGTGCTGCATGGCCAGTCATGAGCTTTGTTCTTCCCGGACCCAGCACAGGCTATACACCATATATACAAGCTGCTCCTTTTAGAGACACAATGCGGTGGTATTAATTTGCACACTCATGCAGGAACCAGAAACACAGCAACACTTAATTTCTGGACTTACTATTTACAGGACTGGACTTAGCCAGGCTCCTAAAGGCAAAGCACCACCTGGAAATCTTCCAGACAGGGAAACACTGCAGTGTCCAAGGAGATGACTTAAAGTAAGCCCACCATTCGCTGGGGTGGGTTACATGTACTTACCCTCCCTTTGACTCTATCCCACCCCCTTTTAAAGCTGTTCATTGTCTTTATCATGATCAATACTTCTGGCAGTTTGTTCCACCCAGCCACCAACCTTTCCATAAAGTAATGCCTCCTTATCTCCCTTCTGAATCCTACCCCTTCATACATCAGACTGTGCCCCCTCGTGACCCTTCCTCCCTTTAAGCAGAACAATTCCCCCATTGTAACCATGTTTATGCCTTTTAAGTGGCTGAAGGTCTCTATCATGTCCCTCCTCTCCCTTCTATCCTCCAGAGAATACATGTTGAGCTCCCTCGATCTTTCCTCATAAGGTTTCTTTTCCAGACCTACTATCATCTTTGTCGCCCTGTGCTACACCCCCACCAATCGTCTTATGTCCTTTTTTAAGTATGGGCACCAGACTTGCACACAGTACTCCAAGTGTGGTCTCACCAGTAATCTGTACAGTGGCAAGATGACATTTTCCCTTCTAGAGGTAATGCCCCTGGCAATACACCCCAGCGTTTGGTTGGTTCTAGCTGCCACACTCTGGCACTGAACTGATAGCTTCATGTATCCTGTGACAAGTATCCCTAGGTCCTTCTCTTCCTCAGAAATAGGTGCCTGTACTCACCCCAGCCAGTAACTGGTCTTGGGGTTTCTGGTACTAAGCTGCATGACCTTGCACTTCTTAGCATTGAAGCCCAGCTGCCATACACCTGACCAGTGCTTGAGCTTTGCCAGATCTTCACTGAATTCCTGCCTCCCTCCCTTCCTCATTATCCACTGTTGCACATATCTTTGTGTTGTCAGTGAACAGGCTGATCTTACTCTTGATCCCTTCTGCTATATCCCCAATAAAGATGTTGAATAAAATGGGGCCTAGCACTGAGCCCTGTGGTACCCCACTGGTCATGGGCTATAGTTTGGAGCTTCCCCCCTTATGATTACCCTCTGCTGTCTGTTCTGCGGCCAGCTCCCAACCCATCCCACTAGCTTTTCCCTGACTTCCAAGTTCCTCAACTTGCCCAGCAAGCTTTTGTGAGTCACTGAGTCAAAGGCCTTACTGAAGTCCAGATACAGGATATCCATGGCATGGCCCCCGTCAACCGCCTTTGTGACCCAATCGAAGAAGTCAATTAGGTTAGTCTGACAGGATCTTCCTGAGACAAACCCATGCTGCCTTTCATCCTGGAGCCCATTTTCATCCAGAAAGGTTATCAGTCTCTCCTTTAGAATGGTCTCCATTAGCTTCCCCACAATGAAAATCAAGCATACCAGTCTATAGTTACTAGGTTCATCTTTGGGTCCACTCTTGTGGAGAGACGCGACATGAGCCATCTTCCAGTCCCTGGGCATGCACCCTGTCTCTAGTGAGGTGTTAAACAGATCTGCCAGTGTCTACCAACTCCTTCAGAACTCCTTCTGATCCTGAAGCCTTGTCCAACCGCACGGCTTTCAGACCTTATAGAACTCTATCCACCTGGATGACCCCATCTGTTACCTATGCCCCTCCATTGCCCATCCCTCCTTTCCCTTGTGGTATTGACCCATCCTTTTCTTTAGTGACACCGCACATAATTATTCATTGAGTGCCTCCACCTGGTCTTCCCTATTTTCTGCCCAACCTCCCTCCCTAATCTGAACAATCTTGTCCCTACAATGCTTCTTCTCCCTTATGTACTTGAAGAAATCATTTTGCCCTTCCTGATCCCCTGAGCCAGTCTTAGCTCCCTTGCAGCCTTAGCTTCCCAGGCCTCTCTACTCACCTCCCTGGATTTTTTCAAATACCCCTTCTTGTCCTCCTCCAACCCAGTTTTCTTATATCTGTTGAAGGCCAATCCCTTCTTCCTCACTTTCCCTACCACTTCCCTGTTGAGACAGCTTGGTTTCTTAGACCTGGACTGCTTGCTGTTGGCCCTGGCACGTGTGTTAGTAGCCTCTGTCAGACCCCATTTTATGATGGACCATTTCTGTTCTGCCACCATCCCTGGGAAAGACTGAAGTAAGATGCCTCTAAAGGATGCTGCCTATCCTAGCAAAATCTACCTTACTGAAGTCTACCACTCTCATTCTGGTCCTGGCTGCCTCCTTGCCTGTTTGAAGGAAGAACCAGAAGAACCACACTGTGCGGTGATCGCTGCCTGCTAGAAGGTCCTGCACAACTACATCCAGGACATGGCTCCCATTAGCCAGCACAAGATCCAGTATGTTACCCTCCCTGGTGGGCTCCATCTCCCCCTGCACTACGTAGCTATCCTGGATAACCTCCAGCAATACCTGTTCCCTGATGTTAGAGGTAGTCGTGGTGTTCCAGTCCACCCAGGCATATTGAAATCACCCACTATGACAGTGCTCCCCCTACCACTGATCTTTCTGATTTGCTCCCCCAACTCCCTGTTAGCTTACTTGTTCTGTGAGGGTGGCCTGTACACTACACCCAGTCTAACCTTCCTACACTTGGAGTTCTGGAGCTGTACCCACAAGGCTTCTGGATTATCCTTTTCTCCCTCTTCCCTGGTGCATAGTAGCCCATCCCTCACATAAATAGCCACCCCTCCTCCTTCCCCCCTCTGTATTTGCAGTAGACCCTGTACCCAGGAATCATGAGATCCCAGTCATGGTATTGGGTGGCCCATGTTTCAGTGATGGCCGCTGTGTTTACCTCCTCCTCTGCAATCATTGCCTGGAACTCTACTACCTTATTTGCAAGGCTCCTTGCATTCAAGGATACTACTCTCCACCATGACCCTTGCCCTTCCTTTCCCAATCCCACACCCCTGCTACCTCCTCTTGTTAGACTCCCCTCCCTCCCTTCCTTCCTACCTTGGGGGGGAGGCCTTCCAGTCTCCCTTATTTGGTGGCTGCAAATTGCAGCCCCTTGCTGGCCCCCACTTCCTCCGTTTAAATGAATTTTAATTCTAATGTATTCTTCTAGCCCCTGTTTCAGGATCCCCAATCCCTCTTTGCTCAGATGGAGTCTAATAAGTGCATAGAGTTCCTTTCTTTCCCATGTCCCACCCACCCACCTACTACCCCATACCCCATGGTATCACAACACCCACCCAGCCATTTATTGAACTCCTCAATTCTCTGTTTCCTAGCGGAGCTTGGTCTAGGTACTGGGACAACCTCAGAGAACACCATCAATCTCCCCACCTCCATGCAGATTCTTGCAATCTCTTTGAACCTATCTTGCACCTCCTCCACTGTACTCCCTTCCAGGTCATTTGTACCTAGGTGCATCACTATGTGAGGTTTATCTCATTACTTCCCTACACACTGTAATGAACTGTCCCACCCTCGCTACTGTCATACCTGGCATTCACTCCACTCAAACATGGCTTTTCCTTGCTCTCTTACCCCCATCTCACCCCTTTCTGAATTGAATCTCCCACAATGACTACCCTTTCACCTTCCCTACCCCAGTGTTGTGCCCCACCTTGGGTCTCTTGACTAAAGATTTCCTTTCCCATTACCTGCCACTCTAAACTCCCTTCTTCTCTCCCTCTGTTCCACCTACTCTGATCTTCCTCCTTCCCACACTTTTATTTTTCCTACCCAGCCCATCCACTTCCCCCAGTATTCTCCTCGCCCCTTTGTTCTTTGGATGACCAATGGAGAATTTAGAGGTTTTATTTTTTATGAACTTTTTAAGTTTTCCCCTCAGTCCTGTATTGGCTCTTTATTTTATGTTTTTTTTATGCTTCTCAAGCTTCTTTTGATTTAAGGTTATTTTAAGACAGTGGCGGTACTAGTGTCATATGTATTCTTATGAATTATTTTTATTATAGCTCCCAGTGGCATTTAAAAATCTCAACTTCACAGCAATGGCATTCTGGCACATCACTCTCATTTCCTGCCCACTGAAGTCCTGATTAAAGCTGGCAACAAGACATCTTTAGAAGAGATTGGAAAAGCAACAAGAATCTTCACTAGAGCCTTCTTGCAATTTTGCACATTTTGGCACTTTGCATTCTTTGCAAGTTTTAATACTTCTGAGTACAGTAACTAAGTGCAATACGGAAATTGTGCAATAGGACAATAGTGCAAAACATTTTTGTGTTAAAATGCAATAGGGTTAAAGTACAATAGGTAAAACACTTATTTTAATAGCACAATAAGAAACTGCTATTTATATTCACTTCTTATATAGAGCTATACTATTAATCATATGTAAGACAACTTTCTAGGTAATTTATTAAGCGAAATTGTGCAAATAGGGTAGCAGTGCAATACATTTTGTACTAAAGTGCAAAAGACAAATATTCATTTTATCAAGCACAACTTTGGCACACTTTTGGTGCTTTTGCACTCCCTGCACACTTTGGCACTTTCTAGTACAGTAGCATTTATGACCTAACCTTGCAAATTGCACTTTTTGATGATATTTCCTGTCTCAATCTTATCATGTACTGTTACTATTTATTGTTGCCACTATTATTTATTTATGTAGATTTGTTTCATTACTTATAGGCAAGGACATTCATTAAGTAATTTAGCAGGTAAAAGGGGACTTAGAGAGACTGAGAGAGATGGTTGTTGTTACTAAAGAGAAAAACTAACAAAATGGACTTGGACTTGAATTTGAATTTGCCAAATCTACCCAGGGAGAGGCCTCTAAGAACCCCCCCCCAACAAACCTGGCAGATGAAGTAGAAAATCTAAATCTCGACACCTTTACCAAAGATGAACGTCCTTTAAATTAATATTGGTAGAGACCAAAATAATGGACCAAAAGAGCGAAAAAAAAGAGACAAAACAAACTTTAATAAACTTTGTTTGTATACATCTACCCTCCCCCCACCCAGTTGCATAAAGGGGCACCAGATATCATACAAGCTGCCACAGATAATAATAAAGATAATGGAAACTATATAGTAGAAATAAGTGGGGAAAAGAAGACCACTCTTAGAAATAGTTCCTTACCCATTAACTTGTGCATGAAGGATGGAGTCTCTGAGGATGAATGAGGCATGCAAGTTCATTCCTTTTCCTACAATAAGATAAATAAAGTAATTAATGATAAACTCCCCACACCCACAGAATCTGAGTGGGAACCATTTCCTGAAACTATGACAAAAATAGATAATTCTGCTTCTTCTTTGTTTGTTTTTTTAGCTCTGGCCCCCCCGCACTCCGCCGTTCCTCCGGCGCCATCCCCGGACATGAGACCCCTTCCCTTCAGCACCCTGTGACTTACCCTTCATGGCAGGGTGGTGGGGAGTGACTCAACCCACCCAAACGGGTCCATGCCAGGGAGGCGTCCTCCGGGAATGGCAACGGGGAACGACGTCGTGCTGCCAGGGTCCATTTTTTTGGAATTTTTCTCCTGGCGGGCATGGCATGCAATGACGCCAGTGACTGAGTGTGCACACGCTCCTGAGCGTGCACCAGTCAAGCATCCGCCATGTCCCGCCTCTCCCCTGTCTCTGCGGCTGCGTGCTGTCAATCCCCGCCTCCGCTAGGGGTCAGGCAAGCACCGGCCGCCCAATTCCCCCTGCCCCGGAGATGGAGAGCAGTCCTCCAGATGCTCGATCCATCTCCTCCCCGCCGACCCCCGACAACCCGTGCTCATTCCCGAACCCGGGTCGCTGGCGTGGCGCGAGGTGTAGCGACCAGCGCTTCAACCCTCAGCACCACCGGGCTGGCACTGCTTCTTCTTTGGAAAAAAAATCACCAATGTTAACCGTTGCAGGGCTGTGGACTGATACAGCAGTCCAAAATTCCTATACATTCTAATTCTGTCAGCAGCCTACTTAAATGTAAATAACCCTACATCAAATAAAAAATAGAGAAATGGGTTCTCATCCCATATATCTCAAAGATAATGGTTATCCTGATTAAGTTAAAGTTTACCCAACACCTCTTACTCCTAGACTAATCTATGCATTAAAAGATCAACATATGGCAAACATTTTGGTCTCGAGCAATAATATATCTTATGGAATGAAGTTACTACAATCAAAACCACATTAGCTCATCATGAAGGCTTGATCAGAAATCTTCCCAGAGAATTGATGAAAACAACTAGGATCAGATGCAGACTCTATGAAAAGTGGCACAATAAACACTTCTAGAAATTATCTCTTCAGTTTATATGCAGACACCCTGAATCAAGTGTCATCTCTGGCAAACTGGGGTAAATTAGCTAAGGAAAAAAGGAAGGAAAAAAAGAAGTAAAAGGGGAAAAAAATCAATATTACTGTGGGCACCACAAAAGAAATGTTTTATTTCCCAGGTGCTTGTGGGAAATGATAAAGAGGAAAACATTTCGAGGAAAAACGTTCCGTACACAAATCAAAAACTGACTCCCCCCAAATTTTTTTTTCAACTGAGCCCATACTGAAAAAAGCCACATTCAGCTACACAACTAAGAAACAGAAAATAAAATCAGGAAGGAAACTTTAAAAAATGTTAATAAACCCATGGAGTTTATTTCCAAGGAGGAGGAGACTATGTCAGTCTAACTATTGTGTAAGATTACACAACTATTCAAACTAATCAGGAAACTGTTAAAGTAAAGTCAGAGGGGGACTTACTGAGTTTATACAAAATACTAAGAGACAATAGTATGTTTATGGAGATGAAATTGGAATTCAAAGATAAACCATATCAGCTGAGAGGGCATGACAGGCAGTTGAAGGAAACAGTAAGTAGGACAGAAATAAGAAGAAATGATTTTATATGTAGGTCAATAAAAATGTGGAATGGACTACCTCAGGAAGTGGTGGAAGCCGACAGTGTGGGTATAGTTACGGAAAGACTGGATAGGTATCTTGCTGAAGTTGGTAACTTCAGTTATCACCACTGAATAGTGGGGAAAGTCTATATGGGCTATACCTTTTTGTCTTTCCTATACTCCAGTATGAAATATTTTCAAATGATTTTTTGGTTCTCAGGAAATGAAGCTATTATAACAACTCATGTTATTCATCAAAATATTAATAAAACTTCAGATTCATTAATTTGATTCAATTACTAGAAAGAGAGTTGGCTATTCCAAATGGTAGAAACAACCTGATTCATGTAACTAGGAATGTTTCAGTGAATGGGCCACCAGTGCATTAAGTCCTCTCAGATATGGAAATTACTAAATGGATCTGGAAACAAACATTTTCATTTCAACACTTAAGTCTTTCTGCAGAGTCACCCATTACTATAGTGAGTTATCTACATAAATGAAAAGAGAACTTTTCACAGGGTAAATTTATTTCAAAAGTTGATTTAGAATAACAATTAATGTCAAACAGGATTAAAAATTCTAAGATTATTCATGAAAGAGATCAGTACATTTTAACAAGAAATGAGATGCAATCTTCTCTCGTAAAAACAGTTTGCTGTATTCTAACAAATATATTGGGATTGAGACTGGACTACAACGGAGTGAAATGGGTTTGGAGAGTAAATGGATGTACAAATCAGGGGCTAATTACTTTTGCCACCTGGGATATTATTCTGTACAACTTAATCTTAACTGAAGCCCACAGATTGGACAAATGGAATATTCTTTTATGTGCATGGCCCGAGTCTCAGAATCAGGGTATTCAGGGTGGCAAATATTCTTATGATATGGCAGAGTGCTCTTCTGGTGTAGTCATATCTCAGCATTATAAACAATCAAAAACATCTTCCCTTATACCTTTGGAACAGAACTCTCACTTACAAATCAACATCCTAATCAAAAACCGTTATCAATGTCTAGATGATTTGGGACAGGATTGACTGCAGGAGAATTTGTTATCAAATCTTGAACAAGAAAGATCTCCAGAAAATTATGAGGGAAAACTTGGGAGACTCAGTTTTATCTTGGAATGTAGTGGATTATTCAAAAAACATTGTTAATCCAGAATTTTAAAAAAATGTTATCAAAACACACTATAATTTGTTTGCAGGAAACTTGGGCCATGGATAATTTATACCTATAAAGTTTTACGTGTGTCTCACCTAAAGCAAAAAAGTCAACTAAATGCGGTAGACCAATAGGGGGGTTAGTATCCTTTATTAGAACACAGAAAATTATAGATTCAAAATCCTATTCAGTTGTGACATCAGATTTAATAATCACATTGATACACTAGAACAAAGAACTGTGATATGTATGTAACTGTTATGTCCCTCCCCAAAATACAGGATACTATGATATACAATTTATTTATTTAAATTTGTTAACTGGGTAAGCCCACAGAGTCATAGTGTCCCTTCTTCATGGGCAACCCAGGGTTAATTACATTCAATAGAATGCATCAGTTTACATACAGAAGATGTTTAAAACAAACAACAGTACAGTTACACCTTTTCATGTTTGCATGTTAAGTTACAAGACATAGAGATATATAGTAACAGTTAAAACAGAAAGAGACAGGTCCAAAACAATAGCTAACATGTATGCAATCATATTTACCTGAGTTTGTCATCAGCTTAGGAGACAGAATTATGAGCAGGTTAGGGTAATATAGTGTAAAGCTCAAATGCTGTACTAGGAACACCTAGGCTCAACCCTAGATTCTTGGTTAGCATCACAGGCAATGGGTAATGCATGCTGATCCTCGGTATAGGAATATATATGATATCTATAACAGGGCTAAGTGCCCTTGGGCAAATGGCCCAGACATTGGGAAGATCTGGAGTTACAACTCTAGAAAGCTATGGTGGCATATCTAGAGGCTGGAATACTGTTTATGTGTTATTTTAATGCTAGAATTGGCACCATGTCTCCAGCTTCATGTATAGAAGAGGGGCTTGCAATTCCAAGAAAGAGTGTAGACAGAACAAAACTGATTGTGAACAGAAGTAGCAGAAGGCTCATATCTCCTGGAATAAAATAGGCTTAATTATATTAACTCTCTTAAAGGTGGAAATTCAGCACATTACACTTGCTCAAATTCAAATAGAGCAAGTGTGGTGGATTATATGTTTGCATTCCCAAGACAAATTTACTATTTTTTAGAAATTGATGTTATTTTATGTCCTGAGAGTGATCATTGTCCTTTGCTCCTTAAATTTCATTTTTCAGCTGATAATACATAACAGGAAGAGAATTCCTTCATACCACAAATAGAAATAAAAAATTGCAGAAGGGTTTTATTCTCTCCTAGAATAGAATCAAAAGTATCATATGTGTTAACTAGCTTGGAGCAAATGGGATATATACAATCATCCAGGATATAAGTAGGGCCACTCTGTCACTTGTATATTGTCCAGCAACAGTAAAAACTAATGATACTTGGTTTATAAAGACTAAAATGTTAAAGCATCTCTGTCACTGTTCATAAGATTTGTAAGACTGAATCCATCCAAGGATAATTATTCACTCCTCAATAAATTCAAGAGGGAATATAAAACATTTTTGCTTTCTCAGCACCACTTATTTCAAGTTAAACAATAGTCTTACATGCTAGAAGTCATACAATCAGGTGACTCAGAAATTCTGGTTGCTAGTGGACAGTGGAACAGGCACTTATGCTTCAAATATCTCAGCATATATCGTCAGTGGCCTGGGACAATTATCAAAATGTTTTTCCAAAAACTCACTTGTGAACTGCCCAAATAATGTCCTTATGAAGTTACAGAATGCTTCCCAACCTTTAAATATCACTCCATATGAAATATCAGTGGCCATTAGGCAAACTAAAGTGAGCAAAGCTCCAGTACCTGAAAATATTCCTCCATTTCTTTATAAAATTCAATTAGATTGGTGGAGTAACCTTTTGACCATTCTGTTTAACAAAATTATGGAAAATAATTATATTCCTCATGACTAGAAGGGTAACATAATAGTACCAATTTTTAAAAGGGGTGATCTGAATCTTTCTAAAAATTATAGACCAGTTAGTCTAATTGATTGCTTAGGACTTTTTTTTCCCACAGTTATCTCACCTAGACTGAACTCTTGGATTGAACAAAGTAATATTTTAAATATATGCCAAGCAGGGTTTAGGAAGGCCAATGCTTCAAAATATTACATCAAAAAACATATATCTACAGTATTTATCAAACATTTTGTAGATTTTAAAGGTGCAGTTGATGGAGTCAGTAGGGTACTTCTTTGGAAAAAAATATATAATTTAGAAATAATCCGTACAATATTAAGAATAATCATTGATCTTTATTCTGAAAATTGGACTACAGTGAGACACAATTTGGCAGACAATGTTTCACATTCCTTTGCAACAAATCATGGCATGAAACAAGGTTGTATTCTTGCTTCACTATTGTTTAGCTTGTTCATTAATGATCTTCCAACTTCCTTTTTAACAGAAACTTCTCATTCCCCCTTAGTAAGGGACATTCCAGTACCAGTGCTTATGTTCACTGATATTTTAGTTTTGATTTCTGTCTCACCAATAGGACTGAAAAGACAACTCACATTATTACAATACTGTATTCAAGATAAATATTTTATTTACACAGAAAAGTCACAAATTTTAATAGTAGGGAAACAATATTATTAAAGTATATTTGTAAAAAAGAATTGTAAGGAAGCAAAGCTCAAAATTTGTCTAGCATTTCAATAATGTGGTCTCTAGCTATCAATATTTGGATTTCTGTATTTCTAATCATTATAAGAAAGTCAAACATATCACATATACTTTAAATAAATTGTCCCAGACAAAGAATGCTCTATTGAGGTTTAAGGCTAGGTATTTGATAGTCTCTGTTTTACATGCAGCAGAAATGAAGATGAACTCTGTAGCTTTGTATGCAGTTGAGATATGGTATGACAAAAACATTGAGCAAATAGAAAAGCCTTTTACTCAGTTATACAGATCTGTTTTTCAAATATCTAGGTCAACAGCCTCAGAGCAGAGTTAGGCTGGGCAGAAATGAAATATTTAGCTTTTTCTGCAAAAATGACCTACTGGATCAGATATACAAGTACTGATCCACTAGGACAGGGGGACACAATATGATGTTGGAAGGAGGGAGACTCAGAGGAAATGTGAGTAAGCACTTTTTCACGGAAAGGGTGGCAGACACCTGGAACAGACTACCAGTAGAGGTGGTGGGTACAAACATTGTGGAAGAATTTAAGCAAACATGGGATAGGCACAGGGGATTCTTACAAATAAGAATGGGGGAAGAAAGATTGCAGAATTGGTAGGATCTGCAGTACAAAATTAAGAAGGAAAATTGTTCTCTAGGGCAGACTAGATGGACCAATGGGTCTTTTTCTGACAACAACTACTATATAACTATGTAATCTGGATATCTAGAAATTCTTTCTCACCTTGGCTGAATTATATATTGGATAAGCTAAAAATTTTGAAACTGGATAGGTAGGTTCACTCAAAAATACAACTATATCTCATAATTATGCTAAATTATTAAAATAAATAATATCATATAACATCAATATGAAGAAAATTAGGACACAAACAACATGTATGGTACTCTAAAAATAATATTAATCATGTTCTAGAGCTGTATTTACTCTTCCTTCCTGATAAAAAAGACAGGGCCATATTTACCAAATTTTGACTTGAACTACATCCATCTATATTCCTCCAGTATATGTTTTCTAAAACAGACTCACTGATCAAGATTCACATTGTGATTGTGGTCAAAATATGTTGGAAACTCTCACTCACACTCTTTTTCATTGTCCAAGATATGAATATATAAGAAATGTTTCCATTGGTCACTATCTTTTGTGTAATGTATTTTCCAAAGAGGAAACTCTTAGGATTCTTATGAGCCCAACTACAGGTTTTGTAACTAAGGATATGTCAAGATACTTAAAATGAATTCATTCAGTAATATTACGTACTAATCAACAAGTCCAGTTACAAAATACTGTGGGCCGGATATTCAAAAGGGTTGCGCCGTGCGCAATAGGGTTGCGCATGCGCAAGTCTGAAAGTACACCATTCTGCGATATTCAGCAGGAGGCAGTTGCACCACCAAAAACAGACTGAGCAACAGCGCAATGAAAATGATGGCATGCGCAACCGAAGGGGGTGGATCCCTGCATAAAGAGCGCAATGCGATATTCAAAGGGTTGCGCAATGCGCAATAGCAGAACAGCCGGAAGGCGCTTATTGCTGAAATGAGCCAAAATAAAAGGCTCAAGGAAGAGGCGCAAGAACGCTACAGGGATGCCAAGCGAGACAGACAGAGAGAGACAGGACAGTGACAGTCCAGAACAGGGCAGGCAAGGAAGTGTGTGGGCCATAGGCTGCAGAGGCCAGCGGGGTACCGGTGCAGTGGAGGTAGCAGTCAGGACAGCGGGGTAACAGAGCAACATCAGCCAGGGGGTCACAAGCCAGGGAGATGGACAGTGCCAGCTTCGCATGGAAGCTGTAATGAGGGGTGAGAATGCATGCTGCAGGGGGACATGGCCGTGGAAGGGCCCGTCGGTGGTACGCCCCCAACAGGCAGTACCGTGCCCGCATCAGCTTTGAGCTGTACACAGATGTAGAGATCATGGGCCGGTACTGCCTGAACAGGGCAATACTGAGATGGCTCTGTGAGCTGTGCAGTGATGTGATGCAGGCACCCTCACGACGGAGTCACGCTCTGTCGGTGGAGACCAAGGTGACAGCCTGCATGTGCCTGCTCGCCACGGGCACCTTTCAGAGGCTGACAGGGGACACCACAGGCATCACACAGTCGGCCATATCATGTATCCTCACCCAATTCCTCAGCGCACTGCTGCCACATGCTGCAGAGCACATCCAGTTCCCCAGCACCGCGGCAGAAGCGTACAGCAAACATGCAGGAGTTCCACAGGGTAGCACGTATACCTGGTGTGCTAGGGGCCATAGACTGCACCCATGTGGCCATTCGCATGCCATCTGGCCCCGATGGGGCTGCATATAGGAACAGGAAGGGCTATTCCAGTGTCAACTTCCAGGTGGTGTGTGATGCCACTGGGCGCATAATCAATGTCTGTGCCACACACCCTGGTGGAGCACATGATGCCTTTATATGGTATCAGTCCACACTGTGCCATCGATTCGAGAGTGGGGACATCCCCACAGGCCATCGAGTGGGTGAGTACGCATGTAGAAATTGCAAACATGGGGCAAGGGTGGGAATGCCACAGGTGCTATGGTAGTGGCACACAGGGATATTGGCAATATGGACCTGAACATGATACTCATCTCCACCATCTCCACACAGGTGACAGCGGATACCCACTCCGTCCCTGGCTGCTCACACCATACTGGCGCCCCATGCCCCCATCGCAGCAACGCTATAATGATGCGCATGCCGCCACATGCAACATCATCGAGCAGGTGTTTGGGATGCTCAAGGCACGCTTCCGATGCCTAGACACCTCCGGCGGTGCTCTACAGTACAGCCCCTCAAAGGCCTGTGGGATATTCCTGGCCTGTTGTATCCTGCACAACATGGCCAAAGACTGTAGGATAGCCATTCAGGTCGAGGAGGGGAACAGCGATGGGGACACCAGCAGTGCCGGTGATGATGGTGATGAGCAGCCCCCCCTTGGACGGCGGGACCCCCGACTGATCCGGCAGGCCCAGCTGCACCGGGACACCATCACGGAGGAGCATTATGCACGACACAGGTAAGTCAAGGGGCCATGTGCAACCAACACTGTCCTGGCGCAACCCACAGGCACACAGAGTAACACACCAGGGGTGCATGACGGCAAGGGGAGTGGAAGGGACCAGGCACACAAACACACCATCAGGGAGGGGTGAACAATCATATGGATACACACACACACACACATACCAGGCACAAAGCATACATGGGCAGGTGCACAGCAGAGGAGGAACAGACATGGCAAACACACAGATCCACAGACCACACCCACCATCTGTACTGTCCAAGTACGTGTGTCAGATGCTGGGCACCCTTGCACCTTGGTGTACAGTACAATGCAGGCATCATCATGCACACGCACCTGTGGACAGCAGTCGGGATGGTGTGCAGGTGGTCCGTATGTCGGCGTGATGTATAGGGCACCCACCAGTGCACTGCCCACCATGTCGCACATTGCACACAGGGCAGCACCAGACAGGGCCCGCACTGGGAGACAGGTCAGTCATGTTGCACTGTTCCACGGCCACTGCGGATGCGTGGGCGGCCCCGCCGTGACCCAACAGCACTGGGAGGCTGAGCAGGGGCCACATGGGGTGGCACCGATGGACCACCAGGGGTCCCACTGCGCGATCATGACCTTGTCCGCACTGGGGTCTGTAGTATGCCAAACATACCTGCACCAGGGTTGCTCGGGATGCCCACAGCAGATCCCGGCATCGACAGGCTGGGTGTCACATGACGCCGGGAATGGGGAGTGGAGAGCGTACTGTATGGGGTGCGCGGTACAGGGGCACCTGCTTGTGTGCCCAATGCAGCCATGACAGTGACCAATGCCTGGGTCTGCCTGTCAATGGCGGCGGTCACATCCATCCGCATATGGACCATCTCTGCAAGGATCAGAGCACAGTCCCTGCTGTGCCGCTCCACAGCCATGCACAGTGCCTCCACGGATGTTGCAACCCACCTTTGCTGCTGTACTGATTCCCGCAGCAGGCGGGTGTGCTCTTCAAATGGGTAATCTGCCACAACGGCATCCTGTCCCCCAGGGTATGGAAGGTCCTGATGCTCAACACCCCTTGAGGGTGGGCGCTGTTCACCAGGACCAGTAATGGGCATATCAAAGGGTGGTGGGCATGTGCCACCACTGGACACTGTACCCCCAGACCTGGTGGGTGACTGCTGCTGCTGCCCCTCCAACCGCTGTGCCCAAGGGACCACTCGTTCCACTGCTGTGGCCACAACAGTGCCAGACACCTGCACAGCCACCGGTGCTGCCCCACCGGTGCTGACAGGCAGAGTCTGGGACTGTGCCGACATGCTGGCACACACGTTGGAACCAGCTAGGCCCAGGGGCACGTGCTTGGCCTGCTGTGTGTCCGTCATGGGACACACACATGTCACTGCCCATTGCAGTCCTTGCATCATCAATGGTGCAGGCGTGCTACAGCCACAGTCTAGCGCGTGCTGGCATGCTTGCATGCCAGACTGCTGAGACACAGGCTGTGCACCCCCCACACCTGACTCACCGACAACAGAGTTGGCAGCCCGGCGTGCATGCTGGTGCAGTGCATGATGGCTGGTGACAGAGGTGGATGGACCCTCCTCCAAGTCCAGCAGGTCTTCCTCACTGCCTGGACCCACCACCACCGGCCCCTGAAGACAAACAGGATCTGTAACAGAAAGTGAGGACATGTGAGTGCATGTGAACAACCTCCCCCCCCAACACCACCACCATGTCATACCGTGCAGTGATGGGCTTCCACCTGTCTGGAATCCACCTCCTGGTACGCCCTCAATAGCACTCCGCTGCATTGATGCAGCCAGTCGGTCCTCAGCTGGGGTCAGCTCCGCCACCACTGGCTGGCCCCCACCTGTGCCAGCATGTGCCGCCCTGAGGGCTGCCACCTTCTCCTTCACCCTCCTGCGGTCTGTCCCCATCTTCTTTTTGCATTCCTGCATGGAGCGCTGGTGGCTTCCATGCAGGTTCACTGCCCGAGCTGCCCCTTCCCATGCAGCCACATGGGCCTGAGGGGTGCCCCGCCATCCACTCAGTAGTGGCTCCTCCTCCAGGTAGGCCTGGAAGAGGGCCTCTGTCTCGGCCGTGGTGAAGTTGGGCCTCCTCCTCCGCCCACCATCCTCACCCTCACCTTGGCTCTGCTCGGTCGTGTCGATCTGTATGGGTGGAAATGGACACCTGTCACTGTGCAGTCTACAACGTTATCCCATGACCATTGTCCAGAACATCACACAGCATGCAACCCACCTCTCACCTGCAGTAACCGAATCTGGCCAGCGCGAGCCCAAAGTCGACATTTATAGCGAATGCATGCAAATTAGGGAGTGGAGCAACTGTAATGAGATGCAACGCGCCACTGCGCCTTTGAATGGCTGATCAGATGATTTGCATGTGTCGGCTGAATATCACGCCGTTGCACTTTACGCAATACGGTTGAGCCGGCTGAGCCAATGGCGCATATCTGTGACTGTGTGGTACACTGCATTGCGCATACCCAGGTAGCTTACGCAGGCATCTGCCGCGCTGATGATGTGCTGTGCACGATCGGCAATTCAGGCCATGGCCACCATTGTGCCAATGGCACTACAGCGCTGGTCACCACTGGCGCAGTGGCAGTACTGCGCAATAGTACACTAGTGGCACTGGCACGCGGTGTCGATTGCGCGCGGCATGTGGGATCGATGGCGCTGTCGCGTGGCTTGTGCCACTGACCCATGACCTTGTGCACGACCTTGCCCTTGGCGCTGTCGATGCCTGCCATGTGTGCGGTTTCATCGCTGTTCGGTGACGGCGTGATGTGGACCAACAGCGCTGTCCGAACAACACGATAGGCAGTGATGGAGTTGTATTGTGCAACATTTCCACGTGTGGTTGCCGCGCTGCGGAGTGCCATATTGCCACTGTACATTTTGAAAATGGCACACAGGAGAGCACCACAATGGGGGGCTTTGGAGTTAGCCAACCTTGTGGCTGTGGTGGAACCCCACTATGGCTCACTGTTTGAGGGTGTGCCCCTGCAGGTGCCATGCACCCATGTGTGGCAGCAGGTCACTGCTGCCCTGGAGCAGGCCACCGGGCGGAGGAGGACCCCTGAACAGTGCAGGCACCGCTACGGTGACCTGCAGAGGAGGGAGCGTACTCTGCTTGCGCACCTCAGGTCGCGTGCCAGGAGGGGCATTGTGCCCAGGCCAGGTGGGTGTGCTGTGTATGCACCGGTATTGTCTGCATGGGTGACTGTGTAATGTAATCTGTGCATGGGGTGGGCTGGGCTGTGGTTTGCTGTGAGGGTGTTTGCAGGTGTGTGCTGTTTGGGTCTGGATGTGGGCAGGCACACTCAATGGGGCAAGGGGCTGTCTGCTTTGGGATCTCACTGATGTTTTTCTTCCTTTGTCTCCCACAGGCTGGAGGAGCGGAGGCAGGCAGGCTGAGGCATGGGATGGCGGTGCCAGGGTGGCTGGTGGAGGAGGGGTGCAACAGCCACAGCAGCAGCAACAGCAGCAGCCGCAGCTGCAGCACCTGATGCAGCGGCTTGATGAGGGTGAGTGTCATTACATCATGGATGCTATTGCATGCTGTGGGGGGGGCACGGCCACCATCCATGGACAACACTGCCATGCACGCGATGTGTGACAGTCAGCACTGTCCAGTGGCACTGCATTTCTGTGAGTGCGTCACTGGTGGTCCATGCATGCACTGGGCACATGGCTGTGGCACTGACTTCCCACCATGTAGCCACGTCACTGAACAGCCTTGGTTGTGCTGTGCTGGTCATGGGCGGTGTGTGTGTGCAATGGTACACATGGCTGTTGCTGCCTGGTTGGGCATGTCTTGTGCACGGTCACTGTGGGTGGGTGCAGTCCATCGCAGGAGCGGGGCACTTGGCTGTATGCCATGCATGATGGGTGGGCTTCAGGGATATGGACAGTCACAGCCACTGACTCTAATACCTTGTCCTAGGTGTCCGGATCCTGCACTGCATTGAGAGGTCGATGCAGCGGCTGATACAGGTGGCGATGGATTCGCACGCCATCCTGCTGGACCTACAGCAACATGGTCTGAGGTGCAGGAGGAGGACCCGGGCCCAGCACCAGGTGGCAGGAGAGCAGGCTGGCAGGCAGTAGCTGCCCATCACCTCACCCCTCCTTCCCTCTCCCGGTTGTTCACCCCTGCCCCTTGCCCACCCCTACCTTGTACCCATACCCCCACCCCTGTTTTGTATATTTGTACATAGTTATAGTTCTTCTTATTCTTGTTATATTTGTAATATATATTTGATATGAATGCTGTGGTGGTCTCTGATTTGCAGCTGGCTATAGGTGCTCAGTTGCAGTGGTGTGCATGGCATCTGGGGTGGTATAGTCATGGGTATGTGTGTGTGTGCGTGGGGAGGTGTCTCTAGTGTGGGAGTGGCTTTCAGTCAGTATTGCCATGTGCTGCCACCCACTGCTGGGTGCTCATGGTGGCTCTGGCTTGTATGGTTCTGTGGTACACGAGGTTGCAGTGTGATGGGGGCCTGGGTATTCCTGCAGTGCTGGTCACTGCTCATGGGTGGTGTCTTGGGGTCACAATGCAGGGTGTGCTGTGCACACGGGGGGGGCTGCTGGACACTGGGGTGGTCCGCCCCCTTTGTGTGGCAGTCTCAGCTTGCCAGTGGGTGTGCTGCAGTAACACGGCGGGATGTGCTTTCTTTGCTTGTCCCCATGGGCCGGTTGATATTCTGTCCCTCCCCCAGTTATGCTGTTCTTGGGGTGTGGGGGTGCATTGTTAGTTCTGCAGTGTGTCCCTGTGCCCATCTTTGGCATGGGTGGTGGGCCTCTGCCTACCTCCCTGGTTGTGCTGTTCCATTGCTATGCTGCTGGGGGTGTCATTGCTTGCCCTATGGGCCTCTGGACTGCTCAGCTGGGCTGGCCTTGTTGCGCTATGGAACATTGTATCTGCTCAGCTTCCTCTTCCTGGTTGCGCTATGGTGCATCATATCTGCTTAGCTTCCCCTCCCTGGTTGCGCTATGGCGCAGTTTGTGTGATATTCAGATGTTGGCTGCTTGCGCAATTGGCCTTGCTCCATGTTTGAATATCATGACGATTGCGCATGTGCGCAAGTGACTTGCGCTTGCTCCTGCTGTTGCGCACTTTTCGGGTGCAGTTTGAATATCCGGCCCTGTGATTACAATTTGCTTTAATATCTTCCACTGCAGTGACAGCATTTTATGGTTTCCCCTGATTGGAAACCCCCTTTTGATATCCAGTATTACTGGGCATTTTCAGTGATTACAAGCTACATTACATTTAAGCTATTCCTGGGTAGAAAACATCTTGGGCCAGATATTCAAAAGGGTTGCGCCGCTCAAGTCCTACATTGCGCCATTCTGCGATATTCAGCAGGAGGGAGTTGCGCCACTGAAAACAGGCTGAGCAACAGCGCAATGCAAATGAATGAATGCTCAACAGGAGGGGGAGGAACCATGCATAAATTGCACAGCCCGATATTCAGTCGGGCTGTGCAGAGTTGTGCAGGCGGAACCCCCAACCTGCGCCTGCACTACTTTGAGCCAAAAAAAAAAGGCTTAGTTGAGGGCCACCTGACAGGTGAGCTGCTGTATTGCAGGGCGCAACACAGCAGCTGCCACCCGTGGCTGGCCCCCAACTCAGTCCCTGTGCCCCCCACCAGCCCGATTACGGCATCAATGTGGCCCCCCTCCCGTTCACATCCCTGGTGGTCCAGTGGACGTAATGCCCGATCGCGGGCAGAATGTAAAGAACCCCCGTGCCCGATCGCAGGCAGAATGTAATAGGAACCCCCAACCCGAATATCTCCTGGTGGTCCAGTGGACCGTATTGCCCGATCACGGGCAGAATGTATATTGACAACCCCCCAAACATATCCCTGGTGTCTAGTGTCCCCCACCCCACCCACTCACGAAGCCCCACCACCCCGCCTCCCCGCAGCCGCAGCATCCCGACCACTGCCGCCTCGCCGCCGCCGATCGATCGAGTCACGCTTATTGGTAGAGTTGAGCCACGGTGCAGATAGTCACATGACAGTCCAGATTTGTGAATGACATTCATTCACAAATCTGACTGTCATGTATAGTATGGGCTGCAATCACATTGGCTCTAGCTCTGCACCACTGGGCGGCAGCCCTACCGACAGTCAGTCGGCAGGGCGGCAGGCGGTGGATGCGCCCGCTGGCTGCCGGGGAGCAGGGTGGTGGGGCTGTGGGTGGGTGGGTGGGGACACCAGACACCAGGGAGATGTTTGGGGTTGTCACTATACATTCTGCCCACCGATCGGGCATTACGTCCACTGGACCACCAGGGAGATATTCGCTGGGGGGTTCTTATTACATTCTGCCCGTGATTGGGCACTGGGGGTTCTTTTATGTTCTGCCCGCGATCGGGCATTAGGGAGATGTTTGGGCGGGGGTTCTTTCACATTCTGCCCGCGATCGGGCATTAGGGAGATGTTTGGGGGTTCTTTTACGTTCTGCCCGCGATCGGGCATTAGGGTGATGTTTGGGCAGGGGGGGTTCTTTTCATGTTCTGCCCATGATCGGGCTGCAGGGTGCATCGGTCCCCGATGGCTGCTGCCTGGCAGGGCGGCCAGGCGCAAGTCCTCGGGGATCGGCGCACCTACATGCTAATGGCATGCAAATGGGGCCATAATCAGATGCAAATGGCCCCCCCGCTCCTTGCATGAATTATGACCCCATTTGCATGTCACCTTTTGAATATCGTAATTTTGCACATGGCGCAATGGTACTTGCGCCACCGCAAGTTGAATGCTCCACTCTGACAACTTGCGGTGGCGCAAGTTCCACTGCGCCTATGCTCAATGGCTGTGGCTGGGGGTATTCAAAGGTTGCTCAATAGCGCAACTCCTTTGAATATCACCCCGGCCACACCCCTGCGCAACTATTTTGCGCAGCGCAAGGGCTTGTGCCTCAGAATGGCGCAGTTTGAATATCCGGGCCCTTGTTTACATGCTATGGTATCCTTAACTTGGGCAGAGCATTTTCTAAAGTCTCACCCAATAGAACATATAAACATATTGAAATGGTTCTAGATACATTTTTATTATGTTAGAAAATTTAAATTTTCACCAGTTGTTTTGTGTCCCCTGGAAATGATATATGACCCTTGTTTATAAGTTAAATAAACTTTGGATGAAACAATTGTACAAGTATATGGATGTAGTGACAACCAAGGTTTGGAATATTTTGAATAATTTCCAAACAATTTTCATAATTTATGGTGCAAGCTATAATGAAATGTTATTCAAAAGTTTTATGTGAAATTTGCAGTCTGTATATAACTATATACTTTGAACTTTAGAAATGTGCTGTATATATTGTATTTTATAAAATGGTTATGTACAGTATGAAAAAAACAACCCTTTAACATGCTGTTGTGATACAGCAAATTAGACCGGGCTGCACTGCATTAGGAGGCAGCTAAACCTCCACAAAAATGCAAGACAACAATACACAGTGCACTCACAAAAGGCAGTAAAATAAATGCTGAAAGCCACAAATATTGTCGGAAATATCGCTTTTGAATAAGCAAATTTTTTCCAGCAAAAGAGTACAAAATGAGGGTTTGTATCAAGTTCAAGTCCTCATTTTGTACTCTTTTGCTGGAATAAATTTGCTTATTCAAAAGTGTTATTTCCTACAACATTTGTGGCTTCCAGTATTTATTTTACTGCCTTTTGTGAGTGCACTGTGTATTATGTACAGTATGTCTGTGTTTGTAATGATTCACGTAGAGGGGAACAAATAAAGCATTTTGAACTTGAACTACATTACAACTGATATCTACCTCATTCTCTTGTTTTCTGAAAATGTTATATGATATATAAATGTGTTCATGCAATTGAAACATAAATGCAAATGAAAACTGATAAAATATTTTATTTCTGTATTTAACTGGTATATCTATAGAGTACTACTTATTATTTATTACACTACAGCCAATATATACCTCACCCTCTCTTTCTATAAATGTTTAATATAAAATACTAATGTATTATTGTAACTAAAACAGCAAGTATTTGTCAATGCTAAACATTTGCTTGTATGTATGTGCTGTGTAGGTGTTTGGTGCTGATAGTGCACTGATGCAGCTGCCCTGTGCCAATGGATGACTCTGACCAAGGGCCCTGCAGTTCTGTGCAGCGATGAATGTGAATAATTCATGGAGCTGTCTGGTGGGATGTGGAATTGCAGGGCCATCTGGTTCCTGCAATTCCATGTGGCTGCAGATACAGATGCACAGAGCAAAGAATACATCTGTCACCCAATGCACAAGGCACTCTGCCACCCACTGTTGGAGAGTTGCAGGGCCCAACACCAAAAGGACAGTTGTTTTTACTGTATAGTATCTGGGTCCATGCAGACAACCCAGCACATTTTATTTCCTGGCTGGGTGTGTGTATGTGTCAGATAACAGCACCATTCCCTCACCCTGACCCCATCCAGCTACATCACTAGCTCACCTCCAAACTCAGCTCACCAGCACAAAATCACAAAGCATGGTCACTGGGATGAAGATTGGCACTGCACACAAAGGTTGTTAGACAATTATATATATATATATATATGTGTGTGTGTGTGTGTGTATATATATATATATATTTATAAAATGGGTTTGAAAAAAGAAGCTAATTAATTGGTGAAAGACCATCAGGTGTCCATGCGTATATCAGAGTGCGACTGCACACCTGCACTTTAACCCCCTCTAAAACAATTTTGACATTTTATAAGATAGATAAACCACTCAGAGGCATGTGGTCATACTCTGATATACGCACGCCTTGGGCGGTTGATGCACTCAGCCTGTGGCCTTGTGCATACAATGCACACCAAGGTGTGCATATATTACAGCATGACCGCACACCTCAGAGTGGTTTATCTATTACATATATATATATATATATATATATATATATATTTAGAAAATGGGTAAACTTAAACTCGTATCCTGATTGGCTAAAACAGTCTGGCACCCGGGCTGTTATTTTTCAACAATGCCTGCAAAATAACGAGTGCCACTTTCTAGTGCCCCATTACTAAGAAAATCCTGGGGCCACCAAAATTGCGAGACTCTCAAGCCGTCATCTTTTCCACTACTCGTTTATGGATATTTACCTTGGTACAAACAATAACACGAGTTAAACTTCCCCACTGAAAACAAAGAGCACACACATTTCTAGAGTAAACCAAATGTACCCCGTCCCCCGAATCCATCCCCTTCCACAATAACGGTACCATAGTACTATCCCCGATTCAACCACACTGTTTACCTCGGAAAAAAAAAATTCGGAAGCAACACAAACTCTCCTTTGCCATACTGAGCACTCCCCAGTTGGTATCTCCTCACAGTATCTTATCACGCTACCGCTAGAAAATCACGCCACATTTCAAACGCCATAAGAAACATTTACCTCTCTTCACAGCTAGTCTCCAGATTGGCACGCTAATATTTCCCTGTTCCCACTGATGCTGTATTAGACAAATCAAAATAAATGCTCGCATCTGTGTATGCGTTTGTGTGTGTGTGTGTGTGGGGGGCATCAGGAGACAAAACAGCAATGACGCTTAACCTGCACAGCATACTCATAGAAATAAAATGTAAAAACAAAAATAATACAGCGCCCTCCAGTGGTGATTTCACAAATACAGGCACTACTTTACTACAATAGTTACTTACATAACTTATTTATTTTTTAAACATACATTTTTTTATTTCTCTCTATTTTAAAAAAAAGCCCTTTTCTAAGTGTAATAATACCCTCCAGGGTGGGCGTTATGGGATATAATGGACCTTCCAGGGGCTATAAGGCCCTCCGCCTGCGGCATCGGGCCTCATTATGCCCCTGGGCGGTCCGTTATATCCCAATAATGCCCACCCTGTCGGGTATTATTACTTACATATACACACACTGTATATATAGGATATGCAGTGGAAATGAGTGGAATAAATGATTTATCTGCACAGAAGCAGTTTGACCTCGGGTAACCTCACGAATGGTGTAAAACTGCTTGAGTGCAGATAAATCACGTATTCCATGAACTTTGTGCTCACAGTATCATGCTGTTATTTTCATTTTAAAGTTATTTACATTTGTTTGTTGACAAAATGAAAAAAAGGCTTTTCTGAATTTTTTTGCTAATTATAAAAAAATCTAAAAGGTATCAAAAAATGAAACACCATTTATTTTGTAGATTTTTTTGTGCTGAACAACTTTCATGCTTACAGTATCATGCTATCATTTCCTTTTTAAAGTTATTCGCATTTGAATAAAGTTTATACTGCTACTGAGGCTAAACATTCTAAATGACATAGGCACTGTATAGATAAATGGCTGATGTCATAAGCACTGTGTGGATAAATGGCTGATGACATAAACACTGTGTGGATAAATGAAATGTAGCCACACAGTTGGTCAGATAAATGGATTTATTTCACTCTGTTTATCTCCATCCCTATTGTGTGTGTGTGTATATATATATATATATATATATATATATATATATACACACACACACACATACGCACACATTCATACAAAGAACCTTAGCATGGAAGCACTGAGGCAAGGGTTACCTCAAAGGGCACTGGCAGGGAAGCCAAGTTTCAAAGAAATACAAAATCACACATACCCCCATAATGCAAAGCATCATGGGCTGCATATGCAAAGCACCACAAAATATTATGCTGGTTCAACTTTAAGCAGCAATGCAAGGTGCCAAAAGGCCTCTCACACAGTCTTCACAGCATGCCAATACAACACACAGACACATGTGAAGTCCTACCAGTACTCATCAGTGTGCCTCATCTGTATGATGCCCCAGTGGAATGAACAAGCTACCCTAAGTTGGTCAATCAGGTTTGGGTTGTGGCAAGCCCAATAAAAACAAAAAACATGCTTAAAGACAAAGAACCTTAGCCTGCAAGCACTGAGGCAATGGATACCCCAAAGGGCATTGGCTGGGAAGCCAAGTTTTAAGAAATACAAAATCACACATACCCCCATAATGCAAAGCATCATGGGCTGCATATGCAAAGTACCACAAAATGTTATGCTGGTATATGTATTTTAAAAATTTTGACCCAAACTTTTCAAGACACTCGTTTTATGAATTGCCTTATAAACATGACATGTATCATTTATAGTATATTGACCAAAAAGTAATTTCATACCAGAGGTGCAAAATCATGTCTTATCCAAGATTTTACAAAATTACACGTCATGTTTATGAGGTGGTGTAGAAAAATGGCTATGCTGAAAGTTTGGAGTCAAAATATTGAAAATTAAAGTCATGAGTGGATACTACAATACTGTAATGTTCAGTCATAACCTGGGCATTTTACTATATTTGTACACTACATTTTCAGCATATCATTCTTATTATGCCACCTTGTGAACCTGGTAGGAGAACATTTTCAAGTTCCCGCCAAAACATCATTCAGTGGCACCAAAACGTCATTCTGTGCCACAGGTGCAAAAACACGTTTTGGCCAGGATTTGAAAAATGACAGCTGTCATGTATGTGAGTAGAGATGTTACAAAGTTTTAATTCATTAGTGAAGTTCCAGCAAAGTTATCAACTTCACCTCCATGGAGCAATCCATGAAGGTTTACCATTACCTTTAAAATTAGCAGTTCATCTTTTTGTAACTTTGCTGTTAACTTCACTTTTGAGGTGTCAAAGATGCAGTTTTTGAAAATGAGGCTTCAGGTAAACAACTTGTCTCAAGGTCACATGTTTCAGCGTCTACACTCACATGGCACATATCTACAGTATATAGTGACTCTGCCTTAATTTCACTTTTGCATTGTTAGTCAGTCAGAAAGAGGAGAAGGAGCCTGTCTGCAACAAAGCACTTTATTGGAGATTCAGAGAATCATGATGCATTTTTTTGACTGTTTTTTTCTTTCTTGGTTTATTGATTTAGTTCTTGTGAGTAGTTTTGTTCTTGTTAAGTTTAATTTAGAATATATATTTTGTACATTTTAGGCAGCTTCATTTTTCCCTTTTTTCTATAATTTTCCTATCTTTCTCTTTCAATCTCTTTTTTTCTTGTTTGGTAAGGCCACAGTGATAGTGAGTGATGGACAGAGGACAGGTTCACACCCATGGCAGTGGCACCATATGGCTGGGTCAGCCCCCCCAGCACCTTATCAGCACTCCCTCCAGCAGCAGCAGCAGTGTCCTCAGGGGAGTGCTGGTCAGCATGCCCCTGCCCTGCAACAGCAGCAGCAGTAACAATAGCAACAGCAACAGCAGCCCCACATTCCCATAGTTCCCCATGAGATTCAGCAGCCAGAACCTCCAATGCCCCCCATGGAACCACCTCTGCCACCAGCTCACCTCCAAGCAGAGGAGCCCCACCCATCATCCTCTGTTCCTCCACCACCAGCTTGTCATCGCAGTGCCATGGCCTGGTTAGATCATTCTGTGTGTGAGAGTTCTTTGAAAGTGTTGAAAATGATGACAGTGTCATCACATTCAAATTATATAAGGCCAGGGTAAGGTGGTGGAAAAGGGATACACTTGGACAAAGGTGGCCTGAGAACCCACCTGAAAAATCATTATGCAGAGCAGTGGCTGGCCCAACAGAAAGAGGTGGTGAGTGGTGTTGGGGGGTAGAGCCTACTCAGTGCCAGCAGAGGTGCTGCACAGCTGGCATTGGCAGCATGTGAGATGAGTGCAGTGGGAAAATCCCACTGAAGAGGCTGCACCACATGTTCTGGCACCAGCAGGAAAACCAGCAGCAGCACCCACAAAGACAGCAGCCAACATCAGCGAGGAGCTGGGAAGTTTACAGGAGGGAATGGGGGACCTCCTACATAGGGTCACCACTATGGAGGAGATGATCAGAAAAATCCTGGCAAAACAACAGCAGTTGGAAGGGATGGCAGAGCTGTACCAAGGCAGTGCAGGTGGTGGTGCTGGCACTTCTGGGGCCGGGGCCAATGATGCTCTTTAAAAATCTTCTTTTCTTTATAACTTCTTCTATCCTTTTTGTGAGTCTGTGCTATGCTGTCTTACTTTTTTTCTTATAAAAAATATGAAAAATGTACATTTCTTTATTGTTCCACTTCTCTATATTTCTATACTGTCTGCTTCAGTCCTATCTTTAAAAAAAAATACATAATTTTTTTTTATTTCCTATCTATAATTTCTTTCATGATGCAGTGTCTCCAATTTCCATATATCACACCTTTCATTTCTTTCTGTTTCTCACTATTTTTTCTCAACTTTTTCTCAACTACCACAATAAATACATCAGGCAGCTACAGGTTAGTAGTACTGCCACTGCCACATGGTACTACACTGTGTGTCACTGCCCCCACCTCTGTTCTATATGCATTTTGTGTCAGTTGTGCATTAATCAGAATACAAATTACTTCTGTTCTCCCATGATTTGTCTCAAGTGTCCAAATCTCAAGCACTTTAATACACACAACTGCCAAGCACAATATATAAATTTCTCACTTCTGGAAATCCTCTCCCAAACTAGAAATCAATTATGCTGGTAATAAGCTGCTACTGTCACTACTATGCTGTTTAGGTCACCTTCCCAGACAGTCTGTGCTGTCAAGCACTTTGGTACACACACCTGCCAAGCACAATATATATATTTCTCACTTCTGGAAAGTTTTTCCAAACCAGAAATCAGTAATGCTGGTAACAAATATGCTGCTTCCACTGCTACTATGCTATTTAAGTTACCCTCTTGGACAGTCTGTGTTGTCCAACACTTCAGCACACACAACTGCCAAGTGCAATATATAAATTTTACACTTCTGGAAATTCTCTACCAAACCAGAAATCAGTAATGCTGGTAATAAACTGCTGCTACATCCACTGCTCCTATGCTGTTTAAGTCATCCTCTTGGATAGTCTGTATTTTGTCAAGCACTTTAATACACACAGCTGCCAAATGCAATACATACATTTCTCACTTCTGGAAATTCTCTTCCAAACCAGAAATCAGTAATGCTGGTAATAAACTGCTGCTGCTGCTGCCACTGCCACTATGCTATTTAAGTCACCCTCTCAGATAGTCTGTGTTGTCAAGCACTTACACAACTGTCAAGCACAATATATATATTTCTCACTTCTTGAAATTCTCTAAAAGCTAAATAACAAAAAGGAGCTCCTGAAGGAATTAGATTGCTTTGCTGTACCCATCTGAAGGATCTGTTTGAATCTGTTCATTGGCTCCTTCCATATTTACAGCTCCATTTATGCCAAAATGATTTACAAACTGGGAAGACATTAACAGGTCATTGCATTACTTTGCATGGAAAAATATGTAGTCTGTTGTTATTTTTACTCAATAGCTTTGTGATTTACCAGCAAATATACATTTTATTTCCTTTTTTGACTGGGGGTTGGGGAGGCATAACCACTGTATGTCTAACCATGTTTTTCCTACTGTTTTTCTATTTTCAGGTATTATCACTAGGGTAACTAAATCATGTTGTTGCATAGGTCCAGCCTGTATCTTTTTTTTTGGAATTTAGCATTTTTTTTTCAACCTTGGAAGGTAAGTACTTTTTATAGGGGGTTGTTTAATTCTGAAAAGTTTCAAAGATGTCACACTGTTTTTTTATTTGTTACTGTGGCTCTAATTGCAGGTAATTTTCAGCAGGTGTCCTTTGCAATGTTTGTAATTATGAATAGTTGGGAGTCCATTCTCTATAACTCTATAACACTATAACTATAGCTCCCAGGACATCTCTGCCATCAATGCTGAGCTAAACTCTGATTTTGACCAAATCCAAACCTGGCTAAAGGTCCACAAGCTCACTATCAACCTGCAGAAGCCTCAGACCATGCTCTTCGGCTTTACAGCCAAGACAAAAGCTGTCCCTGCCCCTCTAAATATCTCATGTGCTGATGGGTTCCTCCTACAAGTTGCTGATATTATCATGTTCCTGGGGGTGACACTTGACCCTCAACTGGATCTCACTCTGCACATTCACAGTGCATGCAAGGCCTCAAACTGTAAGTTGGGCCTTGCTTACAGAGCAAAAAGCTGCCTCAACCCATCTGCCTGTCTCGCCCTAGCTGGAGGGGGGTCCTCCTACACATGCTCTGCTATGGACTTGTTACCTTTGCCTGCATCACTAAAACCAGTCTCTCAAAATGGGACACAGCGTACAACAGTGTGTGTCGCTTTGCACTCTCAGCTCCCCGCCTCAACCACCGCTATGAACTCTGCTCCCGGCTTGAGTGGCTCCCACCGGAAAAGCACTGCACCTTTGTCTTAGGCAACTTTATTGACAATGTGGTCAGAACTGCCACCTCCTCTGCCCTCGCTGCATCCCTGTTACCTGCTACCCCCTTCTACCATCTAAGATCCAGTGACTTTTACATCTTCCTGGTTCCAAAACCCTGTATTCAAATGGGTAACTGGGCCTTTGCTGCATACGTGCCCAGGTTATGGAACTCCCTCAAATCGGCCTCCTCCTGCCACTGCACTTAATGCATCCCCTTGACCACTCTGCTCTGACTGGCTGAGTCATTACCTAACTCCTCTGCTTAAGGTGGCGGGTCCCTGCACCTTATCCAGTAGTGAAGCAGGCAGCTACTAGCTGAATTGATTGTGATGGGTCCACTCTGGCCCTACTGCTCACTAATTGTGTATATGCTACTGTTCTATCTCCATGTTTTACCCTTGGTCTCTCCAATCCCACTTGTAACTACTCGTTACAGCTGCTACCCTCATCCCTCTAGGGCATTGTTGCACTAGTATGTTGATTACTGCCTTTACCATGCTGTTATCGTCGTCCCACTTGCAATGTAAACCTTTGATGTTCTTGTATTAACCTTGCTTTGTTTGTTGCTCTTGATTATATATTGTATCTGTTTTTGCCTGATGTGCTTGAATGTACCTTTGTAATCTCCCGGGTCTACCTGAAAATAGGCACCTGGTTGTGTAGTGTGCTGACCTGGTAAACAAAAGCAAATAAATAAATAACAACTTCCTTCAAACTGGAATCTTTTCAGTTCTTTATTCTATTCCTATGTTTTGCTCCATTTATGAGCTTGTTCATGGGATTATTTGATCTCTTAATGTAAATTCATTGTTAACATTCATGTTTTGTTTACATTTCAAATAAATCAAACCATTTTTTTTGTGTGTAACAATCCTTATAATTACCACTTTGCTGCTTAGGTTTTCTTGTACTCTGTTAAAAGTCAAAACCTTTTTTTTCTGGTGCCTCCTAGGTAATAACAAACACATTTCTTAGTGTACCCATGTCTTATTACAACAGTATGCTTTACTTCCCCCAACTTATTATGTTATTTTACATTCCATTATGTGCCACCATAAAACCAAATTTTAGTGCAACTTATGACTCCTGTTATAAGTCTGACACCCCATACCACACGGACAGGTACCTGCAGTTTTTCACTGTGTATCAGACTTTATTCAATGTTTAGTTTGCTGCTTACAGTTTTTGTCTTTTGTATCTACAATATAGATAATACAAATTTGTGAGTATTCTATGGAGCTAGTCATTATTCTCATGTTTTCAATTTATAATGAATAGATTCTTTTAACTTATGTTCTTATTTTCTGCGGCATACTTCATTCAGGCAAGAATGGCAACTTTTCAATGTGTGGCCCTCAGACCTGTCCTCTTGATCCTGTTTGTATATCCCGCAGAGATGACGTACCATCTCCATGTACTCCTGCTCATCCCTGGATGTGTTGCTATGCAACAGTGCATACACGACATTTGCAGTGTTGTCTGGGCAGAGAAGATGGTGATGGCTTGATTGCTGTAGCAGGAGACAGCAGCAGAGGAGACCTGTGAAGACAAGAAAAGATTCTTTAGGCTGTACTCAAGTACCCACTGTGATGGTGGCCGCATGGTATAGCCGCTGTCAACTCCCTGTCTTGCTATACAGTATGTGTCACCTGTGAATAAAAATGAGAAATTATTTAGCCTCCCTTTGGCCATCATGGCACTCTGTGTACCTGTGAAAAAGGAGACCAAAGAATAAAAAGAAAAAAAAAAAAAAGAAAATCTTTAATGATACTTACCATTACACTAGTGCTGCTAGCCATGAAATTTACTGGCTGGTGTATGCCACTGAGATGGTGTAGGAAGATGTTATGTAACTCCTCTCTGTTTCTTGAGGGCTGTCTGATTTTGCTACTGTCTTTGTCAGTCATCCTTGTGAATGGTGAAATCGGCAGGGAGACAGAAAGAAAGAAAATTTAAAAGTCTTTCTAAGTAAGGTGGGAGAGATTTTGCCCTCTGCAAGGCCAAGGACTGGAGTCATCCACCACTAGTGAGGATAAGGAATGTGGTCAACAGTGAAAGTGACTTACTATCACAGCAGACAATGATAGGCCTTGCTGGAGCTGAGGTATTGCTGCCTTTATGAGCTAGACGGTTGCAGTCTTGCTTGTGTTTGCACACTTGAATCAGGTGGAGACTTCTCACTTTGACCAGGGGAGTTTTTCTTGGATAGTAGTAGCTTCCCAGTACTTGCAGGCAGACTGGAACTGGACTGCTGCAGTACAGTTGTAATAGTACCATCCCCAGAATCAATTCCAGATTCTTTGTAAAGTGTTTTTAGCTGCTTCACATGGTGTGGCTTGTCAATTCCAAATGCAGTAGATATCTCAGAGTGAACACTGTATTAGTTTTTATGAGTTTTTGAAACAGGGAGTTTTGTAATTCATACCATAGGCTCAAACCAAACAGTGTTCTCTAGAGTCAGGACAATGTTTGCATCAGTGTGAACGTGGTGGTCCATGCTGTTTGTGGCTGTGTAGGACCCAAGCAGGCCAGAGGAGGAGGAGGAAGGGGTGCTGTGTTTTGTTGGTTAGAGCAGGCCTTGTCTGTTGACATCACATTCAGGTGGTGGAGGCAGGTAATTGATTAGGTGCAAGGAAACAGCAGCACAACAATTAGGGATGGGGAACAGCAAAATGAAAATACCAGAACTGTGAATCATAATGTAAAGGATTATACTGATGAGGGGAAAAGAGGGAAACAGCACATCTTTTTTTATGCTTGAACTTTATTGAGGAAGCAGCCCTCACAGTCTTCCAGACTGGAGTTGTCACTGGATGGGAATTCTGTCTCCATTACTGCTTCATCCACCTTGGTGGTAGAAGACAATTTGCTAATGCCGACAACACCTTGCTCTTCATCTTCACCACCACCACCTTTGTGTGGTAGAAACATGGGCATGATTATCTTGTGTGTAATGTACCCCTCATTCATTTTAATAAATATTAGCAAGCCAACATTTTTTGGTGGCAGATTGGTGTGCCTGGCCTGCACAATGGGCCCAGCTGAACTGAGTACACGCTCCACATAGACACTCAAGGGTGGGCTGCTGAGGTATTTCATTGCAACTGAAGTCAGTGCATGGTCACTCAGTGACCTTGCTGCTCCAGTATAGCAAGGGCTCATTGGCAATTGTAAGGTGCCTTGTTTCCATGAAATATGCATCTACCATGCATTGTGCTGCCCACAGACCTGCTGCCTCATCAGCCTCCTCCTTTTCTTCCATGTCTTCAACTCCCAACTCACATAAAACATCCCAAATGGGATTTGGCATTTTCTCTTTTAACTTGCATGTTTTCTCAGCCCATTTCCCATGTGAGGTGGTGGTAGAAACACTTGGTCTCTGTGGAGTTTCATGTTGTGCCTTTGATAAATAAGTCTTTAGTATTTGTGCCTCAGCTACCCTTTTTATTATAAGATTAGTCAACTTTTGGACCTGTTCATGCCCACCTTCAATTATTAATACCAGACCACGTTTATAGCATGGGTCCAGCATAGTGGCAATCCCAAAATCTTCAGACTGCAGAATTCCAGAAATATGTGTATTACAGTCTAAGACTTGGAACATGTGTTCCATTAAGGCACAACTGCCACTATCACCATCTGCTTCCAGTACTTGCTGCACATTCACCAGTATCTGCCTCAGCACAAGTAGTAGTGGAATGACCTGACTGATACATGGAGTGTTCCCAGTCACTGCCTGTGTTGCATGTTAAATGGCCTGGGAATGATGATCAGGCCATCCATTTGATGCCGCTGTTCTGTTGTCAGAGACATGGATACTCCAGCACAGTCATGGCTTGTAAGTAGCAGCAGAAATTCAGAAATTACTTTGTACTGCTTGTACAACTGCTCGATCATATACAGTGTAGAGTTCCATCGGGTGACACCATCTAGCTTCATATGGTGCTGAGGCAGTTTGTTTTGTATCTGCAGATGATGGAGCTAGTCAAGGGTCTTTCCAGAATGGGCAAAGTGGACACAGATGTGATGGGCCACAGTTAACATGGCCTTGATATCAGAATGGGTTAGAAACTGCTGCACACAGAAATTAAAACAGTTTGCCAGGCATGGCACCCTGACAATCCCCCATCACTGATGCATTTTTAGCGTTTGAACCATTATCGCTCACAATGAAACTTGCTTTCAGGGAATGGGGGTGAAATCACTCTTTAATCTTGGTATGGAGCACTTCCAGCTTTTCTCACCCATGTGTAATCCATGTATACTCTTCACTGTCAGTGTGGCATGCTGGCAAATACCCAGAATGTTGCTACAACCACAATTGGGCTTAGTACAGTTTTTCCCATGCCCAGAGTCAAATACTGCCCCAAGTATCTGTGTTGAAAGTGCTGTAATGCATAAGTAGGGGCTATCAGTTGTTTGGTCACTGGTCCACATATTCATGCTCAGATGTATGCATGGTGATGCTGAATGCTTCAGGGCCTGGTTTACCATCTGTGACACTGTCTGATAGAGTTCAAGAATGGCATGTTTAGAAAAGTATGTTCTTGATATAATCTACCATTTGGGACAGGCATGGGCCATCGACGCCTGAAATCCAGCATTATCAACAAAAGTGAATGGCAATAGATCAATTGCTAGCATTTCAGCAGCTGCTGCATTTAGCTTGTGTGCAGTAGCATGATTGGGAGTGAATTTGGAGTGATGCTTAAACATGCTATGCAGTGTAGGCTGGACTTTTCATGGGGTTGGGCTACTAAACAGCTGGACTCATCATGGCTGTATTTGACTCCTGGGGCTTCATATGTGTTGCTGCTCAAGTGACACCAGTGATTTTGTGGGTTTTCTGCAATGGCCTTACTGTGCTTTTCTGATGCTGGGTGGTACTACTCAACCCACCACTGCTGCTATGCCCACTACTAGGCAGACCCACAGAATCCTCCTCCTCCTCTTCCTCCTCTCTATAGACCTCCTCACTCACCCCTCCATCCTACTGGTCTCTTGCCCTGTCACTTCTGTTTGCTTTGCCTAATGATGATGAAGATGAGGGACAGGAACCCCTTGCATTGGCTTCCTTCTGGTGTTGATGCCAGCATAACTGGTGCCTGTTCTTCAGGTATATGTGTTGCCCACTGGTGTCTAGGTGGCTGTCCTTTCCCCCACTAACTCATGCTTGATATAGCTTGGATAGCAACTGTCTCATCAACGGGGTCAAGTATATAAAAATCACAAGCTAGAGATTTTGTAACCCTTGATTTACCATGGTGGTGGGAGTGGGACAGCTGGGGGGAAGGGGTGTAAATTTGTGTTTTTGTGATGATTTCAAAACTTCAATAATACTTTGGTAGTTGGATAACTGCAGACATCATCTACTGCATCATCTGCAGCACCACCTTTATGCTTTTTCTCTTCATTTATTTTTTTATTTATTTAAAATTTTGGTGACCGGGTAGGCCCACTGAGACCATAATGGTCCCTTTTTCAGGGGCGACCCGGGTTTAGTTACAGGCAACAGTAAAATGAAAACTCGTAACAATTCAAGTGAAATTGAGCAATACAGACATTACAGTCAGGCTATATTGTACAATCACAGACAGGTTAGGTACAGTTGAGGATAACATGAAGGGTAAAATGGTTTCATAAGAATGACAGTTACATAATGTTCAATTAACAGGACAAATTTATGAATTACAATTACAAGTGTTTCAATCAGTGAGAAAGTTCCAAAGAATGGGAGAACAGCATGTTAGGTGGCTGACAATAGCTTCAAGGTAGACTACTATACCGGTCCTCAGCGGTGGCATGCACAGAGGCTTAGCCCTAGCAGGTGCATCTTGAGGCCTTTTTTAAAGCCCCCAAGGGAGTTGCAGTCTTAAAGATTGATAGGAAGGCCATTCAGGAGAGATGGAATGTAGGTCACGAAAGACCAAAGACCTTGGCATGTTCGGACTCTAGGGACGTGGAGGAGTCGTCAATTTGAGGACCTTAAAGTTCTTTTAGGCTGCTTAAGTATTAAGGTGCAACTCAGACTAGGGGGGACATTTGGTTGTAGAATCCTGAAGGCTAGGCATAGGGAAGAGTAAGCCAGCCTACCTTCCAGGGAAGGACAATTTAGTAAGTGCAGTACTTTACAGTGGTGTTCTAGAGGCTGGGCACCCAGGGCAAAGTGTCCAACTCTGTGATACAATTTTCCTAGCTTTTGCATCTCTGTGTTTTGTAGAGAGTGTAGCACTGGGGTCCCATATAATAGGGTGGGCAGGAGCACACCGATGGCTATTTTTAACTTAGATGTCTGAGTGAGAAAAGGGGTCAGACGGTACAGGAGACCAAGCTTTTGGTTTAGCGTCTTGGTTAGTTGATCAACATGAACCTTGAAGGAGCAGTCTTGATCAATATATATGCCCAAGTATTTAATGCAGTCCACAACCTCTATAGGATGCCCACTGGACAGACAAGAGGTCAATAAGCATGATCTATCAAGGCCCAGTTTATTGGGTCCAAATAGGAGGGCTTTGTTTTTTTTCATATTGAGGACTAGCCAATTTGTCAGGAACCAGGTTTCCAATATGGAGATGTCCTGGCTCCGGAGTTGATTTAGCTGTGCTGTATTCAGAGCAGATCTATACAGCACAGCATCATCGGCATAGAGGGTCACCTTGGCTCCATCGCAGTGCTTCGGTAGGTTATTGATGAATGGGGAGAATAGGAGGGGGCCCCAGTATTGAACCATGGGGGACCCCTTCAGCGATGGAGCACTTTCCTGACTCCACCCCCTGCCATCTGATTATTAGAGATCTACCATGCAGATAATCTTTGAACCACTGTGCTGAGTGGTTGTCCAGTCTGAGTGAACTGAACTGCGAGATGAGTAGTTGATGGTCCACCAGATCAAAGGCCTTGGTAAGGTCTATAAAGACCGCACCAGTTAGTTGGCCTTTATCTTGGGCTGCAAGGATGCTGGATGTAAGGCTCACCCAGGCAGCATCAGTGCCATGTTGTTTTCTAAATCTGTGTTGTCATGGAGTGAGGAGGCTGTGTTGTTCAACATATTCCTGGACTTGTTGGTACACAATTCTCTCAAGCATTTTATTTAGTGTGCAGAGAATGGAAATTGGTCTGTAGTTCTTGGCCAGCTCACTGGGTCTCCCTTTGGGGTGTGGGTAACCAGGGCAGTTTTCCAGGCTGTGGGAACTTTACTTTCCATCATCAACCTATTGAATAGCCACGTGATTGGCGTGGCAATTTCTTGTTCTGCTAGTCTAAATAACCTGGGTTCAAGTTTATCGCAGCCTGCAGAACCAGTGACCTTAATACTCCTAATCAGCTTTAGGATCTTGGTTTTGGATGCCAACTTAAGGTGGAAGCTGGTGATGAGGGAAGGTACACTGTATCATCAGAGGATACCTGGTTAGTGCTGCAGGGGTGAACCCTATACCTGCCAAGATCAGTGAGGAATATATTAAAGGCATTTGCAGTGCCTTGTGGGTTTGTGTGGTGTACACCCCCCACAACAATAACACAGGCACTTTGCCTGTGATGCCCGTTCAGGAGTGCGTTAATTTGGGACCAGAATTTTCTGGGGTTAGAGAGATTTATTTGCCTGAAGGTTCTTGAGGTACAGTCTCTTGGCCTGTTTTAAATCTTTTTTATATTTGTTTCTGAGTATTCAGTACAGGACCCAATCGTTGGCCAATTTAGTGGATTTGTACCTGTCCCTTTTCCTCATTTTTAGATCATGCGTCAGCCACCTGGACTGTTGCCCTTTGACTCTCATTTGTTTAAGAGGGGTGTGCAGAGAGGAAATTCTTGGTGAAGAAGTCCAAGGTAGAGTCAAGACAGAGGGCGAGTTTTATCTGAGCCCAGTCCATTGCCGACAAGGTATCTTGGAAGGACTTAATGTCGAATTTGGAACAGTCACATGCCAGAAAGGTTCAGGAGGTGGAGTTGGAAAATCATTTTTCCATATACCAAAGATAAGGGTGTGGTCACTTAAGGAGTCAGCAAAAGTGACGGCCAGCTTGAATCTGTTGGGGTTGGACACCAGCAACCAGTCCAGAGTGGTGTGGTTTCCAGATTTCAAATTCAGTCTTGTAGGTTTGTGGATCAGTTGGGTAAGTCTGGTCTCTTACAAGTTGGACTTAATGTCGCTCTTAGTTGATGGGCCCCAGTGGAGATTAATGTCTTCATGCTCCCAAAAGGGAGCCAACAAATCATCAACACAGTTACTGATGTCCTCCTCCTCAACAGGTCTGTCCTCCTCATCATTACCACCTCCTCCATGCTCTCTGACCATCTCATCATCAGAAGCCTGAGTGTGTTGCACATTTTCCAGATCTTCCGCTTCAACCACTAAGTCAAGCTCCACACGATCAGGCTCAGCACCACCACCACCACCACCAGCCATGGAGATACCAACAACCTCCTCTTTGACCACTGTTCCTTGTTTACTGCTGCTTCTCTTGTCACCTCCCACATCCCCCACCAGCATGGCTATGCTAATGCCACTACTGCCAACTACTCCTTTGCTACTACCAGCCCCAGAGCCCATAGAACACATTACTGCAGTCATCGTTTTTTTTAACTGCAGCACTATGTTGCCCAACAGATTATTAACACTTCTTTGCTGCCTCCCCAGCACCTCTCCCTTTAGTAGAATGTCTCTTCCTGGTCATTCTTATATGCTAATTGTAACTGGATTTGGGATGAAAATTACAAAATATATAAAAAAAAAAAACCTGCAGTACAAATAAGTTCTACGAGCAGACAACATCTCCCTATAGGGAATCAGTCGGTGATCAGCAGTGTGATCTGAAAAAATAAAACACCACAGGGATTAACACAACACACACACAACAGGGGTAAACAGGGGTAAAAGGGTTGAACAAATTATTAACTCTGAAAATGAAGCCCGGGGTCTTATTTAACAAGTTATTAACTGCCAGCAGCAGACAACACCTCCCCTAGAGAATCTGGGATCAGCAGTGTAATCTGAAAAAAACACTATGCTAATAGTATATAGCAAAACAACAAAAAAAGCATTTTTAACACAACACATGGATTAGTAAACTAATATGACAGTACAAATAAGCACCAGGAGCAGACAGCACCTCCCCTAGGGAATCAGGAATCAGCAGTGTGATCTGAAAAGCTACTACTAAAACCAACTAAAGAAGTTATTTATTCATTTTTAAAACAGAACAGGGATTAAAATCACAGGGATAATGGGTAATTTAATATTAAGTATAACAAAAAGTGATAGAACACTGTCACTTTAAAAAAATAATAACTAAAAATTAACTAAAACTGCAACAAAAAGACACTGGCAAAATACTTTTCTTAAACACACCAATCTAAACCACAGAAATAAAAATGAGAAATGACTCGCTACATTTTTTTTTTTTTATCATTGAATAATTTTATGCATTAAATTTTTACAATGAGAAGGAAAAACATAGGAAGGATAAGCACAAGTTCATAGAAAAATTAATAAAGAACAAAAAGGTAAGAGGGAAGAAAACTATAATCCTTTAAATAAATTTTCCCCACATCTCATGGCTGCTTCCCTTGTTTGGAAATCAGGATAATAATTTAAACTAATGGAGCCAATTCTAGCCATAGTATCCTTAAAATAACATGCTAAGATAACATACTCCAGTCCATAAGGCAATTATTTACTATATATACCTTAGTTATACTTTAATTAATTATAGGCATTAAACTTTAGATTTTAAACTTTAACCTTTGGAGTTTAAACTTTACCTAAACCTTAGCCCCCAAATACTTTTTAATTTAAACCAAGTTATATCATCATATAATAGAGCAACATAAATCAGCATAAATCCCTAAACATTAAATCCCCAAACATTAACACTACCCATCAACACTACCAATTGCCCAGCACCAAGATTTCATTTTCTTTTAAAGTCCAAAGGAAAAAAAGGGAGTCCAAAAATGGAATCCTTTAAGTCCACCCATATCACATTTTCTCTGAATTGTCATGACTAATAACTTATAATGCTAACATGGCATTTTCCACTTCTGCGACAGCAGCTACCAATTCCATATCTGATTCTACTGTAGGTCAGATTCACATTCTAAATCATGCTCTAAGTCACGTTCTGACTGTGCCTTATTTCTGGATCTAAGAAAGGTCACGACTTGATTGGGGTCAAAAAAGACGTAAGTGTTGCCCATATATATATATATCATCTTGATTTTGGCAGGTGCCTGAAGGATAAAAGTTGCACCCAAGTCTAACACTTCTCATCTTAAATTAAAAAAGCGACACCTCCTCTGCTGTGTTTCATAAGCAAAGTCAGGAAAGATGGACTATCTAATCCCCCCAATACTCGAGTGCTTTCCTTATACAAGCCAGTTTTAATATAGAGTCCTGATCCATATCAAATGAAAATTACACTAAAATTGAAGCTTTTGTGTCCTTTAGATTACTCACTACAGATCAAAAATGATGAACAAGAAAGAGTGAAATATAGTCATCACCAGTTAGCTCATCATGATATGTATTACACAGTGTCATAGCTGGTAAGACCTCACCATGAATGTACATGGTGAGTTATTGCACACTTCACAACTCCTCACCAATCTGGTTAATATATTTTTTTATTTAGTTTTTGTTGACCGGGTAAGTGCACTAGACAAATCCTGCCTATTTTCAGGCACGACCCGGGGGAGGGGGATACAGATGAATGACCTTGAACCAGATTAAGCTGTTGGTGGTATTTTCAGTGAATAAGGGAAATTTGGACAGGACACCAGGAAAATTCCCCTACTCTTTTCGATAAGTGCCATGGGATCTTTAACATCCACCTGAGCTACCACCAATTCAGGCAGATGGGATCTCGTTTTAATGTCTCAACCGAAAGACGGCACCTCAGAAGTGCAGCACCCCTCTCATGCTGCACTACAGTGTCAGTACTGGGATATTAACCCAAGTGCCAGATGTGGGAACAGAACCCACAGCCCTCTGATCTCCCAGCCTCAAAGGCAAGTGTGCTACCTACTGAGCCACTGACACTGACATTTGACTTTACTGCTTCATCTTCTTCCTTCTCCTCATTATGCTTCCTTACAATAATCAGTTGTGCTCTATTAATAAAGAAAATAAAAAAAATATGTATGTAAAGAATAAAAAAATAGAATCAATGGATGCTAAAATATTGTGAAAGTCAATATAATGCCATTGATATAATTTTTTCATCTGTTTTGTATGTTTCTTGATGCATTCCTTTTTTTTGGGAGGGATATTATTACGTAATTTGAAAATCTATTGGGCCAGATAGAATATTATAGTTGGCAAGGAAGTAACATGGACACTACAGGGGGTATAAACCTAGAAGTGAACAATGAATATTAACTATTACTGTAGCTCACCACTGGGCCATGGTGGTCTTAATGGGTTGCAGACTCTGTAACAACACCAAAAAATGTAGTAATCCACAACAGTGGCAATACCACTTGCCATGAGAAAGCTAGAGTAATAAATATTCATTGCTGAACTAATGGCTTTTATTATCCCCTATTTATAATCTGCTTTATCCCATGCCAGTTATACATTAAGACCCAAAGTGGTTCAACTGAACTCTAGAAGTGAACCAAAGTCATGGGCCTCAAATCAAAGTTGAATCAAATTTTCCAATAACCAGCTACTCAAACCCTTACCCAAAGCCCCTGGAGCCCACAGATATTACAGAGCTCTGCAATAGAAATAAAACTCCCAGTTATCCCAGTGCAAGGCCCATGATCATCATTTTAAGTGCTCTGGCCCCAAAACATAAAATCCAAGGGAATCCAGAAGAGTCAGTCAAGTATCTGAGCATCTTTAATTTACAAGATCTTGCACAACACAGGTTTTACTTAACCTAAAAATATCCTCTCTCATACTCCTACAGGGAAGCAGTTTAGTTTAGTATTTACAGTGCAGAGCTACAATGAACCAGGAACTTGGAGACATAGGTTTGAATCCCTCAACTTCCACTTACTTACTGTGTTGCATCAAGCATGTTGCTTGACCTCTCTGTAAGCTTTTGCTCTCTCTCAAAGCTATATCTGTGGATTTGGAATGTCCTTGTGTACTGAAGATAGCAGCAACATTTACTTTCCTCCTGCTGCAGGACTGTAAAGTGCTTTGAGATAGTGAGACAGACCGTGTGGCAAGGTGTGCCTGTGCTGTGCATGTACAGTTGCCGCCACCTTTGGTAAGTTGGCCTTTCTGGTGTAATTAAGCTCAAGTATTAGTGTTGGGGACACTCCAATTAACTGAGCTATAAGGGTCTCAGTTCTTGGTGGGTTCAGTTTGGAAACCATTACATTCTCTGTCACACTGGGGATTCAATAATCAGCCAAAGTTTAACAAACAGAACACAGCTTTAATAACCAAAGCCTGAAAGACAGAGGGTTAGTGCACCTAAAATCTTTAAGCACAGTCTGATTAGGTGCCCTTCCAGATGGGCTGGTTCTACCTCTTGCCATCTGGTACCCAGAATTACCCAAACCCCAAGGGGATTCCCCTAAGACAGTCCCTGGATACCACAGGTGTTGAACTGTTGCAGGCTCTAATATATTGTCACAGGTCAGTTGGCACTGGTGCACTTTCAGAAACAAGCAACTGGCTCAGTTTAGCTTCCTCCCATAAGTCATGCAATTGCTTAAATGGCAGAAAACCCTGCAAACCATTGTTTTTTTAATTCAGCCTGATGGCTAACTTGCAACACAATGAAACAACAGGTAATGTCCCTTGAAGAAAGGGCTGCTCTGTAGTGTAGTCATGGTCCTCAAACCCAGATTGCTCATCCTGTTGCAGCAGGCCTTTGGATTTCCATGCTCACGGGGCATTCCCAGTGTTGGAATGCTCCCTCCAAGGATCCACTCCACCTCTCTCCAGGACTAGCTTCTCAGCATCCTCTGGGATAGGCTGCTGCCATCCTACTCTTCTTCTGGACTGCTGAAGCTCTTTACTTACCCACACACCTCGGCCTCCTTAATGTCTGATAAACAGGGACACTGGTTTACCGGGATTGAGAAAGGGCATATTCCATTTTGCACATTGTAAAAAATGGTATTGTCACTGGTGTCTGCTAAGCCAAAATCCGGTTTTACCGGTGTTTGGTTTTGTGTACTTTATTTAACAATTTTTAACTCTGCTAACATGCATTTTAGCAATTTTGACCTCCACTGTTACACATCCTTCCATCCTTGTACCAATTTAAAGTTATTTTAGGTACAAGATGTGATGGCAGCAGCAACACTACAGCCCCCATCTCTAAGGTGTGATGGAAGCAGCAGCACTATGGCCCCCATCCCTTAGGTGTGATGGCAGCAGTACTACGGTCATCATTCCTCATGTGTGATGGCAGTATCAGCACTATGGCCCTCATCCCTCAGGTGGGAAGGCAGCAGGCCTACATTCCCCATTCACCAATGGTGATGGCAGAAGCACTACAGCCCCCACCCCTTCGGTGTGATGGCAGTAGCAACAATGCAGTACATATCCCTCTGGGGTGATGGCAGTAGTGACAGCACTATGATCTCCTTTCAACACTCACACCCCCACATGCACAAGTTACAAATGTCTTCATCTCTTTGCTTGCTAGAACTCAGATGTGATTTAATCTGAACCATCACAGCAAAGGTGGACTACCTTTGTTTTTTCCTATCTATAATTTAACTGCCTGAATTGGATATCTGCCTGTGACACCACTGACCAGGGTTAGGAACAGACTTGGGTGTTGGAGGGCCAGCTGGTGGGTGAAGGCTTGAGTGTCCAATGACCACTCCCCTCTCCTGAGAGGGAGGGTGGGTTCCACGGCTCAGCATTTGCTGGCCCATGGTGGAGACCAGAGGCACAACACATCAGTCCTCACTGCGGAGGAGTGTGATGGATGTCGGCTTATGCCTTGACATCATGTAGCCTATCACACTCCAAAGAAAATGGAAAAACACCACTGGCCAACTGAAGGATGGCTGCTGGTTCCACCATACACTAGAAGCCCCAGACATGTGTCCGTTCTGACCCCCGACATGCCCAGTATAAACAGGAAGCTCTTTGGGGCAATTCTCCTCCCCTGGTAGCCTCCCACAGGGGTAGGGGCCCACTCAATGAAGGGTTACTTTGGGTTATCTGGTAGCACAGCAGTAAGGGTCAGTGGATAGTGGTTGAGACTCAGCAGTGGTGGTAGGGGGCCTTGGCAGGCCTGAAGGAGTGGATGGCCAGGGGGTAGGAGGAGCAAAAAAAAACTGCTTGAATTTGCTTCTTTGAAATAAAGTGTTTTCACCTAAAAAATCCACAAGTGATTAGTGGAGGACCTTCAAATGGATTCATGCATCTCCCAGACATGTGGATGCTTTTTTTTTCTACTTGGTGTCCATGAAAAGGGTGTCTCCCAGTTTTCATGTCTTTGTTCAGATGTGAATTGAGCACTACTCTGCCCACCAGCATCATACAGCCCCTGGGGTCTTACCTTGTTAAGTACTCTTAAATACTTAACATTTGCTTTTTGTTGAAGCAGTCTATCAGAAAACATTTTGTTGTCACAGAGACAGAATCAGCAGGTGGGAGAAAAGGTGCAAGTGATCCAATTTACCTAAATGGGTGCTAACTGTGAAGTCTTTTCATAAGTAGTAAGGCAGTTTCTTCTTTGTGAACATTCTTTCATTCAGACTAGTTTTCATTCAAACAACTGAGGATTTTGGATGGCCCTACAGATTATGAACTTGAATAAGTTAGTAGGTAACAGTGGTCCTGGTTCAGCAATCTACAACCTAGATGCTTATATGCAAAGAATACAATACAAACTTGGCTAAAATCTGAAAACAAGCTTATAAAACATATCTGAATATTTATCTTTACCTATACAAAATCATTGTAGCCCAAGTAAAACTCAAGTAAATTATATGGTACCCTGACTACTATTCTATGATGTAGTAAACATACATTGGTATTTTTTATTATATTCTTTGTAAAGCAGGCAAGGCCCACTAGGCAGAACTGTCTGTTTTAAGGAGTGACCTAGAAGCACTTGGGAGGTTAAGTGACTTGCTTGGATGCAAGTGGAGGTTGTGGGACTCAAACCCAAGTCTGCTGGATGTACCCAGTTCAGTCACAGTTTGTTACTCTAACCACTGGGCATGGGTGGTTAAATTGAATGGCTGATTACAACAAAGCAGTGCAGGTGATTTCCTTACTGTTTCTATATGCAGCAAAGCAGAATGAATGCAAAGCACAGCAGCATTCATTTTAAGATGCTGAAATTTGGGTCGGCCCACTGGCACTGCAGTAGCACTATTGCTTTGCAATGCCAGTGACCCAGGGTCAAAAGCAAACTCTGTTGCTGGAGGTCTGGCCAGGGAGTAGGATCGAGCACCTGGGACTGCTCTCCTCCTCCTCCGGGGAGGGTGGGCTGCAGGTCCTGCTTCTTTACCACCACCAGTGTGACCACGGGTGGTGGTGCAATGGTGCTGCAGAGTGATCAGGAGGGGAGGATGCTAGCCAGGATCTGGAGCAGTGGCATGTCTCTATGTGACCTTCCTCCTTGGATATCTACTGCCGGTGCCCTCAGGGACAAAGACCAGAAAACCAAGAACAATCACTCCGCATCGGCCACTGGCAGAAGGGACCCAGGTATCCCAGACTTCATAGCCAGGCTCCATGAGGGACCCACTGGGCTGCCCGACACACACTAAGGGAGTGTGGAGGGGTGACCTAGGGTCCCCTCCCTTCCCACCTGGGGGGGTACAACCCAGGCAGGATAGAAGCAGTCCCACAGAAGCTCCTGAGCATTACCTGGGGGTGAAGCTAGGGGATACCGATGCTTTGAGAAAGGGACATAGAAAGAGAAAATTAAAAAAAATTAAAAAGATACTGAAATCTTAGCGATTCCATGCAGTGACATGCAATTTCCGTGAGGCACCAGTACAAGAATTCAAATTCTGCAAACCAAGCAGGATTCCGTGATTGTTACCGGTGTTACCGGTAAAAATGGAAAACCAGGGTCCCTGCTGATAAAGGACCTGGCTTAGCAGCTGCAGATGTAGATGTTTGGCTCTGCACTGGATCTTCAGCATTTTGCTCGTTCTGACTCATATGCAGTTACCACTCTCTTCCCCTCCAGAACTCAGCAGCTAGGCTTGCCATAACTGAAACTATCTGACTTGAATTTTAGGGTGTGACAAGAATGATGGATTCATTCTCCATACCACCTTTCCTAGTGAAGATGTAGCTGAAGGAGAAAAAAACCTTACCATAGTCAGATGAGCTGTTGTTTCAATTGTTGAGGTGCAGGTCAGGAAGCATAGGAAAACCAGGAGCAGTTATAAAATTTGCAAGTAGTGTTTTATTATTTTCAGTAACAATACAATAAAAATAAAATTGTTCAGGACAGCTCTTTACAAAGGTAGTACAAACAAAACAAAATCCTTCCTCTGAGGGTATCTCTAAACCTAAATTTCAATCTCTCTTTCTTACTCTCTAAAAAAGATTGCTGTCTTTATATATAAGAAGTCTTTGCCTGGCAATTAACTTTTGCATCCTGAGCTCATTAAGATACCTCCTGTTTCTCATAAAATGTCCCAAAACTTTGTCAGTTTCTTCCTTGCAGGTGCAACAAAACAGAACACTGTATCTCAGAACTGATCTCCTATTGACAACTCTGCAAATGAGCTTGTGGAGGTCAAACTGCATCTCGAGGTTAACCAAGTTCTAAATAGCTTTTTTGGAATCATTTCAACAATATAACTATATACATTTTCAAGCCAGAGAACCCAGTTTCATATAAAGAGTAATGCATATTTTTATAACCACAGATAAATAAGGGGGAAGAAAAGATTAAAACAGCAAGTGAAGACAGATAGTGGGAGAGGGAGAATCATGAGACTGTCAGAGTGCTCAATTCCTAGGTCTCACAAGAAAATTTGATTACGCAATCAGACAAACAAGAGACAGAAAAGGAGAAGCTAGCCCAGATCCTTGCTTTTATCTTTTGCTGAAGAACAAATGGAGCAGGGGGCTTGATTTTCAAAAGTCAGGACTGGTGTAAGGGGACTGAAGTGAGGAGAAATGGTGCAAAGGGCTCCTTCTGCTGCACCTTGTGCTAGTCCCAGTTCTTGAAGGGACTGTGCACCACTGGGGGCTGCCTGCACCAACTAGGCTTGTGTAGTCCTTGCAATGGCCTCACCAGTACACCATGGCAGAAGGGGGCTAGCACCACGGCAGGACTGCACCATCCACTAAATTGGGAGTTTGAAAGCCCCACCATAGCTGCAACTCATGGCTGTGCTTAGATCAGCCAAGTGCTTGTCTAACAGCCTTTGCAGTAAAAGTCAGACCTGTGGGGGGGGCACCCTGCAACTGGTGGGGGACACTGACCGGGGACCTGTGGGAGTGCCCTAAGGGTTGCTTTGTGCATGGACAGCAGTGCCAGGAAAAACAGTGGCACTAGGCAATTGTGCTCACATCAGGTTCACAGACCTGCAGATGTATCATGTATCATAGGTTTCATAGGTTACTACAAGCCAGAAGACAAAAGTCCATAATGCTTGTCATTTAAATTTGCTAAGAGTTTATACAAAATTTGGTAGAATTAGTCATCACTGAATCCCAGTTAATTTTAAAATGGTCCATACTTGGACTATCTATCACTAGGGCTGAAAGGCTATTCCAAATCGGAATAGTTCTTAAACTGAATTAATATTTCCTTCTATTGTAGTCGGGATTACTGTACAATGTGCACAGTAAGCTGACTATGTGGTATCCCATCTGCGGGTCTGTGAGCCTGCTGTGGGCACTCCTGCCTGGTACCACTGTTTGCCCTGGCACTACCGTCCATGCACACAGCACTCCTTAGGGCACTCCCACAGCTCCCTGGTCAGTGTCTCCTGTTGGTTGCAGGGTGACCCCCCATTTCACTGTGCCGCTGTTCTAGTGCTGGCTCAGTTCTGGGGGGGTCATGATGGCACCCTACATCAAACCCTTCCAGTACAGTACCTCTGTGGCGCAGCACCCTACCTGTGGCAAATCTGGGGGCTTTGGTACAGGAGCCTCTGTTGTTTGAGAATCTAATACAGGGTCCCTAATGCACTTGGGGTTGCCACAGGTGGGGGTCCAGTGCAACTTGTGCTGCTCTATGGGTACTCTGAAAATCAAGCCCAGGGTCTTATTCAACCTTGTCACAATAATCAATACCAGATGAAATAGACCATTTACAAAATGGTATGAACTCCAGCTCTATGAATCTTCCTATACATATGGAGGCAGCAGTTGTGACAATATCTTGTAAAAAAATAGAATCACAATATATTTTTTTATCTAGATGTCTCCCAGCAGTTTCTGGAAAGGGGCAATTAAAATTGTCTCCCAACACTACAGTTTTAGATGTATGCAAAAATGGCTGAATTTCTTTAAACAAATCAATTCACAGAGCTTTAGTCTATGGGGCATATACACTAAAAACCTGATAATACTTACCCCCCTTGGTTACATTGAGCATAAGCACCCTTCCAGGGGAAATGTCTACTAACATAGTTACGTGCTAGTCAGCGCCTAGAAAAGTATAATTACCCCATCACAAAGGTCAAGGCCTGGAGACAAAAAGAGGGTCACATGTCCAAAAGGAGTTAGCACAGGACAATTCAAATTTTGTTTTTAACCTGGTGTCCTGAAGGACAAAAATATCCCTAGAAGACTGCTGGAGGAAAGACATAGTCAATAGGTATTTCCTCTGTGATTTCATACTATTAATGTTCAATGAAGTCACAGTCAGAGACCCCATAAGGAGGAAAACTAAAAAAAAACAGGAGCCCATTAAAATGAATTACCCCAAAGTAAAAGAATCTGGACCTGTACATACTATATTTCTTTTTAGCTGTGGAGGCCCCAGCCTGATAATCACCCAGATCTGATGAAATCTATTTTTGAGAGGCTACAGAAGAGATTTCAGAATCCTCCTCCTCCTCTTCCTTGTCCTCCCACATTTTTCTCCTCCTAAGAGTGTCGCACCTGGTGGCAAGAGGGCTCTTAGTTGCCTTTATAGGTTTTGACTTCTTTCATGACCTCTCTTCTTCCTGACCAAAATAGTCACCCCTGCCATATCTCACTGTGAATGACTAAGGTCCTCAGACTTCAATGGAGGTAGGGGTGAGGGAGCATACTACCATGGTCAGAGCTAACCCTGGGCTCAGGGTCAGAGGCCTGTGAAGGCAGGACAGTTGATTCCACAGCAGAACTTTCCAACTGGGGGTCGGGGCACTGGTCTCCTCCTCTTCCTGAGGAGCCACTGAGTTAACCAAAGATGGGCCACTGTGTGCTTCTTCTTCTGTTTCAGAAGGTTCTATTGTGAAGTGTGCAGACTCTTGTGATCAACTGAAAGTGTCTATGTGAGGGCCTAGACTATCGGGCCTTTACAATCACATAATCCTGGTCATAGCCCTCCTCCAAGTCATGGGAGGCTTAAAGGTAATTTCTGAAAGCATGTCCATGTGCTTCACAGACATTGTGCCAGAAAGGGTTTGGACAGGAACTATTGTTATGAGCATAAGCTAGACAAGTCCACATCTCTGTTGATCACATACTGAAGTGAGCTGGGTCACAAAACCGCATTTAAAACAAGCCTATGGCTGCCCCTGATAAAAGCAGATCCCCCCAATCCCTCCCAATGTAAAAACTATTAGGGATTAAACTAATCCAGAGTCCCCATATTTCAGTTGAACATGAAATGTGCAACCACCAGTCCATATTTTTTCCTCATCTAGGGGTTGTGTGGCAAAGTTAGCTGCATGCTGCAATCTCTGTATTGTATCAATGCAACTGCAGTTTCCAGCAACAAGGAATAAAGCCTATAAGATACTGTGTTGCCTTACAAGTTTGTAACCATCTGTTTTGGGTGCCTGCCTTCCCTGGATTTTTTTTCTCATCTAGAATGGAGAAGGTAATATCCAACACCTTACACCTCTGACTAATCCAATAAGTTATATCTGAGAAATTGATCCCTTCATTTTGAAAAAGAACAGTTACAACCTTAGCTGCAGCCTTAGTCAAAGGTATAGCCATATTCAGTATGATGCCCAAAGAGGAGTAATTTTCAGCTTGGCATATTGAGTCCAGAATTTATCAAGGACTTGAATTTGTTTAAAACTGACATCATACAAATTCTCATTAGCCACATGAATAAATGCATACAAATCAGAGGCAGCAAACTCCATAGATTCTTTAAGGAGTGTCTGCATGACAAATGTTCTACTTGGTGGATATTCATCTCCTCCCACATATCGAAGGTGAACAGCATTTTACCTTGGAGTGGGATCTGGAATACCAGAAAAAGTCTGAAAACTTCTGAGGTCCCCTCAGTTAAATCAGGCCCCTCCCGACTTCCAGTTGAACCAGTAGCAGCTCCATCTGTATTCCCCTGCAAATATAAGAGTTAATATCAGAGTCAGTCACAGATGTTCATCTGGCCTCCACATTCCACCTGTGACCAACTGCAGCAGAACCAGGCTTTTCAGAAGGCACCCTGGTCTTGTTTACAGTACTTGACTGTCCAGGCTATAATGGATAGTGAAAGTCTGTATTTTGCTGTTGTTCAGGGGCTATATCCCACCCCCTGGTGCAAGAGTGTTTCATATGACCCCATCTGTGGCATGCACCCGACCTGTGCATTATGTACACTATTTGCTGATGTTGCTTTTTCAAGGTCAGTTTTTTATGTTCACCACTCTGTAAGCTTATACCAAACGCTTGAGTGATACAGCCAGGGGAGATAGATTTCCTGTATAAAATATAATGCAGGATAGCACCAAAATATTTATGCCCGAGGCCCGACAGAGGTAATGGAGTGGGGGTAGCCCAGCTAGCATAATGGAGCAAGTGAAGTTATGAAGTGAGTAAACATAATGATATGAAAGGGCCCCAGGAGGGAAAACAGAAAATTCAAGAAAAAGTATTGTAGAACAAACTAAAGGAAGAAGGCACTTAGCCATGTGAGACATAGTGAGAATTAGAGGTTGAGAAAGGCAGGAAAGGTAGTAACAAGGTAGAGAGAGTGAGGGAGAGAAGCGACTGAGAAGAAGCAAACAGGTGCAAAGGTGAAAGAAGCAGAAAAATGGAAAAGGAGGTTGCAAATTAGGGGGCAGGATTAGGGAGGACAGAAAAGAGAGCAATAGGGAGAAAGAAAAAACCCAGAATCAAGAAAAAGCAGACAGCCAGGGAGAGTATAAAGATAAGGACACATGGTAGCATTAGCAGAGTTGTGAGAAGTTAGCATTAGCAGAGTTGTGAGAAGTTCCATAGATGACAAGCAATAGATGCCATCTAGTAGGAGAAAGTTATAAAGTGCTAATGAGAAATTCAGGCGTTAGAAAAAAACTCTACGACACATGATAATGCTGCCTATATATTTAAGGCTAACTAAGGGTGGGATGGTATTCGGAGCAGATGGGGAGCAGCTGTGTAGTGGCTGTGGGGCAACTCCTCCCACTGAGGTAAGCTGTGCTCAAGGGTACAGGTAACTTTTAACTTTAGCGCCTTTACTAAATAAGATGCAGCCCCACTTCAGCATAGCTTCTGAGTACAAATATCAACAGTACCCAGGTAGAATGCAGCAGTCCAGGGGCAGATTAAGCAAAGCTCAAGTCTGGGTTAATTAGTGGTAGTCCAGGTTCAAGCCACCCTTGGAGGTAAAAGGGAGCTCCAGGAAAGGTGAAAAAGCAACACAAATATTTACAAGTATCCCCAAAAATACAGCCTTAATTAATTTAAGCAGGCTGATTGTTCAGTGATAGCAATGCACTTTAGGAGCCCACTAAGTTACAGAATAAGAGCCAGCAGGGCACTTACAAAAAAAAAAGCACCAAGTTCAAAAGCAAGGGACAAAAGAGGAAGTGCGGTGTCCTGGGCATACCGTCAACCATTGGGCGGACAGGGTGAGCAGCTCCATAGGTGGTCCTGCCATGGAAAATAGGACCCACACCTATTGCATAAATATATATATATATGTATATTCTTGGCAAAAAATTCTGTTTAATGCATCAGTTAGGGTTGTTCTACAGTGACAACAGTGAGGAAATTTGATGTTAGGGTTCCCACCCCCTCGCACTCCTCCCCCACCCTGCCCCCACCAACAGGCATCGGGGTGTGCGTTGGGGTCATTGGTCCTAACTCTCACCCCATCCCATGTGTAAACAAGCTGAGGTGGTGCAGTGTAGGAGAACAGGGTGAGAGCTAGGGACCGAAGACCCCAACACACACCTCGATGCCTGTTGGTGGGGGCGGGGTGCGGAAGGGGTGTAACGGTGTGGGAACCCTAACATCAAATTTCCTCATTTTTGTCACTGTGGAACAACCCTAACTGATGCATTAAATGGAGTTTTTTGCCATGAATTTCCCTTCTTTTTGAGAATGTGCACTATAAATAGTGAAGTAACGGCAACACAAATGCAAGCGCAAACGTTAACGCACATGGTGACGGAAACGTAAACGATAATGTAAATGGTAATAGAAACGCAAGTGCAAATGTTAATGAAAACAGAAATGCAAACGCAAGCGTGTACGGAAACACAAACCATAATGCGCAAGGTCATGGTAACGCAATTGGAAATGCAGACACTTACGGTAACAGCAACGATGACGCCAAAGGAAACACAAATAGAAATGGAAATGCAAAAGGAAGCACATACGCAAATGCAAATGGAAATGCACACAGTGATGCAAAAGGAAACGCAAACAAAAACAGTAATGGAAACGCAAATGTTAACAGTAACGCAAATGCAAGTGCAAACGAAAACGCAAAGGGTAATGTACACAGTGGCGTAGACGGGAATGCTAATGCAAACAGTAATGGAAACTCAAGTGGAAATGCTAACTGTAACAGTAACGAAAATGCACAGCCTTTTTTCCCCAAAAGCTGTATAGAGAAACACAGTGACTGCAAAGAATGTATGTATAATAATGGCCCTCGGAGCAGACAATTAACACTTGGAATACTAAATTACTTATATCTCAGGAACTGTACGAAATAGAAAAAAAATAGAAATTTCATATGATTTATGACTTTCCTGGCTAGTTTTGCACTTAGCCCCCTAGTGGGGGCCTAATCATTTTTCTGACGAAAAGTAAATATCTCTAAGTGTTTTCAAAATACGGGCTCCGAAAGGAGCGGCGGATGCCATAATGTTAGTCTATGGGAAAAACAGTCAACTTCAGAGTGCCATAACTTTGCAGCCCTGTAATATTTTGTCACCAAACCACCAAAAGGCACATCTGTGGGATGTTTGCTTTCTCCCCTCCAAATTTCAGCCCAAAAGACCAAACCGTTGTTTTGCAGTAGGGTGGTAAAGAATCCCTGTTATTTTGGGCATAATGTCGCAATGTAGTGTCGCAAATCACAACAGTTTGGCAAAAAAATCATGAAAGTGTCGAATGTGCAACACTACTGTTTCAAAAAATTTCAAAAACATATTTCTGGGGTGTTTAACCCCCCCCCCCGCAAAAAAAGCATTGGCTAGCATCCTCAGGGCTCGGCTAGGTGAACACAAAAGTAATTGTGTCCCTAGAGGGTCCCAATTTTAAATGGCAAGCATTTCTGTGAATAGCAACTGAAAACAAAATGATGGATTTGCAACACTACAGGGGTCATGTGTGACACTAAAATCTGCATTTGCGACACTGTCAAATTTTTTGTCAACTTTTTCCATTGACTGTAATGGGAAATTTGTTTTTTGAATGAATTTTGAACCATGTAATATTTTTTCATGAAATCTCTGAAAGGCACATTGGGGACCCCGCCGCATGTTCCCTGAAGTTTTCAGACCAGTCACGCAAACTGTGTGACCTGTAGGTGTGAGCAAAGAATGCGCAAAAAAGCGTAAATGCCTCTTTCTATTGCACTTTATAGCTACACAACTGTATATCTGACCATTACAAAACTTGGCAGATCCCAAGATCTATGGTACCGCTCCATGCCTGCCAAATTTCATGTAAATCTGTCATACAGTGGCAAAGTTATTAAGCTGCAAAGTGTCATACTTTAACCATAAATGGGGTACTCAACCCTAACTATAATATTTTTTATTTAGTTGTTTAACCAGGAGTAGCACACTAAGCTGAAAGCTTTTTTACAGGAGGGACCTGGGAGCACAGGGAAGTTAAGTGACTTGCTCAGGGTCACACAGTATGCAAGTGGAAGCTGTGAGATTCAAACCCAGGTCTGGTTTGTTAGATGTCATCAGATTTGCAGCTCAGAGCCTTAAACCACTACGCTATACTGCCTCCTCTCTCTCTCTCTCTCTATATATATATATATAGATAATGCATTTTTTTAAAATTTATTTACTACATATTACACTACTGAGATGCAGTATCTCATTTTCAGTGTGGTCCTGCTTTGCCCCATTTCTACTGCTGATTGGACTAAAACACTCAGAGGTCAAGTGACATGCTCAAGGTCATGCAGTGAGTATTTAGCTCTAGATGGGTTTTAACCTGTCATCTTCTCGTTCCCATGCCGGTGCTATAACCACCAGACTACACAGCCTCTTCAAGCTTTTGTGTGTGCTGTTTTTTTTAAATAATCTTGTTACATAGGATAGCCCAGCTAAGACATAATGTCTTCTTTTCACTAAGGCCCTGCTTCTATCCCAGTTCAAGAGCACAGAGGACTGAAGCACAGAGAGGTCAAGTGGCTTGCTCAGGGTCACACCCTGAGCCAGTGTTTGTGGTGGGATTTGAAACTGGGACCTGCTGGATCATGAATCTATGCTCCAATCATATAACCTGTTCTGATTATGCTCATCTTTTCCGTATCATTCCAATTGTAGTATACTGTATGCACTGCTGTTCACACCCCTCTCCCCCAGCCGTAGAATACTGTCATAGCTGAAGTCAGAACTGCTCAGCCCATCAATGTTTTTAAAACAAGCCTGAAGGTCTTCCCATTTGCTCAGCTTTCTGGCTGACCTGAAGAGATGAGTTCAATTTACTCTTGTACAGTGCCTTGGGATGTAAACCTTGAAATGCACTGCCTAAATAATTATTGGCAGGCATGTAGGCATAATGTATGCACCCATGTTTGAAAATTGTATGAACACATAAGAAATACTGCATAAAGAAAGTTGTGAATGACTACAAATAATAATAGTGTGTTTGTCTCAGTTAGCTAAAGTGGTTATCTGAACAGTTATATAGGTGTGACTCGCAGGTGGCTGAAGGGGCTTGATTGCTATGCAGTTTAAATTACTTGTAGAAAGATCTAGTAAGTGGGGGACTGGCTTAGCTAGAAGGAAACTAGATTTAAACACTGCCTTAGAAAGATTCTCTCAGAGGCTTGGCAGAGGACACCAGAAGGAAGGAGTGTTGTGTGACTGGACTTCTCTACTGGGACTAAAGAAGTAGAACTCTTCTGCTCTTTACACTCTTCTAAAAAACTATATTGCCCACGTTCCCTTCCCTCCATCCTCCCACCCAAGGCTAGTTCTACTTTTATAGGCACAGGATTTGACTGACAACAGGAACTTCCTGTTTGGGGGCAGGAAGTGAGTGATCACAAAGCCACCAAAGACGCACCATCCTATAAGGGCAAGAGTAGCTCTCCGGCCCCCTCTTGCTGCTGGAGGTCTGCCTGTAAGCAAGTAAGGGGTCTACTGAGAAATATAGGATCTTCTTGTCTCAGAACAGGACAATCAGGAGCTTAAAGGGCACAGAGGCAGTAAGTAAGCAGAAAGAGAAGAAAAAAAAAACCAGAGGAAAGAGTAAGGATTCCAAACAATAGTGAAGGGGCCAGAAATAAGACATGATGGGAGTGCTGCAGTGCAGTGGCTGTGGAGCAGCAGTCTTCTGGGAGACGTTCTGGAGGGTGCGGTGTTGTCCCATCTGCAGGCACCTGTCTGGGCTGAGGGGGGAGGTTGCTCATCTCCAGACTGAGTTGGCCAGGATTTATGGGACCTCCTCTTCCATCCAGGGACCACCAGGGGCACTGCCATTGCCTCAGAGGTTGCCAGGAAAGAGGAGCGGTTGGACCACAGTGGGCTCAGGGAGGGAGAGGGTGGTGGAACAGAGGCACATCCCTCCAGCTGTACCTCTCCACAATTCCTATGCCATTCTGGCAAAGTGTGGTTTCTCTATGGAAGCACCCACAGTGGAGACCAAGGAAGATGCTGGGAACCTCCACAAAGGAGACCCACAGGAGGGTGGCATGGGACCCCACAGGGGAAGGAAACAACTCCTGGTGGGGGACTCCTTTGTTAGGAAGGTAGAACTGGGGGAGGAAGGGTGAGGGAGGTAAGGTGCCTGCCTGGCACCTTGGCTTGGAGGGACAGGGAGCGAATCCTCAGGATTGTTGGAGCAGCTGCATGGGGGAGGGAGCTGGATGTCATTGTCCACCTAGGGACAAATGACCTAGCTAAGAAAGGGATCAGAGCAGTGCAGGAAGAGTTTGTGGAACTGGGGAGGGGCCTTAGACAAGTAGCATGCACGGTAACCTTTTCGGAGCTGCTGCCTGTCTATGGTGTACAAGAGGCTAGGGTGCTCCACACCATGGGATTCAATCAGTGGTTGAAAAACTGGTGCAGAGCTCTGGGATTTGGCTTCATTGGGGACTGGGGGTCCACCTGGAGTGATGCAAGCCTATACTGGCATGATGGACTGCATCTGTCCAGGAGGGGAACCAGGATCCTAGGTGATAGGTTTAAATGCTTTATTGGCAAGTATTTAAACTAGCCAAGGGGGGAGGCACTGGAAAGGAGCAGGGAAATCCTAGCCCCCTCCAAAAAGTCAAGGTAGTAAGTGCAGTAAACACCAACATAGAGATGTCGATAGGGAGAAAGGCAGGGGAAAATGGAGAAAGTGACAAAGGCAAGAAGGACAGGGATGGGGCAAAAAGGAGTAAGGCCATCAGAAAATGGAGGATAATGAGTACCAGTGCCCATAGCCTGGGCAACAAGCTCCCTGAACTGGTGGCCTTGATGGAAGAGGGATGCCTGGATATCGTAGCAGTCACAGAAACATGGTACACAGAGAACCATGACTGGGATGTTAACATACCAGGGTACGTAACCTACAGGAGAGACAGGGAGGGGAGAAGTGGGGGAGGAGTAGCTGTCTATGTAAAGGAAGGAATAAAAGCAACTGAACAAAAGAGTAAACAGGGAGGAGAGGAGGCACTCTGGGTCACATTGGAGACTGGAAGTGGCACCACAATCCGCACAGGGGTTGGATACAGACCCCCAGGTCAGGGGGAGGGAATGGACAAGGATATGATAGAAGGCATTCTTAGGATGGCAGAGAAAGGGGAGATACTGTTGATGGGAGACCTGAATATGCCAGATGTTAACTGGAGCACACTTGCTGCAGCCACATCCAAGAGCAGGGCCATTCTCGATGCCCTACAGGTGGCATGCCTCAGACAGCTAGTTTCAGAACCCACTCATGAGGGAGCAATCTTAGATCTCATACTCTTAAATGGGGACAGTGAGAGGATCTGAAGTCTAAGAGTGGGTTGCCATCTGGGAACAAGTGACCATCAAACAGTGTGGTTCACATTAAACTCAGCTACAGAGTCAAGCCATACAAAAGTGAGGGTACTGGACTTCAGGAGGGCTGACTTTGGCAAGATGGGAGAGTGCCTCAGAAAAGCACTAGCAAACAGGCTAGAGGGAGGGGTGGAGCAACAATGGGGAATCATCAAAACTGCATCACAGAGGCAACAAGCCTTTGTGTGAAGCAAATAAACAAATCAAAATGAAAGAAAAAGCCACTATGGTTCTCAAAAGAGGTGGCAGGGAAAGTCAGGGAGAAAAAGATAGCATTCAGGAAGTATAAGGAAACATAAAAGAAGCAGGACAGAGAGCTGTACCAGTTAAGGCAGAAGGAAGCAGGGAGGGAAGTCAGAATAGCAAAGGCCCAAACTGAGGAAAGGATAGCCAACTCAGTGAAGAATGGGGATGAAACCTTTTATAGGTACATCAGGGAGCATAGAAAGACAAAGAGAGGGATAGTAAGGCTGAATAGAATGAACGGTGGGTGGGCAGAGGGAGATAGTGAAAAAGCAGGGATACTGAACGAATATTTCTGCTCAGTATTCACAAAAGAGGAGGGGGAGGTGCCTGATCCAATTAACAGGAACACTCTGGATCAGGAGGTCGATCCCAGTCCTTTCACAGAAGAAAGGGTTCTGAAAGAACTCCTAAAACTGAAGGTGGACAAAGCAATGGGGCCTGATGGAATTCACCCAAGAATTCTAAAAGAACTAAGGGGAGAACTAGTGAAACCACTGACTACCCTTTTTAACAAATCATGGGAGGATGGTGCGATACCTGAGGACTGGAGGAAGGCAGATGTGATTCCCCTTCACAAAAGTGGGAGCAAGACAGAGGCAGGAAACTATAGACCTGTCAGTTTGACTTCCGTGGTAGTGAAAGTGATGGAATCACTTCTGAAGGAAAGAATTGTTGAGTACCTAGAGGCCAGTGGGGCATAGGACCCAAGGCAGCATGGATTCACAGCAGGAAGGTCATGTCAGATGAATCTAATTGATTTCTTTGACTGGGTAACCAAAGTAGTAGACCAGGGAGGGGCTGTGGACATGACCTACCTAGACTTTAGCAAGGCATTTGACACAGTCCAACTCAAAAGATTAGTAGTCAAATTAACCAGCCTGGGAGTGGGTCCCAGGGTGGTAGCCTGAGTAAAACACTGGCTGGACAACAGGACACAGAAGGTAATAGTAAATGGAGTCCACTCTGAAGAAAGAGGGGTTTCTAGTGGGGTACTGCAGGGTTCAGTACTGAGTCCAGTCCTTTTTAATGTCTTAATAAGTGACATTGCAGTGGGACTGGAAGGAAAAGTATGCCTCTTTGCAGATGACACAAAGATCTGCAACAGGGTTGATACACAAGGAGGCATGGAAAGGATGAGAAGGGACTTGGCAAGGTTGGAGGAATGGTCAGAAGTATGGCAGCTAGGATTCAATGCAAATAAGTGCAAAATAATGCACTTGGGAAACAAAAACCCAGGGGAAGATTACACAATGGAGGGGAGGTAGTAACAAAACCAAAAAAGGAAAGGGACCTGGGGATAATCATATCAGATGACCTTAAGGTTAGCAAGCAATGTGAGAAGGCAGTAGGGAGAGCTGGGGGTATACTGGGATGCATAGGGAGAGGCATCACCAGCAGAAAACATGAAGTTGTTATCACTCTGTGCAGGCAGTTGGTGAGACCCCATCTGGAGTACTGTGTCCAGTTCTGGAGACCCCATCTCCGCAAGGACATAGACAGGATAGAGGCAGTCCAGAGGAGGGCAACTAGAATGGTGCAGGGTCTGCAAGAGAAGCCATACAGAAAGAGACTAAAAGAGCTTAATATGTATACCCTTGAAGAAAGGAGGGAGAGGCGGGAAATGATAGAAATGTTTAAGTACCTCAGTGGAATCAACAAAGTCCAAGAGGGTAGCATCTTTCAGAAAAAGAGACATGCAAGAACAAGGGGACACAATTTAAAGATGGGGGGGCGGCTTAGGGGCAATGTGAGGAACTATTTTTTCACAGAAAGGGCAGTGGATGCATGAAACAGCCTTCCTGAATAGGTCATGGGGTCTAAAACTGTGGGAGAATTCAAGAATACATGGGACAGACATAAGGCAATTCTTGTGGGGGTAGGAAGAAATAGGCTGTTGGTTAACTAGGATCTGCAGCTTATCCTGTAGGTAGGGAAATGGGCAGACTAGGTGGGCCAAGCGGTCCTTATCTGCCCTCAAAGTCTATGTTTCTATATTTCTATGTCTAATAGAATAAAACATTTCATAAGCTCCAGCCATGATGAATTGTTAGTCAAGGCTAAGTTTTGTCTTAAAATAGCCATTTCCTTTCCATTTGTGTCTCTTACTCTCTTAATGTATAGATTTTGTGGCATTTTACAAAACAAATTAGAATAGGAGTCCCACAGCTTAAAGCAGTGATGTTAAGTATTTTACATTAATTCAGGAATATCAAGATATGTAAGACAAAACTGGACCAGCAGGCCAGCCAGTCTCCTGTCTTTGGTGATCCCCTGCAGCAGCCCCCTCCTTCCTGTCCTCTAGTTTAAGTCCTCCCTGACTGTCCTGTCCAATTTACTGGCCAGTACCTCCACTCCCTCCTACCACTGGTATAGCCTATCCTGGGCTTAGAAGCGTGCCTTGCCCCAGTCAGGGTGGGTGGACCTTGGTGGGTTTTGAGGGTGGGAGTGGTGGAAGGGTGCATGCTCCTCGCCTATTATCACTACAGAATTCCTTCCCTGTACTGGTGGGAGTGGGCAGCTGAGAGGAGGCACCCATCACATTGGGAAGGGAGGAAGTGGTGCTCCTCAGAAGGCTGGCCCCAAGGAGGGGGGAGAGTCCCCCAGCTGAGGAGGAATCAACTGCTTGTGGGGGATTCTATTGTTAGGGGGATGGACTTGGGAGTGGGGGAGGATGGGAAAGGGAGGGGGTGTGCCTGAGTGGTGCTTTGACTTGGAGGGATGGAGAATGTATCCAGGGGATCGTTAGGGCACCAGGAGATGGGAAGGAGCTAGACATTATTGTCAATCTTCAAACAAATGACCTGGCAAGGGACAAGGAAGGAATACTGCAGGATAATTTTAGGGTGCTAGGAAGGGGCTTCAGGGAGGTGGCACACACAGTGGCTTTGTTGAGATGTTACCTGTGTACAATCAGGGAGAGGCAAGGGTACTCTGCACTAGGGCATTTAACCACTGGTTGAAGGCATGCTGCATAGAGGATGGCTTCAGCTACATTGGGGACTGGGGGCCAGCCTGGGTGACTTTGGGCCTCTATAAGGGAGACAACCTGCATCCTTCAAGGAAGGGGACTGCAGTTCATGGTTGGAGGTTTAAATGCTACTTGCCTGAGCATTTCAACTACCCTGGGGAGAAGGCAGTAAAACCAAGAGAGGCAAAATTCCCCCCCCCCCAAGATGATGGAGCATCAGGGAGAGAGGGAGGTCCAGAGGAGAGTAAACTCCCCTAGGGCAGGTGCACAAGAAGGCAGAGGGGGGCATAAATCAGGTAAACTAGGGAAACGTATTGAAGGAGGCAGGGAATGGTGAAAATAAAAAGGGAAGAGGTGGGTCAAGGGGAAATTCAGGGAAATGAACAGGCGAAAGGCAGGAAGCAAGCAGGGAGAAGTAAGGTGTAGAGGACCATGTTTGTCAATGCACAGAGTTTTGGAAACAAAATTTCAGACCTGGAAGCCATCATGACAGAGAGTGACCTGGATGGGATTGAATGACCATAATAGAGTTGTGGTGCACTGAGCACCACAACTGGGGCATGGCCATATCGGGCTACTCTCTGTTCAGGAGAGATGGGTCAGGCAGGTGGGGCTATATTATATGTGATCAAAGCTATGTAGGTACAGGGACACCCAGAGGAAAAGGAAGGCCGGAGGTGCTGTGGGTTATCCTGGATAGAGGCTCCTCTGGGGCTGCTATCTATTCCTGGGTAGTGTACAGACTTTCATCATTGTGAGATGAGTTGGATAAGACATTTAGGAAGCCATCATTAGAATGGCAAGTAAGACAGATGTGTTGATAACTGGTGACTTCAGTCTGCTGGATGTAGAGTGGAGCCTTCCAACAGCAGCTTTGGCAAGGAGCAGGGCTGTCCTTGACTCTGTACAAGGTTTTTTTTCAGGCAGCTAGTCAAAGAATTCATTAGGGACGGGGCAGTGCTGGACCTGGTGCTTACAAACAGAGACAGTGTTGCACGCAGATGTCACAGTGGACAGTCTTCTGGCTACAAGTGACCAACATACAGTGGTGCTTAACATAAAGACAGGAACAGAGGTAAACCACAAGAGGACAAGGGTTCTGGACTTTAAGAGGATGGATTTTAAAGAAATTGGAGACTGTCTCGGGAACTGCCTCATGGGGGGGCTGCCAGGTAGGGGTTGAGGCACAGTAGGGAAAAATAAGGGAGAGCATAATTAAAGCATATTTAATCCTCTTGATAAAGAACAACATGACTGAAATGTTAAGGTTCTGCTGCTGCTGCCTTGCATTTTATCTATCTTATATGATTAAGTTTCAGTAAAATGTCACTTTATATTTTGCACTATACTGCTGTGCTGTGACATCATTTAGCAAGTGGGGAGTGCTGAGTTTTTGGGCAGAATGGACTTGATTTACTAATAGCATCCTTCTGATGGTTCGTGAGCTGGCTTTTTTGCCTTTCAGTTGGCATAATTAAAGCAACCAACCTCTGCATGAAGGAAATGAGTAAAAGCAGAAGGAAAAAGAGACCATCATGGTTCTGTAAGGAAGTGGCCAAGGTGGGAAAGGAGGCAAGAGTTGCATTCAGGAGGTGTAAGGAAACACAAAAGAAGGAGGATTGGGAGGTACAGTATACTAAGTAAAACAAAGGGAAGCAGGAAAATCAGTGAGGGGAGCGAAGGCACAGGTAGAGGAAAGGATAGCCAAAGGGGTTGCTAAAGGGGATAAGACTTTCTTCAGAAACATAAATGAGAAGAGGAAAGCAAGGGGAGGGATGGTGAGGACTAAAAGGTCACAAGGGGAAGATGACACAGAAGAGGACTAAGAAAAAGTTATAATCTGAACAGGTACTTCTGCTCAGCCTTCACAGTGAATAGAGAGGGGAATGGACCGTAAAGGAGTAGTAGGAATAGAGAGTGGACACAAGTTCATTTTCAGAGTTTCAGAGGAAAGGGTTCTGAAGAGACTTGTAGCTCTGAAGCTGGACAAGGTTATGGGACCAGACAGGATACACCCAAGGGTACTGAAAGAAATTAGGGAAGTGCTAGCTGCCCACACTGACAGCCTTGTTCAATAGCTCACTGGAAACTAGTGTGGTTCCGGCGGATTGTAGAAGAGCTGATGTGGTCCCTCAACATAAGGGTGGTGCAGGAAAGAGGCTGGCAACTATAGGCTGGTCAGTCTTACTTCAGCGGCTGGGATACTAATGGAAACCTTACTAAAAAAAAAAAAAGACTGGTTACAGTATCTTGACTCCTATGGTCTCAAGACCAGAATCAGCATGGATTCATTGGGGTGGAGAAGGGGTGGGGGGTGGTCATGCCAAATGAATCTGATAGATTTCTTTGACTGGGTGACCACAGGGAACTAGATCAGGGGAGGGCAATGGACATGGCCTATCTGGACTTTAGCAATGCCTTTGACGCTGTGGCACACAGCAGGTCAGTAAAGAGACTGAGCAGGCTAGGGTTGGGATTCAAAGCAATGAATTGGGTGGCAAGCTGGTTAACAGATAGGCGAGAGAGGGTGGTGGTTAATGGCACTCACTCTAATGATGGGATAGTGACCAGTGGAGTGCCACATGGCTCAGTAGTGGAACCAGTCCTCTTCAATGTCTGATCAAGTGATGTTGCAGAAGAATTGTGAAGGAAGATCTGTCTTTTTTGCAGATGATACCAAAATCTGCAATAGGATCGACACTCAAGAGGGGGTAAAAAGAATAAGCATGGATCTTAGGACACTTGAGGGGTGGTCAAGAGCATGGCAGTTAGGGTTCAATGCCAATAAGTGAAAATCATGCACCTAGGGCAAAAGAACCCAGGAGCTGTATATGAGAGGGGGGTGGTATTGACAGTCACTAAACATCAAAGGAACCTTGGGGTTGTCATATCTGATGACTTAAAAGTTGCAGGACAGTGTGACGGAGCAGTGTGTAGTGCTAGGGGGGAGCTGAGATGCATAGGCAGTGGTATCTCCAGCGGGAGGAGAGTGGTGATGTTGCCACTGTATCACTCTCTGGTGAGACCCCACCTGGAGTACCATGTAAAGTGAGAACCCACCTGAAGTACGGTGTACAGCTTTGTAGACCACACCTCAGATAGGAACATAGACATGTTTGAGGCAGTTTAGAAGAGGGCACCTAAAGCAGTGCAGGGGTTGCATAAGATGCCCTTCGAGGAGAGACTGAGGGAATTTAATATGTACACCCTGGAAAAGAGGAGAGCGAGAGGTGACATGATGGAGACCTACAAGCACCTCGCAGGTGTGAACAGGGAGCAGGGGCAGAGTCTCTTTCAAATGAATAAGAGCACTAGGACCAGGAGGCATGCGATGAAGCTGGGGGGGGTGGAGTTTAAGAGCGATGTGAGGAAATACTTATTCACTGAAAGGGTGGTTGACACCTGGAACAGAACACCAGCGGACATGGTGGGGCCAAAAACAGCGAGGGGCTTCAAGCATGCATGGGATAAATATAGGGGTACATTAGAAAATAAGCAGGGAGGAGGGAGGGTTGCTGGAGACCAGTTAGGGTTTGTGGAGACAGACTAGGCAAAGAACATCGGGCAGACTAGACAGGCCAAGTAGTCCTTCTCTGCGAGAAAATTCTGAGTTTCTGTGTTTCAAAAGGCCCTCTAGTTGGCCAGAAAAAGAAGTGCCTCTGTGACAGTATAACCAAGTGGCCTAGGCTATTTTGGAACGTTCAGAATGATACTGTAGGTTATGCAGGTTTCAAAGTTAAAACATCTAAGCTCTTTATTTTGCTCTTGTTTTAACCATTCAAAATTAAAATGTTTCTTTTCCAGTTTTCCAAAAAAATCTGTCTCATGGACAATTTCACTTCTTTACACAGCAGAAATTAACTGTCTCCCCCTGATCTTCTCTGGGCACTAACTCCAGCACCTCAATTCAGCCTATACTGAATTGGTTCACACTCTTAGGGCTTTCTTTTATCTGCTGGCCACTAACTCTAGGGCCCCAATTCAACCTATACTAAACTGGTTCTCTCTCAAAGCTTTCATCAGCTCTCCCTGTTTTAAAACAGGCTTCCAGGCAGACTTCACTTACTCTACCTGTCTCTGGCTCACAGGGTTAACCTCCCCTTATACCTTCATTCACAGTGTCTTTCAGTGCTTCAACTCTGTGTTCTGCAGGGTTTACTTTTCCCTTCCTGTAGATTCAAGCAGCAGCTGCTCCTAATTATCCAGTTAAGGGATGATAGCAAGTTTGCAGATCTCTCTGCAGTGTTATCTTAAAAGCCAAGGGCAGGATTCACACAACACTTTGAAGGTGACAAAAATGTGCAAGTCCCCAGAATTTGTGCAGTTGCGGAAAAAAGAGAGTAACTGCGCTGCGTCATATATACAAAACGTCCACAGCTGCAGAAAAAATACACTGCGGACTGCAGTAAAAATGCAGCTGTGGAAATTCCTGTGAAATAAAATGTCATTGGAAAGTATGGCATATCCCCTTAAAAGCTATTTTCAGCCACTGTTTTTCCACAGTTGTGGAAAAAATGTTGTACACGTGCTGCACCAAGGAGAATGAGGCGTAACTCACCCTGAGCAAAAGGCAGTGTACTAATAATTGGGAAACAATCATAGTGGGGGTTCAGGCACCAAGCAGCAGCAAACCTGCGAGCTGTATAGTAGTGTCAGTTGTTACAACAAAAACAGTTTTCCATTGAAAGGCAACAAACCACAACCACATGACCCAGTGCAGCCCATAAAGGAGCCCCTCAGGCTGTAGAGGCAGAGGTGGTAACAGCCAGAAGTGTGTGCTTTGGATGCAGGAGCAAGTAAGATCCCAGAGAAAGATACAACCAAGAGATACAAATTGCCGCTGGGTGCAAGGCCCGGCTGGTACAGGTAGTGCTACTGTGGTCCCAGTTGTGGGACTGGCTGCTTGCCTCACCCGGGAGTGTTGGTTCTGCTGTAACTTTTGCAAAGTCTCCTGCTCCACTTAATATGGATCACCTGCTGTTCTGTCTACTGGGCCTTTTATATTTTTTCTGCAGCTACAGAAAAATAGTTGTGCATTTTCCGCCCATGCGGAATTTCGTAACTCGCCTGTTTTGCGATTATCCGCACCTGCAGAAATTTTGGCTGTGAATATGCTACACTTGCATTTCTGCAGTTTTGCAAGCCTTTTTTCTACAAATGTGGATTTTTTTTTGCTCTCTTTATGAATCTAGCCCCAAGTACCAAATGGCATATCTTTCCAAATCCTGGTTTGGGTCTCATCAGAGCACCTGACAAAACCTCCTCAGGTCCTGAGGGCAGGCCTACTCTGTTACACCGTCCTTCTTGCACCAGGCCCTTAGCCAAGCTTAGCCTACCTAATGGTCTGCTGTTGCTCCTTACTAGCCCATAGAACTGGGAGGATCTTGAAAGAGAAAACCCCAGATACCTTGCCCTTCAGGAACATCCTAAGGTCTAACAGGTATCAATATAAGAAAAATAGCAGGACAAGAGGACACAGCTTGAGATTAGTGGGACGCCAATTAAGGGGTAATGTGAGGAAGTTATTTTATACAGAAAGGGTGGTGGATGCATGGAACAGCCTACCTCAGGAAGTGGTGGATATGAATACAGTGCAGGGCTTCAAACAGGCATGGGATAGGCATAAGGGAGCAATACAGATGAGTATGAATTGATAGGCCATTGACAGAGCACAGGCCGATGGCACATTCATAAGGTCGAAAAAGAAATGGTCAGACTGGATGGGCCTTGTGGTCTTTATCTGCTGTCAACATCTATGTTTCTATGTTTCTTTGTAAGGTCCACGAAAGACCTCCTCATGTTCTTTGGACTTGTAATCCTGCTTCTGTTCATCCCAACATGGATGATGAAAGTCTGCTCATCCCCCCAGCTCCATTACTTGGCCCTGGATAGCGCTTGTTTGACCCACACTCCAGTTAGGCTACCACCTCACCTAAACTACCAGCCTGGTCCAGCAATACCCCTTCCACCTCACCCACTACCCTCACTATGGAATGCCTAATGACTGCTACCCTTCTGCTTGCCCTGGATGAACTAGGTGTCCAGATCAATTTACCAAAGTCCATTCTTACTACTTTCCAGAGGGTGCAATACATTGGAGGGGTGATAAACATGTCTCAGGTAAAAGCTTTCCTATCAGAAGATTGGGCCATTGCCTTGGTATGTCAGGCAAGTCTGGTTACTACTGTACTGTAACCGCCGAACACACTCGTGGCATTCTTCCTACAATGGACATCAAATATTGTTCGGGAAGTTCTTCCCAACACTGTTGCAGAAGTTCCCACAAATGTGTTGCACTTGTAGGTTGCTTTGCTTTCACCCTTCTGTCCAGTTCATCCCAAACCAGCTCGATGGGGTTTAAGTCTGGAGACTGTGCTGGCCATTCCATGATTGAAGCCTACACGTCTTGTTGTTTTCCTCGAAGGTAGTTCTGACATAGCCTGGAGGTATGTTTGGGTCATTATCTTGTTGTAGGATGAACCCTGACCAACTAGGCGTAGACCAGAGGGTATTGCATGGTGCTGAAAAATGCTGTGGTAGCCCTTTTGGTTCAGGGTGCCAGTCACTCTGTGCTGTTGTCCTGTGAGCCGCCTATCAAGCAAGCTGTTGACTCTCAGAAACTTGTCTTCTGATTCTGTTGTGGCTTTGGGTCTGCCAGACCTCTTCCTGTCAGAGTTTCCTCCAGTTTTCAAGTGCCTTTTGATGGTGTAGGAAACTGTACTCACTGACACCTTGGCTTTCTTTGCAATTTCTCTACAGCAGTGTTTGCTAATCTAAACTTTTTTTTAACCTCTAGTAGTTTACCGCTTACCTTTGTACCATTTCAGGTTATTCACTGGACTTGAATTGCTTAAATTTCAATAAAAACTGGTAAAATGGGGGTGTTCTAAAACTTTTGACTGGTAGTGTATATGTAAAATGGTCTCAGCCAGAACCATGCTCCAGTTATTGGCCTCATGGCCACTGCCATCTTCATTGTTCCCCTGGCCACATATATACTGTATGTGGATTCTTCAATGGTACCTACCTGCTCAGTGGTCCCAGGCATACCAGTCTGTCAACCACCCACTCAGCCTGTGTGCCCCTCTAAGAAGGATGCTGTTATGATGGCATGTCAGGGACCATCTGCTGGTAGAGGCTCCCTTTCTCAGGTCCTTCTCTAAGGTAATTCTGACTATAGGTGCATATAATCTGGAGTAGGGTACCCACCTCAGTTCCCTTCGGGCTCAGGGGATATGTTCCCCCAGTGGAACATACAGTACACTCCATGTCAATTTATTTATTTATTTGTAAGAATCAGTTTACAACCTTTGAGTCAGAGGCTCGTTTCCAAAGGTACTTAGTCACATAAAGACATACATTGTGTTTTTGGTTACATAGCATAGATTTGCAAAACAATAGGCGTTCAACAGAGGTGCCACGTCACACTGTGGTCAGACAAATACAATTAGGTTACAGGGTACATGTAATTGATAACAGGTGTTACACAAGTTGGTATCAAGTGAGCAATCTGGTTGGTAAACACCGAAACAGCTGGCACTGGGCTGTGGTTAAAATATAGGCACGGGTACAGGGAAGTGGTGGTGGGGATGGCTAGGTGGAGAGCTGCCCGGAGGGTGTTGTCAAGAGAAGCAGAGGTGGAGGCTACTTTCAGAGACAGGGGAGTTACGAGTGCTGATGATGTGGTTCGAAGGGTGGTTTGAACTTGGAGATGGTGGTGGCATTGGTGATGGGGGCAGGAGAGAGTTAAACCAGGTTGGGGCTCTATAGCAGAAGGACCTCTGGCACGGCTGGTTCTTGATCTGGGGACCATTAAGTGGTCTTGTAGGAAGGCCGTGTTGCAATAGTGGGAGGGCTCTGGTGGATGGATGCCGTTACCCCAGAGAGAGCCAGTAGGGTTTTTGTGAGGAGACAAGTTTGGTATAGACCCGTTCATCCAGGGTAAGCAGGTTAGCCTCGACATACAGCTGACAGGTGTGTGTGAGCCTGGGGGCACCAGTAATCAATCTGCAGGCTTTATTCAGGGTTAAGTGAATTTTGTTGAGTGCAGTGGTGTCGGCAGTACCATATACTGGTAGACCATAGTCTACAAGGGACAGAACGGATGATGTATCAGCGAGCCGGAGAGCATTTGGGGGAAGGCAGGTTCTATGGTGGAAGAGGATGCCAAGCCGTGTGTTAGTGGTGGATGTTAGGAGTCGATGTGGTTGTGAAAGGTGAGGGCTGAGTCGAAGGTAACCCCAAGGTATTTGTAGGAGCAGACTTGTTCCAGTGGCTGATTGGTACGTGGAAGGATATAAAGTGGGTGGTTGCTAGCTTTGTTTTGGGGTGGGAAAAGAGCATAGCTTTGGTTTTATTAAGATTGATGACGAGTCTGCGCTCCTTAAACCAAGCCTCGGCACTGTTGAAAGACTGCTGTAGGGAGTCCTGGAGGGAGATGGGATTGCAGTGGGTGGCAAAAAGGACAGCGTCGTCTACATACAGTAGAATTTTGCCAGGGCATGCACTGGGCAGGGTGTTCAGACAGAGTGAGAAGAGAAGGGGGCCTAGGATGGAGCCTTGGGGGACCCCAGAGAGAATGGGACGGGTATCGGAGAGTGTGCTATTAATTTTTACACACTGAGATCGAGCATCAAGATAGCTAGTGCACCATGCTAGGGGGCCAGCTGAGAGACCAGTGTGGCAGAGTGCATTCAGCAGAAGTGGATGGGAGACGGTGTCGAAAGCCTTTGAGAGGTCGATGAACACTGCACCAGCTAGGGAGCTGGTATCCAAGGAGGAGTGTAGAAAGTTGGAGAATTCAATAAGGGCAGTGCTGGTACTGTGACCAGCACGGAAGCCATGTTGCTCTGGGCATAAAATGTTATGCTTAGCCAGATAATCAGTGATTTGAATGGCCACCACTTTCTCCAGGGCTTTAGAGATGGGGGGGAGGATGGAGATTGGCCGGTAGTTGTTGGCCGATGACCTGTCACCCCCTTTATGAATAGGTGTGATAATGGCTGTTTTCCAAGCTGTGGAAAATTGTCCCAGGCAGAGTGACTGGTTAATTAGGCTGGTGAGTGGGGCAAGGACTTCATCTAGCACCAGCCTGAGGATGCTGGGGTCCAGTGAGCCACTGCCGGGACTGTTGCCATTCAGAGCTTTGATTAGGATGGGTCTGGCTTCCCGGGTGGAAATCTTGCGCAGGTGGAAGCTGGGGTACTGGAGGACAGGGGGAGGTTGGTTGGGGGGAGGGTCAAAGAAATTACTAGGGAGGACTGAGCTAAGGTCAGTGAAAGAGGTGTTGACCCAGTTGGCTATGGTGGCAGGCTCGGTGGAGGTAGTGCCATTTCTAGTGAGCTGGGATGGGGCAGGGGAGCGAGCTTTACTGTTAAGTTGCTTAATATTATCCCAGAAAGTCCAGGCTGAGCCCCAGGAGGAGGTAAGGGAGGCCTGGTAATGGTCTGCCTTGGCTTTCCTGATGGCCCATGAGCACTTATTCCGGGCTGCATTGTAGGCCTGCCTATCAGACAGATGACCTGTTTCAGTGGCAAGGTGCCAGAGGTTATCCCGGTTTCTAAGTAATTGTAGAAGGGCCGGGCTAACCCAGGGTGCGTTCTGTTTTTTGGACCGGATTTTGGTGAAGGGTGCAAAGAGATCACAGGCCATGTTGAAGGTGTGAGTGAAGAAGGCAAGGGCAGTGTCAATGTCGGTTGCACGCTGAATGGGGGACCAGTTTATCTGGGTGAGGAGTACTTTAAGTTTTTTCAGCCCACCAGGGCGGAGGCGCCTGCGGAGGGTGGTCTGGGCTTTGGGTTTGGGATTGGGGACTGCCCAATGAAATAGGATAGGGGAGTGGTCACTTAGGGAGTCTGGGAGGACCTGGATGTTTTGGATTTTATGGGGTCGGTTAGTTATAATAACATCCAGAAGGGTGCTGGTACCTCTCTTAGGGTTAAGTCTCGTGGGCTGGGTGACGAGTTGCGTCAGATCTTGGGTGGCAAATGAGTCTCTGATCGTGGATGAGGAGGTGCTGAGCCAATTTACATTAAGGTCCCCCACTAGGATTTGTTCCGCCTTATGGTGGAGGGTGGCCAGGTAGTCCTTTAAAGATACCAGGGCTGGGTGCTGGTTCTTTGGGGGAACGTAGGCTGTGGTGAGATAGAGAGGGCTCCTAGAGGGGTCTGGGGTGAGTTTGAGGGTAAGAGCCGAGCCTGGGCCCCATTTATAAGGGCAGGGGTGGGGAGTGCATGTCCAGGTATTGTGTCCCTAGTGTAGATTGTACAGCCTCCCCCTCGTTTGCCTACTCAGTCCTCCCGGTATAAGGTATAGCCTGGGAGGGAAACAAATGAGTCAGGGGTGGATTTGGACAGCCAGGTTTCAACCAGGGCTATGATGTCTGGTTGATGAGCCAAGGCCCAGCACTGTAGGGCGTCAAATTTCTTCAGCAGGCTGCATATGTTCATGGAGGCTACTTGAAGACCAAGTGTGCTGGGTGGGTGGGTGGGGAGGCAGGGCCTGGGTTGGGATGTATGTTCCCTGTTAGGAGTAGAAGGAGGAGAACTGCTCTGGTCAGAGGAGGCAGATGGAGAGTTTACGCTGGGAGGCGATAGAATGAGGAAGGGGTTTTGTTGCACAGGGGTGGGTAGGGCAGCACAGGCAGAGAAGGCCTGTGTCATCAGAAACACCAGGGAGCTGGGGGGGGGGAGGAAAGGTAATGTCTGGAAGGGGGGTGAGGTGGAGAGGAGCATATGGGATGTGTGGAGGAGGAGGGAGGAGGGGAAGACAGGAGGGTAGGTAGGAACACTGGAGTAGTGAGGCCGAGGGTTAATAGGGACACTAGGGTTGGTGGAAGGCAAAGGAAGGAGGAGGAGAAGAGATAGGCCGGTGAGCAGGGGATGCACATGCATAGTTGGAAAGGGTGGGGGAGCTGAAGTGAGGAAAGAATGGGGGTACTAGGATGATAGAGGGGAGATAGTAGCGAGAGGTTACCTTTGAGCCTAGTTGCTTCTATGGTGTGGTGGCAGTGCACATGCTTGAGGTGCACAGAATACTAGGTTCAAGCCTTGATCAGGATAGCAGGAAGGAGCCTGACCAGTGGCTGTAGCAACAGGGAGTTGGGTTCAAGGTCTGCAGAAGCACTCAGATAACACTTTAGTTGTGTCAGAGGGTTAGTGCGTTTTTAGAGTTTTGAAATCCTGTAGTAAAACTAGACAGGTGTGCTAGCTGAGTGGTGGAACTGTGGACTTTGGAAGCAAGGGTGCAGGGTTCAAATCCTGCAAAGGCAACAAGAGTGAAGTGGTAAACTTATATTTTGGCAGGTGGGGGGGGGTAAGAGACTAAAAGGCTTAGAAAGGAGGAATAAACTAAGTAGGCAATATGGTCCAGAGATAGAGTGGCTGACCTTGACTGTAAGGGTACTGGGTTTGAGCACAGCTCAGGGACAGAGTGTAGAAAGGTTTAATTTTTAATTCAGAAAAGGAGGGAGGGTTAAGTGTATGAAAGTAGAGGAAGATGTTGGCCTGGTTCATTGGCTTAGCGGATAGTCAGTAGAATTTGGACAGAAGGGTACAAGGTTTGATGCTAGCAAGTGCTTAGAGATAGGTTGATGGAGGAGTGAGGAAAGTAGGTGGTAGAAGGATTCAAAGGGAACTGTAGTGACCTCTAGTGGGTCAGCTTTGAAATGGTAGCTAGGAGGGGTAGATAGTTGAAAGAGCAGCTAGAGTGGAGAGTGCAGCAACCCCTAGTGGTAGTGGTTGGTGTCTACAACCTGCAAATGGGAAAATGGACACTTAGTAAAAAGGAGGGTAGGTCATGTGATGTGACATGTGACCTGCCAGCAACAATAAATGGAGCACTGACCCGGGTTGGGGGTTGGTTGAGAAGTGCCTCACAACAGTCAGGCTGTAGTGCAGGACACTTTACCTCTTACAGGTTCTGGCAATCCCCGAATTCAGTCTCTGCTGCTGGGCTGAGTTCTAAAGGGAGTGGGCTGCAGTGCCCTAGAAATTAGGGTGGTTCTGTGTAATGGCTACATGTGCTGGCCAAATAGGTATGAAGAGGCTCTGTGTTGGTTCAGGCAGACAATAGGTGTGTCAGAAGGGTATGGGTGGGTGCAGTTGAGTGCAACTTGCACATTGCTGCCATCTATCGGACAGGCACACAAAATGTGTTATAAGTCACTCTCAGCCACTCGTTGGTACAGTTCTGTGAATGGAATCTACACAGAAATGTGGATGAACTGCTGTCCTGGCAGTTGGAAGAACAGAGTTGGACCTTTTGGCCTCCACACACAACAGAAAGCTGCCATGTTTATGCTTACTTGCTGTAGTGCCTGGAGTTTTCTGAAAAGATGTGTTGTCCTTCTGCTGAAGGGGGGTGCCTTCTCTTTACCATTCCCCTGATTCTGCTAATTCAGCAGGTCTGGTCAAGCTCTGCAAAGAGCCAGCCAGAATGATCCTTGTGGCTCCTGTATGGGACAGGCATAAATAACATTCCCTCCCCTCCACTAGTGGTTGGAGGATCATTACTAATCTTCAGTGTTATAGATACCAGTGTATATATAGTGTAAAGTTACAAAATGTTAAGGTTTTCCTGTAAGCTTGTGAAAGGAGCTGAGGCATACACAGTGGGAGAGGAACTGTCATTTTATGGCCTTGGGGTGTGGGCCCTGAGAGTCATACTGGAAGATGGTAGTTGGTTCCTGGGGAGCCTTAGTTGCTGAGAGTCTTCCCAGGGCCAGAATTCCAGCCCAAGGAACCACAAAGTAACTGAGTACTAGACCATTGCAGGAAGGCCTTGGAGCACGCTGCAGCAGTGGAATTTGAAAAGGAAACTAAAGTTCGGCACCTCAGCAGTCCATGATTGAAGATTATGAGGGGCTCATGTTTGAAAGTCTACATCACTAAATCTAAGGAAGCAGGTGGGGACTGGAATGCTGTTCCTGGGTTTACATTCCCACCCCTGTGAAGGCACTTGTATCTGACTTTCCAACAAGTGGAAAAAGTATCTTTCCTTAGTGGGATCATGAAGTGCGATGGGACTGCATTTCAAGGCCTGAAGGTTCACACTGATTGCTGAGACAGTAGCCATTGCTCCACTAATGCAGAAAATGAGAATTATGTATGAAACAGTTGACATCACACCACATATAAATGATAGACTGCATGTGAACAAGTTGGCATGAAAAGATTAAATTTGATGCACCTCATCTTTGCCTCCAGCTTTATGTGTGATGTACTAATCTCATTATTTTTAAGCAGGGAGTGCAGGATAGAGACCCTAGAGCTAAAGTCTGTCTGGGACTGGATGGATGCCAGATAACCCTTGTGATGACCTGGCAGAAGACCAGTAAGGAATTCAGGTCCTGAACCAGTGATGATCTAGGCCACAGCACAGCACTCAATAAGTCTCCCCACTTGCAGACCCACTGACACTGGAATATACAGTAGAAGGTCACAATGTGCACTCCTGCCATAGAGGCACATATCATCCTCAAAATTCTGCATGTACTATCCTCAAAATCCCCTGTAACATGGAAGAGAGCATACACAAATGTGGTGTAGAACATGGCAGTGGAACCACCGTTCCAGCTGCCCCGCAGCTCACTGCTGTCTCAGTCCCAGGGTCAGCTTCTGAACCCTGACCTTCGATCCCTACAGTTGCATACTTAGCTCCTGAGGCTGTGGAGCAGACATGGTATGGCATGTCTTCATAAGTCTTGACTATCTTACTTGCTTATAGGAAGCCATCTACTAGGTCGGCCTATTCACTGAAGTGGAAACACCTTAGCATGTGGTGTCAGTCTCAAATTCTGGATCCATTCACCTGCCCTGTCCAGAGTGTGCTGGAGTATCTTCTCTCACCGTTGCAGTCTGTTCATCAGTACTTCCTGGTTAAGGTTTGCAATCCTGGCCTACTAGGCCTTCTTGAGGGAAAATCTGTGGCTAAACTGAAAGTTTCCTGCAGGGTTTTTGAGAGTATTTTTACACCCTCCCATCTGTAACACGTTCTTGATCTGGGACCTCAACCTGGTTCTGCTGGTGCCATTGGGTCAGGTCTTTGCCTCAGTTTAAAACCTTTTTTTATGTGGTTTGCATGAGCCAAACAACCCTTCTGCTTGGGCAAATTGGGTTTGAATAAGTATCTCATGTTTTACTGAGACATGCTGGTGTCTAGCATGAGCAACATGTCTTACTTATGTGTGGTCTGTACCACAGGAAATGGGATGGACAGCTCACAGTCATGCATGAGATGGCCACATGTGAAGTGTCAGTGTAGCCATTCAGGTACTGTGGACACAAGAAGATAAAAAAGTGCAGAAAGAATGTCAACACCACCTCCACAAACCACTAGACCACTAGAGAAGAGATTTTTTTAAGCAGGCAAACAAGGATTTTCGAGCCCAAAAAATAACCAGGGAAGGAGGTTGGCTGGGGCACGTTGTGTCCTGTAATGTTAATGTGTAACCCCCCTACAAATGGGGGTTCCCAAAAGTCTGCCTTGGGTGTGCCTAAATGCCCACTGCCAGGCTGGTGTCCTGTGTCTTAACCGTTTAAAAGCTATTGCCTGTGAGTGCCTTTCTAGCCTCTGTGTTTTGTCTCTTTAAGAGCTGACCATATTGTAGTGCATAATTAATCTGGGTGGGGGCTGAGTGTTTCTAAGCTCGAGTCCCAACTGGGCTGCCAGATAATTGCCCCATTCTGCCACTGCTAGTTGCGCAGAGGGGGCCCTGTTAGAAGCTGTACTTACTGTATTTACTGATTATCTATTCTGGTAATAATAATATAGTAGTTTGTCTAACCTGCCTTCTTTGCAGCATGGACATTTCTGTAAATCACCATCACCATCTTGGTTCTGGACTGCTATTGTGGACCAATCAGTATCTTTGGGGGCCCTAAGATGAAGCCTGTCTCCAGGGGTCTTGTGGGAGTGAATTTCTGTAGGAATTGTTGTTTTTCCACTTTGGCGCCTAAATGGACCTGGAGGGGGAGCCCTTGCTTTGACAGAGAGATGTAAGGATTAACCCACGAGAAAGCATGGGTCTACTGTGGAATTAATCCATGGTTGGGGGGTTGGACCCACGGGCCGAGGCGAGTGGATCAACCAACCAACTTCATGGATTAATTCCACAATAATTATCTTTCTAAATTATCCGCTTGTAACATGGCAAATGATGTGTAAGGTTCACATGTATTATTACTATTAAATATTACTTATATTAAGGGCAGTGTTGTTAAAACATCACTTTGCTACCTCTCACTAATCTGTGTATAAGGGTCTGTGCAGTTCATGCCGTGCACGTGCACCGTCAAATTTCATAGCTTTTACACTACTGATGTGTTGCTGTTTCTATTTATGCGAGGTGGCTGAAATATGCACAATACCTATCTACTCTCCTCCCTGTGGGTTATTTCTTTTCCATGTGTCTCTAGGTCTCGCTTTCCGCTTTGTTCCCAGCTGCTGTGTTGTTTTCTCGTGTTGCACTGTGGGTATCTCTGCAGATCTGCATCGTGAGATTCTCACAGAGCTATGCCTTCCACTACCGCAACATTTCTGTGCAGGTGAGAGCTCTTTTCGTTCGCTCGGCGGTCACAGTTACATGTCTTTCACTGGTGCACTGCTTTCCTTGCATTAGGCGGGGTGTACAGATCATGTCGGCTTTCCGCTCGACTGTCTTTTCCACTGTGTTGGGCAGCTATGCGCGTTTACTACTGATGTGTGCAGTGTTCCGCTGCTGTGTGACTGCATGCGTCCTGCAACTTAGAACGGAGGCATTGAGAGGGGTTGCTCTCCTGGCCACTTTTCACGATGTCTTTCCTTCGCTGCTCTGCACTGTTCTCTGGTGCCCCCCCCTTCACTATTGCCAAGCTCTTTCAGTCGCGCGCTCCCGATGCTAACCATGATCTACTATGGTATTAGACCATGGTTTTGAGTGTACCAGCTGGTATGTTTCCACCTATCTGACACCTTTATTTCATTTCTGTTTCTCATGCCATGTTACAAGAATCAATTAACCAAACCTTTTGGATCTCTGGGAAAGTCCCAAGCTGCCTGCAGCAGACAGTCAGTCTGAGATTGGAGTTGATAGAGTGAACAGCTTGAGATATTCGGGCAGCTACTCCTGAATAGTCACACGGGAAACTGGTGGAAAGGCTGTGTTTGACCTGCCTGCCCACTTGTCCCTCTTGAAGGAATCCTTTGCCTGAATTTAAACCGGACTAAATCCGAACCAATTGTGACAAGAATTACTGAATTGTGACTGCCTTATTGCTTGAAGAGGACCGAAGATTTGCTCCACATGATAGGCCTGTCAGGATATCTGAAACCACCACAGAGCGTACGGTTTGCGCAGAGACACTGTGATTGCGACTGGACTGTCATCCGAACTCTGGAATTTACCTTGCTTTACTATAAGTGTGCTGAATGGTGTTAGTGGGTCATGATTTGGTTCCCCACTGCCTGCTTATGTCACGCTTGCTGGAAGCTGAATCCAGCTCTACCGGACTGCCAACCAAATTGTTCACCTGGCCTGGGCCCTGCCACTTTGGCCCAGCCAGCTACTCACGCCACAGGGAAGACCATCGACGAGAGACCTGCCTGGGGATCTGCCCCCTGCTCAACATCACAAACAGGAACAACACCATGGTGAATTGTGTGGGCCCTGCTTCTCCTGGCAAACCAGCAAGTCATCCTGCAGTCTCTATTTCATCCATCCTGTGTCCTGTACTGGGCAGCGTGAGTAAATACCAGGATAGCTCCCTGCAACAACAGCTCAATCAAAGTGTGTCATCTGATTTAATTGTTTTGTCTAATTATCACAAACTGAGCCTCCTGGCTCCGGATTACAAATTGTGGGTTGTCGTGCGTGACTTGTCTTTCCATCATAGGGCCCCGACCAGCTGCAGCCGGCCTACCCCGAGCAACGTGTCAGGCTAGCCTACCTCACCACTGGGTTTCCAGAGTGTGTGTGACTGTGTTGAGGGACTCTAAACTGCATGTCTTGTAGCCTGATTGAATCAGTACCTAAACCAATCAACCTGATTATGCCCCTTCCTTGTTCATTTCCCCTGAATAAATCAGATCTGAATCTTTTTGCACTTAACCTCCTTGTGGTGCACTTCTGTACAACTAGCACTGTGGTGCTATTGTTTGCTGTGTTTAACCTTACTTTACAGGGGGTCTCTAGGGCAGAACAGGTGGAACCAGCACCGGTGGTAAGTGCAATCAGAGTGGGGATATATCTGTCGTTTGGGGGCCACTGTACCTGTGAATCCTGTTCATTGTTTAGGCCACTACAGGGGAAAGAGGGGAGTCACAGTGTCCCGGAGGGCTGTACCCAGGTCAGCTACGTCATCACTAACCCTGTCCTCCGTTTTCAGTACCAGGGCCCCTTAATCTGCAACTAGTCACGCAGGCAGGGGTAGTAGCCCTTGAGATAGCGCCACCTAGGGGTTACAAATGAACTAGTTTAGAACTTAATTTATGGTATTGAATGGCCAAAATATTATTATTCTCAACTCTGACCAAAGTAAATCAGTCTAGTATGACTGTTTTCTGTTAATTACTGCAGAAATCCAAGTTCAGACTTTGTTCCATTCAAATGCATGGGCTGGCACACATTACAAAAACATAGAAACATCGAATGTGTCGGCAGAAAAGGTCCAGTAGGCCTATCTTTTCTGCCTTGTTTTCCCTGCCTGTTACTGCACCCTAGACCCTAATTGGTCACAGGTGTCCTTCCCTTCTCCTTTTCTACTTATGATGCCCATGTGCCTATCCCACACATGTTTGACACTCCCCACTGTCTTCACCTCTACCACCTCTGGCAGGCTGTTTCAGGTGTCCACCACCCTTTCTATGAAAAAGTATTTCTTCACATCCCTCTTAAACTCTCCTCCCCCTCCAAGCTTCACAGCATGTCCTGTGTTCCGGTGGGCATCCTCTTGCGAAAGACTTCCGACTTGCACCTTGCTCACCCACATGAGGTACTTTCAGACCTCAATCTGTCTCTCCTCTCCTCTCCTCCAGGGAGCACTTGTTGAACTCTCACAGCATCTCCTTCTATGGTTTCTCATGCAACACCTGCACCATTTCAGTAATCCTCCTCTGGACTGCTTCTACCTGGTTGATGTTCTTGTGGAGGTGTGGCCTCCAGAACTGGACACGGTACTCCAGGTATGGTCAAAAGTGAGCAATACAGAGGCAACACCACCTCCCTTCTCCTGCTATTGTAGAAATCCCCCTTCCTATGTACCCCAGTATCCACCTCAACTAATCTATTGCCTTGTCACACTGCCCTGCCACCTTGAGATCATCAGTACAGGTAGGGAAAACAGGCAGACTGGATGGGCCTGGCGGTCCTTTTCTGCCGACAACTTCTATGTTTCTATGTTTCTATCACATATGATAACCCCAAGGTCCCTCTTTTACTTGGTAACTGTAAGTACCCCTTCCCCCCATCTTATGCATAGCCCCTGGTTTTCTCCACTCCAGGTGCATGACTTTGCACTTTCTGGCACTGAAACCCAGCCACCACTCCTCTAGTTTCCCCAGATTCCTTTGCATTCTCTCCCTCCCTTCTGTGTGTCCACCATGTTGCAGATTTTTGTGTCATCCGCAAAGAGACACACATTCCCCTCCAGTTTCTTAGCAATGTGACTTGTGAAGACATTGAAGAGGTCAGGATTCAGTAATGATCCCTGTAGTACAACACTGATCACTCTCTTGTCCTCCAAGTGAGTGTGGTTTACCACCACCTTCTGCCTCCTAACTTTCAACCAGCTAGATACCCAGCTCCCAACCTTCAGGCTGCTACATTTCTTTATCAGCCTCCTGTGTGGTACAGGGACAAAGGCTTTAATGAAGTCCAGATAGGCCATATCCACTGCCCTCACCTGATCCATCTCCCTAGTTACCCAGTCAAAGAAATCTATGAGATGTGTTTGACATGACCTCCCCTTGTGAAGCCATGCTGCCGGTGTCTTGCAGCCCATTTGTCTCCAGGTACTGCATTAGTCTCTCCTTCAGCAGGGACTCCATTAATTTCTCCACCACTGATGTGAGACTGACTGGTCTGTAATTGCTTGCCCCCTCTCTGCTGCTGCTATTGTGTAGAGAGACCACATCAGCCCTCCTCTAATCCTCTGGAGCTGCTCCAGTCTGCAGTGAGGTGCTAAATAGTGTTGTCAGAGGGGTGGCTAGTTTTTTACATTATGACTGAATTTTTCCGATTTTATTCATACAACCAGGTGGTTTTGCATGAGTACAGCTGGATGAGCCTCATCGTTTTGCCTAATCACACGTAATGAAGGACTTCTCTGCATCACATGCACAAACAGGGTTAACTATGGGATTTTTCAGTCACTGCACTTTTGCATTGCATGAGCAACTTGGTTATATTTATGGTTGGGCGAGCATTTAAATATTGGAACCTTGGCGTACAACTGTGATTTAAGGGCTAATATGTGACACAGTACCATTGTGTTGTGGTGATGAGGAGTCCGGGGTCCATCTTGTCTACATCTCATGCCACATGGGGCAGTGACCATAACAATTACTTTAGGCATCACATGTAAAAGTGGAAATCATGAACTCTTGGGCCCAGATATTCAAACTGTGCCAGTCTGAGGTGCAAGCCCTTGCGCTGCTCAAAATAGTTGCGCAGGGGTGTGGCCGGGGTGATATTCAAAGGAGTTGCGCTGTTGAGCAACTCCCTTGATATCACCAAACTCCCAACACTTGTGCATGGCGCAGTGGAACTAGCGCCATCGCAAGTTGCCAGAGTTGAGCATTAAACTTGCGGTGGCGCAAAGTACCATTGTGCCATCTCGTAAATTTCCGATATTCAAAAGGTGACATGCAAATGGGGCCATAATTTATACAAAGGCGCAGAGGCCATTTGCATCTATTTATGGCTCCATTTGCATGCCATTTGCATGTAGGTGCGCGATCCCCGAGGACTTGCTCTGGCCACCCTGCCAGGCAGCACCGTTGAGGACCGACGCCTAATGCAACCAATCGCGGGCATCACAGTTACATGACACCCCACACATCTCCCACAGCCCAATCGCGGGCAGAACATGTACGTAGCCCCCCACCACCACATCACCCACAGCCCGATCGCGGGCAGAACACGTACTGTCGCCCCCACACAGCTCCCACAGCCCGATCGGGCAGAACCTGTATGAACCCCCAGTGCCCGATCGCGGGCAGAATGTAACCCTCCCCCAGCCGAATAACTCCCTGGTGGTCCAGTGGACCGTAAAGCCCGATCGCGGGCAGAATGTCTACAACGCAACCCCAAACATCTCCCGGTGTCTAGTGTCCCCCACCCACCCAAAGCCCCTCCACCCGCTCCCCCGCAGCCAGCGGCGACAGCATCCCACCGAAAGGGTACCTAAACAAGCAGTTTTTTAAAACTGTAAACTCCAAAATCTGGCTTCATAGCAAGGTAAAGTAAAGGCTGCTCTTTACATTTATGTTAAAACTGCATTTATGTAAATAACTTAAATGCAGTTTCATAGCTTTTGAAAAATGTAAACATCAGCCTTTCACTTTCAAAAAACAGCCTTGATTTCTCCGTAAGATGTCTGCCAAGAGTGTTAAGGGATGAGTCATGATGACATCATTAGAGTCAGAGACAGAGATCCACATATATTTCAATAGTGCTAACTAGTTCTTCTTTCCCTCTTTATTTTGATTTGTTGTACCAGAATGATCAACACCATGTATTGATGTGTGGAGTATTTTGATCAATACACGTTAGGCTATGATTTTGTTCATTTTGTTTATTTTAACTTGCAGAAAATGTTTTGCAATCCAGATGACTTTTTCTTTGGCAAACTGCATTACAGTACAACAGTTCAAATACCTGATGATCTAGTGGTTATAAGATACACTGAATTTTTTTTTTTTTGTTAACGAGAGAACACACTAAGCTGAGAGCTTGTTTACAGGTGTGACCTGGGAGCACAAGGAAGTTTAGTGACTTGCTTAGGGTCACACAGCAAACTACTGGTCTTGTTCAGTTCCAAAGCTCATGTTCTCTTGTTAATCCACAAATAAGGCTTCCTTTTTCCATGGAACCCTGCACCTAGCCTGCCTTCTGTTGAACACCCACCATCCATACCCTGTCCTTAATACTGCCTGGGGTGGCATATGAGCTTGCGGTCTCATGAAGAGAATTATCACACCTCAGATTGTAATCTTGTACCTCAGAGAATGTGCACACCTATATTGATGTGCATCATCAGCTAGCACTCTCAGTCCACATTCTCAATGTTTAACTTCTGCTCCCACAGTAAACATTGAATGGATCACCGCCCTTCTGCACAGTGAAGGTAGTATGAACAGTTTCCTGTTGTGTTTTTTCCCACCTCATTAACCGACAACTAGGTCTTCCTGGAGGGCCAAGCAATAAGCATCAGGACCCACCATAAAAGGTGCTGCTTATGCCCTCATAAGGGCTGCACTTATAATGGATAACAATATTATTAGCAGGAGAGGCATAATAATACCTTAAGCGAATCCATCTGACTTCCAGTGTCAGTCTACTCCTTTACCTGTGATCTGCAGAACCCCACAGGACAGTTCCCAACAATTCTTCTCCAGTACTTTTCTGTGCTCTACTGCACAATGTGAGTTGACTGGCTACCACCCTTTCAACTCTTGAATGAGCTATACCCAACTCCCTCAATACTGTCCTAACAAACATCAACACCACCACTCCCCACCCAAGGGTAATCTCCCTACACTGAATTCAAGTAACAGTTTAGGTGCAGCCCTGACACTCTGAGTATTTGTCATCACTGGCTACTCTCATCCACAGTCAGGTAGTGATCACGATGCTGGCAGCCCCACATTTCAGATCTCACCATGATCTGCTCAGCGTCCTCTTTCATGTCTTCCCCTAACCTGAATATAGCTGTACCCTGCTGGAATGGCCTTTTCAGTCTGCCTCTGGCTTTCATTCTTCTCACCTGCTCCCCACACCAAAAACTGGTGAGTTCACTATGCTTCCCCATCATGAATGTGTTTAGTAAAGTCTCCCATGTTATATTTACATATTAATAATAAACATGATTTTCTGGTAAGCCAGGCTGATAGCAGTATGGCACAAGTGGAAAAATAGGCTTTCCTTACCATATAAGATCTAAGCCACATATGATTAGGCACTATTATATGACGTGCATAATGATGTGCACACCCATCATTTAATAGTGCCTAATCAAAAGGTAGCCTAGATCTTTTAAGGTTAGGAAGCCCATTATTCCTTTGTTCCCTGCTACTATGAGCCTGACTTACTGGAAAGTATGTTTATATTTGATATGACAAAATTAAATGGGGACTGTACTACTTGCATTCATGATGCAGAAGAGTGATGAGCTCACCAGTTTTTGAGCAATGAGGAAGGAATAGTGAAGCATGAATAACAGAGGGGACTGAGAAGGCCACCTTGCAAAGGTACTGCCATATTCAGGAAGGAGGAAGACAGAATAAGAGAAATATGAGCAGATTACTGTGAGAAATAAGTTGTGGAGCTGCCAGCACCTTGATCACTACCTGATCTTTGTCCTGGCCAACATTCCCTTCCCATAAATCCAGTTCATGCAATTGTCCAAGGCTGTGTATGGATATTAATGTATGAAATGGCTGCCACTACATGTTCAGTTACTTCACTACCAGTCTAGTATTGCTTGTAAAGCACTTTGGGATACAATGTGTATAAAAACCACTATATAAATGCTAATTCTTCTTCATATTATTATTATTATTTCCCATGTAAAAAGAAGACAAGACAAGCAAATATTTGAGATTTGAGAAAGTATGAACTCTAACATTGGACTGCACAAGAACTTTGCTACAAAAAAAGTGATGGCTCTAGGAGTTGGTGAAGGATGTGGCTGCAACCCCCCACACACACATAGTAATGTACTTGCTTGCTACTGCTGCTGCATTTCATTTTGTTGAAGAAGTCTGATTTATTGATTGCACAAATGTTAACTTTCAAACAATGGATTACATTTGTAGGTTCTGTCAAAAACATACTAGAAAAGAATAACAGCAGAAAATAGAAAGGTTTAATAAAAATGTTAAAAAGTGCATATTAAGCATGCACACCACCACAGCACCCCCATTGTGGCATCCTGAATCCACCATAACCACTAGACCACCAGGTTATTCAAGATTTGTACTGCACTGTGGTTTGCCACAGAGAAATCAGTTGGATTAAAACACATTTTCAGCATGTTAAAGTAAACAAAATAAACAGAACCATAGCCTGACATTGCATTATACAAAATAATGCACATGGTTTAAATCATTAGGTGAAACAATTCAATATAAAGCGAAAAAGAACACGTTAGCACTACAACGAAACCATATATCTCACTGACTTTGGCTCCAATGACGTCATCACATAACACATTTGGCGCCATTTTAGGAAGCAGACAAGACAGTTTTTTTTTTAAATTGGAAGGCTGATTTTATAATTTTCAAATGCTCTGGAACAACAGTTAGGTAAATTATGTAAATGTAGTTTTAACATTAATGAATACAGCAGCCTTTCCTTTAGTCACCTAAAGAGTCAGATTTTTGAATAGTTTGTTGTCAAAATGTTGTTTAGGTATCCTTTAAGGAACAGCACAAGGAGGAGCTCCATAGAGTTTAATGGGGGCAATTTGTAAAAGCTTTTTTTTATACTTTCCAGTAATGATTTTGTCAAAGAAAGATAGTTGTTTAACTAACAAGGACCTTCTTAGGTAAGCAACTGCATTTCTTTGACAAAATCATCACTGGAAAGTATAACATGCATTTGTCGAAGCCGAATGTTTCCTTGCTGGCATTGGCATTGGTAGTACAGGAGTTAGAGAGATGCATAATAGGAATGACAGTGAAATATTGAACATACACCAACCCAACCCCAACCCCATCATGCAGAGACTGCCAGGCATTGGGGGGTGTCTTTGAGTCGTGGGCCATAATGCTCACACCATTTCACCTCACCCTACCCTGCAGACAACTGCTCATCCTGTTCCATAAGGAAATACACTGAGATGGTGCAGTATAGGAGAATGGGGTGAACATTGGGGTCGAAGACCCAAGACACACCTCGATGCCTGTCACTGGCTGCAGGGTGAGGGTGAAATGATGTAAGCATTACAGCCAATGATCTCAAGTCACACCCCAATGCTCCAAATTTTCCAACTTGGGCTTTTTATGACCCCCACCTCATAAACAGTGGCACTATCATTTTGTTACTCAATCCTGAAAGGTGATTTTGCATAGCGACTGCACCATTTGGTGCCACAGGTGTGAAAACACATTTCAGGCAGGATGTGAAAAATTACAGCTGTACTGTACATGAGGTGGTGTGAAAAAATTGCACTGTTAAATATCTGGAGGAAAATATGAAAACTGGTGAAATTATGAGCGCATGTAGAAACTGCAGTGCACTCCTGTAACGCAATCACTTTTTGACTTTTTTCACCAAATTTTCAACATGCCCATTTTGGACCTATCCTCGTGTCAATGGCACTGTGATTTTGTTAATCTGTCCCGAAAGCTGATTTACCACAGTGACCATCCCATTCTGCGTCACAGGTATGAAGACATGTTTCAGGGAGGATGTGAAAATGACAACTGTACTGTTCATAAGGAGGCATAAAAAATGGCAATGTTGAACATCTGGAGTGAAAATATTAAAAATTGGTGAAGTTATGAGAGTGCATAGAAACTGCCCAATGCACTCTCTCATAACGCAGTCATTTTTTGGAATTTTTTCACCAAATTTGCAATATGGGCTTTTTGTGACCTCTTCTCATGAACTGTGGCACTGTCATTTTGTTTATCAGTCCCAAAAGGTGAATCTGTGCAGCAACCATAAAATTACCTTTTGGGACCAAGAAATGAAATGACATTGCAGTGTTCATGGGATGAGGTCCCAAGAACCCCATGTTGAAATTTTAGGGCCAAAAGTCCTAAAAATGGCTGAGATATCAACCATAGTTGAAACCTCCCTCCCCCCATTGGCTCCCGTTATAGGACTTACTGTGAATTTGTTCAGTTTGCATTGACTTTTGAAGAGTGCAGATGGATCCTAGTCCACAGAAGATCACTGCTTCTGACCTCTGGAGGTAAGTATGGGGTGAACGGGGTGTGGGGAGGTGGATGTGCAGAGGGAGGGTAGGGATGAGGCAGGAGTGCAGGCAAAACGATGAAGGACCATTTTCTTTTTTGCAGGTTAAAATAAAAAAAGACTCTGGGGGACCATTTTCTTTACTTACAGATAAAAAAAATACTTCTGACACACTGGCATGGACTCCCAGTGTGCCACATGAGTTTGGGGTGGGCTGATGCTGACAGGGATTGGACACCCCATCAGAAAAGAAATTGAGCTTTGTGGTGGGAGCACACTGGGGTGTGCTCCCAGTGTCCACGTGAGTTTGGAAGGTCTGATGCTGATGGAGATTGGGCACCCCATTGGCAAAAAGTTGAGCTTGGGGGTGGGGGCATCTGACACCTGAAGTGGGTATCCTGGTGTTGGGAAAATATGAAAATTGTCTCGGCACACTAGGGTGAGCTTCCAGTGTGCCACAATGTGGGGGGAGGGGATACATGCTGACATGGGGATTGGGCACCCCAATGTCTACTATACTGGGAAGTGTGTGGTTTCTGCACATGCACAGAAGCTGTGACATTACTGCGCATGTGCGTAATAGGCTGCATTCCACACATATTTGTTCCGTGACCGAACAGCGATGAGCTGTTCGGTGGCTCCTCTTGAAGTTTTCAAACACACTATTTGTAGCAATAAGTTTGCAGCACGAGTGTGTGGTGAACTTAAAAACAGCTTCTCATTGTTAGCTGGGACTTCTTGTAGTTGGTGATAATAATACAAGGTACCATGAGAAACGGATGAAGCAGGCACTAGAGAGAGAAAGACTGAATATCATAGTAGTTGTGCTATAAATCTGATCCAGAATAATGTAAAAGCATGTGGGTTAACTGGAAGTATTTAAAACAAAAAGAAGCGGGCCATTGATACATTGATAAATGGCTTGTGCCTCTCAAAACGGAAGAAGTTTCCCATCCCGCAGTAAACAGGTAACTGTGTTTATGTCTTTATAAGGCCAAAAAAAGGGTAGTGAAGGGCTGACCTGCTATTTCAAAATTGGGATTGCCCACCAGCAGTTGTAAGGTATCCCATTGTGGGTGAACCTTGAAAAGAGAACATAGTTGGGCATGAATCTTTACAGACATCTCTATAGGGGTGCCTTTCAAACAACTGTGGAAGAATTTACATGTGATAAAACAAAAGGGCCCGTTGGTCCAGGCACAGTTTGGAGCAAAGATTGAGCTCAATATTTAGCCAGTGAAGAATATAGGTAGCACAAGATATGAGTGCTGGGGATTGGGTGCCTATAATAATGGTGACCCAATCCCAGTGCACATGTCCCAAGGGCTACCATAAGTGGAAGCTGACTGAATGGGGGGTCATGAATATAGCAACAGGATGTTGCTATACGTGACATGTGGGGGGCACTAGCACACTCAGCGAGGGGTGGGAGGGAATGTGAAGGGTGGTGCCGCAGTGGGTTGCCAAGCCGACACCGTGACGTGGTGGGAGGGTTGGCAGCATTGGTCGGCAGGGTAATGGGTCTGGGTCCAGGCGCTGGTGCATTTTTGTTGTGCTGGCCCGAACCTTTTTTTTTTATGTTTTCACCCGATGACATGCACCCCTGGAGTTTAGAATCCTTAAGTAGGAGGTGTGGGGGTGAAACCCATGCAAGAAACCTGGGGGAGCACAGCCACCCATAAAAACATTAAAAGCAAGTCCCCAGTGCTGTTTTGTTGTGCGCCAGGGTGTCAGATTGCTGAAATAAATTTTTTGTCACTCTGACTTCGCAATAATGCTGATTGCCTTTAGGTTTTCTCCGTTATCACATAAATCCAGAATATAGGATAAATAAGTACTCTCCATTCTCGAATTTAACCAAAGGAAAAATCTGGTACAATGAGTAGCTAAATAATAGAGGAAGAAATTAGGCACTTTAAGATTACCCCTCTCCCTGAACCACATCAATTTATGTAAGGCCCTGCATGGAGGTTTATAGAGCCGAATGAAGTTGGAGATAATCCGGTGTAGCCGTGTAAACCAGGAGTTTGTTAAGGTGTGATTAACCATCATAAGGTGGTAAAGGGGACATGGGAGAACATTCATTTTAATAACATTCAAATGCCCCCATAATGAGAGAGGCACTGAAGACCCAAGATCTGTAGCGATTTGATTGACAACAGAGTCCAGATTCTATTGTTTCATTTTAAGTGGTGAAACACTAAGGTAAATTCTCAAATATTTTAACTTATCTCTTACCCAAAGAAAACCAATGTAGTCCGCACCAGCTTTCATGGTAGATTCATTCAGGAGCATCACTTCAGATTTTGATATATTAAGCTTATAATTAGATATTGCACCACATTTCATAATAACTTCTAAGGTGGCAGACAAAGAAACCACAGGGGGAGTAACATGCGGTAAAATGTCATCTGCATATACTGACAATTTGAATTGTTGAGACCCTAAGAAAATTTCAGAAATGAATGGGTTGCTAATAATTTTTCTGATTAGGAGTTCAAAATAAATTGAAAAGGAAAGGAGGGGCAACCTTGCCGTGTGCAGTGTGTGCCTTGGCTTGGGGGAAAACTATTTGATAAAACCCCATTACACAGAATCTGAGCAGTGGGACCTGTATAAGCACCTACATCCAATGAATAAAAGTGGACAGTAAATAAAATTTTGGCAACAGATTGAAAGGTAAGCCCACAAAACCCTGTCAAATGCTTTTCTGCATCAGAGATCCAAACCATTGGGATATGGGACTCTCTGAAGCAGAAATAGATAGACAGCTTACACATATAGTCAGCAGAGAGACATCCAGGAACAAATCCAACCTGCCCTCTACAAATAAGGGAGTCCCAGACCTGATTCAATCTGTTAGCCAAAACTTTTATGAAAATGTTAAGATCCATGTTGATAAGGGATATTGGCCTGTAATTTGAGAACTGTAAAGGGTCTCTACCCAGCTTCTGGATAATCACAATAGTATCTTCAGTGAAAGAAGCATTAGACATCCCTCCTATGGAAATATAATTGAATGTATTGAGCACTATAGAGAGCAAAGCAAACCTTTAAATTTTTATAAAACTTGGTGGGAGGGGAGGCATCACTAGCAGGAGGAAGGCTAAGCAGGGAGAAGAGGTAGCAGAAGTGAAATCACAGCAGAGAGAGTGAGGAAGCCCTCAGGTCCCTTAAGATGGAGAAAGCACCATGACCAGATAAATTAATCCCAGAGTGCTGAAGGACTTGCAGATGTCCGGTGGAAACCCTGGCGGAGCTTTCACCATCTCTCTGATGACAGGGGTGGGTGCCCAGGACTGGAAGGTGGCACATATAGTGCCTATCACAAGGAAGGATCAAGAGGTGGCAGAAATAGAGGCCTGTCAGCCTGACATCGGTGGTGGGCAAGGTGATGGAGGGCATTGTCAAGGAGAGGCTGGGGAGACCTGGAAAAGTCAGGGTGCCTGGGCGATAGACAGCATGGATTCATCCAGGAAATCGTGTCAGACAAACCTTGTGGAGTTCTATGACTGGCTGATGAGTGCCTTGGACCTGGGTAGACCGGTGGACGTCCTCTTTCTTGACTTCAGCAAGGCATTGGACTCCGTTCCTCACAGGAGCCTGTTGGATAAGCTGGGAGAAATGGGGTGGGGAACCAGATGATCAGATGAATAGACAATTGGCTCCAGAACCGGACCCAGAGGGTCGTAGTTGGTGGGATAGTCTCATCCCCAAGGAGGGTCATTAGTGGGGTCCCACAGGGATCAGTCCTTGGGCCCCTCCTGTTCAAAGCCTATGTCTCTGACATAAGGACAGGAATCAGGAGTGAGATGAGTCTCTTTGCGGATGACTCAAAACTGGGGGCAGTGGTGGATGGGAAGGAGGGGAGGGTAGCCCTACAGGGGGACCTGGAGGCTCTGGAAAGATGGTCTAGAAAGTGGAGCTGAGGTTCAATGCAGGGAAATGCAACTGCACATGGGGCCAGAAACCCAGGCCAAGTGTACACCCTGGGGGAATGCTACAAGTCTTGATGGCTGAGAGGGACCTGGGGGTGGTGGTGGATGTCAAGATGAACAACTCGGAGACTTGTAGGAGAGCAGCAGCCAAGGTCAACAGGATGCTGGGATGCATCGCTAGGGGGATCACCTCCAGAAGGAGGGAAGTGATACTCCCTCTGTATAACTGCTTGGTGAGGCCACACCTCGAGTACTGCGTGCAGTTTTGAAGGCCACACTTAAAGAGGGACATTAAACTCCTGGAGAGGGTCCAGAGGAGGCAACCATAATGATTTGGGCTTGGGGGCAGGACCTATGAGGAGAGGCTGAAGACCTAAATATGTACACATTGGAAGAAAGAAGGGACTGGGGACATGATGAGGTCTTCAAGTACATGAAGGGGGTAAATAGGGAAGAGCAGTCAGGGTTCTTGAGAGGAAGGAGGAGGGACCACTAGGCGGCATGGGTGGAAGCTGGAGGGAAGATTTAGGGGTGAAAGGAGGTGCTTCTTCACTGAGAGGGTGGTGGAGCCATGGAATGCACTGCCTAGGGGCTGGTGGAGGCAGAGACGGTGGAGGGATTCAAGAGGGTGTGGGACAGGTACAGGGGAAGGGTTCTGGAAGCAAAATCCAGTGCAGTGAGAATATCCGGAACTGAGAAGGGAGAAGCCAGAGAAGGCGAGGAGGGCAGCAAGGTCAGCTCCCAGGGTGGGGGCTGACCAAACAAGCAGACGCGTAAGACCGTTAGGCCTATTCTGCTGGCATTTTAGTATGTTAGTACCTATCTGGGCCAGGAGATTTGTCTAAGGCTACAGAATCAGTGGCATTACAAATTTCCTCTTCATGCAGAGAAGCCTGTAAAAGGGCAATCTGCATTTCATTCAGGTGGGGCAGGTCAATATAGGGGAGGAAGTCTTTAAAGTCCTGAAGACAAAAGGGAGTGGAGGGGCGGCATATAATTGTTGGTAATAAGAGTGAAACTGAGTCACAATATCTCAGGGGAAGTTAAGATTCAGCCAAATTCCATGGAAACTGAGGGAACAATACGATCCATGGCTTAAGAATGCAGCCGAAAAGCCAAAAGTTTCCCGGCCTTTTCCCCTTGATCAAAATATTTCCCTTTAGAGCACAATAGAAGATGTTTAGCCTTATCACCCAAGATATGATTATATTTGGACCTGAAGGCTTCTAGTCATTCCCAATCTTGAGGTGGGGACAGCGGGGAGATTAGTTGCTCCAGGATCCTGATTTAGCCCAATAACATAGTAAGCTCTTGTGAGGCAAGCTTCTTACATTTGGAAATCAGATTAATTAATTCGCCCCAAAGAGCACACTTCAAAACCCCCCAGAGCACATCCAGTTTTGACATGGACAGAGAATTAACTTCAAGGAAAAAAGAAATGAATTGTTGTATGTGGTCAATCAGATCAGGGGACTTTAATAATTGAATATTGAGGTGCCAGATCATATCGCTATCTGTGGTTGAAGGAAAACAAACCTGTAAAAGTATAGGATGATTATCCGAGATAACCTTGACCCCATACTGACACAACAAAATATCTGAAAGGTATATAACCCCCAACAAAAGGAAATCAATCCTGGAGAAAGAATTGTGAGGAACAGAGTGGAAAGAGTAGTGATGCAAAGTAGGATATAAGGCCCTCTAGGGGTCAACCAAGCCCAAAGTGTCTATAAAGTCCCGCAGAACCAGCTGACTCAGTGTTAAGGCTTGCTGGTGATAGCTAGAGTGATCCAATTCATTGTTATAGGCTATATTCAAGTCCCCAGCCAATAAAATAGGAAGTGAGGATTAGGCACCAGCAGAGTAGCCAGAGACATGAACAAATTAGAGTCATCCACTGTGGGACCATATATAGAGCCTAGTATAATCTTTACATGACCCAACAAAGCACATAAAATCAGAAATCACCCTTGAGGGTCAGTCACTTTCTGGAGTAGCCAAAATGGAACTCTTCTGGCCACTAAAATGGCAACACCCCTTTTACAAGAATTTAAACCTGCCACAAAAGCCTGCCCCATACAGGTTCTTCTAAAAAGGGAAGCCTGGGCTGGGAGCAGATACGGCTCCTCCTCCTGGGGCTGAGTGGGTGATGTTTGTGCTTATCTGTGTCTGTAGGTTAGTTTTTGTTGATTTACATGTTTTTCTGCTTGGAATACACTGTGCCACTCTTGCACACATCGGTGAAAGTCTCCTGGACTGAATTTCTGCAAAACATCATCACCAGGTATCAGCTTTTAATTTTAAATCAACTTTCTTGAAGCCTCCCCAAGGAGCATATGTCTTGCAACTAGTCTTACAAACACGGTGATGCTGGGTCCTGCAACTGAATCAACATTTTCGTCTGACCACTCCTAAAGCAGCTGCACTTGTGGACTTTAAAGAAAAAATGAATTTAAACACATTATGTGACTGAATCAACATTTTTGTCTGACCTGCTCCCAAGGTATTGTACTTGTCTCTGAGGACTTTGAAGATCAAAGGAAACATACAGACAAAATGATTTCACACATTGCTTATGCCCAGGCCACAGTTTATCACCTTTCAGGAATTTTAACATATTATGTGACCCTGGATCTCAACAGTTCATCATTTCCTCGGATGTAATTAACCATCAGAATTTTTCCTTTGCCATCTCCTCCTGGAGTGCTTGTTAGACCACCCAAGTGCCACCACCTCTGCTCTACCATGGATTACTCCATCCTCCTATTTCTTCTACTCGCAGTGGATGCTACAGGCCTAAGACACCAAGCTGCACCACTACCACGCCTGCGAGATCCCACTCTTGACAAAAATGGACTCTATGGCACCCCAATGCCAACTGTGTCAAGGGAGCTCCAACTTTCCACCACCTGCATCCCACCTGCTAGACTGGGGCCCCTGCCACCTGCCACGGTTATCAACAACATTACCATTTCAAACCCATAGAGATTACCCTGGTGAACACTCACCTCCCTGCAAAAGCAGGAGGCAAGATACGCCCACCATTAGCATAATCCTCTCAGCCAGAAAATAATATTCATGCTTCTTCTTCTATCAGGTAATGTCCATGCCAATCCAGGACCACCACCCGTGTCAAACACAGGGAAAACACTAGTACAGGCCTGAAAGTAGCTGCAGTGAACATCTGCAGCCTCACAACAAAGTTTGACCTACTCCAAGCATGGATGTCCCACCACGTACCTGGCATTCTCTGTCTGACAGAGACCTGGCTCTCAAGCAAGATAAAAGACAATGAAGTGATGTCCGGGATATCAAACATTCAAGAAAGACAGGTGTGGCAAGAGAGGTGAAGGAGTCCTTATCTATGCCAGGGATTACCTATGCTGCTCGGTCCTCCCTGTTGCCAGGGTCGAGGATGATCATGAACTACTAGCAATAAAAGCACAGGTCAGATGGCACAGCAAATCTCTAATCATAGCCTTGGTTTATCTTCCACCCACTAAAGCCAGGGATGGCTTCCCAAAAATACTGTATACAATTGCTACCCTTCCTAATGGCACACAGCTTCTCATAACAGGTGACTTTAACTTCAACTGGGAGGGCAGGGAATCCACGCCTTTCAAGAACATGGTTGCTACTTCCAATCTGACCCAACTCATAGACAGCCCAACAAGGCGGAACCACAAAACAAGAAAAGACACCCTCCTCGATTGGCTCCTCTTGAGTTCCCCTTCTCTGATCTCTGAGTTTAAGGTCCTGCCTGACATCTTAAATGATCTCTCCACAGTCACTTTCACGTGGTCAAACAAAGTGAGCAAGCCCCTGTCTATCATAATTAATAGTCGGATCTTGGGGAAGGGCAACCTTGGGCCCTCTCCTCTGCATTCTCCCAGCATGACTGGTCCCCCATCAATCACGTGTCTAATATTGACCAGGCTCTAAGTTTCTTTATAGAGGGCTTCAACAACATTTGTGATATCTTTGCACCACTGAGGAAAAGAAAAATTTGGGGTCAAGTTAATGGTTGGATCACAGGAATCTCCTCGCCCAGATGAAAGAAAGGGACATCCTCTGGGAAAAAGCCAGGTCCTCTTGCAGAAAACACAACTTCCAATGCTATAGAGCTGCAGAAAACCACTGCACCAACCTTATCCACCAAGCAAAGGCCAACTTCCACAAAGAGCAGCTTAATAAAACTTGGGTCAATGGGAAGAGTTTTGGGAGAACATCAAAAACCTTCTTGAAGGAGTGAGAAGAAGATCCCCACTCGCTCCAACATCAATAACCCACGATTACTGACCCTCGGCATCGGATTCTGTCAGCACAGCGTTTGCTGACCTGACTGGACTGCTACCCCCCCGACTACCTGCACCTTGCTGGTGAACAAACCAACTTCACACCTCAAGGGGACTAAATCCCTGTCTTCTACTTCAAAAAAGTGTCAGTGAAGGAGGCTTATAAACACATAAAAAAAATACTAGGCAAGACCAGAATGGGGAGTGATGGAGTCGATATGAAACTCCTAGCCCTAACACTGGATGTCATCATCGTGCCAGTTATGAAACTATTTAACAAATCTCTGGCTCTTGCACAATTCCCTGGCATCTGGAAACAGGCTGTCATGATGCCTGTTACCATAAGAATGGTGATATGACATGCATCACCAATTATAGGCCAATATCCATCCTCTCTCCCTTTTCTAAAGCCCTGGAAAAGATTGTGGCCACCCAACTCACAGATTACATCAACAAATACAACCTGTTATGTCCCAACCAACATGGCTTCAGGTAGAATCATAGTACCTCCATTGCCTTGCTGGACTACACTGACTACTCACACAAGGCAATAGACATAGGAAAACTGGTGGAGTTAGTCTTCATAGACCTCACCAAAGCCTTCAACACTGCCAATCAATCTCTCCTCTTGACTCAACTACAGAACCTGGGGGTTGCAACCACTGCTGTCTGCTGGTTCAGGGACTACCTAACACACAGAAGCCAACATGTAAAAATTGGGCACACAGTATCTAGCTTCAATGAGGTAAATTTAGAGGTCCCACAGGGGTCAATACTGGGGCCCTTACTATTCAGCCTCTTCCTAAATAATCTTCCTGAATCCTGTGATGCTAAACTGATACTTTATGCAGACAACGCTGTACTTCTCACCAGCAGTTCATCAACAGTCACCCTCCATGCCGAGCTGCAGGCATCCTTCTACAAGCTGGAAGACTGGTTCTGTAGCCATAAACTTCTATTAAACTACAAAAAGACCAAGGTGATGCTCACAGCCAGCCTACAGCACAAAAAAGCTCCCTCCCTCACCAGCTCCAATAAAGTCAGTAAGCCACTAGAACAAGTTCACTCCTTCAAGTACCTGGAGGTCACCATTGTTGACACTTCACCCAACACATCGACACAGTGGTAAAGGCAGTGAATACCAAGCTGGGTGTACTCTATAGGCATGAAAAATACCTCAGTCCAGAGGCACTCCATCTCTCAGTCTCCAGCCCCATCCTTTCTACCATCGACTATGGATTGGTGGTCTACGGCGCAGCAACAGACACTACACTAAAAAAGATTCACATTGCCCTGAACAAGGCATGTAGGCTCACAATGGCTGCAGACTGAAATATCTGCACCTGCTCCTTATACAATGAGACCAGCTGGCTGCCACTAAAGAACAGGGTTTTATTTGCAAACATGTCTCCTTGGAAAAAAGGCGCTAATGAGTAAAACCGCCACATGCATTTCTAGCATCCTAACACCAAGTGCTACCAGCTATACCACCAGAGGCAGGATGAGGGGGGCTCTATCAACACCTTTCCATCAAACTGTGCAGGGACAGTGTACTTTCAGCTATAGGGCCCCCCAGTGGCTCAATGAAATCCCTGTGCACATTCTAAACTGCCACTGCATCTCGCAATTCAAAAGTGACCTATGGTAACACCTTCTTACTAGGACAGTTTATGACTGCCACTAGGACTCTAACACCCATAATGCCCACTCACCAACATTGTCCTTCCCCTTCCTTTTACCCCACTCTTCTCCCTTGCCCTATCCCTCTGTCTTCCTCTCCCCATGCCTTTTCCCCACTGGATGAACCTTAAAACCAACCTACTACCACTACCTCCCAACCTCCTAGACAAAGCCACTTCTTGGCTGCCCATTTCCCCAGCCTCCCTTCCCTCACCTTGACTCCTCCTCGGACTCTTACACAAGGTGTCACACCCTTTATCTCCGCTACATATAAACACTGTCCTTTACCCTAGTTGAATGCTCTTGATGCTGTACTATCACCATTGGTACTATGAATGACATTGTGACCTTATTGTATACTAGCTACCTACTATTTGCTTTTTGTATACCTGCTTCCGTACTGTACTTTGATGTATTCATGACTGGGTCCACCTTGCAAATGAGCCTTGCTCAATGGTGCCCACCTGGATAAATAAAGATTTTAATTGATTGATTTGAGTATTGTATATAAACTGTTTGTTATTGTTGTCATTGTCACTGTTTGATGTGGAACCTTTGTGAAAGAGCTCTGAGTTCAAAGGTATGATCCGAATCCCTAAATAAAAATAAATAAAAAAAGTCTCTTGAAGAAAGATAAAGAACTCATATAAACCTCTTCTGCTGGACCCCACAATTCCCCACCCACCAACACCATCAACACACCATATAAACATACCCACAGCAAAAAGAACAATACAGTAACAATGCAGAAAGAAAACCATCCCACATTTAGCTTGGGAAACCTACAACCATCAACAGCCTTAAGTTCCCACCCTCCGCTCCCCCAAAACCCAATAAAAAATAAATAAAATGAAGAAACTCTCATATGTAGAACTACTGTCTAGAAAAAACTGAAAACTACCACCTGAATTTTACTAAAGAGACTTATGAAATGATTAAAAATAAATTATGAGAGAGTTAAACAAAAAAAAAAAATAAATAACATAACAGACATGAAAAGGGAATAGTCAAACCGGAATGAGGAACATATAGGAGGAGAAGGACAGGAATGAGGGAGAAGAAATGAGAAGACCAAATTAAGGAAATAAAAACAACCTAGAAGTCAAAAACATAACGGAACCATAAACCCCAGACACCATTCCCATCCCAATTATCAAGGTCCACAAAAACTAAACAAATAAATATGGCAAGTTACATGAGAATTATATATCCTCACAAGTCAGGAACCTCTTAAAGGCTAGCTATAATAAGGTTAATGCAACATGTTTCGAATACAAATATAAACATTAAAGTGAGAGACCAGATGATTGTCAATGCAGTCAAAGAGATCACTGACAAGTCAGTAGAGAAAAACAATCCAGGAACAAAAATAGGGATTGGTCTAAAGGTAGCATTGAGTAGACTCCAAAGTAATCAAACCACAATGTTCCTGGAACTATATGAGAAAACAATGAATCAAACAAGGTAACATGATCCATCTGTCCATGAATGTCCAGGTGTGGAACATAATCTTGGCCCAATGAAAAGGGTAAACCAGCCAGAAAATTTTGAAACAGAAACCAGCCGTGATGTAAAATGTTGAGATGAAATAGAGCTGTGACTGGGACTGTAAGAATGGCATAGGTAACAAAACCAAATAGTACAGCAGCAATAGTGTCCACCCCTGGACAGAGAACTCAGACCAGCAAGAAAAATCACCAGTAAGTGAAGCCCCCAGAGGGACTGGGAGGAAATGTTCAAAATGGAGTACAAAGTAAAATCATATATAGAAGCAGGATAGTTCTCTGTTGGATACATGGGGCTACCCTAGGTGCGAGGCAGAAAGATTAATCGAAAGATCACCAATCCTGCTGCGAAGTTAAACTGTGAGTTGAATAGAGGTGAATCTTTACAGTTTTTGAAACAAGGTCCTGCAGACAGCATACAGGGTGAAATTAAAGCTATAGAGACCTTGAAGTTGGTAAAAAGAGTGACAGTAGACTATCGGGGACCAACAGTTCACAGTGAGTGCCAAATCCTATAAGTTAGCGGGCATTCCAGGAATGGAAAACAGACTGTAGTGAGTAGGCTGGGAACATAACAATCATGTTCAAGAGCAGAATCTGAGAATTAGACTAGAACAGGCAAGAAGGTCGAAGATCCAGAACATCCTTAAATGTCCAAATACGAAGAATCATCCTGCCCCGATGAGAGAAATAAACCAGCCATCAGAACTTCAAGGCACAAACCCACTGCAATGCGAAAGAGTGAGTTGAATTTAAGACAGTGACCCGGTGTAAAAGAAGAGGCATGGAGGACAATACTGGAATACACCATAGTGTTAGTGTCTATCCCAGGAGAAGGAAGTCAGGCCAACAGGAAAAGTTTCCAATATGCAGATCCCCTGGATAGACTGGGAGAAAGTTTTGAATCGGAGCTTAAAACAGAGTCCTGGATAGAAGATAGATATTCCTCTAAAGAATAGTTAGTACCAACCTGGTGCAAGGCATAAAGGTGAGCTAAAGTTATCGAGGTCTGGGAACAGGTGAAATAACATATAGAACAGTAGGGTGTAGAACAAGACCAGCAACAAAAAAGTCCACTCCTGAAAAAAGACAGCTGGGGATGAGAGAGTCTCAGAGCTGGTAACCAGGAGCAGGTAGTCAGAGAAGGGCACACTGAATAAGGTCATCAATCCTCCTACACAGCAGAATCTTGCATCAAACAAAAGTGAGCAATTGCAAGCTGCGAAACGAGAACCCTGCAACACATAGGTTAGCATCGAGGCTGCAAAAACTTCAAGGATGGCAAAAGGGGAGTAATAGACCATCTGAGTGCACACAGCTTGCCACAAAGCAGAATTATTTCACCTTAAAAAGATCAGGCAAAAGTTGTTTCAGATCCACAGTGGCCTGTTCAATGGAGTCAAACATGTGCCATGAATCCTTGCTCAAAACTTGTAGCTTTGCAGAATAGAGAACACAAAATGTTACAGCTGCAGCCAAGAACTTGGTGACAATAGGGTGGAATGCGTCTCTCTTTTGTCTGGTTGTCACCAGTAAATCTTGGGAGATGCAAATTCAAGTCCCTTCCCAAGTAATATCTTTCAGTTCCCTTGTTTTTTGGAGGACAAATTGTTTATCCAGAAAATTTAAAAGCTTTAAAATAAAGGGTCTGGGTAGAGATCCAGGAGGTGGTTGGGGACACAAAGAACGGTGAGCTCTCTCAACAGTATAGATAGGATTATTCCCTAGCAATTTGCTTTAGAAGCTTCTGTCCTAACTTAATTGGCATAGCTGTCTCTGCTTCTTCAGGCAGCCCAAAAATCACCAAATTGTTCCTCCTGCTCCATCCTTCTAAATCTTCTAGTTTGCTTTCCATTTTCCCCAATTTCTGATGGAGCAGGGTCACCTCTAGATCAATTTCTTCTGCCCAGTTTTCTACTGATGTAATGCGGGCCTCCAGGTCACCAACTCGGTGGCTTGTAGCATTTAGATCCACATGCAAGGTTTTCAGCTCTTGGTTAGGTCCCACATACAGTATAATCTTTCAAAGGCTGTATCTCAGACAGAAATTTCTCCTCTGTAAGTGGAACGAGACTGGCTGCAGTAGTAGATGTCCTAAAGAGGCCCCTGACCTTGGGCTTCTTTAGGAGCTTTGTCCGCATTTGTGGAGTATGATGTGGTGGAGCTTGCCCCATTTCAGAATCTATCCTAACCTGGAAGAAATAAAAAACCTCCAGATGGAACAAGATTCTGATGTCTTCCAACACTATATAAGAGCAGATGTGTCAGGTAGCAGTTTGTAAAATAACAAAAAGAGATTTAATTTAAGCAGAAAGGGCAGGAGCAGAGAGGTAGTGCAGCCACTAACTTGAAGGCATCACATGACTCAGGACTGAGGCTTTTTGCTTTATTAAATTTTTTGTCTCGAGGTCACGTGATGGCTGCCTAATCGGAGGTCGTGCTTCCTCGGAGCTCCGCTGATCACCCGCTCCTTTTTTAACGTCTCTCGGCTGTCTAGCGCTTGCAAAGTGAATCGCATACGCAATATAAAAAGCTTTATTGCCGCATTTGGATTTCGGGTGCTACGATGGACAGATTCGTTCGGAAATCACGTCCCAAACACTCGCCCCCACAGACGCCTGAGAAAATGCAGGCCGCGAAAAGAGCCAAACAGCAGGCTGCTAGCCTGACACAGCTCCCCATAGTGGATGCACCGCTCACGGAGGCAAAGTTTTTGAAATGATGAAGCCTTTGCAAGCCTCCATGTCCACGATAACAGGGATATTCAGAAATAAAGCTCTCTATTGAATCGCTTTCCAGAAGGGTTGGGGACACAGAAACTAATCTTTCTGCATTGGAGAGCAGGCAAGCCTCAGCAGACAAGGAGATAGTGATGGCTAAAAGAAGAATAAAGAAACTTGAGGATAAGCTCGAGGACTTAGAAGGGCAGTAGAAGAAACAATTTGGTGGTAATGGGTATCCCTGAAAAAGAAGAAGGGAATACCCCAATCACCTTCATGCAAAAATTCTGCTGCAAGGTTGCGGGTTCTCCTCCTGGAGGGGGGGACTATGTAATAGAGAGAGCACATAGAGCTCTGCGCCCTCCCCCTGTGCAGGGGCAGTCCCCTAGACCTATGATCCTGCGTTTTCTTAATTTTCAGGACAAACAACACGTTCTGGACAAGGTCAGAGGGATAAAAGAGTTGCTATGGGAGGGCAACCGAATCAGGATTGTACAAGATCTGCCTCATTCTGTAAGGATCAAAAGACAAGAGCTACATCCGATAGTTTCCAAGCTCATTGCTGCATCGAAGCCATTCAAGGTGAAATACCCTGCGATCCTATTGGTGTCTCACAGGGGAGATGGCTATCCTTGAGTCTCAACAGGCCCATCAAGAGTTACAGCGGTTACTGCGGATTTGTTTAAGTGAACTTTCGCTTCTTTACTTATGCTTGGTGAACTTTCATAAATAGTCCTGAGATGTGTATGTGATTGGGGCCTGTTTAGGTCAAGGTACTCTGGACTATCACAAAGGATGGACCTTTTTCCTCTCCCTTTCCTTTCCCTTTCTCCCTTTTTTTTTTGGAAGGTTCGCCTACAATAATGGAATTATTTTGATCAATAGCAAGACAACTTACCAGATCTACCTACCGAGTGGGGAAAACAGAAGAAAGAGGAGAAAAAAGGAAAGAAAAAAGGGAAAGAAGAAGGAAAAAAAAAAGGGAATAAAAAGATACGGAAGAGAGAAGATTGGATCATGGAGGAACAGAGAAGATGGGTAAAATGAAGGACGGAAGAAGGACTCTATGGCCTTTTCCCTCCCTTTCCCCTCCCCCTTTTTCTCCTTTTTTTTTTTCTTTGCATCTTAAGGATGAGCATCTTATGTCAGATTTGGGGGCTATATACCATAGTATAACTTGTTATGGGGTAGCCTTAGGTGGGGAGGGATTGGGGGGCTCTGGGTGGGAAGTGAGAGACATTCAGTGTTGGGTGGCTTGATTAATATCATGTGGCGGAATAGTAGGAGGAGTGCAGTTTTCCTGAACTGGGGGGCAGGTAGTAGCTGGGGGTGGATTGTGCTCAGGAAGGTTTGTTATGGAGGGGTTGGTATCAGCGAACTGTTTGGAGGGGGGGTTTGGGTTTTCGTGTCCAAGGGTACGTTTATAACTGGTCCTTTTCCTATCTTAAGTGTGCTTGTGTAGTCATGGTAGTGGTATGCTTTTTAATACCACTCATTACTTTCCAGATTGGTCTTCATCATGATTCTTTATTAGTTATATGACCATATCATACAATTTTGTCAGCTGGAATGTCAAGGGAGCCAAGGATAGGGTCAAGAGGCAGGTGGTGTTAAAACACCTTCTTCATCTAGGGGCGCACATCGCGTTCCTCCAGGAAACTCATTTAAAAAGAGTGGACCTTCATTATTTCAAAAGACTATGGGTAGCTCAAGTTTTTGGGGCTGGGGCTTCATCTAAGAGAGCAGGGGTAGCTATCCTAATTGCTAGGGGCGTAGCTTTTAAATTGATACGAGAATGTTGGGACCCAGAGGGTCGCTTTGTTTTTATCCATGCTACGCTAGCATCTCAACCGGTTCTATTGGGCTCGATCTATGGCCCCAATACTGATTCATCGGTATTCTTCAAAGATCTTTGTCGTATGGCAATCTTAGATGTGCAGAATGTCACCATTCTTGGAGGAGACTGGAATTTGGTACTCCAAAATGATATAGACAGATCCTATAATAGACGCAGGGGTCTTACCCCATCTCAAAGAGCCCTGAAAGGCTTCATTAATAAATTAGCATTAGTTGATATATGGTGCTTACTTAATCCTGAAGAAACAGTACTCTTTCTATTCTCCAGTACATCGTTCATACTGAGAATAGATTACATTTTAATAAGTTTATCCGCAGCTCCCAATGTCTCGTAAGTAGAGATCTCAGCAGGGTAATCTCCGATCATGCCCCGGTTTGTATGAGGTATAGGTCCTGCCTAGAGATACCTAGACCTTCACAGTGGAGATTAAATACCCAAATACTAAAGGAAGAACGCTCTGAGGGATATTAGGGACTTTATAACGCTTTTCATGGCAGACAATAGGGATTCCACGGCCCAAAAGACTTAATCTGGCTGCTCTAAAATGTGCTCTAAGAGGAGTTAATTAAGATGGCCGCTAAGAAGAAGCAGGAACAGAGGGACAGACTGGGATCTTTGTTGTCCTCTATTCAAAGGTTAGAGCACAATTTATCCTGTACCTCAACTGACTCTGAGTGGGTTAAATTACATCAATTGCAGGCCCAATACTAGATAGTTTCCAAAAAGCAGAGCTGGCCCTCTCTCGAGTTAAATTACAATATTTAGACATAGGAGAAAAGGCTAGCAAACTCCTAGCATGTGGGTAAGACAAAGTGAATCACTACAGTTCATAGCAGGGGTCCGAGCAGGGCATGGGATCAGATCTGTACAGATCGAGAAATCTCAAGAATTTTGGGGATTATTTTCAAATTATCGCTCAAGAGCCCAGTACTTGCTACTCTGCTTCAGAAGTGCGGCCTACCTAAAGGCGCACCTGCCTAAGCTATCTGAGGCTGAGTCCAAACTCCTAGAAGTGCCACTTACAATATCTGAGATACACCAGGCTATCCTTCAGTTACCTGTGGATAAATCCCCAGGTCCCGATGGTTTTCCGAGTCATTTTTATAAAGCTTTTTATCGGACGTTACGCCAATCTTATTTGATACTTTTAGATTCTGGTTTGATTTTGGTATTTCAGACCTGAGGTTTTTAGAAGCCACAATATCCCTAATTTTAAAGCCAGATAGGGACCCATCTAGTTTAGACAGCTACCGGCGATATCGCCTTAATACTGATATTAAAATTCTGGCAAAAATATTGGCCAATAGATTGTCTATGGTGATGGATCGACTTATCTGCAGAGAGCAAGTGGGGTTTATGAAAGGGAGATTATCTCACGACCATATGAGGAAACTTATCCATCTGATGGCAGTAGCTAAAGATTCCAAAATTCCTATGGCACTTCTATCACTCAATGCCGAGAAGGCCTTCGATCGTGTTTCCTGGCCTTTCTTATTTGCCTCCCTTTCGGCCTTTGGTATCCCCCCGAATTTCCTAAATTGGATTAGAATTTTGTATTCTTGCCCCTCGGCGAGGGTGAAATGTAATGGCTTCCTGTCTCCATCCTTTAAATTGGAACGTGGCACCAGGCAGGGCTGTCCTTTGTCCCCTTTATTATTTAATCTATACCTAGAGCCGCTGCTACGAAGACTTATGAAGAATCCTTCAATTGAAGGTATACGAATAGGGGACTCTAGTTATGCATGTTCAGCGATGCGATGACGCCTTATTACATATAGAACCCACAGACCTCGGTCCCTTCTATTCTAAATGAGATCACCTGCTTTCTAGAGTATCCTCATATAAATTAAACTGTGCCAAATCCAAAGTCCTCCTCTAAATTATCTAGTGAAAAGCTGACTTGCAGGATTTAGGGTTGCATGGGAACCTAAAACTATCACATATCTGGGTATACATTAATGTGAACCTGTCTCAAATGTCCAGGGATAATCTAGACTCATGGTGCAAGAGATCTCGGAGGATCTCCAAAGGTGGGACTCAATCTCACTATCAATATGGGGTAGGCTAAATCTCATCAAGATGATGATTCTTCCCAAGCTTTTATCCCTTAGATATGATGGGTACTTACTTACCTAAGAGCTGGTTCTTGAAGATACAGAAATTATTTAGTTCGATTCTTGTGGCAAAATAAAGCTGTTCAGCGATCATATTTTAAGCTCTCGCCCTAAATCTAAGGGGGTCTTGACGCCTTCCCTGTTCATGTATTACCTAGCCCAACATGTTAGTAAAATGGCCTTATGGAAGAAGGATCCGGCAAAAACAGCCTATACCCCTCTCTGGTTGGACATAGAATTGGTTTTAGTGAAGAGGGAGAAATGCTCTTTATATGCCTTATTGTTTGCCCCCTTGTCATCTTTACCTAAATCCCTTAAAGACAATCCTATGGGATGGTCCTTTAAAGCCTACCATCAGTTGCAACATTATCTTGGGGTTGCATGGTGGCTCTGTGGTTCCCAGCCCATTACAAATAACCTCAAATCAGAATTAATGGAGCTCCTATTTCAGTAGCTTTTGGCCCCGAATAAACAATTGCACCATGGATGATTTCTGGAATCAGGATGGCCCTTACCCGTTTGAAGTCCTTAAAAAATGGGATCTTCTAGATACCGAGTTCTATAAATGGTTGCAGATCAGTAAGGCCCTGACTCAGGCTTTTCCTCAACTGATTCAGTCGATAAGGGACAGACAAATGTCCACGCCCTTTTCTCGACTGCTACAGCAACATGCAGTAGCCAGGGTTCGTAGACTCCTCCAAGAATGGGACCACAGACTTCCCTCTGGAATCTGTTTTTATTGGGTCGAGGCCTTGAAAATTAGTACCTCCCGAAAGAATGGCAAACCCTATGGAACACAGCGTACAGATATGTCAAACAAGATAGGCTAAGAATGGTTCACTTTAAAATAATGCATCACCTATATTTAACTCCTTCTCATCTACATAGAAGGGGCATGCTTGGCTCTCCTCTCTGTGGGAAATGTAAAAGAGAAGATGGGACCCTATATCACCTACTATGGCAATGTCCGGAGGTTCAAAAGCTCTGGAAATCAGTGGGTACCCTACTGGGCCCTATCCTTGGCTCCCTTAGATTAGACACCCCAGAGATCTGGCTGCTGGGCGCCTTCCCTGTTGCCACTACTAATATCTGAGGGCTCGTGTCTCCTTGACCTCAGCTGTAGTGAAGCTATTAATTCTGAGAAATTGGACCTCGGATAAGGTCCCATCGTTGGTTGAGTGGCACAGGGAATGCGTGCACTGGCTGTATACAACTTGAAAACACACATAGCAAGTATGAGAGGTAAATAAGTGCAGTTTGCGCCTGTATGGGGTCCGCTTGAACATTTGTTGTTGACTTGAGACTATCTGATTAAAAGAATTTGCCTTTTCACTGCAAGCACTTTTTAAGTTGTACCTTTAGGTACTCAGTCCTTTTATATTTTGGTATGAGGGGTAGAGTGGGGAGTGGGTTCTGGGGTGTTATTGTTGATTATTGTTATTCGTGGAAAGCTTTGTATCTGAACTTCATATGTTTGTATTGTTTCTTTATGCTTTCCTTGTAATACTACTGGTGGTTATGCGAAAATAATAAAAATGTTAATTACAAAAAAGTTTTTGTCTCTTTTCCTTGTAACAAAATATCTATTTGCCCAGCTTTATTTTCACTTTTCCAACAGTATACATTTCATATTTTAAACCTCAATGGGTACCTGGAGAACATGCATAAACAAGTTATACAATGATCTCCTAAGTTCCCTGGGGTTTCATTAGCAGACATTTAAACCCAAAAATGCTGATTCAGGAATCCTCACGGGCTGTGCATTTTTAGCATTTAATTTATCTCTGTTTATGTACCTGAAGCCCAAACCATGACTTTCAATTGATTTGCTGTTTAGCCAGATCTGACTGGCAATTATTGGAGATATACAAAATATATCAATACAATCCTTAACAACTTCATTCTTGTCTTTCATGATTTTGATAAAGTCAGTTTCCTGTACCTCAGACCCTGTTTCCACTTTTATCAGGTGCACAGTCTTATGCTTGTTCTCATCCAAAGTTAACCTTGGATCTAAGTGGTAACCATATAAACAGAGTATAGCATATTGGTCAATATCTATAAGAGCTGGGTTCTTAAGAGGAAGAATATTAGATTGAGATTCATGAGCTTCCTGGAATAGATTAATATCTTTATTCCTAGGTTTTTTTATTTGGTTCTGGTGTCCTCATGTCAATTATTCTAATCTGATCTTAAGGCTTTAACATCTGATTTCAATGTACTACAAGTATTGGCCAATTTTCTTATTGTTGGTGCTTCTGTAGCCCTTATATGACTAACTGCTTGTAATATAATAGATGGAGAACTCCTTTGATCATTACATATGAGGTGACTTGAAAAACAATAGCTGAGAAGTCTAGTATCTCATGTTTAGATTCTTCTATAATTGTTGATGGGAAGCCAGTTTGTGGGACTATTACATTTAGTTTATTTAAGATGGCTTCTAATCTAAAGCTGTTAAGTGCAATGTTCTCGCTAATGGTTTCCATCTCATTTTTGACTATTACTATCTGTTCCATGATTACCAAATGGGTCGTGTATGGATTACATATAAACTTTCTTAGGTCATCACTCAGATTAGCAGGACAGTTGTTTATTTGGTCCAAGTTTATATTACACTGATCAGACATTTTACTAGCATGGTTAGGTAGTTCTACTTTCTGAATTGCATCTAATTTTTAAAGCCCACTAAAGGTATTCTGGAGTTCCTCGATAATTTCCCCCAGATTGGTATTTTTTGTTATTTCTCTGGAGAAAGCATCTATCATTTTTAATTCCTCAACTTGAGGAGTGTACAGGTGATACAATGTAGGTTAATTCAGTTAAAAATCCAAGGATAGAGAATAGCTAGGATAGTAGTAATCCAACACACTTTCCTGCCCCTGTGTTGTATTTAATTTAATTGGCTCAGAGTTACTAGAACATTTTTTTCCATACCCCTCTAGTGGAGCTACGACTAAGGTATTTGGAATTCTTGGGGAAGTGGAAAGATCTGCCTGACATAATTGTGGGTTATAGGGTGGAAAGGTTTTGAGAGTGGAGGTCAGGCAGGCAGACTCTACCTCCACTACCCCTTGTACCCCACCATTCATTCCCAGTTCTGCTTCCCCCAGTTTTCTTTTCTTCTCCATATTAGAGTTTTCTCCTTCACTTTCCATTTTTCCTACAATGCCAAAATGTTCATTAATTTTAGTTTTGTTTCCTACCTCCCCTCTGTGATTTTGGCAGTTTAATTTCTTTTGGTCTTCTTCCTTTTCACTTTTTGAGTTTATTAGACTTCTGATCCAGGCTCACAGGTGAATTATCTGTCTGACTGATAAACTAAACCTGAATGACTACCGTTGAAGCAATAGTACCATCTGTGCCCAGAAAATTATTACCTCACGCTATTATTTATAGCATCTTCTGTTTCTGGAGCAGACTTACTGCTTGTTTCTGGTTAATACCATACTGCACTTAGTATGGTTTATAGACAAAATAACAAGGGTAAAGTGCACAACTCTGGGCCTTAAATACTTCTTAAAACCGATAAGACTAGCAATGGATATTATGTAAGCTGTATATTAAAAAATATTTCCCAAAGTTCTCCGAAACATAGACCAAAGTGAGCAGTATAACCATAAATAGTGTTAAGAAAGTCCAAGAAAGAAATTTTCACTAAATTCTAAAAAACCTATATAAGTCAGTCACTTCAGTGTCCTTGTCTTATCTTCAGCTTTCCCAGCTTTTCAGGAGGACAGAGTTCGGGGAAGTCTTTGTCCAATCAGCTTCCCTCCAGGAAAGTTTCAGGAGATTCCAAATGGTTCCACAAGGTTTCAAAGTGTTTCCAGAGGTTGCCAAGAGTCCCAAAAAACTCAAATGTTCCAACAGCCATTGAAAACCCAGCAAACTTTTTGAAGCAGGCCAGTGGAATTTCAGACTGTATTCAAATGCCCATCCTGGCCACCAGATATCCCCGTTGAATATCATCGGTGCTGGAATACAAACAAAATTTCAGTAGTAGATCTCCAGTAGAGTCCCCCTCAACACTTCTTTCCCTGCGTTGATGAAAACACCTAGACAGCCTCTAATAGGAAAAGCACTAAATACCTGCTCCACAGTATGCCATTTTATAAATACTCTTTAGGCTGAAAAAGAACACTCTGTTTTCCTATTTTGAAAAGGTGCTGCTAGCTATGGCTTTGCAGCTAGAGCAAGACCGGAGTATCAAAGATTAAAACTCAGCCGGTCAATTACAGCAGCCAACCAAACAACAATGCAATAAAATGGCAAGGCAGCAGAGTACTATTAATATTTCTGCCCTTCTGCAGACTTTAATAGAAGCTGATTAGAAAAGACAAAGCACGAGTAAATGGGATTTACTAACCTGGTAAAGGTGATTATCTGAGTACCCTTTATAGTACTCCACAGTCAAATATCAGTTGGTATTCCTCGTCCATCCTATAGGTTGTTGCACGAACCAATCAAAATGAATGGGGCCAAGGATATACTTTTGTGGACATCAGATCTTCTCAGTGTGATTCTTCCATAGCTAGAACATAGTAAAATGATACAGATACAGGCCAGAGACAGAAAAGAGATAAAATGTGGACACTCTAGGCATGAGGACAGCCTCTGCCCTTAGATAGCACCTGCTGTGGCTATTGCCTCATAGCTGGTACTATAAGGTAGAACAGAATAGACAAAATAGTCAGTCCTCGCTCTGTAACTACCTTTCCTTTATTGTGGAACAATTCCTGAGTATAGTAACAGCAATACACATATTCTCATAATGTAATATTAAACTTACACTCTATCACTTCATGTGAGACAGTTAGAGACTGGGAGTCATCCTATATTGTTGTTGACTAGCACCATTTTGTTAACATGCCTTTGTTGGCCTGTCCCGCGGAGTAATCTGCCATCCCGGGTGGGGCTGTGGAGCACTATAAAGGGTACTCAGATAATCACCTTTACCAGGTGAGTAAATCTATTATATTCCATACCCTTTATAGTACTCCACAGTCAAATACTAGTGGGATCTTAGTAGCAGTGCACAATCTAGGGTGATTGCTCCTGGGAGGGTAAAGAAGAGAGGCAGATTGTTTCACAGTTATGTGTGGCTGTGTCCCTGCCCTCAACACTGACCTGCAAAAGGCTGCTCTTTCTTCTGATGCTATGTCTAGCCTATAATGCCTGGTGAATGTATGTATAGAAGACCAGGTTGCTGCTGAACAAATGTCTGCAATTGATACATTTTCCTGTTCTGCCCATGATGCCGCCACTGCCCTGGTAGAGTGATCTTTGAGGCCCTCAGGTGGAACCTGCCCTGATGACCTGTTGGCCTCGCTAATGGTCTGTCTGATCCATCTAGCGATGGTGTCTTTGAAGGCTGCCTGTGCTACTCTCTTCCCCTTGTGTAGTACAAATAGCCTGTCTGTTTTATGGATGCCACTCATCATGATGAGGTACTGCCTTAGCAGATGACCAATGTCTAGCAGGTGGGGCCACAACATGTCTGTGGGGTCACCTGATATGTAGATGAGAAGGACATCCTGTTCCCTGTGATATGTGGAAGCTACTTTGGGGAGGAAGAGGTACCATTCTGACAACTACCCTTTCGCTGTGAAATGTTATGAATGATTCCTACATGACAGTGCCTGATTCTCTCCAATCCTCCTCCTCACAGAGCAGATTGCAACCAGGAAGGCTGTCTTAATTGTGTACCAGTGCAGGTTGTCATGTTGGAGAGTTGGGGATTGTAGGGCATCTAGCACTGTGTTGAGCTGCCATGGGGGCATCTAGGCCTTACCTTTGGTGAGGCTAATGACACTGCCTAAGCAATCCGACTGTATCTGGGGTGAGCCAATGTGACCTATCCTGGCAGTGGCCCCTAATAGTAGATATTACTGACAATTGAACTCTGAAGGGGACGGGCTGAGGCCCTTGTTTGCCCCTTCATTTAGAAAATTCAGTATCTGTGGAAGTCCTGCCACTGATGGTGAAGTTCCCATTTCTCTGCACCATTTGTGGAAAATCTGCCGTTGTCTATGGTAAGTCTTATTGGTGGAATGTCTCCTGGACTGTAACATTCAATTCACCACTCTAGTGTGGTAGTCTTGATTTAACAGTCTGTTCCTATCAAGAGACATGCAATCAGCTTCAGGCCGGATGGGTTCGGATGCAAAACCGGTCCCTGTGACAGAAGGTCTGGTCGGTGAGGTAGAGCCGTCGGTGGTCCACTGCCATTGCCTGAATGAGGGAGTACCATGGCCTCCTCAGCCTATTGGGTGCCACCACCACCACTGATGCCCCTGTGCGTCGAATCTTGTGGAGTAATTTGTACAGCATTGGGATGGGGGGAAAGATGTAGGCCCATTTGAAGCTCCATGGGGCTGAAAGGGTGTCCACCTCCTGTGCCTTGGGATCCAAGAACCTGGAGTGGTAATCGGGTAATTGCGTGTTCTGGTGAGAAGCCATGAGGTCCACCTGGAGGGGACCCCATTTGGCCTGTAACTTCCAAAAGACCTGATGGTTGAGTTTCCACTCTGCCTGGTTGATGGTGGTTCTGCTCAGCCAGTCCACTTCAGTGTTGGACATCCCAGCTAGATATATGGCCGCGATGGACTGTAGGTGTCACTCTGCCCAGTGGAGGAGTTGTAGTGATTCTTTGATCATTGCTTTGCTTCTAGTTCCTCCTTGCTTGTTTATGTAAACAACTGTCACTTGGTTGTCGCACCTTACTAAAACTGTTTTGTTGTTGTGGAGGGCTGCGAAGAATGCTAAAGCCAGTCAGACAGCTCTCATTTCCAATATGTTGACAGGCAACTTGGACTCCGACTGGGTCCACAGTCCCTGGGTTACATAGTTCTTATAGGCTGCCCCTCAGCCTAGCAGACTTGTGTCTGTGGTTATCACCTCCGGGGTTCCCGGCATCCGTGATCTCCCTTTCTAGGTGTTGTGTTGCTGCTTCAACCATTTGAGTGTGGCAAGAACTTGGGGGGGGATGTGATAACTGAAACTTGAAATTCTGTGTTGTCTGATCCCAATATTCTATGAAAAACCTCTGCAGCATCTGCATATGTAGTCTGGCCCATGGGACCATATCTATGAGGGCTGCCATGACTCCCAGAACTTTGAGGTAGTCCCATACCACTCTGTTTGGTCTGCTGATCAGATCTGATGCCAGTTTGCAGATGTTGCATGCTTTCTCTGCTGTTGGCATCACCTTGTTGTTTAGCGTGTCTATCACTGCGCCCAGGTGAGTGATGGATTGTGAAGGTGTTGGTTGGCTCTTGGCTCTGTTTATTATCCAGCCGTGGTGCTGTAGGCATTCTATCACTAATTGCATGCTGTGCCATGCCTGCTCCACCATCCTGGCTCTTATTAGCAAGTCATCCAGATATGGAATAACGGTACCCTAGTTTCCTGAAGTGCACTGCCAGGACGACCACCAGTGTTTGGTGAATACGCGGGGGTGATGCCAGGCCAAATGGGAGACAGGTGTATTGACCTTGAATGTTGAACCTGAGGTAATGGTGGTGTGAGGGCCGAATCGGGATATGGAGATATGCATCCTTGAGGTCTATTGAGGTGAGGAAATCCCCCAGTTGTATGGCCAGAAGTGTTTACTGCAGATGTTTCCATTTTAAATTTTTTGTAGGTCACAAAACAGTTCAAGTACTTTAGGTCCAGGACCAGACACATGCTGCCCATCTTCTTTGGGACAACAAAGAAGAAGGAGTAGACTCCTGGGTCCTTTTCCTCTGTGGGGATGGGTGTGATAGCCCCATTGTTGATCAAATCCCATATTGCTTCCTGCATTGCTTGTACCTTGATTGGGCACTTTGGAAGGGACAAAGTGAGAGGCCTGCACTGTGATGGGGTACTGCTAAGTTATATCACGTAGCCTTTTGTCACCACCTCCAGCACCCATTTTAAAGATATAGTTTGGGCCCATAGTTGCTCAAACCACTGGAGTCTCCCTGCTAATGGTAGGCTTTCACTGGTTTGCGCACCCTCATTTTTTGTTACCTTGTGGTCTGAAGTTTGGTTTGCAGCTTCCGTTGGAATAATGGGCCTCTGCATTACCTTTGGTTTTGTTATTGTAGGCCCTGTGCTGGAAGTGGGGTCTTTGGTTCCACTGTCTGGAGGCCTGTAAGTTGCATAACTGTGCCTTGGGTTTGAAGAATTTACTTTTGGGGCAAAAGGTTTTGTCTGAGGGCAGGTAGATGTCCTTGTTGCCTTGCGCTTGTTTTCCACCCCTGTGTTTAAGATATGGCATCAGTCCTTCTCTGAACAGTGTGCCCTCTTTGAAGGGAAGCTTTATTAGTGCATTCTTGGATTCATTATCCACTTGCCAAAGCTTAAGCCACAGTGCCCTCCTTGCCCTGTTGCAAGCACAATAGCTCTTGTGCCAAACTTGAGGATGTCTGAGGATGCATCCATTATGTATTTCACTGCCTGTATGGCACCCTCTGCTGCATCGGCCTGTGGAGAATCTTCAGGAATGATCCACCGTGACTTGGTTGTTGTGCTGTCAGTTTCCAGCCTCTGATATTTTTTGAGGGGTTCCTCCAGGCATTTTGGGGTGCATGTGGTTGCCAGCAGAATACCTGCTTTTTTAATGATTCAAGGAGTTGGAAGAGGAGTTGTGCTTGGCTGGTGTCCAATGCGATCGGTGCTGTAGAGGGCGGGGGGAATCGGTTCCATCTTCTTCCATGTCCACCTTGTCCGTACTGGGGGTCAGAGTGCAGACTGTGCACACTGTGTCATCCTCCTCAAGTGCTGTGAAGGACACAACACATTCCCTGCATTTCATCATGACACAGTTCGATCTGTGGAAATTAACAAAAAAACTGCATCATATAGGGTCCATCTGTTTCAGCAGGTCACATATTAAACAGTCTCCTCAGTTATTTGAAAGTAAAAGGAAAATGCTGCCTGTCCCTTTAATGTGGATGCGGGTCTCGTGAGCTAGGAACAAAGGAGAGACCCAGGCAAGATGGCGGTGGCAAAATCTTGTGGGAATCACCGCGATTTGGGAGTCCTGTATGCACTGTGCAACCCTAGGCAAGATAGCACCATAATCTCGTGAGATTATGTAAAAAAAATAGAGAACCCCTTTGTTCTGGTGGCTGAAGCCCTCGCAAGAGTCATGGGCATCATGGGGCTTGTCAGGGTTAAGGGAGACCCAGTAATGGCTGCAAATGTCTCGGGAGGCATGGGGCAGTGATTTATTGCCCCTCCGAGACAAAGGACTGGACAGATGCTCGCAAAAAATGTCCCAAGGAGGCTGGAGGGGCTTTGGATTAATTTTGTTCCATGATGGAGTGTGGAGCCATCCAAAAACTGCATTTCTGCAGGTAGGAACTTGCCAAATCACATTCAGGAGCTCTGGGAGAGCATTTTGGTATTAATTCGGGACAACAGCAGTGAGGGGAGCCAGGTATTAGGTCTGTGGAGGTCACTACAAGAGGGACCTCCACTAGCATGGTAGGCAAGATGATTGGGACTTTGCAGGGGGATTATAGCTATGCCTCCCATGGAGGAGGGATCACTAGAGGAGGGACCCCAGCTCTGATGCTAATTGTATTTGGCAGATTAGGGAAGGTGGAAGAACAGGACCCGCTCCTGGAGGGAGGTGCCTGCCAGTTCCATAGCCTGTGATCCCTTTTTATTATATTTTTTTTTTGTAGTCCAGTGCTGCAGTGTGCTTTTCTCCTCCAGCTGGGAGGTTTGGGGTTCAGGTCCTGCTACTGGTAAGGGTACCCGCCCTGATAGAGGTGATTCTATCTCCAGTGCCTTTAAGTTTCTTTGGTACTATCTGAAGATAACCTTACATTTCCCAGAGCACATTGAAATGCTGCTGTTAGAATGAAGTTGTTATGCAGATATATTAGTATAGATCCTATGCTGGCTACCAGGCTGTTAGTTTAGAGTTGAAAGGAAAAAAAATAGGACTGTACCTGTGATACTAGTAACATTTTTGGGAGCAGCTGGGAACGTAACCAACCTATCTTGATGCACGAAGAGAACTGGAGAGGATCTGATGACCACAGAGATATGTCCTTGCCCCCATTCATTTTGATTGGTTCATGCATCAACCTATAGGATGGATGAGGAATACACACTGGTATTTGACTGTGGAGTACTATAAAGGGAACAAACTATAATATTCAAATATCAGCAGCTTGCAGCAAACAAACGTGACATTGCACCAGCCTCCTGAGCTCTACACTGAGTAATGAAATGCTGAGAGCATGCGCCATAAATACTCACTGTCTTGGTCAACAGGACATTAGGGCATGAAATTTAAATTTTAAAATAAAATTAGAAATCCCTTTATACTATAAACACAAGCAACTCCCTATTCTGAGTTTCTAAGTTAAAATAAAAGTATATAAAATCATAAAAACTCAGTGAGAGGTGTTTCTAAATTTGGCAACAGATACCATGACCAAACGGCATCTGTTTCTAAGGCACTCTATGTGGTTAAACAAGAGAGCTGATTAAAGTAAAGAAATTAAAATGCAAATGTAACCCCCCTGCAAATGGGGGTTCCCAAAAGACTTCCAGGAGCTTGCTTGAATGCTCCAAGCCTGAATGGTGTTTGGCGTTTAAGCCATTTATCAGTGAGTGTTTTTAGAACCTCTGGTACTGTCTCTTTAAGAGCTGTCTGCTTGCAGACATAATTAGTTTGTATGGGGGACTGTGTGCTTCTCTGTTTGAGTACCACTCGAGCTGCTGCCAATTCACTCCATTTTGCAGTCACTAGGGTGCAAGGGAACCTATCTGAAAGATGTAACTGTTTGCCAGAAATCATTTACAGTAATAATGAAATTACAGTTTGTCTAACCTGCTTTCTTTGCAGTCAGAACTGTGTCTGCCTAGTTCCCATTCTGGTTTTGAACTGCTGAACTGGACCAATCAGTGTGGGTAAGCTAGCTCTAAAATGGTGCCTTGGACGAATCAGAACTTGGACTCATAATCTGAGCCAGCCACAAGAGGATTGTATGGGCAGTGACTCTGGGAGATGTAGTTTAGACTTGGCCTTTTTGGACCAACAGCAGCAGTCTATTGTGAGTGACAGCCAATCCAGTCAAGAACTGGGAGGACTCAAAGGAAGTGCCAGTTTTGTCTGTTGGAGTTTCAGTTGAGCTTTGGCAGTGAAGGGAAAGGAACCCTGTGCTCCTTCAGTGCACAGTTTTAGTCAAAAACATGTGAAGGTCCAGTTCCGGTCTGCAGCTTGTTAGGACTGAATCCGTCCTGTGAAGAGAATCAAGGATATCTGAAGAGTAGAAACCAGGCTCACCCTGTAGAAGACTGGAGGAATTGCTGAAAATTGCACTCGGTCTGTCAGGAACTGAATCTGCTGTGTGTTCTCCTGGGTATTGTGCAGTAATTACGATCGGGACACAGATGCAGCCTGCCTAGTATAGTGCTTTCTTTTACCATATAAATGTGTGAAGAGGTTTGTGTACCTCAAGTGAATCCTGCTGCCATTAAGTGACTTTTGCCTGTGACTGTTTACCATATAAATGTGTGAGGAGTCTCTTGAGCTCAAGAGTAGCCCTGCTGACATTGAAGGACCCTATCTTATTTGGAGGTCGTGAGTACTAATTCAGGGTCGCTCCCTGTTGAATTGCCACATTAAATCCAAATGGAATTACTGTACTGTTGACTGTTTAATTCTCCTTTTCTCTGTGTGAAAGGGCCCTACCAGCTGCCACGGTTTTGGACTAGCCACTAGGGCTTGGGTACCCAGGGACAGTAACTGATAAGGGATAGGCCTGCACAGAGCCATAGGTAGATGAGTAGAGTGATAAGCTAATTAACCTGATTTCCCCTGTCCTTGTTATATCCCCCAATAAATCAGAGCTGCTTGTTTCAGCAAAGTTATACTGCCTGAGGTATTTGTCTATGTTAAAGTACTGTACTGTGATTGTTGCACTGTATCTTATTTCACAGGAGGTCCCAGTGCCGAACCAGTCCTGGGGTAAGTGTATACTGTAAAGGTAATTCTGATGTATTGTGTGGCCACTAGTGGGAAGAAAGGGGGTTGCAGTGTCCCAGAGGGCTGTGACCAAGTTAGTTTAACTATTGTAAACCCTGACCTCTGGGTGGAGGCACACGCCATTGGATCCAGGCCCTCAACCTGTTAGTGGCAAATCAGGCAGGGTAGTAGCCCTGGGATAGCCCATCTAGGGGTTACATCTTGAAGCTCACCGCTGGGATTGTGTGTCCTCTAGTGGCCATATTTATGAACCACTGTTAAGAAAAAATGGGTACCCCAACAGAAGTGGCTGTGCACCGGCTGGTGGAGTGGTGTACTGGGGAGGAGATCGACCCCAAAATGCTATGCTTATCCTGGACATCCCCTGGGTATCAATACGGACACTGTGCAGGAGTACTTTCCAAGGTGGAAGGTTTACAAAACCCTGTGGTGGTGGGTCGGCATGCTAATCTGCTCACCCACACTTTCCTGGCCCTAGTAGAGTTTAAGGATCCCATAGATAGCTCCAAGTGCCACAGACCATTACCCCAGAGGGAGCCCTCACTGCTTGGAGAGTGATAACTAAGGACAGTAAAGACCGGGGGAATGAGCTCCACCACTATCTGAAACTTTTGAGGAGAATTTGCTAAATGGTTGCTGGGGGAAGGAAAACTGTGGAGGACTTGAAGAAACTATTCTTGCCACCTGGGGTGTTCCTCCCAACACCTTCTCCGCCTCAGTGCCCATAATGGTGGCTGAACCAATGCAGACTGCAATTTCTGCACCTGCCATTAGTCACGACTCTTACAGAAGGTTGAGGATCTTCTCTGGCACCTTCCCACCCCAAGGGAGGATGACTGGGAGACCTGGATGAACATGTTGCCCCCAAGTACTAGAATAGCAATACTCAGGAAGCTGAAAGTGAAAGAGGTGTTAGTGAGAGCCTCCGAGGTCCTGCCCTTGCTACCATTAATTGCTAAGCAGGCCCAGTAACCCTGAAGTGACTGCACAGGCCTATCTTGAGGCCCTGGAGAATGTGTATGGGAGCCCAGATTCTGATGAGGACCTATGGTGGAAGTAAGAGATGCACAACAGTACCAAGGGAGTTGTTGTCTGTGTATGTATCTCAGCTGGAAAAATTGTTGCAAGAATGCCTCAGAAAAGGTGGTTTGCCAGCGATTGAACTGGACCGAACCAGGCTGGACAGGATCCTTAAGTCTGCCCCCTTCTCAGAACTGCTGTTGCTTCCAGTTCCGCCTGGCAGATCGACTGGAATCCCCATCCTCTATGATGAGTTAATGAGAGAAATTCGAGGTTGAGAAAAAGACGACCTCAGTAGACCTCTGCCAATAGCTGCGGCTCGACCCGAGTGACTGAGGAGTGACCCATCAAGTGAAGTTCAGGGGCAGAGGTTGGCAGTAAATAGTGCTCTGGCAAGGAAAAGATATGCCACAATGGGGTGAACTGTTGAGAGAGATCCGGAATTCAAAAACAGTCCTTTATGAAGGCCACGCCTGCAAGTACGGGCCCTGACCTATATCCGACTGCATCTGCTATGGGGTGGGAGTACCCACCCATGTATCTCCTGCTGATAACAGCTCCAAACTCAATTCCTTGACCATGGAAGTGGAGAAACTGACAGATGTCTCCAAATGCTTATCACGCCAGAGACAGAGATGGCACCCAGGTTTCCAGTTAGTAATACCTCCGCCCTGGCTCCCAGTGTGGCGCCGGCCAGCTCAAACTCCAGAAAGTACGTTTGCTATAATTGTGGGAAGATGGGCATGAAAAGGGAATGCCAGTCCCCAAAAGACACTGACAAAGTTGCATATAGGCTACAAGGAGCTTCGAGAACAAATCAGTGGTTAAGAGGTGCACTACATGATCCCAGTGAGGGCACCAAAAATGCTAATTCATGTCCTTTGTGGCAAGGTCAGTTGCCCAGGCCCCCACTCACCGCTCTCCAGACTGGTCCAGAATAGTGGGTCCCTCCATGGAGACCACTGTAAAGGTGAATGGAGTGTCTACAAGAGCTGTATTAGACAGTGGCTCCAAGTGATCAATTATGTCTCCAAGATTGGTATCATAGCATTTATTGACGTACTTCTTACAACCATTAGAAGGACTGCATGTATGGGGTTAAGTGAGAAGGCCTACCTCTATTCCGAGTATATCCGAATTTGGCTGTCTTTCCCCACCTCCGTGGCTGGGTGGCTGAACAAGTAGAGACCCTAGCCTTAGTGTGTCCCCACTGGACTGTATGATGGTGTCCTTTGTTGATTAGATTTAAATGCTCATATGTTCGGAGGCTGGCACAGTTGTGTTATGAAAAACACAGGGGTCAAAAGACTTAGAGCTTTAAGAGTTCGGCTTTAATTAAGAAGGCCTATGAGGCACAGAGAGATGCTGGAAAAAATAGAACCAAAGGAAACCGGGTCGGAATTGTAAGGAAGAAGGATCCTGAGTCTCTGATCCTGGCGAAATGCCCAGTGTACCTTACAGGAGAGGTCGTGTCAGAAAGGATGTTAAGAATAAAATATTAATGTTGGATGCACCAGGCGATGGGAAATTGCCAGAGGGACTGCTGGTCAAGCTTCAGTATTTTTCCGCTAGAGCCCATGCTTATGCCAGAAGGGTAATGGTCCAAGTTCATAATGTGTCTGAAAGAGACATTCGAGTAAATAGAGGTTGCATCTGGCTAATGTGCATTGTGCAGACACTGTAGTGCTACCCAGCAGCAAGAGTTCAAGGAAGAATGACAGAGTAATGCCTGACTTGTTTGATTTCACTTCCCGCTGCCAGCTGAATGGAAAGTGAGGATCAGTGAGAAGCTTGCCCAAAGAGACCAGGTGTTTTCTTTAAAGGAATGGGATGTAGGATGCGTAAGGAGCTGAGCACAATATCCGGCTGCATGACGAAAGACCATTTCGTGAGAGGTCTCGACGCCTGGCACCTGCTGACATAAATGATGTGAGATGCATCTGCAAGAGAGATGTTAGCTGCTGGTGTAATACAAGAATCCAGAAGCCCTTATGCTTCCCCATTGTGGTAGTGAGGAAAAGAATGGAACAGTAAGGATGTGTGTGGATTATCGCTCTAAACCGGTGGACTATCCTGATCAGTACACAATGCCCGCATTCAGGATGCTTTGGACTGCCTAAGGGAGAATGGTTCTCTGTTGCTGGATCTCCGCAGTGGGTACTACTAGATCCCGATGGCCCAGAGGACCGTGAAAAGACAGCCTTTATCTGTCCTGCTGGCTTCTATGAAATCATGAGGGATGCCTCATGGATTTCAGGTGCCCCAGCCACTTTTCAACGATTGATGGAGCGTGCAGTGGGGACATGAACTTACTAGAGTGCCGGGTATACCTAGATGATGTTATTGTGTTTGGCAGCTCACTGGAGGAACATGAGAGCAGATTATTTAAGGTATTGGACCGACTGGAGGACTTTGGCCTTAAACTGTCCATTGATAAGTGTCAGATTCTTTCAAACATCAGTAAAGTATGTGGGACACATAGTATCCACCGAAGAGAATAGAGACCGACCCAAGTAAAGTTGAGGCCTTGACCACCTGGCATGAGCCCAAAATCTAAAAGAACTGCAAAGATTCCTGGGATTCTGTGGTTATTATCGGCTTCATCAAGGACTATTCAAGAGTGATCCGCCCTTTACTTAACCTTACTCAAAGGTATCCCAACCCACAAAAATACCAAAAGTCAGCGTCCTCAAGACTGAAAGAGTGTATTTTCATCCGAGGTGAAGTATTTGGGGCCACTGGACTCCTAATTGTGAGACTGCTTTTCATGAGATCATTTATCAACTTAACCCATGCTCCAGTGCTGGCCTATCGCCGATCCAAGAAAAACTTTATGTCCTGCACACTGATGCTAGCTTGCAAGGTTGGGGGCTGTGTTGTACCAAGAGCACGAGATGGCCTGAGACCAGTGGGCCTTTGCCACGTAGAAGTCTGACCCCATCCGGAAAGAACTATCCTGTACATAAGTTAGAGTTTCTAGCTTTGAAGTGGGCTATTGACCAATTCCATGAGTACTTGTATGGGGCTAAAATACTAGTAAAACTGACAATAATCCTTTAGCCTATGTGCAGACCTCAGCTAAGTTGGATGCCACTGGCCATAGGTGGCTTTGCATTATCTACATATGACTATGCTCTCGAATACCGAGCAGGTCTGAACCACATAGATGCTGATGCTCTCCAGGATGCCTGTTCCCAGAATGATTGGGTCCGATTGGCAGAACCTGACATTCGGGCACTCTGCCGGAAGTTTTACAGGGAGGAACAAATGTCACAGGGTCTTGATGGACTGCATGGTGGATTGCTTGGGACCCTCTGAGAGTTGCATACCTGCTTGTATCCACTTTCTGCAATAGACATTGTACTGCCTCAGCTGGACAATGACAGTATTCAGCGGGCTCAATCCTGCCATCCCATGATCGAAAGCAGCTTTAGAAGCCCTCATGCAGGAAAAGATGTCCAAATTACGCCCCACTGATTTGAGAACTGCACTGTTATACAAAGAAGGTCCTAAATTGAAACTGATCAAAACTGTTATACAGAGAAACAGTAGACAGAGGGACAAGTAGGCAAACAACAACTAGTGCTGCCACACTTTCGAGGCTTCAGTATTGAGGTCCTTGCACAACCACATGGGGCACCTTGGTATAGACAGAACACTTGACTTGGTGAGATCCAGATTCTATTGGCCTAAGATGGGGGCTGATGTGGAGCAACACATTCAAACTTGTAGTCGCTGCTTACAGAGGAAAGCTTTGCCCCTGAGGGCTGCCCCCCTTGTTAACATAACCACCAGTGCACCCATGGAGCTGGTCTGTATTGATTTTCTAAGTTTGGAGTCAGATCAAAGAAATATCAGTAATGTGCTGGTGGTCACGACCATTTCACGAGATATGCCCAAGCTTTCCCACCAAAGACCAGAAAGCATCCACTGTAGCCAAAGTACTTGTAGAAAACTTTTTGTTCACTATGGGGCTCCTAAAGAATCCATTCTGATCAGGGAGAGACTTTGGGAGTTGTCTTATCAAAGAGATGCTTTCTCTGTGGGGAGTGCGAAACCAGAACCACTCCTTACCACCCCAGGGGACCCACAGCCTGAGCGTTTCAACCGCACTTTGCTGGATATGCTAGGCACCCTGCACCCAAAGGACAAGCCTAGATGGAACCAACAAATTAGCACCCTGGTAGCATGCTTTATAGCTGCACCAAGTGATGCCACTGGGTTCTCCCCTACCGCCTGATGTTTGGAAGAGAAGCTCGACTACCAGTAGATGTGTGTTTTGGGGTCTCTCCTGATGGGGTTCAAGCTGACAACTATTTACAGTATGTCAAAAGTTAAAGGCTCAGCTAACTCATGCGTACCAACTGGCTCAAACCATGGCTGCCAAAAGAAATTGCACAACAAAGAAAGGTATGATAAAAGGTGAAAGCACAGGAACTCAGGAGGGAGATCGGTATTGCTAAGAAATCTGGGACTGCATGGCAAGCAAGATTGCTGACAGATGGCACCATCTCCCTCACATTGTAGTGGGCAAACTAGATGATCTGCAGTGTACAAAGTAAGGCCTGAGAATAATTCAAAAGATGTAAAACAATGCATAGAAGTCATTTACTGCCCATTGGACAAATCTTGGTGAGTCTGAGCCCTAGAAGATGCCCCTCTGGACCAGTGACTAGAGCTGCTGCTAAGAAAAGATCAAGAAAGGTCTGCACCTACAGAAGCAAAGTTAAAATTTCCCCTCCACAAGTCCCAGTTGAGCATGACTGTCAGTCCATATCAGAAAGTGAGGTGACTTTGAATGCCATCCTTCTACGAACTGAGTCAATTGTTATGGGCAAATCCCCTAGTCAATACTGGAGATGGTGTTGGGCCTTCTGACTGTCCAAGCCCCCAAAGTCATTCCCTGGAGCCAATGCTCCCAGAAAGTGAAGTGTAAAAGCATCAGATCACGAAATGGAATCATTGTGCATGGTTGAACTGTTTGAGCTTTCAGGGAGGAAATGATAGATTGGGCAGACTGGTGATAACCAGAACAAGAAGAGTATTTTGAGTGCCCTGACAGTCCACTGCCAGTGTCCGAAAGCTCTCCATGCGAGCCAAATGTTGTGGACTCAGAAACTGCAACTCCTGGAGCTGAAAGTGCCCCAAGTTCTAGCCTCTCTACCCCATGGAGACTCCCGACAAGCGAGGACAATGCTGAAAATGGGAGGCTCAGAGTGCAGAGACTGTAACAGTTCCCCCAGAAAGACTGGTCGAGCTGTAAAGCCTGTGGTGCACCTCAGTTATGATTCCCTTGGGAGGCCTGTGGATTTGCCTCTCAATGTTGTCCATAAAGGAGTATGTGTCCCCCGAGCTCATTGGCCCAAACTGGCGCTCGAGTGCTAACTCCAAGTTACTTGTGTTGCCCTCATGTGGTGCCCTTGCCCTGTCCAGCCCCAAGGTAACTGATAGGGAAGGGCCCCTCTCTTCAGGTTTCATGTACAAGAGGTAATAACTTGAGTTATGGTACAATGTGTGTGTAATACTGTGTAAAGAGTGACATACTGCAATGTTTCAGAAATGTGTTCTTGGTAAAATGATATATTGACTGATGATTACATGTGAGCCTAATGCAAATGTATATGGTTGCAGTTGAAACTTATGGGTTCTTGCTTGACGCGACGTCAAGCTTTCCCAGGCCAGGAAGGTGTAACCCCTGCAAATGGGGGTTCCCAAAAGACTTCCAGGAGCTTGCTTTGAATGCTCCAAGCCTGAATGGTGTTTGCCAGTTTATTTATCAGTGAGTGTTTTTGAACCTCTGTACTGTCTCTTTAAGAGCCGTCCGCTTGCAGCATATACTAGTTTGTATGGGGACTGTGCTTCTCTGTTTGAGTACCACTCGAGCTGCTGCTAATTCACCCATTTTTGCAGTCACTAGGAGTGCAAAGGAACTTATCTGAAAAGATGTAACTGTTTGCCAGAAATCATTTACAGTAATAATGAACTTACAGTTTTCTAACCTGCTTTCTTTGCAGTCAGAACTGTGTCTGCCTAGTTCCCCATTCTGGTTTTGAACTGCTGAACTGGACCAATCAGTGTGGGGTAGGCTAGCTCTAAAATGGTGCCTTGGACGAATCAGAACTTGGACTCTTAATCTGAGCCAGCCGAGAGGATTGTATGGGCAGTGACTCTGGGAGATGTAGTTTAGACTTGGTCGCCTTTTTGGACCAACAGCAGCAGTCTATTGTGAGTGACAGCTAATCCAGTCAAACTGGGAGGAACTCAAAGGGCCCAGTTTTGTCTGTTGGGAGTTTCAGTTGAGCTTTGGCAGTGAAGGAAAGGAACCCTGTGCTCCTTCAATTGCACATTTTGGTAAAAACATATGTAGGGTCCAGAGTTCCGGTCTGTAGCTTTTTGAATAGTGACTGAATCCTGTGAAGAGAATCAAAGGATATCTGAAGAGTAGAAACCAGGCTCACCCTGTAGAAGACTGGAGGAATTGCTGAAAATTGTACTCGGTCTGTCAGGAACTAGAATCTGCTGTGTGTTCTCCCGGGTATTGTGCAGTAATTGCGATCAGGTACAGATGCAGCCTGCCCTAGTATAGTCTTTCTTTTTACCATATAAATGTGTGAAGAGGTTTGTGTACCTCAAGGAATCCTGCTGCCATTAAGTGACTTTTGCCTGTGACTGTTTTACCATATAAATGTGTGAGGAGTCTCTTGGAGCTCAAGAGTAGCCCTGCTGACATTGAAGGACCCTATCTTATTTGGAGGTCGTGAGTACTAATTCAGGTCGCTCCCTGTTGAATTGCCACATTAAATCCAAATGGAATTACTGTACTGCTGACTGTTTAATTCTCCTTTTCTCTGTGTGAAAGGGCCCCTACCAGCTGCCACGGTTTGGACTAGCCACTAGGGCTTGGGTACCCAGGACAGTAACTGATAGGGATAGGCCTGTGCACAGAGCCATATAGGATAGTAGAGTGATAAGCTAATTAACCTGATTTCCCCTGTCCTTGTTATATCCCTAAATAAATCAGAGCTGCTTGTTTCAGCAAAGTTATACTGCCTGGAGGTATTTGTCTATGTTAAAGTACTGTACTGTGATTGTTGCACTGTATCTTATTTCACAGGAGGTCCCAGTGCAGAACCAGTCCTGGGGTAAGTGTATACTTAAAGGTAATTCTGATGTATTGTGGGGCCACTAGTGGAAGAAAGGGGGTTGCAGTTCTCAGGGCTGTGACCAAGTTAGTTTAACTATTGTAAACCCTGACCTCTGGGTGGAGGCACCGCCATTGGATCCAGGCCCCTCAACCTGTTAGTGGCAAATCAGGCAGGGGTAGTAGCCCCTGGGATAGCGCCATCTAGGGGTTACACAAAAGATAGTGTTGCTGGCATCCAGTCCTCCACAGGGCTTGTCTTTCAACCGTCAGCGACAGCAGGCTACCGCCACCGATGGCACTACAGGCAGGCGTCGCCATTCAGTGAACAACAAGCAGTACACCACTAGAAATTTGAGCAGCACAAGGCAGTCCAGAAAGGATTTGGAAACCTCTGAGTGAATGTAACCCTTTTTTCAGGGTATTCACAGAAGCAGTGGTGGACTACCTGTTGTAGTAGGAAAAAGGCATTCAATAAATCCCTGCTCATCCATCTCCCAGATGTTACAGCATGCAGCCGCTCACACAACTCTCTGCTTCCAATCTTAAAGTGCCTGAAGGTTGCAGTCACTAGTGATAGTCGGAAATTGGACATAATGAGGGACACTTTGCATAGTTTACTAGCATCGTTGTCCAACATTGTTGCATAATGTACTACATTTATTAGCCACAGTCATTAATTGGTTAGAACTAAGTGACTGCTAGGTTTATGCTAGTATATCTGCATTCAGTTTCAGAAGCTTTTTTAAACTGACTATTTTGAGTTTGGGGTTTGTTAACACAGTAGGTGATTTTACCATATACAGCAATAGAGACAACTGAATAACTCCATTATATAGGGAGAATTTTCAACAAGAGGGTCCAGTTGCTTCAGCTATTTGGCTAAGGTGTGTCTTCCTGGAAGCGGTTTTGCTCAAATACCTTTAACCTCCACCAGAGAGCCAGCTGTGAAGAAGAAGTCACCAGACTCTGAAATGTCAGCATGTTTTTTTACATCAGTGATAGCCACCTGTCTAGGACCAGGTGCCAACCGTAGGAAGCTACCTAAAGCTAAGGAAGCCAGAGGGAGAGAAATGAGCACCTTATGTGGTCCTAGGACATGAGTACTGTGTGTACCGGCTGTAAGATCATCCTAACTCAGCATAGCCACACAGATAAGAGTTGTTCATACCTAGGGGAGCATGAAGATGAGCTAATATGGAGTTGATGGGACACTGTGATACCGAACTGGGTTTTTAATGTAGTATGAAAACCCCAGCATACTAGACAGCACTTTACCAGATTAGATTAGGCAACTGAGCCATGAAGAACAGTGTCAACAAAAGACTGCATGGACCTTGAAACACAAAACCTGTGTTCTGTTTGATGGGTTGTAATAAATAATAACATTTGCTCGCTGGTTTCAGAAAAGGCCACAATTTTGTCTGAGGTCTGAGTGCTGACAGAAATGGTCACAAGTAGTGTGGCCACAAATCTGAATGCACTGTATATCTATTAATATTTCTTGACAACTGTATTGGTACATACTGTAGGAGTCCCCCGGGGCTTAACCCATCAGTCGCTTCATCAAAGGGCTTGCTGTGTGAAACTCTGAAATAATAATGGGATGTGGAGAGTTGTAGGATTAACCAGATAAACTACAAATAGGAGCTCTGTAAGTTTTTTAAAAACATTACAACTAGTGTGTTTTATCTAATCAGGACCTAGCGGTCCTGGGCTTGATTTTCAAAGGTTGATGCAGGGTTTGCATCAAGCCATGCACCAACCCCATTCTTTGTTGCAGCTCTGCCAAACACCATTAATGCAACTGCACCAGATTTTAGTACATCAGGTGCAGTTGTAACACTTTCCATAATTTGCTGCCCATTACCAGAACTGGGACCTGGTGGTACCAGGGTATAGGATATTCTCCATGCATAGGGTAAAGGGGATGGCACTGTTTGTGAGAGAAGGAATGAAGTGTGTTCATGAGGAAGGGGAGGAGGGTAGTGTAGAGTTGTTATGGATGCAAATCCAAGATTTCAACAATAGGACTCTCAGGATGGGGGTAGTGTACAGGCCACCCTCACAGACAGAGAAGTCAGACAGGGAACTAGCGGGACAGATCAGAATGATCTGCAGAAAGGATAGCATGGTGATTGTGGGGGACTTCAACATGCCGGAATGGATTGGAGTACCCCAGCCACCACGAATAGAAGGGAGCAGGTACTACTGGATGAGTTCCAGGATAGCTTTCTACTGCAATGGTCAGTAAGTCAACCAGGCTGGGGAACACCGTGGACCTTGTGCTGGCTTAAATGGAGTTTGTGATGGAACTGGGGGTGGAGGAACTGCTGGCAGGGAGCAACCATCATTCAGTGTGGTTCAAGTTGAATATGGGTAAGGAGGGAGTAGGAATAGGTAAAAGGGTGCTGGACTTCAGAAGGGCCAACTTCAGGAGGATGAGGAAGGTTGTAAAGTGGTATTTGGCCAGAATCCAACCTAATATGGACACTAGCCAGAGGTGGGAGGTCATAAAACTGAGGATTAAAGAGGCAACCAAAACCTGCATCAGGGTCCAGAGTAAGAGATAAGAGGGCTAGGGCCACGAAACCTAGCTGGGTGAGCATCATGGAAAAAGTTAGGAAGAAAGAACTGCCTTGAGGAGGTTCGAAAAAATTGGGGAAGGGGACAGCGAGGATTACCTGAAGGAATTGAAGGAGGTGACAAAAGCAGTAAGAGCAGCCAAGGTGTCTAAAGAGCTCAGGCTGGCACAGGGCAATAAGAAGAGGAAGAATGACTTCTTCAAGTACATCAGAGAGAAAAGGAATTATAAGAATCACATAGTAAGGATTAAGAGGAATGGGGGTGGATGGAAACAGGGGCAGAGCAGGCAGAAATGCTTAATGAATACTTCTGCTTGGTGTTTACTAAAGAGAAAGGTAGGGCAATACCAAGGGGGGTGGGAGAGCAGGCACAGGGGGAGGTGACAGATGGGGGAATCATGGAGGGCAGGGTACTGGAAGGCTTGAGAGCACTGAGGGTGGGCAAGGTGCCAGGGCCAGATGGCATTCACCCCAGGGTACTGAGGGAGCTGGCTGAAATCCTGGAGAGGCCCTTGGCAGACCTGTTCAATATCTCCCTGGACTTAGAGAGTATACCTCAGGACTGGAGGATAGCTCAAATGGTACCCCTCCATAAGAGCATCCCCAAGAATGGACCAGGAAACTACAGATCAGTAAACCTCACATCCATTGTGGGAAAAATGATGGAGACAATCCTGACAGAGAGGCTGGTGTCCCTTCTGGAGACCAATGGGCTGCAGAATGGTAGGCAGCATAGGTTTGTCACAGGCAGATCTTGTCAGACCAACCTGGTGGATTACTATGACTGGGTAACTAGACAGTTGGACAAAGGCCATGCATGGGATACGTGTACCTGGACTTCAGTAAGGCATTCAACTCGGTGCTGCATGGGAGGCTAGGAAGCAAGCTGGAAGGCACTGGGGTGGAAGCGAATATGGTGGGATGGGTAGTAAACTGGCTACAGGGAAGATGGCAGAGGATGGTGGTGGGAGTGGAGCTCTCATCTTTAAGGGCAGCAACAAGTGGGGTACCACAGGGCTCTGTGCTGGGATCAGTGTTGTTTGGGTTATTTGTAGCAGACATCTTGATGGGCATCAAGAGCAAGGTCAGTCTGTTTGCAGATGACACCAAGATGAGAGCAGTAGTGGATGACCTAGGAGGGTGGCAGGAGTTGCAAGATGATCTGTCAAAATTGGAGACCTGGTTTGGCTCAATGAACAACTCATCACAATACAGGAATTCAGGAAGGCAGCTGCAAAGGTTAACAAAATGCTGGGTTGTATTGTCAGTGGTATATCCTCAAGGAGAGGGGAGGTGATCCTGCCATTGTATAGGTTGCTGATTAGGCCACACATGGAGTACTGCATGCAGTACTGGCCCCTGTACCCGAAGAGGGACATTAAGTTATTGGAGAGGGTACAGCGCAGGGCAACAAAGATGATTCAAGGGCTAGGGGACATACCCTATGAGAGCAGGCTGAGGGAGTTGAACATGTACTCACCAGAAGAGAGGAGAGACAGGAGAGATATGGTTGAAACCTTTAAGTACATGAAAGGAATAAGCAAGACAAGCATGGAGGGGCTGTTCAGGTTAAGGGATGGTTAGGATACTTGAGGTCATGATCTGAGATTGGAAGGGGGGGAGCTTCAGGAGAGAAATGAGAAGGCACTTTTTTATGGAGATAGTGGTGTCTGGGTGGAACACATTGCCCGCGGAAGTGATATCCTGTACAACAGTGGGGTGTTTCAAAAGTGGCTGGGACAGGGTTGGGAGGAGGGCCACAACAGGGGGAGAGGAAGGAGGGGCAGCTGCAGTATAAGGGTTGCTAGCTGCACATTAAGACAACTTGATAGACCATAAAGGCCTTTATCTGCTGGCATGTTCATATGTTCATATGATATATGGCAGCTTGTGCTAAATATTTGGCATAAGCCCCATAAAATGGATCCCCAAATGAAGCAAGTTAGACCAGGAAAACCTGGTCAAACTTGTGCCATTCGGCTCTTCGGATCAAAAATCCAAATTGCCAGCTGGGTGAATGCCACAAGCCCCATGTGGCTATTGATCGGTGCACCAGGGGCTTGTGGCATTCACTAGGCTTAGAAAATTGAGTCCCCTGTGTCTTTGCCCAGGGAATTCTGACAGTTCCATTTTAAACAGCACCAGTCATTCCCATTTTCAGTTATTTATTCAATCAACCCAGCAGCAGCCTCTCTCTAAAGGATTTCAAAACACTTCTCTGAATTTTTTAAGGCCTCTTTAACAAAGGGAAGGGAGTGTAAATCCTCAGTTGAAGGAGTCAGCTGCCTGATCCCTTCCCTTTCTGGTTCCAAGTTTCAGCAGGCACTGTCCCATGCTCTCACTTTTTCTGCTGTATTAGTTTGGTGAGTGCAGGGGTGCAATGTATTGATAGTAATGGGAGTCATTTTTTGAATGATATTTTTATATTTTAGAAGGCCACAGAAGTCAAATCAAAGCCACAGCTCAACTAACAAGGCCTTTGTTAATTAATCTGTGGCATTGATTTAACCTTTCTGACCCTCTAAAATATTAAAAATAGCATTTAGAAAACAACTCCCATTACTATCAATACAACATGCCCGAGTGCTCTCCAAACTGTTACATCACAAAACGTGAGAGCGTAGGGGTGTGTCTACTGAAATCGGGGACCAGGAAGGGGAAGGGAATCAGGTGACCAGCTCCTCTGACTGAGGATTTAAGCATCCTTTCCCTTAGTTATAGAGGCCTTAAAAAAAATTCTGAGAAGTAGAGTTTTTAAGTCCTTTGGAGGTAAGCTGCTGTTGGGGGGCTTAAGGAAAGCATTGAAACCGTGCCCTTTAATGTATATATCCCACACTTGAAATCAACTAGGATAACCCTGTTTGACCAAATCAGGTCATGCTTCATACAGCATAACATGTTACCGGGGACTTTAACTGTGGTGTGGATGTTAGAACACTTGGATCTGAACAAAACAAAACTTACTGTGATGTTGATGCTTTGAAAAATGTTCTATGATTTGCAGGCCTTGCACATAACTATTGCTCTTTACATCCAAATGGGGAAAAATGTATTTTCAAAACACAGTATCCACCAAAAGTGATTACTTTTTTGTATCCCCTGCGAATTCCTCTGTTGCATTTAACTTATATCCAGTAGAATTTTCAGACCATCTCCATTAAAATTATAGTTGTGCTACTGGTATGACACCCCCTATTGGGGAGGGGGAGACAGATGGAGATTAATCACCTCCTTATTTGAACTTCCTGAAGTTAAATCGCTACTACGTCAGTTGTCACATGATTAAGCCACTGTTTTTTTGTATGTACGATGACCCAATAATTTTGTGGAATGACATCAAAATGCTTCTCACTACTTATAGAAGGGAAGCACAAAGGTCTAAGTATCTAAAATATTTAGCACTTAGACACCAATTATATAACGTGCTTACAAAGGCTGCAAAAGGAACCAGGAATTATAGGGCTCAGATAGACTCTTTAAAAGAGAAAACATTTAAAAATTCTATATAGTAGGGCCAATTCTTTGGAAACTTTAATGACATTATGGACCAGGAAAACTCACTTGTCTGACCTCTTTGCAGCCTGTAAATCCACTACAGACAAAATGGTAATGGGGCCTTTGAAACTGGGAACTGGCTCCCTTTCTGCTAATGCAGCAGAACAGCTACAAGTGGTGGATAAATTTGTGGTAAATACCTTTGATATTGAGTGCAACTTGGGCCAAGATCTGAACGTCCTTCTGAATTTTAGCCTTCTAAGTTTGACAGACCCATAGAAATCAGATATGATTAGATCTCACAGTCTCGATCTGGGCTACCTGAAAGATCTCCTGACTACTTATACTCATAGCCGCCCCTCTGGTAAGTGAAGGCAATTCTCTTGCAAGTATCTAGATTTCACCTGAAGTCCTTGGAACATAAGGCATTCTGCATTGCTGCCCCATCCCCTGGAATGCACTCCCCCAGGAGGTAAGATGTGCACCTTCCCTGGCTATGTTTAAATCACTTTTAAACATTCATGTATTTATACAAACTTTTGGACCTGGCACTGCTCAGCAATTTTATGTGCAATATTATTTATTTGTATTTATTCTAAATGATTTTACTGTATTTGTTGATTTTATTGTGAGGTACCCAGAGCCTGTGGGAATGGATGCCATATAAATAAAATTGCCTTGCAAGTAATGATGGGTGAAATTGCAACTATTATTTTGGGTTTAAAAAGTGGCTTTTCCCCAGGAGAAAGACTACCAAATGAATTTTATAGAACTTTTTGAGACCCTGAGTGGATTTTTGGTCCCAGTATTCCAACACATGCTGTCTTCCAATTCTCGGTATCCATCTTATAGACTATTTGTCTTTCTTTTCAAGAAAGATGATAAATCAGACTTAAGGAATTGGGGGCCAATCCATTTATTAATTTCTGATTATAAAATCCTTCTGAGGTTGTTCTGCAAGCACCTACAATCTGTGGCCAGTATTAATAAAATCTATTCAGACTTGCTTAGTCCCTGAAAGGGTGATTCAGAAACATTTATTTCTGCTTAGAGATGTGTTTGAACTTGGTGCATGGAAAGTGGTCAGTGGGTATATCTTGTTGTTGAACCATGCAAAGGCCTTCGACAAGTGTCACAGTATTATTCATTTAAGGACTTAAAGTATTACAATATTGTTCCTGAATTTATTTTCTATAAAAGACAACTTTATAATGGGGCCACAGTGATCCCAGTAGTGAATGGTCACCTGGGTTCCTATTGTCTGATAACAACCCTGAACCCCCTTTTATAGGCATTCTCTATTGATCCTCTGCTTAAATCAATTGCTACCAATCAACAGATTAGAGGTTTAGCACCACCTGGTTTGGTACCACAGCAGAAAATGTCTGCCTATGCAGATGACACCTGTCTGTTTGTTGTTGACGCAGACTGTGGGGCTAGGGAAATGGCAGTGGTACATACCTACTCCCAGTTGTCAGACTGTCATCAATAGAACCAAAAGTGTTGGTGTATAGGTTGGAATTCCATCCCCAGATGAGGACTCACTGGCTGGTGTAAGTATTTCTAGTGTACCTATGATGATACTGGGTATACCATTTAATCAATGGGAATTGCTAGCTCTCAACTGGATACAGAAATTAGTACATTGCACACAAACGGTGAATGTTTGGAAGAGTTGAAGATTCTCCAAACTAAGGCACATACAAGTTCTTAAAGTTTTTGTTACCATTATTCACTTACATAAGTTGTGTTTATCCACTGCCATTTGAATTTGAAACTAGGATTTATAGTCTATTGTTCCAGATGTTATGGGGTAGTTGCTTGAACCCCATCAAAAGAGACATCATCACTTATCTGCTCATTAAACATGGGGGTTAAACATGATTAATACAGTAGTTTTTTTTAATTCTTTGTCCTTGTGTTCCTCAGTAAAGCAATGTCTTCTGCACAGTACCCTACCTTGGCATGGATAGTTGAACTGGAGTTTAGGGGCCTTTTGCTCTCATTGGGAACAGAAAGCTTCAAAGCTGTTAGTCTTTTTGTGCTCCATATAATGCTTGTCCCAGTCTGAGACAGTTGCATCAGTGGGGGATCTTCATATCTCCCAACTTGTCTAGTAATAGGCTACAACTGTGTAAGGAAGTTATGATTCAGATCTGCATCCAAATAGTTGGTTTCCCAAAGTGTCAGCTAGTGATGGCATCCATAGTGCTAGCCAACTGCAAGATACTAGGGTGCCACAGACATGTGGGACATCCTCTGGGTCAGCTATCATGGTAGAATGGGGGTGCAAGGTAGCATGAAGCGCAAATGCTTGGATGAACACATTTTGTCCTTGACCATGGTGTACTCAGCAAATTGAAACACAAGAACATTTTCTACTGAACTGTTCTTTTGGTCTTGAATTCTGGAAGTTTCTTGCAAACAGATGGTGGTTATCATGAATCCAGAGGCTAACGTGTTGGAATCTGGTATTAGAGGATTTTCCTGCCCCATGGAAGTGATACAATCAAGCACACTTACAGTAGTCTTTACATGTATGAACGTCTGTATATGGCAGGCAAGGTGTCAATACGTGTTGCAACTGTTATAGCCTATATACATATACCAGTATCTATCAAAGACAGTGGAACTGGTCCTTTGGGAGCTTAAATTAAAAAGAGCAGGTTATGTTGACTGGGTAACAATATACTGATCAATTGTGGTGCAGCATTAAATAGGTGTAACTGTGATTACAATATTGCTGATTTGGGAGGCTAGTTGCTTTCATTTGTTTTCAGACAGTTTATTTGATTTTTACTTTTTCATTGTATAGTTTGTAGGGATGAGCAATTCTGATGTTTTGGTGAAGAATTACTCTGTATCTTATAATTAGGAATTGCTGCATTTTGCAGGTTTTTTTTGTTCTTGTATGTCACGATGCTTGCTTTTTCTTTTTATTCATGGTTTATGTTTTTGTCTTACTGTAGGGCTTTGGTTTTGTTTTCTTTTAATAAAAGGTTCTCATACTTTTCAAGAGAGGAAGGTGTCTGCTTACTGGCAGAAATGGTGACCCTGGTGACCATGAAGGAAGAGAAGCTGGACAAGGAGGGGAGCTTGGACAAGGAGGGGAGCTGATCTCCCTCCTCCTCCCTACCCTAAACAGTCAAGAGATCTCTGAAATGAATATGGAGCAATAAGTTAATAAATTGGGATTTACAGTAATGTCTTATCTAGGCCCGACTAGGGTGAAACTATGAAGGAGGACTGTGATACAAATCTTCAGGAGGCAGCACATAAATTAACATCTGCACTAACGGACAAAAATAACAAATTGATGGAGATGTTCCCTGAAGAAGAAGTGCATTTTTTGCATGAAAAGAATAAACTGTGTGTAAGCAATGAGCAGGGAACCGTGTCAAAAAACAGCTGTGCTATCAAAAGGTAAACTGACAGCATCTGACACATACGTTCACAGCACTTCAGTGAGACCCATCACAGACTCAGGTCACCTCCTAAGACTCAGAAGGGGTTGTTTGTTATCTGATTTTTGAATAAAATATGGTCAGAAAGTCAAGAAGTGAGCCAAAATGAACCCCAGGCAATGTGCTGCTCCAATCAGGCTGGGTGAAAATGCTGGACAAAGACAATAACTGGCTCCTGTATCCGCCTTTTAACTGCATCCTTGCTATGGATCAGCTACTGAGCAGCCACAGGAGGAAGCATGTCCTGAAAACAACAAGGTCACAGCTTAAAAGCCAGGTACATTATATGCTTTCCTTACACCTGAAACATTTAATGTTCTAGTAAGCTGTCCAGAAAGCACTGATACAGTGCAAATTGAATGAAAATGGAGTATGCTAATGAGCTTTAGGCAAATTAACTCCATGCAAATGAATGGCGAACAAATGGAAACAGCGCAGTCTCTCCAAACAAATACACATCCTGTTCATAACAAGGAGAGCACAGTACTGCAGGTAAATTAAGACTTTCTGCAATCTGCACAAAAACAGCAGACACAGTCCTGCATAACTAAACCTCAGCCTATAAATACTGCTGATACTGACCAACATAATACTGAAGTGCCTTCAACTAGTTTACAAGATGGAGGTCAATGAGAAAATGTGACACGACAAGTTTTGCTGATTCCGACCCCAGTACAAGCACTGCACTCAGATTTAATGAGGTCCCCAATACTAGACCTTCTGTTAGAATGGTGGATGTGCAGTACTATATTTTATGACAATGGTCAACCAGCACAAGACAGAAATGTGGTTAGGCTCCACTATAAAGGGTGATTAGTGATCCCTTAGACCAGGCATATGCCAGCAGAAGCTTTTAAAGAATGCCATTCATTTCTAAGCATCTGAGCTGTATGCCTTAATACATGTGTAAAGGGAATAAAAGTTTGATCATGGTCCTTTAATTTTAAAATTATTGCTTTATTATACAGGTTTTGGAACAAAAATAGTGCCTTTAAAGACATGAATACCAATATATAGTACCTGCACTCCAGCAGAAGAAAGGCACCACCAAAAAATTTTCTTTTTACTGCTTTATTGCAATTTTTAAGTTTATCGTGGACACTACAGACATGCAGATGTCCACTCACTCTAAAGATATCCTGCCATGGTGTTTATTTGTTGTCATTCCCCTTACTAAGCCTACCATTAAGGTTATCACTCTCTTAGAATAATAGATTCTGAACATATTTAGATGGGGACTGGAGAGTCATAGTAAAATTAAAAAATAATAACTCAGGAATGCATCATCTTGTAAGCATTTTTCTTTCTCAGCCAAGATAGAGGGGTCTTCATTTATCAAGGGCAACACAAATCGTGCTTTAAAGTAAGGTTGTTACTCTCATTTGAGTAATTCCCATGATATGCACCAGAGTGGATAATGTTTGGCATTTGGGCATATTAGAACACATTGTGCCAAGGTCTCCAGGTGTATTCTCTGTCACAAACAAGGCCATTCCAACCAGCAATGCAGCTAGGCCTCCCACAGCAGGGATAATGGTCTTGTCAATGTCAATGTCAATGTCAATTTTATTTAAAAAGACGCCCAATCCCAAAGGCTCTGGGCGCCGCACAAAACTATACAGTGTGTCATACCATATACATTCCTTAAAACAACATACATAAAATTCAATTCCCAAACGCCTGCATAAATAAAAAGGTCTTCAGATGGCTCTTGAAAGCCTCTATAGTAGAGGCCTCTCTCACTTCCAATGGCAGCGAGTTCCATAAGACTGGAGCAGCAACTCCAAACGATCGGTCTCCAGCTGATTTCAATCTCGCTCTCGGGATTTTGAGGAGGCCGCTATTGGAAGAGCGGAGATCACGGACAGAGGTGGACAGTTCCAGGAGATCAGAAAGGTAACCAGGGCCCTGTCCGTGTAGGGTCTTATAGGTGAGACAACCCACCTTGAACAATACTCTCCACCTGACCGGCAGCCAGTGCAATTCCGTAATACCAGAGTAATATGACTGAACTTACTTCGTCCAGTCAAAAAAGCAGGTGGCGGCATTTTGCAGTAGCTGCAGTCTGCGAAGAGAAGTTCCAGAGACCCCGAGATAGAGGGCATTACAGTAGTCAAGCCTAGAAGTGACTAAGGCATGTACCAAAGTAGGGAGGTCCAGAGCCGGAACCAAGGGTTTAATCCTGGCGATGTTTCTCAGATGAAAAAAACAGGAACGAACCACCGAGGATACCTGAGCCTCCATGGAAAAATTCCTGTCAAAGATCACACCAAGATTTCGCACCCATGTGGAGGCCATCAATGACACAGCTCCTAGCACAATGCCAGTCACAGAGTCAGAGGCCATCTCATCATGAACTCTGTTCGACTCCACTACTAATACCTCAGTCTTGTTAGGGTTCAGTCGCAGCCAGCTGGAAGACATCCAGTCATTTATCTCAGCCAGACAGATATTTAACACATTCACTGCATTTGATGTTCCAGGGGCAAAGGAGAGGTATAGCTGAGTATCATCAGCATAGCAATGAAAACTCAAACCATACCTCCTAATGATCTCCCCCAGGGGCAGCATGTATACTGCGAACAACATAGGAGCCAATACCGAACCCTGAGGGACTCCACATGGAAGGAGGTAGGGTGCAGATGAGAAATTACCCATCACAATCCGCTGCCTCCTGTTAGTAAGAAATGACTCAAACCATTTGATGACAACATCAGTGAGTCCACATAGCTCCCTCAGGCGGAAAAGCAATACACTATGGTCCACAGTATCAAATGCTGAAGAGAGATCGAGGAGAACAAGAATTGTCTTGACCAAGGCAATATAGTCATGCAAGCACAGAGATTAGGATCCGTTAGAGATACCACAAACCAGAAAAACACTCAGGCTTGCTGACCACACCCCAAACCCAGCTAGTTCCTAAACAAACTAGAGGACCTCTTTATATGGATATCAAAACCATCTGTATCTATTCCGACCCTTGGTGGATACAGCAACAGGTTTTACTGGAGTAACCCTGGGTAGTATCTCTCTGTTAGGACTGTATCATGATCCTTCAGTAGTAATAATGGACACAGAATTTTTGGAAGCCACACACCCCCAGCCACCTTCTATGGTCCCACAAAAAGACACAGGTACAACATCTTTAGACATGCTCCACACACACACACAATCCAGATACAGATGGTATGACCATGGAGACAAGCTAAAAAAGAGATAAAAGCAGCCTTGATCCAATGTTCATTATAAAATAGGTTCAAAGCACCCCCACAGTAGCAGCCAGTAGGGAGATATGGAAGGAGAAGAAGGAGGAGATTTTGATGCTTCATCTAGAGTCCCTGCTCTGAGAGATCAGTCAACAGAGGCCAAAGTCTCCCTCTCAGAAACCACAACTATGAAAAAATTAAAAATCTGGCCTGGGACTTGAACTGTAGGGTATGTTAGCCAATGGATATTAACAGACCTTCTTTTTGTCTTTCCTTTTAGACGGCTGCTGTTTTGGGGATCTTTGCAGTTAGCCACAATTTAGGATAATAGAATTAAAACACAAAAAAGCATTTGGAAACTTTTGACTGTCTGCAGTCCTTAAGACATTGTTACTTCTTTACAGGACATAAGCTAAACAAGTTCTGTTCAGAGCCATATATAGCTGCTAATACATTAACTTGATAAGGGTGTTTTGTGGACTTAAATGTACAGATGAATTGCCATAGTCAGCTCTGTGTGTAAATTTCATTTTTGGTAAAGTTAGATCATTTATCTGGTTCATTCTGTGGTTCCCATGTGTTTACAATGTGAGTGGTGAGTGCATCTTGTACTATACGGCGAAGGAGAGGGAGCTCCACACCAAGGCCTTCAAGTAATGGTAGAAGGAATGGTGCAGAGAGGAGAGGTATGGCTACATTGGAGATTGTGGGCTAACCTGAAAGGATATGATCCTATACAGAGGTGATGGCCTGCTTCCATCCAGGAGGGAACTATAGTCCTCAGTGGATGGTTTAAATGTTACTTCGACGGACATTCAAACTAGCCAAGGGACGTGATGGAAAAAATAGGGGAGGCAGAAAGTGGCCGACCACAGACTGAGATAGAGAGTAGGGAGATTCCAAGGGGAGAGAGTCCCACTAGGATGCAAGTTATTCAAGGAAGCAGGAAGATAGCAAAGGAGGAAGGGGGGAAGGAGCAGTCAAAGGAGAAAGGTGAGGAAGTGGGGAACAATTGGTAAAAAGGAGAAAGCGACAAGAAGACAGCTAGCAAAATATGGAAGGACATGTGTGCCAGTGCTAAAGTCTGGGAAATGATATCCCAGAACTAGAGGCCATCATGGCGGAGGCAGATCTGGACATTGTGGCCATTGCCGAATCATGGTGTACTGACAACTATGTCTGGGACATGGTTGTTCCTGGCTATACAATGTTCAGAACAGCTAGGGTAGGAAAGAAAATAGGGGGAGTGGTGCTTTATGAGAAGGAAAACATAAAAGCAATGAAGGTAGAAGGAATTCGTGGGGGAGCAGAGGTGATGCTGGTCACCTTCGAGATGAGAAACAGAGCCACTATTCAGACAGGAGTGATCTACAGGTCTCCAACACAGGGGAGGACTTAGATAAAGAAATGTTAGAAGCAATGGGCAAAATGGCTGAAAAGGAGTAGATGTTGCTGGTGGAGGACTTCAACCTGCCAGATGTAGTTTGGAGCATTTCTGATGCAGTATCAGCTGGGAGAAGACACCCTGGACTCCCTGCAAGGGGTGTTCTTCAGGAAAGTAGTTAGTGAACCCGCTCATTATGGGGCAATACTTGACCTGGTTCTTACTAACAAGGACAGTATTGTAGATATGAAGGTTGGAAGCCATCTAGGGACCAGTGATCACTGTACAGTGTATTTCAACATAAGGACAGTGGCAGACTCCAACCACACAAGAGTGAGGGTCCTGGCCTTCAGAAGGGCTGATGGTACAAAGATTGTTGAATGTCTAAGGGATGATCTGGCAGGGGAGATGACCTGGGGAAGGCTGGAGGAAAAGTTAGTCAAACTAAAAGACAGCATAGTGAAGACAACAAACCTCAGTGTCAGTCAAGTAAGCAAAGGCAAAAGGAAGGTGAGACCACTATGGTTTTTTGAAAGAAGTGGCAAAATAAGTAAAGGCTGAAAGAGTACCATTCAGAAAGTTTAAGGAAACTCAGAGGGAGGATAGGGAACCATATCAGGGAAAGCAGTAAGGAGTGCAGAATGAGGAAAGAATAGCTCAGGCAATATCAAAAAAGTACAAGATATTTTGGGGGGTATGTTAGCAAGAAAAGAAAGGCAAAGGGATAGATTGTATGGTTAAAGATAAGGTAAGGTAACGTTTACAGGTATGGTGCCGAATCCTGGAGGCTCTGGGCACTTTACATAGAAACAGGCAGGGTAATGCAAATAAAATAAATTACAGAAATAAATACATAAAAGTACATCATGCAACACATAATACCTCATAAAACAAATACCTCAGCCCTTCTTGAATTCACCTCCTTCGTTCATAAAGCCATGGATCGGAAGCACTTAGTGGGGTCAGTGCACATTGGCCTCACTAAAGCTTTTGATACAGTTAACCACTCCCTCCTAATTGACTCCCTCATTATGATCAGTGCCTCCCCCGGTAAGACATGTTGGTTTAAGAGCTACCTTGAGGGTAGATCCCAACAGGTTAAAATCTATGACAAATTGTCCACCAGTCAACTGGTCCACTCTGAGGTCCCTCAAGGGTCCATTTTGGACCCCTTATTGTTTAACGTTTTTCTTAACTCCTTACTTGGTATTACTTGGTTGGAAAGAACAGAAGAAGGCCAGAGCCCATCAAGACTGTTTTCCCACCCTATGGGACATTATTTATCTATTATCCTCAACCAAACATCTAATTTGTTTTTAAAGACAGTGGCACTAGTTGCCTCTACCAATTCTTGTGGCAGGTATTCCATACAATGGATGCTCTTATTGGAAAAAGTTTCCCTTTGCTGGTTTTATGTTTTACTTCAAGCTGTTTATTATGCAGTCTCTGAACATGTCTCCTTTTGAGTGTGTTAGACCACATTTTTCATTAGATCTGGTGAATTTATTAAATTAAAACCATAAGCATATCACTTCTTAATCTTCTAGTTTGAAGAGAGAAGAGACCAGTAGCTTTAAATCTGTTCTGATAATCCAAGTTTGTTAATCTTGGAATCATTCTAGTTACTCTTCTTTGAACCTGTTCAAGAATTGCTATGTCTTTTTGGTTTGGATTCCAGAAAGGGAGCCATAGTCTAGATATGGTCTAATGTATGCCCTATACAATGGAATAAGGCATTGTTCGATGCGATTAACAAAAGTGCATTTTATTTGCCTCAAAAGTCTGTTGGTCATGCAAGCAGTACTAACACAGTGATCATTAGATGTAAGTTTATTATTAACATATATCATTAAATCTTTTTCACAATTTGATGAGTGAAGTGGTAGTCCGTTTATATAACATATTGTTTTTGGATTATTTACACCGAAATGCACTACTAAACATTTGTCTTGATTAAACTGCATATGATTTTCATTTGCCCAAAGTGTTAATTTTTCCAAATCCTTCTTTAATGCAGAAATATTTTCTTGATTATGAACCTTACCATCCAATTTAGTATCATCTGCAAATTTAACTATGAAGTTATTTGGCCCTGTTTGTAAATCACTGATAAAGAGGTTAAACAATGTTGTTCCCAAGACCGACCCCTGTGGCACACCACTTGTCACACTACCCGAATCAGACAAGATATCATCAATTCTGACTCTCTGAGAACGATTTGTCAACCAGTTTAAAGTCCAGTTGACAATATCAGGCAACAAACCTAGATTGTGCATTTTAGTAATGAGTTTTTCATGTGAGACTTTATCAAAAGCTCTACTAAAGTCCAAAATAATTACATCAGTAGGGATACCCACATCTAGTAGAGTACTTATATTATTGTAAAAAGATATCAGATTGGTGGTGCAGGAATACTTGGGAGTAAACCCATGCTGATTTGAATAATAAATTCCAAATTTTTTAAAATCTTGATCTATTAGAGACTTCATTACTCGTTCCATTAATTTACCAGCCACTGAGGTCAGGCTAATTGGATGAAAATTTTGCACAGAACCTCTATTGCCTTTTTTAAATATGGGAGTAACTATTGCTGAACACCAATCATTTGGTACAATGCTTTCTTGTAAGGATTTGTTGAAGATAATTGACAAAGGTATAGAAATATTTATAGAGGTTTTGATCAGAAACCATGGATGAATACCGTCTGGGTCGGACTAGTATTTTTTTAGTTTTTGATAGCCTGTATAATGTCAGTTGGATAGAACCTATGATAATCTACATGGTGAACTTTAAATGTACTAATAGGTGATTTTGAGAGAAGACAGAACAAAGTACTTATTAAAGAGATTTGAGGTTTCTATATCAGATAGAGAAGAGCCATTGTTTATAATGGGAGCAATGATCCTTGATATACCTTTTTTACTATTTATATAGGAGAAAGAGATTTGTGACAGTCTTTTTGTGAGCTAGTTTAAATTCTAGCATATTTTTGTCAATTTAATAGCATTTTTAAGTTTTCACAGATAGTCTGTATTTATGTAATAGAGTAGTTTTAAATGGAACAGAACTATTCTTAAGTTTCCTAAAAGTTTAATTTTATTTTAATCTGATTTTTAATTGTCTTGTTGAACCAAGGGGAATTTTTCTTTATTATTAAATTTCTCTTAGATGGAATAAAGGTATTTTCAAATAATGTACAATGTTTTTAAAAAGTCCCAAGCTTGTTGTGTTGTACAATTAAGAAGATTAGATTCCCAGTTTATGTTTTGTAAGTATTCATTGATTTTAGAAAAATTTGCTTTATTATAATTTTTTGTACAGTATAACTTCCTTTGTGTAGTTTTAACTGTTGAATTTCAAAAAGAATAGATGAATGATCACTGGTCCCAAGTGGATCCCAAATTTGTAAATTGTTAATTTGTTGCTCTATGTTAGTAAATAATAGATCCAAAATATTAGGACCTCGAGTGGGTTCAGTAACAAGTTGTTGTAATCCAGTACTAACTACCACATCTTTTAGTCCTGTCTTGGCATAGGACTGTCCTGAGAATGAGTCCCATTTAATATGAGGGAGGTTAAAGTCACCAAATATTACAGTATCTTGAGATTCTGAAAATGTGTAATTTCTTAAACATATCAGTTGTGTAATCTGAATTTGCAGATGGAGGTCGATAGATGTTATCAATAGTTATATAGGACTGCTCCTTCAATAAGATTTTAACCCATATACTTTCCAAGGAAAGGGAGAACACACTTCAAAAGAAGGAATATCATTTTGTATGTACATACAAACTCCACCGCCTTGCTTATCTAATCTGTTTTTATGATATAACTTATAACCTGGAATTTCTCTGGACCAAATTGAGGATGCATCCCACCAAGTTTCAGTTACTCCCACCACACCTATATTTAAAGTTTTACATTTGGCTTTGAGTTCTGCTAATTTGAGTTGGTTTAAAGATCTTGCATTCAAAGCTAGGAATTTACATTTAATTACCCTTACCTCAAGCCTGCCCTGGTGACATACTTCTACATGCAGATGATGCTGTGTTATTCCCCAGTCATCCAGACTCGCTAGCCTTAACCCGTGATCTCCAAACCAACTTCTCGGCAGGAGAGGAGTGGTTCACATGACACAAACTGGCCATGAACTATAAAAAACGAAGACCATGCTCTTCACTAGCCCTCAAAAGAGACCTAAAACATCCATCCTCTACATATTCAACTGCCTCATTGCCCCCATTGAACAAGTTCAAACCTTTAAGTACCTCGGGATAACCCTTGATAGCACCCTGTCCTTCTCGGATCACATACGCATAGTATCCAAAACAGTTAATAGTAGGTTGGGAAATCTCTATAGGCATAAACACTGTTTGCCCAAAGAGGTCCTCTGAGCTGTGGTCACTAGCTCCATTCTCTCTGTTGTGGATTATGGACTCATCATCTATGGCACAGTCACCAACACAGCACTAAAGAGAGTCCGCATTGCCTTAAATAAGGCCTGTCATCTGGTCTCGAGAGTACACAATAGGCTGCACACGTGTGACCTTTATTCCAACACTAACTGGCTCAACCTCAGTGACAGAATTAAGTACCACACCTGCCTACATGGGAAGAAAATCAGCTTGGGCCTAACATCCCCCCAACTCCCTGACTCCGCTAACCCAGGCCACAAGCTCATATACCACCAGGTATGTTTCTAACCTCACCTTCCAAGTTCCCTTTTGCCAAACAAATCAAGCCCAATGATCCTTTATCTACTGGGCTCCCAACTGGCTAAATGGGCTTCCCACCAGTTCCCTTGATGTTCTCATGCTTGGCCCTTTCAAGCACCTCCTGAGAAATCACCTTGTTGCGTGCAGTCACTGTGACTGCCCTTTCTAACTCCCTTACTTCCCCCTCTCCCCTCATCCTAGTCTCCTTTTTGCGCCCCTTTTTTCCCTTCCTATCAACCTTCTGCTATCTCTTGCCTCCCCCCCTACTTCCACTGCATCCTTCTACAGTCCTGTCTGTTCCTCCTGGCCTCTTTTCCCATTTGTTGACCTCCCTTTAAGGCTGCTCCTTCTGTTCCTTATCCCTTCCATCTCTTTTCCCCGAAGATTCTTATGTCTCCCCCCCACCCCTCCATCAGATGAAGCCTACCCAGGACAAAGTCACCTCTGGCTGCCTCCCCTTCCCATTTCACCCACTAATAACCCAACAATCTCCTAGTATATGTAGTTACTGGCAACTATATGGTTATAAATACCTGTATTAACCTTACCCAGTCTCTGATATCATGCTTGCTATTGAGACCACCTCCTGAAATCTTTGTTATCTGGATAAGTATCGTTAGTCTTATTTTTCATGATGTGATTCTGTTGTCTTGTTTACATACAACTCGTTTTACTCTTGGTAAAAAGTTGGTTTTGCATACCTGTATTAACCTAACCTTGTCTCTGAATCTTGTAAACTCTTTACAGCTGCTTTCTGATGCTTTTTGTTTATATGATATATTTATGTCTGCTCTTTTGTTTTTTATTGATGTGGAACCTATGTAAAAGAGTCTCTGACTTAGAGGTATTTGTAATCCGAGATTTCAATAAATAAATAAATAAATCAATAAATACAGTCTTAGAGACGTAAAACAGCTCTGATTAGTCTGAGTAAGCCAACTTAAAAACATAAGTCTTTAGACACCTTTTAAAAGCCTTCACCATTGGGGCCTCCCTAACAAGGATGGAAAGTGGGTTCCAAAGGGCCAGTGCGGTCACCTCAAAAGCTCGATCACCAGATGTTTTTAACCTGGCCCTTGGAACCGCAAGGAGGCCCCTGATGGAGGAGTGGAGGGAATGGACTGCAGTGCCAGGTATCAGGAGATCAGTCATGTAGCCAAGGCCCAGTCCATATAGGGCCTTATAGACCCTTATAAAGTGGGGAGGGACTGTATGTATGGGGACCAAGAAAAGGCAGATATCTTAAACACTTCTGCTCAGTTTTCAGAGTACAAGGTGAAGGAGAAGGACCACACAAATGCACCAGTGGTTTTGAGGAGAGGGAAATGGATACTAGTCCCTTTTCTGAGGAAAGAGTCCAGAAAGAACTCACTAATTTGAAGATGGACAAAGCCATGGGGTCAGATGGGATGCATTCAAGGGTGCTGAGGGAGCTCATGGAGATATAGTACTAGCTGCACCTCTGGCAGACTTATTTAACAGATCACTGGAGACCGGCAAGGTCCTGGAAGACTGGAGAAAGGCAGATGTAGTCCCACTTCACGAAAGTGGTAACAAGGAAGAGGTGAGCAATTATAGGCCAGTCAGCCTGACATAGGTGGTGGGAAAGTTAATGGAAACATTATTAAAGGGAAGAATTGTGGAATACTGTATCTGGAATCCAATGAATTACCGGACCCGAGGCAGCATAGTTTCATAGGGGGAACGTTGTGACAAACAAATCAGATGGATTTCTTTGGCTGGGAAACCAAGCAGCTAGGTTTTAATGCAAAAAAGTACAAAGTAATTCATTTGGGCCACAGAAACCTGGGGGCAGAGTACAAAGTGGGGAGAGTGATACTGACAGTGACCAAGCAAGAAAGAGATCTGGGGGGTAGTCATATTGGATGACCTAAAGGTGGCCAGGCAATGTGACAAGGCAGTTGAGAGGGCTAGTAGGATGCTGGGGTGCATAGGTAGGAGTAACACCAGCAGGAAGAGGAAGGTGGTGTTGCCCTTATATAGGTCACTAGGTAACACCCCACTTGTAGTGAGTCTACGACATTTCACTCCTGTCATTTCACTCCCGCCACTTTCACTCTCATCATTTCACTCCCGCATAATTTCACCCCCATGCACACTCACTCCCAGGTATTTCACTCCCACGCCGAAAATCATGTCCCCATTCCTCAGTTTGTTTTAAGAAAACAACTCCCTAGCCTGACAGGATCCAAACATCACTTTGGTGCAAGGTCTGCTTTAAAATCCCTCAAGGAGAGACTAAAAGAGTTCAGTATGTACACCCTGGGGGAGAGAAGGGAGAGTGGAAATATGATAGAGACCTTCAAATACCTCACGGGGGTTAATAAGGTACAGGAAGGAGAGGAAGGTGTTCTAGAGCAAGGGGTTATGATATGTAGCTAAAAGGAAATAGATTGAGAAGAGATGTGAGGAAGCACTTCTTCACAGAAAGGGTGATGGATTCCATGGGAAACAGTGGGGGCCCAAACCAGTGATGAGTTTCAAAAATGCCTGGGATAGACACAAAGGAATCCTAAGAGGAAGGAAGGGGGTGGTAGAAACAGTGCTGTAGGTCAAGTAGGGTCTGCATCAAAAGTGATCATAATTAAAAATGGGCAGACCAGATGGGCCCAGTTGTCATTATCTGCTGTCAGTTTCTATGTTTCTGTCTGACAGGTTATGTGATTCAAATGGATACTGTGTAAAATTATCACTATTTGCAATGTCCACACTGGAAAGTGTGTGGTACATATAATTTGTATTGTACTAAGCTACACAGAAATGATAATCAAATGGGCAATAATATATGCATTGAGCAAGGGAGAAAAAATCAAGGGGAACACATGTGAAGCAGTATATTACTCATAGAGTGGTGACACCATGATAGGTGCATACTGTATAAAGTTATGGTATTATGATGGTACCCAGCTGTATACCAATGCTGAGTTAGCTACAATATAGGATTTAAGTTTTTGGGTGGGTGGGGTTATAATCAAGGCATTGTCTACACACTAATGACACATAGCCAAGCATGCTCCCTACAATTTGCAACCTTGTTTTTTTTTTTACCACTTTATTCATCTTTGGGACATCACTTGTAAAGTGACAAATAATAAAGAAATGTACGGATTGTAGACCTAGGAGAACGATTTGACCTGCATTTTCAAGGGACAAGAACACATTAGGCTAGGAGTGGATTCAGGCCTTAATGTTGACAATATTCCTATAAATAACTGAGGAGGTGTTGGGGGTGATATGTCCCCTGAGGTGGAGGCACTCTTCTAGAAATTTTTATCCATGAGTGTAGTCAGAGTACCTGAGATATTCATTCTCAGAACCAGAAAGCAGATTCCATTTAGTGCTAAAGAACAATTTAAACTGTCTGTTTTAAAATATAAAGAAAGGCATTCACTTTATGTTATAGTGCCTGCATCAATACAAAGAAAAAATGCAGAGTCACCTTGAAAAAACATTGAAATTCCACTTTTACTATCTAAATTTACAAACAAATAAATGAATATTTGTACCCTCCTGCCTGAACACTTTCCATCTGACAGTCTGCTCCCTAGAGGCAATATATTCTGCCTCTTTGTAGACCCACTGAAAGCTGGGCAAGGGCATCATTATGGGGCAGCCAGGTGTTACAGTTGACACCCCTATGATTTCTTTGCAACCCCCTATGAAGCCCCTTGCAACCCCGGGAAATACCTAAAACATTGTTTGCCTGGCATTCATTTATACAAAATGTGACAGGAGAACGAGCTTTGCAACACTTATGATTCTGCAGAAATGATACTCTGTTATTGGTAAGGTCCCACCTTCCTGTAGAGGACACCTCTTCTGTCTGACTGCTCTTCCTGCAGTGCCCACCCCCCCCATCCAAGCACTCTGCCTTGGTGCCGATAAGTCTAACTACCTTTTGTCTTACTTAACTGCTCAAATCTAACCCCCTTTACCTCTATGCTATTTAAGACCTGCTCTGTCTTCTTCTTTCTAGCTGCTTGCCCCTGAACATGGCTGATCCAGCTCACCCACGGTCGGCCGGCACCCAGCCAGCCACGACCAAGACCAGGACACCCGCCTGCAGCTCCTTGGAAGGTACGGACAGGCAGTCAATCGGAACACTGGTGCTTCCAGCAAACCCACTCTGATTGGCCAGGAGTTTTGCCCTGCTATAGACACCTGGCACTTTGTTAGATTTTCGATAGAACTAAGCACATTTCAACTGTGTTATTAGGAGTTTTCAACTGTATTAGCTGGATTGTAATTTCTATTACTATTTTAAAGTGCTTACACCTCTTCTGTCTGACTGCTCTTCCTGCAACGTCCCCCCATCCAAGCACTCTGCCTTGGTGCCGATAAGTCTAACTACCTTTTGTCCCCCCAAGTGGCTAGTTTTCCATTAGCAGGTTATACAGACCTGCCACTAGAGGGATTCTTGGTCTTCTACATAAATCACTGTATTCATTCGTGGGCAATATGGCCTGCATTATCATTCTACTTCTTTCCCGGTGCTGCTACAAGGGGACTTGAGTCTGAAGGGTGGATGGCCACTAACTAAGCTGCTCCTGCTCTCCTTGTTCCCCTTTCTGCTGTATTTTCTCATCTAGGTTTTAAGTGAGTACCTAGGTGGGCAAATTTCTTGCCTAGAAAATATTGCACTAATACAAATCATGAGACCACTCAATCTGGGACCATGGCTCTCCTTATTGTGTTTTTATTGCTCCTAAGGTGCAGAGTTTTCAGCAATACAGTGCAATTAAGTACCTCAATGCAATTCAGTTCTCCAATGTACCTTATCAATACCTAATGTTATAACAGTCTACCGTGCAGACACTATGTCATTCTCCTCTCCCTTTTAGCCTATTCCCCAGTTAGCTTCTACACCCCTTGCTACTGTCCTCACCTATGTCTACCCAAGCACTTACATTGATCACGATCAACTGTCATTACAGTGGTACCGCCTCTTGCATAGCCACCGATATGGTTGCTGTGAAGAAATAAAAAGCAGTCTCCATTCTTATAAGCTCCTTAAGAAAGTTATACTTCTGCTTCTTCTGCTCAGGAAATGTGGAGCTCAACCTGCCCCCCACACAACTTACCTCGCCTATCGATTTTGTTGAGGCCACAGGTCTCAAAATGATGATGGTCAACATTTAAGCCTGCCTAAAAACTTGTACAGCTGCAAGCCTGGAGCTGCACATGTTAACCCAGACCTTATCATAATTACTGAGTCGTGGTTAAAAAGACGAACACTGATCAACAAATATCTCTGCAGGGCTACAATTTATTTAGAGCAGATAGAGTCTAGAAGGGGTGTGTTATCTACGCCAAATCTAAGTACTCTGTCACCAATATTAGTTTCAAATCTCTAGCCAAGGAATTTGAGTTAGTTTCACAGGAGCCTTCATCTCCCTCCTCGGAATGTATCACTATCCTAGGTGGCTATAGACCCCGCTCTGGTGGTGATGAAGTCCTTAATCTTTGAAATCCATGTTCGTAGATGCAAAACTGAAACAATATTTCTAGGAGCTCTAAATATGGACTCGCTGTCACCTAAATCCACGGCCTCAAATCCCTTTGTGACGAGCTATGTCTTGGGCAATTAGTCAGTGAACCTACTAGAAACAACACTCTAAATACTGCCAACAGTTCCATTCTAGACGTGGTACTAACCACCCATCCACACAAAATATCTCATTTGGCAGTGTTTCTAACGACATGAGCGATCATGGAATTGTTGCTTGCATAAGATCTCAAATTAAGGCCCTCCATAACCCATCTTTTATAACAAAAAGATCCTTTCGCAAATTCAGTGCAGTAAACTTCCTATCTGACCTGAGCATGATCAGATGGCAAGATCTTTACCTAGCCAAAGATGTCAACAAGGCAGCTTGCATCCTAATGACAAACTCACTACAATAATAAATAAGCATGCCCCTTTCATCAAAGTAAGGTGCGAACAATTCCAACCCCTGGTTCACCTCGGATCTCAAGGCAGCCCTTATAGTTCGAGATAAGCTCTGGGCTAAAGCTAGACATTCCAAAGAATCTTGGATTGGCAGGCCTTTAGAACAGCCAGGAATAACTGTGTGAAAAAACTTCACTCTGCTAAAGCTAACTATTATATTTCTACTCTTGAACAAGCTAAAGGTAACCCTCATAAAATATGGAAGACTATCAAAGCTATAGAAGGACGGCCCATGGCCCCTCTGTCCCAACAAAGATAGTTGCAAGTGGCAAGATTGTGGAAAACAAGTCCTTAATCCTGGAGGAACTTAACTCCCACTTTGCCACAGCTGGATTAACTTTTGACTCGTCACCTTATGCTGTGCTGCGGTGAGCCAGCATACCCCTCCCGCCACATCTAGTCCTGCACCCAGCCCCTTCCAACTTCGCATGAGATAACTATAAAGAAGTAGAAGATTCTCTTCTTAACTTAGACACCAAAAAGTGCAGGAGACGAGTGGCTTGAACCCTTTTCCTAAGGTCATCGCCCATCTCACTGCCCCAATTCTCCACATCTTCAATCTTTCCATTACATCTGCTACTGTGCCGTCCTGCTGGAAATCAGCACATATCCTCCTTCTTTTAAATCTGGTGACCCATGCGATGTAAACAACTATAGGCCTATCTCCATATTGCCTATCCTTTCTAAAGTTCTCGAAAAACTGATCCATATTCAGTTAAAATCTCACTTGGAAACCTTCTCTCTCATTAACCCAACTCAATCTGGCTTCCGGGCTAATCATAGCACAATCACCTCACTAGCAAAAATAACCAATGATTGGATCTCTGCTATAGATGCTAAGAAGGTAACTGGTGCAATCTTTTTGGACCTCAGCAAAGCTTTTGATACTGTTGATCACAAACTATTAGTCAATTGCCTTGCAAAGTTGGGTGCCACATACCATACCACCCAGTGGTTCTCTAGCTACCTAACTGGAAGATTCCAAAAAGTAAAGGCGGAAGGCTTTTTTTCTGCTGCCTTGCCAGTTGCAAGAGGAGTCCCCCAAGGATCCATCTTAGGCCCTATCTTGTTTTCTCTGTACATTAATGACTTAGATGCTAACATATCTCGTCCAATCTGCACTTTTTGCAGATGATACTGTGTTGTATACTTGGCTCATCGTTATCTGAAGTCAAGGGAGTGCTTCAAGCGGACTTCCGCAAACTTGAGCATAATCTAATAAAGGCAAAGCTTCTGCTCAATGCTAAGAAGACTAAAGCGATGATATTCTCCCGCAGTGCTGTCTCAGGCCCCCCCAATACCCTTGCCCAAGACTTCATTGTCATCACGCTAAACGAGCCTCTGGAAGTTGTAACCAAATTTAAATATCTAGGTATCTGTATCGACAATAAATTATCTTTCAATGACCACGTCAAAGATGTCTCTAGAAGGTTAAAAGCAAGGTTAGGTTTCTTCTACAGAAATAGGCCCCTTTTTCCCCTTGAAACTCGAAACAAGCTTGTACAGGCCACTTTTCTCCCCCTACTCGACTATGGCGATGTAATCTATTCCTCCACCACTCTTGCAAATCTAAGTAAACTGGACATCCTTTATCACCGTGCGTTACAGTTCATTACCAACTCCCCTTACCGTTCGCACCACTGTGACTTATATGCAGCTGTTGGTTGGACATCCCTTACTACTAGACGCCTGCTCCATGCTGGGCTATGGACTCTTAAACTGCTCCTGCAGAAATTGCCAAGCTATTTCTCTTCCCTTATTAGTATCTCACATAGTGCATACTGGTTAAGAAAATCTGACTTTATTATGCTTGACATACCAAGGACGCGGACTTCCTTTGGTAAACGTGCTATTGCATATGCCCTTCCCTCCATTTGGAACCAATTACAAACCGTACTGAAACTAACTAGCACAGTTTCAATAAACTTCTACAAATCGCTAAGTTCAGCCAAAATAAAGACACCTGTAACTGTCATTAAGTCTCTTCCTTCCCATGTGTGCCATATTTATCCACTGGTAAGGTATAATTGATTTGTCATATTAACTGCTTTCCTTCCCCTTCTCTCTGGCTTCATCTTTGCTTACGCTCCACTGCTACTCTATCAAATCACTCCTCCCCCATATCAGTTGTAGACTGTTGTTTGTTCTAGCTGCCAAAATACTGTATATGTATTGCACACACAGTCATCATGTTTTATTTATCATTATGCAACCTGTAAGTAAGCTTCCTGTCTCATATCAATGTTAACCACCTACGGTCACCCTATGTGGTACCCTTGTATGTATATCCAGCCTGTATCATGTAACATGCATTTCATGTATATACTGTTATTACCTATCTGTGTTTGTACTTTAAGTGTTTATGTCATAGGACCTCCTTGTGAATGAGCTTGCTCAATGGAGTTTTCCTGCAATAAACTTGAACTTGAACTTGAACTTGGTAAGGTCCCACCTTCTTGTAGAGGACAGCTACCCCTCCTACAAATATAAAGTCATGAGAGTTCCACCTTGTAAATATTTCCAGTATACCAACTACATTCTTTCGGCCCAATTCTAGAAAGTGTATACCACAGCGTAATGCATTTGTGCCAATAGAAATGTCACATATCGCAAATACAACAAGCAGTTGTGACATGTGAGATTCTAGAAAACGACACGCGCCAGAACATAAGTAAATAAGCAAAAGGCGACTTATGCAGCAGTTGCAACAATCTCGCAGGTACACCAATGCAGAAATGAGCATATGCCAAGAAAATACAAGAGAAACGCCAATGCGGGATTCTAGAAGCTGCTGTGCGACAAGTTACACCAAGCTTTGATGGTGTAACATACACCAGGTGGGGGCAGGTGTAAGTTACACAGTATATAAAGAAGCACTGCCAGGCAGGCTGGAGAGACAGTTGCACAGCACTGTGAGAGGGAGGAGAGAGACAATGGAAGGACCAGCAGCAATGCTAGTACTGTTACTACTGGACCAGTGGGACAGGCACAGGAGGTGACAGAATGACCAGAACCAGTGGAACAGGCAGCATCCAGGATGGCACAGACCTGACTGATGCCATGCACCACACATGTACAGGCTGAGGAAGACATACCAGGGCCTGATGGAGGAACAGTGTATTGCATGTTACCGACTGCCCCAGGTCATCATCTATGGGATATGCGATGACCTCTGTACAGACCTGTGGAGTGCCACCCGCAGGGGGTGGCCGGTCCCTGTGGAGGTGAAGGTAACAGCAGCACTATGCTTCCTGGCAACAGGGACATTCCAGACCCCAACAGGTGACACTGTTTGCATTTCACAGCCGGCCACGTCCAGATGCCTACACCAGTTCCTGATGGCAATGGGGGCCTGCATGGATCAGTACAACACCTTCCCCCGTGAAGCACGGCAGCAGCAGGCAGTGATACAGGCTTCTACACCATCACCCAGTTCCCCCATGTTATGGGCACAATAAACTGCACCCTTGTTGCCATACGGGCACCATCAGGCAATAGGGATGTGTATGCCAACCGAAAGGGGCACCACTCCATGAATATGCAGGTAGCGTGTGACAGTTGGTGCTGCATACTGGATGTGGTTTCCCAGTACCCTGGTTCCATGCATGATGCCTGCATCCTCTGCCACAGTGGCCTGCATGAGGCCTACCAGAGGGGCCAGCTCATGAGAGGATGGCTACTAAGCAATGTAACACAGCACACAGCACCTCAGACCTGAACACCTGCACACCATGCACACACAGGTGACACAGACCATACAGACTGATGCTGTTCCATTCATCCAACAGGAGACAGTGGGTATCCACAGCTGCCATGGGTGATGACACCACTGCACCACATGTGCACAGTAGCACAAATAAGATACAATGATGCGCACAGCCATACCAGGTGCCTCATCGAGTGCAACTTTGGTGTCCTGAAGGCACTTTTCAGGTGCATCGGTAGATCACCAGGGGCTCTACAGTACAGTCCAGAGACAACCTGCAAGATCTTCCTTGTCTGCTGTATACTGCACAACATCGCAGTGCAAAATCGTGTGCCACCACCAGACCAGCTGGAGGAGGAGGAGGAGGATGATGATGAGGATGAACAGGATGGGATTAACATGGCAGCCAGACATGACAGACACCACCATACAGATGCAGTGCTAGCACAGGCAAGTCAACATGCATGACATGACCTGAAGGAGAGGCACTACACCTAAAGAGTGCCATGAGACCACTGTGACATCCACAATAAGCCAAGCGGACATGTCTAACATAAATCACATGGGCATGCTGCTTGGTGCAGCGCACAGGACATGGTGACACTGGATGATGGCAACAGTGCCTGTGCAATTTGGCTACACTGAGTGGCACACACAGCCATGGACATGGTACAGTGTGATGCACAGAGATATAATATGGAGCCTTGGTACCAGACCACCACAACAGGTAAGAGGCGACAGGTACAGCACATGCTGCTGGTGTGGGGGGGGAATGGCTATGCAATGTGCATTACAGAACCTGGCCTGGCACTATACGACCTGGCACACAGTAGTGTAGGGAAATGCATAGAGATAGGTTGCACACTATGTGGCCCACACACCTGTGACACCTACACATATACATCACACCCAGTATACATTGACACACACTAACAGTGGAAACAGTGCCATGCAGTGGGCTGTGCATGCAGTGAACTGTAACACACCCTGTGAGAAAGGACACACTGAAAAGGGCAGCAACGCAGGTGCCAATGGCATGTGTGGCACAGGAGGCAAAGGGTGCACAGAGGCCACAGACACAATGCTGGGACAATGGCATCACCAGGCACAATGCATCTGCCATGGCCACTGATACATGTAAACAGTGCAACCACAACAGGGACACAGCACCGGTGGCACAGACCCGTAGACATATGGCAGTGAGACACACCAATGCCTGTTCCACTGGTGCCACCCACAGGGAACACTGGATCCCCTGGACGGAAGGGTGCCATACAGGCATGGGGCCACCACACAGCTGGGACATACAATGTGTGGTGGCATGGGTGCCAAACCATGCACAGTGAGCTGCAGTACACAAGACACCAGGCAGATGTGGCCACTGGAGTGTGCCATGGGCCGTGAGCTGCTCGGCCAGCACACAGACTGGATGAACAGTGAGGAAACACTGGGGACAGCAGGCACCACCACAGGTGAGCCCCCATGTGAATGGTGGGACACACACACACATGACCATGCACACCTGAGACAGACACGCAGGCTCAGTGATGTAGTAAAACAGTTTAATGTAAAGAATTGAACAACAGGGACACATGGAAACAGAAAATGGGGAAAGGGTCTGAACAACAGGAAACAGGACAATAAAACACAACAATGTAATATAACACCCCAAGCAGACACCCACAACAGTCCCAAATGCCCACCCACACCCACAAACAACCAAACATAAGTCCCTACAACAACTAAACAACCCCACCCCCATAGACAATCACAAACATGTATACAATCCCACCCATATATAGATTCCACCAATACATACAATCCCACCCAGAAATTAAACCCACCCATATATACAATACTACCCATATAGACAATCATAAACATATATACAATCCCACCCATACATAAATTCCACCAATATATACAATCCCACCCAGAAATCAAACCCCCCCATATATACAATACCACTCATATATAGAATCCCCCACACACATACATTCCACCACCAAAAACATAGTGCATCAGCACAGCGGCTATGTCTACATAACTCTGCCAACCAGAACTGCAGACCATGCAGGCACCCTATAATATCCAGAATAGTCACCACCAGGGTCACCAGGCACTGTTAACTTGGAGCACCCCCCTGCAAGGGAACTTCCCAAGGCCCCCTAGCAATGATGTCCACATCATCCCCCTGCTGTTGCTTCTGGACAATGTCCATTGGCTGCGGCCCAGGGTCCCCCGATGCTGGCGCATCCACACACTGAACGGCACCCATAGGTGATGCATCCTCTGCCTGCTGTACTGCTACATCCACCACCATGGGATCAGTAGGTGGTGTGGCCATGGCCATGGCCATGTCCACCTTCCCTGCAACCTCTTCCACCGTGTCTGGCTCAACATCTGTCTGTGGAACAGGCTCCGACTGCCCACCATCTGTGGGGTCCTGCACATCCACCTGCTCCTGTGCATCATCCTCCAATGCCTCCACAGGCTCCCCCTCCTCCAAGGAGGATGAGCTGAGTGGTAGGACCCATGCCCTCCGCTGCCAGTGGTGCATGCACTGGCTGTACTCCCTCTGTGTCTGATGCCTTCAGCTCTGCCATGGCCCTCAGCAGTGCCCTCTGCCACTGTGACAGTCAGCTACGACCATCTGTTGGTTTGCAAAGGATGCAGTCAGTGTGGGGCCTGGCCATGTATGGCACACACACAGGACATGTTTGGTCGGCGTGTGCCACCATGTGGCTGACCACCATGGCCACGGCACATGAGGACCACTGCATGCACTCCCGACCTCCATTGTAGTGCCTCCTGCCTGAGGCTGCTGACATGGCCATGCTGCACATCCAGGGATGCTCCTGATGCACCTATGGGGATGGTGAGACGTGTGCAGCTAAACATGTCATGGTCCATGTGCCAGCAGTGTACCATCAGATGTACAGCCGAAGGCATACAAACCTGCAACTGTGTCCTGTCCAGACCTCATCTCAGCGTCCCTGTGCCATGCCACGCTAATCATGCACTGCAGAATGCCTGGATCCCTATGCGACAGATCCTGCCAGCAGTGGTGCAGCTGGTGGACCGTCCGGTGTATACCGCTGCTTGCCCCCAGCCATGCGCTGATGACTTGCCACACATGGTCCCACTCTGTGGTGGTGTGCTTCCTGCACCCCAGTGGCAGCATCATCCTGCCCCACTGTTGCACACAGTTAACTAGCATGGTGGTCTCCATTGGGGTGAAATTAGGTGACAGCCTGCTCAGCCTGAGGGCTGCTCCAAAGGACATTTCCAGAGCATGTTGTGATACCTGCCTGTGGGGAAGGAATAGCACACGAGTCAAAACACAATGCTATTGCGGATGTGTTGATGACCCCCTACCCACCCGGTGTAACATCTGCCTGCATACATGGTGCATGGTGATGGGCCAGAGCCACAGGTCACACAATTTCACTCCCCCACCACTGGAGGTACTCCCTACACTGACAGCACGCACTGCAGGAAGCTTGGATCGGCAGTGCGGTGCCATGCACATGAACAGGCACACACTGCCACATACTGCCCAAGTAGTGTATCATAAGGCCACCAGCCCCCTGCAGAGGTGTGATGCTGCCTAGCCCTGTAGAGTGTGGGTGTGGTCAGACAGCACTGCATGCTGCCCTGCCACAAGTCCATACGTCCACCGTCACAGGTAGTAGCACGCATCTCAACCTGGCATGTGACCAGGGTGCAGTCCCATGACCCACCACTGCTGACAGTATGACATGTGACAAACACCTACCTGGACTGTGCACTGCATGTTCAGGGATGGGTGGCACTGCTGTCCTCGGTGGTACACCTGGATGGGGGATGTGCATGTCATCATTAGCTAGTGGTACAGTGACTACAGCAGCTGCAGTGGTGTGGCAGTGTCCTCCTACCTGGTCCCATGCGGTGGCACTGTCTCCTACACAGGGGGCATTGAACAGCAATGTTAGGCACACAGTGTAATACATGGATTGGAACAGTGCATGCTGTGCAGTGGCTACTACTCACCTATGGCCTGGGTGTGTCTGCTGTGGTGCTACAGTGGGATAAGACATGGGTTAGTACAGTGCTGGCATTGTGACTGTGGCCTGCTGCCTGTGGGTGCTGCATACCTCTCAACCATGCCTGACTCCCAGGTATGTCCCTGAATATGCCCCAGGAATGTCCTCAGGCTACTCTGCATGGCATACCTATTACTGAGAGGTGGGGACGTGACCCTTCCTGTAATGCCAGCAGGTGTGGTGGCAGTCATGGTGCCATTGTCGACATGCCAAGCATACTGATCAGGATGTGGTACACAGCATGTGGAACACATTCAGACATGCCAGCAGATGTGTTCCTGTGTGTGTGTTCCACTGACCATGTTCTGTCTAAGGCTAGTCCTGTACAGTCTGTTGTGGCCTGTCCTGTGTTTGGGGGGGCTGAAAGGTATGGCCTGCTGTGTCCCAGTATTTGTCAGTTTGCAGACTGGTGCTCACCTGCTCCACCTGTCCTGTGGCACTGCTGTGCCTTTGCACTGCTTTCAGCTGTCCAACCTGAAACACACGAGATGGTGCTGTGGCCTAACTATACCACGGGGCCACAAGACGCATGTGGCGCATATACACACTGCATGTGTATCACAGGTCACAAGTGTGCAGTTGCAGTATGTGGCACAGATGTGTGAACCTGAGAACCACATATGTGGCCTGCAGATACAGAGGTGTACATGGTGTGCAGCCCTCGTGAGCTGTGATGTCATGCAATTGCATACTGGCCGTCCGAGTTGCAGCCTATGTGTTTGTATGCAGTGTTGTAATGCTGCTATCTGACACATGTCCTGTCACAGAGCGTGGTGATGAGTGGCACCATGCAGATGTATGGTGCAGTACTTTCAGGACACTGCAAAGAGGTACCCTGTTGTGGCAAATGCAGGCTGCATCTCCTGCAGGGATATTGGGGGTGGATGTGACAATGTGATATGGGATTGCTGACAGCAAGGAACATTGCTTATGCGACTGTGCAACACATGTGTGCACAGTTATTGTTGATGTCAGGGAGGGTTGCATGCCTGCACACTTGTTATATTGCAATGTCCATACCTTTAATGCTGTACATTGTTGTAATTGTGTGTGACACATGTTACTACATTAAACTTTGCTGTTGATTGACATACACCATGGCCCTGTGTGTAGTCACTGTGATGGAACCTGTGTGTTGTATGGGCGTTGCTCTGTGTAGACAACAGCAGTGCTATACTGTCTGTCCCATGGTGTCATTTGATGTGTGTTGTTGCAAGCACATGGCATGGCTGTGTGGGATGCAAAGTGCCCTGCACTGTCACAACACAGGGGCCGTGCACATGTGGTGCACGCCACCAGTGTCGGCAGTGCACAGTGGTGTGCCAAGTTCCCAGCCCCACCCCTGCTCAGCACAGCCATCAACTGTGCTGGCTGTGGTCCTGTCTGGTACCAGACCACCCTGGGGCATCTCTGGCCCTGGCGGTGCAGCACCAGTGGCACATGGGCCTGGGGCACCAGGCCACAGACATGTACTGGAGCTGTGCCTCCAGTGCTGCTCACCTGCCATGAGTATCACTGTATTCACAACCTGGTGGCCATGGCCAGTGTGGAGTGCCTGGTGGCAACTTCATCTATGTCATGTGCCTGGTGGCAACTACATCTGTGTCATGTGCCACTATTCTCTGCATGCCATCTAACGTGCGCATGGTCTGGCACTGGACACATGTTCACCAGGGTGTCTGCCTGGTACTGTACTGCTTGTTGCACGTGCAGTGTGTGTGTGTGTATGTGTGTGTGTGTGAGAATGGGGTTTGCAAGTCCAGGACTTCCGCAGTACCATGGCCATCATGTTGCAGTCCTGTGGGCCATGCGGACCTGCAGTGTTGTCCACTGTCCACTGTCACTGGTGTGTGTGCTCTGTGACCTACGTCAGGCATGCACAGCGTCTGCCATTTTGTCAATGTACCTACATGTGTGCATTGCCTTTCCATCCGGTGGGCATGTGGTATGCAGTCATTGCACTGGGCCAGGCCCCTGCCGGTAACCACCCATGCACACCACAGGCTGCTGCCATGGCCAGTGGTGCATGCTGTATGTGCCAGCAGAGGTCCAAATGAAATATTGCCTGCCTGGGCCACCAGTATGTGCAGGCCCCTGCCCGTGTCACCTCTACTGACTGCGGACATTGTGTCACCCCACTGTGGCCCATGTATGCCGTGGTCTGTGTCATACTGGTGTACATTTGTACCCTAACGACCAGTCCCGATGGCCAACATCTGCCTCTGAACACCTGTGACCAGTGCATGCTGCCGGAACACTGAGCCTATGCTGGGAATTGCTGTCCCAATTATGTTTTACCCCATGATTTTTAATACCACCACCGACCTAACAGTGCTTACCCATCCAGGGCTGTGACCACTGCTGCTGGTCTTCACAGGGTACCTGAAGCGCAACACATGACTACACTGTGTGTTGGTAGATATTTTACTGATAGTGTGCACATTCAGCTTTGGATGCACTAGACACAGTGCTTTCATGTGAACACCACCACACATGTTCACACACTCACACATACACACATTCACATGTCACACACACACCCACACCCCTGTGTAGTGCACAGTGCCCACCCTATATCATGGTACTTGGCAGACATGCCATTGCCCCTGCCCAGCCATTGCTACACTACCCAACCAACCACCATCTGTACCATGCTGCTGGACATCCTACCGCCATCTACCACGGCCATGCCATGGTCACACAAACATGTCAGGGGATGGGTGTTGGGATGTGGATGGACCCGCTGTGCTGGTGGATTGTACAGTGCCCTGCTGGACCTCCCCTGGCATTTCATCCTGTGGGCTCATGAATGTCCCTATAGTGGCCCTGCTGTGCCTCTGCCCTCTCAAGCCAACATGCCTTGTTGCCATGGGCTGTGTTGGCTATGCTATAGCTACACTGTGCATACCCCTTCCCGTGTGGACCGTATGGGCACCTGTGTGTCCTGTGGTGCAGTGGACACTGGATGCATGCCTTGCTGTGTGAGCACAGGATCTATCACACTGGTGGTGGGCATGTCCATGTGTGGTTGTGGCATGTGCCTGTGTTGCCGTTCCGATGACGAGAGTGCACTGGCGTGCATCACAGCTGGTGCACTGCTGTGATGGCCTGGGGCTGTGTCTGCATCAGCCCTGCACTGCTGCCAATGTGACTCAGGCTGCATGGTTGTGTCAGGTGATGCCGCCACTGCTTGGGTCGTGGGAGGGGGAGGGTGTTGCATTGGAACTAGTGGCTGTGTCTGTGTGTATGCGTGTGCACTTGCTGGGGATGCCACACTCTGGGCCATGTTCTGCAGCTGTTGTAGTGGCTGCAGTGCACTCACTATGGCCTGCATGGCCGTGGCCATGGCTGTATTGTGGCTCTGTTGCTGTGCCAGCATGTTATCCATGGCTGTTTTGCATCATTCCATGAATGCTGCCTGGCGTACAACACAGAGGCTGTATGCCCTAATTGCATCCCCCATGCTGCCCATTCACATAGTGTTCTCCCTGGCACATGTCTGCAGGCTACTGGTTATGTTGGACAGGTGTATCTCAAGGCTCTGTTGATGGTCCTGCATGGCCTGTCTGATATTTCCCAGCTCCTGCCTCATGTCCCCCTGCCCAGACAGCACAGACTGGCAGCATTCCCCCATATAGGCTGGTGGGGACAGATGGTCCTGCAATTCATGCACAGCCTCATCAAGCTGCTAGTCCAGTCCATGGGTACTCGAAGGGGGGTCATGGACCCTGTTATAGTCCCCTGTGTTGCTGGTGGCACAGGCTCGGATACCTGCAGACAGCTTCTGGTCGGCCTAGCTGTCTCTGCTGGTGAGGTGGCCCTGCTAGCATCCTCATTGGTCCCTCACTGCTGGCGTTGATGGCTTGCTGCACCCTCCACACTGCTGTCCACCTCCTCACCCATGGGACTGTCACTGTCCTCAATCTCTTTTGGCTGCACTATGGGGTCTGGTGTGTCAGCTGTTGGTGTGCTGTTGGCTGGGCTACTGCCACTTGCTGGTGTGCTGCTTTCTTCACCCATTGCTGTGCCAGTGTCCTGGGCTGTGCCTGCGTATCCCTGGCCATGCTGCTGCTGTTTGCATTGTCCTGCTCCACTTGGCCCATTGTCACCAGCGGCTATGGCACCTGTTGGATGGATAACGTGTCAGTGTGTGTATACAGGGTTGTCTGTAACTCTAATACTTGATTAGAGTTTCCCTCATAAGTGTGTTAGGACATTGTGGAACTGCATAGCACTTGCCTCACTTTGTTTACCAAACATACCATGTCTAGAACACCTATGTAAATACTTCCTTTACAGTTAGTATTGTCCCAAGACTGGAACTGCTCATCAATTATTTAAAACCCTGGTACATTAGTCCCAGCTCTCATACAACTGCCCTGCTATTATCCTGGCTATACAGTGCAACCATGCCCTGACGCAGCTCTGTGTCCCGCTGTGCTGCAGGGTTTAACCCACCCTATGGGCACATGTGTTTACCCTGCCATCCATGCACATGCTGTTACGTCCTCACCCCCCCCTCGGCGGGCAGTGTGTCATTACCCCATGGCCTCTCCCCCCAGGCTGCAGGACACATACCATTGCACCTTCCAACTGCAGTACACAGGGCTTCTCCCTAGGCTCCCCCCATGTGCAGCAGGACTCATACCATTGCACAGCCCCGCCAAGCAACAGTACACAAAGATTATACCTAGGCCCACCCCATATGCATCAGAACACATACCATTGCACAGCACCCCACCTAAGTGGCAGTACCCAGGGATTATACCGAGCCTTATGCCTAGCCCCCCCACGTGCAGCAGGACATGTACCTTTGTACAGCCCCCCCACCAAGCAGCAGTTCACAGCGGTTATACCTAGGCCCACATCCATGTGCAGCAGTACTATTACCATTGCACAGCTCCCCTCCCAAGCAGCAATACAGAGATTACACCTAGGCCCACTCCTATGTGCAGCAGAATGCAGACCATTGCACTGCCCCCAATGGCAGTACACAGGACTTCTCCTCAGCTTCCCTCCCCACATGCATCAGGATACATGCCATTGCACAGCCCCCAAGAAGCAGTACACATAGATTATCCCTAGCCCCCATGCAGTAGGCAATGCAACATTGCACAGCCCCCCCAGTTGGACACAGAACTGTAACCTAGGCCCACCCCACAGCCAGCAGTGGGCACATGTCATTGCACAGGCACACCACTGCCCTGCGGTTTCAGCCTACATGTCCTTTCCCCATACCCCCCACCATTGAAGGTGGTTGCAGTACAGTTGCCATGTCCTGACTATCACATGCATTATTACCTGTTGTCCCTACTTGTGGCTGTTTGACATCTGAAGGTTTCCAGGTCTGTGTCACCACTGAAGTTCTGCTGGCTCAGGTGTGTGGCTATCCTCCTCTCCAGGCTGGTGAGTGTCTGCTGCTGGGTGGCTCAGCCCTCTGTGCCCTGTGCACTGCATCTGTTTTGTGCCAGCTTCCTCTTCACAAGGCGCTTCAGGTTATAGTACTTTTTTTGGAGATCATGCACTGTTCTCCATTGTGGTGCTATAGCATTGATCTTGCATGTGACCCTGTCCCATGCCTTCCTTCTTTTCTTCCTCCTCTTCTTTTTCTCTCCTCCATGGTTCAAGAGGAGTGCATGGTGTTTGTCCGTCTCCTCCACCAGTATCTGTACTTTGTCATGGCTGAAGTTCTTTTTGCTCCTCTGCCTCTCTGTTGCTGCTTCTGCCATGTCTCTGTTGCCTTCTCCAGTGGTGTATCTTTCACCTGTGTTGTGTGTTGCGCCCTTTTATATGACATATTTTGCGAGTTGCGACATGCACATTTGCGAATGGCATATGTCTCACATGTTCTAGAATCAGGCATATGTCGCATGTTGCATTTGCTATTGTGTATTTTGTGCATTTGCGTTACTTGCATCTGGCATATCTGCCCTTCTACAATCGGGCCCTTAGACTTCAATATGCTATTTATTGCATCAGAATGAAAGCCACACAGTAGTAAATGATAACATTTCAAAAGGCTGGGAAATAATTTAAAAATTTAAGATGACAAAAAAGTCTTCAGAATGAATGAATGTGAAAAAGTATTGGTGCCCCTCCATTTATCTGCCTCTGTTTCCTTAAATCTACTGCAGTAGCACACCCTTGATGTTCTATTCTGTCCTTCCTTTCATTTTAACCCCTTTATATTCCTCTTTTTCCAGGCAGACCACCTGGAAATTAAGCTCTTTCTATCTCTGTTTGTATATCTCTATAGGAAGATATGGAGCCACAGTACTCCCCCCCCCCATATGAGGAAGCAGTATCTGTAAAGAAAGATAAGCAATACAGAGTCTAACTGTTTATTTGTGTAGAGGTACAAGCAGGAGCGCATGTCTACGGCAGCTATTCTGGCTTTGTATAATTAATTGCCCGTATGATGCTCTGGGTTGTGATAGCGCTTCTCCCCCCTGCACTAGTGAGAAGTCAGGGAAGTCTCCCTCACAGTGCGCTTATCTATATTAAGTGTAATTTTGCAAGCCAGACAAAGAAATTAAAGAACTAAAGGCTGCAGTGTCTGCCTACCTGTTGCCCAATCCTGGGAAGCCTTGTTGATAGGCTAAGGGGCAGAAGCTCGCCCAAATGTTTTGTGGTAGGGAACAAAATATTGTAAAAAAGCATATATTTCAGCCTGCCCTATTTGGAGACAGCAATTGAGCAAGGTTTGAAGCAGACTATATTGCAGGGAAGTTCTAAAAGGTACCTTACCTTCCCCAATGTCTTTAAGGTTATGTAAAAAAACAGCCTTGTAAAAAATGTTAATTCATTTAGGTAGATATGAAATGTTATGATATAAAAAAAGGGCAAAATAAGGACTCCCCCAGAGTAAAGCAGTCACAATAGCACAGCCTCTTTGTAGCAGTACTTTTGTCTGTTGTTTATACCTTGCTGTGCTATGCGATGGCTTTTCTTCCTGTAGGCCTAAAAGGAAAGTTCCTGAGGAGAATTTTTGCTAAACATCTAGATACAGTGTGCACAACTGTGGAATTTTCATTTAATTGTAAAATGTTGCCTACTATTTGCTAACTGCATGAATGTGAAGATAGCTTCTTTAAAAGAGAGAAAAGAAGCTTACCTAAAGTGGTTTCTCAGAGTAGTTCTATGGTGCACCTTGTTGTCTCCTGCTGCTCCCATTGTATTCTTAGGCAGCAGCCGGCCCTCTGTTCACCATAGTTATGCACTGCACTAGAGGAGGAAGGGGTTCATCTCTGCAATGTTTGCTGCTTTTGTTTAATAAATGTTTTTATCATTGCAGGAGCCTTTCTCAACCTCACAATAAAGATTAAGAATGTTTGCATATTAATTAAAAATGATTATATTCTAAAATAAAGATATTTTTCTATTAAACCATACAAAGGTGGACCCTAAGAGGTCACATGTTGTCTTCCAGTTTTAAAAGAGCTCCATCTAGTAACATAGATCAGAGTTAAAAATAGCAGGACAAGAGGACACAGCATGAGATTAGAGGAGGCTGATTAAGGGGTAATGTGAGGAAATTTTTTTTTCACAGAAAGGGTGGTGGCTGCATGGAATGGCCTACCTCAGGAAGTGGTGGATACGAATACAGTGCAGGGCTTCAAACAGGCATGGGATAGGCATAAGGGAGCAATACAGATGAGTATGAATAGATAGGCCATTGACAGAGCAAAGGCCGATGGCACATTCATAAGGTAGAAAAAGAAATGGGCAGACTGGATAGGCCTTGCGGTCCTTATCTACTGTCAACGTCTATGTTTCTATGTTGTTTTGGGATCAGTCTGTTTCTGATCCAAGTAAAGTCTGCACCTACAGACTAGGTCACTCCCAGTTCCAGAGTGGCTGTTGCTGTTATTGCCTGAAGGGACTTTTGGGGAAAATATTACTTTTTGTACCTTTTGTTTTGGTTTGTTTTGATTTCTCATTCAAGTCCACTGTAATATATTGCTGCATTATTTTTGATTTTCTGATAATAAATATTTGGCTTGGCTACTTTTGCCTTGCCACCTCTCTACAAGAGTGTATATGTGTCCATCATTGTATCCACTAGCTACAACAATGAAAAGAAAATACACATACAAATGCTGACTATAACTAAGTCATTTGTCCCTACTGTGTAACTGTAGAAGCAGCTGGTAAGGATGACCTTGTTTTATTTTGTTACCTCTGAAACCTCTGAATCTGTAACTTTTTGGCAAACATTGTATTAAATAAATTTACATACTGCATGACACAATGTCCTAATTGTTCACATTTTATATTAGTATCAGCAGCATTAGCAGCTAGGAAGTGGCATACCATTATTCCTGTTCCATAAGGCTAACTAGCACCTGCATGCTGCCCTCTTTAGGAAATCCCAAACACACTCCATGTACTACACTGCTTACTTTTACCCCACCCCCAAAAATTCTACTCCATTCACTGCAGGATGGTAACTTTACCAAAACACAAAAAGGTTGTACAAAAATTCAAGCAGCTGAATTCAGTGCATTCAGCCTACCTCAAAAACAATGTCTTTGCAGCTTCCTTTGTATAGCCCTGATATAGCAGCTCAGCTCTATATCCTTATTTATCACATTTGGTCATCTTCAGTTTTCAGCATTTCCCTGTATAATGCAGTCGGTTTCCTACCCCTCACTGCCTCCTTGAAGGACACTTGCGAATAGTTATGAGATTAATTCAAGCCTGAAACAAACTGAATAGAATGTTGCTAACAATTAAATCAGTACTGAAAGGGTTAACATAAACAAACTCTCCAGACAGGACTAAATCATTACAGACTGCCACACATACACACTTGGGAGGGGAGAGAGAGAGAGAGAGAGAGAAATGTAATTTGAACTTCTGCTGGAGGAATGCAGTCAGATAGGCATGGTGTGATGTCGAGCAGTGTTTATCATTCAGTCCACACAGTCTTCCTTGAATCTGACCCCAACAACCTCAAGAGATGGCAAAAGATGTAAAGATAAAGAAACAAGAAGAACCCTGACTAAATCTACAGGAAATGACAAGGGCCAGCACTACCAGCAGCCACTACAAAAAAATAGTGCCAAGTAGAGGGGACGGACAAAGACATAAAGGAATAACACTGTGATGAAAGGAGAGAACTGCATGTACTTTCATTCCACTGTGAAAGGACACAGTCTATGTATCTTGTCACGTTCTTTCAGAGTTCCTTCTTCAGTTATGTAATAGCAATACATCAGCATGGCTATCACCATGCAGCCATAAAAATTACACAGGAAATCAAACAAGCACAGCATAACTGGTCATGGAACAGAACATTTCAATCCTTTGGGATGGACCAATTAATGTGATGAGAATTCTATTTACAAGCCAAAAAGTTCAAGTTTTTCATCTAGTTAAAATCAAACCTACTGTATCTATTAATCAATGCAATGACTGGTGAAGGAGGCACTGGTTTATTCCAGTTTTTATGTACTTACACAACAGAGTCCAATGTTTCACAAACTTGAACTCTTTAAAAAGTTCAACCTTTTCACATACAGTACTTCATGATGGGTAGTGGTAGGAGAGGATTTTAAACTGTGGCACTAGCCAAGGAAAATAAATGGTTGCAGGCAGACAAATGTTTCACTTAAACTAATTGAAATAGATGAGTACTATGGCTGGGTTTAAAGATGTCTTTAGTGGAAAATACAGTTAAGATGGGCTCATGTATTACCATGGCACATTCTCTACCTACATAGACCTTTATTTATATCTAGATCTAAGAGGTAAGGAGGGTAGGGAGGTAGGCTTGGAGAGATTTAGAGTAATAATGGGAGAGATAGCACAGATCTGGGCAAGGAAGCACTGGGACATAAGGAGAGGAGCAGTGGGGGTCAAAGGGTCCAGGGCACAAATACAGGGAGGAAGAAAGGTGAAAAAAGGCAAGAATACAAGGAAAGGAAGGAGGCAAAAAGTGAAGGAAGGAGACAGGATAAGGTCAGAACAGAGATAGAGAGCAGTGGGGGGCAAAGTGGAGTACCTCATGGATCAATCCTGGGGCCAGTCCTCTTCAATATCTTCATCAGTGACATTGCAGATGGACTAGAGGGTAAAGCTTGTCTGTTTGCAGATGATACCAAGATCTGTAACAGAGTAGATGATCCAGATGGGGTGGGTAGAATGAGAAGAGATCTGGATAAACTAGCAAAATGGTTGGAAGAGTGACAACTGGGATTTAGTGCAAAGAAGTACAAGATCATGCACATAGGGAAGAGAAACCAAGAAGCCACCTATAGGCTGGGAGGGGAGTTGCTGGCAGTCACAAAGGAAGAAAGAGACTTGGGCATCATCACTCACCCCAATGACCTGAAATCATCCAAGCAGACCTCTAAAGCAGTAAGAAGTAGGCTAGGGGATGTTAGGGTGTATTAGTAGTGGATATCACAAGTCGTAAGAGGGAGGTAATAATCCCTCTTTACAAGACACTGGTTAGCCCCATCTGAGTACTGTGTGCAGTACTGAGGCCACATTCACAAGGACATTGACCAAATTGAGGTAGTCCAGAGAGGGCAACCAAAATGGTGCAGGGACTGCATCAGAAGACATATGAGAACAGATTAATGGAGCTCAATATGTATACCCTAGAGCAAAAGTGAGAGAGAGAGGTGATATGATTGAAACATTCAAATGCCTTAAGGGCATTAACTAGCTGAAAGAGTCCAACATGTTTCAATATAAGAAAAATAGCAGGTCAAGAGGACACAGCATGAGATTAGAGGAAGGCTGATTAAGGGGTAATGTGAGGAAGTTCTTTTTCACAGAAAGGGTGGTGGATGCATGGAACAGCCTACCTCAGGAAGTGGTGGCTATGAATACAGTGCAGAGCTTCAAACAGGCATGGAATGGGCATAAGGGAGCAATACAGATGAGTATAACTAGATAGACCACTGACAGCAAAGGACAATGGCACATTTATAAGGTAGAAAAAAGAAATGGGCAGACTGGATGGGCCTCATGGTCCTTATCTGCCATTAGCTTCTATGTTTCAAAATAGTCACGAGGTCAGGGAGAAAAGAGGAGACTGGGCAAACTCATAGGACATGGGAGAGACCAATGGGAAGGGATGGAGAAGTTTAAAGACTGGACTGGACAGGGAAGGAAGGGAATAGCAGGAGAGGTTGGTCAGAGAAAGGGGTCAAGGAGGAATACTGAGGTACAAGACAAAGCTGAGAATGAGGAGGGCAGAAGGGAATCCAGGTGAGGAAGACAGGCCAGCTCTGGAGATATAAAGGTGGTGGGGGCAGCTCACTCACAAGAGAGGATGGTAGAGGGGGAGTTAAGGTGGAAATTGTCCCACATGGTTACAAGAGGTTAGGGCTAGGGGAAGTGGGGGGGGCAACACCAGGTTAACAAGTCAAAGGGTGAGGGGGCAGGGAGGGACAGTCCATGGCTTCACAGTCATACAATGGTGATGGAGCCTCAAAAGGAAGGGAAGGTAGCAGTGTCCTGGTACTAGGGATTCAATAGTAAGGGGAATGGACTTGCCAGGGGGAAAGACTGGACCACACAAAATGAGTTCAGTTTGTCTCTCAACTATGATGGCTGAGAAAATTATGTCTATGATATATTTGCTCACACAGGAGGAGGGGAACCCCATGTAGTCATCGACCTGGATATGAATGATTTTGCAGAATGCAGGGCAGAGGTAATTCAAGCCAGATTAAGGGAGCTAGGGGAAAAAACTCAGGGAGAGGGTAAAAATGGTTATGTTCTCAGAAGTGCTGCTGGTGCCTAATGTCATTATGGATAGGAAACATAGAAACATAGAAATTGATGGCAGATAAGGACCGCTTGGCATGCGTAGTCTGCCTATTTTCCCTACCTACCTACTGAAATACTGTAGACCTACTTGATCTTTGGTTTTTACCCTCCCTTTCCTAATGCTAGGGTTCCCTTGTGCCTATCCAATGCATTCTTGAATTCCCCTACTGTTCTTTCCACCACCACCTCTGCTGAGAGGCTGATCCATGCATCCACCACCATTTCTGTGAAAAAAAATACGTCCTCACATTACCCCTGAGTCCACCCCTTCCAGGCTCATATCATGAACCTTTGTTCTTGAACATATTTTTTTTCTCTCGGACTTCAGTATCAGTCTCAAAGAGTGGTGTAGGAAGGAAGGATTTAGCTACACAGGGGACTGGGGAAATGTCTGTGAGGAGAAAACCATGTTTTAATCAGACAGGCTGCACCTATGGGGAGGGACAAGGAGACTAAGGGACCAGCAGAAGTAAGTCACAGAGCAAAATTTAAATGAAGGGTGAGACTACTATGGGAAAGGAATCCTATGTTTTCCCATTGAGTAGGCTGGCAGCACCTCTGAGTTGGTTGAATTTGACCTGGGACGTAAGGTTGAGGAGAGGGAGGGAGGTGGGAGGCAGGGTCAAAAAGATAGGTGAAAAGGAGGCTGGGGAGAAGAGGCTGGTATTGGGAGGAAAGATAGGGAAGCTCAAGTAGGCCTGGCACAAGGGTACTCAGGCCAGTGGCTGAGTGATGGGGAAATACTATAGCAAGGAAACAAAAGGGGGAAAGGAGGAAGAGAGATCATGGAGGGCAGTTTAAGTCAATGCTAGGAGTGTGGGGATAAGATGGGTGACCCTCAGACCTTGTAGATGGACTACAGTTTGAATCTAGTGGCAATCACCAAGATCTGGGCATTTTCAGACCATGACTGGGATCTCTATCCTAGGTTATCCCTCCACTGGAAGGACAGAGTGGGTGGAAGGGGAGGAGGTGGCACTGTATGTCAAGGAAGGCATTATGGCCATGAGAGAAGAAATATGGAGGTGCATACAGAGACAATCTGGGTACAGGCACAAACTGTGGCAGATGGATGAATTAGAGTGGGGGTAGTCTACAGACCTCTGAATCAGAGTGAAGGTACAGTCCAGGAGTAGGTAAAGGGGATCAAGAAAGCTTACTTGCAAGGAGAAGTAGTAATAGTGGGTCACTTCAACTTACTGAACATAGATAGGAGTATCCTAAAGCCATCAGTCACAAACTACAGTCACTCAAGGGTGCTGTCCAAGATGCCTTCTTAACCCAGGGTGTGTCTGAGTCAAGTACGGATCAAAAAATCTTAGACCTAGTATTGACAAATAGACCATGTCAAAGGCATCAGTAGAGGACAGCCCCTCAGAAGCAGCAATCACCAGTCAGTGTGGTTTCAACTCAATATGGGAAAGGAATCCTGAACACTCAAATGTGTTCTGGATTTCTAAAGGACAAACACTGTGAAAATAGGGGCACATCTGAGCAGCCATCTGGACAAATTCAAGGGGAGGGGTTGAAGGAAAATGCCAATCATTAGGAAAGGGATTCAGCTAGTCACAATACCTGTCTGAAGCAGAAGGGTAAGAGGAACAACAATAAGAAACCCTTCTGGTATGCAATGCCAGTAGTAAGTGAAGTAAGGGGGAAAGGGTTTCTTTCAAAGGATGCAGGAGACCCAGTGGAATGAGGACAGAGTGAACTTCCTAGCAAACTCAAGAAAGCTAGAAGGGAAGTAAAAAAAAGGCTAGACCTGGAGCTGAGTTGAGAATAATGGAGGGAGTCAAGATAGGCAAAAAGATCAGTTTTCAGCACATTCAAAGAAAAATGGAGGATGAAGGAAAGTATTGTCAAACTGAGACAAGTTATAGAGTGGATGGAGGACAGTAGAGGAAAGGCAGAAGTATTGAACAAATACTTCTGCTCAGTATTCATTAAAGAGAAAGAAAAACTGACATGACAGGGTAGGATATACAAAAAGGGGGAATACAGATGTGTGAGGAGCTGATCCCGGCTGACAGGGTTTTAAGGGACTAATGGCCAATGACATATACAAATCTCCTGTGCCAGATGGTATGCACCCAAGGGTGCTGAAGGACTTGATAACAGTACTCATAGCCCACTGGACAACCTGTTCAGTAGCTCCCTAGATTCAGGAGTGGTGCCACAAGGGTGAAAAACCACAGATGTAGTGCCCTTCCTATCATAAGAGCGGGCAAGAGACACGCTGGATCTACAGACCAGTCAGCTTGACACTGATTGTTGGCAAGCTCATGGAAATTATTCTCAAGGAAAGATTGATTGAGTTTATTGGGGCAAGCAGGCTCCAAGAAGACAGCCAACCCAGGTTTGTGACAGGGAGGTCATGCCAAACAAAACTGATAAATATTTTTGACTGGGTCACAAAGGCAGTGGATAAGTGCCAGGCAGTAGACATACTGTACCTGGATTTCAACAAGGCCTTTGACTCAGTTATCATAAAAGTCTAATCAAGAAGTTGGATGACATGCGATAGGTGGAAAAATATTTAGATGGACAGAATACTGATAATCAAGAGGGGGAGATGCAGAGAGTAGTGATGGGGGCTACTCAGAGATGAGGGAAGCTAACAGCAGCATAGCACAAGGGTCAGTTCCTGGGCCGCTGCTATTCAACATGTTCAGAAACGACTGGGGACAGCATTATGGACAAAAGTTGCCTTTTTTACAGACAACACCAAGCTCTGTAGGAGGGTGGACATGGAGGAGGGAGTCAGAGACATAAGCAAAAGACCTAGAGAGTGTAGAGAATCTAGCAATGGGGTTCAATGCAAGAAGTGCAAAGTCATGCACATTGGGAGAAAGAACCCAGGGGTGGAGTACAAGCTGATGGGGTGACCTTCATAGTGTTTTAAAGTGGAGAAAAGATATGGGCATTGCAATTACCAGCACCCTGAGCCCTCTACACAATGCAGTGAAACAGAGCCAGAGGCCTAACAGAATGCTAAGTTGCATAAGTAAGAGGGTTTACAAGCAGGAAAAGAGGTCATACTACCTCTGTACAGATCCAGAGTGTGACTGCACTAGGAGCATTGCATACAGTTCTGGAACCCTTATCACAAAAATAACATAGCACAGCTGGAGGTGGTGCAAAGAAGGGCCACAAGAATGATTCAGGGCAGCAAGGCCTCTTGCACAAACATAGGCTGGAGAACCTGAATATATATATTTTCACTAAGGGAAAACAAAGGGAACAAGGGGACGTTATATACACCTTTTAGTATCTTAAATGGCATAAACAAGGTAGATCCCTGTAAACTCTTCAGGACTAATATAAGCAAAAATAGAAGGGGAAACAATTACAGACTAGCTGGAGACAAATTCTTGAGGGAGGCCAGGAGGATCTTCTTCATGAAGAGAGTGGTTGAGGGGGTTGAACAGGCTACCAGAAGAGGTGATAAATAAAAAGCCTACTGATGGCTTTAAGAGAGGGTAGGATAAAGTTAAGGTGTGGTTAAGAGTGTCCAGGGTGGGGGATGAATAGCATGTAATATAGGTAACTCATCAAGCAAATTTTGTAGACTTTAAAAACTTCTGCTAGCAAATTTCTTATGTAGAGCCCTCCAAGTTTGTACTTATTTATTTTATGTATGTATGTAGTGTATTTATTGAATTTTGTTAACCAGGCAGGCCCACTAAGACTAGAAGTCCCTTTTCAGGGTGACCTACCGGGGAATACAGATGGTAATCAGCCAAATTGAACCAGATTAAGCCATTGGTACTACTTTTTAGTGAATGGGAAATTTGGCAGGGACACTCGGAAAATTCCCTTCTCTTTGGTAGGGGGTACTACGACTAGTGTTGAATGGCCAGTTCTCAGAGGAGTGCAAGTTGTGAGGACGTTGGGGAGGCTGGGGAGCAGGTCTCCTCCCCCGCCTCAGAACCCGTGGAGACCGAAAATTCCATGCGTTTGGAATTCCAAAGTAAAGTACAAGAATCAGTGATACCTGCAGGTGGAAAGCCTTCATTGTCAGGATCTGAAGGACAGGTTATGGAGCTATGAAAGGCAAATTTTTCCACAGAAGGAGCGGATGAGTTGCAGTGGCTACTTTAGGAAGAAGAATGCCGGTACCTAGAGTACTGAGCGCAGTTGGAAACTGCCTACCAGAGCACTACTGTGGTAGGATGGGAAGCAGATTTTCAGGGAGATGCAGGAAAATCGGCTATGGAGATTACAGAGTGTGGCACATCAGAAAATGATGATCAGGATACTATTTTGAAACAGCAACAAGCCAGCACTGCTGAAGGTACTGTCTTTAAAATTAGTGGGACTGCTAGTACTACTGTAAGGGAAAATGTGCAGGACTGTGTTGTAGAATCAATGAGTAAGCTGGTTGCAAGTGGGACACCAGAGTCTGTTCACATTACAAAAACATCAGGGCCTGAATCTCACCCGGACAATGTGGCGAACACTGGCCCTATGCATACTAAGTTTATCAATGGTGTGGCAGGGTGGGTCTGTTAAAAAAACACCAGGAAAATGGCTAGTGGGGAGCGCATTACAAAATGAAGTGGGAGTAATGCCGAAGCTGGCTTTTTACACACAAGACATGGCATTGCCACTGTAACTTTTGCAGACCAGGATACTACTGCTGCTCCAGGGTGAGTCTTATAGGCTTTGGAGCAGGCAGGTGGACTAAATCCCTGGATGGGAAGGGGCTGGGATGCTAACTATCCGGGCACTTCAGCGGACACTGCTTATCCTTTGGCTGTAACAATAAGGAAAGGGCAACCTGATGCCTGTGGTGAATCCTCCACACAACCACACCAGTGCAAGCAATTGTAAACAATGTGGGCATCTTGAATGACCTTGTTGATGGGTCAGCCCACATGATTTACTGAATAACATTATTGCAACAGAGGAAGAAGCTGGGACTCATGCTACAGATCCTCCTGTGCCCTGAATCAAAGAAGACAATGAGACAGACAGTATGGAACAGCCAACAGTTGCTGAGGGACAAACCAGGAGGCCTCAAATGCTGCCCAGCCAACTCCTGTAAATGTATGGTCCTCTAACGTTAGAGAGAGACTGTTTCTTGATTCTAGCAGGCTGGCTTCTGAACAGGCCAGATGGTGAAATGCGTGAACTGAAATACAGAGGCGGTATATCGGAGCTGCCTGACTATCATTATGTAGGGCAAACCCTAATTAAAGATAGCATGAAGTTTTATGATTACGAAGTTTGTGCATTAATTGCATGCCTGGGGACACACTGTTTTGACATCAGTTTAAGTACCTCTACGGGTTAGAATGTTTCTAGAAATAATATAATTTGTTAAAATTCACCCTGTGGCACCCCTGCCTAGCTATATGCCTGAAGAAACCTGCATTTAAATGAGTTATGGTACTATTCTGCAATGAAGGGGTCAATGTAGCTGGCATCACCTTCTAGCTATGACAAAAATGTACTGTGATTGGGAATCATGAACCTATCTTTGATGTAGAACATTTCTGGATGGGAGGTAAGAGGTTCAAGGTCACACTGAAAAAAGTGAATAATGAAGTTCAACATTTGCCTGTTTTTTTGGGGGACAGGGGCATGATGTTCTATCCTGGTCAACCCCAAGCTTGTTATAGGTGTGTGGACACTGGTCATCTGAGTAATGCTTGTAAGAAGCGGAAATGCAGACTGTGCGGGGTGGTACAGCATATCAGTGCACAATACCCAAACCCCATGCATTGTAACCTCTGTGAAGAACAAGACCACACCTTTGCAAGCAGATCTTTCTCAGTCCATCCGGACTTATTACTGTGGGGATTGCAGTTCAAGACCAATATCTTCATGGCTGCCGGAATCACAGGGCTTTAACTATGGGGACTACTCTGCATCTCTTCTCTGATTTCTCCTTTACAACATGCTCAGGAGGAAGAAATTTGATGCAGTGAGAGCACATCTTAAAAGCTTTGGAACTGTGCACTGCTATTGATGCCTGCCTACCTACTCATTCATCATGGAGGACATACTTACTTTTGATCCACAAGAGGCGGGCAAGAAAGTGCAGGTGTTCGGCGCTAGTTGGGAGCTACCAATTCACTGAGAGAAGATGAATCTGATGAGGACTCTTGAAGAGACTATCCAGTAAAAACTTCATCATTATTTTATTGATGGTGCTATAATGTGGGACTAGAGGTGGTTTTAGGCCTCAAACTGTAATGGGGTGGGAACCACGTGGTCACCTACTTATGCAGTGAAATGATACATGTTTTGAATGGTTCTCTATTGCTTAGTTTGGGAGGCTGCTTAAATTGTATACCTAAAAGATTACAGGTTGATTGCATCATTATATGTTAAACGAAGTTGAACATTTTTTTGATCATTGTGAAAAAAAACTTATTTTAATGAAAGTTTTTTCTAAAAGGCAATTTAATCTCTCTAATGTCCATAGCTAATGTAACTGTTAAGAGGGTTGAAGTCCTTCAGAGGAGGAGATTCTAATATACTGTCTGATAGCATTGCTAGGTTTTTTGTTTTGGAAGTGGAGTATTTTAACTTAAAAAATTGAGTAAAGTGTTATATGTAGAGTGGATTTTTTTTTGTGGAGGGAGGGGGGGAGTACTGAAAATGTTTTATTGCTTGTCACATGTTTGGTATGGGATCACATCAACCTAATTAAGTCTGAGATCTAGTGACCAGACTTGTACTTATGATTGTTCTCTCAATTAAACCTTAATGCAGGTTACACTGTATGTATCACCTGTCTTATGCAAATGCCTGCTCTATTAATGTACCTTATTGTATGGTACTATGTTTATTACACCTGCCTTATGCAAAAGTATGTGAATGTTGACTAATGTAACTTGATGGTATTTATTACTGTTTCATCCTTATTGTACCCCCTCCCCCCAGATCACACCAGGAGAAGAGCAACTTGTTGCTCAGTGTGCCTTCCTGGTGAAATATTTCAATAAATAAATAAATACATACAATAATGGTTGTCTATAAAATATGATGGAATGTAACATTGGGGTATGCTCGCCTCACTATTGCAAGGTGTAACTATGCAGGAATCTGTTAAGTACCAAGTTTGTAGAAATACCCCTATATTCTTACTCCAACCTATTAAGGCTTTGTATTCTGCCTTCCATTGTAAGGCTCCTTGAAAAATAGATTGTATGCCTGGTAGGAGGTATAAACTGTATGCAGTTGTTTATATAAAACAATAAAATATAAGCAAAAAAAATACCTCATGCAGCCACATCCTGCCAGGAACCTTCTGTAACAACCCCCGCACCTAGACCTCCCATCCGTCCTGCTACCACAGTTGTGGCAACCGCTGTGGAGGAAGTTCCACAATTTCTTCCTGACAATGAACTATCAGTGGAGACTGTGTTACCAGAGCAACTCTCAGATGCCATTGATGTGGTGACTGCAGGGGTGTCGACAGAACCAGTTGCTCAATTGCCCCCCCCCTTACAGGAACAGTGGAACAGGCTTCAGAATGGTCATTAGATCTCAGACCACAATGACTACCCTTTTGCCACAATAATTACCTGGTGTAAGTGAGCCTATAGTGGTCTAGAACAAGTACTCTGTGTTACAGGACCCAGACTGGGTTGTCTCTGATGGAGAATCAGACGTGTCCTTGGTGGCATCCTCCCAGGCTGATTCAGCCATGGACGTGACTAAACCAGAAAAAGCTAAATCTTCAAAAAGGAAGAAAAGAAAATGATCTAAATGGATTATTGTTTACTGTGGTTGTTTCTTTTCTCTCCCCTATTTTTTCATGGCTGATGTCAATATTATTACCTGCAATGATAATAGTATTAAGTTGGGGACTAGGCAACAGGTTACCTTTTCAGTTTTACAAGGACTACAGGGAGATGTAATTTTTTTGCAGGATACCCTGTATAGAGGCATGGCTGGAGGACAGGGCACAATCTGCCACAGTTAAAGGCACAAATTCAACATGGGCAGGATGTGTCTAGTGGAGTGCCTCAGGGTTCCGTATTGGGGCCTTGTCTTTTTAATATATACATCGCATCAATGCAGGTTAAGGATGATATTTGGTCATCTAAATTTGCTGATGACACTAGGGTGGGGTACTTAGTGAACAATCATACTGATGCTTCCCAAATTCAGGAAGCATTGAATGAATTGGACACATGGGCATTGGATAAGAAACAAACTTACAATATTGATAAATGCTGCGTCATGCACTTTGGGTGGCTGAAAAGAAACTGGACCTAAACACTTGGTGGGCAAACTTTGAATATAGTGGAGCAACAGAGTGATCTGGGCATTATGATCACAAAGGACTTATCTTTTAAAACACACTGTAATGCGGTCATAAAGAAATTGAGTTATATTTGGCATTGTATAAACAAACATATAACTTGTAAAAATAAAGAGGTAATGCTGCCACTGTATACATCATTGGTTAGATCGCATTTGGATTATTGTGCACAATTTTGGGCACCAGGTGGTAAGTCAGAGATAACGGCATTGAAGAGGGTCCAACAGAGGGCAACCCGTAGTATGGTGGAAGCAAAAGGACATGATTACCCAACAAGGTTAAGAATCCTAGACTTGCATCCCTTAAAACTTAGGCGATTGAGAGGGGACATGTGTATGATCTATAAGTCATTTATAGATCTAGGATTGTGGAAGCTTCTGGGACTAGATTTAAGAGACTCACCCTACAATACTAGGGCCCATCCACTACAACTGACAGTTGAATGTCCAAAAACGAGGAAAAGGAAAGCTTGGCTTACCCTAAGAGTGACTGAAATTTGGAATAGGTTACCTTTGGAGATTGTAACCTGTTCAAATATAAACTTTTAAGAAGGAGCTGGATATTTCTTTTTTCAAACATGGGATTAAAGGGTATTAAATAATGGTGAACAAAAGGACTTTGTCTACAAAAGCTCTGTTTGACCTATGATACCTATGATACCCACTTGCACACTATTCCTGAAATTAATCAAACCAAGAGGGAATGGAGATGGGTGACATCTATGTGGTCTATGGGGGAAAAAACATGTTCTTGTCTGGAATTCTATTTGTTAGGCAGGATGTCAATGTAATAAGAGTGGTAGATGTCTGCCCAGGAGGGCACTGGTGGTAGGTGTTACACTTAATCATAAACCCATGGAATTAATTAACATTTATGCACCACAGCTGAAAGCTGACAGAACTAGCTTGTTGCACCAACTAGAGCCCTTTCTGCATAATTCAAACTAACCTTGTGGGAGGAGATTTTAATTGTGGGTTGGCAAAAACAGATTGGGGCAGAAAAACAAACAAAGTATATTGTGATATGAATCTACTTAACACTATTGTAATATATGGATTCAAAATAATACCCTAAAAAGCATATTAAAAAAATCACTGTAATATCCTAGTTAGTCCTGTAATAGTATACTTCGGTCCTCATAATAAGTATACTTCGGTCTAATAATATTATATGTCCGGTCCTCGTAATAGTATCGTTGGGATCACCAATGTGACTACTGTCTAAACCATTTTTTTATTTCTGAGAGAAAGAAGTGGAGATGAGAATGGGGGGCTGCGAGTGAGGAGGAAGAAACAAGAATAGAGCCTAACTCTGCAGACCGCAGCACCGTACAGCCGAAACAAGTAAGACGTTGAAAATTCTCGCATCCATATATTACAAAAAATAACAAATAGTTTCTGGTGTGTCAAGGCATAAATTCCGTCTTGAGGTTCTGGGGACACAAGAAACCTCTCGAGCTTCACTCTCGAGGTGTCTTGTGTCCCCTGAAACTCTCAATAGAATTACTGCCTTGTAATACACCAGAACCCATTTATTATTCTATTTGTTCAGCACTCAGAGTACAAAGACATATATGACATCTTGGGGATTCAGCCCAGTCACATCTTTTATAAAGGGACTCTTTCATCTCGCATAGATTTTTGGTTTGTGCCAGACAAGACCCCCAATACGGCAGCTAAGATCATACCTCTGGAAACTACTGATCATGCAGTGGTGTGGGTGTCTGTTAATGTAGCAAATCATATACAGACAGGTTGAGGGTATTGGCTTATGAATACATCCTTATTGCAAGATGAACAAGTAAAACTAGAGATAGAGGAATGTCTGAGTGCTAGGAGTTCTGTTAGAATACTGCATGATGACCCCCTTGACTGGTGGGAGGACACAAAGAGAGAGACCTCAAGCAACTTATGATGCAGGTTTATCAAAATGTTGTTAAGTCCACATACTACAATTACTTGAGATGGAGAGCCCATTTCTTACAGCTCCCTCACACAAATGAAAGAAACAGGGACAGACTTAACCACACAAATCACTGAAGAGAAGAAAAATGTTTTCTTTCAGTATGATAGGAACGCTCATTACTGATGGAACAGAAATTTGTGGCACAGGGTTCCAGGTTTCATGTTAATCCATTTGACAGCCACATTGACAGACTAAAGAACAGAGTGATGACGGCACTTTAAAAAGATGATGGTACAATGGTTACGGATATAGACAACATGAGAATGATTGTACAACACCATGGAAAGGAAAAATTCCAGAGGGTGGGAGACAAGTTCAGACAGCCCTTTTGATGGATATCAACCCTCCCAGCCCGACTGAAGCAGAAAACCAAGTCCTGACTGAACCATTCACAGTGCTTGAGATTACACATGTAATTAAATCCCTGTCCATAAACACGGCACTGGGATTGGACAGGATTCTGAATGAGTTTTATAAAATCTTTTCGGAGCAACTTGAGCTAATGTTGTATGATGTTTTTTTAGACATCACGCAAAAGGGTACCTTAAGTTCTAGTATGAGAGAGGGAGTGATGTTTTTCCTCTATAAATCAGGGGATCATACTAACACTAAGAATTGGAGGCCTTTAAGCCTCTTCACATCTGATTATAATATTTTGGCCAAACTACTCATATTCAAATTGGAAAAGGTGGCACAGACACTAATTCTAAACTCAGACTTGTGCGATTCCAGGTAGGAACATTAACCGTAATTTAATCTTCATTAGAGAGATTATTGAGCAGGGTCTAGACAAACAACTTGATGGATATCTTTTAACTACAGATCAGGAGGCAGCCTTTGACTCAGTCAGGTACAACTATCTCTGGCAAATGTTACAGGCATATGGGATCCCAGAAGGGTTTCTTGAATTAATTGAGGCATTATATTTGGAGGTTCAAGTTAGACCACTGGTAAATGGGCACTTAGGACCAGCTATGTATTTAAGGAAAGAGGTATGTCAAGGCTGTCCCCTGAGTTCCCTATTATATGAGTTTAGTTTGGACCCTCTATTATGGACTATTGAGGTAGACCCAATGGTAAAACAAATTACAAACCAGGCAGGTACCAGCTTTGGAAATGATTCTGCATATGCAGATAATTGTGTACCTGCAGACTTATAATCAGGGATCAAGGCCCTAGAAATCCTGGAACAGCAATCAGACTTGACAGGTATAGTAATAAATAAAACAAAAAGTTTGGCATTAGCATTGGGGAATGCAGAGATCCTACCTGGTTATGTTATACGAATTAAACAGGGGGCAGTCAAGATCTTAGTAATGAACTTTGGAACAGAGAATTCAGCACATTTCGACTGGGACAAACATTCTACATTACACAGCAGAAAGTACAAAAACAGAAATTGTGGAACATGACAAAACAGAAGCGTATTTTTTTGCTTCGCACATTTATAGTTCCAATATTTTTGTATGTGGAACATATAGGTTTCATAGATGTATCTGAGCAACTAATTAGATCAAAGATCCATATACTCATCACAAGGTTAATCATATCCAAATATTTTATTGCTAATCAAATTCCTGTCTAGCTTAACCTTAAATTCTTCTATTGTTTTGCTAGCCACGATTTCAATCAGGAGCACATTCCAGATCTTTGTGACCCTAACAGTTAGCCAATGCTTTCTCCTGACCGTGTTTATCCTTTCCTTATGTATTTGTAACGAGTGAGCTCTAGTGTTATATACCTGTTCTCTCAGAACCAGGTTTAATTGCTCCCATAGTACTGTATCATTTAAAGCCCTGAAGATAAAACACATATCTCCTCTCAGTCTTCTAAATTTGAGGGAATATTAATCCAGGGACTGCAGCCGATCCTCATAGCTCAGGCCCTGAATCTCCTTTATCCTATGTGGTCCTTTTTTGTACCCTCTTCAAGGATTTAATATCTCCCTTACCCCGGGGACCCAAAGTTGAGCACAATACTCAACATGCGGGTGCACCTATGAAGTGTACAAAGGGAGCAGCACCTTTTTGCTCCTGCTTTTAATATGTTTATGTGTGCAGTATTGAATGCTGCTAGCTTTTTAATGAGTTGATTGTAATGAGGTCTGAAACTAAGATCGTTGGTGATTTTAATGCCTAGGTCACTTTCTTACTTACTACCTTTAGTACTAAATTCCCTAGACTGTATTGATATTTTTTATTCTTTTCCCCATGTGCATCACAGTGTATTTATTAATGTTAAATACAGAGCCATGGTCTAAGGCCCAGGCGTCCAGGTTTACTAGGGCAGATTGCAAGATGTCAACATCCTCCCTATTTTCCACAACATATCCAATGCGGGTATTGTCTGCAAATTTTGAGAGCCATATATTGAATGGTGGGATCATGGATCCGATATAAAAATTAAACAGGGATGGAACCAAAACTGAGCCCTGCAGAACCCTACTTGTCACATCCACCCAACTAGAGCACTCTCCTTTTATACAGACCCTCTGCTTCCTGTTTGACAGCCAAGACTCTATCAAGAGTGATATTTCCGATAAGCCAGTTTAATCAAAGCATCAATCAGCTTATCATGGGGAACTTTATCAAAAGCTTTGTTCTGCTAGTTCCTTGAGCACCCTAGGGTGTAATTAATCAGGGTCTTGTGCCTCATTTGATCTCACTGTTTAGGTTTTTCTCCACGTCTTCTTTATCTAGAACAACGTTAAGATCATAATCCTTGTGTTTGGTAGTAATATTCATTGTACCCTGGTTAAAACATTGACAAAATAATTATTAAATTCTTCCGACAATTCCATATTATCAGATATTAATCTCTTGTTCTGATCTAATAGGGACCAAGTGTTCTACTTGATCCTTTTTATTATTAATGTATGAATAAAAGACTTATAATTATCCTTGACCTTCACTGCTAGTTTGAGCTCATCATTTTTTTTGCTTGCTCTATCTTCTTTTGGTGGCCCTAAGACTGTATTTATGGATATCCCAGCTTTGTTCATCCTCACTTAGTTTGGCCATTCTAAACATCCTGTTCTTGTTTTTGATAGACTTCTTGACCAATGAGGTCAACCATGGAGGAAGGGAATTTTTTGACCCACTATATTTATTAATAGTGGGCACATACTTCTGGACAAAGGTATTTATTTTAGTGGTTAACAATTCCCACATACTAAGTATGGTTGCTCCACTGAGATTGCTGTCCCATTTCCATTTCTATTTAGATATCTAGAAAGATATATTTCTATTACCATTTGAAATGCATACTAGAATGTTGAGTCTATTTTTCCAGATGGTCTGGAGTAGCAGGCTCAACCCAGTTAAAAGGAACCATATTTATAGGCCCTGGCAGGAGGTAGGTCTCATATGATACACCCATTAGTGTTCTTTTTTAGTATATTTTTTATACTAATGTCAGACCACTCCTTCTTGGGCAAAGTAACTTTTGGTCTCTGGCCACACAGTCTTGGCAGACACTGTTTTTTGTAACTTGGGGTCTGGGAAAATGGAATGCCAGAGAAACGAAGCTACCATTGTATGTACAGTATACGCTCAAGTATATCTGGCTTAGGAAAATTGACTTAAGCTGGTTTCAGGATATAGGACATAAACAGTTTTATGGGGAAATTCTAGGGAACTGTTATTATGATGACCCAGTGTTTGTTGTGGGTACCCAAATTCAAGTTAAGTACATACTAGCAGCTATGTTGGAAAAATGCATAGCTCCTAAAATGAAAGATGTAATGTGACTTTGCTGGCATGGAAAACTTAATGTGAGGGCTAACCACTAACACAAAGGTACAGAAGAATGGATGTGCTTAGTTGAGAACTGTACAAATAAGCTAGAAACAATGCTACATCTTTTTTTTGACTGTACTTTTATAAAACCCTTATGAACCATGCTAGATAATTTTTGGAACACTATGATTTATTTTATAACCTGTGATTTTACTTATTTTGTTTATACTTATGTACTATGTTCTTAAAAATTTGTATGGTGCCCAGAGCCTCCAGGATTGGGCGTCTTTTAAATAAACTTGACTTGACTTGACTACTTGTTTTACTCATGTGACATATGAAGCATTAGTATTAGGACAACTTTCAGCCTTATGGTTGAAATGGGATAGGAGTACTGTAAATGTTATTTTTGCATGCCTTAAGTGAATGATTTGGCAGTCACATTGTCAGTGCTTTTTAAGAGATGCTGACATCACCCTAAATGATGTTCTTTTTAAAATGCAGTCAGAATTAGATAACATTTACCAGTATGAGGCTACTCACATGGGTGCAGATGTCTGTAAACGGTTATGGGGGGATATTGCTTGGGTTGGATAATGGGATGTCGGAGCACCATATTTAGAATGTTTGCTAACCTTTTTTTTGGCACACACTCATCGGGAATGTCTTTAGAGAAATTTTTGCTACATGTCAAACAAAGGGATTGCTAGACATGGTCTCTCTTATAAATTGTTTACTATTGTATGCTTTGATTTATATTACATTTTGTTCAAATTATTGATATTTTGGCATTTTATGACCATGTGATTTGAACATGCCTGTACTTAATTTGTTTTTGTTTCTATTAAACTATTGCCCTACTCTTGATAAGTAAGGAGCCCATGATCGTTATTCTCAATGGCGGCTGTGTTGTTAGCAGAAGAGGACCTTTTGGCTATATGGTGACTGGGGACCCTGCCTCACGCTCAGTTATGCTACCCATGGAGACATCTTGTGTTATACTCCCATGTCAGGGAGTAATGGGACTATCCTTGATCATCTTTGGAACCTGGTTTCCCAGGAATGGTACCAGCATGTGTCAACACCATGGAAGAGAAGCTGCATTTGCAGCATGCATCTAGGAGAGTAGATCTGTTAATGCAATTGGAAGTGGACGATCTCCACTTCACATCTGAGGTATGTGTTCTGGATTCTGCTACTGCCAAGGGGTCTACTGGTATTTGGTTCCAGATTCTGTGGAACCACATTTGGATTTACTGCTGGAAACTGTTGGTTGTGCCTAAATATGTGAGCACCATAGTAGTGATGGTACTGCTTACATTTATGGGGATCCTTGAACCCCTGAGAGGGCTTTATCAGCTGCAGGTTGAATGCTGACTGTTACTGGATCATGGACCCCAGATGAACAGGATCTGGTGGTTTGGAGATACAGATCCTCCTTGCCTGGCTCTTTCTCATGTTCAGTTCTGGCCATACACTTGATCTCCCCACCTGGCCCATAACAGCAGCCCTTGGAGGGGTTGTCTGTAATCTTGGGGGACAGTCTGCTGCATTCCTCCCCTGTGCTTGGTGAAACATTGCTCTCTGAACATTCATTGGCATCTATACTGGTGCCTGTTATTCCATCACAGAATATTGTGCTATTGCCTGCAGCCCCTGAGTTGGTCCTCATGGGACAAGTGGATGGGGATGTAGCTTAGAGGAACATCTTAGCAGCTGCAACTCCTTCTCAAAAGACTCCTATCCCCTTCCCTATGCCCCCCTGCCCGCAACAGAATTACCTGTGTCATCTCATGCTGGCCCAAGTTTGCTGATTATTCCAGACCTGGAGGGAGCCAGCTCCAAGATGCAATGCAGTGTATCTACCCTACAAAGAGGGCTTGGAAAGGGTCTCTGACCAGGTGTATGTTGTCCAGATGCTTCTTAAAGATTCTTTTTTAGGCTGTTAACATCTATGCACTGATTAATGAGGGGGATTCCACTTATGACATTAGTTTTAAGCTTATTGGTGGTCTTAATAAGTATTGGTCCCACTATGAACGTCTTAAGGATACTCCATCGTGGCACCTTTCTTGCTGGCCCTTGACATGGCTGACTATTTGTACAATTACTATTCTTTATGCAATGAGGGAGTTAACATTCTGAGACAGTTGAGGGGTTGTGAAGTCCTGATTGCCCTGAACCTGTAATCGACTCTGAATTGATCTGGACAGTGGGTGGCAAATCAAGTTAAGTTGCAGTAGTCTGATTTTGGTGTTTTACATCTGCCTTGTACATTTTACCTGGGGAGAGATGGGGTACCTTATTCTATGAGAGGCTGCCTAAAACCTGTTTTAAGTGTGACTCCCCTTTTCATTTTAGCAGTGCCTGTGACAGTGCCCATTGTAGTCATTGTTTGATGTTTGGCCATTTGGAAAAAGTGTGCCTGAATGAGTTTTGTTGCAACTTGTGTGGCAGGCATGGTCATTCCTATGCTAAATGTCCATGGGCATCCCATAACACTGGACGTGCTCAGGATGGCATGGTTTCTAGGTCCCAACAGTTGCTGTCTTCCTACACTCTGCAGATACACCTCGTGCTGCCCCTTTGGTCCCAGTGCCAGATTTGCAGTTGCCCCCCCCGCCTCGATTCCAGGTTCTGATGGAGTGGGGATATACTCTCTCTTGACCCTGCTGCACCTGTAGAGGTCCTTGTTGTTGAGCCCTCTCCCTCTGTTGAGTCTTCAACTTTGCTGGTTCAGACGATCGTGCTGCATCCCCTGACTTTGCCTGCTCAGTCTGTCCCCCTGACTACCATGTCCTCTCATCCCACTCCTGTTGACTTTCTCCCCTGTTCCTGTGAAAGGAAAGAAGAGGCACTCTAAGCAACTCAGTTCACCCAAGCTAGAGGGTAAGAAGGGTCTGGCGACATTGGTGCAGAAAAATAGTTTGGTGTTCTTGACAAACCTATTGTGTGTGGTGATATGAATGTGGAGGATGGTGATTCTGAGGCTTCTTCTGTCCCTTCTTCCCAAGTGGATTACTCCTCAGATGTGGAATACCTTGTGTGAGACTCTGTCCCCTCCCCCACCTGTGGATGACAGATGGAGAACTAGATCACAGAATGTAATTAAGTGAATTGCTGTTTTGTTTTATACTTTAGCTTCTTGTTCTTGATGAGATCCCTTTGGGTGTTGACCATTAACGTTAATAGCTTAAAGAAATATGAGAGGCTGTTGTCAACTTTATTTTCCTTACAGGCCCTTTCCACTCATGTTCTTTTTTTACAGGATACTCATTTAAAGAGTATGTTTGAGTTGGAGCAGGCATCTTGCCTCTGGCTGCAAGGTCCATCCTTTTGGTCCCTGGGGCCAGACCACTGTGATGGGGTGGGAATTTTGTTTAACTCCACAGTCCTCAGGGTTACCAGATTGGTGGATTTAATTCTCAGCAGAGTCTTAGCCATCAATGATACTTTTTATTGGGATAGCCTCCGCCTTATTATGGTGTATGCTCCTCAAACAAAAGCTGACAGTGTGTCCTTATTTCAAGCAGTCCAGACCCTTTTACACACCCACAATTAGTAGTGTGGGGTGAGGACATTAACTGTGGGTTGAGTAGGGCAAACTGGGGTCTCCAGACTGACAAGATTTTTTTATTCCAGTTGCTTGAGCACCATCATCCTCACTTAATCTCTTCAGGATGTCTTAGTCCTAAGCACCCTATTTGGGGTAGGATGTATTTTCATTGGGTTTTGTCTACCCATATAGACTATTTTTTTGTTTCTTCATTGATGATGGCTGTGGCAGCCTATACTAGCAGTACAGAGTTTTTTTATCACAAATTGCTGTCCTAGGAATTATCCTAGGCTGATGCCCCAAAACATGGCAAAGGGTCCCTGGAGATTGAGCATGGCAGTAATGCAGGATCAGCTGTTGTTGGATAAATGGTTTTCCCTTTGGGAGGCTCATACCTCCATAAGTGTCTGTATGACACTGGTGGACTGGTGGATGGATTGTAAGCTGGATTTTAAGTCCTTATTTAATCGTTATATTGGGTAGAAAGCAACAGCTGGATATTTGAAATATTTATCTCAGAGAGTCCAGCTGCAGAAGATATTCTCTGCGGCCGAACTCACAGGTTTAGACTTTAGTTTACAGATCTGCTCACTCCAAGTGGAGATGAAGCAGTTCCAGTATAATCATGCACAATCCCTGTAACAGGAGATGCATTTTGGTACACAAAAATCTTCCCAAACCATCAGCCCTTTTAATGATTGTAAAGATAGAGTGGACAGTAGATCCATGAGATCACTGTACGATGCTTCAGGACACTTGGTTCGGTCAGGATGCGCCATGCTGCACATGGACTCTCACTTTGCTTGGTCCACCTTTTATCAGTCCCCACTGAATCCCCTTGACTGGTCATTCCTGTCCTCCCTGGTCCTTCCTTCTTTGTCTTTGCCTGATGCTTGGTCTTTGGAGGCTCTGATCTCCGCTGCAGAGGTTTTGAGTGGTATTTCCTTCTATGGTTGAGCACGGCACCGGCCCAGACAGTCTGAGTCCAGAGTTCTATAAACAGCATAGGGTTTCATTCACTCTGGTATTAGCAGCAGTCTTCAATGACTGTCTTACAGGAATAGTTTCCTGCCCCTTGTCCCAGGTGCTGCTTGTCTATATTTTTAAGATAGGGATAAGGCTGACCTTCATAATTGGAACTATTGAGCCTTTTAAATGTTGATTATAAGATCACTGCCAAATGTTTGGTGGTGAGATTGAGTAGGCTGTGACCTTCTTGATAAACCCCTTCCAGTCCTGTTCAGTGCCTCAGGGATGGAGCCAGGATAATTTACTCAGTCTGTGGGAATTGTTTGTTAGGGGTGCAGTGGATAGGAGCCATGGTTTTGTCCCTTAGTTTGGGTCAGGAGAAGGCCTTTGATCGGGTCTCTCATGACTTTCTGTTTCAAGTCTTATACTCTTTTGGCCTTCCTCCATGGTTTGTGGGTTGGATACATTGTTTGTATAGCCAGGCTGCAGTTTGTCCCCTGATTAATGGGTGGCTGGGGCTGCCCTGTGCTTGGAATTGGAGGGTACATCAGGGCTGCCCCTTGAGCCCCCCCTCTTAAATGTTTTTTGTTTGAACCCGCTCCTGTGACATAAACATGCCTGTCCTTTGCTGTTGTCCATTACATCTGAGCCCCCCCGGGTTCCCCTGAAGGTTTTAGCATACGTGGATGATGTGGTTGTCTTCTGTAATTCAGGAACTGAATTTCTGAAACTCCATAGTGTGTTGGATTGTTACTCAGCTTTATCTATGTCCAGTATTAATTTTGTCAAAAGTAGGGGTTATTGCTTAGGTAAGGTGCCGACCACATTGGCAGGATACAGCCTCCATTCCTATCCTTGAGACAGACATTAAGATCTTGGGTATTTGGTCTGGATCCTCGGACATGGCAGTTTGTAATTGGGAGACTTGTTTACAACAGGCATTGTCCAAGGTGCATGAATAGAATAATTTCCGCTTGTCTAAATCAAAGCGAATACTATTGATCAAAACTTTATTAGTACCCATCTTTTTGTTTGCTAGTTATATTTTCCTACCTCCTCTCATCTTGCAGATGAAGCTTTATATTTTTTTTTTCAGAGCAGTTTGGGGGAGCAGGTTAAACTCAGTTAGATGGGAAGTCATGTACAGGATGAAGCTCCAGGGTAGGCTGAATATGGTGAATCCTCTGTTTTTCTTTTTTAGCATTTTTATTACCACTAATATTTCCCCAGTTTTACACCAAGCTTTGGCACTTTGGGCCTCTGTTGCCAAGGAATGGGTTGCAATTTATCTCCCAGATTGGCAATCTTTGGATCTTAAGCTTATTCGCAAGTGGACATTTGCACTAGAACATATGATTGTCTGTTTTTTAAAGACAAAAAAATGGAGAATTTCTTTTGGTGTGGTGTTGACGGCTAATAGGAAATCCACTTATTAGTTTATTTTGACCAAACATTTTAGCCCTGACTTTGAAATCTTCTATTGTCTGCTGTCAGACAAATCCACAGTCCTTGGTCATTTGAATAATTCTAGAATGCTACCTTTTGTCTGAGATTTGGTTTGGCTCGGCAGTCACAATAGGTTAGGAGTGCATAATTCCCACAAACATAAGCTGTCACTGTGCATTATTGTCCCCAGCCTGGTTGTGGCCCTGTTTTAAAAATGCCAGAGCACCGGTGTTTAGTTTGTGCATATGCACAACAGTTTTGGTTCTTTGTCACCTTACAGTGGTCTGACTCTCATTTCCTTTCCCTGACATATCAGGATTTAGTATTGGGGATTTTTTCCATGGTATGGGCTTCCCTGACCCCATCCACCCTACAGATTTTATTGACCCTCTATAAATATTATCTTTGGCAAGCACAGTGCTCATGGGTTCTACAGAAAAAACTGGCATCTCACCAAGCAATTTTTGTTAACATTCAGTTGGAATTCTATAAGGTTTACGATAGGGATAAGTACACTTGTCCTAGTTTGGAATTTCATAGGCTATGGGACTCCTGTGTCTCATACTTATAAATTGTGTACTTTTTGTATTGTCTGACATGTTCTTCACTTGTTTTTTTGAGATTCTTATTGTACAGTTTCTGCTTGTACCCTTTATTAGTTTGCCTTTTCACAGGTATCTATGATGTAATAGAGCCATGCTTCTAGTTGTGCTGCTTTTTATCTTTATTGTTGCCATCAGTTTCTTTTTGCTCCTGTACTGTGATTTTTGGTTTATTTCTTTGTATCACTCTCTGCCTTTGCTTTGGTTTCTGTTACAATAAAAATTCCCTGACACTTTTTGAGAAGTGCCATGGGATCTTTAACATCCGCCTGAAAAACCACCAGAACAGGCAGACAGGACCTGTATTTAATGTCTCATCCAAAAGACAGTGCCTCAGGAGTGCAGCATTGCCCTCGTGATGCACTACAGTGTCAGTATTAGGATTTACCCCCAAGTGCTTGGTGTGGGGCTAGAACCCACAACCTTTCAATTTACCAGCCTCAGAGGCAAGCATGTAACCTGCTGAGCCAGTGACACTGCACTATACTGTACTGCCTCGGGCAGAGTTTTTGAAACATCAGATCATTTTCTACTAAGTTCCTTTTGCAATTGCACAAACATACCAGCCACATATATAGCGTTCTAGAAGTTAAACAGCTCTCATTTAGAATCACAAGAGACTAAAAATGATGCCTTGGAACACTTATACATAACCAGGCAATTCATACAATGGGCCCATTTCTAAAAACATCCTGAAGATCGATGTAAGCTGCTTCAATCTGCAGCCTATGCCAAGCCAGGGATACTGCACCTGATTCCTGTAAGGGAGGTTCCCAGGCACCAAATACCCACAGTGTGTGGCAGCCACTACCATGTACCAAACACATGGTGCATGGGAGGGGATTGCCACAAGTTAGATAGATAGATAGATAGATAGATAGATAGATAGATAGATAGATAGATAGATAGATAAAAGCTTTATTTTTCAACAGGAAAATAACTTTTAGGACCAGTTTGGCCCTGTTTATCAAAGTTGCCCTGTTTAAGATTGCAGTTTCATAGTACAATAAACTATCATGTAATACAATATTACAGTAACAATCTTAAATACAACACAATCTAAATTCATACAGTACATACGAAACAAAAACGCACAGTGTACCAAAGAATCAAGGAACAGAACCTTATTTTAAGACTGGGTATTTTCCATATAATGATCAAGAGAAATATGTAGAAGCCTTAATATAAAACAGATTTTATGGGGTTCAAATTAAGGGAGAGGGAACATCAAAAAGGGGGACACATTACTACAGTGTCTAAAACTATATTAATTCATCTGCCTACTCCAACCAATGACCCCAACTGAGGAATGAGATCAGGAGAGTTAGAACATATGATCTAAGAGAACAACAGGTACAGAAATCACTCAATAGCACCGTAGCAAATACATTTGCCTTTCCAGACTAAATCTAGGAAATGTTTATATTGACCTAAATTTTCAATGTTCCTAATTTCTGTGTCTATTTTGTTCCATATTTTTGATAAGTAGAAACATCTTTGCATTCTACTATAAATATTAACTTCCAGAGGGATTTTTAAGCATCTATGTTTCAAGTCCCTCATGTTATACTGATGAGGGATAAAGGCATCAGAGGAGTTTATTCCATGCATTTTTAACTCCTTCTCCATATAGGCTTTGTACCTACATGTTTTCTTCTATGAGTTGCAAGAGAATCCCAGTCTAGATTTTGAAGCAGAGTACAATGATGGGTAAGAAAAGAACATTTCATCACATATCTTGCCATTCTATAATATGTCTTGTCCAGACTGTTCAATAATCTTTTAGAGACAAATTGATATATTACACTGCCATATTCTAATGTTGGTAGAAGTAGCTGAACAACCACTCTATTTCTAGATTCTCTCGAAGAATCGAAGTTTTCCTTTAAGCACACCCAATCTGGAATTAACCTTTTTAACTACATTGGTTATATGTTCAGAAAAAGTAAGAGTACTATCTATATGGACCCCTAAATACTTATAAACCAAAACTTGCTTTAACACTTGTCTACTTACTGTATGTATACTTAATATCTGATTATGAGATGATTTACCTTTAGAGTTAAACAACATTACCTGAGTTTTCTTTGTACTAAGAACCATTTTTGATTGAAGTAACCAATGTTGTATAATATCAAAATCTGATTGAGGAGTTTTTTGCAAACTGTCTAGGTTTGTACCTTTTCCTATTACAGTCATGTCATCAGCATACAAATAAATCTTACTATTTTAATGTATGATGAGGAGGGATTATGTATATCAAAACAACAGGGGCCCAAATCGAGCCTCCTTGAGGGACACCCTGAAAATACCTTCTATCTGACAGTGTTCCATTTATACAGACCTGTTGTGTACACTCTATCAAATAGGAAAGCATTCAAGTTTGAACAGGTTCAGACATGCCTATTTGAGCCAATCTCCCCAACAATATATTGAAATTGACCAAAACGAAGGCCTTTGAGAGGTCAATGAACACTGTGCAGACCAACTCCCCTGCCTTAATACCACTTGCCACTGTATCAGTGAAGTCTGTCAGGGTGGTGTCCATCGACCTCCCAGGTCTAAAACCTGCCTGACACTCCATCAGTAGTTTATACTTCTCCAGGTATATATATGACTGGACACAGACCACATGCTCAAAGACCTTCGATATGATCGATAACAAGGCTATTGGGTGGTAATTAGATTGATTAATTATCTTTTTCCCCTCCTTTAAATACTAGGTAACTCGGGACTCTGCATCACCCTCAGTTATTCAAACAAGTTTATCACCAAGTTGAAAAAGGTGGAAGAGATGTGCAGCCCCCAAATAAAAGAAATTAAACCATGAATGCAGCATTTCCAATATTATAGAGCAAGCTCTCTCTTTACAGAACTATGATTAAGCACCCAAGAGAACTGCCATGCATTAGATGTGTTTCTAAGCTGTGAAGAAAGAGTGACTCATGGAGTTTTTAGTAGTTTACACTCAGAGGATGGTACCATACTTCTGGAAAAAACAGTATGATAACTATTGTCAATAACCACCCCCACATAGACTAGAAGAATATTTGAAAAACATAAAGGTACCACTGATGCCTCCCCAGAATATAGCTACCCTTTTAGCCTCTGTTTCTTTAGAGGAAGTAAAACAGGCTATTGGATAACTAAAATTGGTCACCACTTTTGTTACTGATGGGCTCACAGCAGAATTTTATAAAACTTTTAAGGATAAATGGGGCCCTGACATACTGCAGGTATTTAATTACATACTTTCACCAGCTAGTATGTCTAAATCAATATCCCATGTACTTTTCGTCTTGGTGTTTAAAAAGGGGAAGTATGATATTAAAAATTGGAGACCAATCAGTTTGTCAAATAGTGGTAAAAAATGTCATCAAAGATTTTATGCAGCAGGTTATTAAAGGTAGCAGAACATTTAGTATCCCAGACACTGTCATGTCAAGTACTGGGTAGAAGGATATAAGTTAACTTCAAAGTAATCAGGGAAATTATTGAGTAAGGATCTAAAGGGTTATTAAATGGGTACATATTTTCTATCAACCAATAGAAGACATTAGATAAAAGGATCCCATTCATTTTTTTATTTGCTATTTTAAAACAAAATGCAATCAATCTAATTTTAGGGTTATGCATGGGTCTAACCTGTCCCTAAAATAGTGGCATATGCTGGTGACGTTTGTCACTATTTTTGAAGTTAAAGTGGAAGGTCATCAGGTGGTTTCTTCTTTAGAACTTTTTTCCAGTGTGTCTGGTTCCGAGATAAAGGATCAAAAAAGTAAAGTCCTGATAACAGGCAATCCAACTGCTAATCCAAGCTCAGTTGCAGCAGGTATACAGTTGATTCTGACCACATTAAAAATGTTGCATGTCCTTTTGGCCCTGGAGACATGGCTGAGACTGTGAAGAATTTTCAGATTCTGACAGAATAGCATTGTGTGGAACTTTGGCAAATTTTGCCTGACTCAGTGAATTCTATCAATAGCAGAACTGCAACATTTCAAAAGCAGATTTTCTTTTTGTGTGTGGAGTAGTAATCCACAGTTTACATAAACCAGTTTCCTTTTCTGCAATCCACAGAATATTATTCTGCAGTTTATGTAATCTTCAAAAAGTTATTCTTTGATTTACATAGAGGATAATGCCTGAGTAATGGTGGTTAACCTCAGGATGTAATCACCTCAAGTAGTTGCCAGGACGACCAAATAAACCTCAAGAGCACAGCTCGAGAGGTTTACCGTTATCATGGCATCTGTGAGAAGTGATTACATCCATGGTTGACCACTGTTACTCAGGTATTGTATTTTATAGTGTATAGAAAAACTAGCCACCATGGGGAAAAAAAGCAGTTTTTTTTTCAATGTGTGTTTATTCTCCTACTCATCTATAAATGCCTCCTGGTTTGAATGTTGAGCAACTGAAGTGCTGAAATTAGCCATTGCGATCTATACTGCAGTGGATCTGTAACTGAATGGAATGTTTGTGTTCTGAATGAATGTCCAAGCAGCAGATCACCTTTTCTTTCCAAGAATTTTGACAGGTGGTGACATTCTATCCTGTAATCTCATCATTATGATATAGCTAAGCAAGGTTTACAGCATACTGATGTCATAACACAGAGGATAATGGCTGGGGATAGGGTGATAACCACACTGTAATCACCTTGTGTGGTTGCTAGGGCAACATGGCAGACCTCAAGAGTGCCGCTCGAGAGGTTTACTGTAGTCCTAGCAACCATGAGAGGTGATTACACTTGCGGTCATCACCCAATCCCCCAGTCATTATCCTCTATAGTGTATGGTGGGGGAAAAAATCAACATTATTTACCCATATGCCATTTCCTGTTGTGGTAACGCTTACCTCAGTAAAGAATCGGAGCTTTGGTATAGGTTCAAATGGGCAAATTTACTGTTAGTGGTATAGCACTGCACTTATGTAAAATGCCACTAAGTTAAGAAATAAAACAATTAAGCAAGTAAAATAAATCCTTTTTAGGAAGAAAATGTCCATTTCTACAATTCGATTCAAGGTCTGAGATTTAAAAGAAAGAAAAGACCAAAACAATCTGGTTGGTCACTGGTTGTCAAGCGGGTAGGAGATGCCAAGAATTATTGGATGTGATGCTGTGTCCTTTTCTGGGCCCCAAACAACTGAAAAGTCGAAATGATCTGCTTGGCCAGTGGATCTAACCAAATGTATGTCAGACTCTGTTTCTTTATTGTTTATTCTCTTGACTGGTGATGAAGTGTCTGCGGTTTGAAAAGTCACCTGTGTTAGTATTATTTGCTGCCATTAGGATCGCTAGTCTCCGTAAATGTTAACTGCCACAAATGGAATCCTACTTTGAATTGTTTACTGAGACAGGCAGTCGCGTTCTGGGGCTGAGAATGCTGGCACATTGATGCATTCTATTTTGTTATGCCACTTCTGTGACATTCTGAAGGGTGGTTAACAACATTCAAACATCATAGCAGTGGCATAACAAGGCTGTGTAAGTGCTGATTATGGGGGTTAATTAATACTAAACATAGAGAATAATGAATGCACAACCATACACAACAAGGCTGTGTTTCCATTGAGGGGTTGAGATGACAGTATATGAACCCCTAGAGCGAAGCTTGAGTGGTCCATGCTGTCATCTCAACCCTGAGATGGAAACACATGCCAAGCTGTGTGTGGTTGACCAAATTTTATTTTTTCTAGTATATGGTTTTTTACACTAGAGTGACAGAACACCACTGAAGTGAAACCAAAATATATTTCTATTTCTTTGTTCTGCTCACATAACCAAATCAAATTTCAAGACTTTTGAAAGGTAAAAGGTATGACTTTAGGCACTGGGTGGTTAGTAGGTAGCTAGGTGTAGAATAAATGAGAAATTAAAAATTGTATGACCTTTGAACTGTGCATAACAACTGTTCGGAATTCACATAACAACACTTTAGAATGCACATAACGGTTTAGAATGTGCTTAATAAGGATTTTGAGTAGGCTAATTTTTATACATAACAAAGGGTAACCATGTACCATATACATTATACATAATGGGATTATCAGGTTATGGGAGGCAGTCTAGCGCAGTGGTTTAAGGCTCTAAGCTGGAGACCTGGGTTTGAATCCACAACCCCAACTTGCATACTGTGTGACCCTGAGCAAGTCACTTAACTTCTTGTGCTCCCAGGTCACACCTGTAAACAAGCTTTCAGCTAGTGTGTCTCTTCTGGTTAAAAAAAGTCTCAATAAACTGATTGAAAACAGGGGTTAATAGCCACTGTCTATACATTATATAGAAATGCTGCTTGGAATTCCGTGGAATTAAAAAAGAAATTCTGAAAAGCATTCTGGAAGCGAAATTGATACTTTGTATGAATTCCATTGGTGAAATTCCACATTCCACATAGCTTTAGACATGGCTGCAATTAACTGGGAAGAAAAATTAGAAACTGGGATAAGAAAGAAACATAGAAACATAGGGCTCAAGTTTCAAAGCTCCAAGAATGCCGCAAGCCCCTGGTGCACCAATCATTTGGCACACAGGGCTTGTGGCATTCTCCCAGATGGCGATTGGGATTTTCAATCCTGAGCACCAAATACTGCAAGTTAGACCAGCTTTTCCCTGGTCTAACTTGCACCACTTTGGGAACCCTTTTTAGGGGGCATGCACCAAATCACTGGTGCAAGCTTCCATAAACTGAGGAAACTGTTACAATTGCACCCAACAACAGAAAATTGGGAGCAGTTGTGACAAAGAAGTTGGGTGCAGCTGTGCCAAAAAATGGCTTCAACACAGGACTTGATGCAAGCCCAACATCAGCCTTTGAAAATTGAGCACTTAGATTTTATCAGCAGAAAAGAATTACTTAGCTCACCCAGTCTGCCCAGGTTTTCCATGCCTATTCTGCTCTGCGGACCCTACCTGGTCTCCAGCAACCCTACTGCCCTCCTGCCTAAAATATCCCTATGTTTATTCCATGCATACTTAAAGCCCCTTCCCCCAACCCCACACTGTTCTAGCTCTAAACACCTCTGCTGACAGCTTATTCAGGTCATCTACCACCCTTTCAGTGAAGATATATTTACTGTCATCTCTAGATTCTTCCCCTTTCAGCTTCATTGAATGCCCCCTGGTGCTGGTGCTCATTCTCATTTAAAAGAGACTCTCTGCCTGCACCCTCTTCACCCCGGTAGGGTACTTGTAGGTCTCAATCATGCCACTTCTCTCTGCTCTCTTTCAGGGTATACATGTTGAGATCCCTCAGCATCTTCTTGTAAGGCTTCAGATGCAAACCCTGCACCATTTTGTTGCCTTCCTCTGGACAGCCTTCCTTTCTGAAGTGTGATCTCTAGAACTGGACACAGTACTCCAGGTGAGGTTGCACAGTGAGCCATACAGTGGCAACACCATCTCCATCCTCCTGCTGGAATACCCTTCCTACCCCTGGCATCCCATTAACCCTTCCTACTGCCTTTTCACACTGCTCTACAACTGGAGGTTTCAAATATGATAACCCATGGTCCTTCCCTGTCTAGTGACAGTATCGCCCACTCCATTCTATATGCAGCACTGGGGTACCTATGCCCTAGGTGAATTATTTTGCATTTTTTGAATTGAACCAACATCCAAGTTTTAAACACTCCTCTAGTGTCCCAAGATGCCTACACATTTCTCCACTCCTCCTGAGTCTCAACCCCATTGCAGATTTTGGTGTCATACACAAATGCCAAACCTGCCCTTCCTGTGCTTCTGCAATGTCCCATATGAAGATATTAAAGAGGACTGGTCCCAGCCAGGACTGAGGCATGTGGTACCCCACTGGTCACTCTCCTTCCTTTGACTGAGCATCAGTTAACACCACCCCTGTCTCCTATCTGGTAACCAGTTCTGAACCCAGTTCACTACTTTGGATCCCACTCCTGGGTTGGTCAGCTTTATCATTCTGTGTGGTACAGTGTTGAAGGCCTCACTAAAGTCCAGGTAGGCCACATCCACTGTCCTCCTCTCATCTATTTCCCTAGTTTGCGAGCAAAGATCGTTAGATTCATTTGGCATGATCTTTCCTCCGTGAATCCATACTGCCTGTGGTCTTGCAGCCCATTAAATTCAGGATGCTATACCAGTCTTTCTTTCAGTAGGGTTTCCATTAATTTCCCCACCACTGAAGTAAAAATGACCAGCTTATAGTTGCTAGCCTCCTCCTTTTTGCCACTCACATGTAGAGGGACCACGTCAGCACCTGTCCCATCCTCTGGAACCACACCTGTTTCTGGTGAACTGTTGCACAGTCCATCAGTGGGGTAGCTAGCAACTCACTGAGTTCCCTCAGAACCCTGGGATGTATCCCATCTAGTCCCATTACCTTGTCCGCATTCAGGGATGCATGTCCTTTCAGGACTCTTTCCTTCAAAAATGGACTTGGGTCTACCTCTCCCCCTTTTTCCTGTTTCTCTTTGGTGGTCTGTTCCTCCTCCTCTCACTGTGAAAACTATGAGTACCTGTTTAGAATGTCAGTTTTTTTTATCTCCCTTTCTATACAGTCTCCCCCTCCATCTTTCTAATCCTTGCTATACCTCCCCATGCTTTCCTCTTCTCACTTATGTACCTGAAGAAAGCCTTATTCCCTTTAGTGACACTTTTGGCAATCCTTTCTTTTGTCTGTACCTTTGCTGCCCTAATCACCTTGCCTGCTTCTTTCTGCTTCATTTGGTGTATCTCCCTGTCCTCTCCCCTCTACATCTCCTTATACCTCCTGAATGCCACCCTTTTTTCTTTCACTGCCCTTCCCACTTCCTTGGAGAATGATAATGGTCTCTTTTTCCTTCTGCTTTTGCTCACTTCCTTCTTACAGAGGTTAGTTGCTTTAATTATACCCTCCTTTATGTTTCTCCACTGTGCCTCTCCTCTACCTCTCCTGGCAATTCCTCCTTTGAAGCAGTTTCTGAGGCAGTCTCCCATTTCTTTAAAATCTGCTATCCTGAAGTCAAGGACCCTCATCCTCATGTGTGTTTCCTCTGCTCCTGTCTTCATGTTGAACCACAATGCATGTTGTCACTGGTACCTAGGTGAATGCCTACTGTGACATTTGCAATGCTGTCCCTGTTTGCAAGCACCAGGCCCAGCACTGCCCATCCCTAGTAGATTATTTAACTAGCTGCCTGAAAAAAGTAGGGATTCAAGGATAGTCTGCTCTTTGCAGAAGTCACAGTTGGAAGGATCCACTCCACATCCAGCAGATTAAAGCTTCCAACTAGCAGCACCTCCCTCTTACTTGCCATTCTGATGATGTCTTCCCCAAGTAGCTTATTCATCTCCATGCCCTGTGCTGGAGGTGTGTACACTACCCAAGTATGGATAGCTGTCTCAGAGCCTGTCTTTAGGATGGCCCACAGCACTTCCAGACCCTCTTCTACCTCTTGGTGCCCTGCACCTCCATGGCCTGTTTTTCCTACTTCACAAATAATACAACCCTCCTACCCAGCTCTTCTTCTCCTGAACAAAAGCAGCCCAGTGTGGCCATTTACCAGTTGTGGTGCTAAGTGCACTATAACTCCATTATGACCACTAAATCTAAGTTAGCCTCCAGCATGATGGCTTCCAGGTCTAGAATTTTGTTTCCAAGGCTCCTAGCATGAATGCACATGGCTTTCCACACCTTTTTCATCCCCTTTCCATGGCCCTACTTCACCTTCCCATTTCTACCCGTGTTGTTCCCTGAAGTTCCCGCCAGTCTCCTCCTCCCTTTTTGCTTCACCAGTCCTGGTCTCACTTGATCCACTATCCTCCCCTACTTGAGTTATAGCCCTTTACTTGTTTCATCTTTTCCCAGTCCCTGCCATTCTGTGCCTTTGCCATACAAGAGTTACCACCCCTTGGCCCCATCTTCCCTGACACGTTTCCAAACAGGGTGACAATGGTTGTTTCCCTTGCTTTTTCTGCCTCTCCCTTAGTATATTTAAATGCTCATCTAACTAGCCTTTAAACCTCCCACCAAGGACTATGGTGCCCTTCCTCAAAAGATACAGACTGTTTCCTGTAAAGAGACACATATTCTCCAAGGCTGTTCCCCTGCCCCAAATGAGGCCAAATCCCTCCTTCACCATGCACCATGCCTTCACAACTAGTTGTTAAATGCTCTGGTGTGGAGTACACTTTACACTCCTCAGCCATACAGAGGTAGCACCTTAGAAAAAAGTCACTGTGTGTGCTGCCTGCATTAGGTCTCCCCAGCTCCCAGAAATATCCCTGTACTACTCCTCCCTTCTCCCTTGCCAGGTCATTTGATCCAAGATGGACAGTGACATCTAGCTCCCTCCCAGCTCCCACTGCCTTAGCATTCCTCTGGATATGCAGTGCATGGAATCAATGGCAAATCTCCACAAAGAAACAGATAACTCTCATTTAAACCCTGCTACTTCCCTGGCTTCTATATAAACATGAAATAACCAGCTGAAGACGACCTTATGATCTATTGTGTCTGCACAAATGTGATGCCCCTGAACCAAAGATAACAGAGGGCCGTTATTCCTCCTAGCCACATTGGATAATAAAATGTATAGCCTATTTTTCCAATTATCATGGGTCAGTAGACTGAATCCAATTAAACAGAACCATGCATATTCCCCTAAAGCAAATGTCCTGCATATAATAAATCTCTTGGTGTTCTTTTTCAGTATATTTTTAAATATTTTCAGACCAGCATTAAGATCTCACTGTGTTCATATTCATTTGTGGATTAATAAATAGATCCAGACATGTCTATCTGGATGGAGAAAAGGAAGATTGCACCTCCCAAAACAAGGTGCACACGTTACCAGATTACATTTGGTCATCCTTAGAAAAGACATGTAAATGGTAACTTCCATTATCTCTATTACATACCTTAAAGAGCAAGTCTCTACTAAAATTAAATGTTTAAAACTATAATATTTACAACAATTATCTTTAACGTTAGTTTTTCTATTTTTTTTAACTTGGTCCTGTTATAGATCTATTTAATATTTCAGCCAATGCAGTACTCATTTCACAGTTCCTTTCTCAAAGACTCTGACTGTCCTCCACCTACCTCACAGTTGTGGTTTGTGATATCACAGTCTGTTGTCATGGTAAGCACTGTAATGTAATAAACAATGGTACTATTAGTTTAGAAGAGGACAGTCAAATATTTTTAGACAGACTTTTTAGAGAGGCTAACAAGGTGTGGTGTAATGCTAAAGAAAACATTGAACTAAAATAAGTTTTCACTAGTGAATTTTAAGAGCTCAAATATTATGTTTAAGAAAGTGCATGCTGAAATGTAGTGCTCATTAACATGGAAGCACATTGATAGTAATGGCCTCTAATTTTACATCAGAATTTGGAATTTAAAGAATGCCCTTTAGGTTAGTTGACACAAGTTCTTGTATATCTAATGGATTCAAGAATCTCATCAAGAATGTAGAATATGGTTAGATTTTGTAGCCATGGTAAGCTTAGTGTTCAAGATCTCACAAACATAAAAGATTAGATGAGAGATTGCCCCAGACTTCACTGTATACAAAAACTAGAAACTCAGGCTCATTTCTTTTTGGACCACTTGTATATCCAAACCTTTTGTGTGGTTCTAACACAAGAATGGAAGGAACTAACATTTTTAACAATCATTTATAACAGTCTCATTTTAAGTAGTGTACCACCAGCAGTGTAAGAAATATAAAGTAGCTTCTGGGAGTTGGGTTTCTTGTTCTTAAAAGTGTCATTTGGACCTGCAACAAACGTTTCTACAGCAAATAATGAGAGTGAATAGTGTGAGTTACCCTATAAGATGTAACCCTGGCTTTAGGATACACTGCCCTGTTTAGCAACTGGGATTTCATGGTTGCAGGGCTGTGTACCCCCACAATAGATACTACAAAGATGAAGCCCTGTCTTATATGACTGAACCTCCAACAGCAGTATGCAATACTTCTACCGTACTGACTTTGGATGGGCTTTATAAAAATGGCAACTACTAACAATTCATAAGAGGAGTAAGGCAGAACAGCCCTGCTGCCTGGCACATAACCCCTGAGCTCCTCTCCTGGATAAAATACCTAATTGTCATTTTACTATCTGGAGATCTTGAGTCGAACCCAGGACCTAATATTGCTAATAGTAGCATGTCCTTCTTAAGGGATCCCTCTTGGACTAGTATTATGGGTCTAAAAATTGTATATATGCATATTACCAGTCTGAAGCCTAAAATCCATGAACTGGAAGCTTTGTCCAACCAATATGCCTGGGATATAATTGGCATCTCAGTAACATGTCTCAAACCAAATATTCTAGCCCATGAGATTGAACTTCTAGGGGTTTCTGTCTTTAGAAAGGACAGGCTATCAGAAAAAGAGGGAAGGGTTCTACTCTGCAAGGTCTGCTCTTTCTGTTAGGGAGGTTGTCCTGCTTCGCCATGTAGACTGTACCTGTGAGTCCATATTCTTATTACTGACCCTAGGAGGGGTGAAATCTCTCTGCATAAGGTGCATATGCAATTTTCCAAATGCTGCTGTCCAAGCACTAACCTCCCTCACACACTGCCTCTCCAAACAGTCTTTGAATGAATCGATATTGCTTGGGGATTTTAATCTAAGTATACACACACAACAGGAGGCACTCCAGGTATAAAAAGTTAAGCATGGCAAGAAAAAATGTTATTTTACATAGTGGCTCACCCCCAAAATAGAAACAGTTGTCTAACCATGGTGCTTCACCTCTACAACATGAGGCTTCATCGGGGGCTGAGCTTGAGACACGGCACTCTCAATTTGTTTGCAAGTCTTAAAGATATAGGTGCTAGTCTCAAGTAACTACAACAACCAGAACATGTAAATGTGAAACAAAATTACAGTATACAAAAATACAAAACACCCCAAAGTGAAATATATGTATAAAACTATCTAAACATTGTAGGCACTAGATATCACACACTCATATTTTTCTCTCTTAGATACTGTGTCAAAAAGGTCAATGGTATAAACCGTTTGTTTTTTATCTGCATGTGTAGTTATGTGGGTTTGGTAAAAGAAAGAGTGTGGAAAAAAAGAAGAGGGAAAGGAGAAGGGAAAAGAAAAATAGAACACCCTAGAGCTTAAATGAGTTTAAAGTTGAATCAAAATTGATTCACGTAATACCAACAAGCCTGTTGCTCATTCCAGAAATGGAGAAAAGATGAAGAAATAGGAAGTATTCAAAGTAAAAATGACAGATCATATTTCAGAACATTGAGACAAAAAATATAGAAAAGTAATAGAATGTAATGAATCCATATATTGAAAGTGCAAGAATGTGAAAAAGAGTACAGAATAAAAAAAAATCTAAATCTAAACTAGCTCAGCACAAGTCATAATGGTCTCAAGCCCACCTTGGAGGATATTCTCCTTACACAACCAATTGGAGAATCCACTAGATTAAACTGTAAATCTGGGAACCACACATTCCTTGACTGGCTCCTTGTCACCAAAACCAAAAGAATTGAAGCTGCTAGGATTTTACCTGACTATCTCAGCGATCAATCCCAGGTATACTGTATTTGGAAAAATTACTCCCCAAATCCCCCACCAAAACTCATAAAAGCTAGGGACCTCTCACATTTTGATGTGACCTTCTTCCTCCACAGCCTACAAGAAATTAACTGTAGAGCAGTAGAAGATCTTCCTGATGTGAATCACACCCTGCATTATTTTATCAATAACTTCAATAAGCATGCCCCTATAAAGCAACATAGTGTCAAAGATCTCAGCACTAAAGGTTAAGGAGGGACCTCTGTAAGACCATGAGTCAACAGAACAAGGCCTGGGGCCAAATCTGGCCTGACATCAGATTAGAATACCTATAGATGCCTGTGGAATGCCTGTAAAGCTAGTCTCAAAGTTGCCAAAAGAACTTATCTAAAATCCCTCCAGAGCAAGAATCTATCTAACCCCAGACATTTATGGACCCAGATAAATTGTCTTATAAAAAGGCGGCCCAACATATTGTTGCATACAATTATACTCAACAGACAAGCCCTCTGTGACTCTACTGCTACTGAATTCTATAAGTTCTTCATAGACTTGAACCAGTTCAAAACCTCCTAGGGGGCTACTCTAATAGTTCCCAGCTTCCTGCATACCACCAATACCTGCTCCTCAACCCCAGTTCCATTTCTTACTGGTAACCAGGAAGGAAGTGCTCAAACAACTTAGATACATAAAAGTAATGGCTCACCTGGCTATGATATTTCATTGCTAATCTATTTTCACTCCTTCTCTGAACAGGGCAGGCATCCCTCCATCCGACATTCCCAGCCTTGTCACCTGGTGTCCAGGGGTCGGATTAACTATCAATCCTGGTGCTTTCCCCATGGCAGGGGTTGGCAGCTTTGCTTGTCATCAAATGGATACAGTGCCAGGAGGGTGCCTGTAGCTAGTGCAGAGCCTGCAGAGCATCAGTCTGTCATCCTGTACTGTGCCAGAACATTTTTCCACCAAGTTTTCTCCCTTGGATGAACAGACATGCAATGCCATCCAGATGTACCATCACACACTTCCATGCATTGGACACTGCTGGCTGCTGTTCCTCCATTCACCACATTGTAGTCCCTCACTGCTTGTACCTCCCCCTGCCACTGCTAAAGGCCAGACCTGTGCCAGGCAATGTGTCCTTCCCTTCCCAGAGGAGAAGAGTAGTCCATTGGATGCTCGATCCTCTTTTCCCTGGCCAATCCCCAGTGACCCAGGTCCATTTCTGAACCCGGGTCACCAGTGTGGTATCAGGTACAGTAAAATGCTTCAGCCCTCCATGACCCCATGCCAGCCATCAGCTATGATATTCTGGAACCCAAATTCTTAAAAATAGCAGCCTCCATCATCCACTTCCCTTTAGCATCTTATTAATAAAGCTCTTCTTTCAGGGATGGTACCTGCAAAATAGAAAGTAGTAATAGTGGTTCTAGTTCAAAGAGGGCAGAAAGGACTGATATAGAATTACAGGCTGGTCTCCCTTCTCTGCATTCTTGCTAAAATGCAGGAAATACAGTTCTATGGCCAAATGCAGGCCTATCTGGAGTATAACAACTCTCTCCAAAGTGCCCAGCATGGTTCTCATAAAAGTCATGGTGCCAATACTGCACTGGTGTGTGAGTGTGTGTGTATGTGTGTGTGTGTGTGTGTGTGTGTGTGTGTGTAACCTCTGACATACTAATGCTTTGGAGAATGTTTTAGTTAAGGTGCAGTCTTTGTTGACCTTATCAAGGCATTTGACTTAGTCAATAGTGACCACCTCCTGGCAATTCTAAAGAATCTCTGGTTGAATGACCTTTCCTGTTGCTGATTTTGTAACTGCCTGACCAATAGAAAACAAAGTGTTAACTGGCAAAGTGGTTTATCTAATTTTTGGGTTATAAAAGATGGAGTTTCATAAGGTTCTATCCTGGCTCCCTTTCTAGCATTCTTATTTAATAATGACATGCCCACTAACTGCAGAGGAGCCAGCTTACAACTTTATGCCAATGATGCTATACTACACAGGTCCTCTGACGATATCGCATTGATTAACAGCAACATGGAAAGGGACTTCCAACAACTGAAAACCTGGTTCTCATCAACAAAACAGATCCTTAAGGTGAAAAAGAACAAAGCTATGCTCTTTATTTAATTTATTTTTTTTTATTTATTCAATCTAGGATTACAAGTACCTTTGCATTCCAAGCAGCTCATATACAAAGATTCCACGTCAATGGGGGGGTAGAGATCCATAATGGAAAACAGACTGATTTCACAAATAATGAAGCAATTTGTATTACAAAATACAGAATAAGAGAACAGCAAATAAATACACATTAGTTTAGCACATGATTCTAGGCAGGGAGTGAGAAGAGGAGGGAATTAGGAGGGGAGCCAGATCAAGGAAGGGGAGAGCAACCAGGTGGCATTGTCAGGTAGCAGCTAGGATAGTAAGGGACGAAAAGCAAGGAAGACAGTGGGGGAAGGAGAGAAAAAAAGGGGAGATGGGAGGGCAGGAAGGGAGAGGAGAGTGAGAGGGCAAGACAAGTAGAGAGAACAGTGGAAGAACGGTGGAGGGGGTGAGGTCCCGGGAAGAGGGACAAGGATGTTAAGTGGTGCAGTCACAGGAGTTTTCAGTTAGGATGTGATGACGAAGTTTGAGTTTAAATTCACCGAGACTAGTAAGGTTAGTCAAACCATTGTGGAGGCCATTTAACCAATATGACGCTTTGATACAAAAGGAGCATTGGTATTGGCAGTCCAGCACATTGGGACTAGTAGAAGTGCGGAAGATGAGGTGCACATATGTTGGGTCTTGGGGGATTTGTGAAGTAAGCATCCTAATCCCGAAGGCATGAATCCAAGGAGAATCTTTTTGGCAAGTAAGCAGGTGTGGTATTCAATTCTCCCATGCAAGTTGAGCCACTCAGCCTGCATATAGACATCGCAGGTGTGGATGAGGCATGGTGCACCAATTAGGAGTCTACAGGCCTTGTTAAGTGCCACAGTGAGCCTTCTGAGTGCAGTGGTGGAAGCAGTTCTGTAAATGACAAGGCTATAGTCGATTAAGGAGAACACTGAGCTGTGGACTGCAAGTTTTAGGGCTTCAGGTGCTAGAGACTTTCTCAGTTGATAGAGGAGCCCAGTTCTGGTACTGACGGCTCTGGCAACATTTTCAATGTGCAGTAAATAGGTGAGGTATCTATCAAGGGTAACCCCTAGGTACTTGAAGTGCTGTATTTGTTCAAGGGGGTCACCTTGGGAATTTTGGATGGCAAGAGCATGCTCTTTATGTCAACTGCAGGCTGAGGAGAACAACAGGACTTTTGTCTTCTTGTAGTTTAGTACTAGTTTATGGTTGCAGAATCAGAGCTCAACTTCCGTGAAGCCCTTTTGAAGGTAACTTTCAAGGAGGTAAGGGTCAGGGTGTGCGCAAAACTGACAGCATCATCTACATAGAGCAGTGTTTGCTGGTGGCAGGCAGTCAGTAGACTGTTAAGGAAGATGCTGAAAAGGAGTGGACCCAGGATTGAGCCCTGGGGTACCCCAGACCGAACAGGTTTCTGGTCAGAGATAGCATTGGAAAGCTTCATGCGTTGAGATCTGTCCCCAGGATAGCTTCTAAACCAGGGCAGTGTATCAGGGGACAGACCAGTTTGTGAGAGTTGTTTAAGAAGGAGTCAGTGATTAACCATGTCGAAGGCCTTGGTTAAGTCTATAAAGACTGCACCCACAATACTGCCTTGGTCAATAGATTACTGGACATAGCTGGTGAATTCTAAGAGTGCAGTGGTGGTGCTGTGCCCTTCCCAAAAGCCATGCTGTTGTTCACACAGTAGGGAGTATCTATTGAGGTAGTCCACAAGTTGGTTGGCAACAATACATTTGAGTATTTTAGAGAGGGGTGGGAGGATTGATTTAGGCCTATAGTTGCTGTGTAGTGCACGGTCTCCAGATTTGTGAACTGGGGTAACAATGGCTGTTTTCCATACATGTGGGAATTGTGAGAGGGTTAGAGAAAGGTTAAGTAATTTAGTAATAGGTGGAAGTACTTCCTCCATGGTGAGTGCAATTAGCTTGAGGTCTAAACAGTCACCACTGTGCCTGGACTTGCTCAGCACATTGTTTAGTAGTTTCCTGACCTGGGACACTGAGACACATTTAAAGTAGAAGGGGGGGTGATGATTTGTCTTGGTCTCAGGATGATATGCTGCCATTAAGGTGGCATTGTCAAAGAAGTCTTGTGGTAGCACACTACTTAGGTCAGTGAAGGTATCATTAAATATATTCGCTATTGTGAGTGGGTCAAGTATGGGGGTACCATCAAGGTTTAACATCATGGGAGCCTTTTTTGGGTCTTTCCTCAGAACATTATTGATATTTGTCCAGAATTTTCTGCAGTCACACTAGGTATTGGTAAGTTGCTCCTTGTGGTGATTACTTCTTGCTTTACGGATTTCCCAAGTGCAGGAGTTTCTTGCAACTTTATAGGCTTGCCAGTCCTGTAGCTTGCCAGAAGATTTAGCATAGTACCAGAGGTGGTCCCTCTGTTTCATGCTGTCTATCAGCCCAGGAGTAATCCAGGGATGAACAGTGCCACGCACCTTCATTTTCTTAAGGGGTGCATGAACATCACAGGCAGCATTAAACAAAGTGATAAAATGTTGGAGTGATACATTAATGTCTGTAGAGGTGTCAAGTAGCGACCAGTCCTGACAGTGCAAGTGTTGTTTTAGGAGTTCCAGGTGGCCACATCTTAGCACTCTGTTGTAGATAATTAGAGGCAGTGGGGCATTGAATGTGTTGGTCCAATTGCAAGTAACAGGGGGAGTGGTCGTTGAGTGAGTCAGGGTGCACACTTACGTTGGTGACACGGTCAGGGTGATTAGAGATTATCCATTCAAGAGTGGAGCTTGTCCCAGTCTTATAGCTAATTCTAGTGGGAGAGTTGACCAGCTGAGTAAGGTGCAGAGCTGGCAGTGCATCCTTATGGGCCACTGGAGGCAGACAGCCAGTTTATGTTGAAGTCACTAAGTAATATTGTCTCAGTGATGTGATTTTGGGCTCTTAGGTCATCCAGGACTTTATGAAGACCAGTGGTAGGGTTGGTGGGAGGTATGTAAACTGATAGGATTGTAAGAGTCTTGTGGTGGGCCCCCAGTAGCACCTTAATCGCTAGTACCTGGGTAGGGCACTTTGGACACTGGAAGCTGGGCACCAAGAGACAACACCTGCTAAGGTTGTCCACCACTGGCAGCACTCACCTTAAAGTGGTAAGGTCCTTAAAATACAGCATCTTGGTGTCTCACTTGACCAAGACATGACATTTGACACCCATGTGGATGTCATAGTCAGATCACTGCATCAGAAATTAAGCATCCTCTATAGGCTTTTTGCCTACCTTTCAAAGGAGGCTTTCCTTGCCATTGCAGGCAGTAGCTTAATGCCTGTACTCTTCTACAGTGCCCCTGTCCTTCAAGCCATGTGAGACTCAGACCTGAGCAGGGTCAAAACCCTGTGTTACAAAACTTGTCACTTTGAGGTTGATGCATCCCCTAGGGATCACCACGGTGGAGTGCTTGCATCTATTGGATGGCCCTCATTTGAAGCAAGACTGCAATTCCCATTGAAATGCCTTACCTTCAAATATACTAAGCTCTCTACACACCCTAGTCTTATAGGACTACTTAAGTTTAAACAGCATGTGAGGGCCCTGGCCGGCTGCTAGCCCTTTACTAGATGTCCCTAGGATACGGTCTGGATTTGAAAGGCAGCCTTTCTCATTTGTGGCACCTTTCCTATGGAATTCAGTAACTCACGAGATTCAAAACTGCCCTACCATGGCACTATTTAAAAGGCTGAAAGACTACTCACTTGCGGTGAACCAATGCAGGTGCAAATGCCGACTTGTCACATACTTTGTTATATAATAATCTTGGGACTGACCCTTCTGGTACAACTCTGCTATCTGGGGGGTAGCTTGTATCTCTTTCCTGAAGTACTTGATTGTGATGTTGCCTTGTTGAACCTGTGATTTCTGTTACTTGGCACTGGCCATTTATACCATCTGTACTCAAATTATGACTAACTAATGTTCACTATATGTAGACTTTCTTTTATTTACTTGTTATTTCTCCCACTTATTCCTTCACTGCAATCATTGTGAAAGGTTTTATTTCAACTGTATATAATGAATTCAGGGCCATCTCTGACAAAGGGACATGCATGTTTCAGTGGTCCTAACAGATCAACAAAATCTGCATAAATAAATAAAACCCTGTGTGGACAACAGGTCTTGAGTTTGTTAGGGTTTTATGGGCAGACGGGATGAGCCAACAGTCTTTTTCTGCCATAATTGTCTCTGTTTCTATAAATTATTTTGGACTTTCTACTCAGTATAAATACAAAAGAGTACTACTCCCTTCATATCACAAATGTCTTTCTTTATGATAACATTTGGCTTGGATGATTCACTAGCAACTCGAGTTACTGTACTGTATGTTTTTGTGTTCTCTATTATTCTGTCTCTTTTCATTATTTTCTTTCTAGATTCCTGAACAGATTGTAAGTTAACTCCAGATTTTTGAATCTTTTTTGAATATTTTGTTTTAAATTTTGATATATGGTAGTTTATTTCTGTATGGTTTGTACAAATATTTGGATATAGTGCTTTCTAAAAATAAAACTTCCCCTTCTCTTGAAAACACTGCTGATCTCACAAACCAGCTCCAACTAGACTTGAACAACATCTAGCACCGGTTCTGAGAAAAATCCGTTCTCCCTCAATGCAAAGAAAATGAGCTCTAGGACTTTTGGCAGCAGGCAGAGGCTTGCTAGAGTCTTCCCCTTCCTTCCTTTCATACCCTTGATAATGCAGCTATTGAAGATGTCTCCTCCTTCAAGTGCCTCGAGGTCTGGCTGGATTGACACCTTGATTTTTCTGTTCATGTGGCTAAATCCACATGAAGCTCCACCCCAAACTTGGAGCATTTTGTAGAAATAAGAGAAGCATTCTGCTTCCTGCTGAAAGAGAATTTCTCATTAAGATGATTCTCCCCATTTTTGACTATGGAGACATTGTTTATAGTGCTGCTGCAAAATCCACTTTAGCTAGACTGGACCCCCTCTTTCATTCCTTCTATCGAGTTTCCCTTTACAAACATCTGCGTACTCATGACTGTCTTTTATATACTTCCCTCTCCCTCTCCTCTTTTGATGCTAGGTGCCTTTCCCACTGTGCTTCATCTAGCTTCAAATTTTGGTTTGGCTCCCTCCCCCTCATACTGCATCTTGCTTCTCTCCTGTCTTTTCCCCTTTCTATCACTTACTCACTTTGCAGCACCTACATTTGCTGTCTTGCTCTCCCACCAATGAAATCTACTGCTGGATGAGCCACCCTCTTGTTCATATTGCCTAATATTTGGGTCTCTCGCTCCTCTTCCATTTGATCTTATCCTTCCCTTCTTGCTCTTAAATCCTCTCTCTGATTTCTCTACTCACTCCTGCAGCTGTTTCTGATGCTGCATAGACTTCTGTCATCAGCTTTCTTCCTTATATTGGTACTAGCTTAGGATAAACTTGTGGAACCTGATGGGGTACATCCAAGGGCATTGAGGGAGTTCAGAGAGGTACTGCCTTCACCTCTGACAGTCTTATTTAACAGATCACTGGAAACAGCAATGGTTCTGGAGGACTAGAGATGGCAGATGTAGTCCTGCTTCACAAAAGTGGTAGTAGGAAGGACGCTTGCAACTATAGGACAGTTAGCCTGACATTGGTGGTGGGAAAGTTAATGGAGACACTGATAAAGGAAAGCTTTGTGGAGTATCCAGAATACAGCAGGTTACAATTTCCAAGGCAGCATGGATTCATGAGGGAAAGGTCATGTCAAACAAATCTGATAGCGTTCCTTGACTGGGTGATCAGGGAATTTGATTAGGTTGGGGCAGTGAATGTGGCCTACCTAGATTTCTGTAAGATTTTCAACGCCGTTCCACATAGAAGACTCATGAAGAAAGTGGGCAGCTTAGGAGTAGGTACTAATGTGATCAACTTGGTAAGAAACTGGTTAAAGGACAGGCAACAGAGTGTGGTGGTAAATGAAGTTCACTCGGGAAAAGGGATGGTGACCAGCAGGGTGATTAAGGGCCTAGTACCAGGACCAGTCCTCTTTAATATCTTTATAAGTGACATTGCAGATGAGATGGAAGGGAAGGTCTGCCTCTTTGTGGATGACACCAAAATCTGTAATAGGGTGAACACTCCAAGAGGGGTGGAAAGAATGTGCAAAGAGCGGAAGAAACTTGAGGAGCTGTCAAGCATGGCAGTTGAGTTTCAATGAGAAAAAGTACAAAATCATGAACTTAGGGCACGGAAACCCATTTTTTTTCTAGCCAATGACCTTTGACCCAGAAGCAAATGTCTGGCCAACTGCACCAATCTAACAGGTTCACACAGTTATTCTTAAAGGGAAGGTCTCCATAGCCTTTTATTCTGTTTCCTTGTGTAGTCTGTAGATATACAGAATGATTGCCTGTATTGCACCTTCCTAATTTATTCAAGACTTAAATATAAATGAAGGTATGTAAGTGTGGTGTGAAAACTTGCTTAACTCCATTGCAAAGGTCATGACATAACTCCTATAAGGCATTCTGGAATTTTATGATATTTTGGTGCTAAAGCCTGCAGTAGTTACACTGTATTCGTCAGTGCTGTTGCTGTCCTCTGCAGTCCCTCTGTTCTTGTCTTATGCTGGCCATGAAACTTTTCAAGGCATAGTAAGCGCCCTGCTGTTTTTTGTAGTTTAAAATGTATCCGAGTTAGAAGAAAACATTATTTTAGAGAATACAGGGACTTCACAAGGCATGTAACAGAACTTAACAAGAGTATAACTTCTGCTGGCTTGTGCATGTATGCATCATTCACTCCCATGATGCCATGCATGAGGGGGGTCATGACCTCTGGAATGGAGAGAAAGAGGTTTTCACATCAGGGCAAAACAGAGTGAAGCAACCTCATTTATATTTAAATAAGGATAAAATTAGGGGGCTACAAGAGAGGCAATAATTTTTCATGCCTACAAACTATATGGGTATATAGAAAACAGGGTGAGGTGAGTCAGCTGTGTGATGGATCCAAGATAAACTCCATCTGGCAGACTATGCATACTAAATATGCTTTCTGATTTTATTTGTCTGGATTGCATAGCTATTCTGAATTATTTTTTTTTCTGTGTTGCAGGCTGTAACTTCCATCATGAAACCTTTATGACAGTCAAAGCAGTGTTTCTGAAGATATCATCATGTACATTTTCCAAGACAAGAGAAATAATCAAGCTACAGTATAAAAGCAATCTAGTAAAGGAAACAATAATATAGCAGTGTATTATGTTGTATCATGTTTTGTTTTAACAAACCATTATATTTTAATTTTGCTGTTTGTAATTCTTTAGGTGCATCCCTCTGTTTTTGTCATTTAGTCAGTCAGCCTTATCTTGTCAGCAGCCAGAAATGCTTGGTTATTTTTAGAAGAGGAACCAGTTATGACTGGCTTGTGTCAGACACACAGAAAATAAATACAGTGTATAGTAGAGCATTGTTCTGTATAGAATTCCATCTCTTTCAAAATGTTGTTGTACCACAGTTCAAAGGTCATGGAATGTGATCATACCCTTCTATGGTACAAGAGCATTCTGGAACCTCTAGAGATTGTACAAGTCAGTTTCATTCTGAAAGCCAAAGCACTGCTGTGTGCACATTTCACATAGTACTATACACTATAAAAAAATACAGGATGAGCAACTTTATGCACAACCAGTGTGTTCTGCCACCTTGGTGTTCTGATTCCCATGGACCTCTCGAGCTTGGCTCTTGAGGTCAGAGGGAATAAGAACCCCTCTGTGGTGGAACACACTGGTTGTGCATAGTTGCCCATTCAGTATTCTCTATATGGGGAACACAGATATCACACAAAAAAAGAGCACCAAGGGATATTTCCTTGTTTTGCTATGAGCAGTGGAAAGAGGACTTGGTATTCAACAAGAGCTGGCTGAAATCAAGAACGTCTGCATTCAAGTAACATTACTGATGCTCCTTGGTCCTTAAATTCTGGCTTCCCCTTTAGGTCTCACATGTCAGAGGAACCCTGAAGTTCCACACACCACTTCATCCTTTGTTCTACTGCAGTTTGAGGAGTGGTCAAGAGTTGAATTGTTTGGAATCCATCTGATGAAACTGGATGCATCAGATTGTGGGCATGTTTTTTTGGTATTTGAATTTTCAATACTTAAGACCAAAAGTCCAAATCCAAGAACCTGGTTTGATGCATAATCAAAGCAGAATCCTATTCCACATCTGACTACAATGCAAAAACAAGTGTTCCCCAAGTTCCAACTTTCCCACATCCAGCCCCTCTCTTACCTTGCGTGCTGGTGCTGGACTGTTGAGGAAGGGTCTGTTTATCTGCTTCTGATGGTTTGAGACAAGTATTCCTCTTCCATGACTGTACTTTAGTTGACTCAGGTGCATAAATCCTGGTTCCCAACCCCAGCACAAAGCCACAAGTAATCCTTCCAAATTTCAAGCTGTTGCCAAATGCCCAGACCAGCATGCCATGCCGGACCTCTGCCCCCCCTTAACCAAACTCCCTGACTGCTCTGTCCTCCATGTGCTAAGGAGGCAGTATAGCACAGTGGTCTAAGGCTCTGAGCTGCAAATCTGGTGACATCCAGCAGATCAGACTTGGGTTTGAATCCCACAGCTTCCACTTGCATACTGTGTGACCCTGAGTGAGTCACTTAACTTCCTTGTGCTCCCAGGTCGCTCCTGTGAAAAAGCTTTCAGCTTAGTGTGATATTCCTGGTTAAACAACTAAAAAAAAAAGAATAATAAATAAATCCTAGTAGTGTACAATCCATCTAGCAATCACATCTCCACTATATTAAAAAAAAAACTCCTAGCATCCCTGGTTATCCTGTAGCATAGATGGCTAAACTTAAGAAACCCCTGGGATTCTACTACCAGCTGTCATACAACCAAGGCATCTGGTGGTGGTTAACCCCAGGGCTTTCATGAGGTTGACCACTTGTACTGCAGGAGAACTGGTGTTTCTGGGAGGTTTTTTTTATTAACTAGAGCAGCATAGTAATATACTTGTAGGACAGAGCAACTGACAAGCTTGAGAGGGTTGTTGAGGTCCGGGTGCAACCAGAGTCATGGCAGTGGGCTGGGTGGGCAGTGAGTGAGCACCACCACCAAATGGACTAATGGTCTCAGACCAGTAATGGGATGAGTAAAGTAGGGACCTATCCTTTACCACACTGGCTCAAAAAATCAGTTTTTGCTGGATTAGATTGCCACCATCTGGTTTCAGTTTGGGGGTCAGGTCAGGGAAATGGGAGTTGGACATTGGACAGACAGTGGGGGGTGTTGAAGTACTCACTGGGGAGTTCTATTTAATTTGAAATTGGCATTTGGCACCACCACCAGGACCATCACAGGACCATACCACCCTCTCCAAAGGCATCCACCAGCCATGATGTCAAAAGTAAGGGGAAGGGGACATTTAAGAGAGGCTTCTGTTAATGTTTTTGAGATGGAGGAACTTTTCATTAATTTGTAAAATAAAACTGAATGCAGAATTGGAACCCTCAACTCTGTTCCCAATTCCATTCCAATGCCTGAATCGAGGGCAGAACAAAATTGGAGATGAAGCTGAAAGATTCAGAATTCCACTGTTTGAATACCAGGACAGATTCCTGAGAATCTGAGCACACCTAATCAACAGCATGGCAGTTGGGGTTCAATGCCTGAAAGAGAAAAATGATACACCTTGGGCATCGGAACACAGGAGCTGAATATAGGAAGGGGGAAGGTACTGACAGTTACTAAGCAGGAACCGGACCTTGGGGTTATCATATCTAATGACCTCAGAGTAGTAGAGCCATGTGACAAAACAGAAGGTAGGGCCAGGAGAATGCTGGAATGCATAGGGACAGTTATGTCCAGCAGGACAAGGGTGGTAGTGTTGCCACTGTATCTCTCACTTGTGAGTACACACCTAGAGTTTTGTGACCTATTCTGGAGGTGACACTTCAGAAAGGACATAGACAGGGTGGAGGCAGTCCAAAGGAGGGCAAATCAAATGGTGCAAAGGTTGCATCGAAAGCCCTATGAAGAGAAACTGTGGGATCTTAACATGTACATCCCGGAAGAGAGAACAGCAAGATAGAGCATGATAGAGTCCTACAAGTACCTCACAAAGGTGAACAGGCTGCAGGAGGGTCTTTTTCAAATGAGAAAGAGCATCAGGACCAGAGGGCATGTGATGAAGCTGAGGGGGAGTTTAAGAGGGATGTAAGGAAGTACTATATCATTGAAAGTGTGGTGGATGCCTAGAACAGACTGCCAGCGGAAGTGGTGGTGGTAAAAACAGTAGAGGGCTTTAAGCAAGCATGGGACAGACATGGAGAATATTAAGGCAGGGAAGGGGGAAGGAGGATTGCTGAGACTAGTTAGGGTCTGTGGAGACATACTAGGCAGGGACCATCTGGTCAGACTTGATGAGCCAAGCGGTACTTTTCTGCTGACACATTCTATGTGTCTATGCACTGCCCCACACCACTCACTGTTAGTGAGTCTTACCTGCATTTATTAATGTATGAAATAAATGATACCTATAGAAAGATGGATGGGGTGGATTGGTAGGGCATTGGCTTCTCCACAAAGTAACAGGAGTTAAACACAGATGCTTTCTAAAACAGTATTTTTTTTTCCTAGAAGTAAAAACAAAATGGATGTTTGTCTAAATTGCAGACATTCTCTTATATAAACTGGCAGCATTTGTTTAGGCCACTATTTAAATTAGATTTAAGCCTCTTGAGCTACATAGGCATAAGGGAAGGATGAGAGACACATATGATGGTGGGATGCAGAGTAGAAGGAAGAAAAAGGAACACATCCAAATAAGGGTGCAGAAGGGTGGGGGGGGGAGAGAGGTTTGGAAGCAGAAGGAGTAGGAGATAGGTAGGAAGGGAGTCATAGTGGGGCAGAAGGGGAGTGAGAGAGAGGTGGAAGGGGTAGCAAAAGATATATAGGGCAAAAGGTCAGAGAGATAGAGGGATCTGTAAGGGATAGTGAGATGGCAGAAGGGGAGAGAGTGATTAGTGGGGGAGACAGACAGGTAGTAGACATGGAGAGGAAGACAGAGGAGTAGAGTGGAAAAAGGAGGCAGGGGGAGAAGTGCAAATAAGAAACACTGAAGGGGAGAAAAATAAAACTGATGATGGTGGGTGAGAGAGGTAGTTGAGGAGAGGAGGTAGACAGTGAAAGAGAGCTGGAAACTGAAAGCATTTGTTTAGAGTTGGAAACTAGAAGATATAATTATTTTATCTATCTTAAAGAGCCAGTAAAATAAAAAATATCAGACAGAAACTGTTACAGATTTTAAGAAGTAGTTATAACATCTTATTTCTGAAGTATTTGTCTTGTTCTTTTTTATTTTTTGTGAACTTTCTTTATTCACTGCTCTCCACAGAACTCTTTCAGGCAGACCCCTCTCGCTGCAACCACTCTACCACCCTGCCTGTTCCTCACTCACCGGGAAATTCCAGGACAGACACTCCCCACCCAACCCCAATCTGGTAGCCCAAACTGGACCCAATGTAAGGCAGGGGATCGGGAGTGCTGGCAAGATGAGTTCAGCGTTGGGTGTGTAGCAGCTGGCACTGGAGGTTGCCATTGCCTATCTGTGGGGTCAGGGATTTTTTCCATGTATGGTCCTTTGGAGTGTAAATGTGCAGTGACACCCTGCACTTGGTGGGCGTGCTCCTGCACCTACATGTAAGGCATCCACTGCCACTCCCAACGCAGAAGAACGTGCCACAGGTTGCATCACCCCCCAGTCACCACCAGGAGCTGCCCACACCGTGGCAAGCAAAACCACCCACCCCAGAAAAGGAGAGTAGTCCTCCAGATGCTCAATCCTTTCCTGCCACTGCTGACCCTGATGGCCCAAGCTCGCTCCTGAACCCGGGTCACCGGCGTGGCACGAAGTGTAGCATCCAGTGCCTCAACCCTGAGCACTACCAGACTGGCCTTTTTCCTTTTTGATCATTATAAAGCTTTCTATGTGTTATTACTATGCTGGATGTATAAAATAGCACTCTGCCTGGAGACAGGCCTATCTATTTCTATTCTTCCCACTACATCACCAGCACTGTTTCCTCACTGACAGTGATGTCACAGACAACTGACCTAGAAGCTACTGCACAGCTCTTCCTGAGTAGCTGTAATGTTACAGTCAGTGAGGTCACAATGCTGATGATGAAATGGGACATTATTATTTGTAATTGTCATTATGTCCTTACACTTAATAAAAATCACAAATGTAACCTTAATACCTTGGGCTGGTTGCCCCCTGCTGCACAAACATGTTTTTGGTTCAAGTAGTCTCATTAATAAAGCTAGCTAAAACTTCCACAGTTGCAGATTTATTGGTCCCTAAGCCATAAACACATTGCCTTAGATCTGAAGACCTGAATTTTTTTATAGAATTTCATGTATGTACAGCAGTCAGGGAAGTACAAACTCATGCCTAATTCAAAGAAAGAGTTAAAAAATATCTTACTGAAATATTTATATGTAATTGTTGTTAATATTCAATTTTTTATGTTTTACATTTCTATGCTATATTTTTCACCTGCATGTTGTATGTTACTTTTATCATCATTTGTTGCTCTGTGGCACATGGTTAACTGTGGAAACAGGCTCAGTGTGTTTACCTGGATAACAAAGGAATGAATTAATGAATGAATGAAATTAATTAATAACTACTTGTCTTTCTAAGTTTGGCGCTTTCTGGGAAGGACGGAACAGAGAGAGGGAAGTTAAAAGTAAGAGAGATAGGAGGTAAAGAAGACCAAGAGATGGGGAGAGAGAAAAAGGCAAAGGTGCATAAGGGTAACTAGATGGAGGGATGGGGGGGACAAATATATTGAAAGATGACGAGAGTGGGGGGAAAACTGGAGATAAATCAGGTAGAATGAGAAAGAGGGAGTGGGAACCAGAAGGCCAAAGAGATGAGATCTTGAGGTAGGTGTTATGTGAGAGAGGCAAAGCTATGTTAGAGGAGAGCAAAAGAGGGACAGAATGGGAAATGAGACAAAAAGGCAAAGCTGAAATAGACACAGAGGGGCAGAAAGGAAAACAAAGTAACTCAGGCAGCAGATGGTTAACGTCAGTCACGGGCAATAACACTGCAGTAAAAATCACATGGAGAAGAGGTTCTGTCTAACCGATTTAAAGAGAATGTTAATGTGAGTTTGGAACTTCATAGAAAATCTTGGAAAACACAATATTTAAATATAATTTAACTTATTTTCACATATAAAGTCTGTATTTCTTTTTTCTTTATTCTTCATGACTAGGTTAATTTGCATGGAAACAGGATATGTGTCCTCTATAATTAATTTGGTTCTACTGCCTTATCATTTGCTGAAGCCTTAATCCTTTGTTTATGACATCAGTTTGTTGCTATGGAAATAAAATGGGTAAGATCATTAATACAGCATAGTTCAATTACAGAGAGATCTGGTGTCAGATATTGCTTGTAGAGCATTCTCCATGAGCTTTCATGAGTCACTCAGGTGATACAGTGAATGTATCTTGGTCTTACAAAAAAAGGGTCAGTGGTTTGATTCCCAGTGGGAAAATATAATTGGAATTGGGGGGCCTGGGAGTGGGTCCTATGGTAGTAAAGTGGGTTGGGAACTAACTAAGGAACAGGACTCAGAGGGTGGTGGCAAATGGCATGAAATCTGAGGAGAGGGAGGTGACCAGTGGGGTGCCACAGTGGTCGGTGCTGGGGCCAGTCCTATTCAATGTCTTCATTAGTGACATTGAGAGCATCTAGAGGGAAAGGTGTGCCTCTTTGCAGAAGACACCAAGGTCTACAACAGAGAGGACACACCAGAGGGGTAGGAAAAAATTGACAAAGGACCTAAGCCTATTAGAGGAGTGGTCAGGTGTCTGGCAGTTGAGTTTCAATGCTAAAAAGTGCAAGACCAAATATGGAAAGTAAACTGCCACTGTTTTAGGTCTTAGGACAAAATGTCATGAAAAGGGTATAGTCTAAATCTGTGGATTGTTTGGTATATTGATGTTTTCAGCCCTAAGTGAATGTTTGTTGGAACTATTACATCAGAAGTACTACTTTAAGCTTCCTTTTGTCTTGTATATTGACGCTGCCACTAGAAATACAACCCTAGTTATTGTATGTGACAGCTTAATGTGATAACTCTATGGCTTCTTTGTATGTAACTGTTAAAAAGTATTTAATGGTGTACTGCTATGTTAGTTAATGATTTCATGAAACTTTGTTAACATTTCTATTTTTTCTTATACAACCACTTGCTTGTACAGGACAACCTTGTAAAACAGGGCTTTGCAGTCCTACAGGTTTATTTTTCTGTTAAAAAATAAACATTTTTATCTACCTATCTTATCTAAGATCATGCACTGGGGTCACAGGAATCCAAGGAAAGAGTACATGATGGGTGGGGAAATTCTGGCCACCACAAGTCAAGAGAAAGATCTGGGAGTTATCATATCTGATGACCTGAAGGTGACCAAACAGTGTGACAAGGTGGTGAGGAAAGCAAACAATGTTGGGGTGCATAGGAAGGGGCATAACAAGCAGGAGGAAAGAGGTGATGATGCCCCTGTACAGATCACTGGTGAAGCTGCAGCTGGAGTACTGTATCCAGTTCTGGAGACCACATATCCAGAAGGACATTGATGAAATAGAGGCAGTCCAGAGAAGGACAATGAAGATGGTACATTCACTGTACCAGAAGCCCTAAAAGGAAAGACTTAAGGACCTTAATATCTATTCACTTGAGGAAAGAAGGGAGAGGGGAGATATCAATCAATCAACCTTCATTTTACCAGGTGAAACACCATTGAGATGAACTCATTTACAAGGTGGACCTGGGTAAGGTACACAAAAGCCAACAATGAAACAAACAGTTTGGAATCAGCAAACTTTATAGAGCATAATATACAACACATAAGTTAGCAATGAATAACAAAGCAATGTGGAGTCATCAAATAATGCAGCAAACTAAATACATAATATACACAATATATACAACATGACCATTGGAAGGTGAGGGGTTAGAAGGCAAATATATATGAAGGACGAGGAGAAGAAGCAGAAGCAGATCAGCCAAGGGGTAAAGAGTGGTCAAATATACAAATACTAGGTCTACAGGATGTTAGAGGAAGCAATTACAAGTCTCATTGAAGGAATGTGCAAACAAAGTTTAAAATGTGAACAATTTGACAGGGATGGCTAGCTTCAGGGTTTTGGGGAGGTTATTTCACAGGATAGGAAGGACATGACTTATCAATCTTCTATCAAAGCACGTTCTGCCTCTAGGGATAATAAGTGTGATGTAGAAAAGGCTTCTCAGACAGTAGCCTCCAACAGTACAAGCAGGCATGCAATCCAGAATGTACAGGGGAAGCTTATTGATAAAATTGTATAAGTCCAAGTGGCTGTGTTTTTTTGTCATCTGAATTTAAGTGACTTCCAGCCTAATCTGGAGTAGAGGAAGTAGTGATGGATGGAGTACGGAGCTCCAGTAATAAATCTTAACACTCGATGATATAGGGTGTCAGGCTTAGATAAAGCAGTGCTAGGACCTTGTCTATGCAGAAAGTCGGCAAAGTCCAGAAGAGGAAGAAAGGTGGCTTGAACCAATCTATATTTAGCATCCTGAGTAAGTAATATATGATAGAGACTTTCAAGTACCTTAGGGGAATAAACAGGGCACAGTTGGAAGGTATATTTCTGAGAAAACTGCACAAGAACAAGGGGGTATGATATGAGGCTGAAGGGTGGTACACTCAGGGGTGTAATATTAGGGAGTACATTTTCACTGAAAGGGAGGTGGAGCTGTAGAACAGCCTTCCAACAGAAGTGGTGGGGGCAAAAACAATACAGGAGTTCAAGAGTGCATGGGATAGACATAAGGGTTCCCTGGAGATGTGAGGAGCAGAACAGTCACTGATCAAGTAGGATCTGGGGCTGCAGCAGTAGGTAGGGAAATGGGCTTTCTACGTGGCCGTATGGTCCTTATCTGCCAACACATTCTATGTTTCTGTGTTTCTTTGAGTGTCCATTCTCACGCATTCCTAGGAGCTAAGGGTTAAAAATGCTCTGAAGACTATATCTGGGATTAGTGAATAATATTTGTGAATCAAGACAGGAAGAGAGTTTGGACCATTGCTCTGAAGAAGTGGTTATTACCATGAAATATTCTTATATATCTACATAGTACTGCTGTGCAGAATTTCCAAATTTCACTTCTGCTGGAATTCTGCAGAATTTCAGAAATTCTGCCTAATGCTGCAGTGCTGACATTTTGAAAGAAGAATGTTAAGGCAGAATTCTATAGCACAGTATATGTAAGCCACACATTCATTTTTTACAGATCACAGTACCACATTTTACAAAACAAAAAAAGTATTTTTTTTATAGTTCAATGCAATTTAAGAAATAAATTCCAAAAAGCATTTTGGAAACAGAATTGCCATTCTGCCCAATCTGCCAGTAGAATTCCATACAACTTTAATACAGTGGTCAGATAAAACTTAGCAAAATAACAACTAGCAGCTTTTTAAAGGGACACTGTCAACCCCCTTAGGTCTCAAAGTGTCCATAGTTAAAAAAAAAACACATTTTATGATTGCCAACATTCTGTAAAGATTGCTGATGTAGCTGGTAGTTTGACTCTCTTTTTTTTCTTTAAAAAAGTGAAAAACAGACTGCCCACCATACTGGTGTTACCACACACACATTCCCTGATCAGCTCCAACTGCATCTTTCCTGGACTTGGGAACACCCACAACATAGTCCAGCCCTTCATGATGCAACTAGAGTTTAGGAGGCTACTGCCTCTTGAGTGACTGCACTGTCTGTGTTTCTAATGCTCAGGAAATATGTAGTAAGACCAGATCCTGGACTGTAAACAAAACAAGGTTGTTTATAAATATACATTAGCATGCATTTCAGTTCTACTAAACAAGGAGACAGACAAAACAAACAGCAACATCAATGAATTATAGAGAAGGTAAGCAATCATAGAATGTAGTTTTTTAACTAGAAATAATATAAAGAAAAACAAGTTGACAGTGTCCCTTTAAGCTTGATGAGCAGATTGGGAAGGGAATGAATTGGAGTGAGCTCAGTTTAACCTGTTATTGAGAAGGTGGAGTGAAGCAGGTTTGGGAGCGGACTTGGTGAGCTGTCATCAGGGGCTGGTGGGTGCTGTCAGGGGCAATATGATTAAGCCAGGTGAGAAGGGTGGTGATCAACTTTCCATCATAGCTCAGTTCAGGTTCAGGTTCATTTTATTTAAGCATTGTTAAAAAGCTTTTGCCAGATTTAAAAAAACATTAAAAAAACATACACAGCTTGCTAAAATATAATGAAAAAATCCAAAAGATCCACATTACACAAAGTCCAGTTATGCTTTTTATCCTCTTGACCAAATAGATTATTTTGTAGCCCAATGAGCAAATGAGGCCAGGCCAAACACTATATCCTTAACAGAGGCCAATATCCTACACAAAAATATTTTTTCTGAACAATTTTCTTTGCCAAAATCAAAGGGCAAAGTCAACAGTTCCTTGAAACATGTTTCTTACAATGTAATACATAATGCTTTAAGGATGGCAAAGTGATAACTCCACAAGAACATTTAAAAGTACAGTTAAGATTAAGTATTGGTAAGGATCTGGTAAAACTTGACAGGGATCTTGATAAAATGGTTCTATGTTCTTGTTTTATAAAAATAATAAATATTTCTCCCTAAGTCATTCTTAAACAGCTTGTATTTATTTAACAGACTTGAATCACTAATCCTGGCAAGATTCAATTGTCTCTCAAGATCTTCTATTCTACCAGAGACCATCTTTTTAGTGCCTTTGCAATTTGGTGTATGAGCCCGATTCACTGTGTCAACAGGATTTAACTCAAACCACACAGGGTTATTCCATAAACCCCCACACCAACTGTATTTTGGTGTGGCTTTGAAATCCTGGCTCAGCTCCTCTTTAAGTATTACACTTTGCAGCCATCTTTCTTCCATTTGCAAACTCCAACAGAGATAATTGAAAGCTTTTATAAAACATAAGGTTTACAGAGACCATGACTCTGCAAGAGGGTGCCTGGAATTAATTGTGGGAGGTCTAAAGTCCTACATAAGAAAATATTTTGAATAACTTCTGAGCAATATTAGTGGGCACAGAGTTCCAACGGGGCTGCAGGTCTGTTTTATTTATTCTTATTTATTTATTTCAGTCTAGGATTACAACAATGCCTTTGAGCCGAGGCTCTTTTACAAAGGTTCCACGTCAGTGAGTACAGCATACAGTATGTGTAACAGTAAAATGATCATTAACATTTAACTAACAAGACAAGCAATTTCAAGGAATACAGGAGGCACAAGGAGAGGGAAATAAGGACAGAGGTAGGTCTGGGGGTTGGGTGAGGGAGAGAAGATACTGGGGGAGGAAAAGAAAAAGGGAGGAACTGGAAGAGAGGGGAGTAAGAGGGGTGGTGGGGAAGGAGGGGCAAAATGAAGGGGGATGAAACAGGGGACAGATGGCAGGGCAGCCCGGAGTTCATATATTGATTAAAATGAAATGGTACCAATATGGACCACTATTTCATTCCTCTTCTTGTATTAAAGGGTTTGGATAGCCTTCTGTCCATACTTCCATCACTCTGAACTTTGTGTTGTTGTGCAGGAGTTTAATGATAGCAGTAAGTCTTTTATTAAGTAGGTTTGCATTCAATATTTTCCATAATACAATAATACAGAATTTTGCCATCTACCACATTAAAAACATTTGAGAGGTCTGTAAAAATAGTATATCATCTCTTGGAGGGGCCCTTAGTATATTTGTCAGCAAGCTATTTAAGCACAAATACATTATTAATTGTAGACCTCCCAGCACAGAACCCAGTCTAAAGCTTTGATCTACCTGTGTCTCCCTGCCCCAGTTCTCCAAGTGAAAAGGTATAAATCTTGCACAGATTTTAATTGGGGTATCTCATAATGAAACTAGCCTTTAACAAGCATTATACATGTGCCCTTTCTTAAAGATGGGTATGATAACCCCAGCATCTCACCCAAAGATAAAATTGAAGATCTACTTATTGCTGAAAAAATCGTGCTAATAATTTTGCTCATTCCCCACTTACGTTATGTTGAACTTTAGGCCAGGGTGCATGGCAGGGCTGATGAGGGCGGTCCAGGTGAGAAAAAAAAAAAAACAAACAGTCATCTACCAACCAGGAATTATTAGCGCCCAAGAGGTGGATAGGCAGAAAAGGGGCAAAATTCAGCAGAAGGGCAGACAGCAAGGAGAACCAGGGATAAAGGACAACCAAAGGAGGGGCTGGAGTAGAACAGCAAAACAGTCTAGGGAGATCAAATCATGGAAAGCCATGTGTGCAAATGCCAGGAGCCTTAGCAACAAGATGGAAGATCTGGAGGCTGTCATGGTGCAGTCAGACCTGGACATTGTGGCCATCACTGAAACCTGGTGTAATGATAACCACGACTGGGAAATGGCCATACCTGGCTACAACATATTCAGAAGAGACAGGGCAGGCAGGAAGGAAAATGACATAAGGGCCACAGAGATCCAGGAGGAACAAAATGGGAGAGAGATACTGTGGGTTAAGCTGGAAAGGAAAATGGGGCCAGCCATCCTCACAGGTGTGGTCTATAGACCACCAGACCAGGAGGAAGAAACAGATAGGGAGCTGATGCTAGCCATCCAAAGGATGGCAGGCACAGGTGAGGTAGTACTGGTTGGAGACTTCGATATTCCAGACATGGACTAGCATCCCAGCGGCAGCATCAACTAGAGCAGATTTATCCTGACTCCTTCAGGGTGCCTTCTCAAGCAACTGGTCATGGAACCAACTTGGCAGAAGGCAATACTGGACCTTGTGCTCACAAACAGGGACAATGTGATGGGAGTAACAGTGGGGAGAGCACCTGGGAACAGTGACCACCAGTCATTGTGGTTTGAAATCACAGAAAGAGCAGAACCAAACCACACAAAACAAGTATCCTGGATTTTAGGGGGCAGACTTTGGAAAATGGGGAGATACTTGAAAGAGGCATTAAGAATGGGGCAGGAATCAGGGTTGAGGAACAGTGGGCAGTATTTAAAATGGGGATTACAAGAACAGAATTATGCATTAAGCAGGTTAGCAAGAGGAAAAGGAAAGAAGACTATTATGGTTTCCAAAGAGGTAGCAAAAGAAAGTGAAAGCCAAAAGATTGCATTTAGGCAATACAAAAGACACAGGCAGAGAGGCGATAGGAGAAGTACCCAGGAGAAGCAAAGGAGACAGGGAGGTCAGTAAGGAAGCCAAAGCTCAGGCAGAAGAACACATTGCAAAATCAGTGGGTAGAGGAACAAAACCTTCACAGGTACATAAGTGAAAAAGAAAGGCAAAGGGAGGATAGTGAGACTGAAGGGGAGGATGGGAGCCGTGTGGAGGATAACAACAGTAAAGCTGACATATTGAACAGGTATTTCTGCTCATTCTTTACTGAGAAGAGGAGGGTAATGGGTCTGAAGGGAGTACAAGGGGTGAGAATGGTGCAGAAATGGACACAAGTCCCTTTATACGAGAAAAGGGTCCTGAAGGAACTGGAAGTAATAAGAGTTGATAAAGCAATGGGCCAGATGGGTGCACCCAGGGTCCTGAAAGAACTAAGAGAGGTGGTGGCTGAACCTCTGGCTATCCTGTTTAGCTGATCACTGGAAACAGGGGAGATACCCAAAGACTGGAGGACAGTAATTGTAGTCCCCTTATACAAAAGTGGGAACAAAGAGGAAGCGGGGAACTACAGACCAGTCAGCCTCACCTCGGTAGTGGGGAAGATCATGGAAGCACTACTGAAGGAGAGATTGGTGGAACATCTGATTGTCAGTGTACTACAGGACCCAAGGCAGCATGGTTGCACCAGGGGGAGGTCATGTCAGACCAACCTCATTGAATTTTTTGACTGGGTGACTAGGGAGGTGGATCAGGGAGGGCAGTGGACATGGCCTATCTGGACTTCAGCAAGGCCTTGACACTGTGCCACATAGAAGACTATTGCACAAACTGGGGAATATGGGTGTGTGCAGGACAGCAGTGTGGTGGGTAGGTAACTGGCTGGGTGGCAGGGTACAGAGGGTAGTGGTAAATGGCTGTCACTCCACAGAGGGAAGAGTGACCAGTGGGGTACCACAGGGATCAGTGCTGGGACCGGTCCTATTCAACATCTTCATCAGTGACATTATGCAGGACCTAGAAGGCAGAATTTCACTGTTCACTGATGACACAAAGCTCTGTAACAGAGTTTACACACCAGAGGGTGTAGACAGAATGAGAAGAGACCTGCAGAAACTTGAAGAATGGTCAGGGGTTTGGCAGTTGAAATTCAATGCAAAGAAGTGCAAGATAATGTATATGGGGCACAAAAACCCTGGCACAACATATCAGTTGCGGGGTGAGGATATAGCATGCACCAAGTAGGAAAGGGATCTTGGGGTTATCATCTCTGATGAACTCAAGGTAGGGAAACAGTGTGACAAGGCAGCAGATAAAGCAAATAGGATGCTGGGATGCATAGGCAGGGCATCTCCAGCAGGAAAGGGAAGGTCATAATTCCACGATACAAGACACTAGTGAGGCCCCACCTGGAGTACAGTGTACAGTTCTGGAGACCTTACCTATGTAAGGACATAGACAGGGTAGAGAAGGTTCAGAGGAGGGCAACAAAGATGGTGCATGGATTGCGTCCACAAGTCCTATGAAAACAGGTTGAAGGAACTGAACATGTACTCCCTGGAGGAGAGGAGGAGAGGGGATATGATAGAGACATACAAGTATCTTACAGGAGGAACAGGGTGCAGGAATACACTATTTTAAGCAAAAAGATGTTTCAGGACTAGAGGGCATGGGATGAAGTTGGAGGGAGGACGATTCAGAGGAAACATGAGGAAGAATTTCTTCACAGCAGGGTGGTGGACAGTGGAACACCCTGCCAGAGGAAGTGGTGGGGCTGAAACAATCATGGGATTTAAGAATGCATGGGATAGACATAAAGGAATTCTGGAGGTCAGGGGTAAGGGGCAACAGACTTCTAGGAAAACATAAACTGAACTTACAAGCTCAAATGGGCAGACTGGGTGGGCCATAGGCCCTTATCTGCCGACACTGTCTATGTATCTATTAGTTTTCTCATTAGCTTTCCCATTCTGCCATTGCAGTCTCTGGTAAGAAAAATTAACTGGCTCCCTTGCAAGGGGTGACACATGCATGCTAATGTATGCTGTCTTGAGTGAGGTCACCAGAGTACTGGCCAGATGTCCAGAAGGTAGGAGGGACAGAAACTTAGAGGAAAAATCATTCCCTTCATTAAAATGACAGCCCCTGAATACAAAGTCCCTATGCTACTAAGCCTTCTGTCACATTTTAAACCTATAATATCTAGGTGAGGACAGTCCACCCTAGAGGCTTGCCAAAGAGGTGGAACTGTGGGAAATGAGGTGTGGCAGATTAGTGAGGCTGTGTTGTTGCACAGGGGCCAGGATAGAGATGACATGTGGTCAGAGAGAGGAGAAAAATATTAGTTATTTGATTGTAATTGTTGATCAGGAAAAGCACACTGAGCTGTGATATCTCATTTCCAGGTGTGCCCTGGGAGGGGGTACCTGGACCTTTCTTATTGACAAGAAGAATGTTAGTCAGGATCTGGGAAAATTTTTCAACTGTTACACTGCCATGGTATCTGAACTTCCACCTGGATAGCCACCAGTGATAGGCAGACGGGATTTAGTTTCACATCTAGCACCCCCTCCCAGTGCTGCACTACATCATCAGTGTTTGGAATCAGCCCAGTTTCCTGATGCAGAACTAGAACTCACAACCTTTGGATCTTCTGGACTGAGGTGAGCATTCACCCTGCTAGGTCACTGATGCTGTCTACATAGCATCATAATTGCTAACTAATTTTGGTTTTATTGATATTGTACAACTCCTTTCATGATCACATGGCATAACCTAAAGTGTTAGTCACATCCACCCACCACTGCTATGCAGAGGGAGGGATGGAAGGCCAAAATGGACCACAAGTCTCTCCCACCTCTGAGTTGCTGTGTTGCTTTGATAGTGCATATCCCCAGTTATTTTGTAATACCATAAGTTGTCTAATGTTTGATTTATAACGTTTGTGTACATCCTGTATATTAAGCAGTAACACAGTTTTGTGCACCCCGATTGTGTTATTGTCAGAGATACAGGTTCTCTGTAAACATGGCATACATATTGTGATGTCCATATATCTCTGTATCTCCCACCCATACGTCAGGTGATTCAGCCCAAGAATGTGAAAATGAAGGTGAGCAAGCAAGATGCAGTCCAAGACCATGAAAGGGAAAGAATCAGAATCAGACAGCAGACACAAAAACTGGAGAAAATTTAGTGGGCATGTAAGACCCTTTAGAAAAAAAACGGATGCCAGTGCCACAGGAAGAGCAAGAGGAAGTGAAAGGTGACTCTGGGAAAAAGGTTTAGGAGGATCATCATTCCTTCAGATTCTGATGATGCACCTGCTCTATCACCAGGATTCAGGCTCATGCAGTGCCTCTAGAGGGACAGGAGGATGAGTCATCACCTGGCTATCTCAACTAGAGTCTCGCCTAGTCAAAAAGATGACAATTTAATAATGATGTGTCATGAATGATTATTATGAACATACAAATTTGACAGCAGATACCAGTGTTATGGTCTGTCTAGTCTGCTCGAGGATGCAGCTCTTTGGCCATTTAAATTGCAGCTGCCCAACCTCCACTTGCCCTCCCCCTTCTGCTATGTTTCCTCCTACCTCCTTCTCACCCCAACCCAATCCACCCACAGTTTGAACCCTTCCTTTGATCCTGTTCCACCCCCTCTTAAAGCAGCTCACCAACTTCAATGTTATCACCTCCTCCTCCAGCAGCGCATTCCACCCTGTAATCACCCTTTCTGTGAAAGGGTGCTTTCCCTCCTGAGTCTTCCTCCTTCCAATTTCAGACTGTGCCCCCTTGTTTCCCTCCCACCTTTTAATCTAAACATCCCCCCAGTGTTAATTCTGTTCATGCCTTTAGGTACTTAGGTAAGGTCTCAATCATGTCCCCTCTCTCCCTTGTATCTTCCAGGGAATACATATTGAGCTTCCTCAGTCTATCCTCATATGGTTTATCCCCCAATCCAAGGATCATTTTCATTGCCTCACTCTGTACCCCCACCAGTAACTTGATGCCCTTTTTTAAGTAGGGACACCAGGGACCTGTACAGGGGCAGAATGACTTTTCCTCTCCTGAAGTTGATTCCCCCTGTGATGCACCCTAGCATTCTATTAGCCTTTGCTGCTGCCTTCCTGAACTGGGCTGAGTGGTTAATTTCCTGTTACTAGTACTCCCAGATCCTTCTCCTCCGTTGACGTGAATAACTGCACTCACCCCAACCAGTAACTATTCCTGGGATTTCTGGCCCCCAAGTGCATGACTTTACACTTCTTGGCAATGCCTGGTTGCCATGTGCTTGACCAGTTCTCAAGTCTTGTTAATCCTCTTGGAGTACCTTACCACCTTCCCCCCATCCACTTTCGCACATATCATTGTGGCGTCTACAAAGAGGCTGATCTTACTTTTTATCCCGTCCAAAATGTCAGCAATGAAAATGTTAAAAAGCACCAGTTCTAGCAGCAAGCCCTGTGGGATCCCACTAGTTACAGCTCTGGGCTCTGATAGCTCCCCTTCTTCCACAATTACCCTCTGCTACCTATCCTGTAACCAGCTCTTAACCCATCTAACCAGTTTCCTTCCTGCGCCCAGGTTACCCAACTTGCTGGTCAGCCTTCCATGAGGTACCGAGTCAAAGGCCTTGCTGAAGTCCAGGTAAAGGACATCCATGGCATGGCCTTTATCCAGTGCCCATGTCATCCAATCAAAATATTCAACCAGATTTGTCTGACAGGATCCACCCAAGACAAACCCATGCTGCCTGGCATCCTGGAGACCATTCTACCCTTGAAATTTCACCAGCCTCACCTTGAGGATAGTCTCCATTAGCTTTCCTACAATGGTGGTAAGGCTCACCAGCCCATAGTTCCCTGGTTTGTCCCTGGGCCCACTCTTATGGAGGGGCATACATGCACCATCCTCCAGTCCCTAGGCATTGACTCAGTACCCAGGTAGGTGTTGAATAAGTCCACCAGCAGACCCGCCGACTTCTGCCGACTCTCTCAGAGCTCTAGGGTATACTCCATCTGGCCCTGGTGCCTTATCACCCTCAGGGACTAAGGCCCTCCATCACCCTGTCCACTGTTAACTCCCATTTGTAACCTCTTCCCCCACACCCACCCCACCCTTCCCTCAGAATATGCCCTTCTCTCTCTCCTGGTAAACACTGAACAGAAGTATTTGTTGAGTACTCTGCTTGCTCTTCCCCTTTCCACCCATCCTCTAACCTCTTGATCCTAACAATCTGATCCTTATGTATTCTCCTCTCCCCTATATACCTGAAGAATTATTATCAATTATGTTCAAAGATCATGTTCAGACTTCAAAAACAATCATTGTGATCATACTGTAACTAACAATGATTAAACATGAACATTAAATGGCTGCCAATCAAAAACCACAATGTTATGGAAATAATGATTGAGCTTAACAATGATCTCATATTATCATGATTTTTCATGACTGCCCATGGTCAAGATTGCTACAATAAATTAAAAGAAAAATAATTTAACTTTCTTCTATATTCATGGAATGCATCTTGCCTTTAATTAGACATGTTCATCTGAATCATTAGTGATAAAACATCAGCTGCAAAAACACATTACTTTCAATTACACTTAGTCTGACTATTCACTTCTTACTCAGCTTGTAAAGGTTCAGATTGGTTTATATAGCTCCATTCAGTGGTTCCCTTTAGAGTTGTGGTGACTTCCTACAAGTACCTGGCTTGTGCTCAGAACCTTCCTGTTTGCAAACTAATACTGTCAAGGCAAAAATATTTTAACAATAGAAATTGCAACTGTATTAGTCCATAAACTATGCTTTTGAACTTTGCAAGAAATATGCAAATTAGTTATGCAAATGTATGCACTATACTTAACATCTCATGTACTCTTCCTAAAAGGATTAAAACTTAACTTCAGATTATTTACATTTTAATGTGCTTCTGCTGATCGTTGACATTCATATTTTCATATTAGTAACAAAATGTTAAGTATAACTAATGTGACTTTCAAATGCATAATACAGAACTAATATAATCATCAGTTATCCTCAATGACAATCTCTTGATCATCCACAGTTCATCAAAAACCATCATGCTGATTTAAGCTTACAAAAATAATAATCATCAGTTGGTGATTTAAAAGCTGTGTGTTTGATGATTAAATCATGACCTAGATTAAGATATTATATCATGATCTGCCTTGATGATCATATGGTAACATTTAATGATTAACAAGAATCAGATATGACTGGCCTTTAAAAAACATGATTGGTGATTTACCAGTTCACCTGGGCAATCAGCTGAGCCAATAGCAAGGCTTCATCGAGTGGTACAGTGCCAGGAAGAGATCCTTTACATTGTGAGGTAAATACAGGATCATCAATCGGCAGAGGTAGCATGACAAGCATTCCTCTCACATAAAGCATTTTTTTACTGTATGTTTTTTGTCACTGAATTCATTTTTATTTTGTGTGTGTGTAATATATTTTGCTGTTAGAAAGGTACATGCGATGAGCGTTGGGGGATCATGCTATATTTATCTAGTTTTTATTTACCAGGTGGGTGCACTAGACAAAATATTTGCTTATTTTTAGGCACAACCTGGGAGAATACAACAGCAGTAATCAACAATAAAGGTAACAGGACTGAAGAAATTCATTACAAAACAGGCTATGGTACATAATATACAAAAGTGCAGGGAAAAATAATATTTTGAAATTACACAAAAAAGTATTCAATTACATAGTTTAATTAAGTAAGGAATAAGGCATGATTCAATTCAATTCAAAATAAGGCACTCTGAGGTTTTGGTTGTTCTAATACAACCACATGCCTGGAGGCATAATAAGGCAGTAGGCTGCAGGCAGAGTGTCTTCAGCTCTTAGAAGTGCCTCACTATGTATATGAGGCATGCTGTTATCAGGCCGCAACCCACACATCATCATGTCTTATTCCATACATAAAACAACCTTGAAGGTAACATGCCACTTCACCAGTAGCTGGTGCAGTTCACACAGGACTAGGGAACATGACAAGACCTTAATAGGCTGTCAGCAATCTAATCAATGTGTTCAGCACCAGCTGCAGGTATCAAAGGGTGCCCAATCCACCCTGCTTCTTCCCACCATACCCAGATATCTCACATTCATGTTTTGTTGGAGGACCCTTCATGTGGCCTGCACAACTGCCCTGAACTGCCATTTCCTGCATCAACAGTTTTAAAGCATATCCAATTCTATGCAGTCAACACACTTACTCCACTCCAAGGTGGCTGTCTAACTCATTTTAGCTGCCTGCCTTGGAATTATTTATTTATTATTATTTTATTGAATTTTGTTGACTGGGTGGCACACTGAGACTAGAAGTCCATTTTCAGGGGTGACCCGGGAAGGGGGATACAGATGGAAACCAACTGAAACTGAACCAGATTAAGCTGTTGGTGATATTTTTGGTGAATGGGAGAAATTTGGCCAGGACATCCCCTACTCTTTTCGAGAAGTGCCATGGGAGCTTCAAAGTCCACCTGAACAACCACCAGAACAGGCAGATGGGACCTTGGATTAATGTCTCATCCAAAAGACAGCACCCCAGGAGTGCAGCATCCCCCTCATGCTGCACCACAGTATCAGTATTGGGATTTACTCCAAGTTCCCAGTGTGGGGCTAAAACCCACAACCTTTCAATCTTCCAGCCTCAGAGGTGAGTGTGCAATCTGCTGAGCCATTGACAGTGAATTAAGGAAGTATGTTAATTTCATAGAGACAGGGCTCATGATATACCTGACAGGACAGGCAGTGGCATCCTAGGAAAATAAAGGCAGTCACCTCAATAAATTATCAGTGGTGGAATTCATATCTGAGTCTTCAGCTTCATAGACCCACATCTTAAGTGACTCGAGTAGGTTGGGTGGGATCATAGTAGTACTGAATAGAGTGAAACAATGGGTTACACTGGCCGCTGGAGTGCAGCAGCCCCAGCCAGAGTTGCAGTGTATCTTTATTTTTAAGACTGAATGTACCACTTCTTTTCCCTACATATTACATCTTGGATGGCTTCTGCTTCTGACCCATCAAAACCAGAAAAACTAACCTACACATCCCGTGATAGTTTTTACCTATTCACATATTCACAGCCCAAAGGTGATGGGGCCATTTGACAAAAATCTGGGGTATGAATGTGCTTGGTAATTAAAAAAGTGTGAAACATTTAACCATTTGGCTTATGGGGGGGAGTACCGTGAGGTGGCCCAATTCCCATATGCCAAACTGAATGAACTGCAGGCAAGTGCATTTTCAGTCTTTATGGCACAGTTATAAAATGCTGTAAATCATTTCACCTTAATCTGTTTTAAAGTTAAAAACCTGCTGCGTTGATGCCGTCTTCATGATGTAGCAGGGCATGTACCCCATGTGAATACCTTATGGTATTACACAGCAAGGGGCCTGACTCACAGCTAACAAGATGACTGGATTTGCTGCAACATTTTTATAATAATCCTGACTAAATATTTTACAAGAAATAGGCAAAACAGGAGCAAGATGTTCACTGCCAGTGACAAGATTTGACTAGCGCAAAAGAATGTTTTCTGACAGAATGACATAACTAAGGCAAGGCAATGCAAAGCAATATTTATTTAAAAGATGCCCAATCCCGGAGACTCTGCGTGCTGTACAAATCAAATAAACAAATAAACATAAATAAATCCATAAATAACAAAAGAAAAAGAACATTTAAACAATCAAATCCACAAGATAAAATTTATCATAGATAGGCTAAAACTAGGGGTGCTGGGAACTATGTCTATACCAATAGATTAAAAACTGAATCAGGAAACGCTTGAGTGTATTGGAGGGCCTTAAGGCAGGCCTTGAATACCTCCAAGGTTGGGGTCCCCTAAACCCAAATGGTAGTGAATTCCACAGGACGGGGGTGGCTAACACTAAAGGCCCTGTCGCCAGCCATTTAAAAAAAAACAAATGAGATCAAAGTAGATCCTAATATATATTTTTTACAAAGATTACATTGCTTTGATATAACATTATAACAATGGATTGTGATGGATTGGATGCCTGACAGAAATTTATTACAGGATCACACTAATCAGTTTGAAGACCATATGGTTTGCAGTCATAGAAACATAGAATCTGTCAACAGAAAAGGACTGCTTGGCCTACCCAGTCTGCCCAGATGTTCCCTCCCTAATCTGTTTTTGCAGACACTACTGGTTTCCTGCAACCCTCCCTACTCCCTGCTTATTTACTAATTTACTCCTATGTCTTTTACAGGAATGCTTGACATCCTCCATGTTTTCATCTCCACCACTTCTGCTGGCAGTCTGTTCCAGATGTCTTCCACCCTTTCAGTGAATAATATTTCCTTACATCTCTCTTAAACTCCCCCCCCTTCCAGCTTGATTGCATGCCCCCTGGTCCTGGTGGTCTTCCTCATTTGAAAGAGATTCCCCTCCTGCACCCTATTCACCCATGAGGTACTTGTAGATCTCTTATCGTGTTACATCTAGCTCCTCTCTCTTCCAGGGTGTATATATTGAGATCCCTCAGTCTCTTCACATGGGGAAGGTCATGTCAGACAAATCTAATTGATTTCTTTGACTGGGTGACCAAAGTAATAGTAGACCAGGGAGGGTCTGTGGACAGAGCCTACCTAGACTTTAGCAAGGCATTTGACAGAGTCCCACACAAAAGATTAATAGTCAAATTAACCAGCCGGGAGTGGGTCCCAGGGTGGTAGCATGGGTAAAACATTTGCTGGACAACAGGACACAGAAGGTAATTGTAAATGAAGTTCACTCTGAAGAAAGAGGGGTTACTAGTGGGGTACCGCAGGGTTCAGCACTGGGTCCAGTCCTTTTTAATGTCTTTATACGTGACATTGCAGAGGGACTGGAAGGAAAAGTATGCCTCTTTGCAGATGACACAAAGATCTGCAACAGGGTTGATACACAAGGAGGCGTGGAAAGGATGAGAAGGGACTTGGCAAGGTTGGAGGAATGGTCAGAAGTATGGCAGCTAGGATTCAATGCAAAGAAGTGCAAAATAATGCACCTGGGAAACAAAAACCCAGGGAAGATTACAATGGGGGAGGTAGTAACAAAACAAAAGGAAAGGGACCTGGGGTAATCATATCAGATGACCTTAAGGTTAGCAAGCAATGTGAGAAGGCAGTAGGGAGAGCTGGGGGTATACTGGGATGCATAGGGAGAGACATCAGCAGCAGAAAGCAGGAAGTTGTTATCCCTCTGTACAGACAGTTGGTGAGACCCCATCTGGAGTACTGCATCCAGTTGTGGAGATCCCATCTCCGCAAGGACATAGACAGGATAGAGGCAGTCCAGAGGAGGGCAACTAGAATGGTGCAGGGTCTGCAAGAGAAGCCATACAAGGAGTGACTAAAAGAGCTTAATATGTATACCCTTGAGGAAAGGAGGGAGAGGGGGGACATGATAGAAACGTTTAAGTACCTCAGTGGCATCAACAAAGTCCAGAGGTAGCATCTTTCAGAAAAAGAGACATGCAAGAACAAGGGGACACAGTTTAAAGATGGGGGGCAGTTCAGAAGCAATGTGAGGAAGTATTTTTTCACAGAGAGGATAGTGGATGCATGGAGCAGCCTTCCTGAGGAGGTTGTGGGGTCTAAAACTGTGGGGGAATTCAAGAATACATAGGACAGACATAAGGCAATTCTTGTGGGGAGGTAGAATAAATAGGCTGTTGGTTGACTAGGATCTGCGGCTTATCCTGTAGGTAGGGAAATGGGCAGACTAGGTGGGCCAAGCAGTCCTTATCTGCTGTCAGTCTATGTTTCTACGTGGGACTTCTTTTGCAACCACTGCACAATTTTAGTTGCCCTCTTCTGGACTGCCTCCACCCTGTCTATGTTATTTCTAAGGTGTGGCCTCCAAAACTGGATCCATTACTTTAGGTGGGGTCTCAGCAATAAATGATACACTGGCAACACCATCTTCCTCCTCCTCCTGCTGGAGATACCCCTCCCTATGCACCTCTGCATCCCATTAGCCCTATCCACTGCTTTGTCACACTGCCCTGCCACTTTAAGATCATCAGATATGATAACCCCAAGGTCCTTTTCCTGCATGGTGACTGTCAGTACCTCCCTCCAGCTACATTCAGGTCCTGGGTTCCTATGCTCAAGGTGCATGATTTTGCACTTGTTGGCACTGAACCGCAACTGCCATCCCTTAATCACTTCTCAAGTTTCCCAAGATCCCTACACATTCTCTCCACCCCTTCCAGAGTGTCCGTACTCCATATGTTGGTATAATCTGCAAAACGTCATTCCTTCCCTTCCAGTTTCTCAGCAGTGTCACTTATGAAGGAATTTAAGAGAACCGGTCCTGGTACTGAGCCCTGTGGCACCCCACTGTTTAATCTCCCATCATTAGAATGAGTGCCATTCACCATCACCCACCGTCTCCTATCTGTTTAGTTTCTAAGCCAGTTCAGTTCACATTTAGGATCCCACCACTAGGCTGCTCAGTTTCTTTATAAGCTTCCTGTGTGCCATAGTGTCAAAGTCATTGCTAAAAATCCAAATAGGCTATGTCCACTGCCCTCTGCCTTCCCTTGATCTAGTTTCCTGGTCATCCAGTCAAAAGAATCTATCAGATTTGTTTGGCATAACCGTCCCCATTGTGAATCCATGCTGCCTGTGATCTTGCCATACACTGAATTCAAGATACTCTACCAGTTTTTCCTTTATCTCACTCAGTACAAGTTTATTGATCAGCAATTGCCATTTCAATTAAAATACATCAAAACATATACACAGTTCAGATCTCTAAAATTACATTACATTTATAAAATAGAACGAGTCACTTCACTCATTGCACAAGTAGTCATTTAGACAATTATCACCATATTATATTATTGCACTTATCCATTATAGTTTTTACAAAGCCAATATACATTACCAGGGTTTTAGTTTCTGTCTAATTTTAAGTATTGACAAAAAATATTTGGCCATCGTATCTAAGGTCCAAGGAGCTGCTGTATGAATTAGAATTGTTGTTAGGGTGCTTAACTCAATGTCATAACCATTATTAATGAATGACCTCAACCAGTGATTCCTTACTTTAGAGTACCAAGGACATATCCAGAGCACATGGGGAAGATTTTCTTTTCACCCACTGAACAGTCTCAGGCTTTTGTAAATTCTGATGATTAATCATAGCAATGTAGGAGAACATTACTTGGAAATCATTCAAATTTGAAAATAATAAAGCTTTGATGTAATTCAGGATTATCTAAGATATCCAGATATTGTTTGAACCCCAAATTCAGATTTTCCTTTTTCCAGCAATTAGCTATTCTTTTTGAAAAAAGATTTTTATATTAGTTGCTTAATTTGATTTTTTTTGTCAACTGTTTTTTTAAGTAACATCAAATTGTGCTTACTCATTATCTTAATTATAGATGTATTCCAAAATTTAGATTTGAATCCAAGCTTGAACAAAATATTCTTTTTCAGTGAAACATAATTTTGCCAGTGAAGAATTCTGTAAGTTGGTTAAGCGTAACCAAAAATTTTTTCCGTGATTCAATTAGTGCAGACAAATGAATTAGGCCTTTTTCAGCCCTAATATTGGCATCCAGAAATGAATGTCTCAGTTTTCATAGACATCTTAGCATTTTATAAAAAGGACTCATTAACTTTTTTTTCAAATTGAATATGCTTTATTGGTAGGAAGAGTTCACATATCACTCATTACAAACATTAAGTAGAGATGCTTGCATGCTACATTCACACGAACCAATATTGTAAGTTAGTATTCTTTTGCAGTATTAAGCAATTACATTGAAGTCTGATGAAACTCTTATCGTAAGTGTAATTGCCTTTACAAATCCCTTTTGAACTATGAAAACATGCACTTATTTCTCCTCCTGCTTCCCCACCCCAATTCCCCCCTACAACCTCTCCCCCCACACCTAACCCCTCAGGTGTGCAGTGATACTTGCCTGTAGTTTCATTAACCCTAAGTGCAATAATTAGAGAAGGCCTAGATTAGTATTTGCAATTTCACTAATAATAGTTTTACAAAATGAAAAGAAAAAGGAAAAGAAAAAATGTTTTGATATCCAGTACCATATTGACCATTAAATGGTTAATAGAGTGTGTAAAGGGGCCCATACTTTCTGATAATATTGTGGTCTCTTTGTTATATGAACGATCAATGTTTTCTGCATGTAAAGCGAAGTGCGTCTCTTTTAACCACTCTGTGTACATTGGAATGTTCTGATCCAACCAGTGGTGCATGATTACTTTTTTGGCACATAGGGATATTAATGCCATATGTTTTCATTGATTACCACTCAAAAGTTCCCCATAATCTCCTATTATACAAATTTCCAGACCGAAGGCTTCAGATAGGCCTAATAGGGGGTCCAAATTAGACTTAATGGTGTCCCAGAAGGGTGTTACTTTATTACATTCCCATAGAATGTGCAGTAATGTGCCAGGACGTTGCTTACAGTGGGAGCATAGATTTGAAGGAAGCCTCCCCATTTGATGAAGTCTGGCTGGAGTGTAATATAGATCATGTATTACATAGAATTGCAGAATGCGATATCTAATCCATTTCACATCTTGATATAATTGTGACCAGATTTTAGACCATGGCCGTGGTGTTAAAGTGTTTGAGGGTAGTACCTGGTCCCAGACATGATATGGCACTCCTCGCAGTTCCTTTATTTCATCCCTTAGGAGGTGGTAGAAAAAAGAAATAAGATGGGATTTGGGTAAATTGGAGATAGCCAGGAGAAAAGGACCAGCTAAATGCTGTGTCCAATACCCAGATCCAAAATGTTGTAGAAGCATGTGTTGTAGTTGGATGTACTTAAAGCAAAAAGAGTTAGGGAGGTTAAACTGTGTACAGGCCATTTGGAATGATATCAGTTTGTGTTCTTGTAGTAAATCAATGATTCTAAACTGAGTATTTCCTGGCCAAAAGTTGTATGGAAGGAACAACTCCCCGATCTTGAAATTGGGATTCGCACATATAGGCTGAGAGACATCCTTCAACAGGGATATCTGAAAAGTATTGCATCATTGAGCATGTACGTGAAGTGTTATCCCTATGGGTAAGCTCCTGAAACTTTTAATTAAGTTTTTAGAGGAAGAAAAAATGAGAGTATTGAGAGATATATTATATGGGGAAAGTAGGGTCTGTTCTATTTGGTACCACAGGGGCAGATATTGGGTCTGCTTGGTATATGGCATATCTTTCATCCAATATGTAAGAATTGAGCATGTAATGGAGAACTGATAAAGAAGTAAGTCTGGAAGTTGTAAGCCACCATTAACTTTACTCCTTCACAGTTTAAAGAGAGCCCGCTGGGGTATCTTACCACCCCATAGAAAGTTAGACATGAGTTTATTGATTTGGGTAAACCAGGTTTTTGGTAGAAAGAAACACGTCATGTGTAGGGGGTACAGAATTCGAGGAAGAACATTCATTTTCAGTACATTTGATCACCCCCAGAGAGTAAGTGGAAGCATGGCCCAATGGGAAAGGTCCATTTTAATTTGAGTAAAAATTTTATCAAGGTTGTATTGCTTCATTTTGACTTCTGAACAAGAAAGATATATCCCCAGATATTTTAGTTTGTCCTTGGTCCAATGAAACCCAAAATGAGCGACCTCTTCTGGGAATGTGTTGACATTTAAAGGCATCAATTCTGTCTTTGTTATATTGAGCTTATAATTAGAAAATTTACCAAATTCCTTAATAAGTTCAAGTGCGGCAGAAATCAATTTTAGGGGGTATGTTACGTGAAGCAAGATATCATTGGCGTACCCTGAGATTTTATACTGACTGGGCCCAATAGAAATACCAGAGATGTTAGAAGAGTTATTAATGCATCTAATAAGCAGTTCCAAATAGAGATCGAACAAAAAGGGAGAAAGTGGGCATCCCGTCTAGTACCTTGCTGTAAATAAAAAGATTGAGATAGGTGCCCATTGCAAAGTATGCATGCAGAGGGATGAGTATAAAGAATCTTAATCCATTTAATATACTGTGCTTGTATGTTGTAGAGCTGCAGCAAGTAAAATAGATATTCCCATGAGACCCTGTCGAACACTTTCTCTACATCCAGGGAGACCAAGGTGGCTGGAATTCGGGACTCCCTGGATGCAGAGATCAAATAGGCCAATTTGCACATGTGATCAGAAGACACCCTGCCAGCAACGAAACCAACTTGCTCTCGACTTATGAGACTTTGCCAAACTTTAGACAACCTAGTGGCCAGATTTTGCTAGTATTTTCATGACCACGTTAATTAAGGAAATCGAGCGGTAGTTTGTAATTTGAAGAGGATCTCTGTCGGGTTTGGGGAAGACCACAACTGTAGCTTCTAATAGGGAGAGGTCTGAGATACCTTGCTTAAACATATTATTATAAGTATCTAAAAGAACTGGTACTAGTTGCTCTTTGAAAAGTTTGAAGAATTCTACAGTATATCCATCTGGTCCTGGAGATTTGTCTGTGGGAAGAGAATCAATAGCCAGGTTTATCTCTTCCTGGAAATTGGTGCTTTAAGTGAGTTTGCTTGACTCATGTTAAGTTGCGGAAGTTGAAGTGGTTGCAAAAACTGGTCTACCATTTCTGGGCTGAAAGAAGAGGAAGAGTGGGAGTACAAAGTTTTATAATATTCCTGGAAGCAGTTAACTATATCTCTAGGGGAAATAACGATTTGTCCTCCAGGCTTTTGAATACTTGGAACAATTCTGTCAGAGGCCTGTGCCTTAAGTCGTAAAGCCAAGAGCTTTCCTGCCTTGTCCCCCTGGTCGAAATAATGAATCCTGGAACGTATAAGAAGATATTCTGCATGTTCAGTTAAGATTGAATTATATTGATCTCTTAGAATTTCTAGGGCCTTAATCTGATCTGTGGTAGAGTCTGCAGAAAGTGCCAGTTCCAATGTCCTGATATTTCGTAACAGAGCAGAGGTTACCTTAGAGGTCGTCGTTTTTTTAACTGTAGCCATGCAAATTATTTCTCCCCTCACTGAGCATTTAAAAGCTCCCCATAGCATATCTAACTTGGGCATTGTGGGGGTGTTAAGATTTAGGAAATTAGTGATGAAGTCAGCCAGTTGGGTTTTCAGATATTCTGATTGAAAAAGTTGGCTATAAAATCTATATACCTTATCTTTAGAGAGGGGAAGGCCAGGACTCCAACATAGTAGGATGGGGTGGTGGTTGGAGATCACCTTAGAGAGATAATTACAGGATAGAACACATGGAATATGCCCCGTATCGAAGAGAAAATAGTCTAGGTGAGAGAATGAGTTGTGTGGAATAGAGTGAAATGAATATTCCATTTGATGTGGAAAGAGAGCTCTCCAGGGGTCTATTAAACCAACAGAGCAGCAAATTGTGCAGGGGAAAAGGACGAAGGGCGACTAGTGGAACAGTCCAAGATATTACAGTAGACAAGATTCCAGTCTCCTCCCAGCACAATAGGAAGGGAGGACCATGGAATCAGGTCATTCATGAGGGAAACAAAAAAAGAAGGGTCCTCTGTATTGGGGCCGTATATGGAACCAAGCACTACCTCTGACTGACCTAGCAAAGCCTTGATCAAAATGTATCTATGTTGGGAATCTACTATAGTGTCCACAAGATGACAAGGTACTCTCCTTGTTATGAGGATAGCTACCCCTCCTTTACGTGTGTCAGGGCCACTCCCTAGGGCTTGACCTACCCAAGATCTTCTTAACTGTAAAACCTGGGGGGGAGGCAAATGGGTTTCTTGAAGAAACGCTATGTCAATATCGAGTTTTCGGAGGTGCAACAGTGTCTTGGCATGCTTAATCGGGGACTGGGACCCTTTTACATTCCATGAACACACTTTATAGGACATCATCATATTAGTGCATTTTATTACTTTTGAACCATAAGCCTGAAATAATACAGCTTTCCAGGTTAATGAATAAAAATGTGTAATAAAGCTTTGTTTTACTGCATACCCGAACCCTTCCCCCCTCATCTTATCCTTAACTACCCGCCTTCCCTTCCCACCCCCTTGCTTTTCACCCACACCCCCTACTCACAGCTGTTTGATGCAAATTACTTTGAGAATGTCCTCTAGATTGGCATGCTTGTAGGCACTCCAGTGAGATAACAATCAAAATAAAGGACAGTTCAAGAAGTAGCAAGCTGAGGAGCCATGAGTACCCCCCTCCCCTTACTCTGGTTCATAACACCCTTCTTGAGTTGCAGTGTTCAGATTACCCTCTCCCACCCCAACTCTAATGACAGTGTTATAGCATCTTAGACTATAGCTCTAATATATTAAAACAATAATGTTGCACTTGCCAGTTCTGTTGATTAATGTTAGAGAGTATTCACCCTAAGACTACATACAAAGACAAGATTCTTCTTTGTTTTGGAATGCGAAATAGATGTCCGGAACTTCAGGACACTTGCTCCCTTCTTAATTTCAGCAGAAGGGAGAAAAGTGAAGATATAGTAAGGGAGAGAAAAAAAAGGGGGGTGAAAAGGCAGGAAGATTAAACTGTGCACAGAATTTTGGCTTCCTCATGTAAAGATAGGAGGTTCCTGATTTTTCTGTACACACAATTGTTGTCTAACAGTGGATTCTGTACTGTAGAACTATAAGAGTGTGCACTTGTATACTAAAAATTCACACCTATAGAATATTAGCACTGTACCAATATAGAGTAGCAATTTCCCCCTTATGAAGCCTTATAGCATGGATCCCCGGAGACCTTTTATTCCCTCCTTACCATCCCAGTGAAAAGGGGGAAAAGCAAGGAAACTGAGGTGTCACGCTCTGGATCGCTCCCATGAGATCAAACCCCTTCCCCTTCCCTCCTTCTTCCCCACCCCTCTCTCCCCACCGTCTCCCTTTATGTATATATATTTCTGTCTTAATGACTAAATCAAGGTATTAAACTGTTGACGCAAACATAAAGCTTTAATGCCCCCTTATAGTAATACACCGATTAACAGTTAAGTGCACCATGGTTATGGCAATATGGAGCAGCAAAAATGCCATCATTAATACATGGAGGCAGTATGAAACTAAATCAGCTTGAGCCCATATTATTCCCTCCTTGACTTCAGGAGAGAGAGAGGGGAAAGGAAGAGCGAAAAAAAAAGGGGAAAGAAACCGAAGTATAAAGATCAGGGAGGTTTCCCACTGAATCAGACCCTCACCGAGGGTTTTGGGTTTTTCTGTACATTATTACTGCGGTATGGCACTGCACGTTATTCCATTAGCACCATAGGAATGCACTCGTTTTGTACTGATTAACACCACTATAAGGTGCTGACCCAGTAGCAAGACAAAGTAATTAGATCTCCCACTGTGCGATCATGTGAAATGGCTCATCAAAAATTAAAGGGCTTGTTATTCCCTCCTTAAACTCAGGAGGGAAAGAATTGCACTCATAGATCGCAGCTTATTGATTGACACCTGTTGAATACAAGGAAGCTGGTGCCTTATGTCTAAATACAAAAAAGGAAAGAAAAAAATTGGGTCTGCAAACTGGAAATCTACGATTTAAAACAGTAGACTCATACATGGGGCTTGGATGCCCTCTTGTGGAGATACCCCTGAATAGTATTTAATCTCAATATAACTGTAGCTATGCAGAACACTAAAAAAGAAAAAAAGGTCCTTCCAGTGGAGATATATAACATCAAACTGTTCCACTTATTCCCCTATTATCCCCACCTCATCTTCAGGAGAAGGAGGGAAAAAAGATAGAAAAGAAAAAATCAGGGAAGTTTCCCTTTGAGTCACTCTCGCCGATCAGGACTCACCATCCACTCCCCCTAGAAGTCTTACATCTTACATCCTCTGCAGAAAATCGCAAACTTTGATGATTAAGGGGCAGAGCGACAGAATACATGGCTTAAATTCAGGTTATTAGCAACCTCTGACAAAAATCAAAAACACCGTGGACTTCCTCACGCGCTCCTTCTATTGTCCCAAAAAATGAACAAGCAGCTCTAGAGATCAATGTGGCTTGAACAAGTCTGGTGTCAATGACTTTAATTCAGATTGAGTTTGCTCTGTGGTGTTTAAGCTTCTCCAAGTGCTCTGATGGTAGACAGACAATTTGGATGGTACTGAACTTTATACTGGCAGCAATTAGCTTAGCGACAATGGGGTGGTATGCAGCTCTTCGCTGTCATATGGTGGCTGGAAGGTCCTGCACAAACTGTAGCTGCTGGCCCTCCCATGAGATTTCCTGGAGACCCCTGGCCTGCCCCAATATGTGCATTTTATCCAGATAATTTAAAAATGTTAATATCAGAGGCCTTGGTGGTTTCCCTGCAGCTGGCTTAGGTCGAAGTGAGCGATGGGCCCTCTCTATTACATATATGGTGTTATTAGGAGAGGGTCCAGCAATTTTAGTTAGCATCGACTGCAGAAAGGTAATCAGTGCCACTCCTTCTGAGTCTTCTGGAAGGCCAAAGATAAGGATATTATTGCGGCGACTTCGGCCTTCCAGATCTTCAAGTTTAGCTTCCATCCAATGAAGTTTTTGGCACAGTGCAGGGAGCTCCGATTCCACTGAAGCTTTCCAGCCCTCTAGCGATGTCGTCCTGGCTGCCACATCTGTGATCGCTCTGTTGGTATCTGTAAGCTCTGTATGCATGGCTTTTAACTCTGAGGTGAGTTCCTGGAGTGCGATCGAAAAGATTCAGTTCCTCCATAAATTTCTGCTCCGTTAGAAAGAGCTGCGGATGGTGCAGAAGTTGAGACTGTGCTAGTTTTAGAGGTAGTGCCGGTTGCCCCCTTGATCATTTCAGGGTTTTTTCTAGCGTCTGCGGCGGTGTGTGCGGGGGAGGTGCCTGGCACATTTCTGCCTCCATACCAGGACTAGGCCACAAAACGTAAATCAGTCCGATCCTCCTGAAAAGCGTGACAACACAATTTGTTTTCTTCTCCAGTGATGCAGGGAGTTGTCAGGAGCTATGTAGTAAGTAGCCCTTTGCATTTGGTGCTGTAAAGCTGGAAAAGTATCTGTAAAAATGAGAGCTAGGGCATAGATGGGTTTTCTGAGCTGCTATCCCTTCCATGGCATCACATGATCCCACTCATGAACTTTTTAATACTGTTAGGTTCCCAGATCTCAGTGCCATAAAGTATCTGGGCTTTCAGTTTTGCTTTAATAACCATTATCGTGCTCTTTTTCGATTGACCTCCATATTTATAATTGAATCTAGTAAGCTCCCCAATAATTTATTAAGTTTGTCTATTGTCATATTGATATGTAATTTCCATAAACAGTTGGTTGAAAGTTTTATTCCAAGATATGTATAAGATGAAGTTATTTCTACTTTTTGTTCCCTGACTCTCCAGTTGCCTTTTGTTTTTTTACCTCCAAAGACAAGAATTTTGGTTTTGTTAAAATTAAACTTTAACTTCATATCTTCTGATTCTTTATTAAGTAAGTCTATTATTTTTAGAGACCCGATTTGGATAGTGCAAACAAAATAATGTCATCAGCATACGCTAATGCTGGACATTCTATATTTTGAATCTTAGGTGAGTCAGCAGAAAGTAACATCAAGTCCTTTAACATTCTATCAAGATATAGGGAAAATAAAAGGGGGGCTAGCACACACCCTTGGCGCACTCCTTTATTTGTACTAAAGGGGTATGACAATTCACCTCTAATGCCTAATCTGAAAAAAGACTACATGTTACTATACAATCTAGCAATTATTGCAACCAGATTTCTATCCACTCCTCTTAGCAGGAGATGGGTCCATAAGATATTTTTTGAGAGGGAGTCAAAAGCAGAACTGTAGTCAATGAAAATCATGTATACTTTTTGTTTTCTCAGAAAGACATATTTTTCAAGTATGTGTCTTAAAATAAATATGTTGTCTAATGTTGAATATTGAGCTCTAAATCCAGCCTGAAGTTTTAACAATCCTCCTGTAACTTCAACCTGTTTTTAAGTCTTTCTAATATGATATTTGAAAATATTTTAGCATTAATATCAATCAGGCTTATCGGCCTGTACATTGCAGGATCTGTTACTTTGCCTTTTTTATGAATTGGGACTATCTTTGAACCCAACCAGGAGTGTGGAATGTAATTAGAAGCAATACATATATTCTAATACACTGTTAGTACTTCACACAAAAGTCCAGTTTCACATAAATATACCTCTGCCAGTATCCAGACTAGCCCAGGAGCCTTATTAATCTTCAATGAATTGATGGCCAGGTAAACTTCCTAAAATCCTAATAGTTTAAACAAGTTCCAGTCAATATTATAGTTCCAATTGATTTTCGTAATGTTAGCATCATAGAAAATCTGCGTAAAGTAGTTTACCCATGTATGTTCTGTAATGTATGAATCTATTATTGTTCTACAGGTGTTCATCCCTTTAGCTACTAGATTCCAGAAAGTCTTGCTGTTTTTCATTCTGACTGCTTCTAACATTTGTGACCATTGTTTATTATAATAATTTTTTTTTTTTTTTTGTTTGATCATATCCTTATAGTGGAACTTTTTTTTGCTTCAAAGTGTTCAGGCTGTCTAAGTTATTTTTCTTTCTGATGAGTCTTAATAATTTACTAATTTCAGATTTGCACTTTTTACAGTCTTTATCAAGCCATCTATTTTCTCCTGGGAACCTATTAGTAGTTTTACGAGTATATTCTCATTTCCTTTTTATAGCATCAAAAAGGTTATTAAGCTCAGTGTCAAGATGTTATAGTTCCATAGAGTCAATTGTAATTAAATTATATGTCAAGAAAGATTCTGTCAATAAGTGTCCAATCAGTTCACCAGAGTTTTGGCACCAAATTATTTTTTGATTGCCCTTATTTCAGAGAAAGAAACCTCTGTACTTACATTAGGACATGTTTTAACTCCTTGAGCCATCTCTAAAACCAAGGGTAGGTGGTCGTTTTCTGATCTGATAATAATATACAAGTTTTTCCAAACCTTTAACTCTCCAGTTCAGAAGGCATAATCAGTTGTTGATGCCCCCTATTAGAGATAAAGATAAATTCACCTTCCTTATCCCCTTCCATTCTACCATTTAGAGGATAGAAATTAACATCTGTCAGAAGCTCTATCAATTTTGTACCGCAAGCATTAATTTTTCTGTCTTTAGCCTTCCTGTTTGGAAAATCTCTAGTTTGCAATTTTGCTTCAAAAAAAATTGTTGTATAAACCTTCAAACCCACCTATACATGCATTAAAACCTCCTTGCAATAGTATATCAGTTTCAGGATGGTTACTTAATAACTCATTCAGAATGGCTCTTAAGTTGTCCCATACAGCATTATCAAAAAACTTAGAATTACAAGGCGGTATATAACAATTAATTAATATAAATCTCTGGGTTGCTATACCCAGTAATACAACCAGAAAACTGCCATTTTTATTTATAAGTTTCACTTTACTACAACCACCAATTTTAATAAATATCATTAAACCATCAGATTATCTGCCAGAATCATGGATTTTTTTCGCTATTACTTGAAAACATTCAAATCCATTAACTATCAAACTAGCCTTCTTATGATGCCATGGGCCCAATTCTGAGTCATGTTCTGTCCGATGCAAGGGATGTGCAGCATGGTGTCTAACGCAAGTCCCAACTTGCATCAGGCACTCCGATTCCAGAAGCCGATGCCGCAGGTCCCCAACGATGCAACCGCTAGATCATCTTCCTAATGGTCAAGTGTTGCATCCATGGGGGTACCCCCACAATGGGGCAAGCTTCTGTAAATCTGCAAAAGTGTCACAAATTGCATCAATGCTTCTGCAATAGTGCAGGGTTGTGTCCAGGAGCATTGACACATTTGTGGGTCACGTTGTGGCTGATGCAGGGCTTGCATCAAACCCTGCATCCCCCTTCTGGAATCAGGCCCCATGTTTCTTGGAGACATAATACATCAAACCCCCAGAGAAATTTATTTAGCTCTGCATCAGGCCCAATTTAATTCCAACCAGCAATATCCCATGAAAAAATGAGTGGACCTTTGTCAATTTCAGTTTGAATCCTAAGTGAGGAATTGTCTGTATGTAATTGTCAATTATTATACCCTGTAAGTGCCAGGATTCTATTCTCAAGTGGGATTGATTCACACACTACTGATTCCCTTTGTTTTTGTGTTATATTTTCCAGAATTTTTGAATCAGATTAAGTCCCAAGCCATCCAAAATTGCATACTTTGATAGAATAGAGTCAGCCAATACCTGATTTCCTACTTGTGTAGCTACTTGACTTGAAGACTTTGATCTTCTTGCTTTCACATCATATACATTCTTAATAGGTATTTGGAGAAAGTTAGTTAATAAACTGTGTATTGCACAGGATAATTTGCTATCATCCTCATTGTCCACAGGATTCAATCCAAACATAGTAACAAAGAATTTTTCTTTCCTTAACCTCCTCTGTTGTCCACTCTGATTGTTATATTAATTTCTATTCAGAAAAGTTATCATAAGATCATTATTCTGCAGGGGTAAGTAATTAAGCCATACATATTTTGCCACCCTAGCCAAATAAAAATAAATGTTTATCATGAATGCAGCTTCTGCTTTACCAGGGTTTCCATTAATTTCAGCAAGGAGATTTCCAGATCCTCTCTAGGTACAAAGAAAGTCAAAATGAGGGAGTAGTCTGTTCCCATAAAGGCCACACAATCACTAGAAGTTGTATAGGAACACAAGACCACTCACAAGGAAAAAACTGGTGTGTGTACAAGTAGCCGATAGGTATGCATTGATTTGGAAGTTTCTTTTTGGAACACTTATGGGTGTTTTGCATTGTATATACTGTTGCTTCATTTAAAATACAGGAATTAATTATGGTTATTGTTTAATCTATATACAGAAATACTTCCACCGTGATGAAGGAGTAATTGGACCCTGAAACTCTGGTGGGTTCAGGGGTCTTTTTCTTTGATACACATTAATGAACATTAGAAAATGGGCAAGTAAAACCTAGCATCCTGATTGGCTAGGATACTCATCTAAGTGGGTGGGTATTTTTCAATAGGGCCCACTAAAAATGAAGAGCCAATTTGGGGTGCCCCATTACTTAAGATATTATTGGGCACCCCTAAGTTTCAAACTGCCTAGCCGCCATGTTTGTAATCTCACTTAGTGAGAATCAACTCAGCAAGTCGGCAGCACCTCTCTGTACTCCCGCTCCCTCACCACAACATTTCTTTGATAAAAAACAACAGTTTTCAGCCTCCAGAAAGAAGTTTTTTTTTCCTCCCAGTCATTTGAAATCAGTAGCACTAGCACATCATGTGCTCCATGCTAGTGATAACTGCTTCTCCTGCATCGCCTTGCCTCCGACCCCGCTCAACCAACAAAAATAACAAAAACATACAAATGTGTAATTATTTTGTACACAACCCTACCTTATTTCTTTCTCCCATCATCTCATTCTGATACGCTCCACTGCATGCACGAAAGTCGCGAGTTGTCCTATACATTTCCTCATGCGAGGGGGGAGATCAGCTCACTGATGCAAATGCACTATAAAAAAACAGGAAAAAAAGGCAGTTTATCTCAAAATAAATAAAATAACAGAAATGGCTGCTATGAAGGCTCTTCTTGCAACCTCTGACCTAATGCCACTGCGGTAACGTAAACATACAAATGCAGGGGCTGAGACACAGAGAACACTGCTTTCAAAATTATAGCTACAGTACCCTCTAGTGTCAATACTAGCATTATACATACATCATTAAAGAAAACAGTTCTAAAGCTGGCAGTGGAACTATTTTATAACAAAAGTAAATTTAAAATAACTTTTCCTTAACTTTTTTTTATTAAACTTGTGTTTTATCAGTGTCCATTATCTAAGTGCAATAATACCCTCCAGGGTGGGTGATATTGGGGACTACCAGACCTCCCAGGGGCTATAAGACCTCCACCTGTGACATCGGGCCTCATTATGCCCCAGGGCAGTTCGGTATTCCCCAATACTGCCCACCCTGTCAGGTATTATTGCTTACTTTTTATATTTAAATTGCACTGTTGAGTGGTCTTTTGTTCCTATGCACCCACTAGTCTTTCCATTAATATCCCCACCACTGAGGTAAGACTGACCAGCCTATAGTTACTAGCCTACTCCTGGCTGCCACTCTTAATGTGGAAGGACCACATCACTTCTTCTCCAGTCCTCCATGACCATACCTGTTTCCAGTGAGCTGTTGAATGAGACTTTCAGTGGGGCAGCTAGTATCTCCCTGTGTTCTTTTAGAACCCTTGGGTGTATCCCGTCTGGTCCCATAGCTTTGTCCACCTTCAGAGCTGCAAGACTCTTTCCTTTGAAAATGCACTTGTGTCCATTTCCCCCTATCCCATTCCTGCTACTCTCTGGTGGTCCCCTCCATCCTCCACTGTGATTACTGAGCAGAAGTACCCTAGAATGTCTGCTTTTTCTTGGTCCTCTTTTGCACAGTCTCCACCCTCTACCCTTCTAATACTTCCTAGCCCTCCCCTTGCTTTCTTCTTCTTACTTATGCATCTGAAGAAACTTGTGACTCCTGTGGTGAATTTATTTCCTCTGTGCCTTTGCTCTCCTCACCACTTTACCTGCTTTCCTCTGCTTTGTTAGGCATACTTCCCTGTCCTCTTTTCTCTGTGTTTCTTTATACAGTATCTACTGAATGACACCCTTTTTTCCTTCACCAACTTTGCCACATCCTTAGAGAACCCATAATGGTCTTTCTTCCTTCTGCTTTTCTTCACTTCCTTCATGCAAAGATTGATATCTTTAATTATACCCTCCCTTCTTTTCACCCATAGTGCCTCCACCCCTCCTTGGCAATCTTCCCCTCCTTTGATGCAGTCTCTGAGGCAGTCCCCATTTCTTTAAAATCTACCCTCCTAAAGCTCAGGACTGTCATCCTCATGTGGTTAGCCTCTGTTCCTGTCTTAATGTTAAATCACAGAAAAACACAGCAGCAGTGCACAAGCTGAGCACAGAAGACAGGAGCCATGAACTATAGCTTAAAACTGTTTTATTGTGGAAAGAATGAGGACAGATCTAGGTAAGCCTGAGGAGTTCTCAAAAATGTGGTAACTGAGATTCAGTGTGAAGAAGTGCAAAATCATGCACTTGGGACATGGAAACCCAGGGGCAGAGTACATGATGGGAGAGCCGTACTAGCAACCACCAAACAGGAAAGGGAGCTGGGGGTAATCATATCTGATGCTCTAAAAGTGACCAAGCAGTGTGACATGGCATAAGGAGAGCCTGTGGGATGCTGAGGTGCATAAAGGAGGGGTATCACCAGCAGAAAGAAGGAAGTGGTGACACCACTGTACAAATCATTGGTGAGACCTTATCTAGAGTACTGTGTCCAGTTCTGGAGGCTTCATCTCTGGAAGAACATAAACTGAGTAGCGGCAGTCCAGAGGAGGGCAACTAAAATTGGTGCAGGGTCTGCACCAAAAGACCTATGAGGAGAGATGGTATACCGTGATGTGTGTGACAGTGATTGAGTGACCTCCAAAAGGGTGACTCAATGGAGCATGGCACAGTGGCTACTGGGCAGCTACAATGACTGTATGGGGTGGGTTGGTGACTTTAGCGACAGGGAGTTGCTACGTATGCGCGTGGGGGTGGGAGTGAGCACACTACAGAATGCAGCATGCAGAGCGAGGCGAGCAGGCTCGCGAGGTGGGAGGTTTGAGAGGTGATGCTGTAGACTGCCGAGCTGTCCCCATGGTGTAGTGGATCGCTCATGGCTTTGGTGGCTAGAGTGCTGAGTTCAGGTGCGTGTGCAGGTTCATATTTGTTCGCCCACTCAAATTTTATTTCTTTTATGTTTGCCCCCTGACATGCACCTCCCAGGTTGAGAATCCTTAAGTAGGGGTGTGGGGCACAGCCCCCACATAAACATAAAATGCAAGTCCCCAGCGCTGCTTCACAGCATCTGGGGAGTCAGGAGCACCAAATTGATTTTCGGCACTCTGACTTTGCCATAATGGCAATCACCCTTTGATGGTCACTGTTATCACATAGAACCCGAGAGACTGAAGGACCTCAATATGTACACCCTAGAGAAGAGGAGGGAGAAGGTAAATATGATAGAGACTTTCAAATATCGTACAGGTATAAAAAAGGTACAAGAGGGAAGCATTTTTTAGAGAAAAAGAGGTTCAAGAACAAGGGGAAATGCTATTTTACAAAAGATACTGTATACTATGTATAAGAATGTAGATATATATATATATATAGAGAGAGAGAGAGAGATTTGTATTTATTTTTTTAATTAGTTTTTGTTGCCTGGGTAAGTGCACTAAACAAATTCTGCCAATTTTCAGGCACGACCCAGGGGAGGGGGATACAAATGAATGCCAACTGACCTTGAACCAGATTAAGCTGTTGGTGGTATTTTTAGTGAATGGGGGGAAATTTAGCCAGGGCACCAGGGACATTCCCCTACTCTTTTTGATATCTATTTTGGTTTAGAAAGTAAGGAAAACAATGGAAACAGAGGTGAAAGACAAACAGTAAAGAGATGCAGGGGAAAATGTAGATGTGAATTGAATAGAAAAAGATTAAAATGGAAAAAGAAGTGGAATATGGTAAATAGTTTACAGAAATGTATAAATGATGGATCATGAGCTCTTTCCTTCCTGTATATAAATGTTGACTATGGAATGTGTTAAAGATAATCTTGAAAATATGTAGAAGGTATACTACTCTTGATTTGGTGCTACGAAGGGATGGGGGGAGCTTTATTTTTCTAGTCTTTAAGGTCATATACAAACTGTTTTGTTGGGAATAGGATGCTAAGTATTCATTTAAGTAGATTTTTTCTATGATTTCAGGTGGGGGCAGCTGTTTTGATTACTTTTTTATTTAATGTATGATGTAATTCATATTTTTGTTTCTTTCCTGATTTTATAATCCTGTGTGATGTAACACTGTTTTTGGTTGTATCTTAATTTTATACTTGGTCAATAAAAAATTCCCCTACTCTTTTCGAGAAGTGCCATGGGATCTGTAACATCCACCTGAACTACCACCAAAACAGGCAAATGGGACCTCAGTTTAGCATTTCATCTGAAAGATGGCACCTCAGGATTGCAGCACCCCCCATGCTGCACCATCTCAGTGTATTTCCTTATGGAACAGGATGAGCAGTTGTCTGCAGGGGTAGGGTGAGGTGAAATGGTGTGAGCATTATGGCCCATGACTAAAGACACCCCCAATGCCTGGCAGTCTCTGCATGATGGGGTGGGTTGGTTGGTGTATGTTCAATATTTCACTGTCATTCCTATTATGCATCTCTAACTCCTGTACTACCAATGCCAATGCCAGCAAGGAAACATTCGGCTTCGATAATGACAAAGAGCATTTCTTCTAGTATTGATTTTGTTGAAGAAATGCAGTTGCTTACCCAAGAAGGTCCTTGTTAGTTAAACAACTATCTTTCTTTGACAAAATCATTACTGGAAAGTATAAAAAAAAAGCTTTTACAAATTGCCCCCATTAAACTCTATGGAGCTCCTCCTTGTGCTGTTCCTTAAAGGATACCTAAACAACATTTTGACAACAAACTATTCAAAAATCTGACTCTTTAGGTGACTAAAGGAAAGGCTGCTGTATTCATTAATGCTAAAACTACATTTACATAATTTACCTAACTGTTGTTCCAGAGCATTTGAAAATTATAAAATCAGCCTTCCAATTAAAAAAAAAAAAACTGTCTTGTCTGCTTCCTAAAATGGCCGCCAAATGTGTTATGTGATGACGTCATTGGAGCCAAAGTCAGTGAGATATATGGCTTGCTGTAGTGCTAACGTGTTCTTTTTTCGCTTTATATTGAATTGTTTCACCCAAATGGTCAAAACCATGTGCATTATTTTGTATAATGCACATGTCAGGCTATGGTTCTGTTTATTTTGTTTACTTTAACATGCTGAAAATGTGTTTTAATCCAACTGACTTTCTCTGTGGCAAACCACAGTGCAGTACAAATCTTGAATAACCTGGTGGTCTAGTGGTTATGGTGGATTCAGGATGCCACAATGGGGGTGCTGGTGTGGTGTGCATGCTTAATATGCACTTTTTAACATTTTTATTAAACCTTTCTATTTTCTGCTGTTATTCTTTTCTAGTATGTTTTTGACAGAACCTACAAATGTAATCCATTGTTTGAAAGTTAACATTTGTGCAATCAATAAATCAAACTTCTTCAACAAAATGAAATGCAGCAGCAGTAGCAAGCAAGTACATTACTATGTGTGTGTGGGGGTTGCAGCCACATCCTTCACTAAACTCCTAGAGCCATCACTTTTTTAGCAAAGTTCTTGTGCAGTCCAATGTTAGAGTTCATACTTTCTCAAATCTCAAATATTTGCTTGTCTTGTCTTCTTTTACATGGGAAATAATAATAATAATATGAAGAAGAATTAGCATTTATATAGTGGTTTTCATACACATTGTATCCCAAAGTGCTTTACAAGCAATACTAGACTGGTAGTGAAGTAACTGAACATGTAGTGGCAGCCATTTCATACATTAATATCCATACACAGCCTTGGACAATTGCATGAACTGGATTTATGGGAAGGGGAATGCTGGCCAGGACAACAAGATCAGGTAGTGATCAAGGTGCTGGCAGCTCCACAACTTATTTCTCACAGTAATCTGCTCATATTTCTCTTATTCTGTCTTCCTCCTTCCCTGAATATAGCAGTACCTTGCAAGAGTGGCCTTCTCAGTCCCCCTCTGGTATTCATGCTTCACTATTCCTCCTCACACCAAAAACTGGTGAGCTCATCACCCTTCTGCATCATGAATGCAAGTAGTACAGTCCCCATTTAATTTTGTCATATCAAATATAAACATATCTTTCCAGTAAGTCAGGCTCATAGCAGCAGGGAACAAAGGGAATGATGGGCTTTCCTAACCTTAAAAGATCTAGGCTACCTTTGATTAGGCACTATTAAATGATGGGTGTGCACATCATTATGCACGTCATATAATAGTGCCTAATCATATGTGGCTTAGATCTTATATGGTAAGGAAAGCCTATTTTTCCACTTGTGCCATGCTGCTATCAGCCTGGCTTACCAGAAAATCATGTTTATTATTAATATGTAAATATAACAGGGAGACTTTACTAAACACATTCATGATGGGAAGCATAGTGAACTCACCAGTTTTGTGTGGGGAGCAGGTGAGAAGAATGAAAGCCAGAGGCAGACTGAAAAGGCCATTCCAGCAGGGTACAGCTATATTCAGGTTAGGGGAAGACATGAAAGAGGACGCTGAGCAGATCATGGTGAGATCTGAAATGTGGGCTGCCAGCATCGTGATCACTACCTGACTGTGGATGAGAGTAGCCAGTGATGACAAATACTCAGAGTGTCAGGGCTGCACCTAAACTGTTACTTGAATTCAGTGTAGGGAGATTACCCTTGGGTGGGAGTGGTGGTGTTGATGTTTGTTAGGACAGTATTGAGGTTGGGTATAGCTCATTCAAGAGTTGAAAGGTGGTAGCCAGCCAACTCACATATGTGCATGAGAGCACAGAAAAGTACTGAGAAGAATTGCTGGGAACTGTCCTGCGGGGTTCTGCAGATCACAGGTAAAGGAGTAGACTGACACTGGAAGTCAGATGGATTCGCTTAAGGTATTATTATGCCTCTCCTGCTAATAATATTGTTATCCATTATAAGTGCAGCCCTTATGAGGGCATGAGAGCACCTTTATGGTGGGTCCTGATGCTTAATGCTTGGCCCTCCAGGAAGACCTAGTTGTCGGTTAATGAGGTGGGAAAAAACACAACAGGAAACTGTTCATACTACCTTCTCTGTGCAGAAGGTCGGTGATCCATTCAATGTTTACTGTGGGAGCAGAAGTTAAACATTGAGAATGTGGACTGGAGAGTGCCAGCTGATGATGCACATCAATATAGGTGTGCACAATTCTCTGAGGTACAAGATTACAATCTGAGGTGTGATAATTCTCTTCATGAGACCGCAAGCTCATATGCGACCCCAGGCAGTATTAAGGACAGGGTATGGATGGTGGGGTGTTCAACAGAAGGCAGGCTAGGTGCAGGGGGTTCACATGGAAAAAGGAAGCCTTATTTGTGGATTAACAAGAGAACATGAGCTTTGGAACTGAACAAGACCAGTAGTTTGCTGTGTGACCCTAAGCAAGTCACTAAACTTCCTTGTGCTCCCAGGTCACACCTGTAAACAAGCTCTCAGCTTAGTGTGTCTCTCCTGGTTAACAAAAAAAAACAAAATTCAGTGTATCTTATAACCACTAGATCATCAGGTATTTGAACTGTTGTACTGTAATGCAGTTTGCCAAAGAAAAAGTCATCTGGATTGCAAAACATTTTCTGCAAGTTAAAATAAACAAAATGAACAAAATCATAGCCTAACGTGTATTGATCAAAATAATCCACACATCAATACATGGTGTTGATCATTCTGGTACAACAAATCAAAATAAAGAGGGAAAGAAGAACTAGTTAGCACTATTGAAATATATGTGGATCTCTGTCTCTGACTCTAATGATGTCATCATGACTCATCCCTTAACACTCTTGGCAGACATCTTACGGAGAATCAAGGCTGTTTTTGAAAGTGAAAGGCTGATGTTTACATTTTCAAAGCTATGAAACTGCATTTGCTATTTTACATAAATGCAGTTTAAATACAAAATGTAAAGAGCAGCCTTTACTTTACCTTGCTATGAAGCCAGATTTTGAGTTTACAGTTTTAAAAACTGCTTGTTTAGGTACCCTTTAAGTAACAAGGCAAACTTTTGGCATTGACTAATGCTTGTTTATGGTTGGGATCAGATGTTTCCCAAGTCTAATTCTTCCATTGAGTGGCTCTAACTTCTGAAAACAAACATGCATTTTTTAAAATGGGATAGATACCATCTAACCAAGCTTTGGCTTCTCAGAAGGAACTAGAAGGAAAGGATCAGATTTGTTACAGTACAGTAGCTTCTTGTTGTTTTTACATTGTTTCTTGTGGATTTTACTTGGTAGAAGGTTATTTCTTTTCTTTCTTACTACTTCTAAGGGGCTAGCAGGGTATTGTTTTGGGGCTGTTGGAATTTTGAAAACTGTTTTGTGGCTTTAAGTGGGCTCATTTGTTTGATGTTTCACTGTGTAGCAGGCTGCATTTATAGAGGCCTATTTCTTCTGATTTAAAACCTGTTTGGTTGGTGTGATTTAACTGGGGCTGTTTCTTTGAATCAGAGACCTATATCTTCTAATTTCAGGCCTATTTTGATGTGTTGTTGGTGAAGCTGTTTGAATTGGAGACCTGTTTCTTTTGGTAGCAAACCTATTTTGGGGGCTTTGAGTAGAATTGTGATTCATTTTTGCTGGCTTCACTAGCTGCAAAGGTTAGTGCATAGTGGGGGAAGGGAGCTAATGGTCTGACCAGGAGTCTCAGCTACCTGATTGTTTCTGGAAGACTTGGGTTGGTCCCACCCCAACCCTCACCCACCCACCCCTGGTCCATGATTTGCTTTATACCAGGGGTTCTGACATCACTTCTCAAACGGGCAAAGGATATGCACCTGTCATAGCAGAAGCAGACATGCAGGAAAGGAACAGCAGTGAGTGAAGAGGTGACTGCTATCTCAGTGGAATGGAAGTAACTGCAAACCTAGGAGCATTCATTGTTACTTCTTTGCATTGCTATTGCATTGTGGAAAGGAGGAGTAGGAGTTTGAAGAAGGTTGTGCAATAGCTACTTAAAGTCTCTTTTTGAGTTTGGATAGGAAGGTTAGGAATATAAAAAGCAGTTGCTCAATCTATCTAAACATGTACAACAAAGGGGTAAGGGAAATTAAGAAAAGAATGTTTTGCACTGATAGAGGGGGGAGAGGGGAGACTTGGGGGAGTGTTTGGTATCCTGCATCTGGAAGGGTGGGGGTCACTGGTGGGCAACGACAGCAATGGGTAGGGTGGTAGGCTGCAACAACTGCGGTGCACCAATCTTTCTAAAAATTGCCTGGAGTGTGGAGGATGTTTAGGTGTGCAACACAGAGAAACTCAGAAAGGAGATTGAGGATCTGCAGGAGGAACTAAGATAGGCAAGGCAGACTGGGGTGGGTTAAGCCCAATACTGGAGGGAGGAATAATGGGAGATGAGGGAGGCGATTTAAGTCAACAGTGGTGAGGAGAGAGTCAGAAGAAGGGAAGCAGGGACAAGGGGGCTCAGGCCAAGAAGAACGATTGCTGGAGAAACCAGGTCAGGAGACAAAAGACAAATGGAAGGAGGAGATAGGGACTTGTGAGGGGAGTTGAAGAAGTGGCAAAAGTCATGGAGTGGAAAAGACAGAACAGATTGCTATCAAGAGAGAGGGAGTGGGCATTTGTAAAGGGTCTTCAGAAAATAGTTTTGAACTACTAGAGAGGAAGAAGGTGGAGGAGGGAAATGATGAACTTAGAGGAGTAATTGATAAATGCCTGGACCAAACCAGAGCAGGGGAAGTTCTGCTGGGAGAATTGCAACAGGGGCAAAAGGGGGAAATAATGTGCAGGAGGAAGAAGAGGAGCTGGAAATGAGAGAGGGAGATGAATGGAAGCAAGCAGGGAGTAAGAGTGGTGGAATCTTAGTGCTGGGGGACTCAATACTAAGAGGGGTCAGGTGGGGTAGCAAGGGGGAGAGGCATAGTCACATTTGGGTGGAGGCCATGCCAGGAATGACAGTGGAAAGGGTGGGAAAATCTGTTCTGAAATATGCTAGAAGGGGTAGGGATAAGCCTCATTTAATTATACATCTTGGGATGAACTACCTGGTTGACAAGACAGTAGATATAGTCCAGAGGAGGTTTAAGGAACTAGGACAATTATGTGATGGGGCAGGAAGATCAATAACTTTTTCAGAGATACTTCCAATGCCCAAGGCAAGCACAACAAGAAAGCTGAGAATAGAGGAATTTAATGGATGGCTAAGAGCCTAGTGTTGTGCTAAAGGGTATGGGCTGTTGGGGGTGGGGAGGGACCTGGGAGGACAGTAGTCTCTGTGCCAAGGACAGACTACACTTGGAGTGAGGAGGGAAAGAAAGTGTTGAAACAGAGGATGAAGGAGTAAATAGAGGAAGTAGGGAATTTAAACTCGGAGTGGGGGAGGTGGCAATTGGGCAAGAGACATGCAGAGACCACAGGCTGGGAAACCTTATGAGCTTACCCCCATAACAGTGACAAAGGACAAATGGCAAGTACTGTTGGTGATGCTAGTAAAGGAGGGCAGGATGGGAGGGGGGAAGAGTGGAAGGTGGTTACCCTTAATGCTAGGAGCCTTGGGAGGAAAACTGCACAGTTACAGGTGCTCATGGCAGAGGGAGAGGTGGACATTGCAGCCATCACTGAAACATGGGCCACCCAATGCAATGACTGGGACCTGTCTGTACCAGGATACAGGTTATTTTGTAGAGACAGGGTGATTGGGAAAGGAAGAGGTGTGGCACTGTATGTGAAGGAAGGACTGAAGTGTGTAAGGGAGGAAGGGGAGAGGGTAGTACAGAGTCAATTTGGATGCAAATCCAGGATTCCAAGAATAGGATTCTTAGAATGGGAGTGGTGTACAGGCTGCCCTCTCAGATGGAGGATTTAGACAGGGAACTCGTGGGACAGATCAGGAGGACCTGCAAGAAGGGTAGTGTGTTGATTGTGGGGGACTTCAACATGCCAGGAGTGGACTGGAGTACCCCAACAACCAGGAACAGAAGGAAGCAGGTACTGCTGGATGCCTTCCAGGACAGCTTACTGCTGCAAATGGTCAGTGAACCAACCAGGTTAGGGAATACCCTTGACCTTGTGCTGGCAAATGGGGACTTTGTGAGAGAACTTACAGTGGAGGAACCGCTGTCAGGGAGTGATCACCACTCAGCATGGCTCACATTGGATATGGGCAAGGAAGGAGTGGAATCTGGCACAAGAGTACTGGACTTCAGAAGGGCCAACTTTGGGAGGATGGGGGAAGTGGTAAAAGGGTACCTGGCCAGAATTCAATCTAGTATGGACACTAACCAGAGGTGGGAGCTCATAAAGCTGGGGATAGTGGAGGCAATCAAAACCTGTTGCAAGGCCCAGAGCAAGAAGACTAGGGCTAAGAAACCAAGCTGGTTGAGCAAGGAGGTTATGGAAAAGGTAAGAAGGAAAAGAGCTGCCTTTAGTAAGTACAAGAAAACAGGGAGAAGAGAGGACAGGGAGGAGTACTTGTCGGAATCGAAGGAGGTGACAAGGGCAGTAAGGGAACCAAGGCATCTACAGAACTCAGGCTGGCACAAGGCATTAAGAAGGGGAGAAGGACTTCTTAGGTACATCAGGGAGAAAAGGAGCTGTAAGGACCATATAGTAAGGATTAGGAAGGAGGGGTTGGGTGGAAGCAAGAGTACGATAAGGCAGAAGCACTAAATGATTACTTCTGCTCAGTATTTACTAAAGAGAAGAGGGGGGTGACACCCAAGGGAGGAGAAATGGCAGAAATGAGGGGAGAGGGTGACAGATGGGAAAATCATGGAGGGCAGCATTCGGAAGGGTTTGAAGGCACTGAGGGTGGATAAGGCACCAGGCCCAGATGACATCTACCCAAGGGTACTGAAGGAGCTGGCAGAGATCCTTGCAGGACTATTGGCAGACCTATTTAATGCTTCACTACATTCGGGTGTGTACCTCAGGACTGGAGGTTGGCTCATGTGGTGCCCTCCACAAGAGTGGCCCAAGGATGAACCGGAAACTACAGACTAGTGAGCCTCACATCCATCATGGGTAAACTAATGGAGACTATCCTGAAGGAAAGGCTGGTGGCCTCCTGGAGGCCAAAGGACTACAGGACAGCAGACAGCATGGCTTCATATGGGGCAGATCCTGCCAAACCAACCTGGTGGAGTTCTATGACTGGGTAACTAGGCAACTGGACAGGGGCCATGCAATGGATGTCCTGTATCTGGACTTCAGTAAGGCATTCGACTCAGTGCCACATGGAAGGCTGGAAAGTAAGTTAGTAGGCACAGGGGCAGGTGCAAAGCTGGTGAGATGGGTAGGAAATTGGCTTCAGGGAAGGCAAAAGAGGGTGGTGCTGGGTGGGGAGCCTCACACCCAAGGGTAGTGATGAGCGTGTTCCACAGGGCTCAGTGTTGGGACCAGTGTTGTTTGGGATATTCATTGCAGACATATCATTGGACGTCAAGAGCAAGATCAGTCTGTTTGCTGATGATACCAAGGTAGAAGCGGTGGTGGATGACCTAGGGGGATGGCAGGGGTTGCAGGATGATCTGACAAAGCTTGAAACCTGGTCAGACACCTGGCAACTGGGGTTTAATGCCAAAAAGTGCAAGGTGCTGCATTTTAGAATGAAGAACCCAAGGAGGAGTTACCAGCTGGGGGGACTTCAGCTAGCCCAGACAGAGGAGGAGAAGGATCTGGGGGTGCTCATTACAGGGTCAATGAACAACTCGGTACAATACAGAAAGGCAGCTGCAAAGGCCAACAAAATGCTGGGTTGTATTGCAAGGGGTATATCCTAGAGGAGGGAGGAGGTGATTCTGTCACTATATAGGTCATTAGTTAGACCGCACCTGGAGTACTGCGTGCAGTACTGGCACCCGTATCTGAAGAGGGACATTAAGTTACTGGAGGGGTGCAGCGAGGGTGACAAAGATGATCAAGGGGCTGGGGGACTTATCATACAAGAGGAGGCTGAAGGAGTTGAACATGTACTCACTGGAGGAGAGGAGGGCAGGGGGGACATGATTGAAATCTTTAAGTACATGAAAGGAAGAAACAAGACAGGTACAGAGGGGCTGTTCAAAGTAAGAGAGGGGAGGACACCAGGGGCCATGATATGAGACTGGAGGGAGGAAGGTTCAGGAGGGAGATAAGGAGACACTTTTTTGCAGAGAGGGTGGTGGCTGGGTGGAATGCATTACCTGCAGAAGTGGTATCCAGTAGAACAGTGGACTGCTTCAAAAGGGGATGGGATGGGACAAGGGGGAGGGTCAATGAAGGGGAAGGGTGGAAGGGAGGGGCAACTGCAGAATAAGGGGAGCTAGCTGCACATTCGAGCCTCTAGGCCTTTATCTGCTGGCAAATTTCATATGTTCGTATGTTATGCAATTCCATATTCTTCATAATCTATATTATACTACTGTTAAGTTGCATAAGATGGGTAAGTTTCCTTCAGATGTTTGTTCCAGATGTCCAAAATCCCCAGGTACACTCTTTCACATTTTATGGACTTGTGAAAAGGTGATCCCCTTTTGAAAAAGTATCCAATCATACTTGGATATGATATTAGGACTCAAGGATGCTTTTTGTCCAGAGATCTGCCTGTTAGGTGACTTTGGTGATTGCTTGGTTAGCAATCAAAAGCCCCAAATGTCTCTGATTTCTGCCTGTGCAAAAAAAGTAATTTTTAGGCATTGGTGAGACCAGACAACTCCTGGAATGGTATCATGAAATTTTATTCACCTTGCAGGCTGAGAAAATCATTACAAGTATGGCAGATCATCTTTCTGGGTATAGGAAGGTTTGGGAACTGTTGTTTTTTCTTTTAACTTTGTGAGCAGCCCCTATACTGTAGTTTCTTCACACTGCTACATATTGTACTTTGCACCTGTTTCTGTTCTGTGAGGATATTAGATCGTTGGCATACCTTTTGTACATTTCCTCTGGTGGAGGGGTGGGGTGGGGGATGGGGGTTGGGGGATTGGGAGATGGATAGTATAGGAATTTCTGTTCTGTTCTTTCTCATTATATTGTTATGGTTGCAGTACGTATTTTCTTCTCTTATATAATGCTATAAGCTTCTTTTGTTATTGTGTAGTTCTTTTAAAAATGTTCTTGGTTGGTTGTTTTGTTGTTCACCTGATTGGTATGGTATTCTTTCAATAAAGTTCATTAGATTTGAAAAAAAAGCCTCAGTCCTAAATGAGATTGGAATCCTCATGGCTGATAGTATGGCGTTGAATAATATCTTCAGGTCAAGGAAGTTGAGTGAGCTCCCTGTTGCCAAGAAGGACACAGAACTGTCCCTAACTCTTTTTGGGTTAATTAGGTTCTCTAAGGAGAGAAACACAAAGTTAAGGTATATAGTATGAGACATTGCTGAACAAATATTGAATACACCAACAGAGGATAGCCTACTTGTTGTTATGTGTATGGGTAAAGACCCTGAATTCACTCAAATCCCAATAACTGTTAAAACTAAACACCTTTATGGAAAAATCTTGGACAACCTAAATATCTTTGACAAATTAGGCATTAAATATTATAAAAAGTGAAACATCTGATGTGATAACTCCTTTTGAGGCACAGTTCAAAAAGACTCCTGAACGTAATATAGGGACTGATTGTGCACCAGAGCAAGCTCTTCACCAAGCTATAGATCAATAGTTCTCAGACTTTGTCACAGTGAGCCTCCCCAAATCCATGGAAAAGATTTTGAGCCTCCCCCAAAAACTGAAATAATTTTGGGCCTCCCCAAAGAAAAATAACGTATTGTACTTTGCGCAGTACACTATGAAAAAACCGAAACCCCTCTGAGTACTGGCTCACATTCAGTTCTTTGTCTTATACTGACATGGAACCTTTGAAAAGAGCGTCTGTGCTCAAAGGTGTTATCTGCATAACAAATAAATAAAATAAATAAATATTATTATTCAACCTATTGTAACCCCCAGAGGCCAACTACTTGCTCCACTATTTTCATTCTTGAACCATTGTTACCCTTCATGGGTCAGACTACTTTCTCTGTTTCTCTCTGTATGAAATAACCTTCCTACATACTTTGCCTCTCCCTCCTTCCCTGCTCCTAACAACTTCTCTGGGATTACTTTGCTCCTTCCTGCTATTGCTCTGAGCACTTCAATGCTCAACCCTTTATTTGGCTATTCTGCCATCAGTTTACAAATTGATCAATTACCATCACTCATTATTAGTTTACTGTTCATATGTGTTTGCATTAATGTTCATTGTGTATTTCTTTATTATTATGAGTTACCTTTTTGAAATGCATTCACTCCCTACCCTTCCCTGGGTACACCTGAAATAGCCTTGTCACCTATTAGTAAATGAATACATAAAATTCACCTACTATTATCCTCTTTCAGTTTGCTTCATCTCTTCTCCCAAAGTATATAAAACTCAAAATTTAAATACAGTACTTTTTCAGACTTGGTTGAGCCTCCCCTGGAACGGGTTGGGGCCTCCCCTGGGAGGCTGGCCTCACCATTTGAGAACCCCTGCTATAGATAATAATACCCGGCAGATAGTTTTTAATATCCCTATTAATAATAGGTTTAGTAAGCTAGTTAACCAAAATGGCTGAATGGAGGCTAAAAATAGTTTAGAATCCAGTTACCAAGGGGACTCAAAATTCAAACAGCAGTCTTGGAACATTGCAGGGCTAGCATCAAGATATGCCAATATGGACTGGTGTTCATTTTTAAATAATTATTGTATTATATGCCTACAAGAAACCTAGCACAATACAGATTCAGTAGATAAGGGATATACAATGGTGAGCTGTCAGATAAATGATTTCTGTACACAAGTGCTGTTTGACCTTGGGAAACTTCAAGAGTGGCATAAGTCACGAGTGAGGTGTCCGAGGTCAAACAACACAAGTGTAGATAAATAATTTATCTGACAGCTCACCATTGTATATTTCATTTATGCACTATGGATGCTTTCTGTCAGTGCAGGGACATTTGCTTTTGATTGTTTATCTATTTTAAATGATAATTTCTGGGACTTTTTGTTAACTTTCCTAGTGAATGTCTGCCTAGCTTAGTGGTTGCTATTAAATGAGACACCACTCATTTTATAGAAAACTTCATGCTGAGCAAATATCACGCTCACAGTACCTTGCTACCTTTTTTGTTTTAAAGTTATTTGTATTTGTTTGTTGAAAAAGTGGATAAAAAATTGAATTTTCTGCTGTTTTGTGATAATTATAAAAAATTAAAAAGTATCTATAAATGAAACACCACTCATTTTGTATATATATTTGTGCTGAACAACATCCATGCTCATAGTACCATGCTATTATTTTCGATTTTAAAGTTATTTGCATTTGTCTGTCAAAAAAGTGAACAAAAATAAATATTCTGCTGTTTTTGATAATTATAAAAAATATATAGGATATCTATAAATGAAATACCACTCATGTTGTAGATAATTTTGTGCTGAACAACATTCATGCTCACAGTACCATGCTATCTTTTTTTCATTTTAAACTTATTCACATTTGAATATGGTTAATACTGCTACTTTTCTAGATTTCCTCTCATGTTCAAACCTGCTGTTAATTTTTCCATAGTGTAGATATGTTGGATTGTATCCTCCAAGTCTCTCTGATTTGGGGGTTCCGATCTCAGCCACCTTCTGGAGATTGATTTTTTTCCTGCTAACATCAAAGTCCCCAGCATCTTCCTAGAATATTTAATTCTAAAGTGGTTTGGGCAGTGGTGTAGTAAAGCTACATTTGGGGTGAGAGTTTCTAGTTCAGGAAAGAGTTCCACCACTGCCTATTCTACTTCTTTCCAGAATGGTCTGATCATTAAACAATCCCATAAAATGTGAAAGTGGCCTGCAGATAACTCCCCACAGTTCTGCCAACATTTTGAGCCTCTCGTTAGATTTTATTTCCCTGTAACCTGAGGAGTTCTGAAGCATCTGACCAAACATTTCCAACTGTATTCTTTCCATATGTATGAAGAAGTTAATTTACAATTCCTTAAATAAATCACTTCTTATTCCTCACTCAAAATCTGTTTTTCTAGTTCTATCTGACATCTCTGTTGTACTTTCTCCACTGCATGTAAAGTCTCCTCCTGAGTGCTAAGTAATTGAAACTGAAATTGTATGTTCTGGTATGGGATTATCTAATATGTTCATTATATTATCCGAACTAGTGGTGTGCTTCAGCCATTGAGCACCTTAGTCCGAATCTCTGACTCAAATAGTTTCTATTTGCAGGTACCAAAAGAAATCTCGTTGCCTCAGCTGATATAGTAGTAGCCACAGACATTGTCAGCTATTTCAGATATTTCACAAAATTTCTAAAGCATTTCTTTTGCTGGCCCTATGCAGAAATGGAGAAAGCATTAGATATATCTGGAAATATCACAGAAATGTCTGGAAATAGCTGGCAGTGTCTGTGGCTGCTACTGTAGGTGTCCTTCAGCTTCTGAAAGGAGCAAAAGTTGCCTTCGTGATAAAACTGGTATATGGAGTTAATCTCTTCTCTGCCATAACTTGAATGTATAATCCATCTTAGTTGGACCAAAATTTAAGTCTTCTGTCAAGATTTCTAAATATCTGGACATGTTCATTACTGCTGGGTTGCTAAGTCTTGTTCTCCATACTCGTATCATTTGTTTAGTATAACTGGACATGATGCCAGTCAACTTGTCTGCCTTATTGGTCAGATTCCCAAATAATGCTGAATAAATGTGTCTATCTTCCCCGGTCTCCTCTAGTTCCTTCCAATGTGGTTTTTGACTGGGTCGTCAACCAGTGCAGAGCATGTGATATCTGCGCTGCATGGGCATACCCTTCTAAATTTGGTAGGGCCAAACCCTCCTTTTCTCTAGGTAGTTGCAGCCATGCATATGCCTTTCTTGGTTTCCCCTCTACCCATAAACAGTTTTAAATTATCTTATTCCATTTTTGGAGCTCTGTCTTGAGAGGTGTTAGTGGGATGTTCTGAAATAAAAATAGTAATCTGGGCAAGATATTCATCCTGACTGTTTCTATTCTCTGGGTGAGAGACAGGGACATGTAGAGCCACCTCTCCATTTCTCTCTGTATTACCTCAGTCATGGGATAGTAGTTTGCCCTGTAAAGGTCCCTCTGATCTCTAATAAGATTAATTCCTAGGTATCTAAATTTCTTACATTGCCATCAAAACAGAAAGGCTAGCTGAATTTTCTTTTGCTGGTCGTAGCCGCAAGACAACACCTCTGTTTTATTTGTATTTAATTTATAGCCTGTAAGCTTCTCAAGATCATCTAATTGTTTAGACAGTTCTGGGTGAGAAGTTTCTGGGTTCATCATGTATAGCAGTAAATCATTGGCATAAAAGGCTACCTTATGCTCTACTGTTTGATATTGTTCCCCTGAATATTAGGATTGTCTCTAATTGTTTGGGCTATGGGTTCCATAACAACCTCATTTATCTGAACCAAACGGAGACAGACATTTTGTTTGGATAAATGAGTGGTTTGGATAATCGAGTTTACATTAAAAATAATGGAAACAAAATTAAAATCATGCATACGCTTAGCATATGAATAAATGCTGTCACTTAACTTAAAATTCATTTTATTAGAACAAATTCAAATGAAAATAAAAGTATTCTCATGTGTTCACTTATTTATAAAAAATCAGTAATGGCTTTTTATTTAGCAGCTTTGTTTCATTTCCAAAGCGGTTTCTGCTTTAGTTGTAGGAACAGGAGTGTGTGTAGGTAATCACATTCTGGCTGCCTCTTGAGCCAAACATGCAGGTAGCAAAGCATTAGCAGCATCTGAGGCAGTTGGAAGAACTGTCAAACTGTCATCCAACTCGTCCTCATCGATAGCATTTGCACCCTTACTGTAGTTTGCTCCTGAGATGTGATCACAAGAATGTCAGCATAGGTGAGCTCCCATACCCTCATCCTCTGCATCAGCTGCAATCCACTCGTGAGGTGGTCTTCAGGGATCTGCAGTTCTTCAGCCAGTTCTAAAAGTCCATCTGTTCAGTGGTAATTGTTGCAACAGTAGGAGCAAGCACTTGGGAGCTGCTCCAGCATTTGCTGATTGTGTCTGCTCGCTTTGGTCCTCAATTCAGATATCAGGTGGCAGGTATCCTTTATGGTTACACTTTTAATGACTTCTGCTAGAGGAAAGTCTGGAAAGTCTTGTCCTTCATAGAGAACATTGTTCAAGAGTTTCCCTTATAGATGCATTTCAAGGTCACCATGATTCCCTGATAAAGGGGTTGTAACTTTGCCATAGTGTTTGGGGGGAGAACAATGCAACAAATAGAGTGGTCCTCTGTCCTTAAGTTGTGTACTTGCTAGTTAATGTTATGGTATACTTGCTAGTTAATGCTACAGTGGGAGCTATGTAAATGGGCAGCACTTGCACTTTTCATTGGACAGACCACATGTAAATATAGTATGTCTAAAAGCAACAAGAAATACGGGAGACACATCTCTGGTTTGGTTAATCCAGAGATTTGGATAATTGGAGGTCGGTTAAACAAGGTTGTACTGTAATGCAAAAAAAAAAAAGGGGGGAGGGGAGCATCCCTGTCTGGTCCCCCTATATGAGGGAAATGGTCTGAATAGGAACTATTCACTTTTATTGTTGCTTGAGTAGAGGTATATATGGCACAGATTAGGTTTCTGAATTCTATAGGGAAGTAAAATTTTCCTAACGTGTTGTAAAAAGGTCCATGACACGCAGTCAGATGCCTTCTGTGAATCCACACTGAGAAGTAAGACAGGGGTGATCCCCCTCTGTTTTTTTTCCATTAGATATATTGTTCAATTAACGTTGTATGTCTATCATGTATAAAGCCTGCCTGATCTTTGTGTATAATATTTGATAGAATCATCGCTAGTATTCTCAATATAATGGTTGCAAAGAGTATATAGTCCTGGTTAAGGACTGATTGTCTGTAGGACTCACATTGAGATGGATCTTTATCTGGCTTTAACATAGCTGATATATTTGCATATTGCCAGCTAGGGGAAGTGGTTTGTCACCTGAGTGTACTCTCTAAAAAGTCTGCACATCAAAGGTAGGAATTCCTTGTGAAATTTTTCATAAATGTCTGCTGTAAATCCATCTGGGCCTGGGCTTTTATTCAGCTTTGAGTGCTTTTTACTTTGAAGTACCTCTGCCATGGCAATAAGTTGTAGAAGTAAGTCTCTATGTTCTGTAGTTATCTGTGGTAGATTAAGGGTGCTAAAGAATGTCTTATAACCTTCCTACCCCAGTTCTGTTCCCTGTGTTTACAGGGATTCGTAGTAGTCCTTAAATCCGCTTAACATTTCATTAGTTTTGATTAGCATATTGTGCATTATGGGATATTTTAATTTAGTTATCATTGTTGCCTTTTGCTGCCTCCTTAACCAGTAAGCTAAGATTTTGGAAGCCTTAGCTCCTCCCTCATAGTACCGCTGTTTTAAATAGATAAGCACCTATTCTGTTCTATATGTTAACAGTGCTTATAGACAGGCTTTTACCTTCTCTATCTGTGGCAGTAGAGACTTATCCCCTTGCTTATGGGCCTGTTGGAGGAAGGCTAGCTCTTTTTCTAATTGTTTCTGTTCTTTAGTGTGCCTTTTCTTTTTAGTTGAGGTATAACTAATTATTTCTCCTCTTATAATAGCCCCTACTGTGTCCCATATGATTCCTGAAGACACCTCAGGGAAGTATTTTCCTGGATCATCTGAGGGATCCTCTGTTTCAGGGACTTTAAGAATTGAGGGTCTCTCAGTATACTGCTGTTTAAACACCACTATTTCACTTTTGCTTCCTCTGCTATATTTAATTCTAGTACAACGGAGGAATGGTCTGACAGCAATATAGGTTCAATTCGTACATTATGTATTAAATCTACGTGCTCCCCAGAGATATAAAAATAATCGAGGCATGAATAGGAATGGTGTATTCTGGAGAAAAATGTGTATTGTCTGGTAGCTGGGTTTACTTGTCCCAGGTATCAATTAGGCCCAGTTCCTTCAATAGTTTTCTACCATTCCTCTGTCCTGTGGTTGCTGTAGGTGGGCTCGAGTTGCAACTGTCTTTCCCTGCCTCCATTAATAAATTAAAGTCCCTCCTATTAGTAGTACTCCCTGCTAACATGCAATAATCTTGTTGACTGCTTGTTGGTGTGTTGAGGCATTGGCTCCTGAGGGGATATATACAGTACACTAGCTATAGTATATACTTGTCCAAACCATTCCATTCACCTTAGCTAATCAACTTTCTTTTTCTTGATATGTATCTTGTACTCTAACCTCCAAGTTTTTAGGAATCAATATGGCTACTCCTCTTTTCAGGCCTGAGTGGTACTGTAGGTACTGGCAATCACTTGAGACAACCCTAGCTTACTCAGCTTCTGGTGTTCAACTGCTGCCATATGAGTTTCTTGCAAGAAAATTACCTGTAGGTGTAGTTTTTTTTAAATTTTATTTAATTTACCTCTCTTTACTGGTCCTTTCCGACTGTTTACATTCTGGGAGACCACTCTTATTAGTTCCCTTTTAGTCATGGAAGCTCAGAATGAATTTGCAAGTTTACTATTATACCTCTGCAATTAAGATTTCCCCTTATGTTCCTTCATACATTAAAATGAAATCTAAACTGAGGTACACTAGACCAACCGGGGCCCTTGTGACCTGTAACTGTAGGTCTTCTGTTGGACAGGGCCTTCTATCTCTGTCCTCCGGTGACCAATAAAACTACTATGGGAATCCTAAACTCTGGGAACTGTGGTGAAAAACCATTAACTATTTTACAAAAAGTGACTTCCACTAGGTGGTCTTTTCTAATCCCACCAAGGATGGCTAGTCTCATAGCCGTCGGTTGAGGGAGACAAATTCCAGTCTGGGTTTTTCTCCCAAGAGGGAAATCCCCTCAGGGAGAGTGTATAGGGAAAAAGCAAATAAAGAACAGCATCTTTCTGGTTATGGCTTTCTGTCAAAGTGTTGTCTGCAGCTTTGAAGAGAAAATCGCAATAAAGTATCCTAGAGAAGCCATTTTAGGGTTAATAAGGTAATGGGAGGGTGTTGCTCCACTCTCAGGACCATCCCTATTCTCTCCCTCCTCCCTCCTTTTAGAGTTACAATGAAAAGGAAATTGATGTAAAACTTCAAGGTTTGTCCGCTGCTGTATCCATTAAACTGATTTTCTATAACTTAAGATCCTGAACTTGGTTATAAGTCCCATCATTTTCTTCATATTTGTTAATCTTCTTTAACCTCATTGGCAGAAGTCTAGTTTAACTGTAGATTCCCCATCCACAGAGTCCATCGGGTCTTTTGTTAATATTTATCTTCTATGCTCCTCTGTGGGCCATCTGGTAGGGAGTCTTTAGTGTTCAATCAGAGTTGGGAGGGCTCTGAGAAGGCAGTGAGTCCCATTTCCCCCCATCCGATCCCTGACGGGCTGTTTGAGCCAGACCACCCTCACTGGGGCCCCCGCCCACTCAATTTAAGTATTTTATTTTTTTTTATTTATATTGGGTCTAATTTTTCTCCTGGTTCCCAGTAGTCAGTCTGCCAGATCCCTCTCCCCCCCACACCTATCACAACAGCTGATTATAGCCGTAATTTAATTAGTGCTTTGAGATGGTCCTGATTAACAAGTTTAGAGTCTTTTGTTTGTTTTTCTTATTGTTCCAAATTTGTTTTTGTTATGTAGCTGGAGAAAGATATGCTCATGTCCCTACTCTTGAGTTTAGTGCAGATCCACACCTCTGCTACACTTCTAAGCTTCTATTTGCAGACTGTAAATCTGGAAGGCTACTCTTATTTGGTCCCTAGCTAGAGTCTTTTAATTTTCAGGCTGTGTGTGTATATGGACCTAGCTCTAGATGAAGGAATGATCAGACAGAGAGCCCTGATCACCAGGGGTTACCAGGACTGCCTCTACATCTGAGGGCATGTTATAAATTATTAGAACTTGAGGAGGGAACCCCACAGAGCACCCCTGACCCCAACCCACAGTTGAGATCAGTTCAGGTGCAGGGGAATAGGATGTGGCTGGCCGCTGCCATCTCTCCATCTCCTTCTCTCTCGGATACGCATCATTCATTTTAAACTGAATTCTGAAGATATCTAGTCATCACTGTGTCTCTGGTATTTTGTAGCTGTTTAATCAAGTCTCCGTAGGAGAGATGCTGGCCATCATCACCTTCACCACCTGCAGAGCTAATTGCTGATCCCTTGTAGTTAATGGTCCGGCTTCTCTTTCCTCTCATGGTGGCAGTCATCTCTGTGGAAGGGAGAGTCTATTTGGCACCGAAAACCCTTTTTTTCTGCAAAGCAGCCAATACCTCTCCAGGTGAGTTAAATGCCTGTTGCCCTGATGGAAATTGTACTGTTAGGCGGGCTGGGTAGGGAGTTTGAAACATCAGTTTTTGCTGCTGCAGGACTGTAAACAAAGGGATAAACTCACGGTGTTTTTGCATAGTCAGCCAGGCATAATCATTGTCAAAGAAGATTCTAATTTGCCCGTAAAATACTTTGCCTCGTGACTATGCCTGTCTTAATATTTGCTCTTTAGTGGTGAACTGTAGAAATCTCACCATCACTGAACATGGGTGGGCACTGGGATCAGAGGGTTTTGGATCCAGCGCCCGATGAGCTCTCTCCATTTCTAGCTCAAAGTTCAGGTCTAGCTCAAGGGAGGTATGGAGGAGTGTTTTAAGGAATTCTACCATATTTGGACCCTTGCTGTTTTCTGGAATTGCATATATCTGTACGTTTTGTCTTCTTTGCCTGTTTTCCATGCCTATGACCTAGATTACTTTATTTAGTGTTGACTGAATTTGTTAAAGCGGTGAGGCCTGTCCTCCCTTGTTGTCTCCAGTAGTTCCACCTTCATTTCTAGAGCCATCAAGTCAACTCAGAGACCCTCCTACACCTCCTTAAAAGAGTGTACTTCAGTCTTTATATCTTATAATTCCATGAGTATTTTATTGATCTTGGTCTCCATAGTTGATGGATTCTTATTTTTATGTTGTTAATTCTTTTTTGTTCCTGCAGTTTTATGCTCCGAAATCGAAGATTGCACTGAGGCCTCTGAGTCTCTGATCTCTGGCTCTGAGTTTAATTCCTCGTGTTCAAGCAGTGTATACTTTAAGGTCCTCTTTTAATCTAGTACTTGCCATGCCTTGCTTGTTATTTTTGCTTAATTATTTATCTGAAGCTGATGTTTAGCGAGGCTTTCTGAGAGAGATAGCGGGGGGCTTCTCTTCTAGGTGGCCATGCGGGTAGAGTGATGCACTGGAAGTCTGCCTTGTCAGTTTGACCTCAATAGCAGGTAAAATGATGGAAACCCTGCTTAAGGAAGGGCCTGTGGACTACCTAGAGACATGGGGGCTGCTGGACCCAAGACATCATGGACTCATGGCAGGGAGGTCATGCCAGACCAACTTGACTGATTTCTTCAAGTGGGTGAGGAAGGAAATAGACCAGGGGCAGAGCAGTAGATGTGGCCAATCTGGACTTCAGGAAGGCTGTCCGCCTCAAAATACTGAAATATTACAGAATGGGAAGAATTAGAAACAGTAATTCAGAAAGTACAGACACTGGCCCCAAATGAAAACATCCTCTTATATGGTGGAGTTCAATGCCAGAATTGGCTACTTTTTTGGCAATGTACATAAAAACATAGAAACATAGAAGTTGACAGCAGATAAGGACCGCAAGGCCCATCCAGTCTGCCCATTTCTTTTTCTACCTTATAAATGTGCCATCGGCCTTTGCTCTGTCAGTGACCTATCTATTCATAGTCATTTGTATTGCTTCCTTATGCCTATCCCATGCCTGTTTGAAGCCCTGCACTGTATTCATAGCCACCACTTTGTGGTAAGCTATTCCATGCATCTACCACGCTTCTGTAGAAAAGAATTTCACATTCCCCTTAATCAGCCTCCTCTAATCTCATGCTGTGTTCTCTTGTCCTGCTATTTTTCTTATATTTAAACATGTTAGACTCTTTCACCTTGTTTATGCCCTTAAGGTGTTTAAATGTCTCGATCATATCACCCTCTCCTCCTTTGCTCAAGGGTATACATATTGAGCTCCTAATCTGTCCTCATATGTCTTCTGATGCAGTCCCTGCACCATTTTGCTGCCCTTCTCTGGACTGCCTCAATTTGTTAATGTCCTTGTGGAAGGTGTGGCCCAATACTGCACACAGTACTCCAGATGGGGCCTAACCAATGTCTTGTACAGAGGGATTATTACCTCCTCTTATGACTTGTGATACCCTACTAATACACCCTAACACCCCCTAGCCTTACTCTACTGCTTTAGAGGTCTGTTGATGATTTTAGGTCATCAGTGATGATGATGCCCAAGTCTCTTCTTCCTTTGTGACTGCTAGCAACTCCCTCCGAGCCTATAGAGTGGCTTCAGGTTTTCCCTATGTGCATGGTTTTGCACTTCTTTGCATTAAATCCCAGTTGCCACTCTTCTGACCATTTGCTAGTTTATCCAGATCTCTTCTCATTCTGCCCACCCATCTGGATCATCTACTCTGTTGCAGATCTTGGTGTCATCTGCAAACAGACAAGCCTTACCCTCTAGTCCATCTGCGAGGTCACTAATGAAGATGTTGAATAGGACTGGCCCAGGACTGATCCCTGAGGTACCCACTTGTGACTTGCATCTTTTGACTGTATACCATTTAACCACTCTCTGTTTTCTGCCAGTCAACCAGTTTGCCACCCAGTTGACCAACTTCTGACCCACCCCGAGCCTACCTAGCTTATTTATCAATCTTCTATGTGGAACAGTGTCAAAAGCTTGCTGAAGTCAAGGTAGGCTACATCAACTGCTCCCCTGGTCCACCACTCTGGTTACCCAGTCAAAGAAATCTATGAGATTAGTTTGACAGGACCTTCCTTTGTAAACCCATGCTGTCTTGGATCCTGTGCCCATGGTTCCAGGTGCTGCACTATCCTTTCCTTAAGGAGTGCCTCCATAATCTTGCCTACTACTGAGGTAAGACTGACTGGTCTGTGGTTCCCCGCCTCCTCCTGCTACCACTCTTGTGGAGCGGGATCACATGAGCCTTCTCCAGTCTTCTGGGACCTCTCCTGTGCTCAGAGACTCACTAAACAATTCTGCTAATGGCTCTGCTAGTTCCTCCTTAGCACCTTAAGTACCTGGGATGTATGCCATCAGGTCCCATTGCCTTATCCACCCTGAGCTTAGCAAGCTCTTGTAGACCCTTTCTTTTGTGAAGGAGAGTAGTCACCTCCCTCCCCTGTGTCCATGATGCTGAGCTGTGGCCCTGCCCCACCTTCTCTTCAGTAAATACTGAGCAAAAGTATCTATTTAGGATAGATGCCTTTACAGGGTCCTCCTCTCACATGCTCCTTTCTCCATTGCTTAGCAATACCCTCTGACTTTCTCCTTTCACTAATGTATCTATAGAAAGTCTTGTCACCTCTTTTACTGTTCGTGCTAGTGTTTCCTCAGTTTGGGACTTGCCTGCCTTACGCTACCTGCTTCCCTTAGGCAGTTTGGTATGCCTCCTATCTTCATCCCGCTGTGTTCCCTTTATATTTCCTGAAGGCCAGCCTTTTGGCTCTGACCTTTTCTGCTACTGTATTTGAGAACCAAAGTGGTTTCCTTCTTCTTTTGCACTTCCTTTTCTGTCTAACACAATGGGATGTTGCTTCAAGTATTGTATCCTTAATGCTTGCCCACTTTGCCTGTACCTCCTCACCTGTGTTTCTTTTTGCCAGAGCTAGCTAACTCTGTTGGCCATCTTATCAAAGTCAGCTCCTCTGAAGTCCCATATTTTTGCCTTGGAATGGAATGATTTAGATGTAGTAGCCAAATTGAACCATACCATGTGATGGTCACTGGCCCCAGGTGACCTTCTACCTGGAGATCTGTGATCCTTCTTTGTTAGTCAGTACTAGATCTAGGATAGCCCTGTCTCTTGTGGGTTGCTGTACCAGTTGTTTGAGGCCTCCCCGCAGGGAATCCACTATGAGTCTAGTTCTGCAGATGTTCCTGCTGGTATTGACCAATCTGTATCTGGCATGTTGAAATCTCCCATTATCAGAACCTCCCTTTAGCTGTCATGTTTTGTATATCTTCTAACAGTAATGTGTCTATGTCCTCCCTCTGGTCTGGGGCCTGTAGACAACCCCAGTTCTTATGGCTGTCCCATTTCCTGTTTCCAGGTGACCCACAGTTCTTCTGGCTCCTTATGTGTATTCTGAATTTCTGTAGCTTTGATATTTTCATTAACATACAGGGCCCCTCCCCCTTTGCACCTCGTTGTCTCCTGAACAATACATAGCCAGGTACTGAAGTCTCCTATGTGGTTACTGTGAAACCACGTCTCACTAATTGCTACTATGTCCAGTTTAGCCTCTGACATTATTGCCTGCAGGTCTGGGATCTTATTTCCCAGGCTGTGAGCATTTGTGTACATGATTTTCCATTGGCCAGATTTTGGTGTGTTAGTTGTTGGGTGAAGTTTGGCATTACCCCTGTGCATCGTATGGGGAGACAAACCTTTTTTCTTACCTGGTGATGCAAATGAACGGCAAACACGCTGAATTCCTGTTTGACCTCTAGCTGAGGGGGGAGGGGTGTTCTTCCCATTCGACGTATGGGGTGCTGCACCCCTCTCCCCATTTGCTAGTTTAAATATTCTGCAAAGACGTCAAACTTCTGCCCCAATGCACTGACTCCCTCTTTAGTCAGATGCAGTCCATCAAATTTAAAGAACTTTCACTCCCAGAACTGTTGCCAGTTCCCTACAAATCTGTGTCATTTTTCCTGGCACCAGTCCTTGAGCCACGTGTTTAGCTCCCCTATCTCCCCTTCTCTGACCTTCCGTCCATCTACTCCCTTCTCCCAGACTGGCAGGATCTCAGAGAAGGAGATGCCAGACGAAATAGATGATAGTTTGTCACCCAGCTTAATCAGGTGTTCCTTGGTCTCCACAACTGACCGGCTGGTGAGATCATTAGTCCCTATGTGTACTAGGACATCAATGTTTTCTCCTGCTTTGTGAACAATTTTAGCAATGTGGTCGTGTCTCTCCATGCTGATGTACCTGGAGACATCTGACCATCACCCTGGCTGGAGATGAGTATCAACTCGAATCATGGAGTCTCCTATGATCAAAGTTTTTGGATTTCCTTGTGCTTGTTTAGTTTTGGTTCCTGATTTGGGTGAGTATTGTTGTGCTAGCTCCTGTGCCACAGTGTCCTGCTCTGCAGTGTCTTCTGCCTCTTTATTTGATTTCAGAGATAGAGGCAGATACCTGTTTGTAGTGTTTATATGGTTTTGGAGGTAATGTGTTGGAGAGCAGAGAGTGATAGGGCACCTGATTTGCTCCTCTAACCACCTGCCAACCTCCTGGACCAACTACCCTCTGCGGTCAAGGTTTTTCTGTTGGATGCTGGGGAAATGGCGGGTGGTTCTTATAATGTATTTCCTCTTCAATATGAAATTTGAGGCGTGCAATCTCTGCCCATGCTGCCCGGAGCTGAGACCTAAGATATCCAAAGGCCCAGCATGTAGGACAGTGTCCTAAATCCTGTAAGACTGTCCTTCTGAAAATTGTTCCACAGTACCTGCAGTTAATGAAATCCATTCCAAATAAGTTGCTGGGTTTGTAACCTAGTCAGAGTAATTAGAAGGAAAAAAAGGAAAAAATGCAAGTAATGGTTTAATTGTGTTTGTTTAACTTGTTATAACAAGTTAAATTACTAGTGCCCCTGTAAATGAGATCACTTTGTGGAGGCCCCACTGATCCGCCCCTTCCTGCTCTGCCACAGGAAATGTCACAACTGTGGTACCCTATAAAAGGAGTGTAGTGGGTGGTTGGGGATGGGGTGGGTGCTGGGCTCTTCCCTGCCTAAAAAGAAGAACCACGGATGAAAGAACAAGGAGGTAAGAGCAGAAACAATCAGTCAACAACAAATGCAGTAACCCTGAAAGCTTATCCTAATGTTAGATAAAACTGTAAAACCTGTAAAGCACCACCTGTAATAATTTCAGAGAAGATATACCCTGTAAGAAACACTTTGCTCCAGAGAAAAATAAAGCAGTAACAGAAGATATACCTTGCAAAAGACAATTTGAATCAGAAGATTACAGCAGTAATCTGTTAACACACACCTGTAGGCACACCTTGTAATAATGCAGAAGAAGGTATACCAGCAACAACAATTTGAATCAGAGAAAAAATAAAGCAATGAAATGTTAGCAACAAACAGTAGCAATCCCTGTGAGTAAAAAATAAAAACACCACCACACAGTAAATCTGCTTAGCCAAACTAAGTCTTAATCCTTCTCCCTTGCTCTGGTAAGTTTCTCTACTCTGCCTTTCAAGCAGTCTTAGAAGGAAAGAGCTCAGGTGAAGCTAGGTGCCTTGGCCAGCAAACCAATGTAGATAACAGCATCCATAACTGGATGTTTCATGAAGCCACCAAGTTCCCCAGGTTTACCTTAGATATCAACACAAATGTGTGTGTGTGGGGTAACTGATAAACCTATTGCCTATTTTTAATCTTGCATCAATAAATGGAAGAATAAATGGAGACTTCCCATGTAATTACACTCATCATAACCTGAGAGGTCCTTCAGTGCTGGATTTTATTTTCCGGAATGGACTGATGCAAAAATGGGACTCTTGTAGTGTCCTAAACAGAGGGGAAAGTGATAATTTTCCACTCAAGCTAACTTGGTCCACATCTACTAATAATGACAGCATAAATGTATTACCTAATCCATTTCAGGATTTGAGGTCAGGGATATTAGGAAAATCAAATGGGACACAGGATGTGACAGAACCATCTTAAGGTTTCTCAATGTACTACTATCTTCCAACTTGTTCTACCATTTAACTTTGGAATGTGCTACAGAAAGACAGAATCTACTTTTGAAATGTTTTGATAAGATTAGGAGTTCCTATTGTAGGGCTAAAAGGGATTTAACTTGGTTAATCAGACAAGTTAGGAACTCTAGGGACAGGAGTAAATTTAAAAATCTTAATAGAGCAAGAGAAGAAAACAAACATTTTCTAAAGGATAAACAAAAAACGTAAAACAAAAATAATGGCTTAAAATGAAACACATTATAGACAACAAGGACCAACAATCCTACAGGCTAATTGTGGCCAGGGTACGACCAATATCAAATTTGTCATAGATACCTATATTCCAATGGAGCAATAGATTGCTTATTACATGAATATATTTTATGATCCAAATATTAATACAATCCCACAGTGGGAATCTACTGTGAGTAGGACACATTTTAAATTATTTATTGGACAGGAGTTATACCCTGCCATTGCCTCCTTGAAAAGAGGAAAAGCACCAGGACCTGATATGATCCTACCTGAGGTCTTACTGGCAACTCCATCCCCATGGACAAAAATCTTGTTGCCATATTTTAACAATTGTATCTTGAACAGAAATTTTCCAACCTCTTGGAAAGGAGCTATCATTATTTCCATTTATAAAAAGGGGGCAAAGAGACCCCAAAATGTAGACACATCTCCCTTTTAGATATGACTGGTAAGGTCTTTTCAAAAGTGAAACTGTCAAGATTAATGGATTGTACTGATAGATTAAGAGACCTTTCAGAACTGCAAGCCTACTTTCAAGCTGGCTATAATACTACTGATAATTATTCTGTTTTATTACATCTTTTGAAAAATATATTCTGTTAGGAAAGCAAAGTTATATTTTGCCTTCATAGATTTTAGTTCTGTGTTTGACACAATTTCTGATCTGCACTGTGGCAAATAATCTTAACATGGGGAATAGAACCCAAATTAATCAGTAACATAAGGGAGCTCTGTACTGATACCTGGGCCCAGATTAGACTTGGGAACATTGCCCACCAACAAGGGCCTTAGACAGGGCATGCTTCTTTCACCCTCCTTGTTTCCATTTATATTAATAACTTCCTGTAGAATTTGAAGGTTCCAAATTGGATTCACAATCAATTGGATATAGGTGCTGCCTGGTACAGTCACAGTCAGCTTTACAGAAAAGTTGGACCATCTAATGATTTATGCTGGAAAATACAGTTTAAAGGTTAATGAAGTCAAGAGCCAGGTTATTGTTTTTGACTCTAAAAAGTCTGAATTAATGTGGAGAATAGGAGAGAAAAAACTTAGCACAGAAAGCTCATACAGCTATTTGGGCCTAACATTCTCTGATAATGGATCCTGAACAAAGCACATAAATAGTTTAAAACAAAACTTAAACAAACTGCCAGTTGGTTATTATGATTGAACTACAAATTTGGAGGTAACACTGTAAGACCATTGTTAATGGCCACCAGGGCTAAGTACTTTTCCCAATTGTTATACCAAGTGGAGATATGGAACTAGATAAAAGGATCAACTAGATATACCCCTTAATAAATTGTATAAGTCAGCTTTAGGCCTAAGTAATTCTGTCCCAGCCATCTTAGATAGGACAAAATTGCAAATGACCAAAACATCAGCATTGGCAGAAGCCAAGAAAGTAAACTATTGGAGTAGGCTATCTAGGATGGATGCTCACAGACTTCCCCAGATATGTTTGGCTGAAAAAATAACCTGGCAGACATTGGGCTGTAGACAGTCTAATTATTTAAATAACATAAATGGCTATTTCAAGGTATATGGCCTGGAGTTCTTAAAAAAGTTATGTAAACAAGGGGATACAAATTAGCCCCAAATATAATAATTATGTAAACAAAATCATTAATATCTATAATGTTGCAGATCTAGAAAAAATATCTCATTTAAGAATCTCACCATAGATTGCACAAAACAGCATTAGACATGAATGCAGGTATTACTTAAATGTACTAACAGAACATACTTTCGTAAATTATATACAAAATACTGTCTGGAATTTTTTCAGAGCAACATACTGAGGGCTGGATATTTAAATACAGCTGAAAGTTAAGCTAGATATTGTGACTGCACAAATTTGGAACCAGAAAATCATTATTATGTTATGTTTACATGTCAGTGGTGCAATAACTCTAGAGAACATTGGTTGCAGCCCACGTGGAACTCTATTCAATCAGTAGATAAGGATACTTTACTATATTTAATATTTAATGTTCAAGATGATCAAATAATATCTAATATGGTGGGTTACTTGAGGGTTATCTCCTCAATTTGTCTAAAGCATGGTAATTGTAATACCAGCAAAATGTTGATCATGGATATTATTAAGTATATATGTGTATATAGCTAGGCCACATATTTGAATCAATGTAATATTTATGAATAATATATGCTGTCAGGTCTTTGTGTAAATCAATCTTAGGAAAGCTATCTTTTTAAAACAGACCTAAAAGGAAACTACCAGTGAGCAGTAATATGTCTGTGAAGTGCTATGACATATTTTATCTGTTAATGTGATTCTATTTATTTGTAAAGGTCCAAGACTGATCAATAAACTTGGAAACTTGCAGCCCCCCCCAAAAAAAACATGATTGCATGTATTTATTTATTCATTCTCAGATTACAATACCTATGAGCACATAACAGCTCTTTTACAAAGGTTCTACATCGTGGAAGGTGACAGACATACAATGGATGGTATTACATAAAATTTTGACAAGAACGTATTTAAAATGACAATATGACATTAACATTGCAACTAAAATTAAAACTATGAATCAGTAAGAAATCAAAAATAACCTAATAAAAGGAGGCAGCCCAAGGAGATTTGTCAAATAGGTATAGGTAGATTTGAGTGATGATAAACAGTGGAAAGAATGTGGAGGATGAGAGGGGTGAGGTGAAAGAAGGATCAGAGAAGGAGACAGGAAATAAGGCAGAGCGGTTAGGTTAAAAGTGGTCATTCACAGAGAAAGGGGAATATGTAGGTACACAAGGATATATCAATACCGTTGAGCTACTGCCATGTCAGTCTTAAACAGTCACAGAAACTGTTAGCTGTAAGATGCTGATGAAGAGCACCTTTTAAATGGTCCCAATTTTGGTAAGGAAGAAATATCACTGGGCAGCACATTAAACCATAGTGGTGCTCTATATGCAACAATCACTGCCCTTGTGTAGTCCAGCATCTTGGGACAGAGAAGAGTTGGTTGACTGAGCTACACGTGTGCTAGGAGCTGCAAGAGTTGTTGAGTAAGTTTGTAACACCAGAAGGCAAAAGCCTGAGAAGTGCCTTTAGTTAGGTAGCAGGTTTGATAGTGAATCCTCCTATTTAGCTGAAGCCAACCTATTTGCATAAACAATTCACATGTATGGGAAGGCATGCTGCTCCAGTAAGAAGTCGGCATGCTTTATTGAGTGCCACTGATATTCTGCGTGGGGTGGTGGTGGAGCTGAGCCATAGATAACCAGACCATAGTCAACAATGGAGACTATGGAGCTATAGATAGCTAGTCTAAGGGCTTCAGGTGTTAGATTGTGTTTATGTCTGTGGAGTAACCCTATCTTGATACTTGCAGACCTAGTAACATTCTCAACATGCTTGGCATATGATAGTGAGCTATCCACGGTTACCCCTAGATACTTGAAATGTTGAATTTGTTCAAGTGGGATACCAGAGGAGTTCTTGATGGTTAGGGCACTTGATCTGTGAAAACACTATCCTAAAAGTTGTTGCCCTGGGGGGTCAGCACCCTTCTGATGGGCCGCCATTATTTATTCGCCCTTATGACATGGAACCAAATGAAGTTATGAAGCTAACACTAAAACGCGCATCGATACATATATTAAAGAGACTGCTGAACTAACTCTAATCTATCATTAACAATCACTGTTTAATGACAAACTTGAAATATAGTATATCCACAAAATGAGAACAAGCAGCTGGAAAACCCCAATGTTATCATAAATAACTATTTAATCTGTTATCTCATTGAGGCCCTGAGGATTCAAGGTATCTAGTTCATGTATCCAATAAGCCTCATGTTACAACATTTTTTTTCTGTATGTCTTCTCCTTGAATAGACATTTGTACATGTTTGATTCCTATATGTCTCAAAGATGCTGCTGACCCATGTTTTTCTTCACAGTATTGTCATGTCACAGCATAGTTCTTGTTGCCGGTGCAGAACACCATCTTATGCTCACTAATTCTCAACTTTGATGCACGTTTAGTTTGTCATACATATGCAAGACTGCAAGGGCATGTTAACATATAAATTACCCCCAATATATTACAGTTAATTAATTCATGTATATGATATTTTCTCCAAGTCCGTGGGTGATTGAAACTTTTCTCTTTCTTGTGCTCCCACATTGTGAGCAATTATAAACCTTTTAATTCTCCACTGGAGCTGCAGGCATCCAGTCTTTTTTCTTCTAAAAATAATGTTTTAACAAGTATGTCTTTCAAAAAAAATGCCCTCTTCTATAACTGAACCTTGGACCTGCTTCAACAAGGGGATGGAGCCAGGGTTCTGTTTTAAGTACTTCCCAATGTCTTCTAATCACAGACATCATATCATTATATGGTGCATTGTAGGTTGTGCATAAATGGAATTATGAGCAATAAATATAGAAACACAGAAGGTGACAGCAGAAGAAGACTGCTAGGTCCATCTGGTCTGTCCTGTGCTTTTGTCTTTTCCTATTCCTTAGCTGCCGTTTGTGGTGAGAGTTCCCTTGTGTCTATCCCATGCATGCTTGAATCCCCCAACTGTGTTTGCTTCCACCACCTCTGGGGGCAGGCTTTTTCAGGTGTCCACCACTCTCTCTGTGAAGAAAAACTTCCTAACATTGGTGGAGAACCTCCCTCTGATCAGCCTCAGCCCACGCCCCTGGTTCTGCTGCCATCTTTGAAGTTAAAAGTTCCTGAGCCTAATCTTTGTTTATACCCATTATGTATTTGAATGTTTCAGTCATGTCTCCTCTCCCTCTCTGTTCCAGGAAATACATGTTCAGTTCTTTCAGTTGTTCTCTGTAGGATGTCTCATGCAAACCTCAAATCATTTTGGTCTCCTTTCTATGCACTGTTTCAACATGGCCAAAGTATTTTTTGAGGTGAGGCTTCAAAACTGGTCACCATACTCCAAGTGTGGTCTTACTTAGTGATCTGTACAGAGGTAGGACCACCTCCTTCTACTTGTGATCCCCTACAAATGCATTTCAGCATTCCATTGGCATTCAGTGCTGCCTTTCGCACTGTTTTCCCACTTTCAAGTTGTCTGAGATCAAGATTTTCAGATTGCACTCTGGTTTGAGGCTGCTAGTTCTACCCCTCAAGCAATATTCCTTCTTTGGATTCTTTTGCCCATGTGCATGACTTTGCACTTTTGGCATTGAATCTTAGCTGCCATGTTCAAGACCATTCTTCAAGTTTCCTGAAGTCCGATTCCATCTTGGCAACTCCTCTATGGTATCGACTCTGTTGCATAACTTGGTGTCATTTGCCAACAGACACACCTTTCCTCTAGACCATTAGCGATGTCTGCTATGAAAACATTGAAGAGCAGAGGCCCCAGTACTGAGCTTTGGGGTACTCTGCTGGTCACCCTTCCTTCCAACGATAGTGCTCCATTTACCTGAACACTCTGGGTTCTGCCCTGCAGCCAATTTTGTACCCATCTAACCATGTCTGGGCCAACCCCTGTGCAGTCTAACTTCTTTACTAACCTTCTGTGTGGAACCAAGTCAAAGGCTTTGCTAAAGTCGAGGTAGACCACATCCACCTCCCCCCTGTTATCCACAACCTTTGTAAAGTAGTCAAAAAAGTGACTAGATTTTTTTGGCAAGATCTTCCTGCTGTGAATCTGTGCTGTTTGGGGTCCTCCTGACTGCTAGCTTCAAGGAATGATATGATCCTCTGTTTGAGTAGTGTCTCCATCAATTTCCCCACAATAGACATGAGGTTTACTGGTCTGTAGTTTCAGACTGTTCCCTGCTGCCTGATTTGTGGAGTGGGACTACTGTTGCTATTCTCCAGTCTTCAGGCACCATTCCACTCATCAAGAATTTGGTGAATAGTTGTGCTAGTGGGGCTGCCAACTCCGGCCTCAGTTCCTTTAAGATTCTGGGATGAATTTCATCAGGTCCCATGGCCTTGTCCACCCTCAGTTTATTCAACGCTTCCAGTACTTCACCTCTGTGAAGGGACAGTGCCAAACCCTATGCTAGGGGTTTTGTCTTTTGTGAGTGCTGGGCCATTTCCTGGATCCCCTTCAGTAAACACCGAGCAGAAGTAATTGTTTAGAATTTCTGCTTTCTCCTGGTTGTCCTCTGTTGTTTTCCTTTCCTTTGTAGCAATCTTCATTATACCTCCTTTTGCCTTTATTTTTTCCTGATGTATCTAAAGAAGGATTTGTCGCCTCTCTTTGACCCTTTTGCAATGTTTACTTCTGTCTGGGTTTTGGCCTGTCTTATCCTTTTACTGGCTTCTCTTATTATTTCTTTATATGAGTCCCAGTCTTTTTCCATCTTAGTTTGGTATATCTTGTATGCCTTCTTTTTTTATCCTTTACTAAGGTTCCTACTTCTTTCATAAACCATAGAGGATTTCTTCCTTTTTTTGCTTTGCTGACCCTTCTGGTGCATTGGTCTGTGACTGTATTATTACTTTCTTAAGCCTCACCCACATGACCTCAACATCCTCTCTGTGATTCTTCAGTTAAATAATTTCATAGAATCATAGAATCATAAACTTAAACTAGGCTTAAGATACCAATCCCCTAGCTTAGGTCTAGAAGCAAATAAGGCATTCTTTACTGAAACTGAACATAGAGAGATATTGGGTGATTTCATTCTCATGGGAGATTTTAATCTACCCATCATAAATTGGAACTCTCTAGAGGGAACTGGAAAGCTGGATAAGCGTCTTATTGACATATCCATACATAATAACATAGAACAACTAGTCACTAAAGCAACTCGAGAAGGTAGCATTTTGGATTAGATTCTAGCTAGCATATATGATGGTGTACCTAAACCCACTATTTCACAGCCTTTGGGGCATAGTGATCATAGAATGATAAACTTTTGTCTACTGATCTACACCACTCTGCTATGAGGGAAAAACAAAGATATTAGACTATCAAAAAGCAGACAACTCAAGCATGAAATAGTACCTATCTGATTGGAACTGGGAAACTGATCTAAATAATTTAGGTATGAATGAAATATGGGAAAATGTAATCATAATATTAGCATATGTATTCAAAACTGGGTCCCTGAAAGACAAAAATACAATAAAAATCATAGAATCATCTTATGGTGGAACAGGGATATCAAATGCAGCTTACGTAAAAAAAAGAAGGCATATGCTATGTACAAAAAACATCAAACAGAAGCTAACAAATTAAAATTCAGAAAAATGTTAACAAAACAAAGGGTATGATTAGGAAAGCTAAAAAGAATCTTGAATTAAAACTTGCCAAAACATCTAAGGACAATAAAAAAAAAGATTCTATAATTATATTGGCTCAATGAAAGGTAATACCGAAGGGGGGTTGGACCTTTGCTAACTAGTAAAGGCCTCATAGATGACGAAACCGAAATGACCCAGGACTTAAATAACTATTTTGTTAACATATAGACCCTTAAGGAAGGAACAAACCTACCTAATGATCTACAACTGGAATACATTGTTCCCTTTACAGAGCAAAATGTATTATCTGCTATAAACCAAAGCAAAATAAACAGTTCTGCAGGCACAGATGGGATCACCCAAAGTTTATTAAAGAATTGACTCTGAAATTGATTGGTCCACTTACTCAGTTATTTAATACATCGCTAACAGAAAGTAGATCCATTCCAGAATGGAATACTGCAATAGTTACACCAATACATAAAGGTGGTAACAGGCAGGACGTGGCAACTAAAGGCCAATTAGCTTGACCTCAGTCATTGGTAAATTACTTAAATGGTTAATAAAACAATGCATTATCAAGCATATACAAAAAAACGGTTGTACTGCTACAGTATGCAGATGACTGTAAGGGGAGGGGGCATCATCTATAATAAAGATTCTGCCAAACTTTTTCAAAAAATTTAGATATTTTGACTACATGGGCTGAAGAAAATAAAATGTCCTTTAACAACGGCAAATGTAAAGTAATGCACTTGGGCAATAAAGATCCCGAAACACAATACACCCTAAATGATATAACACTACAAACAACTACTAATGAAAAAGATCTAGGTGTAAAAATCAGTGACTCCTTTCAATTTGCGATATACACAACAGAAATACTGTAAAAAAATGTAATACAATTTTAGGTTATATTTTCAGATGCATCAAAAGTAGACAACCTGAGGTTATTAACCCTTTGTACTCCAGCTTGGTAAGACCACACCTCGAATACTGTGCTCCCTTTTCTGCTCCAATTACAAAAGCAGGTACAATAATGACTGAGAAAGTCCAAAGGAATATGACAAAAAAAAAAAAAAAAGAAATATGCATACTCTTAGTTATAGTGAGAGATTAATGATCTTGGGTCTATACTCCTTAAAATATCGGAGGACTAGAGGGACTTATGTCAACCTTTAAAGCCACAAAGGATCTGGCATGCTTAGAAACCATAGGGCTAGCAAAGTATAATGGCAATAAGGTACAAAACATATAACTATAAATTAAATAACAACGTAAATAAGATGGTAAAAGATGTCACTGGTTCTCCCAGTGAGTACCAAAAATGTGGAATACTCTATCAGCCAAAGTTGAGAAAGTGATAATACAGATCTCTAAAAAAAGACTAGCTGGGAACTAGAAGACAGTTTTTCCATCATTAACTGAAATGGTGGTGAATTCAAAATAGGTCTATGGCCTTTGAACTTATACCCTTCTATGATTCTATGAACATTTTTATGGTTCTTTATACTGCACACAGTAAGAGAAGCAATCTTTAGTTGGATCATGAGAATGTGTCAAAGTACTACAAAATTAACCTCACACCCTGACATAACCTATAGCTAACATTTCCCTGTTCAGAGGCTGTTGCCCTCCATCATCTTGATTTGTTTCAGCTTTCTACCTTCTTCTGTTTCTGATGTAGTTTGTGATCTTGTTGAAGAGACATCAGACTCTATACGAGAATCTCTCCAGTCCTTTTGCTGTTGCAACACATCAAAAGGTTTAGGAGAGCCAGTAAAGGAGGTTGCTTTTGTTTGACTGACGAGCTCGTAAACCTTTAATGTACCACAGTCATGCCATCAGGAGGCAGAGACAAAACTGCATGATATTGTGGTGGAACCCGTGATGCAGGAGTTGGTTGTCTCATACTTCCTTCAGGCAACAGCCTGTCTTCAGTATCCTCAGTCACCTCCAGTGCTACATTCTGAGGTGAGGATTCAAGAGAATTAGCTCAGATGGCCTCTGGCTCAGCAAGTGTTGTAGACACCGTAGTCAGTATGTGTTGTAAACTGGGAACACAGATATCTGATTTGACAGATTTGTCTCTATCTCTGGCCCTGGTAGAACTCACAAGGGTGTTGGTACTGGATGCTGGAGTACAGAATGAACTGGATATTTGAGCCATTCAAACCAGCTGCTCCTGGTTGAAACCATTATCAGCTCCTGGCTACACATGGGCATTGCTGGCAAGCATGCCCTCCTCCACAAAGGTTGCACCTCATCAGATTTCTACAGGCAATGCCAACATCCAAACTCCCCATACAGTCCACAGCATAGCAGATCACAGGTGTTACTTAGGTGTCTTTGGGCCTCACACTTGTAACATGCCTTATGTTAGCTGGCACAGAAGCAGACTTCCTTGTCTCTGCCAGGGAAAAAGCTGTTGGGTAGATGTTCGATCACAGAGTTTGTCTGTCTTAACTTGACTTTGAACTGCAAACTAGCAGCCCAAATGTTCTCTGTGTCAAGAAGCGTTCTGGCTGACTCAAGATTTCACAGCATTTTTCCAACCAGTAGTGATATCGCTAATATTAACACTATAGTTGTGGAACATAATGATCACATTCTTTTTTTTTTTTATTTGCCCCTTGCCACTCCCAGCCACTGTAACATCCGCCTGATCCCAGACCCCATGTTTCCACTTCCAAATTGGCCTCTGCTCCCCAGCACCCTGGCTTGCCCCAGGGGTGGGGCTGCACCGCCCATAGTGCTGCAATCCATGTAACTAGTCTGGGGACAGCCTCGAAGCTACACCAGCTAGGGCAGGCTTCATTGATGGTGGCCAGTTACATTATTTTTATTTGTTTTAACCCCCAGGGCAGGGATGTGCAATGACGCCCTGCATCTGCCCCACTCCTCCGATGTCTAAGCACCGATCCCCCGAGGTTCTCCTGGCCTCCACCATTAGTCTGTCATGCATCAGGCACTCACCCCCACCCTCACCAGAGAATGAGAGCAACTCACAGGATGCTCAACCCTTCTCTCCCCGGCCAGCCCTCCAGTTCCCGGAATCTGTTCCAGAACCTGGGTCACTGACATCGCAAGCAGAAATCCAACTGCTGCACTGGCAGGCCAGCTTGATAATGATCACATTCTTGATCCTGGTTCCTTACAGCCCTGGCCGACCTCTCCGCTCTACTGATGAGGGGTTGTTAGAAGTTCTCAGGGTACAGTTGAAAACAACTGGTGCAAGAGCTTTTATGTTCACAGCGCCATTCCTGTGGAGCTCTCTACCACATCAGATCAGACAGTGTGAGACCGTGGAGAGTTTCAAGACCAGTTTAAAAATGTATTTATTTAAACAGGCTTTTAATATCTGAAATACTGTTAATTTGAAAGTTTTTAATTGATGCTGTTGTGTATGTTTTATGTGATTTTATTGAGCTGTTTTAAATGTTGTATGTAAAGTGCTTTGATACTTGGATTGCGCTATGTAAATAAAATTATTGTTATTATTGATCAGTGGCTTGGTCAGTGGTATAGGACATCCAAAGTGATGAGGTCTTTTGCTGGTGGTATCTGGTCCTTGTACTGATCTAATACTAGCACCAAAGGTATCTTCCCTTGAGAGAGATTAAAAGGGCATACATTTCTCAATGCAAAAAATTGCATGGAATCCATTAATAGTTGTAGAGCCACACATATTCAATCAGATGTTCAATCAAACCACCTCTGTACTTGAGGCACACTGCATATCACCTGGGGGCAAGTTCAGCCTGCTGTTTTAAAAAAAATCTGAATACCTGGGCCCCTGCATAGAATATCCAGGGTCAGCAGTGGAGGGGCCAGGTTAAGCATGTTTCATGGAAGGGCTTAGGCCTGTAGTACTGCTGTCAGGGCTGCCCCCTGTTCTGAGAGATGTTTATAGCAGTGGGACCCAAAGGGTCTGTAAGCAGGGGAACCACTTGCTGCACCTGTTAACTTATTAGAGGAAAGTTCTGTCACCACTGAGTCTAGCCACTCTTCAGTATTTTGTGGTAAAATAGCCCTGGAAGTATAAGTCTGAGCCAGTATCATTAGGAGGTATACCCACAGAAGTCAGAGGGGCATGAAGGGCAGTCTTTTGATTGGGAGTTGCAGATGACTGAGTTACATGTACTGACTGAGGTACATTGGAGCCCATCATCCTTGAAGCACCCACTGCATTCTGTCAATTTGAACGTGCAGCAATAGTTAGACCAGCACCTGTAGAAAAGATATGTCACATTTCACCAGCAACTCAGGTTCCCAACCACTCCAGTCTTTCTATCTTTCATTTCATTTCATTTCTTATTTTTAACCAGGAAGTGAACTGGGCACAGCCCTTTTTCAGTCATGCCTGACAATGAATAACAGGACTAGAAATGCAATAAACACATAAGAATAAACAAAATCAGTGAACATTACATGATCCATCTGAGTCTGTTCAGTTGCCTCGTGAGGACGCTCCAAAGGTACTCATTTTGCTACAGGCCCAAACAACAGCATCAGGGAAACCAGTGTTTTTGGGGATGTCATTTCGTCCTGCTCTGGGGATCTGTACACCACAGCTTGCTTATTCTCTGTTCTGGTGGATCCATGTGGGAAAGTGCAGTCCCATGGCATTGTGACTGCCACCGGAGCTGTCATTGGCTATATCATAGAAGAAGACCTTTAAGCTATTCTGGCATCCCACTCGGGGTCTGGGACCTTCACTGCCACTCTTGTCCTGTATCCTTCAGAGAACCAAGCTGATACTTGTGAAGATTGTCCAGGTAGGCTAAGGGTGTTTATCATCCTGTGTCTTGCTGTCAGTACCTCACTACATGATAGCTGCTTGTCAGAGGTAGGCCTTGTCATGCAATTGGTTGTCATTCTGGGTTGCAGGTGAGTCTGCACTAGCTAGAGTTTTAAGTCTTTTAACAGGCTCCCCAGATTACATGTGCATCTGTCTGTTTTCAAAGAGGCTTTTCTCTTACTGTATCTCTCCTTGTCTCTGCAGGCATTCTCAGCAAATGCCTTTCTTTACTGCATCTCTGCTTCCAACTTTTTGTTGCCAAAAATTTCAGCCTTGTCTGTAACCTCCACAGAGACAGAATCAGTGCCTTCTATTGCACTGGAATCTACAGGTGCAGTTTCTACCAAATCTATAGCATCTTTGTCTTTGAGTATGACAGGTTGGAGATGAGGACCCATCTCCAGCCTGCAGCAGCACACCATCCTCCTCCAACTCACCAGGTTCTGCCATCTTAGATCTAGGGCCAACAGCACCCTCTCCAAGAGTAGGCATTTTTTATTAATAAAAATCAAACAGAACTTAATGCAAACCTTGAGAAAAGAAAACACAGTATGCAAAATGCATAAAAGTAAACCATAATGCAAACTCACACAGACATACAGAAAATTTGTACTAGTCCCCCAAGAGATACTAGAAGATACCCAGGGCACAATTTATGCAGTATGGCAGGGGTAATGTATTTTGTTCCCTATGAAAAATCAACAATAATTCTTTGTTAATGGTCTCAATTATGACTTGATGCACTGAAAAGGAGCAGGTAAAACCTAGCCTTCCCCCACAAAACACAGTAGTTAGAGAGGTAAACACCAAGGTAGAGAAGTCAATAGGGATCAGGATGGGGTAAATGCAGAAAAAGGCAGTAAGGACAGGGATGGGGCTAAAAGGGGTAAGGCCATCAAAAAATGGAGGGTGATGAGTACCAATGCCCATAGTCTTTGTAACAATCTTCCTGAACTTGTGGCCTTGATGGAAGATGGACACCTGGATATCATGGCAGTCACAGAAACATGGTACACTGAGAACCATGACTGGAATATCAACATACCAGGGTACACAAGCTATAGGAGGGACAGGGAGGGTAAAAGAGGAGGAGGAGGAGTAGTGGAGTATGAAAGGGAAGGGATCAAAGTAATGGAACTAAAGGATGAACAGGGAGTAGAGAAGGCACTGTGGGTCACCCTGGAGACAGGATATGGCACCACAATCTGCATGGGGGTTGTATACAGACCCCATCTCAAGGGGGACTCAATGTACAATGAAATGATAGAAGACATCCTTAGAATAGCAGGAAAAGTGGAGATATTGTTGACAGGGGACCTGAATATGCCAGATGTTAACTGGAGCAATTTTGCTGCAGCCACATCCAAGAGCAGGGTTATTCTTGATGCCCTATAGGGGGCATGCCTGAGACAGCTAATGGTGGAACCCACTCAGGGGGGAGCAATCTTAGACATGGTACTGTCAAATGGGGATGGAGAAAGGATTGCGGATTTAGAAGTGGGTAGCCATTTGGGAACAAGTGACCACCAAACAGTGTGGTTCACAATAAACACAGCCATAGAGTCAAGTCATACAAAAGCAAGAGTATTGGACTTCAGGAGGGCTGACTTTGGGAAAATGGGAGAGTGCCTTAGAAAATCACTAGCAAATGGGCAAGAAGGCGGGGTGGAGGAACAATGGGGAAAAATCAAAACAGCCGTCACAGAGGCAACAAGCCTTTGTGTGAAGCAAATCAACAAAGCAAAACAAAGGAAAATAACACTAAGGTTTTCAAAAGAGGTGGTGGGGAAGGTTAAGGAGAAAAAGGCATCATTCAGGAAGTATAAGGAAACATAGAAGGAGCAGGACAGAGAACTGTACCAGTTAAAACAGAAGGAAGCAGGGAAGGCAGCCAGAATAGCAAAGGCCCAAACTGAGGAAAAGATAGCCAACTCAGTTAAGAAGGGGGATAAAACCTTTTATAGGTACATTAGGGAGTGAAGAAAGACCAAGGGAGGGATAGTGAGGCTTAATAAAGGGAAGGGAGGGTGGGCAGAGGGTGACAGCGAAAAAGCAGGGATACCAAATTAATACTTCTGCTCAGTAGTCACAAAAGAAGAGGATGGGGGAGGTACCTAAATCAAAGAATATAAGCACTCTGGATAGGGAGGTTGATACCAGTCCATTCACAGAAGAAAGGGTTCTGAAAGAACTCTTAAAACTGAAGGTGGAAAGAAAATGGGGCCTGATGGGATTCACTCAAGAATTCTAAAAGAACTAAGGGTAGAACTAGTAACACCACTGACTACCCTTTTTAACAAATTATGGGAGGATGGTGTGGTATGTGAGGACTGGAGGAGAGTGGATGTGATTCCACTTCACAAAAGCGGGAGCAAGACAGAGGCAGGAAACTACAGACCTGTTAGTTCAACCTCAGTGATAGGGAAAATGATGGAATCACTTCTGAATGAAATAATTGTTGAGTTCCTAGAGCCAGTGGGATACAGGACCCAAGGCAGTATGGATTCACAGCAGGAAAGTTGTGTCAGATGAATCTAATTGATTTCTTTGACTGGGTGACCAAAGTAGTAGACCAGGAAGGGGCTGTGGACATGTCCTACCTAGACTTTAGCAAGGCATTTTACACAGTCCTACACAAAAGATTAATATGCAAGTTAGCTAGCCTTGGAGTAGGTCCCAAAGTGGTAGCCTGGGTAAAACATTGGCTGGACAACAGGATGCAGAGGATAATAATAGACGGAGTTCACTCTGAAGAAGGGATTACTAGTGGGGTGCCGCAGGGTTCAGTCACTGGGACTAGTCCTCTTTAATGTCTTTATAAGTGACATTGCAGAGGACTGGAAGAAAAGTATGTCTCTTTGCAGGCGACACAAAGATCTGCAACAGGGTAGATACAGAAGGTGGGCTGGAAAGGATGCAAAGGACTTGGAAAGGCTGAAGAATTGTCAAATGTATGGCAGCTTAGATTCCGCAAGTAGAGAAGTAATGCACCTGGGAAACAAAACCCAGGGAAGAGTACACAATGGGGGGTGAGATACTAACAACAAAAAAATGGAAAGGGACCTGGGGTAGCTATATCAGATGACCTTAAGGTGGGCAAGCAATGGAGAAGGCAGTAAGGAGGGCTGGTGGGATACTGGGATGCATAGGGAGAGGCATCACCAGTAGAAAACAGGAAGTTATTATCCCTCTGTACAGACAATTGGTGAGATCCCATCTGGAGTACTGCGTGGCAGTTCTGGAGACCCCCATCTCCGCAAGGACATAGACAGGATGGAGACTGTCCAGAGGAGGGCAACTAAAATGATGCAGGGTCTGCACCAGAGGACATATGAAGAGAGATTAAAGGAGCTTAATATGTATACCCTTGAGGAGAGGAAGGAGAGGGGGGACATGATAGAAACTTTCAAGTACCTCAAGGGAATCAACAAAGTCCAAGAGGGTAGCATCTTTCAGAAAAAGAGATGTACAAGAACAAGGGGGCACAATTTGAAAATAGAGGGAGGATGGCTCAGAGGTAATGTGAGGAAGTATTTTTTCATGGAGAGGGTTGTGGATACATGGAACAGTGGGGGAATTCAAGAATGCATGGGACAGACATAAGGCAATTATAGTGGGGGGTAGGAGGAAGTAGGCTGTTGGTTAACTAGGATCTGCAGCTTATCCATTAGGTAGGGAAATGGGCAGACTAGGTGGGCCAAGTGGTCCTTCTCTGCCATCAGATTCTATGTTTCTATGTTTCTATGCAGGGTACATTTCTGTTAGAATACAAAGTGACATTTGGCCTGCAATATGCACTATTTCATTATAGACAGTATTACCTGCAAAGTTCCTGGATGAAATGTGGTCCAAAACCCAAGAAACTCTCCGTATACTAAAGCAGAATATGTAATTTGGGTGAACAAGTATCAGTTCCATGTCTTGGCTATTTTAGGCCAAAAGGAATTGATATATGCACAAGTAAAATATAAATGGCCCATGGCTCTAGTGTCAAATGGCAGTCCACCAATGGCAGGAATGGTCATACATGCTTTTATGATGGTGATTGTTCTGTACATTTCATTTTGTTTCATTTTTATTTTATACTGAAAAGCCTACAAGCACAATTGCCCATTTTCATAGACGTCCAGTTACAAAAAACAGAAATATACAAAATACACAACTGAAAACATAATATAACAAGCATATACTGTACACACAATAAGCAGTTAGGTACAAATCAATTAAAACACAGAGTTAGTAAGTAGATTATTTTTGAGGAACCCTTTAAAGAGAGAGATCATAGAACAGCAAACAGTAAAATTCGGCAATTGTACAATTTTTGTACTCATGAATTTAACTGAGTTTTGTGCAAATGCTGTATGAAAGAAAGGGACCTGAAATGAGTTTCTAGTCTGTGATCTACTAGAGGTAGCATTAGAAATTTTAGGGAACACCAAATTGATTTTCTGGATATAACCATTTACAGAATGAAAATTAATTGGGAACTAATCTATTTAGAAAACCCACAGACAGAAACACAATTCTCCATTTGAGAAGTTTTCACCCCAACAAACTGGTGGAGAGTATTCCTTACTCTCAGTTTTTGAGAGCTAATAGAAACTGTAGCACAGAGAAAGAATGCAGGAAGGAGGAAAAGGTTATAGAAAGACAGATTTATTGAAAGAAAATATACTAAACGTAAGCTGCAACAAACAAAGGAAAAGATCTCTGGAATATCTAGACAGCAAATGTTTGAACAAAGAGGAGATAGAGTAGAGAGCAGTATTTCCAGGAATATTACATTTAGTACGGAACATAATCCAATTATGCCTAAGATAAAGCAAGTTATTTTAAACAATTGGAAGATACTGGAACAGAATCCTACAACTGCTAATGTATTCCAGCATAAATCATATGTGGTTTCTAAAAAAACCAACAACTATCAAGGACAAATTAGTCCATACACAACACTATAAATTCAAACCGCAAGGTATACAACTCGTGCTGGGCCCACTAAAAAATGGTATGTTCCTATGTGGAAAATGTATGGCTTGTGGCCACCTCTCAGAACAGTGTACAAACACCCACACACTGGTAAAGAGTACAAAATATAGTCACACATTATTTGTGCAATTGAGGGAGTGGTATATTTCATACAGTGTCCCTGTGATCAATTATATATAGGCAAAACACTAAGAGAGCTATGGACATGGATTTCAGAACATAAAAGTTGGATTAGAAATAGAGATGAGAGCTCCCCAATAGCCTGACATTTTAATAAGTGAGTTCATACCCCAGTACAATTAGATTCTGGGGTTTGGAACATGTATCAGAACCATTGAGGGGAGGAGATTACAATACCGCACTATAAAACAGGGAGATGTTCTGGATGTATGAAATGGGTGTGATGTATGAAAAGTGGGGGCTAAATGAGGAGGTCAACTGGCAGGCATGCTGGTAGATAAAATTTACAGTTTATCCAAGCAATAAAATAGTTAAAGGGTACATAAACAAGCAGTTTTTTAAAACTGCAAACTCCCAAATCTGTCTTCATAGCGAGGTAAAATAAAGGCTGCTGTTTACATTTATACTAAAACTGCATTTATGTAAATAACATAAATGCAGTTTCATAGCTTGTGAAAAATGAAAACATCAGCCTTTCACTTTCAAAAAACAGCCTTGGTTTCTTCCTAAGATGTCTGCCAAGTATGTTAAGTGATGAGTCATGATGACATCATCAGAGCCAGAGACAGAGATCCACATATATTTCTATAGTGCTAACTAGTTCTTCTTTCCCTCTTTATTTTGAATTGTTGTGCCAGAATGATCAACACCATGTATTAACTTGTGGATTATTTTGATCAGTACACATGTTAGGCTATGATTTTGTTCATTTTGTTTACTTTAACTTGCGGAAAATGTTTTGCAATCCAGCTGACTTTTTCTTTAGCAAACTGCATTACAGTACAACACTTCAAATACCTAATGATCTAGTGGTTATATGATGCACTGAATTTTGTTTTTTGTTAACCAGGAGAGACACACTAAGCTGAAATCTTGTTTACTGTGTGGCCTGGGAGCACAGGGAAGTTTAGTGACTTGCTCAAGGTCACACAGCAAAGTACCAGTTTTGTTCAGTTCCAAAGCTCATGCTGTCTTGTTAATCCACAAATAAGGCTTTTTTTTCCCATGTGAACCCTCTGCACCTAGCCTGCCTTCTGTTGAACATCTCACCATCCATACCCTATCCTTAGTACTGCCTGGGACCACATATGAGCTTGCGGTCTCATGAAGAGACACCTCAGATTGTAATCTTGTACCTCAGAGAGCTGTGCACACCTATACTGATATGCATCATCAGCTGGTACTGTTAAAAAATGCCTTCCAAATCACTCTCCAGTCCACATTCTCAGTGTTTGAATTCTGCTCCCACAATAAACATTGAGTGGATCACCACCATTCTGCACAGTGAAGGTAGCATGTACAGTTCCCTGTTGTGTTTTTTCCCACCTCATTAACCAACAACTAGGTCTTCCTGGAGGGTCAAGCAATAAGCATCATGACCCACCAGAAAAACTGCTGTTCATGCCCTCATAAAGGCTGCACTTACAATTGATAACAATATTATTAGCAGGAGAGGCATACTAATACCTTGAGAGAATCCACCTAACTTCCAGTGGCAGTCTACTCCTTTAGCTGTGATTTGCAGAACCCGGTAGGACAGTTCCCAGCAATTCTTCTCCAGTACTTTTCTGTGCTCTACTCCACAATGTGAGTTGGCTGGCTACCAACTCCTTCCAAATCTTGAATGAGCTGTGCACAACTCCCTCAATACTGTCCTAACAAACGCCAACACCCTCACCGAGGGTAATCTCCCTACAATGAATTCAAGTAACAGTTTAGGTGCAGCCCTGCCACTCTGAGTATTTGTCATCGCTGGCTACTCTCATCCACAGGTAGTGATCACAATGCTGGCAGCCCCACATTTCAGATCTCACAGTGATCTGCTCAGCATCCTCCTTCATGTCTTCAACTAACCTGAATATAGCTATACCCTGCTGGAATGGCTTCTTCAGTCCCTCTCTGGCATTCATTCTTCTCATCTGCTCCACACCACCAAAAACTGGTGAGTTCACTACCCTTCCACATCATGAATGTGTTTAGTACAGTCTCCTGTGTTACATTTACATATTAATAATACACATGATCTTTTGGTAAGCCAAGCTGATAGCAGCATGGCACAAGTGGAAAAATAGGCTTTCCTACCCATATAAGATCTAAGCCACCTATGATTAGGCACTATTAAATGACGTGCATAATGATGTGCACACCCATCATTTAATAGTCCCTAATCAAAGGTAGCCTAGATCTTTTAAGGATAGGAAAGCCCATCATTCCCCTTGTTCCCTGTTGCTATGAGCCTGACTTACTGGAAAGATATGTTTAAATTTGATATGTCAAAATAAAACAGGGACTGTACTACTTGCATTCATGATGCAGAAGGGTGATGAGCTCACCAGTTTTCAGTGTGAGGAGGAATAGTGAAGAATGAATATCAGAAGGGGACTGAGAAGGCCAGTCTTGCAAGGTGCTGCTATATGCAGGAAAGGAGGAAGACAGAAGGAGAGAAATATGAGCAGATTACTGTGAGAAATAAGATGCGGGGCTGCCAGCACCTTGATCACTACTGGACCCTGTTGTCCTGGCCAATATTTCCCTCCCCATAAAACCAGTTCATGCAATTGTCCAAGGCTGTGTGTGGAGATATATATATATATTTTTTTTTCCAACTATCTTTTACTACTTCATAGCTCGAGGGAACTCTATCAGGCAGCCCATCCCTGTGCCACTCTGCCTGAGGGTTGCTATGACCTATGCTTTCTCTCCCCCACCTGCAGCTGGCACCCCCAGTTTAACCCGCCCAGGGAGGGTAGCCCGACTCCTTACCTTGGGCTCCTTACAAGACAGACTCCGTGTACAGGTGGGGCCCGGGTGGAGGATTGATGAAGCCGGCCAAGATGGACCCTGGCTCTGGGCATGGAGGATAGGTGCCATTGCCTATCCCTCCAAGCCAGGTTTCTCCTTGTTCTCCCAACTCCTCCCCTGTGTGTGCACACCCCTAATGCTTGGTGTACAGCAACCCTGCCAGTGTCTGGCATGTCATTATGTGCTGCCCATGCTCTGCAATGCCCCCAAACTCCACCGGGGTCCCTGGAGCACCGGACACCCCAATGCCCTCCCCATGGGATTGGAAAGCAGACTTACAGGTGCTCAATCTAATCCCTCCCCTACTGACTCCCCCGGCACCCGAGCTCGCTTCCGAACTCAGGTTGCCAGTGTGGTGCGAGGTGTGGCATCTAGCGCCTCAACCCTTAGTGCCACCGGGCCTGTGTGTGGATATTAATGTATGAAATGGCTGCCACTACATGTTCAGTCACTTCGCTACCTGTCTACTATTGCTTGTAAAGCACTTTGGGATACCATGTGTATGAAAATCACTCTATAAATGCTGATTCTTCTTCTTATTATTATTTCCCAAGGAAAAAGAAGACAAAACAAGCATATATTTGAGTTTCAAAAAAGTATGAACTCTAACATTGGACTGCACAAGAGCTTTGCTACAAAAAAGTGGTGGCTCTAGGGGGTGGTGAAGGGTGTTGCTACACCCCACATAGTAATGAACTTGCTTGCTGCTGCTGCATTTTACTTTGTGGAAGAAGTCTGATTTATTGATTGTACAAATGTTTACATTCAAAATTATGGATTCCATTTGTAGGTTCTGTCAAAAATGTACTAGAAAAGATTAATAACAGAAAATATAAATGTTTAATAAAAATGTTAAAAAGTGCATAATAAGCATGTGCACTACTCTAGCACCCCCACTGTAGCATCCTGCATCCACCATAACCACTAGACCACCAGGTTATTTAAGATTTGTACTGCACTGTGGTTTGCCACAGAGAAAGTCGGTTGGATTAAAACTCATTTTCAGCATGTTAAAGTAAACAAAATGAACAGAACTATAACCTAATGTGCATTATACAAAATAAAGTACATGGTTTTGACCATTTGGTGAAACAATTCTATACAAAGGGAAAAAGAACGAGTTAGCACTATAGAGAGCCATATATCTCTCTGACTTTGGCTCCAATGATGTCATCACATAACACATTTGGTGGCCATTTTAGGAAGCAGGTAAGACAGTTTTTTTGAAGTTAGAAGGCTGATTTTACAATTTTCAAATGCTCTGGAACCACATTTAGGCAAATTATGTGAATGTAGTTTTAGCATTAATGAATACAGAAGCCTTTCCTTTAGTCACCTACGAAGTCAGATTTTTGAATAGTTTTGTTGTCAAAATGTTGTTTAGGTATCCTTTAAGAATAAGAAAGACCCCACTGAAATTAAGGAGAGCAATGAAATATGTTTTTAACTAAAAAAGGTTAAGATTTTTCCATAGTCTGTAGGGGAAAAGATATATATTACAGTACATGCCTCCATTAAGAATATGAAAGATCCTAGCGCAATTAAGAACTGTAGTAACATGCTCACATGTAGTTAAATCAAACGCCAATATTTCATGTTCATAACAAGAAAGATCCTGTTCTAATTACTGAAAGTAGTAGGATGGAATTTATACATCCGATATTTAGACAAAGGATGTGGAGCAGCCATATTCCTGGGAGTGGTTGAGGGCAGGGAATTGTAGGGTGTGTTGGCAGGTGGGCCTGCTCAGGCAAGAAAAGGGTGGTTGAAGAGGGAACTGAGGCATGGAGGAGACAGAATAGGGGAACACAGCCAGGAGGGGAAACTAGTGAGGCATCCAAAAGAGCTCAAAACAGGCAAAAATAAGGGGGATCTAGGTGAGATAGGAGGAGGGCCACACAAGCGGGTGCAGTCAAGGGAAGGAAGAGATGACTGGAGAAGGGTCAGGCACAGGAGCACGACTAACACTGGGTCAGAGCAAAGATATCAGCCTGTGGGAAGGAGGACTGGACTGATTCAAGGAAAGGAGAGTAGCACTGCAAACAGATTCTCAGGGTTGGCTAGTCCAGAAGACCAGGTAGCAGAGAGGAGGGAAGCTACAGTGAAGGAGCAGGGAGAGGACACTACAGTGGAAAAGGTATACAGTGGGGAGGCAGTAGGCAGTACACCAAGAAGACACATTGGCAAGGGGGGACAGTAAGGTGATGGTGATGCAGTCTCTTTGGAGGGGAAAGAAGCAGCAAGGAGACAGAAGGAAGGGGGAAGCAGCAGGCAGCACAGGGAAGGCTAAGGATATTGAGAGGAGGGGAGTCCGAGTGGAGGCGGGCCACATTTTGGAGAAGACATGGGGAAGTAATAGTAGATGAGGTGGTAGCGTGGTGGACAGAGCAACAAGACAGTGCAAAGGGGAGGTTCCACAGATGGAAAATAGTTTGGAGGTGGAGGTCAGTAGCCCGGTCATAGTTGAGGGGGAAGAGGACAGGGCAAAGGTTAGGGGAGGCAAAGGGGGGCCGAGACAGGGGAGATGAGAGAGCCTCCCAAGTTGGGGGTTGGGGGAGTGAAGGGTAACAAGAGGATGAGCAGGAAAAGCATCAGAGAGTCATAATTCTAGGGGATTCTATACTTAAGGGTACAAGGTGAGGGGAAAGGGTGCAAGAAAAAGTAACATCTGGGTGAGAGTGCATGCCAGGCATGACAGCAAGTAGAGTGTGTCAGCACATGGGAAAATATGTGAGAAGGTGAAGGGAATCTGCACATTGTGGTGCACCTGGGAATGAATGATCTGGAAGGGAGGAGGATAGAGGAGGTGCAAGACAACTCAGGAAGTTGGAAAACTATGCAGCAAAGAGGAAACAATGGCAGCCTTCTCAGAAGTTCTGCCAGTGCCAAGGGCTAGTACAGACAGGAAGAGAAGAATCAGTAACTTCAACAAGTGACTGAGGGAATAGTGTAGGACCAAGGGGTATGGACTGCTGGGGGACTGGGGTAGCACATGGGATAACACAGATCTTTATACAGGGGACAGGTTACACCTCAGCAGGGCAGAGTCACAGGTGTTGAAGCAGAAGATGGGGATTTCATCAACAAAAGATATAATTTAAACTAGGTAGGGGAGGCATTAGAGCAACAAAAAACAGGAGAGGGGGTCCCATAGACCTCCCCACCACAGGAATAGATACGACTTAGGAAAATAGGGTATTGGAGTGAAGGGTAAGGAAGCAGGAAGGATATGTGCAGCATGGTGAATGGTTTCACCAAATACTAGGAGCCTGGGGAACAAGTTGGCAGAGTTGCAGGCATTGATGGCAGAGGAGAGGAGAGGTGGACATAGCTACCATCACTGAGATGTGGGCAACCAGGCATCATGACTGGGACCCAACCATCCCAGGGTACAAACCATTCCAGAGGATAGAGATAAAGGAAGGCTGCGGGGGTTATTTATGTAAGGGAAGGGATTGATGTAATAGGGAGGAAAGGGAGGAGGGCAGGTGGAAGTTATCTGACTGCAACTACACAGCCAGAAAAGGACCAAGATCTGTCTGGTGGCTGTTTATAGACCTCCGGCCCAGAAGGAGGACACTGACAGGGAACTGGGGGAGCTGATAAGGAGGCATAGTGGCTAAGGGAGCACAGTGGTGGTGAAGGACTTTAATACACCAAGGCTGGATTGGAGCATCCCAGCAACCAATTGCGCCAGGGAGCAGACCCGCCTGGAAGCATTCCAGGATGGCTTCCTTACCCAGATGGTACGGGAGCCAATGAGGTAGGGGAATATACTAGACCTAGTACTGGAAGATGGGCAGGTCAGGGATTTAAGGGTGGAGGTACCTCTGGCAAGCAGTGACCACCACACAGTATGGTTATCAATCAACCTGGGTAGGGAAGTAACCACTACAAAAACTAGGGTCCTGGACTTCAAAAGGGTGAACTTTGGCAGAAAGGAAAACTGGAAAGTCATATGGCAAGCACCCACCCAGAAATGGACATGGAACAAAAATGGGCAACCATCAAGCCAGGACTGGCTGAAGCCACTAAAACTTGTGTCAAGAGCCAGAGCAAGAAAGCCAAGACCAAGAAACCAAGTTGGATGAGTAGAGAGGTAGTGGAGAAGGTGAGGTAAAAGAAGAATGCATTTTGGACCTACAAGCAATCCAACAGGGCAGAAGACAATGAAGAATATGTGAAGAACCAGAGAAGTGAGCAGAGTGTAAGGGCAGCAAAAGTGGCTAGGAAATGGAGGTTAGCACAAGGGATCAAAGGAGGAGAAATGATTTTCTAGATATATCAGAGAGAAGAGGAAGAGCAAGGATCAAATTGTTAGGATCAGGAGGGAAGTGGGTGGTAGAAAAGGAGCTGAGCAGGCAGAAGCACTTAATGAATACTTCTGTTCAGTCTTCACCAAAGAGAGGGATGGGTCCGTACCTGAGAGGAAGGGTGAGGTGAGAGAAGGTGGGGAGAAGCAACCATGGATGGGGGAAATCATGGTGGAAAGGGTGAAGGAGGGCCTTCAGGGACTTACTATCCCAACTTCTGCTTTTCTTTTCTCACTTATGTACCTGAAGAAAGTCTTATTCTCTGTAGAGACCCCTTTGCAATCTTCCTCTCTCTGCACCTTTACTCCCTTACTGCCTTGACTGCTTCCATCTGCTTTGATAGGAATACCTCTCAGTCCTCCTCTCTCTGTGTTTCCGTATACCTCTTGAATGCAATCTTTTTATCCTTTACCACCCTTACCACTTCCTTGGAGGAGTACAATGGTTTATTTTTCCTTCTGCTTTTGCTTGCTTTCTTCATGCATAGGTTAGCTGCTTTAGATATGCCCTCTTTTTTTTTTTTTCTCTGTGCCTCTTGACACTCCTTCTCCTTTTAGGCAGTTCCTGGGGCAGTCTCCCATTTCATTAAAATCCATCCTCCTAAAGTCCAGAACCCTCATTCTTTTGTGGTTTGCATGTGCTCCTGTCTTTATGTTGAACTACACTGTATGGTGATTACTAGTACCAAGGGGACTGCCTACAGTGACACTGTCAATGCAGTCCTGCTCCATCTCTGTGGGTTCTTTGACTAGCTGCCTGAGAAAAGTCCTTTGCAGGTAGTCAAGGATTACTCTGATCCTTGCTAAAGCCACAGCTGGAAGGCTTCACTTCACATTTGGTAGAGCAAAGTCACCAACTAGCAGTAACCCCCCACCCTTTCTTGACATTTTGATGATGGGTCAAGTATCTTCAATTATTGGTCTTCAATCGAGCTTACGATATTTTTGCACCATATAGAATTAAAGAAATTAGGGGAACCACCAATCCTTGGCTTTCCAAAGCCCTAATTGGACTCATGTGGAACAGAGACAATCTTTGACATATAGCAAAGGCAATTGGAACACCTGCTGCAATAAACAACTACAAGGCAGCCAGAAATGCTTGCACCAAACTTATCCGACAGGCCAAAGCCTCCTACAAGGATCTACTTAATGAAACATGGAGCTCTGCGAGACTTTTGGGGACCTTGAAATCTGATGGGCAAGGCCACTAAGGCTCCCCTGACTTTCTTGTTACCACAAAGGGTGCTTGCAGGAACCCATCACTATTGCCAATGAGCTCAACAACACCTTCACAGACCTCTTAAGTGTACTCCCAGTGACTATTTCATGGATATGCAAGCACAACAATGACAAACTGCCCCTCATCACCCATTAAGAAAAGAGGTACCACCATTTTACTTTAAATGTGTCACCAAGGCTGAAACAATTAAACACACTAAAGCGGCCCTTGGCAAGACCAGGATGGGAGGGGATATGCTTGACATGAAGCTGGCTGGTCTTCTCCTCAATGAACTCTCTGGTCCTCTTAACATGGTTTTTAATGCCTCTCTTAAATCAGGAGTGTTCCCAGATTTATGGAAGTCAGCAAATGTCACACCTGTCTTTAATGCAGGGGACAAGACACAAACATCCAACTACAGACCCATCTCCATCCTCCTTCCCCTATCTAAAGTACTCAAAATAATGGTCTCAGAGCAACTTATGGAATACCTAGATAAACATAATCTACCCTGCACACAGCAGCATGGCTTCCAAAAAGCACTCCACACTCACGCATTAGTGGACTATTCATCCCACTTATACAACACATTGGACAATGGGCATGCAGTTGGTTCGGTCTTCATCGACCTTACGAAGACTTTTGACTCTGTAAATCACAACCTCCTCCTAACCTGCCTTCCAGCCACAGGTCTATCCCCATAGATGGTAAATTGGTTTGGCAGCTACCTCACCAACAGGACCACGAGTCAAAATAGGTGATACCCTATCTGTAGCTAATGAGGTGACCCTTGGGGTCCCACAGGGGTCAATCCTTGGTCCTCTATTCTTTAGCATTTTCATCAACTCCGTCCCTACAGCATGCTCAGCAAGCACAGTTCTCTATGCTGAGGACATAGTAATATCAGTCAGTGGTAAAGACCTCCACTCCATCACAACAGATCTCCAAAGTGGCTTCCTTCAACTTGAATCATGGTTCACAGAAAACAGACTACTGATAAACATCAAAAAAACTAAGAGTATGCTTTTCACCACCTCCCAAAGCAAAAAGAAATACCTGCTACTACTGATATATAACTAAAAGGGTGAGTTTCTAGACCAAGTCACCAAGCTCAAATATCTCGGCATCACATTTGATGACACCCTCACCTTCTCAAGCCACACAGACTCAGTTATCAAGACCGCAAATGCAAAGCTGGGCATGCTTTACCGTCATAGACACTCAATGACTCCTGATGCTCTCAAACTAGCCACTAGCAGTTTAATACTGTCTACCATAGACTATGTATTGCCTATTTATGTGGTGGGCACAAAAACAGCCCTAAACAGGATCAGCACACTCCTCAATAAAGCCTGCTGGGGGCTGCCATTGACACCCATACCTGCATGCTCTACAAAGACACTGGGTAACTCCCACTCAGCCTTCAAGGGCAATATCAAACCTGCCTGCTTCTAAAAAAGGTGCTGCTGGGTCTGTCATCTTCCACACTGGGAGGCCAGTTTGCTGGCTGTCCCTACAAAATCGATCCAAGTACGGCCACTGACAGGATGATGATTCCCTTCAAAAGGATGAAACTTGCCCAAAACTCCATCCTGTATCAGGGACCAATGAGGTACAATGAACTACCCACTGACCTCTCTGAGACACCCAAGATAAGTACTTTCAAAACTGGACTCAGAACCTTCCTTAGCTCAAAATTTACCTGTACCTGCCGGTGCTAATGTGGTAATAACTCAGCCGACAGTTTCCCAGTACCTACCCCTTTCCTCAATTATCACTCTACTGAATATCACATTCCCCAGGACCCCCTTACCCTATCCCCTTGTAACTAACAATGTTTCCTCATGGCTGAACACTCCTCCTCCTCCTCCCTCCCTCCTCTGACAATGCTACCTTTTGGCTGACCTCCCAGCCCCCTTCTCTTTCCTTGAATCAAGCTTGTGTAATTAAGTACTAAACTGATGTGTAAAACCTCAGACTTGTTATATTACTGGTTGTGTATATGATTCAATATTCCTTTTACTGTTAACTCTGTATTTTATAGTGTTATGTCTGTTTTTAACAACTGACGTGGAACCTTTGAAAACGAGTCCTTGACTCAAAGGTATTAATCCCAAACTGAAAATAAATAAATACAAATCTTATCCATCTCTTCTCTTTGTGATGGAGGTCTGTACACTACCCTGGTATGGATAATGGACCCAGAGACTTTCTCAGATTGACCCTCAGTACTTCCAGACCCTCCATTTTCTCTCTGTTCCCCTGTAACTCCATGGTATTGATACCCTCCCTCACATATAAAATAACCTCTCCTCCTTTCCTCCCAGTTCTGTCTCACCTGAACAGAAAGTAGTTCAGTATGGTTATATCCCAGTTGTGAGGCTCAGTACACCGTGACTGTATTATATGGCTACTAAATCCAGATTAGCCTCCACCATTCCACCATGATGACTTCCAGGTCAGGAATTTTGTTTCCAATGCTTCTTGCATTTGTGCACATCACTTTCCATACTCCCCCCAAATCTGCTACCTTGCTTCTCCCTCCCATTCCTGCCAGTGTTGTTCCCTGACTTGCCCCTTGACTTTCCCCTCCTCTCTTAACTTTCATTGTTTCTGGTCCCTTTCAGTCCTCTGTCTTCCTGCTCTCATTTACATATCCCTTTTCTTATTTATTGTCCCAGTCCTGCCTTTCTGCACATCTGCTCTAGGGAGGTTTTCCCTTATGTTTTCCCTCCTAACACTTTTATCATCTGGGAGAAAATAGTTGCCTTTTTTGGTTCTACTGCCTCCCTATCTTGATTAAATGCTCATCCATGTAGTATTTAAACCTGCTATTAAGGACTGTGGTCCCTTATTAGAAGGATACAGGTAATCTCCCTACAGAGGACCATATTCTCTCAGGTTGTTCCCCAGTCCCCAATGTAACCAAAACCTTCTTCCATGTACCATACCTTCAACCATCCATTAAATGCCTTGTTGGAGTTTCCTTGCCTCTCCCTGGCAGTACACAGGTAGCTGCAAACAGAATTCAAACTGTAGAACCTGACCCAAGTTGGCATACACCAAAAATAAAAGTAAGGCAATCTTACCTTGTACAAGAAGACTTTATTTGGTGACTTTACAACTTTTAACACATAGCAGTGGAGTGTCAGGCGGATGTACTGCTGAGCCGATTAAAATAAATAAACGCAGACACCAGCATGGTGTTCTCCCACCCTCAGTATACACCAGGCAGCCAGATAGACAGCCCACATGCATGATGACGTGGAAATCAGCTGACGTTTAGGTACATGCCTTCCTCAGCTCTGAGGAAAGTGTGTGCCAAACGTTAGCTTATTCCCTGCATCATCATGCACATGGGCTATCTGGCTGCCTGCTGTATACTGAGGCAGAGAACACCATGCTGGTGTCTGCAGTTAATTTATTTTAATCAGCTCAGAAGTACATCTGCCTAACACCCACTATGTGTTAAAAGTTTTAAAGTTCCAAATAAAGTCTTTTGTATGGGTAAGATTGCCTTACTTTTATTTTTGGTGCACGTCAACTTTGGGTCAGGTGCTACAGTTTGAATTTTGTATGCAGCATCTGTTTCTTTGTTTTGTATGCACCATAAACTGTTCCTCACCATGAGTGAGGTGAGCCCCTCTGGTGTCTGTGGTTACAGTAAACAGGTAGCACCTTGGAAAAGCCACTGTGGCATGCTCACTGCATGAGGTCCCTCCCCTGCTCTCTGACATTTCCCTTCTCTACTCCTACTTTCTCCTATGCTATATTATTTGTCCCAATATGGACAGCGATATCCAGCTCCTTCCAGCTCCCACTGCCCTAGCGATCCACAGGATCCACTTTCCATCTGTCCCAGACAAGGCACCCCTCAGCACCTCACCTCTCTATCTTCTACCCAGCTCTGAAGTCTATCTCCTCACAATCATGTCCCCCACCAACAACTGCTTCTTCTTTGGCTGGGGTCCTTCTACCCTTCTTGTGCCTCCACTTTTGGGTCACCCACCTCCGACCTTCCCACTGTGCTGGGTACCTCCGCTCACTTGCCCATTTCTTTCAGCAAGGTGAAGGTGTTCTGCAGTGGTACGATGAAAGAATCGCACACTCCCCACCCCACACTTCTGCAGTCCACCATGGTTCAGCCTCTCTACCACTGTCTAGGTATTCTGTGGCAGAGTAGTGGCTGACCTAGTGACCTCTGGGAGGGGCAGAAGGTACACTGTACCCTTGTCAGTTTAGCCCTGAGTCAAGCAACCTATGCCTACAACCCGAAAGGTGAGTACATATGGGGCAGCACCTCAGTCTCCTGAAGGTATCCCCAAAAATCTTCTGCACCAAAACCATTGCAATGCAACCACTCCCATGATCTTTACATTCCTTCGCTTAGTGTCTAACATGCAAGTTTGGTTTACCCCTCTACCTCCTTCCTACTCCTGTAGTTCTTCCACCTCACCTCTTTGCTTCACTGAAACTATTTTGGAACCTTACTCCAGATAGGGTGTCTCCTGCTTTCCCTTTCTCAGCCCTCTTACCTGTTCCTACATTTGTCTGATCCTATTCTTACACTTTATTCCTGACCTCTGTTCTACCCACTTTACCTCAGGACACTTTGGGCCTATCTCCTACCTGGTTGTTACCTCACTCTACTAAGTATTGACTCCTTGTTAAGCCTTTGGTATATTACATTAAGTATTTGTAATTTAAACACATTACTTAGTTTACAATATATAAAAGATGATGAAACTGAAAAGTCCTCCTTGTCTAATAAAGTTAGTTTATGCACTCAGCATCAATGCATATTTATAAGTTCAGAATAAAGAACTAACCAGCAAAATATATTAGTCTGAAAAATATAACAATATGCACCAATTAGACCTTTTTTTCAAGTTATACAACTGGTTGCCCACCTCTCAGTGTAATCTATTTAAATCTAGTATTACTTAACCCACTGTTTATTTTACAGTATTGGATGCCTTGATGCTGGATGCTGCACTCTCACAGTTGAACACATTTCCTACTTTACATATACTCAATTATATTATCAGAGCATCTTAGGGTGTCACACTTTGAATACAGCATCTCCTGCCAACTGCAGTCCCATGCTGATACCCACAGTGTGATGCCTTAAGCTACAGCCCTTCAGCTAAAGGACCACAGTGCAGGACTACTATGGAAAAGGCCTCTGAATTAATAACCTGTAGCCCCACCCACCAGAAGAGAAAACCTCACAATTGGAGGGATTTGGGCACTGGAGCTAAGGCTGTACAATATCCACAACTCAGGGAGCCAAGTTCAATGAGGACAGTTCTCACTACAGATCCTGACTGGGTTTTACAGTCCATAAATACCTCTGGCATCCCCAAACAGTTGATCAGATGCTGCAGAATGTGGCTTGTGTTTCAAATGCCACACTGGTCTGTAGCACCATTCACCTGATAGCAAACATCATGATTGGAAGGATTCGACAGCAGGGCTAAGGTTACACAATGTATTTGGCATTGAAATAGCATTGTAGCTTAGGATCAAGAAAATAAATAAATAAAAAACTTGGGGTGCACAGCATAGAAGGTAACTTGAAAAGGAGATTTCTCAGGTATACTACTTATTTAGTTATTTATTTATGTATGTATGTACGTATGTCTTTGGTATGCGAGCTGATCCAAAGAACCATTTTCAGTCATGGACCCGGCCACAAAAGTGGCAGACAACAGCATAGGCAGAAATATAATACAGTGATACATGATGAAAAACAAACCTCTTTATGAGAGCAATACACAGTGTGAACAGTTCAAATCTGTACATTCAGTAGAAATCCAACACAGGGATACAGAAGTTAAGAAGTCTTAACACAGTATGAGCAGTACTGACTATACTTACTGTCACATAAAGATCAAAATGTATAATACAGTAGTAACAATGACACATAGGTTAACAAGGTACAATGGCAACAGTAGCAGCATGCCATAGCATCCTGTAGGCTAAGCTAACAAAGGGCATCCGCTAACATGAGACAACAATTCAAATAAGGACTGACATTCTTTAATTTATAGATGTATAGGAGATCAGGACAGGGTAAGTAGCTTATGCACAGTAGAATAAACAGTGCTAGGGAGAAAGGTCACAGGGTATGGTCAAAGGCTAATATTTGTATTAATTTTAGCTGAAACTATGATATTAGAAATGCATTTTTGTTTTTTTTAGCTGAAACTATGTTATTAGAAATGCATTTTTGTTGCACTGCTGCCTTAAACAGAGAGCAGGCATCCACTTTAGTGTATATGGCTACAGAAATAATCTACAGTATTTAATTATAGCAATTTACCAGAGAAAACCTTCATATAAATTTCACTTGTCTCTCCCAGGCTCAGAAGACTGTTTTTTCATCTAATCCCTGAAGTTTATATAAAATATTTCATTAGGATTTCCTGACTTCATAGTAAACTGCTATGTCGCAAACAGCAACCTCAAGAGAAATTATGATTCTTATTATTGTTTATGTATTGGGCATCATTTATCACTGTTCATCTTTTGTCTTTTTATTTGTCTGAAATGTGCTATTTATAGTGTCTTTACAATAATTATGTGTTATTGTTAGAAAACATGAGTGGTTTAGCAAGAAATGTGCCATAAATGTTAAAGAGGGAGTCTGCCCAAGTTTCCCAAAATCAATAAATTCAGACTTTGGATCAGAAAAATAGAAACATAGACTTTGATTGCAGATAAGGACGGCTTGGCCCACCTAGACTGACTATTTCCCTACCTACAGGATAAGCTGCAGATCCTAGTTAACCAACAGCCTATTTTTTCCTACCCCCCAACAAAAATTGCCTTATGTCTGTTCCATGCATTCTTGAATTTTCCCACAGCTTTAGACCACACAACCTCCTCAGGAAGGCTGTTCCATGTGTCCACCACCCTCTCTGTAAAAAATGCTTCCTCACATTGCCCCTGAACCGCCCCCTCCCCCTGTATCTTCAAATTGTGTCTCCTTGTTCTTGCACATCTCTTTTTCTGAAAGATGCTACCCTCTTGGATTTTGTTGATTCAACTGAGGTACTTAAAAGTTTCTATCATGTCCCCTCCTCTCCCTCCTTTCCTCAAGGGTATACATATTAAGCTCCTTTAGTCTCTCCTCATATGGCTTCTCTTGCAGACCCTGCACCATTTTAGTTGCCCTCCTCTGGACTTCCTCTATCCTGTCTATGTCCTTGTAGAGATGGGGTCTCCAGAACTGGACACAGTACTCCAGATGGAGTCTCACCAACTGCCTGTGCAGAGGGATAATGACCTCCTGTTTTCTGCTGGTGATGCCTCTCCCTATACTCCCCAGTATACCCCCAGCCTTCCCTACTGCCTTTTCACATTGCTTGCTAACCTTAAGGTAATCTGATATGATTACCCCCAGGTCCCTTTCCATTTCTGTTGTTGTTACTACCCCCCCATTGTGTACTCTTCCCCAGGATTGTTGTTTCCCAGGTGCATTATTTTGCACTTCTTTGCACTGAATCCAAGCTGCCATACTTCTGACCATTCCTCCAACCTTGCCAAGTCCCTTCTCATCCTTTCCACGCCTCCTTGTGTATCAACCCTGTTGCAGATCTTTGTGTCATCTGCAAAAGGCATACTCTTCCTTCCAGTCCCTCTGCAATGTCACTTATGAAGACATTAAAAAGGACTGGACCCAGTACTGAACCCTGCGATATCCCATTAGTAACCCCTCTTTCTTCAGAGTGGACTCCATTTACAATTATCTTCTGTGTCCTGTTGTCCAGCCAATGTTTTACCCAGGCTACCACCCTGGGACCCACTTCCAAGCTGGTTAATTTGACTATTAATCTTTTGTGTGGGACTGTGTCAAATGCCTTGCTAAAGTCTAGGTAGGCCATGTCCACAGCCCCTCCCTGGTCTACTACTTTGATCACCCAGCCAAAGAAATCAATTAGATCTGTCAGACATGACCTTTCCACTATGAACCCATGCTGCCTTGGGTCCCAGCCCCACTGGCCTCTAGGTACTCAACAATTCTTTCCTTCAGAAGTGACTCCATCACTTTCCCTACCACATAGGTCAAACTGACGGGTCTGTAGTTTCCTGCCTCTGTCTTGGTCCCACTTTTGTGAAGGGGAATCACATCCGCCTTCCTCCAGTCCTCAGGTACTACAGCATCCTCCCATGAGTTGTTAAAAAGGGTAGTCAGTGGTTTCACTAGTTCTCCCCTTAATTCTTTTAGAATCAGCATATTACAAAGAAGCCTTATGACAAAAATTAGATCTCAAAGTTACTTTGTTTAAAAGCTACAAATCCTCTCTTTACTATAATTCATTTTTTAGTCCACACCATGGCAATATGGCAAGTTAAATTATGGAGCATTCTGAAAATGTCAACAGAGCATTTCTCGAGTGTGCTTCACTTCCTTGGTGCCTTCAGTGTGTTATGTATCCTCACTTGTGTATACACTAATGAGGTGCTATAAATATGGTTCCACAATATAGAATACATGATTACACAGGCCTTCTGAGTGAGTAAGAAAAGTTTTTTTTAAATATTGGTCTCATTTATCAAACAGGGTGATGTGTACTCCCTACCTGGATGTACGACAATCAGCCGAGGAGGTGTGAGAAGGGCTGCGACAGTCACCATATGTGCACCTGCGGCACCAAGGATGCTGGTAAGGTGACTGGGGGATAGTTGTTTGATGCTGTGGAGAGGAGACACTAGATGCCAGGGATTATGGAATTGTGACAGGTGGTACCATGGATTAGTGCAAGGGGGAACCACTGGATGACAGGGAGACTTGTAATGTTTACAAAGGACTGGCGATTGGAGGAAGGGGGATCCACTAGCACCAGGGAGGGCATTATTCTTACAAAGGGTTGGTGATCAGAGAGATGGGGGACCACTAACACCAGGGAAGGTTTTATTCTTACAACTGGCTGGCAATCCAAGGAAGGGGGGACACTAGCACAAGGGAGGGTTTTATTTTTACAATGGGCTGGTTATCGGAAGAAGGGAGGGATTACTAGTACTAGGGATAGTTTTATTATTACAACTGGCAGGTGGTCAGAGTGGGAGCGTCCACTAGCACCAGGGAGGGTTTCATTCTTAAAATGGGCTGGCAATCAGGAGGAGCCACCACTAGCACCAGGGAGGGTTTTTGCTTACAATGGGCTGGTGATTGGAGGAGGGGACCACTAGTACCAGGGAGAGTTTTATTCTTACAATGGACTGGCAATCGGGGTGGGTTACCACTAGCATCAGGGTGGGTTTTATTCTTACAATGGTCTGGCAATAGGAGGGAGGGAGGTAGGGAGGGACCACTATCACCAGGGAGAGTTTTATTCTCATACCAGGCTGGTGACTGGGGGTGCACTAGCACCAGGGAGGGTTTTATTCTTATAATGGACTGACGTTCAGAGGGATGGGGGGGACCACTAGCACTTGGGAGAGTTTTATGCTTACAACAGCTGACAATCTGAGGGAGGGATGACTAGCACCAGGGAGGGTTTTATTCTTACAGCACTCTGGCAATCAAAGGAAAGGAGGGACCACTAGCAATAGAGAGGGCTTTATTCTTAGAATGGGCTGGTGATTGGTGGGAGGGGGACCCACTAGAACTAGGAAAGGTTTTATTCTTATAATGGGCTGGTGATCGGAGGGAGAGTTACCACGGAACACAGGGGGCAGGTGTGCTCACCCAGTGGCTACTGGCTAATAGGCTGGATTACCTCCGGCAGCCACTAGGATTGACCAGAGTAATTTGGGGTTTTGTTTGCTGGTATTCATGCTACACAAAAGAACCACACTAACCACTTTTGCTCAGTGCAAAGCTGCTAAATATGGAGTAGCATGGTTGTTCATGGCCATACCCTTCCCCTTGCCCACCCACATACATTATGTTTTGCACAGGCACTAACCCTCTTTGCCCATACAAAGGCCCCTTTCAAATCTGGTGCAAACCCTGGTTTGCATGGGCAAAGACCCATTAGCACCCACAGAACATTTTGAATATCAGGATCCATGTGAATGGCTGTGTTAGGCACCCACAAAACCAACTGCCCACATTCAACTTAAAACCATTGTTTCCAGCCCAGCCAGTTTAGGCATGGAGTTTCAGTCCCCACCAACTGACAGCTAGCTGCAGCAGTGAGCATTATTAATCACCAGTTTGCCAAGGGTGGGGGATGTTAAGTGTACAGGGAGCCTGCATCTATATTTCCATTCTGATTGGTTTGGCTGCAAGGCAGTTTCTCCAACCAGACTGTTGCTGCATTTGACACCAAATTCCAATTTCTTTTCACAAGTGATGTTGTGCTGCATCCATCAGTTGGTCTGGTTGGTGACCGATCGATCCCACTGTGGTTATTTGTTTTTTTAATTTGTGATCACCAACCTCGGAGCAAGTGGTACTGGCTACAGAGAGTGTGAGCAGCACAGCAGGAATTTATTTTTGAGGAAGGAAGTTGGAGCATAGAATGCAGCAAGTTTTCAAGATTTACCTGAGGGTCAGGAACAGCTGTATCTGTTACAGTGGCTGGGCAAGGCTGAAAATGACACTGCAAGTATAGAGAGAGATGTAAGGAAATGCTCATACTTGTTCTGGTGGCAGTCTTGGCAGAATAAAACATTTTATTTTTTGCAAGAAAGTAGCGTCTGGTATTTTAAGCAAGAATGAGAACCCCCTCACTGTATTGTGTAGTGTAACCACAGGTGCAACCTGGAGTTTCAAGTCTTTGCATTTTTGGTGGGTGCATAGAAAACTACAGTATAGTTGTGTAATAGTTGGATGGTAGCTTTTCTTCATTTATAGGACACAAAATAATGTTTGTATTTTGTTTTAAGTTGCGATAAGGTGCCAGAGATACAATATAACTTTAAGTTGCTGCTTGAAGTCAAGAGTTTCATCACAGATGATAAAGATGCTATTGAGCAATACACCGAATGACAGAAATACTGTAACAGGAATTGCTTTCTAAATATCTTCCGGTCCGGATGGGGACAGAAAGTATGATCTAACTGACTATTCATAGAAGTTCTTTCTGCTAGGTTGCACTTGAAATGAGACTGTGGCAAAAAGGTCCTGCTTGCAGAACAAAAATAAACAAACAGATGGCAAATGTTTTATGCCATCTGTGTTAATGAGTGTAATTAATGCTGATGATATGGCTACTTTCGAAATGGCCACGGTCATTTAGATGCATACTACAGCAGTTTACATGTGAGGTTTGAGAGCTACCTGCTTAACTCATTCTTGGATTGCATGAGCATCATGTGACTCTTAGTATGAAAAGTTGTAGGAACAGAACAGATTGAGAGTCCTCCCTCTGTCTTCTCCTTCTGGCAGTTCCTGTAAGGTCATCTGCTGTGAAAATTTGTTCTAGAGTATGAAATTAAATCAGTATTGTAGCTGCAATTTTCTTGTGGCTGTATATATTTTACTGATATTGTTAAATTCTCAAGACTGTTTTTACAGGGCTGAAGGGAGGCGATTATTTTGGAGTCTGTGCTGCAGAAACTAGCCAGGTGTCATCTCTCAGTGGCTTGGTTTGCACAGAATACCTTGCAGCAGGTACAGTTGCATCAGAACACGTAACATTTCCTTAAATTAAGTGGACAGTGCATTCTGGCATGACAAGCGGGTTTCAATAACATTCACAGTTATATTCGCAGTGTAAAACTGCAATCCCAAGTCATAAATGATCACACCACCATGCAATCAAACATAGGTCTCCCAAAAATTAATTACTGTGTACCTGGAAATTTTCTAAAACCAAACCCATTCTTGCACCAGAACTACGCAGTAACCTCAACAATAAAGCATGGGTTGGGTTTTGAACAAAGTGTTACAAGCCACCATGCCTTTTTACTTTTGTTATGGGGTACATTTTCTGAGTTTTATAAATAAATTATGAACTGAACTTGGAACACTTTAAGTCTTTATCCTCCAGATGTGGTCCAATTTATTCTGCATGTGCACTTGACGTTGTGCATTAAAAAGGGGAAGATGTTGCTGTCACAGTATAAAGTTACTTAGTGTATTTTTAATGAAGCAACTGTACAGCATACATTGTTGAAATTGTCAGCATTTGAAATTATTTCAGTAAATTGGTAAACATGGTTCCAAAGAAATAAGAGTTATTTGAATTGGTCTGAAACATTCTAAAATGGCTTGAAACAAGTGTCAAATAAAGGAAAATGCAGAGATTTGGAAAGGCTCAACACATGGAATGTAGTGGGGTATGGATACATTGGGTGTGTGGAGTGTGTCTGGGTTGTGTGGATCCTTTATGTATCAGGCCAGGCCTGCCTTAGACCAAGTGTTTGTAGCTGGGTCAAAGCTAGGGGACACTGGGAGGGGAGACAAGGATGGTGTGTGGATCTTTTGTTTGTTTGTATGCAGTCTAAGGCTCTGCATTTGTAGCCTTTTGTAACCCTTCCCCCCAAAATGGCAGGAGTTTATCTGATTTTTCCTTTTTTTTCCAGGAACCACAAGCACTCTAAACCATCAAGCTGTGCTTTCTTAGATGTTGTCTGAAATATGGACCATATGGTCAAGTAAGTATATTACTACTCAAAGTATTATTGTAAAAGGCATATATACAGGTAGAAACTCAAACCAAGACATAAATGGGATTAAGAGGGAGGCAGTATAGCACAGTGGTTTAAGGCTCTGAGCTGCAAATCTGGGACATCCAGCAGACCAGAGCTGGGTTTGAATCCCACAGCTTCCACTTGCATACTGTGTGACCCTGAGCAAGTCACTTAACTTCCTTGTGCTCCCAGGTCGCTCCTGTAAAAAAGCTTTTAGCTTAGTGTGCTACTCCTGGTTAAACAACTAAATAAAAAAAAAAAAGTTCCACCAAGCACCATCAAGCATGTGAAATAAGAAATTTATTGTAAGATTAGTCTGGAGCCAAGATGAGTGATGTCAGCCTTCACTAGCTAGGACTAAGGATGGAGGTCAGAGATAAAACTAGCCCTAAGAAAACAAAGGGGAGTTGTCTGTTCATTTATTTATTTTATTTAGTTTTTGATAACCAGGTAGGTGCACTAGCCATAGCAATGATTATTTTCAGGCATGACCCGATTTATCAAAGGGATTGTTTCTAGGCTTAAAAATGAGATTGAGCACCTGCGTATACATTGTTATTTTAATTCCATAAAGTCTGAGTAAAACATGGGCCATGTGAAAAAGATAACTGGGTGGGTGGCCCCACCATTAATTTAGCTGGGGGCCCCAAAATTGAACACTGGCCCCGCACATGCTCAGGATTGCTGCACGAGTCTTTGTAATGCACTACCCTGGAATTTAGAAGAGCTCCCCCCCTTCGATCCACTCAAAACAGGTTAAAAGCCCATCTGTTTAACACCTTTGGCTTTTATGGGTCTGGTGATATCTGTTCATTATGCATAATCTTTGTTTACTGTATAATGTTTTTATTTATGTAAGGTGCACTGAGCCTTAGGGATTGGTTGCCATAGAAATAAAATTCCCTACCTTGCCTTGACTATTGTAGTCACAGTATGGGAGGGCTTTGCCTGTGGTTCAATGTGGGGAATAGCTCCTCCCACAACCTCTACTTAAGCCTTCTACTAACCACACCTCCCTTGCTTAAGGAGTGTTTTTTCCTGGGCTCCCTGCATGGCTCATGTAGCTGTGCTCCTGTTGCTTGCTACTCTTGTTTCTGCTTCCCTATCTGTTCTCCTATTGTGCTTCTCATTTTGAGTTTTGTGTTTCTTCTGTCCCCTGTGTTTCCTCCTGCCTTCTGTCCTGTTTTTGTTCTGTTCTTCATGGCCCGCCTCGGCGCCTCCCTGTTTTGTTCATGCTCACCCTGGGTACCCTGGGTTTCGCAATTTTCATTCTCCTTTTGGGCAATTTTTCTCTCTCCACTGCCCACGCCACTCACTGAGCTTACCGCTCCACATATTTCCCCGATACTGGTACCTCCGGCAGTTCATCTCAGGATATCTCCATATTTACTCAGCACTATGAGCGTCCCTGCTTGGCCTGCCCTCTTCCCCTTCTGTTTGAGCCCCTTATTCCTCTCCTCCCTGTACGCATCCATTCCTTCCTGCTGCTTTCATAGGATTCCCTGAGATAAACAAACCACTATTTTTCACATCATCCATTCTGACTCCTTCTACTCTCAACATGGACGTCGGGACTCCAGATAAACTTCTTGGCGTTCCCTGCAGTATGCATTCCTTGGCCACATGTTCATCACTAACAGATATGCTTCCTGACTCATAACTCACCCACCATGGATTTACTGGGTATGCTACTCCACAGCTCACACTGGAGTCAGGCATTCCTTCTCCTGCTGGAATTTCACATTAGCTTGCTGTGTCATTTTCTACATCCACAGGTATGCTTCGATCCTCATGTTTCTTGTCACTCTTTGCAATGATGAGCTTGTCCCAGCATCATGGGGGTAATATGGGGTGCGTGGTGGGGACATAGTCCACCCCCTGACACCTTTGATGGATGACGGTCACATATTGCCCACACAGTGCTGTACGCTTAGGCAGGTTCCATATCTATCTTAAAAGTTTCCCAGTTCTGCATTCCAATATTTTAGCTAACCAGTTTTGTAAATATATGCAATACTCCAGTATGCACGTGTGGCCTATCTCAATCATCCCAATACGAAGATGCTGTCCTTTTGTCAAGTAAGAAATGATATAGGTTTTATACTGCGCTCAGTGAACATTTCATTATTTCATTATGACCTCCATAAGTCCTGTGCTCTGCCGCCTTTCTGACCATCACTATTGGAACATTGGCTCCCCTTAGGACCAAGGGAGGACATATCCCAGTGATTCCACTCCATTGCCTCCTCCTTTTATTTTAGCCCTTGCATTATACCTCCTCAATATCATACTACCAGCCTGTATCTCTGCTTTCTCTGCATGTTTCCCTACTCTACATGCTCCTAAGGATCATTTCTTCAATCTCACTCTTATAGTGTGTTACCATATCTTCCTTCCTACCCATATTTACTGGCAGCTGCTGCCCCATCAACCTATCCCTATTTCCATGTCCTACTTCTACTCTCTTTCTACAGCAGCGTTTACACCTTAGCCAGCTCATACCAGCAGTATTCCAGACTCTGTCCCTAACTCGCACCTTCTGAGGTGCTGAGCCAAGGTAGGCTTCCCCTGTCTACTGGGGATGGGATTCCATTATAAGCTCTGCCTCCTGCTACTTTCCAGCTGACATTCGTCATCCCTAACTCTGCTTGGCAGCATTAAGTGACTACCAAGGATTGGAGCCATGCCTACAATCTACTGACTTTTGCCATACCTTCTTTATCTCATTCCAGTTGCTGCTTCCCTTTGGGAAAGAAACTTCTACACCCCATGTGACCTCCTCATACTACATATGCCTAGCTGCCCCTAGCTATCATCCTCCTGCTTCAACTGTGCATAATACTGACACTTTAATAAACTTTTTTTGCACCATTTGTGGATGATCAGTGAACAGCATTTTATTGTGGTGGTGAGTGGAGGACTTTTGGATTGCATTACAGTGGATTTGCCCTAGCACCCAAGTCTGCTAATCGTTCTGCTCTGTTTGCTGATACTCAAGTCTAATGTCTACTACTTCAAATTACCCATTCACAGCCTCATACCTGGATACTGCTTCCTGCAGGACCGTGACTCCTTGACATGCCTTTTCCATCATACATAGTCTGAAGCCTCTTTTCATGATCCCTCTGTGAACCACCTTAGCCAGGAACCTGAGTCTATATGACTATTTCCTCTGTCGGCCTCTTATTACTGATGCTGATTGTTGTTTCCTTCAGGCACTGAACTTCTTCACAAGTGTACCTCAGCATTCCATCTCTCCTTGCTGCATTCAGTCAGGATCATCATGCCTCAATTGTCTCAGTCATCATTCAGATTTATATTGCATTGCTCCTGTATCCATCCTCTCTCTGTCATCGGATGTTGCATTCCTTCTGGACCTGGACCTACTCCTGCTCATGGCCTCTGTCCTTCATTGCCAGTTGCCTGCCCTCCAGTCTCGACCTACTACCTTCTCTGGTCGACTTCCTGAGCTTGCATCACAGTTTTTGTTTATGCAGCCTTTGCCTAATAAAGGTCACTGCTTCCCATCGGGAATGGGACCATCCCATTACATCTGCTTTCCTCCCTTGGCTCCACATATCGACATTGACTGCATGTCCTCCCATTGACATCTGAGAATGGTAACCCTCTCTGGATCCACTGGGTCATTATAGCCTCTGTCCCTGTCCGATTGGCACTTCCCATCTGAAGAAGGACTCTGTACCTTGTCTGTCCCCATCCTCCTCCCACTGTTGAGTGGTATTGAAGACAGTTCTCTGTCTCCTCATCCTCATGCCTAGAAGCTGGTGTCTACATCAGCTGTGTTGGTCTTCCTGCTCTGCTGTAATGTCAACTGCTGCTCCTCCTGGACTTGAGCATGTCTCATTTGTGCTTTCTCCTCGATCCCATCCTAGTTCAGTCCTTCAGTCTCTTGGAATGTACTCCAGACTTTTCTTCCATCTCCGGATCACTTCCATCTCTACCTTGTTGGCTCAAAGCTTTGTTCCCTGTGCTGTGGCTCATTTAGGCATTCTACCATATCTCTGGCCACTATTTCTACTCAAGCAACTTCTACCCTCATTTATTCATTGCATTCTCCTACTCTGGCCATTCTTACAGCTCCCATCCACTACTCGATGGATCACTGTTCATTCACTTGAGGAATCTACTTTTATCTCACAGCTCTTGGTAACCTGCCTCAGAAACTCTCACGTTAATTTAACATTTTCCATACCACTCAATCAGCTCCCTCGATCGCTCTGGACTCACGTTTGGTTGGACATTGGAAACATACATGTCTCGCACATTGGATACTCCTACTAATCTTGCCCAATCATTCTTCATGGACTTCCCATCTACCATGCATTACAGGCTATCCTCTCGCACGGTATGGATGTAACTTCTTTATGCTCCAACTTACTCTCCGTCAATGCTCTCTTGGATCCCAGGACTCACAAGACATATTAAGGCACCTCAGACATTACCTACTTTTAGTCCGCAGCTTTCTACCACCATCAAACTTGCTGACTATGTCATTAGGCTCTTACTTCCTCAACAGACTCTGTTTCTTAAAAGACTTTCCCAGCTGCTTTCAGAGTATTCATAATTGGATTTCTACCATCTAGCTAGGAATGAATGCCACACCATCTTAATCACCATTTTGGCTCTTGGACATCACCATTCCTCATACAATCATCCGCACTTCTTCATCTAGTACCTTCAGTCGAAATAATTGCCCTTCCAGCAGACCCTTCAGCTCTCCATCACAAACTATCTACATTAATCTCTCAGTAAAGTCTATCACCGAGAACTGGTTTTCCTATTGCCATCCAGATATCTGCAACCATTAAGCCTACCAACTCTTCAGCATATCCTCCTCCAAGCTTCTCTCAAGGACATAGGCATCAAATTACCTGTAAGCTAACCAACCATAAGCCACCACACTGTATCTCACAGACATCACACTGCAGAAATACCTGTAATTGTTTTTTAAACTACAGGAGAGAAGGGTTATTAATTCTACTTGCTGTTGAGGTAGTTAATGTGTAGAGGCTTTTGTAAGTTTTGATATTGTTTTACTTTTTTAATTTAGCTTAAAGTGGAATTTAGCTTAAATGTTTCTGTGGCTGGAGTGACTGAAAAGTTTCTGTGACTGGAGTGACTGCACAGGGCATGCCCAGACTTGCACACCCACATAGCCCTTAAATTCTGAGTGAGACATAAACTGCAGGAGAGAAGGAGTGGTTAACCCTGCTTGCTGTGGAGAAGATCTCTATAAGTTTTGCTATTGTTTTTTAAGCTACAGGAGAGAAGGGTTAATTAATTCTACTTGCTGTTGAGGGAGTTAATGTGTAGATGATTTTTGTAAGTTTTGAGTAGGATTACGGTTTCCAGTTAGTACTGTAGTTGGCTGTTTTATGCTGCATGCAAGGGCATTTGGGATTAAAATTTCTGTTAGAGGCTGTGCTAGGATTAGTTAATTCTACTTGCTATAGGGAGAGTTAGTGTGGAGAGGCTGTAAAGGTAGTGTGGACCATCGGTAGGATTTTAGGGTGTAACGGTTGTGGGGCAGCAATGCATATAAACATACTGTGGAGGCTGGGAGGGTGCCCAATATGCCACAAGCTAAGGAGGTTTGAGGAAGAGGTTCAGTGGCTTGGCAGGGAGCTGGGGAGGTTGATAAATGAGGGGATGACTGCATTGGTAGGAGGGCTGACATCTGAGAGTATTGTGGGGGCACAACAGAGAAGCAACAGTGGGTCAAGGGAGGGGTCGGGGAAGGGGCAAACTAGCCAGGAAGCCAGCTGATGAATGGTGGACTCTAGTAGGATCTAGAAAAAGAGGAGCAGCAGTAGGCAGGAGAAAACACATAGTAAGGCAAAGGGGGTAGGAATCATGTTTGCTTTACTAGCAACACAGGGGAAATAGGACACAGGAGGAGATTGCATAAGGGATAGCACTCACAAAGAAGAGGGAGTGAGGGGCATTAGTAGGAGAGATTGAGAAAGTTGTGGCAGGGGAGTGATAATACTCAGAGAGGTGAGGAAGGAGGGAGAGGGAGGTTGGCAGTCAAACAGGAGGAGGGGGAGGGTTCTCAATTGAGAGTGCAGGGGAAGACACTGGGGCACATGATAAAAGCACTGTCTTGAGTCGTCCCAGAAATAAGAACCTGGGGGTGGTGATGGACACAAGGAAAGAGGAGGGGTGTACTGGTGTTGGGGGACTCTATAATCAAGGGGATCAGATTGGGCAGCAAGGGGGAGAGGCACAGTCAGATATGGGTGGAGTCCATACCAGGATTAAAGGCAGATAAGGCAGGGCAGGCAATCATAAGGTGCATAAGGAGGGGTAGGAGGAAACCACACATTGTGGTACATGTGGGGACAAATGACCTAGCAGGGGAAATGGTGGAGGTAACAAGGGAGAGGATTAAGGAAGTGGGAAGGTTGTGCAAGGAGACTGAGGAGTCTGTGTCCTTCTCCGAGGTGCTCCCAGTACCCTGCAAGAGCACAGTGAGAAAGGAGAGGATTAGGGAGTTGAACACATGGTTAGTAGAATGGTGTTGAACTAAGGGGTATGGGGTTGTGGGCAGCTGGGGCAGTACTTGGGATAATAACAATCTGTTTGCAAGGGATGGGCTGCACCTGAGTGGGAAGGGGAAGTAGGTATTAAAGCAAAGACTGGGGAGGTATAGTGCGACAAAGGTAGATTTAAACTAGATGGGGATGGCAAGTAGACAGCAGGTAGGCAGGGATCCAATAGAGTGGAGTCACAGCCTACCCTCCAGGCTAGCAGAGAAGGACTCGGGTGGCCAATAAAGGAGGGAGTAGAAGGGAGGAGATTGAGGCCAGTGAATGGAAGGGGGTAGGATGGAGGGTGGTTTCGTTGAATGCAAGAAGGTTACGAAACAAATCAGCTGAACTACAGCCACTCTTAGCAGTGTGGAGGGTGGATATTGCAGCTGTCTCAGAAACGTGGGCAACTGAGCACCGGGACTAGGATCTGGCAATCCCTGGATACAAATTATGCAGGAAGAACCATAAGGGGGGGTGGGGTGGCAGTCTATGTGAGGGACGGGATTAAATGCACAAGGGATGAAGGGGAAGAAAGGAGAAAGAGGCAATCTGGCTGTAGCTCCTAGACTCAAGAGGTAGGAAACTGTGGTTTGGGTGGTATACAGGCTGCCATCCCAGTCTGAGAAGTTTGAAAGGGAATTAGTGGAACAAATCAGAAAGGTATGTAGAAAAGGAAAGGTGGTCATCGTGGGGGATTTCAACTTGCTGGGGGTTGACTGGAGCATTCCAGTCACCTACAGTGCTAGGGAGCAAGTGCTCCTGGACGCAATCCAGGAGGGTCTCCAGACACAGTTAATTAGTGTACCTACTAGGCTAAAGAACACTTCAGATCTGGTATTGCCGAATGGGGAGGCAGTAAGGGAAATAAAGGTGGAGGACCCACTCAGCCGACAGCGCTACCTAACGTGTGGTTTATTATCATGATGTGTGGGAGCCAGAGAAATCAGTTACTCGGGTGGTAAACTTCAGGGTAACGGACTTTGAGAGGGTAACCTGTGAAGTGGGAGCATGAGGAAGGGTGCCGTCTGTTACGGTGACTCCTTCACAGTGCAATCCACTCACGGAGATTGAAAGGTAGGGCAACTGGATGAGGGGGTGGGCAAACTAGGTAACAGGATGTCGCTATACTTACGCACAGGAGGAGCGAGCACAGTGAGCAAGGGCTGGGAGAGGGTGGAGAGGCTGTAGGGGGTGGCGCTGCGGTTGCTGGTTGAGCTGCGTCGTGGTGTTGGGGATTGGCTAGTGGCTGGGGTACTGGGTTTGGGTCCGGGTAATGGTACGATTTTTTATTGTGCCCGTCCCAAACCTTTTTTTTTTACTGCTTTCACCCCCCCGACATGCACCCCCCCTGAAGCTGAGAATCCTTAAGTAGAGGGGTGCTGGGGGCGAAGCCCCCCAACAGAAAGCAGTAAAAATCTGTCCTGGCGCCATTGTCCTGGTGCACCAGGGTTGTCAGAGTGCCGAAAATGTGTTCGGCACTCTGACTGAGCTATAACAGTGTTCTTCTTTAGGTGTTCGCCATTATCACATAGACCCCTTTGAGAGGATGCAGGAAGTACTGAAAGGGAAACTGGAGGGCATAAGGCAGGAGATGGATGCGGAGCAGAAATGGGATATAATTAAACAGGGGATTACAGAAGCAACAGAATCCTGCACCAAGACACAGAATAAGAGGAGTATAACAAGAAAACCATGCTGGTTGAACAGCGAGGTTGTGGAGGTGGTGAGGGCAAAACGAATGGTGCACCAGAGGTATAGAAGGACGGGGAAGGTAGTAGACAGGGAGGAATATGCAAGATGGTCCAGGGAGTTGACCAGAAAAGTGAGAGAAGCCAAGGCTCAGAGGGAGCTGAGATTAGTGCAGGGAATTAACGGGGGGAGGAAGACTTTTTCAGATACATTAGGGAGAAAAGGAAGTGCAAGGAGACAATAATGAGGATAAAAAGGTCTGGGAAGTGGACAGAAATGGGGGAGGAGCAGGCAGAAGCACTGAATGAATACTTTTGCTCAGTGTTCACAGAAGAAAAGGGGGGACCGTTACAACCATGGGCTGGGAGGGTGGGGACAGGGAGAGGAGGTGACAGATAGAAGAATTGCGGCAAGTACAGTCCTAGTGGAACTGAGGGCACTGAAGGTAGACAAGGCACCAGGGTTGTATGGTATCCACACCAGGATGCTGAGGGAGATGGTGGAGGTGTTGGCAGAGCCACTGGTGGATCTGTACAGCACCTCACTGTTGTCAGGATGTGTGCCACTGGACTGGAGGATGGCACATGTAGTACCATTACACAAGAGCGGGCCAGGGGATGAACTGGATAATTATCGTCCAGTAAGTCTCACCTCCACAGTGTGCAAACTCATGGACACAATACTAAAGGAAAGACTGGTGTCATACCTGGAGGACAATGGCCTCCAGGATGTGAGGCAGCATGGGTTCATTTCAGGGCAGTCTTGTCAAACCAATTTGATACAATATTATGACTGGGTGACAGGTGAGCTGGATAAGGGTCATGCGGTGGATGTTTTTTACTTGGACTTCAGCAAGGCTTTTGATTTGGTGCCTCATGGGTGGCTTGGGGGGAAGCTAACTGGTGTAGGGGTGGGGCAAAAATGATGAACTGGATTACAAGCTGGCTGAGTGGGAGGCTGCAATGGGTGGTGGTGAGAGAGGAGCTCTCAAATCTAAGGCCGGTGACGAGTGGGGTGCCACAGGGCTCTCTGCTGGGGCCAGCATTATTTGGGCCTTCATATCAGACATTGCACACAGGGTGGTGAGCAAGGTAAGTCTGTTTGCTGATGACACCAAATGGGAGAAGTGTTGGATGGAGGGAGGGATGGAAGCAGCTGCAGAGGGACCTAAGCAAGCTAGAGGAGTGGTCAGAGAGGTGGCAGATGGGGTTCAATGAAAAGAAGTGTAAGGTTATGCACTTTGGAGTGAAGAACCCAAGCAAAGAATATTGGCTGGGGGGATTTAAGCTGGGGATCACTGAGGAGGAGAAGAACCTATGGGTAATAATAATAGGGACCATGAGCAACACTGCCTAGTGCAGGAGAGTGACTGCAAAAGTGAACGAAATGCTGGGGTGCATAGCAAGGGGTTTTCATCCAGGCAAAGAGAGGTGATCTTGCCCCTCTTCAGGTCACTGGTAAGGCTGCACTTAGAGTACTGTGTGCAGTTTTGGAGGCCATACCTAAAGCGTGGTATCAGGCTACTTGAGGAGGTGCAGAGGAGGGCAACAATGATGATATGTGGAATGGAGGGGAGAGACTATGAGAGCAGACTGGGAGACCTGAATATGTACACTCTGAAGGATAGAAGGGACAGGGAGGACATGATAGAGGCATTCAGGTATCTGAGGGGAATCAATAAGGATGAGACAGACGGGGCATTTAAGCTAAGGAGGGGGAGGGACACCACGGGGCATGGGCTAAGAATAGAGGGGGGAAGATTTAGGAGGGAAATGTGGAGACACTATTTCACAGAGAGGGTGGTAGCAAAATGGTATGCATTACCAGAATGGGTGGTATCATGTAAATCTGAGAACATCTTCAAAAGGGCATGGGACAGGGAACAGGGGAGAGTGAGGGTGAGGAAGATGGGGGTGGCAGTGGGATGACAAAGGGGAGGGTGATGGGGCAGCTGCAAACTAGGGGTGCTAGCTGGACATTTGAGCAGACTTAGATAGACTGGATGGTCTGTTTCTGCTGGCACATTCGTATGTTCATACATACATATGTTCGCACTTCAGCCAGTGCACCAGCTGAGCATATACAAGTATAGTTATAACATCATGCCCAACTACTTCATATATTCCTTAAACCAAACTTCCAATCAGTCTCTATACCTATTTGAGTACCATCAGGACTGCATCTGCAAATCTTCCTCTATTGTCTACTAATCACTTAAAGTGGTCCTCCTATTAGGCTCGCACAGACTCTCCTCTACTCATTTCTACCGTATGGCTACCTGCCTAGCTACTCATTGCCACTGCTACATTCTTTTCCTCCAGACTTTACCTAATCAGTCAAACCTTACAAATCAGATCATTCACCTATGACTGCACAAATCATTGCAATTCCCACCGTTCACTGTCTGGTAGCATAGTGGTCAAACTATGCTCTTCCGGCTCACTATGCCCCTGCAATCCTTTTGGACATGCATCTTTTATCCTTTGGAATTCCAGTTTCCATTCACCTGTCTTCAACTGGATCTACTCCACACTTAGGATTCTACCACTTCTTCAGGAAATACCTACTCTTCACACTCAGGATCATCAGTCAATCCATATCACCCATGGATTGAGGATGGACTATCATCTCCAAGGCACTCAAAGACTTTCTTCTGGTCATTTTCCATGTCACGAAAGCTGTCTTAATGAATCCTTGCTCACTACTCAATTCCTTGCTTCCAGACATTACCTTAAAAGTCAGTCCTTACTCAAGTGCGATCATTCACCCATGACATCTCATATTATAGTGCGCCCATCCTCCACTGTCCAGCAATTTCCGATCAATCCAGGCTTTCTCTGCTCACTACATCTACTCAACCCCCATGGACAAGCATCCTTCATCACCTCAGAATTCTGGATTTCATTCATCCTTCTTCAGCTGGATCTGCTTCACACCTGGGATTCTACCGCTCCTGCAGAAAAGACCAACTCTTCAACCTTAAGTTCATCATTCAATCTGCATTCTCCATTGATCAATGATGGACAGACATCTATATAAGAAGATCATCTGCCTTCAGTTAGCTATGCTTACTAGAACCGAGGACCTTCTTCTTTTAGCATGCCCAGAGGTCCTCAGAGGTTTCCTCCACATGGGTGTTTTTCCTCTCCTGAGTGCCAGAGGTTCATACTCTCCGTGAGTTGGAGGAGGTATCTTTTTGGGCCTTCTATTTCCTACAAATTACTGCCTACATACCTACTACTCAAGGGTGTGGATAGAGTTAAGCCACAAAAATTACTACAAGTTACACAACCACTATTTACCCCATTGCTATTCCCCAAACATTGAATGGGAGGGCTTTGCCTGTGGTTCAATGTGGGGAATAGCTCCTCCCACAACCTGTACTTAAGCCTTCTACTAACCACATTCCCTTGCTTAGGGAGTGTTTTTCGTCCACCATGATCCCCTCTTCCTCTTCTCTGGTGCTGTTCTCACCCTTGTTCCGGGGCCTTCTATTCCCTACAAATTACTACCTACATACCTACTACTCAAAGGTCGGAATAGAGTTAAGCCACAAAAAGTACTAGAAGTTACACGAGCACTATATACCCCATTGCTGTTCCCAAACATTGAATTGAACGACAGGCTTACAGTGCAGCTCACCAGGATAGAACCAAATTCTGCAGAATTCTGCACCAGAATTATTGCAGGAAACAAGGCAGTTTCAAAGTGGGTTACTCCCTTTTGTCACGTAGGAAACTGACACTCCATTTCATCCTTTTGGGCTTCACTGTACCTATCATATGCATTTAGAATATGGGCTAAATAAAACAAGCAATCCCATTGGCTGAAACAGTACACAAGTGGGCCATTATTTCTCAACAATGCCTGCTCCGAAACAAATTCTACCTAGTAACATAAGCACCCACCTGTTGCCACTATGCCCATGTTATGCCCACGTTCACTCCAGCATGCATATTCGCACAGTCGCTCCACGAAAAAATGCTGTACCACGCCAGTTAAATGACCGCAACAACACTTAATTTTAATTTACTAAGTAAGTGCGATTTCAAACCTATGGAACTGGAATCATTTGGTTTCCTAGAACATGTTATCTGGGGGTGCAGAATTCAGCTAATGAGCTCAGTGTAAAAAAATGAGGTACTTACTTTTTCTTTTAAAAAATCAATGTTGCTGTTCTGGGGCCGATTTCTACCTATCTCGATGATCAGTCTCTGGCAACCATAACCACATCAACACACATACTCTGAAAACATAACAAATGATGCTGAAAAAGTAAAAGTAACACTTCACTGCATAACACTATTCAAAACTCACACACCAACCTAATGGAAAAAAAAAACAATATCACAAACAGCAGCACCTTCCAGTGGCACCAAAGTGACTGTTTTATGGAACCCAACATTTCTGTTTATTTTTTTGCAATATTTTAGTATTTTTCTATAAAAGTATTATTTTAAAAAAATAATAATGTAAACTCATATTCTAAGTGTAATAATACCCTCCAGGGTGGTCGTGATGGGACATAATGGACCTTTCTGGGGCTATAAGACCCTCCGCCTGTGGTGTCAGGCCTCATTATGCACCTGGGTGGTCCGTTATATCCTAATAACACCCACCCTGTTGGGTATTATTACTTACATCTTTTTTCCCCGGTTCATTATTATCCTTTGTAGGGATGGGAGGGTAGGCTATGACTAAGTTCTGACTGTGACTGATCTGCTTCAAAAGGTTCTTATTTACTGTGATTTGTTCTGATTGGATAAAACAGGCAACTGTTCAAGACTGAATTAGAACCAGCTCAGAGGTAGATCCAGACCAGGTCAATCGAAAGAATTTAGTTACTTCTACTCCCTCATAATAACTCTTTTTTATGTCGTTTTATGTCATTTCATTTTTAAAGTAGTTATTTTATGTCTTTCCCCAACAGGCTGTCAAGTTTTAACATGAATAAAGCTCCAAAACCACTTACATCATCAGGACTGAGCCAGAACCGGGTCATTGGCAGATCAAAACCTGGTCAATACTCTGGACTAGATCAAATCGAAGTAGAGTCACATATGACTCTGATTCCCAGTCAAGTGAAGGTGGGCCATCTGGCCCTTATCTAACACAAAGTCAACTCTCCCAGTCCCTAATCTTTTGATCCTTTCACAGGCACATGCGTGAGAACAAAAAAGATATAAGATTATATGGGGGGTATTAAATATGTGCTCTGTGATGAGGTGATTCTTTTTTTGATTAAACGTTTTAGTTTTAGAATGTTATATTATTCCAGAATAATATGGCAGTCAAAATATACATCTCATTTATGACTTAAAAATAGTACCCCCCCTTTTCCCTTTGATATACAGGTAAACCATAGTTACTAAAATGTGTATGAAACATGAAACATAGACTTTGATGGCAGATAAGGACCGCTTGGCCCATCTAGTATGCCCATTTCCCTACCTACAGGATCGGCCGCAGATCCTAGTTAACCAACAGCCTATTTCTTCCTAACCCCCACAAGAATTGCCTTATGTCTGTCCCATGCATTCTTGAATTCTCCCACAGTTTTAGACCCCACAACCTCCTCAGGAAGGCTGTTCCATGCATCCACTACCCTCTCTGTGAAATAATACTTCCTCACATTGCCCTGGAACCACTCCCTTCTATCTTTCAATTGTGTCCCCTTGTTCTTGCACATCTCTTTTTCTGAAAGATGCTACCCTCTTGGACTTTGTTGATTCCACTGAGGTACTTAAAAGTTTCTATCATGTCCCCCCCTCCCTTCTTCCCTCAAGGGTATACATATTAAGCTCCTTTAGTCTCTCCTCATACGGCTTCTCTTGCAGACCCTGCACCATTTTAGTTGCCCTTCCTGGACTGCCTCTATCCTGTCTATATCCTTGCGGAGATGGGGTCTCCAGAACTGGATGCAGTACTCCAGATGTGGTATCACCAACTGTCTGTACAGAGGGATAACAACTTCCTGTTTTCTGCTGCTGATGCCTCTCCCTATGCATCCCAGTATATCCCCAGCCCTCCCTATTGCCTTCTCACATTGCTTGCTAACCTTAAGGTCATCTGATATGATTACCCCCAGGTCCCTTTCCTTTTTTGTTGTTGTTACTACCTCCCCCCCATTGTGTATTCTTCCCCAGGATTGTTGTTTCCCAGGTGCATTATTTTGCACTTCTTTGCATTAAATCCTAGCTGCCATACTTCTGACCATTCCTCCAACCTTGCCAAGTCCGTTCTCATCCTTTCCACGCCTTCTTGTGTATCAACCCTGTTGCAGATCTTTGTGTCATCTGCAAAGAGGCATACTTTTCCTTCCAGTCCCTCTGCAATGTCACTGATGAAGACATTAAAAAGTACTGGACCCAATACTGAACTCCTGCGTACCCACTAGTAATCCTTATTTCTTCAGAGTGGACTCCATTTACAATTATCTTCTGTGTCCTGTTGTCCAGCCAATGTTTTACTCAGGCTACCACCCTGGGACCCACTCCCAGGCTGGTTAATTTGACTATTAATCTTTTGTGTGGGACTGTGTCAAATGCCTTGCTAAAGTCTAGGTAGGCCATGTCCACAGCCCCTCCCTGGTCTACTACTTTAGTCACCCAGTCAAAGAAATCTATTAGATTCATCTGACATGACCTTCCCACTGTGGACCCATGCTGCCTTGGGTCCTGTGCCCCACTGGCCACTAGGTACTCAACTATTCTTTCCTTCAGAAGTGACTCCATCACTTTCCCTACCACAGAGGTCAGACTGACAGGTCTGTAGTTTCCTGCCTCTGTCTTGGTACCACTTTTGTGAAGAGGAATTACATCTGCCTTCCTCCAGTCCTCGGGTACCACACCATCCTCCCATGATTTATTAAAAAGAGTAGCCAGTGGTTTCACTAGTTACTCCCTTAATTCTTTTAGAATTCTGGGGTGAATTCCATCAGGACCCATTGCTTTGTCCACCTTCAGTTTTAGGAGTTCTTGCAGAACCCTTTCTTCTGTGAAAGGACTGGGATCGACCCCCCTATCAAGAGTGCTTCTGTTAATTGGATTAAAGGAGTCAGAAAAAAAAAATCACTGTAATAAGAGAGAGCAGACAGTATAGTGCAGTGGTGAAAATGTGGCAAATTGAGTTTGGATCCCACAACTACCACTTGCATGCTGTGTGATCATGAGTAAGTCACTTAACTTCCCTCTGCCCCCAGAACACACCTGGAAACAAGGCTCAGCTTAGTGTGTCTTTCCTGGCCAAAAATTGTTAAAAAAAAAAAAAAAGAAAAGGTTCACCACCATTATATAGGGAAAAAGAATAATCTTGTATAAAGACTTTGCATGCAACAGTTGTCCATATTTTAGTTCATTACACATAAATAATCTCCCATTGTTAGCTATTATTATTTAAGAAGAGAAAATAAAAATAAAAGTGAATCAGACAGAAAACGGTTTTGCTATATGTAAGGAAAACAAAATGTCATATGTCCATTTTCTCCATGAAAGCCAAATGGTCTTTGTCTGAATGAGTGGGTGAGCGGACTAAATCCCGGCCTGGTGTTTCTGAATATTGAGCTCTCAAATGTGTTGCTAATTGGTCCACTTTAAAAATATATTAGTCTTGCTATCTTTAGTAATATTGACTTTTTCTGGTGATTACAGAAAATTGTGCACCAGTTTCTAACACATACTGATGATGTATCAGGAACTTCCAATGCAGTTGTTGCACTTGGTAACTGAATTCGAGAAAGATACAATAACAATAGTTCTTGTATTCTAAGATATCTTTCAGTCTGGCTAATTTAAAAATAAAGTCTCTGTCTAAGTCAAAAGCAAGTGCTGCCAAAATCATTGACATAACTGTTCAGGTAGCCTCATGTGTTTTTATTTGTTGCTGTTACAAACTCAGAAAGCTCTGCCAAGTGTGGGGGGGGGATCTAAGTAAATTAAAAGTGTGTGTGTGTGTGGGGGTCTTTTTCTACAATTTGTGTATTTTTTGCACACATAGCACTTGAGAAAAAGTTTTATATAAAGTCTGGGAATTTGCACCTTTTTCATGTGCTTGAAAAAAGTTATATAAAGGTTGGGGTACTAGATACTCTGGAAGGCATACAGGTAGAGCACAGTAGGTGCTCAGGGCCCTTAGGGCCCACAGGGAACCTGAGGAATGGTAGAGTGGTATCAGTCTGGCTCCTGAAAGCAGTGTCTAGGGTGCATCTTTGTTTAAATAGGGCATGTTGCCCTCTCTAGATAGCCAGTTCCCCCCAGCACTGCCCAATTTCCCCAACAGCACACTAGTTCTACAGTGATTCCATCCTCTGCAGCACACCAGTAACCCCTGTACAGAACACCCCTCCAGTTCCCTTTGCAGCCAGAACCCATGCATGTCAGCCCCATTGATTCTCCAGAACACCCTTATGCTTGTTCTTCCTGACACCTGAACACAAATCTATCCCCCACACTACATACACTACATATACTAATACATTTATGTTACAGTACATTTGCATTGATGCATGGTCAAGGACATCACTCTCCTGAGGAGTACTACCATTCAAAGAACCAGTTAAATCAGACTGCAAAGCAAGTGGGTCACAACACCCCTGAAAGGCTCCTTTATCCAGCTGTGGCTTTGAGCCCCAAAACTGGGGACACACTTATCTTTTATTAATTTATTTTATTTAAACATTTGGTTACCAGGAAAGGCTCACTGAGCCAGGGCTCATTTCCAGGCGTGATGTGGGGAAGGGGAAACAAGTATACATATACTTTGGCAGAATAGACAGCTTGTATCTTTGATGATGACAGCTAGCTAAATTTACTTGCTAAATTTAACTGAAGGAGGAAATAAACAGGCACCTCTACTTCTCTTTTTGCCTCTTCTGGAAATGTCTTCTCTGAGTTGGCCGCCACACTCCATCCTCATTGCGGTATCCCTGGCACAGTGTGAAAAACCCGCTGCCATACTGCATTGTGGTCACATTCATATCCTGATGGTAAGCTCTGATTGGCCAGCCAATCACAGGAGGTAGGTGCTGAAAGACTCTTGAGCACACATCTAACTGCCACTTGAGCTGACTGGTGGCAGATTGTGGGGGTGGCATGAAGAGGGAAGGTGCTGGCTGGGCTCAGTATGTGTGCTCGAAGCACCATAGCCCCTGACAATTTTTAAAGGGATAGAAACAAAATGGTCACAGGCAAAAACAAAAACAAACTGTTAAAGGAGAGGTTCAAAGGTTGGGGGGGGATTCATTTGAACCTCCCTAATGCTAGATGGTAACAAGCCTGTTTTCAAATGCTTTAGGTATAACAACCATCCTACTATTGTAGTATCACAATTGATCCTCCACTTGTTCCAGCCTGTGTGAGATTTTATATCCTCCTGAATATGTCTTGCTTGGTAGCATCAATTGACTGAAGATTGTGTTTCAGTGCACACCAAATGTTCACCAGCAATCTCTTTGTAGCAACGACTTTATCCTGGGTGGCAGCAACTTCGGTGTGTAAGAACTCTGTTTTTTGATTGAGCACTTCATATTGTCAGTTGCACCTATCGAGCCATGCTATAGTATTTTCTTTGGATTTAGCTAGAGATTCCAACATATGTTCCATGTCCTTTTCTGACCCCACAGTTGAAGACTGAGATCGTGGCAAAATGTGGGTTGTGAAAGGTAAGTAGAAAACCTTGAATTTCAGGCTTTACAGTGAGAGGTGAGTAAACTTGCACCTGCGAGGTGGCCAGTGATGTTGGACTCTCAGTCCTGCCACACACTCCAATCTGGATTCTGGACAAAATCTTTGGTCCAAAGAGTCTATTTTCAGTGAAATAAACTCTTCGCAAATAGCTGTAAAGTATTCTTTCTATTTTTTGTCAGTATCCAAATTGAAATAGGCTGCCAAATAGTTTGAATAGCTGATATTTTAGATAAAAACACCAAAATCAGCACACATTCTCAGGAGCTAGGCTACATGCGGTTAAACCATATTGGATAAACACCCCTACTTTGAGTGTTACATTTTTAAATATATTCTTATTTAATCTTATTCTTGACTTTTCTTGGAAAGGTCTAAGATATCTATTTGGCATGAAAGAAAAGTACATCAAAAGTGCTGAATAAATAAAATGATATGTACAGGCTTTTATAAAGCATTAGAAAAACAGAAACAAGACAACCACATTGTAATCCACCTAAGTGGAGATTAAAAAAAATATGTTATTCTCTTAATAATCTTTTCTCACTTCAGCCTGTGCTTAAAAAATCCTCTGTCCATCTTCAGTCCAGAGGCAGAAATGCAAAAAATTGTTTAAGAAATTAGATAAACTTTATTGATTCATCAACGATAATAAACCACATATACAACAATAGATAACAAAAGAAACAACCCACCAATCAAATAAAAAACATATACCAAACCCTCCCCCCCCCGTTCACCCCAGCCCACCCTATCCCGTGGTGGAAAATGGTAGAACACAATTAAACAGGTAAGACATACAGTAGGAGGACTAATACTTAAATTGCACACAAACAATACTGTGAAATAAATAGAAGACAAATAGGAGGAGGAGAGCCCAGTCAAAAGCCTTAAAGTGTATAGAGTGGAGAAATGCAAATAATTAAGAAAACAGACATACAGTATACATAAAGTGTAAAATACACAAATAAACAACTTATTATCAGTCTCTCATAAGTGATGATAATATTTCCAAACACAAATATCTGCAACTTGAGACCATCATTTTTTTAAGCAAAGTTCCTGTTTCCAAGGATGACCTGGGAGCACTGGTGATGATAAGTGATTTGCTCAGGTTCACACAGTATGCAAATGGAGGCTATGGGAATTAAACCTATGTCTGCTGCATGTACCAAGCTCATTCACAGCTCATTATTCTAAGCTCTAGGCTAAACTGCCAGACAAATTTGACCTCAACCATCCACCTAAACAGTATTGAGAAGACAAAAAACATTAAAATGAGCAGTCTTTCCATTTTGCTTCCTAACTCTCCCTGATTATCAGGGAAATCCCAGATTTTAACTCCAGATATCTTTTGCCCGTTCTAAAATTGAAATGTCTGTTACTGAAGAGTATGACACTTTGAGGCACAACATAATGTCACACATAAAAGTTGCAGGTTGGTGCTGGATGCCGATTTGCTGACTAAGCATCCAGGTGATGTCAATCGGATTACTCATTTACACTATTGGTACTGTATTTCCAGTTTAAATAAATGCAAGAGTATAACTCTTTTAAAGGCATTGGGCTAGATTCAGAAAGGATGACGCAACCTGCACCATGGCGCAAGTTGTGTCCAGAAATGCTGTGGCCAAGGCATTGCACCAGATTCTGGTACAAAGTCACAAATGTGATGATGCAAGCCTGAAGGATGTAAATCACAGTCTGCGGCCTATGAAAGCATGCAAACAGCAGGCATGATGCAGAACGCATGATGCAGAAAGATGCCGTAACCAACACATGGAAGTAGAAGGAGCAAGCTGAAAGGAAGAGTGGAGCAACAGCTCCAGGGCAATGGGGGTAAGAAAAAGAAGAAAAGCAGCAGGCCACAAGGCAGAGGTGAACCCACACAGGGCAAAGGGGGTAAGTAGAGGAGGAAAACAAACTTCACACAGCAGGAGATGATATATCAATCCAGGAGGTAGATGCCCATGCAGCCATCCTATATGCCAGAGGTGGCAATAAGGCCACAAGAGATAAACGTAAGAAGCAGTGGGAGGAAATTGGCAGGCATGTCAATTCTGTGGCACATGCAAAGATGACTGTCCAGGAGCTACAGAAGCACTATAATGACAAGAAGCACAGGACAAAAGAGAAGCTAGCACAGAACCGCAGGAGTGCCCTGGCCACCAGTGGTGGAGAGAGCCAAGAGGTACCCCTAACAAGCCAGGAGGAGATGATAGCATCCCACCTAGCAGTCAGACTGTACAGGGAGTCAGCAGACTGTACACATACAACATGCAGAGTGGGACAGGTAGGAGATGCATGTGATCAGTAGCAATAGGTGATGTGTGTCCCAAACTGATAGTGAATGCATGCAACGGTGAAGCATGTATGCATGGGTGCATGTGGGAATGAACCCATGAAAGCACAGCTGCAGTGACTTGGCACAGAGGGCATCTGCACTCAAGCAAGTAAAGATCACTGTATACTATAGCCAACATATGAGTGCCGTGACTGTGTGTAAAACCATACAAGTGAGCAGTACTACTTGCACGGATGTGAAGGAAAGTGTATGGGCACCACACACGCTGGTGTTCATCCGGGGGTAGTGTGCCATGTACCAGTGTAGCGTTCCCTTTCATACTCCTGGGAAGCACTACCAATGATGGTGCATACATGGGGCATGTGCACCCCAAGATCATGCAATGTACTAGTGGATGGCCTGTGTGCCTGTACCATGGAACACAGCCAGTCTGCAAACTGGCAGCCACAGGAACACAAGGTTCTTGACAAAGAAGGGCAGGGAACAGAGTATGCAGTGGGCCACACATGTGAACAGTAATGGGACACACAGAAATAATGGAAGGGCAGCCCATGAGGACATGTGCAAAAGGGGAATGCAGTAACAAACACCCACATGCAGCAGTATGCAGGCCACATGCACCATAGTGGCATGCACGTGGCACACTGTGCCATGACAGCGCATGAGCCAGAACAGGAACATATGGAGCACATGGTAAGGCACACACTGTAACCACACACAGGCCAAGCTTGGGGGAAGGGGTACAGGTCCAGCCCCACATGGACAATAACACGCGTGTGTGTAGAGCGACTGGTACCTGACTGGAAATGGCACAGCACATTGTGGCCATTGAATCCCCTAGCAGCAGTTGCTCGGTGTGCCAACAGTAAAAGACACAGCCAGTGGGCCTGTCACACCCCGATCCATCCAACATGTCCCTGTGGATGTGGGAGGGTGGAACTCCGCAGGTAGGATGATGGTGGGCTCAGGAAACAATATGTTGCATGGCTACCCCAGCAGACCAACACATGTGGGGAACACATGACCCACACAACACACAAGCCACACACAGGTGTAAATGGCAGACACAGATGCTGTGGGCCACCAGTGCATGTGTGGCAGACAATATCCACAACATACAACCCTGCAATGCACAGGTATGCACATACACAAACATAAGTGCAAGGTAGTGCTGTAGCAGTGGCAATGGCAACAATGCCAGTGGGGACATAGGAGTTCAGACTGTAGCCAGTGTGTGCACACAGTCCGTGAGCACCAACAGGAATGTAAACATGCAAGGACAGCCAGGTGCAAGCTTCTGTGAACAGGGCTGACATGCGTATGCATATGGCTGCAACAGGCAATACTGTAGACAGGTGTGTGGTACACCAGGGAAACTGCACAGGACAAATGCATAGTACAGCCACACACTACACGCAGTGCACAGACACACACACACACACACAGACACACACACACACAATTGCCTGGTCCAGTGGCCAACATGCCTGGTGTATGTGGGAGCCATGACAGTGGAAGTGTGACGCCATGCACTGCAGACATCTAATATTCATGGTGTGAGAGCACTGTAGGCAGAAATCCAAACTGTCCCATGCCAACATGCAAGGAATGCCATGTGCAACATAAGCAACAGCAGCAGCAATATACGAAAACAATGGTGTAGGGGCAACACAGTGATGTGGATATGTGGCTGGACCACACACATATCATCCACTGTGGGGGGTGTTGCACTGCAAAGGGCATCAAACCAATGTCCAGGGGAATATACAGGGTGGGCCAAGAGACAGGCATGTGTGTCACAACAGCAGTCCACAGCATGTGCCACACCAGGACACGTGGTTGACCTGCAAGCACAGACAGGTAGCAACTGGCAGGCAGTGCAACATGGCCAGTGTAGGGACAGTGTCCACATCATAGCACACTGAGGCAGTGACATGTATGTTGTGGAATGGTAGTCACTGTATCATGTATATCCCCCAACAGGGCACACAGAGGAGCCATCTGAGGAGGACAGACCAGGGACAAGCGGGCAACAAAGTGGCCATAGGAGGCAGAGAGTGCAGCATGCTGTGGATGATGAAGAAGATGATGATGACAGCAGCAGTAGCAGCAGCAGCACTACCACCACCACAACCACCCACAGCAACAGTAGCAAAAGCAGCAGCACAGCATGCCACAGGAGCCTGGAGGAGAGCTCAGACGGCCAGCCTGCAGGGATGCAGGAGGACAGAGCAGGGGTGGGACATGGTAATGACCATGATATAGCAACAGATCATGGGGTTGCCCAGACACAGTCATTGGATGGCAGAGTCCATGACATGGACAGCATACAGGACAATGTTGCAGATGACCTCAGCCCATCGCTGATAGCAGACCTGGAGGCCACACTGGGGGCAGCTGCTTCAGACCAGGCAGTGCAGGACTCACCAGTAATACCATTTGATACATACTGCCAGAGTGTATGCCAGGGCCAAGAGGTAGATACTGGAAAGCTTAGGAACATACGGCAATGCACTGAGGCACAGAACCACATATTACAGGCTATAGGCCCTAATATAACCACAATAGAGGCCACCAGCAGGGAAACATCTGTTGCCTTGGCGGATGTTGTTGTGGCCCTGCACATGGTGCAGTCTGCCATGCATGAACAAGGTGAGGCCCCAGACAGGGCAACTCGAGCCATAGAACAATCAACTGCATGTCAGCAGTGGCACACAAGGATGATGGCATCTGCCCTGCAGGACATTGTAACAGCCCTGCGGCACAGGACCCAGAAACAACAACACAGGCAGATGAACCAGTGCACACAGACAGATTATGCTGACATCACACCACAACCAGCACCGGTCACCATGCCAAGCACAAGTGCTGCTGTGTGTGTGCCAACAGCTGCAGTGCCAACACATGCCCCCCCATGGTCATACAGCTAACCATGGGTGGTGCCTGCAGAACAATAACAACAGGCCATGGAACTGTTGCTAATGGCAACATACCAGCAGAAGTGTCACACACAAATGGAAAAAGGGGAAGGAGAAGTGTGCAGATACCTGGTGAGAGGGAGGGAGCACTGTGCAGACACATGGTGAGGGGACCATGACAGGGGAGGTTGACACACACACCGGTGGGCCAGGCAACACAGATGGCACCCAGCCTGTGGCAGTGCCACAGCAAGACCAGCAGACCCCTCATACCCTGCCACGTCAGCGTGGCAGGCCATGGAAGCGGAAAGACCCCCCCCCCAACTTGACCTCAATCATGCACACAAGTGATACACTGGAATGGGCCCTATGGACTAACACAATGCCACAGGGGTATGGGTAGAGGGGTAGGTATGACTGTATGGCCATGTTGAGCCTGCCACAGTGGGACATGCGGGTATACAGTGTAATGAGGTTGGGGTTAGCTGTGTGTTACATGTGCTGTGCAGAAACAGCTAAAGGAATGTACAGTGCAATACTATACATGGGATGTGTAATCAACACCCATGCACAATGTTAGCAGTGTAAAGTGGATAACTGACAAAGACGTCAGGTCTGATTTTGCGATGTGTAAATCATGAAGAGTCAAATACCACTGTGACGTAGTGTAATACATCCATACAATGCTGCATAGTAGCATGTAGCAAAGTGGAGTACTGAGATGGGGCCAGACAGCATTCACGGGCATGCACACACAGGACAGTATGGGTGTGACGTGTTGCACAGTTCAATAGTAAGGTACAACAGGGCGTGGGTTAAGAAGCCACTAAGCACACATTGTGTGGTGTGTCACGAGGTGCAGCTGAGTGACTGAACCACCCAGGAGGTGGGTACACCACCCAATAACACACACCCTGGTGTGCTATATTGTGATATGACATTGGATCCATGTATACAGTTAATGCAATGTAATAACGTTCATAATGAATGAAATTCCTCTGGCATGTATTCTGCAGGATGTACCCACAGTCATGTGACAAAGTTTGACCAATGACAGTACAGGATTAGCAGACATCATTGTATGATTTAGTAATATTACACAACAGAGTGTGGCATATCATGAGATACTGTATCATCATGCTAAGGGTGCATTGTGAGGCACGAGGCCACAGGCTGAGTGTCTCATGCATTCGAGACATGATGATATCCCATGATATACCACACCCTGGAGTGTATCATTGCGATTAGAAAATGGTCCTACAGTGTTAGTAAATGGCTGATCCTGTTGATGAGTTCTGGACCATGTTGATATTGTGAGATATCATAACGGGTCATGGTCTGCAGCAGCCATCAGTTTCCCAGATGTATCCTTGCCATCTTATAACACAGGTTACGCCACACTACCCAAGGGACAGTGGTAGGCACAGACACCAGACCGCAGAGGTCAGGGCAACGTGGAAACACACATAGCACAGGTAGCATACACTCCCATGGTGCGAGGCAGTCCATGGCGGAACACGTGCCATGCACGGCACATGTGCGATGTGTATGGCATGGCTGCACACAGTGGATGGATGTGAAAACCACAGTCTGAGACATGCCACAGCAATGTGGGTTTACCCATTGCCATATGCTATGTTCCAGAGGGGCTGTGGAGGGCACATGCACAGACATGCTGATAGTGCCATGGAGACACGGCAGGTTAGACACCCGGACACAGCCTACAGTATGCCACACACACACACACACACCACACGTGCTGTGTCTGCTGCAATGACCATGGCATTCATGGTGTCATGCATGGCCTACACAGGGCAGCATGCTCACCACCCCCATGTGGTTGCAAAGACCACAATGTCATACCCATATGCAGCATGCACACCTTTGATGTGTAGTAGGCCATGCCCATGTAGCCCCATGCAGCACACAGCACCACAACCCTGTCATGCCCACCTGTGTCTGTAGAGCAGACCACCACATGCATGACCTGTCATGGACATGTCCACTATTCCCAGCCCTGCCACCCAATGCTGTACCCATGTGGCATACACACATATGATCAACACTGTACACACTGGCTGCCTAGCATTGGGATAGCAGACAAGCTAGATACATGATATGGTGCTTTGCATACTATGCTGGATTGAATTGCTGTAGGACAATGTCATTGGCACAGAATAGCCTGAACAGGTCAGTATACCATCAACAGAGAGTTACATGTCTGGGCCACTGGTACATATAGCCGTGTCACTTACAAGGTGGATCATGCCTGCCTCTGGTAGCTTGTGTTGTACGGGTGTCCACAACTGCACCACACATGTCTGACCACTCTGGATGAGGTGTGTCTGACTGACAGCTGACCTGGGTGATGTGTGGTCCCAGTGCTGTGTACAGGCAGTGGCAGGACAACACACATCCAACATCTCAGTGCACAAGCAACAGTACGGCTGTGCCTGACATCCATGCATGTGTTGGCGGGCCCTGCTCTGTGTGACATTGTTCCAGTGCAGGCCCATAAATACTGCAACATGTTCCCAATGGATGGACTGGATGCCAGTAACTGTGGCCAGCAGTGCATGGGGACACAACATCACACATGTGCAGATCCTGTACACAAGGGGGCATGTCAAGTGGCATCCTGGCATGACACTCACCACACAGCACCTGCACAGGCCATGGTACACAACCACAGTGGCTGCAGTGCATGCGTGCATGGGAAATCTCACACAGAGTAGGTCCATACCCTACCAAAATATAACGAGGCAACAATGCAGCATTAACGCTACTCCAACAGCATAATGTACAACACAGTGAGTAAACATGTAACAATGGTTTATTCATTGGACTGGGTGTGGTTACAAATGGGGATACAGTACAGACACATGTGTGTGATATGGACATGGTACTGGAAATGCATAGACATTTGCGATACCTGCTTGAATGAGACTACAAAAACAAAGCATGAGCAGTAACATAGTATAAATGACATGACACACATGCAGCACATATGCCTAATGCACAACCTTGCTGTGTACAGCTGAAGACTACAACATGCATGGCACATGGTTGTGATTCCATATCCCCTCCATTCCCCATCAACACTGGTGTCCCTCAGGGCTCAGTGCTTGGTCCCCTACTCTTCTCCATTTTCCTTAATGATCTTTCCACAGCCTGCTCATCCTCTTCTATCCACATGTTCGTTGATGATACTGTTTTGTACCATTCCGGCAAAAACCCTGCTGCTGTGCAAACCAGCTTACAGCATGACTTCAACCAAGTTCAGCTATAGTTTACTTCTCACCAGCTTTTTCTAAACACCAAGAAGACAGTATCAATGACCTCTGGCACCAGGCAGAGACTCTTTAGGCTCCCGGCCCTAACCACCTTCCACACCCTTGACGGGACCATCTTGGAGGACACCTCCTCATTTCAATATCTGGGAGTTTGGCTGGATCAGCACCTCAACTTCTCTGTGCATATCGATGCTATCCTGAAGAAACTGTGCCCCAAGCTTGGTGCTCTGTACAGGAATCGTAGTTGCATCCCGCTGACTGTGAGGCTCAAAATTGTCCAGAAGATGATACTCCCCATCTTTGACTACTGTGACGTAGTCTATGGTGCTGCTCCCAAATCTTCCTTGACTAAGTTGGACACTCTCTTTAACTCCTTCTGCTGCTTTGCTATTGACTCCCCTTCCCGCTCCCACCACTGTGAACTCTATTGCTCTCTAACCTTCCTTCCACTATCTCACAAACGCATCTCTCACTGTGCCAAACTAACCTCCAAATTCTGGTTGGGGGGCTCCCCTCCTATCTCTCATCCTCTCTCTACACTCCACCTCCCCCACCCACTCTCTCAGATCAAATGATGCCTGCACCTTGACGGTCCCTCGCCGCTCCACCCTCATCGGTCAGATAGGTTTTGTCCATCGTTTCCCTAAAATCTGGAAATTCCTCCCCCCTGAAATATGTCACACGTCACTCCTCCTCCAACTACTCCCTTACCTCTGCTCTACACACTTACCTTTCCTTCAGCTGTTCCTGCTTTAACCCACCTTAATACCTATCCCCAGTCCCTGCCTTCCTACCATGACCCCCTCTGGTAGGGTTCTCAACATCCTGAAGGGGAAATCAGGAAATGGCTACCCCTTCAGTTCTTGCCTCCCCCCCCTTCCCCTCCTGCCCTTCTCAGTCATCAGTGTGCACAGCCTAACCCCATCCTTTTTACTCCAACAGCACTTGCGTACTACCTCGAGCCTGCTCCTGGTACACTCATGCACTATAAATGGTTCCATCACATTATTACTGTTTTGTACGTTCATATATTCTTTTATATGATTTTAGACGTGTAATTTACCCAATGTTTCACTTCTGCTTATTGTACAATACCTTGTGTTCCTACTGTTGCACAATTTTACAATGTTGTATTGTTTGTACTACCCACATACTATTGTAATTGAACATCCTTCACAACCCTATGTAACCCCTCCCCCCAGGTCGCACAGTGAGAAGAGCAACTTGTTGTTCAGTGTGCCCTCCTGGTGAAATATTTCAAGAAAGAAAGAAAGGAGCAATGTCCAGGGTATTACCACATGTAGCACCATATGGGGTGTTGAAATTATACAACTGTCACAGCGGGATAGGCTATGTAACCAACAGTGTCACTGGATATGCAGCACATGGCACATAAGTGTGTGTTGAGTGTTGCTAATGCAACCACACTACAGTGTATGTAATTGTCACACGGCGGGCCATCATTGCATGCAGTACACCATGTAGGCCCTCAACATGGCGCATACATTCTGCAATGTGGCCCTGTAGAACCTGTAAGGCTGCATCCTGCTGTGCATGTGATCCTGAGATCTGCTGGCCCACACTGTCCCCCATCACCCTCTGGTGAACCTCCACACCACAAGGCTGCACAGGCAGAGCCGTGTCCACCCCACCATCATCCCCTGCACCCATTGCACATTCTCCACCTGCAGTCTGTTGGTCCTGCCCCACACATTCAAATGGCACCCCTATCTCCTCCTGTTGGCCTGCTTGGTCTGACACATCCCCATCCTGGTCCTGCACCACCTGTGCATCCCCCTGGCTGTGTCCATGGCCTACAGCCTCCACAACCACCTGCACATCTGCAGCAGATGCCTCATCCCCAGTACCCTCTGTGGCCACATTCTGATGGACAGTGTCCCTCACTATGTTCTGGACATCATCCATATGTTGGGATGTGTCATATGTGTCCTGTGAGGCTGTGGCAGTATCAGTGTCAGGCACATGGTGCACTGGTGCAGTGTCCATGTTGTTGTTCACAGATGCCGGTTCCTCTTCATGACCATCACCATCAGACTGCTCATCATCCATGGGTGGTAGTGGACATGCACGCCTATAAAGTGATCTTGACCGGGACTGTACTCCTGTGCCTTCTCACTCTTCACATGACCCATGGCCTGGAACATGATGCATGCCCGAGGCATGTCTGGCACCACCCCCTACTGCTGTTGCACTGTCCACCTGTTGGAAATGGGAGCACAGGTGTAGTACCCTGCCATTGTGAGGCCACAATTCCTATAGCTAATAGACCTCACTGTGTAATGCAGTGACCACTGTGCCACTGTCATCCATCACTGTCCTGTGCTGTGATGTGTGCTGCCCATACTCCCACTGGAGGTACAAAGTGACAGACATACATAACCACAGTGGAATAAGGCCACACTGTCTATAGTGCATGCTCCATTGTGTTGCTGGCACCACGTCGCAGAGCTTCCCCCCCGCACCTACCCTCCCTAGATTCCCCCCTCACTTTGTCCCATCACCTCTTGCAACAGGCCACGGTCTTACAGTTCACCACCACCTGTGGTACAGCATTCCACCCATCCCTTGCAATTACCTTGCATATGTCTCCTCATCTCCCTCACAATACATTCTCACTCACATCACAGACCATGCCTCTATCGTATCCCTCCCTCTTATGAGGCTGAGGATCTCCCTCTGTCTGTGTCTTGCCTATCCCTGTCACACATTTATGGCTGTCAATGTGATCCACTCTATCCCTCCCCTCATCAAAGGTGTACATAGTTACCTCCCCCTGCCTTCTCTTGTCTGGCATGCCCTCCTGTCCCTGGCTGTGCTGTGTTGTTCAGGGTTGCACCCACTCCACTGATCTGAAGTCCATCATGTGTAACGTGCCACTAATGGACACAGTACACCAGGGGTGGCCTGACCAGTGACCCATTTATGGGGAGGTGTATCACAATACCCCTGCGGGATGGTCCCCTTGCTATGCACCCTGGCATCATCTTGGCTCATTCTGCCACCTTCCTACAGTGCGCACTGTTGTACATGCCCCTGTTATATGTGCACATAGTTCATTCTCCTCCCCAGTGCTTCACTACTGTACTCCTCCTAGGCAACCGTCCCTCCACTGGTTCCTTGCAACAAACTGCTGTAACATGGATTACTAGGCAGAGGCCACCATCTGCCATGTCACTGATCACTGCTGCAATGTAGTCAGGTCATCCTGCAGCCCCTTACAGCCTTATATAAGATCGACCACCACCATGTTGGTGTTGTCTGCACTCAGACTGATCTTACATCATCTCCCATGTGTGATACCAGCTATGTGACAAACAAGGAACACCAGGCACAGCACATATCCCTGTGCCACCCTACCTCTCACTACCCTCAGTGTTGGACCTCCACTCCCACCACCACACTCTTCCGCCTACCCTATAACCAGTGTTATGGTTGTCACCATCTGTGCCCCACTCCCCCACAGATATCGGCATTCAGCACAGCCCCACATTGGTCATGGGGTCATATGGGATGCTGAATGCCAGATACAGAGCATCCACTGCATGGGCCTTGTCTGGTCCCCTGTGTCACCCAAATGCACTACTCTATGAGATTGGTCCGGCAGACTCTGTCTGGGTCACACCCATGCTGATGCCCACCCAGGAGGCCATTGTCCTTCAGAATGGTCACTGGCCTCTCTTTCAGGTATGTCCCTGTGCCTCACTCACACTTGCCATGTGGCATCCTGGTCTGTGGTTCCCATGTCCAGCCTTTGGGCCACTGTTGTGTATGTTTGCCACATGGGCCATCCTCCAGTTCTGTGGAATGCATCCTATGTGCAGGGGGTTATTGCACGGGTCAATCAGTGGCCCTGACAGTACCTCAGCATGCTGCATCTGCACCCTGGGGTGACTGCCATCTGACCCCTACTGCCTCATCGACCCTCGGTGCCCTCAATCTGTTTTAGTACCCAGTCCCTGTACTCCTTATGTCTGCCACCCCTTTCCTACCACTGCCCACCTCCCCTACATTACCAACCCACCCGTCCCCTGCGTGTCTACTGTACAGATGTGTACATATCATTACTCTGCATGATCGACTCCTCACTCCACCCACCCCTGTCCTTCCACAGACAGACAGACTATCTGGTCCTTGTTGTTCCCATATTCACGTATGCATCCGAAGTTGTCATTTACCTCTGTGTACAATACCTTGTGCCAGCATCAGCTCCCTGTGGGCCATGGCTGCCCTGGCTGGTCTACTGACCTCTGGACATCTTTATATATATCTCCTTCACCTACCCCCTCCTGGCCATTATTAACCCCCAGAGTGCCTCTATCATGGCTCACACAACCTCCCTGCCGTAAGGGCATCCATCTGGGGGTCCATGATCCTTGGACAGTGTTCTAGTACATGCCCCTATGTGCTCGGCAAGCCCCTTTCCCATAGCATCTCATCTCTGTCATATGTCCCAGCATGCTTGTATACACTCTATGTGCTCAGCCAGCACCTCCCCCATCAATGTACACTCTGCCCACCTAACAGCATTCACCTTTGTTACCAGATCTTCAACATCCATCCCCATGTTGAGCGTGACACACACTGAGGACTGCTCAGTCCCAGCCAGTGGGTCCTCCACCACCACACTCCCACTCATCACCCCATTGGACAGTATAGGGTCCAGAGTGTTGCATGTCTGAGGTGGAGCATGGACCATGTGCATCAAGTGCCTGTTTTGCCATGCCTGTATCAGGTTCTGCTTCCTTGTACATGTGCCAGTTGGGGTGCTGCAATCCACCACATGGTGGATGGCAGTCCTCCATCAACACAGTGTCCCCCTCCCTGCAGCCCATTCTGCTTTACTTTGCTCACACCCTGTCCAGGTACACCAATTGTGCTGAGGGTCCCTATACTACCCCCAACCACAGTGTCATGTCCCATGGGTCCTGGCATTCCAACTATCGGGCCCCTGTCCTGCCTTCCACCCACACATACTTTGCATGACTTCACCCCTCCCAACCATGCATAGTACCCCCTTCTCCCCTTAGCCCTTTCCTATGTGACTTTCCTATACCTCAGTACACTCATCTTACAGCCCGGGTACTAGTTTGCACACCTTTCCCTGCTTGGCGCAATGTCCCCCCTCCCAGCTGCCATGTACTGCTCTATGTCAATTGCATATGTTCCCAGGCTTCACGTGATCACTGGGACCACTCTCCACCCTGCTCCCATCACCTCTGTAACCCTTCCCCCTTATATCATCCCTCTGTGTCCCCTCCTCTATGCCGTCCCCATTACCTATGGGGTGGGCCTGTCAGGCCCCACTCTCAGGGACCCCTGCCTACCGGCTGACCCCTGGAACCCCACTACTACTCAATATCCACATTTGTTCCCATGTACCTCTCTATGTTCCACCAATGGTCTGGCTGTCTGACCGGGCACTTGAGGAGGGTCTGGCATGACCCAGTATGGTTGGCACACTGCGTTGAGGTGGCATTGCGTGTATGCATGTACCATCGCACACCCCATGTACCCATGACCTGGTCCTCTTGTCGCAGGACACCATCACATGACATTGTTACACCCTGCTGCCTGTCACCTTGTCCCTCTGACCCCATGGGCCCCCCCAAGCACATACATGTCCCACACATCACATGCACCATGGTGGGTGTGCTGCTGTCCTGCATTGTCCGCCACCACTATGATGACCGTTTCATGTACATGCTGCTACAGACACATGTGTTCCGCCATGGCATGTATATCTCAGCAGGCCCATCCGCGGAGTGGGGGGGTTCTGGTGGTTCTGGGGAACACACACATGGGGGTATTTGTCTCCACTCAGTTCCACACTATTTGTTTATTACATGCATTGCTATATTGGTACATGGCCATAGCCATGACAGCACAGTCACAGACACCTTTGTTCCCACACTGTCTCTGAGGGTACCCTCACAACTCCCTTTCCTACTACTGTTACCGGCAGTCCCAATACTGTGGCATGTACCCGGTGCCTGCAGTTACATGTAGGCCATGACTGTAACCCCCCCCCCAGAGCCCACTGTTACACCTTTGCCGCAGCAGAGACAGTCATTGTCTGACCAGCGTACAGGCCCTGCTCATCTTCTGTCCCCGTCAGGGGCCCATAGTGGTTCCCAGCATGCATGCACCACCATAGAACATTGGCCAGTACATGCCGTTCTGTGTGCAGGGCACATGTACATACTATGGCAAATCACCCTGCAGGCATGCTACCAGGTCATAGCCCCACCTTGCCCCTCCCCTCTGTCCTGCAAGGAGCACATGCCCCAGCATGCGCACATTGCATGGCATGGGCCCTTGTACTGGCTCATGTGTGATGGGTCACTGCACACACATGCCAGTGCCCATCCTAGTAGCCCTGTGAAAACAACAGGTGTGTATGTGTCACACATCCTGGTGTCTGTGTAGCACACATCATGGCTTGATGTCTGCACACATGGTGCACCTGCTATGCAACCCTGGTACAGTAACCCACACATGGTATGACCATGCATGAAACCAAGCTCCCAGACTGTTGTACATTTGCTATGTGACCTACCTTGGGTTCATGGGGCCATTTCCCTTCTTGCTTGCTGGTGTGTGCTCCTCCGTCCCTCCTCTGACTGCTGTCTGTGGGCACTGCCGTCACTCCCACCTATGGATACATGAGTGGACAACCATTAATGTCTGGAGAGGGCCCTGTGTTTGGTTGACAGATGTGGTATAGGCATGACTGTTACATGTATGAAATACCTACCATACTAGCGTGGCCTACCTATCAGCATGACTACATCAGCATCCACGGCCATCCTCCTCATGTGCATCAGTATGGCAGCGTCCCTTCTGGCAAGGTCCTGCCAATAATGCTTCAGCTGCCTGGGTGTTCTCCTGACCCCATGCTGTGTGAACAATTTGGCAGAGATCCTCCTTCACACCTATTCCCTTTAACCAGGGGTGTGTGTTTTGCTGGCAGGGTGCAGCAGGTACATCTCTGCACTGGCAGACAGGATGTGGCCATGTGTAACTGTCGAATTCACTGCTGTAAACTCCCTTGCGCATGGCGTCACATTTCGCATGCTGTAGTGTGCGCTCCCTGCATAACTATTCAACATCGTGATGCACACTGCAATTGCATGTCATTCCACTGCCTACCGCAGGTTGTGTAAGCATTTACTGCAGGTTGAGCTTTGCGTGATATCTGCCCACTGGAATCTGTAGTGCATGTACTGTACCATTGCATGTGTTCATGGGCTGTGCTTGGTGTGGCAGTCACTGTGGTTGTGGTGTGTGTTAGTACTGCCCTGTGCTACACATGTGTACCTTCATGGTGGTGCAGGCCTGCTTGGGGAGGGGGTGTGGCATGGTTATGGTGGTGTGGCAGTGCGTTGTCTATGTGGCATGTCTGTGGTGTGACTTTGTTTGTCCTGTGGGTCGGGCCAGACATATGGGTTCCATTCTGGCCACTGGCAGTACCTTTCAGTGACTGGTCAGCACTGCCTACATGCCTCTCTGGCCCCATGTCCACACCCTACTGTGACACCCTGTCATGGACACATCACTCCTTCCAGGGGCAGCTTGGACTCCACAGTTGATATGTGTGGACGTGTGTACCGACACGCAGCATCCTCTCGCACACTGTCCTGTAGCACTGCAGTTGCCTGCATTGTCCACCAGGGGTGACACACCAGATGGGGCACTGTTTGTGTCACAGTGCACCTCTGTGTGGTGGACTGCACTGGGAAGACGTTCCTGTGTGGTGGTCTGTGTTGCTGTAGCATTCACATGTGTTGCCATTCACTTCTTGGCAGCCTTCACTGTTTGGATGTACGTCAGCCGGTGCCACTCGAGGCTCACAGCTGTCCCTTAGGTGAAATAGTTCCTAATGAGTTCTGCATGGACCTGCTGGCCTGTTGTTGCATTGCCCGGTATTCGATGATGATGATGACCCACATCTGCATCCTCATTGGCCTCTTCTGTGTCCCTGTCACCATGCACAGGATCATCTGTTGGCAGTGGTACCCTCTGGCTCAGGGCAATATTGTGCAGGATGCAGCATGCAAGGATGATCTTACAGCACATTATTGATTTGTATTGCAGTGCTCCATCTGCTCTGTCCAGAAACCTGAAGCTTGCCTTCAGGATCCCAAAGGTTCTCTGAATTACAGCTCGTGTTGTGACGTATGCATCATTATGCACCTCCTCTGATGCATTCTGTGGGTTTCTAACCAGCGTCATGGCAGGATCCGGGTCGTGCCTGAAAACAGTCACTTGCTGGCTAGTGCACTTACCTGGTTAACAAAAACTAAATAAATAAAAATAAATAAATCAGCCATGGCAGTTGGGGATATCCATTGTCACCTGTGGAATGTGCAGTACAGTGGACGGTTAGCCATGGACTGGCAGCATGTCATGTCCAGTTGTCTCTATGCAGTGTACCCAGCCCATCATGCTCTATCTGTGTATGTCTCCACTCACCTATCAGCCATCTGCCTTCCAATTCACCTCTCTGGAATGCCTGGTGCAGGCCACTCTGCTGGAGTATGAAGGAATCATGGCAGGATCCAGGATGCTTGGCCACCACATCTATTATCTGACAGTGGCTGTCACAAACCACATGGATGTTCTGTGAATGGTACCCCTTGTGGTTTACAAAGACATCTCCATCCTCCAGTGGTGCTTTGATTTCTACATGTGTGCAATCGATGGTGCCCAGGACATTTGGGAACTGTGCTAGTGCACAGAAGGCCTGCTTGGTGGCCTGCTGCTGTGCACCCTGTGGGAAGCCAAAATATCTTTCATGGCATCGCAGCAAGGCATCCACAAACTGTTTCAGGCACCAGGACACAGTGGCCTGGGATATTCCAACCATATCACCACTGGGTCTTTGGAATGTTCCAGTGCCCAGACAGCACAGTGCTGTGCTTACCTTCACATTGACAGGTATGGCATGACCCCTCTTTGTAGCTGTGGCCAGATCCTCCTCCTCCAGCTTCTAGCACAGCATTGCAATGGTGGCCTTATTCAAACAGTACCGTCCTATGCACTGCTCCTCCTTGTGTTCCTCATAGGACTGTCTGGCACTTATCACTCGGGGTGGGGGCAATGCACCTGGCTTGTTGCTGTGGCTGTGGTGGCACATTACCCTGCATCCTGCCATTGCAGTTCCTCCTCCTCCTTCGCTGCCTCAGCCAGCTTTCTGCTGCCAATATGATGCTCAGTAGGGCTACACATATGGGCATGGTTATCCTGTTATACAGTCACACTCTACAGTCTGTTCACTGCTTCCTTTGGTGTGTCTCCATTGTACTGTGTTGCACTGCCCCTTTTATAATGGTGTGCACGTAGACCACCTTTTCAATGGTCTAAGTGGTGGGGCCTTAGATGGATACAGGCTGACTGTGCTGTGTTTCCTGAATACAGTGTTTGGATGCTTCATGCCATGCAGCATGTCACAGTTTTTACAAAGACGCAGTTCTGGATGCAAAGCACAAAGTGCAGCTTCTCTGGGTTTTGCCACATCTTGTGTTTCTGAATCCCACTCAATGCAACTTTTGATGCATCTTGCTACTTGCGTTGTTCTTTTTGGATGCATTTTGCAGGTGTCCTACCTGTGGCTTTGTGAACCCGGTCCATTATGTTCCTTTTTTATCTTTTCATTCCACAGTGAGGTAGCAGGTTCTTCCAAATCTTTTTCTGCTATTAAAGTTACAATCTCCTAACAAGGTTGAAATGTATTTGTAGTGTTACGCTAACTGTATGAATTACTCTTCTTATGAACCAGACATGTAAATATTGAATATACTGACTAGAATGTGTACCACTGAACTGATGTTTTGTTTTCAGTTTTTGTATGTTGTTTACTGTTGTTTTCTGTATGACCGTAATATTAAAAATGCAGCATCAATGCAATGAAACAAAGTGTTGCACGGCAGCAACAACACATCAGGTCGGTACTATTTCTCAGTTTCAATTATATGACAAATAATGTTTTGTGAAGCACAGTTGTCCTGTTTTAATTAGTGTGCATACATTTATTTTCATATTAATGTGGGTCTGTCCACACTAAATGGGTACATTTATGCCATACCCTCTTTACATGCCATTAATTCACATAATGTTGCAATTCCAGTCTGAAAAGCTGCACTGCACTATGCCATATACCAAGCTTAGACAGGATTTATAACCTTGGAGTGGTAACACTAGTCAATCTGTTTTATTCTAAAAAATTGCTTAAATGTCCCCTCCTTTTTTTGTGCTCCGAATGGGACATTTTAATGCAGTGCATCTTGTGCACACTATTTCTGTCATTCAGCCTGCACTGCCAAACACTAAAGACTGTGTGTAGACTGACAGGACACATATTTCCAAATATAGTGTGTGTATGTCTGTTTGTTGCCTTTCATTTTTACTTTAAATGCCACCAAAAATGAAGATCACGTATGTAACCTATTATGTCCCCCTTGGTTATATATGTGATTGCAATGCAAATTCCTCCTGGTCGGTGATATTTCAGTGTTTCAATGCCCGCTTACAAAAACCCAAGGGCTTACTGGAAGATTGCTGCTGTTTGTTTCCCCCGGAGCTCCAAGCTTCCCGAGCAGTCCCATTTTCAAATTGGGCATTGCCGATTCCATCCCTCCCATTCTTGTATGTAACAGTCCCCTTTCCATGCCTTGGGAGTGTGAGCAGTGCAGGAGAAAGGATTGACTTATCTGTAGTCAATTATCTGAGCACCCGGAAGCTTTTCAAGAGTGTTTGCCTGGGCCATTTTGTCCTCGGTAGCAACAGCAAAAGGTTCTCCATCTCCTGAACTCCAGGGTTGTTGCATACAGGATCATTTCATTGAGGTACTATTTTATTTAAATTGCAGCACATTCTTGGGCAGCATAGTTCTTTTTACAGAGCGAGGTTGCTTAGAACTCTATTCTTGAATCAGGAAAGTTTATGTTCAGCCCATTCGGCTAATTCAGCCGATGCTAGCAGGCTTGGATGCAAGGATCTGAATTTAAAGGGTAATCCTGTTTGTAATAGGGATAGCAGTGGCAGTATCTGTCCCTATTACAACAGGATTTAAACATTGGGCATTTTTTTTGTGGCATAACTCATCATTATATAATTTATTTCAATGTAATTAATAACTGCCATTGAGATAAATAACATGAAGTCAGAAAATTGCATCTTATGATAAAAATGGCAAACGTGGCACTCATTGTCCTGGGCAAAGTATAGAAAACAAATGTTTAGTGGTGTAAGCACTGTAAAGATATGATGCTGCTGTGATCTGGCAGTGAGTTTAAAGTCAGTTCATCTTTCAAACCTTGCTTTAATGTCTAAAAGTTATTTTAAAAGCTCCCTCCCTGGTGCAATCCTGTTTGTAACGGGGACAGATTTTTCTTATTAATGTTTGTAACTGGGGACATGTCATCAATATCCGTCCCTGTTACAAACTGTACTTTTAATGCTTCCCCTTTTTTCTCTGATTGTTATAGTATTTGGGGCTCATTTTAGAAGCATTCTTTTTCAGTGGTTGTAACAAAGTACCCTTGGTTTTAAAATGGCCACTGACTTGCTGTGGGGGGGGCTGGTGCAGCAAAAAAATATAAAATGTTATATGTACTGCAAAAATGTTATTAAACTCAAGAAATACACACAGCTACAACAATTTCCTAACATGTTTAAGCTGCAGAAAGCTATGTATGCCTTGCTTGCTTTTGAAAAGTTAGCTTAAAACCCCCCTCCCCAGTTCAACCCTGTTTGTAACAGGGATGGAGTTTTCATATTAAGGTTTCTAACTGCAGACATGAAGGGTTACCACCTTTTAAGAAGCCCAAAGTGGGACATTTGTTACTGAAACGTGATTTTTTGCAGGACAGTACGTAACCTTGACCAATGCAACAGACTTGTTTTCTCTATATAATCAGAATTAAGGTTAAGTGCAGTAGTTTCCTAGTTTCTTCCATTGTTTCTTATCATTTTAAGGTGTTTTAGTTAAAGCATTGTAGTTTTCTGCAACATTTAGTGGAAATTTAGAAAATATTTTTTCTACTATAAAATCAGGACATTTAGTATTTTTCATGTTTTTTTGCAGGACACAGGTGCCCAAATCAGGACTGTCCTGCGAAAATCAGGACAGGTGGTAACCCTACAGACATGTTGTGAATCTCCGTCCCTGTTACAAACCAGATTTTTAGCACTTTGCTTTTTTGTGTGTGGTTATTACAGTATTTGGTGTTCATTTTAGTATGAATTTATTTCAGTGGTGTAACAAACTGCCTTTGGTTTTAAAATGACCACTGACTTACTCTGGGGGGTGGTGTTCTGGCTTGTACTGCAAAGAAACATATAAAATGTACTTTTGACTGCAAAATGTTATTAAACTCAAGAAATACACTGCTACAACAAGTTTCTAATTTGTTTAAGCTGCATAAAGCTATTTGTCTTTTTTGGATTTGAAAAGTTAGCTTAAACCCCTCCCAGTTCAATCCTGTTTGTAACAGGGACAGAACTGTAAATATCCATCCCTGTTACAAACAAGATAGTTATTCAAAATGAAAGTTAAAATGACATTGTGGAGGTTTGTAAGTTAGAGACGGGTGCCACATGGGTACATAAAAGGCTGACTGTTTTGGGAGAGGGAGGAAGTGTGCCACCAGGCCTCAGGAAAGGCTGTCCTAAAAGGGAGAGGTAAGTAGGTACCACCAGGTTCCCATGGACAGCTGGCAGGGTATGGTTGAGAGATTGGAGGCACCAGGCCCTGAAAGGGTTAAGGAGAGGGAAGCTGGTGCCAACAGGTACCCAGACACAGCCAGCAGGGTATGGGGTGGGAGAAGGGAGACACCAGGCACCGGAAAAGGCTGAAAGGGTTAGGGAGAGGGAAGCCAGTGCTAACAGGTCACCAGGGACAGCTTGGCAGGGAGTGGGGTGGGAGATGGGAGCCACCATGCTCTGTGAAAGGCCAGAAGGGTTAAGGAGAAGGAAGCAAGTGCCACCAGGCCCCTAGGGATAGCTGGCAGAGTATGGAGTGGGAGACGGGAGACACCAGGCCCTGGGAAAGGCTGAAAGGGTCAAGGATAGGGAAGCAGGTGCCACCAGGTTCCCAGGGATAGCTGGCAGGGTATGGGGTGGGAGATGGGAGACACCAGGCCCTGGGAAAGGCTGGAAGGGTTAAGTAGTTAAGGAGAGGGAAGTAGGTGCTACCAGGTCTCCAGGGACAGCTGGAAGGGTATGGGGTGGGAGACAGGAGCCTCAAGGCTGCCAGGGTTGGGAAGAGGGAAGCCAGTGCCAGCAGGTCACCAGGGACAGCTTGGAAGGGTGTGAGGTGGGGGACAGGAGACACCAGGCCCCGGAAAAGGCAGAAAGGGTTAGGGAGAAGGAAGCAGGTGCCACCAGGTGCCCTGGGACATCAGGTAGGGTATGGAGGGGCAAACAGGTGCCACTAGGCCTCAGGAAAGGCTGACAGGTTTGGGGAGAGGGAAGCAGGTGCCACCAGGTCCACCAGGACAGCAGGCAGGGTGTGGAGGGGAGACAGGTGCCACCAGGCCTCAGAAAAGGTGGACAGGGTTGGGAAGAGGGAAACAGGTGCCACCAGGTCCCCTGGGATAGCAAGCAGGGTGTGGAGGGACAGACAGGTGCCACCAGGGCTCAGAAAAGGTGGACGGGGCTGGGGAGAGGGAAACAGGTGCCACCAGGTCTCCTGGGAAAGCAGGCAGGGTGTGGAGTGGGAGATGGAAGCCTCAAAGCCCCAGAAAAGCTGAAATGGTTAAGGAGAGGAAGCAGGTACTAACGGGTCACCAGGGACAGCTTGGCAGGGTGTGGGTTGGGAGACGGGAGACACCAGGCCCTGTAAAAGGCAAAAAGGGTTAGGAAGAAGGAAGCAGATGCCACCAGATCCCCTGGGAAAACAAGCAGGGTGTAGAAGGGCAGACGGGTGCCACCAGGCCCCAGGAAAAGCTGACAGGGTTGAGGAGAGGGAAGCCGGTGCCAACAGGTCACCAGGGACAGCTTGGCAGGGTGTAGTGTGGGAAATGGGAGACACCAGGCCATGGAAAAGACAGAAAGGGTTAGCAGAAGGAATCAGGTGCCACCAGGTCCCCTGGGAAGCAGGCAGTGTGTGGAGGGGAAACAGGTGCCACCAGGCCTCTGGAAAGGCTGACAGGGTTGGGAAGAGGGAAGCAAGTGCCACTAGGCCTCCGGGGACAGCAGGCAGGGTATGGAGAGGAGACTGGTGCCACCAGGCCTCAGGAAAGGCTGACAGGGTAAGGGAGAGGGAAGCAGGTGCCACTAGGTCCCCTGAGACAGCAGGCAGGGTTTGAAGGGGGACAGGGGTGCCACCAGACCTCAGGAAAGGCTGACAGGGTTGGGGAGAGGGAAACAGGCATCACCAAGACCTCTGGGACAGCAAGAAGGGTGTGGAGGGGCAGATGGGTGCCACCAGGCTTCAGGAAAGGCTGACAGGTTTGAGGAGAGGAAAGCAGATGCCACCAGGTTCCCTGGAAAAGCAGGAAGGTTGTGAAATGGGAGACAGGCACCTCCAGGCCCCGGGAAATGCTGGAAGGGTCATGGAGAGGGAAGCAGGTGCCACCAGGTCCCCAGGGATAGCTGGCTGGGTATGAGGTGCAAGATGGGAGACACCAGGCACTGGGAAAAGGCTAATAGGGTTAGGGAGAGGAAGCAGGTGCCACCAGGTCCCCAGAGACAGCTGGAAGGGTGTGGGGTGAGATACAGGAGCCTCCAGGCCCTGGGAAAGGCTGTCAGGGTTAGGGAGAGGGAAGCCGGTGCCAATAGGTCACCAGGGATAGCTTGGCAGGGTGTGGGGTGGGAGATGGGAGATGGGAGACACCAGGCCCTAGGAAAGGCAGACAGTGTTATGGAGAGGGTAGCAGGTGCCACCAGGTGCCCTGGGACAGCAAGCAGGGTGTGGAGGGACAGACAGGTGCTACCAGGCCTCAGGGAAGGTTGACAGGGTTGGGTAGAGGGAAGCAGACGCCACCAGGTCCTTGTGGATTCAGCTATGCCATCACCTGTGGTCTTTCAGGTCCCTGGTCCATTTTCTTCAGGGCCCTGGTGGGTCTGCATGAGGAGTACTGCACACAGTTGCTTGAGTATATCACTGTAGGCTAGTGCCCATGTTCTTGTCTGGTGGATTCAGCTATGCCATCACCTGTGGTGTTCCAGGTTCCTAGTCTGTTTTCTTTAGGGCCCTGGTGGGTCCACATGAGGAGTAGTGTAGGATATTGACAAAGAAGATGCAAACTACTTAATATGTTGACCACTGGTCATTGTGGGAGATAGGTCTTATGTGGTAGAAGGCATAGGAACTGTCGACAAATACTTCAAAATAATGAAGCAGTAAAGCAATTTGGCAGTATGAATTTTTATTGATGTGATTGAGGCTGTAGTAATCAATGTATATAGTGTGTATAGTGTGGTTTGTGTATAGTGTAGAGTTTTGGTTAAGGTTTTAGTAGAAATTTATTGTGTGTATCTACTATTTTATTAAGTAATAGTGGCGATCTGTTGTATGATGAATTTCCTTTGTGGTGGTGGTATACAATATTATAACTTTTTCTCTAATTAAGTCATTAATAATATGACCTTAAAGAGTAAAAATATTAGTTGGAAAAAATAGAGGACTCTAGTAGCCTAATTTTATGTGTTACACAATGTTTTCAGTGACAACTTGCACTTTCTGGATTTTTCTCCGTCCTGTTACATATGCTAATGTACTGCTCTTTCAGTGGTTTTTGGGGGGTTAATTTGTAAAAAAAGTTTTAAATGTTATCTACTGTTATTCCCATCTATACACAAATGCATTTTAATCTATGAATACCATGAAATTCTGGGTAAGGAAAAACTTTGAAATTACTTCGCCCCATAGAACTGCACCATGCGTTAGATTGATGGTCATCACACACAGCTGCATGCAAATATTTTGGTGTTGCTTAGTGAATTAACTAAATGAAGTAAAGTACTGCAAATTAATTTGATGACCCAAACATATTTATACATATTTTTTTTTTTATTTTGCATCTGCTCTGTCCCTGTTACATATGTTACATGGGTACTGTTTCCAAACATTGGGTACTGTAACGGGAAAATCACAAGTTATATTGTCTCTCTGTTCACAGTTTAAGTAAAGGACCTTAAGGGTAAAATACATATGTCCCCTATTAATGTGGATAGGCCCATGTATAAAAAGCATATTGCACCCACAAAAGTTTCAAGCAGACAAGCAAGTCCACAACATTAGCTTTTTTGCATAAAGCAGGTTTTAGAATACTGTAGGCCTCACATGATTTTTCACAGAAGCAAGCCATCTTAAAAACATCTTCATTACTACCCAGCTTTGTGCAGTGATGAAAGTGAGCAGGAACGCACAGGAACTCAGTTCCTGTACCTTTCTTACAGCAGGAACTGAGTACAGACCCCCATGTCAGGGGAAGGGAATGGACAAGGATATGATAGAAGGCATTCTTAGAATGGCAGAGAAAGGGGAGATACTGTTGATGAGAGACCTGAATATGCCAGATGTCAACTGGAGCACATTTGCTGCAGCCACATCCAAGAGCCGGGCCATTCTTGATGCCCTACAGGTGGCAGGCCTCAGACAGCTAGTTTCGGAACCCACTCGTGAGGGAGCGATCTTAGACCTTGTACTCTCAAACGGGGGCAGTGAGAGGATCTCAGATCTAGAAGTGGGTTGCCATCTGGGAACAAGTGACCATCAAACGGTGTGGTTCACGTTAAACTCAGCTACAGAGTCAAGCCATACAAAAGTGAGGGTACTAGACTTCAGGAGGGCTGACTTTGGCAAGATGGGAGAGTGCCTCAGAAAAGCACTAGCAAACAGGCTAGAAGGAGGTGTGGAGCAACAATGGGGAATCATCAAAACTGCCATTACAGAGGCAACGAGCCTTTGTGTGAAGCAAATAAACAAATCAAAATGAAAGAAAAAGCCACTATGGTTATCAAAAGAGGTGGCTGTGAAAGTCAGGAAGAAAAAGATAGCATTCTGGAAGTATAAGGAATCACAGAAGGAGCAGGACAGAGAGCTGTACCAGTTAAGGCAGAAGGAAGCAGGGAGGGAAGTCAGAATAGCAAAGGCCCAAACTGAGGAAAAGATAGCCAACTCGGTTAAGAAGGGGGATAAAACCTTTTATAGGTACAACAGCGAGTGTAGAAAGACAAAGGGAGGGATAGTGAGGCTTAATAGAATGAACGTGGGTGGGCAGAGGGGGACAGTGAAAAAGCAGGGATACTGAATGAATATTTCTGCTCAGTATTCACAAAAGAGGAGGGGAAGTGCCTAATCCAATTAACAGAAGCACTCTTGATGGGGTGGTCGATCCCAGTCCTTTCACAGAAGAAAGGGTTCTGCAAGAACTCCTAAAACTGAAGGTGGACAAAGCAATGGGGCCTGATGGAATTCACCCCAGCATTCTAAAAGAATTAAGGGGGGAACTAGTGAAACCACTGGTTACTCTTTTTAATAAATAATGGGAGGATGGTGTGGTACCCGAGGACTGGAGGAAGGCAGATGTGATTCCCCTTCACAAAAGTGGGACCAAGACAGAGGCAGGAAACTACAGACCTGTCAGTCTGACCTCTGTGGTAGGGAAAGTGATGGAGTCACTTCAGAAGAAAAGAACAGTTGAGTACCTAGAGGCCAGTGGAGCACAGGACCCAAGGCAGCATGGGTTCACAGCGGAAGGTCATGTCAGACGAATCTAATAGATTTCTTTGACTGGGTGACCAAAGTAGTAACCAGGGAGGGGTTGTGGACATGGCCTACCTAGACTTTAGCAAGGCATTTGACACAGTCCCACACAAAAGATTAATAGTCAAATTAACCAGCCTGAGAGTGGGTCCCAGGGTGGTAGCCTGGGTAAAACATTGGCTGGACAACAGGACACAGAAGATAATTGTAAATGGAGTCCACTCTGAAGAAAGAGGGGTTACTAGTGGGGTACCACAGGGTTCAGAATTGGGTCCAGTCCTTTTTAATGTCTTCATAAGTGACATTGCAAATGACTGGAAGGAAAAGTATGCCTCTTTGCAGATGACACTAAGATCTGTAACAGGGTTGATATACAAGGAGGCATGGAAAGGATGAGAAGGGACTTGGCAAGGTTGGAGGAATGGTCAGAAGTATGGCAGCTAGGATCCAAAGAAGTGCAAAATAATGCACCTGGGAAACAAGAACCCAAGGGAAGAATACACAATGGGGGGGAGGTAGTAACAACAACAACAAAAAAGGAAAGGGACCTGGGGGTAATCATATCAGATGACCTCAAGGTTAGCAAGCAATGTGAGAAGGCAGTAGGGAAGGCTGGCGTTATACTGGGATGCATAGAGAGAGGCATCAGCAGCAGAAAACAGGAGGTTGTTATCCCTCTGTACAGACAGTTGGTGAGACCCCATCTGGAGTACTGTGTCCAGTTCTGGAGACCCCATCTCCGCAAGGACATAGACAGGATAGAGGCAGTCCAGAGGAGGGCAACTAAATGGTGCAGGGTCTGCAAGAGAAGCTGTTGAGGAGAAACTAAAGAAGCTTAATATGTATACCTTGAGGAAAGAAGGAGAGGGGACATGATAGAAACTTTAAGTACCTCAGTGGAATCAACAAAGTCCAAGAGGGTAGCATCTTTCAGAAAAAGAGACGTGCAAGAACAAGGTGACACAATTTAAAGATGGGGGGGCAGTTCAGGGGCAATGTGAGGAAGTATTATTTCACAGAGAGGGTAGTGGATGCATGGAATAGCCTTCCTGAGGAGGTTGTGGGGTCTAAAACTGTGGGAGAATTCAAGAATGCATGGGACAGACATAAGGCACTTCTTGTGAGGGGTAGGAAGAAATAGGCTGTTGGTTAACTAGGATCTGCGGCCTATCCTATAGGTAGGGAAATGGGCAGACTAGATGGGCCAAGCGGTCCTTATCTGCCATCAAAGTCTTTGTTTCTATGTCTATGTTAACGTACTTGCAAGGTGTATTTTTGCTTTGGCTCTAACCAGCCACTATGAGTCACAGATGGCTCAGGGGCCCATTTGGGACTGTATTATGCCTGCCAAGACCTATTACAACTCTTCATTTCTCATCCCCACTTACCGTGCATACTAATCCATTTGAGACTATGAGGAATGGGCACCCAGTTGTGCAACACATTCTCTAGCGTCATCATGTCATCCCATTCAGTCCTTCTCATTAACAAAGCAGAAATCTTAAACTTTAGGCACATTTAGTATTAACACAAGACCACCATCTTCATCTCCTGTGAGATATAGCAAGCATCCAAAACAGTTGGAAAAGGATCCTTAGTTCCAAATTCTGAGTATTTATCCCGTGAGAACCCAACTTACAGAATAAAAATCTATTTAAAACTTATTCTAGAGTTTTTTCAAACTTCACAAAAGTGCTGTATCATAAAAATCAAATGAATACTTTAAAAAAATAATTAAGACAAAAGCAGGCAGCATAAAAAAAAACTGTGTGTGAGGCCTTTCGGCACCATGCAATTCTGCTTAAAGTTGGACCAGCATAACATTCTGTGGTGATTTGCATATGCAGCCCATGATGCTTTGCATTGTGGGGGCATGTGTGATTTTGTATTTCCATAAAAAAAAACACTTAAATAACAGTAGGTGTAATTGTTCATAGTAACCTGCAGCACCAATAACCAGTAAGGTACAACAATATTACAGAGTCAATAGTAAGTGCTGCTGTGTTAGAAACAGTAAACTCCAACATGAGGTCCAGTTTCAAAATGTTGTCAGATTCCCTGGTGTTACTGGCAACCTACTGGCAACCATCAGTTTTAAAGCAAAATATCCTGACAGTTGTGACTTAGTCTATTTATTTTATTTTCCTGGGACAAAACACCTCGAAAAAATGTTACACAGCAAGGCTGAGCATTTAAACTATATATATGTAGAAAAGCAGCACCTTGAGATGCTGCAACTGAAGTTAGCACCTACCTTTGCCTGTTCCAGTATTTACTATGCACGAGCCAGGAAGGAGAAAAGGCACCAGTCGTCGGCAAAAGAATGAATCACTCTAATCTTTCTGCAAGGATAACCCATTCCAAGATTCAGAATGCTCCTTCAAGTTTCCTTCAAATCTCCCCATTCCAGCTCCAACAATAAACACCTTAAGTCACCTGTGAGGAAATAAAACAAGAAAGCACTCCACTAGCGCAATAACTTTGATATCTAGAAATCAATCCCAAGTAGCCGCAGCCCCCTAGGCTACAGTGGCATATCTTTTTAAAGGCTTAGCAAGCCTATCCACACACACTGTGCAACTGAAATCAAAGGCCTCTTCCTTTCTGCTTAAGAGTCTTCCCGGTTCCAGGATTAATTTTGGTTTCCATAAAAACTCCTAGCAGGCCTGTGCATCAGGCACTTCAGGTACACTGTACAAACACCAGTTATTAGCAGTTATCGACAGTTATCAGCAACAAGCCTCCAAATTATGGTGCCGGAGGACACGAAACAGTACTATCCCTTATCAGTGGGCCAAAATTAACATGGGTTTCATTCACCAGTTAAAAAATATCATCAAAAGAGAAGGAATAAATAATGCTTTGGAGTGCCAAATTATATTTGGAGCTACAAAGAGCAGAACAATGATAAAGCAGTGATAGGACCATCTTGCCTCACTGTCCCCTGCAACTCAATTGACTCAAATACCTCAAATTTGTGGCATTTGTAAGCTAAAAACAGACTCTTTTCCTGCTGTTCAATTCAAATCAGTACTTGGTTCATTCATGTGACCCCACCAGCTAGTCAGCAAAAATGCTATTCAGCATAAAACGGAGCAACATCGCGGGATACCGTTCTGAGAAACTCCGGTTCCACAGTTCTACAAGCTCCCCACCAGCTGACACGCTACAGTACTCTGCTACCTTGGGACTCTTGGTGAGTACTATAAAAGAACTAAGTCAGCAATAGTACAAAAAACCACAAGCATGCTGGTTTAAAGATAAGGATGCATTACTTTCTTTAAAACAGAGCTATACAGAAAGACTCAGAGCAGCTCAGCTCTTCGGAGCAGCTGCACAGCCATCTTGCTGCCCAGTTTACAGTTAATGTAAATTTAATAATTTTAATGCTTATATGTACTGGGTTAGAACAAGTATTGGTAAAAATAATGTTGAAGTACAGTGATTTGAATGAATGCACAAACATGATAAAACCATGAGCTGTTGAAAAGTGACTAAAAACCATTGAGAAGTATGGATCCAGGAGGAGGGCCAGCAGGCTTAGCCAGCAGTGGGTTGCATAGCAACTCTGTGTGCGTGATTGAACATGTATGTCATAGTGTCAGTGATGCATGCATTTTAAATAACACAATGGGGGTTTTCTGATATCTTTACCCTGGTAACTTAATTTTTATAATACAGTTCCCATGTAACTTTTTACCTTTATCAAAAATACCTAGTGCCGTGGTACTTTCAATATTTACAAGTTTCATACACATAAGGTATATACATCAAGGTATTTTATGACATAGTGCTATTGCATACTAAATCCAACAATGAGGAACACAGTCTGTTGTTTTACATCAGCTCAGAGGTCACCGCAATAACTTCCTTGTATGAGGACCTGAGAGGGAAAAAGAAAATTAAAGAGGACACTGTAGCATAGTCAAGAAAGGGGAGGGGTGCCCACAGGTGGCCAACCTTATGGACTAGAAATTGTAAAGGATAGATTAGGCTAAGAAATAGAAGAACTGTTGCAACACATTTAAGAAAAGTTCAATTCTCAAGAGTGGCAGGATCTCCCTGTCACATGCACACTATTTAAAACTAGACAACAGAGCTTCAAAAAATATTATTTGAAATGTGATTGAAATTGAGACATAGTGCTGATCTGAATTGTTGTTGCCATCATGCAACATTTTGTTTCTTTGTACAGTTGCTCCCAGGGTGCTGTGCACCAGTGTTGGAATTTTGGGAAGGGGGTCAGGGCTCAACCACCTAGCTCTGAAATCAGCACCGGTAGCTCACGTATCACTGCCATTGACTTATAATGAAAAGGAGGGGCTCAGTTTAAAGATAGTACCCTTATGGGCCAATAGCCCCAAAGCTTACTAAGTATAATTCCAACCCTACTGTGCACTAAGATTAGTTTGTTGAGCCCCCAAACTGTGTGTGTGAATGCATATGTGTGCAGCATAAACTCAGTCTTAAAAACAAGTTATAGCCTAGTTTTGCTGCTGAAAATGTTTTTGGACCACATCACTTATTGCAACTGTTTCCAGATTTAGTTATACTATTTTTCATTTATTGTCCCTGATTTTGGTTCTTAGTTCTGATTTTTAAGCCCTGTCTCTGATTTGTGAACCAGGGGTTAAAAGGTATGTGTTACTGAGGAACATCAGAAATGCTAGACAAAAAAGAACAAAAGTCCATTGTGTGTATCTTCTTCTATCCAGGCAGGTGTAGTATTAAAGATATACCACATGTAAAAAAGGTAATTGTATAGAACCCTTACTTCCACAATTATATAAATTCTGTACTCAGTAATGTTATTCTCCATGACTGACCCTACTTAAATATAAAAGTTTTAACCCTGCACAATTGCACACCTTTACTTGGAAGTTTGGAGTGTCTTCCATCATATAACATTCAAAAAGTATTAATAGTATATTTTCATATCTTCGGGCCTTAATTTAAGCAGTGGCAAATTCTGAATCAAAATCTGATTCTGATTCAGTTCAGGTGACTCAATTCAGTTTTTTTCTCATTTACTTTTATAAAATGTGGTTTAAGAAAGTGAGCAGTCAAAAAATACTTATTTTGTACAAACACATCACTTGACTGTGCATTTATTCCTCAGGAAACCCACAGTTTGTAACTATCCTAATCTAATCTACATATTGTAGCAGCAGCCTGTCTACATGAAAACAAAACCTATTTTCCATGAAAACAAAAACGTTTTACATTTTGTAAGTGCAATAGCCCACAACAGGGCACAGATTTCTTCTGAACTACTGTACCTCCTGGCTGCATTTGAAGGCACTTGACCGTTGTCACCAAACTCACATATTTAACATAGTAACAGCCTAACTACTGAAAAATAAAACCTTTCTCCATTTCATAAGTACAATATGCATAGGCTACTTAAGATTTCATACACTTCTTGGGTGCACTGAAAGGTACAGAGCTGCTGGCCTTGTGTATTCTAATTTATCCAGGCTGTGCAATTAATTCTCTAGAAACCTATGTCCTGTTGTGGATCATTGTTTTCCTAACAAGCATTTGTCAGTGCCAAATGTTTGATGCGTGTTAAACAATTTTTTTTGTTTTTAATGTTTTGACCCCAACTTTTGAAGAGACTTGTTTTATGATTCTCCTTATAGGTATGACATGTACCATTTATAGTACATTGGCTGAAATGTCATTTCTCACCAGAGATGCGAAAACACATCTCATGCAGGATTTTAAAAATGAAACAACATGCTTATGAGGTGATGGGTAAAATTGCTATGTTGAAAGTTTGGGATCAAAATATACTGGAAATTACCAAAGTTATGAGCCTGCATTCATACATTCCAACATAGGCTCATAACTTCTTTGGTTTTGTAAAATTTTTGCCCCAAATTTTTGACATAGCCTTCTTATAACCCCACCTCAGAGCAGAGATTTTAAAAGGGGAGTTTCACCTGCCATCGGCTTGTGGACTTAGATTTTGAGATTGCTGTGGAGTTTGCCTGACCAAGACAGCATTACCTGTAATTGTGGGTGGTTAGCTGCTGGAGGCCACTTCTACCTGGGAAGATCAGGCCTTGACTGACCGGGGAGCTGTCCGGCGGACCTGTGGTTCTTACAAGGCCCCTCACTGGCCAGCCAGTGGACTGGTGCAGGCAGGGGTGCCAAGGTGGTGGGGTAGACATTTTCGGTGGCATCCCCTACAGATAGGGCTTTGAGGTGTCTGGCTCAGTTTCTAAGAAGTACCTGGCCTGTTACCGGGTGTTTTTTAATCATGAAGAAGGATTATATTGGGAGGATTTCTGCCAAAAGGAATCTATAGGATTCTGAGGTGCAAAACCTCAGACTTGCAGTCAGAATACATTTTTCTTTTCTGTTGCGAATTTTATTGGGGCAGTGAGAGCACCCAGTTTACTTTTTGACTCCCAGGTAGTGACAGCGCCTGGGAGTCGAAACTGCATTAATTACTGTCTGTTTTATGTTTATTTAATTTGTACCCCTTAGTGAGAGGAGGGGTATAAGCTTCATTTTTTCTCTGGTTTTAAGGTTCATTTATATTCTTAATTTTTCTGTGACTTTGACTTTCCTGGAGAGGATTCCCTAAGGTATTTTACCATCTTGCTCCCCTGGATCTACATCATCTACTTAGAGACTTTGGAGCTGGGACTGAGGTTTTATCATTTTAATTTATTATAGTTTTATTGCAGTATAGTTTTGTTTGGACTGGGAGGGAATTTTGTATTTTTAGTTGGGTGAGTATTGTTTTCTAATTTTACTATTATTGTTTTGGGGGTGTTTTTGATGTTGGGTGCCTGATTGTTGTGTATTTTGATACTGGTTTCATTTGTGAAATGTGTAAGTTCCCTCCCCAGTCGTGCACTATTCGTCCTCCACTCTCCATGCCCTCTGCCCCTTCCCCCCTTTGTTGTTGTCAACTTACCAGCACTGTCGTGCACTGGGTATTGTTCACAGGAGGGGGTGTAGGGTGGGGTTTGTGGACATTGGAGGACGAATGAATGCCCCTCTCACATTAGGCTGGTTAGGCCGAGAAGATGCCCTGGGGCGAAATGGTGTCTGGAACGGGGTGCCCCATGTCTAGTTTCCATACCCAAGGGCACTGCCTTTTGTGGCAGGCAAGTAGCTGGTGCGGCCCTTGAAGCCCATCCAGCTCGAGCGGTGTTATGCAATGCCAGATCTATTAAAAATAAGACTGCAATTATTACAGATCTTGTTGGAAGAACTGATCTGGCTTGCATCACGGAGACCTGGCTGGATGAAAATGCTGGCCCAATTTTGGATGCTGCAATTCCAGCCTTGTACTCGGTGATACACTGCTCAAGATTGGATTGCGGGGGGGTGGGGGTGGTGGTGTTCTGTTTTAAGACTGAGTTGGGTCTCACGAGTGTGCCAGTTGAGGAAGCTGAATCATTTGAGTGTACTGTGGTGGCTGGTGTAGGTTGCAGGTTAGTCCTCATCTACCGTCCACCCAGGGACGAGTCACAATTCTTACAGGAAGTAGCAGATTTCATCACCGACATGACATTGGAGTAGCCCAGATTGTTGGTACTGGGCGACTTCAATGCCTGGGTCAATGACGAACTCTCGCAGTTTGGACAATACTTCCTCCAGCTTATGACATCTCTGGGCCTTACACAGGTTGTTTCCTTTGCCACCCATAAACATGGTCACTCTCTTGATTTGGTTTTCCTCCTGGGGATTGAGGCCTCCAACTTGGAGGTGGAGCCTGTCATTTGGTCTGATCATCACACCATGAGGTTCAACTTTTGTGCCCCCCTTCGAAGGCCTGTCCCTGTGGAGATGGTCGGTTACCACACATTATGGGAGGTGAGCGCTGAAGGCCTAGTGGCAGTGATTGATCTCTCTGAGTTTCCTGTGGCCAGCTCGAGTCCAGAGACTTTAGTTGTGGCCTATAATAAGGCCATTTCTGTAGCCCTGGACTTGATTGCTCCCATCCGTGTTCGTCTTCTCCCCCTTCACCCTCGGACCCCTTGGTGTGATGGGTCTTTGAGGGAGTTACGGCGAGTTGGATGTAGGTTAGTGAGGCGTTGGCAGAAATCCACCCTGGAGGTCAACCACCTTAGATTGGTTGAGCATTATCAGACTTATCAAAAAGAAGGCAGAATTCCTGTCCGGGGAGATCACTGCCACTCAGAACCGACTAGCTCAGCTCTTCTGAACTGTCGACAGGTTGTGCAACCCAACCTGTCTGCAGCTCTGAAGACCTTTTTCACAAGTGGAGTGCGATGAACTTGCTCGGTTCTTTGCAGATAAGGTGGCTGACATCATGTCAGAAATTCTTTCAACTCGCTCTATGGGGGCTGTCGATGATCGGTGTTTGGTCACCTCACCACGAGCTTCCTGGAGTACCTTTGCCTTGCCCGAACTTGTGGATGTCATGCAGATTGTCGAGAGTATGTGCCCTATGTGCTGTAGTTTGGACCCGGGCCCAACTTCCTTGATTATGGGTTGTTGGGACATGATCGGCCCAGTCCTGGTGCAGACAGTCTGGTGCTCCCTGGAATATGGTGAGTTTATAAGCTCCATGAAGGAGGCGGTGGTAACCCCCCTCCTAAAAAAAGCTTCTTTGGACCCGGATTCTTTTGCTAACTACAGACCAATCTCAAACCTTCCCTTTATAGGGAAGGTGACTGAGAAAGTAGTAGCGATACAGCTGGATGACCACTTGACCATCCATAACATCTACAAACCTCTCCAGTCTGGTTTATCTCCTGATGGTGAGAGATCGGAGAAGCTGTTCTATTCTGGTGCTTCTTGATCTCTATTCAGCCTTTGACACTGTTGATCATGGGGTGCTGCTTGGACGTCTGGGGTCCATCTGTGGACTGACAGGTATGATCCTCAGGTGGTTTACATATTTCTTCACTTGTAGGAGTCAGAGAGTGGTATCTGGGATTTTTTCCTCGGCCCCATTCTCCCTGCTATGTGGGGTTCCTCAGGGTTCAGTGCTATCCCCCATGTTATTTGCAGTGTATGTGCTGCCCCTCGAAGACATTGTAAGATGGTATGGGCTGAGGTTTCACTGCTATGCTGATGATACCCAGCTCTACCTGTCTTTGGCCCCTGACCAGGATAGAGCTATCTCGGTTTTTAAAACCTGCCTTGCTGAAATCCAGGACTGGATGAAATTGAGCTGGTTAAAGCTGAACACCGGAAAGACAGAGGTGATGGTAGTGGAGCTGGGTCACTGGTTAGAGGGGTTGCGGGTTGATCAGCCCTCTGGACTTTTCCTTGGGGGCTCTCAGATCCTATCCTCTGAATGGGTGCAAAACCTGGGGGTAGTGCTTGACAATTGGCTGACTTTATGAGCCCAGGTGTCGTCCGTCATCAAGACTTCCTTTTATCGTCTTAGGAATATCTCCAGGATTAAGCACCTGGTTCCATCCGACTTGTCTACACTGATCCATGCCTTTGTGACCTCACGCCTTGATTATTGCAACTCCCTGTACTTAGGGCTTCCTGGGGTTGATATCCGCCACCTGCAGCTTGTGCAGAACGCAGCAGCATGATTGTTAACAGGGGCTTCTCGAACTTTCCATATTACTCCTGTGCTGTGCGACCTGCACTGGCTGCTGATTAGATGGCGGATCACCTTTAAAGTTGGTTTACTGACTTATAAAGCCCTACATGGACTGGGCCCTGACTACTTGAAAGAGCTTTTTGTGCCTTACCGCCCGGTGCAACAGTTGCGTTTGGCTGATGAGGGGTTGCTAGAGATTCCTAGGGTGTCTCTGAAATCTTCAGGGGCCTGTGCATTTGTGCACGTGGCCCCTACCCTTTGGAATTCTCTACCCCGTGAGCTTCATGAGTGCATGACTGGTGGGGGGGGTTAAACAGGCGCTGAAAACCTTTTTATGGTGCCATGCTTTTGGTGGCACTGAATAATTTTAGATCCTTGTTGTATTTTATTGCTATGTTTACCGTTTTATCATGATTGCTTTTATCTTTTGTAAAGCACCTTGATAGTTTGAAAGGCACTTGTGCGAAATACAATTTATTATTATTACCTCATGAACAATAGTGGAGAAGATTTTTAACTCCTGCCCAAAAGGTATGTTGTAAATTTGGAGCAAAAATATTGAAAAATGGACAAGTTATGCTACCAAGTTCAAAACCCTATTGAAATACATTGAAGGCATGCCTGATTTCCTCAGTTTGTGGTCTGGTGTTGAAGAGTGAACTTGTGTTTGTGATCCAAAGAAGATTACAGCATCAGACCTCTGGTGAGTAAGTAAGAACTTGGGTTGGGGGGGTTGCTGAGTTGGAGGTTTGGCTGGGGTGAAGTAACAGTGCAACAGACAGTGATGGACGTTTTCCTTTTTTTACAGGTTTTTTAGAAAAATTACACACATTGAGGGAGGGACTGCATTCCGATACTGGGATTGGGCACCTGTGTCGGGCTTGTTAAGAAGCATGGTATGTGACCTTGGAGGAGGGGGGTGTCAAGAGAAGTGTTAGTGGGGGTGGGCACCCGCTCTGCTTATTAAGGTGAAAAGATGGGCGAATAGGTGGGCAAGCCAGTTGCAGGGGATGGGGAGAAAGAAGCGGTAGCGGAGGGGTGGGCACACCGCTCACTTACATATCAAATACATTTTTTATACCTGAGTTTACCCAAGTTCAGATAAACTTTTATATAGGAGAAAGAAAGCTGAAGTTAGGGAACTAGCTATTATTACTTTTTTTAAGTGAGGGCTAAAAAGTACTGTAATCGTGCTCTGAAAGTGGAGCCGTGACATTGGGCATGCGCGTATGCATATGTGCATACCTAGTATCACGGCTTCACTGCCGGACAGTGATTAAAATACATTTTAGCCATCATTTAAAAAAAAAAAAACTAACCAGATTCCCTGAGTTCAGCTTTCTTTTTAGTACCTAAAGCATATTTAGCTGGATTCGGGTGCACTGGTCCGCGGACCACACTGACAGGCTGCTGGTGCTGAAAGCCAATCAGTTGCTTGCTGACCGGCCAGCTTCATGCAAATCAAAGGACCAAAGCCCTCTGATTGGAGCAGCTCAGTCCTTTGAAATACACAAAGTTTATGCCAAGCAAGCAGCCAGTGATGTAAAGATCACAGTGCCTGGTCACTCGTGTAGCCTGTTGAGCCCCGCTATTTTCAGCTGCAGTGTGTTCGACAGTGACACACCCAGACAATCGCCTTTCACTGTAGTCAAACATTTGGTGTGCACACATGCATCAAACATAATAAATGTAGTCACAGTACTTGTTCTGCATCAGAAAGGATGCATGTTTTTTCCTTGCATCACTACTCTGCTCTTTGTTTTTTGGGTACAGCTGGCTTAGATAATTAAACTCTTGATGAAGATTTAGAAGTTTTTTTGCCATCTCATCTGCAATGTAAAAGACACAGTGGGGAAATAGGAAGCCTATCTCATTTGTATGCTATTTCCCTTTCGGTTCTTGAAGCTTTGAAAATGAAATCTTTATCGGAGTGAAAAAGTAAATGTTACTGCAGAAGTATCATTCGCATTTCCATTTTCAGCTTCTTTCTCAAGGGGAGACATTAAGGCAACAGAGTTGGCAGTATCTGGATTGTTAGGTCTGGGAACACAATAAGCATTCATTATGAAAAAAACATTTTCTGCAGGAAGACTAAATGCAGATACTGTATAAAAATATCTGTACTTATTACTGCAAAGTGAAAAGCCCTCCATGTTGTCTTTTGATGCACCCAGCAATTTGAAATTCCATACCCAAAGCTGGTCCTCAAGAGATTCTGCTTTTCAACATGTAGCAATGTTACATCTAATTAATGAAGGTATCTGAGCAGCTTCTGTAATTAATCTGCCAGCATTTTTTTCTGCCAGTTCACTTGTTTGTGTATCAGAAGAGAAACCCTTACTTTCTGCAGCTTTTCAGTCCTGTAGTTCAATTTTTCTAACTTTGTGTCTAGAGCTTTAATAGCATTTGAATCAGCCAACAGGTTAGCATCTCCCTGCTATACTACAGCCATTGCTATGGGGTGGGGTGTCAGCGCCTGAACTTGGAGTTTTGCAGACCACAGACTTTCCAATTAGTTCTACATTGAAACTGACAGGTGTTTGCTCCTCAGTTGATGTATACTGCAGGTTTCAATCTTTTTCAATTCATTTTTACTGGAAGTAAAGCTCCTTTCTTCATGTTTTTCACGTTTCCATACTAAAGGTAAGAGCACACAGTCAATAGCACTTCTCCTAGGAGGGATACTACTTTTAGTTTAATTCAAACCATAGTAACACTGAACTTGTTTACACAAGATGAATTTTAACAAGAGATCGAAAAATATTTATATCAAAAACACATAAAATACATATGTTTTTAAAATATATGTGCTGCTATAGTCTAAATGGCTCTTTGCTTGGCAAGGCACTCAAGCTCCCATCAATCATTTTGGCCAGTACTATAGTAATACAATTACCTTCCCAACAAACACAGACCCTGTATATATTTTTTTTATGTGAGTTTGTTCTTTTCAGGAGCCATGCCACAGAAATTACAGTAAAGAGGTTTTAAGCTTGCCAAGGAATGTAACAACTTGACTGACTTGCAGCTGTCAGAAAAGCTGAAAGTGAATGTGATTGCTGTGTCCTGTAGGTTAAGATTTTATGGCAATACAAGACAAGTGACAACTTCCAACTACATCAGCAATACAGATGTGGATGGTGGGCTGCAAAAGCAATCACCTAACTCACACTGCCATAAATTATAGCTCATTTTTTTATCACTGCAATGTACTTTATTCGTATATCTCATTAGATAGTATGGACTGGATCTTCAAAAGGGTTGCGCAATGCGCAATAGGGTTGCGCCAGTGCAAGTTAGAAAATACGCCATTCTGCGATGTTCAGCAGGAGGCAGTTGTGCCACTGAAAACATGCTGAGCAACAGCGCAATGATAATGAAGGCATGCGCAACCGAAGGGGATGGGACCATGCATAAAGGGCGCAGTGCGATGTTCAAAGACTTGCGCAATGCGTAACAGTGAGCAGGCAGAAGTTGCGCCATAGCAGAAATGAGCCAAAATAAAAAGGAGCAAGGAAGAGGCACAAGAACGCTACAGGGAAGCCACATGAGACAGAGGCAGAGACAGGTACAGGGAAACAGGGAGAAAGAGGGCAGGCCAGGGAAACCACACCACACAAGAGGGGCAAGGGAAGGTGTGTGGGGCCACAGAGAGCAGAGAGCAGAGGCCAGTAGGTGTACCCGGTGCAGGGGAGGTAGCAGTCAGGACAGCGGGGGGAACAAAGCAACATCAGCTGGGGGAACGAAGCCAGGAACATGGACAGTGCCACCTTCCACATGGATGCCATAATGAGGGGGGTGAGAAGGCATGCTGCAGGGGGACGTGGCCATGGAAGAGCCCGTCGACGGCATGCCCCCAATAGGCAGTACCGAGCCCGCACCAGCTTTGAGCTGTACACAGATGTTGAGATTGTGGGCCAGTACCGCCTGAACAGGACAATACTGAGGGGGCTCTGTGAGCTGTGCAGTGATGTGATGCAGGCACCCACACGACGGAGTCATGCTCTGTCAGTGGAGACAAAGGTAACAGCCTGTATGTGTTTGCTCACCATGGGTACCTTCCAGAGACCAACAGGGGATACCACAGGCATAACACAGTCGGCCACATCACGCATCCTCACCCAATTCCTCAGCGCACTGCTGCCATATGCTGCAGAGTACATCCATTTCCCCAGCACTGCGGTAGAGCACACAGCAAACATACAGGAGTTCCACAGGGTAGCATGTATGCCTGGCATGCTAGGGTGATAGACTGCACCCATGTGGCAATATCACGACACCACCCAGCCCTGATGGGGGCCGCCTACATGAATTGTGGGGATATGCCAGTGTCAACTGCCAGGTGGTGTGTGATGCCAGTGGGCACATCATCAATGTCTGTGCCATGCACCTGGGGAGCACATGATTCCTTCATCTGGCACCAGTCGGCACTGTGCCACCGATTCAAGAGTGGGGACATCCCCACAGGTCATCTAGTGGGTGAGTATGTATGTAGAACTGACATATCATGGGCAAGAGGGGGTAAGCCAGAGGTGCCATGGGTGTGGCCCACAGGGCTTGGGGCAGTCTGAGCCTGAACAAGACACTAACCTCCACTATCTCCACACAGGTGACAGTGGATACCCACTCCATCTCTGGCTGCTCACACCCTACCGGCGGCCCATGACCCCATCGCAGCAATGCTTCAATGAGGTACATGCCACCACACGCAACGTCATTGAGTGGGTGTTTGGGATGCTGAAGGTGAGTTTCCATTGCCTGGACACCTCTGGCGGTGCCCTACAGTATAGCCCCTCAAAGGCCTGTGGATATTCCTGGCCTGTTGCATCCTGCACAACATCACCAAAGACTGTGGGATAGCTGTACAGGTCGAAGAGAGGGACAGTGATAGGGACGACGGTGACGCCGGTGATGTTGGGGATGGGCAGGCCCCCCCTTGGCCGACGGGACCCCCGACTGATCTGGCTGGCACAGCTGCACTGGGACACCATCACAGAGGAGCACTTCAGCCAACACAGGTAAGTCATGGTGCCATGAGCAACCACCAGTGGCTAGGGCATGACCCACATACTGCATGGAAACACGCCAGGGGTGCATGCTGGCAAGGGGTGTGGCAGGGCACAGAAGCACACACATACAACCAGAGAGGGGTGAACAGTAACACACCACATGGACGGACACACACACACAATAGGCACAAAGTGCACAGGGGTCAGGTGCAAAACAGAGCCGGAACACAAACACTAGCAACACACATGTCCACAGGCCACCACATCCCCTGACTGTCTATGTGCATGTGTCAGATGCTGGGCACCATTGCACTTTGGTGTACAGTGCAATGCAGGCATCAACATGCACATGTACCTGTGTACAGCAGTCAGGAGGGTGTGCAGGTGGACCGTGTGTCTGCATGCAGGGCCGGGCACCCAACCGTGCACTGCCCAGTGAAACACACAATGCACACTGGGCTGCACCAGACAGTGCCTGCGCAGGGAGACAGGTCGGTTTTGCGGCACAGTGCCACGTCCGCCTCGGATGCATGGGCAGCCCCGCTGAGACCCAGCAGCACTGGCAGGCTGACCACGGGCCTCATGGGGTGGCACCGATGGTCCACCAGGGGTTCCACTGTGCAAACACGACCGTGCCCTCACAGGGGTCTGCAGCACACTGAACATACCTGCACCAGAAGTGCTCGGGATGCCCACAGCTGAATCCGGCTTCGACAGGGTGGGTGTCACATGATGCCGGGAATGGGGAGTGGATAGCGAACTGCGCAGTGTGAGCGATGCATGGGCACCTGACTGTGTGCCCATTGTGGCCATGACAGCGATGAACGTCTGTGTTTGCCTGTCAATGGCAGCGGTCAGATCCTCCCGCAAATGGTCAATCCATGACAGGATCCTATCAGTGTCCCTGCTGTGTCACTCCTCGACCCACTCCAGAGCCACACACAGTGCCTCCAAGGATGTTGCAAGCCACATCTGCTGCTGTACTGATGCCTGTAGTAGGCGGGTGTGCTCATCAAAGAGGTCGTCTGCCACCTCGGCATCCCGTCCATCAGGGTATGGAAGGGCCTGATGTTCAGCACCCCTTGAGGGTGGGCGCTGCTCACCAGGACCAGGTATGGGCAAGTCCACAGGTGGTGCACAGACGCCACTGCTGAACCCTGAACCCCCAGTCCCAGTGTGTGACTGCTGCTGCTGCTGCCCCTCCACCTGCTGTGCCCAAGGGATCAGTTGTTGCACTGCTGTGGCGCAACAGTCCCACTATCCTGACCAGCCACTGGTGCTGCCCCAATGGTGCTGACAGGCACAGCCTGGGACTGTGCTGACATGCTGGCATGCACGTCGGAACAAGCCAGGTCTATGGACATGAGCTGGCCTGCTGTGTGTCCATTCCATGGCACACACATGTCATTGCCCATGACGGTCGTGTCTTCATCATTGGTGCAGGTCTCTGCCACAGCCACAGCCACAGTGTGCTGGCATCCTTGGATGCCAGAATGCTGAGACACAGGAAGGACCTCCCCCACACCTGTCTCAACAACATCAGTGTGGACAGCCAGGCGGACCCACTGTTGCAATGCTCGCCGGATACTTGTGGAGGTGGATGGTCCCTCCTCCAACTCTAGATGGCTGTCTGCAGTGGACAGGCCCCCCACTGCTGACCGCTGCAGACACACAGGATCTGTAACAGAGAGTAAGGTCATGTTAGTGCATGTGATCTACCCTCCCCCCGACAGACCATGACTTACCATGCAGTGATGGGCTACCACCTGTCTGGAAGCCACCTCCTGGAACTCCCTCTGTGGCACTGCGCTGCATGCTTGCAGCGAGCCTGTCCTCTTCCGGTGCCAGCTGCACCACCTCCGGCTGGCCCCCGCCTGTTGCAGCACATGCCACCCTGATGGCGGCCACCTTCTCCTTCACCCTCCTCCTGTCGGTACCCATCTTCTTCTTACACTCCTGCACAGAGCACTGGTGGCTGCCATGCAGGTTGAAGGCATGTGCCACCCCCTCCCATGCAGCAGCATGGGTCTGAGGGGTGCCCCGCTGTCCACTGAGCAGTGGCTCCTGATTGAGGTATGCCTTGAAGAGTGCCTCCGTCTTGGCCTTGGTGAAATTGGGCCTCCTCTTCCACCCACCATCGTAGTCCTCCTCACCCAGACCTCGCTCAGTCATTATTCAGCCTGTATGGATGACAGTGGTTACCTGTGACTGTGCAGTACAAAGCAAGTCCCTGATACCACAGTCCAGAACCCTACACAGCATGCAACTCACCAATAAACTGCAGCAACCGAATATGGCCACTGCAGAACAGTGTCGCAGTTTTATAGTGCAATCCATGCAAATTAGGTTAGAAGCAACTTTAATGAGATGCAAATCACGCTGCTGCACCATTGCATGGCTGATCGGATGATTAGCATATGACGTCTGAATATCGCGCTTTTGCGCTTTGCGCATTGTGTTGAATGTGCTGAGCCAATGGCGCAGTTCTGTGGCATGCATAGTACACCTCCCTGTGCATGCCCAGGTAGCTTACACAGGCATCTGCTGTGCTGATGATGTGCTGTGCGTGGTAGGCAATGCAAGGCATGGCCACCATTGTGCCAGTGGTGCTACGGTGAGGGTCACTACATGGCGCTGTGGCACAACTGCGTGATAGTTCGCTGTGGCACTGGCACACAGGCAACCAATCACGCTAGACGCATAGCCGTCTGATGGCACTGTGCATGGCCTTGCGCCAGAAACCCATGACCCTGTGCATGACCTTTGCCCCCTTGGTGCTATACGTCTGGCATGGCTGCATCTCTTTCGTGCTGTTCGGTAGCAGCATGATAGGGAATGGCGCCGCTGTACCGATGCAACAGTTCCACGTGGGGTGCCTTGTTGCAGAGCACCATATTGCCTACTATAGCGGTGGAGAGGGCATGCAGGAGAGCCCCTCAATGGAGTTCCCTGAGCTGGCCAACCTTGTGGCCATTGTGGAGCCACATTATGGCCCACTCTTTGATGAAGAGGCACTGGACAGGGCCAGGACCCAGGTTTGGCAGGAGGTGGCCACTGACCTGGAGGCAGCCACTGGTCGCAGGAGGACAGCAGAGCAGTGCAGGCACCATTACGGGGACCTTAGGAGGAGGGAGCCGGAGCTACTTTCCCGTCTGCGGTCGCGTGCCAGGAGGGGCATGGTGCGGCATCCAGGTGGGTGATATGTCTACACACTTGTATCATCCATATGGGTAACATTGTCTTATGTGTCCAGCACATAGGGGAGGGATAGTCTAGGGTTGGCTGTGGCGGTGTTTACATGGTATGGGGTGGGTGGGTCTGGCTGGGTGGGTGGGCACACACATTGGGAAGGGGACTTTGCTTTGGTTTGTACTGATGTTTATCTCTCCCACAGGTGTGGCTGAGCAGCAGAGGATGGTGGAGCAGCGGCATAGGGAGGAGGACACAGCACACAGGCATGTCGGGGACCAACACCAATGACAACAACGTCCCAATGAGGGTGAGTGCCATGACACCATGATTACTATTGCATGCTGTGTAACAGGGTGGGAAGCAGGGCATGGCCACCATCCATGGACACCACTGCCATGCACGTGACATGTGACAGTCCGCTCTGTCCAGTGGCACTGCATGTCTGGGAGTGCATCAATGGTGGTCCATGTGTGCACTGGGCACATGGCTGTGGCACTGCCTGCACGCTGCATAGCCACGTTACTGTACGGCCTTGGTTGTGCTGTGCTGGACATGGGCGGTGGGTGTGTGCAGTGGTACACATGGCTGTTGCTGCCTGGTTGGGCATGTCTTGTGGACACGGTCACTGTGGGTAGGTGCACACCATCACAGGAGCGTGGCACATGGCTGTATGCCATGCATAATGGGTGGGCTGCAGGGGGATGGACAGTCACACCTATTGACTCTGATCCCTTGTCCAAGGTGAATGGATACTTCTGCGGATACAGCAGGCTGTGCAGGAGCTGCTAGAGGTGGAACAGGAGTCCCTGACCATACTGAGGCACATATAGAAGCATGGGGTCAGGAGGAGGAGATGGCCCAGGCAACAGCCCCAGGCGGAGGAGAACCAGGCTGGCCGATGATGTCTGCAAGACCTGCCTGCAACTTCCCCCCTTTGACCAACCCTCACACCCCACCTTGCCTCTCCCATATGTTCACCCCTGCCCCTTACCCACCCCCACCTTATTTCTGTCCCTCCCCCCATTTGTACATAGTTTACTGTATATAGTTGTGTTTTATATTTTGCAATAGACATATTTTGATATGAATACTGTGGTGGTCTCTGATTTGCAGCTGGATATAGGTGCTCAGCTGCAGGGGTGTGCATGGCATCTGGGGTGGTTCAGTCATGTGTACGTGTGTGTGTGCATGGGGAAGTGTCTCTGGTGTGGGAGTGGCTATCAGTTGGTGTCTGTGGTGTGTGTGTTGTTCCCTGTGCATTGCATTACTGTGTGCAGTGGTCCATGGTGCATGCTCTGTGTCCATTGTGCCCTTGTCAGCCCGTCCTTGGCCTGTGCAGCTGACACCCTTGCATGTCTGTGGCCTGCGAGGTCTGCTGCCTTGTCAGTGGTGGCTGTCCCTGCAGGTCATCCACTGTGACCGTCACAATGCTGGGTTGCCTCCTGTCACTGGTGCGGTGCATGTTTGTCTCGGGTGACACTGTGGCCTCCTCAGTTGCTGTCCCACCTCCATGCTGTGGCTTGTGTGTGTGCTGCAGGGGCTATGCACCACTGTCTGTGACTTGTGCTCCAGGCATATGATGGTGGCATACAGGACCACAGTGCATGCACAGGGTGGGTGTCACCCCTGTGCCATGGAGGACTGCAGGCTGTGTGTGCTCAGTTTTCATGGACCCACACTGGGGGCTTGGTTGCCACACTACTGCATCCGTGTTATTGTCCCTGTGGGTATGGGTGTGTGTTTGCCCCTGCACTGTGTTGCATCTGGTGTGATGCATGCTTCCACACACCACTGTGGGTGTCTGTGCTGGCTGCTGTGGCTAGTGGTGGGTCGGAATGTGACAATTGTCTACTGTGCAGGGTGCTGTCTCAATGGTGGTGGTGTCAGTGGTATGCCCTTTCCTGTGTGGGGTACCTCTTGTGCCAACACATGGTCAGTCTCTCAGCTGTGCCTCAGGGGGATTGTGCATGTTGGCACTGTATCTGCCGTTGTTGCAGTGCCGTGTGCTGCCACCCACTGCTGGGTGCTCATGGTGGGGCTGGCTTGTATGGTTCTGTGGTACACGAGGTTGCAGTGTGACAGTGGGGGTGGTGGTATGCATGGGGTTTCCTGCAGTGGTGGTCACTGCTCATGGGGGTTGTCTGGGGTCACAGTGCAGGGTGTGCTGTGCACTGGGGGCTGGTGTGGCACGGGGTGGTCCGCCCCTCCTGTGTGGCAGTCTCAGCTTGCTGGTGGGTGTGCTGGGGCACCATGGCCCAGCTGTGCTTTGTTTGCTTGTCCCCATGGGCCAGTGGATATTCCAGCCTTCCCCCAGTTGTGCTGTGCTTAGGGTGTGGGGGCGCATTGTCAATTCTGCTGTGTATTTCTGTGCCCATCTATGGCATGGGTGGTGGGCTCCTACCTACCTACCTCCCTGGTTGAGCAGTTACATTGCTCTGCTGCTGGGGATCTCCCTGCTTGTGCTATGGCACCTCTGGGCTGCTCAGCTGGGCAGCCCTTGTTGTGCCATAGCGCATCGTATCTGTTCAGCTTCCCTTCTGAGTTGCACTATGGCGAGGGTTGTGTGATATCTAGACGTTAGCTGTTGGCGCAATTTGGCTCGCTCCTTTTTTGACTATCGCATCTATTGCGCATGGGCACAATGGACTTGTGCTTGCTCCTGCTATTGCGCACTTTTTGGGCGCAGTTTGAATATCCAGCCCAATATGTACAGTAAGCAAAAAGCAACAAAAAGTGTGTATTAAAGGATTAATGAATCACAACCCAGGGACTTTATTCTGCCCGTGGGAAGTGCATTGTTAATCATTCGCTGCACACCCAGATGTGGTTTATTATGTTTATAAAATGGCTCATTGTAATTGTGTGTAAGGACATAAAAAGAGACAAAAAACAACTGTTTAAATAAAGGGAAAACTACAAAAGGACTCCTTCCTAATGTGTCCCACATATCCGTGTCCAGCAAGTCAGTGGAACGGTGAAGGAGTGTAACATGTGCAAGACCAGCATCTTAGGCATCAGCAGAAAGAAGCAGTGAAGTGGGGGGCTCTGCCAGACAAGTAAGCTAAGGCACCAGTTCACTCCTGTTGTTGCATTCACTGCTCGGAAGGGCAGAAGATAAAGAGTAGGCCTAAACTGGGAATAGTAGCAACACCCTATCTAGGGTAACAGCATAAGGGGGATGTACACCAGGTACAGGGGAACACAAGCAGCAACACACACAAAAGAAAAGGGAAAGTAGAAACATTGTATCATGGATAAGGGCACCTAAGTGTTTCCAGTTAACACAGGGAGTATAGAAACTGGGAATGCTAGTAGTTGTGCAGTGTAGTAGCTCTGGGATGGTAATTTTCAGAGAGACCTTCTGGAGACTGCTCTGCTGCCCTATCTGTGTGCACCACTCTGAGTTGAGGGAGGAGGTCGCTAGACTCCAAGCTGAGTTGGCTAGGATTTGAAGAACCTCTTCCCTCACCCAGGGGCCACCAAGTCTGACATCATTACCCCAGTGGCTGCCAGGGAGAAAGAATGGCTGGACTACAGTAGTCTCTGGAAGTGTGGGAGTGGTGGGTCAGAGGGACATTCTTCAACCAGTACCAGTACAAAATTCCTGTGCCACTCTGGTGATACAGGACTACCAGGAGGAGGCATCCATGGTAGTGGTCAGGGAAGATGTGGGGGTTCTCCAGAATGGAGACCCCAAGGAGGGAGGAACAGAACCCCCAAGGAGGAGGAAGCAACTTCTTATTAGGGACTCAATTGTTAGGAGTACAGATTTAGGAATAGAAAAGGGGGAGAAAGAGGTTACGTGCCTATGTGGCACCAGGGCCTGAAGTGATGGGAAGTGGATCCAGAGGATCACTAGGGTGGCATGATGGGAGGCAGAGCTGGATGTTATTGTCCACCTATGTACTAATGACCTGGCAAGGGATGGGGCTGGAATAGTGCAGGGGAGCTTAAAGAGCTGGGGAAGCACACTCAGTGGCTTTCATTGATGTACTGCCTGTCTACGATGGGGGGAAGAGAGGGATCTCCATACCAAGACCTTCAACTTATGATTGAAAGAATGATTGGAAAGGAGAATTTGGCTACACTGGGGACTATGGACTACCTGGTGAGATAAGGGCCTATTCAGGGGTGATGGTTTGCGTCCATCTGCCTGAAAATAGGCAGGATTTTTCTAGTGCACTTACCCGGTCAACAAAAACTAAACAAATAAATAAATCTTGGAGGGGAACTGCAGTCTTCAGTGAACCGTTTAGATGTTACTTTGATCAATACTTTAAGTAGCTGAGTGGGGGTGGCAGAAGAAATCAAGAAGGAAGTAGCTAACCCCTCACAGGCTGAAGCAGAGATTTGGGAGAACCTGGGGAGTAGAATCTTCCAGGATGGAAATTAATAAAGGAAGCAGGGTGGTAGAAATGAAGGGGGATGGAATGGAAGCATGAAAAAGAGAGAGGAAGGAGAGATGGCAAAAAGGAAAGAAAAGGGGTAACAAGCAGAGTCATAACAAAATCTGGAAGGTCATATGCACGAATGCTAGAAGTCTAGAAAATAAGATTCTAGCCTAGAGGCCATAATGACAGTGGCTGACCTGGATACTGCGGCCATCACTGAATCATGATGCACTGAAAATCATGACTGGAACAAGTCCATACCAGGCTATACTCTGTTCAGGAGGGACAGAGTGGAAAGTAAAGGAGAGGGTGTGGTGCTTTATGTGAGGCAGGGCATTAAAGTAACAGAGATACAGGAAATATAGAGGGGCAGAGGTACTGTGGCTTGGTTCTATGTGAAAATGGCACAACTAAAATGATGAGGATGAAAACTGCAAATGGAAAACAGCGCGGTCACATAGGGTGAGTCAGAAAACACAGCAGTCACTGAAATGGTGACAGTGCCACAGTGACTTTCTATGGGGGGTTTCATCCACTGCACCCCCTTACTAAATATAATCAACTCTGGACAGACACAAGTCAGAGAGGGGGCAAGCTGTAGGTTACCATTTCGGTGATCGCTGTGTGTTCCGACTCATCCTATGTGGCTGCACTGTTTCCTGTTTGCAGTTTTTGTCCTTGCTGTTTTAGTTTCCCTGTCTTCACAGGATAACCTTTGGGTCACCCTAGAGATGGGAAATGGAATCTCTTTTCACACTAGCGTGATATACAGACAGCTGGCAAAGGGGGAGGAGTTAGATAAAGTACTGTTGGAAGCAATTGGCAGGATAGCAGAAAAGAAGGAGGTGGTGGGGGACATCAAACTGATGGATGCAGATTGGAACTTCCTAGCTATGACTTCAGCTAGAAACAGGGACGTCTTGAACTACCTACAGGGGGCATTCTTCAGGCAGCTAGTCAGTGAACCCATTCATGATGGGGCAATACTGGACATGTTACTCACTAACGGGTACAGTGTTACAGATGTCAAGGTAGGGGGACTACCTAGGGAACAGCAATCACTGTAAAATGTTGTTCAGTATAAGGATGGCTGTGGAACTGAGCCATACAAAGGCAAGGGCCTGGACTTCAGGAGGGAAGATTTTAAAAAGATGGGCGAATGTCTCAGGGATGGCATGACATTGGGGGATGACTGGGGTGGATTTGAGCAACAGTGGTCAAAGCTACAAAGGGTCATAGGGAAGGCAACAAACCTGTATCAAGCAAGTGAGCAAAAGCAAGAAGAAAAAGAGACTGCTCTGGATCTCAGAAGAGGTGGCAGAAAAGGTAAAGGCTAAAAGGGTAGCAGTCAGAAGGTATAAGGAAATGCAGAGGGAGGAGGATAGGGAGGTGAATCAGGGAAAATAGAAGGAAGCAGGGAGGGCAGGAAGGACCATGAAGGCACTAAATGAAGACAGAATAGCCCAGATGGTCACAAAAGGGAGTAAGACATTTTTTAGGTACATAAGCAAACAAAGGAAGACCGGATGTGGGATCATAAGATTAAAAAGGGAAGGGGACTCTGTGCAGAGGGGGACCAGGAAAAGGCAGACATCCTGAACAAATACTTTTGTTCAGTGTTCACAGAGGAAGGAGAAGGGGAGGAGCCACAAAATAGTAGACAGTGCATTGGGGAGGGAGGTGGACACTAGTCCATTTTCAGAGAAGAGTGTCCTAAAAGGAGAGCTCGAAGGAAACAGGGGTGATTTCAGAGGACTAGATGAGAGCAGATACAGTCCCACTTCACAAAAGCAGTAGCAGGGAAGTGGCTGACAATTATAAGCCAGTGACTTCACTGGTAGGAAAGTTAATGGAGTCACTGCTGAAGGTGAGGCTTATAGAATTTCTTGAATCCAGTGGGTTATAAGACCCAGGGCAGCATGGATTCATGGGGGAGATGGAGGTTTTGCCAAACAAATCTGATATATTTCTTTGACTGGGTGACTAAGGAGCTAGATCAGGGTGGAGCAGTGGCTGTGGCCTATCTAGATTTCAGTAACGCTTTCAACACTGTTCCACACAGGAGGCTAGTAAGCTAACTGGGTAGCTTATGGGTGGGTCCTAAGGTGGTAAACTGGGTAAGAAACTAGTGAGGGCATAGGCAACAGAGGGTGATGGTGGTAAATGGAGTTCACTCAGAGGAAGGCAGTGTTACCAGTAGGCTACCTCAGGGATCAGTGCTGTGAGAGGTCTTTTTTAATGTCTTTATAAGTGGGATTGTAGAGGCACTGGAAGGGAAGGTCTGCCTCTTTGTGGATGACACCAAAATCTACAATAGGTCTGAAACTCCAGGGGTTGGGGTAGTGGTAGGAAGGATGAACAAAGACCTGAGAAAACTTGAGGAGTGGTCAAGAGTATGGCAACTGGATTTCAACATGAAAAATTGCAAAGTAATGCACTTGGGACACAGAAACCAAGGGGCAAAGTACAAAATGGAAGGTGGTACTGATGACCACCAAGCAGGAAAAAGACCTGGGGGTGATCATTTTGGATGATCTAAAGGTGGACAGGCAGTACAACAAGGCAGTTGGGAGTACTAGTGGAAGACTGGGGTACATAGAGAGGGGTATCACCAGAAGAAAGAGGAAGGTAGTATTGCTTATTTACAGACTACTAGTAAGACACCACCTAGAATATTGTGTCCAGTTCTGGAGACTGCATCTCCAGAAGGACATAGACAGAATGGAGTCAGTCCAGAGGAGGGCAACTATAATTGTGCAGGGTCTGCATCAGAAGCCCTATGAGGAAAGATTAAAGGACCTCATTATTTACACCCTGGAAGAGAGGAAAAGAGGGGTATGATAGAGACATTTAAATACCTCATGGAGATAAATGAGGTACAGGAGAGAAGTATATTTCAGAAAAAAAGGAGCTCAAGAACAAGGGGACATGATAAGAAGTTGGAGGGGGATAGATTCAGGAGAGATAAGAGAAAGTACTTCTTCAAAAAAAAGAGTGGTGGATTCCTGAAACAGTCTTCCAGCAGAGGTGGTGGGGCCAAAAACAGTGATGTGGTTCAAAAATGAATTGGATAAGCATAAGGGAATCTTAGGGAAAGGGAATGGGGGTGGGTAAATGGGTCAAAGATCAAGTAGGATCTGTGGTGGTACTATAGGCAGGGGAAAATAAGCAAACTAGGTAGGCTAAGCGATCCTTATCTGCTGGCACATTCTGTTTCTATGTTTCTTAAAAAAGAGTATTTTTGGCAATAGACTTTATTTTTCCATTGCTTCTGTGTTTTGTTTTATGCTAGCAGGTGGCACTGTGTCAGTGTGCTTTATAATGTGGATACCTGTTGCCATGCCCTCCGCCCCCCTGATACCCAGTTGAGTGACTGTGGCAGCTTGTATTCACAATTTTGCCTACTTCCCCTCAATCCTCCTGCTTGCTCTCTGGCTGTTGGCATCACACTCAAGATAGACCTGTGACATCCCATACAAAAAAATAGGCCTAATGCTCAACTGTCTCAAATCACTAATGGTTAGTTAATGTTCATTTATTCCTCAGTTTTGCTTTGGTTGATTTTGTCACATGCAAATGAGTTAGTGGCTAACTCCTCCTAGCTCAACCTACTGCTAACTAATTATTAAAAGTTTTAGCAGTTAGTCATTGACCTATTTCCTAATTAAGAATGAATTAATCCACATGAATTGAGTATTAGTTTAGCATTCATTAATTACTAGCTGAGTTTATATAATAAATAATTTACGATCAATACTCAACTTGTTGAGTATTAGCTGATAAGTAACTGTACACCACATAGTAAGCATAGTTATCAGTTAAGAATAACTAATTCTTAACCAGCTCATTTGCATAGTGCTGCTAGAAACTACCCAGCTGGGAGTGCAGGTAAGCTGCAGGAGCACATCCATTCCTCACAGAAGGTGCCACACATCTGACTGAGGCACCCTGAGGTACCCCTCCACTCCCCAAAGCCAGAAACTAGTCTCTGTCTGGGGTAGGCTCCATCCCACCAGTACAGCCCTGGGGGCTGGCCTGAGTGTTAAACAGGAGGCAGAGGGAAGTCCCAAATGACTATCTGAAAGAAACTGCATGTATGCAAGAAAAAAAGACTCTCTTACCCAACTGAAGTCATTTATTTTCAATTTTGTAGTCACCGACTAGCACATAGACTGGATGCATGCTCCAAATGTCTCACAAAAAATTCAAGCAACTTTATGGTAACTATCAAGCAATCAACTGATAAGTGCTGAGTAAACTGGGAGTGTGTTGCAAAAATGCTAATGAAGTGCCTTATTGTTATTCCTGATACCCCTCCAATGGAGTACCTTCTCAGCTGGGACATTCCTACATTACTCCAGAAAAGCACCTTTAGAGTGTGTTCCAAAAATGCTACTGAAGTGCCTTGGAATTATAGTATATACACTTCAAATTGGGTACCCGAACTCTGCAAATGCACCTAAAATGCAATTTAAGTACCTTGAGTAAACTTCAATCTTTCAGTGTAAAATATCAAATCAAATCAAATAAAATCAAATCACTCTTTTTTTATATAAGGCACCTTTCTTAAACCAAGGCGACTGTACAATATTACGTACAACAATAAATAGTTAAAACAACATTAACATATTCAAAAATCATTATAGGCTTTACTAAAAAGGTAGGTTTTCAAAGCTCCTTTAAAACTTTGTTAAACTTAAAAGAGTTGGGCAGTTTTGCACCTGACGAGGTAGAGAATTCCACAGGGTTGGGGCCATGAAACTAAAAGATCTGGCCCCTGAAGTTTTTAAGCGAACCCTGGGAATCTCTAGCAATCCCTCATCAGTGGATCAGAGAGAGCGGGGGGGACAGTAGGGACAGAGGAGATCTTTAGGTAAGCAGGTCCCTGATCGTATAGGGCCTTATAGGTCAGCAAACTGATGTTAAAGGTGATTCGCCAGCAAACTGAAAGCCAGTGCAGTCCGTGGAGCACAGGCGTTATATGACTGGACTTAGAAGAACCAGTCAACAGCCTGGCTGACGCATTCTGCACTAGCTGCAGGTGGCGAATCTCAACCCCCGGTAGTCCAAGGTAAAGGGCATTGCAGAAGTCAAGGTGGGAGGTAACGAAAGCATGAACCAAAGTAGAAATATCCTCACAGTTAGGGCACAATTGCAAACTAAAACTTCTGGAAGAGCCTGTGTGCCATGATTGGGGGGCGGGCCCATCCCGTGTAGCTTCAGTGCCCTCCCAGAGAACTGAACTAGGCAAATCTGGTACTCAGAACATACTCTTGCCCTCATGTCAGTTTCTCAGCCTCTGACCTGACTAGCTGCACAAATCTACAAGCAGAGCAAGACTAAGAAAGGGGATGGGGTGTGCATTTTATTTTTTTAAATGAGGGTTACGGAATACTGGAAGCCATCACATGGGGTGTACAAGTACCTTTTTTTCAAATTTTCACTGGCAAATACTTTTGCACCTCAGATACTCTGCTATTCATTATTCACTATTAATATTTGTTTTCAAGCTGACCCCTCCCAGTCAGCAGCATGGTATCAAATAGTGTTTTATCACATAACGACCAAGAAAACTCTAGAGATGCAACATTTCAGTGGGGTCCATCTTCATATAATTTTACAACTAGGAGCAGAAGTTCAATGGAGATCAAGATCACTTTCTCAGGGTCACACAGTGAGTCAGATGCTGTGGCTGGGCTTGAACGTGGATATCCTGCTTCACAGTTTCAGAGACAATATTATGATGGAAAGAAGGTCCAACTAACCACAATTCAACACTACATCCCCCTTCCGTATCTTAGGACATTTACTTACCGGTGGCAGAGCTTTCTTCAGGAGGCCACTAGTGTATTTTCATTTCTGCTCATTGAATTAAACACAGTGAAGTCTTCATCTTTCTCAAACATTAAACAATTTTTTATAATTTCTTGGGAGTTAAATCCTGAATATATTCAGAAAAGAAAGGTAAAGGTCATATACACTGTTTAGCAGTGAAAATGAAGCCCATACTAGACCACATTTTTCTACCATGAAGTTCAATGGACACTGTCCTCAACTCTCTTTGTGTCTTTCTAGAAATTGTGAATACCCCCAATACAGCATAGACACGGTGCAGTGGGAGGAAAGGAGACTATTGTGTTATGAGTAAATGCATCTTTAGGGGTGTTCCTAATGTTCAAGAAGCATGCAACAAGAGTAGATCAAGGATTTGAAACAAAATGTTGGTAATAAATACACTATTTGCATGCATTTCAGTTAAGCTAAAAAAAAGCACAGCGGTTAAAACAACCAACAACTTGAATGAATTGTAGAGAAGGTGAGCAATCATTAAAAATATTTTTTCAATTATAAATAATATAATGCAAAAAGGATTGACAAGTGTCCCTTTAACACCAACTCTATACCAAAATGTGTATGTGATGGTCAAACAACAAAACTTTTTAAAAAGAAATTTTACTGTAAATACATTTTTTTCCAGTTAGTCTTATTTCTCCCCCATGCACTGCCAGCCTCCATTATACTGGCCACCCCAGCCAACACCCCACAGGACTTATTATCCCTCAGAAGCAGCATGGTCTGGGTCATCAGGTACAGGGCGTGTAGGCAGCTGGAGTCATCCTGCAGCTGGTGCACAGATTTTCCTAGTACTCCCCCTAAAGTGCAGTATGCCATGTGCTATACACCTGACATCTGCCTCTCCTCTTCCAAACTCTGGTGGTTTCAGCCTGCTTATCCTCAGCCACTGATAGTATCTGGCAAGCACCAAACTCTGCTCCACCCCACCCTGAGATGAGCAATCCAGCAACAACTCAATCTTCTTCCCTCTTGCTGACCCTCCAGCTCTCAAGATAACACTTGAAACTTGGGTCTTCGGCACTGCAGGTACAGCACCATCACTGCAATGGTGGGCCTGCAAAAATCTAAGATCTGTGAAATGTATTTGGTTTGCACATCTACATGTGTAGTCATAGGTCCTGTCATCTTATTTTTGTGGCTATTTCTGCCCTAATAAACATAGAATCTGTCAGCAGACAAGGACCATATGGCGCACCTAGTCTGCCCATTTCCATACTCACTGCTGCAGCCCCAGATCCTATCTGGTGCATTTTTATAAACTGGTAGTTATTTCCCAAGAATCCTCTCAGTTATTAAATAACCCCTAAAAATACCATAATGATGACATTTGGTAGTGGATGGGGCTGCAGGCACTCTGTGGGCATTGCAGTGGGATCGGGAAGGGGGGGACACCTAAATATACTTGGATCATCTTTGCTGGCAGGTATATATGTATGGGACTATTTGCCTAGCATAATCATTATGCTGTTTTAGGGCTAGGGCTGCAGTGCTCCATGGCCACTTGACTCGCACAAGGAAATTATAAGCCAGGCTTTATGGACTAAACTCTTTATGCAAGCCAACAAATGTGATAAAAGGCTAAAATAGCTTCTGCATTGTGATTGGTTGATCATCCATGGCACTACAGACATTACCTCATGGGTTTTAGCCCACCTGATAGGCTAGTGATGCACATGACTCTAGGATCAGATTTCTACCATATCTAGGTCCCAGAAACCTCTGCTCTCCAGTTCAAACTTTGCATCTGATCAGACTAGCACACCAGGATCCCTGCTGTCCTAATTACCAAGGTAGGCTTCTTAACTTGCACTAATTACAGTTCTAAACAATACAATTGAATTATAGAGCATGGTTATCAGACAGACTCTGACTGGGAATAAGATTGTTCCTTTTTTTGCCTTTCCCTAAGGGATTGTACTGCCTTGCAGTGTTGTTAGCAATATAGGGAGTAAGCTTACTCTGGAACCCCCTCTGTGTGCTCTTGCCTAATGTGTGAAAGATAGCAGCCTGTAGGTTTCAGCATTCCAGCATCTTTTGTATAGTTGTTTGTAATTATTTAAACCGTGCTGGTACAAAGCGATCTAATATTGAGTCCTCCGTCTAGTGGTGAGCTTGTGCCAGGGGCAATCGCTGGGTAAAAGTGAAGCTCTGGTGCTAAAGCACCGTGTTTTGATTGTTTTTTTTTTTTGGTTGTTTTTACTGTTAATAAGTGTTTCCACAGAGGGCACGGCGGTGGGAGACTCTCCCGTCTGGCCGCCTTGTTGCGACTCTCTCCTTCACCCCTCCCTCCTTGCAGCCTCACTCCACAAGGGCTACATTCAGGGATACTCACCTTCTGGTGAGGCCCTAGGCCAGAGAGAACTCACGCAGGATTGACCGTGTCCAGCCCGCCTTCCAGGAGGCAGGAAACTCGTCGGGTCACATTGAGCCACCACCTCCCGTGGTCCCTCATGGATGCGGCCTACTTGGCCGGGCTTCGCCCTTCTCTTGTGGTGACTCCTCCTCCCACCCCCACTCACCATTCTAGCTTGCTTAGTGAGCCCTTCCGGCACTACTTCCAGTGGCGACTGCCTTCCTCCAGGCGGTAGAGGCACGCCGCCCCAGGGATTACACAGAGCCTCTATCGCGGGCTTCCGGCATGGCCAGAGCACACTACGATCCCTGTGCTCTCCTGGGCCTTGGCCCGCTGGCCTATTCCCTCTGCTGGAGCCACGGCGCCCATACAGGTTGGAGCCAGCCTCGCTGGGACTCCAGGGAGGGTCAGCCTTGCACTGCATTCCGCGATGGTGGCTCAGCAGTCAGTGGCCCAGGCGTGGCCTAGGAGCCATGTTCTTCTAGTTGCCTGCAGGGTGGTGTACCTAGAAAAAGGGACCTGAACCAGGGACACACACACACACACAGTCAAGGAGGGCAAGGAACGAGCTCCAGTGGAGCAATCAGCTGCCACGTGGTACTGCAGCAGTACAAGCTGAGCAATGCTGGGGTTGTGAGTTCAGACCTCACCTACAGTAGGGCCAGCGAGGATCACAGTTTATTATGTCAGGAGAGAGACAAAAAAATGAAAGAGAGGATTTTTTTCTTGTTCAAAACTATACGGGTTCCTCTCTCAAGCAGCCCATATGAGTCTCCAGTTACAATTATGCCACTGGGGTCCCTCTCTATAGTGATCCTCAGCATCTCAGCCTTCATGTGGGTCCCTCACTACAGCGACCCCCATATGAGGACAGCACGCATCTCTCTCTCTCTTCCTCACCTCTCTACATTCTAAGCTTACGCGTCCTCAATGCTGCCCAACAGGGCCCACCACCCGGTGAAGGCCCATTTGGCACCCTTTGTAACACATGCATTCTTTTGTCTTCCCAGATGGTCAAGGCCAAGAAGTGCACGGCGTGCAGTGCTAACCTCCTGCTCCATGCCCCTGGCCCCCTGTGCACCGCATGCCTCCACGACGACGACGACCTATCCCTGGATCAGTCTGCCGGCATGGGCCCAAGCAACCCTGGCCCTAGCAGCTCATCTTGGCTGGATCCAGGTGCCTTCCTACTACAGAACCAACAGGCCACTGTAGCCATGATGGAGAGTCAGCAGAACTTTATGCTGAAGGTAATGGAAAAATTGGAGTCCCTCACTCAACATAGATTACCGGCGACGCAACCTCTGGAGCAAGACATCGGGGGAGGGATCAGCGAGGATCACATGGATCTGACGGAGTCTACCCTGGATAATCAGAAACCCGACACTGGGGAGGACATAGATCTGCTGGAGGAGGAAGATGGAGCAATCTTTGACAAAGAGGACTTGGAGCCACAGACTGTCCGAGGCTAGGGTCCTCAACCTGATCAGTCTGGCACGCAGAGTGCGCATCAACCGTCAGGCATCCATGGCAAGCCTAGCCCAACTACTAGGTTGCATAGCATCCTGTATCAACCTGGTCCCCTGGGCCAGATGGCACATGCGGCCACTGCAGACGTACGTCTTCACATGGGGATCTCCGAACGAACACAACCTGGAGACTACTCTCCCGCTACCACTATCGGTGAGAAAATCACTAATGTGGTGGACAGTCCATGCCAACCTAACCAGAGGACTCCTACTGGAGGCTCCCTTTCAGGTCTCCATTGAGACGGACGCGAGTCTTCAGGGTTGGGGTGCTTGCTTGGCCAACAGGACAGCACAGGGCTGATGGACCCCCGCAGAATCCAGGCTATCCATCAACATCCTGGAGATGCGGGCAGTCTACCATGCACTAACAGCCTTCAAGTCCGCTATCTCAGGACAATCGGTGCTGATCCGCTCTGACAACCAAGTGACGGTGGCATATTTTGCCAAACAGGGAGGCACCAAAAGCAAAGCGATGCTGTGAGAGGCGGCAAGGGTCCTCAACTGGGCACAGCTCCACCTCTCCCACCTCAGCATGGTCCATCTCACCGGAAAGCTCAACATTCGAGCACACTGGCTCAGCTGACAGCAAGTCCACCCAGGGGAGTGGCATCTCCATACCAGTCTCTTCCAGCTGATACAGGAGACCTGGGGACCCATTTCCATGGACCTCATAGCCACGGCACAAAACGCGCAGGCCACGGACTACTTCTCGAGGTACAGGGAGAGTCAGTCACAGGGAACCGATGCTCTGTCGCAACCTTGGCTCCGGGACCACTCCTACATCTTTCCACCCATTCCCCTGCTACCTCAAGTACTCACCAAACTCCGCTCCTCGGGATGGACCATCATCCTAGTGGCTCCCTACTGGCTGTGGAGAACATGGTTTGCCATAATCCTATCAATGACGCTGGCCACTGTCAGATTACCCTACTGACCTGACATGTTGACCCAGGGCCCAGTACTACACCTGGCTCCCAGGACCCTGAAGCTCACAGCCTGGCTCCTGAAAGGAGAAGACTAAGAAGCATGGGTTACCATGACTCAGTCATTGCAACAATGCTGCAGTCCAGACATTCCTCAACCACTCTACCTATGGCAGACAATGGTCGGTGTTCACCAGGTGGTGCCGAGATCGAGCTACGGACCCAGAACTTGCTGACATGACTACCATCTTGTTATTTCTTCAGCAAGGCCTGGATAGGGGATTGTCCCACTCGTCCCTCAGGGTACAGCTGTCGGCCATCGGAGCAGCTATTGGGTCCGTAGGGGGCCACAGCCCCGGTGCCCACCTGGATGCCCTGCGCTTCCTAAGGGCAGCTGAGATTCTATGACCTCGAGTGCACCCATCCATCGCTTCTTGGGACCTTCCCCAGTACTAGACACCCTCAGCTCGGCTCCATTCAAACCACTACAAAATGTAGACTTGTTCTGGTTGGTCTGAAGACCTGCTCTCTCGTGGTGATATGCTCAGCCACAGAATTGGGGAGTTAGGCGCACTGTCCTGCAGAGAACCCTACACAGTGTTCATGCCGCATGGGGTATGCTTACGCACTGTCCCAGCCTTTCAACCAAAGGTCTCCTCCCTCTTTCACAGGGAGCAAACTATTGAGTTACCCACATTCACAGGAGACTCTCAATTGGGAGGCATTGCCGTCCCGCAGTACCTTGACGTAGGCACCATCCCTATCCATGTACATAACTAGGACACAGCCTCTATGAAAGACAGAGAGGTTGTTCATAGTCACGAGGGGCCAGAGACAGGGGAATGCAGCCTCCAAGACCACCATTTCTGGTTGGTTACGGAGAACCATTCCGGAGGCCTACATAGCAAAACAAAAGACACCGCCTCGGGGGGATCAAGGCGCACTCCACTAGGGTGGTAGCTACCTCCTGGGCAGAGAGGGCCAATGTGTCAGCGGAGGACATCTGCAAGGCAGATACATGGACTTCGCTTCACACCTTTGCCAGACATTATTGTTTAGATCATCTGTACCAATTGCAACCTACCTTTGCAACACAGGTTCTCTCTGCGGCCACCAACACTTCCTTTCACCCCTAGACCACTCTGTCTCCCTCCTGCAGGTACAGTACTGCTTCTTATCTACCCACGAGGTAATATTTGGAGTGCCATGGATGATCAACCAATCACAATGGGTGTTTACTCACCTGGTAAAGGTGATTGTGTTGGTTGACATCCATGGCACTCCATGACCCACCCGACACAGTAGTCATGAGGCAACCAGGGTATAGTAGACAACATTGATCTGAACTGACTGTTTCTTTGCCTTATCATCCGACATCCAGGATGTCCACCGTTGGCCCATTAGGGGTCAAGTCTAGATTGTATTATCAGGGAAATAAAGTAGGGGCCCATGGCCCAAATTGACAGTCACTAAGCTCTGCTTATTTGTTCCAAATAGACATCTTCAATTTGTGTGTTTTTTTCTTTATCTCCTTTTGGTATTGCCTGTCACTAACCTTACTTTCAGCTTTGGAAGATTCGACCTGGAGAGCAGGGGTTTCTGGGACCTGGATATGGTAGAAATCTGATCCTAGAGTCATGTGCATCACTAGCCTATCAGGTGGGCTAAAACTCATGAGGTAATGTCTGGAGTGCCATGGATGTCAACCAACACAATCACCTTTACCAGGTGAGTAAACACCCAGTAGGCACCATCATGTTATGAGTTGCCTGTATGGAACTAGCAATCATGTCAGTTGCTCCTAAAATTCAGGCCCTTCCATTTCCATGTGGAAAACAGCAATCTGGAACATGCAGATGAAGCTGCAATAGAAGCAGCTGCTTGGTTGGATACCATATGGGGTACAACAGGCCTGGTCAAAGGTGAATTAAGAGCAAGGCTAGGCATACAGCAGCAGTGATACAGTGTATAGTATTGTTCTGCACAGAAATCCATAGTTTTCAAAATGCAGTTGTACCACAGTTCAAACATCATGGAATGTGATTGTACCCTTCTGTGATAGAACAGCATTCTAAAACCTCTAGAGACATGCACAAGCTAATTTCACTGTGAAAGATAAATATAAAATAATGCATGGAGAACTGTGGTTTATGGGGATTTTATGCACCCCGAGGTGTGTGATGCCCCATGAAGCCTAAGGGGTTTATATTGGCATCACACACTGAGATGGCGCATAAAATCCCCATAGAACCACACTTCTCCATGTTTTATTTTTTTCATTTACTGTTTTTTTGGTTTAAATTGTCTTTGATGCTTTGTGAGAGTAACTTTTACCGCCAACAAGCTTGTCTCATGCTGAGTGACAGATTGTGTAGCGCTTGTGAATGTCCAGCACGAGGACAGCTTGTTCGATGGTGTTTCAGTTGATGCTGCATTACTGTTCTGCCCATGGTTTATGGAGCTCCATAAACAACATATGTGGTTTACGAAGCTGTTGAGCACTCACTGAAAGTGGTTTATAACCACTAACCAGTAAATATAAAAACAACAATGCACATATTTCACATAATAATATACACTATAAAAACACAGCATGAGCAACTTTATATATATCCAGTGTGTTGTGCCACCTCGGGGTTCTGATTCCCATGGACCACTGGAGCTTCATCCTCAAGGTCAGAGAGAATCACATGCCCTATGTGGCAGAAAACTCTGACTGTGCATAGTTACCCATTCAGTATTTTCTATATGCTGACGGTTACCCAGTTTTGATTGCATATCAATATGCCAGTTTTGTTTTGGGCATCATTTTCAAACCACTAGTAAGCTGGGAAGAGCTTTGTTGTGGAATTTTGGCATGGCCATCACCGCAAACAACATCCCTCCCCCACCCATTTGGGTAGTCTTTCCCTGCACAAGACTGATGCTCCTCCTTCTCATCCTATAACAGGCATTCCCTGCTATACAGTGGCACCCTCTTTCCACTCATCCTATATGGACCACTCCCTGGTTTCTAGTGGCACCTTCTTCCCACTCCATGCAAAGTTTTCTGTTGTCTAGTGGCATTTGTCTGCCTCTCCCAATATTGTGCCATTCCCTGGTGTCCGGTGGCCCCACCCTCCATCTCTATGATAAACACTATAGTGCATGGTGGAGCATTGTTGTGTAAGGAGATCTATATACTGTGGTATGGTCTGGCATGGAGACAGGGACTCAGTTAAGCCACATAAGGGCAAAAGTATTAGATATCAGGAGGGCATCTTTCAATGAAATGTGTAGATGTTTAAGAGCAGCTCTGGTAATAGAGGGGGTGGAGAAACAGTGGGGGAGACTAAAAGGAGTCATTATGGAGGTAACTAACCAATGCATTAGGATAGTGGCTAAAGGAAAAAGAAGAAAGAAACCACTATGGTTCTCTAAAGAGGCAGGAGACTAAGTAAGGGCTAAAAGAATAAGTGCCAGGAAGCATAAGGGAATCCAAAGGGAGGAGGACAGGGAGGTGTACCTTGAATGCCTAAGAGAAGCAGGGAAGTCTATGAGGAAAGCCAAGGCACAGACAGAGGAGGGTTTAGCACAGACTGTGAAAAAAGGGGACAAGACGTTCTACAGGTACTGTACATAGACAGAATGGGGGGGGGATTGTGAGGCTCAAAGGGGAGGAGGGAGAGTGTAAGGGTGAGGATTTAGACAAGGCAGAAATACTGAACAAATACTTCTGTTCAGTATTCACTGAGGGGGGAGAGGGTCAAGGACCACAGTTGGGGAGCAGAGGCAATTGGGGGGGGGGACGTGGACACCAGTCCATTCACAGTAGAGAGAGTTCTGGAGGAGCTCACAATGCTGAAGGTGGAAAAAGCCATGGTGTCAGATGACATACACCTAAAGATATTATGGGAGCTGCACAGGGAACTAGCAGCGCCTCTGGCCACCCTTTTCACAGAGTCACTCAACACAGGTGTGGTTCCAGAGGACTGGAGGAGGGTGCATGTATTCTCACTGCACAAATGTGGCAGCAGGGTGGAAGCAGGGAACTACAGGTGAGTCGGCCTCACTTCAGTGGTGGGGAAGATCATGGAGGCACTGCTGAAAGAAAGGACAGTGAGACACCTGGAATCCATTGGTGCCTAGGATCTAAGGCAGCATGGATTCACATCAGGAAGGTCTTGTCAAATGAATCTCGTAGATTTTTTTTATTGGGTGACTAGGAAATTGAATCAGGAAGGGGCCATAGACGTCACCTACCTAGACTTCAGCAAAGCCTTCAATACCGTCCCACACAGAAAGTTGGTTAACAAGATGAGTCGTCTGGGCATGGGGCTTAATGTGATACACTGGGTTAGAAACTGACTGACAAACAGAAGGCAGAGGGCAGTGGTAAATGAGAGCCAATCTGGGGAGAGAGGGGTGACCAGTGGGGTACCACAAGGATCAATTTTGGGACCAGCCATGTTCAATGTCTTTATTAGTGACATTGCAGAGGGGCTGGAGGGTAAGGTCTGCTTATCTACAGATGACACCAAGCTCTGCAACAGGGTGGATACTCGAGAAAAAGTGCAGAAAATGAAGGGGGACCTTGAGAAGCTTGAAAGATGACCAGAGGTGTGGCAACTGAGATTCAGTGCAAAAAAGTGCAAGATAATGCACCTGGGTAGGGGGAACCCTAGGGAGAGCTACAGGATGGGGGGAAGTGCTGTCACCAAAGAGGAAAGGGACCTAGGAGTTATCATATTTAATGCTCTTAAGGTACCAAAGCAGTGTACAAAGGCTGCAAAGAGGGCCAGTGGCATGCTGGGGTGCATAGGGAGGCAGTATTACTAGTAGGAGGTGGGGTGATGCCATTGTATAATACACTGGTAAAGCCTCACCTGGAGAACTGCATGCAGTACAGGAGACCACATATGCGTAAGGATATTAACAACGTGGAGGCTATCCAGAGAAGGGTGACAAAGATGGTGCATAGCTTGCATCACAAAACATATGAGGAGAGACTAAAAGACCTCAATATGTACTCACTGGAGGAAAGGAGGGTATACCATGAGTACAGCAACAGAATATGGGCACCAGGTAAAAATGTCAACTCATATTGGATGCTATGTCCTTGGGCTACCCTGCAAGGGTACAACTGTACACAAACATGAGGGTAGTGGACAGTGTCAGGAAGGGGGGAGGGATAGTGAGGGGAAAGGGAGGGACAATGAAGGGATTTTAAGGGATGGGTGTGCCTGCTGCCACCGAGCTAGCCTTGTGGTGTGGTGGTGTGGGTGGATAACTCTGGTGTAGCAGGTACAGAGTGCTGGACCGGGTGTGCAGAAACTCTGCCACTGCCTGCGGCACTTAATTTTTGTGCGATATGGAGTTTTGCCCCCTGCCCGACATGCGTCCCCCTGGAGTTGATAATCTATATTCAGAGGGATGCTGGGGCACTGCCCCCCCAAAACAGTTTTTACCCTTTCTTGTGACATTTACATTTTTTGGTTTCCTGAATTTGTATATGATGCATATAATACCTTACAATAAAGGAAATAAAAACTAAAATTTGCATTTATGATATGTTTCTTTGAATTTAAAGCAGTAGTAGAATGCGAAAAAAGTGTGTTTTTTTGACAGTTTATTCCCTGTGCTTTGCTGAGCATGTACCTAGTACTCTTTCCCGCCAGCATTGTTCTATCATCCTGTAATTTGCTCAGTTATCCCATGTTTATGTTTGCTTGCATGCATGTGCAAGAAACATAGTGCTATCATCCATGTTTCGGAGGTGTGGCACTCTGTCTTCCAATTAAATCAATGTGTTTGCAGGCTCGGCCACAGTTCACCAATGAATGCTGCAGCTGTCTATGACAGCAGTTGAAAATGCAGTGCCGTACAGTTCAAAGGGAGAGCTAAGCTTCAGTGAGCAGCGATAAGATATCATGTGCTCATGTGCTCATGTGCTCCTCACACACACACACACACACACACACACACACAAGCATATTACGTGCTCATGCCCCCCCATGCACACACTGCATAGCCAACAGGGGTGCCCAATCCCCTGTCGGCAGTGCTGGGCTTCCCCCCAACAGAGTTCCAGGTGCCACGCTGGGAGCCCACCCCAGCATGGCAGCAGTTTGTATGGCCGATGGGGGTGCCCAATCCCCCGTCAGCTGCATGCTCCCCCCAAACAGCCTTCCAGCTGCTATGCTGGGAACCCAGCTCCAGCGTGGCACAAGTCCCACGTCATCTAAGTAAAAAGCTGAAAGAAAAAACCTTCCCTAGCTGACTGTCCTGACCAACCCACCCTCTGTGCATCCACCTCCCCACACCCCCACCTCACCCCATACTTACCTCCGGAGTCTGACGCAATGATCTTCGGTGGTCCGGGAACAAGTCTGCACTCTTCAAAGCTGACCGCTAACTGAGGAAATGCTGGTAAGCTGTATAATGGAATAAATAGTTTTTTTTCAACTTTAGTGCATATCTCTGGCATTTTGGGGAATTTTTTCACCAAATTTTCAACATGGGGTTTTTGGGACCCCACCTAATGAATTCGGTCACTGTCATGGTGTTAATCAGCCCCGAGAGGTGATTTCATGGTCACTGCGTGGAACCACCTTTTGGGACTCATTTATGAAACTGACAGTGTCACAGTTCAAGAGGTAGGCCCCCAAAAACCCTATGTTGAAAATTTGGTGAAAAAATTCTCGAAAATGACTGTTTTATGGGCATGCATTGTGCTGTTCCTACACACACTCGTAAGTTCATGAATTTTCAATATGTTCACTCCAGATTTTCAACATTACCATTTTACCACACCTCCTTATGAGCAGTATAGCTGTCATTTTCACATCTCCCAAAATGTGTTTCCGCATGTGCATGTGGCGCAGTGATGTGTGAAATCAATGTTTGGGACAGAGTAATAAAATCATAGTGACACTGTTCATTATCAGAGATGTTAAAATGGCTATGTTAAAAATTTGGTGAAAAAAGTCCATAAAATGACTGTGTTATGAGCAACCATTGCGCATTTCCACGCACCCTCATAACTTCATGGATTTCTAATATTTTCAGTCCAGATTTTCACCACTGGCATTTTTCCACACTTCCTTATAAACAGTACAGCTGTCATTTTTCACACCATGGCTGAAATGTGTTTTAGCACTTCCAGCACATAAATAGGGAGGCAGTATAGCACAGTGGTTTAAGGCTCTGAGCTGCAAATCTGGAGACATCCAACAGACCCGACCTGGGTTTGAATCCCACAGCTTCCACTTACATACTGTGTGACCCTGAGCAAGTCACTTAACTTCCCTGTGTTCCCAGGATGCTCCTGTAAAAAAGCTTTCAGCTTAGTGTGCTACTCCTGGTTAAACAACTAAAAAAAATGTGTGGTCACTGTAGGAAATCACTGTTTGGGACTGATTAAGAAAATCACAGTGACACTGTTCGTGAGCTGAGGTTCCAAAATCCCTGTGTTGACAATCTGCTGTAAAAATTCCCCAAACTAATTTGCATTATGGGTGTGTGTTGTGCATTTTCTACGCACGCTCATGACTTCACCAGTTTTTTTAATATTTTCACTGCAGCATTTCAACATTGCCATTTTTTGCACTTCCCCATGAACAGTACAGCTGTCATTTTTCACATCCTGTTCGAAATGAGTTTTCGCACCTGTGGTGCCAAATGGCTGTGCGAAATCAGCTTTCGGCTAACAAACTGTTATTGCCACTGTTCATAAGGTGGGGGTCACAAAAAATCCATGTTGAAAATTTGGAGTGAAAATGCCAACAAACACCTGAGGAGTAAGGGTTTCCGACCATAATGCCCCAGCCTGTAGAGACTGACAGGCATCAGAGGTGTGGCTTGGGATTCTCACCTGTAATGCTCATACCATTCCACACCCTGCAGCCAGTGAGAGGCATCTTGGTGTGCCTTGGACTCTTCGACCCCAAAGTTCACCCCATTGTCCTATACAGGACCCATCTCACCGTATTTCCTGATGGAATGGGGTGAGCATAAGGGTCAAAGACCCCAAGGCACACCGTGACACTTGTCAGTGTCTGCAGGGTAGGAGTGGTGAAATGGCATGGCCGTTATGCCTGATGACCCAAGGCACCCCAATGCTTGTCCAGTCTCTGCAGGGTGGTGGTGGGGTTGGCTTCAGTTCAATACTTCACTGCCATTCCTATTATGCAGCTCTCTAACTCCTACACTACCAATGCCAATGCCAGCAAGCAAACATTCGGCATTGATAAATGCTTGTTTTGTTTACATTTCTGCTGCCTGCTGCATTGACAGCAGTAGTACTAGATAGGAGCCATCATATTTTCTGTGGCACTACAACGGTCATAACGGATCACTTTCTGGATAGGTAGTGCTGCTGCTGCTTTAAAATGTACAGTAATTAAAATTATGTGCCTAACACAAGATAAATACCAACTAGTATGCATCTGAGTAAAAGACTCAAAGGGAAACTCCTGTGCAATTAGAAAGACCTGCCTTATATATAATGGCTGCAGAGCTCTGGGTGGACATCTCACACATTCTGGGTGGCTTCCACCATGAAGGTTATGCTAACGAGGGCTGCCAACTCTGCCATTTGTTGGTAGCCCTCATCAGCATAATCTTTGTGGTGGAAGCCATCCGGGGTGTGCGAAGTGTCCACCAAGAACTCTGCAGCCAATACTCGATATGAGGATCTTTCTAATTACATAGATACATAGACAGTGTTGGCAGATAAGGGCCTATGGCCCACCCAGTCTGCCCATTTGAGCTTGTAAGTTTACTTTATGTTTTCCTAGAAGTCTGTTGCCCCTTAACACTGACCACCAGAGTTCCTTTATGTCTATCCCATGCATTATTAAATCCCATGATTATTTCAGCCCCCACCACTTCCTCTGGCAGGGTGTTCCACTTGTCCACCACCCGTTCTGTGAAGAAATTCTTCCTCACATTTCCTCTGAATTGTCCTCCCTCTAACTTCATCCCATGCCCTCTAGTCCTGGAACAGCTTTTTCACTTAAAAATAGTGTATTCATGCACCCTGTTTCTCCCTGTAAGATATTTGTATGTCTCTATCATATCCCCTCTCTCCCTCCACTCCTCCAGGGAGTACATATTCAATTCCTTCAACCTGTCCTCATAGGACTTGTGATGCAATCCATGTACCATCTTTGTTGCCCTCCTCTGAACCTTCTCTACCCTGTCTATGTCCTTACGTAAGTAAGGTCTCCAGAACTGTACACTGTACTCCAGGTGGGGCCTCACTAGTGTCTTGTATAGTGGAATTATGACCTCCTTTTCCTGATGGCGATGCCCTACCTATGAACCAGCATCTCATTTGCTTTACCTGCTGCCTTGTCACACTGCTTCCCTACCTTGAGGTCATCGAGATGATAACCCCAAGATCCCTTTTCTGCTTGGTGCATGCTATATTCTCACCCCCAATTGATATATTGTGCCAGGGTTTTTGTGCCCCATATGCATTATCTTGCACTTCTTTGCATTGAATTTCAACTGCCAAACCCTGACCATACTTCAAGTTTCTGCAGGTTCCTTCTCATTCTGTCTACACCCTCTGGTGTGTCTACTCTGTTACAGAGCTTTGTGTCATCAACAAACAGGGAAATTCTGCCTTCTAGGTCCTGCACAATGTCACTGATGAAGGTGTTGAATAGGACGGGTCCCAGTACTGATCCCTGTGGTACCCCACTGGTCACTCTTCCCTCTGTGGAGTGACAGCCATTTACCACCACACTCTGTGTCCTGCCACCCAGCCAGTTACCTAGCCACTGCACTACTGTCCTGCTCACACCCATATTCCCTGTTGTGTAATAGTCTTCTATGTGGCACAGTGTCAAAGGTCTTGCTGAAGTCCAGATTGGCCATGTCCAGAGCCCTCCCTATCCACCTCCTAGTCACCCAGTCAAAAATTCAATGAGGTTGGTCTGACATGACTCCCCCTGGTGAAACCATGCTGCCTTGGGTCCTCAGTCCATTGACAACCAGATGTTCCACCAATATCTCCTTCAGTAGTGCTTCCATGATTTTCCCACTATGGAGGTGAGGCTGACTGGTCTGTAGTTCTCCGCTTCCTCTTTGTTCCCACTTTTGTATAAGAGGACTACATCTGCTGTCCTCCAGTCTTTGGGTACCTCCCTTGTTTCCAGTGATCGGCTAAACAGGATTGCCAGAGGTTCAGCCACCACCTCTCTTAGTTCTTTAAGGACCCTTGGGTGCACCCCATCTGGCCCCATTGCTTTATCAACTCTTATTACTTCCAGTTCCTTCAGGACGCTTTCTCGCGTAAAGGGGCATGTGTTCATTTCTGCACCATTCCCACCCCTTGTGCTCCCTTCAGTCCCATTACCTTCCTCTTCCTCAGTAAAGACTGAGCAGAAATACCTTTTCAATATGTCAGCTTTACTGTTGTCATCTTCCACGTGCCTCCCATCCTCCCCCTTCAGTCTCACTATCCCTCCCTTTGCCTTTCTTTTTTCACTTATGTACCTGTAAAAGGTTTTGTCCCCTCTACCCACTGATTTTGCAGTGTGCTCTTCTATCTGAGCTTTGGCTTCCTTTACTGACCTCCCTGCCTCCCTTTGCTTCTCCTGGTACTTCTCCCTATCCCCTTCTGCCTGTGTCTTTTTGTATTGCCTGAATGCAATATTTTTGGCTTTCACTTTCTCCGCTACATCCTTGGAAAACCACAGTGGCCTCCTCTTCCTTTTCCCCTACTGCCCACTGTTCCTCAACTCCTGATTCCTGCCCCATTCCCCTTAATACCTCTTTCAAGCATCTCCCAATTTTCCCAAAGTCTGTCCCCCTAAAATCCAGGATACATGTTTTTGTGTGGTTTGGTTCTGCTCCTTCTGTGATTTCAAACCACAATGATTAGTGGTCACTGTTCCCCAGGTGCTCCCCACTGTTATGCCCATCACACTGCCCTTGTTTGTGAGCACAAGGTCCAGTATTGCCTTCTGCTGAGTTGGTTCCATGACCAGTTGCTTGAGGAAGACACCCTGAAGGGAGTTCAGGATAAATCTGCTCCTAGTTGATGCTGCTGCTGGGATGCTCCTGTCCACGTCTGGAACATTGAGGTCTCCAACCAGCACTACCTCACCCTTGTCTGCCATCCTTTGGATAGCTAGCATCAGCTCCCTATCTGTTTCTTCCTCCAGGGCTGGTGGTCTGTAGACCACACCAGTGCAGATGGTTGGCCCCATTTTCCTTTCCAGCTTAACCCACAGTATCTCACCCCCATTTTGTTCCTCCTGGATCTCTGTGGCCCTTATGTCATTTTTCACATACAGTGCCACTCATCCTCCCTTCCTACCTGCCCTGCCTCTTCTGAATATGCTGTAGCGAGGTATGGCCATGTCCCAGTCATGGTTATCATTACACCAGGTTTCTGTGATGGCCACAATGTCCAGGTCTGACTGCACCATGACAGCCTCCAGATCCTTCATCTTGTTGCTAAGGTTCCTGACATTGGCACACATGGCTTTCCATGATTTGACCTCCCTAAACTGCTTTGCTGTTCTACTCCAGCCCCTTCCCTGGTTGTTCTTTATCCCTGGCTCTCCTTGCTGTCTGCCCTTCTGTTGAATTTTGCCCCTTTTCTGCCTGTCCACCTCTTGGGCACTTATCTCCATCTTTTGCACACTGCTTTGTAGAGATATCCACTCCTCCGGTTCACTGGTTCCACTGCTAGCTGTGGGGGGTGGGCAATTAGGTACCCTCCTTGCTGGCCTTCCACCCCCCCCTTGGCTAGTTTAAATGCTTGTCAATGTAGCATTTAAACTTATCATTGAGTGCTTGAATTCCCCTCCAATATGGATGCAGGCCATCAGGCTTGAACAAGTCTCCATCCCTCCAGGTGGGTCCGCAGTCACCAATGAATCCAAACCCTTTCTCACAACACCAGTTCTTCAACCATAAGTTAAAGTTCCTGGTGCATGCACCCCTATGCTCTCTCATGCCTCTCACAGGTAGTACTTCTGAGAAGGTGACAGAAGTAGCTACTTGCTTGAGACCCCTCCCTAATTTCCTAAACTCTTCCTGAACTTCCTTTGGCTCCCCATTTGCCAGGTCATTAGTACCTAGGTGGATAATGACATCCAGCTCACCCTCTCATCTTGCCTTCCCAGTGATCCCCAGGATCTTCCTTCCATCCCTCCATGCCATGGCACCTGGTAGGCACCTCACCTCCCTGTCCTCCCCCCTGTGTTCCTAGCTGGATCCCTCTTATGATAGAGTCCCCCACCAGGATTCACTTCCTCCTCCTCTGAGGCCCACTGCTCTCCCCACTGAGGTCACCTCCTTGGCTAACCTCCACATCCTTTCCTTCCACTTCTCTGAGTACCTCTGTTTGGTTGTCCCCATTTGCCAGTGTGACATATGAGTTCTTGAGTGGAATAGAATCTGGGAAGTACCTCTGCCTGACTGCCCTAACCCTCCCTGAGCCCACTATCATCCAAGTGCTCCTCATTCTCGGCATCCTTTGTGGCAGTGGTGTTGGACTGGGTGGTCTCTGGATAGGGGTGATGGTACTCCTGACCCAGTTTACTTCCACTCTGAGTCTGGCTACCTCATCCTGCAGTCTAGAGAGATGCAAGTAGATAGGGCAGCACCTCAGCATCCAGAAGGTCTGCCTGAATATGGCTGCCCCACAGCCACTGCATTGCACCACTCCCCACATTATACTACACTTATACTGTTATTCCAGTACTTGTCTGTTACTGAAGCTCTCCTAGTTCCCTTTCTATTAATTTACTGTCCTAAAAATCCTGCCACTGCTCCTCAGATGCTTTTCTTTAAAAAGGAAAAAATAAATAAAAAATAAGTCAAAAAACTTGTCGTGCTGAGGGCGGGCTTCTTCCCCCTTATGGCCCTCCTACTCCACAACCCCTACTATATCCTGTGCTTAGCTCCTGTCAATCAGATTTAACAGGGCATATAAAAACCACCAGACAGCAGGTAAATAAAATAATTTGTTTTATGCTAAAAACCCTAATCAGACATTTCTATGGCAACTGCTGCACTTAGGGGCGGTATAGGAGTTTCCCTTTAAGAAAATCTCACTCAGATAAAAAAAACCAGAGACTAATGTCTTAATCTGTCATTTTATTATTTAAATAAGTTAACTGTAATTCGCATAATTTTGCTTACTATTTATTCTGGACGTACAACATGGCGATATTTTATAGCGAAATCAAGGAGTACAGCTGCAACTTTGAAACTCTAGAAACTGCCACACAATTTAAGCAATATTACCTGATGAAATGAGCTTCTCCTGGTCTGTTATTGACTTGGAAGCTGTCAAAGGACCCAAGGTGAAGCAAAGACCCTACACTTTTCCAAGGTCAATAACTCCAGAAGATGCCCTACACTTCACAAGGTAATATTGCTATTGTAAAATTTTTGGAAAGTCACCTTTTGGTGCATTTTTTTTTTAAATTAAATATACTTTATTTGAGCTTCACTCCAGGTAATTTTACATATATTCTCAGTAATTTACAGTAGTACATAAGAAGATGTCTCAAATTCCATTTTTCCATATCAGTTCTCACAGCTCAGCAAATAATGGAGGGAAAGACTAAAGAAAGAAAAAGAGCAACACAAAACACACCCAAACAACCCACCCCACCCCACCCTCCCTATTCTCCTCCTACCCCCAACCAAGTGCAATATCTGGCAGATTAAACTGAGTTCTATCTCCATCCATTCAATATAGAGAAGGAAGAGGTAAAAGTATACAGTAAAGGAGAGGGTAGCAATTCTTAGGGTTTTCAAATTGCCTGTGCAGCATCAAGTGTGCCCCACAGGTCTAAGTAAGAATTTCCCCTATGCCTCATATAGGCAATGTGTTTTTCTAATTGTAATGCCAATAGTATTTCTCTATACCATTCTGTAACGAGGGTGTTTGATCATCCTTCCAGTGTTGTACAATTATCAGTTTAACGTTCGCTGCCACCAAAGCAATGTGGGCCCTTCGCCGTGCTGGAGTTCCTGGGGGAAATAGGTGTATTAAGCAGGCTTCTGGGGTAAGTAATGACTGTAACCCGAGGAGGGGGTCCATCCCTTTCATCACAGCTTGCCAAAGGGGCTGAATTTTCAGACAGGTCCAAAGCATATGGAACAATGTGCCCTCCTCCCCCTGGCACCTTGTGCAGAGAGGTGAGGGGATTAACCCACACTTGTATGACTTTGTTGGCGTATAGTATAAATTGTGCATTATATTAAACTGGACCATCCGGAGTCTATCCTGTTTAATAATTCTATAGCAGTCTTGCCAAATTCTCCTCCACACATCTATATCCTGTGTCAATTCTAGTTCTTGCACCCAATGGTAGCATACACCCTTGGGTAAGTGTGGGTCTAATGTTTGCAGTTTTTTATACACCCCAGATACAGAGTTGGATTGGGATGCAGCCTGAATTAACATCTGCACCTCTGGATCTTCTGCTATTTGGCCTACTGTAGATCCTGTAAAAGTAAGAATTGCTTGTCTAGTTTGGATGTACTTGAATTTGTACGAGTCCGGTATCATGTGACGAGACTGGAGGTGGGAAAATGAGACTAACTCCCCTAGCTGAAGAAAATCTATTAATCTAAACTCTTTTAATGGGACCCAAAAGGAAGACAGGATAGGCCTCCCTCCTATTTTAAAATGAGGATTACTTGTAATCAGCTGCTTGAGCGATTGATGCCAATTTAAGGAAAAGTGGTGTTGCATTTGGTGAATTGCTCTAAGTGACCATCCTATTGGAGTATTTCAAAGCTGTTTGTGGATGTGGGAAGGCACAGTAAACATGAAGGCGGATAGTGTATATTGGTATCTGGCTACCAAATATTTTTCTATCTCCACCCATAGAGACACATATCTGCCCGCACCTGACGAATCATCGGCTTGCAACCAGAATACCATCTTACTCAGATGTTGAGCACAATAATAAGTATAAAAAAAAGGGGCTGCTAACCCACCCTGTGCCTTGGGAGCTGTTAACTTATGATATGCTCTCCGGATTTGCTTTTCCTTCCATATAAATGTATTTAGCATTTTCTGCACTTTAATAAACCAACTTTTGGGGAGATAACAACCTATCATTCCTAAGGGGTATAGGAGATGGGGCAGAATATTCATTTTTACCATACTAATTCTACCCCATAGGGAGAGGGTTAAAGACTCCCACCGATCCAGATCGGCTTTCAAGGTTTGAAACAGGGAACATAGATTCTCTCTTGCCAGATAGTTGATATCCCTTGTTATTTTGATACCCAAATATAAGATAGACCTTGACTCTCAGGACAGGTTGTAAGGTGCCACCTGAGCCCATGTAAGCCAACTATTCAATGGAAGAATCTTAGTTTTGGAACAGTTTAGTTTATAATATGATACCTTTGAAAAGGCACCAATTTCTTTTAATAAGGCAGGGATAGTTTGCTGTGGTTCTTCAATATGCATGAGTATGTCGTCCGTATAGGCTGAAAGTGAGAATCTCTTCTCCCCCACCAGAATACCTGCAATCCCTTGGGAATGTAAGAGCCACCGAATTAAAGGCTCTAAATAAAGGTTGAAAAGAAGCGGAGATAAAGGGCAACCTTGTCTAGTGCCCCTCCTAAGGGGAAATGGGTTGGAGAGGATGCGGTTGCTCCATACCCTGGCCGTGGTGAAGGTATACAACAATCGGATCCACCTAATGTACTCTTCAGGAAAACCAAAGTGAGATAAGGTTTCAAAGAGAAAGTCCCAGGAGACCTGTTCAAAAGCCTTCTCGGCATCTAAGGAAATTAAGGCAGATGGTTTGTTAGAGTTATTTGCGACCGAAATAAGATGTAACAATTTTCTCAGATGGTCTCCCGAGGACCTTCCCGTCATAAAACCAACCTGCTCGGGGCTGACAAGCTCACCCATAATAGGGGCTAACCTACTGGCAAGTATCTTGGCCAATATTTTAAAGTCCGAGTTTAACTAGGAAATAGGATGGTAATTCTCCGGATACATGGGGTCTTTCCCTGGTTTTGGAATGAGGGTAATCAGTGTTTCTGAGAAACTCTGCTCTGAAAAGCCGTTATCATACCAGTAATTATAAACCTCCTGCAATATCGGTATTAAGACTTTATAACACCTCTTATATAAATTATTATGCAGGCCATCAGGGCCTGGAGACTTATCCGATGATAACTGGTTAATAGCTTGGAGTATTTCCTCTGGAGTAATATAAACTCTAAGTATCGAGACTTGTGTTGCTGATATTTTAGGGAGGTTTACTTCATCCAGATACTGGGCAATTCCTACCCAGGGTGGGGAGGTATTTGGCTATTCTGAGTATAGGGTCTGGTAGTAAAATCCCAAACCTTGGGCTATCTCTTTAGGATCCGTACATACTTGGTCATTTCTAGGGAAATAAAGGCCTGAGATATACCTGACCGCTTCTGCTTGTCTCATTCTGTAGGCCAATAGCTTTCCGGCTCTCTCACCGGATTCCAAATATTGAATTTTGGAACACCGCAGAGCCAGTTCTGCCCTCTGCACCTGAAAGTCTGCAGACTCTGCATGCAGCCTGCTTAGTTTAACTTTTTGGTCCTCCATTAGTTGTGCACATGGCACATTTTCCAGTTCCCAAATGGAGCTTAGCATTTCCGAGACATGAGCTCGATACTTAGATGCCCTAATAGTAGCTAATCTAATACATTCGCCACAAAGCACACATTTAAGGGAGGACCAGATCATATTCACTTTAGTAATTGTTCCTTTATTAATTTCCTGAAAGAAGGTAATAAAATCAGTTATGCATTTGATGCTATCTATATTCTGTAAGAGTTGAGTATTCAGCCTCCATATGGAGTCCCTTTTGACTCCAGGCCCTAACAGATAGGTAATCACTACTGGGGAATGATCGGAGATCACCCTGGCATGGATGTCTGCTGTCAGGACCCCTGGAAGTGCAAAATCACTAAACAGAAAGTAATCTATTCGGGAATAGGTACGATGTGAAGGAGAAAAAAAGGTATATTGCCGGTTGCTTGGGTTTAAAACCCTCCAAACATCCAGTAATCCGGCCGAATCCATTAATTCTTTAAGGGCTCTCTGGGTTGGGGTTGGGTTGCCCCTTTTAAAGTCCAACCTATCTATGTCAGATTGTATAGTAATGTTCCAATCTCCCCCTAGCAGTGTGAACTTTGTAGGTTCATTCATTATCAGGTTAAGGAGGTGTGTAAAAAAAACAGGCGATTCCCTATTGGGTCCACATATAGCTCCCAAAAGCACTGGGTACACAGCTAGGTAGCCATGAATCAGGATGTAATGCCCTTCTGGATCCCAAACTTCCGTGTTCAGTCTGAAGGGCATAGATTTGGCAATCAGAATGAGGACCCCTCCCTTGGATGTGGAAGTGCCAGCTCCAAAAGCCTGTCCTACCCAACTCCTTTTCCATAAGTGAACATCCTCCCTTCTTGTGTGAGTTTCCTGCAAGCATGCTAGGGCTACCTTTAGATAACCTAGATGCCTGATAATAATTTGTCTCTTACACCTATCGCGGCCCCCTTTAACGTTCCATGTTACGCAATTGTATGGCCCCCCATAGGTTATTCAAAACCTCGGAAGCAGTTGTACCCATCTGTGTAAAACCTATTTAGGTTGCCCTCTGCCCTCATCTTATACTGCGTATGCACTGGGTTTGCACTTAGCAAACCCCCCTCCCAATACTGAAAACCAACATTTAAATCTACCCCATTACCCCAATCAACTGCTACAAAAAACCCCAATACCCCAGTTCTGTGTAACTGCTTCCTCACATATGTGCTGTCAGGTGATGTTACTTTGCCAACCTGGCTGAAGCCGTTTGCCCTTCCCCGCCTCGCCCCCCCACCCTTCCATACATCTACCAGTCATCTAAAGTTACTTAAACAATGGTAAACTCTGAACTTTTTAACAATCTATTATGTACAATGCGCATTGCCCAATGGTCAGCCTCCATCTCAAATAATATTCCCCAATATTTTGACGTGTTCTACTATGGGTTCTTACAAAATAACATATTAAATGAAGATTAGCCCAACTAGGCTTATGGATCATTTATCCAGCAAAGTACCATATTGAAATGAAGGGCTGCGTTCATTATGGTCAGTTCCAAGTCCTCCCACCTTTCTAGAGGACACAAGTCAAATTATATCTCTTGTCTATTACTAGTGGAACTTAAGGCTTTTTAATATGTTATTCACCCAACTATTATCTCTCTTGAATAGATAAGGCAGCCTAAATATCATATAACAAGCTGTTGGAGAGAGAAAAAAAAAAGTTTTTTTTTTAAGGGGAAAGGGGGGAGGGAAAGGAAAGGAGAGGAAAGAGGGAAAAAATAGAGGGTTCGAGGAAGAGATATTGTTGTGTCCACTTCTTGGCGTCCTGGGGCTCTTGGACCTCCTCGTTCATTCCACGCAAGGATCTGTAGCGTCTAATCCACATTTGGTAAGCGGTTTCCTTGTTCTTTACTCTCCCTTGCAGGGATGCGAGCGGTGCTGTTATAATGGGATGCTCTGAGGACCATACTCCTTCCTGCCTTATCCCTCTTCCTCGGCTGGCTATCCTAACTGAGCTCTCAGGATCCATCTATATACATAATCAGGAGTGTAAAAGGGGAAAGGAATAGTAGGAGGAGGCATACAATGCTAAGCACTCCTCTCTAACGAGTCAGATCAGCGACATTTCATATATATTATTGGTATCATGAGTTAACTGTCCAGGGGATGCTACACCATCGCACACTCATTACAGGGCTATGTGTCCATTTTCTGCAACATCACTTGGCCACCAGTAGAAGGCTTTTAAGATTCATCTAAAGAGATCAGGCAACAGTGATCTATGCTCTTTCTTGGCTTGGTCAGAGTTATCAAAAGAGTGCCATTGCTCGTTATGCTTTATCTGCAGAGTCGTCGGGTACTTTACCCGAAATGGTTTCCCCGCCACTATTAATTTCACTACTATTGGGTGCAACTCCTGCCTCTTGATTCGGACTGAATACGGGAGATCCTGGGTGATTCTAAGCAATTTGCCTTCCCACCTAATTTCTTTGGGTTCCTTGATTTTCGTTAGGATATGTTGTTTATCTAGGAAGTTGAGAAGTTTAAATATGAGGGGTCGGGGGGGCAAGCCAGCAGCTGGTGGAGGATGTAGGGCACGATGTGCTTGTTCCACTACATACATGGGACTGTTAGGAGAGGGCCCCACTATTTTTTCACACAGCTTTTGGATGAATTGAACTGGCGTACTACCCTCCTCCCCTTCTGGGATGCCAATAATGACCAAGTTATTTCTCCGGCTGCGTCCCTCTAGATCCTCTAATTTCTCCTCAAAGCGCTGCATTCTTCTGTTTGCTGCCATTATATCCTGCTCCATCTTTTCCTGCTTACTTTCCAGGGAGGTAACCCAGACCTCAGAGTCCCCCAGCTGAATAGTTAAGGCCGCAGCTGAGGACTTAATTTGTTGTAGATCTTCCGACATTACTTCGATCCCCTCCTGTATCGGCCTCATAATTTCTAGGAACTTATCCTCCGACAAAGCTGGCTGCCCCGTCAAAGGCTTGTGTGGAATCGCCGGCTGCTGCTTTGCCCGCTTTGCGGCCTTGTCTTTTTCTGGGCTCGGTGGCGGAGAGTGCCGCGGCGGAGCTCGTTTCATGTAGATCTCCATTCCTATCTGCTTTGTACACCCAGCAGGTAGGTCTTGGTTCAGACAAGTACTATTAAGCACAACTGGTAGTCAAAATCAGTTTTCTTGAAGTTTTTAAGCAGTCAGAGTCGGGTGGAGAGCGGAGCCGATGTGGAGCACGTCTTACTCCTAGATTGCCATCATGTGACCTCCCTTTTGGTGCATTTTAAACAGTGTGAGTGGCTGGAGTGCATGCTTAGACTATTTGTTTACATTAGTAGACTCCTTCTGTGAAGTTGCCTTCTTGCGTAGCCAGTTAGTGCACTAAGACATTCAGTCCAATGCTCTAGTCTAGGTATATGATGAGGATTATTTCACCTCGTTGGTTGTTGAAAGCACTTTGCCTTTGGCCTTTTGTCTTAAACTTCAGAGTTGCACAACCCCCCCCCAACCCTGTCCCTCATAAATGCATGGTCTGCCCAATATTTCTAAAGAAGTGACTATGTCCTATTGGGTATTGCTTTCCAATTCAAAGAAATGGAAATGAAAGTCTGTGAACCATGCTTAGTTTAAATATATGCTGTAATTTTAATTTTTTTATTATCTTTTAAATGTTCCCTCGCCCGCAGTATAGTTTACAACTGCAGTGTTAGTACCAGTGTGGAACTGATGTCTTTGTGCAGCTGAGAGCTCACAATGAGGTGGGGCCACAGCATCTTTCTAAGGAAGTGCCCGCTGCATTGTGTGGCCTCGGCTGCCACAATTCTAACAGTTCCCCACCAGTGATAGCACTGCAAATGTAAACAAAGCTTTGAGGGAAGGGATCTTAAAGAACTGCTGACACCTCAACACTTTGAAAAACATACTGTTTGGGTACAATTCAGCTTGCATTCTGTATATATATTCTATAGAGTTCTCCTGTCCATTGTTTATTACTGAGAACATTTGCATGAATACGTGATCTTTATTTCTTAAGAGTTCATCTACCTCTACAGCTAACTCATTACTTCAACTCATAATCTTCTGTTGTGACATAACAAACTATTGTCATGGGAGAAACTGTGATGTCAAATCAGTGCATTATGACCTCGGGCAGGAATAGATGAACTCTTCAGGAGCAAAGATCCTGCTGTCATGCAGCTGAACTCAGTAATAAATAATGAGGAGGAAAAAATACAGAATGAATGTGAAATACAATCTGAACTGTATCTAAATATTGTTTTTTTAAGTTCTACTGAAGGCATCAGCTGCTCTTTAAAAGGTAACAAATAAAAAAAACAAAATTCCAGTATTTTGTATGGTTCCCAGGCTCTCCTTTTCCATTTCTTTGAGTTGAAAAGCAGTGGCCAATAGGAGATAGCCAAACTTAAAGTAAGCAATAACCCACAACAGACCGTGGGTGAATTACATATGAACATACAAAGAAGCCAGCAGAAGAAAGCCATTTGGTCTGTCAAGTCTGCTCATATTGCAGGGTCCACAGCTTGAGTTAATGTCCCTGCCCTCCCCCTCCTCCCATCCCCCCTACCCATGATCCTTACCTTTCCCCTATGCCTATCCCAGCCTCTCTTAAAGCTGCCCACTGTCTTCAATGAGATGACCTCTTCTGGCAGCGCATTCCAAGTGTCCACCACCCTCTCTGTGAAGAAATGCTTCCTGACCTCCCTCCTAAACCTCCATCTTCCAGCTTAAGACTGTGCACCCTCGTGTTATGGTTGCCACTCAGATTAAAGAAACTCTCCTTATCAACCTTATTTATCCCTTTCAAGTACTTGAAGGTCCCAGTCATGTCCCCCCCTCTCTCTCATGTCTTCCAGGGCATACATGTTCAGTGCCCTCAACCTCTCCTTGTATGCTTTGCCCTACTGACCAGTTATTATCTTTGTAGCCTCCTCTGGACCTTCTCCAGCAGGTTAATGTCCTTTTTGAGGTGTGGGCACCAGTACTGAACTTCATACTCTAGATGCAGCCTTACCAATGACCTGTACAAGGATAGTACAACCTCCTCTTTCCTACTACTTATCCCCCCAGCTATGCATCCCAGCATCTTGTTTGCCTTTGCTGCTGCTTTCTTGCACTGTGTGGAGTGCTTCAGTTCATTAGTGATCATCACTCCCAGGTCCTTCTCCTCCTCCTCGGATGCAGATACTTGGACTCCACCCAGGTAGTACTCAGTCCTGGGATTCTTGGCTCCTATATGAATAACTTTGCATTGATTGGCATTAAAGCCAAGCTGCCAGATCCTGGACCACCTTCCAGCTTTTCCAGATCTTCCTGGAGGTCTGGTATTCCTTCAGCTGTGTCCACTCTCCCACAGAGCTTGGTGTCATCTGCGAATAGACACATTCTGCCCTTAATGCTATCCCCAATGTCACTGATAAAGACTTTGAACAACACTGGCCCCAGCACCGAGCCCTGTGGGACCTCACTGGTTACCTCTCTAGTGCCATAAAACTCTCCCTCCACAACCACCCTCTGGGTTCTGTCCCTCAGCCAGTTTTCCACCCATCTAGTCATCTTTTCCCCAACTGCAAGATCCACCAACTTCCTGATCAACCTTTTGTGGGGCATAGAGTCAAAGATCTTGCTGAAATCAAGATAGAGGATGTCTAACACTTGGCCCCGTCTACTGTCTTAGTGACACAGTCAAAGAAATCAATCAGATTTATTTGACACGATTCCCTCCCCCCCATGAACCCATGCTGTCTCTCATCCTGGAGACCATGCTCCTCTAGATATTCTACCAACACTTCTTTTAGTATGGTCTTCATGAGCTTGCCTACAATGGAGAATTGGGGCATTAATGCATGCCCTGGGTGTACTGTGAGGCATGAGGGCAAAGTCCGAGTGCTCTCCAGCCACCCGTGAAATGCAATAAATTTCCTTCCTATCATGATGGTGGAATAGTAAAAGAACAGTTTAGAGATGTCAAACCCTGCATCACCAACCACCTAGCAAGTGAAAGCCTACAGTTAGCACCATTACAGGTTAACATCCTAGCACAGATATGAGATCTCTCACTGGGTTCCTGTGGAACCTGGGATAATGGGGTCTCAGGAGGCTATCCAGTTGTACCTGTAAAACAAAAACAACAATAGGGTCACAAAGGATCTGCAGCTCTTTATGAACTAACAATGACAAACAATGTAGGATAAACAAAAAACAATACTTATCTGATACATGTGGTCAGTGTCCTCCTTCACCCAGTCAGCATCCTGTCAGACCTATGGACATACAAGGAAAATGGATCAATATAAAGAATAAAAATACTGATCAGCTGGGAAGGACTTATAATGGTTAAAAAAAAGTGGGCTGTGTGTTGGACTTGGGGGGGGGATACAGACAGGTACCTCGCCATTGACCTGGGTTTTAGAATGGACTCTGTCACTCAGGGGCCATCATGAAGAGAGCCAGTACCCCTAGAATTGATTTTCTCTTGGGGTTGGGGGGGGCATTGTACTCCAGCAATCGACTGACACAGGGCAGGATGAAGACACCAGCTGTTATCCTTCTTGCACCATTGACAGGGCTCTGGACAGCCAAACTGGTAAAGCATCTTCAGATGGGTTGCCATGGCTAATGAGAGGAATGACCCTTCTCCCTCTGCCTTCCCCCCACAGAGGGAGTGGCTGTACCGAAGGTCCAAATTTAGTCCAAGGGATGGTGGGTGATGTAGCTAGGTGGCTGGTGGCAGTATGGCACTTCTCCATGGTGCAGGGCCTGCTCTGACTGTGGCTTCATGCTGGCAGCTGCTATGTTTCCAAATTTTCTTGCTGGCCCACCTCATGCGACAGTGCATAATCTTGTCAGACCTCACCATGCGCGCAGATCCATGTATTTTTGGAACTCTATCAGTCCACCACCAGAAAAAATGAGAAGAGCCAGCTTCTTCATTGCTTTCACCAACATGGGCATTCTATTCACTACACCCAAGCGAAGAGCAGCATACTCTTCCATCGTACCAACATGAGTAGTTCAAAATCCTACCAGCACGGTCAGCCTCCCTATCTTCCAGATAAAGCTAACAGCCAGCTTCCCTTAACCCCACAGTCTCCATCCCAACAATGCCTCCTCTTTCACCAGCACAGCCAGCTACCCCAACCACATGGCCAGCCACCTTCTCACCCACATTACACTCCCCTTTTCCCAAACATGTGCTTGCCCAGGTCACTACACATGGATAACAACCAACCTCACATCTGGCTAGCCTCGTCTTCAAATACAGACTGCACCCCACAACACCACCGGGACCACCTTACTGACCACATATCCAGAGTGCAGACCCTTTCATTAGCACAGCGCTCATTACTGACACACTGCACAAGATCAACACCATTCAGCTAGCTCCCCTCCAAGCATAGACCAAACCCTCACACCAGCATAATAATCTAGCAGCCCCCACCCAAAATCAGTCACATGTATCCATGTCCAAATCAGCTGTACCACCAACCATAGTGAATCACCTTGTTGTACATTACCCCCCAACCACCACGACCAAGAGCATAACACTGGTGGTACCTCTAACAACTCATAGAACTTTTTGTCTTACATTCTGAAACACTTGCCTGTGCAACTGGACGTAGTAGGCAGGCAGTAATCTCCTCCAAAGTTCCTTGCCCATTAGATCCTGCCCAATATGCAGGCGGCAGAAAATGCAGGAAGACACAAGATAAACAAGCATTTGTCAATGCCGAATGTTGATTGCGTTGGTCTGTTGAGCTCACTCACTGTCCCTGTGTCACTTGCTCATTCTGTTTCTCCCAGTGCTGCAGGCTGCTCTTTTGTACTTGGCTCCTGCCTGCATTGGCACATTTTTCTGCCCACAAAGAAACATGCAGCTGTTCTGACAGAGCTCTGTTGAGGTCGCTCACTCAGCCTGTCTCACTCGCTCATTCTGTTTCTCCTGGCGCTGCAGGCTGACTTTTTGTAGTGGTTTCCTGCCTCTGTTGGTGCCTTTTCCTGCCCACAAAGAAATCTGCAGCAGTCCTGACAGAGCTCCGTTAAGCTCTCTCACTCCCCCTCTCTCACTCGCTCATTCTATTTCTGCCGGCGCTGCAGGCTGACCTTTTGTACTGGGCTCCTGCCTGCATTGCCGCCTTTTTCTGCCCACAAAGCAAGCCGCAGCAGTCATGATAGAGGTCTGTTGAGCTCGCTAACCCCCCTCTCTCACTCATAGATACATAGACAGTGTTGGCAGATGAGGGCCTATGGCCCACCTAGTCTGCCCATTTGAGCTTATAAGTTCAGTTTGTTTTCCTAGAAGTCTGTTTCCCCTTACCCCTGACCTCTAGAATTCCTTTATGTCTATCCCATGCATTCTTAAATCCCGTGATTGTTTCAGCCCCCACCACTTCCTCTGGCAGGGTGTTCCACTTGTCCACCACCCGTTCTGTGAAGAAATTCTTTCTCATGTTTCCTCTGAATCGTCCTCCTCCAACTTCATCCCATGCCCTCTAGTCCTGGAACATCTTTTTCGCTTAAAATAGTGTTTTCCTGCACTCTGTTTCTCCCTGTAAGATACTTGTATGTCTCTATCATATCCCCTCTCTCCCTCCTCTCCTCCAGGGAGTACATGTTCAGTTCCTTCAACCTGTCTTCATAGGACTTGTGATGCAATCCATGCACCATCTTTGTTGCCCTCCTCTGAACCTTCTCTACCCTGTCTTTGTCCTTACTTAGGTATGGTCTCCAGAACTGTACACTATACTCCAGGTGGGGCCTCACTAGTGTCTTGTATAGCGGAATTATGACCTCCCTTTTCCTGCTGGTGATGCCCCTGCCTATACATCCCAGCATCCTATTTGCTTTACCTGATGCCTTGTCACACTGTTTCCCTACCTTGAGGTCATCAGAGATGACAACCCCAAGATCCTTTCCTGCTTGGTGCATGCTATATCCTCACCCCCAACTGGTATATTGTGCCAGGGTTTTGTGCCCCATATGCATTATCTTGCACTTCTTTGCATTGAATTTCAACTGCCAAACCCTTGACCATTCTTCAAGTTTCTGCAGGTCCTTCTCATTCTGTCTACACCCTCTGGTGTGTCTACTCTGTTACAGAGCTTTGTGTCATCAGCGAACAGTGAAATTCTGCCTTCTAGATCCTGCGCAATGTCACTGGAAGATGTTGAATAGGACCGGTCCCAGCACTGATCCCTGTGGTACCCACTGGTCACTCTTCCCTCTGTGGAGTGACAGCCATTTACCACCACCCTCTGTGTCCTGCCACCCAGCCAGTTACCTACCCACCACCTACTGTCCTGCCCACACCCATATTCCCCAGTTTGTGTAATAGTCTTCTATGTGGCACAGTGTCAAAGGCCTTGCTGAAGTCCAGATAGGCCATGTCCACTGCCTCCTGATCCACCTCCCTAGTCACCCAGTCAAAAATTCAATGAGATTGGTCTGACATGACCTCCCCTGGGTGAAACCATGCTGCCTTGGGTCCTGTAGTCCATTGACAACCAGATGTTCCACCAATCTCTCCTTCAGAAGTGCTTCCATGATCTTTCCCACTACCGAGGTGAGGCTGACTGGTCTGTAGTTCCCTGCTTCTTCTTTGTTCCCACTTTTGTATAAGGGGACTACATCTGCTGTCCTCCAGTCTTTGGGTACCTCCCCTGTTTCCAGTGATTGGCTAAACAGGATAGCCAGAGGTTCAGCCACCACCTCTCTTAGTTCTTTAAGGACCCTTGGGTGCACCCCATCTGGCCCCATTGCTTTGTCAACTCTTATTACTTCCAGTTCCTTCAGGATCCTTTCTCGTGTAAAGGGACTTGTGTCCATTTCTGCACCATTCTCACCCCTTGTACTCCCTTCAGACCCATTATCCCCCTCTTCCTCAGTAAAGACTGAGCAGAAATACCTGTTCAATATGTCAGCTTTACTGTTGTCATCCTCCACGCGACTCCCATCCTCCCTCTTCAGTCTCACTATCCCTCCTTTGTCTTTCTTTTTCCTTATGTACCTGTAAAGGTTTTGTCCCTTTAACCACTGATTTTGCAATGTGTTCTTCTGTCTGAGCTTTGGCTTCCCTTACTGACCTCCCTGTCTCCCTTTGTTTCTCCTAGTACTTCTCCCTATCCCCTTCTGCCTGTGTCTTTTGTATTGCTTAGATGCTATCTTTTGGCTTTCACTTTCTTTGCTACCTCTTTGGAAAACCATAATGGTCTCCTCTTCCTTTTCCTCTTGCTAACCTGCTTAATGCATAATTCTGTTGTTCTTATAATCCCCATTTTAAATACTGCCCACTGTTCCTCAACCCCTGATTCCTGTCCCATTCCCCTTAATGCCTCTTTCAAGTATTTCCCCATTTTCCTAAAGTCTGTCCCCCTAAAATCCAGGATACGTGTTTTTGTGTGGTTTGGTTCTGCTCTTTCTGTGATTTCAAACCACAATGACTGGTGGTCACTGTTACCCAGGTGCTCCCCCACTGTTACCCCCATCACACTGTCCCTGTTTGTGAGCACAAGGTCCAGTATTGCCTTCTGCCGAGTTAGTTCCATGACCAGTTGCTTGAAGAAGGCACCCTGAAGGAGTCCAGGATAAATCTGCTCCTAGTTGATGCTGTTGCTGGGATGCTCCAGTCACGTCTGGAATATTGAAGTCTCCAATCAGTACTACCTCACCCTTGTCTGCCATCCTTTGGATGGCTAGCATCAACTCCTATCTGTTTCTTCCTCCTGGGCTGGTGGTCTATAGACCACACCTTTGCGGTAGCTGGCCCCATTTTCCTTTCTAGCTTAACCCACAGTATCTCTCCCCCATTTTCTTCCTCCTGGATCTCTGTGGCCCTTATGTCATTTTTCACATACAGTGCCACTCCTCCTCCCTTCCTGCCTGCTCTGTCTCTTCTGAATATGTTGTAGCCAGGTATTGCCATCTCTCAGTCATGGTTATCATTACACCAGGTTTCAGTGATGGCCACAATGTCCAGGTCTGACTGTACCATGACAGCCTCAGATCTTCCATCTTGTTGCTAAGGCTCCTGGCATTTGCACATGGCTTTCCATGATTTGACCTCCTAGTCTGCTTCACTGTTCTCCAGCCCCTTCCTTGGTTGTCATTTATCCCTGGTTCTCCTTGCTGTCTGCCCTTCTGCTGAATTTTGCCCTTTTCTGCTTATCCACCTTTGGACACTAATCTCCATCTTTTGCACACCGCTTTGCAGAGATAGCCACTCCTCTGGTTCACTGGTTCCTACTGAGCTGTGGGGGTGAGCAAGTAGGTACCCTCCTTGCTGGCCTGCCACCCCTTTGCTAGTTTAAATGCTTGTCAATGTAGCATTTAAACTTATCATTGAGTACTTGGATTCCCCTCAGGATGGATGCAGGCCGTCAGGCTTGAACAAACCTCCATCCTTCCAGGTGGGTCCCAGTCACCAATGAATCAAAACCCTTAATCACAGCACCAGTTCTTCAACCATGAGTTAAAGTTCCTGGTGCATGCACTCCTATGCTCTCCCTTGCCTCTCATAGGTAGTACTTCTGAGAAGGTGACAGAAGTAGCTACTTGCTTGAGACCCCTCCCCAGTTTCCTAAACTCTTCCTGAACTTCCTTTGGCTCCCCATTTGCCAAGTCATTAGTACCTAGGTGGATAATGACATCCAGCTCACCCTCCCATCTTTCCTTCCCAGTGATCCCCAGTATCTTCCTTCCATCCCTCCATGCCGTGGCACCTGGTAGGCACCTCACCTCCCTGTCCACTCCCTCCTGTGTTCCTAGCTGGATCCCTCTTACGATGGAGTCCCCACCAGGATTCACTTCCTCCTCCTCTGGGGTCCACTGCTTTCCCCACAGGTCACCTCCTTGGCTAACCTCCACATCCTTTCCTTCCACTTCTCTGGGTACCTCTATTTGGTTGTCCTCATTTTCCAGTGTGGCATATGAGTCCTTGAGAGGAATAGGATCTGGGATGTGCCTCTGCCTGACTGCTCTAACCCTCCCTGAGCCCACTGTCATCCAAGTGCTCCTCGTTCTCGGCATCCTTTGAGGCAGCTGCATTGGACTGGGTGGTCCCTGGATAGGGGTGATGGTACTCCTGACCCAGTTTACTTCTGCTCTGAGTCTGGTTACCGCATCCCGCAGTCCAGAGAGATGCATGCAGATAGGGCAGCACCTCAGTGTCCAGAAGGTCTGCCTGAATATGGCTGCACCACAGCCACTGCATTGCACCACTCCCACATTATACTGCAATTCCACAACTTGTCTGCTACTGAAACTCTCTTAGTTCTCTTTATTAATTTACAGTACTAAAATCCTGTAACTGATCCTCAGATATTTTTTTAAGGAAAAGAAAATAAATAAATAAATAAATGAGTCAAAACACTTGGTGCTGAGGGTGGGCTTCTTCCCTTAGGCCCTTCCCACATCACACCTCTTACTATACCCTGTGTTTAGCTCCTGTCAATCAGATTTATCAGGGCATATAATTAAGAGTTGGGGAAGGGGAGGGGCGAAAATTTGCAGCAATTAAAGACAGCACAGAATTACACCACCACTATGTTTTAAATTTTCAACAGCCCAAAAACAATTATAAGTAAAGACAACAAAGAAAGAAAGTATAGTGTCACTACAAGCCCACAATCTAAGTTTAAAAGAAAAATACCAATTACCACTTACTCTAAAGCACTGAATTGAATATGTTTCCTTCCTTCTCCTTCTGGCTTCTTCAAGAAAATCAACCTCTGTTTGCTACTTTAACTCTGACTAAGCCCCACCTCCAGTTATCACGTAGCTGAGGTCAGAGGCCAGACAATTAACACCCTTCACCCAGCTACAGGACAGTCAGACAAGCCAAGATAAAATTTGCAGCAATTAAAGACAGCACAGAATTACACCACCACTATGTTTCAAATTTTCAACAGCCCAAAAACAATTATAAGTAAAGACAACAAAGAAAGAAAGTATAGTGTCACTACAAGCCCACAATCTAAGTTTAAAGAAAATACCAATTAACAGTTACTCTAAAGCACTGAATTGAATATGTTTCCTTCCTTCTCCTTCTGGCTTCTTCTGAGAAAATCAACCTCTGTTTGCTACTTTAACTCTGACTAAGCCCCACCTCCAGTTATCACGTAGCTGAGGTCAGAGGCCAGACAATTAACACCCTTCACCCAGCTACAGGACAGTCAGACAAGCCAAAATAAAATTTGCAGCAATTAAAGACAGCACAGAATTACACCACCACTATGTTTTAATTTTTCAACAGCCAAAAACAATTATAAGTAAAGACAACAAAGAAAGAAAGTATAGTGTCACTACAAGCCCACAATCTAAGTTTAAAGAAAAATACCAATTACCACTTACTCTAAAGCACTGAATTGAATATGTTTCCTTCCTTCTCCTTCTGGCTTCTTCTGAGAAAATCAACCTCTGTTTGCTGCTTTAACTCTGACTAAGCCCCACCTCCAGTTATCATGTAGCTGAGGTCAGAGGCCAGACAATTAACACTCTTCACCCAGCCACAGGACAGTCAGACAAGCCAAGATAGAATTTGCAGCAATTAAAGACAGCACAGAATTACACCACCACTATGTTTCAAATTTTCAACAGCCCAAAAACAATTATAAGTAAAGACAACAAAGAAAGAAAGTATAGTGTCACTACAAGCCCACAATCTAAGTTTAAAGAAAAATACCAATTACCAGTTACTCTAAAGCACTGAATTGAATATGTTTCCTTCCTTCTCCTTCTGGCTTCTTCTAGAAAATCAACCTCTGTTTGCTACTTTAACTCTGACTAAGCCCCACCTCCAGTTATCACGTAGCTGAGGTCAGAGGCCAGACAATTAACACCCTTCACCCAGCTACAGGACAGTCAGACAAGCCAAGATAAAATTTGCAGCAATTAAAGACAGCACAGAATTACACCACCACTATGTTTTAATTTTCAATGGCCCAAAAACAATTATAAGTAAAAAACAAAGAAAGAAAGTATAGTGTCACTACAAGCCCACAATCTAAGTTTAAAGAAAATAAAAATTACCAGATACTCTAAAGTACTGAATTGAATATGTTTCCTTCCTTCCCCTTCTGGCTTTTCTGAGAAAATGAACCTCTGCTTGCTGCTTTAACTCTGACTAAGCCCACCTCCAGTTATCACGTAGCTGAGGTCAGAGGCCAGACAATTAACACTCTTCACCCAGCTACAGGACAGTCAGACAAGCCAAGATAAAATTTGCAGCAATTAAAGACAGCACAGAATTACACCACCACTATGTTTCAAATTTTCAACAGCCCAAAAACAATTATATATAAAGACAACAAAGAAAGAAAGTATAGTGTCACTACAAGCCCACAATCTAAGTTTAAAAGAAAAATACCAATTACCAGTTACTCTAAAGCACTGAACTGAATATGTTTCCTTCCTTCTCCTTCTGGCTTCTTCTGAGAAAATCAACCTCTGTTTGCTGCTTTAACTCTGACTAAGCCCCACCTCCAGTTATCACGTAGCTGAGGTCAGAGGCCAGACAATTAACACCCTTCAGCCAGCTACAGGACAGTCAGACAAGCCAAGATAAAATTTGCAGCAATTAAAGACAGCACAGAATTACACCACCACTATGTTTTAAATTTTCAACAGCCCAAAAACAATTATAAGTAAAGACAACAAAGAAAGAAAGTATAGTGTCACTACAAGCCCACAATCTAAGTTTAAAAGAAAAATACCAGTTACCAGTTACTCTAAAACACTGAATTGAATATGTTTCCTTCCTTCTCCTTCTGGCTTCTTCTGAGAAAATCAACCTCTGTTTGCTGCTTTAACTCTGACTAAGCCCCACCTCCAGTTATCACGTAGCTGAGGTCAGAGGCCAGACAATTAACACTCTTCACCCAGCTACAGGACAGTCAGACAAGCCAAGATAAAATTTGCAGCAATTAAAGACAGCACAGAATTACACCACCACTATGTTTAAAATTTCCAACAGCCCAAAAACAATTATAAGCAAAGACAACAAAGAAAGAAAGTATAGTGTCACTACAAGCCCACAATCTAAGTTTAAAAGAAAAATACCAATTACCAGTTACTCTAAAGCACTGAATTGAATATGTTTCCTTCCTTCTCCTTCTGGCTTCTTCTGAGAAAATCAACCTCTGTTTGCTGCTTTAACTCTGACTAAGCCCCACCTCCAGTTATCACGTAGCTGAGGTCAGAGGCCAGACAATTAACACTCTTCACCCAGCTACAGGACAGTCAGACAAGCCAAGATAAAATTTGCAGCAATTAAAGACAGCACAGAATTACACCACCACTATGTTTCAAATTTTCAACAGCCCAAAAACAATTATAAGTAAAGACAACAAAGAAAGAAAGTATAGTGTCACTACAAGCCCACAATCTAAGTTTAAAAGAAAAATACCAATTACCAGTTACTCTAAAGCACTGAATTGAATATGTTTCCTTCCTTCTCCTACTGGCTTCTTCTGAGAAAATCAACCTCTGTTTGCTGCTTTAACTCTGAGTAAGCCCCACCTCCAGTTATCACATAGCTGAGGTCAGCGGCCAGACAATTAACACCCTTCACCCAGCTACAGGACAGTCAGACAAGCCAAGATAAAATTTGCAGCAATTAAAGACAGCACAGAATTACACCACCACTATGTTTTAAATTTTCAACAGCCCAAAAACAATTATAAGTAAAGACAACAAAGAAAGAAAGTATAGTGTCACTACAAGCCCACAATCTAAGTTTAAAGAAAATACCAATTACCAGTTACTCTAAAGCACTGAATAGAATATGTTTCCTTCCTTCTCCTTCTGGCTTCTTCTGAGAAAATCAACCTCTGTTTGCTACTTTAACTCTGACTAAGCCCCACCTCCAGTTATCACGTAGCTGAGGTCAGAGGCCAGACAATTAACACTCTTCACCCAGCTACAGGACAGTCAGACAAGCCAAGATAAAATTTGCAGCAATTAAAGACAGCACAGAATTACACCACCGCTGTGTTTCAAATTTTCAACAGCCCAAAAACAATTATAAGTAAAGACAACAAAGAAAGAAAGTATAGTGTCACTACAAGCCCACAATCTAAGTTTAAAGGAAAAATACCAATTACCAGTTACTCTAAAGCACTGAATTGAATATGTTTCCTTCCTTCTCCTTCTGGCTTCTTCTGAGAAAATCAACCTCTGTTTGCTGCTTTAACTCTGACTAAGCCCCACCTCCAGTTATCACGTAGCTGAGGTCAGAGGCCAGACAATTAACACTCTTCACCCAGCTACAGGACAGTCAGACAAGCCAAGATAAAATTTGCAGCAATTAAAGACAGCACAGAATTACACCACCACTATGTTTCAAATTTTCAACAGCCCAAAACAATTATAAGTAAAGACAACAAAGAAAGAAGGTATAGTGTCACTACAAGCCCACAATCTAAGTTTAAAGTAAAATACCACTTACCATTACTCTAAAGCACTGAATTGAATATGTTTCCTTCCTTCTCCTTCTGGCTTCTTCTGAGAAAATCAACCTCTGTTTGCTGCTTTAACTCTGACTAAGCCCCACCTCCAGTTATCACATAGCTGAGGTCAGAGGCCAGACAATTAACACCCTTCACCCAGCTACAGGACAGTCAGACAAGCCAAGATAGAATTTGCAGCAATTAAAGACAGCACAGAATTACACCACCACTATGTTTTAAATTTTCAACAGCCCAAAAACAATTATAAGTAAAGACAACAAAGAAAGAAAGTATAGTGTCACTACAAGCCCACAATCTAAGTTTAAAAGAAAAATACCAATTACCAGTTACTCTAAAGCACTGAATTGAATATGTTTCCTTCCTTCTCCTTCTGGCTTCTTCTGAGAAAATCAACCTCTGTTTGCTGCTTTAACTCTGACTAAGCCCCACCTCCAGTTATCACGTAGCTGAGGTCAGAGGCCAGACAATTAACACCCTTCACCCAGCTACAGGACAGTCAGACAAGCCAAGATAGAATTTGCAGCAATTAAAGACAGCACAGAATTACACCACCACTATGTTTTAAATTTTCAACAGCCCAAAAACAATTATAAGTAAAGACAACAAAGAAAGAAAGTATAGTGTCACTACAAGCCCACAATCTAAGTTTAAAAGAAAAATACCGATTACCAGTTACTCTAAAGCACTGAATTGAATATGTTTCCTTCCTTCTCCTTCTGGCTTCTTCTGAGAAAATCAACCTCTGTTTGCTGCTTTAACTCTGACTAAGCCCCACCTCCAGTTATCACGTAGCTGAGGTCAGAGGCCAGACAATTAACACCCTTCACCCAGCTACAGGACAGTCAGACAAGCCAAGATAAATTTGCAGCAATTAAAGACAGCACAGAATTACACCACCACTATGTTTTAAATTTTCAACAGCCCAAAAACAATTATAAGTAAAGACAACAAAGAAAGAAAGTATAGTGTCACTACAAGCCCACAATCTAAGTTTAAAGAAAAATACGAATTACCAGTTACTCTAAAGCACTGAATTGAATATGTTTCCTTCCTTCTCCTTCTGGCTTCTTTCAGAAAATCAACCTCTGTTTGCTTCTTTAACTCTGACTAAGCCCCACCTCCAGTTATCACGCAGCTGAGGTCAGAGGCCAGACAATTAACACCCTTCACCCAGCTACAGGACAGTCAGACAAGCCAAGATAAAATTTGCAGCTATTAAAGACAGCACAGAATTACACCACCACTATGTTTTAAATTTTCAACAGCCCAAAAACAATTATAAGTAAAGACAACAAAGAAAGAAAGTATAGTGTCACTACAAGCCCACAATCTAAGTTTAAAAGAAAAATACCACTTACCAGTTACTCTAAAGCACTGAATTGAATATGTTTCCTTCCTTCTCCTTCTGGCTTCTTCTGAGAAAATCAACCTCTGTTTGCTACTTTAACTCTGACTAAGCCCCACCTCCAGTTATCACGTAGCTGAGGTCAGAGGCCAGACAATTAACACCCTTCACCCAGCTACAGGACAGTCAGACAAGCCAAGATAAAATTTGCAGCAATTAAAGACAGCACAGAATTACACCACCACTATGTTTAAAATTTCCAACAGCCCAAAAACAATTATAAGCAAAGACAACAAAGAAAGAAAGTATAGTGTCACTACAAGCCCACAATCTAAGTTTAAAAGAAAAATACCAATTACCAGTTACTCTAAAGCACTGAATTGAATATGTTTCCTTCCTTCTCCTTCTGGCTTCTTCTGAGAAAATCAACCTCTGTTTGCTGCTTTAACTCTGACTAAGCCCCACCTCCAGTTATCACGTAGCTGAGGTCAGAGGCCAGACAATTAACACTCTTCACCCAGCTACAGGACAGTCAGACAAGCCAAGATAAAATTTGCAGCAATTAAAGACAGCACAGAATTACAGCACCACTATGCTTCAAATTTTCAACAGCCCAAAAACAATTATAAGTAAAGACAACAAAGAAAGAAAGTATAGTGTCACTACAAGCCCACAATCTAAGTTTGAAAGAAAAATACCAATTACCAGTTACTCTAAAGCACTGAATTGAATATGTTTCCTTCCTTCTCCTTCTGGCTTCTTCTGAGAAAATCAACCTCTGTTTGCTGCTTTAACTCTGAGTAAGCCCCACCTCCAGTTATCACGTAGCTGAGGTCAGCGGCCAGACAATTAACACCCTTCACCCAGCTACAGGACAGTCAGACAAGCCAAGATAGAATTTCACGTCAATTAAAGACAGCACAGAATTACACCACCACTGTGTTTTAAATTTTCAACAGCCCAAAAACAATTATAAGTAAAGACAACAAAGAAAGAAAGTATAGTGTCACTACAAGCCCACAATCTAAGTTTAAAAGAAAAATACCAATTACCAGTTACTCTAAAGCACTGAATTGAATATGTTTCCTTCCTTCTCCTTCTGGCTTCTTCTGAGAAAATCAACCTCTGTTTGCTGCTTTAACTCTGACTAAGCCCCACCTCCAGTTATCACGTAGCTGAGGTCAGAGGCCAGACAATTAACACTCTTCACCCAGCTACAGGACAGTCAGACAAGCCAAGATAAAATTTGCAGCAATTAAAGACAGCACAGAATTACACCACGCTGTGTTTTCAAATTTTCAACAACCCAAAAACAATTATAAGTAAAGACAACAAAGAAAAAGTATAGTGTCACTACAAGCCCACAATCTAAGTTTAAAAGAAAATACCAATACCAGTTACTCTAAAGCACTGAATTGAATATGTTTCCTTCCTTCTCCTTCTGGCTTCTTCTGAGAAAATCAACCTCTGTTTGCTACTTTAACTCTGACTAAGCCCCACCTCCAGTTATCACGTAGCTGAGGTCAGAGGCCAGACAATTAACACTCTTCACCCAGCTACAGGACAGTCAGACAAGCCAAGATAAAATTTGCAGCAATTAAAGACAGCACAGAATTACACCACCACTATGTTTCAAATTTTCAACAGCCCAAAAACAATTATAAGTAAAGACAACAAAGAAAGAAGGTATAGTGTCACTACAAGCCCACAATCTAAGTTTAAAAGTAAAATACCAATTACCAGTTACTCTAAAGCACTGAATTGAATATGTTTCCTTCCTTCTCCTTCTGGCTTCTTCTGAGAAAATCAACCTCTGTTTGCTGCTTTAACTCTGACTAAGCCCCACCTCCAGTTATCACATAGCTGAGGTCAGAGGCCAGACAATTAACACCCTTCACCCAGCTACAGGACAGTCAGACAAGCCAAGATAGAATTTGCAGCAATTAAAGACAGCACAGAATTACACCACCACTATGTTTTAAATTTTCAACAGCCCAAAAACAATTATAAGTAAAGACAACAAAGAAAGAAAGTATAGTGTCACTACAAGCCCACAATCTAAGTTTTAAAGAAAAATACCAATTACCAGTTACTCTAAAGCACTGAATTGAATATGTTTCCTTCCTTCTCCTTCTGGCTTCTTCTGAGAAAATCAACCTCTGTTTGCTGCTTTAACTCGGACTAAGCCCCACCTCCAGTTATCACGTAGCTGAGGTCAGAGGAAAGACAATTAACACCCTTCACCCAGCTACAGGAAAGTCAGACAAGCCAAGATAAAATTTGCAGCTATTAAAGACAGCACAGAATTACACCACCACTATGTTTTAAGTTTTCAACAGCCCAAAAACAATTATAAGTAAAGACAACAAAGAAAAGAAAGTATAGTGTCACTACAAGCCCACAATCTAAGTTTAAAAGAAAAATACCAATTACCAGTTACTCTAAAGCACTGAATTGAATATGTTTCCTTCCTTCTCCTTCTGGCTTCTTCTGAGAAAATCATCCTCTGTTTGCTACTTTAACTCTGACTAAGTCCCACCTCCAGTTATCACGTAGCTGAGGTCAGAGGCAAGACAATTAACACCCTTCAGCCAGCTACAGGACAGTCAGACAAGCCAAGATAAAATTTGCAGCAATTAAAGACAGCACAGAATTACACCACCACTATGTTTTAAATTTTCAACAGCCCAAAAACAATTATAAGTAAAGACAACAAAGAAAGAAAGTATAGTGTCACTACAAGCCCACAATCTAAGTTTAAAAGAAAAATACCACTTACCAGTTACTCTAAAACACTGAATTGAATATGTTTCCTTCCTTCTCCTTCTGGCTTCTTCTGAGAAAATCAACCTCTGTTTGCTGCTTTAACTCTGACTAAGCCCCACCTCCAGTTATCACGTAGCTGAGGTCAGAGGCCAGACAATTAACACTCTTCACCCAGCTACAGGACAGTCAGACAAGCCAAGATAAAATTTGCAGCAATTAAAGACAGCACAGAATTACACCACCACTATGTTTTAAATTTTCAACAGCCCAAAAACAATTATAAGTAAAGACAACAAAGAAAGAAAGTATAGTGTCACTACAAGCCCACAATCTAAGTTTAAAAGTAAAATACCAATTACCAGTTACTCTAAAGCACTGAATTGAATATGTTTCCTTCCTTCTCCTTCTGGCTTCTTCTGAGAAAATCAACCTCTGTTTGCTGCTTTAACTCTGACTAAGCCCCACCTCCAGTTATCACATAGCTGAGGTCAGAGGCCAGACAATTAACACCCTTCACCCAGCTACAGGACAGTCAGACAAGCCAAGATAGAATTTGCAGCAATTAAAGACAGCACAGAATTACACCACCACTATGTTTTAAATTTTCAACAGCCCAAAAACAATTATAAGTAAAGACAACAAAGAAAGAAAGTATAGTGTCACTACAAGCCCACAATCTAAGTTTAAAGAAAAATACCAATTACCAGTTACTCTAAAGCACTGAATTGAATATGTTTCCTTCCTTCTCCTTCTGGCTTCTTCCTGAGAAAATCAACCTCTGTTTGCTACTTTAACTCTGACTAAGCCCCACCTCCAGTTATCACGTAGCTGAGGTCAGAGGCCAGACAATTAACACCCTTCACCCAGCTACAGGACAGTCAGACAAGCCAAGATAAAATTTGCAGCTATTAAAGACAGCACAGAATTACACCACCGCTATGTTTTACATTTTCAACAGCCCAAAAACAATTATAAGTAAAGACAACAAAGAAAGAAAGTATAGTGTCACTACAAGCCCACAATCTAAGTTTAAAAGAAAAATACAGATTAACAGTTACTCTAAACCACTGAATTGAATATGTGTTTCCTTCCTTCTCCTTCTGGCTTCTTCTGAGAAAATCAACCTCTGTTTGCTGCTTTAACTCTGACTAAGCCCCACCTCCAGTTATCACGTAGCTGAGGTCAGAGGCCAGACAATTAACACCCTTCAGCCAGCTACAGGACAGTCAGACAAGCCAAGATAAAATTTGCAGCGATTAAACACAGCACAGATTTACATCACCACTATGTTTTAAATTTTCAACAGCCCAAAAACAATTATAAGTAAAGACAACAAAGAAAGAAAGTATAGTGTCACTACAAGCCCACAATCTAAGTTTAAAAGAAAAATACCAATTACCAGTTACTCTAAAGCACTGAATTGAATATGTTTCCTTCCTTCTCCTTCTGGCTTCTTCTTAGAAAATCAACCTCTGCATGCTATTTTAACTCTGACTAAGCCCCACCTCCAGTTATCACGTAGCTGAGGTCAGAGGCCAGACAATTAACACCCTTCACCCAGCTACAGGACAGTCAGACAAGCCAAGATAAAATTTGCAGCAATTAAAGACAGCACAGAATTACACCACCACTATGTTTCAAATTTTCAACAGCCCAAAAACAATTATAAGTAAAGACAACAAAGAAAGAAAGTATAGTGTCACAACAAGCCCACAATCTAAGTTTAAAAGAAAAATACCAATTACCAGTTACTCTAAAGCACTGAATTGAATATGTTTCCTTCCTTCTCCTTCTGGCTTCTTCTGAGAAAATCAACCTCTGTTTGCTGCTTTAACTCTGACTAAGCCCCACCTCCAGTTATCACATAGCTGAGGTCAGAGGCCAGACAATTAACACCCTTCACCCAGCTACAGGACAGTCAGACAAGCCAAGATAAAATTTGCAGCAATTAAAGACAGCACAGAATTACACCACCACTATGTTTTAAATTTTCAACAGCCCAAAACAATTATAAGTAAAGACAACAAAAAAAAAGTATAGTGTCACTACAAGCCCACAATCTAAGTTTAAAAGAAAAATACCAATTACCAGTTACTCTAAAGCACTGAACTGAATATGTTTCCTTCCTTCTCCTTCTGGCTTCTTCTGAGAAAATCAACCTCTGTTTGCTGCTTTAACTCTGACTAAGCCCCACCTCCAGTTATCACGTAGCTGAGGTCAGAGGCCAGACAATTAACACTCTTCACCCAGCTACAGGACAGTCAGACAAGCCAAGATAAAATTTGCAGCAATTAAAGACAGCACAGAATTACACCACCGCTATGTTTCAAATTTTCAACAGCCCAAAAACAATTATAAGTAAAGACAACAAAGAAAGAAAGTATGATGTCATCACAAGCCCACAATCTAAGTTTAAAAGAAAATACCAATTACCAGTTACTCTAAAGCACTGAATTGAATATGTTTCCTTCCTTCTCCTTCTAGCTTCTTCTGAGAAAATCAACCTCTGTTTGCTGCTTTAACTCTGACTAAGCCCCACCTCCAGTTATCACGTAGCTGAGGTCAGAGGCAGACAATTAACACCCTTCACCCAGCTACAGGACAGTCAGACAAGCCAAGATAAAATTTGCAGCTATTAAAGACAGCACAGAATTACACCACCACTATGTTTTAAATTTTCAACAGCCCAAAAACAATTATAAGTAAAGACAACAAAGAAAGAAAGTATAGTGTCACTACAAGCCCACAATCTAAGTTTAAAAGAAAAATACCAAATACCAGTTACTCTAAAGCACTGAATTGAATATGTTTCCTTCCTTCTCCTTCTGGCTTCTTCTGAGAAAATCAACCTCTGTTTGCTGCTTTAACTCTGACTAAGCCCCACCTCCAGTTATCACATAGCTGAGGTCAGAGGCCAGACAATTAACACCCTTCACCCAGCTACAGGACAGTCAGACAAGCCAAGATAGAATTTGCAGCAATTAAAGACAGCACAGAATTACACCACCACTATGTTTTAAATTTTCAACAGCCCAAAAACAATTATAAGTAAAGACAACAAAGAAAGAAAGTATAGTGTCACTACAAGCCCACAATCTAAGTTTAAAAGAAAAATACCAATTACCAGTTACTCTAAAGCACTGAATATGTTTCCTTCCTTCTCCTTCTGGCTTCTTCTGAGAAAATCAACCTCTGTTTTCTGCTTTAACTCTGTGACAAGCCCACCTCCAGTTATCACGTAGCTGGGTCAGAGGCCAGACAATTAACACTCTTCACCCAGCTACAGGACAGTCAGAACAAGCCAAGATAAAATTTGCAGCAATTAAAGACAGCACAGAATTACACCACCGCTATGTTTCAAATTTTCCAACAGCCCAAAACAATTATAAGTAAAGACAACAAAGAAAGAAAGTATAGTGTCACTACAAGCCCACAATCTAAGTTTAAAGAAAATACCAATTACCAGTTACTCTAAAGCACTGAATTGAATATGTTTCTTCCTTCCTTCTGGCTTCTTCTGAAAATCAACCTCTGTTTGCTGCTTTAACTCTGACTAAGCCCCACCTCCAGTTATCACGTAGCTGAGGTCCAGAGGCCAGACAATTAACACCCTTCACCCAGCTACAGGACAGTCAGACAAGCCAAGATAAAATTTGCAGCTATTAAAGACAGCACAGAATTACACCACCACTATGTTTAAATTTTCAACAGCCCAAAAACAATTATAAGTAAAGACAACAAAAAAGAAAGTATAGTGTCACTACAAGCCCACAATCTAAGTTTAAAAAGAAAATACCAATTACCAGTTACTCAAAGCACTGAATTGAATATGTTTCCTTCCTTCTCCTTCTGGCTTCTTCTGAGAAAATCAACCTCTGTTTGCTGCTTTAACTCTGACTAAGCCCCACCTCCAGTTATCATCACATAGCTGAGGTCAGAGGCCAGACAATTAACACCCTTCACCCAGCTACAGGACAGTCAGACAAGCCAAAATAGAATTTGCAGCAATTAAAGACAGCACAGAATTACACCACCACTATGTTTTAAATTTTTCAACAGCCAAAAACAATTATAAGTAAAGACAACAAAGAAAAGTATAGTGTCATTACAAGCCCACAATCTAAGTTTAAAGAAAAATAAAAATTACCAGTTACTCTAAAGCACTGAATTGAATATGTTTCCTTCCTTCTCCTTCTGGCTTCTTCTGAGAAAATCAACCTCTGTTTGCTGCTTTAACTCTGACTAAGCCCCTCCAGTTATCATGTAGCTGAGTCAGGAGGCCAGACAATTAACACTCTTCACCAGCCACAGGACAGTCAGACAAGCCAAGATAGAATTTGCAGCAATTAAAGATGCACAGAATTACACCACCACTATGTTTCAAATTTTCAACAGCCCAAAAACAATTATAAGTAAAGACAACAAAGAAAAGAAAATAGTGTCACTACAAGCCCACAATCTAAGTTTAAAGAAAATACCAATTACCAGTTACTCTAAAGCACTGAATTGAATATGTTTCCTTCCTTCTCCTTCGTGGCTTCTTCTGAGAAAATCAACCTCTGCTGCTTTAACTCTGACTAAGCCCCACCTCCAGTTATGCATAGCTGAGGTCAGAGGCCAGACAATTAACACCCCCTTCACCCAGCTACAGGACAGTCAGACAAGCCAAGATAGAATTTGCAGCAATTAAAGACAGCACAGAAATTACACCACCACTATGTTTTAATTTTTCAATGGCCCAAAAACAATTATAAGTAAAGAAAACAAAGAAAGAAAGTATAGTGTCATTACAAGCCCACAATCTAAGTTTAAAAGAAAAATAAAAATTACCAGATACTCTAAAGCACTGAATTGAATATGTTTCCTTCCTTCTCCTTCTGGCTTCTTCTGAGAAAATCAACCTCTGTTTGCTGCTTTAACTCTGACTAAGCCCCACCTCCAGTTATCACATAGCTGAGGTCAGAGGCCAGACAATTAACACTCTTCACCCAGCTACAGGACAGTCAGACAAGCCAAGATAAAATTTGCAGCAATTAAAGACAGCACAGAATTACACCACCACTATGTTTCAAATTTTCAACAGCCCAAAAACAATTATATATAAAGACAACAAAGAAAGAAAGTATAGTGTCACTACAAGCCCACAATCTAAGTTTAAAAGAAAAATACCAATTACCAGTTACTCTAAAGCACTGAACTGAATATGTTTCCTTCCTTCTCCTTCTGGCTTCTTCTGAGAAAATCAACCTCTGTTTGCTGCTTTAACTCTGACTAAGCCCACCTCCAGTTATCACGTAGCTGAGGTCAGAGGCCAGACAATTAACACCCTTCAGCCAGCTACAGGACAGTCAGACAAGCCAAGATAAAATTTGCAGCAATTAAAGACAGCACAGAATTACACCACCACTATGTTTTAAATTTTCAACAGCCCAAAAACAATTATAAGTAAAGACAACAAAGAAAGAAAGTATAGTGTCACTACAAGCCCACAATCTAAGTTTAAAAGAAAAATACCACTTACCAGTTACTCTAAAACACTGAATTGAATATGTTTCCTTCCTTCTCCTTCTGGCTTCTTCTGAGAAAATCAACCTCTGTTTGCTGCTTTAACTCTGACTAAGCCCCACCTCCAGTTATCACGTAGCTGAGGTCAGAGGCCAGACAATTAACACTCCTTCACCCAGCTACAGGACAGTCAGACAAGCCAAGATAAAATTTGCAGCAATTAAAGACAGCACAGAATTACACCACCACTATGTTTTAAATTTTCAACAGCCCAAAAACAATTATAAGTAAAGACAACAAGAAAGAAAGTATAGTGTCACTACAAGCCCACAATCTAAGTTTAAAAGAAAAATACCAATTACCAGTTACTCTAAAGCACTGAATTGAATATGTTTCCTTCCTTCTCCTTCTGGCTTCTTCTGAGAAAATCAACCTCTGTTTGCTGCTTTAACTCTGGCTAAGCCCCACCTCCAGTTATCACGTAGCTGAGGTCAGAGGCCAGACAATTAACACCCTTCACCCAGCTACAGGACAGTCAGACAAGCCAAGATAAAATTTGCAGCAATTAAAGACAGCACAGAATTACACCACCACTGTGTTTTAAATTTTCAACAGCCCAAAAACAATTATAAGTAAAGACAACAAAGAAAGAAAGTATAGTGTCACTACAAGCCCACAATCTCAGTTTAAAAGAAAAATACCAATTACCAGTTACTCTAAAGCACTGAATTGAATATGTTTCCTTCCTTCTCCTTCTGGCTTCTTCTGAGAAATTCAACCTCTGTTTGCTGCTTTAACTCTGGCTAAGCCCCACCTCCAGTTATCACGTAGCTGAGGTCAGAGGCCAGACAATTAACACTCTTCACCCAGCTACAGGACAGTCAGACAAGCCAAGATAAAATTTGCAGCAATTAAAGACAGCACAGAATTACACCACATCTATGTTTCAAATTTTCAACAGCCCAAAAACAATTATAAGTAAAGACAACAAAGAAAGAAAGTATAGTGTCACTACAAGCCCACAATCTAAGTTTAAAGAAAATACAATTACCAGTTACTCAAAAGCACTAAATTGAATATGTTTCCTTCCTTCTCCTTCTAGACTTCTTCTGAGAAAATCAACCTCTGTTTGCTGCTTTAACTCTGACTAAGCCCCACCTCCAGTTATCACGTAGCTGAGGTCAGAGGCCAGACACCAACACTCTTCACCCAGCCAGGACAGTCAGACAAGCCAAGATAAAATTTGCAGCAATTAAAGACAGCACAGAATTACACCACCACTATGTTTTAAATTTTCAACAGCCCAAAAACAATTATAAGTAAAGACAACAAAGAAAGAAAGTATAGTGTCACTACAAGCCCACAATCTAAGTTTAAAAGTAAAATACCAGTTACCAGTTACTCTAAAGCACTGAATTGAATATGTTTCCTTCCTTCTCCTTCTGGCTTCTTCTGAGAAAATCAACCTCTGTTTGCTACTTTAACTCTGACTAAGCCCCACCTCCAGTTATCACGTAGCTGAGGTCAGAGGCCAGACAATTAACACCCTTCACCCAGCTACAGGACAGTCAGACAAGCCAAGATAGAATTTGCAGCAATTAAAGACAGCACAGAATTACACCACCACTATGTTTTAAATTTTCAACAGCCCAAAAACAATTATAAGTAAAGACAACAAAGAAAGAAAGTATAGTGTCACTACAAGCCCACAATCTAAGTTTAAAAGAAAAATACCAATTACCAGTTACTCTAAAGCACTGAATTGAATATGTTTCCTTCCTTCTCCTTCTGGCTACTTCTGAGAAAATCAACCTCTGTTTGCTGCTTTAACTCTAAGCTAAGCCCCACCTCCAGTTATCACGTAGCTGAGGTCAGAGGCCAGACAATTAACACCCTTCACCCAGCTACAGGACAGTCAGACAAGCCAAGATAAAATTTGCAGCAATTAAAGACAGCACAGAATTACACCACCACTATGTTTTAAATTTTCAACAGCCCAAAAACAATTATAAGTAAAGACAACAAAGAAAGAAAGTATAGTGTCACTACAAGCCCACAATCTAAGTTTAAAGGAAAAATACCAATTACCAGTTACTCTAAAGCACTGAATTGAATATGTTTCCTTCCTTCTCCTTCTGGCTTCTTCTGAGAAAATCAACCTCTGTTTGCTTCTTTAACTCTGACTAAGCCCCACCTCCGGTTATCACGTAGCTGAGGTCAGAGGCCAGACAATTAACACCCTTCAGCCAGCTACAGGACAGTCAGACAAGCCAAGATAAAATTTGCAGCAATTAAAGACAGCACAGAATTACACCACCACTATGTTTTAAATTTTCAACAGCCCAAAACAATTATAAGTAAAGACAACAAAGAAAGAAAGTATAGTGTCACTACAAGCCCACAATCTAAGTTTAAAAGAAAAATACCAATTACCAGTTACTCTAAAACACTGAATTGAATATGTTTCCTTCCTTCTCCTTCTGGCTTCTTCTGAGAAAATCAACCTCTGTTTGCTGCTTTAACTCTGACTAAGCCCCACCTCCAGTTATCACGTAGCTGAGGTCAGAGGCCAGACAATTAACACTCTTCACCCAGCTACAGGACAGTCAGACAAGCCAAGATAAAATTTGCAGCAATTAAAGACAGCACAGAATTACACCACCACTATGTTTAAAATTTTCAACAGCCCAAAAACAATTATAAGTAAAGACAACAAAGAAAGAAGGTATAGTGTCACTACAAGCCCACAATCTAAGTTTAAAAGTAAAATACCAATTACCAGTTAGTCTAAAGCACTGAATTGAATATGTTTCCTTCCTTCTCCTTCTGGCTTCTTCTGAGGAAATCAACCTCTGTTTGCTAGCTTTAACTCTGTCTAAGCCCCACCTCCAGTTATCACGTAGCTGAGGTCAGAGGCCAGACAATTAACACCCTTCACCCAGCTACAGGACAGTCAGACAAGCCAAGATAAAATTTGCAGCTATTAAAGACAGCACAGAATTACACCACCACTATGTTTTAAATTTTCAACAGCCCAAAAACAATTATAAGTAAAGACAACAAAGAAAGAAAGTATAGTGTCACTACAAGCCCACAATCTAAGTTTAAAAAAAAAATACCAATTACCAGTTACTCTAAAGCACTGAATTGAATATGTTTCCTTCCTTCTCCTTCTGGCTTCTTCTGAGAAAATCAACCTCTGTTTGCTGCTTTAACTCTGACTAAGCCCCACCTCCAGTTATCACGTAGCTGAGGTCAGAGGCCAGACAATTAACACCCTTCACCCAGCTACAGGACAGTCAGACAAGCCAAGATAGAATTTGCAGCAATTAAAGACAGCACAGAATTACACCACCACTATGTTTTAAATTTTCAACAGCCCAAAAACAATTATAAGTAAAGACAACAAAGAAAGAAAGTATAGTGTCACTACAAGCCCACAATCTAAGTTTAAAAGAAAAATACGAATTACCAGTTACTCTAAAGCACTGAATTGAATATGTTTCCTTCCTTCTCCTTCTGGCTTCTTCTGAGAAAATCAACCTCTGTTTGCTTCTTTAACTCTGACTTAGCCCCCACCTCCAGTTATCACGCAGCTGAGGTCAGAGGCCAGACAATTAACACTCTTCACCCAGCTACAGGACAGTCAGACAAGCCAAGATAAAATTTGCAGCAATTAAAGACAGCACAGAATTACACCACCACTATGTTTCAAATTTTCAACAGCCCAAAAACAGTTATATATAAAGACAACAAAGAAAGAAAGTATAGTGTCACTACAAGCCCACAATCTAAGTTTAAAAGAAAAATACCAATTACCAGTTACTCTAAAGCGCTGAACTGAATATGTTTCCTTCCTTCTCCTTCTGGCTTCTTCTGAGAAAATCAACCTCTGTTTGCTGCTTTAACTCTGCTTCAGCCCCACCTCCAGTTATCGCATTAGCTGAGGTCAGAGCCAGACAATTAACACCTTCAGCCAGCTGCAGGACAGTCAGACAAGCCAAGATAAAATTTGCAGCAATTAAAAGACAGCACAGAATTACACCACCACTATATGTTTTAAATTTTCAACAGCCCAAAACAATTATAGTAAAGACAACAAGAAAGAAAGTATAGTGTCCTACAAGCCACAATCTAAGTTTAAAAGAAAAATACCACTTACCAGTTACTCTAAAACACTGAATTGAATATGTTTCCTTCCTCCTTCTGGCTACTTCGAGAAAATCAACCTCTGTTTGCTGCTTTAACTCTGACTAAGCCCCACCTCAGTTATCACGTAGCTGAGGTCAGAGGCCAGACAATTAACACTCTTCCCCAGCTACAGGACAGTCAGACAAGCCAAGATAAAATTTGCAGCAATTAAAGACAGCACAGAATTACACCACCACTATGTTTAAATTTTCAACAGCCCAAAACAATTATAAGTAAAGACAACAAAGAAAGAAAGCTAAGTGTCACTACAAGCCCACAATCTAAGTTTAAAAGAAAATACCAATTACCAGTTACTCTAAAGCACTGAATTGAATATGTTTCCTTCCTTCTCCTTCTGGCTTCTTCTGAGAAAATCAACCTCTGTTTGCTGGTTTAACTCTGACTAAGCCCCACCTCCAGTTATCACGTAGCTGAGGTCAGAGGCCAACAGATTAACACTCTTCACCCAGCTACAGGACAGTCAGACAAGCCAAGATAAAATTTGCAGCTATTAAAGACAGCACAGAATTACACCACCACTATGTTTTAAATTTTCAACAGCCCAAAAACAATTATAAGTAAAGACAACAAAGAAAGAAAGTATAGTGTCACAACAAGCCCACAATCTAAGTTTAAAAGAAAAATACCAATTACCAGTTACTCTAAAGCACTGAATTGAATATGTTTCCTTCCTTCTCCTTCTGGCTTCTTCTGAGAAAATCAACCTCTGTTTGCTGCTTTAACTCTGACTAAGCCCCACCTCCAGTTATCACGTAGCTGAGGTCAGAGGCCAGACAATTAACACCCTTCACCCAGCTACAGGACAGTCAGACAAGCCAAGATAAAATTGCAGCAATTAAAGACAGCACAGAATTACACCACCACTATGTTTTAAATTTTCAACAGCCCAAAAACAATTATAAGTAAAGACAACAAAGAAAGAAAGTATAGTGTCACTACAAGCCTACAATCTAAGTTTAAAAGAAAAATACCAATTACCAGTTACTCTAAAGCACTGAACTGAATATGTTTCCTTCCTTCTCCTTCTGGCTTCTTCTGAGAAAATCAACCTCTGTTTGCTGCTTTAACTCTGGCTAGCCCACCTCAGTTATCACGTAGCTGAGGTCAGAGGCCAGACAATTAACACTCTTCACCCAGCTACAGGACAGTCAGACAAGCCGAGATAAAATTTGCAGCAATTAAAGACAGCACAGAATTACACCACCGCTATGTTTCAAATTTTCAACAGCCCAAAAACAATTATAAGTAAAGACAACAAAGAAAGAAAGTATAGTGTCACTACAAGCCCACAATCTAAGTTTAAAAGAAAAATACCAATTACCAGTTACTCTAAAGCACTGAATTGAATATGTTTCCTTCCTTCTCCTTCTGGCTTCTTCTGAGAAAATCAACCTCTGTTTGCTGCTTTAACTCTGACTAAGCCCCACCTCCAGTTATCACGTAGCTGAGGTCAGAGGCCAGACAATTAACACCCTTCACCCAGCTACAGGACAGTCAGACAAGCCAAGATAAAATTTGCAGCAATTAAAGACAGCACAGAATTACACCACCACTATGTTTCAAATTTTCAACAGCCCAAAAACAATTATAAGTAAAGACAACAAAGAAAGAAAGTATAGTGTCACTACAAGCCCACAATCTAAGTTTAAAAGAAAAATACCAATTACCAGTTACTCTAAAGCACTGAATTGAATATGTTTCCTTCCTTCTCCTTCTGGCTTCTTCTGAGAAAATCAACCTCTGTTTGCTGCTTTAACTCTGACTAAGCCCCACCTCCAGTTATCACATAGCTGAGGTCAGAGGCCAGACAATTAACACCCTTCACCCAGCTACAGGACAGTCAGACAAGCCAAAATAGAATTTGCAGCAATTAAAGACAGCACAGAATTACACCACCACTATGTTTTAATTTTTCAACAGCCCAAAAACAATTATAAGTAAAGACAACAAAGAAAGAAAGTATAGTGTCATTACAAGCCCACAATCTAAGTTTAAAAGAAAAATAAAAATTACCAGTTACTCTAAAGCACTGAATTGAATATGTTTCCTTCCTTCTCCTTCTGGCTTCTTCTGAGAAAATCAACCTCTGTTTGCTGCTTTAACTCTGACTAAGCCCCACCTCCAGTTATCACGTAGCTGAGGTCAGAGGCCAGACAATTAACACTCTTCACCCAGCCACAGGACAGTCAGACAAGCCAAGATAGAATTTGCAGCAATTAAAGACAGCACAGAATTACACCACCACTATGTTTTAAATTTTCAACAGCCCAAAAACAATTATAAGTAAAGACAACAAAGAAAGAAAGTAGTGTCACTACAAGCCCACAATCTAAGTTTAAAAGAAAAATACCAATTACCAGTTACTCTAAAGCACTGAATTGAATATGTTTCCTTCTTTCTCCTTCTGGCTTCTTCTGAGAAAATCAACCTCTGTTTGCTACTTTAACTCTGACTAAGCCCCACCTCCAGTTATCACATAGCTGAGTCAGAGGCCAGACAATTAACACCCTTCACCCAGCTACAGGACAGTCAGACAAGCCAAGATAAAATTTGCAGCAATTAAAGACAGCACAGAATTACACCACCACTATGTTTTAATTTTCAATGGCCCAAAAACAATTATAAGTAAAGAAAACAAAGAAAGAAAGTATAGTGTCATTACAAGCCCACAATCTAAGTTTAAAAGGAAAAATAAAAATTACCAGATACTCTAAAGCACTGAATTGAATATGTTTCCTTCCTTCTCCTTCTGGCTTCTTCTGAGAAAATCAACCTCTGTTTGCTGCTTTAACTCTGACTAAGCCCCACCTCCAGTTATCACGTAGCTGAGGTCAGAGGCCAGACAATTAACACCCTTCAGCCAGCTACAGGACAGTCAGACAAGCCAAGATAAAATTTGCAGCAATTAAAGACAGCACAGAATTACACCACCACTATGTTTTAAATTTTCAACAGCCCAAAAACAATTATAAGTAAAGACAACAAAGAAAGAAAGTATAGTGTCACTACAAGCCCACAATCTAAGTTTAAAAGAAAAATACCACTTACCAGTTACTCTAAAGCACTGAATTGAATATGTTTCCTTCCTTCTCCTTCTGGCTTCTTCTGGAAAATCAACCTCTGTTTGCTGCTTTAACTCTGACTAAGCCCCACCTCCAGTTATCACGTAGCTGAGGTCAGAGGCCAGACAATTAACACCCTTCACCCAGCTACAGGACAGTCAGACAAGCCAAGATAAAATTTGCAGCAATTAAAGACAGCTACAGAATTACACCACCACTATGTTTAAAATTTCAACAGCCCAAAAACAATTATAAGCAAAGACAACAAAGAAAGAAAGTATAGTGTCACTACAAGCCCACAATCTAAGTTTAAAGAAAATACCAGTACAGTTACTCTAAAGCACTGAATTGAATATGTTTCTTCCTTCTCCTTCTGGCTTCTTCTGAGAAAATCAACCTCTGTTTGCTGCTTTAACTCTAACTGCCCCCACCTCCAGTTATCACGTGAGCTGGAGGTCAGAGGTCAGACAATTAACACTTCACCCAGCTACTGGGACAGTCAGACAAGCCAAGATAAAATTTGCAGCAATTAAAGACAGCACAGAATTACACCACCACTATGTTTTAAATTTTCAACAGCCCAAAAACAATTATAAGTAAAGACAACAAAGAAAGAAAGCATAGTGTCACTACAAGCCCACAATCTAAGTTTAAAAGAAAACAATACCAGTTACTCTAAAGCACTGAATTGAATATGTTTCCTTCCTTCTCCTTCTGGCTTCTTCTGAGAAAATCAACCTCTGTTTGCTGCTTTAACTCTAAGTAAGCCCCACCTCCAGTTATCACATAGCTGAGGTCAGCGGCCAGACAATTAACACCCTTCACCCAGCTACAGGCCAGTCAGACAAGCCAAGATAGAATTTGCAGCAATTAAAGACAGCACAGAATTACACCACCACTATGTTTTAAATCAACAGCCCAAAAACAATTATAAGTAAAGACAACAAAAGAAAGTATAGTGTCACTACAAGCCCACAATCTAAGTTTAAAAAAATACAATACAGTTACTCTAAAGCACTGAATTGAATATGTTTCTTCCTTCTCCTTCTGGCTTCTTCTGAGAAAATCAACCTCTGTTTGCTGCTTTAACTCTGACTAAGCCCCACCTCCAGTTATCACGTAGCTGAGGTCAGAGGCCAGACAATTAACACTCTTCACCCAGCTACAGGACAGTCAGACAAGCCAAGATAAAATTTGCAGCAATTAAAGACAACACAGAATTACACCACCGCTGTCTTCCAAATTTTCAGCAAAAAACAATTATAAATAAAGACAACAAAAGAAAGAAAGTAAGTGTCACTACAAACCACAATCTAAGTTTAAAGAAAAATACCAATTACCAGTTACTCAAAAGCACTGAATTGAATATTTCCTTCCTTCTCCTTCTGGCTTCTTCTGAGAGAAAATCAACCTCTGTTTTGCTGCTTTAACTCTGACTAAGCCCACACCTCCAGTTATCACGTAGCTGAGGTCAGAGGCCAGACAATTAACACTCTTCACCCAGCTACAGGACAGTCAGACAAGCCAAGATAAAATTTGCAGCAATTAAAGACAGCACAGAATTACACCACCACTATGTTTCAAATTTTCAACAGCCCAAAAACAATTATAAGTAAAGACAACAAAGAAAGAAGGTATAGTGTCACTACAAGCCCACAATCTAAGTTTAAAAGTAAAATACCAATTACCAGTTACTCTAAAGCACTGAATTGAATATGTTTCCTTCCTTCTCCTTCTGGCTTCTTCTGAGAAAATCAACCTCTGTTTGCTGCTTTAACTCTCACTAAGCCCCACCTCCAGTTATCACATAGCTGAGGTCAGAGGCCAGACAATTAACACCCTTCACCCAGCTACAGGACAGTCAGACAAGCCAAGATAGAATTTGCAGCAATTAAAGACAGCACAGAATTACACCACCACTATGTTTTAATTTTTCAATGGCCCAAAAACAATTATAAGTAAAGAAAACAAAGAAAGAAAGTATAGTGTCATTACAAGCCCACAATCTAAGTTTAAAAGAAAAATAAAAATTACCAGATACTCTAAAGCACTGAATTGAATATGTTTCCTTCCTTCTCCTTCTGGCTTCTTCTGAGAAAATCAACCTCTGTTTGCTGCTTTAACTCTGACTAAGCCCCACCTCCAGTTATCACATAGCTGAGGTCAGAGGCCAGACAATTAACACTCTTCACCCAGCTACAGGACAGTCAGACAAGCCAAGATAAAATTTGCAGCAATTAAAGACAGCACAGAATTACACCACCACTATGTTTCAAATTTTCAACAGCCCAAAAACAATTATATATAAAGACAACAAGAAAAGAAAGTATAGTGTCACTACAAGCCCAAATCTAAGTTTAAAAGAAAATACCAATTACCAGTTACTCTAAAGCACTGAACTGAATATGTTTCCTTCCTTCTCCTTCTAGCTTCTTCTGAGAAAATCAACCTCTGTTTGCTGCTTTAACTCTGCTAAGCCCCACCTCCAGTTATCACGTAGCTGAGGTCAGAGGCCAGACAATTAACACCCTTCAGCCAGCTACAGGACAGTCAGACAAGCCAAGATAAAATTTGCAACAATTAAAGACAGCACAGAATTACACCACCACTATGTTTTAAATTTTCAACAGCCCAAAACAATTATAAGTAAAGACAACAAAGAAAGAAAGTATAGTGTCACTACAAGCCCACAATCTAAGTTTAAAAGAAAAATACCAATTACCAGTTACTCTAAAGCACTGAATTGAATATGTTTCCTTCCTTCTCCTTCTGGCTTCTTCTGAGAAAATCAACCTCTGTTTGCTGCTTTAACTCTGACTAAGCCCCACCTCCGGATTATCACGTAGCTGAGGTCAGAGGCCAGACAATTAACACTCTTCACCCAGCTACAGGACAGTCAGACAAGCCAAGATAAAATTTGCAGCAATTAAAGACAGCACAGAATTACACCACCACTATGTTTTAAATTTTCAACAGCCCAAAAACAATTATAAGCAAAGACAACAAAGAAAGAAAGTATAGTGTCACTACAAGCCCACAATCTAAGTTTAAAAGAAAAATACCAATTACCAGTTACTCTAAAGCACTGAATTGAATATGTTTCCTTCCTTCTCCTTCTGGCTTCTTCTGAGAAAATCAACCTCTGTTTGCTGCTTTAACTCTGACTAAGCCCCACCTCCAGTTATCACGTAGCTGAGGTCAGAGGCCAGACAATTAACACTCTTCACCCAGCTACAGGACAGTCAGACAAGCCAAGATAAAATTTGCAGCAATTAAAGACAGCACAGAATTACACCACCACTATGTTTTAAATTTTCAACAGCCCAAAAACAATTATAAGTAAAGACAACAAAGAAAGAAAGTATAGTGTCACTACAAGCCCACAATCTAAGTTTAAAAGAAAAATACCAATTACCAGTTACTCTAAAGCACTGAATTGAATATGTTTCCTTCCTTCTCCTTCTGGCTTCTTCTGAGAAAATCAACCTCTGTTTGCTACTTTAACTCTGAGTAAGCCCCACCTCCAGTTATCACGTAGCTGAGGTCAGCGGCCAGACAATTAACACCCTTCACCCAGCTACAGGACAGTCAGACAAGCCAAGATAAAATTTGCAGCAATTAAAGACAGCACAGAATTACACCACCACTATGTTTTAAATTTTCAACAGCCCAAAAACAATTATAAGTAAAGACAACAAAGAAAGAAAGTATAGTGTCACTACAAGCCCACAATCTAAGTTTAAAAGAAAAATACCAATTACCAGTTACTCTAAAGCACTGAATTGAATATGTTTCCTTCCTTCTCCTTCTGGCTTCTTCTGAGAAAATCAACCTCTGTTTGCTGCTTTAACTCTGACTAAGCCCACCTCCAGTTATCACGTAGCTGAGGTCAGAGGCCAGACAATTAACACTCTTCACCCAGCTACAGGACAGTCAGACAAGCCAAGATAAAATTTGCAGCAATTAAAGACAGCACAGAATTACACCACCGCTATGTTTCAAATTTTCAACAGCCCAAAAACAATTATAAGTAAAGACAACAAAGAAAGAAAGTATAGTGTCACTACAAGCCCACAATCTAAGTTTAAAAGAAAAATACCAATTACCAGGTACTCAAAAGCACTGAATTGAATATGTTTCCTTCCTTCTCCTTCTGGCTTCTTCTGAGAAAATCAACCTCTGTTTGCTGCTTTAACTCTGACTAAGCCCCACCTCCAGTTATCACGTAGCTGAGGTCAGAGGCCAGACAATTAACACTCTTCACCCAGCTACAGGACAGTCAGACAAGCCAAGATAAAATTTGCAGCAATTAAAGACAGCACAGAATTACACCACCACTATCTTTCAAATTTTCAACAGCCCAAAACAATTATAAGTAAAGACAACAAAGAAAGAAGGTATAGTGTCACTACAAGCCCACAATCTAAGTTTAAAAGTAAAATACCAATTACCAGTTACTCTAAAGCACTGAATTGAATATGTTTCCTTCCTTCTCCTTCTGGCTTCTTCTGAGAAAATCAACCTCTGTTTGCTGCTTTAACTCTGACTAAGCCCCACCTCCAGTTATCACATAGCTGAGGTCAGAGGCCAGACAATTCACACCCTTCACCCAGCTACAGGACAGTCAGACAAGCCAAGATAAAATTTGCAGCAATTAAAGACAGCACAGAATTACACCACCACTATGTTTTAAATTTTCAACAGCCCAAAAACAATTATAAGTAAAGACAACAAAGAAAGAAAGTATAGTGTCACTACAAGCCCACAATCTAAGTTTAAAAGAAAAATACCAGTTACCAGTTACTCTAAAGCACTGAATTGAATATGTTTCCTTCCTTCTCCTTCTGGCTTCTTCTGAGAAAATCAACCTCTGTTTACTACTTTAACTCTGACTAAGCCCCACCTCCAGTTATCACGTAGCTGAGGTCAGAGGCCAGACAATTAACACCCTTCACCCAGCTACAGGACAGTCAGACAAGCCAAGATAAAATTTGCAGCAATTAAAGACAGCACAGAATTACACCACCACTATGTTTTAAATTTCTACAGCCCAAAACAATTATAAGTAAGACAACAAGAAAGAAAGTATAATGTCTTCAAAGCCCACAATCTAAGTTTAAAAAGAAAAATACCGATTACCAGTTACTCTAAAGCACTGAATTGAATATTTCCTTCCTTCTCCTTCTGGCTTCTTCTGAAAATCAACCTCTGTTTGCTTCCTTTAACTCTGACTAAGCCCACCTCCAGTTATCACGTAGCTGGGTCAGAGGCCAGACAATTAACACCCTTCACCCAGCTACAGGACAGTCAGACAAGCCAAGATAAAATTTGCAGCAATTAAAGACAGCAGAGAATTACACCACCACTATGTTTTAAATTTTCAACAGCCCAAAAACAATTATAAGTAAAGACAACAAAGAAAGAAAGTATAGTGTCACTACAAGCCCACAATCTAAGTTTAAAAGAAAAATACCAGTTACCAGTTACTCTAAAGCACTGAATTGAATATGTTTCCTTCCTTCTCCTTCTGGCTTCTTCTGAGAAAATCAACCTCTGTTTGCTACTTTAACTCTGACTAAGCCCCACCTCCAGTTATCACGTAGCTGAGGTCAGAGGCCAGACAATTAACACTCTTCACCCAGCTACAGGACAGTCAGACAAGCCAAGATAAAATTTGCAGCAATTAAAGACAGCACAATTACACCACCACTATGTTTCAAATTTCAACAGCCCAAAAACAATTATAAGTAAAGACAACAAAGAAAAAGAGGTATAGTGTCTACTACGAAGCCCACAATCTAAGTTTAAAAGTAAAATACCAATTACCAGTTACTCTAAAGCACTGAATTGAATATGTTCCTTCCTTCTCCTTCTAGCTTCTTCTGAGAAAATCAACCTCTGTTTGCTGCTTTATCTCTGACTAAGCCCCACCTCAGTTATCACATAGCTGAGGTCAGAGGCCAGACAATTAACACCCTGCCCAGCTACAGGACAGTCAGACAAGCCAAGATGATTTGCAGCAATTAAAGACAGCACAGAATTACACCACCACTATGTTTTTAAATTTTCAACAGCCCAAAAACAATTATAAGTAAAGACAACAAAGAAAGAAAGTATAGTGTCACTACAAGCCACAATCTAAGTTTAAAGAAAATACCAATTACCAGTTACTCTAAAGCACTGAATTGAATATGTTTCCTTCCTTCTCCTTCTGGCTTCTTCTGAAAAAATCAACCTCTGTTGCTCTTTAACTTTCTGACTAAGCCCCACCTCCGATTATCAGTAGCTGGGGTCAGGGGCCAGACAATTAACACCCTTCACCCAGCTACAGGACAGTCAGACAAGCCAAGATAGAATTTGCAGCAATTAAAAAGCACACAGAATTACACCACCACTATGTTTTAAATTTTCAACAGCCCAAAAACAATTATAAGTAAAGACAACAAAGAAGAAAGTATAGTATCACTAAAGCCCACAATCTAAGTTTAAAGAAAAATACCGATTACCAGATTACTCTAAAGCACTGAATTGAATATGTTTCCTTCCTTCTCCTTCTGGCTTCTTACAGAAAATCAACCTCTGTTTGCTTCTTTGAATCTGACTTAGCCCACCTCCAGTTATCACGTAGCTGGGCAGAGGCCGACAATCAACACCCTTCAGCCAGCTACAGGACAGTCAGACAAGCCAAGATAAAATTTGCAGCAATTAAAGACAGCACAGAATTACACCACCACTATGTTTTAAATTTTCAACAGCCAAAAACAATTATAAGTAAAGACAACAAAAGAAAGAAAGTATAGTGTCACTACAAGCCCACAATCTAAGTTTAAAAGAAAATACCCACTTACCAGTTATAAAACACTGAATTGAATATGTTTCCTTCCTTCTCCTTCTGGCTTCTTCTGAGAAAATCAACCTCTGTTTGCTGCTTTAACTCTGACTAAGCCCCACCTCCAGTTATCACGTAGCTGAGGTCAGAGGCCAGACAATTAACACTCTTCACCCAGCTACAGGACAGTCAGACAAGCCAAGATAAAATTTGCAGCAATTAAAGACAGCACATTACACCACCACTATGTTTAAAATTTTCAACAGCCCAAAAACAATTATAAGTAAGACAACAAAGAAAGAAAAGTATAGTGTCACTACAAGCCCACAATCTAAGTTTAAAAGAAAATAACAGTACCAGTTACTCTAAAGCACTGAATTGAATATGTTTCCTTCCTTCTCCTTCTGGCTTCTCAGAGAAATCAACCTCTGTTTGCTGGTTTAACTCTGACTAAGCCCCTCACCTCCAGTTATCACGAGCTGGAGGTCAGGCCAGACAATGCAACACTCTTCACCCAGCTACAGGACAGTCAGACAAGCCAAGATAAAATTTGCAGCAATTAAAGACAGCACAGAATTACACCACCACTATGTTTCAAATTTTCAACAGCCCAAAAACAATTATAAGTAAAGACAACAAAGAAAGAAAGTATAGTGTCACAACAAGCCCACAATCTAAGTTTAAAAGAAAAATACCAATTACCAGTTACTCTAAAGCACTGAATTGAATATGTTTCCTTCCTTCTCCTTCTGGCTTCTTCTGAGAAAATCAACCTCTGTTTGCTGCTTTAACTCTGACTAAGCCCCACCTCCAGTTATCACGTAGCTGAGGTCAGAGGCCAGACAATTAACACCCTTCACCCAGCTACAGGACAGTCAGACAAGCCAAGATAAAATTTGCAGCAATTAAAGACAGCACAGAATTACACCACCACTATGTTTTAAATTTTCAACAGCCCAAAAACAATTATAAGTAAAGACAACAAAGAAAGAAAGTATAGTGTCACTACAAGCCCACAATCTAAGTTTAAAAGAAAAAAACAATTACCAGTTACTCTAAAGCACTGAATTGAATATGTTTCCTTCCTTCTCCTTCTGGCTTCTTCTGAGAAAATCAACCTCTGTTTGCTGCTTTAACTCTGACTAAGCCCCACCTCCAGTTATCACGTAGCTGAGGTCAGAGGCCAGACAATTAACACTCTTCACCCAGCTACAGGACAGTCAGACAAGCCAAGATAAAATTCGCAGCAATTAAAGACAGCACAGAATTACACCACCACGCTATGTTTTAAATTTTCAACAGCCCAAAAACAATTATAAGTAAAGACAACAAAGAAAGAAAGTATAGTGTCACTACAAGCCCACAATCTAAGTTTAAAAGAAAAATACCAATTACCAGTTACTCTAAAGCACTGAATTGAATATGTTTCCTTCCTTCTCCTTCTGGCTTCTTCTGAGAAAATCAACCTCTGTTTGCTGCTTTAACTCTGACTAAGCCCCACCTCCAGTTATCACGTAGCTGAGGTCAGAGGCCAGACAATTAACACTCTTCACCCAGCTACAGGACAGTCAGACAAGCCAAGATAAAATTTGCAGCAATTAAAGACAGCACAGAATTACACCACCACTATGTTTCAAATTTTCAACAGCCCAAAAACAATTATAAGTAAAGACAACAAAGAAAGAAAGTATAGTGTCACTACAAGCCCACAATCTAAGTTTAAAAGAAAAATACCAATTACCAGTTACTCTAAAGCACTGAATTGAATATGTTTCCTTCCTTCTCCTTCTGGCTTCTTCTGAGAAAATCAACCTCTGTTTGCTGCTTTAACTCTGACTAAGCCCCACCTCCAGTTATCACATAGCTGAGGTCAGAGGCCAGACAATTAACACCCTTCACCCAGCTACAGGACAGTCAGACAAGCCAAGATAAAATTTGCAGCTATTAAAGACAGCACAGAATTACACCACCACTATGTTTTAAATTTTCAACAGCCCAAAACAATTATAAGTAAAGACAACAAAGAAAGAAAGTATAGTGTCACTACAAGCCCACAATCTAAGTTTAAAAGAAAAATACCAATTACCAGTTACTCTAAAGCACTGAATTGAATATGTTTCCTTCCTTCTCCTTCTGGCTTCTTCTGAGAAAAATCAACCTCTGTTTGCTGCTTTAACTCTGACTAAGCCCCACCTCCAGTTATCACGTAGCTGAGGTCAGAGGCAGACAATTAACACTCTTCACCCAGCTACAGGACAGTCAGACAAGCCAAGATAAAATTTGCAGCAATTAAAGACAGCACAGAATTACACCACAGCTATATTTCAAATTTTCAACAGCCCAAAAACAATTATAAGTAAAGACAACAAAGAAAAGAAAGTATAGTGTCTTACAAGCCCACAATCTAAGTTTAAAAGTAAAATACAATTACCAGTTACTCTAAAGCACTGAATTGAATATGTTTCCTTCCTTCTCCTTCTGGCTTCTTCTGAGAAAATCAACCTCTGTTTGCTGCTTTAACTCTGACTAAGCCCACCTCAGTTATCACATAGCTGAGGTCAGAAGGCAGACAATTAACACCCCTCCACCCAGCTACAGGACAGTCAGACAAGCCAAGATAAAATTTGCAGCAATTAAAGACAGCACAGAATTACACCACCACTATGTTTTAAATTTTCAACAGCCCAAAAACAATTATAAGTAAAGACAACAAAGAAAGAAAGTATAGTGTCACTACAAGCCCACAATCTAAGTTTAAAAGAAAAATACCAATTACCAGTTACTCTAAAGCACTGAATTGAATATGTTTCCTTACTTCTCCTTCTGGCTTCTTCTGAGAAAATCAACCTCTGTTTGCTACTTTAACTCTGACTAAGCCCCACCTCCAGTTATCACGTAGCTGAGGTCAGAGGCCAGACAATTAACACCCTTCACCCAGCTACAGGACAGTCAGACAAGCCAAGATAAAATTTGCAGCAATTAAAGACAGCACAGAATTACACCACTATGTTTTAAATTTTCAACAGCCCAAAAACAATTATAAGTAAAGACAACAAAGAAAGAAAGTATAGTGTCACTACAAGCCAACAATCTAAGTTTAAAAGAAAAATACCAATTACCAGTTACTCTAAAGCACTGAATTGAATATGTTTCCTTCCTTCTCCTTCTAGCTAACTGAGAAATCAACCTCTGTTTGCTGCTTTAACTCTTGACTAAGCCTCCACTCCAGTTATCCGTGGCTGAGGTCAGAGGCCAGACAATTAACACCCTTCACCCAGCTACAGGACAGTCAGACAAGCCAAGATAAAATTTGCAGCAATTAAAGACAGCACAGAATTACACCACCGCTATGTTTTAAATTTTCAACAGCCCAAAAACAATTATAAGTAAAGACAACAAAGAAAGAAAGTATAGTGTCACTACAAGCCCACAATCTAACTTTAAAAGAAAATACCAATTACCAGTTACTCTAAAGCACTGAATTGAATATGTTTCCTTCCTTCTCCTTCAGGCTTCTTCTGAGAAAATCAACCTCTGTTTGCTACTTTAACTCTGACTAAGCCCCACTCAGATTATCACGTAGCTGAGGTCAGAGGCCAGACAATTAACACCCTTCACCCAGCTACAGGACAGTCAGACAAGCCAAGATAAAATTTGCAGCAATTAAAGACAGCACAGAATTACACCACCACTATGTTTTAAATTTTCAACAGCCCAAAAACAATTATAAGTAAAGACAACAAAGAAAGAAGGTATAGTGTCACTACAAGCCCACAATCTAAGTTTAAAAAAAAAATACCAATTACCAGTTACTCTAAAGCACTGAATTGAATATGTTTCCTTCCTTCTCCTTCTGGCTTCTTCTGAGAAAATCAACCTCTGTTTGCTGCTTTAACTCTGACTAAGCCCCACCTCCAGTTATCACATAGCTGAGGTCAGAGGCCAGACAATTAACACCCTTCACCCAGCTACAGGACAGTCAGACAAGCCAAGATAGAATTTGCAGCAATTAAAGACAGCACAGAATTACACCACCACTATGTTTTAAATTTTCAACAGCCCAAAAACAATTATAAGTAAAGACAACAAAGAAAGAAAGTATAGTGTCACTACAAGCCCACAATCTAAGTTTAAAAGAAAAATACCAATTAGCAGTTACTCTAAAGCACTGAATTGAATATGTTTCCTTCCTTCTCCTTCTGGCTTCTTCTGAGAAAATCAACCTCTGTTTGCTTCTTTAACTCTGACTAAGCCCCACCTCCAGTTATCACGTAGCTGAGGTCAGAGGCCAGACAATTAACACCCTTCACCCAGCTACAGGACAGTCAGACAAGCCAAGATAAAATTTGCAGCAATTAAAGACAGCACAGAATTACACCACCACTATGTTTTAAATTTTCAACAGCCCAAAAACAATTATAAGTAAAGACAACAAAGAAAGAAAGTATAGTGTCACTACAAGCCCACAATCTAAGTTTAAAAGAAAAATACCAATTACCAGTTACTCTAAAGCACTGAACTCAATATGTTTCCTTCCCTCTCCTTCTGGCTTCTTCTGAGAAAATCAACCTCTGTTTGCTGCTTTAACTCTGAATAAGCTCCACCTCCAGTTATCACGTAGCTGAGGTCAGAGGCCAGACAATTAACACCCTTCACCCAGCTACAGGACAGTCAGACAAGCCAAGATAAAATTTGCAGCAATTAAAGACAGCACAGAATTACACCACCACTATGTTTTAAATTTTCAACAGCCCAAAAACAATTATAAGTAAAGACAACAAAGAAAGAAAGTATAGTGTCACTACAAGCCCACAATCTAAGTTTAAAAGAAAAATACCAATTACCAGTTACTCTAAAGCACTGAATTGAATATGTTTCCTTCCTTCTCCTTCTGGCTTCTTCTCATTCATTGTGTTTCTCCTGGCACTGCAGGCTGCCCTTTTGTACTGGGCTTCTGCCTGCATTGGCACCTTTTTCTGCCCACAAAGAAATCTGCAGCTGTCCTGACAGAGCTCCATTGAGGTCGCTTTCTCCGCCTCTCTCACTCTCTCATTCTGTTTCTCCTGGTGCAGCAGGCTGATCTTTTGTACTGGGTTTCTGCCTGCATTGGCATGTTTTGCTGCCCTCAAAGAAATCTGCAGCTGTCCCAACAAAGCTCCATTGAGGTGGGTCACTCTCCCTCTCTCACTCGCTCATTCTGTTTCTGCTGGCGCTGCAGGCTGCCCTTTTGTACTGGGCTCCTGCCTCTGTAGGTGGCTTATTCTGCATACAAAGAAATCTGCAGCAGTCCTGACACAGGTCTGTTGAGGTAGCTCACTCCCTCTCTGTCACTCGCTCGTTTCATCTCTGTCAGCGCTGCAGGCTGGCCTTTTGTGCTGGGCTCACGCCTGCATTGCCACCTTTTTCTGCCCACAAAGAAATGTGCAGCTGTCCTGACAGAGCTCTGTTGAAGTCACTCACTCAGCCTGTCTCACTCACTCACTCACTCACTCATTCTGTTTCTCCTGGCACTGCAGGCTCACATTTTGTAGTGGTCTCCTGCCTCTGTTGGTGCCTTTTTCTGCCAACAAAGAAATCTGCAACAGCCCTGACAAAGCTCCATTGAGCTTGCTCACTCCCCCTCTCTCACTTGCTCATTCTGTTTCTGTCAGCGCTGCAGGCTGCCCTTTTGTACTGGGCTCCTGCCTGCATTGCCACCTTCTTTTGGCCACAAAGAAATCTGCAGCAGTCACGATAGAGCTCCGTTGAGCTCGCTCGCCCCCCCACTTGCTCGTTCTATGTCTGCCGCTGCTGCAGGCTGCCCTTTTGTACTGGGTTCCTGCTTGTGTTGCTGGCTTTGTCTGCCCACAAAGACATGGGCAGCAGTCCTGACACAGCTCCATTGAGGTGGCTCACTCCCCCTCTCTCACTCACTTATTCCGTTTCTGCTGGTGCTGCAGGCTGGCCTTTTGTACTGGGCCCCTGCCTGCATTGCTGCCTTTTCCTGCCCACAAAGAAATCCGCAACAGTCCCACTAGACCTCCACTGAGCTCGCTCACTCACTCCCCCTCTCTCACTCGTTTGTTCTGTTTCTCCCTCTGCTGTAGGCTGCCCTTTTGTACTGGGTCCCTGCATGCATTACTGCCTTTTTCTGCCCACAAAGAAATCCGCAGCAGTCATGATAGAGCTCCGTTGAGCTCACTCACTCACTCTCTCTCTCTCACTCACTTGTTCTGTTTCTCCCACCACTGCAGGCTGCCCTTTTGTACTCAGCCCCTGCATGCATTGCTGCCTTTTCCTACCCACAAAGAAGTCCACAGCAGTCCCAACAGAGCTCCGTGGAGCTCACTCACTTCCCCTCTCTCACTCGCTCATTCCGTTTCTGCTGGCACTGCAGGCTGGCCTTTTGTACGGGGCTCCTGCCTGCATTGCCACCTTTTTCTGCCCTCAAAGAAATCCACAGTGGTCACAATACACCTCTGTTGAGCTCACTCACTCCCCCTCTCTCACTAGCTCATTCTGTTTCTCCCAGCGCTACAGGCTGCCCTTTTGTACTGGGCTTCTGCCTCCCTTGGCACCTTTTCCTGCCCACAAAGAAATCCACAGCTGTCCCAACAGATCTCCATTGAGGTCACTCACTCCCCCTGTTTCACTTGCTCATTCTGTTTCTCCTGGCTCTGCAGACTACCCTTTTTTACTGGGCTCCTGCATCTGTTGGCATCTTTTTCTGCCCACAAAGAAATCTGCAGCAGTCCCGACAGAGCTCCATTGCCCTCACTCACTCCCCCTGTCTCACTCGCTCATTCCATTTCTGCTAGCCCTGCATGCTGCCTTTCTGTACTGGGCTCCTGCCTGGATTGCCACCCTTTTCTGCTCACAAAGAAATCTGCAGCAGTCACGACAGAGCTCCGTTGAGCTCACTCACTCACCCTCTCTCACTCGTTCATTCTGTTTCTCCCACTGCTGCAGGCTGCTCTTTTGTACTCAGCCCCTGCATGCATTGCTGCCTTTTTCTGCCCACAGAAAAATCCACAGCAGTCCCAACAGAGCTCCGTTGAGCTCACTCACTCCCCCTCCCTCACTCACTCGTTCTGTGTCTCCCGGTGCTGCAGGCTGCCTTTTTGTACTGGGATCCTGCCTGTGTAGTCACCTTTGCCTGCCCACAAAGAAATCCACAGCAGTTCTTTTTGGCCTGCTGAGTTGAGCTCGGTCACCCCCCCCAGTCACTCGATTGTAATCCATCCCAAACACTGATTTCCAACAGCGACTGTGGTATTCTGCGCCGGAAGTGCAGAAACACATTTTGGCCAGAATGTGAAAAATGACAGCTGCACTGTTCATAAGGAGGTGTGGCAAAATGGCAATGCTGACAGTCTGGAGTGAAAATGTTACAAAGTTGCGAAGGTATGGCGTGAGTTTGTAACACACTCATTTTATGGATGTTCATCACCAAATTTTCAATATAGGCATTTTAGGACCTCTGCTAATTAACAGTGTCACTGTTATTTTCATAATGTGTCTCGAACATGGATTTCCCACAGCAACCACTCTATTCTGCGCCAGAACTGCGAGAACACATTTTGGCCAGGATGTGGAAATGACAGCTATACTGTTCATAAGAAGGTGCAGAAGAATGGCAATGTTGAAAATCTGGAGTGAAAATATTATTAATTCGTGAAGTTACGAGTGTGCAAACTGCACAACACATGCTCGTAACAGTTATTTTGTGGAGTATCGTCAACAAATTTTCAACATAGGCATTTTAGGACCTCTGCTCATGAACAGTGCCACTGTCATTTTCTTAATCTGTCCTGAACACTGATTTCCCACAGCGACCATGGTATTCTGCGTTGGAAGTGCGAAAACACATTTTGGCCAGGATGTGGAAAATGACAGCTATACTGTTCACAAGGAAGTCTGAAAAAATGCCAATGTTGAAAACCTGGCATGAAAATATTGCAAATTTGCAAAGTTATGAGCGTGAGTAGCAACTGCACAACGCACGCTCATAAAACAGTCATTTTTTTAAATTTTTTTCCACCAAATTTGCAGTATAGGCTTTTTGAGAGCCCACCTCATGAACACTGGCATTGTCGTTTTGGTAATCAGTTCCAAAAGGGGATTCTGCACAGTGACTGTGCAATCACCTTTCAGGGCTGAATAACGCCATGACAGTGCCAGAATTCATGAGGAGGTGTCCCAAAAACCCCATGTTGAAAATTTGGTGCCAAAATTCCAAAAAATGCCTGAGATATGCATCAAAGTTGAAAAGACCCTATTTATTCCATTATACAGCTTACCGGCATTTCCTTAGTTCGTGGTCAGCTTTGAAGAGTGCAGACATGTTCCCGGTCCACGAAGATCACTTCGCGCCGAGACTCTGGAGGTGATATGGGGTGAAGGGGGTGTGGGGAGGTAGAGGTGCACAGTGGGTGGGTGGGTGTGGGTTGTGGGAGGAGGGGGAGACTGCCGAGGGACCGTTTCCTTTCTTCCAGGTTAAAAAAGACATCACGGGACTGTTTTGATTTTACAGGGCATGTGGCACACTGAGGTGGACTCCCAGTGTGCCAACAGAGTCTTTTTGGGGGCAGCTGTTTCCGAAGGTTAGGCATCCGTCGGCACACAACAAAAGGGGTGTTCTATTATGCCGATGGGGATTAGCGCACCCCATCAGCAGACAACAACAAAAAGTGGGAGAGGTTATAATGCCTACCGGAGGAGTGGCACCCCATTGGCAACATAAACCTTGGGGCACTGAAGCCGATGGAGATTGGGGCCCCCATCGGCAAACAAACATGCTGGAGGGGCACATGCTACTGAGGGGGATTGGGCACTCCCTTGGCAGGGGGGTTAATATTGTTTGTGAACACCGTGGCAAGCAGCCACCATGGTCACAAAAAATATCAGTGTTTCAAGGTTCCACCCTGCAATGATGAGTCGCTCCCTCATTGCAGCAAATGGTTGATGATGCAATGACGAGGTGACCCCTGATTGCAGCGGCTAAAATTTTACAAGTTGGTGGCACGCTGGCTGGCTGAATTAGTGCCAGCAGCAGTGTTCCACGGCATTGGGGGAAACGGGCCAAGCCTTTAAAGGCTGTGGGGGTATTGGCCACAACAGTGCCATGCCTCTACAACCTGCTTCTGGACAAAGCTGCCGCAATTTATTTCTTGCGCATGTGCGCAATCAATATAAAAATGTGTTGCACTATGGCTGGCAGCAATCACAGAATTATAGCTCCAACAAGCTGACACCCAACACAAATATAAACAAACTGGCCAGATGAATTTCTCACCCCCCCCACACACTTCACAACACAACACAATATAGAGGATATTGGATGGGCAACAGTGAACAACAACACTGTTCACTTGACAGGTTGTCATGACTACCAAGAAAACCTCAAGAGCGAAGCTTGAGAGGTTTTCGGTTGGCATGAAAACCTTGAGAAGTGTAACGACAGTGTTGTTGTTTACTGTTGCCCATCCACTGTCTTTTATAGTGTATGGACAACACTAAACAAATAAGCTGTTGGCTGCCCGCGTAGTCGTACATGATGTTAGTGACCCCCGCCCTTCCCCATCCATGTCGGTTAATACACTACACTCCTTCCGGTGCGATCTTAAATATTTTAATACAAATATGTCTGTCCTGCTGTGTGCCGGCCTCTCTTTAAATAAAATGGCACTTAAAGAAAGTTTTTAGACGTCCTTCGGTGCCTCCGATGAATTGCAGTGCCCATGTTGTCATCTACATGAACCACGACTCGCGCATGCGCAGAAGTTGTCAGTGCTGTTGTACCAATGATGGTACAACAACATTGTGACATCTCATCGATGATACAACAACACTAGTAAATGATAGATTTTTACTAATAACAACGTTCTACCATACACTATATAATATATATTATATAGACAGCCCTGACAAAGAAAACTGCTGTAGGCTTTCCTTTTTAAGTATTTGTTTGTAGCTTTATGTTCAGGGCCATACTGCAGATGTGACTTGAAAAAAATTACCCCTGCAAGATTTGTTTCCACTTTGTATGCAGCATCACAAGACTTACCCCACCCCACCCCCATGCCACAACACAACCTGCAGATAAACAGTGTGCTTCCCATTTTTTCAAAGTTCAAACTGGCACAGATTTTAAAAGGAAAACTGCAGAAAATGAGAAGGATCTACCTTTAATATGTGTCGGCAGTAGGGTTACCACTTTTTCAGAAGGCCAAAGTGGAACATTTCTTACTGAAACATGATTTTTTACAGGACAGTCTGTGACCTCGGCCAGTGCAACAGACTTGTTATCTCCAATTATCAAAATCAAGAATAAGTATTGTAGTTTTTAGTTGTTTCTATTGTTTCTTATTCTTTTTGGATATTTTAGTTAAGGTATTATTGTTTTCTGCAACATTTTGAGGAAAGTTAGAAAATATTTTTTCTACTGCACGGTCAAGACATAGTATTTTTTCATGTGTTTTTGCTGGACTGTCCTGTGAAAATCAGGACAGGTGGTAACCCTAGTCAGCAGTGTTACAGACAGGTATGGCAAAACAAGGCTGTAGTGGGCCTGGCATACATTTTGTGAAGGAGAAGTCTCTTGTACACTCTAGGAGTTTGTTTTCCACACCTGATCAGCTGTGATTGTTCCTGGAGGTCTCACTTGTTATATACTGCGTTTTATTTTTTAAATCGGTTGATTGGTAAAGTTTTTATTAATAAAAGAAATAAATATGCAGTCTACCATCCATTTGAGCTTGAAAAGGTCCTTTTCATAGTGTCATCACAGCAACAGTCCTCTAAGGTGTCACACTGAATAATGTCCCACATTACACGACTACTGCTAACATTTGGTTCCTCCTGTCAGTAAATGGGGGACAGAAATAAGTGATGCACATTCATTCCAGTGTGTAGTGCACTGTGTCAGAGTGCTGCTCTAAAGTGTCTGAACAGTTGTTAATGACAGCATATGCTTAACACAGAGAGTGTTTAAATGAATAAATATCATAAACAAATGATCTGTGTTGTGTTCAGTTTTCATCTCATTCTGTATCACAAGCATACACTTCCTTATTTAGCTTTTATTTAGAAAGTCAGTGCATGAAATTCATTGTACCTCAATCCCACGATATTGCCACTTTCAGTATTGATTGGGTCACATACCTGCATTTTTCCTCCAAAAAACATATCACAGACTCACAGATTTAATAATCTGTTTCCATACATCAGCACTGAGTGAATAAACCTTTGAATTTCATTTTTCAATTCTTTTTATTTTTATTGGTTAAACTGGAAAGGCATGTGAACATTGCTGCCTGTTTACACAAGCATCCAGCATCACCTTTGAATTTATTAGCAATTTGTTTTTTCCAGCATTACTGAAGTACTAATTCTAACTCATTGTAATACCGCATATCTTCCAAGGGAGGTCTGAAGCTTTGCTAGATTATTTCAGCAAATTTTCAGGAGATTTTCTGGAGGACATAGTTTATATAAATGTTGGGGGTTTGGGGACTGCTATGACCTCAGAAGCCCTGTGGTGCATTTTGGAGCTTATACACACACACGTCTGTGTATGTTGAATTCAGTAAATGTAATTACTGTCCTGCAACACAGCAGTGTCCTTTGTGTTTGATGAACACTGATGAATGTTGAGCCAACCTCGTGTAACTGTCAGAGCCAGAAATGACCACATTAACATCCATGTCTAGTGGGCAGTGTGTCTTCGGAGTCCCCAACATGGGATAGAGGATGGCTCTGGGAGCCTATGGCAAAGTGAGGGGATCACAGTTGGTGGTTAAGTAAAAACCAAAAAGTAGAAGTCCAAGAAAAGGGAGAGGGGTTCATATGAACACCCACTGTCAATGGCTCTGCATTAAATTCCCCATTACATGAGGGAACAGCATGGTACTCTCACCATAATTTGATGTGCAGCCATACATCAAGGATTGCAGTTTGCCACACTGCCCCTTTCCTGTTTTTACTCACCTACATAAAACTTGGTGTCACTTCTGCTTGTATTATTTCCACTCATTCTAGTCACTGCTTGTATAACTCCTTGAGGTTAATTTTTTGCACTAAACCAGTGTGCTATGTCCCGTACGTCCTCCCATTTTCACCAGTCATTACCACATTCTTTTGAGTTCTGTGTTTTATGGGCTACTGAACCTGAAATCCAATGCTGCAATGTTTCCTGACCAGTCTTGGAATTCTTGGAAGCCTAACACCACAAAGCTTCCTGACCAATCTTTCTTTCTTTCAAGTTCTGTGAGAAACAAGTGTAATCCCTAGGTGGCGCTATCCCAGGGGATACTACCCCTGCCTGCATGACTAGGCGCAGGCTGAGGGGCCTGAGCTCGATAAATGGGTGCCTCCACTGGAAGGGCTTCTTTAATGGTAGTATAGCTGCTCTGGGTATAGCCCTTCAGGACACTTATACCCCCCTCTAATGGCTTACACTGGTCAGCAGATAAACAATCACTGTTAATGTCAGAATACAATGTTGAACCCACTCTTGGCACACTTACCACCAGGGCTGGTTCAGCTGCACTGGACCTGGAGACCCCCTGTAAAACAAGACCTACAATAGAACAGTGCAATGGCAATACAGTATCCCCTCCACAAAGGTACATGCTAGCCAAGTTAAATACAGAAAGAACAGAATCTGGTTTATTCAGGGGACGTGAACAAGGGTGGGGCAGCAGTCTGGCATTTGATTTCCTATCTGATTTAGTCAGGTTAAACATGCATGCACTAAGAGTCCCTCTAGCAATGTCACACACACCCTGGGTACCCAGTTGTTACTCAGGCTAGAAGCATTGCTCGGGGTAAGCCAGCGTTGCAGCTGTTGTTTGGGCTCTTAGAAAAGAAACAAGCAACATGCACTTTAACCCATAATTTGTATTCCGGAGCTGATGGCTCAGTTTATAATGATCAACCAAAACAAATCAGATGACACACAATACATATGGACATACAAATCTGCCAGCAGAGCAGACCAACTGGTCTATCAAAGTCTGCCCGAGTGTGCAGCTAGCACCCTAGATTGCAGCTGCCCCAGCCTCCTCCTCCACTGTCCCTCTCATACCTGTCATAGCCCCTGCCACCCAGACCTTTCCTCTTGCTTTATCTCACTCCTTCTTAAAGCTTCCGACTGTCATACATGTTACCACCCTTGCTGATAGCACATTCCAGTTAGACACCACCCTCTCAGTGAAGTAGTGCCTCCCCATCTCCCTCTTAAATCATCCCCCCTCCAACCTTAGTCAATGCCCCCTCGTCTCCCTACCTTTCCTCAGTTTAAACACCCCCCTGGTGCTAGGTTTATTTACCCCCCTCAAGTATTTGAATGTTTCAGTTGTATCCCCCATCCTGCCTCTCCTCCAGTGTGTACATATTCAGCTCCTGCAGCCTGACTTCATAGTCCTTTCCTTCCATCCCCTTTAACATTTTGTTTGCCCTTCTTTGTACCCTGTCCAGTAATTTTATATCTTTCTTCAGGTATGGCCTCCAGTATTGCACACAGTACTCCAAATGCAGTCTGACCAAGGATCTGTAAAGAGACAGGATCACATCCCTATGCCTGGATGAGAAACCCCTTGTGATACAACCCAGCATCCTGTTTGCCTATGCCACTGCTTTCCTGCATTGGACAGAGTTGTTCATGCTCACTGTTACCAACACCCCAAGGTCCTTCTCCTCCTCAGTGATCCCTAGCCTCAGCCCTCCAACCAGTAGTTCCTCCTATGTTTTTTTTTGCCATGAAGTGCATCACCTTACACTTCTTCACATTGAATCCTAACTGCCACTTCTCCGACCATGTCTCTAGTTTGGCGAGGTCCCTGTGCAATTGTTTCCATCCATCCTCTTCATCCATCACTGCCCCGATTTTGGTATCATCTGCGAACAGACGAACCCTGCTCCCAACTCCATGTGGCTATATTAGAGATAAAGAGCCCAAATAGCACCGGGCCCAGCACTAAACCCTGTGGCACCCCACTTGTCACTGCTCTGGGTGTTGAGAACTCCCCCCACAGCCACCCTCTGCACCCTTCCCTGCAACCAGTCCTTTCTCCAGTTTGTCAGCTTTTTCCCCACCCCCACAGCAGTTGGCTTCCCCCCAGCCTCCCATGAGGCACTGTATCAAAGGCCTTGCTGAAGTCCATGTACAGGACATTTACCGCATGACCCCCCTCTAGTTCCCTTGTTACCCAGTCGTAATTCTCTATTAGGTTTGTTTGACAAGACCTCCCCAAGACAAACCCATGTTGCCGCCCATCCTAGAGGCCGTCACCCTCGAGGAATACCACCAGCCTTTCCTTCAGTATAGTCTCCATAAGTTTCCCATTATTGAAGTGAGACTGACCAGCCGATAGTTTCCTGGCTCTTCCCTAGGCCCATTCCTGTGTATGGGCACCACGTGGGCCACTCTCCAGTCCAGAGGCACACACCCCATTTCCAGGGAGGTGTTGAACAGATCTGCCAGCAGCTAAACCAACACCTCCGCCATCTCCCTCAGCACCCTGGGGTGGATGCCGTCAGGATCTGGTGCCTTGTCCACCCTTAATGCCCCCAGCCCCTCTAGCACTCTATTCCCTATGATCATTTTGTCTGTCACCTCCTCCCCACCTTTTTCCACCCTCCAGTTCATAATGATGCTGGTCCATCCCTCTCCTTAGTGAAAGCAGAGCAGAAGTACTCATTCAGTATTTCCACTTGATTCTCTCCCTCTTCCACCCATTCCCCTCCCTACTTTATCCTCACTATATGTTCCTCACACTTCCTCTTTTCCCTGACATATCTAAAAAGGTCCTTCTCCCCTCCCTTTAGGCCCTGTGCTAACCTTAATTCCCTAGAGGCCTTGGCTTTTTTCACCTGTCTGACCACCTTCTTGGACCGACTCCCATGAGCATCCTTATCCTCTTCCTTCCTTGTTCTCCTGTACTTCCAAAACACAGCCCTCTTTGCCCTCACCCCCTGCAGCACTTCACTGTTCAGCCAGCATGGTTTTCTGGCTCTACCTTTCTTACTCCTAGCCCTGGTGCAGGCAACTGTGGACTCCATTAGCCCAGCTTTAATAACTTCCCACTTTTGCTCTGCATCCATCCCCAGCCTTATAACCTGGAGTCTCCCTTGCAGTATTTCTCCCATCCTCCCAAAGTCCACCACCTTCATGCTCATGCCTCCAGTCCCCTGTCCAACATGAGAATGAACCACACTGTTTGGTGGTTGCTACTAGCTAGTGGGTCCTCAACCCTTACTTCCCCCACTGCCTCACCATTTGCCAGTACCAGGTGCAGTGTGTTACCAAGCCTTGCAAGCCCACTTACCATTTGTGGCAGGAGGCCATCCTGGATTGCATCCAGGAGCACCTTCTTCCTGGCACTGTTGATGGCAGGGGTGCTCTAGTCAACCCCTGGTAGGTTGAAATCCCCCACTATTACCACACTCCCCCTCCTACATACCCTCCTTATCTGCTCTGCCAACTCCCCATCCAGTTTCCCCGACTGGGTTGGTGGTCAGTACACCACCCCCAGCCTCAGCTTTCTACCCTTGGAGTCCAGAAGCTGCACCCAAAGTGCCTCCATCTTCCCCCTCATCCCTCAAGCATTTGATCCCTATCTCTCATACAGTGCTACCCCCCTTCCAACTCTACAGTCCCTCCTATATATACTGTACCCCAGGATTGCTAGATCCAAGTCATGGTACTCGGTGGCCCAAGTTTCTGTTACTGCAGCAACATCCTTGTACCCCTCTGAGAAGAGTGCCTGAAGTTTCACAATTTTGTTTCCTAGGCTTCTTGCATTTAGGGAGACCACCTTCCATCCATACCCCTCCTTCCTCTCTCCCCTCCTCTCCTTGGTCTGCTCTCCTCCTCCTCTCGGTAGTCCATACCCTTTTTTTGCCTTGTTATTGCAGGGTGGTGGTGCCTTCTGCACTTCATGCTGGCTACCCTGCATGCCCCTTCCCTGAGTCACTTTGCCTCTGCCTTTACCCGTATCTGAGGGAGTGAGCTCACTAGGATCCCCTGTCTGGACCTTTTTTCCTATCCTCAGTCCTCTTGCCACCCCCCCCAGTTTAAATCCACCTTAGCTGATATATACCCCTTAATTCCACCCTTTAGAACTCCCCTTCCCACTCAAGTCTAGCCTGTCTCCTGCATACAAGTCACTATTCCCAGATCCTATCCCAGTTTGTCACTAAACCATAATTCTTGTTGTGGCACCATTCTCTAAGCCACTCATTGAACTCCTCTATCTTTCCCTTATTCCCCATGCTTGCACATGGTACCGGGAGTACCTCTGAGAATGCCACAAACTCCCCAACCCCCCCACACTGCCTGCCCAACTCTTTGAACCTCCCCTTCACCACTTCTACAGGCTCCTCTGCCAAGTCATTTGTACCCACGTGCAACACTAGGTGAGTTTTCTTCCTCCCCTTCCATGTGCACTTGAGCAGTGCCTGCCCTGCCCTGCCCTTCCCGTGATCAACCCAAGAATATCTTCAACCCAAATATGGTTGTGTCTTCCCCCCTTTCGCCCCATCTGACCCCTTTCAGTATAGAATTCCCCAGCATGAGTACCCCCATTCCTGTCACTTACCCCTTTCCTCTCTTTTAACCTTTTCTCTACTCCAGAGTACATACTGCCCTGCCCCTTACACACTCCAGCTGCACCCTCTGTGTCTCCTGAAACTGCTCCCACTGTTTTCACCTCATTCCCTGTCTCTGCCCTGCTTCTCTCATCCCCCCAATCATCTTACCAGCCTGACTTCTGCCTATTAGGCTTTCCTTTGATCTCCATTCCACTCCTGCTCATCTCCAACCCATCCTCAATCCCCTCCATTGCAGATTTTGAGCACCCATTACCCATGACCCACTATGATTTAAGCTTTGTTGCAGGGAACTACCCTGATGGCTACTCATGCTACCCAGACCAGGAGGCAGGATTGACAAGATGAAAACCTCAGGATGGTATGCTGTTTGCCAGGGAAAGCAGGGCCCACATGATGCACCATTATGGATGATCCTGTTTGATGGTGTTGAGCAGGGAGCCAAAGCCCCAAGTGGGTCTTTCATTAGGTGAATCACTGTAGCATGAGTGGCAGTCTAGGCTGAGATTGTGAGGCCCAGACCAGGTGAACAGTTCGGATTGCAGTCCATTTTAGGTGCTGAATGCAACGTCTAGCTCATGTGACATATTCAGGGGTGTGGGGAACAAATCGTTACCCCCACTACACATTCAGCACAATTATAACCAAAACAGCCAGATACCACAGTTTGGATGTTGCAATAAAGCAGTGTCTCTGCACAAACCATATGCTCTGTGGTTCTCTCCAATTCCTGACAGCCGATCGCTCCAGGAGCAAGTCTTCGGTCCACACCTGGCGAAATTCAGCTCTCTCACAATTCAGATTCTGGTCTCAATAACAGCAATTTAGATAAAGTACAATATCAGATTGCAGGCTTCTTCACACTGGAAGATGGTAGTAGGCAGGCCAGACACAGCCTTCCCGCCAAATCCCGTGCTACCATGCAGGAGCAGCTGCTTGAATTACTCAAGTAGTTCACTCTCTCAACTCCAACTCTACACTCAGCTCGTTTACATGCTGGTAGTTTTCCGATTCCTGCATGGAATTGGATTTTACGATAATCGGGTTTTTGGGATGACGTGTCTACATGACGTTTTGCCAAATGTCAGAAAACCACTGTCCACATCCCAGCTCGTTTACATGGGTCTCAAAAAATCGGATAAAGTGCTATTTTCGAGCATGCATTGTTTGATTTGGAGAAACTCCTGAGCGTGACACAGGTAGACAGTCTCAAGAGTGTCATGCACAGATGTTTCTCTAGTGACCCAGTGTCTTACCTGACCATTGCTGTAAGGAAGTTCAGTATTCAAAATGTTTTCATAGTAAAAGTGAAAATTAATTATTAATATATGTAATGTAGTAATTGTGTACATATTTGTTTTGTTCTTTGTTTATCTTGGTGTGTGTTTCATTCAAATTCCGTCAGTTGAGTGCTCATTAGAGAAACAGAAATCTGGAATATGCAGACTAAACACAAGACATCCGGAGATATATTTGGTAATCTTTTTTTTGTTTGGAGGGGGGTAGAGAATAAGATTTATTTTTTTTTTCTTAACAAAGCATTTGTCATGGTCTTCTGAAACACACAGCACTAGTAGAAGATTCAGTTCTCTCCCCCCCAGTAACATGTACTGCTAACTTACATATTGGAAAGCCATGAACAGAAAACCGGAACTGTGCGGCCAGTTTTGTCTCCAAACCACGGTTTCGGCACTTCACACTTTTGAGTATAAAAAAAATTACACTGCTTCACCCAGTTCCATGGCAGGTAGTGGGTTTGGGTCCCTTCAACTTTTTTTTGGGGGGGGGGTAGACACAAGATAAACACAGACTGCTATCTTGTATGTCTGTGGGGGTGGGGTGTGAGAAACAATCCCACAGTACTCCCACAGAAAAACAGCTTCTCCTACTTTTCAAACAGAATACAGCCATGCTATTTTGTTATATGTGCACCGACTCTCCAAACAGACGAACCTCAGTCCCTTCCCATTTTACTGAGCTGAGCTGATCAGTGTAATCCAGCCCCGGGAGCCAGAGCCAGAGTTCTCCGCTTCGCTTTTTGATTAAAAAAAACATACCGAAAGGAAATTCGTATTGTCTCATCATCGACCCTATTATGGCGGCTTGCCAAACATCTTTATTTATGTCCCAGAAAACAACCCTACCATATGTACAAACAAGATGGTGGCATCCACTTTCACCCTGACTTTTTGCACCAAGTGAATGTCCTAGACCCCAATCCAGGGATGTAGGGTAAGGAGAGAGTGCCCCCTTACAAAGGTAATGAGAAATCAGTATCTCGTGCTTTTCAGAATTATCTACTGACCCCCATATTAGGTTGGATAAAATAAAAAAATATTTTTACAGGGAGTTAAGCAGGCTGTACCACTTTGAATGCAGTCCAGTGAATGAAAAAAAAATGCAAGTGACAAACATGTAATATATTAGAACGTATCAGCGAGTGAAACTGAAGCCTGTTACATATGGAACAAATGGTACAGGTGTATACAGACTGCTGGATCTGCTTTTTAATCAGCCTTGTGCAGAGTACACATACATGCAAGGGGAAATGTATAGTTGGAGCTCTCTGTTCTGTCTGAACTGTGGGATGTGTAGCATACAATGCATATCTTGTTCTGCTCCACTACATAACCTCCCTAGGTATTAAATGGAAATGAGCATTCAGGGCTCTGCTTGCTCACCTAGTAAAATATACTTTAAATAAATAAATATTTATTCTGATCCACGACTCAGTTTATGGATTTTCAAAGTATCCTTTTGGATGCCAGGAGCAATGTCATATTAGTACTGAGTTTTTGTTGTCCTGTGGTCATAGTTAATTTCATTACAGTGAATTTTGATGTCTGAAATGGTCTGTGCATTCTTCCAAAGATGGGATGAGCACATGCCAACAGGAGAGAGGGAAAGAAAGAACCCAAACAAAGATGGTCTCTTGGGGGGGGTAGCTACAGACTACTGCTGTATTAGTGACACCTAGGAAATACAGGGGAGGTGATGCAGGCGGTGTGGATAACTCCCTGATGCAAAGTAGGTGGCAAGGTAGTCCTGTTGTCGTGAATGGGCATGATTTGGAACCAGTATACTGCTGTTTTGAATCACACCACAGCCTCTAACTCTGTGATCTATAACAAATTCATTGATCTCCTTGTGCTCCTGTTCTGTAAGCTGTAAACCTGTTTTGCCTCACCTTGTCTATCATTGTTAAACAAAGTAAAAAAAAATGGTATTATGCAGTAGATTAGGCACTTACCAACCTGACAGACTGTCTAACAAGTAATGCAGATACAGTACTGTGACACTGACCTTGCCTCTAGTGCCACACAATACAGTCGTGTATTCAGATACATTTTTTTGTACAATTCCTGATGGCCGGTAAGGTGGCAGTTTACAATGTTCCTGTCATATGCTTTGCAACCTTATTCACACAGACCCTGCATGTACTTAGTGTACCCAGGCTGTTGCTAACGAATAACAGTGGATTATGTGGTGACGCTGCAGAAAGCTGCTCTGAATGTGTGGTTCACAGGAACCAGACCGAGTGCAGACATTTGTACATGTATGTTAATTAACTGTGGGTGGTGGTGGTGGGGATGGGATTATCAATATGCACAAGGCCAGTGCATGACCTTATGAAGGTTCTGATGCAAAAAAAAAATGGAATAACTAGGTAGTAATTATTAAAGCTGAACTTTTGTGCCATGGGCAAATGGTTGTTTCTTTTTCTAAGAAGATATAAGTGTCAAGGTGTGAATTGTGGTGTTTGGGCTTTACATTCACATAATGTCATTAGGAAATACACTGCATTGGACAGAGTATAAGAGAATAGGTGAACTCTGGGTGGCAAATGGTCCAAGGTGTACCTTGATGCCTGTCAGTGGCTGGAGGGTGGGAGAGCTGTGGAATGGCATGAGCATTACTGTCGACAATCCTAACTCACACCCCTGACATCTGGCAGTCCAAATAGGGTATGGAGTTATGGGCCAAAGACATAATGCCCTAGGCGCTTCTTGCTATTAATACTATAAGTTTTGCAAATGGACTATTTCAGAGGGCAGAAGGACTCTGGGTCTGGTTGGCAGTGGGGAAGGGGGATTCAGTGCGTATGTGGTGTACAAGTGACCACAACACGGTCAGGTTTAAAATAAGGAACACTGCAGGGGGGAGCATTTTCAAGATGAAAGGAAGTCAGAGGACGAGGGGGCATGGCCTGCAGGTGGAGGGCGGAAATTTCAGGGGTGACATCAGAAAATACTATTACTCAGAGAGAGTCATAGAAAACTGGGAGAGGATAAAGTTGAGGGATTCAAAAGGGCATGGGACAACCACATGGAGTGTGAAAGGGGGGAGGCACAGGTCCAAGCATATAGCTGGACAAATGGGTAGGTTTGGTGGGACTATTTCAGTCCTTTTCTATGGGGTGTGTAATTGGGGTTGAGTAGTAAGTATCAGCCCATCCCATCTGAAATTACAATCGCAAGTCACAGTGGATAACAATGGGATGACATGTATGCCTCTCAACCACAATGACCCCTGTCTTTTTGTATTTGAACAGTAAGTGATGCATAAACACAATATTTTGTATTGTATTTTCTTGGAGAATATGATTTAATGCTTATGTTAATTTTTTTTTTCAGATAGTTACCCTGGCCTTATAAAGGCACATTTATTGCATCGGTAGCGAACTGAAACTGTAAACTCATAGCTCCATACACAGTGAAGACACTGAGTGATATAATAATTAAGTGGTACATCATCTATTCTTAGCTTCAGCTCTTTGTGTTTTCCCAGCACAGGATTAAGTATAATTTTTTTGCAGAAAAAAAAGGATACTCTTAAGTGATTAGTAATGTATCAAATTGATCAAAAGCATGATAATCATGATATCAAATTTGCTGTATCATATACTGATGCTGAAAAGAGATTTGGAATGTAAATTGATTTCAATTCTGCAGATGCAATGCCATGATCAGTATGACTACTTAATTTCATGTTACAATGCCCATGTATTGAACTGTAACATGATATGTGCAGCATCTGATTGCCATATTCGTGACCGTGCTATATGGATGAAAGTACGCAGTCAGGACTGGTGGGAGAGAATTGTTTTATCTCAATTCAATTATGTGGATTGGAAAGAGAATTTCCACATGTCCCGGGCATCCTTTATGAATCTTGCTCACATTATGGCTCCATATATGGAACCTGATATTGCATACGTACGTAGACCAATTCCACTACTGATGAGAGTGGCTTTGGTGCTGTACAAGCTGGGTAGTTGCTGTGAATATAGATTGGTTGCTAACCAATTTGGAATTCATAAATCTACTGTGCATAAGTATGTACACTTGTTCTGTGTCTCATTCTTTGAAAATGTGTTACCAAACCTGATAAAGGTTCCAATGAATTCCGAAGCAATTGAAATAGCTGTTGCATTTGAAAAATGTCATGGATTACCACAGGTCATAGGTTGCATGGATGGTACACATATTCCCATACAGGCCCCAACAGAAGGGTATAGAGACTTTGTAAATCACAAAGGCTGGCCATCATATGTATTGCAAGCTGTTGCTGACCACAAATATTGGTAAAGTCTTCATATTTAATATTAGTTGAATATTAAGGAATGTACATTTGTGTTATACTCGCAAGTGAAATCTTAGTCATACATGTCTTACTCCTACTCCCATGCACTGCAAGCTACATTAGGCGGTCTGCAGTGCTGCCCACACCCAAGCCCACATGAACTGTATCTTAGAGCCCCCACAGAGATGCCCACATCCCCATACCATTCTAATTTCTCTATATTTTTACTTACTTTTTTATGTCTTGCTACACAAAAAGCAAATACATATGTTTGTGTAATTTAACACAATATTGTGTGTTGGCTGTCTTTCAGCTTTTGGAATATTAATTGTGGTTCACCTGGAAGTGCTCATGATGCCAAAGTGTTGAAGAACTCCACATTATTCGCTTCGTTCTGAAGACCTTCCAAAAGTAATCATGAATTCATTTGTGCATTGATTACACTTGTTTTATTGTGTATATAACGTTTCTGCAGGTTCAAAATCCCACATGCCCCCCACACTGCAAGGCATCATGGGCTGCATATGGAAATCATCTCCAGAATATTACGCTGGCTCAACTTCATGCAGTAATGTATAGTGCCAAGGCATCTTATCCTGTTTGCATTCCTTCTTGAGTTGTACCAGCATAATAATATGTGATGATTTGCATATACCGATCGATATCTTGTTCCATTGTGGGGCGAAATTAAAGTAGAATTACTTCTAAACTTGGCTTCTGCATCACATGTCTTCTAACTACATGTTATCTGTTAATCCAAAAAAGGATGGTGTCTGGATAATGCAACAATAAGGCACAACATGGTAATGTGTACTATTACTTAGCTAATAATGCAGGACTGTTGTAATCATTGGTAGAACAATGGGTATCATTTTTTCTAATACTTCAGCTATATTATGATTTAGAACTAGTATTCATAAAGTACAGTGGGGAGAACTTTTTGGTTGAGACTTTATCTTCCAATATATGAAGTACTCATATGTAGATTAACTATATAACATTCTACATTAAAAACAGGATAGTACAATTGTTGGCTAATTTTTTTTTTGTTTGATATTGAACAGGAACCTCGACGTATAGACAATCAGGCAATTAACATGTACATTGTTGATGATCCAGCTTACCCTCTAATGGAATGGTTAATAAATGGCTATGTAAACTCATCTCATCTCACACATGCTCAAGAGTCTTTCAATGCGTATCTGAGTTCTGTACACATTGCGGTTGAAATAGCTTTTGGACGTTTGAAAGGCAGATGGCGTGTGTTGCTAAAAAAGAGTGACTTTGACTACCAGTTTACTCCATAAGTCATTGCAACTTGTTGTGACCTGCACAACTTCTGTGAACAACAGAAAGATCAAGTACACTCTGGATGGTTAGAGGATGTTCATAGTTCTGAATTAGGTAATCCACAACCTACAAACAACAGATGTAATTTGGAATGTTCCAGTGATACGAATATAAGAGAACTTTTGACAGGATATATGGCTGCCAACTTTCCACTCAGAAAACAGCATAATCATTAACCATTTCACATATTCAACAATCAATAATTACAGTTGAGATGTAGTAGCAGAAACATTCAAGACAAATATCAACGTGTGTTTAAAATCTGTATTTAATCAATAAATGTTATACCAGGCACGTATTGATATTACGTGTTAATTTTACATGTATCGGTAGATAGGCCTTGAACTGAAATTAATTTACAATTCAGTGCAATTGCATAGTATAATTGCTCACTAGTTAGGAACAGTAACATTGAAACAATAAAATGTCATTCATAGTTACATATTGAAAATCACATTGAAATTATTACTAACAACTGAAATACTGCATTTTGTTAACGTAAGTTGTGGTTATCATTAAACATGCAAAGATGAAACCAGTATGGTACTGTTATTATTGCTAGTAATGAATAGCTGACACTTAGAATATAATAAGCTTAATAACTGGTCTTTAACTGAATATACATTTAGATAACAAACTGTGCGAACGTTTTCAGAAATTCTTTAAGTCATTGCATAACATAATCAACCTCATCAAAACTTTCCACTGATGCACTGTTTCTCATACTATACTGTGTGTTAAAGTCTATCTGAAAGAAATGTAGATACAGTGAAGATGTACGTTAGAAATCAGCTCCAGGCTGAGTTCTCACTTGATAGGCGTTATTCTGAGGTATTTGATGATATGTTGCCTGAACAGGATCACACCTCTCTACCCTATAATATTTCAAAGAGTTTGAATAAATTTAATGTGTTATGCTGTATCATTATATATTTAGTTTTATAAAAAGGGGCAAAGGATTTCAAGCAATCTGATTGGTTGCTAGCCGTGCACTAGATGTGTCTAATGCACAGCTAAAACTAGAAACCCCATTTAGAATACACAGGCCCATTTTATAAGTGCAATAAGCCACTCCAGGGATGTGCATTACACAGCTCTAATGCACGGCTAGGGGACTGGACGCACTCGGCCTGTGGCCTCGTTCCTCAGTATGTCCCCCTAGCCATGCATTAGATTTGTCTAATGCACACCCCATTGTGTCTTATTGCTTACTTATACCAACAGTACACCTCCCTGATTGCAGCTGTACACAAATTAACAAAATAAGGATATGCACGGTCTAAGCCAGGTACCCCCCCAAAACAGACCATGAATTGCATCCTGGGTGGAAAGCAATATGGCATGACAGGGTGTGGTATATAATGGGATAACATCACGCACTGGGTGGTTGGTCAAGAGGCCTCAGGCCGAATGCGTTCATCGACCAGCGAATATGAAATCCCATAATATACCACTCGCTGGAGTGACTTATGGCTATTATGAACAGAGTTTGCATTTCAAAAAAAAAAAAACATTAAACAATCGGATTCCTATATTACCTACCACTACTCATGTAATTATATTATTTATACCATGCCACAATTCCAAAGTGACACATGCTGTATTTTGATTGGGTGGCTGGCACCTTTATGCTGTGGTAAATCATACGATATACCCATGCTCACTAACCCCCTTGTGGCTTATTGCTTAATTTTACCCTGATAGACTGTGTGCAGCTGTTCAGTACTATTGCATCATGGGATATCAGCGTTTAGTACTTAGTTTCTAATTCAATCAGATTAATGGATATTTTATTGGTATATTGTGCTGTACTGTCCTGTCACATGATGTAAACATTAAACTTCCAGCAGTCTGTCAGCTAATATAATGAAAGACTTATAAAGAATGAATAATAGTGACCTGTTTTGACTGGGGGTGATTACTGACTGATTAAATAGCAGACTATGCATCCCTTGAAAGAATGAATGCATAATTTCCTTGGATGCATTTGTTGGTGCTTCGATAAAATCCCTCAACATTTTTTCATTCATTTTCTCTTCCCAGTCCTGTCATGCACGTCGTTGCATATCCAATGACTTTATAAAGTTTTTTTGCTCTCGAGATCAGTGGTTCATAATTTTGTCTAGTTTGTCTCTTTTTTTTTTGCTGGCAATGGTCCTAAAAACACTTAACAGCAACATTTTAATGTCCTATGACTAAAACATTAATAAAGTAATTTAAAGGGTGTGTACTGTGTATAAAGAACACATAACAGGCAGTAAGGTAATCCAGGATGTACATGGAACACATTGTACTGCACAGCAAGTAGGTAAACTCACTCGTTCTTTGACCTCATGCCTTATTACGCACCTGGGCATGCGGAAAAATATGTACCATGCACACCCCATCATGCCTTATTCGTTTACACACATCATGATCTCACTAATGCTACCATTATACATACTTGGTGGTGAATGTGAACTGCATCCTTCCCCAGCATCATTGTCATCATCTTCTGAGTTATGATTACTTTCATGACGCTCTTCAATATGTGTTGCTTCTCCAACAGCATCTTGTGCAATACATTGTTCATCTTGCTCTCTATCTACTGGCAAGTCTGCAATACATTGAATTATAAAAAAAAGTCTGAGAAATGGAGCTTTCTGATTGGCTGTAAACTTTCTAACAACCTTATGTTAATCCTTTATTAACATACATGTAGAATATGCTGAACAAGGTTTAACACAATTTAAAAAACATTTTTTTTATAATAACGATAAGGCACTCTCAGGGATTATGTTAATGATCAGTTAATCACCCTCAAGTGTCATGTGGCAGTCAGCTACACCTCGTGCCACAGTACACCCCAAGAAAGTGATTAACAGACCATTACCATAACCTCAAGCTTCCCTCTCGCGGTTTATGTAGCATCAAACCCCTTGGGTGTGCGCAAAAAACAAATAAGTCATCACATATTACATATATTTTACACATGGGGCACAATCAAATACTCGTATCTGCAATCAAACCATGTAGTAGTGACCGTCCGCCAGTGTGTCTCAAACAATTAGTCCCCTGAGGAGATCACTCAAATACAGGTACCCATTCAATTGGCACCCTCTCTCATCCTGCTTTATGATGTTTCACACAGCATGAGAGTCATTACATGGTGCCACATCACAACTAACCGTGTGGATGAGTCTGTAACAATGTGATCATCTTCAGGAGTCAGGCAGTTGTCCTGACCCCTATCAGGAAAACCTACATCAAGGTTATTAAACTCCATCATAGAAGATGGCCTGTGATCTATCAACTCATCCATCTCTACGTAGAAAGTAAAAGTGGACCTTGACACCCCACTTTGGCCATTGTTTTTCTTTGCCTTGAAGTATAATGTTTTAAGGAACTTCCACCTATGTTTTACTTGATGGACAGTTCTGATAAATCCGAATGACATCATTTTTTCAACTACTTTCCTGTATATATCACTATTCCGTGCTTTTCTTCCATCTAACTATCTAATGATATCCAACTCTTTCAAGCAATTGATAAGTACTGCTGTTTCCTCATCAGACCAGAAGTATGGATGGTTCTTTCCCAGATGACATATCAATATCTAGTTAAATTGAATGAAAAATAAATATTATTACAGAACATTAGAAATTACATTTTTGTTCCTATTACTTACACATAATAGTGGTCTACTGCTACTACCTGTGATATTTACATGTATAGGTGGGCCAAGAAGTCCTTATGTGCAGGAATATACAGTCACTATCTTGGGAACAGCAACCTTTTTGCCATAAGCCACCTTCACATGCGTGACATGGCAAAATGTGGGAGTATTACATAAAAGGAGTGCACCTGTGGGTGGGGGGTTGCTTCTGTACTACAGAAAGGAACTTCATCTGTGGAGGTGAGGGGCAGTGGAAAAAAACACATCTCACCAATGCTCTCTGCACTGAGGTCAAACGGTGCATTACTGTACAAGACAAATGATAGTTACATGCCTACATTGCTCCCTCTATGCAGTCGTAACATTAAAACTGATTTGGAATTCTGTTATGTTAAGAACAAATTGGCACACACACATACACACACACAGTCACACATACACACACACACACACACACACACACACACTACACAGCTTTGGAGTATTCAGAAAAGGGAGACATGTTTTTCTATTACTTTCTAAGTCACAGATCTTTGTTTACATGTGGCTGATCCAAGCAACAATTATGGATGTTGGCAGCTTTTTTTGTACTTGTCTAGCAGATTTGAGCATTAAGCAGCCATACTTGTCCAGTGCTCATGCATGTGCCACTGGCTATTTCATATGTTTGTATATGTTGTGGGTGTCCCTTACATGCCCAACTAAAAGGAACTGTGATAGACAGGGGCTGGTACTGGAAGGGGCTCCTCCTCTTCCTTACACCCTCTCACCATCTCCCTCACTCCCTGTCACCCTTCCTCCTTGCTCTCAACTTTGTTTGTCCACACCCCCGCCAAAGCCCTCAATTTTTTGCTCACTATGGTGACAGACAAGGCCTCATGGGCTGATCCTCCGTCTGTTGTTTAGATTAAATCCATGATTTAGTGTTTTGCAGACCTACTCTGTACTGTTGTTGCTGTTTTCACTACTTTTGCAACTGCTATTCTACCTTAAACATTGTACATGTCAGCTGCCACTGGTTACATTCCCTCCCATTTTCTGTAGCTCAGTATGATGTGGAACCTATGTAAAGAGCTTCTCTCAAAGGTATTTCCAAAGATCTAATACATAAAAAATAAATAATTACTCCTCATTAACATGACTGTCTATCTCATGAGTTCATGACACGGCTGCTGCCTAGCTTTACAAATTATTTAGATCTTAATGCTTTATGTGTTGTTTGAATAAACTTACTACTGCTACACCTAGTTTAAGATTTCCTGATACCTACATGTACAGTAAGTCAGAGGCCTCATTAAAATGATCTTTTCCTGGACTTTCAGAATGTGAATAACCCTGGTAATGTTCATTTCTTCTTTAAGTGTAAAGCAGGTGAAAACATAAACAACATAAAACTCAGTAAGTGAAGAAAAGAGCTCTGGTGAAACACGAGGTGCACCCAAGCGACCCATCAGTAATTACTTGAGGAAATATTGGTATAGTAGTGCATTTATTATTTATTTGAACAATCATGAAGAGTGATTATTGTGTCGTCTGACTGAGCTGCTTTCCAATTTCCCTCACTATTGACGGCAATCAAATATACTGTACTTGAAGCAAAAGGTGCAAAAATGGAAACACATGTCCCCCAAGGCTGGCACCTACTTGTTTGATTCCATTTCTACAAATTCCTAATAGCATGCGATTGGGGAGGGGCGTTCAGGTTTAACTTCTGGATAAAAGGTAGACCATATAAAAGTTTTTTTCACACATACCAAAATGCTTTGTTTCCCTAAAGCCTTTTACTTCCCAATATTATAGACAACATTGCTGCTTAGCTAATGGATAGGTTCAAGAGAACTGTATGTGTCACTGGGGATGATATCTCATAATTATGACCGGGGCAGACTGCGACACAGGTGCATGAGGGAAATCTGTTGATGGTCATGAAAATTTTGTGTGGGGCAGTTTACCTATTTACATGTTCTGAAGGCTTTTCCTGTGGAGCTAGTAGGTGGAAAGCCATGAGAGTACTGGTTGAATCAGCATCCTTCTGTTAGATGTCCTCTTTCTGTTGCCCTGTAGGAATTTCTCCATTGTCATACTGTATGTGTGTCTGTAACTGGCCATTCAGTATGCAAAATAATACACATAACTTGACAGGATGGATGTTTTTCCTATAGTGCAAATCGGGTGCTGGACAGCAGTCAGGGGCATCAATAATTTACTGATAGGGGTACAGCTGAGACCTTGACATTTCTTCACAGCCCCAATGATGTCCCTCATAACTTGCCATTTCATACCCCAGTAACCTTGGGACAAAGCTTGGCATTATAACTCTTATATGATGCCTAATTAATAAAGACAGTAGACCACGCAAACAGTGTAAGCATTCATACATAAACCATTTGAAGCATATGTGTACCCATCAACTACTGTATTTTTCTTTTTATAAATGAATTTATTTAAATCTGTTAATCGGGTGGTCCAGCTGCAACTGAAAGTCCATTTTTCACGGATGACCAAATATTAATTTCCTAGATACTTTGCAGAATATAGACCATGAAGAAATATTAAAGTATTAGTATTCACAGTATTCACATAACGACAATAGTTGGTAAACAAAGGTACATTTACAACAATTAAGCAAAACCATTTTAATTACATCATTTTTAGACAATCAAAATGGTCTATTTCTAAACGTTTTGTTTACCTCCCAGCCATGTGAGGGTCTCATGAAACACTTCTAAAACTTTTAAGTTCTACAGTAAATTCAGTGGCATAGTCTTTTCCCCTACTGAATTATATGTGTACTTTTTTAATGTACAGTTCTAGCACCGCTTACGCTTATGGCTATGCAACTGCCTTCTTTGTCCTCCTTGTTGTAACAAAACTGTCAGCTTTGTTTCACATTGTAATACACTAGGTGGATGGCTGGGGCTTTGCTGCTTTCAAAGTTAGGTGAACTCGCTTCTGCCTAACATTAGCTTTTGGCATAAAACACATTTTGTTTACTATTTCCTAATTATGTCTGCAGCACTCATTTGTGTGTTCTGAATGTGTAGTGTGTGCTAGATCTGTAAAGAAGGACTGGGCAGATGTGAAAACAACAACTTATCCCTTAGATGATAGTTGGAGACCATTCTGGAAAAAAATATCAACATTCTGTCCTGCAAAGTATGCCTTTTTTCTTGAATGCTGCTGTAATATTTAAAATGTGCTGGAAGAGCCTGGACCATACTCCTCATTATGCGAATAACAAGAACATTTGGCTAAGTGTTCTGGCTAGAGGACAGACCGGGGCATCATTCCCACAATCACTACGTTTACATGTCAGCAGTGGTCATGTTTTTTTTCATGTACCCAGACTTGTCCCTTGTGCCTTAGGACTCAGCCTGGGGCATTTTGATGTTACTGGACGCAGACACCAGATTACCTCAGCCATACAGGTTTTGGGAAATATTGTGTTACTCGTCGACTACAGTACCTTCAAGTACAGGTATTAACTACATGGAAACGAATATCAGTTGTTGGTGGAGACAGTAGAGGGACATTCAACTATACTGATGACATATCACTTACATTTCTGATCCGTCTACTTTCTGATCATTTTAATCACTTGACAGCCTGGCAGCCTTCTGAGGTAAACACAGAAGTAATTAAAGAACAGCGCGCATGTTTATGTTATTTACTAGGCTGACATTCCATGTCACACAGCGCATGTTCAATACTCTGTTATCAGAAATATGTGTTTACATGCTGTGCTTTTCTGATATTACTTAGCATTTTCCACCCATGAAAACCAGAAAACTAGTCTTACTGGATAATTAATTAAACGTGGATAATTACCGTTTACATGACTACCAGTTTTCCGATACAGATATCTGAAATCTCAATACTCTAACTATTATCAGAAAACTGCTGACATGTAAACATAGTGAGTGACACACTGCTGCAGGCAGCTCTGAGATTTCCCAGTGATCCAAAAGGTTTGGTTGGTTGGTCCGTCAGTCTGTCACAGAAAGGGCTCCCCCTCCAGGTCCATTTAGGTGCCAGACAGTAAAAATTACAATTTTTCCAGAAATTCACTGCCACAAGACCTCCAGGGACCGTCTCCATTTAAAGGTCCCCACGATACTGATTGGTCCAAACTGGCAGTTCAGTACCAGAATGGTGTCTCTTAGCAGAAAGTCCATGCTGCAAAGGAAAGTAGGTTAGACAAACTACTATATTATTATTACTAAAGCAGATAATCAGCAAACAATCACAGATCCTATTAGGGCTTCCTCTATGCACTTAGAGATGACAGAATGAAGCAGCTGTAATGCTGCCTGGGCAGGACTCGAGTCTGAAACCATTCGGTCCCCACCCAAATTAATTATAACCCACGAGATAGATACCTCTTAAAGAAACAGGCACAGAAGTTAACAGGGCACTCTCATGCAAGCACATTCAAATGATTTAGACACAGAACACCAGCCTGGCAGTGGGCCTTAGGCAAGCCCAGGAAGACATTTTAGGAACCACCATTTGTGGGGGGGGGGGGTTACACCAGTATAATATAAAAAAGATGACTCCAGATATGTATTTGTGCTGTTCCAGGCTGACAAGTTGGAATCTTGTCCACAACATATGAGTCTCAGTGGATCATAGAATATAATTTAATATTTATTGAATGATTTATGTAGGCAAACCTTCTGGGACATTGCCTAGGGTGTGGAAAAGAAATCTGGCAGACAGGGTGTGCAGCGTTTGCAGTGCAAGAGTGCTAATGACAGTCAGGGCAGGCATGGAACAGATCAAAATCTAAACTATAATATAAAAGTTACCAACAGGGTTAGACTAGTAGGGAAGGGCAGAATTGTTCAAGTTGAGCAAAGAATACTGGCAACATCTATCCCCCCCAAACTCTGTGCAGTAGATTGGCAGCAACTGGAACCACAAAGGCTATGTAATATCCTCCAGAAGCATGTCTTTCAGTACTGGGGCACTGATTGGTGAAAATATGGCTGACCTCAGGCAGAGGTATTGATGAAGGAATAAGACTAGTAATCCCCACCCACCTGCTATTGTGTAACAGAGAAGTGGTTTGGGGTGCATAGATGGTAATCATCCCCTGATCCTCCTGCCATTCAGTGCTTTGGCAGTCACCAGAGCATAAGACTGCAATGCCCCCACCACATAGGACAGGTAGGATGGTAGTGTTCCTTCTGGTGGTTGAGGGTAGTGGAGGCAGTTCTAGCAATGATCAGGCATATCCAACATTGTTCAGATAGAGTGAATGTTGTGCATGCTGGTGTTCCATCTCAGTTCCTTTCTATCAAGACTTGGAAAACTTTGTGAATGATAGGGTACAGTACACATTGCAAGTCCATTGGTTGGCAGGATCCACCAATGGGCTTCCAGGTGTACAATAGCTGTCATTCACAGACAGCTCTATCAGCAGGCAACTGGGAGCATGCGGGTGGGCTGAGCTGCCCACTGACATAAAAACCATGCTGTGATGGGGGAGTGGGGTGGGGCAGGGGTGCCTGAGTGGGTGGGGGGGTCCACTGGATCACCGGGTTAATTTAAGGGATTATGGCAAATGTGTGATTAGGTCAAGCTGGTGGGGGGGGGGGCAGTTATTATTCCTTTACCGCCGCAGTGTGCAGCATAAAATCAGAGCAGTGGGCATGGAGGGGGTTCACATATGTTTTATTTACTCATGCAGTGTGTGGCATACAATTGGGATGGCAAGCAGGGAGAGGGGCACTGGACTGCCAGAGTGGGAAAGCTGCCAGCTCCTGTCTGCAGTACAGCGGCTTGCCAGTGGGTGAACACCCACTTAATCTACTTGTAGATTTATCTTGAGAAGGCACATCTCCAGACTTGCTCTGGGGATGCGCCTCCAATGTGGGTTGTGAATGTGGCTGTGCACCATATGCATGGGCATTCCCCCTGCACAACCCCTCCAGATGCACTACATAACATTAAGGGTGATGTGTGATGCACATCAGTCCCTTGCCAGAATTGCACCAGTGCACAAGTTGGGGTTGCACTGGCACATCTCGGATGTACTGGGTGCATCCTTTTTGTGAATCCTGCCCCTAGAGTGGACCCTACTCCTGGACAGGGGAGTCCATTATCAAGCAGCTTGTGACTGCAAAATATGCTAAGTTAAAATCTCAAGTAATTAACAACTGAGCTATTTTTTGCATTTCAAGTATAACAACTGAGAAATTTTCTAAGTCATGTAAACAACTAACTCTCAGGCCCGATTACATTTAAGTAGAAAAATAATTCCTAGCTACAGTAATTTTAGTCTCATTTCTCAACTAATGAATAAGTAAACAAAAACAATTCCCAACTAATTGCTAGATGGCAAAAGTTAAATGTTAATTGAGAAAAACTCCTCAACCAATGATCAGGCACAATGCTTAACTTTTTAGTTTGCCATTACCTAATGAAAAGGTAATCACTAGTTATTTGCTAACTTATTTTTTTGTATGGGATACATTGTTTCCTCTTCCTACCAATCCACAAGGCCACCTATTCAACTGCCCACTCATGGTCACAGCCCCCGGGGGATGATGGGTCCAGTCCTATATAGGCTTTAGGCCCTGCAAAATGGCCAATGACAGTAGTGTGAAAAAGGTCCTTAGATTCATGTCCCTCCTACTTTTTAGCCATGGTTGCACACATGTGCCCACTCGCTCAATGCACTAAGTGATCTTGACATGCCACCATTTAGCACTACAATAATGGGACTGCATTCACATCATTTTGTAAAGTGTAGTGATGCCCATTCATGCTAGTGTTCAGAAATTTTGGGTACAGTGCTTTTTATGTTCACTGGTTCTGGTATCCAATGTGCCAGTTGAGTGGCTGTTGCTTGAGTAATTAATGGGGGATAGACCCAGAGGTAAAATGCAGAGATTAAGAGATTGAGGAAGGAATTAGTATTATAGTTTTTGTTGACACACCCAGTAATAATATGAAACAGTAACAATGGGGAATGTTTTGGGAAAAAAGGAGAATAAATGAAGAACACATTTTGCTCTGTGTGGGGGTAGTGATGCAGAGGAAATTTCAGATGGCAGCCTTGTTTTCTACTTAGATTAGATTTTTATGTGTATTGATATGCTGGAGTGATGAAGTTTTCTTTCCATGAAAATGAGTTCTGGCTCCTGACTGCATTAGTACTTTTCTAATGCATATTTGGATGGTGTTTATTGGCCAAACAGGTTTCATGATTTTTACTTGCAGTTTTATAATGACAAATTACAGAAAGTGTTTTCACTCAGTTTCCATTTCTTAATATGTTTATCGTAGAACACAAAGAAGGTCTTCCCCATCCAGATTAACTGGTAGTTCCTCCAGCCTGCACATCTACTTGAACATCTTCTGTATACCAATGTATTTAATAAAGGAACATTAATTATCCTTGGGGTGGTAAATGCCATCTGGATATCCATTCTGATTTAATACCAAGAGAATCCTTTTGCAGTCTCATGTGTGTCAGCTTCTCTATCTGATTACTTATTCACTGTATTAAAGAGCAGCACATGAATTTCAATGAGGAGATAAGCAAATAAATGAGAGGAATCTTCAATTAATTAATATTATACATTATTGTTAGTTATTTTTTAAATAATTAAATAAAATTACATAGACATTCTTAGTTTTGTAAGGCACTTTAACATAACTGAGGTCACAAGCTAATTAAAGAAACCTACTGATTGATATGATGCTTAACAATATAATGGGCGGATCACATGGACCAGGCATATTTTATAAAAATGGCCCTTAAAAATGATGTTTGTGTACAGTTCAAGTTTCTTGAAGAAAACAGACATGTCCTCTGAGTTTGACTGTAAGAGGAAGCTTGTTGTTGGTGTGGCTATATTCTTAGCAAGTAGAAATGTTTACTACATATACCTAAGAACCACAGAGACTGTTGATGGATCAGAATTTGCTTCAGTGTCTGGAACAATTTCTGCAGACCTTGTGATCCACCCAACATGATCTATGTGTACACTTAAGAGACTGCCTTGCAATCACTTAGTTTGAAGCTACTTTTTAGTTCAATAAAGGGATGCATATCTAATACCTTGTACCATACTATGTCAGTGTCAGGCCTTATCCTTTGGTTCGACCCATTCAGCATCCCACACAGAAGTCTGCATTCCTGGAAGCAAAAAAGAAAAAGGCCAAAAGACGACCCCCAGCACTCAATAGGGGTTTAGGGCAAATGGTTTTAAACAAAAAGAAGGTCTATGATGACTGGAAAGCCTTGCTTCCAGGTCAGAGCAGAGCACAGAGAAGCAGTTTGGGACTGAAAACTAGAATTAAGACAGTCAAGGAAGTACTGCAAACCTGGATAGCAGCAGGAGGTGCAGAAAGCACCAAAACCTTGTTCTACAAAAGTAGAAAGAGTAAGTTAAAGTTAAAAAGGGAATTGGGGCCTTGAAAACAGGGATGTGGGAAGGAACCTCTGAGAGTGTCCATGGTGATGGCAGAGATGCCTGACATACTTTTGCTCTAGTGTCCACCAAAGGGACCATGGTGGAGGGAGGGGACTCATTGAGAAGGCCCATAACTACTAGGGTAGCTATGCTGCAGCCATTGGACAACACACCTGTCCTAGTAGCTGACTGTCTGACCAAGATCAAGCCAAGCAAGTCCAAATGGGGAAATGGGATACACACCAGGATCAGAGTGGAGCAAAAGGAACAATTGGGTATACCAGGTGCAGTAATCTTTTGAGAGTCTGCCATTTTCAAGAAGAGGGCAAGGTCAGGCCCAGCAACTACAGGACAGTTAGCTTAGAAATTAGCTAATGTTTTGCTCAATGGTCCTTTTTAGCCAAATAATTTTAATAAATATAGAATAAAGTATGGGGAAGTGTGTGATATGAGAATTTAATGCACACCCGAAGTGTGGGATGCTACATCCTGAGGCGTTTACTAAAGCATCCACACACCAAGGGTGTACATTAAGTGATGTACTCAGTATGGGATGCTACATCCGAGCTCTCTCCTCATCACACACACACACACACATATACATGCATGCACACACACAGTCTGCCTCTGCCTGGTGATTTTTTTGCTTAAAAGTGTTTATTTATTTCTATATTTACTGAAGCTTAGACTTTCTATTCAGTGATCGCGCTCACCTTCAGCAGCGTAAAGTCAGCCACAGCTCTGTTCCATTCCAGTAGGGGATAAGCATGATCAACTAGATAGTTTTTTCTTTTTTTATTCCACAGAGGATCTAGCACATGTTTTTCCAAAAACAAATGACCATGAGAGGACTGTTGCTGTAGCAGCTCCTCACTACCAGGGATACGGAGCTACCATGTGAGGAACCGCCATGTTTGTGAAAATATTCAGCCTGCCCAGAAGGAGATGGCGAGCCAACAAGGGAGCACCTGCTTTTGATTAGCAGAGTGCGTGCTCACCATAATGACCAGCAGGTTATTACGGCAAATATCAACTGGCTTGGCCTTAAGAAAAAATTGCTGGCCAGTTATTATAAATGTTTATATATTCTCAGTGCAAACATGGACATTTGCTATCACATACCTCCCAGTGTCATTCACATTTATGCAATGCTTAATCTGTTGAAACATTTCATAACAGATGCGTTGATTAGTACATTTAAAAGATGAGCTGTTCTCTAGCATACAACTTGACTTAACTATAGGAAGGTATTAACAAACCAACCTGTTTAGCTTATTTGAAAGGTACCTATGGAAATGAATAGGAGCTGTACAGTGGATGAAGTCTATTTAGATTGAAAGGAAAGCTGTCAGAATTCCAGATTTCAAGTATGCTTTCATATAATCTGATAATTTTCAACTTTAGATTCTTCTATTTTCCAGAGCAGATTTTGTAATAAAAATCCATATTTTACCTTTTTGTGGTGTGTGGTGCCATGTCCTACTCAATCATGGCCTGAGCTGCAATGGATATGCTGATGAGCATTGTGTGCCGCAGCATGCTGTGTTCTTATTGCAGCATTACTGTTTACAGACAGGGCAGCAGTGCTGAATGCACATGCATATAGCACTTCCATGCTGCTGCTTCCTTTTTTTGCATGTTCAGAGAGTTCATGAGGGAGAGGCATACCCTGGCAAGGAACACATGTCCTGTCAACTCTTTTCAGGTCAGAAACACGTCACCTGCCCTCTTTCCCTGGTACAGAAACACATGTACACTACCCACCTTTCCACAGCCAGAAATTCATGTCCACTACCAACTCAACCTGGACCAGGAACATGGATCCTCCCCATCCCGGTAACACATGAAGCAATTGCATAGTTGGTGTTACGTATTTCTCCAACTATTGTCTAATCTGTTGTGTACAGCATGTAATGAAAGTTATGTTTTCAATTCAGGTCAGTGTGTCTGTCTGCCTACATACAATACACACACCGGGAGCATGACATTCTGGGAGGAAAAGGCCATGTAATCCCAGCGTGTGTGGTCACTTCCATCCGCAGCAAGTGGCTGGAGAAAAGTAAGCAATATAAAGGATTTTTCAAGGCAGATGAAAATGGTGAGGAAGTTTTGACACTATCAATTCTGAATGAGCTCTCCTAAGTTGTAGTTTACATCCCTTGACACATATGTCACATGTTCTGTTTTACAGTGTTGTGATTGAGAAGGGACATAAAAAATATCCTTTATAACATCCTTGAAATAATGCATTGATTGTAGTTATAGGAATTCAGAAAATGAGTATAATAAACATACCTTCATCCACTTTATCAGTTATAGAAACAGAAACATAAAATCTGACAGCAGATAAGGATCACTTGGCCCACCTAGTCTGCCCATGTTCCCTACCTGCTGTTACATCATAGACCCTACTTGATATCCGGTTTTACCCCCCATACTTCTAAGGTTCCCTTATACTTATCCAATGCCTTCTTAAATTGCATTACAGTTTTTGCTCCCACCACCTCCTCAGGGAGGCTGTTTCAGGCATTCACCACCCTTTCTGTGAAGAAGTGTTTTCTTACATTTCCCCTGATTCTACCCCCCCAACATCATTACATTGCCCTTTTTCTTGTGCATCCTTTTCTCTGAAAAAGGCTTCCCTTTTGAACCTTATTTATATCCTTGAGGTATTTGAAAGTCTCTATCATATCCCCCTCTCCCTCCTTTCCTGCAGTCAGTACATATTGAGGTCCTTCACTCTCTCCTCATAGGGCTTTTGATGCAGATAGCACACCATTTTAGTTGCCCTCCTCTGGACTGCCTCAGCTCTGCCTATGTCCTTTCAGAGATGAGGAATACAGATCTGGACACAGAATTCTAGGTGGGGTCTCACCAGAGACTGATACAGAGGTATCACCACCTCCTTCTTTCTGCTGGAGATAACCCTCATTATGCACCCTAGCATCCCACTGGCTCTCCCCACTGCCTTGTCACACTGTTTGGCCACATTTTGGTAATCAGATCTGATAACACCCAGATCTCTTTCCTGTTTGGTGGTCGCCAGTACCACTTCCCCCCATTTTGTAATGTGATCCTGGGTTTCTACACTTCAAGTGCATGATGTTGCATTTTTTTTGCATTGAAACTTAGTTGCCACTTTCTAGACCACTATTCAAGCTTACCTAGCTCTCTATTAATTTTTTCCACCTCCTCCTGGAGTGTCCACTCTATTGCAGATTTTTATGTCATGCAAAAATTCATACCTTTCCTTCTAGTCCCTCTGCAATGTCACTTATAAAGATATTAATATAGTTATATCTGTTATCAAATGTTATACAGAAATAAATTATACATAACCACAATTCAATATTCAGATGTTGTTGTTCATTGATATAGAGTTTAAATTTGCAAGATTGACAATTCAAATGTCTAGTTTATGCTCCTAATAATCAACTACGATGTTTAGTTGATATGAAAGTAAGCATTTACAATTTTAGAAGAAACTAATAAGACATGAAGGATTGTGCATTAAAGAGTTCTAATGTGCGGCCAGGGATATAATAAGGCATGAGGTCACAGCCAGGTGCCTTTAGCCCCATAACCATGTCAAAGTGTCTAAGGCACAGTCACAGAGTGTCTTATTGCACTGTAAAATGGAACCTGCATTTGTTATAATTCTGACAACTAAAATTGAGATGCTTATCATAAAAAAGTTTACATTTTGTATGTACTTTTAAATAAAATAGCTCCTCTGCCTGTAATGGTTTAATGCACCTTTTTTACTTTAGGACCTTTGTCCTGAGTAGATTTCCATAGTTGTAGTTTTTATAGTGTCCTGTAGCTCATAGTCCACCCCACACACACACACACACTGCCCTCACCAGAAAGTCCACTGATATACGGACACAAACTAAAATTGTGGATATAAACTTGAAATGAACTTTGTTTAAATCATATCACTTTTATATTGTGAAGAACAAACTAGAAGTGCTGGCTCCACGCAAGCAGGTTAGATGAAATCTGCGCTATGTGTAATGGCTGACTAGGCTATTGGGATTATTCTTTAAAGATGAGTGTGTGTATTTTTTTTTTATTTCTTCTTTTAGCAGTTCTTAATAATCAACAACATTGTTGTTGGTTATTAGGAACACAAGAGCAGCAACTAGGGGAAGGGGGTAGTCTTTATAAAGGGAGTGGGGGTAGTTTCCAAATAGGTAGACTAGATGAATTGTAAGGTCCCCTTCTGCCATCACTTTCTATGTTTCTTTTACCATTCAGCTTGTAGATGTGATGTGGAGGGTTCCTGAAGTAAATGCAGTGGTGTGCAGACTCAGTCAAACAGGATGAAAGACTTCAGTGCTTGAAAGTGGAGCATGGCCTGTTTAAACAGGCAGGTTGTTTTTTGGAGTGCTTTTTCGATACCAGATTGACAAGGTCATGGGGCAGGGAGAAATGAAAAAACTAAGAGCAGGTTGGTGACTAGTCAGAGAAACTAGCAAAAACCACGGCTTTGCCATTAGAGCTGCTGGCAAGGTTCAGGAGGCAGAGGAAGAGGGAAAAAAGGAAAGTACAGGAGTGTGATGGCTCTTTGATACATTGTTGAACCCTGAAAAAGACTGTTTTGGAACACTGTCAAGGCAAGGGTTTAATATTAAAAAAATGTAACCCAAAATGAGTACCAGGCTTACCATCTGAGCTGTTGATGAGAGAGTAGTTCAGTGCAAGTGTGATTTTAGCTGGCCACAATTTTTTTAAGTTAGTAGCATACCATTCTGATCATTGGATCTGCCTGGGGAGACACTCAGTTTGAATGTGCAACTGGAATGCTTACTTTATTTGTTGATTGCCTTCAACTACACCTGCAGTCTCAGCATCTAAAACAGCATCAAGGTGACCTCAAAATCAACACACAAACGGCAACAGCAGGTAATGCAGCATTGTGAGGCTTGTTAGCATCACCAAGAGTCATTTCAGAATGACTCAAGGGCTCATGAATGACAACAGCTAACGTCATGCTACCCTGTCTATTGGATTTCCCTAATGCTACCTTTTCTTAGTGTTCATTTTACTGTCATTTTACTACTGTGTTTGAAGGTGTAAGTGATGCTGCTGTAAACTATGATAAGGTAGTAAATTAAACAATGCATTTCCACATGGAGAGTATGACAGCTTTATTTGTCCTGTATAATTTTATGGCATGCACTGCTTGTGATATTTTGTGTTCTTAGATGCAGCACTTGAGGATTGTCTGATCACTATCCACACAATGCTTGAGTCACTAGTGAACTATGCCTTTGTTTCTCATGTCATCCAGATGTGGCAGAAAGTTAAGTAAGCAATAAGTAGTGTCACAGGGATTATTTTATGCATATTGGCAGGCAGAATAACCAGTATTATGCATAAACAGTAACAACGGCTAATAAAACTCAGTGGGATGCTGTTTAGACTAATGGATTCAGAACCTGACAAAGGAGACGATCAGTAATACTTCATTAGAGGTGATCTTGCCACATGCAAGATCCTGATGTTTTTAGTATGAGGTGATGGAGTACACATGACTGTTGTTAGTCAAGCATATTTGCCACACATATACTACTATTATATCCAGTTAAATGCAACATTAGTCATTAAACAGACATGATATAATCTTGCTGCACACTATGTTTTACCAAAAGCATGTCCAGTGTGTTCCTTTCATCATGGAAATGGTAACATTTAGATTAACAACAATGGACTTTGAAGTCAACATTGACATTGGTCACCACACATCATATAAATGTATTGTTGCAAACACATAAATAGTGTACTAGTTGAGGTATTCAGAATCTTACATAAAACATCAGTAACAGTGGTGATGGGAAATAAAATATGGAAAGATGAACAACCGAAATAGGCTAGCATTAACATTACCCTGACAAAGAATGTCTATGAAGGTATCTGAAACAATGTCTACCGCAGTACTATACAACAGCACATTATCTTGTTGCTGTATCATCTTGCCGTCATTATCATAATGAGAAAAACTGTTCTGTTACTGTTACAATAGAAGTGGAACATGGTTGTTACTCTATTGCTGCATCTGATTTTTTCCCAAAACAAGAATAATGTTTTTTAGGTGAATCCTCCTTTTAAGGATGTGGAACAAGTAATGTGTTTGGCAGAAGAACAGGCATGTCAATTTCAGGGACATTCGTTAGTCCGCCATTCTTCATTCTAACAATATAATTGATTATGTTGTCAAGCAATTTGTAAGATTTCTTCTCTTTTACGGTTTTTGAAATCCACTGCTTAGTATGCTTTGAAAACACATCACAATACCTGGCATTTTCTTTGTTTGGCCCTGTAGTGTTGATGGTTTCATGGATGACTGCAGTTGGCTGAGTAGTCCATCATTGCCAGCTGCATGCGAACAAGCGTTCTGCTATATGAGAAATGCTGGCATTTTGGGCACTGAATAGAGAGTGAAATACTTTGAGTGTACCCACATCTTACAGCCGTGGTTCTCTGATGAATCCAAACTGCCAGACTGCCACCTGCAGTCCAGGTGTGAAGCCACCAGCCCCTCACAGAAGTGCAGGTAGTCTGAAAGCCTCAGCCATGGTTCTCTGATGAACCCAACCTGCCAGACTGCCACCCGCAGTCCCAGGTGTGAAGCCACCAGCCCCTCACAGAAGTACAGATACAGACTTACCCTCAGGGACTGATTACCTCCAAGAAGGGGGCCCTAGCTGCCAATTTTTCAGCCCGCCCAGGCACACCGACCCCAGGTCCTGATTAAATACACATAAACCCCACCCCAGCTTTCTAGCTCACTCCTACAGGCTATTGACATCCCGCCTCATTGGTTACCTAGGCCTTAGTTTTCACTGGTCCTCCATCCTCCCGCAAGAACCACTCATTTCTCTGGCTCTCTATGCCTGTCCCCTCTAAGTTGCCACAACAGTTAGGGGCTTTCTAACGCTAGGTCCGTGCCATGGCCCAACTACTAGGCTTCCTGCCACTGTTCATCCATGTTCTCTTCTCCTTCCCTCCCCTCCTTTCCAACATGCCACCCACCTCTCCATTCCCCCTTTCTGCCCAACCTCATTGGGCCTCCCCACCCTCCATCCGGCGTCCACTCTCCCTTTCACCCAAGCCTGGATTCACTCAGCAACATGTCCCAGCCCTTTTCGCTTCACCCCATCACTCTTCTGGCTTACTTTTCAACTACCCCTCCCCTTGGCCAGCTCCAAATAATCACCCAAGCCTACTAACTAAGAGATGTCTACTCACCATCAGTCACCTACAGCTATTCACCCACTACCTATCTCTTGTGCTCCTGCTCCTTGCTGCAGGTGACATCCTCTCAAACCCTGGCCCCCAAACCATACTCCCCCTCTCAATCACTGCAAGCCCCCCTCCTACATTGGGCACTTCCTCACTTCTTCCTGGAGACCCTCTCCCATGTGGCTTTTTCCTCCTGCACCTAAATATAAGAAGCCTAGTCCATAAACTTGACTCCTTTCAGGTACTTACAGCCCACTATGCTCGAGATATCCTCACCTTGTCCGAAACCTGGCTCACAAAAAACATTATCAACTCCTCTGTCACCATCCCAGGCTATACTTTGGCCCACCAGGACAGAGCCACAAGAGGCGGCGGAGTTGCCATCTACATAAACTCGGCCTTGCACTATTCGGGTTATCCTAGCCAAGTCTAAAACCTAAAATCTATGAATTAATTTATCCAGCTGACACTCCCCTTCTCGCTACCAATCTACATTGCAGTAAATATACTGCCGATCTGGTACACCATCCTCTGCTGTCACCAACCTCCTCAAGCAAATCTCTTGCCTAACCCCGAAAGGGGAACTTTATATTATGGACGATCTAAACCACAACTGGCTAGCTCCTGCCCTCAACAAAACCAGGACTGAAATTGCTGCACTAAACCTCTCTCAAATCATTACTGAGCCCACCCGGCTTAATCTAAAATCTGGTAACCACTCACTCCTCAATTGGGCTCTTACCACACACCCTCACCGGGTCATAAATGCCGGTATTCTTCCTGACTCCCTCGGTGACCACCACGTTACTTTCTTAATGTGCAAAATCCACCGCTCTAAATCCCCCCATAAATTTCTAGTCCAACGCTCCTTCAAATCTTTCAATCTCACCCCGGTGTTAGACGACCTTGCATTAGCAAACTGGGACCCTGCCCCTATTATGGACTCCATTGATGATGCCTTGCTCCACTTTAAAGACACTTTCCTCAGCGTTTGGGACAAACATGCCCCACTGTGACGTACAAGGGTACGAGGCAACCACCTGCCATGGATCACCCAAGAACTGATTGCATGTCAAACCACCCATGACAAAGCCTGGAAAATGCATAAATCCTCACGCCTCCCACAACATCTCTCTGCATACCGCATGCTCTGAAACAAGTGTACCAGAGCCACTCACCTAGCTTAAACAGAGTACTTCAGCAGCTCCCTACAGTCCAACCTAAATAACCCCTCAAAATTCTGGAAGGTCATTCACTCCCTCTTCACCCCACCAGCTGCCAATCCCACTCCAATTCTAAATATTAACAACTCCATTCTCACTGAGCCAACAGCAGTCGCTAGTGAGTTCAGCACATTTTCTCCACTTGTGCTGCCATTCTCCTCTCTGCCCTGCCAAACCCTGCACCTATTGCACCCTCTACAGATGTAACAAACCTGATCAGACCTCGCTCCTTTTCATTCAATGACATCTCTGTAGCAGATGCCCTAGATGCACTACTTTCTCTCAACCCCTCAAAAGGCAAACCCCCAGATGGCTTGGACCCTAAACTCCTCTACTTCTCCACCACCGCCATAGCAAATCCACTTGCCAAACTCTTACACCAATCCTTTGCTGCTGCTGCTGTCCTCCAAGCATGGAAGCATGCCACTGTCATCCCCCTCCCAAAAGGAATTACCCCCACCTCCCCCTCCAACTACCGCCCTATTTCCCTCTTCCCAGTACTAGCAAAACTACAAGATCACCTTGTGCTCACCCAATTTACTTACTTCCTCACTGACTCTAATTTCTTCACACCCTACCAGTCAGGTTTCAGAAAGGGACACCCCACTGCATCCTCCCCAATAAGGCTTACCGACTCCATCCTGACTGGTATGGACAGTGGGCTGATCACCTCAGCCATCTTCATCGACCTTGCAAAAGCCTTCCACACCATCTCCCACCCCATACTGCTCTCTTGTCTCATTGAAACAGGCCTCTCTGTTGCTGCCACCAACTGGTTCAGATCTTACCTCTCTGGCAGAACCCAGTCTGTTAGAGTCGCAAATGCTATCTCCTCCCCCTTCCCTTAACTACCGGTGTCCCCAAGGGGTCGGTTCTGGGACCCATACTATTCTCTATATTCCTAAATTACTTACCGCTCATCTGCTCTGCTACCTCAATCCACATGTATGCAGATGACACTGTACTCTTCTCCTCAGGCTCCGACCCTGAAGTGGTACAAACTAACCTCCAAGCTGACTGCAACAAAGTACAGCAATGGTTCAGTTCTCACCAGCTCTCCCTAAATGTAAAGAAAACTGTCACAATGACTTTTGGCACACGACAACGCCTGTCCAGACTCCCATCCCTTCCCTATTTCCATACCCTGGATGGTCAAAAATTCGATGAAGTCACCTCATTCCACTACTTGGGGGTATGGCTCAACTGCCATCTGTCCTTTTCAGACCACATCGATGCTATTTCAAAAAAACTATGTCCCATGCTCAGTGCACTTTATAGGAACCGCAGTATCCTCCCTCCCTCCCCCCATCCGATGTGAACTGGTCCAGAAGATGATACTTCCCTCCTTTGATTACTGTGACATTGTTTACGGCACAGCCCCTAAGTCCACCCTATCTTAGCTGGACACACTTTTTAATGCCTTCTGCCACTTTGCTCTCAATGCCTCACCCCTTACCCACCACTGTGACCTCTACCGTTCCCTGGCACTACCGTCCCTCTGAAACTACCGCATTTCACACTGTGCTAAATATGTAGCTAACCTATGGCTTAGCACCATCCCTTCCTACCTCTCCTCTGTGCTCTCAGCTGCCCCCTCCCCAACCCATTGTCTTAGATCCTGCTACTACCACCAACTATCAATCCCTAGGCGGAAGACTACTGCCGAGCAAGCCGCTTTTTTACACTGGTTACCCAAGCTATGGAATGATCTCCCACCTCAAATTCAGCATTCCTCCTCTACCTACTCTCTTTCTACCCCCCTAGCTAACTTCCTCACCACTAATTGCTCCTGTACCTGATTCGGCCATGCACCAATTGCTCCCCTCCCCACTGCAGACCAGTGGCCTTGGCTTTGCTACAAATGCTGGCATATTGCCTGAACCTATGCACTTTTGTCCTGTGCCTTTTTGTCCTACACCATCATGTGTTCTACATCTCCTGTTGCTTATACCTGCATATTACTGTGTGCAAAATGTTCCCCTGTATTGCTGCTATATGTCAGGTAATTGTTATATGCTCCACACAATATTCATTGTACTCCATGTGTTGTCGCTTTTAGTTTAATTGCAATTGTATCCAAATGCTGCTATTTGCCTCTGTTATTTGCTCACTTGATAACCTGCATGTTATCCAGCCCCCTTGCACCCCCTCCCCCCAGGTTGCACAGGGAGACGAGCATCTTGTTGCTCAGTGTGCCTTTCCTGGTGAAACTATTTCAATAAATAAATAAATAAATAGATAAGTCTGCTGTCCTTCACTATTGACAACAATGCATTATGTGGCCATGTTTGTGTCTCCAGCCAGCATGTTTCTTGGTTATCCAGTTCATCAGTTGGTTGGTGTTCACACACATGGAACACCAAGCTCACAATCCAAGTATATGTGTTGGCTATATGCTCCACCACTGAAACCCACTGTCCACACAGAAGACCAGAATTTATATGGCAGGTTTGATGCTGACCAGCAGAAGTGATTAATGATGAACCTGGTCCAAGACAGTAGATCTTGGCAGTGTTGGTGCTTTCCCTTTACAACAATTTTTTTTTAATTATTGACTTAACCAAGTGCCACACATCAAATCTGTGAGAAACACCTGGAAACATTTTGCCCTTTGATAGCAGTGCAGCAATCAGTGGGTAACAATCAGTCCCAAATGTGCCTACTTGCAAATCATTCTTAATAAGTTTGCTAATGAACCTTTCCTTCTCCATGCAACTGGAGTTCGCAGTTCTGTAACCTATATCAAGTCTGATGGAAGAATGTGTCTAGTATCCATGTCCATGGCCATAGAGGTACAGCATTTGGCACTGGGCTCTTGAAAATCACATTGACCATCCCCAACAACTCTTAGGCATTTGTTAGCTACAACTTGAAAGTTGTTCTTCTGCTGATTAATCAAGTTATAATTTACAACAGGAAATAAATACTGTCTCTGAAGATGATGGTATTGGCACTCTGAAAGAAAGGGAACATGCAGACAGCTGAAGAACTCAGATATGCAGCTGTACTTGCTGCCAGTAAATAGCACAGCAGAGGTGAAGACCAAATCAGCAGCACTTATGTTTCCAACCAGTGGTTGTGATCACCATTTAAAAACATGAGATCTGGCACAGCAAAACTCAGCCACAATATAGTGACACGAATAGATTATTTTGTCACTAGTACTTGAAGAATACACAATTTGCAAACCATCATTTGAAACAATTGAAACAACTGTGTCTTGAATATAATATATTTCTGCTCAGTGTCGATGGTCTCACTGTTAGAAAAACTGTCCACATCATCATCATCATCATCGGGATGTGTGTAGTCAGAATCATTATTTATTGCAGTGCCAATGTAGAACAGCGATACATCATTCTTCAAATTCTCAATTGTTTTCAAGGACAAGAAAGACAACTGTCAGAGTTTCAAACATGTTTGCCCATTTATGTCCCTTTAGTGGTATTTATGTAAGTCTTAGGCCCTCATGAACATTTATCTCAGTGTCTACCTCTGTGTCTGCACAAATTGGTTCAGTGTGAATATTGCTGGATTTTTTGATTGATTGTGACAATAACATCTGGAATCTAGGTGATCCTTAAATACACTTTCAGGTGATTCTGGTCACTGACACACAAAGTCCTGTGTTTCAGCTTTGCATTGGATCACCACAGATGACGTTGCATTACTCCATACATAACACATCAGAAGATGTTTGGGTGTCCAGAGATAATAGCAAAAGAACAACAGTGACTGACAGAAACATTGATGGAAAAACAGCACAAGCTGTTTTGTCAACTTATGGATTTTCCCCCTCCTCGAGTTGCACCCCCCCGGAGTTGGTTATCTATAGAAAGGGAGATGTGGGGCCAAAGCCCTGAACAAAATGCATTAGCTGTTTTGATAGTTGCTATTGTACCATTGCTGTTTTTCTGTCTCTGTTGTTCCTTCGCTATTATTGCATGGAACTGATGTTTGCGGTGCAGTGGTGTTGGTGTACTTGTAACAAATCGAATGTTCAGACCGTGTCCTGTTGTCTTCACTTGCCACTACAGCATTACCTGAAGAAATTGAATGTTGTTTGTTAAACTGATGTTCCAAACTTCCTTCATCAACGGTCAAACTAAAAGAAGTGTACAAGAAGCATTACTGTAAAAATCATTCAATCATTATAGTCTCACAGAAAAAATATGCTAGAAGTTGTAAACATAATACAAAAATATACACATGACCTTGATATGTTTAAAGATCATATGTAATAGTGTTGTAAATTGTTTATCATGCAGGCTTTAATAAAGTAACACTAATTAAACTCTAAGAGTGTATTATTTTGTCAATAGATGTTAATAATTCATATTTTCCAGCCTTATGATTTCTCCGGTCCTGCAGCCCAATTTCCCCATTCTGTTTTGATGCAATTCATGTTAGGAGCTAAGCAACATCATGCATGATTACATCATTTGGTGGCTGCAGTTTAACAGCCCTCATACTTGCCATGGCTGTTTCCCCACATTAGTTCATAAGTGCTTTATTTCCCAGTGTTGATACAGGTTTTTTTAATCTTTTTTAAAAAACTACCATCAGTCGCTGTGGTGCCAGAATATAATTAGGCACAACACAGTCAGTTTTTGCTTGTATTACTGAAACCCTGAAACAACCATGGCCTGCTTCGATTTTCCTCGCATGATGCCAAAGCGCGCTCACAGCTGTAAATTGCACTGAAGCTCATGTGCAGATCACGGTAACCAGGTTCAGCTAAACATGTTTCCAGGCACTACAGGAAAAAGCTTATCTTAGGTAGCTAGTTTGCTTTTTGAAATGAGGGCTTAATAAAGTTTAATCATGTTCTGAAACTGGAGCTGTGATACCGGGCATGCATGTATGCATATTCATATCCCAATGGTAGTCCAAAGGGATATGAAAATGCATATGCATGTGCCCAGTATCACAGCTCCACTTTTGGAGCATGATTAAAGTACTTTTAAGCACTCATTTCAAAAAACAAACTATTTACCTGAGTTCAACTGTCTTTCTAATGTCTGGAAACAATTTAGCTGAACTCGGGTACCCTGGTCCGTGAACGAGCCTCAGCACCATTTACTCTGTGATAACTCTATGCTGCTGTCAGTATTGCTGCTTCTCTGTCATTGCCTGCTGAACTGTCACTGCTGGATTCAGCACGATGAGCTGCAGCCAACAACTCCAGACTATGGGGCATTATTTGTGTGGCTCTCCACCTGGACACCAGGTCAGAGTGGTAGTGTCACTCTCTTCCTCTGAAGACAACTTAATTGAAGTCCCTGTGCTGTAAATATGCAGTATTTGGAGTTGCAAATCCCCCACAGTGACATCATCATGTTTGACATCAGGAACTCAGTGTGCAAATGTAAACAATGAGTGGTTAGAGCACCCTGAACATTGCAATCTGGATTTTAAATAATAATGTTATTAATTGAGTGCATCTTCTATAGGATTACACCTCATAGATCCACTACAAAGACAGTAAGGTGACAGACCAATTATATGACTTGCTGGAAAGGGAACAGTTTTGCATATGATCTTTAACACTGCCTGGTGACATGTGTTCTACAGAGCAGTTCTTGAACACTAGATGGTACTGCATCTGGTTTCAGTGTTCTTATTTTGATATTTGCACGTGACATTTAAAAAAAATTATTATTAAGATGTTATTCTGACAACTGCTGCATATAAAATATTGACTTGTTACATATAAAGCATATGTTGTAATGGGTTATTTAGTAGTGAGTGTAATGCATATGCAAATTATAAGTTTTGTAATGCATATATACATAGATATATGTGTGTGCGTATCAATCAAGGTATATTTATGTATATCTATCTATATCTATGTACGTGTATGTATGTATGAAAATATATTGTACATCTCTATATGTGCATTATAGTGGCACAGTAGCACCACTATAGTTAGGGTTGAGCAGGGGTTTATATGTTAATCCTCAAACTTTGCACTTTAATATCTTTGCAGCCATTCAATGGATTTGCACACAATTTTGCATACACGGTCTCAGGGGATAGATCTCTTGGCAGTGTCAGTGGCTCAGTAGGTAGCACACTCACCTCTGAGGCTGGGAGATCAGAGGGCTGTGGGTTCAGTTCCCACATCTGGCACTTGGGTTAATATCCCAATACTGACACTGTAGTGCAGCATGAGAGAGGTGCTGCACTTCTGAGGTCCTGTCTTTCAGATGAGACATTAAACTGAGGTCCCATCTACCTGGATTGGTGGTAGTTCAGGTGGATGTTAAAGATCCCATGGCACTTATCAAAAAGAGTAGGGGAATTTTTTATTTAGCATGATAAATCAAATACACATAACAGAGAAATACCAGTTTACACATTAAAGGTTCCAATTATCCAGAAAACTGAAAATACTAGTATACAAAAGTTCAGAGTGTTTTAGTCCTTATCCAAGATCCTGTGACTTGGAACTTCTTTCTCTCTTTATGTCACTGGGAAGTCATTATCCATGATCCAAGGCATTGCTTTCCAAAGTTCCAATAACATCAACATATCCAGATTCTTCCTTTCTTCCATAAATATATTAGTAAGATCTTTTTGTATTTTGCTGTACAGCTCTGTGTGATTCCCTTCTTTTTCTTGTAACATGAATCCACATCTCATCACCCATATATTCTATTTACAAACTACCATGATAATCTGTAATGTAGAAACAGACCATTTTCCCCATTCTATTCCAAATATTCCATACATCAAATTTTCATAAGTAATTGTACTAAATACCTGTTCTCTCCATTGATTTGCTATATATAACCAAAACCTTTGAATAAAAGAACATGAAAAAAATAAGTGTGTTATAGTTTCTTCTTGTTGAATACATTGAATGCTGCTACATATCCTTTCCTGTAACTTTTTATGTTTTTGATTTGACTTGACATTGATTCTTTCATGACAGAAGAGCCAATGCAAATCCCACAGTCTTTCTGGTATTCTCCTATTATTTAAAAATACAACTAGATTACATCTCTGTTGAACTGGACACTTATAAAACACTACCTCTTCTGTACATAACATCCCCACTAAATAAAAATAAAGATTCCTTCATTGCATTGTCAAGATTTGTTGAGTTATTACCTGCCATTGCTTAAATCTTAGAAATATACACCTGACATATTCTGGGCGTTCAAGAGATCTTTTTAAGGTTTTTAGATTCTGTGCTTCCCATTGTGAAATCCAAGTTTGATATTTTTCTTTAAACAATCTTTCCCATCCATTATCCTGTCCTGCCAATACTGATCTAAAATGACTGTAAAAAAGTATGTATTAAAGAAAATAATTGGGTTTATCATATTTAATCCTACCCTCTTAACTGGTAAATATAAAACATTTATTTTCAGAGGAATGAGTCTACTACCCCAGTGTGCCTGGAAAAAAAATACTTAATAAACTGGTTTCCATAGTTTTTGGTGGTGGAAAAATGTTACTAATATACAGAAAAATTGGAACAAGAAATGTTTTAATTAAAAATATACTCTTTTTTTACTGACATTCCATTTATTCCATTGTGTTACTCTGAGTCTCCCTATTTCTAATTTCTTCCCCCAACTGATTTCATTCAAGTTCCCTGAATCAAAAGAGATACCCAATATTTCTATGGGTTCTGGTGTAATTAAGATCTTAATGATCCTTCCCCAACATTTAACCAATAATGTATTCTTTGACCTCTACATTTTGCTAGATTTAAAGATGCTCTGAACAAATCCCCAAATTGTATGCATATACACAACACCTGTTATACAGAGGCTGCATCCTGAACTATTACAGTCATATCATCTGCATATGCAATAATTTTAAATGGTAAACATTGTCCTTTCAATAATACAGATCTAACTTCATTACTCTTATTTATTTGTTTTAATAATGGATCAATAAAAACAAATCATACAGAATTGGGCTTAACAGACACCCTGACAAACTCCCCTATGCAACTGCATTATTGAACCTCTCCAGCCATTTACAATAGGAACTATCATTGCAGTTCTATATATACATTTAAATCATTCAATTATTTCATTAGGAATATGATATTTACTCAGAATGTTCCTCTGAAAATTATGATCTACTCTATCAAAGGCTTTCCTTTGATCAAGCAAAATTAAAAATCCATCTAACTCATCAATTTTCCCCAGTTCTATCAATTCCCTAATTAATATCAACTGAGTTTGTTCTTGCCATCCAGGGATAGCATATGTTTGTGCTGTTGAGATAATTTTGTTGGCTACTAACATTAATCGTTTTACCAAAATGTTGGTTAATAATTTAAAATGTGAATTAAGGAGACTGATGGGTCTCCAGTTGTCCAAATCTGCCATGTCTCCTTTTTTATGAATATACGTTAAAATCCCCATATTCATGTACAGATGGATTTGTTTATTAACCAGCATGTAATTAAAAACTTCTGATATTTCATTCAAAAGTTCCCTACCTAATAATTTTAATATTTCATTTGGTAGGCCATCTGGCCCTGGCACTTTACCTCCCTGTGGTTTAGATAATGGATCTCTTATTTCTTCTATTTATAGTGGTTGTGTAAGAATGGCCAGTTCTGCTTTTCCTAATTGTGGAACTTCTATAGTCTCTAAAAAATCTTGAACATCTATCTCTGTCATTGACAACGGTTTATACATTTCCTTAGTATTTGTTTCTACACAATTAGCTATTTCTGCTTGTGTGTAAACTTCCCTTCTGTTCCTATCCTTTAAAGTTCTAATTTCTTTGGTTTTTGCCATTTTTTTTATATTTTTAAATGGGCAAATATTTTCCATTTTCCCTGAAGAATTGCATTTTTGTTGCTGATATAATATTTGCACTTTTTCTTTATGAAATTCCATCATACACTGTTTCACTGCATTTATTTGTCCCTCTAGATTTTGCCCTGTTTCATATGAAACAGATAACTGTTGCAGCTTTTTCCTATTCTGTAAATATTGCAGAAATTGTTTATTACTTAAACATCAGACTAGATATTTGCAAAGTTTTTGTAATTCCCTTTTCGTGTCTTCCCACCAACTGATGGCGTTCTCAAAGACTATAGAGACTGATTTTCTGGCAGCTATAAATGATGTTAACACCTTTAAAACATATAAGAGTATGGGAATTTCACCCGTGTCCTGGCCAAATTTCCCTCATTCACTAAAAATACCACCAACAGCTTAATCTGGTTCAATTTCAGATGCTTACCATCTGTATCCCCAGTCGTCCCTGAAAAAGGGACTTCTAGGCCCAGTGAGTTTACTGGATCAACAAAATTCAACAAAACAACAAAACATCTCTCGACATGCCAAGTTTTGTTCTGGTCAATTGTGTGGATTCTGAGATGTGGACAGTGAAAAAAGTGAAAAAAAAAAACACTGTTTTTTGTTGTTTTGTTGTCATCACCTAGCATCCAGATAATGTGGAATTTTAGTCTGAAATTTTCAGGGTAGAAAGGGCTTTGCCCTCAGAGGTGCCTTTTACTGGTTTGGTGAAGACATATTAATCAGTTCCAAAGTTATTAAATGTTGCAATTTTGGTTCTTATCATGCTCAGTGCAGTCTTTTGGATAGCTGCTTGGAACAAGAAAAGAAGTTGCTCCATACAAAAAAAGGATTCTTTTTCATATGGAAGTAATCCTCTTTTGTGAGGAAAACAATCTTTTTTCATATGGCTGCCATCTTGTTTCAGTTTCTTTCAAGAAAACATTTTCAAAACCCCCAAAAATGACATCCTGCACATACTCCAACACATGTATCTAGCTAATCAGGACCCTGTTAGGTGGATTCTAAACTTACTTTCTGGAAAAATTATTCAGAAATATATTTTTTAACATTTAAAAATCCTTTTCTCGTGAGCCAATTTTCTTTTTTTTGTATGGCCATATGAAAAAAGAATTGGTCCATATGAAAAAGGATGTCCGTCCATATGAAAAAGGATGTCTATAACTTCTGTGCATGTGTCTGTGCAGTTTAAAGGGGACAGAAATGAATGTACATGTCTTGCATAATCAGTAAATGTATTAATAAATGAAATTGTATTTACAGTAAAGATTTGTCTATTATATTAATTTTGTAACCATTTATGTTTAAATGGTACATAGCTAGTAAGCAGCAATCATCAGCATTCCATACTATGCTTGAGGTCAATAGAATGGATGCTGCTTCCAGTCTGATGTGTCAATGTGTGCATTCTGTCTGTCTGTCTTGGCCTGAAAAAAAGTGTAGCATATACAGTGAGTTTTAATGAAGATGGATATTACTTTTGTTAAAACAAACAGTTGTTAGTCATTTAAAACTGTCAACTGAACTGTCTTTTTTAGGACTGACTGATAATACTGAGGTTCATATACTGAGGTAGAGAAGGGAACAGGAGACAAATCTGCTTATGGAGACTCCCATCAAAACCCCCTAATGGTTCATTTGACCATTTTTTATAATACAAGAATCTAATTTATTTTGGAAAATCAACTTACTTTTACACAATACAGTGTCGACTGGCAGTGCATTCCATGATTTTACTATTCTTTGTGTAAAAAAAAGAACTCTGTTTCTTTGTGTTGTATTTAGGGTACTGCAATTAAAGAGGATGACCTCTAGCAGCAATATTCTCTTATTTGAAATCAAAACCTAGGTCACTAAACAAATAGGTATCATTTATGATAATAGTATAGGCAAAGAATATTCTATTTCTGCAGTGTCTATTGTGCATATCATCTTTACTCAGATAAAGGTAAAATGTTGTGTTTTAAGTGCGTTGTATTCACACTTGTTAAATTCATCTAACAGAATTTTTTAAAACATTTCTGAACATGATCCACTTACATGAGGCAGGCTCTTTCTATCCTTCCCAAAATGTAACTGATCATGTATGCATACCATTGCTCAAGGAAACCTATTCTTTTACATTTTCACATTTTAAACGTCATAATAAATAGTAAGGCTTTCACATGGGTCCCTACCAGTAACATGGCTGGTCCCATTTTATAATCAGATGCACATGGATGCAACTTCTGGCAATATACAGCCATGTGGGATTTAAATGGAGTTTGACAATTATACAGTAGAAAAATATATAAAATCCAGTTCATGCCAAATAAACATCCAAAACATGAGTTCTCCTAAGTTAGGGGAAAAAAAAACATTTGAAGAATCTTTCTAGAGTAAGAAAAATGGTGCATAACGCTTCTATACAGAAACTCATAGTGATTGAATAACCAGTAGGTGAGGTTTCATTGTCTGAAGACATTTTGTAAGTCTGTTTGCAATACAAAAATCTTACAACTCCAAAAACGCACAAAAAACAAGAGTTTTACAAAATTCTTATGTAGTAACAGATCTCATGACTATTCAATAAGTGCAACAAACATGTTTTAACTCAAGGCTGTAGGCTTGGGTAATTTTTGTACAAGTCATAGTTGTGTCATTCTCACTGTGGATTTCTTGTACAATAATACATGGCAGTGTCTCCCACTTACAGGCTGTTCATCTGTAAATAGAAATCAGAGCTGTCCTTCAAGGCCAGAAATTGATCCTGGATTATGGGTTTGTGGTTGTTGATAGAGGTGACTTAGTACTCCACTAGCCAATTGAGCTCTTTCCTAGGAGCCTGCCTCACCCAATCCATGTAGTAGCTGTTGACATTGAACCCACTAACCACTCATCTCAGCTGCACTGACTGACCAAGCAGTCTGAGTTTGGGATCAGACCAAGTCAGCACATTATTGGATCAGACACCTAAAAATATAGGAAAAGACAGTGTTACAAAAATAGCAAGTATTCTACAGTAACTCTTACATAAAATAAAAATGTATAATTTATTGTGCACTTACATTGCAGTGAGGCAAGTAAAACAAGCAGTGATTCTAAAACATGCAAAATATAGAAAAACTGAATGTGGATCATTACTGTTCTGGATGAGAACTGAATGCAGTGCTGAGTCTTTGTCTCTCTCCATGACAGCAGCCATTATTTAAATAGGAGAGACCATGCCCTGCTTTGCATAGCATATGCATGTCAGGGAAGTGAGGAACAAGCCAGCAGTGTTGTTAATAATAACTAATCTTGATATGATAGAAATATATCCATTATGTTTCTGTTTTGCCTGATTTGTGCCTCAGGGAAACTGTTTATTTTCACACTTACTGTATAGCACTTGGAACCAATCATTAGACATTTCAGGAATATTAAATGTAAGCAGTTGCTGTGAAATTCCAGTCTCATGTAATGGACATTTTGTAAATGACATAGAATTTAATTACAGTATATGGTAGGTAACCTTTGACATCCAAATCCCATAGTATCATCCTTCTAACATCAGATTCTGATAAAACCATCAATCTGAGGTCACACTGATGCTTGTATTACTTAGGTGGAATGCCCCAGGGCGGCTGGCTTTCCTTTCTGAATTACAGCATTGTCATTTATGACTCCTATTGTCTGTGCTATTTTTATAGCACTGAGGAAGGTGTGATTCATAAAACAAATATCAAAGAAAAATCTATAGTTACTTGAAACCTGATCTATGGGTTTTTAATGGAGCAAAAAAGCATAAGGAGAACATTTTAATTTACAAACATATCACAATCGACTCCTGTATGAGCAGTTTTAGTTCACTTATTGTATTTTTCACCTTGTGTCCTGATGAATTCCATTACATACATCAATGTTACTCTGAAACCTCTAGGAAAATTAAAAAATATATCATATGTAGATGCAACAGCCAAAAAGGTTAGCTATAGACTTCAATTCTTTCCCTCATTTCATGATTCATGTGAAATTAATTGTCTTTGATTCATAGTCTTTGGCTGCTCCTACAGGTCATCAATACTTAACTTTCTAATCCAATGCAGGTGACATCGTATCCAATTTAATGTTTCATAAACTTGACACTGCACTTGTAGAAATAGAAACATAGAATTTGTTGGCAGATAAGGACCACTTGGCCCACCAAGTTTGTTCATTTTTTTTTACTACCTATAGTATCACCACAGACCCTACTTGATTTTTAGCTCATACACCCCCCTTCCTTTCCACTAATTTTCCCTCATGCCTATCCCATGCATTCTTGAACCCCACCACTGTGTTTCCCCACCACTTCTGCTGGTAGGCTGTTACAGGAATCCACCACTCTTTCTGTGAAAAAGTATTTCCTGATTTCAATGTTCCTGGGGGTAATCACTCAGTGTGCTGTAAATGCTTTAAATGGAACTGCTCTTTTGCAGAATCCTGGACACTGTTACTGATAGGGCCACTCTGGACTGAAAAAGGTCACTACACTAAGAAAATACTTTTATAAGTCTATTTTCTTAATTGCTTACATTGTACAGATATCATGTACTTTTGATGCAACTAAACAATGATGTATCATTCTGATATCAAGTCATTACACAGTTCTGTTTTCACTTTACACTTCCTGTGGCTTTTACACAATATCTGCAATAGCAGTTATAAATGTTCATTAAATATATATAGAATAATATATGGGGTAGTGTGTAACAAGAATTTTACACACACCTAAGGTGTTGGATGTCACATTAACCCCGAGAATGAAGCTTGAGGGGTTTATCTAGGCATCCAACACCAACAGTGTGTGTAAAATTCATGTTTTTGCATCACCTCATATTTTATATAATTGTTGAGTTTTTCTTTTTCACTTACAGAAATTATATAAAATAAAAAATTATCCTTTGCAGCCACGATCTGGTTATGTTTTAGTGCGGTCCACTGTCACCTTTATTTATTTAATTAAAAATGTATTTATTTATTTAGGTTGCCTGCCAAAAGTTACATTGTTTTTTTCTGGTAGTTAATTTTGTTTTTAATGTTTTAGAGCAGTGGTTTTATTTTTTAAAATAACTTACCTCTGAGTCAGAGTGGTGGTTCAGTCGCTGGTGGCAAGACAAGGAGGCCAATGGTCTGAATGGAAGAGCCACAGCTGGTGCATGCACAGAGTGAGGGAAACTCAGTGTGTGTTTGCCGTTATAAACACTCCTTTATAATGGCAAATCATGCAACAGGTTTCCCTATGGGAAAAAGTGAAATCCAGTTATCATAATAACATTATCAGATTTATATACGGGCCAGTCCATCACCTCACTGGTATACTGTTTTTACATGTGCTCAAAATGGCTACGCCGTGTTACACACCTTGCAGTTCTCTTGCTGCTCATTCGAATGCCAGTGTTTGTTTAAATCTATTAATGTGCTTTTTCATCCAATGCAATTACTTAAACATTATCTTAATAAACTTATTATATTTAAAGGTTTGCTGTGCATCTTTATACTCTATTGGTGTGAATGCTAAACAGACTCTGTACCTTTAGCTTTGCAGAAAATCACTTAATCTGTGAAAGAAAAATGCTTTTTTTTGCTTATTGTCAAAACTCCTGCTTAGTGTTATACTTTCCTTAACTGCCATTTTATTAACTGTTTCTTATAGCTAATTCTAATTATCTATTATTTCTTTAAATTCATCATTAAGATAAGTTAGCTTTAGTGTAGAAAGTGTTTTTTATTAGCAGAATAATTCTCTACAGTATCTGCTACTTTCGTCATTACTCAGCCATTTCCTGTTCCCATTCTATTTCTATTATAACAGTCTGAATCTGAGAAGCACTGAACCATGCTGCTAAAAAGCTTGTGTCAAATGCTTTACAGCAAATGAATGAATATTAGCCATACTGACACAATCTTCAACTTTCAATATCCTTTTTATACATTTATTTTCATTAAGCAAATTTCCACAGGCTATGCCCAATGGTTCACACAAATGTGACCTCCTCATGGAAGGGGATCTGTATTCCAAAAATAAATACATATAATAAGTAAATACTCTCCATACATTTTGAATTTACATTAAGCATTTCAATATCAAACTCAAATTGCAGGTTCTCACTATAGCCCACAAAATCATATAAAGAACCACTTGGCAGATCGTTTACAAGCGTGAGCAGTGAACCAGACTCTATTACTGAATATACTGGTAGGGTCAGCAAATACATTTTATATGGGCTGCATCTATAACTCCCCTACAAGAGGTATTAGTGGTCTCAAATGCATAATAAAATGTTACAGCCAATCAGACACCTTCTGGGGACTTTGTTCTGGTTGAGGATTTTAACCTAAACTGGTAGTGGTTGGATGACAAGTAATGAATATATGCAGAGCTCCTTAAACAATTAAATCTTTCACAGACAATACAATCTCACAGTCATATCAATTCCAAATCTGCCAACCATTCCCTCCTGGACTGGCTATTGACTAATAGTGAGATCATGGTAATTTCATCTGGGGTGCTACTAGATTTATTGCAATTGGTCTAGTCACAAAAATCGACCCCCACACAAGCTCATCTCCTTCAGAAATTTCTCAAATGTGAACTTGTCGGCTCTCATAGCTGATCTGAGGGGAATTAACTGGGCAAGGCTGTATTGTCTTACAAATGTGGATGATGCACTCAGTTTCCTAGTAATGGCTGTCTTATCCATTCAAGAGTCTCACTTCCCCCTCTTTGTGAGGCATATCAAGGGAGGGAACACAAAATGGATCTCAAGTGAATTGATTACCAGGATGAAATTAAGAGATAAGCTATGGGGAGAATATAAGGCTCATCCAACCACAGGTAACCTGAACCAATGTTAGCTGCCCACCCTTGCTCATTCACAAACTATAAATGGGATTCTAAGTCAAGGGTGCTACTGCATATGGCATACATCAGTAAAAACAACAAGTCAGTGCACACTTTCACCCCCTTAAAAAGGTCCTTGTTGTTTTTGCTGATGTTTTTACTGATGTATGTCATACAGTAGTACTCCTGACTTAGAATCCCATTTATAATTTGTGAATGAGCAAGGATGAGCAGCTAACATTGGTTAAGATTTGTAAAGGAAGAAGTATGTCTCTCTCATTTAGCTAACTCCCCACCACTTACCTGCACATTGGCTGGGGTCCACACATTAATTAGACTGATTTTAGGCTGATGCACCCTATATAAATGAAGCCATTTGAGGTGGATGCACTTTAGAGTAGGGACCCAGCTGATGGGTGGTCTACCTCAATGATAGTAGCTGGGTGACTTCACAGCAGGGCCCTGAGATGAATACCAGACTCCCATGCCTTTTGAAATGAAATTAGTAAGTTGCCAGTGCAGGCTGAAAAAATATGTTTATTGTTACATTTACCCCCTTTTTTTTGGGGGGGGGTGAGGGTGTGCACTGACTTGTTGTTTTTACACAGGTAACCTGGACAGGTACAGAAAACTCAGGAATCAATGCAAATATGAGACAAAGTCTCTTAAGGCCACTTATTTTAAAGCTCAACAAATAAGGAATCTAGGGGACTCCCATAAATTCTGGTCCTCTGTTAACTTGGCTTTAAAACCCACCCCTAAACTAGGTACAATTAACCTTATTGGTGACATAGGTCTAAAATGGATCCCAAAACCTTAGTGAGCATTTTCTTTTTATCATATTTCTATTTTTACCTCCTCACTAATGGAGTGGACCTCCATGATCCCCTGGTCGCTGGCACCTGCACCCATCCCAGGCCCAGTCTGGTACCCCTGCAGAGCCAGCCATTATCACTCATGCACTCTGTGGCAGGATCTTCTTGGGAACCAGGGGCACTGGGTGCAGCCATCAGCCACTGAGATTGCCACTCTGCCAGTTTTTCTGCCTGTTTCTGTATCCCCCTGGAGAGCTGGAAATGCAATAGTGTCCAAGCACATACGTGCTGACACCTGCCATGCTCCCCCCCTCAGTTTCTGCTTACTGTTGTAGTTCAGCTGGCCTCTGCCAGTCACCACTATAGTGCGTTGCAGTGCCCCAACCCTCCTCAAGAGGAAGGAGAGCAGTTGTGGGATGCTCAACCATTCCTCTCCCCTGCCAACCCCCAGCAGCTCGAGTCCATTCATGAACCTGGGTTGCTGGTGTGGCATGAGGTGTGGCATCCAGCACCTCAACCCTCAGTGCCACCGGGCCGGCCCATGGTGGACATTTCCAATGATAAATTTACAAACCTGGAATCTCTCCAAACCCAACGTCCATTATCCTTTCAGTGGACTTCTTCCCCAAACCAAGACCAGGAATATTCTAACCCATCTTTCTATTTCAAGTCTACTACTTTTCTTGGGATTAGTTGACTTCTATGCACTCTTCCTCAGTCAGGAAGTGCAGGAAGTGATGGGATCTGCCCTAGGTTCCTGAAGTTGGTATCTATATCACTAAACCCTTATCATTTATTGTCAACTTATCCTTATCTAAATCTATGGTTCCTAAGCTCTGGAATGAGGCCAGAGTGGTCCCTGTATTTAAATCCAGTGACCCTCCCTTACCTGACAACTACAGGCCTGTATCAATATTGCCACATCTGAGCAAAATTATGGAGAAAGTCGTGTTCAACCAAATATCGGAATATCTAGATAAGCATAACCTACTAGCCAAGGACCAACATGGGTTTAAAAAAGGGTTCAGGACAACTATAGCCATCATACAATTCACTAACCATGTCCTCAGAAATTCAGACAAAAGGAGACTCACCTGTGTTCTATTCCTGGATTTGTCAAAAACTTTTGACATGGTGGACCATTCTATCTTTATTCAGGAGCTTAGTGCCCTTAATTTCTCTCCAGAAACCTCACAATGGGTAAACAATTACCTGTCAAACAGAACTCAAATGGTTCACATAGCCAGTGCAGTATCCAACCCACAAAATGTAAGAACTGGCTTTCCACAGGGATCAGTACTGGACCCCCCTACTGTATTCAATTTTTGTTAACCCTTTGCTACTAGAACCATCAGTATCTCATAGACTTATGCATGCTGATGACCTAATCATAGTCAGCAGCGATAATTCCCCCTATTATCTGAATTTAACCCTTTCCAAAGACTTCTCCGTAGCTTGTAATTGGTTCTCTCAAAACAGACTAATTCTTAACTCAAAAACTAAAACAAAACCATGTTTTTTGGCTTTCAAGGAAGGCTTGCTATAACTAAACCTAATCTCATTATCCAAACTCCCAACTTTAAATCCCTTTCTTATATTTGCTACTCACATAGGTCAAGTAATCAATAAAGTGAACCAAATACTTGGAGTCTGCTATAGACTGAAACATATGCTAACACTGGAAGCTTGATTAGCAATAGGAATGGGAACATTACTTCCTATACTGAACTACTGTTCCCCCATCTTCACCACTGACTCCTCACATCTAATTAACAGACTCAACATTCCTACAATAACATATGCAGGTTTGTCTCTCAAGCCCCTTCAACACCCACCACTGCTCACTATACAAACTAACTGAGTGCCCCCCTTCAGGCATGTAGGGACAAGCTATTTGGATCCCTTATATCCAAAGCCCTACATGAAGATTCCAAATCACCACTATCAGAATTACCATGCATGAGAAGTAACCCTCGGCTATTGTGGTCTTCTGCTAATCATCTCCTGAAGTGTCCTAAACTATCTACTTCCAGGGGTAGAGATCTTTCTCAGGCACAGCACCCAAACTTTGGAACTTCCTCCCAGAGGACCTCTTATCCCTAGGCTCACCTCACACCTTCAAGTAGCACTTCAAAATAGTGCTACACAAAAAAGCACCATGTAATTGATAATCCACATATGAGGGAACATAATGATCTGACACCTGCATAACCCTATACTGTTGACACATAATTTGTGTTCTAATAACTTATATTTAAACGTCTTTCAAATTGTGCTTGTATGTTGTAAACAACATTGACTCTAGCTGATATCTGTTTAGCTACACTCTGTAAATAACTGCTATGCTATCTATATGGCATGGGTTGTACCTGAAATGGTCCCTGGGACCAGTGTACCTACCAGGTGATGATCAAAAATATAAATAAATAAATAAATAAATAAATAAATAAAATTGACCAATATTAAAAATATGTCCATCTGTCTGTCTTTCCGTCTGTCTGATCTGTCTATCTATCTATTTATATGCCTGTCTGTCTGTCTGTCTGTCTGTCTATCTATCTATCTATCTATCTATCTATCTATCTAGCTAGCTATCTATCTATCTATCACAGTGGCACAGAAGTGCCACTATAGTTAGGGTTGAGTTTGCACTTTAATGTTAAACTCCAAATTTTGCATTTAATAACTTCACAACCATTCAACATATTTGCACGTATTTTTGCATGCATGGTCTTGTGGGATAGATCTCTTGACATGCCATGTTTTGTTCCAGTTGGATCTGTGGATTCTGAGATATGGATAGTGCAAAAAGTTAATTTTGTGGGATTTTTTTCCAATTGGTTTTACTAGGATTTCTGTCAACTTGGCTAGCGCTCAGATGGTTTGGAATTTTGACCTGAAATTTTTAGGGCAGATAGGGACTGATCCACAGATGTGCCTTTTGCTTGTCTGGTGAAAAATAATAATTCCAAAGTTATTTAATTTTGAAATTTTGAATAATTTGTTCTGAGCATGCTCAGTAAACACTTACAACAGCTCCTATGAAATGAAAAAATAACTATTTTTTCATATTGATGTCATCCTTTTTTGTGAGGGGGGAAACTCCTTTTTCATTTGCCTGCCACCATCTTGTTTTCCGTTTACCCCTATATATTCAAATTTAGAAAACCACAAAAATGACATTGAGGAAAGAAACCAACACATGTAACATGCTTATGGGGATCCCCTTAGCTGGATTCTGCACTAACTGTTGAACAAATCCCCCTGACCTTTTTTTTAACATAATAAATCTTTTTCCACATCTTGTGATATGAAAAAGTTTTTTTTTTGTATGAGTCATGAAAAAGATTATTTTTTGTGAGGGGAAAGTCCTTTTTTTGTTTCCCAGCATGTTTTCCCTGGTGTCTAGTGGTACTTCCCACCCTCTGATCATCCTCCCCATAATTATAATATGCTTTCCTGGAGTCTAGTGGCACCCCTACCCTTTGATCCCTGTCCCCATAAATGAAATGTATTTCCATGGTGTCTAGTGGCACCCCACCCTCCAATCACTGTCCTTGTTGAATTAATTTCCCCAGTGTATAGTGGCACCCCCCCAATCACTGTTCCTGTTAAATTTATTTCCACAGTGTCTAGTGGCACCCCCACCCTCTGATTGCTATCCCCATTAAAGAAATGTATTTCCCCTGGTATCTAGTGGCATCCCCACCCTCCGATGCCTGTCTCTATTGAATAAATGTATTTCTCTGGTGTCTAGTGACATCTCCACCCTCTGACTGGCAAGTCCCAGTAATATTGATATATTTTTCTGGTGCCTAGTAGCCACCCTCCAATCCCTGTCCCTGTTTTCAAATACCCTGTAATAAAGAAATTGGTCCCTCTACATCTTTTTTTTTAAACTGTATCAAAACAAGGTTCCTCATTGATATGACCCCCCACCCCAACCTCCCACTCAGCACCCACCACCCCACACCCAAAAACACCCCACGCACACCCTCATTCACCTGAACAGGGCCCAGGGCAAACATCAACTCTCTGATCTTAGACATGTCTTGCTGCTGGAAAGGCTGACTGGTATATCAGAAAGTAAAGTAAGTGCAGTTCAATGTATTTCAATGGGGTTTTTAACTTTGGTTCATAACTTTGCCATTTGTTCATATTTTTACACCAAATTTTCAACATGGTCTTTTTAAGATCCTACTTCATGAACAATGGCACAGGAATTTTGCAAATTAGGCCTGAAAGGTGATTTTGTGGTTGGCTGGAAAAATCACCTTTCAGGCAGGATTTGAAATTTTCAGCACCCTTGTTCATGAGATGGGGTCATAAGAAGGCTATGTTGAAAATTTTGGGAAAAAATATGCAAAAATTAAAATTTATGTGCATATGTTGAAATTTTGCTATACTCTCTTGTAACTATGGCAATTATAAATATTGTAACTCCAAATTTTCAACATAACCTTCTTTTTACATCACCTCATAAATGTGACAGCTATCATATTTAAAACCTTGGCCAAACTGTGTCTTTACACCTGTGGCGTGCAATGGTGTTGTGGTGGCATGGAATCATGCTTTAGTGGGGATTTCAAAATTTAAATTACTGGGTTAATGAGGTGGGGTAATAAGAAGGCTATGCTGAGAATTTAATTCCAGTTTTACTTCAAATGCAAGTGCAGGGCCCTTTGGGTCCTGCGATTCCACAGATAAATGAGGATACAATTATACCATCTCAAAAAGTAAGGACATTCATAGATACATGTATAAATAGATACTGATCACAGATAAGGGCCTTTTGCCCACTTAGTCTGCCCAATTGCACATTTAATTTTGCCTCTTCAAGCTTCTCTTTAACTGGGTTGTCCCTTTCCCTCAACTGCTAGGATCCGTGATGCCTATTCCATGCATTCCTGAATCCCATAATCATTTCAGCCCCCACCACCTCCTCTGGCAGTGCGTTCCACTTGTCCACCACCTTTTCCGTGAAGAAATACTTCCTCACGTTACTTCTGAACCTCCCTCCCTCTAGTTTCATCCCATGACCCCTAGTCCTGGAATATCTCTTCCTCCATAAAATAGTGTTTTCCTGGACCTTGTTCCTCCCCTTGATGTACTTGTATGTCTCCATCATATCCTCCCTCCCCCTCCTCTCCTCCAGGGAGTACATATTCAAGTCCTTCAGCCTGTCCTTGTACGACTTGTGATGCAAACCTTGTACCATCTTGGTTGCCCTCCTCTGAACTGTCTCTGCCTCATCTATAGCCTTGCATAGATAAGTCCTCCAGAACTGGACATTGTACTCCTGGTATAGCCTCACTAAAGTCTTGTACAGTGGAATCATGACCTCCATTTTTCTGCTGGTGATACCTCTACCTATGCATCCCAGCAACTTATTTGCTTTACCCTCCACTTTGTTGTACTGACTCCCATCCTTTAGGTCATTAGAGATGATAACCCCTAGGTCCCTTTCCTGCTTGGAGCATGGTATATCCTCCCAGCCAACCCCAGCTAATATGTTGTTCCAGGGAATTTGTGCCCCATGTGCATTATTCTGCACTTTTTGTGTTAAATCTCAACTGTCACACCCTTGACCATTCCTCAGGCTTCTGCAGGTCTCTCCTCATTCTGTCCACTCTGTTACAGAATTTTGTTTCCCTCAGCAATCAGGGCAATTCTCCCTTTTATGTTATCCATAATGTCACTGATAAAGATGTTGAAAAGGACTGGACCCAGTACTGATCCCTGTGGCACTCCACTGGTCACCCTTCCCTCTGTGGAGTGACAGCCATTTACCACAACCCTCTGCATCCTGCCATTCAGCCAATTCCCCAACCACCGCACAACTGTCCAACCCACACCCATATTGCTCAGTTTGTTTAACAGCCTCCTATGGGGCACAGAGTCAAAAGCCTTACTGAAATCCAGATAGGCCATGTCCACTGCCCCGCCTCTGATCCACCTCCCTTGTCACCCAGTCAAAAAATTAAATTAAGTTAGTCTGACACGCCCTTCCCCCAGTAATACCATGCTGCCTTGGGTCCTGTAGACCATTGGCCACAAGGTGTTCCAGTAATCTTTTCTTCAGTAGTGTTTCCATAATCTTCTCTGCTACTGAGGTGTGGCTGGCTGGTTTGTAGTTTCCCACTTCCTCTGTGTTCCTGATGTTATATAAGCAAGGCCCCTAGAATTCTGCAGCAGCAGAATTTTGAGCAGAACTTGCAATCTACCGCAGAACTTCTGCGGTGCCGCAGAATTCACTCTTCTTGTTGATTTTTTATTAATATTTCTGTTTTTCCATAGAATCTGGTTCCCTTCCCCTCTTTTTATATCCTAAACCCCCTATATTCTCAGAATGTGATGTTATCATTGCTATAACATCATACATTAGCTAATGAAATGGCTGCAATCTGCAACAGAAATGAACAGTCACTTATCTACCACAGCTCCCACTGCCAGAGACGGTGGCACTGCACATCAGACATGGTGATATTTGCTCAACCTGCACTACAGCCTAATACAATTTTCAGTCTTACATTATTGCACTAGGGCCAACTTAAACAAAACCTTGTCAATAGCACAGACCTGTTAAGTCCATACCTCACTTTGTACAAACCTATTTGTGCCTTTAATGTATGGAGATGCCATCTGAAATGAATAATTGGTAAAATGAATTTAACTGTCATTTTTAAGAAAAATAAAGTAATTATGCCCAGAAAAGTGGAATATAATAATGTGTAGACCTGTTGAAAGTATAGACCTGTTAAATAAATAATTGCACTGTATGCATTTTTGCCAGGGTTATTGATTACATATTGTCATTGGTTGATAGAATCACCTAAAAGTTATGGAGAAATGTTGTGTGCAGGGACAGCTGTTGGGCCAGAGGGTAGCATGCTGTGTTTCTGTGCCAGCAACTCAGGTTCAGAGATTAGCTCTGGGAGCTGGCTGGGCAGCACAGGGATTGGTGGAACACATCATTGCTCAGAGCCTGGGAAGGTATGGTGCAGTGTTCTGTCACATGGTGGACACATTGTGCTGGTCTGGAGAGCTCTATCTCACAATCGGTTCACATGCATGTCATGGCTTGATGGTGTTACGCAGTGTGTCAGGGAAAGCAGGTTGACATCAAAAATGAGTTTTGCAATAACTCCTCTATTCCATTTCTAATGGGACCTGTATGAATTAGGATGCAAGTTCATGGAAATTAAATATATATATATATATATATATATACACACATACACACACACACACACACACACACACCATACAGTATCTCTGTCTCTTTCACTACACACACACACATTTGTATGTATGTTACAGATTGCATATAAATATATAAGTGATACACAGTGGGAACCTCATGAGTGGTGTAGAAAGCACATACAAATATATAAGTGATAGAAAGTGGAAACCTCATTAGTGGGATAGATAGCATGCATATAGAAATACCTTATTTATCACATAAGATCCCCTCTGCATATGCCATTTATGCAACAGGCTAGGACCTTAAGGGAGAGACATTTGTTTTGCTTTTAGGCATAAAATTATTTTTATAAGTCTGTTATTTTTTGAACTAGTGTTACTGTGCTTTCCACCATCCTGATTGCTATAAAAACTGCCATGAAAGTGAAGTCAGGATGACAAGCTGTCACTGTGATGTGGTAGTTTGTTAGTGCCACAGAACTTCATGAAATTACAAACCAGCCGCAGAAGTTCTGTGGCAGATGGTAGTCTTGCCGCAGAACTTGGTCCCACTGTGCCGTAGAAAAGTAGGGGCCCTGTATATAAGGGAACCACATTGGCTGTTCTCCAGTCTTTGGGCAACTCACCTGTTTCCAGTGATTGACTAAACATTGTCACCAAAGGTTCAGCCACCACTTCTCTGAGCTCCCTCAGCACCCTGGGGTGCACCCAATTTCGGCCAATAGCTTTATCGACTGTTATTCCTTCCAGTTTCTTTAGGATCCTTTCCCATGGAAAGGGACTTGTATCCATTTCTGTGCCCTTCTCTCCCTTTGCACTTCCTTCTGGCCAGCTTCCTGCCCCTTGTACTGTAAAGACTGAGTAAAAAGATCTGTTCAGTATGTCTCCTTTACTGTTGTCATCCTCAACATTACTCTCGTCCTCACTCTTTAGCCTCACTATCCTTTTTTCACTTACATACCTGTAAAAGGTTTTGTCCCCTTTAACCACTGTTTTTGCAATGCACTCCTCTGTCTGAGCTTTGGCTTCCTTACTGCCCTCCCTGCTTCCTTTGCTTCTCTTGGTGCCTCTCCCTATCCCGTTCTGCCTGTGTCTTTTTGTACTGCTTAAATGCAATCCTTTTGGCTTTCACTTTCTCTGCTATCTCCTTGGAATACCATAAGGGTTTCCTCTTCCTTTCCACCTTGCTAACCTGCTTAATGCATAATTGTGTTGCCCTTGCTATCCCTGTTTTAAATGCTGCCCACTGTTCCTCCACCCCTAATACCTTCCCCATTCAAGCTAGTGCTTCTCCCAAGTATTTCCTCATTCTCCCAAAATCTGCCTCCCTAAAGTCTAGGATACATGTTTTAGTGTGACAGTGATCTACCAATTCAGTTATTTCAAACCACAGTGTTCAGTGGTCACTGTTCCCCAGGTGCTTCCCCATTGTGACCCCCTATCACACTGTCCCCGTTTTGAGCACCAGGTCCAGTATTGCCTCCTGCCAAGTTGGCTCCATGACCAATTGTTTAAGTATGGTCCCCTGAATGGAGTCTAAGATAAATCTGCTCCTGGCTACTGCAGCTGCTGCTGGGAGACTCCAGTCCATGTCTGGCATGTTGAAGTCTCCAACCAGCACCACCTTCCCCTTGTCTGCCATTCTTTGGATGGCAAGCATCAATCCCTATCTGTCTCTTCCACCTGGGTTGGTGGTCTATAAACTGCCACTGTGCAGGTGTCTGCTCCCATATTTCTTTTAAGCTTAACCCACAGTATATCCCCCTCTCCTTGTTCCCCTTGGATCTCTGTGGCCTTAATGTTATGTTTCATATACAGTGGCACTCCTCCAACCTTCCTGTCTCTCCTGAATAGGTTATAGCTGGGTATGTCCATCTCCCAGTCATGGTTATCATTACACCAGTTCTCCATGAGGGCCACAGTGTCCAGGTCTGACTGTACCTTAGCTGCCTCTGGGTCCACTATCTTGTTGCTGAGGCTCCTGGCAATGGCACACATGGCTCTACATGATGTAACTTCCTTCCCCTGTTTTGTTGTCCTACACTCCCCTTCTTCCCTGGTGATCTTTTTGCCTGGCTCACCCTGCCTTCTGCCCTTCTGTTGTATTCTGCCCTCTGACTGTCTATCCACTCCTTGGGTACCTGTGTCCCTTCTATTCTTCCCTTCCTCCATCTTTTGCACTTTGCATTGCTGTGATATCCCCCCTCTCCTGGTACCCTGTTCCTTTGCTAGCTTCTCTGGGTGGGCAATCAACTTCCCTTCTTGCTGGCCTGCCACCCCCCTCAGCTAGTTTAAATGCTTGCCAATGTAGCATTTAAACTTTTCATTGAGGATCTTGATTCCTCTCCAGGATGGACGGAGGGCATCAGACTTGAATAAGCTCTCATCCCTCCAGGTGGTTCCCCAATCACCAATGAATCTGAACCCTTCCTTGCTGCACCAGTTCTTCAGAAATGTGTTAAAGTTTCTGGTGTGGGCACCCCTATGCTTGCCCATGCCTCTCTCAGGTTGTACTTCCAAAAAAGTGACAGAAGTAGCTACTAGCTTGTTACCCCTCCGCAGTCTTCTAAACTCCTCCTGAACTGATTTAGATTCCATGTTTGCCAGGTCATTAGTTCCTAGGTGGATAATGACATCCAGCTCTCCCTCCTATCCTGCCTTCCCAGTGATCCCCAGGATCCTCCTCCCATCCCTCCACATCATGGCACCTGGTAGGCACCTCACCGGTCTGTCCTTACCCTCTCCTGTTCCTAGCTGTATCCTCTTCACAATAGAGTCCCCCACTAGGATTCACTTCCTCTTCCTAAGGGGCAAATGCTCTCCCCTCTGAGGTCACCTTCCTGGTTGACCTCCACATCCATCCTTTATACAACTACAGTTGTCTTGGACTGACTGTCCCCATTTGCCAGTGCGGCATATGAGTTATGTAGTGGAATAGGTTTTGGGACGTGTTTCTGCACAACATTTCTAGCCCCCCCCGAGCCCACTGTTGTCCAAGTGCTCCTCTTACTTGGCATCCTTTGAGGCAGTGGCTTTGGACTAGGTGGTCTCTGGATTGGGTTGAAGGTACACACGATCCAGTTTATTTCTGCTCTGAGTCTGGCAACCTCTTCCCTCAGTCCAGAGAGGTGCCTACAGATAGGGCAGCACTTCAGCATCCAGAAGGTCTGCCTGAATATGGCTGCCCCACACCCACTGCATTACACCACTCCCCATGTAATGCTACACTTTATCTGCTATTTATTTAGCTGTCTGCTTCTCTATGCCTTCCTGTGTCCCTTTTGTTTGTTGCCTAGCTGTGTTGTAGCTAGACCCCTTTTCTAAGTTATTTAGTAGTCCCCATTTTAAATTTGTTTGTTGTTTCTGTTGTCTGTGGTGCTCCCTTTGCTCCTTGCTGTTGTCCATACTGTTCCCCTTGCTCTCCTTCTAGGCCCCTTTTGTTTGTTGCCTAGTGGTTTTGTAGATTGACCCTTTTCTAAGTTATTTAGTAGTGCCCCTTTTAAATTTATTTGTCATTACTGTTGTCTGTACTGCTGCCCTTGCTCTCCTTACTGTGGCTTGACCTCTTTTACTCAGTTATTTAGTTGGTACCCCTTAAAAGTTTTTTTTTGTCCCGCTACTGTGGCTGCACTTTATGTGTTACTGGGGCACCACCCCCAACCTGGACTAGGAAGGAGGGAAGTCTGTCCTATAAAGGTGATGTCAGACCCACATCCTATATAACGAGGATGAACCCTGGGGTAGGTGGATTGAGGGTTGGGTGGGTCAGTGGGATTACCCCTGGACAGAGAAAACAATCAGCCGAGGACCCCTTACTCTTTCTGAGGCTAGATTACTTCCCTGGCAAATAAAAGTTTCATTAAGTAAAGAACAACCTCAAAAACAGTGAACCAAAACACTTACTTCTACCTACTTCTACACTTCCCTGAATTATGAACTGAATTCAATGTACTCCAGTAAATCAACTCATTGCTTTAAGGCAGGTGGTAGATGTTCTCCCTCTCAGCTCCTGCAGACACACCCATGGTCAACTCCTGTTTTTAATCCCCAGTCCCGTCAAGCCTCCTTCAGCTCCTCGCCTTAGAAGACATCTATTTCACAAAGTTTAAGTAACAGCTCTAGTCACAAATGGCTGCAAATATTCTCCCAGTTAGCTTACCGCCCTGGCAAATAAAAGTTTCACTAAGTAAAGAACAACCTCAAAAACAGTGAACTAAAATACTTACTTAATACCTACTTCCACAGGCCCCTGAATTAATGAACTGATTCTTTGCAAACACATTTGTTAATTCACTAGTTAGGGTTAAAGTGACAAAAGTAGTGAAATGTGGAGTTGTGATTTCCAACCTTAACACCCACCCACCACCATCACCATCAGGCAGCAACAGGAAAAACTATTATAGTTTCACCTCTTCTGCATCTTTGCTAATCAGGCATGGGATGTGCCTTGGAGTTGTCAGCCCTAATACTCATCCCATTCTCATATGCTGTATACATCTCAGCTTCTTCCATGATTTAATGGGTTGAGCATTAGGCTGACAACCCCAAGGCACAGCCTGAGTAGCAAAGATTCAGGAGAGGTGAAACTGTAATGGTTTTTCCTGTTGCTACCTGGTGGTTGGGGGTTGGAAACCCTAACACCACAGTTCCCAACTTTTGTAACTTTAACCCTAACTAGTGTATTAACAAAGTTTTTTCAAAGAATACATCATAGTGACATGGTAGCACCACTATAGTTAGAGTTGAGTAGGCACTTTAATGTTAAACCCCAATTTTTGCACTTTATTATCTTTGCAATAGTTCAACAGATTTGCACAAAAGATTGTGTGTGCATCTCATGGGGTAGCTCTCTTGACTTGTCAAGTTTTGTTCCAGTTGGATATGTGGATTCTGAGATGCAAATAGTGAAAAAGTCTAAAAAATCACTGTTTTATGCTGTTTTTTTTTTTGCCATTGTGTAGTGCCCAGACAGTCTGGAATGTTGGCCTCAAATTTTAAGGGCACAAAGGGCTTGCCTCAGAAGGATTTTCTTTGCTGGTTTGGTGAAAAAATATAAATCTGTTCCAAAGTTATTACATTTTAAAAGTTTGGGTTTTGAGCATCTTCAGTAAGCACTTCAAAATAACTATAAAAGGGGCATGACTTGGATGACTAGAGTCACCTTATAGCTCATGAATAATCATGATCTTATTTGCATACCCTTTTTTAAAAATTGAGGGAATTAGAAAAAAAATCAGGTGAAAACTACAAACTAACCCTCATTGGGATGCTTGGTCTGTTCAAAATAACTGTTTTCAATAATTTATTTTTGGTTTCACCTATTCACATTGCAAGAAGAACAGTTCCTTATGTGCCCCACATTTTCAAAAATGTCAGTGTAACCATAGCTCATGAATAATCATGAGCATATTTGCATTCCATTTTTTAAAACTGAAGGAATTAGAAAAATTGGGGAAAACTACATGCTATCCCTCTTTGGGAAACTTGGTCTGTTCAAATTCACTGTTTACAACAATTTATTTTTTGGTCTACTTTTTAGACACTGACAGAAGATGTGAGTTGTCTTCAAACCTGGGCTGCAAATCAGTATGTTCAGCTTAAGGGGTTATAGAAGAAAAATAGTCATTGTTTAACTTATGTTAAAATAGAGAATACTGGATGGACAACTATGACAACATCATGCAGGTTGTAGACACAATGTGCACCGATGAAACTCGAGAGCAAGAAGAAGAAGATGAACATGAAGATGACCAGCAAGATGAAGCTGTTATGCTGAATGATGTTAAATTGGCTCTCATGACTCTACACCACGTGATGGAATAGCACCCCAAGCTGGAACCTGATTGAGGTGCACTCACAGCTGCGGATAAAGTGTGAGTTCAGTACTGCAAAAAACAGGTCCACCAGATGAAGATCCCTAATTTCTTCAGCTGCAATAAGTAAGAATTTCCCCAGAAGGAGCTGTAATTATTGTGCTGTGATCACTTAATACTGTACAAGGACAAAAAGTGTGATTGGTGTTGGGAACAGGAAGGGGGTATTGACTGAGTAAATGATTGATAATGTTTTTAAATGTAACTTGCTTTGGGTCATTTGTTACACTGACCACTCTCTATAACAGGCATTTTGCTAATACACAGATGTGTCAATTATAAGCAGGGTGGACTGTACTGTGTTTCACTAACAGAATGGACAATCTGTATGGTGACTATGCTCACTTTATAAAGAAATAAATGAAAAAAAATATATGGCTTCTTTTTCTTTTTTTAAATGTTTTCAGAATCTAGAGACAGCAGCATGGGAGAAATTGTGGTGGGAGACTGATCAGCTGATCAAAGGGAGTGCACAACCACACTGAAGCAGTAAAACACTGTACTCTGTGTGGAAATACAGGCTGTGCATGAGCAAGAATAAGAAACATGAACTCACTCAACCCTGTGTTCCGGTGTGCTTGTGGTTGTGAGATGGCACTCTCCATGTCCCAGTGCATTTACGCACTGTGATTCACATCGAGATGGATGTAAAAATAAAAGCATTGTGGAAATATTGTATTGCTTCACCATTTGCTTGCTAATGCATCCACAAACATTGCCTCTTTGTTTAGGCTTATTAAGTCAGTTTTCCTTTAAGTCAATTTAATATTAATTCAACATTGTTTTATTTCAAAACATGAATAAACCAGGACAAGGACAAGCCAACTGAGCAGAGGCTCAGTCTGAATTGTATCCTTACAAACACATTAAAGTTACCTACAATTAATACAGAGGATAGCTAAGTGGGCCAAAAGGGGAGATAAAACATTTTCGTTTCAGCTTTTGCCGAGGAAGCATTTGGAAAAGCAGCACACTTTGAGGTGTGCCTCCCATCCAATGCACTGCCCCTTGAGCAGGCATGGCGTGTCCTGCACCATCGGTGAGGAGCTCTGTATGACAGTGGTGTTCCTCTGCTTCAAAGGAAAACACTGCCATACTGAGCACCACCACCGCCCCCTCACATCGGCTCCCCCATGTGCGTCATGCCACCCCCCAAAGCTTTGGTGCCACACTGGGAGCCCACCGCAGCGTGGAAATGTTGTTTGCCAACGGGATGCCCAATCCCCATCGGCTCCATGGCCCCCAAGCCATCCTGCTGCCATGCTGGGAGCCCACCCCAGCATGGCAAACGTTCCATTTTGTTGCTGATGGGGTTTCAATCCCCGCCGGCTCCTCAGCCCCCAGCCATCTTCTGCCATGCTGGGAGCCCACCCCAGAGTGGCAAACATCCCACGTCATCGTTTTTTTTTAACCTGTAAAATAAAAACTATCCTGTGGCGCGTCTCCCAGCACCCCCCACAACCCGCACCCACCCACTGTACACCCAGCCTCCCCACACCCCCCTCACCCCATACTTACCTCCAGACTCCAGCGCGATGATCTTCGGTGGACCAGGAACACGTCTGCACTCTTCAAAGGTGACCTCGAACTGAGGAAATGCCGGTAAGCTGTATAATGGGCTAGATAGCAGGGTTTCAACTTTATTGCATATCTCAGTCATTTTTTGGAATTTTTTCACCAAATTTTCAACATGGGGTATTTGGGACCCTTCTTATGAATGATGTCACTGTCATGGTGTTATTCAGGCCCAAGGGTGATTTCACAGGCACTGCAGCCACCATGAAATCACCGCCGAAGGCTCTTACCATCCTGTCATCATTCACGCAAAAACCCATGTCAGTGGCCATCAAAAAGTCTTCTGGCGTGCATTACGGTTCTATCAGCCCATAAGTTGGCGGTTTTCAATATTTACTCCAGATTTTCAACATTGCCATTTACACACTCACAAGAGCAGTACAGCTGTCATTTTTCACATCCTGCCAAAATGTTTCTGCCCATATGGCGCACAATGGCGCAGTCGGTGTACAAACTCAATGTATGGGACATTAAGAAAATCACATGACACTGATCATGAGCAGAGGTCTTAAAATGGCTGTGCTGAAAATCTGGTGAAACAATTCCTAAAAATGACTGTTTTATGAGCTGTGTTGCTCAGTTCCTCACGAGCCCGTAAGTTTGTGAATTTTCAATATTTTCACTCCAGATTTTCAACATTGCCATTTTACCACACCTCCTTATGAGCAGTACAGCTGTCATTTTTCACATCTTGCCCAAAACATGTTTCCACCCATTAGCGCACAATGGCACAGTCGTGTGCGAACTCAGTGTATGGGACACATTAAGAAAATCACAGTGTCACTGTTCATGAGCAGAGATCTTAAAATGGCTATGTTGAAAATTTGGTGAAAAAATTCCTACAAATAACTGTTTTACGAGTGTGTGTTGTGCAGTTCCTACGCACGCTCATAAGTTTGCGAATTTCCAATATTTTCACTCCAGATTTTCAACATTGCCATTTTACCACACCTCCTTATGAGCAGTACAGCTGTCATTTTTCACATCCTGCCCAAAACATCTTTCCGCCGTGTAGTGCACAATGGCGCAGTCGGTGTGCGAAATCAATGTATGGGACACAGTAAGAAAATTCACAGTGACACTGTTCATTAGCAGAGGTTTTAAAATGGCAATGTTGAAAATTTGGTGAAAAAATTCCTAAAAATGACTGTTTTACTTGTGCTTGCTTTTGCATGAGTTCCCACATGCCTTAGGGCATATGTAATTTTCAATATTTCCACCCAGATTTTCAACATTGGCATTTTGCCACACCTCCTCATGAACAGCACAGCTGTCATTTTTCATCATTCTGCCCAAATGTGTTTCCACCCATGTAGCGCACAATGGCGCAGTCCGTGTGCGAACTCAATGTATGGGACACATTAAGAAAATCACAGTGACACTGTTCATGAGCAGAGGTCTTAAAATGGCTGTATTGAAAATTTGGTAACAAAATTCTTAGAAATTACTGTTTTACGAGTGTTCATTGGCGCAGTTCCTATGCCCGTCAGAAGTTTCGAATTTTCAATATTTTCACTCCACATTTTCAACATTGCCATTTTACCACACCTCCCTATGAGCAGTAAAGCTGTCATTTTCACATCCTGACCAAAATGTGTTTCCACCCATGTAGTGCACAATGGCGCAGTCGGTGTGTAAATCAATGTATGCACACAGTAAGACAATCACAGTGACACTGCTCATTAGCAGAGGTTTTAAAATGCCAGTGTTGACAATTTGGTGAAAAATCCCAACAATGACTGTTTTATAGAGCGCATTGCACAGTTCCCACACACCCTAGGTTTGCCAATTTTCAATATTTCCACCAGATTTTCAACATTGGCATTTTACCACACTTCCTTATGAGCAGTACAGCTGTCATTTTTCACATCCTGCCCAAAACGTGTTTCCACCTATGTAGCGCACAATGGGGCTAACAAAAAGGTCATGCTGACAATTTATTGTCCAAATACCAGCAATCGCACAGGGCATTAGGGTAAAGCACCATACATGCCAAACACCACTGCAAATACCTGCAAGTGAACTTTCGGCATTGACAAATGCTTGTTTAGATGTGTGAGGGAAAGAAGGAAGGCAAGGCACAGGATTGCAAGGCTTGGGGGAGGGAGGGACACAACTGAAGGGACTGGAAAAAGCAGAAGAGCTGAATAAGTACTTTTGCTCAGTATTTATGGAGGAGGAAAAGGCACGGGACCAAAGCTTAGAGCAAGGGGAGGGAGGGAGGGCAAAAGGTGGATCAGAACCTGTTCAGTGTAGAAAGAGTTAGGAAGGAATTAGGCAGGTTGAAGGTGGACAAGGCAATGGGGTCGGACGGTTTGCACCCGGGGGGTGATCCGGGAACTGAGGGAGGAGTTGGCTGCCCCACTGACAAGACTATTCAACTTGTCTCTGGATATGGGAAGGGTGCTGGAGGACTGGAGGAAGGTGGATGTAGTGCCATTACACAAAGGGGTAGTAGGGAGGCGATGGAAAACTATCGCCCAGTCAACCTCACCTCAGTGGTGGGAAAGGTCATGGAGGCACTAATAAAGGAGAGGATGGTGTACTACCTGAAGGATAGTGGCTTGCAGGATGACAGGCAGCATGACTTTATGAAGGGGAAGTCATGCCAGACAAATCTGACTGAACTCTTTGATTGGGTGACACAGATGGTCGACCAGGGAAGGGCGGTAGAAGTAGCCTGTCTGGACTTCAGTAAGGCCTTCAACACCACCCCAGATAGAAGGTTGGTGAGCAAGCTGGAAAGTGTAGGGGTGGATGAGAAAATAACCAGGTGGGTGGAGAACTGCTTGGCAGACAGACTTCAGAGAGTGGTGGTAAATGGGGTGTACTCCAGGATGGAGAGGGTGATGAGTGGGATGCCCCAGGGGTCAGTACTGGGACCCCTCCTTTTTAATATTTACATCAGCGATATAGCAGAAGGGCTAAGAGGGAGGGTGTGCCTATTTGCTGATGATATGAAAGTCTGCAATAGGGTGGACACCCCAGGGGGTTGGAGGACATGAGGCAGGACCTGAAGACTCTTGAGGGATGGTCAGAAACCTGGCAACTGAAATTCAATGCCAAAAAGTGTGCTGTGATGCACTTGGGGTGTAGAAACCCATGAGCAAGTTACACAATAGGAGGGGAGAACATCAGAGTAACAGAGCAGGAGAGGGATCTGGGGATCATAGTATCAAGCAATCTTAAGGTAGCTAATCAATGTAGCAGGGTGATGGGGAAGGTGAATTGAATGTTGGTATGCATTGGCAAGGGCAAAATGAGCAGAAGAAAGGAGGTGCTGATGCCCCTCTACAAAGCCATGGTGAGGCCACACCTGGAGTATGGAGTCCAATTCTGGAGACCACACCTACACAAAGAAGACATAGATGGAATAGAGAAAGTTCAGAGAAGGGCAGCTGGGATGGTGCAGGGCGTGCATGGAAGACTTACAAGCAGAGGTGTAAGGAATTGGATCTGTACACACTGGAGACTAGGAGGGAGAGAGGGGACGTGATTGAAACTTTTAAGTATGTGAAGGGAATCAACAAAGTAAAGGAAGGGTGTTTACTTAAAAGGAAAGAGGGGACTATAACTAGAGGGAATAGCCTAAGACTGCAGGGAGGAGGATGCAGAGGCAATGTGAGGGGGTAAGTCTTCATGGAGAGGTTGGTAGAGCCTTGAAACAGATTTCCAGAGGAGGTGGTGGGGGTTGAAACTGTGGAGGGATTCAAGAGCGCTTGGGACAGAAATATGGAGCTGAGTAGTGGGGGGAGGGGGACCAGAGGGAGGAGGGGTGAGTGGGGGGTAAGGGGCAGACTAGATGGGCCAGTGGGGTCCTTTTCTGCCAACAAGATTCTATGATTCTATGAATTACTAACACACTAACATACTAAAATGCCAGCAGAATAGGCCTAATGGTCTTTCATGTCTGCTCGTTTGGTCAACCCCCACCCTGGGAACTGACCTTGCTGCCCCCCTCGCCCTCTCTGGCTTCTTCCTTCCCAGTCCCAAATATTCTTGCTGTACAGCACTTTGCTTCCAGAACCCTTCCCCTGTACGTGTCCCACCCCCTTTTGAATCTCACCACCGTCTCCGTCTCCACCAGCCCCCTCAGTGAAGTATCACCGCCTCCTTTCTCCCCTGAATCTCCCCCCTCCAGCTTCCACCCATGCCCTCTAGTTGCCCCCCTTCCTTCGGAGCACCCTGACTGCTCCTCCCCTATTTACCCACTTTATGTACTTGAAGACCTCTATCACATCCCCCCGGTCCCTTCTCTCTTCTAATGTGTACATATTTAGCTCTTCGAGCATCTCCCCATAGGTCCTGTCCTCCAAGCCCCAGATCAATTTGGTTGCCCTCTTCTGGACTCTCTCCAGGAGTTCAATGTCCCTCTTTAAGTGTGGCCTCCAAAACTGCACTCAGTACTCAAGGTGCGGCCTTGCCAAGCAGTTATACAGAAGGAGTATCACTTCCCTCCTTCTGGAGGTGATCTTCTAGTGATGTATCCCAGCATCCTGTTGGCCTTGGCTGCTGCCCTCTTACTAGTCTCAGAGTTGTTCATCTTGACATCCACCACAACCCCCAGGTCCTTCTCAGCCATTGAGACTTGTAGCATTTCCCCCCCAGGGTGTACACTTGACCTGGGTTTCTGGCTCCCAGGTGCAGTACCTTGCCTTTCCCTGCATTGAACCTCAGCTTCCACTTTCTAGACCACTTTTCCAGATCCTCCAGGTCCCCCTGTAGGGCCACCCTCTCCTCCTCCCCATCCACCGCCAGTTTTGAGTCATCCACAAAGAGACTCATCTCACTCCTGATACCCTTCTTTATGTCAGAGACGTAGGTGTTGAACATGAGGGGCCCAAGGACCAATCCCTGAGGGACCCCACTAATAACCCTCCTAGGGGATGAGACTATCCCACCAACCATGACCCTCTGAGTCTGGTCCTGGAGCCAGTTGCCTATCCATCTGATCATCTGGTTCCCACCCCATTTCTCCCAGCTTATCCAACAGGCCCCCGTGAGGAACAGAGTCAAACGCCTTGCTGAAGTCAAGAAAGAGGACATCCACCGGTCCACCTAGGTCCAAGGCACTCATCACCCAGTCATAGAACTCCACAAGGTTTGTCTGACATGATTTCAGGATGAATCCATGTTGTCTATCGTCCAGGCACCCTGACTTTTCCAGGTCCCCACGTAGCCTCTCCTTGACAATGGCCTCCATTACCTTGCCAACCACCGATGTCAGGCTGACGGGCCTGTAGTTCCTTGCCATCTTCCTTGATCCCCCCTTGTGGATAGGCAATACGTGCACCACCTTCCAGTCCTGGAGCACCCACCCTGTCCTCAGAGAGATGCTGAAAACTCCACCAGGGGTTTCACCAGGACATCTACCAGTTCCTTCAGCACTCTGGGATGTAATTTATCTGGCCCAGTGTTTTCTCTGTCTTAAGGGACCTGAGTGCTTCCCTCACTCTCTCTGCCAAGATTTCCACCTCCACTACCTCGTCCCCCTGCTTTGCCTTCCCCCCTCCTACCAGTGATGGTCCCCCCTCTCCCCAGACCCGCCGTTCATTGGTATGGGTCCCCCTCCAGTTTCACTGTCTCCTCCCATGTATGATGCAGCCCCTATTTTCCTTAGGAAAACTGAGGGAAAGTACTCATTTAGTACCTCAGCCTGCTCCCCCGGGTCTTGTGCCCATCCCTCCCCTTTTTAATCCTGCTAATCTGCCCCTTCACCCTTTGTTTTTCCCCAGTGTATCTAAAGAATCCCTTGTTCCCTCTCCTAATTTCCCTGGCCAGGTTCTGCTCCTTCTTTGCCTTAGCTGCCCTCACCACCCTAATGGCCCTTCTGGTCATCAGCTCATACTCCCCTCGATCCCTTTCACTCCTTGAGCACTTGAAATGCCTATAAGCCACCTTCTTTCCCCTCACCACGTCCTGAACCTCCCTGGTACACCAGCAGGGTTTACGGGCCCTACTGTATTTTTGTCTTACTCTTGCACAGGTGCTGGTAGCATCCTGCACTCCCCTCCTGATGATTTCCCACCTACTGTCAACATCCATGTCTGGCCCAATCCCATCTAAATGCTTCTAAGGATCCTTCCCATTTCCTTGAAATCCACCCCCCTGAAGTCAGTTACTGCTGTCTTTGTGCAGCCTTCCACCCCTCCTAGGTCCAGGCAGAACCAGACCATGGCATGGTCACTCCCCACCAACGGGTCCCTTACCTCCAGGCCCCCAATCTGGTCACTGTCTGCCAGGACCACTTCCAGTATCCACGCCTCCCTGGTCAGTTCCCCCACCTGCTGAGTTAGGAACACATCCTGAGAGACATCCAACAACCTCTGTTCCCTGGCCACCTAGGATATCATAGTCTCCAAGTCCATTCCTGGCATGTTTAAGTCCCCCAACACCACCAAACTGCAGTGTCTCCCAACATCTGCCACCAGACTCTCCTCCAGCTCCTCCGCCAGCGCAGGGGGTCTGTACACCACTCCAATTTTTACTCTCTTGCCCCCCCTTGTTATCAAAGTGACCCAAATCACCTCCACAGTTCCATCCACCTCCTCTACTCTCCTATGCCAATGTAGTTTTTGACTATTATTGCTACCCCTGATCCCCTTCCCCCTCCCCTGTCCTTCCTGAACATGGTGTAACCCTCCAGGATCAGGTCCCAGTCGTGCCCTGTGGTGGCCCAGGTCTCAGTGACCACTGCCACATCCACCTCTCCCTTAGTTAACATCACCAGGAGCTCAGGTATTTTATTGCCCAAGCACCTGGCATTTAGCAGGACTACCTTCCACCCTTTCCGTATACTTCCATTTCCCCTGCTCACGTTCCCATGGGGATTCTGTCTTCCCCCGGTCAGCACTTTACCAGTTGGCCTTTTTCCACATTCCTCCAGCTCCCCAGGGGGGTGGAGACAGAGTCCCTCCTTTATTGGACCTCCCTCAACAGCCTTTTCTCCCATCCCTCCCCCTTTCACAAGTTTAAACACCACCTTTCACCAACGAACCCCTCTATTTTCAACTTAAGGATTTCTCTCCCTTCCAAATTGAGATGGAGCCTATCTCTAGCATATAGCCCCTTATCCTCCTAGTTCTTCCCCCAATCAACCATCAACCCATACCCTCTGGCCCCACACCACTCCCTAAGCCACTGGTTTATCTCCCTAATCTTCCTCTTGTGTTCCCCACTAGCCCTTGGCACTGGCAGGATTTCCAAGAAGGAAATCATGCATCCTATGTCATGACAGACCCTGGCAAGCTCCCTAAACCCTGTCTGTATCTCTAGCTTACGATTTCCCTCAATGTCATTGGTACCCAGGTGGACCAGTATATCCGGGGAACCTCCACAATCCTTTGCCAGCTGATATACCTCATGCTTGGCCCTGTGCACCATTAGTCCAGGGAAGCATTTTATTCTAACCAGGCAGAATTCTCCCTCCCTATCTCATTTGATACCCCAATCATGGAATCACCCAACAGGAGCACTCTGACCACCCCTTTTCCTCCATTTCTCCCCCTTTCATGTCTCTCATCCTTTCTACTGACCCCTCCCCCCAGCCAGCTCCTTGCTCCACCCCCTATCTGGGTGCCACCTGCCGCCCCCTCCTTATTTAATCCTGGCCACCCCTCCCTCTGATCCTATGCCTCCTCCTCCCGAGTATCCTTTCTGTACCCCACACCACCCCCATTACTGCTCGTGGACTGGTCCTTCCCCCATCTGCCAAACTTGCCTGGCCCGTCCTCCCTTCCTTCCCATCTCCGTTCAGCCTCTCCTTGCTTGTCGTACTCCCCTGGCCTAAACCCACAGCTCCCTTTACTGTATCCTCCTTGTACTTCTGGTCCTTCTCCTTGCCCTTTCCTCCCAACTGGTCCTTCTCCTTGCACTTTCCTACCTCTACCCCCTCCTCCTCCTCCTGCTCTGATCCCCCACTCCCCCTATTTTCTCACGTTCCAAGTTCCTCCCTTTTCTTCCTGCTATCTGGCCCCTGCCTCCTACCCCCCACTCCCTTTCCATCTCTAACCACCCATGTCATGGCTACATCACCCCTCATCCTCAAGCAGAAGAAGAGAATTGAAGTGGTTACTGAGTTTAAGGTCCAATCCACCTCCCCCTTGCTTCCTTCTGTCCAGCCCCAGCCATCTGCCTACTTCCCTGAGAATGTCCTCCCTTTGGCCCCCCCGTGAGGGTCCCTAGACACCTGCCTGCTTCCTTGGTAGTGTCCTCCTTTTGAGCCCCTCTGTCAGGGTCCCTATGTGATCCCAGAGTACTCTCCTGCACTCCTTTCCCTATGCATCTGCCCCTAGTGCTTGCTGCAACCCTGTGGGAGAGCCCCTGCCCTATTCCCCAACCATACCTCCCTCCTCCCTCCCTCCAGCTGTCTCCTAATGCCCTCAACCTCCTCCCTAAGCTGTGCCAGCTGGTAGCACACTGGACAACCACTGAACTTCCAAGCCCAGTCCAGTATGATGGCCGCCCCACACCCTGTGCACCCCACCACCCTCACAAAGATGCTGGCCCTGATTACATATGGTCCCATCCCCCTCAAAGTAGGTTTTCTTGGGTGAACCACCAGGTTCTCCACTAGTGCAAGATACACCCCATCCACTAATCAGGTCACTCACTAATCCTAAATACAGTCCCACAGTAAACAGGTACCCCCGTTACTAGGTGCAGTACTACACAGTAAACTTATAGGAGAAGTGTACAACTTCCTAAACTCCTGTCTCCTAGCCTTTAAACCCAACCCCCAGTGGCTAGAACTACATGAGCAGCACCTGAAGCCTTTTCCTCCAATTGCAGGGCAGGTGTTCGGCTATAAATGAGCCGAGCTTTGGGGAAGGAGGGGTGGGGGAGGGTGGTATTAGGGCCTACACCCGACTCTCACGAGAGTCTGCCCCTCACTGCACCTCCAAGCACTACCAGCTAAAAAAATCTTTCAAGTCTACTTACTCTCACAGCCTCCAGCTAGAAGCTTCATCCCCTTCGCCTCTAACTGAAGACGGCTATCTTCCAGAGAGTGTAATCTGCACCATCCCACTGCAAAACTGAGATACTCCCAGCTCCCTGAATTTTAAGTCAGAACACAATTACCTGAAGCAGCTTACAGTCTCCACAGAATCTTCCAGAGAGTGTAGTCTGCACCACCCCCACTGCAAAACTGAGACACTCCCAGCTGAATATAAAAGTACAGCAAAAGTTCTACACACTTGTAAATTACATCAAGACCTACAATTAATGTTAGCAATTAAATGCAATGCATAACTGAGGCTTTTAGCTGATAATCTGATTCTTTGCATTTGCTTAATTAGCCATCTAAACATGCAGTTCAAATGGGACAACTGAACTATGATGAGCGCGAGGTCTTCAACACCATAAACATCCAACACTGATGGAGAAAGTAGTTCAGGTAGATAGCAAGTTTGTTTGAGGTAGGAAGCAGACAGTGTTAGTGGGTAGTTACCACTCACCACACAGAGTAGAGGGATATACTGAGTGGAGTAAAACAGTGGTTGATGCTGAGTCTATTGCTATTTAACATAATCATCAATTACCTGTTAGTCTGAGTCAGTAGCAAGCTTCTAACATTTACTGATGCTATAAATGTTTGCTGATGACACTAAAGTGGCCAAAGCAGTGTACATAAGATGGGGATGTGCTGCAGGGGCTGGCACACATTAGGTGTGTGGTCCAAGAAAACGGGTTTACTACAAAGGATCACCTTTCCAGAAGATTGTCCTTACTGAAGGGAAAATACAGGTGGTAGTTACAGTTCTGCTAATTAAATGGAAACATCAGTGTAATAACAAGTTAGTGCAATGCTTTCTGGGAGTTGTAGTTACAGCTATATTTTTGTGTGAAAAATCTGGATTGCAAGCATACCTCTCAACCTTCTGCTTCATAATTCAGGGACAAGGCTTAAAAAAAATCAGGGGCAAAGGACCAAAATCAGGGACACATTTTCAAAATTGGAGATATCAACTCAGGAAGCTGGTAGAATAAGGGGCTTAGTGCAAAATGCGTTTTCTAAGGAAGAACAAGTCTGTAACTTTAATGTCTGATATTATTTTGAGATTGCAACTCCCAATGTCAAGTCATGGAAACACAATTTTTGGGAGGGACAGAGTAAAGTTCTGAGGCAAAATCAGGGATGTCCCTGAAAATCAGGGACAGTTGAGAAGTATGATTGCAAGTATACCCAATGGGTGCACTAGTGGACAACCCAAACAAAGAAAATAATTTCTGGTTAGGAGTAAACTGAAACCAGGAAAGTAACGTGCTCTACTAGCAGTAGAGCAAATACAGTGTTAGAGTTTGGAGAGGGAAAAGGAATAGGCTATAGGTGATAATTAACCCCCTTCATAAGGCCATGGTTAAACATACACTGGAGTATATGATTATGGGTACAGTAAAATGTGTTTCTTATGGTTTCACTAGTGTCTCTCAAGCTGGTTGGGCGAGAGGACCAGGATCTGTTTGCCCAACCAGTGTAAGAGGCACTTATGAAACAGTGAAAAACACTTTACTATACCCATAATCATATTATATGGCAATGGATTACTATATTGAGAATACTGGATAGGCAACTATGCACAACCAGTGTGTTCTGCTGCAGAGGGGTTCTGATTCCCTCTGACCTCGAGAGGTCACTGGGAATCAGAACCCCAAGGTGTCAGAAAACACTAGAAGGTGGCAGAAAACACTAGTTGTACATAACATTGTTCATCTTGTATTTTTTATAGTGTATAGTATTATGTGAAATGTGTGTGGGGCAGTTCTTTCACTTTCAGAACAAAACTGACTTGTGCAGTCTCTAGAGGTTTCAGAATGGTGTTGTACCACAGAAGGGTACCATCACATTCCATTATCTCTGAACTGTGGTACAACAGCACTTTGAAAGGGATGGAATTCTGTACAGATCAATGCTCTGCTACACATTATATTATCATTATAGGTTCAGTCAAAATGTGTTCTTTTGCAGAGATTTTTACTCTAGTATTTTTTGTGCTCCCCTGCAGTGTACACATTGTTTGGCTGATGTCGGACACTCTTTTACATCGGTTGTTATGGTGAATCTTGTCATGGTGGTGTTGTGGCTGTAGTATTCTTGCTGTGGGCTGTGTATGGTCAGTGAAGCTAAGAACTTTAAAGGTATCTGGTTTATTTTTCTATCTTTTTTTATTCTGTGTTTTTTTAGCAGTGACACTGGTGTGGAGGCCTTAAAGAGGGAATCTGGTGGGAAAACCAAGCTTACCGTTTGCTGTATTCTGTCCTTGTGATGCAAATCACAATGTAGTTTGATAAAAATATTGAGTCTATGTCCCAAAAACTGATTTTCTTCCCTGCTGCACTCCGCGCTGTCTGAGAACAGATCGGGCTACCACTGAAGCGGAAGTGACATCACCTCCAGAATATACCAATTAGCGTGTGTTCTGGAGGGAGTGGGAAACACAATAGCTGATAACCACGTGGTATATCTCTGCTCTAGTGACAGCTGCCATCCTGATGTTAGAGACATTTCTAGTAAAGTAGTAATTATAGTTTTAAACAGTGTTACTTTCTGTGGAGATAGTGATTTCTTTGGCTGAGTCTGATCATCTTTTATGTTTTAACTGTTTCTGCATTATTTCCTCTCTGAATCACTGTCTGTCTTAAATCCCTACATTGGTTTTTCTTTTTCCCCTGTATATATACCATTTATGTAGTGCTCATGATCGTTTGCTGTTACTGCTGATCACAAGCCTCCACTGCATATAAATCATTTTTATTACATGGACTGTACTTTTTAGTGACTGTCATTGTCTGTGCTTTTAGTCTGTGAAAAGGTGGAAGAGGTCTCAAACTCCATGCTTGTCACATTGAATGTCGTGGCATACATTTCACCTAGAGATCTGTGATTTTGTTTCTGAAGAGCTATATATTTTTTTATTATTGTAGCAGCATCCTGCATTGTGCTATTGTTTGAAATTAGGTGTGCTGCTGCTATATCTGCAATAATATTGCTGGATGTGTGACACTGTCAGATTGTGCTGCCTTTTCAGTCTTGTGAGCTGCATAAGGATGGGTCCTGTGTACTAACCAGCCAATGTCTGCTGCCTCTCTCATTTTCATCTAACAATCTTTTTATATTTGCCCTTTGTATGTAAATCCATCTGTGGTGAGACTAACACTGTTGTATCTGGTGCTATTTGATGGGTATGTATTGCACATATGAACATTTCTGGGGATTAAGTAAAATACAATGTTGGCACTCTGCAGCACTGTACTGTTCTACTGTTGAGTTTGATCTGCCTCATGTTTTCTTGATGATATATTGTTCACTGTGCACTCCTTCAGTTGTGCAACAAGGTAATACACTTCGAATTTGGCTAATCACCTGTAATAATTTTGTCATTTTTCACTGGTGCTCTTTATTATTTGGCTATTTTTCCTTAGTGTTATAAAGATGCCTGCTTGGTGTGTGGCTGGGTATTGTGGAAACACAACTAAAATGGGCTTTTCACTATTCAGCTTCCCAAAGGATCCCCATTACAGATCACTGTGGGACCATTTTGTTAAAATAAAATGTGTGGATTGGTTGGGTGCTAACAACACCGGTGTTTTGTGTTCAGCGCATTTTGCTGAGTCCTGCTTAGATCAAACTATTCTTGTAATGTATCGCATGAAGCTTGCTCATGGGGTATGTCTCCCACCAGATTCTGTAACTACTATACATAATCCAAAGTGTCCTGTTATTATCCACCAACCCAGTGTTCATTGGAAAAATACTTTTATGAGAACCCGATGAAGAAGAGGAAATCAGGCAGCACCTTTCAGAAGAGGCAACTAGCTGAGATATGGTTCTTTATAATTCATTCACAATTCATTTATAATGCATTTGTTTAATGTTTTTGCTCCATCTACTACCTAGTGCGGCAGTTTTGCTTCACTCCATTCTCCACCCTCTGAGAGACCCCGACTCTGACCGCAATGTGTTGTGTTATCTTGGAACCCTTTGACTCCCTGACTATTTTTATCTTTTTTGGGGGTAGGGGGTGGTGCCATGTTTCCCATATTACCAGCCCAACCTCCTCAACCCACCCAACTCCTTTGTAACCAATCACCAGTTCTCAGTGGCTTACTCCCCAAGGCAGTGCCGCTAAGACAACACCACCACATGGAAACAGGTCCAGCTTACCAGATGCATCACTGTGCCCATCAGATCCCCCAATGGATGTGATTGCAGTGGTTGGCCATCTTATGGAACATGGTCTTAGTTGTGATATGGTACTTTGGGTGGCTGCAGTACCAGGAGATGACTTCATCCCTGGGACAGGCAATATTTTTTGAGGATGCTAATCCCCTTGGGATTTGCCATGTACAATGACATCAGTGGGATGAACCCGATGTCCAGTCAAACTCCACACATATGCAGCATTGGTCACATCAGATCCTACAACCTCCTCCATGGGTCCGCACTTTGCAATGGACACTCAATCTCACCACCATCCTCCCTGTCTGATGGCCTGAGTATGGATTGTATGCCAGGTCGCACTCATCACTGGTGGAAATCATCCTCCTGTGCCAACAGTCATGCACTACTCCCTGCCATTTTCAAAATTTTTGTTCCCTGTCACTCGATGCATGTCATAATGTGGGCAGGTGCCACCACCTACTGTAAGTCAGCCAGATGACCATGAAGCTTGACCTACACGTGACTTGGCAACGCACATTTTCCAACAACCATTTACTAGTGTATCACGGTCTACATGGTGCTTTTCTATCCACCCTTTCTGCTGAAGGACAGCTGTGTATTGATGCTCAGTCCTTCATTCCTGAACTGAGCCATAATCGACCAGAGTAGTTGTTGAACCCTGGTCATTAATGTGGTGTGAGGTGTTAGTTTTATTAACATTTCTTGTCTAGTTGCTGATGTTAGTTTTTATTTTTTGGGGCATTGTTGTAATGTAATTTTCTATTCATATAGGTTTTTGTGCTTCTTCAACCATGTCTTGCCAATTCTAACAGACCCCCACACCGCCCATCCACACATCATGACCGTGATTAACCTTCAGCTCGATAGCTGTGTGCTGGTCCAGCCGATGGTCATGCCTCATGCTGCCAATGGTTTTTGTACATCATTTCTCTCCCACTGAACCCAATGCCGGTGTGTACACAGTCAGATGTGCATGGTGGAGTGCTCACATCAGCTAAAGTCCTGCAGCAACCTCCGCTTTCATGCATTCACAGATTTGTTCTATGTGCAGGCCTCTACCTGGGGCCATTCATTAGGCCTGAGCATCTCACCTTCATCCCCATTGAGAGGACAGATTTTCTCTGGATGCTTAATCATCTCCATCCACAGCTGGCCAAAGGCTGACTGTTTGTAGCCAGAAAAAGTGGATGTCAGTGTTGAATGAGTTAAGGCATGTATGCATCAGTCCTACATGCTACTATGCTTGCTTCCAATTTTTATTTTTTTATTTTCTTTTCTCTCACCTGGCTTTTCCCTTGTTTACAGTATAGTGGACAGTGGCAAATGTCTTTTGAGAAATTATTGTATTTAACGTATTTCAAAATTATTACTACTGTGTGCCCACCTCCTAGCTACGCTGCCGTTATGACACTGTGTTCCACAGTGTGAGTGTACATTTGTGCCTCCACCTGTGAAATGCATTGCATATTATGAGGCATACTTTGCCTGTTCTCCGCCCCTCCACCCCCAAAATCCCTGGGTCACAAACATCCAGCTTATTGTGGTAGTAGGTGATTTGCTAATCTGTTCATTTGCCATGTCAGTTTTCACATAGTCATGTGCTGGATTGTTTTCTCCAATGTCACATGTATACACACACATGCAGGCTCTGTCCCTTTCTATACAAGACAGTAAATTGTCTCCTATAACCACTATCTTGGTGCCTTCACCAAGGTGCTACACTGAAGGTTTTGTGTAAGTAACACCAGCTGGTACGGTGCATCTGCCCTATGGCTGCTAAGTCTGTATCCCTGCTTCCGCCACCACCCTGCAAACAACAAATTAGCTATGCACCTTCCTGAACATGGGTTATGCGGTGTTGAGTGTGCTGTTGCATACATTTCTTCAAACCTTGGCACCGCCTTGATGGTGATGCTGACCTGTGTCTTGACCTGTTTTGATCATAATTGTTTATTTGACTAGTTTCTGCTAATGTTTGATGTGTTCATAGGTTTTTGTCAATTAAACTTATCATGTTTTCACTCACAGACGTGTTTATGGCTTGAGGTGATTTCCATGTGGTTAACTGCTTGGTTTCACTTTTACACCATGCTGATGAGCTCCAACCAGAGTGAAACATGTTTGTTTATTTAGTTTAAAGTTAACATTACCAAGAAGCAGAATACGATGGTAAGTATTGCATGAACTGTGTACCTCAGCATGTGATCCATACATGGTCATATCTTGCTTGCATGCTTGCTATCATTACACATGGTGACTTGGTTACATAATGCATTAATGTGCATGATTTTATTATTTATTTTATTTTACAAATTGCATGTATAGTTATAGAGCCTTTTTGTTCAGGTGATACAGCAGTACGCCAATGATGCCACAGCAGAGGTTGTTAATGGTGAAGATCCAATGCCAGATCAGACATCGTTACCAGAAGTGTTCCAGGATGAGTCTTCTACTGCAGGTTACTTAGAAGTGGCATTAGTTGATCGGCAAAGTCAAAGTAATGTGCATTCTGCATTTGCTGATAAGAGCACACTGTATACTGCTCCAAGACCTCCACATCGCTCAGTAGATAAGAAGTGCTACTATCTTACATTTATTTCTAAATTTTTTTTAAGCGGTGGTATGGTAAAATTGTTCTCAGTTGGTGTGAAACTGTTGTTTTGCAGTAGGCGCTGGCATGTAACGACTTTAAGTGCATGGTGAGCGTGGTACATGCCCCACCATAACTGATATTGCTGTATCACTATGTGTGCTGATCATGAAGTTGTCATTGGCTATTTAACGCTACTGAGCATGTGAATGGTGGACAGTTGGAGATGATTGACACCAGTGTATGCAGTGTACTACACACCTGCATAATTACCAGAAGATCCTGCCATAGGCTGTGCTACAATGGGGCACAACCTGGCACATGGCTCAGTCAACAAATGGTGTGCACTGGTTCATGTCCCACTGATCTGAATCCCTACTACAGTGCTATATGTTGCAGATTATTTATTTAAAAGTTGGTAACCATGAAAAATTACCATGAACAGAAGCTGTTTTCCAGATGCGAACTGGTGGTGGGGGACACGAGTAAGGTAAATACAACAAAGGTACAACAACATATAGAGAGTATACTTCACAGTTGTTATTTTCACTATGGATTTCAATAATTACAAATGATATTTACATAGGTATAAACAGTGAGTGATAGTACGAAAAGTGGTGGTGGCCATACAGATGTAAGCAGGGTCTATGGATGAGAGCAAATGAAGGTAGCGTCAGGGGTTGGTCCGAGTAAGCACTTAAGAGCAGGTAATGAGGGATAGAGGCAGATTTGTGGGGGAAGACTGTTCCATAGCTAATGAAGTCTATACGGGAAAGAAAGTTTGCCAACTGAGGTGTGGACACAAGGGAGTGAAAAGGTAAGGGCACATCTCGAACACGAGTTGTAGGTAGACTTAGTATCAGGAGTAAGGAGAGAGGCAAGGTCAGATGGAAGAAACAAGTTTTTACCAGTGAAGCTGGAGCAATGAGAGGAATGCCTTTGTGCAAGTGACTGGAGGGAAAGGGAAGAGTAAAGGTCACAGTGGTGAGTTAAGTCTGGAACAGCTAGTAGCTCTGGATGGTTTGGTGAGGATGGCCCTGCTTCTTGTGTCTCTTGGTGGGGGGGTGGCCTTGTTTGTCCTGAGTCTGGGGGTGGGATGGCTACACGTCTCCTGACTTTGAGTTGGGGAGGCCTGTCCAGTTCCCTGTATTCAGTTGTGCACATTGAATACACCATTATTTTTGCTTTATTGCATGTTTCCAGTACAGTACTTCAATGGGTAACCATTTCTTATTATTATCTTAGGAGTGGCAACATCTGTGAAAATGGTTGATGTGGCAGCTCAGACTGAGACATTTGTTCCTGAACCTTGTCTGCCCAACATGGTTAGCTCTACCCCAATCCCATCTTCATATTCTGAGTATGATTCTGGGGATGAGATTTGGGATGAGACTGATTCCTCATATGAACCATCACTGATTGATGATGAGGATGATTACATCATCAATGAATCCATGTAAGTTAACTAAACTGAAAGCACTCCATGCAGTGCAAGAAAGCAGCAGCAAAGGCAAACAAGATGCTGGGATGCATAGCTAGGGGGATCAGTAGTAGGAGAGAGGAGGTTATACTGCCCTTGCACAGGTCACTGGTAAGGCCGCATCTAGAGTATGGAGTTCAGGACTACCTCAAAAAGGACATTAACCTGCTGAAGAAGGTACAGAGGAGGGCTACAAAGATGATAGCAGCAGGGCAAGGCATATGAGGAGAGGTTGAGGGCACTGAACATGTACTCTCTGGAAGACAGGAGAGAGAGGGGGCATGATTGGGACAGTCAAGTACTTGAAAGGGATAAATAAGGTTGATAAGGAGAGTCTGTTTAAGCTGAGTGGCAACCATATCACAAGGGGGCACAGTCTTAAGCTGGAGGGTGGGAGGTTTAGGAGGGAGGTCAGGAAGTACTTCTTCACACAGAGGGTGGTGGACACTTGGAATGCACTGCTGGAAGAGGTCATCTCATTGAAGACAGTGGGCAGCTTTAAGAGGGCTGGGATAGGCATGGGGAAGGTAAGAATCATGGGTAGGGAAGATGGGAGGAGTGGGGAGGGAGGGCAGGGACATTAGCTCAAGCTGTGGACCCTGCAATACAAGCAAACTTGATAGACCAAATGGCCTTCTTCTGCTGGCTTCTTCATATGTTCATATGTAAACTATCTTTTTCTGCTATTTGGTACTCTTAGCATTTGTATGACCATGTAATGTTGTGATAAAAGTGAGATATACCATTGTGCTCATGGCATGACTATGCAGGTAAATAACAGCATTTACTAAATGGGCAAGGATTTCAACCAAGCATATCTGTTGTTGGTTGTGAGTCTGAAGTCTGTAATGCAAATCTAAAACTAAAAACACCTACATGATAGGTACTATAGAAGGTGACATCAGTGATCTAGTTATACATAGTGCTGAAGTGTGGGAGGTTTTGTGAGGTGGGTAATGTACTTGGACTTTGAAAAGATAAGACAAAGACAGGAGAGGATACCTCTGTTACTGGTATCACTGAAGGTTGTTCGGCATGGGAAGTCGACGTGTAAATAGAAATTGTCAAAACCATTACAGTGAGAGAAATGGCAGGTGTAACATGATTCTGGTACCAGTACGAACTGAACAACAGCATTTGGAGGAGATATATCAAATTGTTACTGTAAAAATACAATTCCTGATCATGATCCTTAGGCAGACCAGATGTACCAAGCAGGCATTACACATAATAATACTGTTTACATGTCATAAAAATGAAGTTTTTAATGTTTTCTGTCATTATGTGGACAGTGTTCCATGAGATGCAGTACCATTCCTGATGAAGCCTTTGAACTTGTTTTTCAGGGATACCCATGAACAGGTTCCAGCACAAAGCAATGCAGATACAGAAAGAAAATGTATTGCCTTTGAAAGTTGTCTGATATCCCTTATTGAAACATGTACACAGTGTAGAGAGAGAGATGCAAGTCATGTATTTCAAGTATCAAGGGATCATTCATAATTGTAAAACAGACGTGCCAGTTGTGGCTATGAAAAAGTATGGCGTTCACAGTCTTATGTAGCAAGATACCCCTCTGGAAGTATAATGCTGTCAACAACAATGGCCTGTAGTGGAACCTCTCCTCAAAAAATTACAGTATATGCATGATGAACAATATGAACATTGTGACCATTTTGACCACAACGTTTTACAAACACTGTTGTGAATATGTCCAGCCATCCATCTGCCAAACCTGGGCTGAGGAGAAGGCAAAAGTAATTGAACAAATTAAGACCAAAAATCGGAAACTGCACCTTAGTGGTGATGGGCATTGTGACACGCCTGGCCACAGTGCCAAATTTGGGACATATACATTGATGAACCTTCAGATTCATAAGATATTAATGGTCAATTTGGTCCAGGTATGACATCAACACAGACAACACTGCCTTACTGTGGTGATGTGCCCAGCACAGTACTGTTAACTTTGTAGAAATTTAAACTACTAGTTATACTTAACAGCAATCTCAATGGTTGTCCCATTTTGTGTGATTCGAGCAGTCTCAGGAGGCAGGTGTTTCTATGTGCCAGGTACTTCCACTTTGTCTTGGTACTGTTTTTATGTAACACACTGATAGAAATGGCATAGTCACAATTACTACATTTCATTGCCTGGTATTTTCTTATTATTTTTTGTTTTTGCAACACACACGTGCCATCACTGTCCAGTTGCTACTTTGTAGGGATTCTGTCCCTGGTGGTACACTTATCCCTTACTGCCAGCTAGCAACACCTGCTGTCACTCACCCAAGTAAAATGTTGTATCTCTTTGTAAGGTGGTTACTGCGTAAGGGTTGGTCCCTTCTTTCAGTGGCTTGAGCTACTGGACAGCAGCAACAGCCATCTGTTCATGTGTGGAGCTACATTTCCCTGTCGTGTCTTATTGCTTACTTAATGCATTTCACAGTTGTTTTGAGGTAATTCATGCTGCACTCTCATGCCACACAATGTAACTGGTACATGCATTAATGCCTTGTATACCCATGGTTTATTGTGGGTTATAGCTTATTAACCCCACACCATTTTTAAAGTCTTCTGGTGGACAGCATGTCATGACCCACCCTCCAACACATCAGACACCTACCACAGTACCCCTGTTATCTTTGTTGGCAGATGTCATACAAGTACATGGCACTTATTAGTTTAAAACAATGTCTTCCTACTGCTTGCCATACGTGGTGGAGGATGGTGAAAGTTGGATAAAATGCCACAGGGGATATGTGGGTTACCAGGTGTGATGCAAAAAATGTGTATTTCACATGAGAAGCTTAAAAATGGTGTCAGTGGTGGCAACTGAGGTTCATCACTAAAAACTGGAAAACTGTTCATGTAGCATCACTAATGACATTTGTGTCCACAATTGCAATAAAAATGACAGTTTATTTCCCTTCCTGTAGTCCAATGAGTTCAGCTCTGCATACCATATGGAGCTTGAAGAGTTAAAACGGGGACTTGAGGACCTACAAAGGGAAGGGATGCAAATCCAATGCCCAGTGACAGATCGCCACCCTCAGATACAAAGTACCTGAGAGAAAATCATCCAGAATTCCACCATTTTTATGATGTCTGGTACTTTGTAAAAGGTACTGTTTCAAACAAGAATGCATGTAGTTAACACATTTGTGTATAATGGGCTCAGTATTCAGACCTGCGCCTGGCAATGGCACAAGTGGTTGCGCAGCGCAACTGATGTGCACTGGTGCAACTAAGGGGATATATTCAAAAGAGATGTGCGATGGTGCATCTCATCTGAATATAGCAAATAATGTGTGTGGTGCAGCTACAATGTTCTGGTGCATCTCCCAGACAGGTCTAAATACCACGACTGGGAATGCTCCAGTGCAACTGTAGTTGTGCCATGCACAATATCCAGATATTCAGAACTGGATATGCAAATGGGGCCATTTTGCATGCATGGTGTAAACAAAACCATTTCATGTCATTATGGCCCCATTTGCAATGTGTTGTGCAGGGCCCGGCCAGTAATCGCCTGGCACCTGCACAGCATGCAGTTCCTGTACCAGGAGCACAGTAGGACCCCCTCCCCAACCTGTAACCTCCAGCGCTGTGATAAACCCCAAGAGAAGTCCCTTGGTGGTTCAGAGGTCCTCCCATCCAGACTATCCGATCACTGTAACTACAATGAATTAATATCCTCGGCAGTCCAGTGGTACCTCCCTCCCAGTCAGAATCCCCGATCACCATAAATTTGCAGCATTCTCATCCCTGGAAGTCCAATGGTTCCCCCCCCACCCTCACTCACATAGGACCTCAAGCCTACCCAGCTCCCCCCCCGGTCATTGGTGGGCAGCAGAACCATCTGCATACCACTGTGGCTACCCGATGAATGACAGCTTACAGTAGGTGCTGCAAGCCCATCGGTCCACACTGTGGACCGATGGGCTTGCAGTGCATACTGTAATAATTCACAACTTTGTGAATGAATGAACCACTGAAGAACCACTGGACTACCAGAGATGAGAATTCTGTGTATTTAGGGTGATCTGGGATTCTGGCAGGGAGGGTGGTATCACTAGACTGCCAGGGATATTAATTCATTGTAGTCTGCCAGGGCTATAATTTCATTTTAATTATGGTGATTGGGGATTCTGGGGGGGGGGTACCACTGGACTACCAGGGACAATTGAGTATGCTTGTGCATGGTGTTTGTGCACGGTGTTTGGGGTGGGGATGCCACCCACAACCAGTGGCTGCTGTATTGCACACTGCAATACAGTGGTCCACCAGTGGGTGGATTGCAGTTAAGCACATTCTTTATGGGCTCAGCTTTGAGCCCAGGTATACGGCATATCTCTGGGATCATCAGTGATGTGATACTGTCCTCAGTTCTAAGGTCACAGGATTTTTAAAACCATTGTGTTTTATTGACTTGAGTACTTAAGATCTTTGTTAATTTCAAGCTATCGCCAAAAAGTTGGAAGCTGCATCATGTCAGACTGGATGCCAAGAACTAAAACCATGGATCCCAAGTATAAGAAACATGATCTGTTGGATACCACGTTCCATGCCTGATGCCAACAGTGAGGAGATGTTGGCCAAATTTAATTCCATTTGCAATCATGTCCAGGACATGCACATCCATGAAGATAGCTTGTTTGCAGCATGTGCTCATGGACCACTGCAGATTGAGGACAGACAACAGAAATGGCTACAGCCCAGTAATTGTGCAAAGGAATTATGCATGCATGTTTACAATTAACATAATTGCTTGTATTGACATGTGGAGTTAGCAAATGTCATTATGGGATTGAATACAGACTCATTAGAATGGGATTGAATACACTGACCATTGGAAACACTTCATGTCTACTGTGCCCCTAAATGGTGTTGGAATACTCTCTGGATCACCTTAGTCAACAGTGAGTTGATGCTGAATACCTGTGAGGTTACGTGACTTGCATATAATCACACAACTATTCAAGTGTAGACTGGAAATCAAACCCATGTCTGCTAGATGTAACAATCTCATTTACAGCTTTTTACTCTAACCTCTAGCCTATCCTGCCAGTGATGTACTGAGATAGCAACACCACATGACCCCACAGTCATGCAGTATAACAGAACAGTAGTAATGCACCACTTAAATGAACATGCGGTTCTGTTAGTTGCATGTTGCAATAAGAAGGAGGGTTCATTTCCATTATCCTAGCATGTACCAGTCCATATGTTAACAGTTTCTACTTGTAAAAAGAAATTAAAAAATACTGAAGTTTTAATAGCAATAAGACACTTAAAGTGGTTATGATAATGGTTACTCAATAATCCTGTACGGGCATATGGCAGTCAGCATCACCTTGTGCAGCATTACATCATGGTCGGGTTATGAACATAACATTATCCTAGCAACTGGTCAGGCCTTATTACCATTCCAAAGTTGTTATTTATATGGAAAACTACATGGTATGATAAGAAACTACACTGGGTAATATTCATTTGGTTTGGTGCAAACAATAAACTAAAAAGAATCATAGCACAACATAGAACATACTATCCTTCCCACAGATGATAAAGCTTATGTCAAAGTGGGGGCTATTCTAAATGCAAACACAGTCCAGTGCGATGCAAGAAAGTCATCACCTCTCTATCAGACATCATCTTTGGAGAGTTTTCACAGCTTACTGATACAATATGCTCCAAAGTGTGCTGCATTTGGATTCAAGGGGATGTTATGCAGGTAAGGACATTCATACAATGTCTTTGGTGGTCACCCAGCTGAAATACTTACAGTCAGAGGGGGGACATTGGTCCTGGTATGTGTCCACCATGGTCATGGAAGTAATGAGCCATGAGGCACAGCCAAGTCACATCACCCACATGACCACGGGGTGAGGTACAAAAACCAGTGACCACAGACTGATGTTTTCAGTACTGGAACTGGTTTATCATACAGTTGTTATCATATGTACAGCATACTTGGTTTCAATTCCTGAAATTTATCAATTCAATGTATTGGCACCTAATGAAAAAGGGTAATTCAACTGTGTTGTGCTAATCATCTGTTTTGGTTCACATGTGATACACTGTGACAACCAATTGAGAAATTCTATATATTGATAAGTGTACAGCTGTAATCACCTGTCGAGGTTGCCATGACAACAGTAAACCTCTCGAGCTGCGCTCTTGAGGTTTACTTGGTTGTCCTGGCAACTGCTTGAGGTGATTACTTCATGGTTAACCAGTGTCAAGCCTGGAAACTGACTGCAATTAATTTCAATTTTCAGATGTAGCCATCTATCACTTCTTGCACCTAAAGTATTTATTATTTTCTGTTTGCTAAGTAGAAGATTTTCAGCCTGGCAGTAATGGGGTGATGTGTGGAGCAGCATTCTGTCTGGAGGGAAACAAAATCTGTTCTGTTACTCACTCTACATTAACACTAAAACCACACACTTACCACAACATCATTAGTAACCAATGAGAACCATTTCTCAATGCCAAGTTTCACTTTCACATACAGCAGCAGTCACTGGTTCTCCCTGGTTACTAGTGATGTCAAACTTTCCTGCATTTTGATTGGTATTTTTTGAAAGGCACTGCTCAGGCTACAATGATTGTGGTGCCTCAAGTTGTTTGGTAAAATTTATGATGATGTAGTGGGAGGAAAAGCAATGTCTTTTTTTCATTCAGACAGAGTCCTGCTACACACATCACCCTAGTATTGCCATGTGGAAAATCTTCTAATTAGCAAACAGAAAATAAAACAATAGTTCATATACTGAAAGAGATAGCTGACTGCATTTGAAAATTACTATGAATTCAGAGCAGTACACTAGCTCTTTGAATGACACTGCCCACTTACTTAATTACATTCCACGATGATGATACAACATTACAAGTCACCAATCAGCCCTGTCGGTGAAGCCTTCATTCCTGAGCTTCATCAGAAGCCAAAAACCCTACACGTGTCAAATGCCTGTAAATAAAATAAACAATTTCAGGTCTGCTGGTTGTAATGGGACTATTTCAAGTTCCTCACTGTTAAGGAAACTGGACTTGCATTGTAAGAGTGTACTTCACTGCAATTGTTATACTCTTTGCTTCCGGATTCACACAGGATAATGTTGGCTGCATTACATTTCAACGAAAATGCAAGCCGAAATCGAGCAACATATGTCACTGGTGAGCATCGCTTTCTGTGTACACATGCCTAAGTATAAAAAGGGGAAAGAGTTTGTTAGACCGGTGAAGACACAGACTACATATGGTATGAATAACACATACTGTACTTTTTATGCTTTGTCGATGACTGTACATTGAGGGCACCACTGAATAAAATGTGATAAGACACATAAAAGCTTACTGTACATTACATATGGAATGGTTACATGTGGCAAACATAGGAAGATGGCAGTGTAAAGAACTACTCTTATTTTGGGTGTTTACATATGTTATTCACAATACAAAAATACTGAGTAACTGGTATAGGACCATCAAAACAGTTGTTTTGAAGTGAAAATGTTTATCTCATGACAGTAAAACCTTTGTAAAAGATAAAAGATAGCTGTGGCTTGCATCAGTAGCTGCTTAAATAACAGTCTTTATGGAAAGGTAAACAGCTAGATAGATCTGGAACTGCAGGTTGTCATCAGTGCTGTAATCCACAAATGTCTAAATGCAAAAAGTCCACTTGAAGTATTTGAAACTTTGCAATGATGGCAATACCACTAAAGGTTGTCAGTCAACATTCACCTGTAATGAGAAAAAGCAGTAATGTCATAAATGTATTATCATGTAACACAGCCTATTTCTATATGTGTCCACACAGAGCTCATCCGTGCTATACTTGAAAATGTTGAGAAGAGAGTAACTCATAATTCTGTTAGTCTGGATTGGAAAGTGTCACCACACCACCAACTCTCACATCAAAGTTTGATAAACCAGACAAGGACAATGCCATTGAGAGCTGGAAGAAACACAACTGCTTCATTAGTCAGTGAGCCATGAATATCTTTGCAAGTTCAAATCACTATCATGACTATTCCATTTTGAGATACAGATGATGTCATTCACACTGAACAGTGTGTTAAAAAAGTAAAGACATGGTGTTTGAACAACATTACAGTTAACAGCCTTACATAGTCTTGCATCAAAATGTTGATGGACACATTACTTTGGAATACATCAGCATTTATGAGGAATAATGATGTTTTAATATAGTTAATAGCACTGTGTTTCATATGGTGCACAGCGAATGCACAAGCTTGTGTTGTTGATCCAAATGGTCTTTACAGTGTTCACCACTACAGTCCTGGAAGTTTTTTCTCCATTGAAATACATGGTATGGTTACAGAAAATTGTATTTTACTTTTCAATACCAAGTAAAGAATTACAATTGTTATGGTGTGTGCTGCAATTATCCTTTTCAATCCTGTATTGAATATATATGTGATATGACATAGGTAAGAGTGAGATAGTAAAAATATATGCATGAGCTACCATTGAACTCCTGATATCTCCTGAGTGGCAAAACCTCAAATGGGATAACCACTGTCCATTGGCAGCCAGTGGTGTTACTTCTACTCTCTTACTGCCACCCATGTCATGTTCCATTTAGACAGTAATTGTGGGTCTTCTATTTTTCAGTTTTAAAGTGATTTATAAAATGGGCCTCAGTAATCCAGCAATCAGATTGGCAACTACATCTTCTGAGCCATTGAAGCTGAATAAAGACAGTATTATTCAGCTGCATGTAACCCATAACACAAGTTTGAAAATGGACATAGGGAGGTTGAGGAGGGATGTCTGTAAGCCTGTGGTGCCCAGTTGTACTGAAGCAGTGGAACAAGAGGTGTCGTTGAAGACAGCTGGAACCTTTAAGAGATGGTTGGATAGACACAGGGGTATGAAAGGATCATAGGTAATTATTATGGGAGAATTGTGCGGGGGGGAGTGGAAGGGACAGTAACTGAAGTATTTGACCATGCAATATAAGCACAATACACACACAAAAATGTCATTGTTCTGCTGCTTTATTTCACTCAGGTAAATTATGGTCTCCTTATCAACCTCAGTAGTACACAACAACGGAAATACAACATTGCATTCATAATTACCATCAGTTTGCATCCTGGAAGCCGGTACAGTGTTCACCACTCCAGTGTCTTCTTATGGAAGAGACAACACAAGCGGAGAGAAAGACTTGAACATGGTGGCCAAGCCAGCCCCAGCACCACCTCACAAACCATCTGTAGGCAAGAAACCAATTCCTCCTGTGTAAATCACAGAGAAAAGAGTCATGATTATGTGCTGCAGAGAAACAAGAAATGCATAATATGGAGTATAGTAAAGAGGGAGAAGGCAGATGTAATGGTGATATTAGAACTGGGTAACAACAATGTAGACAACCACTTGGTAGAAAAGTTGAAGAATAACTTCTATAGAATGGAGGACAGAATGGTGGGGACAAACAGTGGGCCATATGCACATAGAGGCAGGAAGTACATGCCAGAGGCCTGTGGTCAGGTGCGCACCTGGGGGTGTGCACTACAGGAGCACACCTGTACATGGCAAGGCCTTTGACACAGTCCCACACAAAAGAATAATAAACAAATTGGCCAGCCTGGGAGTGGGTCCCAGGGTGGTAGTCTGGGTAAACCATTGGCTGGACAACAGGACACAGAGGGTAATAGTAAACGGAGTCCACTCCAAAGAAAGGGTTGTTACTAATGGGGTATCGCAGGGTTCAGTACTGGGTACAGTCCTTTTTAATGTCTTTATAAGTGACATTGCAGAGGGACTGGAAGGAAAAGTATGCCTCTTTGCAGATGACACAAAGATCTGCAACAGGGTTGATACTCGAGGAGGGGTGGAAAGGATGAGAAGGGACTTGGCAAGCTTGGAGGAATGGTCAAAAGTACTGCAGCTTAGATTCAATGCAAAGAAGGGTAAAGTAATGCACCTGGGAAAACAAAACCTAGGGGAAGAGTCAACAATGGGTGTGGGGGGGTTACTAACAATAACAAAATGGAAAGGGACCTGGGGTTAGTCAGGGACCCGGGAGCCCTCAGTGCGGGGGATGGGGGTATAGGGCGACGTTACAGAGTGGTCCTGATCAATGCCAGGAGTATGGGGAATAAGATGTCATGGCTACAGGTGCTGGTGTTGGAGGGTGGTGGGGTGGATGTGGTCGCTGTCACTCAGACTTGGACCACTTCCGTACATGACCGGGACCTAAAACAACCAGGATACACCACGTGCAGAAGGGACAGGGTGGAGAGAAGGGGAGGGGTGGTAGCATTTATCATTAAGGATTGACTATGGATAATCAAGGTTGAGGAGGTAGGGTTCAAGTGGAGGCCTTATGGGTCACCGTACAGGCTCCGTGGGGAAAGCGGGGGAAGATGCGGGTGGTACATGGACCACCCGGGCAGGGGGAGGAACAGAAGGAGGACCTGTTGGTGAACCTTAGGGACCACTGTGGTAGGGGAGAACACAGAGGGCAGAACAGTGGTACTGGGGGATCTGAATATGCCAGGAACAGACTGATGGACTATGACTTCCTCATTGGGCAAGGAACAGCGTCCACTGGATGTCTTCTATGATGCATTTATTGCCCAGCTGGTAACTCATCCAATCTGGGGGTGTCACATCCTGGATGTGGTCCTGTCAGATGGTGAGCTCATCTGGGTCCTAGTGGTTGGGGACCCACTGATGGAAATTAATCATGCCACAGTGTGGTTTTCGATGGACCTTGGTGGGGGAGATCACATAAAAATGTCAGTGGTAGATTTTAGAGGGGCAAACTTCAAGGGGGATGGAGAAGATCTTCAGGTGCCACCTGGATAAGATCAGGCCAGGTATGAACACTGAGGCCCGGTGGGAAGTTTTAAAAAAAAGGGCCCATGGATGCCACCAAGGCCTGCACGAAGGAGAGGCTCAAGTGGGACAGAGCTAAGAAGCTGAGCTGGTGGACAAGGGAGGTCCAAGATGCGGTGAGGGAGAAAAAGGATGCTTATAGCTGATACAAACATTCTCAGGGGATAAATCCAAGGGAGAGTATGATAGGGCAGCCAAGAGGGTCACCAGGGTGGTGAGGTCAGCCAAGGAGGGGCCGGAACTGAGATTTTCACAGGGGACTAGAAGGGGGAAAAGTGTTCTTTAGGTATATGAGGGAAAGAAGAAAAGGGAAGTGGCAGATTAGTAGACTTAGGTTGGGGAGTCGGTGGGTGCAGGATGCAGGGGAGCAGGTGGAGGTACTAAATGAATGTTTTGCCTCAATCTTCACCAAGGAGGATGGGGGCCAGCACTGCAAGGGAAGGGGGGAAGGGGGACATGCAGATGTAGTAGGGGCAGTGTATGAGGAAATCCCCATTAGGAGGGTGCCAATGACTCGAAACTGTGGGCAGTGGTGGATAGGGAGGAGGGAAGTTGGCGCTCCAGGGGGACCTGGAGACCCTGGAAAGGTGGTCCTGTGTCTGGAAACTAAAGTTTCACACTTGGAAATGCAGGGTGCTCCATCAGGAGGCCAAAAACCCTGCTCATGTGTACACCTTTGCGGGGGAGACACTACAAGCTTCTAGGAGTGAGAAGGACCTCAGGGTGGTGGTGGATACCAAAATGAACATCTCAGAGCAGTGTAGAATGACTGCAGCCCAAGCAAATAAAATTATGGGGTGCATTTCCTGGGGGTATAATCTCACAGAGCTGAGAGGTGCTCCTTCCACTGTATAATTGCCTGGTTAGGCCACACCTTGAATACTGCATGCAGTTTTTGCATCCTTACTTAAAAAGGGAAATTGGTCTTCTGGACAGCGTTCAGAGGTTGGTGACCAGGATGATACAGGGTCTAAGGGAAAAGCCCTATGAGGATTGACTAGAGGAGATCAACCTGTACTCACTGGAGGAGAGGTGGAACAGAGGGCAAATGATAGAGGTCTTCAGATACCTCAAGGGAATAAACAGGGTCAACCTTGAGGGGGTGCTGCAGCTGAGGGAGGTAGGAGCCACCAGGGGCACTTGATGAGGCTGGGCGATGGGAGACTAAGAGGGAAGACAAGGAGGCACTACTTCACTGAGAGGGTTGTGGAGACCTGGAATGCCTGTGGAACTGATTGCTGTTTCAATTGTGGAGGCGTTATAAAGAGGCTGGGATAGGTAAAGGGAGAGGGTGCATCCCAGAGCCTCACCGGGGGTTGGGGGAGGGACCGTGTGGGGAGGGGGGGCTCTAACAGTGCTCTTCGTGGGCACTGATCCATGAGCAGACTCAATAGACTGTTGGGCCTAATCTGCTGGCTTTTTAGCATGTTAGTTTGTTACTCGTATCAGATGACCTAAAGATAAGCAAGCAATGTGAGAAGAGAGTAAGTAGGGCTTGGAGGGATCTTGGATGTATAGGGAGATGCATCACCAGTAGAAAACAAGAAGTTGTTAACCTGCTGTACAGACAGTTGGTGAGACTGGATCTGGAGTATTGCGTGAAGTTCTGGAGACCCCATCTCCGCAAAGACATAGACAGGATGGAGGCAGTCCAGAGGAGGGCAACTAAAATGGTGCAGGGTCTATAACAGAAGCCATATGAAGAGGAGTAAAGGAGCTTAATATATATACCCTTGTGGAAAGGAGGGAGTGGGGCGACATGATAGAAACTTTCAAGTATCAACAAAGTCCAAGAGGGTAGCATCTTTCAAAAAAAGAGATGTGCAAGAATAAGGGAATACAATTTGAGGATAGAGGGGGGACGGCTCAGGGGTAATGTGAGGAGGCATTTTTCACAGAGAGGGTGGTGGATACATGGAACGGCCTGCCTGAGAGGTTGTGGGGTCAAAACAGTGGGGGAATTCAAGAATGTATGGGACAGACATAGGGCAATTCTGGTGAGGGGTAGGAAGAAGTAGGCTGTTGGATAACTAGGATCTGCAGCTTATCCAATAGGTAGGGAAATGGGCAGACTAGGTGGGCCAAGAGGTCCTTATCTGCCAGCAAAGTCTATGTTTCTGTTTTTAGACTACCCAATATACCTCCAGCCAGTTAGAAGTAAACTACCTGGGGTTGCCAACATACAATAACCACCCCTGGGAGAGGAGAGCTGCACATCACCATGCTTGCTCATGATCACCCCACAACCCACCCATGAAATCATCAGAATGGCATGAATTCATTCTAGAAGCAGGGTCTCCTGTGCAGATCTCAGTAAGGAGCATGGCAACTCAACACTCTGCATTACAGGACAAGCTATGTTCCTCACTCGTCAGTAAGGAGCACAGCAGGTCCATTGAATACACTGCTACCAAACGGTAGCCTGTGATGAGGACTGGATAGGAGCAGCGAATATAATGACAGGATGTCGCTATATGTACATGCACACATGGAGGGGATGGGCAGAAGGGGAAGGAGGGCTTGTGAGGCATACTGTGGCTCTGGGCTGCTGAGCTGGCCCTGTGGCATGGTGGGTTGGTGGCAGGCTAGGGTTGTGAGGGTGCCGGGTTCAGTGCCGGGCATGCATTTGTTGCGCCCAGACGTTAATTTATTTTTTTTAAGCTTTTGCACCCCCACTCCCTGACATGCACCCCTCTGAAGTTGAGAATCCTTTAGTAGGGGGTGGTGGGGGTGAGGCCTCTGGGGGCGGGAGACGTAGCCCCCCGCAAAAAAAAACAAACAACAAATAAGTGTCCGGTGCCGTTTTTCTGAGCGCCATGTTACATTGCCGAAAATGATTTTCTGCGATGTTCACTCGCCCTAATGGCGTTAGCCTTTCCACAGTTGCCGTTATGACATAGATCCCTACCAAAGTATATAGTAAGGTAATTTACAAAATGGGATGATGTACTTAGACATAAAATAGGAATAGTCTTACATACTCACTGATGGGAAAGTTTTGTCATCCATGATACTGGCGGAACTCCGCAAGTGCTGTCTCCAGCACCCAACGACTGTAACATACATCGGAGAACCCAGGATGTTTTGTTATGCATTCTGGAACTAAGCCCTGTCTGTCCCCATTTTTTGACATTGTTCATCTTGTCCATTACTCTTGGAACATCATGGCAACGTAGGCATTCTTGCTCTGTCTCCATGTGTTTACAGTACCCACACTGACACTTTAAAAAATACAAAGAAAGAATATCAGTATGCTGTCATAATATAAACTAAGGTTACCATAATGACAGTACAAGCAAGATTGCATAATGTCACTCTCCTCTAAGACCGCACAATAGATTAACCAGTAAATGAACAACTGATTTAGCTGTCAATGAACATGTGCAAAATTGTATTAGCACACAGTCAGTCATAGACAAAGTGTTCATACTGTTGAAGGGAAGTTTTTAAAGGGACATTGACCCATATGCAATAATAGGCGGGGTGATTATGCACCACGCATTTTGAGCACGTAGTCACCCCACACCCATTGCACACACCATGCAGGATGATCCAATAGGGGGCATGCAGCATCTTTGAGACCAATCCCCTGGCTACGCAAAAGACAACTCACCGAGGGCAGCCGATGGACAGGCCAGAATTATGTGCCATGCACTAAGTCATATAATGCTGGCTGTGGGGGTGCTGAGGAGAGCACAGAGTATGACAGGAAGAACCCTGTTGTAATCCGCTTACGCACCATGCGCACACTACTGTTCGCTGCCGGCACTGGGTGATTGGCCCACACTGCCAACAGTATCTCTGCTGCCATACTAGCCCTTGGCCTCCTGGTGACACCCAGCACAAATCTGTTCATGGTATCTACCTGCCATCCACACCACAACACCACATTCACACGGACACCGACCCATGGATGCTTCCCCCCACCCCTAACAACAACAACAGCGCTCAACCCCCTTCCCCGGGCCACCCAGTCATGTTGTGGGTCACAGTTCCCTCCCACCCGCACTGCCAAGAGACCCCAACCCACTCACAGTGACACACTCCCAGGATGCATTGCAGGAGGAAAGGCAGCAGTGCACTACACACAGTGCCTCAGCCACAGGCCATAGGTCTTCCGCGGGGTGTGATGCCAACATGCAACCCACCATGTACGGGATGCACTCTGTGTCCTGGTACAGACATCCAATTAAATGCCCAGTGGGGAATGCATCACCACCCCAATAGTGCATCGGGGCCAAACAGAATAGTAGTGTGTGGTCACTGAACACACAGTAAATACAGGCCACAGTTGAATGAACACACACTGAAAACAGTTGCATGAACACAAATTGAAATTCCCCCTGTCATGCACACCACACCATGGAATGTAGCATCCACAAGTACCATATGCTCATGAATAAACAGTATGCAATTAGGCATTAGAGGACATCGCAATATCGAGTCACTGATAAGCTCTGTATCATGTTGGCAGGTGAGTGTTATGCTATTCATTACATGTAGCGGTATGTGGGTACAACACATCATTTGTTGTGATGCCACTGATGGGATGATTGCTGAATCTTATTTATATTTAATTTGTTGGCCTTTATTTTTTGGTTATTTTTACATTTGCTGCAAGGTGACTTGAACCTTTGCTTCCCAACTTCCAGCCTGCACTCCTGGTACCCCAAGCAACAGCCACAGTAACAGCTACAATACCATTAAGCCCAGCCCTCACAGGCCATCTCACTGTGGGTACTTACCCCATCAATGAGTACACCTGGTGGCCAGAATCAGTGGTACCAGGCTTTAGTCCGTCCATGGCAGCAACCCCAGGGTTGGCTTTCAAGCACATAGAATGAGTACTTGTTTGAGATTGGTTCCACCACATGGCGTGGACATACAATTATGTAAAGGATGCTACAACACACGCTGTCACACACTGCACATTCAGCATTGCATGCCCTGCCACATACGTGGACCCAGACGATGCACAATCCCCTGGCCACCACCAGGAGCTTGTGCATCAGCGGTCATTCACACACACACCCCACAGAAGGAGAACAGCAGTCCACAGGATGCTCATTAATCCTCTCCCATGCAGAACATGTGACTTCCGATGCCTGTACCAACCATGGGCCATCGACTTGGTAGGAGGTAATGCAACAGAGCCTCACCCTGTACATCACAGGGCTGGCTGGGATAACATTTTTCGATGCTATGAGCCCTTGTAGCACCTATGGAGTAGTCATCAACATAGACCATGAAGCAATATGAACTATAGCAACCTCCCCTGCGGCATGGTCGACAGTAACACACCCAAAAAAACAGCACCCACAGTAAAGATAAGCTAGCAGGTACTACCCAATGGCAGTACCACTGGAGCAGTCAAAAGCATAGACCCTACAATACTATGTACCACAGGAACACCAACAGCAGAATGGTCAGCAGTAAACTCCTCCCCACCAAGGCAGATGCACTCGCAGTATGCGTCAAATTGTTCTAGACATGGACTAGTCCACAGCATAGCCATTGCTCCTTTATGTAGTGCCACAACTTCACTGGTGGCAGAATGAACAGTTACTACACAGCACAACACTACAGATACCCTAGTAGTGTATAGTCAACGGTTACAGCCATGGACTATTCACCGACATAGCACATGTACCACTATGTACTGCAGCAACCTCCCCTACATCACGGTTACCAGTAATACACACTCCCCTCACACACCAACAGTAATGATACACACACAGTCAGTTCCAGATAATAGGAGCCCTGAAACAGTCACCATCCTATACACTGCACAGCTATTGAACACAACATCCCCTGCAGCATGATAATCAGTAACCAGAACATGATGCACAAAGTACAAATATTGTACCACTCTGTACATGATGGTACCAGCACTGGACTACTCAACAGCATAGTCCCTGCATAACTACATACTGCCAGAAACTATACAGCTGCATTGACAGCAGAAACAAGATACACACCACCACCACCACACCACATTGTTCAGATAACAGAGCACTCAGTACACATTGGTAGCAGCCCTGTAATAGTGAACTCCATAGTCACAGCATCATCAAACTCCCTTGCAGCATGGTACACAGTAACCCCCCAAAAAAACTACTACACACCATTCAATTCACATTGGTAGCAGCAAGGCAATGGCACACAGCATAACGCCTTCAACCTAAGTACTTATAACTAATCCAGTGCATCATGATCAGAACCCCCACCAACAGGACAGATCCAATACCATTTGCACTACTTACCAGTCAGTATTGGTGGCATGAGGAACATGTGGTGACCCCATGTCCTCAGAGTTAGATTCATCATCACTGGACCCTTCACTGACGAGGGGGTCCAAGCAATACGGATCGTCATAAATAATGTCTGTTTCATCCAAGCTATCATCAGAATAAAAATCAACATTTGAAGCTGCTATGCTAGATGATCCTGGCAGGTTGTCTGATGACAATACAGTGCCAGAATCATTAACGCTACTCTCGGTTGTGCCCTCCATGTCTCAGTGTTGCTGCCACTTTCTGGTGATGATGATGTGACATGAGTCGTGCATGCGCACTGGCATTTTTTTGATGGCTGCAATGGAGATGCATGAAAACAGGAGTAAACTTCACAAAAGGTAGAAAAATTTAATTATTTTACATGAAAACGGTTACACTAATATGATTATTGGGCAATTACATGCCCAAAACAGAAATGATGACTACATGGCTGGATTCCCTCATTAAGATTTAAATCTGCAAAACTGGGGAAGATGAAATGAGTCATAAAGCTGGAGGAGACAGCTGTACAAGAAATAAGAGGTATAGCCATTCTTCCCCCTGATTGGCCAGAAACATTCCATTGCCATACACTATGTACAGTTCTGGTCAATGCAGTCTTGTTACTTGAACAGTGGCTTCACTTTGAGAAAATGTGACTCTTTAAAATACATTTCAAATGGACACTCCCATTGACCGGTATGGGCAGTCCTAAGGTGTTTACCATACTCAGACATCAGAAACATCTGACACAAGAGCAGGGTAGCACTTAGGAAGTGGAAAGCATAAGACTGCCACCTTCATAGAGTAAAAGTATCCCTTCCCTTTAATACACACTCTGAAGAAACCTATAAAATTATCCTGGCTGTCTTAAAAGGAGGTAAGGCTTCCTCTTGGTAGGTTTGGGGGCATTTTAATATTTAATACAATTAGTACCCAGTTATATATTAAGTGTAAATGATGCACAGCTCCTTGGCTACCAAAAAGTGGTCAAGAAATGCAATTGTTACTGTAAAAACTGTATACATTATTATTTACTAGCAAGCAATGATTCTATAGGAATTGCAAAGGGGAAATTACTTAAGCAATAAGGCATGACAGGGTGTGAGTTATTGTGTAATAACGTCACTCCTGGGGTGGGTTGAAGCATGAGGGTGAAGCTGAGTGCTTCCACTACTAAGGGTGACGTTAACCATAACACGCACACCTAGATAGTCTTATTGCTACTATCTAATGGCTCATTTTTTTTTTTTAAAGAAAGAAGTAGAAATAAAAAATTTTTGGCTTGTTTTTATCCATTTTTTGTGTGTGGAGGTTTATGTTTTACAAAAAGAGTCCACTATTTCCACCAGTAGGTGGAGCTGCTTACTTGAATGATTTATGTGTATTCAGTTTCTCCATGGTTTTGTCCGTTTGTCTTCTGTGTTGTGGTCTGACATCAGTCCCCCCCCAGCTGCTTGGCCAAAATCAGGCTGAATTTTAATTTTCTTTTTGTTTTTTATTGTATAAATAATGGCTTTTTGTTTAGTTTATTGTCAAACAGCATGGCGGCAGTACTGGAGGACACAGAAGTATGCACACTTCGGCATCGAGAACAAGATGGAAATGCCATTTATTTTTAGTGAGTACCTGTTTATTTTTAGTGACTACAGACAAAAGGACCATGGTGGGGATGAAGGATCTGCACCAGGGGTTGTTATCGGCCTCACAAATACATTTATCTTTCTTGTAATTTTTTCCTGACGTCAACTGTGCAACTGGCAGTTACAGTCATTGTTCATTGAAGCCACTTGCTTAAAAGAAAAAAAACAGCCAGGCAAATTATATTTCTTTTTTTATATACAACAGTATTGTCTGTTATGACTGCCTCATGTATCGGTAAAATTGATGTTTGGGAGGTAATGCTGTATGGGGGGCACAGCAGAAGTGATTTACAGTAGTGGTCCGGAGCTACAGCAGCTTGTGGACAGGATGCATGGCTTTACAGTCTGTCATGCAGTCATGTGTGTGCCTGGACTTCATACAGTGATGTTATTTTGTAATAACATCACCATTCCAGGCACTCACTGACCAATCACAGGACAGAAATTTTACTTGCCATTGTATAATAATATATTCATTTGGCTACAACTGTTTTGAACTTGCTGCAGTTATAAATCCTTTCTTAACCTTCTGAAACTATTTTTTTCAATTCAGGATTTTCAAACTTAAAGATTGTTCTCTTGATTTAAAAATGGAGTTACTATACATTTAGGTGGCCTGCACTGAATATCACTTTAATCACACAGTACCTACACAAAAAATGTAACACCATTCTTCTTGTTAATATTACAGATATTTAAGAATTGCCTTCTAGTCATAGGACCTTCTCTGGCACAGGCAGCCCTGGATGAGTGTCTTTGAGTTGGTATAACCAAGTATAGACTTGAAAGATTTTGTACAGCTATTTTATATGGTGTTGGTATTTTTGTATTTTGATATTTATGAATTGCTAATTTATAATCCTGTTTGTCACTTTAATATTGTCATCTGTTACTCATAATAATTGAGCTGCTGGTTATTGAAATGAATTTTACACATATATGCACTTCCACTTGATAGAAACATAGAAACATAGAATTTGACGGCAGATAAGGACCGCTTGGCCCACCCAGTCTGCCCATTTCTCTACCTAATGGATAAGCTGCAGATCCTAGTTAACCAGCAGCCTACTTCTTCCAACCCCCACCCCCTAGAATTGCCTTATGACTGTCCCATGCATGCTTGAATTCCACCAATGTTTTTGACTCCACAACCTCCTCCGGAAGGCCGTTCCATTGCATCCACAACCCTCTCTGTGAAAAAATACTTCCTTAAATTACTTCTGAGCCGCCCTCTATCTTCAAATTGTGCCCCTTGTTCTTGCACACCTCTTTTTGAAAGATGCTACCCTCTTGGACCTTGTTGATTCCCTTGAGGTACTTGAAAGTTTCTATCATGTCCCTCTCCTCCTTTCCTCGAGGCTATACATATTAAGCTCCTTAAGTCTCTTTCATATGTCTTCCGTGCAGACCCTGCACCATTTTAGTTGCTTCCTCTGGACAGCTTCCATCCTGTCTATGTCTTTCGTGAGATTGGGTCTCAGAACTGCACACAGTACTCAGATGGGGTCTCACCAGCTGTTTGTACAGAGGATAATAACTTCCTGTTTTCTACTGGTGATGCCCTCCCTATGCAATCCAGTATCCCCAGCCCTCCTTGCTGCCCTCTCACATTGCTTGCCCACCTTTAGGTCATCTGATATGACTACCCCTAGGTCCCTTTCCATTTTTGTTGTTGTTAGTATCTCACCCCCCATTGTGTACTCTTCCCCTGGGTTTTTGTTTCCCTGGTGCATTACCTTGCACTTCTTAGCATTGAATCTAAGCTGCCATATATTTGACCATTCCTCTAATCACAAGTCCCTTCTCATCCTTTCCACCCCACCTTGTGCATCAACTCTGTTGCAGATCTTTGTGTCATCTGAAAAGAGACATACTTTTCCTTCCTGTCCCTCTGCAATGTTGCTTATAAAGACATTGAAGAGGACCGGTCCTAATACTGAACCCTGCGGTACCCCACTAGTAACCCCCTTTCTTCAGAATGGACTCATTTACTATTACTCTCTGTGTCCTATTCTCCAGCCAATTCTTTACCCAGGCTGTCATCTTGGGACCCACTCCCAGGCTGGCTAACTTGTATATTAATCTTTTTGTGGGACTGTGTCAAATGCCTTGCTAAAGTCTAGTAGCCATGTCCACAGCCCTCCCTGATCTACTACTTTGGTCACCCAATCAAAGAAATCTATCAGATTCGTCTGGCATGACCTTCCGCTGTGAATCCATGCTGCCTTGGGTCCTGTTCTCCTCTGGCCTCTAGATACTGACACAATTCTTTCCTTCAGAAGTGATTCCATCATTTTCCCTATCACTGAGGTTAAACTAACAGGTCTGTAGTTTCCTGCTTCTGCCTTGCTCCCACTTTTGTGAAGGGGAATCCCATCTGCCCTCCTCCAGTCCTCGGGTACCACCCCATCCTCCCATGATTTGTTAAAGAGGGTAGTCAGTGGTGTCACTAGTTCTACCCTTAGTTCTCCATTGCTTTGTCCACCTTCAGTTTTATAAACTGAGTGTTGATGCCAAATGACCATCCCCCTAATGATGTACTGATGTATGAAACTGATCAGAGTCATTTGTAAGCTCTGTCTTCTGTAGCTGCATGGTGGCAGATTTAACTATTTTCATATAATAAAGCCTTTTTTAGCATCACCAGCCAAGGAGTGTGGATTTCTTGCTTTCTCCCAACACCATTCTTCACAAAAAAAGTTGGTTCCTTGTACTTTTAACCTTATTAAGAATGTTTAAATTGAATCACTTCTCATACTGTGCAGCTACAAATGTACTTGACATGTGCTATGTGGCAGCCTTGTACTGCTTCTTGCTCTGGTTATTAACACAATCTGTTAAATCTTTCTATTTTGACACTACGAACCTGGCATTCAAAAAAGCTCATTTAAAAGGAGTTGAAATTATTTGTTTGTTGTAAAGACCTGCAAAACCCAGACTCCTTGCTTCAGGTGACATTGCCGTGCTTGGCTTCTGTGTGAATTTCTGCCATCTAACAAGTCAAATCTGATGACTTCTGAGAGTGACATGATTAAGTAATCTTTACAGGTTACTGTGTAGTGAGCTAGAAAAAAAATAAGGAGCTTTACTTACATCACAATTTAACATGGACCATTCCTTTTACTGAGACCTTGCTTTATTTCTGAGAAGATCACATAATACTACACCACAGTTGTTCTTCTAGAAAAAAATAATTTCTACCAAGTACCAACACTTGTGTTTTTTTCTGTTTCCACCGAGATGCAATAATGAAATGTTAAGAGAGACTTTGCTGAAAGATTGCGCACTTGAATGATCAATAGTTTAAACTCTAATGATTTTCTATATCAGTTCTACTCAGGGCTCTGCTAATGGCCCAATAATGAAATCAGCTTGCTAATGATGTCAGTAGGAGGGTCAAGCTGATTTCAAAATGATCTTGCAACACCGCACTTCATTTTCTTTGTAGCCAAGTCTGAACAGAAACGATCTAAGACAAAGCTTTTGCTAAGGGCAAATGCCCATGCAAATATCTTTATTATAGTGAAAAACTTGTCATGGTCTGAGTTGAGTGTATTGATAGGAATTTATGAAAGTGTTTCTTTCTGATCAATTTTTGTGAACTAAGACAAAACAGCACAATAAAATAATTAAGCTGCAGTGTCTGATTCCCTAAATGTCTTTTAACTCAGAAAGGCAGTGCAGATGAAATTGGCATTCGTTTTGTAGTCAATGGTAGTTTAATAAATGCTTCTGTTGGATATGTTCATACTCTTTCATTGTTAATCTGTTCAGGTCACAGTATTATGGAACACAAATGCAAGCATCCTTCCAAACTAGTATCTATTTTTTTACACATACAGTAATACAATGGTAGTCAGAAATACTTATCTATTGTTTTTACACATACAGTAATGCTGTGGTAGTCAGAAATATGTTCCAGTAAAAATCTAGATTTATACAGCAGTGGTACAATGATAAACAGCAAGCTAAAAAGTGTAATCTTGACCCAGTGTTACAAGATAATAGTATCTTGCAAAGTTAGGTACATCAAAACACATAGTCATTCAATCAGAGATCAGCTTTCAAATGCTGAAGACATCATAATATCCATGTGCAACACTGAAGCCAGCAGTTGAAATCAAAGAAAAAACATAAAATGTTAATATAAACAGTAGATTTAATAGCTGCAGCTGGTAAACTGATGTTAAATCAAATGTGCAATGCACTGACAGAGTATGCTGTTTGTGATTACTTGTGATGGGGCAGGACTCTGTTATCTCACTCATGGCCCTGCCACTCCAGAGTTATGGTCCTGCACCCTCACACTGAAGAGAAATTGCATATTTTGAGTCAGCCTAATGCATATACTCTATTTATCCAGATACTGCATATTACATGAAATACCATTGAATGAGTATGGATTTGCTGTGATATATCTTAATATATCTAGCTATACTTGGACTTATGGGTGCTACTGCTGCAGTTTGTAAGCTGACTGGAGACAAAAAATTGCTACTGGCTCATTCTCTGTTTTGCACATCTTTCCATTATTAGATTTAGCCTGTCTGTGCAGCCTAATGTACTGTCTGTACTTGAATTCTCATGCAGAAACATAGACACAAGGAATCATAGAAGCTGATGGCAGAAAAACACCCTATGGCCATCTGATCTTCCCAGCCCTACTTAAGGTTGGATGTGATGGCCCTAGTGGCCATTTACTCCTTCATCACCCCTCAATCATCCTCCTACTTCCTTTACTAGGGCTGTATATGGTCCAATTAGTATTTCCCAAATACCAGGAGTAATGGTCTTCCCAAATATTCAGGAATAATTCCCAAGCCCACTAGTCATGGTATTTGATATTCAGCCTGAAAACTTAAAACTTCTCAAACATTTTCCCCACCCACCTCCCCCTTTCCCAGTGCTCCAGAGACTGAAACTAGTAAAACATTTAAATTGGCACTATTTCAGAAACTGAGAGAACTTTTTTGACTACACCCTCACTGTATCCTGACTCCGACATTCTTTCAAGTCATATTTGAGCCTCCCTGGCCTCTTAGTTTGATTTGGGAGGAGGGCTAGTGGCAATCAATTCCCAACTAGTTAGATGGCCACCCATCTTGTTGAGTCCCTAATTCAGTTCACTTCTCATGCTGCCTTATTGTGACTAGCTCTACCTCTATCTGAAGGAGCAAGTGAGTGGGTGCATGATCATGAGTGAGGCAGGGCAGTCACAACATTAATGATGCTATGCAACCTGATAGAATCAGTAATGATGCTACTGCCACACCTCTCCCATATGACTGTGTGCCCATTGGTTCACTGCTTGAGATACAGATAGAGCTGTAGTTATCAGAATCCAGCATATGGAGTGGGTTGGGCAAGGGTTTCAGTGTGAAGAGAGGGCCAGTTGACTAGCCAGGAATCAATTGCCACTAGCCTCCCTAAAACAAGCAAGGGGTGGGGTGGGGGCTGAAATATAAGTTGACATTTGCAGGAACAGAAGGAGTCAGGTTAGGGTGGTGGGGTGGATGCAGTTGAAAACTTGCTGTCAGCTTCTGGCATAGTGCAAGGAGCTGACAATTTAAAAGCTGTACTGGCTTCAGTTTATGAAGCATTAGGAATGGTGGAAATAGGTAGGAAATGACCAAAATGAGGTGAAAGGGTAGCCAGTAGATTAACCCTGGCCACTACATGAGGGGAGAGGGTTATTATGTTTTCTTCCTCCCTTTCTCCCAAGCCAAAAACAAATACCCAAATATTTGGGGCCCTGAATAGTCTAAAAGATATTTGTTCAGTTCTAGCCTTTACTAGTCCTATAGGTCTGTCTCACACATGTTTGAATCCTGCCACTGATTTAGTACAGACAACTTCCCTTGACAGTTTTTTCCATCTATCGCTCACTCTTTCTATGAAAAAATATTTTCTGACATCCTTGTTATATTTCCTTTTGCCAGTTTCATTGAGTTCTCCTTGATGCTTGTGTTTCCTCTCAGTGTGAACAGTTGTCTCCTATTCACCTTGTTTATTCCATGCAGTTACTTGTACGTCTCTATCATATCCCCCCCTCTCTTATTGCCTCCAGGGTTCACATGTTGAGATCTTTTAACCTCTCCAAGTAGGACTTTTCATTTTGTAGGCAACAGAAGAAAGCTGCCCCACAGGCTGGGTGTGCAAATGAGAATACTGCAAAACCAGAAAACTAAACTCCAGCAGTACCCACCATTGGACAATAACATATCAAAGTCAAATAGCTTCATATCAAAATATAGATAGATAGATAGATAGATAGATAGATAGATAGATAGATAGATAGTCTTTGCAAAAAAAATTGTGAATGCACTAGTTAGGGATAAACTGACAAAAGTAGGGAAGTGTACCGTTAGAGTTTCCAACCCTAACATCCCACAGCCACCCTCCAGACAGCAACAGGAAAAACCATTGCAGTTTCACCTCTCCTGCATCTTCACAAATCAGACATGGGGTGTTCCTTGGGGTTGTCAGCCTCAACGCTCACCCCATTCTCATATACTCTACTTTAATAATAGAATGGGGTGAGAGTTAGGGTTTACAACCCCAAGGAATGGTATACCATTGTAACAGCAACCCTCCAACAGTGAAACCATTACAGCGACACAATCTGCTCGACATATACAGTGTCAAAAGGGTTGTTGGAGTGTTGTATGGATACAGTGACTCCCAGTGTTGGCCGCTCTCCCCAGCAAACTGCCCCCCGGAGTTGATTATCTATAAATCTCTAAGTAAAATGTAGAAAAGCCCCGGTGCTTGGGGTGCCATGGTGGTCCATTGATGGATTTGCCAGTCAATGTGGTTGCTGTTGGCAAATTTCTGTTGCTGTGGTGGTTGTCAACAACTTTGTTGTTGAAGTGGTGTGGTGGAACCCAAAGAACACCCCACACCTGATTTGCGAAGACACAGGAGAGGTGAAACCATAATGGTTTTTCCTGTTGCTGCCTGAAGGGTGGGGGTGGGGTGTTAGGGTTGGAAACCCTAACGCCACATTTCCCTACTTTTGTAAGTTTAACCCTAACTAGTACTTAGCAACATTTTTGGTAAAGAATATCTATCTATCTATCTATCTATCTATCTATCTATCTATCTATCTATCTATCTATCTATCTATATTCTTCACAAAAAAATCCATTAATGCCCCATTTAGGGTTAAGACTACACTGACAAAAGTAGGGAAATATGTTTTTTGGTTTCCAACCTTAACCCCTCCCCCACACCAGATGCAAATCAGGGGTGGAGTCTTCACTGCTGAAACATACACACCTTTATCCATCACATCTGAGCTTTCTTGCTACCGTAGTGGGGTGAGTTTTAGGAATGACAACGCCAAGGAAGACTCCACCCCTGATTTGCTTCAGGTGTGTGTGGAAGGGTTAAGGCTGGAAACCCTAAAACCACATTTCCCTACTTTTGTCACTATAGTCTTAACCCTAAATGGTGCATTAACAGAGATTTTTTTTGCAAAGAATTTTCTTACTTTTTCAGATACAGTAGTATAATCATATCCTCATTTGCCTGTGGGAGCACAGTGCCCTATGTGCCTTGCAAGCCCATCCTTCCATAGATGCGTACATATATGCTGCTGTGGAAATGCTGGGCCCTCTGGGTCCTGCACTTGTATTTGTAGCAAAACAGCAACCAAATTATTAGCATAGCCTTCTTATTACCCACCTCTTGAACCCAGTACTGAAAATTTTAAAATCCCCACCGAAATGTTATTCTGCACCACTGCAATGTCATTCAATGCCACAGGTGCAAAAACACAGTTTGGCCAGGATTTAAAAAAAAAATGACAGCTGACATGTTCATGAGTTGGTGTAAAAAAACTGGATAGTTTGAACATTTGGAGTCAAACTATTTTACATTACCAAAGTTACGAGCGAGCATAGCAAAATTTCAATGAATGCACATAACTTTGCCATTTTTGCATATTTTGACCCCACATTTTCAACATAGCTATCTTATGATGCCACTTCATGAGAAAGTGTGGTGAAAATTTTCAAAACCTGACCAAAAGGTGATTTCACAAAATTGATTGTAAGTTCACCTTTTAGGCTGTATTTGGATAATTTCATTGCCATCGTTCATGAGGTGGGGTAAAAGAAGGCCATGTTGAAAATCTGTAGTGAAATTATGCAGACATTAGAAAGTTATGCATTATAGATAAAAAACCAATTGAAATACATTGAACAGCACTTACCTTAGTTTCTCATATTGTAGTCAGCAGTTCCAGCAGCAAGACATGTCTTTGATCAGAGAGGGACAGTTTTCTTTTTTTACTGTGAAAATAAAGACATTGAGTGATGGTTTTCTTTATTACAGCATTGTGCAATACAGAGATGGAGACTGGAGGGTGGGGTTGCCACTAGACACCAGGGATACATTCACAAATATGCGAACAGTGAGGGAAGGGTGGTGATTGCCACTAGACATCAGGGAAACATGAAAGATAAGGGGGCAGTGATTGGAGGGTAAGGGATGCCACTAGACACCAGGGATACATTCACAAATGCAGGGGCAGTGATTAGGGGTTGGGGGGTGTCATTAGATACCAGGGATACATTCACAAATATGAGGACAGCAATCAGAGGGTGGGGGTGCCACTAGACATCAGGGAAACATGAAAACATGTGGAGACAGCAGTCAGAGTGTGAGGAGTGCAAGTAGACACCAGGGAAAAAGAAGGACATATGGTTTGTTAAACTTGCCTTCTATGGGGGTTCTTTTTTTGTAGTGCTAAATTATTTTTTTGTTTGGCCATATGAAAAAAAGTGGAAGTGAGTCACAAAAAAGGATATATAAAAAATGAAAAAATTTGCATTTGGGGGTACTTCTTACAAAAAGTAAATGCTGAGTCCACCTAATAGGGTTCCAATGAGCAAACTACAAGTGTTGGTCTATGTGCAGCATGTAATTTTTGTGAATTTTAACATTTTTGGGGGAAAAAACAGTAGACAAGATGGCGGCATACGAAAAAAGATCTTTTCGTCATGAAAAAGGATTCACCCATACAGAAAAATAGAGCTGCCACTAACAGGCAACCAGAATTGTCAGATGGCCCAGAGGGAAATTAGCAGGGAAGTGGGAGATGGGGATTGGGGCTTGAGAGGTCACAGGATGAGTCATCGGAGTGTCATCTGATGCTGGTGTAGGGGCATGATCTGATAGGCAGGGGGGAGGCACCAGGCAGTGTCCTGAGGGGGTTTAAAAGGTGATGCAGCCCTTAGGTAGCCCTCTTTTGCTGGGAATTTTATATCAACATTCTTAGTACTTCATGGCAGCAGGTGACTCCAACACCAAGATAGGTAAGGTAGAGACCCAGGGGCCTCTGTTGATCATAATGGCCATGTGGAGCCTGTCAAATCCTGTGAGTGTGATCACTTGTTTGTAGTCTGAATTCACCAACAGTTGCAGCTGGCTAGTTTTTATGGATAAGCATCGCTGTAATGTAATTCCCTACCAGCAGTAGCTGGCTAGTCTTATTTTATTGATACTGAAAATAACTGAGACTGGTTAGCCTACTTAGGACAATTGATTGTGAACTGGGGAGTTTGGTGGGTTTGGTAAGATTTTGGCTATGCTAGTGAGACTACATGCTAGGTTCGAGTGCAGTTGCAGAAAATCCACTGCCCTCGGCTGGCGTTTTTTTTGTTCAAGAAAAGTCTGTGTTTCGGTATGGTTCCACTGTGGCCCAGTGGTCGAGTCTGGGTGGCAGAGGTCTGAAATACAGTGGTAGCATGATGGGTGGCTCCCTGGATTAGGAGTATGGATGGGGAGCTGGGACCAGCAGCTAGGTATTCACGGTTGGCCATGCTCTTGGAGGTCTGATGGCGAGAGCAAGGTTTTTGTTGTGTCTGAATCATGAGTGCTTGGTTTAGTCTTGGGCAAGGCTTGAGGACAGTGAAGCCAAGCCACGTGGTGATCCAGCCATGGGAGGTTGGCAAGGCGGCACTGGGGTACTGGGAAAGAGGGGGGTGTTTGACACACCAGGTACAAGGAAGCCAGAGGCAGCAGGCAGAGTAGAATTAAAAAAAAAAGAAATAATAATGAAAAAAAGGAAAAACCAAGAAGAGGAAGGAGATTTCAGGGAATCGTAGGGTGCAGGGGTAAGCACCTGCAACTGGGGCCCAAGTCGGCATGAGGAAATGGCTAGAGGAAGGAAGGCCAGTACTGCCAGCATGGAAGAGGGTGATTGGGGAGAGCAAGGCCGAGGTAGTTCTGAACAGGAGTGGGTACGGGGTGTGCGTGGCATGGCCGCATATCGGACAGGGGCAGGATGGCCTGTTCAATAAAAGGGACAGAGAAAGAGGCGTTTTCTGTGGGACTGGGGGGTGGATTTTCTATGGTTGGGGTGAGAACTGGTTTGGGCCTGCTGGCCAAAAGATGAGCATGGGCTATAGAGCCCTGGAAGGAGCCCAGAAGGAGGGGCAAAAGGGTGGTGAGCATGGCAGTGCCCCATCAAACTGTGGGTGGAATCTGGGCACCAGTGGGGCAACATGGGGAAAGGGGACATTACCAGTGACCATGTGGCCCAATGGTGGGGGAGGCCTAGGGGATGGTGTGAGGTACAAACCAGATGTTGTCTCATGAGCACATGGGCCTAAGGCACAGCAAGCGAATACCTGGGTGGCAGCCCAGAAGGGCCTGCAGGTGAATCGGCCCCTCTGGGGAGGCCTGGACAACAGCAACTGGGGGAGGTGGGTCACAAGATGGGTGCACTCACATGCACATGGGGGCCTAGTGGGCAGCAAGTGGCTGCCTGTGCAGCAGCTGAATGGGCCTGTGGGTGAATCAGGCCTTCTGGGGGGGTGACCTGGACAATGGCAACTGGTGGAGGTGATTCATAAAGCGAGTGTGCTTGTACACACATGTGGGCCTAGTGGGCAGCATGTGGATGCCAGGGCAACGGCTGAACGGGTCTGTGAGTGAATCTGGGTGGTTCAGGGCTCCATCAACAGTGGGGGAAGGCAGGGCTCTCTCGAGCTGGAAGGGGGAGAATTCCCAGGTTCAGAGTGAGTGGCAGCCAGGCAGGGTTGGGAGTTGTCCCTTCATAAGGCTAATGGTTGGTGCCCAGAGGGGAACACGAGTCAAGGGGCTTCTGGGGGCATGGCAGTCAGACAAGGGGAGCCTGGGTAGGGGTGCACAGGATACTCACGGCTGTCTTTGCTTCCCTATATATCCTGCAGCAGGGAAGTTTCCAGTGCCAAGTTGAGGGAGGAATCATCCAAGCTGATGGACAAAATGATGGAACTCATCAAGATGGCCCAGCAGTGGGAGGAGGAAGAGGAGGTGACAAGGAAGAGAAAGGAACAGGAAGAGTGTGAGGGCAGGGGAGGGAAGAGACCATGGGGAGCAGGGCCCATCCCCTCACCTGTCCCACCACCAGAACCCGCACTGGTGCCAGCTGAACCAGGCCTGAATGAGGGTAAGGGCAATGCAGACATGGCGAATGAAGGCAACCTGAAGGAGTATCTGGAAGAGCTACTCAGGGATATGGGAGAGAAGGGGGTAGAGAAGATGGAGAGGGTGCTACAGGTGATAAAGAAAGGGTGCAAGGAGGGCACAGGGGTCACTGATGAACAAAAAGGGGGGAGGAAGCTATGTGAAGGACCACCGGATTTTATATTAGGAGACCACGTGCCCTCCTCCATCAAGGATAAGATTTGGAAAGAGGAATATGTGGATATTTTTGGGCTGGTGGACGAGGATATGGCTTAGAAATATGAGCAGAAGGAGTAGGTAGGAAAATCCAAGATGGCGGTAGCACTGGCTGTGGTGGGGCACAAGGAAAAGGAGACCAAATATAAAGGAAAAAACATAGACAAGTGGCAGTCAGGGTTCTTGATATACAGCATGCTGGTCCTAGAAAAGCAACGAGAGTTAGCAATTCCCCTCTTGACATACATGGCCATCATTAGGGATGCTTACAAGGCAAAACTGGGATATGGGTGGCTAAAATACGATGAGGCATTCAGGAAGTGGATGGTGGCAAAAGGGGACCTCAGGTGGGACTACACACACTCAGAGCTGTGGGTGTGAACCTTGTTAGGTCCAGCTGGGGGGCCTGTGGTGGAGCACAGCAAGAAGGATGCACCCATCACATTGGCTAAGATATGATGGGGGTACAACACAGCCTCATGCATTTGTGAAAATTGTAAATTCTGACATATTTGTGCATGATGCTGGGGCCTGCACTCGGCAGTGAACTGCGGAGTTGGGGGGGACCGGAGTACCCAGCAAGGGGGCAGGACTAGGAGCAGTCCTTTTGGGGGGATCATAGAGGGGAAGGGAAGGGGGGCTACAGCAGAGCAGGTCACAATTCCAACTATGGTGGAATTGAAGGTGAAAAGGGGGAAGGGCTCAGGGGCTTTCCCTTGGCACAAACCCCTATAGTCCAGGAGGTGGTCAAGGCCTGGACATAGGGGTACCCAGACACAGTGAAGGCAGTTTTCCTGCAGTGGTATTTCAGACAGGGTTTCCAACTGGGTTTTGGGGGGATACAGAGAGTGATGAGTGCACAAAATTTGGTATCTGTGAAGGGGAGGGAAGATATAGTCTGGAAGAAAATTTGGAAGGAATTACAAGCTGGGAGGGTAGAGGGTCCTTTCGCTGACCCTCCTTGCTTCATCTTCTGGATAGCTCCATTAGGGGTGGTACCAAAGAAGCAGGAGGGGGAGTTTCAACTTATCCACCACCTCTCCTACCCAGAAGGGGCTTCAGTGAATGAAGGGATCCCTAATGACTAACGGGTGGTCTCGTACATGTCATTGGACCAGGCAGTCTTGATGATTAGGGTGGTTATGGGGGCATGGTTAGCAAAGACAGACATAGAATCTGCCTTTCGACTCTTGCCAATGAGGCCTGAAGATTGGGATCTCTTGGGATTTCAATTCAAGGGTTGTTCTGTGGCATGTTTGACATTTGAGGCCTTTAGCTGTTGGGTGCAGTGGGTTTTTGGGTGGATATATGGGCATAGGTGGGTTGCCCACTATTTAGATGATTTTCTGATCATTGGGGGATAGGGTGGAGATAGAGAGCATGTTGGCCAATTTTAAGCAGATGTGTGGAGTCATAGGTATCCTGCTGGCTGAAGGTAAGACCAAGTGCCCAGCCCACCAGCTGGAATTCCTGGGGATAGAGGTGGACACGGTGCATGAATGCTTCCGCTTCCTGGGGGACAAGGTGGCCCGACTTAGCAGACTGCTGGAGCAAGTCAAGGGGAGGAGAAGGGTGCTACTGGTATTGGTACAACAGCTGCTGAGGCACTTTAAGTTTTCTTGCAAGGCTATAAGTCAAGGCAGGACTTTCACCAGGAGGCTGGTGAGGGCAATGGGGAAGGCAAAGATGCCACACCACTGGGTGGACATCACAAAAGGGGTACATGAAGATTTGGGAGTATGGGGGGAGTTCCTGGAAAGTTACAACGGGCTCACATTTTGACAGGAAGAATGGGCCAACAACATGGACATCAAGCTATACACGGATGCCGCAGGGCCCTGGGGATGGGAGCTTACTTTAGAGGTGAGTAGATTTAGGAACCCTAGCTGAACTCTTGGGGGAGGTGGGTCTGCTGAAGGACATTACATTCCTGGAAATTTTTCTCATCTTCATGGCCCTAAAAGTATGGGGTAACAGGATGAGGGGAAGTGCATTTTGTTCTGGTGTGACAATAAAGGGTGGTGAAGATGATAAACAGACATGGGGGGTCACAAACATGGTGGGGAGAGTCATGCAGCAGCTGGTTCTGTTTGGACTAAAGCTGAACTTGTCATTTAAAGCACAGTTTATTGAGGGCATTCAGAATGACATTGCTGACAGTCTTTACCACTTACAGTTGAACAGGTTCCGGGAATTGGCTCCATGAGTGGCAGTGCACAGGACCAGGGTTCTGGACCAGCTATGGGAGATTGGAGGGGAAAAGCCAGATGGCTGTACCAGAGCTCTCGGTTGGCCAACGTGCTGAAGGCATATGAAGGTGCATGGTGGGTCTGCCAGGAGTTCCGGGCTAGTGAGGGGCCAGAAATGGAGGAACCAGTCACAGAGGACCAGATGAAACAATATATGATAAAGCGTTGGGGAGAAGGACTGACTCACACCACCATGGGCATGCAGTTGGCAGAGATAGGCTGGGTATGCAAGGACAGGGGGTGATCGGACACAACCATGGGGAGGGCCATGAGGTGAATGCTCATGGGCTAGCAGTGGTGCCATGGGGCGAGGTTGGACAGGAGGTGGTCCATCATGGGCAACTGTTATGGCGGGTGATGGGGCACTGCAGCATGTATGCACATTGGAGAAAGAGGTTTGCCTGTTCTGGGTGGTCTTTGCCATCATGGCAAAGGGAGCTTTCAGAATCAGTGAGGTAGTGGCCCCGAGGAAGTCAGACTGAAACATGGGGCTGCAAGCAGGTGAGGTTGAGTTTGGGCAGGACAGGGTGTTCATACTGCTGATCCAGTCAAAAACCGACCAACTAGGAAAAGGGGAGGCTATGCTGTTGTGAAGGCAGGTACCCGGAAAGGTGTGTGCCATTACGGAATTGGAGGAGTAGGGAAGAACCTGGGGGAAGGGAAGGGATACTTGGTTCCGCCATGGGGCCGAGAGCCCCTTGAAGGGTTTCCACATTGGAGGAGTCCTTAAGAAGGCCCTAAGGTTTGTCTGGGAGGACCCAGACATGTTTGCCCCCCACTCATTCTTCATAGGGATGGCCTCCGAGGCCTAGACCTGAGGGAAGTCTGAACAGGAGGTGAAGAAGGTTGGGAGGTGGAGATCCAACTGTTAAAAGAAATATGTACGGTGTTGATGATAATGGATGTCCCATTTTGTTTTCCCCTTTTCCCAGCATGAGCAAAGAGGCATATCTGGATGGTGGGTCATTCATTTATTTATTGGGCTGAGAAATTTGCAGCATCCAAGAGTGGTGGGATACAGCTGCAGACCGAGGCGGAACACACAAAATTGCATTGGAAGGAATTAAGGGGCATGAGATGGGCCCATTTGATGCCACTGTTGGAGGAGCTCAGGGTCCAGTGGAGCAGGCCAGATGTGCTTATCATACATTTGGGGGTAATGATCTGGGAGAGACCCCGTGGTGGCACTACTGAAAGCCATAATGGCAGATTTAGAAAGTGTAAAGGGGTGGTGGCCAGGAGTGGTGATCAGGTGGTCCGAGATCACATCCCAGAGGATATGGAGACATGTCAGGGAGGTTAGCATGGTGGACAAGGGGAGGAAGCAGTTCAACAGAAAGGTGGCGAAGGTGGTGACTGAAATGGGGGGAGTGCATATACAGCACAGGGATATCTCTTTTGAGGTTCCTAAAGTGTATAGTTCAGATGGGGTCCACCTATTGGAATTTGACATGATCTTGTTACTAAGACCCATAATAGACCTGGTGAGGGAGTTTGAGAAGAGGGTTCCTAAGTACTAGTCCACAAGGGGGAGCCCCATCTTCCAATGCTAGCTGGAGATGGGTCAGTGAAACAGAAGGGGAGGAGCAATAGAGGGGAAAAAGGGGGGTGGACAGAGGGGAGGGGGCAGGGCAACATGGGCTGGGGCAAATGGCACCCAGGTGTGGAATTAAAAGGGGGCGGTGGAAGGGGATAGACTAGGGGGTCAGATCTTAGTGTCCATACCAAGGATGAAGGAGGTCCTGGTAAGTTGGTACCTGGTACTGGTGATGGTGTGAGGGGTCGGATCTGATGTCCGGACCCTGAAGGAAAGAAACAAAAGAAGAAGAGGACCAGGAAGGATGATAAAAGAGTATGGAAGAATGGACTGTTTTAAGAATGCATTTGGACTGTAAAAGTAAAATTTGGAACAGATAAATGAAATGTAAATATTAACTTGGTGTTTAAATAAACTGTTGCCAACGAGCATCCAAGCTAGCAGGAGTGGAGAGTTTTCATTTCCAGAAGGGATTAAATGACAAGGATCCTTTTTCATATGACCCAGTTCTTTTTTTGTTCCCGACATCTATCTTGAAAATCCCTTCCGAGCATGCTCAGAACTGCAATTTTAAGAAAGAATAACTTTGTAATGAATTAATATTTTCCCCCAAACTAGAAAAAGGCACATCTGTGGGCCAAGCCCTTTCTACCCTAAAAATGTCAGAGCAAGATTCCTAACAGTCTGAACACTAGTGGTAGACAAAGAAACAGCAAAAAATCCTGAAAAAAATTCACTTCTGTCACTATTTGGATCTCAGAATCCACACATCAGATCGAAATGAAAATTGGCAAGTCAAGAGTTGTACCACAAAAGACCATGCATGAAAAATGTAATACACATCTAATGATTGGTTACGAAGTTATGAAAGTGCAAAATTTGAGGGTTTAACATTAAACACCCTACTCAACTCTAAATATAAGACACGACTGCTTCTATTATATATATATATATATATATATATATATATATATGTTCTTTGCAAAAAACTGTGTTAATGCAGCATTTAGGGTTCAGCCTAAAGTAAGAAAAGTAGGGAACTGTGGGATTTCCAACCCAACCCCCCCACACCCCTGAAGCAACTCAGGGGAGCAGTCTTCCTTGGGGTTTTCAGCCCAATTGATCACCCCATTCTACACACTCCTGAAATATACACCCCTGTGTCCATCACATCTGAACTTTCTTGCTACCACAGTGGGGTGAGCCTTAGGGTTGACATCCCCAAGGAAGACTCCACCCTTGATTTGCTTCAGTGTGGTGGATATTTTAGAACTAGAAACCCTAAAACCACATTTACCTACCTTTGTCACTTTAGGCTGAACCCTAAATGTTGTATTAACAGTTTTTTGCAAAGAATTTCTTTACTTTATGAGGTAGTATAATCATATCCTCATTTGCCTGGGGAGTGTAGGGCCCTTTGTTCCCTTCCTTATATAGATACATACATGTATGTTTCTGTGGAGGCCCTGCACTTGCATTTTTAGTGAAACAGCAACCACATTTTCAGCATATCCTTGTTATTACCCCATCTCATGAACTAGGTAGTGAAAAGTTTAAAATCCCTGCCAAAACATTATTCTATGGCATCAAAACATCCTTCCATGCCACAGGTACAAAAACACATATTGGCCAAGATTTGAAAAAATGACATCTATCATGTTCATGAGGTGATGTAATAAAATGGCTATGTTGAAAATTTGGGGTCAAAATATTTAAGATTACCAAAGTTATGAGGGATTGTTGTAAAATTTCAAAGTATGCACATTTTTGTATTTTTTGGCACCACATTTTCAGCATAGCCTTCTTATGACCCCACCTCATGAACATGTAAGTAAGTAAGTAAAATTGTATTTCTTTAGTGCCCAATCCTGGAGGCTCTGGGTGCTTTACACAGGTATGGTACAAGAACATGCAATACAATATTTTTAAAACACAGTCAGAAAAAACAATCAGAAAAATCAAAGGTATTCTATAAATTAGCTCTATAAATAAATAATCATAAAATAATAATAAAACAGTTCAGCAGTAAATAAAACTATAGGGTTTCAAAAAGCTTTTCTGAAGAGATGTGCCTTCAGATCCTGCTTGAATACCTCCACTGATGGAGCCTCCCTTGATGACCTCAGAAATGAGTTCCAAAGGGCCTGGCTGGCCACCTTAAATGCATGATCACCAGAGGTTTTCAACCTACCCTTGGAACCTCCTGGAGGTCCTTGGTGGAGGAATGGACAGGGTGCACAGGGAACAGGAGGTCAATCAGACAGCCAGGGCCCAACCCATATAGGGCCTTGTAGGTGGGCAAGCCCACATTGAAGATAATTTTCTACCTCATTGGCAGCCAATGCAGATCATGCAGGACCAGGGTCACATAACAGGACCTCGGGAAACCCATCAGCAACCCGGACACTGTATTCTGCACCAGCTGAAGGCAGCAGAGAACTCCCCTATTAACCTCAAAGTCTACAGCTTTACAGTAGTCAAAACATGACGTGACAAAAGCATGTACTAGTGAGGGCAGATCACCAGAAGAAATTAGGGCTTTAATCTGGGTGACATTCCTTAAGTGATAAAAACCACTGTGGACAATGGACGACATCTGAGCCTCAAGTGTCAGTCCATCATCAAGGATGATGATCAGATTTGTCATCCTTGTGGAAGCCGCTAATGGGGTAGAGCCCAGGAAAAGGCCTGTTCCCATCCCAGCAGCATCCACATTACACTAGCGACCAGACTTAACCACAGCTCTGTATTATCAGGACTGAGTCTAAGCCAGTTAGAGGACATCCAGTCTTGGATCTCAGCCAACAAGGGCAGTAAACATTTTTAAATCTGTCCTGAAAGGTGATTTCACCAAGCAACCATGAAATCACCTTTCCGGCTGGATTTCCATAATTCCACCACCATTGTTCATGAGGTCGGGTCAAGAAAGGCCATGTTGAAAGTTTGGGCTCAAAATAAAAAAAATGGCAATGTTATGCATCAAAGTTGAAAACCCCATTGAAATGCATCGAACCACACTTACCTTAGTTTCTCATATTGCAGTTGTCGGTTTGAGCAGCAAGATGTGTCTTTGATTGGAGAGTGAATCTTCACCCTGGGTCCCATTCAGGTGAATTAGAGGGTGTTGGGGGTGTGGGGGTTAGGGGGTTGGTGGGTGCTCAGTGGGTGGTTGGGCTGGGAGCGGTGGGATTGATGAGGGACCATTTACTTTTTTACAGGGAAAAAACAAAAAAAACACTGAGGGATGTTTTTTTCATTATAGGATAAACAATATTGGGATGATGATCAGAGGGTGGGGGTGCCATTAGACACCAGGGAAATAGTGAAACAATACAGGGATGGCTATTAGAGGGTAGGAGTACTACTAGACATCAGGGAAACATTGAAACAATACAGGGATTGTAATTGTAGTTGTGGAGGTGCCACCAGACATCAGGGAAACACTAAAGAATATGGGGATGGCAGTCAGAGGGTGGAGGTGCCACAAGACAACAGGGAAACATTGAAACAGTATGGGGATGGCAATTGGAGGGTGGGGGTGCCACTAGACACCAGTGAAACATCCAGAAATATGGGGATAGTGATCAGAGGGTTGTGGGTGCCACTAGACATCAGGGGAACATTGAAACAATAGGGGACAGCAATTGGAGGGTGAGGGTACCACTAGACACTAGGAAAACAGTGAAACAATACAAGAATTGCAGTTGGAGGGTGGGGTGTGCCACTAGACAACAGGGAAACTAGTCCCAAATGTTTTTGCACATGAAGGGATCCTTTTTCTTATGGCCAAATTTTTTTTTTGTTTGGCCATACGAAAATAGTGGAAGTGAGTCACAAAAAAGGATGCAAAAAACAAACCAAAAATAAAAAATTGTGTGGCAATTTTAACAATAATAAAGTGCAGAATCCAACTAACGGGGTTCCAATGAACAAGATACACATGTTAGTTTCTCTTCAGCGTGTCATTTGTGTGGGTTTTGATTTTTTTCTCCAAAAAATAGAAAACAAGATGTCGAGATACGAATCGGAATTTTTTTCATAAGAAAAAGGATTAGCACCCATATGGACATGAATCCCGATTCATTTGGCCAAATTGTTTTTTTTTTGTTCCAAACATCTGCAGTATCTTGAATAGCTTACTCAGCATGCTCAGAACCAACATTTTAAAAATTAATAACTCTGGAATATTTTTTCACCAAACTAGCAAAAGGCTCATCTGTGGGCCAAGCCCTTTCTACCCTGAAAATTGTAGACCAAAATTCCAAACCGTTTGGGTGATGGGTTGGACAAAAAAAAAAAAAGGAAAAAACACCCCAAAATTACTTTTTTCACTATCTGGATCTCGGAATCTGCACATCCGGGTGGAACTTAAGTTGTCACGTCAAGAGATCTACCCCAGGACAACAACATTCAAAATTTCGTGCAAATCCGTTTAGTAGTTGTGATGTTATTAAAGTGCAAAAATTGGGGTTTATCATTAAACAGCCTACTCAATATGGTGGTGTGACGGAACCACTATCTTATATCTATAGATAGATAGGTAGATGGATGGATAGATAGATAGATAGATAAATAGATAGGTAGGTAGATAGATAGATAGACAGACAGACAGACAGATAGATAAAATTAAAGAGAGTTAGAGAAAAGCATTAAAAGGGGACAAGTTTATTAACTGATAAATGATAAGCAATAAAAGTGTAATAGGGCCCATAAAGTAATTAAATGGGTTTACCACATAAGCAAGAAAGAAATCTTTATTAAACTAAAATGAGTTAGAGAAATGCATTAAAAGGAGATGACTTTATTAAGTAATGTATGATAAGCAATGAAAGTGTAGTAGGGCCCATACAGTAATTAAAAGTGATCACCACAAAAGCAAGAAAATCCATATTAAAATAAAAATGAATGACTTTAATTAATACATGCTAAGCAATGAAAGAGTATTAGGGCCCATCATTAAGGGAGATCACATCAAAATTAAAATATAAATAAATAAAAGCAAGCAGTATTCTAGGACATAAGTTTCCATGTATCAAAATGTGATAGGACAGTCATGGCAGAGCTGAAGGCCTAATGCATTAAGACAGGAAACATGGGAGGGGGGAAAGCTAGACAAACAGCCCAGGAATAAACAGTACTGTTTTACTGCAATTCATGAATGGGTATAAAGAGTGTGTATTAAAGTACAGGCACGGGCACTTACAACGTGGTGCATCTGTGCATTGCTGCCCAGGCCGTGCTCAGGGTTGACACATGAGCTGTATGTGTGTTGAATATCAAGATCTGCTGGCCACTGCAGGAAGTATGGTTGAGCATTGAAACCTGATATCTGAGAGTAATAGGAAAAAATGCCATGTAAGTCTGATACCCAGCATGATGTCTCAAAATCAGTACATGTGGTGATGGCTACCACTGTAGTAGGCACTACTAGAATACTTTCCAGGAAGATTACAACAAATCAGCCAACAAGTTTACTCAGATCTTCAAAATTGAAGAAGACCATTAAAACTGAATTGATTATTGTACTTGTGGTGGCTGCCTGTGTGTCGGTCATGTGCTGTGGGGCAGGATACAGCCGTTAACTATTATTTTTAACTCATTGCTATACCTTGGTGGACGTTCTGTGGAGATGCCTGTGACCTGTGCAAAACAGGAAGCAGGAAGTGAGATCAGTAGTTCTGGCTACTCTTTATGCGAACTACCGCATCTAGTGGGGACCCCTACTTTTACTGTTTTTACTTTGGCTGTGCTTAAAGGCAATTATAGCTTGCCAGGGCTCCACATGAGGAGTTGTTGTGAGTTTTAATAAGAAAACTCCAGTTTTAATTTACGGGATCCCAGTGTAACCCCAGGAAGACTTCCGGGTCACCCACGTTGGTGGGGCAGGAAGGAAGGAGGCCAAAACACTACGCCAATCAGCAGATACATAAAGGTAGGTCAAGCGTATAACATTCGTATATCCACTGATACCATAGAACTGATAAAACACCCAAACTAAGTATTAATAAAACTGGATTTTTTTGACCAGAAGAACTATATAGATTGAGATTCAGCTTTGTATTTCTGGGGGGTATATCAATCGATATATAACAATACCAACATATAAATTGAGCTGATTGTCCTTGGACAAGTACTGGCATTCCAATCTCAATAACAGGGTGATGACATTAGATAGGGACGTAGGCTAGCAGTGCTGCAGCTGCCTCAGGTATTCTCTGTACAAAGAGGAACTGGCATGTTATATCTACACATGTGCTAAGTACATTAATAACAAAGAGCTTAAGGAGCAGCTGTTGTTTTTTAATAAACAATTAGATGCACTCGAAAAAGCCCAGGAGGAACTAACAACCAAACTTAAGGCATATCCATCGTTAACAAAAGTAAATCATAACAATGTGGTGGCTGAGGCAAGCATCACCAATGATAAAAGGAAAACAACATTAGATAAAAATGATGCGGATGATGAATGGTACAGAGTGCAGTCCATCAAAAGAAAAAAAGGGTGGGGGATAGTTTTAATGTGCCAAATCAAGAAGCATGTCAGTCCCAGTCATACCTCTCAACCTTTTGTCCCCCAAATGTGGAACATTGCCTGTCAAAACGTGGAACAAATGGGCAAAATGTGGAACACTTAGTCAAATGTTTACCTAAGAAGCTCAAAACACTGTTAGCATGATGCATTTATGTTCAGAAAGTCTGTTATTAATTGAATACTATATTTTCTGCATCATTTACTATGGATTTTTGCTTTAAAATATTGACTTTGAATGTGGAACAAGTCCTCACAACATGGAACAGGGGCTTTTGTGAAGTAAAATGAGGAACGTTCCTCATAATGTGGTACAGTTGAGAGGTATGGTCCCAGTTCCAGGTGGATCCAGCCTTAATACCAACAGCCCATAGAAATCAAGGTGCACATAGCCCAGGTAATTCATCGACTAGTAGAGACAGCATTCTGTTAACCAACAGATATACCCCTCTGGCCAGAGACATTACTGAGAATATTATAAATATTAAAAATGAGGGAACTATGGAAGTCCAAACACAGACTACAGAAAAGGAGTCTCCAAGACAATTGATAGTGTTGGGGGACCCAATCCTCAAATATACGGATAGCTACATCTGCAAATATGACTAAGAGAATATCAAGGTACAGTCAGACCTGTTTAATCCGTGCCTCATTAGTCTGTATGTCTGACATTCCGAATGAGAAACAATGCAAACAGATTTTTTCTCAGGTTAATGACCTCTTTTATACGTAAACCTGAGATTCTGAATCCATTTGCATGTTCTCTTTAACCAGGTTGCTTAATTCCCCTTGTTTGTGACCTCCTTAATCCGTTTCTAGTGAGATCAGGTGGAGGTGCTAACAGATCTTAATAGAGTGTAAATTGGCAGTGTTCTCAATCCCCGCTAATCCTCTGGCGTGTTACCGTGGCTGAATGAAACATTTCCCTAAACTTCCCCGATGTATTCTCCTGCTTCTGCTGACCCGGTCAAGCTGCGTGAAGCCCGGTTCCGGTTCCATATTCCATGAAACACTGCTCAACCCCTCATTTCTGGTCCCCCGGTCAAGCTGTGTGAGAAGCCCAGTCACCCCCATTCCGCTCCCCAGTCAAGCTGTGTAGAGCCTTGTTTGACTCTGTTCCCATTGTTGTGCTGCTGTTGTGTCTTTTCCTGTTTCTGCACAGCTCTGATACTGTATATGTGTTCATGTACGAGAGTTTGTTTGTTAGGGAGTAGGAATAATGGCACCAAACTGGAGGACCCAGCTGATGTTACCTTGCTTGCTGTGTGGGGAGGGCAGTCTTCTGTAGCCCTCGTGTCCCTGTTGTTGGCGGGTGGGGATCCGAATCCGGGCACAGAGACTTGCTTGCTGTGTGGGGTGGGCAATCTCCTGTAGCCCATGCAACCCTATTGCTGGTGGGTAGGGATCCAAATTTGGGCTCCGAGGCTTGCTTGCTGTGTGGGGAGGGCAATCTCCTGTAGCCCTCGCAACCCTATTGCTGGCAGGTGGGGATCCGAATTCGGGCTCCAAGGCTTGCTTGCTGTGTGGGGAGGGCAATCTCCTGTAGCCCTCGCAACCCTATTGCTGGTGGGTGGGGATCCGAATTCAGGCTCCAAGGCTTGCTTGCTGTGTGGGGAGGGCAATCTCCTGTAGCCCTTGCAACCCTATTGCTGGCGGGTGAGGATCCGAATTTGGGCTCTGAGGCTTGCTTGCTGTGTGGGGAGGGCAATCTCCTATAGCCAATCAGCTTGTTTAAAAAAAAAGAAATCCAGTGGAAAGTAGTTTTTAAAATTTTAGAAGTTGCTACTGTGGATTTTATTTATTCTTTAAGTCAGCTTGTTTAAAAAAATCCAATTTTATAAGTTGTTGCTTATGTGCACCTAAGATCAAGAAGAGCTGTCTAATGCTGTGGATTTTATTTATTCTTACCTGCACGGTACTGTAGTATAAATTGATTAATTTTCTTCAGTAATACATCTTAAAAAAAAAATCCATCATCTGGTCATTGTTTGGTTACTACGTAGATTTATATTACATAACAAATTTGGCAAACACAAATGCTTACGGATTAACCAGGTCTGACTGTATGTAGTTATTTAGGGGCCGGAGCTAGTGACATAACAAAAATGGCTGACAAAATATTTCAAATGGCAGGAGAATGACCACTGGCTGTTGTACACGTGGGAATAAATCACATAGGAAAGAAAAAGGATGGTGAGGAAACTAGGGACTTCATGAATCTAGCAGATAAACTTGAAAGTAAAGGCTGTGAAATAATATTCTCAGAGGTACTACCAGTACCTTGGGTGAATCAAAAGAGACAATAGGAGATACATAATTTTAACCAATGGCTAAGGAACTGGGCAAGGGGAAAGAAATGTTAAGTTCATAAGACATTGAGATAACTTCTAGAATAAACCTGATCTGTACTGCAAGGATGGATTACACCTTAGTCACAAAGGCAGCAGAACCCTGGGCTTAAGCTTGGCAAGGGAAGTGACATCAAATTTAAACTAACTCATGGTGTGAAGGGCTTGATGCAACATTCCATACAAGTGGAAAATATTCAAAAGAAAGGTGGGAGTTAAAAAGGGGCTAGCATTATGTCACTTAATGCATGAAGCCTCAATGGGGACAAGTTGGCAGAACTTTCAGCCATGATTAGAAACAGCAATATGGATTTTGTCTGCATAACAGAAACGTGGTGGGATGAGGACAGTGAATGGAACAAAGAAATACATGGTTACCAAACTTTTTAGCAGACCTAGAAATGGCCACGGGGGGTGCCATACAGTATATGCAAAGGAAAATACAGAATGTTACTTGCTAGAAACAAATAACACAGATGGGATTGAAGTGGAATCTTTCTGGATAAATGTGACAGGGCTGTCAGGAAAGAATTTTATTTTAGGAACATTCTATAGGTCCCCTAACAACAACATACAATCCATTGATTTATTACTGGAACAAATACCGAATATCACTAACAAAGGGGATGCTATCCTGGTAGTGGACTTGAACTTACCTAATGTAAACTAGATAGTATATTTAGCAAATTGTGCACAAGACCAGAAAACAGTAGAATTCTTGGACTCCCTAGAGTTACATCAGTTAGTAACACAACCAACCAAGGGAAATAATATACTGGATGTTCTTCTAACCAATATTCCAATGGAGATTAGTAAAAGTAGTATAGCTGCCCCCCTCCCCCCATCTAATAGTGACCACAGCATTGTCTGTTTTACTTTGGACAGAAATAAAAAATACATTAGGGAAACTACAGTCTTTAAAAATTACAATAAAGACGAATCAGAATCTATTAAACACGAGCTTCATGAAAATGATCGTCTGAAAAAAATTTCACAACTAAATTCCTATTCTGCCTGGTCCCTATTTATAGAAACAGTTAATACATTGGAAGATAAATTTATTCCTCAGATAAAAATATAATAATAGGAGCATGAAACCATTATGGTTTAACAAAAAAATACAAAGAGTAATAAACAAAAAGAAACACCTACTCGCAGTCATGAAAGAACACAAACAATGCCAGCCTGGTGGCACTGAGGGCTGAGGCGCTGGATGCCTTACCTCATGCTATGCCAGTGACCTGGGTTTGGGAATGACTTCGGGTTGTCAGAGTGCCGGCTCAGGTAGGGGAAGGGTGGGAGCATGATTGAGCACTGGCTCTCCTCTCCTGGTGGGTGGGTCACCCGCCATAGTCCCACTGTTACCGGAAGGAAGTCCAGTGACAGGTACAGACAGCAACGGAGCAACAAGTACGGTGGGGTTTCCTGTAGGGTGTGATGTGCGCATGCCTCCAGACACACACGTCACGTTGGTGACACGAGGGCTTGTGGACTTGGGAGAAAAAAAATACAAATTACCTATGGGGGAAAAAAGAACACAAACAATAATAAATGTAAGGAAATACAAAATGACATTAAAACATCTAAAAGTAACTATTAATAAAGCATGTAAGGAAATGGAGTTCAGACTGACCCATTCTAAAGACAACAAGAAGGGCTTCTATTTATACATCAACAGTGAAAGAGGATCCACTAGAGTAATTGGTCCTTTAGTTCATAATAGAACACAATACAGTAAACCAGAGGAGATGGTATGTATATGTAACAATTACTTTTGTTCTGTGTATACCCAGAAAGATAATACAACAAGCAACCCAAGAGGAGACATAGTATGACAGGGCCAGGACAATACTGATATCTATAAACCAGAGTACATTAAAGCCAAACTCTCCAAACTGGATTGTAATAAGTCACATGGGCTAGATAGTTTGCATCCCCATGTTCTGAAGGAACTGGCTGATCAATTGGCAGTACCAACAGCAATAATGGGTAAGAAAACTATTAGAGAAGGAAGTGTTCCAAATGATTGGAGGAAGGCGATTGTAGTCCCCATTTATAAGAAAGGAAGTAAGGACATACCATCTAACTATAGACCAGTGAGTTTAACATCAATTGTCAGCAAAATAATAACGGGAATAATTAAAGAAGAGATTGCTTGCTACCTATCAGAACGTGGATTAATTGATAAGACACAACATGGTTTCACTAAAAATAGGAGATGCAACACAAACCTATTAGGCATTTGCAACATGATCACAAAACATCTGGACCAGAATGAGGCAGTTGATGTGGTTTTCTCTGATTTCCAAAAGGCATTTGATACATTGCCACATAAGGGTATAGTGGACAAACTTCTTGATCTAGGAATAGAAACTCACATAGTAGCATGGATATCAGCATGGCACACAGACAGAACATAGAGGGTTAGAGTAAATGGCTTTCTCTCTATTGATGGAGGGGTGATCAGTGGGTTCCCCCAGGGATCAGTCCTCAGACCACTTTTATTCAAATTATTTGTTCATGATCTGCAAACACAAGGAAGTAATACACTTATTAAATGTGCTGATGATTTAAAACTAGGTGGCAGAGTCAGCACCGACGAGGGTCAAATTAATATGATCAAGGACCTCAGTTACATTGGTAAGTAAGCTGACAAAAACAAAATGAGCTTTCGCCTTGAGAAGTGTGTAATCATGCTTTGTGGTAAGAACAATCCCAAACAAAATTACAAGATTCGTGATGGGGACTTACAGAAGGTGGATGAAGTTAGAGACCTGGAGTAACAATTTCAAGCTTTATGAAAAATAGTAGCCAATGCAAGCAAGTGGCTAGGAAAGTAAATCATGTGACTAGCTGCATAAGATCTTTTGCAAGTAAAACAAAATCAGTGATGTTACCCATTTATAAAGCATATGTTAGACCACATTTTGACTATTGCTCCCAAGTGTGGATTCCAGGTCTGAAAAAGGATATTGAGATCCTGAAAAAAGCACAGCACCATTATACAAGGCAGATATTGAATCTTAAAAATACGCAATATAAATCTCACTTGGAAAAAATTAAGGCTATGGACTCTTGGCCTAAGGAGACAAAGAGGAGATCTGTTGACCCTATACAAAATATTACAAGATGAAGAGTTAACATCTGATCTGGAGATTAAATATAAAGACAATTTTCATTATCTAAGGACACACAATAAGTAGATCCTGAGTTATGTATCTAGGGCCTATCTGAGAAACTGTGCGCTCCTGCCTAGAACTACTAGACTATGGAATCAACTCCTGCCAGACATAGTTAGAGAAAAAACATTTAGTGGGTTCAAATCAAAGCTTGATATTTACTTCAATGAGAGCAACCTATACAGTTGCAACCACTGAGTAGTGGTGATAGGAAACATGGGCATCCTGCCTTCTGCTATCCTACAGCCACAGTATAAACTGATGCTCATTTGTAATTCTGTCCCATTCATGTTGAGTACAAAATTATTACATGGCACACACAAGTTGTAAGTGATGCAGCAGTAGTAGTGCCAGAACAGCCATACAAGAGCAGCATTACATAGCAACATAGAAACACAGAATTTGTCAGCAGATAAGGATCACTTGGCTCACCCAATCCTGCCCATTTTTCCATGCCTATATTTTCACTGCAGACCCCACCAGATTTCTGGCTACTCCAACCCTCACTTCACTACCAAAATTCCTTTGTGTCTATCCCGTGCATGCTTGAAGTCCACCACTGTTTTTTTCCCACCACATCTGCTGTAAGACTGTTCCAGGCATCCACCACCCTTTCGGTGAAGAAGTACTTCCTCACATCCTTCCTAAATTCTCCCCCTTCCAGCTTCACTGCATGACACCTAGTTCTTTTGCACCTTTTCCTATGAAAAATACTCCCCTCTTGTACATAATTCACCCCATGAGGTATTTATAGGTCTTTATCATGTCCCTTCTTTCCCTCCTTTCTTACAGGCTATACATATTGAGATTCCTCAATCATCCCCTGCACCATTTTAGTTGCCCTCCCTCTGGACAACCTCTACAATGTCTATGTCCCTCCTAAGATTCCTAAGATGTGGTCTCCAGAACTAGATACAGAACTCGAGGTGAAGTCTCACCAATGATCTGACAGGAAAAGCATGGTTGGTTCTTCAAGGGTATTACCAGAGTCTGTGAGTGACCATATGACTACATATAGTATTCTGAACTTTAAACATACTAAAATTCCTCCACTTATAGTACAATTTTGAAATTTTAAAAATGTCAATTATGATGCTTAATTTGCACGTTTCCCTTCTGGATTGGTCATACTTGGACTGTATCCCAGATGTGAATCTTGCACTGGATTATTTTTGTGAACTTTTGTTGCCAGTGCAGAATTCTTTTTTTTCCCCTACAGACCCTCCGGTTTAGAGGAAGTCCTAATAAGTGGTGTACTCCTAATATTAAACAATTAATTAAACAGAGAAATTTGGCTTAGGATACATATAAGAAACAGTTAACTATGGCTAAGTTAAATATTTATAGAAATCTGTGGAACAGGGTTACCTATATGGTCTGGGCAGCTAAAAAGAATTATTTTCAAGAACAATGTGAAACAAATTTGTCCTATCCCAATACATTTTGAAACAATGTTAATCAACTATTATCTCCCAAAGCAATTCAAACTAAACATAAATTGAAAACAGAGGATAGGGAGATTACTTCTGTAGTTGATATGGTTGATATTCTGAATAAAATAATCACTGCCCTATCAGAATATAGAAGGAGAAAGTCTCAAAAGAATTTGGATGAATCTGAATTAAATCCTTTGATAAGTGAAGGTCCTAAATTGTTTTTTAAGAAAGTGGAAAAAAGTTATGTTTATGGGCTTTTGTGTAAGTTGGCCAACAAATTTAGTGATTGTGGAAGGGGGTTGGATGGACATTTTCTTAGATTAATTATCCCATATATTGTAAGCCCTCTATGTTATATTTTTAATCTTTCTCTGACAACTCCACAATTTCCATTTAGTTGGAAGTGAGCTAGGGTCATTCTAATCCCTAAGAAGGCTAACGCTGTGTTACTTGAAGATTTTCATCCAATATCGATACTCAACCCACTGAGTAAGATTTTGGAGAAAATAGTAGCTACTTAGATAAGTGATTATTTAGAGAATCAAGGTATCTTGTGTTTACAACAACATGGCTTTAAAAAATATCATGGGACTGGGACAACCTTGGTCGGGTTCACAAACATCATTCTGAGGGGGTTTGAGGCAGGTTAGATGACTGGAGTGGTGTTTGTGGACTTGACCAAGGTGTTCAACCTTATAGAACATGACATGGCTTGCAATAAGTTAAAAGATTTGGGTTTTTCAGTTGTTGCATGGATGAGGGACTATTTAACTAACTGTTCACAAGTAGTTAATATTGGACAGGTTGAATTGTCAGAATTTTCAGTTGTTTGTGGGGTTCCGCAGGGGTCCATTTTGGGTCTCTTACTATTTTCTTTGTTTGTGAATCAGCTACCTAAAAAAATTTCAGTGTGTAATACTATTCTTTAGGCAGATGATTTAATTTTGTTTCATCAGGAGAAACCTATTTCTGATTTGACATGTACAATTCAGTAGGATTTTGTTAAAAAATGTAGCTGGTTTGCAAACAATTCAATGGTATTAAACTCCAAATAATTAAAAAAAATGTTATTCGGAACTAATCTTATGTCAAAGGATAAACATGATCTGCTTATTTACGATTTGGGCAGGCGAGGTATTGAACAAGTACAGATGTTTAAATATCTGGGAGTCCTTTTGGACCCAACTTTAACCTTTTCTTCACAGGTGACAATGGTACATGGAAAAATGAATCAGAAGTTGGGGATCCTTTACAGATTTATTTATTATTATTACTTTTTTTTGCAATGTAATATACTTTATGGAGATTTTAAGAAATTAAATACAACAATCTAAGAATGTGATGAAAAAAAACATTCAACTTGTTAGCTCATAATAATCAACAGTATACCAGTTAAGAACTATTAAAGATCAAGTCCAGGGATCAAAAAGATAGTGTATATATATAAAAAAGAAACTAACAAAATCATGAGTAACAAAAACCAACCCCCCTCCTTACCAACCCATCCCTCCCCATCTTTGCAATCCAAAATACAAAACTAAACAAAAATAAAAGGGGATAAGAGGTTGGAGAAATCAAAAGTAAAGTATGTAAAGATTCCCATTTAGAGCTGTATACATGCGTTGATTCAAAAAATTTGCAATACTGCGCTCAAAATTCAGTGTTGCAAGCATTTCAGCCAATCACTCAGGACAGGTGGGAGGAGCCAGATTTACCCAGTGTCTTAAAATTAATAACTTAATCATTGAAGGAATCAGAGCAATATGTGCCTTACATGCAATCCCCATTAAGGCAGACTAGTCACCTAGGATACAAATTTCTGGAGTGAACGCATCTAGAAGACCTAAAAGTGGGTCTACTTTACACTGAATTAATTTCCAAAAGCAATCAATAATTGGACAAGCCCACAATAAATGAAATAATGTTCCCTCCAATTGTTTACAACAAAGACATAGGAGTGATCCAACTCTTCCCATTTTATACAATTTAGTAGGTGTTAAGTCTAGGCCATGAAGTATATTAAACTTCTGTAACTGAAGTCTGTCCTACTTTAAAAATGTATAAATATCTGACCATATATGAAACCAACACTCCTCATTATAATCATTATTAAGATTATAAACCCAATAATAGGCAGTTGGAGATAGTGATTCCCAAGCTGCCTTGCCTATACCGGTATACAGCTTAGAAATAGGATGGTATTCCAAGGCATTCTGTGACAAATTTGAAAAAAGAGAATCTGCCTTACTGGACCAGGAAGGGGTGCCTAAAAAATAGGTAATGCAATGTCTGAGCTGCAAAAATGTAAAAAACTTATTGGCAGGAGACACAAATTTATCCTGAAATTGTATATAAGCTAGAAAAATCTCATCCACAAATAGATCATTGATAGAGGAAGTGCCTAAATAATCCCAGGTTTTTTTTATACAAGGGATGCTTATTAATAAGCAAACTTAAATTTTGAAGAAGAGGTTGTGACAAATCTTTAACATAGGCCAGTTTCAGGTGTTTACAAAGCTGGGAGTGCACATGAAGTGACCAATATACCAGAGTAGATTTAAGCCGTTGAGGTAGTTTACCAGGAGGTAAAAACAATAATGATTTAAGGTTAGTATGGAACTGGGAATATAATTCTTTCTCAATCTCTAGTCAAGGGGGACTGTGAATAGTCAGTGATTTCCATAGGAAATACTTTGCCCCATGTAAAGCAAAATAGTATCTAAGGATGTGCAGCAGCTGTAATCTGTCAAACCTTCTAGGTCTAACCAGTTTAGCATATGAGCGGCATGGTGGTTTATTGAGCCATAAAAATCTCAGACTAGCATGAAAGTTCTTAAACTATTGGATTGGTAGAGCAATATTCAGCATTCCTAGTGGGTATAATAAGCGGGGGAGAACATTCATTTATATGATATTTGATCTGCCCTGCAAGGTTAGTGGCAACAGCTTCCATCTGTCCAAGTCCTGAGCTATCTGCTTTAAGATGGAGTCCAAGTTAAGGGCTTTTAAAGCAGACTTATCAGAAGAAACCCTAATACCCAAATATGTCATCCTGTGTGGTTCCCAATGTAAACCAAATGGTTCAAAGTCTGATTTAAAAATGTGAGGAGATAAGGTAAGTACTGTAGCTTATCAGATTATCAGATTAAGTTGGTATCCAGAAAAGGAACCAAATGCAATGAAGAAATAGGGTTGGACTTATATATGTAAAAGAACATCATTTGCATAGGTAGAAATTTTAAATTCTAGTGTACCTATTTTTATGCCTGAAATATAAGGAGAATGGTTGATCTTTCTTTTTAGTGGCTCCAAATATAAGTTAAAAAGAAATGGGGATAAAGGACATCTCTGGCGGGTACCCCAGGAGATAAAAAAAGGGTCTGAAAGCACTCCATTATAAAGTACGTTTGCTGAGGGAGTGGAATATAATAACCAAATCCATTTTAGAAACAAATCTGGAAGTGCATATTTTTGCAGGACCCACAAGAAATAACACCAGGAAACTCTATCAAATGCTTTTTCTGCATCCAGAGAGACCAGAACCACATCATGGCATTTCTTTCTGGATGCAGAAATTAGATGGAATAACTTTCTAAAGTTATCACTTGAAAGCCGTCCTTTTACAAAGCCCACTTTTTCAGGACCTATTAGTCCCAACCAAACTTGGCTGAGACGATTGACTAAAATTTTCACCGGTATCTTTACATCAATGTTAAGAAGTGAGATAGGCCTGTAGTTTTCAAATCAAAAATCAAATTATACTTTATTTATAAAGTGCCTTTCCAGAGATAAAGGCGCCTTTACATAAAAAACAAAACATACAGAGAAATAATTAAAAACAGAACAAACAAATACATGAATACTTTCATAAAAATGCAGCTAATAAATATATCAATCCAGACTAAAAAGAATCAGGATATGCCAGACTAAATAAATAAGTCTTCAGTGCTGTTCAGCTCTGGACGAAAGCCAGGCACTCGTATCTAACGTAGATAAAGAATTCATGGTGAAATACAAAAGGGAAAGACAGGACCCTAGATGTCTTTAAGATAGCTTCTGAACCACAGAATCTTCTAGAAAGATGCGAAGGAAATAAACACATTTCTTCAACCTGAAGTTTGTCAAATAAATTTACCATTTATAAAACAATCCAAACTGTTAAAAGGAAGTCTCTACAAAGCAAGCTTTCCAACATTGACTCAAAAAGAAAAAGATTTTCACTCCGCACTTAAATGTCCATAACCTTATATCAATAGTCCAAACTAATGGTCATAGAAAGTTCTGAAAAGTACTTCTGTACCCAACTTAAAACAAACAAAATACTATTAATTCACCAAACTAAATAAATGCAGAATAGCCAGCATAGTATTCCAGAATTCAAGGAAATCAGAATAACACAAATTGTTACTCAGTCAGATTTTTTTTAATGAAATAAGTCTAGGAAGATCTTAAGCAATTCTTATTGAGCTTGCATAGCTGACTCGAATCGTTTTGTCCCCGATGAGGTAAAGACCTCAAGACAAGCTTAGTACAGCATTCTATACTTAATGTGAGCTGCCCATAGTTTAGATTTTATATTCTTATGCTCTGCTGTCTTCTGGCATACTGGCAGGGTTAAGTCCTGTACCAGCCATAACCGGTGGTCCTTTCATTACAATGCCTATAAGGCATGGACTTGTTTGAAAATATGGACATATCTGGATCAAATTATCTAAATAATTTAAAAGCCAGAAAATTAGTGGCCTAGGTCTTTCCCCTGGGGCAGGATTTGGCCATAAAGCCTGGTGTGCCCTCTCAACAATATAGCTCGTGCCATTTGGGGATGGACCTGCCACCTTGTTACAGAATTTCTGGATGAATCCTTCTGGGTTAGAGCCCTTTTCATTTTTGGGAAGCCCAAGGAGCACCAAATTGTTTCTTCTGGATCTGCCTTCCAAATCATCTACTTTCTCTGACAACTTTGCTAATGATCAACAGAGCTGAGTGATTTCGGGATCAATCTTCGTGTGCCTATCTTCTAGTGAGCTAATGTGGGCTTTGGCGTCAGATACCCTCATTGTTAGTTCTTGAAGGGCTGGCTTAATTAGCTAAAAATCTGATATCAGGTCATAAACTGCAGATTTGATGTTGGTAAGCTCCATGAAGAAATTTTCTGTAGTAAGTTCTTGCAGTGAAGCCATTGGACAGGTGGGTGGTGAAGAACACCTACAGAGATGCTTTGTTTGAGGGCTAGTGGAATGATAGTTCCTTCAGGATCCAACAAATTCAGTGATGTTTCTGCTGCCATTAATACCATTTCTTTGGGATCAACTACCTGATCCATGTCTAAACCATGGTATGAGAGTTTTTAATTATAAAAAACATTGCAAACAAGTTCAACCACTGGAAATAAAATCAGGTTTTATATTAGGACCAATCTGAGTTCACTCAACAAGTGAGTAGCACATTGAGCCAGCATCATGCGACTCCTCCCACCTTTACAAGTTTAAAGGTTATTTTTCTGAAAAAACTAGAAAGGCTATTGTTATGGGGATTCTGCTTCCCCATATTGATCACACAGGGATGTTGTATTGTGGGTTGGGGCCAATGAGTTTAACAGTTTATCAGTGACATACAATATCATTTGTCAGTTTGTACTGGCTGCTTCATACCACACAGATCACTGTGAACTGTATAACAGGCTAGGCTGGTTGTCTTATTCAGCCAGACTGCAATATTTTCTGGGATGTTTTGTATCAAGAGCTGTTTTTTGAGCTCTTTGTTTCCCATTGCTTACTTAATAATTGTAAGACTAAATTAGGATTTTCAAATGGCTTAATTTGGGAAGTCCCAATGTGTAAATATAAACATGGTTCTCGAGCATTCTCAATTTCTGCACCCTTATTGTGGAATTCGCTGACTATAACCATCCGTACAGCAACCTCTTTGACAAATTTTAAAACCTTGTTAAAACAATATTTATTGGTACAAACTATCTGTAATTGTTAAGGTAAATTGTTATATTGTCTGATGTTATGTAAGTTATGTGATATAAGATGTGTGAATGTATGAATAAGTGTTTCTAGTAAAAAACTGAAAAAGGGCAATTGGTCCAGAGTCCTTACTGGTTAACAAATGATTACAAAAAAATCTACACAGTGGTAACATCACCTCCCATATCCCTCTGTATGCACTCCAGTATCCCACTGATTCTACAGTACCTACTGCCTTGTCGCATTGCCTGGCCAGCTTGAGGTCATCTGATATGTTTACCTCAAGGTCCCTTTCCTATTTAGTTACTGTCAATACCTCTCTCCTCATTGTATACTCTACCACTGGGTTTCTGAGCCCTAGGAGCATGTTTTTTTTTCACTTTTCACATTGAAACCCAGCTGCTATACCCTTAAACAGTCCTCAAGTTTTCTCAGGTCTCTACCCATTTTCTCCACCACTTTTGGAGTTCTCTCCTACTGCAGATTTTGATGTCATCTGCAAAGAGGCATATGTACCCTTCCATCTGTTCTGCAATGTCACTTATAAAGACATTTAAGAGTACTGGTCCCAGTACTGAGCCCTGAAGTACCTCGCTGGTCATTCTTCCTTTTCCAGAGTGAGTGCTACCACCACCCTTTGTTGTCTATCCATCAATCAATTTTGTACATGGTTTACCAATGAGAGACACATACCAAAACTGCTCAGTTTCCTTATGAACCTCCTATATGTTATGGTGCTGAAGGCCCTGCTGAAGTATGCCATATCCACTGCCCCACCCTGATCTATTTCCCTGGTCACCCAGTCAAAGAAATCAATCAGCTTCATCTGACAAGACATCCCCCTCCGATGAGTTTGTGCTCCCTCAGGTCTTGGAATCCACTGTATTCAAGATACTCCACTAGCCTTTCCTTTAAATGCATCTCCATTAACTTCTCCACCACTGACATCAGAATGACAGGCCTATAATTGCCAGTCTCCTCCATGCTGCCACTTTTATGAAGAGGGACTATGTCTTCCCTTCTCCAGTCCTCTGGAACCACTCCTGTTTCCAGTGACTTGTTGATAAGGGCTGTCAGTGGTACAACCATTACCTCCCTGAGATCCCTCTGCACACTGTCTGTCCCATAGCCTTATCCACTTTCAGATTTGCTAGTCATTTGAAGACTCTTTCCTTTGTGAATTGACTTGTGTCTACCTCCTTCTCCCCAGTGTTCCTGCTACTTTTGTATGGCACATCCCCATCCCATTCCATTGTGAAGACTGAACGGAAGTATATGTTCAGGATATCTGCTTTTTTCTGATTCTGCTCTGCACAGTCTCCCCCTGCCCTTCCTAACCTCAGAACCCCTCCCCTTGTCTTCTTCTTTTCACTTATGTACCTAAAAAATGTCTTGTCCCCTTTGTTACCCCTTTGGCTATCCTTTCCTCAGTTTGCTGTTTGTGCCCCTTACTGCCTTCCCTGCTTCTTTCTGCTTGTCCTGGTACATCTCCCTATTGGCTTCCCTTTGTGTCTCTTAGTACCTCCTAAATACTACCCTTTTAGCAATTATCACTGCAGTCACTTTCCTCGAGAATCATAGCGGCCTCTTTTTCTCCTGTTCTTACTCAATTCTTTCACACAGAGGTTTATTGCCTTTGCTATGACATCCCTAAAATTGGCCCACTATACCTCTACTCCATGCAATCACCCCTTGCTGGGTCATTGCTGGGGCATTCACCCTTTTTTTTTTAAATCTGCTCTCCTGAAGTCCAGGGCCCTTGTACTTGTGTGGTTTTCCTCTGATATCATCCTTATGTTAAACCACACTATATGGTGGCTGCTGGTCACCAAATGGCATCTCACCTTGACATCTGCAATACTATCCCTGTTTGTGAGTGCCAGGTCCATTATTGCCCCATCACAAGTGGCGTCCTTGAGTAGTTGCCTGAGAAATGCCCCCTACAGGGAGTCTAGGATATCTGATCTTCTTGCTGAGACCACAGCTGACAGGTTTCAGCCCACATCTAGCAGACTCTTCCATCAGCAGCACCTCCCTTTTCTGCCATTGAGCTGATGGCTTCCCCCACTGCCTTATCCAGTTCATCCAACTGTGTTAGTGTTCTATATAGCAACCCAGTGCAAATGATGGGTCTGGTTTCTGTCTCCATGGTGATCCACAGTACCTCCATCTCCCCTCCCCGGTTCCTTTGCATTTCCATTACCTTGATACCATCTCTAATATACTGTACAGTGCAACCCATCCCCCCTTCCTCCCCTCCCTATCCTTCCTGAACTGAATGCAGCCTGGTATGGTCATGTCCCAGTCATGGCTTCCTGTGCACCATGATTCAGTATCAGCCACAATATCCAGATCTGTCTCCACCATGATGACCTCTAGGACTGGAATTTTATTTCCAAGACTCCTTGCATTTACAGACATGGTCCCCCCTCACTTTGCTCCTACTCTGCCTGCAACCCCCTTCCTCCACGTGTGCCCTATCTCATTTCCCCTTTTCTTTTTGCAACCTTCCTTTCCATCCTCCTTGTCCTGTACATCTCTGCTGTTCCCATTAATCTGCTCACTGGGGGATTTTCCTCCCCTTGGGTCCTCAATTCTTACTGCTTCAGTCTGTTGGGGTAGGCAGTATAACATAGAAACATAGACATTGCCAACAGATAAAGACCTTTGGCCTACCTAATCTGCCCTATTTTCTCCACCTACAATGCTACCGAAGACCCTACTTGGTCTCTGCTTTGAACCCTCCTTGCCACACTTCTAAGATCCCCTTGTATCTGTCCCATGTTTTCTTGAATCCTGTAACCAATTTAGCCCTCACCACCTTCACTGGGAGGCTGTTCCGAGCATCCACTACCCTGTCCGTGAAGTACTTCCTCACATTTCCTCCCAGCCTCCCCTCCCCAGCTTCATAGTGTGACACCTTGTCCTCAAGCATCTTTTTCTCTGGAAAATACTCCACCCTGTACCTTGTTTATACAGTACCTGAGAGGTATTTAAATGTTTCTGTCATATTCCTCCTTTCCCTCCATTCTTCTAGTGAATGCATATTTAAATCTTTAAGACTTTCTTCATAGGGTTTCTGATGCAAGCCCTGCACCATTCTGCTTGCTCTCTTCAGTAGCGCCTCCACCCTGTCCTTGTCCTTTCAGAGGTGGAGCCTCCAGAACTGGACACAGTAGTCTAGGTATGATCTCACCAGTGAGCTATACAGGGATATTATTATTACCTCCCTCTTTCTGCTAGTGATACCCCTGCCTATGCATCCATGCATCCCACTAGCCTTTCCCACTGCCTAGTCACACAGCTTAGCTACCTTCAGGTCATCAGAAATGATTAACCCCAGGTGCTTTTCTTGTTTTGTGACTCCTAGTACTTCTCCTCCCAGTTCATTTATTGCCCTGGGTTTCTGTGCCCCAAATACATTATTTTGCATTTTTTTGCATTGAAGCCCAGCTGCCAAACCTGTAACCATTCTTCTAGCTTTTTAGATCCTCTCTAATTCTTTCTACTCCTCCCCCTGGTGTGTCCACTCTGTTGCAGATTTTTGTTTCATCTGTGAACAGGCATACCTTCCTTTCCAGTCCTTCTGAGTGTCACTTATAAGTACATTGAAGAGGACTGGGCATAGTACCGACCCTGTGGCACCCTGCTGATCACTATGTCCTTTCCAGAGTGGATGCCGTTTACCACCACCTTCTAACTCCTATTGTCCAGCCAGCTCTCTACCAATTTTACTACTTTAGGACCCACTCCCAGGCTTCTCAGCTTCCTCACCAGTCTTCTATGTGAAACGGTGTCAAAGGCCTTGCCAATGTCCAGGCAGGCTACATCAACCACTCCTCCCTGATCCACTTCCTTGGACACCCAGTCAAAGAACTCAATCAGGTCTGTCTGGAAAGACCTCCCCCCTGTGAATCCATGTTGCCTGTATCTTGAAGACCATTGGAAACAAGGTACTCCCCATTTCATTCCTTCAGTGGTTTTTCTGTTACTTTGCCCACTGTCACTACTGAAGTCAGACTGACAGGCTTGTAATTTCCAGCCTCCTCTCTGTTTCCAGTTTTGTGGTAGGGGGACTACTTCAGTCCTCCTCCAGTCTCTTGGGACCTCTCCCATTTCTAGTAACAGGTTGAACAGGGCTGTCAGAGGTGCAGCCAACTCCTCCTTGAGTTCCTTCAGTGACCTGGGGTGTATTCCATCTGGTCCCATTGCCTTGTCTACTTTTAACTGTGAAAATTCCCTTAGGACTTTTCCACTATAAAAGGGCTAGTGTCCACCTCCCTTTCCTTTATACCTTTGTCTTTTATCATTGGTCAGCTACCTCCTCCCCTCCTTCATAGATACTTAACAGAAGTATTTGTTCAATATGTCTGCTTTTTGGTGGTCCTCATCCACTATACCACTCCTCTCCCTTTCAGCCACACTATCCCTCCCTTGGTCTTTCTCTTTTCACTTATGTATCTAAAAAAAATGTTGTCCCCTTTTTTTACTGTTTTGGCAATATTTTCCTCTGTTTGCACTTTTGTGCACCTAACTGCCTTCCCTGCTTCCCTTTGTTTCTCCTGATAAGTTTTCCTGTCCTCTTCTTTCTGTGTTCTTTTATATTTTTTCTAAAAGCCAAGTTTTTTGCTCTTACTTTTTCTGCTACCTCACTAGAGAACCATAGTGGTTTCTTTTTTCTCTTGCCCTTGCTAACCTGCCTGACACAGAGATTTCACCCAGCATACACATTTGAAGAACAGGCACATGGCACTGTGGACTCAGCACCAGAGGGGAGTTTATGCCAGAGTGGGGCATTCATCCTCATCCACCTATTAAGCATGGTATCCCCTTCCATGACTGTAAGCAGCCCAAGTAGTCATGTCTGTAGTAGTGGTGAAATAACAGCTGAGGATTACTACAGGCATGAGGAGGATGATGATTCTGAATTGTCAAGTGGTGGTCAGAGTAGCAGCAGTGGTGGTGGTCTATGCAGCAGTATTTCTAGTCCAGCATCAACCCCTGTGCTTAAAATGGGTAAAATAACATCATTTGTGGACTTGTCAGTGTCACCTGTGCACCCCTTTTTATCACACGGCAAAAGTACCCCACTCATGGTCAATCGCAGAGCAGAACCATTTGGCACACCACATGCAAAATGGTAACAACTCAGCCCACGTTGCAGAGTCTTTTTGCTCGGAACATGAAATACCCACCCAATCATGTGATGTCCCTTGAATTGAATGCTGCCATAGCAGAAATGCTGGCAATTGACCTTTTGCCCTTCTCCTTTGTGGAGAATTCCAGATTTTGGCATTTTGCGGCACACACCTGTCCCAAATGGAAAGTCCCATCCAGGACATACTTTTATACCCATGTTGTCCAGGAGTTGTACCAGACTGTGACAGAGTCTGTAAGATATGCCCTTCAACAGTCCTCCTCACCATTTATCCACTTAAGTATGAATATGTGGACAAGGGCAAAATGGCAGGAAGTTCATATTTGTGTATTACTGCACATTGGGCACAGGTACCGGGGGTTGTCTGTACTGGCGGTATTTGAAATCAGTGTAGTAAGGCAAACTATCATGGTAGCAACCTTCAGGGAATTTGACAGCATGCAACACACAATGTGCAGTGTGTCCATCTCCCAAGTGAAAACATGTTTGACTTGCTACTGACCAAAACTGATGAGTGGCTGAACCCCGGTCCCTGAAAGCTGGCTTTATAGCAAGTGACAATGGCTCAAACGTGGTGAAATGTATCATCAATGGTGGCTTTTTTTGGGTTCCATGCATGGCCCACTGTTTAAATCTCATGGTCCAGGAGTTTTTGCAGCACCCTGACATCAAGGAAATGTTGACAGTTGCATGCCGCATCTGTGCACATTTTCATGCTCTGGAAAGGCCTGTGGACAACTTTGGAAGCTGCAGATTCAAAACAACCTCCCTCAGCACCGCCTTAAGCTGGAAGTCGTCACACACTGGAACTCAACTCTTTACATGGCAATGAGGTTGTATGAACAGTACTAAGCCATCTCAGTGTTACCTAGTCATGCACACTAGCCATGACATTTCTGGGGCCTCGATGCCTATGACAACAGAACAGTGGTGCCTCATGGACTCAGTGATATCAATTTCATGCCACATAGGCAGTGAGTGGCAACACTGCCTCCACAAGCCAAGCCATTCCACTGCTGCAGGTGCTGAGACAGACTTTGTTGAATCTGCAGCGTAACCTTGATGTGCCAGAGACTGTTCACACAGTGCGTTACTTAAACACATGCTGACAGTAGTGGACTGCAAGCACCACATTGCAAGTATTCTGCAAAGTGCCGAGTTCAGAATAGCAACAATGTTGGACCCATGACAAAAATGTGGAATTGCATCCTTACTGGAGGAGGGCCTGAACAGGTTAAAAATCTCAGTGGACAACTGGTGCAATTGATTCATGGGGCACAGAAGTCATGTGCCAAGTTCAGCAAACCACAGCATAACAAATCTGAAGGTCACTGTGGACTGCTAGGCACATCCAGTGAGGTGACTGAGGGTCCAGGTGGGATGTCAGCAAAACCAGTGGCCATTAACCCACTTTGGGGTGCCTTGTCCCAAGTGGGAATCTGTGACATCGATGAATCCGGTGAACAACAGTATGAGTCAACAACAGGACTGCATGCAGCACGGAGAATGGTTGACTCATATTTGTCTGAAAAACAGTTAGGGAGAGTGGGTGCATGCATAAAGCAGTGTGTCAGGAAATAATTGAAAATTTTCTGCACATTTTCAGGACATCATCTGCAGTACAGTGTGCAGTTCTGGAGACCATATCTCAAAAAGGATATAGATAAGGACATAGACAGGATGGAGGCGGTCCAAAGGAGGGCAACTTAATTGGTGCAGGGGCTGCACCAGAACCCAAATGAAGAAGACAGACTAAAGGAGATTCATATGTATATCCTTAAGGAAAGGAGGGAGAGGGGGCATGATAGAAACTTTAAAGTGCATAAAAGGAATCAACAATGTCCAAGAGAGTAGCATCTTTAAAAAAAAGAGATGTGCAAGAACAAGGGGGCTAAATTTGAAGACAGAGGGGGAACTGATCGGGGCAACATCAGGAAGTATTTTGTCATGGAGATGGTGGTGGATGCATGGACAATCAAAAACTAATGCTCCACATTATGGTGTGAGAGCAGCAGTTGGAGCATTACCATAATTTGGAGTTGGTGACCTTCAATGTACTCCAACTGCTGCTCAATGTTTGACACCCTGTTGCTCAAGTGGTCCACCTCACTCCACATCAGGCTCAAATCCGCCTGTGTGTCAGGCATTATTGCAGGGTTGCCAGTGTCCATGGCAGGTGCTGGAGCAGCCACTTGCTCCATGGCCCAACCACGCTTAACCCCGCATGCAGGTGGAGGCTCTGCAGCCACCTGTTGCCCAGCAGGGACTGCAGGCGCATTCCATCCCTGTTCGGCAAACTTGGCCTCCCACTCTGCATGGTGGTGGTTTGCAAGGTGGGTGCACTGTCCACCTGTTCCCAGATGACTCCCCTTGGGACCACGATGCACAACCACATCATAGATATTACACTTCACAACACTCAGGTCATCAACACCAGACACTGGACTGAAAAAAGACCACACAGCAGAGGTCTAGGAAGGACCGGGCAAAGGTGGGGGGGCCCAGGTGTTATTTGCTGTTGCTGCTGCTGCTGCTGATGAGACTGCTGCAGCTCCTCTATCAATTCCTGCTGCTGCTGCTGAGCTGCTGGCGCAGGGGTCATGACAGGTGGTGGTGGTGGTGGTGGTGGGGCACTAGTAGTAGATGGTGCCACTGGCGGGGGTGCTTCCATGGCACCACTACCTCCTGATTCAGAGAGGGGACCACTCACACAATATAATGTGCTGCTGTTCAGACGTGGGGTGCCACCATGCATCTGTACCCCCACATGCTCTCCTCTCCGTCCACCAAAGGAATCACTCTCCACTTCACACACACACACACACACACACACACACACAATTAACTACTGTACTGAAAAAAGGTGCACAACTCAAAACAAGAGGCAACCAAAACATAAAAAAAAGCTAATTAACAAAAAAGGTCAAATGTTAAACAGATTCAAGCAATATATTTCTATCTCTCTCTCTCCTGTCTCTGTCACAAAACCTCCTTCTCCCACACTAGGTAAGGAGAAAGTGAAAGTCTTTCACTCTCTTGCTTGATTAACTTCCTGCCTGAGCCATGTGACCTACAGACTGTAACACATGTGATCTGTGGGCTGTTTCAATTATGACTCAACTCCAAAAAGAAGTTAAGCGACACAGCTCAAGGGTATGATGCTAGCTAATGGAAGGCAGCCTGACAGACATATACCAACAGCAAAATAGGAAGCAGCACCAAGTGTGTTTCTGCAAAAATATATTTTACTGAAATATATAGTGATACCAAAAATAACAAGCAGAAATGAACACACAGCAGCAGTATTACAAACAGCCTAGTAGATGCCCAGCGCTTCAACTCTTAACGAGTCTTCATCACGGGGTGGTGCTATTAGGAAAATGCCTGATTTAAATAGCTTTGCTCATTAATATTCAAATACTTAATTAGAGTGGAGACCAATACTTAAAGATGAACTAAGAAAAATATCAAAAATATAATAAAATAACACCTCATATGTGTATGAAAGAAATACAAACTGTTCTCTAGAAAAACATTTTTACGTTTATGGTTATTGTTGTTTTTCTAAACTGCAAATGTTTAAATAAATAGATGCATCAATAACATTTATTTCAATTAATTCAACTGGCTGCTAAATAATTAAGCACCAAGTAAATACATTTTATAAAAAAATACTAGTACAACAACATATAGTGAACACATATTAATGGAAAACATGACTTGCCCCCTTTATCATGATATCCAAATGGGACTCCCTAGTAACTAAGACAGATGCAACAATAAGTATGAATACTTCAGAACAAAAAGTCCTAGGCAGGTCAGTTCCAAATTCAGGGAGGGGATCTAGAAAGAAACAACAAAAAATATATGAATAATAAATATATGTGAACATAAAAATTGTTATCATAATCATAACTATAGTTATATTCAATTCTTTAGGCCAAAATGATAGACACAGCCTGCTCATAAAATGCAAACATATTTAAGGTGCATTAGTGCATCACACTACAAAAATGCATTTATGGACAAAAAGGCAATACAAGAAAGCTTTTATGATCTGTTGCTGTTCTTTAAAAAATGGTTTTAGATCCCACTGGTTATTTAACCCATTAGGTTTTACTGTGTTCAATTTATAAATCCATTTACTTTCTTTTTGAAGAAACAAATTAGGTCTGTCACCTCTCAAAGGGAGAGAAGGAATTGATTGATTCTAGACCTGTAAATTTCACAACACTATGATCAGACTGATGGGCCAAGGCAAAATGTAACCCCAGAGGGGTATTTTTATTAATATTCAAAATGGAACGAATGTGTTCTTGAACATGTTGCTTAAGTGGCCTTACTGTTTGGCCAACATATACCAGACCACATGCGCACCATAAAGCATACACCACGTAAGGTATATCGCAAGCGATCAATTTCCCAATTTGCACTTTTAAATCAGGAAATTTAGGTGCACAAATGTGGTGTGGTCATTTTTGGCATACTTGCACACATTGCAGCTACAGCATTTATGAAAGCCACTAGCTCTACTGGGTAACCAGGTCTAACATTTCTGTCTTTTTTCATATGGCTATGTATAAGTTTGTCCTTAAGGCTACTAGCCTTTGAAAAGGTTACCCTAGGTTTTGTGCCTACAGCCTCCCCAACTAGTAGGCCAATTCTTGTAAATAATATTGCCTACTTGCCCAGCTACATGATTGTAATAGGTAATGAAAGTACATGGTTGGCAATCTGATTCAATTTCTCCCAGTTTCTCCTATAAGATACTGGCTCTAGCGATTTCATTTACTTTTTCTTTTGTCTGCTCCAATAAGTGCAAGTAATAACCCCCAGCTAGAAATCTTTCAATAAGTTCATCTGCCTGCTCATGAAATGCAGAATCAGATCTACAATTTCTTCTAAGACGTGAGAACTGACTGTAGGGAATTGAATACTTAAGGCTGGGGGGGGTGTTGCTGTCAATTGGGACTCACTTTGTGTTCAACAGAAAACAACACGAAGTGAACGTGAAGTCAGCTAACGCAAAGTCATTATGAGGTGAAGTCACTATAAAGTGAAATTGGTGTTATTATATGGGGACTTCACGTAGCATTTCATGGCGCGGAGTAGGCGACTTCACCCCGGCTTCAATGGCAGAGTAAAACTTCGCTGCATCTCTAGTCATAAGATGGCTATGTTGAAAAGCTGATGTAAAAATATTAAAGAACAACAAAGTTATGAGCCTACACTGAATTTTGCAAACACAGGCTCATAACTTTGGTAATTTTCAATGTTTCTACTCCAAATTTACAACATAGCCATATCTTTACAGCACCTTATGAATGTGACAGCTGTCATTTTTTAAATCCTGGCTAAAATATATATTTTTTTTCATCCCAAAAGGTGATTTTTCAGTCCCTGCGCAAAATCACCTTTCAGGCAGGAGTTGAAAATTTTCTCTGCCATTGTTCGTGAAGTGTGGTCATAAGAAGGCTATGATTAGTGTAAAAATATTTTAAAACAAAACAAGTTATAAGGCTACGTTGAATTTTGCAAATGCAGGCTTGTAAGTTTGGTAATGTTCAATATTTTTACCCAAAATTTTCAACATAGCCATTTCTTTATGGCGCCTCATAAATTTGACATCTGTCATTTTCAGCTCCTGCCCAAAATGTGTTTTTGCATCCCAGAAGTTGATTTTGCAGTCCCTGCGGGAAGTCACCTTTCAGGCAGGAGTTAAACATTTACTCTGCCCTTCTTCAAGAGGCAGGTCATAACATATAGAATAATACTTGGGGGGAGTGCATAACAAGAATTTAATGCCCACCCAAGGTGTGGAATGCTATATAAACCTCGAGGGTGAAGTCCAAGGGGTTTATCAAAGCATTCTACACCGAGGGTGGGCATTAAATTTGAGTTGTGCACCCCCATGTGTTATTTTATGTAATTGCTGGGGGACATTTTTTTTCCAACCAGAGCTAGTAAAATAATTGCTGTTTTCTTTAGTAAAATCTTGTGTTAATTTTTTTGTTGTTGCAGAATAGTTTACAGAACAAAATATGGTCATTAACTGTTATTCTGGGGGGTTAAAATGTTGTGAAAAGTAGTTCTGAAACTATCCTGCTAAGTGTTTTAGTTAATATTTTGATGTACATTAGCTTTGAGTGGATGTTGTTATGGCAATATGTAAATGAGGTGCAGAGTGCTAAGTCTCTGGCTCATTTACATATCTCTGCGACAACTAGGGTCATAGTTGGAAAAAAACTTTGGAAGTTTATCAGTAAAAGACCTAGGGGGCTTTGTTTCACCATTTACTTTTTATTCTTGATGGTTTATCACCTCCAACTCCAGGAAATGCTGGGACTGATTGATAATTTTTGTGAGCTCGGCTGACTGAGTTTGAGCTGGGCGGAACAGAAGAGAAGCTTTGTCTGTATAAGATCTTGAATTGAACTGCCTGATTTTGGCAAAGGTTAGAGATTTTGTTTTTGAGGTTTCTTTTTTGGGATTGTATGGAGACCATTTCTGTGGCTACCTTTGTTGATGGGGAATTGTGGAAATGCCATGACTGTCATCACGAGCAGGACTGAGGAGAAGCTGGTGCATGTTTGCCATTACAACCTGTGGGTTATAATGGCAAATTATAACCTGCTTCTCCAATGAAAAAAAAAAAAGTGCCCCAGTTATTACAAAGCTATTTTGAAAATCTGGTGTACAAATGGTACAAAAGAACACATTTATGATCCTACATTACATGTTGCTAATACAGGCTCATAACTTTGGTAATTTTCAATATTTTACCCCAAATTCCTCAGCTATAGCCTTATTGTCTCTGGCCAGAGTTTGTTTCCATTTGCATTTCCTTATTTGGCCCACTCGTTATCTTGGCTTCATTCTTTTCTTCTATCACCTGGATTTCATTATTTTTTGGTTTCATTTCTCCTTCCAGATTCCCATAGTTGGCCTCTTGAGCTTGTTGGGGGGAACAGTTTATGTCTCCCTGCCTCATTCTGCCTCTCCCATTGGCTAGTTTAAATGGCTGCCAATGTAGCATTTAAACTGCTCACTGAGGACTAATGGTTCCCCTTCTGGATGGATGCAGGCCATCACCCCTGTACAAGCCCTTACCCTCCAGGTGGGGCCCTAGTCTCCAATGAAACTGAAACCCTACTATCTGCACCATTTCTTCACCATGCATTGAAGTTAATGGTATAGAGTAACCTGTCATCCCCCCATCATAGACAGGTAGCACTTCTCAGAAGGTGATAGATCATGCTACTTGCCAAAGACCCCTCCTCAACTCCCTGAACTCTTCTTGCACTGTGGCTTGCTCATCCCATGCCAGGTAATTTGTCCTCTGATAGATAGTGATGTCTAGCTCTCCCTCTCTTCCAGCTGCCCCAATGATCCCTTGGATCCTCTTTCCATTCATGTGTGCTATGGAGCCAGGAAGTCACCAAACCTCCCTCTTCCAACTCTGTTCCCCTTACTATGGAGTCCCCCACCAGGATTCACTTCCTCCTCCTCTGGGATCCTCTGTCATCCCCCTTGGGGTCTCCACTGTGGAGGATCACCACATCCTCCCTAGACACTACTACAGGTGCCTCGGTGGGACATTTCTGCTCTGCCAGGGTGGCATAGGAGTTTTGTAGTGGAACTGGTTGTGGGATGTGCCTGCATTCCACAACCCTAACCTTCCCTGACTCCACTGTTGTCCAGCTATTCCTCCTACTGGGCAACCTCTGAGATAGCAGTGGTGGACTAGGTGGTCCCTCAGTGGGGGAGAAGGTCCTCTGAACCCAAGTCAACTCAGCCTTGAGTCTGGCCACCTCCTCCCTCAGCCCAGTGAGGTGCATGCAGATAGGGCAGTAATGCAGGCTCCAGAAAGTCTCCCTGAAGATTGCCACCCCACTGTCACTGTATTGCACCACTCCCAGCATAGCTACCTCTCTATTGGTAGACCTCACCCAGTACCTTAACCCAGTACCCCTTTTTTGTTCTCTCTCTCTCTCTCTCTCTCTCTCCCCCTTACAAACTCAGGATAGTATCCCTTTGAAGCAGATGTACTTTCAGTCTCACAATCTCATGTTCACAATCACAACCCCAGGATAATAACCCCTGTAACAGATGCAATATTAACTCACAACTCTTAATTCACAATCACAACCCCAGGATAATAACCCCAGTACCAGATGCAATATTAAGTCACAACCCCTATTTCATAATCACAACCCCAGGAACGTAACCCCTGTAATTGATGCTATATCAGTTTCACACCCTCAGGATATCCCCCACTAGTAATTTTGATATACAGTGCTGTACTTATCTGATGGATTGCTTCTGGTGCTCCAGTCTCCTCTCTTGTCTCCTGCCCTGATGTCCTCTGGACAACGTCTCTGGCTGTTGGCTCTCTCCAGGGCTGAATCTAGGCAGACTTCACTTGCCGCTGTTCTTGGCGTGAGTCCTTAGTGGGAGGGCCGCAAGCGGAAGGCCACCTGGTGTCCTCTTCCTTTTGAGTCAGCAGGAAATGGGCTAGGCGCCCTCGACTGGCTGCTGAAAAGGCCTTGTTTCCAAATGGCTCTCACTGGAGCCCTGTCTCAGCCACTGAAACTCCACTCCTTTGCTGTCTCAGGTGCCTTTTTAGTGCAGGGTGGAGGGTTCCCTGTGCTAAAAACCAGGGGGAGACCCTCACTGTCCTGAACTCTTCTCCTTGAATGCTGCTCCCTGCATGATGCAGTGTTTTAAATTCACAGCTCGCTCACAGCTCAGATCCAGGAAATGGGCTAGGCACCCTGGATTGGCTGCTGAGGGGGTAGGGGGCATGGCATCATTTCTAATTGTCTCCTACTGGAGCCCTGTCTCAGCCACTGAAGCTCTGCTCCTTCGGTGTCTCGGGTGTCTTAATCGTCCAGTGGGGAGGGCTCCCTGTGCTAAAAATGGAAGACTCTCACTGACCTGAACTCTGCTCCTTGAAAGCCTCCCTCAGTCTTTCTGCCAGCCCCCTAAGCTTGTTTAATCAAGACATATGGAAGATACAATGGCCTAACTCAGAATATGCCATTTATCTTCATGAGTGAGTGAACTGGGCCATAACTCACAATTGGCAGAGCCACAAGTGAGCTATGAAAGTCCTGACCTCTCACAAGGGGTGGGGGGGAGCAGAAGGGTAGACTCGATGGCCCAGAGGATGCTTTTCTGTTATCAGATTTCTATAATTCTATGACTCTATGATGAAGTGATGATAAATATCATGTTCTGAGAAAGGCCATCATGTGTCCAATTTATATAATGTGTTTTAAATTGCAGAGCTTTAAGATTAGTTCTTTTAATAAAGACTTAACTGTTTCTGTTTGACTTCACTGCTCTGTTTTGAGACAGTAGAGGCCACTGTGATGTTATTAGGCATTAGAAAATGGGCTTTTTATTTGGGGGCATCTGATTGGCTGGTACCCCTTCTAGAGGGGTACATTAACTTTCAATAGATGCCCACCAAATAAAAAGTTCCAGTCCAAGCCTGCCTCATGCACATTCAAGTATCCTTGTACCTAGCCTGCTTCATCATTGGCTGAAGCACTGGGCACATAATTTCAAATGGCTGCCATTTTTTTAATCGCTTAGCGAGAGAGTGTGACCCCCCCCCAGACACACACACTTACTCCTTAGACAACAGCCAGTATGTTTCCCAGTTTAAAAACTGTCTCTCTTTTTTTTTACATGTCTGCCACCGTTCGCTCAGTCTCGCCTGTCAGTGAACACAGAATCAGCCCCACAAGTAAAAAATCCCAGTCTGCTCCATATGACTCACCCCCCACTATCGTGATCACTTACAAAGATCAGTGGTGAGCTACAAGAGAGGTCAGTAAGCAGGAAATAAAAGAAAACTGTTTTTTTTTGTTCTCCACAAAGTTGTAGTGCTGATAGAAAACCGGGATAGAAAATAACAAATCAGCTTTTCTGGGTGATCGCAGGCACTGCTTCCAAATGTCCCACTTGCTCTTTCTGCTTACACTCACACACATCAGAGCAACTGCCATTGCTGAACTAAGGATATTTCCCAAGAACTAAAAAAAAAGTCACCTATTTTGCACCTGATCTCTGTCTCAGGCTGAGTACATGAGTCTCTTCTTTCTGCATCAGGCATGAGGGCAGGATGGATCGAGGTGGGCAGGCAGGATCGTGATGGTGAGAACATAACCCCGAAACCCTTCATCAGTTGACACTGGCAGAGAGGGAAGATGGCCTGGGGAGATGGAAAGCACATAACTAAAAATCACGATGGGGGCTCAGACCTTAGTTTAAACTAAATGATGTGTGTGTGGGGTGAGAACTGATTAAAAATAGAAGTACCACAGAGGGAACAAAAAAAAAATGTCAAATGCTATAACCAGAGGGAATTCCTGAAAGACTTCTCCCAAAGTGCTAGCTTCCTGTAGCAGCGCCCTCTACTGGCAACTTTACCAGGCAGGGAAGGCAACTGTTTCAGGCAGGGACTACTTTACTATTAAACTTTTTTTTTTGTATTTTAAGATTTTATTTTTCAGTGTTGTACTTATTTGTTAACTACTGCAAAAAAAATCTAAGCTGATGCCCATTTTCTAAGCACAATAATACCCTTCAGGGTGGGCAGTATGAGCAATACTGGACCTTCCAGGAGCTATAAGGCCTTCCGCCTATGGCATTGGGCCTCATTATGCTGCGGGCAGTCCGGTATTGCCCAATACTGCCCAACCTGTTGGGTATTATTGCTTGCTTGTTCAAGCTACTCTCCCATTGGTTAAGAGTTCCTTTGCTGTTCACCTAAGATATAAATAAATGCTGAAATTAATGATTTATTTAAAGAGCTAGTGTGCTGCCTAAAACTAATATTAGTTTTTAAAAGCAGTCAACTATTACTGTACCTTTTGTATCTGAAGTATGTTTTCTTTTACCTTTGATTAATTAGAAGATTATTTACCTGATCTTAGTAGGGGTGATGTGTGGAACAACATTTTGCCTGGTTGCTGACATATTTAGGTCTGTTCCTCCCACTACGTCATCAACACTGTGACCTCACTGACTGTGACATCACTGTTGCTTAGGAGCAGCCACTCAGTCACCTGTGATGTGACAGTCAATGAGATCACAGTGCTGATGATGTAGTGGGGAGGAATACAGATAGATATGTCAGCTGCCAGGCAGAGAGCTATTCCACATATCCAGCACAATATTATAAAATGGAAAACTTTCTAATGAGCAAAAGTAAAAAGAAAACTACTTCAGAAATAAAAAGTTACAACCGACTACTTCTTAAAATTTGTATCTTTTTCCTGTCTGTCAGTTTTTGGTTCCACTAGCTCTTTAAATTTAGAATATGTCAGTGGCTAAAAGAAATAAGTTATCTGTACAGTTTGACTCTCACCTACATTATATATGCATACTTATTACATATTACTTTAATATAGTTTCTGTATATTATATTTTTTATTTATTTTGAAAGTTGAGTGATGAAGATAAAGCAGTAGTGTAATACTCAAGTGATGTAGACAAGAGAATAGCAGAGGCAGGCAGAAGAAGCACACAGTATACTCAAGAAAGCAGCAGTGGAAGCAGGTGTGACAGACAGGAGAGTTGCCTTTGAAGTAGGAATTTCAAGAAACAAAGAGTTAATGGCAACAGCAGTGAGACATAAGAGTGATAGGCAACTCAAAAGGCACTTTCAAACAAAAGGACAACTGCAGGGCCAGTAGAAGTACTAGGAGGACAGCATCTGAGCATAATACCCTTCAGGGTACAAAAAGTTTGTACAGTGCATGCTGTTTTTTATGTTACATTCTAAGAGTTACATTGTTTATTGTTTTTATGTTATTATATATTTCATTTCAACATGAATGATAAAGGAAAGATTGTAGTGTGGGACTTGAGTGATGAAGATGAAATAGCAGCAATGGCAGGCAGTTGCAGTATGAGATGAATGATGAAGATGAAATAGCAGCAGTGTGAGACCAGTTATAAATAGCATCAGTGGCAGGCAGAATGAATGCTGGGAGACTGCACAGCAGCAAGCATTTTCAATGTGGCATATTGTAGCTGGACTCTGCACAGGCCAACACTTTCCAAACAGCATTGCTCTCTTTGAAGCTGTGTTGTAGCAGCTCTTGAGATAACATTTTTTCTTTGAGCATTTTCAGCTCCACAGCTCTAAAATGTCTCTGGCCAAGTTCTGCTGTTTTCTGCTCATGGTTCTTGCACAGGATGGGATATTTTCAGGTGGTACCCGTATTGCATAGTTGTATTGCCTAGATTGCTACATGCCTTGTCTTTACCAATTTATGTCAAACATGCACAAAGACACCATGGACTCCATATAGGACTTTGGGAGACTCATTTAAAATTGTTCTTTTTTTTCATTAAGTAACTCAAAGGAAGAACAACAAGATCAGTAGATGTTCTATCTGGTGTTCTGCAGCAGTATGCCCTGAGGCTCGTGGGTGGTTAATTTAGGGAAAGATTAGGAGGCACGTTCTCTCCCAGAGGGACGTGAACCTATATGGAATCGTTTACCAGCAGAAACAGCTGATATGAAGACAGAACAGGCCTTTAACTCTTGCTGTGCCATGGACTGATATATCAGTCCAATAATCCTATATGTTCTAATTTTGTCAGCAGCCCAAGGATTAAGTTATGCCTGGAAAAATTGCTGGGTATCAAAGGAATCACTTCTTACTCCAAATAGTAGTGGGGTAGGGAATCCCTATTAATTGGTAGATGTTTGCAGACAAGGGGCTAACATGATTGGCTATGCATGACAGGGAGATAATGCACATTCCAGGGATATACTGTAATTTTTTAGTCTTGTTTACACAGGACAGCCCTACTAAGATGCAACATATTTTTTCCAGAGACATCCTCTGCAACCAATTACAGTACCTCAACTTGGTTCACTGGAGCACTGCGAGTTAAGAGACTCATCTAAGGTCACACTGTGGCCAATTGTGTCTAGATTTCAGCAATGCTATTTCAACCATTTAGGCAGCAACCATTGAACAGAAAAGAAAAGGCAGTATAGTGCAGTGGTTTAAGGCTCTGAGCTACAAACCTGGAGATCTGGGTTTGAATCCCACAGCCCCCACTTGCATACTGTGTGACCCTGAGCAAGTCACTTAACTTCCTTGTGCTCCCAGGTTGTACCAGTAAACAAGCTTTCAGCTTAGTGTGTCTCTCCTGGTAAAAAAAAATAATAATAAAAAAAGGCTCTGCACTAATGGACCCAAATGGACGGAATGTCTACGCACCCTCTGACAAAGACCTGGATAAGGTTAAAACTCTGGGGCTCAGGGTCCTAGTCGGTCTGCTCTTCTACTTTTGATGCCACAATAAAATACCTCTACTAATGTCTTTATCATCTGGACATTCAATCCATTTGGGTCCATGAGTGCAGAGCTTTTTCTTTTTTGTTTGGAATTAGCAGGCTGGCCACCTTGCTCAGCACCACCTCCATTTCCAGAGCTCAATATTTTTCTGCTTGTGCCAATAACCCTTGAACAGCCTGGCATTTCCAGGGGATTAACACCTGGTTGGGAAGTGCTGATAGCCAAAGTGAAGATGAGGGCCATTACACAAGACTGGGTGTTAATCCCCCAAAATGTCCAACTCTGAGGGTGTTTTGTGATTATAAGTCTGATTATGAGTTTTTTAGAGTTCAAACTTACCACATATGGTCACACTGTGATCTGTATCATGTATTTATACAAGATTAAAGCCCAGTACAGCAGCCAATCACAAAGTACATAGAAACATACATAGAACATGTTGGCAGAAAAAGAGCTCTGGTCCATGCAGTTTGATCTGTTTTTCCCTATATCCTACCACAGGACCTATTGTTTAGTTGGCTTATTGCAGTTGCCTCTCCCCTTGCCCTACTGTTTCCCCATGTGTAGCGATGAAGCATTTTACTCAGTTCCAGCTGTATTTAAAACCATTACTTGTTCTTGCACCCACAGCCTCTGCTGGTAGGCTGTTCCATGGCTCAACCACTCTCCCTGTAAAACAAAACTTCCTCAAGTCCCTCCTACCTCTCCCCACTCCAGTGTTCCCATGTTCTTGATTCACCATACCTGTTGAATATTTCTTGACAGTCTACCCTGTTTATTCCTTTCAGGAACTTAAAGGTCTCTATCATAGTACCTAGTCCCTCATCCTCCACCCAGCATCCCAACACATGCCCTTTCCCACCTAGTCCCTAGTTTTTCTTTTTTTTGTCCCTTTCCCTCTCTCCTTTCACTTCCTGGACATATTTGTAACTCATCCAATGCTTTGACTGATACAAATTTTTCAGAATCGCTCTGCTTGTCTAACACCTGATGATGGGCCTGTATTGTCCTTACTTACTTGTTGTATGTCTACTTCCTATGTATCTTATGTCTAATTTCCTTGTTTTTTTATGTTTCTCCTATGTAATTGCTACTGTATCTATGATGTGGAACCTTTGCAAAGGAGTCTATGACTCAAAGGTGCATTTCCGATTATTTGTAATAAATAAATGAATAAAAATATCACCCCTTTCCCTTCTGGTCTCTAGTGAGTACATGTTCAGAGCCTTAAGCTGATCCTCCAAGGATCTGCCCTGTTACCTATGAATCATTTTGATTACCCTGCACAGCACCATCTCTAGCCTGTCATTGTCTTTTCTTAGGTGGGGACTCCAGAACTGGGCACAATTTTCCAGATGTGGTTTCACTAATAATCTATAGAGGGGAAGTATAATCTATTACCTCCTGCTGTTGAACCCCCTCTGAGTACACCGCAACATTTTGGTTGCTTTGCTGTAGGCCTTGTTATATTGTTACAAGGTGTGCTGGCCTAGTGATGATTAATTAATTAGGCTTATAATTTACAATAAAGAACAAACTTCTTACTTCACAGGGATCTGTTACTTTGTTTAGTGTTCCGATACATGACTGACTTAAACACATCCATCAAAATGTGAGAATTATTTCTATCTTGCATTTGGATTGTTTTTGTTGCCAGACCCATATGTTCTAAATTACCAGTTATAGTAGGAAATGATGGCGCACACTCCTCTTCACATTTATTTTACTCTGGAGTGTTCTCTCTGTACATGTAGTTACTTACATTGTATACAGGATAATAATCATGCACTTATTTAATCATGTTGTAAACATATTTGCTGGAGGCTAGCCCGGTGTCCCAATAGTTGCACTTTGCATTGTCACTGTGACACCAGAGTTCCCTTTTGAGCAGCAGAGTCCCATACACCTGTTACATACAAGCAGTACATAAAGAACACCTCACATATAATTTTAATTGAGGCCTATTAGTTGAAGTATGTTAGTGGCAAACAACCTGTTCCCTTCATCAGGATGGTTCTGGTAACTAGAACCTGTTGGTATTAATTCCAGTACTGTATGTAAAGTAAGCTGTTACTCCTAAGATAGAGTAAATTTTTTACAAGTTATTTACCCAGGATTTATTTATTTATTGAAAAGTTTAACTAGGAAAGGCACAATGAGCAGCTATTGCTCATTTCCATGTACATCCTGGGAGAAGGGAAGGGGAGCATTAGATATAAGTAAAGTAACATACAGTAATACATGTATTAGTACAGTAATAATAATAACAATACAATAAGAGCTTACAGTTCGTGAGTGCTTGACACATTTTAACAGTTATCTGCAGAGGTACAGACTGCATTCAGTGATAGCAAAATGAAGGTAGCTAGTTGGATGACATTCATTGAATAATAGTCCAGCTGAAATGCAGCATCTCATTTCCCATTTCCAGTGCATTCCTGATTGTACCCATTTCTGCAACTGGGTTGACTGGAGCACTAAGAGGTTAAATGGCTTGCACAAAGTCACACAGTGAATATTTGTCTCCAGAGGTGGTTTGGACCTGTGATCTCCCGTCTTCAAAGCTGGTGTTCTAACCAGTAGACCACACTTCCTCTTCAGTTGTCATCCTTTTTAACAGCATCCTCTTTAAGTGGTGGATTGTCAATGTCTTAATATTTCAACAGTCTTGGAAATGGAATAAAATAAATTTAAGGGAGCACTCCATAGAAGACAACTCATGGCAAGATATATAGTTGTCACTTAAGCAATTATGCATGACAGGGTGTGTGTCCTGCTCTGATAATGTTTTGCCTCAGGTGGTTGGGCACAAGATTATAAGCTGTCTGTGTCTAACACCCAAGAAGTGACATTATCCCACATAGACACACTCCCTGGAGTAGATTATTGCTATTATAATTAATGGGTCCCACACTTTTCCTATAGGGAAACTGTGCTGTCATTTGTCATTATAAAGGAGCATTTATAAAGGCAAACATGCACATGGTTTCCCTCACTCTGCGCATGCGCCCACCACAGTGTGTCCCTTCCTGCTGCTCACCTCTTCCTTTTTGCCTGCAACTCAACCACCAGAGGAACTCGGTGGTAAGTTATTTTAAAAACAAAACAAATGTCTCATTTTCCACAGATAAGGGCATAACAAAATATTTTAAAACCTTTCAAAATCTCAGACAATGAAAATGTGAGGACTGACCGAAAAGAGAACTGGAGTGTGGTCACACCGGAATGTCTAGTATTTTATATAATTGCTGTGGCAAAAAAGGGGAGACCCAGCAAATACATAAAATAAAATATGGGGTGGTGTGTGCAAACTCGAAGTTTACACACACCGTCAGTATTAGATGCTTTTCATAAACCTCTTGAGCTTTGCTCTTGGGATTTATGTAGCATCTAACACCTCGGGAGTGTATAAACTTTTCATTACACACACCACCCCATACTTTATTCTATATATGCAATGGCTCACTTTTATAAATAAAAAAAAAATAGTTTCAAAATATAGTTTCTGTTTTTTGCAGGGGTAAGTATATAGTTTTTTACAATTTTTTACTTACTATGCTTTATGGTGCACTGGTGGCAACCCTCTTGGTCCCCCACCTCTGTAAGTGAACCCCAGGATCTCTTACCCACAGTGCCCCATGGATTCCCCCCCCCAGGGCAGAGCCTCATTGGCCCCCCATGTAACCTCATTGGATCTGAGTCTCGGATGCAGCAGGGATCAGGTCTGCTAAAGGGGCAGGGGGCACCATTGGACATGCTGGGTAGGATTCTTTGTACTTTTTACTTGTTTCAGGAGGTGTGTCAAGTGGATGCTGTGGTGTAACCACCCTATGCATCCTACATGCCCACTCAGGCCAGCACTAGCTGGTGCTCCAGTACTGGTGTATCCCATTGTCACCCTGGAGCCCCAGACCAGAGACATTCAACCCCCCTCCCCTTGGATGTGGAAAGCATGCCATAACTGCTCAGTCTACCTCCGCCCCAGTTGTCCCTCAAGTGTCCAGAGTCCACTCCTGAACCCGGGTCACCTGCTTCAAAGTGACAAATATTTCCACTGTGCCTGGGGTTTAGCAAGTATATAGTTTAAAATGGAAGTTCTGTTCTTCCTCTTTTTTGGCCAGTAAATGGTGATGCATTCATCTCTCACAGTCCTTTGCTGCCCCCTCATCATTTCTGTCTTTGTTTCTCTCTCTCGGTTTCTGTGTTTCTCTCTTTCACTATTTCTCTGATTTTCTCCCCTGAGTTTAATTCACCCTGTCCCTTCACCCAGTTCTGCTGCCTGCCCTGGGATTGGGTGAACCTTTTGTGATTTTACAGAGAGCCATAAGAGGAGGAGCGGCGATCATGATCATTAAAGGGAGCTGCGTGAGTAGCAAGGACTGAGACTTCTGGTACTTCGCAAGTGATTAGTAAATCTCCCAGTCCGGCTGCTAAAATTTTTTAACAGAATAAGTTTTATAAAGGTTGAGAGTTTAAAAAGAAAAAGAAACCATTGCTGTGTGCAGCTTTTCAGAGAAATGGACAGCTAAGCATGCACCTATCAAAATCGTACACTTTGATAATATATTGTGGTTTAGGTTGTGTGGAGTTGGGGAGTTGGGCTATTTAGTCACGGGGAGGGGACTGAGGAGTGGGGTACTGAAAGATGGCTATGACAGCTTCAACATTTAGAGGAGGCAGCGATTAGTTTTTTGTGTTTCTGAGGTCATGTTGGTGCCACATCTTCATACAATGATGTTGTACTGGTATAACATTACTGTTGAAGAATGGTATCAACCAGTCAAAGGTCATAACAATAATTACAAAATAAGTCTACATAAACCATGAATTTTAATTTATAGTGTGTCATCTTTTTTTGCATAAAAATGTTTTATTGAAGTATGCCATAATAAATACAAAACTGGAAACAAAATTCAGGTGTACAATAACAAAAAGCACTTACCAATACACTATGGGGTATCAAATACATTCCAATACCATCCAATTAACAAAGACTATTGCTACTATAACAGGGTGCTGGATCCCTACTCTCTCATCTGCCACCCTAAACAAGCTACATCTCAACACTCTGAAGCAATCCCAACTAAATCCCCATTTTCAGCACCCATAGAGGCCAATCATTTATTCCATGTCTGATGAAACCCAGACATAGTATTCCTCCTTCCATACAGCACCCGATAATAAGATGTTGTTTTGGATACTGCTTACTTCCACTTTGACAGGGGTGGTAACGTAGTAGATAGCCAGTTCAGAAGCAAAAGTTGCTTAGCCTCCAGAGCTACAGTGAAAAGAAGCCTGTTATACTTTCCAGTGGAAGTGTCTAATAACCCAGAATCCCCTAAAATCCAAAACACAAGGGATTTAGGAATGGGGATTTGTAGGATGTTTTCCAAGCAATTAATTATGTCAGCCAGCCAAACCTTTAGCAAAGTATACTCCCACAAAATATGAAAAATTTACCCTGTAGCTGAGTGGCATTGCCAACATAAATCTGAACCTTAAAGCCCCATTCTGACTAGTTGTACCAGGTGTGCAATGCCGTCTACTTAATACCTTCTTTTGAATGAGTTGAAATTTGGGATCCGGGATGATTTTTGTGCTGTGCTCCAACAGCTATTCCAAACCTCTAAATCCAGATCAACATGTATATCTTCCACCCACTTTATCTTATGAGGGTTCCAATTCTCGAAACACACCTTCTGTAATTCTTTATACAAAAGGCTTGTATGCCCTTTAGGAGTACTACGCCATCTCCCCCAGCATGACATAAAGTCAGTCTCACAAAAACAGTAAGATTTGAAAAACTGAACTAACAGGGCATGTCTAAACTGAAAATATCTCCACGATTCTCTAAATGGTACTTAATCTGTAAATCCTGAAAAAAGAACAAGCAACCCGTATCTCAGTCCACCAGGTCCCCTAATGTTTTCAAACCCTTAGCTGCCCATGAACCCCCAAAAAAGAACTATTCCTCACCAGTATCACAAAATTTCTCCACAATGGTTTCCACCTTCCCAAAAATGTAACATCCCAACCTAATAGCTTAAAAAACCTTCCCCAAGCCAGATGCAAAAGAAACATAGGTGCAATTTCACCCCGAGAGGATAAGACAGGAGTTTTCAAGAGAACTGTCAATGGAGTCTCCCCAAACAAAGCTTGTTCAATTTCCACCCAAAGGGGTGACCCTGAAAAAGAAGGTGATAACCAATTTAAAGTCTGTTTTACCCCTTGACACAAATGTTATTCCCATATCCAGGGCATGTTCCATCCCCCAGATACTCCAGGAGCTCAGAGAATCTGTCTGCTAAAGTGAGGGGTGTCCCCTCCCAAATAAAATCAGCCCAAACCCAATCAAATTTAGCCCACTAACCTTTTGGGATATTAAGATGTAAATTACATGTAGGCCCGGTGGCACTGAGGGTTGAGGCACTGGATGCCACACCTTATACCACACCAGTGACCTGAGTTCAGGAATGGGCTCAGGCCACTGGAGGTTACCAGGGGAGGGAAAGGACTGAGCATCTGGAGGACTGCTCTTCTTTCCCTGGGATGGGATTCAGGTTTCCCTCTCTCTACAGCTGCCCCCTGATGGAGATCGGGGCACTGCAAGGGGTGGTGCACTTGGGGGACAAAGTGCGGTAGATGTCGGCACATTGTGCCTTGGATGTCATTGCATGCCCACACTTCATAGTGGTACAAAAAAATAGGAGGTGAAAAGGCAGTAATTGACCAAGCAGCTTGATGGCCACAACTTCCTCACCAGTGGAGCCTGTCATGTGAGATCGCAGTATGGTAATGGTTTCTGGCACAGCACAAGGGAATAGAGGGGTCTCCTTCATGGGTACAGCAGCATCACCAGCTGGTATGTGTGAGTGAGTCTGCGGGCTGCTCTGGGAAGAAGGCAGTCGCTGTAGGAGGAGAAAAAGAAAAGTATGATTAAAAAAAGAGGTAAATTACATAACCTGTAAAAAAGCCGGGTGAACACCATCATTTTATTAGTAGTAGCAATCTTACCCAGAAGGGATTCTGTGTTGTCTTTATTCAGTATTTTTATGCACCGTATCATAAATATGGGATTTGAAGAGAAGTACAAAATATCAGTGGTAAGCACCGTGTCCCCCATAGACCCCTTATCCTATCACACACCCAACCCCTGCATATCTCATACCAGTACACCCCACACTGGCAGTACCTGAAAAAAATATGATATACATATATATTTTGTCTTTATTCAATAATGTTAAGTATTGTACAGTAGCACATACAGTAAATGGGATTTGTAGACAAGTGCAAAATTTCAGTGGTAAGCACCATGTCCTCACAAGCCCCTCATGCCCCCCCGCATATATATGGTTTTTGTATGTGTGGCAATACATATATATATATATACCTGCCCAGTAGGGCAGGTATAGTTAGAATTGCATGGCCACTTACTGTATATGATAAACCCAAAATTTTGACCCTTACTAACTTTTCAACTGTTAGTCTGATTTGTCCGAAAGTTTGCACGTATGGAGTGGTACCTTAGGTCTCTGGATCTGGAAAGTTTCATTTGGGTCAGATTTACAGTTGCAGAGCTGCAGAGTGTCATAAACTATGAAAAATCCTCACTTTGTTTGCATTTTTTCATTGTCCTTTGCACACACATAGTGTGTCTGTTTGGCCTGAAATTGTATTGGATAGATGTGGACTGGGTCAAAGTGGTGCTGTTTGAAGATTTGGTGAAAAAATATGAATCCGTTCAAAAGTTATGCCATTTTTTCATGTCCCATTATAGTCTATGGAAAATTTCTATGGGCGGCACGAAAACGTTCACGAAAACATTTTTGTGTGCAACAACATTTTTTGTGGACGAAAACATACCATTATAAGGTATAGGGATGCCAAAAACACATTTTTTGTTTTCATGAAAATATTTGTTGTCACGAAAACAATGCTCAATTACATTGCCTCATTTCTTTGTCACTTCATTGTGCCAAAGTGGATTGTGCTTTTAGGCTGAAATTTGCAGGGTGGCAAGTCCTGGATCCATAGATGTGCCTTTTGGTGGTTTGGTCCCAAGCCATTTAACTGACCCATAGTTACATTGTTCCAAAGTTTTTTTTATAATTCAATAAGCTTTATTTCAATTTTTCATTTCTAACATATCATCCAGAAGGCAAGAAACATATATATAGGAGAGTAGGTGTCAGGCAAAAGAAACCATACATATCACACTCTATAATACATCTTTACATACACTAATAAATGTGACATCAAGATAGAGCTTGTAATGGGGGTAGATACACCGACTGAACTGGAAAGTAAAAAACATAAACATTACCCACCCCCCCCCAATAAAACCACCCCAACCCACCCCGGACCAGGACTGCAGGACACATCAACTAGTATAGGATTTATAAGGCCAAAGTGCCATCAGAACAATTAAGGTTTCCACATGGTGATCAAAGATTCCATAGTGCCCCATCTGGGTAGGTAACAGTGCAGCCTTTTGTTCATGGATAGGATGTGTTTCTCTAACTGGAGAGTGAATAGGAGTTCCCTATGCCATTCCAAAAGAGATAATGTGGACTTATCTGTCCAATGCCTCATAATGATCAATTTAGCTATGGAGGAAATCAGAGCCAAATGGGCTTTCCTACTATTTGGTACATCCCTAGGGAATAAGTAAAGTAGGCATATTTCAGGGTAAAAAGAGACTCCAGGCCCCAAATTGGATCTAGCAAGCTTTTAATCACTTGCCAAAAAATTTGTACATTTGTACATGACCAAATCATGTGATATAGAGAACCAGGAGAACAGGAACACTTAGGACAAGTAGGGGAAGGTAGGTGGCCAACCTTATATAGCTTGAGTACGGTAAAGTATAAATTATGTATAATATTAAATTGAATGAGGCACAAACTATCTTGCTTGATAAATCTATAAATGTTTTGCCATGAGTTTCTTCACATAGGTACATCTGTACCCAGGGATAATGACTGAACCCAATAGTAACAGATTCTGTGTGGTAACTTGCTATCTAGGACTTGAATTTCTTTGTAGATTTTTGAAATGGCATGGGATTCTCTTGCTCTGTGTAGGAGAAGGTGCATATTGTCAGAAGAGGGGCCTTGACTATCCAAAGGTCCCAAATAGGATTTAATTGCCTCTTTCAGTTGCCGGTATTTAAATGACATTATAATAGGCATCCTGAACCGGTGCTGAAAGTTAGGAAGTGTGATAAAGGAACCATCTATGTAGAGCTCAGATATTTTAGTATCTGCCAACGAGGGCCTAAAGGATATTGGAATAGGTTTATGTCCAATCTTAAAATGGGGGTTTTGCAGAACCGGTTGCTCTGGTGAGGTATGCCATTTATAAGATAAATGTGATTGCAGTTGATGGGAAGATTTAATTGACCAACCAATTGGTGTGTGTCTTAATGATTTAGGACATGAACCGGGAAGTGCATATAAAAGAGACAAAAGTGTGGTGTGACACTGGGACGCTAGAGAGGCCTCAATTTCTAGCCAAATAGGAAGGTATTGATGGGGTTCAGCAGTTTGCATCTCCATTGACCAGAAAGTTATATTACTGAGATGTTGAGCACAATAATAACCAAAAAAGGAGGGGAGCGATATCCCACCCTGTACCTTTGGAGCAGTAAGCTTCGAATATGACCTTCTGACCACCCCACGTTCCACCGGAAGGAAGTTAGGAGAGATTCTAACTTAGCTAACCATTTTTTTGGAACAAATATTCCCAACATTCTCAAAGGGTATAATACCCTAGGTAATATGTTTATTTGAAGAGTATTAATCCTTCCCCACAATGAAAGCGGGAGGTTACTCTATCTATCAAGGTCAACTTTGAGTTTTTTTCAAGAGATCCATAAGGTTAAGTTTAATAATGGTGGGAAGATCTCTGGTAATCTGAATTCCCAGATAAGAAAGAGTGGTGGAGTCCCATCTTAGCTCAGGGTGACTCAGCACAGACTTAGGGGTCTTACTATTCAGGGCAAAGACTCTGGTCTTAGATATGTTAAGTTTGCAGTATGAAACTTTAGAAAAAACAGTAACCTCTTCCAGGAGGGAGGGGACACTATTATGAGGTTCTTCTAAATGCAGTAGTAAGTCATCTGCATAAGCAGAGAGGGAGTAACCTTGATCCCCAATCAGTGTTCCCTTAAGTTTTGTGGAAAATATCAGTTTTCGCACAAAGGGTTCTAAATAGAGGTTAAAAAGCAAGGGGGACAGAGGTCATTCCTGTCTAGTCCCCCTTTGCAGCAAGAGGGGTTTGAACAATGTGCCATTGCAACAAATTTGAGCTGAAGGGGAGTGGTGAAGTACTCTTACCCATTTAAGAAAGCCAGGTGGCAGACCAAAGTGAGTTAGGGTTGAAAAAAGGAAATCCCAGGAGACCCTATCAAATGCTTTCTTGGCGTCCAGGGATACGAGGACTGCAGGCCGATCAGCATCCTGGGACGCTGAGAGGATATGCATTAAACTTACTTATATGAGCCACAGAGGATCTTCCACCATGAAGCCGATTTGTTCCCTGCTTATTAGGAAAGGTAGTACCGGTCTCAACCTGTTTGCAAGGATTTTAGCTAAGATTTTGACATCAGTATTGAGGAGCGATACAGATCTATAGCTTTCAGGATATAGGGGATCTTTACCTGGATTAGGAAGAAGGATTATCACAGCCCTAAAAAAGTTTGGCTCTGAGGAGCCCTCAGAGAACCAGAAATTGAAAACCTCTGTAAGAAGGGGGCCAAGCTCTGGTAAGCAGGCTTTGTATAAATTATTGGAGAGCCCATCTGGGCTGGGGATTTATCCAGGGACAGCTGTTCTATTGCCAGTTGGGTCTCTTGCACCCTAATCGGGTTTTCTAGTAAAGTAGCCTGGGAGGGAAGTAATATGGGTAAGTCAACTGAGTTAAGATACTCAGTAATATCAGATTCAAGAGGCCTCTTTTCTGGATGGACTGCATAGAGTCCTTAATAATAGGCCCGGAGGATTTCAACTATGTCTCTGGAGGAAGCGACTACTCAGTTATCTCTGTCTAAGCATAGACTAGAGATAAAGTGAGAGGATTCACTTTGTCTAAGCCTAATGGCTAAGTTTACTGGCTTTTTCCCCCATGTCAAGGTATTTAAGCTTAGTACGTTTTAGGGAAAATTCCGCTTGTTGAAACATGAGGTCTGAGTATTGGGCTTGTAGTTTATACAAAGTGGACCAATCTGCATCCGGGGAGTGGTGGTTAAGTTTAAATTCCAATGTCCGGATTGCACCAATCAATTTATTCTGGCGGGATCTGAATTGTCTGTGCCTAGTGGCTGCCAACTGGATACATTTCCCATGAAGGGATCATTTAAGAGCTGACCAGATTATATCTATTTTGGCTACCGAGCCCTTATCATCCGTCAAAAAATTAGAAATGAAGTCTTTAATGCATTGCAAAGTGTCGGGATTCTGAAGAATGTGGGTGTTCAGCCACCAGAGGGTATCCTTCTTAATGCCACTTCCCAATAAAAACATTAAGGAAACCGGAGAGTGGTCAGAAATTACCCTCTCATGTATTTCCACATTGATCACTCTCTGCAAGGCAAAAGAGCTAAGCAGGAGGAAATCAATTGTGGATAGGGATCTATGTGGAAGGGGGAAAAAAAGTATACTAGCGCTCATCTGGATTTAATATCCTCCATATATCAATAAGGTCCATTCCTCTAATAGTGTCTAGCTGGGCTCTTTGGATCGAAGTGACCCCCTGTTTCCAGGGGTCAGATCTATCCATAGATGGGTAAAGGACAGTATTCCAGTTTCCCTCCAATATAGTTAGGTTGGGTGTGCCAGTTACCATATTACTGAGCAATTGTGTAAAAAAACATGGCAAATCAGAATTTGGGCCATATATGGCCCCTAGTAAAACAGGATGAGACTCCAACTGGCAATGAAGCAGAACATATCTTCCATCGGGATCCCAGACTTCCCTTCAAGTTTGAAGGAGATAGTCTTCCCTATTAATATTGCCACCCCTCCTCCACTATTCGTAAGTTTACCTGCCCCATACACTTGACCCACCCAGCTTTTAGCAAACACACCCACCTTGTCTCGTGGGACATGAGTGTCTTGAAGGCAGGCAATCCCAGCTTTTAGGTGTAGCAAGTGCCTGAGAATCACCTGCAGTTTGTATCAGTCTTGAGCACCTTTCACATTCCAGCTAATAAACTTGTAAGGTACACTTATTCCCTAATAATTTAAACCCTGTTAAAAGCAGTAATCTTTTGGTGCAGGGCTGAGACTGAGATCCTACCAAACCATAGGGCACCTTGGTAAAAACTAAAGCAGTCAAGTGTTCCAGCATCCCCAGTCCCAAATTTCCCTACAATAATTGAGAAAAAAATTATTGTTTATCTAATCACTATTAATCAAACCCCCAGGAAAAAGAGAGAAAATGCCCCTTAAACCCCCGGTTCAAGCAACTGCTCCACTCGTTTACCTTGTCGAGTGATGTTTCTGCACAGGATTGATTTGCGCTGTAACTGCAGCCCCCCCCCCACTCTAAACATACCCCCACTATAACAAAGACAAAATTATCAACTTCAATACTAAGCAATCAAATTTTAACCCCAATCTGGCGATATCGCCTTGAGCTATACACCTGGAAAGTTCGTGTGAATATCTATCAGCTTTTCCCCCTTGTAATGTTTAAAGAGAGTTCACTGAAAAACAATAACAAAGCAACTACAATACTGTTATAGTGCCACAGCAGAAGGGAGAACTTCCCCAAGGGTAAGGAGAAGGGAGAACTTCCCCAAAGGTAAGGCCCATCGTTACTGGGCATACAATTACCATGGACTGCAAGACAATAAAAAACAAAATATGAAATCAGGAAAAAGTTAACACCCCGTAAGGAGCATGTAAGCAAGAGTCTTAACAAGTGAAGAACCATGAGGTTTATCAGGGTAGAATGTTCCTCACCCCATATCTAGAGTCAGTCCCATGCCAAGCCATGCCACAAAGTTTGCTGAGTGTAGGCCTTTCAAGAAGTTATGTAAAATGACTTGAAATTAGGAAAAAAAACAGCTGATCACAGCATGTCTTCACTTAAACATATCAGGGAAGAGTCGCTTAAGCTCTACCAATGCCTGGTCATGGGATTCAAAGGATAACCATTGCTCTTCAGATTTAACCTGAAGCACCACAGGATATTTCATCTGGAAGGGAGTTCCCATGGTGATTAGCTTCGATACCGTTGGGTGCATCTCTTGCTGTTTGGCCCAAACAGCTTGCGGAAGGTCCTGGGTAATCCTTATACTTTTACCTTCCCAGAGAAGATCTTGCACATCTTGGATTTTGGTGAGAACGTGTTGTTTATCTAAAAAATTCAGCAGTTTGAAAATCAGTGGGCGAGGAGGAGAATTGGGAGGTGGAGGAGGGCGGAGAGCCCGATGAGCCCATTTGATGATATATGTGGGTCCATTCGGTGAGGGTCCAGCAATTTTTTCACATAGTTTCTGAATAAAAGTTATAGGGGAGGACCCTTCCTCTTTCTCAGGGATTCCAATGATAAGAAGATTGTTCCTCCTACTCCTGCCTTCTAGGTTGATCAGATTCTCCTCATGATTCCTGAGTCTCCTGCTGTACTGTGTTATAGTGAGCTCGAGTTTGTCATGCATTTTTTTCCAGAGAGCTCATTTTTACTTTAGTGTCCCCGACTTGGATGGTAAGCGACGGAACAGAGGGTTTTATTTGTTGTGAATCCTCTGACGTGTCCAAAATTTTATCTTGCAAAGGGCACATGAATGCTAAGAATTTCTCCTCTGATAGCACGGTTGTGCTAGACGAGGATTTACTCAAGCCAGGCTGCTGCTGCTTAGGCCACTTAGCGGTCTTATCCTTCTCCAGGGATGGTGGCAGAGAATGGCGTGGTGGCGCCTTTTTCATGTAGATCTCCATCTATGTTCGGTATGAAGTACACCAGCAGATCTTCCGGACCAGGTAAAAGGTGATAGAAGCTACAATGTCTCGGTATTCAGAGTAGAGTAATCCAAAATTTGGAGCAGGGGTATGGAGCGGTGAAGGAAGCTGTCGCTCCTCAAGCTGCCATCACATGACCGTACATTGTTCCGAAGTTGATAAATTTCCCATAAGATAACATGGTGGTGCCTTTCTGTGCCTGTATCTCGAAAACAAAGCTAGATACAGATTTTTCACTACCTGCAGCTTAGTGAACTAAGCATGTGAGGAAGTTTAAAAGTTGTGCGGTTACTGAGATATTGCCAAATTACTGTTAGAAGGGTTCCTTTTCAGGCCTATAAGGCTGTTGTATGGCTTCATTGTTCTGTGTAAGTGGGAGAGCAGGGCCCAGAGGGCCCATGCTCCCACAGACGTATATCATTATGCACAAATGGTCAGTTTGCTGGGAGCATGGGCCAGAAGGGCCCTTGCTCCCACCAAGACATACCAGTTACCAGGTACATTACACTGTAAATAGACAGTTTGGTTTTTTGGCTTGAAAATTGCAGGGTATAAAGGGGGTGTCCCAGAGATGGAACTTATTTTACTTAGGTGTAAAAAATGTTACTGGTTCCATAGATATGCCATTACGAAGTTGAGATTTTTTCCCATAGGATAACATTGCAGTGCACAGAACACTTTTCAGCACCCATATCTCGGAAATGATGCGAGATATAGATTTCGTTGATTTATCTCACATGGAGGTTTCGCTGTCATGATTACAATGGCACTTGAATTTTTTTCATAGCTGCTATGGTTGCTGAGATATTCTCAGATTTGTATTACAAGTGTTCCTTGCCCTATAGGGCTGCTGTATGGCCCCGTTGTTATGTGTAAGAACCCGGAGGTCCCATGCTCCCACACAAGAGCCGTGTTCCCACACATGCATATCATTATGCACAAATGGTCAGCTTTTTCAGGCCCAGCACTCCCACCAACACATACCATTTACTAGTTATATTGCACTTTTTCAAAAAGTAAGGAAATTCATTGCAAAAAACTTTGTTAATGCATCAGTTATGGTTGTTTCAACAGTGACAAATGTGAGGAAATTCAACCCTAACTCTAAATCCCCCCCCCCACACACACACACAAACCTAACACACTTACAAGCAGGGAACGATACAAGGCAATACAACCAATCAGAAACAGGCACCATAAGGTAACAGATAGAACATACAACTCTGTAAACATACCACAAGAGGCATCCATCATCAGGTTTCAGCTACTGTATCACTTCTGCTGCCATCTTTAACATGTTTCCTCCTCCTATCCACAAATGTCAAGTATTGTGCCTATTAAAAAAACTGCTTCATAATGCTATGTGATGTTGCATCACATACTGTTGTGTGTAACATTACGAAGATGTAACACATCTGGTGCCGGCACTGGCAATATGCCCCAGAAGGCCAGAATTCCCAAAATATTTCTCAGAAAATGTTACAGACATAAATCAGGTGTCAGACATGCAGTTACATGGTTCACACCCACCACCAGGACCCAAATCTGCTGTTTTCTGCACTGTTTACAACAGTTTTCAGCCTTAACCCTGATGGTGCCACTGCCTAACATGCCCCACAAGTCCCAAAATGTTTTCCCAAAAATGTTACAGTATATTCAGACTGAAATCAGGTCACTGTCATGCTGTAATATGTTGCACGCCTTCCATTTGGACCAAAACATGATGTTTGGCCCACAGTTTACCATGGTTTAAGACCTAATCATGGTGTTTCCACAGCCTAACATGGCCCAGAAGTCCAGAAATGTTTCCCAAAAAATGTTACAGTACAGTCAGACAGAAATCAGGAATCAGACATGCAGCTACATAGTTCACATCCACAATCAGGACCCAAATCTACTGTTTTCTGGACCATTTCTAATGGTTTTCAGGCCTAACTGTGGTGGTGCCACTGCCTAAAATGCCACATAAGTCCAGAAATGTTTCCCAAAAAAATGTTACAGTAAATTCAGATCTAAATCAGGTGTCAGAAATGCTGTTAAATGTTGGACACCTTCCACCTGGAATAAAACATATTGTTTGGCCCACTGTTTGCCAATGGTTACGGCCTAATCATGGTGTTGCCACTGCCTAACAAGGTCCAGAAGTCCAGAAATGTTTCCCAAAAAATGTTACAGTACATTCAGACAGAAACCAGGTGTCAGACATACAGTTACATGGTTCACATCCATCATCCGGACCCAAATCTGCTGTTTTCTGTACCGTTTCAAATGTTTTTCAGGCCTAACCATGGTGGTGCCAATGCCTAACATGCCACACAAGTCCAGAAATGTTTCCAAAAATATTTTACAGTACATTCATACAAAAAATTGTGCAGGGTCCACCACTCTCTTGAAAATTATGTAATTTTTTTACAGCAGGGTCAGGTAGTAAACACCAGTGGTGTAACAGGGAGGAAAGGGTTAATATGGTAAGCAAATTAAATAGAAAAACAGGAACACTGCAATGCAGAGGCTAGATCACAATTTTAATTTCTGTGAGCAATTCAACAATGCAGTGCACCTGCGTAAGGACAAGTCAAGTGGTCAATGTACATGAATACTTCCAATAAAAAAATAAAGCACAAAAGTGATTGAGCAAAGGGAAACAGGAACAGAACTACTCAGAATGAGTAACTGTTCAGATGAAGTTACCCAAAATGGTCACTATGTAAGGAAAATATAAAAATAAGCAGCACGCCAACAAAAATAGTAAGACTTAAAATAAATTACAGAAACTCACTCAACACTTGTGAAAAATCTGTCAAATATTAGGAACTAGTCTGCTCTGCTTTCACATACATACACACACACACACACACACCACATGGTCGACCATCCCCCACTCAACTCCCTCACAGACACAAACACAGAGAAAACTAAAAACACTACCTACATTTAACTAAGTATTATCCAAAGATTCCAAACCAAAAAAAGGTTCACTAGCAGCATTAGGAACTAAACTGAGATTTTAGGAGCAATTAACTCTCAAAAATCACAAAAAAAGAGGTTTATAAAGGGTTTATTGACTGTGATGCACCACACTGAACTGCTGTCTGACTCAACAGACAATATACTGTGCAGGAAATATCCTGCATGTGATAGTTCAGCTATTTGCTTACAATGCATTGCAATTTCACTGTCAAAATTGAAAAACATTGGCGAAATTCAGCGTAATTTGGTGAAATTTCAGCTTACACGAAAGCAAAATCAGCAAAATTGGGTGAAATTTTGCATTACACAAAAGCAAAATCAGAGGCGAAATTACGCTTCATCTAGGTGAAAATTTTGCGAATGCAGAAATTAAGTGAAATATTTTGCTAGGCTGGAATTTTCCACTTCGCATATCTCTAAATATTAATTGTTACTCAACTCAACTAGGGGCACGACCATGATACATATATATATATATATATATATATATATATATATATATTACAGAGGTGTGGTCATGCCACTATAGTTAGGGTTCAATCAATCAGTTATACTAAAGTCAAAGTTTGGGCGTTGGATTTGCCTGAAATCTGGTATGCACAGTGGAGCATGGTAGATCTCTGGATTTGTCAAATTGTATTTTGGTTGGAGTGATGGTCTGTGTGTACGAAAGTGCTGAAAAATGCAAAATTATCCATTTTCTGGAGGCACCTTTTGCAATTCTGAATGTGATCCTGCATGGCCGTCGTGTGGAGTGCCACTCTGTGAGATGGCTTGTTTGAAAGAGCTTTTGTGGCCGAATATGCCGCTTTTCATTTGGTGAAGAAATATTAGGCATTCAAAAGTTATGGCACTTTTAAGTTCCTATTATAAGTCAATGGGAAAATGTATATGTATATCTTGTGAACAAAGAATGGTTTTCAGGCCATCTGGTCCCGCCTGGCGGTCAAAGAATTTTCAGCCTCACGATTCAAAAATCTTTGTCCCCGAGGATTTTTTCAATTCTTCGATTGAGGTCCACCATCTTGTATTCAGTTTTCTGATTGGAAAAACACAAATACTTCCAATAAAAAAATAAAGCACAAAAGTGCTCAGGGTTCACTTCTGAAGTAAAACTTGAATGGGTTTTACTAAGGGGGCCCCGATCTATCGAGTCATGCCTTTGGTTCCATCCAAATCAGTCTAAAAATAGAGTTATTAGCTTTTAAAATCTTCGTTCATGGCTCGCTAACACTCTTTGATTGCGAGCCTGCAAATTCTTTGATAGTGATTCTGTGATTGCGATCGTGCTCATCGCGAGTGAGGGACGAGATGGACAGATTTTAAAATTGATATTTGTAGCCCAGAGGTGCCCTACAAAGGTATACAAGGGTGGGTTTTGCTCAGGGGGCTTCATTCTGCCCCATCTGAATAAAAAAATCTTTAGTTTTCATTATCCTTGGTAGTCTAGCAGCCCCTTCCCCATCGTACTAGTGTGTATAGTGATCCCTCTATCCCTGGTAGTCTAGTAGCCCCCTAATGAGTATTTTATTAATATGTCTGTTTTTTATCCATGGTAGTCTAGTGGCCTTCCCCCCATGTGTGTTTATTAATATTTCTTTCTCATATCCCTGGTAGTCTAGTGGTTCCCCCCACCCCATGACAATAAAAGAAATAAGCATGTTCAATGTTCTGGTAGTCTAGTGGCCCCCCACACCCCCCACCCAGCCATGCCTGCCCACCCAGCACCCCCACCCTTCCCCAGCCGGCGACTGGCACAGCCCACCTCTCACCTCCATGGCTAGCCACCGACTGTGTATATTACAAGTGCTAATTCAAATGGACGCTCTGAAATTATTTCTGAGTGCCTGTTTGAATTAGCGCTCATAATATACACAGAAAGAAATATTAAGAAACACACATGGGGGTCACTAGACTACCAGGGATAGAGGGATCACTATTGACACTATTATGATGGGGAGTGGGCTGCTAGACTACCAGGGATAATGAAACTAATGTTTTTTTTATTCAGATGGGGCAGAACAAGGACCCCTGAGCAAAACTCACCCTTATATTACTTTGTAGGGCACCACTGGGCTACAAAACACTTTTTTGAAATCTGGCAATCTCATCCCTCGCTCTTTGTTCGAGAGCAATGAATTTCTCTGATTGCGAGCCTGCAAATTCTTTCACTGCCAGATTCTTTGATCGTGATCATGCATCGGGAGCGATGGACGAGATGGCCAGATGAAAAAATCAATTTTCTCAACTCAGGGGTGTCCTAGGAAGACAAATGATGGTGGGTTTTACTAAGGGGGCTTTGTTCTGACGAACCACGGTGGTGGTTTACCGCAATTGTGTTAATTTTGTAAATGACACTAGTTTTTATTCTTTGGTCATGACCATACAAATTCTTTGATTGCGAGCATGCAAATTCTTTGATCACAAGATTCTTTGATTGTGATCCTGCATCGTGAGGGTAGCATGAGATGACCGGATTAAAAAATCTATTTTCTCAGCCCAGGGGTGCCCTAGGAAGTCAAATGATGGTGGGTTTTGCTCAGGGGGCTTCGTTCTGTCAAACCATTGTAGAGGTTTACCTCAATATTTTCAATTTTTAAAATCACAAAAGTTTTTATTCTTTGTTCATGAGCATGCAAATTCTTTGATCGCGAGCCTGCAAATTCTTTGATTGTGAGATTCTTTGATCGCCATCTTTGATCGCGAGATAGGGACACGATGGCCAGATTTTTTATAATGGAATAGATAGGGAAATTTTACCAATCTTTAACACCAAATATCTTGGAAATGGTTTGGTCATTTTACTTGAAATCTGGATGGTATTTACATCATGTCCTGTAGATGTGAATTATGGTGTTTATGTGTTGGAGAAACATTTTTTTGCGGAGTTATTGTGTGACGCACTTTTCGTGTTGCAGACAGTGTTTGCTTGTGGTGGTGGCTTGAAATTGATAGGATACTAGCCTTAGTGTCATGGATGTAGTTTTCAGTTGTTGTGTGTGTTAAATGTCAACAGGTGCGGAACTGTGCCAGTCTGATGAATGAAAATCTCATACGTTAAAATGTTATATCTCGGACACACACAATTTGGTCTTTTCACTTGAAATTTAGAGGGTGCTGACAGCTTGTCCTGTGGATGTAAATTACAGTGTTTCCGTGTCAGAAAATATTTTTTTGGTGGAGACATGGCGTGGTGCAGTTTACATTCTGCAGACAGCGTTTTGCTCGTGGTGGTGGCCTGAAATTGATAGGATACCTACCCTTAGTGTTATGGATGTAATTTTGTGTCGTTGTGTGTGTTAAATGTCAACAGGTGCAGAACTGTGCCACTCTGACAAAAGAAAATTTCAAATTTTTACATGTCGTATCTTGGACATGGTTTGGTCTTTTTATTTGAAATTTGAAGGGTGTTGATGGCATGTCCTGTAGATGTTAATAGAGGTGTTTTACGTGTCAGACAATATATTTTTTGCGGAGATATTGTGTGGTGCAGTTTACATTTTGTGGACAACATTTTCTATTGTTCTATTAGATTAACATTTGTTTGGTGGCTGGCCTTGCTGTTGTGAATGTACTTTTTTTCATTGGGTGTGTAATGTGTCCTGGCACCTACAAGTTGGCAGGCCCTATGCTCCTACCAACTTGCGTAACTTTCTACTTTTCTATTCTTTCTTAAAAAGTAAGAAATTCTATGCAAAACTTCATTAATGCATCAGTTAGGGTTTTTCTATAGTGAGAAAGTGAGGAATTACTGTTGTTTTACCTTTGTATTCTCACTTCCCCAGTTTTCACCACTGTAAGCTGGATGTGTGTTGGGGTTGCTGGTCCTTAATCTCAAACCATCCCATGTGTAAACAAGCTGAGGTGGTGCGGAGGAGAATGGGGTGGGAGCTAGGGGCTGACAACTCCAACACGTACCTCAGTGCCTGTTGGTGGGGACGGGCTGGGGGTGGGTTGCAAGGGGTGGGAACCCTAAAATTGAATGTCCTCACTTTTTTCTCTGTAGGAGAACCCTAACTGATGCATTAACGAAATTGTTTGCATAGAATATATATATCTCTATATATATATCAATCACGGTTGTGCCCCTATAATTAGGGTTGAGTGGCCTGTTTAATGTTAAACCTCAAATTTTGCACTTTAATAACTTTGCAACTGTTAAATTGATTTGCACAAAATTTGATATACTCTGTCCTGTGGGGTAGATCTCTTGACTTGACAAGTTTTGTTCTGGTTGGGTGTGTGAATTCTGAGATCCAGATAGTGTCAAAAAGTTAAAAGTCACCACTTTTGGCAGTTTTTTCCTCATTGCCTTGTGCCCAGATGGTGTGGAATTTTGGTGTGATTTATTATGGTAGCTAGAACTTGGGTAACAGAACTGTCAGTGTTTGTTTGGTGCAAAAATATTATCCTATTGCAAAGTTATCCAGTTTTTTAGTTCCCAATATTTCCTATAGGAGGTTTATTTTTCAGGATAAAGATAAAAAGTTCGACAAAGGAACTGATCTCATGAAAAAGGATCCAATCTCATGAGATAATTTTCTTTTTCATGAGGACAAAATCCTTTTTTGTGAGAGAAAATTTCTTTCTCGTCAGCCACCATCTTGTTTTTTTTCATGAACTAAAAAAATGTGGAAAATACATAAGAGTGTTCTCATTTAACTAAACAAACACCAGACCCTAGCTAAACAGACCCTGTTTAGCTAGATTCTGGTGTTTTTTGTTTTTCACAATTAGCCCCATAAATGCATTTTCTGGGCACCTGAAGACCTGGGTGCCCAGCTTAGTGAGAGGAGCCTTCTGCCACATTCTTTGTATGACAGCAGTGGATTTTCAGCCTTTGATGAATTCCTGTTGTCAGCTGCAGTGTGACTTGTAAGCCCCCTTGTTTTCTCTGGAGTCTAGTGGCACCCCTCACTCCCTGATCACTGTCCCCATATATTTCCTGGTGTGTAGTGGCAACCCTCACCCTCCTATCACTAGTTCCCCTAGTCCTTTGTTAATTTTTTTTATATATTATCCGACACTAGGATGCCCACCCCTGGTGTCAGATGCCCCCCTGCCCTGCAGACCCTTGCATTATATATACTGCCAACATCAGTGGGCCCAATCTGCATGTCAGCATTATAAGCCCCCTCAGCAATGTGGGACACTGGGGGCCCCCCATTGTCATGAAATATTTATTTAGTAAACCTGTAAAAAGAAAACAGTCCACCGATGTCTGTTTTGTAAAAACCTGAAAAAAGAAAACTGTCCCTCATTGTCCCCACCATCCCCTTCCCCCATTCTGACCCTCCTACTGAGCACCCACTACACAACACTACCCCCTTACCTTATACATACCACTGGACATTGCTACCTGTCATCTTCTGTGGACTGCGACTTGTCTGCACTCTTCAAAGCTGAACCATGAACTGAGGAATCAATGTAAGTGCAGTATAATGTATTTCAATGGTGTTTTGAACTTATGTTCATTACTTTGCCATTTTTTGGAAATTTGTCACCAAATTATCAACATGGGCTTTTTGGGACCCCACCTCTTGAACACTGCCACTGTCATTTCATTAATCTGGTCTGGAAGGTGATTTCACGGTTGCCACACAAAATCACCTTTTAAGACTGAATAATGAAATTTCACAAGTTTCATAAGATGGGGTTCCAAAAAGGCCATGTTGAAAATTTGGTGAAAAAATTCCTAAAAATGACTGAGTTATGAGTGTTCATTTACATTTTTCTATGCATTTGCATAACTTTGGTAATATTCAATATTCTGAGTCCAGATTTTTAACATAACCATTTTTTCATACCACCTCATGAACAGTACCGTTGTCATTTTTCACATCCTGTCCAAAACATGTTGTTGGAAATTGTCACCTATGGGGTTTATAAGGTAGGGTTATAAGAAGTCTATGTTAAAAATGTGGGGTCAAAATATGATAAAAAGCCAAAGTTATGACCATTCCTTGTAATTTCACTACACCTGCTTGTAACTTTTGAAATTTTAAATATTTTGACCCCAAATTTTCAACATAACCTTCTTATTACCCCACATCATGTATGTCACAGCTGTCATTTTTCAAATCCTGCCCAAAATGTATTTTCACACCTGTGTCATGGAATGGCATTGCAGTTGTGCAGAAATACATTTTGGCAGGGATTCAAAAATTTTCTGTAATGGGTACACGAGGTGGGGAAACAAGAAGGCTATGCTGACAATTTGGTCACTGTTGTACTATAAATGGAAGCTCAGAGCCTGGAGGGCCCTGTTCTTCCACAGCTACATATATACAGTATATGCATATGTGGAGGGATGGACCCTGCACTCCTGCAGTTAAATAAGGATACTATTATACTATCTCAAAAAGTAAGAAAATAAGTTGCAAAAAACTTCAGTAATTCTCCAGTAGGGTCAAAGTGACAAAAGTTGGGAAATGAGGTGTTGGGGTTTCTCTGACTCCCCAAACCAGGTAGGAGAGCCGGTGTGGTGCATGCCTTGGGCTTCTTAAGCATAATGCTCACCCCATTGTTATAAAGTCTACACATCTGACCTTATTTACAGATGGAATGGGGTGAGCATTAGGCCTGAGAAGCCCAAGGCACACCTCACACCTGCTCTCCTACCTGGTTTGGAGGGATGGGGTGTTAGGGAGATCCTAACACCTCATTTCTCATCTTTTGTCACTTTGACCCTAACTGGAGCATTAACAAAGTTTTTGCAACATATATATATGTATGTATGTATGTGTATATATATATATATATATATATATATATATATATATATATATGACACGGTCGCACCCCTATATTTGGGGTTGAGTAGGCACTTTAATGTTAAACCTCAAATTTTGTACATTAATAACTTTGCAGCTGTTCAATGGATTTGCACAAAATTTGGAAGGCACAGTCTGGTATGGTAGATCTCTTGATTTACTAAATTGTGTTTCAGTCAGACATATGATTTTTGAGCAGTGAAGCACCCAAAAATGCACTTTTCGGCACTTTTGCAAATTTTTTGTCCATGGTGCTGCGTGGACACTGTGTGGTCTATTGGTCCAAAACTTGGGACGTAGAAAGAGCCTGGGCCAAGGAACATGCCATCATTTGATTGGTGAAAAATATTAATCTGTTCAAAAGTTAGTAGAACTTGAAATTCCCATTATATCCTATGGGACAATGTATATGTATTTTTTGCAATGTTAATGCGAAACACCAGATGGCCCTAGGAAAGACCAGATGGCCCAAATTGGGATGACCAAATCTCAATCACAGTTTGGTCTTTTTACTTGAAATTTGCAGGGTGTTGAGGGGATGTCATAGAGATGTGAACAATGCTGTTCAGATGTTGGGGAATTAATTGGTTGCAGAGATATTCAATGACGTAACTGATATTTTTCTCATAGGATTACATTGCAGTCTGTGTCATGACTTTCAGAGCCATTATCTCAGAAAGGAAGCATGATACAGACTTTTCGCCTTTAGGTGATCTGTGCCACTAGAAAAAGATTTGAAATCGTAGAGTAAGCCTGCAGTGGAATTTATTTTTGTACATTGCACGGTTCATGAGGTATTGGGAAATTACTGTCACAAAAAAACTTTGTTTTGACCTCACAACCCCAATGACTCACCCCATCAGCTGTCAATCTCAGGATGATGGGCAGGTCCAAGTGGGGAAGGGGGCAACCCTAAATGTTTCATTTCCTGACTTTTTGTGTTTTAACCCTAAATGATGCATTAACAAAGTTTTTGCATAGAATATATATATATATATCTATACATATATATATATATATATATATATATATATAGAGAGAGAGAGAGAGAGAGAGATTTATACAATGTATGTTTTGGGATAAATAAGAGTGTAAAAAATGATATCTGAGCAGGCCAGTGAAGATAACATTGTTATCTTCATGTTCCTATACGTCATACATTTATCTCCATGTTCCTATATGTCATCACAATGAAACTGAAATAATTTCCTGTTGCTGTCTACTGCCTGTGGCGCTCTCTCTACCCCAAACCCCCCCATGCAGCACCCCCCCACATGCAGCTGTCAGTCATCTGTGAAATTATCTGGTTGATTCTGCCATTATTTTTGACAAAATTCATATTTTAAATGCTTATCTGGTTGATCCTGCCACTCTGAGCACTTTCACTTTCTGTGTAAATGTAGCGTGGTTGAGCGCTATTCTCACTGATGAGCGCTATAGTCTGTGAGGTTTTCTAGTAGTTGGAAAAGTCAGAAAATGCTGTGCTTTATGCACAGCTTAGTGTTTCTTCCCTGAACAAAAGCTGCCAACTGCACACAGACTGAAGCGAGTGAATTTGTGGCTTTGGAACAGTAGAGGGAAGCACTTTTGCTTGTAGATGTAAATGTTTGCCAAAGGTAATAAAGAGAATGAATGAAAAGAATCAAGAGAATGAAGGAACAGTATTGTTTTCATGGATTTTGTGTGGAGTGTGGAGTGGGAGTCAAAATTGCTGAAGGCATTTCTAGGGGCAAAAGAGTGGGATCTGACTGCAGTATTTTTTTTGGGGGGATATTTTGTTTGGCTAGACCTCTTGCCTAACAAAAAAAGTTTTCCTTTTTATGGCTGCAGTAGGTGGAGCCTGTAGACATTTTGCATGTACAAAAGGAGTGATGTCATGTTTTCTGTCCACCTTACCCTCCTCCAAGAAATGTTTTCCACCCTCAAATAAATATGCTTTCATGTTAGTCAATGGTTGCAGGGTACTATTTTCTTTCTTAAATGTGCGGCACAAGAACTGGAACCTGAGTAGTGGGAGGCAGCATTAGTTTTTTGGGGGGAGTAAGATCCACCCCTACCTCCACCCGAGAAGCTCCTAAAACTCCACACCCAACTTTTTTTTGATTCATGTGGGAGGGGCATGAGGTAGATTTATCATGTTGGAACAAGACACACTAGTTTGGGACCTGGACAAAGCAACACAGCAAGTCTGTGGAGTCCCTGCATTTTATTAAGGACTAGGAGAACAAAAGTTACTTAATGCCTTCAAATTGACTTAAAAACCCTTGGAACAAATGATAATCAGAGCCACCTGGGACCTCAGAAGGAAAAAGTAATTAAGAAGTACCAAAACTACAGCTCCCAAGAAAAACAATAGACACAGTGTTCTGATTCCGGTTGAAAGAGCCACAGGTTTTTCTTAAACATTTATATACTAAAAACATAAATGTTCAGCTTTTAGGATTAACAATATTTGTTCACCATATTCTATATATCAGTTCACAACCAGGGCTGGAATAAGGCATAGGCAACATAGGCACTAGCCTAGGGCCCCCACCTGCCAGGGGGGCCCCCAAAGCCCCCAAATATATTTTCTAAATACATGTTTCATCCTGCCTTAGCTTCATTGTTTTGTAATGGACTTGGCTGCTGAAATAATTCAAGGAGGGCAGGAGCTGAACTGCGATGTGAATCTCACCTCCTTGATTAGGTGTTAAGTGCAGTTGATAGCTTCTGGAGGCTCCATCCAAATTGACCTTTAAGGTATAAATAAACCCTTTTCCTTTGCTTTGGCTGCTTGAGGTGAAACCTACCTCCCTGATTATGTGTTAAGTACAGCTGATAGCTTCTGGGGCTCCAGCCAGACTTACCTTTAAGGTAAAAACATGCCCTTTTCCTTTGCCCCCCCCCAGTATTCTAAGTGGGAAGAAGTGGCTAGAAAGATCCTTTTCCCCAGTTGATGTTCCTGATAAGGGAGAGTGACTTGGTGTGAATCTTAAATGGGGCCCCCCAGCAGTCATTTGTCCGCTACTTGTCTTATCTTGTGCATTTGGGGAGGGGTGGCTTTTTATTTATAGTGAAAGGATTGGAGGGCCAGCAGAGTCTGCTTATTGGAGAGCCTGTTCCAAGTTCCAGGAGCTTCTCATTAGCACATAAATGTTCTGTGACATGCCTGGCCCTGTGCTTCACACATCCAGTTTTTCTGAGTCTACATGTTTTCCAGACTTGTGGCTTGCGGCTACAATCATTAGGTTATAGTGTACTAACTAATGTATTCATTTTTACACTCCTTGACTGGAAATGGATTATCATAGTTAAATGCAATGCTCCTCTCAGGGACAATTAGTAGGTGGGTTCATGGTCGAGTTTAGGTTGATGCAATAAGAGTCATAAAATGATCATCAAAGTAATGAAAAAAAGAAAAAAATGGTGCTGAATTTTCTAAGTCCTTTAACAATACTACATTACAGTTTATGAACAGTATGGCTAAGCCTGATCTTTAGCACCAACTACAAAATCACATTTTAATGACACAAAGTAGTAAAGAGGCTGCAGTGCTATAGATAGGCTTACAACGCCATCAAGGCAGCAGTGGCTATTAAATCATATTTGTTTATTTGATAAAGGACACATTGCTGTCTGAAACATGTCAGATATTGTTCTGGCTGCTAGCCTTGTGGCATGGAAGTAACGTTGTCTTTTTAGCCTCAATGGCTTACTGTTACTTTTATTTTTTTATTGAGGTAAAGAGTGCCAGATTTGTACTGTCGATATCTCATGATCTGATCGTGATTACCCCAGCCTTGTGCAGATATTTTAAAGGTTGGTTTGAAATCAAACAGTATGTAACACTTTGGGAAAAGGCAGAGAAAACAACATGTTGGCAGAAGGGGGCCTTCCAGTCCATCTAGTCTGCTCTTTGTTTTTATTTTAAGTTACACCCCCCCGATTTATTTTATACTATCATATATCAGGATTCCTTTGTGTCTGTTCCAAGCTTTCTTGAACTCGTTTATTGTTTTCGACTCCACCACCTCTTTTGGGAGCTGGTTCCATGGGTCCACAGTTCTCTCAGTGTAGAAAAACGTCCTTGTGTTTCCTCTGAGTTTGCAACCCTTCAGTCTTATTTTGTGGTCCCTTGTTCTAGTTTGACTGTATATCTGAAAGAGGTCAGTCGTTTCCACCCTATTTATGCCTTTGAGATATTTGAAGGTCTAGATCATGTCCCCCCCATCCCTTCTGTGCTTCAGCGTGTTCATGTTCAACTCTCTTAGTCTCTCCTCGTAAGGCTTCGGTGCATTCCACACACCTACTGGAGAGAATGGTGTCCACTGCCACTAATATAATTTTGAGAGAGGGGAACAGAAAGGTAGAATTCTGTATTTGTATTCTGTTGCCTGTATCTCTTTACATACAAAGTGTATTCTAACATGGGATACAGTTTGTATGTAAATAGACTTCCAAGGTGCTTTACTGCCTGTGACAGGGTCCTGCATTGCAGCAAAAGGGCATGGTCATGTCGAAAGTGGGCCCCAGATTTCTCTTTGGCCTAGGGCCCCAGGTTACCTTAGTCTGGCCCTGTTCACAACAGCAGAGCTGTGTAACTGTTCTTATCCAGTGAGCATAAATGGCAACAGTTACAGTTTAGCAGATACCTGAGAGCTAGCTAACTGGGGTTTCTGTAAGACAACAGCTACTAAATAGCTCTATTTCACTATTTTTGTTTTCTATGTGTGTCAGGTCTAGCTAGCAGGAATGTTTCAATTTTAAAACTTTTAATTTTATCAAACTATACACAACCATAAAAGCACAGAAACTGCCCAGATTATTAATGCTATAATTAATAAAGACTCTAGCTGTTTTCTTACAAAAACCCAGCTCAGTTAGATTTCAAGTATTTGCTAAACTGTAAATGTAGAGTATCAGCATTATAGTAGCAGTTGGTGCTGATTTTGCCCTGTGACAAGATTTTCATATTTTTTTCGCAAATGAAGCGAATGGTATGAAGCTGCAGCCTAGAAACTGCAACATACTTTGAAGTCAATTTTTCTCCTGTGTGTGGTATGGCATGAAAGCAATAGGATGACAGTGACTATTTCAGCTACACATTTGATTCCATATTACAATAGTTCACTGAAGTACACATTTAGTGTATCACACTTTTTCAAATAATAAAACAAATATTCTCCAAACTAAATAACTCACTCATACATATTTTTATGCTTTATTATAAAGATACTTCACATTTGTAATAAAAAAAAACAAACCAAAAACATGCTGACAGAAGGTCACAAATCCTGTGACAAGTTCATTATATGGATGTTTTCCATGTAAAACAGAAATTTTGTTAATGTCATGTCTGTAGCATCCTTTGTAGCCAGTAAACTATTACTAACATAGGTACTATAAACAACAGGTTTTAATTCAGAAATCCAGTCTTGATAAATTTGTATTTTTAGCAGTTCTGTAAGAATTATGTCTCTCTGATGCAAGAATGCATAACATAGCATAGCAATGAAAGTGTTTCTGTAATTGATTGTTTGCATAAGATGTGAGCGTCACAGTGGCATGCTCGAGTAAAGTCTAAATTGTTTCTTGGCCATTATGGGATCTAAAGTTTAACACCATTGTGTAAAGAGAATAAAGTCTTGTGTTTTTTGCATTTCAATAGATTTAATGCTTTGAAGTCAAAGATATAAATATATATATATATATATATATATATATATATATATATATATATATATATGCATAGTGTCATGGGCACCTGAAAAGAAGATACTATTAAAATAAATGCTGTTCTGATATTTTATTTATTTATGTATGCGATTTTAGTGTAGTTTTGCCTAGGTCACAGCCACATAAGCTATAAATAAGGATAGATGTATCAGTCAAAGCTTGTAGTAGCAACATAAGGCAAGAAAAATAATATATTGCTTTTTTTTTTCTTTCAATTGTTTAACCAGGAGTGGCACACTAAGCTGAAAGCTTGTTTATGGGGGCAACCTGGGAGCACATGGAAGTTAAATGACTTGCTCAGGGTCACCCAGTATGCAAGTTGTTGGTCAAAGTTTTTTATTGCCGTTAATTGATTTTGGGGGTTTGTTTTACAATACTGCAAGGGAGGGGCTGCTATCTAATGTGAAAGTGTTGCTTAATTCAGTTGCTAGATTTGTAGTAAAATCTCCACAAAGGGTCCATCATTGTAATCTTCTAGAGCAAGTGGGTTGTCTTTCTCTGGTCAGAAGATATAAACTTCAGCTGGGTATATTAGCAAAAAAGGTGATATTTAATAGTGTCCCAGATTGCTTTTTCTTAATCTTTAAAAAACAGAATTCTGGTGTTAATACATGGTCAACAGATAATTTTTCTCTTTGCATTCCAAGAATGTGTACTTCCCTAGGACAAAAGGCTTTATGTTACATGTTACCTACTTTTTTAATACAATACACTCTGTCTTTGATTGTGTGAACCTTTCCCTTTGCTCCATTAGGCATAGGTTGAAAGATTATCTTTTTACTGAGTGCAAGTGTAAATGTTTTGAATGATGGTGTTAAGACATATTTATATGTATCGGTATGTGTATATTTCCTTTTGTTATTTGTATTTTTTTAAGATGTATGTATTTTATATTGTACTTAATTGTTATTTGTACACTGATCGCCCAATGAAAATGGGTAATTTTTGGCCAATGGTCCTATCAGTGTAAATAAATATAACAAACAAGTGGGGGCTGTGGGATTCAAACTCAGATCTCCAGATTTATAGTTAAGAGCCATAAACCACTGTGCTACACTGCCTCCCTAGTTATGGCAGTTATCTGTTTTATGGTTCATGATGTTGATGTAGTAAGCATACCAACATACTAACATACAAAAATGCCAGCAGAATAGGCCTAGCAGGCTTTCGTGGCTGCTCATTTGGTCAGTCCCCACTCTGGGAGCTGACCTTGCTGCCTACTGCCCTCTCTGGCTTTTCCCCTTCCCAGTCCAGGGTATTCCCGCTTCATTGGACTTTGCTTCCACAACCCTTCCCCTGTACCTGTCCCACCCCCTCTAGAACCCCTACACAGTCTCTGCCTCCACCAGCCCCCCCAGGTAATACATTCCATGGTTCTACCACCCTCTCAGTGAAGTAGCACCTCCTCCTTTCTCCCTGAGTCTTCCCCCTCCAGCTTCCACCCATGCCCTCTAGATGCCCCTTCCTTCCTTTGGAGTACCATGACTGCACCTCCCCTATTTACCCCCTTCATGTACTTATTTATTTATTTATGACTTTGATAACTGGGTGAGTGCACTGATCTCAGGGACAGTTTTCAGGCATGACCCAGGCCATAACACATGGCGCAGGGTAATAGTGGTGTACAAGGTAACGGTAATACACTTGAAACAGATTTGATACAAAGCAACAGTAGTAAGCACAGTATACAGGTTTGATGCATAGGTCCATTTGAGAACAGTGAAAACAAGATTTCGGTATCAGACATGAGGAGATTTGGTACAAAACAAACAAATTGTAGGCACAGTGTACAATGTGTGAGCATCATCCAGTGAGCAAGTAATATACAGAATACTCAGTAAAAAAATATATATACAATATGTACAGGCAAGGAAGTCAAATATTACTGTGAAAAATACAATATAACAGTTGTAGGCAGGGGAGATGACTAGTGTGGGTAGGTGGGTAACCCCTCGGCTGTGGAGTTGACTAGTTTGGGTTGGTGTCAGACCCCACTGACACCAGACACAAGAGGGGGGACCTCTATCATGCCCCCCCATCCATTCTCCCTTCCAATGTGTACATATTTAGCTCTTCGAGCCTCTCCCCATAGGTCCTTTCCCCCAAGCCCCAGATCATTTTGGTTGCCTTCCTCTGAACCCCCTCCAGGAGTTCAATGTCCCTCTTTAAGTGTGGCCTCCAAAACTGCACGCAGAACTCAAGGTGTGGCTTCACCAAGCAGTTATACAGAGGGACATGGAAACATAGAAACATAGAATCTATAAGGACCGCTTGGCTCACCTAGTCTACCCATTTCCCTACCTAATGGATAAGCTGAAGATCCTAGTTGACCAACAGCTTACTTCCTCCTACCCCCCACTAGAATTGCCTTATGTCTGTCCCATGCATTCTCGAATTCCACCACTGATTTTGACTCTATGACCTCCTCAGGAAGGCTGTTCCATGCATCTACAACCCTCTCTGTGAAAAAATACTTCCTCACATTACCTCTGAGCCATACCCCCTCTATCTTCAAATTGTCCCCCCTTGTTTTTGCACATCTCTTTTTCTGAAAGATGCTACCCTCTTGGACTTTGTTGATTCCCTTGAGGTATTTGAAAGTTTCTGTCATGTCCCCCCTCTCCCTCCTTTTCTCAAGGCTATACATCTTAAGCTCCTGTAATCTTTCTTCATATGTCTTCTGGTGCAGACCCTGCACCATTTTGATTGCCTCCTATGGACAGCCTCCACCCTGTCTATGTCTTTGTGGAGATGGGGTCTCCAGAACTGTACACAGTACTCCAGATGTGGCCTTACCAACTGTCTGTACAGAGAGACAACAACTTCCTGTTTTCTACTGGTGATGCCTCTCCCTATGCATCCCAGTATCCCCCAGCCCTCCTTACTGCCTTCTCACATTGCTGGCCCACATTTAGGTCATCTGATATGACTACCCCCAGGTCCCTTTCCATTTTTGTTGTTGTCAGTATCTCACCCCCCAATGTGTACTCTTCCCCTAGGTTTTTGTTTCCCAGGTGCATTACTTAGCACTTCTTCATGCTGAATCTTAGCTGCCATACATTTGATCATTCTTGCAACCTTGCCAAGTCCCTTTTCATCCTTTCCACCCCACCTTACATATCAACCGTTACAGAACTTTGTGTCATCTGCAAAGAGACATACTTTTCTTTCCAGTCCCTCTGCAATGTCACTTATAAAGACATTTACAAGGACAGGCCCCAGTACTGAACCTTGCGGTACCCCCCTAGTGACCCCCTTCCTTCATTGTGGACTCCATTTACTATTACCCTCTGTGTCCTGTTGTCCAGCCAGTGTTTACCCAGGCTACCACCCTAGGACCCACTCCCAGGCTGGCTAATTTGTTTATTGATCTTTTGCGTGGGACTGTGTAAAATGCCTTGCTAAAGTCTAAGTAGGCCATGTCCACAGCTCCTCCCTGGTCTACTACTTTGGTCACCCAGTCAAAGAAATCAATTAGATTTGTCTGACATGACCTTCCTGCTGTGAGTCCATGCTGGCTTGGGTCCTGTGCCCCACTGGCCTCTAGGTACTCAACAATTCTTTCCTTCAGGAGTGATTCCATCATTTTCCCTACCACTGAGGTCAAACTGACAGGTCTGTAGTCTCCTGCCTGTGTCTTGCTCCCACTTTTGTGAAGGGGAATTACATCTGCCCTTCTCCAGTCCTCAGGTACCACACCATCCTCCCATGATTTATTAAAAGGGTAGTCAGTGGTGTTACTAGTTCTTCCCTTAGTTCTTTTAGAATTCTGGGGTGAATCCCATCAGGCCCCATTGCTTTATCCACCTTCAGTTTTAGGAGTTCTTTCAGAACCCTTTCTTCTGTGAAAGGACTAATATCAACCTCTCTATCCAGAGTGTTTCTATTGACTGGATTAGATATCTCCCCCTGGTCTTTCCTTGTGAATACTGAGCAGAAGTAATTCATCAGTATCCCTGCTTTTTCACTGTCGCTCTCTGCCCAACCACCTTCCTCTTTATTCAGCCTCAGTATCACTTTCTTAGTCTTTCTTTCCTCCCTAATGTATTTATAAAAGGTTTTATCCCCCTTTTTAACTGAGTTGGCTATCTTTTCCTCGGTGTGAGCCTTTGCTATTCTGACTGTCTTCCCTACTTCCTTCTGCTTTAACTGATACAGTTATCTGTCCTGCTCCTTCTGTGTTTCCTTATACTTCCTGAATGCTATCTTTTTCTCTCTAACCTTCCCCACCACTTTTTTTGAGAACCATAGTGTTTTTTTTCTTTCGTTTTTATTTGTTTATTTGCTTCACACAAAGGCTTGTTGTCTCTGTGATGGTGGTTTTGATGTTTCCCCATTGTCACTCCACACCACTTTCTTGCCTGTTTACCAGTGCTTTTCTGAGGCACTCTCCCATTTTGACAAAATTAGCCCTCCTGAAGTCCAATAACTTCACTGTTGTATGGCTTGACTCTACAGCTAAGTTTATCATGAACTACACTGTTTGGTGATTGCTTGTTCCCAGATGGCTACCCACTTCTGGATCTGAGATCCTCTCTCTGTCCCCATTTGAGAGTACCAGGTCTAAGATTGCTCCCTCCCATGTGGGTTCCAAAAGTAGCTGTCTGAGGCATGCCCCTTGTAGGGCATCGAGAATGGCCCTGTTCTTGGATGTGGCTGCAGCAAAGGTGCTCCAGTTAACATCTCGCATATTCAGGTCCCCCATCAGCAATATCTCCCCTTTCTCTGCCATCCTAAGGATGCCTTCTATCATTTCCTTGTCTATTTCCTCCCCCGAGATGGGGGTCTATATACAACCCTGTGCAGATTGTGGTGCCATCACTTCCCTCCTTCTGGAGTGATCGCCCAGAGATGCATCCTAGCATTGTGTTGGCCTTTGCTGCTGCCCTCCTACGTGTCTCCAAGTTGTTGATCTTAACATCCATCACCACCCCCAGGTCCCTGTCAGCCATACAGCCATAGCAGCAGTTGTACATTGCATAGCAGATATAAAATACCAATAAGCAGGTCATGTAACTGATGTGCTGAGCAGTTACTGAAGTGAGAAATGAACAGCTGTCATTAATTACATCCTGTTTAAAATGAGTTTTTGCACCTGTGGTGCCAAATGGCACAGTCACTGTGCAAAATCTCCTTTTGGCTAATGAACTGTTAGTGTCACTGTTCATGTGGTGGGGTCACAAAAAGCCCATGCTGAGAACTTTGAGTGAAAATACCAAGAAACACTTAGGTCATTAGGGTTTCTGACCCGGACACCCTGCACTGTAGGAACTGACAGGCATCAAGGTGTGACTTTGGATTGTCAACAGAAATGCTCATGCCATTCTGCCCCATCCCCACCCTGCAGCCAGTGACAGGTATCAAGGTGTGCCTTTGACTCTTTAGCTCCAAAGTTTACTACATTCTCTTATACTGTGCCCATTTCAGTGTATTTTCTTATAGAATGGGGTGAGTGTAAAGTTTGAAAACCCCAAAGCACACCTCACTCTTGTCTGTGTCTGCAGGATAGGGTGAGGTGAAATGGCATGAGCATTATGGGCAATGACCCAAAGGCACACCCCAATGCCTGTCCATGTCTGAGGGGCAGGGGTAGGGTTTGCATCACTTCAATACTTCAATACATTCCTATTCTGCCTGTCTGTGTGTGTGTGTGTGTGTCTCTCTCTCTCGTGCTCTCTTCTCTCTCTCTCTCTCTCTATATATATATATATATGTCTATGTAATCATCTATCTTTATATTAATTGCATGTATCGCTATTTTACCTATTTCTAAAACAAACCTGCATATCACTTTGCCTACACTCTGAGCACATATTTATGAAACTGTGCATATTTGTACTCCACTTCTGCATAGACCTCATACTTTCCTAATATTCCCATTATCACAATCATAATTACTTTGCCCTTATCAAAAGCGAGCCCCTCTGAAAGTTTATATCACATTTTCTCTAACAGTCCATCATCATTACGCCTGACTTCCTGACATCAACACATTGCTTAAATATAACTTACATCACCTCATGGACAAAAACCCTGTTTCTCTTAAAAAAAAAACAAAAAAAAACAGTGTAAATAATCCCAAGGCTGAACATATGCCAGCCATTACTTTTTCATGTATTGCCACCTTCTGTACCATCATGGGGATTTGCATTTGTTTTCCTTGATGCTTTGCATTACTGTGACATGTGCAATTGTGTTTTCTTTAAAATTTGGCTGTCTGCCCAATATCATCCGGGATAACATATACATCAGTGGCATTTGCTCTGGGGTTCTTTTGTAAGCTTCCTATTCCTTCCATTAAAAGCACACCTCTATATATTTTCCTAATAATGTATATACCTTTCTTAGAACAGAAACTAAAACAAATGTTACTACTTACAAATCATTGTGTTGTTTCTCCATACCTCCTTAACAATTCCACACAACTTCATTATGCAGCCGTGGTGGATCTGACCAGAATTTGTTTGTGTATGGACTGTATGTATGGTCAGCAGCATGTGATGGGGAAGGAAGGGGAGGTGGAGCTCTCAGGGGAAGTTTAGAAGGGGCTGTGGTTTCTGTAACAGTGACTGCATTTAAAGAGAAGTGGTTCCAGCAGGGGTGATTTTGATTGACAATTGTTGTTTATACAACATATGCGTGATAAATTCTGGGTTCTAAAATTGACCACATATATGTGGAGATAAATGGATTTATCACATGTTTGTTTTTGCTACACACCTACTGCATATATACTATATATAGGGGATACATGATGGGCATAAGTGTGATATGGCAAATATTGTCACTCCTGCAGAGTGAGCTCTGGATATCTCACGAGTGCCAAGGCATAGATATCCAAGCTTATTATGCAGGAGTGACACATTTGAGCAGGAAGCATACTTAGTATCTGCCCATCATGTATTCGAGTATATATAATAGGGCCAAGAGTTTCAGAAGTTTTGTTATGCTGTCTTGTGTTCTGTTCCTGTTAATGTGTTTGCTCATTCTGTGTGTGAGCTTTTCTGAATGGGCTGGCAGTGTCATAAATTCTGAGAGACACATGAGTGTGTTTTGCAATGCTAAATGAGTTAGTTTTAGATAGGAATGAGAAACATACTTTTGTGAAGCTGTATTGTTTAGCAGTCTGGCTGCAGTGAAGCTAAGAGCATGTAATTGTAATGAACTGAGAGGCAGAGTGTCAGAACAGCTGATACTGTTTTCAGTGGTAATTAAGTTAGCTGCAGGCAGAGTGCAGAGTGTTTTGTGAATTGTGTTCTTTAGGATTCTGGCTGCAGTGAAGTTGAAATTTTCACAGTAATTGTAATGGGTGAGAATCAGAGTTTGAGGAACAAATGAGAGTGTGTTTCAATGGTAGTTGAGTTAGCTGCAGGCAGTAGTTTAAACTGTTCTGTGAAGCTGTGCTGATTGGAATTCTGGCTGCATCAAGTTGAGAGCATCACAGTAATGAGCTGGAAGTTGAGGGGGGGATAGGTGTGTTTTGTAATGCTCACTGAGTTAGCTATAGGCAGCAGTGAAACCTCTCAGGTAGTTCTGCATTTGTGTCTATGGTAACAGCACAGGTGTTCCTTTCATGCTGAGGGGAAAGCTGCCTAGGGTGATGATATCAGTGACCTTTTGTGACCTGTGTGTGTAAATGTTTCATATCATCACAGTAGAGCAGAGGGTAAAAATATCGCACTGGAGTGGATGATATGCTGTTTTATCTCACTCATTTACCACTCACCCCTATTGTATATATATATATATATATATATATATATATATATATATATATATATATATATATATATATTCATTGCAAAAAAATACATTAATCCATCAGTTAGGGTTGGTATTAAAGTGTCAAAAGCTGGGAAATTCAACTTTAGGGGTTCCAACTCTAACTCCCCACCCCCAAGCAGCAAAAGGACAAGATCACACAAGCAACCATGGACAACCATCATCAGGTAAGACAAAAACCATACAATGGTTGTCACTGAAGAAAGAAATCCATGGTACAGGTGGATGCCTGGAACATCCTTTCAGTGTAGGTGGTGGGGAAAACAGTAATGGAATTCAAGAATGCATGGGGTAGGCATAAGGGAACCTTAGTGATAAGGAAAGGTGGGGGAGGGGGAGCCATAGAACAAGTAGGGTCTGAAGTGTTACAGCAGTAGGAAAATGGCAGACCAGGTGGGCACATACCTCTCAAGTGTCCCTCATTATGAGGGATATCCCTCATTTTGCCCCTTAAAATTGCTGGTCTCTCACCTGTCCCTCATGGAATAGGTGCTGCTAACTCAGAGAATGTTCTGTAAATTCAGTCTTTAAAGCAGAAACTCTTAATATTCTAAAACACTAAATCAAAAATAAACTTTGTACAAGTAACACTATAGTTTTCACAGTGTTCTGAGCTTGTATCTTCACGTTTGAGGATGTGTCCCTCATTCTGAGGGTCTGCATCCCTCATTGTCCCTCATTTTGAGTATCCAAAAATGTCCATGTCCCTCATTTCAGTGACAAATGGTTGAGAGGTATGGGTGGGCAAAGTGGTCCTTTCAGCCTTTCTGTAGTCTCATATAGCCATGCACATTGTAAAACATACATACCATTGAAGGGCCTGTGCTTCTGCAGCTGCAGGTGTAAGACATACACACCGACCTCTGGGTGCAGAAGCACAGATACCACAAAATCCATGATATGAAAAGTGGAGCAGTACTTCTGTCTGCAGAAGCAAAGTCCCCTGAGGGTCCTGTGTCTCTTCAGAGGTTTTCTATATGCAGGGGCACTGCTGTTCTGTAGTCAGAAGTTGGTGTATGCCTTAAACCTCTGGCTGAAGAGACACGGGACCCTCTTTGCTACAGAAAGGCAGGCCCCATGGGGCATAGAGAAAAGAAATTTAAATTTTGATATAATGGGGTTGTATCTGGCTGGAGTGGCCTGTGCTTCTGTATACAGAAGAACAGTAGTGATTTCAATATGGAAACACAGAAACAGTCTGCCATTTTCCTACCTACCATAACATAGCAGATCCAACTTGATCTCTTGCTCCCCCCTTTCCTTACCAGTAAGGTTCCCTTATGCCTGCATTGTTGAATCCTGTTATCATTTTTGCTCCCACCACCTATGCTTGGAGGATATTCCAGGCATCCATCAGTATCGTGGATTCCTATCTGTAGCGACAAGTGAGTGTGTATATTTGGCAGTTTGCATGCTACAGATACAAATCCACAAAGGTAGCACATCAGTGCTACTGCATTTGTGTCACCTGGAAACAGTTCTATGTTGTTTGTCTTACCTGCTGATGGCTGTCTGTGGTTGCTTGTGTCGTCTTGTCCTTTTGTTGCTTGGGGCTGGGATTTAGGCTTGGAAACCATAACTCTGAATTTCCCAGCTTTTGACACTTTAATACCAACCCTAACTAATACATTAATGTCATTTTTATTGAATATATATATATATATATATATATATGCAAAAACTTTGTTAATGCATCAGTTAGGTTTGAAGTAACAAAAGTAAGGCTAGAGGTGGGGTTTCAACCTTAACACCTTCCCACCGACATCAAACCCAAACACCCCACCTCACCTCACCTTCCAGACCATCAGGCATCAGGATAAGCCTTAGGGTCATCGGCCCTATCTCTCACCCCATTCCAATTGTATGGAAACTGAGATTGTACAGTATAGGAGAATGGAGTGAGAGATAGGCCTGATGACCTCAAGGCACACCCTAATGTCTGCTGGTCTGTGGAGGGTTGGGTGTTGGTGGGGAAGGTGCGGGGACCCTAACATCTCTGTCCTTACTTTTATTACTTCAACCCTAACTGATGCATTAACAACGTTTTTTTGCAATGATTTTCCTTACTTTTTGAAATGCCCTTACAGGTTTGTGAAAGTTCAGAGCCCTCTTCCCCATCACTCTATACTGTGTTGTGGTTGCATCTCCCTCTGTAATTGTATCCATTTGTGGGATCACAGTGCCCTATGGGCCCTACAATCCCATGTATCCATAGCTGTAGAGACAATGTATTGAACTCTCATGTCTCTGTGGGAGGGCAGGGCCCTCCAGGCCCTCCATTCCCACTACTGCATAATGAAGAGCCCAGCAGACTCATAACTGCATAATAGCATCCATATGTGGGGGCACTGGGTCCTCTGGACCCTGCACTCCCATTTACCAATAAGTATAGAGGTACAGCGCAGGCCTACAGACATTCCAAGTAACCCTTGTGATGCAAATTGCGCATTTCTCAGTACCCATAGGAACGCTGGAAAATATTCCACTGCAGTTGTAATCATGTCCTAGCAACTTACACATCAGCTTAATAAACCTAAAGGTCTACTGAGCTGCATGTAGTGAAAAATCTGTATCTCAAATGTTTTCGAGAAATAAGTGCCAAAAGGTACTGCGTCAGCCATGTTATCTGAAGAGAAATTTCCAAAATTCTAAATCTTATAACTATGGAAGCAATGTATACTTTATCACCAAACCAGCAAAAGTCTCATCTTTGGGGCAAGCCCTGTCTGCCCTGAAAATTTCAGCCCGAAATATCAAACAGTTTCTTAGTAGTAACCTTTTAAAAATCCCTTTTCGCAAGGTGACAAAATCCCTTTCTGCTAGAAGATCCCTTTTCGCAAGCTGCCAAAATCCTGTTTCATGAGCTGATTCCTTTTTGTGAGGTACAGTTATGTGATCCTCCCCTCAGGAAAAGGGATTTTTGACAGTTCATGAAAATGGATTGGATCAAGAAAAGGGATTTCAACAGCTTGCAAAAAGCCTTTAGAAGCAAGTCACTAAAAGGGATTTTTAAACTTTAAAAATACTATTTTTTAAGAAAACTAACTAAACCAAAGGCATGGGTTTGTAGAGGACATCCCCCTGCACAAAACCCATACATGGATGTCTACAGAAATCAACCTTAGGGCAAATTATAACATTTTGTTTGTGCAAAAAAATGAAAAGCAAGACGGTGGCTCATGAAACTGCTTTTTTCTCATGAAAATGGATTCAAAAATCCCTTTTCACAATCCCTTTTTGTGTGCACAAATCCCTCTTCGCCACTGTGCAGCTATCCAAAAAACTGAACTGAGCATGCTCAGAACCTGAAATTTCAAAAGTGAATAACTTTGTAAAGGATTAATATTTTTTTACCAAACCAATGTTGGCTTGTTCTGTGAGGCAAGCTCTTTCTACCCTGAAAATTTCTGAGTAAAATTCCAAATGGTGTGGAAGAGAGGGAGCAGCAAGTGAGAAATTTAGTGTTTTGGTGACCACTAGTGGTCAAACAGAATAACCTGCAGGTGAGAAAGTGAAAAAAAGTATTCTTACCCTATCTAGAAACTCAGTAGCCTGACACACATTACCCTGGTCAGCTTTGCCCAATAGTGGAGTTAACCTGATGCTAGTACACCCAATGCTATTGCTCCTGATGGGGTAAGGTAACTGATGTGATGGTATGCTACCTTACACCATGTGAGTTATAGGATATGACCGCTGGATGGGTTGCTGGCTGAGCTGCCCCAGCGGTGTGGAAGGGAATGCCACCGGTCGCTTGGCCAGCACACTGTGCATGACCTGGGTTCTGGTCCCAGGCATGACATTTTGCACATGGCACCCCCCATAACTGTTATACTTTTAGTCTGGGGTCCACTCTCTCTCACAGTTAGATATTTTAGTTACTGGGGGGGGTGGAGTTTGTCCCCCATATTTTACAATTTATTTCACTGAAAGGCCCATAATTTGCACATCAGGCTTTCAGTGATTCAGGACAGTGTCTTTAGGGTGGGTGTACTCGGTATGCCGAGCGTAGGCATACCGAGTATCGGGATAGCATAGTATATATCCAAAAAAAAGGTGATTTACACATTTTGGGACACAATAACTCCATGCCCTCACATGCAAGTGAAACAAAAACAACAACTTCATGAGATGTCTGCTTCTTGATGGGGCATGGCAAATTGCATGCATATCACTGGAACTTTTTCAAAGTTATTGAAGTACAAACTATTAAGTTTAACATAAAAGTAAGGAAAGAATTTTACTACAAATGGTGATATACACATTTTGGGACTACATATCTCCAGAACTGCACTCCCAATAAAACTGAAGCTTGGAATATTATGAGACTATTAGTCTGTGAGGGCACATGCCAAATTTCATGTAAATTACAAGAACAGCTGCGAAGTTAATAATGCACAAAATGAAACAAAGCACGAATTTGACAAAACATGGGGATGTGCACATTTTGGGACTGTATATCTCAGGACATGCATTCCCAATCAAACTGAAGCTTGACAGATCAAGAGACCATCAGTCTGTGAGGGCACATGCCAAACTTCATGTAAACTGCTGGAACTGCTGCAAAGTTATTAATGCACAAAGTGAAACAACTGAAGCAAGAATTTGACAAAACATGCAGATGTAAAGGTTTTGGGACTGTATATATCCAGATGTACACTCTATATCTAAAAGAAACTTGGCAGATCAAGACACCATCAGTCTGTGAGAGAACATGCCAAACATCATGTAAATTGCAAGAACAGCTGCAAAGTTATTATTGCACAAAGTGAAACAATCAAATCAAGAAATTTGACAAAACATGCAGATGTACACATTTTGGGACTGCATATCTCCAGATGTGCACTCCCAATCAACCTGAAACATTGCAGATCAAGAGATATCTGGTCAATAAGGGCACATGCCAAATTTCATGTAAATTGCAAGAACATCTGCAAAGTTATTAATGCACAAAGTGAATAAAATCCCTGTTCGTGAACTGTCAAAATCATTGTTTGTGAGGCAAATCCTTGTTTGCAATTTATACACCTATCCAAAAAACTGACCTGAGCATGCTCAGAACCCAAAATTTCAACACTGAATAACTTTGGAAAGCATTTATTTTTTTCAACAAACCAACAATGGATTGTTCCTTTGGAGAACCTCTTTCTACCCTGAAACTTTCAGGCCAAAATACCAAATGGTGTTGGTGCAGCACAATGAGAAACAAACTGGGAAAAATTGGCAAAAAATAGCGAAAAATGCATTTTTTGATGATTTGCTGCACGAAATCCACAAATCCGATTGAAATGCAAATTGGCAGATCAAGAGATCTGCCATCCAATATAGTGTATTCCACATTTCATGAAAATCTGTTGAATGGTTGCAAAGTTATTAAAGTGCAAAATGTGGGGTTTAACGTTAAACTGCCTACTCAACCCTAACTATAGAGGCGCGACTGTGCCTCTATAATGTATATATGTATGTATGTACATGTATGTATATCTGTATGTTTGTATGTATGTATGTATGTATGTATTCATCTATCTCATCTATCTATCTCTCTGTCTGTCTGCTCGTCTGTCTGTCTATCCATCTATCTATATCTCTCTCTCTCTCTCTCTATATATATATATATATATATATATATATATATATGTAACAAGGTGTGAAGGTGTGCAAACCATATTTTACAACATGGCCAGGGGCATAGTAAGGCATGAGACTGAAGGCCGCGTGACTTTAACTGCTGGCCGTGCTTTAAAATATGATTTACACATACCCCTGAGTGCCTTATTGCACTTATAAAATTGGCTCCTTTTTTTTGCTTTTGACTATTGGGAAAAGCATGTTTATATGTAGAAAAAATAGATTTACTTGTGTGTATTTGTAATAAAATAGTCCTTTCATCCACTGCAAGAGATGTCATTGATGATGTCATTGTATTATTGCCTTCTCTGTTGTTCTCCACATTCAAGATATGGAATGTTTATCATGGAATGTTTACCACAAAATACATGGATTCAAAATTCTGCTCAGTTCCACTGGCAGAATGTTTCTCTCCCAACAAACTGTACACACAGACAACAAAGGCCTTTGTTACAGCCAGAGACTCAGTTATCTCACTGTCAGGGCAAGAAGAAGAGAGTTCCCAGATAAGCAGGTACAGATAGAAGGGGGATTTTCACTGTCAACAAAGAAACAATTGTAGTGAAAACTATAAACAATACTTATTGTTTCTAACTTTTTATGTATGTAAGGAGAGTGTGATAATCAGTGAAACCGCATTTAATTCATTTGTTTTATTTTTTATTTAAGGTAGTTTTATTTTTAGGGCCCAGTTACATTTTTTTTTACAGTGTAAAGGTAGCAGCCATGTTTGTGGTAGAAGATCAGTTCTGGCAGAAGGGGGCTAACTGAAATGCATGTGTTCCAAATACCCATTGATCTGTGTTGCAGACTCTTCACTGCTGAGCAGCCCCTTTTTAACCATGTGTAAACCATATTTTATACATAAATAATAGCCAAACAGATTACATGATTTTACCCTGCCATTTTATAAATATATTTATAAAATGGTAAGAAAACATCTAGAAATCTCATTGGCCAAGAGACATCAGCTGACTGTACATTAAATCTCTATATATGCACAGTCATCCTGGTCCTAAACCACATCACACAATGAGCAAATCAGTCCTCATACAACCAGAACTATCTTCCATCAGTCCCCCTTCAACCAGAACTACTCTTCCATTATAAACATGGCTGCTACCTTTACACTGTAAAAAAAAACTTCAGCTGAGCCCTAAAAATAAAACTACCTTAAATAAAAAAATAAAATTAATTCATTAAATGTTGTTTCCCTGATCATCACACTCCCCTTACACACATAAACAAATTAGAAACATTAAGTGTTGTTTATAGTTTTCATTACAACTGTTTGTTTACTAACAGTGAAAAATCCCCCTTCTGTCTTTACCTGCTCATCAGTGAAATCTCTCATGCTTGCCCTGACAGTGATATAATTGAGTCTCTGGCTCTAAAACAGGCCTTTGTTGTCTGTGTGTACAGAATGTCAGGAGAGTAACATTCTACAAGTGGAACAGAGCAGAATTTAGAATCTCTGTATTCCATGATAAACATTTCATGATAAACATTCTATGTCTTGAATGTGGGGAAAAACAGAAAGAAGAAAGAAAGAGTCACAGTAATACTTTTGTAAACAAAAGAAAAGGTGGGAAAACACAGTTAAATAGGCAGAGGCAGCCCCAACGTGCCCAAATATATTGCTAATATTAATAAAAGCAATCCATAGAGGTAATCGGCCGGTGACATGGGCTATCAGTTAACTCAAACATACAACGTAAGTGCAGAGAGGCATTGAAAAAAAAAAGCTGATCGCTTCCCGAGATGGAAGTGCGTGGTGCATCATGGTAGGCACCAAAAAGTTAAAGAAGTAGTGACCGCTACGATCATGGAGGGAATTTAATATTAAAGGAGGCAGCATACTACAGAGGTTGAATGGTCTATGCTGCAATTCTGGAGACCTTGGTTTGAATCTCACATTTGCCGATGGGGGTCCCAATCCCCCATCAGTTTCACTGCCCCCCCAAAAAATGTTCGTATGCCACGCTGGGAGCCCACTCCAGCATGGCAAAAACTTTCTTAGCCGACGGGGGTGCCCAATCCCCCGTTGACTTCACTGCCCCCCCAAGCCACACTGGGAGGCCACCCCAGCTTGGCAAAAGTCCCTTGTGTGTAAATAAAAAAAAAAGCTGAATCAAAACAAACTTCCCTCATTGATTCTTTTTCCCCCCTCCCCAACCTGCACCCACTCTCTGCGTGCCCACCTCCCCACACCCCCACCTCAACCCATACTTACCTCTGGAGCCCAGCGCGATGATCTTTGGTGGATCAGGAACACATCTGCACTCTTCAAAGCCAACCACGAACTGAAGAAATGCCGGTAAGCTGTATAATGGCATAAATGGATTTTTTTCAACTTTAGTGCATATCTCACCATTTCTGGGAATTTTTCACCAAATTTTCAACATGGGGTTTTTGGGGCCCCACCTCATGAACTATACCACTGTTATTTTAATAATCGGTCTGGAAAGGTGGTTCTGCAGTCACTGCGTGGAACCACCTTTCTGGAATGATTAACGAAATGATAGTGTCACAGTTCATGAGGTAGGCTCCCAAAAACCCTATGTTGAAAATTTGGTGAAAATATTTCCCAACATGACTGTTTTATGAGCGTGTGTTGCGCATTTCCTATGCACGCTTGTAACTTCGAGCATTTTTAACATTTTCACTCCAGATTTTCAGTATTCTCATTTTACCACACCTCCTTATGAACAGTAGAACTGTCATTTCTCACATCTCACCCGAAATGTGTTTTTGCACATGTAGCACACAATGGTACGGTTGGTGTGCGAAATCAATGTTCTGGACAGATTAATAAAATCACAGTGACACAGTTCATGAGCAGTGGTCTTAAACTGGCTATGCTGAAAATTTGGGAAAATATTCCCCAAAAACAACTGTTTTATGAGCGTACGTTGCTCAGTTCCTATGCACGCTCATATCTTCGAGCATTTTTTATATTTTCACTCCAGATTTTCAGTATTGCCATTTTACCACACCTCCTTATGAACAGTACAACTGTCATTTTTCACATCTCACCCAAAATGTGTTTTCGCACAGGTAGCGCACAATGGCGTGGTCAGTGTGCGAAATCGATGTTCGGGACAGATTAAGGAAATCACAGTGAAGTAAAGTGCAATTCATAAACTACAAAAGTAGACTGTTGTTTGCTAATGTTGTTAGTAATTGCTATTTTTAACCATTCAAAAAAGTTTACCAAGGGACTATTTTATCTCAATGTTTCAATTAATTCTCTATTCTGTATTTAAATAAATGTTACAAAGTTTTCAAAATATAAACCCCTTGTCATTTTCTTTGTTTCCATAGTTATTTCCCATTTTATAAGCACAATAAGACACTCCGGGGTGCTGGTTGTTATGTGATAATGGCACACCTAGGTGCGGAAGGACACTCAGCCTTCGGCCTCGTGCCTCACCACACACCTAGGTGTGTGGTTATCACATAACAACCACCACCCTGTCGTGTCTTATTGCTTACATATGTGTGTGTGTGTGTGTATGCGCGCGTGTGCGCGTGTGTGTATATATCTATATCTTTCTCTATATCTATAGTCTTTATTCAATAATTGCAAGTACAATAGCACATAGATTGTGTCTGTAGAGAAGTGCAAAGTAGATAAGCACCATGTCCCCCACCCACATCATTATCTCAGGCCAGACTTCCCCCATGGAGTACCTGAAGAAAATACTGTATAGGGCATGTACTGTAGCTTCTCTCTCTCTCTCTCTCTCTGTCTGTCTGTATGTCTGTCTGTCTACCTACCTACTTACCTACCTACCTAAATATGTAAATATGTCTGTCAGTGTATCTATCTGTGTGTCTGTCTGTCTATCTAGCTATACTATAATGGTACAGTATGTGGTGCAGTAGCACTACTATAGTTGGGGTTGAGTAGGCACTTTAATGTTAAACCTCAAATTTTGCACTTTAATATCTTCACAGCTATTCAATGGATTTGCAGACAGTTTTGCATGCACAGTCTCATGGGGTATATCTCTTGATGTTCTAAGTTTCCTTCTTGTCAGATATGTGGATTCCAAGATGCAAATAGCATAAAAACATTACAAATCACTGTTTTTTGCTGGTTTTTTTGCCATCGCCTAGAACCCAGACAGTTTGGTATTTATTTTCTGCAGATTTCAGGGTAGAAAGGGCTTGACCATCAGATGTTTCCTTTGCCGGTTTGGTGGATAAATGTCAATCAGTTCCAAAGTTATTTAATTTTAACATTTTGGGTTCTGAGCATGCTCAGTAAGCACTTCAAAATAGCAGTATGAAAGGATTGTGTTGGCAATCCTTCATGAAGGCAAAAATCCTTTTTCATATGCTGCCATTTTGCTTTTTATTTTTTCATAAAAAAATTAAAACCCCTCAAAAGTGACATCCTGCAGAGACCAAGACATGCATCGTTCTCATCGGGACCCCGTTAAGTGGATACTGCACTTAACTGTTGGAGAAATTACCTAGAAATGTTTTTTTTTTACATTTTAAATCCTTTTCATCATTCATTTCTTTTTTCTCATGGCCTTTTTGCTCATACAAACTATGAATTCTGCTGCAGTATGTTTAAAGGAGATAATAAATGTTTTTTGCTGTTGATCTTTTATTGTAATAAATATGCTAACACAACAAGGTCCTGTCTGTGTCATTCTTAATGTATTTAATGGTGTCTAAGGTATTTCCTTATCTGGCAGACAGCTCTAGAGATTGAAGTCATTAGTAAAAGGAAGTTTTTTTTTTCAGTTTGAGCTACGAGCTTACAGAACTGCCTTTACTCATAGACTCCTGACTCACACTGTACTTAGGCTGCCATGCAGCTCGTAATGATTTATTAATTTAATTGTGTCTGTCAGATTATGTGGTTTTAATTTAACTGGGTATGTGTCTTTTTTTTCATTGTAGATAAGGAACACTGTATGAGCTGCATATAGGGTATAGCACCTTTTTAGAGAAACAGCAGTTATGAACAGTCATTCCATTATGTTGAGCAGCAGCACTCTCAGACTGCTCTGAATAGAATGACAGTTATACTGTATTGAGAAATGTGAAACTGCAGTATTATTTCCATCAATTTCTCTCATTTTCAAAAATATTTATGCATAATCCCCGAGTCTCCAGCATCATTTAGATCTCCATAACTAGTATACTGAGTGGGAAGGTCACTGGGTACGAGTACAGCAGCATCAGAGCCCAATCTGGATGGTAAGCTGGATGGCTTCAAAGAAGCATGGCACTACTACTTGGCACAGCCCAGCATAATCATGCCTCCCTGCCCCTTCTGCTGTAGCTCGAAGAGGCAGCTGCTCAGCACTGGTGTTTTTCTACTCATGTACCAAGCTGAGAGCTCAGGAAGGAAGGGCTTATAAACAAAAATGTAATCTCATAATTATTGCTATCTTTATTCCCACTCCAGCAACAGAGTGGCACACAAGGAACAGGGCTACATTTTTTATGCAGTGTGAAATTCTAGGGCAGCAAATGCTACTGAATAGGAAATGAAGTGCATTGTAAATCTTTTCATTTGTAATTTTTTTGGAGGAGGGAGTAAATGAAGTACTTGCACTGCCCACATGCTGCACCCAATGCCACTTGTCGTGTGTGTGTGTGTGTGTGTGGGTACTTGAAGTAATTCTTGCAATTTGTAAGACTCCCAGAACAGTTTGCATTTTTTTGCTTTGTCCTGTAAATTGCATGATTTCCTACAGAATCTGAAAATGTAGCAACAATCTGTAGTGGGTAATAAATAATTACTGTCTTTTAAAAACAACTTTATTTTTATTCAGATTATAGTAAACAATACCAAATAAAAATCATAGTACATAGCTGCTATGAAACAATATAATATTGTTAGATCTACATGATGACATTAGCGAACATTTCAGGCAGCAAGTTGTTAAATTAATTTGTGGGTTAACTCCAAAAATGTTACATTGTAAAAGCAATATTGTCCAAAACTTCTATGCACAAAATGAGCCCTTGCAGCATGACTCTGGATGACTGTACTTCATAATGTCCCTGAAATTGAATTCATCAGCTGTAACATTAGCCCGATGGTCCAAAATACTGAAGGTTTTTATCATACTATGGATATAACAAGTGTTAATGGCACTACTGGGGGACTTACGCCATGCCACCACCTCCCCCATCCTTTATATAACAAGTTGACATCAGTATTAACCTTGCACACTGATAAAAAATCTATAAATGAGTTAACCTTTAGAGTTTTACCATTATCTATCTATCTATCTATCTATCTATCTATTTATATATATATATATATATATATATATATAAAATACATATTGTAAATTATGCAACTCATTATGATATGGGCAATTCAATTACCATAGGTACGGGGTGATAGCATGACATTTTTATGCTTGTCTTCCACATGATAACTTCTAGCTCACTAGTAAAACACCATTGCTGTTTTGAGGGAAGAAAAAAATAAAGCCCAAAATAAATCATATTCAGCCCATTAAAAATGTATCCCCTCAAACAAAAAAAACAAAACAAAAACAAGGTGCTATGCAAGTCAACCCAAATGAAACACTTAAAATGTTAGTGTATGCTCATCTTAATAGACTTAGGTTAGCACTGTAAAGAGCTAATACATTTAGAATCCTGACCCTTTATTTATTATAGAACAGACAGTCTACACTAAATTGCAAGCTGTTCTCATCCATCATGATTCATGTGTAGTTGGTCCTCTGTTGTGGATAAAAAAAAAGTCTTGCCTGATCTTGTCGAGCTTCTTACAGGCTTCATCGGGATCACTGAAAAGAAAGTATTTTCCCTGCATAGCAGACTTTAAGGCGGGCAGGCATGTAGTCCAGCTCGGACTCCATCAAACACTCTTTGTCATTCACTGGTGGAGAAACTAAGATCTAGATAGTAGTGCACTACCTTATCACTGTCCAGAAGCAATGGGGCATTTTCCTGAGCATTTAACAAACACTTGTCTCGGTGGGAGCCACCAGTAATGACCAACAAAGCCCTAGGTAAGGTGATGTTATTCATTTTTTTCTGCAGGCTGGTGTGGTAGGCCTGAAGCACAGAGCTATATGGAATGTCACCAAACCATTGGTGAAATGTATCATGACTACATTGAATAGGATTCTGAGTTTCCAAGGCTTCTGGAATGCACAAAAGATGGATATTCCTGGCTGGCCCACCGGCACAATGGCAAGGCATCTGCTAGCGGCACCAACATCCGGGGTTCAGGAACAGACAAAGGAGTTGGAGGACCAGTTGGGAGGGGAAAGACTGAACATCCCAGGGACTGCTCTCCTTCTCTGGGGGGAGGGAGGGTTGAGTGTCTGACGCATTGCAGATCTCTGGTGGAGGTTGAGGGTACTGCCATGGCCAGGGCCACATGTTAAGGGGCAGGGCAGACACTGGTCATCTTTGCACATCCCCACCCCTGAGGATCCTCATATTAAGAAAAATGCCTGCCCCCGCACATGACACTGGCTCTGCCACCATTCCCACTGCCTACCCATGTTCACCAGGGGGTCCTGCTCCCATGGACCCGATCCAGGGGTAAGCTGGGTCTTGCCTGCTCAGTGTCTGTTGGGAGGTGTGCCCACCCAGTGGCCCCACCCAGGGGGGTAAGCCTGTGCATGGGGGAATGGCAGGTGGAGCAGGTTTAAGCCTCCATGGGGAGGGGGCAGGCACACAAAAAGAAGATGGATATTTGTAGATTGTGCTGTGTTCTCCAGTGACTCCAACCTGTAATGCAATAACTTACTTTCTATGATCACGCCACTTTACAACAGTTAATGATTTATTAACATTCTCTGTAATAGTTTGAGTTTCCATAATTACTTTCTTTACCTTTGTTTCCACCAAAGTCAGTCTGTTATTAAATGTGTCCACTTTGCCTAATCTTTCACTGCCGTTATTACAGCATTGCAGATGGCTTGAAGAGTAAGAACAGACTCAGATGCATTAGCATGACTTTGCCCTCCCATTGCTGAGTGTCTGATTGGCTGCATCTGTTTTCCTTTGCTGGGCTCTGAAGGTGACAGATTTATCATTCTCCCCATGATGCCTTCCTCAAACATGTGGTATGTGCTGAAAGCATTCAGTAAGCCCTGGATAGTGATGCAAGTTAAAACTTCAAATAATGAATTTAAAAATCCAAATCATTGTATGTAAGACATGATGGCATGGAACTTCTCTCCAGAGTGTCTTGCTCAGTCAGCTGCTCGCTCCGCCTCCCCAAATAATTACTGTCTTAATGTCATTAGACCCAGGGAACCGAGGTGAACATTTTCCATTATAATTATTTGGTGATAACAGTGAGTATGAAACTACAGAGTGATGTCAAACAATGCAGTATAGTGCATGCTGCACTCTGTAAGTAAAAGCCATCATTTATAACTGACAGTACTTCATTGTGTCATAGAAAAGAAACAAGCAGGATGTGCAGGAGGGACAGAGGTGGAGGGGAGAAGTGACACTACAAGCTACGATATTTTGGGAAAGACACTACTCAGAAGAGATCAAGTGGAAATGGTGGCACCCTTTTGGCTCGCCACTGGAAATGCCGAGTCTAGATAAATGCTGTGTGAGAGTCAGACATGGGTCAGATTACATGCAGGGGAAAGCCAATACAAAAGCAAATTGATTAACATTAGTTCATAGTGCTATAAATGCCTCTTGGGTCAAACAAAATGTGCACAGTAGGGTTTTGTGGCACAGGAGCAAAACATTTTGGCTGAAGAACATCCTTGCATCATTGAAAAAAAATATTTTATTTGATATTCAGTGTCAGGGATGCACTGTTTGTAAATAGAGTGACTGCTAGAGATGCGTCAGCTTTATGATACAATTGAAACTAAAAATGCCATAAGTCCTCGTTAGATGCATTTGAAATGTACTGTGCTGACATGTCGTAAATTTCTTACACTAATTTCAAAGTGTTGCTACAGGTCTGAATTTCTCTTACAGTACTTCACAGTGATGTTTGATTGCCTTTTGTTTTTATTTACATTGAATCTAGACAATTTTGGCACATAGTGCAACACATTTACATGCCATCGTATCTGTCTCAGGAACTGATTTATTTATATTTTAAGTTAGCTGACACATCCTTTTGCTCTCCAAGTCAGCTATAGTGTTGCTTTCCCCTTACAATACTTAACTGCGATGCTGAGGTCAGATACAATGGCATGTAAATGTGTTACACTATGTGCCAGAATTGTTTCAAGTTTCCCCGGTGTTTAGTGGCACCTGCCCTGATTGCCGTCCCCATATTATGTTGTTTCCCTGGTGTCTAGTGGAACCCCCTCTCTGATCACCACTACCCTGTAATAATTAATACTGGCCATTGATGTCTTTTTTAGAAAACCTGCAAATAAAAGGTCCCTGCCGATCTGACCCCCACTCTGACCTCCCACTGAGCACCCCCATTCCGCACCCCCAGCACCCTCCACACCCCCACACCTCCTCACTCATCTGAACAGGTTCCAGGGTGAAGACCCACTCTGTGATCGAAGAAATGTCTTGTGGCTCAAACCACTGACTGCAATATGAGAAACTAAGGTAAGTGCGGTTTAATGTATTTCAATGGGTTTTCAACCTTGATGTATAACTATGTCAGTTTTGCATTTTTTTATACTAAATTTTCAACATGACCTTTTTGGGACACCACCTCGTAAACAACGTTGGTGGAATTGTGGAAATCTGGCCTGAAAATCATTTTAATAGTTGCTTGGCAAACTAACCTTTTTGGTGGGATTTTAAAGTTTTCACCACTCTTGTTCATGAGGTTTGGTCATAAAAAGGCTATATTGAAAATTTGAGGTGAAAATGTGCAAAAATGGCAAAGTTATGCACTTTCATTCAAATGTTGGTGCACTCGATCATAGCTTCAGTTAATTTAAATATTTTGACCCCAGATTTTCAACAGCTATTTTTTTGCACCACCTCATGAATGGGACAGCTGTCATTTTGAAATTCTGGCCAAACTGTGTTTTGCACCTAAGGCACTGAATGACATTGTCCCAGATTCCCCCCTTTTTCCCTCACAAAAGACAGAGACCATTGTTTGTTGTTGTGCTCAGATTGGCAATTAATTTATTCATATTCATAATCCAATATTCCATTTCCATTTCTTTATTATCATATTTCAGAAATTTCATTTATTTCGTCCACATATCAATCTCTGATTATCCTTCCCCCAGGTGAAAACCTGGGTGCCTTCTGTTTCTCCTTTTCCGCTAGGTAACGGTGAAAACTGAGACCGCTTTCTTCTTCCTCTTCTTCCTCTTCTTGTGTTATTCCTTTTTCTCCCCCGCCCCCGCCATCCACCTTTGGCAGTCTATAACCTTATCATCACCTGCCATCCACCTTTGGCAGTCCAAACTGTCCAACCAGACTCGCTCTGTCATCCACCTTTGACAGACCCAATATACAGTCCCCCTTTTGACTGTCTTTCCTCTTGCTCTGTCTAGTAGGGTGGGTGGGAGGAATCAAAAACTCCAGCAAAAAGTGTCTGAGACCCCCTTGTGCTGTCCCTTATGTACCTCCCTTATGCCCCTCCCTTTCCTGCTACCTGTCCTTTGTTCTGGTCCTTAGACCCTCCCCTTTCTTCCCTCCCTCCCCTTCTGAGCACTACCATTCCATGACAGAGGGAAGGGGTGCACCAGGACAACCTGGTCTGCCACTTAAAGGGCACACTCCATTGTCCCGTTTCCCCTTTTCCCTCACAAAAGACAGAGACCATTGTTTGTTGTTGTGCTCAGATTGGCAATTAATTTATTCATATTCATAATCAAATATTCCATTTCCATTTCTTTGTTATCATATTTCAGAAATTTCATTTATTTCATCCACATATCAATCTCTGATTATCCTCCCCAAGGTGAAAACCTGGGTGCCTTCTGTTTCTCCTTTTCCGCTAGGTAACTGTGAAAACCAAGACCGCTTTCTTCTTCCTCTTATGTTACTCCTTTTTTCTTCCCCCCTCCTTTCCCTTTTTCCCCACTAGCCAGTCTCCAGCTTGCGTTGGATGGCTGGCTTCCCCCCATACCTAGGGTATCACTCTCCCTTACCTCAGGGACGATCCTCTCTTCCACCTACCCTCTTTTTTTTATATATACCAGCTTTTACCTGTTTTCTCCATTCCTCTATGAATCCCATTGTTTCTGTGTTGAACATGTCTATGGCTAGGTCCGACAGGTGCACACCATCTGGCCTGTAGAAGTCCTCCACCCATTCTTCTACACCCCCCCGCAGTATCACCTGTCCTCCCATCTGCCTTATCAACATCCCCACCCTCCTATTCATCTTTTTCCTGGCCCTCTCCACCACCCCGTGGCTGTGTTCCTGTCTCCATACCCTTCTTGGTATCATATCTGACCAGGTGAGGCATACTTGAGGCCACCACTGTCTTATTGCCACTAGGTCCCTTTTTATCTGTAAGTATGTGTGTACTCACGGTCTGCCCACCAGGTCGTTGCCCCCTAGAAGTATAATGATTAGATCTGGACTGAGCCGATGTCCTTTGAGTTCCTTCAAAGAGGGCAGAAGCTGTGAGCTGTGCCCATCTCATCCCTCGTATGCTGTGCCATACCAACCTACACTGTCTTACATCCTGGTACAGTTGTTTTCCCCCAGCCTTCTTATCTGCTGTCTTACCAGCCCAGTAAATATAGGAATGGCCGCAGATCCAGACTTCTGTGATCCTCCCTCTCCCTATGGGGTGCAAAGAAAATTAATTAATTTACACATACTCTTAGTGCCCTCACTGTATTATCTCCCACCTTCTTCTTTTCTTTGCCCCCAACTTCTCCCCTTTACCTCTGCTCCGTAGGAGCATTCACAAATCCATCTTTCTTTTTTCTTTTGTTTTAAAAACCACACTTTCCTTTTCCTACTTTTTTTACTTCAGCACTTGATGTATCTCTTATAACTGTCTGACCGCCACGCTCTTTTTTCCAAAAATGCCTCACGGGTTCCCCCATTGCTGCCCACTGTGAGGCAGCCCCAATCCGTAGGGAATGGGATGAGTAATTAGCTGGGTCCTCCTCCAGAAAATGCATGCCCTTTTTCAGCACTGCTGTGACTTGATAGCCGGTGACCCTTTTCCCGTCACCATGTACAAATAGCTTTCCCATCCTGGTCACCTGCTCTGCGGCGAAAACCCACAGAGCCTGCACTGGGTATATCGCAATCTCTGATTGTCCTTTCAGTGTTACCATGCAACCTTGCCCTTTTCGGTCCATTTCAGACCTCCTTAGCTTGATCCGTATCTCTTTCATCCCCCAACTCACATCGTCCCATTCCACACCTCCTTCCTTGTCATCTTTCCCATGGCCTACCACCTCAATCACTCTCATAGCCCCGCAAACATTATCACATAAATTGTGTGAAATAGCTGGGCCTCAGCCTTTGATCTGCATATTACTGGGAGCACCTCTTTTAGCCTTATTAGCCACTGCTCCCCTATTGGCCTCCTATTATCTCCTGGCCCATGTTTCAACCTGCCCTATCCCTGCATCATTCTCCTGATGAGCAGTGATTTTATCAGGTCATTCCACCCTTTCAGGCTGCAGATCACACTAATCCCTGCAAGATAAACCCCCCACTGTGGCGTGGGCGGTCCCTTTCTGCCATTGTTCCAGGGTGAACATTCCCAACTGTTCCTCTGTGAGTGGCCCACTTACCTCCATCTGGTGCTCTGCCCTGAATGTTTGAAACACTCTCCAGACCCCATCATAGGCCCTCAGAGTCTGAGGCACCCATGAGCTGTGAAACAGCAGTTCTGCTCCTTTTTGCCAATGTCCCAGATGTTCGTTGGTATGGGCGTTTTTTGTTCCTCCGCTGCTGGTGCCAGCCTCCGGAAATGGTCCAGCTACAGATGGGAAAGGCTGTCAGCCAGGGTATTGTGTACCCCCTTCTATGTGTTTTGCTCTGAAAGACATGTTCAGCTGCAAAGCCCTTAACACTAAACGTCATAATACCTGCATGACTGTATCTGACCTGGCTCCCTTGTTGTTTAGTACATCAACCACTGCTCTACTGTCACACCAAAATGTCACCTTCTGATCCTGTAATTCCTCTCACCAGACCAAGGTACATGCCCATATGGGCATGATCTCCAGTAGTGTTATATTTCTCACTTTCCCATCCCTCACCCAGCTGGTCGGCCATGGTTCTGCAAACCACCTGCCCCACAGGTAACCCCCCATGCCTAGGCCCCCAGCAGCATCTGTGTAGAGGTCGAGGTCTGTGTTGTACAGCCACTCCTCTTGCCAGAAAGAACACCCATTATACTCCTTCAGGAATTCTTCCCATATTCTAAAATCCTCCCTGACACCTTGAGTCAAATTAACCCAGTGATGTGGTCTGGTGACCCCTGCTGTAGCCCTAGCTAACCTCCTTGTGAATGCCCTTCCTGGTCCGATGGCCCTGCATGCGAAATTCAGGTGTCCCAGTACCTGCTGGACCAACTTTAGTTGTACCCATCTCCTGCTGGCATGTACTCGGATTAGTTCCTTCAACCTCATTACTTTTTTGTCCGGTAGTCTAAATACTTCACTTGTGGCATCTATCTCGATCCCAAGGAATTCCATAACCCTGCTGGGCCCCTCTGTTTTTTCTGGTGCCAGTGGGACCCCCAGCTCCCTGCACAATTCCTGAAACTTACCCAGCATCCTCTGTGTCTCCCTCTCGCCCTTCCCAATGAGAAGAAAATCATCCAGGTAATGGATGACTGACCTATAACCCATTTTTTCTTGGAATATCCACTGCAAACGTGTGCTGAATGCCTCAAATGTAGCACATGCTGTGGGACACCCCATTGGCATTGCTTTGTCGAAATAATACTGTCCCCCACTTTTAAAACCCAATAGATCCCAGTCCTCCCTCCTGACCTGAAGCAGTCTGAAAGCGGACTCAATGTCCGTTTTTGCCATCCACGTGTCTTCTGTGGCCTGGATCATCTGGACTGCATCCTCTAGTGTTGCTTATGTCACCCTACTATGTTCCTCACTGATGAAGTCATTCACTGACTCCCCTTCCGGATAGGACAGGTGGTGGATCACCCTGTATTCCCCTTCTTGTTTCTTGGGTACCAAACCCAAAGGTGATATCCACATGTTTTCCAATGGGGGGGTGTTAAATGGGACCTCCACCCTGCCTGCTGCTTTTTCTTTCTCAATCTACTGTCTTAGCATTTCCTCTTTTCCTTTTACTGACCCCAGGTTGCTTGCCTCCCTTGCTTGCCTGGTTCCCCTACACTGCAATAAAAACCCTGTGTTGAAACCACTTAAAATCATATCCCGCACGCTCATGTACAGATATCTGTCCAGGCAAACTGTCCATGCCACCAGGTTGATGGGGGTTCTGGCCATCCCAAAATGTTCCGTGTTGTGCCACCTGCCCCCTTCCGACCCTTCCCTCTCTTCCTGTCTGACCTTTCTTCCTTCAGTGGTTCTGACCCCCTATTCCTGTTCCCCTACCCTCCCTCCCTTGTTCCATGTTTGCCTTTAAACCCCTGGCTATTTCAAAAAACTGTTGGCCTGATCCTGCCCCCATGCCCTTGTGCTCCTGGTCCATGTTGTTCTGCATTTGTTTGCTGGTGCCCTCCTCCACATTTTGAACAGGCATGTCAAAAACGACTCTGAGGCCACGAGTGAAAAGCCCAGTTATAAGCCTAGCAGCAACTCTGTGGCGTAAACCCCTTTTTGCCCCACACACCCTTGGGTGTGGACTGATCTGTTATGTAATCCATCCATAAATCTATCTGTTTAGTGTCCCATCTTACATCCCCGAATGTTGCCATTCTCTTCCGAAAACATTAATCGTAGTATATCCATCCTACCCTGCCTTTTGCTTTTGCTCTCTGTATTATCAATGAATAGGTAATGAGCGGGATGCCTAGCTCCAGCCTCTTTTCTAGAATGATGGCTGAAAAAGTGGCAAAACCTAGGAACCACCCATCCCAAGTCTTCCCTTTCGTGAACTTGTCGTCCTCTTTTTTCCCTAAAAGCTCTATGGCAGCTGCCATCTCACTCTTACCTATGCCCTCAGTTTCTTCATATTTGGTCGCCGCCTCCTGGCTCACCAAAGCAAATATATCCACATTTTCCCCTTTCCATATTTTTTCTTTCGTGGCCAATGGCACATGTTCGCCTATTCTCATCCCAGGTGCACCTATCTCTCTTGTACCTTTTCCCACTCTTTCCACTCCCTTTCAGTATTTCCTGGCACCTATTTCTCCGTCCTAATCTCCGCCAGAGCAGATTCCATCTGCCCCAGGCCTCCTGCCCCCAGTGCCACCACAATATGCCCTATATATTCTTTTATACTATCACCCACTGCATTGGATGTGTTACCTGTAACCTTATCCTGGCTGAGCTGCCTGGAGTCCTCCAAAGGTGGTCCCCTTGCTTCTCCCTGAGATTGAGGTGGAGATTGAGGTGGAGGTGGAGGGTGAGCTATAGAGGTCTGCAGGATGAACCTCCTGTTCTGGGCATCATGTCCGGGTTCCGCCGGGGAGATCCCCCTTGATCTGGGGTGGGTACTGGCATCACCGGATCCACCAGCCGCAGGGGTACTGGATCCACTGCCTTGGCAGGCTCGCTTATCACCGGGTGCTACCTAGTGGGACTGTGTAGCCCTCCGGCTGGCTGTTTCCCCTTGCCACCTTTTCCCAGACCCGCTTTTCTCTTCTCCCCAGACCTCCCTGGTTCCTCCCCCTTCACCAGTTCCCACATTTTGTTTGCTTTTCCTGCCAATTCAATTATAGCCTTGTAAGCATCTTCCTTTGATGGCCTGCTCTTCTTAGGTGCCATGTCCATCTTATCTTTGCTCTGTGAAGACAACTACAGGAAATGAAAAACAGGGTTATTCATATATCTGTACCTCCTTGTACACCTTCCTCCTGTCCGTCGTGCCACCCGCCATGCTAACACAGACTGGGCCACCAATGAAGGACCCCCATCCTGTCTGGCAGGTCGCCATATCCTTCAGCTGTTCTCATCCATGCCCTACCAAGCCGCCTGTGAATGGCCCTGCACCCTCCCTTTGTCTCCCACTCGAGTGCCTCCCTTATTTTAATTTGACCTTTCACCTATAAAGTAACCTGTCACCTCAGTCAGGCCAGACAGTTGTCCCCCAGGAGCTCCCTCCCTCTAGCTGCTGCCATTTTCTGGTCTCCCCACCCACCTGGGCTGACCAGGACACCCACCATCTGACTCCCTATTCCCCCTTTTGTAGGACACAGATGCACCATGTGGTCCAATAAGTTGGCCCCCTGCCCTCCTGTTCTGGCCTGTGCTGGCCTCTTTTTCCTTGCGGTACCCCAATATGAGGGAAAAAGGCCCCCAACCACAAGTAGCACCCATCCAGTGCAGGCCCACTTTCAACGCGACCCCTTCACCACGTGGGACTTCGCTCGTGAGGTCCCGGGTCGGGATCCCCCCATTCTGCCCTGGGGCTCTCCCAGGCCCTTCATTTTTCCCCCCAGCATGCATCCCCAACAGGGAGGCTTTCCCAACCCCTGTACTCGTGGAAATAGCCCTAACTCATGGGCACACTTCTATTCCATATCCCCTAGTGGCGTGTGACATCACACCACGTGGTCCCTTGTCTACTCGCCCTCACGTGTTCCAGGGCCCCTTCCCCCAGCCTGTTCTCCCTTTTTTTTTGTAGGTAATGTCTCACCCCACCCCAGTCCATCAAGAGAAAACCGGCGAGTGTGCTCTTCTGCAGCCCCCCACGTGGCGTGTGCCGTGAGCCACGCGGTACATGCGCTGAGGCCCAGTAACAAGCCTTCCTTCCCTCCTGAGCGACCGAGCAGTCCAGTGGGCCTTATTTACAAAGTTCCTTGACATGCCACCCCCAGCACATAAAACAAGGCCCAAGGATGCTCGCCACGCAGTCCCAGTAGTTAGCTGGGTCCTCCCCCACTGTCGTGCTCGCCCTGCCCAGTTTTCCAGCATCCTTCAGGCCTATAGATATATTGTCCACCCAAGCAACCCCCCCATGCCACCTTAAACTGTGAGAAAACCATAACCAGTGTTTGTCAAGCAATGCCCCTTGTGGTGTGTGACGCATGCCACGCTGCCCCCTAATCTCAGGCCTCTTCTAGGCCTCATGCTCCTCCTCAGGCCCGGAATGGCCACCACAACAGCTACCAGCTCCAGGAAGGCCAGCAGGGGTTTCTACACACCTTCCTGTGGCATGTGATGCCCGCCCAAGCCGACCATCACCTCGGGGCCTCTTCTAGGCCTCCCATCCCTCTCCTGGCCTAGCAAGGCCCTCAAAACAGTGCCAGGGCTCCCGAAGTTTCCATAGGGGTTTTTCCACCACCCCACGTGGTCTCAACTCTTGCTCACTCCCCCATCCAAACAGCCTACTTCTGGGCCCACCACCCATACCATGCCACCACTCCAAGGGATAGCTTTACACCAAATGCACTCCCACAGGCCTGTTTTGTTACCACTTCCTTTAAAAAAGCACGCAGCGTCATGCTCCATGCTCCCTGTTCACACACCCCGCTCAGGTGCTTTTCAGGTACCAATTAAACATCATCATGACCAAGAACATAAATCTTTATAAAAAAGAACCCTCATGAGGCTGTATTTCGCCCCACGCGGTCCTGGATTGCTTTCTTATCTCCATTCTGAATACTCAGTATCACCCACAGTTCTCAGCTGTATACTGTAACATGCATTATCTTAAACTGTATATATTCTTCTTCTCGTCCTCGCTTTCTCTTTCTTTTTTTTTTAAATGCTTATCTTCCTACAATATCATTAGCTTGTTTCCTTACCTCTCTCACCTGGTGCACAAACCTCAGAATTAGCCAATCCGATGTGCTGCAGTTGATGTAAATCAAAAACTCCAGCAAAAAGTGGCTGAGACCCCCTTGTGCTGTCCCTTATGTACCTCCCTTTGGCCCCTCCCTTTCCTGCTACCTGTCCTTTGTTCTGGTCCTTAGCCCCTGCCCTCCCCTTCCTTCTCCCTTCCCCTTCTGAGCACTACCATTCCATGACAGAGGGAAAGGGTGCATCAGAACAACCTGGTCTGCCACTTAAAGGGCAAACTCCATTGCAGTGGCACAGAATAACATTTTGTTGGTGATTTTCAGTACCTGGTTCATGAAATGGGGTAATAAGAAGGCTATGGTGACAATGTGGTTGTGGTTTTGCTAAAAATGCAAGCATAGAGTCCTCCACAGCAACTTACATGTTGGCATCTATGGAGGGATGAGAGTTCAGGTCCCTCTGGGCCTTACACTCCCACATGCAAATAAGAGTATGATTACACTGTCTCAAAAAGTATGGATGGGAGTGCAGGGCCTGGATTGCCCTGCGCTCTCACAAGCAAATAAGGATATGAATATACTATCTCAAAAAGTAAGGCAATTTGTTGCAAAAAACTTTGTTAATGCACTAGTTAAGGTTAACCTGACAAAAATAGGGAAAAGTGGTGTTTGGGTTTCCAACCCTAACATTCTACCCCTACCCTGTAGAGAGCAAACAGGAAAAACCATTATGGTTTGACCTCTCCTGCATCTTTGAAAATCATATATGGGGTGTGCAAAGGGCTTCTCAACCCTTACACTCACCCCATTCTCATGTACTTTACATAACTCAACTTCTTTTTTTTTATCATGTCACAATTTTCACCCCTGCAGCCACTGACCTGCCTTCTTCCAGCCACTGCTCCAACTCCACCTCTGACCCTGAAGTTGCACGCCCTCCTGGCATATGCAACTATACCTTTGAAAGGGGAATCCCCCTATTGCCCCCGTGCCAGGCAAGGAACCAATACCGGGATGTGCCATCCAGGCATCATCGGCCAATGGAATAGTGGCTAAGCTGCCGCAGTTCTGTGCTGCCATTTTTCTGTTTTTCTAGCCCTGGGAGTGTGAGCATGCAATGAACATCATGGTACATATGTGCTGATGTCTGCCACACTCCATACTGTTACTCAATCCGTAGCAGTGTCCCGGTCTTCACCAGGGGCCTCTGCAGAGTGGTGGCACCCTGGATCCCTTCCGGGAATAGGAAAGCAGTCCTCTGGATCCTCAATCCTATCCCCCCTGCCAACCCCTGATGGCCTGGGCTCATGTCCGAACCCAGGCCGCCAGAGTGGCATGGTTGTGGTGTCCAGCACCTCAACCCTCAGCGCCACCGGGCCGCACAACTCAACTTCTTCAATGATAGAATGGGGTGAGCATGAGGGTTGAGAACTCCAAAGTGCACCCTATGCCTGATTTGTGAAGATGCAGGAGAGATCAAACTGTAATGTTTTTTCCTGTTTGCTGCCTGCAGGGTGGGGTTGGGGTGTTAGGATTGGAAACCCTAATGCCACAATTCTCTACTTTTGTTGGCTTAACCCTGACTAGTGCATTAACAACATTATTTGCAATGAATACATCTCTCTCAATATATTAGTGGCGCGGTCGCACCACTAAAGTTAGGGTTCAGTTGTCACTTCTATGTTAAACTCAAAATTTTGCGCATTAATAAATTTGGACCCATTCAACAGATTTGCCTGAAATTTGGTATGTGTAGTGTGGCATGGTAGATCTCTCAATTTGTCAAATTGCATTTCAGTCAGACTTATGGTCTTTGCGTATTGAAACACCGAAAAATGCAAAATGATCCATTTTTGGAGACAGCTTTTGAGATTTTTGACATGGCTCTGCATGACCATTGTGTGGTGTGCCACACTGTGAGATGGTTCATTTGAAAGAGGATTGGTGGCTGAACATGCCACTTTTCATTTGGTGAAAAAATATTGAGGCGTTCAAAAGTTATGCCACTTTTAAATTCCCATTATAAGTCAATAGGAATATTTCTATGTATGTTTTGCGAACAAAGAATGGGGTTCTGGCTATCTCGTCCTGCCTGGTGATCAAAGAATTTGCAGCCTCATGGTTCAAGAATCTTTGTCCCCTAGAATTTTAAAAATTCTTTGATCGCGAGGTCCTCCATCTTGTTTTTAAATTTCCAATCGGAAAAACACAAATATCTCAGCTCAGGGCTCACTTCTGTAGTAAAATTTGGATGGGTTTTATTCAGGGGACTCCGATCTATCGAGCCATGCCTTTGGTTTCATCCAAATTGGTCAAAAAATAGAGTTATGAGCTTTTAAAATCTTAATTTCTGGCTCGCTAACGATCTTTGATTGCCAGCCTGCAAATTCTTTGATCGAGAGATTCTTTGATCGTGATCGTGCATCGCGAGCAAGGAACGAGATGGCCAGATTTAAACTTCTATTTTCTCAGCCCAGGGGTGTCCTAGGAAGTTAAATGAGGGTGGGTTTTTTCACAGGGGGCTTCGTTCTGCCCGATCTGAATAAAATAAATCATGTTTTCAATATCCCTGGTAGTCTAGAGGCCCCCCTCCGGTCTGTATAAATAAAATAATGTTCTGCATTTCCCTGGTAGTCTGACGGCCCCCCCCAGTGTGCACTTAAGAAATAATGTTGTCCGTATCCCTGGTAGTCTAGCGGCACCCCCAATGTGTATTTAAGAAATAATGCTTTGTATATCCCTGGTAGTCCGCAGTCCCCCGATCTGTATACAATTAATATTGTTGTCCATATCCCTGGCAGTCTAGCGCTCCCCCGAACATCATAAAATACATTACAATCTCCAATTCCCTGGTAGTCTAGTGGCCCCCACAATGTTTTTGATAAATAATGCTTTGTATATCCCTGGTAGTCTAGCGGCCCCCCTGATCTGTTTAAAATTAATATTGTTGTCCCTATCCCTGGTAGTCTAGTGCTCCCCCGAACATCATAAAATACATTACGATCTCCAATTCCCTGGTAGTCTAGTGGCCCCCCACCCAGCCATGCCAGCTCACCCAGCACCCTCCACCCTTCCCCAGCCGGCGACTGGCACAGTTCACCTCTCACCTCCATGGCCAGCTGCCGACAGTGTGTATTAGCAGTGCTAATGCAAAGAGGAGCTCAGAAATTTCTGCAAAAAATATATTGTCTGACACATAAACACCGTTATTAATATCTACAGGACATACCATCAACACCCTCCAAATTTCAAATAACAAGACCAAACCGTGTCCGAGATATAACGTCAAAATTTGACATTTTCATTCATCAGAGTGGCACAGTTCCGTACCTGTTGACATTTAACACACACAATGACTGTGTGGCTCAGTTTACATTTTGTGGACAGCATTTTCTATTGTTCTACTAGATTAACATTTCTTTGGTGGCTGGCCTTGCTGTTGTCAATGTACTTTTTAGTCATTGGGTATGTAATGTGGCCCGACACTTACAAGTTGGTGGGAGCCCCACCAACTTGCGCAACTTCTACTTTTCTATTCTTTCTTAAAAAATAAGGAAATTCTATGCAAAAAAAAATCTGTTAATGCATCAAGTTAGGGTTCTTCTACAGCAACTAAAGTGAGGAAATTCACCATTAGGGTTCCCACCCATTGAACCCTTCCCCCACCAACAGGCGTCAGGGTGTGCGCTGGGGCTGTCGGCCCAACTCTCACCCCATTCTTCTACACTGCACCACCTCAGCTTGTTTGACACATGGGATGGGATGAGAGTTAAGGCCGACTACCAAGCACACCCGATCTGTTGGTGGGAAGCGGTTCAATCAGTGGGAACCCTAATGGCAAATTTCCTCACTTTTGTCACTGTAGAAGAACCCTAACTGATGCATTAATGAAGTTTTTTGCATAGAATATATCTATATATCTCTATATCTATATATCTCTCTATATATCTGTATATCTCTATATCTCTCTCTCTCTCTCTCTCTCTCTCTCTCTCTCTTATATATATATATATATATATATACCCACTGCGCTAAACTAACAGCTAAGTTCTGGACACAGTCCCTGCCCCCCTACCTCTCCTCAGTCCTAACAGCCGCTTCTCCTCCCGCATACTCACTCAGAAACTTTGACTCCCATTTCCTGGCTGTCCCACACATGTCCACCACGGCAGGCCAGGCAGCCTTTAATTATCGCATGCCTGAACTTTGGAACTCCCTCCCTGCGAACTTTTGGCTTGCCCCCACCACTCAGCACCTTAACTCCCTCCTCAAAGTACACTTCACCTCTACCTGCGCTTGTGGCTAGATGTGTTTTATGCACTAAAGCCTAGCTTCTCCTTGTGTTAGTAATATGTCTAATATTGATCTGTAATGTCTTTGTGCCCCACACAACTACCTACCACTGTAATTGTAGGCCACCATCTTAACAATTGCTGGATGGTCCATTTTTACCCTGTTGTTATGTGTATTATTGCCCTTTGCAGTATTATGTCATTGCCCTAACAGCAATGTGATTGTCCTTTCTTTCTTTCTATAATTCTGTATTCTCCATTACCCTCTACCCCCAGGATGCATCTGAAATCGAGCTGTACTCTGCCCAGTATGATTTCCTGGTAAAACTTTTAAATAAATAAATAAATGTGTGTGCATGCATGTGTGCATGTGTGTTTATATATATATATATATATATATATATAGTGCATTCCACTTACAATGGACACTGTTATATCAGACAATTGGTTATAGTGGACAAAAACTGAATTCCCAAACCAAATGTATAAAATCCAATGCATTTTTCTTTGGTTATATTGGACAGAAACATTGGTTATAATGGACACCAGGAAACTTTTATGAGCATTTGTAGTGCTTTTTTTCTTGTAAGTGTGGGTTGTAGTGCAGAGATGATGTGGAGATTTGGCAAATGTAGCATTTATATGGAGGAGCTACAGAGACTACATTTCCAACAAAATAATCCTCCACAAGCTGCATAAACTTGTTTTAGTTAATTACACTAAAAGGAAATTATTCTGTATTTGAATAAAACCCTTACAGTACAATTGCCTTTGTTCTTACTGTCCTAGAATCCCAACATACAAACACTAGAGTTACTATCTTCTTACCTTCTGCAATAAACTTCCTTAAAAAGAGTCATTTTCCTTGACAGTTAAATAAACACACAGAATACAGAAACATATATGCTAGGCAAGATTCTGAGTAATCTATGAAGGTTTATAATAGGTTCTCATTCACTCTGAGCCCATGCTCACCCACATAGACATGCCTAACATGTAGGTTCCACCTCCTCTGGATATAATGGACACTGGATATAATGGACAAAAATTATGTGCACAGATGTGTCCATTATAACAGGTTTGCACTGTGTGTGTGTATACATTTGTTTATTCATTTTGTCCTTACTCAATAATTGCAAGTACAATAGCACATGGATTTAATTTGTAGAGAAGTACAAGATATCAGTGGTGAGCACCATGCCACCACAGGCCCTTCACTTCATCCCCTGCATTACCTCACGCCAGTACCTCCTACCCCTGCAGTCTTTTACACACCTCCCTATACTCATCTATTTGGTGCAGAGGACACTGGCATAAGGTAATGCTGGTGTAGGTGAGAGTCAGGGGGCTGATAGGCATGGTGGCCCCGAAATCCCTGCCCCCCAAGCAGGGGACTAGGGGTGTGGTGCACTCCACCAGTTCCTGGCCAAGTAGTAAGCACTATTCCCCCAGTCCTCTGCCCCTCAGGTGGGGAACTGATGGAGGCATGGTGCAAGCCACTGGTCACCATCCACCAGTGGGAATGCACCATGTCCCCTCAGTCCCCCCCACCACAACAATACCTCAAACTAGGATCATATCCTCTTAGATCTCCCAGAGCACATTACATCAAAGCACAGTGACATGCCATAATTTGTCCTCACAACCATCATACAGTAGAGAATCAACTTGGCTGAGGGCTGACAACAGCCTGAAGCTACAATCTGGTGCTGTAGCCTTATCAGTTACACAGGCCTGTTCAGCCTTGAATGCCTTAACAGGCTTTGTTCCTTCTTTCAATCTGCCTGTTACTACTCCGATGACATTATCTCCTGGTTCTGGGGACTGAGGGACTCTATGTCCCTAGCCCCCATACCCTATGTAAGGGACTGGTGGGGAACATGGGGCAACTCACCTGCCCCCGCCAGGCTGTATGCTGCATGTCTACCCCAGTTTTCTGACCCACAGGCAGGGAACTGGTGGGGGCATAATGCAAACCATCCCATTCACCAGCAGTATGCACTATGCCCCAACAGTCCTCTGTTCCCCACCCCCGGCATTACCCTAGGATTGTGTATCTTCCCACTACTGGTACTCTGGTGTTTCCATAATGAACTAACACTAGCCAAACTCATCCATGTAGCACAGAGTTATCTGCTACAAGCTTCCAGGGATGTGCGTTTCCCTTGCAATCTGCAGCTCCTTCCATGACTAGTGCTGTCTCTTTCTCAATTCCCCTTCTATTCTCTTGAAGTACACCTTGTGACCCAGTGTAAGAGATAATGCTGGGGGATTGAAGCAGAGGTCTGGTGGCCCCCCAGTCCCCCATCCACTGGAATTACTCTGGCTTGTATATATCTCTCTCCATCTCATTCCCACCTTCTGGCATAAGTTAATTTTTTAATTTAGTTGTTTAACCAGGTATAGCACACTAAGCTGAAAGCTTTTTTACAGGAGTGACCTGGGAGCACAAGGAGGTTAAGTGACTTGCTCAGGGTCACACAGTATGCAAGTGGAAGCTGTGGAATTCAAACCCAGGTCTGGTCTGCTGGATGTCACTAGATCTGTAGCTCAGAGCTTTAGACCACTGCGCTATACTGCCTCCAATGTATCACTTATACATTAAAATCAAATGTTAACATCTTGAATTCTCTCAGACAATCCTGAACACTACTTGTTTGACTCACATGAGGTAATACTGGGGAGGTTGTTTGGGGGCATGGGATGGGGGCATTGTACCCCCAGCACACGGCATCCCCACCCTTGGCAGGGTTCTTGTGAGAAACATGGAGTAAACCACCAGTCTCTAGTGAGATGGCATGCACTATGTCTGCACTAGTCCTCTACCCTCCCAAGCAAGGACTCTTGGGGGCATAGTGAACACCAGCAGTATTCACCTTGTCTCCCATTCCCTCCCCGCCAGCACTACCTTAGGCTAGTATGTGGTCAGTTCACCCCACGCCCCATTCCTCCCAAAACATACTAACATTCCATTTTTTATACAAATGTAAAGTTACCAGACTGAGCATTGTTTGCAGTGGTGGTTTACACCACCCCAATGCCCATCCTCACTCAGGTAACCTTACATTTGTATGAAATACTGAATATTGTTATGCAGGCACTGTAGCCAAAGCTTCATCCAAATTTGAATCAGTCTCAAGACAGAAGCCACAGTAAGGCAGTAATGATGCCCGCTCCCCTTCATTCAGAGGTACTGCACTTTTGGTGGACGCTTATCCATGTGGGTCTTCTCCAGACTCCCCCAGCCAACCGGGTTCACTCCACTTACATGAGTTAATGTCATGGGGTGTTGGGACACTGGGACTGGTGGGCACTATGCCCGTCAGACCCATGCCCCTACACCCTAGGAAGGGGACTGATGAGGAACATGGGGCAAACTGCCTCTCTCTGGTTGGGTGGTATGCACCATGTCCACCCAGTCCTCTGTCCCCCCCCCAGCAGGGGACCGATGGGAGTATAGTGCAAACCACTGATACCCACCCACCAGCATTATGCACTATGTTTCCCAGTCCTCTGTCCTAATTGAAGTACTCCAGGGTGCCTCCCCACCATCCACCCCAGACTGTTAACATCAGAGTTATATAAAAAAATAATTAATCACTGTAACATGATAACACCATCATTTGTTTGGGAGTGGTGCTCCCCCCAAAAAAGAATTATGCTGTTTACAATATATTGTGCTGTATTGGCAGTGTGGTATATTGCTATGGCATAATGTCTTACAACATTATGACCCCGTGCAACCACCATTCCCAGCCAGACAGTATGCTCCATGTCTATCCCATTTCTCTGCCCACCCCAAGCAGTGACCCAATAGGGCAGAGTGCACAGCACTGGTCCCTGTCGTGGGTGCAGTATTAACGACCACTCAGACAAATAGAACTGTGGTTGGATACACCAACGGTATGTCTAGATTTATTGTGAATAAAATAATAAAATACAAAAAATAACTCAAGCTTATAATTTTCTTGCAGTACAGTTCTTCAGTTCAAAACATGCAGAGATACAGCAGTTTATATCAGTTCAAGTCAGCTGTTTTTAGAATACAGTTTCAGCAAATTCAGTAATTCAGCTCTTTTACTTGCCCTAACTAGAAAATAAAATAAAATGGCACAGCTCAGGGAGTTAAGGGAACTGACTCGTGACATGGGTCTGTGCTTGATCTCAGAGTCAGAGATTCAGTTTCAAGGAGACCTCACCAGGTCCAATTCCTAACTTGATCCAACTATAAGGTCTCTAGGTAGCTCTTAAATATCCAGCCAGCTCCTCCCCAAGAAGCTGGACACACCTCCAATAATCAAAATATACAAAATACTCTTTATATTCTGATTAAAACATTTGTTGGAATAGCAAATAAAATACCTTATTGCAAATAATCAGTTAGTCAGCAACTGTATTATCACAAAGACTTGGTATTTTATCTAAAAATCCTTAATAAGGTAGAAGGGGGTGTTAAATGAGGTGCAACTCCTCCCTCACAAGGGTGACAGACAGGGATACTATAAAACAGGCAGCACAGGAGCCTCTGTCTCCCTATAGGACACCCATAGCACCCAGCTAGAAGGCAGCAAGTGATTGGTGAGTGCACAGGAGAGGGAAAAAGGAAAAACAGAACTTGCCTAGCTACAGGTTTTTCTATACAAAACTAATCTTAAAGCAGAGAAATGCATTAGCAGCTTTGTACATGAATGTTTAAACATTTAAACAGTTCAAACATTGTTCTGAGTACTACACTGGGTAGCAATAAAATATAGGCAGACACACCTTTCTTTTTACTGAGGTTTGTTACCTTTATGCCTTCATTTTCATGCCTATAAGTACATCCTCTTTCTTGTCTGCATAACTCTTGTGGGGGGGGGGGTGCGGTTACATAGAACCACAAAAGGTCCATGCTCTTCCTAAACTATCCTCTGGGCTTTTCTTTCACACAGATGAACTTAAACAGGGTCTCTCTTACAGATATGTGCTTTTTACTTAAATTACAGCAGGTTTCAGCACACTATACATTGCTCAACAGGAGTGCACAGTGTACTTGACCCAAACCAAATTCAGGGTCTTTTTAAAGATACAGGAGAGTGAGTGCAGTTGAAAGATAGCTTCTCTGTCTTTTCACCATTACAAAATAGCAGTAACATAGGCTCTCAAACAGGGACGAGACAATCCACAGTACTTTAATTTAAGACTACCAGGAAGTAAAGTAATTATTTTTTTAGCCTCACAGTATAACGTGCACAACTAAGTTTTGGTAGGAAAACAGAAGACAAAAAGAAAGAAAGATTTTTTTTTTTTTTACAACATAAGCATAGCGGGTGGCCAACCTGCCATGTCATGCCAGGGTTAGAGGAATGCTGTTGTGCAACAGTCTTTATAGAAACAAAGTCTAGGAAAGAACCCACACTTATGTACACTACCAGTACTATTGTGGCAAAGAAAAATGGGCTTTTACCACATTCCTCCTTGCTTATGTACAAACCAGTGTAGAGGTACTGGTTTGCACACCACATTCCATAAAAGGAATGGGTTGGAGCTTCCACCCACCCTCACAGAAGCTCCACCCCAGGCACCCTTAATAAAAACTGTCTGAAGTTCACATTAACATGAACCATCTTCAAACAGTACAAACATTATTTGCCCTGGGGTTTCTGTGTTACTTTTCCTTTAATGTTCTTAAGGGGCACCATAATGAGAAAGGAAGTCAGCATTTTTGTTTTTACTGCCTGGATGATGCTTGATTTCACATTTATAATACTGTAAAGCTAAGTACCATCTAAGGATAAGGGGCCCAGATATTCAAAAGGGAGTTCGTTAAATAGGGTTGCGCAAGTCCTACATTGCGCCATTCTGCGATATTCAGGAGGCAGTTGTTCATTGGCAACAGGTTGCACAAAGAGCAATGCAAATGAATGCATGCTCAACAGGAGGGAGGAACCATGCATAACCTGAGCAACCCGATATTCAGCTGGGTTGTGCAGAGTTGTGCATGCGCAACCCCCAACCTGCGCCTGCCGGGACTCGGATGCTGTCATGTTGGGACATGGGCAGGGCTCCTCCACACCTGTTACAACAACATCAGTGCAGACAGCCAGTGGGCCCACTGTCGCACTGGAGCCACGTGATACCTGTGGAGGTGGATGGGCCTCCTCCATCTCCAGCAGAGCTGTCCTCAGTGGACAGGCCCACCACCACTGACCCATGCAGATGCTCAGGATCTGTAAGGAAAACAAAGTCGAGTTACTGCATGTGACCTATCCTGCCCCCCATAGACAGCATCTTGACCTATTATGCAGTGATGGGCTACCACCCATCTGGAAGCCAACACCCGAACACCCTCAATGACAAATGCTGCATACTTCTCCAGCAACCCTTCCTCCTGTGGGGTCAGGTACCACCTCTGGCAGTCCCCACCTGTCGAGCCTCGCGGCTGCCTGATGGCAGCCACCTTCCTTTCATCCTCCTCCTGTCTGTGCCCATCTTCTTCTTGCACTCCTGCATGGAGCGCTGGTGGCTGCCATGCAGGTTCACTGCACGTGCCATCTCCTCCCATGCAGCAGCACGGGCCTGAGGTGTTCCCTGCCGTCCACTGAGAAGTGGCTCCTGATCCAGGTAGGCCTCAAACAGGACTTCGGTCTTGGCCTTGGTAAAATTAGGCCTCCTCCTCCTCCCACCACTGTGTTTCTCCTCTCCCAAAACTTGCTCGGTCATTATTTAGCCTGTAAGCCAGAAGGGGAAGGAAGCATATTCAATTCAGTGCTTTACAGAAACTGGTATTGCTATTTTTCTTTTAAACTTAGATTGTGGGCTTTTAGTGACACTGTACTTCCTTTGTTGTCTTTACTTAGAATTGTTTTTGGGCTGTTGAAAATTTAAAACCTAGTGGTGGTGTATTTCTTTGCTGTCTTTAATTGCTGCAAATTATATGCCCTGTTAAATTGGATAGACAGGAGCTAAACACAGGGTATAGTAAGGGGTGTGGAGTAGGAGGGGCATAAGGGTGAAGAAGCCCACCCTCAGCACGACAAATGTTTTGATTCATTTATTTATTTCTTGGTTTATTTTGTTTTTTTAAAAAGAAAAGTATCTGAGGATCAGTGGCAGGATTTTTAGGACAGTAAATTAATAAAAAGGGAACTAGGAGAGCTTCATTGGCAGATATGTAGTGGAATAGCATTAATTGGTATAATGTGGGGAGTGGTGCAATGCAGTGGCTGTGGGGCAGCCATATTCAGGCAGACCTTCTGGACACTGAGGTGCTGCCCCATCTGCATGCATCGCTCTGACTGCGCGGATGAGGTAGCCAGTCTCAGAGTGGAAGTAAACTGGGTCAGGAGTACCATCACCTCCATCTAGAGACCACTCAGTCCAATGCAACTGCCTCAAAGGATGTGGAGAACGAGGAGCACTTGATGACAGTGGGCTCAGGAGGGTTAGAGCCAGAGCAGAGGCACATCCAGATCCTATTCCACTCAAGAACTCATATGCCACTGGCAAACAGGGACAACCAAATAGAGTAAAAAATTCTAGAAAGTGGAAGGGAAAGGATGGAGGTTAGCCAAGAAGGTGACCTCAGCGGGAAAGCAGTAGACTCAGGAGGAGGAGGAAGGAATCCTGTGGTGACTCTATCATAAGAGGGATCCAGCTAGGAACACTGGAGGGGAGGACAGGGAGGTGGGTGCCCCCAGGTGCCATGGCATGGAGGGATGGGCGGAAGATCCTGGGGATCACTTGGAAGGCAAGATGGATGTGAGCTGGATGTCATTATCCACCTAGGTACTAATGACCTGGCAAATGGGGAGCCAAAGGAAGTTCAGGAAGAGTTTAGAAATTGGGAGGGGTCTCAAGCAAGTAGCTACTTCTGTCACTTTCTCAGAAATACTACCTGTGAGGCAAGGGAGAGATGGTGCATGCACCAGGAACTTTAACTCATGGTTAAAGAACTGGTGCTGTGAGGAAGGGTTTGATCTCATGGTGACTGGGGACCAACCTGGAGGGATGGAGGTTTGTTCAAGCTTCGACGGCCTGCATCCATCCTGAGGGAATCCAAGCACTTATCGATAAGTTTAATGCTACATTGACAGCATTTAAACTAGCAAAGGGGTGGCAGGCAAGGTGGGTACCTACTTGCTCACCCCCATAGCTAGCATTGGAACCAGTGAACCAGAGGAGTGGTTATCTCTACAAAGCAGTGTGCAAAAGATGGAGATTAGCACCCAGGAGATGGATAGCAGAAAAGGGGCAAAATTCAGCAGAAGCAAGGTAGACAGCAAGGAGAATTCAGGGATAAAGGACAACCAAGGAAGGCTGGATGTAGAACAGCAGTACAGTCTAGAGGCCAAATTGCATGGAAAGCTGTGTGAAGCAATGCCAGGAGCCTTAGCAACAAGATGGAAGATCTGGAGGCTGTCATGTTGCAGTCAGACCTGGACATTGTGGCCATCACTGAAACCTGGTTTAATGATAACCATGACTGGGAGATGACCATACCTGTTGCCAACATATCTGGTAGTGAGACAGGGTAGGGAGGGAAGGAAGGAGGAGGGCACTGTATGTGAAAATGACATAGGGCTATAGAGATCCAGGAGGAACAAAATGGGGAGAGATACTGTGGGTTAGCTGGAAAGGAAAATGGGGCCAGCCATCTGACATGGGTGTGGTCTATAGACCACCAGCCCAGGAGGAAGAAACAGATAGGAGTTGATGCTAGCCATCCAGCTGATGGTGAGACAAGGGTGAGGTAGTATCACATGGCACTTCAATATTCCAGACGGGACTGGAGCATCCCAGCAGCAGCATCAACTAGGAGCAGATTTATCCTGACCTCTTCTTTTCCCAGGGTGCCTTCCTCAAGCAACTGGTCATGGAACCAACTCGGCAGAAGGCAACATACTGGACCCCTGTTCACAAACAGGGACAGTGTGATGAGATCAGTGGGGTTCACCTGGGGAACAGTGACCACCAGTCATTGTGGTTTGAAATCGAGAAAGAGCAGAACTAAACCAATACAAAAACATCGAATATCCTGGATTTTGGGGGGCAGACTTTGGGAAATGTGGGAGATACTTGAAAGAGGTATTAAAGGGAATGTGGGGAATCAGGGGTTGAGGAACAGGTATTTAAAAATGGGGATTACAAGAGCAACAGAATTATGCATTGCTAAGTATGGCAAGAGGAGACCATTACGGTTTTCCAAAGAGGTAGCCAAGAAAGTGAAGCTAAAAAAGATTGCATCTAGTAGCAAGTACAAAAGACACAGGCAGAAGGGGATAGGGAGAAGTACTAGGAGAAGCAAAGGAGGCGGGAGGTCAGTAAGGGAAGAAAGCTCAGACAGAAGAACACATTGCAAAATCAGTGGTTAGAGGGACAAACCTTTACAGGTACATAAGTGAAAAAGAAAGGCAAGGGAGTGGATAGTGAGACTGAAGGGCAGGATGGGGCCGCATGGAGGATGACAACAGTAAAGCTGATATATTGAACAGGTATTTCTCTCAGTCTTTACTGGGAAGAGGAGGGTGATGGGTCTGAAGGGTACAAGGGGTGAGAATGGTGCAGAAATGGACACAAGTCCCTTTCCACGAGAAAGGGTCCTGAAGGGAACTGGAAGTAATAAGAGTTGATAAAGCAATGGGGCCAGATGGGTGCATTCAGGGTCCTTAAAGAACTTGAGAGGTGGTGGTGAACTCTGGCTATCCTGTTTAGCCAATCACTGGAAACAGGGGAGGTACCCAAAGACCGGAGGATAGCAGATGTAGTCCCCTTATACAAAAGTGGGAACAAAGAGGAAGTGGTAACTACAGACTAGTCAGCCTCACCTCGGTAGTGGGAAGATCATGGAAGCATCACTAAAGGAGAGATTGGTGGAACATCTGGTTGTCAATGGACCTGAGGACCCAAGGCAGCATGGTTTCACCAGGGAGGCTGTGTCAGACCAACCTCGTTGAATTTTTGACTGGGTGACTAGGGAGGTGGATCAGGGAGGGCAGTGGACATGGCCTATTTGGACTTCAGCAAGGCCTTTGACACGGTGCCACATAGAAGACTATTACAAAACTGGGGAATAGGTGTGTGGGCATCAACAATGTGGTGGGTAGGTAACTGGCTGGGTGGCATCACAGAGGGGTGGTGGTAAGTGCTTTCACCCACAGAGGGAAGAGTGACCAGTGGGGTACCACAGGGATCAGTGCTGAGGACCGTCCTGTCTTAACTTTCTTCATCAGTGACATTGCGCAGGACCTAGAAGGCAGAAATTCACTGTTGCTGATGACACAAAGCTCTGTAACAGAGTAGACACACCAGAGGGTGTAGACAGAATAAGAAGGGACCTGCAGAAACTTGAAGAATGGTCAGGGTTTGCAGTTGAAATTCAATCAAAGAAGTGCAAGATAATGCATATGGGGCACAAAACCCTGGCACAATATATCAGTATTTGGGGGTGAGGATATAGCATGCACCAAGCAGGAAAGGGATCTTGGGGTTATCATCTCTGATGACCTCCAAAGTGCGGAACAGTGTGACAAGGCAGCAGAAAGAATAGGATGCTGGGATGCATAGGGCAGGGGCATCACCAGCAGGAAAAGGGAGGTCATAATTCCCACTATACAAGACACTAGTGAGGCCCCACCTGGAGTACAGTGTACAGTTCTGGAGACCTTACCTATGTAAGGACATAGACAGGGTAGAAGAGGTTCAGAGAGGAAACCAAGATGGTGCATGGATTGCATCACAAGTCCTATGAAGACAGGTTAGTGAACTGAACATGTACTCCCTGGAGGAGAGGAGGGAGAAAGGATATGATAGAGATACAAGTATCTTTACAGGGAGGACTGGGGTGCAGGAATACACTATTTTAAGTGAAAAAGATGTTCCAGGACTAGAGGGCATGGGAGAGGTTGGAGGAGGACTATTCAGAGGAACGCGGAGTAAAGAATTTCTTCAGAATCCTGGTGGTGGATAAGTGAACACCCTGCCAGAGGAAGTGGTGGGGGGTTGAAACAATCATGGATTTAAGAACGGCTGGATAGACATAAAGGAAATCTGAGGTCAGGTAAGGGGCAACAGACTTCTCAGGAAAACATAAACTGAACTTACAAGCTCAAATGGTAGATCTGGGTGGGGCTAGGTCTCTTATCTGCCGACAATTGTCTATGTATCTCATGTATCTAAGAATGGCAGTTGTTACCTGTGACTGTAGTCCGTGCATGTCCCTAAATCCACAGTCCACAATTTTCAAACATTATGCACCTACCAATAGACTGCAGTAACTGACTAGGGCCACTGCAGCCCAATGTCGCACTTTTATAGCGCAACCCTTGCAAATGAGGTGAGGTGCAATCTTTGGCTGGATGCAAATTGCAGTACTGCGCCATTGCATGGCTGATTAGCTGTTTTCATATGTTGACTGAATATCTCGCTGTTGCGCTTTGCGCAATTGTGTTGAACGTGCTGAGCCAATGGCGCAGTTCTGTGACATGCATAGTACACACCTCACTGCTCATGCCCGGGATGCTGACGCAGGCGTCTGCTGAGCTGCTAATGTGATGTGCATGGGAAGCAATGCAGGGCATGGCCACCATTGTGCCAGTGGCGCTATAGCAATGTTCACCTACATGGCGCCTTGGCACTGGGCCATCATAGGCGCACTGAGGCAACAGCGTGGTAGGCCGCTACTGGCAGTAGCACACAGGCAGCCAATCGCGCTACACGCATTGGGTTCCATTGGCACTGTGCGTGTCCGTGTGAAGAGACCCTTGACCCTGTGCCGACCTTTGCCCCCTAGGCGCCATGCGTCAGGCATGGGTGCACCACTATCGCACTGTTCGGGGACAGCGCGATAGGGAATGGCAGCACTGTACCATGCAGCATCTGCACATGGGGAGCCGTGCTGCAGAGTGCCATATTTGCAGACCGAGCAGAGAGAATGGCGCGCAGGAGGGCTGCTCAATGGATGCAGGTGGAACTGGCCAACCTAGTGGCCATAGTGGAGCCACACCATGGACCACTGTTTGGGGAGGCACCCCTGGACAGGTCCAGGAGCCAGGTGTGGGAGGAGGTGGCCACTGCACTGGAGGAGGCCACTGGATGGGGAAGAAGTGCTGAGCAGTGCTGCCATTGGTATGGGGACCTGCGGCGGAGGGAGCTGGAGCTGCTAGCCCACCTGTGGGGACATGCCAGGAGGGGCACGGTGCCACGGCCAGGTAGGTGTTATGTCAACACACTTTTATCTTCCATATGGGTATCACAGTTGTATGTGTCCAGCACATGGGGGAGGGACCGTCCGGTGTTGGCTGTGGTGGTGTTATCAGGGTGGGTGGGTGGTCTGGCTGGGTGGGGGGGCACACAACTTGGGGGCAGAGGGGCTTTGCAGGATTGTACTGATGTTCCTCTCTCCATGTTTGCACCACAGGCTCGGAGGAACGGGGCCTGGCCCATGAGCTGCAGCGCAATGAAAAGGAGAGGGAGGCCACGGGAGCCAAGGTCCAGCGCTGCGACTGGGTCGCCCAATCATGGTGAGTTCCATACCCATGATTACTATTACATGCTGTGTAACAGGGTGGGTAGTGGGGCATGGCCACCATCCATCGACACCACTGCCATACACGCAACTTATTTACAATCAGCACTGTCCAGTGGCAATGCTGTCTAGAATTGCATTGGTGATGCGTGCACCGGTGCGTGGCTGTGCCATTGCCTTTGCACCACATAGCCATGTCACTAAACATCCACAGTGGTGCTGTGCGTGACTTGGCTGGTGGGTGTGTGCAGCGTTCTTCATGGCTGTATGCACCTGGGTGGGCAGGTCATGTGGACATGATCAATGTGGGTGGTCACACACCATCACAGAGGTATGTCCCATGGCCGTATGCCATGCACAGTGGGTGGGCTGTATGGGGCTGTGCATTCACACCTATTGACTGTGCTCCCTTGTCCTAGGTACACACCAGCTCAATGACATCTGGGAGGCACTGCGGGAGATCCTGCAGGTGGTGAGGGCGTCCCTGGATATCCTTCGCTGGATAGACAGACCGGGGTCCTGAGGAGGCACAGGCAGCGAAGAAGCCAGAGCAGGGAGCGGCGCTCCCATTAAAAGTCCCTCTGCCCCTGATATCCCCTACCTTCCTGGACACACCCTCACATCCTCCTTTCCTGTCCCATTTGTCCACCCTCGCCCTCACCACCCCCCACCTTGTTTGTGGCCCTCCCCCACCTTTGTATATATTGTTGTACATAGTTACCTTTATATGTTGTTTTAATACAGTTATTTTGATATGAATACTGTGGTGGTCTCTGATTTGCAGTGGGCTATAGGTGCTCAGCTGCAGTGGTGTGTATGGTGTCAGGGTGGTGCAGTCATGGGTATGTGTGTGTGTCCATGTGGAGGTGACAATGGTGTGGGGGTAGCTATCAGTCAGTGTCTGTGGTGTGTGTTGTGCCCTGTGCACTGGATGACTGTGTGCAGTGGTCCATGGTGCATGCTGTGTGTCCATGGATCCCCGTCAGCCCATCCATGGCCTGTGCAGCTGACACCCATGCATGTCTGTGACCTGCACAGTCTGCTGGCATGTCAGTGGTGGCAGTTCATGCAGGGCAGCCACTGTACCCGTCACATTGTTGGGTTGCCTCCTGCTCATTGGTGGTGCATGTTCTGCCTGGGTGACACTGTGGCTCCACAGTTGTTGACCCACCCCATGCTGTGGCTTGTGTGTGTGTAGAGGATGTGCACCACTGTCTGTGACTTGTGCTCCAGGAAATGCTGGTGGTGGTGTACAGGTCCACAGTGCCTGCGTGCAGGGTGGCTGGCACCCAGTGCCATGGAGGACTCTGGGTTGTGTGTACACAGTTTACAAAAGGGCTCATGCTGGGGCTTGCTGCCCCGCCACCGCGCCCCTGTGCTGTTGTGCCCTTGGCATGGTGGGTGTCTGTCCATGCACTGTGTGGCATCCGGTGTGGTGCATGCTCCACACACCACTGTGGGGTGTCTGCGCTGGCTGTTGTGGCCAGTGCTGGGTCAGGGGTGTGTCATTGGGAGAGTGTAGGGTGCTGTACCACTGGTGGTGGTGTCCGGCATGCCTTGTCCTGTGTGGGGTACCTCGTGTGCCGACACACGGTTGGTCTCTCAGCAGTACTGGGGCTGTGCATGGTGGCACTGTGTATGCCATTGTTGATCGCTGTGTGCTGCCACCCGCTGATGGGTGCTCATGGTGGGGCTGCGTTGTATGGTTCTGTGGTGCATAGGGTTGCAGTGTCACAGTGGGGGTGGTGGCATGCATGGGGTTTCCTGCGTGGTGGACGCTGCTCCTGGGCAGGGGTGTCTTGGTGTCATCAGCAGTGGTGTGCTCTGCACTGGGGGATGGTGGCAGCGGGTGGTCAGCCCTCCTTGTGTGCCAGTCACAGCTTGCCAGGTGTGATGGGGCAAACAGCCCAGCTGTGGGTTGGTTGCTGGTCTCCATGGGCGGTGGTTATTCCAGCCCTCCCCAGTTGTGCAGTCGCATGGGGTGTGGGGGTCGATGTCTGTTCTGCTGTGTTTCTGTGCTCATTTGTGGCATGGGTGGTGGGCCCTATCCTCTGGTTGTGCAGTTGCATTGCCCTGCTGCTGGGTGTCCTGGTTGCGCTATGGCGCTCTGGACTGCTCAGCTGCACATCCCTTGTTATACGGCGGCACATCTGATCTGCTGGAACTTCCTCCCTAGTTGCGCTTGGCGCGCAGGGTGGCGGATATTCGGTCGCCAGCTGTAAGCGCATTTTCGCCGGGCTCAGTTTTTGAATATCGCTCCTTTGGACATGGGTGCAAATGGACTCATGCTTTTGCTCTGCTATTGCGCACTTTTGGAGCACAGTTTGAATATCTGGACCATGACTCTAATAGTGCTTTTCGAAGTCTGAGGATGCCATTGCTGAACATTAAGTCAAAATGGCATCTCAGAGTCAATGAGATAAATAAATTTAGAACACACACACACACACACACACACACACACACACACACAACACACACACAAATGTATTAAAGGAAACTATTAAGTACTGTAACATGATTACTATTTCAGTTTGAGTATTGATTGCAAGGACCCAATTTTTAAAGGGTGATTCAGGGCATGCATGAAACCCTGCATCAAACCCTTTTTTGTGGTGCAGCTGTGCCAAACACCTTTGCCACAAGTGCAGCCAATGTTAGTACTTTGGGAGCAGTTACAATACTTTACCTAATTTATGGCAGCTTTTGACAAATATTTCGTGCAAACGCTGGGAAAAGGGTACCCAGGATTGTCAAAAGCTAGACCAGTAAAAGTTGTTCTAACTTTTGGCAGCCGTCACATGGGATAGAAAATCCTGCTTGCCGGGCTCAGAGAATGCTGCAGGACCTGTGCACCCTTATGATTGATGCGCCTGGGGCTTGCAGCATTTGGGGGCCATCTGAAAATCCAGCCCCAAGCACCCTCATACAGTAAGTAAATACAGTACTTTAATATCATGGTTTCTCTGAGGCTATGGCCAATGCTGCAGAAAAATTGAGAACAGTCTCTATATAGAACCCATAGGATGTTTGTAGTGCTGCCCACTCTCCCTCACTCTGTGGCACTCTTGGTGGTGACTCATCTACATATATTTCTTCAATACCTGTCTGTCAGATGTATTCTAGTCACCCAACCTTTCTTCTTCTGTATGAGAATGGGAAAAAAGTTATTTATTCAAATATCAAATATTTATAAAATATTTTCTTTCTAAATATTTGAACAAAACCTGCAAAGTGCCGATTCGGTTGTCTTTGCATTATTTTCAGTTTGATGGGATATAGGACTAATGTGTAACAGATTTTCCCACAAACAAGCACAACCAGCAAAAAGTTACAAAAACAGCATAAAATATTTATAAAAAAAGATCCTTACAAAACCTTTAAACCTGCACTGTTATTTTGTTGGTATCAGTGCCTTACTTTCAGACTGATGGTATGCAGGAATGGTGTGAAACTAGATTTATCTAGAAGCAAATGAAATCAATAAAAAGTTACAAAAACAGCCTAAAATATTTTAAAACCTTAAGTTCCTGAACCTCTAAACTAAACCTGCTAAGTGCCTTTTCAGTTGTCTGTGGTTTATTTTCGGACTGGATGCATTTGGGACTGGTGCAAAACTATTTTTTTCTAGAAACAAATGCGACCAGCAAAGTTACAAAAACAGCCTAAAATACTTATAAAACATTTTCTTTCTATACCTTTAAAATAAACCTGCAAAGTGCTTTTAGTCATCTGCACATTACTTTCAGTCCCATGGCATGCAGGACTGGTGTGAAACCAGATGTTTCAAAAAGACTATATCAAACTTATACAATGTATAACATTTAAATCTTACCTCTGCTGTTTCCATCACAAACACTTCCTAAACCTGTCCATGTAGTAAGTGGGCGTCAGCTCCAAGCCTTCAGGGTTGCACATTGACCTTGCAATCTACTATTCCTTCCATGACCACCTCCGTCTCTCACTCAGTTTCTCAGCCATTATCTCCAGTTCCACAGGCCTTCCCTTGAATGGCTAGAATATAAAAAAAAGCAAGTGAGCAGACAGTCGAGTGGACAAAATGCGTCATATTTCTGGCCCCAGAGCCCCTCCAATTTTTTTTATAAATTTTATCCACCTTTTCCATCTTAGTAGTAGTAATTTTATTTATTTAGCACCCAGTCTCAGAGGCTCTGGGCACTGTATAACATAACAATAAAATATATAACTAAAATAACACATAATAATAAATACAAACAACTTAAAAACATAAGTGCAAATTCAGTAGTCAGGATAACCTAAATATTAAGATCACTGGTATTACATCAGATCAAATGCTTGACTGAAGAGGTGGTTCCTTAGGCCCCTCTTAAAAGCCTTCACCAAAGGAGCCTCCCTCAGAAACCTGGAAAGCAAGTTTCACAGGGCCAGACCATCTACAGTATGTTAAATGTACAGTCGCTGAATGTCTTTTTTTAAAGTATAATTTTATTTGAAAAATAAATTAAAACATCCATTCATAGTCTGAATAATACAAGTATTTTTCTGTTTTGCCAACACAAACCCCTCACTCCTACCCTAGTGAGAGCAGATTAATGTTAATCTGAAATAACTATACATATGTACACAAATTTTGTACATATAGCTGTACCTAGTAAATCATCAATTTTTACACAAACCTATAGTTGTAGTATTCAGATTTTCTCTGTAGACTACTTCATAATTAATCTATACAATTTCTCCTAAAAACTAAGCAATGGTGGTAGCATTTTGTTTTTCAGTTTGGTTCCATGAATCATTAAAAAGATCATTTATTTCATTAATATCATTCTGAGTTTTTTTGAATGAAGTTGTTTCCTGCAACATAAACCACCAATGCCATGCTTCAAATTCATTAATTACTTGGGCATTCCATTTTAGCAGAATTAGGGCCAGATATTCAAAACTTTGCCCTGGGGCTAAATTATCACTGCCGAGCGGGCAAACTTAGCCCGGAGCACAAAGCAAGCTATATTCAAAAGGAAATGGCTCGGTGCTAATCCTGCTGAATATATTCACCTAAGGAAGCCGGGCAAACTGGTCTGGGAGTGCAGGGCAAAACAGCCCGGCAATAAGACAGCACTGAATATAGCAACAGGGAAGTGCAAACTGCAACTGCAGCTCATTAGACTCTGTAGAAAGCCAGTGTTGCAGGTGGAGAACATTGTGTGTGATTGCACAGAGATGTCTCACAGCTACTGCAAACACACCTCTCAACCCCCTGCCTCATAAATCAGGGACAAGGCTTAAAAAATCAGGGACAAAGGTTTAAAATCAGGGACACATCTTAGAAATTGGTGATATCCACTCAGGAAGCTGGTAGGAGAAGTGATGTAGTGTAAAATACATTTTCTAAGGAAGAACACGACTGTAACATTAATGTTTGACATTATTTTATGCTTACAACCCCCACTGTTTGGTCATGGAAACACAAGTTTTAGGAGGGACAGAGTAAAACACTGAGGTAAAATCAGGGACGTCTGAAAATCAGGGACAGTTGAGAGGTATGACTGCAAACAACAATGTAAGCCACGCACTGCAGAACTGTGCTATGCTGAAGTGAGGTTTGCCCGTGGCTAACCTGATTGCACAGTGCTAACACATTAGCCTGGTGCAAACTAGTTAGCCCAGGGCAAACAAGAGCTATATTCAAAGCTCCCATGCAAATGAGCCTACTAAGGTAATCTGTGGGCAAACAGGTACATTTGCATCTCATTAAGTGCTGCTTAGCATGCATTACCATACAGTTTGCCCGAAGTTACTGCATGGAGCACAAAGCTCCCCTTTTGGTCAGAATGGAAGTACAGGCTGGACGCTGCAGGCCAAGGCATACCCACAGCATCCCCTGTTGGTCAGAATAAAAGTACAGTCTGGAAACAACAGGAACTGTGTGCTGGCCGGTACAAGCAGTGCATACATACCTCACAACCCCTTGCCTCCTGAATCAGGGACAAGGCTTAATGAACAAATCAGGGACAAAGGACCAAAATCAGGGACACATCTTCAAAAGTAAAGATATCCACCCAAACAGCTGGTAGAATATGGGGCGTAGTGCAAAATGCATTTGCTAAAGAAGCAAGTCTATAACTGTAACGCTTGACAGTATTCTGTGCTTACAATTGCCACTGTTTAGCCATGGAAACACAACTGTGAGAAAGGACAGAGTACTATATTGAGGCAGATTTAGGAACATCCCTGAATATCAGGGACAGTTGAGAGGTATGCTCCTGACCCATACACAATACAATGAGTAGAGTAATTTCCCTAGTAGTCTAGTGGTCCCCCCACCCCACCCCGCATGAATGCTGACCCTTATACATTAATAGTATTAGTGATTTCCCTGGTAGTCTAGTGGCCCCCCTCCCCCACACGAATGCCAACCCTTGTACATTAATAGTATTAGTGATTTCCCTGGTAGTCTAGTGGTCCCCCACCCCCTGCATGAATGCCGACCCATTTACATTCCTATTATCAGTAATTTCCTGGTAGTCTAGTGGTCCCACACCCCTGCATGAATGCCGACCATTTACATCCTATTATCAGTAATTTCCTGGTAGTCTAGTGGTCCCCCACCCTGCTCACGAATGCTGACCTGTTTATATCCATACTATTAGTAATTTCCTGGTAGTCTAGTGGTCCCTCCAACCCCCTGCACGAATGCCAGACCCGTTTACATCATACTATTAGTAATTTCTGGTAGTCTAGTGGATCCCCCACCCCCTGCATGAATGCCAACCCATTTACATTCCTATTATCAGTAATTTCCTGGTAGTCTAGTGGTCTCCACCCCCTGCATGAATGCCGACCCATTTACATTCCTATTATCATTTCTGGTAGTTCAGTGGTTCTTCATCTGTATACGAATGCTGATCCATTTACATTGTTTATAGTATTTCTTTGAGAAATTAGTGAAATTCATAGGGGATTTTTGTAGCTCAACAAAGTATTTTCGAGTTAGCGATCGCTCAGTTTTTCTTTCATTATTGCCGATTGTAGAGTTAGTAGGCCACCGTATTGAATGCACCTATTCAATACAGTGGCATCCTGAATACTACAGTCGGCGGCCAGCCATGGTGGATGCGAGGAGGGCTGAGCGGGCGCCGCTCCAGAGAGATGCTTTGTTCTGGGTACCGGGAGGTGCACAGCTGGGTGGGGGGACCACTAGACTACCAGGGACATTACTGATAATAGTAATGTAAACGGGTCGGCACTCGTGCAGGGGAGTGAGGGGACCAGTAGACTACCAGGGCTACTCTTTTGCATGGAACGGGGGTCGGGAATCATGGGGGGGCACTTCTGCATTACCGCCAGCCTTTTCCCGGCAGTATCTAGTGCTGCGCTACAGGTCGTGCTAATGACTGTAGTGTAGCGCTACACATTTGAATATGGTACACTGCAGGCATTCATGGGGGCTTTCCTGTCCACGCCCCTGCATACCATTACCTATTAGCATTAGCGCTATCACACAGCACCGGCGCTAATAGGGCTTTTCAATATTGCAGCCTTGTGCAAAACCAGCGCTATTCCAGCGCTATGGATTTGCCCCAGGCACAACGGTTTGAATATCTGGCCCTTAGTCTATTAGTTATTGTTCCTAAACCAAAAATCTTTTCTTCATATTTATTTAAAAGTTATCTTTGTAGTATCATTAAAATCGTTAAGTTAACATTGCATTGCGTTTGTTTTTATAATAAAGTTGATATTAATTTAGCCATATATTCCCATACTTTTAAAACAGAAGGGCATCCATATAGGCAGTGATATAAATACCCCTTGATTCTGCACTTATGCCAACACAGACCACCACTTTACACATTTTATAAACAATTTCAGGGAATAATTTGTTCTATCTATGACTTTTTTACTGCGTTGCTTCATTCCTTGCATATCTATATATATAATTTTTATTAGAGTTAACCTACTAATTTTTACATTGCTGTTCTGTAAGCTCAATAGTTGTTTCTGTATGTCATTTCTTATTTGTATCTCTACAAGGACCTTTTTTGGGAAATTCCAGTCTATTATATAACCTTTGTAATAGCTTCTGAGTTCCTTGTTTTTTAAAATTATAGTAATCTTTCAAAATAATTTTCAAATTCGAATTGGGTTCCAATTTAAAATAAATAAATTATTAAACTTATTTTTGAGGGTCAGATTTATAAGACATTTATATTCACAGCTGGAGTACATAGTTATTTTAATTTTGTAAAATTTCCCATCAAAAAGGAACTGTTCCAATGTTTGGATTTCTGATTTATTTTAAGAGATGGAATTTCCCTTTGGTACCCCTGGCCAAAGTATTTTACTCTCCCAGATATTACAATTTTGCAAAGAAATATTTTCTTTAGGAAATTTCTTGTAGGTTTAACTGAGTCATGACCAGACTGAGATATGTAAAGTTAGAACATCCATGAATTTTGTCTGACAATCACATATAATATTTTTAACATAGAAACACAGAAGCTGATGGCAGATAAGGACTGCTTGGCCCACCTAGTCTGCCCATTTCCCTTACCTACTGTACATACCACAGATCCTAAATGATCTGTGGTTTACCCTCTCTTTCCTACTCCTAGTGTTCCCTTATGTCTAGCCCATGCATTCTTAAATTTCCCCACTATTTTCACCAGCACCCCCTCAGCAGGGAGGCTGTTCCATGCATCCACCACCCTTTCTGTGAAAAATTACTTACTTATGTTACCCCTTAGTCTATCCCCCTCTAGTCACATATAATGATGTTTCATATTGAGTTTACCTTCTCTGAAAACCAAGTTTGTTCCAAGTTGTGTTCAGGCTTAAAATGGAATGCCCATTCCTATAAGATTTTAAATTGATAACTCAGATTATGAATTTCTAAATCTGAGCAGCTGTATCCTCCCGAGGGTCTGGGCACTATCAATTGATTCCACGCTATTCAGAGTTTCCCTCTTCTCCATAGGAATTTGAAAATATTTCTTCTTATTCAAGGGAGATCCCACAGCTGTTTGCAATGTACAATAAATAGAAAATGTGGGAGGGTCATCATTTTTAAAGTGTAATTCCTTCCCCATAGGGAATGGGATAGTTTCTGTCAATTGTCAAGAATTGTCTTCATCTTTTGTTACCCAATGTCTTTATTCTGACCATGGGAACAGTTAGAAGGCTCCCTTCAGATGAACAGAGAGGGTGAACTGGGCAGTAATGAGAGAGAAGATCATTCAGATAACCCAGACCCAGGCTGTTGCATTCTGCACTAGCTGCAGGCATTGCAGGACCCCTCCTCTCACCTCCAGATACAAAGCATTACAGTAGTCAAGCCTGGAGGTCATAAAGCCATGCACTAGTGAGGACAGGTTTTCCAGTGGGATCAAGGCTTTAATAGGGGAGATGTTACAAAGATGGTAAAAGATACGCTGGACTACAGATGACATCTGAGCCTCAAATGCCAGTCTTACATCCAGAATGACACCCAGATTCCTCACCTTGGTAAAAGCCACAAGACTAGAGAAATCAAGTAACAGACTGGTCCGCTCTGCTGTTGTCCCTACATCCTGCCATTGACCAAGCTGAATCACTAGTACCTCCATATTGTCCAAGTTGAGCCACAGCCAGCTAGAGGACTTCCAGTCCTGAATCTTGATGAGGCATAAATTCAGTACATCGACTGTGCCAGGCATCCTGGGTGCAAAAGACAGGTACAGAGGGGTATCATCTGCACAGCAGCAAAAGCCGAGTCATGCCATCTGATGATATTGCCGGGGCAGCATGTATACTGCAAACAACACAGGTGAGAGAATCAAACCTTGGGGTACACCATAGAGTAGGGGCTTTGGGATTGAGGAACAATTTCCCATCACCACCATCTGTGTCCTGCCACTGAGGAAGGACTCAGATTAACTGAATACCTTACCAGTGAGCCCACAGTACTTGCGAGATGATCCAGCAGCAATCTATGGTCCTCAGTATCAGATGCTGATGAGATTCATATTCATAAGATGATGTCAGGTCATATAGTGTTAGCCATTCTCAAGCTGTTCCAACTAGATTACATACTTATTTCTAGTACTGATACAGTGCACCTCCAAGGCCTGTTTAAACTGTCTCATGGTGTTACACGACACCACATATTCAGGTAGGCAGTTCCACTGTGCTACTACTCACTGTGTGAACCATCATCCACAAATATTTTTCTTATAATTTTTCATTTATTTACATAACAAATTGGAAAGACATGTGAGCCAATGGCTCTTTTACAAAGGTTCCACATCAAGTCACAATAATAACAAATTACAATGGTTTCAGTAAGTAGTACAACATGAGGAAAGTAATTACATAAACAAAAGAATAATATGGCAAGATAAATATTGTGTCAAGTGCAGCCAGTGGCCTTGTCTGAAGAAGTGTGGAAGAGATTACAAGGAGAGTAGGATGGGGGCAAATTGTGGGGGTGGAAGTAGCAAAATAAGAGCAAGGAGGGAGCTGCCACAATGAAGCTTACGTAGGAAGAGACCCACGGGGTTGAGGGAGAGAACAAAGTGAGGAAATGGAGGGGAAGGAGGGGGGAGTGGGAGTGGAGGTGTAGAGGAAGGGGGATGAGGTAGGATGAAAATATGGCAGGGATGTGGATGGAAAAGGGATGAAAAAAGTAAGTTCTGTATGTGGAATAGTGCAACAACAAGGTAGGGCTATGCAGTGGCGAATGGTAAAAGAAGGAGGTCCCAATGCATTTAGCTGCCTGCAAAGATTAGGTATAGCAGTCACAAGATGCTCTGGAAATTAAGAACTGATGCAGCTTCTGCTTAAATGGTCCCAAGGTTGCTGTTGTTGCAATCTCAGGAGGAAGGGAAATATTTATTTATTTATTTATTTACAAGATTTACCAGGAAGGCATACTGAGCAACATGCTCGATTCCGGATTCGACCTGGGGGCCTAGACCCAGTACATGGCAAATATTAGAAACAAATACAAGTACAGAGATTGAAATAAAGAAACATAGCATATGATTTGTACAGTTATAATACAGTATAACATGTACTCCAGGTATAGTAGTACAGTAGATTACAGACAGATATGCACATAACAGGAATATTACTGTACATTATTTATTAGAGGGCTGAACTTGCAGCATTAGCAGGAGCAGCTGGAGGAGAAGTGCGCCTGGAGTAGTCTGGAGCAGAGACCGGGATCACGTGCGTGTCTGATGGGGGCCGGGAAGGCGTTCCAGATCTGTGGGATTCTGACTTTAAAAGCTGACTGGCCATTGGTGGTGTACATAAATGGGACATGTAGGAGTCTGGGATCTGTGCCTCTTAGGGAGTACGCAGGGGGAGGTTGTTGAGATAGGCTAGATTCAAGATGGGGGGGAGAGGGTCCAGAATTTAGCGGCAAACCTAGTGCAGTTTATTAATCTGTGGTCATGGAGCGATGGTAGGGCTAGAGAGTTATATAAAGTACAATAAATAAATAAATTAGCCACTCTATCTGCAATGGATTGCTGTTGGAATGAGGTTCGACAGTGAGGGACAGTAAATGTTTGGCTTACAGAACTTCTTGTGTTATGAGTTCCCTGGAAGGGACTGAAAAGCTGAAGGGAACTTGGTGGTAGGCAGCCAAGAGCTGCCTTCGTAGTCAGAAGGCAGACTTGATATTCAATGCGAGCCTGGAGTTGAAGCTAGTTTGCTTGTCCGTGAAGGTCACAAGTGTCGGTACGATACGCTGCACCAGTTAGTAGAATGCATGCCTTACTCAGAGCTGTGGTGAGTCACCATAGGGTTGTGTCCATGGCGGTATCATAAATGACCAAACCATAGTCAATAATAGACACAACTGAACTTTGGATAGCCAGTCTGAGGGCTTCGGTAGTAAGGCAGTGTTTGCATCTGTGTAGAAGGTCTAGGTGAATGTTAACTGCCTTGGCAACATTCTCGACATGGTGGGAGTAGGACAGCATACTATTCTGAGTAACTCCTAGGTATTTAAAAGATTGAGTCTTATCAAGGACTATACCTGCACTGTTTTTAATCACCAATTGTTTGACTTTATGCTTACTGTGGGTACCATGGAAGAGCATGACAGTATTTTTTTTTTCTATTAAGCACCAACTTATGAGAAGTGAACCAGGACTCAACTTCAGTAAAACTTTTCTGAAGTTGGGCCTGCAGGATGGGAGGGTCAGCAGTCTTTGAGAAAATGACCGCATCATCAGCATAGAGGAGTACTGGTTTTTAAAAGGATGCCGGAAGATTATTGAAGAAGGTGCTAAATAGATGGGATGCCTTGAGCTGCACAGACACTGTCTTCTAGAAGCTGATGTCCCCCTGTTTATTGTATTGTCTAGTCTTCTTTTCAGTCCACCACATTCCTACAAGTCAAGCTCTTGAAAGGCTCTGTATACCATACACACATCTCCCCTGCATCTTCTGTATAACAAGGAATACATATCCAGTTCCTGCAATCTGACTTCATATGGCTTACCCCCCCATCCCATCAATCATCTTTGTTGCATGACGCTGGACCCCTTCAAGCCTCCTTACATCCCCTTTATGGTGGGGAGCCCAAGAATGACATCCATACTCCCTATATATGGGCACACCAGTGATACATACAAGAGGACAATCACTTCTGTTAATATTCCTCCTGATACATGCCATGATGCCATATGTTTTTTTGGTTACAGTGTTACAATGACTTTTAAATGTCATATCCCTGGATAGTTGAATACCCAAGTCTCTCTAGGATTCCCTTTTTTGCTAAGTTTTTTACATTTATGTTGTAGTTAAATTTCCTGTTGTTTTTGCCTAAGTGCATCACTCTGTACTTTGTCATGTTGAATTTAAGTTTCTTTGTTGCAGCTTCATTGGCCAAATTGTTTATATTTGATTGAAATGAATCAACATCTTCTTTGTTCAATATAATAGCACCTAATTTAATGTCATCAGCGAACGTCACCATCCATGCTTTATGGTTTCATCCAAGAGTAGCTATGAGAATATTAAAAAGTGTTGGCCCCAGATTGGATCCCTACAGCTCCCCACTAGTCACAGCCACCCATTCTGACAAATAACCCCTTATGGTGATCCTTTGCTTCCTATTTCCCAACCATGCCACAATCCATCGATCTATCCCACTATCCAGTTCTATATCATGGAGGGTATGGATTAATTGATTGTGAGAGAAACTATCAAATGCCTTTTCAAGATCAAGTAGAATGAGAACTGACAGTTCCCTTCTATCTCTAACCCTTAAGAGGTAATTTTGCACCCTTACCAGTGCAGTTTCCATACTATATCTGGATCTAATTCTGGACTGGAGTGTATCATAGATGTTAAATGCCATGATATGGGCCTTGAGCTGCACAGACACTATCTTCTCAATACTCAAATACTTTTTCCTAAGAATGGAAGATTGGAGACCAGTCTAAAATTTGCCAAGCAGTTCTGGGCCCAAAATGTATTTTTTTTTCAGAAGTGGTCTCACCAATGCATCTTTCAATGTGCTCAGAAAATGCCCCTCTGAAAAGGAACACCGGACTATCTCTAGCAAACACCAGACCCAAGAATCCAACATAAAGTCACTAGGAGGTGTGTTGGATTTGGGTCCAGTTTGCAATAAGTGGGCCACAACTCAGAAATCATCCCACACACCTCAGCCACTGAAACTACCTGAAACTCACACCAGACAGGAGGAGTGCTCTTTGAGATAACCCACTCCACACTGCTGGGCCACAACAGCCCAGTTGGGGCAATCCCAGACCTGATCGAAGACACCCCATCAGAGAAGAACTGAAGGATCCAGGTGGATAACGATGCCTCTACCGGTTGGAGACAGGCAGGATGTAACAACCTATCCACCATTGGGAAGAGCTCAGCTGGTCTTTTCCTCCCCGCCTCAGTCTCCCTCAACAGAAATGCTACCCTATTATGGGAGATTTCCCTCTAATACTCACTGTACTGAGTTCTCAGAGTCAGTCTGTCTCCAGCTGCCTCAGATTTCCTAAAACCATCATCTCCCTATGCTCCCCATCAAACTATGGGGATCTTAAGCAAGAAAATCTGAGTCATACATGAACTGATGTGACAGTATCAAGGGTCAAAACAACAGCCCTCTTATACGCTACCACCACTTCCTCTGATCCTGTCCCACACACAGCCATCACACCCAAGAGGTCTAATGCTGCCTGAAGTCCTGTTGGGAATAACCCCTTTAAAGTGTGATAGTGGACCATCTCCATGGAGGGTGGGAACAACTTGGGGGGCCCCGAATGAGAACTTCACAATTCAGTGATCCAACCAGCTGACCAGATCAATCTTGAGATTATTTATCTCAAGCCCCAGTGAGAATCCTAGGCCCAAGGCATGACTATATTGGTGGGTTGCAGTAGTAACTTCTTGTGCAAGGCCAAATGATAACATCAACTGGAGGAAATCTTGCCCAAATTGCAAGAGTTTGTTGTCAACCCAGTCATTGAAGTCCCATAGAATCAACCATCTGGGTGACCCCAACACCCTCTCAGTGATGAAGACTGTGATTTACTGCAGGAAATATCTCTGGCACCCCAGAGGCTGGTATACAAGAAGAATCTTACAGCCTGCACCTGGACCTCCATGTGCGGCCACACATTCAAATGATGAAGTATCTCCCACTGGGTGCACCATGAAGTTCAACTCAAATCTAAAACAGATGGCCACTCCCCCACCCCTGTGCTCCTGCTGTGGGCAATGAACCACAGACAAACCAGCTTTATCAATACCTTCAAAACTAGCCCCACATCATCACCCAGCCAAGTCTCTGTGATGCAAGTCAGATCAACCCTGGATATCAAGTCCAATATAATCATGGAGTTGTTTCCCATTGATCTCCCATTGCACCACACTGCCCATAGGGGATGAGTGGAGAATGCAGACCTACAGGCTACCTGCACACTTGGTCCAGTGGGAACCTCAAGTATGGGAACCAATCACGTCTGGCTTCTCCCTCACTTCCATTTCACCCCAGGGCATCTCCTTGTCCTCACTACCCTTATAATTCTCCCTATTAGAACCCCCCACCTCATTCCACCTACCATCCTGCCTTCTCATGATATCCACCTCCCTATAGCATCTATATGCCACCACTGATGGGTTAATCATCAAAGTGGCAGAGGCCTAGAAGCTGCAACAAGGAGTAACTAAGCCTGAGTGGTCCCAGTCCCCCACACATTATCCCTGCGGTCAACAAAACCCACTGCCCAACCAACAACACTAACACTTCAGGGAGTGCCTGCACTGTAAGTGAGAAGTGAATCACCAGCACACTTTGTATTTTTTTAAGGGGCAATATCACTTATAAATGAATGGGTTTGCTCTGTGCTTCAGTTCAAGACTGACTAAGCATGTCAGTTGTAAACACTTGACAATGATTGTGTGATTTTTTTTGCATACATCAAAATATTTATCCTGTAGTACCCTTTATAGAGTTGGATGCATACGGTATGCATTGCTGTTTGCATTTCCCTGTAGTGATGTACATGGTTAATCACCTTTACTCATGGCAGTTTGAGAGAGGGCATTGCATACCCTACCCTCACAGCTACTTAAGACTACCTGAAGCTATTCCTCAGAATGTGAAACCAACCTGGGATTCACAGAAACATAGAAACATTGAGTTGATGGCAGATAAGGACCACAAGGACCATCCAGTCTGCCCATTTCTTTTTCTACCTTATAAATGTGCCATCGGCCTTTGCTCTGTCAGTAGCCTATCTATTCATACTCATCTGTATTGCTCCCTTATGCCTATCCCATGCCTGTCTGAAGCCCTGCACTGTATTCATAGCCACCACTTCCTGAGGTAGGCCGTTCCATGCATCCACCACTCTTTCTGTGAAAAATAATTTTCTCACATTCCCCCTTAATTGGCCTCCCTCTAATCTCATGCAGTGTGCTCTTGTCCTGTTATTTTTATTATATTTAAACACTTTAGACTCTTTCACCTTCTTAATGCCCTTAAGGTGCTTGAATGTTTCGATCATATCACCTCTCTCCCTCCTTTGCTCAAGGGTTTACATATTGAGCTCCATTAATCTGTCCTCATATGTCTTCTGATGCAGTCCCTGCACCATTTTGGTTTCCCTTCTCTGGACTGCCTCAATTTGGTTAATGTCCTTGTGAAGGTGTGGCCTCCAGTACTGCATGCAGTATTCCAGATGGGCCTAACTAGTGTCTTGTAAAGATGGATTATTACCTCCTCTTATGATTTGTGATACCCCTACTAATACACCCTAACATTCCCCTAGCCTTACCTACTGCTTTAGAGGTCTGCTTGGATGATTTCAGGTCATCAGTGATGATGCCCAAGTCTCTTTCTTCCTTTTGACTGCAAGCAACTCCTCCCAGCCTATAGGTGGCTTCAGGGTTTCTCTTCCCTATGTGCATGATCTTGCACTTCTTTGCATTAAATCCCAGTTGTCACTCTTCTGACCATTTTGCTAGTTTATCTAGATCTCTTCTCATTCTGCCCACCACATCTGGATCATCTACTCTGTTGCAGATCTTGGTGTCATCTGCAAACAGACAAGTCTTACCCTCTAGTCCATCTGCAATGTCACTAATGAAGGTATTGAAGATGAGTGGCCCCAGGACTGATCCCTGAGATACCCCACTTGTGACTTGCATCTCTTCTGAATGTATACCAGTTACCCCCAATCTCTGTTTTCTGCCTGTAAACCAATTTATCACCCAGTGGACCAACTTCTGACCCACCCTGAGCCAACCCAGCTTATTTATCAATCTTCTATGTGGAACAGTGTTGAAAGTTTTGCTGAAGTCAAGGTAGGCGACATCAACTGCTTCCCCTTGGTCCACCACTCTGGTTACCCAGTCAAAGAAATCTATGAGATTAGTTTGACAGGACCTTCCTTTTGTAAACCCATGCTGTCTTGGATCCTGTGCCTCTATGGATTCCAGGTGTTGCACTATCCTTTCCTTAAGGAGTGCCTCCGTAATCTTGCCCACTACTGAGGTAAGACTGACTGGTCTGTAGTTCCTGCCTCCTCCCTGCTACCACTCTTGTGGAGCAGGATCACATGAGCCCTTCTCCAGTCTTCTGGGACCTCTCCTGTGCTCAGAGACTCACTAAACAGTTCTGCTAATGGCTCTGCTAGTTCCCTTGACACCCCTCTCCCACAGCCTGGATTAGAAAACTTGAAATCACACCTTTGGGTGCTGCCTGACTAGGTGTTATAATATGAAACAACAATGTGGAATGCAAAAAAGGACACAACCGATATGAATTTTTCATATTTGTTTTAAATACTGTTCACTTAAAAAATACTGTATTTTCTGATGATATAATATTCTTTATATACGGTAGATAACATAGCAGTGGTGAAACCACTGACACAAATCACAGCTAGCAAACTTTCTCAGGGTGGTTAATATAATGGTTACAGTCATCCACTGTCAGCACTCTCTTCCAGAAGTGTCTGAAATGCCAAATTTGTTTAGCATGGTTCAATGGTTTAAACAGCCTCCTTACAGTGCTTTATCTGATGCCATACCATCACAACTGGGTTCATGTCAGGCAATTCTGGTGACATCCTGACCCAGTTCACTCCCTTGTATTTTATATAGATTCTTCATGCTGCATCCTTCTGTTAAATATAAAGAATGTAGGTGAAAATAAAAATAAAAATAGTGAACTGCGTAGCATCACCATGAAATATAGTGTTATTTATTTAGTTTGTATTGACCTGGACTGATCACAGAGATGACTCATCCAAATATGCATGCTGGAGGAAGGGCATCAGCATATTTTACACTATCTACTTACTTAAGAAATCACCCTTCCTGATTCCAGTGAATAGCAGTCTTCGCCAGGCCCTTGGCAGGAGATGGCATCCCAGACATGTATTTTCAGTGGCTGTTTGGGCAGTGGTTTAAGTAGCAGGAAATTTTTTTTTCCTGAAAGCCATGGGATAGAAGAACTGCATGGCTATAATACTGTCATGTGTAGAAATCACATCTGAGAACTTTTTGTTTGCCTCCATCCTCACCTTCGCATGCACCAGCCTCTTAGTCTTGTTTTCCTGACGAATGAGAGAGCATGTACTGCGGGTCAGAAACATATGCTGTTAGATCAGGTGTAATAGTACTGTGTCTAGCACTGACAGTTATAATAAGTACAGCATATTAGTATTGTAAACAGTTCTATAGAACATCATTTAAAAATAGATATGTGCTTCGATAAAGGGGTACTTAACGACTGCAGTAAGTAAAATATGGTGACAGCTTAATATGGATGTTTCATTTTCTGTTATCTCTTCCTTCCTAGTATGATTCCTCGTAGTATACAAACATACATTTGCCAGCAGATAAAGGCCTAAAGGTCTATCAAGTCTGCTCGAATGTGTAGCTAGCACCCCTTATTCTGCAGCTGCCCCTCCTTCCCACCCTTTCCCTCCATTGACCCTCCCCCTTACCCTGTCCCAGCCCCCTTTTGAAGCAGTCCACTGTTCAACTGGATACCACTTCTGCCAATAACGCATTCCACCCAGCTCTTACCCTCTCTGTAAAAAAGTGTCTCCTCATCTCCCTCCTGAACCTTCCTCCCTCCAGTCTCATATCATGGCCCTGGGTGTCCCTCCCTGACCTTACTTTGAACAGCCCCTCTCTACCTGTCTTGTTTATTCCTGTCATGTACTTAAAGGTTTCAATTATGTCCCCCTTTCCTTCCTTTCCTCCAGCGGGTATATGTTCAATTCCCTCAGCCTCCTCTCGTATGGTAAGTCCCCCAGCCCACTGATCATCTTTTTCACCCTGCGCTGCACCCCCTCCAGTAACTTAATGTCCCTCTTCAGATACGGGCACCACTACTGCATGCAGTACTCTAGGTGCAGTCTAACTAATGACCTGTACAGTGGCAGAATCACCTCCCCCCTCCTCGAAGATATACCACTTGCAATGCAATCCAGCATTTTGTTGGCCTTTGCAGCTGCCTTCCTACATTGTACCGAGTTGTTCATTGACCCTGTAATGAACATCCCCAGATCCTTCTCCTCCTTTGTCTTGGCTAGGTGCACTCCCCCCAGCTGGTAACTCCTCCTTGGGTTTTTCACCCCAAAATGCATCACCATGCAGTTTTTTTCATTAAACCCCAGCTGCCAGGTGTCTGACCAGGTTTCCAGTTTTTCCAGATCATCCTGCAATCCCTGTCATCCCCCTAGATCGTCCACCACATTTCCCATCTTGGTGTCACCAGCAAACAGACTGATCTTGTTCTTGATGTCCAATGATATGTCTGCAATGAATATCCCAAACAACACTGGTCCCAACACTGAACCCTGTGCCACACCACTCATCACTACCCTTGAGGATGAGAGCTCCCCACCCACCATCACCCTCTGTTGCCTTCCCTGAAGAAAATTCCCTACCCATCTCACCAGCTTTGTACCCACCCCTGTGCCTTCTAACTTATTTCTCAGCCTCCCATGTGGCACCAAGTAAGTTAAATGCCTTACTGAAGTCCAGCTACAGGACTTCCACTGCATGGCTCCTGTCCAATTGCCTAGTTACCCAGTCATAGAACTCCACCAGATTGGTTTGGCAGGATCTGCCACATATGAAGCCATGCTGTCTTCTGTCCTGTAGTCCTTTAGCCTCTTCTTCAGGATAGTCTCCATCAGCTTACCCATGATGGATGTGAGGCTCACCGGTCTGTAGTTCCCTGGTTCATCCTTGGGGCCACTCTTGTGGAGAGGCACCACATGAGCCACCCTCCAATCCTAAGGTACACACCCTGAGTGTAGTAAGGCATTAAATAGGTCTGCCAAAGGTCCCACAAGGACCTCTGCCAGCTTCTTCAGTAACCTGGGGTGGATGCCATCTGGGCATTGCACATTGTCTACCCTCAGTGCCCGCAAACCCTCCAGAACTCTACCCTCCATGATTTCACCATCTGTCACCCCCTGCCCCATTTCTGCCATTCTTTCTCCTTGGGTATCACCCTCCTCTTCTCCTTAGTAAATACAGAGCAGAAGTAATCATTTACCGCTTCTGCCTTATCGCCTCCTACTTTCACCCAACCCCACCTCCTTTCTAATCCTTACTCTGTGGTCCTTACAGTTCATTTTCTCCCTGATGTACCTGAAGAAGTCCTTCTCCCCCTTCTTAATGCCTTGTGCTAGCCTGAGCTCTGCAGACACCTTGGCTCCCCTTACCGCCCGTATCACCTCCATCGATTCCTTCACATACTCCTCCCTGTCCTCTCCCCTCCCTGTTTTCTTGTACCTCCTAAAGGCAGCTCTTTTCCTCCTTACCTTTTCCATTACCTCCTTGCTCACCCAGCTTAGTTTCTTAGCCCTAGCCTTCTTACTGTGGGCCTTGCTGCAGGTTCTGGTTGCCTCCACTATCCCCAGCTTTATTAGATCCCACCTCTAGTTAGTGCCCATACTTGGTTGAATTCAGGCCAGGTACCCTTTTACCACTTCTCCCATCCTCCCAAAGTCAGCCCTCCTGAAGTCCAGCACCCTTGTGCCAGATTCCACTCCTTCCTTGCCCATATCCAATGTGAGTCATACTGAGTGGTGGTCACTCCCTGCCAGCAGTTCTACCACCCTATGTTCCCTCACAAACTCCCCATTTGCCAGCACAAGGTCAAAGGCATTCCTTAATCTGGTTGGTGCACTGATTATTTGCATCAGGAAACTGTCCTGGAAGGCATCCAGCAGTACCTGCTCCCTTCTGTTCTTGATTGTTGGTGTACTTCAGTCCACTCCTTGCATGTTGAAGTCCCCCACAATCACCACACTACCCTTTTGCAGCTCCTCCTGATCTGTCTGACTAGTTCCCTGTCTAACTCTTCTGTCTGAGAGGGTGGCCTGTACACCACTCATATTCTGAGAGTCCTATTCTTGGAATCCTGGATTTGTATCCAAAGTGAGTCCATACTACCCTCCTCCCTGACACACTTCAGTCCTTCCCTCACATATAGTGCCACCCCCCTCCTTTCCCACTCACTCTATCCCAACAATATAACCTATACCCTGGACCAGACAAGTATTTACAAAATAGCCATAGGCCAGCATCATGGAATAATCAAAACAAATACCAATTGCTAACAGAGGGTGAAGTCCTTACCATGCTCATCCACAGGTGCATCCCTTTATTCATCTCATCCACTGGAATTATGATTCATACAGAGTACCCATGTTCTGTGAGTGTATGAGGAACCTCTTAAGCACTGCTCTCATCATTCTCCTTTGTTTGCTGATCCACAATGTTGGAAACATTACTTCAAAAGAAAGAAAATAAAGTCCAGTTATGGCAACCATGGCAACAAAGTTGTGTAATGTGGCACACTGGGGCACAGTACCATCTCACGGCCCTGTAATGTGGCTTGCTCAAGGACACTTGGGCAGTAAAGTAAAATCTCACTGCCCTGTGGTGTGTAACAGTATCAGTATTGATTTTTTTTTATTTGATTGACCAGTGGTCATTACAAAATATTAAAAATGTTTATAAATACATTAACCCTTAGGCTGCTGACAGAATTAGAACATATAGGAATTCTGGACAGATATATCAGTCTGCAGCACAACAAGAGTCAAAAAGGTACACCAACCTCTGTTTTGCACACTATGTGTGGTAGTTACACTTCTCAAGACAGACATATATTCAATGGATGGCAACATTCTTTGACCTATGTCTCATCACAGCCTGAATGAATTGGGCATACATTTTTGCTTCTACTACACAGATAGGTTTAAGTAAAATTTCCATACAGTACAGAAGTCCTCCACCATACCTATTAATATAGTCTAATAAATATTTTATACACCATTTCTTATACAACGGACAAATGAATGAGACGTGGTATATGTTTTCTTCATGAGCTGTTTTACAAAAACATTCAAAGTCACTCTTATGATGCTTCCCATGCCTTGCTTCTAATCCCTTAAATGGGAGTAAGTCATATTTTGATAATGTGATAATTCTACAACACTCCTGATAAAGAGGCAAGGTCACGTAAAACTCTAAGCCATGACATAGCTTATAGATAGAGTACCAATGAACTAGTTTTTTGAGAAGCTATTTACTCCATATCCTTCTTTTGTGCAAGATCAAATATTTTATTTTTAATTAGATTTTTCTAAGTTGGTGAAATCAAAATTACTTTTAATGAAGCCTACCATAAGTGCCATAAATTAATCTGTTTTGATGTAGATTGCAGGTTTATAAGCCATGGTGATTTCTTTTGTACCTGCATCCATTTTGCTTTTTCATTTAAACATAATTTTGGTCACTGATTCACCATATTGTTTAAAATATGTAACCAATAATTATCAAGACAATATTGAACCAATGCATTTAGCAAGACCCTTCCATGTTCTGCTCTAACAAGGTCTTCTGGCCATGATTTATTTACCCTTAATAAACTATGATAAAAATGTGAACGGTGTTTTCATAGAGTGGAGACAAATAATACTATGGGATTAAGTTTTTGCCTCCATAGCCTTCAAGACTACTACCACACTCCAACCCCCATACAAGATGTTAACTTTTTGATAGCATGTACATTTAACTTTACCTTTTTTGTTTGTCTCTGTATATGTTTGGCATGCTTAGTATTAGATGAAAAAAATAACACCTAAATAGCAATATTATTTTACAATTTCTGGCTACTTATCATTTAGGTAGAAGTTACAAGATTACCTTCCACCAAAAGTCTAAACCTTCAATTTTTTATGCTTAATTACTAAGTTGTCTATAGTACACACTTTAAAAAAATAATTTAACATTCATTGCAGTCCTGTTTGTGATAATGAAAATAATATAATTTCATCGACATATACAGGAGCTGGACACAAACTATTCGTAATGGGCCCTATTCACAAAGTGTCTGTAGGGCAATGCATGGCAAACATGCACACAGTGCACAGCAGGATACACCTGAAGGCAAGTATGGCATGCACATACCAGGCATAATGGCTGGCACATGCACACAATGCAAACATGCGCACCCCTTGGGATCCACATGTGCAGAGGGGTGTGGTCACATAGACTGGCTGTGCCACAAGGCGTACATGCATGTACAAAGTGGTGGATGACAGTAAAATTTGTATCACCTCCTGGACCTGCATACGCGACTACAAGACAGATGTAAATGGTGTACATGGTACAACCATGTGTCCGGCCAGCAAAGGGCGGCACAGATGTGGCCTGCCACTGGATGCCATGCCAACGCAGATGACCCCCAGCATGGGAGAACTCTATGGCCATCTGTCAGCCACACAACACGTGCTGACCACGTGCATTGGGGCACTGCTAGCATCACGGCACAACAGTGACCCACAACACAACCTGAACAACAGAAGCATAAACACACACATGTCATGCCAGACACAGCACAGTGCAAGCACACCCCAGGCCCAACAGCAGCACAGGCCCATGGCCACCAGACATGGACCTCCCACACACCAGCCAATGTGCCTGGCACCATGGGCTGCATACCATAGTGGGTGGCAATGGCCAACACCCCCAGTGTCCACAACACACAGCACACCATGATAACCAAGACTGCCCATGCAGCACAGTGGCAGGGTGAATGAGGGACACACACACACACACACACACACACACACACACACAAGCGCTGCATACAAACACAGTGTTTATTAATCTGTAGGGCAGGGTGTGGGCAGGGCATACCATATGGAAAGACACAGAAACAGAACAAACAACAACAAGCAGAAGCCCTTCAACTACACTGGTCCCTGGTAATGCTGGAATGATAAGAATACACACAGGGGGCCTGCCATCAGTCACCAGGGGGACACATGGGTAAACAACACACACACACACACACACACACACACACACACACACACACACACACACACACATCCTTGGAACATGACTCACAGATCCCCTATGTCATCATGGTACAGCATGTCCCTCATGGACTGGCACAGGACACAGGATGAGGTACAGGGGCATGTCATAAAGGAGATGTCTCCTGGGGGCCACCACCTGTCCTCTGCCTGCCAGCCCCAGATCCATCTGCTAAAAGACTCTGTGTGCTGGTGTGCCTCTTGTCACCTGGAATACACAGCAGAGCACAACAAATCAGACCAATCTCCAGTAACAGCCACCACCCCCACCACACACACACACACACACACACACACACATATATGCATGCCACCACACTCACCTTCCATATCCCCTTCACCACCCATATAGTCCCCACAGGCAATCTGTCCTGGAAACAAGTGGTGGAAACATGCCCAGGTAAGCTATGCCTACCACCACTGCCACCAACAATACTGCCCACTATCACCATTGTCGCTGCTCTGACTGTGGCATCTGGGCACATGCATGACATCACTATAACTGGACACACATGCCACAACCACACCACATGCACTGTGCATGCCCCATTAAGGGTGTGTGGTATGTGACCTGCTCTGCACCACACACACTGGAAGCCTGTACAGCGCCGGTGAGTACTGACTGCACAAAGTGGTGTTGCACATCTGGAAACTATGTGCCCTGGGGCATTGCTTAATATAGTCCTCACTGAGGATGCCATTGCATGGCACCATGGCCGCAGACAGCACACACACTAACGCATGTTCAGAAGCAGGCTGGAGACCCCACATGCTGCAGTACACTGAATGCCTGCAGTGGTACCATAACAGCCATAACACACTGCAGTACATCTGTATACTCGTAGAGGACAAACTCAAGCCATGCACACAGCTCTCCATGGCCATGTTCATGGAGATAAGGGTCCTCTGTGTCCTGCAATACTATGCCATAGGTATGTTCCAGAGGGTCACTGGGGACGTGACTAGTCATCAGTGTCCCATGCACTGCACCAGGTTACAGATGCGTTGTTGTGCCACCTTGAGCGACATATATGGTTTCCCACAATTTGGGAGACATGATGGCAACAAAGGGGGCACTTCTTGTGCTGTATGGCTTGCCAAATATGATGGGCATCATTGACTGTATGCATGTGCCAATCCTGATGCCGGTTGTGAACAAGGAGGCATACTGCAATTGGAAAGGGTTCCACAGTGTGAAGTGTCGGGTCGTGTGTGACGCCAGTGGAATCCTGACAAATGTGTGCAATGCTCCCTTGGGCATGCCATGATGCCTATATCTTTGATAACAGCGAGCTGAAGCAGAATCTTGCCACATGACTAGAGAGGTATGGTTGGATCATAGGTGGGCATGTACCATGTCTGTTGCTGCATGATACCACACAGTGTGGCATTGGCACAGTGCTAATGCTTCTTACTGTCTCCTTCACAGGGGATAGTGGCTACCCACTGTGGACATACCTCCTGACTTCATACCTGGCACCACAGCACCCTGTGGAGGAGGCCTACAATGAGACCCTCACAAGGACATGCAAGATCATGGAGCATAGGCCTCATGAACATGTACTTTCGCTGCCTGGATCACAGCAGTGGCATGATGATGCTGGTGCTGGGCATGGTGTACAGAGTGTTCGCTGCCTGTGCCATGCTTCACAACATCTGTGTGCACCATAGACTCCCAGTACACCCTGATGAGCAGTCACAAGTTCCCCCTGACAAGACCCCCCTCACAACCACATGACCCATGCCAAATGGCATCCCAAGGTGCAGGGGGGCCACAGATGCCCTTGGTGTCCCTTTGTAGCAGACTGCATGGCAGCATGTGCCATATGCCACTGCCTGGTGCATGGCACCTTTGGCTGCTAGGGCAGAGTTCCATGTGTGCGAAGATGACACTGGCAAGCTGAGCACACATGTGGCAAAGCTGGCATGCTGCACAAATGCCTGCCCACTCTTTTCCATGGCAGTCATCATGTGGCATATGGGGGGGTGCATGTGTGCCCTGTGAAGTGTGCTGCAGCAGGATAGGCATGTGTGCTGTGTTGACCGTGGCCATGCTGCAGCATGTGGTGCTTGGTGTGTGCATCACAGGATTCATGCAGTGGTGTGTGTGTGTGTGTGTGTGTGTGTGTGTGTGTGTGTGTGTGCTGCTGGTTTGGCTGTGGCTCCATGCGCCACTGTGGCTGTCCAGGCTATTGACTGTGGTCACCACGGGTGCATTCTCTTGTGCCTGCAGTGGTGCACCGTGACATGGCCTGTGGCATGGGTTCTGCCAGTGACTGTGTGGCACGCCATGACAGCAACACACCAAGGTGACTGCTTCCCCTTGCTGTACAGTGGCTGGTGCACTGGCATGGCTTTCTGTGCCTGTGGGCTGGATGGCCCATGCGGGCCTAGGGGTGGTGGGCGCAGAATGGGGTCAACCCTGTGCATCAACCTCCATGGGTGCAGGCGGCTGTGGCTGCCCAGCAGTGATGCATACGACAATGGCCACAAGAGCATCGGCTACATGCTCCTGGGTATGTGCATGTGTGGCGACCTCATCGGCCAGCCTCGCCTTGGCACAGACACCTGCAGTGACCCCTTCAGCCTGCCTCTCCTGGGTGCATATGGCACCTGCGACCACCTCCGTGAGCTGTTCCATGGCCTACGTGGTCTCCCTGGTGGTCTGCAGCTGGTCACACTCCAGCCTACAGAGGTCAGGGTAGTAGGTGTTCAGCAGGGAACTGGGTGTCCTTTGGTGTGCGTGCCTGGTGGCCCCTCTGATGTTCCTATTTTGTCATCTGGGGCTGCGGCAGGGATGCCATGTGTGTCAGAGGTCAAACAGGGAGCGGTGCCATTGTCCTGGTGTCCAGATCTATTGTTGCTGCATCCTGCCACTGGTGGGGTGCACTGTCCCTCCGTCACTGTAACCTTTTAGTGTCTGGCCATCCTCTATGGGTAGTGTCAGGGATGCTGTGTCCTCAGCACCAGTGGTCCCTTGGTAAACATGTGCATGGCTCTGCTGCATGTGACCTCCATGGTTGAGCTGTGCTGGCTGATGTGCAGCATCCTACTGCATTGCATCTGTGCTCTGCTGCCTCTGACCTGGGGGGGACAGTCATCAATTTCGGCAGTGGTGGTGTTAACATAGCACCTGCCACAGTGGCTGTCCTGTTACTTACCATCCGATGGTGTCATCTGCGGTGACCCTCTTCTGTGGCTTGAAGGCCCCTCACTGGGGCTGTCATCATCGTCCTGCACTGTGGGGAGGGGGGCACAGTTGGTCAGTTTGCACTGTGTGTGGTGTGGGTGGGTGGTGTGGTGTGTGCCCCTGTGTGTCCCACTCACGTCACATGCTGTCCAGTCTGTCAGCCACACTGTCTATTAAGACATTGATGATGGTCTCCACCACTACTTTCTAAATCGGTGTCATGGGGGGTTTGGGCAGGGGGTGGTCCACTTCCTGTGACACCCTGTGACTGTCATGCCTGGCTCAGCTTTTTCTAAACCTGTGACTGGAGGTTCCACCACTTGTGCTAAATCACGGCGAGTGTGTGGACCTCCAGTCCTGAGGTGTTGATCACAGCCTGGAGGTCCAGCCAGATCCAGGACTTCATCTCCACGGGGTGGACAGTGACTGTCTGCCATAAAGGACATTATAGTGCTGGTGTATGTCAGTTACCAGCATGGCCAGCTGTGCACTGCTGAAATTTGCTGACCTTGACCTCCTCCCTCTGCCACCAGCTTGTCTGCCAGTCTCTGCAGCCATTGTGAACAGTGGTGGCTTGCTGGCCGCCCACTGCTCTGGCACACAGTTTGCCTGCATGTCTTTCACGTCCATGCTACTTCCACACTTTGCATAACACACCCTACACTGCTCTTCCCCATGACAATATATGAAGGGGGCAAGGGGTGTTCTCCAGCTCCTGCATATCCTCTGGCTCCCCCAAAGCATTGTTACAGCCCTCACTGTTCCCCGCCCCCATCTGTTGGGTGCTTTGGGCACATGTTTATACATGCTACTTATTCATGGGGGTCTGCGTTGTATGCAGCTGCACACACACCCTTATGTTCCATTCCTGCATATGTCCATCTCCTTAGTCAACAGGCACCATTACAAGGAGAATGAAATCTTGAAGAAACAGTATTTTGTGTACTCTAACATAAATATTAAATAATATAGAAGCTAAAATGCACCCTTGCTTCACCTCTCAAGTGGAGTTAAAATTATGTGTTAAATTACGGTAAGAATCAAATTTACATAGGTCTTATTGTTGGAATATAACTGTAAAATAGGAAAAAAAGATAAAGGGGAAGTTGCAGTTTCATGAGCTTTTCCCATAGAACCTTTCTGTCTGTGTCAAATACTGTGTTAAATCTGTATAAGTGGCATACAACTTTGCATTTGACTTAATACATATTTTTCAATTAAACATGCAAAAGCATATATATGATCAGTTATAGAAAACCCATTCTAAAACCTGCCTGTAATGAAGATATGATTATTATTAACCCATATATTTCACTTATTAAAGGGGAACTGTCAGCATTCCCCTAGCAAAAACTTTGTCCTGATCAGGTAAATTGCATGAGCAGTAAATTTTTTAAATAACTTTAAAAACTTTTACTTGTAATTTATCTGGTTGATCCTTTGATGCAGTCCCCCATGGCAAGCCCTTTGATGACTCAATTGACACTGTCACAGGGAATCAAATGTGACAGTACAGCGTTGTGAAATATCAAATATAGCGATGTTTGTACTCTAGCTCCAGTATTGATCGACTGAGGAAAAGAGCTGCCTCAGTCGATTGGTACCAGAGCTAGAAACACAAACATGTCATTAATAAGACAGAAGCTTGTTGAGGGGACATTTCAGTTTTTATGTTACCTAACCACTTCAAACTGTTGATCCTGTATAAGCATTTTATTTGAATCTGCACTAATATAAGAAATAGCAAGAGTTAAAGCTATTGGAGCATGGTCACTTTCTGCACATAGAGTAAATTTTAGATCTTTTATTATATCTAATTTCAAATAGTACACAATGACAAAATCAATAATGTGCTTTCCACAGCCTGAAAAAAATGTATACTCCCCATTTGAATCTGATTATGTACATCCATTAATAGCTACCTTGTCTGTGGGATCTCCATTACTCCAGAGGCAGAGACACCCTCCACTATGCCTAACAGTCCTCCTGATTACTTCAACACACACCAAAGCCCTCTCCCTGTTGACCACCCTGAGCCTATCAAAAGTAATCTGGAAGTACTTCCTACTTAAATAGATTAGCTCTGCTGCTACCCCGTTGTCCCTCTCTGCAACCTTTTAGGTATACCTCATACCCATTCCTTCTTCCTCCTTTATTATAGCTCCCTCAGTGAGACATGAACTCTCGCCTGTGGTGCACTCTTCTCTCTTGGGTCTGCAACACCCCCCTCCAGTCCAAACAGTCCTCCTAATTTCTCCCACCCTAAGGAATGCCTTTATCCTCTCCTACTGGGGTGGTGCCCAAGTGGTCTCTCCTGCTTGCCTCGGCTTGGAGTAATACAAAAGGCCTGCATATTGCCCAGATGAACATCCAGAATCCTAGACCCAAACACCCTGAGCTTGAAGCTTGGGTGCGATGTTATAACCCTGATGTTCTTGCCATTTCTGAGACCAGGCTGAAACCAGGTATCCTACTCCATGAGAGCTCCATCCCAGGCTTTATCACCTTTTGCAAAGATCGGCCTACTAAACATAGAGGTGGCATGCTCATCTATACATGTTCCATCTTGTCTGTGTCTGAGCTTGCACCCCCCCCCATGTGTTACCTCACCAGCGGAATTCATCTTTATTACCATAATACTTGAGCAAGTAAAGAAATTGCTTGTTGGCTGTATCTATCTCCCTCCCAGTGCTCCTGCCACATTCCTCATCTCACTTATCTCATCCTGGGCCGGTCTGTCATAAGCAGACCTGGTGTTATGCCGAGACTTCAACAACAATTGGCTAGGTCCAGGGCTGGGCCAATTCACAATGCACTGGCTGACATTTACCTTTCTCAGCTCATCAGTGAACCCACCAGACAATATAATAAAACTGGTCACCACACTCTTATAGACTGGGTTCTCACTAATGTCCCCCATCATATCAAATCTTCTGGTGTTCTCCCTGATGCATTAAGTGATGACTCCCCCACCTTCTGTGTGTGGCCGAACAATTTTCCTAACCCACCCCCCAAAATCATGGCATCCAGGGACCTGACCTCTTTTTGTCCTTTGGCCTTTCAAGCCTCCGTATCCCAGGCTGACCGGTCTCTCATTAACCAACTACCAGATGTAGATTCCATGTTGGAATTCTTCACCAACACCTTTAATTCGATAGCCAACCTCCAAGCCCCTTTATTTAAACAGAGAGCTAAGGGGTCTCATGCCCCCCTTGGCTCTCTAAGGAGATCAAAGGTCTTGTGGCTTCTGGGATGCCACCTGGAACCTTTATAAGACCTCTGTCCTACCTGCTGACTGGCAGGCTTATAGGCTTCTGTGTAACCAATGCAAGAGTAAGCTGCACTCTGCCAAATGCTTATTCCTTTGTTCCCTCCAAACTAGTAATCTTTCCAACCCTAAAGAATTCTGGGGACAAATAAATTCTCTGCTGAAGGGTAAATCCTCTTCCTTACCCAACACCATGCATCTTAATGGCACTGAGGTCACCGACCCCACAGCTATTACATCCGAGTTTAACCATGCCTTCAGCGATCTCTAAACATAAGACCTCCCTCACTCCCTGCCCATGTACCTCCTCCCTCCCTCTCTCCCATTTTTATTAGCCCTTCCTTTCACCTTAAATTGGCCACCCAGAAAGAGGTACTGCATCATTTCAGGAGCATCAAGGAAACCTCCTCACCTGGATTTGACACCCTTGAACCCCACTTCCTAAACCTCGGGGCTTTTGACATTGCCTCTCCTGTATGAGACCTAATTAACAAATCCTTCTGCTCAGGCACTGTGCCTTGCAAGTGAAAGGCCACAGTAGTTGTCCCCATCCACAAGAGCAGCCCAGTCTCTGCATTTGAGAACTAGCGGCCTCTCTCCATACTTTTTCCCCCTTGCTAAAATACAAGAAAAATTATTCACTTGCAACTTCACTTTCATCTGGAGCTTAACAGTACACTTTCCATGATCCAGCATTGATTCCATAAATACCACAGTACCCACATCACCCTCAATAAGGTAACATCTGACATACGCTCAGCAAAGGACAAGGGCCTTGTCACTGGGGCTATATTTGTCAACCTCACCAAGGCATTTGACCTTGCCAACCATAACCTCATGCTCCTTCCCTTCAGTCTTGATGCACTATCATTAAACTGTTTCTTGAGCTATCTCACCAGCTGAACACAATGCGTGAAATGGGCTGGCCACACTTCCCCTTTTAGTGCCATAAAGGATGGTGTTCCTCAAGGGTCTATCCTTGGTCCACTTCTATTTTCTTTCTTTATTAATGAACTCCCTCTGCACTGTGGAGGTGCATCAGTCCAGATGTACTCAGATGATACCACTCTGTACAGGTCCTCCTCTGACCCTACCTTGCTGAACCTCGATTTGCAGCAGGACTTCCTTAATTCTGAAGCATGGTTTTCCAATAATCTCCTGGTACTTAACACCAAGACGACTAAATCGAGACTAAAGAAGAGTAAATCGATGCTCTTCTATCACCTGTCCCCTAAGCTTCAGTAACCTGCCTGCCCTCCTTGGTGAAAAAGTTCTCCCACGGTGACACCTTAGATCAGGTATAATCCTTTAAATACCTTGGTGTCACACTGGACTCCCACCTCACCTTTGACACTCAGGTTTCAACTGTGGTCAAGACCATTCACCAAAAGCTAGGATTTCTCTACCACCTCTTGTCATACCTTAAATACTCCTTCTGACTGGCCATAGCTTCCTCTTCCATGCTCCTGCTTTTCTCCTATGAAGCCCTATAATCTACTCCACTCAGGTCACCCCTCTTGCCAAACTCAAGCAAACCTCCCACAGGGTTGCACATTTTCACCTAGCACCAATGCTAGGATGCACCACTGCTCAGTTCTTGACTCCATAGGTTGGCCTCCCTTTGAAGCTAGATTTCAATACCCACACCTTTTGTTTTACCTACAATTTAGTTCATACATTCACTCCTCCCTGCCTTGTGGACATTGTCCAACAAAAACACTCTACAAAGTCTTTAAGGTCATCTGACCTTCCTCTTCTCTTCATCCCAAGACCCTGCCTAGCAGTGAGTAAAAATGCTTTCACCTTTTCTGGGCCCTCCCTCTGCAACTCATTATCTGCTGCTGTTCTGACATATCTTTCTATTTACTCCTTCAAGAGTTCTATTAAGATCCACCTTGCCTCCCCAGAGCCCTCCTCCTGTGCCCAAGTTATTCCACCCATCACACCTAGTTCACTCCCCCATACCAAATTTTCCTCCCTGTCCCCTCCTGTTTTTCTCCATGCTTTACCCAGATGTATCATTTCTGCCCTGTTGTGTTTCATTACTGAGCGGATTCACTTACACCTCAACTGTATCCCAGTCTATTTGAAACCACAGCCTCTGTATCAGTAACTGCAGTTTTATCTGTATACCTGCCGTGTGAACTGTAAAGATTTCTGCCTTTGCACCTTGTATAGATTTTGCAATTTATTGCCTCTGTGCCTGTTTATACTGGTTTTGCCATGCCATAGTGACAGCGGCTATGGAGACATCCCCAACAGTGACAGCCACATTGCCAAGTGTCGGCATTGTAGTGTCAGGGATGCCTTCTGTTTCCATCAGGGGGATGTGCCCTCGAACACCCCCATGTGAGGGGCTCTGACCCTCACCCTCCTGGTCTCAAGGATTCCAACTCTGAGTTGGAGTTGGACTGGGGGGGTGAAACACCCTGCGTGGCAATCCTCTGGCCGTGGAAGACCATCACAGTGACAGGAGGATTTGGGCTGAATCCTGTCACTTTGGCTGTCTTCGCCATTGAGGTTTTGATGCGGCGATGATATGCCATTTATACAGTATTATTTATTTATATATTTAATTATTTATTTGAATTTTGATGACTGGGTAGGTCAAATGAGACAAAGTCCCTTTTTCAGTTACTACCTGAGGAACAGAGCATTCCAAGAACAAAATATAATACAATAATACACATAGAATATTACAGTGAGTCACAATATTCAGTTAAGCCACAGGTATATAACAACAGTACCCGAGTAGGCAATAACCAAAGGATTCAGGATTACAGGCAGTTTTCAGGTAGCCAGGGGAGGCAGGAGGTAGCTTAACATTTTATACCATGTGCAGGAACATTTATGCCATTCTCATACCAGATGTCAACAATTTAAACAGCAAGATAACTAAGAATAGTCAGATTCAACTGCATTTGGTTAGAGATATGGGGTGCAGGTTACAGTCAAATGTAATTCTAGGTTGAGGAGGAGTGAGAAGTGGGGAGAACAGCTTGTCTTTGAGATAGGAGAGAAGGGTGGCTGTGACCATTGCAGAGCTTGAGAGAGACATGTAACATTAGTCACATGTGGCCTTACTTGTTAATAACAGTTACCTCTGCATTCGGGGGGGTTGAAGATCTCATCCTTGTAGAGTTTTTTGAATTGATTAATGTTTTTGCAGGAAAGTAGAAGGTGGGGCAAATTGTTCCAAATTCTTCTGGGGGCAGTGACAGCTTAGGATCTTTGGCCTAGCTTTTGTCTGGCCTTTGGGAGCTCCAGTAATGGTAGGCTAGAAGATCTTAGTGCACGAGGGGTAGGTTTTAGGGATAGTATGCCCATCAGATTGGGATGGGGTGGCTGATGAATTAACTTAAAGGTGGTACAGTGCATGGGGAAGTCATATTTGTTGCCGAAGGTCAGCTAACTTAGTTTGCTGAGTACAAGGCAGTGGTGAGTACAGGCGGGGCCAAGGTGGCAACGCGAGATATCCTATGGTATGTCTTATTTAGTTTGCTGAGTAACAGAGTCTTAACTGAGTGGATGACAGGTGCCGCATAGAATAAACCAGGGAGTAGGGTGGCAGAGGCAGTGGTCTCTCTGGCATGCTTTGAGAGGTAGGGTGCCGAGCGGTAAAGCAGACCAAGTGTTTGATTGGTGGTTTTGATGGTGTTGTTTATGTGTGCTTTGAGCACTAGGTTCTCATCAAGCATGAGTCCCAGGTATTGAATGATGAGGCATTTTCCAGTGGAGTACCTGAGGAGCTTTTTAAGAGGAAGGGTGTGTCATATGGGGTTTTAAAAGAGGTGTGACGAAAGAGCATAGTTTTTTTTGTCATTGAGAACCAGTTGGCTATTTAAGAACCAAGATTCTAGGGCATGTAAGTCTAGCTCAAGATTTGTGGTCAGGGCGTGGATATCCTTAGAAGATCTGTAGAGTATTACATCAACCACATAGAGTTGTACTGATGCACCACCACAGTTAAGAGGCAGGTCATTGATGAATATGGAAAATAGTAGGGGACCAAGTATGGACCCTTGCAGTACCCTGTCAGTGACTGGTGCTAGAGGGGATAATGTGTTTGTCCATTTGACACTTTGAGAACGATCTGGCAGGTAATTTGTGAACCATGTGAGGGAGCTATTATCCACTTCATTGTGGTGAAGTTTAGCTATGAGCAGAGGGGCAATTAACAAGGTCAAGGGCCTTAGTTAGGTCTACAAAGACTGAGCCAGTGGCTTGGCCCAGATCCATGTTATTGAACAAGTCAGAGGTGATGCGAAGGAGGGCAGAGCTGGTTCCATGGTGTTTACAGAAACCATGCTGAAAGTCTGTGAAGATGTTTGTTTGTTCAAGGAATGAGCACAAGTGGTCATAGAGGATTCATTCTTGAAGTTTTGCAAAAGGGCAGAGGAAAGAAATATGTCTGTAGTTTTGGCCTGTATCAATCGGGCCAGATTTGTGGACAGGTACCACTACCGCTATTTTCCATTTGTCAGGGATAGAGTGGGTGATGAAAGATCAATTGATTAGCATTGAGATGGGCAGGGCAAGTGCTGATGCCCCAATGTGGAGGAATCTAAGGGGTATGGTATCAAAGCCTGGAGAGCTATCACATTTGAGTCTCTTCAGCAACTTCAGGACCTTAAAATTGGTTATAGTTTTTATATGAAAGGAGGGATGGTTGGTCTCATGTTGATGTTGATTGGTATTGTAGTACGAGCAAGAGGGGGGAAGACCGTGTTTGTAGGCAGTAAGGTCTGTAAAGAAGTTGTTTATTCCAGTGGCAATGTTCAGAGGTGTTGTGACAGTGGTTCCATTAGCGGGCATGGTTTGGGGAAAAATTCATTCTCTACCTTTTAGTAGGGTATTCATCTGGCACTGGAAGCTTTTCGGGGTGATAAGGTTTGTTCCTTGTAAAGATATAAGATAGTCTGTTTTGGCCACCTTTGTTTTATTTTTGCATAAATTGTGGAGCCAATGATAAATAATCCAATCGGTATGTGGCAGGCCTCAGACAGCTAGTTTCGGAACCCACTCGTGAGGGAGCAATCTTAGACCTCATACTCTCAAACGGGGGCAGTGAGAGGATCTCAGATCTAGAAGTGGATTGCCATCTGGGAACAAGTGACCATCAAACAGTGTGGTTCACGTTAAACTCAGCTACAGAGTTAAGCCATACAAAAAGTGAGGGTACTGGACTTTAGGAGGGTTGACTTTGGCAAGATGGGAGAGTGCCTCAGAAAAGCACTAGCAAACAGGCTAGAAGGAGGTGTGGAGCAACAATGAGGAATCAACAAAACTGCCATCACAGAGACAACAAGCCTTTGTGTGAAGCAGATAAACACATCAAAATGAAAGAAAGAGCCACTATGGTTCTCAAAAGAGGTGGCTGTGAAAGTCAGGAAGAAAAAGATAGCATTCCAGAAGTATAAGGAAACACAGAAGGAGCAGGACAGACAGATGTACCAGTTAAGGCAGAAGGAAGCAGGGAGGGAAGTCAGAATAGCAAAGGCCCAAACTGAGGAAAAGATAGCCAACTCAGTTAAGAAGGGGGATAAAACCTTTTATAGGTACATCAGCAAGCGTAGAAAGACAGAGGGAGGGATAGTGAGGCTGAATAGAATGATCGGTGGGTGGGCAGAGGGGGACAGTGAAAAAGCAGGGATACTGAATGAATATTTCTGCTCAGTATTCACAAAAGAGGAGGGGGAAGTGCCTAATCCAATTAACAGAAGCACTCTTGATAGGGGGGTCGATCCCAGTCCTTTCACAGAAGAAAGGGTTCTGCAAGAACTCCTAAAACTGAAGGTGGACAAAGCAATGGGTACTGATGGAATTCACCCCAGAATTCTAAAAGAATTAAGGGAGGAACTAGTGAAACCACTGGCTACTCTTTTTAATAAATTGTGGGAGGATGGTGTGGTATCCGAGGACTGGAGGAAGGCGGATGTGATTCCCCTTCACAAAAGTGAGACCAAGACAGAGGCAGAAAACTACAGACCTGTCAGTCTGACCTCTGTGGTAGGGAAAGTGATGGAGTCACTTCTGAAGGAAAGAATAGTTGAGTACCTAGAGGCCAGTGGGGCACAGGACCCAAAGCAGCATGGGTTCACAGTGGGAAGGTCATGTCAGACAAATCTAATAGATTTCTTTGATTGGGTGACCAAAGTAGTAGATCAGGGAGGGGCTGTGGACATGGCCTACCTAGACTTTAGCAAGGCATTTGACACAGTCCCACACAAAAGATTAATAGTCAAATTAACCAGCCTGGGAGTGGGTCCCAGGGTGGCAGCCTGGGTAAAACATTGGCTGGACAACAGGACACAGAAGGTAATTGTAAATGGAGTCCACTCTGAAGAAAGAGGGGTTACTAGTGGAGTACCGCAGGGTTCAGTATTGGGTTCAGTCCTTTTTAATGTCTTCATCAGTCACATTGCAGAGGGACTGGAAGGAAAAGTATGCCTTTTTGCAGACGACACAAAGATCTGCAACAAGGTTGATACACAAGGAGGCGTGGAAAGGATGAGAAGGGACTTGGCAAGGTTGGAGGAATGGTCAGAAGTATTGCAGCTAGGATTCAATGTAAAGAAGTGCAACATAATGCACCTGGGAAACAAGAAGCCAGGGGAAGAATACAGAATGGGAGGAGGTAGTAACAACAACAAAAAAAAGGGACCTGGGGGTAATCATATCAGATGACCTTAAGGTTAGCAAGCAATGTGAGAAGGCAGTAGGGAGGGCTGGGGTATACTGGGATGCATAGGGAGAGGCATCAGCAGCAGAAAACAGGAAGTTGTTATCCCTCTGTACAGACAGTTGGTGAGACCCCATCTGGAGTACTACGTCCAGTTCTGGAGACCCCATCTCTGCAAGGACATAGACAGGATAGAGGCAGTCCAGAGGAGGGCAACTAAAATGGTGCAGGGTCTGCAAGAGAAGCCGTATGAGGAGAGCCTAAAGGAGCTTAATATGTATACCCTTGAGGAAAGAAGGAGAGGGGGGACATGATAGAAACTTTTGGCAACTCAGTGGAATCAACAAAGTCCAAGAGGGTAGCATCTTTCAGAAAAGAGACGTGCAAGAACAAGGGGACACAATTTAAAGATAGAAGGGGCAGTTCAGGGTCAATGTGAGGAAGTATTATTTCACAGAGAGGGTAGTGGATGCATGGAACTGCCTTCCTGAGGAGGTTGTGGGGTCTAAAACTGTGGGAGAATTCAAGAATGCATGAGACAGACATAAGGCAATTCTTGTGGGCTGTAGGAAGAAATAGGCTGTTGGTTAACTAGGATCTGCAGCCTATCCTGTAGGTAGGGAAATGGGCAGACTAGATGGGCCAAGCGGTCCTTATCTGCCGTCAAAGTCTATGTTTCTATGTACCCCAGATCTCTTAAAGGTCTTCCAGGTTTTATCATGTGTGCGCATGAGACCCCTTAGGTCATTAGTTAGCCAAGGGGCAGGGAAGCCTTTGGATCTTCTGGTTTTATATGGGGCAAGAGAGTCAAGTGCAGCTTTGAACATTGAGATAAGATAGCCAAGGGCCTGATTTATGTCATGGAGGGTGATAATTGGTGACCAGTTGATGGAGGCTAGGCAGCTGTTGAATTCTTCCTTATTGAACTTGGTGAAATCCCTGGTTTTGATTATTTTGGGGGGTGGACAGGGTGCAGAGCTGTTTCATACACAATAGGTGGGTGAATACTGTATATGCATTTTGTATCTTTTATATATATTGTGCTCTACAAACTCTTGTAAAGTGTTCGTGTACATTTATCTGCTGCTGCTATTCATTGTTTCTTTGTAACTCCCCTTGTACCCTGTCTCGGTTCACCCTTGAAAAAAGGACATTTCTGTCTCAGTGGGCTTACCCGATTACCACAATTCAAATAAATAAATAAAGATCTAAAATAATGATGAATTTAGTGCCATTTTCATTTATAATGCTATACTTATTTTTCCAATAGATATTTAGATTCGGGGAGCATAAAATGAACTTCTCTGCATCTTTATATGCTCCCAAACGAGAATTAAAGTTGCTGTGCATAAAATTTTTTAGTCTACATAGTTATCCAAAGACTCAGAGAGATATTCCTTCAGATCTCTCCAGACAACTTCATAATAGTAATATTTAAACTTTTTTGGGTGCATGCACGCATTAAGTATGATATATGACCTATCCTGTAAAATAATTTTAAGTAACTAAAAATTAGGGTTTTGTTTTAGTAATTTGACCTCCTTCGACTCTGGCAAAAATGTAATCCAAATGACTAAACCTCCAATTGGTCTACTATTTTTTAACGCATTTCCTTGCTGGGGAAAAATACCCTTGATATCCATTTAATTGGTTTTCTTTTAAGGCCTGCATTTCTTGTAGTGCAATTACTTCAAAATTACTTAAATAATCCCATTCTGTATCTAAGATCTTCATAAACGACCCAAAAATGGTCCATTAGATTAAACTAAATTGATTTCAACAAATAGTATGCACACGAAGAGATGTATCTTGCATACAATTATCAGACAGTTACATATTTAGTAGATTACTTTTGCTAGAACTGGTCCTACTGTTTGTTTGGTCTGATTCAGATTCCAAAAATGGTTGCATATCCATAAGGCTATCAGCATTATTTTGGTTCTGTATGCAAGGCATTCCTTTAAACATTTGATCAACATCAACAATGTGCAAGTCAAATTTATCTAAAGACTGACCTTTTTGAAGTATCTGATTTGCTAGTAATTAATCTTTCACTCAAATGTTGATCTGGGAGCTCCCCATCCTACCCATTGACCTTTGTGTCTTAATAGTATCCTCTGGCCTTACATCAAGTGCCAAAAATGTTGTAATTAAACCACTGTCTGGTATAATGAGAATCCATTCTCATTCTGACATAGATTGAGCACAAATAGTCCCAGTATATAACCATTGCTGTGAAGGTAAGCCTTACATTCAGTGGGCCTTAGGAATTCTCATTCAAATGAACATATAAAATTGACAGTTATGTTTTTATCATACATGTTCCAAATTAGGCATTCCTTTTTCATGCAATACTTTATAACAAACTGCCATGAAAATGGAGAGACAATGGTTAATTCTACCTCTCTTAGTTTTTGGGTTAGGCCCAAATAGATTTAGTCAGTTCTAAATCCTTAGTCAAAACATAAAGTGGAGCATTTAAGACATTAGCATCTCTAAACACATATATTAGTGCCTCCTTATTACACTGATTGCCAAATTCAGTGACAATAAGGTGATATATTAACTACTTAAGATAATCTGGATTTTCATAGGTTTTCTTATCGGTTCTTGATATCCTTAATATAATTTATTTCCCATTTAAGTACAAGCTGTCTTTCTTTTTATAAAATCTTCTGCTGAATATCTTTGGGTTACAGCTGTCTCTACAGGCTGTTCCAAATCCTCCCTGTACATCTGTATTCCAGTTTTTGGAATTTTGCTAATATTCCTACCTGGCCTGGTTTCCATTCGGCATGTTCCATAACCCTAAGACTTCTGCTGGGTATGATCCTATTTACCTAAACAAATTCTTTCTTGATTATTATGAAAGTTTTTATTTGACTCAATAGGTAAGGATTTTAGTCAATCTAATCACCCCTCCTTATTTTTTTACTTTACTTTTCTTCTTTTTTGACTTATTTGACAACAACCCCTTTTTCTTTTTTTCTGTTTTTGAGCTGTATCTGGAATCATTGTCTTAGAAGTGGAAATATGCCCTTAAAGTGGTTGTTCCAGTTTTTTAAGTACCTCATTTAATAGTAATGTCTATTGGGCTAAAATAGATTTAGCCTCTTTTAATCAGCTTTTAATTCATTAATCATCCCAGCTAGAGGGATATTATGTATGTTTTCTCTTTGCCTACACTGGAAAGGAGAATTACCTGCCATTTCTGGTGGAGTAAAGCCCTTAATCCTCTTGTCTGCTATATCTCCATGCCATTGGTCAAATCTTGAAAATCTGGATCCAAATTACTAAGTAATTCTGTATTTGCAAGTTGACTGATTCTGTAGTTTTATTTATTTCTCCTGCTTGCTTCAGCATTGTATCTAGATCTGAATTCATATTATTGTAAGTGGGCTAAATAGATCTTTTTTCCACATAATTTTTATTAAGATTTTAAACTAATCATCAAACAGTAAAAAGGCAATTACTATTCAAAATATACAATCAATCATACTAACAGAACTAACAAACATATGTATTCAGAGCAAATGGCCATGAATTATCAACATTCCTAAAAAAAATCATAACACTAAATCATTAATCAACTTATAAAAGCATACATCTAAAACAAAATGAATTTAAAGATTTGATAAGGAAGAAAAAGGATAGAAAACAGTTGGAAGAAAGAGAAGAAAGGAGGAAAATAAAGAGATTAAGAGCAAGAAATAAATGAAAAAGAGCATAACAAGCTGAATAGGAAATTGCTCCTGACCTTGCAAGGATATTTTAAAGAGCAAGCTAACAGCTAGTTCAATTTTCTGCTAAAATTGTTGCATTTTTCCAAGCTTTCATGTACTATTTTTTTTTTCATTTTCAGGCCAATTTCAGGGCATCCGTGATTTCTGTTTTCCATTCAAGCAATGAATAAGTGGACCAATTAATCCAATGTCTGAGGTTATTTATTTTTTGCTGTGATTAAGGCCAGGGCTATAGTGCATTTGTCACCATAGGACATTTTCAGTTGTGGTTGGAAATATCTGACAACACATGCATACAAATTAAAACTGGCATAATTCTAGGAAGATCAATTAGAAAATGCTATATGGATTCCCAAAATTGCTTAATATGTGAACATTCCCACATCAAATTCCAGGTCACCCCTGAAAAAGGGACCTCTTCTGCCCAGTGGGTTTACTCAGTGAGCAAAATTAAATAAATAAATAAATGTCTCAAATCCACTTCTGTTTTTTTACCACATTTAACACTACTGTCCATCTATTGTAAACCCATTTTCTTCCTATGATTGATGTGCAATATAAATTATTCTAAAGTCTATATTCAATTAGTCCATGGTTTGTCAATGAAAAGATTTTGTGAGGAACCATCCAAATCTTTTTCTAATCCCAGGACCTAGCTTTACTGCTAGTTATAGTATTCCAGAAAGTTAGGGATTCATGTTGTTCTCCCCTATATGAGTTAAGGAAAAGGGAATAAAAGGAAGAGATGCTATGTTAAGAATTGCATATTAAAATGAAACTTCTTGTAGCATCATTTGAGCAAACAGGTGGCTCATTAGGCTCATACAATTTAAGTACTTGCTGTTTGAGGACAGACACCAGATCAGTTGGTTCTGAGGTCAGTTCGAATTTGTCTCTTAGCTGACTATCATTAAGCTATCTGTTACTTTCTAATAAGTCTTTAACATTGACAAAACCCTTTTTCTGCTAACTGTGAATGCACGATTACCCCACCGTTAAATTTTATAATTAGATTACCCCATAGAGATTGCAGACTGAGTTTTAAATCAAACATTGATGCGCTTTGTTTAATTTGCCTTAATGCATCTAGGATTATTTGATTCTGGGTTGTTTTTGACAAGCAAAGGGATAAGGAAAATTAGGGATCTAAGAGATATATAACTTCATTCTACAATATCTTTCTCCATAGAGTCCCAGTCAGGAATGTCAATAGCATTATTATTCACACCTCTAATTCATTAACTATACTAATGGGCCCAACACACCAAGTAATATAAATAGAAGTCTGGTAACTTAGGTCCCCCTTGTTCTTTAGCTCTAGTCAATTTGTAGCATGCTAAATAGATTTAATCTACTGTTCATCATATTTGTAACTGTCTGTTTAGGACTAGTTTCACAAGTTGTTAAAATTGGGGAGTGTAATTCAATCAGGTTTATAGACCTCCCTAAATTATCCCCATGAACATTCATCTGTATTTCCCTAAGATTGCTTCTCTTCAAAATTTTAAGCTGATCCACACACTTGTCAAGAAAAGCAGTAATGGGTTCTCATGAAGGGTCAATAAATTTTAATGATTTTTTACCCCTCCCCAATTTTTTAGTTAGTGCATTTTTAAAAACAGTGGGGGAATTCAAGAATGCATGGGACAAACATAAGGCAATTCTGGTGGGGGTTAGGAAGAAGCAGGCTGCTAGTTAACTAGAATCTGCAGCTTCTCCAATAGGTAGGGAAATGAGCAGACTGGGGGGTCCTTATCTGCCATCAAAGTCTATGTTTCTATGTTATTAATATAAGTCAAGGCCAAAGTCCTCTGAATTTCATCTGCATTTTCATTCTTCCTTGTAACACACTCCATATGAACTGTTTCTACAGTACTTCCTGAATAGCAGGTATTAACTGTTCAAGTGGAGGTAATTATTACCCATAAAATATATAAGATCTTCTGGAATTAATCTTCCCAGTTCATTTCCTGATGACATTATAGCTATGGGATTTCCTTCCATATTCACTGAACTATGTTTAACTATCAGTGTTGAAGTTATAAGGGATCTGAAGGAATTTTTACTAGTTCAATTAATTACATACCACTTCTAGTGTGAAATTCTAAGAACAAAAAAAAACCTGTACAAAATCTCTTATACTAAAAATGTAAGAGAAAACAACAATATTAAAGTACAATAGGATTAAATAATACAATGTATAAAACATTAACTATCCCATGACATTTGGCTTTAAAGAGCTAGTGTACTGCCTCGAATTAATAGCAATTTTCAGATGCTGTCAGCTATCACTTCTTGTATCTGAAATATTTTTTCTTTTGTATTTGCTTTCCTGTTTGCTAATTAGAAGATTTTCCAACTGGCACTACTGGGCTGAGGTGTGAAGCAGCAATCAGGAGGCTAAAAAAGTCAGTTCTGTTCCTCCTACTATGTTATCAGTAATGTGACCAAACACTGAGGCATCACAATCCTTGCAGCCTGAGAAGTGACTTTCGCAAGTTACCAATCAAACTGCAGGAAATTGTGGCATCACTAGTGACCAAGAATAGCCAATCTCTGCTGCTTCATGTGAAAGAGACTAATCTGGCAGTGAGAAATGGTTCTCCTTGGTTACTAGTGATGTCACAGGCAGTGTGGTTTTAGTGTTGAAAATGTGGAGGGAGGAAGAGAACTGACTTCTTTTAGCCTTTAGACAGAGTGTTGCTCCACATATCAGCCCAGTACTGCCAGTGCCAGGTGGAAAATTTTCTAATTAGCAAACAGAAAAGCAAAAAAAAAGTGACTGATAGCTGAATATATCTGAAAGTTACTAATTCCAGGCAATACACTAGCTCTTTACATACTGCTAGAATTCCAAGACAGATTTTCTGCTGCATCTTAAAAGATTCAGGGCCTTAGCTTTCTATTCAGGCAGCAGCCACCCCCAGTGCCAGTTGCTGTGTGCCTAAAAGAAACTGAAATACATTACTACCCTGAGAAAATACATGTGAAGAAACTATTTAACTTTATATAAGTTAATAAAATAATTGATATCAATTATGATAACTATATATTGAGTAAAACTATTTTTGTAAATTAAAAAACCTTCAAAATCTTACTTCATATTGAAGTGAAGTGTATCTTCTTAAACTGGGAAAAATGTGTTTGCCTGTGTACTTGCTCTGGATAGTACTGCTAAAATATAAAAAAAAATTTGCAAAAACTATGCGAATGTGCCAGTTAAGGTTTAAGCTAATGCCACAAAAGTAGGGAAATGTGACATGAGGGTTTCCAACCCTAACTCCCCACCCCCAACCCACAAGCAGCAATAGGAAAAAACATTAAGGTTTTGGGTCTCTGGAGTCTTGGCAAATCAGTGGTGGGGTCTTCCTTGCGTAAAGAAAAGACATCATGTCTGACATTGTTCAGTGAACAGGGTGGGCATTATGGTTAACCCCAGAAAAGACCCCACCACTGATTTGGCAAGACTCCAGAGACCCAAAACCATAAAGTTTTTTACTTTTGCTCCATGTGGGGGAGGGGGTGGTGGATAGTTAGGGTTAGAAACCCTGCCACTACATTTCTCTACTTTTGTGGCATTACCTTGAACCCTAACTGGTGCATTAATGTAGTGTTTTGCAAAGAATTTCATTTCTTTTTGAGATAGTCTAATTGTATTCTCATTCACACAGGTCCTTGTGGGACCTGTTTGAATGGATGCATACATGCTGGTCCCATTGAGCCCTGCATGAAGGGAAGACTCTGTCTGCCTAAAGAAGTGCAGGGCCATTGCAGGCCCTGCATTTCCATGCAGCAGTGGATGTGAAGAATTCAGGAGGCTGCCTGGTGGACTGCAGAAGCACAGGGGTCTCTAGTCCCTGTGCTTGCATGTGGCCAGAGATACAGATGTACAAGACAAACAGTCCATCTGACAGCTAATGTACAGGCCCTCTTCTCCCCCATGGGTGCAGGAGTGCAGGGCCCTATGCCAAGAGAAGATCTGTCTTCACTATATGGCACCCAGGCCCATGCGGACAACTCTGCAGCTTTCATTCCCTGGTTGGGAGGGGGTGTCACATAACAGTGCCATCTCAGCACCCTCACTCCATGAGACTGGATTACTGAGCTCACCCCCAAATTCAGGTCACTGCCATGGAATCACAAAGCATACTCGCTGTGGTGAAGACTGGCACTATATGCAAAGTTTGTTAATAATTATAATTTTTTTTTTTATTTTGACCCCAGATTTTCAAGATAGCCCTTTTATGACTCCCCTTATAAACATATTCTTGTGGACTCGCTACTATTGACAGTTCCAAAAACTGATTTAAATCAGTTTTAAAAATTAATTAAACTAAAACCTGGAGTTGTTCCCTGCAGTCTTTTTTTTCTTTGTAATTTTCCCAATTCTGGTACAAGATTACAGATAAATATGGGATATGACTTGGATGACAGTGAGATAGCAGAAATATCTCCACAAGCTATCATTGAACTCTTGATATACCACGAGTGGTGAAGCCACTCGTGGGATATCTAGAGTTCAATTACAGTGAGTGGAGATATTTTTATTATCTCACTGCCGCCCATGTCATATTTGAGTTATCCAACAATTATGGGTCTCTCCTTTTTCAGTTTTAAAGTTATTTGCATAAATTGTTGCAAAAAGTGAAAACAGTTGGATTTTGTGCTGTTTTTTGCTAATTATTAAAAAACTAAAAGGTATCTGTAAATGAAACACCACTCATGTTGTTGATCTTTTTGTGCTGAACAATTCGTGCTTACAGTACAATGCTATCATTTTTCATTTTAAAGTTATTTGCATTTGAATATGGTTAGTACTGTTACTGAGGCCAAATATTCTAAATGAGTTCCAAACCTTTTGTGACATACCCAAATGGCCAAGATGTACGTTGTGACATACCCAACTGTGAAGATAAAAAGTGGTATCTCACATGTGGTCAGTGAGATATCCCTTTGTATCTTCCTGAAAAGAGGCACACCATGGGTGTATAAATGCATTTCTGGAACTATTTGTCAAGTGCCATGGTAATTTTAGGAATTATTTTAATTTTAGTGAAAATGAATGGAGTAAACCACTAATATGACAAAAAAATATCTTTTCATATATCTAATACAAATAATGGAAAGAAAACCATGCATCCTAAATATATAAGGTACCATATAATTGCATTTTAATTTCCCACGGAACGCTAGTACAGCTCCAACAATATTTAACAGGTAAAATACAGGCCATGAGGTCTATACAGTAGAATACTTATAGAATACCCAGAAAGTCTATCTACAAAAGGTATTTTCTATTGATTTCGAGTGTCTAGTACACTGCTAGTATGTACGCATAATTGTCAAAAATGTTCTCTAGCTCTACAGTTTTTACAAAGGGATGCAATCCTTAGAGCAGCCAACTTATCTTCATTTAAAATCCTTTCTGGATGTCATTCATTAATTTTGTCTTGGTTTCTCAAGTTTCAGCTATACGGAAGATAAAAAAAAAAGTCATCACATTCCCTATAAACAGATTTTGCTATTTAGAAAGATAACGTTGCTTAATACTAACTTAGAGGATAATGGCAAAGTTATAGCATCCACTGAACTTGTTATTCATGAATATTCTGTCAAAATGATTTTTCTCTTTTGCCTTGTTTTGGTAGAACAATCAATATAGATAAGGATGTCTGGAGGCTGAGGGACGTAGACTGCACAGCATCAGAGTAACAGGTACAGGACACTGGACTTTTACCAGCAAGGAACAGTATTTAAGAGGCTTTGCAAATAGTCAGCACACAGAAATGAGTAATTATGCTGCACTCCTGATGCAGGCATAATGCACCAAATCTAAAAGGACCACAAAAGAGTGTTTTTGATGGCTTTGAGAGCTTATACAACTTCAGTTATTCAGAGCACTGTGTGAAAATAAAGTAAAAATTATGGCAGTGCCTAAAATTGCACAGAAAATTTTAAATTGATGAGAACCTAGATGCCCTGTAACAATCTTGAAAAATATGTAGTTATTGTCTTTGACATTTAAGGAATTGATCATATAATTTAGGATATATTGAACTCCTATTTAAATGCTGACTTTCTGATAGGAAAATTACCATAATGCGTGTCATGGAAACAAGGTACTATTTGTTTTCTAGATATTTTTGTCATTTTCCATAAAAAACATTTGTCTCACAGGTAATGCCAGTGATCTGAGGTACTGGTGGAAATTACAGCTTTTTTTTTGCTTGTTATAAAAATGAAGACCAGATCAGAAACTGATATTATTGTGTATGAAAGGTCAGATTTTGTGCCCTGTGTGTAGGCATGATTTGGCATTCACATGAATGCACTATTTTGTTATTCACCCTCCTTTTTTTGTGTTGATGTCAGGTGAAGCAGAGAACAACAGGAGCCAGCTGAGCGCAGAGGTTATCAGCAGTTAGCAGAACTGTACACCCCTGCACACGTCCTTCTTAGAGTCTCTGTTCAGTCCCCTGTATGCCCTTTGATGTCAATATGGAAGTCAGAGATGTTGCATATTTTAGATTCTGACCACCTGTTATTGTTTGTGAAAAAAAAAAAAACAATACTTGTGTGCTGTGCTTCATGACCTCTTCATGCGTATATGATTTATGTTGCTGGCTAAAATAATAAAACATAGATGGCCTTTGAGCATGCCTGTTTTTCAATGCAGCATACAAGGCAGGCTCTGTAGGAGAAGAATGCTGCTGGCAGGATAACCAGTAAACACTGTCTCCAAAGCCAACTGACAAACAGAAGTAGTAGTAGTTAACATTTGGCAGTAGTGGTGGTGGTGATGGGGTAACAAAAACTGTTTGAAATCAGCAGCTAAACTTTGCTGTACATTTACAGTCTAACCCAGTTTGTATTCAATTAAGCTAACTACCAAAAAACCAAAAATCACTAAATAAATCACACATAGCTAAATGGGGATCCTGACAGCTCAATATTATTTTTATGCTTTCTCATATTCCTGCTGACTGTGAGGAAGTCGGTGGTCAAATACACATGTAGCATATGTGTGTGTGTGTGTGTGTGTGTGTTAACAAAACCCCTTTACTCATTTTTATTTTCATACTGTCACAGATGCATGAGGAACAATAGGAAGTAGGTGTTCAGGGCAGAGGTAGCATTAGAATATGAAGCATGTATGGATAGACAGATAGGTAGATAAGTAGATAGACAGACAGACAGACAGACAGATAGCAGATGCAATACCAGATATGATTTCAGACAATGGGAACAGTTCTCAGGAACAGTTCTCTGTAATAGAGAACTGTTTACAAGAACTGTTCCCGATGTCAGAAATCATATCTGATATCATACCTGATATCCTGTAAAGGAAAACCCTTCTTGAAAAACAGTAATTGTGTTTTTGTATAGAGCCTCTGTTCAGTCCCCTGTATACACCTGATGTTAGTATTGAAGTCAACAATTTTACATCTTCTAGAATCCAACCTTCTGTTACTGTTTAAACAAGATATAATAATTGTTATAACATAGATAATATATAATCATAAATATATCATGTCACTGTCATTTGCTGCAAAATGGGATACAGTATAGGCAAAATGATTACCTGGATGTTTATGTCCTATCTTTCCTCTTTAATTTCTGATAAGTGAGGAAATTATCATACCGTGGATCTACCTTTCACTTCAAAGCATGCCCAGGTTTAGGGGATTATAGCCCACTCTCTCTGATATATTGTAGATGATTGCCTTTTGTATACTATGCATGCTTAAAAAGAGGTTATTAATTACTAACACTATATTGCTGACTATTATGGCTCTTCACTGACGTCTATCTGTACTAAACCCTTCCAAATTAAATACATTTTCACTCCAAAGTGACTGGAACATATAGGAATATAAGGCTTCAGTGAAAATTTGACTGTTCTCAAACAGTGTGTATACTCTTCCCAGTGTCTTTCAGTACACTATATTATACATGAAAAACACAACAGAACTGCAATATTATCAGCTGTCTGCACAGTTGTTAAGTTGCATACTTTAGTACCTTCTTTTTTTTTTTTGTCTTTTTGGTAACCGGGTAAGGCCCACTAGGTACAAGTGGCTGTTTTCAGGGGTGACCTGGGAGCACTGGGCAGTTAAGTGACTTGCTCAGAGTCACACAGTATGCAAGTGGAGGTTGTGAGAATCAAACTCGGGTCTGGTCTGCTGGATGTATCAAGCTCATTCACACCTCATTCCTCTAACCTCTTGGCTGTACTGCCTCACTCAACACTCAAGTACTAGACAGTTTTTGCACCAGCAAGTAAAAGCACTGTGTCACTCAATGTTCAAAGTATACAAGCACCTGCAGTTGTTTGAGATATTTAAGGCTACATGATATACCATTCCCTGAATTTTGATGAAAAACATCCCTTATTTAACTTGATGAAAAAATTGTTTACCCGTATAATATATTGAAGGGCTGATTTGGGTATTAACTGTACCAGAACAGATTCAACAGGGCTGATATATTATAGAGTAACGTGCTTTTCCTCATGAGCAGGCTTAGTAGTATTTGATTGACTGACAGAGGTGCCCATGGAAGCATCTGTGAAAACATATTCAGATAAATCCCACTTTGTAATGCACAAAATAGATATGAAAGCTGAAGTAATGATATTTAAAGTGCAGTTGGAAATGCCAGGGCTCCTCTGCGATATTTACCATACTCAATACAGAAATCGACCATTTATGTTATTTCATTAAAATGATGGTAATGCAATTCGGGGATATGTTATTATCCATGTGTTTATGTGAGTGTAACCCACATATGGTTGAAAATGCAATGCAATGTACAACAGAACACATCATGCGTTGCAGGAACTAAGGACTGCGAACTATGACAGTAACTAGATTTTTTCCTAGATATAAGTGGATATAACATACATCTGGGAGGAAATGCATCTGATATTTTTTTAAAGGATATTTGTTTTGTGTTGCATGAAATGCACTTCTCAAGAAAAAGAAACAAACAGATACAGATACCTCTTGTGTTTCCATTGCTGGACCATGAACTAGAATCTCAATGTTACTTCACTAAAATGTCAGCACCACAGGTGCATGGCAAAATGCAGAGCACACTATTTAGTTAGGAATATCAAAGTCAGTGGATAATTGCATTTATTTTGAGCTGCTGCATCACTGATTGGTCCAATTTGGATGATTTACACAGTCAAACTGGAAGTTTCAATACTCAGACTGAAAAATGTTGCATTTCAAACAAAAGGATCGCTTCACATATTGAAACTGACAAGTGTTACAAGGTTGCAAAAATGTATCAAATGTGTTTTTTCAGGGTATAATGCAGTTTCTGGTTTCTGCAGCTCCTCTGCCAATTAATTTCACTTAGCTTTTTTTTTCTATAATCTTATCAACTACATTATCATCCATTACAGTGCACTGTATGTCCTCAGATTTGTAAATAATTCATATCATTTTGTGATGGCTGCAGATTTGCTTCAAGTCATGTAAATGATCAAACTGTTTTTCTTCCACATTGAATTGCTCAACAGGGACACCTTAGTCATTTGGAAATAAAGATGCAAACAGTTGACCTTTTTATTCAAGCGGCAAAACTTTATTGCACACTTCCAGTCCGACCCAGTTTGTAATGAATTGAGCTGCATACCAAAACCAAAACTCACTAAATAAATCACACATAGCTAGATGCACGTACTGTTTAATGCCATATTGGTCCTAGTGAGAACAAATGGGTTGATACCTTTTACTGGACCAACAAGGATGTAACAAAAAGAACAAGTAGCTTTAGCTTTCAGACCAACAAGCCCTTCTTCGGAAGCTTCCTAGCTAAAGCTATTTTTTCCTTTTGTAACATCCTTGTTGGTCCAATAAACGGTATCAAACCATTTGTTCTGAACATAGCTAGATGGGAATACTGACAGCTCAATATTATTTTAATGTTTTCCCATATTAATGATGACCATGAGGAAGTTGGGGGGGTCAAACACACATGTAGCATATGTGGTTTTGTGCGTGTGTGTGTGTGTGTGTGTGTGTGTGTGTGTGTGTGTGTTGGGGGGGGGGCAAACCCCTTTGCTCATTTTTATTTTCATACTGTCCCAGATGCATGAGGAATGATAGGAAGCAGGTGTTCAAAGGCAGAGGTAACATTGCCTTATTAAGGATAGATAGATAGCTGGAGACATACAGTAGGTAGATAGATATATAGATAGATAGGTAGACAGACAGGCAGACAGACGGACGGACGGACAGGCAGGCAGACAGACAAATACAATATCAGATATGATTTCAGACATTGGGAACAGTCCTCGGTAACTGTTCCCTCTGTGATAGAGAACTGTTCCCGATGTCTTAAATTGTATCCAATATCATACCTGATATCCTATAGAGGAAAATCCTTCTTGAAAAACAGTAATCATGCCTTTGTATAGTGCCTCTGTTTAGTTTCCTGTATGCCTTCTGATGTTAATATTGAAGTCAGAGATTCTGCATCTTTTAGAATCTGACCTCTTGTTACTGTTTGTGAAAAAAGAAATAAATTAAACTAGTGTGTTGTGCTGCATGCCCTCTTAATGCTGCATATAATGCTGCTCGCTGAAATATTAAAACTGGGATGAAATTTGAACATCTGTGGTTTTGTGTGTGTGTATGGGGGGGTAATAAAACTCTTTGCTTGTTTTTATTTTCATACTGTCCCAGATGCATGAGGAATGATAGGAAGTGGGTCTTCAAAGGCAAAGGTAGCACTGGCATTGGGAAGGGGTTTAACAAAAGCCTATGCTCCATATTAGATTCTTGGGCCCAGATATTCAAAAGGGTTGGCATGGCGCAGTAACAGTGTTCACGCTAACTCACTGATCCGGCGTGATATTCAAAAGAGGAACGTGCACAGTACAAATACCGATGCACCGGAGTGCATCAGTAATGAATGCAGGCACAGGTGGGGGGGGGTGCCCATGCATACTCTGCACAGCCTGATATTCAGCCCAGGATGTGCAGAGCCATGCATGCACAACCCCTACCTGCACCAGCACAAAGTTGATCCCAAATAAAAGGAACAATGGATGGCCACTCACAGGTGAGCTGCCACATTGCAGGGTGCAACACGGCAGCTGCGACCTGTGGGTGGCCACCCGAGCTCCAGCTGCACCTCTGTGGTGGTGGCCCCCCATGCCCAATTGTGGGTATCAGTAAAAAAAGATAAATCCAAAATCCCTGGTGGTCCAGTGGACCTGCCTGCCCACCCAATCACAGGCTAAGTAAAGAAATGAAAGTTCCTATCCTTCCTGGTGGTCCAGTGGACCGCTGGCCACCTGACCGCGGGCTGAGTTAATAATAAAAGAACACAAGTCACCCTGGTGGTCCAGTGGACCTGTCCCCTCAATCGCGGGCTGAGTTAATAATAAAAGAACATTATTCTCCCTGGTGGTCCAGTGGACCTGTCTCCCCAATCGTGGGCTAGGTTAATAATAAAATAACACTAGTATCCTTGGTGGTCCAATGGACCCCTCCCCACCACCCACTGATCCCACCACCCGCCCCTGGTCAGCAATGGGTGGCAGCAGCCACCCGCCTGCTGCCGCCACCCACTGACTGACACTGCCGGTGGGGCTGCATGCCTGTTGGTCCACAGCATGAGCCAATGGGCATGGAGCCACTCAGTCTACATTCCATATGTGAACTCACATATCTGGAATGTGTAGTGAGATGGGCTGCATGCCCATTGGCTCACGCTGTGGACCAATAGGCATGCAGCCCTACCTATCGTGTCAGTTGGCGGGTGGCAGGGCAGCAGGCGGGTGGGGTGCTGCCGCCTGCCGCAGACCTGGGGGGAGTGGGGCGGTGGGGCTCAGTGGGCTGATGGGGATGGGGGGGTCCACTGGACCACCAGGGATAATAGTGTTATTTTATTATTAACTCAGCCCGTGATCAAGCGGGCAGTGGTCCACTGGGTTACCAGGGATTTTGGATTATTCTACTTTGTACTGCAGCCCGCGATTGGGCTGTGGGGCACATTGCCATGCTGCAAGGGGCGTCAGTCTCTGACGGCTGCTGCCTGGCAGGGTGCCAGGTGCAAGTTGTCGGGGACCAGTGCACCTACATGCAAATGGGGCCATAATGACATGCAAATGGCCCCATGTGTGCCTTGCATACATTATGGTCCCATTTGCATGTGCACTTTTGAATATTGAGGTTGCTGCGCATAGCGCAATGGAACTTGTGCTAGCGCATCCCCCTGCTCCACTCTGGCCACTTGCGCTGGCGCAGTGCCACTGCACCATGCACACTGCAGGTGGCCAGGGTGCGATATTCAACAGAGCTGTGCCATGGCACAGCTCCGTTGAATATCACCCAGTCCACGCCCCTGTGCAGCCATGTTGCACTGCGCCCAGGCTTGCGCCACAGCCTGGCACAGTTTGAATATCTGGGCCTTGTTGTCATACAAGTCTGCAGACTTTGAGGAGAATCAGTTGTCAAAGGCAAGGTGAGCAGCACCTTTCACATAAGTGCACTAGATAAAATAAAATAATTTCAGAAGTAAAATCATTTGCCTTCCTATGAAATACCAAAAAGTAATATCTATATTTAAAAATTAATAATACGCATAAATGAATGGGAGTGTAACTAGCAACTGATTACTGATAACTGCTGGGAAAGTGTTATAAAATAAACAGACAGACAGCTAATTATGATTATTTTTTTCTCATGTTTAGTAACTTCTCACACTAAGAAAACATTTTTATTGGTACACACTGTGTATATCCTGATCCCCATTCAATAGCATTGAAACTGTTCTGCGCATGCAGTACATTACCTCCAAGTCCAATTGTGGAGCAAACTCAGAAATGAGAAAAAACAGATTTTTTAAGTGTAAATATCTTAAAAACTACCAAACTCCCCAGCATCACCCCCCTCCATTGCCCACCAACCTATACAACCATAAAAAATATAATTTTTGTGATTGTGAAAGGAAGATGGCAGCCACGCTGGGTCTGCCACTCGATGCTGCAGCAGATTGACTTAGTTTTCTGTTTTTAGTTTTGTTTTAGTTTATATAATACTGTTTTTGTTAGTTATTTAGTCTGAAGCATAATTTCATTTTTTTTTATCATTTTTAGTCATTCAGCAACATCAACATCGAGCTGTTTTTCACACTGTGGTGTTTTGCTCAGCCATCTACAGTCGGAGCCGTCCAACATCTATGATTGGTCACAGGCTGTAGTTCGTATTAGCCTGGCGAAATCTCCGTGATCTTACACCTGAATGGTAGTCGGAGGATAGTTTGTCTGAATGTGATGTCGATCAGTGGATTTTATTGATCTGGAATTCCTGAGTTTGCGATTCATGGATTAAATACTGTTGGTGTCTTGAGGCGATCAATATCAGAACCTAAGATGGCCTTTTACTTGAGCCAGTTCCTTTAGAGAGATCTGAGAAGGTGAGCGTGATAAACTGGGTGGGCTGGGCTGTTCTGTCCTGGGAGGTACGCGGTGCAGTCATCTCCCACAGGGGAGGTTCTGAGAGTGCTGACTGGAGGGTCGGTTCTTTCTAACTGTACCTGGCTTATCCGGGGGTTGCCTGACTTTGTCAGGTATAATCCAGTGGCTAAACTGTGGGGATTGCTTGTGCTGTGGGCCTGCTGTGTGGGAGCCTGGCCTGGGCCTGCTAAAGAGTGGTTGCCTGGATTCGATCTTATTTCTCTTGGACTGAATTTTTGGGATGCTGGCTGACTGAGTTTGTTTGAAGATCTTTTGGATTATCCATGGAGAACTGGATGTTGGAGTTATCCATCAAAGTCTGCAAGTACACTATTTGGTTTCTATAATTACTGTTTGTTTAAAGGGGCAGTGAGAGTGCCCCATTTGTCCTTAACATTTAAGACAGATAAATGTGGCAGTGAGAGGGCCGCAATGTATGGACAGACCTTTGAATGGAGATGGTGAGAGCTTCTCTGTTTACATCTTGAATCTTCTCTGACATTTTTGGTAATATTTTTAATTAAATTTGCACTTTACATCTGGATAATAACTGTTGATGAACTCAATCTGATGAGACTGCTGCAGTGCGGTGTTGCTGTTTGGTATGACTGTGTTATACTATAATATTTTAGTGATTTTAAGTTCCACAAGTGAGGGTTGTGGTATAGGGCTTAAATCTGTAGTGTATTATATTTGTTTTAAATTTTTTTGCTGTGTGTAGATAGTTCATGTTATAATGTGTAAGTGAAGGTAGGAAGGTATAGGGATGGTCAGGCAGTATTCACCCACTAGGCTCAGAGAGTTCTGTCCCTTTGATTGCCCTTTTTTACTAACTGAAATTTATAAGTGTTGTAAATCCCTCAGGATTGTTAGGAGGTACAGGCAGAGAGGCGAGGCTGAGCCTGGTGGGGGAAGAGAAAGGAGGGGACGTATTGAGGTGTTGGGGACCAAGCATTGCCCTGGGGCAAAATGGTCTCAAGATAGGGGAAGTCACTGTCTTGTTCTCATACCCAAGGGTCCAGAAGTTAGTGCTGGGCAGGAGTTGAGAGCTTCCTCAGCATCTCATCCAACATAGATACATAGATAGTGTCGGCAGATACGGGCCTAAGGCCCACCCAGTCTGCCCATTTGAGCTTGTAAGTTCAGTTTGTTTTCCTAGAAGTCTGTTGCCCCTTACCCCTGACCTCCAGAATTCCTTTATGTCTATCCCATGCATTCTTAAATCCCGTCATTGTTTCTGCCCCCACCACTTCCTCTGGCAGGGTGTTCCACTTGTCCACCACCCGTTCTGTGAAGAAATTCTTCCTCATGTTTCCTCTGAATCGCCTCCCTCCAACTTCATCCCATGCCTCTAGTCCTGGAACATCTTTTTCGCTTAAAATAGTGTATTCCTGCATCCTGTTCCTCCCTGTAAGATACTTGTATGTCTCCATCATATCCCTTTCTCCCTCCTCTCCTCCAGGGAATACATGTTCAGTTCTTTCAACCTGTCTTCATAGGACCTGTGATGCAATCCATGCACCATCTTTGTTGCCCTCCTCTGAACCTTTCTACCCTGTCTATGTCCTTACATAGGTATGGTCTCCAGAACTGTACACTGTACTCCAGGTGGGGCCTCACTAGTGTCTTGTATAGTGGAATTATGACCTCCCTTTTCCTGCTGGTGATGCCCCTGCCTATGCATCCCAGCATCCTATTTGCTTTACCTGCTGCCTTGTCACACTGTTTCCCTACCTTTAGGTCATCAGAGATGATAACCCCAAGATCCCTTTCCTGCTTGGAGCATGCTATATCCTCACCCCCCAACTGATATATTGTGCCAGGGTTTTTGTGCCTCATATGCATTATCTTGCACTTCTTTGCATTGAATTTCAACTGCCAAACCCCTGACCATTCTTCAAGTTTCTGCAGGTCCCTTCTCATTCTGTCTACACCCTCTGGTGTGTCTACTCTGTTACAGAGCTTTGTGTCATCAGCGAACAGTGAAATTCTGCTTTCTAGGTCCTGTGCAATGTCACTGATGAAGAGGACCGGTCCCAGCACTGATCCCTGTGGTACCCCACTGGTCACTCTTCCCTCTGTGGAGTGACAGCCATTTACCACCACCCTCTGTGTCCTGCCACCCAGTCAGTTAGCTACCCACCACACTACTGTCCTGCCCACACCCATATTCCCTAGTTTGTGTAATAGTCTTCTATGTGGCACAGTGTCAAAAGCCTTGCTGAAGTCCAGATAGGCCATGTCCACTGCCCTCCCCTGATCCACCTCCCTAGTCATCCAGTCAAAAAATTCAATGAGGTTGCTCTGACATGACCTCCCCCTGGTGAAACCATGCTGCCTTGGGTCCTGTAGTCCATTGACAACCAGATGTTCCACCAATCTCCTTCAGTAGTGCTTCCATGATCTTCCCCACTACTGAGGTGAGGCTGACTGGTCTGTAGTTCCCTGCTTCCTCTTTGTTTCCACTTTGTATGAGGGACTACATCTGCTGTCCTCCAGTCCTTGGGTACCTCCCTGTTTCCAGTGATCGGCTAAACAGGATAGCCAGAGGTTCAGCCACCACCTCTCTTAGTTCTTAAGGACCCTGGGGTGCACCCCATCTGGCCCCATTGCTTTATCAACTCTTATTACTTCCAGTTCCTTCAGGACCCTTTCGTGTAAAGGGACTTTTGTCCATTTCTGCACCATTCTCACCCCTTGTACTCCCTTCAGACCCATTACCCTCCTCTTCCTCAGTAAAGACTGAGCAGAAATACCTGTTCAATATGTCAGCTTTACTGTTGTCATCCTCCACGCAGCCCCCATCCTCCCCTTCAGTCTCGCTATCCCTCCCTTTGCCTTTTTTTTTCACTTATGTACCTGTAAAAGGTTTTGTCCCCTCTATCCACTGATTTTGCAATGTGTTCTTCTGTCTGAGCTTTGGCTTCCCTTACTGACCTCCCTGCCTCCCTTTGCTTCTCCTGGTACTTCTCCCTATCCCTTTCTGCCTGTGTATTTTTGTATTGCCTGAATGCAGTCTTTTGGATTTCACTTCTTTGCTACCTCTTTGGAAACCATAATGGTCTCTCTTCCTTTTCCTCTTGCTAACCTGCTTAATGCATAATTCTGTTGTTCTTGTAATCCCCATTTTAAATACTGCCCACTGTTCCTCAACCCCTGATTTCCTGTCCCATTCCCCTTAATGACTCTTTCAAGTATCTCCCCATTTTCCCAAAGTCTTCCCACCCTAAAATCCAGGATATGTGTTTTTGTGTGGTTTGGTTCTGCTTTTTCTGTGATTTCAAACCCCAATGACTGGTGGTCACTGTTCCCCAGGTGCTCTCCCACTGTTACCCCCATCACACTGTCCCTGTTTGTGAGCACAAGGTCCAGTATTGCCTTCTGCCGAGTTGGTTCCATGACCAGTTGCTTGAGGAAGGCACCCTGAAGGGAGTCCAGGATAAATCTGCTCCTAGTTGTGTCGGTCGGTTCTGCACAGCAGAAATCTCCCTGGCCAGGAACTCTGCCACAGGCGGTGTTATGTAACGCTAGGTCCATCAGGAACAAGACAGCCATTATCGCTGATCTTGTAGAAATGGTGGACCTCGCCTGCATCACCGAGACCTGGCTGGATGAAAATGCAGGCCCAATTTTGGCTTCTGCAGTTTCAGCTGGGTTCTTGGTGATTCACCGCCCAAGGTTGGATCATAGGGGTTGGGGCATGTAGCCATCTTTTTTAAGACCAAACTGGGCCTTATGGATGTTCCAGTGGGGACCACCAGATCCTTTGAGTATGTTATGGGTGAGGGTGTAGGTTGCAGTATACCCCTCATCTACCGTCCACCAGGTGATGGGGGTTTATTTCTGTTGGAGATTGCGGACTTCATCATCGACATGGTATTGGAGTCTCCCAGATGGATAATTCTGGGGGATTTCAGTGCATGGGTCGATGATGAATTCTCGCAATTTGGTCAAAATTTCCTCCAGTCAATGACATCACTGGGCTTTACAGAGGTTGTTACCTCCTCTACCCATATAGGAGGCCACTCACTGGATTTGCTATTCCTCCTGGGGATGGAGATCACTGATCTGGTGGTGGAACCAGTCAGTTGGTCTGACCATCACACCATAGGGTTCAGTTTTGGGGCTCTCCCAATTGGACCTTCCCTTATGGAGATGGTCCCGTACTGCTCTTTGAGGAGAATTACTCCAGATGGTCTGTCAGCAGTGCTGGATCTATTGGGATTGTTGGGCAAAAGCATGAGTCCAGGGGACCTTGTACTGGCTTATAATAGGGCAGTGGAAGATGCTGTGGACTTGATTGCTCCTGTTTGTGTTTGACCACTCAGTCTTCACCCAAGGTCCCCATGGTATGATGTGTCCTTGAAGGAGTTGAGGTGGGATGGTCGAAGGCTGGAGAGAGCTTGGTGGAAATCTGGCCTGGATGCTGACAAACTTAGATTGATGGAGCATTATAATATCTGTCAATCAGAAATAACCCATAAGAAGGCAGAGTTCCTGTCCAGGGAGATTTCTGCTGTGCAGAACCGACCGACACAACTCTTTCATACTGTTGACAGACTGTGCAGTCCAGTCTGTCTGTAGTCTGGAAGAGCTTTTTCACAAATTAAGTGGGATGAGCTTGCTCGGTTCTTCGCAGATAAGGTTGCTAGCATCAGGTCCGGAATTGGACAAGCCCTTTCCATGAGGGGGTGTGGTGGTTGATGGGAGGTGATGAATGCCTGGTCTGTCTGGATGGAGTTTTGCCAATCAAAATTCATGGACATTGTGAAGATTGTCCAAACTTTGCACCCAACTTGCTGTAGTTTGGATCCAGGCCCTACCTCCCTGTTGGTAGGGTGTGTGAATGTTATCTGCCCTATCCTAGCTGAAATTGTTTGGAGATCTTAGGAGGGGGGTAACCTTTCTGGACCCTTGAAGGAAGCGGTCATTTGACCATTCCTTAAAAAATCTTCCTTAGATCCTGACGACCCAGCAAACTACTGACCTGTCTCTAACCTTCCCATTGTTGGGAAGGTTATTGAGAAGGTGGTTGAGGTGCAGTTGGACAATCATTTAGTAACTCACGGTGTCTATGAGGTTCTCCAGTCTGGTTTTTGGAAGAGACATAGTACGGAGACTGCCCTTGTTCGGCTATTAAATGATCTCCTAATGGTGAGAGATCGAAAGGCTTGTACCATTTTGGTCCTTCTTGATCTCTTAGAAACTTTTGACACTGTGGACCATGAGGTGCTTTTGGAGACCCTGCGGCTTCTTTGTGGATTGTCGGGTAAAGTCCTCAAATGGTTTTGATCTTTCCTGATAGACCGGTCTCAGAGGGTGGTCACAGGAATGTATTCCTCTGATGCTCTCTCCCTGCCTTGTGGGGTACCTCGGGGCTCCATTTCAGCACTCATGTTGTTCGCAGTGTACATGCTACCCTTGGGAGAAATTGTTAAGCGTTATGGCTTGAGTTTTCACTGCAATGCAGATGATACTCAGCTGTCTATGTCCTTTGTACCCAGACAAGTTGATGCAGTCTCTGTTCTAAACAGTTGTCTCTCTGAGATCAAAGACTGGATGAGCTCCAGTTGGCTGAGACTGAACCCAGATAAGACTGAGGTGTTGGTGGTGGAACCAGGTCACCTGGGGATGGGGGCGGGTGCTGGGCAAACATCCAGCATTTGGCTTGATGGTGCCCATCTCATTGCCTCAGATCGGGTGCGGAACTTGGGTGTTAGTTTTGATAATGGCTTGACCCTAAAGTCTCAGGTGTTGGCCGTTGTCAAATCCTCATTTTTCCATCTGAGGAATATTGCCCGGATGAAACATCTGATTCCCCCTGGTGACCTTCCAACATTGGTTTACGCTTTCATTACCACCCATCTCGACTACTGCAATGCCCTCTACCGAGTGCTGTCAGGGGTTGATATCCACTGCCTGCAGCTGGTGCAGAACGTTGCAGCCAGGTTGTTGACTGGTACCTCCAGGTCCAGTCATATTACACCTGTCCTGCATGAACTTCACTGGCTGTCAGTTCAGTATCAGATTATCTATAAGGCAGGCATGCTTGCCTTTAAAGCCCTACATGAAGAGAGACCCGACTACCTTAAAGATCTCCTGACTTCCTATTCCCCCAAGCATCCGCTCCGATCCACCGATGAGGGATTGCTAGAGATTCCCAGGGTTCATCTTAAAACATCTTGTGCTTGTGCTTTTTCATTTGCAGCACCCACCCTGTGGAATTCTCTACCTCATAGGTTAAGAGAATGCCTGACCATTAGTAGTTTTAAAAAAATTTTGAAAACTTATTTGTTTTCATTGGTCTTCCCACATTAGAGCTGGATGATAATGATTGGTTTTATATATCTGTAAATCAGTTTTATGATATTTTATTGTATTTATAGTTTGTACAGCACCTTGGTTTTGAAAGGCGCTATAAAAATAAAGATGGATTGGATTGGATCATAGTTTAAAGATTTATCATTTTTTGTTATCTTGATGAGAGCAAAATATCTGGGGGAAAATAAAAACATCGAAATCAATGGGAACATTATATTTTTTTCACACTTTAATATCTATAAAATACTGAATTGATTTACATGAGACTTTATGAGATTGTAGATTCTGTCATGGACAACAAATCCTGAACGTGTCATGTAATCTATAAAACCATCTTTCTGCAAGTACCAAAACAAAACATCAAGTTTTACATAGAGCTCACCAGACACCCTAAATATAGGACACTACCATACCCCTATAATATAAAAAAACTCAGAAAACTGAACAAGCACAATTAAACTGTCAAGGAAAAAAGGAAGAAATTCTACTTTAAAACCCTTACAATAATGGCACAGATAGTTAATAAGTAATAGCCCAAGCAGCAAAATACCATTCAGCTCTAAATTACTTTGCAATTTTATTCACTCTTATGAGATAAAATGCCTTGTTGAAAGTGCAAGATACATGGGCTACTCATAAGATCTTGCCAACATGAAATCTGATGATGCCTGAGCTAAAATGAGTACCTGCTTTTATTCCCCAGGGATCAATGACCCGCATGTGGTTACATAGGTGTATGGTACAAAAATCCAGTGATCAGTATAAAAAAACCAAAAGCCTGCAGAGTGTATAAAAATATATGTTTGGGTCAATCTTTTTTTTATAATTAAATGTTTGTTTATTTTCGTTTAAAGGGCAGGAACACAGTGTTAAGTCACAGCATCAACAAAAACATCCCAGCCAGGATTCCTCCTTTGGATTAACAGACTATGGTGGTAGCACAGTATATATAACAAGCTATTGTATATTTTAATGTTGTCATCTCAACTACTTGGATTACTAAAATAAATGTACTGTAGCACAATAACAACTGAGTACAGAACACAGTAAGTATATGACTTGTACCTCATCGACTGCAGTTTAGAAATTGTCTATGGGTTGAATATATCTGAGCAATTAAAGTTACACTAAGTCACATTAGATATTCATAACTCAGGGTTTCATTTAACTCCAGAAATTGATTAGTGTTTTGCTCATAAAAGTGCTAAAACATTGTGAAAATGCATAGCACTTGCCTCATTGTGTTAAACAAACATAGCACTTCTAGAAAACCTGTAAAAATACTTTCTGTACAGTTAGCATTGTCCCAAGAAAAAAACTGCTAATCAATTATTTAAAACCCTCTGATAACTAAATATCCTAATAGTTGAAACTAGTGTATTAGATGCTCCAAGCATGTCTGCCCAGAACTGATGCCTGCATTCACGTATTGCAAATGAACCAGTACTGTGGGATAATAACGATTAAACCCCCTGATCTCTTTGATGGGTTGTTCCTGGCTCTGCATTATTTACATAATGTCTCTTGGAGTGATGCAAGTGTGGGGCAGTTGGCAGTCGGGGTGAGATGCGGAGGGGGGGGAACTGTCAGCTTCCTTAAGGCTAAGTGCCAACTAGCAGAGTGGGCTATGCGCTCAAAGGTGGTGAACCTGTGTGTTTCCTTGTATCATATGATGAGGCATATTGTCTCTCTGTGGTAGTTTGCAGTACTGAGAGGTGAGATTGGGCCCCATATCTCCTGGTAGTCTCATTTTACCAGTGACATTGTAGTGTACCCTCTCATTAGTCACCATTTTTACCAGTTCTGTTAGCAATTCTATGATAGCAGGAGCCAGAGGGTTCCTCCAGTGTTTCAATAGGAGGTACTTGGAGGTTATCAGTGCCCCTAGAGTCCATCTGCAACTGTCCTTTGAGAGGGGATCCGAGATGTCTTCCTGTGAAGAAAAGTCTAGTATTATTAGAGTATGTTAGGATAATTGTCCTACTAAGAATGTCCCTGAGAATCTCCTGAGCCCTTCCCAAAAGATTTGGAGGACAGGGAACTCCCATATAATGTGAGTAATGGCACCCTGCACATGTTCACACCTCCAACACTTATCTGAGGCTACCAGTTCCCCACTATGTAGTTGTTTGGGGGGGGTCCTGTGCCATCGATGTATTATCTTGAACTGTGTAAACCTATTCCTTGTGTTCCCTGCAGCAAGCCTGCTGTTCTGCCACACCGTGGTCCAGTCTTGAGAGATAGTTTATGTGAAGTTCAGCACTCCATTTTTGATGGAGTGTTTCTGTATGGTCCAGTTGAAGACTCAGAGGCCCCTTGTATATGTCCCTAGTGAGGGGAGGTGTGGTGTCTTTGTGCCAGACCACTATGTCCATGGGTTGCTTATTCCCCAGCCTATATAGTGGTTCCAAAAAAGCAAGTAGAGCATGCTGTATCTGAAGGTACTGCCAGTGCTGCATTTCCCTAGGCTAAATTCCTAAGGTTTTTAGATATCCTGCACCAGAATATATAATCTGATATAAGCTGTGTGGGCCTTTTTGAGACCAGTTCTGCCAGTTGGGAGACTCTATACCAATCTGGATGTGTGAGTTCCACCACAAGGGAAGCAGAAGTGATTTTGTTGGCTTCCACCCAGCTGCTTTACTGTGTTCCAACCATGTAGCTTTAGTAGGGGGTAGCATGGGGTGTGTGGCCAACATTGCTGGGAGCTTCAGAAACATGATTGCCTCATGCACTCCTGTTCTTAGCACATGGGTCTCACAGTTGGCCCATTTTGGGGATGTAGTCTTGCTTGATGAGGGTATCGTACAGGCTATTTTCACAAGCAGGTGTGCCTCATGTTTCAGAAAGAAGTTGGGAAGCTTCCAACCCCCTTGTTCATGGGGTCTCATTAACTTACAGTGACTACTCCTTCTGGGACCCTTGCCCCATACGAAGGTGAGCATATTTTTATCTAGCACTCACAGTACAGTATGTTAGTGCTACTCTGAATGAGGATATTATCCAGCAAATATTATATCTGAGGAGTTGGCATCATTGTGTATGCATGTACCCTTCCCCAGTGTGAGAGGTGCGGTCTGCTCCATCTATCCAACTCATTTGCCAGGTCTTTCTGGATTTGTCAGAGGTTGAGCAGCCCCAGCAAAGAAATGTTGCATGTGAAATGTACTTCCATGTACTTAAGACACTCTTTAGCTGGTAGAAGGTCCCAGGGAAAGTGTGGGAGTATGGTGATGCTCTCTTGTGAGGGCAAAATGAGGGAGTTAGATACATTGGCCTTGTAGCTAGAAAGGGTACCATATTTGGCTAGTAAATGAAGCACCATTGAGACCGATTGCTCTGGCTTAGGAGTACCAGCATTATGTCATCTGCACACACTAGAGCTTTATGAACCTCACCCATGTGTATTCCATGGATGGAGGTGTCCTGTCTAATGGCCTGCATAAGGGGTTCCAGTGCTAGAATGAAGAGTAAGGGTGATAGAGGACAACCTTGTTGGGTACCTCTCCCCATGGAAAAAGGACTGGATATTGTTCTGTTTGTGGTCACTGAGGCTGAGGCCCCATTGTACAAGATATGGATACAGCCTATAGAGCTATCCCAAGACCAAAGTGCTTGAGAACCTAGACTAGATAGGACCACTCCATCCAATTGAATGCTTTCTCTGCATCAAGTGAGAGAAGCACTGTCCCCTAGTGGGATGAAGTTACTTTCCATATAAGATTCGGGAGCTGATGGGTATTGTCAGTGGCTTTCCCCTTGTGAAACAAACCGGACCTGGTCCAAGTCTATTAGTGTGGCTATGGCCTCTTTAAGCCAGGTGGCTAAGGCTTTTGCATAGACCTTACAGTCCACTGTGATGAGGGATATGGGTCTATAACTATCACAAGACAAAAGGTCCTTACCCTCGTTGGGTATCAGAGTAATGACTGCTGTCTGCATGGAGGGAGGCTGTCGATCTTCCCATATGGTTTCCGATAGGGAGTCTGTGACAGGTTTCAGCCGTATTATTCAGAAGAGAAAAAGGAACTCCACAGAGAGTCTGTCTGTCCCTCAGCTTTTCCTCCCTGGCATACAGCGCTAGGCTTGTTCTGTCTTGTCCTTCATGGTGGGAGCTTCAATGCAGTATCTTATTTCCTGACTCATCTTTGGTAGGCATAACGGCTCAAGAAACTGAATAAGGTCTTGCTCACTGTGTTAGACGTCTTGCTTGTAATGGTTCTGATAGAAGTCTCTGAACTCTTCATTGATCCCTTTTGGGTCAGTTTTAATCTCACCGTGAGACAACTTGATACCAGCAGCTCTTGAATGGTCCTGTCATTTCTTGAGCTGATATGCTAAGACATGTCCTGGTTTCTCCCTGTCTTCCAAGAAGTGCAGGTTAGTGTAGAAAAAGGCAAACTCTGCCTTCTGGTGCAGATACATGTTAAGCTTATATCTTGTGACTGTTATGTAAGGGAGGAGACCTTTCTTCCTAACAGGGTCAGCCCTACATCTACTTTCCAGCTGTTTCAGTGTATCTGTCATCTCCTCCAGGTCTATGCACTTGGTGCATTTGATATGGAAGGCATGGCGGATACAGCATGTCCCATATGTAGGCTTTCAGAGCATCCCATCTAACTACCGCAGCCGTATACCCACATGGTTTGTGTTAAGGAAGGTCTGTATTTCCTGAGTAGGTGCTTTACAAAAGGATTCATCCTTGAAAATTGAGGAGTTGACGCTGTACTGCTTCTGAGGGTGTGTTGGGGTATTCGGGGAGCCTTGAGAAAGAGACCAGGGCATGATCTGAAAAAATAATTATTCCATTTGATGCAGTCAACACACTGTGTGCCAGCATTTTAGTACCAGCCACATCTCTATCCTAGAGAATGAGTCATGCAGGGCAGAGTAGAATGGGTAATCTCTCACTTTAGGGTTTGCCATGTACCATATGTCTAGGAGGCCCAACTCAGCCACCATATCTGACAGGGCCTCCAATGCTGGTGATCTGAGTCCAGCTGGGGCTTTATTCCTGTCCAGGAAATCATCCATGACTGTGTTCATGTCAGCCACTAGGAAGAGTAATGTTTTCATGTGTATTGCCAGTAACTGTGCAACATCACAGAAGAAGTTGGCCTCTGTGGAGTTGGGTCCATAGACATTGCACAGAGTTACCTCCTATCAATGCAGCAGGCCTGTATCAATAATGTACCTGCCCTCTTTGTCTCTATAGGTCTCTTTCTTTTGAAAAGAGATCGATTTGAGGACCAGAATGGCCACTCTCCAACTTCTAGAATTGTATGAGCTGCCATAAACTTGGAAGACCCAGCCTGTCTTGAGTTTCTCAGTCTCAGCCTGACAGAGGGGTCTCCTGTAGGTAAACAATGTCTGTCCCCCTCTCTTTTGAGGTGGTCTAGGCTCTTCTTGTGTTTAATAGGGGAGATTACATCTTTAATGTTCCAAGAGATACGTTTAAGTGGGTGACCTGCCATAGCGGAATATGAGGAGTATTAAAGGATATAACTATTTCTGTGTGCATTGCCCATTCAAAGACGCAGTGCATTCAGCACCCAGTAAGTTTCCTTATGCCACAGTCTAGGGAGGATGTTTGGTTCCCACCATACATAAGAGAATGCAAGTAACAATGAATACTCAAGTTACTTAGCTGAGCGTATCTAGTAATGATTCTAGACCAAAGCAGTAACCACAGAAGTATTAAATAGTAACAGTAACTTGATCTTAACAAAAACTATTTATGTACCACAACAATAGTAGGGTGATCGCATAACATTTTTAGGGCAGGGGCACTTACCCTGTGTGAGGGCAGAGACCCATGAAGCAGAAGTCCCCTGTCCCACATGCTACCACTGATGTGGGACAGTATAATATGCAGGTGCATGCCCCAGAGCCAGTAATGTTGGAGAGCACCAGGTCAGTACATCCTACCATGCTGTAGGCTAATGCAGGCAAGTTCAGCTTTATGTGAAATGGGGATGTGGGGATGGGGATGTGGGAGCGGAAGGGGAGTAGGTTAGTCTCAGCAGCCATCTGAGAGGGACGAGGTTCTTACTTTGAGCAGATTGTATGTCTATTGGCCAAGAGGGTATGGTATGGGTATGCCATTATTGGTCATGTGGTTGATTGAGCTATTCGAAATGCCATTGCTCCCCCCTTTTTAGTTGGTGCTATAATGTTCTGGTAATTACAATAAGTACGTGGAGTGGGCGTATTATATGAATGATTGAGTCAAATGCTCTGTCCTCTACAAATGAGATGAGCACTATTTAAGTGGACTCTGTCCCCTAGGAGATCTGTGTGATCCTCTGTACCACATCTTTCATGATCTATATCATCAAACAATCAGTTTAGACCATCATTGTGTCAGAAATATTGATTGAATATAGTGGATGGAGGTTGAGTATCCTGGCCATCAGTATGCATACTTAGGGCAGTGCTCAGGGGTATTCGTTTCCAGTTCTCACTCTTTTCTGATAATGCATAGGTGGGCAGGGGTAGGACATTAGTCAGCCATGTGGGAGTGGTGTTTCTCTTTGTATGAAGTCAGCTAGAGCTTGGGAACCTAGGTCTATCTCATTGTGAGAACGCCCATGGGCAGAGACACTAGGAGCATATCCAGGGGTAGAATTTAAGAAAAAAAAAAGTGGTATTCTTGGTGGAATACCAGATGCAGAATTTTGGCATTCCACCTAGAAATTTGGTATTCCATCCAGTTTTAATGGGTTTTCATATATTTTAAAGCTAGAATACTTGAAATACAACAATCGCTTTATGAAACCCCAAACATAAATATATTTCAGCACACTGTTGAGCCCCATCTCTACAGGTTTCTACATGCTGGTCACTGCAGCAACCTCCCACAACAGTGACAAAAATCTTCACAATATTGGCAACAAAGATTCAATTATTTAAGCAAAGAGCAATAAATATTACTGTGATGAGATAAGGCCATATGTTATTGTTTTGGGTCACGTTTGATATAATGTTATGCATGTAATGCATCAGAGATGCCATAGTGGCCAGTGTAAGTGCAAGGGATCATGGGTACAGGTACATGGGCCCTGTAGGAATTATGTTGTAATTCTTGTTACTGGGCAAAGAATCTGTCAGCTACTAGCCAGGAGGTAGAATTAATTAAATTATTTTAAAGAAGACAAAAGAATAATTAAGCAGAGCTGGCAAGCAGGCAGGACCATTTGTGTCTGAAAAGACCACAGCATCCACTGGAACCTGGATGTCTGGTTTCCCATTCCCATTGTCTCTGCAAGGCTACACTGACTTAATCTCATTACCAGCTGAATGAGCTACAATTTAAATAAATTACTGTGCTAAATGTAGCTTAATTACAGCCATCTACTAGGAGGGAGGCTGGATGTTACCCCAGGATTCTGGTTTAAACTGATTGGCCTCTGAGTTTTTCTCCCATATTCAGAACTGCATATCTGTGTTTTGTAATAAAATAATAATATGTGATTGGTTGCTTAGCCATAGAAACAGAATGCTAGCCAATCGCAGGGCCAGCCATTACCAACTGGACCTGCCCTTTTGAAACCCCTTAAAACAAGGATGCAGAGGGGTATCTGAGCCTTTTTGGTTGAAGCCTTTTACCTATTAGCCTTTTCGACATATAAGACCCTGCCATCTGCTTGGACAGCAGAGACAATTTCTCCTAGACAAGAGCCAAGACTTCAGCTATCACTTCAAAAGGACACTTTGCATTTCAAAATTTCAACAACCGAAGGACACTGAGGTGGAACTTTAAAACTAGAATCCTCAAAGTTTAGTTTTTTTGTATACTTCCCATTTTATTTTCAGTATCCTGTAACCATCTAAAATTATTTGTCTTTATGTTATTTACTGTTTTTTTTTATTAATTTAAATTAGTAAAGCCTTTGGCTTTTTTTAAAATAAGTCCACCTATGTTGTTTGTGTGTCTGCTGCCTTGGTAAGGGTTGTTCAAATGATACTATGGCTTTGTGATGGTTTTAAGGCCAAACACTACCAAAGTGAAGTAACACTAGGGACTTTGAAGAATGGAGGGGAGGAAATATGAAGGATCTCAGGAGGAACCTGTGGGGGAATTTGAACTGAGCTCTGCATTTCAGGGGAAAGACACATAATAGTACGTATAAGCCCCCAAAAAAGCTTATACACGCCTATGGCTTTCTGGTTTGTGGTGCAGTGGCTGAGAGGGTTCTACCTCAGGAACACAGACTCAAGACCATATTTATATCCCCTCGCATGAACAGAGGGTGCCCTGGGATTCTCTGGCACATGTTCAGTTATGAAACAGCGAGCATACTAGAACTACAGAGAAAGGGTATCCCTAACTCCCCCCCCCCAATCACAGGAGGGATTTGTTGTGATACAGAGAGAAATCCTGCACCATCAGAATGAGCTGGTGACAGCTGCAACATAAACAATTACATAGCAGCAATACCAAAGTTGTGGTCACTGGCTGCCAAGTCTGCTCCCTGTGTAGTGACAACCCACACATAAAACTAGACATCACATGATTGGGCAGCTTTAATGACTCACTCTTATTATGCACAACATGCAATATAGAGAATAATGGCTATGCAACTGTGTGTTATGTATTTTGTTTACTCTCCCAAGGTGTGTGATGCCACATAAACCTCAAGAGCGAAGCTGAAGAGGTTTTTGAAGACGTCACACACCAAGGGGGAGTAAAAAAATACATAACATTAATGTTACATAGACATTATTTTTTATAATTGCTGGTGCAGGGACTTGCTTTATTTTCTTTATGGAAAACTGCTGTTTCAATGTGAGACGAGACGATGGATAGCGAGAGAGTGAGTGCTTCCACAGCTGTGCGAGCCGCTAATGGTAAGTGGCCTGAAAGTGCAGTCTCGAGACAGTGTTTGCTTGGGGCATTGACAGAATTGTGTTGAGATTTGTCTCAGAACACCATAATAAGTGGGAAGCCCAGTTATTATGGTGTTTGAAACAAGCCCTGCAACCATATGTAAAAGGGGGGTCACCAGTAATTATAACAACATCATGATCAAATTAGCAACAATCTTAAATTAGCAAATAATACCCTGCCTTGCTGGCTACTTGCTCAGTCTGCTTCCTGTCATGCCTCTGTACCCTCACACAATAGCAGCTGTAAATAAATGACCAAGTTTTATGCAGAGCAACACATTTACCTGTCTTACTGATCACTCACACTACCCAATAGTGACAGAGTCTGCTCCCTACATCACCACATGCCTCTTTAGAATGATTGCTGCTGTCCTGGTTTTATTTAATATGGCTATGGTGTAACTCGGTCTCTGTCAGGCACAGCAGCATACGGTCAGTCTGAAGAGGTTCCCAAACTGGTCAGCAGTCCCTCCAGAGGAGATTTACACCTGGGTTCCTGTGAGTCCGACTCACTCACTCACGTTAGACTCGGGAGAAAGAAAATGCAGCACATTACCATAATTGCTCCTGTTGTGTTCTTCCTCCCAGCTTTGCTGTGCTTACTTGCCCATCACCCCCCATTTGTGCTTGCCCCCCTTCTTTTGCGCTTGCCCCCAACACCCCCTGCCCTTTTGTGGCATCCAGGTAGCTTTTTAGCCTGTCTTACAAGCAAAACTTACAGAAGCCAGCAGCAGGACTTGACGACTCACTGACAGACTCCCAATGATCTTGAGCCAGACTGAGAGTGAGCAGCACCAGTAGCATGTCCCCCCTCCAGCCCTCCATACTTACCAGGCCATCAGACTACTGACTTCTCTTTTCTGGGCTTGCTGCTCCTCTCTGGATCACTCACTCCCTCTCGACCCCCGGCATCTCGAGACTGAAGATGCTGGCTTCTCTAACGATTGTGGAATGGTCACAGCACTTGATGGCACAGACTGACTGAATTCCTGACCCAAACTTAAGCCTAGAGATGGTGCCAACTAGAAATGGCATTCCCTCACATACCACAGGCTTGATTTCAGCAACAGCTCCTCCTCTCACATCTTTTGATCTTTGGGAGCTCACTTTGGTGGCGTTTCAGCAATTATTGGCGGTGCTCAGCCGCAGCCCCTAGCAGCAATCAGAGAAACAGCAGCTCACTGCATGTCAATATCCGGGAAAAAAGGTATTTCAGATGGGATACTAGGGCTCAAGTTTTGGTATTCTGGCATGATTTTCGGTACCCAAAGTATATCGGAATACAGCCAAATTCAAGCCCTGATCTCCTAAGTTTGATCGGGATGGGGGGGAGAGTAATTTATGTTTTATTGTGCCACTCTGTCTTGGCTATTCTACTTTAAGATCATATCTGTCTTGCCCATTCTACTTTATGATCATATCAGTGCAATAGCATCCTGTCACAGCATGATCATTCAGTTGTGGTAATACTGCAGTTGTTCTGGTGTTAGTGAAAATTACTATAGATAAGCTCCCCTCTAGTATGTTCAGCTGTCATTAGCACAGGAAAGAGGCCTCCTATAATTCTTGTACCATTTGTCCCCGAGTCTACTTGGGTGAATAAAGCTTGTGAACTTAACCCTCCTGGCAGAGCTACTGGTATGTTTTCATCTGTGGTTATCTAACTAGCTGGGGGTCCCATAGGGACTACTGACAAGGACTGATTGGGGATAACAGGTTTGTTTGGTGCAATATAAGGAACCTGCTTGCATGAAAGTGCACATCTCTGAGCAGACTGTGGTATAAGATGCACCTGCTGTCATCCCTCATGAGCTTCTCTCATTTCTGAGCTAGTTCCAGAGGTGGAAGTAGTTGCTTCTTAGGTGTGGGTAGGGTATATCTCAATCACATTTCCTCATCTGTTGTGAAACATATAGGAAACACTCTGTTTGCAAATATGTTTATCTATGAATACTCAAAACCTACAAGGTTTCAATCCTGTGTGAGCATGCACACACTCGAACAGAATACAGTATGATTGCCCTTGGCAGCTTCCCTCGCTGATCCTATTTGCTACTGCACTGAACTTTAAGGGAGGAACAATTAACGTCATATCTGAAACTAAGATACATTTCAAAACCAGTGCCTATCTCAATTGTAGAATTCATGAAGGGGCTGTCAATAAGTGTTCTGGTTGATGAATCTCTGCCAGCAACTAATCAGTTGTATGCCTGCTCAAGCAAGTGCACTCTTGATCAAATACCATAATAATGGCCCTGACAGTTGTCTAGGTCAGCCCCATGGATCCCATGTAGGTCTGTGTCATTGGGAGCTCAGCAGAGGGGATGCCAACAATGGATCAAGGCTGACTGGACAAGATATACTGATAGGCAGGGAGCTTGTACACAATATTGAGCCTTAATGTCCTACCTGTCAGGTATTGTACTTCTGCATGTCACCTGCCACCTTACCCATAACATTCTGCATAATTCTCAAGGTACAGTACATTCGTCAAGTGGATAAAGCACAAATAAGGATAGAAGTGAGTAGGATGTTTCAGGCTCATTTAAGTAGCTCCTCAAATGAAGTAGTGTGGTCAGGAGGGGAAAGAGGCGTATTGGCTGCCCTCCTCATGTTAGAAAGGGGGTGGATATGCTGTAGAAGAAAGGGTATACTTAGCTCCAAACTCGATACCCTGCTAAACTCATTCTACCACTTTGCCACTTCATTGTCTCCTCTCACTCACCACTGTCTTCTCTACTCCTCCCTCTCCTTTATGTATCTACATGCAAGGCATCATCTTCTTGGCTTTACCTTCATTGCCAAATTCTGGTTTGGTACTCTTCCTGCCTACTTTAATGCCTGCCTTTCTCCTTCCATTCCCACCACTTATTTCATCCTCTCCAGGGACACCCATGCTTTCTTCCTTCCCCTTCCTCATACTGGCATAGGCCAGGCAGCTTTCTCATACCACCTTCCTCACCTTTGGAACAAGCTTCCCTGTGACACTCATCACTCCCCCACTCTCGCAGCCCCCAAATCCTTACTCAAAGCTATTCCTACACTACATACTCCTGTTTTTCAACCCCTCACTCTCACCCCCCCAGTCGACCACATTCTATCCTTACAGGACACCCCTCACTATCCCTCAAATAGATACTAAACCCAAGACAAAGTTGTTTTTTTGGTCCAATGACTTATATTTATCCAAAATGATGCCCCTCCAACTTTTTGCAACTAAGCTAGTGTATTTTTGCTTCCTCTTTGGAATGTGTTTTGCACAAAGTGTACCTTAAGTTGAAATTACTGTATATAAAATATGTTATTTTCTTTTGTCTCATTTATCTCTGTGTACAGTGTGCTCCATAATTCTGTATTTATTACCAAGTAGTGTTTATTACTCATATATCTGAATTGCTCTGCTTTTACTGTTTGACTTGTAAGTTCCCAGGTCGCACCTTATTTATTTATTTAATTTTGGTAACTGGGTGGGCACACTGAGACAATTACAGTCCCTTTTCAGGGCCGACCCAGAGAACAATAGGGTAAAGAGAAAAAAAGTTCCAGATGCGATATAAACTAAAATAAGGCTGAGTACATCTGATAGAAGTTCAAAACAATCATCAAGATAAAAAGTACAGGAGGGAATATGTCCCACATTTCCAAACAGATACAGAAGCTATATACAGAGGGAGGTACACAAACTACAATGGGTAGCAGACAAGGAGTCAGAGAGTCCACATGCATGAACATATAGAGGGGCAGCAGGGTTTTGTCAAGTTTAGGCTGGGGAAAGGGAAAACAAGGTGGATCACAAAGGTGAGTAGGCCAGGGGGTGCAAATTGCAAGGGTGGAGGGGAGAGTTCACCTGAAACAGGAGCAGGTGGTAGAGTTCGATAGAATAGAGTGCAGATTTGATTGGAAGAGAGGTAGGGAGGTACAAGACAAGACTGAGGGTGCATAGAGTTCCAATCAGACACAGCAGCAAACGAGAATGATTTGAGAGCAGCTGCCAGTCTGAGTTTTGGTTTTATGAGGAGTAGCAGAGATTCAGATCTAAGAGCTGTGGGAGCTTGTCTCAGGCAAACTACTTCAGACAGGCGGAGAGGAGTAATTTTGTGCACAAGCATATGTAGGAAGCTCAGAGAGGTATACCTAAGTTTAGATTTATAAGGCAGCCAGTTCAGGGATGCGAGAACACTGCAGTGGTGGTGCATGGCACTTGTCTCCAATGTGAACCTACCCACCCTGTGGTAGGCCTGAGTAAGGAGAGCCATAGAAGAGGCATTAGTGGATTGCTGAAGAGGTGCACCATAGGTTAGGGTAGGGAGCAGGGATGCATAGGTAATCTTAGTGCAAGAAGCAGAGGTTATCAAGGGGCGAATGTGGTATGAAAGACCCATCTTTTGGTTCAGAGATGTGATCAGGTTAGATTCATGGGCCTTAAAAGAGAGTGAGGGATCCAGGATAATGACCAGGTACTTGAAGGTAAGAGCAGAATCAAAGGCATCACCATTGGATGAGGTAATATGGAGTGAGGGGGGTTGACTTGAGGAGGGGGAAGAGGGCGAGCGAACAGCATGCATTTCATTTTCTTAGTGTTGAGATCAAGCTGATTGCTCATGAACCATCATTTGAGGTTAGCAATGTCAGAGCAAGATCATTATTTATCTGACCAAGGTCCGGCGAGGAATGGTAGATTATAGCATCATCTGCATATAGATGCACTGATGACCCACCGCAGTGATTTGGCAGGTCATTGATAAATAATGAGAACAGAATTCCCTTGACTTGTGATTACAGCCTTTCTGTGTAAAGTGGTTGCGGGCCAGATGCTACGGCACCTCAGCCCCCCCCAGCCTTTTGTTGTGCTAATTTTCAGCCCCCTGCCCTGCACAGACGCTTGCCACTGCTAAAGCCTTAACTGATGTGCCTTCTCTGTTTCCTCCCAGTAGCGGACCCCCTGTTGCAGCCCTCAGTCGAAACACCAGGGGCCTGACTCCAGGACCAGTGGGCGGTCGGCAGCTGCAAGCCGGCACAAGGGACCACAGGACCGGGAAGGACCGCGTGGGAAGGTACGGAGAAGCCACAACCAATCGGAAGGCGAGCGCTCTCCAAAGCCTTGCATCCGATTGGTCCCCTGCTGTACTCTGAACATTGCATTGCTTACTATCATAAAAAGCTGAAATTTGAAGGGGATCTAATACTGTAAAATATTGGCAAAAAAGGAGCTGTTTTCAACTTGTTGTGGGTTTTGGGAAATTTACAACTGTTGTATCTGTTGACTTGTGATTACAGCCTTTCTGAGTAAAGTGGTTGAGGGCCAGATGCTATGGCACCTCAGCCCCCCAGCCTTTTGTTGTGCTAATTTTCAGCCCCCTGCCCTGCACAGATGCTTGCCACTGCTAAAGCCTTAACTGCTGTGCCTTCTCTGTTTCCTCCCAGTAGCAGACCCCCTGTTGCAGCCCCCAGTCGAGTGCCAGGGCCTGGCTCCACCAGCAGGCGGTTGGCAGCCGCAAGCCGGCACAAGGGACCACAGGACCGGAGGGACCACGGGAAGGTATGGAAAAGCCGCAAATGTTATGCCCACCCCTTCCCCCTCTCAGCTATTTCTTATATAGTCAGCTTCCCGCCGAATTATTATTCCCGACCCCTACGCCTTGTTAACCTGTAATCTGCCCTACATCTACCGCGCTCAGCCACCAAATCAGCAGTCCCCCCTGCTGCTCTCTCATACTGCCTGAACTGCCGAGCCAAAGCTTGACCAATATCTACCCACAATCAGCCATGTGTTGTAATAGGAAGCTGGCATCATTATATCATATCTATCTCTCCATCTCCTTGCTTATCCCGCTCGTAAGCAAAACTGTTACATGCAACGTCAACTGATAAATCGAGAGTGTTAGAATCCTTCCTGGAACCCCTCCTCCTACTAAATCCCCTTCCTTATGCTAACTTCTCTTTCATCATGCAGTAGCTGACCAAGTCATATATAAGGGTATACTATTGTGGGCAACACAAAAGTCTTTCATCACAGTACCAGCTGTGCACCAGCTGTGCTCCCTATAATGGGGGCACCCCTCTGGATCCTACTCGCTCTGCTACCTATGGAGAGCAGTGAAAAAAGTTATCTCTCTCGCACAATCAGTCAGGGAGATGTGTTACCTTATTCTAATTACAATAGTGCCTCAACAATCATAAGGGACTGGATTTGCATTTATGACCTGCCAATGCTGTATCACAATCCATGGGGCAACCACCAAGTTGGGACTCAAGCAGACTTACTGTCACTTGGGACTTTGCTTCAATACTGGGTTTACATTTTCTCATTGCGCCTGTCTACCAGACTTTTAGTCAGTGCTCTGACAGGATCTTATGACTCCATATATGATTGGCATAAACTAAGAAAGAAGTAAAAAAAAAAAATAAAAAGAGGGCAGTGAAAATAATCCTTAATTATTCTTTTGAAGCAGTCGTAAAACTCTTGATATTCTTACTGTTCTGTGCCGGAAATGTGGAACTTAATCCAGGTCCAACAGAGCGCATCACTGCTCTAACTGACTTAGCCAAGATCAAAGGGCTAAGCTTCCTACATATCAATGTATGCAACCTGCTAAAAAAGCTAACGATGATTCAAGCCTGGGTTAACCACACATCACCAGATATACTACTCACGTCAGAGACATGGCTCAGACCTGCCACAGCAGACAGAGACATAAACTTATCCAATTATCAGGTCTTCAGAGCTGACTGCCTAACAAGGGGCGGAGGTGTAGCTATATATGTGAAGGACAATTTACCTGTAACCTGCCTTGACTCATCATCCATGGCAAACGAATATGAATGCCTATCCCTCAAAGTGGCCCTCTCCCATACCGCATCACTACAGCTAATTGGCTGCTATAGGCTCCCCTCAGCTGATCTCAAGCTACTATCCCATTTGGGTGATCTAATCACCAAGGGAACAGAAGAAGCTATCATAATAGGAGATTTAAACCTAAACTGGCTTTCCAAAGCAGCTGCACCCTTAATTTCATTCTGTGATATATATGGGCTTACACAACTTATAGATGAACCCACCAGAGCCAATAAAAAGAATCAGAGCAATAGTACCCTGCTAGATGTCATATTAGTGAGTAAACCTCACCTCTTCTCACATGCCGGAGTATTATTCAATGACATTAGTGACCATTGCCTTATTACAGGAATAAGATCAGCTTGCAAACCATCTTCCCCTGCTAAGTTTACACCAAGGAGGTCAAAAAAAAAATTCAACGTTGAGGCGTATCTGCATGAATTAAATCACTCAACACGTTGGCAAGAATTCTACCTAGCAAACACAGTGGAAAAAGCGCATGAGGTATTGAATGACTTAATTACAGATGCACTTAATACCCATGCCCCAATTTCTACGGTACGCACAAAAAACAAAACCTGCTGATGGTTCACATCTGAGCTCAAAACCGCCCTTCTTGACAGAGATAAGCTGTGGAAAAAGGCATGTAAAACCAAGAATCTGACTGATTGGATGCTGTTTAAAAAAGCTAGAAATAGCTGTACCAGGAAAGTGCGGGATGTTAAGTCTGCATATTATATGTCCGAACTTAACTCCTCCTATCATAATCCTGCCAAGTTCTGGAATACCATAAAGGACATAACAGGTCAAGATCCTAGCACTACACTCCCAGTCAAAATACACTACAATAAGGGATCAGTCTCTGATAGACTGGAAATACTGGAATCATTTGATAATCATTTTGCAACTGCTGGCCTAGCATTCAACATCTCTCCGGCTAACCATCTACGCTCTCAGCTAGGCATTAAGAGTCCTGATGTTCAGATAACTGAATCTACCTTCTCCTTCAAACCAGCCACTTTGAAACAAGTCAAGACCTAATTTCTCAGCTTTAAGTCAAAAACGCAGGTGCAGACTCCTGATCCTTATTTTCTAAAAATTGCCATGCAAGCACTAGCAGTTCCAATAACATACCTATTTAATCTATCATTAAAAACAGGCTCTATTCCCTCAATCTGGAAAACAGCTAGTTATCCCCCTACTGAAAGCAGGGGACCCCATGGACCTCAATAACTACAGACCAATCTCTATCCTACCGGTGCTATCCAAGCTGCTTGAAAAAATAGTGAGTACTCAACTAAGAGGATATCTTGAAGAGGCTAATCTGCTAAACCCTGCACAATCCGGATTTAGAGCCAAACATAGCACCATCTCAGCTCTGGCCAAAGTAACAAATGATTGGCAAATTGAACTGGACAAAAAAAATTGTGTATGTGCTGTATTCCTAGACCTGAGTAAGGCATTCGACACGGTCGACCATGATCTACTCCTCTCTTCCTTGTACTCCATAGGACTAGATTCATCTTCCCGTAGATGGTTTAATAGCTACCTCATGGGAAGGACTCAGCAAGTGAAATGTGAAGGAGAGCTATCTCCACTTAAACCTCTGCAAAGAGGAGTTCCCCAAGGATCCATCCTAGGCCCAATCCTATTTGCCATCTACATCAATAACATCGACATTAATCTCACCAAAGCCACTGTACACCTGTTTGCGGATGACACTGTATTATATGTCAGTAACCCCTCACCTGGATCAGCATGTGAAGAGCTACAAGCAGAATTCAATATACTTCAACATCAGTTACTGGAAAAACTTCTCTAAATGCAAAAAAAAAAAAAAAAAAGGCAATGTTTTTCTCCCCCCAAAATCAAACCGGTAACTCCTTTCCAAACAATCTCCCCCAGCTTTCCACTGTTATGGGTGAAAATCTTGAATTTGTTAAAAAATTCAAATATCTGGGGGTCTGGTTAGATTATAAACTCAACTACCTAACTCACTTGGAAGAGCTACTGAAAAAACTCTGGCAGAGGCTTGGTCTCTTTCACAGAATAAAGCACTTTCTAAATAGGGCTTCTAAAAAGAAGTTGGTCCAGGCCACATTTCTCTCAGTATTGGACTATGCAGATTTCCTATACGGTCGCTGCCCTAACTCTTATCTGTACAAACTGGACACACTTTACCATAGAGCATTGAGGTTCATTACAGATCTTCCCCTCAGCACTCACCACTGCTCGCTCTATGCTGCAGTTGGATGGACTTCACTCCATTTCAGAAGAAACAGGAATGCCATACTATGGATATATAGGGCATTATCTAAGAAGCTCCCAAACTATATCTCAGACTGCTTCACACAAGTCACAGCAAGTAAATATGCCCTAAGAAGCCTCAACTTCTTCATGCTTAAAGTGCCCAATTTCAATACCCGACACGAGAGAACTGCTATCAGCTACATACTATCTACATTATGGAATATGACGCAGAAGACCCTGAAATTGACCAGCTATATAACAGTTACATCCTTCAAACATCTGTACTCGAGGCTTATCCAAGAAAAATGTAACTGTTTACACAAGTACTAGAGTATTATATTAGTAGTGCTAATCTTATCCTTCCCCCTCCTCAGACAGTCATTCCATGGAATGAATCCACACTTATCAAGTGCCTCCACCCCTCAGATGTACTACACCCCACCCTTCATCCAGCTCCCGTCACTTCCTTATATACATCATAGCCCTATACCCCTGTCATTCAACCCCCAGTACAGGCCCCAGCCCTTTCTCAGACATCACTTATCCATCCACTTTATAACTATTATCACCTTCTACGTTCCCCACAAACTAGGCAATCCACTCCTGCTCCCCCTCCTCTTGTCCTCTATTATCTGTTAATTATTGAAGTACTGAATACTATGCTTAGGATGTATGTTTAGACAGTGTGGTTTTTGAACTTTGTATATAATAGATCATTTTGTATGTTGTATATCTGTTGTAACTATGTAAACTGAACCTTGACCTTACCAGGTCCATCTTGCAAATGAGCTGTGCTCAATGATGTTCGCCTGGATAAATAAAGATTTGATTGACTGATTGATTGAGAATTGGACCCAAGATGGAACTCTGGAGAACCCCATGTGATATCGTTCTAAGACTAGAGAGTGTACCGGCCTACTTAACCCTTTGTCTTCTGCAGGATAAGTAACTATGGACCCAGTCTAGGGAACTAGTATCAAAGCCAATAGAATGCAGCTGATGGAGCAGGAGACCATGGTTCACCAGGTAAAAAGCCTTGGTAAGGTCAATAAAATAGCACCTGTTGCAGAACCCTGATCTATGGCATGGAAGATGTCAGTGGTTACTTTTGACAAGGCTGTAAGAGTACTGTAGTTCATTCTAAAACCATGTTGGTACGGGGAGAACAGATTGTGGTGATCCAGATAGGACAGATGCTGATTAAATATGATTCGTTCCTGTATTTTAGCCAGGGGGCAGAGGATAGAGATAGGCCTGAAGTTTTCAACTAGGGAATTAGGCCCTCCCTTATGGACAGGCACAACTATGGCTACTTTCCACTTGTTGGGGACAGTACAGGAAAGGAAGGACCTATTGATAAGATCATGTGCAGGGTGGGCAAGGGCAAGTGTGCCAAACTAGAAGAGCTTTGGCTCTTGAGTATCATGCCCAAGGGAGCTATCTTCTTTTAAACCCTGGAAAAGAGCCTTGGCTCAGTGTGCCTTTCCTGGTTATCAATTTTTAAATAAATAAAAAAAATAAAAGAATGGAATACAACCAGGACCAGTACTATGTCACCACCCCTCCCCCATTACATTAATAGGTACTTAGTATGAATCATGTGTCAAAGTGCATTGTCAAGTCTATACCATAAGTCTCATAGGCTGCATAGCATCAAGCAGTTGTCTACATCAAGGACATATGTCTGTTTGCAGCTTTCTGCTGCCCCTGACTCCAAGCCGCAAATCCTGTGTTTCTCAGGTGTTGTAGCCCTCTCCGTCCATCTCCGAGTGTCCAGTAGTGTTCTCGGCCATGAGCGTGTCTCGTCTTGTTTTACTGCCAAAAATTCCACTGGCATCAGACACTTTCTGGGGTAGAAGCTGGTTCTGTCCTCTTCGGTGCTGGTTCACAAAGAGAATCCAAGCTGGAAACAGAGTGCCCTGATTCCTTGCTCTCTGCTTGGGAATCTTTGTCTGTATGGCTGTAGTCTGGTTTCTGCTTGTCCCCTCCTCTGCGACAGGAGCATTTCCCCTTTGATACTTGCCATTCCATTGGGTCAAGGCACGTTGGCCTAGGATCATTTGGGGAGTGCTGCTGGTGCCAGCTGGGTGTGAGAGGTTGTTTAGATTGTACAGAGCTTGGTGCTCTCCTTACTAGAGACAGATTGTGATTTGTCTGGCCAACTTCTAAGTATATAGTTCTCCGCTTCATCTGGGTAGTTGAAGATATGTGATGCTCTATTCCTCATAATATTTAGTTTGAAAGGGTACAGGAGGCAATAATGTATATTCAACTCCTGGAAAGCCCTTTTGGCCCCCATGTATCCTTTCTTATGCTGTGCCATCTCCGTTGAGTAATCTTTGAAGATAAAGATCCTGTGGCCATTCCAGTACAGTGGGCCTGATCTCTTGCCAGAGTTAGGATCTGTACTCGATGAGTGTAGCGCAGAAACCTTGCCAGTATGGGTCGAGGTCTGTTGCCGGCTTTAGGAGGGGATCCCAAGTAGAGATGCTGGCTGGGGAAATTCTGGCGAAATCGCCAATTTCGCAGAGTGAAACATTTTACGTAATTGTGCCCTTATGGCAATATTTTGCCTGTAAATTTCAGTGAAATTTCACTGTTAATTTCACCTTTCAACTGCACATTTCTCTGCATTTAAGTGTCAGGCGAAATTGGGGGAGAAAAAGCTTATCACATGACTTGCTTTCTAGCAGACTGCTGGTCACATGGGTGACTGCACTTAGGTAGGAAGCCAGACTAAATCTACTTCCTTTAGAGATGTTTCAGCTAAGAAGTAGAAGAAGAGAGAGACTAGGATATCTAACTTCATTGAAAAATTAGTGGAGTGTGTGTGTGTGTGTGTGTGTGTGTGTGTGTGTGTGTGTTTGCATTTGCAGCTTGTTTGATTTCTGATCTCTGTTCCCCATTAGTTTAAAAAGTTAATATTTTCAGTTAGTGGCTTTTCTTCATTTTTATAGTTATCTATCTTTTGTTTTGCGTGTGTGTGTGTGTGTGTGTGTGTGTGTGTGTGTATGTGTGTAAAACGCCCTCCCTTTTTTTCTGTTTTTTTGTGGGAGGAGAAGGAGATAGAAATAAAAATTATGGAGACTAGTAGGAATGAGAAGAAGGCAGCAGGACCACCTGTATCTGTATTAATAGGTGGGCCTTTATGTCTGTTCCCCCCAAAACAGCAGCAGGAGCATTTGCCCCCACCCCCAGCAGGAGAATGTAGCCCCACTCCCCAGGAGCAGCATGAGCCCTTGCCTCATCCCAGCAGCAGCAGGATCCTCCTGTGGCCCCCACCCCAGGCAGCAGCAGCAGCAGGCATCTCCAGATGCCATCCCCTAAGCTGAAGCACTGCCCCCTCACCTCCTCTGAAAAGGAGCATGATGTGCCCACTGGCCCAGGGACATCAGCTGTTGCCCCCCCCCCACAGACAGGGTCATCTGCTGTGTTTTTTTTTTTTTTTTTTTTAGGAAAACCCAAATGACAGCTCCATCATGATCTGCACTTTGTGTGCCAGATCAGTGAGAAGGGGCAAGACTGGGGGTCATTTTGGGACTGGTGGGTAGAGGAGCCATCTGCAGCACCACCATGCTGCAGACTGTCTTGAAAAACAAAAAGAGTTTGCAGCAGGTAGACGGGGTGTTGCTGAGCTGGTAGTAGAAGGTGAAGGGGGCCAGCAGCAGGCAGGGGCCAGTGGTGGGCATAGGCGCCACAGCAGAAGGCAGCAGCAAGAGGCAGGTGCATAGCCCCCATCACCCTCACCCCAGAGACAGAGGCATCGCCGGGTTCATGGTGGGGACCCAGCACAGCCAGCAGCCACCCCAGTGACAGCACCAGCAGCAGTGAATGATGACCTGAGAGCACTGCACAGAGAGGTGGGAGCTCTGCGCAGTGAGTTCAATGATTTCCGAGAGGAGATCGGGGGGACCTCAGGAAACTCTTTCAGGAGCAAGGGAAAATGTTTGAGCTTCTGAAGTTGCTGCATGGTGGTGGCATGTCAGAAAGTGTACCTGGCGCTGGTGCAGTGTAATGGTCAGCCTGCAGACCAGTCAGCGCTGCACTGGCAGCAACCTTTTTTTTTCTTTTCTTTCTCGTGTCCTTGCTTTGTTACTGTCACTCTTCCATCATCTGCACCCTCTAAAAATAACAAAAATCAAAAAACAAAACAAATATATATATATATTTTTTTTTTTCTGTCCTCTTCTTCTATATCCTTTTGTTTGTTTCTGCCTTCTTTGTCTTACGTTCTATATCCTTTTGTTTATTTTATCTTTTCCAGTTGGTTTACACTCCCTCCATTTCCCATCCTCTTTCATATATGAATATGAGTATGGTTGTCCTCCTCCTGACCATGCAGGTCCCCACTCCCCTGTCCCTGCCTCTCCATCCCCTTGTTGTACTTGTAGTACCATGCCCATAAATTGTATACCTTACTACTTTTATCTTACTCCATTTTCCTTTATATGTTTCCTCCTTGCTCCTTCTGTCCTATCCACAAATGTCAAGTATAAGCACTTTACTATGAACAAACCTATTTTCCAAAACTATGTGAGAGTGAACCTTGGCTCTGCTCATGTAAAACAGGGCCCTCAAGTAATGAAGTGCTTCCCAAAAAATGTGACATTAAATTGAGACTGAAATGCGCTGTCAGTCCTGATGTTTTATGGTGCCCCACCAGCAACCAGATATTAATGCTGTTTTGGCTGCCGTTTACAATTGTCTTTAGGCCCTCTCTTGTCCAGAAATTCTGCCACTGCGGCACAGGCAGTAAACATCCAGAAATGTTGCAGAAAAAAATGGTACATTAAACTGGAAGTGGAATCTGGTCTCAGCCCTTATGTTTTAGGGTGCCCCCCCCCAACCACCCAGACATTAAATAGCTGTTTTAGGGCCTGTTTACACAATATTTCTGCCTGAAACTCACTGCTGCCAGTTCAAAACATGTCCAGAAATGTTGCCAAAAAATTTCACAGCACATTGAAAGTGAAATCGGGTCTGAGATATGCAGTTACAGGCTCATACCCACCCTACGGACCCAAATGTGCTGTTTTCTGCATGTTTTACATGCTTTTTGGGCCTAAGTGTTTGGCTGCACGTTCAAATCATATCCCACGTGTCCTGAAATGTTGCCAAAAAATTGCACAGTACTTTTGTAAGTGAAATCAGAATTGAGACACGCAGTTACAGGCTCACACCCACCCTGTGGAACAAAAGTGCTGTTTTCTGTGCATTTTAAAGGCTTTTGGTGCCTAAGTGTGTGGCTGCACGTTCAAATTATGTCCCACATGTCCAGAAATGTTTCCAAAAAATTGCACAGTACATTGAGAATGAAATCAGGTCTGTGACATGCAGTTACAGGCTCACACCCACCCTGTGGATGCAAATGTGCTGTTTTCTGCACGTTTTAAATGCTTTTTGGGCCTAAGTATTTGGCTGCATGTTTAAATCATGTCCCACATGTCCACAAATTTTGGCAAAAGAATTGCACAGTACATTGAGAGTGAAATCAGGTCTCAGCCATGATATTTTATGGCTGCCCACCACCACCCGGGCCAAACGTTGGTCTTTGATCCACTTTTACAATTGTCTTTAGGCCCTCTCTTGTTTCTGCCACTGCAGCACAGGCAGTAAATGTCCAGAAATGTTGCAGAAAAAATAGTACATTAAATTGGAAGTGGAATCTGGTCTCGGCCATTATGTTTTAGGTGCCCCCACCCAGACATTAAGTAGCTGTTTTAGGGCCTGTTTACACAATATTTCTGCCTGAAACTCAACTGCTGCTGGCTCAAAACATGTCCAGAAATGTTGCCAAAAAAATTGCACAGTACACTGAGAGTGAAATAAGGTCTGAGACACGCAATTACAGGCTCACACCCACCCTGCAGACCCAAATGTACTGTTTTCTGCACGTTTTAAATTCCTTTTGGGCCTAAGTGTGTAGCTGCATGCTCAAATCATATCCAACATATCCAGAAATGTTTCCAAAAAAATTACACATTACATTGAGAGTGAAATCAGGTCTGAGACACACAGTTACAGCTCGCACACACCATGTGGACCCAAATGTGTTGTTTTCTGCATGTTTTAAATGCTTTTTGGGCCTAAGTGTGTGGCTGCACGTTCAAATCATGTCCCACACGTCCAGAAATATTTTTTAAAAAATTGCACGGTACATTGACAGTGAAATCAGGTCTCAGCCATGATGTTTTATGGCGCCCCACCACCACCCAACCCAAACAATGGTCTTTGGTCCACTTTTACAATTGTCTTTAGGCCCTCTCTTGTTTCTGCCACTGCAGCACAGGCAGTAAATGTCCAGAAAAGATGCAGAAAAATGGTACATTAAATTGGAAGTGGAATCTGGTCTCAGCCAGCATGTTTTAGGAGTGCCCCCCCACCACCCAGACATTAAGTAACAGTGTTAAAGACTGTTTACACAATATTTCTGCCTGAAAATCACTGCCGCCAGCTCAAAACATATCCAAAAATGTTGCCAAAAAAATGTCACAATACATTGAAAGTGAAATCAGGTCTGAGACATGCAGTTACAGGCTCACACCCACCCTGCGGACCCAAATGTGCTGTTTTCTGCACGTTTTAAATGCTTTTTGGGCCTAAGTGTATGGCTGCACATTCAAATCATGTCCCACATGTCCAGAAATGTTGCCAAAAAATTGCACAGTACATAGAGATCGAAATCAGGTCTCAGCCATGATTTTATGGTGCCCCACCACCACTCGGACCAACGATGGTCTTTGGTCCACTTTTACAATTGTCTTTAGGCCCTGTCTTGTTTCTGCCACTTCAGCACAAGCAGTAAATGTCCATATATGTTGCATAAAAAATGGTACATTAAATTGGAAGTGGAATCTGGTCTCAGCCATTATTTTTTATGGTGTCCCCACCACCACCCAGACATTAAGTAGCTGTTTTAGGGCCTGTTTACACAATATTTCTGGCTGAAACACACTGCTGCTGGCTTAAAAGATGAGATGTCCAGAAATGTTTCCCAAAAAAATTACACAGTACATTGAGAGTGAAATCAGGTCTGAGACACACAGTTACAGGCTCACACCTACCCTGCGGACCCAAATGTGCTGTTTTCTGCACGTTTTAAATGTTTTGTGGGCCTAAGTGTGTGGCTGCACAATCAAATCATGTCCCACATGTCAAGAAATGTTGCCAAAAGAATTGCACAATACATTGAGAGTGAAATCAGGTCTCAGCCATGATGTTTTATGGCGCCCCACCACCACCCGGGCCAAAAGATGGTCTTTGGTCCACTTTTACAATTGTCTTTAGGCCCTCTCTTGTTTCTGCCACTGCAGCACAAGCAGTAAATGTCCATATATGTTGCGGAAAAAATGGTACATTAAATTGGAAGTGGAATCTGGTCTCTCACTGCGAAAAATAATATCTTGACAAGGCTAAATATCTTATTTCACTAACTAAAAATCTTACATTTTTTCCCCAGTAATATCTTTAGACTTTTTTTCTTATTTGGTAAGAAAAAATTGCTTACATCAAAACAAATTATCTTGATTTATCTTGTTTAGAAAAAAGGGCTGATTTTATGGTATATTTTTCCTATTTTAAGCATTTGTAATGCCAATGTTTAAAAATATTATTTTAGAGTTTCCTGGCATCATCCTGTTTTTAGACTGCAGTACTAGTTTTTGGAGTTTTCTTTTTTCTCTAAGTCTGGTTTTATGATTTATGTTTGGAAAGCTTTTTTTTCCCTTTTATTGTTCGCTATAGCCATCCTGCAATCTATACCATTTTAAAGTAACTGAGATTGTTGTATGTGTATTTCTATACATCAGGTTCCTTATATAGGATGTTTGTGAAATAAAGATTTTTATTAGAGGCACCTTTGTTGGCCATGACACTGTGGAACCTCCCTGACTCTTCTTTGATTAGAGTCATGTGTTCTGTATCACCTGCATGCCATCAAGAGCCTGTCTGGTACAGTCCTCAGATGGTTTAATTCATTCATTCCTCACTGGTAGATCACAGTGGGTGGTCTCGTGGGTTTATTCCCTTGAGGCTTTCAGGGAAAAAACATCTTGTGGGGTGCTGCAGAGCTCTGTGTTGTCCCCATGTTGTTTGTGGTCTATATCCTGCCATTAGGAGACATTGAGAGACGTTATGGGCTGAGGTTTCATTGTTATGCAGATGATACACAGCTCTACCTGTCCTTTGCACCTGACCAGGACAGTGCGCTCTCGATCAATAATAGCTGCCTGGTGGAAATCCAGGATAGGATGAGTTCCAGTTGGTTGAAGCTCAATTCTGACAAGACCAAGGTGCTGATGGTGGATCCTGGTCGCCAGATAGAGAGGTTGGGGATGGGGTGCCCCTCAGAACTTTGGCTTGGAAGGTCCCAGTTACTGACCTCTGAACGAATGCCAAATCTTGGGGTTATTGTTGATGATGGTTTGACACTTAGTTCTCAGGTGTCTGTTGTCATTAAGTCCTCTTTTTTTCCATCTGAGGAATATCGTCCAGATTAAGCACTTAGTTCTATCCGGTAACTTGTCAACCCTGATTCACACCTTTGTGACTTCATGCCTGGACTACTGTAACTCCCTTTACCTAGAGCTTCTGGGGTTGATATTTGCTGCCTGCAGCTGTGCAAAACGCTGCTGCAAAGCTTCTGTCTGGATCATCTTGATTCAGTCATACTATGCCTGTGCTGTGCAAACTGCACTAGCTGGCAGTTTAGTGGTAGATCATCTTCAAGGTCAGCTTGCTGACCTATAAAGCCCTACATGGACTGGGACTGGGCTACCTGCAAGATATCCTGCATCCTTACTACCCCTCCAGCTGCTCCGCTTGATCAGCGAGGGATTGCTGGAGACCCTTGTCTCTGTCTCATCTAGCATCAGGTTGGCCATGGACCAGGGCAAACTGTCTTGGGCCATTTTCATTGACCTATCCAAGGCCTTTGACCTTGTGGACCATGCATTACTTTGCTCACAGATGCAGTCCCTTGGCCTGTCCCCTTCTGCCCTGAGTTGGCTTAGAAATTACCTCCAGGGCAGACTACAACTGACCATAGTCAACAAGGTCCTCTCTGACCCCACACCGGTAACCTCTGGTCTCCCCCAGGGATCAGTTCTGGGGCCCCTTCTCTTCTCTGTATTTGTTAACAACCTCCCTGCTGCTGCCAACTGTAGTGCCACCCTTCATGTGGATGACCTGGTCATCCTTGCACATTCCCAGGAAATTGGGGTTCCTAACATTCAGCTGAGTGAGGACTTTAAGAATATTCAGTCCTGGGTAACGTCTCACAAGTGGATCCTCAACCTAAAAAAAACTCAGCCCATGCTTTTTGGGTCATTGGCCAAGATCAAGGCCTCCTCTGCCCCTCTGTGTGTCAGTGGTGTGGACGGTGCTTCCCTCCTAACCACAGTTTCCATTAAATACCTTGGGGTGACACTTGACCCCCAACTTGACCTGGGGTGTCACATCCTAAATGTTTGCAGAACCATAAACTGTAAACTGGGTCTTGCCTTCAGGGCAAAAAAAAATCTGACATCTGCTGCTTGCTTGGCGTTGCTCCCTTTGCTTAGCTATGGCCTTCTCCTATTTGCTCGCATCTCCAAGGTCCACCTCATTTGGTGGAACATGACCTACAATAACATCTGTCGCTTTGCCCTAGCTGCCCCTCGCCTCACCCATCATGAATTATATGACAAACTTGGCTCGCTTTCCCCAGCCAATTACTTGAACTTTGGGTTGGGCTGCTTCATGAGCAAGGTGATCAGAATGGGCACCCCTCCAGGGCTGGCGCAGCTTCTCAAACCTGCTGACTCCTCCTCCTCCTACTTCCTCAGGTCTCAGGGTCCTGGGGTGCTCAAAGTTCCTTATACTTGTACCCTAATGGGGATAGGGACTTCGCTACGTGTGCACTGAGGCAATGGAACTCCCTGCCTGCCAATGTTCATTCCTCCCCCTTCCACTTGTGCCTCTGGAATTCCCTGTGGGAGCACTTGAAGCTGGTCTCCATGTGTGGGTGTCCCAAGCCACCTTAACCAGGTCTCTAAATTGGACTCACCCAGCCATGGGGTCTCTCTTGCAGGCTCTAATAATGCTGCCTACTGTCCTTTTTACTCTGAGATGCATGTTATTTGCTTGCTTATCTGCTCAGGAATTATCTGTTTCTGTGGCTCTGATAAATGGTCACTCATACACTGTAATTACTGCTCTTGCCATTTTATTTATCAAGTCTAGGATTACAAATACCTTTGAGCCATGGCTCTTTTACAAAGGTTCCACGTCAGAGAAATACAAATTATGGGGAACATCAAGACAGGCATTACAACAATGTGGACATTGCAAACAGAGTACAGATTAATACAGTTCAAGGGTAGCATTGTAACAAGGCAGCCAGCGGCATTTGTCAGAGAAAACAGACAACAGATAAGAAGTGCCAGAGTCATAGGGAGAGGGAAGAGGGTAGGGGGGGGGGAGAAGGAATGTAGGAAGGGTGGCGAGAGGGTGAAAAGTGCAGCACTGGGTATACCACGATGTGAGGGTAGAATCCAGTGAGGAGGGAGGGGGGGCGGGCAACTAGAGCAGAAAGGGAAGTGGAGAAACAAGGTTAAGATGAGCAGTCACAGGAGCTGTTGGTAGTGAGATAGTCCCGGAGCCTAGTTTTAATCATACCAATAGTTGGGGCAGAGGAGATGGTTGGGCTGAGGCCATTGAACCAGAGTGGTGCTCTTCTCCACCATTGAATGACTTAGTCTATTTATTCTGTATGTATGTATTGTGGTAGCATTGTAGTGCTACCATAGTTAGGGTTGAGGAGCCATTTACATGTTAAACCAAAAATTTTGCACCTTAATAACTTTGCAACCATTTGACAGATTTACCTGAAATGTGGAATACATGATCAAGAACCATGGGCCTTGGGATCTGCCAAGTTTCATACCAGTCGGATATATGGCTGTGGAGTTATTAAGGTGATCTGGCGTGGTGCTGCGACGCTTTTCTTGGAATTATACTCAATGCTGCCCACAGGTCGAGACGGGTTACGCGACCTGCCTGAAATCTTCAGGAAAGTGTGGCTGGGGTCCCTGATGTGCCTTTCAAAGATTTCATGAAAAAATATTAAACGGTTCAAAAGTTATTCAAAAAACAATTTCCCATTATAAGTCAATGGGAAAAGTTAACAAAAAGTTTGACAGTGTCGCAAATGTACTTTTTACTGTCGCAAATGGCCCTGTTACTGTCGTAAATCCACCATCTTGTTTTCAGTCAGTGATCAGAAAAATGTTTGGCATTTAAAATTGAGATCCTCTAGCAACCTAATTCTTTTGTATTCACCTAGTCGGCCCGAGGATGCTACCCATGTCTTTATTTTGAGGGTAAAACACCCCAGAAATATGTTTTCAGATTTCTGGAAAAAGTACTTCATAAAAATGATGTCGTACTCATGAAAGTGTCGCAAATTTTTATGGAAGCTTTTGCAAATTGTGACACTACTGCGACACTATGCCTAAAATAACAGTAATTCTTTGGCACCCGCTGCAAAGAACGGTTGGGAGTTTTGGGCTGAAATTTGAGGAACGAGCTGACATCTCACAGATGTGCTTTTCAGTGTTGTATTGAAAAATATTTTACAGCGGCAAAATTACGGCACTCCAGAGTTGACGGTTTTTCCCATAGGATAACATTACGGCACCCGACGCATTACAGGAATCCTTTGGCACCCTGCTGCAAAATAACAGTTAGGTCTTTTTTCCTGAAATTTGGAGGAAAAACAGCCAACAGCCCACAGATGTGCCTTTCAGTGGTTTGGTGAAAAAGTATTACAGGGAGGAAAAGTTATGGCACTCCGAACTTCTCTTTTTTTCCCATAGGATAACATTACGGCGTTCACCGTGCCTTTCAGGGCCCGTATCTCGGAAACGGTGGGAGATACGGGCTTTTCGTCAAAAAATGCTTAGCACCCTAAGAGGGGCTAAGTACAAAACTAGCCAGGACAGTCATAAATCATATGACTTTTAAATTTTTTTTCTACGTCATACGGTTCCTGAGATATAACCTATTTAGTATTCCAAGTCCTCATTTTCTGCTCCGATACCCATTATTATGCATACATTCTTTGTACTCACTGTCTTTCTTTATGCAGCTTTTGGGAAAACCAGCCTGTGCCCTTACATTACTGTTACCGTTGCCCTTTCCGCTTGCGGTTCCGTACCTGTTTCACTTACCGTTGATGTCTACGCCACCATGTGCATTATCCTTTACGTTTTCATTTGCGCTTGTGTTTGTTATTTTTTGCCATTTGTGTCTACAGTACTGTTTCTCTTTCTGTTTCACTTTGCGTCACCATGCCCATTGACATTTCCATTTGCAGGCACCATGCTACTATATGACAACAAATCACGTGGCAGACTGTTCCCATCTACGCCACCGTGTGTGTTACCCTTTCTGTTCTCATTCGTGTTTGCGTTACCATGTGCGCCACTGTTAGTGCTTCTGTTTGCATTGCTGTTCCTGTAACTATGCCACAAGACATCACGCCGTGGGGCCCCGCACTCCCGTCACCACAGTACGTGGCAGGAGCGTGGGGCCCTCCCGCCGCTGCATTACATTCACTATTTCTCGTTATCATTCTCAAAAAGAAGGGAAATTAGAGGCAAAAAACTTCATTTAATGCATTAGTTAGGGTTGTTCCACAGTGAGAAAAGTGAGGAAATTCGGTGTTAGGGTTGAAAACCCCTTGGACCCCGCCCACCCCACAACCGGCATTGGGAGTGCGCATTGGGGTCGTCGGTCCTAACTCTCACCCCATTCTCCTATACTTCTGCTGCTTTCCATGTCATGGGTGAGAGTTATGGCTAACGACCCAATGAGCACCTCTAATACTGATTGAATGCGTGGGCAGGGGGTCAAGAGTTCAACCTAACACCGCTTCACTGTCGCTCTGGAACAACCTAACTAATGCATTAATCAAGATTTTGCTCTATATATACATACATACAGATATATATATATATACATACATACAGAATATATATATACATACACATACATACAGAATATATATATATATATTATGGTAGCATGATAGTGCTACCATAGTTAGGGTTGAGGAGCCATTTCTATGTTAAACCCCAAAACTTTGCACCATAATACCTTTTTAACCGTATGACAGATTTGGCTGAAATTTAGAATACACGATCAAGAACCATAGGCCTTGGGATCTGCCAAGTTTTGTAGTGGTCGGATATACGGCTGCGGAGTTATTAAGCGTGATCTGTGCGCGCGTTTACGCTTTTTCTGGAATTCTACGGTCGTGCCTACAGGTCGTACAGTTTGCGCGACCGGTCCTAAATCTTCAGGGAATGTGTGGCCAGGGTCCCCAATGTGCCTTTCGAAGATTTTGTGAAAAAATATTAAAGGTTCAAAAGTTATTCAAAAAATAGTTTCCATTATAAGTCAATGGGAAAAGTTAGCAAAAGTTCAACACTTTCGCAAATGCATTTTACTTTATAAATGGGCCTATTACTATCATAAAATCAGCCATTTTGTTTTCAGTTGGTGATCAGAAAAATGGTTGGCATTTAAATTTGGGACCCTCTAGCAACCTAATTCTTTTGTATTCACCTAGTCGGACCCTGAGGATGCTTGCCATGTCTTTATTTTGTGGTAAAACACCCAGAAATATGTATTTCAAATTTCTGGAAAAAGTACTTTCGCAAATTACTTTCGTGCTCACGAAAGTGTCTAACTTTTTGCGAAAGCTTTCGCAAATTGCGACAGTAATTTTCCATCTGTGGGACAGTGACAGCCATTCTTTGGCACTGCGCTGCAAAAGAACCGTTGGGAGTTTTGGGCTGAAATTTGGAGGAAACGGAGCTGACATCTCACAGATGTGACTTTCAGTGTTGTATTGAAACAATATTACACAGCGGCAAAGTTACGGCACTCCAAAATTGACAGTTTTTCCCATAGGATAACATTACGGCGCCTGATGCATTACAGAAATTCTTTGGCACCCTGCTGCAAAATAACGGTTTGGAATTTTTTTCTAAAATTTGGAGGGAAGACAGCCAACAGCCCATGGATGTGCCTTTCAGTAGTTTGGTGATAAAATATCACACGGCGGCAAAGTTACGGCACTCCAAAGTTGATGGTTTTCCCATAGGATAACATTACGGCGCCCGACACATTACAGAAATCCTTTGGATCCCTGCTGCAAAATAACGGTTTGGTCTTTTTTCCTGAAATTTGGAGGGAAGACAGCCAACAGCCCACAGATGTGCCTTTCAGTGGTTTGGTGAAAAAACATTACAGGGAGGCAAAGTTATGGTACTCTGAACTTTTCTTTTTTTCCCATAGGATAACATTACGGCGTTCGCCGTGCCTTTCAGGGCCATTATCTACGGAAGCGGTCGCGAGATCTGGACTTTTGTCAGAAAATTTCTTAGCCCCAGATCCAAATTAGCCAGGACAGTTGTAAATAATATGACTTTTAAATTTTTTTTCTACGTCGTACGGTTCCTGAGATATAATGTATTTAGTATTCCAAGATCTCATTTTCTGAGCCGATACTCATTATTATGCATACATTATTTGTACTCACTGTCTTTCTCTATGCAGGTTTTGGGGAAAACCAGCCTGTGTCTTACATTACTGTTACTGTTGCCCTTTCTGCTTGCGGTTCTGTACCCGTTTCACTTACCGTTGATGTCTGCGCCACCATGTGCGTTATCCTTTGCGTTTTCATTTGCGCTTGTGTTTCTGTTATTTTTTGCCATTTCTGTCTACAGTACTGTTTATCTTTCTGTTTCACTTTACGTCACCATGCCCATTGACATTTCTGTTTGCAGGCACCATGTTACTATGTGACAACACATCACGTGGCAGACCATTCCCATCTATGCCACCATATGCGTTACCCTTTCTGTTCTCATTCACGCTTGTGTTACCATGTGCGCCACTGTTAGCATTTCTGTTTGCGTTGCTGTCCCTGTTAGAATGCCACAAGACATCATGTGGTGGGGGGCCCCGCGCTCCCGCCACCGCATTACATTCACTATTTCTCGTTATCATTCTCAAAAGAAAATTAGAGGCAAAAACTCAGTTTAATGCATTATTTAGGGTTGTTCCACAGCAACAAAAGTGAAATTCGCTGTTAGGGTTGAAAACCCCTTGCACCCTCACCCCACCCCCAACCAGCATTGGGGTGTGCATTGGGATCGTGGGTCCTAACTCTCACCCCATTCTCCTATACTTCTGCTGCTTTACACATGTCATGGGATGAGAGTTAGGGCTGATGATCCCAATGCACCCCAATGCCATCACGTGCGTCATCTCTGCGTTTTCATTTGCGCTTGCGTTTCTGTTACTTTTTTGCCATTTGTGTGTACCGTACTGTTTCTCTTTCTGTTTCACTTTGCGTCACCATGCCCATTGACACTTCCATTTACAGGCACCATGTTACTATGTGACAAGACATCACGTGGCACACCGTTCCCGTCTACACCACCGTGTGCGTTACCCTTTCTGTTCTCATTTGCGCTTGTGTTACCATGTGTGCCACTGTTAGCATTTCTGTTTGTGTTGCTGCTCCTGTTTCTATGCCACAAGACATCATGTGGTGGGAGCGCGGGGCCCTTTGGGCCCCATGCTCCAGCCACCGCATTACATTCACTATTTCTCATTATCATTCTCAAAAAGAAGGGAAATTAGAGGCAAAAAACTCCGTTTAATGCATTAGTTAGGGTTGTTCCACAGCGAGAAAAGTGAGGAAATTCGCTGTTAGGGTTGAAAACCCTAACTCCAGTCACCCCAGCACCACACACACACACACGACACACACATTCAAGTATGGGGAGGACCAAGTCAACACAACCAATGACAGACATCCAGCAGCAGGTGACAGAAATAACAAACAATTGTCTAAATGTACTACGAGACATCCCCACCCACCTGACCAGGTACTGCATGCTCAGTGGAGATCAACAGCAAAACTGAGGCCATGTACACCAAGCGTACACATCCTGATTGCAGCTGCACACAACGTACCAAACTTAGTAGTTGCATGGCCTTACCTACCGATGCCCCACACCAGACCAAACCACTTGTGGTGGGCCACCTGAGCAATAGAGTTCAGCAAAACCAAGGAGTTGTACAGGTATAATATCTCTGATTATAACAAGGGTTTGAGAAATGCAGCTTTCTAATTGACTGTAAACATTGTAACAGCCTTATGTTTAGTTTTTATTAACATACATGTAGAGCCTAACCATATGATGAACATGGTTTAATGTTGTTTAAAAACAGTTTTATTATGATAGCAATAAGCCACTCCCAGGTATTATGTTAATGGTCAGTTTATCACTGTCTAGCGACATGTGGCACTCGGCTATGCCTCATTCAACATTAAACCCCTACAGGGTGATTAACAGACCATTTAACATAACTGTCGGTCATGCCTTATTGCTTAATTGTCTTTATGAGTAGATACTCTCCCTCTGCTAGGCACTGCAGCAGCTTTGCAACACAGTGTCCCACCCAGTTACACCATACACTGTCTAGTTACTGGAGAATGGCTGTGAATATGAACTCATGAAGATGAACAGTGTAACTTGATCATTACAGTCTCAGAAACCCTAGTGTGATTATAACTGACAGAGTCAGTGATGAGGATAACCCTGCTGTCCTAGTACACTTACCCCATTGTGAGTTAAATCAATACTAAAAGACATTCTGTTTATATCTACACCATACCTACTTGATTCCTGTTGTACCACAATTAACATAGTTATCACTTTGATAGCATCAGTGACAGAAGTGTGCAAACCCAAACAGTAGGCATACAGCCTGAGTATGAAACAACTGTTAAAAATCACACTGTGTCCATAAGTGGCATAGATCACTCATTGCAACAATAGTAAATGTATTACTATTTGAATAAGTTAGTCATCACAGATGCAATGAGATTATCTTTATCAGGTACAACATACTCAGTAAGTGCCTACAGGAAAATCTATCCTATATACATCTCCGATACAGGTACATCATTGTTGGCTCAGTAGTGCTATGATATTTAGAAGTTGCTTGGCCTGATCCATGCAATTACAATGTTTCTTACAAAGAATACTTACTGCATCTTTAGTATTGAAACACACTGAAGGTCTATGTATGTACATCAGCAGTACACCTTCATCAGTAAGAATGCATGTGATACTGGCAGTACGAATTTCACAGTGTTGAACAGGCAATGCTTTTCCATACATTTACATCAGCCTCTCTATGTTGAGTAAACCATTGCAGTAAATGTACTACTACTATGTAAATCACCTACTAAATGTATCACTACTTTTATCTTGAGCATGCTAGTGTCTTGTAGTTAATTTATGTGCTTCTCTTAATTAATGTATACTCACTAGTGTTAAAACCTTTATACAACTGTCATCATGCACCTTCAGCATTTATATTGAATAACGGCACAGTACCAGTTTGGTGTGGTGTGGGGCATCGGTAGGTAAGGCCATGCAACTACTAAGTGTGGTACGTTGTGTGCAGCTGCAATCAGGGATGTGTACGTTTGGTGTACATGGCCTCAGTTTTGCTGTTGATCTCCACTGAGCATGCAGTACCTGGTCAGGTGGGTGGGGATGTCTCGTAGTACATTTAGACAATTGTTTGTTATTTCTGTCACCTGCTGCTGGATGTCTGTCATTGGTTGTGTTGACTTGGTCCTCCCCCATACTTGAATGTGTGTGTGTGTGTCTGTGTGTGTGTGGTGCTGGGGGTGAATTCGGAGTTAGGGTTTTCAACCCTAACAGCGAATTTCCTCACTTTTGTCACTGTGGAACAACCTAACTAATGCATTAAACAGAGTTTTTGCCTCTAATATATATACATATATATATATATATATATATATATATATATATATATATATATATATATATATATATATATATATATATATATATATATATATATATATATATATATATCCCCTACAAATGGGGTTCCCAAAAAGTCTTCCAGGAGCTTGCTTGAATGCTCCACGCCTGAATGGTGTTCGGCATTTAAGCCATTTATCTGTGAGTGCTTTTAGAGCCTCTGGTACTGTCTCTTTAAGAGCTGTCTGCTTGCAGACATAATTGGTTTTTATGGGAGGACTGTGTGTTTCTCTGCTCGAATCCCACTCGAGCTGCTGACAGACCACTTTGTTTCTACCGTCGCTAAGTGGGCAGAGTGAGCACTTTTCAAAGATGTAACAGTTTGCTAAAAATCATTTAGAGGATTAGAGGAAATGTTGTTTGTCTAACCTGCCTTTCTTGCAGCTGGGACTCTGGGTGTTTAGCCCTCCATTTTTGATCTGACTGTCATAGGCTGTGGGTGTAATGATGGACATTGCCACAAGAAGGCAATGTGGCAAGACTAAAAAAAATTGCCAAGCCTAAAGCTTTATTAAAGTAACAGCAAAAAAAAAAAAAGAAAATATGAAACTATTAACTTTGCAGGAATACAGAAAGAAACATAAAAGGTACAAAAATAAATGAATGTTTCCACAGGCAATATCAGCAAATGAAAAGGCCGCCTGGGATTTCAATTATCTTTGTCTGTAAGTGCAGACTCCCAAATGGACCAGTACTAGCTGATCCCAAAGTGAATCTGAAGGTATCACAAGAATGAGTCTCCATTTATCCTAGGGAATCATCAGATGATCACTTCAGACTTCGCCTCCTAAACTCTTCAATACAGATTTTCATTTATAAAACACTTTTATTTCATTCTAAGTAAAGGGACATTCAATATATCTTTATTACAAAACATTGACATCCCCGAAATGAAATATAATACAGGTTTTACTAAAAACAGTACTCTTGCCAAGTTTAGCCCCTCCCTCAACCTATCCCGCAGTATAACTATAGTGAGAAATGGGCCGGCTGCCTCTTAGGGAAACAGCAAGAGCAACAAGTACAAATGGCTGTAAGGATTACCTCTGGCTAAAGGCCTGAATACCCATTATCTGGTAAGTTTTACTCTTTAAAATTAACAGGAGCCAGACTGCTATGAAAAGGAGTAAAACTGAAAAGAGTCCATCATTTATCTTACAATGTCTGAAATACTACACATTTTTGTTTAGAAGTTTCTTTTGGGAGTGCTAAACACATTGCAGCACAAGCAAACAAAAGCAGTCCCTTTAATTTAAAATCCACTTATGTTAAAAACCATTTGTGCTGCTGGCATATTGCCTTTCCATGTCACCTTACCAAAAATAATAAAGTTAAACAGTAAGGAAAAGTAAACTGTTTTTGGGTCAAAATAGTGTTGCTAAGGCATATCTAGGGAACCTTACAACACACTAAGGGATTGGGTGACCAGCAGGCAGACTCTGAATCCTTTTACTATCTTTATTTTTCTTGTCTGCCTAAATAAACTAAGTGCTTGCACTGTGAGGAGAATTCCCCTGTATTTGGCATACACATTTGTCTCCTGGGCATTGCTTAAACATGAAAAGAGGAACTACTAGCCCAAATATGCTAAACTCTAGGTCTATACACTGTAGCCTATCATGGGGCGGGGGGTACTGAAGCTCCATACCTGTCTTTTTAATGAAATGAAAGTGATAGAAAGGGCCTCTTATCCAGGTGGCCTACCTGGAAAAAGGGAATTAAAAGGGAAAGTAAGGGAAAGGACAGTAAAGATATTCAGAGAGTGCTACTGCAGTAGACTTGCAAAACAGAATTAGACAGGTATTTGGAGGTTTAACAGCACACTTTCACATTTCCCCCCCACTTAAGAGGAAACTATAGGGGGTACATTATCCTACTTCTATCCCATAGTTTCCTAACTACCAAGTCTTATGCAAAATTAACAGATCTCTCACTCTTAAAAAGGGAGAGATGGAGCTTTAGCCCACCCACTCCCAAAGCTTCACCTTGGGGACCCTTATTAAATAATATACACATGAAAGGTTATTCCTAATCCTTTTTACTACTTTCAAATTCTCCGAGGTCTGCATATGTATTTTGTTCTGCCCCATATCGGGACATAAAATCAGCATTCTTATTCGCTGTCCCAAGTCGGTGGTGTACTGTGAACCTATAAGGCTGTAAGGCCAAGTACCACCGCATTATTCTTGGGTTTATATCCTTCATGTTATGAAGCCAACAAAGGGGGTTGTGGTCAGTTAAAACCTCAAATTCTGAGCCCCACAGGTAAAACTTGAGGGCTTCAATGACCCACTTGATAGTCAGAGATTCCTTTTCTATGGCTGAATATCTTGTCTCTCTCTCTCATGCAGCTTACGGCTCAGGTATATCACTGGATGTTCTTCTCCATTTACTATTTGAGACAGAACAGCCCCTATGCTGGAGTCCGAAGCATCAGTTTGCAGCAAAAAAGGAAGAGTGAAGTCAGGGCTTCTGAGTACTGGTGCTGTACAAAGATGTGCCTTAATGGTGCAAAAGTCTTTTTCGCACTCTGGTGTCCATTTAACAGCATTGGGGTGTTGTTTCTTTGTCAAATTAGTAAGGGGTGTAGCTAAGGTGGCAAAATTAGGCACAAACCTCCTGTAATAACCTGCCAGTCCCAAGAAAGATCGAACTTGTTTTTTATTTAATGGTCTGGGACATTGGGCCACAGCATCGATTTTACTTATTTCAGGTTTAACTTTCCCATTACCTATTATGAACCCCAGATATCTAGTCTTTTGCATAGCTATGCTACATTTCGTGGGATTTATAGTTAACCCTGCTGTTGTAAAAGAACGGAGAACAGCATCTAGATGTTGTAAATGGGCTGCCCAAATGGGGCTATACACTATCACATCATCCAAATATGCAGCGCAATAGGACTCATGACGCTGTAAAGTTCGGTCCATCAGGCGCTGGAATGTGGCCGGTGCACCATGTAGACTGAAGGGCATAGTGACAAAATGGTACAACCCAATAGGTGTGGTAAATACTGTTTTTTCTTTTGAAGCCTGATCCAAAGGGATCTGCCAGTAACCCTTTGTCAGGTCAAAGGTGGTAATGTATTTTGCATTGCCAAGTCTATCCATGATGTCTTCAATCCTTGGCATAGGGTACGCATCAAATTTGGAAACAGCATTTAAACGTCTGAAATCTAGACAAAGACATATACCACCTTCTTTTTTACTTACCACAACTATGGGAAATGCCCAATCACTATTTGATGGTTCAATTACCCCCAACTCATGCATCTTCCTTACTTCTTTTATTACTTCATCCCTGGTCCTCTCAGGTAACTGGTATGGCTTTTGTCGGATAGGGCTAGGGGAGTTAACTTCAATTCGGTGTTCAAAAACCATGTACCAACCCAGGTTTAGAGGTGAATGACTGGGAATACTTACTAAGAAGGTGATCTAACTGTCTCCCTCTGCTCTGTCATCAGCATGGGATTAATTGTAAGATCACTCATTTCTCCATCATTCTCTAGCCGCCTATAGGCTACTTCCATTTCGTTGGTATCACTCTCTGGGCAAATAAAACACCCTGGGGTTGGTCTTTCAACCCATTCTTTTAACAAGTTTACATGGTAAATCCCTTTTTTCTGATGTCTATCTGGTAGTTCAAGTTCCTATGTAACAGGGCCTGTTTGTCTTAAGATAGTATAGGGGCCTTGCCATTTCATCAGTAACTTGTCAGAGGAGCAGGGCAACAACAACAGTACCTTATCCCCTTCTTGGAATGACTTAGTTCCCACACCCTGGTCATAATACTCCTTCTGTACTGCCTGTTTGCATAGATTGTGCTGATGAGCCATCTGTGTGTATCTGACCAGTCTGGAATGCAAGTTCGTTAGATATTCGAGGGTGGTACTGGTGTGTTCCTTTTTGTCTTCCCATTCCTCCTTGACAACATCTAGGGGTCCCCTGGGATTCCTCCCATAAAGTAACTCAAAGGGGGCAAACCCTGTAGAAGCCTGTGGGACCACCCTATATGCAAACAATAGGAGTGGAAGGTAAATATCCCATGTTTTTCCCTCATCTTCCACATATTTCTTTAACATTTTTTTCAAGGTCTGGTTGAATCGCTTAACCAGACCGTCTGTTTGGGGATGGTATGGGGTGGTGTGGATAGCCTCCGCTCCTAAAGTTGCGTACAGTCGTGCTAGCATCTGTGAACAAAAATTGCTCCCCCTATCTGTTAGGATTTCCCTTGGTATCCCCACCCGACTGAATACTTTAAGTAATTCATCTGCTACTTTTTCTGCTGTTACAGTGCAGAGTGGGATAGCCTCAGGATACTTGGTGCAGTAGTCACAGATTACCAATATAAATCGGTTTCTCTTTGAGCTCTTAGGTAATGGTCCCACTACATCCATTGCTATACAGCTGAATGGAACAGTAATTAAAGGCAGTGGTTGAAGAGGGACCTTATCTTTTTTTGTAACATCGGCCACTTTCTGACACTCCGGGCAACTGCGGCAGTATTCTGCTACTTGAGCATGAATACCTGCCCAGTAGAACCTTAATAATAGCCTTTTTAAGGTACGGTCCCTACCCAAGTGCCCTGCGAGGGGAAGTTCATGAGCCAGTGATAGTAATTGTTGTCTGTATCTAGTGGGTACTAACAGCTGGTCAATTTGTTCACCTGTAACAGGGTGTATGCATCTTCTATACAGTAAACCATCTGTTAAAATACATGAGGGCTCATGGTCTCTTCCTATAGCCCCTACCATCTGAAAAAATGGCTGTAAGGTTTCATCCTTTTGTTGTTCTATTTCAAACCTTTCTTCCTTAGATATAGATATACCCTTCTTGCCAGCAGAGGCAACATCAACAGTTGTAACATCTACATTTTTAATATCACCCTTTTTCAACATATGTTTTTGTGTCCATTGATGTTTGTCCCTTTTTCTTTCTTGTCGAGATTTAGGAATTTTTCCAGGCTCCCCATAGACCTCATCATCAGATGGGAACAACTGAGCCCACTGCTGTTCTTGTCTGGACTGGGCCTGGGTTGTCAAAGTACAAACACTCTCATTCACCTGCAACAGGCTGGAAAAGTCAGGAAAATCATGTCCAAGTATAATGGGGACAGGCAGATGGGGAACCAAACCAACAGTCATATTATGCACTTTCCCTTGTACCTGTAAAGTTAAGTCAGTCATAGGATACTGATAGATGTCCCCATGAATGCAGATCACTGTTGTTTTTGTCCCCCTTTTTGTGTTCTGTGACTGAACCAAATAATTTCTCACTAACATTTGTTTGCTGTCAGAGTCTATCAACCCAGTAACCTCCCTATTGCCAATCTTCACTGGTGTGACATACTGTCCCCAATTTGCTAGGGCCAACTGGGCAGCTGTGGATTTCCTCTGGGGGCAATATCTGGCTATATACCTCTTTCCTTGGCACTACCTACATTTGATGTTGGGGTTGAATGGTATATTAAATGGAACAGTCTTGGAGTCCCCACTACCGGTACCAGATGGGGAAGAAGAAGAAGTAGTAGATCTTACCGTGGGCAGAGTCAGACCAGCATCAGGTTGTCCTCGTTGTCGGTTGGGATGAGCCATTAGATAGTCCTTGGTCAGTGTGATGGCTTTTTCTGAGGTGTCTGGCCGGTGTTCCCTCACCCACACCTGTACTTCTGAGGGTAGTATATGAATGAACTGTTCCATTATTACCATCTCCAATACCTGTTCTATCATTTTTTCCCCTGGTTGCAACCACTTCTGGCATAAGTCCTTCAATTTGGTATATGTTTCTCTGGGAGTGTCTGTGTTATGAAATCTGCATGTCCGAAAACGTTACCAGTATGTTTCAGGGCTGATATCGGATTGCCTGTTTAACAGCATCATAGTTCTCAGCCTGGGTGTTGTCCATATGGCTGTAGGCTAGCTGTGCCTTTCCGGAAAGGTATGGTACTAAGCGTATAACCCATTGGGTCCTAGGCCACCCACATGCCTGAGCTATTCACTCAAATGTAGTCATGTATGCTTCAATGTCATCAGTGGCACCCAATTGGTCAGTTTTATGCCCTTAGGTCCATCTACAGGGGGAGGATTACATGTCCCAAGGTCTCTGATGGCCCTTAATGTATCGTTCCACCTGGACGCAGCTCTCTGAAGATCCATTTCCCTTTGTTTGTCAATGGCAAGTTGCTTAACACACAACCAGTGCAACAGGCTGTGTATATCCTCTGGAGGTTCATCAGCAATTTGTTCTGTAGTGGTTCTATCCTCACCTTCCTCTCTCAGCACCTCCTCTTTCTCCTCTTTGGCTGCTTTTCGCCAGACATCTGGCCCCAACCTTGGCAAAGGGGTCTCTCCATACTTGGCAGCCATGGTTCGTGTGAGGACACTGCTGGGCTTGTCAAGGACCTGCTCTTCTTTCTTCTCCTGCATTCAATGTCCAGTTACTGGGAAGCACCAGTATCATCAAAACATCTCACCACTGCCACCAATGTCATAGGCTGTGGGTGTATTGATGGACACTGACACAAAAAGGTAATGTGGCAAGGCTAAAAAAAAATTGCCAAGCCTAAAGCTTTATTAAAGTAACAGCAAAAAAAAAAAAAGAAAATATAAAACTATTAACTTTGCAGGAATACAGAAAGAAACATAAAAGGTACAAAAATAAATGAATGTTTCCACAGGCAATATCAGCAAACGAAAAGGCTGCCTGAGATTTCAATTATCTCAGTATGTAAGTGCAGATTCCCAAATGGACCAGTACTGGCTGATCCCAAAATGAATCTGAAGGTATTACAAGAATGAGTCTCCTTTTATCCTAGGGAATCATCAGGTGATCACTTCAGACTCTGCCCCCTAAACTCTTCAATACAGATTTTCATTTATAAAACACTTTTATTTCATTCTAAGTTAAGGGACATTCAATATATCTTTATTACAAAACATTGACATCCCCAAAATGAAATATAATACAGGTTTTACTAAAAACAGTACTCTTGCCAAGTTTAGCCCCTCCTCAACCTATCCACAGTATAACTATAGTGAGAAATGGGCCAGCTGCCTCCTAGGAAAACAGCAAGAGCAACAAGTGCAAATGGCTGTAAGGATTACCTCTGGCTAAAGGCCTGAATACCCATTATCTGGCAAGTTTTACTCTTTAAAATTAACAGGAGCCAGACTGCTATGAAAAGGAGTAAAACTGAAAAGAGTCCATCATTTATCTTACAATGTCTGAAATACTGCACATTTTTGTTTAGAAGTTTCTTTTGGGAGTGCCAAACACATTGCAGCACAAGCAAACAAAAGCAGTCCCTTTAATTTCAAATCTGCTTATGTTTAAAACCATTTGTGCTGCTGGCATATTGCCTTTCCATTTCACCTTACCAAAAATAATAAAGTTAAACAGTAAGGAAAAGTAAACTGTTTTTGGGTCAAAATAGTGTTGCTAAGGCATATCTAGGGAACCTTACATCAACACACTAAGAGATTGGGTGACCAGCAGGCAGACTCTGATCTTTTACTATCTTTATTTTCTTGTCTGCCTAAATAACTAAGTGCTTGCACTGTGAGGAGAATTCCCCTGTATTTGGCATACACATTTGTCTCCTGGGCATTGCTTAAACATGAAAAGAGGAACTACTAGCCCAAATATGATAAACTCTAGGTCTATACACTGTAGCCTGTCATGGGGAGTACTGAAGCTCCATACCTGTCTTTTAATGAAATTATAGTGATAGAAAGGGCCTCTTATCCAGGTGGCCTGCCTGGAAAAAGGGAATTAAAAAAGGGAAAGTAAGGGAAAGGACACTAAAGTTATTCAGAGAGTGCTACTGCAGTAGACTTGTGAAACAGAATTAGACAGGTATTTGGAGGTTTAACAGCACACTTTCACACTGACCCATTGAATAGATCCAATCAGTACGAAGGGGGCCTCTAAAATGGAGTTTATGTGGACCAACCAGAATCAGGACTCTCTTGGGAGCCGGCTTGCCATAACAGATATAGCTAGTAATTCTGGGAAGTGAAGTTCTGGACCTTGGCGCCTATTTGCACCAACAGGGGGAGTTTTGAGTGATTGACAACTGAAGTCCACCAATTGGACTGACTGGAGCCCAAGTGGAATATCCTGCCTTGTGTTTGGAAAAGCAGATCCATTGTGGCCGTGGCAAGGAAAGGAGCTCCGAGCTTCTGCGCTACACAGTTCACGTGGGAAGTGCGTGAGAGGTCTAAAACTAGGGTGGTGTGTTGCCGTGTGGACTCGGACTGAATCCATAGCTTCCTAGAAGGAGGAGAGGTTGAACAAGTGGGTACCAGGATCACCCTGTAGAGCACTGGAGAAACTGCTTAACCGAGCTCGGTCTGTCAGGAAAGTGAAGCTGCAGTGTGAACTCCCTTGTTAGCAGTAAGTGCAGTTGGGAACTGGGAGCAGCTGCCTGGTATAGTAATTTCCTTTACATATAAATCTGTGGGGTGTAGACTAAAAGCCCAGTGCAAGTAAAACGGACTAAATCCATTGCTGATCGATGCTGTTTGCCCGGAGGTTAAAATATCAGCTACCTGTGGTGTGAGGGAGTCTGGCAATCTATGACCCTCTCTGCACCAGTATTCGCCATCAATTGTGTGAGTGCAAATAAGGGTAGTGCCCTTCCATCTGTCTATCTAATTGAAAGTGTTTTATCTGATTTCTTTTTTCTATTTCTTCATGAACTGAGTCGACTGGCTGTGGATTACAATTGGGTATTGTGCAAGTGTTTTTCTATCACAGGGTCCTAACCAGCTGCACTGATCTTGGCCAACCCCCACTATTCTGAGTACCCAGTAAGAGTGACATTAGGGACTCTGAATAAGTGCACAGTACAGTGATTACTAATGTGGCAAAACTAATTAATCTGATTTCCCCCTGTCCTTGTTATATCCCCCTAAATAAATCAGATCTGTTTGTTTCAGCAAAGCTACTCTGTCTGAGGTATTTGTTTATGTTGAAGTACTGTACTGTGGATTTTGCTCTGTATCACCTTGTTTTATAAGGGGTCCCCAGAGTCCAGCCGACAGAGCCAGTCCTGGGGGTAAGTGTACAGTGTGGAGATATTCCTGATGCATTGTGTGGGACCCTAGTGGGGAGAAAAGAGGGTTACAGTGTCCCAGAGGGCTGTGACCAAGTTAACTTAACTATTGCAAACCCTGACCTCTGGGTGGAGGCACCCGCCATTGGACCTAGGCCCCTCAACCTGTTAGAAGATAAGCAGGTAGGGTAGTAGCCCTTGGGATAGCGCCACCTGGGGGTTACATTTTGGAGGCACCGCTGGGGTTAGCGTCCTCTAGTGGCCGAGTGAAAGGAATACGCCATTATGTCTTTTTTTTCAATTTAAAGTTTATTGATACATTTTCCACAATAAAAGGCAGTTTAAGTGACAGTTACATTGACATTCCGATACAATGTAAAGGGATAACTGCCTGACCCACCCTTTTCTCCCCTTACTGCAGTAACCAAACCTAATGCCCCTCAAATGCCAAGCACTTTACTTAAGATCCTACATGACAATATAGTCTGAGATATACTTAAACCTGAACCAGAGAAATTAGAGAGTGAAGGGGATCCCAGATTTTGGTATATACTGCCAGTCTATTGTGAAGACTGGCAATCACTTTTTCTGTATGCAAATTGGACAACATTTCTTTTACCCATTCCTGCACAGATGGAGAGGACTTATTTTCCAGTGGCGTAAAATGAGCTTCTTAGCTGATAAGGCAATCATGGAAATGTGAAACTTTCTTACTTTAACTCTGATAGATGATAAGCCCCCTAACAGACAGATCTCAGGAGTAAAGTACTCCTGAAGGCCCAGCAGAGGATCCAGGAAAGTCTTAATTGAATCCCATAAGGGGGAGATTTTAAGACAGGACCAAAACATGTGAAGAAGTGTTCCTTCTTCCTGCAAACATTTATTGCATATATTAGAATTCAGATAACCCCACTTCTGTAGTTTAACCGGAGTGTAGTACAAGTTATGTAAAATATGATATTGCATGAGACGGAGTCTGTCTTGAGAAATATATTTATGACATGATCTCCACAGAGAATGTCAATCCAAATAATGATGAGGGAAAAAATTGTTCCAGAATCTTGTAGGACCAAAGGGACCCCCGTATTTTTTGTGAAACAAAACCTGGTATAGTTTGGAAATTACACCTGAAGATCTGGAAAGTGAGGAAACCTCAGGTATCGGAGAAGTGATGGTCTGGGAAGGAGGATTGTTACCAAAATTAATTACAAGTAAATGCCTTAATTGTATAACTTTAAAATGAGAGGAAACTGGAATGAGAAATTTCTTAATAATATCACACTGATAACCAATGCCCCTCTTCATCCATAAGAGAAAGAAACATAGAAACATAGAATTTGACGGCAGATAAGGACCGCTTGGCCCACCCAGTCTGCCCATTTCCCTACCTACTGGATAAGCTGCGGATCCTAGTTAACCAGCAGCCTACTTCTTCTTACCCCCACCCCCCAGAATTGCCTTATGACTGTCCCATGCATGCTTGAATTCCACCACTGATTTTGACTCCACAACCTCCTCCGGAAGGCCGTTCCATGCATCCACAACCCTCTCTGTGAAAAAATACTTCCTTAAATTACCTCTGAGCCGCCCCCCTCTATCTTCAAATTGTGCCCTCTTGTTCTTGCACACCTCTTTTTTTGAAAGATGCTACCCTCTTGGACTTTGTTGATTCCCTTGAGGTACTTGAAAGTTTCTATCATGTCCCCCCTCCCCTCCTTTCCTCGAGGCTATACATATTGAGCTCATAAGTCTCTCTTCATGTGTCTTCTGGTGCAGACCCTGCACCATTTTGATAGCTCCTCTGGACAGCTTCCATCCTATGTCTTTGCGGAGATTGGGTCTCCAGAACTGCACACAGTACTCCAGATGGGGTCTCACCAGCTGTCTATACAGAGGGATAATAACTTCCTGTTTTCTACTGGTGATGCCTCTCCCTATGCATCCCAGTATCCCCCACCCTCCTTGCTGCCCTCTCACATTGCTTGCCCACCTTTAGGTCATCTGATATGACTACCCCAGGTCCCTTTCCATTTTTGTTGTTGTTAGTATCTCACCCCCATTGTGTACTCTTCCCTGGGTTTTGTTTCCCAGGTGCATTACCTTACTTCTTAGCATTGAATCTAAGCTGCCATACATTTGACCATTCCTCTAACCTTGCCAAGTCCTTCTCATCCTTTCCACCCCACCCTGTGCATCAACTCTGTTGCAGATCTTAGTGTCATCTGCAAAGACATACTTTTCCTTCCAGTCCTTCTGCAATGTTGCTTATAAAGACATTAAAGAGGACCGGTCCTAATACTGAACCCTCGGTACCCCACTAGTAACCCTCCTTTCTTCTGAGTGGACTCCATTTACTATTACTCTCTGTGTCCTATTCTCCAGCAATTCTTTACCCAGGCTGTCATCTTGGGACCCCCCCAGGTTAGCTAACTTGTATATTAATCTTTGTGTGGGACTGTGTCAAATGCCTTGCTAAAGTCTAGGTAGGCCATGTCACAGCCCCTCCTGATCTACTACTTTGGTCACCCAGTCAAAGAACTCTATCAGATTTGTCTGGCATGACCTTCCGCTGTGAATCCATGCTGCCTAGGGTCCTGTGCCCTCTGACCTCTAGATACTCAGACAATTCTTTCCTTCAAAGTGATTCCATCATTTTCCCTATCACTGAGGTTAAACTAACAGGTCTGTAGTTTCCTTCTTCTGCCTTGCTCCCACTTTTGTGAAGGGGAATCACATCTGCCCTCCTCCAGTCCTCGGGTACCACCCCATCCTCCCATGATTTGTTAAAAAGGGTAGTCAGTGGTGTCACTAGTTCTACCCTTAGCTCTTCTAGAATTCTGGAATGAATCCCATCAGGCCCCATTGCTTTTTCCACCTTCAGTTTTAAGAGTTCTTTCAGAACCCTTTCTTTTGTAAATGGGCTGGTATCAACTTCTGTATCCAGAGTGTTACTACTGTTTGTTTTATGTACCTCCCCCTCTTCATTTGTAAATACTGAGCAAAAATATTTGTTTAGTATCTCTGCCTTTTCACAGTCTCCCTCTGCCCTCCCTCCCCTTTATTAAGCCTCACTATCCCTCCCTTGGTCTTCCTTTGCTCCCTGATGTACCTATAAAAGGTTTTATCCCCTTTCTTAACTGAGTTGGCTATCTTTTCCTTGGTTTGGGCCTTTGCTGTTCTGACTGCCTTCCCAGCCTCCTTTTGCTTTAACTGATACAGTTCTCTGTCCTGCTCCTTCTGCGATTCCTTGTACTTCCTGAATGCTTTCTTTTCTCTTGAACCTTCACTGCCACTTCCTTTGAGAACCATAGTGGTTTCTTACATCGTCTTGTTTGTTTATTTGCATCACACAAAAGCTTGTTACCTCTGTGATGGCAGTTTTATTATTCCCATTGTTCTTCCACCCCTCCTTCCTGCCCATTTGCTAGTGCATTCCTGAGGCACTCACCCATTTTAGCAAGTCAGCCCTCCTAAAGTCCATTACTTTTGTCTTTGTATGGCTTGACTCTATTGCTGTGTTTTTGTGAACCATACTGTTCGATGGTCGCTAGTTCCCAGATGGCTACCCACTTCTACATCATGATCCTCTCTCATTTCCATTTGAGAGAATCAAGTCTAATATTGCTCCCTCTCTCAAGTGGGCTCCAATACTAGTTGTCTAGGCATGCCTCTTGTAGGGCATCTAGAATAACTGCACTCTTCAAAGTGGCAGCTGCAACTGCACTCCAGTTAACATCTGGCGTATTCAGATCACCCATCAGCAATATCTCCCCTTTTCTGCCATTCTAAGTATACTTTCTATCATTTCCTGTCCATTTCCTCCCCTGAGAAGAAGTCTGATCTAACCCTGTCGTATTGTGGTGCCATTGCCTGTCTCCAAATTTACCCACAGTGCTTCTTTTCCTCCCTGTTTACCCTTTTGTTCTGTTGCTTTCATTCCTTCCCTTATGTAAAGAACTACTCCTCCTCCTCTTTTACCCTCCCTGTCCCTCCTGTAGACAGTGTATCCTGGTATGTTTATGTCCCAGTCATGGTTTTGTGTGTACCATGTTTCTGTGACTGCCATGATATCCAGATGTTCCTCCTCCATCAAGGCCACTAATTCTGGAAGCTTGTTACCAAGACTATGGGCATTGGTACTCATTGCTCTCCATTTTTTGATGGCTTTACCTTCTGTTGCAGCATCCCCCACTGACCATTCTACCTCGGTCTTTTTCTCATTTAGTACCCTGTTTTATAGGGAGAGGCTGAGATTTTTCTGCTGCTTGTCAGTGCCTCCCCCTTTGACTAGTTTAAAAGCTTGCAAATGAAGCATTTAAACTGATTGCTCAAAAGACTTGTTCCCTTCCTGGACAGATGCAGACCATCCTGCCAGTATAGGCTGGTGTCCCTCCAGGTGGAACCCCAGTCCCCAATGAAGCCAAACCCCTGTGCTCTGCACCATTTTTTCAACCATTCATTAAACTGCATGGTGCCAATTACCCTCGCCTCCCCCATGCCAATATATATTACTGGGCTAGTCACTTAGCAAAATGTCTGAGATGGGTATCCCCCGGCCCAGAAAAAGAGCAACCGGTTTGGCTTAGAATAGAACTGGATGCAAATAAAGAAGCTTCCCATCTCCCAATTGGGGCAACCATTGATGGGAAAACTGATTCTTATTAATAGCGAAAGATGGGGAATTCCAGATGGACTGGGCCAGATGCCAGTGAGGGGAATATTGCAAAAATGAACACATTTGTGAGTAGATCTTTAAAGAAGTCAATATTATGGGGCACTCCTCAGTCATACATACCTGGGAGAGTTTAAGGAAAAATAATGTAAGAGGGTTCTGCTTCTTGGACTTGATTGCATCCAGTTCTATTCTAAGCCAAACTGGTTGCTCTTTTTCTGGGCCGGGGGATACCCATCTCAGACATTTTGCTAAGTGACTAGCCCAGTAATATATAGCCAGATGGGGAATTCATAAACCCCACTCCAGTTTTGGGGCTGCCAGCTTATGATAAGCCAACCGAAGATATCTGTCGGCCCAGATAAATCTGGTGAATATGCCATGTGTCTTTTTAAACCAGAGTAAAGGAATAAAAGTATTGAGAGGAGATAATGGATAGAAAATTCTAGGAAATATGTTCATCTTAATTATGTTGATCCGGCCCCATAATGAAATAGGAAGTTTGGACCACCTCTTGAGGTCATGGGCTATCAACTGCAAGAGGGAATCCAGGTTTTCCTTAAACCATGTTAGAAGGTTACTAGAAAGCTTAATACCCAAATATTTAAATGACTTGGAAGTCCAGCATAAACCAAAAGGACTAATGTCATTTTTGAAAACTTTATGGTTTAATGGGAAAAATAAGGACTTGCTAGTGTTTAGTTTGTAATTAGACAGGTCACTAAATCTTGCTATTTCCCTTAGCAAAGCCGGAACGGAGGATACAGGGTGAGATAAGTGTATCAGCAAGTCGTCCGCGTATGCAGTGACTTTGATTTCATGCCGCCCAACTCTAACACCCTGTATAGAAACATAATTGAGAATATTTTGAATGAGGTTCCAAATGTAAGTTAAATAACAAAGGAGATAAGGGACACCCTTGCCTAGTTCCTGAATGGAGTGAAAAGGGTTTAGAAAAGGCCCCATTCGCAGAGATTCTTGTGGTAGGGTTTTGATAAAGTGTGGCAATCCAGGAAATAAACAGAGAAGGAAATTGAAATGCTTCCAAAACTCGGAACAAGAAGTTCCAGTTCACTCGATCAAATGCCTTCTCAGCATCCAGGGAGACCAGTCCTGCAGGGAGCTCAGCATCCCTGGTAGCCGAGAAGACATGTGATAAGGTACGCAAGTGATCAGATGATGAACGCCCTTTCATAACTCCTACCTGGTTTATACCTATCAACTCAGTAAGAACTACCGTTAACTTATTAGCTAATATTTTGGAGAGAATTTTAATATCCTGATTTAAAAGTGAGATAGGTCTGTAACTCTGAACAAGCTCAAGATCTTTGTCTGGTTTGGGGAGAAGAACAATCAAGGCCTCAAAAGGTGAGAATTGGCCTCCGCCCCAGTTAAGATATATTGAAATAAACGGCAAAGTACTGGTAATAAAAGGTCCCAAAAAACTTTGTACAATAAGGAGGAAAAATCATCGGGGCCTGCGACCTTGTCTGACGGCAATTCACTAATAACCTCGGCAATTTCTTCCTGAGAAATAGGAGCAACCAGAAAATCCTTATATCGATCAGAGAGAGAGGGCAAATGAGAATCCTTCGGATCACTCTCTGTACTCCCAGGGCAAGGGGGATGCTCCATGTCACTGTACAAATTTGTATAGTAACGGGTGAATTCTTTAACTATTTCAGTGAGAGATACTTTAAAGGTACCATCAGCCATTGCCCTGATAGGAGGGATAAATCTCACTGATTCTTGTTGCTTTATACGCAGTGCCAGTAGGCGCCCCACCTTTTCCTCCTGGTCAGTATAACTAGCTTTTGTATGAATAATAGCTAATTCTGCTTTCTCTCAGAGTAATTCCAAATATTTATCTTTCAACACTAAGAGTTTCCTCCTATCTTCCTCTGGAGGATTGATCGAGAAATTATTTTCAAGTGATCTAATTTGGGATAGTAAAGATATTAATTCCTTCTCCTGTGCCCTTTTCCTGCCTACCGCCATGCTGATAAGGATCCCTTTCATGAAGGCCTTAAAGGCCCCCCACAAGATATCCGACTTTGCACTATCTAAAGGGTTAGATAAAAAAAAGTACTCAATTTGTTCCCTTATAAGTTTGCAGTATTTGACATCTTTGAGAAGTTGTTCATTAAGTTTCCATCTGGTTTCCCTGTTAGGTAAATTAAGCAATACCAATTTACATACTACTAGTGAGTGGTCGGAGATTGGGCCAAGTTGAATCGAGGAGGTCTTAACCACAGGTAGTAGGGACTGAGAAATAAATATGTAATCATTGCGGGACTGCGAGACGTGCGCCATTGACCTAAAGGTAAACTCTCTAGAATCAGGATGTAAGACGCGACAGACATCACAGAGCCCGCATTGATCCATTAGATCTTTAAAAGCCTTCTGCCCCGGAGTGACCCCTCCCAGACCTCTACCTGACCTATCCAAATTAGACTCAAGTACTTGGTTAAAATCCCCCCCTAAAATAATCCTGATGGGAAGCATTGGGAGAAAAGCAGATATAAGTCTAATAAAAAATCCTGGGTCATCTATGTTAGGGCCATAGATACTGCCAAGTATTAAAGGAACAGACCAAAGAGTACCTTTAACAAGGATAAACCTTCCCTCAGGGTCTTTAATAACCTGTGTAGAAATGAAGGGAATACCCCTATTAGTCATGAGCATGACCCCACAGCTATTTGTAGATCCTTGGGCATTGTAAACCAGTCCCACCTGTTGTCTCCTTAACTGTGAAGCTTCCGCTTCTAATAGATGGGTTTCCTGTAAAAAAGTTATCTGAGAACTTAGTAAGCTTAAATGTTTAAGAGCCTGATACTGTTTTAGCTTTTTCCTGATCCCCTTAACATTCCAAGTCACGAAAGTTATTTCTTTAGCCATCCAGTAGTGGTAGTTAAACTTAGTGTATTCAGCTCAGCACTCGGGTTACATAATACCTGCAACCTTACACCCATGGTTACTGCAGTAAAACCCTCCGCCTCCCTAACCCCTCCACATTTAAGTCCATCCCATCCCCCCTACCCACCCCTCAATGATACCCCCAAACCGCCCCCCAACCCTCTAAGCTGTCACAAGCAATGTTCAGTACAGTACTGGCACTTGTCCCTCATCTCCCATCTCCTGATAATGCACCTCTGCTAATAAAAAATCTTACATTCCACTATACTCATATAGAAAACAAGACAGTGCTGATTACCCCCAGAAAATGAGAGAACGGTCTTGGGCTTTCAACACCACCACACCAAAGTATTAATATGATGAGAACCTATTAGAAAAGGGTCATAGCGAAAGCCATATACAACCCAGGTAACCATAGAAACACGAACAAAACTGAAAGAGAGAGAATTGAAATCATCCTTGCCTCATGAGGCAGTTATGCAAGAACTAACACCAGATCAGGAGCCCAGTGAGGGGGAATAACCTCTGCCACAGACTGAGAGCAAGAATCAGGAGAGAGACAGCAACCACTTCTCAGGAAGGGAAGACTGAAAAAACGTGTCCTCCCAGAGGTAACCAACCTCCAAATGCAATAACTCTCTTTGCGAGAATTAATTGTCCTACACTCGAGTCTGATGAAAAGATTCAGCGATATCCCCCTCGAATTGAGGGCTGTACCCCCATGAGTTACTAAAGCCTGGCGCACCCTCTAGTGGCCAGTTCCAGGTCATGGTAGAGTGAAAGCGAACTGCAGAGAAAGCCCAAGACCGCTCTAATTCCCAATTCAGATGAAATAAACGTGAATCTAAATCTCAACAAAACCAGTTCCCCTTTCTATTATGTTTACCATACAAAGAATACTAAAACTTGAAACATTGTTCCCCCCGTAAACAAACCCCAAGACCCTAAGTGTCCTTTGCCCTTAACCAGTATAGGCCCTCTGCAATTGGGGCCAAGGAAACTAATAGCAAGCATGCCCTGCACTGATCCCCCCAGTCCAAGCAAAATAGGAGAAGTTTCCCATCCAACTTGTACTGAATGATTCCTCAAAGAGGGAAAAAAAAAAAGTTCCACTTCTCAGCTCCATGCAGCTCTTCATCCTGCAAACACAGCATCTCAGGGTTCCTTGAATAAATCTGGTAGCGCAGATTTAAGGCTCATCGGGGCAGCCGCAGGATCATCATAATTGGACCAGGATCCATTTACTAGAACCTGTAACCTGGCCGGTTATCCCATCCTGAATTTCAGGCCCACCGCAATTATCTTAGAGACAATAGGGTGGAATTCTTTCTGCTTCACACAAACCGAGCCAGGCAAATCTTGTGAAATTCTCAGTTTCATGTTCTCCCAGCGAACCTCTTGTAAAGCTGTCACTTTCTGCAGAAAATGTTGCTTCTCCAGGTAGTTCAAAAACCGACCGATGATGGGACGGGGGTCCTCCGGAGAAGGCTTAGGCCGTAGGGACCTGTGAGCTCGCTCTATAATATAGACAGGGCCAAAGGGAGAGGGGCCAGCAACCTGCTCCACCAACTTCTGTACAAATGCCACAGCATGTTGGCCTTCTTCTCCCTCCGGTAACCCAAGTATCACAATGTTATTTCTGCGGCTGCGGCCCTCTAGATCTTCGAGGTTGGCTTCGAGACGAGATAATCTCTGATGCATAGACACCAGATCGGGATCGAGATTTTCTAATTTTTTCTCCATTGAGACTATTCGAGCTGTGTTATTGGAGACAGTTAGTGAGACTTCATCCACTTTTCTGGAGAGAGACTTCAGATCCATTGCCATTTCTTTCATTTCCTCACGAAAGGGCTTAAACTCTTCAAGGAACCTAGTGAGTGTTAAAGGTTCCAGTTCTCCACATTGGCTCAGAGGATCAGGCCTCTCAGGCCCACCTGAGGCCCTGGATTTCTGGGGGCCTTTTCGGGAGTAGCGGGGGGGTGTGCTTCTGCGAGGCTTTTTTCATGTAAGCTTCCATCCACTGATCTAACATTCAAGCCAGGCTTCCAAAGTGTTCAGACAGTACTGAATCTCAAAAGCAGAGGAAATGGGGAGATTCAGACATCCAAAAAAGGCGATTTAGTGATCAGGAGGCAGGAGCTTCTTGAAGGAGCTTCTACTCAGCACTCTGCATCACATGATCCCCCAACCCATTATGTCTAATTTGAAGGAGAAGATGGAGGGGGTACCACGCCCAAGTTAAAACTCGATCCCCTTAAGATGATGGTGCACAAATTGATGGGGTTGTGTGAAGCTGAGGAATTGGACTCCCAAAGGGCTGTGCTATTGTTGGATGTTCCATTGGGGATTAAAAGCGCTGACATTGTTTCTACTGTAGAATGTGTCAAATGTATGGGCAAGGTGGAGGTAAAAGGGTGATATGCCGATTTGCTTGAGCAAACTTTGCAAGTGCTGCTTTCATGCAGTATTCCGATAGACCCTGAGAGAGTGCCTCCCGTTGTTTTGCCCGAAGGTGCCCAGAAGGGATGAAGGGTTATCCACACATGTAGTGATTTAGCCACCCCAGGAGGGGTCCCATAAGTCTAATAGTTTTAAGGACAAATTGCTCAAACTGCTAGCTGCAGAGGTGAGAACTGCTCAGGAATTGGTAAAGGTATTAGATATCTCAGGCAACCCTACTCCCCTGCTGTCCCCAGGTACATCTCCCGGGCCTCCTAAGAGTTCCATACTAGCCCCATCCTCTATGGTTATTCTGCCCATTCAGTTAGATTCCAACTGGAGACTGAAACTCTTCTCTGGTACTGTTCCCGTGCCTTCAGGGGAAAATGAGTTGGAGACCTGGATGGACTATGCTACCCCTTTGGTGCAAGAGTGGCAGTGCTCTGAGGGAAAAAAGAGGAAACAGTTGATGGAGAGCTTGAGGGGTCCTGCACTGGAAGCCATTTGATTTCTACGGGCCACTAGTCTGGAGGCCACTGCAGCAGAATATCTTTCCACACTAGAGGGGGTGTTTGGTAGCACTGAAACCAGAGTGGATCTATTTTGGAAGTTCAAATCAGCTAAACAATGGAGAAATGAGAAATTGTCTACCTTTGTTACTAGAATGGAGAGAGCTCTACAAAAGGCCAACTGAAAAGGGGAGTGTCTTGAAAGCATAAACCAGGCCTGGCTAGTCCTTATATGAAGACAGCCACATTTTCAAGTTTAATACTGCTGAAACTCAAACTGCAAGACCGGAGGGCTGACCCTCCCGAGTATTGTCAATTGATGAGAGAGTTTCACGAAATTGAAACTGATGAGGAGGGGTGGGAGCCCTGTGTGGGGGCTGTGAAGTCTTGTCAGACCCCTGAGAAGAGTGAGCCAGATGAGATTCAATAGCTAAGAGGGTTGATTAAGGGGTTGGCTGAGACATACCTGGAACAGGATCTGTATCAAGCTCCTTCTGAGCCTAAAAGTGGAGTGGGAGTGCATGTCATTTCTTCTGACACCCGGATTGAGAGCAACTTGAGAGCAGAAATTAGAGACTTAAGAGAGATGGTGAGGGAGCTGCAACAGGCTACTCTCACCTCCAGCAAAAGCAGAGAGCCAGAGATTCAACGGGGTAAACACCCAGTTCAAGAGGAGCCATGTAGAGCCCCAGAGATGTCCCGCCAGATAAGAGATTCCCCCCTCCAGAGACAACAGAGATACAAAGTTCTGCTACCATTGTGTAGAGGATGGCCATTTTCAGACTGAATGTTGGCAGCCAGAGAACTTGAGGAAAGTTACCAGCAGGTTAATGGCCTGGCATTGCAAATCCTGTGCCCGGTCACCCGAGGGGGCCAGCTGGAAAAGGTTTGCCACCCGGGCCAACGGCCAAGCGACATCCCAAGTAATGCCCCCTGAATGGTCCGAGGTGGTGGGTCCCTTTATGGAGACTACTGTGAGAGTGAATGGAGTATCCACCAGAGCTGTACTAGACAGTGGCCCCCAAGTGACAATCATGTTCCAGGACAGGTATCAGAAGCATTTGTCTTATGTACCCCTGCAACCCCTGGAAGGGCTACATGTGTGGGGACTGGGTGAGAAGGCCTACCCATACTCTGGTTATATCCGAATTTGGTTGTCCTTTCCCACTTCTGTGGCTGGAGTGGCAGAACAAGTGGAGACACTGGCTTTGGTATGTCGTCCTACTGGACTGTATGATCGGGTACCGTTGTTGATTGGAACTAATGCCCATATGTTCGGGCAACTAGCGCAGTTGTGTTATGAACAACAGGGGTCCCAGACTGGCAGTGCTTTAAGGATTCTGGCCTTGATCAAAAAGGCCTATGAGGTGCAGAGAAAGGCTGACAGAATGGAACCCAAGGAACCAGTTGGGGTCGTCTGGAAGAAGGATCCGGAATCCTTGTTGTTGGCCTCAAATGCCCAATGTGTTCTACAAGGAGATGTCCGCATAAAAAAGGATGTCAAGAATAAAATATTGATGCTGGATGCACCAGGAGATGGGAAACTGCCCAAGGGGCTGCTGGTCAAACCAAATATCCTGCCTGCTATAGCCCATGCTTTTGCCAGAAGAGTGATGGTGCAAGTTCACAATGTGTCAGACAGGGAGATCCGAGTAAACCGGTGCTGCACTTTGGCTACTGTGCACTGTGCGGATACTGCTGTGTTACCTAGTAACAAGAGCTTAGGGAAAAATGATAGAGTAATGCCTGACTTGTTTGATTTTGGTGACTCCCCGTTGCCAGCTGAATGGAAAGTGAGAATCAGTGAGAAGCTTGCCCAGAGAGACCAGGTGTTTTCTTTGAAGTAAGGGGATGTAGGGTGCGTGCAAGGAGCCGAGCACCACATCCAGCTGCAGGATGAAAGGCCATTTCAGGAGAGGTCTCGACGTCTGGCCCCTGCTGACATAGATGATGTGAGATGGCATCTACAAGAGATGCTGGTGGCTGGTGTAATACAAGAATCCAGAAGCCCCTATGCCTCTCTCATTGTGGTAGTGAGGAAAAAAAAAGGTACTGTGAGAATATGCGTCGATTATCGCACCTTGAACAGGTGGACTATTCCTGATCAGTATACAATGCAATGCATTCAGGATGCTTTGGACTGCCTAAATGGTAGTAAGTGGTTCTCAGTATTGGATCTTCGCAGTGGTACTACCACATCCCGATGGCCCCAAAGGACCGTGAAAATACAGCCTTTATCTGTCCACTTGGTTTCTACGAATTCATGAGGATGCCTCAAGGGATTTCAAGTACTCCAGCCATTTTTCAATGATTAATGGAGCGTGCAGTGGGGGACATGAACTTGTTTGAGTGCCTGGTATACTTAGATGATGTTATTGTGTTTGGCAGCTCACTGGAGGAACATGAAAATAGACTGTTCAAAGTATTAGACCGCCTGGAAGACTTTGGCCTTAAGCTATCCATTGATAAGTGTCAATTCTTTCAAACATCATTAAAGTATGTGGGACACATAATGTCCACCAAGGGAATAGAAACCAACCCCAGTAAAGTTGAGGCATTGACCACCTGGCCACAGCCCAAAAGTCTGAAAGAACTGCAACGATTCCTGGGCTTCTGTGGTTATTATCAGCGCTTCATCAAGGACTATTCAAGACTGATCTGCCCTTTACTTAACCTCACTCAAGGGTATCCCCCAACCCACAAAAGATATAAAAAGTCAGCGTCCCTCAAGGCTGAAAAAGTGTATTTCCATCCAGGTGAAGTATTTTGGGCCTGCTGGATAACTGAGTGTGAGACTGCTTTTCATGAGATCATACATCAACTTACCCATGCTCCAATGTTGGCCTATGCTGACCCCACAAAACCTTATGTCCTGCACACTGATGCTAGCTTGTAAGGGTTGGGGGCTGTGTTGTATCAAGAGCACGAGAATGGACTGAGGCCAGTGGCCTTTGCCAGCAGAAGCCTGACCCCTTCTGAAAAAAACTATCCTGTGCACAAGTTAGAGTTCCTAGCTTTGAAGTGGGCCATTGTAGACCAATTCTGTGAGTACTTGTATGGGGCTAAGATACTGGTAAAAACAGACAATAATCCTCTGACCTATGTGCATACTTCAGCTAAGTTGGATGCCACTGGCCATAGGTGACTCTCTGCCTTATGACTATGCTGTTAAATACAGAGCCGGCTTGAATCACATAGATGCTGATGCTCTCTCCAGGAAGCCTGTTCCCCGGAATGACTGGATCAGACTGTCGGAACCTGATATTCGAGCACTCTGCCAGAAATTTGACAGGGAGTAACAAGTGTCCACGGAAGCTGTAGACTGTATGGTGGATTGTTTGGGACCCTCTGAGAATTGCATACCTGCTGCTTACTGTCACTTTTCTGCCTTGGACACTGGTGCTTTGCCTCAATTCAAAAATGACAGCATTCAGCGGGCTCAATCCCGAGATCCCCTGATCAAAGCAGCTCTAGAAGCCCTTCAAGCAGGGAAAGATGTGTCGAGGTTACGCTCCTCTGATTTGAGAACTGCATTGTTATATAAAGAAGACCCTAAGTTGAGACTGATTAATGGACTGTTATATAGAGAGACAGTAGATAAAGGGGGCCAACTGGACAAGCAACAGTTAGTCTTACCTACTGCTTTTCGAGACCTGGTGCAAAGGTCCCTACACAACCACATGGGGTACCTTGGCCTAGACAGAATACTTGATTTGGTGAGATCCAGATTTTATTGGCCTAAAATGGGGGCTGATATTGAACAGTACATTATAACTTGTAGTCATTGCCTACAGAGGAAAGCTTTGCCCCAGAGGGCTGTCCCCCTTGTTAACATCACCACCAGTGCCCCAATGGAATTCGTCTGTATTGACTTTTCGAGTTTGGAGCCAGATCAAAGAAATATCAATAATGTGTTGGTGGTCACTGACCATTTCACCCGGTATGCTCAAGCTTTCCCTACCAGGGACCAGAAGGCTTCCACTGTGGCCAAGGTGCTTATAGAAAATTCTTTTTGTTCACTATGGGGCCCCACAAAGAATCCATTTTGATCAAGGAAGGGATTTTGAGAGTCGCCTGATTAAAGAAATGCTTTCACAAGGAGATCACGTGATGCAGAGTGCTGAGTAGCAGCTCCCTCAAGAAGCTCCTGCCTCCTGTCTCTTATTTAAGCTCGTTTTGGTGTTTTAATTTACTATTTTCTCTTGTTTCTGAGATTCTATGCTGTACAATAGCTGTTGCACTCTGGTCTGGTTATATCTTGAGCAGATGGAGGCTTATATGAAGAAAGCCCCACAGAAGCATACCCCTCCAGCAACTCCTGAGAAGGCCCCTTAAAAATCCAGGACCTCGGGTGGTTCTGGCTCTGATCTCCTGAGCCAAAGTGGTGATCAGGAGCCCTTAACGCTGTCCAGATTTCTCGAGGAATTCAAACCCTTTCGAGAGGAAATGAAGGATATGGAAATGGATTTGAAGTCATTATCCAGAAAATTAGATGAACTCTCATTGTCTGTTTCTGATAACACAGCCCGAATTGCTTCTATAGAGAAAAGAATTGGTAGTCTCGACCCTGAACTGGTTTTGATGTGCCAGAAATTGTCTCATTTTGAATCCAAGCTCGAAGACCTAGAGGGTCAGAGCCGAAGAAATAATGTAGTGGTTCTCGGTTTACCAGAGGGAGAGGAAGGCCAAAATGTTGTGGCATTTATTCAGAAATTGGTTGAGTGGGTGGCAGGCCCATCTCCATTTGGCTCTGGCTACATTATAGAGCATGCCCACAGGGCCTTACGGTCTAAGCCACCCCCTGAGGAACCCTCCTGCCCTATCGTGTGCCGGTTCCTGAATTATCTACAGAAACAACATTTTCTACAAAAAGTGCGTGCTTTGCAAGAGGTTCGCTGGGAACATATAAAGCTGAGAATCTCACAAGATATCTCGGTCCACATGAAACGCAAGGCGTTTCACCCTTTTGTTTCTAAGCTAATTGCTGCAGGCCTGAAGTTCAGAATGAGTTATCTGGCTAGACTACAGATTTCAACTAATAGATCCTGGAAAAGCTATGAAGACCCTGAAGAAACTCTGAGGAGCCTTAAGTCCATGCTGCCAGATCTCTTTAAGGACCCTTGAATGGTGGTGGTGTAGTATCGAGTATCGCACGGAGTCAAGAAATCAAACTTTTGTTTGTCTTTCCTTAGAGAAATTTTAGGAATGTGAAGACCTGGGTGACTGCATATGTTGCAGTGGACTTGGGGAATCGCTGAAGACCGCCCCGACTTTTCTTTTTTTTCTGTCTCATAATGGGCCCATGATGGTCTGATGCAAAGGACACTGGGGTTTGGGGCCTTCTTGGGGGGGGGGTTGCGAGCCAGGTTTTTGGTGGCTATTTCTGTTGGGGGTTTAAAGAGCCCAGTTTGGTTGTGGGCTAGTTTCTCATTTTTTCTTTCTGGGCTGTCACTGGGATGGTCCTGGGCTTTCTCCATCTCGCTCTTCATTTGGGTTGGGCCAGGGAATCGACCGTTAGAGGGCGTTCCAACCCCTGGGGATTTGAGGGGAAATTCTACTCGAGAAGGATTTAGCAGGGGCACTGCTTAACTGGGATGCAGCAGTCTCAATCTTTCAGGGACACACTGTTTACCGGACACTGGCTGGTAGTGGGTAAAGGTAGCTTTTATGCCTTCTCCTCTGGTCGAACAATTTCAGCCTTTCCCATTTTAATTCTCGCTCTTAACATGAGCTGGGGCATTTCTCCCTCCAGGTGTTGCTGATCTGGTCCCGGTTTCTGGTGGCTCACCTGGCACCTCCTATTTTAATCTGGGTTACCACGAATGAGTGGGTGATGAGATGGCCTTATTATAGCCCCCCCCATGTTAATTTTTCCCATATTCATGCTTTGGCTGCACTGAGGCGAAGGCCCAGGACCATTCTCCTTCATTGGGGGTATAACTGACAGGACTTGATCTCTGAAGGCTGTGATCTGTGTACAACAGCGCTAAATATTAAGGTTCATTTTCGGGGGGCAGGAGTGGAGGGATTAGAACCAGTACTGTGCTGAACGTTGCTTGTGACCGTTTGGGGGGAAGTGGGGGGGGCTGGGTCATGGTTGGAGGGTGGGGGGTTAGAGGGGATGGGCAGTATCTACTTCTGGGCAGGCTAGGGAAGAGGGTGGGTTTTACTGCAGTAACCCTGGGGATATATGTAAAGGGGATTTACACCTCGTGTGCTGAGTATAATTACTTCAGATTGATATCTCTTCTGGATGGTGAATGAGTTAACATTTGTGTCTTGGAATGTTAAGGGGATCAGAAAGCAACATAAGCAGTTTCAGGTTCTCAAACATTTAAGTCTGTTTAGTTCACAGATAACTTTTTTGCAAGAAACCCATTTATTAGAAGGGGAAGCTTTGCAATTAAGGAAGCAACAAGTGGGATCGATTTACAGTGCCCAGGGCACCACAAATAGTTGTGGGGTCATGCTCATGATTAACAGGAGTATCCCTTTTTCTCCTACACAAGTGATCAAAGATACCGAGGGTAGGTTTATTCTGGTCAGAAGTACCCTCTGGTCTGTCCCAATACTATTGGGCTGTGTTATGGCCCTAACCTGGACGACCACGGATTTTTTATGAGGCTTATATCTATCATTCTCCCAATGATTCCCATTAAAATTATTTTAGGGGGGAGATTTCAATCAAGTACTTGATTCTCATCTAGACAGACTGGGCAGTGGCCGAGGTGGGGTTACCCCTGGGCAGAAGGCATTCAGGGATTTATTAGATCAATGTGGGCTCTGCGACGTCTGGTGTGTATTACATCCTGATTCTAGGGAGTTTACTTATAGGTCCATGGCGCATGGCTCGCAGTCCCACATCGACTATTTACTTATTTCTCAATGCCTCCTGCCCGGGGTGAAGACCTCCTCGATTCAACCTGGCCCAATTTCTGACCACTCATTAGTGGCATGCAATTTGGTACTGCTCAATTCATTTAATAGGGAAACTAGATGGAAGCTCAATGATCAGCTCCTTAAAGACGTTAAATATTGCAAACTTATTAGGGATAAAATAGAATATTTTTTTTCACTAAACCCTTTAGATGACGTAAAATCTGATATCTTATGGGGAGCCTTTAAAGCCTTCATGAGAGGGATACTGATTAGCATGGCAGTTGGTAGGAAAAGAGAGCGGGAGGAAGACCTTAAATCCTTATTACCTCAAATCAGATTTCTGGAAGCTAACCTTCCGGCTAATCCCCTAGATGAGGATACTCAGAAACTCCTGAAATTAAAGGATAAATATCAGGGGTTACTTAAAGAGAGAGCAGAACTAGCTATTATTCGTACCAGAGCTAAATACACCGACCGGGAGAAAAAGCAGGACGTTTACTGGCATTGCGTATTAAAAAACAGGAATCAATGAGATTTATCCCACCTATCTGGTCATCGGCAGATGGACTCTTAAGGTGTCTCCTAATGAAATAGCTCAAGAATTTGCTGCTTATTATTCTAAACTGTATAGTGACATGGAGCACCCTCCCTGCCCTGAAGATATACAAGGTTATCTAAGAGATTCCCACTTGCCCCTTCTTCCTGACAGGTGCGGTGAAACTCTGGTTGTCCCAATTTCTCAGGAGGAGATTGCTAAGATTATTAGTGAATTGCCTGCCGAAAAGGTCCCTGGTCCAGATGGATTTTCTGCTTTATTTTACAAGGTCTTTCGGGACCTTCTTGTACCAATACTTTCTCGTTTATTTCAACAAATCCTGTCTGGGGAGGAGACAGATCCATATCTCTATGAGGCCCTGATTGTTCTGCTTCCCAAACCTGATAAAGACCTCGATAAGGTTCAAAGTTATAGACCCATCTCTCTTTTAAACCAGGATGTTAAGATTCTCTGTAAAATACTGGCCAACAGGTTGGCACTGGTTCTTCCTGGGTTAATAGGTACAAATCCGGTTGGATTCATGAAAGGGCGCTCATCTTCTGATCATTTACGCACCTTGTTGCATGTCTTCTCGGCTACCAGGGATGTAGAGTTCCCAACGGGCTTGGTCTCCTTGGATGCCGAGAAGGCATTCGACCATGTGAACTGGAATTTCTTGTTCCACACTTTGGAAGCCTTCCACATCCTTTCCCTGTTTATCTCCTGGATTGCCGCCCTTTATAAAACCCCCTCGGCAAGAATTTCCGTGAATGGGGCCTTTTCCCATTCTTTCTCACTTCACTCAGGTACTAGACAGAGGTGCCCCCTCTCCCCTCTATTATTTAACTTATATCTGGAACCTCTTATCCAAAACATTCTCAATAATGATTCCATACAAGGAGTGAGAATTGGGCGGCATGAAGTGAAAGTCACCGCATATGCTGATGATCTGTTAATACATCTGTCCCATCCAGTATCCTCCGTCCCGGCCTTATTAAGTGAAGTGGCAAGGTTTAGTGCTCTGTCTAACTATAAATTGAATGCCAGTAAGTCCCTATTTTTTCCATTAAATCACAAAGTTTTTAAGACTGATATTAGCCCCCTGGGGCTATGCTGGACACCCAGGTCTTTTAAGTATCTGGGTATCAAGCGTTCATGTAACCCCCTAGTATGGTTCAAGGAAAACCTAGATTCTTTATTGCAGGGAATTACACATGACCTAGAGAGGTGGTCTAAACTCCCTATCTCTCTGTGGGGCCAAATTAATATAATTAAAATGAATGTATTTCCTAGGATTTTTTATCCGTTGTCTCTTCTCAATGCCTTTGTTCCTTTACTCTGGTTCAAAAAGGTTTATGTTATTTTTACTAAATTCATCTGGGACGACAGGTATCCCCGCTTGGCTTACCATAAGCTGGCTGCTCCAAAACTGGAAGGGGGGTTGCAAATCCCCCATCTGGCTATATATCATTGGGCTAGTCACCTTGCGAAATGTTCGTGGTGGGTATCTCCCGGCCCAGAGGAAGCACAACCCATTTGGCTCAAAATAGAATTGGATGCAATTAAGGCCAAAAATCTGGACCCTCTCGTGTTATTTTTACTTAAGTTATCCCAAGTAAGAATGGCTGTAGACTGTCCTATAATAAGGACCTCCTTAAAGGTCTACTTACAGATATGTTCTTTTTTGCAGTACTCTTCCCCATCTGGACCTGGCCTAGTCTATATGGAACTCTCCATCATTTACTATTAACAAGAATTAAATCTCCCATCTTTGGTTGCCTCAACTCGAAGATGGGAAGCTCTCGACTTTTACTGATGGTGAGGGGCATTGGTTATCAGTGGAGGAGATGGTTAGGAAATTTCGCATCCCGACTTCTTCTTACTTCAAAGTCTTGCAATTGAGACATTTACTGGTAATCACCCTGTGGAGTACTCCTCCCTCTCAGAGCATCTCCTCTCTGATACCCAAGGTATCCCCACTTTCTGGGTCCCTTGGTGTAATCTCTAAACTATATCAGGTATTGTTTCACAAAAAATTCGGGGGCCCATTTGGCCATCAAGATTTTGGAGTAACTTTCTCCCCCATCTGCAGCTGGTTTGGTATTCTCTCTGGAAGTCATGTCATAAATTTATCTCTCAGGATAGACTGTGTGTCATGCAATATCATGTATTGCACAACTTATATTACTCCCCGGTTAAGCTTCACAAGTGGGGCTACTTAGACTCTAATAAGTGCAATAAATGTTTGCAAGATGAGGGCACACTTTTTCATATGCTTTGGTCTTGTCCAAGTATCTCCACCTTTTGGGTTTCAATCCAAACTTCCTTAGACCCCTTGTTGGGCCTCCAAGAATACTTTATCCCTGAGGTATGTGTGTTGGGGGACCTGTCTTCTATTAGAGTCAAGGTGCGTAAGTTTCACATATCCATAGTCGCCTTGTTGGCTAAGAAGATAATTCTCCGTCATTGCAAAGACAAGTCCTCCCCTTCTTTCCAGGAACAGGTAAGAGAAATATTATCCAATTTTCACACAGAAAAAGCAATAGCCAGCCTACATAACAGACTGTCAGTTTATGCTAGAATTTGGGATCCCCTTCACTCACTAATCTCTCTGGCTCCAAACTAAACCTATACTAGGCTTGATGCTTCTATACGGTCTTTTGATTAGAGGCTCGGCATTCATGGGTACTGAGATGGGTTACTGCAGTAAGGGGAGGTGAGGGGAGCATCGTTTTACTATGTATCAATGAGTCTCTACCAGTTTCTTTGTATGCTGCCTTTTATGGTGGAAAATGTGCGAATAAACTTTAAATTACAAAAAAAAAAAAAAAAAAAAAGAAATGCTTTCACCGTGGGGAGTGTGAAAGTCCAGAACCACCCCTTATCGCCCCCAGGGGGACCCACAGCCTGAACTGTTCAACTGCACTTTGCTTGATATGTTATCACCCTCCAACCTAAGGGCAAGTCCAGATGGAGCCAACAGATTAGCACTCTGGTACATGCCTACAACTGCACCAAAAGTGATGCCACTGGGTTTTCCCCCTATCGTCTGATGTTTGGGAGGGAAGCCCGACTACCCGTAGATGTTTGTTTTGGAGTTTCTCCTGATGGGGTTCAAGCAACTACTCATTTACAGTATGTGCAAAAGTTAAAGGCTCAGCTAAACCATGCATACCAACTGGCTCAAACCATGGCTGCCAAAAGAAATCTGGCCAATAAAGAAAGGTATGACAAAAAAGTGAAAGCATTGGAACTCCAGGAGAGGGATTGGGTGTTGCTAAGAAATATGGGGCTGCATGGAAAACACAAGATTGCTGACAGGTGGTACCATCTCCCTCACATTGTGGTAGGCAAACTAAATGATCTGCCTGTGTATAAAGTAAAGCCCGAAAATAACTCCAAAGAGGTAAAGACCATGCATAGAAATCATTTACTACCTATTGGGCAGATTTTGATTGAGTCTGAACCCCCAGAAAATGCCCCATCTGGGCCAGTGACTAGAGCTGCAGCTAAGAAAAAGTCAAGAAAGTCTGCCCCTGTCAAAGTCGAATTAACATGTTCCTCTCCCCAATTCCCAATTGAACATGACTCAGTCCATGTCAGAGGAAAGTGAGTGTGGCCTTGAATACTGCCCTTCTTATGAACTGAGTCAATTGTTTCAGGGCAATCCCTAGTCAATCCTAGAGATGAAGCTGGGCCTTCTGGACTGTCTAAGCCCCCAGCTTTATCCCTGCAGCCAATGCTCTTAGAAAGTGAAATACAAAGTATCAAATCAGATGATATGGAATCATCGTGCATGGTTGAATTGCTCAAGTTTTCAGAGGAAGAGAGTGATGGACTGGAACAGACTGGTGATAGACTAGAACAGGAAGAGTATTTTGAGTGCCCTGATGGTTCACTGCCAGTGTCTGAAAGCTCTCCATGCTGTGTTTCAATTGATTGACATAGAAATGCAGAAGTATAATTTCCCTATCCCTGTGCTGCTGTACCGATTGTATTAGTTGTGTTGACTGACTGTCTCTATGGTAGTACCTTGCCTGGCAATGGGGTAGTGAATGAAATTTTGGGGCACTGTAGCTTGTTGTCTATGACTACTACTTTCCACAGTGCCACAAGAACTACTGTTCTGGATGGTTGATGCCTGGTGGATTATCCTCACACAGTCCATCCTGCTGCTGATGAACAAGTAAGTATCTGTCTTCATTGCTTTTCCTGTGCAAGGTAAGAGTGTTGGTGGGTTGGTATTATGGCATCTTGAGTTCTAACATGCTTGCATTGCTCTTACTTTATTTTTCAGTGTGCTGTGGATGACATCATCATGCCAGGCCTTGAGGACGGGAGATGTCAGATGTATGGATCTTCTCAATTTCCCAACGCAGACGGTAAGTATTGGAATTTTCATACAAGTGTGATATGTCTGTTACTGCCGTATGATTGTCTGAGCTTGATAGTAATTGTGGTTTTTTTTGCTTTTTTCAACATCAGGAATTCAGACAAGGTTAAATATTTTCTCATCCTGTTGCTGCTGCTGGCTGCTGAAACAGGTCTGGGGGATTTATTTAATTGTGCCCTTGCGTGATGGTTCCACTTTCACAGTCCTTGAGGTAAGTATGTCTTCATTTTTTAAAGTTCTCTGGGGTAGGGGGGTGGATGGTCAGAATCACAGGAGGAGGGGGAGAATTTTCAACAATCACCAAAATGTTTTCTTTATTTTTTTCTTATGTCAAGGTATGCAGTGCTGATAGGGTAAGGGGCATGCCTGCTAGTGCTACTGTGGTTTGTCGGACCTTGTCTGGATTGGAATCATGTGCACCACACAGCATGTTCCTGTGGGGAATGTCCTCAGTTAAATGACATCACATCACGGGGTATGGTAAGTATACTTTTTTTCTCTGCTTCTTCTTCCAACTTGTTATGTAAGAGCAGGTATGCAAATTGTTTGTATCCAACAGTTTTTGTTATCTTTGCTTCTTGCTTAGGTAATTTTGTCATCTGGATTCTATGTTTCTCTGAGGAAAGTTGCCATTTGCCCTCTGACACTGACTCATAGAGATCACTATGTGATTTGTACTTATGATTTGTTTTAGAATTTGAGGGAGGGTGAGAGCCTCTGGATTTTTGGTTTTTGGATTTTATTTAATTTGGATTTTTTATTTTGATTTGATTTCAGTTGATTTAATTTTTTGTTTTTTTGTTTTGTTTTATTTTATTTTCTTTATTTGGGTTATTGTTTTGGGTCTGGTTTTATTATGTGTAGAGGGTCTGCCACCACGGTCGTAGGCTATTCGTCCTCCACTCTCCGTGCCCTCCGCCCTTTCTCCCCTGTGCAATTACAGTTGTCAACTTACCAGCACTGTAGAACGCTGGGGATTGTACATAAGGGGAGGAGGAGTTTTAGGGGGTGTGGACAGTGGAGGCTGGATGAGTGGGAACATCGGATTGGGGTTGTAGAGACCAGAAGACACCCTGGGGTGAAATGGATTCTAGAGCGAGGTTCTCCTTGTCTGGTTTCCATACCCAAGGGCACCTCTACTATTAATGGTACTGGGCAAGTGGTCTGTTCCACTTCAGTGGCCCTTCCAACCCAAGCGGTGTTGTGCAATGCCAGATCCATTAGAAACAAGACTGCAATTATTGCAACTCTTGCGGAGTCCGTGGATCTGGCATGCATCACCGAGACCTGGCTGGATGGTAATGCTGGCCCAGTTCTGGAGGCAGCAGTTCCAGCTGGGTACTTGGTGTTACACCACCCGACATTGGACTGCGGGGGGGGGGTTGCAATCAGTTTCAAGACTGAACTGGGATTTACAAATGTACCGGTTGAGGAAGCTGAGTCCTTTGAGTGTACTGTTGTGGCAGGTGTGTGCTGTAGAATTGTTCTCATCTACCATCCACCAGGGGATGAGAAATATTTTCTACAGGAAGTAGCCGATTTCATCATTGACATGGCATTTGAGTCTCCCAGGCTGATGGTCCTGGGTGACTTCAATGCCTGGATCGATAATGAACATTTGCAGTTTGGACAACACTTCCTCCAATTAATGACATCTTTGGGTCTCACACAAATGGTTACTTCTGCCACGCGTAAGAGTGGTCACTCCTTGGACTTAGTTTTCCTCCTGGGGAATGAGGCCACTGACATGGGGGTGGAACCCGTCAGTTGGTCCGATCACTACACTGTGGGCTTCAGTTTTTGCACCCCCCCTTGTAGGCCTACCCCTGTGGAGATGGTTGAGTACCACTCTTTATGAGATATTAGCTCTGTGAGCCTGGCAGCGGTGCTTAACATATCAGAGTTTTCTGAAGTGAGCAATGATCCTGATGCCTTGGTGCTGGCCTATAATAGGGACATCTCCTCGGCTCTTGATCAAATTGCTCCTGTCCGCATTTGTCCTCTCCCTCTTCGACCTCGGACTCCATGGTTTGATGGGACCTTGAGGAAGATGCGGCAACAAGGATGAAGATTAGAGCGTTGTTGGTGGAGAACTGCCCTTGATGCTGACCATCTTAGATTGATGTAAGATTATCAGCTCTATCACGCCACAATCTCTTGTAAGAAGGCAGAGTTCCTGTCCAGAGAGATTGTGGCTACTCAGAACTGACCAGCTCAGCTTTTTTGAATTGTTGACAGACTGTGCAATCTAGCCTGTCTCCAGGTTCGGAAAGCTTTTTCACAAATAGAGTGTGATGAGTTTGCTCTCTTCTTTGCCGATAAGGTGGCCGACATCAGGGCAGTGCTCCAACTTGCTCCCTCTATGGGAGAAGCTTTTGATTGGCATTTGGTTGCTCCCTCTGGTCTCTCCTGGAATTCCTTCGACCAGCCTGAGTTCATCGATGTCTTGAGAATTGTCCATAGTATGCACCCTACGTGCTGCAGTTAAGATCTGGGCCCGACTTCCCTGATAAAGGGTTGTCTTGAGACTATTGGCCCAGTTCTAGCATGGATAGTCTGGTGCTTTCTGGATACGGGTGAGTTTCCTAGCTCCCTAAAGGAGGTGGTGGTGACACCCCTCCTGAAGAAATGTACCTTGGACCCAGACTGCCATGCTAACTACAGGCCGCTCTCTGATCTTCCTTTTGTTGGGAAGATTATTGAGAAAGTGGTGGCTGCATGATTTGAGAACCATTTAACCATATATGACATCTATGAATCCCTCCAGTCTGGTTGTTGAAAGAGGCATAGTAACGAGACAGCACTGGTTCAGTTGCTCAATGATCTCCTGATGACTAGAGATCAGAAGAATCATTCCATTCTCTTTCTTCTTGATCTCTCATCAGCTTTTGACACTGTGGACCATAGGGTACTTTTCGCACACCTGGAGTTTATTTTTGGTCTGTCAGGGACAGTCCTCAGTTGGTTTAGATCTTTCCTCACTGACAGAACTCAGAGAGTGGTGTCCGGATTAAATTCTTCCTGCCCACTCTCTCTGTCATGTGGGGTTCCCCAGTGCTCTGTGTTGTCCCCCATGTTGTTCGCAGTGTATATGCTGCCCCTTGGAGACATTGTAAGAAGGTATGGGCTGAAGTTTCACTGCTATGCAGATGACACTCAGCTCTACCTGTCTTTTGCACCTGACCAGGATGGAGCTCTCTCGGTCATTAATAGCTGCCTCACAGAAGTCCAAGGCTGGATGAGTTCAAGCTGGCTGAAGCTGAACTCAGAGAAGACAGAGGTAATGGTTGTGGACCCAGGTCATAGGGTAGAGGGGATGGGAGCTGGTTTATCCTCAGGTTTATTTCTGGGAGGTATCCAGCTCCCTACCTCTGAACGGGTGCAGAACCTGGGGATGATTTTTGACAATGAATTGACACTGCATTTGCAGGTGTCGGCAGTTGTCAAACTTTCCTTTTACCATCTTAGGAACATCACCAGGATTAAGCACCTTGTTCCGCCCGCAGAGCTTCCTACACTGGTCCACACTTTTGTGATCTCACACCTTGATTATTGCAACTCCATTTATCTAGGGCTTCCTGGGGTTGATATCCGCCGCTTGCAGCTGGTGTAGAATGCTGCGGCCCAGTTATTGACTGGTATGTCTCATACCTGTCATATTTTGCCAGTACTACGTAATCTGCACTGGCTGCCGATTCAGTGGCGGATCACCTTTAAAGTCAGTATTTTGACCTACAAAGCCCTACACAGACAGGGTCTGGACTACTTGAAAGAGCTTTTGGTTCTCTACTGTCCCGGGACATCTCTCCGCTCTGCAGACAAGGGGCTGCTAGAGATTACGAGGGTTTCTTTAAAGTCATCAGGTGCGCGTGCTTTTATGTTTGCTACTCCAACCTTCTGGAATTCTCTACCACATCCGCTTCATCAGTGTGCGACTGTGGAGGAGTTTAAAAAGGCCCTAAAGACCTATCTAAGGTCGAAGATCAATTTTAATTAATGATTGTGAATTGGAGCTCAGAGTTATAGATTTATAGATTAATTATGGATTTGCACTTATTTATTGCTTTTAAATTATTGTAAGGCACCTTGGTTTTAAGAAAGGCACCATATAAGTAAAGTTTCATTTCATTTCATTTCATTTCATTTTCCTCTGTTGAGGTTTCAGTATGTCGTATCTTGATGACTACATGATCAATCCAGGCCATGCAGGAGCAGGAGCTGTGTTGTGTCATTGGAAGACAGGGGTGTTGCTTGAACTGTGATGTTGACCACTGGACTGGTGTCCATACTATTAATGAGTAATCACCACTGCCACCCACATACATTGAGGAACTATATGCGAACACAGATGGCTGATATGGTGTTTAGTAAATAATTAGGTGGAGGGGGTTATTGTCTGCTTACTCAATAGGGATTGCATAGCTGCAGTAACCATGAACATTTTGAATCCATTCAAAAGTGAGGACAGCAGGACACTCACCCTGCCCTGACCCCCCCCAACAGCCATTGTGATTTGGGTGTACCTTAACCAGGTACTGTAGAAGTAACCTTTTTGGGGGGATTCGATGTTGTAAGTTGTTAAGTCTCTTCATGATAACTTTTGTAATTAATGACTCGCGTATTAAAGATAGCCACCATTCACCATTTTTCAAAATGTGTTCAACTTGGTGTTAACTGTTGAATTAGCATGTTATATTCATATGCTACTTGTACACTTATCTAGGAGTCAGGGTTCTTGTACATGTCACCAATACTAAGTGGCAGAAACATTTTTTTTTAGTCGCATGGCATGCATGGGTGTGTCAGGTCAGATCAGGTGATGAGAGGGGGAGTGGGGCAGTGTGGAATTTGCCATCCTGGGCACTTTTAAGGACATCAAGACAACATATCTTGCTGTAAGGTGATTTTTGTGTTGATATAGTCAACATGAAAACTAATATATTTTTTGAAGAAAAACATTAATCATGCAATTGCAAAATATTTACGGTTATGGTAATTACATTGTTAAAGACAAAGAACCTCAGCGTGCAAGCACTAAGGCAATGGTTACCCCAAAGGTCATTGGCCGGGAAGCCAGGTTTCAAAGAAATACAAAATCACACATGCCCCCATAATTCAAAGCATCATGGGCTGCATATGCAAATCACCACAGAATATTATGCTGGGTTCAACTTTAAGCAGAAATTAAATGCATGGTGCCAGTACCATACATTGCTGCTGCATTATTATTTTGTTGTTTTTAACCAGGTATAGCACACTAAGCTGTAAGCTTTTTTACAGGAGCGACCTGGGAGCACAAGGAAGTTAAGTGACTTGCTCAGGGTTACACAGTATGCAAGTGGAAGCTGTGGGATTCAAACCCAGGTCTGGTCTGCTGGATGTTATTAGATTTGCAGCTCAGAGCCTTAGATCACTGCGCTATACTGCCTCTTAAATATCTTTATATATGCTTGTGGCCTTGGGGGACTGGTGGAAGTGGTAAGGTGACCAATCAATGGGTTATGGCAAAGGGTGATGAAATGAAACTTATATACACTGCAGGCTGTAGCACATAACAACATATTTCCATAACCAATCCAGTGGTACATAGCTAGAAATAAGATGTAACATACACACCCCAGCAACCATACTGAGTTGAATGTTGTTGTTGTTGAGGGGGGCTTGGAGTAAACTCAGCCTTTTTCAACTTCCAATTCCACATCATCCAAGAAGCACCCCTCACAGTCTTCAAGACTGGAGTTCTCATCAGGTGGGAATTCTCTCAACATTGCTGCCTCATCCACTTCGCTACCGGTGGCTGCCTTACTCAAGGGATTGTCATTATTCTCATCACCAAGACACAGTTCCTGTGGCAACATCACTGTATTGTTTGGAATGTGCCTTTCATTCATTTTAACAAATGTTAGCATAGACACATTCTTGGGAGACAAATTGGTCCTACAGTCACAATTGCCCCAGCCGCACAGACAGTATTAGTGGCTCAGTAGGTAGCACACTCACCTCTGAGGCTGGGAAATCAGAGGGCTGTGGGTTCAGTTCCCATGTCTGGCACTTGGGTTAATATCCCAGTACTGACACCGTAGTGCAGCATGAGAGGGGTGCTGCACTTCTGAGGTGCTGTCTTCCAGATGAGACATTAAACTGAGGTCCCATCTGGCTGGATTGGTGGTAGTTCAGGTGGATGTTAAAGATCTTATGGCACTTATCGAAAAGAGTAGGGGAAGTTTTTATTGAACATCAACTGAACAGAAAAGAAAAACGAAAATGATACAGAGAAAAATAAAACACAAAATAATTATATAACAGGAAAATCAGAATCAGTTATCCAAGCTAATAGTGTCCATAATTCCAACAGAGTCAGATGGCAAATGCTCTGCCTCTGAAAAATATATGGCCTTCAAATCATGTTCGATCCTTCGAATAATGGTAAGAAGAGGCACATCCTGATTCTGTAAATTAAACAGACAACGAGCATTCCACACATGCCATTTGATTATTACAAAAATCAAATTTAATGTATCAATATTCCAATGAGACCAAGTCAGGGGGAAAAAACATACATCAAATTGCCATAAGTAATGAGAGCAAACAAAGGTTCACGCCATCTGGCAGCTAATAGAGTCCAAAAAGAAACAATAAATGTACATAAAAAAAAGGTGTGAAATAGTTTCTTCTTGTTGCTGACATTCAGGTCTGGAACAAAATCTGTCCTGTAGTAATTTGTGTTTATGGTTACACTTGACATTAATACGTTCATGGCAGCTAAGCCAATGTAAGTCCTACATCTTTTGGGGAACCCTAGAATTAAGAAGTAAAGTGAGCAAAGCAGGGAGATGTTGCGTAGGACATTTGGGAAAAACAACAATCTCCAAACATACACGGTCCACTAAATACTTATACAATGATTTTCTGGAGACAGTTATTAGCATATAGCTAGTAGTCTGCCAGTGTTTCAAACGAAAAAACTATCCCTAACATAAGCAGAAATCTGGGGGGAATGTGTTAAAACTGTCAATTTGTTAAGTTCCCATTTATGAAACCAAGGACCACAGGATTCAAGAAACCAAGGTTCCCAACCTCGATCTTAGTTAACCAGCAGGGTCTAATATTATGAAACAAGAAAAAACTAGTATTAAAAAAAAACAGGTTGGACCATAGCTAGGCCTCCATCCCGAATAGGGAAATAGGTGATCTGACATTTAATGGGGTTCAGGCGGCTACCCCAGAGGGCTTGAAAAAGGAGACTAAGCAATCTGGTTTCAAATTGCCGGGGAGGGGGGAGAATATAAGCCAGAAAGAGAAAAAGGGGAAGCAGAAAGGTTTTAATCATGTAAATCCTTTTTTTCTTACTCATCTGCCATGAATTCCAATGTGCAACCATAGTTTGAGCATAATCTAATTTGGGAGTCCAGTTAAGGACATCTAAAGGACCATTACCGTATAAAATGCCCAAAATCCTAATAGGGTCATCACAAAGTCTAATGTCAACAGAAGACTCATCTACAAAAGGGGAACCTAATCTACAGCCTACACATTTATCAAGATTAAGGGCCACGCCAGAAACAGCCCCAAACTTGGAACAATGCCATAATGCAGAACGCACGGAGGCAACATTAGCCACCATGAGACTCGTATTGTCTGCATAGGCCAACACGGAATATGGGGCTGAGGGAAGTGGCATATTGTTGGGTCTGAATTAATAGAACAAAGTAAGGGATCCAAAAAAAAAACATATAAAAGTGGACTAAGGGGACAGCCCTGTCTAACCCCTCTGTGTAGAGGAAGCATAGGGCCCTTCCATCCGTTGACCAATGGGACAACAGTTGCAGACCGATATAGCAACTGGAGTCTAGTCAGGGTATAATCAGGTACTTTATAATATCGAAGAGTAGACCATAAAAAATCATGATGTACAGAATCAAAAGCCTGCCGTTGGTCCAGTGAGAATATGAAACCATGTAAAACATTAGAATTTCCACGCTCAATCATTTCTCTAAGTAAAATTAGATGGTCCTGTATACATCTCCCAGGGACACTGCAAGATTGTGTGGTAGAAATCACATATATGGCCAATTTAGAAAGTCTGAGGGCCAAAATTTTGGTCAATATTTTAAAATCAGTATTTAAGAGGCATAAAGGTCTCCAATTGGAGAGCAATCTTCTATCCCCTTTTTTATGTAAGTAAAATAAACAACCATGTTAAAGTCTAAAGGAAGATGGTCGCACTGTAGAATAGAATTATAAACTGTAGCCAATTCAGAACTCAGGTCAGCAGAAAACAATCTATACAGCTCACTGGAGAGAACATCCAGGCCCGGTGTCACTCTTGGATGTAAAGACTTGATTACTGCTTCAATTTCATGTGCTTGTATCTCAGTATCTAACATATCTACAACAGCAGAAGGTACATCAGGAAGCTGTAAAAAGGAAAAGTAGTCCATTATGGATGCAGATGGGGAGGCATGGGACCAAACAGTTTTCGTGTATAACAGGTAACACGGTGCCTGATATCCAAAATATCAGTGAGCTCAGTGAAACTGTCATCAAACAGCGTAGTAAAGGTTTTACTCTCTACTGTTCACCGAATAGAAGCATATGGACATACTGTGTCACGGGTACCAGAGGTCCCAAAACACTGTTGATGCTGAACAGAAGTAGCCTTCAGAAGGTGATAATCCATCATGCGCTCCTTAAGAGTACTTATTTGGGTGGAAAAATCATGGCCAGTTTCATGAGATAAAGTAAGTAATTTTTGAAGTCGTTGTCTGTTAGTGTGATAAAGGAAATACAATGAATCATGATGATGTTTACTAAAATTTTTAAATAAAGTTTGGAGTCCAGATTTCGTATCCTGCCACCAGTCCCAGGGGGCATCATATAAAAAAAATACAGTCTTTCGATTATGAATATACTCAGTTAAGTGACTTAACAAACGTGAATCAGATAACAGGGAAGCATTCAGTTTCCAAATGCCAGGACCAAAACGAGATGTCAAGGAAGGGCCTAAAGAAATAGATAATAAATTATGATCTGAAAATTCCGCAACTTGAATTACAGCATCAGAAATTTGGAGGTCGGAAGAAATAAAAAAAAATCAATACAGATTGCAAGGGGGCCTTTGTGAAAAGTAGGAGTATACCGACCCGTAAAAGATAAATATGCATCCTGTAAACCTGTGGAATGGAGCAATTGTTTCAGAAAATTTGTGTCACACAACAACTTAGTAGTCTTTGAAGTAGAAGACTTATCTTTAGTGGATAACCCACAATTGAAATCACCCCCAAAAATCACATGCATTGATGTGTATAAATAGGGTTGAATCAGTTTCAGTAGTTCAATTCTGTGGGATTTCAATTGAGGGGCATTAATATTAATAATCTGGAAAGGGACAGAAGAAATCAAAATATCCAACAACAGAAGCCGACCCAGGTAGACATCCAACAGTTTAACAACAGTAACATCAGGTATACTAAATAAAATACCCAAACCAGAAAAAGAGTCCTGTCCAAAGGACCAAAAAGAGAGCCCAGAAGTCCAGGCACGAGTGGCCCTGGAAATTTCTGGAAGAGCATGGAAATGTACATCTTGCAAAAAGATGAGACCAGCTGTCAAGCCAGATAAAAAGGAAAAACTGCATCTCTTGTAGCATGCTTCTTTATACTGTTAACATTAACAGTATGCACTGAGAAAGCAGAAGACATGAAACGGGAAAGTGAAAACAAAAATGCAAAAGTCACCTTAGCCTACCTTTCCTATGGGTACCTTCCCTATGTTTCAGTTTTGCCTTAGCTTTCCTTTTTTGAGAACCAATATTATCAATGGGTACTTCAGTGTCCTTAGTCACATCAGGGTGGGAGGAAAGAACAGAGGACATATCAGAATCCGTGTTGTCCTGAGGGTGGCGTAAAACCTCAAATTTGTTCATATGAGTCACAGTAGAGGATTACAGGGCCTTAGAAGAAGGAGAAGTCCCCTTCTTAGGTCCTCGTGTAACTCTAACAAAAGGTTCGGGGGTCCATGGAAGACCCAGAAATACTAGGCAAGACAGGAATAGGGACCTCTTCCGAGGTAGAAATAGCAAGATCAGAGGAAGGGGGAGGGAGAGCTGTAGTAAAGGTCTGTGGTTCCAAAACAGGAGCAGACCGTTCATGTAAAGTAGAAGAGGGGTCAACAGCAGGTACAACAAGGTGAGGGAGGGGTACGCGGTGAGGTTTAGAAAGAGTGTCAGATAAACGAGAATGTTGTGCGACAGTAATAATCAAACGTTGTTTTTCCCCATCAGCAAGTGTCGGGGAGTTGTGAGCTGCCCAAGTACAAGTCTGGAAAGTGTGCCCCAATTCGTCACAAAGGACGCAAAGAGGTTCATCCACACATTGGGAACCTGCATGGCCAATGTTATCACAAACAGAGCATTTAATCTTGTCACAGACACTACTTATATGATTCTGAGAGCCACATCTGTAGCAAGCTTTAGGCTGGCCGGGGTTAAAAAGAACTCCCCTGTCTTTCCCAAGCATAAAGCTGTTCGGGAGATGCTGTATTCCAACCTCCGAAGTGCGAAGCATAACCCTTGCTCTCCACCCACCTGTCCAGATATTCTCAGAATCAAAGATAGCCTCTGGGTCAGAAAGGACAGTACATCTTTGCTTTAACCAGACAGTAATATCATTAAGACTGGCACCTTCATTACGAAACAATACAGTAACAGTTTTCTGAGTAGGTTTAGTTAAGGGAATGGCATTGAACAGTGACCATAAAGGAGAAGTTTTAAGCTCCTGATATTTTCTCCAAAACTTTTCTAAACCAGTGATAGTTTTAAAACTAATATCAAAATGAGACTCTGAAGAAACATGAATTAAGGCATGAATCTCAAAAGCAACAAATTGCATAGAATCCTTCAAGAGTGCAACCTACAAAAAATCGGTCAGGAAAGTCAGGTAAGCCCCCCAAATAATGCAGCCGAACAGCGTTGTGTCTTTTAGCTTGATGTACAGGGGGTTGAAAGCATGCAGCATAAGTTTTAGGGGATGAAGCAGTAGAAGTAGCAGGAACTGGACGAGACTCAGGGTCCCGAAGAGTCCATTGTTCTTGAGGCGTCGAGGAAGCAGGATCAAATTGCAAAGTCGGGTTCTGAGTCAGAAGGAGTTCAGTTGGCAAAGAAAGATCAAGAGAAGCAGCAGAGTCTTTCAAAACAGGAGAGGCCAGCAGTTTGTCAGGTGGCCTAATACAGATCGGGGAAGAACCAGAACGCCAAGTCCCAATGGTAGGATCCTTCTCCCACCCAGTCGCTTCCAGGGCCGACTCAACAGACCAGTCCGTCGTGTGCAAGGCATCAGGGAGAGTAGAAGCAGGCACCTGTACAGAAGAAGTTTCTGGAGAAAGCTGAGCAAGAGGTGCAGTCAGTACAGGCAGTAGGGAGTGAGGAGGGTCCGTAGTAACAGGCAAAGAATGTGGAAGTGTCAGAATCGGTGAAGAGACAGTAAAACAATCTTTCCCAGACGGTGAGTCAGTAGCAGCAGGTACAAAACCAGACAGAGGCTTAAGGGCTAACAAACGCTATCTAGCAGTGAAATAACGCTGTTCCTCAATTTTAAGTAACACATCTACATCCATAGAAACAGGAGGAGGAGAAGACTCACGTATATCCATAGTAGCAGGGCTAGAAGACATTGTGAGCACAGTTTGAGGAATAAATGAAGGATCCACAGGCAAACACTGCACACAAGTATCCACAACAGCAGCAGGGGAAGTATCCAAAGGCACAGAAGAACCATATTCAGTAGATTGCAGCACAATAGGCATAGAATATGGGGTCTCTCTCAGAACAGAGACAGGGGAAGAGACCAGCTCCACTGCTTCCAAAACCTCCATGTCCTCCACAGCATGTCCAGAGGCAGCCATCTTGGTCCCACATGAAAATGGGACCCCCCCTGCTTACAGGAAGCAGAGTAGAGGAATTTCCCCGGTGTCCTGGCCAAATTTCCCTCATTCACTAAAAATACCACCAACAGCTTAACCTGGTTCAAGGTCAGTTGGCATTCATCTATATCCCCTTCCCCCGGGTCGTGCCTGAAAATAGGCAGCATTTGTCTAGTGCACTTACCCAGTCAATGAAAATTAAATAAATAAATAAACTAAACACTCATTCCACAGTGACACTGGATGGTGGGCAGCTCAGGTATTTCACAGCAACTGATGTTAGTGCTTGCCATTCAGTCATTTTATTGTTACAGTACAGCAATGGCTCATCATTAATGGCAAGGTGCTTTAGGTTACCCATGTAAGCCTCCGCCATTCATTCTGCTGCCTGGAGTCCAGCTGCCTCATCTGTCTCCTCCTCCTTTTCCTCCATATCTTCCATTCCTACCTGAAAGAGCACATTCCAAACGGGATTGCTTTCTGTTTTCTGCTCTGCCTTGCCCATTTTCTCTGATTGTGTTCCCTGTGAGCTGCTGGTGGTGGTAGCAACACCCATTTTTGATGCAGTCCATGCATTTTTCATTTGTGCAGCATGTACTAATCTAATGAGGTTCTCTGTCAACTGCTGTACTCGCTGACGACCTCCTTCCATTATAGAGGGTAGGCCACGTTTGTACCGTGGATCCAACATGGTGGCGATTGCAAACTCAGCTGACTGTAAAATGCCAGATACATGAGTATTTGTATCCAGCACATGGAGCATGTGATCCATTAGCTCACAAGTGCCATGATCCCCACTTGCCTCTGTCTGGTGTCGCACATTCACTACTGTCTGCCTCAGCACACAAATGAGAGGTATGGACTGACTTATGCAAGCAGTGTTCCCACTCACTGCCTGTGTAGCATGCTCAAATGATTGGAGAATGTGTATTAGCCTGTCAATTTGGTGCCACTGTTCTGTTGTTAGAGCGAAGGACACGCCAGCACTTCATGGGTGGTGTGCAGCAGCATGTATTCTGACACAGCCTTATACTGTTCATACAGACGGTCAAGCATGTATAGTGTGGAGTTCCACCTGGTGACAACATCAAGTTTCATCCAGTACTGAGGCAGATTGTTGTTGCACTGTAGCTCACGTAGATGGTCAGGGGCCTTTGCAGAATGGGCAAAGTGGACACAGATGCGACGGGCAACAGTAACCATTTCCTTAATGTCCATATGGTTGAGAAACTGCTGAACAACAAGATTAAGGCAGTGTGCCAGGCAGGGCACTCTGAAAAAAACACCATCGCTAATGCACATCACTACATTGGAGCCATTATCACTTGTGATGAATCCTGTTATGAGTGACTGTGTGTGTAGCCACCCATCAATCTCATCCAGCAGAACATTAAGCATTTTCACCGTCGTGTGCGAACCTGTGACACTTGTCATATTCAGGGTTGCATGCTGCTGAATACCAGGTGTGTTGCTACCACCACAATTATGCTTCACGCATATTTTGCCATGCCCAAAATCAAGTACCGCACCAGGCAACCGCGTCCAGCAGACTATTATGCACAGATGCAAGCTTGCTGCTGTTGGTCCACTGGTTCACATATCCATACTAAGATGGATATAGTGTGATGCACTATGCTTCAATGCATGTCTAATGTAATCAGCAACTCTACTGTTCAGCTCCGGCATGGCACGCTTACTAAAATAGGTTCATGATGGAACTTGCCATTTGGGACAGGCATGGGCCATCAACCTGTGGAAACCAGCATTCTCTATGAATGAGAATGGCAAAGGATCGGTGGCCAGCATTTAACTCTCATGCAGCAGCATGATTGGGTGGGTACTTTGTCTGCCGCTCAAGGATGGTCTTCAGAGTGGGCTGCATCTTTGGGGCTGTCCAACTAGAATGCTGTACTTGTGTCAGCAATGATTTTCTTTTAAGAGTAACAATTGACTCTTGGCCGGGCAGTGGAGACTGCATGAAACCAGTTATTTTGGTTGCTTGTGGGTGTGGGGGTGGTGTACTTTTAAGACTCGTGGGACTGGGACTCACACCACCAGTGCTATGCCCACTACTAGAGAGAGCAAAGGATTGCTCACTCTCCTCCTCCACCACCGACTCACTCTGCCCGTCCTCTTCATGTTCTTGCTATACTACATGCACCTTTCTACCAACAGCTCTGGCATCATTCTGGTGTTGATGCCATCTCAGCGGGTGCTTGTTTTTCAGTTGGGTGTGTTGGCCACCAGTGCCTATGTGGCTTCCCCTTTTCCCATGACTAACACGGGCTTGACAAAGTTGGCATATTGCTGTGGTCTCATCAGCAGGATCTAACACATAAAAGTCCCAAACTAGGGACTTTTGACCTCTGGACTTAGGATGCTTCTGGGACTGGGATGATTCAGAAACCGGTGTGGAAGTGTGTATTTTTTGAGCTGCTAACATAACTTCCATAAGACTACTTTTGGGTGGGGGGTTACTTGACTACTTGGAGGTGTTCTTATAGGCTTGGAGGCTGGGTGACAGACTGACCCACACACGGGCTGTACATGTAAATGGCCTACATCATCCCTGACCTTTTTAACTCAGGCTGCCATGTGGGATCATCCCAGTCATCATCATCACCACCACTAATAGCGATGATGTCCTTGTCTTCCTCCTCCTCCTCCTCCCCCCATCACTGTCTTCTTGGAGGAAGGCACCTTTTTCTTTCTCTACAACTATCTCAGGGGACTGACTATCCTTATCTCCAGGACTATCAGGCTCTTGTTGAACACTGTCATCACCAACTCCTGCAGGAACATGGACAGTCACACTGACAGACTTATTATCACCCTCCTCCAAGTCCTGGACCACTGTTCCTGTGCTGGTGTCAGTGCCTCCCTTCTTCTCACTGTCAGCATCCCCCACTAGCATGGCTGCAACAGTTTGAGCTTTAAAAAAAGTAAGACACAGGTATGCCTGACCCAGTTTGGCCACGAACTCCTTTGCTGGTTCCTGCCACACCACCAGGGCCCACATCAGAACTTGAAGACAGTGATGCAGACATACCTGTGCTTTCACTGCTGTGGGGAACTGGAAGTGAAATTGCACTTTTTTCAGCTGACTTCTTAGCTCCCTCATTCCCCCTGACACATTTCCCCTCTGTCCTTGGCTGCTTCTTCCCAGGCATTTTTGCTGACTGCTGCTTTAAAGCTTTGCCTTTCTCTGGGAGTATTTGAAGAAAGGATGTATTACTACTAACTGTGTAAATAATACCTCACACGTGAATGATGACATCACACACTTACAGTACTGGCTTCCTTAAAAGTCCAAAAACAATCAGGACAGGCACCAGCACTTACAGTAGAACTAATACCATATATGGTAAGCAGCCTGGTGTAGTAAAAAACCAAAAGGTAACTTTTTTTCCCCAAACAGGAAGGAATTAAAGAAACTCACACAACGAAAAAGGGCACAAGTGGCCCAATTTAAATACAGATCACCTGTGTCTCTCTGGACAGATAAAGTACTGTAATGTGTTATGTTACTCAGTACCACAATTTGTTTTTTATATGAGGGCAGAGACAACCATAAAACAGCAACAAAGGAAATTAGTACCACACAATATGTTAGTGATCTGGATGGGCGGGATCAACAAGAAATCTCTAGAAAATTACTATTTTAATATATACTGTTTTATAATGCGCACATCAGGTGAGACACAAACAATGCTATAACAGAGAAAGGGCATTGTATGTAAGTTAACTAAGACAGGAACACCACTTACTAACAGTGCAGAGTCAGGCTCCAGAAATAACATGCAGGGGAACAATTCAACAATGCAGTGTGATTGAAATAGACAAGTTCAAGTGATCGAAGAGAAGTACTTTACAACTGTTGATTTTCACAGTTTTAGTAACACACAAATTAACACTCCAGCTAACATAACTAACCACAAAAAAATAAAAGAAAGGATCAGCTCTTTGTGTTTGAAACTTTAGAATTCAAAATCAATTCACAACTAAAAGTGGAAGAATGGTATACATAACACAGTTAACAGCAGCAGGAACCGTTTCAAACAGGACAGAGAAACTTTTCAGAGAAAATAAATTCCAAGATATAACAAAATGAATAAGAAATAACAGTACATAAATAACTCACAGTTGTGAGTAAATATACCAATCTGCTTGGCTAGAAATAGCCTGCACTGCTTTACACTACTACCCTACCAACACAACTCTTTCAAAAAAAAGAGAGAAAAGTAAACCTAATTGAAACGACATATTATACAAAAATTCACAAAATTAAAAAAATGTCCCTAGTACCAAGCACTAACAGCACAGCAGCACTAGGAAAAACTTTATATTTTGCAGCAATTAGCGCTCAGAAAAAGGTTTAGTTATATTTTCAAAGGCTTTGTTGGCTATGATGCACCACAACACACTGCTCTCAGACTCAACATGCAGCAGAATGAGCTGGAAACAAGCTACATGTGACTTTTGATCTTTTTGCCCACAGTGCATTGCAAATTTCACCTTTGTACCAAAATTTCGCCGGTGAAATCAAAAGTTTCGCTGGTGAAATTCTGCCACAAGGCAAAATTTGGATCATCAATGGTCGAAATTGTCATGGTAAGTGAAATTTTGTCATTACCGATGTGCCGATGGCACATTTATAAGGTAGAAAATGAAATGGGCAGACTGGATGGGCCTTGCGGTCCTTATCTGCTGTCAACTTCTATGTTTCTATGTTTCTATGTTACACGAAATCAAGAAAATAGGCAAAATTCTGTTTTGTGTAGGCGAAATATTTTGTGTAATTGCAGAAATATGTGAAAAATTTCACCAGGCGAAATATTTCAGTTTCGCACAACACTAATCCCAAGGTGTGGTGCGCCCAGTCTATTTCTATTGGTGCCTCCGGTTAGTTTTTAAAAGCTGCAGCAATTCTCTTTGTAGGCAGGCACTTGTGTCTTTTTGTTCTGCTCCTTCTGGGAAGCCGACAAACCTTAAGTTGTTTCTGTGGCTCCTGTTTTCAGAGTCTTCTGCCCTCTCCCAAAGCCTTGCCACCATTTGTTTTAATTCCTGGATTCTATCCTCGTGGCATGTATCTTTATTATCAATATAAGAGATAAGTTTCAGTGCCTTTGGCTCTGTGCTGTAAGTCTTGTATTTTTTCTTCTAGGTTTGAAATTGAGATTAGAAGACTGAAATCTCTGTGAGAACCATCTGCAGAATGCCTTTCATCTCCTCCATGTTGCTTGATGTGCCCAGAGCTGAAGCTGCTTCTGCCATTTCTCACCACCTCAGTCAGCCACCACCTTCCTCCTCGAATTTCTGCCTGAAGGTAGGGAGATTTGCTACAGAAGTGACACGTTAGATAATAATTTAATCTAATTGTTGATATCAAAATCACCAAAATCCATGCTATTTTAATGTGTTTACAAATGGATTTTGCACTCTAGGCATAGGGTACCCATTTAGGGGCACAGGGCATAACCACGCATGGCAAAACAGTGCAGCTAAAAATGCCACAGCTAAACAGCGCCAGACAAGAACAGAGTTGGACAAAACACTGGCGTGTTCCATGCACCACGTCCATTGATCACATGTGTTTTTACAGGGGACTTTGCCCCCCGCACCCCATGCATTGGGGGGCTTCTCCCCCCCCACCCCCCAGAACTTAAATAATTAACTCTGGGGGGTGGGACCTCGGGGATGGGGAGAAACTCAGGAGGGGCTACTTCATTTTTTAAAGTGGCAAAAAGATGTAGCAGGGGAGACCTGAGGGGAACCAAACCACAGTCCCAGGTCTTCCAACTGCACTGTGTGCTGATGTCTTAGCTACTCCTCCATGGGAGTGGCTCAACCAGACACCCAGCACATGGCAACTTGTCAAGGCTTCTGATCTGTATGCAGTGACAGGGGCACCAGTATTCCCTTATCACTGTTCTACCCCTGTCACTGTAATCCCAGGTGCTCACTATACAGTACAGGTAATACCACAGTGTCTTACATGTGTGGTATTGACCTGGTAGGCCATTTAGGCAGTCATACCAGTTCCCGCATCACTCATGTGCCCTCCCATTCAATCTTTTCAGAAAATAAGAAAAAGAAATTACATTTCCTAAACCAGGAGCCTCATAGCCTCACTCCGACAATAACCAGCTTTTCTTAACTCGAATACGGATGAGGGAGGGTATGATTTGCTGCAAGAAACACCCAAACTTTTAAAATGTGAAAGCCTTAAAAATATGACAGCATCCTGGACAATGTCAGGAAATCCCCTTTAGAGCTTACGTCTCAGTAAAGCATCTGTACAAATTACATAGCTCTTGTGTGCAAATAGTAAAATCTACATATAATATTGTGGTGCCATTGGATCTTTTATCAGAGCAAAGGCAATATCAGACAATATCAGTAAAGCTTATATTAACCCAGGATACCCAGTTAGATTAGTACTACATGAATAGTGCCACTCTACAGAGCGCTAGTTCATTTAGCACTAACATGGACAGCAAGAGGGGATATACAGTGCTTTCAGTGAGCGCTGCCCTGGTTGCTGTCCATAGTGCTGAAACAGCACAAGGGCACCAGAATCCCAAAGGCTGACTGAATTGCTCCCATGGTGTGGAGGACTGGTGCATAGAACAGCTCGGCTAACAGTAGTGGAGACCAGGGTTCTAATCTGGGTATTCTTCCATTTTGGCAGAATAAGGACTTGTCTTTTTTTATGTGGGGCCACGGAAACAGTATTCCATGGCCCCATGAATTTTAACTTTCCCTGTGATCTGCTCCCTCTCTGTGTGGGAATCATAAAGTGTGGGGGGGGTGCAGCCCCCCACAAAAAACAAATCATCACTATTATTGCCACATGGTTCTTGAGCGCACTATTATTGCTGGTGCTATCCTGACCCAGTGCCTTAACCCAGTAGTCAATACTGTCAAGATAGCTGAAACAAAAAACTGTCATTTTAGCTCTGCAATCTATGCAGTTATTGGGCTAAGTTTCTTAAAAAAATATAACAGCTTCCTTTATGTTTCCCATTCCTGTTCTCTCTCAAGATTTAATATGAAACTCACACCAATATTACACTGATGCAACTTAAATGAAGTTCAAGGCTCCAAGGCTCGTACTCGACTACAATATCCCAGTCCAGTTCAAAATGTAACAGCTCTTTCAACTCTCTGTTTCTGTTTTTTATGTTTGTTAGGCACCCTGACTCTCAGGGAATGGGTGCCATATAAATAAAATTGCCTTGCCATTCCTCTTTTTTGATTTCTCTCAGCTCTGTCCAATCAGTACCCTCACATACTGGCTCTCTCACACCGTCTCCTCTCCTCTTTTCTCCTCTCCTCTCCTCTTTGGCTCCAACATTCTCTGTAAACCTGCAGCTGCTGTTCACTGCCAAGCACAACTGTCCCCTTGGAGAACTCCAATCTGCTGAAAATCACACAAAAGGATACCAACAGCATGAAAACCCCAAAATAAGTAAAAAAATGAATACAAGAGCCCTCAAGCAACAATCAATTAAAATATTAGGAGAGCATAACATTTGTATATCTGCATCACCTACTCCTCAGCATGTCTGCAACGCAGCAACTACAGCGTAGTTCTGTATCACTTTCACTGGAGTCCCTTTTTTGCTAATTTCATGAGCAGCAAGGCTCATTCATGCATCCAGCTTCTTTGTCATGATAATAGTGTGAAAGTGGTGGTTTCTCATTTTGCAATGCCCTCAAAAAGATTATACAAAATGCCATTAAATTGTACAGTGCTTATAGAGGGGCAAATTGGTATGTCTATGAAATGAGACCAGTCACAAGCTGGGGATTCAGGAGTGAGCAAATCAGATGTTGGGGAGCATGCAAGCATGACATGACAATGATGTAAAAAAAAAAAGATTTCCCAAACAACAGTTGTGTGCAAGGATGTGTTGCACTTAGGGAATTGTGTTTATGGTTGCCTTTGTTGAGACTAAAGATTGCTATTACAGACATCAGACTGCAAGAAAATATACCACCATGCTAAACTGTATATTAGTCTGAAGATACAGTAACTTCCTGATTTGCCCCAGTATGGTTTTATGGGACACCCAAGACAACAAGACTGGGAATGAAGAGGCATTGTCCCTACAAGTACTAAACAGCATACCTATAAGCAGAAATTAAATGGGTAAAGAAAATACAGCTCCACCTGCACAACACGTCATTAAATTCAGAAAAGTCACCAGCAAATACACAGTAATAAGGCATTCAAATTATTGGTTTACACTGTACATGTTTAAAATTAACTTTATGTATATAAATATAGAAAATGTGAAAACTCACATCTCTGTCTCTTTCTCTCACGTATATGTTTCTGTATTTCAAAGTGTGCTACTTCAAAGTATAAATGCAAAGAAAAAGAATTACAGTATAATTATACAGGTTTTGACTGTGTTCTCTACATAATCATTGAATCTACAGTATTTGCAACAATTATTTCTGTCTCCAACACAGTCTCTCAGTGGGGTCCGAAAAGGCCACGTTGAAAATTTGGGGCCAAAATATGCAAAAAAGACAAAGTTATGCATCAAAGTTCCAAACCTCTTTGAAACATATTGAACTACACTTACCTTAGTTTCTCATATTGCAGTTGCCAGTTCTAACAGCAAGATGCATCTTTGATCAGAGAATGGATCTTCACCCTTGGACATGTTCAGGTGAGTGAGGGTGCATGGGGGGTGTGGGGTAATGGGTGCTGCGTGGGAGACTGGGGTGGGGTGTGTGAGGGGGGCAGCTCAGCAAGGGACAGTTTTCTGTTTTACAGGCTTTAAAAAAAACATTGAAGTTATTCCAACACAAGGGATTGGGTATCCAATGACGGGCTTGTGTTTGGCAGCAGTGGTGGTGGGCATCCCTGTGCCACCACCTACAGTACATAAGGGGGATAGGGTGACATCCTGTAATGGGGGTCAAGATAAGTGGTACCTGGGGTGGGCATCCCAGTCCAGTTATGTGGGTGGTGACCTTGAGGGGAAGGGAAGAGAGAAGCAGTACTGGGGATGGGCACCCTGGTCCACTTCATAGCTAGATAGTCATAAAAATGCACATATCAGGCAACAATGTTGAGAATAACAACAATTTGCTGTGCTTGCAAATCAGCTCTGGTGTTTATACATGTGACCTGTTTCTGCTAATATGTGTGACTACATCTCCCCATATTTCTAATATTGTTTCAGAGTTTTTCCTTATCCCGTGTTCATAGATGGTAAAAGCTGTGACAGTGGAATTGTAGGGGTTGTAGTTTTGTAGTCTACCATAGCCCTATTGAAAAGTCTCATTTGGCTGTGGTGGTTCACTATAACTCCTGCAGTGCATTGCATGTTGCACTAGTACTCTATTATTTAACTGCTCCTTTTCCACTCCAGTGAAAGGACAGAGCTGTCCAGAACTATGATGTGTTCGCAATCACTTACTACCACTGCCCCCCCATTTGCAGTCACATTCTTCCAGAGGCCCAATTATGTGCCTTGTTGGCAGAGATCCCTTCTCTCTGCATTAGCAATACAGCAGCATAGAACATCTAGGCAGCCATAAACATTCTGTTTCACTTAATTTCCTTCAAAAAGATTTTAAAGACAGTTTGGCCAGTAGAGCCATTTCGATCCCTTTTGGGTTTGGTTTTAATAAAATAACTGAACTAAAATAGAACTACTTATCCCTATATTACCTTGTTAAACCTTGTATTTTTTCACTTAAAATACTTTTTGTATAATGTATAGAATAATATATGGAAACTAGTGTGTTGTTAGAATTTTTACACCCCCTAGGTGTTTGATACTACATAAACTCTGAAAGCGAAGCTACAGTGATTTATAAAAGTATTCCCCGGGTTCACATCCTGAGTCCAGGACATCTGGTACCGACCAGTGAGGCAGGGTCTGGCATCCCTTGGACACCACCTGCCTTGAGAAGGGAGGGCACCTCCTTTCATTGATGATGCAGAGAGAGGGGGTGTTATATGGGAAGGAATAAGTGGTCCCTCTGGGGAGACCTTACATTGGCACATTCCCACTCATATGGCAGGTAACATGGAGACATCACCCATCCAGAGTAGGGGCCAGCAGGACCACAACCTGGCAAGAGATATAGGGAGGGCCTAGCAGGGGCCTAACATACTCCCAGCAGCACCGGGCAGATGAAGCCACCCTACTCATCATGCCACAGCAGAGTCACTTTGACTCCCTCCATGCCTTGCTGGCTCCTCCTCATGGGCCTGACAATCAGTGAAGTATCTCCTCCTGGCTTGGGGAACCAGGGGGTCCAAGCATGGTGGACAATCCATGGGTTACTGTCAGGGTCTCTGGGGAGGTTGTAGAGCGAAGCCTGGTGGTGGGTAGGACCACCAAAGTACTTCTGTGGTGGGTACAAGGGCTTGGATAGGTGGAGGGAGGTCCTGGCAGCTGGTGAGGTGAAAAATGGGGAACAAAAATAGAAAGTAAAAAAAAAAAGTATCCCTCACCCTGGGGGAAGGGTAAACAGAAACTGAGAACACTAATGTTCACTACTTTATTTTTTCTAGTTACTGGTTTGAGAGACATTTTGGTGGTTATAGGAGAACAACCCATTAGGGAGCTCCATAATACATGACTGTAGCATCTCAAACATGTTTTGTATTATGAAGTTTGACAGCAGCTGGTTTAAGGTTGGTATCACTGAATCATTAAGGGCATAACAAGTTCAAACCTGGCTAATTCACAGAGTCTTTTTGTCTGCTCCAAAGAGTCTGCAAATCATTTAATGTTATTTCATTTTCTTATTCACTTTTGTTGCCATGCCATAATTTTAAACAGTGATTGTTGCTCTCATCATTTGGCCAAACCACAATTAACCTGACCACTGATGGCAAAGTGACCTCCTTAGAGGTCAGGTTCCTACTCTTTCAATTTTAACTTGCCAACATGAGCTGTGGTTCCACTACTTTCCCTATTTCTCTTGTACTAAAACCACTCTAAAGCTTAATTTTTTTTTGAATCTGTGTACTGGCCTATAAGTCGGTAAGAAAATGGAATAACTTTAAAGCAGCAGTGCAATGAAAAATGTTTTTTTCAGAAAGTTAGTTTCAGGTACAATTAATAAAAAGTATTAGCATGCCTTTCAAGTCTAATTTTCTTGGTACCTCCTCTGGGTATACCGATTGAACAGTGACATTTTTATATCAAATGACATTACAGCAGCAATTTGATGTTGCCACTGTAATGTACCTGCAGGACCCCGGCACTGCTCTCTCAGGGTCTTACACCCCTTCCCGAAACAACTGCAACTTGGAGTTGATCATCTTTAATTATGGGGGGTTTGGGGGAGTGAACTCCCCTAAGAAAAACAAACTTGCACTGAACAGCTTTATGCTGACCACAACTGTAGTCGATATAAAGTCATCGTTGTAATGTTGGTCGACAAACTTTTTTGATGAACTGATGTTGTAGACCCACTCCACTGCTGCACACCATGATTTGTTTTCTTGATCCTAAACCTTGAGAGGTCTACAATACTATTTCTAAGCCAAATATGGTGACAATCTTTTTTCTTCAGAAAAAATAAATAAACTAAGACCCGTATAAAATACTCCGATTTTGGTGGAACTAGAAATTGATCCACATAAAACTGGAAGATTTCTGAAATGTTGGGGCTAGCAGTATAGCCTAGAGGTTAGAGGAACGACCTGTGAATGAGCTTGGTACCTCCAGCAGCTGTGGGTTTGAACCTCCACTTGCATACTGAGTGACTCTGAACAAGTCACTTAACCACCGCAGTGCTCTCAGGTCACCCCTGAAAATAGACACTTGTGCCTAGTGGGCCTTACCTGGTTATCAAAAGAATAAATAAATTAAAATGTTTTTAGTGAAAAATGAGTGCAGTCAATGTTTTTGCCCAGTTTTGTTTTGCTACACTACTGCTTTCAATGGTTTGCAAGCTCTTTTAAACAGCATTTAGACATGGGGTGCACTGGTTCTGCTTGATATAAGTTAATAGCAGCGAAAAAGAAGGGGGGTTGGATCCTGGTTGCTTAACCTGCCCTGAGAAAAGGGGCTTGAGAAACTTACATTTGATCGGAGGAGTTGTCCCTAAATATGCTAGGTATTCATAACAGAACCATTATTAGGGAAGAAAAAACTCTGAAACTCCTCGAATTCAAAAAAGAAAAATAATGTTTTATTTATGTACAGTTTAGTAGCCACCTAAAGTGTCTGGCCAACTTTCCTGGCTGACAAGGCATGATAATCTGTTGTGGAAATGCCTGTTATGCCACAATGACTGTTATGTCACAACTAGAGCATTATGACTTTTGCTCCTGGCTAAGTCTCAGCTGTAGATAGCTGTAGATGTGGAGTACTGCGTGCAGTATTGGAGGCCACACCTTCACAAGGACATTAACCAAATTGAGGCAGTCCAGAGAAGGGCAACCAACATGGTGCAGGGACTGCATCAGAAGACATATGAGGACAGATTAACGGAGCTCAATATGTATACCCTTGAGCAAAGGAGGGAGAGAGGTGATATGATCGAGGCATTCAAACACCTTAAGGGCATAAACAAGGTGAAAGAGTCTAACATGTTTAAATATAAGAAAAATAGCAGGACAAGAGGACACAGCATGAGATTAGAGGGAGGCCGATTAAGGGGGAATGTGAGGAAATTCTTTTTCACAGAAAGGGTGGTGGATGCATGGAATGGCTTACCACAAGAAGTGGTGGCTATGAATACAGTGCAGGGCTTCAAACGGGCATGGGATAGGCATAAGGGAGCAATACAAATGACTATGAATAGATAGGCCACTGACAGAGCAAAGGCCGATGGCACATTTATAAGGTAGAAAAAGAAATGGGCAGACTGGATGGGCCTTGCGGTCCTTATCTGCCGTCAACTTCTATGTTTCTATGATAATAGGTACCAAGGTACTGATTAATATTGCGGTTATATAATCATAATGGCAAGATCTAGAAATAAATGTTTGAATTCACTAGAATACAACTACATTATCCATTAAAAAAACTCAATCCTCTGCAAGTCCATGGAAATCTAGATTGCCACATGTACATATTGTTGATGCTCATCCAATATATTTGGACCCATCAAGCTCTACCCATGGAAAAGGAATGGATATTATGGGAATGCAGCAGTTTCTGGGAGCTGATGGTTGTGATTAGATACTGTCGGACTGAAATTTACTGTATCATGCTCAGATTGAAGGCTCTGGTTCCCTAAAATACAGTTTGGCAGGAATCACAATCTAGTTTTAAGAATATTTGGATACTGTCTGAACTGATTTCAATATGCCTTCTTAATCTTGAGGCTGTGGCTCCCAAGATGCTATGATTTTGGGACTTGATTCATTGAATCATAGATGGAAAATCACAGTGCCAGAATTAGGCAAAAACCTAAACATATGCATGCTGTATCATATTTTCACTGCTTTTCATGCACCCTTGAGTGACCTACTATAGCCAAGGCCACTGTTTTTCAGTTTTTACCGGAAAATCTGGTAAAATTCCGGAATTAGGGCTGCCTGAAAACCAGTAAAAATGAAGATTTCATGGAATCTGGCATTTTCTATCAGATCAGTAAATCTATAAAAAAGTCTGTTTTTCTTTTAATTCCTTCCTGTACTATTTTCAGTTTGCTTTATTTAATGCTAAGATTCAACTGACTTAAAAGAGGTTACTAAAGCTAGGAAAAGCTGTGTGCCAAAAGATTCAGCGTACCATTTTCAGAGATCCAGGTCATCACCAAGCAATATTTTTCAAGCCTATTGTATACTATACAGTAGGTACTAAATACCAAGTAGTTTGCAAGTTATTACCTCTTCATGCATATTATCTTCAGCTTCAATGTATTAACAACGGTTACCAGTTCCTTCATTATGTAAGATAATAAATTGCAAACAATTTCATTAATGCTCTACTTAGGGTTTAAGCCACAAAAGTAGGGAAATGTGGTGTTAGGGTTTCCAAACCTAACACCCTACCCCTAACTTGCACACACCAACAGGCATCGAGGGTGTGCCTTGGGATCATCAGACCCAATGCAATCCCTGTCTTGTTCCCATACCCAAGGGTCCAGAAATTGATGCTGGACAGGAGTCGAAGTCTTCCCCAGCACCTCATCCAACCTGGGTGGTGTTATATAATGTGAGGTCCATCAAAAACAAGACAGCTATTATAGCTGATCATGTTGAAATGGTGGACCTGGCATGCATTACCGAGACCTGGCTGGATGAAAATCCAGGCCCAGTATTGGCCTCTGCAGTTCCAGATGGGTTCTTGGTGATTCACCACCTGAGGTTGGATCACAGGTTTGGGGTGAAGCCATCTTTTTTAAGACTGAACTGGGCCTTGTGGATGTTCCAGTGGGGACCACCAGATCCTTTAAATGCCTTATGGGTGAGGGTGTAGGCTGTAGGATACTCCTCATCTACTGTCCACCAGGTGATGGGGAGTTATTCCTGCAGGAGATAGCAGACTTCTTCATCGACATGGTGCTGGAGTCCCCCAGATGGATAATTCTGGGGGACTTCAATGCCTGGGTCGATGAACTCTCGTAGTTTGGTAAAAAAATCTCCTCCAGCTAATGACAATGCTGGGCCTTACACAGGTAATTACCTCCTCTACCTATATTGGAGGTCACTCATTGGATCTGGTGTTCCTCCTGGGGATGGAGATCACTGATTTGGGGGTGCAACCAGTCAGTTGGTCTGACCATCACTCCATAGGGTTCAGTTTTGGGGCACCCCCAAATGGACCTACCCCTGTAGAGATGGTCTGGTACCGCCCTTTGAGGGGAGTTACCCCAGATGGTCTATCAGCGGTGCTGAACCTATTGGGATTGCTGGATGAAAGCACAAGTCCAGGGGACCTCATACTAGCCTATAATAAGGCAGTGGAAGATGCCTTGACTGGATCGCTCCTGTTAGAGTTTGACCACTCACTCTTCACCCAAGGTCCCAAGGTATGATGGGTCCTTGAAGGAGCTGAGGCGGATTGGTTGAAGGCTGGAGAGAGCCTGGTGGAAGTCCGGCCTGGATGCTGACAGGCTTAGATTGGTGGAACATTATGAGGGCTATCAATCAGAAATCATCTGTAAGACGGCAGAATTCCTGTCCAGGGAGATTTCTGCTGCACAGAACCGATCGGCTCAACTCTTTTGCACTGTTGACAGATTGTGCAATCCAATCTGTCTCCAGTCTGATAGAGATTTTTCACAAATTAAGTGTGATGAGCTAGCTCAGTTTTTTGCAGATAAGGTTGTCGGCATCAGGTCTGGAATTGGCCCGGCTATCTCCATGAGAGGGTATGGAGGTCGATGGGAGGTGGTGAGCACCTGGTCTGTCTGGATGGATTTCAGCCAACTGGAATTCATGGACATTGTGAAGATTGCCCAGACTTTGTGCCCAACCTGTTGTAGTTTGGATCTGGGCCCTACCTCCCTTTTGGTGGGATGTGTAGATGTTATCTGCCCGATCCTGGCTGAAATTGTATGGAGATCCCTGGAGAGGGAAATCTCCCCAGATCCCTTAAAGGAGGCAGTCATTTGACCACTCCTTAAGAAGCCCTCCTTGGATCCCATCAATCCAGCTAACTACTGACCTGTCTCTAACCTTCCCTTTGTGGGGAAGATTATTGAGAAGATTGTTGCGTTACAACTGCACAATCACTTGGTAACTCACAATGTCTATGAAGATCTCCAGTCTGGATTCAGGAAGAGGTATAGCAAGGAGACTGCCTTTGTTCGGGTATCAAATGACCCTAATGGCAAGAGATCAAAAGGCTCATACCATCTTGGTTCTTCTTGACCTCTCAGTAGCTTTTGACCCTGTGGACCATGAGATGCTTTTGGAAACCCTGTGGTTCCTTTGTGGACTGTTGGGTACAGTCTTCAAATGGTTTCAATCTTTCCTTGTTGGCAGGTCTCAGAAGGTGGTCACTGGAACTTATTCCTCTGACGCCCTACCCCTGTACTACAGGGTACCGCAGGGTTCCATATTGGCACCCATGTTGTTCACAGTATATATGCTGCCTTTAGGAGATATCGTCAGGCAATATGGCTTGAGATTTCACTGCTATGCAGATGATACTCAGCTGTATATGTCCTTTGTGCCTGGACAGGTTGATGCCATCTCTGTGCTAAATAGCTGCCTCTCTGAGATCAAAGACTGGATGAGCTTGAGTTAGTTGAGACTGAGTCTGGATATGACTGAGGTATTGGTCATGGATCTGGGCCATCCAGGGGCAGGTTTTGGTGCTGGGCATGGGTTGGGCCTTTGGCTTGATGGTGTCCAGCTCATCAGCTCAGATTGGGTGCATAACTTGGGCGTTGTTTTTGATGATGGCTTGACCTTGATGTCCCAGGTGTCAGCTGTGGTCAAATAATCATTTTACCATCTGAGGAACAATTGCCCATGTGAAACACCTGATTCCCTTGGGTGACCTTCCAACATTGGTCAATGCCTTCAGTACTACCCGTCTTTACTTCTGCAGTGCCCTTTACCTAGGGCTGTCTGGGGTTGATATCCACTGCCTGCAGCTGGTGCAGAATGCTGCAGCCAGGTTGTTGACTGGTACCTCCCGGTCCAGTCATATTACACCAGTCCTGCGCGAACTGCACTGGCTACCATTTCAGTGGTGGATCACCTATAAGGTAGGCTTGCTGACATTTTAAAGCCCTACATTAACTGGGACCTGACTACCTTAAAGATCTCCTGACTCCTTACTCCCCCAGTCGCCCTCTCCAATTTGCTGATGAGGGATTGCTAAAGATTCCCAGGGTTCATCTTAAAACATCTGGAGCTCGTGCTTTTTCATTTGCAGCACCAACCCTGTGGAAGTCTCTACCTCGTCGATTAAGAGAATGCCTGACCATCAGCAATTTTAAATCTATGCTGAAAATACATTTATTTTCCTTGGCCTTCCCGGAGTAATTGAATTGATTTTAAAATGTTATAATAATTTCTGTTTTTATATTGTAATTTATAAGCTGTACAGCGTCTTGGTTTTGAAAGGTGCTATAAAAATAAACTTTGATTTGATTTGAATGCTTACTCCATTCCATAAGTAAATAAGCTGAGACTGGCACAGTATAGGAGAATGGAGTGAGCATTAGGGCCGATGACCCCAAGGCACCCCCCGATGTCTGTTGGTGTGTGCAGGGTGGGGTGGGGTGTTAGGTTTGGAAACCCTTGTGCCACATTTCCCTACTTTTGTGGCATTAACCCAAATTAGAGCATTAATGATGTTTTTTTACAATTTATTTCCCTACTTTTTGAAATAGTATAATCATATCCTTGTTTGCCTGTGGGTGCGTAAGGCCCTCTGGGACCTGTGCTCCCATCCTTTCATAGATGCATATATGTATGTACTGTAGATATGGACCATTTATAGGACAACAGTGATCAAATTGTCAGCATAGCCATCTAATTACACCACTTCATGTACCTGGTACAGGAAATTTCCAAATCACCACCAGTACATAATTCTGCACAACTGCAATGCCATTCTGCGCCACAGGTGTAAAAACACATTTTGGCCAGGATTAGAAAAATAACAGCTGACGTACATGAGGTGGGGTAATATGAAGGCTATGTTGAAAATCTGGGGTCAGAATATTTAAAATTTCCAAAAGTTACAAACATGCATAGTGAAATTGCAATGAATGGTCATAACTTTATCATTTACACATATTTTGACCCCATATTTTCAACATAGCCTTCTTATGGCTCCACCTCATGAACAAAGTCAGAAACAATTTCCAAATCCTCCCCAAAACATGAATTTGCCAAATGACCACAAAATCATCTTCTCAGTGGGTGTTGCATAATGACAGTCTTATTATTCATGAGGTGGGGTCCCCAAAAGGTCAGGTTGACAATTTGGGGTCAAAATGTTCAAAAGTGGCAATTTTATGGGGGAAACCCCATTGAAATACATTGAACCACATTTACCTTGGTTTCTCTTATTGAAGTCACCAGTTCCAGCAGCAACATGTGTCTTTGATCTGTGAGTGGATCTCAGACCTGGGACCTGTTCAGGTGAGTGAGGGTGTTTGGAGCTGTACTGGTTGCTGAGTGGGAGGTGGGGTGGTGGGGCTGATCAGTGAGGGGCCTTTTTTTTTTAAAACATTGAGGGACTGTTTTATTTGTTTCAGCTTTTGCCTACAATGGGAGGCTTGGGGTGCCACTAGACACCAGGAACAAACCTAACAGGGTCAGCAATTGTATGGTGGGGGCTACTAGACACCAGGGAATAAAATAAAATAATGGGGATGGCAATCGGCAGGTGAGAGGTGTACCACTAGGCACCAGGGAGCAAAGGGATTAATTAATTCACTGGGATCTGTATTTTAAATAATAAAATGTGGATGGTGATCTTGATAGTGCAGTTTCCATAGTCAACAATTCATTTATGTTAAGGGATAGCTGGCACTTTGTGCCAGTAACTTTGTTGGCTTAATATTAATTTGTAATCACATAAGCGTGTCAGCCCCCTGCAACCTCTGTGACCTCTCACTATGAGTACACAACGACAGTTGAGGGATAAAATTACGGACAGTTAAGATCAAACTGCTACTTTCCACATAGAGATGCTATGTGAACTCCGACATTAAAAAGAAATTCATAATAATCACTGATGCTGAATCAACATTAATGATGCATAGCTAAAAACAATACTTTCCAGTGTACATTACGAATTTGTATTACCAGATTTGATTATGTGCCCCCTCCCCATTTTGAGGGCCAGGGATAAAACCCCTAATTGTCCCCGACACTTGAGGGTCAGAGTCCTATATTTTCAGTGTTAGTTTTCCCATTTCATTGACCAACAGCTGAGAGGTAAAAAAAAGCACTTCCAGTGCATCTCGCTGTCAGGCAGGACTCAGGACTGGAGTCCCACAGAAACCAGCAGCCTGAGTATTTATGTGGTTTTGGTGCTGTTGCTGTTCTGAGGACTTCAGTGGAGTCAGAGAGGATATTCTGGGATTGTGCTAAGGGGCAAGCATCCGTCATGCTAACAGCAGGTGTCAATAATCCTCACTGGCATCATCGATAAATGAAACTGAGGCTTATCATGGGAACAAAAAGGAAAAAGCAGCCCTATAATTCTGGACATGGGCAAGATCTAAAATGAAATGAAGTGATTAATTGCAAAAAGGAAAAAAGCTACTCCACTATTTAAAAAGCAGAATTGCACCTGCCCATCCAGAGCTGAACGTACAGTACGAATATGCCAGCAGAAACAGACCTCCTAGTCTATCAGCATCTGTTCGAATGTGCAGCTAGTGTTCCAAAGTTGCAGCTACCCCAACCCCTCCTCTTGTGTCCACCCTCAGCTGTTCTCGGCCTCAAACATCTGTACTCTCCCCTGTTCTCGGTCCCATGCCCTTTTAAAGTTGCCCACAATTTTGCATGATACCACCCTTTCTGGTAGGGTGTTCCACTTTGAAACCACTCTCTCTGTGAAGTAATGCTTCCTCATCTCCCTCCTAAATCTTCCCCCCTCTATTCTTAACCCATGTCCTCTAGTGTCCCTTCCCTTCCTCAGTTTAAAAGCTCCATTGGCTCCATCCTTGTTGATTCTCCTCAGACACTTGAAAGTTACGATCATGTCCCCCCATCTCTCCTCTCCTCCAGAGTGTACATATTCAGTTCCCCCAGCATGTTCTCATAGTCTCTCTTCTCCATTCCCTGTATCATCCTTGTTGCCCTCCACTGCACTCCCTCCAGTAGCTTGATATCCCACCTCAATTATGGGCTCCAGAGCTGCACACAGTACTCCAAGTGTGGCTTGACCAGTGACCTGTAGAGGGGCAAGATAACCTCCCTCTGCCTGAATAAGAACCACATTTCTATACACCACAGAATCTTGTTTGCCTTTGCTGCTGCTTTCCTGCATTGGGCAGAACTGTTCATGCTCCCTGTTACCATCACCCCTAGGTCCTGCTCTTCCTCAGTGATCCCCAGCTTCACCCCCTCAACCAGTATCCTTTCCTTGTGTTCTTTGCCCTGAATTGCATAACCTTACACTTCTTCACATTGAGACCCAGCTACCACCTCTCTGACCACTCCTCCAGTTTGGTAAGGTCCCCCTGCAGTTGCTTCCATCCCTCCTCCTCACCCACTACTGCACCCATGTTGATATCATCTGCTAACAGACTTACCCTGCTCATCACTCTATGAGTGATGTCTGAGATGAAGAGCCTGAATAGCACTGGGCCCAGCACTGAGCCCTGTGGCACCCTACTCATCACTGGTCTAGGTGTTGAGAATCCCCCCAACCACCACCATCACCCATTGTAGTCTCCCATGCAGCCAGTTTGTAATCCATTTTGCCATCTTCATCACCAATCCCACACCAGTTAGCTTCCCCCAAGCCACCTACAAGGCACTGAATCGAAGGTTTTGCTGAAATCCAAGTAGATGACATTCACTGCATGGCCCCTATCCAGCTCTCTTGTTACCCAGTCATAATATTACATTAGGTTAGTGTGACAGGACTTCCCCGATATGAACCCATGCTGCCTCACATCCTGGAGGTAACTGTCCTCTAGAAATGACACCAGAATCTCCTTCAGTAGGGTCTCCATAAACTTGCCCACTATGGAAGTGAGACTGACCAGCTGATAATTTCCTGGTTCATCCCTTGGGTTGCTCTTGTGTATCAGTACCACATGGACCATCCTCCAGTCCTGAGGCACACATCCCATATCCAGGGAGGAGCTCACTAGATCCACCAGTGGTTCCACCAGCACCTCCGTCGTCTCCCTCAGCACTTTGGGGTGGATACTATCTGGCCCTGGTGCCTTGTCTACTTTTAGTGCCCTCAGTCCCTCTAATGCTCTACTTCCCTCAATCATTCCATTCATCACCTCTTTCTCCCCACCCTCCCAGTCCAAAGTGATAGTTGTCCCCCCTTCTCCTGCATGAACACTGAGCAAAATGATTCATTTAGTGCTTCCACTTGTTCCTCTTCCTTTTCTGCACACTCCCCACCCCTTTATCCTCACTGTTATCCCTGCACTTCCTTTTCTCTCCAACGTATCTGAAAAAGTCCCCCCCAATTCGCTGTGCTAACCTTAGCTCTCTTGAAGCCTTAGTTTCCCTCACCCACTTGGTCACTTTCCGACCCAAAATGACACCAAAATCTTGTGCCATAACTGAAAACTAGCTCAGTTCTCAGGGGGCCAAACTACCTGAAAGACTATTCTTAATGAGGCATTGAATTTTCCCTTATGTACTCTTACATACTTCTTATCACAGTGGACATTCTACAACAAACACCTAAAAGTGAACCAAACCCCTGAAATGAGCAGTTTGTGCTAGCAAAATAAGTATGTAATACTGACTGCAAGGTACATTTACAGAGGTGGTGGTTGTTTCCTTTAATCAACCTCAATCCATCAATCTCTGATAGTAGAAATCCAAAACATTCTCACGTCTGTTTTTTTCCTGCTACCAGTCAAATTATCATTAAATTATTGCCTTCTGCCATCATCTTCTGTTACAGCTGTGTTCGAGTGCTTTAAATTACAAGCGAACAATGTGTTTCACAGATTTACATGGTAACCAGACCGTAGAAATTGTTATCTCCACATTACAGTGTGGCAAATAACTAACTTCTAATTGGGAAATTCTTTCTAGTACTCCAGTAGTGGTCTTTCATTCAAAGCCAATACACATTGTAAACAAAGAAATACGTACAAACCATTTTACATTGTAAACTCCTGAACTTTTTTTTCAACCACTTACATCAAGCTTTCATAAAACTACAGTTTATGTAAGTAGTTTGGAGAGAAGCAAAGCATAGTTTTGGAGTAATACCTGAAAGAGAGGCACCTTTGGATAGGTAGTTACAGCCATTGACAACTTACCTGTTCTCACCAGACATTCAGACACCTACTCCCACTATGGCGGGCAGGCATGCAGCACAATGCTCACAGGTTTCGATAATTGTGAAGAACCTTGCATCTCATATCCAAAAGAAACAAAACCTTGAAAAAAAAAAAAAACACTCAAAATGTGAACCACACCAAGACAGAGAGCACGGGAGTTAAAAATGAGTCAGAGAAGCTTACAGAACCTAATTTGATCTGAGCGGGCTTGTCTGATACAGAAACCAATTACCAAATTAAGAAAAAATAAATTACCAAAATAATCCATTTAAAAAACAAACATAAGAATGTAGCTCAACAGGTCCCATTTAGCTAGGTTCTGATGTTCATTTTTTTAAATCTTTAAAATCCAGGAATTTTTATGTATTTTCCATGTTTGTTGGTTCGTGGAAAAGATCAACAAGATGGCAGTTAGCATGGCACAAAAAATGTTGGGTGCCCTGCTAGTTCATTGGTGTGAAAGCAAGAAAACAGCATTTGCAGTATAACATTTTTACTTTTGTTGCAGAACATTATCTGAAAAACCCTACTGCGCATTCACAGGTCAGAAAACAGTAAATTTTAAAGCCTTATAGTTCGGGTACCTTTAGATATTTTTTTTACCAGACCTGTCAAAGGCACTACCTTGGGACATAATGCGTTCCCTGCAAGTTTGGCAAACAAATTAATTCCATGTAGGCTGTAGGGGACAGCAGGAAAAAAAAAACATTAAGTATAGGAAAAAAGATTTTTACAAAAAATTGAACATGCGGATCTCAGAAACCACTCAAGCTGCCCTCACAAACATTTCCACACATCAAGACCTTGCCTCCAAGACAACACATTCAACTTTCAGAGCAAGTAACAGCTGACAAAAACTACAGGAGTCAGTGCCTGTTGGGATTAAGCAAGCATATACTTTATTAGAAGCAGGGGGTCTCTTTTATGTTAAAAAAAAGAAGAAAGTCACTGTGTGTTTCTCTGTTTGTGGAAGGGGGCTGTATCAACTTAGCTGCTAAATCAGGCATAGAGAAGTTAATTAGGGGTGTGGCTTGAGCAGTAGAAAAGCAACTGTCTTCAATTACAACTTCCTGCTGCTAGTTTTTGATGAAGGAGAATAATGCTTTCAGAGCAAGTAACAGCTGACTAAAACTACAGCTTTTCTTACTAATTGCCCTCCTTCCCACCCTAAACCAGTTCTACTTTCATAGCCACTGGATATGACTGACAACAGGAACTTCCTGTTTGGCAGTAGGAAGGGAAGGATCACTGAGACACATTAGTTTCATCAACCTTGAAGGAAACAAAACATAGCTTTTCTCCCCCCCTCAGTTGCTGGAGGTCTGAATCCGAGCAAGGAAGGAGGAGACTTCTCAAGACTACAGGAAGTTCCTGTCCCAGAACAGGAAGGGCAAGAGTTGTAAGGGCACACAGGCAGTAGGAAAGTAGGTGTAAAAATACATAGAAGGAGGAGGAGAGAGTTAGCATAGAAAGCAACAGGAGAGGGGACACAAAATAAGTCATGATGGGAGTGGTGCAGTGCAATGGCTGTGGGGCAGCAGTGTTCCGGGAGACATTCATGAGGCTGCAATGCTGCCCTATTTGCAGGCACCTCTCAGGTCTGAGGGAGGAGGTTGCCCGTCTCCAGGCTAACCTGACTAGGATTTGTGAAACCTCTTCCCCCACTCAGGGACCACCAGGGCCACTGCCGCTGCCTCAGAGGTTGCCAAGAAAGAGGAGTGGTTGGACCAAGGTGGGCTCAGGGAGGGAGATAGTAGTGGAACAGAGATGCATTCCTCCAGTTGTACCTCTCCACAATTCATATTCTGTTCTGGCAAAGAGTGGTTCCTCTGTGGAGGCACCTGCAGTGGAGACCAAGGAGGATGCTGGGAACCTCCACAAAGGAGACCCACAGGAAGGTGGCATTAGACCCCACAGGGGAAGGAAAGAACTCCTGGTGGGTGACTCAATCATTAGAGGGGTAGAAGTGGGTGAGGAAGGGGAAAGGGAGATAAGGTGCCTGCCTGGCGCTATGGTTCGGAGGGACAGGAAGCAAATCTTCAGGACTGTGGGAGTAGCTGCATGAGGGAGGGAGCTGGATGTAATTGTCCATCTAGGGACAAATGACCTGGCTGTGAATTGGATCTGAGCAGTGCAAGAGTAGTTTGTAGAGTTGGGGGAAGGGCCTTAGACAAGCAGCATGTACGATAATCTTCTCAGAGATGCTACCTATCTATGGCAAGGATGATGCTAGGGTACTCCGCACCATGGGATTCAATGAATGGTTGAAAACTGGTGTGGAGTGCAGGGTTTTGGCTTCATTGGGGACTGGGGAGGCACCTGGAGGGATGCAGACCTATACTGGCACGATTGTCTGCATCTGTCCAGGGGGCAGAACCAGGATCCTAGGTGATTTAAATGCTTCGTTGGCAAGCATTTAATCTAGCCAAGCTGGGGGAGGCACTGAAAAGGGGCTGGGAAATCGCAGTCTCCCCCCTCAAAACACAGTAATTAGCAAGGTAAACACTGAAGTAGATAAGTCATTCGGGAGCAGGACAGGGGGTAAATGCAAAAAAATACAAAGGCAGTAAGGGCAGGGATGGGACTAAAAGGGGTAAGGCCATCAAAAAATGGAGGGTGATGAGTACAAATGTCCATAGTTTGTGTAACTAGCTCCCTGAACTAGTGGCCTTGATGGAAGAGGGGTGCCTGTATATTGTAGCAGTCACTGAAGCATGGTACACAGAGAACCATAACTGGGATGTCAACTTACCAGGATACACAATCTACAGGAGGGACAGGGTGGGTAAAAGAGGAGGAGTTGTAACTCTCTATGTAAGGGAAGGGATTAGAGCAACAGAACTAGAGTAAACAGGAAGTTGATGAGTCACTATGGGTCACCCTGGAGACAGAAAATGGCACCACAATCTGCATGGGGGTTGTGTACAGACCAACTGAGCACTAGTATAAGAAGAATAATTACCTACATTAATTCCATGTTTCCATGTGCCATATCGACTCCATATTACTCATGTTAGGCACCGAAAACATGCTTGACAGAGATGAATAAAACTGCATACAGCATTTCCTGGATAAGTTGCGGTTTGGAGCAAATTTCAGGCAATGGGTCTGTATGTTCTACTCTTCTCCATGGGTGTACAATGACTCTTCATCTTCTTTAACATTAACTAGAGGCACCAGACAAGGATGCCTCCTCTCTCTGCTATGATTTGCCCTGGTTATGGATCCCTTGCAATATCTATCACAAATATTCTGAATATTCTGATGATCTAAAGGTTAGCAAGCAATGTGAGAAGGCAGTAGGGATGGCTGGAGGGATACTGGGATGTACAGGGAGAGGCATCACCAGTAGAAAACAGGAAGTTGTTATCCCTATGTACAGACAGTTGGCAAGACCCCATCTGGAGCACTGCATCCAGTTCTGGAGACCCCATCTCCACAAGGACATAGACAGGATGAAGGCAGTCCAGGGAGGGCAACTAAAATGGTGCTGGGTCTGCAACAGAAGCCATTTGAGGAAAGGCTAAAGGAGCTTAATATGTATACCCTTGAGGAAAGAAGGGAGAGGGGGGACATGATAGAAACTTTTAAGTATCTCAAGGGACTCAACAAAGTCTAAGAGGGTAGCATCTTTCAGAAAAAGAGATGTGCAAGAACAAGGAGATGCAATTTGAAGACAGAGGGGGGACAGCTCAGGGGCAATGTGAGGAAGTATATTTTCACAGAAAGAGTGGTGGGTGCATGGAACGGCCTTCCTGAGGAGGTTTTGGGGTCAAGAACAGTGGGGAAATTCAAGAATGCATGGGACAGACATAAGGCAATTCTTGTGGGGTGGGGTAGGAAGAAATAGGCTGTTGGTTACCTACAATCTGCAGCTTATCAAGTAGGTAGGGAAATGGGCAGACTAGGTGGGCCAAGTGGTCCTTATCTGCTGTCACAGTCTATGATTTTTGTTTCTATTAATCTTTATGTCAATTCTCTTTTGATGATGACTGATCCTGATCTACCTTTACTACAAGTCCATGCTCTCATTTCTAATTCTGGATTTGCTTTGGGCTATAAATTAAATGTCAGAAGAGTGAAATGTTAGTACTTGGGAATTACCAACCCTGACATTTTCTAGCAGGCAGCGTTGCTCAAATTGTTTTCAAAATAAAATACCGAGGCGTAACTTTTCATTTATTTATTTAGTTTTTGTTTCCCGGGTAGGACATACTAGATATGTAAATGCCTATTTTCAGGTATGACCTCGGAGGTTACAGAAGTGAGGACAATAAAATCAAGAAGATACACTGTACAGAAAAATAGCCTGGGATCAGGCAAACAACATACAACAGGAGCAATAAACAATTCATAGATTTTACATACATGGGCCTGAGAGTATAAATATAGACTTGATAACACAATATATATTTGACAACATAATATATATATATATACTTGGGATTGCTTACTGGGGCACATCACGGTTGGGGGCATGCCCCAGGACATGAGAGTGAAAAGAATGAATAACCCAGCATGGAAAGCAAAATATTTAATCAGCCCAGTGGCAAGAGGTCAGTCCCATGAGATGCATAAAGACAGCACCTTTGAAGTGCCCATGCAAGGGAAGAGGGAGTGAGTTCAAAAATGTTGGTGCAAAGACTGAGAAAGCCTTGTCCCCCATTTTAGATTACCACTTAGGAACTTGGAGGAGGGCAGTGTCATTGTATCTGAGTGAGTAGGCCTGACGTGTTAACAAAGAGAGATATGGGAGATGTTAGCAATTTATCAATAAAGCACCCTAGGGAGTAGGATTGGGCTTCACAGGAGGAGAGATATCCCAGGGAGGCATTAAGGGCACAATGGTGCATGAGGTACAAGGAGGCTAAGGAAAATTGTCAGTTGTTGTTGTAGGACACCTCCAGCTTGCTTAGGACAGTTTTATAGCCATGAGAAAAGATCAGCTGTCCATACTGAAGATGGGGAGGAGGGCATCCCATTCAATGGCAACTCCTGCCTTGGGTATATGGGAACATCTTGCATGGTAACCTAGGCCAAGTCTTGTGCTAACTGCCTTGCAGGCAAGGGGGATATGGAAGAAGAAATCCAGAGAAGGGTCCAGTGTGATCCCAAGATATTTAAAGTCAGTCACTGTCAATATGGGGGACCCATCCTGATTATGGATAGAGAGAGAGGTACAGTGCAGGACCTGAGTCTGGCCTGAGACCCAAATAACATAGCCTTGCTCTTACTGGAGTTCAGGATCAGTTTGCTTTCAGTGAGTCAGTCCTGAACCTGGGAAAAATACTGCTGAAGCAGCGAGTTAATAGTGGTGATGGAGGGAGAGCTGAGCTACAAAACAATACATGATCGATTCATAGTGTGAGGGTACTGGAGGAATATCATTTATAAAAATGGAAAAGAGCAGTGGATTGAGAATGGAACCCTGAGGGACACCAAGATTTACTGTGGTGGGGACAGAATCTGCATTATTAAAGTGAACATACTGCTATCTGCCAAAGAGACAGCTCACAAACCAAGATGCTGCTTGGTGTGACAGGCCCACAGAATATAATCTGGAGTGGAGCAACATGTGCTCCACAGTGTCAAAGGCTTTGGAGAGGTGAATAAAGATGGCTTTGGTAAGGAAACTACCATTCATGGCACATCTGATATCACTGGTAAGGTGAGTTAGGATAGTGGTGATACTGTGCTCTTTTCCAAATCCATGCTGATTAGGTGTGAGATGGTTACATCTGGATAAAGTTGGTCAGTTGGGAGGCTCAACCCTTTCAAGTAATTTACTAAGTAAAGGGAGTAGTACAATTGGTCTATAATTTCTGGGAGTCTTGGGGTTCCCTTTTTAAAACCAGAGTCATTTTTGCAATTTTCCAATCATTGGGGCCCTATGCCAGAGGAGAGAGATAAGTTGCAAATGTGTGTTATATAGGAGGCTAGTAATGGAGCACTCAGGGGGAAGCAGCCTTGGAAGGATCCCATTGGGTCCCATGCTGCCCTCATTAGGAAAGGACCTTAATAATTTGAAAACAGGAATGAGAAATACCAATTTAAGAAAAGCATGGTTTAGGTATGGGGGAGGGGCTGGGAGGGGTTGATTGTCATGCAGGTGAGTGGCCTGTGAAGTGGGAGTTAAATGTGTTATCAATGGTACAATAGTGTTGGGGTTATTACAGTGTACCCCATCAGTTGACAGATCATTTGCATGACTCCTGGATGGGCAACCCAAGAGATGTTTGATGTGCCCCAAGAAACCCTGAGGATTCCCAGCATAGGCAATTAGTTGTTCATGGCACTACTGGCTTTTGGCAAGGTGAGTGGCCCTTTTTAGGGCTGCAGTGGGTGGAGCCCTGCAGACCTTTTACAATCATCAGAAAAAGGACTCCACATTCCTTCTGCATGAACATGTTGGACTTGCGTCACAGTCACCTGCGCGCCTATGAAGCAGTACTCCCATTTGTCCATACCAACTGCATTGCAGCATTATTTCACAGTGCATAGTGCCGGCAGTCACGGTACACTATGTTGTGTCCAAGATGGCAGCCACATTCTATTGCATATGTGCCAGCAAACATGTGCAGTAGCATGCAGTGTCCATCTTGGTCATGGCAGAACAGGTCGTGTTCCACCGTGACTGCATAATGTATTTATATGTTTTATATTATCAAAATTCCCCCCACCTGACCCTTCCTCTCAGCACCCACCACCGTACACCCCCCGAAACATAACTGTGACACTGGGGGTGCCCAGTCCCCAAGTGTCCCGATTGGGGATCGTCAGTCTTTGGTTTTGTTTTTCTTTTCACGTGAAAAGAAAATAGTCCACATATGTCTTCCCCCACATGGTTGAGACATTGGGGTGCCCAATTCCTCAGTGTTGCAATCGGGGATTGTCAGTCCTTTTTTTTCCTATAAAAAAATGGGCCATCGATGCCTTTTGAGGCCATTCCTTACCTCCCACCTGACCCTCCCACTCAGCATCCACCACCCTGCACCCCCAGGGCCTTACTTACTCATAGGGGGTCCAACACTGTAATCCACTCTGGGGTGCAGACACGTCATCACTCTTCAAAGTTAGACCACAAACTGAAGACACAGGTATGCAGTTCAATGTATTTCAATGAGAGTTTGAACTTAGTGCCATAACTTGTGCATTTTTACATATTTTTGTAATATATTTTATTAATTTCATCTTTTATGTATTCAGAAAAAATATGCACACATGTGCTCCAAGAAAGAAAAACAAAGCAAATACATCTTGAATAAATGAACCCATGAGCAACAAAGTCCATAGGTCCATACAACGTCATTAGACTAATTTAGATATCGACTCCTTAGTGCATACCTTACATAAAAATACAAAATAGACCCAGTCCAAAACAGGGGAACATAATAATAATAATACATGCATACTTAATACTTGTTAAGACAAAAGGTAGTAGCTCTATATATTTAACTCTCACTCCACAAAATTATTCTTATATCATTTTAATGCCTCCCCTCTTTAAATATAATAATAAACTTAAATTTAATTTATATCACCCCCTAATTCAATCAGTCCAAACAAGCAAAACTTAAGCCCTTAGATCCTTATATGTCCATTATTTCTAAATTCCCTATGATTTCATGTTCTGACGGTGTAGGCGATGAAACAAGTGATTCTTCAGTCCCCTGGGTAGAGTAATGTTATCGAATGTAAGCAGCAAGCTGATCTACATCGAAAAATATGTTTACTTTACCATCCTTGATGATTTTTACCTTTGCAGGTGGCAACAAAGAAAACAAAGCACCAAGTTCCAAAATTTCCTGACTATAAGCCAAAAACTTCCTCCTCTGTTGTTGCATAGCATAACAGAAATCTGGATAGATATAATACTTGGAGCCTTTTTAATCCAAGACCCCTCTGAGCCTAGCTAATTTAAATATGTAATCCTGATCTGAAACAAATCCAAAAGTCGCCAATGTAGTTGTCTTCATCTCGGAAGTTATGTTTCTTTCTCATCTAAATAATCTAAAAGCCTTTGTGATTAAAGGGGGATTCTCCTGGGGTAGCTCGAAAGTGGTGATCAATATATGTATAACCAAATCCCTTGTAGAGTCAAAATCTGCATCATTCTGATCTGGAACTCGCAGAATTCGAATGTTCTTGTATCTTAGCATATTTTTTGCACTCTCCCATTTTCTATTTATATTAAAATTATCTCGCATCAGGCTCAAACAATTCGCTTCTGCAGTTGCCAGTTTAGCAGCATGCTCCTCCAGTTTTGCAGAGTTATCTGTTGTGATTACCATTGTTGTCTTTGCCACAGTTTTAACACTATTCAGTTCCATTTTCAGGAAGCCCATTTTTTTATTAATGCCTCGTATCATCTATAACTGTGCTCAGTCCATGCCAAAAGTTTCTCTAGGGTCGAACCTGACCTCTCCAATGTGTAGCCTCCTGTCTTCATGGGAGAAAAAGGTTGATGTTGGTCAGAGAATGTTATTTGTTGCTTGGTTGCAGATAAATCGAAAGTTCTTTGTAAAGCAGAGGGTGTAGAAGATGACATTATTTTAATAGCCTGTGGGGTGGCCGGCATGCTGCTCAAACTCCCGCCTCCACTCTCCGGGCTTGGTCTACCAGGATGATGCCGCTGCTCAAGCAGCCCCAACTTTGGGGAAACAAACTCCAGAACTGACCCCCTTTTGTTTCTTCATGGATTCATTTAAGCCGTCATGCTCAAGACAGAAGAAAATACAAGCAGAGGGTAAGTCAGAACATTAAACAAGCACCGCTACTAACGCTAAATTCCCCATAGTCACAGAGTGGTTAGATCAACTGCTGCACCCGTGAGCCATGTTTTCAGGTCACTCCCTCCACATTTTTACATATTTTTGGCCCAAATTTTCAACATGCCTTCTTTGGGACCCCACGTCATGAAAAATGTCACTGTCATTAGGCAGATCTGTCCTGAAAGGTGATTTCATAGTTCCTACATAAAATCACCTTTCGGGCAGGAGTTGAAAATTTTTTCTCCGCTCTTGTTCATGAGGTGGGGTCATAAGAAGACTATGTTGAAAATTTGGTGTACATATATTGAAAAACAAGAGAATCATAGTATGAGCCTATGTTGAATTTTACGAATGTAGGCTCATTACTTTGGTACTTTTCAATATTTTTACACCACATTTTCAACATAGCCTTGTTACACATTTATGAATGTATCATACATTTTGCAAATGCAGGCTTATAACCTTGGCAATTTACAGTATTTTTACCCAATTTCCTCAGCTGTAGCCATATCAGCTGTGGACAGACTTCTTACATAGGTTGTGTAAGTGTCAGTAAGCAAGTCAGTTCATTGGTTTGTCAGAAGCTTAAAAGCCAGGCAGCTTTTGTCCCTGGTTTTGAAGATGACAAGGAGGTCCCTATGAAGCCACTGGGTGGGGATCCTTTTTACCCTTCTCCTGGTGATAGGAATTAGTTGATCCTGAATTCAGGATAGGATTGGAGGGGACTAAGGTGGAGTTCAGCTCATTGGAGGAGAGTATGGGATCCCAGACAATGAGTGAGAATTCATGAAGGAGGGAGGGGGGATTCAAGGTGAGTGGAATCACACATGGGAAAGTATTCCTGGAGGTAATTTGGTGGCTCTGACTTTCTGTATCAAAATGGGGAAGTGGTCACTTTGTGCACTGGGCATTACCCCTGCAGATAGAATCATTTCAGGTTTATTAGAGAACATCCACTCTAGACAGTGTGCCATCCAGTTTTAGGTGAGAAGTGGGCTGGGTCAGAGATAAGCTGTGTTAGGTCAAGCTTACTGGTGAAGGTATCATAGGAGTTATTTTGGTGGCCCAGTCAATCAAGATTAAAGTTAACCATAACTATCAACTTGTTTTGCTTGATCTTGGGTGAGATGACCTTGGAGAGGGCAATGAGGCCAGCGGTCCCATCTTAAGGGGGGTTGTAAAGGCAAATAAGATGGAGTTATTTTGACCTTCCTCAACAAAAGGCTGCAGTGAAGTACTTCACACTGGGACTCTATGGCAGGTGTAGGATGTGCTGTAACACTGAGGTAGTTCCTCTAATACAAAAGAAAACCACCACCTCAATTGGGAGGAGGCCTGTGCACCAGAATAAGGTTGTAGTTGATAATGGCACTTGCAGACTTGGGGATGTTTGGCTTTAGCCAAGTTTCTGAGACTCCCAGAATGTCAGGGGAGTAAAGGGCCACCCAAGAGTCAAGGTCTGGATTATTAGCTAGCTAACTTTACCAAATTACATTGCTAAGATGTATAGTATTAACTTCCTGCCCTTATTAAATACCAATATGAATTAGATAGACAGAATGAAGTAATCTGATTGTTTTAGAGGTCGTCAGAGCCATGATTAACTCCCACTATACAATCTTTGCTTCTGCAAACCTCCAGTCAGCAGCCCTCTTATTCTGCAGAAATTCCTCCACTTGCCCTCAGTTGGATTCCCCATAAACAAATGAGACTCTGACCCTGCTGAAGACTACCAAAATGCATGGGCCACACCTCAAACCTGAAAAAAAAAAAAAAAAAAACTGGGCTTGGCTGCACTATATGTTTGTGTCCAGTCTTAAAAAGCTAGCTCAAACCACAATTTCTTCTGAAAAATGTTGCTGCATGCAGTCTCACAGTCTCACAGTGTCACCATTGAGAGGCGTGCTCTCGACCACCCATTTCTTTTTTTTGAAATTGTACTTTTTCTCCCTACTGCCTGTCAATCATGACCCCTCAGGGCTACCAAGGTCATTCTCTGCCTGCCTGCTCACCCATACCTACCTCCCAGTCCCACATGTAGCTTCGGCTTCCCCCTGAGTGGGACGAGGTGGGGTCATAACCCCCATAATCCTTCACTTTGTTGAGCCTTGGAGGTGGCCGGTGAACAGGGACAAATTGGAGGCATGCCCTGGGAAGCCTGTCATCCCAGAACTGACAGGTGTTTTTCCATTTTTTTCTCCCCATCGTAGTGTGAGCCCCTGACATCAAGGCATTGCATGCCAGCATCCACTGCGTGTCTGGGCCACCTGTCCTCTTCCAGTTGGGGCTTGCAGCCCCCAAGCCTCTGCCCAGAGTCACACAAGTGCGGTGGTCATTGGCCATCTCACCGCCCCCCCTGGAGATGGTGAGCTGTCATGGGACACTCAAGCCATTCTCCCCCGATCGGCCCTCCAGCATCCCAAGTCACTGGTGTCACAAGCAGAAATCCAGCCGCTGTGCCAACAGGCTAGCTATGGCCACCCATTTCACTGTAAAGTGGCAACGCAGTGGCAGTTTCAAATATAAGTTTCTAACCTTTTAAACAGTCCACAGCTAAAAACACTAGCCTTTCATACAGTATTTAATCAACTTTCAGCTGTCAAGCTGAATAACGGAATCAAGTGACTTACTGATCACTTAAAGTACTGGAAGTCTCAGTTCCACTATTCAGAGGTTTCTGCTCCTTATCTGGATCCAGATGCATTGCAAAACATAAATAATGCTTTTTTCCTGGCAAGTCTTTCCACTGAGAACCTTCTCATCCCCCCAACAGGCCATAAGTTGTTAAAGTGTCACTGTGGTACATATTATCAGCCTGGTTCCTTACCAAATTATGCAGACATTATAAGACCACTACCTGCTGCCTATAGTAAAAAGTAAAAGGACTATTTTGTTTCAATACATAACTACATAGTAGGAAATATATTAATAGAAACATTTTTAAAACCCTTTTTTTCTTATTTTCAGTAGTATAAATATGGATCTAGTTCATAACAGCAATAATACATTCCAGGGTGTGGTATATCATGGGATATCACCACTTCTTGGGTACATGAAACACTTGGCCTGCGGCCTGGTGCCTCATAACGCATCCAAGGCAGGATGATATCCCATGGTATACCACACCCTGTTGTGTATTACTGCTTAACTGTAACACTTTAAGTTTTCTTAACTACAGTTTAGTTATATTGTAACTGCACTGTAACTGCACTGCAATTGTAATGCAGTTACATGTAACAAACATGCAAAACAGTATAATTACCATGTTGCATGTAATTAATGATTATGTACCCCGCAGTTACAGTGAAACTGACTTTTAAAATAAAGTGTGATCAATAACATTATTAAAGACCTAGAGAACTGGACCTCCCTTCCCTGGACCTTAATTGGCAGAGAAAATATCACTAAAATGGCAATACTTCCAAAAAACAGTCTTTTTGCTTCAATCTGTCCTATACTAGTACCTGATTCTTATGTTTCTGCCACTAAACAAAACAATAAATACATTTTTATAAAAAAATTGAAACCTTTGCATTGCCATGCAAAAACATACCCTTCCAAAAGTTGAAGGTAGCCTCGGACTCCCTAATTTTACTCTATACTATTATGCTAGACAGATTAGTCAACTGCAGAATTGCTTCAAACATCCTGTCACAGGTAGTTACCTATTGGAACTCTAGAACATCCCATACTCCAAATTACACTGAATTCTCCCTGCAGTCTACCCTCCAGCTTTGACTAAATATATTCTAATCTTTGATTTGGATTAATAGGCTGCTCTGTCGGTGCAGTATTAGCATGCAACGTCAGTGACATAGGTTCAGTACAGAGCCCAAGCCATCGGGGTCCAGCCGGGGAAAGGACAATGGAGCATCCCAGAGGGTGCTCTCCTCCAGTGGTGAGGGTGGAAGACCACTACCACCATGCGGCCACCATCTGGGTGACCACAGTTTGTGGTACAGACATGAGATCATGCAAGGATGAGGAAGTATTGATTGACTGGGAGGGGCTTAATGCACTACATGCATATGTAGCTCTTAGCTGGTGCTTCCATGGGGGGGGAGCAGAAAACAGAAAAAGACCCTCAGAACAGCAATATGATGGCCCTGCTGTTCCATAGACTCCACACATGCTGACCTGGCTCTCTCTGGGTGATGCTCCTGGAAATCTCCAATGGACCTGGCCCAGCCCAAGGTCCCCATTGTAGGGGGTAGGCCATGCAGGAAATGCAGGAGAGGTAAGACACCAGTACATAGGGGTGATGGGGTTGGGGAGACACAGGAGCCTGATGATGGGGCAGATGCCAGCCAAGAGAGGCAGCAGAAACAGAAAGTAAAAAAGAAAATGGGAATAAATGCCATAAACTTCTGGTTGGATAAACCCAACTTTTCATATACTCCCCTATTTATGAAAATCATAAATTCTGCTTTCTTTGAAATCCTCACATTATAAACTGTGGGTTATGAAATGAATTACATACCTAGCCAAGTGTTACAGTTATGGGGTTTGTAAGTTGTTTAAGCAGATTCAAGACACATATACTGTAGCATTCCCAAAAGCTTTTCTTCTGATACTTAAAGCTCAGGGGTCAGATTCAGAGAAGTCAATGCAGGATGCAAGACAACTTGTGTTGCAATACATGGTGCAAGTCGCACTTGCATCCTGCGTTACATCCTCGTGGGATTCACATAGGCAGACTGCGACATGCGGCAGGCTGCCTGCACCCAATAGCACCTATGTGCCTGAAACCCCTTGTGACATGGCGGAAGAGGGTTTCTGGCAGCATTTGCACCCTATTCAGGTAGGGTGGCCACTAAGTCCACTGATGGGATTGAGTGACAACCACCAGTGAACATCTGTCAAAGGCCAGTTACACTAACAAAAAGGTGGTCTGACTGGTCTTTGCTGTTTACTGGAGGTTGCCACTGTGCCCCAGCCACACAACCCCTGTGGGTTATGGACCCCCCCATGGGCCCCGGGTCCCAGGCATGGCATGCACGGTGCCAGGCATGGTGTGTGGCACCCCTCAATGCCCTGACCCCTCTCACACACACACACATTGCGAGCCCCTCTAATGCCCTGGGACATGATCTCCCCATCCCCATAACCCCCTGGTAGTCTAGTGACCCTGCACCCTCCACCCCACAGTGTAAGTCCCCCCACACCCCCAATACTCCACCGGTGACCAGCACAGCCCTCCCTCACCACCAGGGCCAGTCACCAATGCACCCGCTGGGTGTGTGTGTTGGGGAGTTGGGAGACCACTGGGCCACCAGGGCAGGTATGGGTCCATATTCTGCGGAGGTCCATGGAAAGGTGGCTTGGGGCTGGCACCCACACCATACGGGGCCTCAGAGGTGGGCATGGAGGTGTCAGGGTGGCCCTCGCCTATCGCAACTGCTGTCCTGCGACCTGCAGCATTCCTGATGCTACACCTTACCTTGCACAGCTACTGCAAGTCACAGGACGCAGACCGCTGCACCTGCTCCGATCCTGAATTGGGTGCACAGGCCAGGGTGCAAGGCAGGTTGCTGCAAGCTGCCATTGCCGCAGCTTGCAGCGGACTTCTCTGAATCTGAACCTACGAACTTAAAAAACACACACACACACACGCACACCTCCTGTCAGTTTACCTATTTCAAGCCTTCTGCTCCCTGGATCCTCAACCAAAAAATGTATTTCTAGAATCTATTACATTCTACTTCCCACAGCCTGTAAAATCGTAACTACCCTCAAGTCAAAATGGGTGGTGGACATAAACCTTAATACATCTCATTACTACTGCAACATGCTCAGGGATGCCCCACTGAATGGTCTGATATCGACCAAGCTCCAACAAATACAGTTTAATATTTTACATTATACATACTTCACCCCAGTCAAACTAAATAAAATGACAACCTTTTCCCTAAATGGCATAATAATGCTGGCACCTTAATTTATATGTTCATAAGCTGCCCTGCCTTAATACCCTATTTGTAGAAAATTTTTAAAGTAATTTTCAAAACATTATTTATCAATCCAACTTTAAATATAGAAAAGGATATCTTTGGAATCCATTGCACTAATGAACTCCAAATCACAAAATTGTAACATCTGGGGATGCTTAATGCTAAAAAAGCCATATTGCTTAACTGGAAATATCCCAAACCCCCAGAATATCCCCAATGGATTAATCTAATGGTTCATCTTGATAAACTTAAAAAGATTCATTACTACTTCATGAAACATCCTTTAGAATGGGACAGAACTTGGGAACTCTTCTGGAAGTTATTAACTACAGACCTGGCTATGTAGCTCATCATCATCATTAAAATTAATCACTGTGCATGAATACGTTTCACACACCTCCCTGCCTTTCTTCTGCATTTATATATGGACCTTTTACCCCTAATGTTTGTCTCTCCTTTAGAGGATTCTGCATACTTGTACAGGCAGCTCTGCGTGTTTTTATTCTTTATTTTGTGGTTTATCCCAGAATAAGAAGCTGCTGATCTGTAACTATTGTACAGTGCCTATTTAATGATGCTATTGCTAGTATTTCTGTATTTGCATTATGTATACTGTTAATAAAGTCTCTTAAGAAAATTAACTATGGGCTCATTTATTTATTTATTTAATTGAAAAGTTTCACCAGAAAAGGCACACTGAGCAGTCAAATCTCTCATCTCCCAGTGCCTCCTGGGGGGAAGGGGTAGGGGGTTACATCGTACAAACAATTTGCCTAGTACAAGGATACATCAATACATAATACATACTAATGGAAATTAGACTCAAGGGCTCAGATATTCAAACTGCTCCGGGCTGTGGTGTAAGCTTGGGAGCAGCTCAGCTTGGCTGTGTAGGGGTGTGGACTGGGCGATATTCAATGGAGCTTCGCCATGGCTCAGCAGCATTGAATATCACACCCTGGCCAACTGCAGTGTGCATGGTGCAGTGGCACTGCACCAGCACAAGTGGCCAGAGTGGAGCATGGGGATGTGCTAGCACAAGTTCCATTGTGCTATGCACAGCAACCGCGATATACAAAAGTTGACATGCAAATGGGGCCATAATGTATGCACGGTGCAAATAAGGCCATTTGCATGTAATTATGGCATCATTTGCATGCAGGTGCACCGAACCCTGACGACTTGTGCCTGGCGCCCTGCCAGGCAGCAGTCGTTGGGGACTGATGCCTCCTGCAGCCAGCAACGTGCTCCACAGCCCGATCACGGGCAATTGTCATAAAATAGGAAAAATTACGTCCAATATCCTTGGTGGTCCAGTGGACCACTGTCTGCCTAATCGTGGGCATTTGTCATAAGAAAAGTAATTTGTCCACAATATCCCTGGTGGTCCAGTGGACCGCTGTCTGCCCAATCGTGGGCATTTGTCATAAAAAAAGTAATTCGTCCAATATCCCTGGTGGTCCAGTGGACTGCTATCTGCCCGATCACGGGCATTAGTAAGAAAAAAAGCTGTCCAATATCTCTGGTGGTCCAGTGGACCACTATCTGCCCGATCACGGGCATTTGTAATTCCAAAAAAGAAATATGTCCTATATCCCTGGTGGTCTAGTGGTACCCACCACCCACCCGCCACAGACCCCACCGCCCGCTTCCCTCCCGGTCAGCGGCAGGTGGCAGCACCCACCCTCCTGCCACCCGCCACCTGCTGACTGTCACCGTCCGGTGGGGCTGTCCGTCCATTGAGTTCTGGCGTGAGCCAATGGGCATGCAACTCCATGCTGTAAATACACATTACAGATATCATTCTACATATCTGGAATATGTGGTATGGTAGGGTTGCAGCACCACTGCTCACGCTGTGAACCAATGGGTAAGCTCCTACTGACTGTGCCAGTCGGCGGGCGGCTGATGGGTGCTGCCGCCTCCGACTGACCAGGGAGAGCAGCAATGGGGCCCAGTGGGTGGTGGAAGGAGGGGCTAACTAGACCACCTGAGATATAGGACATATTTCTGTTTTTGAATTACAAATGCCCACAATCAGGCAGATAGCGGTCCACTGGACCACCAGGGATATTGGACAGCTGTTTTTATTACTAATGCCCAGGATCGAGCAGATAGCAGTCCACTGGACCACCAGGAATATTGGACGAATTACTTTTTTTATGAGAAATGCCCGCAATCGGGCAGACAGCGGTCCACTGGACCACCAGGGATATTGGACGAATTACTTTTTTGTGACAAATGCCCGTGATCGGGCAGACAGCGGTCCACTGGACCACCAGGGATATTGGACGAATTACTTTTTTATGACAAATGCCTGCGATCGGGCAGACAGCAGTCCACTAGACCACCAGGGATATTGGACGAATTACTTTTTTTATGACAAATGCCTACGAACGGGCAGACAGCGGTCCACTGGACCATCAGGGATATTGGACAGAATGATTTTATTTTATTACAAATGCCCACGATTGGGCATGGGGTGGCGCCGCCAGGTGCAGCTGGAGCTTGGGTGGTCACCCACAGGTGGCAGCTGCCGTGTTGCACCCTGCAATGCTTCAGCTCACCTGTGGGTGGCCATCAGTTGTTCCTTTTTTTTTTTGGATCAACTTTGTGCTGGCGCAAGTAGGGGTTGCGCATGCATGGCTCTGCACATCCCAGGCTGAATATCGGGCTGTGCAGGGTATGCATGGGCACGCCTCCCCCACCTGCACCTGCATACATTACTGATGTGCTCTGGAGCATCGGGATTTGTGCCGTGCACTTTTCCCTTTTGAATATCATGCCGGGGCACATCAGTGGGTAGCGCATGGCGCAACACTGTTGCGCCATGTGCAACCCTTTTGAATATCTGGGCCAAGGTAAACGACAGAAATCATAATTACATAAGAAGTGCTCTAGATAGATGACAAAATCCAATACTTGGAGGATACAGTTAAGTACCTGGCATATTTGGAAGATAAACAAGCATACAGTATAAGGCATGTATACTAACACTTAGGTATCAAGTGATTCATTAGGGAGAGGGAAGGTCAGAATTAAGAGGAGCGGGCTGAGGACATACTGGCAGTGATAACATAAAAGGGGGAAAAATATCCTCTAGTATGATAGGGGGGGGAGATTAGGCAGACTCAAAGCAGGTACAGTTAGCGGAGAAGAAGTTGAGGAGAGGGAGGGAGGGGAAGAAGGTTCTATGTGATAATGGGAAGCAGTGAATGGCGACCCACTTTATCGCTATGTCAGGCGGCGAAAACAATTTCGCCACTCTGACATCCTTGGCACATGAAGGAATGGTGCTGGGGACTTGGTTCTTTTACTTTCTGAGGGGGGGCTGAGTGCCCCACACCCCCCTACTAAATGATTCTCAATTCCAGGAGGTGCATGTCCGGTTGGGGGCAAAGGCAAAAAAAACACAAGTTTCGGGCTGGATGCAACAAAAATGCAGTAGCGCCCAGACCCAGACCTGAACACGGTACCCCATACAGTGCAAGCGGAGGCCAACCCCCAATGCCATAGTGCAGCTTTGCAGGCAACTGCAGTGCCTCCCCCTACATCCCCTCTGCCACCTACCAGGCCACACTCGCCGTGCTCGCTCCCCCCCACGCGAGAGTATATATAGTGACATCCTGTCACTACAGTCGCCCAACCCACCACCTCCGGTCGCCCTTCTCCGCCATCGCCATTCGGGCTTTTGCCTACATCGCATTGCCATTTTAGATGGTGCCTTAATTCAGGTGCCAATGTCACAGGTTACTGTCACGAGGAGTGATGTATTTGATGGGGTAGTTGGTTCCAGAGTTTGCGAAAATGATGCAAGAATGCAGCCTGTACTACTGAGATTGTGTGACGAGGAATAGCCAACATGTGAGAGTCATTGGATCTATGGTAGTGCAAGGGGGGGTGAAATAGATATGGAGGAGGAGAAGTAAGAAGGGAGTGACCCAAACCAAAATTTTGAAATTAATTTAGCACTATGGGAGAGACGTTTTTTATCAAGTGAGGGAAATGACAGAGTGATAGAGGTGGCAGTGATGAATGTGGGAGGGGGAGTCCAGCATGAAATGGCAGAAGGAGTTGAAAAGGGTGTCCAATCTTGTTAAGGAAGAATTGGGAGCAGCACTGTAGACTACATCACCGTAGTCAAAAATAGGGGAGTATCATCTTCTGGACAAGATTACGCCTAGCTGATGGCTGTAAGCTGCTGTAGTTCCTGTATAAGGCTCCAAGCTTGGAGCACAGCTTTTTCAGGATGGCATCTACATGTCCAGAGAAGCTGAGGTGTTGGTTGAGCCATACCCCAAGATATCTAAATGAGGTGGTATCATCAAGGATAGTCCCATCAAGGATGTGGAAAGAGGGCACTGTGGGAAGCATAGAGAGTCTCTCCCTTGTGCCAAAGGTCATGGAGACTGTCTTCTTGGCACTGAGAAAGAGTTGATGTGAGCTTAGTCAGTGCTAAACTTTGTAGAAGTCATCCTGTAGTCTGGCAGCAACATTGGAGGGAGATTGGCCAGAGGACAATGTTGTCTGCATACATGTGGATGGAGGATGAGGAGCAGACTGATGGAAGGTCATTGAGAAAACTGGAGAATAGAAGTGGTCCAAGCACTGAGCCCTGTGGTACACCAGTATTGATTTGAAGTGGTGGGGATATAGCATCTGCAATTTTAACTGGTTGCATCCTACCTACAAGGTAGGCTCTGAACCAGCTGGTAGCTGAGTCAGATAGTCCATCTGAAGTAAAGTTGTTTAAAAGGAGGGCATGGGAAACCATGTCAAAAGTCTTGGCAAGGTTGACAAAAACAGTGGATGTAATTAGGCTACTGTCCATCCCTGAGAGGGTGGAATCTGTGAGCCTAAGTATGGAGGTAGTGGTTGAGAGATTTTTCTGAAACCCAGATTGGAAAGGTGTGAAGAAGCAGGAGTCAGAGAGACAGGAGGAGAGTTGAGAGAGGATGAGGTGCTCCTATAGATTGTCAAGGGTAGGGAGCAGAGATATAGGATGATAGTTCCCCGGTGAGGAAGAATCACCACCCTTAGGTAGGGGAAGGACAATGGCGTGCTTCCAGGCAGTTGGGACAGATGCAGTCGAGCGAGATTAAGGAGTTCAGATAGCGGGGAGGAGACTGCAGGAGCTGAGAGGAATAGGAGCTTGGGATCAAGTCCATCAGGTGAACTGTCCTTGGAGGTGTTAAGAGCAAGGAGAGCTTCAAGGGAGGCAGTGGGGGAAACTTTAGAAAAGGTAAAATGCTCAGGTGGGAGGTGGTCACTAGGTGTATTTGCAGTGGGGGATAGAATAGACAGGAGAGAAGGGAGGGAGGACAGGAGGGCAGAGACGCAGGAAGTAAAGTATGAGTTAAATTCTTCTGCAACTGTAGCATGGTCAGATAAGAGCGAGTTGTTTATTTTAATGAGTGAGGCTGGAGATTTTGAGGGGGGGGGAGAAAAGGGCATGGGCTACCTTTCAGAATTTGGAGGGGTTGTTGATATTTGATTGAAACGGGATCTGAAGTATTCAGCCTTAGCTAGCCAGATGGCTTTTATGCACAAGTTCTGAAGTGCATGGTATGTTTCAGAGTCCCTAAGCAGCTTAGAAGCTTTATGAATTGCCCAAGCTTAATCACATGCCTGTTGGTAGGCCAGCAATTCTGGGGTAACCCATGGGAGGTGGTTGCCACGAACTCTGGTGCACTTAATTGGGGCATGGTGATGCCAGGATTTGAGAAAATGAACTTTGAAGTAGTCCAGGGTGTCATCAACTGTGTTTGTAGAGGCTATAGGGGTCCAATCCGTGTGAGCAAGATCTTGAAGGAGACAGTCAAGGTCTAAGGATTTGTATGAACAAACAAGCAAGATTTTGTGGGGAACTTTGAGCCTATATATTTTATGAACCATGTAGGTCATGTGGTGGTCACTTACGTTATTAGGAAAGATGCCTGATTGTATGACCCTGTGTGGATGGGAGGTGAGGGCCCAGCCAATCAAGGAGTGATTTGGGGTTTTATGGTTCAATTGGGTTGGTTCCAGGATTAACTGGACTAGGTTATGAGTGGGTACATCATTTTGTGCCTTATTTAGGGAGGTGCCATCCAGTTTGGGTTGAAATCACCCATAATTACAGCTCACCTGAGGATGTGAGTGAAATGATGGTGGTAATAAGGTTGGTGGCAGCACAGGAGGGGAGGCCAGGGCAACAACAGACACCAGCGATGAAGATGAGGCAGAGAACAGCAGGGATACTCTTCTGATGAGTGCCTTATAGACTGCTGAGAGAGAAGTAGATAGGATAGTTGTGAACTGGATTGAGGAGGAGATGTACATTGCCACTCCTCCTCCCCAGCCTGTGTGACCTTGTTGGGTGATGGTATAGCCAGGAATAAACATACAAGGGTCAGAGATCTTATAATTGAACCAGATTTCTGAGAGTATGAGAATGTCAGGAGCAAGCGAGACTGTGAGAGGTTGAAGTAGATGGTTTTTCAGTAGAAGGCTGCATATCTTTAGGTGGAGGAGTTGGAGGCCACTTGGGAGGTTTTGGGAGTTGGAAGGAGAGGGGGCATGGTTAGTATTAGTAAACCCAGTGGCAATGGAGGTGTTAGGTCCTGGGTTGGGGTTTATATCGCCTGATGAAAGGAATAGGAGAGCTGTGATGAAATAGTGGAGTTTAGGGCTTTAGCACCATGTGTGGGATACAAGTGAGGTTGGAATTGTGGGGGTTGGTGGACAAAGGTGGCTGTGTCATTAGTAGTCATAATAGAGCATAGGAGTTAGGCACAAACATGAGAGAAGTGCAAGGGAAGAGTGGAAAATGGGTGCAGGTATGGTGGAAGGGGGCAGGGATAACTGCATTGATAAACATGGGAGCTTGTAGGATGGGCAGATAATAAATGGTTGATACAGTAGGGGTGGATGCTATGTGTAGAGGGTAAGTGGGGAGGGAGGGAAGGAGAGTATGGGGAGAAAAGCAAGGAGTAAGCATGGGGTGGCTCTTAACATGATGGCACAGTTATATGAAGGTGCAGTATTATAGAATAAAATTATGTTCAAGAATGGTAGGTGGGAGAGGGAAGAACTGTTAATTGGAGTGCAGTTGCTTACTGTGGTTAGATATTATTGGGCAAGTGAAATAGAGGAATTGGCAGCTGAGCAGTGCAGAGCACTTTTTTGCAGTTGTATACTTTAGATTTTTATAAAGCAAGTGAGGTGGAGGAATTGGTAGTTGGACAGAGCAGAGCACTTAAGCTAAGGCTCCCCTAGTGGGCAGATGATTTAAGGAGCCAATGGGAAAGTCTGGATTTAGAATATGCACATAGTCATGTGATCAGCCATCGGTATATACGTAATTGTCCAAATAGGGCAGGCAGATGGGGGAGGGTGGGGATCCAGTGTGCAGTGCAGGTGGGGTTATACCTTTGCCATGGGTGGACGGTCAGAAGAGGACAAAGGAGGCATGATGAGGAAGAAATGGCAGCTAAATCTGTGGGCTGTGTCACCCTGGGGAGACACAGGGGAAGAAAGCAGAGTGAGAGCGGGGGGGGGGTGAGAGACAAAAGAGCTGAAAGGAAAAATTACTAACTGGGCACAGAGTGGCAAGTGTGCTTTTGCATGGTCAATATGCAAGCCCAGTGGATTTTACACAGAGGGGAGAAAATGTGGTACATTATAAAACACTCAAGAAAGAATGCATAGCTCAAAAGATGGAAAAAGCACCATCAACATCAAGCACTGGCCATGCTCCAGAAACGACAAGCAGTGGCTAAGCAAATTAATTTGCCCATGGGTGGGCAGGCTGGTGGTTGGCGACTGCTGGAGAAGCTGCACCACAAATAGCAAAGGGAGAGCACCCAGTCAAGGGCTGAACTCTAGAGGGAAGGAATGGGAGACAAGTATTAGATTTATAGGGTGCTTAATCGGAGGGAGTGTTTAGGCTAAGAGGGACAAAGGAGGCAGGATAAGGAAGAAATGGCAGCTCAATCAGTGGGCAGTTTCGCTCTGGGGCCTTGGGAGAGACACAGGGGGGAAAAAAGCAGAGCGTGAGCTGGGGGGGTAGAGAGACAAAAGAGCCAGTGTCTCAAAGTCCACATTATGTAAATTGGATGTAGCCTACAATAATATTTGCAGGTTTTCCCTGTCCTCTTCAATGAACTGGATTAACCATGCCCAACTCATAGTCATTCATTTGCCGTGGGCTGTTTTATTGATACATTTATCAGACGTGGTACCCCTCCTATCCTTATAGGTCAGTTAAAGGAGTATAATTTGAGCTGCCTCCACAGGTCTAATGCTCATCTCCTGCTGGTTGTACCAAAGACTTGCACTGGTTTAGATGAACAGGCCTTCACTGTCTGGCCATATAGGTTCTGGAATTCCATCCTGTCTCTGGTCCGAAGTTTCTCTTCCCATATATTTTTCAAGAAGCCCCTCTGGGCCTTTCTGAAGGCTGACTCAGCCTGCATGTGCACTTAATCTGATTGTTTATTTCCCCCTTTTGTGTTGGGGTCCCCCGAGCTCTCCTCTGTGCACACCACTAAGGGTTAGTGTGCTGACCGTGCACTTCAACTTAATGATTGGATTGTATTACACTGTATAACTCCTTTGATATCAGCAGTCTCCTTTGTGCACTGGATTTTTGCATTTGATACTCTTTTTTGTCTTATATTACGCCATCATGCCTTGCTGCAACCTTGTAATCTTTTTCTGTTATTTCTGTGAAATTACTGTCTCGACTGTTTTGCTTTGTAATTCTCCTGAGTTGTACCTGAAAATAGGCATTGTAATTGTCTAGTATGCTTACCTATTCAATAAAAATGAATTACTAACTAACTAAATGGAAACATTAAAATTCTAATCTGACAGCAAGTGTCCTTTATCTTCTTATCTGGAAATGTGAAAATTACATTGGTTCATCTTTTACTTTCTATTTTTCCTCTTTACTTGATGGGCATGGCTCTCCTTTAGCTCATTCATAAGCCCTACATTCAATGACTATAGGAGCAGTCAAAGGTGTCCCTGAGATAGCTACTGCCTATATCCACTCATATCCTTACTGGCTAACTGGTCAGGAGTACAGTCAGCAGAATTTTCCCAACTAACAGACAGCACTATGGGTGGAGGTAAGAGAAGCAACTGGGAACCATTATTTATTTATTTATTTTTTATCATGGGCCAGACCATCTGCACAAACAAAGCACTGCGATTTACTATTCTGGTGATCCAAGTTCATGAGTAAGCTTGAGCCACCAGGAGCCAGCTTGGGGGGGGGGATAGAAAGATTAAGCACTTCACATGTTGCTCTCCTCTTCTGCAGAGGGAGGGCAGATGGCTCCACTGCACTACTGCCATTTGGGTGACCACAGGTTACAGTGCATTCCAAGTCACTATGTGGGTGTGAGGATGCCAGATGGCGCCGTGCTGCACATGCTTGTGTATGTTCACTCTTAGCTGCTGTTGTCCTGAAGGTTGGGAATAAATTGGGGAAAATGTCCAACAGGCAGGATAAACTATTGACCTTCACTGGCCCCCATTAGCAGGAATTGACCCCAACTGCATCCTGTCCGGGGTGGGCCGAGAAACTGCCTGCCACCCCTGCTGCAGGGGGTAAGCCACAAGGGAATGGAGTCAGGTAAAACAAGGAGAAACATGGTGTTATGGTGGGGTTGGGGGGGTAGACTGAAAGGGCCCTGTTGAGGAAGAAGGAGGAGGAGGAGAAACGAAGAAACAACAGTTTGATTTCTTTTGAAAACTAGTCTCAAAAACGTTTTTTAGTCAAATAGATGATACCACCTGCGAAATATTTATTTGTTTCTTCTGTATCTCCATCACTGCAACTTAATATGGAACATTGGCTCACTCTTCTCCCAAGCTTACAGAGAGTACACCCTTTGTTGCCTAACAAATAAATCTGTGCACAACTCTCTCTCTCCCTTATGAGTTCCTCAGTCTGAAAGCCAGCCATCATGACCTATATTCTTCTGAGTATCTATTCTTTGTCACCCTTATGACTACCAATTCCTTGCAGTCCCTGCTGCCAACACAAAGGTGATCAAGATAACCTTTTCTATAGCAAACCACTCCCTTTTGAACTCCCTCCCCTGTAGCCTATGCTCTGCCCTTTCACATTCTCACATTCAGGCTTTATTTACAGATCACTTATTGTCTAGATAAGTATACAAGTGTACTTCATATACAGTGCTACATGTACCCATTTATGTACTACCCACTATTTTATTATAACAACACCGTGTAATTAAATAACATATGTACACTAAAGAGTTTACCTTGCAAATATTCTATGTAATGCATACTGTTTTTAAACTCTGTTGTACACAACTTCTATTCTATGTACTGTCTCTCAGGCCCAGGTCGTGCCTCACTGAGCATGCTCTGTAGAGCATGCTAGCCAATTTAATTATTTTTAAACTATGTCAACACACCCTAGGGAGAGATGTGGGAGTTGGGGGTGCAAAGTGGGTTGGGGAAAGGGTATTTATTCTTATTGGTCCTGGGGGTGAGGGTAAGAATGGGAAAGCTCAGTTGTTGGAGGAATGGGTGATTAATGTGTTGACTATTTCTAGAACTGTTGTAGGAGAAGTGTTGGATTTTGGAATCTCAGTGGGTTTGGGGGAGGTGGGGATTATTGAATATATTTACTGGGGTTGTGGAGGAAGATGGGTGCTACAATTGTAGAAAGGGTTATAAACGTTTTTCTTTAAAAAAAAAGCCAGTATGCTTTTCATAGCTAGCCTCACTGGCAAAGTGCCAGGAAAGTGCCCTTGAAGTTGTGTTGGCTCTTCCCTAAGTGCAAAGTCATTGTAGTTTTTCAGTGCAGATCTTACCTTTAATGAAATGTTTTTATTTTCTCGTGAAAACTATGCAAAGTTTAGTTTGCAGATTTTGCTTATCCCTTGTAGGATCCTTCAGTCTGTAAACCATGATATTACTTAATATGGAACGTCTTAGTGATATCTATGTTAAAGACACATCATTTCTATTGTATAGGGTTAGGTCTCATTATACATGGAAATTGATTGGCTCAATTTTCTTAATTTAGTACAGTTCCAAAGTTGTTGTAGGACATTTCATAGGTTAAAAAAGTTGTTGTAATACAGTTCAAAGGTCAGAAAAGTGATAGTATAGTTCAAAGCTCAAGAACTATGTCTGTAGCCATTGCTGCTTTCTCTAATCTAGTAGTGAATGTAAAACTGTGTTTTAGTTTAAGTGAAAGCCTATCCAAATGTTACTTTTCTTTCTGAATGTTCCTTGAATACCTAGAACCATATGCTATTAAAAATAAAAGATGGCCTGTGTTTCCATCTCAGGGTTCTGAACACACTTAGGACCTCTTAAGCATCACTCTCGTGGTCTACAGTGTCTTCAAAACACCTTGATGGAAGCATAGCCTTGTTGTGCACTGTTGCCCATACATTATTTTAAATTTAGAGAACTGTATCACTCTAAACAATAAAGGAAAAAGAGATAAGAAGTTTCCAGTGGCTCAACAGGACATAAGGCAACTAATCCTGAGCAAAAAGGTCTTTCTGACACAATGGGCCATCCTGTGGTCATTGTACATGTTAGGGAGAGTGCCAGCATCCACAATACAGTGGGTGAATGATTAGAGGATTCTATCAATGGTTGATGGAATTAGGGTTGAGGCAGGTGGGCTCAAAGATAAGTAGTGTGAGGCTGAGGAACTGAATCTGATGGCAAGTTTTTAAGTCATGGAAAGGGCAAATTAATAAGGTCTACAGTGATGAAGACAGCTGCATCACTGATTCTGATTCAATGACTGTTTGAGAGACAGGTTTCCAAGATAACAAGGACATCTGGCTGTTACTGCGGGACTCAAAGACTAAGATAATCTAACTTGCACCCTAAATTCTGGGATTGATATAAAAAAGACTCAAGCCCTTGGGAAGAGCAGACAGTAGGAAAGTGGGGGGAGGGGGAACTGGAGAAACCTCAACATATTTTGTCAAGAAGAGCAGAAGGTCAATTATGATCTTGTGTGTATGATACTTTCTTCTATGGAGAGGAGTGCGTGAGGGAGTGGGCAGGGAGGTGGAGGAAAGAAGATAGCCCTATAGATATATTCACAGTTGAGGGAGGGAATGGAGAGGAGGTAGCCATTGAGTATGAAGGAATAAGATGTTTAAGTAGTGTGAGAGGGGAGGAGGGGAGGGAAACGAGTAAGGAAAGGAGAAAAGGCAGGAAGAGAGGAGGGTGGAGCATGGGAGGAACAAGAGATGAGTGAGAACAGGAGTCTTTTAAAAGAAGAATTCTAGGTAGAGGAGGGAGAAGGAACAGTGGTATCCTCAAAACATAGAGTGAAGCACAGCAACACATGAAGCACTGGGATAAGAGATGAGGAGAGAGAAAAGAGGGAGGGAAGGAGGAAGGAAGGAAGGAAGGAGAAAAGTGGGTACTACAGGTTGCAACTAGCTGAGGCTATAGATCAATAAGGGGGCTAAGAGAAAGAGGGAGGAAACAATTAAGTAGCAGAGGGACAGGATTTAGAGCAAGTGGAAATATTGTAAAGAGGAAAAGGGACCTGGGTACCAAGGAAGACTGGCTACTGACAGGCAAGCAGTCATATACAAAACAGCAGTAAAGCAAACCTTTAGTATACTTAAATGAAAACAGAATACATCCTTCGGGTATAAAACACTCCTGGTAAGAACATAGATAGTCCAAAAACAAGAAAGTAATAGTCACTGAGATTGGTGCAGGACCACTGTTATGGGCATCACTGAAGCTTCTGTGCCTTTGTATGGGTTACCAGATATTGAAAATGGGGAGCAGGGATTCTCTGTTTTGTAGCCTGCTGTTTTGTAGCTGTTAGCAGATGCCGACTCTAAGTGGGGAACAGTGTTTATCAGCATCTCTGGGGCCCACATGTTTTTTTAATATCTGTTTACTGTTCTCTAGTTGTTAGCAGGCGCAGACTCTGAGTGGGGAACAGTTAAATCAGGAAGTTGGGGGAGGAACAGATGTGCAGTAATCTTGAGTCTAATGAGGAGCAAACCACAGTCGGGATGGAGGGGTCACACTTCATTTCAGTCTCTGTCTAAAACTGATAACTAAACTGGGATTTAATTGACACCTACTAAACAATTGAAAAAGACTGCATGAAGGGTGTCTCTCCACCAAAACATTTGCACACAAGCAAAATTCAGTGTGCATGCAAACATATGATTTAACACTAAAAGAACAGGCCAGGAATCAGGGCCACAGGATTTTGTGCATAATTACTATAACACAGATGAAGATTTTGGCAGCATATTATGCACCAGGACACTTCAGAGGGAAAATTACATCCAGCAGTACTTATAAAGGGAAGCTATAGCTTGAGGAAAGGTCAGATAAATTAGGTACACTAGCTTTGAAACTAGGTCTTATCAAGAGACACTGAGGGTGTAATGTGGAACTTAGAATGTAAGGGAAAGGGAACATTGTTTAACCAGAAGTAGCACACTAAGCCAAAGCTTATTTCCAGATGCAAACTGGAAGCATAAGAAAGTTAAGTGACCTGCTCAGGATCACACAGTATGCACCTAGGCGACTGTGGGATTCAAACCCAAGTCTCCAGATTTGTAGCTCAGAGCCTTAACCTACTGCACTGTACTGCCTCCAGTGTAATTCACTACAGGGTGCTATAGAGCCAGTTACATAGCTACACTTAATTAACTTGCAGTTCAGGTGTCTGTTATTATTACAGACTGGTTATTTTGGGTGGAAGGATAGCAGAGAGCAATCAGGATACACTGTGGGGTAAGATGCAATGAGGGAGGGGGTCATTCAGTAAAGGTGAGCCTCAGTGTGGCAGGCAGCACAGTATACAGATATGTGGACACACCATGTTGACACCCTTCTGCTGTGATACTTAGATTGGGGACTGATACACTTTGGATTGATTTATTTTGAGTAAGTTAAGTACTGGCAGAAGTCCAAACCTCCCTGGGCCTGTTTGCATCAATTGTTTGACAAGGGTCATGTGACATGAGGGACTATGACTCCAACAAAGCTTCTTTGATGCTTGTTTGTAGGGGGCCATGTGACAAACCACACACCCTCGTTGGTTCCCATAAATTGTTCCTGCTGCTTCTAATGATCAGGCTGGGTTCTGAAGGCAGAGAAGGCAAATTCTCCACACTCAAATACTTAAACCACAGCTTTTGTGAGGAAAAAACAAAATTAACTTTTATACTGTATATTAATGTCAAAAGAAGCGCAAAAAAAAAAGGATGTGGAATTGGAGCCCTAAATTGACTGAAACACCAGTTGCCCAGCCCTTTAACCATAATCTTCATCAGGGAGTTTGCAAGGCAGTTTCATTGTGCCCCTTTTTTAGGGATTGAATGTCCAAACTTTTCTAATCCTGTTGGCACTGGATTGGCTGATCAGTATCACGTGAACTAAAGAACCATGTCTCCAACAAAGGGTCTTGGAGGCTCATTGGTAGGGGAAGGGATGCATGACACCCCTTGCTGTTCCCCATGGGCAGGCCTTGTCACATCCAACTGATGTGAATGGCAGCACCAATCTGGGGCCCATCAGGTATGATGGATGGGGCTGGGGCCCCCTCCCTAAAGATGATGGCCTGATCAAGTTGTAAATGCCAAGACTGCAGTTCTCAGAAAGTTTCTCTGGTTTCAATACATACACACTGCTAGCTACACTGCAGGTCCAGACCAGAAGTTCTGTTGATATAATGCAGGACACCTGAACAGATATATCAGCAGGATGTGTATACATGGAACTGCAGTCTCAGTTTACAGTTTAAAAAGCAACTGGAATAGATGGAAATATTGAAAGAATGAACAAAGGAATACTTACTGTGGAGGCAGCATTCCTTGCAACTTTATGAACAAATTAGTTGTGCTGAGAAGTTGGAAATGATAGAGCCTGGCCTTTTCATGAAATACCCTTATTTACCTTCTTTATAGTATTGTGGTACTGGAGCTGAAACTTCACACTAGAAATGTTCTCATGAAGATTTAATTATACACTGAGTATTGCAAAGATGTGAAATGTCTTAAGAAATCACTGTCAGGGAAGGTGAAAAAGGGGGGAGTTGAACAATGGGAGACTCTTAGAGGAACCATAGCAGAGACAATAAGCCATTGCATTAGGCAAGTAAGCAAAATAAAGATAAAAAACCCACTATGGTTCTCAAAGAAAGTGTCAGAGAAGGTAAGGGCAAAAAGGGTAGCATTCAGGAAGTACAAGGAAACACCGAGGGAAGAAGACAGGGAACTGTATCTGGAAAAGCAGAAGGAGGCAGGGAAGGCAATCAGGAGCACAAAGGCACAAACAGAAGAAAAAATAGCCCAGGCAATAACAAAAGGTGGCAAGAACATATTTCAGGTATGTTAATGAAAGAAAAAAGACTAAGGGTGGGATTGTGAGACTAAAAAGAGAAGGAGGGAAGTATGCTGAGGGGACCAAGAAAAAGCAAAAATCCTGAAGAAGTATTTTTGTTCAGTATTCACAGAAGAAAGGGAAGGGGAAGGACTAAAGTTAGGGAGGGAGATGGACTCCAGTCCATTTAAGGAGGAAAGAGCTTTACGGAACTCACTAATCTGAAAGTGGACAAGGCAATGGGGCTGAACTAGCTATATCCCAGAGTATTAAGAGAGCTCAGGGAGGTGCTGGCAGCACCACTGACAGCCCTGTTCAACAGTTCACTGGAAACAGGTGTGGTACCGAAGGACTGGAGGAGAGTGAATGTACTCCCTTTCCAGAAAAGTGGGAGCAGGAAGAAGGCTGGCAATTACAGGCCAGTCAGCCTGACCTCGGTGGTGGGGAAACTAATGGAATCACTTCTAAAAGAAAGGTTTGTGATATAGTTCTACTCCAACAGAGCACAGGATCTGAGGCAGCATGGATTCACAACAGGAAGATCTTGTCAAACAAACCTGATAGATTTCTTTGACTGGGTGACTAGGGAGGTGGATCAGGGAGGGGAGGTGGATGTGGCCTACTGGGATTTCAGCAAGGCCTTCAACACTGTCCTATATAGGAGGCTAGTAAACAAGCTGGGCAGCCTGAGGGTGGGTCCCAGGGTGGTAAACTGGGTCAAAAATTGGCTGAGCAATAGGACATAGAGGGTGGTGGTGGTGAATGGAGTTCAATCCAAAGACAGTGGGATGACCAGTGGGGACCCGCAGCGATCAGTGCTTGGACCAGTCCTCTTTAATGTATTCCTAAGTGACATTTTATTTATTTATTATTTATTTAAGAGTTTTACCAGGAAAGGCACACTAAACAACATGTTGCTCATATCACGTGCATCCGGGAGTTAGAAGGCATACAATAAAATGTAATCAACATAACAGTATACGCTGCCAATATATGGGAAATGGAAGGCATACAAATAAATCATAGGCAAACAACAAAATAGTATATAGTACCAATTATGCATAGGGTATGTTACAAGTAGAGAACAATCAACAAACAGTAACAGGCATCAAGAAATTATAGTTGGCATGTATATTCCATTACATCGTAGTGAACAGAAGGTCAGCAAGTGGTAATAGGATAACTATTACAGCCCATTTAGATGTAACATGGTCTGCTCAGCTGCAGTTGCAGTTCACAGATAGGTAATTGTGTAAGGCTGAGGAGATGGAGGAAGGGGAAGAAGAAGAAAGGCGAATCTGGTGGGGGAGAATTCCACAGTTTAGGGAAGCGGTACGAGAAGGCTGCCTGGCTGACAATAGTCATACGACATGGGACACCTAAAGTATGGGAAACTGAGGACCTAAGTGAATGGGCAGATGATGGGGGATTGTTAGGGAGGAGTTGAGATAAGTGGGGAGGGAGCCAAACCAGAATTTGGAGATGAATTTAGCACAGTTGAGGAGATGTCTGTTATCAAGAGATGGTAAAGCCAAAGTGTGGTAAAGTTGATTGTGATGAGTGAGGGCAGGAGCGTTGAGTGCGAAGCAACAGAAGGAGTTAAAGAGGGTACCCAATCTGGCTAGGGAGATCTTAGGCACAGCACTATAGACTATGTTGCAGCAGTCAAAGATGGGGAGGATCATCTTCTGGACAAGTTCATGCCTAGCTGGGAGAGGGAGGGAGTTCCAGTTCCTAAATAGTATGCCTAACTTGGGGCACAGCCTCTTTAGGATGGCATCCAGGTGACCAGAGAAGGTGAGGTTTTGGTCAAGCCAAACCCCCAGATATATGAATGCGGAGGTGTCCTCGAAGACCATCCCACTGAAGATGTAGAAAGTGGGTAGGGAGGGGAGACCTGAGAGTCTCTACCTAGTGCCAAGATCATGGATACAGTCTTCTTGGCATTTAAGAAAAGCTGATGTGAGCAAAACCAGCACTGAATGTTGTTGAAATCATTCTGAAGTCTTGTTGTAACATTGGTGGGGGAGTGGCAGGAGGTGAAAAGGACAGTGTTGTCTGCATATGTATGAATAGAGGTAGATATGCAGACAGGTGGCAAGTCATTGAGAAAGATAGAGAAGAGTATGAGGCCCAACACTGATCCCTGCTGGACCACTGTGTTGACAGGGAGGGGTGAGGATATGGAATCTGCTATTCTAACTGACTGGGTCCGACCTACCAGGTAGGCATGGAACCAGTTTGTGATGGCAGCTGACAAGCCTGCAGCAGAGAGAGAGAGAGAGAGATAACAGGATAGAGTGGGAGACAGTGTCAAAAGGCTTGGCTAGGTCGACAAAGATGGTGGATGTGATTTGACCACTGTTCATCCCAGTGAGGATGGAGTCAGTAAGCCTAATCAGAGAGATGGTGGTGGAGTGGTTTTTACAAAAGCCAGATTGGAATGGGGTGAAAAAGTTGGAGTGAGAGAGATAGGCAGAGAGTTGGGTAAGAACTAGGTGCTCTTGCAGCTTAGTGAGTGTGGGAAGTAGGAATATGGGGTGATAGTTTCCAGGGAAGAATGGGTCACCACCCTTAGGGAAGGGAAGAGCAATGGCATGTTTCCAGACCAAGGGGGTAGCTTCCAATGTGAATGAGAGGTTGGGTAGCTCTGTCAGTGGGGCAGAGATAGCCATAGCAGAAAGGTAGAGCAGCTTTGGGTCCAGCCCATCAGGCGAACTACCCTTAGAAGGGTTTAGGGTGAGCAGGGCATCTAGGGTTTCAGAGGGGGTTATGTTAGTGAATGAGAATGGAAGGGGCTGGGGATAGGTTTGTGGTGAGTTAGAGGGAGGATCAGACTGAGGAGACAGTAAGGAGGATAGAAGGGCAGAGGCACAGGAGGTGAAAAAAGAATTAAATTCAGAGGTGACACTCAAGTGGTCAGAGGTAATAGTGTTGTTTATAGTGAGAAGGGGGTAGGAGGAGAAGAAGGGGGAGAAGAGAAAGTGAATGTCTTTCTAAAATTTTGAGGGACTGTTTATGTCCGATTGAAAGGTTGAGGTAAAGGAGTCGGCTTTAGCCAAATGAGTGGCTTTGGTGCATTTGTTGCAAAGCTGATGGTAGTTGCTGTAGTTTTTGTGGAGCTTGGAGATTTTGTGTTGCTTCCAGGCTTGGCTCCCTGCTCTTTGACATGCTATGAGTTCCATTGTGACCCAAGGAAGGTGGTTCTGGTGGACTCTAAGGTGTGTCTCTTTACAGACAACATGAAGATATGCAAAGGATTGACACTCCAGGAGGGGCAAAGAAAATTAGGAGGGACCTAAGCAAGCTTGAGGAGTGATCAAAGGTGTGGCAGCTAAGATTCAGTGCAAAGAAGTGCAAGATCATGCACTTGGGGCATAGAAGAGCAGGGAAGGAGTACATGATGGGGTGGGTACTGATGGCCACCAAACAGGAAAGGGACCTGTGAGTAATCATATCTGATGATCTAAAGGTTACCAAACAATGTGAGAAGGCTGTGAGGAGAGCCAATGGAATGCTGGGGTGCAGAGGTAGAGGTATCTCCAGCAGAAGGAAGGAGGTGGTGATGTCACTGTATAGAACATTGGGGAGACCTCATCAAGAGTACTGTGTCAAGTTCTGGAGGCTGCATCTCCAGAAAGACATAAACAGACTAGAGGCGGTTCAGAAAAGGGTGACAAAAATGGTGCAGGAGCTGCACCAAAAGCCATATTAGTGGAGACTGGAGGATCTCAATATGTATTCCTTGGAGGAGAGGGGGGGCAGAGAGAGGGGGATATGATAGAGGCTGTTAAATACCTCAAGGGTGTAAATAAGGTACAAGATGGTAGCATCTTTCAAAAGGAGAATGTTCAAGAACAAGGGGCCATGATATGAAAATAGAGGGGGTAGACTTAGGGGTAACCTGAGAAAGTATTATTTCATGGAAATGGTGGTGGATCCATGGAACAACCTCCCAGCAGAGGTTGTAAGGGCACAAATGGTAGGGGAATTCAAAAATGTATGGGACAGATATAAAGGCACTCTAACAATAGGAAAGAGATGGCAAGCTGCAGATAATTTAGGATCTGCAATATATGAAACAGGTAAGAAAAATGGGTAGACTAGGTGGACCAAGCGGTCCTTATCTGCCGTCAAATTCTATGTATCTGTGTTTCTATGACTGGGACTCTGCTTTCGTTCTAGTGACTGAGGCAAAAACTTTAAGACCTTCTCACATCAATAAAAGCTTTTATATCCCTGTTGGAGAGAAATCAGTTGTTGCAACTGGCATGAAGAAAAAGTTATTTTATCAAGGCTTCCACTTACATCTTTTCCCAGATGTATGACTTAGCATGCAACTCCACATGAAGAGATTTCTAGCACCAAAAGCCATTTATACAGAAATAGGGATGCCTTCTGCTTTCTATTTCCTGGCATCTTAGCGGCTGTGTCCAAAGTAAAACCCTGTTTCTGGATGATACAGAAACTGCAAAAGCATATTACTAAAAAAAGTCACCAGCAAGATAGTACAGAGTTCACTTTTGAAGCTGAGTAGTCTGACCTGACTGGTGATATGACTACTATGGAATTTGCCCATATTTCATTGTTGACTTTTCAAATAACAGTCAACCTAAAACAATACAGTGAACCTTACTCAGACTGTTTCCTGCTATGTCTGAGATTTAAAATTGATGTTTAGCTTATAATCAGTATTTACTTATGTATGCAATATAGAGGGAGTTTGATTTTCACTGATAGTTTAGCCTATTCAAAATTGCTGGTCAGGTTTTCTGTTTAACATTGAGAAAACATGTTTAAGCCACAAGGCTTTTTAATTTGATTGATTTAAATTAATTAAAATAAGGTTTATATTCTATTCATTAAAAAAATTACCCTCCAAAAATCCATATGCTGTATCAATACTTCTTTGAGACATTCTTTCTTTATGTATAAACCTAATTACATCATATGTTTGTAGATCTTTTATATTGAATTGTGTGAAAAAGAAACTACAAATACCTTTCTCAAAATGCCTGTCTACCACTGCAACAAAACAGCCAACAACAGACAACATTATATATATATATATATATATATATATATATATATATATATATATAATATATTTAAATGTGTTGCAGTAGTACCATTGTTGTACTTGTGGATGTCAATGTGGCCACTTGACACAGCTATGCTATTATCTGTGCCCATGTCCTTGTGCTTGATGTTAGTAGAATTCCACATCATTGTTCTCAGTGGCATAAATGTATCTGTAAAATGTATTTCAGTCTTTATGCAGAGACAGCCTTGAATTAAGTCTATTCTAAAGGTTCAGACAGCATCTCTAAATAGAACCTTTACTTTATACACTTATCTTAATGCCTGCTTTAGTTCCTAAATCCTTCCAATATCCTAAACTGATGCCAGTAAGGGAGGAGCTGGTATGGAAATGAAATGTAATTTTATTAAAATAATGTCTATGGAGTAGCATAAATTTTCACAATAAAGAATGATGTAAATGAACCTTTACCAGCAGCTAAAGCTTAAAAAACATTGCTACTCACAAGTCAGTTGCTAGAAAAAAAGACCTAGGAAATCAACAAGGACTAAAAGCTCTAGCTGATAAATGAATGGATATGTGACTGCTTAATAAGTAATTTGAGTTGCACAGTAGTTTGTACAACTGTCACATAGGCATACAACTGAGTTGTGAACAGTCCAAAGCTTCAGGCAAATTAATACAACTTGATGTGCCAAACTTTTCATTAAGAACACAGGTGGAGGAACAGCAGGGAACCTTGAGATATAGGGCATGTTGTCCTATATCCCTAAACTGGAAGTAATACTCTGAACAGGCAGTACTCTGGGCAAAAAAAAAAAAAAGATCTATGTTGATCTTTTCATCTTTTGACGGGTGTTTGGAACCACTGACATTTTAAACAGTGTAATTGCATCAAAGTGATTGGAACAGTTGGAGATTACTTTTCATTTGTAGACCCGAACTGTACCATGCTTCTACTTGCTTGAAATCTATCTTGTTGTTAACTGTGCATTAAGATTCACACTACTCTGCTGAAACCTATTAAACTTATACAGCCATACCATGCAGTTCGGATGCGTGCTTTAGATATACAGTACACATGCTTTTAAATTATTCTGTGTGTGTGTACAACAAATGTTTGCAATCCATCATATTTTGGCAGTTGTGACTTGTAGAATATAATTCCACCATGAAACATACAAGCACTGAAGTGTAGCAATAGAGATACTCTGTCACAGAAAGAATGCCCTTGGCCTCTCGAATGAGGTTACCAGCTGGTTTAAGAGCTACCTCGGAGGTCGAACCCAGCAAGAGAAAATCTAAGATACTCTCTCCAATAGTCTTCTGATGCACTCAGGTGTTCCGCAAGGGTCCATCCTTGGACCACTACTCTTTATCAATAACCTCCCAAAAGCATGCAACAACAACATGGTCCTTATGCAGATGACAATGTCCTTTTCAGAAGCCACCCTGATCTACTCCCTCTCTAAGGATCTTCAAACCAGCTTTAACTCAGTTGACACCTGATTTGGTAAACACAAATTACTCTTGAACTACAAAAAAATGAAGGTCATGCTTTTCTCCAGCTCCCACAATAAACAGAAATCTGCAAGATTAACTATTTGTAATAACCATAACCAGCCACTTGATCAAGTCCAGAAATTCAGGTACCTCGGCATAACTCTCGATACTGCTCTGTCGTACAACTTGCATGTCAACCAAATTGCCAGGGTTGTTAACCCAAGGCTCAGGATCCTCTATTGGTATTAGCATTTTATGACCCCTGAAGCTTTGAGATTGGTGGTGACCAGCTCTGTCTTTGCAATAATAGAATGTGGGTTAGTTTTTTATGGTGCCGCCTCTGACACCACCCTCAAAAGAATATCTCTTGCACCAAATAAGACATGCAGACTTGTTTCCAGTGCTGACAAATGTACCCATACTTGTGAACTCTACAAACTAACCAGTAGGCTTCACCTTAAGGGATGGGTCTCTTACCAGACATGCCTTCTGGCAAAAAAGATCTGACTTGGCATCACTCCCCCCACCACTGAGTCTTTTATTATTTCAACACCTTAGCCCTGCACTATGCATAGTACCTCCAAACAAATGTATCTTATCTCTTTTTGCAGAACCTTGCAAGGACAATGGGCATTCAGTTTTAGAGTGCCCTCATGGCTTAATGGCCTCCCACCTGACATTGCTGCTGAGTCAAAGCCTGGACCCTTCAAACTCAAACTGTGTCAACACCTCCCTGTACTAAGTAACTGTGACTGTACCACCTAACTGGCCACCCGCATCTGCCCCTCAACTGTCTCTCTTTCCCATCCTCCTGCTCCTTCCACTGCCCTTGTGACCCTGTTCCTCTTCTTCTCCCCACTGCACTCTTCTCCACTCCTACTCCCCCTTCCACCTTCTTTTCTGCACATTTCCACCTCCTCTCCTTCGTCTCCCTACCTTCCCCAAGTCTTTGCCCTCCCCCCACCTTCTACATCCCCTTCCCTCCCTACTCCCTTTCACCATGTCACCTATTCCCCATCCTCCTCCCCCTCCTCCCCTTCAGTATCAGAAGCTATGTTTCACCTCTTCCCCGACCCTCTTTCCCGCAGCTCTATACTGTGCAATATAACACTTATATTTGGCAATATCACTCTTGACTACTATACAGCCTGTACTACCTATATTTTTATGTCTGCTATCATTGACTGCTATTTATAACATGTTTATACTGGAACCATAAAACTGTGTAACCCCATGATTCTGTAACCCATGTGTTATTGTACCTATCATTGTTTGACGCTTAACCTTTGTAAATGAACCCCTAGTTCAAAGGTATTTGTAATCCTAGTAATCAATACATAAATAATTAAATAAATAAATAAAATAAGGAATGTGCTCTTTTCAAGATGGCTGCCAAAGTCATTTTTTCAGTTTGTACTGTCTGCATAGCTCTCAATGGCTATGCATTTCACATAGTGCTATCTGCGATATTTTATACACAAATTTGCCCTTGCCCCACAAATATTTGCTGATGTTCATCATTATGTTATAGCTATCTCTAGAAAAACTATTAAAAATGTAAACTGACTTGACAGAAACATTCCTGAACACTAAACCTGGGTAAAACACTGGCTGAACAACATGACACAGTGGGTAATAGTAAATGGAGTCCACAGTGAAGAAAGGAGAGTTACTAGTGGGGTACCGCAGTGTTCAGTACTTGGGCCAGTCCTTTTTAATGTCTTTATAAGTGACATTGCAGAGGGACTGGAATGGAAAGTATGTCTCTTTGCAGATGACACAAAGATCTGCAACAGGGTTGATACGCAAGGTGGGGTGGAAAGGATGAAAAGGGACTTGGCAAGGTTGGAGGAATGGTCAAATGTATGGCAGCTTAGATTCAATGCAAAGAAGTGCAAAGTAATGCACCTGGGAAACAAAAACCCTTATGCATTATTCTTTAAACTAAACACGTCCTATGCATTCTGGCTATTTGCCTGGCATTTTCAAGACCAACGCTGCAAATTTGATTGCTGAGAGGGTAAGAGGTATTGCCTGCCTACAGAGTTTATTTTTGTGTTTTCTTAATTTCTGCTGCTTGGAATCCCTGCCACATTGATAAAGCAAGTCTTGCATGCAAAGATGGACAACAAAGCTGCAAATAAAAACATCTAGTAAGTTACTTATATCGAGTGAGATATATTGTTACAATGGAAACATAGCAGTATTGCATTGAAAAATGCTTTGAAGATGTGCTAGCCCCTGTCTTTACCATTTGCCACAAAAATGGGATCCGTTGAGTACATTTAAGAAAGGGAGCAATTCTGCAGTATGTGTTTTCAGGTAAGTCTAAACCTAAAACAATATGCTATTGTTAAATGTAGATGTAAAAAATATTTGTGGATAATTTTTTTTGTGAACAGTTCCCAGTGGTTACAGACAGAATCTCCATTTGGACTGGATTAGAAAGATAACGATGTACTCTTTATTTGTGCACTTTAATAACAATAGCAACTTAAATGTAATTCTTCCATAATGCTCTATGAGTAAAATTCCCTTGGGAATGTTTTGGCCATGAGATCAGAATAACATGCAACTGTTTCTTTTTCCTTTTACAATTTCTTTGTCACTACGCTGTGAAGAAATGATTTGCAATTTTGGTCTGAAATTTTTAGGGTACAAAGGGCTTGTGCCACCAATGCACCTTTTGCTGGTTTCATGAAAATATATTAATTTGGCGTCCAGTTACACAGCTTTTAAATTTTACTATGTTTTCTATAGGATAAGGGTGCAATGTGAGGTGTGTTTTGGTGCTGGACACTACAGGATGGGAGGACAGGGCCCAGAGTGCCTTGCACTCCCAGAGACAGATAAAGATATCACTAAACTATCTGAAAAATTATACATTGATGGGAGTGTAGGGCCCTGAGGGTCCTCCGCTCCCACATGTAAATACGGATACCATTATGACTGATGGGAGTGCAGGGCCCTACGATCTGTTTAAAATTATGGATGAATGGGCGCTCAGGGCCTGGAGGCAAATAAGGCTATGATTACACGTTCTCAAAAAGTAAGGGAATTCTTTGCAAAAAATTAATTAATGCATCAGTTAGTTTTCTAGTGACAAAAGTTTAGAAATGTGGTGTTAGGGTATTTAACCCTAATACCCCACCCCTACCCTGCATGCACCAACAGGCATCGAGGGTGTGCTTTGGGACTGTCAGCCCTAATGCTTTCCCTATTCTCCTATTCTGTACTCATCTCAGCTTATGTACTCATGGAATGGAATGAGCATTAGGGCTGACAACCCCAATTTTAATATTGCTTTCATTAAGCAGGCATTCTTTGGAACAGTTATACATCTATAAGTCAAAACAAAATAGCATTTATATTGCGGTTTAAACATTGTTATCAAGTGATTGCTGTTTACAATTTCTGTGGATTGGTTACCTCCATGCAACGGAGTGTTTTCATGATACTCAGTCATTCTGTACTGCACTGGTCTCTGTTAGGTTTTGGCATTTATATAGGAGTGGACACCAAGGTGGTAGAAACCTCTCCACCAATCCCAGGGCTCCAGTTGTAACTTCCCTGAGCATACTACTTCCTGGTACCCGCACTGGGGACTGTTGAAAGTTGCTAAGCAACCAGTCATGTGGTGTGTCATCCTGCAGGGCTTAAGAATACATGCCACCCACCCTGAGGTGTTACAGGCACTGCACATCAACATTGTGAAGACCATCACAGTGACAGAATTCGACAAAAAAGCATTTGGTAACTGTGATGGTCCCTGCAGACACTGGTGGTGGTGCATCTCCAAGTGTTTTACCCCCTCCCCAAGAGAACTCCAACTCAGAGTTGAATATTTAGATACTGGGGGTGTGGGGGGGTTTGGGGGGTGCAGTGCCCCAAAGGAAACACACCGACATCCCTGACAGTACAATGCTGACACTCGGTGTTGTGTCTGTCACTGTCGGGGATGTCGGTGTACTGGATGTCACAGAGCTATAGATAAATCTAGGCTGGCAGTATAGCCTAGAAGTTAGAGGAACAAGGTGTGAACGAGCTTGATACATCCAGCAGACCAGACCTGAGTCTGATTCTCACAACCTCCACTTGCATACTGTGTGACTCTGAGCAAGTCACTTAACCGACCATTGCTCCCAGGTTGCCCCTGAAAACAGGCACTTGTGCCTAGTGGGCCTTACCTGGTTACCAAAGACTAAAATAATAAAAAAAAAAAACAGATCAATAGAGTATGACAGCATTTCATTAAAGGATACCTTAGCAGCAATTTCTTTCATGTATGTAAGCTGGACATATCCCAGCCTGATGTTTCTTTATGGCCTCTGCTGCCAAATGAAATGTTTCCTGAATTTTCAATTGAACCTGTTCGTCTGATAGCAGTTTTAAAAACTGCAGCCCTTTATTCATATCCTGAAACTTGCTTCAAGCTCCACTCGCACACCTGTTCTGTATGATGTCATCGGAGTGAGCCATTTAGCTGTTAGCCCCAATGTTCTTATGCTGTCCCTGCAGTTTGGCAGCTTTCAGTTTCTTTTCTGCTATGTATTGTTCAACAGTTTTGAAAATTCTCACTGTTTTAATCATTCTGCCACCACATGGAACATATTTCAGTCCCTATTTCTAAACTTTTGTCTATTTTAAGTTTGCAAAATACATTGGTTCGAGACCGATTGGGTGTGGAAGTAGTTCTCTCTGACTGCATTTCATTCTCATGGATGAACATGTATTGTAATCGAGTATGCATGCTCCAAAAATTCTACTGATTACTAGTACTTGTTTTATTCTGCAATGTGCACAAAATTGCGATATAAAATTCACTGTTGATCATTTATTTCACTTCCTTTGCTTCCTGGTTCTGTTCTCAACTGATCAAAAATGTCACAGATGCGACTCCTTTGATCAGTGCATCTGTCATTTGACTGAATTTCAATGTAATAAAATGAACAGCATTTTAGAATTTCTGTAGCTGTTAATATTATTTTCATGTGCTGCACTGTACGCTGTATTGTGGCATAAAAACAAGAAAAGCCTTCCTGTTTACCTGCTGTATATACAGTACATTTCTTTCTATTTGTGTCTGTAACATGAATAAACTGATACTGCTTTTTATTCTGAGCTATACATAGCTTCTAATAAATATTTCATCGTGAATACATTATGACTTATCTCATTCATTGTTTTTGTGTGTATGTTTTTTATATTTGACAGCTACCCTTATTGAAAATTTTGATCATGTGACCATACGCTGTTGAGGGAAAGTATTCTGAACCTTGAAGTAGCTTTTTACCTCAGTGATTTCATTATTATAAAGATATTAATAGTTTGATATACCTGGAATACTTTTATACAGGAATTAGTTGATTTTTTGTTATTTTACAGTTTCAGTATTTTGTTTTTTCTTTAAAATTTTTATTTTCAATCTTATTTGTTTTCCATAATGCATTATTGTGTGGTATATGGATGTAAGAATGAGAGTAAGAAAGGTTGTGGACTCCATTTCTACCACTTTCCACATGACAATGTGGTGCGTGAAGCCTGGATTCATTTCTGTAGGAGGAACACTTTTGTTCCTTCTAAATAAAGGATATGTTCTGCGCATTTCAAGAAGGCTGCTTATGACAGACACCCAGAGGCAATGGCTGAATTCGGTTGGTTGAATGCCAAGGCTAAGCTGAAGCCATCCACTCTGCCATCAGTTTTTTCACTGATTGGATCAGCCGTTTTTAACAGAGTCATTGTTCAAGAGATGCGTACACATGAAGAGGCAATGCATGAGGGTAAGGTTATGTTGCCTATTACTTCGTGATCCATACATGCTAGTAATTATCACTGGCAGGGTATGGTGTTATTGTTGATTAATAAACACCTGTGTGCATTGTGAGGCACTATGCTGCAGGTCGAGTGCCCTCACAGCACCCAGGTGTTCATCACAAAAGTGTCAGTATGACTGGCTACTGAGCCATTTGCTGGTGGTGGGTGGTTGTCACCATAATCTAGGAGATTATGTGTTGATCTGGCAGGAAAATGCATTCTATCTCTCGCTCTCTCATGTGTGGGACACATAGAAACATACATACATAGATTTTGATAGCAGATTGGAACTGTCTGGCCCATCTAGTCTTCCCATTTACCTACCTACTGCAATACCACAGATCCTAAATGAGCAACAGCTTACCCTCTCTTGCCTACCATTATGGTTGCCTTCTGTCTATCCCAAGCATTTTTGAACTCACTAAACATTTTAGTCTCTCCATTGGCAGGCTGTTCCATGCACCCACCACCCTTTCCATGAAAAAATACTTCATCACTTTACCCCTGAGTCTAACTCCTCTAGCCTCATATTGTGACCCCTTATTCTTTCAAATCTCTCTTTCTGAAAGATGCTGATCTTCTGGACCGTGTTGATTCCCCTGAGGTACTTGAATGTATTTATCATAACCCCACTATCTCCCTCCTTTCATCTCGGGTGTACATATTGCGGTATTTCAGTCTTTTCTCATATGGTTTCTGTTGCTTTCCTGTCACCTTTGTTTATTGCATTTCACTGAACTGCCTATTTTCTGTCAATTTCCTTCTGAAGGAGAGGTCTCCAGACTGCACACAGTATTCTAGATGTGGACTTATCTATTGTCTGTACCATGGCATCTCCAACTCCTGTTTGTTACTGGTGATGCCCCTCCCTATGCACCCCAGCATGTCTTCTGCCCTCCCCACTGCCTTTTTACATTGCTTTGTCTCCTTCGTGTCTTCCATTATGTTTACCCACATGTCTCTTTCCAGTTTGGTTGTTGTTAGTATTTCCCCCCCACCCCACATTTTGTATTCCTCTCCAGGAGTATTGTGGCCCAAGTGCAGGACTTTTCCCTTTTTTGTATTGAACCTAACCTGCCATACTATTGAACACCCCTTCAATTTGCCATGGTATACTCTCACTTTTTTCTAACCCTGTCCGGAGTGTCTACCCTATTGTAGATCCTGGTATCATCAAAAAGAAAAATTACCTTACCTTCCAGCCCCTCCGCAATGTCACTAATGAAGACCTTGACGAAGACCGGCCCCAGAGCTGAGCACTGAGTCAACCCACTGGTCACCCTCCATCTCCTTGGATTAAACTCCATTCATCACCACCCTCCATGTCCTGCTGCTCAGTCAATTTCTAACACAACATACCACCTTGAGACCTATTCACAGTCTGCTAAACTTGCTTACTAGACTCATGTGTGGGATGGTGTCAAATGCATTGCTAAACGATAGGTATGCCATGTCCACTGCCCCTTCCTGATCCCTTTCCCTGAGCCACCACCCAGGTTACCCAGTCAAAGAAGTCTATAAGATTTGTTAAACAAGATCTCACAGCTGTGAATCCATGTTGCCTCGGGTATTGTGCCCCACTGTCCTCCATTTACAGTATGACACAATCTGTTCCTTTAACATGGATTCTATTTCTGCTATTGAGTGTCAATTATTGCATATGCCCAAACTATGCCTTCCACATATCGGTTCAGTTCTATCATTGTGAACTTCTAAACACTCACTGTGCATGTAGGTTTGGTTATCAGGTGTGGTGGTGTGGTATTGGGTGGTGGGATGGGGCAGTTGTGTTTGCTGACTGCTCTATTCATGACAGGTACACAGGTACATAGTTGGAGGTGAAGCACAGGTTATTATAGATCTGTCAGCCTGATATAGGTGTTGGGTAAGTTAACAGAAACACTACCAAAGGAAAGTATTGTGGAACATCTTGTAACCAATGGAGTACAAGATCCAAGGCAGCATGGTTCTGCAGGTGTAAGGTCACACAAAACAGATCTTATGGATTTCTTTAACTGGGTTATCAAGAAGTTGGATCAGGTAGGAACAGTAGTCATGGCCTACATGTATTTCATCCATGCTTTCTACAACATTCCATAAAAGAGCCTGGTAAGCAAGTTGATTACTTTGGGGGGTGGGTAATAAGGTGTTAGCTTTGGTGAGAAATTTGTTAGTGGATAAGACACAGAAGGTACCTGTAAATGATGTTCGCTCTGAGGAATGGAAGGTGACCAGCAGAGTACTTCTGGGATCAGTGCTATGACTGGTCCTCATCAGTGTCTTTATAAGTGACATTGCGGAAGAACTGGAAAGGAGGGTTTGCCTCTTGGTGGATGACACCAAGATCTGCAACAGAATAAACTGTCTAGTGGTGGTGGTGGAAATAATGGGAAGGGATCTGAAATCATGGGAAGAGAGGTCCAGGGTGTGGTAGCTTGGGTTTAATTTAAAAAAAATGTGAAATAATGGGTTTGGAGTGTAACTGGAATGATGTGTGCACTAGGCATGCAAGTAACACATGTTCATAGTTGGGTGTGAGATGGAGGGATCATGTAACAGACACAGACCTGAGAAAATGACGGACTTGGTTGTAATTGGTATCTGATGTGGTGTGGTGGTTGGGTGAGTGACAATGAAAACATTTTACACAGAACCTACCTTTTACTGTTACAGGGTCAAAGCATAAATGTACCAGGATATGTTGAAACAACCTGACAATTAGAGATGGTACTACCTTGTATCTGTTCATGTATTTTTTTCCAACCATTTTCATCTGCAATAGCCAAGCCATCACAAATTATCCAGGTAAATGTAAGCCTTGGCCCTGTAAGAGGCAAATGCAGCATATGACTGGATTGTTCTTTTGTCTGTGAATTGCACACTTAACATCTACCTCCACACCACCACCCCACTTCCAACAATAGTGTCACTGTCACAGATGTGTGTCTGTACAATGCACCCTGCATCACATATCCAACTATGACATGTCTAGAATTGGATTATATGATTTTTTTTGAGGGGGGGGTCACACATGAGGGCAGTGCAGGTTGTGCTGCAATTGAGGAGATAAAGCAAAATCTGTTTCCAGATGAGTACAATCACTAGTCAGTTTGTACCACCCTTTTGTGTGTGTTAATGCCTTCTGATGTTACCCATTCATATCCCCATTGTGCTTTTCCTTGGTAAAATGATTCACAACATGGACTGACCCCATGTGCACTTCACTCCAGCATCTGTTTATTCACTCCTGGAATTAAAGTAGTTGGATGAAGGATGCCTGTTGCAATGAACAGACACAGACATAAGACTATGACAGGTAAAGAACAATGTGGTTATGACAGGCTAACATCAGTTTGCATTTTTCACCACCCTTTCATGTGTGTTAATGCTTCCTGATGTTACCCATTCATTACCCCATAGTGCTTTTCCTTGGTAAAATGATTCTCAACTTGGACTGATCTCTTGAGCACTGAACTCCAGCAGTTGTTTATACACTTCTGGACATGTAGTAGTTGGATGAGTGATGGCTTTTACACATGATGACAGTTCAAGTTGTGCAGCATTTGAGGAGGTAAAGCACAGCGTGGTTATGACAGGCTATCATCAGTTGTCATTTTGCACCACCCTTTTTTTGTGTGTGTTAATGTCTCCTGATGTTGCCTGTCTGTAACCCCATAGTTCTTTTCCATGGTAAAATGATTCTTAACTTGTACTCACCTCATGTGCGCTTCACTCCAGCATCTGTTCATTCACTTCTGGATGAGAGATTCAAAAAAACAGTTCCTCCACCAATACTTTTAGGCAATAAGGTATGACCCAGGGTTACATTAACAGTCTGTTAATCACCCCCTAGTGGTGTAATGTGGCACGAGGTTTAGCTGAGTGCCACATTAGCCCTAGGTGGTGATTAACTGACTATTAATCTAACTCCTGGGAGTGCCTTATTGCTATTCTAAAAATATTCCAAAAGAGAAGTGTTAAAAGTATACTTTCTGAATGTTTTCCTAATTGAGAGGGAGATTTTTTTTTGTTATTTGTTTATGCTCCTCCCTGTGGCACCCCTGCCGGCCACTCCTTCACAGCACCATCGCCCACCACACCTCCACCTCAGCCCTGCACCACCGTTCTCCTGCCCCGCATTACAGCCTTACCTCAGGTAACCTGACTTTTCCCTGTGTCAGGAGAGTCCCTCTTCACTGAGGGGGAAGTGCCACCAGTCAAGCAACGTATCCTGGGAAGCTGCCACAGGGTCAGTCCGGGCTCATCCGGGGGCTTTGTGGTAGTGCGGGCCAGGTGCTCATCATCAGGCCGGCAGGGAGACCATTTTTTTCTGTTTTTCTCATCCCACCCCATGATCTAGCCATAAGGAAAGCATCCTGAGGTAGGGACATGCAGGAGGGCATGACAAGGCTTCATGCTCTCCGCGTTCATCTGCCAATCCACCTGCAGGAATCCAGGCTTGTCCCACCTCCCAGGAGGGAAACACCCAATGGAATGGCTTGTGAAACCCTTCCCTGCCAGTCTCAACTCCTGGTACCCAGGCTTGGGGCTCAAGCCTGGGTAGCCAGCGTGATGAGCAAACCCCTTCTCTTGGTACAATGGAGCTGACTTTGAGAGGGAGATTTTTAATAAAATAGATTTTTCACCAACAGTATAAGAATGCTGGTTCAGAATCAGAATACATCATTCCAGTCATTCAGCAGTGCTAGAGGATGGAATGCTGATAGGAAGATTCCATGTGCCATGGTGATCAGGCTGTACACGTCGGTGCAAAAGGGTTTAATGTAAGGCTGTTGAAATTCTAACAGCCAATCAGATTGTAGCATTACTGAGACCTTTTTTATAATAAGAGGTTGTGTTTAACAGCAGAATGCATTGTTCATGTCAGTATGCAGCACCAGTAAATGGAATGCTGACAGGAGGAATAGATGTGCCATGGTGAACTGGCTATATATGCCAGTGTACCAAGGATTAGTGTAATTCTATTTGTATAATAACAGGCAATCAGTTTGTACCATTTCTGAGGTCCATTGTGTAGGCAGCAATAAAGCCATACACTGAAGTGGGCTACTTCTCCTGAAGCTGATGATTAACTGCTTTGCAAAAGTGTCCCATGTCCTACACTGCCCACTGAGCAGTTATTAGTAGTAATGATGATTTTTCAGATGTAGTATGCGTCTTTCATCTTTGATGAATTTACCAATTTTATATCTTCTGTTAGGTAATTAATGAATCTCTTGAGGCACTAAACCACACAGTATCCGAATAGACCATTGAAGATCCAGAAATCAATGAATCTGCGTGCTCCAGTGCTGCCATACAGGCAGACAAATCAATTGCTGTTGAAGAGGCATAGGATGTGTCTGTGTCCGAAGTCAATACATCCTTCAAGGCAAGCATCTGTGAACCACATCTGATTGGACCATGTACCAGAAATGTCAAGTGCCAGGCCAACATTAGACCACTACAGAGAACTAGGGGTATACAGACCTGCCTCAAATACACTGAGACACCACAAAGCATATGTTCCATTGGTAAATGGTGTACTTTATTGGACAGTAGCAGCTGTAATGATAACATTCTGCCAAGCACGTCTCCTTAAGACTCTAATTCAATGCCCAATGCTGCAGCTACGTTAGTGGAACAATCCGATGACTCTGATTCAAACCCCATTGCTTGTATCCCAGATGACAGGAATGACCCGGATTATGAACCAGATGCTGAGTATATTAATGTAAAAAAGGATGACATAATTAGTGGTGATCACCAGTTGCTCAGAGAAAGCCCTGTCCCTGCCAATGATGAGCAGTATTACCTTGTCTCTGAGAATCAGCTGGCAAAACTGCTTGTAGTTTGTGCATCATGTGGAAATACAGCAAAATCATACATTATACAGACAGTCAGAACAATGATAGTAGTATTTTCCAAGTGTACACTGGGGTACACAAGTATATGGAACAGTCAAAATCTATCAAACACTATGCCATTGGAGAACATTATGCTGTGTTCTGCAATCTTTTGCAGTGGTATTATACCAGCCGTGTATGCGTGTATTTCATAACGTGAATGTACAAGTAGTGTCACATGTTACATACCACAAACTACAAAAATGTTACATCATACCTGCAGTTCAATCTATTTGGGAGTTGCAACAACCGGAGCTATTCAGGACTGCTGCTGGTAGTTAACTCGTGCTTGGTGGTGATGCATGATGCTATTCTCCCAGGCATTGTGTCAGGTATGGTCTGTACACTTTCATGGATTTGCAAACCAAAAAGGTTATCCATCTACAACTAATTCAGGTAAATCTAGTAATATACCCTTTTCTATAGCAAACTTGCTAATGTCCTTACAGTCATGCACAACCATCTGATTCACAGTGTGCAACATACTAACATACTAAGGTGCCAGTAGATTAGGCCTGTCAGTTTATTGAGTCCACTCAGTTTGCAGCTCACAGTTCATCACTGCAGCTGCCCCCCCTACTCTTTTGCACCTTCCTTCTTTGTTTCCACCCGAAAAGCATCACTGCTGTCCCCTGCACTCCCAACCCTTACTTTACCCTTGTATCTGTCCCAAGCCCTCTTGAATCCCCCCACTGTCACCTCCGCCACCAGCTCTGCTGGCAGAGCATTCCTCAGGACCACCACCCTTTTTGTGAAGTAATGCCACCTCATCTCACCTCTGAACCGCTCCCCCAACCAATCTCAGCCCATGGCCCCTCATGGATTCTTCCTCCCTTAACACCTTAACAGGAAAAGGCCATCTGTGTTAACCCGATTTCTCCCCTTCAAATATGTATAGACCTGTATCATATCCCCTTTGTCCCACCTCTCCTCTAGGGAGTACAAGTTCAGCTCCCTAAGTCTCTCTTCATAGGGCTTGTCTACCAGACTGTGTACCATCCTTGATGGTCTGCTCTGGACCCTTTCCAGGACAGCAATGTCCTTCTTCAAGTACGGGCACCAAAATTACAAACAGTACTCCAGGTGTGGCCTAACAAAGCAGTTGTACAGGGGCAGTAGTACCTCCCTTCTTCTCAAAGTTATCCCCCTGGCAATACATTCAAGTATTCTATTTGCTTTTGCCACTGCCTTTCTATACTGCTCTGAATTATGCATTTTGGCATCTATTGCCATACCAAGATCTTTTTCACACTTGAAAACTGTTAACTTTTCTCCTCCCAGAACGTAGTCTAGTCCAGGGAGCCTAACACCTAAGTGGAGTACACTGCACTTCTTGGCATTAAACCTCAGCTGCCAAGTGTACGACCGCCTTTCAAGTGTCTCCAAGTCATTCTGTAGTGCTCTTCTCCGTTCCTTTCCATCCACCACTGCAACCAGTTTGGAATCATCAGTGAAGTGACTCATTCTGCTCCTGATTCCCTCCACAGTGTTTGAGATGAATGCATTCAACAGGATCGGCCCCAACACCGACCCTTGAGGGACCCCACTGATGACCCTTCTGGGAGAAGAGACCTCACCCCCAAACACTACCCTCAGTTGGATAACCAGTTCCTGATCCACTCCACCATCTTTTTGCCCACCCCCATGCCTCTCAGCTTCCCTATCAGTCTCCTGTATGGGACTGAGTTGAAGGCCTTGCTGAAGTCCAGGTAAAGAACATTGACCAGTCTGCCCTGGTTCAATGACCTAGTCATCCAGTCATGGAATTCAACTAGGTTGGTTTTACACAATCTACTCTGGACAAACCCATGTTGACGTTCATCTTGAAGGCCATGTGCCTCCAGGAACTTCACCAACCTCTCCTTCAATATGGTCTCCAACAACTTCCCCGATACTGATGTTAGGCTAACTGGTCTTTAATTTCCCAGCTCATCCCATGGGCCACTCCTGTTGAATGAGACAACATGAGCCATCTCCAATCCCGAGATACCCATCCTGATGGAAGGGAGGAGTTGAATAGGCTGGCCAATGGTTCTGCCAGGACATCAGCCAGCACTTTCAACACCCTGCGATGAATCTCATCTGGGTCCGGAGTCTTGTCGGTTCTCAGGAACTTTAGAGCCTCCCTCACTCTTCCCACTGGGATCTCCCCATCAGTGAGCACCTGTCCCTTCCCAGCCCCATTATTGCCACCCCCCTGAGGGATTTGTCCATCCCTCTCCCTTGTAAAGACTGAGGTGAAGTACTCATTCAGTACTTCAGTTTGTTCTACAGCCTTTTCTACCCACTGCCTCTTTCTTTAACCTGTTTATCTGCCCACCACCATTTCTTCTTTCCCTGATATACCTGAAAAAACCCTTATCCCCTGCCCTGATCCCCTGCACCAACCGCAGCTCCTTCTCTGACTTGGCCAATCTCACCACCCTACCCACCATTTTGGATATTCTGTGATATTCATCTCTGTCCTTGGCCATCTGTGAGTGCTTAAACCTCCAAAAGGCCAATCTTTTCTCCCTCATCCCCTCCTGCACTTCCCTGGTCCACCAGATGGGTTTTCTAGCCCTTGCATTTTTGAGTTGGACCTTTGTGTGTGTTTTTGTGGCCTCGAGGAGACCCCTCTTTATTATTTCCCACCTGTGCTCCATGCCCATATCTGGTCTAATTTCTATTAAATGCCCCCCGTTAGGCAGCCGCCATCCCCTTAAAATCTGCCCCCCGAAGTCCACCACTGTGGTCTTTGTGCAGTTTCCCTCTTTGCCCATGTCCAAGGAGAACAATATTGTGGCATGGCCACTCCTTGCCAAGGGGTCTTCCATGAATAAGTTCTTAACCTGGTCACCGTCTGTAAACACCAAATGCAGAATGCGTCCCTCCCTAGTCGGCTCAACCACTAGCTGGGAAAGGAACTTATCCTAAAAGGCATTCAGCAGATGTTGCTCCCTAGCTGACACTAACACCATGGTATCCCAATCCACCCCCAGCATGTTGAGATCCTCCTTCACCACGGTACTGCCCCTTCCCCTACCACAGTGGTCTGTATGGCTCTGCACCAATTCCTCAACCAGATCTTCAGATTGCATGGTGGTCTGTACACCACTCCTAGGTTAACTTTACTACTCCTGGGGTCCTCCAAGGTAATTCATAATGCCTCAATGTGTCCCTCAACCTCCACCTCCTGGCAGCTTTTTGATCCCATTTCTGACAAACAGCACCACTTCTCCACCTTTTCCCACTGGCCTCTCCTTCCTAAACACAGTATACCCTGGGAGGTTTAGATCCCAATCATGATAGTTTGTACCCATGTCTCAGTGACTGTTGACACATCCACACACCTTCTCCGACAACATTGAGTGGAATTCAGGCATATTGTTCCCCAGGATCCATGCATTAAGTAAGACCACTGTCCACCCAGACCCCTAAGCCTTAGTTATTCCCCTTACCCCTGCTCCCAAGACCCCTTGCAAGTCTGTCACCTCCTTCAATCTATCAGTTATTTCTGCTGGTTCTGTTGTTTCTACTGTAGGGGGGAGAAGCCAAAGTCCTCCCTTGTGTTGCTTGTCCACCCTATCCACTGGTCCAAGCCCTCCCCTGCTACAAGTTTAAACCCCACCTTATTAATATAAACTCACAGAGTTTGAGTTTTAGGACCTTTTTTAACCCTTACTCAGATGGAGTCTGTGTCTGGCATACAGCTCATTGTCTTCCCAAGCTGATCCCCAGTTACCCACCAGCCCAAACCCCATAGCCGGGCAACAGACTCTTAACTATGCATTTAGCTCTTCAATTTTCAACTTCCCTTCTGCATTAGCCCTCAGCACCAGGAGAACCTCAGAGAATGAGACCATTTTCCCCTTTGTTTGGCAGATCCTGGCCAACTCCCTGAATCTAGCTTACACCTCCTTCATGCTATTACCCTCCATGTCATATGCATATTGTATATGCATATTGCCTAATTTTATAAATTTATAATGCTACAGAGGGCACAGTGCTTGGGTGCCTGCATGTAATGCATAAATCACTGTTTAATTAATGGACTATATAGTCTGCGTGTAGGCCAGGGGTGAGGGGTTGGAGGATGAAGCACCATACGGCTTGCTTTCCCCATCTCTGTGTGGAGGGTGGGTTTGTATCCAGCTCATATAGTGACCTCTGTCTTATGATGGTGGTGCAATTCTCTTGCATCTGGGTATGCCCTGTCTCACTGGTCCCTCCACTGTCTGGTTAGCCATTGCTGCACTACACCTGGGACAGTAATGTCCCTGTACCATATCCCAAATGCAGCACTGTGTTTAATTACCCTCATGTGGTCTCACTCTGCAAGGCAATCTAGAGTTTATCCATGTTACTTCTCATGGTGATGGTCTGACATGGCTGGAATCAGGAAAGGGCTGAAGGCATAGATGCTGACCATGGGGGGCTGAGATGCTGAAGCCTCCCCCCTGAGAAGTTAAAGTGGGGGCTCTACCCCCCTCAGACAGAGTTGTGTTTTTTTTTTTTTTGTCGGGCACTGCTGGGCAACCAAACTGAATTTTTTTCACACTCTAGCGGCTAGAGAACACGGGCCATGGGGGTTGGATTGGGTCACACTCTCTCAGCAGAGCAATTTCATTTGGTTGGGAGTCTGGGAGGGACATTAAATGTTAATCTAGATTGCTAGAACCAGTGGTTGGGAGGGCAGTCATGTGGTGGCTCGGGCTCAAGCATGCATGTGCTGCATCCAGCATGAGTGCAAGCGGCCAGCTGCAGTACCAGTTTTGGTGCTATTGCTGCCATCTGCCATTTGTTTTGCTCAACCGCATGTTTGATAGGTAGTAGACCATGCTAGAGGAGCTAGGAGACACGGTCAGTCAGTCCAGTTAGACTCGGTCAGCACCATGCGTGACTGGAGCAGCTCTTCAGTGACAGCCAGACTAGGCCTGGCACTGCAGGAGCTTCAGGAAGGTCCAGGAGATGGTCCATGGTCAGATGGACTCAGGAGAAGCAAGGACTCTGACTCGGGGGGCACCAGAGGTAGAAGCTTAAAGTTTTGGAGAGGTATAAAGTGAACATTTTTAAAGGCATGCAGAACTAAAGACACACAATTTCTGAGAGGTATGGTCCAGACTACTTTTGAGAGGGGTGCAGAAGAAGGGTTCACATTTTAAGTGGTGCAGGAGTGAAAAACGGCAGCACTTGGGAGAGGAAAGGGTACAGGTAAAAATACTTGGAACAATGCGTGGATGAATTAAACGTATTGGGAAGGAGGAATAGGTTGGGGTCTAACATGATGCATGGCAGTGTTACAAATTAGAAACGATGCACAGCAGAAGAGCATACTGCATTTTAGAAGAATTATAAGGGCAGTGGTACAAATTCTGTGCAGAGAACCCATTACAAATCAGATGCATGAATTTCAGGAATGTAGGAGCACTCAGAATAAGGGGTGAATCCAGCTAGCATACAGATATAGAGAGCCACAGAACCATGACCTGATTAATTTGGGCACCCATTATCTGGTTAAGTATTGTTCCCTTAGAATCATAGAAACATAGACTTTGATGGCAGATAAGGACCACTTGGCCCACCTAGTCTGCCCATTTCCCTACCTACAAGATAAGCTGCAGATCCTAGCTAACCAACAGCCTATTTCTTTCTAACCCCCACATGAATTGCCTTATGTCTGTCCCATGCATTCTTGAATTTTCCCACAGTTTTAGACCCCACAACCGCCTCAGGAAGGCTGTTCCTGCAGAGTCCCGACTGTGTCAGCAGTGAGGGGCGAGGCCTGGTCCCTGACTTCCTGGTGAGCTTTCTAAACTAAGAAGATGAAAGTAATTTGGATGAATCATGCTGCATAAAACGTAAGACTTTTTTAAATTATTATGTTTTGGTGTGTCTGATTTTGTATGTAATTATCCAAAACATTAAAGGTAAGCAGTGTTGGGGTGTCCTGCTCAAAATACAAATGAAAGGAGTAATGGGATCGCAATTGATGGTTTTACTATGTCTTTAGGTCACTTACCAAACTGGAATGCATGCAGGCTTTCAGTGCTTGGATATTTTTATTGCAGATGCTGTCTTCTTCTTCAGGGATGTTCAGTACAGCTGAACTGGACAGTTATCTTCTTTAAAAGCAGAGGGGTGGCTGGAAGTTGCTAAGTTAATAACATCACCAGTGACTTTAAAAGGTGATTGAAGCCAGTGGAGCTAAAATGCTAAAGATCTGTCTAGTCAAACAGTGCCAAAATTGTTCATCTCCATGTGTTGCTGCGTTTTGACACCACTGGTAGCCAGTTGTGTCATTTCATCAGAATCTGGGTTTAGGAGGGGACTGGCCTGCCACATGCACAGCATCTTTTTTTATTTAAATACAAATTCAAATCAAAACTCCCTCTGGCCTACAGTATTAGTATGTAAGACTTGCCCCCTCTCCCCCCAACCCACTGCCTCACCTTCCTAATATATCAGAAGAACTAACCTACAATAGGAGTATTATGCTTTTTAAAACATGGGTAGGGACTCAGCTCAGGGAGGGTGGATTATTAATGGGGCAAGGCCACAAGGGGTGGGGATTGAGTCACCATTCTGTTTGGCATGTAATCTCCAGAACCCCCACCTCATTGTGGCCTTGCCCCATTATTAAGCCACCCTCCCTGAGCTGAGTCCCTGCCCATGTTTTAAAAAGCATAATAATCCTATTGTAAGCTAGTTTTTCCTGATATATTTAATTGGAAGGTTAGGCGGCTAGGGTGTGCAAAGTCTAATGTCCAAACTGAGTTAGAAGCTGAGTTGTGTTTTACTACTATGTAAATGCCTGCCTCTGTGGAGTCTGATCATAATTGTGGTCGTAATTTAAGTTGGTAACTAATGATTCATGAACAATCATCACAATCAAACAGAAGTATAGCAATTAGTAGCTGGAAATACATGGAATTCCCATCACATGTACAGTGTTAACTCTATGTACAGTATGTGAGCTTGCATTTTTAGCTGGAAGTTTGAAACTAGCATGCTGTTTTGAATAACAAGAGTTGGCAGATCCGGTAGTACTGTGTCATTAAATACTGATGGAAGAAAACACTACAGGAAAAACTACTTTCCTGCAGGGCATTCTGACTACTTAATAACAAGCATTTGTCAATGCTGAATGTTGTCTTTGCTGGCATGGGCATTGGTAGTGCAGGAGTTATAGAGATGCATAATAGGAATGGCAGTGAAGTAGTGAACTGATGCCAACCCCTAGCACAAAAGATTAATAAACAAATTAGCCAGTCTGAGAGTGGATCCCAGGGTAGTAGCCTGGGTAAAACACTGGTTGGACAACACTACACAGCAGGTAATAGTAAATGGAGTCCACAGTGAAGAAAGGAGGGTTACTAGTGGGGTACCACAGAGTTCAGTACTGGGGCCGGTCTTTTGTAATGTCTTTATAAGTGACATTGCAGAGGGACTGGAAGGAAAGTATGTCTCTTTGCAGATGACACAAAGATCTGTAACAGGGGTTGATACACAGGTGGGATGGAAAGAGGATGAAAAGGGACTTGGCAAGGTTGGAGGAATGGTCAAATGTATGGCAGCTTAGATTCAATGCAAAGAAGTGCAAAGTAATGCACCTGGGAAACAAAAACCCAGGGGAAGAGTACACATTGGGGTGTGAGATACTGACAACAACAAAAATGGAAAGGGACTTGGGGGTAGTCTTATCAGACGACCTAAAGGTGGGTCAGCAATGTGAGAAGGCAGTAAGGAGGGCTGGGGTGGATACTGGGATGCATAGGGAGAGGCATCATCGTAGAAAAGAGGAAGTTGTTGGACCTCTGTACAGACAGTTGGTAAGACCACATCTGGAGTACTGTGTACAGTTCTGGAGACCCCATCTCAGCAAAGACAAAGACAGGGTGGAGGCTGTCCAGAGGAAGGCAACCAAAATGATGCAGGGTCTGCATCAGAAGACAAATGAAGAAAGACTAAAGGAACTAAAAAGTATAGCCTAGAGGAAAGGAGGGGGGGACATGATAGAAACTTTCAAATACCTCAAGGGAATCAACAAAGTCCAAGAGGATAGCATCTTTCAGAAAAAGAGATGTGCAAAAATAAGGGGGCACAATTTGAAGATAGAAGGGAGACAGCTCAGAGGTAATGTGAGGTAGTATTTCTTCACAGAGAGGGTTGTGGATACATGAAACAGCCTTCCTGAGGAGGTCGTAGAGTCAAAAACAATGGGGGAATTCAAGAATGCATGGGACAGACATAAGGCAATTCTAGTGGAGGGTAGGAGGAAGTAGGCTGTTGGTTAACTAGGATCTGCAACTTATCTGTTAGGTAGGGAAATGGGCACACTAGGTGGGTCAAGCAGTCCTTATCTGCTGTCAAATTCTATGTTTCTATGTTTCTAACCCCACTTTCACCCTGTGTCGCAATGTGCCTTTGGGTTTTCGGGCCTTATGCTCACCCCATTCCATAAGGAAATACGCTGAGATAGGTGCAGTAGAGGAGAATGGGGTGAACTTTGCGGCCAAAGAGTCCAAGGCACACCTCAATGTCTGTCAGTGGCTGCAAGGTGGGGCTTGGGTGGAATGACATGAGCATTACCACTGACAATCCCAAGTCACACCCCTGACACCTGTCAATCGCTACACGATGGGGTGCTATGGTTGGAAACCCTAACACCCTGGGCATTTGTTGGTATTTTCACTCCAAATTTTCAACATGGGATTTTTGTGACCCCCACCTCATGAACAGTGGCACTATCAGTTTGTTAACCAAAAGGTGATTTTGCACAGTGACTGCCCCATTTGGTGCCACAGGTGCGAAAACACATTAAGGGCAGGATGCGAAAAATGACAGCTTTACTGTTCATGAGAAGGTGTAAAAAGATGGCAATGTTGAAAATCTGGAGTGAAAAGATGAAAAATTGGTGAAGTCACGGGTGTGCATAGAAACTGTGCAATGCACGCCTGTAATGCAATTATTTTGGGGATTTTTTTAATCAAATTTTCAACATAGGCATTTTGGGACCTCTGATCATGAGCAGAGGAACTGTAATTTTGTTAATCTGTTCCAAAAGTTTATTTCCCACAGTGACCGCGCCATTGTGTGCCATATGTGCGAAAACGCATTTCGGGCAGGATGTGAAACATGACAACTGTATTATTCATAAGGAGGTATGAAAAAATGGCACTATTGAAAATCTGGAGTGTAAATATTAAAAATTGTCGAAGATAAGAGCGTGCATAGAAACTGTGCAATGCACGCTCGTAACCCAGTATTTTTTGGGAATTTTTTCATCAAATTTGCAACATAGGCTTTTTGGGACCCCACCTCATGAACAGTGGCACTGTTGTTTCATTACTCAATTCAAGAAGGTGATTCCATGCAGTGACCACAGAATCACCTTTTGGGACCCAGTACTGAGATGACAGTGCATTGGTTCAAGAGGTGGACTCCCAAGAACCCCATGTTGAAAATTTGGAGCCAAAATTCAAAACAATGGCTGAGATATCCACCTAAGTTGACACCCCCCCCCCCCATTGATGCCATTATGCAGCTTACCGGCATTTCATCATTTTGCAGTTCGGCTTTGAAAGGTCCAGACGTGTTCCCGCTCCACTGAAGATTGTAGCACCGAACCTCCAGAAGTAAGTATGGGGTGAGGGGGGGTGACGGGAGGTGAGGTACACAGAGGGTGGGTGCAGGTCGGGGTTGGGGGCACCATGGACAATAGACCATTTTCTTTTTTTAGGTACAAAAAAAAATGGACACTGTGCCACAGGATGTTTTTCTTTTTTTACAGGTGAAAAAAAACAAACATTGGCCACACTGGGGTGGGCTCCCAGTGTGCCACACAATGGGGGTAGAGTGGGTGGAGGAACATGCCAACACAGTCAGCTTTCTGTGAGAGGCAGCACACTGGGGTGGGCTCCCAGTGTGCCACACAATGTGGGGGGAGTGGTGGACATACTGACATGGGGATTGCACCCCCAATGTCTGCCTTCTTTGGGTCTTGTGTGGAGGTGCCAGGACCTGCTGCAATGTTTATTAAAATGTTTTACCAGGAAAGGACTACGGGATTGACGTCATTTGTGCCACTGCATGACAAGTTTATCTATGATTGCAGCAGCATGTTTGTTTCAAGTTGATGGTACTTTGCACAATACTTGTGTCAGAGCTAGCATGCTGGCTAATTGGGGAATGAGGGACGCACCTAGTAAAGTGTGCCCTGCATTCACCAACATTGACACACCTCTGCATTTCTCCTACTACCACAAGATGTTGTTTGCCCACGGTCAACACAACATAAAAAGGGAGATAAAGCCTTTATCTTCCTTTTTATTTAGGAGTCAGAATGCCCTGCAGGAAAGTAGGCAAATTTGGGTACCATGCTATGATTTAAATGATGTTTTATACTGTACAGTCTCTTCAGTATAACCCTCAAAATGCACCACAGAACACCAAAAAACCCAGAGTTTCTGGAGGCCTTGGCAGCCCCAGACCCCGGCCAGTAGTTGAGCCTCTCCACCCCCCCCCCGAAAAAATAAAAGTTGACTCCTATGACTGACAGGGAACAGGCATCGAAATTTACAAAAAAAAACAATAAATAAATTATATTGTGTCTTAAACAGTCTTTGGTTGATGGCAGTCCTCAGAGATGAAAAACTTGACAGCAATGGCGTTGGAGGGTTTAACTCATGGTCTTCGACACATACAAGGTCAAAGATGTAAAGTTATACAGTTAGGAGCTGATTGCCATTTCCAGGTCAAAGCATACATGAAACGGGAGCATCCAGATGTGAAACATTATTTTTATGCGTGGCACATGTCAAAGGGTATGTTATCAATTGTCTGTGGTACATAGGGCATATATTCAAAGCATCTATAGTTTTGAACAACCAATTTCAGTGCCTTTCTTAATTGATGAACTGATGTGAGTCTGATGAGAACAGTTCTTTTTAATTCTAGGTGTGTGTAAAAAGTTGGAGAAAGTAGCAAAAAAGAAGGATTGTGCAGACATTCATTTGCGGACAAAGTCCATTACAAACCACATGATCTGGGTGGCAACAGGGAATAATAATGACAGCGAGGTTACAATGCAGAAATGGCTCAGTGTACTGAACCATGTATGCAATATTCACAGTGGCCATGGTGACAAATTTCTGGAATGTGCACATGGTGACATCACGCATGACAAGTTGTGGTTCAATAAAAGTATGTACAACTGAGTGTCATGGGTTTGCCTCATAAAACCATAGCAAACAAAGTATGTGAACTACTTTGTCATAAGAGCGAAGTATTATTTGACCATGTAATGCTCACATTTACAGTGCCATGCACTAACTGATGTAAAAGTATAGACAACCATACACAAGTCCGTGTCTGCATAGACAGTTATTTATCACAACCAGTAAGAACGAGTGAGGCAATCTGATTGTCCTAGAACACTTGAATAAGGGATTCGGCCATAGCATGGGTACCCTCTGCAGAAGTAATTCATGGGCAGTACTATGTAATAACGTTAAAGATTTTTGATCACATGACATTTATGTACTGTAATAGAAACATAGAAATTGTGGGCAGATAAGGACTGCTAAGCCCATCCAGTCTTCCCCTAAGCCCTACACTTGTATACAGCCTCTGACCCTACCTGGTCAATGGCCTTTAACCTCTCCTACCTGCCTCTAAGGTTCCCATATGCCTGTCCCAAGCGTGTTGAAATCTCTTCACTGTCATCGCTCCCACTACCCCCTGTGGCAGGCTATTCCATGCATCCACCACCCTCTCTGTGAAGATTCACTTGGGAAGCAGTATAGCGCAGTAGTTTAAGGCTCAGAGCTGAAAATCTGGTGATATCCAGCAGACCAGACCTGGGTTTGAATCCCACAGCTTCCACTTGCATACTGTGTGACCCTGAGCAAGTCATTTAACTTCCCTGTGCTCCCAGGTTGCACCTATAAAAATGCTTTCAGTTTAGTGTGCTACTCCTGGTTAAACAACTAAATTAAAAAAACAAAAACCTTCCTCACATTTCCCTTCAACTTGCCCCCTTCTAATTTCATATCATGCCCTCTTGTTCTTGCACTCTGCTTATAATGGAAGATATCACCACCCCCCCCCGCACCTTGTTTATGCCCCTAAGATACTTGAATGTTTCTATTATGTCCCCCTGATCCCTCTTCTCCTCCAGAAAGTACATATTGAGGTCTCTTAATCTCTCATATGTTTTTGGTGCAAGCCCTGCACCATCTTTGTCACCCTTCTCTGTACTGCCTTCACCATGTCAATGTCCTTTTGAAGGTGCAGTCTCCAGAACTTCACACAGTACTCCAGATGAGGCCTCATCAGTGTTTTGTACAATGGCATCACCACCTCCTGCCTTCAACTTGTGATGCCTCTGCCTATGCACCCCAGCATGCCACTGGCCCTCCCTGCCTCCTTTGAACTCTGCTTAGACACCTTTAGGTCATCTGAAATGATAATCCCCAGGTCCCTTTCTTCCTTGGTGATAGTCAGCAACTCCCCCCAATCCAGTAGCTCTCCCCAGGGTTCCCTCATCCCAGGTGCATTCTTTTGCACTTCTTTGTATTGAACTTCAGTTGCCACACCTTGGACCACTTCTCAAGCTTTCCCAGGTCCCTCCTCATTTTCTCCACCCCGTCTGCTGTATCTACCCTGTTGCATATCTTGGTGTCATCCACAAACAGGCAGACCTTTCTCTCCAGCCCTTCCTCAATGTCACTGATAGAAACATAGAATTTGATGGCAGATAAGGAACGCTTGGCCCACCTAGTCTGCCCATTTTTCTACCTAACGGATAAGCTACAGATCCTAGTTAACCAACAGCCTACTTTCTCCTACCCCCCCCACTAGAATTGCCTCATGTCTGTCCCATGTATTCTTGAATTCCTCCACTGTTTTTGACTCTACAACCTCCTCAGGAAGACTGTTACATGCATCTACAACTCTCTCTGTGAAGAAATACTTCCTCATATTACCTCTGAGCCATCCCCCTCTATCTTCAAATTGTACCCTCTTGTTCTTGCACATTTTTTTTTCTGAAAGATGCTACCCTCTTGGACTTTGTTGATTCCCTTGAGGTATTTGAAAGTTTCTTTCATGTCCCCCCTCTCCATCCTTTCCTCTAGGCTATATATCTTAAGTTTCTTTAGTCTTTCTTCATATGTCTTCTGGTGCAGACCCTGTACCATTTTGGTTGCCCTCTTCTGGACAGCCTCCACTCTGTCTATGTCTTTGTGGAGATGGGGTCTCCAGAACTGTACACAGTACTCCAGATGTGTTCTTACCAACTGTCTGTACAGAGGGCCAACAACTTCCTGTTTTCTACTGGTGATGCCTCTCCCTATGCATCCCAGTATCCCCCAAGCCCCAGGACTGATCCCTGAGGTACCCCGCTGGTCACTCCGCTCTCCTTGGATTGGATCCCATTTACCACCCTCTGTCTCCTGTCTGTTAACCAGTTTCTAACTTAGTTTACCACCTTTTGCCCCATGCTCAGAGTACCTGTCTTGTTAACCAGCCTTTTATGTGGGACGATTTTGAAGGCCTTGCTGAAATCAGGGTTAGTGATGTCCACTGCCCCCCCCACCCAATTTACTTCCTTTGTCACCCAGTCCAGAAAATCTATCAGATTCCTGCTGTGAATCCATTCTGTCTCAGATCCTGGACACCGATGGATTCTAAGTGTGCCACTATTCTTTCTTTAAGCAGTGCCTCCATGATCTTACCTACTACTGAGGTGAGGCTGACTGGTCTATAGTTCCCTGCCTCCTTCCTACAACCATTTTTGTGTAGAGGGACTACATGTGCCCTCTTCCAGTCCTCTGGTACCACACCTGTGTTGAGTGACTCAGTAAACATGGCTGCCAAAGGTACTGCTAGCTCCCTTCGTAGCTCCTTTATCCTTGGATGTATGCCATCTGGCCCCATTGCCTTGTCCACCTTTAGCTTTGTGAGCTCCTTCAGGACTCTCCTCTCCATGAAAGGACTCATGTTAACTTCTCCCTCCCTTCATGTCTGTTACCCAGCTGTGGTCCCTGACCCTCCCCCTCCTCAGTGAATACTGAACAGAAATATTTATTCAGTGTTTCCACCTTTTCCAGGTCTCCCTCCTTACACTCCTCTTTAGTAACACTGAGCCTTACAATCCCCCCCCAAGTTTTCCTTCTTTCCCTGATGCACCTAAATAATGTTGTGTCCCCTTTTTTCACTGTCTGCAATAATCTTTCATTGGTCTGTGCTTTTGCTCTCCTAACAGCCTTCCCCACTTCCTTTAGATTTCTTAGGTACAACTCTCTGTCTTCCCCCCTTTGAGTCTTTTTATGTTTTCTGAAACTTGCTCTTTTGCCCTTACCCTGTCTGACACCTGTCTTGAGAACCATAGTGGTTTCTTCCTTTTCTTTCCTGTATTTATCACCTTAACTCATTGGTTGGTCATCGCCTCTATGACACCCCTCAGGTGTTCCCAGTGCTCCTCAACTCCTCCTCCTATCTGCCTCCTTCCCAGGGCCTCTTTGATACACCTCCCCATTTTAGCAAAATCTGCCTCAATAAAATCTAAGACCCTTGCCTTAGTGTGACTAGACTGAGTCTGTCCCCATATAAACAACGCTATGTGGTGGTCGCTGGATCCCAGGTGACCCTCCACCTGGACATCTGTGATTCTGACCCCATTGGTTGGTACTAGGCCCAGAATCACCTTGTCTCTTTTGGGATGGCTCACCAGCTGTCTAAGGCCTCCCTGTAGGGAATCTAGGATGTCTCGGCTCCTGGCTGAAGTAGATACTGGGATAGTCCAATTAAAATCTGAGATATTGAAATCTCCCAGTAGTAGTAGTACCTCACCCTTCATTGACATCTCCTGAATCTGATCAACTAGATCCCTATACATCTCTTCCCCCTGCACTGGAGGTCTGTAGATCACCCCTGTGTGGATTGCTGTGCCATTGCCGGCTCAAGGGTGACCCACAGTGCCTCAATCTCTCACTGCCTACCCTGCACCTCCATTGCTTTTGTACCATCCCTTCCGTAAGTGGAAACCCTCCCCACTTTTTTACTCCCCCTACTCTTGAATAGAGCATAACCTGGAACATGTGCATCCCAGTCATGATTTACGGTGTACCAGGTCTCTGTTATTGCTGTAATGTCCATGTCTGCCTCTACTATCAAGGCCTCTAGGTCTGGGATTTTATTTCACAGGCTATGGCATTCGTAACCATGGCCTTCCATGGTTTGCTGCCTGTTCCCCTCTACCCCTCTGTTTACCCTCCTGCTTCTTACTCTCACCCTCTTTTCCCTTACTATGCTTGCTTACTGCACCTATCTTTCCCTTTGTATATAATACTGGTGTCCCTTTTGACATCTACCTTCATGTTCCTCAATTCTGGCTACATAGATATCTGTGTCCTCTTTGCTTGCTACATTAACCTGTGGGGATGGGCGGTATGATTCACCCTGCTCTATATCTCCACCCCCCTTGGCTATTTTTTATGCTTGCCAATGAAGCATTTAAACTGTTCACTAAGGCCTCTGGTGCTGTCATCAGAAAGATGCAGGCAATCTCCCCTGTATAGTCCTGCATCTCTCTATGTGGGCCCCCATTCCTCAATGTAGCCTAAATCTTGATCTCTGCACCAGTTCACCAGCCAAACGTTGAAGTTCCTGGTGCAGAGATCCCTAGCCTTCCCCTTGCCAGGGGCAGGCAGCACCTCTGAGAAGGTCACATAGTTAGGTACCTGCCCCAGGCCCTTCCCCAGTTCCCTAAGCTCCCTCTTGACCCTTTCTATCTCTGCCTTGTTCCCAGCTAGGTCATTCATCCCAAGATGTCCCCTGACAACAGGATATGGATGAAGATCATTAGAACCTGCTCTTTGTTGAAAACGTTCACACTTCAGATCATGGATCAACATCTCCTTGATAACACCATCAAGCCATGGTGGTGGCAAGCAACCATACTTGTGCCTTGCATCTGAAAGTTATGATGACCAGCAACTCCTACCATATTTATTAAATATTGTGGCATAACCTTACAGATGGGAAGCGCACATGAATTAGTCATGATGCTATCATACAAAAGAATTTGTTTCCATCTAGTTGTTGAGTAACCAGCATATAAAACTGTCGAGCATATATTTCAATGTCCATGCTGACATTTCCACCTGAGATGGAAACAGATGTTGTGTATTGTATTTGTCCATATTTTCTTTCTTGTACGGTATATTGACTTTTATACAACGAGGTAACAGACCCCCTTCTGAAGTGACAGCAAAAAAATGTTTGCTATTTTTTGATGTGTTGTATGATTAAAGTAAAATATACAGAATTTGTAAATTTACACAGAGCAAGGAGGCGACCCATTGATTTTTAGTAATTAGATGGCACACATTCAACAGTTGAGTTTTATTATATTTAACAAAGCACTTACTTGTGCTTTGCTGGTTGTGGGTGTGTTAGGGTTGTTAACAGACACTGTATACATGAATGCATCGACACATTGACATGATTGTTTATTATTCACACTAATACTATAAAAAAAAGGAATGTTTGATGTATTTGATTGATCAGTAAAAATATACACCCCTGTTTCTTTCTCCTGTAAAGGTAGTCGTGTTCATAAGCTCATGACTGACATAATCACAAGTCCATACCCTTTGAGAGATATGAAGCAGATTATTCCAACATAACATACCTATGCACTAGAAGTTTTTCATGGTCTTGTGTGTCACTTTGTGCCTAAGTTTTCTCTTTTTTTTTCTCATCTATGTATACAAGGTATGTATGCTTTCCCAGTGAAATATGGAGCACTTATTTTGCAGTCATTCAAATACAGACTGTATTTTGAGTTCTTTGTGACTTTGGTTCCAGTACAACTGTGGACACATAGACCAATATTCAGGTCTATTGCCCATCAATAATTTGATAGCCTATCCTATCATTTACTTGCCTACAAGGAGCCACAAAGAGCACATTCATTCAATGTCTATTGATGTTGTTTGTGTACACTGACAGTTATCTGCTTGTACAATATTACTTTCACAATCTGTGTTATAATGCATTACAGCATATGTTTCCATGCTGGAGATACACAGAGACAATGTATTCCTATAATCTCCTGCAGGTAATGCAACACTTGCCACAGTCAGGTGTGACACTTGTCCTACAGCAACTGTTGCCATTAAGTTTGTGACATTGCTTATGATTTCTTGATATGATTGCGTAACATCTTCAGTTGTGATCATGTGCAACAATCACCACCACCCCCAAACAACCGACCCCACCACTATCAACCCCCTTCATAATCCATCTGACACCTTCCAGATCTTGTTTAGTATCTCTGGTGTATTACGCTGCTCCAGTCAGAGGAACACACATATTCTGACTAAAATTACTCATCCAGTGTGTTTTACATTGTATAGTATTATGTGTCATCTGCATACAGCAGTTCTTTGTCTTGCAGCATGAAACTGACTTGTGAAGTCCCTAGAATGTCCCCAATGCAGTTGTACCACAGAAGGATATAATCAAATGCCATTAAATATAGACTTGTGATACAAAAACTTTTTTTAAAGGGGTGGGATTCGATACAGATCAAAGCTGTACTATACACTATTATAGTAAATTGTGTAGTGCATATACAGTAGGATAGTGTATTGCATTCCATACACAACATAGAGGATTGTTTATAAGCAGTCATATACAACAAGGATATTCTTGTATCAAGGGGTTTCTTTGGTAACAGATGACCTCGAGAGCGCAGCTTGTGAGGTACGCTGTTACCAAGGGGAACCTTGAAATACAAGAATATCCCTGTTTGTGTATGACTGCTTATACATAATCTTTTATAGTTTATGGGGAGTCACAGCATAGAAAATCACACAAAACCAGCTAGGAAAGATAAGAAAGGAATTTTAACATTTTCTTTTTACGTTTCGCCAGGCGCATGCAAGTAAGGAATGTTTTAGACAGTAGCACACTTGAGGTGTGCCTCTCCCATCCAAATGCACTGCCTCCCTTGAGCAGCGTGGCAGTCCTGCACCAATGGGTGCAGGAGCTCTGCATGACAGCGGTGTTCCTCTGCTTCAAAGGAAAGCACCGCTGCCATCTGAGCGCCGCCATGTTGCCCTCTTGTGTCACGCGCCTTCGCATGCATCACGCTGCCCCCAAAGCTTTTGGTGCCACGCGAGACCACCAGCATGGCAACGTTGTTTGTTGATGGGGTGCCCAATCCCCCATCAGCTCCATGGCCTCCCCCAAGCCATCCTGCTGCCACGCTGGGAGCCCACCCCAGCGTGGCAAACGGTTGGTTTCTTTGCCGATGGGGATGCCCAATCCCCGTCAGCTCCTCGCCCCCCAGTCATCTTCGCCATACTGGGAGCCCACCGTGAGTGTGGCAAATGTCCCACGCCGCCGCTCTTTTTTTTTTTAAACCTGTAAATAAAATGGTCCTCACGACGACTCCCAGCCCCCTCCCACAACCCACCCACCCACTGTGAACCCAGCCTCCCACACCCCCTCACCCCATACTTACCTCTGGACTCTGGCGCGATGATCTTGGTGGACTGGGAACACGTCTGCACTCTTCAAAGGCCATGAACTGAGGAAATGCTGGTAAGCTGTATAATGGGCTAGATAGGGGTTTCAACTTTGTATAGCTTAGTCATTTTTGGAATTTTGCACCAAATTTTCAACATGGGTTTTTGGGACCCCTTCTCATGAATGATGTCACTGTCAGAAAGATGTTCTCAAGGGTGATTTGCAGGCACTGCGCAGTCACTGCACGAAATCACCTTTCAGGCTTGAATAATGCCATGACAGTGACATCATTCATGAGAAGGGGTCCAAAACTCCATGTTGAAAATTTGCAAAATTACAAAATGACTGTTTTATTTAGCGCAGCATTGCGCAGTTCCTACGCAGGTCTCGTGACGCTTGCGAATTTTCAATATTTTCACCCACATTTTCAACATTGCCATTTTACCACACCTCCTATATGAGCACTGCAGCTGTCATTTTCATATCTTGCCCAAAACGTGTTTCTGCCCATGTAGCGCTGATGCACAGTCGGTTGTGCGAACTCAATGTATGGGACACATTAAGAAAATCACAGTGTCACTGTTCATGAGCAGAGATCTTAAATGGCCATGTTGAAAATTTGGCAAAAATTCCTACAAATAACTGTTTATTTGTAAGTGCGTTGTGCAGTTCTTACACACACTCATAAGTTTTGGCTCCAATATTTTCACTCCAGATTTTCAACATTGTCATTTCCCCATCTCCTTATGAGCAGTACAGCTGTCATTTTTCACATCCTGCCCAAAATGTCTTTCCGTCCATGTAGTGCACAATGGCGCAGTCGGTGTGCGAAATCAATGTATGGGACTCAGTAAGAAAATCACAGTGACACTGTTCATTAGCAGAGGTTTTAAAATGGCAATGTTGGAAATTTGGTGAAAAAATTCCTAAAAATGACTGTTTTACGAGCGTGCATTGCACAGTTCCCATGCACGCTCGTAGGTTTGCGAATTTTCAATATTTCCACTCCAGATTTTCAACATTGGCATTTTACCACACCTCCTCATGAGTAGTACAGATGTCATTTTTCACATCCTGCCCAAAACGAGTTTCCGACATGTAGCGCACAATGGCGCAGTCCGTGTGCGAACTTAATGTATGGGACACATTAAGAGAATCATGGTGACACTGTTCATGAGCAGAGGTCTTAAAATGGCTGTGTTGAAAATTTGGTGAAAAAATTCCTAGAAATGACTGTTTTACGAGTGTTCATTGTGCAGTTCCTATGCACACTTGTAAGTTTGCGAATTTTCAATATTTTCACTCCACATTTTCAACATTGCCATTTTACCACACCTCCTTATGAGCACTGCAGCTGTCATTTTTCACATCTTGCCCAAAACATGTTTCCGTCCATGTAGCGCACAATGGCACAGTCGCTGTGTGAACTCAGTGTATGGGACACATTAAGAAAATCACAGTGTCACTGTTCATGAGCAGAGATCTTAAAATGGCTATGTTGAAAATTTGGTGAACAAATTCCTAAAAATAACTGTTTTACGAGTGTGTGTTGTGCAGTTCCTACACACGCTCGTAAGGTTTCGAATTTTCAATATTTTCACTCCAGATTTTCAACATTGCCATTTTACCACACCTCCTTATGAGCAGTACAGCTGTCATTTTTCACATCCTGCCCAAAACGTGTTTCCGCCCATGTACTGCACAATGGCACAGTCGGTGTGCAAAATCAATGTATGGCACACAGTAAGACAATCACAGTGACACTGCTCATTAGCAGAGGTTTTAAAATTCCAGTGTTGACAATTTGGTGAAAAATTCTAACAATGACTGTTTCTGACGTGCGTGCACAATTCTGCCTTCATGGGTTTGCTAATTTTTCAATATTTCCACTCCAGATTTTCCAGCATTGCCATTTTACCACACTTCCTTATGAGCAGTACAGCTGTCATTTTCACATCCTGCCCAAAACGTGTTTCTGCCTATGTAGCGCACAATGGGGGTAACAAAAAGGTCATGCTCACAATTTATTGTGCAAATACCAACAATCGCACAGGGCATTAGGGTAAAGCACCATACATGCCAAACACCACTGCAAATACCTGCAAGCGAACTTTCGGCATTGACAAATGCTTGTTTTAACTGACACAGTACAGATGTTTCTGCAAGTTCAAGTTAAAAAAAAAAACAACTTCCAGCTTAATTAGATAGAGGAAAGCAACTATGTGGCAGCATTCCAATTTGTTCTGTTGTAGAAGTGACATCACTACTGCTGCAGAATAACATAATGATATCACTACTGCAGAAGAACAAGCATATTTCAGGCATGGAATTCCATGCAAAACAGCATTCCACCATATACTATAATGCAATTCTTCACCCGAGTGTTTTCTATGATGGCTGATGCCCTCATGAGCGAAGTTCCAGAGGTTCCTCTGCCATCACAGAAAACACAAGGGAGAAGAGTTGCTGATTTCTTTGGGATGCCATACATTGTTCTTTATAGTGTATGGTGCCCAAAATACAGGATCATTTACGTTTTCTGTTGAGTGTCTACCACCAGAGACCACACTCTTCATCTATTCAGTCCCTGGCCAGTTTGCACACCAGATTTGCCAACTGCCTCCTATCCTATAAACAGCGCTGATGGGGGTGGTTGCATTGTTACGTAGCTACTGCAGTGAAACATTCTGCATTAGTAGCTACATCACTACTAGAGCAGAACAACTTTTTACAGTGTATGAAAATCCATTCCCAATTACATTCCACCATACACTACAGCATTCTTCTATATATAATACAGAATTTCCAAAACAATGTTGCACCACGTCAAAGTGCAGTGAATGTGATTATATAGTTATGTTGTCGGTCAGTGTATTATAACCACTAGAACCTGCAGAAGTAAATTTTAATGTGAAAGAGTAAAAAACATATTTCATGTAATTGACGGTAATGCTATACGTGTAAAAAAGAAGGATGAACCACCTTACGCTTAAACTTTGTGTTATGCAGCTTTGTGGGCTTCCCAAGCTGCTCCTGTGGCCTTGGCTCTCTCCGAGCAGGCCACAGCTAACTGACCACCCGACTGACCCCCGGACAGATTCAGACAGCCCATCTGTGGGCTTCCCAAGCTGCTCCTGTGGCCTTGGCTCTCTCCGAGTAGGCCACAGCTAACAGACTACCCGACTGACCCCTGGACAGATTCAGACAGCCCATCTGTGGGCTTCCCAAGCTGCTCCTGTGGCCTTGGCTCTCTCCGAGCAGGCCACAGCTAACAGACCACCCGACTGACCCCCGGACAGATTCAGACAGCCCATCTGTGGGCTTCCCAAGCTGCTCCTCTGACCTCGGCTCTCTCCAAGCAGGCCACAGCTAACAGACCACCCGACTGACCCCTGGACAGATTCAGACAGCCCATCTGTGGGCTTCCCAAGCTGCTCCTGTGGCCTTGGCTCTCTCCGAGCAGGCCACAGCTAACAGACCACCCGACTGACCCCTGGACAGATTCAGACAGCCCATCTGTGGGCTTCCCAAGCTGCTCCTCTGGCCTTGGCTCTCTCGAGCAGGCCACAGCTAACAGACCACCCGACTGACCACTGGACAGATTCAGACAGCCCATCTGTGGGCTTCCCAAGCTGCTCCTCTGGCCTTGGCTCTCTCGAGCAGGCCACAGCTAACAGACCACCGACTGACCCCGGACAGATTCAGACAGCCCATCTGTGGGCTTCCCAAGCTGCTCCTCTGGCCTTGGCTCTCTCCGAGCAGGCCACAGCTAACAGACCACCCGACTGACCCCTGGACAGATTCAGACAGCCCATCTGTGGGCTTCCCAAGCTGCTCCTCTGGTCTTGGCTCTCTCCGAGCAGGCCACAGCTAACAGACCGCCCGACTGACCCCCGGACAGATTCAGGTACGCACCGGACCTCTGAAACTCGTGGTTTTGAATGCCACTGTTTTGACTGGCTGCCCAGTGGAGGAACCAGGCACTGATTGGCAGCTTTGCTCCTTGGCTGATTTTCCAGTGCCTGGTGCTTCCTGATCTCAGGGAAATCTCTTTCTGTGCTTTGTTCTGGACTGAATTTTTTCATCCACCCCACCTCCCCCTCCTCCTCACAGTATTAAATAGACCCTTACTCCACCCCTTCCTCAGCCTAGCAGCAGATTGGTTACTCCACTGCTGCACATTTTCATGCTATTGGCCTCCCTGTCTTCAATACCTGACTTGACCCACTTTCTCACCGCCCCTTTTTAAAGCAGTCCCACCCACAGGATCACACATTTCCTCTCAACCTTTTCTCCAGCCTCTCCATCTAACGCCTCTCAATTACTGCTCTACCTGCCCTGTTGTTAGGGACCTCACCCTAATTCAACTATATACCCTTTCAACTATAAACCAGCTAGCAGTTAAGCAGGCCAGCAACACCAAACAAACTACCTTGGGGTGCAACCACCTACTACTACTCCTCACTACCTCTTTTGGCATTGCTGGTACCATACACGTCCTTTTGTTCTGCAAATTTTGGACTCCCCGCTGTTCTGTCTGACCCTTTGTATGAATGCCCTTTATTAATCCTCGCTTTCCTTCTCTCCCTCAGCCGAGGAACTGCCACCCAGGCTCCCAGCTCCTAAGCCACAGGATTCCTGGCTACAGGGCAGTCGGCGCCCCTCTAGCCGACGCTCGAGACTGCAGACATGGACCCAAGGTCCTACAAGGTACGGCAACTGCTGCAACCAACCGGATTGCGGCGCCCTCAGACCACACTCTGATTGGTCCCTGGCGGAAGCCAGCTTCTGCTCTTTGATTTTAAACCCTAAAACTGTTTATGTTGGGACAAACATTAAAAAGCCGAAGTGTTAACCCAGTCTGTAATTGAAAGGACTTGAATTGTGGTTTGGGAAAGAAATCTAGTGTCTACAGCCCTTTCCCTGCATACGTGCACTGGCCCTAGACACTTTTGGGTGCCAAAGTAATACACGTCCTTTTGTTCTGCAAATTTTGGACTCCCTGCTGTTCTGTCTAACCCTTTATGTGAATCCCCTTTATTAACCCTCACTCTCCCTCTCTCTCTCAGCCGAGGAACTGTCATGGCTCCCAGCTCCTAAGCCCGCGGATTCCTGGCTACCGGAGCAGTCGGCGCCCCTCTGGCCGATGCTCGAGACTGCAGACACGGACTGAAGACCCACCACAAGATGCAACTGCCGCAACTTTTCGACCACCCCCCACCTCCACTGTTTATTAAATACAGTACCTCCTGCCAAAACATTAGTCCATGTTCCCTGGCGCAGTGCCCCACCAATAGTGACTTAGCTTGTGATCCCCCTCTTCTCTGTCCAGCCTACGGGATCCAACTCTCAGGGCCTGGCCTTACTAAAACGCATAGGCTCTCCTTAGCTGTGCCTTCACCATTAAATATTTTTAATGCTATCAAATTTGGGTCAACCTGGATCGGAAAGCTACTGATAAGCTGCATTAATTCAGCAACCCCACTGGCCCCTGGGCTAATTGAGTGGCTCCTTTTTTGAGGTACCATCATGTCCGGCCCTATATGGCTCCTTATACTGCCCCTTCTTCTGCTGATACCAGCTGCCCAGCATTGGACACCTGAACTACCATCATGTTTGGTCTCCAACGGCACCTTGTGCTGTATACCACATGGCAACTTATCCTTTAATTGCCTCCGTGATTCCAAGTACCAATACCTCGAACACTGCTCTTGGACCACACATACCAGTAGTACTTATAACACTCCCCCACCACAAGGCCCAACTCCCACCACGCAGACTTCTATCTCCTCCCCGCCTATTGTGGTAGGGGAACTAGCTCTTGCTACAACAGATCAGCTCTTCTATGGTGGCTACTTTCCAGTCCCTAAAAACATCAGATCTACTAGATGGGAGAAAGGCAGGAATTACAAGCTTATAATTAGCGCTCTTAGAAAAATCCTACTTATCCTCCTACTATGTTCAGGCAACGTAGAACTCAACCCTGGCCCCCCAGAAGCTATTGCTTTGCCAGCAGAACTAGCAAATTTAAAAGGAATAAGCTTCTTGCATATTAACGTATGTAGCCTCCTTAAAAAGATAACCTTAATACAAACCTGGGTAAATCATACCTCTCCTGACATACTTGTGATTTCCGAAACTTGGCTTAGACCCAGCACCACTGATGAAAGTAAACATACCCAACTATGCCTTGTTCAGAGCTGATAGGCATGCCAGAGGAGGAGGGGTAGCTTTCAGTTAAGACAAATTTTCTGCCTTCTGCTTATCCTCGGCATCTGTCACGCAGACCGATGCCTAATTCTCAAAGTGGAAATTACACAGACTACTGCACTCTGCGTAATAGGATGCTACAGACCACCGTCTGCTGGCGTACAGCTTGTGTCATATCTAAGTGACAAGTTGGGACAGGGGCTGCCAGAAACTATTATTTTAGGAGACCTCAACTTTGACTGGCTCTCTAACACAGCTGCCCCCCCGCATCCTTCTGTAATGAACATGGGCTGATGCAACTTATTACTGATATAACATGCCCAAACGTGAAGAACCCCAGTAAAAGTACACTTTTGGATGTGCTAATAGTGAGCAAACCTCATCTCTTCTCCCATGCTGAAGTCTTCTTCTCAGACGCCAGCGACCATTGTTTTATTGCAGGAGTAAGATCCACCAACAACCCAGCACCCATCAGCATAGAAACATAGAATTTGATGGCAGATAAGGACCGCTTGGCCCACCTAGTCTGCCCATTTTCCTACCTAACAGATAAGCTGCAGATCCTAGTTAACCAACAGCTTACTTCCTCCTGCCCCCCACTATGACTGCCTTATGCCTGTCCCATGCATTCTTGAAGTCCCCCACTGTTCTTGACTCCACAACCTCCTCAGGGAGGCTGTTCCATGCATCCACAACCCTCTCAGTGAAAAAATACTTCCTCACATTACCTTTGAGCCGTCCCCCCTCTATCTTCAAATTGTGCCCCCTTGTTCTTGCACATCTCTTTTTCTGGAAGATGCTACCCTCTTGGACTTTGTTAATTCCCTTGAGGTACTTGAAAGTTTCTATCATGTCCCCTCTCTCCCTTCTTTCCTCAAGGGTATACATATTAAGCTCCTTTAGTCTTTCTTCGTATGTCTTCTGGTGCAGACCCTGCACCATTTTGGTTGCCCTCCTCTGGACAGCCTCCTCTGTCTATGTCTTTGCGGAGATGGGGTCTCCAGAACTGCACACAGTACTCCAGATGGGGTCTCACCAACTGTCTGTACAGAGGATAACAACTTCCTGTTTCTACTATTGATGCCTCTTCCTATGCATCCCAGTATCCCCCAGCCTTCCTTACTGCCTTCTCCGTTGCTTGCCCACCTTTAGGTCATCTGATATAGTAACCCCCAGGTCCCTTTCTATTTTTACTGTTGTCAGTATCTCACCCCCATTGTGTATGCTTCCCTGGGTTTTGTTTCCCATATGCATTACCTTGCACTTCTTTGCATTGAATCTGAGCTGCCATACATTTGACCATTCCTGCAACCTTGCAAGTCCCTTCTCATCCTTTCCTCCATCTTGTTGTATCAACCCTGTTGCAGATCTTTGTGTCATCTGCAAAGAGACATACTTTTCCTTCCAGTTCCCCTGCAATGTCACTTATAAAGACATTAAAAAGGACCGGTCCCAGTACTGAACCCTGCGGTAGCCCGCTAGTAACCCTCCTTTCTTCACTGTGTACTCCATTTACTACTACCCTTTGCGTCCAGTTTAGCCAATTTTTTATCCAGGCTACCATCTTGGGACCCACTCCAAGGCTGGCTATCTTGTGAATTAATCTTTTGTGTGGGACTGTATCGAATGCTTTGCTAAAATCTAGGTAGGCCATGTCCACAGCCCCTCCCTGGTCTACTACTTTGGTCACCCAGTCAAAGAAATCTATTAGATTCATCTGACATGACCTTCCCATCGTGAATCCATGCTGCCTTGGGTCCTGTGCCCCACTGGCCTCTAGGTACTCAACAATTCTTTCCTTCAGAAGTGATTCCATCATTTTCCCTACCACTGAGGTCAAACTAACTGGTCTGTAGTTTCCTACCTCTGTTCTGCTCCCACTTTTGTGAAGAGGAATCACATCTGCCCTCCTCCAGTCCTCGGGTACCACCCCATGCTCCCATAATTTGTTAAAGAGAGTAGTCAGCGATGTCACTAGTTCTACCCTTACGTTCGTTTAGAATTCTTGGGTGAATCCCATCAGGCCCCATTGCTTTGTCCACCTTCAATTTTATTAGTTCTTTCAGAACCCTTTCTTCTGTAAATGGACTGGTATCGACCCCTGTCTTCAGAGTGTTTCTCTTGTTTGGTTTAGGTAACTCCTCCTCCTCTTCCTTTGTGAATACTGAGCAGAAATATTCATTCAGTATCCCAGCTTTTTCACTGTCACCCTCTACCCACATTCCCTCCCCTTTATTAAGCTTCACTATCCCTCCTTTGGTCTTTCTTCGCTCCCTAATGTACCTATAAAAGGTCTTATCCCCCTTCTTAACAGAATTGGCTATCCTTTCCTCGGTTTGAGCCTTTGCTATTCTGACTGCCTTCCCAGCCTCTTTCTGCTTTAACTGATAAAGTTCTCTGTCCTGCTCCTTCTGTGTTTCCTTATATTTCCTGAATGCTGTCCTTTTCTCCCTAACCTTCCCTGCCACCTCTTTTGAGAACCATAGCGGTTTTTTACTGCATTGTGTTTTATTGATTTGCTTTACACAAAGGCTTGTTGCCTCTGTGATGGCTGTTTTGATCACTCCCCATTGTTCCTCCACCCCTCCTTCTTGCCTGTTTGCTAGTGCTTTTCTGATGCACTCTCTCATTTTCCCAAAGTCATCCCTCCTAAAGTCCAGTACTCTTGCTTTTGTAAGGCTTGATTGTATGGCTGTGTTTATCGTGAACCACACTGTTTGGTGGTCGCTTGTTCCCAGATGGCTACCCACTTCTACATCTGAGATTCTTTCTCCATCCCCATTTGAGAGTACCAGGTCTAAGACTGCTCCCTCCCGAGTGGGTTCCAATACTAGCTGTCTGAGGCATGCCCCCTTTAGGGCATCAAGAATGGCCCTGCTCTTGGATGTGCCTGCAGCAAAGGTGCTCCAGTTAACATCTGGCATATTCAGGTCCCCCATCAACAATATCTCCCCTTTTTCTGCCATTCTAAGAAAGCCTTCTATCATTTCCTTGTCCATTCCCTCCCCCTGAGATGGAGGTCTGTATACAAGCCCCATGTGGATTGTGGTGCCATTTCCTGTCTCCAGGGAGACCCAAAGTGCCTCATCTGCTCCCTGTTTACTCTTTAGTTCTGTTGCTTTGATCCCTTCCTTTACATAGAGAGCTACTCCTCCTCCTCCTCTTTTACCCTCCCTGTCCCTCCTGTAGATTGTGTTCCTGGTATGTTGACATCCCAGTCATGGTTCTCTGTGTAACATGTTTCTGTGACTGCCACAATATCCAGGCAACCCTCTTCCATAAAGGCCACTAGTTCAGGGAGCTTGTTACACAGACTATGGGCATTGGTACTCATCACCCTCCACTTTTTGATAACCTTACCCCTTTTAGCCCCATTTCTGTCCTTACTGCCTTTGCCTTTTTTACATTTAAGTCTGTTCTGCTCCTAATAACTTCTGTCCTTCGGTGTTTACCTCACTAATCACCTTGTTTTTGTGGGGAAGCTCGGATTTCCCTGCTCCTTTCGGTGCCTCCCCTTGGCTGGTTTAAGTGCTTGCCAATGAGCATTTAAACCTCTCACCTAGGATCCTGGTTCCCCCTGGACAGATGCAGACCATTGCACCAGTATGGGTCTGCATCCTCCAGGTAGCTCCCCAGTCCCCAATGAAGCCAAAACCCTGAGCTCCACCAGTTTTTCAACCACTCATTGAATTCCTGGTGAGAAGTGGCTCAGCATCTCCCTTGCCATAGACAGGCAGCACCTCTGAGAAGGTTACTGTATGCGCTACTTGTCTAAGGCCCCTTCCCAACTCTTCAAACTCCTCTTGCACTGCTCTGATCCCATTCCTAGCCAGGTCATTTGTCCCTAGGTGGACAATGACATCCAGCTCCCTCCCGCGTGCAGCTCCTCCCATGATCCTGAGGATTCGCTTCCTGTCCCTCCAAGCAAGTTCTCTATGAAGAGATCCAGGCGCAACTTCAATGAACATGCCTACCTAAACGAGCTTAAGCACTCCCCTGAGTGGCAAGATTTCTACCTGGCCAAAATGATTATGTCAGCTCACAATATCTTCCAAACCATTCTATCAAGGGCCCTTAATAAGTATGCTCCCCTGATTAAAGTTCGAACTAGGACCAAAACATGTAAATGGTTCACCCCTCAGATCAAGTCCTTGCTTCTAGAAAGAGATAAGCTCTGGAAAAAAGCACGCAGACTGAACACTGCAGAGGATTGGAACCAGTTCAGGAGACTACGAAATTTATGTACCAAAACAATCAGAGAATCGAAGGCCACCTTCTTCAAATCCGAACTCGACTCTGCCACAAAGAGCCCAATCAAGATCTGGAACACAATCAATGATCTGCTAGGCCACTCCCCAAGAAATTCACTCCCGACCAAGATTACCTCTGGCAACTTGACTATAACTGAAAAGATGGATATACTTGACTCATTCAATAACCACTTTGCTACTGCAGGCATGGCATTTGATAACTCCCCTGCAAACATACTTTGCTCTCAGACTGCCTGCCAACTGCCTGAAACTCTGATAGTTTCGCAGCCTTTCTCGCTTCAACCTGCCCCACTGAAAGAGGTAGATGACCTCTTGCTTCAGTTGGATACTAGAAAAAGTGCTGGGGCAGACACCCTTGACCCTTACTTCCTAAAAATTGCCTACCACGTACTAGCAATACCTGTCACCCACCTTTTTAACTTATCCCTGTCTCAGGGCACCTTACCACCTATATGGAAGACAGCACATGTCATACCACTATTCAAATCAGGTGACCCTGGTGATCTCAATAACTACAGGCCAATTTCCCTCCTTCCGGTCCTGTCCAAGCTCCCAGAGAAAATTGTAAATGCACAGCTGAGGACTCACCTTGAGTCTAGGGAACTGCTAAATCCTATGCAGTCCGGATTCAGAGCTAAACATAGCACTATCTCAGCCCTCGCCAAAGTTACTAATGACTGGCAGCGTAATCTTGAGAGCAAAAACTTTATTTGTGCTGTTTTCCTTGATCTAAGCAAGGCTTTTGACACCGTCGACCATAGTCTGCTCCTCTCCTCCCTTCAAACCATAGGTGTGGACCCCTCCTCTCTGTGTTGGTTTACTGACTGTCTTACAGGGTGCCTTCAACAAGTTAAAGCCGAAGGAGGCCTGTCCCCCTTAAAAACTCTGCAAAGAGGGGTACCTCAAGGTTCTATATTAGGGCCCTTACTTTTTGCAATTTACATTAATAACATCGACCACTGTATAAAAGAAGCCAACATCCATCTGTTTGCAGATGATACAGTTCTCTACATGAGTCGCCCAACACCTGAAGCTGCCTGCAATGACCTACAGTCAGAATTCAACCTTTTGCAAAGCCAACTCCTCCAAAAAAAGCTACTCCTTAATGCCAAAAAAACTAAAGCGATGGTCCTCTCCCCTTTTATCCGTACAGCTAACCCTGTGTCCAGTGGGACAGTTCCCCAAATTACCACAGTTCTAGGTGAAAAACTAGAATTTGTTACAAAATTCAAGCATCTGGGAGTTTAGATCGACCAAAGACTCTCCTTCATTGAACATATCAAGGACTTGCTAAAACGACTTCGGCAAAGGCTTGGATTGTTTTTTAGAATCAACCAATTTCTCACCAGAGATGCCAAGAAACAACTGGTCCAATCCATTTTCCTATCATTGGTTGATTATGCTGACTTCCTCTACAGCCAATGTCCCAACTCTTACATGGCTAAACTGGACACACTCTACCATCGAGCACTGAGGTTTATAATGGGACTCCCCTTCGACACGCATCACTGCACCCTATATGCGGCAGTGGGGTGGACATCACTAAAGTTCAGGCACCACAGAAACACTGCTCTCTGGACCTATAGAGCCATCTCTAATAAGCTGCCTTATGATATCTCCTGCTGTCTTTCCCTGAGTATAATTGGGAAATACGCGTTAAGAAGTTACTCAGCTATTACACTTAAAGTACTCAAAGCAAAATCCCGCTTCGGCAGGGCAGCCATAAGCTTCGTGCTACCTACCTTATGGAACGATCTACAAAAAACCCACAAATTAAGCACTCTAATTGGTATAAATGCCTTCAAGACACTTTATTTCTGTACAATCAGAGAAGTATGTAACTGCTTCACCCACTCAGACCCAGTACCGGTGTCTGCACTGGTATATAGCCATGCCTAGACCCAATTTTTAGTACTGACCCCCCAGCTTGCTCCTCACCAGCCTAATTGTTCTCTCTCTCTCTTATCCCCCTGTCTTATCAACACTAGGCCCATCCATCCCCTTATTCTTCCTTTCCCAACCTTGGATAGGAGCTCACTACCCTGCGTTGTGACATCCTACCATGCCCCGTACTTTATAGCATTCAATCCCGGGGCTCACACATACTCCTTTTCTCCATCCACCTTCTCTACATCCCATTTTACCAACTCCTTTCTGTGCACTGTACCATCCTTGCCTTTCTCCCCCTACCTCCCTCCCTTTCCCCCTACCTTCACCTCTACCTGGTGTATATTTTTTTTCTTCCGTTACTTCCTCCTGCAACCTTAGATAACCTGCTTTATCTTCCTATAGACACTTCTATGTATGTAAATACCATGTAATCTGTACAATATCTGTATAATTCTATGTACATATGAACTTCTTTTTCTTCCTTTCTGTAAAGAGTATTATCTGTATTGCCTTGTAAATACCTGTGTTGACCTGTATATACAATTGTTCATGCTCCACCCAGGTCCATCTTGCAAATGAGCTTCTGCTCAACGATGAATGCCTGGTTAAATAAAGACTTGATTGATTGATTGATTGATTGATTGATTATGTGCTATAAATCACACAAATCTCTCTAGATGTGATCTCAATGCCACAAGAATTCCGAAATCCTATGTTGCACAACACACCTGCATTGAGCAAGACATGCCAACATGCATTATACCTCTACTTTTTTGATTTTACTAGGCATATATTGGCGGCACTGCATTTTAATGAAAATACAGCATATGATTGAAAAGTGACACTATTACCGCAAATGACAATTTTGGCGACGGGTCGCTATATTGTCACATGGGACTTGACTCCTACTTCTTTGGGATCTTACATTCCCTCCTTGAATCAACTCCAACTCTGAGTTGATTATATGAATTGGGGGGTGCAGGGGAAGACCCCCCTGCATGGGGGTTGGAGGGCAAAGCCCCCAAAAGGAATATTTTTTGGATGGATTTATGCCAGCTGCAATTGGAATCGACATAAATCCATCACTGTACTGTTGGTTGACAACTTTGCAGTCAAACCAGGGTCATGGATCCAAAATGCAGAGTGTGCACAGGTAATTACAAAATGAGGGGAAATTAAATTCAAAATTGTTTATCCAAAGTCAAAGAAGAGTGAGGAAGCGGTGGTCAAGCCGGTGCAAACTGAAAGCACATATGGTAAATGTGTTTTTGAGCAATCTATTTGTTATGCTATCATAATATATGCTTGAAAGAGAATGTGTAACAAAGTGTATTTATAAAATTGGTTCATATAGACATGCAACCAAATTTGTACAATTAAGGAGACCAATCTCCTCAGTATGGTACTGATGTGAGCACTCAGGTTCAAAGCCACAATAGTAAATAAGGTCTGGTAGGCAAACTATTTTTACCAGGTGTAATTATACTGTAATTTTTATAGATATTGAAATAATTATCGAAAATGCATTAATGATCTTATCTCATTCTGTGGAGGAGAATCAGTGTTATAGTTTCACAAACACAATGTATGTTATGGGGACAATGAATATTAATCAACACCTTGTGAGAGGTGAACTACAATGGCCAGGTCAGTTTTTGTAGGTACTGAGTTGTGTTCGGGTGGGTTTGGGGAAATTATGCAGCATATGCTGTGTATGTTGATGACACAGCTTGTAAGTAATTGCCAGTAAGAACATTACAGCAACAAGAATCGCAGATATGAAGTATTGAAATTAGCAGGTGATGTGTGACCAAAAATAACCAAAACACTACTCTATGTCGATAATTTTTTTATGAAATGTTCAGGAGTCTAGCTTTTTATTCTTTATGTCCTGATAGGATATGTCACTTTGATTCAAAAGAGGCAATAGAGCTATGCGAACAAGATCCTTCTTAAAGACTGGCAAAGGGATTACACAGTTCAACAGTCCTTTCACCTCCTCTAACAAGTAAAGTCAACCACCCTGATAAGCAAGATGTGATAAATAGACATTTCCCATGCTTTCATTTTCAAGCAAAGACTAATTAGAAAGCAGATAATTTTTGCAGTGCGTTATTACTTGTGCACATAATGTGTCTTTGAAAATCTTGATCCATAACATGAAGTGCTATGTCCATACAGTTGTGATGACCGAATAAGTACTGTCACATGTGCAGTCCAGTTACAATCCAAATTTTTAATGTGTAATAAAATATCTTTCATTGTGATGGCCACTGTCATATTTCCCTGTTCCAGCATCCATCTATTCTATTATAAATATGAACATATGAAAATGGCAGCAGATTAGTCCTTGAAGTTTATCCCGTCTGCTCGAGATGCAGCTCATAGTTTGATAACTGCTGCTGCCCCCTCCCTTCTGCTTTCCATCCCTTCCCTGATTTCCATTCAGAGTCCCCCTGGTCTCTACCCACTCTAGAGACCAGGAGTACTCTAAATGAAATCGAGAGAGAGATGAGAGGAGGAGAGGATTTATATAGTGTATACATATTGTGGTCTCTCCTCTTATGTCTTTTAGGGTGCAAGCTATGCACCATATTTGTTACCCTTCGCTTGTCTGCCTGACTATGTACATCCAAAGATGCAGCCTCCAGAACTTGACATATTACTCCAGAAGATGCCTTGTCATTGTGTAGTACACTGGCAGTGCCACGTCCCTTCTGTTGCTATTGTTATGCATTCATATGTACCACAACATGCAAGAAGCCCTCCCCATAGTCTTGTCTCTCTGTATGATAACCTTTAGGTCATCATAGGTGACATATGCAAATAAGAAACCTCCAACTCCAGCCCTCCATCAATGCTTCTGTCCCTACAAACAGACTTATTAAACTGCTTGTTCGACTTTTTGTCTTCTGATATGATTACATGTACATCCCTTTCCTTTGTGGTAACCATCATGCAACCTCCCACCTGTGTGGATGAACGCTTGTTTTTTTTGCCCACGGTTCATCATTTTCCTATTACTTGCATGTATTGCTGTCATAAGCAAATATAGAAGCACTGATTTTTAAATTCCAGTATGGCACCCTATTGGTATGCCAACTGTTCCCCAACCATCCACACATTGTGCGCATTATTACTAAGGCTTATTTGATGCCTATCCCCATCCTACACAGTACACTTGCCTAAAAAAAAAAACAGTGTTATTGCCTTGTGTGTCATGAATGTTATGTTTTACCAGTATAAATCACACAGTCTGATGAATGCTGGAAAAAAGGTGAACATCCACATGGACTTTGATGATTCTGTGCCTATATTTCTGCACAAAGTCCAGAACTGTCTTGTCTCCGGTGGGCTTTGTGAATAACTACCTAAAGCATGCCCCCATCAAAGATTGCAAGAGTTCTCACCTGCTGGTTGAGGCAGCAGTTAGATAGTTCAAATCATGTGTAGCATATTAAAATAGCACGGCATCTGTACAACCTTCTTTGCTGATATCCTATGTATTTATTCCAATATTGTCATGACTACCTCCTCCCCAAGTGCTGGAAGACTGTACATTACTCCTATGTGGACTGCTGTGCAATTACGTTGATCAATGATGACCAACACTTCATTGGACTCCACCTGCCTACCCTGTAGTAACATAGTTTTAATAACATCCATGATGTATAGTGTTACTTCTACCATGAAGAAGACAATACTTGATTATGCTTCATTGTGCATGCATTACTATCTGCTCTGTACACATATCATGTCATGTGTAAGTTGTCATTGACTCAATCTGAATAGTTAATAATGCACGTCACATGTTGTAATAAGACAGGAGCCCTCATTATTATTTTTTTACATCCAAAGAACCTTCAGAGTAGCCATCCTCTGGACCACCTTCACCCTGACATTATCCATGTTCAGATGTGGGATAAAGAATTGAACAAAGAATTCTACATGAGTTTGCCTGGGGCCATATACAGTAGCATTATGTCATTCTTTGTTTTTCATTTTTAAACTTTTTTTTATTCAGAGAGAAAGAAAAAGAAAACAAATTCTACTCAAACAATTTTACCCTATTCATAAGTCTCACAAATAGAATACATCTTGTTTCTTTGATTTTAAGGGGTGGGGGAATTAAATAAAATGGAAAGTACCACTACCACCTCCCACTAGCCCCAAGCTTTAATACATCCCTTTCAAATTAGAATACAGTAGTTTGCCTTAAGGTGTAGTCCCAAAATTAAAAAGTTTATTTCCCATGGAATACTGTATATTCCAGCTGATTAAAATTTTGATTTCATCCATCTGCCATGGGAATATACTAGGTATTGTCTCCAGGATCTTCTTCCTCCTTCTGGTCTGAATCTGATTCCAACTCTGTTGGCAATGACATGTTCTTTATGTAAAATTCCTTGGCTTTATCCACATCAGTAAAGAAATGATCTGTGTTCTGAAATGTCACCTTCAGTTTAACAGGAGCTTGAAGAACTGCTTGAAATCCTGCTTGAGTAAATTTGTTTGTTAATGTCAAGAAACGTTTCCTGCAGTGTTGTGTTGCAAGACAAAAATCTGGCTATAGGTGCATTCTAACCCCCTCATACATAATACCCTTTTTAGCTCTCGCTAGCTGCAGCAGCTTATTCCTTAAAGATATTGTAGGGAAAGTGCAAATCACGTACCTTGCCCTTGTTTCTGAACTGACAGCAGCTTGTTGTTTAGGTCAAAAAACAGAATCCATCAGAATTGGTTGCTCAGGGGAAGGAGTCAAAGTTAATATTTTTTTCTGTCTCCAACTTTAACTCTGTGTCCGGTACTGCAGCAGAAAGTCCAATCAGGCACAGATTTTTAAGGAGTAAAGTGTTCTCTATTTTTTCTAGTTTACCCATCATATTTGTTTGTTCATGTAGAGCAGCGTTGACTTCTTCTGCCAAAGTCAGAACTCTAGCAGCAAGCTTCTCTGTATCTTTCTCTGAAATAGTGACCCATTCCTCAGTTGTTTTTATTTTTTGCCTCAATACTTTCACATCGAGTTCTGATGTCAGACAATAAGGCTTTTATATCTGTAAGTGTGCTTCTAGTGTCAGTCTGGAATTCCATGAAGAACAATTAAAGTGAGGCCAGTGTAGGTTTCTGCGGTGTTTTCATCCATGCATTCATATCGTGGCACGTTGCTACTGGGGAGGCCATTCCTCCCGGTGGGAACTGTACACCGTCAGTCCCACGCTGAGAAGTTTGCTTCCCCATAGGTGTTTTTTGGGAAAAGTATCTATCGACTTGCTCTGAACTCTTCTCTGCTTCTTCCTTAAATTTAAAGTTTCGAGACATCATTTGTAGAGGAAAATGAGAGCAGGAAAGTGTTCAACACAGTGAAGCTATGCAGAGGTAAGTGCGACTGTGTACTGCTGTCATTAGCACCCCCAGCCTACTTCCTCCTACTCCCCACTATAATTGCCTGGGACAGCCATAATGCAATTATAGTGGGGGTAGGAGGAAGTAGGCCATTGATTAATTAGAATCTGCAGCTTATCCAATAGGTAGAGAAATGGGCAGACCGGGTGGGCCAAGCGGTCCTTAGTGGTCCTTATCTGCCATCAAAGTCTATGTTTCTATGTTATGTTTCTATCATCATTGTTAATGCTGTTACAGTAGGATATAGATTGTATATAACAATACAGAGAATCTCAATTGTAGACTTGTAATTTTTTTAAATACATTTCCAAGCACTGTAACCAATTACAATAAGCAGTGTGTTTTGCTACTGTTCTTAGTTGATTTTATAGAGTATCCGTAAAAAGGTTTTTGTTAATTTATGTTTCACAGCACTTACTGAATGGCTTTTGTTAATAAACATTACAGATGTACAAACTTGTAAGGGTAACCTATTGGATTTGAAGACTTACGTTTGCTTATACAGCTACTACAATGAACATAAAAGAGCAGTACTTGAAAGTGGGCATTTTCTAGTATAGACAATCATGAACATACTTAGTATGTTACAATTTGATAAATAACAGAATGAGCATACGTATGAATGCACAAACAATTCAGCATGCTAAAAAAATTCTTATTCTGCAAAACTGTTTCGGTCATACAACATTAGAATGCAATACATAAATGGAGCTTTCCACTTTAAGAATGGGAATTCCAGATGTGCATGTCCTACCAACTGCATCACATATGTTTACCACCTCCATCACAACATACCTCAATACTTCAAAACCATCCCAACCCTCTCTGTCTACTAGTGGTGCTTTTCAACCAACCACATGAACACAGATAAGACCAGCTGCCTGTCAATTATGCCTTTTTTAATTTATTTCATCTATTACCCTAAGATCGCTGGTCAATGTGCATATCTTAGACTGGGTGTGCACCTAGAAAGTTAGCTCCACGTAAATAGGATTCAGTCAGTAGTATGCTGGGTCAAATGGAGTTGTTAGTGCAATGTTGTCCTTCATGTCAACACATCCTGGTCTACACATGCAACTGGGACTTTTCCTTTGCTCTGTATGAGCATGTCCCACAATCTCCCTTCTGGAATCACGGACTTGTAACAATGTCCAATGCAAGAGCTGTTCACCATCAACACAAACAAATGAATATAGGTGATGACTAGTCCAATTGATGGTGGTAGTACAAATCGAATATGAGAGGCAACATGCCTTACACATAAGCATGGTGGTCAAATCATCAGTTAGACAGCAGTGACACAAGGTGGAATCTAGATGCTAGTGCATCTAGTTGTATGCAACATCAGTTTACAACATGAATGCACAGGCCATGTTGTGGTTGGGTTGTCTGTTACATAATAGGATGGAGTTAACCACAACATGTGATGTTCCAGTCACAGTGGTCCATGTTGTGGTTTGGGCACAGTTTATGCACACACAATCAGGAAGTGCACATTTACTGAAAAATAAGTCAGTCGATTACAGTGCACATGTACCTAATACTGCAATTAATATATTTTGTGTGTTGTATTGTGACAAAGAAATAGGGAATATGACATGGCCTGAATAAAGATATCATTTTTATCTTCACAAGAGGCCAGTGATATCATGATATCTCACGAGTGGCGACATGATGAGTGAGATATGATGATATCATTGTCCTCGAATTAAGATAATTACATCTTCGGTCAAGCAATGTCATGTTCTGTTTTCACAACATATGTTTGGAGATATCAACTTGTCCCTTCTTCCCCTGCAGTACAGAGTGATACCAGTTCACCTCTGATATGTTTGGAGATATCAACTCCTCTCTTCTTCCCCTGCAGTACAGAGTATCCCTTTTACCATTCACTACCTCCATTTTTCCAATGTTTTTCATTGTAGTGTTGAGAGTTTTTTGGTTGTTTCTTTTTTGATTTTAAAGTCAACTGTGGAGTGGGAAGACACACCATAGCGAAACTTGCTGTCTGTCCTACCGGTACAGTCCCCAGTGTGTTTTATTGAAAGGCAGCCAAAGATGAGCAAATAAAGTGAAAAAAATGCTTTTCTCATTTCCTCCTTCAGCTGCTGTTTTAAACAAATAATTTTTTAAAAACATATCTGGTTGATAATGTGTCTACTATTGTTGCTTGTATCAAATCTGTTTCATGTCTATTACTGTTATCTTGTACTCCACTGTCACCCTGCGCCATGTGTTATGGCCCGGGTCATGCCTGAAAACGGTCCCTGGGATCAGTGCACTCACCCGGTTATCAAAGTCATAAATAAATAAATAAATACTGCCATTTTCACACATTGTCACCTAAGACACACTTCCACGTTCTGTTTCAATAAAGTAGCGTGACTGAGTCGGGCACCGAGTGCTGCCAACAGTTGTAAATCACATTGGGCAGAGATATAAAATAAGGCACTCTTTTGTAAACAGTTAAACAACTGTGTTATTTCTGTTATTTTTATTTAGCTGTGTTTCAAAAGAAACCATCAACTGCAGAGAGATGAGAGAGAGTCAGCAGCTTCCGTAAACTTGAGACAAGTGAGAGCATATGTTGCTGTAGTAACATATGCTCACGCTTGCCTCTAGTTTTCAGAAGCCGCTAACTCATTCACTCTCATCTCTCTATGGTCAGTGGCTTCTTTTAAAACACAGCTAAATAAACATAACATAAATAGCACAGTTTTCTACCTGTTTCCAAATAGAGTGCCTTATTTTTCATCTCTGCTCCAATGTGATTAACCACTGTTGGTAACACTCTGTCCCCAACTCAATCATGTTACCTTATTGAAACAGAGGTGGAAATGCTTCCTACATAAGAATGTGTGAAAATGGAAGGATCAACCAGATACATTTAAAATAAGTATTTGTTTACAACTTGTGGCAAGATAAACCAGATGTCAGAGCCATGGTGGTGGTGGTCGTGGTGGTGGTGGGGGGGGGGTTGCAGGTTGTTGATAGAGAGAACAGCAAAGCAGCTTGTTCTTCGTAAAGTTCATCACTTTCACTTTCATTGGTGTGACATATAGGAACATGAAGATATCACCATGAAGTAAAGGAATATGGAGCTATCACCATGACGTATAGGAACATGGAGATATCAGTGATATTTCCACTGCCTCCATCACAAACTACTTTTATAGATACATAGATACATAGACAGTGTCAGCAGATAAGGGCCTATGGCCCACCCAGTCTGCCCATTTGAGCTTGTAAGTTCAGTTTATGTTTTCCTAGAAGTCTGTAGCCCCTTACCCCGATCTCCAGAATTCCTTTATGTCTATCCCATGCATTCTTAAATCCCGTGATTGTTTCAGCCCCTACCACTTCCTCTGGCAGGGTGTTCCACTTGTCCACCACCCGTTCTGTGAAGAAATTCTTCCTCACGTTTCCTCTGAATCATCCTCCCTCCAACTTCTTCCCATGCCCTCTAGTCCTGGAACATCTTTTTTGCTTAAAAATAGTGTATTCCTGCACCCTGTTCCTCCCTGTAAGATACTTGTATGTCTCTATCATATCCCCTCTCTCCCTCCTCTCCTCCAGGGAGTACATATTCAGTTCCTTCAACCTGTCCTCATAGGACTTGTGATGCAATCCATGTACCATCTTTTTTGCCCTCCTCTGAACCTTCTCTATCCTGTCTATGTCCTTACGTAGGTAAGGTCTCCAGAACTGTACACTGTACTCCAGGTGGGGCCTCGCTAGTGTCTTGTATAGTGGAATTATGACCTCCCTTTTCCTGCTGGTGATGCCCCTGTCTATGCATCCCAGCATCCTATTTGCTTTACCTGCTGCCTTGTCACACTGTTTCCCTACCTTAAGGTCATCAGAGATGATAACCCCAAGATTCTTTTCCTGCTTGGTGCATGCTATATCCTCACCCCCCAACTGATATATTGTGCTAGGGTTTTTGTGCCCCATATGCATTATCTTGCACTTCTTTGCATTGAATTTCAACTGCCAAACCCCTGACCAGTCTTCAAATTTCTGCAGGTCCCTTCTCATTCTGTCTACACCCTCTGGTGTGTCTACTCTGTTACAGAGCTTTGTGTCATCAGCGAACAGTGAAGTTCTGCCTTCTAGGTCCTGTGCAATGTCTCTGATGAAGATGTTGAATAGGACCGGTCCCTGCACTGATCCCTGTCATACCCCACTGGTCACTTTTCCCTCTGTGGAGTGACAGCCATTTACCACCACCCTCTGTGTCCTGCCACCAAACCAGTTACCTACCCACCACACTACTGTCCTGCCCACACCCATATTCCCCAGTTTGTATAATAGTCTTCTATGTGGCACAGTGTCAAAGGCCTTGCTGAAGTCCAGATAGGCCATGTCCACTGCCCTCCCCTGATCCACCTCCCTAGTCACCCAGTCAAAAAATTCAATGAGGTTGGTCTGACATGACCTCCTCCTGGTGAAACCATGCTACCTTGGGTCCTGTAGTCCATTGACAACCAGATGTTCCACCAATCTCTCCTTCAGTAGTGCTTCCATGATCTTCCCCACTACTGAGGTGAGGCTGACTGGTCTGTAGTTCCCGCTTCCTCTTTGTTCCCACTTTTGTATAAGGGGACTACATCTGCTGTCCTCCAGTCTTTGGGTACCTCCCCTGTTTCCAGTGATCGGCTAAACAGGATAGCGAGGTTCAGCCACCACCTCTTAGTTCTTTAAGGACCCTGGGGTCACTCCATCTGGTCCCATTGCTTTATCAACTCTTATTACTTCCATTTCCTTCAGGACCCTTTCTCATGTAAAGGGACTTGTGTCCATTTCTGCACCATTCTCACCCCTTGTACTCCCTTCAGACCCATTACCCTCCTCTTCCTCAGTAAAGACTGAGCAGAAATACCTGTTCAGTATGTCAGCTTTACTGTTATCATCCTCCACATGGCCCCCATCCTCCCCCTTCAGTCTCACTATCTCTCCTTTTTCCTTTCTTTTTTCCCTTATGTACCTGTAAAAGGTTTTGTCCCCTCTACCCACTGATTTTGCAATGTGTTCTTCTGCCTGAGCTTTGGCTTCCCTTACTGCCCTCTCTGCCTCCCTTTGCTTCTCCTGGTACTTCTCCCTATCCCCTTCTGCCTGTGTCTTTTTGTATTGACTGAATGCAATCTTTTTGGCTTTCACTTTCTTTGCTACCTCTTTGGAAAACCTTAATGGTCTCCTCTTCCTTTTCCTCTTGCTAACCTGCTTAATGCATAATTCTGTTGCTCTTGTAATCCCCATTTTAAATACTGCCCACTGTTCCTCAACCCTTGTGCTTATATCTTCAAACATATGTTGTTTGAACTATGCTCCTATTTCAACATGTATATTGAGCACATAGGGCATGAGTATATACACATGGGCTGACTGTGATCGGACCCTGCACTGATTTGGTATATGCTGTTATATTCTCATTTGGACAGCCCCTTACCTCAGTTGGTGTATACTATGGTACTACTTTTAACATTTTGAAATAATAAAAGGAATGCTCATGTTATCATAGCTCACACCACTTCTTTATCAGTACTGCCTGCTGTGTTTCAAATACCCATTCATTCATGCGGCCATGGTGCACTGACTGTTGTACTTCAGTTCAGTCAGTTGAATACAACATTTTTTTTCCTTAAAGGTGTTTATGCTCCTTTGGTGGGCCACTGCTGCTGTCAATCATGCTACCAGTCTCTGGGGGTTGTTCGGGGTCTTGTTACACTGTGTGGACCCCAGCAGACCCCCAGGAGCTGGCCTGGAGGCATCATCCTGCTGCATCCCCTGACTTTTTCATGGTTTTTCTCCTGATTATTCCAGGGGCCCCAGACAGAGAGGTGCATGTGTGTGGAGGCACGCATGTGCCCCCTTGCTCTGGTGATGGCCCCATCCTCCCACCCCATTGGCCTAGCACCCCTGGCTTCCCTCGGTTGCACTGCCCCCTGGCCTCCACCATGAGGCAGTCAAGAGCAGAGGGTGCCCAGTTTCCCTCTGTAGAGCAGAGATCTGCCTGATGGCAGCTCATCCTAGTCTGCACCCTCCCCCCCATGCTGACCTCTGACAACCCATGCTCACTCCCAAACATGGGTCGTCGGTGTGGCAAGAGGCAAGGCATCCAGCACCCCAGCCCTCTGTGCCACTGGGCCAGCAGTTGAAAACAAAATTGATGTTACATAAGTATATCACAAACCAGAGCAACTGGTGTGTGAACCCAGCAGAGAGTACTGATTAAACCCTGCTCCAAGCTGTAATAAGTGGAAATATCATTTTTATTAATGCAAATATTTAAAAGCAAAATAACAGCAGATTCAACATAAGGAACTAATGATATCATACAATGCATGAGATAAGGGTCAATCTGAAACAGAATAAGGTAATATATTTCAACATTATCAATGTTATCATGCACTGAGAATACTACATTCCATAAGTACATAAAAACAAATACAAGAGCAAAACCTCCAGAAACAGTGAGAACATTTTTTAGATTTATTACAATAACATCAGATGTGTACACATTGCCATAATGTACATCATCTTTAAATTAGTTATTAGACTGAGATGCCACTTGAGGCAGGGGCTTATAGCCCATGTATTCCTCTGAGGGGAACACATTCCATGTTGCTGTCACCACACAGGAGGGTAGAAAATGATGATTCCATCAACTCAATCTTTGCCATATCCACACAACAAAATGGGTATATGCCACATATCTGAATGTCCTAGACAGAAAGATAGAGTAAGGTTTTGTCAGTAATAGAATGGAAAAAATAAGGCTCATCAGATTGTGTACTATCATCATTCGATCATTTTAGAACAGAAAATTCTACATATAGGTCATGTGTTTCTCAACATGCATGGCTCAAGCATCATCTGACCTGACACTGTAAATCTATCATCAACCCAATGGCGGTGCTTCACAACAATCCAGTACCAGGACACATACGCATGTCCCATGCATGTAAATACTTGATGTCATGCGTAGTACCATGACATACAGAACATCTCCCGCCCCATTTTTGGACTCTCTCTTTCCATACGGAACAGAGTACACCCTGGAATATATACATCCCAGTAATGGTTTCAAGTATACTGTGTTTCAATAATTGTTAGTAAGTCTTGGTCCCATCCACCATCACCCACTTGTGTCTCAAACCCCTACCCACTCCCCCCACCTATGTTAGCATGTCTTCTACCATGAGGGAGGCAGTACTTAATTGTGCTTTGTGGTGCGTGCATTGCTATCTGCTCTGTACACACACCATCATGCCTTGTGTAAATTGTCATTAACTCCATGGTATTAGTTGAACAGATAATAATGCACATCACATTGTGTAATAAGTTAGGAGTTTCTTCATATTCATTTATTCTGCATCTCAAGAACCTTCCAAGTTGCCATCCTCTGGACCACCTTTACTCTGACATTATCCATCTTTAGATGTGGTGTCAGGAATTCACCACAGAATAATGTAATATTGTCTATTGTACAGCATTGATCTATATAGAAATACATCATTTTCAAAATGCTGTTGTAACACAGTTCAAATGTCATGGATTGTGATTGTACCCTTCTGTGGGAGAACAGTATTCTAAAACCTCTCCATACTGCACAAATGAGTTTCATTGTTAAAGATAAAAAACAACAATGCATACATTTTTACATAATACTATGCACAAAAAATACAGGATGAGAAACTTTATGCACAGTTAGTGTGTTCTGCCACCTCTGGGTTATTATCGCTGCAGATCACTTAAGACTAGATCTAGAGGTCAGAGGGAATCATAACCCCTCTGTGGCAGAACACACTGGGTGTGCATAGTGCGCCATGCAGGGTCCTCTATGTTATTTCCATTCAAGAGCACATCATTACAAACATACACACAAATTTTAACAATCGAATAATATTCAGATTTACCATTGCTGCAATTTTGTTGATTACTTACATGACTACCACTGCTACACCATAAATTAGCAATACCATTGGGTATCGTTATATCAATTTAAAACAGAGGGAGTGATGTGAGTACAGGCATCAACAGACATAGGGGAACCATGCTGTGCCCCCCACTCACACACACACCAGCTGGAGAGTAGAGCAATTTACATAGTAATTTATTAAATCCACCTGATTACATGATCTGATATAGTATGGATTCTCAGAGGGTATGTTATGTCAAACAAATATGAAAGAATGGTGTATAATACAACATTATAATTAATGGGTCTGCCCTTTTTACCATAAGAGGACTTTGCAATAATTTGCCAATATAAAGGAACATTTATAATGGCAAACACGCTCATGGTCCCCTCACTCTACGCATGCGCCCGCTGCTGTGGCTCCCTTCCTGGTTCATCGCTTCCTTTTTGCCCGCATCCCAGCCACCAGAGAAGCTTGGTGGTGTCACTTTTAAAACAAAAAAGTGATATTTTGTGCGAATGTGGGCTAGTAATAATATCGTAACAAAATATAAAAGCTGCCAAAATAAAATTTGTCGACCGATTCACTGACTGAAAACCGAAATGGAGTGCAGCTACGGGAACAGCTCCTATTTTATATAATTGCCGTGGCCAAAAAAAGAAGACCCAACAATTATATAAAATAAAATATGGGGTGTTGTGTAACTGAAGTTTACACATACTGCTTAGATGTTGCACAAACCCTCGAAGCTTCACTCTCGGGTTTATGTAGCATCTAACCCCTCAGGTGTGTGTAAACTTAACATTATACACAACACCCCATACTTTATTCTATTTGTTCTGTATAGAACTCAATCCATTTCAAGATGTTGTTGTGACACAGTTCAAAGGTCATGGAATGTGATTGTGGTACAACAGCAATCTGAAGCTTCTAGAGAATGCACAATTCAGTTTCATTCTGGCAGCAGAAGAACTGATGCATGTACATTCACATAATACTGAACACTACAAAAGATATGGGACATGGTACTCTACGCACAAAAGGAACAAAAAGAGATGCCTGCAGGGGCCTGGTTCAGCATGACCAAAACATCACAGAGCACAAAGAAAGATCACTGAACTCACCCAGCAAATATAAAACTGCTGTCCACACAAAGGATTGTGCTAATAATTCAGACAGTTTATTCATAAATCAAGAGGTAAAAACTAAGCACCTCAACTTGAGGACACCCACACAGACTGATGTTTCAACCTAAACAGGTCTTTGTCAAAGCATAGCACCCCTAATGGAAATGGGTGTTTTATATAGTTCTTCAGACAATTCAAATTGATCAGCAGTACATATTTAAAGTGACAGTGCATGTAGACGGTGCAAAACAACACTCAAACAGTGATATCCAATTATATCCATAATGAAACCTAAATTCTAATACATGTCATACAATATAATCCCCACCACTAGTGAATGCAAAACTTAATCCACTTCTTAAGGAGTTTAAAGTAGTATCTATACATCAGATTTATGTAATTATATCATAATATACTCTTATTTATAATTGACTATACGGGCTACTTTAAAATACCTATAGCAGCAAATAAAACTCCTCAACAACACCTGAAGTTTACGTGAAAACAATTTTCTAATACATAGGGCCTGCCCTGGCACTGTGCATAAAGTGGGACAAGTCATAGTGAAAGCAGGATAGGCCGGTTGGGGAGGGAGGGGGTGGAGAAAAAGGATGGACAAAGCATACATATTTTTTGCTGTTCAGTATAACTTTATACTGAACAGCAAGAAATATGTATGCTTTTTCTGCAATTGTTAAGTTTTTTTTCACATAATGGCTAGCTGTACTATGTATGAGGTGGCTCCCCTACTCCTTGTCCATCTTCTCTCCCCCCCCCAAGGCCTATCCTGTTTTCACTATGACTTGCCCCATGTTGTGTATAGTGCCTGGACAGGCCCTATGTATTAGAAAAAGTAAAAGTAGGTTCAAGGAGTTAGGGTAGATCTGTGGGTGTCTTCAACAGCCCAAGGTGGACTGGAGCATAACAGCCACAACATGTGCTAGTAGTCAGTTGATCCTGGAAGTACTGCACAGTGGGTTCCTGACTCAGGGCATCACAGAATCAAAAAGAGCAGAGGAAATTCTTTTTCTGGTGCTCATAAATGGGGAGCATGTACATGAAGAATGGTCAGGGAACCACTTGGTGGTAGTGAGCATTGCACATTGTGGTTACAGCTGGATATGGGCAGGGAAAGAATCCTGGCTAAACACAAAATCTTTGACTTCAGGAGGGAGGATTTCACCTGTTGGAATCAGTCAGTGCCCCCTTCCATTGCCTATAGCTCCAGCTGCACCATGTGTGACTGCCCCGTACAAGAAAAATGGTCAGGGAGCCACTTGGCAGAAGTGAGCATTGCACATTGTGGTTACAGCTGGATATGGACAGGGAAAGCATCCAGGCTGAAAACAAAATCTATGATTTTAAGAGGGACAACTTCACCAGTTGGAATCAGTCAATGCCCCCCTCCCACTGCTGACAGCTCTAGCTATACCATGTGTGACTGTCCATGTTGGAGTTAGTCAGTACCCCCCCACACATTGTCAGCAGCTCCAACTTGACTGGGTGAGATTGCTCCTGTTGGAGCCAGTAAGCACCCCCTTCCATTGCTTACAGCTCCAGCTTCATTGTGTGTGACTGCCCCTGTTGCAGCCAGTCAGTGCCCCCCTCCCACTGCCTACAGCTCAAGCTGCTTTGTCTGTTACTGCCCCTATTGAAGCCAGTCAGCACCCACCTCCAACTGCCTTCAAATCCAGCTGCACTGTCTGTTACTGTCCCTATTGAAGCCAGTCAGTGCCTAACTCCTACTGCCTTCAGCTCCTGCTGCACCATCTGTGACTGCCCGTAATGGAGCCAGTCAGCACACCCACCCACTATCTACAGCTCCAGCTACTCTGTGTGTAACTGCCCCTGTTGGAGTCAGTCAGTGCCCCCCCCCCCGCCTACAGCTGCAGCTCCACCGTGTGTGATTGCACCTATTGGAGCCAGTCAGCACCCTCTCCACTGGCTTCAGCCTGCTAACAGTTTGACTGCCCTTGTTGAGTCATGTGTGACTGCCCCATTTGAGCAAGTCACTGCCCCCCCACTGCCTACTGCTCCAGCTACACCATGTGTGACTACCCCTGTTGGAGCCAGTCAGCATCCCCCCCTTCACTGCCTACAGCTCCAGCTTCACTGTGTGTGACTGCCCTGTTACAGACAGTAAGCACCACCCACCCACTGCCTATAGCTCCAACTTCACAATGACTGAAGCCCCAGTTGGAGCCAGTCAGCACCCCCCTCCACTGCCTGCAGCTCCAGTTTCAGTGTGTGTGACTGCTCTGTTAGAGCCATTCAACTCTCCCCACCCTGCCTGCAGCTCTAGCTTCACTGTGTGTAACTGCCCCTGTTGGAGCCAGTCAGCGCCTCCCTCCCACTGCCTACAGCTTAAGCTGCTTTGTCTGTTACTGCCCCTACTGAAGGCAGTCAGCACCCACCTCCAACTGCCTTCAACTCCAGCTGCACTGTCTGTGACTATCCCTATTGGAGCCGGTCAGCGCCCAACTCCTACTACCTTCAGCTCCTGCTGCACCATCTGTGACTGCCCGTATTGAAGCCAGTAAGCACACCCACCCACTATCTATAGCTCCAGCTACTCTGTGTGTGACTGCCCCTGTTGGAGTCATTCAGTGTCCCCCCCCCACCTACAGCTCCAGCTGCACTGTGTGTGACTGCACCTGTTGGAGCCAGTCAGCACCCCCCTCCACTGCCTTCAGTTCAAGTTAAGTTTGGCTGCCCTTGTTGGAGTCATGGGTGACTGCCGCATTTGAGCAAGTAACCGCCCCCTCCCACTGCCTACAGCTCCAACTACACCATGTGTGACTACCCCTGTTGGAGCCAGCCAGCATCCCCCCCCTTCACTGCCTACAGCTCCAGCTTCACTGTGTGTGACTGCCCTGTTACAGACAGTAAGCACCACCCACCCACTGCCTATAGCTCCAACTTCACAATGACTGAAGCCCCAGTTGGAGCCAGTCAGCACCCCCCCTCCACTGCCTGCAGCTCCAGTTTCAGTGTGTGACTGCCCTGTTAGAGCCATTCAACTCGCCCCACCCTGCCTGCAGCTCTAGCTTCACTGTGTGTAACTGCCCCTGTTGCAGCCAGTCAGCGCCTCCCTCCCACTGCCTACAGCTCAAGCCACTTTGTGTATGACTGCCCCTGTTGGAGCCAGTCAGCACCCCCCTCCCACTGCTTACAGCTCCAGATTTACTGTTGTTAGAGCCAGTCAGCACCCCACCCCCCTCACACCAACTGCCAACAGCTGTAGCACTGTGGACAATTCATATTGGGACCTGTACTAAAAATTAACATAGGTTTTCAAGGGTGATGTACATTGGCTAATGTTATGTAAATTGTAACACAACCCCAGTACCCTGGTGACAGAAGCTGAGGTAAACAATCAAATATACAAACCCTCACAGTGCATCAGTGTTCACGCTCAACTATAAGACACACAACTGTGTCCCCAAACTAACACAAAAAATAAAATTAGAAAAGCACATTAGGAAGCAGTGACTCTGTAATGCTACACATAATGTGCATCCATTTCTATGACTGCCTTTCACTTGCAACAGAAGTGAGCACCATTTTTACTGCTTATTTCGTTGTACTAAATGGCAATACTAAACTTATAGGCAATATCCAACAGCCTGCATACAATTGATCAACACCCCCATGTACACATTCCCCTTCATTTGCTCCCTTTTCACTCTGCTTGTCCCCTGAACTATCAGATTAATCTGAGGAGCTTTTGCTTTGCAATGCAGCTCCTGCCATAGGTTTAGGCTCAAACATATACTGTAGGGCCTGATGGACAGGATAAAGTCAAGATTTATTTATTTATATTTATTGAAATTTATTGACCGGGTAGGCCCATTGAGACAACAAAGTCCCTTTTTCTGGGGCGACCCGGAATTGAATACAGATGAAAGACACTTGAGCATACAGGAGACAAAGGTAGGACAGTTAATTGCATAGGTTAATACATAGGGAGGATACAGTAAACAAAAGAGAACAGGTAGCAGTAGAGGAAGCCAGATGTACCGGGTAGGTGTACAGGTGGCATGCCACAAGTCAATGTAATGGCAATTAGAAACAGGACAATACAGGTCTAGACTCAGGAATGTAGAAGGCACCAACATTTCAAGTGCAACAGCACTGATTGACTACCAGTAAGTGAGATTTTAGGGCAATTTTGAATGAGTACAGAGTAGAGCAGTTAGCCACAGCTGCGGGTAGACTGTTCCAGAGTGTTGGGGCAGAGGTGGCAAAGGACCTGTCACCAGCTCGGGTTTGAGTCCTAGGGACTTCCAGGATGGGGTGGGCAGTAGACCTCAGGTTACGTTTTGCTGTTTTGAATAGGAAAAGTCCATTTAGGCTAGGCGGAGCTGGGAGTTTGGCTGTTTTGAACGTCAGACAGAGTGTAGGGAATGCAAGCCTGGCCTCAAGTGAAGGCCAGCTCAGAGAGGTGAGATCATTGCAGTGGTGATCACAGGGGTGGGCAGAAGCTGCAAAGAGGGCATTTTTGTGATAAAGGACTCTGAGTTTGTTGAGTTCAGGGCCCCAAAGAGGTTGTAATAAGGGAGCACCATGGAGAATCACTGGGAGAATGGTACCAGCGGTGATAGCCATACGGACTTCCCCAGAATGGAATCCGCCAAGTCTGTATAAGAGGCCAGTTCTTTGATGGAGGATTTTGGTGGTAGCCTCAATGTGCGAGCTCAGGGTTAGCTCCTGATCCAAGTGCACTCCAAGATATTTTGTGGATGCACATACCTCAAGTGTAGTCCCATTGGCCGATTGATCAAGATCAGGATCTCCTAAATAGCCATCGTCACTGTTACCCTCTGCCATATCTAAATTCCTCTGGGGACAAAACAATGCAGAGCTAGCTCCCTGTCGCTACAATGACATTATCAGGTTAAGAATGGAGCAGCAGCTCAGCGGTGCACTTATTCAAACAGAGCGAGAGGCGCAAGCAATTAAAAAAAAATCAGGTATTTAACGTAATTTATACATTTTTATACAAACATTGCTGGATTCAGCTGATCAAGATTTAATGAAACGTGTATCACATTTTAATATTAGCGCTCATGGAAAAAATGGCTGTTTAGGTATCCTTAAAGCTATTCATGAGCATAGAAAGTAATTTTCTAGCAGCAGTTTGACAGATGTCTAATCTACACATAAAAAATGCTAGCAGGGGTTATTTATCTGTTTACTTTTCACACAGCTTTGGGGATCCTGTCTCTGTGGTGTGGTAATTTGTCTTAAAGTGCAGAAAGATGAACCCAGCCCTGTCTCAGGAGTGCACAGCTCTGAATTAGTTAAGATCTTCCTCCTCCAGAATGAACATCTCCACCTTGTCTAACAGGTTCTAAAGGCTGGCAGCTGTTTTTGCAAAATAAAAGTTGTTCTTTCTAAACTTAGTATATGTGTGATTATTTCAACCCATTTGGTCAGAGTAGGGAGGATCAGATTGGAGCCATTTCTTAGTCATAGCTTTTGCTGCTGCAGTTGTGACGAAGTTCCATAAATAAATACCCTCTCTCCCCTTCAGGGGACCAGGTTTTTATTCCTAACAGGAAGTTGTCACAACTCAGGGGGGCTGTAATGCCTGGATCCAGGTACTATTCCTTGCAATTTCCACCTAAAATTCTTGCAGTTTGGGAAAATGCCAGAATATATGGGCTTGTGTGTCTTCCCTGTCCCTACATTGCCCAAACACTCGGATGTGATGGCAGGATCCCATTTACTCTGAATGTCATTCACTAAAAAGTACCTAATCCTCACCTTCAAAACAAGGATAAATAAGGTGGATAAGGAGGGTCTCTTTAAGCTAAGTGGCAAACATATTACAAGGGGCACAGTCTTAAGCTTGGGGGTAGGTTTAAGAGGGAGGTGAGGAAGCATTTCTTTACAGAGAGGGTGGTTGACACATGGAATGCACTGCCAGAATAGGTGGTCTCATTTAAGACAGTGGGCAGCTTCAAGAGAGGTTGGGATAGGCATAGGGGAAGTAAGGATCAAGGGTATGGAGTATGGGAGGAGTGGTGTTGGGGTTCAGGGGCAGTAGCTCAAGCTGTAAACCCTGCAATACAAGCAAACTAGATAGATCAAATGGTCTTCTTCTGCTGGCTTCTTTGTATGTTCATATGTATTTCTCTTCACCTTGGTGAGGAGTAAGTTCACCACACTGCTTACCATACCTTCTCCCAGTGGGTGTCTGTGACTGTGATTTGTAAGTCTTGTTCACATATAAGCCATATGTACTCATTGGAATGCCTCAGGCCCTTTAGGTAATTTGCATAGAGAATAGTTATGGTCCCTTTGCCATCCTAGAGTCTTAGATTGTGGGAAAAGCAGTTACTGGTATGGGAACTCTAGAATTCCTAGTTCGGGCCTAAGGGCTGAAGGAATATGTTCTTGCAGAGAAATGAATCTAAAATGATTTGTAGGTCTTCACCCATATCTTAGTGAGTAGTCCTTGTATGACCTAACACCCTTCTTCCACAGAGGTTGACAGGTGCCTGATATTCCCACATGTGCCTGCCTGAGAAACTGGTTGTCTATCATTGCCTTTACAAATCTTTCATCCCAGGCCCACCATTGATATAACCATAGAGATTCCCTGGTGCTCTCTGCCTTAGTCTCTCTTTTCCAATTTTGTAAGGCAGTGGTTTGGGTTATACCCATTAGGGTGTTCTTGCAGGTCACTTTCATACCTGTGGTGGAGAGTAGCATTGTCTTTAAGGGCATATGAAAGTCCTCTGTTAGATCAATCAACTTCCAATGTGAAATATAAGTCCTGTTGCCTCAAAATAAGGCTATCTGTATCTGGGCTAATACCCAATAGCCTTCAAACAAAGGGACTTCCCACCCCTTCTTACTTGGGGAGGTGTAATGTGATTTGATGGATTCTGGGTCAGGTTGCCTGCCATATAATGGAGTATATTTGCTTTTGCCAGCCTGCAAACTCCTGGTGTGATGCTTTATATGGGACACATTTGAAAAGGTATAAGTATCTAGGTAAAGCATTCCTTTTAATGGACTATATGCAAGAACACATTGGTAGAGGCAACAGGGTCCATCTTTAAAATCTGCTGCAATGGTTTTAGTTAAAGGAACATAATTATCCATAAACAGGGTCTTTGAGTGTAGGCCTAGGACAATGCCCAGATATTTATGTTGATCCAGGTCCCATTTTATGGGGCATCTTTGTTTAATGATGGGGAAATCTGATGTGCAAAGACAAGCGCTTCTGTTTTACAGATATTTAAGGTGTAGCATGACAGGGTAGAAAAAAAAGCTGTATTTCTTGCATTACTGCAGCCAGGGAGACTTCTGGGCCCTCCAAGTACAAAAGAACATCATCAGAATAAAGGGCCAACCCACCCTCACCCATGTGGATGCCCTTGACAGTAAGATTAAGTCTGATACTTTGTGCAAGAAGTTCTATATATTGTGCAAATAAAATTGGGGATGGGGGCATCCCTGACATGTACCTCTACCTAGGGAGAGTTTTCCTGACAGGTGGACATCTGCCCTAACATATGCTGTTGGCTCACTATAAACAGCGGTGATATAACAAATAAAATGCTGTGAAAAACCAAACTCAGAAAGGACCTCCTGAAAGAATACCCAAGCCACTTTTATCAAATGCCTTCTCTGTGTCTAGACTATTGAGAAATGCTGGTTGCTGAAATCTATTAAGGTGGTCTATTATATGGACTGTCCTAATATTATCTTTGAGCTTGGCCCACTGGGACAAAACCAGTTTAATCCAGATACAGTATATAAACTGCAGGATTATAGACTCCAACCTCCTGGTTAATATAGAGGGAGCAGCTTGTAGTCTATGCTTGGGACCAAGAAGGGGCCATAGATCCCACATCTTCTAGGGCTATAGTGAAGGCTTTTCATAGTTGGGGTGTCAACTGTGTCTTTACATTTCTTGTAAAACTCCCCCCAACCCCATCTGTTCCTCAGCATTTCCCAGTCTTTAATCTGCTAATGGCAGAATCCAGCTCTGCTAAGGTAATCAGTGGTGTCAAGACTGTTTTGTTCCTGTGACCTGGGGTAGGGATAACTTGCCTAAAAAGGTTGACATGTCTATTTTTGTACCTCCTGTGCCTCCCTAATATAGGGCCCCATAATATATTCTAAAGGCTTGTGATATCTCTTGCACTCCCCCCAGATGTTGACCAGTAGTGGGGTGAACAAGCTTGGTTATCTGAGCCCTTACCCTCTGTGCTCTTAGCCTGCCAGCTAGACTTTTAAGACCCCTGAGACCTCCATCATAGCATCTTTACCATAAGAATATTAACTGCTGTTTCACGCTGTAATCAGGGATATTACCCAGTTCTTTTTTAAATTTAGCCAGTTCCTTGCCCTGTTCCTGCTCATTTTTACGTTCCTTGCGCGAAAGCGCAAGGAACGTTTTGAGAGAGTAGCACACTTGGAGGTGTGCCTCTCCCACCCAATGCACTGTTCCCTTGAGCAGGTGTGGTGGTCCTGCACCAATGGGTGCATGAGCTCAGTATGACAGCGGTGTTCCTCTGCTTCAAAGGAAAGCACTGCTGCCATACTGAGTGCAACTGCCGTCTGCTTCACGCTGCCTCCCCTCTTGCCTATCCCACCCCCAAAGCTTTGGTGCCATGCTGGGAGCCCACCCCAGCATGGCAAATGTTGTTGCCAATGGGGTGCCCAATCCTCGTCGGCTCCACGGCCCCCAAGCCATCCTGCTGCCACGCTGGGAGCCCACCCCAGCGTGGCAAGCGGTCCTTAGTTTGCCGACGGGGTGCCCAACCCCGTCGGCTCCTTGCCCCCGATGGTTTGCTGACAGGGTGCCCAACTCGCCGGCCCCCCCAGTTATCTTCTGCCACGCTGGGAGCCCACCCCAGCATGGCAAACGTCCCACATAGTCTTTTTTATTTTTAACCTGTAAAACAAAATGGTCCAGCAGTGCATCTCCCAACCCCTCCTCCCACAACCCGCACCCACCCACTGCGCACTCCAGCTCACCACACCCCCATACCCCATACTTCCCCTCCTCCGACGGCGATCTTGGTGGACCGGGGAACACGTCTGCACTCTTCAAAGCCGACCCGCGAACTGAAATGCCGGTAAGCTGTATAATGGGCTACATAGGGGTTTCAACTTTTGCATATCTCAGTCATTTTGCAACAAATTTTCAACATGGGTTTTGGGACCCCTTCTCATAGTTATGTCACTGTCATGGTGTTATTCGGCCGAAGGGTGATTTACGTAGGCACTGTGCGAAATCACCCGCTGCCTCAAATAATGCCATGACAGTCCACATCATTCATGAGAAGGGGTCCCAAAAACCACATGTTGAAAATTTGTGCAAAATTCAAAAATGACTGTTTTATTTACGCAGCATTGCGCAGTTCCTACGCAGGCTCGTAAGTTCGTGAATTTTCAATTTTCCACTCCAGATTTTCAACATTTCCATTTTATCACACCTTCTTATGGGTTGTACAGCTGTCATTTTCACATCTAACCCAAATGTGTTTCTCCTATGTAGTGCACAATGGCGCAATCGGTGTCTGAAATCAATGTATGGAACACATTAAGAAAATCACAGTGACACTTTCATGAGCAGAGGTCTTAAAATGGCTATGTTGAAAATTTGGTGAAAAAATTCCTAAAATGACTGTTTCTGATGCGTTGGCTGAGTTCCTCACGCGCTAGTACGTTTGCAATTTTCAATATTTGCACTCCAGATTTTCAACATTGCCATTTTACCACCTCCTCATGAGCAGTACAGCTGTCATTTTCACATCCTGCCCAAAATGTGTTTCTGCCTATGTAGCGCACAATGGCGCAGTCAGTGTGCAAACTCAATGTATGGGACACATTAAGAAAATCACAGTGACACTGATCATGAGCAGAGGTCTTAAAATGGCTGTGCTGAAAATTTGGTGAAAAACTCCTAAAAATGACTGTTTATGACTTCACAGAGCGCAGTTCCTATGCACGTCAGATGTTTGCAAATTTTCAATATTTTCACTCCAGATTTTCAACATTGCCATTTTACCACACCTCTTTATGAGCAGTACAGCTGTCATTTTCACATCCTGCCCAAAACGCTTTCCACCCATGTAGTGCACAATGGCGCAGTCGGTGTGCGAAATCAATGTATGGACACAGTAAGAAAATCACAGTGACACTGTTCATTAGCAGAGGTTTTAAAATGGCAATGTTGAAAATTTGGTGAAAAATCCTACAAATGACTGTTTACTGAGCGTTGCTGACAGTTCACGCGTCTCGTAGGTTTGCAATTTTCAATATTTCCACTCCAGATTTTCAGCATTGCCATTTTACCACACTTCCTTATGAGCAGTACAGCTGTCATTTTTCACATCCTGCCCAAAACGTGTTTCTGCCTATGTAGCGCACAATGGGGGTAACAACAAGGTCATGCTGACAATTTATTGTGCAAATACCAGCAATCGTACAGGGCATTAGGGTAAAGCACCATACATGCCAAACACCACTGCAAATACCTGCAAGCTAACGTTCGGCATTGACAAATGCTTGTTATTTTCTGCTGGGCTTCTAGATCTTGACTCTGGTGTTGTAGCTCTTCCCTATGGGCTTCTGTCTGTTTTTTCTTTCTGGATGGTATCTTTATGAATCTGGCTCAGATGTGGGCTTTGACTGTATCCCACAGTATATCCACTGAGACCTCCGGAGAGGCATTTTCCATGACAACTTGTTCAGTATAGAGTGGAATGGATTACCAGACTGTTTCAACTTTCAGCTTTGAGACATTAATTCTCCAAAATGCATTACATTTAATCATACCGGCTGCATATATATATATATATATATATATATATATATATATATATATATATATATATATATATATATATATATATATATATATATGTATATGTATATATATATGTATGTATATGTATATGTATGAATGCACTGTCAGAAAGTCCCAGGTCAATGATCCACCTCTGTGCTACCTTATTCCTCATTTCTTTGTGGACCAAAAAGTAATAAAGCCTTACGGTGATTGTACTTATTCTTACGGTGTTTATTAACCTGGTTGCATGTATTCCTTTCCTTTTCCTTGTTAATTCCTTAAGGTGTACTCCCTTATGTAGTGTATTTTTCTTTTTATTCTAAAATTCAATAAACTTAAATTTCAAAAAAAAAAAAGTAATAAGGCCTGGAATAAATCTGGCATGGGGTTGAGAAACGTGTAATCTCAGTCATGTCCATTCAAGTGTCTCCAGACATAAAGGTAACCCAGTTCCTGTAGGAGCTTATGAACCCTCTTGGTCACTGCTTGCTCTCTTTTGGGAATCAAGGAGGTACTTTCAAGGCGTGGCAAGAAAGTTAAATGCAGTTCCCCTCCACAAATCAATATGCCCTCCACTCATTCTGCAAGCGATAGAAAACATTGCCTATAAAAGTGGAAGTCTGACCTGGGTGGGGCATATATTGAGGTCAATGTGAGCATTCCCCCATGATACCTACCTTTCACTAGTGCATATCTGCCCTCCTTGACCACTTTCTGATCCACAATGTTAAATGAAACTCATTCGGAACAGTAATCACTGCTTCCCTCCACCACCAAGCTTTGTAAGAAGAGGTCAAAGTCATATAGTACCCGAAACATTTCTGTTTTTCATATTCTTCAGCAAAAAAGTGAGTTTCCTGTAGGAGAATCAATTCTGCACAATCGTTTTTTTATAAAATTCAGAACCTTACTACATTTGATGTGGTTCAATAAATTATGAACATTGTAGGAGAGAATTAGTGAAGTTGTGCTAGCCTGAGTGAGGCAGGGCAAAGGCAGCATGGCTAATTCTTGATGTAAATGTTACAGGGGCCCTGACAACCACTGGACAGCTCTGTCACATCACTGGATCACCATGTAATGTTCCCCTGAAGTGCTTGTCTCACCCCGGCCCCACCAAGAGAACAGGCCTTGACTACACACCTCCCAACCATCATAACAGAACTGCCCACCGATTAAATTACCCCTATGTACAACTTTGGGTATCAAAAAATCACAAAATAAAACCATGCTCACAAACATTTTGCAGATAAAGTCAGATCAGTCAATTAAGCCATGGAATCTCATTTGCTGTGGTTGGAGACTGCCTAGTGATTCAAACATCTGGGGTTCACTTACGTGCAAGGCCCCCACACTCATACTCAACTATTTTTTCAATTAGTTCAAGGACTTGATCTGTAGGTAAGTTTAACAGCAGGGGTCATCTCCAAAGAAAGAGAAATTCATACTCGCTACCAGTCTCTGTGGGAGTCCCTATATGTGGGCTGTTCAGAAATAGAAAAATCACCATGGGTGTTTCTCTGGATGCCCAGAAACAACTGCCTAATTTTCCAGATGGCACCTGGGGCATTGAGGCAGTCTGTGAGCTGACGCTTCTGGGAGTGAACCAACTGCCATTCTGAAGGTTGGGTCCTACTTTTCAGATTTGGGACTGCTATATTCACTGGTACCTGGATACCTTTTGCCTGAATCAATTTTGTTGCTGCCTCTGGTGTCTGATGAACTTGAAGTCAATCTCCCATAAGATGCACAATTTTGCTGGAAACAAGGTATGACATTTTATGTGCCTCTTTTTCAATACCTTTATAATGTCTCCATATGCCATGTGCTGTTTTAGGACTTCTGGTGGGTAGTAATAGTCAAGGAGGAGACAGCTACCTAAGTAAGTAATGTCTTTATTTTGCCAAGCTCTTTTTAATATGTCTTCTTTAACTCTAAAACTGGCAAATTTCATGATGATCAAGCATGGCTACACCTGGAAGTCACTGGACTTTGGCTGCAGTGATTCATGGGCTCTGTCAATGACAAGGGAGAAATTAGCAGGCAAGGCTAGCACATCTCTACAAGATCTGTTAGGAAGTCATCATAAGCCCTGTTTCAGATCTTTCAAGTAAACTGTACAATCTGAGGTTGTTCCTGTGGGTTCTGCTTTCAAGGTCTTTGCATTTGCAATGTAGTGTGACAGTGTGCTGTATTAGAGATTTGACTGCTTTTACCATCTGAGTGGTGCCATCTTCCACCAGGCTTACTCATTCTTTAATGGTCTCTACTCTCTTTTCAACTTTTGCGAATTTCTGATTGAGTTTCCTAAACTATTTCTTATTTTCATCTCTAAAGGCCTTAATCTCCATAAGGAGAATCCCAGATTGGTCTCCTGGTTAGGTTTTCTGCCTCTGTATCAGTGTCATAGTCTCTGCCTTGAGACTAATTGGAAATGAGCTCTGGCTAGCTTCAGCACTTTGGGGATGTAAACCATCTCCATCCAGCTTTGACTGTTGTAATCTTTGCCTTGATCTAGTGCACTGGCCATCTTTTTGCCTCACCGTGCCATATTTTAATGTTATTTGGTGAAAATAGACATTTTATGAGGTTTTGTTTGTAGAGGAGAGTGGGAGCCACTTGTTCTCCCTCTAGTTTGGTCCATGACATCACTGGAAGTCTGTACTCTTATAATTTTGATATGGATTTTGTGGTTGCTGCAGTTCTGCAGCTAGACAAAAGTGTATATGTTTTACACCTGCAGAAGTGCAGGCCCTTCTGCAGGCCAAAGAACTCTTGTAATTTGGGTATTGCAGATTGATGTCTGTGGCTGCATGGGCCTGTGCTTCCGCACACAGTAGTAGTGTTGTGATTTGAGTATCATGCATTTCTATCTGCAGTCAGAAGTGAGTGTCTATGTGTTGCGGTGTGCATACCACAGATATAAATCCACAAAGGGAGTACATCAGTGTTACTGCATTTGTGTCATCTGGAAACAGTTATATGTTGTTTTTCTTACCCGATGAAGGCTGTCTGTGGTTTCTTGTGTGATCTTGTCCTTTTGCTGCTTGACTGCTGGTGAGTTAGGGTTGGAAACCCTAACACCACATTTTCCTACTCTTGTGGTGTTAAATTAAACCCTAACTGGTGCAGTAATGGAGAATATATCTTACTATAATAACTGGTGACCCCCTGTAATGATTGGATTTCCACTCCTGATAAAACACTGTAATAACTGGCTGAATTCGCTAATAAGTTGATAGTGAGTTATTACAGTCATTTCTTCCTCAAAGTCTCACTTCACTGTAGTTGTGTGTATAGGGTGGCGGTTCATGGACACGCTTCCTTGCACAAATACAGCTTACAATTTTTCCTCTGTTGAAACTTTGCATCAAGTATTACAAAAAACAATGCTTCGCTCTCTGGGTTTATGAATTATCACTCACCTCAGATGTGTGAAAAATCCTCATCACACACTTGCACAGGCATTATACTCTATGTACATTATACTGGAGTGGTATTGCCAGTATAGCTAGAGTTGAGTAGGGTGCTTTTTTACTGTAATAACATTTATGGCATTTAACAAAATTTAGCAAAATTTAGCATACTTGGTCTGTGTGCCAGGTTTTTGAGATGTAGGAAGTTTTGTGATATTCAGTTAACTGCATTCCAAGATCCAGTGTGTCAAAAATGATAAAATCTCAAACTTTCTGCTTTGATAAGCCTTTTTATTTTTTTGCTCTCACCTACAGCCTTGATGGTATGGAAGTTTGTTCCAAAACTTTCAGGGTCAAAAGGGCCTATGCGACCTATCCAGGTCACACCTGGAAACAAACGTTGGCTCGGCTTAGTGTGCCTTTCCTGATTAAACAATTTCCTCCTTATGCCAAGGTTGTGCCTTTTGAAAGTTTCATGGAAAATTATTAATTGATTCCAGAATTATATGAATTTTTTTTTTCTGACCATGTTTAGTAGGGTGTTAGCCTACCCTCTTATATGACACAAAAATGTTGCTTTTGTGAGTATTTTTCTTTTGTGACAGTAAGTATTTTTGGGTTATGAGAAAAATATTTGGGTCATGGCAGCAGCCATCTTTTTTTTTAATAAAAAATATGGAAAATACATAAACATGATTTTTGGAAAAACAAACACCTGAACCTAGGCAAACAGGACTGATTTAGCTAGATTCTAGTGTACATTTTTCAAATTTGGCTAAGAAATATATTTTCTGAGCACCTCAAAATCCTGGGAACCCACCATAGCTAGAGGAGATGCTTTTCAGGTTGTGGACTGAGAATTCCTCTGTGGCACACAAAGTGTTGCAACAGCGGAGTTTTCAGTTCATACCCAAAGCAATGCAAGTACTGAAATATTGTATTGTACCTCCCTCTCCCAGCTCAGCCAGCCCTACCATGTCTTTCCCAATGATCTTTCCTATGACATCTTTTTTATTTTTTTTTATTTTAACATTTGATAACTAGAAAGGCACAGTAAGCCAAGGCTCATTTCCAGGTGTGACCCAGGGACAATGGTATAGGGATTACAATAAATGGTGATACAAATGGTAATACATATATACAATTAGATTACATATTTGCAAGGAACACCCAAGACAAGTATGGTTATATAATGCAACATTTACATTGAAAAAACACTTTTACAAGTTAAAAAGACATACTAGCTGCAGTTAATTAGGAAGGACACGCTGACAATTATGCAGAGTCGGTACAGTGCATTTATATACAAAAAGTAATAAAGTTGAGGATATGTAGAGACAGGAGGGTTACTGCTTCTGGGAAGAGAAGCCAGTCATCCTGCTATGGTTTACCTTATGTAGTGAGGATTGGGAAGGCAGGAGAAGAGGATGAGTAGGTGAGAAACAGGAGCAGATTGGGGGTGGAAGCGAGCAGAGCTGTTGTCTAATAGAATTGTTCCAAGGTGAGTTCCTTAGGAGTGGTGATAGTTGGTTCCATAGGAACGGGAGCCTGTATGTGAAGGCAGAATTGCCCACGGTCGAAGAAGGTTTGGGCAGTGAGAAGGAGTGTGTATACCAGGTTCTTAGCATGTAAGGTGATGGATTTTCTGGGGATGGGCTCTCTGAGAGGTAGGGGTAGCAGGTTGAACCACAATTTGGATATCAGACAGATAGAATGGATGTATCAGTGGTGGGACAAGGGTGATATACTGAGGGTGGAGAAGAGAGAGTAGTGGTGGGTTCTGAGGGGGGAGTTAGTTGCAAAGCGACAGAAGGCATTAAGGAGGTAGTCAAGTCTAGCTAAGGAAGATGCCGGGACTGTGCTATATACTACATCTATATAGTCAAAAATAGGTGTGATCATTTTTGTCAGCAATTCGGGTCTCACAGGCAGTGGGAGGGAGTCTATGTTTCGGTATAGCATATCAAGCTTTGGGCAGAGTTTTGAGGAGATGGCTTCTATGTGGGTCGAAAAGTTTAAGTGGAGGTTGAGCCATACTCTAAGATAGTTGTATGAGGAGACAGCACTTAGTGGGGTCCCATCCAAGGACATCTGTATGCTCCCTAAGCCTTCTAGCTTAGCCAGCCCTCCCTCTTCCTTTCCAATGCCTTATCCATTTTCTTTAAGAGGTCCAGGATGCCCACACTTGGTATCACTCACTACCCCCTTCCCCGCCACATCATCAGCCACAAAAAAACACATAGATATAACACCAGGGTGCCCATTCCCAGTGCCATCAAACATTATATGCCAACACAGGGTTGCCCAATTTCCAGTGTCAGTCTGGTTCCTGTAAATAATAAAACTGTCCTTAGTTGATCTTTTTTTAATGCTAACCTGAAAAGAGGAAAATGGATCCTCATAGATCTCTGCTCCCCCCACACCCCACACCCACTCCACCCTGACCAGCCATTCACCACCCACTAGCCCAACACACACTCTTGCTCATCTAAAGAGGGTCCCAGATCATAGTTCCACTCTCCAATCTGAAAGATGTTCTCTGGGAATCATGACTGCAATACATAATCAATCAGGCATGATGGGTTGTGGGTTGTTGTCTAATAAACACATGGCCAAAGGTGTATAGTGAGGCATGAGGTGCTTACGCTGAGTACCTTCAGCACCTGGGGAGTGCATTTATCAGATACACAACCCACACCCTGGAGTTGCTTATTACAGTTATAAAATGGGTCCTAGTTGTAAATATTTTGAAAAATAATAAAATTACCAAATATAAAACATAAATATTGTAGAATTGAAAAGTAGCACACTATTTTAATTTAGCGGTCAGAGTCTATGCGACTTGTTAGCTGCAGTTAAAGTTCACTGTCCTGTACTTCCGTATAATGCATCTGACATAGATAACTAACTTAGCTGTTCAATTAATTTAATGGGTCTCTTTCTACAATGAACATAGCAAGACTTTTTTTTACAGCGAAATATATCAATTCTACAGTAGTATAAAGGTATTAGTTGAAGAGTCTAAGAAAGAGTAGTCCTCATATTGTGCATCACTAATAGGAATTTATATATTGTTCATATATGTGGTTCACAAGTAGATGTCACTTGTATTCTCTTCTTGAACTGTCCTGTCTTTTGTGTATTATTCTGTTTTCTTGCTCTGATTTTAATGTAGTATTTTGCCCCCTCCTCAACAGTACTGCCATTGTGGAGTTAACAGGTCAAATCTGTCAGAGAGAGAGAAGGAGAGAGAGAGAGAGAGAGAGAGAGAGAGGAGAGAGATGGCTTCCAATGTGAATTAGCAGCCATGATTGGTGGCACTCATGATTACCAGTGATTTCATTAAAAAAAGAACCAAAAACTTTCTTTAAAGCTGCGGGCGTCTGAGCAAGCGAGAAAGACAGAGAGACAGAGAGGATTGTCAGTGCTCCCATTAAAAAAGAGAAGAAGTTTTACTTGAAGCTGTGTGTGTGTGTGTGTGTTAGAGAGAGTGAGAGAGTGCCAGCTCCAGCTTTGAAAGAGCAGTCATGATAGGTGGCGCTCATGATTGCTGGAACTCTCATTAAAAAAGCAAAATAAGCATTTCTGACCCAGTTTATTGATTAGTATATCCACTGATAGTAAGAGAGATGAGGTGGAAGGAGTGGAGGGCTTCAGGAAGGGGGTGTTGGACTGAATTATGGCAAGGAAAGTGCAACTGGACTGGAGTCCAGGAGCTGCCTGACAGAGAACTATAGTCCTGCAAACACAAAGCAAAAAATAAAATGTTTTAACAGGTTAGCTATTGTTTTTAAACAAACTGTATGTGTTATGTGTTTTGTGTGTATATGTGTATGTGTGTGTGTGTGGGGGGGGGAATGTTTGTGTGTGGTTAAGGTGGCTCTTCACTAAAAATACTTTAAATATTACTTTATGAGTATTGGCAACTAATGGGTATTATTTTTTTATTTTACTTTACTAAAATGGCTGCCAGAATTTGTTTTCAAATGTTTCTGGGAAGCATGGATATGTGAGAAGCAGTGCGTCTTCTTTGCCATCAAAGTGCCACCCTCACAATGCCTAGTAGTGGCTCTTCACCAATCAGGATGCAACGGTTTCCCTGACCATTTGATAAGAGGAAATAAGGTAAGTCCAATAAATGTATTTTAATGTGTTTTAAACTTTTACACATAACTTCTTCATTTATAAATATTTTTCCACCAAATTTTCAGCATGGTCTTTTTGAGAGCCCACCTCATGAACACTGCTGGTGAAATGTTTCAGATATGGCCCAAACATTGATTTCTCAGTCACTCTGTGAGATTACCTTTCAGGGGGATTTAAAAAAATGTTCACCTACCAGGTTCATTAGATAGGGTCATAAGAAGACTATGTTGAAAATTTGGTGCAGCAATATGGTACAGTAAAATGACCAAGTTGTGAGTGAACATTGAAATATTTCAATATTCACTCCTAACTTTGCTAATTTTCGGTGTTTCCACCAAACATTCAACTTGACCTTTTGCGACCCCATCTCATGAACATGGCAGGTGAAATTTTTCAAATCTGACTGAAAGGTGATTTCATAGTCATTCTGTGAAATCACCTTTCTGGCATGACTTAAAAGATTTCAGCTACCGGGTGTCTGAGATGGGGTCATAAGAAGAAAATGTTCAACATTTGGGGTCAAAGTATTTAAAGAAATAGAGTTTTTTTTTGTGGCCAATCCTTCTCCGGTCCCCCTGACCAATTTGCTGCTCCCCAGTTTCCAGGCTTCCACCCCTGGATGGGACCACCAGGCGAGTGACCCCTCTGTGGGAATTCAGGTCACAAAGCCATGGCTTGCCCCCTAGGGTGGGGTCACAGGAGCTAGACCCCCCTCAGTGGACTACAGTCTAATAAGGAACAGTGGTAGGGCAGGGGCCATCCTTTACAGATGGCTTTTTTACTGCTTTTTTCTTGGAGGCAGGGATGTGCAATGATGCCAGTGTCCACCCCACCCCGAAACTTAAGGTGCCAGCCACACAGGATCCCCAGCCCCTGCCAGGGGTCCTTATTGCACCTGACACACTGCCCCCTTCCCCCCAGAGAGGGAAAGTCATCTGTAGGATGCTCAATCACTCTCTTCCCCCAGCTGGCCCTCCGACTCTCAGGTCCATCTCCGAACCTGGGATGCTGGTGCCTCAGAAGGATGCCTTGCCACTGCACTGGTGGGCCTGCTAAAGAAATAGAGTTATAAATGTACATCAAAATTTTTCCATGCTCTCACATAATTCTGTAATTTTCATATTTTGACTCCAAACTATTAACATAGCAATTTTTTCACACCACCTCATGAACATGGCCGGTGCCATTTTTCAAATCCTTGACAAAATGTGTTTTCTCACTTGTGGTGTAAAATTATGTTTTAGTCCACGTTCTATAAATATCACATGTCGTGTTTAAAAGAGGGAGTCATAAAACAACTATGTTGAAAATCTGGGGTGAAAATTTAAAATAAAAAATTAAGGAATGTGTGCAGTACCAGCCTTAAGCCCAGTGTGCAGTGTTTTGTGATCCTGTGCCAGTGTGGTGTGTTTGGGGTGAGCTCAGTGAGCCAGGTGGATAAAGTGAGGCAAGGGAGATGGTGCTGCCATGCATCACCATCCCCCAGCCTAGGAAGGAAGGATGGGTGGGTAGGTAGGTAGGTAGGTAGGTAGGTAGGTAGGTAGGTGGGTGGGTGGGTGGGTGGGTAGGTAGGTGCTGGTGGGTGGGTGGGTGGGTGCAGGGTTGGCTGCACAAGCCAGGTACCATATAGTGCTGCCAGAGGGCCCTATTCTTTGGCTGACAGGTGGACACTTTGCCTTGTGCATCTGTATCTGTAGCTACATGGTAGCACATGAACCAGAGGTCCTTGCACTTCCACAGCCCACCAGATAGCACCACATATTCTTTGCACCCATTGTAGCAATCCACCTCATATACTGAGGTTTCAAAACAACTAGGCAGTCTATGCTTCTATGGAACCTGTGGCACTGACCCAAGAGCAATAAATACTCTCTTGAGAAACTGCTTACCTTATAGGTGAACTCATGTTTTATTAAATGTGCTTTACAATCCTGCTGCAAAAAAATAGTGCAAGGTGCAGGGTTTGATTAAAACAGTGACCGAACTACAGCATTCAAAACAACAAATGATGCCAGCACTAAGTAAGCACTATCATCCTGGTGACACAATCTCAGGCAGCTGGCCAGACAGCATGTGTGCATGTGAGGTGCATGCATCAATCACCTGATGTTTCTGTGAATGCTATCCTCCGAGCTTATTGGCTCATGAGCAGACTCTCCATTCATGCACAAATTATGCATATTCGTAATGGGTGAGTAACAACCAAGCTCAGTGCACACAGAAGCAGAGTGTGCTGCCTCTGCATTGCATTCTGAGTGATGAAGTTCTCACCCATATAAACTAAACAATAATTAAAAACTGTAATATCTTTACGTTAAAATGCAAGCCTATAAATAGAAAAAGGAAAAATAATAAAATAACAAAAGTGTAGGAAGGAGCAAGAAATACAAAATAAAAAGATGAAAGAGGGCGAGGGTATGGCAAAAGACAAAAAAAAAAACAACAACACAGGAACCGTTCAGTTTCTGTATTGCAAATTTCATCGCATGCTGGGATTAGATCCCCAGTCACCTGTTTTGCAGATTGTGACATAAGCTACACCATAGGAAATGTGACTTAATTACCTGCAGCTTTAAAAGTACTTCAAAAGCAGAGTATTTATAACCTAGTCACTCTGCAAAATATCTAAAGTGCCCTAATATTTGTGTGGCAGGTGGACCCTCCCCCCAAATCTAGGTGGCACCTTGAGACTCTACCCTTCTCTTTCTCCCCCTCAAAGCCTGCTGCAGCAACATTTTTTTTTTCTTTCATCTATCTTATTTCATCTTTTCACTTTTGATAGGGTGGCCTCCTACCAGAGTCTCTCCAAATCTATTATGCCCCTCTTCATTTCTTTTCCCAGTCTCAGGTGCCTTTATTAAAATACGTGTCCCTGTTTGGTTACAGCCTGGTGATATTAAATAAATATGGGCAATACAAAAGGGGCCAAAGTACTCTGCAGGAAGTGAGAGAAGTTAAACAGGCATTTGTCAATGCCGAATGTTTGCTTGCTGGCATTAGCAGTGGACGTGCAGGAGTTAGACCGATGCAGTATAGGAATGGCATTGAAGTATTGAACTGACACCAGCTCCACCCTCGCCCTGCAGAGATAGACAGGCATTGGGGTGTGCATTTGGGTCATCGCCCCCATGATGGGCACAGCATTTCAACTCACCCTACCCTTCAGACACTGACAAGTGTTGAGGTGTGCCTTGGGGTGTTTGGACTTTACATTCACCTCATTCCATAAGGAAATACACTGAAATTGGTGCAGTATAGGAGAATGGGGAGCACTGTGGGGCCAAAGGGTCCAAGGCGCACTTCGATGCCTGCCACTGGCTGCTGGGTGGGGGCCGGGGTGGAATGGCATGAGCATTACTGTCAACAATCCCAAGTCACACCCCGATGCCTATCAGTCCCTACAGGGTAGGGCGTTATGGTTGAAAACCCTAATTCCCTGGGCATTTCTCGGTATTTGTACTCCAAGTTTTCAACATGGGCTTTTTGTGACCACACCACATGAACAATGACACTATCAGTTCATTAGGCAAAAGGTGATTTTGCACAGTGACAATGCCATTTGAACAGAATGTGAAAAAGGACAACTGTACTGTTCATGAGGAGGTATAAAAAATGGTATTGTTGAAAATCGAGTGAAAATATAAAAAAAACAGTGAAGTCACGAGTGTGCATAGAAACTGCAACATGCACCCATAATGTAATTAGTTTTTTTTTTTTTCAAGTCTGTTTATCTCTCCCAGGCACCAGAACTCTCTCGGACCTATCCACTCACCTATGCCGCTCTACCACCCACTGTGAACCCTGTCATCTTCAAGGGTGTTACTTTTTCCCCCGAGCCCCAAGGCGGATGAAGGGCCAAGGAGTCTGAAAGGGCAGTGGCAGGATTCCAGTATTGGGTGTGTGGCAGTTCAGCACCAGGATGGCCATCGCCTATCTGGGATGGAGAGGCTGTTTACATAGTTTACGCCCCAGACATGGGATGTGCAATGCTGTCAGCCCACGACGTGGGTACTCCCACTCATGTCCAGAAGACAGCTGCCTAGCATCTTCCCTGTTTGTGAGCCCCTGTGTGCCACAGTGCTGCCGGTCTCCACCGGGGGCCGCTGCTGCACTGGGCTACCCCTGGATCCCTCCCCGAGAGAGGAGAACAGTCCTCCAGATGCTCGATCCTCTCTCTCTCCCCTGCTGACCTTTGGGGGGTCTGGGCTCGTTCCTGAACCCGGGTCGCCAGTGTGGCACGAGGTGTGGCGTCCAGCGCCTCAACCCTCCACGCCACAGGGCCGACTGACATAATGTAATTAGTTTGGGGATTTTTTACAGCAGATTTTCAACATAGGTATTTTGGGACCTCCACTCATGAACAGTGTCACTGTGATTTTCTTAATCTGTCCCGAACACTGATTTCCCACAGCGACCATGCTATTCTGCGCCGAAAATGTGAAAACACATTTCATCCAGGGTGTGAAAAATTACAGCTGTACTGTTCATAAGGAAGTGTGGAAAAATGTCAATGTTGAAAATCTGGACTGAAAATATTACAAATTCGTGAACTTTCGAGGGTGTGTGGAAATTGCGCAATGCACGCTCATAATACAGTCATTTTATGGACTTTTGTCACCAAATTTTCAACATAGCCATTTTAACACCTCTGCTCATGAACAGTGTCACTGTGATGTTCTTAATCTGTCCCAAACATTGATTTTGCACACTGACTGCGCCATTGTGTGCTACTTGTGCGAAAACACATTTTGGGGAAGATGTGAAAATGATAGCTGTACTGTTCATAAGGAGGTGTGGAAAAATGGAAATGTTGTAAATCTGTAGTGAAAATATTAAAAATTCTGAAAGTTACCAGCATGCATAGGAACTGCACAACGCACTCTCGTAAAACAGTCATTTTTGAGAATTTTTTCTCCAAATTTTCAACATAGGGTTTTTAGGGGCCTACCTTATGAACTGTGACACTGTCATTTCATTAATCAGTCCCTAAAGGTGGTTCCATACAGTGACCACAAAATCACCTTTCAGGACCGAATAACAAAATGACAGTGACTGAGTTCATGAGGTGGGGTCCCAAGAACCCCATGTTGAAAATTTAGTGAAAAAATTTCCAAAAATGGGCGAGATATGCATCAAAGTTAAAAAAAAAAAAACATTTATGTCATTATACAGCTGACTGGCATTAGTGGTGGGTGAAGTGGCCGAAATTTGCTCCATGAAGTGATTTGCGGAGTAACGCAGAATCTGCGAAGTATTCCGCAATACGAAGTGGAGTACTTTGCATTATATTGGGGAATGCAAAGTCCATTGAGAACAATGACTTTGCATTATTCCACCTTCCCAAACCACTTCTTCACTAATTTTAAGGCAAAGTACATTGAAATGAATGTACTTCACCTCACTTCGCCTTGTTTTTAAGCTCCAAAGGCGAATGTTGCAGTGCTTCATGGGATTGCAGATCACATGGGCTCTAGATTGTTCCACACAGCCTCAGTTCTGTGCAGTGTGTGTGTAGTGGAAGATGGAGACAGTTTCCTCTCAGTGCTCTGCAATTCAAATCCTCTAAATACTGTTAAAAAAGCCTTTTAGAACTTTTTTTTGCTCACAATTTAATACATAGATTGTGGGAAACCCTCCTGTGCTCATATCATCGAGTGTTTATTGTTTGTGTGTGGATTTTGAATGTTAATTTAGAAAAGTCAGTCTGTGTACTATGAAGCGTGCTTTGGGGGAGGGGCGTATCTGTGGTGTAGTAGATTAACTGGGAGAAAAAGGCAGTCTTTCTGTTTTGGTTATATTTTTCTTGTATAACTGTGTTAATGTACACAGTAATATTGTCAGTAATTATTGACATTTTTTTGCTGATTGTTGTGGTGCAGCAGTGTATAATTTCAGTTTGTTTAAAACTTTTGGCTATATTACTAAAGGTTTTCAATTTGCTATGCATTGCTTGTAGTGAGTGAGTGTGTGATGCATGCCATTAAATCAGACACCTTTTATTGTGCTACAGAGTAATTGCAGCAGTGTGAACCTGCATGAATTTTTTATATTGCTTTGTGGTATCTTTCCTGGTAGTGGACTGTTACTGCCATGCCACACCCCTCCCCCAACTGGCAAAAGGTATTCTTTTACAGATTTGGATTTGTGACTTGTGAGCACTGGTTAGGTGTTGTTGTGCCTTTGCATCTGCATCTCATATGTGTGCACCACAATCTTAATTTGTCTGTGTGCTTGCAGTACACCATTAATTCTGGGAGACTTTGCATTTTTTTGTTACCATCTCATTTCACTTTGTCTGCATTGGGAAATTTTCTGGACACAAGACAATAGCAAATTAATTCTGGTGACTGTGTGTGACCACTGCACACATGACAGAGGGCACCATTAATTCTGGGAGACGTTGCATTTTTTGTTACCCTCTCATTTCACTTTGTCAGCACAGGGGAACTTTCTGGGCACAAGACAGTAGCATTTTGGGGATGTAAATTAATTCTGGAGACTGTATGTGACCCCTGCACACATGGCTGACTGTGCCATTAACTCTGGGAGACTTTGCATTTCTTATTACGCTCTCATTTCACTTTGACAGCACTGGAGAATTTTATGAACACAAGACAGTAGCATTTTGGGGATGCACATTAATTCTGGTGACTGTGTGTGACTACTGCTTGCATGACGTCTGAGTGCACCATTAATTCTGGGAGACTTTGCATTTCTTGTGCTCTCATTTCACTTCATCATCGTCAGCACTGGGGAGTTTTCTAGACATAAGACATGAGCATTCTGGGGATGCACATTAATTCTGGTGACTGTGTGTGTGAAGGGCTGCCAATATTATTGTCACTTCACCTTACTTCACCTTACTTCACGTTAAGGCGGAATGACAATGCAAAGTAATAATTACAAGGTGAAGTGAGCCTTTTGCATTGGCTACTCTGTGAGTGGAGTGACAATGTGAAGTGCCCACTTTGAGGGCACTTCACCAGCGAAATATAAGTTTGCTGCATCTCTAATCATCATTTCTTCAGTTCATGGTCGGCGTTGAAGAGTGCAGACATGTTCCCAGTCCACCGCAGATCATCACACCAGCCTCCAGAGGTAAGTATAGGGTAAGGCGGGGGTGTGGGGAGGTGGGGTATGCAGATGGTGGGTGTGGGTTGGAGGAGGGGGGCAAGAGAGTCAACAAGGGACCTTTTTTTCTTATAGGTGTTTTTTTTTTTTTACAAAGATGATGCAGGACTTTTGCTACACTGGGGTGGGCTCCCAGCATGGCAGCTAGAAGTTTGTTTGGGGGGGCAGTGGAGCTGATGGGGGACTGGGCACCCCCATCGGCCATACAGAATTTTGCCATGCTGGGGTGGGCTCCCAGTGTGGCACCTGGAAGTCTGTTTAGGGGGGCAGTAGAGCCAACAGGGATTGGGCACCCCTGTCGGCCACATGACTTTTGCCACACTGGGGCGGGCTCCTACCATGGCACTTGGAAGTCTGTTTGGGGGGAGCAGTGGAGCTGATGGGGGACTGGGCACCCCCGTCGGCCATACAGTGTGCGGGGGGGGAGCACATGAGCACACTGTGCTGGGCTTCCAGCATGCTACTTGGGTGTTTGTTGGGGGGGATCCAAGAAAAAAAAAATGGAGCTGTCTATGACAGCAGTTCAGATGCAGTGCTGATGTGTAGGCAGTTTGCATACTGCCGACGACAATATGTAAATTGCCTGCCAATGGCAGTATGCAAATTGCCTACATGTTACCACCACTGATTGTAGCGGTGTTTTACTTTGAACTGTACGCCACTGCATCTGAACTGCTGTCATAGACATCTCAGACATTTATTGGTGCGGTGCAGCCATGCCTGCAAAAAGGAGCAAGGCATTGGAAGCGGGGGTGACACACCTACAAAAACTCGTACAGTGGCACTATGTTTCTTGCACATGCTTGCAAGCAAACAAAAAGTAGTGAACCTGGTAGGTTTAAGTCGAAAGTCTGGTCCTGATATGGTACTGTGGGGATCTCAGACAAAGAAAAGACCACATGTAAGAGACATCTCTTGGTGCTCTGTTATATACCCACACCAGGCCACATGTTTAGCATAATGTAGAGCACTGTAGTGGTCCTGGTGTTAAATGGTCCTGAGATGAAACTTACATAGTTTTCAGGTTCAGGTTTCAGGTTGCGGGATGTACTGGTGATATGTTCAGATCCACACCCGTAACAGCCCCCTGTAAAAACAGAGTTTTATTTCCCTGTTCGCTCCTAAAGGAGTGGGTAGTCATAAAAATAAAACTGCAGCCTGATAAATACATTTTTTGCCACTTTTGGGATTTGTAGCAACTTCCAGCATTTTTATGTGTCGCACCATGTCTCCTTGTGAAATAGGAGCGAGTCGGAGCAAGGAAAGCCTTGCTGGATAGTGTAAATGTAATTAGTAATGCTCCCAAAAGGGAGAAACATGTGTGCAAAAATGCACCAAATAGTGCATGACCTCAGAATAGAGCCAAGGCACATAAGAGAAAAAAATCCTGACTTAAATAGTTTATGCAGACTGCTAGGCAGTTGTTAACCTAGCAATGTATATATGGGTCCAATTGAAATATTTGCTGTCAGCTGCACATTCCAACTGACAGCTAAGTAGCTCCTTCATGTAAAATAAACTGTCATACAGATAAACTGCTGCATATTCAAGGATAGTTTCCTGGTACCTGGTAGGTGTCAGTGTGGCTCAGTTGGTAGCACATCCACCTTTGGACCAGAAGGTCATAGGTTCTCGTCCCACATCGGGATTGGGCTTGTACCTAAAAATCGCTGGCATCCGAGTGCAGTATTGGGGGTTGCTGTACTGCTGGGGTGTGCCGTCCTTCAGATGAGACATTAAACTGAGGCCCCTTCTACCCATCCTGGTGTTGTCCTGGTGGGTGTCTAGGTGGAAGTAAAAGAACCCAGAGCACTTCTCGCAAAGAGTACAGGACATTACCGGTGTCCTGGCCAACATTCCCCTTCCCATAACTAGTTCATGCAATTATCCAGACTGCGTGTGGGTGATGATGTGTGATATGGCCGCCACTACACATTCAGTTACTTCACTACTAGTCTGGCATTGTTTGTAAAGTGCTTTGGGATACACTGTGTATGAAAAGCCCTACATAAATGCTGATTCTTCTTCTTCTTCTACCAGTTGAAGTACAACAGTGAAGTTATTTATTTCAACAATTAATAAACAACAGGGGATAGCCTCTTACCTGAAGATAGATGTCTAGGTCTGCTCTAAGGAGCCAGCGGCCCAAACAGAGGTTTATTTATAGTGCTCATCATACCTATGACACTAGATAAGGAGGTGGGGCTACATACACTAATGAGCCATTAAGTATGTAAGCTGAATATTTACTCTTATGTTTGAAAATAGAATAAAAATGCAAATACCTAAGCATGTATTGTATTCTATTAAACTGTGTTTGACCTATTTGATCCCCCAAATGTTTGTATTAGTGTAGACATCCTAATGTATTAGTATAGGGTCGGATCAATAGACCATGTCATGTGTATGATGCTGTAGCCAGACAGTATATAAGCACCCACTGTGCTCACTTCAGGCAGATTAGACTAGAGAACAGTACCTGTTGTATGTATTGTTGATTAATACACAGATGATAGCAAAGACAACTTATGCCAAGTATTGCTACTCTGTGGCAGCATCTACTGGGGAAGAGTAGTGCTGAAAGCTCAAGTTAGAGCTATGTTTATTATTTTATTGATTTCTAGTTATTTTTAGTTAATTTTTAACTCAAAATAAAATTCACACTAAGCATCCGGTGTGTTTCAAAATCAACTGCTGTGTCTGTTGTTCTCTCTTCCCACACTCTTTCACAATTTGTAGTTTTGCAAATTTAATTAGTTTAAAGTAGAGCTTTTGTTTTGTGTATTGAAGTAGTACTGTGTGGGGGTGGGGTGCTGTTTAGGCTTATGAGCAGCTTGAGCAGTAGTCTTATTTGTTTTCTGCAGTCTTTCTTAGTTATTTTTTGTCTGCAGTCTGTGATTTATTTTATTTCTGTAGTACAGTTTATGTGTTAAAGTGAATTATTTTTCTCAGTCTGTTAATATATTGATTGTAGTTCTTTTGTTTAGTTAATTAAGGGAATGTTTTACTTTAATAGTTACAGTTACTCATTTACAGTTACCTCATCTTGTTGTTGTGTGTCTTGTTATTCCCAGTTCCACCTCATCCAAGAAGAGGTGGCAGAGGAGGAGACTGCCTGTTAGAGAACTTCTTAACTGTTGCAAAAAATGTACCTCCAGTTTCTTTACTGTTTTTCTCTGTCTTGCTGTATTACTTTATTTATGGAATGCTCTTATTATAGTTAACATTTATTTGAAACATATTTTTTTTATTATTTAGTAGTTTCCGCCTTCCTTCACAGTCAAGTTAAATTTAATTTTTATGAATCATTTAAAGAAATATACATTCACTTGTATCAACTCCAACACATATATTTCATTCAAAATGAGATGCAGAACATCCTCCTTCTCCCCCCCTCCTCCTCCCACCATCCCACCTACCTCAGTCATGTTTTCCAGTTTGGGCTGTCAATCCAGTCTTACTTTGTGACTCACTCACTTTTGCAGTGCATAAATCATCCACCAAAACACCCATTGCCACCCCTCTACTGTTCCAGTATGACCACTATGTAAAATTAAGGGCTTCAAAATCCATAGGTTAGTATCTATCAGCATCAGGCCATACTACTTCTATGGGTGCTGAGGTAGACACTGTTAAATGTACTGCAGGTGCTGGAGGCAGGTGGTGATACAAGAATCTGTGCTTTAATGGAATACATTCCATTCTCATGTCATGCACATGGTCATGGTTACATTCTCGCTAACATAAATCTAATTTTCATCAATCATTTAAAGAAATATACATTTATTTGCATTAACTCCAACATATCACCCTCATCCAAAATGAGGTGAGAGAGTCTCCTCCTCCTCTCTTAATGGTGACAGTCACGGTTACATTAAAATAAATTATAACTTTCATTACGCATTTAAAGAAATACATATTTACTTGCATCAACTTCAAACATGTCTACCTTTCCAAAATGAAGTGAGAGCTGTCAAGTCACTGTCATGGTCACAGTAAACAAAACTGAATTGTTATTAATTATTTAAAGAAATATGCATTTAGTTGTGTCAATGCCAACACATCAACCTCATTCAAAATAAAGATGGCAGAGTCTCCTCCTTCCTCCATGGTCTTGGTTATGGCAGAGTCTCTTCATTTCTTTATGGTCACAGTCCTGGTTACATTAAAATAAATTTGAATTTTCATTTAAAATAATATCCATGTACTGATGTTGACTCCAACACATGTACCTCATCCAAAATGAGGTGAGAGAGTGTCCTCCTGTCATCATGTCACAGTCACATTAAACTAAATTTAATTTTCCATATTCATTTAAAGAAATATACATTTATTTGCATGAACTCCAACACATCTGCTTCATTGAAAATGAAATGAATCAGTCTCCTCCTGTCATTACAGTCACATAAAACAAAATCTAAATTGAATTAATTATTTAAAGAAATATACATTTACTTGCAATGATTTCCACACATCTAAATATTCTAAAATGAGATGCCAGCTCATGTGGTTGACACAAACATCTCAGAAAAAATCCAGAAGCTCTGATTTCAACTTTGTTTAGCATTTCATATCATTTCCCCTAAAGTACAGTTCACAAACCATGCCATGGGTACTAAAACACCATGTAGCAACATGAAGCAGCTTGCTATATTTTGGGAGACATTAGAACAATCCAGGAGCCCTGAGTTAATATCTGTTTAGCAAGTTTCATAATTTCCCTTAAAGTGCAGTAGAGAATGCTGCGATCACAGAATCTTTCATCAGCATTGTGGACTTAGGTCTATAGAAAAATTGAGGCACTTTGATTTCATCTCTGCTTGTAAGTTTGCATGATTTGCCCTAAAATGCAGTATAAGAACTGCATTGTGGGTACTAAAACATAATGGGGCACCATGTAGCAGCATGCAGCAGCTTGCTACAATTTTGGGGGACCTCAGATATATTCAGGAGCTTCCATTTTATCTCTGTTTAGCATTTTGCACCATTTCCCCTAAAGTGCAGTACAAGAACTGCATCAGGGGTACTAAAACACAGAGTGGTATCAGGTAGTAGCATGCAGCAGCCGGTTATGTTTTTGGGGGACTTTAGAAAAATTCAGGTGCTTTGATTTAATCTCTTTTTAGAATTTTCACCAACTCTCTTAAAGTGTAGTAGAAAATACTGTGATCACAGAATCTTTCATCAACACTGTGGACTTAGTCTGTCTCGGATGTCCTCCTCCCATCCAGCTTCTCCACTATCGTGTATGGTCTAATTAACGTAAACACATCTTCTGTATTCATCATAAGTCATCCATCCAATGACGCTGCCTTAAATGAGAGAAACAGGAGTAGAAAACAGAGTCCGACATGACCAAAGAACTTTTCCGAATTTAGAATTCTGGTTGGACACAGTGTTAACTTAAATAATCAGATCTGGCATGGACACATGCAGGCACTTCCAGGGAATACTGCTGAGCAGCTGTCATGAGTAGACATGCCTTTTATGAGCTCCATGTCTAACCTTTAAAATATCATTTTTGAACTAGTTTTTTTGGGAGCTTCTTCAGCCTTTGTAACCAAACAATTAAGTAAGGATGAACTCTACTGCACAAGAAGTCTTCTATGCAACAAGGCTGCTTTTATTGTAGTTTTACTTTCACACTCAGTAACCAGGGCAACAGTTTTGTGGCTGTCGCCACTTTTTCAGGCCCAAAACAGTGTTGAATCTAAATAAAACAAATAAAAACATTTTTTTACTAACAACTACTTAATAAATAATATTCTGTCACATAACAGTGACTATGTCTCCACTAAATCCCCAGAGGGGTGTATGATTATAGGATTTTGTCTTATTCATTTCATAAAATTTTACTGAAGAAATGTTTTGTGGTTGTTTCATGAATAAAATGGACCCCCGTGAGGTACCCCTTATGCACTTTCTAATTGTCTAGATAGTACAAAATATTTCTTGTTACTCACATCTTCTTATCTGTTAGTTATCATGTTTTGACAATTAAATGTTGACATTTTCCATAGTTCAGTGCACCTGTATATGCATACAAAAAAGGGGAGCTGATAAACAACTGTGTCCTTCTTGTTTAATGGCCTTGCAATTAAAAAAGAAAGTTGACCAGTAATGAGTCCAAATCACTTACATAATGTCCTTCCCATTAACAACATCTTTCAAACAGTCCCTTCTGTGTTAGGTCTTACTCCTTGGATGTTAAGGATTTGTATACTAGCATCAGACATGAGGAAGGACTAGCAGCCCTAGAGAAGGTTTTGAGGGAAAGGGAAGGCTAGTTTCTTCCTTGAGAATTTTTATTAGGATTGACAGAATTAGTATTTAATAAAAATATTTCAGATTTGAAAAGTACTTTTATATGCAGGTGAAGGATACAGCCGTAGGGAGCACCATTGCCCCATCATATGCCAACCTTTTCATGCGGAAATTTTAAACCACACACATTTTAAATGCAGAGATGAATTCTTTCTTTAAAAACATCAGGGAATCGACATGCTTCATAGATCATGTACTCGTGATATGGGAAGGCACAAGGGAGGATTTGGACAGATTTACGGACAACATTAGGGACTACTCATTGGCAAGCATTTAAACTAGCCAAAGGGGAGGCACTGAAAAGGAACAGGGACATCCCAGCCTCCCCCCACAAAACACAGTAGTTAGAGAGGTAAACACCAAGGCAGAGAAGTCAGTAGGGAGCAGGACAGGGATAAATGCAGAAAAAGGCAGTAAGGTCAGGGATGGGGCTAGAGGGGGTAAGGTCATAAAAAATAAATGGAAGGTGATGAATACCAATGCCTGCAGTCTGTGCAACAAGCTCCCTGAACTAGTGGCCTTGATGAAAGAGGGATGCCTGGATATTGTGGCAGTCACTGACACATGGTACACAGAGAACCATGACTGGGATGTCAACATACCAGGACACACAGTCTACAGGAGGGACAGGGTGGGTAAAAGAGGAGGAGGAGTAGCTCTCTATATAAGGGAAGAGATTAAAGCAACAGAACTAAAGAGTAAACAGGAAGTTGATGAGTCACTACGGGTCACCCTGGAGACAGGAAATGGCACCACAATCTGCATGGGGGTTGTGTACAGACCCCCATCTCAGGGGGAGGAAATGGACAAGGAAATGATAGAAGGCATCCTTAAAATGGCAGAAAAAGGGGAGATATTGTTGATGGGGGATCTGAATATGCCAGATGCTAACTGGAGTACCTTTGCTGCAGGCACATCCAAGAGCAGGGTCATTCTTAATGCCCTACAGGGGGCATGCCTCAGAAAGCTAGTGTTGGAACCAACTTGGAAGAGAGCAATCTTAGACCTGGTACTCTCTAATGGGGAAGGAGAAAGGATCTCAGATTTAGAAGTGGGTAGCCATCTGGGAACAAGTGACCACCAAACAGTGTGGTTCACAATAAAACAGCCATAGAGTCAAGCCATACAAAAACAAGAGTATTGGATTTTAGGAAGGCTGACTTTGGGAAAATGAGAGAGTGCCTCAGAAAAGCATTAGCAAATGGGCAAGAAGGAGGGGTGGAGGAACAATGGGGAATAATCAAAACTGCCATCACAGAGGCAACAAGCCTTTGTGTAAAGCAAATCAACAAAACAAAATGAAGGAAAAAACCACTATGGTTCTCAAAAGAGGTGGCAGGGATGGTTAAGGAGAAAAGGATAGCATTCAGGAAATATAAGGAAACACAGAAGGAGCAGGACAGAGAACTTTATCAGTTAAGGAAGAAGGAGGAGGGGAAGGCAGTCAGAATAGCAAAGGCACAAACTGAGGAAAAGACAGCCAACTCTGTTAAGAAGGGGGATAAAACCTTTTATAGGTACATTAGGGAGTGAAGAAAGACCAAGGTAGGGATACAGAGACAAAATAAAGGGGAGGGAGAGTGGGCAGAGGGTGACAGTGAAAAAGCAGGGATACTGAATGAATATTTCTGCTCAGTATTCACAATGGAAGAGGAGGGAGAGGTACCTAAACCAAACAAGAGAGAAACTCTGAATAGGGGGGTTGATACTAATCCATTCACAGAAGAAAGGGTTTTGAAAGAACTCTTAAAACTGAGGGTGGACAATGCAATGGGGCCTGATGGGATTCACCCAAGAATTCTAAAAGGACTAAGGGTAGAACGAGTAACACCACTGACTACTCTCTTTAACAAATCGTGGGAGGATGGGGTGGTACCTGAGGACTGAAGGAAGGCAAATGTGATTCCACTTCACAAAAGTGGAAGCAGGGCAGAGGCAGGAAACTACAGACCAGTTAGTTTGACTTGAGTGGTAGGGAAAATGATGGAATCACTTCTGACGGATATAATTGTTGAGTACCTAGAGGCCAGTGGGGCACAGGACCCAAGGCAGCATGGTTTCACTGCAGAAAGGTCATGTCAGACAAACCTAATAGATTTATTTGACTGGATGACCAAAGTAGTAGACCAGGGAGAGGCTGTGGATCAATCAATCAATCAATCAAACTTTATTTTTAAAAGGCGCTTTTCTCAAAACCAAAGCGCCTGTACAGTTTCATAAAACAATAAATACAGCAAAATTAAAACTAATGTAAATCATTAAAAGCTATACTAAAAAGGTGGGTCTTCAGAGCTCCTTTAAAACTTAGGACAGTCGGGCAATTTCGCACCTGATGAAGTAGAGAATTCCACAGGGTCAGAGCCATAAAACTAAATGATCTAGCCCCTGAAGTTTTCAAACGAACCCTGGGAATCTCTAGCAATCCCTTGTCAGTGGATCGGAGGGGGTGGAAAGGACAGTAGGGGCAAAGGAGCTCTTTCAGGTAAGTAGGTCCCTGATCATGTAGGGCTTTATAGGTCAGCAAACTGACCTTGAAGGTGATTCGCCAAAACACTGGCAGCCAGTGCAGTCTGTGAAGCACAGGCATTATATGGCTGGATCTAGAAGATCCAGTCAACTACCTGGCCGCCGCATTCTGCACTAACTGAAGACGGCGAAGTTCAACCCCCGATAGCCCTAGGTACAGGGAGTTGCAATAGTCAAGGCGGGAGGTAACGAAGTCGTGGATCAACATTGGAAGATCCTCTGGAGGAACCAGGTGCTTCACCCTGGCAATGTTCCTCAGTTATGGAAAAAAGAAGTTTTGACCACCGCTGACACCTGAAATTTAAGCGTCAGGCAGTCATCAATTATTACGCCAAGATTCCGCACCTGATCTGAGGTCGTCAGCTGAACGCCCCCAAGCCATAAGCCTGAGGGTGATCCATCCGGCAGACCCGCCTCACAGCGACCTTTGTCCATGACCAACACCTCAGTTTTCTCCGGGTTTAGCCTTAGCCAACTCCCATTCATCCAGTCTTGGATTTCGACAAGGCAGTTATTAAATACAGACAAGGCAGCATCCTGGCCGGGCACAAAAGACATATTCAGCTGGGAAGCATCTGCATAGCAATGAAAACCCAAACCGTGTCATCTAATAATCGCTCCCAACGGCAGCATATACACTGCAAACAACATATGCGCTATGATAGAACCCTGTGGTACCCCACAGGATAGGGAGACTGATGCCGAGGAAAAAATTCCCGACACCACTCTCTGAGTCCTACCCTCGAGGTAAGATCGAAACCACCTGAGGACCGTATCAGATAGTCCACAGATGGACCGCAAACGCTCTAACAGCACACCATGGTTGACAGTGTCAAATGCTGCGGAGAGATCAATAAGTACCAAGATAGAACGGGTCCTACGATCTCTCGCTATTAGGAGGTCATTTAGTACCCGAACAAGTGCTGTCTTGGTACTATGCCTTTTCCTAAATCCAGACTGGAGACAGTCGTAGATATTGTTGTTGGTCAGATGATCCTCCAACTGCACTGCGACCACCTTCTCGATAACTTTACCCAGAAAGGGTAAGTTAGAGACTGGTCTGTAATTTGCTAGACAGTCTGGGTCTAAGGAGGGCTTCTTTAATGGAGGCTTAACTATAGCCTCTTTAAGGGGATCTGGAAAGATCCCCCTGTCCAAAGACTTGCAGACTGTCAGAGCCAGGACTAGGCTGATTTTATCCATACAACCCACTAAAAGGCATGTGGGACCAGGGTCTAAATCACAGTTGGTCGGTCGCAATGCTCGGATGATCATCACAATATCATCGATTGTGGGGAGGCTGAAGTCAGACCATACAAACTGAGTGTTCGACATCTCCTGCCGACCATCACCGCTCCCATTAGAGAGGGAAGAACGGATGTCCGATCTGATTTTGGCAACCTTATCTGCAAAGAAGAGAGCAAACACCTCACACCGTTCTTGAGAAAAAGCTCTTCTGGGCTGAAGACAGACTGGATTGCACAGTCTGTCCACAGTCCGAAAGAGCTGAGCTGGTCTATTCTGTGCAGCCACTATTCTCTGGATAGGAATTCTGCCTTCTTACGAGAGATTGCAGATTGATAGGCCATAATGGTCCATCAAACTAAGCCTGTCATCATCCAGACCGGACTTCCACCAACGCCTCTCTAGCCTTCGTCCAACCCTCCTCAACTCCCTCACGGTCTCGTCGAGCCAAGGAGACCTGGGGTAAAGAGTGAGAGGATGAACACGAACAGGTGCAATAGAATCCAGGGCCCCTGTCACTGCCTTATTTTAAGCATGTACCAGGTCACCTGGATCTAGGCAATCTATCGGTAGGCCCGATAGGTCCAATACCACCATCAGGTCATCCGGGGACACACCCCTTAAAGGGCGGTACCGGACCATCTCCGAAGGGGCTCACCTAATAGGGGTGCCCTCAAAACTGAACCTAATGGAGTGATGGTCGGACCATCCGACCGGTTCCACCACCAAGTCAGATATCCACATCCCCACACCCTCACCCAGGATATACTCAAAGGATCTGGTGATTCCCACTGGTACCTCCACCAGGCCCAGTTCTGACTTAAAACATATGGCAACACCCCTGCCCCTATGATCCTGCCTCGGGTGGTGTATCACCGAGTACCTGACTGGAACTGCTGATGCTAAGACTGGCCCAGCATTTTCATCCAGCCAAGTCTCGGTGATGCACGCCAGGTCAGATGACCCTACAAGATTGGCTATAATGGCTGTCTTGTTTTTAATGGACCTGGCATTGCACAACATCACCCGAGTAGGATGAACCTCCGAAGATGACCGCCTTGCCTGCTGATCATAATCAGAACCCTTGGGTATGGGCACCAGACAGGGAGATCCCCTCTCCAGTGCCCATTTCGCCCCAGGGCGTCTCCTTGACCCCACTATCCCTATCCGCCCACTCCTTTCCATTCATTCCCATTCCATAGGATATGACCTACCCAGATTTTAGCAAGGCATTTGACACAGTCTCACATAAAGGATTAATATACAAGTTAGCCAGCCTTGGAGTGGGTCCCAAGGTGGTAGCCTGGATAAAAAAATGGCTGGACAACAGGAAGCAAAGAGTAATAGTAAACAGAGTCCACAGTGAAGAAAGGATGGTAACTAGCGGGGTACTGCAGGGTTCGGTATTGGGACTTGTCCTCTTTAATGTCTTTATAAGTGACATTGGAGTGCACCTGGAAGGAAAGGTATGTCTCTTTGCAGATGACACAAAGATCTGCAACAGGGTTGATACACAAGGTGGGGTGGAAAGAATGAAAAGGGACTTGGCAAGGTTGGAGGAATGGTCAAATATGTGGCAGCTCAGATTCAATGCAAAGAAGTGCAAGGTAATGCATCTGGGAAACAAAAAACCCAGGGGAAGAGTTCACAATGGGAAGTGAGTTAATAACAACAACAAAAATCAAAAGAGACCTAGGAGTAATTATATCAGATGACCTAAAGGTGGGCAAGCAATGTGAGAAGGAAGTAAGGATGGCTAGGGGATACTGGGATGCATAGGGAGAGGCATCAACAGTAGAAAACAGGAAGTTGTTATCCCTCTGTACAGACAGTTAGTGAGACCCCATCTGGAGTACTGCGTGCAATTCTGGAGACCCCATCTCTGCAAAGACGTAGACAGAGTGGAGGCTGTTCAGAGGAGGGGCAACCAAAATGGTGCAGCGTCTGCACCAGAAGACATCTGAGGAGAGATTAAAGCAGCTTAATATGTATACCCTGGAGGAAAGGAGGAAGAGGGGGGACATGATAGAAACTTTTAAGTATCTCAAGGGAATTAACAAAGTACAAGAGGGTAGTATCTTTCAGAAAAAGAGATGTGCAAGAACAAGGGGGCACAATATGAAGACAGAGGGGGGATGGCTCAGAGGTAATGTTAGAAAGTATTTTTTCACAGAGAGAGTTGTGGATGCATTAAACAGCCTTTCTGAGGAGGTTGTGGAGTCAGGAACAGTGGGAGAATTCAAGAATGCATGGGACAGGCATAAAGCAATTCTAGTGGGGGGTAGGAGGAAGTAAGCTGTTGATTAACTAGAATCTGCAGCTTATCCATCAGGTAGGAAATGGGCAGACTAGGTGGGCCAAGCGGCCCTTATCTGCCATCAAATTCTATGTTTCTATGTTTACATGACTAGCAGATCTCCGGACACACAACTTTCAATGGAAGCAAGTTTACAACAGGTTTCCTTCCTTGATTTATTGATCTATAAGAAAGGGCAAACTAGAGATAAAGCTTTACAGGAAGGAAACGGATAGGAAAATGTTTCTCCACTATCAGAGTTATCACAATCAAAAACTTAAGGATAGTATCACCAAATCCCAGATGATCAGAGCCAGAAGAAATAACAGTAATACACAGGAATTTATTAAGGAGGCTGACAATGTGACAGGAAGATTTGTCAGTATAGGGGTTACATGAAAGAAAAGGTACAGGGAACAGCACAGGAGGTACTGGAGACTTCACGTGAAGCACTACTGACAAGTGAAAGGAGGGAACATACAGACAATAGGATTGTTTTTTCCATCACTTACAGTCACCTGAGTGGTGACATACAGAGAATACTTACACAAAACTGGCATGTCCTTCAAACAGGTGATCCCCAGAACAGAAAGTATAGGTAGTGGCCTTTGGTAACCTCAAAGAAAAATCCTACACTCACAGACAAGCTAGTCCACACAGCACATGCTAAACAGGAACCAACTGGGAGACAGCTATTATTGAGACCCTTGAAAAATGGAAGCTTCTCTTGTGGGCAATGCTTCCAATGTAATAATACCAGTAGGAAGACATGTTTTGAGCACCCGTACACTAACAAAAAATACGACATCTGACAACATATCACATGCAAGTCGGACCATGTGATATATATATACTACAATGTGACAAGCTTAATGTAGGAAAAACAAAAAGGGAACATAGAAACAGAATAAGTGAACATAAGAGTGATATAAAGAACAGGGATCAGAGTTCCACAGTAGCAAGACACTTCAATGCAACTAGTCACTCTGCTACATTCCTCAGATTCTGGAGTTTGGAAAGGGTCAATTAATCAACCAGAGCAAACATCAGTTGGGATGATTTGGGCCTAAAAAGGGAAGTGTATTGGATCTATATAATAAACTGTTTAAACCTGCAAGTTGGTTTGAATGAATATTGTGACTGGGATCTATATTGGTAACCAGCAAGTGGAGTACAGCACATCCATGAACACTAGCAGGGGATTCTACAGAGTCCTGGGACTGTCCAGTGTTTGTTATAACCTGAACTATATGTAGCAGGTTAAAGAATAGGGCAAACCGGTTTTGATTCCCCAGCACCACGGTGTGACAACATAGCTAGATGTATCAAGAAAGAGCAAGAAAAGAAATGAAATGCATTTGTGTGGGAAGGACTATTGACTATGTATGGAAGTACAGAAAGTTTGACTAAGTATCACAGCTGGAGGGAAAAAACACTATTCAGAAGTAAAAAAGGCTAAAATAAATAACAAATGCTTTTGTATTGTGATCAAATGGCACATAGAAACATAGAAACAGAATTTGATGGCAGATAAGGACGGCTTGACCCACCTAGTCTGCCAATTTCCCTACCAAATGCATAGGCTGCAGATCCTAATTAACCAACAGCCTACTTCCTCCTACCCCCCACTAGAATTGTCTTATGTCTGTCCCATGCATTCTTGAATTTCCCCACTGTTTTTGACTCCACTACCTCCTCAGGAAGGCTGTTCCATGCATCCACAACCCTCTCCATGAAAAAAATACTTCCTCACATTACCTCTAAGCCGTCCCCCCTCTATCTTCAAATTGTGCCCCCTTGTTCTTGCACATCTCTTTTTCTGAAAGATGCTGCCATCTTGGACTCTGTTGATTCCTTTGATGTACTTGAAAGTTTCTATCATGTCCCCCCTCTTCCGCCTCTCCTCGAGTGTATACATATTAAGCTTCTTTAATCTCTCTTCGTATGTCTTCTGGTGCAGACCCTGCACTGTTTTAGTTGCCCTCCTCTGGACAGCCTCCATCCTGTCTATGTCCTTGTGGAGATGGGGTCTCCAGAACTGGACACAGAACTCCAGATGGGGTCTCACCAACTGTCTGTACAGGGGGATAACAACTTCCTGTTTTCTACTGGTGATGCCTCTCCCTATGCATCTCCGTATCCAACCGGCCCTCCTTACTGCCTTCTAACATTGCTTGCCCACCTTAAGGTCATCTTATATGACTACACCCAGGTCCCTTTCCATTTCTGTTGTTGTTATTATCTCACCCCCCATTGTGTACTCTTTCCCTGGATTTTTGTTTTCCAGGTGCATTACTTTGCACTTCTTTGCATTGAATCTAAGCTGTCAAACATTTGACCATGTCTCCAACCTTGCCAAGTCCCTTTGCACCCTCTCCACCTCACCTTCTGTATCAACCCTGTTGCAGATCTTTGTGTTGTCTGCAAAGAGACATACTTTTCTTTCCAGTCCCTCTGCAATGTTACTTATAAAGACAATAAAGAGGACGGTCCCAGTACTGAACCCTGCAGTACCCCACTAGTAACCCCCCTTTCTTCAGAGTAAACTCCATTTACTATTACCCTCTGTATCCTGTTATCCTGCCAATTTTTTACCCAGGCTACCACCTTGGGACCCACTCCAAGGCTGGCTAACTTGTATATTAATCTTTTGTGTGGGACTGTGTCAAATGCCTTGCTAAAGTCTAGACAGGCCACGTCCACAGCCCCTCCCTGGTCTACTACATAGGTTAACCAGTCAAAGAAATCTATTAGGTTCATCTGACATGACTTTCCTGCTGTGAATCCATGCTGCCTTGGGCCCTGTGCCCCACTGGCCTCTAGGAGCTCAACAATTCTTTCCATTAGAAGTGATTCCATCATTTTCCCTACTGAGATGATACTAACAGGTCTGTAGTTTCCTGCCTTTGTCTTGCTCCCACTTTTGTGAAGGAGAATCACATCTGCCCTCTTCCAGTCCTCCGATACCCCACCATCCTCCCATGATCTGTTAAAAAGGGAGGTCAGTGGTGTCACTAGTTCTACCCTTAGTTCTTTTAGAATTATTGGGTGAATCCCATCAGGCCTCATTGCTTTGTCCACCTTCAGTTTTAAGAGTTCTTTCAGAACCCTTTCTTCTGTGAATGGACTGGTATCAACCTGTCTATTCAGAGTGCTTCTGTTCTTTGATTTAGGTTCCTCCCTCCTCTTCTTCTGTGCTGAGCAGAAGTATTCATTCAGTATCCCTGCTTTTCACTGTCATCCTCTGCCCACCCTCCTCCCTTCCTTCCCTTTAGTAAGCCTCACTATCCCTTACTTCATCTTTCTTCACTCCCTAATGTACCTATAAAAGGTTTTATCCCTCTTCTTAACTGAGTTGACTATCTTTTCCTCAGTTTGGGCTTTTGCTATTCTGACTGCCTTCCCCACTTCCTTCTGCTTTAACTGGTACAGTTCTCTGTCCTGCTCCTTCTGTGTTTCCTTATATTTCCTGAATGCTACCCTTTTCTCCTTAACCTTCCCCGCCCCCTCTTTTGAGAACCACAGTGTTTTTTGCTTCATTTTGCTTTGTTGATTTGCTTCACACAAAAGCTTGTTGCTTCTGTGATGGCTTTTTTGTTTTTCCACATTGTTCCTCCACCCCTCCTTCTTGCCAGTTTGCTAGTGCTTTTCTGAAGCACTCTCCCATATTCCAAAAGTCAGCCGTCCTAAAGTCCAACATTCTTGCTTTTTTATGGCTTGACTCTATGGCTGTGTTTATCATGAGCCACACTGTTTGGTGGTCACTTGTTCCAAGATGGCTACCCACTTCTAAATCTGAGATCCTTTCTCCATCCCCATTTGACAATACCAGGTCTAAGATTGCTCCCTCCCTAGTGGGTTCCACCACTAGCTGTCTGAGGCATGCCCCAAAGGGCATCGAGAATAAACCTGTTTTTTGATGTGGTTGCAGCTAGGGTGCTCCAGCTAACGTCTGGCATATTCAGGTCCCCCATCAACAATATCTCCCCTTTTTCTGCCATTCTAGGGATGCCTTCTATCATTTCCTTGTCCATTGCCTCCCCCTGAGAAGGGGGTGTATATACCATCCCTGTGCGAATTGTGGAGCCATAACCTGTCTCCAGGATAACCCACAGTGCCTCCTCTTCTCCTTGTTTATCCTTTAGTTCTGTTGCTTTGATCCCATCCTTACATAGACAGCTACTCCTCCTCCTCCTTCTTTTTCACCCTCCCTATCCCTCTCGTAGATTGTGTACCCAGGTATGTTGACATCCCAGTCATGGTTCTCAGTGTACCATGTTTCTGTGACTGCCATGATGTCCAGATGTCCCTCTTCCATCAAGACCACTAGTTCAGGGAGCTTGTTACACAGACTATGGGCACTGGTACTCATCACCCTCCATTTGTTGATGGCCTTACCCCTTTTAGCCCCATCCCTGTCCTTACTGCCTTTTTTTGCATTTACCCCTGTCCTGCTCCCTGTTAACTTCTCTACCGTGGTGTTTATCTCTCTAACTATTGTGTTTTGTGGGAGGAGACTGGGTTTTCCCTGCTCCTTTTTAGCACCTCCCCCCTTGGCTAGTTTAAATGCTTGCCAGATATGCATTTAAACCTATCACCTAGGATTCTGGTTCCCCTCCTGGACAGATGCAGACCATTGCACCAGAATAGGCCTGTATCCCTCCAGGTGGACCCCCCCATCCGCAATGAAGCCCAAACTCTGAGCTCTGCACCAGTTTTTCAACCATTCTTTGAATCCCTTGGTGTGGTGTACTATAGCATCACCCTTGTTATAGACAGGCAGCACCTCTAAGAAGGTTACTGTATGTGCTACTTATCTAAGGCCCCTCCCAAACTCTTTAAACTCCTCTTACACTGTGCTGATCCCATTCACAGCCAGGTCATTTGTCCCTAGGTTGACAATGATATCCAGCTCCCTCCCTTGTACAGCTGCTCCTGTGATCCTGAGGATTCGCACCCTGTCCCTCCAAGCCATGGCACCAGGCAGGCACCTTACCTTCTTCTCCCCTTCGTTCCCCAGATCTACCTCCCTAATAAAAGGGGAAACTCAGTGGTATCTTTTGTTTGTTTTTAGACTATGGAGTAAGACCTGACACAGAAGGGACTGTTTGAAAGATGTTAATGGGAAGGACATTATGTAAGTGATTTGGTCTCATTACTGGTCAACATTCTCATTAATTGCACAGCCATTAAACAAGAAGAACACAGTTGTTTATTAGCCCCCCTATTTTGAATGCATATAGAGGTGTGTTGAACTAAGGAAAATGTCAAAATTTAAGTGTCAGAACATGATTACTGACAGATAAGAAGATGTGAGTAGCAAGAAATATTTTGTACTATCTTAAACTATTAGAAAGTGCATAAGGGGTATCTCACGGGGGTCCGTTTTATTCAAGAAGCAACCACAAAACATTTCTTCAGAAAAATTTTGTGAAATGATTAAGAAAAATCATATAATCATACACTCCTCTGGGGATCTAGTGGTGGAGGGTTCTGTGTGATAACGGCAACTGCCAAACGGCAAGCCGCATGTTAGGTCGGTGAAAACATTTTCTCCACCCTGACATCCTCGGTGCATTGAAGAACGGCGCAGGGGACTTACTTGTTTTGCTTTCTGAGGGGGGGCTGTGCCCCCTCTCACCTCCACCCACACAGGAGGCTGTGCCCCCTGCACCTCCCTACTAAAGGATTCTTAACTCCAGGGGGGGTGCATGGCTGGGGGGCAAAGCAAAAACAAGTGTCGGGTCAAGGCGAACAAAATTGCAGTAGCACCCGGACCCATACTCAAACCTCCAGTACCTCCTGCACCGCAAGCGGAGGCCAACCCTGATACCACGGTGTAGCTCAGCAGCTGACTGCAGCGCCACCCTCTACATCCCTCATCCCTCCCAGCCCATGGTCACCATGCTCACTCCCCCTACATCGCTGCCATATATAGCGACATCCTGTCACTGCAGTTGCCCACCCCAGCACATCTGGTCGCCCTATCCCCCCCATCGCCATTCGGGCTTTCGCCCACAACGCGGAACCATTTCAGATGACACCTTACTTCAGGCGCCAACATCACATGCTACCGTGGTGGAGACATAGTGACTGTTATGTGATGAAATACTATTTATTAAGGCGTGGTTAGTAAAATAATGTTTTTATCTGTTTTATTTACATTCAACACTGTTTTGGGCCAGATCCATAAAACTGTTGCCCTGGTGATCGAGTGTGAATGTAAAGTAAGGATTAAGCCACGTGAAAGGATGGGTCTACTGTGGAATTAATCCATGGTCGGGCGGGGGGGCTAGTCGAGGCTGAAGGCTGAGTGCCTCCAACCACCCAACCATGGATTAATTCCAAAGTAGACCCATCCTTTCATGTGGCTTAATCTGCTTGTAACATGGCAAGGACTATAGCAAGTTAATATGCATTATTAGTAAGTCACATGAATATGACTTATAAACTGGAGTGAGAACATCAGCTTCATATCTGTCACTTATCTCTGCATAACCTTCTCTACAGTTTACAACCTGCATGTGCACATTGCACATTTGACATCTATTTATATACTAATGTTGTTTTCCTCAAATATAGATGAAGCGGGTAGAATATCCAGCAGAACTATACATTATGCTAACTGTTCTTACTTTGTTCCCCTGTTGCTTCTCTTTTCCCATTTCAGCTCCGTATAGGGTTACCACCTTTTGTGAAGCCCAAAGTGGGACATTTCTTACTAAAACATGACTTTTTGCAGGATAATCTATAACCTCGACCAGTGCAACAGGCTTGTTTTCTCTAAACACTCACAATTAACACTAAGTGTTGTCATTTTTTAGTTGTTTATGCTGTTTCTTGCCTTTTAAGGTATTTTAGTTAAGGTATTGTAGTTTTCTGCAGCATTTTAAGGAAAGTTAGTAAATATTTTTTCTTCTAAAAGGTCAGGACTTGTACTATTTTTCATGTTTTTATGCAGAACACAGTTGCCCAAATCAGGACTGTCCTGCGAAAATCAGGACAGGTGGTAACCCTAGCTCCATACTAAACTTTTTTATGTGGCTCTCCGCTGTTGCACTGTGGGTATCTGTGTAGATCTGCATGTTCAGATACACACCGCACCACTGCTTCGGGTAAACACACATTTCTGTGCATATCACCATCTTTTACCCTGGCAAGGTCAGTTCGGGTAAACACACATTTCTGTGCACATCACCGTCTTTCACTATGGCAAGGTCATGATAGTGTGGTTGTTCCTATCGAGTCGCACAGCTATGGATAAGGCAATATTTATTTGCTGCTCACCATTTTCCCCACATACAACTGACTGATGATCTGCTTCTTTATATTGCACTACTTCTGTTATGTTGCACTGCCTTTCCCAGTCTGCAAGGTCTCTCGGATGGGTTACTAACTGACTGGACACAAACTACCTTGCCACGAGAGCGACGAACACTATTACCTCCCTTGTGCCAGGTTGTCCGCCTCGCTCCTCACTGAGGTTGTGTGGCATGAGCACGATCTCAACCATGGTCTAATTATTTTTGCAAGGTCCCGATCGCAACCATGGTCTACTGTGGAATTAGACCATGCTTGCTCATGTATCACTTGATATATTTTCACTAATCAGATTTCTTGTATTTGGTTGTGTTTTTTTATGCCATGTTACAAACTATAATAAAAGCAGCCTTATTGCATAAAAGACTTCCTGTGCAGTGGAGTTCATCCTTATTTAATTGTTTAGTTACGTGGACTGCCTACTCTTAAAGATGATCCAATTATTTTGAAAAATGGAAGTGTTATATTGGGGCAACCTGAATCAACATTTTTCTGTTTAAAGTTTCTTCAGCCTTTCCTGTTATCCTGAATGCAGATCCTTACCAGGAGTCATGATGGCCCTGAAACAGATTCCAGAAACCCAACAAAAGAAACATAGAAACATAGAAACTGATGGCAGATTAGGACCAATAGGACCATCCAGTCTGCCCATTTTCTCTACCTACCTCAAAGGCTGCAGATCCTACCTGATCTCTGTCTTTACCTCTGCTTTTGTATTGTTAGGGTTCCTATAGAAGAGAGTCAATGCCTTTTTTCTGGCTTCCACATCTGGCCATGGTTTTGGGCCATAGCAGCATGGCAGCTTTTCCGGAGATTTACAAATGAGACAGATATTATCTATGTGATAGAAAATACAGTTGGCTGGTGAAGATACCAACAGGAGGCTGACGATGGTTGAATTAAAACTTAGGGACTTGGATGGACATATTGTGGAAAATAAGACAGCCATTACTGAGCTGACATGAGACATGGGGAGGCAAGTCACCTTCAAAGCAATGCTGATTGGTCTTCCTTTGGACAAAGGGTAAATCTTGGAAAATGTTCAGTGGCAGTGCAACATTCAAGTAATGGATTTTCCCCCATGACTAGCTGGTGAGGGAAAATTACTAACTGCCTTGGACTGCCTTTCTTTTATGGATCTTTCTTTGCTTCCATATGACTTGGGATTCTATTGTGAAGGCCTTTGTCATCCCCATTTGCACCAGGGCTTGTGAGGTAACAGTACAGAGAACTCTTAATAGCAATTGCCACACTGTCCTCCCCTGAAATCCGTATCCCTCTGCTGTAAGTGGCTAGGACCCATGAGGATATCACTTGGGAAAGGAACAAACTAGGATTTTTTCCTTACATTTTGCCCCAAACCCAGGACAGGAAACAATAACTCCAAGCAGTCAAAAAAGCCTTACTGGAAAGGGGTATCAGAGCACAGTTCCTGGTTCTTGCAAAACTTCAGATGCAGAGTGAAAATAAAACCAGAATATATACTGATCCTGAGATGGCTGCAAAATTTACAGAGCACATTATTTCTACATCACCAGAGGCTCTGGTGGCACAGGCAACAGACAGAGAAGCTGATTGACTGTTACCTTATTTTCCCAGGTTGCTCTGAACTGCAAAGTTGGACAAGTTTTTTTTTTGTGTCTCCATTTAGGAAGACTGTTTGGCAAAGTTGGACACTCAGCCCTGTATTAGTGACAGGGGTCTGATAGTTGTTCACTGTTATTTTACTGTTGTATGGGCATTTCCACCACTGTGATCTCTATCACTCACTGTTATTCAGAGCACAGTTCCTGGTTCTTGCAAAAAAGAAGTCCATCTTCTTCCAAGTTGTGTACTGGGTGTGCTTTGAAACAACTGAGAAGCTGCATGGGATATACTATATTGGACTAGATATCTGTAACGAATCTCTCTCTCTTGCTTACATCTGAGGAATGTTTTCCTTACTTTTACATTGGTATTGCTTTGTGTTTAATTATTTTAGTTTTTAATTCAGGAAGGGGGTTTTCAAAACTGCTTATCTTGTCAGCATCTTCAGAAGGGCTGAAATAACTGCATATTTGATTTTTCTTTGTGGCTAACAAACCACCAGGCTGTTTTGGAGCTGGAGAGGTTTACCTGTGTCTGACTTGGATGTCTGGATTTTTCTCTGTTTGATTAGCAGGGTATTTTCTCTGTCAAATTGTTGTGTAGGGCATCTTGCTGACAGGAAGGCACTCATCGCAGTGGTGGGTGAGAGCTTTTAGCTGATTGTTTTGTGAGGGCACAGTTTAGGCCCAACCCCTTCCCACCCCTCACCCCACCCACCCCTGGAAATAGTTCCTTTATACCTGAGGTTCTGACATCATTTCCTCAAGAGTGCAAGGTGCATATCACTGTCATATCCTCTCTAGCACACCGCACTGACAATATAAGCATACACATTGTATAATATATATATTTCTATATAACAAACCAATCACACACGTGCACACACACACACACACACACACACAAAAACAAACAAACAAAAAAGTAGATAAACATGTGGGGAGTAGTGCAATGTAATGGCTGTGGGGCAGCAGTCTTCTGGGAGTCTTTCTGGAGGCTGAGATGCTGCCCTATTTGCAGACAACTCTCTGCCCTGAGGGAGGAAGTTGCCTATCTTCAGGCCACACTGGACAATAGTAAGGAAATCTTCCCCCAGGCCACACTGGACAGTAGGAAGGGAACCTCCCCCATCCAGGGAGCACCAGATCCACCACCACTACCTCAGAGGTTGCGAAGAAAGCACAGCAGTTGGACCCCAGTGGGCTCAGGGAGGGTGAGGATGGTGGAACAGAGACACACCCAGTCAATTGTTCCACTCCGCAATCCATACACCATTCTGGGGGACCATAGCTCCTCTATGGATGCACCCGCAGAGAAGACTGATGACAACTGTCACAAGGGAGGCCCACAGGAAGGAGGCAGAGGACACCACAGGGAAAGGAAGCAGCTCCTGGTGGGGGACTCAATTATTAGGGGGATAGAACTGGGGGGAGCTGGGAAAACTGAAGTAAGGTGCCTGCCTGGTGCCATGGCTTGGAGGGACAGGAAGCGCATCCTCAGGATCACGAGAACAGCTGCAAGGGAGTCTGAGCTGGATGTCATTGTCCACCTAGGGACAAATGACTTGGCTCATCATGAGATTAGAGCAGTGCAGGAGGACATTGTAGAGTTGGGGAGGGGCCTAAGACAAGTAGCACACACAGTATCCTTCTCAGAGGTGCTGCCTGTCAATGGCATGGGGGAGGCGAGGGTAATTAGCACCATGCAGTTTAATGAATGATTGAAAAAATGGTGTGGAGCACAGGGGTTTGGCCTCATTAGGGACTGGGGTTCCACCTGGAGGGACACCAGCCTATACTGGCAGGATGGTCTGCATCTGTCCAGGAAGGGAACAGGTCTTTTGAGCAATCGGTTTAAATGCTTCATTGGCAAGCTTTTAAACTAGTCAAAGGGGGAGGCACTGATAAGCATCAGGAAAATCCCAGCCTCTCCCTACAAAACAGGGTACTAAATAAGAAAAAGACCGAGGTAGAAAGGTCAGTGGGAGATGCTGCAACAGAAGGCAAAGCCATCAAAAAATGGAGAGCAATGAGTACCAACGCCCATAGTCTGGGTAACAAGCTTCCTGAATTAGTGGCCTTGATGGAGGAGGAACATCTGGATATCATGGCAGTCACAGAAACATGGTACACACAAAACCATGACTGGGACGTAAACATACCAGGATACACTATCTACAGGAGGGACAGGGAGGGTAAAAGAGGAGGAGGAGCAGCTCTTTACATAAGGGAAGGAATAAAAGCAACAGGGCAAAAGGGTAAACAGGGAGAAGGAGAAGCACTGTGGATAAATTTGGAGACAGGCAATGGCACCACAATCCGCACAGGGGTTGTATACAGACCCCCTTCTCAGGGGGAGGAAATGGACAAGAAAATGATAGAAAGTATACTTAGAATGGCAGAAAAAGGGGAGATTTTGCTGATGTGTGATCTGAATATGCCAGATGTTAACTGGATTGCAGTTGCAGCAGCCACTTCGAAGAGTGGGGTTATTCTAGATGCCCTACAGGAGGCATTCCTTAGATAACTAGTATTGGAGCCCACTCGAGAGGGAGCAATCTTAGACCTGGTTCTCTCAAATGGAGATGGAGAGAGGATCACAGATGTAGAAGTGGATAGCCATCTGGGAACTAGCGACCATCGAACAGTATGGTTCACAATAAACACAGCAATAGAGGCAAGCCACACAAGGCAAAAGTACTGGACTTTAGGAGGGCTGACTTTGCCAAAATGGGTGAGTGCCTAAGGAATACACTAGCAAATGGGCAGGAAGGAGGTGGAAGAACAATGGGAATAATAAAACTGCCATCACAGAGGTAACAAGCCTTTGTGTGAAGCAAATAAACAAAACAAAACAATGTAAGAAACCACTATGGTTCTCAAAGGAAGTGGCAGTGAAGGTTCAAGAGAAAAAGAAAGCATTCAGGAAGTACATGAATCGCAGAAGGAGCAGGACAAAGAACTGTATCAGTTAAAGCAAAAGGAGGAGGGGAAGGCAGTCAGAACAGCAAAGGCCCAAACCGAGGAAAAGATAGCCAACTCAGTTAAGAAGGGGATAAAACTTTTATAGGTACATCAGGGAGTGAAGGAAGACCAAGGGAGGATAGTGAGGCTTAATAAAGGGGAGGGAGGGTGGGCAGAGGGAGACTGTGAAACTGCAGAGATACTAAACAAATATTTTTGCTCAGTATTTACAAATGAAGAGGGGGAGGTACCTAAAACAAACAGTAGAAACACTCTGGATGCAGAAGTTGATACCAGCCCATTTACAGAAGAAAGGGTTCTGAAAGAACTCTTAAAACTGAAGGTGGACAAAGCAATGGGGCCTGATGGGATTCATCCCAGAATTCTAAAAGAACTAAGGGTAGAACTAGTGACACCACTGACTACTCTTTTAACAAATTATGGGAGGATGGGTGGTACCCAAGGACTGGAGGAGGGCAGATGTGATTCCCTTCACAAAGTGGGAGCAAGGCAGAAGCAGGAAACTACAGACCTGTTAGTTTAACCTCAGTGATAGGGAAAATGATGGAATCACTTCTGAAGGAAAGAATTGTTGAGTATCTAGAGGCCAGAGGGGCACAGGACCCTAGGCAGCATGGATTCACAGTGGGAAGGTCATGCCAGATGAATCTGATAGATTTCTTTGCTTGGGTGACCAAAGTAGTAGATCAGGGAGGGGCTGTGGACATGGCCTACCTAGACTTTAGCAAGGCATTTGACACAGTCCCACACAGAAGATTAATATACAAGTTAGCCAGCCTGGGAGTGGGTCCCAAGATGACAGCCTGGGTAAAGAATTGGCTGGAGAATAGGACACAGAGAGTAATAGTAAATGGAGTCCACTCAGAAGAAAAGAGGGTTACTAGTGGGGTACCGCAGGGTTCAGTATTAGGACCGGTCCTCTTCAATGTCTTTATAAGTGACATTGCAGAGGGACTGAAGAAAAGTATGTCTCTTTGCAGATGACACAAAGATCTGCAACAGAGTTGATGCACAGGGTGGGTGGAAAAGATGAGAAGGGACTTGGCAAGGTTAGAGGAATGGACAAATGTATGGCAGCTTAGATTCAATGCTAAGAAGTGCAAGGTATTGCACCTGGGAAACAAAACCCAGGGAAGAGTACACAATGGGGGTGAGATATTAACAACAACAAAATGGAAAGGTACCTGGGGGTAGTCATATCAGATGATCTAAAGGTGGGCAAGCAATGTGAGAGGGCAGCAAGGAGGGTTGGGGGATACTGGGATGCATAGGAGAGGCATCACCAGTAGAAACAGGAAGTTATTATCCCTCTGTACAGACAGCTGGTGAGACCCCATCTGGAGTACTGTGTGCAGTTCTGGAGACCCAGTCTTCGCAAAGACATAGACAGGATGGAAGCAGTCCAGAGGAGGCACCAAATGGTGCAGGGTCTGCCACCAGAAGACATATGAAGAGAGACGAAAGGAGCTTAATATGTATAGCCTCGAGGAAAGGAGGGAGAGGGGGGACATGATAGAAATGTTCAAGTACCTCAAGGGAATCAACAAAGTCCAAGAGGGTAGCATCTTTCAGAAAAAGAGGTTTGCAAGAACAAGAGGGCACAATCTGAAGATAGAGGGGGCGGCTCAGAGGTAATTTAAGGAAGTATTTTTTCACAGAGAGGGTTGTGGATGCATGGAACGGCCTTCCGGAGGAGGTTGTGGAGTCAAAATCAGTTGTGGAATTCAAGCATGCATGGGACAGTCATAAGGCCATTCTAGGGGGTGGGGGTAGGAAGAAGTAGGCTTCTGGGTAACTAGGATCTGCAGCTTATCCAGTAGATAGGGAAATGGGCAGACTGGGTGGGCCAAGGGGTCCTTATCTGCCGTCAAATTCTATGTTTCTATGTTTCTGTTCTCTTCACAGACTAACAGGCACCTCTTCCACTGTGCCAAACATGTTTCTAAATATTGGTTAGGCTCTCTACCACTGTACTTATCTTCCTCTCTCTCTACCCCACCCCCACTCACTCCTTGAGATCCTCTGACTCACAGACCGTTATGATTCCCAAATGCACTACATTTGCTGACCAGTCAGCTTTCATACATTGATTCCTTAGACTCTGGAATGCCCTTCTCGATTAAATTCGACAGTCTTCTTTCCTACACTGCCTCTCCTCTGCCCTTCATAACTTTCTCTCCTCTAATTGTACCTGTTTTCCTCAAACCTAACGCAGCCTGCCTCTTTTGTTACCTCCTCCCCATCAGCTGGGACTGATACTTCTTATTCAGTAGCACTTTTATACTAAATATTTGCACTTCAATTGCCCAGTCGATTGTATTATCCTTACCTGTTGTCATTTTGTATACTGTAATTTTGTATGTTGTAATTTTGTATACTGTATTCTTGACATGTAGAATTGTGTGTATTACTCAAATGTACTACCTGATCCCAATGCAGTGTTTATTATGTTTATGTTTTATGTATTCCCCTTGTACCCTTCCCTCTCCTGGGTTGCACCAGGAGATGAACAGCTTGTTGTTCAGTGTACCTTCCTAGTGAAACATTTCAATAAATAAAAAATAAGAATTTCCCCATATAGGCAATGTTCACTTACCATAGCAGCAATTTTTGTTCGTAACTTTGTGTAAGTGCACACATCTCAGTTTGTGGACTTATCTAAATCCTTTGTTTTTAAACCTTCTTCCCAACATGGTACCCTAGTTATGTACCTGTATTTGATGGGGTGCAACATAAGTTAAATGAGCCTCAGCTATCTTCACACCATTCAGCACTGTTGTGTATGGGTTCCTAGCTACCCCATAACCATGTATTTCTGAGAGTAGCAGGGAGATCCATTGAACTAACCTGATTAGCCATTTACTGCAGTGAGAGTGTGATGCCCTGTGGACTCACCTTTCTGGACTATTGCATCCCTTACAAAAAACTGAGACTATGGGCAAGTTACCTGTGATGTGTGCTATAGCCTGTATGAGTCTGGTTTGTGGTCTTATCGCTGAACTGTTGTTATGTATTTTTTTTATCATATGTATCATCCTATATTAAAAGGTTAAAAAAGGAAAGAAACTGCCCCCTTCCCCCAAACAGGCTGAAAAGTAAAAAAATTAAAAATACATACTTACCTCTGCTGGTAGGACACAAAATGATAGTAAAAGATCATCATATGGATCAATGCCACAAAGAGGCATCATCATTTAATGTAAAAACACTCTGGTCACAAATTTCCATGACAGGTGGCGTGGGGACTGATATTCAGTACTCTGCCTTGTAGGAACAGCAGCAGCCTAAAGTATTCATTCTGGTAGTTAAGAAAAATTCTGGGAGCACTGTATTCATATATGTTGTGCTTTTCTCACAATTTCCCATAAATTGCATTACAAGCACTGTGGCATGGGGACTGACACACACTGCACCATAAAAACATAGAATGTGACGAGAGATAAGGACCGCTTGCCCCACCTAGTCTGCCTGTTTTTCTCTACCTACTGTATCACCGCAGACCTACTTGACCTGCAACTTATTCCCCCCTTGTCTTATCACTAACATTCCCTTATGGCTATGTCATGCTTTCTTGAACCCATTACAGTTTTTTCCCGCACCACCTCTGCTGGCAGGCTGTTCCAGGCATCCACCACCCTCTCCGTGAAGAAGTACTTCCTCACATCTCCTCTGAGTCTATCACCCTCCAGCTTCATAGCATGACCCCTTCTCCTTGAGCATCTTTTTTCTGAATGATGCTTACCTCTTGAACCTTTATTTATACCTGTGAGGTATTTTAAAGTTTCTGAGGCTCGCCCAGGGGTACAGAGGGCTGGTCAGGTAATCAGGGTGCCTGGGTGGGGGAGCATGATCGAACAAACCAGTAGGCAGCCCTCTTCTCCTGGGGTGGTGGAGGTTGGTTGTCACCCCCCCATAGTTCCACTCCCACCAGGTGGAGGTCCAGTGGGTAGTGTAGGTGGGAGGGGTCAGCAGTGCTATGGGTGGGTGGAAGGGGCTGAGCTGGCACCACAGTGTGCATGCGTGCCTCCATGTGCATGAATGGCTATGTGCCTGGACTGTGGGTGGGGAGAAAACCAGGGGGAAAATCCTATGTGTCCCCATCACCAGTAGGAGGGAGGTGGCAATGGGGACCAAACAGCTAAATATACAGTATATATATATCTATAGATATATATATATATATATATATATATATATATATATATATATATAAAGTTGCTATCTTATCCTCCTCTCCCTCTGTTCATTCGGTTTATACATATTAACTCATTCACACCACAAGAGCTCTTTGAGACTTCCACCACTTGTGTTCTGTATACTCTTAGCACTGCATCCTGGGTCTTTCTAAGCAAAATCAAGCCATAACCAGCATGCCACAAATAAATGTGAATACCTCTTGAACCATAAGTGATACACACAAAGTATGAGTGGCAAAGTTGTTCAGCACAAAATTACCTTTCCAATGGTGCTATGCAATTAACTGTAACCAATTTGGTTTTTATTTTATGCTAGCTGAAATACCAAACAACATTTTTTTGCCAGATTTCTTCATGGTGCTTAGGTGAGACTTAAGAGACAAATGTCGGCCATGCACACCATACCTTAAACAAATGTGAATAACTCCTAAAGTACATGTGATAGACACAAAGTATCAGCGGCAAAATTGTTCAGCACAAAATTACCTAACGGTGCTATGCAATCAATTGTAATCAATTTTGTTTTTATTTTATACTAGCTGAAATACCAAACAAAATTGTTCAGCACAAAATTACCTTGCTAATGGTGCTATGTACTCAATTCTAAGCAATTTGAGTTGTTTAATATTTAGGTAAAAACTGCTGACTTCCTCATATGTTTCCAGGCCTGAGTGAAAATCAGCTAAGTACGTCTACAGTCATTATTGGCCTGAGTGACTATGCTTTCAGATGCCACCTACATGTGTATCTAGGCCTGAACGAGTAATGGTCCTTTAGTCTTTCCTCATAGGGCTTGTGATGCACACCCTGCACCATTTTGGTTGCCCTTCTCTGGACAGCCTCCCTTCTTTCTATGTCCTTCTTGAGATGAGGTATCTAGAACTGGACACAGTTCTCCAGATGAAGTCTCACCAGTGATCTATACAGGGGTAACACCACCTCCATCTCCCTCCCTATGCATCCAGCATTCTACTAGCTCTCCCAACTGCCTTGTCACACTGCCTAGTCACCTGTAGGTCATCAGATATGATAACTTCCTGATCCCTTTCCTGTTTGGTGGCCTTCAATATCTCTTCTCCCATTTTGCAATGCTTCCCCGGGTTTCCATGCCCCAACTACATGATTTTGCACTTTTTTGTAGTGAAACCCAGTTGCCATACCCTTGACCACTCCTCTAGCCTTTTCAGATCCCCTCTTATTTTTGCACCCCTCTGGAGTGTCTACCTGGGGTGTCTACCCTGTTGAAAACTTCAGTGTCATCCGCAAACAGGTAGACCTTTCACTCCTTCCCCACTGCAATGTCAATAACAAAGACATTAAACATAACCGGTCCCAGTACAGATCCCTGAGGTAGCCCACTGGTCACCCTCCTTTCCTTGGAGTGAACTCTATTTATGGGCAGACTAGGTGGGCCAAGCGGTCCTTATCTGCCGTCAAAGTCCATGTTTCTACCACCACCCTCTGTCTCCTATAGCCAATTTATTACCCAGTTTCCCACCTTTGATCCCACTTCTAGGCTACCCAGCTTGCTTACTAATCTCCTATGTGGGCAGTGTTGTAGGTCTTGCTGAAATCCAGGTAGGCCATATCCACTGCTCCTCCCTGATCCAATTCCCTGGTCCTCCAGTCAAAGAAATATATTAGATTTGTTTGATAAGACCTCCTCTCTGTGAATCCATGATATTTTGTGTCCTGTAAGCCACTAGATTCGAGATATTCTACTATAATTTCCTTCAGTAGTAATTCCAGTAATTTTCCCACCACCAAAATCAGGCTGACTGGCCTGTAGCTGCAAACCTCCTCCGTTCTACCACTTTTGTGAAGTGGGACTACATCTTCCCTCCTCCAGTCCCCTGGAATTGCTCCCATCTCCAGTGAGAAGTTGAACAGGACTGTCAGAGGTGCAGCCAGCACCTCCCTGAGTTCCATCAGTATCCTTGGATGAACTCTGTCTGCCCCCATTGCCTTATCGAATTTCAGATTTGCAAGTTCCTTCAGGACTCTCTCCTCTGTAAATAAACTAGTGTCTGCCTCCCTTCCTTCAATGCTCCTGTCACTTTTCTGTGGCCCTTCTCCTTCTTCTGTGAATGCTGAATAAAAGTATTTGTTCAAGATTTCTGCCTTTTCTTGGTTCCCCCTCCACACAATCCTTCTCTTCCCTACTTAGTCTTACAGTCCCTCCCCTGGTCTTTCTTTTGTTGCCTACGTCTAAAACATGTCCTGTCCCCTTTTTTCACTTCCTTGGTTATTTTCTCCTCTGTTTCTGCCTCTGAACCCCTAAGTGATTTCACTGCGTCTCTCTGTTTCTCCAGATACAGTTCCCTATCATCCTCTTTCTGTATCTTCTTAGACATCCTGAATGCTAACTTTTTTGTCCTTACTTTCCCAGCCACCTCCTTAGAGAACAATAATTGTCTCTTTCTTCTCTTGGCTTTGTTTACTAGTCTGACATAGAGGTTTATTGCTTTCTGTATGCCCTCTTTTAGTTTTGCCCAAAGTTCCTCCACCCCACTCAAATTCTTCTCCATTCCAAGTCATCCCTGAGGCATTCCCCCATCTTTTTAAAATCAGCCCTCCTGAAGTCCAGGACCCTTGTCCTTGTGTGACTCAATTCTGCCCCAGTCCTTATGTTGAACCCCACAGCACGGTGATCACTGGTCTCCAGGTGGCCACCCACCATGATGTCTGCAACACTATTCCCATTAGCTAACACAAGATCCAATATTGCCCCCCACTAGTGGGCTCCCTAACCAGTTGCCTGAGGAACACCCCCTGCAGAGAGTCCAGGATGTCCCTGCACCTAGCTGTAGCTGCAGCTGGGATTCTCCAATCTACATCCAACAGACTGAAGTGTCCCACCAGCAGCACCTCCTTCTTTGCCATCCTTTGGATGACTTCCCCAGATCTGTATCCAATTCTCCCCCCCACCCATGCTGGAGGTCTGTAGGTCATGCCAGTCTGAATAGTGGCTCCATTTCCATTCTCAAGGATGACCCACAGTACCTCCACCCCTCCTTGTATTCCATGTACCTTTGCCGCTTTTATGCTATCTCTCACATAAAAAGCAACTCCTCCCCCTTTTTTGCCCAATCTATCCTTCCTGAACAGAGTATAGCCTAGTATGACTATATCCCAGTCATGGGTCTCAGTGCACCATCCTTTTGTAATGGCAACAATATCTATGGCAGCCTCTGCTATAATGGCCTCTAAGTCCGGAATTTTATTTCATAGACTTTGAGTGCTGGCACACATGGCCTTCCAAATTCTAGTGCCACCCTGCTTGACAACCACCTTGTAGTAGCATCCAGCAACCTGAAGTATTTATTCTGGTAGTTGAGAAAAATTCTGGGAGCACAGAATTCATATGTGTTGAGCTTTTTTCACTATTTCCCATAAATTGCATTACAAGAACTGTGGCATGGGGATTGAGACACAGCTCACCATCTTTTTTTTTTGTGGGATGCTGACAGGGAACTCCAGTCCCTCTCTCTGAGGTACTCATACTCCAACCCATTAGTCAGGTCATCATAGACCCTATCAGCTCCAAATTTCACTGTTTTGCCCCCAGGCCCACAACCATGAAATGGTCAGAGCCACTGGCTCCACCTCCATAGAGGCGGCCTAATGCCCTGGATGTGGGCCATCCCCATTCTTGGCAGTGCACGTGTGCTGACACCCAGCCACCGCTGGGTGTCAGTCTACAGTACGCTGTGCAATCCCCACTCCCTTGAGGAAGGAGAGCTATCTACTGATGCTCAATCCTTCCTCAGCCCACTGACCCCCAAGCAACTTGAGTCCGTTTCTGAACTCAGGTCACTAGCGTGGCATGAGGTGTGGTGTCCAGTGCCTCAACACTCAGCATCACTGGGTCGGCCACAACTCACCATCTTTTAGCAGTGTCCAGCAGCCTGAAGTATTTATTCTGGAAGTGGGAAAAACTTCTGGAAGCACAGAAGTCATGTATGTTGTGCATTTCTAACAATTTCCTGTAAAGTGTGTTATAAGAACTGCAGCATAGGGACTGAGACACCATGCACCACCTTGCTGTAGCATCCATTAGCCTTCAGTATTTATTCTGGTATTTGAGAAAACTTCTGGGAGCACAGAATTTACATAAGTTGTTGCATTACACAATCGCTGTGCCAGTGTGATGGTATACTTTCAATATAGATTTGGAACGATCTCACAATGAAATTTGCACTGTAGAAATAGCATGAGCAAAAAACAGCTACATGAACAGAACAGTGTGGGGATATTATAGTGCTGTACGTGTAGCTGTTTTCACTCATGGTAATATTTGTTCAGTCACATTCGTCTCCCCCCCTCATTTTCTCTCCCCGACTTTCTCCCCCCTGACTTTCTCCCTCCCAGAGTTTAGACTAGTAAATCCCTCCAACATCCTCTCTGTCTCTCTTGAGTAAATCCCCCCTTGTGTTCTCCTTACCTTGCACTGTATTATTGATGTTCACAGGGCCGTTGTGAGGATTTTCACAAGGGGGGTTCTTTTTATGCAGTCTGAGACTTTTTATAAAAAATGTTTTGGGTCTTAGGGCTGCCAGTACCCCAGGAGCCATGGGATCCTAGAATTGCTCTGTGGTGCATTTTGTGGCTTATTTTGAAGCTAAAGAAGTCATATCTGAGATCTCCTACACCCCTTTCTCTAAACAAAATTATTATAGTTGAGGTCACGACCAGTTTCAAATACCTTGGGATCCATCTTGACCAAGAGATGACCTACAGACCCCATATCGACTCCATAACCAGGGCCATCCACCAAAAGCTTGGCCTCCTCTATCGTCTGGGGATCTCACTATCTTGCGTCGCACGTTGAGCAATTGCCAGCTGCAATCTTCTCCCCTCCATTCTGTATGGGGCTCCTCTACTGCAGTCACTCAGAGAGACAGAATTCAATAAACTTACTGTCCTCTATAACAGAGTGGCCCGCTTCGCCTCAAACTCCTCCCCAAGGAGGCATCACTGTGAGGCACTTAAGGAACTTAACTGGCCCTCTCTCTTCGACACAAACTAGCCTACCCAGTTGCCTGCCTTGCATTCAAGTTCTCTACCCTTGGCCCCCCTCCCCATCTTAATGGACTACTGTCTACCAAAATACAATGCCGAACTCTACGATCGTCTGCAAATCACCTACTTGACATCCCTCGGTGTCATTCCAACCAAGGCAAACGCTCCTTCAAGTTTGCTGCCTCCCACCTTTGGAACTCCTTACCAGCTAGCTTGACTGGCTCATCCACCATTAGCCAATTTAAGTCTAGGCTCAAAGTATATCTCCTCAATCTCAGCCTTTGTGGCTGTAACTGTTAGCTCATTAGCCCACTTCTCCTTATGCTCTCACTGCCTTGAACCTTCCTTCCTCCTGGATGTATCTAATATGACGTCTTACCGTGACTGTCTCACATTGCCTACTAAACTGAAGTGTAATCTGACATCATGCACTGCTAACAATAGCCTACTACCCCTGTAACTGGATGCTACTGTATATTTTGAGTAATTACTGTAACTATTGTAAAGAATGCTTGTATGTGTCTTTGTTCTGTAAAGAATGCTATTATGTGTCTTACTCTGTAACTATTCTGTGTCGGCCCTTGCTAATGTACATTTGTGTAATTATTGTAACTACTGTATAGAATGCTTGAATGTGGCCTTTTCTGTAAAGAATGCTATTGTGTGTCTCTCTCTAACTAATTCCGGGTTGCCCCTGAAAAAGGGACCTCTGGTCTCAGTGGGCTTACCCGGTTACCAAAATACAAATAAATAAATATTATCTAGTTGGCTGCAGGGTGAATACATGTATGTACTCAGTACCGGAAGGCAGCAAGATGCTGTTAATGTAATATACCTAAGACATTGTCTCAGATATATTATGTTATGAGTTTTAATATCTGCAGCTGTATCTACTGGTGTGTAGAGAAGGGATCTGGGGGCTACCTGGCCCCAGAAGCTTTGAGGTACTAGATGCTCTGTGGCTAATTTTGTGTATTATTTTAAACCAGAATAACTCATCTGTGAGCTCCCCTACACTTCCTGCTCTCAGGACAATTACTACTACTATCTGGGTGGCTCAGATTGTGTGTGTGCATGTGTGTCTGTATTTATAAAATGGGAAGCAAAGTAAATAAATCCAGCATTCTGATTATATAAAACACATCACATGACCATGCGTATATCAGAGCGTGACCACACACCTGCACTTTTACCCCCTTCAAAAACAATTTTGCCATTTTATAAGATAGATAACCCACTCTAGGATGTGCGGTCACACTCTGATATACACACGCCTTGGGTGGTTGACACACTCGGCCTGCGGTCTCATGCATAACAACACACACCAAGGCGTGTGTATATCAGAGCATGACCACACACCTTAGAGTAGGTTATCTATTACATATATAGATAGCTATATATATATATATATATATATATATATATATATATAGAGAGAGAGAGAGAGGGAGCAAATGCTAATGCACTGAACCTCAGTGCAGAGTCTGCAGCTGGTTTTCGCTGGGTATTGTATGCTACTAACTTACTGCAGTGCTGGCTTGCTGCTAGGGCAGGGTCTGGATCTGATAGGCCCCAGAAACTATGGGCTATGGTATGCTCAGTAGTGCACTTCTGTGGCTTATTTTAAGTCTAAATAACTCATATCTGAACTCCCTCTACCCCTTGCTGTAACTCCCACCATCCACAACTCAATATACCATTTAAGTAATTGAGTCAGTGCAACATGGCCTATAGCAAGGCTAGCAGGATACTGTGATGTATTGGTAGGTGTACTGATAGCAGAAGAAGGGTAATACTTCCCCTCTATAGATCCCTGGTGAGGCCTCACCTAGAGTACTGTGCCCAGTTCTGGAATCCTCACCTCAGAAAGGATAAGGATAGGCTGGAGACACTGCAGCACAAAGTAACTAAAATGATTCAGGGACAGCAGGGCAAATCCTATGAGGAGCACCTCAAGGCACTAAATATGTACTCATTGGAGACCAGAAGGGAGAGAGGAGATATGACAGTGATCTTCAAGTTCCTGAAATGAATTAAAGTGAACTGCAGGGTACTATTTAGCCTGAGTACCAATTCGCAATCATATGGACACGAATGGAAATTAACAGGAGGTAGGTTCAGGAGATGTGAGGAAGTACTATTTTATGGAAAAGGTGGTGGAACTTTGGAACAGTCTGTCAGCTGAAATGGTGGGTGTAAAAACTGTCAGAGGTTTCAAGCAGAGCTGGGACATAACGAAGGAAATAGTGGTTACTGGTGGCAACAGAACCAAGGAGGAGAATAGAGAGAGGATGGGGAGGGATAGTACCTGGAGAAATTGTAGGTTCCATGGATTATAGAAAACTTGGGCAGACTGGATGGACCTCTGGTCTTTTTCTGCTGTCATTGTCTATATTTCTAAGTTTCTATTCTAGGCATCCTGCTTGGAAAAAAATCTGTAACATAATTCTTAGTTCAATATTGAGTACTACAATTGTTGCCCCCACTCTATTCTCCAATGTGGTAGGTATGACAAAGGGAGTGAGGGGAAAAGTAATTTGACAGTGGCGGGGATTTCCAGTGCAAAGTTACCATCTCTTAAATGCCTACCCCCAAGCCCACCCCACCTTGCTTCCAAAAGTACAGTGGGTATATTCAAAACACTGAACTGTAGCAACAAATGTCATTCTGCTGGCACACATGGTCATCTGGAGAAAACACATCACAACTTATTTGATTTAATGGCATCTGGCACAGATGACACAGACAAAAGTGGAACTGAATGACAATGAAAATGGGACCACATTGAAGACCTCTCTGAACAGCACAATTAGTGAGGTGGCAGTGTAGATCCCAGCCAGACCCTTCCAAACACTTACAATGCCTTTCCACTGTGGTACCTCTTTTGCTTTTCTTATAGAAAGTTAAAACAGGCATATGAAACAAGACAACTTTGCTTTTTGTATAGAGGGGGATTTAGATAATTTATTTCTAAATTTTCAGCCCGTCTTCCCAAAAAGCTCCCTTGGCCAACTGCATAGCCTATCCCTTGATATACAATTATTAAGGGACACATCTTCGGCAATAGTGGCCAGCAAAATGTACCTGCCGGTGACTGATAATATTATAAGTCGAGGTCCTCTACTTCTTCTTTGCTCTCCTGGTGATGTCACCTCTGAGCCTGCCACCATGCTCCATCTTCTTTCAGTATTAGCTGAAAGCGTGAATTGTAGGCAGCGGCTGTGCTGTATTGAGGTCACATTCACGATGTTGATGTGAGCTCCAACTGGCCAGCCAGTCATAGAGGGTAGGTGCGGAGAAAGACTCACAAGGCAGCTCCAGTCATCTTACTGGTACTGAGGGAGCTGATTGGCAGCAGATGAGGGGAGGGGGCGCATGCAGAGAGAAAGTGCTGGGGTTCATCATGTGTGCATTAGCACTCTGTAACAGTAAAAAAAAAACAGAAATGTTGAAAATGTTTACAAATAATGAAAAATAAATGGGAGTTTTAAAAGGGGTTCTTTTCAATTCAGGCAGACCCACCTAACTGCTTGGCTATGGTTCAGTTGTTCCTGTTGATGTTTTGTCTGCTTTGTATTTGACTGTGGCATTTTTGTTTTTGCAGTCTTGTGGTGGGCCCAGTGTGACAAATCCACACAGGGACAGGGTGATACTAGTGAAAAGCTTTTCATACTGAATTAACAGAAAGTGTCTTACCAGAAATGTGGCAGTGGGAGTGACACACAACAGCTCAGTAGTACACTCTAGCATTAGTAGTAGCATCAGTACAACACAACCATCATTTCATAATTTCTTGTTCATGAAGTAATTTCAACAAGCACTGATTAAAGTCAAAACAGTTGCTGATGGCCCACGTGGTCTCCATCCACAAGGGAGGCTGCCGGGAGTCCATTGGCAATTACAGGCCAATCTCCCTCCTCTGCATCTTATCGCAACTCCAGGAAAGGTTGATCTATGGACAACTCCAAGACTACTTGGAGGCCCATCAACTTCTGGCACCCTCCCAGCATGGCTTCAGGACCAGGCACGGGACTGATACTACCCTGACCAAATTCTCAGTGGAAGTACTCCGTGACCTGGACAAGGGGTCCCCTACTGGAGCAGTCTTCATAGACCTTTCCAAGGCCTTCGACCTGGTCAATCATGACCTACTCCTAGCCAAGCTGGGCAATGTAGGCCTCGACTGCCATGCTCTAAGGTGGTTTGAAAGCTACCTAACCGGTCGCACACAGAGGGTAAAATGGAAGGATGCCATATCTGACTCACTTCCACTAAAAGGGGGTGCCTCAAGGATCAATACTCGGCACCCTCCTCTTCTCCTTGTTCACAAATGATCTAAGTGACCACTGTGGAAGGAGCGCTGTTGTCCAGTATGCAGATGACGCTGTCATCTATTGATCCACTACCAACCTGGCAGACCTCAGTCCCTTACTCCAAGGTGACCTACAATCCCTTAAGAACTGGTTCATTGAGAGAAAATAGTCCTTAACATGAACAAAACCAAGGCCATGTTGTTTGGTCCCAGATCCCTCAGTCAGGACAGAAAACAACTCCTATATCTCACCTCTGCAGCTGGCACCTGCGTAGAAGTAGTGTCCTCCCTGAAATACCTAGGTCTCACTTTGGACCAGGGTCTCACCCTTTAATACCACGTGGACCAAGTTACCAAAACTATACATGGGAAACTAGGCACCCTCTACCAACTAAAAGACCAGCTGGTACCGGAAGCCAGGGTCACTATCACCACTAGCGTCCTCCTCCCGACTCTCACATATGCCACCCCTGTCGTATATGGGCTGGCGAAGACCCAGAAGACCAGACTCCAAGTGCTGTACAACAAGGTGGTGCGATTTGCCTCTCTGGTAAACCCCAGGAATCACTACTGTGACACCCAATCCATACTCAACTGGCCCTCACTGCATGCCCATCTCCAGTACCCTTTCCTATGCCAAGCCTACAAGTTAATCAGCCTGGCTCCTCCCCTCAGTCTCTCTGGACTCCTTGCTTTAAAGTCCAATCCCCGGCCCCTCCGCTCTGCAGGACAAACTCTGCTTCAAGTCCCCAGAGTAAGGACCAAGGCAGGTGGCAAGTCATTTGCTCACACGGCTCCCACCCTGTGGAACACACTCCCTCCTGATGTGCAGGAAGCACCCTCTATCAAAAGTTTCTGCAACAGACTCAAAGACCACATGGTGATAGCCAGTACCTGCCACTGCAATGACCCCTGAGACCACCCCTCAGATTTAAGGCTTCCCTGGTCCTGTCCTGACCCTGGTTGGTACAGTACTGTTTATCAACTCTGCAGCTCCCCCTACTTATTTTTCATGTATCATGACTGTATGTTGCTGGTAATAACATGTAACTCATCCTCACTGCATCACTATGCTGAATCATACCATATCTTGCCTGTAACACATGTAATTCATGCTCACTATTTTACTTTCTGTTCCATGTACATCCCGGGTCGCCCCTGAAAAAAGGACCTCCAGGGCCCAGTGGGCTTACCCGGTCACAAATATTTAATAAATAAATAAATAAAATAAATGATGGATTCAGCGGCTAGATATACAATAAGTGTGGGTTAGATTGGATTGCAACGTGTTTGTTATATTGCTATGCTATAAAAATTCCAGATTTATATCACAATGGCCCATATGCACAAATGGGCAGAGAGGCTACTTGCCGCATAACTCGGGTGCATAGCCACTCCGCACCCATTGCGTCCCTTGTGCGGGATGCACAGCTCCTATGTGCCCAGTCCCCTGGCTGCAAGATGAGCAATGCACTGGGGATGGGCAAGGGGTGGGCCAGCACTAAGGTGCATAGTGCTGGCCATGGGGGTGCATAGGAGGGGTGCAGGATATACAAAGGAGAATCCTGCCGTAAACCCCCTACGTGACCAGTGCACACCCCGGAATGTGCTGCAGGACAGGGCAAATAGCCCACCGACCTTCCAGGGCCATAGCAAATGGCTGCCTGGGGCCACCCACTCACTCACCTCTGTACATGGTGGTATGTGCAGTGGCCCACATCCCCACATACCTAAATCCCTTACAGGGGCACCATCACATGGTTGCAGCCCTACCAATGGCACAGCATATCCACTCCCCCTCTACTGGTGGTACAGTCCCCCTCTCCACCACCCGACATGCCCTCCATCCCTCTGCACCACTTTGGTGCTATCAGAGTGCTGGCAGCATTGCCATACTCCCACCCACCACAGCCACCGACCCTCAGACATCTGCAGGGCATGCTGCCAACAAGCGCCCCACTGCGCAAGGGATCCACTGTTGGACCCATGCTGGAAATCTGATTAGATGCCCGGCTGGGTCTGCAACCACCCTCCATGGACCTCCATGCCAGGGGGGCAAAACCACTACAGGTGGCCGGTGGTGGTGAATGCCACCAGTGCACACCTGTCTGCAGGTGTGGAGCTCTGCAGGTGGGATGCGTGCCTCAGACACATACTTCCCACCCCTATGTGCATAGGGGCCATTAATAGGAAAAAAAAAATTGTAAAGGTGAAGATATTACCTATGTTTTCAATGTATGCACCCATGTATTTATCAAGGATAGCATATCTGAGATGCAATATCTCGTTTACAGTGGGGGTCCTGTTTTTATAAATGTTTACACTGTATTTACCCAGGCTAGCATAGTAGAGATGGAATAGCTCATTTTCAGTAGGAGTCTTGCTGTTACCAGTTTTTTTACAGTGTATTTACCCAAGATAGGCCAGTTGAGAGGCAATATCTCATTTTCAGTGGGGTCCTGCCACAACACATTTTGGCACTATGTTTACATAGGATAGCACAGGAGAGATGCACTATGTCTTTCAGTAGTAATTCTTCATGTACACAATGTATTTACCCTGGATAGCCCAGCTGAGAGGCAATATCTCACTTTTGGTAGGGTCCTACTTTTATAATGTATTTTCCCAGGGCCCAGGACAGACCTGTTAAGATGCAATGTCTAATTTTCTTGTGGGTTGTGCTGTAGTGAGGCCCTGTTTTTACCAATTTTTGTAATGTATATACCCTGGATTGCCAAGCTGAGAGGCAATATATCATTTTTGGTGGGGTATGGGTTTTACATTGTGTTTTTCCTAGGCTAGAGCAACTTAGATGCACCATTTCAGGAACAGTTTTGTTCTCAAAGAGGAAATAAATAATGTGCTATCACCTCCACTCCCAAATGTCACGAGCACCATCTAGGTATCTATACACTTTCAGATGAATGATTATTGCTTACTGAAATCACAATCACTAGGACTTGGAATTGGAGTCACCTTAGCCACCGTAAAACACACATGAGCTAGTGACTCATTCACTATAGGGACAGCAGAGACAATCTGTCAGCAGCAGCATGTCTTTGCACAACAGCACTATGACATTGCTCACCCGATCATGTTCTCACTGAGCCATGTCTCAAGCTGCCCACCAGCTGGAACAGGCCATAACTCAGTCCCCCTGGCTGTGGCATTTCTTGCTGGTCCTAGAGCCTGAAGAAAATGGCTAGGCTCCAAGGCTCACCCACTGCTGTCTTCCCACTGCAGCCCCATGCTGTACCTTGATGTAACCACCTTCATCATCTGTAGTTATGGTATAAGGAAGAAATTGTGGGACATGAAATTGAGGTGCAGGAGTCAGCAGCCACTGTCCAGCACACTCAAAATTGCCTTTACCCCCTATAGAACCACCAGCATTATATTCTGTTTCAGAATGCTGCTGCCTTGTGTCTCAAGTCAGTACAGAGTCTCCGTTCTGCGGCATAGCTTGATGCCAGTGTAGGGCACCTTAAGTTGATGCAGAGCACAGCTGGATACCAGTATAGATCACAAGCTGACAGGAAACCAGGACAACAAACCCACAGCAGGGGACAGAGGTTTGAAGGCAGATGAGGGGAGAGCATGCAGAGGAAGGCAGTGGGAGGGATTATTTCTGGATCCCCAACCCTAGGACAAGCAGAGGGGTTGGAAGGAGCTGGCAATGCCATGACATGCTCCTGACCTCAGGGCAGGCAGTGAGGTCAGGAGGAAAAAATAATTGCAGGGGAGGGGAAGGAGGGAGAGAGAGAGATTAAAACTGTTGATACAGCTATACGGACAGAGAGCGAGGAAGAGAAAGTGGATGTGGCTCACATGACGTAGTTCTGTCCTCCCTCTCCCTCATGTAGGTAATCACAGCTGCATAGCAGCATTTCCCAAAGAGAAAGAAGATCCTTGCTTGGCAGCTTTCACCTTTACTGAGGCTCCGCCATCCATCTGCAGCACAGACAAAACACATTTCAAAAAAGTTACCTTTTTCCCAGCTAAGGCTGTATCTCGGTTGTTCACTGGCTGCCGGCTATGTTATGAGGTTGTATATGGGTTGGCAAGAAATTAGTGCAGCTGGGAAGGGGGAGGGGGAGAAGAAGGAAACACAGTCTACCGAATGGGGAGGACGCGGATAGATTTGTAGAAAGCTGTTTTTCAATTCCACTCTGCTATAACAACACAGCTGTGCTAGGAATTCCGGTCAGACCACTTCTTCTGATAGCAATACGTCAGCATAACTCTGACGTTATGCAGCCATAAAAATGAAGAAATGTATATATTAGGCTTGAACAATTGTATAGGTGTGTTAAATGTACTTTACAATTAAATCCAGTATGAGAGGGAAACTTCAACAGTGCAGCAGTAGCCACCACCATTTCATAATTTCATTTTCAGGAATGGGATACATATTAGGGAAATAAAAACAGGAAAAAAGAGAGGCTTGTGAGAGGGAACAGGTCACACACTGAGAATGTATGAGTGATACATCGTATAATCAACTGTTGGACTGAAATAAAATATTCAAGAGAAGAAAGGGAATATAATGCTTTTCAAATACACTATATAAGTAAACTACAGTGCTCTAACAAATATAGTAATGGTACAGAAGATAATAATATGGCAGATAAACAATACATAAAAAGAAAATGTAGGTATAGAAAAGAGACTAAACATAGAACTTCTTTGTTTTTTTTTCTTTTTTTAAGAGAGGGAGAAAATAGGGAAATATAGAAGAGAAAAAATGGAGTGAAACAGTGAGTGAGTACTACAGGAAAATACTTTGTTTGTATTTTTAAGAATGTTATTTATGTTACTGATGCGGTAGCGCCACTATGTTGAGGGTTGAGTAGAGTGCTCAGTGTTAAACCCTAAACTTTGCACATAAATATCTTTGGCACCATTTGACAAAATGAGCTTAAATTTTGCATTTGTTGTCTAGGAGGTAAGGTCATGATCTGTGGAATTGTTTGTGATTGTGACTTGTGTAGTTTCTGAGATCCACATATGTCATTTTTCATAAAAGGCAAATTTTCTTTCTATACATAACATATTTTTTTTGCTGTCACCTACAGCCTACATGGAATGGAATTTTTCCCAAAAAACATGCAGGGCAGATGTGGGATGTCCTAAGGTAGTGCCTTTGATAGGTCTGTTGAAAAAATATTAAATGGTTCTGTAGTTATAAGACTTTAAAGTTTAGTGCTTTCAATTCTGAGCATGTGCAGTAGGGTCTGAGATAATGTTCTGGTGCAAAATGAAAAATTTGATATTGCAAAGTCATTTTTGATTTCTCACCACTTGCTTGGCACAGCACCAAACATTTTTGACAACTGCCATCCTACTGATTTTTTCCATGAACTAACAAGAGGGAAAATACATACAAATGCTGGCATTTTTAAATATAAACACCAGAACCTAGCTAAACAGGCCCCGTTTAACTAGATTCTGATGTTAGTTGTTCACAATACTTCTTCTGGGCACCCAAAATCCTGGGTATCCAGCTTAGCAATAGGAGCCCTTGACTTGCATTCTCTGTATGAGAACAGCAGGACTTTCTTGACTTCTGCAGCCACAGCTGGAACTCATGCTGCGGGCTGCAGTGAGAGCTGTGAGCTGCAATTTCCCTGGTGTTTAGTGGCACTCCCCACACTCCAATTGTGGTCCCAGTAAGTGAAAAATATTTTCATGGTGTCTAGTGGCACCCACTGATCGCTGTCACCATAAATGAGGAATCTTTCCCTGGTGTCTAGTGGCACCCCTCATCCTACAGTCATTGTCCCCATAAAAGATTAATGTTTTCCTGGTGCCTTGTGGCACTCCCACACTCCTTCAGCTGTCCCTGCAAATGGTTAATGTTTCTCTGGTGTCTAGTGGCACCCCCGCCTTCTGATTGCCATGCCCATAAATGAGGATTCTTTCCCTGGTGTCCAGTAGCATCCCCCACCCTGCAATTGCCATTTCTTAATTGATTACATTTTCCCTGGAGTCTAGTGGCACCCCCACCCTCCATCAGCCATCCCCATCAATTTATAATGTAGGAAACTGTCCTTCAATGTGTTTTTATTTGTTTTAAAGCTGCACAACAAGAAAATGGTCCCTCGCTAATCTGATCCACAAACTCCACCTTCCACTCAGAACCCTCTACCCAACAACCCCAGTATACCCCCATACACTCTCACTCACCTAAACAGGTCAGAGAGTGAAGATCCACTCTCCAATCAAAGATACGACTTGATGCCAGAACCAACAACTGCAATGTGAGAAACTAAGGTAAATGAATTTCAATGTATTTCAATTGGGTTTTCAGTTTTAATGCATAACTTGGGCATTTTTGCATATTTTGATGCCAAATTTTCAACATGGTGTTTTGGAGACCCACCTCATGAGTAATGTGAGAAGCGACTGCTGTACCAGACCTGCCTTCTCGCTAAGAAATCTCTGCTAGGACTCTGCCCCCTGGGGGTCTCCACCTCCCCTACCGCAGCCATCTTCGTCTGTCACCACCCATAGCTCTGTTAAGGCCACTTCCAAGGTGCCCAGAACCAAGACATCTCTTGCCCAGAGATCCTTCCTTTACTGAGCCCCCACCTAGTTCAACTCCCTCCCTAGCTGCATCTCCAACTTGCCAAAAATTGGCTCCTTCAAAACAGCCCTTCAGAACCATATCTTTAATACCTGCTGTTGTAGGTGCAACTAACCCCCTGTTGTAACCTGTGGTTCCTGCCCGCCTTGCCCCCTGGCTTAACAACGTCCACTGGACAGCCTCTCCCTCCCCCAGACCTACTCCTTCCCTACTAGGTCCAAACAGGGATGTAACCCACTGTCTTCTCTGAGGACCTACTATATCCATGAGTGTAACTCACAATTTTGTAACATTATGTAACCTAAGTAACATACAAACTACTACATTATGTAACCTAAGTGTATCTATGTTAAATGTTCCTTTTACTGCACTTGTAATGTTATCCTCTGTTTTAATCTGCACTGTAATAACTGTCTTGATGTCTGCCCCCCCCCCGATGAGGTGCCTTTGTAAATGAATCTCTGACTCAAAGGTTGTAAACCCAATTTGTAATGAATAAAAATGTCAGTGAAATTCACCAAATCTGTCCTGAAAGGTGATTTTGTGGTCGCTTGGCAAAACCACCTTCTATGTGGAATTTGAATATTTTCACCACCCTTGCTCATTAGGTGGGATCAAAAGAAGGCTATGTTGAAAATGTGAAGTCAAAATATGTAAAAATGGCAGAGTTATGAGCATGCATTGACATTTTACTATGCTCACTCATAACTTTGGCAATTTTAAATAGTTTCAGCCCTAATTTGCAACATTGCCATCCTAGCCCAAATGTGTTTTCCCACCCATGGTGCAGAATTACATTGCAGAAGCAAGGAATGACGTTTCAGCAGGGATTTGAAAATTCTCAGTACGGTGTTCAAGAGTTGGGGTAATAACAAGGCTATGCTTAGAATTTGGCTGCTGTTTTGGCAGAAATGCAAGTGCAGGGCATTGAGGGCCTGTACTTCTACAACAACATACAAAGGTAATCAAGCAAAAGTTTACTGGTAGCATGGTATGCTGAGTGTTGTGCAAACATGATATCAATTGAAAAACATGTATACCGCTACCGTGCAATGATGTGCAGTGTACTGTACCGATAAACATTTGTGTAATTACTACTGTATATTTATGTATCTATGGAAGGAAGGGAACGCAGGGCCTGGAGGACATTGCACTCCCACAAGCAAATGAGGACTTGATTATACTATATTAACACAACAAAATTAGGGAAATGTGGTGTTAAGAGATACTCATCCTAATGCCCCCTACACCTCCAAGCAGTAAAAGGAAAAAACATTAGGGTTTTGAGTATCCGGAGTCTTGATGAATCAGTGGTGGGGTCTTCTTTGGGGGTTCTCAACACTAATGCTCATCCATCCCTTCTGTGGCCCCTGCATGAAGAACAGTGCTCATATGCGATGTTGTTTGTTCACAGAAATTGGGTGGGCATTAAGGTTAACAACCCTCAAGGAAGAGCCCACCATGATTTGCCATGGCTCCAGAGACCCAAAGCAATAATGTTTTTTCCTTTTGCTGTTTGGGGGAGTAGGGTAGTGTTAGGGTAAGAAAACCTAATGTCACCTTTCCCTAATTTTTGGCATTAAGTAATAGTAACTGGTGCATTAATGCAATTTTTTTGCAAAGAAATGTACAACAAACTGTGCTGGCAACCTTTAGCAAGACGTATTTCTCTACCTTTGAAGAGTGTATCATTATGAGGCAGTGGCTTGTAGCTGTACCTTGTGCTTTGGATTGAAGGCTAGGGGCTGGGGGTAGGGGTGAACATTAGGGTTGACAACCCTCAAGGAAGATCCCACCACTGATTTGCCAAGACTCCGGAGATTCAAAACCCTAATGTTTTTTCCTTTTGCCGCTTGGGGGGAGGTAGGGTTGGAAACCCTAATGCCACATTTCCCTACTTTTGTGGCATTAAGTTATGCTAACTGGTGCATTAATGCAGTTTTTTGCAAAGAATTTCCTTATTTTTTGAGATAGTATAATCGTATCCCCATTTGCCTGGGGAACCTGTGCTTCCAAAGATGTGTACATGTATGTTGCTGTGGAACTGCAGGGTTCAGCAGCAACCAGACTGTTAGCATAGCCTTGTTATTACCCCATCTCATGAATCCTGTGCTAAGAATTTTTAAATCCCCACCAAAATGTCTTTTTTTTCAGGTAAAAAAAAAAACATAGAGGGACAGTTTTCTTTATTTCAGTATGGGGACGGTGATAAGAGGGTGGGGATAACACTAGATATGTAGATAGATAGATAGATAGATAGATAGATAGATAGATAGATAGATAGATAGATAGATAGATAGATAGGAGCAGAGGTGTTGTGAAAGAAGGAGGAATGAGGACTGAAACACAAGGGTTAGAAACACATAACAACAATGGGATTCAGGAATGGGCATTGCCCATATTTTATTGAGGGCCCACTGTCAGATGGATCAGCAGTACCTGCACTGCCATGATGGAGCACTACCATACCAGCAAGCAGCAGCTGCTGACTGACCAAGAGCTGGCTCACTATATTCTCTAATGAGTCCACTCTGTAGTGGAGTTCTCCAATCTCCTGCAGTTGCAATATCACTGCTGTGGTGCCTTGCAATGGTGTGGGTGCTTATGCAGGGACTGGTGCTGGTGATGGAGCTGTTTCAACTGTTGGTACAGGGGCTGGTGCTATTTTTTGCATCACATTATCTGATGTGGCTCCCCCCGTAGATGGCACCAATGGAGCATCACAACTTGGTACCTGCAGCTTGTAGGCCTCCCACTGCTCCAAATGATTATTGGTCAGGTGTGTGTTTTGGCCATTTGTACCAACAGTAGTAGCCACAGACATGGCCAGATATTTTGCAAAATGTCTAAAGAGTTTCTCTTTGCTGCCCCTACTGTGGAAATGCAGAAAACAGGAGATTTCTCTAGAAATATCACTGAAATTTCAAGAAATATCTGGCCATGTCTTTGGCTGTGACTGAAGGTGGCTCCTCCTTTTCCCATAGCTGACCACCACCTGACATCTATTACACATCTCCAGGCTCTCATCATCAGAGTCCATGGTGAAGCCCTCCCAGACAAGGGAGGAATGTGGCTGCCTTGGTCTGGAACACACAAAGCCAGAGGAGGATGGGTGGAGCAACTCAGGAGTGTTAGTCTGTGGTGGTACCAAAGGGGTTCAGGGGCTGCAGGCTGCTGCAGAACAGGTAGAACAGAGGTTGCTGCTCAGCTTGGGGAGCTGGAGTGAGAGCAGAGGGAGATGGAATCTACTGTGGAGGTTCAGGCTTCTGCAGGGTGAGAAGTACAGGGGATGCTGCACAGCTGTGGAATGGGTGGAGCTGGAGTGAGAGTTGGGGGAGATTGAGGCTGCTGTATCTCTGGCTGGTATGGGTGGGGGCTGCTGGAGTACCCCAGAACAATGTACACTGAAGGCGTATGGCACCCAGTCCACTGTCATGAGTCCTCACATGACCATCACAAGAGTGAGATTCCATTTTAAACAGAGAAAGAGACAAAGAAAGAGACTTACAAACAGATTAGGTGGAAGTGAACATAAAACATTGAGGAATTTTTAACTTAAAAAATAAAAAAATGCAAAGAAAGATCAAAAAATATAATTAGTTTACCAATAAGAACACAAAAAAATGATAGACAATGAAAAAAGAATAAAAAAAAATGTTGAGAAAGTACCGAAAAATTAGGGTTCAATTTAGAAATCACTGCTATGAAAACAGTAAAAGCTTCTGCTTGCCTCCACTGACTAACAATGCAAAACTGAAGGTGAAGCCATCTTACTTTGTACTTCTACCATGTGATCATAAAAGCTTTTCAATGTGACCTTGAGACACTTGTTTACTGGTAGCTTTATTTTGACCAGACTTTGCATTGGTGTACCCCAAGGGTAAAGCTGTAAAAGGTAAATCCCACAGTAACAGCAAAAATCCACTAATTAATCTGTGAAGACAGATTTGTTGAGTTTGCCTTACATTCCCTGGTGGATCTGCAATGTCTCTATTGCACAATTGCCTGTTTCGCAGGTGTGACATAACTTTTATATCGTAGGAACTGCAACTCACTTAGCTGCAGTTCAGCGGCAGCCTGAATGTGTGTTTGCTTAGCAGGAAAAGGATCAGTGCTTCGAGTCTGAGCAGGGATTTAAGCATTTTTTTTAATTTTTTGTAAGGTGGAAACTTACTTGAGTGGTGATTCATGGTAGTATCCAGTGAACAAGGTGACCAAAATTGGGCACCTACAAAAATGGTGACTCAGTTATGGCACCTGTGTTCATAGCTACCTAACAGGGGGGCAACTGGATACTGGGGTGGGTGAATAGAGTGACAGGAAGTATGCGTGTGTACGTTCGCGCACAGACGAGCAGGAGGGAGAGGCAGGGGAGGGGTGGCATGTGGGAGGGGGTGTGACAGGCAGCTGCTTAGCTGGTCTGCTAATGTGATTGGGAGTTTGGTCAGCTGGGAAGTGCAGGGAGCAGGGTTCAAGTTTGCTGCAGTGCATTTTTTTCCCACAGGCGGCTTTCCATTTTGTAAGTTTTTCAGCCCCGACAGGTACCCTTGGGGTTGAGAATCCATAAGTGGGGGGTGCAAGGTTGAAGCCCCCCATGGGGGTGTGTGGGGGCTAGATAGCATAGAGTGGAATAGTTAATTATATGAGAAGTAAATTTAGCTAAGAGCAACTGTCTATGAAGGTCAATCGCCTGCTGGGATTAGATTTCAGTCGCCTGCTTTGCAGGTGGTGACAACACTTTTACACCATAAGAACTGTAACCTGCTTACCTGCAGCTCAGTGTCACCCTGATAGTATACTTACTTAGAAAACAGAGGATCAGTGATTCTAATCTTGGCAGCAACTTAAACATTTTTTTTCAAATTTTTCTCTGTAAGAGGAAACTCACTTTAGTGGAGATTCATTGTGGTGTGGAGTGAATAGTACATTGTAAGAGAAGTAAATTTATCTAAGAACAACATTATTTTGTAATCCTAGATTCAAATAAATAAAAAATAAATAAAAGAACAACAATTTGTGAAGGTAAATAACCTGTTAGGATTAGATCCCTCTTTGCCTGTTTGCAGGTTGCGACGTATCATCTGCATCAAAAGAACTGCAATTCCCTTACTTACAGCTCAGTGGCACAATGATCATGTATTTGCTAAACAGGCAAAGGATCAGTGGTTTGAATCCAGGCACAGTAAATTTTATCTTAATACAGTGCAATCTTGACCTGATGAATCCCCATTATATGGACATCCCCATCTAATGGACTAGTAGCATGTCTCTCAAGTGAATACACTCTGAACATTTTAATCCTAGTTTTAAAGACTCCCTGTTATCTGAACAAATGTCATATCTCCCAAGCAGTCTAGGTAATGATGATTGTACTATACATAATTATTTAACACCCCCAGCCTCTTTCTTCCCCCTCTTTCAACGTTGAACCTCTTCTTCTATCCAACTATCCCTCTCACTCCTCATCACCCCTGCTGCTCCTCCTTCTATTCTTCACCACTAGCATAAATCTCATACCCTGTTACTTTTAATCCTCTCTTATGCTTTTCTGTCTGCTGATGTTAGCCTAAACCCAATCCCCCAGCCTCCTTTGCTCCTTCCTTCTCCCCAGAGGGATGAGCATTGTCCAGTTAAATGCACAGAGCATACTCCATAAGATCAACCAGCTTATGCTGTGGATCCTGCATTACCTAACTGATCTCCTTGTCATAATCTGATCATAGCTATCTGCCCAGGTTGGTGTAGCTGAAGTTGGGATCTCTGCTTATCGGGTCTTCAAGCAAGTCCTTAGGAGGCATGAAGGTGGTATTCTGGCCTGTGCCCATCTCAACCTCAACTGCAATGTCATATTTTAGGTATCATTCACTTTTCTCATGAGCTTCTCCAGTGTAGACTTTCTTTTGCATCTTCCCTTTTTGTTTTCATTGGTGGCATCTACTATTCCCCTAAAGCCAAGACTGCATACTTTCCTGATATTCTTTTTTTCCCTCATGTCTCTCTCTGCCTATAGTAGGCTCCTGACTCTTGGGTTCTAAATCTGAATTTGCTTTCTCCTATGGCTAAAACTACTACCAACACAACTGAAAACCTAAACCTCATGCAACTTTTCACCGAGCCCACCCACCTCATCCCACACTCCTTTAAGCACTCCCTCATTGAGTGGATCTTTTCCTTTCACCCCCACCACATTCTGCCTACTAGTACCCTCCCAGATGCTTCCAGTGACCAATGCATGGCTTACTGTATCCATAAAATAGCATTGTAAGCTGTGTCTATAAGGGGGCCAGGGGAAGGGAGTTGGAATGTCATGGAAAATTGGTGCCTGAGCTCCACATCAAGCAGATTTGATTGACCAAACTGTCTTTATTTCTGCATGCAAATTCATATATTCATATGTACATATGTAAATCCACATCCCAAAGTCCCTGAAGTTCTTCTGGTCTAGGTCATTCAGGTCACTTCAACTCACCTCCCTTCCCAATGACTTTTGCAAAACTGACTGTTTTCCTCTCTCTCTATCCACTGATACAGATGAGGCACTGTCCTACTTACAAACTCAATTAATTATAATATGGGACAAATATGCCTCCCAGAAAGTTTCATGTTCATTGGTCCCACCTCCCCTGGATCTCTACAGAGCTAATTGAGTTATTAAAGTTTGAGACTCTGTATAGTTTTTCCACAAGGTTTAGGATTCACCTGAGAACCTACTGAGATACAAACTGCTCAGAACTGCCAGCACTAAAGCCACCATGGAGGTCAAATAAAGTTACGTCTCCACCAGCCTGCAGAATAACCTTAACTCCCCATATAACTTCTGGAAGGTAATCAGTTTCCTTTTTTACCCTGTAACCCAGTCAGCCACCCATGTTCTCAAGTTGGAAAGCTCTCCCATCTTAGACTCCCCTAGGAGCTCTCTAATGCTTTTAATCACTTCTTCACCTCCTGTGCTCTCTCTTCCTCTTCTCCCGTCTCCACTCTCCCTCCTAATCTCAAAAGTTCCTTCTGTTCTCCCCTTCTCATCACTCAGCTGCTCTGTCTCTTTCTTCCCCCCATATCTGCTGTGTCTACCCTCTCTGTACTATGCGCTCCCAATTCCACAAAAAGGCACAGTTCTGGAGGTTTGGATACCAGTGTCTATCAGCTTTATGCTCCTCTTATCCCTACTTCAATTAATTCCCTCCTCAACCTATTCTTTCAACTTGGGACTGCCCTCAGATTTGGAAGCAGGCTAAAGTCCTTTCCCTCCACAAAGGAGGAGGCTCCTTGTGCCCTGTGAATTATTATCCTGTCTCCCTTCTCCCTGCCTGGTTAAGGTGCAGGGAAAATGTGCCCTTCTCTGCTCCCCTCCTTATTTGACTCATCCTTCTTCATCTCACCTGCAAACATCATTCCATTATCCCCTTCCTTCTTTGGGTCACTGACTCTATTCTGAAAGGTATGGACTAGGTTAAAATCATTACAATCATTTTCATCAGTTTGGCTAAGGCCTTCTGCGTAGTGGCCCACCTCCTTATACTGCATTAGCTAAGGGATGGAGATACTGTCTGATCTAGCAGTCAGATCGTTCCATTCCTACCTTTCTCACAGATGCCAAACAGTCCAGGTTTGCATCTCCTTATGCTCTTCCCTTCCCATCAGGTCAGGTGTCCCCCAAGGCACCATTCATCCCTCATCCTATTTTTCACTTTTTAAATGACATCTTCTCAGCCCAAGTATCTTCATACATCAACATGTATGTGAATGACACATTAATCTTTGCTTCTGGAGTCTTATTCCCTGGGCTGGAATTGTTGCTTCAGTGGGACTTTGACAATATTCAATGCTAATTCTTTTTGTTTTCTTGCATAGTGTTCAGACATATTTTAGAGCTTTTTTTTCCAACAAGTAGGAAAATCCTTATCTGTTAATGCAGCCCAATTTGTCATCATTACCCCTATGCCTAAGAAGTGGGATACCAAACTAATCTAATCTTCCTTTCATTACTATTTCATTTACTGTCTCTCTTTTTTCTTCTAACTACTTATAATATGTGATTGTATCACCTTAATCTTTTAATCAATTTTTTGATATTATTTTAGTCCTTTTTGAATAAGAGCATGGAATAGGGCCCTTATTCTTTCAAAGTCTTCCTTTTTTGTCATTTGTTATATAATATATGTTCTCTGTCTTCATTGTGTCTATCATATTTTTAGTTATTTATTTAGTTTTTGTTGACCAGGTAAGTGCACTAGACAAATCCTTCCTATTTTCAGGCACAACCCGGGGGAGGGGGATACAGATGAATGCCAACTGACCTTGAACCAGGTTAAGTTGTTTATAATTGATTCAGGTCTCAGAAACCTGTTGACTTGGGTTTTTCCATCTTAACAGAATACATTTTTTACAACAGTCATTGCTATAGTTGTAACTTTTAATTGATGCTTCTGAAGAAGTTGGACATTTTCTGGTAATCCCAATAATGTTAATAATGGGGTTACAGCTCAAATCAATCAATCAATCAAAATCTTTATTTATTCAGGCGAACATCATTGAGCAAAGCTCATTTACAAGATGGACCTGAGTGGTCATACAAATGAGGATACAAGTATTATTACATAGACAAGAATAGCATAAACAGCAATACAATGACATGAAATGATTATATACAACAATTTACATATATACAAGGAACAGTAGAACCATTTAGCCTGTAAGAAAAAAGGGACAAAGGGTATGTAGGCATAAAATATAAATTATATGGTCTAACTAGTTTTTATGAGAATATAATAGGTGATTTGGAAGATAGAAATTGAATTAATATAATGGACGAAAAAGGAAGGTGGGTCAGGTAGGGATCGGGATTAGGCTTTATAAAAGCAATTGCAGAGCTCTGGAAAAGAGGCGGAGAACAATCTTTGAAAGATGCCAGAGGTAGGCTATCTAGCTTCATGGATTTTTGAGAGAGTTCCATGCAACTGCTAAGGTTAGCTGAAAGCAGCCCTCCCAAACCTGGTGCAGGCATTGGGGACCTTTAATATGATGAGTTTACTGATCCTTAAGGTGTATGGCCTAGTTGTAATTTGGGTAAAGCAATCAGTGATATAGGTAGGTAGTTTGCCTGTTAACGCTTTGAATATCCAGATAGCAGCATTCCTATTTCTTCTGTGTTGTAATGATGTCCAGTTGACTGCCATATAAAGGGAGCAATGATGGGTGCTGGAGGGAAGGTCAGTAATAAATCTTATGGACCTGTGATACAGGGTGTCCAGTTTATGTAAGAGATGATGTGAACAATGGCAGTAGAGAAAATCAGCATAATCAATGAGGATAGGAATGAGGCCTGAATTAACCTTTTTTGAATCACTGTTTAGGTAATGTTTTATTCTAAAAATAGTCCAAGCCTCTGTCTTAGCTTTTAAGTAGCTCTTCAATATGGACAGAATAGTCAAGCCTGTTATCTATTCAGACTCCAAGGTATTTGAAGTTATCAACAAATTCCAGTTTCTCTCCAAGAAAGGTGGATAATTGTAGGGTGGTGGATGCTGGGGTAGTGGTAGAGCAACTCTTTGGGGCAAAGAACATAGCTTTTGTTTTTTTGGCATTTAGAAGTATTTTTTTGTCAAGTAGATTGTGCTGCAGAATGGAGAATTCGGATTGTAACAGTTCACAGGCTTTAGAAGGTGAGGGATTGCTGACATATAATACAGTATCATCAGCAAACAGATGAATGTTAGATTGAGTGAGATTGGCATCAATATTGTTTATATAAATGGCAAAGAGGATAGGGCCAAGAATAGAGCTTGTGGTACACCCTTAGCAGTGGTTTTGAGGTGGATAGGTAATTTCCATTTTAACCAGTTGTGACCTATCTGAAAGGTAATCCTTATACCAGTTGAGTGATAGGGAATCCAGGCCTCGTGAGTTAAGGGAGGTGATTAATAAGTCATGATCCACTGTGTCAAAGGCTTTACTCAAATCCAGGAACACAGCACAGGTACAATTTTTCTTATCCAAGGCAGTCTGCCAATCGTTGGTTACCTTGGCTAAGGCAGTAATGGTGCGTATGCTTGATCTAAATCCAGATTGTGCAGAATTTAGATGGTTATTGTTATCCAGATAGTCCCTTAATTGAGAGTTTACTAGCTTTTCGAGCATCTTGGATAGTACTGGTAGGATGGAGATAGGCCTGTAATTGTTGAGATCCCTAGTATCACCAGATTTGAGTAATGCAAGTAGAGGGAATGGATCCAGTAGTTAGGGAAAGATTGAAGAGATGAGTGAGGGGGGCAGATAAGACATGTGAAGCAATTTTCAGGAAATAGGGATCCAGGGAGTCTGCACCTGCACTCTTAGTAGTGTCTAAATTAGAGAGAGATCTTCCACTTCTTTCCACGGATATTGGGATGAAGGAAAAAGTTGAAGTGGCCATTTGTCTCCACAGTAGTTTGTAGGTTCAAGGAAGATCTCAGGATATTTGCAGGTGATGAGTCAAATGCTAGGCCAGCTGTGGTGAAGTGAACATTGAAGGTATTTAAGATTTCTTGTTTACCTGTAATTTCTGTATCATTTAGTAGCAGTTTGGAGATTAAGGCAGGGAGTAGAATTTTTGCCGAAGTCCTTTATTGTACCCCAGAGTCTGGATGGGTTATTGTAGAGGCATCCAATTCAGCTGTATAATAGGCAGTTTTGGCAGTTCTTATTTTTTTTGTACATGAATTCCTTGCTTTTCTGAAATTTAGCCATTCTCTGGTGTCTTTTGTTTTTCTTGCCTTTTTCCACAGTTTGTCTCTGGTTCTCAAGGCTGCTTTAAGCTCAGAGCTATTGTCATATCAATGTTTTTTGATATAACTGAGAGAGCTGTTGACCAAAAGTTTGTGAGAAATGGACATTTATTAATTAAATGTATTAATCTGCCAGAGGTGTGGCTACATCTTGGGCATTTTGATTCTACTGTGCTATTTATTTTATTTAATTTTGCAGGTTATGGTAAGTTCTGTGTAATGTATTGAATTGAATGTGTTGCATTTCTGATGCTTTCAGTTTTATTGTGTGAATGTTAAGTATTTCTTGTCATAATGTTTCTGTTATGTCTATTCCTAAATCTTCCTTCCATTTATTTTTCAGACTTTCTACAGTAGGTTACTACTTTGTGACTAAGTATGTAATTATAAATATCTGTTATTGATTTCTTGCTTTCTGTTTTATTTAACATTATTTCTAGAATTAGGGAGTTCTTTGGTAGTGTTAATGATCCATTATTCTTTTGAATAAAATTCCTTATTTGTAGATAGCCATAAAATGTGTTTGTGGGATGTTATATTGTTCTGTGAGTTGTTCAAAATATTTTAGAATGTTATCTTTGTACAGTATTTCTGATAATCCCTTACTCTGCCAGATCATAAAGGTGTTATTTTTTATTGATGGTAAAAATGTGTAGTCATTGCATATTGGGGAATGTAGAATGAGCAGGTTATTATTTTGTATTAATTTATTTGCTTTATGCCAACATTCCATCATTGGTTTAGTTATAAGGATGCCTTTTTTAGCTTTTTTATTTAGATGAAAATTAACCAATAATATATGTTTTATTTGAGCATGTGGAAATATATTTTGTTCCATTTCCAGTGAGATTTGGGAATCTTTAGATTTATGACACCAAACCCATTTTGTACTAATCTGTGCTGCAAGGTAGTATATTTGGAAATCTAGCAGTGTGAGGCCTCCTTTTGTTTTAGTCAGAATTTGTTTTTCATATGCTATCCTTGGTTTGGTATTTTTCCAAAGAAAGTGTATTACTATTGTTCTTATTGGCCTAAAAAGGATGGTGGTATTGTTATTGGTGGTGTTTGAAATAAGAATATACATTTTGGTATGACATTCATTTTTATTATATTAATTCTGCCAATTAATGTTAATGGTAGTTAGCCATCTGTTAAGATCTGTTTTCATTTTTTCTATATGGGAGTTATAATTAAGTTGAAATAATTGCTCTGTTTTGGTTGTTAATGTTACACCTAAATATTTGATTTCTGAAGTGTGTTTACATTCAGTTATAAAAAGTGTGTGTGGGTTAAATGTTTGATTTATTGGTAATATATTTGTTGTATTCCAATTAATCTTATAACCTGATATTTTGCCAAATTCTTCTGCCATTCACATAAATTCTTTAAAGGAATTTAGTGGGTTGGATAAATATAATAGTGCGTAAGCTGCATATAAACTTATTTTTTGGGGTGGTATTTTTACTAGTAATGCCTGTGATTTGGGGGTCTCTTACTACTGTTGCTAAAGGTTCCATTATTAATGCAAATATGATAGGATATAATGGGCATACTTGCCTAGTTCCACATGTTAATATTAGATATTCTAATGTATTATTTGTTTTAATTCTGATATAATAGTCTAATCCATTTTATGAATTGTGTTCCACACCCAATTGTTTCCAAGATTTGAAAAATGAATTCCCATTTGAATTCATCAAATGCCTTTTCAGCATCAGCAGAGAATAATATTGTGTCATATCCTGTATTATTTGTCCTAGTATTAACAGTGCATCTTATGTTTTATGCTATTTTCCTACCTCTTATGAATCCATTTTGATCTTTTGCTATTATTGATGGTAAAAATTGTTCCAATCTTTTAGATAAGATTCTTGTAAATATTTTATAGTCAGTATTAAGCAATGAAATTGGTCTGTATGAGGTACATTGTTTAGAACCATATCTTGTTTATGAAAAATATGAATAATTGCTTCTTTAAATGAGTTAGCCTGGATGGTTCTAATGCTGTTAAATAATTTTGTTAATATGGGAGTTATTAAGTCTTTTAAGATTTTATAAAATTCTGTAGGAATGCCATCTAAGCCTTGGGCTTTGCCTGATGCTAATGAACACATTGCTTCTTCTACTTCCTGTTTTGTTATTGGATTGTTTAAGATTTGTACAGCTGTGTTTGATATGCATGGTAATTTGATAATTTTTAGAAATTATCATATCTTCTTAGTTATTTTGTAATTGAGTTGCATATAATTCTTGATAAAATTCTTTAAATTGTTTATTAATTCCCTCTGGGTTTCTTATTATTGACCCTGTTTAATTTTTGATAGATGTTATAGCATTATTTGCTTGTTCTTTTTTGAGTTGCCAGGATAATAATTTAAAAAGTTCGTCTGACATTATATAATAATTGGATCTTGCTTTTATTATTTGATTTTCTGCATTTTCTGTACATATTATATTGTATTCTTTTCTTTTTTATCAATTAGTTATATGTTGTATCAAATGCCATACTATGTATTTGTTTCTAGTATTGTATTCCTGTTTCTAATTGGTTCTGCATCTGTAAATATTGTTTTTTTAATATATAGTTATTGATTGAGTTTACCTCTTACCCATATTTTAAATGCCTCCCATGTCATAAATAATGATGTATCTTCTTTTTTATTTTGTTGAAAAATAATTTGATGTTTTGGAAAAGTCAACTTATAATTCATGTATTCCCTAACAGAGAGTTGTCTAAATGCCATATTGTGTTATTATTTCTATTTGCATTTTGCATTGTAAAATGTATTAAACATGGTGAATGTTCTGATATTATACTTACAGGGTACAGTACCTGCTGTATCTGGTAAAATATTGATAGATGCATTGTTGAAAAATATGAGTTCTATGCTAATTCTGATCAAACCTACTCTTGCTTAATGCCAAAAAGGCTATCTCTATAACCACTGGATAAAAGAAGACTGTAGCTATGCTCAAAAGATACCAGTGTTCAGGATTCTAAATGGTGCCCCACTTGAAGCTGCGCCTTACTTTATGTATCTCAGTGTGTGGCTGGACCAGCACCTCAGTTCTCCACCACATCAATGAAAAGCATAAAAAAAAGAAAAAAAACTTTACCTCAAACAAGACATGCTACATGGCAACGAATCCTGCCTGCAACTCCTGGTTCACCTTGAGGTTAACCTCAAGATGGTCTTGTCAGAATGTTTGACTACATGGATGTGGTTTACAATGTTGTCTCCAAATCTTCCATGGGCAGACTGGATCCCCTTTTCAATTTCATGTGTCATTTCACTCTAAGTGCCTCACCCCTTACCCATCACTGTTCTCTTTGTCATAACCTCTGTCCCTTCAGTTGAAGTCTGGCATCTCTCCCACTGCTCCTTTTTCCTAGTGAAATACTGGCTTGTAAACCATCTCCCCCTACTACTCTTCACCCCTCCAATCTATCATCTTACTTCCTTTGTTCTTCTAACACTTGCACTTTCCATATCAGTTGTCCCAAAACCTCTGCTGGTCAGTCCCCAATTTCTGCCTGTTTTCCTACTCTCTGGATTTAGCTTATCTTTCTCTTCCAATTTTTCTCTTGCCTCTTTTTTTCTCTTAAGCCACTCTGATTGGTCCACCTCTTCCAACTCTGCTGCTTAGTTAATAAGTTACACTGGTTTTGGCTGGTGCATTGCTTTACTTTTACTTAGCAGGCACTGCACCCCTCCACTGTTCCACTGCTTTAATATTTTATTATCATTCATACTGTAAATTCCTGCAAATTTGTACTCCAACTTTAAAGTTTCCACTAATTAAAGGATTTAATGATTTATTACCATTAACACAGTAAATATTTGGAATTTTGCTAAATGTTATACCTTGCATCATCTGATATTCTGTGTTGTTACACCACACTTGTCACTTTTTGCCATTGCACCATGTGCCATCTGATATTCTATAATGTAAATTGCACTGTCACTTTATTTAATATTATACATTGCATGTGTCATTTTATCTTTATTGCATTTTTACCACCTTTTAATAACCTCCCAGGCTGCAACTGGAAATGAGCTCCAGTCCAGACTGCCTTCCCCAATCAACACATTTTAAATAAAATCCATGCATAGAAATTTAAGAAAAGAGAAAGAAAATAAAAATAAATAAACATAATTATTAGAAACATTTCAGCATACTGTATATTTCATATAGTTACTGAACTGAGCTTACTGATTGTCATAATAGCTTTGCACAGTAACATGAAAATAGGATAACTGCCCCAAGATTGTATCTGCTCCATCTACTTGTCTATAGTTGACTTCACATTTTTTATGGCATTATCATTTCAGTAGATTTTGATATCTTAGCACAACCACCCATCAGCTGCATCAGACCCTAGCCATGGCCTGAGTCACCTATACAACCTAACTTTATCTGTATGTTGACTGGAGTTATTTGAGTGACATGACACACTTTGTTTCTGATCAAACTTACATCATGGCAGTCGGGCATGGTGGTCTCATCTCAGGTCAGTGTTCACAGCAGCATTGTTACAACAGCAGATGATCCCTAGAAGGAGTGGTATGTTTGCCTGAGGGGCTTTCCCTCATGGCACTGGCAGTTACTTGTGCTGATTTCAGTATTAACAACACAAGGGACAATACAGCTTCTAGGTAGTTCAGTATCCATCTGATATCCCTTGCCATTAAGAGATCAATCAGTACCCAAACCAGTGTGGTCTCCATGCTATGCCATTTCCAGAAACCTGACTGGAGAGGATCATAGATATTATGACTGGATAAATGATCCTCCAGATGCAGAGTGACCACTTTCTCAATAACTTTGCACAAAAAGGGCAAGTTTGAGACTGGCCTGTAGTTTGCTGGACAGTCAGGGTCAAGGGAGGGCTTTTTAAGAAGGGGCTGTGCTGCCACCTCCTTTAGGGGATCAGGAAAGATCCCTCTCTCTAGTGACATCCTAATTATTCCAGCCAGGACTGGGCAATGGTCTCAACACACCTTACAAGAAGGAAAGTTGGACCCAGGTCTATACTGCAGCAAGTTGGCCACAAAGTCTGGATGATCCTCACTATATCCATAATTACCAGTTGACTGAAGACAGACCAGACAATTTGGATGACCATTCCACTCAGTTGATCATTACACTTCTCTTGTGACAGTGCTTGACCGGATTGCAGACAGGCTGGATTGCACAGTCTGTCCACCATCCAGAAGAGCTGAGCTGGTCAATTACCTGTTGCTGTAATTTCTCTGTACATGAACTCTGCCTTCTTATGGGAAATTGCTGATTGGTACACTTTATAATGGTCTAACAATCTAAGTCTGTCCTCCTCCAGGAAAGTTTTCTGGCAATGCCTCTCTAACCTTTGCCCTGACTTCTTCAATTCCCTTAGGTCCCCATCATACCATGGGGAAACCCAGGTGAAGAGTTAATGGGAAACAAAAACCCAGGGGAAGAGTACCCAATGGGGGTGAGATACTGACAACAACAAAAATGGAATGGGACCTGGGGGTAGTCATATTAGATGACCTAAAGGTGGGCCATCAATGTGAGAAGGCAGTAAGGAGGGCAGGGGGATACTGGGATGCATAGGGAGAGGCATCACCAGTAGAAAACAGGAAGTTGTTGGCCCTCTGTACAGACAGTTGGTAAGACCACATCTGGAGTACTGTGTACAGTTCTGGAGAACCCATTCAAGAAAAACATAGACAGGGTGGAAGCTGTCCAGAGGAGGGAACCAAAATGATGCAGTGTCTGCATCAGAAGACATATGAAAGAAAGACTAAAGGAACTAAATATGTATAGCCTTGAGGAAAGGAGGAGAGGGGAGACATGATAGAAACTTTCAAATACCTTAAGGGAATCAACAAAGTCCAAGAGGGTAGCATCTTTCAGGAAAAGAGATGTGCAAAATCAAGGGGGCACAATTTGAAGATGTGGGGCGGCTCAGAGGTAATGTGAGGAAGTATTTCTTCACAGAGAGGGTTGTGGATACACGGAACAGCCTTCCTAAGGAGGTTGTAGAGTCAAAAACAGTGAGGGAATTCAAGAATGCATGGGACAGACATAAGGCAATTCTAGTGGGGGGTAGGAGGAAGTAGGCTGTTGGTTAACTAGGATCTGCAGCTTATCTGTTAGGTAGGGAAATGGGCAGACTAGGTGGGCCAAGCGGTCCTTATCTGCCATCAAATTCTATGTTTCTATGTTTCTATGAACACATACAGGAGCAATGGAATCCAGGGCCTCCGCTACTGCCTTATTATAGGCAAGAACTAGATCCCCTGGATCACTGCTATCAATAGGAGTTCCCAATAGGTCCAGCATCATCATTAGGTCTGCTGAGGTCAAACCTCTCAAAGGATGGTGCTATGCAATCTACTTGGGGGCAGGCCTAACTCAGGGGGTCATGAAACTGAATCTCAGGGTGTGATGGTCCAACCATATGAAGGGATCCACCTCCATGTCTGAGATCTCCATCTCCAGGAGGAACACCAAGTCCAGTGAATGCCCTCTATGTGGGTTGTGGTTCCATCAGTTGGAGGAGGTTTTGTTCAAAGGGCAAGAGTTCATCATTGTCCCAGGCATTGAAGTCCCCCAGAATCAACCATCTAGGAGACTGCAACACTATCTCGGTGATGAAGTTTGGCAGTATAGCCTAGAGGTTAGAGTAATGAACTATGAACGAGCTTGGTACATCTAGCAGACCAGACCTGGGTTGGAGTCTCACAACCTCCACTTGCATACTGTGTGACTGAGCAAGTCACTTAATTGCCCAGTGCTCCCAGGTCACCCCTGAAAACAGACACTTGTGCATAGTGGGCCTTACCCAGTTACCAAAGACTAAAATAAATAAAAAAAATAAATAAATAAGTCCACCACCTCCTGCAGGAATGCCCTCCCATCACCGGGTGGATGATATATGAGAAGGATCCTGTAGCCAGCACCCGCACCCACAATGCACTCAAAGGAGTTGGTAGCTCCCACTGGCACCTCCCTAAGGCCAAGCTCCAATCTAAAACACATAGCACCCCCCACCCCGATCCACCATCGGGCAGTGTATCATCGAGAACCTGACCAGGATTGCAGATGCCAAAATGGGCCCAGCACTATTATCCAGCCAGGTTTCGGTGATGCAAGCCAGGTCCACAGAGGACACAAGATCCACTACTAAAGCACTCTTGTTCTTAATGTACTTGGCATTGTATAACACAGCATGAGAGGAATGAGAATTCAAGGATGAGCCCAACACCTGCCTGCAATAGTCAGAGCCATTGAGTATGGGTACTTTATGGATAATATATGCAAATCTCCATCAGGTACATTTGACTGGCTCAGTTAAGCAGGACTGCATGGTGTCAAAAGCCTCCCAAACATCTACAAAACAGCAGACCATAGACATGTGTTTCATACTTCTTACACTTCAGCAGATACAGATGAACAGCTACTGCTGCTCTGTCATCACAGTTGAAGGAGGAGGAAGGACCACTAGGGAGTAACAGGAACATAATAGGGAAGTGGACACAAGTCCATTGTCAGAGGAAGGAGCCCAGAAAAGACTTGCAGCTCTGAAGGTGGACAAAGCTCTGAGACCAGAATGGATATACCCAAGGGTTCTAAAGGAACTCAGGGAGGAGCTTGCTGCCCCACTGACAGCCTTATTCAACAATTCACTGGAAACATGCATAGTTCTGAAGGACAGGAAAAGAGTTTACATGGTCACTCTATGTAAAAGCAGCAGCAGGGAGGAGAGTAGAAACTATAGACTGGTCAGTCTTACTTTAATGGTGTAGAAATGAAAGGAAATCCTGCTAAAGGAAAAGGTGGAAGGATATCTTGAATTCAATCAGCTTCAAAACCACAGGCACCATGGAGTCATGGGTGGGGGGGGGCATCCCAAATAATTCTGATAGATTTCTTTGACTTTGTGACCAGGAAACTAGATCAGAGGAGCACAGTGGATATGGTTTATCTGGATGTCAGCAAGGCCTTCAACACTGTGCAGCACAGGAAGCTAATAAAGAAACTGAGCAGCCAAGGGTTGGAATACAAAGTGGTGGATTGGGTTAGAAACTGGTTAATAGATGGGAGACAGAGTGGTAGATGTCACTAACTCAAATGATGTAAGAGTAACCAGTGAGGTGCCACAGGTCTCAGTACTGGGATGAGTCCTCTTCAATGTAATCATAAGTGACATTGCTAAGGAACTGGAAGGGAACATATGCCTTTTAGCAGATGATTCCAAAATCTACACTAGGATGGACAATCAGGAGGGGGGTGAAGAAAATTTCCAGGGATCTTGGGAAACTAAAGGAGTGGTCCAGAGCATAGCAGTTTAGCATTCAATAACCAAAAGTGCAAACTAATGTACCTAGGGCATGGGAATCCAGGTGCTGAGTATAGGATGGGGGAGTATCTGACTGTAATTAAGCAATAAAAGGACCTTGGGGTTATGATACCTGGCAACCTCAATTTGGCATGGTAGTTTGACAAAGCAGAGGGTAGGACTACTGGGATGCTGGGGTGAATAGGGAAGGGTGTCTCCAGCAGGAAGAGGGAGGTGGTGTTTCCACTGAATCACTCACTGGTGAGACCCTACCTGGAGTACTGTGTAATGTTTCGGATATCACATTGCAGAAAAAAAATATATACAGGGTTGATGCAGTCCAGAGTAGGGCAATTAAAATGGTGCTGGGCTTGCAGATGAAACCCTACAGGGAGAGACTGAGGGACTGAGGGAGTTCAACATGTATACCCTGGAAAAGAGCAGAGTAACAGGTGACATGAGAAAGACCTACAAATACCTCACAGGGATGAACAGTGTGCAGGAAGAGAGTCTCCTCTTTCAAAGGAGCAATAGCACCAGCACTAGGGAGTATGCAATGAAACGGAGAGGGGGGGATGTTACAAAATATTTCTTTACTGAAAGGGTAGTAGATACCTAAAACAGACTGCCAACTGTATTGGTGGAGTGAAAAACAATATGGGACTTCAAGCATGCATGGGATAGACATACTGCAGGGGTGTATTATAAAACAGGAAGGGGACAGGAAGGGATGCCAAAAGCCAGGTAGGGTCTGTGGAGACAGACCAGACAGGGAACATCTGGGAAAACTGGATGGGCCAAGTGGTCCCTTTCTGCTGACAAATTCTCTGTTTCTGTGTTTTTATCTACGATGACTGTAACATTTCCAGAAATAAAGAACTACTCAAAAATTAACCTTTTGGCTAACAATTACGGCATCCGTAATTAAAGAAAAGAGAGACAACAAAATCAGATATGAATAAATAATTGTATTAGTGTTCTAAATTGTGTTGCAGGGTAATCGAGAGAATCAATAAAATCCAGAGAAGATGAGTCAGCAAACAAAGCACATTTGAAACAAACCACTGAACAGAAAAACTGGGTAAATTTTTTATTTAAGATTTTTTACCAGAATAGAATGCTGAGCTGAGAACCAGCCAGTTTCTATATAAAGTACATCCTGAGGGAAGGGCATGGGGAGTACATATACAGTAAAAAACAATAAATCAGAATGGCTCTGCAGAAAGCATATTGTCCTGAGTAAGTGTGTGTGTATTTAAGAGAAGATGCCATTTTGTAAGTCTATGTGACCTTAAAAAACTTCGGTACACTGTGAAAAAAATTATACTCAAAGGCCCAGATATTCAAAAGGGTTGTGCCATGCGCAATAGAGATGCACCAGCACAAGTACGAAATTGCGCCATTCTGCGATATTCAGCGGGAGGCAACTGTGCCGCACAAGTCGAAATGTGCAAGAGTGCAATGGTAATGAATGCATGAGCAACCATAGGGGGAGGACCCATGAATAAATGGCACAGTGCAATATTCAACAGCATGTGCCATGTGCAATAGGGGAGCAAGCGGAAGTTGCATGATAGCGGAAATGATCCAAAATAAAAAGGAACAAGAGAGAGGTGCAAGAAGGCTACAGGGAAGCCAGAGGTGGGAGCAAGGTGACAGCAACAGGAAAGAGGGTAGCAGTGAGTGGGACTGGGTAGGAGCAGGACAGAGCACACCTGGGAACAAACAGGAACAGGACAGGAGTGGGGAGCCTGTGCCACTGTGCAGGAGAGACAGGGAGGTGCCACAGTGGACTGAGGGCAGTGGCAGTAGGCAGGACAGCCAAACACTGGAGGTGTACCCGGTGCAGGGGGAGCATCACAAAGGACAGTGGGGGGAATGGGATAACAGCCGCCAGAGGGGACACCAGCCAGGGACATGGCCATTGCCACCTTCCAGATGGAGGTGGTAATGAGGGGGTGTGAGAAGGCAGGCAGAAGGGGGGCATGGCCGTGGAAGGGCCCATCGGTGGTATGCCCCCAACAGGTGGTACCAAGCCCGCACCACCTTCGAGCACTACAGTGACACAAAGATCGTGGGCTGGTACCGCCTGAACCAGGCGATCCTGAGGCGGCTCTGTGAGCTGTGCAGTGATGAGATGCAGGCACCCACACGACAGAGCCATGCTCTGTCAGTGGAGACAAAGGTGACTGCTGTCATGTGCCTGCTCGACACGGGCACTTTCCAGAGACCAACAGGGGACACAACAGGCATAACCCAGTTGGCCGCGACACGCCTACTCACACAATTCCTCAGCGCACTGTTGCCACATGCTGCGGAGTACATCCATTTCCCCAGCACACAGGCGGAGCACACAGCACACATACAAGAGTTCCACAGGGTAGCACGTATGCCTGGCGTGCTCGGGGCCATTGACTGCACCCATGTGGCCATCCGCACTCCACTTGGCCCGGATGGTGTAGCATACATCAACAGAAAGGGTTATGCCTGCATCAACTGCCAGATGGTGTGTGATGCCAGGAGGTGCATAACCAATGTCTGTGCCACGCACCCTGGGGGAGCACATGATGCCTTCATCTGGCACCAGTCTGCACTGTGTGACAGGTTCGAGAGTGGGGACATCCCCACTGGCCACCTAGTGGGTGAGTATGCACATCACGCAGGATGACATGTGCATCTGGGGTGGGGGGTGCATAGTCACCACCATACTAATGTCCACCCTCTACACATAGGTGACAGTGGCTACCCACTCTGTCCCTGGCTGCTCACACCATACCGGCGCCCCATGATCCCATCGCAGCAACGGTACAATGAGGCACATTCCACCACACGTAATGTCATAAAGCGGGTGTTCGGGATGCTGAAGACATGTTTCCGTTGCCTGGACACGTCTGGTGGTGCCCTACAGTACAGTCACTTGAAGGCCTGTGGGCTATTCCTGGCCTGTTGAATCTTGCACAACATGGCCAACGACTGTGGGATAGTAGTAGAGGTCGAAGAGGGGGACAGCGATGGGGGCAATGAAGATGCCGATCCAGACGGTGATTGGCAGCCAGCCCTTGGGCGAAGGGACCCCCGCCTGATCTGGATGTTGCAGCTGCACCGGGACACCATCACAGAGGAGCACTTCAACCAACACAGGTAGGTCATGGGGCCATGTGCAACCACCAATGGCAAGGGCACAACCCACAAACATGCATGGATGAACACCAGGGGCGCATGGTGGCAAGGGAATTGGCAGAGCAGGGAACTGCACACGCTGTCAGGGATGGGCAAGGCCTAACATGACACACGGCCACACCCACACACCCCACAAGACATGCACAAGGGGTAGAAGGCAAGCCGACCATGACTGCTACCCCTAACCACACACAGGTCCACAGACAACCACGCCCAGTGCTCATCATTGTGCATGTCTCAGATGCTGGGCACCATTGCACAGTGGCAGACAGCGCAACGTAGGCATCATCATGCACACGCCACAGCAGCCAGCAGCTGGGAGGGTGTGCACATGGACCGTGTGTGTGTGCAGGGCTTTGTATCCCAACCGTGCATAGCACACTGCACAACACACTGCACACAGGGCAGCGTCAGACAGTAGCCATGGTGGGAGACAGGTCAGTCATGCGGCACAGTGCCACGGCCACCACAGATGCATGGGCAGCCCTGCCAAGACCTGCCAGCCATGACAGGCTGACCAATGGCCTCATGGGGTGGCACCGACGGTCCCCCAGGGGTGACACTGCAGGAATGTGACCATGTTTGAGCAGGGGTCTGCAGCCCACCAAACATGCCAGTGCCAGGCGTGATCGGGATGCCCACAGCTGAACTGGTGTCAACATGGAGGGTGTCGCATGACACTGGGAATGGGGGGTGGACATGATACTGCGCGGTGTCTGCGGTGCATGTGTAACAAACTGTGTGCCCAATGTGGCCATGACAGCTGTGAATGCACGTGCCTGCCTGTCAATGGCAGCAGTCACATCCTCCCGCTGCCGGGCCATCTCTGCCAGGAGCAAAGCATGGTCTCTGCTGCACCACTCCTCTGCCTGGCGCAGAACTGCACTGAGTGCATCCACCGCCCTAACTAGCCACGACTGCTGATCCACGGAAGCCTGGAGTAGTCGACTGTGCTCATCAAATAGGTCATCCGCCAGATTGGCACGATGTCCCTCATGGTGTTCCTGGCCATGCTGGGCATCACCCCTTGATGATGGGCACTGCACACCAGAGCCATGCCTGACGCCGCCCCCCAACACTGTCCCCCCATTGCCATTGGCTGACTGCTGACACTGCCCCTCCAGCCGCCACTTGCCAGGGCTCACTGATGCCACCACAGCAGCTGCAGCAGCCCCACTGGCTTGGACGCACACCAGTGCTGCCACACTGGTGCATACAGGCACAGACTGGGTCTGTGATGTCACGCAGGCCTCCACGGCAGCACCAACCACGGCTATGCCCATGCTGTTACCTGCTGTGGGGCCATCCTGCAGCCCACACATATCACTGTCCATGATGTGTGCTCCATCATCATCATCGGTGCTGGATCCAGCACTAGTCCGTGTCACAGCATGCTGGCATCCATGGACGCTGTCACGCTGGGACACAGGAAGGGTCTTCTCTGCACCAACACCACCAACTTCAATACGGACAGACAGGTGGGTATACTGTTGTCCTGACCCTCAGACACCTGTGGATATGGATGGGCACTCCTCCATGTCCAGGGTTTCACCCTCAGTGGACACAGCCTCCACCGCTGAGCCATGGAGATGCTCAGGAGCTGTAAGGGAACACAGCAGCATTAATGTCTCTGCCCTACCCTGTGGCATTCCCTCCATCCCCCCACACAGTAACAGAACAGGACCTACCATGCAGTGACGGGCTGCCACCCATCTGGAAGCCACCACCTGGAACGCCCACTAGGGCACAACGCCACATGCTGCCAGCCACCTGCTCCTCCTGTGGCATCAGGCATGGCACATCTGGCTGTCCACCACCAGTCACAGCATGTGCTGCCCTGATGGCAGCCACCTTATCTTTTATCCTCCTTTTGTCTGTGCCCACCTTCTTCTTGCACTCCTGCATGGACCACTGGTGGCTGCCATGCTGGTTGACGGCACACGCTACCTCATCCCATGCCGCAGCATGGGCCTGTGGTGTCCCTTGCTGTCCGCTGAGCAGTGGTTCCCTGCCAAGGTAGACCTCAAACAGGGCATCTGATTCTGCACGGGTGAAGTTGGGCCTCCTCTGTCTCCCACGTCCCTGTTCCTCCTCCTCCTCCTCACGTTCGGTCATTATTGATCCTGTGGGAATGACAGGTGTTACCTCTGAATATGCAGTCCCATGCATCTCCCACACACACCACAGTCCACACTTCCAAACAGCATGCAACCCACCACAATAGACTGCAATACCAAACAATGACCTCTGAAGCCCCATGTCGCATTTATATAGCGTAAGGCATGCAAATGAGGTGAGGTGCAACTTTAAGTGGATGCTAATACAGTGGATGTGCCATGGAATTGCTGATGAGCTGATTTGCATATGCTGGCTGAATATCGCGCTGTTGCGCCTTGTGCAATTGTGTTGAGCATGCTCAGGCAAAGGCGCAGCTCTGTGATGTGCACAGTAGGCACCGCATGGTGTATGCCTTGGGGTGCTGACGCTGACACCTACCATGCTGATGGTGTGCTGAGCGCAGGAGGCAGTGCTGGGCACAGCCACCACTGTGCCAGTGGCACTAGTGTGCTGTTCACATGTATAGCGCTCATGCCCTGGAGTGCCGTAGGCACCATGGTGCCACAGCACGGTAGGCCACTGCAGGGCATCACACACAGGCACCCAACTGTGCTACACGCAGGGAGTCCCAATCGCGCTGTGGCAGTCTGTGCGCGAAAGACCCTTAACCATCCATTTGACCTTTGCCCCCTAGGTGCCATGCGTCCGCTTGGGTGCACCCCTATCCCGCTGTTCAGTGACAGCATGATGGGAAATGGCAATGCTGTACTGCGCAGCATCTGCACGTGGTGGATGTGCGCTACAGAGTGCCATTTTGTAACCCTAGCAGCTTTAGCAATGGCATGCAGGAGAGCAGCGATGTGGAGCCCTCTTGAGCTGGCCAATTTGGTGGCCATTGTTGAGCCCCATGCTGGGGCCCTGTTTGGGGACGTGCCCTTGGATAGGGCTAGGAGTGCAGTGTGGGAAGAGGTGTCAGTGTCACTTGAAGAGGCCACCGGCATCTACAGGACTCCAGAGCAGTGTCGCCACCACTATGGGGACCTCAGGTGGAGGGACCCAGACAGGCTTGCCCATCTATGGGCATGCGTCAGGCGAGGCGCAGTGCCACATCCAGGTAGGTGCTCCATCCATACACTGGTAGCGTACGTCTGGGTTTTGTGGTGGGCATGGGGTCCACCCTGGGGGGGCTGTCCAGTGTGGGCAGTTTTGGTCATGGTGGGGTTGCGGCATGGCTGGGCTGTGTGGGATCACACACACTGGGATGGGGGCCTTTGCTACTGTTTTGTACTGATGTTCCCCTCTCCATGTTTGCACTCTAGGCCCTGAGGAGAGGCGATGAGACCGAGAGGCATGGGTGGATCAGGAGGCTGCCCGGCAACAGCCACGTGATAGCGGGCAACATGTCCATCAGTGCCAAGATGTTGCAGATACAGGTGAGTACCTTACTTCATGGATATTCTGTGCATGCTGTATTGTGGGGGTAGGCGGCGGGGCATGGCCACCATCCCATGACGCCACTGACATGCACGCCACATGGTACACTCAGCACTGTCCTGTGGCACTGCATGTGTGGGTGTGAGTCACTGGTGGTCCATGCATGCACTAGGTACATGGCTGTGCAACTGACTTTGCACCGCATAGCCATGTTACTGTACAGCCATGGTGGTGCTGTGCTGGACTTGGGTGGTGGGTGTGTGCAGCGGTCCACATGGCTGTGTGCACCTGAGTGGGCAGGTCTTGTGGACATGATCACTGTGGGTGGTTGCACACCATCACAGGGGCGTGGCCCATGGCTGTATGCCATGCACAATGGGTGGGCTGCAGGGGGATGGACATCCACACCTACTGACTCTGCTCCCTTGTCCTAGGTGGTTGGTATTGGAACACTATGGAGAGGGTATTGCAGGAGTTGCTGCAGCTGTCAAGGGCATCCCTTGAGATTCTACAGCAGCTAGAGAGGCATGGTGTGCATAAGAGAAGGTCGCACAGATGCCACAGGACAGAAGAACGGGGCAGACGTTAGGCCCTCAATGCCCCCTGGATGCTTTTTACCTCTCTGGACCCACCCTCATACCCCTTCTTCCCTCTCCCAGTTGTTCACCCCTGCCCCTTACCTGCCCCCACCTTGTTTGTGGCCCTATCCCCCCACTTGTGTATATATATATATGTATATAGTTGTGTTCATTGGAAATTTATAATACATTAGTTTTGTTATGACAACTGTGGTGGTCTATGATTTGCAGTGGGCTACAGGTGCTCAGCTGCAGTGGTGTGCATGGTGTCAGGGTTGTTGCAGGCATGGGCGTGTGTGTTTGTCCAGAGGGGAACCACCTATGGTGTGGGTGGGGGAATCAGTCAAAGTCTGCGGTTTGTGTGTTGTTCTCTGTACACTGGTTGCCTGTGCAGTGGTCCATGGTGCATTCTCTGTGTCCATGGTGCCCCTGTCAGACCGTCCATGAGCTGTGCAGCTGACACCCTTGCATGTCTGTGATATGCACCGTCTGTTGGCATGTCAGTTGTGGCTGTCCATGCTGTACAACCACTGTACCCGGCACAATGCCAGGTTGCCTCCTATCACCGGTGTGGTGCAAGTCTGCCTTGGGTAGCACTGTGGCCTCTGCTGTTTTTGTCCCCCCCATGCTGTCGCTTGTGTCTGTTGCAGGGGATGTGCTCCACTATCTGTTACTTGTGTTCCAGCCATGTGCTGGTGGCATACCGCTTCATGGTGCATGCACAGGGTGGCTGGTACACCTGTGCCATGGAGGGGTGCTAGCCATGGGTACACGGCTGCTGTGGCCACATGCCAGCGGGTTTGTTCACCCACTACTATGTCCCTGTGTTGGTGTGCACTTGGGTATGGGTTGGTGTTTGTCCATGCACTGTGTTGCATCCTGTGTGGCGCATGCTTCCATGCACCACTGTGGGCTTCTTTGCTGGCTGTTGAGGCCAGTGCTGGGACAGGGTGTGTCCTTGGGAGGGTGTTCAGAGTACTGTACTGCTGGTGGTGGTGTCTGGGGCATGCCCTGTCGCATGTGTGGTACCTTGTGTGCCGATGCATGGTCAATCTCTCAGCTTTACATCGGGGGGGCCATGCAGGTGGCACTGTGTCTGCAGTTGTTGCATTGGCGTCTGCTGCCGCATGCTTCAGGGTGCTCGCAGTGGGGCTGCCTTGCATGTCTCAATGGTGCACAGGGTTGCATTGTCACAGTGGGGGTGGTGGCATGCATGGGGTGTCCTGCAGTGTTGGGCACTGCCCTGGGCAGGGTGTCTGTGGAACACTGTGCAGGGTGTGCTCTGCATTGCTGGGATGGTGTAGCATGGAGTGAACAGACCTCCTTGTTTGACGGTCACAGCTTGCCAGGGGGTGTGCTGGGGCACCATGCCCCAGCTGTGGGATTGTGGCTGGTTTCCATTGGTGGGTGGTTCTTCCAGCTCTCCTCTGGTTGGGCGGTTCATGGGGTGTAGGGTGCACTGTCTGTTCTGGTGTGTGCTTCTCAGCCTGTATCTTCCATGTGTGGGGGACCCCTGCATCCTGTCCCTGAGCATCCCTGGTTGTGCTGATGCGCTGCTACCCTGCTTCACTGCGCATCCCTGGTTTTGCTATTGCACACCAGACCTGCGCCACTGTACATCCCTAGTTGCGCCATGGTGCAGCAGCCATGATATTCAGTTGTGTAGGCGCAGCATCTAGCCTGCATGAATGTTTGAATATCAGCGTGTATAGGCGCACTGTACTTGCGCCTGCTATTGTGCTACTTTGTGGTGCAGTTTGAATATCTGGGCCCAAATATTTGATTTGTTTGTCATAATTAAAAATTATTTTTTTTGTTTTCCTATTCCGTTCTTTTTAAAAACACAACCTCTACAGGGATCACGGTTGTTATTTAACCCCGAGTCTCCAAACAGATGTAGAACTTATTGGAATGCAGAATGTATATTTTATTTTTTTATTGATTTAAGATTTATCAGGTAAGAACCCAATGGCATCAAATGCCCAAAGTACAAAGTACAAATACAACACATATAACATATACAATACAAGATCAAATGAAACAATCACATTTAATAGACACAATAAAATGAACCTTCAGTTTTGATTTAAACAAATTGTAAGAATGAAAACAGTAAAAACCACTTAATCGGGACGTGATTAATGGGTCTGCTCACTTTATCGGGTCATCCTGCCAGGAACCGATTAAGTGGCCATGTATTCCTATGGGCAGTGTTTCTGCTTAAAGGAGATGGGGGTGCCATTTAATTGGGACATTTGAGCCATCCTGTCCCACAATAGCTGCTGCTAATCCTCACTAATCCCCATTTACACCTGCTTAATGCATTCCGACTAAGTCCAAAATGCCTGTCACCTACTTAACACACTGATCTCACTCAGAGGTGGCTGAATGAAAACAAATTCAAAAGATAGAGATGAGAGCTGAAACAGAGGCATGAGTTTTTTTTTTAAGTAAACAGACTTACTCCAGCTCCCGAAACAGAGAGATTATTTTTTTTTTAAGTAACCATACTTACTGCTGCTCCCAAAACAGACCCTCTGCATAGCGGCATGGGGACACAGCATAGATAGATGTTAGCTGAGGTGTGAGCCAAAACAGACTCTCTGCTTTGCGGTGTTGCTTTACAGCGTGGAGAAAGACAGCGTGGAGAAAGACAGCATCTGAAGCTCCAATCTGCTTTTGTGTTAAACCTCATTTTAAAACCTCCACTTGTGACAGAAGGTCCATTCTCCCTCAGGAGTCTATCTAGCCCTGCTTTGAAAGTCTGTTAGCTGTGACGGATGACACTAATAAGATAAGAAGCAAAAGAGTGCCTGAAGCACATTCATCCCACAGCTCCGATCTCCATGATGATCTTCGCTTGGACTTCAGAGACAAGTTAGGAAAATGTGAGCTGAAACAGACCCTCTGCTTTGCATGGCTTTGTGGTGTGGAGACAGATGTTGGGGTTAGTGGTTAGAACTGCAGAACAGAACACTTGGGCTTAGCTAGGAGCACATCTCCCTGTATATATCCTGTAACCAAAGCACACTCTCCCCCACGGCTCGAGTACAGCTCCAATCTCCACTCTCCACTGCACCTGAAATGGATGCTGTGTGAGAGATAAAGCAACATAAAAATTCATAAAAGAAATGTAATCACGACATACAGTAAATCTTTGTGTATGAGTATGTGCAAATGTGTTTTTTGGCGGTTCGGACAAACGACTAGTGAAAAAAGGCCACTTCTGATAAACGGGACTGCCGCTTAAAGGGGACAAATTGTGATCCATGGAGGTGTCCCCTTTAAGTGACTTCTACTGTATAATGAAAATCATTTGATAAGGAATTCCATTTCTTTATCAACCTGTATAAAAAACTTTGCTGCCCAGCAGTAGAACTGTAAAATAGAAGTTTTAAACAACCAAGCCCAGCTAACCTAGTTGAATAGCCTGTGAAAGAAAATGTAAATCATTTTTAAATTTAAACTGAACTGGACATTTAAAAAATCTCCCAAAAATAATTAACTTAAAATAGGAAGATTCATCCATGCCGCAGCAACAACAAAATTGCCAGCGTAAAGTACAGCACCAGCACTTCATCAACTCCAGGCACCATGCTCTGATGATTTGCCCCACACCACCCACTTATTTATGTAACAAACTCTGGGTCGCACCCCCATGGCATGAAGGGTGAACTGTGGATTGGCAACATTGCTCGATGTCAAATAATGAAAGTCGCACAAGAAGTGTGTGACGTTATTCCACCGACAGCATCATACAGCAATGATCAATTGGCACATTAGTGGGATACAAAATAGGAACACCTAGCTTCAAATAAAAAACTATTTAGTTTTGAATAATGTTGACAATGGTGTGTATATTGAGAACCTAAAGTAATGTATTGACATACATTATTATAAAGAATTGTCACCCTTTTAAGAGAGGATTCATTAGCTACAGAATAAATTGGAAACACAAAGTTAATAAATGATAAAATGAAAGACTGAGCTAAAATTTTTCAAGAATTAAATGACAAACAATTTCTAATCCTATGATGTAGAACTGAACAGAAATGTGCATAGGAATTAATCCAAAAATCAATATGAGTACTATATGATAAAGAACTGTCTAGTACAAAACCCAAATGCATAAAATGATCAACCCTTTCAGCTAAGTTATTATGAACAATCTGAAAATCAGAGTAGCTCAGAATGGTACATGATGCCGGTAGTAACGACTTGAATTAAGGAATGTAAAAAAAAGGGGGAACACACTCATGCCAAACACTGTTGATAAATAGAAAGACCAAGACACAGTCAGCTAACTGTGCTTAGTTTAATGGTAAAATTTCAGTCAAACAGGTATACAGGTAAACAGACAAGCCACTGACAGAAAAATATCCACGTTTCGCACTTGTGTATTTTGTCAGGAGGAGAATTAGGACACACACTTATTGCCCTTAAATAGTAATCCTCTTAAAGGGCTAGTACAATTTTCATATATGTAACAACTTACAAAATACTCAGTATACAGTAATAAAGTGCACATTAATTAAAGCAAGATACAGGCTATTATGTTACCCATAGAAAGTATCCTATATAATGAATAGCAAATCTGCTAAAATACAGATACGCATGGATGGAGAAAGAACAGAAGCCAGTTAGTTCATTATAAGAACTGTAAAAATGGTGATAATTCAACCCTTTCATTGAGACTGGGGGTTACAGTTGCTCGTAGTTTAAAAATCCTAAACTGTTCCCTACAAGCCAAGATTATTACCCCTACATGGTTCCACCATCACCTTCTCAATGCCCTGGCAACTGCAAGTATGCTGGAGTGAATCATTTGCAGTGGAGGAATGTAGAGCTGTAACAAAGTCCAAATTAACAAGTTGATGATGAAGCCATTTACTTACAGACTCAAACAACATTAAGTTAGTCTTATCAGGATTCAGAACCAACCCATTCTTACTCAACCAACATTGGACCAAACTAAAGTCCTTCTGCAATGAATTTATACTGTAAGGGTAGAAACACATGAATTATTGGAATACAAAACTATGGCACCTAAGTGTAAAAGAATATGAGATGACACTGCCAAGAGTAAATCATTTAAAAATAAGCTAAATAAAATTGGGCCTAGTATCGAGCCCTGTGGTACCCCATGGTGACATCTAAGAAGGAGAAAACAGTAGAGCTCAAAGATACTCTCTGCTAATGATTTAATAGGGAATCACCAAATCAAAACATCGCAGTGCTAGACAGACCCATACACCTGAGTTTGGATAGCAGGCGACTATGGTGAACTAAATCAAAAGCCTTTGACAAGTCTGAAAAAAGTGCAGTAGCCATGTACTTATTGTCCAAAGTCCTATAAAAGAAGCAAGGAATGGTAAGCTTCGCTCCCACTGGAGGAAAGGAGGATGGGGCCTGCCATAGCACAATCCTTAAAATGGTTTTCTACCCTGTCTCCTGTTTGTCCACAATGGCTCCATATCGAAAATGCCACTGCTCAGGTACATAGCCTTCCACTTCTAATCTATAACCCCCTCCCCAAGCTAATGTGGGATCATCTCACCATTGCACCAGCGGTCCAGATTTGGAACAAGGTGCATAACAGGATTAATGAAAACCCCATCCCTCTGCGCTATACCCCTATCTTTCATAACAAGTGTATTTTGATGGAAAATAAGCCCATTTACTCACCTCAGTGGGAGCGCATGGGCATCAGGGTCCTAGCAGATGTTCTGGATGAAACAGGGCAATGGATTCAACCCTTTCCAGAGCTTGTCAAAACTAAAGGTCTTGGCAAATCTGATTTTTGGAGATACCTGCAGCTACGTAGCTCCTTGACCGAGTTTTTCAAACTATGGCCACTCTCCACGACCTCTCCTCAAAAGCTATCTACTTGGCTTAAGCACTCCAGGGGCCAAGCCAGTGAAATCTATGCAGACATTTGAGAGAGCATTCCCTCACAATCTGTGGACTCTAAACAGAAGTGAGAGAAAGTGTTACAGTTGAGACTAGATGATGCTCAATGGGCCCTCTGTTGGAAACTGGCACACTCAAGCTACCCAGATGCGTGCAGCAGACTCATTCAGAACAAACTTCTGCACCATTGGTACCAAACACCAGCTGCTCTGTACCAAGTTAAGCTTCTGGACAATAAGCTCTGCTAGTGGTGCCAGGCCCAAACTGGGGATTTATATCATATTATATGGCAGTGCTCATTACTGGCCCCCTTCTGGCAGGCAGTGAATCAACTTGCCATGCAAACTCTGGACTTTGTGACCCAGCTGGATCCCCTTGACTGGATTTTGGGCCTACCATTCATGGTTCTCGTCTCAAAGCCCATCAACTCCGCTGGCTAGCTCTTCTTAGTATTTTGGCCAAGCACCTTATTCAAGGCCAGTGGGGATCAACCGAAATCCCCTCTCTCCTAGAACTTGCTCTTACTCTCTTGGCATCACTGGATCACATCACATGCTGCAGCCAATAAACTCACAATATATACTGCTTGTTGGGGTCCCTTTCTTGCTTATTTGAAGCCTAGGATGGGGATAGGTTGAGCTCTAATTGTGGTCCTTATTAGAATTTCCTCCTTAGTGTTCCCAGTGGTATACTCCCTGGCAGATGCTGAAAATGTGTCAAAATACATTTAAGTTCAAAATATTTTAACTGATCTAAAACAACCCTCTTAAGAACATTGTAAATGGGATAATAAAGAAATGGGTCTGTAATTCTTGGCCAAAGTTCTATTACCAGATTTAAAAACTGGTATCACAGTCACCTGCTGCCAATGTGCAGGAACTGTACCAGTGGACAAAGAAAAATTAAATAAAACATTCAAAAGAAAAACCATAAGATCCCACACTTGGTTACTTGGTATCATGAAGATAGAAGAAGGCCTTTGCCCATCGTGACTGTCTCCCACACAGTGCGAGACATGTGCAACCTAATATCCCATGAATTTGTCTATTTCCATTTTAAATGTATCGAAGCTGGTATTGTTTACTAGGTATTAAGGGAGTTTATTCCATAATATTGGAACTCTGACAATGAAGTGGTTTTCCTTTTTTTGTACAAGTTCTAGGTACCGCAAACTGTTTTTGTTAGACCTTAAATCTACAGTCGTTATCACATAAGTGGGGTATTGCCACAATCTGTCCTGAGCTCCCTGTTGTTAATTATATTAAAGAATTGCAGGCAGTCCCCTTTAACCCTTCTGTCCTGTAATGACATTAATGTTAATTCCTCTAGTCTTTTGCCATATCATAGATTCTACAATCTAGGGATTTGTTTGGTAGCCCTTCTCTGTACACCTTCCAGTAATTGGATGTTCTGTTTTTGGTACAGATGGTGACCCATAGTCGACATGAGGTCAGACATAGTTCCTGTGTAAGCTCATGACACAATGCTCATTTATTGTTATACAGGCTTTTTAATTATATTAATACATTTGTTTGCAGTTTGTGTTGTTTTTTCTTATCTGTATGTGTATTGTGAATGAACTGTCAATAATGATGCCCAGGTCTTTTTCATTACTTACTGCTGGCAGCGGTTGATTCATTACATAGTAGGGTCTTAGTGGATTATTTTGGCCAAGGTGCAACACTGTACACTTACCTAAGTTTAGTTCCATCTTGTTAGTTTTAGTCTAGTCTATGATTAATTCTAAATCATTGACAAGGGACTAATGTTTAGTGCCTGTATCTACTTTGCCTGTAATTGCTGTGTGATCAGCAAATTTGATTGATATATTACTTAATCCTGTATGAAGGATGTGGATGAAACAACTAAATAAAAGGTGACCTAAGACAGACCCTTGGGGGACTTCACTTCTCACGACTCTTTCAGATGAGAATTTACCTTGGATTCTTACCCACTGGGTCCTATTTCCCAGCCAAGAATGTACCCATTTAACTAGATAGGGACTATATCCCATGTTTATCAGTTTGTGTAAAAGTTCACAGTGGGGAACTGTGTCAAACACCTTCTTAAAATCTAGAAATATTACATTGCATGGTTTTCCAGTGTCCAGACTAGAGTTGACAGATTCACAGAAGGTGATTAGATTGGTTGTACAGGATCTACCTTTGTTGAACCCATGCTATGTGTTGTCTTGTAGACCCAAAGTATCAGTTTCTCCCTCAAACCTGGCCTTAATAAGCTTTTCCATAACCTTCCTGTGTACTGATGTCAGGTTTATAATTATTAGGGTCTGCTCTCCTTTCTTTCTTAAAAATTGGGGTTATGACTGCATGCTTCCATTCAGTTGGTACTAACCTGAAATGAGGGATTGTTCAATAGCAGCCATAATGGTATACTTAGACTGTTACATAGGTTTTTCCAAAATTGTTGGTGTATCCCATCAATTCCTGCTGAAGAATGTGATTTTAGAGAAAGTAGCCCAACTAAAACCTCCTCTAAAGAGAAACCCATTATGGGTGAGTAGTTATTGCATCATTATTTATTTAATGTTATATCTGTTTACTTGTAGCACCCCTATGGTATTTCTACATTTACCCATATTATTAACATAAAAGACAAAGAACCTCTGTGCGCAAACACTGAGGCAAGGGTTACCCCAAAGGGCATTTGGCTGGGAAGCCAAGTTTCAAGAAAATACAAAATCACACATGCCCCCACAATGCAAAGCATCATGGGCTGCATATGCAAATCACCACAGAATGTTATGCTGGTCCAACTTTAAGCAGAATTGCATGGTGCGAAAGGCCTCTCACACAGTTGCAAAGGGTGCTAACAGAAGACATAGACACGTGTTTAGTCCTACCAGGACTCATCAGTATGCCTCATCTGTTTGACACCCCAGTGGAATGGACCAGCTACCCTTAAGAGCAGTGTGCCTTGGATATATTATGGTGACCCATTAAAATAAAAAGCTATTTAAAGAAAAAGAACCTCTCTGTTTAGCACAGAGGGTTTTGTCTCTTTAAAATAGTTTTATTTTGTGAGTTCACCTAATATATCAAGCACCCACTACCTGTAGCTAGTCCATTCCACTGGGGTAATCAAACAAACTAGGCATGCTGATGAGTCCTAATAGAGAACAGTAGCTAACACTGAGAAGACCTTGCAACACTATGCAGTATACTGCCAAAAAGGACCAACAACATTCTGTGGTAATTACATGCAACCATAGATCTTTACGTGTGAGGCATGTGTGATTTATTAGCATAAGAAAAAAATGTTTTTGATTTTCTGTAGTGGTAGCTATTCTGTATTCTAAATTGTGTCTTTCCCTTTTAATTAGTCATTTAGTTTTACTTAGTTCCTCTTTATACTTCATATAAACTGACTGACACCTTTTCCTCTTGTAAATAGATTATGTTTTTTCTTTCCTTTTTATTTGTGTTTTTAGTTTGTTAGTCATCCATAAAGGTATTTTACCTTTATTGTTACTAATTGTGTTATTAGGAACATACCAATCTTCTGTAATTTTAATTATATTGTTGATAGTGTTCCAGTATTCATCCACTGTTACATTGGTCAGTATTCTTTCCCAGTTTAATAAGGCTAAGATCTTCTAGATTTTGTTGTAATTAGCTCTACTGTAATTCTTTATACAGTATATCATTTTTTTTTTTTGCTGATTACCCATTTTCCTGAATAAGCAAAGGTGACCATACAGTGGTTACTGTTTCCTATAGGCTCTTTTATTGCTACTTCTGAGATGCCAATATTTGTGTTGGTTATTACAAGGTAAAGAATGTTTTGACCCCCGGTAGGAGATTTAACCAATTGTTCCAGACCTGTGACTGACAGTGTGTCCTGAAAGGTTTTTTTCTTGGGATGAATTACTGGTAAGGTTTTTTTCAGTTAATACCTGGATAGTTAAAGTGTCCCACTATAATTATTTTGGTCATTTCAGCAGCAATTAAGATTTATTTTGTAAGTTGTTTATTATAATCCATGGGGCTGGCTGTCGGCCTGTAGCAGTTTCTTATTGTTAATATTTTTTTTGTTTTGAGCATGCAGCTGAATCCAGATGGATTTAGGTGTCAGCGTGGCTCAGTTGGTAACACATCCGCCTATGGACCAGAAGGTCATGGGTTCTCGTCCCACACTGGGATTGGACTTGCACCTAAAAATCGCTGGCATCCGAGTGCAGTATTGAGGGTGCTGTACTGCTGGGGTGTGCCATCCTTCGGATGAGATGTTAAACCGAGGTCCCTTCTGCCCATCCTGGTGTTGTCCTGGTGGGTGTCCAGGTGGAAGTAAAAGAACCCAGGGCACTCTTTGCAAAGAGCAGGGAGCATTCCCAGTGTCCTGGCAAACATTCCCCTTCCCATAAACCGGTTAATGCAATTATCCAGGCTGTGTGTGGGTGATGATGTGCGATATGGCCCGCCACCACACATTCAGTCACTTCACTACCAGTCTAGAATTGCTTGTAAAGCGCTTTGGGATACTGTGTATGAAAAGTGCTATATAAATCCTGATTCTTCTTCTTCTTCTTATATTAGACTCATTGTCTATTGTTGTTTCCACTCCCTCATAGATTTGTATGATATGTAGGCAAACCCCATCACTCTTTTTACTTTTTCTATTTTTGTAGAAGAGTTAATAGCCCTCAGTCTCTCTGGACCACAAACTAGTTTTATACCACCATGTTTCGGTAATGGCAAAATGTCTATGTTGTCCCGATCTTATATTAGCTCTAGTTCAGACTTTTTTAACACATTTAAACTACACGCATTTGTTAGTAAAAATTTGTATTCTGATGTTTGCAGCTTAGTACTGAAAACTGCACTGTGACCGATTTGCTCCATAGCTATTAGTTTAATGTCTGAGCAACATACTTCTTGATATTTTTACCTAGCAAGTTACTTCCATGGCTGTTCAAGTGCAGGCCATCTTAACATTACAACCCATAGTCACCTTCAGATATTTCCCAATGTGTAAGATGCTTAATACCTTAGGGTTCACTTTCTAAGCCATTTATTTATTGCTTTTACTTTGTGGTTCTTATAGCATCCTACTCTTGGAACTGAGAGTGTTTCTGAATAACAGATTTCCGAGCCCCATATTTCAAGTTTTTCTTGTAGTGTCATGAAGTCCATTTGGATGTCTTCTATACTAGACCCATTTATGTTGTTTGTTCCTGCATGAATTACAAACTAGGGGGTTGGGTCCAGCAGAATCTAGAACTCAATCGACCTGATTTGCAATGTCTAAAATCCTTGTCCCCTTGTAGCTGCTGCATGTGCAATTTTATCAGTGTTACATATTTGTTTATCATAATACTTTATGATAGAGTCCCCGAGTACTAATATTTGTCTTTTGTTACTGTTTGCTGTTTGTGCCTTTCTGGATTGGTCATTAGGGCAGGGTGTTTTATCAGTGGTAGTAGCCATATCAATTAGGTTCTCACAAATCACAGGGGCTGGGGGGAGTTAACCTCAGTATTTTCTATTAGTGTCTCTACTACTAAGAATCTGCTGGACAGTGTTATTTCTGGATTGGTAGGTACTGATGTTTCTACATTAGCTCACCTTTTTGTTAATTTGTGCTGTACCAGTGAACAGTGATTTTCAGCTGGGCTTGTCTTCTCAGAGCATTTCCTTTTGCTCAGTGTGACATTATTTCCTGGGTGCTCGGCTCGCTCACCCTGCTCGCTAGGAGCAATCCTTATGAGATGGAAAGCTGGCAGTGGAGCAGCTCCTAACTTCCAGTTTAGTGATCAAGACTAAGAACTTAAAATGACTTAAAAACAAATAAAGGTCACCACCACACAGGTGGATTTGAGATCAGTGCTGCTACAAGGCAGAATCTCAACCCCAGTCACCATCCACTACTTCTTATGTGATTTTGGCTTGGTGTGAAGGGCTGCAATCCTCCAAAATCCCACAATGCACAGCTAGTGCCTACCAAGACTTACTCCCACCCTGAAATCTCTCCAGTAGCCTGGAAACAGACAATACCTATTCCTTCTCACCAGAGAGATGATGTAACCCAAACAGAATAAAGTCACTCTGACCAAAGGACTAACTGAGCAAAATATCTCTCTCCGGTGAAGCATTCTGTGTCCAAATACAGTAGGCAATATCAACTGACCCAAGGCTCACTGGTGGAAGATCCTTATGAGGTAGAAAACCGGAAGTGGAACAGCTCCTGACTTCTGGTTTAGTGATTTGGACAGAGAACATAAAATGAATTAAAAACAAATAAAAGTCACCATCACACAGGTGTATTTGAGAACAGTGCAGCTACAAAGTGGAATCACTTGTTGTTACCCCGAATGTTAACTGACAACCTGCTCTTAATTTTTCTCTTCCTGTATTGTACTGCTTAAGCCTACTACCACCTACTCTCCTCCTGGAACTGTTTCTGTCCTTCCCTGCTCTACAGTCTCTGGGCAGTTGACCCCTGCTGCAGACTTGTCTTGAATTTCTCAATTGTGCTTTTCCCATTGGTAAAATATACTCCTCCTAGTCTCCTTCTCCCCTTCCTAATACTGCTACCTGTTTGGCCTATCCCCCTTCCCTCTATATCTACCTACGCTGTCTTGAATTTTGCCTTCTTTCTCAGCTCTCCTCGTCGCCTTCCCTCCCTCGTTTCTCTGTTTAAAATTCCTTTTCTTCTCTTTCTTTCCACCTCCTTACTGTCCTTCCAACTGGCGCCAGTGAATTTGTGGATCTGATCGTTTCTGGCTACCACCCCCACGCCCCCCCCATTTAATATTCTCGCACCCTTCTCATCCTTAATACTGACTCAGCCTCCCCCTCGCTGCAGACTCCGACTTTTTCCCTCCTCCCCTTGTTACCGATTCCGAGTCACTGCCTTTGTTTCCCACACTGTAAATATAAGCCTACTTACCAGTCCTCTTCTCTCTCTCCCCACTCCAGATTCATAGCCCCGAGCGGGCCAGCAGGGTGCTAGGTAGGCACGGTCTATGGGGTCTGGTATCTCCTCGTCACCCACGACGCCTTCTCTAGCCACCTCCCGACCCCTGAAAGCTGGGTAAGGACATCTTCTGACTGGGGAAGCAGTGATCGGCTGCTATTGGCCGACCGCACTTTGTGCAGAGCACCGATTGGCCTCCAGTTTCAGACCCTGCCTCCTGATTGGTCTGTCTGATTTTGTGCTTTGCTGGGCTCGGAGCCCATTGACTTGCACTGCTCAGTGCCGAAAATTTATGCCCGGCCCCTCCCCCCCTCCTACCTTTATTAAATAGTCTCTACATCACCGCCCCCTGCTCCAAATACCCACCTTTCTGTCTTGCCTCCTATCCTGTTCCCCTAGCTAAACCACTCCCTCTCCTCCTGCTTTTTTTCCTTTTCCCTGCTAGCTTCTCTGGGTGATATTGTAGGCTACACAATTTTCTCTGTACTCCAGCTCTCTGGTTTTCTTTTTTTTCTCCTCCCTCTCTCCCCTGCCACCTCCATAATCTTCACACCCCTGTTCCTCTCCTCTCTGCCATGCCTCTCCACAGCCACATTCTTCTGTCAGTTCTAGCCCTCTCCTTGCTTCCTATACTATGCTATCTCTCTACCTCCTCCTATCCCTCTCCACCCTTTACTCTGGCCCTCCAGACCAGCTATCTCTCATCGGGTACGATAGCAATCTCCCTCTGCCCTCATAAATGGTACCTTTCGGCAATGGACTGGTTGCAAATGATAAGTCACAATGATGGTCAGGGGGCAATTTGTCCTCTGTTTCTCATCACCATCTTGCTCTGGGACCCTAGACGCCTGCACTGGACTAAGTCACACAAGCTACAGAGGTGTATTTCCATCTACTATGAATTACGACAATTGACTCTCAAACTCCTGCTCCTCCTCCTCTTGATGTCAGGAAGTGTTCACCCAAATCCTGGCCCCATCTCCCACAGTACAACAAAGCCTGTAAAAATGGAGGGGGGTCTCACTATTGCCACCCTAAATATTTGCAGTCTCCTCCCCAAACTGGCCTCTCTTCAAACCTTTGCCAGCCAACACAACCCTGATATCCTGGCCATCGTTGAAACTTGGCTGACACCTAACACTCCTGACCATGCCCTATCTTTACACGGCTACAAGATACTCAGACTGGATAGGACTTCAAAAAGGGGTGGTGGATGTGCAATTTACATAAAGGACTACCTCACCTGTCTCCCTGTTACGTATACCACCACTGAAACCTCAGTGCAACTCCTTCCTATCAAATTACTCCTTGGTGCCCATAACAAAGTCCTCACGGTTACTGCTGTCTATATCCCACCTAAAGATCCAGGGTCCGTCCTCCAGACTGTCCTCGAATTCATAAGATCACAACCTTCTGACACCGAGCTCCTTCTCCTTGGTGACTTTTATATCAACTGGCTTGCACCTGATACAGGGTCAATTAAGGATGCCATCCTAGCAGCAAACTTAACACAGGTGGTCAACTCACCTACTAGGAAAAACTACAAATCAGGGACTAGCACCCTCATAGACTGGATCCTTACCAGCCACCCTGCCCATATAAACAATGTAGCTGTTCTCCCGGACTCTCTTAGCGACCACTCTCCTATAAAATGTACCTGAACAAATAAGTTCAGAAAACCGCCTCCAAAAACCATCTCAAGTAGAGTACTACCTTATGGCAACCTTACTCATCTCAAGGAAAATCTTAGGCAGAAAGACTGGTCCCTGATTTACAATACTCAAGATGTTGACTTAGCCCTTGATCACTTTATTACTACATTCAACGCTGCCTGTGACACCTATGCACCAGAAAAAAAGCGTAAAAATTAAAGCACTCTCAAATCCTGGCTCGCAGTGACTATTGGCACAACTCAAGGCAGGACATACTCTGAGCTGTGCGAGCCACAGGCTCTCTGACAGACATTCAAAAGTATAAACAGGCCTGAAACCACTGTACTAAAGAAATCCATCGGGTGAAGAGCTCCTATTTCAAGAATGCCCTCTCCAACTCCTGGGGTGAAGGGAAATCCTTCTGGGACAATTTAAGAAATATCACGGGTAAGCAGTCCAAGTCCTCTCCTACAATAATGAATGTGGATGGAACCACTACCCTTGACCCCAAAGTCATTGCAAACACCCTTAATGAAACCTTCACAGACCTTAGTGGTGTCCTCTCATCTGACTTCTTCTCTGATGCTGACTCTCCAATTTCTACATCTCCCACTGCCTCACCAACCATACCACCCTTCCATTTCAAAATAGTCAAGGCACATGAAGTCTATAAATATATAAAGAAGGTTATTTCTAAGTCCCGGGCAAGCAGTGACACTATTGACCTTAAACTACTGTCCCTCACTCTGGAGGAAGTACTGCTCCCTCTCACCAAAATATTCAATCTCTCCCTCTGCTCCAGCCAATTCCCTAGTAAATGGAAGGCTGCAATTGTCACTCCTGTGCACAAAAGTGGTGACAAGTCACTGCCTGGTAATTATCGACCTATTTCAATACTACTCCCTCTCAAAGGCTCCTGAACGCATAGTGGAGGACCAACTTACAGACTACCTGCAAAAATATAACATCCTCTGCACCCAGCAACATGGATTCAGGAAAGGGCACAGCACATCGACTGCCCTACTTGAGTTCTCAGGAGCAATCCACAAGGCCATGGACAAAGGATACCTAACTGGAGCTGTGTACATTGAGTTAACTAAGGCGTTTGATACCGTACATCATGGTCTACTCGTCAATCAACTACCGTCTCTTGGGCTCTCTTAGGGTGCTGGTGACTGGGTAAAAAGTTACCTCACCCAGCACTCTCAAGCTGTAAAAATAGCTGGAGTTCTCTCAGACCCAAAGCCTGTTCTCTCAGGAGTTCCGCAGGGATCCATCTTAGGCCCTCTCCTCTTCAGCCTTTTCCTAAACTCCCTTCCTAAATCCTGCCCTGAGCAAATTATCCTCTATGCCGACGATGCCATGATTCTTTCCTATCATAAAGATCCGAATCCCTTACGCCTTAGCCTTCAGCATGCTTTTGCCAAAGTTGAGACGTGGTTCCTTGAACATAAGCTGGTTCTAAACCACAAAAAAACTAAATCCATGCTCTTTGGGGGGGCGTGGCCAACAGCCAAATTGAATGGACGCCTAAATGGCTTGCTCCTGAAAGTAACCCCTAAATCCTACGTTATTCGACCTCGTTCCGCATAACGGTATTAAACTGCGATACTATACTTACCGGTAGTTGTCCCAATATCTTTTTTCGGACCGGCGCTTTAAACATCGGGCGTGCTTTAGTGTTTTTCTTCTGTGTGCTCAGGCTCCGCTCTGCGACTAACCCGGATAGACTGCGTGCAATATGGAGTCCCTATCCATGCCCTCTCCGACTGCTCCCGATAGCAATCTGTCAGAAATACAGCAGATGTTTGCAGAAATCCTCCACCGCATGGATAAAATGGATGTTGCCACAAGGAAGAACATGGACGATATCATGGATTTATAGCAAAGGGCCTGTGTCTCTGAGCATAAACTAGCTGAGGTGGAAGACGGCTGTCATAAGGCCTGGGCTAAAGTTCATGATCAGGGGCAGTTGATCTAACATCTCTGGGCCTGGGTGGAGGATCTGGAAAATCGCAGCCGCCGAAATAACCTTAGTTGGGTTCCCTGAAGGCTGTGAGGGGAATGATGCTTTATCCTTTTTACAGCGAATACTACCCTCAGTGTTGGACTGCCAGTGTGAGACCCCGTGGGAGCTGGACAGAGCACATAGAACCCTGGCCCCGTGGACGCCCCCCGGTGGGCATCCTCATACTATTCTAGCCTGATTCCTCCGGTTTCAAGACCGAGAACGGATCACACAGCTGGCATGGCAGAAGAAAGAGCTGTTCTGGAATGGGCACAAAATTTAAATATTTGCTGACTATTCGTTGGAGGTTACCAACAGGCGGAAGACCTTTACAGCAGCTCGGAGGGCATGTGCTGAATTGGGCCTTGAATATTCGCTGCGCTACCCGGCATCTCTCCGCATCATGATTAATGGATCACCACGGGTCTTTGATAACCCGACATCAGCTGAGGACTTTATAGCTTCACAGGCACCCAAATTGAACTGGGGCAAACTGTGTTCATCTCACAGCCCAAGGGCCTTCCCTGCTCAATCCGCCCCGATGGACACTGATGGATCTGCAACCCCTAATGCTGCAGCGGCCTCGTCTTCTCACCCAGCCGGAAAACTTTTGACTCCCATTCGGTCATTTCCTCAAAATCCTCTGGAAGTAAGAAAAGAACAGAAGAAGGGCGAGGATTGAAGGAGGACACATAGACAAAACCCAGCGGCTCCGCTCCAGAAGTAGAAGCAGGAGTTGCAGTCCAGATCCAAGTGCCTCTCGTGAGTCTCTCACTCCAGATATGAGCAACAATCAATATAAAGTCCTGATGGATCTCCCCAACAAAGACATTCCCTGCGACCTTCCTCTACCACCAAGATGCTCCTGCTCGGCTGGCTCGAAATCTTCGGTGGCCAAATAGCTTCTCTGGGCCGAAGATGCAGCTGATACCCCTACGGAGGATACTGGGACCATGGCTACCGGACCAGCTTTGGAACTAATCTCAAGCAGCATGGCTACCTCCATCCCTGCTGCAGAATCAGTTGGCTGACTCTTATTACCTTATCTCTTTTTGGTTTTAAATGCTTTGCTTGTCAGTGGACTAACAGATATTGCCTCTGATCAGGGAGGTGTCCCCCGTATTCCAAGTTAAAGGGGACCTCCCCTTCAGAGGATAGTTATGATGGGCCCTTAGGTTCATATCTGAGCATCTACTTTGGCACTTGCAGTTCTCTGCAACTCGAGGTGTCGATCCGGCTCTCTTTGTGATTGCTCTGGCTGATGTGCATGAACAATGGAGATAAACAGGGTGTTGCCCATGATTTAATTTTGGGCTCTGCATACCTGTAAATCAGCCTTAGATATTACCCTAAACATAGAGAGGGGCTATGCTCAGCTTCCATAATTGTCCTTTATTATTATATCGGAGGACAGCCTTTTTGGCCATTGTTGTTTGGAAGATTTTTTTTTCCCCTTCCCTGTGCATGTCTCCTCTACTAGGGGTTACAAGGAGATTTTCTTTTCCTAGTTATGACGGGTTCATGGGGTCACCTACCTCCCAGCAACCTCTACTGGTGTCTGGGCTTTTTCTTATTTTTAGCCGACACGCGCAGTGGATGCTGGTCTTATGTGGGATTGCAAAGTTGCGAACAAAGGGGAGGGGGTTGGGGATGGGTTTTGTTAATCGCAATGGGTTGAACTGCTCCCAGTTATTAGGGATAGTGCATGTTAGTATCTGTTTTTGTCAGGTTAAAATGTTGATATTATGGTGTTGTGTTAATTCTTTTATGGCAATCCTTCTAATGGGGCCAGGTGGAGCTCCGCTAACGCTGGATGAGGAAGCAAGAAGGAGCAAGGGGGTACATTCAGGCTCACTTCTTAATGTTTCTGTTCATTTACTCCTGCGAATATGTTTTACTGAAGATCTAAATGGAGCCTAAGCTAATTTCATGGAATGTGAGGGGGCTTAATTCACCCATCAAACGGAAAAAGGTGTTAATTCACTTAAAAAAGTTAGCCCCTACAGTGGCCTTCTTGCAAGAGACTAAACTCTCTTCTAAGGAAGCTGCAAAGCTTAAGCAAGCATGGGTGATTAAAGAACTCCATAGTGTGGCTCCCACCCATAAGAGGGGAGTCTCCATACTCTTGCATAAAAACTTGGATGGAAGATGAAGGACTTTATACGGGATCAAGAAGGGAGATGGATTATAGCAGAAGTCGAAACCCCTGAGGGTCCCCCTGGTCCTGGCCAATATATATGCTCCTAACCAGGACTGCCCACAGTTTTTTCATACAGTTAATCAGGCCATCCTGGACTTCAACAAAAACAGAGCCCCAATACTTTTAGGAGGGGATTTTAATTTAACATTAGATCATACTTTAGATAGAAGCAATAAATCCCCCGAACCCCATAGACAGGCTAGGAAAGCAGTGGAGAAATTAATGTCCGAACTTTGACTATTGGATGCCTGGAGGGCATTACACCCAGGAGTCCATGATTATTCCCATTTTTCCCCAACCCATGGCTCTTCCAGTAGAATAGATCTTTGGCTTATTTCCTCTGGGTTATATGAGAAGGTGGTGGGGGCTTTGATTCACCCAATTTATGTTTCCAATCACACCCTCCCTTGAATTAGTTTTCAAGAGGGGACCTGATCCCCACTATTCTCATGCCTGGCAGTTAGACCCACTTTTGCTAGAAGACAAGACTTTTTTGGACTGGATTAGCCAGGCTGTAACAGAATATTGGACTGACAATGATAATGGTGAGGTATCTGACTCGACCTTATGGGAAGCCTTTAAAGCTACCATTCGTGGCAGGATATTAGCTTTTGCGGCAGCCAGGAGACGCCGCGGGGCTGCTGATCAGCGGGCCTTGGAGAAGCAATTATATGATTTGGAAGCTCAATACAAAGCCCTGGGTAACCAACCCCCCCTACAGATCTGCTAGCACAGTTAGCCAGCACCCGGATCTCTCTCAACTCTCATTTATCTCAGCAGGCTGAGCTAAACCTTAGACGCATGTGTCATGCTTACTGGGAAAGTGGAGAAAAGGCCAGTAAGCTATTGGCCTATTGTCTCAAGCGTCAGCAAGCTTCTAAGGTGATACATGCATTGTTAGAATCAACTGGGAACCCCTGTTGTACTAACTCAGGGATAAATCTGATCTTGTCCCAATTTTATGAAAATCTATATGCTTCTCCAAATCCCCCTGACCCTGGCAAGATTCAAGCTTTCCTATCCTCGCTACCCATTCCCAGCATCTCCAGCCGAGATACCAAATTGTTAGAATCCCCTTTTACTATTGAGGAAGTTAATCAGGCGATCCACGCTCTGAATCCACATAAAACCCCTGGGAAGGATGGACTGCCTATTGATTTGTACAGACTCCCTGGTGTTAATCTGGCCCCTTATTTGGTTCGGGTATTTTGGCATTCCTTACTTATTGGACAGCTACCCCCGTCCATGAGAGAAGCCGTTATTACAGTGCTTCCAAAAAAAGGGAAAGACCCGCTGTCTCCAGGCAGTTATCGCCCCATTTCTTTATTTAATGCAGATGCCAAGATATTGGCTAAGGTTATTGCTGCCAGGCTTGAACCCCTTCTGCAAGGCTTGGTTGGGCCTTCTCAAGTGGGCTTTGTTAAGGGCCGTCTGGGATCTGACCGTCACATAACACTGGGGTCTTTAGTGCACTTTGTTAAACTCTCACCAATCCCCTCAGTTGCTATGGCCTTCGACTTTGAAAAGGCCTTCGATTCAGTTGAATGGGCCTTTCTATTTCATACTATTTCAACTATGGGTTTTGGCCCAGACTATATCGCCTGGATAAGGCTGCTATACACGGCACCCCTAGCCTAGGTGCTGACTAACGGCACCATGCCTCTGCCCTTTCAATTACAAAAGGGCATGAGACAAGGATACCCTCTTTCTCCCCTCTTATTTATTTTGGCAATGGAGCCTCTGGCCATTGCACTTAGGTCCTCCAGCACTATCCCTGGGATTCAGGTGGGGGGCATCAATTACAAGACATTCCTATATGCAGATGATATACTTATCACTACTGAACGTTCCCAATTGGGGATTCAGACAATTTTTAGAGCCCTGACCGAGTTCACTAAGATATCAGGTCTAAAATTAAACCAGTCCAAAACTGAAATTCTCCCGTTAAACTCCTCAACCTCTGGAGCGTATTTTATTGCCTTGGGGCTAATATGGTCCCCTCAGGGCATCAAATACCTGGGTATTATCCTACACCCAGACCCGCTTAAAATGTTTGTGGCCAATTTCAATTCTCTGATCGACTCACTCAGGGTTGACATAGGTAGATGGAAGGCATTAAAGCTTTCATTGACTGGGAAAATTGATTCGATCAAAATGATGGCTGCTCCCAAGATGCTTTATTTATTGGCCCATCTACCCTGCCTATACCCCAGAAGTGGTTTCAGAAATTGGAGACCTTAATGGGCAATTTATGGAGGTGCACCCCATATAAAACTCAAACTTGGCAGCACTGGAAAGGGGGCTGGGGACTCCCTAGTTACAGCGGTACCATATGTCCTTTGTGTTGGCTCAGACTCTCAGATGGTTTTCTAAAATTGGACAGGGCTCCCCACAATGGCTCCAATTAGAAGCTTCCCTAACTCATACTGCCACTTCGGCAGCCATTCTATACGGTAGGAAGAAACTGCCCGCAGGCCTTTCTCCTTCCATATTGCTTTCAGTTAAATATTGGAAACAAGCTATGACTCTGCTGGGCTATGACCCGGCTCCTTGGGAATATATGCCTTTATGGGGAAATCAGGCCCTGAAAGTAGGGGAATCCACCCTGCACTGGAAAGTATGGGAGGGACGGGGTATCTCCTTAATACATGATCTCCTTCTCCCGGGTACTGCTGTTATTGATTCTTTTGAGTCCCTAAGGGCAAGATATCATCTCCTGGCCTCTAATTGTTGGAGATACCTTCAGTTACGAAATGCTATATCTCATCTCCCAAAATCTCCCCATAGTGTCTCATTAAAAAAAATGACTCACCCCATATGTTCATGGAATAAAGCTACCAAGAACAAAGCTAGTATTATATATCATGCCCTCAGAGACTCCACCCTAGACCCTACCCAGAAAGCCAGACAGCAATGGGAAAGAGAGCTACAGATCGCGATCTCAGAACAACAATGGGAGTATGGGTGGGCACGTATACACTTGGCTTTCCAGGATGGGTGAGAACCCCCAAGACCCCCACCTTTCATCAGTTCCTTCTGGCCTTAGCCCAAGGGGCCACGTTTGAGAGGATCTCCAGCTTTGCCCAAGGCTCTCTAATCCGATATGACCAATGTTGGCAACCGTACTTAAGGTCCAAGTACTGCCACAATACTTCTTCCAGCTCCACCTTTTAGACTCTTCCCCCTTACTATATAAGGTTTGGATAGTTCCTTTTTTGTAAGTCTCCCCCTCTCTCCCCTGCTCCATCCCATTCTTTTCTATATTTCCCTTCGAAATAATAAAACAAGAGGAAAGATTGCCATAGTTGTATATAGTTGGTATTATAATTTACTTGGAAATAAGACATACCCTTGGTAGAGTAATCATATGATACTGATTTCTTTTTGTCACATCCTTCTCTATGGTATTATCTTCTTATACTGCTAGCTCCCTCTGTCTGGAAGGAAGCAACTCTCATTAATTTAATTATCCTCTGGCTGCCCAGTCTGTGGTATAAAGTATATGTTAAGTTACATCCTGTAAGGTTGAAGCAAACTGACAGAATGTTATGTCAATTGTATTTACTGATCACACTATATGTTACAGTATCTGTCGAATCCTTATGTGCAAGACTCTGCCTCGGTGTGTGTGTTCTGCCTTAAATCAACAATAATAAAATGTTTAACTACAAATCCATGCTCTTCTCTAGCCCGCAAAACAAGAAAAGGCAAGTACCACTCACTATCAACACGTACCTGGGAAATACCCTTGAACAAGTTGCAATATTCAAATATCTTGGAATCACCTTTGATCAAGGCCTAACCTTTGCAACCCATATTGATAGAACAGCGAAAACTATTAATCAGCGGATTGGGATACTGTACTGGAACTGACAGCTCCTTACCCAATCTGCACTGAGAATTGCTATTCAATCCTCAATCATCTCAATCATTGACTATGGCTTAATTGTCTATGGGTCTGCCTCTACTACCACACTTAGACGCATTACAACATCTCTTAACAAGGCCTGTTGGCTGCTCACTGGTGCTCATCGACGTACTCACGCATGTGAGCTCTACGCTGAAACAGGGTGGTTGCAACTCTCAAACTGCTTAAAGTACCTTACCTGTATTATGGCTAAAAAATCCACCCTGGGCCTCACTCCACCATGTATCCAAGACCTGTTATACCAGAACACTAGTATCCATCTCACCAGAAGATCAGAAAATCAGCCTCTTCAGGTCCCCCGATGCCGGACTACCCAGGGTCAAAGATCATTTGCCTATCGTGCCCCCAGCTGGCTAAATGCCCTTAGCACTTCTATTACCTCCTCTACCTCTCTAGGTGCATTTAAATCTAGGCTATACTCTCACCTTGCCACCTCCAACTCCTGTGACTGCCTTGATTAAATCTTTATCTATTCTTTTTCCCACCCTTGTCCATTACTTGACAAAGGCTTGTAAGAGGATCTTTTTCTCTTGCTATTGTCTGCTCCCCTCACCCTTTCTCTTACCCTCTCTATCTGTACACTTCCCTAACTTGATTTTTCCCTCACCTGGCTTGATTTTTTGTATGATAAGTGTTTGTTGGTATTACCTGTCCTTGCACAAATGTTTCGATATTTACTGTCTATGTTTTCTTGCTATTGTCACAACACAATTTGTAGTGCCATTCTATGTAACCTTTTGTCTGTACTTAATTGACGTGGAACCTTTGTAAAAGAGCCTTTGGCTCAAAGGTAATAATTCCTAGAACAATAAACTAAACTAAACTAAACAACTGCAGTCATTATCCACTATTTCTTATGTGATTTTGGCTCAGTGTGAAGGGATGAAATCCTTCACAATCACACAATGCAGAGCTAGTACCTACCAAGACTGGTTCCCACCCTGTAGCCCGACAACAGAAAATGCCTTTCCCCTCTCACCAGAGGGATGATGTAACCCAAACACAAAGTTACTCTCATTGGAGGACTAACTGAGCAGAATACCTCTCACCAGAGGAGCATTCTGTGTCCAAACACAGCAGGCAATATCAAACACCAAAGAGAATAACTTCAAATCAATTAGGTCATCCCCATTATGGGCCCTTCAGTTCATTTAATTAAGGTATAGTGCAGTTTCCTCCAAAGAAATCTCACAAAATGTAAAACCCAAGTTCAATGAAATATTATAAATATCTTCAAAAATATAATTATCTAAATTAGGTACTACAGAATATTTAGTTAAATTAAAAAAAAAATACAATTCAAGTCCCCTACTATTTCTAAAGGATCTACAAGAGCGCCATCTAAGGTTGTCAAAGAAGTAACAGATGCAGTTTTAGTTTTACCCAACAACTCATTTAACATTTTTAAATTTTTCTTGAGTTTGTTAAAATTAGTAAACTGATGATTTCAATAATATTCACCTTTACATTTCTTAACTGTTTTTTTTACAATAATTTCTCAAGTTCTTAAAAATATTGAGAGACTGAATAGTTCTTTCATAAAAATGTTCCATATCTGATCACGCTCACTCATCATCTTTAACAAGTCTGAAGTAATCCAATTATAATTACTATTTTTCACAGTTAACTAGAATAAAGGAGCAAATAAGTCACAAATTTGTTCAAATTAAGATACAACAAAATCAAGATTAGTATCAATATATGAAATACTAAACAATAATGACCAGTCCATGGATGCAACATGGTTTCTAAAATCTGCAACATCAACATGGCAAAATGAGCGAGTAAATGTGTACTTAGGTGGAAGATGAGGTCTCCAGGCTAACCAATGACAAAGAATAGGGCAAATATCATCAAAGAATCAGAAAGGGCATGGATAACTGGTATCTGATCTGGCCTGTTCATTAAAATCCAATCTATAGAAGTGCCACTGCCTGATTTATAATTAATATGGGTAGAACAATTTACACCCTGTCACAAATTAAGATCTGTTAATTTATCTTTGATTTTAATATTATTATAATTACTGGTGACTCTATTTATCAATGGGATTACTGGTCTGTTCAAACACCGTAATAACCAGATTTCGGGTTATTACTCTCCAAAAATCCATAATAGCCCAAAATCTGGTTATTCTGGCATTTGCAAAAACAGCAATGCCATCTACACTGGTCATGTAGCACTGTCAGCGCAACACACTTCAGGTGGGTACTCACGCTTGTCTGTTCAGACACCTGAGCTACTGGCACATCGCCTTTGTGTCAGAACACTCCTCAGCAGTCAGGGAAAGCACCGGGTTTCCTCAGTAAAAGTTTTCAAATGTCACAAAAAAAAACCCCACAACTTTCAACACAGTTCCTAACCCTTTCCTTTTTACTACCACAAATCTCCATGGAAAAGAAAAGACCCCATCTCCATGGAAACACTTCCAGGTCTCCATTCCCAACACAGAAAATAACTCCTACAGAAACTGTTAAATCTTTCCTTCAAAGTTTAAACTAGCTTCTTTCCTTCAAAGTTTAAACTAGTTTCTTCTAAAACCATGGTCTGTAGTAGGACTGTAAAATGCTTGTTTCTTCTACCATGATCCACAGATACATGACACCAGCTGGACTCAACAGATGCGGTATGTATTACTAATGTCATACAGTGAAAGCAGTTCCATTTTCAGAAATTGTTCACTTGTATTCATCCTGAAGTTCTGTTCACTGATGCTGCTTAGTTCTGCAAAATAAACCACTGTTCTACCAATACCTTGATTTTCCATGTTGCCTAAATAAGCACTATAGCATCAGCAATTATAAAAAATAAAGAATAGGCAAGTGTGTATTTATGGATTTTTATTTACACATCCTCGGTGTGTGATGACCACATAAACCTCTCAAGCAAGCTCGAGAACATAGATTATCTACACCTTAAATAAAATCCTCTTCCTGCCTATCCATTATTTTCTATTTTATCAGCCCAATTTATATTAGCATCACCCAACATTAAAGTTTCTTGGTATGCCCATGGGAGACAACATACTCAGCTGTCCCTCAGTGGGCCCCCCCACTGCTCCTGTGACAGCTAGCCCAGAGATAAAGTCAGTAACTATCTCCTTTACTCCCAAACAAAAATAGGCTGGGAACTCTACCCGAGGGCACTGGGTGGCTGGCAGGCCTCAGCAGACATCTAGCACTTTCTGCTTCCCCTTTCCCATAATCTTTGTCTATACCAGCAAGCTACACAGCTCAGATGGTTTTAGCTTTGCAACCGTTAATGCCTCCATGATGCAGCCAGATGTGTTATCATCATAATCAGCTGGCAGGAGTCTATATGGATAGCAAATACTTTCATAGCTCACTGCAAATGCCCTGACACACACTGTTTGTAGGGTATTGTTTCAGTGTCTCCACTTAAGCCTTTTTCTGTTTAATTCCTTTTATAGCTGCTGAAACCTGGAGGATTTGAAAGCTCTCTCCTTAAGTATCATGGTAATTTGGTTCCCTGTAGGCTCACCTAATGACTCAGCTACCAGCAAGAAGTATCCTACATATTACTAGCAGCAGAATGTCAGTGCTCCTGAAAAATATCTGCTACAGTTTCTCTAAGGGGTATGTTGCTCGGTACTGCTCTTGCCTATCCCTGCATATACTGCAGTTGGTTAAACTCCCAAGCAAACTTTATCAAGTTTGAGTATGTTTTGTTGCACCTCCTTTTAGACATTCAATCAATCAATCAATCAAAGTCTTTATTTAACCAGGCGATCACCGTTGAGCAAGCTCATTTTCAAGGTGGACCATTCCTTCCCCTATCCCTGTTCTTTATTCAGTCCATAATCACAGCCCTGAGCAACAGCCATTGTTGCACAGGCCTGCAACTGTTACAGCTAAAACTAGGGGGAGAGCTCAGTTGGCTACGTGCAATATTCAACATGAGTCACAACAAATGAAGCTACCTCCTACCTCTATATTCGCTGCTGTTCACAAGCCTTGCATCCTTTCTTCTTTACCTGTTGGCACCATCTCCCTATTCAAATGCAGGGCTCAGTGCAGGCAGCAGATGTTGGTCTGCAGCACACATGTGGCATTCACAGGGCTAGGTTGCTAGAGAAATGGAGGAGGAGATATTTATAGTGACACTGCCCTGTGCCTGCACCACTCTTGGGAAACAAGTGAGAAATAATAAGAGTTCCTACCTTAGAATTCTAGCCATCATGCAGTCCCTGTCTTAAAAAACTGGGGTCTACATAGTGCACTCAGCTCACTGACCCCTCATAAGCATAATGTTCTCAGGCAAGGGCTTTACTTTAAGGTCTAAATAGTGTGGCACTCTGCTTTACACTGCCCTGGCCATCAGGAAATTTTGCAGAGTTCTGCCGGGCAGCACAGCATAAGTGAATCATTCCTCTTGGTCAGCTCTTTTTCTCCCCTCTGCTCCTCCACTCAGAGTAGAAGAGGTAAAAATGTCAACCTCAGTTGTCAGCACGGCAATTTGCTAGAAGCCAAGTTTTCCCAATGAATCCCCGGCACCTATATTTACCAGTTTCCTCTGTCTGAAAGTTTCCCTTCTGCTCTTCCCCCTCCTGATTCTTCTCTTACTTCCCTTTTAAGCTGTTAGGCAACTCCTTTTATGGCTAAATGGTGTGCTCAGGTAACCCCCCTGGGATATCACGGAGCTGGGGAAGATTGTCCAGAGACTTTTTGTCCCAGGTAAACTATGATATGCCACCCCCCCGGAACATTGCAATACTGACAGGTAATAATCTTAAAAACGATAGGCCAAGTATCATAAAATGAAATGAATTTCTACTCCTCAGGTTAGGCAAAAGGGAGGTGCACAAAAAAGTGTCCACTGTGAAATACAGAAGCTGATAGGCTACCACTTGGAGTTGTGCAAGCTTCTGTGGATAATTTACATCATATCAGTGCCCATATTAATCAGGTGTTTTCCCCCCATCCCCTTTCAGGTATGTGCTTCCTGGAACACTCAAATTATGAGGGGGGAAGTACAATTGTTTTTTTACAGTTCACTTTCTATTTATTGTATTGAGTCAAAACTACTTAGGATATTCAATTGTTCCGCTACTTGCAGTTACGTGTATGCTAATTAATTGCCATTTGTTTATTAGATTATGAGTTAATAGTTCAAGCAGTCTTTTATTATCCTAGAAGGTACCTATTCTACCTTAAGAAACACTGGAGGGACAAGTCTGCATGCCCCACACCGGACAGATACTCATGTTATGATCTGGGTTGTATTGCCGTTTACCTTTCTTAAACAGCTATCAGAAGGTTCTAGTATTGTGTCCAGTGGACACATATGTAAACTATCACTCAGCAGTGTGGTTTCCCGATGGCTGCTAAGGCTTACAAGGATAAGCTGATCTCCTTGAACATGCAAGGTCCTAACTCCCCATAAAGAGGAAACAGGTAATCTCTTAGCTTAAGAACATGCATAGAGACTTCACTTTTTTGCAGGAGATTTACCTACTGTAGTTTCTACAGAGACCTTAAAGCTCAAAGGGAATGGGTAGGACATGTACTGTATTAGAAGCTCTGTCACCACTAAAGGGGGGTAATCTCTTTCATAAAAACACACTGTTCAAATTCCCAATACTAAATCTAGCACTGATGGTGGATGAGTGCTAGTTAGGATGCTCCTCAACACTCAAACCCTCTTTCTGGGGAATATTTATGGCCCAAATGAGGACTCTTCTTTAGATAGTGCAAGCTTTATCTGACATGCAGCAGCCAGGAGATCAGTATATCCTGGGAAGGGATATTAACGAGGTATGGGACCCCCTCATGGATGAACTTCAACAGGCATCTCTTGCTAGCACCTGCTCCAGGTGAGCCATTATGCATTTAGACTCTGAATTTTCCTTGGAGAACCCTTGGATGTCCTTGCATCCAACAAGCAAGAATTTTACATTCCACTTTGCTGGGCACGGCACAAGTAGCTACCTTGAATGCTTCTTGGTTGGGACACAGCTGCTCAGCGCAACCCTTGACTCTACCATTGGCCCCATTATGATCTTAGACCATGCCACTTTCTCCCTGAAAATGGGCACAGATCCTGCAGCCCAATCTACACCTCACTAGGGTCTTAACACTTTCTTTTTGCAGTACCATTCATTTAAACCCTGGCTTCAGCTTGAGACTGAGGAGTACTTTGATATAAATGATACCCAGGGAATTTCAAAAGCAGTACTTTGGGATTCCCTAAAAGCCTCTCTATGAGGGAGAAATATTGGTTACTCCTCCCATGCTAAAAAGCAAAGGCTGGCTCAACTAGACCAACTTGAAAAGGATCTCAAGGACACAAAAAAATACTGTAATCAATCCATTACCCCTCTTGCAACTACACTGGGAGATATTACAGCTCAAATATAAAATTAACTCTCTCACCTACCCTGCAGTGCAAAAAGCTGTCCTACAAACTACTGAGAATCTGGGAAGAATGTGACAAGTTGCTGGCCTAACACCTCAAGGTTAGGCAAGCATCCAAGCGTATCTCTTCTATCAAATCACAGGAGGGGCCTCTGCCTACAGATTATGTGGCCATTAATGCTGCATTCAGGGATTTCTATTCTAAGCTATATTCTTCACATCTAAGTTCATCCTCTCCCCTATTTACATAATTTCTGGATCCCACTATTCTCTCAATCCTGTATGATGCCCAAGTGGGCTCTTTAGATTAGCCAATTACTAGGCAAGAGATCAGTGCCACAATAAAAATGTTACCTAAATGGAAATTTCCAGGTCCAGATGAGTACCCTTTATCAGCACTGCAAGAAGCCAGTGGGTGGAACTTTGCTTGCAGTTTTTAAGGCAGCTAAGGATCACATTTGCCTACTACCGTCCATGTCCGAAGCCATGATAATGTTACTGCCAAAGCCATTAGCAAGAATGACAAGGAAAAAGTGCCCTCTGCCCCCTCTCTTTTCTTCCTTGTGATGGAACCCTTGCTTTGATGGATTAGACAATCAGAAGCAACAGAGGGTATTAAGATAGAAGATGTTATGTTGAACACTCTAGCTTATACAGAGTGCCTCCTTTTGACTCTCTCAAACCCAAAGCCTCTTTACCACAGGTGATGCACCTCCTGGACTCCTTTACTTCCTTATGTGGTCTACGGATTAATTGAGGGAAACAGAACTTCTGCCTAGAGAGTATGTTTTCCAAGTGGCATCTCAGTAGATCTCCCAAATACATCATGTATTTGGGCATGTCCATCTTGCCCAACCTCAGAAAACTCCTGGATCTTAGTCTGAAACTTCTGCTGAAGGAGCTGGAGATGAACTTTCATAGATGGGCAGGCTGAACATCACCTTAGGAGGTAAAATTGCAGCCTATAAAATGATGACATTTCCCAAGATCCTCTTCTGTTTAAACAACCTGCCATTTTTCATCCTCCACACAGAGTTTCACAGGATAGGAAAAACTCTTCCTCTAATTTCTCTGGGAAGGTGCCAGACTGCACTTCTCACTTGTGAAACTCACAGCCCCATTCAAAAAGGGTTGATGGAGCCTCCCATGACTATGGGCTTACTATCAGGCAGCAGGGGTAAAACAGGTGCTTCCCTTGTTAGTGCCCAATTCCCCATCCCCACTTCGGCTGCTTTATGAGAGGGCTAAGTCCTGTTCCCAATTGTCCTCAATCTCTATCAAGGGGGGGGGGGCAGCTGCAAAATGAAATATCACTCATGGCTCGGTTTCCATCATCTATTTGGAAAACACTTTCAAGAGACATAAGTGGGGATCTAACTTTCTAGGCACATGGAAATCCCTTTGGGGATGACCCCATGTGGTGACAGAACCCCATTATGATGGAATAACTGGATCAGTCAGGGAATATTATTAGTGGGGCATTTATTCTCTCCCTCTACACAAATTTTTGATACTTTCCAGGGTCTCCTGAATAAATACAATCTACCGAAATCTGACTTCTCGAGTTAGCGACAGTATCATCAAAATTTGCCCTAGAGGCTACAAGTAACTGGGTTCCCCATGCTCAGGAACCTCACACAGGCAGTTTCCCACTGGGATAAAATGCAACAGTGGTTAGCTTGAGCCTTTTACTCTCATCTGTTTGTATTCCAGGAAATCCCACTGTTGAAGCAAAATCAGGACTGGGAGAAGGTGCTGCACACCAGTGTCCCAGATGACTGTTGGTATGGCATGGTCCATAAGGCCCACAAAAGTTTTCAACATATTAGATACCAGCTAATATAAAAGAAAATTCTGCATAAGTGGTATAGGACACCATTGATACTAAAAACAAGTTCGGGCCAGAGCCGATAGGACTTCGGGTGAGGAATTTGGGGTAAAAACATTGAACATTACCAAAGTTATGATCCTGCATTCACAAAATGTAACATAGGCTCATAAATGTGTTTTGTAACATTTTTACACTTCGTTTTCAACATAGCCTTGTTATGACAATGCCTCATGAAGAAGGGGAGAGAAAATGTTCAACTCCTGGCCTAAAGGTGATTTCGCACAGGGACTGCAAAATCAACTTTCGGAACGCAAAAACACATTTTGGTCAGGAGCTGAAAAATGACAGCTGTCACGTTCATGAGGTGCTGTAAAGAAATATTGAACATTTGGGGTACAAATATTTTTATACAAAATTTAGAACGTAGCCTTCTTATGACCCCACCTCATGAACAAGGGCAGAGAACATTTTCAACTTCTGTCTTAAAGGTTTGTGCAGGGACCACAAAATCACTGTTTGAGATGTAAAATAACAGTTTGGGCATGATTTAAAAAATGAAATCTGTCACATTCATGAGGTGCTGTAAAGATATGGCTATGTTGTAAATTTGGGGTAAAAATATTGAAAATTAACAAAGTTACAAGCCTAAGTTTGCAAAATTCAACATAGGCTCATAATTGTTGTTTTTTAACATTTTTACACCAAAGTTTCAACATAGCCTTCTTATTATCACATCTCATGAACAAGTGCAGAGAAAAGTTTCAGCTCCTGCCCGAAAGGTGATTTTGCACAGGGACCATGAAATCACATTTCATGACGTATTTCCTTAATGTTAGTGCAATCGTTCATGAGGTGGGGTCCTAAAAAAAGCATGTTGAAAATGTGGGCCAACAATATGAAAAAATGCCTAAGTTATGCCATTAAGTTCAAAATGCCATTGAAATACATTGAATCACATGCCTGTTTCTTTAGTTCATGGTCTGGCTTTGAAGAGTGAAGACGTGTCTTCAGTCCAGAGATGATTATGGCATTGGACCCCTGATCAGTAAGTAATGGCTTGGGAAAGGGGTGAGTGCTGAGTGGGAGGGTCGGGTGGGGAGTCTAACAGCTGCAAAAGACATCAATGGACAGTTTTATTTTTACAGGTATAAAAGAAAGACAGAAGATTCCTGCACTGGGGACTGGGCACCTCCAGTGCCACTATTACATTTCTTAGGAGGAAGTGGGGTTGTGGGTGTTGAGAGGGAGGGTTGGGCAGGGTGGGCAATTTAAAACAAACAAACAAACAAAACCTGCACATGGGCAGTGGTGGGGGTCATCCCCCAAAAAAAAAATACGATTGGTGATCACAACAGTGGGGGACTGGGCCCCTCCGGTGTCACTGTTATGTTTTGGGTGGGGGTACTGAGAGGGAGAGTTGGGTGGGGGAGAAAAATCCTTATTGTGACACAGAGGGATTGGCACCCCCAGTGTCACTCTTATGTTTCAGGGGGCCGGGGAGTGCTGAGAGGGAGAGTTGGGTGGAAGGGCATATGTATAATTAAAAAAAAAAAGAAATCAGCAGTCATGGTGGAACACAGGACAATCTGCCTTCACCAAGATGCCCGCCACACTATACTGCATATGTGCCAGTAGTCATGCATGTTCAGTACAGTTTTGTGGCCATCTTGGACATGGTGGAGTGTATCGTGTTCCACTGTGACCACATACACATAAAAAATAGTGCAGTGCTACCTCCAATCTAGACAATGAGTGGAGTGCTTCATAGACATGGAGGTGCCTGTGGTGCAACTACAACATGTTGTTTGGTCAGAAAGAATGCACTGAGCCCTTTTCTTATAGCATGAGGTCTGCAGGGTTACACCACTGCAGCCTTAAAAATGAGCCTTACGCACACAGACCTTTGTTTTGGATGCAATGAAGCTCAAGGCACTGTTTCACACATTCTCTGGTCCGGCCTGGACATTTAGAGGTATTGGACCCAGGAGATTACATTCTGCAGACAGATCCTGGATGAAAATATTCCAGCAGACCCTAGTCTGAGACTCCTGGATCTGTCATGTAGAGAAAGATTGGCTAACCCCAGCAGCCATTGAGGCCAACTGCTACTGAAGTGGAGAACCCAGACCTCCCCCAATCTGCAGAATTGGCTAGCTGGACTATTTAAGATGGCATAATATACCAACATACTAAGATGCCAGCAGAGTAGGCCTAATGGTCTATGGAGTCTGCTCAAAAATCAGTACCTGGTCTGGGCAATGTTGCTGCCCTCCCTGCCTCCCCCATAAATCCTCCCAACCTCAGCCCCCCAAAAGAGTTACACCCCCAGATCTGACATTACTCAGTTTAACCCTTCCCTTATATCTGTTCCAGCCTTTCTTGAATCCCTCCACTGTATTAACAGCCACCAGATCCCCAGACAGTGCATTCCTAGGGTCCACCACCCTCTTGGTGAAGTAGCATCTCCTAGTCTCCCCCCTGAGCCTCCCACCAACCAGCCTCATGGAGTGACCCCTGGTGGCCCCTACCCCCTCTGTTGGAGCACCCTATTTGGGCTGACCCTACTTACTCCCTTCAGATATTTAAAGATCTTGATCATATCCCTTCTGTCCCTTGTCTCCTCCAGGGAGTACAAGTTGAGCTCCTCTAGTCTCTCCTCATAGGATATTTCCCCCAGACCCTGTATCACCCTGGTCGCCCTCCTCTGGACTCTCTCCAGAAGTGCAATGTCCTTTTTCAAGTACAGGTGCCAAAACTGCATGCAGTACTCTAGGTGTGGTCTAACCAGGCAATTACACAGAGGGAGAAGCACCTCCCATTTCCTCGAGGTTATCCCCCTGGTGATGTACCCAAGCATTTTGTTTGCTTTCACTGAAGCCCCCCCTACACTACTCTGAGTTTTTCATTTTGGCATCTACAACCACTCCAAGATCCTTTCCCACTCCCAAAACCTGCAGCTTCTCCCCACCCAAAAACTACTCATCAGCTGGGTTCCTAAGCCCTAAGTGGAGAACTCTACATTTCTTGGCATTGAACCTCAGTTTCCAGGTGCATGACCACCTCTTCAGAGTCTACAGGTCCCCTGTCTACCCTCCTCCAAATCCACTACCACCCCTAGCTTCAAGTCATTGGCAAAGAGGATCATCTCACTCCAGATACCATCCCTGATGTCCAAGATATAGTATTAAAAAGGAGTGGGCCCAGCATCAACCCTTGTGGTACCACGCTAATGACCCTCCTAGGTGATGATACCTCCCCCCGACCACTATCTTCTGAAACTGCCCAGTTAGCCAGTTTCTTATCCCCCTAACCATTTTGTCCTCCATCCCCATTCCCCCCCAGTTTGTCCAGCAACCCAGAGTGTGGCACCAAATCAAAATGCCTTGCAGAAGTCTAGAAAGAGGACATCCACTGGCCTGCCCTGATCCAGCACCTTTGTCACCCAACCATAGAACTCCACAAGGTTAGTCTGATATGATCTGCCCTAAACGAAGCTCTGCTGGTCATCATCTAGATGGCCCCATGTCTCCAGAAACACGTCCAGTCTTTCTTTCAAGATGGCCTCCATCATTTTGCCTACCAAAATATGAAAGACTGTCACATTTTCCAGGATAGTATCCAAATATATCACAGGGTATGCAACCCATATTTGCATGCCCAAACCCATGTACAATCCTTAGATGAGGAGAATGTTTCTTCCTCCCCCAAAGGGTAATAAGTCCCCTCCTAGCGAATGTATAAATGGTACCCTGAGGAAAATGTAACATCCATGTATTCAGTAGGTAATCTGTAGAAAAATATCATGAGTTAACTGCAATTAATGCTGTTCTTTGCCAGTTTGCTTTTAATACCTGTGTTTATAAAAATTACCTTTTATGGTGTGCTGTTTCTTAATTTATGGTTATGATGTGTTACTAGTGTTCTTTTTTTCTCTTTATTCTGCTACTGTTCCTACATATATTATAATGTTATGTTTGTATTTATATTCTTCAAACTTCAATAAGAAATGTTTTACAAAAGACTGCCACTGAGACCACTCTTACAGTTGTAAGAGTGGTCTCAGTGGTGGTATTACTATATTATTGATCAAGAATTATCAATAATATATTAAAATAGTATTATACTACATGAAATATAATTACAGTATAGCAACATTTAAAAATATTATGCCTCAAAAGTGCCCACTTCCAGGACAGCTTTGTGTGACACTCTTCACAAAAAAGTGTCTTGCACAGAGGAAAGGCGTGCTTTGATTGGTCATGAGTGCTCCCTTGATCTTTAAGATGCGCACACTCTGTCACAGTTCTTATTTAAAAACAATCATTGGCAACTCACTCTCTCCTGAAAAGTTTTTTAGTCCAAATCCTTCTTTCACACCAAGTTTTTATGTTTATTTTAGGTATAAGTGACTATCCTTTGTGTATCTTTAGTGATAGTTTATGACTACTTTGCCTCACTAGTTGCAACATTAGCTCCCACTTTTTGACAAGTCTGTTTTAAACCCCACTGCATTGAAGTAGTATGGTCATTTATTGCTTCTTCAGTGCTGACGGTCAGGAGTGCCATGTCTCCTTCATCTCCCAAAACCTCATCCTCTGGTTTTGATTTTATTTCATTGCATCACAACTGCACAGTCCTCCAGAGTACAATTTCTGACTGCAGGATAATTTTTATTCATGTTAACAAACTCCTTAAAATCTTTAGCAGCTATGAAATAAGATTATGAAACATGTGATGGTGCCCCATTAAGTGAAAGTATGTGCTAATTAAGTAACGTGTATTCTCATATCAACGCACTGACCAGAATCAGTTCCCAGATTACAATATTTATTAACCAAATGTGGCATGTAAGGGTACTAGTTAGTTATATGGCTTCTTCTGTAGTAATTGTGTGCAGTTTACATATTTACAAAATCAAGACTACCTACAATAAGATAATAAATCATGTAAAACAGCTGGTAGAGGGGAACAACATCAAGCAAATAAAATGCAAAAGTTCCATAAACAATCATTATTATAAAGAAAAAGGAGGATTCAATACATAACATTGGTAAACCTGACTAAAAGTTTAGGACCCATAGGCAAGGGAAAGGGAAAGATGTAAGGTTTGAGGTTAGATTTAAAGAGAGAGTGGGAAATAAGTGAGACAGAGGAGGATGGACTATTCCTAAAAGTAGAAGAGACCATGCTGGTGGTATGCCCATAAATGGTTAAGAGGGAAATATGGGAGATAGAAACATTTTATAGAGTTGGGAAAATGGAGATCCCAGATACATAGACAGTGTTGGCAGATAAGGGCCTACAGCCCACCCAGTCTGCCCATTTGAGCTTGTAAGTTTACTTTATGTTTTCCTAGAAGTCTGTTGCCCCTTAACCCTGACCTCCAGAATTCCTCTATGTCTATCCCATGAATTCTTAAATCCCATGATTGTTTCAGCCCCCACCACTTCCTCTGGCAACCACCTGTTCTGTGAAGAAATTCTTCCTCACGTCTCCTCTGAATTGTCCTCCCTCCAACTTCATCCCATGCCCTCTAGTCCTGGAACATCTTTTTCACTTAAATATAGTGTATTCCTGCACCCTGTTCCTCCCTGTAAGATACAGGTACTTGTATGTCTCTATCATATCCCTTCTCTCCCTCCTCTCCTCCAGGGAGTACATATTCAATTCCTTCAACCTATCCTCATAGGACTTTTGATGCAATCCATGTACCATCTTTGTTGCCCTCCTCTGGACCCTCTTTAACCTGTCTATATCCTTAAGTAAGTAAGGTCTCCAGAACTGTACACTGTACTCTAGGTGGGGCCTCACTAGTGCCTTCTATAGTGAAATTATGACCTCCCTTTTCCTGCTGGTGATGCCCCTGCTTATGCATCCCAGCATCCTATTTGCTTTACCTGCTGCCTCATCACACTGTTTCCCTACCTTGAGATCATCAGAGACGATATCCCCAAGATCCCTTTCCTGCTTGGTGCATGCTATATCCTCACCCCCCAACTGATATATTGTGCTTGGGTTTTTGTGCCCCACATGCATTATCTTGCACTTCTTTGCATTGAATTTCAACTGCCAAACCCCTGACCATTTTTCAAGTTTCTGCAGGTCCCTTCTCATTCTGTCTACACCCTCTGGTGTGTCTACTCTCTTACAGAGCTTTGTGTCATCAGCAAACAGAGAAGTTCTGCCTTCTAGGTCCTGCGTAATGTCACTGATGAAGATGTTGAATAGGACCAGTCCCAGCACTGATCCCTGTGGTACCCCACTGGTCACTCTTCCCTTTGTGGAGTGACAGCCATATACCACCACCCTCTGTGTCCTGCCACCCAGCCAGTTACCTACCCACTATACTACTGTGCTGCCCACACCCATATTCCCCAGTTTGTGTAATAGTCTTCTATGTGGCACAGTGTCAAAGGCTTTGCTGAAGTCCAGATAGGCCATGTCCACTGCCCTCCCCGATCCATCTCCCTAGTCACCAGTCAAAAAATTCAATGAGGTTGATATGGCATGACCTCCCCCTGGTGAAATCACACTGCCTTGGGTCCTGTAGTCCATTGACAACCAGATGCTCCACCAATCTCTCCTTCAGTAGTGCTTCCATGATTTTCCCCACTACCGAAGTGAGGCTGACTGGTCTGTAGTTCCCTGCTTCCTCTTTGTTCCCACTTTTGTATAAGGGGACTACATCTGCTGCCCTCCAGTCTTTGGGTACCTCCCCTGCTTCCAGTGATTGGCTAAACAGGATTGCCAGAGGTTCAGCCACCACCTCTGTTTTTTCTTTAAGGATCCTGGGGTGCACCCAATCTGGCCCCATTGCTTTATCAACTCTTATTACTTCAAGTTCCATCAGGACCCTTTCTTGTGTAAAGGGACTTGTGTCTATTTCTGCACCACTCCCACCCCTTGTACTCCCTTCAGACCCATTACCCTCTTCTTCCTCAGTAAAGACTGAGAAGAAATACCTGTTCAATATTTCAGCTTTACTGTTGTCATCCTCCATGCTCCATCCTTCAGTCTCACTATCCCTCCCTTTGCCTTTCTTTTTCACTTATGTACCTGTAAAAGGTTTTGTCCCCTCTACCCACTGATTTTGCTATGTGCTCTTCTGTCTGAGCTTTGGCTTCCCTTACTGACCTCCCTGCCTCCCTTTGCTTCTTGTGGTACTTCTCCCTATCCCCTTCTGCCTGTGTCTTTTTGTATTGCCTGAATGCAATCTTTTTGGCTTTCAGTTTCTCTGCTACTTCCTTGGAAATCCATAATGGCCTCCTCTTCCCTTTCCCTTTGCTAACCTGCTTAATGCATAATTCTGTTGTTTTTGTAATCCCCATTTTAAATACTACCCACTATTCCTCAACCCTTGATTTCTGCCCCATTCCGAGGCAGTATAGCGCAGTGGTCTAAGGCTCTGAGCTGCAGATCTGGTGACATCCAGCAGACCAGACCTGAGTTTGAATCCCACAGCTTCCACTTGCATACTGTGTGACCCTGAGCAAGTCACTTAACTTCCTTGTGCTCCCAGGTCACACCTGGAAACAAGCTCCGGCTTAGTGTGCCTTTCCTGGTTAAACAATTTCCCTTTTCCCTTTCCCTAATGCCTCTTCCAAGCATCTCCCCATTTTCCCAAAGTCTGTTCCCCTAAAATCTAGGAAACATATTTTTGTGTGGTTTGGTTTTGCTCTTTATGTGATTTCAAACCACAATGACAGGTGGACACTGTTCCCCAGGTACTCCCCCACTGTTACCCCTATCACACTATCCCTGTTTGTGAGCACAAGGTCCAGTATTGCCTTCTGCCGAGTTGGTTCCATTACCAGTTGCTTGAGGAATGCACCCTGAAGGGAGTCCAGGATAAATCTGCTCCTAGTCGATGCTGCTGCTGGGATGCTTCAGTCCATGTCTGGAATATTGAGGTCTCCAACCAGCACTACCTCACCCTTGTTTGCCATCCTTTGGATGGCTAGCATCAGCTCCCTATCTGTTTATTCCTCCTGGGCTGGTGGTCTATAGACCACTCCTCTGCGGATGGCTGGTCCCATTTTCCTTTCCAACGTAACCCATAGTATCTCTCCCCCATTTTGCTCCTCCTGATAGATAGAAAGTGAAGAATTCAGAGAACTAAGTACGGATAAGAATTTTGAGAATTTTGAGAACAAGTAATGTAATTTTATAGTATATGACATATCAAATAGAGAGCTAGCGGAAGTGATGGAGGACTAGAGCAATTTAGTTCCATTTCCAGGAGTTAGTGAGCAGTCTAGCTGTTACATTTGGGCATTTTAATGGTTAGAAAGTTTTACATGGCAGGTCCACAGAGGAAGAAATTATAGGTGACAAGGTAAAAAGAGATGAAGACATGAATATTAAAGGATTTCAGGACAGGAGGAGACTAGAAAATAACTGAAGTTGACTGTATTGCAACATATTTCTTTATTTATGATTTTCAGTCAGAAAATCAGTGAGCTGAGAATCCACTTGTGTTCTGGTGTGTCCTTTGGAGAAGGAAGAGGGATAATATTACAATTCAGACAATTGTAAATACAAACTAAATACTAAAATTAAATTCCAGAAAGATCTGCAGTCTGTATGAACGTGGGGAGCAAAGGTGTGAACTGGATTAAGATTGAAGAGAACTGACTCCCAGATTTCTGACAGAAGGGGCAAAGGAATATGAAAGAATAAGGTACACTGTGAGAGAGAATACTGTTTTTGCCAATGAGGAAGACCTCAGTCTCAAAAATTTGTTTTACCAGAAATATAAGGGTGATAGGGCAGGAACAGAGAGAGAGAGAGTTTAAATGCATACAGAGTTAGTTATCATTAGCTCATCAGCATAGAAGTGGTACATGGGACTGGAGGCAGAGCTAATGCAGGCCAGTGGGAGTAGGATGATTGTGAAGAGGAGAAGCGTGGGCCAAAAACGGAGCCTTAAAAGACACCATTTAGTGGAGGTCATGGAGGAAGAAAAAACACTACTAGAGACAACAAATCATGGTTAGAGAAACTGTGAGAATATGAGCACACAAGAATCCTAGCACTGTTCTCAAGATGCTTAAAGAGGATGTGGTTGTAAACAATATCAAACACTTCACTTGGGTAACATACAGTAGTGACAGTATTGTGGTGACATAAGGTACTTAGGGTTTATCTTGACTGCCACCCTGTCATACAGCAGTGGCTAGACTAGATTTCAGTATGGCTTAGGATCAGGTTCCTGCATACCAAATGGTATTTTAAGTGAGGAACAGCCAGAATTCTCAGAGCAAACACTTTTGTCTTCTTTCAATTAGCCAGCTCACTGCCAGAGCCAAAGGGTTAAAGGGATTTTGGAGATATGCACATGTGCAGTATGTTTTCAGTACAATGCAATCTGCTGCCTCATTAACAACCCTGCAAATGATGATGTATATTTTTACCATTTAAAAACAGTGACACCTGGCATTACAAATAACTGTGCCTGACGAGACTGTGACAGCAGTATACAGATACCTTTATTCCTGATGGATCCTGATGTTGGGTATCTCCGCTGTATATGGACACAGCCAGGCTTTTCACCTGGAATGCTACCTCTGCTCATGCTGTTTACAGTCCCCATGTCATTATTCCTCAGGAATCAGTCTAGTTCTGCTTTGGAATACAGAGCAGTGCTAGCTTTCACAATCTCTCTCTGGGTAGGCTATACCACATGTTAACCACTTTCTATGTAAAATAATAAATTCTAATGTTTTACCTTATCCTGCTCCCCCCTCTTTAGTTCAAGACCATGCCTTTTAGTTCTACTAGAAAGCTATAGCTCATGAATCAGTGTTTTTTCCACTTTGTTCATCCATGTAGTATTCTGAACATCGTAATTGTAGTAACTCTCAGTCTTCTCTTCTCTAAGCTAAATAATTTGAGCATTTCCAATATCTACCCGTATCTTCTGCTTCAAAGCCACAAAACATGGCGGCCTGTGCCAGACCCACTCTATCATTTCAATATCCTTGCTGTGCTGTAGTGGCCAAAACTGGATGCAGTAGTCCAGGTGCAGGCTAACCCAGGCTTTGTACAGGGAAATTACACATCTCTTGCCCTACTACTTATCCTCCCATGGTGCAGCCAGGAGGACAAGCTGGTTCTAATGGCTCAGTACGATGAATATCAGAATGCAATCACCCATAAAAAGGCTGCTTTTATGTCCAGCATGACTGCAGCTGGGAAGAAGTGACCAGCTCAGCTCTTTCGAGTTGTGGACAGGCTTTAATATCCGGCCTGTCTGGAACCTGTTACAGCATTTTCAGCTCAAAAATGTGAGGAGTTTGCTTGGTTCTTCTCAGACAGAAAGTCATCTGTTATGGCTGGGATTTCTTCAATCAGATTGTCATCATCTGATAGGGTTGGGCCTTAGGGGGGTGAATGCATTCAGTCTCTCTGGGGAGAGTTCTGACCAGTGACAATGGTGTAGGTCTGTGGGGTGATCTTGATGCTGGAACCAACTTTCTGCAGCCTTGACCCAGGCCCAACATGATTACTCGGTTGCATTGGAGACCTGGGCTTTGTTTTTGCTAAGATTGTCAGTCGTTCCCTAGTCATGGGGGGGGGGTCCATGAGCCTCTTAAATTGGCTTTTTTGAAGCCCCTGTTGACAAAACCACCTCTGGACCTCGATGTCTTGGCAAATTACTGAATGATCTCTAATCTTTCCTTTCTAGGGAAGGTTCTTGAGAAGGTGGTTGCAGAGCAGCTCGACAGTCACCTCACAGACTTCTAGATTTACGAGGCATTCAAGTCAAGCTTTAGGGCTATGCAACCATGCAGAGACTGCATTAGTATGGGTGTTGAATGACCTGCTCAGGGTGAGGGATAGAGGAGATTGATCAATTTCTCATCAGCATTTGATACTGTTGATCATGGGGTGTTATTAGACAGGCTAAGGTAGTATGTTGGACTCACTGTCAAGGTCCTCAGCTGGTTTGAGTCCTTTCTTCAGGACAGGTCCCAGAGAAGGATTTTTGTGGAATTATTCCTAAAGCCAAATGGCCCTGTCCTGTGGAGTACCATAAGGTTCTGTCCTCTCCCACGTTATTTGCAGTGCATATGATGCCCTGGGTGAGGTCACAAGATGGTAAGGCTGGGATTTAATTCCTGTGCTGATGATACTCAGTTCTCCCTGTCTTTTACACCGGGAAGATCTGATGCAATTGACATGCTGGACAAGTGCTTGTCCAAGATCTGGGCATGGATGTCGTTGAACTGGTTAGGGCTCAGCTCAGGGAAGTCTAAAGTACTGGTGGTTGAGCCGGGTTGAGGGGGGGGTGGAGTGGAGGCCCCTGGAGAGGATTTAGGGCTTTTTTATTTGGCTTAGTCAAACTGGAGGCCTCCACCAAGGTGAGAAATTTGGGCATTGTTCTGGATAGTGAGCTGACACTTGATGCTCAGGTGCTGGCTGCTATCCGTAATGGTTTTTACCATCTGTGTAATATCACTCAAATTAAATCCCTTATCCCCCTGATGATCTGACCACACTGGTGCATGTGTTTGTTCCTCAAGATGCAACTACTGTAATGCACTCTACCTTGGGGTCAGAGGGGGTGCGATGTGGCACCTGTAGCTGCTGCAGAACACTGCAGCCTGGCTATTGATGGGTCACTCAAGGTCCTGTCATATTTATTGTGCAAATTACTCTGGCTTCTGCTGTGGTGGTGCATGTCCTTCAAAATAGGTCTGTTGACCTATAAGGCCCTTCAAAGGCTGTGTCCAGGTTACCTGAAGGAGCTCCTGCATCCCTACACCCTGGGTCGCTCTATCCGATCTGCAGGTGACGGCCTCCTGGAGGTCCCTAGAGCAAGAGTAAAATATTCCAGGATTGGGCCTTTGAAGAGGCCACCCTGATCCTATGGAATTCCTTGCTGGGGTCTCCATGGGAGTTGCCTTCCCTAGAGATATTTGAAAGGAAATTAAAATATTTTTTTCTTCCAACAAGCCTTTGGGGTCTAAGGAATCATTAAATGTGACAAGCAGTTTTTGTGTTTGATTGATAGTAGCTATTTTATTTTAGTGGGTGTTATTTATTGTTATTTTTTTCTCATTTGTATGGTTGTTTGTGTATATCTGTATGCTGTTTGTCAGTTTTAGACTTTGTAAGGGCACCCTGAGCCTTCAGGGAAGGGCTCCCAAAAGAAATAAAATCTACTACTACTACTTGTCTCCTGATTCCATTGCACATTTAGTGCCAAATATTCCAGTGCCATCTTCATGACTAGAGATGCAGCAAAGTTTTAATTCGCTGACAAAGTGAACCCAAAGTGGTCCACTTCAAATTCATGTAGCACTTCACAAAATGTCCATTAAAATTCAAAATTCGCCTTACTTCATGTTGTCCACTTCGAGTTCCCTTTGAGTTCCATTTTGATAAGTCTAAGACATTAAGAAACAGGCTACTGATCACATGCCTGACTGTCTCTCTGCAGGTCTGCAGGCCACATGATTCAGGGAGGCAGTTAAATAGGCAGGAAGTCAGCGTTTTACTTTCACTTTCTCTTGCAGAAAGAACTGGTGCAGCAGATCTGTACTGTGCTGTTTAAATACTTGGTCAAAGTTGTTCGCTTGCGATTTTTCAGTATTTAAACCTTTCTTTATTCAGCTATTAGAGTAGTGCAGGAAGTTTAAATTAATTAGAAAGTTTTTTTTGTGTTAAAAAAGGGTTTATTTTTGGTTACTTACTTTTAGTTAGTGTACTCATTTGACTAGTACTTGCACTAGAATTCTTTTTTGTTCTTTGAGTTAGAAGTTTAATTTCTTTATGGATCATGGTAGGCAAAGTGGTGACCAATGAGGCCATGAATGTGGGGCAGTCTTGGCTGCCCAGTTCAATTAAAGTGGCCCAGTTTGTGGACCTTCACTTCAACCACAGCCAGCCTGCAGCAGTGGTCCTCCAGCAGCAGCAGCAGTAGCAGGAGGAACAGCAGCAACTGGATGAGCCACAGCACAAGGAGGAGGAGCAGCAGCAGTAACCACAGCAGCTGGTTGTTGCCCCATGTCATCTGGTATCGCCCCACTTCCTGTATCAGGCCCTGCATGGAGCTTTCCCATGTGGGAATTTTTTACCAGCCTCCCTGGGGATCCCACTGTGGTGTGCTGCAAAATCTGCAATGTGCTGGTCTGCTGGGGCTGCTAGGTTGGGCATCTTGGCACTGGTGGTCAGAGAACTCACATGGTTGTTCACCACCATGTTGAGTTGAATGCCAAGCTGCAGGAGGTAGCAGCCACTCCTGCAGCTGTGGCAGAGGAACATCATCTGCCTGCACGTTGTCAGCAGAGAAGGGAAATGGAATCACCAGAGGTGGTGGTTTCCACAGCTGCCCAAGAAGAAGACCCATCACAGCAGCCTGTGACCCAGGCAGACCTGGCTGTGCTGTGAGCTGAGGTAGAGGCAGTAAAAATGGTGGTGGAGGTGGCCGTGCAGCAGCTCAGTCATATCACAAGGCAGAATGAAGAGATTATAAGCTTGCTGCAAAATATCACTGGTGGTGGTGGTGGTGGTCAGCAACAGCCCCCACAGGCCCCTTAAATAATTATTATGATTTACAATTTCACCCCCCAAAACGGCTTCTCAGATTTAAATTTTTTTCTTAATTAATGCTTTTCTTTTGCTCCACACTGAGTATGAAATTTATGTTCAGTTAATGTTTTCTTTGTTGTTTTTCATAGTTGTTACTTAATTTAATTTATTTTTTACATGACTGATGGTTGGCAAAATGACGTACACTGTGTGCTTTCATTACAGGGGAAACTGTCATACGGTTACACAAGCTGCAATTAAAGTGTCTTGAAGACGGCTTTCTGGTGGCACAATTTCAACTGAAATGAAAGCATGCAATGTCCGCACAGTTGGCGACCACATGACTCATTACATAAAATAAAGTAATGATGAGTAATAACAAAAAAATTGGTCTTTCAGAAAGCAGAATGGTGTGGGGAGGTTGAACATTTGGGGGAGGTGGTGAATTGGATTTATCATTAAGAGGGTCTAGAAAGACAGTATTAAATAGCATTCCCCTCCAAAAAAAATCCTGTGCTTTTATTTATTTTCTTAAGCCTTATTTATTTTTGTTACATACTAAGTATGACATTTATGTTCAGTTATTGTTTTCTTTGTGATATTAATTTTGTTAATCCTGTATTTCTTGACCCTCATAATGGTAAATCAGATTCCCCACTACCCCCAAATGTCCCCCTAATACCATTATGCTTTCAGCAATAGAAATGTTTTTGTTCTTACTCATTACCTTATTTTATGTAATAAGTCATGTGGTCACCAACTTTGTGGACACTGTGTTTTCATTTAAATATTGTGGTTCCAAAATGCTGTGTTCAAGACATTTTTATTACAGCACGTGCAGCAGTACAACAGTTTCACCTGTAATGAAAGCATGCAGCGTCCATTATTTTTCTGACCATCAGTCATGTGAAAAATAAAGGAAATTAAGTAACAACTATGAAAACACTTGTTACTTTTCTGAACATTTAGTTAAAGCACCAGTGCAATAATTACAATACCATTACATCACCTACCATGACCCCCACAAATGTGCTATCTTGTGTGTGAATGTCTTGCTGTTTTAATTTCATGAAAAGCCCAAATGAAAAATAAAATGCCAGAAATGCATCACAGTGTGTTAAGTGACAGCATTGCCTTGTGATGCCATTTGCTTCTGCTGGTGCTTTTGTTCCACTGTTTTAATTTCATGAAAAACCCAGGTGAAAAATAGAATGCCAGAAATGCATCACAGTGTGTTAAGTGAGAACGTTGCCTTGCTGCTGCTGCTGCTGTTCCCCTGCTGCTGGAATTGAATAAAAAGTCCAGATGAACATTAAAATGCCCTAAATGTGTCAGTGTGTCCCAGGTGAGAACATTGCCTGTGTTGATGCCTGCTGCATCACCAGTACATGCTGCCCTTTGTGTGTTCCTTCATACCACAATGGTGAGTTATTGTTTGTACTACTGTCATTTTTTTTGAATAGACACAGCCATTTAAATTCTACATACACTTGTCCTGTGTTGTAAGCAGTCCATCATGCTGTTCCTTTTCCAGGAATCATCATATTTTACCATGCTGTGCATGATGATCAATTCACCACAACATGTAACACATGTTACAAGTCTGATATCTGATGTGGTACTGTAACATTAAAATATTCTTTGGGAGGGGTAGTGCTGTGGTTAATTGAAAGACAATCATTTATGATTCTTTTTTTTTCACAGGTCATAGTCACAGCGTCGGTGGTCCACAAGTTTCAGATGGCTGCTGACTTTGGCTGCACAGAAACTGTCAACCCATGAAAGGTATTTTTTCTTGGGGGGCATCATTTGAAAAAAAAAAGGTTTATTAATGTTTTTGTCATCTTTACAAGTCTTCAGCATATCATCATAACTGTTGTCCTTCTTTAGATTGGATGATGTCACTCATGGCATTCCACAGCACCTCAATGTTACCTGAAAACAGATGAAGACGAAATTATGAGGAGTTCATTTTTTTCTACCACATTCACTTCCTAATGTGGCTGTTCCTGTCTTCTGTTATATCCTGCTTGAAATAGCAAGCAATTAGTAAACACCTTATCCAGCTTAAAATACCAAGCTATTAGTATAGTAATAACCCCTTATTAAGCTGAAAATTCCAAGCTATTATGAATGTAGTAAACCACGTACAAAAATGTTACATAATTAGTGAGTGACATGCACTGGCCTACTGTTTTAAGTTACATTACATCACATGTTACTGTTTTACATTACGTAACATCACATGTTTTCAGAACCAGGATAACTAGGGTTACTACCTTTTAAGAAGCCCAAAGTGGGACATTTCTTACTGAAACATGATTTTTCACAGGACAATATGTAACCTTAACCAATGCAACAGACTTGCCTTCACTAAATATCATAATTAAGACTAAGTGTTGTAGTTTTTTAGTTGTTTAGTGTTTCTTATCATGTTAAGGTATTTTAATAAAGGTATTATAGTTTTTTGCAACATTTAGAAGAATGTCAGAAAATATTTTTTCTACTATAATGTCAGGACAAGTAGTATTTTTTATGATTTTTTTGCAGGACTCAGCTGCCCAAATCAGGACTGTCCTGCGAAAAGTGGGACAGGTGGTAACCCTAAGGATAACATGTTTTACAACCATGGCATACATATATCTCTCATATCTGTGAATAACCAATATATTTTGTGTCCTGCATTCTGTATGTCACCCACGGTGAATGCTTTACACTGGCACCACATAAATTAAAATCTAATATGAAGTAAGAAATAACACTGATACTTACCTGTCGATGTTATCCCTCAGGTGGTACAACTACTGCAATACTACCAGTTTACATAGTCTGTAACCTGTGAAAACAAAATGAATATCAGTTGTCTGTATTTGTTGACAGTGACATCTTTAACCCATTATATGAATGCTTGCCACCACAGATCAACTTTAAACCAGAGTACCTGACATTGGTTAATACTTACTGTCACTTAATGATAAGAAGTCATGTGGCTATAGCTGGTTGCAGGTTCATAGCTTGGGAACAGGTAGAATGTCTCTCTATCACTTTCAAGAATCAGGGTGGCTGTGGCTGGCTGTGGGTTCATAGCTTGGGCACAGGTAAAATATCTCTGTCACTTTCAAGAAGCAGGGTGGCTGTGGCTGACAGTGGGTTTATAGCTTGGGCACAACTAGAATGTTTCTCTGTCACTTTCAAGAAGTGGGGTGGCTGTGGCTGGCTGAGGGTTCATAACTTGGGCACATGTAGAATATCTCTTTGTCACTTTCAATAAGCAGGGTGGCTGTGGCTTGCTGTGGGTTTATAGCTTGGGCACAGGTAAAATGTCTCTGTCACTTTCAAGAAGTAGGGTGGCTGTGGCTGCCTCAGGGTTCATAGCCTGGGCACATGTAGAATGTCTCTCTGTCACTTTCAAGAAGCCATGTGGCTGTGGCTGGCTGTGGTTCATAGCTTGGACACAGGTAGAATGTCTCTCTGTCACTTTCAAGAAGCAGGTGGCTGTGGCTGGCTGAGGATTCATAGCTAGGGCACATGTACAATGTCTCTCTCAGTCTCAAGACAAGTGGTGGACTGCAGGTAATAATGACTGCACACATTCTGTGAACTATACCCTCAAAATCAAGAAAGGGGAATTACAAATAAAATTACATGTCATTTACTGTTAATTATTATATGACAGTGAAGCACAGTGTTTGCCTTTTTGTTATTCTAAAAACTAGTAACATTGTGACAATGAGACAACCTTCACCCCGATAATTTTGACCTTATGCTCTACCACCAACATCCTATGCATCATCATCATGAAGGAGGAAGAAGCCCTCACAGTCCTCAAGCCCGGAGTTGTACCCAGTTGGAAATTCTTTATCCATGATCGTGTCATCAACATCAGTGGTACAGTGTTTGACGCTTCCACCAGGATGGTCTGCTTCACCACCATCAGCAGCACCACCAGCATCGTGCCTGGGTACAAACACAGATGTGCTTCTCCTACTTGGTATGTGACCTTCATTCATTTTAATAAATGTCAGCATGCTGACATTTGTAGGTGATACATTAGTATGACGGTCACACACTATGGACCCTGCAGAACTAAATACCCTCTCCATACTTACACTGGAGGGTGGGCAGGTCAGGTACTTCAGTGCTACTGATGTCAGTGCTGGCCATTCATTCACCTTGCCACTCCAGTACTCCAAAGGGTCGTCAATTATTGTCAGATGCGTGTTTTCTGCCATACAGGACTCAACCATGCTCTCTGGTGCACGCATTCCTGATGAATTGTCCACCTGTTCACAAGATTCATCTAGGTCAAAATTCAGACATGAGACAAGGCACCCCAAAGTGGATTAATGGACAACTGTTTTGCTGATACCACCATTTGCCTCTCAGCCACCTTACTGGAAGTACTCGGTCCACAGTGACTTTCAGCCTTGTCATGCTGTGATTTGTATAACTTTGCACATGACTTCTGTGCCACATGAACCAAGTGGACCAGCTGTCAAGTCAGATTTTGAAACTGATCTTGCCCTCCCTCAAGTATGGATGCAATGCCATGTTTGCAGCATGAGTCCAGCATTGTGGCTATTCCAAATTTGGGAGATTGCTGAACAGTGGCAATGTGTCAATTGTTGTCTAATATAGTAATCATGTGCATCATGGGGGATGAGTAGTAGGTGAGAGGAGGAGGATATACTGCATTTGTACAGGTCCCTGGTAAGGCCTCACCTAGAGTATGGGGTTCAGTACTGGTGCCCACACCTCATAAAGGACATTAACTTGCTGGAGAAGGTCCAGAGGAGGGCTACAAAGATGATAGTGGGTCAGCAGGGTAAGGCACATGAGGAGAGGTTGAGGGCACTGAACATGTACTCCCTGGAAGACAGAAGAGCGACAGGGGACATGACTGGGACCTTCAAGTACTTGAAAGGGATAAATAAGGTGGATAAGGAGAGTCTCTTTAAGCTGAGTGGCAGCCATAACATGAGGGGGCACAGTCTTAAGCTGGAGGGTGGAAGGTTTAGGAAGAATGATAGGAAGCACTTCTTCACAGAGAAGGTGGTGGACACTTGAAATGTGCTGCTGGAAAAGGTGATCTCATTGAAGACAGTGGGCAGCTTTAAGAGAGGCTGGGATAGGCATGGGGAAGGTAAGGGTCATGGGTAGGGAGGATGGGAGGTGTGGGGAGGGAGGACAGGGACAGTAGCTCAAGCTGTGTACCCTGCAATATAAGCAGACTAGATAGGTCAAATGGACTTCTTCTCCTGGCTTATTCATATGTTCATATGCGTTTCAGTAATGCACAGCTTGTCCTGTCTCTGGCAACATCAAAGTTTTGCTGCAGATTCAACAAAGTCTGCCTCAGCACCTGGAGAAGTGGAATGGCTTGACTAACGTTGCAGTGTCACCACTCACTGTCTGTGTGGCATGTTCAAACGGCCTCAAAATTATTATTACTGACTCCATGAGTCACCATTGTTCTCTTGTCATAGACACTGAGGCCCCTGAACTGTCACGGCTAGTGTGCATAAATAGCTACTCTGAGATTGCTTTGTACTGCTCGTACAATGACTCTGCCATGTAAAGTGTCAAGTTCCATCTCATGACAACCTCAAGCTTCAGGCAGTGCTGAGGGAGGCTGTTTTGAATTTTCAGCTGCCTAAGCTGGTCACGGCCTTTCCAGACCATGCAAGGTGGGCACAGATGCAGCATGCAGCAGTCAGTATTTGCTTTATTTCCGGGTACTGCAGAAACTCCTGTACTACCAGATTTAAACAGTGGGCCATGCAGGGAACCCACACAAAGCCACCATTGCTGATACATTTCACAATGGTTGATTCATTATCACTAGCTATGAAGCCAGCTTTTATTTATTTATTTATTGTTTCCCCTTCTATTTATACTCCTGTCAGTCACAGCATTGTATCCGACTTCCCTCCGGCACCCCAGCCCCAGAGGTGTACCAGGTCATAAAGTCACACACTTACTAGCGTATGGCATTATGGTGAACCCAGACCTGTGTGCTTCCCAAGTTGGACCCCCCTGAGTTGATAATCTTTAGTGGTGGGGGGTCCGGGGGCCACAGCCCCCTGTAATGGGGGGTGTGGGGGTGGAGCCCCCCACAGAACAAAGACGTATGCCTCATGGCATAAATTGCGCAGCGTGACTGTACCATGCGGCAATATGTCTTGCAACATAATGACCCCGTGCCACCCCAGAAGACCCCCCATCCTGCCATGATTTACCCCTTAGGTGAGGACAGAGGGTTGGAGTCTCTACCTTAACCCCCGACCCCTGAATGTACCTTCAAACTCATTGGGGTCCATCCTACAGGTGAGGCACCAGAGGGTGAGGGCTCCTATCCACCCTCGCGTTGGTGTCATGCTATGGCCAAGGCATTTTTTCTTGTGTACACCCCTCCAGGCATGACCTGTGCTTGACACAAGGCATGAGCCAGCAACAGGCACATCTTACCCCTTCTTGAGGACCCAGGCAAGCTGTCCCACTAGCTACCACTAGTGGATAGGCTTGCACCAAGTTGGTGCTCCCTCACCACCCTGGAGGAGATGAGCAGTCCTCTGGATGCTCATATCTCCTCCCCCAGACCGTCCCGCTGGCAACCGGAGCCTGCTCCCAAACTCAGGTCACCGGCAATGCAAGTGGCAGTGCTACCGCTGTGCTGACGGGCCAGCTGAAGCCAGCTTTTAGGGACAGGGGGTGCAGCCACTCATCAATTTCTGTCAGTAGCAAGTGCAGCATGTGTTTGCCTGTATGCGACCCTGCTACACTTCGCATTGCAAGCGTGGCATGCTGTCTAATGCCATGAAGGTTGTTACCACCACAGTCTGACTTATTACATTGCTTTCCCATCCCACCACCACAGACAACTCCAGGTAGCTGTGCCCAATGTGCAGTAATACACAGATAGGAACTACCCACTGTTTTGCCACTTGTCCACATATCCATATTTAAGTGAATGTAAGGTGATGCAGGAATGTTTAAGGGCATGTCTTACAGACTCTGTCACCACACAATATAACTCAGGGACAGCACGGGTGGAAAAATATTATCCAGGACCTTCCATTTATGGCATACACATGCCGTAAAGTGCTGGAAGCCCACATTCTCCACATAGGAAAATGGCAAAAGGGTAAATTTCCAGCATTTCTGCTACAGCAGCATTGAGTTCAAGTGCAACTGCATGATTTGGTGGGTATTTACTGTTATCCTGAAAAAGGCTGTGCAACTTGGATTGCATTGTTTGTTGCTTTGCACATGGTATGTGAAATGGTTCTACTCTGCTAACTGACATGGAAGGGGTACACTGGACATGTGATGGTGGGTGCACTGGTGACAAGCCAATACATGCGGTTATTTTCCATGTTTTAAGCACAGGAGTTGATGTAATAGAATTGCTACATGGACCACCACTGCTACTCTGACCACTACTTGAACATTTCAAATCATCATCCTCCTCATGCCTGTAGTAATCCTCCAGTGTAATTTCACCAGTTTTACTGACATGACTACTTACACTGAAGGAAGGGGATATCATGCTTACTATTGTGGCTGAGGGTGAACGCCCAGCTATGGCATTAGCTCCCCTCTTGTGCTAAGTCCACAGTGCCATGTGCCTGCTCTTCAGATGAGTATGCTGGCCCCCAGTGCCCAAATGGCTACCCTTTGTACCACGCTTTACATGCACTTGGTAAAGCTCGCAGATTGCCACTGTTTCATCGGTGCCATCTTGTACAAAAAAATCCCAAACTATTATAGGGATTTGGATGCCCTACTCTTCACATGTTATTGCTGGTGCTGCATGTGGAACTGCACTTTTGTTTGTGATGAAATGGGGGAGTACTGCATGTTTTCTGGTGTTGTACACACTTGGACTTTGACTGAACATCAAAATATATGACCGTTACATCAGGCTCAGCAACAGACACAGCTACATTCAAACTTTGGCGGGGGGGGATTGACTAACAGATTGTTTGCAAACAGCCACCTCTACTTTCTTTTTGTCCAGTTCCCAAATGGGGTCACTAGCATCATCATCATAATCATCATCCATAAATTCAGTTTGGATGCAGTCCTCCTGTGGAGATATTCCAACCACAGACTCAATATTATCATCCACACTTTTTTCATCAACATCTGAATGTTTGGATGGCTTAAAATCAAGATCAGTGGAAACATGAAACTGCAAGTCATCATGATGATCAGAATCATGTTCAACTACTCTGGGGGGTGGGACACCAACTGCACTCAAGTCTGCAGATTCAACCACATTTTCTCCACCTGATAAGTTTACCAGGGTTGAACTTGTAGCAATACTCATGCTATTATCAACCATTCTCTCACTAAATTTACTACCAGCAGGGACAACAGCATCGCCAACCAGTATTGACATGACTGATTTTGCTGTGAAAATCAGTCAGAGAAATCCCTTTACTTGCACCAACTACTAACTTTCTCTTCTGTTGTGTACTACCATGGCCACAGCCATGACCACTCTTAACATTGCTAGACTTGTTAGCCCCTGATTAACCTGCCACAATCACAATCACATCATCACAACAACTTCCACTGCTAATAGTCTTCTTGGCAGCAGGGCCACAGCCAGAAATAGCTTTGCCTGACTGTCTCTTTGCAGGCATTTTTTAAGGTTATGCAGAAAATTAGCAGCAACTTTATATGTCTGCACTTTTGGGAGGATGGGAAGCAAAACCCTAAATCCAGCTGCACAGGCACAACACAAGACCTCTCCTGGAATCCTTAACCAGTCTTCAAAAACCTGACAGTCAGAAAACATTACCTTGTTTTGATGGGGGACAGTAATAGCTACCTACACAGAAGCAGGGAAAATATTGCAGACAGGCTGAGATGAGAAATTCAGAGTACTGCAATCGTGGTGCCACAATAAAATGTGTATCAATTGACAACACGCACACAGATTAAAAGCCAGGCAGAGAAACTTTAACTGTTCAGCAAAGTACAACACAGACAGTCTTTTGTAATGACTGAAAAGATACCCAGCAAACAGAAAAAACTTAGAAACTATTAAGTGAAGTTGTCCTGCGTGTACCTCAACACAAAAATAATAAAACACTAACCAACAACACTTGGAAAAATTGCTTTTCTCACCATCTCCCTTCTATACCACAGATCTGCCCCTCCCCCAAAGCACAGTTCTATAGAGTCTCTCAGTACAAACACTGAATCAACTTAATTAACATTCAATATTCACAAAAACTCAATAAATGCTCGATGATATAACCACATACGGGTTTAATACAGTCAATCGACTAAATTATGACACACAATTTTGTGGCAAAAAGGTGTTTTTAAAGGTTTTCAGGGGTATGAATCTCAGAGCTCTGAGAACAAACCGTCTCCAGCTTTCCACTACATGCAGTATGAAGAACTGAGGCTGTGCAAGACAATATAGAGCTCAAGTGACCTTACCTCCGATGATTTACTGCAAAATTTGCCTTAATGAGCACAAAAACAAGGCGAAGTAACATGAAGTCCATATATTTATTTATTTATTTGCTTTTGTTTATCGGGTAAACACACTAGATAGCCAAGTGCCTATTTTCAGGTGCGACCCAGGAGGATTACAAGGTTCATACATACAAGAACATCAGGAAGAATCAAAGTTGTCATACAAGAACATTTGGCAGAACAAAGACTAATAAGCAGCTAACTAGAAAAAGACTTCAGGCAAAACTGGTTAAATGTTAGAATACCACTTTGAGATACACAAAAGATAAATTAGTTAGGTAACAGCATAAAACAAAATAGTACAGCCATTAACAGCACAGCAGACAATATAGGGTAAGCCTAACCCTGGGGGGCGGGTAACAGGAGAAGTACAACAGTGCAGGAGAGAGAGCTGGGGAAAGATAGGAATGGGCTAGGCAAGTTAACCCTCTGGGACAGGTGGGCTGGGAGTGGGCCCAGTGCAAAAATAGACATCTGGTTTGTAATTATCAAGCCGGATACAGGAGTAGAAGTGCATGATACACTGGACCCACACCCCCATCAGTCTGAAACAGGGGAAAAAGTGTGCCACAGCAGGGGGTCTATGAGGCACAGAGACAGGCGGAGGCAGTTTTTAGGAAGCCCCACAGGGAGGCTTTAAAGCAGCGATGGGAGGAGGAGGAGGAGGAGTGAATTAAGGCAGGAAGAGAGTTCCACACTTTCGGCGCATATACAGTGAAAGCACGATCACCCACAAGGGTGCGGGTTTTTGGCACCAGGTGGTCCTGTGAGTCACTAGATCTTAAGTGGTAGGTTGGGGATCCATGTTTGAGGGGTAAGGCGAGGTCAGAGGGGGTGGCAGTTCTGACGATGCTGTCGATGAAGTTGCAGAGGATAATGGGAACTTCGCTTTACTTTGAGATGCGTAATAATTTGCTTTGCTTTGCTTTGCAGAGTATTACGTAAAATTTGGGTTCTACATGAAATACTACGTGCAGTGAATTTTAGGCTCTTCGCCCACCACTATTCATGACCAGCTTTTTGAGTGCCATTACAGTAGACTGTATGTTGCCTAATATTCCATGAAACCACAGACAAATAGTATGTGCCAGAGTGATTTGCCATCCACTAATGTGGTTGCAGTTACAATAGCAGTTATTGGTTGGATCTCATCATCACCGAGTTCTGTAGCAGCAGCAGTGTATTTGAGGGTTCTGTCCTCTACCTCACTCTCCACCATATGAGATACAGTAGTAGCCACAGACATGGTCAGATATTGCCAAATATTTCGCAACATTTCTAAAGAGTTTCACTCTGCTGCCCCTACTGTGGAAATGCAGAAAGCAGGAGATTTCTCTAGAAATATCACAGAAATTCCAGGATCTATCTGACCATGTCTTTGGCTGTGACTGAATAGAGTCCGAATTGAGTGCTGATGGCTGGTGTTCTTGCAGTGTGGGTAATTTCTCCCTTCATTGGGCCATCAGTGCAGATTTCTTCTCTATGATTCATTGTGTATGATACTTCTGGTCTATGCACTCTTCTATACAAAGGAATTTCCCAACTACTGTATATCATAGAATCATAGACACATAGAAGGCTGTCAGCAGATAAGGACCTCTAGGCCCATCTAGTCTTTAAAATCTTTAAACTAATCTAATCAGGTTGCCAAGATGTACTATTTGGCAGTTTACATGCTGCTAATATGTACAGTATGTCACTAATGAAGGTCTTCATTAGTTTATCCACAGAGAACAAGGTACTAGTCTCCTCATAATCTTCAAATGGGACTCCATCTGGACTAATCAGAGGCTGAAGAGGGCAATGAGTGGCAGTACCTGATAGACAAGCAGCATCTGCACATACTACATTGGTAACTTTCTCAAAGGGCCTGCACACATAGCAAAGGGTTTCCATGTGTCAGCTCTAACTTGGGCAGATGTTACCCTCACCCTTGGCTATACCATGTTTCACCACATTTGGTAGATGAACTTTCATTGCTCCAGCATTCCATCCCTTGGGGAGGTATAAAATCCTCATTATTTTATTTATTTATTTATTGAATTTTGATGACCGGGTAGGCCCACTGGGCCCCGGAGGTCCCTTTTTCAGGGGCGACCCGGTCATGAATTATGAAATGGGTTAAAAGAATGCCAGCTCCTGATTGGTTGAGAGCTACTTTAAACTGGGCTGATATCCCAGCACAACAGCCTGGCTGAAAGAACTCCCAGACCAACAGACCCAGCATGCACATTGAGAGCCATACACCTCAGTCAAGTCACCCACCACACACACACTGTATATTGCACATCTTGCTGCTGAATGCAGCTCAGTTGAAACTCCCACTGCCTGCTCCAGCTGACTGCATGCCACACAGTCCTGCTGAAAACGGTTTATTTCAAAGTGCTGCCCGGAGTGTCTCTTCTTCAGATGGCCCAGTACTGGTTAGTGTTTTAGTAAAATTAATAAAAATGGACAAGCTACCTCACAATTGTAGAAACTCCTTGACAGTGCTATTTGCATTTATCTGCACTAGCTTCATCTAGCACACCACCACCACACGTGAGACGGGCATCAAAAGAAAAACCTTTTTTTTTTATTTAAATAAAAAAAAGAAGAAAACAAAAAACAGACAGGCTAGCTGTAGAGTTCAGCATGTACCCGCCACTCCCATGGTGTGACCAGGCACCAGTTAACATATCTGTTAGTGAAGATACTGCTCAGTAGTTCCATTACGTCAAAAAAAAAAATGCTGCTTAAAGCATTGATGCCACCAATTTCTAGAGATTTATTCAACATTTTTGTATCTTGTTTTAGAAATAAAATGCAGATTTGAGTATTTATTTATTTATTAATATAGTACTAGCAAGGACCCATTTGCTAATAGCAATAAGGGACTCCAAGGGGCATTATGGTGGGCTAACAGGCCTTCTCAGGTGGTGGAAGCACTTGGCTTTGCCTTGTACTTCAACCCACCCAAGGCAGGCCATTATCTCACCATTATGCCCCCTAGTTCTGCCTTATTGCTTAATTATAACCCCCACCAATCCATTATTCTCTATGTATCTTTGACAACTACTGTATAATAGGAGGAGTTCAATCTGGTTGACAACTCTTGCCTCATTCAGTGGAGGTGGAATTTGTTTTCTGTCTGTATATTGTATAATAGTTCATAGACCTTTAACAAATTGCTAAATGGCCATCTGTGTTATGCAGACAGACAGACAGAGCTTGCTCGCATTTGTGTTTTTGTAAGGAAATGCTTGCACTACCATGTTACTACAGAGTGCAAAGCATGGAGTATGTGTCAAGGGTCCCACTCTCTGAACCTCAACCTTCACTATGTTTGATGCATTATTTATAACAAAATCTGAAGCATTTAATCAGGTTTCCAGTGTAATGGCCTTAATATGTATTTGTTTGCAACTACTCCAGATTTGATAACCATGAGAGAATCAGCATCTCATTTTCATGGGAGGTCCCAGGGAGGAAAGCAGCAGTCAACACAGTAGCATATTGTAATCCATCTGGAAAAGTTACAAACATATCAAAAAAATACAGTGCAAGCCACAAAAACAAACTGTAATGGAAAGTACATCAAACAGTAAACAAGACGAGGTGGGATCAAAGTGAATAAAGAGCATCAGTTTTGTTATGCAAGAGAATCATGGATGAGAAGAGAGTGATACTGGACCAAAATAAATACAGGGGGTTCTAATGTGGATGGAAAGACTGTACTTGAACACCAGCAAGCTAGAAGCTTTCATCAGCTGGAGGAGTTAGTTCCAGATGTCTGGTACTGCAGATGCAAATGTCTTCCTACTAAGGTCATGCTTCATAGTGGGAAATTAAATTGTTAAGTGCTGCTCTTTAATTGAGTTAGTGGGCACTAGTTGACAGTGTGAGGTGGGTTAGGAGAAAATAGGGGCTTTTCCCTGTGCACAATGTGCACAGATGTAGTACAACGAAAGCCACTGGTATTTATACCTTGCTTGAAGGACCCAACCAGTTTATCTGGTCATACAGCAGATAAGGATGGGTAGACTATCCACAGGAGAGAATGAATGTGTACATCTTATTATTCAAATGATTCAGAAATGACAGAGTGGTATTGTTCACATGTAGCATATGATATCTCCATAGTAGATGGAAGAGAACAGGAAGTTGTAGACCATCTGCTTTCTCATGTGAGCACTAAGACAACATTTAAACCTGTACAGAAAGTTGAGCTTGGGCCATATGGTTGATAAGATGGGATCAACCTGACCCCTGTATGTAAGTGTACATGAAGCCAGATTCGTAAATATCTGAATATGTTGACTTGCATAGTGCTACCAACTGATGTTCTGATTGCAAATGAATCAACTGAATGAGTTAGCAAGTTCTGGGAACAAAATGCCATAGACTTTTAATTTCATTAAGGATGAGGCAGTTGTCAATGAACTAGGTGGAGATTATATTGAAATAAGATTGGAGGACTTAATTAACCTTGGACATAGTCATTGCACTGTGGTACATTATGGTGTCATCTGCATACATATGTGGGTGATACCTTCCACTGTGTTTTGGAGGTCATTAACAAAAACTGAGAACAACATAGGGCCAAGCATTGAACCTTGAGGAATGCCAAGATTAAAGACAGCAATGTCTAAAATAATGGGCACTAGCTGGGTTTGGGTACTAAGGTGGTTTTCAGACCATTTGATGACAGGTTGACTAGGGTCTTTAATTTCATCACGAGCTTTGCATGGTCTACAAGTTGAAGGTCTTAGATAGTAGTAGTAGTAGCAAAAAGTTTATTTCTGATATCAGAAACAGGATAACCCAGTTTAGCAAAAAGCTCATTTATAATGGGGTGCTACTATACAGAAAGAATACCAGTTTTGCTTTAAAAATGCTATAACATACATATAGATCATACATAAACAAAACAACAATTATTACATTAAGTACAAATATTTCAAATGCAACAACTTTTTGGAGACAATGCCGCCTTTTCAAGCCATGATCTTAACACATTCCAAGATGTTTTGTTAGTACATGACCTCAGGTGACCTGGCAAGGTCCACAAAGCTGGTTACAGTCAGGAGACCATTATCCATGCTATTTTGAGAGTGTTGGTGACTTTGAGTAATGCAGATATGGTTAAATGCCCCTTCCTGAAGACAGATTGCATGGGAGAAAGCAAATTGTGCAGCTTGAGATGCTCGTTCAGCTGTGAGTGAAGACAATTTTTGAGAACCTTGGAGAAGGCAGAAAGGACAAAAATGGGTCTGTAGTGATTTAGATCCTGTTAATCCCCTCCTCAGTGAAGGAGCACAACTCTAGCACATTTTCAGAAAGTATGCGTCTCACCAGATGCGAGGGAGAAGTTTAACAGCATTGTAACTGGAGTGCAGATATGATGCACTATAAGACAGAGATGTTTCCTGTCAAAGGAATCAGCACCAGCACTTTTGTTTGGGCTAAGACCCTTTAGTGCTTTGAGTTTGTGGTATATACATTCTGATTCCTCTTCTTCTACTGTACGTGGATGATGCAGTTATTTACACCTCACAAAGGATGTTACTACATTAAATCAGAAATTTGGGGATGACTTTGGAAGTCTACAAGCATTGTTTCCTGCTATTTCCTTTCTGCTGAGTAAGAAGAAGACAATGGCTATGATTACTTGTACTCATCTAAGTCTAAAGATAATGCTGAAGATTTAAAAATAATGGCTAATGAGGACATACAAATTGAAAATGTGACTAGCTTTCAATACCTAGGGAGTTATTTGATTCTCAATTGGCCTATGGTGCTATGCTATACATCTGGCAGCTTCCCAAACACACTGTGAAACCCTGAAGTGGAGCAAACTTTCCAGCCTACTGCAAGAGTCACCTGTGGCTGCCCAACCTCATGTCAACCCTCCTCAGCAGGTGGTGGCAGTGTTACCCTAGTCTGCTGGCTAGGGTGGCAGTGCTGCTCCAGCCTGCTGGCCACCCAAGCCAGTACTTGAGTGCGCTTCTGATTGCAGGTCTCCTGTGTGATAGCCACTAGGCCACTGAGCAGTCCTGATAAATCTTGTTGATGTACTTTGTTTCTGTTAAACACACTTTGAGTTCTACAACTTATAAGCTCTGAGGCAACAGAAAAGTTACCACTTACCTGAAAAAGGGCCTTGTGTATGCTCCGAAGTGTGTTAATGCTTCTTGACACAACCAAAAGCAAACCTTTTAAGGCTGCTTATCAAAGTGACTTTTTTACTAGTAAAGGGGGGGTGTGTGGTGGGCATGGTCAAAATAAGAAAAGGTGAATTACCTAATTGGTTTTATCCAGAGGATGTCCACTCAGTGGGATGCCAATGGTAAAACAGCTGTCATGCAATACTAAAAATCTGTTGCACCACACATAGTAACAGCAAGTTGCTTCCCTCCCTTTTTACAGAAAACGAAACTTGCCTTATCAGCAGGAAGTTGCTGCTCCCTCCCAGTCACTGACCTACTGCCATTAGTTCCTGGAGTCATGCAGGACCCCTTGCCCCTACACTCTCTCTGTTTCAGTGGTACATTCCATTGCCTGTTCCTTGCACCTCGGAGGTCTGAACCAACACTTTTTAAGGAAAAGTGATGAGACATACAGTATAGAAGGTTTCCATCTATGATGAAATTAAAGCCAAACCAAATGCAGATGTATGAGAAGAGTTGCAAGAAGCTGGTGCCATGCACCTGTTTCAGGAACATGTGCAAGGAAAAGTTTGGAGGGACGCCACCCACCACCATGCATGGTATGACAAGAGTGGGTACATGTCTACTAGAGCTCACACTGTTATCTGTGAAGCCATTTATAATAGTTATAAATTACCTAAAACTGAGACCTCTACCACCATCCGAACCTGTCACACACACTTGCACAGTGGTCTGTTGCTTTATCTCCTTCATACTGAGACAGGAAAGGGAGTGAGTGAGCAGTATACTGTGTTACTGAGGGTTGCCTCATTCCCACACATATATTCCCTTTCACAGCAGGCTAGTTGCCAAGATTTTTCTTGTGGGGTCTTTTATTGGGTAGGGGAGTAATGTTGCAGAGCATGCAGTCATTATTAACATAAAGGGTCTTATGGCCACTAGGCCACCTAAAGTTCTGGGGTGAATTCTGGGACTCAGTGAAGAAAACACACAGTTCTGTCAGGTCTCAACCAACCAAAAAGCCAGGGGAATAGAATCATTCTTTGGCTAGCCACCTGGTACATACAGTCTATGGACAACCGATCCTCCCTGCCTCACTCAGGACCCCAGCAGCAGTGTTACCAATGAATGATCAATGACTCTCCCTCCCTAACTGACCCAAGCCTTGACATTAAATTACTGCTTAAGTTGTTTCAAAATACTGCCACTTGGAAAGAGGTGCAGACTAGTTTTTTGATTACTTGTTTGTTTATAAATTAAAAACATTTTTTCTAAGACATAACTTATGAAATTGAGTGTTGTTTCCCAATGTCCTTGGCAAAGGGGTAGGTGATTGTTCAAATCCTCACCCCTTACCTTACAACTGATGTTCTGTGATGGGACAACAACTACTGTAAAGGATTTCACAGTTTAAAAACAAATAATTTTTTCTGCCAGTGAGCACAAGAGCTGTTTAAAATTGTTAAAAGGGCTGCCCTGTTGACTGCCACAAACTCCTGTACATAATTCCAAGGCCCCTGGTTTATAATGGTTGCCAGTAAAATGACTGGATTTGTAGAAAACCAATGGCTCCAAGCTGCCAGGAATGTAGAATCCTCCTTGTCCCAGTCTGTGCACCCCTTCAGCTCTACACCCCGACTGCGAAACACGAAAAAAGACCATTACGGTGACAGTCTCTGTAATGGTCCTTTTCCATGTTTCGCTTTCCCCCAATGTTCTGCCCCCTCCCTGGATGAACTCTGACCTGGAGTTGATAATTCCTAAAGTCCGGGGGGTGGGTGGAGCAGACCCTCTCATGGGGGTGTGGGGTGTACCCTCACAGAAAACACTTGCAGTCAGTATTGTGCCATCATTGTGCAGGAGGTTGGCATTTTCACTGTCGACCTCCCTTGGTGCTTCTGTCCCAGTTATATGTTAAATGTAGGAAATTAAGGTACAGATCTCAGAATCTCATGTTTTAGAAATGGGTTGTTACTCTTGCAGTCACTGTAAACCACTGACCCTGGTCACTGCTTTATCTGTTGTCAGCCAGTGATGAAATACTTGGAAAGAAACAATTGCAGTGCCCAATTATTTTGTATTTGAGGCACTCTCATCACAGCAGGTGGAAAAAATTAGAGCAGTGCACATGATTTTCCGAAAGCTAGTTTTGCCTCTAGACAAGTGTGCTTTTATGTCACAGATAAACTGCATAGAGTGGAAAATTGGAAATTAAGTTTACAAATCATTCTGCATGCCCACATCACCTTGTCATTTCTTTGTAAGCTTAACACACAAGAGGTATACATAATTTAAAATAAAACATGATGAGAAGTCTGTATGTTTTAAATCTAACAGGGAAACACTGCATGCCTTATCACTATGGTGGTGTGCATGACAGGAACTCACTGTCCTTCAGGGGAGCAGCACCCTTTCATTTTACATCCTTTCTAACAAAACATGTGAAACAGTCATATACTTCTGCGTTTGCATGCTATGAGAGAGGTAGTAGCTTACTTCATGCAACACAGCAATGACAGCATTGATTTCTGCATACCGACAACATAGTCAAGCTTTGCATGGATTGTCAGTCTTACTGCTGCAGACATTTCTTTACACTTTGACCTAACAAGAAATAGGCCTAGAGGAGGGTTCAGCTTTCAGTTGCTCTACAGCTTACATAACTTTTACAACATTTACTTACTAGGTACAAAGCAGGATATATTTTGAAAGCCTCCTCCAAGGTTCCCTGAGTGACCTGTATGGACAATATGGTAAAAGAGGTGCTCCAGGTCTGTGAGCCCAATCTCATAAGAAGCTGTGTGGGAAGAAGGCAGCCATGCCTGTTTCAGATGGGAACAGGGCATAGAGTTAGTTACAGGACTGCACTGCTGCCACTGAAGGAAGTCAAAATGTCAGGCATGGTGGAGTGGCCTCAGCTGTGGTTACTGTAGGGCAAAGCCTGTGCATCTGCTAGGCATGATGCACCATTCAGCTGAGAGGAAAGACAACTTCTGTTTCTGTGACACAGAAAATATATGCAGATGCAGAGCTGCTGCTCACAGAAGCTGTCGGGAGTGTCTGCTTCTTCATGCCCCACCCCCTAGGAACAAAGCTGCTCAAAAAAAAACTGACGACTAAAAGCCAGGGAGAGTTAGGAAAAAGTTTACTGTTGCAAAAAAGGGGGTGGGGTTCATTCAAGTCATGCAAACCCCATCTGGCAATGGGCATGCACAGTGTAGTTTCCATTGTCAGAGCCATGCAGCTATGACTGAGTACCAAGCCAGCTTAGCTCAGCTTAGCTGAGCTGATTAATGTCCTTGAATTTTCTCATGTCTCAGATGTCCTACCTGTGATGTTTGGGGTGGGGTATGGGGTAGCACTTAATGTGTGACTTTATAACTACTACTGTAATTGTGGGGTCAGCATATTGTTGAATTTTCAATTATATTTCTGTACTGAGGTAACTGCAGCATGTTGGAGAAGATGGACTGTCAAATGCTAGACTTAGATCTGCCATTCAGATCTTATCTGATTAAGAAAATGAATTGTCTGCTCATGTAAGAAAATGAACTAGCTGCTCGTGCTGTGTCCATTTTGGTAAGACTCCTGGACAACACTGCAAAAGACATTTCATTAGCTCTAGGTGACATTTTTGTCACATCTGTGAAATTCTCATCATATTTGATAAAGAGCTCAAAAATCTAATGTCATTTTGCATTAGCTTTTTTCAAATAGCACACCATTTTCCAAATTGTACACCCTTTCTTCCACCCCAAAAATAATTTATTTCTTCAAGTCTGTTTCTCCCCCACAGCACATCATCCACAACATCCTTTGGCTACAACCAGTGAAACCTACCAATCGTTGAAGCTCCTCCTCCTTTTTTAATTCCCCTGGGATCTCAGGGCACCCTCATCTCTCTATTGCATTGCCCTCTCAGTTTGTCTGCAAGGTGGGGCCCTGTGTATAACTCCCATGATAAATCTTTAAAAAGTTACAAAAGTTTTAAAAGTTACACATTTCTTTCTTCCTAAACAGAACCAACAGATTAATTCACATTAGAGCTCTGATATGAAAACTAAGAGATCCTTTTTTCATTAAGGCAAAGGAAACACTGTGGCATATTTAGGCAGAAGGAAATGTGAATATTTTTATAGATTTACTAATTTATTTATTTATTTCAGTTTGGGATTAATACCTTTGAGTCAAGGACTCATTTTCAAAGGTTCCACATCAGTGTTGAACAAACATTACAAAAATACAAAGTTTACAGAGAGAAAAAAAAAGAAAAACATTGAAGCATATACACAGGCAGTAATAGCAAAATTTGAACTTATACACATCGAATTAGTACATATTAACAGGCAGACTGATTAGATAAGAGGGGGTTGGGGGGTCAGCCAGAGCTGGCATCATCTGAGGTGGGAGGTAGGTGGAGCTTTCAACCAAGTGAGGCCATCATCAGGTAATTGGGGGTAGGGGAGCGGGTTAAGAAAAAAGTGATATATAGCAGAAAGATGTAGAGGGGAGTAGGTAAATTGAAAACTGGGAGCGAGGTACTACCGCATTAACATAGGCAGGTGCAATTCATTTTAGAGCCAAGGAGAGATTTGAGCCCAGCTTTGAAGGTAATAATCTTGGTAGTATCAGTGAGGTCAGCAGGTAGTTCATTGTACCATTTCCTTCCTTGATACAGAATAGAGTTCTGGGCAAGTTTCATCCTTTTGAAGGGAATCACCATCTTGTCAGTGACTGCACTATGGGTAGATTTCGTTGGGACAGGCAGCTTAAAGTGTCCGCCCAGTGTGGGGGATGTCAGTCCAAGTAGTACTTTTTTTAGAAGTAGGCAGGTTTGGTATTGTCCTCTAAGATGGAGTGGGAGCCACCCATTTTCAGTGTACAGTGAGCAGGTGTAGGTGTCAAGAGTAGCCCCAAAGTAAGATGACAGGCCTTATTGAGGAGTGTGTTGATCCTGTTAAGAGCAGTTTTGTGCCCACCCCATATATAAGTGACCCATAGTCAATGGTAGAAAGTCATGAGCTACTGGTGACTAGTTTGAGTACATCTGGTGTCATTGAATGTCTGTGATGATAAAGTACACCAAGTTTTATATTTGCAGTCTTGATAACAGAGTCAATGTGGTTTGAGAAGGTGAGCATGTCATCAAAGGTAATGCTGAGATATTTGAAGTTAAGTACTTGGCCTAGGATCTCACCCTTTTGGTTATGAATACGCAAGGGCAGGTGTTTCTTTTTGCTTTGGGAGGTGATGAAGAGCATAATCTTTATTTTTTTGATGTTTAATAGTAGCTTGTTTTCTGTAAACCAAGATTCAAGTTTATGGAAGCTGCTTTGGAGTTCATTTGTGATGGATTGTTGGTCTTTGCCAGTGACTGAGATTACTGCATCATCAGCATACAGACCTTTGCTTGCTGAGCAAGCCATTGGGGTGGAGTTGATGAAAAGGCTAAAGAGTAGAGGACCAAGGATTGACCCCTGTGGAACCCTGAGGTTCACCTCCTTAGCTGTGGATAGGGTATCACCAGTTTTGACTCATTGTGCTCTGTTAGAGAGGAAGCTGCCAAACCATAGTACCGTATCTGGGGATAGACCTGTAGACAGAAGCCAACTTAGCAGGAGGCTGTGATTAACAGAGTTGAAAACCTTCGTAAGGTCGATGAAGACTGATCCAACTGCCTGACCACTATCCAAGGCATTATATAGTTGGGATGAATAATCAACTAGAGCGGTGAGTGTGGAGTGCTTTTTACAGAAGCCGTGCTGTTGCAGGCAGAGTAGGTTATGGTCATCAAGGTATTCAGTAAGCTGCTCCAAGACCATTCTTTCAAGTACTTTCGAAAGGGGAGGAAGGATGGATATAGGTCTGTAGTTGGCTGTTTGAGTTTTATTCCCTGCTTTAAAGACAGGCGTTAAGTTAGCTGACTTCCATGCATTTGGAAATACTCCTGATTTTAGAGAGGCATTAAATACCATGGTAAGAGGACAAGCAATTTCATGAAGGAGTAGACCAACCAACTTCATGTCAAACAAATCTGCCACCATCCTGGTCTTGCCAAGTGCCCTTTTAATATGCTTGATGGTTTCAGCTTTGGTGACACATCTCAAGTAAAAGGGTGTTACATCTGTCCTTGGGGGATCTTGAAGGGCAGTTGGGCATTGCTGAACATGCATATCTTTGAAGTAGTCACCCAGGACTACACTTGAAAGGTCAGTGAACATGTTGTTGAGCTCATTAGCAATTTTAATGGGTTCCTGTAGAGGCTCCTTCCCAGTCAATATTAGTTCTGGGGGGGAGTTTTGGGGGCTTTGCCCATTAAGGATTTAAGAGAGCACCAAAAGTCTCTTCCAGAACCCCAGGTTTTGGTTAGTAGATCCTAATAGTAGGAGGCTTTAGCCTGTCAGATGAGTCTGGTGTAGGCATTTCTATCTGCCTTGTAGGTACTAAATGCAGCATGTGTACTAACTGCTTTTGCTACATGCCAAAGATTGTCTCTGTTCTTCATAAGTACAATAAGGGAGTTGGAGAGCCAGGGATTGGAGGTTACCTTAATTGTTTTAATTTTGTATGGTGCAAAAATATCACAAGCATGGTTGAAAACCATTATGAAGTAGTTAACTAATGGTGGGTGTGTGCACTGGGCTCTGTTTATTTGTTGATGTGTGTCATATCCTAGTAGCATCTCCTATGAGAAATGTGATTTGAACTTTGGAAATTAAATGGGGGTTGAGTTTGCTGTAGTTGGAATTTGTCAAGGCGGCATGCTGCCTTCAGCTCATTAGCAGCTTCTTCAGTGAGATACAAACACCAGTGGCAGAAGTCCTCCTTAAGCTACCGTGGGGGAGGGAGTCCCTAGGTAAAAGCCTAACTGGACATGGGGGACAGGTGAAGCATCATTTTATTTACAGTATTTGTTAATTATTTATTAATTTTGTTTACTGGGTAGACCCACTGAGACATAGCTATGACTTTTTTAGGGGTGACCCGGCATCATCTGCCCAATTGGTGGCTGGTTTTCCACACCCACTGAGAGTATGTCATGCATCATGTACCGGCATGCACTGAGCCATATGGTCTCCATTCCCAATACCCAGATTTTGGGTTGCTGAACCACATGTTCTCTCTTCCCAATGCACATCACAGGCTTCCAGTACTGCACTACCACATGTGGTAACTTATGTGGCATTAATGCAGTAATACAACAGGACACACATCCATCCTTTCCCAGCTGAGGGATCCTTTGGAATGCTTAGTCCTTTTCCCCTGCTGGCCCTTCAATGATCAGGTTTAGGGTATGAACCAGAAGCACCAACAACACAAGTAAGAACTGATGGGCAACCCCTAAATTAATGAATTTTTAAGGTCCCACAGCGGATGACTGACTCAGTCCTCCCTCCACCTTGACCAACTTCATATGAACCAAAGCTCACAGTCATGGTCATGATGATAGTAATCACATGATCAGCTTAGCACTGATCTGGTTATTATTATGTGTGACCACACATCCGCACTCTTTTATTCATTAGAAAGTAGCCTACAAGGGTGAAGGGAGGGCTGTACCGGTCACCTACCGTGGGACCTTAGAAATTATTTTTTTGTGTTGGTGAACAAGGATGGAATGGATCAGGTGCCTAGATGGAGGAGGGATAGCGGTAAGATTAAACTGATGAGTTGGGTTGGGGGTGAGAAATGATAAGAGGGAGGGGGAAGTTATTTCGGATTCAGGCTCTGTCTGATATTTATGTGCTTACCCTTGCCCAGCAACTAACACAGAAATATGACCAATGGAAAATCATGTACACAAATGCTTGCAGTCTGGGAAATAAGATCCCAGACCTGCAGGCAATAATGACAGAGGTTAAACTGGACATAGTAGCCATTAGCGAGACATGGTTTACCAGTAACCATACTTGAGAGACTTCAGTACTTGGCTATGTACTGTTCAGAAGAGACCGAAGTGAAAAAGGGGGGAAGTGGCCCTTTATGTCATTGAAAATATCAAAGCTACAGAAATTCAGAATACACATAAGGAGCCAGAAGAACTGTGGGTCACCCTGGAAACAAGAAAGGCACAGCCATACGAACTGGGGTTGTGTACAGCCCTCCAGACCAGGGGAGGACATAGACACATTAATGTTAGAAGATATGCAAAACATGACAGCTAAAGGGGAGGTTCTGATAATGGGAGACTTCAACATGCCGAATACAGATTGGTCAATACCAGCAGGAACATCTGCCAGAACTAGACACATGGTGGATTCCCTGCAGGGGGAGGGCCTCAAACAACTGGTACAACAACCCACAAGAGACAGGACTATCCTAGATCTAGTATTGACTAACAGGGAAAGGATCACAGATCTCCAGGTAGAAGGTCACCTGGGGGCCAGTGACCATCACATGGTATGGTTCAATTTGGCCACTAGAACTAAATCATCCCATTCCAGGGCAAAAATATGAGACTTCAGAGGAGCTGACTTTGATAAGATGGCAAACAGAGTTAAGTTAGCCCTGGCAAAAAGAAATACCGGTGAGAGGGTGCAGGCAAAGTGGGCAAGCATTAAAGATGCAATACTTGAAGCAAGGTCCCATTGTATTAGAGAGAAAAGGAAGTGCAAAAGAAGAAGGAAACCACTTTGCTTCTCAAAAACAGTAGCAGAAAAGGTCAGAGCCAAAAGGCTGGCCTTCAGGAAATATAAGGGAACGCAGCAGGATGAAGATAGGGAGACATACCAAACTTCCCTAAGGGAAGCAAGGAAGGCAGTAAGGCAAGCAAAGGCCCAAACTGAGGAAACACTAGCACAAACAGTAAAAGAAGGTGACAAGACTTTCTATAGATACATTAGTGAAAGGAGAAAGTCCAGAGGTGGTATTGCTAAGATCAAAGGGGATAATGGGGCATGTGAGGAGGAAGGCCATGTAAAAGTATCTTTCCTAAATAGATACTTCTGCTCAGTATTTACTGAAGAGAAGGTAGGGAAGGGCCCACAGCTCAGCACTATGGACACGGGGAAGGGGAGGGAGGTGTGCACTAGTCCCTTCACAAAAGAAAGGGTCCTAAATGAGCTTGATAAGCTCAGTGTGGACAAGGCAATGGGACCTGATGGCATACATCCCAGGGTACTAAGGGTGGAACTACCAGAGCCATTAGCAGACCTGTTTAGTGAGTCTCTGAGCACAGGAGAGGTCCCAGAAGACTGGAGAAGGGCTCATGTGATCCTGCTCCACAGGAGTGGTAGCAGGGAGGAGGCAAGGAACTACAGACCGGTCAGTCTTACCTCAGTAGTGGGCAAGATTATGGAGGTACTCCTTAAGGAAAGGATAGTGCAACACCTGGAATCCATAGGAGCACAGGATCCAAGAAAGCATGAGTTTACAAAAAGAAGGTCCTGTCAAACTAATCTCATAGATTTCTTTGACTGGGTAACCAGAGTGGTGAACCAAGGAGGAGCAGTTGATGTCGCCTACCTTGACTTCAGCAAAGCTTTAAATACTGTTCCACACAGAAGATTGATTAATAAGCTGGGTAGGATTGGGATGGGTCAGAAGTTGGTCAACTGGGTGGCAAACTGGATGAAGGGCAGAAAACAGAGAGTGGTGGTAAATGGTATACAGTCAGAAGAGATGCAAGTCACAAGTGGGGTACCTCAGGGATCAGTCCTGGGGCTAGTCCTCTTCAATATCTTCATCAGTGACATTGCAGATGGCCTGGAGGGTAAGGTTTGTCTGTTTGCAGATGACACCAAGATCTGCAACAGAGTAGATGATCCAGATGGGGTAGGCAGAATGAGAAGAGATCTGGATAAACTAGCAAAATGGTCGGAAGAGTGGCAACTGGGGTTTAATGCAAAGAAGTGCAAGATCATGCACATGGAGAAAAGAAACCCTGAAGCCACCTATAGGCTGGAAGGGGAGTTGCTGGCAGTCACAATGGAAGAAAGAGACTTGGGCGTCATCATCAATGATGACCTGAAATCATCCAAGCAGACCACTAAAGCAGTAGGTAAGGCTAGAGGGATGTTGGGTGTATTAGTAAGGGTATCACAAGTCGGAAGAGGGGGGTGATAATCCCTCTTTACAAGACACTGGTTAGGCCCCATCTGGAGTAGTGTGTGCAGTACTAGAGGCCACACCTTCACAAGGACATTAGTCAAATTGAGGCAGTCCAGAGAAGGGCAACGAAAATGGTGCAGGGACTGCATCAGAAAACATATGAGGACAGATTAACAGAGCTCAATATGTATACCCTAGAGCAAAGGAGGGAGAGAGGTGATATGATCAAAACATTCAAACACCTTAAGGGCATTAACAAGGTGAAAGAGTCTAACATGTTTCAATATAAGAAAAATAGCAGGACAAGAGGACACAGCATGAGATTAGAGGGAGGCTTAAGAGGTAATGTGAAGAAGTTCTTTTTCAGAGAAAGAGTGGTGGATGCATGGAACGGCCTACCTCAGGAAGTGGTGGATAGAAATACAGTGCAGGGCTTCAAACAGGCATGGGATAGGCATAAGGGAGCAATACAAATGAGTATGAATAGATAGGCCATTGACATAGCAAAGGCCGATGGCACATTCATAAGGTAGAAAAAGAAATGGGCAGACTGGATAGGCCTTGAGGCCCTTATCTGCTGTCAACTTCTATGTTTCATTGTTTGTGGCCATTCTCACTATTCCAAGATTGGGGGGTGTGGAGGGTGGGTTTGGTGCTAAGAGTTTTAGGGGAATGAATTTTAATATACTTAAATGTGGACCAAGTAACAACTGGGAAGTGGGAAACATGGGGGGATTACAAATAATGGTTTTTTTGGTGCTCATTCCCAATTATTCAGGAAGTTCTCTATTCATGGTATTTGCTAAATAACATTGAGGCTATACACACTCCTAGTATGAATTTAACTGAGAAGTTGTTGACTTCATTTCTGGTGAACAGGTGAAAAGCCTGTAATCCCACAAAAAAAAAGCTCATCTGTAGCCAGTGACAAATGCACTTTACCTTAGCTATATCAGAAAATATCACAGCAATTCTGTTGAAATAAATGGGGATTTACTGTGATATAACTTGATATACTGTATCTGGATATTCTGCCTTATGTTGCTCGCTGCTGGTACCCAGTGACATGATGCAATAGACTGTATATGTGGTTACAGTATATCAGGAAATGTCACAGTAATCCATTTGAAATAAATTGGAATTTACTGTGATATACAGTATTGTGATATTATGGAGATTATACCTCAGTATCTGTGAAATGGTGGACACCGTTCAAAAAGAAAGGTTGGTAGAATTTCTCAAGGGCAATGGCTCACTGGAGAGGAGCAACATGGGTTTGTGGCAGAGAGGTTGTGTCAAACTAATCTAATTGGCTCCTTTGACTAGGTCATGAGGGTCGTGATAGGGACCTGGCAACAGACATACTGTGCCTGTACTACAGCAAGACCTTCAATTCCTGTCACACATAGGAGATTGATTAGGAAGTTAGACACCCCTCAGGATGGGAGAACAAATAAACAGGTGGGTATGTAATTGGCTAGGGCAGGGGAAATACAGTGAGTCATGGTCAATGGGGAATATTTAGGCATGGGGTAGGTTGCAAGTGGGTTCTATAGTGGCTGGTGGTTGATCTAGTGTTGCTCAACGTATTTGTCAATAACAGCGGAGATGGCATCAAGGGCAAAATGTGCCTCTTTGAAGAGGACACCAAGCTGTGCAGCAGAGTTGACATTGAAAAAGAGGCCAAAGACATAAGGAGAGATGTAGAAAGTTGGGGAGGTGATCTTGGATATGGCAGCTGGGCTTCAACGCCAAAAGGGGTAAGGTCAGACATGTGGGGTGGAAGAGCCAGGGGGCTGAGTACAGATAAGGGGGGATTGCTATCATAGTATCAGTAAACGTTAAGGATCTAGTGGTAGTGATTATGAACACCCTCAAAGGAGAATTGTACTAAACCTGAAAGTCATTTTCCCAGAGGAAGCTGTTTTTTTAAATACTGGTTTCAGTTCTGTTATTCTTCCATTTATACTGGCCTACTAGTAACCTCTGTGAGTGTTTCTCGTTTACATTCTGTGTTCAGTGCCATTTTAAAACGGTATGATGTAGCTTATGTCCCTCTCAAGTGCATAATTCTGTAATAGAACATGGGTGCATTGTACCAATAATGGAAGAATTGAGGAAGTCATAAACTACTTCATACAGTTCAAAAATCATACTTAGTGACTGTGTGTAAATTTAAAACACCTGTAAGGATAATTAAAAAGCCTGCAGAAGTGGAACAGTAACAGAATTAGAACCTGTATTTAATTATCAGCTTTAACAGGGAAAATTACTTACAAGTTCGGTACAGTTCTCCCTTAAGCCCTACACACAATGCAGTAAGGCAGTAGGTAAGGCCACCAGAATGTTGGGCTGCATAAGCAGGGTGTTCAGCAGCATGAAGACGGAGGTTATACTGCTCCTATGGAGAACCCTGGTGCATCCACACTTGTAATATGAGGCTTACTTTTCAGACGATTGGTTGGCGCATTAGGCATGCAGCATTCCTCCAGGCAGTGATAGGGGATTTTCAAGTCATGAGTGCCAAATACAGCAAGCTAGATCAGCTTTTCCCCAGTCTAACTTGTACCATTTGGAGTGATCATTTTATGGGGCTTGAGCCAAACCTTTGGCACAAGCTGCCTTAAACTGAGGAAACTGTCACAACTGCACCCGCCAATAGAAAATTGGGTCTGTTGAGGCAAAGCAATTTGATGCAGCTGTCCCAAAAAATGGGTTTGGCACAGGGCTTGATGCAAGCCCTGCACCCACCTTTGAAACGTTAACCCTGTGTCCAGTTCTGCAGTCCCTACAGTACCTCAGGAATGATATAAACTAAATGGAGGCTGTGCAAAGAAGGGCCACCAAGATGATTCAGGGGCAGTAAGGGTACAGGTATGAGCAGCAGCTGGAGAGCATGAATATGCACCACTGGAGATCAGGAGGGAAAAGGGGAACATGATAGAGATCTTTAAATACTTAGGGGGTATCAACAGGGTGGATTCTAATGAATTGTTTAGGCCCAGCATGAGCAAAAACATGAAAGGTAATGGGTACAAATTACAAGGGTGTAAACTCAGGAGAGATGTCTGTAGGTATATTTCTCAGAGAGGATAGTGAAAAGGTAGGACAAGCTATCAGAGGAGGTTGTAAACATGAAAACCATTATGAACTTACAGAAGAGGTGAGACAAACTCAGGAGGCAAGTAAGGGTGACTGGGGGGAGGAGGTGAAGGGACATGAACCCCAATGGTTCATGTTGTATTTCTATATTAGACAGACTAGATAGACTGCAAATCCTTCTTCTGCTGGCGTAATTCTGTTTCAATGTTTCAGTCTTGTCGCTGGCTACCACTGCATATTCTATAAAGTGAACTAAGCTCCATGGTGGTGCTGCATGTAACTAGGGTGTGGTGGAACGCAGCACTCAAATGCGCAGGAGGCAGTATAGCACGGTGGTTTGAGGTTCTGAGCTACAAACCTGGATACCAGGGTTTAAATCCCACGGATGCTAGTTGCATACTGTGTGACCCCAAGCAAGTCACTTAACTTCCTTGTGCTCCCAGGTCGCATCTGTAAACAAGCTTTCAGCTTAGTGTGTCTCTCCTGGTAAAAAAAAAAACAAAACAGAAGTCGATAAGGATATAGCTTTACTACAGATTTATTAATGAAATAAAATTGAAGCAGGGATTTAATTTTCACCTTGCTTCTAAAGAAGTTGCAATTAGAACAGCATTCATTGTTACATGTTGAACCTTCTTAACAGTTTTTCTTGGTTTACTTTAAATTAAAGGTGTTCTAACTAATTCAAACATCTTTTTAAATATTATTTATTTATTTGTTTTATTCATTTGAAAATTGGTAATCTGGAGAGGCACACTGAGCCGAGGCTGGTTACCAGGTGCGACCTGGGGGATGGGAATAGGAGAAGCACAGTACAATACATGACACAAGGCAACAGCACAACATTTGGCAATTACATTGATACAAAAATGAGTAGGTGCAAAAATAAAATTATATTGACAAGTAAAGTGCAGTCACAGCACAAAATAAGATGCCAGCTTCAAGTGCAAGGGAAAACAAGAATCCTTGATGTGTAGTTACTAACACAGGCAAGAGACCACAACACATGCATTAAGCCTAACCTTGTGCAGATGGAAGAGCAGTGGGGTGAGGAAAGTGCAGTCAGTAGGCAGGTAAGGGAGACCCAGCTGGATAATCAACCAAGGATGGTTGAGGCAAGGTCAGGGGGGAGTTAAGACCAAGGGTAATAGGAGCAGGTAGGGTGTGTTTGGAGTTTCAAATGGTGTCTGAGGGAGCCAAGGGAGAAGGAGAGGTGGAGGGAGGATATAACTTTGTTCCAGGGTAAGGGGAAATTCATAGGAGAAGGAAGATTGCCCAGCAGAGGAGCAGGGTTGAGGGGTGTAAAAAAGTGTGAAGATCCCTAGAATGGAAGAAGCAGGAGGAAGGAGGTAGTTGGGAGAGGAGAGAGGTGAGGTAGGAGGGAAGGAAGTGAACCAAACCAGTATTTATATATGAAGGAGGCACAGTGAGCCTGGGAACATGAGGGCAGAGGGAGGATAGAAATAGAGGAGTAGAGGTAGCAGTGGTGAGTACGAGAGGGAGGGTTTGAAACAAAGTAGCAGAATTCACTGCAGAGTGTGTCCTGTCTGGCAAAGGAAGTGGATGGCATGTGGTACCATAGACTACATCTGCGTAGTTGAAGAGAGGGAACACCATTTTGGTAACAAGCTCCTTGTGGACCTGCAGAAGTAAGCAGTCTTTGTTGCAATACAGAACACCAAGTCTTGGGCAGAGTTTAGCATGGATGGCATCACTCTGGGCAGAGAAGTGAAACTTGCTGTTGAGCCACACACTGAGGTACTTGAAGGACTGCACCTCCTCAAGAGGAGTGTCATCCAATGAGATGAAAGCTGGGGTGGCCATGCTTCTGGCCTATTTCTGACTGGTTCTACAGGTCATGTACACTGTTTGTTTAGTGTTAACCCAGAGGTGGCTTGATGAAAGCCAGTGCAGAATGTTGCTGAAGTTCTGTTAGAGCAGGTCTTCAACAACTGTGGTAGAGATCTCAAGTTGACTGTGAGAGACCCTGGCCTGGATGCGTAGTGCAGGTGACAGGATGCCTCCTACCTGTACTGATTGCCGATAACCAGTGAGGTAGGAGTATATCCAATCAACAGCAGAAGCTGAGAAGCAAGCAGAGCTCAGCTTGTCCAGGAGGAGTGGATGGGACACTTAATCAAAGGCTTTGGCCAGATCAATGAAGATGGCAGTCACACTATGCCCCTGATCCTTTCCTTAGAAGATGAAATCAGTGATGCGCAGCAGGAAGGAAATGGTGGAATGGTGCTTCTAGAAGCCAGACTGGATGGGGGAGAGGAAGATGGAGGATGAGAGGTAGTCGGGGAGTCTGGAATGGACCAGTTTCTCTTGCAGTTCTGAGAGGGAGGCTAGGAGGGAGATGGAGCGGAAGTTACCAGGGGAGGAGGGGTCACCCCCTTGTGAAGTGTGATAACTGTGGCCATCTTCCAGGATTGAGGGACAACACAGAGGGAGAAAAAAGATTAAGCAGGTGAGTAAGGGGAGCAGCAATGACAGGAGCTGAGAAGTGGAGGAGCTTGGAGTCCAACCCATCAGGGCTGGACTTATACAGGTTGAGGGATGAGAGATCAAGCAGGGTATCCTAGGTGGTGACAAGTGGAATATTTTTCTTTATTTATTTGAGTTTTGGTGACAGGGTAGGACCACTGAGACAATTACAGTCCCTTTTTCAGGGTCAATCCGGGGTCGTAAATGGTACAGTAAAGCAAAACAATTGTATAGAGAGTCAGTGCAGCACAGTATTAAACTTGACATACGTTGTACAGTGGATACAATAATGTAGGGCTAGTCATGAATACAATATCTACATATCTATAAATGCAATATACATCAGGACTAAACTATACATATAATATAATGGGAATATATATAATATAAACATATAATAGGAAACCCAGGGAGGCATTGGTAGGGGAGGAAGGATGAGCAGGAGGGGGGGGGTCAGGTGTCAGGGGGAGAAGGATGGAGCAGGTTGTGAAGAACTCATTAAGGTGACCAACAACAGAGGGAGGGTCAGTCACAGATGAACCATTAGCCATGAGAATTAGGGATGTGGACTGGACAGGGGGGTCAACAAGGGAGTGGGTAACCTTTCAGAATTTAGCAAGAGTGTTAAGTATTTTCTGGAGGTTGGCCGGGAAATACTGTGATTTCGCAACCCAGACAGCCTTTGTACAGTTGTTTTGGAGAGCCCTGTATGAGATAAGGTCAGGAAGGGAGTGCTAATTTGTAGCAGGCCCAGGTGAGATTATGGGACTTGAACAGTTTGATGATACCAGAGGTAAATCAGGGGCAGTGGGAAAAATCTGACTGCATTTACTGAAGTGGGTGTGCTTGTCTCAGATGGTGATGAAGTTGGAGTGAAAAAGGGTGACGGCCACATCAATATCAGAGGCAGAGAGGAAGGCAGACCAGTCTATTGCAGCAAGATCACTTAGTAGAGCATTGATTTTGAGTGACTGGGAAGATATAGACCAGACATATTTTGGTGAGGAAGGGGGACACTGGATTTTTTTGACACAGAGTGTCATGCAGTGGTCGCTAAATGAATCATACCTGCTGCAATAATACAATATATATTATATATAAAATATGCAAGTCCCTATGTGATCTAAGCTGTGAGAAAACATTTAATTCGATTTTACACATAAAAATGGAACAAGTCCCACTGCTCACTGCCTACAAGACTTAGCTGTAATGACTTAACCAAAGTAAAACAAAGACAAACAGCAAAATTCCATTAACAATCAATTTGCTTCCACCACAATATATAATTGAATTGACAATATTCATTACTGCTATCTTTTCCCAGGAGAACATAACATAGGCTTTCATTTAAAACTGAACAGTGCCTGGTATGCTTAGTCACTGATCAAATGATCCAGGCATTTTGTGTTATGAAGCCATCTTGCTAAACAAAAACCATAACTTTTATTTTCAAAATCAGATTGTATGATAATTTATCTGGCCAACAATACATCAACATTTTAAAATATAGTCTTGCAATCAGCTTCTACTCTTTGTCAATTTCTGCCTCAAGTGGCAGTAATGAGAAGGCTAATATGTGGTGGTTGTTTTTCAGCAATTGATTTTTCTAAAGAACGGAATGTCTTAAGTATTTACTTACTTCAGGAAAGAAACAGTTTAGTTCTGGGCACTGAGAGAACTGATGTTTTTTTGTGAACAGACTTCAATGATTGTTCCCTCTGCTCTCCCCCTTATCATTTATTTATTTGTTTCTTTAGTTTTTTAAAAGTTTCACCAGGAAAGACTGGCATATTGAGGTCACCGTGTCTGCACCTTGCCCTCCAGCAGGGAGGGTAGTTATGCATCTGTCTTCACAGCTAAAGCCAAAGCAGCATCATGTTTGATCTGTTGGAAGGGAGTTGACTATAAATTCTTGGTGGCTAATGCCCCCTCTGTAAAATGGTTACACGCCAGTCTCAGGGAGGGATACCCCAGTTGGCTTGCAAACCATGGCCACCTAGGTAGCAGCAAAGAAACAGAAACTGTCAGTAGATGAGGACTGCTAGGCCCATCCAGTCTGCCCGTAAGCCCTTCCCTTGTTTGTGGCCCCTGACCCTAATTGATCAATGGCTTTCTCCTCTCCTTCCCATTTCTTGGGTTCCCTTGTGCCTGTCCCATGCATGTTTAAATCCCTCCACTGTGTTCGCTCCCACCACCTCCTGTGACAGACTATTCCTTGTGTCTACCACCCTCACATTTCCCCTTATCCTGCCACCTTCCAATTTCATACTGTATCATATCATGCCACCTTATTCTTGTACTCTTCCTGTATTGGAAGATGTCACCCCCTTGCACCTTGTTTATGCTTTTAAGGTACTTGAAGGTTTCTATTATGTGTAGCCGCTCCCTCCACTCCAGTGAGTACATATTGAGGTCCTTTAATCTCTCCTTATATGTTTACTGGTGCATGCTCTGTACAGTCTTTGTCGCCCTTCTCTGGACTGCCTCCACCCTGTCAATGTCCTTACGAAGACGTGGCCTTCAGAATTGTACACAGTACTCTAGGTGAGGCCTCACTAATGTTTTATTCAATGGAATCACCACCTCCCTCCTTCTGCTAGTGATACCTCCGACTATGCACCCCTGCATGCCACTGGCCCTCCCTGCAGCCTTTGTACTCTACTTAGACACCTTTAGATTGTCTGAAATGATAACTCCCAGATCCTGTTCATCCATGGTGACCATCAGCAACTCCCCCCCCATCCTATAGCTCTCTCCAGGGTTCCCTCATCCCAGGTGCATTATTTTGCACTTCTTTTAATTGAACCTCAGCTGCACCACCTCAGACCACTCTTCAAGCTTCTCTAGGTCCTTCCTCATTTTCTCCACCCTATCTGAAGTATCACCCCTATTGCAGACCTTTCCCTCTGACTCTTCCACTATGCCAATGAGATTAAACAGGACTGGCCCAAGGACTGATCCCTGAGGCACCCCACTTGTCATGTCCCCCTCTCCCCGGACTGGATCCCATTTACCACCAACCTCTGCCTCCTATCCATTAAACCATTTCTAACCCAGTTTACCACCTTGTGGCCTATGCCCAGACCACCCATCTTGTTAACCAGCCTTTTATGTGGGACGATGTCGAAGGCTTTGTTGAAATCAAGGTAGGCGACATCCACCACTCCCCCAATTTAACTCCTTTGTAACTCAGTAAAAAAAAATCTATCAGATTCATTTGACAAGACCTTCCTGCTGTGAATCCATGATGCCTTGGATCTTAAGCACCATTAGATTTCAAGTGCCGCACTGTTCTTTCTTTAAGCAGTGCATCCATGATCTTACCCACTACTGAGGTGAGACTGACCAGCCTATACTTCCCTGTCTCCTCCCTGCTACCACTTTTGTGAAGAGGTACTACATGTGCCCTCCTCCAGCTCTCTGGAACCACTCCTGTGTTTAGTGACTTGGTGAACATGGCTGCCAGAGGCACTGCTAGCTCCCTCCACAGCTCCCTTAATATCCTCAGGTATATGACATCTGGCCCATTGCTTTGTCCACCTTCCGTTTTGTGAGCTCCTCCAGGAATCTCTCCACAGTAAATGGACTGGTGTTCACCTCTCACCCCCCCCCTCCATATCTGTTGCCCAGCTGTGGTCCCTGACCCTTCCCCTCTTCAGTGAATACTGAACAGAAGTATTTATTCAGTATTTCCACCTTTTCCAGGTCTCCCTCCTTATACTCCCCTTCACCCCCTCTGAGCCTTACAATCCCAATCTTAGCTTTCCTTCTTTCACTGATGTACCTTTAGAATGTCTTATCCCCCTTCTCCACCATCTGCATTAATCTTTCCTCAGTCTGTGCCTTTGCATACCTAAAAGCCTTCCTCACTTCCCTTAGACACTTTAGGTACACCTCCTTGTGTTCCTTCTTTTGAGTCTCCTTATATTTCCTGAAACCCACCCTTTTGGCCATTACTTTGTGTGCCACAGCTTTTGAGAACCATACTGGTTTCCTCCTTCTCTTGCCTTTGTTTACCAACCTGATGCATTGGTTTGTCGCTTCCTCTATGGCTCCTTTTAGGTGTTTCCACTGCTTCTCATCTCCCCCTTCTTCCTCCCTCCTCAACAGGGCTTCTTTGATACATCTCCCTATCTTAGCAAAGTCAGCCCTTCTGAAATCTAAGACCCTTGCTTTTGTGTGACTTTACTGTGTACCTGTCCCGGTGTTAAACCACACTGTGTGGTGATTGTTGGACCACAGTTGACCTACTACCTAGACTTCTGTGATTCTGTCACCATTGGTCAGTACTAGGTCCAGAATTGCGCTGTCTATGGTGGGATCAACCACTATCTGCCTAAGGCCTGCCCCCTGTGGGGAATCTAGGATGTCTTGGCTCCTGGTTGAAGCAGCTGCCGGGGTGGTCCAATCCACATCTGACATGTTGAAATCACCCAGCAGCAGAACTTCCCCTTTGTTGCCATCTCATGTATTTCATCCACTAGCTCCCTATCCACCTCCTCCCCCTATACTGTAGATCACTGCTGTGCAGATTGCTGTGCCATTACCAGGATCAAGGGTGACCTACAGTGCTTTGACCTCCCCCTGTATACCCTGTACCTCTATTGCCTTTATACCTTCTCTCATGTATAGGGCCACCCCTTCCCCTCCTTTTTTACTCCCTCTATCCCTCCTGAACAGAGCATAACCCGGTACATTTATGTCCCATCTATGATTAGCGGTGTACAAGTCTCTGTTATTACTGCTATGTCCAGGTCTGCCTCTACTAGCAAAACCTCCAGGTCTGGGATTTTATTTCCCAGGCTGCAGGCATTTGTAACCATGGCCTTCTATGTTTTGCTGCCTATCCTCCCGCTACTCCTGTTTTTGCTCACCTTCTTCTTCCTCTCTCCCCAGTTTTCTTTTTTATGCTGCTTCAATTCCTCTGCTTTTCCCTTTATGTCTGGTTCAGGTGTCCCTGTCATCAACTCATCTTCTTGCTCCTCAGTTCTGGTTTCTCTGCCTTGTATGGGTGGGCTGTTTGAGTTTTCCTGCTCCCATTGCCCCCCCCAACTAGTTTAAGTGCCCGTCAACAAAGAATTTAAACTGCTCACTGAGAATTTCTTTCCTCTTCCTGGACAGATGCAGTCCATTACCCTTGCACAAGGCCATATTGTTCTAGGTGGGTCCCCAGTTCCCCATTGAAGCCATACCCCTTCTCACTGCACCAGCCTTACAACCATATGTTGAAGCTTCTGATACGGAGATTCCTATCCCCCCAACTGCTGTGGACTGGCAGCACCTCTGAAAATGTCTCGGAGCTTGCTACCTTCCCCAGGTGCCCTCCCAACACTCTGAAGTCCTCCTGCACCTGCTCCAAGCTTGCCCTATCCTTGGATAGGTCATTTGTTCCCAGGTGGACAATGACCTCCAGCCCCCTCCTCTTGCCACCGCTTCAGTGATCTTCTGGATCCACTCCCCCTCCCTCCGAACTGTGCCTCCTGGAAGGCACTTGACATCTTTTTCCTCATTGCTATCTGTGCCCAGATCCATTCCCTGGACAATTAAGTCCCCCAACAAGAGTAACTTCTTCTTCTTCCCTTGGGGTCTTCTTTCTCCTGCCATTGGGTCTCCCTCCTGGAGAACCATCACCTCCCCCTTGTCACAGCCTCAGGTTCCCTTGTGGGACTCTTCCACTCCTCCAGAACAGTATAGGAGTTCTTGAGCTGGACGGATGGGGTATGTGCTTCTGAACCCCCTCCTTGACCCTCTTTGACCTCACCATAGTCCATTCTGCTCTCTGCCTGTGCAGCCGCTATGGCAGTGGCTGGGGACATGGTGGCCTCTTGGGGGGGCGAAGGTCCCCAGTTCTCCTGGCAACTCAGCCTGGAGACTGGCCACCTCTGCCCTCAGCCCAGAGAGGTGCCTGCAAATGGAGAAGCACCGCAGTACCCAGAATGTTTTCCTGAAAACTGCTGCCCCACACCCCCCTGCTCTGCACCACTCCCTGTATCTTCCTCTGTTGGTTTATTCCTCCTCCTTTTACCCTGTGTCCTGTGGTTTCTTTTTATCTCTGTAAAGGGTTTTTAATTTATTTTATACCCCTCCCTTTCTCTTTACTGCCTACTGCATTTGTACTGATTTACTGAATAGTACACCCCTTGTATTGCTGTCTGTATATCAGAGAGGCTACTTTATCGTACTATGCTACTAAAATTCCCCTATGCCCTTAAGAAGGTGTGGCCTATCTGATGCCTATAAAGGTGCATCAACCCCGGAGGTGGGTGGGAATGGAGGAGGGTTAGACTTCTGTGCTCTACTGGAAGAAAAACAATCAGTTAAATCAACCTAGCTCCACAGAAACTATACAGGTAAGCACAAAGAAACACTCTTAAAAGAAGCAAACTGTACCCATCTATTCAGGAACCCCTCTAATGTTAGCTAGGTTCTGTAAAGTTAACACAAAGGCAGTAATTTAATAGCAAATCCCCCTGAAATGTGAGTCTTACTACTTACTGCAGCTGAAGGTCCAGTCACACCCAGTTAGAAGCTGCTAGAAACTTTCAGAAATGGATAACAAAAACAGATACCCCTAGTCAGTCCCCTAGGCAGCCTGAAGCTACTTAAATCAAGTTAACACAAAGGCAGTAATTTAACAACAAATCCCCTGAAATGTGAGTCTTACTGTTTACTGCAGCTGAAGGTCCAGCTGCATCCAGTTAGAAGCTACTAGAAACTGTAAGAAATGGAGCACAAAAACAGAGGCCCTTAGTCAGCCACTAGGCAGCCTGAAGCTACTGAAATCAAGTTAACACAAAGGCAGCAATTTAACAACAAATCACCTGAAAAGCATTTGCCACCACAAGGTCTTCCCAGTACACTATTTTAAACATTAGAAGTCAGGATCTTCAAAGAGGTGGACACAGACACAAATGTATCTTGACCTGTGTCTGTGTACATTCGAATCTGGCTGAACAGCCCTGCTGCTATTTTCAAAAGATAAAGCTGTTTAGGACAAAAAGTAAAACAATGATAAAAATTATGTGAGTGCCATTTTTGCCTGAATTGCCTCCCCCCTCCCCAAGTGTTTTGTTTATGCCCTTTCTGCTCTGACCAGTACCTATCTTCCTGCCTCCCTCCTGGCTTCATCAACCATCTTTCTTGTCACTTGTCCCATGCTCCCTTGTCCCTGTTGCTTTCCCCATTTTATGGGGCTGTAGGCAATCAGTGCCAACCCCAGGGCCCCTCGAGATGTCTTCAGTCAGCTTTCAGAGGCGGGTTGAACAATCAACTGCACAGAGCTTGTGGAGGGGGCGTCCTTTATCTTGTTCTGTTTGGGTGATTTTCTTTCCCTTTTTGCTTTCACCCCAAAGGATGCCAGTGTGCAAGTGGTGTATGAGGACTGGAACACATGCACAATGATGCAGTGTCCTTGAGTCCAACTGATGTCCACCCACATGCTCTGCCTCCATCTTGCTTCCACCCATGGTCACCTTATTGGTTGCAGTGCTGATGAGTCAGCCATCTTTCCTCCCCAGAGGAGAAGAATGTCCTCTGAGATGCTTGACCATCTTTGCCATGGCTTGCTTCTGATGACTTTGGTTTGTACCCTAACCTGGGTTACTGATGTCATGAGCAGTAGCTCTAGATCTGCACCTACAGGTGGGCTAACATATTGTTTTTAGTTCCTTTTACCTCCCAAGGCCCCCTGACAAGGACCTCCTTCAGTCTTCATCAGTGCCCTCTACCCATCCATCAAGTTCTTTTCTGGCCTGTTTCCTTGGGACCCAAATGACCCCTGACACACTGATGTATTGCTTCCCCAGATTACTCCACAAAGTGGGGTTCTTCCCTCTACTCCATGGCAGTTTCCATCTCACAATTCAGCTATCAATGGTGGAGGTATGCTGGTGCCATCCCCAAGGCAGACAGGAGGCTGAGATGGATGTTAGAGGCAGGATGTACCTCATCTACTCAATCAGTGACAATTGTCCTTCCCAAGCAGGAAAAGGAAAAACATTATGGTTTTCACTGTCCTGACTGTTGCAAATCAGGGGTGGGGTCTTCCTTGGGGTTCTCAACCCTAACACTCACCCATACAAACATATGAACATATGAAAAGGCCAGCAGAAGAAGGCCATTTGGTCTATCTCCTCTGCTCAGTAAATGATGCATGGTCAATGGCGTACACCAATGTCCCTGCCCCTCATGTCATCCCTTCCTTCCCTGCTACCCCTCCACGATCCCGTGAGCTCCCTTTGTGCTTGTCCCAGGCCCTCTTAAAGGCCCTCACCATCTTTACTAAGTGGTCAAAAAGTGCACAGCGCAGACACCTCAAAAGAGTGCGGTCAAAAATTGCACTAATATAAATAAACAAATTCCAAACCGCACACATTGTTTTGACTGCATGGTTTTTGACCACACTTTTATTTTTTCGATATTGATGGTATCTGTTCACGGAGACCACCTCCTCTGGCAGCGCATTCCATGTGGTCGCCACCATCTCTTTAACAAGAGACCTTCTCTATCCACTCTGTTAATCCCCTTTAAGTATTTGAAGGTCTCTATCTTATCCCTCCCTCCTCTCCTCCAGGGAGTACATCCTTAGGACTCACAGCCTCTCCTCGTAGGATCTATTCTGCTGACCCATGATCATCTTGTTTACTCTCCTCAGGACCATCTCCAGCAAGTTGATATCTCTCCTGTGGTGTGGATGTCAATACCTTACCCCACACACAAACATACAAACATACAAATTCACCAGCAGAAAAAGGCCATAATGGTCTATCAAGTCTGCTTGAGTGTGCAGCTCAGTTAGTTCCCTGGAGCTGCCCCCCTTCGCTACTCCCCTTGGAGTCAGCAATCCCACTCCTAGTACTCTCCCATTCCTCCTCCTCCCAGCAACAACTCCTCCTGCCCTAATGTTCTTTTTCACTCTATCCCACCCCTCCTTGAAACTAGCCACTGTATTCACCACTACCACCTCCTCTAGCAACTTGTTCCACCCCCGACACCACCCTTTCAGTTAAAAAGTGTCTCCTCATTTCCTTCTTGAATATATCCCCCACTAGTTTTAGGCTATGCTCCCTTGTTGTACCATCCTTCCTTAAGTTAAAGATGCCCTCTGATCTTACCATGTGTATGCCCTTAAGGTACGTGAAGGTCTCTATCATGTCCTCCCTCTCTCTTCTATCTTCCAGGGAGTACATGTTGAGCTCTCTCATCCTCTCCTCATATGTTTTGTCCCCCATACCCTGGGTCATCTAGTAGTCTGATATCCTTCTTCAGATACGGGCACTAGAACTGTACACAGTACTCCAGGTGTGGCCTCACTAGTGACCTGTACAGAAGTAGAATGACTTCCTCCTTCCTAGAGGTTATTCCCCTGGTGATGCAGTCTAGAATTTTATTTGCTTTGTCTGCTGCCTTGCAGCACCGTGCCAAGTGTTTCATGTCACCTCTGACCATCACTCCAAGGTTCTTTTCCTCCTCTGAAACTGCCACCTGTACCCCCCCAGCCAGTAGATGGCCCCTTGGTTCCTGGCACCCAGGTGCATGGCCTTACATTTCTTAGCTTTGAAACCCAACTGCCAGTTGCCTGACTATTTCTCCAGCCTAGCCAGATCCTCCCTTAAGTCCTGTCTCCCCTCCATGGTGTTCACCCTTCCACAGAGCTTAGTATCATCTACAAAGAGGCAGATCTTACTTTTAACCCCTCTGCTATGTCACCAATAAAGATGTTGAACTGCACAGGTCCTAGTACTGAGCCCTGTGGGACCCTGCTGGTTACAGGTCTAGGTTTGGATAGTTTCTCCCCCTACCACCACTCTCTGGTTCCTATTCTGCAGCCAGTTCTTGACCCATGCCAGCAGTTTGACTCCTATTCCCAGGTCCCTCAGCTTGCTGATCAGCCTACTATGTGGCACAGAATTGAACACCTTGCTGAAGTCCAGGTACAGGATGTCCACCACCTGCCCCCTGTCCAATGACCTTGTAACCTGGTTGAAGAAGTCACTCATGATGGTTGGCAAGCTCTCCCCCTGACAAATCCATGCTGCCTGTTCTCCTGGAGAACTCAAGGAAGGACACCAGCCTTTCCTTAAGAATGGTCTCCATTATCTTCCTTACTATGGAGATCAGGCTAACTGGCCTGGAGTTACCTGGCTCATTCTTGGGACTGATCTTGTGGAGTGGAATCACATAAGCTGTTCTCCAGTCCTGAGGAACACACCTCATCTCCAGTGAGGTGTTAAACATGTCAGTCAGTGGTGCTGTTGGAAACCTGCCAACTCCCTCAGGATCCCACTTCAAAGTGCATGGCACTCACTTCAAAGGAAAATATGTTCTAGATGTGGTTTCACCAATGACCTGTACAAGGGCAAAATAACCTCACTCCATCTATTACTGAATCCCCTGGCAATACACCCTGTGACAGGGATCAGCCCTGTCCCTTGATGTGGACCTTATTTTCCTTCTTTGTCCAAAAAAACTTCTTTTGTAACAGTTCTATCCTTTCCCTTTATACTGTCCTTTAAGCTCTAGTTCAGATGGTTGGCCACCTCTGAGCACCCCCTTCTCTCTCTCTTATCTATCTCCACTATATTTCCCTTTCCACTGAGGTCCACTAAAAGGTTATTTCATTGGTCAGAACCTGACCTGGTATTATGCAGCATTGTAAATATTATAAATAATTATGGTAGGCAGTGTAACAAAGTCCTACAAGACATGCTGTATACAAGCTCTAATAATAGCTACATGTTTATAGTATGCCCCAAGAGAAATGCAACAAACACTGGTATATTTGTATGTTTGTATAGCCTGGGGAATGTTATTGTATATTGCCAAAGCCCCAGAGTAGTTTTTTTGATATTGTTAATATAGCCGAAGTAGAAATAATGGCAAGAGTTCTATTCATACACCTTGGGCGAGATATTCAGAAATGCACCCAATGCTGGCACAAGTCCGGCGCAGCACAAATCCGATGCACCATGGTGCAATGAGTCTGATCCTCAATGACTGCGCATGGTGAAATGCACCAGCGCAACATGGCTGAATATCGCATGGGTGCCCCATGGTGCAACCAGACCTGCGCGGAGGTGCAACCAGACATCCACCAAGGCACAACCAGACCATCACCATAGCGCAACCAGAGATGTGCCAGGGCGAAACTGGACATGTACAATGGTGGGAGCACAGCAGCAGTACAAAGACATGGGCCATGGCAGAGGATGACACCTGGGGACATTGCCAGGGATGCACAGTGGCAGGCCACAGGTGGCTACCACCAGCAGGGCACACACAGGCACCCAGACACCCCCACCCCAGAACACACCCATTGCACACAAAGCAGACAACAGGTGGCACCAATGGTCAATGGAGGGCCAACAGTACAGTCCCCCTCACTTGCTGTGCCCCCACCCACCCAGACCCCAGCAAGCCACACCCAGAACCATCCTGTCAAGCACACATATGTCACACATCCCGGACAGCCGTCCCACAGCCACCCCAAGGCACAGCCACCGACATAGGGATAGGACACCACAATGGATGACCTGCACACTGACACAGGCACACCACACAGACACACACCATTCCACTGCAGCATGGCTCCTCATGCCAGCTGCAAAGCAGACACAGACACAGGCAGGTAAGGCAAAATAGAATTGTATTGTCATAAACAATGTACAGAAACAAGGGGGTGTCAAAGGGTAGGATAGCGAGGGAAGGGGACAGGGAACAGGGACTGTACAATGGGATTGGGGACTGGAGGGGGAGGTATGGTGGTGGATACAGGGGAACAAAGTACAGGGCTAGTGGCGCCCATGCCCAGCCACCCACTGCTGCCGCAGTTGCCTCCAGATAACAAGGACCTGCCTCCAGTCCTGGAAGATGGACTCCATAGTGGTTGAGGTAATCAGGATGATCTGCTGAAGGAGTCTGCAGTACAGTGGCAGCCGTGAACCTCGGACCTAGGACAAGGGACAGAACAGGGGATCAGTGCAACCTCCCAAGGAACATGGCCCAACCAGAGCACTGACCAATTAGGGGGAACACCCCCCCTCCGGAGGGCCCATACAGGCCACCCACAGGGTTGTGGGCCAACATCTGCTGGCAAGGCGGCACACCACATCAGTGCACAGTGGTGGTCTGTGCCGCACAGTGGCCATCCAACTGCAACATGGCAGTCACATGGCATAGTGCCCCACCTGCACCACAGCATTATCAGTGGTGGCCTTGCGCACACCCATCTCACCAGCAGCAGGCACATGTGACTGATGGATGTGCCACAGTGGTGGGCACCCCCCACAGTGCCAGACATACAGCTGCCACGGCACATGGCACAGGCTGCCACACCCACACCCATGCCCCTACCACCCCCTACAGATAGTGAGCAGAACTATGTCAGTGCCTACCTGCCCTCTGTGGCCCCACAGGTGGTGGTGCCGCTCCTCCTCCTCCTCCTCCTCCACTTTCTTCTCCTCCCTGGGCTGCCGCGGCCTGGTGACCCACCAGCACCACCCGATGCCTGTCCTCAGGTCCTGGGAATGGAACAGAAACAGATACACATCAGTAACCAAGCATAGCAGCTGCCCACCACCCCATCCCTGTGCACAGGGCGAGCTCCTACCTGACACGGGCCACAGGGTGGCAGTGCAATGCAAGTGGTGGAGGATGAAGCCACAGCACACTGTGCACAATGGTAGCACTCCACCCTGCAGGACACGGCAGGCAGCATAGCCAACACTGCAGTAGAGCACCAGGGCACACATGTATGATGGGCCTACTCACCTGGCTGTGGCATAGCCCCATGCCGTGCACATGCCTCCATCTGCTGGAGGCACTCAGAACCCCTCCACTGCAGGTTCCCATATCGGTGGTGACACTGTTTGCCACTCCCGGCCACTCCTGTGCACTTTGACAGTGCGGCAGCAATAGCCTGCCACACAGCCACCTGGGGCTGCTGCAGTGGTACCTGCCCAAAGAGCTGGGGTGCATGTGGCAGGACACAGGCCACTAGATTTTCCAGTTTGACCTGTGACCAGTTGGCCACCCATGCATGGCATCGCTGTTGCTGAGCCATCATAGGTCAGTATGAACCGTGGAACAAAATGGCGGCATGACGCGCACGTGGATAGTACATGAGCCAGATGTGCGGGCTGAGTGGAAATGTGCTGTGATATGCTATTGTGCAGTCACAGAGATGCGCTGAATGGGCATGGCCTGACAGGGTCATGGGTATGGGAGTAACCCAGGGGCAGAGGTCACAGCAGAGGTCAAGGAACAGCCGCCACAGGGTGCACATATGTGCAATAGCAGCCATTATGCACTGTGCATCATGGTCCCTATTGTTCACAGTGAGCACAGTGCACAATAGGTGGCAGCACACTCTTCTGTGCATGTGCACTGCGGTTCTGAGCAGTGCACATGCGTGTGCATTGCACCACGATTTGCTCCAGAGCAACCTCATTGTACAAGGCACAATTCCGCGATATTCAGCTGCCACATGCTAATGAGCTCATCAGCCAATGTGTGGTACACTGTGGAAATTAGCATGTCATTGCCATTGTGCAGATGATCATTTGCATGTGTTGCACCATAAAAGCGCCGCGGAACAGCACAGGCCATGGACCAGTATTGCAACCTTCTGAAGTAAGTTGCACATGCTGCTGAGCCCAGCCAGCACAGCAGGGGGGATGGTGTAGGCTGCTGCTGACACTGACACACATGTCCATGTCCACAGGTAGCACAGCGTGGGAATGCAAAGAGGCTGAGGAGTGTGGGCCTGCACGCAAATGCACGCCCAACTTTACCAAGGCAGAGGCTGATGCCCTGTTTGAGGCCTACCTGGACAGGGAGCCACTGCTGAGTGGTCCCACAGGCACACCACAGGCCAGCGCTGCAGCCTAGGTGGAGGTGGTGTCGAGTGTGAACCAGCAGGGCAGCAACCAGCGGTCGGTGCAAGAGTGCCGGAAGAAGGAAGGCACTGATAAACGCTGCATCAAGGAGAAGGTGGCAGCCATACGTGCAGCCCGGACAGCCACTGGAGGGGGTCTGCTGATGTGGCACAGCTCACGGCACAGGAGGAGCTGGTGGAGGCCACCATGTGATGTAGCATGGTCGAGGGTTTGCCAGGCGGAAGGTTCCAGACTGGTGGAAGCCCATCACTGCATGATACGTAAGATGGGTACACACAACAAGCAATGGGGGGGGTTGGGCTGAGAGACATGCATCACTGACACTTCTGTTTCCTCTTTCAGCACCAGCATGCCTGCATGTAGCAGAAGGGGCACCAGCAGCAGCCGTGGAGGTGGGCCCACCCCCGGAGGACCAGCCATCCACCTCCATGGACATCTGGGGGCCTGATCAGCTGCAACACACCACTGTTGTCCAGCCGGATGTCCTGGGCATGGGGTTGGATGATACCCTGGCTGTGTTCCAGCAGGATTCCAGCCATGGCATCCCCTGCATGGATACACAGATCAGGGTGGGGTCTGATGCCGATGATGACATGACCATAATCCTGGACAGCGTGGGTGGTGTGGGGGGAGACACCCATACCAAGTACCACTTTGGGCAGTGAGCCCAGTGGCCTGCCAATGGTGGGACAGGTGCCTGCTGCCACTGCAGGTGCTGCCATGTGCACCGCCATGGCAGTGCCATGTGGTTGTGGTGGTGCGGACATGCGGCCATTGGACAGCGTACAGGGGCCTGAGGGTCAGTAGTGGCAGGCAGCAGGGGACAGGGAGCAGCCGGATGCAGTGTCCAACACTGGAGCACCAAACAGGGACCAGCCACTTGTGGACCCCACTGTGAAGCATCCACCTGAGCGGGGGGCTGTGCAGCATGGTCGTACACCACCTGTGGGTCGGCACCCAACCCAGGTTCCCCTGGGCGCCGAACCATTGTCAGAGCACACCAATTACTGTGGGTCTCTGTGGAGCAACAGGTGCTGCTGATAGATGGGGTGCATGCTCTACAAGTGGAGGTGTTACACGTCGTTGAGCAGAGTGAGAGAGGCACTGCAGCAGCATAGCTCATGGAGGCTATTCAGTGCTTGCGGGAGAACACAACTGCAATCCAGGATCGCATTGCCAATGCGATCAGAGATGGCCTTGCACCACTGGCTGCCACTGGGTGTGGCTGGCCACCTGACACACCGCATAGTACACTGTCCACCCCATGGACCTGGCATTGCATGACATCCTCCCTGTTGATGCTGGGCTTTCCTGTTGGCATCTCAGGCACGCCTAGGGCAGGCCGGTTTGGGTGCCTACACACCCCTGCGAGGACCGGGTCATGGTCCCATGGTTCAACCCCTGGGGGGCTATTGCAGACACCCCCTGTGGCTGATGTTAAGCCTGTGACTACTGATAGGCCCTGGCATGGCCGTCCCTGTGGCTGCGGTGGCCATGGTTCCACGTGGCAGACCTGAGGTGCATGCGGCCCCAGCTGCAGTCTTCTGCCGCTGCCCTGTGCGTGCATGGGTGGTGTGTGTGAGTGCATACCACAGGTGTGGCACCTGTGTGTTGTGCCACACAGTGCCTGTGTCCATGTCTCCCCGGCTGCTAGCCCATGTGGCTTAGGTGTGACCAGAGCAGATCAGCGTTGGTTGTGAAGGTGCACTGGTGCACTGCATCTGATCCCTGCCACATGCCAATACCTGGGCACGCGTGTGCATATGCGTGTGTGTGTGTTGCCATTCCCTGCTGTTTGCTGCTCTGTGTGGCTGTGAGGCACTGTGACCCCCGCCCCTGCTTCACGCCATTGTGTGTACGTGCACATTGCCATGCACACCCCTGCCTGTGTGCTGTCCCTGTATGTGTGGCCAGTGTGTGGGTGTGGTGCAACCTACCTGCCTGCACCATAGTGCTCCCATGCGATGGTGTCGCTGTGCTGGCATTCCATGCATGGGAGCCTGGGGTCCCTCCCCCTGGGGTAGCTATCCACCTCCCTCCAGCCCATTGCCCTCATTGTCCCCACTACTGTCCCTCTCCTCTGCCTCGACAGCTATCCCATGGTCAATGGCCATGTTGTGCAGTATGCAACAGGTCAGGAATAGGCCACAGGCTTTTGAGGGGCTGTACTGTAGGGCACAGCCAGATCTATCTATGCAACGGAAACGTGCCTTCAGCATCCCAAATACATGCTCAGTGATGTTCCGCATGCTGGGGTGTGCATTATTGTACCTTTCTTTTCCTGGGGACAACAGGTGCCAGTAGGGGGTGAGCAGCCATGGCCTGAGTGGATATCCACTGTCACCTGTGTGGAGAAAGACATGGTTATCCCTGTGCCCTCTGTTGCTGTGCCCCTTGTCCATCCCTGGTGCCCTTGCCATCACATCCACCCTGCCTTCCCCCATCCCATGCTCTGCCTGTCCCCCATGCCCATCCCATACTCACCCACGAGGTGGTCTGTGGGGATATCCCCATGCTCGAACCTGTGGTACAGCACACTGCTGTGCCAGATGAAAGCATCATGTGCACTCCAAGGGTGTGTGGCACAGACATTGGTGATGCACCCCTTGGCATCACACACCACCCGACAGTTGACACTGAGGACCCCCTTCCTGTTTATGTATGTCACACCCTCAGGGCCAGGTGGCATGCGAATGTCTATGTGGGTGCAGTCAATGGCCCCAAGCATGCTAGGCATGCATGCTATCCTGTGGAAGTCCTGCATGGTTGATGTACGCTCTGCCTGTGTGCTGGGGAAATGGATATATTCTGAAGCATGTAGCAGCAGGGCATTGAGGAATAGTGTGAGGGGTGGGACGTGGCCAACTGGGTTATGCCTGTTGTGTCCCATGTTGGTCTCTGGAAGGTACCCGCAGTAAGCAGGCACATGACAGCTGTTACCTTCATCTCCACTGACATAGTGTGGCTCCGTCTCATGGGCACCTGCATCTCCTCACTGCACAGCTCACTGAGCTGCCTCAGAATGGCCCAGTTCAGGTGATAGCAGCCCACAATCTCTGTATCGCTGTAGTTTTCAAAGGTGGTGCGAGCATGGTACCACGTGTTCCTGGCATACCACTAACTGGCCCTTCCACGGCCACATCGCTGTTCCTCCTGCCTCCTCACACCCCTCATTACAGCCTCCATTAGAAAGGATGCACTGGCCATGGGCCTGGCCCCTGCTGTCCTGTCTCCCCCTGGGCGGTTGTCTGCTGTGGGCTGTCTGCCACCCTAGTGCAGTGCGTGACACCTTGACTGCCTCTCCCTCTCCCTCATCCTGCCCCTGGCTCACTCTCCACTGCCACCTCTATCCCACATCCCTGTGGCTGCCTGTGCAGGTCACCCTGTCCCTCTCAGGCTCTGTCTCCCTTGCTCTACTAGGTTTTCACTCTCCACCATCCTGTTGCACACTCTTTCTCTCTCTTTCCCTTGCCCCTGGTGCAAGTACTGTCTGTGTGCTTGTGCCCTGTATTTACAGGCTCAGGTCTGCTTGGCACATCTGGGACTTGCTCACACTTGTGCCATGGTTCAGTGGTTGAATATCGTACTGTACCGCATATTCATGAGCACGCCCCCTGCTCTTGCGCATGCATTAATTCGGGTTGGCACATTGGGAATTGCACTGTGCATCGGCTCCTGCTGAATATCACTCCTTGGTGCATTTCCGTACTTGCATCGGTGCAACTCCATTGCTCCATGTGCAACTGCTTTGAATATCCCGGTCCTTGTGTACAGCATTTTATTTTTTGTTTGCCATTTTGCCTTATTAATTAGATTAAATTGATGCAGAGCCCTGTCCTCCCATGTCGCGCTTGCAGGCACAAAAGTGAAAGGGACTGAAGGTTTTTAATGTAAATTACAAAGCACGTCCTGCTAAAAGCGCTTTCTGTGCTGTAAATGGATCTGTGCTCCTGTGAAAGTGTCTGCTGCTTCTCTGCAGCTCTGCTCTGCCCCTACACACTGAGAGACTGTAGCACTGCAGCATGCTCACAGTCTACCCCTGTTCTGCTCGAGTCTGCAAGTGTCAGATTCTCCTGCAGGGTAGACACTGCCAGTTACATCTCTTCTCCCTCTTGAGTCTGCAAATGTTTGACTCGAGCAACCCCGCTTGTGCTCCTTCTGAAAAAGCGGCGGGTTATTTAAATAAAATAATGCTGTTCCCCTGCTGAAATTAAATGGGAGAGGCTATTCCAAGTTACAGCCCCATTAGAGTGTGAGAGTAGCACTCAAGTCATCAGCTGAAACACAAGCCATCGGGAAGGGGCTAAATAAATGTTTGCCTCCCACAAGGAAACAGTTTAAGCACAATAGGAACTGCTCAATTATTTTAAAATATGAATGCATTTTAAAGGGGAAACTTACAGGCTGCAAAGGCTGTATTTCAATGGGGAAAACTCCTTCAGGAGTTTTTAGCTGCTCCCCTGTTGCTTATCTGTTTTATCTGGCCTTACTATAGGGTGGCGGCAGCCCCTAGTGACTATTTTTATAATGCAAAGGCTGTCAATCAAGACTGAGGTAGAACTGCACACTTTCAGTTCTCTTTTGTTCAAAATGAAATATCATGACATTAAAGCACTGTAGTAATAATAATAATAATAATAATAATAATAATAACTTTATTTATTTAGCACCTTTCCAAAACCAAGGCGCTGTACAAATAAATCATAAAATCAGAATATACAGATAAAATCAACAATACAAACAGCATCAATTAGTAAAAGCCTTGTTCCATAAAAAAGTCTTGAAATCCCGTTTAAAGGTTTCCACGGTAGCGCATTCTCTAAGCCAGCGAGGCAGAAGTTCCAGAGGGTAGGGGCCATGAAACCAAGCCCTAACCCAGAGGACTTCAATATAACCCTCAGAACCTCTAGCAACTCCTCGTCGGCTAGACGGAGCTGTCACAAAGAGAGTAAGTAACAGAAGCTCTTTCAAGTAGTGTGGGGCAGTCTGTGCAGGGCTTTGAAGGTCAAAAGACCTACTTTAAAGGTGATCCGCCACTGTATAGGCAGCCAGTGCAGATCGCGCAGCACAGGGGTGATATGTGTCCTTCTCATCACCCCCATCATCAACCTTGCAGCAGCGTTCTGCACTAGCTGCAAGCGGCGGATATCAACCCCAGGAAGCCCCAGGTAAAGGGAGTTGCAATAGTCAAGGCGAGATGTCACTAAGGCATGGACCAACACGGGTAAGTCGCTGGACGGAACAAGGTGTTTCACCCTGGCAATATTCCTAAGATGGTAAAATGCGGACTTAATGACTGCTGACACCTGATGACGAAGGGTCAGCCCGTCGTCAAGTACCACACCCAGGTTACGCACCTGTTCACAGGAAAGGATCAGATCCCCCCCCCCAGCAATACACCAGAGGGTTGACCAGACCCCAACCCACCTGTCCCGTGTCCCGGATCCACAACCAAAACCTCAGTCTTACCGGCGTTCAACTTTAACCAGCTTACATTCATCCAGTCCTGGATTTCAGCGAGGCAGCTATTAAAAACCGAGAGAGCACTAACCTGGTCGGGGGCCAAAGACAGGTAGAGCTGGGTATCATCAGCATAGCAGTGAAACCTCAGCCCATACCTTCTTACAATGTCTCTGAGGGGCAGCATATACACTGCAAACAACATGGGGGAAAGCACCGAACCCTGGGGGATACCACAATGCAGAGGGAAAGAGTCGGAGGAAAAAATCCCCAACACAACTCTCTGCGTTCTCCCAGATAGAAAAGATGCAAACCATCTGAGCACTGTACAAGACAGACCGCAGATGGACTCCAGGCGTTCGAGCAAGACCCCATGGTCTACAGTGTCAAAAGCTGAAGAGAGATCCAGGAGGACCAAGATAAAACGGTTCCTCTGATCTCTGGCCATCAGGAGATCATTGAGCACCCAAACCAGAGCAGTCTCGGTACTATGCCTCTTACAAAAACCAGACTGGAGAGGTTCATAGATATTGTGGATGGTCAAATGGTCCTCCAGCTGGTTTGCCACTACCTTCTCAATAACCTTCCCAATAAAGGGAAGGTTTACGATCGGTCTGTAGTTGGAAAAAACATCTGGGTCCAAAGAAGCCTTCTTCAAAAGGGGAGTCACCACTGCTTCCTTTAGGGAGCTAGGAAACTCACCCAATTCTAGGGAGCACCAGATAATTTGAACCAGAAACGGGCCAATGATCTCAATACAACCCAAAATTAGGGAAGTAGGGCCCGGATCTAAACTACAGCATGTAGGGCTCATCCCCTGGATGATCTGCACAATATCACTGAATGTCGGCAGGTCAAAGGAACACCAGGAGACAGAGGGTTTCGCAGCTAAATGCCGACCAAAAGCTTCCCCCTTAGAGTGTGTTGGATGGATCTCAGATCTGATGTCGGCAACCTTATTCACAAAGAATTGAGCGATCTCTTCACACTCCTTCTGTGAAAAAGCTTGACGGATCTGGAGACAGGCTAGGTTGCACAGCCTGTCCACAGTTCTGAAGAGCTGAGCTGGTCGATTCTGAGCGACAGAGATCTCCCTGGACAGGAATTCTGCCTTCTTATGGGAGATCTCTGATTGGTAGAGCTGATAATGCTCCTCCAAACTAAGGCAGTCGGCATCCAGAGCAGATTTTTTTCAACGACGCTCTAACCGTCGGCCCACACGTTGCAACTCCCTCAAGGACCCATCAAACCATGGGGCCCGAGGGCGAAGAGAGAGGGGACAAACACGGACAGGAGCAATTGCATCCAGGGCCAAGGAAATGGCCTGTTTATAAGCCAAGACCATGGCCTCTGGACCCATGCTGGCAATCGGAAACTCTGAGAGGGACAACACCGCCATCAGGTCTTCAGGGCGCACATCCCATAATGGGCGGTATCGAACCATCTCCACAGGGGCAGACCTACAAAGGGGAGCAGAAAAGTTGAAGCTCACGGTGTAATGATCGGACCAACTGACAGGTTCCACCACCAAATCAGAGGCCTCAATCCCCAGGAGAAAAACTAAATCCAAAGAGTGACCGTGCTTACGCGTAGCTGAGGAAACAATCTGTGTAAGGCCCAGTGATGACATCAACTGGAGGAAGTGCTGACCAAAAGCAGAAAGTTCGTCGTCGACCCAGGCATTGAAGTTGCCCAGAACCATCAGTCTGGGCGACTCTAATGCCATATCGGTGATGAAGTCTGCTACTTCCTGCAGGAATCATCTCTCGTCTCCTGGTGGACGGTAGACGAGGACTATCCTGCAACCCACACCAGCCACGATGGTACACTCAAAGGATTCCGCTTCCTCAACTGGTACACCCGTGAGCCCCAAGCTGGTCTTAAAACAGACCGCTACTCCCCCCCCCCCACGATCCAATCTCGGGCGGTGAATCACCAAGTACCCAGCTGGAATGGATGCCTCTAAAAAAGAGGCGGCATTTCCGTCCAGCCAGGTCTCGGTGATGCAAAGAGATCTGCCGATTCAACAAAATCGAAATAATAGCTGATTTGTTTTAACAGATCTGGCATTGCAACACCGCCCGAGTTGGACAGGGATCAGCCGTCCCGACCACTTGCCCATCAAATAGGAGGAGCCCTTGGGTATGGAGACTAGGCAAGGAAAACCCACGATTCAAACTCCATTTACTTCAAGGGCATCTTCTGAAGCTTAACCACCCAATCTGACAATCCGTTCATTAGCCCTACATCCACGACTCCCACCACAGCCACCCCCACAGAGCAATACCCAAGTGCCCGACAAAGCTGGTAGGTAAAAATGGCGGGGAGAAAGGCGGGAAGGCGTGGAGGTCGGAGGACTAATAATGCACCATCAAGTAACAGGTAACACATAACAAAACAGGAAACAGACTAACTGCAAGCAAATAAATAAAGGATTTCTAGTATTTAAAAAAATAAAATACCCCCAAATTATATTTATACTAAAAACCCAACAGAACATAAACCGACCAACTAACTACACAACCAAAAAATAAATAATAAGCAAGTTATTAAAAATCCAAATAAAAATGTGAAAATATAAAAGGAAAATATAGAATATAAAAGGACAGGGAGGCCCTCTCACAGCACCCACCGTACCTTATATAATAAAATAAAGTCCAAAAAGAAAATTACAGTTATTTTTCAGCACTCTCGCTGCCAATGGGTGTAATGTTGAAGAAGTCCAAACTTATAAGGACAATGAGGCCCTCTCACTGCGCACACTGTCCATCCAGTAGAGTCAATGATAAATAAAAAACAAAATCCAAAATATAACAGAATACAAACGCAATGCAACCTTATGCATGGAAAGATGGAGTAGCTCTTTGGAAATGATGTCAATTTGGCTGTGAGGCGTTCCGGAGGCTACACTCCCCCCCACACCCCTAAAACTGTCTAATAAGGCCCAGTTATGCCGTGGAGACCCACAGCTGCAGATACCCCTGGACGAGCCAAATAAGGCCTGCCCTAGAGTAGCTTAAGAACCCCCCCTCAGTAACCCCCAACTCCTTGGAGAGAACAGGAGAGGCTCCTGCTTGGTCCCAGACAGCGTAACACCAAACGCCCAGGCAAAGAATGAAAAAGAGGGAGGACGGGGGAGATAATCTTTCAAATGTAATGTATATAAAAGCTCCATAACTTTATATAAATTAAAAGGAGCTGCTTAAAATTGCTTTTAATGCTTTGATGATGCTGATAACGTATGACTTGCTGGGCGGGTATGTAAGGATAACCTGCTCAGCATAAAGATAGTTAGGGTAAGGCTTTCTGGCCTGGGTAGGCGAAGGACTGAGGGGAGTCCTAGCACCCTAGTGGAAACTGACTATGCAAGTTTGCCACAGTTGTGAGAGATTTTTTGTTATTTTGCAAAACAGTATTATTTGATTTGCTGACAAGTGAAGCCTTTGTTTATTTGAAAATAAACATCACACCAAGCAAACGGTGTGTTAAACCTTATTCTGGGTGTGATTGTCCATCTGTTATCCCACACCCTATGGCACACCCCAACATCCTATTCACCTTTGCAGTTGCCTTCTTGCATTGCGTTGAGTGTTTCAGGTCTCTAGTAATCACCACATCCAGATCCTTTTCTTCCTCTGAATCAGCTACCTGGCCCCCCACCAAGGTAATACTTCATCCTAGAATTCATGGCCCCAATGTGCATTACTTTGCATTTCTTGGCATTGATATAGTCTTGAAATATACAGAACTGTGTCTCACCTCATGTTGCCAACAACCTGTAGGTCCTGCCCGAAGAAAACACATCACATGTCACCTTATTTGACCATGGAATAGGGTGAGTGTTAGGCTTGAGAACCCCAAGATTGACCCCATTCCTGATTTGCCACCAGTCAGGATAGCAAAAACTGTAATGTGTTTTCCTTTTCTTGCTTGAGGGGTTGGGGTGGAGAGTTATGGGTGGAAACCCTAATGCCACATTTCCCTACTTTTGTTGGTTTAAACTGAACCCTAACTGGTGCATTAATGCAGTTTTCTGCAAAGAATTTCCTTACTTTTTGAGATAGTAGAATCGCATCATCATTCATGCATGTCCCTTTGGAAGCTACGTGAACAGATCCATCTGGCTAGTGAAGCATAGGGCTCCCTGGGCCCTGTGCTTCCATCCCTCCAAAGATGCACACACCCATCTGGCTGTGGAAGCACAGGACCCGCTAGACCTTGCACTTCCATATCTTCAGAAAAGCAATTTATGTGCTTGGTTGTAATTGTGCATTGTGTAGCTCACTTCAAAGGAAAAATATGTTAAGTATCCCTTTTAACTGGCAGTGGTTGATTGTATATTGGCAAAAATGTGTTTTTCAGTTTGTTACCAATAAGTCGATAAATTTTTGTCAGTCTGCTCTTAAATTTCCCATGGTTGTAGTAGAAGACAAGATACACCTTTGGCTTACTTTTAATAATGATCAGACTTTCACTGTGGGTTTGGCAACATGGTTAAGACTGGAAGTAATTTTGGGTTGCAATGTATACCCCATGAATGTTTGTGGGGATCATGCATTAGTGTCATAGTACTCATTGAGACCTTTTTATGTTGGCTTGTACAAGCAACATCTTGCGGTAGTACGGGTTTGGGGGTGTGGCTGCTGTTGGGTGAATGCAGGGCATGCATCAGTAAGTGCGTCCCTCATTCCCCAATCAGCCTGCATGCCGGCACCACACCATGCATGTATAATGGGGCGAGCACATCTAAGAAAAGGTCCACTGCAATCTGAGCAAAGCTCATCATATGCAGTGGTCCTTTGCTTGCCGTGGCTCAGCCGCCATTATGAGCATGTGGTCAGCGCATGTGCTCAGGCCGCCGGCATTGGGGTGCTCAACTTTGTCAGTAACCCCCTCGCTGTGTTACTGTGCTGATGGGGAGGCCACCCCTGTCAGCATACCCCCAAATGCTGAATTGCCGAGGTGCCCAATCCCCTAGGCTCGTGGCCCCTATCTTTGTATGCCGGGGGAGCCCTCCCCATCAGCATCACCCCTCAATTGTTGGATGCTGAGGGGTGCCCAACTCCTCAGCTCCGTGCTCCCCACTCCTCTTTGTTTGCCGACGGGGTGCCAATCCTCAGCCAGCATGACCCCCATGTTGTGTGCCGCTGAGGATGCCCAATCTCCCATTGGCTACTGACACCCCCAAAAAAAAAACAGTTAGGTGGCATGCTGGGAGCCCACCCCAGCGTGCCAAATGCCCTGCAACAAGAAAACTGTCCCATGATGGTTTTTCTTTTTTTTTCTGTAAAACGAAAACCGTCCCTCGGAGTCTTGATGCCCCCTCCCGCACTCACCCACTGCGCACCCTGCCTCCCTTCACCCCCCCATACTTACCTCTGGAGTCCGGTGTGATGATCTTCCGTGGACCGGGAACACGTCTGTACTCTTCAAAGCCGACCGTGAACTGAAGAAATGCTAGTAAGCTGTATAATGGAGTGAATAGGATTTTTTCAACTTTGCTGCATATCTCAGGCATTTCTTGGAATTTTGGCACCAAATTTTCAACATGGGGTTTTTGGGGCCCCTCCTCATGAATTCTGTCACTGTCATGGTGTTTATCGGCCTCAAAAGGTGATTTCGCAGTCACTGTGTGAAATCACCTTTCAGGACCCATTAATGAAATGACAGTGCCAGTGTTCATGAGGTGGCCTCTCAAAAAGCCTATGTTCCAAATTTGGTGGGAAAATCCAACAAATGCCTGTTTTATGAGCGTGCATTGCGCAGTTGCTAGGCAGGCTCGTAACTTCGCGCATTCCCAATATTTTAATGCCGGATTTTCAGCATTGGCATTTTTATACACCTCCTTGTGAACAGTACAGCTGTCATTTCCCACATCCTGCCTGAAATGTGTTTCCGCACTTCCGGCGCACAATAGCACAGTCACTGTGGGAAATCAGTGTTTGGGCCAGATTATGAAAATGACAGTGACACAGTTCATGAGCAGAGGTCCTAAAATGCCTATGTTGAAAATTTGGTGCTGATACTCCATAAAATGACTGTGTTACGAGCATGCATTGGCAGATTGCACGCACGCTCGTACCGTCATGCATTCGTGATATTTTCACTCTGGATTTTCACTATTGCCATTTTTCCACACCTCTTGATGAACAGTACAGCCGTCATTTCACATACCCTGCCCAAAATGTGTTTCGCACTTCCGGCGCAGAATAGCGTGGACGCTCTTCGAAATCACTTCTTGGGACACTTGAAGAAATGACAGTGACTCTGTACATGAGCAGAGGTGCTAAAATGCCTATGTTGAAAATTTGGTACCGAACACCCACAAAATGGCAGTGTTGCAAGCGTGCGTTGCATATTTCCACGCACCCTTGTAACTCCGCGACATTTCTCAGATATTTGTATGCCACATTTTCAACATTGGCATTTTTTTACACCTCCTTATGAACTGTACAGCTGTCATTTTTCACATCCTGCCCAGCATGTTTTCCCATACTGCACTACCAAACACCCAAAGGGACACCCTAATGCCCGTCACTCTCTGTGGGGTGGGGTGGGTTGGCATCAGTTCACTACTTGACTGCCATTCCTATGCTGCATCTCTCTAACTACTGCACTCCCAATGGCAGCAAGCCAACATTCGGCATTGACAAATGCGTGTTTTCTGATAGATACATTGTTCCTTAACTCCAATTATTGACACAGACTTGTGAATTGTTGAAGTTGCAGTATTATCCTATGGAAATTGTAATTTTTTAATTTTTATGGATTTTTTCAATATGGACCCTAAATTGTTTTGGGGTATTATATGTTACAGTTGTAGTACTTATTGAGACCTTTTCTTTATGGCAGATTTTTGTTCCTATCTGCTGGCAAGGGTGCTGTTGTGGCATACCAGCCATCTGGGCTCTATCTCCCTCATGGGGATTATACGGCATGGTAGGGGGGTGACCTTTGTGACTGCAGAAGTAGCTATGTGATCCTGTATCCCCACCTCTGAGAATGCTGATGTGAAGGACCAACATCCAGGCATGCAGTCATGTTGAGGACATGGCTGCAGCCAGGCACCTAATGGCATCCTCCCCTCCTCACCCTGCACCCTGGTAGAATGGTGCCTGAACCCTCCCTGGGAGAGGAAAGCTGCCATACAATGGCTAGATCCAGCTCCTGCCCTTCCCCTGGCAATACCCACCAAACCAGGCTCATTCCCAAACCCAGGTCGCCAGCGTAGCATGAGGTGTGGTATCCAGCACATTAGCACCACCAGGCCAGCTCCAGCTGAGACCTTTTTTTGATATATACATTGTCCCTTAACTCCACAGAGTGATGGAGTAATGGCTTTTTAAAGTTGCAGAGTTATTCTATGGGAATTACATTTTTTTATTTTAATGTTTTATATGGCCCCTAAATGTTTGTAAGAGTATTATGTGTTAGTGTTGTAGTACTCATTAAGACCCTTTTTCCATGTATAGATTGTCCCTTAACTCCAAAGACTGACACAGTTACAGCTTGTTACAATTGCAATGTTATCCTATGAGAATTGTAATTTTAAAATGTTTATGTTTTTATATGGCCCCTGAATTCTTTTCTAAGGTATCATTTCTTAATGTTGTAGTACTCATTAAGGCCTTTCTTTTCTTACATATAGTGTCCCTTATCTGCAAATATCGATGGAGTTATCGCATATTTAAGTTGAAATGTGAGAAAAAAAGTTCAAATCTTTTTCTGTTTAAAGGAATCCATTTTTGTAAGATTGTATCATTCTCACAAAACAAGATTCCGTCATATAAAAAAGAATGTGAAAAAAACTAAGTCAAATACCTTTTTCATATAAAGTTAATCTTGTTTTGTATGGCCTTATTCTTGCTTCATACAGCCATGTTAAAAACAAAATTGTCTCATGAAAAAAGTTTTAAAATGTGTTAAAAACAAATGTCTGGGTAATTTTTCCAAAAACTAACTACAACATCTAGGTAATGGGGTCCCTATTAGCAAGATAACAAGTGTTAGTGGCTTTCCATGATATGATTTTTATAGGTTTTCAAAAAAAAAAAAAACAAGGAAACAAGATGGTGGCCATGCAAAAAAATATTTTTTTTCTCACAAAACAAGATTGCCCCCATATAAGATAGAATCCTTTTTCATATGGCCAGATTATTTTTTTGTATAAAACAGCTATCCGGAAGAGGGTACTGACCATGCTCAGAACTGAAATTTCAAATCCTCATAACTCTGGAACAGATTAATATTTTTTTCACCAAACCAATGAAAGGCGCTAGTCTGGGCCAAGCACATTCTACCCTGAAAATTTCAGACCAAAATTTCAAACTGTCTAGACACTAGGTGATGACAAAAAAACAGCAACCCTCACCCAGCTCAATTTTTTCATGTTTTTCACTATCCTGATCTTGGAATCAGTCCACCTGACTGGAAAGAAACTTAACACATTAAGAGACCTTGCCCCCAAGACTGCATATGCAAATTGTATTGCAAATACATTGAACGGGGGTGAAGCTATTAAAGTGCAAAATTAGGAGTTTAACATTAAACAGCCTACTCAACCCTTAATATGGTGGCACTACTGCATCACTATACTATTATATATATATATATATAGATATATATATATACACACACACACACACACACACACACATATATATATATATATATATATATATATATATATAATAGTGATGCGGTAGTGCCCTATAGTTAGGGTCAAATAGGCAGTTTAATGTTAAACCCCCAAATATGCACTTTAATAACTTTGTGACAGTTCAATGGATTTGCATGAAATCTGGTATGCATGGTTCTGTGGGGTAGGGCTCTTGACATGCCAAGTTTTGTTTTGATCGGATGTGTAGATTTTGCACAGCCCATAGTGAAAAAAGTGTATTTTTTGCTTCTGTCAGCCATTGTTCGCTGATTTTTCCCTGATCATGCTGTGGTCACACTGTTTAAAATATTGAACTGATATGTTCAAGGTAGAAAGAGCTTGCCGAAAGAACAAGCCAGTGTTGGTTTGGTGAAAAAATATTAATCCATTCCAAAGTTATTGCATTTTGAAATGTTGGGTTCTGAGCATGATCAGTTCAGTCTTTTGGATAGCTGCACAGTTGTGGACAAGGATTTGGCCTCATGAAAGGGGATTTTGACTGCTCATGAGTACGGATTCATTAAATCTCTGTTCGTATGAAAAAAAATCCCCGGTCTAGAGCCGCTATCTTTTTTTTAATTTTTCAAAAAAAAAACATTGTTACTTACCCCACATATGTCTTCTGAGTATTTTGAAGTATGGATTTTGTGCAGAGCAATGCCCTCTACAAACCCATTGCTTTGGTTTGGTTTACTTTCCTCAAAAAGTTGCCTTTTTTTTTATTCCGAAAATCCTTGTTCATCACTCGCTTCCGATCCTTGTTCGTGAGGTGTCAAAATCCCTGTTAGCGAGCCGATCTTAGTTCATGAGCTAACAAATTCCTTGTTCGAGAGATGATCACCAGATTGCCTTATCTTGCCAACGTAGACTGGCTCATAAATAAGGATTTTGACATGTCACGAACAAGGATTCGGCTCACAAACGGGGATTTTGACACCTCATGAAGATGGATTTTTAAAGGTTGCTGTTTCTTTGCCACTTCACTGCAAAGAAATGGCTAGGACTTTTGGCTTGAACTTTGCATGGTACAGAGAGGTATTGGTGTAAACGTTTGCATTGGTTCCATAGTTATGGCATTCCAAAGTTGAGAAATTTCCCATAGGTAGAAGACTTGGTTTGCTGGCCAAGGCACCTAGCTTCACCTGAGCTCTTTCCTTCTAAGACTGCTTGAAAGGCAGAGTAGAGGAAACTTACCAGAGCAAGGGAGAAGGATTAAGACTTAGTTTGGCTAAGCAGATTTACTGTGTGGTGGTGTTTTTATTTTTTACTCACAGGGATTGCTACTGTTTGTTGCTAACATTTCATTGCTTTATTTTTTCTCTGATTCAAATTGTTGTTGCTGGTATACCTTCTTCTGCATTATTACAAGGTGTGCCTACAGGTGTGTGCTAACAGATTACTGCTGTAATCTTCTGAGTCAAATTGTCGTTTGCAAGGTATATCTTCTGTTACTGCTTTATTTTTCTCTGGAGCAAAGTGTTTTCAAGGTATATCTTCTGAAATTATTACAGGTGGTGCTTACAGGTTTTACAGTTTTATCTAACATTAGGATAAGCTTTCAGGGTTACTGCATTTGTTGTTGACTGATTGTTTCTGCTCTTACCTCCTTGTTCTTTCGTCCGTGGTTCTTCTTTTTAGGCAGGGAAGGGCCCAGCCACCCACCCATCCCCAACCACCCCACGCCATAATTCTTTTATAGGGTACCACAGTTGTGACATTTCCTGTGGCAGAGCAGGAAGGGGTGGATCAGTGGGGCTCTACAAGGTGATCTCATTTACAGGGCACTAGTAATTTAACTTGTTATAACAAGTTAAACAAAGCACAATTAAACCATTACTTGCATTTTTTTTTTTCCTTCTAATTACTCTGACTAGGTTACAAACCCAGCAACTTATTTGGAATGGATTTCATTAACTGCAGGTACTGTGGAACAATTTTCAGAAGGACAGTCTTACAAGATTTAGGACACTGTCCTACATGCTGGGCCTTTGGAGATCTTAGGTCTCAGCTCCAGGCAGCATGGGCAGAGATTGCACGCCTCAAATTTCATATTGAAGAGGAAATACATTATAAGAACCACCGCCATTTCCCCAGCAACCAACAGAAAAAACCTCGACCGCAGAGGGTGAGTTGGTCCAGGAGGTTGGCAGGTGGTTAGGAGGAGCAAATCAGGTGCCCCATCACTCTACTCTCCAACACATTACCTCCAAAACCATATAAACACTACAAACAGGTATCTGCCTCTATCTCTGAAATCAAATAAAGAGGCAGAAGACACTGCAGAGCAGGACACTGTGGCACAGGAGCTAGCACAACAATACTCACCCAAATCAGGAACCAAAACTAAACAAGCACAAAGGAAATCCAAAAACTCTGATCATAGGAGACTCCATGATTCGGGAGTTGATACCCATCTCCAGCCAGGGTGATGGTCAGATGTCTCCCAGGTACATCAGCATGGAGAGACACTGACCGCATTGCTAAAATTGTTCACAAAGCAGGAGAAAACATTGATGTCCTAGTACACATAGGACTATCGATTCGCCGGCCGGTCGTGGAGAGACCAAGAACACCTGACTAGGCTGGGGTGACAAACTATCATCTATTTCGTCGGCATCTCCTTCTCTGAGATCCTGCCAGTCTGGGAGAAGGGAGCAGATGGACGGAAGGTCAGAGAAGGGAGATAGGGAGCTAAACACGTGGCTCAAGGACTGGTGCCAGGAAAAGGACACAGATTTGTAGGAACTGGCAATAGTTCTGGGAGCGAAAGTTCTTAAATTTGATGGACTGCATCTGACTAAAGAGGAGTCAGTGCATTGGGGCAGAAGTTTGACGTCTTTGCAGAATATTTAAAACTAGCAAATGGGGAGAGGGGTGCAGCACTATCGTCAAATGGGAAGAACACCTCCCCCTCAGCTAGTGGTCAAACAGGAATTCAAGCGTGTTTGCCGTTCATTTGCATCACCAGGTAAGAAAAAGGTTTGTCTCCCCATACGATGCACAGGGGTAATGCCAAACTTCACCCAACAACTAACACACCAAAATCTGGCCAATGGAAAATCATGTACAAATGCTCACAGCCTGGAAATAAGATCCCAGACCTGCAGGCAATTATGTCAGAGGCTAAACTGGACATAGTAGCAATTAGTGAGACGGGTTTACCAGTAACCACACTTGGGAGACTTCAGTACCTGGCTATGTATTGTTCAGAAGAGACCGAGGTGCAAAAAGGGGGGGAGGGGTGGCCCTGTATGTTAATGAAAATATCAAAGCTACAGAAATTCAGAATACACATAAGGAGCCAGAACAACTGTGGGTCACCCTGGAAACAGGAAATGGGACAGCCATAAGAACTGGGGTTGTCTACAGGCCCCCAGACCAGAGGGAGGACATAGACACATTACTGTTAGAAGATATACAAAACATGACAGCTAAAGGGGAGGTTCTGATAATGGGAGACTTCAACATGCCAGATACAGATTGGTCAATACCAGCAGGAACATCTGCCAGAACTAGACTCATAGTGGATTCCCTGCAGGGGGAGGGCCTCAAACAACTGGTACAGCAACCCACAAGAGACAGGGCTATCCTAGATCTAGTACTGACTAACAAAGAAGGGATCACAGATCTCCAGGTAGAAGGTCACCTGGGGGCCAGTGACCATCACATGGTATGGTTCAATTTGGCTACTACATCTAAATCATCCCATTCAAAGCAAAAATATGGGACTTCAGAGAGCTGACTTTGATAAGATGGCCAACAGAGTTAAGCTAGCCCTGGCAAAAAGAAACACAGGTGAGGAGGTACAGGCAAAGGGGCAAGCATTAAGGATACAATACTTGAAGCAACATCCCATTGTGTTAGACAGAAAAGGAAGTGCAAAAGAAGAAGGAAACCACTTTGGTTCTCAAATACAGTAGCAGGAAAGGTCAGAGCCAAAAGGCTGGCCTTAGAAAATATAAGGGAACACAGCGGATGAAGATAGGAGGCATACCAAACTGCCCTAAGGGAAGCAGGTAAGGCAGCAAGGCAGGCAAAGTCCCAAACTGAGGAAACACTAGCACGAACAGTAAAAGAAGGTGACAAGACTTTCTATAGATACATTAGTGAAAGGAGAAAGTCCAGAGGGGTATTGCTAAGCTTAATGGAGAAAAGGGAGCATGAGGAGGAGGACCCTAAGGCATCTATCCTAAATAGATACTTTGCTCAGTATTTACTGAAGAGAAGGTAGGGCAGGGCCCACAGCTCAGCATCATGGACACAGGGGAGGGAGGTGAGCACTACTCCCTTCACAAAAGAAAGGGTCCTACAAGAGCCTGCTAAGCCCAGGGTGGATAAGGCAATGGGACCTGATGGCATACATCCCAGGGTACTTAAGGAGCTAAGGAGGAACTAGCAGAGCCATTAGCAGAATTGTTTAGTGAGTCTCTGAGCACAGGAGAGGTCCCAGAAGACTGGAGAAGGGCTCATGTGATCCCACCCACAAGAGTGGTAGCAGGGAGGAGGCGGGAACTACAGACCGGTCAGTCTTACCTCAGTAGTGGGCAAGATTATGGAGGCACTCTTAAGGAAAGGATAGTGCAACACCTGGAATCCATAGGGCACAGGATCCAAGACAGCATGGGTTTACAAGGAAGGTCCTGTCAAACTAATCTCATAGATTTCTTTGACTGGCAACCAGAGTGGTGGACCAAGGGGAGCAGTTGATGTCGCCTACCTTGACTTCAGCAAAGCTTTGACACTGTTCCACATAGAAGATTGATAAATAAGCTAGGTAGGCTCGGGTGGTCAGAAGTTGGTCAACTGCGGCAAACTGGTTGACAGAAACAGAGAGTGGTGGTAATGGTACAGTCAGAAGAGATGCAAGTCACAAGTGGGGTACCTCAGGGATCAGTCCTGGGGCCAGTCCTATTCAACATCTTCATTAGTGACCTCGCAGATGGACTAGAGGGTAAGGCTTGTCTGTTTGCAGATGACACCAAGATCTGCAACAGAGTAGATGATCCAGATGGGGTGGGCAGAATGAGAAGAGATCTGATAAACTAGCAGAATGGTCAGAAGAGTGGCAACTGGATTTAATGCAAAGAAGTGCAAAATCATGCACATAGGGAAGAGAAACCCTGAAGCCACTTATAGGCTGGGAGGAGTTGCTAGCAGTCACAAAGGAAGAAAGAAGACTTGGGCATCATCATCACTGATGACCTAAAATCATCCAAGCAGACCTCTAAAGCAGTAGGTAAGGCTGGGGGGTGTTAGGGTGTATTAGTAGGGTATCACAAGTCGTAAGAGGGAGGTAATAACCCTCTGTACAAGACATTGGTTAGGCCCCATCTGAGTACTCGTGCAGTATTGAGGCCACACCTTCACAAGGACATTAACCAAACTGAGGCAGTCCAGAGAAGGGCAACCAAATGGTGCAGGGACTGCATCAGAAGACATATGAGGACAGATTAATGGAGCTCAAGTATACCCTTGAGCAAAAGGGGGAGAGAGGTGATATGATCGAGACATTTAAACACCTTAAGGGCATAAACAAGGTGAAAGAGTCTAACATGTTTAAATATAAGAAAATAGCAGGACAAGAGGACACAGCATGAGATTAGAGGAGGCCGATTAAGGGGAATTGAGGAAATCTTTTTCACAGAAAGGGTGGTAGATGCATGGAATGGCTTACCACAAGAAGTGGTGGCTATGAATACAGTGCAGGCCCAACAGGCATGGGATAGGCATAAGGGAGCAATACAAATGACTATGAATAGATAGGTCACTGACAGAGCAAAGGCCGATGGCACATTTATAAGGTAGAAAAAGAAATGGGCAGACTGGATGGGCCTTGCGGTCCTCATCTGCCGTCAACTTCTATGTTTCTATGTTTCTAGGACAACATTGTGGCGAACACAGTGCCTTTAGGTGCCTATATCTCAAAAACAGTTCAAGATACAGATTTTTTGCTAAGTGCAGTTTAGTACACCTTTAGGTGTACTAAACATGTGTCCAGATTACCAGTCCATAATAACAACTGCAGTGGAATGTTTTACACAGTTGGTATGGTTACTGAGATATTGCACCATTTGCTGCACAAGGCTTACTTGAAATGTATCTATGCATGCGTTGTGTCTCTACAATTATAGGTAGTGTTCTGGCCCTGCACTCCAACATATGGATATGATTATATAGTAATGGGGCTGCTAGGCTATCCAATATACAATACTGGGGCTCCCACAGGTAGATGACAGCTCATTACAATCTCTGTGCACTTATGTATGGATAAGACCTCTGCTTGGGCCATGCGCTCCCAAAACCATAGAAGGGTAAGATTACACTTTCTAAAAAAAATAAGGAAATTCATTGCAAAAAACTTTGTTAATGCATCAGTTAGGGTTGAAGTGACAAAAGTATGGAAATGAGGCATTAGAGTTGACACCCTAACCACCCACATACCACCCCACCCCCACCATCCACAGACCAGCAAGTGACGGACTGTGCCCTGGGGTCATTGGGCCTAACTCTCACCCCATTCTCCTATACTGTACCCTGTCAGCTTTCTTACACATGGAATGGGTGAGAGTTAGGGCTGACAGCCGCAAAGGACACCCTATCACATGTTGGTCGGTGGAGGGTGGGGTGGGGTGGTATATGGGGGGTTAGGGTGTCAACTCTAATGCCTAATTTTCATACATTTGCCACTTCAACCTTAACTGATGATATATATATATATATCTTTTGCAAACAACTTCATTAAGACATCAGTTAGGGTTAAAGCGACAAAAGTAGTGAAATGCACAGATGAAGAGGCATCAGGGAATGGCATTAGGGTTGTCAACCATAACGCTCACCCCATTCCATTAGAAAATAAGCTGGGTGAGTGTAGCATAGGAGAATGGGGTGAGCGTTAGGGCTGACAACCCCAATACCACCCCCCCGATGCCTCTTCATTTGTGCAGGGTGGGGTGTTAGGGTTGGAAACCTTAACACCACATTTCCCTACTTTTGCCACTTTAACCCTAACTGATGCATTAACAAAGTTTTTTACAACTTATTTCCTTACTTTTTTAGATACTGTAATCATATCTTCATGTGCTTGTTTGGAGTGCAGGGCCCTCTGGGTCCTGTGCTCCAGTTCCTCCATAGAAGCATATATGTACATAGTTATGGGAGTGCAGATGCATACATGTACTTACCTGTGGAAGTGCAGGACCCTCTGGGCCCTGCACTTCCTTGTATATGCCAAGAGTGATTAAATGTCAGCTAGCCATGTTATTACTCCACCTGATGTACCCAGTACAGGAAAAATTCAAATTCTCACTGAAAATTAATTATGGGCAAGTTCAATGTTATTTTGAAACCGAAGGTTCAAAAACTAATTTCTGCCAGGATTTGAAAAATGACAGTTGTAACATACATTTGGTGGGGTAATAGAAATTCTATTTTCCAAATTGGTGAGAAAATATTTTAAGTTGAAAAAATTTACGAGCGTGCATTGCGCAATTGCAATGAACCATCATAACTCAGCCATTTCTTTGACATTTTGACACCAAATTTTCAACATGGCCTTTTGGGGGACCCACCTCATGAACGATGTGACTGTCATTATGCAAATCCTGCCTGAAAGATGAATTTGCTAAGCAACCACAAAATCACCTTTTGGGTGGGAGCTGAGTAATGACAACTGCATTGCTCATGAGACGAGTCCCCAAAAGGACATATTGAAAATTTGGAGTAAAAATCTTAAAACTTGGTGAAATTGTGGACCAAAGTTGAAACCCCCATTGAAATACATTGGACCACATTTACATTAGTTTCTCATATTGCAGTCACCAGTTTCACCAGCAAGACATGTCTTCAATCAGGAGAGTGGGTCTCGAACCTGAGACCTCTGCAGGTGAGTGACGCTGTGTGGGGATGACAAGGGGGGTAAAGGTAGGTGGTTGCACAGTGTGTTGTTGGTTGCAGGGTGCAGGTGTGATCACAGATGGATTTTTTCTTCTTACAGGTGACAAAAAAAAAGGACATCAAGGGACAGTTTTCTTTATTTCAGGGGAAAATAAACATAAAACTCTGGGAGTAAAGCCACTAACCACCAATAAGGCCAAAATAACTATTAGAGGATGGGGGACACCACTAGACACCAGGGTTTGAGTGGCACACTGCCACCATTATTATTAATGGCACATATTTTTATATCTATCTATCTATCTATCTATCTTAAAGTTTTAAATATATAAGCACTGCTGGACTGAAGCTAGGGGTGGGGGCTGACAGGGGTGGTCGTGTGGGGGATGCAGGTCAGAACAGCAATGGACTTTTTTTATCTTTCAGCTTACAATATTAAAAAGCAAGCCTTGTCAATGGAAGGTTTTATTATTTTCAGGGCACTGAAAGGCTTATTGATGGACAGGCTCATCGACAAAGGGATCAGGGGAAGACAATAGCTACCAATGGGGGAAGGGGGTAAATAATTTTTTGGGATGGTAGGGAGGTACCACTGGACACCAGAGAGAACCCCGATGGGAGTAGGGAAAATATAAATAAAAAATAAATAGATCTACTATAATAGCCGCGATTTAATTTCAATTACAAAAATAAAAGAAACAGCACAGGAACAATGACCAACATTTACTTTCAATTAAAAAAATAAATGAAACAGCACAGGGGACAATGGAGTGTGTGTGTGTGTGTGTGTGTGTGTGTGTGTGTGTGTGTGTAGGGGGTGCTACTAGACACCAGGGAGAACCCCAATGGGGTTAACATAGTAAATATATAAAAAAAAAACTATTTACAACATACAGTTCTATTATCCTTTTTCATCAGATGTTGTCATCCTTTCTCATCATGACAAAAAAGGATTATGATATCTGACAAAAAAGGAATTTGTTTGATGAAAAAATATTACCAGCAGGGCTTTTGAGTCAGAGAAGCCCTAATCCTTTTTTGCCATGATGAACAAGGATTATGTCATATCACAAAAAAGGAATTTGTTGATGAAAAAGGTTTAGGACTTCTCATGAAAAAGGATGAAATCTTGTAAACCCTTTTTCTTGAGACATCCTAGTCCTTTTTTGTCAGAGAATTCTCAGTCAGAAGTCAGTGTGCTTCTCCTGGTTAAACAATTGGAAAAAAAATTCCTTTTTCATGAAATGACAAAATCCTTTTTTGTCATCACAAAAAAGGATTAGGCCTTCTCCAACCAGATGGCCCTGCCGGTAATCCTTTTTCATAATGCCAAAAAAGGATTTTGTCACCTCAAAAAAAAAAGGAGTCCACTAGCAAAAAAAGATTAGGACACCTCATGAAAAAGGATTACTTTTTTAAAATCCTTTTTTGATATGCCCTAAACCTTTTTCATCAGACAATTCCTTTCCATGAAACAACAAAATCCATTTTCGTCATCATGAAAAAGGATTTTGTATTTTATTTTTTATTTATTCATTTGTTAGCTGGGTAAAGGATACTGGACCAAAGGCCCTTTTTCAGGTCCGACCCAGAACACTAAAACATTAAACAAGTACAAAAACAGACAATGCAAAATACAGTAACAAACATTAAATATAACAATCACAATGATATTTCATCAAGAGAAATTCTTTCAATTTTTTCTTAAAACCAACAATTGACGTAGCCTGTCGAATAGTCAAGGGGAGTACATTCCAATAGAGGGGACCAGCAATAAAAAAGGCACAGGAAGCAATTTTAAATTTAGGCAATTCAATAACCAGTATAGTACCATCAGATGAGTGCAGACTAAGGGGAACACTTCTCAAACTAATTAGGGCTTCTCTGATCAGATGGTACTCTCTAAAACTATGAAATGGGAGAAAGCAGTCCTATGTAACAGGGAATTTATGGTTAAATCACAAGTGAGGGAGAAAAAGAGGGTGAAATAGGCTTGCCAGCAATCTGGACATTAGGGTTGCCCAAAAGGGGTGGAGATACTGATCTGGCCCATAGCAAACCTAAATATGCACTTATTTGGTGATGGGCTTTCAAAGACCAATAGAGTGGAAAGGAGTGATGGGGTTTAGGTAACAAAGAAGATTTTATGTAGACTAAACTGTGTAGACTAATACAGTGGGTTTTGCATAACGATCCCTCCAATTCCAGTCAGATGGGAGTATAGGTGCCAGTCGAAAATATACCATCACTAAAATGTCACAGTAAGATCTTACTACCATGAAGGGCCCCATAATATAAAAAGAAGTTAGGGAGCCAAAGACCACCACTCACTTTGGGGACAGACATTTTAAAGTAGGCACAATGAATGGCACCATCCTTCCAAAGGAACCGTTAATTATCATTTGCAGTGGGTAAACAATGCTTTCATTAGAAAGACATTTAACATGCCCATAGGATATAGGATGCAAGCTAAAACATTCATTTTAACAATGTTAACTAGACCCCATGAAGAGAGAGAGGAAGGGTGGCCCATCTCTGCAGATCTTGTTGAAAAGATAGTAACAAAGGAGTCATATTATCTTTGACTAGGCAGGAGGAAGAGCATCTAGTTTTAATTCCCAGATAAATAATGGTCTTCAGCTCCCACAACAAGCCCATATTGACAATTTCCTTTACACACATAATTGTTGAGCGGAAGAAACTTTGTTTTGTTCATATTCAATTTGTACCCCGAAATTGCTGAAAAGCAATATACTTCCTGGAATACAACCTGTAGAGAGACAGGTGGTTCTTCAATGCATAATAATAGATCATCAGTGTCAGCTGAAAGGACATACCTACATTCACCTACATGGATACTTTTACAATTGGGGTTATTTTGGAGGTAATAAATTAAAAGTTTTAAATAAAGATTAAAAAGAGAGGGGCAGCCCTGTCTGGTACCACACTGCAGAAGAAAAGAGTTGGACAAGACTCCCTTGCATCGAACCTGGGCTATCAGGTTACTGTATAGCAATTTAATCCAGTTTGAAATTTCCTGCAGAAAACTGATCATACTTAAAACTGCAAAAAGATAGGGCCATGCAATGCAATCAAATGCCTTTTCATCATCCAGGGAGACCAAGACCACAGGGGATCTGTCCACCCTGGATGCTGAAATCAAATAATGCAGCTTCCAGAGGTGATCACTGGAGAGATGGCCTCTCTTAAAACCTATTCACAAGAAACAATCAACCCTTCCCAGACCTGTGATAATCTGTTGGCCAAAATAATTTCTAAAAGTTCGAGATCTGAATTAAGTAAAAACATTGGATGGTAACTGTCTGTAGAGGTCTCCTCTCTGCCAGGCTTCCTGATTAGCACTATCCAGGTCTCTGTAAAGGAAGAATCAGAGAAACCCAATTTGTACCCAAAATTATAAACCCGAACCAGGAGGTGGTCAAGTTCCTCTGCAAAAACTGAATAAAAATTATTAACAAAGCCATCCAGTCCTGGGACATTATCACGGGGAAGTGACTTTAGGGCCTCTGTAACATCAACAAGTGTTTATTGGGGCTTTCAGAATTTCCTGATGTGAGTATTCAAGGACAGAAAAAGGGAAGGGATCCAAATAGGCCTCAATATCAGCTAACAGTTGATGACCAGGAGGGATTCAAGTTAGCGTAAAATGAATGAAAAACTTTGGTTATACCCCAAGGATGAGAAACCACATCCTGTTGTAAGCGAGGCCATATTCTAGGAACATAATTGGAGGATTTCATGGTCTGGATCCTAAGGGCCAACTACTTACCAGCTCTTTTGCTTGACTCCAGGTATTTTACCTTAGTTCTTAGCAGGGCCAATTCTGCCTTTTGGGCAAGCAAGGTAACATATTGGACCCTTAGAATATGCAATTGGGACCAAATGTCAAGTGCAGAATATGATGAGAGGGTGTGCTCTAGAGATCTAATATCCCATAGTAGACTATCCAGATGGGCTTGTCTAGACTTTGTTCATTTAAATGTGAGGTGGATGCATTCACCCCTCATAGAGTATTTCAGCGCACCCCGTAATACATCAAATGCAGTAACCGAGCCTTCGTCCTGGTCCAAAAAATTATGTAGGTAAGACCAAACAGATTAAAGTATCTCAGGATCTTGTAGGAGCTGAACATTGAGGCGCCATGGGAGTCGCGATCCTCCATCCCACGGATGGTGCATATCAGATTTACAGAGGCATGATCAGATAATTCCATTGAGAGCATCTCTGAGGACAGAGCTCCCAAAAGAGATTCCTGATTTATGAAAAGATGATCCAGCCTGGAATATGTTCCATGGGGGAAGAATAACATACATACATATATATATATATATATTGTCTGGCAGTGGGATGGAGGATTCACCATGGATCCACAAAGCCCAGTCCATCAATTAAGTCTCATAAACCTTGTTGTCCTGGGGAGAGTCTTCACCTATATATGCCAGATTTGTCAATATCAGATTGGCATATGGTATTCCAATCCCCTTCAATCAGCATTGACAAGTGGTCAAAGGGAGTTAAAGTAGGAACTATTTTAGTGAAAAGGGTAGGGGAAGCCACACATGGATCATATACCAACCCCAACATGACCTTAACCAACCCTAATTTCCCATACAAAAATATAAAATGCCCCTCAGCATTCCAGAATTCTTTGATCAAAACAAAAGGGATGTACTGGCCAACCAGGATAGCTACCCCCATCCCTCTTGGTACTACAACTATTCCCATAGGCCTGCCCCACCCATGTCCATCTGAAGAGGTGAATATCCTCTCTCCTAATGTGTGTTTCCTGCAAATAAGCAATTCTGGCACTCGATTTCTGGTGATGACGAATCACCATATAGCACTTACTTTCCTCCTGCCTCCCTCTTGTATTCCAGGTAATATACATATGACTCGACATAGAAAACAATTCAGAAACTCTGTTTAAATACTAAAGGAGTCCCTACCATATCTACTTCCTTTCTGAGATCCTGAAAAACCCAGCTAAGTCCCACTACAAAAACTACAAGACATTGTATTTAAAACATCAGCCCCTCAAACAATAAACAACAAATGTCCTTCCCACAAAACAGTAAACCTCTAAGAACCCCCGGTCCAAGTGACTGCAACTCCAAAACATCAACCAGGCCCATGGCACAACTACCCATACCAAACCCACCCCCCCTGAGAATAATGAGATAATAAGTTAACATACACATATAACATCCTGCAAAACATTTAAACCTAGTGATACTAAAGTCTAATAAGAAAGATCCAACAGTATTAAAGTGCAACTATAAGAGGTAACCGGTATACAGTAAGTGACTAAGCCTTGTGGCTACAATAAGGGAGTTAAACAAGACATCTATCACCCTAAGATCTCTCACAAAATCATATAAAAACTATATAGAATTGTCATTGCAATGGAAATGAAACAGAAGTTACATAAAAGGGAATAACGGCACTAAAAAACAAGCCAGTAACATCAGTGTTAATAATTAAAGTCCTTAAAGCAGCCTCTGAGGGGTAAAGAAAGGCTGGTGTTCAAAGCCACAATACCGCTGACTGGTTAGAAGACTCCAGAAGCAGTGATCTGGAAAAGTGCATTGTGGAGAGTCCGAACAAAAATGTTGGCTGCACATTATCAAGCTGCCGAAACAACAAATAGTAGTATGGGGAAAATCTTATAATCAGTTGCAGGTGATACAGTCTTTAAAGCATGCCAGAATGGAACAACAGAAACCCACCTTCACACAAGATGATGAAGTCCATCATGTCATGCTGCCCGTAGGGCATCCTTGATTAACAGCACAGGGAATAAGAACTTTAGTGTTGCAGAGTCAAACAAGTGTTCCCTTTGTACATAACACAGCCAACAAGGTGTAAAGGAGAAATACTTATCAGCAAATACACAAACCAGGAGAATCAAGTGCAAATGGTAGCATACCCACATAGGGATTAAGGAGGAATCCAAAAGTAGTGGAGGGGACAAGGAGCATTAATGACAGTGGCTCTAAGTATTAAGTTTAAGCAATAATGACTGAAGAGACAGTCATTTCCTAGAGATTAGTGACTGACTGGGGGGAGGGTGGTCCAAGGCGCAACTGAGGGTCACCCAGCTGGTTGTTATTAGACAGGAAATGACCAACTCTGAGGTCATTATTGTGACTATAAGACTAATCGCAATAATGACAGTATTTGTAAACTTTTTTTTCCGGGCAGCGCATGCCAGCACTGGTTCCTGAGGCATGATTTGTGGGCAGGTATGCTGACTTGGTGGTGGTAGAAGCAGTCATGATGTGCGTCGGGTACAGGAATACACAACTGTTTGATACAGTTTCTTTTTTTTTAACATTTCTTAATGTAGACTAAAAGTAGCGCTGAAATACTTATTTTGTTTTGCCACCACTGCCATCAGTGTAGAGTGCTACGATTAGCCATGTGGCTGCTGTGCTGGGCATTTCTAAGAGATTTCAGACTGGCATGGCATCCAATAAGTGAGCTTCATTAGCTCATGAATAATTAATTAGGCTTATAAGAGACCTTAAAATATAAAAGAATACCAGTGTTCGAGTTCAATATCTAGGCAGTCAGCAAGAAAGCTCTGGGAGCTGAAATGAGTATAATACCAGGTGATCAAATGAAGTCTGGTGCCGCTTGATAACAGATTGCAGGGGTCATAGATATCAGAGTGGAGACCCCCAAAGTAAGCAAGTAAGAATGATGTGTCCCATTAGTAAATGTCCAAACAGAGAGGTAAAGAATCTCTCACATTCAAGTATAGGAAAGTCCATCAGGCCACTCTGCCTGTATATCTTCTTTCTATAACAGTATGGAGAAAGAAGCCAAAAGCCAGTGAATTAAACTGGGGTCCCCGATACGTATGAGTCCATCAGCATAAAATAAGGAAACAACTGGCAAGCAGTCCACAAGTCACGAGGAATCAAAGCATACAGCAACTTACTCACATGATATTGAGAAAAAGTATTCTAAGGATCCCTTTTTGTGAGGTGTTAAAATCCATTTTTGTCATTGCAAAATCCTTTTTCATTCCATGCATCTATCCAAAAGACTGAACTGAACATACTCAGAACCTGAAATTTCAAAATTTAATAACTTTGAAACAGATTAATATTTGTTTTCACCAAACCAATACTGGCTTATTCTTTGTGGTAAGCTCTTTCTACCCTGAAAATTTCAGACCAAAATTCAAAATGGTTTGACCACAGCATAATGAGGAAAAAATAGTCAAAAAGGTGGATTTTTATGTATTGTCACTATGTGCAGCATGAAATCCACCTGACTGACACAAAACTTGGTATATCAAGAGATCCACCCCATGGGACAGCACATACCAAATGTCATGCAAATCCATTGTGCAGCTGCAAAGTTATGAAAGTGCAAAATTTCAGGTTTAACATTTAAGTACTTACTCATTACTAACTATAGGGGCATGACCATGCCTATATATATATATATATATATATATATATATATATATATGTATTTTTTTCTGTGCATAATGAAAGTAGCAGGGTAAGCATGTAGAAAAAAGAGATTTATAATCAGTGTTTGGGGCACTTTGAGATTTGTCCTTAAATTTGTAATAGGCAGTGTTGGGAACTTAGCTCAGAAGATTGATCTTAAGAGCTGAGTAGATTCAGAAAGCCCTGTTTGTCATTGGGGGTGGAGCTGCCAGAGGCTTAGTGCCTTCTAAAAAGAGCACTATGAAAGATTTCCTTGCCCAGAATGTCCCATCGTGCTCGTGTTCCAGCACATGAGTGGAAAAGTATAGGAGTGGAACAGATATCCTAAGGCATCTGTGGCTTACCACAGATAAACAGAAGGAAAGATAAAGTACAGCTGGAAAGTGACAAATTAGTAATAATAAAACCAGTGGACAAGGGAGGGAGGTACAGTTGTTATGCAGTATAGTCAGGGCCCTTAGTGCTCTGTGGCACTTTGTCCTGATTTCTGCAGCAGGGCTCCTAGGCTTCTGTGGCAGCATTTTCTGATTTTTGCAGCATCATTTTTTCCAATTGTGTGGCAGAATGTAGTCCTGCCATTGGCCAAAATATGATGTGATGTCATCAATGACATCACATACTGAGCATACAGCAAGGGCTTCAGAATAAATGAGATGGGGAAGGGAGCCGAGCACTATAGAAAAACTTCATATTTAAATGAGAGTTCACCTAATTCTGCAACACTATATATATTCTGTGGCATGATGCAAAAATTCCACAACCACAGAATCACAGAATTCCAGGGGCCTTGAATATAGTTATTATAAAGAAGAATGCTTATGACAACACAATGACACAGAAGCATTTGTCAAAATACAAACAATATCCTATGAGGACCATTCAACTCACATCACCGAAATAGTTGAGCTTCTGATAAAAGACAGATAGAAGAATGAACAGTGGAACAACTTATCAATACAAATCCATGCACAACACTATTTTACATTTTGTCTAAAATACACATAGGTCCAATTAAACCACTGGTATGACCCATTATTTCAGGATTCGGTTCCATAACTGAATCATTATCTGTTTTTGATGATCATTACTGTAAACATCTGGTATCTATTATTACACCATAAATTAAACCTGCAAAGCATTGTATAATATTATTAGAAGACTTCAATAAATGAGTAAGGTGTCTCAATAACTACATTCTAGTTGCCATTGATATAAAAGTTTTATACAAGTATACCACACATCATGAGTCTTAGAGCATTACAGAAAACTCTAGAAAGAAGAGTGAGATCCCTAAAACTGACCTAATAATAACCCTCAGTGAAACTGTAGTTAAAACAATGTTATGTTTGAAGAAAACTCATTTTTGCAAATCAAGGCAACAGCAATGGGGGCATCAATGGCCCCCACATACAGTATGTAAATATGTTTGTGGCTCAGTTTGGGAAAAGATTTCACAGAAAGTAATGGGAATGTGTATAAAGATTCTATCATATTGTGCAAGTGCTTTATTGATGCTATATTAATTATTTGGGAAGGTACAGAGAAACAAATGAAAGATTTCTCAGATACCATATTAATGATTGCAATATATACTTTGGCTTCACATCAAATTTTTTGTTCATAAACTATGATTCACATCAAATTCTTTGGACCTAATCATTATCAAAGATGACAAATTCAACAGATCTCTACAGGAAACCATTAGACAAGAATACAATGTTATACACCAAAAGCAATCATCCAGTGACACTGAAAAACAGCATCCCATACAACCAATATTTGAAAGTAAAGAGAAACAGTGAAACACCAGAGAAATACTATAATTCAGAAGACATACCAGTACAATTCCTGGAAAGAGGATATCTTATTTATTTATTTCATTTGGTTTTTGTTTACCGGGTAGGTGGGCTAGCCATAGAGATGACTATTTTCAGCCACGACCCGGGAGGATTACAACATAAGGGAAAAAAGGAAAAAACATTGCAAGTTCAGCATATCACAATTTGGAGGAATAACATGTACAGCATAGTTACAGATAGGCAGAGTTGTGTTCACGGTGAAAAAATACAAATGGGGCAGAGTATGTACACTAGAGACATAACAAGCTATCTAATATGTAATGAGAGCTAGGCAACAAGAATACAGTACCCTAGTAAGTACACAGTAAGTGCACATTTAACAAATACTATTTATGAAGGTAAATCAACATACAGGCATACAGAATCATCATCCAAAACAGCTAACAGAGCATAACCATGGTTCTAAGAGAAGAAACGGTAGGGCTTTACACAATAGGCAGATGGGAGATGGGAGAGAGAGAAAGGGATCATGGAGGTTTAAAACAGATGCATGGGTTTGAAGCAAGTAGGTAGGCGCAAAGCTCTTTCTTTAAAGAGGGCATGAGAAGATGCATGGCAAGCTGTTACTGGTAAGGAGTTCCATTGCTGTGTGGCATAGTGAGAGAAAGCTTGGAAACCCTTTAAGGTTTTATACCTGGGTATTTGCAGTAGGGACTTGTCAGTAGAGCATTGGCCATAGGAGGATGTTTGAGAAGACAGTAGCATAGCCAGACTAGCAGGAGATTGTGAACTGATTACATTATTGACTAGGGAGCAAACTGAGTTGAGTCTCGGTGCAGTAGGTGATAGCCAGTTTAGGTCTGAGTAGAGTTGGCAGTGGTGTTTGAGTCTAGGGGATGAGGATGCATAATGGCAAATGTTGTTATAGGTGGTGTCCCAGGCATGAAGCGTTGTTTTAGGCGTGGCCCTGTATGTGACCATTCTTTAAGTCAGGGTTGGAATTAGGATGCCACAGACAACAACCAGTCTAGCCGATGGAGTAAGTGTATAGCTAGATCTATAAGCAATGCCTAGCTTAGAGTTTACCAATTTACAAGTGGATTTGACATGGAGATCAAAGCCTAGGGTCTGGTCAAGGATAATCCCAAGATATTTGAATTAGGTAACTATATTTAAGGGAGGGGAGCCTGGACAGAAGACCTCAATGTTATTGTTGCAGGATTTAAGCTTAGTTGAGGACCCAAACAACATAGCTTGAGTTTTCGATACATTGAGGACCAGTTTGTGATGAAAGAGCCAAGTTTGGATTTTATGAAAGTCAGAGGAGAGGCATGAGTTTATGTTAGACAGGTCTTTGGAGCTAGTTTATAGAATTATATCATCTGCATACAAGAGAGATGAACATGAGATGAGATTAAGGGTAATGCTGTTAATAAATATGGAGAAAAGAAGGGGCCCCAAAATGGATCCTTTGGGGACCCCAACACTTAGAGTAGCCTGGTTCAAGAGGGTGGAAGCATGATAAAATATTACAAGATGAAAAAAACAAAAGTGGACTGGAGACAGAGGGAAATATTATTGAAGGATAAACACAAACAAACACACACAAATCAACAAAATAACTATGTCAACAGCTTACTCTGATATTTTGCAATCCACAGATATAGGGGCAAGAACTTTATCAAGGTTCAGAAAAATCTAATCTTGCTATGCAGTTACAAATGGAGACACAAATGTGAACATGTTATGCACATTACAGAAACACACTGAAATAATATAGTTATTTGCATACAGTGTAACTAGCCAGTGATCTCAAATTTAATTTCTTCTGATCACTCGCAGGGTGACAACAGATCAGTTTTCCTGCAAAAAAAAAAAAAAGAAAGAAAGAAAAAAGATAATTAATACTCAGTACATTGAAAAAGACTGTTTATACAATAGGGGTGAGCAGATACACCACTGAATAAACACATGTATCCTCATGACTGTATGGATAAATTGACAACTGTGTGGATAAACAAAATTCATCCATACAGTCATGAATTTATCCACACAGTCAAAACGTCACCATCTCTGCTCTGCTTCCTTTAAACTGCAAGCCCTACATAACTCCGCCCACCTGCTGACCCCACCGCAACATGGCTCTCTCACTCACAGTCAAAACACTTTGGCACCTCTGCAAAATCCCCACTATCTTGTATCCTTCAAAAGACCAACTAAACAATTCTGCACTCCTACTAAAAAATGACAGACCATGTAACTCTCACCAAACGAGAAACACAGTCACCATATTGTAAGCACTTTATAGCCCTCCCACATCCACTCTATGGCCTATCACACACCACTTTAAACCTTCATCATGGGACTACCAATAATCATACACACAAACAGAAATGTGGAATACAAAGCCAAGTCACTGTGGAAAAACAGCACAGAAAACTATAACTTTGCTAATAAAAACAAGTAAAATAGAAAAATAATCAACACACCTTCCTGCTGTATAAATTAAATACATGATGCTGGTAATGGAATACACTGTTTATCTGAATTCATGGAGACTGACCTCAAGAACCATCACTCATGGCTCTGCTATACTCTGCCACTTGTGAGGTTACCTGAGGTCAGTCTCCACTCATTCAGATAAATAGTGTATTCCACCACCAGCCATCACGTATCCCGTATTTTCACTGAAATACAACTATGTAAAATAAAATTGCTGTTGCTTAGCCCAACATCTCTGAGGAAGGGACCAAAATGGTCTTGAAGCATTAGCAGCAAAAGGGAAAAATAACTAGATAACTAAAGGAATAAATAATATAAGAGAGCAGAACAAACATTATGGTTTTGAAGACACTGTATCATCAAAGAATGCAAAACAAATATAAAGGATGTTAAGTTCATGGAATACATGGATTACAAATACAATATCTGTGTTCATAATTGAATTTATTTGAAGGATGTTAAGTTCATGGAATGCATGGATTACAAGTATCTGTGCTCATTATTGAACTGTTATGAAATATTATTGGATGCTGTTACAAAGTAATAAAAATGGTAGAGAACCTACATTGCTTTTTTGATTTGTAGTTAATAATCGGTTTCTAGTGAGGTCTCCTCATTTCAATAGAATACATTGTTAATGAAAAATGAACCAGGGAAATGGAAATAATTTACTTAATTATGCCTTAATTATGACAGATGAACAGAGGTGCCGAGAGGTGCTGCAGGAGAAAGAGGATTTACTATGCGCTCTCTGGCCTGTGAAGGAGGTCAGAGAAGCAAACTAACATACTAAAATGCCAGCAGACTAGGCCTAATGGTCTCTTGAGTCTGAACGATTTTCAGCACCCACACTGAGGGCCGATTTTGATGTCCTCCCCTACCCCTTGGGTTATACTGTCCCCAGTCCCAGATGTTCCACCTGTATTGGGCCTAGTCAGATTTACTTTCCCCCTTTGCCTGTCCCATCCCCTCTTAAACCTGTCCACAGTCTCCACCTCTACCAGCTCACTGGGCAGTGCATTCCATGGCTCCACCACCCTTTCAGTGAAATAACATCTTCTCCTCCTCTCCCCTCTGAGGCTGCCCCCTTCCAGCTTACACCCATGACCTCTTGTTGCCCCACCCTCCTTCCTTTGGAGCACCCTGACTGGACCTGCAGCAGGGGGATAGTGCTGACATTTTTTTTTGAAAAAGGTAGTCCACCATTGCCTCTCTGCTTATCCCCTTTTCAGCTGAGGTTTTTGTAAACCTTTGTCAGTGTGGCTCTCCCCAGAGTGTATCTTTGTGCCCATACAGGTCTTGCTGGTGATGGTGATTGTAACCCAGGGGCTGGTCTCCCTGAGACAGGATAAGATCTGAGGGTTGACCCAAAAGTTTGAACAAAGGAGCCATTTGGAGCAGTTGGAAAGTCTGGGGGGATTGGGAGCTGCACTCAGAGAACAAGAGAATTTCTCACCTCGCCTCTACATCTTGTCAAAGAGACAGTTTTCTGTTTTTGTTTGATTCTTGTTGACTCGTGCTGTTGGATGCTGATATACGCTGTTATATGTTGTTACCCACCTAGGAATTAGTACTGTTACCCCCTAGGAATGATTGAATTTATATTTTTATGTTTTTTTTACATCTTTTAGACTACTCTTCGCCAAGCACTAATAAGCATTAATGCTAACATTTAGTATTTACAGTGAAAGCCATGAGACAGCAAGCTAACACTGTTCTGTGTGCACTGTGCTTTGTGTTTTGCTAGTTTTGTAAGTGTACTGTCACTTTTAGACTCTTATTAATGCACCATTGTTTATATCTTATTATACAATGGCAAGAGAAAATCCTGGTCCTTGATTGGTCAGACTGGGACTGGACCCGGGATGTTATCCCAGCATAACATCCCGGCTCTAGTCCCAGTACAGTCACGACCGCATGGCAAGTTTTAAAAAAATCCATCCACAGCTGTCCGTTGCTTCCTGCTCGCACTGAAAGTGAAAGCCGCATTTCCGATCGGCTTCACAGCAGTCACAGCTCTCACACGTTCCCCAAACAAGCTTTGTTTATTTCTAAAAAGGAAAAAAAACTGAAATCAAAGCCGTCTTCAGGATTAGTGAGCATTTAGCATCACAGCAGTCTCCTGCTCTTTCTCCGGTGCCCCCACCAACACCATCATCTGCTCACACTGAAAGTGAAAGCCGATTCGATTGGCTTCACAGTAGGCACAGCTCTCACACGCTCCCAAACAAGCTTTGTTTATGTCTAAAAAAAGAAAGAAAAACCTGAAATCAAAGCTGTCTTCAGTATTAGCATCACAGCATTCTCAAGCTCTTTCTCCGGTGCCTGCCTCATTTGCCCGTTGTACTAATGCTCACTCGTCGTTCAACTCATCTTTCTTCTATGTCTTTTTTTTCTTTAAATACATGAATCAATAGCAGGAGAAAAACACTAAAGAAAGGAACCCAGTATGAGAACATCTAGAGGAGCGGGTGAGGGGGGAGACACACCTATTAGAGACCTGCAACAGACACACAGAAAAACAGCTCCACCTGCTGTACAAACAGTATAAGGCACTATTTTTCAAATCTGCATCCTTCCACAATAAAAAAAAAACTTAAAAAATACAATTAAAACCGTATTTTTTTAACCATTTTCTAATGTAAATGTAAACGAGCCATTGGACATTAGAATATAATGCTCTCCAGGGTGGTATGCTGGACAACATCCCCATAACACCCACCCTGTTGGGCATTATTCCTTTATTTTAATACTTTATTACCAACTTTTATTACAAACTTTTTTTTTAAGCTTTCATGCTGCTTGCCAAATCAGGTGATTAGGTGATTTGCTCTAGCCCCATTAAAGCACATGCTTGAACACCTATTCAACAGATCTATCAGAACTCTCTAAGTGGAGGTAAAACAGAGAGTACAGAGATGTTTGTGCATCACAGTTGTGGACACTGTTCATTTTGTAACTCTTGTTCTCTTCTTTTAAAAGTATTTGACTTTGTATTTGAAAGTACATTTTATTATCGGTGCTTTATCTAAAAAAAATAAATTAATAAGTCACAACACAATTGAGAGAACCCAGATGTTTAGGTCTGCAACTTCCTAAACTGTTCTTTGAAATTGGAAAGTGAGAGCTGCAAGCTTGTGGGTTGCTGTAGCAGCGACAAGCAGCAATATTTGTATGAGATACGAATTCCCTCGAGAGAGAGTAAGTAAGAAGTTCTGAGTACTTATTGAGTACTTACTCTGTTCCTAACAAGTACATTGTGTTTAAAATCTTTAAATATTTAAAACATTTTGAATTTAAAAGGCACTGAAGGTACTTTGAGAGCTCCTTGGAACTATGTAGCTTTATATACTTCATACCTGTTTTATGCCAGCCTTTTTTGCCCTATTTATTAAACATTGTGTAGGTATGGAGAACTTATAGATAGGGGTTTGGGGCAAAGTTATTTATATTATATGTAATTCTCTGTACAGATTTAATTGTTAATATATGGGTTTTAATTAATTAATTGATTGGTCAAATTAATTTCATTGGGTTGGCCGATCTAATTGATTTTATATTGTAAGTAAGGCTTCCACATTTCTGTGTCAGTTCTTAAAAGAAATCTTCTCCCCTTATATTTTAAATAGTGAAATATCCTCAAGAAGTTAACTTCCTATCCTGGAAGGGGCGGCTTAAGGAAAAGTCTAAAACTGAGTGATTGTGAAGAAGTAATTGGTTCCATCTTCATGAAGGGCATAAAGCCTCGAAGAAGGCAGAAGTTATCTTGAATTAAATCTTTATATCCATCTCAAGACTGTCTCTGAATAAGTGGCTGGCATTTACAAATTTACTAATTGTGCGCCTAGGACTTGTGTTTCATTTCATCTTGAACCTAAAGATTGCTCAGATATAAAGTAAGGTGGATTTTTATACTTGAATTTAAAAGAACATTTTAAAAAGGACATTTGTGAGTACTTGAGAATTTGAGAAGAAGGGACAAACCTGAGGAGAAGAGATAACCAAGCAAAGAAGTCAGCTATGCTTGAGTCATAAGAGTCATTTTTATGTATTACAAGGGAATATTGTGGTAATTTGTCAAGTGCTAAATACTGTATTATATTGAATTAATAAAGGTTGGATATGTCCTGTTGTGAAAAATTTGAATACGATGAAATGAATAGTAGCAGGTAAAGATAGTTTTATGGATATTAGAATAACCTTAGATGCAACTATAGCAGTAAGACATGAAATAATTTCAAATAGTGATAAGGAGGATGCTATTAGTCAGATTATAACCAATGAGAAAAAAAGGATCATCTATCTCTAAACAACCCCTTATAAGTACATATATGAAATGAGTGGAAATTGAACATAATGTAGTCTGGAAGGCGATGAGGAAGAACTACACCTTAAAAGAGGAAGAAAACAATAAGGGACTCGAAATCAGCTGTAGTGATATCTTGGTTATGGAAGACTCCCTTAGCACGGGGGTATCCTCTTCTGATAAAGATTCAGAAATCAGTAATGTCAACTCAAATTACACAATAAGCATATTTGATGAAACAAACTGATTGAGAATTTGTGAAAAGGGTGAAAATACCATAAATCTTCTTAGCTGGAGCATAGCCAGGTTAAAAACAAAACTGATTGATAAAAATTGTCTGGCAGCCGGCCCAGTGGTGCTGAGGGTTGAGGTGCTGGTGCCACACCTTGAGCCACGCTGGTGATCCAGATTCAGGAATGAGCCCAGGTTGACAGGGGTCAGCAGAGGAAAGAGAGGACTGAGCATCTGTAGACTGCTGTCCTCTCTTTGGGGAGGGATCTGGGGTCTGCCCAGTGCAACAGCAGCCCCCGGTGGAAGCTGGTAGGATGTGCACACATTGGGGTACAATGTAGAGGGGTGGAGCTGCAGCAAATGTCCCCAGATGTCATTGAATGACTGAGTTCTGAGGTGGCAGACCGAGGGACACATAAGAAAAAAATCCCCTACCTTCAGGGAGATGATAGAACCACCAGTGACCTGTGTTCACATGCCCAATGTCAGCTGCAGAAACCCAGCAGCATCCTTGGAGACTCTGGGCTTCTCAAGGGTCTGGAGAGACTGGAGTCCTGAAGTCAGGCAGTCAGGTACTTAGCACCGAGAGTGGATTTCTGAGAAATGCCTTGAAAGGTGGGAGCAAAAACAGAGTCAACAAAAAAAAAAAGTCTGGCATGGCTGAAAAATGTTATTGTATTTTTACTGCAGGAAACTTGGATGGGGTGGCAGATAAACAGGTAATGGATGGGTATAGAGCATGGATCTCCTCTGCACACAGGAAGAGTAAGTTAGGGAGCTCTAAAGGTGGACTTGCTATTTATATTAGTGCAGTGCTTGACTTAAAAAAGTAGAAACAAGTATGTATAATGAGTTTTACATCTACACGATAATTATGAGCGATAGTAGGGTTTGGATGTCATTCAAAATTTACATTCTCCCGGGGGCTTAACCAAAAGGATTTAAAAACAAATCATTACAAGCATAGGTAATGGTCTTGAATCACTTAAAACTAGATTTCCTGGAGCATTGTTAATTTTAGCTGATAATTTTAATCTACATGTAGAAAGTGAGACTGAGGAACCCACAACTGATTGGTGTGTGGATGATGCTGTAAATATACTGTAAATATTCCCATAAGATAATTTAAAGATACGAGGTTAACTCAAAAAGGTAAAACATTGCTGCAATTTTTAGGAATGTTTGGGTTGAGGATACCGAATGGAAGAACAAAAGGTGATTGGTAAGGGATTATACATTCCCTACAGAAAAAAGGAGGTGGTGTCTTAGACTTGTGTATAATTTATGCTATGGACTAGCCAGCCATTAAGCAGTTCTAGAAAAGTGATCATTTCCCTATTGAATGCGTCCTCATCTCAAACTTCAAAAAAATTATTATAAACCAAACTTCAGAAATAGAAGCTAATCAGCATATGTGTATCAAGTATGGCAAAAAATTAAATGGAATGAATTTATGAAAGAAGCTATAATAATATAATTAATAGTGGGATTACAATAGGAGCAGTATCTAGAATATACAACTCAGAGGCGGAGGATGTGGCAATTACTCTAAAAGAATTAGATAATCTGATGAATGTATTTGAAAAACAGCTATGCACAAAAAAGAGAAGCATATCAAACACCGACACTGGGGCAGATAAACCATGATTTGACATGGAATGTAAGCTTCTTAGGAAAAATATCAAGAAAGTACAAAGACTTAGAGTAAAAGTAATCACACAACCTTTCCTGAGAGCTTTAAAAAATCTTATGAATGAATATAGAAACTTAAGGCTTACAATAATAAATTATGGGAAAATTTACAGGAGTGTATATGGAATAAAGATATGAAAACCTTTTGGCTACTCATTGCCTTTGGTTGTGATGAAAGAAACATACAGTATAATATGTATGGTATGATTAAAGAAGATTAATGGACTGAACATTTTTATAGACTTTATAATGATGGTAAACATGTGGAGATGGCAAAACAGATAGTACATTTTTTATAGTTAGGTCGGGTGCATTTACCTTTTCTGTTAAGGAAGTTAAGACAGTAATAATGGCACAAAAAAGAAATAAGGCAGCAGGTGTCGATGGATTACCAGCAGAAGTATTTCTGCACAACCCAGACTGCTGGGCATACGTGCTTGCTCCTATATTTACAATAATAAGTCATCATTTAATACTGCCCAATAATTGGAATAAAGGAGTTATTGTTCTATTATTTAAAAAGGGAGATAAACAAGACCCCAAATGATATAGACCAATTACTTTACTCCCAGTAATGCAACAGATTTATACAAGGTTAATCTTACATAGACTAGTGGCTTGGGTAGAAGATAATGATTTGATCTTAAAGTTTCAGTGTAGATTTAAAAAACAGCATAGTACTTTAGATCTGATTTTCACCTTACATTTTCTCATAGATAAATATGTACATGGGAGGAAATGATTATTGTATGTTTGTTTTATTGGCATCAGGGACGTATTTGACTCTGTGAATAGAATGAAACTATGGGATACTTTGGAAGATTTAAAAATAGATCCCCAATTACTGGCAGTAATAAAAATGTTACATTTTAATACATCAGCTCAAATAAGATACACCAGGGACGGTGCCTTGTCAAAAGAAATTGCAGTGGCTAGAGGTGTGAAGCAAGGCTGCTTATTAGCTCTGATTCTATTTGATTTATATATTGAGAAGTTAGTAAAGGATATAAATAGTATTGATACATTTGCCCCTTCTATTAACAATGAAAAAACACAGCTATTATTATATGCTGATGATACCATTGTTATCTCACAAACCCCACGAGGTTTAAAAAGAGGTATGTCTAGTATTATGAAGTCTCTAGAAAGTTTAGATTTCTAATTAAATGTAGAGAAATCAGAAATTATGGTGATAGGAAATAGTAATAATATAAATAAAGTTTGGACAATTAATGGAAAAAGTTTTGAAATTGCAAAGGGGTATAGATACTTAGGCATTATATTCAATGCAAAAGCTTCTTGGAAAGTACATGTGGTAGATATAAAGAACAATTCTTATAAAACCACAGGGGTAATAAGATCCTTTGCCAATAAATTTACAAGTAACTCTTTTACTGCTCTGAAAAATGCTTTTGAAGCCAAAATAATGAGTCAAACATATGGGAGTGAAATAGGGGGTCTTTACACTGATAATTGTAATATAGAAACTATCCAAAACTATCATTTTTTAGGAACACTTTGAAGCTCCCCAGAGATTGTCCCACAGGTTAATCCTTGTTAAGATAAGGATAATTATAAGAGCAATAAAGCTGTTGGGTAGAATAATGAAAATGGATAGTGATTGACTGCCAAAAATGTGTTGGCAGGACTGTTTACATACACTATCAACTGTTAGACACAGTGGAAATTGGTTTCATAATCTGAATGATATACTTAAAAATTCTGGTCTGGTAGAATTATGGTCTAGTCAAGCAGTAAATAATATAGATGTATTTGTAAGTAATGTTATTATAAGATTTAAAGATATAGCAATACATGAAGATGTGGGAAAAATTCACAATCTTGATGTTAACAGATTATACTCTAGGGCCAAGAACTACTGGGGCACTGAAAAATATCTTGTAAAATGTGAGAATGTAATGTGTAGAAGAATTTTGTGTTCATTAAGATTAGCCAGCTTAGGTAATCCATACTATACAAAATCACACATGCCCCCACAATGCAAAGCATCATGGGCTGCATATGCAAATCACCACAGAATGTTATGCTGGTCCAACTTTAAACAGAATTGCATGGTATCCATACTATAATACAGATAGACACCTTGGAAAACAGAACAATGGCAAATGTTTGTGTTGTAAGAAAGACATTTTTTCATACCATATTTGAATGTGACATTTGGAGTGACAAAAGAAAAGATACATTTCTCCAATATTACCAAAATAGAACAGAGAAAGGAGTGCTGACAATATTGTTTTCTTCTTAAATTGAAATAAAACAAAGATTATGTGAGGGGTATCAAGATTTTTTAATACTACTTAGGTTCAGATATTGTTACATGCTTGAGAAACTTTTGTACTTAATTGTTTTATTGATTTTAAAAACAGAAAACATTACGGAAATATTTAAGCAAAACACAAACATAACACACACAGTCTGTGGTCTTATTTATAAATACAGGTGTCAGCCAACTGTGGCTGTACAACAGGATCAACAGCTGTTCTATTCTACAACAGAGAGTCTGAGTCATAGAAAGGTTTATGCAATCTAAAGCATTGGAAAGTGGACCTACCTTCCAAGTGTGATGAGCTGTGTGACCAGGTAGGAGGTACTGCCGCTGATTGCCAAGGCCTAGGAATCAGAAAGTTGTACCTTCCAGTGGTCATACAGCAGCATTATCTGAAAGGAAAGGTCACCACAAAGGAACTAGAGCAATAATGAGCAGATTATGTACATTCAGGAGTAAAGTAAGCTGACATCCATCCGGTTAAGAAGCTAATGTCAATAACTATTTACATACTGTCAGTTAGGTACCTTATTCAGGATCAATAAGTCATATCCATGCACAGGCCCTTTAATAAATTTCAATCCAATATAGTATAATACCCCTTTTTCCACCTATACCAGCCCTGACTGCCAGGAATGCCATATATGGCTCCCAACATTTCTGTAGTGACTGAATTTGTCCTAGTATCAGGTGTAAGCTTGTGAAACTTTTAATATTACAGATGTATACATTTTTGCATAAATAGTGTTATATGTTTATATGACAAGGAGATTATGTGTTTATTTATATATGAAATGTAATACATTTTTTGTGATGTTTTACATTTTCTTATATAAATTGAAACTGAATTTACTTAATTATGTTGTCCTTTATTTTTCACATTGTTCCTCTACCCCTGCCTGGTAAACTCTCCTACTAGTTTTTGAGGCAGCCTCCCATTTCTTTAAAATCCATTATCCTAAAGTCTAGGACTCTCTTCCTCATGTAGTTTGCCTCTGCCCCTCATGTTAATGAAAGCCACATTGTATGGTGATCATTGATACTTGGTTCCATGTCATAAAGGTGAAAATTGTTTCATGACTTACATATCAGTGAGTGCACAATGCCAAAAACAGAAGCAGCGACTGTGCACAACAGCGGACCCACAATCAGTGAGGGTCTGCAACATGGTTGAGCTATAACAATATATTACACTTTTTATGCAGGGTGCTATGACCCACCCATGGGAGGGGCTTTGTTCCCTGCTGTACCCAACTTTCTAATAATAAGCAACTCTGGGGAGGGTGCTGACACTACAGTACTGGAGACAGCTGGTGAGGGGGCTATTCGGGCGGGGGAGACTCCATTGATGACAAAACTGGGAGACTGGGGCACAGCCCCAAAAATAAAAAAATCCAAGTACTGCAAACACCCAAAAAGAATACTATCCCCACCCAGCACTGAACCCTGAACCCTGAACCCTTCAACACTGCAGCCATCCACCCTCACCACCAGACCACATTGCTAGCTCCACAGTGCCCTGGCAAAACTATCTCCCATGTACCTGTTCCCCTTGATCTTCCTCTTCCATTTGCTCTCCTGTACACTTGCTCTTCTTGTCCTGCATCCTCGCTATCACCATGTCTTGCTACCCTTTCAGGGTAGCGCACGTCATGGGTACTCAAGTTGAATTGCTGAAAACTGAGTCACTCAATTTGAGTTATCCATATGACAGGGTACCTTGGTACTTGTGGAACAGCCCACTGTGGCATCTGCTATGCTGTCCCTGTTTGTAAGCACCAGGTCCAGCACTGCCTATTCCTAATGGGTGTGTTGAGGGGATCAGGGAATCCAAGATGTCGCCTGACAGACTGATTTGTTGAGGAGTAGCAGCCTGTATTTCACTATATGTATGACTATATCTAGCACCAGGTATGAGCATATCTCAACACCAGAAAGGCATGTATGTGTGATTCACATGGGAAAACTCAGGGGTCTTAATTGGCTGAACTCTCATAGCTCAGTTGGATAAGAGCTAAAGCATAGATTGCTGATACCTGGGCTTGAATTCCAGTGAGAGTCACACCTTTCCTTTCATTTCTACTATTGTTTGCTTAGTGCATTAAATGCCTAGGATACAGCCAGTCAACATCCCCATTCCAGAAGAATGAAGAGAGGCCTCTGTGTTGTGAAGCCTATCCTTTTTGTTTTGGTCCCTGAAAATCCCTTATGCATATTTAGTGCTACAAATGTGTTTCTCCATGACTGTTTCATCTCACTTACTTTTCCTTTGTCATTCTGTATTTAGCATATACACTATGGGCATGCTCAGCACTCTTTGTGCTGAGTAGGGAATTGGAAGCATGCACCATGCCACACATTTTGTGACTAAAATGAAGGACATGGACACTCAAAATGAGGGACAATGAGGGACACTAACCCACATGATGATCAGGACACATCATGAAACATGGAGATACAGTACCACAGAACACAGTGGAAACCATTGCATTAGCACCTGAGAATGAAATTCTACCATTAAGCAGGGGTGCCATTTAGGTAAGGCAGTGGGGGGTGGTTGCCCCCCCCCAATATTTCTGCCTGGGTTGTTCTTATGGTGTGGCAATAATGGCTTTAAATTTGGATTTAATCTTTTGCACAATAAATGCCCACCTGGCTTGTGTGTGCTCACACTGCAGGTACTCTCCAGATTTGACTGTGTCTGTATTGTGTTGCCCACTCGCTCCACCTATTAGCAGTGGCACAATCACATGTGATGTGGATGAGCTCCAGCCAAAAAAGAACACACGAGCCTTGCAAGTGTGACACTGTCTTTCCTGCCATAGAGTAGACAGACTGTACATTACAGCTTGGAGGAGTCAGTGAGCAATGAACTCTAAATAGCAGTGTTGTGGCAGCATATTTTTGTTGTTCTACTCTTAGTGAGTCACCATCTTCCTTGGTGGCTGAAGGGGCAGAAGGTGAGCTAGAAGCTAACTACTCTACTAGGCTTGCCTTGCAAAAAAAAACAGCACAGACCCCCACAGCAGCAAACTAGGCTTAGCAGCAGCAGTGACAGTGGTGTGGGTGGCCTTCAAAGGCCTTGATCAGTCCAGTGCAGCAGCAGCCACAGCAGCAACCAAGCAAGAAGCAAGTAATCAAGGCTGGGTGGGTTTGGTTGGTGAGGTGACTTGGTCACAGACCACATTGGGGACCTGTGATGGTCGGTTCTAGCATGCAGCTTCTGGTGGAAGGAGAGAGGGGGAGCAGACAGAAAACTGTGCTGGTGGCACATTTTGCCAGGCTGTAGGTTCTGGTCATTTGGCCAGGTAAGTAAAAGTAAATATTTTTTTACAGGGGGATTAGGGAAGGAGGAAGGACTGAAATATTGATGTGTTTTTCATGTTTCTTCACCTTTGAGTGGCTTCATGACCCATAGGGATGGGTATTGAATGGAATGGAGTTGGGGAGAAAAATCGGGACAAAGTTCTTTTTGGTGGTGGGGGGCAGAACTTCAGCCAGGAAAAAGAATTGATTAGCAACTGGGTGAGTTTAAGTCCAAATGGGATGCACTGCTCTAGGGTATATACAGATGAATCTTATACATTTGAATTTTTCCTGCTTTGCATATCACTTTTCAGTTAAAACAAATATGTTGTACCTTTTAGAGATGTTACAGACATTCTAGAGCTGTCCCTTGCATTCAAGGACTGTTGAGCAGTATGGTATGCACAGACTATTGGAACCCCACTATAGTCAGGCTGATGCCCCCCCCCAGTAAAGCTGACCTCCACATCCCCATGCTCAGGCACATTATGGCAAAGGGCAAAGGAGACTGCAAGGGTGTAGGGGTGTGCACCATTGAAATGAATGGGCCATTTTTTTTATTACTATTTTATGCATTATTGATGGAGAGTTGGAGATTAATGAAGGGCACCACTTGACTAACAAGGGCCTTGTTAGTAGAACAGTGGCCTTCATTATTCTCCAACTCACCATCATAATGTATAAAATAGTAATAGAAAATAACTCCATTCATTTCAAGGGGATACGCCCCAACACTCTGACCCATGGACATCATCTCTTAAAGATTCTTGCCTCTGGCTCCCTAGTACTCAAGTAAGAGACTTTTTACTTTTATCTATATTTGGTGGGTTGTATGTAGCAGCATGGCCATACCCACTACAATGTGTGTGCATGGGGGGGACTGGCCATGTGTGTGTGTGTGTCGAATTACTGCTACTTTTGTGTTTGTACGTTAAAGTCTGTTTGCATGGAAGCATTCAAAACTATGGAGAGAAAATAGTAGGAGTGCAGGCTAGACAGAAGTAATTAAGTTGTTTTGTGGGAAAGTTTGTGTATTGGGGGTGGAAAAACCCACATGTGTTTCCATTGGTGTGTGTGCCACAGTTTGACTGTGAAAATGAGATGAGGGAGAGTAAAAAACTGAAAAGGATATCAGTGGCTACAAGCAGGCCACATGCATGCAGATGTATTCAGATACAGTATGTATTGAAGTACAAGTGAGCCATATGTGTGCAGACAGTATGGCTTAGTGGTTAAAGGCACTGAACTGCAAACCAGGAGACTTGGAGGCATGACGACCTGGGTTTGAATATTATCAACACCCACTTGTGTATGGTGTGATCCTAAACAAGTCACTTAACTTTTACATGTGCAGTTATCAGTGACCACTTGCTTTTTGCATGCATGCCATATGCATGCAGTCTTTCCCAATTTAACATAAAAATCATAGTTTCCACACTTGCTTGCTGCATGCATGCCATATGCATGCAGTTGGTTCCAATTTAACATTTAAGTCATACTTGCACAATCCATATCACCTAGGTAGTTATATGTGTGCAGCATGAAAACATTTCATATAATTATTTCTCTAAGGGGAAGCAAGGCAAAGTTAAAAAGAAAGAACTGTTAGCTAGAATGTTCATGGTGTGTGCTTGTGTGGAGAAAACTGAAGCAAGCTTCTTCACTGTGAACAGTGATTAACAAGTATCCTTTGTAGTGTCACTTCAAACTCTTCACTTTATAAAGAGACTATTAGACTGATATTAGACAATTGTAGTATTATGTTGCACAATTAAATGTGCTATTTTCTGAATGGTTATCTTTATTAGTTACATACCTACTAGTTTCAATAAGCAAGTTATATAATACTTTCTGACATCTAGTAATTTGCACTTTCGTATACTATGGCAGGGAAAAAGAAAATACCCCTGTGTGGGACAAAAACAGAATAAATCTGGAAAACAGAAATATATAATTACTTCAAACAAAATAACACAATCCCAAACTGTTTTGCAACTCCAGGAACACAAATGGATCTAGTTGGTCCTAATGGAATTCTGAGAATACAGGGCTTACTAATATCAAGGGGCACCTCATCTCCAATAAAGGAAAGTCCATATTTTCCATTAGTTAGAAATCCTCCACTACTGCAAGAGAGTAGAGAGTTAAAAAAGTTAAATGAACTAATATTGTCAGAAAGTAAAATCAAGGTCGATGGAATACAATCTAGGAAAGGTAGATTTATTAGAAAAGATAACACACATACAGATAATACTGGTACAAATCCAATATTAAATATACTGAACCTAATTCTGAACCTACTCAAAATGCCACAGATATTGATTTGGACCTGGAAGCACAATATTTTTGTCCAACAATGACTCAACTAAAATGTTTTCTTGGAAATCAAAACAAAAAATAATTTCTGATTAATTAAAAAAATTATTTCATCATATGTGGCTCAATTGAGTTTATATCCTCCATCACAACAGTCATCTGACATCCCACATGTATGGCAGACAGATCAAAGTGAGACAAATCAAGATTCAAACAGTGGCCACAGGGAAGGGCAGGAGAGTGCCAATACAGTTATATAAATCGATAATTGTGATAGAGAATTACAAATGGTACAAGTTGACTTGCATCAAATCAAGATGGAACTTTGTAAAAATAATGACTACCTCAGTCAGTTGGTTTCTTTAGTAACACTCTTACTTGAAAATAGGACCAATAATGAAAAATATCATAGGGGTAGTAATAATTTTCCAAATTTTGATAATAGCAACAAGATAAGTGAAAAGTTATTTAAAAGAACAACAAAAAAGGTTGCAGCAAAAGAAGACACAGAGATAACAAATTGGTGAATGAACTCAGTGCTGCCAAGAAAAAAGAAAATAAGAACAGAAAACAACAGAACAATCCAAATGAGAAGAAAATAACACTTGCACAATTTGAGAAGGCAATCAAGGATACTAAGATGGTAAAATATAATTAAATGGATAGAGGCAAGGAATACGAGAAGCAGATGAAAAAGCAGATGAGGAAAGGAAAACATGGATAGATAGTGACTCATACCTAGAGACTAGTAAATCAGAAATAAACAGTTAGGATGTAGAGGAAGATAAAAGGAAAGAGAGGGATATATAAAGGGTGTGTGTGTGTGTGTGGGGGTCTCCCAACTGTATTTGTTAAAGGAATTGCTTAGTCAAAAAATGAAAATCCTACCACTCTGAAGATTTTAACTTAGCAAAGGAATAATGGAGGTGTCTTTAACTGGGCAGACATAATGTCAGTATACCCATATCAAACAGGAAAGAAAAAGGGAATCATATGTCTAACTCTTTATTCCACATGTGCAAGGAAATTGTTGCTGAAAGTGAAACAAAATTTTAAAGAACTGGGTGTAAATCTGAATTCAACATTTGTCATAAAAGAGAGAAGGTTTGCTCCAATAATTACTACCAAAATAGAAGAAGTAATAGTGCAAAATAAAGGGAAACCATAATTAAGGAGAAAGAGTAAACCAAAAAACAAATGACAAACATCAAAAGAGAATCATAGACTATATAAGATCAGTGAATTTGTGCATTCAGTGGTAGAGGATTGTGAGTTCTCAGTATGGAAGAATCAGAAATATTTGAGACAGGTGGCAAATAAGATATAGGATAAATAGCAAAACAGTTTTAGAAGTCTTATCCATTAAAAATGCAATATATATACATATATATATATATAGATATATATATATATCTATATATATATATTTATATATATAGCAGAGACATGATGGGCAGGAGTGGGATATGGAAAATATTCTCACTCCTGCAGAGTGAGGCATGGATTTCTCATGAGCGGCAAAAGCATGAGTGGGATATCCATGCCTCACGATGCAGGAGTGCAAATATTTTCCATATTCCACAATCTGGACATCGTGTGTTCAATTTATACAACAGGGAACACATTTATGGCAGTTTTATTTGTGTTAGTGAATGGGCTTATTTTGTTTTGTGATGTTCTTCCCCTGTATCTCTAAATGGTGTTTGGGTTAGTTTGCTGTGTTTTGTGAATAGGAGTCTGTTTTGTGATTGGTTGGCATAATGAATGGGATTTGTTTGTCTGATAGTATTGGTTGTTTGTGTTGGTTGTTGTATCTGATTGGTTATGTTATGTTTCTTTCTCAGATGTGATTCGCTCTTGATGTTCAGTGGGTTGGGTCTGTTTGGGTCGCTTTGAATGGTGTTTTGTGAAATTTGTTTCATTTTACTGGGTACTAATGTGTTTATTTGAGTTGTTTTCTTTGCCTGTGTCTCCTGTTACCTGGAATGATTTGCTGCATATGCTGTGTGATTGTTTTACTTCACTGTCTGGTGCTTGTTTTTTCACTGGTGGTCCAAGTGATTCACTTTCAATCTGCAAAGGTACTTTCAGTTTTGCAGAAACGCTGAGTAAGACGCCACAGATATGGAGGTACTGTGTCTACTAGTTCTTTGAAAGAACTGCGGGGATTTAGTGTAAAAAGTGTTTAGTGTTTTGGTGTAGCTGTATGTTAATTTTTTTGTCTCAGTCATATGTTTGCATCGGAGCGTGCTGCTGATTCCAATTGGAGGCATAGTTTTTACTGCTTTACTGAGTTTCTGAAGTTTGCTGCTTTCTTTAGTTGTCTGTGATGGAAACATATGCTTTTCTATGCTTCCAATTTCTGTGGGATTTATGTGTTTCTTGGACTGGAAACTAGTTTGGAGTGGGAGGTGCTTTCACATACATAGCTACAGTGAGAATATCAGTTGCTGACATAGGAAATGTGTGTGTAAATGTAAATATCTACCACGGTTCCTATGTCAGCAATATTTATCTCACTCCTGTGAGAATACATGTTTTTATCTGCAATGTTTATCAGCCACTCCTATTGTGTGTGTGTGTGTGTGTGTGTGTGTATGTATATATATATATATATATATATATATATATATGTATGTATGTATGTATGTATATATATATATATATATATATATATATATATATATATATATATAGGGGATATGACATAGCCTGACTGAAGATATCATATTTATCTTATCTTCACGAGAGACCAATGATATCATGATTTCTTTGGCCTTGAGTGAAGATAAATATGATATCTTCAGTCAGGCCATGTCATGTTCTGTTTATACGATGTGTGTTTTGGGATCATTTGTAGTTTACAAAGTTAAGCATTATAATTATAGTTGTGTGCATAATGTAAAGAAAAGTAGAATGCCATAGGTTTTGGTTTGTAAAACAGTTTTTTTTTTACTTTAGAACATTGATAGACACAGAAGTATCTGAGATGTGTTAACTGTCTTACAATAGAGAGCAACAACATAATTTTACATTTATTTTGTATTTCAGTAGTAATTGTGAGATTTATTGCAGAGAAGCTGTTTAAAGTAGGAAGCACTGCTGGGGTTGTGGTGCGCAGATAGGAGGGAGCGAGTGCTTTTTATTTTTTGCTTAACAGTAGTATTTTTTTAGGGGTGGGGAGAAAGTTGTGTGTTGTGAAGGAAGTATTTTGGTTTGTTTATTTGCTGTTTGGGGAAGTGAGAGTATATTACTTGAGTAACAGGAAATTGTGGAAGTGAGAAAGAAGTGCTTGTTGCCTTAGCAACTGTTCCTGGTTCGGGATTTGCCAGTGACCGTGCAGTGAAAGGATTGCGGATAATCGAGCCGCAGTACATGTTTTTCTACTGCTGAATTTGTTTTTAAGTTGTGGAAAAAGTAGTGTTATGCTGAAGTTTTTGTGGACTAACTCTGGGAAGGATAACTTGAAGAATGGAGATGGTTCTTTAATGTGTGGTGAGTGTCACAGTGGGGGGAAGGTTGTTACAAGTACAAAGAAGTACAAGGAAGTATTTGGGTGCAATACAAAATTTGTGTGTAGATTTTTATCAGGAAGCGTGACAGAAAAATTAGTAGGATACACTTTTTAAAAAATGTAGTCTGATGTCACAGGAACTGATTTTGCTGTGATTTAAGTGATCCATTTTTTTCCGGCCTTTTGGTGTACGCATTTTCATTCAAAATGGATTGGAATGTGTTCGGGCAAACTACAGAGGTACTACATGAGATGGTAATTGCTTTTAAGTTTTTGGAGTGTGCAAATGTGTTTTTGCTGATGGAGTCTTTAATTTAGTGTGAAAAGATTTATGAGGATTCAAGTGTTGCTAGAACATGAGCGAGATATAAAAGTGAAACTGATGAAGTAACGTGCTCAGATGAGGAGCAAGGTACTGTTGCTAAACTGATTGTCTTAGGGATGATGCATAGGAGTGTGAAGATAAATGTATGGGGCCAGATATTCAAACTGCGCCATTCTGTGGCTCAAGCCCTTGCACTGCTCAAAAAAGTTGTGCAGGGGTGTGGCCAGGGCAATATTCAATGGAGTTGCACTATGGAGCAACTTCTTTGAATATCACCCCCTGGCTACAGCCACTGTGCATGGCGCAGTTCAGTGGTCAGAGTGGAGCATTCAGATGCGGTGGCGCAAGTTCCATTGTGCCATGCGCAAACCTGCGATATTCAAAAGGTGACATGCAAATGGGGCCATAATTTATGCAAGGCGCACGGGGGGCCATTTGCATCTACTTACGGCCCCATTTGCATGCCATTAGCACTAGATGAGCCCAATCCCCGACGACTTGCGTGCGCCCTGGCCAGGCAGCAGCCATCGGGAGCGACACCCCTGCAGCCTCGCAGGGCATAATAGTGGTCCCCCGTTAGCCTGATTGCGGGCAGAATGTTATCCCCCCATTAGCCCGATCACGGGTATAACATTATTTCCACCCCCCATTAGCCTGATCGCAGGCATCAGATGTCCCCTTCCTCCAAAGTCCAATATCCCTGGTGGTCCAGTGGACCATGGAGCCCAATCGTGGGCATAAGGTCAAACCCACCCACCCCAAAGTCCAATATCTCTGGTGGTCAAAGTGGACCGTGAAGCCTGATAGTGGGCATTAGGTCAAACCCACCCCTCCAAAGTCCAATATCCCTGGTGAAATAGTGGCCCCACCCACCCACCCATGGAGCCCCACCACCCCGCTCCCCATCAGCCGGTGGTGGCACCACCTGCCTGCCGACCCACCGCCCGCCAGTGACAGCTCAGCAGGGCTGCACGCCCATTGGTTCAGAGCAAGAGTCAATGGTGTGAGCCCTACTAAGGCAGTCCAGATATGTTAATGATTCATTCATATCGGACTGCCTGGTATAGTATGGCTACATGCCCATTGGCTCTTGCTCCGAGCATCAAGGCACCAGCTGTCTGGTCAGTGGCGGCCGGGTGGCAGGCGGTGGTGCTGCCACCCGCCGGCTGATGGGGAGCGGTGGTGGGGCTCCATGGGTGGAAGTGAGTGGGCCACTAGTCACCAGGGATATTGGACTTTGGGGTGGGTTTGACCTCTGCCTGCGATCGGGCTTTGTGGTCCACTGACCACCAGGATATTGACTTTGGGGTGGGTTGACCCATGCCCCGACCGGGCCGCGAGTCCACTGGACCACCAGGATATTGGACTTTGGGAGAGGATGTCTGATGCCCGTGATCGGCTGCTCAGGGGCATAACGTTCTGCCCATGATCGGGCTAATGGGGGTGGAAATAACGCATGCCCGTGATCGGCCACGGGGAAAAATAACGTTATGCTCATGATCGGGCTAATGGGGGACACTTCAGCCCGTGATCGCATGGGGTGCTGCCGAATGAGTGGAGGGCCACCCACAGGTGGCAGCTGCTGTGCTGTGCCCTGCAATGTGGCAGCTCACCTGTTGGTGGCCCTCGACTTGATCCTTTTTTTTTGGGCGTAAAGTTGTGCAGGCGCAGGTAGGGGGTTGCGCCTGCATAACTCTGCACAGCCCGGCTGAATATCGGGCTGTGCAGTTTATGCATGGTTTCTCCCCCTTCGGTTGCACATGCCTTCATTAGCATTGTGCTGTTGCTCAGCATGATTTGGGGGGCACAACTGCCTCCTGCTGAATATCGCAGAATGGCACATTTCAGACTTGCGCAGGCGCAACCCTATTGCACATGGCTCAACTCTTTTGAATATCTGGGCCATGATGTATAGGAAGATTGAGATGTCGATATCTTCACTGGCTAGCTAAGATATCATTTTTTATAGAGGCATTTTTCCCAAACACAGATTGCATAAATATATATATACATATATATATATATATATATACACACACACACATACATATATATATACTGTATGTATATGCTTTATGTTTTAGCTTTTTTTTGATTTTATTTGGCTCACCACAACCCAACCCAGATAGACAAACCTAGGGTAGCTGGTTCATTTCACTGGGGTGTCATATAGATGAGGCACACTGATGAGTCCTGGTAGGATGAAACACATGTCTGTGTCTTCTGTTGGCACCCTTTGCCATCTGTGTGAGAGGCCTTTCAGCACCATGCATTTCTGTTTAAAGTTGAACCAGCATACTATTTTGTGGTGATTTGCATATACAGCCCATTATACTTTGCATTATGGGGGTATGTGTGATTTTGTCTTGCTTTGAAACTTGGCTTCCAGGCCAATGCCCTTTGGAGTCACCATTGCCTCAGCGCTTGCCCACTAAGGTTCTTTGTCTTTTAGCTTTTTTTTGTTTTTATTGGGCTCACCACAACCCAACCAAGATAGACCAATTTATGGTAGCTGGCTCATTCCACTGGGATGTCATACAGATGAGGCACAACCGGTAGGATGAAACATGTGTCTGTGTCTTCTGTTGGCACCCTTTGCAGTCTGCTTAAAGTTGAACCACCATAATATTTTGTGGTGATTTGCATATACAGCCCATGATGCTTTGTATTATGGAGGTATGTGTGATTTTGCATTACACACACACACACACACACACACACACACACACACACACACACGTATATATCTATCTTGATAGCTTTGAATCCAATGTGAGTTCAACTACACACCATACTTCAGAAGTAGATGCGATTATATTACATTCAGAGTGGTGTCATTTATCAGATCCAAACCCAGTAAGACTAGTTAGCTGGAACAGGACAGGTTTAGAAAATAAAACTTAGAATTGGGACTGGATAGAGGAAATAAGGAAGTATGATGCAATACACCTTCAAGAAACATGGTTAAAAGGTACAGTAAAAACCTGTCTATGGAAGGGTTCACATGATGGGAATATAAAGCAGTAAAGAAAAATAGATGGGGAGAGCAAAGGGTGGTATGCCAATGTTAGTTTTGACAACAGCCTTTTATAAAAGTGAATTATTGAACACTGGCTTTCCATATTATCTATGTGTAGGCATTTATTCTAAGTGAAAATTTGGAATTTATCACAATTAATGTACTGTATACATTCTGCAGTCTGCACTGCATCATACAAAGAAGAAGCCATGCAAACATTAAACTGTGAGGTATCCAAACTATATCTTGACAATCTAGGTGTGTCCATCATTATGATAGGAGACTTTAGTGCTGGAGAAGGCAATGGACAAGAACATTACAGTATGCTGCCACCTCAAGGTTCAGATTCCTATTGACCTCTCACGCTTCAGTCTCAAAATCGGTTGGAATCTGAATCTCTTGGTGGCACTACAGGCTGGTTGCACATGGATGCCCAGAAAGTATTCTCTGTGTATGCAGATTACATTCTTCTGTGCTCCCATACACTACTAGGTTTAAAGAGAGCAATTAATACTACAGTAAATAATATTGGACAGCTAAGTCTAGAGTTAACAGTACAATTTAGAAAAGGAGGCTAAAGCATAACCAACCAAGCCAAATCAAATAACTTACATGTTGCGCTGAAGCGCTAATGTCATCCAGTTTTCCACAGCTTCGGACATGTTGTCCTATTCTATCCTGCTATTCTATCAAACTGCCCTAAGGGAAGCAGGTAAGGCAGTAAGGCAGGCAAAGTCCCAAACTGAGGAAACACTAGCACGAACAGTAAAAGAAGGTGACAAGACTTTCTATAGATACATTAGTGAAAGGAGAAAGTCCAGAGGGGGTATTGCTAAGCTTAATGGAGAAAAGGGAGCATGTGAGGAGGAGGACCCTGTAAAGGCATCTATCCTAAATAGATACTTTGCTCAGTATTTACTGAAGAGAAGGCAGGGCAGGGCCCACAGCTCAGCATCATGGACACAGGGGAGGGAGGTGAGCACTACTCCCTTCACAAAGAAAGGGTCCTAAAGAGCTTGCTAAGCTCAGGGTGGATAAGGCAATGGGACCTGATGGCATACATCCCAGGGTACTTAAGGAGCTAAAGGAGGAACTAGCAGAGCCATTAGCAGAATTGTTTAGTGAGTCTCTGAGCACAGGAGAGGTCCCAGAAGACTGGAGAAGGGCTCATGTGATCCCGCCTCCACAAGAGTGGTAGCAGGGAGGAGGCGGAACTACAGACTGGTCAGTCTTACCTCAGTAGTGGGCAAGATTATGGAGGCACTCCTTAAGGAAAGGATAGTGCAACACCTGGAATCCATAGGGGCACAGGATCCAAGACAGCATGGGTTTACAAAGGAAGGTCCTGTCAAACTAATCTCATAGATTTCTTTGACTGGGTAACCAGAGTGGTGGACCAAGGGGAACAGTTGATGTAAGCCTACCTTGACTTCAACAAAGCTTTTGACACTGTTCCACATAGAAGATTGATAAATAAGCTGGGTAGGCTCGGGTGGTCAGAAGTTGGTCAACTGGGTGGCAAACTGGTTGACTGGCAGAAAACAGAGAGTGGTGGTAAATGGTATACAGTCAGAAGGGATGCAAGTCACAAGTGGGTACCTCAGGGATCAGTCCTGGGGCAGTCCTATTCAACATCTTCATTAGTGACCTTGCAGATGGACTAGAGGTAGGCTTGTCTGTTTGCAGATGACACAAAGATCTGCAACAGAGTAGATGAGCCAGATGGGGTGGGCAGAATGAGAAGAGATCTGGATAAACTAGCGGAATGGTCAGAAGAGTGGCAACTGGGATTTAATGCAAAGAAGTGCAAAATCATGCACATAGGAAGAGAAACCCAACCACTTATAGGCTGGGAGGGAGTTGCTAGCAGTCACAAGGAAGAAAGAGACTTGGGCATCATCATCACTGATGACCTAAAATCATCAAGCAGACCTCTAAAGCAGTAGGTAAGGCTAGGGGAGTGTTAGGGTGTATTAGTAGGGGTATCACAAGTTGTAAGAGGGAGGTAATAATCCCTCTGTACAAGACATTGGTTAGGCCCCATCTGGAGTACTGCGTGCAGTATTGGAGGCCACACCTTCACAAGGACATTAACCAAATTGAGGCAGTCCAGAGAATGGCAACCAAAATGGTGCAGGGACTGCATCAGAAGACATATGAGGACAGATTAACGGAGCTCAATATCTATACCCTTGAGCAAAGAGGGAGAGAGAGGTGATATGATTGTGGCATTCAAACACCTTAAGAGGCATAAACAAGGTGAAAGAGTAACATGTTTAAATATAAGAAAATAGCAGGACAAGAGGACACAGCATGAGATTAGAGGAGGCCGATTAAGGGGAATGTGAGGAAATTCTTTTTCACAGAAAGGGTGGTGGATGCATGGAATGGCTTACCACAAGAAGTGGTGGCTATGAATACAGTGCAGGGCTTCAAATAGGCATGGGATAGGCATAAGGGAGCAATACAAATGACTATGAATAGATAGGTCACCGATAGAGCAAAGGCCGATGGCACATTTATAAGGTAGAAAAAGAAATGGGCAGACTGGATGGGCCTTGCGGTCCTTATCTACCATCAACTTCTATGTTTCTATGTTTCTATATCCTTAAACTTTTGTATCATTTTTCCTATGTAAAAGGCAGTACATTTTTGACAAGTGGCAAGACAGATGATATTCTTAGTGATACCGTTGTAAAAATCACGTATCTCAAAGCTTTCTCCTGTAGATGGTAAATGAAATTGACTACTCATTTTTAAATATTTACTGAAGCTGCAGTTCCCACATTTGTAGGTTCCCATAGGTAGGTTGTTCCCTTTTCCCCTTGATGCATTTTCTGTAAAGGTGCTATGAACCAGGTAGTCCAGTAAATTTTCACCTCTTCTATACACCATCCTTGGTGCACTGGCTGTTGTAACTTCTTTTCAGTCTTTAAGATGTACCAGTTCTTTCAGATAATGTTATCAAAGAAATGTACTTGCGGACTGAACTTAGTGATGAATGCAGGAGTACAGTTCTTTCTGACATTCTGCACATTTTTATCTTTAGTATTGGTAAGACTTTTTTCTGCTCTAACATAGTGGCACAATTTCTTGCAATGTTATGATTTTCTTTCCTAATGGTACCTTGCTCAGAGACACATTCCAAAAGTGAGCTTCTCTCCATGTTGTCAGCTCTGTCTTTAGTCCTCTGAATAACCAAGTTGCTATATCGCCTCGCTAAAAATCTCTCAGACAAGGTATTTGCATTGATCTCATAATCCTCCCTGGTTGAGCAATTTTGTTTTGTCTGCAAGAATTGCCCCACAGGGATATTGCAAGTTATATGACTTGGATGGCAACTTCCAAAGTGTAAAATGGAGTTTTCATCAGTGTTTTTCCTATACAATTTACTTCAGTGTCACCATTGGTTCCTTTAAAGATAGTTAGGTCCAATAAGTTAATTTCTTTTTGTTTACAGTTACATTCAAATCTAAGATGGTTGTTAGAGGACTCAAGATATTCCACAAACTGTTTTAATTTACTTTGGCTACCCTTCCATATGAAAAACAAGTTGTCAATGTAAGGACGATATAAGTCAATTTTCTACAAAAATGGATTCTGTTCTCCATATATGTATTTGTCCTCCCATCTAGCCAGATAAATAATGTACACTGGTTATCTCCTCTTTTTTTGAGAGTGATTTGGTATTTTAAAAGCATTATAAAACCAAAAAAAACTTTTGGGACTTTATCTATTCCCTTGGAACAGGTAAAATATATGGTGCCGGATTTTCAAAGGCCCGGCGCAAGCTGCGACAATGGCAGCTTGCACTCAGTGCAGTGCACCCGGGACCCTGTGCCCGAATTTCTAAATTACAGGATCCCAGCACCTAAGTCCAGTGGCCTTTGGCAAAGGGGGTGCTGCACTAGACGAATGGCGCACCCACCCGGAATACCGCAATGGCTGCGGGGAGTTTGCAGCACCCATAGACAGGGGCTGGCAACTGGGAACTGCCCCCCAACGTCACTGCTCCACTGACACCGGTGTCGCATCACTATCCAGTACCCTGGTGGGTTAGTGCCCCACCATGGTGCCCATCTCAGCACTCCAACCCCCCGTACCCTGGTCTGGTGGCCAGCACTGCCCTCCACACACCATCTGGCCAGCCGCCGAATGGGCAGTCCATGCGCATACTGTATACTGTATACAGTACACCCACTGACAGCTCATTCAGCAGCCGACCATGGCGACATGTGGAGGGCAATGCTAGTCACCCGATCGGGGTACAGGAGTGGGGTGGGAGTGCTGTGATGGGTACCATGGGGGGGTGGCAGGACACAGAGACATGGGTGTTGGGACCATGACCGGGTGAGGGGGGACCACCGGACCACCAGGGAACGCCCACCAGGGACAGATCAGAGTGGGCCACATGGTTGCATGTACAGGATAACCCATCAGGAGCCATCTAAATCCACTTAGACCAGCCCCTCGCTGGTCTAAGGGTACTTTGCACTTGGTTCCAGGGAGGGTCTTTCAAAATCCGGATCCGAGGGCTGTGGCAGTCTGGGTCAGCCACAAGTCCCCAGCGCCATGCCACAGCCACTTACATGGTGCAAGGATGGCACTAGCACACTTTGGTGCAGGCAGCCTGCTAGGTGAAGCAGGCTGCCTTTCAAATTCCCACTTGGCATAGCCCTTGGCACAAGGTGCCCTTGCATCAGACCTGTTTGACGCAAGCACTTTGTGTCAATCTAAGCCCTTTGAAAATCCATCTCTGCATTTATCATGTTGTCTTTGCAGTGTATGAAATGTTTTCTTTATGAGCATGTTTATTCCCTTGGAACAGGTAAAACATATAGTCCATGGGAACATTCAGTTGCAGCTAAGCATCGAGGTCTGCAACTTTCACGTCATTTTTGCAGCGTATGAAATGTTTTCTTGATGAGCATGTTTATAAATGAGAATTGATATTTATATACATTCCTTAAGGAATTTGTAATCATGTTCCATATGCTTTTTATGAATCGTTATTGCTATATATCTTTACTGTATATTTATCTGATACGGCAAGATGCCGTTATGATGCAATTAGATGTGTTGTTCTATATCATATGATAAGTGCAATTCTTCTTTCTTTTTAGGACATCATGCATAATTTATATGTGGTTCTGTAAGAATAACTTGAGTATACATACTGGGTGGGATATTACAGCTGCCAGGCTGTGGCGCAAGCCTGGGTACGGCGCAACTGGGATGCACCCGGTTGGTGACAGGGGATATTCAACGGTGCTGCACCATGGCACAGCATCATTGAATGTACTCTGTGGCCACCCGCATTGCACATGACTCAGTGGCACTGCACCAGCGCAAGTGGCCAGAGGGGGGCAGGGGGATGCGCTAGCGCAAGTGCCGTTGTGCTAGGTGCATCGACCGTGATATTCAAAAGTACACATGCAAATGGAGCCATAATGCATGCAAATCATAAATGGGGCCATTTGCATGTCGTTATGGCCCCATTTGCATGCAGGTGCACTGATCCCTGGCGACTTGCGCCTGGTGCCCTGCCAAGCTGCAGCCGTCGGGGACCAACGCCCCCTGCACAGCACAGCAAAGTGCCCCAATGCCTGATCATGGGCATGAGTGTTATACACATAAGTCCAATATCCCTGGTGGTCCAGTGGACCACTTTCAGCCTGATCGTGGGCATAAGCATTAATATATAATATTCCAACGCATCCCTGGTGGTCCAGTGGACCGAATCCCGCCCGATCGTGGGCATAAGTATTAAAATAAATTATTCCAAAGCATCCCTGGTGGTCCAGTGGACTGAATCCTGCCTGATTGTGGGCATAAGTATTAAAAGAAATTATTCCAAAGCATCCCTGGTGGTCCAGTGGACTACTTCCTGCCTGATCACAGGCATGAGTACAATAAAAGAATTCTCCAGATCCCTGGTGGTTGGCGGTGCCCCCTCTCCGCCATTGAGCCCCACCACCCGCTCCCCCATCAGCGGTGGGTGGCAGCTCCCCACCACAAGTCGCCCAGCCACCGCCGGCTGACTGCGTGCAGTAGAGGCTGATGCCCATTGGTCCCTCAGAGGGCCAATGGGCATGGAAATTCATACCGTACTACACAGTCGAGATATGTGAATGGATCCATTCACATATCTGGACTGTATAATGCGGTATGGTCTGCATGCCCATTGGCCCACAGTGTGGACCAATGGGTCTACAGCCCTACTGTACACAGTCAGTCGTCGGGCAGCTGGGTGGCTTGTGGGTGGGGAGCAGCTGATGGGGGAGCGGGGTGGCAGGGCTCAGCGGGCAGGTGGGGAGGGAGGTACCGCTCGACCACCAGGGATCTGGGGATTTCTTTTATTGTACTCATGCCCACGATTGGGCAGGATTCAGTCCACTGGACCACCAGAGATGCTTTGTAATATCATATATTAATACTTATGCCCGCGATCAGGTATGAGGGGGTGCTACCATGATGGACCGTGCTGCCGGAGCTCGGGTGGCCACCCATAGCTGGCAGCTGCCATGTTGCACCCTGCAATATGGCAGCTCACCTGTGGGTGGCCAGCTGTTGCTCCTTTTTTTTCTCGCTCAACTGTGTGTAGCGCAAGTAGGGGTTGCACCTGCATGGGCTCAGCACATCCCGGGCTGAATATCGGGCTGTGCAGAGTATGCATGCGCACGCCCCCCACTACTTGCACTGCATACATTACTGATGCACCCCGGCACATCGGGATTTGTGCCGCACACTTTCCCCTTTTGAATATCACCTGGGTGCATCAGTGGGTTGCGCATTGTTGCTCCATGTGCAGCCCTTTTGAATATCCCACCCACTACGTTTTCATATAGGAGCAATTCTATTGTTCTTAACTTTATTTATTCACCACCTTCAATGTGCATTTTTCATGTTGCTAGATATAGCATTTTTGCACTAGCACTTGACATATGATTGTTTTTTACTTTGTTATTTTGTCCTGCGTCTTGCAGGTGGCACTGAATGCACTTTGCATTATAGCACTTTTTTGAAAATCCTGTTACACCAATCACCTTAGGGTTCTTAAGACTGATTGCAGTACCAGATGCCACCTTATACCTTTAATAAGAGCAGTCACGCATGAAAACCTTTGGCAGATGGGAGGGGTATCTATAGCTCTCTTGATGACGTGGCAAAATAAAAGCATTTTGGATTAACCTACTGCATCTTTCTGTGTGGCTATATTTTTAGAACAGAGACTGGAAGCCGAAGTCTAGAGTTAAACACAGATAAATAAAATATCTTAATATTTGGTAAACAGAATAATCAGACTATTTGGAACATTAACCAGAAGTCAGTATAAGTTTTGAAAGTCTGTAAGTACCTAGGCCTGACTATGGACACAAATTGGTCATGGAAAACTCACATACAAATTGTTAAGAAAACAAGGAATACAGAGCATGAAAGGTATTCAAAGATTTAGCAAATATTTTGCAAGTAGTTCATTTGTAGCCCTTAAGAGAGCATCTGAGTTAAAAGTTCTTAGGATTTTAATATATGCAACAGAAAAATGGGCTTTCTGCAAAGCTGTTAAAGAACTAGAGTAAGTACAAAACAAATTTTATAGACAAATGTCCAACCTGCATTATGCTATGCCTACTGCATTTATATGATGGGAATTTAATCTAAATCAATATCCCTGCTGTCCATTATTAGGGTGTTAAACTTCCAGAAGGACATTGTAAAGTCTGGCCACATTAAATCAGCACAGAAGTGTTGACAAGAAAGTACAATAACTTCTACAAAATCTCTGTGGTTTAAAAGATTGAATAACATTCTAAAAGCCATAAGACTAATGAGTATATGGGACCCATTGGCCTCAAATATTTTGAATGTATATGTGGATACTGCTATTCAATGATCAATAAACAATTTCTTTCAACAAGAGCATGGGAAACTAACAGAAATCCCCTTACCTGTCTATAGCAACATGACCATACAGTTTAAAAAAGACAGATATTTACAATTTGCAGTAATGAGCATCATAGAATAGTTCTGTGTAAACTTCATTTAGGAATTTTAAATGGGGTACAGTTTTCAAAAATTTTGTGTGATAATTGATATCATCATAATGACTGTTAAGTGTAATAAGGACAAGAATATTGATGTCTACCATGTTGTTTCTGAGTGCTAATTGGCGCAGGCGGCAAGAATGCAATTGGCGATAAGATGATGGGGAGATGTTACCAAGCTCAAAAAACCTAACAAAACAATAAAAACATTGAATGCATTTTTTTTTTGTTTTGTTTTTTTGTGGCATAGGAAGCCATATATTCTCAGCAGCTTCATATAAAGTGTTATGTATATTTAATAGGTTTATTCCATGGCAAAGGTAAGGACACATGTGTTTTTTAATTATTTGCACTTGGATAACGACATAAAATTATATTTTTATGACAGAATATTTCAGAACATACTGTCTAGTGGTAGGATAGTGAGGTCCAGCTTACTGCAGTGTCTGTTTATAAATGCACATACTTTATGGTATGAGTAATAATTCATTAGGTGAAAAGGGTAGAGTAATTTTTTATACAGTAAAACATACATATGTTCTTGTATAAATGTTGTACACATTGGCCCAGATATTCAAAAAGGTTGCGCCATGCACAATAGGGTTGTGCCTGCGCAAGTCTGAAATTGCGCCATCCTGCGATATTCAGCAGGAGACAGTTGTGCCACTGAAAACATGCTGAGCAACAGCGCAATGCAAATGAATGCATGCTGAACTGGAGGGGGAGGAACCATGCATAAACTGCACAGCCCGATATTCAGCCGGGCTGTGCAGGAGTCTGGCGCAACCCCAACCTGCGCCTGCACAACTTTGAGCCAAAAGGATCAAGTCGGGCTACCCACAGGTGAGCTGCCGCATTGCAGGGTGCAACACAGCAGCTACCACCTGTGGCTGGCCTCAACCTACTCCTGTGCCCCCTGCAGCCCATCACAGGCAAAGTGTAAAAGTCCCACCCCGACTGGCCCGGTCGCGGGCAGCAAAATGTCTCCCCAACAAATGTTTAAACCCCCCAACACATCCCTGGTGGTCCAGTAAGATAAGCCCAATGTTTAAACACCCGCACCAAACACATCCCTGGTGATCTAGTGTGCCCCACCCACCACCCCGAAGCCTGCAGTCCCCCCCCGCAGCTGCAGGCGGCAGCATCCACCGCCTGCCGCCCACCGCCCACCCGCCATTCATCGACGCGACTGCCGTAAGCGCTGCACGCCATTGCGTAGCAAAGAGTGCTCAATGGGCATGCAGCCCATACCGCATAAGGCAGTCCACATTTAACAATATGGGCTGCATGCCCATTGGCTCTGCTCTGCATCAACGGGCGTGCAGCCTACCAGGCAGTCAGTTGGTGGGCGGTGGGGCGGCAGGCGGGTGGATGCTGCCACCCGCCGGCCGCGGGGAGGGGTGGTGGGGCTTCGTGGGTGGGTGGGGTGGGGACACTAGATCACCAGGGATGTGTTTGGTGGGGTGTGTGTGTTATTTAAACATTTGCTGCCCGCGATCGGGCTTATCTTACTGGACCACCAGGGATGTGTTGGGGTGGGGGTGTGTTTAAACATTTGCTGCCGGCGATCAGGCTTATCTTACTGGACCACAGGGATGTGTTGGGGGTGTGTGTTTAAACATTTGCTGGCCATGATCAGGCTTATCGGTCCACTGGACCACCAGGGATATGTTGGGGAGACACTTTGCTGCCTGCGATCGGGCTGGTGGGGGGTTAGTTCAGCTTTGCCCGATCTGGCCAGTTGGGGAGGAGGAGTTTAATGCTTCTGCCTGCGATCAGGCCAGTGGGGGTGGGGGCATTTTACTCATTTGCCCGTGATCGGGCTGCAGGGGGCGTCGGTCCCCGACGGCTGCTGTCTAGCAGGGTGCCAGGTGCAAGTCCTCGGGGATTGGCGCACCTGCATGTTAATGGCATGAAAATGGGGGGGCCATAAACAGATGCAAATGGCCCCCCCCTGTGCCTTGCGTGAATTATGGACCCATTTGCATGTCACCTTTTGAATGTTGGAAATTTGCGCATGGCACAATGGTACTTGTGCCACCGCAAAGTTGAATGCTCCACTCCGACCACTTGCGGTGGCACAAGTTCCACTGCGCCATGCACAGTGGCTGTGGCTGGGGGGTGATATTCAAAGGAGTTGCTCAATAGCGCAACTCCTTTGAATATCGCTCCGGCCACACCCCAGCGCAACTATTTTGTGCAGCACAAGGGCTTGTGCCACAAAATAGTGCAGTTTGAATATCCGGCCCATTGGCCCTGATATTCAAAAGGGTTGCACACCCACTGATGTGCCTCGGCATGATATTCAAAAGGGAAAAGTGCGCGGCACAAATTCCGATGCACAGAGCACATCAGTAATGTATGCAGGCATAGGTGGGGGGGCGTGCCCATGCATAACCTGCACAGCCCGATATTCAGCCCAGGATGTGCAGAGCCATGCATGCGCAACCCCTACCTGCACCAGCACAAAGTTAAGCCAAAAAAAAAGTAACAACTGATGGCCACCCACAGGTGAGCTGCTGCATTACAGGGCACAACACAACAGCTGCCACCTGTGGGTGGCCACCAGACCTCCGGCTGCACCAGGTGGCACCCCCCCATGCCCGATCGAGGGCATCCATGTAAAATCAGAATTTGTCCCATATCCCTGGTGGTCCAGTGGACCGCTATGTGCCCGATCGTGGGCATTTGTCCAAAAATAAAAAAAATCTTCCTATATCTCTGGTGGTCCAGTGGACCACTTTCTGCCTAATCACGGGCATCTATATCACTAAAATACCCCATCCAATATCCCTGGTGGTCCAGTGGACCCTTTCTGCCCAATCACGGGCATCTCTATTACTAAAATACCCCGTCCAATATCCCTGGTGGTCTAGTGGTACCCGCCTCCCCACCGCCCCACTGAGCCCCACCACGGTCCCCATCCAGCTGGTGGGTGGCACCACCTACCTGCCACCCTGCCACCCCACAACTGACACCTTGGTAGGGCTGCATGCTCATTGGTTACAGTGTGAGCCAATGGGCATGCAGCCCCTACACTACAGGATTCCAGATATGTGAATGATTCATTCACATATCTGGAATTGTAGTACGGTAGGGTCTGCATGCCCATTGGCTCATGCCATGAACTAATGGTGTGCAGCCCTACCGAGGTGTCAGTCGGCAGGTGGCGGTTGGTAGGTGGGTGGAAGAGTTGCCACCCACCAGCTGACCAGGGGTGGGGCTCAGTGGGTGGGTGGGGAGGGTGGGTACCAATGGGCCACCAGGGATATTGGATGGGGTATTTTAGTAATACAGATGCTCACGATTGGGCAGAAAGGGTCCACTGGACCACCAGGGATATTGGACGGGGTATTTTATTAATACAGATGCCCGCAATTGGGCAGAAAGAGTCCACTGGACCACCAGGAATATTGGACGGGTTATTTTAGTAATACAGATGCCCACGATTGGGCAGAAAGGGTCCACTGGACCACCAGGGATATAGGAAGGTTTTCTCTATTTTTACACAGATGCCCGCAATCGGGCTGCAGGGGGTGTTGGTCCCCAACGGCTGCTGCCTGGCAGGGCACCAGGCGCAAGTCGTTGGGGATCAGAGCACCTGCATGCAAATGGGGCTATAACATGCAATGGCCTCTATGTGTGCCTTTGCATAAATTATGCCCTATTTGCATGTCAACATTTGAATATCGCGGGTGCTGTGCATGGCGCAATGGAACTTGTGCTAGCGCATCTCCATGCTCCACTCTGGCCACTTGCGCTGGCGCAGTGCCACTGCACCATGCACACTGGGTGTGGCCAGGGTGCGATATTCAAAGCTGCTGAGCCATGGCACAGCTCCTTTGAATATTGCTTAGTCCACACCCCTGCGCAGCAAAGTTGAGCTGCGCCCAAGCTTGTGCCACAGCCTGGCACAGTTTGAATATCCGTGCCATTATTTTATTTTGCATGCATTCTATTTTAAAGTATCATTTTAATAGTTTTTGTATATAACAATATTGTGATTTTATACATACTGAACAATAAATAAATCTAGTGGGTTCATTGACTACCTGTCTGGGAAAATTCCCTTGTTGGAAGTTAAGGATAGCCCTGCTCCTTGCAGAAGCTGCAGTTGGAGGGCTGCAATCCACATCTGGCAGACTGAAGTCTTCATCTAGAAGGACCTTCCACTGATTTTCCATCCTGATAATGTCTTCCCTAAGTGCCTTATCCAACTCATCACCCTGTGCTGGAAGTTCATATACAACCTTTGTATGGACAGTGACTCCAGTTCCCATCCCCAGGATAACCCACAGCACCTCCAGAGCCTCCTTTTCAGTTTGTTTATGGCTTGCTGCTAGAAGCAGTAACATTAACAGGTGCATTAAATATTGGCTGCATTAAGCTGAAAGGCTGCAGGAATCCTGGCATAAAGTGATTTTAGTTGTCTTGCTGTTTTTGGGTGGTCTGTTGCAGCAGCAGGTTGAAGGTGGGATTCTGTGGAAGTTTCAGAGTGGCATCACACAGAGGGATTTGTCTTCAACCCATGGGTGGGAGTGTCTGCTACCAAGTGGTAGTAGTAGTAGTAGTAGTAGTAGTAGGGTAACACCCATGTAGAGTGCTGATTATTGAGTGCTGCACTTTTGAACAACTCAATAACAGTGCTCTACAAGAGTGTGAGTGGTGCAATACATCGCTATATCCTGCATAGCGAGTACAGCAAGGAGCTATACTCACTACTGCAGGATATAGTATGCTTTGTGGCTGATTCCTGCTGAGCTGCTTGCATAGTGTAGTGGTGTACACCAGCTCTTGTGATGCAAGCAGACCCGGGTTCGGGTTCAGCTGCAGGCAGAAATATTTTTTTGCCTCACAATCCAGTAACTTGCTCCATGGTGCGCACCCCCTCGGAGTTGGTTATTTTAGTTTGAAGAGTGCGGGAGGCTTTCCCCTAGCAAGGGGGGCATGGGGCACACAGCCCCCGCATAAAAAAAAGATTTCTGTGCGGTTTACTTCGGTATTGTAGCGACTGTCGCTATTTGCAACTATCATTACAATATCCATCTCCCTTTTGCTTATGGGCTCAAGTTTGCTCGCTGTATGTGATAGGCGGTCTTTCAGACTCATCTTTATTACATATACCCTAGTAGTAGTAGTAGTAACATTTGTATTCATTATTCAAATGAACAGGAAAAAACTCAACTGAGACAAAGCTCATTTTCAGATATGTCCTTAATACAAATTATCAAAGTTTCATGAACAACAATTAACACATAATCATGAAGTATAAACATACTATATATATATATATATATATATATATATATATATATATATATATATACACACACACACATTTATACACATAGTAATAAAATATATAATACAACTGGAGGGCTTACATCTCATATTGTACAGGAACAACTAATTTAAGTATATATATATATATATATATATATATACACACAATATATACACACACACACACACACACACACACACACATAACACACACACATATATATATTATTTATTTATTGAATTTTGATGACCGGGTAGGCCCACTGGGCCCCGGAGGTCCCTTTTTCAGGGGCGACCCGGGTGAATCAACAACATTACAGGTAACGGATCAGTACAGTCATGTGATTAGCTATATCTATATCTATATCTATATCTATATATATATATATATATATATATAGCACAATGAAAACACTGGACAGAATAACTGTTTTATATAATATGCAGATCAGTGCAACAAGATAAATTCAATGGTGCTCTTGTTGTATACCATTTTTATTTTCCCCAAAGTGAATATTAAAAGGTAATAGTCTCAGTGCAGGAGGCATAGAGTTCCATAAATTAAGGCCCATATAAAAAAAATGTCTCTACCAATTTCAAGTTTACAATTAGGTAGTTTGAATTCCATCCCACCTCCAGATCTAAGTCCTATTTTATACTTCTTGCTTGTATTTTGTCCAGTATTTTAATCCAGTACATGAGATTTGTAACATTTAATCATGTATGCTAGAATATGGTGAGATCTTCTGTAGCTAAGACGTGGCCAATTTAAGGTTTTATACGATACACATCTATGAGTTCTTTGAGGAACATCTATTATACAGTAAACCTAGCCAATCTGTTATATATTACATCAGGTTTAGACAATTCCAATGCTGATGCCCCAGTCAACATTAAGTCAGCATAGTCTGTTAATGGTAACACAAGTGTATTTACTACTTGATACCTGTCTTCTACTGAGATACAGGGCTGGATTCACAAAGCTTTCTTAAGGTGCAAAACCTTCCCTAAGTTCCCAAAACTGCCATAGCTGTCAAAACAAAGGGGAATTTGCACTGAGTTCTATTCACAAAACCATCCGCAGCTGCGGAAAAAAAACACTACGGAATGTGGAAAAAAGTGCAGCTGCGGAAGTCCCTGAGGAAAAAAAGGTGTGAAATAAGTAAGGCACATCTCCTGAAAGGCTACTCACAATTGTTTCTTTCCAGAGTTGTGGTAAAATTGTTACTCTCAGTGGAATGAGGTGTGACTCTCCCTCAGCAAACTGCAGCAGTTTCCCAACAATTGGAATCAAATTAAGGTGCAGGAGAGGCACAGGTAACAGCATCCCTGTGAGTATAGCAGTGGCTGCACCTTGGCAGAGGACACCAGGAGGAAGGAGTGCTGTGTGACTGGACTTCTCTACTGGGACTAAAGAAGCAGAACTCTTCTACTGGGACCTTTAATTTAGGGTAAAAAAAAAACAAACAAAAACAAATATAGCGTGTTTGTCTGAGTTAGCTGTAGTGAATGGTTGTCAAAACAGTTACCTAGGTACAAATCTCAGGTGGATGAAGGGGCTTGATAGCTGTGCAATTTAATTACTTGTAGAAAGATCTAGTAATTAGGGTGAGTGGCTAAGCTAGAAGGAAGCTAGATATAAACACTGCCTTAGAAAGATTCTGCCAGAAGCTTGGCAGAGGACAACAGGAGAAAGGAGTGCTGTGTGACTGGACTTCTCTACCCAGTACTATATTGCCCTCCTTCCCTCCCCTCCCCTCCACCACACCACCCAAAGCTAGTTCTACTTTTATAGGCACAGGATTTGACTGACAACAGGAACTTCCTGTTTGGAAGCAGCAAGTGAGTGATCACCGAGCCACCAATGACGCACCACCCTAGAAGGGCAAGAGTAGCTCTCCAGCCCCCTCTAGCTGCTGGAGGTCTGCCTCTGAGCAAGTAAGAGGTCTACTGAGAAATATAGGATCTTCTTGTCTCAGAACTGGACAATCAGGATCTTGAAAGGCACAGTAACAGTAAGTAAGTAGAGAGAGAAGGAAGGAAAAAACAAACAAAAAAACAGAGGAAGAGTAAGGATTCCAAACAATAGTGAAGGGGACAGAAATAAGACATGATGGGAGTGGTGCAGTGCAGTGGCTGTGGAGCAGTAGTCTTCTGGGAGACATTCTGGAGGATGCAGTGTTGTCCCATCTGCAGGCACCTCTCTGGGCTGAGGGGGGAGGTTGCTCATCTCCAGGCTGATTTGGCCAGGATTTGTGGGACCTCTTCTTCCATCCAGGGACCACCAGGGCCACTGCCATTGCCTCAGAGGTTGCCAAGAAAGAGGAACTGTTGGACCACAGTGGGCTCAGGGAGGGTGAGGGTGGTGGAACAGAGGTGCATCCCTCCAGTTGTACCTCTCCACAATTCCTATGCCATTCTGGCAAAGTGTGGTTCCTCTATGGAGGCACCCTCAGTGGAGACTAAGGAGAATGCTGGGAACCTCCACAAAGGTGACCCACTGGAGGGTGGCATGGGACCCCACAGGGGAAGGAAACAACTACTGGTGGGGGACTCCATTGTTAGGAAGGTAGAACTGGGGGAGGAAGAGGAGAGGGAGGTAAGTTGCCTGCCTGGCACCATGGCTTGGAGGGACAGGGAGCGAATCCTCAGGATTGCTGGAGCAGCTGCACAGGGGAGGGAGCTGGATGTCATTGTCCACCTAGGGACAAATGACCTGGCTAAGAAAGGGGTCAGAGCAGTGCAGAAAGAGTTTGTGGAATTGGGGAGGGGCCTTAGATAAGTAGCATGCATGGTAACCTTCTTGGAGGTGCTGCCTGTCTATGGCATAGGAGAGGCTAGGGTGCTCCACACCATGAGATTCAGTCAGTGGTTGAAAAATTGGTGCAGAGCTTAGGGATTTTGCTTCATTGGAGACTGGGGGTTCACCTGGAGTGATGCAAGCCTATACTGGCATGATGGGCTGCATCTGTCCAGGAGGGGAACCAGGATCCTAGGTGATAGGTTTACATGCTTCATTGGCAAGCATTTAAACTAGCCAAGGGGGGAGGCACTGGAAAGGAGCAGGGAAATCCTAGCCCCCCCAAAAAAGTCACGGTAGTAAGTGCGATAAACTCCAACATAGAAATGTTGAAAGGGAGAAAGGAAGGGGTAAATAGAGAAAGTGACAAAGGCAAGAAGGACAGGGATTGGGCAAAAAGGAGTAAGGCCATCAGGAAATGGAGGGTAATGAGTACCAACACCAATAGTCTTGGCATCAAGCTCCCTGAACTGGTGGCCTTGATGGAAGAGGGATGCCTGGATATCATAGCAGTCACAGAAACATGGTACACAGAGAACCGTGACTGGGATGTTAACATACCAGGGTACAAAGCCTATAGGAGAGACAGGGAGGGAAGAAGAGGGGGAGGAGTAGCTCTCTATGTAAAGGAAGGGATAAAAGCAACTGAACAAAAGTGTAAACAGGGAGGGGAGGGGAGGAGAGGAGACACTGTGGGTCACCTTGGAGACTGGAAATGGCACCACGATCCGCACAGGGGTTGTGTACAGACCCCCATGTCAGTGGGAGGGAATGGACAAGGATATGATAGAAGGCATTCTTAGGATGGCAGAGAAAGGGGAGATACTGTTGATGGGAGACCTGAATATGCCAGATGTTAACTGGAGCACATTTGCTGCAGCCACATCCAAGAGCAGGGCCATTCTCGATGCCCTACAGGTGGCATGCCTCAGACAGCTAGTTTTGAAATCCACTCATGAGGGAGCAATCTTAAACCTCATACTCTCAAATGCGGATAGTGAAAGGATCTCAGATCTAGAAGTGGGTTGCCATCTGGGAACAAGTGACCATCAAACAGTGTGGTTCATGTTAAACTCAGCTACAGAGTCAAGCCATACAAAAGGGAGGGTACTGGACTTCAGGAGGGCTGACTTTGGCAAGATGAGAGAGTGCGTCAGAAATGCACTAGCAAACTGGCTAGAAGGAGGGGTGGAGCAACAATGGGGAATCATCAAAACTGCCATCACAGAGGCAACAAGCATTTGTGTGAAGCAAATAAACAAATCAAAACAAAAGAAAAAGCCACTATGGTTCTCAAAAGAGGTGGTGGGGAAAGTCAGGGAGAAAAAGATAGCATTCAGGAAGTACAAGGAAACACAGAAGGAGCAGGACAGACAGCTGTACCAGTTAAGGCAGAAGAAAACAGGGAGGGAAGTCAGAATAGCAAAAGCCCAAACTGAGGAAAAGATAGCCAACTCAGTTAAGAAGGGGGATAAAACATTTTATAGGTACATCAGGGAGCATAGAAGGACAAATGGAGGGATACTGAGGCTGAATAGAATGAACGGTGGGTGGGCAGAGGGGGACAGTGAAAAAGCAGGGATACTAAACAAATATTTCTGCTCAGTATTCACAAAAGAGGAGAGGAGGTGCAAAATCCAATTAACAGAAGCATTCTTGATGGGGGTCGATCCCAGTCCTTTCACAGAAGAAAGGGTTCTGAAAGAACTCCTAAAACTGAAGGTGGACAAGGCAGTGGGGCCTGATGGAATTCACCCCAGAATTCTAAAAGAATTAAGGGGAGAACTAGTGAAACCACTGACTACCCTTTCTAACAAATCATGTGAGGATGGTGTGGTACCAGAGGACTGGAGGAAGGCAGATGTGATTCCCCTTCACAAAAGTGGGACCAAGACAGAGGCAGGAAACTACAGACCTGTCAGTTTGACCTCTGTGGTAGGGAAAGTGATGGTATCACTTCTGAAGGAAAGAATTGTTGAGTACTTAGAGGCCAGTGGGGCACAGGACCCAAGGCAGCATGAGTTCACAGTGGGAAGGTCATGTCAAATGAATCAAATTAATTTCTTTGACTGGTTGACCAAAGTAGTAGACCAGGGAGGGGCTGTGGACATGGCCTACCTAGACTTTAGCCAGGCATTTGACACAGTCCCACACAAAAGATTAATAGTCAAATTAACCAGCCTGGGAGTGGGTCCCAGGGTGGTATCCTGGGTAAAACATTGGCTGGACAACAGGACACAGAAGGTAATTGTTAATGAAGTCCACTCTGAAGAAAGAGGGGTTACTAGTGGGGTACCGCAGAGTTCAATACTGGGTCCAGTCCTTTTTAATGTCTTTATAAGTGACATTGCAGAGGGACTGGAAGGAAAAGTATGCCTCTTTGCAGATGACACAAAGATCTACAACAGGGTTGATACACAAGAAGGCGTGGAAAGGATGAGAAGGGACTTGGCAAGATTGGAGGAATGGTCAAAAGTATGGCAGCTAGGATTCAATGCAAATAAGTGCAAAATAATGCACCTGGGAAACAAAAACCTAGGGGAAGATTACACAATGGTGGGGGAGGTAGTAACAACAACAAAAAAGGAAAGGGACCTGTGGGTAATCATATCAGATGACCTTAAGGTTAGCAAGCAATGTGAGAAGGCAGTAGGGAGTGCTGGGGGTATACTGGGATGCATAGGAAGAGGCATCGCCAGCAGAAAACCGGAAGTTGTTATCCCTCTGTACAGACAGTTGGTGAGACCCCATCTGGAATACTGCATCCAGTTCTGGAGACCCCATCTCAGCAAGGACATAGACAGGATAGAGACAGTCCAGAGGAGGGCAACTAAAATGGTGCAGGGTCTGCAAGAGAAGCCATATGAGGAGAGACTAAAGGAGCTTAATATGTATACCCTTGAGGAAAGGAGGGAGAGGGGGGACATGATAGAAACTTTTAAGTACCTCAGTGGAATCAAAAAAGTCCAAGAGGGTAGCATCTTTCATAAAAAGAGACGTGCAAGAACAAGGGGACACAATTTAAAGATAGAAGGGGGGCAGTTCAGGGGTAATGTGAGGAAGTATTTTTTCACAGAGATAGTAGTGGATGCATGAAACAGCCTTCCTGGGAGATTGTGGGGTCTAAAACTGTGGGAGAATTTAAGAATGCATGGGACAGACATAAGGCAATTCTTGTGGGGGGTAGGAAGAAATAGGCTGTTTGTTAACTAGGATCTGCAGCTTATCCTGTAGGTAATAAAATGGGTAGACTAGGTGGGCCAAGTGGTCCTTATCTGACATCAAAGTCTATGTTTCTATGTTTCTATGATATTACAGCAACAACAGCACACATTGCCATGACATGACAACAAGCAACAACCACTAGACCCAGTGCAGCCCATGACGGAGCCCCACAGGCAGTAGAGCATGACCAGCCTGCAGCAAATGCTACCCCCTCAGGCAACAGGAACACCCCAGAGGGGACCAGCAGTGGCAGTCAACCATTGTGGTAGCATGGTATTGCTGGGACCTGTGGTGCTGCAGTGGTCCCAGTTGAGGGACTGGTTGCTGGTCTCTTTGTGGGTGCTTTCAACTTCATGCTATGGCAGCAATGTTAAAGTCTGCTGCTCCAGCTAATTAGGTTCACTGTTGCTGTGCCTCCTAAGCTATTTCTGTAGCTGTGGATCCACAGTTGTGGATTTTCAGCACTTGCTCAATTTCTGCAGCTGCTGAATTTTCGCAGCTGTGGGGATTTTAGGGAATTCTGCACCTGCTCAAAATTTCTTTGTGAATATCACGCAACTGCATTACCTCAGTGCTGCAGTCCTTTTTCCCTTAGCTGTGGGATTTTTGGCTTTCTTTGTGAATCCTGCCCACAATGTCTAACTCGATATAATGCCCCCAAATGCATTCCAATCTTTTTGATCAAAAGATCAATATGTAAATCCCATTTGAATCTGTCATCTAGCCATAACCCCAAATATCTGTAACTGTGCACATGTTCAAGAATTATATGATCAGTAGTTTCAATGTATAATGTTAGTTTCTGTTGGTTTACTGCTTTTCCCCTGGAGAACAGCATTACCTGAGAATTGTTAGTGTTAAGAATAGGTTTTGACTGCAAGAAATACGTTTGCAATTCATCAAAGGCTGCTTGTAACATATGTTCGATGAATGTTAAAGATGACCCTCCTACATACATAATAGTGTCATCGGCATATGGATGATAACTAATAGAAGGCAAGATTATTCAAATAAATATTAAAGAGAATCAAGCCTAAAATTGATCCGTCTGGCACTCCAGAATCTATGATAGCCAAATCAGAGTTTACGCCATTTAGTGACCTAGTTGTTGCCTACTTATCCGATAGGATCTAAACCAACTCATTACTTTACTCAAAATTCCACTTATTTTTAGTCTGGACAGGAGGATGTTATGGTCGAGTGCATCAAAGGCTTTAGCTAAATCTACAAAAATTGTTCTCACTGACATCCCCCTTTCTAGAATTTTGTGAATGTCAAGAAGACTTTCAATAATGCAGATGTAGTGCCATGTAGTGGTCTATAATACCAGATTGATGCTTACAAATATAGTTTTCTTGTTGTTTTCTTTTAATTCTTTTTGTCTTTGGTCCTCCCCTCAATGATCCTAATGGAGCTCAGCCCCTGCCACATATGCCAACCCACCATGCCCAGGCTTAACCCCCTGGGTGGGGCCTCCTGGTGGGTGCCCCCTTCCAATGGTCAATGTAGGCAAGCCCTGGCATACCCCTCTGGCGGACACTAGTGGCAGTGGGAGCAGGAGCAGCTACAAAGTGGGGCATCATGGTGGGGGGACGGGAGATCTTGTGGTTGTGTTCCCCTGGGAGATGGAGCATGCAATGATGGCAGCGTCTGTCCTACCTTCCACCCAAGCAGGCACCAGCTTTTTCTGGTGATTCCCCTGGCCTGCCAACAAGCTGGACACGCCTCCCCTCCCCTCCCTGGAGAAGGAGACCTACCCCTTGGGCACTCTATCCTTCTCCAGCCAGCCCTCCAATTCCCAGGTCCATTCTATAACCAAGGATGTCAGCATAGCAAGCTGTCACCTTGACGCTGTGCCAGCGGGCTGGCAAATATTTTTTTCTTGTTCAAAAGAATATTTTAATTGATCACCTACCAATTTCTCAAAAACTTTTAAAAACGTAGATAGAAAAGAAATTGGGCAATAATTCTCTATTATATCTTTTTGGCCCAATTTGAAAATTGGCACCACCTTTGCAATTTTCCATGCCTGTGGACATTCTGCTGAGGACAGGGATAAATTAAACAATTTAGTTAAAGGGTAAGATATTACTGGTGCAGCATAGTTTAGTGAAATGCCTGGTGATATCATCTAAACCATCTAATTTCCTAGTATCAAGTTTTAAAAGTTTATCCTGTACCTTTTTGGCAAAAATAATATCAATGGAAAAACTATAATTTTGAGGCTGTTCTACTAATATTTCAGAGTTTGTGTGGTCAGGAATTTGTTCTAAGGCTTTTTCCCCATAGATACAAAATACTAATTAAATTTATCAGCAGCAAGGTTATTTTTAGGGACCATTTGTCCTTCAATAACAAAGAAGTCAGGAAAAATTGATTTCTTGGTACCTTGTAATTTTTTTTATTAATTTCTAAAATTGTTTCTGGTCAGTTTTTAAATTGGTAGTTAATTCCTTTTTGTAATAATTTTGTTTACTTTTCCTGACTTCCAAGATGTAAGCATTCCTTAATTGTTTATGTTTAATCCAATCCTGCATACGTTTGATAATCTTTGCCCTTTTCCAAGCATTATCCATTTTTTTAAATAAGCATGAATTATACCAGGAGGCATCTATTGATTTTACTTTTCTTCTTTTTATAGGGGCATGTTCATTGCATAGCTCCATGAAGTTGTTGTAAAACAATGACAGTGCATTATCCACTGATGGAATTAAATCTATCCTATTCCAATCTTGTTTTTCTAGCTCTAAAATAAACTATGGTATATATTGTAGTTCTATTAACCTAATTAACATGTTTTGTGATATCAAATGAAATTAATGCATAAATATTTGGGCGCCACCTTTAGATTGTAATTTTATTGATTTTATTTATTTATTTATTTATTTATTAGTCATTTTCCTTTGTTAACTGGGTAAGTGCACTAGTCAATAACCTGCCTATTTTAAGGCACAACCCGGGAGAGTACAATTACAGGGGGCAAAAGACAGTAACAGTAAACAGAATATAAAACATTCAGAATAAGCATTATAGAGTACAAAATACTGAGGTATTACAGAGGTAAGGGATTAAAAAGCAGCAGGTACAAATATTTGGTTCAGTACATACAAATTAGGTAATGAAATGGGATCAGAAAAGGATCAGTAAAAGCTGAGGTTAAGACAGTAGTATGGAACAATTCAGCGGATAATCTGGGGTGGCAAAACCGAAGACTATGGAGCTATGTGGATGAGCCATTACTTTTTAAGCTGCTGAGGCAAAAAAGGGTAGCAGAGTATAAGTGCTTTAAGTTTACAGCCCAACCACAGGGCTGGATAATGAGAAGATGCAGCCTGATTGAAGTACGAGAGTAAGTAAAGACTTTGGACTTCAGGGGAAAAGAAAGAAAGGGAAACCTACAAGAAATCAGATAGACTATGGAGAGAGAGAGAAAGGTAGTAAATGTCATAGAATACAGGACATTGAGTTAATAGCAGCTATTCTAAACAAGCAGTAAGTAGCAGCAGTTAGGAGCAGGGCAGAAATGGAAGGGTATGGGGTAATGATCAGAGGCAAGAGCACGTGTCTATAAGTTTTTTAAATATAAGAAAAAAGTATTTTTTGAAAACGTGGGATTTTGAGGATTTAAGGTGGTGAGGTAAAGAGTTCCAGGTTTTTGGGGCAAAGTGGGAAAACACTTGTGATCACTCTTTGGTTGCATGGTGACGAACTACAAGGATGGCCTGAGTAGAGGACTGAAGTTGGTGAAAGTGTTTAACTGGGACTAACATGGAGGGCAGCAAGGTGGGTTGTGAGGACCTGACAATATTGTCAATTAGATATCCACAGATGTAGCATCACTGGGAGGAGGGAGATAGCCATTGTAGGGTAGAGTATAATTCACAGTGATAAGTGAGTTGAGAGGCAAACACAGCAAACCTGTAGATGTTGTTGTATGTCATGTCCCATTTGTAAAATAAACTGGCATTAGCCTGATAAATGGCTGGGAGAGCATAACACAGTCCAGGTAGTAATACACCTTTGGCAATTGAAATCCTAGCCAGCTGGGGTAAGGAGGTGAAGAATACGACAGGCCTTCCCAATTTTGGAGTTAATGGTTTTGCATATACTGTATTGTTTATGGGCATGAGACATCTAAGACAGGGTCTAGCATGACTCTGAAGTACCTGAAGGAAGAGATGACTATTACCAGAGAACCATCGAGGCATTTGATGTCCAATGAGTAGTGAGATTTTTTAAGAGATCTGAAAAGCATAACTTGGGTTTTACTGACATTAAGGACCTGGCTATTGGAGGTAAGCCAAGTTTAGATGCTGTGGAGGTCAGAGTAGAGTTGTGAGTTTATAGTATCGATGGACTTGGATGCAGTGTAGAGAATGAGGTCAAAAAGGCATACAGAAGGGTCCAACAGTGTGAGGGAGAGGTGGGTAAGTTGTTTATATAGACAGAGAACAGTAGGGTCCAAGTGTGGAACCTTGGGGAATTCCAAGAGATATTGAAGCTGGGGAGGAGAGGACCTTATTGAATGAGACTGACTGAGAATGGTTAAGGAGGTAACTCAAGAACCAGAGTAGGTTTGATTAGGACACTGCAGTGTTTTCCAGCATGTGTAGAAGGAGGTGGTGATTGACCAGACTGAATGCTTTTGTAAGGTCAATGAAGACTGCTCAAGTGAGCAAGCCTAGGTCCATGTTAGTTTTAACCTCACTCATGAATTGTGCAAGGGCAGTGGTGGTGCTGTAAGCAGTCCTGAACCCATGCTTGGTTGGGGATTGAAGATTATATTTAGTTAGAAAGTCATAGACCTGCCGGTGCAGTGACATGTTGTCCGTCTGCCTCACCGACGCTGTGGGTTTGGGAACAGACCCAGAAGTTGGAGGACTGGCTGGGGGAGAGGGATTTAATGTTCCAGGGATGGCTCTCCTTCTCCAAGGGGAGGTTGTGTGTCCAGCACAAGTCAGACCCCTGGCAGAGGCTGGGGGTTTCACCATAACTAGTGCCTATTCTCCTTGGAGACGTGTCGCATGCTGCATCATTGTATGACACTCCTCCTTCAGGGGGACAAAATTGGTAAAAATTGCAGCTGCCATCCATGATACCCCACTTTCTATGGCCCCTATCACCCACCATGGCACTCCAACCCAACAACCTATCCTGTTGTCCCCTGCACCTGGCCAGAATCCCATGTCTTGCCCTGGGGGCAAGCCAGGGAGACAATTCCAGTAAGAACTCCTGCTGGCATCATTCTCCCATCACCACAGGCTTGCGCTGGTTAGGTGGCTCCACCCTGGGGGGCAATCCAGGGGATATTGTGGGTTAAGAAGGTAAGTCATGGGGGGCAAAGAGGGGGAAAGGGGGTTGTCAGGGGCTAAGCTGCAAGGCAGTACCACCAAAAAAGCATACTAAATAAAAAAAAACAAAGTCAGAGACCTGGTGGTGGACAAGTTTTTCTAGAAGTTTACTGAATATGGGTATTAAAGCAATGGGGCAGTAGTTAGAGATTATTTTTGGATCCCCTTTCTTGTACACTGAGATGATGCTAGCATTTTTCCATAGCTGGAGCACAGTAGAGGTGCTTATGGATAGGTTGAACAACCGCATAACTGGTGTGGTGAGGAGAGAGGCTGTCAGCTTGAGGATTTTTGGTTCTAACTCATCTGGGTATGCACTGTCATAGGGGGAGATAGCAGCAAAAAGTTGCGGAACCTGATGATGCAAGACTAGAGCAAGGACTAGGGGAGGATAGGCTGAAGGAGAGGTAGTAGGGGGAGGAGGGATAGGGCTAGACAAGAGAGGCTGACTGCCAGAATGATTTGAGAAGACGGAATTAAAAGCATTGGCAATGGCAAAGGGATTGTCACAACTGGTATTATTGATGTCATCGTAATGGGAGAAATGGCCCCTGTTCTTGCCAATGATGCTGTTTATTTGAGACCAAATGTTTTTAGGATCCATGAATGTGGCAGTGAGAAGGTTCCTATAGTACAGACTTTTGGCAGCCCTGATTTCCCTCTTACAGTATTGCGCATGGTCTGATAAGCGATGAGATCTGAGTGTAGGCAGGAGAATTTGAACTTAGCCCATAATTGGTCATGTCTTTTAAGCATTTTGAGAAGGTGTCACATCAACCATTTAGTAGGAGACCTCTTACCCTATGTCTAGTAATGGGAATATGTTCCTTTTGGAGGGAGACAATGGCATGGGTGAATTACTCAGTGGCATAGTTGATATTGTTAGTGAGGAAGAGGGTGGACCAATCAATGAGCCCAAGGTCCTGGAGAAATAAGTCAGGTTTAAAAACAAAGAAGTCCAAGAATGAAATGATTTTCAGGGGACAAGATGGTGGACTGGCATCCCAGACACAGTAGGTAGGGGAGTGGTCACTGATAGAGTTCGGAAAGAGCTCAGTAGTGGAGGTACCATCCTTCCTATTGGCAAGGAACCAGTCTATAAGAGTGTTGCTGGATCCATAGCTAGAATATCTGGTGGGATCCATTATTAACTACTGTATGATAGGTGAGCCTTGCTATTGTATTTTGTTAACCAGGTAGGCCCACTGAGACCATAGGTCCCTTTTTCAGGGGTGACCTGGGAATAATTAAAGGCAAATATACAGGCAAGTATTAATTGAAAGTGTACAGTCATTTACAAGGGATTGGAATTCCTAAGAAGTCACCATATAACATAATTAAGACAACTTGTGAGAGTTATAACAACAGACAAGGGAAAATGCTCTTAAGACAAAGCAAAGAAGGTACTTTCAACATGGTCACAGGTCAGCAGTAAAATGGGCCGTAACATAACCTCCCAAGCTTGCCTTGCCATTGCCTGTGGGTTACTTCTCCCTAACCCATATGAAGCCCCAGTTCAACTGCCTCAGAAGCTTCACTACTCAGGTTGGATGCCACCTATAATAATATCTGTCATTTCACTCTAGCATCACAACAGCTGACTCACCTCTGCTCCCTCTATGACAGGTTTGGGTGGCTTCCCATGTTCTCCCTGTGTGCCCACATATATGAGGGCATACCTTTTAGCATCATGCAAAGTCACCTGCCTTATCCCTTGCCTCTATGCTCAAACCTGTATAAACTGCTTTCCCTCTCATACCAGCCAATAATGCTCTTCTAGCTATCCCTGTGCTTAGAACTAGGACTGTTGAATCCTCTTTTGCATATGAAAACCCAAAGCTATGGAACCCTGTACCCCATGAGATCTGCCTCTGCACCTCAGTGTATATGTTCTTTCATTGATACTGAGCACATCTGCTCAGTTTAGCCTGCTCTTCTGGTCTTTGACTTGAGCAATCCCTGATTTGTAGCAAGTTGAAAAGCCTGACATGACCTGAAATGGCTTTAGACTTACAGTCCTGTGAAAATTTGACTTCCTGTAACTTAATTGATCTTGCTTTCTTTTTAATTTTTACTTTCTTCCAACAATGTAATGCTTTGTTAATCTCATTCCAACCTCATTGTCCATCGTACCTCATTGTTATCATACTGTAAAAATGCCATGCTTATGTTTCTATGTGTAATCTCCTGGGTTGTGCCTAAAAACAGGCATTTGCTTGCCTAAGGTACTTACCTGGTTAACAAAATCTAAATAAATAAACATGTACAGCTGCGCTCCATTAGTAGGGTCTTCAGCTCTTTTTTTGAAGACCCCAAGAGTGGAGGAGTATTGTTGCTCTGCTGGAAGAGAGTTCCAGTAGGATAGGGCAGAGTGGGAAAAGGACCTCTTCCATATGTTGGTCTGAACCCTGGGTACCTCAAGCAAGATACTGTTAGAGGACTGAAGTGACTGTCTTATAGGTTTTGGGAGCTAATACACCATTTAGGCTCAGTGAGACATAGACTGGTCAATTTAATTGTCAGGAATAAGAGTATATATAATAATAAGGAATAAGAATATATATATATATATATATTAGAGGCAAAAAAAAACTCTGTTTAATGCATTAGTTAGGGTTGTTTCACAGCGACAAAAGTGAGGAAATTCGGTGTTAGGGTTGACAGCCCCCCTTGGACCCCCCCTCCCACACCTCCAACCAGGATCTGGGTACACATTGGGTTAGCGACCTAAATCTGACCCCATCAGATGTGTCAAGAAGCAGAGGTATGGGAGAATGGGGTGAAGTTAGGACCGACAACTCCAACGTGCACCCGATGCCGGTTGGGGGTGTGTGAAAGGTCCAAGGGGGGCTGTCAATCCTAACACCAAATTTCCTTGCTTTTGTTGCTGTGGAACAACCCTAACTAATGCATTAAATGGATTTTTTTGCCTCTAATTTCCCTTCTTTTTGTGGATGATAATGAGAAATAGTGAACGTAATGTGGCGGTAAGGGCCCCGAGCTCCCGCCACGTGATGTCTTGTCACATAGTAACATTGTGCCCACAAACGCAAATGGTAATGTGCATGGTGACGCAAAGCAAAACAGAAAGAGAAACAGTACTGTAGACAGAAATGTTAAAAACAATGCAAAAGCAAGTGCAAATGAAAACGCAAAGAGTAACGCACATGGTGGCGTAGACGGGAACGGTAAGTGAAATGGTATGGAACTGCAAACAGAAGCAGTAACAGTAATGTAAGTACACAGGCTGGTTTTCCCCAAAAGCTGCATAGAGAAAGACAGTGAGTACAAAGAATGTATGCATAATAATGGGGCAAGGAGCAGAAAATGTGGAGTTTGAATACTAAATTGCTTATATCTCAGAAACCTTACGACATAGAAAAAAAATTTAAAAGTCGTATGAATTATCAGTTTCCTGGCTAGTGTTGCACTTAGCACTTAGCTCTTGTTAGGGAGCTGAGCATTTTTCCAATGAAAAGTCCATATCTCGCACCGTTTCCGAGATACGGGCCCAGAAAGGCACGGCGAATGCCGTAATGTTATCCTATGGGAAAAAAGAGAAGTTCAGAGTGCCATAACTTTGCCTCCCTGTAATATTTTTTCACCAAACCACTGAAAGGCACATCTGTGGGATGTTGACTGTCTTCCCTCCAAATTTCAGCCCAAAAGACCAAACTATTATTTTGCAGCAGGGCCCCAAAGGATTGCTGCAATGCGTCGGACGCCATAATGCTATCCTATGTGAAAAAGTGTCAAATTTGGAGTGCCGTAACTTTGATGCTGTGTAATATTTTTTCAACAAAACACTGCAAGGCACATCTGGGAGATGTCCACTGCATTTCCTCCAAATTTCAGCCCAAAACACCAAACCGTTCTTTTGCAGCAGTGTGCCAAAAAATTGCTGTCATTTTCCCACAGCCTAGAAAAGTACTGTCGCAATTTGCGAAAGCTTTCACAAATTCATTCGACGGTGTCACAAGTGTGACAGTACTTTGAGAAAGCACTTTTCCAAGAAATTTGAAAAACATATTTCTGGGGTGTTTTACCCCAAAATAAAGACATGGCTAGCATCCTCAGAGCCCGACTAGGTGAATACAAAAAAAATCATGTTGCTAGAGGGTCCCAATTTTAAATGCCATGCATTTTTCTGATCACTAACTGAAAACAAAATGGTGGATTTGCGACAGTAAAAGGGCCATTTGTGACACTAAAAAGTGCATTTGCAACACTGTCGAACTTTTTGTTAACTTTTCCCATTGACTTATAATGGGAAATTGTTTTTTGAATAACTTTTGAACCGTTTAATATTTTTTCATGAAATCTTCAAAAGGCACATCGGGGACCCTGGCCACATGTTCCCTGAAGATTTTGGACCAGTCGCGCAAACCATGCGCCCTGTAGGCACGACTGTAAAATTTTAGAAAAGCGTAAACGCATGCGCAGATCACGCTTAATAACTCCGCAGCTGTATATGTGACCAGTACAAAACTTGGCAGATCCCAAGGTGTATTGGTCTTGATAGTGTGTTCCAAATTTCAGGCAAATCCGTTGAACAGTTGCAAAGTTATTAAGGTGCAAATTTGGGGTTTAACATGTAAATGGCTCCTCAACCCTAACTATAGTGGCACTACCGTGCCTCTATAATATATATATATATATATATATATATATATATACAGCCTATTAGTCTCCAAACTCCTGAAGGCCTGCAGCACTGTAGCACCTAACAACAGCATGGGGAGCAGGGTGCTGTTTGCTATAGCAAGCACTAAGTCTACGGTATAGTAGCCCATCTTTCAGGTGCAGAGACTTTGTAATGTGGTCCACATGTACTCAGAAGGTAAGATCCCATTCAATACAGACCTCAAGATACTTCAAAGTTTTCACCCCCTCACTTCGTGAACCTGTATTCCATTTTTATGGAATTATTTTGATATGTTTTATTTCATGTGGAATTCACTATCCATATTAAAAAGTTATACACCACCAGTGTCATTCTGACAAAGTTTTCCCATTACATTGGCTATGTCAAGGCAGAGGGAGTTGAACAGGAGACCACATCCACAAGTCACAGGCATAAGGCTTCTTAATATTAAAACTATAAAGTGAGCATGTGTACTAATGTTTTTTATCCTATTCAACTTCCTTTAGCTGTGCGTTTTGTTTTCAGTTGCTTTTCTGAGCTGCAATGGTCAAACACATATGGTAAACTTGGTTTGTTTTTTTACAGGTTAACAAAAAATGACTCTCCTTCAATGAAAGTCAGTATCAATGGTACTGCAGCAGTACCGTACACATGAACCTATGGAATATCCATTTTAAAGCCATACTGGTAAGTATATATATTTTATTTCATCTGTTCATTTTTTAAGGAGTGCAACAAATCTGACTGAGGAGGATTCATAAACTAGGTGACATGTGTACATCACAAAAACTATTTCTGCAACATATCATGCACTGTATTCCAAATCTGCAGCTGTGCAGCCATGTCAGTGTTGAAAAAGTTGGACACAGGTTGTGTCACTTGACAAGATGTGGTTTTGAAATGTAACTTGAGTTGAGAATCAGTGACACTGGCACAGTATATTTGTTACACAGCCTGGTACTAAATTAAGTTGTGATTGATCTGCTGATTGCAGTGTGATGGCTTGCTATCTGTGTTAATAATCCAGATACCCATGGAACAGCCACGGCTTAAACATAATATGTTACTGCTGCAATCAAGTTGTAATAAGTCCTTTATTTCTTTTTTAGGACACTTCCAGATGCTTTGTTCTGGCATAGTTGCCTTATCCAAAGAAGTTCTACAACATCACCCCCATGGGCTGAGGCAGACATGCAACACGCAGAAGCCATTTCAATCGATGACCATGACCATCATTACCAACCAGACTTGAGAAGGATGCAGATGAAATCTGTGAAGAAGTAACCAAATAAAAAACCATTAATGAGAACTACCTGCAAATATGCCCCCCCCAAAAAAAAATACTGACCTTCATTGTCTTGAGAGTTTTCCATTTCCAATGTCAACAAATAAAGTTCTCATTAAGCACTGGAATGTGCACACCAATAGTATCTGTGACCTGTGATACAAAACAATACAAGTACATATCTATATATATCAACCCCCACCTACAAAATACAAATAAAATAATATATATATATATATATATATATATATATATATATATATATTATATATCAACTCACCAAGGCTACTATTAATGTACAGACAAGGGGCACCCTTCCATCTGATTGAGGTGATTGCATTGCATTTGCGGGGATCGCAGCACACTTTGGACCAGCAACAGTTCTCTCATGGTCATCATTTCTGATTGGACTTTGCATGTGGTGTAATGCTCCTATTTCACTTTTGTTAGCACTTGTCAATTTTCTGGACACAAGACAGATGCATTTTGGGGATGCAGAAATAATCTGGGGACTCTGTGTGACCACTGCGGGCATGAGTGACTGCGCAATAAATTCTGGGGGACTTTGCATGTGTTGTAACGCTCCCATTTCACTTTGTTAGCACTTGTCAATTTTCTGAACACAAGACAGATGCATTTTGGGGATGCAGAAAAAATCTGGGGACTCTGTGTGACCACTACGGGCATGAGTGACTGCGCAATAAATTCTGGGGGACTTTGTATGTGGTGTAATACTCCCATTTCAGTTCGTTAGCACTTGGCAATTTTCTGGACACAAGACAGATACATTTTGGGGATGCAAAAAAAATCAGTGGACTCTGTGTGGCCATTGTGCACATGAGTGACTGTGCAATAAATTCTGGGGGACTTTGCATGTGGTGTAATGCTCCCATTTCACTTTGTTAGCATTTGTCAATTTTCTGGACACAAGGCAGAATGCATTTTGTGTGTTGTGATTGTGAGCACATAATGTCATACTTATATTATAAATAAAAGCAGCATTGCAACAATGCGGTGACAGTTTTGACCTATACTTTTTTATGCTATTTTACATTGTAAGCCACTAGTTACCTCCTGACTTGTATGATACCCTTCTTTTCACAATATGTCTGCTTTACTACCTTTTCTCATGTCTGAAAAAAAAGGAGCATGCCTTTTAATATTGTTCTAACGAGGTTTTTATCACTATTTGCAGCTGTTTTTGAATAAATATTGTTCTGTGAGGTCATAAAACACTGCCTGCTGCATAACTGTTAATTTTACAACAGAAGTGATATATTATAATTGATGGAGAAAAGCAGTGGAAAATATTGACAAAAACCTGGTCCGCACCATATTAAAAGGAGTGCTCCTTTTATTATTTCAGATATGAAAAAAGTAGTAAAGCAGACTCAAATACTGGAAACAATAGTATCATACAAGTCAGGTTGTAAGTAAAGTGGCAATGTAAAATAGCATAAAAAAAGTATAGGTAAAAATTTTCAACATATTGTTCCACTTCTGCTTTAAAGAGATTCACTAAGTTACATAGTTATTATGGTAACATATGGGTAAAGTTCCAGGACCTTATCCCCCCCCCCTCAATTTTGCTGCATCAAAGCCTGCACTTTTTTTCCAAATTAACTCTAATATTCTTACTTTTCATACTTTCTTGGTTCTCATCATCCAGCTGAACCATGATTAAGCCTGACCACATCGGCAAAGTGACCACCTCCATTGGTCAGGTAAAAGCATCACATTTTAACTTACCTTATCAGAGCTGAGGACTCCTTGCTTCCTTTATATTTTTGAAAAGACCACTCTCTAGGCTTCATTACTTATTGTGTGCTCTGGCCAATGAAAGGCTCACAAGTGTCTAATAGGGAGCGTAACAATTAGAAGAAGGCGACACTTCTCCTACATTCAAATCAGTACAAAAGGTTTGCAAGCTCAACCCCCTGTATTTACAATACAATTTAATAAATTTAGTGGGGTGTCTTCATACTTTCTTGGTTCTCACAAGACAGAATGCATTTTGTGTGTTGTGATTGCGAGCACATAATGTCATACTTATATTATAAATTAAAGCAGCATTGCAACAATGCGGTGACAATTTTGACATATACTTTTTCATGCTATTTTACATTGCCAGCCACTAGTTATAATAATAATAATAATCTTTATTTATATTGCGCCTTTCTGAAATCAAGGTGCATTACATTAAAATAACATCATATTAAAACATCATAAAAACATTAAAATCAATAGTATCAGTCCATGTCAATACCATCCCCGAATGCCTTTTTCCATAGAAAGGACTTCAGTCCTTGTTTAAAACCCCCAACAGTCATGCACTCTCTAATCCAACGGGGTAGAGAATTCCAGAGGGTCAGTGCCATGAACATAAAAGCTCGGGCGCCTGAAGATTTTAAAACTGCCCTCGGAATCCCTAGGAACCCCTCATTGGCTGAGCAGAGCGGTTGCTCCAGAAGGTAAGGAACCAGAAGCTCTTTCAAGTAGTCAGTGCCCAAGCCATGTAGGGCTTGATATGTCAGTAAACCGACTTTAAAGGTGATCCGCCACTGAACCGGCAGCCAGTGCAGATCCCGCAGCACCAGTGTAATGTGGGAAGAATGAGGAATCCCCATTAACAACCAGGCTGCTGAGTTCTGCACTAGCTGCAAGTGGTGGATATCAACCCCATGGAAGCCCAAAGTAAAGGGAGTTACAGTAGTCCAAACACGAGGTCACAAAGGTGTGGATCAGCATAGGCAAGTTGCCCGATGGAACAAGGTGCTTGATCCTAGTGATGTTTCTCAGATGGTAAAAGGATACCTTAACAACCGCCAACACCTGAGCACGCAATGTCAGCCAATCATCAAGGATCACCCCTAGGTCACACATCTGTTCAGAGATAGGGAGCTCGACATCCCCCAAGAATAAACCCGAGGGATGGTCTGCTCCCCACCCCCCAATCCGGTGACCGGGATCCACAACCATCACCTCCGTCTTCCCAGAATTCAACTTCAACCAGCTGGACCGCATCCAACCCTGGATCTCACTGAGACAGTTGTTAAACACCGAGAATGCTCCGTTCTGGTCAGGTGCAAAAGACAGATAGAGCTGGGTATCATCAGCATAACAATGAAACTCCAGCCCGTATCATCTTACAATGTCTCCAAGGGGAAGCATGTACACCGCAAACAACATGGGGGGCAGCACAGAGCCCTGAGGCACCCCACAGGACAGAGAGGTAGGATCGGAGGAAAATACCCCCGACACCACCCTCTGAGTTCTACCTGTGAGGAAGGAGGTAAACCATCTGTGAACCAAACCTGACAGCCCACAGATGTATCTCAGGTGCTCAAGCAACACCCCATGGTCTACGGTGTCAAATGCTGCTGACAGATCCAATAGAACCAAAATGGACCATTTTCTCTGGTCTCTCGCCATCAAGAGATCATTGAGCACCCGAACCAGTGCAGTCTCGGTGCTATGCCTCTTTCAAAAACCTGATTGAAGAGGGTCGTAGATGTTATGGATGGTCAGATGGTTGTCCAGCTGGGCAGCCACCACTTTCTCAATTACCTTCCCCACAAAAGGAAGGTTCGAGATAGGTCTGTAGGTGGTGAGGGAGTCCGGGTCCAGAGAAGTCTTCTTCAACACTGGTGTCACCACTGCTTCCTTCAGGGAGCAGAGATATTCACCAGAGTCTAAGGAGCACCAGACTATCCTAGCTAGAACCGGGATGATGGCCTCCCTTCAGCCCATGATCAGGGCCATGGTGCCCGGATCTAAACTACAGCATGTGGTGTGCATACCCTGGACAATTCTCATGACATCTTTGATTTCTGGCCTTTCGAAGGAACTCCAGGAAAATGGAGGGATTGCAACAGCAGGCTGGTCCACCGCAATTCCCATAGAGAGTGCTGCGCAGGTCTTGGCCCTGATGTCATCCACCTTATCTGCAAAGAACCAAGCAAGCTCCTCACACTGCATTTGTGAAAAGGCTCAATGAACCTGTAGACAGGCTGGGTTGCACAGCCTGTCTACAGTTTGAAAGAGCTGGGCCGGTCGGTTCTGTGCAGCAGCAATTTCTCCGGACAGGAATACTGCCTTCTTATGAGTAATTGTTGACTGATAGAGTTGATAATGCTCTAGGAGTCTAAGATGGTTGCATCTAAGCTGGATTTCCACCAGCACCTCTCAACCTGCGTTCTAATCAGCCACATCTCCTCAAGTCCCATCAAACCATGGGGACCGAGGGCGAAGGGAGAGAGGGCGCACACGGGTGGGAGCAGTAGAATCCAGTGCAGAGGTAATGGCCTTATTATAGGCCAGAACCAGAACTTCAGGATTCAAGCTCATCACAGGAAATTCTGATAGATCAAGTACCGCAGTTAGGCCATCGGGAGCCACATCCCATAAAGGGTGATACTTGACCATCTCCACAGGGGTTGACCTACACAGAGGGGTGTGAAAATTGAATCTCACAATGTGATGGTCAGACATCTGACAGGTTTCACCCCCACATTGGAGGCCTCCATCCCCAGGAGGAAGATCAGGTCAAGGGAATGGCCATGTTTATGAGTGGCAGAGGTAACCACCTGTGAGAGGCCCAATGGATACATCAATTGGAGGAAGTGCTGTCCAGACTGCTAGAGTTCATCATTGATCCAGGCATTAAAGTCACCCAGCACCATCAACCTGGGCAACTCAAACACCAGGTCGACGACGAAGTCCGCCTCTTCCTTAAGGAATAGCTTCTCGTCTCTGGGTGGATGATAGACAAAAACCATCCTATAGCCTCCACCTGCCACTATGACACATTCGAATAATCTGGTCTCCTCAACAGGGACACTAGTGAGATCCAATTCAGTCTTGAAACAGACCGCAAACCCCCCCCCCGTTATCCAATCTCGGGTGGTGTATCACCGAATAACCGGCTGGAGCTGCTGCCTCGTGTACGGGGCCAGCATTACCATCCAGCCAGGTTTCAGTGATGCAAGCCAGGTCCGCAGTACCCACCAAGTCTGCAACAATGGCAGTCTTGTTCACAATGGACCTGTCATTGCATAACACTGCCCGGATTGGATAGAACTTCTGGGATGCCCCAACCACCTGCCCACCATTTATAGAGGTAGTGCCCTTGGGTATGAAGACCAGACAGGAAGGCCCATGTTCTGCACTCCATTTCTCCCCAGGGCGTCTTCTACACTTAACCACTCAGATGCAAGTAGCCCCCTCATCCATCCTCCGTTGTTCATATCCCCCGCCCCTCCCCAACCTCCTGCAGGCAATTCCCAGAGCCCTGCAGTGTTGGTAAACAGAAAAAAGCAATGGGGGGGGAGAAGGGGTGGAGGGCATGAAGGGGGAGGATGAATAGCGCATGACCAGAGGGGTGGGATAGCAATAGATATTACAATCCACTAACATGGAACAATTACACTAACTTCTAATCTCCCTGTAGTAGAAATAAAATTCAAATCAAAACACAAGCCTAAAGAATTCAATTAAAATAACTCAGATAAAAACTGAACAATAAATAAAACAAACATCAACAAACTCAGACCTAATTAACACAGATTACTCATCGTTCATCATAAAAAACCTACATTAAAGAAAAATAAAAAAAACAATGAATAACTAATCACAGTTATCTCTAAATCAATACATCAGCAACAATCCTAATAACTTATAAACAACTAAAATAAAAAATAAATAAAAAATGACAATGCTCAGTCCATGAAAGTTCGGATAACAGTTTTTGGACTGTGGAGCTTCCACCTCCTACGACCAAATTGTCCATTTATAGACCCATGGCCTCTCACTCCTAGGGTCCAACATCTGAAATAGCACAGTTTAAAACTAAATCAAATTTACAGGGGCACTGTACCAAAATTCAGTCCTCCCAATGGCTCTCACCACCTTGGTGAAGTAAATACAGGCAGGTGACCCTCAAGAATAAGATAGTAAGCTGCAGTAGGTAGATTCAGGTTCTGTTTAATAAAACAGCACAGTACCAAGGTTCAAAACCCTTCGTGGGCTCCCACCACCACGAAAGAGCAAACACTAGACAGTATCCTTCAAAAAAACCAACCGGGATCGTCTTCACCACCAATTGGGTTAAGCAACAGGCAGCATTGAATTTTTTAGCAAAAGCAGAAACCGTACTTTAGTGCAGTCATCCACAGGCAGATGGAAAACCTTGTAAATGCCAAAGTGGATCAAACCAGGGGGTCCAATGCCTGCACTAGAGGACTCACTCCGGAACACCCGCCTCACCTTGGACCTTACCACAACCAAAACAGCTCTCCAGCTGTCATGGTGTGGGGCAGAAGTGCCAGGGGGCCTGCTGCCAAGGAGCAGCAGCCTCCCGACCCACCACCAGAAAGAGGACAGGTGCCCCAAGCAAAGCCCTCTGGCCACAGATGGTAGTTCCCTGGGGCTGACTCAATCCTTTCTCTAGACTACTCTCCACAGGAAAGGGAACGGAACAAGCATCAGCACCCCCTCAGTTCAGTTCCCCGCACTCACAGGAAAAGAATCCGGGAAGGCACCAAGACCTCGAAGCAAACAGTTTCACAATGCTCCTGTGGTTGCATCCCTCTGCTGCACAGTGCCAGGACTCGAACGCTAGAGACTTCGGCACCAACTCCAGAAACCAGTAGCCTCCCCCAATCCAATTGGGTCCAGCACTACTGCAGGTAAATGATTATGCTTGCAGATGTTGTTGAAAAACAGACGCCGAATTGTGATGCTACAGCTTAAATGGTCTATCCACTGCCCTGGGACAAGCCAAAATCAAATAACCAAAAGTAAAATAAATACGAACAAGACAGAATCAAAATTAATAAAAATAGCTAAAACATGATTATACTACGCTACTACGAGGACATAAAGCGCTAACAATAAAATTTCCAGCGCAGCTAAAGATGCTTAGTGACAGCAGCTCAGCACAGCCGCCATCTTGCTGCCCATACCTCCTGACTTGAATGATATTGTGCTTTTCACAATATGTGTCTGCTTTACTACTTTTTCTCACGTCTGAAAAAAAAGGGAGCACGCCTTTTAATATTGTTCTGATGAGGTTTTTATTATTATTTGCAACTGTTTTTGAATAAATATTGTTCTGTGAGGTCATAAAACGCTACCTGCTGCATAATTGTAAATTTTACAACAGAAGTGATGCATTATAACTGATGGAGAAAAACAGCAGAAAATATTGACAAAGACCTGGTCCGCACCGTAATAAAAGGAGTGCTCCTTTTATTGTTTCAGACATGAAAAAAGTAGTAAAGCAGACTCAAATACTAGAAACAATAGTATCATACAAGTCAGGTTGTAAGTAAAGTGGCAATGTAAAATAGCATAAAAAAGTATAGGTAAAAATTTTCAACAGATTGTTGCACTGCTGCTTTAAAGAGATTCACTAAGTTACATAGTTATTAAGCTATTGCACCCAATATATGGGTGCCTTACCTCCAAGGGAATCTTTCTTGCTCCACATATCCTTACATAGTGTAATACTTTTCTGGCAAAAATGCCCATAATTTTATTAAAGTGGGTCACGGAGGATTTCTCATTCTGAAGAGCTGCCCAAGTTCTGTCCCCTCATGCTCAGCAACATTATGACATGATGCCAGGGAGAGAGCAGTGGCATGCTCCATTATATTGAATGGCCAGCAGCTTTCTGAATGTTTCTTTATGTTATAATGGTCAGTTTGTGGTGAAACGGGGACACGTTTCCACTAACAAGGCTCTTAGTGGTGGTGGTGAGGGTGGTGCTAGTGGCAGTGGTGGCAGTACTGGTGGTGCAGCTGCTGCTGTGGCCCTCCTCCTGCTGTGGTGGCAAGGCACAACACCTCCAGCACCCTCTGCCACTGCCACAGAAGGGCCAGCAGGTAGAGGCCTGGACTGTTCAGTGGCAGCCTGCCACTCCACCTTGTGGTGGTTTATTATATGTGTGTGCTAGCCACCAGTCCCCAGATGTATCCCCCGGGGGCCACAGTGCACCTGCATGCCACATAACCAACACACCACAATGGTGCTGTCCCCCCCCCACACAGTTAAAAAACTGCCAGACTGGGGAGCTGCAGTGGGGACCAGACACAGTAGGGGCAGATGTAGTGCCGGCAACACTGTCACGCACCTGGAGCTCCACCTGCTGCTGTGGAGGTGGTGCTGCTGGAGCCCCTGCAGCTGCTACTGGTGGTGGAGGTGGTGGTGGAATTGGTGGATGTGCCACCAGTGGCACTGGCGGTGCTGCTGCTTCTGGAGGGGGAGAGGCAAGACCAAACAGTCAGGAGCAGTCTAATGACACCCAACCACCCCCATGCGTGTGCACTCCCCTTTGCCCATGATCACAGGCCACAGACTCTCCCTGGTCCATTGTGCACAACCCACCACTTCCCTCATGCAAAGAAAGACTGCTTCACACACACTCACAGTCTCACACATGCATGCACACAGTCACACACACACATACACAAAACAAAACTTATAAAACAAACAAATCAGTCACAAAAAAGAACTGAAAAAACACTACAAAAAAAAACTAAAGATTTAGCTTTTAAAAATGCTGTTTGTTTTTAGGCAATTAGCACAAGATACGAACAAATATTACACTCCAAACTCTCCTCTCCACCAAAATGCTTCCTCCTTCTACCACTGCAAAGGAGAAAGTGAAACTATCTGATTGTATGACTCACGTCCTTCCTGCCTGGCTAAAGTATGTGACTTAAAGTACTGTAAGCCATGTGATGTGTAGGGGGCTGCCTATATTGTTGTCACTTCACCTTACTTCGTGTTATGGTGGAATGTCAATGTGAAGTCATAATGACAAGGTGAAGTGAGCACTTTCCAATGGCCACTTTGTGTAGCGTTATGATAACGCAAAGTGGCCACTTCACGTCCACTTCACCGGCAGATTTTAAATTCACTGCATCTTTACTTGTGTCCAGAAAATTCCCCAGTGCTGGCAAAGTGAAATGAGAGGGTAACAAAAAATGCAAAGTCTACCAGAATTAATGACACCCTCAGTCATGTCTGCACTAGTCACACAAAGTCACCAGAATTAATTTGCATCCCCAAAATGCTACTGTCTTGTGTCCAGAAAATTCCCCAGTGCTGGTGAAGTAAAATGAGAGGGTAACAAAAAATGCAAAGTCTCCCAGAATTAATGGTGCACTCCATCATGCTAGCAGTGGCCACACACAGTCACCAGAATTAATGTGCATCCCCAAAATGCTACTGTCTTGTGTCCAGAAAATTCCCCAGTGCTAACGAAGTGAAATGAGAGCGTAACAAGAAATGCAAAGTCTCCCAGAATTAATGGTGTACTACAAATGCACAGACAAATTAAGATTGCGCCCCACACTCAAGAGATGCAGAGTCAGATGCAAAGGCACAGCAACACCTAACCAGTGCTCACAAGTCACAAATCCAAATCTGGAAAAAATATCTTTTGCCAGTTGGAGGGGGGTAGTGCACATCAGTAACAGTCCACTATCAGTAAAGATACCACAAAGCAGTATAAAAAATTCATGCAGGTGCTGTGGATAGCAGGTTCACACTGCTGCAATTACTCTGGCACAATAAAAGTTGTCTGATTTAATGTACACATCACACACACACTCACACACACACACTACAAGTATTGTGTAGCAAATTGAAAACCTTTAGCAATATAAGCAAATGTTTTAAACAAACTGAAATTATACACTGCTGCACCACTACAATTAGCAAAAAAAGTCAAGAATTACTAAAAAATATTACTGTGTGTACATTAACACAGTTATACAAGAAAAATATAACCAAAACAGAAAGACTGCCTTTTTCTCTGAGTTAATCTACCTACACTACAGATATGCCCCTCCCCCAAAGCACACTTCACAGTACACAGACTGACTGTTCTAAATTAACATTCAAAATTCACACACAAACAATAAACACTTGATGATATCAGCACAGGAGGGTTTCCTACAATCGATGCACCAAAGTTTGAGCAAATAAATGACTGAAAAAGGCTTTTTTAACAGCTTTTAGAGGATTTGAATCGAAGAGCTCTGAGAGGAAACTGTCTCCATCTTGCACTACTCACACACTACACAGAACTGAGGCTGTGCAGAACAATCTAGAGCCTATGTGACCTGCAATCCCAAGAAGCACTGCAAAATTTACCTTTGGAGCTCAAAAACAAGGCGAAGTGAGGCGAAGTACATTGATTTCAATGTACTTCACCTTAAAATTGGTGGAGAAGTGGTTTGGGAAGGTGGAATAACATGAAGTCATTGTTCTCAATGGACTTCACATTCCCCATTATAACGTGAAGTACTCCACTTTGTGTTGCGGAATACTTCGCAGATTCTGCGTTACTCCGTGAATCACATCGCGGAGCAAATTTCAGCCACTTTGTCCACCACTAGTGAGCATTTTATGGGGCAGTGACTCATCTTGCATCCTTCCTCCTGATGCCATACTGTACTGTACTGTGCTTAGTACTAGCTTATACAGTGGTGGAAAATTGTATACTTCCATAGAACAAAGACTCTTGACTCTGGTATTACTATAAGACTAAATCAAGTACTAAAAGATTTTAAATAAGAACTGTTTTTACCCTGTAGGCCTATGTTTTCTGTTGAAATTGATTTTCAGACACTATACTGGTTCACATACTGCTAATGTTTTACTGGCCTTTTAGAAAACACAGTGTTTCTAATTTACACACTAAGAAACATATTAGAATGGTGTTATGTAGTTTATGACCTAGCCCACTGTTGGCATGACACATCCATGCTCTACTATAGAATGAAATGGCTGAAGGGGATACAAAACTACAGTATATCATACAGTTCTAAAATTGTACACTCCACCAGTGTGCAAATCAGGAAGTCAATGAGTTTACTAAAAGGCCAGTGAAGATGGAACAATAATGAAAACAGAACCAGTATTAAAAAAAAGGCTTCTACAGAGAAAAAAAGGATTTACAGGTTCAATGTAGTTCTCCTTTAACTCTTGGTGTGCTGAATATATTTGAAACATTTTCAGATTCCAGACAGATGTATTTAAAAGGCCTCTTCAGCATGCAATGAATATCAACCCATTCCCACAGTGTTTGTTCAGCACTCTAAAGGACATGCTAAATTGTATGTCTTATTGTATTCTTAATTTAGTAGAGAGCATCCATTAGGATCCCTAAACTACTATTGCTACAGTGCTGCTAAAAGCTGCTTTCAGTTGGGCTGTAGTTATGTTTAGCTCTCTTGCTCCTTGCTTACTAGGGGTGAGTTTCTGGAATATACTGGTTTGCAGTTGATTCTGGAATATACTGGTTTGCAGTTCACAGTATACTGCAGACAAAGGGCGTTATGTGTTAATGGGGCAGAGTGGCTATGTGTGCATATCTGGGGTGTGTAGCCACTCCGCACCCACTGCGCCCCCTGTGTGGCATGCTTGACATGGTGGCATGAAGACCCACTGCACTCGATCCCCCTCATCTGTGGACAGCTCCACGGAGGGGGCATTCCGGGGGCATGCCAGCACTACACGGGATTCACTAGCCCATGTAGTGCTGGCTGCATAGGTGCAGTGGGTGGCACAGGGTATGCCAGGGTAGACCCTGCCATAACCCACTGCACGCACCCATGGATACAGGTTGTTGGTTGCCAGGGGACTGGGACAGGATACACCATGCTGTCCCTGACTGCTGGGCAGCAAGAAGCAGTAGGGGCAGCTGGATGGGTAAGTGCCCGGTGAGTCTGGGTGTGGCAATAACTGGTATGGGATGCTGCTGTGTGGGTTCAGGTGCCTGCAACTGGCATGTACGACCCCGAACCCATGCCATCCTCTGTGTGGGATCCACTATGGGTCCCAGGGGGCATCCACTGGATGTCTGCCCAGGATGACGACTCCTCCCCCCGCCACCCTGCAGAGACCTATGCACTGCAGGGCAGGAGCCACGGACAGGTGGTTGGCATTGGTCAATGCAGGCATGGGCGCACTTGTCCGTGGGCCACAGGGGCGATACATGTTTTCTCCATGTACCCCCACCCACTTGGTGCATAGCGCCGAGAGACAAGTCTGGGAAAGATAGACATGAGTGAAAAACACAATATTAAGTTTCTGATCTCTTGAACTTACAGGCAGTGCAAAAATGAGATTTTACTCTCAGTAAAACAGTAATATATTTGATTGTACAGTGCCTTACTGCACTATAGCTTGTCATGTGACCTTCATAATTTATGGTAGACATTGTTTGCTGATCAGTATTAAAATCTACTAATTACTAATAGAAGTGTGTGAATACCTTCTAGAAATTTGCCGAGTTTTCATGGCTTCATATATTTATTTATTTATTTATTCTTTTTTTTTTTTTTTTTTTTTGTTCCAGTAATTTGGGAAAACATAGTTTTAAAAAAAGGAAAAAGGTTTTAAAAGGCAATTACCCCTCCCTCAGGAGGCGACAGCTTGTCCTATGGGCACCCCCAGCCACAACATTGGTTTCCTGTTCCATCTTCCTCCTTTGTTCACCTATACCTCAAGAAAACAGATGTGCTGGTGGCACTAGCTCCTACCCGACATGTTTTTTAAACCAAAGTACACCCTACATAACCCAAACCACCTGCCCCTAATTCATTGTGAAAATTGGCTCAATAATTGTATAGCTACTCCACAATCCCCAATCAGTTATTGGGGGGGTAAATGAATGGCACCATAATATATATCATTGATGTGCTCAGTCCTCCCTTCACCAACAAATCATTAGATTACACCCTCCCAACCTATCCCTCCTTTCCCTCCTTGGTTCCAGTATCTCTTTGGGTCAAAGATCAAAATCCTGTTGTTTTCACCTCTCACCCCTTATCCAAGTTAGGAGCAATATGGCAGTCAAGTAGTCTGGGTCCCCCTCTTTATAGTGCATAGACACTCACTGACCCTCTCATAACTGGCAGGCATGTCGGCTTTAGCAAAACACAACAGGTTCGTGGAGGGAAGATATTGAAATCTGCAGAAGAATTCAGGTACCTGAAAGCGCACCTATTCAACATGAACTATCGCTTGCCAAATATGAAAGAAAATTTGTGTTGATCTTTGGGCTCCACCTAAAGGGTCACACTCAAGAGAAAGAGGCTGACAGGCTATTTGGTGCACATACTTAGGCTGTGATATAATCTTGGCACACAAAGAACTGTAACTGATGGTAAAGAGTCAGCACTCGATTAGATTTCAGATTCACTTCAGTCATTGTTGAACTCTGGTCTAATTACAGTATGTCATGGGCCAGTGAGATAATGGTCCTTGTTTTTTCATTTGTTGATAGTTGTGAGTCTCCATTTGCCTGTTGGTTTTAGTGCATGCCAAATGGGTAAATAATAAACAGAACTGACCTCCCTCTTATACAGTAATTCTACAGTCTTTTAAAGTATTCAGTATCTCGTGTATGGACTCATAAGATGTGAATGGTTTCTGTACTGATGTATATACACCAGGTCTTTGGTACGGTGTGTTGGTATCTTAGTAACATGGAGGTTTGTTACTCCACAGTCATAGGCAGCTTTTGAGAATATTTCTTGGACACCACAGAACATTTCACATATGTGTTCCTGCATGTTTCAATTTCAGCTTTGCTATTCTGAGCAGCTTGTTTGGTTTGTTATTAAATCTTTTCTTCAGCTGTACCAGAGACATGGGGCTCAATTTTCAAAGGCTGACTCAGGGGTTACATCAAGTCCTTTATCAAAGCCATTTTGGGAAGCAGCTGCACCAAACTCCTATGCCACAGCTGCATCTGATTTTCTATTGTTTAGTGCAGTTATGACAGTTTCATTTGTATACAGCAGCTTGAAATGGGTCCCCCAAATGGCACAAGTTATACCAGGAAAAAGCTGGTCTAACTTGTGCCACTTGGTGCTCGGGATTGAAAATCCTGATCACCGGCCAGGAGAATGCCACAAGCTTCACACACCAAATGATCAGCATACCAGGGGTTTGCTGCATTCTTATGGCTTTGAAAATCTAGCCCATGTTCACTTCCAATCACACTTACTTCTTTTTCCTTTTGCATTTCCTCTGCATTAACAGTTCTGACCAGTACAAGGTAATTCTTTTCCATTTTTCAGGTACACAGTTCCTCTCTGTCAAATTGCCAGGTGAATCGGAAGGCAATTAATCCACTAGATAAGGACTTCCTGTTTTCTTGCTCTTCATTCCTCCCCTTGCATGTTTTTAAGTAGTTTCCTAACAGCAGAAATAGCATATTCCAGATCAGATTATGACTGACTAATTATAGTTCCTAACATTGTGTGGACTTCTATAGTAATAGCTTCTAGTGTATTTACTATTGGACACCAAAAGATATGCACTTCTGCTGGCCATGTGTAAGAAGGGTTTAATATGTATAATTAAACCACAAAACCTATGGCTGGGCACAAATAAGGCATGAATGTAAGGTATTTCTTGATCTTTCTCAATATTGATCCTAGGGGAAAACTCTTTCACGTTATGAGATATGGTGGTCTTGAGCTCACTCCCTACTTATTTACCAGATCTACACATGCACCTAGCCATACAAGAATATCCAATCCAGTGTGCAGTACATGGGGGTCTTTAGATCTTGTACTTATACTGTATATGTAATACTGACATACTGACAGGTGGCCCTATGGCTCACCCCCATATCCTTGCAACCATGAGCACTAGTACTGGGTAGGCTCTAAAGTTCTTCCCCCTACACTATCTGTCCTCTTAGCATGGGTCTGGCCTGGCCTTCCCCTCCTCGAACATGCACTCCTCTCTGCCTAGCACTTACTATACACAGCTGCCTGGGGTACCCGAAGGTGCCTATTGTCCCTCCAGCCTCCTCATTTCAAGACCATCCCCCCCCTTACTGCCACCCTGCTGTTCATCTATATAACTCTGACAAAGCTTGCACCTGGGCTGCATCCCTTTCGTCTCTGTGTTCCCCTCCTGTTCCATTTACCCATGGATGCCAAAAACCAATTGTTAGTAATTATTTTGTTAACCATTATATCTTAGTATTTTAATTAGCGGCTCTCTGCTTGGTTCACTGTTTTGCACATTCACTCTGTGTTATGTTCTCCCTGCTGCAGGTCCTACCCATTTAGGATTCCCACTAAGGTCTTATTAATCTCATATGTATTGTTGTGTACTGTTCACTCACAACTGCACTGCATTATGATCTCCCTGTTGGCAGCGTTGCCTATGTATAATTACCACAAAGGTCATTATTTCATTGTAGTATGGTATTGACTCGCAGTCTGACGTGGAACCTTTGGAAAAGAGCTTTTTGCTCAAAGGTGCTTTCTGAATCCTGAAATAAATAAATAAATAAATAAATAAATAAATAAGTGAATGAATGAATGAATGTAATGTAGCATAGTCGTTTTCCCTATCCAGAGGCCCAGAGCACATACTATTAAGGTTTTGAGACTATCTCCATGGTTTGGAACATCCTTCAGCCACTCTTTCCTCGTCACAGGAGTTATGATGCATTTTTTCCTCTTTAGCATCTTGTAAAACAATTCACTGATCAGCATTCATATCCCCAGCATAGACCAAAACTAACTGGAAACAAGTTCTCTGCTTCTCTGACTGGTATCATATAATCACTGTCTCTTGACTTTACAGAGGAAGGACTGGTGATTTAGTGTCATCTTAGTTATACAGTACTGTGCACTGGTTGTATATTCAGAGGTCAGATCCTCTGTCTCAGGAATAGTGTGGAACTCTGCTAGAGCAGGTCTAATATATTCCCTTGAGAAGCAAGTCAAGCCTTTACTATATATCTTAGTTCTACCCATGTCCTGTAATGATATAGAAGTCACATGAGCTTTTTCTCTCTACATGGCCACATTTTGTGGATTACCCAATACATATAAGCCAGTCAAACAAAATGTACAAAATGTAGTTTGAACATTGAATTATGTTTTTCAATGTAGCAAGATGCTGCTTATTTAGGACCCTTATACATCCTCTCAGAAATGATAAGCCTCATTACCTATGACCACAGAATTCCATGATAGTAGTCAGTTATTAGTCTGAACCTTTTCACAAGGTTATTTCCAATCAGAAATTCATCAGCTGTCTGAGTGGTAACATATTCTAAGTTTATGATATCCATTTTACCAAACTTTAGTTTTATCCAAATTTTACCCACAAGTGTCTGTTCCTGCCATCCATAACCTACAAATTTTAATTCATGTGGAAGGACCTTTATGTACTTTGTTCCATCTAAGATGCTGGCTAGTTTGCCAAACAAGCTTTCAGACATCAGAGTCACTTCTACTTCTGAATCAGGTAAAGTTTCATACCCTACGTTTCCTTCAAGATGTACCTCAAAGTAAAATCTGTTGGCCTTCCCTTTTGGTATCTGTATGCCCATGCAGAATTTGTGTGACCTTAAGCCTTGTAGATAAGAAGCTTTACTCAGTGACGGTAAAATGTTAAATGTACTACCTCTGGTCACCTACTCTGTGGAAGGAAACACAGAAGCAATATTTTCATTGCTCAGCCTTTCCGTTTCATTTGTTGACTAAAATTATCTGTCATTTTCAAGAATGACTGTTTCATTAACTCTGAGAGCATCACAGGGAACATGAACTTTTAGTAAATTATCTAAATTATTTGCAGCATTTGTAGTGGGTGCTACAGGAGCTTGCACAGTAGAAGGAGCAGATGGATAGGCTGAATTGAACAAATGCCTTTACAAAAGAGTTTTTAATGCTGCAACATGTTTCTTTATTTCCATCTTTGTTTCCTTTTTCACTTCTAAGCTTGGTGAGCTAGGCATGTGACTGTGATGCTTTCGTGGAGCACTGTAGGAGTATCCATATCCCCTATTGTAACCTCTATATAGCCTCTTTCATTCCATCCTCTTTTAAATCCTCAACCAGTATGGTATCTTCCAGAATGAAAACACAGGTCCTGGCAGTCCTACTGAAGCATCTCAGAGCCTTCCAAGGAACTGGGTTGAACCACGGACTTATCTTAGGGATAATTAATGCTTTGCTTTATTCCTTGTGTTTTATGTGTTTTGGGATCATGAATTCATTATCGTTCATAGTCAAAACATCCAAAGTGGTAACTAGAGGTGGGCAAAGTTGACAAAATTCACTACGTGGAGTATTTTACAAATTGTGCTCCATTCACGGAGTGCAATTCACAACATTTGCTATTTCTTGGAGTGTGGCTCAAAGGTGAAAGTGTGGAATTTTGCATGTGAAATTCCACAGATTGCCCCCCACTATACCAATTCCAATACAAAAAAATTGGGAAATCCCTGGTGTCTAGTGAAAACCTTCACCCCACCAATCGCCTGCCCAGAATCCCTGGTGGCTAGTGGATCTCCTCTCCACCAATCCACTGCCCCAAAAAAACAATCCATGGTATCTAGTGGCACCCCCACCCCACTGATCACTGGCCCCAATAATATAATGATCCCAGGTGTCTAGCGGAACCCCCCTACCCCACCGATCACTGGCCCCAATAATAAGTTTTAAAAATCTCTGGTGAGTAGTGGATCCCCACCCCACCGATTCCCCACCCCAATAATAAAAGTCCCTGGTGTTTAGTGGCACCCCCACCCTGCTGATCACTGGTCCCGATAACATAACAATCCCTGGTGTCTAGTGGAACCCCCCGCCTTGCCAGTCACTGGTTCCAATAATAAGTTTTAACAATCCTTGGTGTCTAGTGGAACTCTGTGCCCCACCACCCCATCAGGTTGTGCCCCCCAGCCCCCACCCTCTCTCCGGCCCCAAGGGGCCACCAGCACAGCCTCCACTCTCCTCTGTAGCCAACAGCCTGACTGATGTGCTCTCTCATTCTGAATGAATGGGCACATGCTTGTACAAGCATGCGCTAAATCATTCTATCAGTCAGCTCCTCATTGTAGTGGATGTTATTCATGGTGCTAGAGAAGGGAGAGGGTTGCTCTTAGCTTTGACGGGGTGGTAGGATGGGGGAATGGCATTGTGGACCTCTTCAGGGTTCACAGTGCCGTTCCCCCGCATCCCAACCCCCTCCCACAGAAGCCCAGAGCAACCCCCCTCCCTTCTTTAGCTCCAGCAATAATGTCCACTACAACAAGGAGTTGACTGACTGAATGAATGAATGAGTGCCTCTGAGATCTATCTGGTCCTCCTCATTAGTAACATTTATGTACAGTAATTAAAGCCTGCCATTAAAGTACACATATGCTAATAGTGTAGTTATATTTTTCAGCATCATACTTTCCTCCAGTTAAACTTAAAGAAGCCCTAAAAATGTTATACCATTCCTTCATTATATTATCTTAGTTATAAACCTAGCAGGGCATTTCTTCTTTGAACCCAAAAGCAAAAAATTCCTGTAGGAGCAGGTTGTGCTGAAACAATGTCAAAATTCAATGACTAATGCAACAGTGCTGTTTATTTATGCAGAGAAAGACATAACAACAAACTCTCCAGAACTTCAGATCCTTAGATCTCCTTCTTCAGGGGGTTGGGGTAGCATTAAACACAAACATTTTATAGTTAACTATTAAAGGTACAGAACCATTTACTGTATACTGCCTACCTCTAACATATCTTGTAAGAGTACTGAAAATAGGCATACATTCATTTTATTAATACTAAAAAAAAGATAAATATTAGAACTAATACCCAGTGAAAAAAAGTGAATTATAAAATAAACAATAAGGTAGGAAAGAGCGGAAGGTAGGGTACTGAACAAAATGACCATCCCCCAAAATGATCACAAAGTTAAATGCATAACAAAGCAGTCACAAAACTGTTTCAATTTCTAAGACATTCAGTAATGTTTTAAGGTGAAGTTCCTTCTCAGATGAAAAATGGAGGCTGAAATGTAATAACTAAGACTCTGAGAAATAAACAGAGAGAAAATAAAATGAGACATCAGTAGACTGAGAGTACATAATAACCAAAATCAAAGTAGGACTATAACTCTGAAAATAGGGCAACATCCCAATCATCATTTAAACGAAGTGGTGAAAAAGCACTTGGTTAAAAATTTAGTCTGCTTTTATGTTGGGGTAGGGTACAAACCCTATCTTCACCACAAGGGTTCGATGCCACCTGGTCCAATCTCATAAAATGGAATCCATTGATAGCTGGACTGCATGTGAGGTGCCAGAGGGCACCCACAGAGGTATCATATTTTTATTCCAAAGTGCCTTTGGAACAGGTTGTATTAAAAATGATGCCTTAAGCCAATGACTAATGCAAAAGTGCTGTTTATTAGTGCATAGAAAGACAGAACAACAAACTCCCCAGTGCTTTGGATTCAAAAATCCTTTGGTGAGGGGTTGGGGCAGCATGAAATACATATCTTTAACTAACCCCATTAACGTGAGGAATTATCAAGTCAGCCAAATGATCACTTGTTGCACCAACTTTGTTGTCTATGTGTTGTGGTGCAATTGCCCAACACTTACGTGGGTCACATTGTGAGACCCCTGAAAGAAAGAGTACAAGAACATGTAATGTCAATTTGCAACTGGCAATTTGATACCCCTGTAAGTGCACAATGGTACTGCCCACCTGGTCCAGGTATCTATGGGTTCTGTTTTATGGGATTGGACCATGAGGCATCTTACCCTCATGGTGAAGATAGGAGGTTAGATTCACAAAGAGAGCAAATAAATCTGCATGTGCAGAAAAAAAGGCTTGCAATACTGTGAAAATGCAAGTGCGGCATACTCACAGTAAAAATGGCTGCAGGTGCAGAAAATGTGGAAAATTAACATGTGTGGATCCGGAGTTGTTATAAATGGCCCAGCAGACAGAACAACAGGTGATCCATATTAACTGGAGCAGGAGAATTTGACAGGCTTGCAAAAGTTGCAGCAGAACCAGCACTCCCAGCGAGGCCAACAGACAATCCCACAACTGGGACCATGATAGCACCCCTTGTACCAGCAGGACCTTGCAACCAGTGGCAGTTTATAACCACTGGTTATGTTTCTCTATGAGTTTTTTCTTTTGCCTGCGTTTGCCATACACACTTCTGGTTGTTATCACCTCTGTCTCTACTGCCGGTTGGTTCCTTTATGGGCTGCAGTGGGTCATGTGGTTGTGGTTTATTGACTTTCAATTGCAATGTGTGCTATTTTCTTTGTAACAACTGACAATACTATACATCCCACAGTCAACAGGTTTGCTGTTGCTTGGAGTGTGAACCCCCACTATGATTGTTTCTCAGTTGTTAGTACACTGCATTTTGCTTAGAGTGAGTTATGTCTCACTTTCCTGTCTTTTGCTGTTTCCTACCTTATTGTTTATTTTTTAATTCACTTGTTCACTGAGGCATTATTAATAATGTTTACATTTTTGCAGTATTTATATAATGAATGTATGCCTGTTTACAGAGCTCTTGCAAGATATTTTAGTGGTAGGCAGAAATCACTAAGTGGTTCTGCATGTTTAATAGCTAACTATAAAAGATATACATTTCATGTTGCCCCCATCGTGCTGAAGAAGGATCTAAGATTAGGATTTGAAGTGCTGGGCAGTTTGTTCCAGCTTTCTAAGCACTAATTGTACAAACAATTGGTTACCAACTACAGGCCAGTATCTGTGTTGCCTGTGTTGGCTAAATTCTTAGAAAAAGTAGTTTTTGGTCAATTGTCAACATATTTGAAAAAACAAAATCAACTTCTAGCAAAGGATCAGTAAGGATTCAGATGGGATACAGAATGTCAATGGCCTTGGTCAGGTTGACAATTGACATATACGATGGTATGAACTGATGGTTGCTTACCAGAGGAGTCTTTGTTGACCTGACCAAGGCCTTAAACCTGGTGGACAACCCCATTCTGAGTGATAAACTTAGGTTGATGGGAGTGGGTAGTTATACACTTGCATGGTTCAGACAGTATCTAAGAAATAGGAACCAGCTAGTTAAGATTGGATCTGTGAGTTCCACTATGAGAGAAATTTATACTGAGGTACCACAAGGCAACTTCAAACTCCTCATTCACTCTGGGTCTTCATTCCCACTCGAACAAGTTTGCTGCTATAAATACCTAGGGATCCATTTTGACCCCTCCCTCTCCTTCCATGGACACATCGCTGCCCTAGCCACTGCCACTAATATCCGATTGGGCATCTTACATCGGTATAAACACTGCCTCCCCCCGGAGGCTCTTTGACTCGCAGTCACCTCCTCTATCCTGTCCCTAGTGGACTATGGACTGCCGTGTATGGTGCTGCTGGATTAGACTGCACTCCATAAAATTGCACTCACCTGAACAAGGCCTTCAGGTTAATTACTGAGCACCTAGGATGACACACCTGTCTACTGTATGCTAAAGCTTGGTACTTGATCCCGACGAGCGCCTCAAATATCTTACCTGTACCCTTACAAAAAGACCCTCCTTGGGCTTTCCCACCAGGATTGACCACCACCATACGCCTGCTCTGTCCCACTAGTTCATACTGGACCTCTGGGAAAACCTCTCTTGTTATCCCTAGAGCTAGGACCTCACGACAAAGAGCCTTCAGCTTTAGGGCCCTCCTGGTTCAACACACTGCCCCTCCATCTCTGAAGCTCCAACTATATCGTGCTTCCAAAACTCTCACGTAACCACCTTTATTAACACCCGATGCTGTAACTGCCACTAGTCAAAGCCAGACTGAATACTTATGACAAAGCTTATTACTAAGCTGCTAAGGACGACATAACTCTGGTATTGTTTGCATCCATCCTACCTGTACCAGCTTGTTTGTATCTATGTCTTAATTTTACTGTTATACTTATGTGTTGTACTGCTATACTGTGTATTTTGGTTTGTCTTACACTGACAAGGTACCTTTGTAAATGAGCCTATGGCTCAAAGGTTTTCCAAACTGCTGTTTAAATAAAATAAAAATAAAAAATAAATAAAGGCTCAGATCTAGGTCCACTCCTGTTTTCAAAATTTATAAATGATTTGCCCAACACCTGTAATGAAACATCTGTAACAATGTATGCAGATGATACAGTGCTTTATTGCACAGGTAAAACAAGAACGGAGCTGGAAGTAAAAATAGAATCAGTTTATTGGGCCTTGCAAGAATGGTTTGTGGAAAACAGGATCTTGTTGAATGAGAAGAAAACTTAGACTATGTATTTTGGAACAAAACAAAGATTGCAAGGAAGCACTATGAAAATAGTAAGGGAAAATGAAATAAGTCCGGAGGGATGTTAATTTTCAATTATTTAGGAGTGACACTAGACAGTAAATCAGGGTTGATTCTCCAAACACTTAGAATGCTGCAAGGTGCCTGAGTCAAAGATAAAAGATGCAAGGAGCACCTTGTGTCCAAAAATGCTCCCAAGCCATTCTCAAAAGCAGCCTGCAACAAACACAGGCTACTTGCGGCAAAGGGGGCTTGTGCTAGGCTTGGCCCATAAAATGGGCTGCGGCATAGCACTAGGGGGGTTGTGGCAGTTGCAAGCTGCCACATCTCCTAAAATGGGATTCCAAAACTACCACAGAGGACAACTGTTGAACTACATTTAGACTAGCCAGGAACTGGTTTAAGTGTACTGATGCATCCTCTGGGGTTACACCAATGTGCTGCCAGGATTCTGATCCTGTGTACATGCTGTCCTGGTAGTCTAGGGCATCCACCCCAACAGCCTTGATCGCCCATAATTTTAAATAAGACTGCCCAGGTGGGCTTGCATCCCCCAAGCCCTGATTGACCATAATATTAAATGACAGTGCCCTGGTGAGCTAGCACCCACCCCAGGCCTTGATCCCCTCAATTTAAAATTTGAACTATTCATTGGTGGTCCAGTGGATCCCCCAATCCCAGTCCCTTGTTACATACATAATCAACATACCTGGTGGTCCAGTAGATCCCCACCTGGTAGTGCCCTACCACCCTGCTCTCCCAACCTGTAATCCAGCCAGTGACTGGCACAGCCCACTGATCACTACCACAGTCAGCCACCAGCTGAGCTATGCATGAGCATGTACTGTACATAGTACATAGTACACACTCAGTGATTGACAGCAGCTGTCAGTCACTGAGCACGTGCTATATACAGTACATGTTCTTTCATAGCTCAGATGGTGGCTGGCCATGGTGGTGAGCAGTGGGCTGTGCCAACTACCAGCTGGGTTACGAGTTGGGGGAGCACGGTGGTAGGGCACTGCTGGGTTGGGGTTAGGGGTCCCCTAAACCACCTGTTATATTGATCATGTATGTAATGGCAGATCAGGCTTGGGGGATTCACTGGAGAACCAATGAATGGTGTAGATATCAAAATTGTGGATCGGGGCTTGGGGGGTTGCAAGCCCCCCAGGGTGCATTCAATAATTAATATCAGAGATCAGGGCTGGGGGTGTGCTTGCATTCTTCCTCTGCACACTACTACAGGCTTGCAGAAACCTGTTTAGGTGTGCCCTCTGTTTGGCACACTGCTGGGATTGTCGCAAGTGGCAGGACTTTGCCACCAGGACCTTGCCCAATAGGGAACTGGGCACAGGGTCACAACTGACCCCATTATCTTTAAATGAACACATTACTAAAGTGACCAGAAAAGTAAACAGTAAATCAGATCACTTGTACAAGAATAAAAATAGTTTATCTGCACAAACTAAAAAAAAACATAGCAAACCAGGTATTATTGCTAGCTTTGGACTATGATTCAATACTATTAATGAATATGCCAGAATGACTGTTACAAAAATATATAGTTACATTAACCGATTTTAGAAAACAGGAATTATACAATGGGATATGAAAATCCTGTTATCTCATTGGTCAAAACACATCACATGACCGTGATAAATCCTCCAGTATACCCACTGTAAAAGTTTCATATAACTATAAAACCAAAAAACAAGTTGAACATTGTATAATAGCAATATACCATGAGAGAGAGTGGGTATATGGGTGGATTTACCACTTCTGGTGTGTTTAAGTCACTCGGCTGCGCCTCATGACCAAACCACACCAGGCATGGTAAATCCACCAATATACCCACTCTCTCTCTCATGGTATATTGCTTAAATATCACTGTAGCTTATACCAGAATTTTGGGATTATGCCACCTGGGCAGATAATATTACACACAGTACTGATGTTATTCATAAAGTTCTGAGATCAGAAACCCCAACAGTATTATATGGTAGATTTACACTGACTCAAAAGACAAAGATATTGCAAACAACATTGATAAAAAATGTTCAAGTAAATATGACTAACATAAAAATTATTGAGAGTTCAATGACTATCTATGGTCTTAAATTGCTAACTAATTTAACAAAAATGGGGATAGATGTGGACACAGAGTTGGATGTATTCAAAAGTAGAGTGAGAAATTGTTTAGATTCCTAATCAGTTTGCTGCTGTTATGATAATACTTGACAATTATATACTTAATGTATACTTAGACTACTTTAATGTATTGTAAATATTGTACTTAAGTGTAATGAGATTATATTTGTATACTGCATATTTTATTATATTTTAAGTTTTTTATGCATTGGAAATTTGTAATCCTATTGTTCTTCCACCTTCCCCTGGCATGGCTGAAAATAGGGTCTTTGATCCAGTCCACTTTCCTGGTAAACCAAATAAATAAATACATAAATAATAACCTTGTAAACAGCACTTTTGCATTAGTCGTTGATTTGTGGCATCATTTTTAGCACAACCTGCTCATATGGGAGTTTATGCTTTTTGGGTTCTGACTTGTTTAGGTTGCTGCTGTTCTGGTTTTGAGCACCAGTTTTACTTATTGAATGTGGTGTTTCTCCTCAGATCTAGATTTCTGTTTGAGGATGAAGCACTAGAAGGTATTGATTTCATACTGTACTCATTTTCTTTAAATGTTTGGGAACCTGCTTTTTTTCCCAGGATGTTCTTGCTCAGAGCTACTCTCTTCAAAGGCTGACAGATGATCTACTAGATCTTGTATTTTTCTAATAAGTTTTCTAGCATGCCCAGTATCATGTCCACCAATGTAACACATCTTGTTGTTTGTGTGTCTTTCCCTGTTTGTGCTACCTCCTGTTCAGGAGGGTAATGGTAAGGGAGTGTGGTTGCCTTTCACATCTGAGGGGTTTGTGATGCTATTTTATGGGGGTGAATCAACTGGACTCCCTAATATGATAACTAGTCCATCCTTAACACACTTCTTTAACATCCCCATTCACTGAGCAGCCATTACTCTTTGGGGAGACTGCACTTCACCACAAGTTGGGAAGATTCCCCTAGCAATTGGCAATGCACATTTTTCTTTGTTCCATATAATACTTATTGTTAAGGTTATCAATGGCTTTCTGAGACTCCTGAAAAATGTCCTTGTTTTCTGAAGAGTCTCTTCAAGGTAGGAACAGGTTCTTTGTAGTTTTTCTTTGGTTTCTTTTAGAGTTTTTTATGTAGGTTCAAGGTAGTCTATTTGATGTTCTTCAATTGTTAGCTCTTCTTCTAATCTCTCTCTTGGATTTTGCTTAACTGGCTAGCCATGGTGGCTTTCTCAGTGCCCAAATGATTCATCTGCTCTTTGGTTTTGCTTAGTTAGTCTGCCGTAGTGGCCTTTTCTGTGACCATATTTTCCATCTGATGTTTAATTTTACCCAGTTGGTCTACTGCATTAGTTCCCTGTAAGGACATTTTTTTAATTTTACCTGTAACCATGGATTGTAGAGCAGGGTTAAGGTTATTTATTTAGTTAGTTAGCTTTTGGTTACTAGCTCATTATATTAAACAAAGAATTGCCTATTTTCAGGCATGACCCAGCAGGTTACAGTCAGACTAGAAATATAAAATAAAGTCATAACATCCACTTGAGCAGTAGTAAAAGTATATCAAGATAGACTGCATAGTACAAGACACAATACAGAATGGTACAATTGATAAAAAGTACCACATACTGTACATGGAACAATAAATGCAGTGAGGAAGAAATAGGCTCTAGAACAGTCTAACAAATGAGTCACAGGTAAAGCAAGAGGCAGAAAATGAATCAGGAAATGCAGCTCAGGCTAAAGACAGGAGGATACTTTATGTAAATGGATATGATAGGAAGTATTGAATCTTTGAACATACTGAAAATGTTGTATTTCAGGGTGGATAGAATGCTGAAACCTAGGAGCTAGATTCATGAAAACAGCATTTTTAGTGACTATTCTCATTTTCAGAACAGAGAGAAGGCCCCAGTTAGTAGATCTTAAAGGATATGAACCACAAGTAGGTTAAAGAAGGGAGGCAATGGATTCAGAGACTTGGTTGCAATGACGTTATATACCACAGCACAGCACACCACTACCACCACCCCTGTGATTAAGAACATGGGACCAGATTCACAAAACTTTGCCTAGGTTTTGCCTGGAGTTGGTATTCACAAAGCCCAGTTTACCCCTGCAAACTGGGTTTCCACCTGGGCAAAGTTGGGAGGGGGCCACAATACAAATGAGGGGGACCTGCATATCCCCACAGTGCAATTCACAATGGTTTTGCTCCACATAAGGGCCTTTTGCAAAGGCTCTTGGGTGGAGAAATTACCACTGACCAAAACCTGGTGGTAATCCAGTGGGCCTTACCCAGTTACCAAAGACTAAAATAAAATAAAATAAAATCCATGCAACTGTAGTGGTTGGCAGAGGAACGGAGGCCTCCCCCCAGTTCCTGATCACTGAACCTAGAAGTAAAACTCCTTTTCTGTAGTGTAGGGGTTCCTCACCCCTTCCTGGTCCCCAATCGCCTACTCAATAAGTAAAATTAATGTTTCCATAGTGTAGAGGTCCCTCCCCCAATCCCCAATTGCCAACCCAATAAGTAAAATTAATGTTTCCAAAGTATGGTGGTGCCTGCCCCCCTTCCCTGTCTCCAGTTGCTGACTTGATAAGAAAAATAATGTTTCCATAGGGTAATAGTCACTCCCCGGTCACTGATCACCATCCCCAAATGCAGGAAAACTCCAGCCCTGGTGGTCTAGGGTCCCTCTCCCCACCCTCACCCTGTCCAGTGTGACTAACCAACTTGCACCCCATCCCAACCCATGATCAGTGACCAGCACAGCCCTCCTCACAACACCGCAGTTGGCTACCAACTGAGCCCTCGTGGAGTGCATACTGTATACAGAACATGCTCCATGATGGCTCAGTCAGCAGCCAGCCATGGTGGTGTGAGTAGGACTATGCTAGTCTTGGGTTGGAATGGGGAGCAGGGTGTGGGTCACACTAGATAGAGGTGGGGTGGAGGGACCCTAATTACTAAGGCTGGGTTTTGCATTTGGGGATGGCAATCGGGTGACTAGGGAGGACCACTAAACTATGGAAGCATAAATTTTACTTATCAGGTCAGTGATCTGGGTGGGGAGGACATACACTATGATAACAGTAATTTTACTTATTGGGTTGGTGGTCAGAGACTGGGGAGGGGGGAGGGACCACTACACTATGGAAACATAAATTTTACTTATCTGGTCAAAATGTGGAGGGACCACTACACTATGGAAACATTAGTTTTGTATATATGTTGGTGATTGGGGAGGGCACCACTAGACTACCAGGGACTAACATCATTGGAGATGGTAACTGGAGGATGGGGGGGCACTAGACCACCATGGAATTGGCTACATGGGGCATGGGCTGGTAGGATGGGCACACTAAGCCACCCACAGGCCATACAAACGGCCTATAATGGGCATGATAATGGACAATATCATCTTTCATGCCCAATGGGCTAATTTACATGTCTCCCTTAGTGAATAGGGGCTTAGTGCATGTGTGCTATTGTTGCCTGCCCATTCTCCTGGCTGCCTGGGGGGACAGGGCTACTGGGTTCCTGGTGCTTTGCCTGGATTAGCACTGCTCCCGTCTACCCCTATTCACAGTCAGACAGTTCACTGCACTATTTGACTGTGAATAGCCCAACTGCCCACCAGCACAACTGCAGGGTGCTGCACAAAATTTTGCACACCACTTTGTTTTTTTTTGTGCATCCTGGCCCTGATGTTACTCCCCGTACTGTACCAGCAACAAGATAGAAAGCAAGTTCTCCATGAGAAAGATTATCAGGCATGCAGGTTATGGACCCATCCATCAGTGTGGCTTAAAGTTTCAGAACCAAATGGCAAATTAAATACAATACAATGCAAATGGAATGTTTCCCTAGCTCACAAGATGGTAGTGTGCTTATGCATAATCATTCACTGTCAGCACAGATAATTCTTCTTCAGGGAGGAAGATACCCCTCTTCAATGAATTCTTCAGTGTGGCTTTCTCTAGTATTAAATCAAGCATTCCAGACCTCGTAGCTTTAATATATATTTTCATCAAGTTTCAGGTGTATGTGTGACAGGGTTGAATAAGGCCCTGTCCCATTTGTTATATGGAAAGAATTAAAAGCAAGGATCTGTTCTATCCTTTCCTTTTCTGTCTCTTCCCTGTCTGATTGCACAATCAAATTTTCTTGTGAGATCTAGGAACTGATCACTCTGACTGCTTCGCAGTTCTCCACTTCTCGGTATCTCTCTGCCTTTACTTGCTGTTTCTGTCTTTTCTTCCCTCTTGTGTATCTGTGGTAGTAAAAATATATGTCACTCTTTATGTCAAACTGGGTTCTCTGGTTTGAAAATGTGTATAACTGTATTATTGAAATGATTGCAAAATGGGATTTGGAACTCAGGAGGTTAACCCTGAGATGCAACAGAAGCTCATTTGCAGAGTTGTCAATAGGAAATTAGTTTTAGGACACTATGTTCTATTTTGTTCACCTGCAGGAAAGAAACTGACATGAACTCTGATACATTCTGTGTAAAAACAGGACGTCTCTTTTTTTGATTTCTTTTTATTAGGTAAAGGTGACATATAAAAAAAGTTAATGCAGTCATTTTCATATAGCAAAAGATTCATAGATTGTTTGCAAGTACTTCTGGTCTAATTACCTTGAAATTGATAGGTTATTTTGTATTTTCCTTCCAAACCGGTACTTGTTTTATAGAATGACTGAGATTTAACTGTAATTGCATACAGCACCCAGAGATTCATTAGAGGTGAAATTTCCCCAAGACAATGGATTGTTCCATCAGCAGTGAAGGCTGCATCTCCTGACTGTACAGGACCTCATCTCCCCCAAGGACCCTGAAGATTATGGTGAGGAGAGGCTCAAGGGATAAAGTCCGGATCCTGCCCAGAAAGATACATCATCCATGGCCTCCATAACAGCTCAAATGCGGGTTGTCTGTTATGAAGCATAGCCATTAGGAACTCCATATAATAAATCTCGGACACCAACCTCCTCCAATCCTTAACAGTCGGAATGGTGGAAGATCGCCATCATCTTGTTATAGCCTTTTTGGCTGCCAAAATATGAATAGGTAACAGGGTTCAGTACCAATATGGGTTATGAGAGGGGAATATAGACAGCAATACCATCTCAGCTGTAAGTTCTAGCACCTCTCCCAGACAATCTGAAATTTCTGGTTGTAGGGTGCACCAATATGGCATTAATTGGGGGCATGACCAAAAAACATGGCTATGATCAGCAAAGTCACATGAGCATCCCTGCCAACATTTCCCAAAAGAGAGCGGAAGGTATTTAGTTCAAATAGCTGAGGAATGAAAAAAGTGACTGCGGCATTTCCATGCAAATTCATGCCATTTGGTAGCAAACATAACTCTACATGCTTGGGGGCATGCCCGGAGCCACTCCTGTTCTGAGATGTCTAATTCTAAGTCATTGCAGCAGCTATTCAGAATTGAGGCTGATGAGTCGCCCATCCTTTCTTTTTAGAATTTTATAAAGGTAGCCCACCTGATGGGGCCACAACTGACCTTTAATATTATCCTCCAGGTATTTCCATGCCATTGGTATAGGGTCCAGTAATTTAGAGATGACATCTTTTTGATGTAGGAGATAGTTTCTGACTTGAATGTATCTAAAATGGTCATTGTCGAACAGGATGTCTCTTAACAAGATCTGGATGTAGAAGTTAATTGCCAGGCACACACTTCTTATAAAAAGAGAGCACTATTTTGTTAGAGAGAGACTGGAATTTAGAATTACAGATGCCCTCAGAGGAAGGACTTTATTCTGTTTGATCTGGCTATGTTAAAAAACAAGAAAAAAAAACATTCTGCATAGTTTTTTTTATACTTATTCTATTGTTACTGAGAATAATAAATTGCTACTTGCAACTGACTTGGAACCTTTGTAGAAGAGCTCCATGGCTCAAAGATATTAATCTGAATGTGAAATAATAAATACATTTTGTAACTGCTCCTGGTTGTCCTGTGCTTCCTGACCTATGCCTCGATGACAGATGGTGTTAGACTAAATGGGATTTACACTGTGCATATTGTAAGCAAGGAGTTCTGTACATGGGTACTAGACCTGTTATCAGGGATACATTGGAGAAAGGTATGGATCCTGCAACAGCAAGCCCAGGAGTGATTAGCAGAAGAATGGCAGCTAAACTAGCAGAGGCAAATGTCCAAACTGAGACTGTACAGTCAAAACCAGTGATGGAAGAAGGACAATCAGGAATAGAACCTGAAAACATGTCTGCCTTCTTCAAATGGTGGGCTATACAACAAAGAGAGACAGAGAAACAGAGAAAATAAAAGATGCAGTGACAGAAGCAGTGATAGCTGGATGCCACTCAAGCTATCAATGTTGGAGGATCCGGCCAGGTCCAGCAGAGCTACAAAACACAAACAACTTAAAAGACATTAAACTTACTACATTGTGTCCCTCAGATGATAGTGAAGCATACCTGACAACTTTTGAAAGGGTTGCCACAGCCTGCCAGTGAACAAAGCAGCAACAGACAATCAGGCTGGTACCTTACCTGACAGGTAAAGTCCAACTTGCCTGCAGATATGGACACTGCATGGTCAGAAAACTATGACCATATGAAAAGAGAAATCCTGAAAAGATATAATATCTCAGGAGAGACCTACAGACAAAATGTCTGGTCCATGAAGCACAACTGAGCCAACAATCCTTAAAAAACCTTCACCCAAGCCAGAGAACTCCTCATTAAATGACTCAAACCAGAGAGCAAAACAGTCCCACAGATCATTTACATATTTGCAATGGAGTAATTCATCAACATCCTTCCCATAGATGTGCATTTTTGTGTAAAAGAACACTGACCAGAAATTGGGGAAAGGCTTTTTTTTGGGGCTGAGAACTATCAGATGACCAGAGCAGCAAAGTAACAGCCATAGGTTGCAGAGGTTACATAGGTAAATGCAGAGCTTGATATACAGATGCCCATATTGCCTGCCAATATTATATCCTATATCCCCTGATGTAATTAATTCTACAAAAATCATCCAGTTTGATTTTAAATTCATGCATGGTCCCACTTCCCACCACTTCCTCTAGTAGTGAGTTCCAGAGTGAAATGATTCTCTGGTTGTACCAAATGAGTCTTTTATCTGTATGGCATAACTCCCCTCTCAACTGAAAAGTGTGCGCTTGCATACAGTAATTCTGCTCCCTCATCTCCAGGCCTAGGCAGTTCCACAGGTCATCACTGGTCAGAGCCCTATATAAAAGGCACATGGCAAGTCTCACTCTTCTATACCCAAGTGTGAACATACTCAGGTGTTCTAACCTGGTCTCATAATTATGCTTTACAAGGTCCTTTATTGTTCTTATGGCCCTCTTTCATACTCTCTCCAATGCCTGTATTTCTGAATTTTTGTTTGGTGCCCATACCTGAATGCAATACTCTAAATGCAGCCTAACTATAGATGAGTACAGTGGGACGATCACTTCCTGGTCCCTGCCTTTTATGGGCCTAATAAGGCTGTTTAGTATACCACTTGGCTTTTTTTGTGATGGTCTGGCAATGACTCTTAAATTTCAAGTCACTAGAAATTATTATCTCCAGGTCTGTTTCCTTGGTTACTTCTCTTAGGGTAGAACTGTTTAGTATGTAATTAGCATATCTATTTATTTTACCAATGTTCATGATCATACACTTATTTGTATTGAACTGTAGTTTATGTTCAATAGCCCACATCTTGATCTCAGATAAGGCATTTTGTAATCTAACAGAATCCTCCTTGGTTTCAACATCTGTACCTATTCTGGAGTCATCAGCAAACTTAGTCAGCCAGGTACCATCTCCACAACCCATAGAGGTGATATAGAGGTTGCAAAGGCATGGGTCCAGCACTGACCCCTGGAGGAACCAAGCTGTCCACTTCAGACCACTCTGAAAAAGCATCTCAGATGCTAACCCTCTGCTTCCTATCTGCTAACCATGATGTGATCCAGTTAACAATGTTACCATGTAGTCCCAGGTGAGACAAAGCTTTAATTAACTCATGGTGAAGTATTTTATTGAAAGCCTAGGTGAAGTCCAAGAATATTATATCACATGGTTTGCCCTGTTCTAGTGCCTTGCTAGCCTTGCTATAGAACTCCAAGAGGTTCGTCTGACAACATCTCCCCTGGGTAAAACCATGTTGAGCCATGTCACACTTAACCAGATGACATATGTAATTACCAATGTTGTCTTTTATTACCCCCTCAATAACGTTACTCAGGACTGATGTAAGGCTCATCGGTCTATATGTCTTTGGTTCCCTTTTGCTGCCCTTCTTATAAATCAGATTAATAGTCGCAGTTCTCCATGAGTCTACAACAGTTCCATCATTCAATGATTTCTGAAAAAATGCCATACCAAGGACCTGTAAGACCCTCTTTTTCCCAGTTTAACTCCAGGCCAGATAAGAACTCTGGTGGGGGTAACAAATCTGCACCCAGTGACTTTATTTGCTAGAACTGTAATAGACTAGGCCATCCTGCAAGAAACTGACATAAAAATAAGGAGGGTAACACTGGAGCAGATCTGGCATTGGCAAATTGGGGCAAGTATTTACCAGACATCAAGGTGTGAGATAAGACTGTAATGGGACTTATTGATTTGGGAAGCAGACAGACCCTAGTGCATGTTGAAGTGTTGGGAAAACACTGTGCAAAAGGGCCAGGTACTGGTGTCATCTGGATCCACGGGGGCACTCGCTACTATCCCACCACCCAAGTGACTCTTAATATTAGTTGGATGTCACACTAAATGAAAGTGAGGGTAGTACCTAACTTACCTGTACCTGTGATTATTAGAAATTACTTTCCAGGATTTGCTGAGCTAATCGCAAAGGGAGCAGAACCTGCAGTTTCAGAAGCTGTGATGACAAGAACATTGGCAAGGACAATACCAGATGGTATGGACTCTTTTCCTTTCTGTGATTTTGATTCAGACTTCTTTAAGCACGGCTATAAGATCAGGAAGTCCAGGAATGAAAGAAGAGGCCTGAAGAAACAGTGGCAACAAAAGACTGATGGACGTAAGGGGTTAATATAGGAAAATGCTGTAACTAAACTGATAACTGATTGTGATTTTGTTTCAGAGCAAACTAACAATGTTTTCTCCAAGGTTATTTTAACTCATTATTACCTGGGCTACCATTTTGTGTTAGGTAAGCAATGGATAGTTCAGCCTTCTTACGTAGCTACTGGAAGTAATGAGTTTTAAGCAGCTGAGGGTGAAACATAAACAGGGTGAACCAATGTTTAAAAAATTGTAATGGGTTACTGTACAGAATCTGGATTAATCCTCAAACACAGGAACAGATAGAACAATTAGTTATACAGTAGTAGCACCAAATTAGTCAAGGGATTTTAAGGATTTTTGAAAATCCCTATTGAGAATTGTGAAACCTTTTGTTAGGGATTGTTGTTTTGTTTTGTTTGTTTGATAGTGTGTTCACTGCTACCAGAACAGGGTGCTTCCATCTGACAGTCTAGTTGAAAATCCAATAAATGGCACTTAAGTACTGTAATAGGAAGTGGTCTCTTTCAATAGGTATGACAAAAATAATTTTAGAGGATTTTTTCCCCTAGATGCTTTGAAGGATAAATAGGGAATTTCACAAAATTGCTTGACAAATTTGGAGCTACTACTGTACAAAAGAAGTATAGAACTGAGCTGTTACAGATAGCACATGATAGTCCTATGGCTGGTCTCTCAGGGAGGGATTGCACCCTTGCCAGATTGCTGTACAGATTTTACTGGCCTTAAATTCATGAAGATATTGCTACCTATTGTAGTTTTAGTGCTGAATGTCAGAAATTAGCCCCAGTGACGAAAAAATGATGCCCCTGGTGCCCCAACCCTTCGATAGATGTGCCTTTTGGTAGAATTGCAATGGGTGTGGTTGGCCCCTTAGACAAAAATAAAGAGTCATTGATTCATAAAGGTAGTATGACTATGCTACTTGATACCCAGAGACAGTTCCAATGCGTAGTGTCACAGCCCCAAATGTGGCAGCAGAGCTTGCCAAAACTTTCAGCATGGTGGGCATTCCTTAAAAGATTATTACTGATCAAGGTAGTAATTTTGGTGCTGCATTGCTGAAGGAGTTGTACTGACCACTACCTATCACTGCCATAACAACATCCCCTTATCATCTTCAGAAGGATGGTCTTGTTGAGCATTTTAATCACACCCTAAAACACATGTTAAAAAGGTTTGTGAAAGGGGAAAAGAAAGACTGGAAACAGTATTTACCTTACCTGCTTTTTGCTTACCAAGAAGTGCCACAATCTCAACAGGTTTTTCACCATTTGAAATGATGTATGGTAGACAAACTAGAGGGCCACTAGATGTAATAAAAGAAACATGGGAAGATAATCTCACTCAGAAAAAAATTATTATGTTGTATATGTGTGCTCTGAGAAAGAAACTGGCAAAAATATGTTGAAATTGCCCATAGGAATCAGGAAGAGGCCCCGAACCAGCAGAAAGTGTATTATGACATGGGGTAAAAGGAAATGTTTTTGAGCCAGGTGAAAAGGTCTTGCTAATGTTACCCACTACAAAAAATAAACTGTTATTGAAGTGGCAAAGGCCTTATAAAGTGCTTAGACATACTGGCACAGTGAACTATGAGAATGAGACCCCGATAGGAAAAATCCTACCAAGATATACCATGCAAACTTCCTGAAGAAATAGGTTAAAAAAAACAAAGGTAGCGTTTGTTAGTATTACCAGAAACTGATAAAGAAGATACTGGTATAGTTTATGACAGACTGGGATAATATGTTACTGCTGATGCTGTAAAGGTGAGTGTTTCCTTAACCTCTGAACAAACTGCAGAAATTCATAACTTGGTAAAGACATTTAACAGCACTTTTACCACAGTGATAGGCTGTGTAAAAGGGGTCAAGCACATAATCGTGACCGGGAGTGCTCGCCTATCAGACAAAAGACATACAGATTATCAGAGTGGTTAAGGGCAGATGTGGTTAAGGAAATACAAAAAAACAAAACAGCTGGGTATCATAGAAGAGTCAAGAAGTGCTTGGTCATCACCAGTGGTGATTGTAAATAAAAAAGAAAAGGGACGTAAGAGTCTTCCATGATTTTAGGAAACTTAATCAAGTGTCCAGTTTTGACGTTTATCCTATGCCCAGGACAGATGATTTGGTGGACAGATTGGGAAGTGCCAAGTAAATAAGTACCCTTGATCTCACTAAGAATTACTAGCAAATTCCCCTAGCTAAGAACTGAGAGACAAAACTGCATTGGCCACTCCCATTGGAGTCTACCAGTTCATTACCATGCTATTTGGTTTACATGGTGCACTTGCTATATTCCAGCAGTACATGGATATAATTTTAGCTACAGTAGTCACACTGGTTTTTGTGCTACTTACCTGGACGATGTTGTGGTGTACAGTCCAGACTGAAAAAGACTCCTGAAACACCTACAAGCAGTTATCCAATCTACCAAAAAGGCAGGTCTGACAATTAATTCTACCAAATGTACATTGCACATGTAGGAAACCAGATATTTGGGATATGTTTTGGAAAATGGAGAAGTAAAGTTAGAGATTTCTAAGACAGAAGCTGTAGCTAACAGTCCTATCCCAAAAACAAAGAAATATGTCAGGTCATTTTAGGGCTGGCTACAGTAATTATTATTGGAGAGTCATTCTCAACTTTGCCCAGTTAGCTACCCCCCTCACTGAATTCATGCAGAAACAATTCCCAAGTAATTTGAAATAGATCCCAATGTGTGACGAGGCTTTTCGGGCCATCATGGCTACATTATGTTCAGCCCCTATTTTAAGGAGCCCAGACTTTGGAAAACATTTTTGTTACAAGCAGATGCATCAGAGGTAGGTCTAGGTGCAGTCTTGAGTCAGAATATAGATGGCAAGGAACAACAGTAGGAAGTTGCATGACAGAGAAAAAAGGTTCTCCACTATTGAAAAGGGATGCCTTGTGGCAAAGTTGGCCATGGAGTTCCTTAAGTTTTATTTACGAGGAGCTGACTTTATACTTATAACTGATCATAATCCTCTCTGTTGGCTTAATCAAATGAAGGCTTAAAATTCCAAAATCACAAGGTGGTACCTGGCACTACAGCCATTAAAATTCAAAGTGATGCACAAATCTCAAAAAGAGAATGTTGATAATGATTTTCTGTCAAGATATGGATCAGGAATTTAGAATTCCAAAGGTTTAAAAAAAAGTGTGGGTTTAAACTTCACTGTTTGCTGTACTGCTTGTTATGGCAAAAGGGATACTGCATACGCAGATATCTGTAAAGATTATAAAGTAATGTTAGAAGAGAATTAAAAGAAAGTTTTGGAAACCTGTCTTATTTTTTTTAAGTTTCCCTCATAATGAAGGGGGTATGTGATGGGGTTGAATAAGACCCTTTCCCATTTGTTATGTGGAAAGAATTAAAAGCAAGGACCTGTTCTATCCTTTCCTTTTCTGTCTCTTGTCAGTCTGTTTGCACAATCAAATTGTCTTGTGAGACCTAGGAATTGATCACGCTGACGTTCTCGTGATTGTCCACCGCTGGCTATTTCTCTGCTTTTCTTGCTGTTTCTGTTTTTTCTTCCCTCTTGTGTATCTGTGGTTGTAAAAATATATGTTAATCTTTACATGAAATTGGGTTCTCTGGTTTAAAAACATATATATTTGTATTGTTAAAATAAATGCAAAAAGTTATTTGGAACTCAGGGGGTTAATCGTGACATGCAGCACAAGATCATTAGCAGCGTTGTCAACAGGAGATTAGTTTTAGAACATCATGCTTTATTTTGTTCACCTGTAGAACAGAAATTGACAAGAACTCTCATGCATTCTGTCTGAAAACAGGATGTCTCTTAACAAGATCAGGATGCAGAAGTTAATTGACAGGCAAAGACGTCTTATAAAAAGATATCAATCTTTTGTTAGAGAGAGACTGAAATGTAGAATTAGAGATACCTTCAGAGGAAGGACTTATTCTGTTTAAACTGTCTATCTTAAAAAAACATTCTGCATATTTTTTTATTTTTATTCCGTTGTTATTGAGAATAATATAACATTACTTGCGAAATTTATAACAGCTCCTTGTTTCCCTCTGCTTCTTGATCTATGCCTTGATAACAGAATGTATCAGTCATTTGAGAAACTCAGTTGTACTATAACATTTTAAAGTTATCAAACCTTTAAAAAAATCTGATTTTTTAACATTGGACTCAATTTTCAAAGCCTCGTGAATGCTGCAAGCAACTGCTGCACCGATTGTTTGGTACTTGGGGCTTGTGGTATTCACACAGCCAGCATCTGGGGATTTTCAATCTTGAGACCCAGATGCCACGAGTTAGACCAGGTTTTCCTTGGTCTATCGTATGCCATTTGGGGCACCCTTTTTTTGGAGCTTGCACCAAATATTTGGCATAAGCTGCCATAAATCGTGGAAAGTGCCACAACTGCACCTGCTATACTAAAATCAGGTGCAGTTGCATCAAAAGAGTTTGGCACAGCTGTGCCAGACAATGGGGTTTATGCCAGACTTGATGCAAGCTCTGTGTCAATCTTTGAAAATTGAGCCCATTGTTCATAATTTTAAATTCAGTACAAAATAATTATTTTATTTATATGAATCTAGTGCCAAGCCTTCATTTTGCTGTAACTTCAGAATGGAAACGTCAAACAAAATATTTCACTTTTGATTGATAACAAATTCTGAGAAAAATTACTGAAAATTATTTTTAACATTTTGGCTCCTTTGTATTCACTCACAGTCTCTAGTATAGTCAAAAGTTCTATAATAACTGGTGAGAATTTTTTTCTTATGGTTTGGTGAGTTGATATTTGCCATAATAACCCATGGGTTATTACGGTGAACATGCACTCTGTCTCTCATAATTAAGCACTCCCTTATTGGCTCTTATCATTTGAGGTGGGGGGCTGAACACTTCAGTGAACATGGTGGCTCTGTATTTCCGTTAGTGAGGAGCACAGTCACCACAACAAGACTCCACACCTTCCCTAATCATTTTTTTGTCTCTATCTGCTTGATCCTACCATTATAAAAAAAAGCCCTACCTGGCTGATCCTGCTGTTGGCCAGCTTTAGGAGTGCAAAAGAGAATGTCTCCATAGCTGACTCCTTACACTCACAGGTAACCGTTATTGCGATTGTGAGTGTAAGCAGTCAGCCATGGACCCATTCAGTCTTGCACTCCTAAAGCTGATGAACAGCAGGATCAAACAGATAGGGCTTTAAAAAAAAAGAAGAAAGAAGAGCCATGGTAAGCAATAAAAGTGGAACCTGCAGACATAGGTGTTACCAAAGACAAAAGCATCAGAGTCCTCTAAATGAGTTAACATGACACCCTGCACCCAGTTAAATGACTTCACTTTTTTTTGCACATTGCCTCCACAGCTGGACAGTGAACTCAGGTTGGAAAACAGTTTTCATCAGATATTATATAAAATACAGTATGGGTAGTATGTGTTATGATAATTGAATGCACACCCTCGGTGTGGAATGCTTAGATAAACCCCTTGGGCTTTGCCCTCGGGGGTTATGTAGCATCCCACACCTTGGGTGTGCATTCAGTTCTCATAACACACACTACCCCATATTTCTTCTATATGTTATGAATAATGTCGTGTGTTTGCCACTAAAAAGTGGTATAAAATAAGTATTATTTAGAATGTAAAACCATTGTGTAAACTATTCATCACAGGACAACTAAAATGGTAAACAGGAAAATATATCATCATCTCAGTGCAGGTTTAATACACCAGTAGCAAACAATTATTGTCAGCAATGTTGTGGAAACTAAAACATTTTTTTTTTGTTTTAGGCAACAAGTTACATGGTCTTTCTGAGCTACAGTATATATGATCTTTTAAATATTCCAGAGTGACTATCCATTGATCTGCCTTAAGGCATAGACATAGAGTGCTCCCCAAGACAACTCACAGAAAATGTCTTAACGATCATGTGCAATGGTTTTCAAAACAAACAGACAGCACCACTCAGTAAACATTGCTATAAGAACTGTGTGAGCATGTGTGTTCCACATTTGTAACAATAATCAACAATCCAAAGGCAGAGACTCTCTAGGCTTCTCTACCTGCCCACTTTCCGCACTCTTGATGAACTTTACTTGAGGACACCTCGTCCTTCAGATACCTTGGGGTTTGGTTAGGGGAACACCTCAACATCTCTGGACACATTGACACCATCCAGAAAAAAATGCACCCCAAGCTTGGTGCCTTGTTCAAGAACCACAGTTGCATCCCTACTGTGGCTAGATGTGAGCTTGTCCAGAAGATGATCCTCCCCATTTCTGACTACTGCGATGTAGTCCATGGTGCTGCTCCTAAGTCCTCCTGGACCAGACTGGGCACTCTATTCAACTCCTTCTGCCACTTTGCCCTTGATGCTCCCTCTTGCACCCACCACTTTGACCTCTAGTGAGCCCTTTCCTTCCCCTCCCTTACAAACAGACACCTCTCACACTGCACTAAATCCACTGCTAAATACTGGCTGGGTGAACTCCCTTCCTACCTCTCCCCCTCATTTATAACACCCCCTCCTCCTTCCCACGCCCTCAGATCTACCAACACTCATGTGCTAACTGTCCCTTGCTGCTACACCCTCTCTGGCCAATCTGGGTACTGTCACCATTTCCCTAAAATATGGAACTCTTTACCTCCCCAAATCTGACACTCCTTCTCCCTCTATTCCATCAACACTGCCCTCTCCAACTATCTTGCACCTAACTGTTCCTGTCATGACCCACCTTAATTTCCTTTATCTTGCTCCTTACAGTTCATCCCCCTTCAGAATTTACCCAATGCCTCTATCAATGCTACTGCCTCTACTGACCCTAGCCCCTCCTAGGTGCTAGTTCTCATACCTTTTCCTTTCCCCAATTCTCTCCACCTTTTTCCCTAGCCTTCACACTCCCCTTGCAGGGTTCTCAGCATCCTGAAGGGGTCCTACAGTGCCTAGGCTTACCACGTTTTCTTCCCCCATCTACCTATCCTTGGCCTTCAAGGTCACCTTGCAGGATCCCCAGTATTCTGGAGGGTTCCTTGGATCAGACCTCATCCCCTCCCAGGTCTTATTTCTCATTCTCTCCTTCTCGTGATCCTTTTATAATTACAATGCCTAACCACAGGAGGGTTTACCATTGCCTGAACTTCCCTGCCCCCTTGCAGGGTTCATTGCATCCTGAAGGGTTCTCTTTTTGGGTCAGGCCTTATTTCCCCTCCTAGGTGTTAATTACACTCTCTCTCTCTCTCTCTCTCCCCCCTCTCTAATCCCTACTCCAGTCCCCTGTCCCTTTGCAGGGTTCCCCGCATCCTAAAGGGGTCTCTCTGGGACACGACTCTGCACTACCTGTCATCTCATCCTCTCTCTCTCATTCACCCCTTTTTTCATGATAGCGCTTGTTCACTTATTACCATTGCACTTATTAATTGCTCTCACAAATTACATATGTATGCAACACTGTGTGAAACAACTGCCTTTATTAATTGTATGCTATATTGATCTTTGTAACTTGAATGTAAAATGACTCATCTCTATTGTACCCCATCCCCTGGTCACACTGGAAGACAAGCAACCTGTTTCTCAGTGTGCCTTCCTGGTGAAACATTTCAATAAATAAATAATCCCATACTTTTTACTACCTTTTTAGTGTTATGCATTTCTCCAAGGTTGCTGGATGCTGAGTCAGCATGCCTTCATACTACTAATGCCATTTGTAGTGCTACTCTACAGTGCCTGTTTAGAAGTTGTATTGTTACTAGTAGTGTAATGTTGGTAACTGCATTGCTGTTGGTCAGTGGCTGCTTTACAATAAGTTTTAATAGGGTTCTTATCAGTATTAATTCCTATTATGGATGGACGTGTTAGTCCCAGTAAGCTAACATTTTAATGTGGAATAAAGAATAGTTGAGTTTGAGTCTAGGTCAAACAAAAACCTATCCAGGAATAAACAGTGGACTAACAAATGTATGCAAACTCTCTTAGTAAGGTTTCAAAACAGCATTACCTCTCCCACTCCCATTTGCAGGCAGATGTGTTAATTGCTTTAGTGCCATCCTGAGCAATCTCCTCTATGAACCTCAGGTGTGAATGAACACAACAATCTTTTACATGACAACAGGACACACACCCTTCAACAAAATAGGCAGATTCAAGAGTCTGCAGACCTTATAGTAATGTGTCGTTTTTCCTGACTTCTTCATAGTCTAAAGTGGTAACCATTTTTGTGTGTTACTGACATTAAACATGATGAAACCACAGATAAATTGGCTGATTGGCTTTCAGTTTCTTGCAATAGGCACAGAGTCAGTCAGGAAAAAAATTAACCTTTACAGACATAACCAATGATTTGTTTGTTTTGTTTTCTGTTTGTTTTGTTTTTTGTTTGTTTTGTTTTTTTTTTAAATCTGGCAAATCCATGGGCCAAAGACCCATTTTTATGCCCAACCAGAGCAATATACAAATATACAGTCAGACAGAACAAAAACTATAGTATACAAAACATTGACTATACAGCCAAAATAAATAAATACATCAACACATGAAACTAGTTAATAAAACATTTACACTGACAACTAGAAAGTACATGTTTTCTCAAACCATGCCTAAAACTATAGACAGACACACTGACACAATTTAAAATAGTCGAGAGAGAATTAAAAAATGACAGTAAATTATAAAACCTTGTTTTTTGACCAGTTGAGGTCTTCATTCTAAAAATCAAAAAGTGGTGATGCACAGACGAACAAGTTAAAATAGAACTAATATGTTTTTGAAGATAGAGTGAAAAGACATAGGCACCTAATCTGAAATTACTTTTTTAGCATGGATCCCTGATTGAAATTGGTACCTCAGGTCAAGTGGAAGCCATCCAACATGTTTTAACAGGTCACAATGATGAGCCTGATAAGGTAACTAAGAAGTGAATCAAGCTATTTGAGTCAATAAAGTTCTAACCCTAGCTAACAGCCCCTCTTCAGTAGAGTGATAAAATAATAAACCATAGTCAATCACTAGTAAAAGAAAGTTGTGTGACAAGAGCATCCTAATGGAAGGTATTAATAATGAATTTAATCTGTATAGTGCACCTAATCTTTGGTGCACTATTTTAACCATTTGAGTTATGTGTTGATCATAAGTCATACAGTCATCCAAAATCAAAATTCCAGATCTGTTCTATCGCCATACCCTGAAGAGTATGTAGTGAAAGAATAGGCTGAGAGAGCGGTTTCTTTCTATGATTATAAAAGACCATACATTTGGTCTTTTTTTCATTTAAGACAAATTTATTTAAGAGGAACCAACTTTGGATTTCTGTGAAATCAACAGCCACATTTTCATGTACATCATTGAAACGGGCACCACTCATGAGGATCACTGCATCATCTGCTTAAAGAAACATTTGTGTGTTAAACATGCAGAGGAGAAAGTGTTAAAAAAAGACTAAATAAAAGGGGACCCAAAATAGAACCCTGTGGAACACCTAGTGAAACAGGGGATGGGGAGGAAAAAGAACCATTAAATTTTGTAGATTGAGTTTTACCAAGAAGATAACTGAACAGCAGCTAACAACATCCCGGAACATGCCAAGTCTGAAAATGTGACAATCTCCTTGACCTATCAATAGGCAAAAGAAAATAGCACGACAATCAACATAATCAGGATACAGACATGCTGATTACTAAAGTGAACAGCAAGTCTTAACATCTAGCAATGTGGTTGAAGCAGAAGTATACAACAATGCCTAAACAATAGAACTGTGCAGGCAAATTTTTTACAGAGTGACAATTCAGCTTCTAAAATGTGTTTCAGAATATCCTTTTTGTTTCTATGGAATTCTGAAAACCATTTTCATATAAATCTCAGAATAATATACTGCTGATCACATAATCCACAGAATAATACTCCATGGTTTGTAGAAATTGTATCCATAGTTTACATGAATAGAGGCATACAATTCTGCTGTTTCCATTCTGCTTTCAGAATTTGCAATTCCATTTTGGACACAATTCTGCAGAATTAGGCAGAATTTTTGAAATTTCATGGAATTCCACCAGAAGCAGAATTTGCTAACTCCACACAGCTTAACTAAAAACAGCATGAAATGGTAGATTTTCATATAAAACACCAAGCAGAAATGGTTTTATAACAATATTTATTAAGTGGTGCTGCCTGAACATTTCATCACTCCTGGTCTTGAAACAAAAAGGAATACTTACATTTTAAAGTTGCTGCTGGAGTCTGTGGTAGAAGGGGATATAGCATTAGAGTTTGTAGTTTATGATGTGAAGCTGATATGTGGTTCCTCTGAGCAATCAAGATTGCTTTGGCTGACAAAAGTTGTGAATAGTCTATCAGCTTCATGTGATCTGTATTGGTTGCAGCATTTCAGGGAGCATTATAATTTAAAAATGTCCTCTTCAGGAAGGTGTAGATAGATAGATAGATAGATAGATGTGTGTGTGTGTGTGTGTGTGTGTGTGTGTGTGTGTGTGCATTTACATATATAGTATTTTATTTTTAATATATTCTATATTCACTATTTTCCTTAGCACGCTGAAATAAAGTACCAGTGAAAATTGCTTACTGCATTTTGTGGGGGTAGTGTGCAGTGCATTCAGTGCGGTACAATGCCATAGACAGAATAACACAAACTAGGGGCATTGAGCTGAATATCAAAATCATGAATTTTTAATAAGAGTATCAAAGTTAAATTGCTTTAGTAAGTAGTGACCAAGACAAAGTGCTATCATTGCCATATCCTCAAGAAACTTCTTTCAGAACAGGAAAATCAATTTGGGTTTTTCTCCACACTTTTTATCCTTTTCATTTTGAGAACCACATCCTGTGCAAAAATTTCCATGCCCAAAGGTGTGATAGGGATATTGCCCTGCCAGATTCACCCAGTAGATGAGGGTTGTGATTTTTAACCAGACCCAACACAATAGCATGAATAACTTTGGCATTTACAACCACCCCCTCGCCTCACAAGCTGTGGACGATTTGTTTCAATTCAGTCTCCACATCTTCAAGAAGCAGTGTGGGTCACCCCCTTGGCTTTTTGGACAATTCAGGTGTGAGCATATCAGGGTCTGGGCAGGAACAAAACTTGGCAAGGTAAGCTGCGTGAAATTTTTGCATTATACTTTCATTAACAGCCCTATTCTATTTAGCAGAGTACATTCAAACTGAATTCATGACTCTGTACTCACAGGCGTATTTTCCTATTTCAAACTGCAGCTCTGCTAAATGTTGAATGTAGTTTGTTCTCCTTTTTTGTTTGTGGCGGTGGCATACAGCAGAGTTCAGAGACAACAGCTATTGCAGCTTCGGCTGATATGCCAAACAACAGGCACAAATCTTTGGGGTCCACTGTATTGACATTTAGCACAGCAACATTGTGCATCACAGAACGTCTCTGGGTGACCCACTTAAATAGAGACATGGTTGTTTTGCTGAATGAAATGGGCTATACTCAATCTGTGGTAGTATGTGCTTTTTTATAATACTCATGCAAACTTTTATTTATTTATGACTTTAATAGCCACTTCTCGGTGGAATGCCAACAGTGTGAACAAGGTAATCGCCAGCTTGTTAAACAGAGCAGCACTATGAAATGACTGGCAAGCAACCTGAGATTAAGCTTCTCAGTGTGCTGTGTTAGTGTGAATAGGGTAATTGCCTGATCGTTAACTCCACAGACAATACCAGCAATCACCCTGCATGAGCACATCAGAGCAGATCAGAGCATCAGAATTATTAGCAGTAGCATAGGTAGTAGCTCATGCAGGACAGCAAAATGTCAACCCGAAGTGCTTAGATTCAGGATCATCACGAAATATTAGAAGCACTCAAATAAGGTGTTCTACTGTATATATATGAAATAGAGATGCGGTTGTGCATTGTGCCCCTATAGTTAGGGTTCAGAAGGCACTTTAATGTTAAACCTCAATTTTTGTGCATTAAAAACTTGGCAACCGTTCAACAGATCTACACGAAATTTGGCATGTGCAGTTTCAAATGGTAGCTCTCTTGATTTACCAAGTTGTGTTTTGGACAGACTTACAGTTTCTGTCCAGTGAAGTGCTGAAAAATGTTGGAATAAGGTATGGGTTTTTTTCAGGGTGTGGCCCTCTACAAACCCATACCTTTGGTTTGGTTTGTTTTGTCCAAAAAATGGCCATTTCAAATTGAAAAACGTTTTGACCGTGACTCACTAATGATCCTTTTTTGTGAGCTGACAAAATCCCAGTCCGCGAGCTGATCCTGTTTCGTGAGGCTGTAAAATCCTTGACCATCACTTTGTGACCAGATGGCCATTCTCACAGATGAGGAATCAGTTGATGGCCAAGGATTTTGCTACCTTGCAAAAGAGGATGAGCTCACGGACTGGGATTTTGTCAGCTTGTGAAAGGAGATTGGTTTTAACAAATCCTCTTTCTTGAGTTGACAAAATTGCAGTACACGAACTGTCAAAATCTTAGTCCGCCAGCCAATCTTCTTTCATGAAGTAGCAAAATCCTTGACCATCACTTAGGGACCAGCTGGCCCTTCTCCTGGACAAGGATTGACTGACGGTTTAGGATTTTGATGCCTCATGAAAGAGAATTTGCTGGTGGACTGGGATATAGTCAGCTTGTGAAAGGGGATTGGTTTTTTGAATCCTCTTTCATGAGTTGACAAAATCACAGTCCGCAAGCTATCAAAATCCTAGTCTGCCACCCGATCCTGTTTCGCGAGGTAGCAAAATCCTTGACCGTCACTTAGGGACCAGTTAGCCAAAATCTGATGGTCAAGAATTTCTCATGGATGGTGATTTTGACAGCTCATGAACGGGGATTGATCTGATGGTCGGAGATTTTGCTACTTCATGAATTAGGAATTTTTAAACTTTTAAAAACTTTTCCACTGCATTGTAATTTAATGTTTTGGTCATTTGACTTTCAATTTTCAGGGTATTAAGGGAATGCCCTTGAGATGTGAATTACACTATTTAGGTGTTGGAAACTTAAGCAGTTCCATAGATATGCTATGATGAAGCTGAGATTTTTCCCATAGGATAATATTGTGGCATCCATTGCACTTTTCGTTACGCGTATCTTGAAAATGAAGTGAGATACAGACTTTTCACTACTTATGGCTTAGATCTCTTTCAAGTGATCTAAGCCATAAGAACAACATTGGAAACAATAGACTACACCTGCAGTGGAATTTTTTTCGTAGGTTGAACAGTTACTGAGATATTGGCAAATTAGTGTCAGAAGGGTTCCAATGGTGTCTTTTCAGTGCTTTTCAGCACCCATTTCTCCTAAACAATGCAAAATAAGGATTCAGTCAATTTATGTTGCGTGGACATCCCGCTGTCATGATTACAGTGAGGCTTGAATTTTTTTTCTAGCTGCTATGGTTCCTGAGATATTGGCAAATTAGTGTTACAAGGGTTCCTTGCCCTATAGGGCTGCTGTATGGCTCTATAGCTATGTGTAAGTGGAAGCACAGGGCCCAGAGGGCCAACGCTCCCACAGACACATATTGTTATGCAGAAATGGGCAGCTTGGTGGGAGCATGGGGCTCAAAGGGTCCCGTGCTCCCACCAACACATGCTATTTACTAGTTATATTTACACTTTTTCAAAAAGTAGGGAAATTCATTGCAAATATCTTCATTTAATGCATCAGTTAGGGTTGCTTCCTCAGCGACAAAAGTGAGGAATTTCAACATTAGGGTTTTCAACCCTAACTCCAAATCCCTCCACACACACACATACAAGCAGGGGATGGTACAAGGCAACATAACCAATCAGAAACAGACACCATAAGGTAACAGTAAGAACAGGCAAATCTGTAAACATACCTCAAGAGGCATACATTATAATGTTTCAGCTACTGTATCACTTCTGATGCCATCCCAGTGTCTTGGGAAGATACACCCACATGCTGTGCAACCATGTAAGATGGTCACTGCATGAGCTTTATATATCCATGCAGATAATACAACAGTATCCGTAAGTCATGGTAGGACTGCATGGTGAGTTGGACCCTGTTCTTCCATCCTTCCATTGAGATAGAACAACACTCTACATATGTCACAGATGGACAGCATGGTGCTATATAAGCTGCCATACCATCCCTGCATTAGCATACTACAACACTATCTGTGTGTCACTGTGTCCATATGTCATAGTTTCACCTCATGGTTGTTTAGATAATGCACTCCCATCCCTCCATTAAGATATAAGTACAACACAATCTATATGTCACACTATCCATATGTCACAGTGAGAGTACGGGGTGCTTCATATTCTGCTGTCACATTCCTCCATCGTCATACTACAACACAATACATAGGTCACACTACCTATATGTCACAATGAGAAAAGTGCAACATATGGATAGCGTAACACATGCATTGTGTTATACGAATTCAATAGAGGTATGGTAGTGCCCGGTCCAAACTACCCTGTGTTCTCACTGTGACACATGTACAATGTGACATATGGATAGTGTTGCACTATCTTGATGTAGGACTAGAAGGGCAGGGTGCCACAGTCACATATGAACACAGTGTTCTATGGTTTCTGACATGCTATGTCAATGTGCGGATGACAGTGAATGGTCCAAAAGACAGTGTACTCCCAGCTCCATGGTGACATAATAGAACAGTGTCTTTATGAAATGTTGGAAACGCTGTTCCTCCATGTAGGAACTACAATAGTCTGCATAGATCAGGTTTGAAGTGTGGAGTTATTCACTATACAGTCAGATCCCTACGTGCAGTCACATCCCTACATGCAGACAGTAGAAGAGTGTACATAGCTAATAGCATAACCACATGATACTTCACATCCTGTGCTTCAATACCTCCTTCCACACAAAAGAACAGTATGTATAAGTCACAGTCACACAGAAGGTTGGTTTACACCATGCATTCCTATCACTCCACAAGTGGACATTCAGTATGTAGCCATCTGTGGAAACATAGTAGAGTGTGGCCCATATACTTCAACTCATTCAGTTATGAGCAGGTGTAGCAAAATAGTATGAAATAGTCATAACCATCTCATATTAAAGAACTTTCATCTAAAATGTTGTACATAGCCTTCTTAACAGCTACCCACATGTTTGCACAGCAAGTGGGTGTACCCCCCATGACACTGGGATAGCAACAGAAGTGATACAGTAGCTGAAACATGATTATGGATGTCTCTTGTGGTATGCTTACAGAGTTGTATATTCTTTCTGTTACCTTATGGTGTCTGTTTCTGATTGGTTGTGTTGCATTGTACCGTCCCCTGCTTATATGTGTGTTGTGTGTGTGTGTGGGGGGGAGTTGATTTTGAGTGAGGGTTGAAAACCCTCATGTCGAATTTCCTCACTTTTGTAGCTATGGAACCAACCTTAACTGATGCATTAAACTAAGTTTTTTGCAATATATATATATATATATATATATATATATATATATATAATAGGCGTAGTAGCACTATAGTTAGGGTTGCACAGCCACTTCTATGTTAAACTTAAAATGTTGCACTTTAATAACTTTGCAACTGTTCATCCGAGTTTCCTGGAATTTTGCATGCACTGTCTGATACCATAGATTTCTGGATCTGGCAAGTTTTGTTCCGGGCGGATGTGCAGTTTCAATGCTGTAAAGTGCCAAAAGGTGTGAAAAATCCTCACTTTTTGGCAAATTCTTTGCTATGGGCTACAGCCCAAATGGTTTGTGATTCTGGTTTGAAATTTTCAGGGTATATGGGGACTGGGTCACTAATGTGCCTTGTGATGGTTTGGTGAAAACAAATTAATCCATTCAAAAGTTATTAAAGCTTAAAGTTTCCCATTATAGCTTATGGGAAAAAATATATATCCAGCTCGAAAGCACTTTTTACTGCCGCAAATGGGTTTTGTACTTTCGTTCTGCCGCCATCTTGTTTTCAGCTAGCGATGGCTAAAAAATCCTGTAATTCAAAAAATACTGCCCCTTGATAAACACCAACAGTTGTGTTTACTTAACTGGGGCCCAAGGAACACACTTCTACATTAGTTTTTCAAAATAATGCCAGGAAATATGTTTTCTCAATTTTTCCGTCGGAACTTTTGCTGATTTGCGAAAGTACTTTTGTGAAACTTTTGCAATTTGTGAAAGTTTCGCAAACATACTTTCATGAAACTTTCACAAAATTTTGCAAAACTTTCACAAATTTGCGAAAGTGCCACCCCAAAAAAATCAGTTTCTTTGCCACTTCATAACAAATAAACGGTTAGGACTTTTGGGGTGAAATTTGCAGGGTAGCAATGGCTTGCACCACATATGTTTCTTTTGCTGGCCTAGAGTGCCCTGCACTTCCACATATGGATATCATTATGCAATATTGGGAGTACAGGGCCCTCCATTATGCAGTACTGGAAGCTCAGGGCCCAGCTACAGGGAGATGCAAGTTCATTGAAATGTCTCTACGCTTATATACAAATGGGAGTGCAGGTCCCAGAGGGCCCTGCTCTCCCACATGAAAATCAAAGACAGTTACAAAATGCATTCATGATGGTAACACAGGGCCCAGAGGGCCCTGCACTCCCACAACCACATACAAGTAAAATTACCCTTTCTCAAAAAGGAAGGGAAATTCATTGTAAAAAACTCTGTGAATGCATCAGTTTGGATTGATAGTACAGTGACAAAAGTTTGGAAATTTGGTGTTAGGGTTACTGACCCTACCACCCCACCCCAACCCCCACCTCCACACACCAACAAGCATCGGGTTGTGCCTTGAGGTCATGGAGCCTAACTCTCATCCCCTTCTCCTATACTGTACCATGTCAGCATCCTTACACATTTAATGGGGTGAGAGTTAGGACCTTTTGGTGGTTTGGTGCCAAAACATTATAGGGGCCCAAAGTTACAGCATTCCAAAATTCAGAAATTTTCCCATAGGATAACATTGCGGCACCTGTGATGCCTTTCAGTGCCCGTATCTCAAAAATGGTTTGAGATATGGATTTTTCATCAATTCATAGTCCAGGGGTACTAAGTGCAGAAGTAGGTTGGAAAGCCATGAAAACCATGAAATATTATTTTTCTACCTTGTACGGTTACTGAGATATTTGGGAATTAGTGTTCCAAATTCTCATTTTCATGTCTGAGGCCCACTATTATGCCCACAGAGTTAGCATTCACAGTGCTTTTTTCTGCTCCTATCTCAGACATAATGCAAGATCTGAATTCGGTCAAATTTAAGTTGCGAGAACTACTCACTCTCCTGATTACAACCACACTTGAATGTTTTTTCTAGCTGCTACGGTTCCTGAGACATGGGCAAATTAGTGTTACAAGGGTTCCTTGCCTTACAGGGCTGCTGTATGGCTCCATACTTATGTGCAAGTGGGAGCACAGGGCCCAGGGGGGCCCAAGCTCCCACATACGCACACCATTATGCAAAAAATGGGCAATGTAAAGGAAACACGGAGCCCAGAGGGCCCGCGCTCCCACTAACACATACCACTTACATTACACTTTCTAAAAAAGAAGGGAAATTCATTGCAAAAAACTCCATTAATGCATCAGTTAGGGGTGTTTCCACAGTAACAAAAATGTGGAAATGTGGTGTTAGGGTTACCACCCCACCACCCCACCCCATGCCCCATCCTCAAACCCCTAACTCTACATCCCCCACACACACACACACGCATATGAAAGACACATGCAAGATTGCAAGACACTATACCAGTCACATCTGTAAGCACAATAATCATAACACTGTACTCCTTTCACATAACACTATGTAATGAAAAACACATACAGTATAATCAACTCTATACTGCCAGCACAGTATAATGACACATTATAGCTGGCATATCTTTTTCATAAAATGAAACTTAGTCTGTACAGACTTTCTAAATATTGATTTTTATGTGTCATAATTCAATGATTGGCTTGCTGCAGGTATCACTGCTACCACATAGGCATTTGGTAACAGGACAGACACAGGAGACACAGACATAGTACTTTTCAGGTATGAAACTAGCACCATCACATGTTGTAATACTGCTGTGTTAGCTGGAAATACTCATTAGCAGCATGCTATGGTTAGCTTTGGATGTTACAACTGTTGCTGTGACATGTTCCTTGTAAACTATACTACAAAACATTGCTTTTATTATCATTACCATTTGTTATTAGGACTGACTCACTCTATCAGAAAAGAATATGCAAACATCCACTGACTGTTGCTAGGGTTATCCAAACTCTTATTTCCAATAAAGCTATCTATAGATAACATACTGTGTGTTTCATCATTTCTTAACAATTGAAATATAGGCATCTGCTTAAATCTGTTATTTATGTTTGTAACAAAAAACTACGTACTGTGGGCCATCTCCCATGGTTGCACAGCATGCGTCTGTACCCACAAGGCACTCTGAAGGCAACAGAGCTCATACATTTGCTGGACCATGATGATGGATGTCTCTTGTACTGCTTGTATATGTGTGTGTGGGGTGGGGAATGTGGAGTTAGGGGTTTGAGGATGGGGGCATGGGGATGGGGTGGTGGGGTGGTAACTTAAAACTGCATTTCCACACTTTTGTCACTGTGAAACAACCCTAATTGATGCATTAACAGATTTTTTGCAATGAATATATATATATATATATATATATATATATATATATATGTATATATATAGTGGTGCAGTAGTGGTACTATAGTTAGGAATGAGTAGGCACTTTAATGTTAAATCCCAATTTTTGTATTTTAATAACTTTGCAACTGTTGAACAGATTTGCATGAAGGTTTGCATGCTCAGTCTTGTGGGGTAGATCTCGTGATGAGCCAAGTCTTATTCCGGTTCATAGGTTTTGTTATGAGTTTTATTAGGTCAGGGACCTTTGTACAAACTTGCCATCATTAATGGTGGAACATTTGTTTGGAACTACCTGGTTGGATGTGCAGCTTCTGAAATGCAGTGAAAAAATTCAGAAAATCATAGTTTAATGCTGTTTTTTGCCATCACATAGTGCCAAGACAGTTTGGAATTTTGGTCTGAAACTTTCAGGGTAGAAAGGGCTTGACTGACAGAAGTGCCTTTCTCTGGTTTGGTGATAAAATAGTAATCTGTGTCAAAGTTATTAAATTCTAAAAATTTGGGTTTTGAGCATGTTCAGTCAGAACTTAAAATAGCTGTAAAAATTATTATTCATGAGGTATGAGGTGACTCTTGGGGCCAGATATTCAAAACTTTACCCAGGGGCTAAATTAACACTGCCCGTCAGGCAAACTTAGCCTGGAGCACAAAGCAAGCTACATTCAAAAGGAACAGTCTGGGGCAAACAGCTTCTAAATATAGCATGGGAATGAGGCTGTACAAACTAAGCTGGTAGTGCAAGGCAAACATAGCCCCAGAATAAGATAGCACTGAATATAGCAACCAGAAAGTGCAAACCACAACTACAACACAGTGCACAGTAATGTGAGGGTAGGTAGAGGTGAACTATGTGGCCAATGTGTTTGCCAGCAAATGCATGGACCCAGTACAGCTGCAGGCAGCAGCAGATGTAAAAGAACAGCATTCAAAACTGTGTAATATTCCCCGAACTGTTAACGCCGCGCTAACACATTAGCTCGGCTTTAGCGCGGAGCTAAGCCGTTTGCCCAGTGCAAACACGTTTGCCCGGTGCTAACATTTGCCATATTCAAAAGTGACATGCAAATAAGACTACTTAGGTAGTTACTGGGCAAACATCCAGAATAGCATTTCATTATACCCTGATTTGCATGCAGTTTGCCCAGCGTTACTGCAGAGTCCCTCAGCTCCACCTGTAGGTCAGTCTGGAAGTACAGGGGCTGGCCAGGTCTAGCCACAGCTCCACCTGTAGGACAGTCTGACAGTGCATGATGGTTGCTGCAGGCTACATGTATGCAGTACAGGATAGCATCGTGCACCCCAGGGGACAACACAGCATAGGCACAGGTGGTGGTGGTGATGCATGGAACTGTCACACTACATGTCATGCTACATGCACAGCAGACACCACAGTAGCAAGAGGGTCAGTAGTGTGAGGGACACAGCGATGCCTATGGTGTATAGGGTAGTGAAGACCACTGCACTGTACACAGTTACAAGCCCAACTTGCAGATGTGTACTGCCACTGGACATTACTGTCACACTGTTGTGTGACCCACAGATGCTGCAGCTCTGGCATGGCATGCTCATAATGACAAAGTCATGGCTGGCTGTGTGTGTTGTGGTGTATGTACAGTTGTGTGGTATGTGACTGGGGGTGCATGTACGATCAGACAGGCACACTGGTATTGGGGTATTCCCAATATTGGCCCATGTACACTGTGTGCTGTGTCCCAGCCTTGTGGCCACACCCAGTCTGTGGTGAGGCCTGGCCAACAGTACACCTTCCCCTCAGCACCCACCATGCCCACAGTGTTGCATGTGTGTGTGCTGGCATCTGTTGATCACCACAGATGTATGGTCTGCAGGTGTGTGCTGTATAGCCACACTACCATGGTGGCCCCTGGGGGCTGGGTCACCACATACTGCCTGGCATGGCTGGGACTGGTGGCAGCATTTGGCATAATTGTGGTGCCATCAGTGAGCAGGATGTTTCCTCCATGTTTGGCATTTTCTCTGTCATAGTCATATGTTAGGATCACACAAGGCCACACTAAAGCAGCAATAATGCCACACAAGCCCACAATGTCATGCAAAGCTGTTTGCCCAGAGTTAAGACCAGCTTTTCCTGGGCAGTAATTTGTACCCTGCAAAGGGTCGTGCTAAGTCACGCTAAACACCTTAGCATGGTTCTAGTCAATGAATATCCCATAGCACCTGTATTCATGATCAGTTTGCCTTTGCATATAATTATGGTTTGTCCAGTGCTAATGCAGTTTGTGTGTGCTATTTAGCCTTTTGAATATAGCTAATCCCGCACTAAACCTGTGCAAATGGTTTGCACACCGCACAAGGCTTTGACTATCTCGGCCCAGGCAACCAAACCAGGACGTCTAGAGTCACCTCATATCTCATGAATAATAATGAGCCTATTTGCATACCTTTTTTTTAATTTGAGGAAACTAGAAAAATCGATTGAAAACTACAAGCTATCCCTCTTTGGGAAGCTTGGTCTGTTCAAAATCATTGTTTACAACAATTTATTTTTGGTTTCACCTGTTCACATTGCAATACGAACAGTTCCTTATGTGCCTCATTTTTTCAAAAATGTCACTTTAACCATAACTCATTAATAATTACAAGCTTATTTACATATTTTTTTTAAAACTGAGGGAATTAGAAGAATTGGGTGAACAGTACAAGCAATTCTTCTTTGGAAGTGTGATTTGTTTTGAAACGTGCTACAAATCAGTATGTTAAACATTAGGGCTATAGAAGGAAAGTACTCATTTTTTAACTTATGTTTAAATAGGAATTTGAATATTTATTTATTTATTTATTTATTGTAGAGTATCAGTTTTACAACCTTTGAGTCACAGACTCGTTTACAAAGGTACCTCGTCAATAAGGGGGGGGAGACAACAATAAAGTGAGGTTTAGGACAATGGAATGACGAAACAGGTTAGATACATAAAAAGTAAAATATACACTTGGAGAGAGCAGACAGCTAGGCTGCGCTGGATTAAACTTGTGGGAGGTACTAAACATAGGTAAAAGCAACAAAGAGATTCAAATGTGACAGCAAGTCACAGGTTAAGTAGGTAAGTAACATTGGTGAAACAATAATAGTTACAGTATTCATAAGTAAGCCTGTCAGGCTAATATGTAGGTATAAAGCGACCGGTGGGCGAGGGTTTGAAAGGGATAGCAGGGACCGCATAGGGCAGGAAGGGACAGGCAAGAGGCAGCTACAGGCATTTACAACAACGGCTGTCAATAATATGCTGGCGAAGCGCAATTTTGAAGCGCCAATACCAGGGATCTTGGAGATAGTTTCGGAAGGGAGTTGAAACAGGACGGGCTTGGTGATGGAAGGATCTTTGGCAGCGAGAGGTCCTTGCTCTGGGAACTATGAAAGTGGCCGTGAGGCATACCGGTTGGCAGTGACCTAGCAGCACGCTGCAAAGGTCCAGAGACCCCAGGAGGGCAGAGTCCTGACAAGGATTTTTTGGCCAGTAGGCAGGTTTGATAATTCAGTCTTTCCTCAAGAGTGAGTATTTTAGCGGCAGAGTATAGTAAACAGGTGTGGGTTCTGCTGTGAGCACCGGTAAGGAGCCTACATGCTCTATTAATAGAGGTCTGAACTTTGGATAAGGCAGAGGCATCAGCAGCAGCATAGACAGGGAGCCCATAGTCAGCCAGCGATAAAACCGATGAGGTGATGGCTAGTTTTAAGGCTGGTTCAGGAGACAGTCTTATGCCGATAGAGGAGACCGATCCTGGAGTTTATAGCAGATGACAGTGCGTTGAGGTGGGCATGGAAAGTAAGGCCGGAGTCGAGGTGATGCCCAGGTACTTATAGGATGCAACCTGCTCCAGGAGGAGGCTTGCTGGTGGTGATGTGGAGGAAGTTTCTGGCATTGTTTTGCCGATGGGAAAAGAGCATGGACTTTGTTTTCTTTAGGTTCAGGACTAGGCGGTGATTATCGAACCACTTTTCGGTTTGGAGGAAGGCGCTGCAGCATGCTTTGTAGTGAGAGTGGGTCGGGTGTGATGCAAGGATAACGGCTCATCTGCATAGAGTAATATTTTACTGGAGCAGGAGCTGGGAGGGTGTTTAGGAATAGGCTGAAAGGGTTGGGCCAAGGATGGAGCCTTGGGGACACCGAGAATACTGGAAGATAGGAGGAGAGGGTCCCATTTGGTTTGACTCTTTGGGACCTGTTGTGTAGGTAGCTTCCAAACCACTTCAGAGGCCCAGTTACGAGACCTAGTGTGCTGGGGAGTTAAGTAGTAGGGGTGGCACACCGTGTCGAAGGCCTTGGACAGGTCTATGAAGACCGCCCCTGCAAGATGACCTTTGTCAGTGCTGAGTGGAATGGTGGGAGAATTCCAGAAGGGCAGTGGTTGTGCTATGACCAGGGCGAAAACCGTGTTGCTCCGGACACAGAAGGTTGTAGTTAGTAAGGTATTCTGAGAGCTGAGTGTTTACTATTTTTTCGAGGGCTTTGGATAGGGGGGAAGGATGGAGATGGGCCTGTAGTTGTTAGGCAGAGTGCGGTCCCCCGACTTGTGGATGGGGGTTACTTCTGCATGCTTCCAGGCCTTAGGGAATTGGCCGAGGCATAGGGATTTGTTAATGATAAGCGTCAGCGGGGTGAGCATGACATCCAGCATGAGGCGAAGAATCCTGGAGTCGAGGGGGTCATTGGTAGGGTTCTGAGATGCGAGGGCCTTTATTAAGAAAGGTTTGGCATCGTGGGGTGAGATCACTCGGAAGTGGAATTGCGGCCTGGAAAGGGGTACGTGGGAGGGTTTGTCAACTGGATCAGAAAAATGGGCTGGGAGGATGGCACTTAAGTCAGCGAAAGTTTGATTGAGGCAGTTAGCAATACGGGTGGGGTCAGTCGAGACAGTCCCATTTATGTCAATCTGGGATGGAGGGGGGGAGCGGGTCTTACCATTTAAATCTTTAATGTTGTCCCAGAAAGCTCTGGACGAGCCCCAGGTGGATGTCAACGTGGCCTGGTAAAATTTGGCTTTAGCCTGCTTGATTGTCCAGGAGCATTGATTGGGCTGCCGGTAGGCTTGCCTGTCAGCAACCCTGCCGGAGCTGCTAGCTAAGTGCCAGAGGTTATCTCTCTTTTTAGTTGTTGGATCAGCGCTGGAGTGATCCATGCAGCAGTCTGTTTTTATCCTGTGAGTGTTTAGGGGATGCATGTCACAGGCATGGTTGAAGGCCGTGGAGAGATAGGAAAGGGCAGAATTTACGTCAGGAGCGCTGGCTAGAGGGGACCAGTCAATTTGGGCGAGGTGACGTTTGAGGTTGTTGAGACCTCCGGGGAGAAACCGGCGGCGAGGGGTCCTGCAGAAACCAGGGCTGAGGGTGGGGGAGGACCAGAAACAGATGACTGGGGAGTGGTCACTGAGTGTGTCCGCAAGGACATCAACGGAGATGACTTTATGAGGTCTATTAGAGAGGATGACATCCAAGAGGGAGCTTGTTCCTGTTACTTTGTTTAGTCTAGTGGGCTGAGTGACCAGTTGGGACAGGTCAAGGGCTGCAAGGTCATTTTTCAGATTATCTGATGAGGAGCAGAGCCAATTTGAATTTAAGTTGCCCATAATTAGCTGTTCAGCTTTCGGGGGTAAGGTAGCCAGGTATTCAAGGAGAGAGGAGGCCGGAGTCTTTGCTTGACCCTGGAGTAGATAAGCTATGAGTTAGGTAGGTGAACCACGACCAGGGTAGTGGGTGATTTTAGGGAAATGGCTTGCTCCCATGGTTAAGCTCAGAAGGTGGGAGGGCAAGCCCGAGTTGAGTTGTAAGTAGATAGGCGCACCCCTCCTCCGCCAACGTCCTCGGCCCTGAAAATTGTAAAGCCAGGGAGGAGATGGCAGAGTCAGGCGTGAGGAGGAGAGCCAGGTTTCGCAAGCAAGAGAATATCCGGGAGTGTTGGTGACCCAACATTGAGGCTGCAATTTTCTTGGAGAGACTGCATATGTTGATGAAGGCGATCTAAAGCCTTTTCCAACAGTGGGCAGGGGCGAGGCAGGGTGACAGGCCCAGGGTTTGGATTCACATTGCCGGAGAGCAGGAGCAGCAGGAGAATTAGGCGCCTTGTGTGGGATTTACAGCTGGCGGAGGGTTTGAAAAGGCCGATGGGACCCCACCAAGGAGGAGGAGCAGGGATAGGGAGGAGAGAACAGCTGAGGGCACTAGCAAGGGGAGTGTCCACTCATGAGTGGAAAACAATATTGTGCGTGGCACAACAGTGGTTGGTGGGGAGGTTGCGTGGTAATCCAGAGTACGGGAGGGATTCGGGGGAATGGGTTGAGGGATTGGTGAGTGGTGGTCCGATGGTGGGGCCTGGGGTTCAGGGTGGGGGCAGTATGTTTTGGTTGGGGGCGGGTTGATGGGGTGTATGGATGGGCAGAGAGAGAGCATAGGGTGCTGTAGCAGGAGGAGGGCCAGCAAAGAAAAAACCATGCTTGAGTAAGACATTTCCCAGTAAAAAGCAAGGAATGATGGCAGGCTCCCTCTAGTGCTGGAACGATATAACCAGCAAATGGGAAAGTAGGCTGATTGGTTTTTGAGCCTCATGTGACAAGGAAAGTAAAACCCTATATAAGGGAAAGCCGAGCAAGGGTGGTGGTGGGGGCAGCGGGGTTTCTTCAGAGCAGCACCGACTGATTTAGCAGCCCCAGCGAAAAAGGCCAAAACCGCACTTCAAACGGCAGAGCCCCAGCCAAAGCACAGAGTCCAACAGGTGGCTGGCCCAGAGACTGTGTAGGGATTCACTTCTTTACTGCCAGGGTTTTACCTTGCAATCAGCGGTGGTAGCGGGGAGGAGCAAGTCGATTAGGCCCTCGTGACCAGTGTCTCCTCGGGGTGGGGTGTCCTGGTGGTGGAAGATTTGCTTCAGGAGGCACTTGCAGCCCTCGCGACCTCCAACTCTCCTCGGAGGGGGGATCGATCTGTAGGAGAAAAAGCAAAAGGTTTAAATAGTCAGGCAGGGTGGGGTAGCAATTTGGGGCGGGCAGTGCAGGCGGGGATTAGGTGGAAAGGACAGCGTGGCAGGGGCTGAGGATGCGAAGGGTGGTGGAGGAAAGAAAATGAGCAGGATACAGGGTTACAGTGTGGGAGAGAGAGGGAGCGGACTGGCAAAAATTTCAGGCAGGGAAAAAACAGTGTACACAAACAGTGATAGAATCTACCAGGCAGAAACTGTGCAAAATAGCAGCAAATCCACAAACAAAATTAATCCAGTCCCAAAGAAAAAATCACTCGGGGGTCCCAATCATATCAGGGGTTTCTTCAGAGCAGCACCGACTGATTTTAGCAGCCCCAGCGAAAAAGGCGCCAAAACCGCAATTTCAAACGGCAGAGCCCCGAGCCAGCACAGAGTCCAACAGGTAGGCTGGCCCAGAGACTGTGTAGGGATTCACTTCTTTACTGCCAGGGGTTTTACCTTGCGATCAGCGGTGGTAGCGGGGAGGGCAAGTCCCGATTCGGCCCTCGCGACCAGTGTCTCCTCGGGGGGTGGGGGTGTCCTGGTGGTGGAAGATTTGCTTCAGGGAGGGCACTTGCAGCCCTCGCCTCCTCAGCTCCTCGGAGGGGGATCGATCTTGCGATCAGCGGTGGTAGCGGGGAGGGCAAGTCCCGATTCGGCCCTCGCGACCAGTGTCTCCTCGGGGGGTTGGGGTGTCCTGGTGGTGGAAGATTTGCTTCAGGGAGGGCACTTGCAGCCCTCGCTACCTCCAGCTCCTCGGAGGGGGAAAAAAGTTTCAGACAGTTCAACAGTTTAGAAATATGCAAACTTTAAAAAACAAAGACTTTTGGCATTACAGGGAAACAGGGAAGTATTATTGGCTGTTTTAGTTTGGATCTGTCATGATTTAATATAAGAGAACATTGACACAGTGATATCAGAGGAGGCAATGCAGTGCAGTGGCTAAAGCTCTGGGCTATAATCCAGAAGACCTGGGTTTAAATCCCACAGACCCCAATGGATATAGTCAAAAGATTTTTTTTTAAATAGTAACTTATGCAATTATAAAAACTAATTTTAGAAAAACACTCAAGAATTTATAAAAACTAATTACAGAAAAAGTACTATCTGAAAAAGTAAGGACATTAATTGAAAAAAAATGATGTTAACATAATGTTCACCCCATTCCATTAGTAAGTAAGCTGAGATGGGTACAGTATATAAGAATGAGGTGAGAGTTAGGGCTGACAACCCCATGGCAGACCCCATGCCTGTTGCTTCTTGCAGGATGGGGGTGGGGTGTTAGGGTTGGAAACACTAATGCCACATTTCCCTACTTTTGTTGCTTTAACCTTAACTAGTGCACTAACGATTTTCTTTCTGCAATGAATATATATATATATATATATATATATTTACATATATATATGTATATAATGTGTTAGGACAATTTTGCATTTAAATGCAAAGGATCTTTGACAGGATTCATTGTCTGTTAACCCTGATTTTAAAGATTGTTAATTTCAGACCACTGGTTATACACGTTGAGCTAGAAAGTATACCAGTGTCAAGTGACCTCATAATTTAAATATTATCTGACAGAGCTATGAGACAAAAAGTCATGCATAGATAAGGCTATATCTGGTTGATGGTACAGCTTTCATTTCAGTCTTTTTTTAATTCTCCATGGAGATTAACTCTTTCCTCCTATCTTGCATACACTTAGTCAGTCAGTATGTTTTAAGCTGTGTTCTCTTGTATTTGCCACACTGAAAGAAACAGCTGAGAGCTCACATATAAGTTGCTTCAGTGAGTTTTAATTCCTTTTCAATGTTAATCCAATACACAGCAAAGAAATGCTGGGAGCAGGAATGTTGTCTCACTGTTTTGAAAGCACTCATCTTGTCAAGAGACGTTTCTTGAAAAAGTGAGTCTTCTTGCAAAACATTTCCTTGTTCCCAACATTTCTTTGCTCTATTCTGAAATCATTTTGACAAGGAATTAAAGAGGAACTCTACACTTCAGCACATGCTTTCATAAATAAGATGTTTCAGTCTTTACAACTGACTGGAATACATTTTATCATTTTCAATGTTCCTTTCCAAGATTTACAGCACATCTTGGTAGTCCATCTAGACAACTCTGTATAGAAAACATTTGAAAACATTTTCCTGTCCTCTGTTAACCTCACAGTGTCTTGATTTATGATATCAAAGTGCTCACCATGACAACATACTGTGATGTGACAAACAGCAACTGTGTGGTTAGCAGGTTAGCTGGGGAGTCAGATACATTTTGAAAAACTCAGTGAAGTTATTGCTGCATTATCTTCAATATTTAGTAGACCAACAGCAGGGGAATTAAAGAAAATAATAAATAACTAGAAAATCAAAAAATTAATACATAATTATGAACATACAAACATACAAAATTGCCATCAGATACAGGCCATATGGTCTATCAAGTCTGTTTGAATGTGCAGCTAGCAGTCCATTACATTGCATTTGCCCCTTCCTCCCCTACTCACATAACGGTGACCTTCCCCCTTAATATGTCCCATCCCCTCTTAAAACTATCCACCGACTTACAAGATACCACCTCCTCGGGCAGTGCATTCTACTTTGTCACCACTCTTTCCATGGAATAGTGCTTCCTTATTTCCCTCCTGAATCTTCCACCCTCAACGCTCCTACCATGTCCCCCAGTGTCCCTCCTTCCTTTTAACTTAAAAATTCCCTCTGTACCATTCTTATTTGTGCCTTTCATTTACTTAAAGGTTTCTATCATATCCCCTCCATCCCTCCTCTCCTCCTGGGAGTACAGGCTCAGCTTCATTAGTCTCTCACTGTAGGGTTTGTCTTCCTTACCCAGGATCATCTTGGTCACACTGCGCTGGACCCCCTCCAGTAATTTAACATCTTTCCTTAAGTATGGGTGCCAGAACTGCAGGCAGTACTCCAGGTGCAGCCTCCCCAGTTACCTGTACAGTGGCAGGATTGCCTCCCATAGAAACATAGAATTTGACGGCAAATAAGGACCGCTTGGCCCACCCAGTCTGCCCATTTCCCTACCTACTGGATAAGCTGCAGATCCTAGTTAACCAGCAGCCTACTTCTTCCTACTCCCACCCCCTAGAATGGCCTTATGACTGTCCCATGCATGCTTGAATTCCACCACTGTTTTTGACTCCACAACCTCCGAAGGCAGTTCCATGCATCCACAACCTCACTGTGAAAAATACTTCCTTAAATTACCTCTGAGCCGCCCCTTTATCTTCAAATTGTGCCCTTGTTCTGTACACCTCTTTTTGAAAGATGCTACCCTCTTGGACTTTGTTGATTTCCTTGAGGTACTTGAAAGTTTCTATCATGTCCCCTCTCCCTCCTTTCCTCGAGGCTATACATATTATGCTTCTTTAGTCTCTTCATATGTCTTCCGTGCAGACCCTGCACCATTTTAGTTGCCTCCTCAGGACAGCTTCCATCCTGTCTATGTCTTTGCAGAGATTAGTCTCCAGAACTGCACGCAGTACTCCAGATGGGGTCTGACCAGCTGTCTGTACAGAGGGATAATAACTTCCTGTTTTCTACTGGTGATGCCTCTCCCTATGCATCCCAGTATCCCCCCAGCCCTCCTTGCTGCCCTCTCACATTGCTTGCCCACCTTTAGGTCATCTGATATGACTACCCCCAGGTCCCTTTCCATTTTTGTTGTTGTTAGTATCTCACCCCCCATTGTGTACTCTTCCCCAGGGTTTTTGTTTTCCAGGTGCATTACCTTGCACTTCTTAGCATTGAATCTAAGCTTCCATACATTTGACCATTCCTCTAACCTTGCCAAGTCCCTTCTCATCCTTTCCACCCCACCTTGTGCATCAACTCTGTTGCAGATCTTTGTGTCATCTGCAAAGAGACATACTTTTCCTTCCAGTCCCTCTGCAATGTCACTTATAAAGACATTGAAGAAGACCGTCCTAATACTGAACCCTGTGGTACCCACTAGTAACCCCTCTTTCTTCAGAGTGGACTCCATTTACTATTACTCTCTGTGTCCTATTCTCCAGCCAATTCTTTACCCAGGCTGTCATCTTGGGACCCACTCCCAGGCTGGCTAACTTGTATATTAATCTTTTGTGTGGGACTGTGTCAAATGCCTTGCTAAAGTCTAGGTAGGCCATGTCCACAGCCCCTCCCTGATCTACTACTTTGGTCACCCAGTCAAAGAAATCTATTAGATATGTCTGGCATGACCTTCCTGCTGTGAATCCATGCTGTCTTGGATCCTGTGCCCCTCTGGCCTCTAGATACCCGAAAATTCTTTCCTTCAGAAGTGATTCCATCATTTTCCCTATCACTGAGGTTAAACTAACAGGTCTGTAGTTTCCTGCTTCTGCCTTGCTCCCACTTTTGTGAAGGGGAATCACATCTGCCCTCCTCCAGTCCTCAGGTACCACCCCATCCTCCCATGATTTCTTAAAGAGGGTAGTCAGTGGTGTCACTAGTTCCACCCTTAGTTCTTTTAGAATTCTGGGATGAATCCCATCAGGCCCCATTGCTTTGTCCACCTTCAGTTTTAAGAGTTCTTTCAACCCTTTCTTCTGTAAATGGGCTGGTATCAACTTCTGTATCCGGAGTGTTTCTACTGTTTGTTTTAGGTACCTCCCTCTTCATTTGTAAATACTGAGCAAAAATATTTGTTTAGTATCTCTGCCTTTCACAGTCTCCCTCTGCCCACCCTCCCTCCCTTTATTAAGCCTCACTATCCTCCCTTGGTCTTCCTTCACTCCTGATGTACCTATGAAAGGTTTTATCCCCTTCTTAACTGAGTTGGCTATCTTTTCCTTGGTTTGGGCCTTTGCTGTTCTGACTGCCTTCCCAGCTTCCTTTTGCTTTAACTGATACAGTTCTCTGTCCTGCTCCTTCTGTGATTCCTTGTATTTCCTGAATGCTTTCTTTTCTCTTGAACCTTCACTGCCACTTCCTTTGAGAACCATAGTGGTTTCTTACATTGTTTTGTTTTGTTTATTTGTACAAAGGCTCGTTACCTCTGTGATGGCAATTTTTATTATTCCCCATTGTTCTTCCAACCCTTCTTCCTGCCCATTTGCTAGTGCATTCCTTAGACACTCACCCATTTTGGCAAAGTCAGGCCTCCTAAAGTCCAGTACTTTTGCCTTTGTATGGCTTGACTCTATTGCTGTGTTTATTGTGAACCATACTGTTCGATGGTCGCTCTCCTCTCCTGGAGGTGATTCCTCTGGCAATTCACCCTAGCATCTTATTAGCTTTAGTTGCTGATTTTCTTCATTTTGCTTAGTGGTTCTTTTGCCCTGTTATTATCACCTCAAGATCTTTCTTCTCATCCATAGTGGCTACCGGTATCCCCAGATGATAATACTTCCTTGGGTTCCTTGCTCCCAAGTGCATGACTTTGCACTTCTTTGCATTGAACCCCCATTGCTATGTGACTGACCAGTCCACAAGTTTAACCAGATTGGGTAAGTAATGTGAGAAGACAGTAAGGAGGGCTGGGGGGATACTGGGTTGCCTAGGGAGAGGCATCACCAGTAGAAAACAGGAAGTTGTTATCCCTCTGTACAGACAGTTGGTGAGACCCCATCTGGAGTACTGAGCAGTTCTGGAGACTCCATCTCCACAAAGACATAGACAGGGTGGAGGCTGTCCAGAGGAGGCAACCAAAATGGTGCAGAGTCTGCACCAGAAGACATATGAAGAGAGACTAAAGGAGCTTAATATGTATACCCTCGAGGAAAGGAGGGAGTAGGGGGACATGATCGAAACATTCAAGTACCTCAAGGGAATCAACAAAGTCTAAGAGGGCAGCATCTTTCAGAAAAAGAGATGTGCAAGAACAAGGGGGCACAATTTGAAGACAGAGGGGAGATGGCTCAGAGGTAATGTGAGGAAATATTTTTTCATGGAGAGGGCTGGGGATGCATGGAACAGCCTTTCTGAGGAGGTCGTGGAGTCAAAAATAGTGGGGAATTCAAGAATGCATGGGACAAACATAAGGCAATTCTGGGGGGAGTAGGAGGAAGTAGGTTATTCATTAACTAGGATCTGCAGCTTATCCATTAGGTAGGGAAATGGGCAGACTGGGTGTGCCAAGTGGTCCTTATCTGCCATCAAATTCTATGTTTCTGTGTTAGATCATCCTGTAGACCCTGCCACCCTTCTGTGTCATCCACTACTGCACCGATCTTCGTATCATCTACAAAAAGGTGAATCTTGTTCTTAATCCCAAGGAAGATGTCGGAAATGAAAATGACAAACAACACTGGGTCCAGTACTGAGCCCTGTGGCACTCTACTAGTTATAGCCCTTAGAGATGAGAGTCCCCCCACCACTATCCTCTGCTGCCTGTTCTGCAGCCAGTTTGTGACCCAATCCACCATTTTCGCCCCCTGTCCCCTGGTATCTCAACTTGTTAATCTGCCTCCCATGTGACACCAAATCATAGGCCTTGCTGAGGTCCAGATACAGGATCTCCACCGCTTGACCCCTGTCGAGTGCCTTATTCACCCAGTCATAAAAGTCAATCAAGTTGATCTGACAGGATCTGCCAGAGAAAAACCCATGTTGTCCTTTGTCCTGGAGACCATTATCTTCCAGAAAGGTTACCAACCTTTCCTTAAGGATCATCTCCATTAGTTTCCCCACAATGGATGTAAGTCTGACTGGTCTATAGTTGCCTGATTCATCCTTGGGTCCACTTTTGTGGAGGAGCACCACGTTTGCCATCCTCCAGTCCTGGGCTATGTACCCAGTTCCCAGAGAGATGTTGAACAGGTCTGTTAATGGCTCTGTCAGGACCTCTGCCATTTCTTTTAGTACCTGGGGATGTATGTCATCTATGCCAGGTGCCTTATCCACCTGCAGGACCCTTAGGCATTCCAGTACCCTGCCTGCTGGGATTTTCCGATCCATTATCCCCACCCCCCCATGCCTAACCCCCTCCATCCTCTGTGTCATTGACCCATTCTTCTCCCTAGTAAACACAGAACAGAAGTATTCATTGAGTGCTTCTGATTGTTCTGCCCCCTTTTCTGCCCACCCCATCTTTTCTGATCCATACAATTTGATCTTTGCATTTCCTTCTCTCCCTTATGTACTTGAAGAAATTCTTCTCCCCTTCCTTGATACCTTGTGCCAGTCAAAGCTCTCTTGAAGCCTTGGCTACCCTGACTGATTTGGTCACTTCTCTTGAATTCTTCAGGCACTCCTCCTCCCTATCCTTCCCCAAGTTGGATTTCTTGAATCTTCTGAAGGCTGCTCTTTATCCCTCACCTTTTCCAACACCTCCCAACACCTCCCTGCTTAACCAGCTCAGCTAATTGGTGTACATCTAGTGTTTTTGAGCTTTTTATTATAGCAGAGTTGCTTTGTGAAGGAGTACTACACCCTCGTATCTTGTAAATGTTATTTGTTTCCATGCCAACAGACAACTCTTTTCATGTAGCTGTTGGGGATATATATGGCATGTTTGCTTTAGTCTATTTTACTGTTCATACCAGCTTCTGTAACTAGCATGGGATCTACACTTTCTGGTTGTTGAAATCTCATTGTCCCTGAGAGTTGCATTAGCATATGAGAACATGATGCCATAATACCCAATTACACCATGTATCTATGCTGAAAGAACACATAATCTGAAAAAAATTCCTGGGAACACAGATTGAATGCAATGTAAAGGAAAAACTGCATTACATCTAAGACAGTCTGCAAAGCTAATTGAAGGTAAATGTAGAATTTCCACCTTGCTGCAATTTGGTTTGATTAATAAGTAAGCAGACAAGCATACTGTTTTGTCTATAGCATGCTGATACATCATGTTCTCACATGCTAATGCAGCTCTCAGGTACAATGAGATTTCAACAGCCAGAAAATTGAGACCTCCAGTATAGTTACAGGGACTAGTATGAAAAGTGAAAATAAACTAAAGCAAGCATGTGTCCTTAACAGCTACACAGAAAGAATTGTCTGTTGACAAGCAAACACATTTATAAGGGTTTCCTGTGATGTGGGCAAGGAGCAAGTGGGCACCTGCTGAAATGGTGACCCACTTCTGGCTACTGCCCCAATGACGAGGGTGTGGGGTTGATGATTGGATAGGGAGGGTCACGAAAATGTGACAGGATGTTGTGTGTGTGTATATATGTGTGCAGGGGGGGGGAGTGAGCCTGCTGAATGAGGGATGGGAGGGTTTGTGAGAGGTGGTGCTGCAGGTTGCCAGTGAGCTGGCTTCATGGTGTGGTGCGGTGTGTGCTGGTCTGGGGTGGTGGGATGCAGGATTTGGGACTGGTGCCGGTAGTTTTTGTTGCGCCTGGCCCAAGACAGTGTTTTTTTTTATGCGATATGCACCCCCCCAGCATGCAACCCCCCTTGAGTTGAGAATCTTAATTTAGGGCGGTGTGGGGGGGCGCAGCCCCTCTGCATAAATGCAAAAAAAATTATTTGTTTTGCACTGCTTTCAGTGGCGCCAGGAATCCACATCACCGAAATTCAATTTCAGTGATGTGTGGAGTTGTGATAAAGGCATTTGGCATTCCAAATTCGCCCTTATCACATGGAACCATTTTCAAGATATGAGGGTGTAGTACTCCTTTGAAAGTCAGTGTAACACCTTATCAGTGAGTTCTCAGCAGTTTCTGTCAGTGTGGTGAGTGCACAGCTTTTTTGTTTTGTACTGTACCTTGCTACCAAGAGCACAACCTTTCACTTAGAGTGACCTTATTTTCTGTTCCTTCTTCTCTTGTATCCTTTGTTCATATAGTAGCCACTTTTGCATATGAATTGCCTCTTCAAATCATTCATATGTCTGCACATGTATTCCTTCATAATATTACTCTTCATTTGACCAGGGAGGTAGTGGAGGCCCTCTGTAGTGGAGATGCCAAGGAAGGTGGTAGAGGACTCAGAGGAGGAGGATGCAACTTCTGGGGTGGGATTTGATTGTGACGGGGATAGATTTGGGAATAGGAAGGTGGAGATGCAGGTTAGGTACCTACCATGTGCCACAACCTGGAGGGATGGGAAGCTAATCCTGAGGATCACTAAGACAGCAGGACAAGAGGGAGAGCTGGATGTCATTGTCCACCTGGGGGCTAATGACCTGGCTAGAGATAGGGCTGGGATAGTCCAAGGGGAGTTAGGGAGTTGAGGAGGGGTCTTAGACAGGTAGCTTGCTCACTGGCTTTTGCTGAAGTGTGGCCTGTCTATGACGGGCTAAGGAGAGAGATCTCTACACCAGGAGTTTCAACTTATGGCTGCAGGAATGGCGCAGAAAGGTGGAGTTCAGTTACATTGGGGAGTGGGGACCCACTTGAGAGGATAAATGCCTGTACAGAGGTTTTGGTCTACATCTATCCAGGAGGAAAACTGCAGTCCTTAGTGGTTGGTTTAAATGTTACTTAGGTGAACATTTAAACTAGCTGAGGGGGGATGGAGGAAGGAATCAGGGAGGCAGAAACTGCCCCCCCTCACACACAGACTGAGGTACACAGCAAGGAGAACCAGATGGGAGTAGAATCCCCCAGGGTGCAAATTAATAAAGGAAGCAGGGTGGTAGAGGTAGAGGGAGAAGGGAACAGGAGCATTAAAAAGAGAGGGGGGAGGAGGGAGGGCAAAAAGGAAAAAAGGGGGGCAACAAGCAGAGTGGATACAAAATCTGGAAGGCCATGTGTGGTGAATGCTAGAAGTCTAGGAAATAAGATTCCAGACCTAGACACCATCATGGCAGAGACCTTCCTGGATATTGTGTCCATTACCGAGACATGGTGCACTGAAAACCATGACTAGGACTTGGTTATACTCTCTTCAGGAAGGACCAGGTGGGACGGAAAGGAGGGGGTGTTGTGTTTTATGTGAGGGAAAGCATAAAAGCAACAGAGATACAGGCACTACAGGAGGAGGCAGAGGCTTTTTGGGTCACCCAGGAGATGGGGAATGGAGCCACTATTCACACTGGATTAGTAGTAGTAGTAGTATTGATTTTTATTCATCAAAAAATGAACATGGTAAAATTCCCATTTAGTGGAACGCTCATTTACAGGGTACACTATATGTACAGTCATCCTGGTTAATTACATTGGAAGAAAATACAAAAGATTAGTGTATACATAATTTCTTTTTTTTTAAATACACTCTACATACAAGTTAGCTAACACCCCTAAGGCCATTAATCAGACCATGACTATTTTAAGTTCGATGCAAACCTCTACAAATCACAGGCAGCTTTTGATATACAGAAGCTTGATAAATGTTTTTTTTTTCAGTCTTTGGTAACCGGGTAAGGCGCACTAGGCACAAGTTCCTGTTTTCAGGGGTGACCTGGGAGCACTGGGTGGTTAAGTGACTTGCTCAGAGTCACACAGTATGCAAGTGGCGGTTGTGAGAATCAAACTCAGGTCTGGTCTGCTGAATGTATCAAGCTCGTTCACACCTCATTCCTTTAACCTCTAGGCTATACTGCCAACCCAACCCAACCCTCTTGGGGGTCCAAAGGGAAGACCTGGACATCCCCATTCATGAAATGGAACTTCTCAGTGCCATAACGGGCATAGCACCACATAAGTCTCCAGGGAGCGATGGGCTCCAAGCCAATTTTTATCAGACAACAAAAACACAGGTGGTCACCCCAATGCTCTACATGATGAGAGAGGCACAGCACAAGGGATCCTTGCTGGACTCACTCAAAGAAGCGGTAATCACAGTCCTGCCCAAGAAAGGTAAAAACCCTACACTTCCAGCCAGTTATAGACCTATTTCATTGATGAATGCAGATACAAAAATCCTGGCCAAAATCTTGGCATCCTGCTTGGAGAAGATCTTATCAACCTTAATTCATCCCTCACAGACAGGTTTCATCAAAGGGAAATCCAGTGCAGACCATCTCTGGGCCTTTATCACATTATTTCAGAAAGCTATAGTGCTCTCCTCCCCCTCAGTGGCGATAGCCATAGACTTTGAAAAGACCTTCAACTCAGTGGAATGGGAGTACCTATTGGCAGTTCTGAGGCATTTAAATGTTGGTCCAGAATTCTGCAAATGGATCAGTACATTGTATAATAACCCTTCTGCTCACGTACTTACTAATGGCCTCCTCTCAGACCCTTTCACTCTCCAGAGAGGCACAAGACAAGGTTGCCCCTATCTCCCCTGCTTTTTGTGCTGGCTATAGAGCCACTTGCTTCAGTCATCAGGTTACATAATTAATTCCTGGGATAAGGGTAGGCCAAGATGAGTATAAGGTTTAGCTGTATGCACATGACTGCCTCATCCTGACCAGCAACATTCAAGCAGGAATCACCCCAATACTGACTATGCTGGAACACTTTGAGCAGCTGTCAGGCCTTAAAATCAACAAGGGTAAATCTGAAATCCTACCTCTAAATAAATCTGCCACTCCCAACATTGGGTCAGAATCCGGCCTGCTCTGGGTAATTAGATACCTGGTAGTTACTCTCTCTCCCCTCAGCTGCAAAAAATTATACCCATGAATTTCAACCCCCTGATATCTAATATCCAAACAGAACTTAATTGGTGGAACCATTTAAACCTAACACTACCAGAAAAAATTGACTCCATCAAAATGATGTTGGCCCTGAGGGTGTTGTACCTCCTGGTACACCTTCCTATTAAGATCTCGGACAAGTGGTTCCAGAAAGTGGACTCCCTATTTATGGGAGGCCTCACTGCCTAGATACAGCACAGCAAAACTGCGAGCTCATTGTAAGCATGGGGACTGGAACCTTCCCAGTTTTAGAAATTAAATGCAAGCCTTTACAACCACTAGAACCATGCAGGTGTTCCTTAAAGGGGGCCAAATCTCCCTCCCTGGATAAATGTTGCAAAGGCAGTGATGAATGGCATACATCCATCTGCCTTTCCGGGTAATACCCTGCCTGCAAAATGTGCTCATTGGCTCACCATCAAGGCAGCACATGTAGCCTGGAAAAAAGTTGCCCATACTACTAAAAGGTGCTATAAACTAGGAGCATATACATATTTATGGAACAATGCTGTGCTTTGAATGGGGGGGGTCCCAATACACTGGTCCTCCAGGGAAAAAGAGACCTATTCTCAGGGTTGTAGACCTATTAACCCTGGGGCAGGATGCCTTTGATTCCTCCAAGAACCTGCAAGCCAGGTTTGACCTGCCAAAATCAGACTTCTGGAGGTTCCTCCAGATGAGGAATCTGTATGGCCAATGGAATAAGGTCAAACGTAAGTGTCCTACCTGTAGCTCCTTTACTATGTGAAAAACGAACACCTTACCTATCAAAAGTTGGGTCACAACAAACACTGGTAGGGCAGGAAAAATATACCAAAGCATGTGAGAGGCAGCTCCAGACTCTACTAGTAAAGCCAGAGAGAAATGGCAAGCCTTGCTTCAGATTTGCATATCAGAAGAGGAATGTCTTGGGTGTTGGTGCCTAGCCCATCAAGCTTGTATAGACCAGAGAAATCGGTTGATACAAAATAAAATTATGCACTACTGGTACAGTACACCAGCCCAACTCAAGGCTCTAGGCCTCATACTGCTGGAGGTGTGATACTGCTGGGACAGGCTTGCTCCATATAATATGGAGCTGTCCATTAATTCAACCCTTTTGGAAACAAGTCACCCTATCCTGCTCCACTATCCTAGGCACTGACATACCTATGGCCCGCTAAGCTTTCCTGTTAGGATACAGGGCATAGGAGCTCTCTGTTAACCTCACTGAAATGAAATGGCTCCTTGCGGCGTCAGTAGAAGCCAAAAGGCTCATCCTTAAAAGATGGAGAATCCATGAAGTTTCCAAGCTGCAGGAATGGCTCAAGGCCCTGGAAGCTTTGGCATTGAACGTCATGCTAACCTACAAAGTTCAAGGTAAACAGAAGGTGTATCAAAGGCTATGGGCCTTAGATATCTTGAACAAAAAGTGAACCCATGGTTATCAGGCACCAGCAAAAATTTTCCAAAACCTCCTTGAATTATAATTTTGGACCAGGGTTTATAAACCTGGTTTTACAGCAGGCAGCAGGGTGTCAGTGGTGGGCCCCCTCACCTTTTGCTAGAACACCCAGGGCAGTAAATTGTGGATCCTGGGTTGATCTGTAATACACAATTGTCAAGACAGATTATCCATTTTGGCAGATGAAATATCTGCTAAATGTCTGCAAAATCCATTGAAATATGATTATGAATTTTGCTGTGAACTATGCATTCTGTAACCAGCTGTACTGTATGTAATACAAAGGTTTCAACAAAAAGATTAACTGCAAAGAAAATACACTATACATTAAGGTACAGTACAACATTAGGACCATACCACTGAAACCAAACAATAATGTCCTCTGGGATAATTATCCTGAATCTATGGGTGGACAGCAATCTCTGGGACCATCTGCTTGAGTCAAAAACCATGATTTAATTTTTTGCCAACTCATTTTTGTTCCTTGTGGTCAAAGATAATTAGGTAAACTGTTCCATACCTTTGGTCCCAGGCATAAAATAGTAGAACAACTAGCTCTTTTCCTATTATTTGGGATCTCAAACTCTAAATAATGAGTTCACCACAGTCCCAGTTTTGTATGTCTAATTTTTAGATTAACAGCAATACAATCTAGCAAGTTGTTAGTAAGACTGTTATAAATTATTCTGGTTACATGTCTACCGACCTCCAGCACAGTGAGAGGAATTTGATAAGGCATTGGTGGAAGCCATTGAAAAGATGGCAGAAAAGGGGGACATGCTGCTGGTCGGGGACTTTAACCTGCGGAATGTAGATTGGAGCCTCCCAGCAGTGAGTTCCACTAGAAGCAGGGACATCCTGGACTCTCTGCAAGGGGTGTTCCTCTGCCAACTAGTCAGTGAACCCACTCTTGAGGGGATAATACTGGACTGGTACTCACTAACAGGGATAGTATTGTGGACATCAAGCTGGGAGGCCACCTGGGGACCAGTGATCATCGTACAGCGTGGTTCAATATATAGACGACAGTGGAAAAGAACCACACATGGGTGAGGGTCCTGCATTTCAGGAGGGCAGATTTTATGAAGATGGGTAAATGTGTAAGGGATGACCTGGTAGAAGGGCATGGCCTTGAAGGGGTAGAGGAACAGTGGGTTTTGTTAAAAGGCAGCATAGTAAAGGCAACAGACCACTGCAACAAAAAGTGAGCAGAAGCAAGAGGAAAAAGAGACTGCTATGGTTCTCGAAAGAGGTGGCTGAAAAGTTAAAGGCCAAAAAGGTAGCATTCAGACGGTATAAGCAGATGCAGAGGGAGGAGGATAGGGAAGTGTATTTAATTAATTTAATTTGTGCTACTAAGTGCTACAATGGTTTCAAGTGTTGCAGTGGCTTTAAACCTTTGGGAAAAAAGGTTTAAAAAGCAGCCCTTCAGCTTGCTCAACCCCTTACTCCAGCTGAAGAATTGCAGCTGCCTGCTGATCCCTCCACAAAGTTGAAGTTCATTTTTTAATTGTTAACTCCCACTTTCTGTGTTTTTATTTAACCTGTGCTCACTGTGTTTGTGTGCAAAGTCTTTCCAGGAAGCTTGGGGCAAGCTACCATGGACCGTGGACTGGACCTGGCACCAAGCCCAATTTGAACATGTAGCGAATTGCTGCCCTTCTTGGTGTCTGGTACCATTTTCAAACTGCAACTACATAGTACAAGCCCTAAACTGGAATCTGTGGAGCATAGCTGGGACTTTGATTGTGTTTTTTGCTAGCTCCTGAATTTATATGTGCTGAATTGTACTTGCTTTTGCAAGTCAGTCTAGGGCTTTTAACTTAATTTAATTTGTGCTGCTAATTGCTGCAGTGGTTTCAGGTGTTGCAGTGGTTTTAAACTTTTGAAAAAAAAAAGGTTTAAAAGGCAGCCCTTCAGTTTGCTCACACCCTTGCTCCAGCTGGAGAATTGTGGCTGCCTGCTGATCCCTCCCCAAAGCTGGAGTTCATTTTTTAAATAACTCTCACTTTCTGTGGGCTTATTTAACCTGTGCCAGCTGTGTTTGTTTGCAGGGTCCTTCTAGGAACGTTGGGGAAAGCTGCCCATGGACTGCAGACTGGACCTGGCACCAAGCCCAACTTGAATTTACTCCCACCTGGCCGAGCACCCCAACCCACCCAACACTTATTATATGGTCATGCAGCCCTTTTAGATCCTCCCTCCCTAACTTAGCCTGCCAATTGCACACTGGGTGTAGAAGCCACCCATACTTAAAGGGCTAGAATCAGTCTCTTCTTCTCAGGCACAGTGTCTGACACTAAATCTACAGGTAGCTAATACAGAAGTCATCCTGCCCTACCTACCTCAATTTATTGCCTATGCTCCACCCTACCTGGTTCTATCTACGGCCCCTACTCCAACTTTATCTAGGTGCGTCACTAATCCTGGCATTACTGATTGCTTCCTTCCTGAGGCATCTGCTGTCTAAAAACCACAATGTACTTCCTTGCCTGCCTCTTCTTTTCCCTGTGGACCCTGTAATATTATGTAAGAGCCTGTAGATGGCACTGTCCCTGAATACTGAGTGCTAGGTTTACTCTACTGTGTATGTAGTTAGTTCTTGTGGAATACTTTCTTCTTGTTAGAGTCTAGAGAGTTCTGAACAATACACTGTTGAATTAAGACCTGTCTGAGTTTCTCTTTTGACCAAAGCAGTTTACTTAATAAAGAACTTCTGCTTACAGTTTTATTCTAAGAAATTACCTAACAAAAGTAAAACAGTACATGGTGTCAGAAGTCCCTGTAGTGCAGAAGTAGCCAAACAAACAGAAGATCAGAAATGATCATGGCATTTGCAGGGATCCAGCTGCCCAGAATAAACTGGGAAAGCATGAATCTTCCAGAGGAGTGGAAGAATTGTAATCAGCATGCCAAGCTCATTTTCAAGGGCCCTCTGAAGGCAAAAGAGGAGGAAGAAAAGTGCTGTTACCTTCTCATGTGGGTTGGAGAGAAAGGTAAGGATATTTATAATACTTGGATGGACATGTCAGCACAGGAAAAAAAGAAACTGAGTGCCTATTATGATAGGTTGAAAAATATGTCACCCCAAAGACCAACCTAGTGTTTGTATGCTACACATTTTACAATAAGGTGCATGGAGTAGGTGAACCAGTGGAACAGTTTGTGACAGAATTAAAATTGCTAGCCAGAGACTGGATTCACTGACATGGATGAAATGATCTAGGACAGAATTGTGTTTGAAACAAATTCTCCAAACTTTCAGGAAAAACTGATGAGTCAGGGGGCAGATCTTGATCTGAACAAAGCACTGAACATTGCTAGGACATATGAATTGGAACAGGCTCGATTGAAAACCATGGCTAAAGGTGAAACAGTTCATAGAGTAGCCAAGCCACGCCATACTCCCAGGCAGCCACAGAAATATAAATCAGCAGATAACCCCATGCTGGCATGCTGCAAGGCAACCAGCTCACAGAAAGCATGTGGCAGATGTGGGAGATCACACAAGCCAGATGAGTGTCCAGCCAAAGGGCAAGTTTGTCATAAATGTAAAAGGGGTAACCATTTTGCAAGGGTGTATAAATCAAAAAAAGTGCATGGAGTAGAGGACAACCCACACTACAGCACTGAAGATGTGTTTGTAGAAGTAGTCACCAGAGTAAACTCAGGGGAATCAATACTTCCTGCCACTGAGACCCTCACAGATCAAGTGTTTACAGAAATAACAGTCGGAGAGAATAATCAGCTGGTAAAGCTCAAACGGGATACAGGTGCTCAAGTCAATGTGATACCAGTTAAAGTGTTTGAGCAATTAGGACTTTCAATGCCATTTGAGTCCACCACCCAGCAGCTATTTGGATAAGGAGGTGAGCCACTGGATGTGAAAGGCATGTTTACCATAGACTGTAAGTATAACAATGATGCAAAGTGTCTACAATTTTACATTGTAAACACAAAAGCACCTCCCATGCTGGGGCTAAGAGCATGCCTGGATCACAAATTGATTAAACTGGTGATGTCTGTGGAGAATTGCCTAAATCCAGTGTAACCAGCAACTGATAACCCTGATGATATACTAAAAGAATATGAAGATGTTTTCCATGGATTGGGGCAGTTTCCTGGTGAATACAAAATTAAAGTGAATACCACTAAAGACCCAGTAGTGCATGCTCCATGCAAGGTCCCAGTTGCACTCAGAGAATAACTGGTGAAAGAAATTCAGAGAATGGAAAACTTAGGGATTATCATCAAGGCTGATGAACCCACAGAGTGGGTGAACTCTATGGTCATAGTAAAGAAACTTTGTTCAGGAGAGCTACGACTGTGCCTGGATCCACATGACTTGAACCAGGCAATCAAGTGTGAGCATTATCAGATGCTGACACTTGATGATATTACAAGGAAGTTGGATGGAACCCAGTATTTCAGTGTACTGGATGCTAGATTGGGTTACTGGCAAATAAAATGAGACCAGGAAAGCTCAATCCTCAAAGCATTCAACACCCCACAGGGAAGATACAGATTCACCCATTTACCTTTCAGCGTACATTCAGCCCAAGAAGTGTTTCAAAAGAAAGTAAATGAAACTTATGTAGGACTCAAGGGTGTTGCAGCTTTTGTGGATGATATTCTAGTAGATGGAGCTACCATGGAAGAGCATGATGCAAATTTGTGAGCCATGATCCAGAGATCTCAAGAGAAAGGGGTCAAACTGAACTCAGAAAAATGCACCATTAGGGCAATGGGAGTCAGGTATTTTGGCCACATACTCTCATCTGAAGATCTCAAGCCAGACCCAATGAAAGTTGCAGCAATTTTTGAAATGAGACCACTGGAGAGCCATGCAGAACTGGAAACTGTATTAGGGTTGACCAATTATCTGGCAAAGTTTATACCACACCTTGCAGAGATCTTGGCACCACTGAGAGACCTTTTGAAGAATGGCTCTGAATTTCAATGGGACACTCATCAGAATGCTGCCTTCATGAATATAAAACAGCTAATTACCAGCATAGGCACTTTAGCATTCTATGGCATAAGAAAAGAAATAACAGTCCAAGTGGATGCTTCCAAGCGAGGACTGGGGGCTGTATTACTACAAGAGGGAAACCCAGTAGCTTATGCATCCAAGTCTCTCACAACTACAGAAGTAAACCACGCTCAAACTGAGAAAGAAATGTATACCATTGTGTTCAGTTGTGAGCATTTCTATCAGTATGTTTATGAGAGAAAGGTTGCCATAGAGTCAGACCATAAACTGCTGGAGATTATCATGAAATAAACCCTTGCAGCAGCACCAGCCAGACTGCAGAGAATAATGTTGCCTCTACAGAAATACAACATTCTAGTGACATACTGGCCAGGGTAAGATATCCCAGTTGCTCACATGCTAAGCAGACTGTCATTGGCTGGGCAGTACAGTATGGAAGAGTTATTTGAAGCACAAGTTAATTTGGTCATGTCCAGTTTACCTGTATTGGACCAGAAGTTAAAAGAATTAAAGGTGGATACTGAGAAAGACTTCCAGTTATTCTCACTGTTTCAAATTATCAGCAGTGGCTGGCTGAGGGCAAAACATTTGTGTTGGTCAGAAGTAGCAGAATTCTGGACTTTCCATGAGGAATTAACAGTCATAGGAAATCTGATTTTCAAAGGGGACAGACTTGTAATACCAAGATCAATGAGGTCTGAATTAATACGGCTTATTCATTCCGTACACATGGGAGTGGAAAAATGTAAGCGCAGGGCCAGAGATCTGCTGTACTGGCCAGGCATTAATACCAAGATCGAGGAAGCTGTACTAAAGTATGTAATCTGCCTACAGCATCGCATGTCAAACCCAAAGGAACCCATGATTCCACTTAACATGCCCTCACATCCATGGCAAAAGGTAGCCTCAGACCTGTTTATGCTGGACAATGAAAGTTATGTTTTAGTAGTGGACTACTACAGCAGCTATTTTGAGCTGGAAAGGTTGAGAAATACATTGACCTCCACTGTGATTGGTAAACTGAAAGGAATATTTGCCCAACATGGCATACCTGAGGAGTTGGTGTCTGACATTAGTCCTCAGTACGACTCAACGGAGTTCAAACAGTTTGCACGTAATTATGATTTTTGTCACACAACATCTAGTTCCCATTACCCACAGTGAAATGGGCAAGTAGAAAAAATGGTATAAACTATGAAACGTCTAATGGTAAAAGTCAAACAAAGCAGAGGGGATTCATACCTTGCAATGCTGGAATACCTGAATATGCATATTGATGGTGTGGGCTCACCTGCTCAGCTACTGATGATTCATTGTCTGCATTCAGTTTTACCATCTACAAGCAACCAGCTCAAACCAAAGGTCATTAGCCCAGCTTTGGTCCAGAAAAAGTTCAGAGACAAGCAGGGTCATCAGTCAAAATACTACAACAGGAATACCAAAGCCTTACTTCTCCATCAGGAAGGAGACCGATTCTGCATGCAGGGATCTGATGGGAAATGGCAACCCGCTATTGTTGCAGCAAAATTGCACACTCCAAGGTCATACCCAGTACGAGCAGACAATGGAGGAGAATACAGTCGTAACCATCGCCACTTGCTCAAGTCACAGGATGGTCAACCAACTTCAGTCAGTGATGATTTAGACTCTGTGAACATTGTTGCTACACCACAAGATGGTCTGGTTTCTCAAGATGATTCTAAACCAACAATACCACCATTAGAGACTTTGCCACCAGATCCCACCAAACATGCAAAGGACATGGGAAATATTTTTGTCACCGTGCTGGTCATACGGTAAAGCCACCTCAGAGAATTAATTTATGAACTGAAGTAAGAAAGTTTGTTTTGTAATACTTGTAGGATACAATTGACATTCTGCCAATTCCAAATTCATACTGCATAGACTGCTGAACAATTTCATTATTATTTGTAAGAAGGGAGATGTAATATTATGTAAGAGCCTCTAGATGGCACTGTCACCAAATACTGAGTGCTAGGTTTACACTACTGTGTATGTAGCTAGTTTTTGTGGAATGCGTTCTTCTTCTTAGAGTCTAGAAAGTTCTGAAAAATGCACTGTGAATTAAGACCTGTCCAAGTTTCTCTTTTGCAGAGAACAGTTTACTTAATAAAGAACTTCTGCTTACAGCTTTATTCTAAGAAATTACCTAACAAAAGTAAAACAGTACAGCCCCTGTACCACACCGCAGTCTATCTCCCACTATATGTAGGCCCTCTGGAGTTGCATCATACTGATGACTATTCACACTCCAGTCTCATAGCCTTCTGGCAAGCAAACGTGTGTCCCCTCTGGTGCTCCCCACCTAAAACTATGAGACTTGCTTTTAGACTGCTTAAATGCTCATGCTACAACCCTCATAAAATATGTTACAGAAGGAGCTGGCCGTGCTATCTCCTCTGGTCCTCCGCTCCCCTAATCCTTCTTACAGGAGATGTTGAACTGAACCCCGGACCTACCTCTCACCAGACCTTTAACACCACCTGGTCCTCTTTTAAAGGTCTTAAAGTTGTGCATCTTAATGTTCGTAGTCTCGTCCACAATCATGCCAACCTGACTGCCTGTGTTGACCACTATAACCCTGATATTCTGTGCCACATGGAAACGTGGTTGAAGCCTACCACCCAGGACTTGGCCTTCATGCTCCCCAACTTCAGCCTCCTGCACAATGATTGCATGGATAAAAGCATGGGGGTGGTCTTTTGATATACTACAAAAGTCACCTCAACATATCCCCCATCCAACATGACCCAGCGGTATGCCGACTGCACATCAACACTGCCACAGTGATGATCATCACAGTGACAGAATTCAATGAAAAAGTGTTGAGTCACTGTGATGGTCCCTGCAGACACTGATGGTGCATCTCCTGGTGGTCTGCCCCCTTCCTGAGACAACCCCAACTCGGAGTTGTATATCTAGAGACTGGGGTTATAGGGTACACAGCCCTCCACATGCAGGGTTCGGGTGATGCAGCCCCTCAAAGAAAACACACCTACATCCCCAACAATACAATGCTGACACTCAGTATTGTGTCTGTTGCTGTTGAGAATGTTGGCGTTGTAGATGTTGACTTGTGATAGGTAAACCAACCCAGCTCCCCCGACTGCTACATGTGAATTCCTTCATGGGCTCCTCCTATTAGGGAACACCAAAAAAATTCACATAATCTGCACTTATAACCCTCCAAAGCAGAGTATCAAGGGGCTCTTTTATCTGCTTGATAACATCAGCCCTAAAATCTCCTCAAATGAGGTACTTGTTTGTGGTGACCTCAATTTAAACTGGTCTGGTGACAATGTCAAACAGTATGAACCACTGCTGGTGGCCCTTGGCCTTACTCAGCTCATCAGTGAACCCACATGAAACCACCGTCATGGGAGTCAAGGTTCAATCCTGATAAGATCTCTGCATCTGGTGTCCTTCCTGACTTTATAGCAGGAGTTCTCAAATGGTGAGGCGCGCCTCCCCAGGGAGGCGCGTACCTGTTTCAGGGGAGGCGCGGGATGTTTTGAAAAAAAAAAAGTGTAGTTGCATTATGTGCGCCTTCCAATTCCCTTTCCTGACTGGCCACATCACTAACACACCTCCCCCACCGTGCTCCAGTCGCCGCATGTGTGCAATTACCATCCTCCCCCCACGATCTCCTGCTTGCAAGAGGCTGTGCTGCAATGCCCAGCTCTATACACTCCCCCGCCTCAAACAGTTTAAACCTAGTGGGGCTAGGAAGGGATCGACAACCGGCCAAACAAAATGCAGAAAAGGTCTGTATCAGACCAATGAGGAATGAGGTCTGTATCAGACCAATAGGAGCAATGATTTGGCCAATCAGTAAACAAACTTAGCTAGCCAATCATCGGCTGGCTTCATGGTGCTTTCTCAGCCAATCAAAGGCCATCTCAGGACAGTGTCATCATCGCTCCGGCAGTAAAGCATGAAGCAAAGTCGGGGAGTTCAACTTTTGCAGAGATTGCAATCGCCTGCCCAAACGCTAACTTGGACCGCCTGCCTAAAGCTGCTGATTTGATCCACCACCAGCTGCCGTCTCAGACCTTAGCAACTTTGCCCATGCACCTGGGACCCGCAGCTTGCCGCCTAGGACCTGCATTTCTGCCCACTTTAGCTGTTGCCTAGAGCTTTCCCTCATTGTGGCTTCCACCTCCTGCCTGTAGCTGCTGCCTCGGACCTCCTGAGTTCCAAACCGGGCCATCTTCTGCCTTCCAGACTTCTCCCGGACCCACTCTGTAAAGGGCTGGTAAGGACTTGTTCTGTACTGCATAAATGTTTTGTTTGTATGCCCAAGAGGGGTTTAAAATGGTGGCAGTTGGGGGAAGAAGAGGTTGAAATGGCACACTGTTTTTGGTGGGGGGTCATATATAGTGTCTCTGTCCTGAAACAGAGAGTTGGCTCACTGTTTGTTTTGGATGTCTGGTGTGGGTCATATATGGGTTCATTGCTCTGATAGAAGCTGAAATGGCACTGATTTTTGTGGCTGGGGGGTCATATGGTGTCTCTGTTTGTACTAAAAGAGAGAGTTGAAACTGCTCACTGCTTGTTTTTGATAGCTGGGGGGGGGGTCATATATGATGTCTTTGTTTGTGCTGAGAGAGTTGAAATGACACACTATTTTTGATGGCTGAAGGGTAGGGGTCTTTTGCAGATCTTTAGGAGGACCCTGCCTGTGCTGGCTTCATATGTGATGGTTTCTGTGGGGTACGTTTTGGGCAAAGGGCCTTCTGGTATGGCTTAAGGGGGTAGGTGTATTCTGCAGGTCTTAAGCCAGGAGCACCCCGCACTTCACTTCAAAAGCAGCAAAACCTGCCTGTTGGATTCAAATGAATGGAAGTTTACAAAGTGCCAATGTGTTATTCATTATTACAGGTAGCTGGCAAGTGCACAGTGGTAACCATGCAAAAGTTGACCAGAAATCTTATTTAGTGCATATACGTGCGGTGCGCTAATGGGCAGTTCTTACACAATTACCGCAGTATGGAAATATGTATGTAAATGAGGTCATGACACATGGGGAGGCCTGACATTTTTTCAGACCCAGTAGGGAGGCTCACCATGGCAAGGTCTGAGAACCCTTGCTCTATAGCTAACCATTGCCCCATCTACTGCATTTGTAGAGTCCTCACTCCCAAGGTGCCTCATAAAATTATACATGTGAGAGACTTTTCCCACTTCAACCCGGCATTCTTTCTTCAAGATCTTGCACTCACAGACTGTGCCCCAATACTCTCTGCAATGGATGCCTCAGGCTCTCTTGACAATCTTCTAAACATCCTCCCCTCCTTGCAGGATAAACATGCCCCTCATGTCAGAAAGAGAGTTGGAGGCACTATCACTGAATGGTTACATGTGGACCTGCTCTCCTGCATGAAAGCCCATGATAAGTGCTGGGGTAAATTTAAAGCCTCTAAGGAACTGTCTGACTACCATGAATACTGGCAGCTCTGCAACATCTACAAAAAAGCCATACGTAATGCTAAGAGAGAATGCCGCTAGACTTCCCTCTTATCCTCTAGTAGGGATCTGCAAAACTTCTGGTGCACTATAAAAACTGTAGTCGGGGGTTATAGCTGGTGTGATACATCAGATATGACTGTCAAAGGTAAAAACTGCAATAATGCTACTACCATTGCCAATGCCTTTAACAAGCAATTCTCTGATCTTTCGGCATACACCTCCCTATTTGCTACCGACAATGATGAGTCGTCTACCTCTGACCATTCCTCCTCTCCTGAATCTCTATCTCACCCACCTTTCTACTTTAAGACAATCTCAGTGAGGGAAACATACAAGCTTCTCGCCAGCCTTTCTCCTTATATGAGTGCTGGTCATGATGACTTTGAACCGAAACTCCTAAAGATTGGGGCCTCTTTGCTTGCACTCCCAATATCCCATATTATTAACCTCTCTCTCTCACCACTGGAATTGTTCCTGCAGTCTGGAAAGTAGCAAAGGTTGTTCCTGTCTTTAAGCAGGGTGACCAAAAATGCATAGAAAATTACCATCCTATAGCCACCCTGTCTGCTGTTAGCAAGTTACTGGAAAAGGTGGTGAAAGTGCAGCTGACGGACTACCTGTCTAATCATACCTTACTGTCACCTGAACAGCACAGTTTTTGTAAAGACCATAGCACTGGTATAGCCCTTGCTAAAGTTACATCTGAAATAAGGATTGCCATGGACCGGGGCATACAGTCTGGGGCCATCATCATGGACCTCTCAAAGGCCTTCAATCTAGCGAATCATTCTCTACTCTGTGCCAAGCTTCATTCCCTTTGTGTGTCTGGTCCTGTTCTAAATTGGTTTCTCAACTATCTCACTGGCAGGGTACAGCTTGTTAAGTACAATAGGGCTCTGTCAGAACCTGTTCCTGTCATGATCGGTATCCCCCAGGGATCTATCCTAGGCCCTATCCTTTCTTCTCTCTCTTCATCAATGACTTCCCAGTGGTCCCTACCTATAGCACCACAATGCTATATGCCTATGACCTGGTCCTCCTATCTAGATCAGATGATGTCAGCGTCATAAATCACAATTTACAAGCTGACTTCAATAAGCTGCAAAATTGGCTCCTAACAAGTAAGCTTGTGATCAACTTAAAGAAAACTCAACTCATGGTCTTCGGCTCCTCTGCTAAACTCAAACAGTGTCCCGCACCATTAAATGTCTTAAGTCTTGATGGTGTCCCAGTTGGCAATACATGCTCCTTTAAATACCTGGGAGTTACTCTTGTCCCCCAGTTAGACTTATCTCTACACATTCAAAATGTGTGCAGGCCAACTAATATCAAGCTTGGACTTGCATACAGGTCTCGTGGGTCCCTTACTTCTGCTGCACAGCTTGCCCTTGCTAAAGGTTTATTCCTCCCTTCTCTCAGCTATGGGCTGACAATCTTTACCCTCACTGCAAAAACTAGCCTTGCCAAATGGGATGTGGCCTACAATAATATTTGCCACTTTGCCCTTGCCATCCCTCGACTTACACATCACTGTGAATTATACAATAAACTACACTGGCTGTCCCTGGATAATTATCACTCATTTATCTTGGGCTGCTTCACAGACAAAATTGTCTGCAATGCCACCCCACCCACCCTGTCCAAACTCCTTCAACTGGCCCTTCCATCATACCAGCTTAAGTCAGTTGCCTTGCACCCTCTCCTAGTCCCTAAAACCCATGCACTGTCAGGTGAGCGTACGTTTACTGTCTGTGACCCTAGATTCTGGAATACTCTACCTGCACCCATCCGATGAGCCCCCACCCATCTTGTCTTTAATAGCTCCCTCTGGTCACACTTGAAGTCTGCCTCAGCTTGTAACTGTTCCTAGGCTGCCTGACATCCCCTGCACCTGGGCTTAGACCTGGGGTGCACCTTCCATATCCGCGGTCCTCTACCCCCTTCCGAGCTCTAGTAGGTGAATAATCTACCCTTACATGCCCTTCAGCTCAGCACTTACCATCCCCAAAATGGGACAGCTGCCCCATGTCCCTCCTTAAATTGTTCTTGTATTCTTACCAAGAACTGTAATTATTGCTTACTTGTTCATTCTTACCATGAAATGTAATTATTGCTTACTTGTTCTCACCTTTGATGCATATACTTATCTGTTCATCCTATAACTGATTGTTTCACCCTCTTCATTGCCTATATTTTGCCTTGTTGTACTACTCTCACACTGTTTGTAAACCATGGTCTTGTAATCTCCCGGGTCACACCTGAAAATAGGCATTCCTTATCTAGCGTGCTTACCCAGTAAACAAAAGCTAATAAATACATGTATTTATTTATTTAGATATTTATTTATTTTTATTTGAAAAAGTTTCAGCAGGAAAGACATACTGAGCTGTTTACAACTCATTTCCTGATGCATCCTGGGGGGAGGTGTATCAAGGAAAACAGAGGGAAGTAGAGAAAGCAGTAAGGAGTGCAAAGGTGTAAACTGAAGAGAGAATTGCCCAGGAGGTAACAAAAGGGGACAAGATATTTTTTGGTATGTAAGTGAAAGAGGAAGATCGGGAAGGGATTGTAAGGTTAAAAAGGGATGGGGGGGACTGTGCGGAGGGGGACCAGAAAAAGACAGACATCCTGAACAAATACTTTTGCTCAGTATTCACAAAGAAAGGAGAAGGGGAAGGGCCTCAAAAGAATAACAGAAGCTTTGGTGGGAAGGAGGTGGACACTAATCATTTTTTGGAAGAGAGAGTCTTGAAGGCACTTGCTAATCTAAAGGTTGACAAAGCAATGGGACCAGATGGAGTGCACCAAGGGTATTGAAGTAGCTCAGGGAAATACTAGCTACACCTCTGACAGTCCTGTTTAACAGCTCATTGGAAACAGGAGTGGTTCCTGAGGACTTGAGGAGAGTGAATATAGTCCCACTACACAAACAGAGCAGCAGGGAGGAGGCTGGCAATTATTTATTTATGTATTTATTTATTTATTTAGTTAGTTAGTTATTTATTTAAAAAGTTAAACCAGGAAGTACATACTGAGCTGAAAACAGCTTGTTTCCAGATGAGTCCTGGGGGAGAGGGGAGTGGGAGATAGCTTACAGTATAATAACAAGATAAATATAAGTAAGTAATATAAGCAGGATCAAAATAGAAAGGCAAAATTAGGAATATAAAAACACTCTCAAAAATATACAGAAAGAAAACAAAAATGGAAACAGCAAGATAATACCAAGACTAGGGAATAGAGAAAAAGAGGAAGGGTCAAAGGCAGTTGCAAGTAGGAGGACAAAAGTCAGAAAGAAGAGACTGACATCAGCCTGACATCAGTGGAGGAATAATTAGTGGAATCACTGATGAAGGAAAGGATTGTGGAATATCTTGAATCCAGTGTGTTACAAAACCCAAGGCAGCATGATTTCACAGCGGGGGAGGTCATGTCAAATGAATCTGATAGATTTTTTTTGATTAGGTGATAAAGGAGTTCAGTCAGGGTGGAGCAGTGGATATGGCATACTTAGACTTCAGTGAGGCTTTCTGCGCATTTCACATAGGAGGCTAGTAAGCAAGCTGGGTACATTAGGAGTGGGTCCAAATGTGGTAAACTGGGTAAGAAACTGGTTAGGGGATAGTGACAGAGGATGGTGGTAAAGAGATTTCACTCTGAGGAAGGGAGATTGACCAGCGGGATGCCTCAGGGATCAGTACTGGGTCTGGTTCTCTTTAATGTCCTTATAAGGGACTTTACAGAGGAGCTGGAAGGGAAGGTTTGCTGCTTTGCAGCTGACACCAAAGGGCTCGATTTTCAAAACGTGGTGGAACATCGCAAGGGACTTGCAGCCTAGAGTTTGATGCAAATGGTGACTTGCATCAAACACTGTTGATTTTACAATTTTTAACAGTGACGGCCGCAACTCCTGGACATTGCAGCAGCTCCACCCAGCCATAACTTTGTGTCCTGGGGTGACTTCTTCTATGGGGCTTGTGGCAGAGTTTGGGTGCAATGTACTATAAAATGGGTCATCTGTTGCAGACTGCACAAAGCATTGTAAACTTGGACTGTGCTGCATCCAAGGTGTTTGGTGCAGTTGCAGATACCATCAGGACAGATGCAGGGCTGGATACAGGCCCTGCGTCCACCTTTGAATATCAGGCCAAAAATCTGCAATAAGGTGGACACTGCAGGGGGAGTGGAAAGGATGAGCAGAGACCCAAGAAAACTGGATGAGTGGTCAAGGGTATGGCAGCTGGGTTTCAAGGCAAAAAAGTGCAAAATAATGCACTCAGGGCACAGGAACCAAGGGGTAGATTAAAAAATGGGTGGAGTGGTGTTGACAACCACCAAGCAGGAAGGAGACCTAGGGGTAATCATTTCAGATGACCTAAAGCTGGCCAGGCAATGTGAAAAGGAAGTTGGGAGAGCTAGTGGGATGTTGGGGTTCATTTTGAGTGTTATTACCAGCAGAAAGTGGGAGCTGGTGTTACCTCTGTATAAATCTCTAGTAAGACCCCACCTAGAGTACTGTGAGCAATTCTGGAGACCACATCTCTGGAAGGACATAGACAAAGTGGAGGCTGTCCAGAGGAGGGCAACTAAAATGGTGCAGGGTCTGTATCAAAAGCCTTATGAAGAAAGACTAAAGGACCTCAATATGTACACCCTGGAAGAGAGGAGGGAGAGGATATGATAGAAACCTTTAAATATCTCACAGGGGTAAATAAGGTACAGGAGGGAAGTATTTTTCAGAAGAAAAGGTACTCAAGAACAAGGGGACATGTTATTAAGTTGAAGGGGTAGATTCAGGAGAGATGTTGGGAAGTATTTCTTTACAGAAAGAGTGGTGGATTCATGGAACAATCTTCCAGAAGAAGGGGTAGGGGTGAAGACAGTGGCAGGGTTCAAGAATACATCGGATAGGCACAAGGAAATCATAGTGGAAAGGAAGGGGAAGGAGAAAGAGTGGTAGATCAAATATGGTCTACGGCAACAATGTAGGTAGGGAAAAAAGGCAGACTGGGTGGCCAAGTGGTCCTAATCTGCCATCATATTCTATGATTTTATGTTCTATGTATATTTCTAAGACATGCTCATAATAACAATACCAAAAATAACACTAAATAAAATAATAAAGCTCAAAGTATTACCTTTGTTTTTTTAGTAATAATTAGATATTTTGTTTCCTAGCCTACTTATTCCTACACTGTTCTTTGGTTACCACTGAAGCAATATATTCATGCAGCATCTTAACATCATACCTAGATTTCTTACAGATTCTTCCAGTTTCCTTGTTTTCAAGGAGCAAAATTCATCCTTCACCTTCCTCTTTCCATTTTTGTACTGAAAAAAAGGCTTTTGTGATGTCCACAGCTTCCTCTACTATCATGGCTTCCTGTATCTTATTGACCTTTTTTTGATTCTAGCCTTGTAGTCCCTCAGTGTTGCTCTGTATTCCTTTTTGACCAGAAGATGATATGCATAATTCAGTGTCCATATATCATTTTATTGGTCAGAAGGACCAGTTGTCTTAGTTTCTTGTTCGGCAAGGGTTGGGGTGGGGGTAATTCCTATCTCTTTTTCTTCTGTTGCTGTTAAGGATGCAGACATCTGTGGCTGCTTAGAGTACCTTTTTCAACAAACACCTCCACTGCTTTGTATTACCTACCTTATGCAGCTGCTTCAGACCCTTTTTATTTCATCTTGTCAAAGTCAAACTTTTTGAATTTCCTAGTCTTGTTAACCAAAGCTTGGCTAGTCTTTCTTGTTATCTGGTAGAAGTTTACCATGTTGCGGTTTTGTACTTTCACCAGTTCTTTGATGCTGAATCTGGAGAGGACACCATTCCCACTGCTGAAAATAAGTTAACAGGCAACCTAAAACTTTGTCCCCTTTTAGAAATGCTGTTCTATGATGCAATCCTTGAAGATGGGTTGGAACTCAGTCCCAGTTCTGCCATTAGTCTTACCCAGATGCTGATGTCCATCTGTGCTGGGAAGACTGAAGTCACCTAGTACCACTACTGCATTTGATTTGGCTAATTTCATAATGCCCTCCATCCCGCTGTACATCATGTTCTGCTTAGCATGCCCCAGGATTACGCATTTTGCCTTTTCTTCTGGCTCCACATAGAGGGACTCTGTGGAACTGTTCAAAGCTGATATCTAGTTTACCCTCTACATTGATCCCCTTCCTTACAAGGAGAACCATCCAAGCCCTTTCCTGACAGTCTGTATTTCTCTATCATGGTGTTCCAGTCACATTTTAACCCCACTAGGACTTTGGGAATGCCATTAAATCCTAGCTTTTTTAGTGAATTAGCCATTATATTCTCCAGTTTTGCTTGGTGTGCTTCTCATATCATCAGCATGCAAGGGAGGACCATTGCCCCTCTGTGCTTCCTCACCCAAACAATTGGGGGTCTGCTGTACAGGAGCTTCCCTGCTCTGCTGTCCTTTTCTCAGTGATTCCCTGCTGTCCTGCTTGTGGTTATCCCCTGCACAAGCACCATTCCCTATTCTGTTGTTGAAATGCCCCATCTTCCCTGTCCATTCTGTTAACCAGCAACCCCCTACCTCCTGACAGAGGTGCTGTTCATTAACTAAGAAGACTGCAATAGTAGGCCAGATTGGAGTCCTATGGTATTTATGCATTAATGAGCTCCAGTGCTGTCCCCTGTTAAAGTCTACCTCATAATTATCATTGAATGTCACTATGTAGACTACTCCTATTTCTGTACTATAGCTGTTAACTGACATTTGAGTGATTACTGGTTTATGACTGTGCAATGCAGGGAGGGAAGACTGAACCAGTGGATTGTTGTATTGCCTCCCCCTTTAGACTGGGATCAAGTGAAGGTGTTGACACTTTAACGTATGGGCCTTTGACCAAGAGATATATGAAGGCAGGACTGGCAGGCTAGGGGTTGGTAATCTAAACAAATACAGTATCAGGTAAAAAGAGGGAATGCCAGGTCAGAAAGATATATTTTAAAAGTGAATTCAAACCCCATTTTTGTTGCCCACCAAAATGAATCTGCAAGTAGGGGGCTATTATACAATTTTGATGCTTGTTTCTATAGTTAATTAGGTAACTGGAAAGATTAGACTAGAGAGAAGGAAACTTTTTTAAAGATGGTGTCAGGTGGAGAGTCTGTACTGTTTGACTGTAAGTTATTTTAAATATTATGTGCAACAAGGAAGGTGAGGTGCAGAAGAAAACTAATGGCGTGGGCTGACCATGGGACTAACTTTGGACAATTGATAGGGGGAAGGTTTTTAATTCTATTTTGTAACTTTTTCCTTTATTTTCACATATGAATACCCTCAAAATAATGGATATATTTGTCTCGAATCTATGCTTTAGCATTACTCTGAATTTGTCTGCCACTTTGTTATGTTGTGATAATCTGTAACACAGTTTACTTTATGCTGTCTAAGCTTGGTCCATTGTTGTACCCTGTATTGTCTGCATATGCCTTGAAATCCTGCTTAATTCTGTGTAAACCTTGTCTTTTATCTGCATATTCCATGTAATTTCCTGGGTCGCACCTGAAAATAGCCATATGTTTGTCTAGTGTGCTTACCTGGGCAATAAAGGCTAAATAAATAAATTATTTAGTCCTGAGTAATGAGTAGCCCTTAAGCTGTAGTATTTGGGAATGAATATTCATTATCACATAGTACCAGTTGCTTCAGCATTAAGGTGCAACCTGGTGGTTGGTTACCATCCATTAATCTAACCCTAGGGGAATCACTAAGTGCAAGGCAAAGCAAAGTACCTTACACCCATAGGGTTGGACTAATAAAGGTTATTCAACACCAGGAGTGCCTTAATGCAATTATCGATGAAACAGGGTTTTTTATATTTTGAAATGGATGGTTTTACATATAAAATTATAAGATTCTAATTATATATATATATATATATATATATATATATATATATATATATATATATATATATATGTTTCTTTCCATTAGCATAACTCTTTTAGAATACCTTTAGCCAATCAGAATGCTGCCTTTCATTGTTGTGTAATAATAAATACTTGTTAATAAACTGGCAAAATATTCTCATAATATTTTGGTTTACAGTAGCAATTCAAATAAAATATAACTTACAAAAATCACCTAGGAAGTTACTGTCCCAGAACAGGAAGGGTGAGAGTTGTAAGGAGAGGAGAGAGTAAGCATACAGAGAAGCAGGAGAGGGGGCACAAAATAAGACATGATAGGAGTGGTGCAGTGCAATGGCTGTGGGGCGGCAGTGTTCCCGGAGACATTCTGGAGGCTGCGATGCTGCCCTATTTGCAGGCACTTCTCTGGTCTGAGGAGGAGGTTTCCGTCTCCAGGCTGACCTGGCTAGGATTCGTGAAACCTCCTCCCCCAGCCAGGGACCACCAGGGCCAATGCCACTACCTCAGAGGTTGCCAAGAAAGAGGAGAGGCTGGACCAGGGTGGGCTCAGGAAGGAAAGGGTGGTGGAACAGAGTTGCATCCCTCCAGCTGTACCTCTCCACAATTCATTCGCTCTTCTGGTGGATAGTGGTTCCTCTACGGAGGCACCTGCAGTGGAGACCAAGGAGGATGCTGGGAACCTTCACAAAAGAGACCCACAGGAGGGTGGCATGAGACCCCACAGGGGAAGGAAACAACTCCTGGTGGGGGACTCAATTGTTAGGGGGGTAGAAATGGGGGAGGAAGGGGAGAGGGAGGTAAGGTGCCTGCCTGGTGCCACGGCTGGGAGGGACAGGAAGTGAATCCTCAGGATCGTGGGAGCAGCTGCATGAGGGAGGGAGCTGGATGTCATTGTCCACCTAGGGACAAATGACTTGGCTAGGAATGGGATCAGAGCAGTGCAAGAGGAGTTTGTAGAGTTGGGGAGTGGCCTTAGACAAGTAGCGCATACAGTAAGCTTCTCGGAATTGCTGCCTGTCTATAGCAAGGGTGATGCTAGAGTACTCCTCACCAGGGAATTCAATGAATGGTTGAAAAACTGGTGTGGAGCTCAGGGCTTTGGCTTCATTGGGGACTGGGGAGCCACCTGGAGGGATGTAGACCTATACTGTTGCGATGGTCTGCATCTGTCCGGGGGGGAACCAGGATCCTAGGTGAGAGGTTTAAATGCTTCATTGGCAAGCATTTAAACTAACCAAGGGGGGAGGCACTGAAAAGGAGCAGGGAAGTCACAGCTTCCCCCCACAAACAACAGTAATTAGTGAGGTAAACACCAAGGTAGAGAAGTCATTAGGGAGCAGGACAGAAGTAAATGTAAAAAAAGGCAAAGGCAGTAAAGACTGGAATGGGGCTAAAAGGGGTAAGGCCATCAAAAAGTGGAGGATGATGAGTACCAATGCCCGTAGTCTGTGTAACAAGCTCCCTGAACTAGTGGCCTTGATGGAAGAGGGTTGACTGGATATTGTGGCAGTCACAGAAACATAGTACACAGAGAACCATGACTGGGATGTCAACATACCAGGATACACAATCTACAGGAGGGACAGGGAGGGTAAAAGAGGAGGAGGAGGAGTAGCTCTTTATGTAAAGGAAGGGATCAAAGCAACAGAACTAAAGAGTAAACAGGGAGCAGATGAGACACTCTGGGTCACCCTGGAGACAGGAAATGGCACCACAATCCACATGGGGGTTGTATACAGACCCCCATCTCAGGGGGAGGGAATGGACAAGGAAATGGTAGAAGACTTCCTTAGAATGGCAGAAAAAGGGGAGATATTGTTGATGGGGGACCTGAATATGCCAGATGTTAACTGGAGCACCTTTGCTGCAGGCACATCCAAGAGCAGGGTCATTCTTGATGCCCTACAGGGGGTATACCTCAGACAGCTAGTATTGAAACCCACTCGGGAGGGAGCAATCTTAGACCTGGTACTCTCAAATGGGGACAGAGAAAGAATCTCAGATTTGGAAGTGGGTAGCCATCTGGGAACAAGTGACCACCAAACAGTGTGGTTCACGATAAACACAGCCATACAATCAAGCCATACAAAAGCAAGAGTATTGGACTTTAGGAGGGCTGACTTTGGGAAAATGAGAGAGTGCCTCAGAAAAGCACTAGCAAACAGGCAAGAAGGAGGGGTGGAGGAACAATGGAGAGTAATCAAAACAACCATCACAGAGGCAACAAGCCTTTGTGTAAAGCAAATCAACAAAACACAATGAAGGAAAAAACAGCTATGGTTCTCAAAAGAGGTGGCAGGGAAGGTTAAGGAGAAAAGGATAGCGTTCAGGAAATATAAGGAAACACAGAAGGAGAAGGACAGAGAACTTTATCAGTTAAAGCAGAAAGAGGCTGGGAAGGCAGTCAGAATAGCAAAGGTCCAAACCGAGGAAAGGATAGCCAACTCTGTTAAGAACAGGAATAAGGCCTTTTTATAGGTACATTAGAGAATGAAGAAAGACCAAAGGAGGGATACTGAGGCTTAATAAATGGAAGGGAATGTGGGTAGAGGGTGACAATGAAAAAGCAGGGATACTGAATGAATATTTCTGCTCAGTATTCACAAAGGAAGAGGAGGGGGAGGTACCTAAACCAAACAAGAGAAACACTCTGAAGATGAGGGTCGATACCAGTCCATTTACAGAAGAAAGGGTTCTGAAAGAACTAATAAAATTGAAGGTGGATGAAGCAACGGGGCCTGATGGGATTCACCCAAGAATTCTAAAAGAACTAAGGGTAGAACTAATGACACCGCTGACTACTCTCTTTAACAAATCATGGGAGGATGGGGTGGTACCTGAGGACTGGAGGAGGGCAGATGTGATTCCTCTTCACAAAAGTGGGAGCAGGACAGATGCAAGAAACTACAGACCAGTTAGTTTGACCTCAGTGGTAGGTAAAATGATGGAATCACTTCTGAAGGAAAGAATTGTTGAGTACCTAGAGGCCAGTGGGGCACAGGACTCAAGGCAGCATGGATTCACAATGGGAAGGTTGTGTCAGATGAATCTAATAGATTTCTTTGACTGGGTGACCAAAGCAGTAGACCAGGGAGGGGCTGTGGACATGGCTTATCTAGATTTTAGCAAGGCATTTGATACAGTCCCACACAAAAGATTAATACACAAGTTAGCCAGCCTTGTAGTGGGTCCCAGGGTGGTAGTCTGGATAAAAATTGGCTAGACAACAGGACGCAAGGGTAGTAGTAAATGGAGTCCACAGTGAAGAAAGGAGGGTTACTAGCGGGGTACTGCAGGGTTCAGTACTGGGACTGGTCCTTTTTAATGTCTTTATAAGTGACATTGCAGAGGAACTGGAAGGAAAAGTATGTCTCTTTGCAGATGACACAAAGATCTGCAACAGGGTTGATACACCAGATGGAGTGGAAAGGATGAGAAGGGACTTGGCAAGGTTGGAGGAATGGTCAAATATATGGCAGCTCAGATTAAATGCAAAGAAGTGCAAGGTAATGCACATGGGAAACAAAAACCCAGGGGAAGAGTACACAATGGGGGGTGAGATAGTGACAACAGTAAAAATGGAAAGGGACCTGGGGGTAATTATATCAGATGACCTAAAGGTTGGCAAGCAATGTGAAAAGGCAGTAAGGAAGGCTGAGGGGATACTGGGATAATTAGGGAGAGGCATCAATAGTAGAAAACAGGAAGTTGTTATCCCTCTGTACAGACAGTTGGTGAGACCCCATCTGGAGTACTGTGTGCAGTTCTGGAGACCCCATCTCCGCAAAGACATAGACAGAGTGGAGGCTGTAAAGAGGAGGGCAACCAGAACGGTGCAGGTTCTGCACCAGAAGACATACGAAGAAAGACTAAAGGAGCTTAATATGTATACCCTTGAGGAAAGGAGGGAGAGGAGACATGATAGAAACTTTCAAGTACCTCAAGGAATCAACAAAGTCCAAGAGGGTGGCATCTTTCAGAAAAGAGATGTGCAAGAACAAGGGACACAATTTGAAGATGGGGAATGGCTCAGAGGTAATGTGAAGAATATTTTTCACAGAGAGGGTTGTGGATACATGGAATAGCCTCCTGAGAGGTCGTGGAGTCAAGAACAGTGGGGAATTCAAGAATGCATAGGACAGACATAAGGCAGTCCTAGTGGAGGGTAGGAGGAAGTAAGCTGTTGGTTAATTAGGATCTGCAGCTTATCTGTTAGGTAGAAAAATGGGCAGACTAGGTGGGCCAAGCGGTCCTTATCTGCCGTCAAATTCTATGTTTCTATGTAGTATGCAATCAAAAATAGTACCACAGCAGCCGGTCCACCTGCACAGCAGTAGCACTAACACTTATGGCGCTGACAACCCAGGTTTGGAAGCAAATTCAGAGGGTCTGTAGAAGGGGAGGAGGGTAGAGTGTCTGTGGGACTGCTGTTCTCTTTCAGGTGTTGGGGTTGCAGAGCCTGGCATGCACCTGATCCCTAGTGGTGGCTAGTGAGAAGGCTATCCAAGGCCTCCAGAAGTGCGTAGTGGCTTGGCAGCCATTGATCCATGTCATGTGGAAGTGTGCAATCTGTGTCCTGATGGCTTTGCATGTCTAGCAGAAAATGTGGAAATCTCCTGGCCAACAGGATGACACCAGTCACCAGCAAGCCCCGCACCCGGCTCTCCAGACCTTGTTCGTTGCACTGCATCCTGTTCAATGGCAGGGTCTGGGAACCCCGCTGACCCCACCATGGGGTAAGTCCTGGGGGAAGACAGGAACGGATAAGTTCTGAAGGACACCTGGATGATAGGGCTAGGGTGACTGGCAGAAGAGGGCCAGTTGTATGGGGTGCAGAAAAAGATTAACAAGAAAAAAGTACCAGAGTAAGCCATCAAAAATAATATGCACCATGATTAAAAAAAAAAAAGTCTTATGAAAATATTTGTTCTGACTTCTGCTTTAAAATGTACTAAAGCAACAAACTGATATGGACTAGTAGATACAACTCTCTAGATCACACATAACCTTTGCCTTGGCTATAATCTACATTTATATTGTAAGTAGAGGTCTTAGATGCTGGAACTGTACATATACTGGAACTGTACTGATCATTTTCTTTGACTGGGTGACAAAGAAATTAGACTAGGACCACACTGTGGATATGCTCTACTTTGACTTCAGCAAGGCTTTTGACTCACAAACAATTGCTCAAGAAGATGGAAGACCTGGGTGCAGCTAAAGCCATAGTTAACTGGGTGGGTAACTGGCTAGGGGGGAGGCAGCAGAGGGTGGTGGTCATTGGGGTTAAATCAGAGGAGAGGGATGTTATGAGTGGGGTTCCACAGGGATCAGTCCTGGGTCCAGTCCTCTTCAACATGTTCATTAGTGACACTGGAAAAGGAATCCAGGGCAAGTTGTGTCTCTTCACAGATGACACAAAACTATGTGGGAGGGTGGATAGTGATGAGGGAATAAGGGAAATGCAAAGAGGCCAACAAAAGCTAGAGGGGTGGTTAAAGATCTGACAGTTAAAATTCAATGCTAGAAAATGCAAGGTAGCGCACCTAGGGAAAAAGAACCCCATGACAGAGTACTAGATGGGAAGAGAGAGACTTAGCACTACAGCTGAGGAACAGGATTTGGGGGTTATCATTATCACATCACTTAAGCAATCGAGTCACTGCAACAAGGCCTATAGCCTCTATTCTTCTGCTATCAATACCCTTCCTGATACATCCCAGGATGCTGGGATGTGTCAGGAAGGGTATTGATAGCAGAAGAATAGAGGCAATACAGTATACACCACTCATACTGTACACCTTTAAAGCAGACATTTGGTTAGTACGGATGTAAATTGATTCCTCAAACCACTATCATAAATCCCCCATTATAAACATCCCTGTTATGCCGGATTTATATTTGCCTTCTACAGTGGATGCCAGAGGCACCTAATGAGGTGCTAATCAGCCTAATCAGGCAACCTGAACCAGGCACTGGTTGATGAGGTGCTAATGGGCAAGGTGCAATCCAAGATGCACATCTGGACAGGCAGTGAGAAATCACGGTGGCACTGCACTGTCTCTATTAGTTCTCACAAGTATAGGATGAGCAAAATCTGTGTAATAAAAACTACACACTACTAACTTTGTTTGAAGAGCCACCAACGCCTCAAGAAGAACTTTGAAAAATATAATATTTGGACACAAAGCAGCTTCCATTTCTCAGTAGCTCTGTATTTTTTATCTTCAGTTTTTATTATTTAGATCATATGCATGAAAACAGGACAGTTGTTCCTTGAGGGTTCATAAGCTCCTACTGCTTCTTCACTTGTGATGTCACAGTTATTCTCATGACAACAGACTGTGATGTCACAACAGAGCATGATAATTTCAAGTAGGGACTAAGCGGTTCTATGCAACAATGGCAATCACGACACCACACTCGCCATTAGGGTGAGTGTATGTCGCTGAAAAGCAAACTGGTGATATACACTTGCTGGTGAAGAAACATCGAGTAACTGGACTTACTATTTATGTGGGAGGCTTTGCCCCCCCCCACAACCCCTGCTTAAGGATTACTAACTCCAGAAAGGTGCATGTGAGGGAGGGGAAAACACTCCAGATTGTAAAAAAAGACAAAAAACAGCAGCGGCACCCAGCAGCCAAATCTTTCCCATCACTCCCCAGCCCTGAACTCAGTACCTGCTGTGCCAGAGCTTGCCACCCTCACCAGTACACCACATGGCTAGCTTGACTGCAGCAGGCTCACCACGTCCTGATAAACCCTCTTCCCCTTTTCCTCCCCTTCTGTTTGCTGTTCTGCCCTTCTGGTTGCCCTCCCCTATGGTTGCCTTCACATAGGGTCACAACCCTTGCAGGGTAGCCCATGAGGATAGCACTGTTAATGAGTCACCGTCTTGACAGTCACTCATATTCAGCCACTATCTTCACAGGATATTGGACTAAGCTATAGATTTAAATGAACTCTAAAGGATGATAATCATGTTTTTGTGAGATTTTCTTCAGTAATAAACAATGGATAGGAGAAATCTGTACAAGATATATGAAATATAAGCTAAACTGTGTCTGAATATTATGTTTTCCAAAGTTTTCCCAATGGAGTCAGCTGTTCTTTATTTAAAGCAGCTACAGCATCAGCAAATAAGAAAGGTTTGTGGTTTACTACTTTCTCTTATTACATCCTGGCATGGCGTGTGTCTCATCCTTTCATTCCCCGAATGACTATTGTTTCTTTTTTTCCTATGGCAAATCTCTCAATCACCAAATAGATACCTGTTTTTATCTCCCTATGGGTGGGGGTGGGGTCTCTCATGCCCCTGAAGAGTAAGCTTGTTCTATAACCTGGTTGGAGCTGCCAAAAACAGTGAGATGAAAGAAGCAAACAAGTGAACAATGGGAGAGAGAAGGCAATGGAGATGAATGAAGTGACCAATGGTCAGGAAGTGGCAGTGCAAGTCAGGCAGGGTTACAGAAAACAGCAAGATCAACAGAGTGAACATTCACATAGTCTGTCTCAGAGGTAGGAGGCATTACATAAATGATGGGTTATTGGCAAGTGATAGATGGGTTGCTAACCAAATATTAAATTGCTTTTATGGATTGCCTTGACAGCCGCTTTTAATGGACACAATAGCACTACACCATTATAAGTGGTGTATACTGTACTTCCCCTCTATACATCCGTTGTGAAGCCTCACCTAGAGTACTGTGCTCAGTCCTGGAGTCCTCACCTCAGAAAGAATAAGAATAGGCTGGAGACAGTGCAGTGTAGAGTAACAAAAATGATTCAGGGCCAGCAGCGCAGATTCTATGAGGAACACCTCATGGCACTAAATATGGACTCACTGGAGACCAGAAGGGAGAGGGGAGCTATGATACAGACCTTTAAGTTCCTTGAAGGAAATAACAAAGTGAACTGCAGGGAACTATTTAGCTGGTATATCAATTCACAGCCATGTGGACATGAATGGAAATTAACAGAAGGTAGGTTCAGGAAAGATGTGAGGAAGTATTATTTTACGGAAAGGGTGGTGGATCCTAGGAACAGTCTGCCAGCTGATGTGGTAGGTGCAAAAACAGTCAGGGGATTCAAGAAGGGCTGGGACATAATGAAGGGAATAGTATTTACTGGTGGTGACAGGACCAAGGAGGAGAATAGACAGAGGATGGGGAGGAGTAGTACCCTGGAGGAACAGTAGGATCCAAGGATTATAGGGAACTTGGGCAGACTGGCTGGGCCTCTAGCCTTTCTTCTGCCATCATTGTCTATGTTTCTATGTTTCCATATACAACTGTTAAAAATATTTTTTCTTTGTAAAAAAAAAACAAAGTTGAAATCAGAATAGTTACCTTTGTATAAAATTAAAGACCCTTTTGTGTGGGCAACAGCCCTCGGGGGGGGGGGTGCAAAATACTTATTATAACCACCTACCCATCCATTATTCTCTATTTAATGCATGGCCTGGGGGTGTTTTGTAAGGCAAAATGCAAAAGGCCAAGTGTCCTTACGTCCCTGGAAAGTGTATTAAAATCCTATGACGCACATGCTGGAGGAGCTTATTACACTTATAAAATGGCTATAAGTAGGCTTTTGTGGGAAGAAAATGAGATTTAGAACCTGACTGTGCATTTATAGAGATGTCATACACAGTCAGGTGATATCTCTTGGCCAAGGACATTTTTAGATTTTTTTCTTGTCATTTTATAAGAAACAGTATATGTTAATCAACTGAACATTTTTTACCATGCAGTTTTATAGCATGTCCTCATATCACAAAATTCATCATCAGTAGAATTAAAATTCCCTCCCAACACTTAACAATTATCACTACTTTTGTTACATAATTAGACAAATATTGGTAGAACAGCAGTTTTTAACAATCCCTTACACTGAGTTTCCTCATTTGCTGTGCATATTAGATTTATACTGTAGATGTGACAGAATGATGCTTGCTCACATTTAAACAACACACCAACACACCATAATGCTTTGTTTTATCAAGGTGGGTGTGGCAAGAAAGCAGAAGCCTTTAAAAGCATTACAACCACATCCTATATCTTGTTTTAGGAATGAAATAAAATGTATAATTAATTAGTCAATGGTGTAGTATTAGCCACTGCTAAGCAACTGAACAGAAAATTTAATGAGAAAGAAATAAGACCTAAATGAGAACTGAACCCATGTACTGGGAATATCATCCCACTGCTCTACCACTGAGCAGTGAGGTTCACATTGCAGCAGTGCTCTACCATTGAGCCATGAGATTCACATTGCAGCTGCCTGAGGTTCCCACAGTCACATTTCTTTCTCTAAGTGCATAACCTACAACTAGAATAAACTGAGATCGTAATTAGCTGTGTAGTGTTAGCACTGCTGGGTAACAAGAACACAAATTGTAATAAGAAAGACACAATGTAATCTAACTAAGAATTGAACCCAGACCCCCAAAATACCATTCTGGTGCACTACCACTCAGCATTCAGGGCCACGTGGTAGTAGCCTGCGGTTCCTATAGTCATATTTCTTTCTCCGATTGCATACTAATTTGGTTTGGCCCTTGTTTCATAATAACAATAATGCTAAGTACCAATTGACCTGAGAGTGATCTTTGTGTGTCAAGTCAGTCAGTCACAGTTAGTTATGCTATTTCACTATGAAAGTAGCTAATTTATATCAAACTCACTGAACTGAAAGTAACCAACATGAAGGTGATGATTCTCCAAGAAGAATCTTGATACCATTCAACACAATGCAATACAATTGTGGGTTTCTAAGTGTACCAGAGAGAAAGATACAAAATGTAAAAAGGCTGTTAGACTGCAGTACTAGTGGAAGTAAGGATTCTCAGTATCTAGAATGCTGTCTAAATCAGGTAGGATTTATATATGAATTACAAAGATCATCAAAATAAGCAATGGCAGAACAGTACAAAAATGATTATGTGGTTACAAGGGAAGCAAAAATTGATGGAAGACACAAGGACATAATAAAATGATAATGACAATTTATTTTTGCCTAATTAAGTTGCCAAGACACAGATAAACTGTAGTTTTACTGGTACCGAAATGTTTCTCAATTTCATATTTGTAGAAGTATAACTACAGTAGGAGAGTAACTGTATTACAGTTCTATTATGTCTCTGTTGTGTACTGACTCACCACGCTAAGTGCATACAATATCAAAGCTAAATGCAACCAAACCACTAGCAGCAGAATTATTTTGTAAATTTAAAAGAAGAAAAAATAATAAAAAAATATTACCAAGTACAGTTGTTCTTCCTACACTCTGCAGGTTAGAGTCATGTTTAAGTGCATTAGTTTAATGAAATATGCAGTTGTTTCCTCAGAAGATGTGAAGGCATGGTTTTAAGACTGCTCCCTTGGGTAAAATGTTATTTTTCAGTGGAACTTGTGCTGCGGCAATTAGCAGTCAATGTGGCAAGCACTAACACTGAAACAGCTAATACAGTTTGTCATGATTATTGCAGTACTCCAAGCAGAAACTGAATGGAGGGATGGTTAGTAATTAGCTAAAGCTAAACAGACCCTATACTTGTCTTGCTCTGCCATTAAAGCCCTTGCTAATAATGAAAACAGCTTTTGTAATTACATGAATGCTAGGCAGGAGGTGGATGTTCATTTAGAGAATGCCTTCACCCAGCTCAGAATCAGCAAATAATGAGGAAATTGCAAATTTATGGGTCTAGGTAACTGGAAAGCAAAATCTATGTTCTAAGAGTTATTCAGCCTTATTTAATATGAAATAAAAACTAAGTAATGCATGAAGCAGATTTATTGACCCGGAGATATGGATTCTGATTTGACTAATGCTTCAGTTGAAATGCCAATATGTGAGTTCCAATTCTCAAATGTAATACTAGGATAATGAGTGGGTGTTTCAGCTTGCCTTTTGACTTCAGAAACATTTGATAATAGTATTGTCACATAAAATGATTCCTGCTAAATCATCTCAGAAACATTAACTACAGTATGAAACAAATACTGTAGCCTGTATAGGAAAGAAGTGAACCCACTGACATGAAAAACTGTTCATGGGATAGATACTTCTAGAAAATAGATTACAAAAATGATGTTAAGATAATGTTAGCACTGATAACTAATGCATGTCTCGCCTCCAAATCAGAAAACTAAATATTGGACTTGCAACCACACTACCTACTGAGTGCAGGGTTCAAATATCTGATAACTGTATTATAATCCTAATTGAATAACAGTATGGCCATGACAAAAGTCATGAATTGATGGTTTGTCTAATTATAATTACTAGTTAGGGTTGATTACGACCCAAAACTAGTACCTAAACTTTTCCATTACACACACTCCATTATACATGAGAATGTTTAACAGAGAACTGCCTTGCTCTCAGACCCAGAATCATGTGCCCCATATTTGAATCTTGGGGTTAATGCCAAGCAACGTCCTTTCTGCTAGTGCTGTATTGCATGATGCACAAAAGATGGTGCATTCATACAAGTGCAAAGCACAGTGTGAGTGTGCAAAGCATGTATGAATATACTCTGAGTACAGCATTAAGCAAGGCATTATCATGTTTGCTGTCACAATGCCCAATACCTTGCTAGCCAAGGAATGGTATGGCACTCAATAAAAAATAGGTGGCAAAAGCACAAAGTATCAGTAAGTGTATCTGAAGCAAGTTAGCACTATTGTGCAAATGTGCTACATTAAAATGTTCCAATGCAAAAAAGCAGTCTGCTCAAGCATTGCAGAAGACAAAGCTTTGTCTGCAGACACTTCCCTGAGACCTGGGCTGCAGGTAGGTGGGTTGGGTATCTCCCCCGAGATACGGAGCAGTCCACGCTCTGCCCCACAAAAAGAATCACAGAGGCCAACCAGTGGGGGGAAGGGGTTTGGACTAACAGGAGAAAGAGGGGTTAAAAGGGCCTGTGATTGAGTGCTCTCCCTCTTTTGCTTCCTGCAGCTGAAGATTATCTACCTGCCCGCCCTAGTAAAACCAGGGTTTCGGGTTTGGCCAGGGTAGACTAATGAATCTTTTACCTTCTTACCAGTGATTGCTGTATTGGTCAGGATAGGAGTTTTTCCATTTGTTTCCCAAGGGGTTTTCCCAGGATTTTGACCTCCTCCAAAGAAATTTTGAGAGTAGGCAGTGATTGCTTCTTTCTTGCTTCATCTATAGTAAGTGGCAGCTTGGGAATCTTTCAAAAGGAGGGAAAAGAGGGAAATGGAAGAACTGCTTCTGTCCATATGGTTTCCTGGCATGAGATTAGGGGCCAAATGACTAAGGACTTGGTTTGGGCAGGCCACGACAAACCTCACTGGGCTTGCCTATGGGTGCAGTACCACAGGATGGAGCTGGACACCTGATACCTGGACACATGACCGCCCACTCATTGAGATTTGGGTTCCCACTCAGGAAAGTGCACTGATCCCTCTGAATAAACCAGAATAGCCAGTACTGTTTCAGTTTTATTTCAAATATTTTCTGATTCTGTTCTTGGGGATTATTTTACTGTAAAGCACTCTGAACGCCTGGATAGGGTGCTGTATAAATACAATTTGCCTTTCCTTACTCAGTATTTCTCCTATGACAGATTTTGAATCTTCTAACACAAAATTGTGGTTGTCAAAGGTAATAGAAATGTATTTGTAAAAATACATAACAACTCTGTTACTGCTGGTGTGTGTAAAAATAACCAACATCGCAAAGCAGGTGCCCCATCACTTTGCTCAGTAGAGCTTCATCAGGGGACGGGTACCTGCTGGACAAAACACCCATAAGTACTTCCAAGTAAGTGACATGATGGATGTTTAGACGACATCACGAAAGTGTGACTGGCAGTAATTAAAGTGGGACTAGAACATAACACCACAAGTGCATAGTAACATCATGAGTCAAAGTAATTCCATTACAAACATTGCTCTACTAAATCATACAAATTGTAATTAATTTGGCTGGTGCTTGCAAAAAGGAAAAAAAGGCATGAGCAAGCTTGATTACATAATTGCAATATATTAGCCATCATAATCTCCTAATTCATAGATATATTTGAGACAACTGGCACACAGGACAATTTTAACAAATGGCTGATTATAAAGGGCTGGCCACAAAGTAGTCACTAATCAGAAAATGAATATTAAATATTTGCTTGGTGCTAGTCAGTCCAATAAATGCTGTCAGTAAAGACAAATAGTACAGTTACAGGAAGGATCCAAGATGGAGTTGGTAGCTGCCCCCAGTTGACATTATGGAAAAACTGAGCATTGGTCTGTGGACTCTGGCAGGTGAAATCTTGCAATCGCCAAACCTCCAGCCACATCTGAGGAAAATGAAAAAGAAAGAAGAAAAAAATGATGCCATTACCTTGAAGATATACCAGTGCAAATGACTCTAGCCCGTAATTATACCTTATTACGCACAGCAAAAACAGTTTCATTTTTACAAATACATATTCATGATCACCTTATTTTCTGCTTATTGTTAGGTAATCTGCTTTATGGGTTTGTAACTGCTGTTCAGAATTGACTGAATTTGCAGGAGTGTCATAGATTTGCCCATGACAGAGGATCACCCTATCTGGGACCAATGCCAAGGACAGTCCAGATTACAGCGGAAAAGGTAGTGAAAGAGGTGACTGTTCTTCCCCCCGTTCAATTTTGTGTAACACCTGGTCCCTGAGGAATAAAACTGTAATGATGGAGGCATTTATCATGGACTCTTCAGCAGGCCTGGTGTGCCTCACAGAGACCTTGTTTGTTGATGATTCAGGTCCTGTGCTAGAGGCATCTATCCCTCCAGGCTATTCTACAGTGCATTGCAAGAGGCAGCAGTACACAGAGGCAGGGTGGCTATCTGTTTTAGATCCAGTCTGTGACTGACAGAATACCCCATGGTGCAAACTACTTAATTTGAATTTGTGGCTGTTAAAGGGGGTCTGGGTACAGGTTGCAGAATCATCCTTGTGTACTGTCCACCAGGGCATGGAGATGAATTCTTCCTGGAACTGGAGAGCTTCATGGCCAGCCTGGTTGTGGACTCATCTAGCTTGTTGATGCTGGGTGATTTTAATGCTTGACTCAATGATGAAGACTCTGTTTGGACAAAAGTTCTTCCAGATTATGTCTTCACTGGATCTAGTACAGGTGGATGACACAGTGGCTCACCAAAAATGCCACACCTTAGATTTGGTCTCCTCATTAGGTCTGGGTTGATCCAGTTAGTTTGCTGGATCATCATACTGTAGTTTTTATGTGGGGCCTCCTGTTTTTAAATCCCTCCTGTGAAGATGCTCAGATATCACCCTGTTGGAAATCTGGAGTCAAATAACTTTCTTGCAATTTTGGACATCTTAAATATGGTGTTAGCCTCTGCCTAGGTAGCAGAGACTGCTGTGGCAAGCTATAACAAAACCTTTATGGTGTCCTTAGACTCTCTGGTACCCTATTGTGTTCATCCCTTGATGTCCAGCCCTAGGTCACCCTGGTTTGATGATGACCATAGGTAGTTGAAGACTAGGGGCAGAGGTTAGAACATGCCTGGCAGAGACCCAGGTTGGAGAAGGATAAACTGATGCTGAATGCTCACTACAGTGAGTATCTATGGGCAATTACATTGAAAAAGTGTGTTCCTGTCACATCTGATTGCTGAAGGGAACAACTGACCTTCTAAGTTCTTCAACAACTTAGACAGACTGTTAAATCTTCTCTGTGTGCAGTTGGTGAGAGTTTTTACAGCAGAAAAATGAAATGAGTTCAACCAATTTTTCATTTTCAAGGTGTCCTCCATCAGAGCTGCTATCTCCTCAGGTTGCTTGTCATGAGCCAGCAGTATTCCTGCAGTGAGGAACTTAAGCACTCTGTCACTGTGGGCAGTGTTTGGGCCAGTTCTGACAGAGGAGATCTCCTTAGGGGTCTTGGGACTGTGCCATATGTGCTGCATGTTGGACCCAGGGCCTACCAGCTTTTTAAGCTGCTGGTTCCAATTATCACTAAAATAATCAGGTGTTCACTTCAGGGGTGTTAAATCCCTCCTTAAAAAAGTCATCTTTGGACCCTGAGGATCTGGCAAACTGTCGGCCTGTCTCGATCATCCCATTCTTAGGGTGGGTAATTGATAAGGTAGTGTCAGTGCAATTACAGGACTGCTTGGAATGTCATGAGATCACTGAATCATTCAGTCTGGGTTTAGATGTCAGCATAGAACAGAGACTGCTCTAGTCATGGTGTTCAGTGATCTTCTCCTGGCAAGAGACAACAGTCAGGGATCTATCTTGGTACTGCTGGATCTTTTCTCAGCATTTGACATGGTGGGTCATGGCGTGCTGTTGATCCATAAAATTTGATGGCAGATAAGATTGTTTGGCCCACCAAGTCTGGCCATTTTTCCCTACCTACTGTATCACCACAGACCCTACTTGATCTCTGGCTTATCCCTCCTTTGTCTTATCACTAAGGTTCCCATATGCCAATATCATTCTTGAACCGTGTTACAGCTTTTGCCCCTCCACCTCTGCTGGGAAGCTGTTCCAGGCATCCACCACCCTCTTAGTGAAGAAGTACTTCCTCACATCTTCCCTGAGTCTACCCCCTCCAGCCTCATAACATAACCCTTGTCCTTGAGCATCATTTTTTCTGAAAGATGCTTCCCTCTTGAACCTTTTTACCTGTGAGGTATTTGAAAGTTTCTATTATATCCCCCCTCTCCCTCCATTCCTCCAGTGTATACATATTAAGGTTCTTCAGTCTTTCCTCATAGGGCTTTTGATGCAGACCCAACACCATTTTGGTTGACCTCCTCTGGACTGCCTCCACTCTTTTCATGTCTTTCCACAAATAAGGTCTCCAGAACTGGACACAGTACTCCAGATGAAGTCTCACTAGTGATCTATATAGGGGCAAAATCACCTCCCTTTTTCTGCTGGTGATCCCCCCTCCCTATGCACCCCCGCATCCCGCTGGCTCTCCCGACTGCCTTGTCACAATGCCTAGCCACCTTTATGTCAGCAGATATGATAATTCCCAGGTCTCGTTCCTGTTCGGTGGTTGTCAATACCTCTCCTCCCATTTTGTACTCTTCTGGGTTTCTGTGCCCCAAGTTCATGTTACTAACATACTATTTGCCAGCAGATTAGGCCTTATGGTCTATCGAGTCCGCTTGAACCTCAGATCCCTAGTTGGGTGCCGAGGCCCTCCCCTCCCTTGTGTTCCAGAAACCCCTATCATCCATCCCCACCCCCCTGGGACAGGCCATCATCTGATACATCCACTTTCTGTGTCTGTCCCACCCTCTCTTGAAGCCCTCCACTGTGGATCTCTGAACCAGCTCACCAGGCAGTGCATTCCAAGGGTCCACCACCCTCTCAGTGAAAAATCTCCTCCTCTTTCCCCTCACCCTTCCACCTTCCAACTTCAAACCATGCCCTCTGGTGATACCTCCTTGCTTTAGTCTAAAGATCCCCTCCATGTTTACCCTATTTATTCCCTTGAGGTACTTGAAGACCTCAATCATGTCCCCCATCTCTCCTCTCCTCCAATGGAAAACAGGCAGAGCTCCTCAAGTCTGCCCTCATCGTCAAATCCTAGCCTCGTATCATCTTAGTTGCCCTCCTCTGTACCTCTCCAGGAGCTGTATGTCCATCTTCAAGTGTGGTCTCCAGTACTGTACACAGTACTCAAGGTGTGGTCTAACCAGTCCATTGTACAGTGGCAGAATCACTTCCTTGCTCCTAGAGGTGATCCCCTTACGATGCATCCCAACATCCTGTTTGCCTTGCTAGCCGCTATCCTGCACTGCTCAGAGTTATTCATACATGCATCCACCATGACCCCTACGTCTTTTTCCCCTATTGAGGCCTCCAGCGCCTCGCCTCCCAGGGTGCACCTGTGTTTCTGCACTTTTTTGCATTGAATCCCAGTTGTCATACCCTTGACCACTCCTCTAACCTTTTCAGATCCCCTCTCTTTTTTATACCCCCCCCCAGAGTGACTACCCTGTTACAGATTTTAGTGTAATCTGTGAACAGGCAGACCTTTCCCTCCAACCCCTCTGTAGTGTTGCTAATAAATACATTAAAGAGGATTGGTCACAGTTCAGATCCCTGAGGTACCCTGCTGGTCACCTTCCCTTCCTCAGAGTGAACTCCATTCACCACCACCCTCTGTGTCCTATCTCTTAACCAGTTTCTTACCCAGTTTACGAACTTTGGCCCCACTCCTAGTCTACCCAGCTTGCTTACTAATCTCCTATGTGGGACAGTGTTGAAAGCCTTGCTGAAATCCAAGTAGGCCACATCCACTGCTCCTCCCTGATCCCATTTCCTGGTCACACAGTCAGGGAAATCTAATAGATTTGTTTGACAAGACCTCCACCTGTGAATCCATGATGTCTCATGTCCTGTAAGCCACTGGATTCAATGCATTGCACTATACTTTTCTTCAGTAGTGATTTCAATAATTTCCCACCACCGAAGTCAGGCTGACTGGCCTGTAGTTGCTGGCTTCCTTCCTACTACCAGTTTTGTGAAGTGGGACTACATTTGCTCTCCTCCAGTCCCATGGAACCTCTCCTGTCTCTGGTGAGAGGTTGAACAGGACTGTCAGAGGTGCAGCCATCAGCTCCCTGAGTTCCCTCAGTATCATTGGATGGATTCTGTCTGGCCCCATTCCCTATCCACTTTCAGATTTGTGAGTTCCTACAGGACTCTCTCCTCTGTAAATGGACTAGTGTCCACCTCCCTTCCTTTCATGTGCCTACCACTTTTCTGTGGCCCCTCTCCTTGTCTCTCATCTGTGAACACTAAACAAAAGTATTTATTCAAGATATCTGCTTTTTCTTGGCCCCCTCCACACAATTTCCCCTTCTCTTCTTAGTCTTACAATCCCTCCCCAGTCTTTCTCTTTTCGATTACATATCTAAAAAAAATTCTTGTTCCTTTTCTTTACTTCTTGGGCTATTTTGTCCTCTGTTTATGCCTTTGGGCTCCTACAGCAACTGATTTCCCTGCCTCCCTCTGTTTCTCCAGATACAGTTCCCTAGCCTCCTATTTCTGTCTTTTTATACCTCCTGAATGCTAACTTTCTGCCCTTACCTTCCCAGCCACCTTCTTAGAAAACCATAGCGGTTTCTTTTTCCTCTTGGCTTTGATTACTAGTCTGATGCAGAGGTTTGTTGCCTTCTCTATGCCCTCTTTCAGTTTCACCCAAAGTTTCTCCACTCCACCCGAGTCCCCCCACCACCACCAGGGCATCCCTGAGGCATTCCCTCATATTTTTAAAATTGGCCGTCCTGAAGTCCAGGACCCTCATCCTTGTGTGGCTCGATTCTGCCCCAGCCCTTATATTGAACCACACAGTACAGTGATCACTGGTTCCCAGGTGGCTACCCAACATGATGTCTGCAACACTGTCCCCGTTAGTACAAGGTCCAGTATTGCCCTCTCATGGGTGGGCTTCCTAATTAGTTGTCTGAGGAACGCCCCCTGCAGGGAGTCCAGGACGTCACTCCTCCTAGCTGTAGCTGGGCTGCTCCAGTCTACATGCAGCAGACTGAAGTCACCAACCAGCAACACCTTCCCTTATTTTTATTTTTCATTTGTTGACAACAAGGATGATGAGACCCTGGACACTGTCATACCTATGGAGGATGCACAGGTGGAGGACTTTGACTGTGGCCATGTCATCACCCTCATGGTCACAAGTAACCAGGGTTGGGGCATATCTGATTATGAGGAGGAAACACCAAGTGAGGGTCCTGTGGTTGGGGACATTGGAACACAGCATGCGGGGCCTGTGCATACCTCTGCATATCATGGGGGGGTTGCACAGGAACAGGGTGTCAATGAGCAGTTGCCTGCTGTTGGCCATGATGCTGACCAGTCTGCACCAATGGACCTCTGCCGCCTGCACAGCCCGCTGAACAGGCCATGGGCCACACATGGTCCCGTGCTGGCCCCCAACAGCAGCGGCAGCATGCTCAGCTACAGCAGCCTGTACAGGTTGCTGAGCAGCCCCAGTGCCCTCAACAGCCACCTTCCCCACTGCCCACTACAGGGGGCAGGATGTCCCCCACAGCACAGGATTGTCAGGGTGCATGACCCATGCTCCATGCTGAGATGGAGTCGCAGTATGCAGTGCAACAAGAGCTCCACAACCTGAGATGTGAGATGCACCATGAGCTTTCCCAATTGCAAGAGACAGTTGCTGCGGCTATGCTCCACACTGAGCAGTGTGCCGAGGAGCGCATGACCTGTGTCCTTGGCATTGTGGATGGGAGCTTTGGAAACCTCACAGCAGCAGTGCATGTGCATGCCAAGATCATGTGTGCCAGACTACTTGCCGATCAGCAGGGTACAGTCTCAACTACCCACAGGAGGGCCAGCCACACCTCAGCATGTGGCACGAGCATGTGGTGTGGGCACTGGGTCATCCCCCCCAGCCTTCCAGTCCTCCATGGTCCAGGCACAGCAATGTGGTCACCCACCCTACAGGACTGGTACAGTATCCAGCCATGCATGTAGGTGTGCTGCACTGACAACCTCCCCACAGTCCTCACCACCTGTGTCTTCGACACAGAGCACCCCCCACATACATTCCCCACAGACATGGTACAGGACATGTTTGTAGGTGTAGGCGACAGCATTAGTCTGAATGACCTGGACAATGGCCACTGGGGCACTCCTGCTCACTCTCCCCCTCACACACACACACACACATTGTTACACACATGCACAGTCCCTGATCCACACACTGGAACCTCACACACACAGTTACACACCTGCCCATCAACACCCCCGGCCTCACACTATTCACACAGAGCACTCGTAACCCCCACCCATTTGTGTCATTCACTGTGCACAGCCACACACACATATACACACACATACATAACACACACACTAACACTGGCTGAACCCTGGTTTTACACACATTTTTCAATTTTCATCACTGTAAATACATTGCACATCTAATAGTTATTGCAGTTCAACAGTTTGTCTGTGGTCTGTTTACTCAGCTTCCCAGCTGCACTAGTGTGTCAGTTATGGTACTGCTATGCTCCCGGGATCTTTGGGCCATTTGGGGGTCTCTCCTGTCTAGTTGCTCTACTGTCCCTGGGGTCATGGCTGTGGCTTACTGTCTGACTGTCCCCCAGGTTCAGGTGCACGTATACCACTGTTTAGCACTATGTTGTGCAAAATGCAACATGCTGAAAATATACAGCATACCTACTGAGGCCTGTACTGTAGTGCACCACCAGAATGGTCAAGGCAGTGGAACTGCATCTTCAGCATGCCAAAGACCCTCTCTATCATGTTCCTTGTTGTGGTGTGCACCTCATTGTACCTTTCCTCAGCCACTGTTGCTGGCTACGGTACCAGTGTGAGCAGCCAGGGTCTTAGGGGATAGGCACTGTCCCCTGTGAACATATGGGAATCTGTTAGCTGTACAGTCCTGCAGTCTGGCCATTGCCACAGTACTACACATGTGCTGCTGTCCTGACTGCCCTCTCCCCATCTATGCATCCCTTACTCTGTTGCCCACAGAGTGCTGACTGTCCTGGATGCAGATACTCACCAACAAGATGCCCACTGGGTATTCTGCCCTCCTCAAAGGCCTGGCACAGCCATGACTGGTGCCATATGAAGCATCGTGGGCACTGTCGGGGTACAGTGCAAAGATATTGTTGATGCGCCCTGTCACATTGCACACCACTTGGCAGATAATGGAGTGGAACCTCTTCCTGTTGACGTATGTGTCATGGCCATCACCAGGCAGAGCATGGATGGCAACATGGATGCAGTCAACAGCACCAAGTACTGCTGGTAGGTGTGCAACTTGATAGAACTGCTGCATGGTTGCTCTGCACTCAGCTGTCGTGCTGGGCAATACTATGAATTCTACAGCATGTGGCAGGAAAGCAACTAGGAACTGGGTCAGGAGGCACAAGGTGGTGGACTGTGATACCCCAATAGTGTCCCCCATTAGGGTTTGGAATGTCCAAGTAGCTAGAAAGCCCATCGTTGCCATCACCTTCTCTTCCACTGACATGGCATGGTTGTGTCTGGTGTTGGGCTGCAGCTGCTCATGCAGGAGTTCACATATCTGCCTGAACATGGCTCTGTTCATCCTGTACTGGCCAGTGATGTGCTCATCAGGCTGGGTCTTAAAGAAGACTCTGGGCCAGTACAACCTGTGTGCAGCATATCTCCTTCTTGGCTTGTGATGTGGGCCATGGTGAGCCTTGTCCCTCTGCTTCTCCTGTACTACTTCCTCCATTAGATAAAACAGTACTGCATTTGAAAGTACAGCCATGTTGGCTTCCTGTCCTGGCCACACCCTCCTCTGTGGTTTGCCCTGGGATAAGACCTGCCTTTTATAGGCGGTAACTAGCTCTGCGCTACATGTCACGCATTGTGGCCTTGCGCTGCACTATTGCTTTGAATATGCCATTGTGCCTGTATTTAGGTTCCCGGCCCTCACTTTGCCCCTTGCATACATTATCTTTTTGTGCTGGCACTAACACATTGCATCAACACTATTTCTTGCTTTTAATATGGCAGACCTGCCCTAACACTGCCACTCCTGGTGCAATCCATTTGCACACAGTGCAAAGCTTTGAATATCCTGCCCATTTTCATTCATGGTTTTCTACAGTCCCCTGAACCAAGCAAACAACGCTGCTACATTTTTGATTATTGCTTCTACCATCCCCAAAACAAACTAACAACACTGCAAACTATTAAATTTCTTATTTTCTGGCACCCAACTAACAACAAACACCATGAACGGTAATAATTGCAGGTATTTAAGAAGAGGTTGTGCCCGTTGAGTTGGTCTAGTGCTTGACTTCTTTCAGCTTCTCTGTGTGGAAAAAAGAAAGAGAAAATAGAAAAAAAAGATAACCAGTTACCTGGTTATGATCTCTTTTACAGTTTTTTTCAGTAGGTAACAGTTATCAGCACTTATCACCCCCCCCACACTTGCTGACCTTGGTATGTACTTGACCCTTGTGTGTCAGTCATCTCTTTTGATTCCGGCATCTTGATTATGCGACCTCCTCCTCCCCCCCCATCTTGCTTACAGACTACACAAGCTGACACAGGACTGGAAGATGCTTACCTTAATCGCGCTCCAAGGAGGAGTCCAGTACACCAATCCACAATCTTTTTGAATGTCTGGGATTGGTGATTATTGTTATTTTGACCACTTGCCAAAACAGACAATTACTGTTAAACCAGGTTAGTCCTTGTGATTCACCATACAGGTTTGGTTGGTGGGTGGTCAGCATTTGCTGGACTGTGGAAGAGGGTATCGGGTTTTGTTGGAGGGTCAAGGTAGCATTTTGTTGGGCACTGGTGCTTGTTAAACAACTTGCAATGGCTGAGTTCCCAGCAAAAATTAAGGACTTTCTGCACTGTTTTCCTTCAGACAGTTTATTTTAATTTTTTTTTACTTAAACTTTTGGTTACTGGGTAAACAATATGAGCCAATGGCCTTTTCCAAATGTGACCTGGGACCATAATCAATGTTACAGTCAAGATGTAATACAATGTATACTACATATACAATACAATTTTACTAACAAAAACAACATAATCATAATAACATACTAACAACAATATAATAATAACAATCACGTACCATCATACTTAAAAAATGTTGTCTCACTGATGCTTTAAAAGCATTTTTTCCTTCAATATGTTGTAAAGTGCATGGAATATTATTTCAGTATACAGGATCATAATAAGAGAAAGCTTACTGCCCTAATCTTGATTTTTTTTTTGGAATAGTTAACATAACAGAGGCATTGGAGCATAATTCCCTATTTGATATCCTAATATTTAACAATGAAGACAAAGGAGAAACTGTACCCAAGGCCAAGATATTATAAACCAAGCAACTTAAGCTATATTAAGAATATAAACACAGGGGAAGCCAGGATGTAGCTGAATACAAATCGCAATGATGTGTTCTACATGGAAGCTTAAATGCAAATCTGCATATAGCTTGGGATGTAGTTGTTAGCAAAATGGCATCAGAATCGACCAAATTTACAAATAAAAATTAAATATAATTCAACATTGTCAACAAGACACTTTGACTTATTTCACCTCTGGCTTCCCTTGTTAACAGATCCCGCAACTTAAACAAAGCCCCCAATCTTTGATTTACATTTCTACAAACAGTTTTAATATGTAATGTATAGGCTAAACAAGGATCCAAAATTAGTCCTAAGTACCTAAATTGGAAGATCTGCTCCAATGTAACACCCTCATGGCTTACAATCTCAAGAGAACTACTCTTGTTTAACCTAGACTTAGAGCCAAAAAGCATACTCTTCGTTTTCCTTGTATTTAAAAGAAGAAGATGGTAATATAACCACAGTTCAAGTGCATGAAAATTAGCAGTCAAATTTGATTTTATATCATACACTGATGGAGCACTAGTATAAAGAATAATATCATCTGCATACATCAAAACCTTAGTGCATACCAGATCATTTGGTTAACTATCGATAAACATAGAAAAAAGTAGGGGGCCCAGAACAGAGCCCTGGGGTACCCCCACCTCCATGATTTTACTCTTAGATAAAACTCCCTGATAACTAACTTGCAAAGGTCATTCAGTAAAGCAACTGCCAATCCATCTCAATCGGGAGCCCCCGACTCTGAGGCCCTCCAAGCCCCGGAGCAGCAAGCAATGGTCTACCAGGTCAAAGACCTGGGGACAGGTCCATGAACACGGCACCAGCAATCTTACCGCCATCCAGTGCTTTACCAACATAATCAATGAACCTGGCCAAGGCCGTTCCGTACCATGATGTTTAAGGAAACCATGCTGTGTCTGGAATCGGAGGGCTGCAGAGTCAAGAAACTCCACCATCTGATGATTGACACTTTTTTCAAGCATTTTACCCAAAACAGGAAGGAGAGAGATAGGACGATAACCATCTAACTCATTCAGTGCTGAATAATTGTTTATTGAAGCAAGGTTTTTATGCCCAGACACTTGTGCTATCTCTGTTGGGGGAACGTTGCTGTTGATAAGTCTCTGGATCCAGGTTTTCTGGATAGAATAGTTTATTTTTTTATGATCTGGTAACCCAGCACTAACTTTCATTTCCTTCATTAGGGAGCACAGTTTATTGGTGTAAGAAGATTGTTCCCTTGATGACTGGTCTGGGACCAGCCTGTTCTGAGGCCAGTTTCTGAGCAGCCTGGTCTGAGATCAGTTTCAGAGCTGCCTGGTTTTAGACCAGTTTCCATGCCACCTGCTCTGAGACCAGTCTCTCCTTCCAGCTGAACTGGTCTGAGATCAGTTATTATCACATATGTGTCTAACCACAGGCTTGCTAGGAAGCAGCCATCATAGTGATGTGGTTAATGCACTGGGCTGTGATCCTGAAGGTCAGGTTTGAATCTCACTTTCCCCTAAAATTCTTTTGACCCCAAATGTCACTGGTGTGGTGATCCATGGTGGTGAGGAGTTGGTAATAGTAAATCTACACTAAAGGGAGTTGGTGCAGAAAAAAAAAATATGCAACAAAGAAAGCTCCTGTAAAATGGTGAAACTGGCCCCAGACCAGGTGGCTTGAAAACAGGTCTCAGACCAGGCTGCATGGAAACTGGTCTCTGACCAGTCACCAGGGGAACAAACTTCCTGCAGCCAGTTTATTTTCACCTACTGTTATCTAGCGAAACCATAGGGATCCTGGTTTACCTGGCACATAGTTTAGGTTTGGTGCCAGATGAAAGGGTGAATCAGGGGTTTTCATTTTTTGAGTATTCTGTGATTCGTACTGTAAGTACACAGTTATTGGATCCCTGAATGGCTTTTCTTTACTTTTGTACATTCTTGGCTTGACCAGACATACATCATGGGGATTTTCACCTGTCCGTGTTTTAGTCTGCAGTTCTGTGTACTGAATAAAGCATTAACTAGCGTAATCTTGGCAAAGTTCAAGGTCTCCCCACTTCAAGCAGTAATGCTCACTTGTACTTAAAGTGAAGTATAAACCTTTGATGAAAAACATCATGTTCAGTAGTCCTGTTGGGTTATGGTGCCCAATTGTACCTGTGGTGTACAATATGTCAATGTCTTTGTCTGTTAGTGGCTCTGCCTGGTTGGGTTTGTTGCTCTTGCCTTGTTTCTTTAAAAACTCAATTTTTGCCTTTAGTGTTTGCAGTGTCTCTTGAAAGGTGGTGATGATGCGTGGAAAATATAGTGTCCATAAGCAAACTTTATTAGGTGCCTGTCTATGCTGCCGAGGAAACCTCACAGGGTGCTAGGTTCTTAATCCGAATCATCTATACGTTTTATTCTGAAAATGAAGTCCGCTATTAGGGGATCTAGCTCCTGGATGGGTATCTCATGTATAGGCATATGTTCATCCATTTCATGTAATGATGGGGGTAGGAGTCTTACATCATTTTCCATTTTTTTTTGCTGTGTGCTGATTTTTGTTATCAACATAGAAACATAGAAATTGCAGGCAGATAAGGACTGCTAGGCCCATCCAGTCTGCCCGTAAACCCTACACTTGTCTGCGGCCTCTGACCCTAACTGGTCAGCAGCTTTCCACCACTCCTTCTCACCTCTAAAGTTTCCCTGTGCCTGTCCCAGGCATGTTTAAATACCTTCACTGTGCACTCTTCCATGACCTCCTGTGGCAGACTATTCTGTATAAAGTATAAATTGCTCATGATCTAAGCTGGGTTTTGAAAAAAAAAAAACGCTACTGCTGTGCTTACTCTTTGATGGCTGTTGTGGTTTGCATTTTTCATGGCAGTTTTAACTTTCAAATTATGACGGAATGCATTCATGGAACCAGTAGCACACTGCTGTACCCCAGGAGGGCTGAACAGCATTCTATGCCCTTTGAACTGTGGTACAATGACGTTTGAGCTAGCATAAAATTTGAGGTAGAACAAGATTCCACCATACAATATAATGCATTTTTTCTCACTTTGGTCAGACTTCATCCTTATTACATGTTCCTGGTCCTTATCTTCTTGATTCATAATAACCTCAGTAATAGAAATAAAATAATTTCTGAGTTGAGTAAGCTTTATTATTTAATGTCTTCAAAGAGAATTATGTTATATATTCTGGATGATAACTATTTCTTCTATACCTCTATAGCAGTTTTCATTTCTTTGAACAACAGGATTACATTTCTTCATTCATTTCCCTCTTTTTTACAAAGATCAGTGATTAGATCATCATCACTATGAGGAAGGATAACCTCCTTTTCAGTAGGTGTTTGACCAGCTTTCTCAGAGAAGAGTTTTGTTGGTAAGATTTTTACTGCATCCATTTGAGGGCAATATATTTATTTTGTTTTGGTTGACTTGGAAAAGAGGGATAGACAATACTACCTTCTCAGAATTAGCTGCTTGTGGTAGTTTTAGTGGATTGTGGTCATTTGACCAGGACACTTACAACATTCCCCTCCTCTTTTTGTGCAGTGCCATGGAATCTTTAATGTTCACATGAACAACCACAGAAAAGGCAGACAGGATTTTGGTTTAATGTTTCAACTGAAGAATGGAATATAAGTTTCATGATCAGTCAGTGAATGTAAGGATGCTCAATATTTTCCCCATCTGAATTTGTAATTAAACCCACCTCTGCAGTACTAGTCACATTAAACTGCCCCATCAATGAGTTGGTTAAGCATTGTTTTAACAGTTGGCAGTACACTGTCAACACATATTGCATTGTTTTAGTGCTTAACCAGCTCAAGAACAATGTTAGTAAAATGTTTTGAAGCTTATTTGGAATGCATCAGTAGCCCAGTCACAATTCAATGCAAAACTAAGTTTTAACTCTTAAGATATAGTTTGTGGAGGGCTTTGTACTGGATCCAGCAACACTTATGCAGCTCAGTCAGAAATGTTAAAGCAACTCATTGGAAGAACAGTTAAATATGAATTGTACTGTGTCCTTAGTCTATTAGAAGTGTCCACTGTTGTAATAATTTTGTTCTCAGTAATATGTTCAAGGTTTGCAATAGGGCAAAGATTAATCATAGATGGGAGATTAGTCTAAACTACATTGCATGCCCCATCTTATAATTGAGGTGACATATCTACTAAATCTCATACAGAGACTTTTTTTTTGTATTTCCATTTGTCTTGTATTATTTGTTTTGTTATTCTTTTTTTAATATCCTTGGTGGGGATATCCTTTGGCCTAATAGTGGAGGACAATATGCATACATGGCAATAATTTGCAGCCTCTTTTTTATATCCCTTACTGCCTTGGGGGTAAGGCTTGCTCCAATCAGGGACTCATTATTCACTCTTTGCAGTTCAATGCTATTAGAAATAGATAAGTTAACTAAACCTCATAGGTCTTGAATACTGTACCATCTCTTATAAAAACCATTCCTTCTCTAAACTGTGAAACCTTGCCCTTGACTACAGCCATTTGCATAATTAATAAAATGTTAGGAAGATGTTGGTTTGCTAACACTTTGATTAAATCATCAGTTCAACTAGAAGGGTGCATTATTAACGGACTTTCTGTGTTTTTTAAAATAATACATAAATAAAATTACTTTTAAAACCTTGTGAAAAAAAGATGGAAAGTTAAGAGGGTACTACAAACCCTATGGTAGGAGAGTCATGGAAGGGGAGTATTATGATAGAAAGTACCACCATCAAACATATAGTGCACCCAAAGGTTTAAATCAAGTGGTGGAAGAGGCAAAAACAGGAAGCAGCCCAGCCCATGTGCAAAAAACCCCCATGAAAACTAAGCTCTGATGAGACACAGGTTGTCATCTCAGCTCCCGGGCGGGGAATCTCTCATCATTTCCAGCACTGGTAGTCTGTCACAACAGATACATGGATGCTGCAGATTGTGAGACAACATTTTGGCCTAGCTTTTGAAAGTAAAAAAAAAGAAATGTAAACATTCACAATGAAAACTATCATGGTGGCGATCAATTCTGAACTTAAGGGGTTCGATTTTCAAAAGTCAAACAATAACACAGTCTTTGTGACCCAATCAAAAATGTCTATCATGTTGGTCTGGCAGGATCTCCCTACAACAACCTCAGCAATGTTGACTTTCATTCTGGAGTTCATTAACCTCCAGAAAGTCCACTAGTCTCACCTTTAGTATGGTCTCCATTAATTTGTCTACAATGGAGATAAGGCTGACTGGTCTGCAGTTGCCTGGTTCATACCTGGGTCCACTCTTATGGAGAGGCACTATAAGTGCCATTCTCCAGTCCTGAGGGATGCACCTTGTCTCTACTGAGGTGTTAAGCAGGTCTTCGGGGGGGGGCTAGCCAGGACATCTGCAACTCCCTCAGAACTCTAGGGTGCATGCCATCTGATCCAGGTTCCTTGTCCACCTTAAGGGCCATAAGGCCCTTTAAAATGCTGTCCTCCTGAATTGCTCTATCAGTTTCACTCCCACCCTTTCTGACCCCCTGTTTTTTTCTGTGGCATAGGTCCATTTTTCTCCCTGGTGAAAACTGAGCTGAATTACTCATTCATTGCCTCTGCCTGTGTTTCACTGCTTTCCACCTCCCTCACTTTAATCTAACTGTCCAATCTTTGATAATCCTTTTCTCCCTTATGTACTTGAATAAGTCCTTTTCCCCTTCTTTTATCCCCTTAGCTAGTTTTAGTTCCCTTGTGGCCTTTGTTGCCATAACTGCTCTGAGTGCCTCTCTTGACTTCACTGAGTAAACCTCCCTGTCTGTATCCCTCAGATGTATTTATCTGACCTGTTTTTGAATTCATTCTTGGTTTTGCTTATGATTCGTAGGGGCTAGACATTCTGCAGACTTACAGTTCTTAGAGTAAAACAATATTTTCTATTGTTAAATGCGCTTCCAGCAATTTTTAGTAGATTACCTACAGTTGCAACTATGTTTTGTTTGAATTCTATTCCAAGTTCTGAAGCAAATGTGGGTCATTCATAATGTCAAACATGAGACTTAAGTCTCCTCTCATTTTCCTAGTTTCCAGTGTCATAAGGTTGAGTGTGTTTAGATGTTCCTGATATCTCACGTCCTTTATGCCATAAATACACTTTGTAAAGTTCTGCTGTACTCTTTCCAGTTGACTTATGTTTCATTTTTACTGCTGCATAGCGATCAAGACCTGTTTGTGACATAGTGCTATTACATTGAGAAAAGAGGCTCTGGAATGTTTGGAATATTGTGAACATACCACAGGTGGTCTCCTTCCACTATGTGGAATTGAAGTACATCTCTCCATGTCCTCTCTATTCAGTACAGTGCAGTTGCTTCCACCCTCCCCTTCCCCTCCCCACTGAACTACTTTCTTGCTCTACAGGCTCCCATCTCATTCATTTCAGGCTGTTCAGAGCCAACAACAAATATATTTTAATATGTTGTGTTTGGTAGCCAACAGCTCAATATTTTGCCCTTTAAATGTATAACTGAATGCACTGTAGTAACCGCAGACATGGTCAGATATTTCCAGATATTGCACAAAATTTTTAAAGAGTTTCTGTCTGCTGCCCCTACTGTGGAAATGCAGAAAGCAGGAGATTTCTCTAGAAATATCACAGAAAGTTCAGGAAATTTCTGACCATGTCTTTGGCTGTGACTGAGCAGTTACATGGAGAACAGAACAAAATGAATCATATTGTGGAATACTGGGTGGAAAAAAATGCTAGAAGAGCATATTTCAATATGTTATATGTGGTAGCTGACAGCTCAGTATTTCTGTCCTCTTGTCTATTTGTGTGTGTAGCATGTGGTTAATATTTATGTTTCATAGTTTGTTATTCAGGTCAGTTAGCAAAGAATACTGTCCCTATTCTGCCACAGTTGCCTAGTCATCCTTAAATGGATGGCTGAATGCAGTGAGCAGGCACACATGGAACAGAACAAAATAAGTCATATTGAGAAATACTGGGAAGATAAATGCTAGAATGTATTTTTGCTCCTGTGTCATCTTTTTGTGTGTATCGTACATGGTTAATATTTGTGTCTGACAGTCTGTTATTCAGGTCAATCAGGCTGGCTGGTTAGATTCCACAAATACAGTATGTGAACATATAACCCTTTCAGATAATTATAAAACTACAAACCAATGACATATTATTAATATATATATAGATGGGGTCACTGTGTGATGAGAATTAAGCAATAAGGTATGACCAGGGGTTATGTTAATGTTCTAGTTAATCACCCCCTGAGGGTGTAATGTGACACAAGGCACAGCCAAGTGCCATATTGCCCTGGGGTGATTAACTTGAACATTAGCATAACCCCTGGGAGTGCCTTATTGCTATTATTATAACTGGGTCCTGAAATATTGAAGCTCAATATTGTTTTTAATTTCTTTTTTTTACATTATAAACTCAAATTAAATTAAAATAGTTCCTCCACCATGAGCCTTGAGGCACATGGTGACTGTTAACTGAACCATGCCTCTTTCAAAGTGAATACCTTAAAGTTATAGGCATTAAGACTGCATGTTACTCCAAGTCATTCTCAGGAAATGCTGTTCACATTGGAGAAAAAAATCAAAATTGCTTTTTTCCATAAGACAAAACAGTTGCATCAGTAGGGTAATTCTGGTGCTGAAGAGACACTCATTTTCATTCATAGTTAAGATAATCTGTGAAAGTACAATTCACTAGTAGAACTATCTGTGAAGTGTCTGAATATAAAAACACACAATGGAGGCTCATTTTAGATTAAGAAACACCTACCATGGCAGTTTCAAATCAGAAAAACAGACTGCAGCCAATGGACATGCAGAATCGGGTCAACACCTCCACACACAAACACAGTACTCATTCCAGTCCACTATGGCAGCCAAAACACTCCATCCCATGGCTACCATGCCTTTAACGTTCATATCCAAACAGTTTGCTCCCCTCAACCACACAAAAGTTGCTGGCTAGTTTATCTGGAACAGTGGAATTGCTGCAAGTGATTTGGTGTATTCACTGCCATTAGCCATCATCTATATGCAGCTCCTTATCTCAGCTATGTGGCTCCACACTTACTTCAAACAGACACACCATTCTTCACCCTACCATGCCATCCCCAAGGACACAGCCATCCGTGTACAACAATGCCCTGGTGTCTGCCTGGATCAAATGTGGAGTATAGCAAAAGACACAGTATTTTAGAAACTGTCCAAGAATAAACACTAAACATAAAGCAAGCTGCTAGCTTGACCACCTCAACCACCACAACTGCAATGAACTAGATTGAAAACTGCATCCATACTTGAAGGTGCTGACCTGACACTGTTAGTCTATCAGCCACAGTTTGTCTTGTATTCCTGTTATAACTGTTTTAACAGTACAGTAAAAGAGAAGCCATTTTTTGTAAGGTTCTTAGCCATGGTTCCTAACAGATGATTGACCATCTGGTGTTATGCTAGTCACAGAAAGAAATAAAACTGCTGGAAGGTATTTTGTTTTAAGTGCAGGCACGTCATTACGGCTCTCAACTAATCAGCTGTGAAAGAAAAAAATGGCTAAATAATATTCAAATAAATGAATAGAGTTAGACTGTATTCAACAATGTAAAAACAACTGGAGTAGCTGCAACTTACATATTGGTTGATTTTTACAAACCATAACACAGCTCTGCTCTTGACACAAGCATCAAACGTACGCCACTGAGAAATCTTTTGCTCTGGGGCAGTGCTGGCAGCTTAAATAGCAGGGCTAATGGACTGAAGAGGTTGCATGTAATGACACTAATTTAGCAGGGCTTCATTTGTGTTAGGAAACAAACAAAAAAATCATATTAGAAAATTTTTTTTGTGGAGCAGGGGCGATGCCAGGGTAAGTCAGGGACACAGTTCATAGACGTGCTGACTACGTGTAGCTCTGGCACGCAATATGCTAGCACTATTAGTTTCAAAAGAAAACTACTTTTATTACTTTGGGAAAACTATTATAAAAGTTATAGAATTTGTGACATCTTAGTAGGGAGGGTGTCGTGTGGTTTGTGACTGAGATGGGAGGGGGGTTGAATTTTGTTGTTCAGGCTTACAATCATAAAACATAGTGGTGGCTCAGGATTCTTATACTGGAATGTTTTATAAAACTAGTGCCACATAAATTACTACTCCTGTGATTAGGCTGTACAAGTACATTAATAAGGAGATTAACCTAAGGATCTCAGAATGTTGACAACCGATCAGATTTAAGCATTCCTGAGACCCTTAAAATAATAGTCGATCCTGTTTAGTGCAGTCAAAACATGTGCAATTCCCTTCAATGTTTGAATTCACTATTAACTCAAATACTGTGCTTGACTGCAAATGGAATTGGCCTGCATTTTCTGTGTGTACAATTTACTTCACCATACACATTTGTGGAAAAGTACAGTCTGGTAAGTGTGAATTATATAAACTAGTGGTGGAAGCTGGTTACTGGGGCTTGACTTGTTTTAATTATCTAAGATCAGCCCCTGCACAGCTTTTGGCATTGCACATTTCTGCCCCTGGCATCCACTTCTGTGACTGGACTGGCCTTGCTGGGGAAGGTATTCATACCTGATGCCTGTCTGAGCAGTGAGGAGAGCACAGCAGATAAGTACAAGATGAGTGAGTAGATTTGGCTGTGGCAGCTATGGAAACCAGTTTTGGGAGTCAGGAGGGTCTCCATAGTTGCCATTGGGCTAGTCAGGGTGATTTTATAGTGAGGCAGGTCAGTGAAAGAGGTAAAGGAGAGTGGAGTCAGGAGTGGTGGCATGCTAATATATTAAAAAGGAAAAGGACAATGCTGTCTAGCATGAGCCAACCTCCCCCCAGACCCAGACCCTGGCAGACACCCAACTCCCCTCAGCTGTAAATTAGGTATGACAGTGCTGGCTTTAAATTTAATCTTTACACAACTCATAACAATAATATGGTCTCCATCCTCCATCCTAGTGGTGTTTTAGTGATCAGAGGCACTGTCTGTTTTTAGTGACAACAGAATATTTTATTACAGTATCTGAAAGTTCCAAGTTGTCTTTGATGGTCTTGGGCTGCACTTTGGAGGCTCTTAAAAAACACATTATAAATAAATACTTGAATTAAATATTTGTTAATTAATGTGAGACAAGCACCTCTGGGGAGAGGGGGTTGCTACTAGTTGCTTAGCAACCAAGGCAAACCCACTTCCCTGTTCTAGGGATTGTGAAGGAAGCTCCCTTGCTCCTCCATATTTACAGAGCTATTTTGGTATAGTTCAGTTCCAAATAGTTCAATATAGATTGTCCTAGTCCTTTTAAGGACTAGAACATGTTTTAAAACACATTTTCACCACATGAGGTGAGTGTTTTTTAATATTAGATTCTGAGCTTCCATGGATTTGGAACAAGGTACCAGAAGTTGGCTGGGGAACTTCCGGTCCTCGGTGCTTATAAAGTCATAGGCTGGAGCAAGCGGGGTGAGTGCACATAGTCATGCGCAGAGATTTGCGCAGAGACACGTGCATCTCTGCATGTGTCTACTGTGTCTGCTGGGGATGCCAGGGACGAAGGAGCATAATGCTATGAAGAACAAGTACTATTTGAACTAAGTAAGCATCCAGTTGTTACGCTAACTGAAGAAGACAGATAAAGGAGTGATCTATACTCTGTTTTGTATATCAAATCCCACTGAGGGTGTTCAATATGGAGGATCCCTGTAATATGTGTTCACTCTGACTTATGTTTAGCAGGGAACAGCAAGTACCCAGGTTTATATGTGATAAATGCCTACTAATATAAACATTGCAACAAGAAATATTGTGTTTACAACATCGAATCTCAGAACATAAAGAAATAGAGGATCTAGAGCACTTTATAGATAATATGGCCAACCACAACAACACCATATGTGGACTGCACAGCAGAACCAGCTCACAGCATAGAAAACCCTGAGATACTATGCCACCAGAATGAGGATCCTGAGATTGAAAGATTGGCCACTGTCCAAGCAAATACTAGGAAAAGAAAGGGGGGCAGATCTGTAATAGTGCCCCTCTGGTCATTCAAAATTGTTATGACCCCCTATTACTTGAAAAAAGAGAGCAGAATTCTAGGATTACAGATACTGAAATGAATGAAAATTTAGAAACTATAAACCACCCAAAACATACTATGAAAAATATGGAAAAAGTACCTAGTACCATACAGGAAAAAAAATTGTATTAGTACTACACAACAAAAGGGGCCAAGAGCAGGATTGGACAAAACTAACTTTGAGAGCTCTAGAACACCTAAAACACAGAAGGACCTACTCATTATAGGCAATTCTATTATAAGAGGGACAGACATTGCTTTATGTAAGGGGAGAAATGCCCTCACCACAGTCAGTACTCTAGAAGGAGCTAATGCCTGTGATATAAGGAGGCTGCTAGGGGGCCTGATGGAGAACACATTAAATCCACTGGTTATTTTACATGCTGGTATAAACAACATAAGGAGAAGGAGGTTAAATGCTATATACAATGATTTTAGTTTCATATCATCAGAAATATTAGAAACAAATGTGATGTTATGATTTCATGCATTTTTCCAATGCATGGACACCAAACCAAAAACTGGAAAGAAATCAGTCAATTAAATGGGTGGCTTAGGGACCTTTGTGACCAGGAGAACTATGTTTTCATTGACAATAGGGACTCATTCAGGGACTCAAGGTTATTCAAACAAGATGGCCTTCACCTTAACAAAATGGGCACTAGCTGTTTATCAAGAAGGTTTAACAAGGCAATATCAAATCATTTAAATTCATAAATGAGGGAGACAAAGAGATGGGGATGATAGTAAATATCAAAAATTAGTCACTGCCATGAAAAACATTGACCCTAGAAACTGGAAATGTTTACTTCTAAATGGCAGAAGTTTAACAAGCAAATTTGAGGATCTAAAATATTCACTTGTAACAAATTATATACAGATTTGTGCAATAACTGAGATGTGGTGGGACACCAATGATTCATGGGACAAAAATATAAATCGATACAACCTGTATAAAAGCTATAGGGTATATAGAAAGGGAGGAGGGGTAGCCATCTATGTGGCAAATAGTATTCAATCTGAAGAAATATAAAGGTCTTCAAATGACCTAGAACACATTTGGGTCAAAATTACTCCATGCAAATCATCTAAAATAGTGATAAGCACAATATACAGGCCACCAGCAATCAAAAAGGAAGATGACCTTGCCCTCTTGAACCAAATACAAGAATTAAATCCAGCTGATAGAATTTTGTTATTGAGGGATTTCTACCTTCCAGGGGTTAATTGGGTGATATTAATGGGGTCAACTAAAACAGAGGCTAACTATTTGGAGGCATTCAACACTATAGAGTTGGAACAGAATGTAGGAGAGCATACCATGGGAAACAAAATATTAGACTTGATCCTTACAAATATGGGTCAAAACATTAAATTGTAAAAGTAACATCCCCCTGAATACTAATGACCAAGTTACTACTGAGTTTGAAATAAAGGAATCATATCAGAAATTAACAGGGGCTACCTCTATGGTCAACTTTGATAAGGCTAATTTCCAAAAACTGAGGGAGAGCATTAGGGTTTGGGACTTGCAAAAATAATTTAATAACAAATCACTGAACATCATATGGAAACTGTTTTGTACTAAAATTAATCAAGAGATAAATAAAAATATACCGCACAAGATCATGTACAGTAACAAAGGAAAAACATTGAGTTGGATGACACCTAGAATGAAGAAAATGATAAACAAAAAGAAGAAACTGTATAATAGGACTAAGAACAACAAAACAGAGGTAGGGTGGCTACATTATAAGTCGGCAGTAAAAAGGGTGAAAATGGAGCTAAAAAAGGTCAAAGCAAAGTATGAATTAAAACTAACTACACATACCAAGGATAACTATAAAGCCTTCTACTTGCAAATAAAAATAAGAAGGGGACAAATAGCAGTGTGGACCCTTAAAATATCAGAATGGTCAAATCATATCAGAAAAGGGAATGGCTGATTTACAAAACTCTTACTCTTACTTTACTTCTGTATTTAATCCTAGAACACTTTCAAATACAAACATTGAACCTCCTACAAATGAAGTTAGTCAGTTACATATAGACCTGGAGGATGTAAAACCAGACTTAGAAAAATAAACCCCAATAAATCCCTGGGCCTGATGGATTATACCCAAGAGTAATAAAATAACTATGGGAGGAAATTGCTCCACCATTGACATATATATGCCAAACTTCATTGGATAGAGACAAAGTAGTGGACCACTGGAAAGTAGCATCAGTCATTCTGCTATCTAAGAAGGCTCTAGAGCAGATCCATACAACTACAGGCCAGATAGTTTATGGAGAATACTGGATGGGCAACTGTGCAGAACCAGTGTGTTCTACCACAGAGGGATTCTGATTTCCTCTGACCTTGACAGCGAAGCTCGAGAGGTCCATGGGAATCAGAATCCTGAGATGGCAAAACACACTTGTTGTGCATAGAGTTGCTCATCCTGTATTTTTTTAAAGGGTATAGTACTGTGTGACAAATGTGTTTTGTGAGTTCTTTTGCGTTCCAAATGGAACTGACTCATGCAGTCTCTAGAGGTTCTAGAATGCTGTTTTTCCACAGTAGGGTAGAACAGCATTCCATGACATTGGAACTGTGGTAGAACAGCATTTTGAAAGGGATGGAATTCTATTCAGAACAACACTCAACTATACACTATAACATAAATTCCTTCTAAGATACTGGAGGGCATATTAAAAGATAACATAACTACCTTTATGGAACAACATAATCTAAGGGACATAACTCATCACGGTTTTACAAAGGGGATATCTTGTCAAACAAATATGCTTCAGTACTATGACAGGGTAAACAGGCACTTGGACAGGGGAGAGTCAGTGGACATAGTGTACCTGGATTTCTCAAAGACTTTCCATAAACTGCCTCACTCAGAATTACTGGAAGTTCTTAAAAACATGGGTATCCAAGCCACAGTAGTTAACAGGATAAAAGCATGGTTAACTCTTAGAAGACAAAGAGTCTGTAGCAAGGGGCTCTTTACAGATTGGGCAAATGTGTTGAGTGGGGTGCCTCAGGGATCAGTGCTGGGGCCCTGCCTATTTAACATTTATGTAGCATCTATACAGTATGAACATAATAATGTATGGCTCACAAAATTTGCAGATGACTGCCGGATAGGAGCTGTAATAACAAAAGGGGAAGGATCAGGGTCTCTACAATCAGCACTAGATCATGTACAACATTGGACCTCCAAATTCAAGTTATAGTATTTCTGAACAAAGAGAAATGCACAGTGATGCATATGGGCAGAAGAAACCCAGCTCATGTATACACTTTGGAGGGTAATACTGAAATAGGTCACTGAGGAAAGAGATCTGAGGATTCTGGTCTCTCAAGATATGTCATTTTCATCACAATCTAAGAATATTGTGCAGAAGAGGAATAGAATATTGAACTGTATGCTTAGGCATATAGAAAGTAGAAACAGGGAGGTGATCCTCCCATTGTACTCATCTCTGGTCAGGCCCATTTTGGAATATGGGTCACAAGTCTGAGCCCCCTATAAAAAGGGTGACATTGCTTTGATAGAAAGGGTACAGAAAAGGGCTACATGAAGTATCAGTAACTTAAAAGAGAAAGATTATAAGCCAAGACTAGATCTGTTTCCCTTAGAGTACAGGAGAAGAGGAGGAGGAGGCATGTGCCTGGTTCATAAAGCATGGTCTGATGGTGAACTATGGTAAGACCTTGGCTTGGAAACCAGAGACTTGGTCTATAATACCTGTGCACACCCCCTCTAATTAAAGAATAAAAAAACAGGTCAGTAAAGGGTAAAAACTGGTTTAGTCAATGAGTGGTACATACCCGGAATGGGCTCCCTCTTGAGGTGGTAAGTAGCTGACACATACACTTCTTTAAAACCAAACTAGATAACTTCTTTAGAGAACAAGGACATCTGTACACCATATGAGCACATGATGAGCATAATGGACGAAAGTCTATATCGGTTCTATATATACCTATGATACCTATGAAATAGTCAGTTAATGTTTCAGGATACTTGCTACTTGAGGACAAATCTATAGCTGTACTGGTACCAAACTGGAATTTGATTAAAATTGAATAAAAACAAGATAAATGATTGTATACTACTATCATTAGCACATTTCAGAGCACAACTACTAAGCTCCTTCAGTAGGCACTGTAACTGCTTTGGTTAAAACATCTTAAATATCATAAACTGTCATAAGTATATTAATGTTTTAAACATACGATTGCAACTCTGTCAGTGTAATTTGCCATTTTTGTATTGTTTTTATATGTTTGGACGCATCTGCAAAAGATAATGTATTTTCTCAATTATGCTATCCAATAAACAAATTGATTGATTAATTGAGGCAGTTGGTGTCATTTTCATTTTTACCAGGCTTTCAGCATTCAGAAGTTAATGCTATGACATATATTAATTGTAAAAACCTTCATGCAATAAAAATGACATGATTCTTGCAAGCTGGTGTGGAGAGTCATGCAGCCAACAAGCTGCTACTTACAAAGTTGTAGATCCCAAATGAAGGGCACTCTAAGGGGTTTAGCAGACAAACAAGTTTATTGTAGTCAATAGGTAGGGTTGACATGCTAAAAATATATTTTACTGCACAAATGTAACATAGGCAAAAATCACTTTCTACTGTGTAATACATTATTAATTTGATAGCAGGTCTATATAGAGGTAGGCTATTTTTGTGTGCATATATTACAATGTAGCAAGGAATTTTACCTATTTTACATTTCTGCAATAAAAAAACAAATAGCTTTTACATTCCAATCCCACCCACTAAAGATATTAAAATTATTTTTCAATCTCCTCCTAAACCTCTTCAGAGTGTAAGTTAGTTGGGATCTAGGTTCATTTTGAGGGCATGCATAGCTGGCCCTGAAGTGCACCAGGTCCCTGCATTTCTGATGGGCTATCTTCAGTTTAGATTTGCATACTACATTACCCTACTGACACAGGCAGGCTCACACACACAGCAAGGCAGGCTTATCTCCTAGTTTGGCTTATAAGTCTACAATAATATACTTGATCTTGAATAACCAACTGTGTTGTGGTCAAGAGACAACTCCAGTTATTATGACTGCTTAGCAAGAGCTATGCTGATGTCTTTCTGATGTATACAGAGAAGTGGATTCCAAGGACATGGTCATGGATGGATACTGAATGGACCACAGCTGACTCCTTACACTGAGGGGAGTTGAAGCACATTTCTCCACTTCCTCTGCATTCATTAAAATGTGCTTCCTTCCCTCCTCCTACCAAACTATTTTCTTACTCCCTAGGCAGAATTTGCTCTGTTTGCATTGTCCAGTTGCATAAACAATTGGCTGCATCTTTTGTTCTCCAGATGGGGCCTTCCAAAAATGAGATCAAGAGCCTGAACTAGATGGCCCATTGTAGCCTGTGAAAGCACTATTGTAAATGTGTGCTTTCAAGAAACAGGACAGACTGACAGATTCCTGATAGATGTGCAAGATGGCAGAAGCACATATAACTTCTTGCAGCCACTAGTTGTCCTAGCCAGGACCATGAGGATCAAGCTTGCATACATATGTTTTTGTAAGGGTTTCTTTCTTGCTGATTAACCTGAGATTTCAGTGCAAAAATATAGTGCTTCAATGGCTTCTAAAAACTTGTGCACATCGCCATCTTGCTTTCTTGGATTACTTCTATTTATTTTTTAGGTAAGTAGATCAGTCTTACAAAAGCTTCTTTTAAGGTGGGGGGCCTCCAAACTGGGTTGCAGCTCACTGTCATCTGTGTCTCTGGCTCTTAGTCACCCATGGCCATATTAGATGGAGAAGCACTCACTCCCCACTGACAATGAGGCAGAAACTGAGACAGCATTGCAGGTCTGGCGTAGGTAGTAATTCTCTAGTTATGCATCACACTTCTAGGTATTAGATGCCTTTTTTAAATGCTCTATTATTGGCTCCTGCTTGGCTTTTGCCATTGCAACAAAGTGGTGGTATTTCTTTGTGCCCCACCCTGCCTTTGCTAGTACTCCCCTTTAGCTTGGTAGCACCTCTGGACCAGCTGGACAGTCCTCACTCACATGCAGTCAGGTGAGAAGGCATAATTTCTGTTTTCTTTCTACTTGCTACTTTGCTCAGAGCATATGGTTCCATCAACAAACCCTTCCAGCTGGGATAGGTGCCAAGTAGTAATAAATAACAATGAAAGGGGCTTAACCACTGAGCCATTTCACTTTTTCGATTAATACGCTCCTATTCAAGCATTATTTTTCATATAAACATATTTTTGCTCCTTCCCATGTTAGTTATTTACTACTGGGATTGCAGTGAAATTTTTATTTGAGGGGTGCATTTCTTTGTTCTATAATAAAGATTTTTGTTTAGCTGTCAGAGCCCTAAAATCTGAGTCCACTGATATCCTGGTCTGGAAATAATAATTTAAGGGCAGGTTTTTAAATAAATGCCATTGTAGCTCTGAGTGGAGCAGACTGCATTTTTGGAGAAACACTGAGATGCCTGAGTGAATGCATTTTGATTTTGGATGGCTATAATGTTAGCGATTTTATTTATGGGTTGCCATTGCAGGGTTTTATTTAACTCTAAAAATTGATTAGCGTTTTGCTCATAAAAGTCCTAAAACATTGTGAAAAGGCATAGCACTTGCCTCACTGTGTTTAACAAACATAACACTTCAAGGGCTGGTGCCAGGAAAAAGGACACAGATTTGTAGGGAACTGGCAACAGTTTTGGAAGCGAAAGTTCTTTAAATTTGATGGACTGCATCTGACTAAGGAGGGAGTCAGTGCATTGGGGCAGAAGTTTGACGTCTTTGCAGAATATTTAAACTAACAAATGGGGAGGGGGTGCAGCACCCCATACGTCAAATGGGAAGAACATCCCTTCCCCCTCAGCTAGTGGTCAGACAGGGATTCAGCATGTTTGTAGTTCATTTGCATCACCAGGTAAGAAAAAAGGTCCATCTCCCCATACGACACACAGAGGAAATGCCAGACCTCACCCAACAACTAACACACCAAAATCTGGCCAATGGAAAATCATGTACACAAATGCTCAAGCCTGGGAAATAAGATCCCAGACCTGCAGGCAATAATGTCAGAGGCTAAACTGGACATAGTAGCAATTAGCGAGATGTGGTTTAACAGTAACCACACTTGGGAGACTTCAGTACCTGGCTATGTACTGTTCAGAAGAGACCGAGGTACAAAAAGGGGGGTGGAGTGGACCTGTATGTCAATGAAAATATCAAAGCTAAAGAAATTCAGAATACACATAAGGAGCCAGAAGAACTATGGGTCACCCTGGAAACAGGAAATGGGAAATCCATAAGAATTGGGGTTGTCTACAGGCCCCCAGATCAGGGGGAGGACATAGACATATTACTGTTAGAAGATATACAAAACATGACAGCTAAAGGGGAGGTTCTGATAATGGGAGATTTCAACATGCCGGATGCAGATTAGTCAATACCAGCAGGAACATCTGCCAGAACTAGACACATGATGGATTTCCTGCAGGGGGAGGGCCTCAAACAACTGGTACAACAACCCATAAGACAGGGCTATCCTAGATCTAGTACTGACTAACAGGGAAGGGATCACAGATCTCCAGGTAGAAGGTCACCTGGGGGCCAGTGACTATCACATGGTATGGTTCAATTTGGCCACTACAACTAAATCATCCCATTCCAAGGCAAAAATATGAGACTTCAGAGGAGCTGACATTGATAAGATGGCCAACAGAGTTAAGCTAGCCTTGGCAAAAAGAAACACTAGTGAGGGGGTACAGGCAAGTGGGCAAGCATTAAGGATGCAATACTTGAAGCAACATCCCATTGTGTTAGACAGAAAAGGAAGTGCAAAAGAAGAAGGAAACCACTTTGGTTCTCAAATACAGTAGCAGAAAAGGTCAGAGCCAAAAGGCTGGCCTTCAGGAAATATAAGGGAACACAGTGGGATGAAGATAGGGAGGCATACCAAACTGCCTTAAGGGAAACAGGGAAGACAGTAAGGCAGACAAAGTCCCAAACTGAGGAAATACTAGCACAAACAGTAAAAGAAGGTGACAAGACTTTCTATAGATACATTAGTGAAAGGAGAAAGTCCAGAAGGGGTATTGCTAAGCTCAAAGGAGAAAAGGGGGCATGTGATGAGGAGGACCCTGTAAAAGCATCTATCCTAAATAGATACTTTTGCTCAGTATTTACTGAAGAGAAGAAAGGGCAGGGCCCACAGCTCAGCACCATGGACACAGGGTGGGATGGAGGTGAGCACTACTCCCTTCACAAAATAAAGGGTCTTACAAGAGCTCGCTAAGCTCAGCGTGGACAAGGCAATGGGACCTGATGGCATACATCCCAGGGTACTAAAGGAGCTAAGGGTGGAACTAGCAGAGCCATTAGCAAAACTGTTTAGTGAGTCTGTAAGCATGGGAGAGGTCCCAGAAGACTGGAGAAGGGCTCATGTGATCCCACTCCACAACAGTGGTAGCAGGGAGGAGGCAGGGAACTACAAACCAGTCAGTCTTACCTCACTAGTGGGCAAGATTATGGAGGCCCTTCTTAAGGAAAGGATAGTGCAACACCTGGAATCCGTAGGGGCACAGGATCCAAGACAGCATAGGTTTACAAAAGGAAGATCCTGTCAAACGAATCTCCTAGATTTCTTTGACTGGGTAACCAGAGTGGTGGACCAAGGGAGAGCAGTTGATGTCGCCTACCTTGACTTCAGCAAAGCTTTCAACACTGTTCCACATAGAAGATTGATAAACAAGCTTGCTATGCTCAGGGTGGGTCAGAAGTTGTTCAACTGGGTGGCAAACTGGTTGATGGGCAGAAAACAGAGAGTGGTGGTAAATGGTATGCAGTCAGAAGAGATGCAAGTCACAAGTGGGGGTACCTCAGGGATCAGTCCTGGGGCCAGTCCTCTTCAATATCTTCATCAGTGACATTGCAGATGGACTAGAGGGTAAGACTTGTCTGTTTGCAGATGACACCAAGATCTGCAACAGAGTAGATGATCCAGATGGGGTGGGCAGAATGAGAAGAGATCGGGATAAACTAGCAAAATGGTTGGAAGAGTGGCAACTGGGATTTACTGCAAAGAAGTGCAAGATCAAGAGGAAGAGAAACCCTGAAGCCACTTATAGGCTGGGAGAGGAGTTGCTGGCAGTCACAAAGGAAGAAAAAGACTTGGGCATCATCATCATCGATGACCTGAAATCATCCAAGCAGACCTCTAAAGCAGTAGGTAAGGCTAGGGGGATGTTAGGGTGTATTAGTTGGGGTATCACAAGTTGTAAGAGGGAGGTAATAATCCCTCTTTACAAGACACTGGTTAGGCCCCATCTGGAGTAATGCATGCAGTACTGGAGGCCACACCTTCACAAGAACATTAACCAAATTGAGGCAGTCCAGAGAAGCACAACCAAAATGATGCAGGGACTGCATCAGACAACGTATGAGAACAGATTAACAGAGCTTAATATGTATACCCTAGAGCAAAGGAGGGAGAGAGGAGATATGATCGAAACATTCAAACACCTTAAGGGCATTAACAAGGTGAAAGAGTCTAACATGTTTCAATATAAAAAAAATAGCAGGACAAGATGACACAGCATGAGATTAGAGGGAGGCCGATTAAGGGGTAATGTGAGGAAGTTCTTTTTCACAGAAAGGGTGGTGGATGCATGGAATGGCCTACCTCAGGAAGTGGTGGCTATGAATACAGTGCAGGGCTTCAGACAGGCTTTGGATAGGCATAAGGGAGCAATACAGATGAGTATTAATAGATAGGCCACTGACAGCAAAGGACGATGGCACATTTATAAGGCAGAAAAAGGAATGGGCAGACTGGATGGGCCTTGTGGTCCTTATCTGCCGTCAACTTCTATGTTTCTAGAAAACCTATATAAACACTTTCTGTACAGTTAGTATTGTCCCAAGAAAAAACTGCTAATCAATTATTTAAAACCCTGCCATTGGGTCTTAATTGATTATCCCTCTGTTGCTTACTGTTTAAAATTTCTGCAGCATGGAATTCTTTTTTTTTATCACAATAAATGGAACTTGCACCTTTTGCTGATCAGCTTACACACATTTCAACTGTGCAAGTAACTCTTTATTATGGTTGCACAGCAAGGGCTATGCTGGTGTCTTGCTGACATATACAGAAAAAGTGGCTCTGGGCATGTGGCCATTGCTGGATATTGAATGCACCACAGCTGATTCCTTTCCCCAAGTGGTGCTGAAGCACATTATTCTGCAAATCTCTCTATGTCCTCTCCATTTATGAAAATGAGCTTCTTTCCACTCACCCACCACACAATTTTCTTACTCCCACCATGAATCACATTTGGTTGGACTTGTGAGAGATGGATGCTTACTATGCACTCTCTGTCTTGTGGAGCAGGGCAGAGAAGCAGGGAGACATTGCTTGAAAAGTTCTTATAAAAGGTATGCCACCTAAGCCTGTAAAGTTTGTCTCCTTACTGGAATAACTTACTGCAAACCTCTGTTGTGTGAATTCTGTTTGTCTGGTTTCTCTCCTTTACAGGAAGAAGGCCAACTGGGGGCCCAGGGAGTTTCCTTCGTAGTGGTGTGGGATTGTAGAGTGAGAAGAATGGCAGCTCTGAATGGCTTAAAGGATCCAACGTGAGGCCCGCACCTTCTACAAAGTTTACAAAGTTTATGACCAGCTTCTAACTCCAGAAGTCTCAGGAAGGGATGTATTAATTCCTTTGACTTTTGACTTATTGACACACATATTTATTTTTTATCTGATATGTAAATTTTGTAATTGTAGTCTTTTTTCTACATACTTTCACATTTGATACCTGTGCTTTAAAGAAATATTTTCGCATGTTATTTTACTTTACGATGAAGACATAGTAGAAGTTTTTAGTCTTGACAGTTATTCTGTGGTATAAACTAGGTAACCCTTGCATAAGACATTTAACTTTTTTACTTAGTGAAATTAGCTATATATTTTATTATTCTTATTTCTCTGTTCACGCCATGTGCAAATTAACACACGTGAGTAGTCCCTACTGTAGTGCATGCATGGTGTGGTTATTTCAGCTGATCCTTGACCTACAATGAGTGTGCTGCTCTTGTGTTCCTGGAGTGTTTTTTTTTTTTTTGTCATTTTTGTGGCTTTCAAGCAAAACCTTCCCTGCCTTCGTACAACTAAGAAACAGCTTTTCTTTTATTTGTTTGAGCAATATAAAAGTGAGCAGTCCAAGACAGCATGCCCAGACCACATTCTCCACAGTTAAGCTTCACATTTTGCTGCTACAGCTCTACAATGTGTGTGGAGAGTTTTAACGATTTGCTACATGTATATTTATTTATTACTAGCTGCAGTCACAGTAGATATATGGTGATAATGGCGTGCACAACAGTAATTGAGGACTGGCTATTTATAAAAGTACACTGCTGTGAACCACTTTCAACCGACTGAAAAGTAAGCTCTTTTTGTCTTTATTATAAAAGACTTGCCCTCACAGTGATAACACTATATAATTGGTTGACTACAGTGTTTAATTTGGGAGTGATAAAGTATATAATCTATTTTTAACCCTTTTTATAGCCCTTAAAACAGGGAAAAATAAACATTCAATTACCATATAGCCTCTCAAAGGATTAAGTACAAATTTTTGTTTCTTTTTGACCTAGTGAGCAACTTAAAAGAAATCTGCCATGGTGAGCCCACTTATGACCTAAAAGGCCCCTTTAAGCAGGTGACTCTGAGATTTTTACTACTTACAATAACTAACATGAACTATAGTGAATACAGCTTTTCAATAGCTTTTCCAAACAATATCCACAGCTGTGTGTTGTTTTTGCAATCTGATGATACCAAAGACAGTGCCATACCCCATTGCCTCCACAGGAGCTCTCTGAAGTTGCACCACTTGTCTCCTGTATACTGTTAATAGTAAATCATGGGCCTTTCTAAGCAAAATCAAGCTATAGTCAGCATGCCACAAACAAATCCCAATAGCTCAAGAACTGTAAGTGCTAGACACAAAGTATGAGTGGCAAAGTTCTTCAGCACAAAATTATCTTTTCAGTGGTGGTATGCAAAGAATAATATGTAATTTCATTTTTTTCTATGCTGGTTGAAACAGTAATTTTTTTTTTTTTACTAAAACAGGCAACATAAGCCATACACACCATACCATAAACAAATACGAATAACTCCTAAAGTATACATGATATATACAGAATATCAGTGGCGAAGTTGTTCAGCAAAAAATTACCTTTCCAATGGTGCTATGTAGTCAAATATATATTATATTCTGTTACATTATATATTAAAATATATAAGTGACTTCTCCAGACATTGCCAGGGCACATTAGAGGTCAGTAACTGACTTCTGTAGGCGTCCTCAGGACACACCAGTGTATTTTACTGATGCCTACAGGCATCGGCTAGGAGACAATGAGATACCAAGCAGACAAGGTTGGGCAAGATTGCTACTACAAACTGACACAGAAGGACAGAGAACTTTCTCCTTTCAACTTCTGACCATGTCTTGATTTTGCCTCCTAAAAAAAAAAAAACACATTGGGGGTGGTTAAATAACTGAACCAATGAAAAACTTTAAAATGCTAAACTACTTTTTGTATATTGGACCTAAGTTTTTAAAAATTTAGTTTAATGGTGTGTGTAGACAAATATTGCATTGTCTTGTGCCTTTTGTTTGCTAAACAAATGGGATTGCCAATAAAAGGCAATCTTCCGGGAGACATTTTGGAAGCTGCATTGCTGCCCTATTTGCAGGCACCTCTCTGATCTGAGGGAGGAGGTTGCTCATCTCCATGCTGACCTGGCAATGATTCAGAAAACCTGCTCCCCCACCCAGAGACCACCCAGGCCACTGCCACTGCCTCAGAGGTTGCCAAGAAAGAGGAGTAGTTGGAACACGGTGGGCTCAGGGAGGGTGAGGGTGGTAGAACAGAGGCACATCTCTCCAGTTGCACCTCTCCACAATTCATTCATCACTATGGTGGAGCATGGTTCCTCTATGGAGGCATCCACAGTGGAGACCAAGGAGAATGCTGTGAACCTCCACAATGGAGACCCACAGGAGGATAGCACAGGACCCCACAGGGGAAGGAAGCAACTCCTGGTGGGGGACTTGATTTTTAGGGAGGTAGAACTGGGGTAGGGAAGGGAAAGGGAGGTAAGGTGCCTGCCTGGAGCCATGGCTTGGAGGGACAGGAAATGAATCCTCAGGATCATGGGAGCAGCTGGAAGGGGGAGTGAGCAGGATGTAATATCCACCTATGGATGAATGACCTGGCTGATAATGGGATCAGAGCAGTGCAACAGGAGTTGGTGGAGTTGGGGTGGGGTCTTAGACAAGTAGCACACATGGTAACTTTCTCTGATGTGCTCTTTGTCTATGGCATGAATGAGGCTAGGGTACTCCACACCATGGGATTAAATGACTGTTGAAAAAGTGATGCAGAGCTCAGGGATTTGGCTTCATTGGGTACTGGGGCTTCACCTGGAGGGATGCAGGCCTATACAGGTGTGATGGTCTGAATCTATCCTGAAAAGGAACCAGGATCCTAGGTGATGGGTTTAAATGCTTCATTGGCAAGCATTTAAACTAGCCAATGGGGGAGGCACTGAAAAGGAGAAGGAAAATCCTAGCCCACCCAAAAAAAATCAGGGAAGTAGTGAGGTAAACACCAAGATAGAGCAGTCAATAGGGATAAGGGCAGGGGTAAATGGAGAAAAAGACAACGGCAGTAAGGACAGGGATGGGGCAAAAAGAAATAAAGACAGAAAAAAATGAAGGGTAATGAGTACTAGTGCCCGTAGTCTAGGTAAAAAGCTCCCCGAAATGGTGGCCTTGATGGAAAGGGGATGCCTGGATTTTGTGGCAGTCACAGAAAAATGGTACACAGAGAACCGTGACTGGGATGTCAACATACCAGGGTACACATTATACAGGAGGGACAGGGAGGGAAGAAGAGGAGGAGGAGTAGTAGCTCTCTGTGTAAGGGAATGGATCAAAGCAACAGAACTAAAGGGTTAACAGGGAGGAGAGAAGGCACTGTGGGTCACCCTGGAGACTGGAAATGGCTCCACAATCTGCACAGGGTTTGTATGCAGACCCCAGTCTCAGGGGGAGGAAATGGACAAGAAAATGATAGAAGACATCCTTGGGATGGCAGAGAAAGGTGAGATATTGCTGATGGGGGACCTGAATATGCCAGATGTTAACTGGAGCACCTTTGTTGCAGCCACATCCAAGAGCAGGGTCATTCTAGATGTCCTACAGGGGGCATGCCTCAGACAGCTAGTTTTGGAACCCACTTGGAAAGGAGCAGTCTTAGACCTAGTACTCTCAAATGGAGAAGGAGAGAGGATCTCTGATCTTGAAGTGGGTAGCCATCTGGGAACAAGTGACCACCAAACAGTGTTGTTCACGATAAACTTAGCTGTAGAGTCAAGCCACACAAAAGTGAAGGTATTGGACTTCAGAAGGGCTGATTTTGTTAAAATGGGAGAGTGCCTCAGGAACGCACTAGCAAACAGGCAAGAAGGTGGGGTAACAGTGGGAAAACATCAAAACTGCCATCACAGAGGCAACAAGCCTTTGTGTGATGCAATTAAACAAATCAAAATGAAAGAAAAAAACACTATGGTTCTCAAAAGAAGTGGCGGGGAAGGTAAGGGAGAAAAAGATAGCATTCAGGAAGTATAAGGAAACACAGAAGGAGCAGGACAGAGAACTGTACCAGTTAAAGCAGAAGGAAGCAGGGAAGGCGGAAAGAATAGCAAATGCTGAGGAAAAGATAGCCAACTTGGTTAAGAAGGAGGATAAAACCTTTTATAGGTACATTAGGGAGCAAAGAAAGATAAAGGCAGGGATACAGGGGTTGAATAAAGAGGAAGGTGGTTGGGCAGAGAGCAACAGTGAAAAAGCAGGGATACTGAACAAATATTTCTGCTCAGTATTCACAATGGAAAGGGAGGGGGAGAGACCTAATCCAGTCAACAGAAGCCCTCTGGATAGGGGGATTGATAATAGTCCTTTCATAGAAGAAAGGGTTCTGAAAGAACTCTTAAAACTGAAAGTGGATAAAACAATGGGGCCTGATGGGATTCACCCCAGAATTCTAAAATAACTAAGGGAAGAACTAGTAATACCACTGACTACCCTTTTTAATAAATCATGGGAAGATGGTGTGGTACCTGAGTACTGGAGAAGGACGGATGCGATTCCCCTTCACAAAAGTAGGAGCAAGACAGAGGCAGGAAACTACAGACCTGTCAGTTTGACTTCAGTGGTAGGGAAAATGATGGAATCACTTCTGAAGGAAAGAATTGTTGAGTACCTAGAGGCCAGTGGGGCACATGACCCAAGGCATCATGGATTCACAGCAGGAGGGTCATGGCAAACAAATCTAATTGATTTTTTTGACTGGGTGACCAAAGTAGTAGACCAGGGAGGGGCTATGGACATGGCCTACCTAGACTTCAGCAAGGCATTTGATGCAGTCCTACACAAAAGATTAATAAACAAATTAGCCAGCCTGGGAGTGGGTTCCAGGGTGGTAGTCTGGGTAAAACACTGGCTGGACAACAGGACACAGCAGGTAATAGTAAATGAAGTCCGCAGTGAAGAAAGGAGGGTTACTAGTGGGGTACCACAGGGTTCAGTACGGGACTGGTCCTTTTTAATGTCTTTATAAGTGACATTGCAGAGGGATTGGAGGGGAAGGTATGTCTCTTTGCAGATGACTCAAAGATCTGCAACAGGGTTGATATGCAAGGTGGGGTGGAAAGGATGAAAAGGGACTTGGCAAGGTTGGAGGAATGGTCAAATGTATGGCAGCTTAGATTCAGTGCAAAGAAGTGCAAAGTAATGCACCTGGGAAACAAAAACCCAGGGCACGAGTACACAATGGGGGATGAGATATTGACAACAACAAAAATGGAAAGGGACCTGGGGGTAGTCATATCATATGACCTAAAGGTGGGCCAGCAATGTGAGAAGGCAGTAAGGAGGGCTGGGGGGGATACTGGGATGCTTAGGGAGAGGCATCACCAGTAGAAAACAGGAAGCTGTTGGCCTTCTGTGCTGACAGTTGGTAAGACCACATCTGGAGTACTGTGTACAGTTCTGGAGACCCCATTTCCACAAAGACATAGACAAGGTGGAGGCTGTCCAGAGGAGGGCAACCAAAATGCTGCAGGGTCTGCACCAGAAGACATATGAAGAAAGACTAAAGGAGCTTAAGATGTATAGCCTTGAGGAAAGGAGGGAGAGGGGGAACATGATAGAAACTTTCAAATACCTCAAGGGAATCAACAAAGTCCAAGAGGGTAGCATCATTCAAAAAAAGAGATGTGCAAGAACAAGGGGGCACAATTTGAAGATAGAGGGGGACAGCTCAGGGGTAATGTGATGAAGTATTTCTTCACAGAGAGGGTTGTAGATGCATTGAACAGCCTTCCTGAGGAGGTCATAGAGTCAAAAACAGTGGGGGAATTCAAGCATGCATGAGACAAACATAAGGCAATTCTAGTTGGGGGTAGGAGGAAGTAGTCTGTTGGTTAACTAGGATCTGCAGCTTATCTGTTAGGTAGGGAAATGGGCAGACTAGGTGGGCCAACTGGTCCTTAACTGCTATCAAATTCCATGTTTCTATGTTTCTTTGAATTATCTGATGGCATTCCTGAAGAAATGGGGGGGTGATCTAGGAGCAGGGAGGGTGGGGGGAAGGGGAAAGATAGGCAGAAGAATAGAAGGAGGGGGTGGAGCTTGGTGAGGTTAGAATTGACAAGCAGGTAGAAGGAAGGGAGTGCACAGGTGATTTCATGATTGACAGGTGAAGGTGGATGATGTGTACACCTGTGGAGTTACAGGATTGGCCCAGGGGTGTGGTTTGGAAGGGTCCATGCCAGGGAACCTTTTGGGGGTTAATAAGCTGAGGACTGGGCGCTTTCTGCCTCTTTCTGCTGGGATTTTCATTTGGAGTGATCTCAACACAGTGTTTGGCAATTTTTCTGAGTGATTTACCCCACTAGGTAATATATGGCAACTCTAGGGCCTAGTTATCTAGGCCTGGAAAGGCTTCATACTGCTTTTTGTGTTTTACTGGGAATATTATGCTTGGTGAAATTATGGTTTTGGGGGAACTAGAGAAACCCCTCCTGGATTTGTTAATGAATAATTTGACAATTTTTTTTTTCAGTTTTTTTTGGTTGGGAGTTTGGGCCTGTTGGTCATGTGGCAGGTGGGCAGCAAGCCCTATTTTTCCTCAGATTAGGCATTATTATTTAAAAAAAAAAAAAAACAGTGAGAACAAAGTGCTGATATTTTATAGGAGCATTTTTGTAACAAATTTCCTTCCTGTGATTAGTGTTTTTCTTACATCCAGTTGATTTTGCTCCTTGTCAATGGGTATATGAAGTTTTGTGGTGGTTTTGTAGTTACAGTCCTGGCATGGTTTGAGGGGGGGTTTTGCTTTTGGATTTTGCATTTTCACGTCTTCAGGGTCTTTTATGGTTTTGAGTTTGCAGACTTCGCGCAGAGTTTTTGCTACGAAGTCTACTGGACATGGATGTTTTGAGGTTTGGGGTGCAGTGGAAAAGTGTGGAAGATGCAAGGATGTCTTGCAGGGTCTTTTCAGTCCTCAGTCTGGTGGATCATCGTGAAAGGGCCGGAGTGATAAACAGTAGTGAGGAGCACACCGGCTATGGTCGGTGAGCTCAGGGTCGAGTATCCTGGTCAGGAGGAGACAAGGTTTTCACCCGCGTGGCACTGAAGAAAAGAAAGGGCCATGTGTTTGAAAGGGCAGAGGGCCCTGATTTATGAAAATGGGAAGTTTTCTGGGTCACTGAGCGAGCGACTGCATGGGGATAGAGCTGTGGGCTACAGCAAGCAGGCCACATGGCCATGTAGCGATGGTGTTTGACATCCCCACCATGTGCTCGAGACTATTTGACATGGACAGCCTATGTTGGGGGGGTCCTTCTTTGCAGCAGAGCTACTCCTTTGTGGCTGCCTCATGGTACTATGCAATTTGGGGGAAGTTTTGCTGGGTCACAGAGCAAGCAACTGCATGGTAGGCCAGAGCGGTGGGGCTGCGGTCGCATGGCAATGGGGTCTAACATCATCGCCACGAGGTCTAGAGGATCACATGATACATACAGGTGGCTAAAATTTAATGGACAAATTGTGAGGACCTCATATGAAACCCTGCACAACAGCAGGAGTTGTACCTAATTGTTTTAGGCGGTATTAAAATACCCCTGCAAAAAATTAAAAATTAAAAAAATAAAGTGTGGGACCTTAAGGAGGGAGGTGTCTACATTTTTAAAGGATATATATCAAGTGATCTAATTTAGAGACCTTGTTCAGTTCCATAGATAAGTGAACTTACAATCACTCCTTTTCAGGTGAGCTAGCAATAGCAGGCACTGTTGCCAGAAGGGACCAGGGAGAGAAGTTTTGATGGGGGGAGGGGGAGCTAGGGCAGGATGTCTGTGGCAGGGGGCAATTGTCCCTGCATATATGTAGCATTCACAAACAATACAGCCTCTGGCTGGGTGGCTCAAGAGGATCTGGACATAGGCCTCTGCTGACACTGGCTCGAGCAATTGGGGTTCATACTGCGACATGGCATGTCTGGGGGAAGGTGAGAACAATGGGGAGCAATTTCAGATGGCCTAGCAATAGGGCATATCTGACTCTATACATCACAAGAAGGTCCCTTTGGAAGGGTGTAAAATGAGAGTTTGTGGAAACAGTATGGGGGTGCTAGCGGGAGCTGCTGACAAGACATTTATTGCACATGGGTGGGGGGGTGCCTTCTGATCCTGTGCAGGTAAGGAGCGAAGGATGGGGCAAGGGTTATGTCTACATCGCATCTGCGGCATAAAGTGGTTAACATATGGATATATGGGGCACCCTCCAGCTCTGGAGCAGGGGGGCGCCAGAGGTGCCGGCAGGTTTTCTCGCATTTTCACAAGGTTTAGGTTGACGGAGCTATAGCAGCATGATGGGGCTGGGGGAAAGCAAAGGGCTGCTCAATCCACATTCCTCATCCCCTGATTTTCTTGTATAGCATCTATTTCAGGAATGGAACCCAGGAAGCAGCCCACTACAGTTTCCAGTTCTCAGCTATGCTCGGAAGCAGCATCGCTGATGGGCAAGATGACAGAGCTCAGCGAGAGGGACCAGAGGACGGAAGAAGAGGAAGCAGCAGAGAGATAGAGGAAGCAGTCAGTGGTACCCCAGGGCAGGGATGCAGGTGGAAAATGGCCAAGGGGACCAGACCCAGACCGAGAACCAGCCCCTCTGCCCAACGCTGCAACAGAACCATTGCATCCAGACACAGGAGCAGGTAAACCTGTGGGTGAGCCATTAGGAGAAGGCAGCCTTAAAGTTTATATGGCAGGGCTGTTGACAAAGGTGTGAGACAAAGATTTGGACACAATGGAAACAATGTTAGGAGAACTTTAAGAAAGAAAAAGGGGGCAAAGGGGGTACAGGGGGTGAGGGGCGCTGGTGATGGAAGCAAACTTTATGATGCTCCACCAGGTTTCTCTTTGGGGGACCATAGAAACATAGAAGTTGACGTCAGATAAGGACCGCAAGGCCCATCTGGTCTGCACATTTATTTCTACCTTAAGAATGTGCCATAGGCCTGTACTCTGTCAATGGCCTATCTATTCATACTCATCTGTATTGCTCCCTTATGACTATCTCATGCCTGTTTGAAGCTCTGCACTGTATTCATATCCACCATTTCCTGAGGTAGGCCATTCCGTGCATCCACCACCCTTTCTGTGAAAAAGAACTTCCTCGCATTACCCCGTAATCGGCCTCCCTCTAATCTCATGCTGTGTCCTCTTGTCCTGCTATTTTTCTTATGTTGAAACATGTTAGACTCTTTCACCTTGTTAATGCCCTCGAGATGTTTGAATGTTTCAATCATATCACCTCTCTCTCCCTCCATTGCTCTAGAGTATACACATTGAGCTCTGTTAATCTCTCCTCATATGTTTTATGATGTAGTCCTTACACCATTTTGGTTGCCCTTTTCTGGACTGCCTCCATTTTGTTAATGTCCTTGTGCAGGTGCGCCTCCAGTACTGCACACAGTACTCCAGACGGGGCTTAACCAGCGTCTTGTAAAGACATACCAATATGAGTTGGTATGAAAATCAGAAATAGCAGTTGCATTGGCAGTCATGGGGGCCATAAAGAAGAGGAAGCCAATTACAAGGGAAAGAATTTGGACACATGGTAGGTGGGGTTTTTGATATATAGTGCCATTTTGTTAGGGAAACAGCCAGAGTTGGCCATTCTGCTGCTGACCTACATGGCCATAATCATGCTTATAAGGCCCAGAAAGGTTATGGATGGTTGGAGTATGACAACTTCCATCAACAGATGACTGCTAGGGGAGATCTGTGGTGGGACTGTACACACTCCAAGTTAAGGGTCAGAACCTTATCCAGCCAGTTGAGGGGGGTGACAAAGGGGACCAGGAAGGTGGTGACACTGGGGGGGAGCAAATCTTGCTGGGCATATAACAGAGCTGTGTGCACCTGGACCAATTGCAAATTTAAACACATTTGCTCAAAATGTAGCAGGCAGCATCCAGTAGTAAAGTGCAGGGGGACAAAGAGTGCTCTGTGGGGCAACTGGTCAAGAACACCCCTTTTGCAGAGCACAAGGGGGAAGGGGGAACAGTAGTGGATTGGGAGGTAGGGGATGAGGGTTTGGGAACAGAGGTGGGTACAGTTCCAGTTATAGGTGGAATTGAGAACCGGGGGATAGGGACCCTAAGATGGGGTTCCCAGTTGGCTAGGACTCCCATCTGGGCCAAGATGGTGGACCCCTGGACAACAGGATACCCAGATCAGAAGCAGGGGGCAATGCTGAGGGAAGGTTTCACAATGGGTTTTACATTAGCTTTTCAAGGGATTAGGAGAAGGGTGACAGTGAAGAATTTGACTTTGGTCAGAGGGAGGGAGGATGTATTTCACAAGAAAATCCTTAAGGAGAAAAGTGTAGGTAGTGTGGAAGGGCCTTTCACAATTCCAACATGTGGGGAATTCTGCATCCCTCCTTTAGGCATAGTTCCCAAGAAACAGCCAGGTGAATACCACCTGATTCACCATTTGTCCTATCCTGAGGGTTCATTTGTGAATGATGGAATAGCCATCAAACACAGCGCCATATCCTATGCATCACTGGATTCAGTGGTGCTGCTCATTACGGCACTAGACGGGGCGTGGTTAGCCAAAATGGACATCAAGTTCACCTTTAGACTGCTGCCGGTGTATCCCAAGGACTGGGATTTGCTGGGGTTCCAATTCGGGGGGGATTTATTTTGATAAGGCTATGCCGATGGGGTCCTCAGTGGCATGCTCCACATTTGAGGCTTCTAGTACATGGGTACAGTGGGTGTTTGGGCACAGGTATGGCCCCAGAAGGGTGATACACTACTTTGATGATTTCTTGTTGATCAGTGAAACTAAGAGGGAAGGAAGGGGATGTTGTGGGATTTTCAGCTTACGTGCAAGATGCTTGAAATCCATTTAGTGAGAGAAAAGATGGACGGGCCAGCCAGGGTATTGGAATTTTGGGGGATCGAAATAGACACAGTGGGAGAATGTTTCAGGTTGCCCCAAGACAAAGTGCTCTGGCTTAAGGAGCTACTGGGACAGGTGTTGGGGAGGAGGAGGGTACCTTTGGTAGTAGTAAAATTACTGAGACACCTGAATTTTGCCTGTAAGGCAATCAGTCCAGGCAGGGTTTTTCTGCGGTGGCTGGGGTGGGCCACGGGGAAGGCTAGGAAGCTGCATCACTGGGCGGATATTACAAAAGTAAAGGAAGACCTGGTGGTATGAGACACCTTCCTAGCAGACTACAATGGGATTACTTTTTGGCAGGATGAATGGGTGGATAGTGATGCCCTCCAATTATATAGGGATGCTTCGGGGGCTTTAGGCATGGGAGCATATTATGGGGATAGATGGATCTCCGAGGCCTGGCTGGACAGCTGGCAGGACAGGAGCCTGCTAAAGGATATCACCTTGTTGGAGATCTTCCCTATTTGGTGGTGCTAGTGATGTGGGGTGAGGAATTACAGAACAAGAAGGTTTTGTTGTGGTGTGACAACAAGGGCATAGTGGAGGTCATTAACAGGTGGAGGGGATCCACTGACACGGTAACCTTGGTAATGAGACAGCTGGTGCTGCTGGGGCTATGCTTTAACTTCATGTTTAGAGCTAGGCATGTGGAAAGGGTTCAGAATGAAATTGCTGTCAGCCTTTCACATTTGCAGTTCAGCAGGTTCAGGAGGCTGGCCCCTCAGGTGGAGGCGGTGAGAACAGTAGTGCCAGGACAGCTGTGGGAAATTGGGTAGCAAGAACCTGAATGTTGTACCGGAACTCATGGTCAGCCAACACGCTGAAGTCATACGAATGTGCATGGGAGGCCTTCCAAGGGTTTCAGTTGCAGCAGGGCATGATGGTAAGTCTGCCCATCACCGAAGAACAGGTAATAAGATTCATGGTGGATTGTTGGGAAAAGGGGTGGTGCATTCGAGCATGGCAGTACAATTAGCTGGTATAGGTTGAGTCTGTAGTACCAGGGGATGGCAAGAGCTGAATACCAGTGGGAGGGTGAGGTGTATGCTGTTAGGGTGGCAAAAATGGCAGGCCCAGCAGTTAGACTCCCATAGGTCCATTTCACCAGACATCCTAGCATCTGTCCTAGGGGCCTTTGATGTCATTTGCAGTTCAGCCAATGAGGCCTGCTTTTTTCAGGCAGTTTTTACCCTAATGTACAAAGAGGCCTTCCGGGTGGGGGAGGTAGTTCCCAGGAACAAAAGAGATATTGGGGAGGCTTGCAACTGGTTGAGGAACAGTACATCAGGGAGGGGCTATGTATTTATTTGCGGTGTTCAAAAACTGACCAAATGAGGTGTGAGACTCAAGTACAGATAAAACAAACCTTGGGGTGCCAAAGTGTGTGCAGTTAGAGCCATGGAGAACTACCAGGCCATTCATCCCACAGGCATGGGTCTTTGGTTCTGACATGGCAACAGTGGGTTGGTGACTTGTTACGAGGTGGGGGGAGTCTTGAAAAAGGCATTGGTGTTCAAAGGGCATGACCCTATGAATTTCACCACTCATTCATTCAGGAGCAGGGTGGCCTCTACCCTGGCCCAGAAAGGGTGGTCGGTAGAGGAAATCAAAGAGTTAGGCAGATGGAGATCAAGTGGTATGTCAGACCCTGAATTGACTGCGTTCTTGTGTTTCCTTGTATCAACAGGTGCAAGCAGGAGAAGGACCAAGTGGATTTTGGGGCACTCCTACATATACTGGGCTGAGAGACATGCAGCAGCTGGTCAACAGGGCAGGGAATACATGAAATGACTCAGAAGCCCACAGGTCTGCTGGAAAGGGGCCCGGGGCATGTGTTGGGCCCAGTTGCTTCCTTTAGTGGAAGAACTCAGACTGGTTTGGGGTAAACCAGATATCATAGTTATCCACCTTGATGGAATGACCTGGGAATGACACCTTGGGGAGTTTTGTTACAAACAATTAAGGCCAATTTATGAACCATAAAAATGCGGTGGCCAGGGGTTGAGGTAGTATGGTTGGAAATTATATCCTGGCGGGTGTGGAGACACACATTAAGCATTGGGGCAATCAAAGGGGCCAGTAAGAGGCAAACAGGAGAATGGCTGGTTTTATGAGGGAGATGGGGGAGCTACATCTCACATAAAGGGATAACGTTTGATAAACCAAATTTGTATAGGGGGATGTGGTTCATCTCTCGGATGTGGGCATGGCTTGTTTTTTGTTACCATTCTGGCGGTTAGGGGCAGTTAGGCAAGGGAGCGGGTAAAATGACCCTGCAAACTGGAGGTGGGAACTAATGGAAAGAGAGTCAGAGGAAGGGGGAAGGGCATAGAGGGCTAAAAGGGGGGTAGCTGCAGTGAGGGGAAGGTTACATGGGTCAGGGGCAGTGCACCTGGACATGATTAGAAGGAGGGTGGCAGTTATAGAAGGACTAGGGGTCGGGTTTGTGACATCCAGACCTAGCCAAAGTAAAGTGTAGGGAGTATTGATTGATGGTGGTGGGGGGTCAGATGACACATCTGAGCCCTGTGAAGGAAGGAATGAAAAGGTGAAGAACTGGACTGGCTGTGTAAATTCAATGCAAGATTGAATGGGGAAGTGTATGGACAATAAAGCAACAACTGTTATGTTGATGAAACGTGATTAAGTACTGTAATATATTTTAAATGGTGTGAATAAATCAAATTGTCTTTCATGCATCCAAAACCTGTCTGGACATTGAATAATTTCAGATGGGATGGTCAGAAGACAATTGTTCATAATTGGGTACCTGCCTGAACCTTAACACTGCTTTAAATCTGTTTTATATCTTGAACAGACACTTCAGAGTATTTTAACTAGTCAATTTTACCTCTAAATATATATAGTTGATTTCAGCAAGATGGTAGTTACGATGAAACAAGGTCTGGAAGCAGACATTGATTTATTAACTCCAATTAACTGCTCTATTTCTCCACATTTATTTGCGACTACCGATATTGGCAAAATGGGCAAAGATATGCCGCAAGAGTCACTAGAATTACACTCAACTCCTAAATTAGTAGAAAGGGGAAGTAAAAAGTATAAAAAGAACTCTGCACAGAAAAAGGAAGATAAATTAGAAAACAAGACCAAATGAGTTAAGATTATTAAAAGTAGTGTTGTGCAAAACTGAAAAATTTCTCCCATGAAATATTTCATGGAATTCATGCATTTCATGAAATATTTTGCAGGGCGAAATGCAAAATCTTGCCTGTGAAGCAAGTGAAATGTTGCCCGCGAACCGATGAAATTCACCGCTCGTGTGTGAAAATTCACCACCGTCAGATGAAATTCCACAATTTTGCCACTGACTTCCTCTCTGGTGTCAAGTGGCTCCACCCCCCTGCTGCTCACTGGCTGAAATTTGCAAAAAAAAAATCCTTGGTGTCTAGTGGTCCCCCCTGGCCAATCACTGATCTTAACTGAATAAAGCTCCCCCGAGTTACCCTCATGTCCCAAGTCCTCCCCACTCCTTGTGTTAAAAAAAAATCAAATGCCCAACTCTCTGGTGTCTAGTGGACCCTCCATCCCCCACCCTATCAGTAGATATCACACACCCCACTCCCCCCCCAGTACCCGATTGGGCCACCGGCATTGCCCACCACTCACTTCCATGGCCAGCAGCCCAATTAAGTGCTTCAATGAATTAGTGCATGTTTGTACAAGCACGTGCTCATTCATTGAGCATAGCATGGAGATTGCCTTTGTCCGGGTATTGAGTGACCTTCTAATGGCTAGAGATCGAAAGGCATGTACCATTCTGGTCCTTCTCGATCTCTCTGCTGCATTTGACACTTTTGACACTGTAGACCATGGAGTGCTGTTGGAGCGCCTGTGGGTTTTTTTGTTGTGGGCTGTCTGGTACAGTCCTCAAATGGTTTCATTCTTACCTCATGGACAGGTCCCAGAGAGTTGCCACTAGAATTTATTCCTCTGGCGCTCACTCCCTGCCTTGTGGGGTACCGCAGGGCTCCATTTTAGCTCCCATGCTGTTTGCAGTGTATATGCTACCATTGGGAGAAATCATCAGGCGATACAGTCTGGGTTTTCACTGCTATACATATGCTACTCAGCTGTATCTGTCCTTTCTCCCCAGTCAGGGTGATGCACTCTCTGTGCTGAATAACTGCCTTGCAGAGATCAGACTTTGGATGAGTTCCAGCTGGCTAAGACTGAATCCGGATAAGACTGAGGTATTGGTAGTGGACCCAGGTCATCCGGGGGCAGGTTTGGGAGCTGGACAACCATCGGGTTTGTTACTCAGTGGTATACCACTCTCTACCTCTGATCAGGTGTGAAATCTAGGTGTTATTTTTGATGACGGTCTGACCCTAAAATCTCAGGTGTCAGCTGTCATCAAATCCTCTTTTTACCATCTGAGGAATATCTCCTGGGTGAAACACCTGGTTCCTCCGGGTGATCTTCCAACATTGGTCCACGCCTTTGTCACTACCCGTCTGGACTACTGCAATTCCCTCTACCTAGGGCTACCTGGGGTTGATATCCGCTGCCTCCAGCTGGTGCAGAATGGGGCAGCCAGGCTTTTGACTGGGACTTCTAGAACCAGTCATATTATGCCTGTGCTCCACGAACTGCACTGGCTGCCTGTTTGGTGGCGGATCACCTTTAAGGTTGGTCTACTAACCTTTAAAGCCCTACATGATCAGGGACACTGTTACCTGAAAGATCTCCTGATTCCCTACTGCCACCTCAGTCCTCTCTGTTCTGCCAACGAGGGATTCCTGGAGATTCCCAGGGTTAAATTAAAGACACCAGGATCTTGTGCCTTTGCTTTTTGAGCACCAACCCTGTGGAATTCTCTACCTCATTGGTTGAGAGAATGCCCAACCATCAATAGTTTTAAGGTTGGTTTAAAAACATATTTATTTAGTTTAGCTTTTACTTAGTCATGGTTGCTATATTTTAACGTATGAAAAAAAAAATTATTATTGTGTATATGTTTTTATGTACAGCGCCTTGGATTTGAAAGATGCTATATAAATAAAGTTGGATTGGATTGGATTGACAGATTCAGACAGCCAGCACTCTCATTACACTGCAGTAGTAATAAGAACACTGGCTGTCTGAGTCCAGTAAATGAACATGTGCCTGTACAAGTATGCGCTCATTCATTGAAGCACTCAATCAGGCTGCTGGCCATGGAGGTGAGTGGAGAGCTGTGCTGGTGGCCTGATTGGGGTACTGGGGTGGAGTGGGGTGGATGCTCACTGCTGACAGGGTGGGGGTGTGTGGGTCCACTAGACACCAGGCAATTTGACATTTAAGTTTTTTTTTTAGTACAAGGAGTCGGGAGGACTTAGGACATGAGGGTAATTGGGGGTGTCTTACTCAATTTCAGCTGGTGATCAGCTGTAGGGGGCCACTAGACACCAGGGAGTCAGGCATTTTATTTATTTCTTTTTTCTTAGCACAAGGAGTTGGGAGGACTCGAGACATGAGGGTAACTTTGGGGGGGGTTATTCAGTTTTGGCCAATGATCAGACAGGGGGACCTCTAGACACCAGGGAGAATTTTTTTCTACATTTGTGCCAGTGAGTGGCCATTGTGGGGACCACAAGACACCAGGGAGATGCCCATTTGCAGGGGGTGAAATTGCGGGTAAAATTTAACCATTTTGCCATGATTTTGTGAAATATTTTGCACAGTGAAATTGCCAATTTCACCGGCAAAATGTTATTTTGAAACATCTCTAGTTAAAAGTAAAAATTATAAAAACTCACAACAAACTGGTAAAAGAAAATAATCTAAAATTTTGGATTACTTTGCTCCAGTGATCCCGCTTGTAATTACTCAGGCTGAAATACCTGAGATAATTACCATAGTATACACTTGAACAATTGATAACAATGCCATTGATACCACTAGCTTATCAAAGGAGGAAACAAAATTATCTATCTCCCCCAAATTATTTGATGCAAATTCTACAGGAACATCAAAGGACCTCACTGGTAGCTCAGCACTAACTTCTGCCACTGTGATAAGTAATAAGTTAGATCATAAGGATCCAAATTTAATGGCACATGGAATAGTAGATTATGAGTCCTATTATTCTTCTTTTCAATCCCTTGAATTCTCACCAGAGTATTTTCCTGAGTCTGATCAAAAATCCATTTGGCAAACAGAACTAAAGAATATTACAAATGAGCTGTAAGAGACTATTAATGGGTTAAAACAGTACATCACTTCAGATAAAGGACTGGAAGCAGGAAAGACACAGCAGAAATCTTAAAATAAAAAGTAATATCCTAAATCAAACCAGAAAAAAGTATATGTCATTCTTGAATATTAAACAAAAGGAATATCAGTCTAAACAGTGGAAAAAATGTTATCAACAATGTATACAATTTATCATTCATATTGTATCTTCATAGCTAAAGGAACAAATAATATAAAATATGAGATTGATTCCCACATTTCAATGGATGTATGGGTTGATCACTATACAGCTGTCTTTTATGGTCCCAGAATTAAGGACGTTATAGATAATAATTATATTCACATGACATGTTTTAGGCCAGTTACAATGTCTGAAGTGTATTTTTCAATCATTACTTTAAAATGTAAAAAGGCCTCTGGACCAGATTTAATTCCAGCTGAAGGATTCCTAATCGTTCCCTCAATGTGGGTTAAAATTCTAGCTGTCTTCTTCAACTACTGCTGTAATAAACTATCATTTCCACAATCATGGAAAGGAGCACTATTCATCTCTATTTACAAAAGGGGTGATAAGAACAAGTCCCTGATGTATACGCCTATTTCACTTTTGGATAATTTGGGCAAGATATTTTCCAAAATCATTTTGGATAGATTAAATAAACAAATAGTCCTACTAGGTGGTTTGTCAGAACTACAAGCAGGTTTTAGAGAGGGATATATCACTACAGATAATTGCTTTGTTCTCAGACATCTTTTCAAGAAGTATGTTAGATTAAGGAAACAAAAATTGTTTACAGATTTTAGCTTCACCTTTGATTCGATCACACATGGGACTTTATGGATACAGACGAAACAATGGAGTATATCAGAACACATTATAGCCATAATAAGAGAACTTTACACAGGAACCTGGGCCTAGATCAGGCTGGGTACAAATGGTCAGCTATCCATTGGATTTCTTATCAATAAGGAAGTCAAGCAGAAATGTATTCTTGCTCCATTGCTTTTTTGTATTTACATAAATAATTTACTGATTCAACTTGAAAACATGGAGTCTTATTCTCCAAAATTTCTGACCAGGAAATGTTCTGCTCTTGCATATGCAGATGATCTGGTATTGTTTTCATTATCTCAAGTCTGGATTATTAAAAAAATTAATAATACTAGATAATTATACATCTGATCATGCACTTAAAATAAATGAGACAAAAAGTAAGGTTATGGTCTTTAGATCAAAATGTGTAAATAAAGTCTGGCACACTGAGGAAGGAAGCTGGAAACAGTAAATCAATATACTTACCTAGGACTTAACTTCACATTTGATGGTAGTTGGACAAAACATATTAATTCTTTAAAAACAAAGTTAAAACAGACTGCAAGTTCTTTAAACTTGTTTAATAGAAAATATGGTGGTAACATGGTTAAATCATTTATCTTGGCATTAAAATCCAAATATAACACTCAGGCACTCTATAATGCAGAAGTATGGGATATTGATAGATTTGAGTCTTTAGAAGTTCCACTCAATAAATTATTAAAAGAAAGTTTAGGGCTAGGAAACTCAGTGCCTGCATCAGTTGTAAAGGCTGAACTGGGATTCCCTAGCATAGTAGCATTGTCTCATGCCAAAAAAGTGAACTATTGGATTAAATTACTGAATTTAGAAAAACATTGCATCCCATATACAGTATGGCCCAGATATTCAAACTGTGCCAGTCTGAGGCGCAAGCCCCTGCGCCGCTCAAAATAGTTGCGCTGGGGTGTGGCCGGGGTGATATTCAAAGGAGTTGCACTGTTGAGCAACTCCTTTGAATATCACCCCCCGAGACACAGCACTTGCGCATGGCGCAGTGGAACTTGCGCTACCGCAAGTTGCCAGAGTTGAGCATTAAACTTGCGGTGGCGCAAGTACCATTGCGCCATGCGCAAATTTCCGATATTCAAAAGGTGACATGCAAATGGGGCCATAATTTATGCAAGGCGGGGGGGCCATTTGCATCTATTTATGGCCCCATTTGCATGCCATTTGCATGTAGGTGCGCCGATCCCCGAGGACTTGCTCCTGGCCACCCTGCCAGGCAGCAGCCGTCGGGGACCGACGCACAATGCAGCCCGATCGCGGGCATCACAGTTACATGACACCCCCATACATCTCACAGCCCTATCCTGGCAGACACGTGATGTCGCTTTCATGTTATCTTCATACGATCGCAGAACACGCAGAGCGATGCTTTCTACGCTAGCCCGATCACGGGCAGAATTTGTATGCTTTTCTATGCTGGGAGTCAGGCAGAAGTCTGCTGGCAGACGATATTTCATTCTCGATTGGTTTCAGGGAAATTAGTGGATCAGAAAGCTCGATCGCTGGCAGTATCAAATACAGTACTTTCTCATTCTCCCTGGTTTCTAGGGCTACAGCATCCCACCGCTGTCGCTTCGCCGCCGACTGATTGTCCGTAGAGTTGCACGCTTATTGGCTGTAGCTCTGCACCACTGTCGGCAGCTCTACCGGACAGTCAGTCGGGCGGGCGGGCGGGCGGCAGGCGGTGGATGCTGTCGCCCGCCGCCGCGGGGAGCGGGTGGAGGGGCTTCGTGGGTGGGTGGGGGACACTCAGACACCAGGGAGATGTTTGGGGGTTATGCTGTGATATTCTGCCCGCGATCAGGCTTTACGGTCCACTGGACCACCAGGGAGTTATTCGAGTTGGGGGAGGGTTACATTCTGCCCGCGATCGGGCACTGGGGTTCATACAGGTTCTGCCCGCGATCGGGCTGTGGGAGATATGTGTGTGTGTGGGGGTTCATGTATTTGTACTGCCCGCGATCGGGCTGTGGGAGATGTGTGTGTGGGGGTTCAGTACGTGCCTGCCCGCGATCGGGCTGTGGGAGATGTGTGGGGGTTTCATGTAACTGTGATGCCCGGCGATCGGGCTGGTGGGGGAATAGGACCGAGTTGGGGCCAGCCAGGGGTGGCAGCTGCTGTGTTGAGCCCTGCAATACAGCAGCTCACCTGTGGGTGGCCCTCAACTTGATCCTTTTTTTTTTGGCTCAAGGTTGTGCAGGCGCAGGTTGGGGGTTGCGCATGCACAACTCTACACAACCCGACTGAATATCAGGTTGCGCAGGTTATGCATGGTTCCTTCCCCTCCTGTTGAGCATGCATTCATTTGCATTGCTCTTTTGCGCAACCTGTTGCCAGTGGAGCAACTGCCTCCTGCTGAATATCGCAGAATGGCGCAATGTAGGACTTGAGCATGTGCAACCCTGTTGCGCATGGAGCAACCCTTTTGAATATCTGGGCCTATATGTTTAAAAAGAAAAATATGAATGGAAGTCCAATATTCTGTTGCAATCAAGTTGGATGTGGAAAGTTATTTATATATATATATATATATATATATTCTGAAAGTAACAGGCCTTGACTTCTTGGAAAACAATGTTGCTAGAGGTATTTGTGTAAGCCTAAAATATCAGAAATATGTTGCACAAAGATTAACTGACTATTATAACACATGTGACTAAGAAGCCATCAGTAAGCTTCATAGTTCTCTTTGGCGTGTACAAAATGACATATCACACTATTATAGACATTATTTGGATGTTTTGACAGACAAAACAATATAAAAATTGTGTACCAGATATCATCTTGAATTATTCCCTAGTAATGTGTTAAATGCAAGGTACAATGGAGTTACCAATATACAGTCTCGCTTTTGTACTTGTAAGCAAACTCAAGTGGAAAACCTGTTCCATGTGATATTTAACTGTGAATGGTACAACATGCCCAGATTATTGTGCCTCAAACCGCTTTGGTCTGTTTTACAAGCAACTGAAACAGGTCTAATACTGAAAATTTTCTTTACAACAAATGATGAAGTGATAATTAAGGGTATAGTATCCTACTCGGTAGCTATTTCTAAAATTCATGGTAGACACCAGAAATGATTTAAGAAAATAACCAACTTATCCTAAAATATATTCCGTAATGGGTACATTGAATTTACTCTATTTTTTTTATTTAGGGATACCAATGAATACTATGAATTGTATTGTACATACATGCTTTTTATCTGTGATGGGAATGTTTTTTCATTGTATTATAATATTTTGCATGAAAGTAATTTTTATATTTATTTGTAAAGGCCTTTTGACCAAACAATAAATGTTCTACCTACCTTTTAATTGCACTACTGCAGTCAAGTCCACTTAGCCAGATGTCAAAAGCACCCATTCTGTGAGATGTTGCTTTGATCCTGCTTCCCCCATTTCTGTCATGTCTACCAGCTCAGCATTATGTGAGATCTTGGAAGCACACATGCAAGACTTCTTTACTTTGAGGTGTACGGTATGTATAAAAAAAATGCCCTTGTTCAGTTAGTAGCCTACAAAGACCACAGTGATACTGTAAAAGTAAATATTTCCAGCTTTAACACCTCATGTTCTCAGAGCTAGTTACATAAGAACACAGAAATATAGAAGGTGACGGCAGATAAGGACTGTGTGGACCACCTAGTCTGTCCCTTTCCCCTACCTAATGAAATACAGCAAACCCTAGTTCATCCGCAGCTTACCTTCTCTTCCCTATTGCAAGAGTACTCTTATATCTATCCCATGCATTCTTAAATTCCCCTGCCATTTGTGCCCCCACCACCTCTGTGGGGAGGCTGTTCCAAACATCCACTACTCTTTCTGTGAAAAAGTACTTACTCATGTTGCCCCTGAGTCTACCCCCATAGCCTCATATCATGGCACCTTGTTTTTGTACACCTTCTTTTCTGAAAGATGCAACCCTACTGTACCTTGCTTACAGTAATTAGTTTCCAAGAAACACATTTTCCTGTACAATTCATTGATCTGTATAGATAGATCTGACAGTGATAGAAGCCATTTCTCTGGTGCTTATGAGTTTGGCATTCTGCAAGATGTTGCTTCAATCATGCTTCCCTACCCTTTCTGTAGTACCTATTAGCTTGGATTCTATTGGACCTGGAAGTCCACATGCAAGACTTCTTTAGTTTGAGCCATATGGCATCTATAAAAACGGTTCCACCATGCTGCAGCGACACAGAGTGCAGCGACCATCAGTACAGCAATGGCACAACACCACCAATTGGTGGTGTGTAGTCGCTGGAGTAAACTGTGTTTTCTGTGGGGGGCTTTGCCCCCACACCCGAGCCCTCCACACACCCCGGACTTAAAATAATCAACTCTGAGCCAGAGTTGGTTCAGGGTGGGGGCAAACACCCTGGAGGCAGCAGTGTCGGGAACCCAGTGGACCATCACAGTGAACTGTCAGAAGTGTCACTGTAATGGTCTTCACTGTATTCCCATCGTTGTTGTGAAGTGATACCTATAAAAACAATACAATTGTTCAGTTATCATGCTGCAAAGATCGCAGTGATACTGTATATGTAAATATGTTCACCATTGGCATGTTGCACTCTCAGATCTATCTACAGAGATTGATTTCCAATAAATATATTTTCCTGTACAAGACATAGATGTCTGTAGATAGATCTGACAGTGTGAGATGCCAATGGTGAAAACAATTATTTTTACAGTATCATTGCAGTCTTTGTAGGGCGATAATGGAACAAGCGCATTGATTTATAGGTACTGTAGACCTCAAATTAAACAAATCTTGCATGTGGGCTTCTATGTTTAAACTCAAGTCTCTCAAGGTTTTGTAGTATCAGTGATCATTGGCAGACTAGGACAAGGAATTTGCCTTGCCTTGCCATGTCTTTTATAGATATTCATTTCTATTTGATTAAAGTCAACAGCCATGTACTATAGCGGTGACATTGCTTATTTGTTACTGGAGTTCAGTAAGGAAGTTAGTTAACACAGCATTTTTGTTTTGCCATAATGTGTTTTTGGAGCTGAGGGGAATTATAGTACAGCTGCAATCTGGGGGACTCTTTTTCTCTCAGGGTAACCCACCACTTCTGAGTTGTTCTTAGCCTTGCAGTTGGAGAGCTATGATAGAGGAAGATTAATGATATTTTGTAGCTGGGGAAGTGTGCATTAGCAAAGTGCACAGAAAGTATTTCCTCCGGGTATTATCCTATTTTGACCCTTGCCTTGCACCCATCATTTTTCCCTCTCCCTTCCAGCAGCTAGTCACAGCTGAGGTATCCTGCTTCCCTTCTGCCCTGCAGTATTCATGTTTCCACCACCCCTTGTACTACTATAACACCTTTTATACACAGAGTATGTTAAAGTGCTTGCTACTGTTGCTGCAGGGACTGTGTGCACACAAGTGGAGCAGACGTGCTCTGCAACATCCCACATGCAGCTGTGGACAGATGTGTTAGAATCAGCTGTATAAGGCATTGTTCAGGTGGAAGTAAAACATCTCACGGCATATTCAAAAAGATTAAGAAATTATGCTATATCCTGATCAACATGCAATCATTATGCATCTCTGTCAATGACTGGCTGTACATCAGGATGCCGGGAATAATGTCAGTACTCTTTTCAGGCAGGCTCAAGGGATCTTTTACTTCCAGCATAGATGGGTAAATAAAAGGGACAAGAGTTTAATGTCTTGTGATGGACAGCACACACCCACCCAGTACTGCAGTGTCAGCATTGGGAATCAGGTGAGCCCAGGTCCTTTGGTGTAGGACTTGAACACATGACTTTCTGAACCATTTCCTCTATAAACAATTCAAACTCAATAGTACATTACAAAACACACTACACCACACCACATCACACCAGTCTTTAACTCATTTATCCATCAGTCATCTACTACTTCTTCCTTACACACCTTTCACCACCATTAATAATATCTCTTTGTAGTTGTATTGGCTCTGACCAGAGTTTATTTAAAAGGGCACCACAGCTTTGAATCATAGGCTAGATGGGTTATTTTGTATGTTCTAGTAAGTGGCATTAAGACAGTCTAATCTCTTCATCAGAGGTTATGTTTCATTGCTCACGTGGTTTCATTACCTCTTGCTATAGACTAATTTGTTTGCCTAGTACTTCCATTTATTGCTAAGCAAAGAGATGTCCCTGGTAAGCAGATGAGGATAGGGAGGGTCTCTTTTTATAGTAAGCAAAGGAACACTACAAATTAAAACTATGAGTAGTAGTTCGTTTTTCATTTTGTGCATGTACAGTGAAGCCCTCCATGATGAAACCCAATTCTGTAGCATTATGCAACAAAGTTACTGCAGGAAATGAGACAATTTCGTTGAGAGTTAATCCTTTTCGTCACACAGTAAACTGTAAAACTGCACTTCATCCTGGTGGGCTACTCATTGTATACAGTAATTAACTGATGAGGGAAAACAACATTTGACTATTTAAAATAAACATTTCAGTGAGGTTTACTTGTTAGGGCCTAATAAAATGTTTTAAATGCAGGAAAAGCATTTCTGCCATTTGGCAGTTTAAAGTTCCATCTAGTAGGTGTAAGGATTATAACATTAGTACAGTACTGAGGCTGGTTGACACTTCTACTGTGGGCTTGTTGAAGGTTTTATCACAATTAAGTACCAATCGCATTGCCTGAGCACTCATGCCCCTGTTATAATTCAAAATAAATACATTTTTTATGTTGCCTTTTAATTGTTTTTAGGTATGGCCTAGGAGCCTGGAGATGTTTAATGACTTGTTCAGAGTCACACAGTATGCAAGTGGAGGTTGAGGGACTCAAACCCAGGTCTGCTGGATGTACCAAGGTCATTCGCAGCCTGTTATTCTAACCTCTAGGCTATACTGTCAGCCCCAGGCCTAAAGTATTGGAAACAATGCAAAACAAACATGGTGCAATTATAATAAGCTGATTATGTAAAGTATTAACAATTTGTAGAACTCTAAATGCCTCTTGTACAGTGTAATACCTGATTGCACTATTGTAACTTGCCTGTGCCTATACCTTGGCTAATGTTTTTTCCCTGTGTTTCTTGTTTTAAACTGGTCTCATGTAAAAATGGGCTATTTAGCTCATCTTTCAGTCCCGTATAATAAATGAAATGAAATGCCTAGTTTAGAACAACTACTGGTACAGCTTTTCTCTCCACCCCTACTCAGATTTGTGATGAACTGTCCCAGGCAATACAAAGGAAATTAGAAATTTAGAGAAACAACCGTGGTGGATTTGAATCATCCCGCTCCCCTCGGGACTCAAGCCCAGCAAGTCATGACCCCCCGGGCTCAATCCTGCAGTTTGAATCAGTCCACTCCCCTCAGGACTCCAACCCAGCAAGACTTGACCCCCCCCCAGCTCAAGCCTGCAGTTTGAATCAGTCCACTCCCTGTGGACTCAAGCCCAGCAAGCTGTGACCCCCCTTCCCGAGTCAATCCTGCAGTTTGAATCAGGTATGGAGACCCACCCAGAGATCTGCTCTGCAAAAGAGGGGCCAGCCACTTGCTGCTTTGGTGCCTTTTTTCAAATGGACCCTCCTCCCTGTAGAATTAATGAAATACTGCATATAATTCTTGAATGCTGCTTAGCCTTTTAAATTTCTGAACATACAATTCCTTACATGCTGCATAGGTGGTTTCATTAGTGAGGCCGTTTTGTGACTTGTAGCCTTAATTTTAATTTTGTAACTGTAGTGCCATTTTAGCTTAAACCAATTTTCTGCGTTGTTTATTGCCCCACTTTTCCATTTGCATCCTATCATAAATGACCACTAGTGGCCACTATACCTCCTGTCTTCTTCACTACTATTTAGAACAGCAATTCTCTCACAACTTCACAACTCTTCATTCCATTCGCCCCTCTTTTCTAGTCTCTCCCAATCATGCAGTCCGTAGCTCTGTGCTTCCTTGTCACTAAATATATCCTGCCTTCCCTCCTCCTACTTCTCCTTCTTCTCTCAGGTGATGTAGAACCCAACCCTGGTCAACCTGCCCCCAATCACAACCATATCCCTCACAAAGGACTCCATGTTTACCATGTAAATGCCTGTAGTCTTCTCCCTAAACTAGACTTGCTAATAGTTTGGACATCTCAGCACCCACTGGATTTACTCTGCATCTCTGAGTCATGGCTCTCCTCCTGGATCCCACACTCTAGTTTTACCCTACCTGGCTATGATATCTACCATCAGGACCATGGTAGGAGGGGTGGAGGTGTGGCCATGTGCATTTGGAGCTCTATCCCCTGTTCCATCATGTGCCACAAAGCGGTGCCAACATCCTATGAAGTTCTCCTTGCCAGACTAGCCCTTCAATACACTGCCCTCATCTTTATTTGCACCCTTTATGCTTCCCCCAAACTCATCCCCGAGTCCTTTGTCTCCTGCATTAACACCATCACCTCCATTTTCTCAACAGGGGAATTACTGATGCCTGGTGACTTCAACCTTAATTGGCTGTCTTCCTTCTCCAGTACCACACGGCACTCCATCTAAGCTCTCAACATTACCCAACTTATCTCTGACCACACCTGTCTCACCCCCACTCCTCCAACCACATCCTTCTTGATTGGATCTTCTCTTTCCACCCCTATCGCATCTCATCAACTGGAGTCCTACCTGATGCAATAAGTGACCATTGCATTACCTACTGCATTAGGGAGGCTCATCTCCCCTTTTCACCCCCCAAATACATCACCTACCATGCACTCAAATGTATATCCCCCAACCTCCTTCTCTTTGATCTCCACTTGGCAGACTGGACCCCTCTCCTTTCATCCACTGATGTCGACATGGCCCTGCAACACTTCAACTCCACCCTCACCTTGATCTGGGACCATCACACACCCCTGCACACATCCCAGGTAAGACGTCACCATCTACCATGGATTACGCCTGAAATTCTCTCTCTTTGTAAAGCTAGAGACCATGTCTGGTCCCTCTTCAAAGCCAGTGGCTCCTTCTCAAGCATTCAGTAATACTGCTCCCTCAGGAACAGGTGCACCAAAGAAATTTGCCAAGCCAAGTCTAACCACTTCAAATCACACCTCTTCCATAACCCCAGCCCATCCTCCTTCTGGCCAACAATCAAGTCCCTCCTCAGGCCCCCCCACCATGCCACCTCCCCATCCCTCGCTGAAAATGAGGCACTAATCTCAGACCCTTCAACAGTGGCATCCATCTTCAACAAACACTTCATATCCTGCGCACTCCCTGACTCACCTTCCCACCCACCCCACTCTGCAGGCTTCAACTTCTCCAACTCACCCCCTCAGAGGTCTATTATGCCCTAATCTCCTTAAATACTACCAAATCGAGCCCTGATGGCCTCCACCCCTTACTCCTGCACCTTTCTGCCCTGGCTATCACCAACCCCCTCACCTACTTTCCTCAATCTCTCCTTAACCATCAACTCTGTTCCCACTCCATAGAAACTTGCCAGAGTAATCCCCATCCCCAAGGGTGGGGATCCATTTCTACCAAGCAACTACCTCTCCATCTCCCTGCTCCCCACACTAGCCAAGCTCCAAGAGACACTGATCCTCTCCAGATTGTCCGACTTCCTCTCCTCCTCAAATTTCTGCTCTGACTACGAATCCAGCTTTCACAAAAGACACTCCACTATCTCCTCTGTCCTCCGAGTCTCTAACTCTATCCTTGCTTCCATGGACTACAGGCACTTCACTGCAGCGATTTTTATAGACCACACCAAAGCCTTTGACTCGGTCTCCCATTCACTTTTCCTACAAAAACTCCACAGAGCTGGTCTGTCCTCCTCTCCTGTAAAGTGGTTTAGCTCCTGCCTCTGTGGTAGGATGCAGTCAGTCTCGGTAGGCAACTCAGAGTACTCTACTGGAATAAGGATTGCATCCCCTTCACCTCCACCACATCCTGCTCTCCAAGACCATCCTACTCCTGTTTGATTATGGCTATGTTATCTATGCTTCAGCCCACATCACTACCCTCTCTCATATAGATACCCTCCTCCACTCCTTCTGTCGCTTTGCTACCAACTCCCCGCTTTGGACTCATCATTGCTCTCTCCTCTCCTCCTTAAACTTTCCCTCCCTCTCACACAGAAGACACATCCACTCCTTAACCTTCATTGCCAAGTACTGGTTTGATTTCCTTCCCCCTTACCTCACCTCCACCCTCAATCCTGCCCCATTACCTTCCTACTCCCTGTGCTCCTTCCACCCCTCACACCTTCTCCATCCCTCATAGTAGGTCCTCTTCAGGCCTCTCTGGATTCTCATCCTGTCTCCCCCACCTCTGAAACCAACTACCTCCTAGCCTTCGATACTCCCCCTCATTCCCATCCCTCAAGCAGCAAATAAAACTCATCCCTCCCCCACCCTGCACCTGCCTTCCCCTTCCCCTGAGCATAATTCTGAAGCTGTTTCTGTCCAGTCCAACTGCTTTGTACATATTTGTATAGCTGTATTGATTCACCCACACTTAGATTCTCATTGTATACAGGTCAAACTTAATATATTAGTACTGCATTAGACCTCGCTACTGCTGTCTGTTATAGTGATGTCTCTACTGTCTTCAACTGCTTATATGATGTGATTGCTATTTATTCTCCTGTACCCCATTCCCCAAGTCATATCCAGAAAAGATCCCCAGGTCTTTGTGCCTTTCCCAATTATTAACTTTTAAATAAATAATTAATTAAATAAATGAATAAACAATTAAGGAAGAAAGTAGTATTTGAATAAATACCGTACATAATAAATTAGTTCTGTTCACAGAAACCTTTTAAAAATCCAACTGGAACAACCATGGCACAATTAAAGAAGAAAGTAGTATCTGAATAAATATCTTACAACATAAATTACTTATGTTTGCAGAAACCTTTTAAATATCCAACTGGAGAAAAAAAACATGCAAAAATAAAACTGCCTTTTAGAAGTTGCATCACGCTTTGTGAGGTAGGACTCCTGGGATTCGTTTGGTTTGAAACTTCCATTAAAGGATCTCAGAGAGAAAAAAAAACGTTTGCAAAGCAAATGAGGAAACCACCACACCTATCCGGAACACCATATTCACAACAAAGTCTAGCAAGAGCCAATATGGCTGCAGCCAAAGTCTGGTGGAACACAGCACTGTCCCCATGTCCAAGATGGCTGCTGGAGTTTTCTGCACATGCAGGATGACTCACACATGTGCAATGAACTCCAGCAGCATGGCAGCATAGTCCACAGTGTCCAAGATGACCACCAGAGTTCTTTGCATATGCAAGATGACTCATGCATGTGCACTGGGCTCCAGTGGCCATCTTGGATATGGCAGGCTGTGCCACTATGCCACTGGAGTTAAGTGCACATGCACAAAATGTCGCACATGCCACAGAAAACTCTGGTGGCCATCTTGGACATGGTGGACAGTGCTGAGTTTTGCCAGTATCGATGGATGAAATAGTGCAGTTGACGTGCAGTGATTGCCATTCACCTCCACTATTTAAAAAGTCAGTTCAATATCCAGTAAGTTCACTTTTTTCTACAGTGATCGCAAGACATCTGAGGGGCTATGCCCACTGCAGATGTAATAAACAAGAAAGTTACTCAGAAAGTTATACTATAGTTAACAGCATTCTTCTGCTTATGGTTTAAGATTATATGGTCTCACATAGAAAGCTACAGTTCCCAGAAGTGAACAAGTCACTCAAACATTCTAGCAGTAAAAATAGCAATACACCATTACCAGGAAACACTCTTTATATGTAAAAAAATAAAAAAAAGGAAAGAAACACACTGAAAATGGTACAAAAACTGATAACCACCAAACATGAGAGAGACCTGTAGGTAATCATATCGGATGACCTAAAAGTGGTCAGCAGTGCAAAAAGGCAGTTGGGAGGGCTGGTGGGATACGGGGGTGCATAATGAGGGGTATTACCACTAGAAAGAGGGAGGTGGTATCGTCTCTGTATAGATTGCTAGTAAGACCCACCTAGAGTAGTCTGTCCAGTTCTGGAGATCACATATCTAGAAGGACATACACAGAGGGTGACAGTCCAGAGGAGGGAAACTAAAATGGTGCAGGGTCTGCTTCAGAAGCCCTCTGAAGAGAGACTTAATGACTTAAACATGTACGCCCTGGAAGAGAGGAGGGAGAGGAAGGATATATATATATATGTACACCCTTGAAGTGAGGATGGACAGGGAAGATATGATAGAGATCTTTAAATACCTCATAGAGGTAAATAAGAAGCAGGATGGAAGTATGTTTCAGAAAAAAAGGTACTCATTGGCAAGGGGGTATTATAAGAAGCTGGAGGAGATAGATTCAGGACAGATTAGACCCCGGACCAGTGGTCAGCAGTTGAAATAGTCAATTGCAGTTCAATGCAGTCACAATCAGTTGCAATTGCATTGGATTGCAGTCATAAAATAGTGGAGTTGAAATCCACTGCAGTTGATGATTCTGTGACTCATCCAGGTTTGTTTTTGTGGTGCACTGCAGTGTTTTTTTCTCTTTTTTTCATTCTTTCCGCAGTGGGGCAGTGGGGGGAGAGCAGGGGGGCCAGGAGGGCTTCAAAAATCTAATGGTCCTCAACTGCTGCTACTGAGCCTTAGAGCCAATAAAATGCACCCCTGTCTCATGGACATGAAGCATCCACCAATTCGGAGAGCAAGAAGGAGAAGTAAGGACCTTGAGAGTGTCTGTGACTGGCTGCACGAGGTGGTGGGGAGAGCATGTTTAGGTTGGTGAGAAGACTGTCAGGAGAGGAGGCATCTGTGTTGTTGTTTGGGCAACGGAGTGAATAGCGTTTTTCTGCAAGGACCAAGTTTGGTGGTTTAGCCATTAATTTAAAAATAGGTTAACTGTGTCAACTGCCTTGATGTGTCCAGTGCTCAGAGAGAAACTAGTGTGTGGCTGTGCAGGTCCCAGTCAGTCCTCCAGCAAAGCCAGGCAGCAATCATGTGAAGGCAGCAAGTCAGTGGTCTGGTCATGGTTGGGATCAGCCAGTGACCCTGTCGGCCAGGCCCGTTGGGTGATTCTCACTCAGTTTCAGTCAGGTCTTCAGAGTCAGTGAGGAGGAGGAGTGGTAGGTGCACTAGTTCCAATGCGTGGAGTATCGGAGTGGGGATGTGGGTCTGGGTTCCGGACCAGCTATGTGGGTTGGGAGGAGGAAGCACACAGCTAAAGAAAAACACTGGCACCACCACCGAGTAAAGCAGTGGTGGCAGCCTGAGCCATGGAGACACCCGCCGACACCAACTGAATCATCACCCGACACCTGACCGAACTGGCAATAGGCTACTACAGTGAGCAAGGTACTATATGAGATGTGTATGTAAGGCCCACCAGGGCTGGGCAGTGGGCAGTAGGAAGGAGGAGGATGGCCTCTCAAAGACTACTCGATCTGTCTGTGTGTCTGCTGCACGCTGAGCTGGCTTATCTGGTTGAGGACTTGGGAGCCAAACTTGAAAAACTAAGGTGATTGGTCATCATCTATCTACTTCTGGTGGCCCAGCGGGACTCTCTCTGACTGAGGTGGCATTGTGAGTAAGTCAGACTCCTCACGAGGTTGTGGAGCAGGCCAGGTGCAGGTGGTTGGTTGGTGAGTTCCAGTACCCATAGGAGGCTGGAGAGCAGAGCATGGTCGGTCGAGCCCAATGGACAAAATGTTTGTTGTTTGCCACTGTAGGAATCGGATAGACTAAATATTAAAGTCCTCATGGCAAGATGAACAACATTTTAAAAAACACATTAGTGTACATGCTGAAAGCCAAAACAAGTTCAGAAACTATGTCAGAAAATATTTTTTTAATATGCATCAGTTTTTTTTAGCTTTAAATTTGAACTATGGATACATCTCAGTTCTGGTATACCATACAGGAGGTATTTCTAGGGGGTCCTCCCTTAAACTGTTTTTAGTCTCACAGACTCTATGACTACTAGTAAACTAACATATATTGATGATTAGCTCTGTTTGCAAAAGGGTACCTTCTAGCTTCTGTGTGGTATTTAAGAGACCCTACCTATACTACTTTTCAGACTCACAGTTCTTTTTCTAAGTAACTAGTATTACTGCTGCCTATTTTTCTATACTGTGTACTGTTTTACTGCCCTGCTTCAACTTGTTACTTTCAGAGGCTTAGTATATTTTGTTGCTCTATTAACTGGTTATTGTGCTTTCATGGGTCCCTACTGTGTGTAGATATGTTTCACTGCACTTTGTAGTTGCATTTTAAAGAGCAGCCAGCTTCTTAGCTGCTGCTGACTAGTTGCTGCTCCCCCCAACAAATGCAATACCTCACCTGCCCCAGAGTTGAGGGGCATAAAGAATTCATTTTGTTTCTGCCCATTTATGAAGTTATAATGCTGCTAAATCCCAAATGCTAAAAAAGGAGCTGCTTCCTGACCTTAACCCACCAACATGCCTCCACGTAGGCACATGCAGCCCCGTTTTGTGATGTCATAAGACGAAGACTGTGTGTGCACGCATCACATTGATTTCAAAGAAGGGGATACTTTTCCATACATTTTATTAAGCTTTTATAGTCAAAATTTTAATTAAAAAAAGATGCAAAGTTAAAAAAACTACGACAAACTACTACATAATAAAATTCAACAATGGTGAAAGTTGAAAAAAATTGGTTTGATTTTCTACAGTTAGTTGAAGTTCGAAATTTCAAACTAGTTGAAAAAATCAGTCATAATATGTGGTAAGTCAGTCATTATTATTTTTTCAACTGACTCCGGGGTCTAGGACAGATGTATGGAAGTACTTATTCACAGGAAAATTGGTGGATTCCTGGAACAGTCTTCCAGCAGAGGAAGTAGGGCTGAAAACAGGTGTGGGATTCAAGAATGCATGGGATAGGTATAAGGGAATCTTAGGGAAAGTTAAGGGTGGGTGGGTGAATGGGCCAGAGATCAAGTAGGATTGGTGGTGATACTATAGGCTAGAAGAAATGAGCAGACTAGGTGGGCCTGTGATTCTTATCTGCCAGCAAATTCTATGTTTCTATGTTTAAAAAAATCAATGTATACACATATTGTACAATAAACATAAAAGTTAAATAAAAGCTGATTTGTGCCAGCAAGGCTGACCTTGTGACGGCAAAGTTATTGTACAGCAAGAGAAGGATATCAGCACTGATATTACATATCTATGTACAGTATAAGAACCCAAAGATCCATACTGTCATAATTATCTAATGTGAGTGGATGATAATATTGTTAATACAGTATAAAATAGTGGAATCACATTCCATATTTATGGAATGAGATGCTTAATGTATTTCATTATTTTGTTAGATGAACACCAAGATGGGGCTGAGATGAAGTCGCATTAGGCTGCAAAAAGACACCCTTGCTTTCTGAAATGTAACTGGTTAAAAATAAAGAACTAGTGAGATTTAAAGCTACATTGGAGTACAGTAAGCCCTATCTTTGTACTTAACTGCTAATGTTGTTATACTGGGAAAAACTTGACTTTGTTAATCCCCTTCCCTCAATCTCCTGTATTGTAGAGTGTTTTAGGACTGAGTGTTGATCCATACCCCACAGACTAATAGCTGAAGCATGGTCATCCCACACTGTTCTGGATTGTGAAGCTTGTTGAGATATTCTTCATCTGCAGTATCATGAATGTTTAATATTGTAAACCCCACACTCACCATCTTAGCTCCACAACCATCCCACCCAGTTCTGATCGTACCCTAAAGTCACCTGGTGTAGTAGATAATTTTTTTCTTGTCCACTGCAGCACATACTGTAGATAACACAGACACTGCTAGGCCAAATGGTGGTGTTCTTCCCAAGTAGTTCTTTGTGTGATATTGCAGGCATTTGGGCCTAGTTGTGACAGCAGGGTGGGAGGGGAAGGGAGGGTGAAGATATTTGTGACACATTTGATGTGTAAAACTATTTACTCTAATTTCTACTAAAGTGCTCAGTTCCACAGTCTTGCAGAATAAGGGGTGCTAGCTGCACATTCGAGCAGACTTGATAGACCTCTAGGCCTTTATCTGCTGGCAAATTACGTATGTTTGTATGTTCTACTACATGGGGGAACATAATAGACATGAGAAAGACTAGACAAGAGGTTGATTGGACTGACATAAGTGATGTCTGACTTTCACAATATTACAAATGGGTAATAGGCAGCAACTGGGGGAGGGGTTGTGATATGCTTTTTTGGGTGTTACCTACAGCTGATGAAGTACAAAACAAGTGAAACCAATTTGTCCCTTCCCTTCCCTTATAAAGTTAATGTGAGTGCCCCTATAAACTTATTACCTGTAAGAAACATGTCTAAATGCCTAGGTTACAGGCATCAGCAGTTGTATACATTTTTATATTTCAAAAAGATAAGAAGGATGCTATATATTTTCAGGCATGCCCCCTTGCTCTCTTGAAACCACTTCTTATTAATGTTTAACTGAGAGACTGACAATTCTGCAACCAGTTTCATACTCCAAAAGAAAACAGAATGAGACTCTATCTCAGTATCCACACTTCATGTATTATCCTATGACAGGCCTCTTGCAATGTTTTGCCTAAATTAAGGCTTAATCACGTATGGTCCTATGAGACACACTGTACATCAGATCATCAGAATACTACATTTATTACAAGTTTTATGGAACCGAGCACTTTAGTAGAAAACAAGTTTAAGGGAAGTGCACATTTGTAAACCAAAATAAAAAAAATTAAAAAGATATTTTCAACCCTTGGTGACCTTAGGTTTAACTGCCTCCAACATTAGCAACTTATGGCTCCCTGCCTTGAATCTATGTATGCCCTTTTATAACCTGTATTCTTCTATCAGGTGCATTTCACTAAAACCTCATAACTCTCCATCTTCTCTCCATCCTCCCTCCCCTGGCTCCCCTCAAATTCCCAGGGAATTGTCATAGTTCAGCTGACAAAATAGTCTGGCATATATTCTTTAGATCAAAGAATCTGTAAATTATCTCAAGGGAACTGCCTTTCTGCGAACTACGTACACTAACATTATGGAGCCTATTATCCCATCAAGTACAGATAGCGCTGTCATTTTTTTTCCTTTGCCATAGAAGTTTTTCTCCTCTCAAGCTGTGCAGGCAGACTTTTAACCCAGTCTTTGCCTCCTACCACCTGGTGTTAGCCATTACCAGACCAATCCACCAGGAAATCACTTATGGATCACACCCCCTGTGGGAGGACCATGAAAGGGAGGGCCATCCTTCCTCCACCCAGTGACATACATCCAGACTTGGGCATGTAGCTGGCTGATGGCTTGGGGCAGAGTAAGGCATGCAGGGTTTCATGCAGCCCACACCAACCATTTTCCACTTTTCTCCCTTAGTCCAGCTGTGGCATGCGTAACCGTGCAAGTGGTGGCAAACACATATACAGTACTGCAGCCTCTCCCTTTGTGTTTCTTGCCTACTGCCACTTTCCCTAAGCCTCCACCTGGGGGCAGCCAAAGGCCGAGAAGGCAAGCTACCCCATCCTGAGACAGGAGTGCTGTTCTCCAGATGTTCAGTCCTACTGCACCCCTGACTGACCACCAGCGATCTGTGCTTGCTCCCAAAGCTGGGTCACTGGTGTGGAAAAAACAAGTCACAGAGCACCTCAGCCCTCTTTGACACTGCACTGGCTTTAATCTTTTTTTTAAACTCACACCACAGCCAATCAGGAACCAGAAACAGTGGTTTCTGACTAGGAACTGTAGAAGTGACAACCTTCGAAATGGGCTGTCAGATCAGTTTTTGGCCTCTTGTGTGAGTGTTGTGACTTCACACTATACATGTGAACAAACTGACTGAGCAGCATACACACTGCCCCTAATTGCATTTACACAAGAAAGTCTCTTTTTAATATTTATATACCAATAAACTAATCCAGTGCATCTTATTTTTATTTTTACACAACACACAGAGCTGACACAGGAGCTGGGCAGTGAGACAGTGACACCTGCAAGATACAAGAATATTCATGTAGAGTGAAGACTGATTTTTCACAATGTTTCAGCATTTAAACATTGCAGAAAAATTACAAACAGTTATTTCTTAAAAAAATGAATCGGGGGAGACTGCAATGCTTAGGACTAGATGTGATATATTTATATACTGAACAGCCCCTCACTGAGTCACAATATACATTTTGTAGCTGTCAGTGCACTTTATTGAACCATTAACTCAAACACAGTTGGTACAGAAAACAATGCTGACAAGGGCTCAGGAGTCATGGTGTGAATAAGAGAGTGTAGCTGTCTGTAAAAGGGAGCAATTTGTCAAAACATGTCAGAACAGGCTAAATGTTATTTAGATAGAGAAAATCATAAGCATTTACTGTATACACAGTACTGTAGGAGTGTTTATGTAGGAAAGATGTGGAGTTTTAATAACTCAGAGGCTGAAAAGGCTCTAATAGTATAAGTTGTGTAGACTGAAGTGTACTGTACATGAACAGGAAACGTTTTATGAAGCATTTTATTGCTGCAGCATGGTACCATGTGAAAGCTTCACATATTTCAATATTTGAATTGTTTAGTAGCAGCTAGCTAACCAGTTACTGAACATGTGAACATATTATAGACAGTCATAGCTTTGGTACTGAATTAGAAAGGTACTAGTGACAGGACGTTTTCATCTGCTATCAAGATTTGGAGATACTAGTCATACTCTGAGATAATGGAAACTTGAGCAAGGGCAGCAATTAGGATATTACTAATGGTCTTAGTATGCAATGCATCACCTGCTTCTGATATAAGGCTGTCTGTTCTTACATAGCTATATGAATCTGCTTAACACTATAAATGCTGACACTAGTTATGCATGTATAATTTTTACTTCAGTGAAGGAGGAATGCATATGAACTGACAGACCATAAATTCAGAATGCTTTTCAGACACTGCTACTAGAATACATACTGAGTCATGGTAACTGATAAACTAATCACTGGAGGTTTAAAAGTATTAATGCTTTTTTCCTGTAGAGAACATATCAAGTTCTGCATCCATAATTCAAAAGAAAGGTAATCGTGAAAGCAGGATATAGGTAAACTATCAGTATTTATATTGTGTATATTCTAATTTTCCTGTGTTTTATCACCACCATACCTCATGTGGTTTCAGGCTTAGAGATTACAGCTAAAAAACACACCTTGTAGTGGTGTAGGGGTGCACAGAGGAATACCATTTAAAAAAAATTTATTTGAGTTTACAAATGTGCACGTTACTTAAACTTGTTTTCTACTGAATTGCTCAGTTCCATAAAACGTGTGATAAATTTAGCATTCTAGTAATTTGATGTATATCTTGCAACCATACAAGATTAAGCCTGCATTTAGGGGAAACATTGCAAGAAGCCTGTCAAAGGTAAATAAATGAAGTGTGGATACTGAGATGGAGTCTCATACTGCTCTCTTTGGAGTATGAAACTGGTCACGGAATTGTTGGACACTCTAAGTTAAACATTAACAGGAAGCAGTTTCCAGACAGAAATGGGTCAAATCTGAAAATATATAGCATTCTTGGACTACTCTGAGATTTCTAGTGACTTAGCTTATTTTCAGGAAGCCCACTGAAGAATCTAAGATAGTCAGAACACAGCTTCTGACAAGAGCAAGTGTAACTATAATTGTTGTTTTGTGCACATCTGTTCACACTTAACAGTGTAACTACAATAACTACATAGAGATTATTGAATGGGCAACTATGCACAGCCAGTGTTTTCCGCCACAGAGGGATTCTGATTCAATCCTGGATGGGCAACCACGCACAGCAAGTGTTTTCTGTAACAAAGGGGTTCTGATTCCCTCCTGGATGGGCAACTATGCACAGCCAGTGTTTTCTGCCACAGAAGGGTTCTGATTCCCTCTGACCATGAAACCAAAGTTTGAGAGGTCCATGGGAATTAGAACCCCAAGGTGGCAGAACACAGTGGATGTGCATACAGTTGCTCATCCTGTCATGTTTATAGTGTATAGTATTATGCAAGGAATAAAGTATTGGTGAGCATACACAACAAGCCTGTGTTTCCATTGAGGGGTCAAGATAACAGTGTATGGACCTTGAGAGCGAAGCTCGAGAGGCCCATGTTGGTATCTCAACCCTGAGATCGAAACACAAGGTGAGTTATGTATTGTCACCCATATTTTATTTTTTATAGTACATGGATCCTCCTGATGGAAAAAAAATGTAAACTTTAACACCATTTTTATGTTACAAGGTTTTATACTTTGTATTTACCAGTATGGTCTGTTGCTGAGTCTGTTGCGCTTCTGCTTGCCTTCAGCAGGTCTATCTGCTGAGAAGTTTGTCAGTTCAGTCACTCATAAAAGTTTAGAGATCCACAGAACCAGTAAATTAAAGGAAAAAAATGTGCCACATTGCTTTGTTTTAGAAACAGAGAGTTGAGTTACCCATGCCCCGACTATTTTGGCAAGCCACTCGCTAACTGGCGCCACCATGTTTGTTTGGAGTTGTCATTGAGCTGAACAATTTGGACCAATCAGGTGGTGGGACTTACGAATATTAAGTAGGAACTATTGAATATTAATTGTAGACCATGAACAATAACTTTTAGAATGTGCACAACAACTTTTAGAACGTGCACAACAACATTTCAGCAGGTACTGATTTCTATGCATAATCACTTCAAACCATATACTATATGAAATTTGTCCACAGCGGTTCTTTCATTTTCAGAATGAAACTGACTTGTGCAGTCTCTAGACATTTCAGAATGCTGTTGTACCACAGAATGGTACAATCACATTCCATCACCTTTTAACTGTGGTACAACAGCATTTTGAAAGGGGTGGAATTTTATACAGAGCAGTGCTCTACTATACACTGCAGTCAAATACTGTAAACCTAAATGCCAAATGGAATGTATGTTTCACAGGGCCCATCAACATCAGTAGCAGGGAATGTTTCAGCACATACATCACAAGGCTGTACAACATCAGGAAAAATGAATTATTTCAACGTATACCTACAGCCAATCAGAGAAACCAGAAAGGTGCTTGAACAACTAGGAGAAAATAAGAAGTCAAATTGGCAACAGGAAGTACCCACAGGTACAGGGCCAAACAAGTTAGAACATTTGTTCTAGAAAGAAACTAAATTTGAATGGCATGCCATCAAGTCAGGAGTATACATGAGAGCAAGATGTATATTCCCAGATGTCTTACGGTATTAATGGATCCAAACCTTGGCATCAACAATATACAATAAAATTCTTGATACCAGATGGCAAGCCATAAAAAGCAAACCCATCAATCAGACCACTACAGAAGATCATCAGAGAATTGCAACCAGTGCTGCATAGCAATGACAAACTGCCCACTACATTCAGTGAACCACTTATAATATCATACAGACAACCACAAACTCTGGCAAGAACACTGCCACATTTCAGACACACAAGGAACAATACCATGCAGCAAGCTCAGGTCCAAAACATGTGGCATGATTGACACATTCTGTCTAGTCTCAAATTTCCAGTGAGGAATACAAAACAAAAGGGTCTTTCTCATGCAGTGCCAACAATTTGTCTTATAGGATGCCAAAAATGTCCACATGGATAGTATGTAGGTGAAATGAGACGAACACTCCATAAATGCATGAATGGACACAGATCCACTATCACACAGTCAGGCAAACAGGCAGCAGTGGCCGAGCACTTCTCTCAGAACAACCATTCTCTAAAGGATCTTAAGCCTGCCTCCCACAGTTGCTATGCCTTAACACTGCACTTGCCTTGTATTAGTTCTTTGCCTGTACCTGACTGTAGTTCTCTGCCCTTTCCTGTCTGTACCTTGTCTGATTGCCATTACCTTGTTTCTGAATGTGATATTGCCTGAGTTCTCAGCCTGTACCTGACTGTACCCTGTTGATTGTTGTTACCTTGTCTCTGAAATGTTATTGCCTGTACCTTTGTAATTCTCCCGGGCCGGGTCACACCTGAAAATAGGCACTTGACTGTCTAGCATGTTTACCTGGTTAACAAAAGCTAAATAAATAAGTAAATAAAGTGGCTGTTTTTAGAGAAAACCTCATTGCTGGGAAACAAGATTCATGAGGCTTTTTGGAACAGATATATCTGGGCTGAACAAAAAATTAGGCTTCCTCACACATTATTTGATCCCAAACTGAGTTTTGACAGTTTCCACTGCAACTCTGGGCCCTACCATTTATAATTTATTGATTTATGTATGTATGTATGTAAGTATGTATGTATCTATGCATTTATTTGTTTAAATCTTCCTCTGTTGTTGGGACATAATTGACTTATAAGAGCCACCTTTGCAGACACAACTTAATTAACTTTCTGGACTGACAGCATTACACATTCTGTATACTTAATGGAAGTCTTTATGAGCTATTAAAAAATGGGCTGAAGATTTCCTGCTGTCTGACTGGGTAAGAGCCATGGCAAGGGGAATACATTAAGTTGATGTCCTCTGATGAAGGGTTAATTTCTGATGCACTGAGGCTGCGTGGTTGTGGTGTGAGGTCTTGATACACTGCTCTAACTATGAATTTGCTGTTAAAGCCTTTAAATCGCATTGGTTGTGTGGAGCTTTATTTCTACCCCAGGAGTGCAGGTACTTTTGAACTTGACTCTAAATTTCTTTAGGCTAGCAGCCTGTACCTGCACCCCTCCCAACCTGGGCTACTTGCAGTTGTGCTTCTCTGGATACATTAAGTACAAGTAGAGCCTGGCAAAGAACAAGTGCTAGTCCAGCCTACCTCACTTCACACCCATATCCTTGCACCCCAGCCCCTGCACATATTTGAAAAGGCTGAATGGCAGCCATTTTTTCTACTCACTAAGGGCCCTATTCACTAATGGATAGAAAGTACGTGTGAAGCACATGTATCCTGCCCACACCTCTCCACACCTGCATGCAGCTGTGCGCATGCCAGCATTCATTATTGCCGGTCCCTGGATCACACCCCTGCCCCCTTGTGCAGAACCATGTGGTGGAGGTACATGATGGCACTGGGGCAGAGTGCAGGATGCTGGTGGGCATCCAATGGGATGCCCATCCCTGGTCCCACAGTGGATCCCCTCCATGCACAGACAGGGGATCCTGGGATGGTGCATACCCCAGGAGGAATTCACATTGGGTCTTTGCCCAAAGGGACACCCCCTGCCCTCCCAAGTGGCCTGATGGGCCAGGGCAGGTGTGTGCAGGAGGATCACAGTGCAGTCATGCCCCACTGGTAACCTGCAGGGAGGCCATATTTACTTACACTAGGGTCTTCCTTGTGTATCATTTTCAGCCCTGGCCAAGTGCACAGTGACAGAGTGCATGCTGTGCAGCACAAGCACCCCCCCAAGCACCCCCGAGGCCACCCTTGGCATAGTGTCACTGGCTAGGAGATCCTGCACGAGGGACAACAGTGTGCCTGCGGTGAATGCCGCCTGCGGTGAGCTACACCCCACTGTGTGGCATTCACACATAGGGCTGCCTATGCATCTCAGCTATGTGTCACACAGGCAATTCCAACCAATAGTGAATAGGGCCCTACACTAGCAAATGAGAACCCCCTCCATTCCAAAATAACATGGATTCTCCACTGAAGTTCATGTGCAGGTTACTTTTAATTTTGTTTTAGGTTAGCCCCCCGACCAGAAATTATGGTAATTGTAGCACTAAACCTAGGAAGCAGCTTCCACACATGGCATGCCAGCACCTTTATTCTGTACTGTACTCCGTGTCCTGATCACAAAAGGTACACCAAAAGAAAAAATGCAAACTGTAAGTGCCAGGCAGGTGGGCATGCTTGGAGGGAAAAGTTAGAGTATGGGAAGCAAACTTCAAATGGAGAAAGAACAGTCATTTAAAAGTAGCAGTTCCCTCTACTGGGAAGTGCACCAGCAGAGGGACTACCGTACAAAAATTGAATTTGTCTTCAATTATAGTCACTTCAAAGTATTTTTTTTTTGTATTTTTAAATGTCTTTATAAAATTTAAATACATGCCCATTTTCTCAGTGCAATAATACCCTGCAAGGATTGATAGTATGGGCTGTACTGGACCTTCCAGGTGCTATAAGGCTCTCCACCTGTGGTGTCAGACCTTATTATGTCCCTGGCAGTCTGGTATAGCCCAATAGTACCTTCCCTGTTGGGTATTATCGCTTGTTTGATCCTTTTGTTATGGTATCACTTGATGCAACTCTTCACTTGCATGTCTGATCACTCACCTTTTAATGAGATGCGGCCTACTTCCTGGTAGTCACCTGTATTGTATGAAATTGCTTCCGTTACACCCTCCCCTTTATTAAGCAATGTGGGATACACAAACTCTTGTATATATTCTGAAATGCTGGTTTGTTTTCTCTGCACTGGATGAAGGTACCTGAAAGGTCTCAAAAGCGTGTGTAAAAATTCTTCAGTTAGTCTAATAAAAGGCATTACCTTAAAAAAGTGTAATAAAGAAATATATAGCTTTGCTCTGATATTATGACTCATGGAGGCTATTATTTAGGAAAAGAAACAGTTGTAAACAGAAATCACAAATCAAAGTGAAGTGTTAAAAAGCCAAGAAGGGGAGACAGACTGTGAAGCCTCTATCACAGGACTAAAAGAGGAACTGAAAATTTGAGGAACACAAAATGAGAAACAAGCAGAAGAAATTTCAAAGGGGTATAAATGACTATACCCTTATAGAAATAATTATAGGAAATGTTTTCATGCTGCACACATAAAACTACCCAAGTGATATGATTTAAATCAATCAACAATCAATGAAACTGTATTTAACCAGGCAGTTACATCGTTGAGCAAGCTCATTTGCAAGATGGTCTGGGCACAGAGGACAAATTCAATTACAGTATTCAACATCATTTCATAAAACAGCAGACACTAAAACAGACTATTTTTAAGTACAAGATCATTAGGTAACTGGAGCAAGACTTAGATAACGAGGGCTATATACATATACAAGCAATTCATCATATATGAGTTAGGAGACAGTGGAGGACAGAGGGAGGAGAGGATGGCAAAGACACAGTGGAGGACAGAGAGAGGAGAGGAGGGCAAAGAGACATGAGGGAAGTGGGGGCAGCCCTGCTAGGGTAGAGGTTCTGGGGGTTTCATGGGAAGGAGGAGGGAACTGGGGGTAGTTACACTAAAAAGGAATGCCAGCTGACAGGGGGAATAAGAAGGCCAGGGAGGTCCAGGAACTAGGGGAATATTCAGTCCATATGCCAGTGATTACCTGAAGCAATCACACGCAGTCTTCAGGCATTGATAAAGCAGCTGCCTGAATACATAGGGGCTAGGCAGAAGGGAAGGTTTAAGTGCTTTTTGCATGTTGTTCCAAAGTGATGGTAAGAAGAAGCTGATGGCAGTTGTGCCATGATGTGTCCTCATCCGTGATAGCTTGAGGAGGACAAAGGACGAATTCCGTAGGCCATATGCACCTTTAGACCATTCGAACAGATTGCAGATATAGGGTGGGAGTTTGTTAGAAATAGCCCTGAAGAGCCACATGAGGGCATTTATTTGCCTCCTCATGAAGAGGGACAGCCAATCAATTGCCTGGTACAACAGACAGTGGTGACTCCGCAGGGGCATGTCAAGTATGAATCTCAAAGAGCGATGGTAGAGTGTGTCAAGCTTCTGGAGGGCATACTGGGGGCAGTAGCTGTAGAGAAAGTCAGCATAGTCAAGCAAGGGTAGAAAGGTTGTTTGAACCAGCAGCTTCCTAGCGTCAAGAGTGAGTAGACATCTTATGCGGTAAAATATGCCAAGGCGCTGTCTTAGCTTTTTTGTTAACTCACTTAGGTGTACAATGAAACTAAGTTTGTTATCCAACCAGAATCCCAGATATTTGAATTTATCCACTGTTTCCAGAGGTTCACAAAGGACGGTGATAATCTGGGGGTTACCAGGTGTTCCCATATTGTGGGAGGAGTGTGGGGAGATAATCTTGGCTTTGTTTTTTCTGGCATTGAGCAAGAGCTTCAGGCTCAGCAGGTTATGTTGGAGGATGATAAAGTCCTGCTGTAACTCCTTGTAGGCAAGATCTAGAGAGGGGTTGGTTGTATAGAGGACTGTATCATCCACGAATAGATGAACATTTCCTGTGAGTATGCCAGAATCTATGCAGTTAATATAAAGTGCGAAGAGGATAGGCCCCAAGATAGAATCTTGTGGGACACCTCAGGGCAAAGCTTTTAGTGGGGACAGTTCCCTTTGTGCTTTAATTTGTTGTCTTCAATTTTTGAGGTAGCAGTGGAACCACTTTACTGCAGCAACCGTTAGACCAATACTACCCAGAGTATCAATGTTAAACTGGAACTGATTGCATGCACATGACATGTATGCAGCAAGCATGTGTGGGAACCATGATATTTATGTTAAATTGGGAAAGACTGCATGCAAGTGGCATGCATGCAGAAAAGCCAGTGGTCACTGATAACTGCACACGTAAAAGTTAAGTGACTTGCTAAGAATCACACCATACACAATTGGGAGCTGATGAGATTCAAACCCAGGTCTTCACGTCTCCAAGTCTCCTGGCTTGCAGTTCAGAGCCTTTAAAAAGTAAGCAATACTGTCTGTACACATATGGCTCGCTTGTACTTCAATACATACTGTATCTGAATACATCTGCATGCATGTGGAATGCTTGTAGCCACTGCTGTGTTTTTCAGTTTTCTTCTTTCCCTCATCTCATTTTCACAGTTGAACTGTAGCACACATACCAATGGAAACACGTTTGGTTTTTCCCACCCCAATACTCAAACTTACCCATAAAACCACTTAATTACTTCTGTATGGCCTGTACTCCTACTATTTTCTCTCCATAGTTTTTAATGCTTCCAAGCAGACAGACTTTAAAGTGCAAGCACAAAAGTAGCCATAACTCGACACTCACATGGCCAGCCCCCCATGCACACACACTATAGCAGGTATGCCCATGCTGCTACAGACAACCCACCAAGAATAGATATAAGTAAAAAGTCTCTTACTTGAGTACTAGGGAGCCAGAGGCGGGAGTCTTAAAAAAGAGATGATGTCCATGGGTCAGAGTGCTGTGGCATACCCCGTTAAAATGAATGGAGTTATTTTCTATTACTATTTGATATGTTATGATGGTGAGTTGGAGAATAATGAAGGCCACTGTTCTACTAACAAGACCCTTGTTAGTCAAGCGGCGGCTTTCATTAATCTCCAGCTCTCTATCAATAATGTATAAAATAGTAATAAAAACAATCCCCATTCATTTCAATGGTGCATACCCCTGCAGTCTCCTTTGCCCTTAGTCACAATGTGCCCGAGTGTGAGGATGTGGAGGTCAGCCTCACAGGAGGGGGGGCATATGTGGGCTTCAATAGTCTGTGCATACCATACCACTCAACTGTCCATGAATGCAAGGGACAGCTCTAGAATGTCTGTAACATCTCAAAAAGGTACACATTATTTGGTTTGACTGAAAAGTGATATGCAAATCATAAAAACTCAAATGTATAAGATTCATAGGTTCATAGGTTAGGATATCAGGTCCAGTAGCTACTAAAGCCATTATGGTCCTGCTACTGGTCAGTGGATAACTTCCCATGACCGTTTTCCCATGTGTTTGTCCATTGCAGTCTTAAACATCTCCAGACTGTTCACTCCCACAACCTCACCAGGAAGCACATTCCAAATGTTCACCACCCTTTGGCTGAACCACCTCCCTCCCTTAGTGGTGTTATAGTTTGCTCCTTTCAATTGCAGTGAATGCCCTCTTGTTTGCATGCCCGCTGTTTCCTTCCAACATAACCCCATAGATTTCCATAATGAGCCTGTTCTTTGTAGCTTTGTACATGAAGCATAAATCCCCCCTCATTCTGTGATATGACATGGAGTATATGTCCTCCAAATAGAGTCTGTCATTGTATTCCATATCCTTCATCCCATTAATTTTTTTAGTGAATCTTTGTTGGATTGATTCTATCTTATTACACAGACTTTGTTCCTGTGGTGTACAACATGGTGCTCCATATTCCAATAGAGTCCTAACCAAGGATCTAAATAATGGAACCAGAACTTTACTATTCCTACTTTTGATATTTCTTATTATGTTCCAAGAGACTCTGTTGGCTTTTGTGACCATTTTATGAGTGTGTTTGACAAAGGTTAAGTCATTTGGTATAACCACTCCCAGGTCTCTTTCATAGTTAGTAACCATTATTGGTTTGTTATTCAACTCATATTTTCCATGTCTGTTATTATGACCAAGGTGCATTACTTTGCACTTATTGGTATTAAACTCCAGTTTATTCTCTCTTGACCAATCCCCCAATTTGTCCAGTTGTTTCTGGAGATTTATTACCGAATTAGTATCATTTACCACTGCTCCAATTTTAGAGTCATAGGTTTGCTTGCAGATCCAGACCCCATCTGATACCTGCATAGATGATATTAGTATACTAAAGAGTTTAGGTCCCAAGACTGAGCCCTGTCGGACTCCACTAGTGATATTCCCCTCCTCAGACAGGCAACCTCTTATCCTAACTCTCTGTCACCTGTTGTCCAACCAGAAAGCCACCCATTTCACCAAGTGTGATCTAATTCCTAGTTTCTGCATGATGCCAACAATATTTTGTGTGATACAGAATCGAAGGCTCCACTAAAATCCAAATACACCATATCCACTGGTCGGCCTACATCCAACACTTCACTGACAGGCTCAAAGAAGGTCATGAGGTTACTAACACAGGACTTCCCTTTTTCAAACCCATGTTGACTAACATCTACATGATTTACTGTTATTAAACTATCATCTAGAAGTTCCCAACAGATCCTTCCATTATTTTCCCAATTATGCATGTTATACTTATTGGTCAGTAATCTTTTACATTTTTAGTATCTCTTGTTTTGTGTATTGGTGTTATATGTGCTATTTTCCAGATATCCAGAACTTTTGCTTCCTTTAAGGATTTGTTGAATAACATTGCCAAGGGCACTGCCAACTCCTCAGCCAACTCCAACAGGACTTTTGAGTGATATTCGTCTGGACCCTCTGATTTATATTTATTTAGTTTTTTTAAATTTTAAACAGCCAGTTTTGCTATTATTAATGGTAGGTCTGTCTGCTCCTCCCCTAAGGCCTCTTTAGTTTGGTAGTCTCTGACCTCTTCCTTGTACTTATTTACAAAGTGTTGGTTAAACACATTTGCAGTTTGTTCCTGTCCTGTAACCTCTCCATCCCCTTCCTTTATTATGCGTGTTTGACTTGTTCACTTTTTTAAACTACCAACATAGTTATAGAAAGATTTCCCATTATCCTTACTTTTTGTAGCTAATCTTATTTCAGCATTGGCCTTAGCCTGTCTGATAGAGTGTTTACATAGTTTGACACACTTTTTATAGGCCTCTTGCCTCCTTGGAGATGGCTATTTCTTCAGTGTTTTGAAAGCCTTCTCTTTCCTAGAGATCAGTTTTTTATTTTCCTAGTAAACCACATGGGAACCCTTCCCTTCTTGTTATATTTCTTAGTGTAAGGAATGTGAGTTTCAATGCTGTGTTGTAAGATACAATCTAACTTATTCCACATTTCTTGTAATGTTAGATCTTTCATTTCTGTCCAGTTTTGAGCCTGTAATATTTGTTTAATTTGCACATAGTTTACTTTAGCAAAGTTTCTAATGATTGTTTTCCCAGTAATTTTCTGCATGTCCTTGGATATAAGGCATTCTACCATCCTGTGATCACTGATACCTAGTAGCTGCTTTACTACCACATTTTTCACTTCTTCTTCCATGTTTGTTAGTATCAAGTCCAGTAAGTGTTGTTCTCTGGTGTTTTCATATATTCTCTGCCTTAACCTGTAACTAGTACATATGTCTAAGGATTTTTTTCATATACTGTTTTTCCCTGATTTAGTTTCCAATTGATAGTTGGTAAGTTAAAATCTCCCATTATTATCATGTGCTTTGTTATCATACCATTGTCAAGTGTTTCCAGAAATTCAATGTTTTTTGCTTCATCTAACCCCCTCCCAGATCCATTGCCAGTCTTTTTCCCAAGGAGAGTGGTTTAAATCTGCAGCCTATCTCAGTTCCAGGTTTCCCATAAGAGTGGGGTCCCCATTGGAAAAGAGGGATATCAGCTTTGAGATAAAGTGTCTACAATCCCCTCCCATCAGTAATGAAAAAAGAAAGTTTGTCAAAGGATTGGCTTCCTCTAATTCCAGAGGGTACTCTGCTCTAGCTTGCAAACAGGGAGCATCTCTGTTTTAGTTTCATTTATTTTAAAGCCCGAGATGGAACCAAAATCTTGTATTAGAGTGAGATGCTAGATGCTCTGGGTTGTCCAAATAAAGTAAAGTATTGCCCACATACATGGAGATCCAGACCTCCCTACCCTCCATTCGAATCCCCCTGTATTGTTCTGAATGTCTCACCCTAGCTGCAAAAGGTTCCATACTTAAAACAAATAACAGTGAGGAGAGCGGTCATCCATGTCTTATGCCCCCTGTTATATTAAACCTATCAGAGAGAATCCCATCTACTCGAACCCAAGCTCCTGGATCACTATACATATTAATAATCCAATCCCTAAATTTAGAGTGAAATCCAACCCTAATTAATGTTTTGTTTAACAATGTCCAATCAAGGCGATCAAATGCCTTTTCAGCATCTAAGGCAATGATTGCTCTGAGATTTTTAGAGGGGAGAGAGGGACCCAGTGCCAAAACATTTGGCAACAACTGAACATTGTCTTGTATATGTCGCCCAGAGACAAACCCTGTTTGAACAGCATGTACCAAATGGGGAATCAGCCCCATCAACCTCTCTTTTATCAATTTTAGCAAAAATCTTTGTATCAACATTTAATAAAGAAATTGGCCTGTAAATGGCACATTCAGTAGGGTCTTTCCCTGGCTTTGGAAGGACCATGATGGTAGCTTCCCTCCCAGTATCTGGGGTCAAACCCTGTTCATGTGCTTCATTACAAACTTTCAACAGAGCTGGGATCAACTGCTTTCTGAATGTTTTATAAAACTCAACTATGAATCCATCCGAACTGGGGGACTTCCCTGAACTCAAAGATGTAATCACTGCATCCAGCTCTTCCACTGTAAACAGTCTTTCAAGACTCTGAGCTTGTACTCTAGACAGCTTAGGGAATTGTATAGAGGCTAGAAATGTGCCTATCTTCTTTTCATGATCAAATTTCCTCTCTCTGGTGTACAAATGTGAATAAAAATCAACAAAAGCCCCTACTATCTCCATAGGCTTGGTTATTATCTCTCTCTCTTGTGGTTTCAAAGCTTTTAATTTCTGGTATAAACCTATACATCTCCTGCTTTTTGAGGCACATGGCCAATAGTTTCCCAGCTTGATCTCCCCCTCATAATATTTTTGACTTATATATCTTAATGAATTAATGGTGCGATGTAACATTAACTTGTTGTATTCTTCTCTAGCCTCTTATAATTTTTGATATAACAGGGGGTCAGACGTGAGCTTGTGTTCTGACTCTAAGGGTGTCATAGCTGTAAGAGCTTTGTTGGTCCTTAATTTATATAATTTATTCCGGTGTGCAAATGGCTGATAAATTTGCCCCTTAGCACTGCTTTGAATCCATCCCAGATATATTTTAGTTTGGTATCTGCGTGTGAATTTTCCTCGAAATACCACTTTATTCCTTCTTTAAATGCAATAACCAAGACCTTATCTGCCAGTAACCCAGGATCTAATCTCAATTGTCCCCGTTTCATGGGGAGGGTCCCAGTCCACCCTCTTCTGGACTATGGCATGGTCTGAGAATGAGATTGGTAAAATCTGGACCGGTTTGAAGGGATGTGTTTCCAAATGCCAGGTGTAAATCTGATCTAATCTGGAATAGGTATTGGTGGCAGGAGAGTAGAAAGTAAAATCGTTTCCAATAGGGTATTGCCAACACCACAAATCTACCAAACCAGCCTCAGCCACTAAAGTTCGGAGTAACCTAGAGCATGATCCACCCACTCATCCCTAGTAGGGCTCTGTCTAAACTGGGACTATCTACACAATTCCAGTCCCCTGCCAACACTAAATATCATGGGGGGAGACCTGCCAAAGTTGAAAAGAGTTCTCAGAAGAAATCCCCTGAGGAGGGGGTAGGAGCATAGACTGATCCAATATTTATGGGGGCACCTTTTAATTCCCCTGAAACTAGCACCCATCGACCTGAGCCTTCTGTCAACACTGTTTTTGGTACAAAGGAAAGCCACTTCTTACATAGAAACATAGAAACATAGAATTTGATGGCAGATAAGGACTGCTTGGCCCACCCAGTCTGCCCATTTCCCTACCTACTGGATAAGCTGCAGATCCTAGTTAACCAGCAGCCTACTTCTTCCTACCTCCACCCCCTAGAATGGCCTTATGACTGTCCCATGCATGCTTGAATTCCACCACTGATTTTGACTCCACAATCTCCTCCGAAGGCTGCTCCATGCATCCACAACCCCTCTGTGAAAAAACACTTCCTTAAATTACCTCTGAGCTGCCCCCATCTTCAAATTGTGCCCCCTTGTTCTTGCACACCTCTTTTTTTGAAAGATGCTACCCTCTTGGACTTTGTTGATTCCCTTGAGGTACTTGAAAGTTTCTATCTTGTCCCCCCTCTCCCTCCTTTCCTCGAGGCCATACATATTAAGCTCCTTTAGTCTCTCTTCATATGTCTTCCGATGACCAGACCCTGCACCATTTTAGCTGCCCTCCTCTGGACAGCTTCCATCTTGTCTATGTCCTTGCAGAGATTGGGTCTCCAGAACTGCACACAGTACTCCAGATGGGGTCTCACCAGCTGTCTGTACAGAGGGATAACAACTTCCTGTTTTCTACTGGTGATGCCTCTTTCTATGCATCCCAGTATCCCCCTAGCCCTCCTTACTGCCCTCTCACATTGCTTGCCCACTTTTAAGTCATCTGATATGACTACCCCCAGGTCCCTTTCCATTTTTGTTGTTGTTAGTATCTCACCCCCCATTGTGTACTCTTCCCCTGGATTTTTGTTTCCTAGGTGCATTACCTTGCACTTCTTAGCATTAAATCTAAGCTGCCATACATTTGACCATTCCTCTAACCTTGCCAAGTCCCTTCTCATCCTTTCCACCCCACCTTGTGCATCAGCTCTGTTGCAGATCTTTGTGTTATCTGCAGAGAGACATACTTTTCCTTCCAGTCCCTCTGCAATGTCACTTACAAAGACATTGAAGAGGACCGGTCCTAATACTGAACCCTGCGGCACCCTCTAGTAATCCCCTTTCTTCAGAGTGGACTCCATTTACTATCACCCTCTGTGTCCTATTCTCCAGCCAATTCTTTACCCAGGCTATCATCTTGGGACCCACTCCCATGCTGGCTAACTTGTATATTAATCTTTTGTGTGGGACTGTGTCAAATGCCTTGCTAAAGTCTAGGTAGACCATGTCCACAACCTCTCCCTGATCTACTACTTTGGTCACCCAGTCAAAGAAATCTATTAGATTCATCTGGCATGACCTTCCTGCTTTGAATCCATGCTGCCTTGGGTCCTGTGCACCTCTGGCCTCTAGGTACTCAACAATTCTTTCCTTCAGAAGTGATTCCATCATTTTCCTAACACAGGTTAAACTAACAGGTCTGTAGTTTCCTTCTTCTGCCCTGCTCCAACTTTTGTGAAGGGGAATCACATCTGTCCTCCTCCAGTCCTCAGGTACCACCCCATCCTCCCATGATTTGTTAAAGAGGGTAGTCAGTGGTGTCACTAGTTCTCCCCTTAGTTCTTTTAGAATTCTGGGATGAATCATATCAGGCCCCATTGCTTTGTCCACCCTCAGTTTTAAGAGTTCTTTCAGAACCCTTTCTTCTGTAAATGGGCTGGTATCAACTTCTGTATCAAGAGTGTTTCTATTGTTTGTTTTAGGTACCTCCCCCTCTTCGTTTGTAAATACTGAGCAAAAATATTTGTTTAGTATCTCTGCCTTTTCACAGTCACCCTCTGCCCACCCCCTCCCCTTTGTTAAGCCTCACTATCCCTCCCTTAGTCTTCTTTCGCTCCCTGATGTACCTAAAAAAGGTTTTATCCCCCTTCTTAACTGAGTTGGATATCTTTTCCTCAGTTCAGGCCTTTGCTGTTCTGACTGCCTTCCCAGCTTCCTTTTGCTTTAACTGATACAATTCTCTGTCCTGCTCCTTCTGTGCTTCCTTGTACTTTCTGAATGCTTTCTTTTTCTCTTGAACCTTCGCTGCCACCTCCTTTGAGAACCATAGTGGTTTCTTACATCATTTTGTTTTGTTTATTTGCTTCACACAAAGGCTTATTATCTCTGTGATGGCAGTTTTTATTATTCCCCATTGTTTTTCCACCCCTCCTTCCTGCCCATTTGCTAGTACATTCCTTAGGCACTCACCCATTTTGGCAAAGTCAGCCCTCCTGAAGTCCAGTACTTTTGCCTTTGCATGACTTGACTCTATTGCTGTGTTTATTGTGAACCATACTGTTCGATGGTCACTAGTTCCCAGATGGCTACCCACTTCTACATCTGTGATCCTCTCTCCATCTCCGTTTGAGAGGACCAGGTCCAAGATTGTTCCCTCTCGAGTGGGTTCCAATACTAGTTGTCTAAGGCATGCCCCCTGTAGGGCATCCAGAATAACCCCATTCTTAGAAGTGGCTGCTGCAACTGCACTCCAGTTAACATCTGTCATATTCAGATCACCCATCAGCAATATCTCCCCTTTATCTGCCATTCTAAGTATACTTTCTATCATTTTCTTGTCCATTTCCTCCCCCTGAGAGGGGAGGTCTGTATAAAACCCCTCTGCGTATTGTGGTGCCATTGCCTGCCTCCAAATTGACCCGCAGTGCTTCTTCTCCTCCCTGTTTACCCTTTTGTTCTGTTGCTTTGATGCCTTCTCTTATGTAGAGAGCTACTCCTCCTCCTCCTCCTCCTCTTTTACCTTCCTTGTCCCTCCTGTAGATAGTGTATCCTGGTATGTTTATGTCCCAGTCATAGTTCTGTGTGTACCATGTTTCTGTGACTGTCATGATATCCAGATGTTCCTCCTCCATCAAGGCCACTAATTCAGGATGCTTGTTACCCAGACTATGGGCATTGGTACGCATTGCTCTCCATTTTTTGATGGCTTTACTTTCTGTAGCAGCATCCCCCACTGACCTTTCTACTTTGGTCTTTTTCTCATTAAGTACCCTGTTTTGTAGGGGGAGGCTGGGATTTTCCTGCTGCTTATCAGTGCCTCCCCCCTTGACTAGTTTAAAAGCTTGCCAATGAAGCATTTAAACTGATTGCCCAAAAGACTTGTTTCCTTCCTGGACAGATGCAGACCATCCTGCCAGTATAGGCTGGTGTCCCTCCAGGTGGAATCCCAGTCCCCAGTGAAGCCAAACCCCTGTGCTCCACACCATTTTTTCAACCATTCATTAAATTGCATGGTGCAAAGTACCCTCTCCTCACCCATGCCACTGACAGGCAGCACCTCTGAGAAGGATACGGTGTGTGCTACTTGTCTTAAGCCCCTCCCCAACTCTACAAAGTCCTTCTGCACTGCTCTAATCTCATGATGAGCCAAGTCATTTGTCCCTAGGTGGACAATGACATCCAGGTCAGACTCCCATGCAACTGTTCTCGTGATCCTAAGGATGCACTTCCTGTCCCTCCAAGCCATGACACCAGGCAGGCACTTTACTTCAGTTTTCCATGCTCCCCCAGTTCTATCCCCTAATAATTGAGTCCCCACCAGGAGCTGCTTCCTTTCCCTGTGGTGCCCTCTGCCTCCTTCCTGTGGGCCTCCCTTGTGACAGTTGTCTGCACCCTCCTTAGTCTCCTTTGCAGGTGCATCCATAGGGGAACTATGCTCCCCAAAATGGTGTATGGATTGTGGAGTGGAACAACTGACTGGGAGTGCCTCTGTTCCACCACCCTTACCCTCTCTGAGCCCACTGTGGTTCAACTGCTGTGCTTTCTTCGCAACCTCTGAGGTAGTGGTGGTAGCTCTGGTGCTCCCTGGATGGGGGAGGTTCCCTTGTTACTGTTCAGTGCGTCCTGAAGATGGGCAACTTCCTCCCTCAGGGCAGATAGCTGTCTGCAAACAGGGCAGCATCTCAGCCTCCAGAAAGACTCCCAGAAGACTGCTGGCCCACAGCCATTACATTGCACTACTCCCCACATAACTGTCTACCTTGTTTAGTTTTTTTTGTGTGTGTTTGTGTGATTGGTTTGTTATATAGAAATATATGTATTTATATAACGTGTATGCTTATATTGTCAGTGCAGTGTGCTAGTGAGGATATGACAGTGATATGCACCTTGCCTTCTTGAGGAAATGATGTCAGAACCCCAGGTATAAAGGAACTATTTCCAGGGGTGGGTGAGGTGAGGGGTGGGAAGGGTCTGGGCCTAAACTGTGCCCTCATGAAACAATCAGCTAAAAGCTCTGATCTACCACTGCGATGAGTGCCTTTCTGTCCGCAAGATGCCCTACACGACAATTTGACAGAGAAAATACCCTGCTAATCAAACAGAGAAAAATCCAAACATCCAAGTCAGACACAGGTAAACCTCCTCAGACCCAAAACAGCCTGGTGACTTGTGCTCTGAAAGCAGTCAGAACCAAAACACATCAGCTGTGCAGAAGGGCAGACACAGAAAACAGTATTCAGCCCCTGTGGGTTGAAACTCTCCTGCACTGAAAATCTTAACAATTGTAACAAAAGTAATGCAAGCTCCACCTCCCTCTGTTGATTGAAAGACTGCCTTTTCTGATAATTCTAAGTTCCCTATTTCGCCCTTCAGTTAGAAGTATTCTCCATCTGAAGAATATTAACTTTCCTAAGGAATCTGCTTCAAACCAAAGACAATTGTAAATTGTAAGGTTCACCTCCCTCTGTTGTGAGCACAACTCACTTTCTTGCAAATCTTAAGTCCAGTGTTGCAGCTTCCAGCCAGAGGTAGCTTCACCTGAAGACTATTAGGTTATCTGATGAGCCTGCTAAAATTAGTACTGTTATCAAGCTCTGTAAGAATCTTCCAGAGCTACTGGCTGTTAAGTAGCTGTGATGAAAGCACTTCCTGATACAGTCTGGCCTGGCCTTTTAAGGCACACAGAGATAAACAAAAGAAAAAACAGTTTCCACCCCCTAGGCACTGTCTGGGTCCAATACACAGCCTGCAACCTGCTCTCAATTCAGGACTTATGACAAATTCTTAGCCCAGTGAATAACTCACATTATTACAAATATTGCAATGCAAACAGTCAATCACTAACTGCAATCAAGTCAGCTGTGCAGAAGGACAGACACAGAAAACAGTATTCAGCCCCTGTGGGTTGAAACTCTTCCTGCACTGAAAATCTTAACAATTGTAACAAAAGTAAAGCAAGCTCCTCCTCCCTCTGTTGATTGAAAGAATGCCTTTTCTGATAATTCTAAGTTCCATATTTCACCCTTCAGTTAGAAGTATCCTCCACCTGAAGAATATTAACTTTCCTAAGGAATCTGCTTCAAACCAAAGACAATTGTAAATTGTAAGGTTCACCTCCCTCTGTTGTGAGCACAACTCACTTTCTTGCAAATCTTAAGTCCAGTGTTGCAGCTTCCAGCCAGAGGTAGCTTCACCTGAAGTGGTTGTTTGCTTATTGTCTCCTGTCTTCCTCACCCCTTTCTCATATGTTGCCATGTGCTCTATGTGGTTCGATACTTAATTTCTGTTTTGCCACTTTTGGTAGTTGAAAATGTGATCAGGAGAGTGGCTTAGCACAATATAGAGAGCATGATCAGGAGACAGTCGGCACTATAGTGGCAGGTGAGCATGATCGGTGGGAAGCTCGGGTGACAAAAAGAAAGCAAGTTTATTTTTTTAAGTTCTAATGGCAGAAATATTACAGATGGATCTGTGGGGAGGACAGCTTATTCAGTGACTCACTCATGGTAAGTGAGATTCACTGATGTTAGTGGGTGGCTTTACAGGTTTTAAAATTTCAGGCACATGAACATTAACATGTGCTGATACAGGCTGGCTGGCACTTGATATTTCCCAGTCTCTGTTGGCACTTAAATAACCCCCTTGTCAGGGATCTCATCAAATCAGAGGCTGGGAAATTTCTTACACATTTTCTAATGGCAACTTAGATGGAATAGGGAACCAGTACTTTAGGACCCACACTCTGAAGGTATTCCACTTCCAGCTCTTGGTGACCATAGGTTTAACTACCTCTAACTTTAGCAACTTATGTCTCCCTGCCTTGCATCTATTTACATCCATTATTAACCTGTATTCACCTATCAAGTGCATTTCACTAATGCCTCATAACTCTCCATCCTCCCTCTTTCCATCTCCCATGGCTCTCCTAATGCCCCCTGGGAATTGTCATAATTCTGTTGACATAACAGTCTGACATGTATTCTTTAGATCCAAGAATCTGTGAATTATCACAAGGGAACTGCCTTTCCACAAAGTTGCATACAGTAATACTTAGAGAATATTATCCTATCAAGTAAAGCTAAAGCTGTCAATCTTTTTTTTTTAAACTCACACTACAGCCAATCAGTAACCAGAAACAGCAGTTTCTGACTAGGAATTTGAGAAGTGACAACCTTCAAAAAGAGCAGTCAGATCATTTTTTGTCCTCTCAGTGAGCATTACACTATACATGTGGGCAAGCAGTTTGCGCAGCATACACACTGGTCCTAATTGCATTTACACAAAAAAGCATATTTTTGTAATATTTAGATAATGTTAGTTGGATATACTATGGTATCCCTAAACTCAATATCCTGAGTCTTGGGATACTGACCTCACTGGCCCTAAATCCATGATCCTGAATTAATCAGATGCCCGACAATACGATGTCGGGCATCTGACTGAAAAATACAAAAGGCAATTAGGAGGGCTTTGCCCCCAAACCCCCCATGTGGGAGGCTCCACCCTTCCACCCCCATAACTAAACCTCAGAGTTACAAAGAATTAGTTACGGTGGTATCAAATTTTACTGGATACAGCATGGGATAGAACCTGGGCCTCTCAGAGCACACTGGTTGAGCTGCCAGTGGTTTAGCCCTCAACGCCTCTGGGCAGCTCAGCTAGCTTCCTGATTCCTCCAGTATTTCAAGTCCATCAACAGGGGTAAGGTAGCAAGCTGTCACATCTGCTACCTTACCCCTGTAAACATGTGTCAGGTTTCCTACTGCTGGGATTCTCACTATCTGGATACTGAACTTGTTGGGCAATACTGCATGGGCAGGTCAATGTCGGGATATTGAGTCTTGGCAAATCATAAGGGCACTTGTTAGTTACTGTCAGACTAATCCAGTGCAACTTTACTTTTATGTTCACACAACACAGAGCTGACATCAAGAGTGATGCAGTGAGACAGTAACGCCTACAAAATACAAATACATTCATATAGAGTGAGGGCTTATTTTTCACAACTTATCCGCATTTAAAGATTGCCTGCAGAATTACAAACAGCTTCTTGTTTCTTAGAAAAAATAAATCAGAGAGAGCCTGCAATGGTTAGGACTAGTCATGACATATTAATATGCTAAGCAGCCACTCACTGAGTCACAAAGTAAACTTTGTAGCTGCTTGTGCACTTTACTGAAACATTAACTCAAACACACTCTGTACTGAAAACAATGCTGGCACAGAACCTGGTGTCATGATGTGAATAAATGAGTTTAACTGTCTGTAAAAGGGGCTTTTTGTTAAAACACAGGAGCAGGCTAAATGTTATTTAGAGAACATCTAAGTATTTATACACAGGATTGTAGGAGTGTTCAAGTAGGAGAGAATGGAGTTTTAATAACTGATGTTGAAAAATGCTCTAACAGTAAAAGTTGTGTAGACTGAAAGTAAACATAGTACATGAACAGAAAAGGTTTTATAAAAGGCAACATTTAATTGCTACAGCATGGCACCATGTGAATGTTTTATACAGAATTCAATATGTGAATTGTTCATCAGCAACCAGATAAGTGGTCACTGGAAATGTGGGCATATTATAGACAGTCACAGCTTTGGTTTCGAAATGATACTAGTGACAGGAAGTTTTAAACTGCTATAAATAATTGGAGATACTAGTTATACTCTAAGATAGCAGAGCCATGAGCAAGTGCAGAAGCTAGGATAGTACTCTGATTGTCTCAGTACACAAAGCAGCACCTACGTTTGATACAGTGTTTGTCTGTTCTTATATACATATGTGAATCTGCTTAATACTATAATTGATGGCACTAGGTATGCATGTATAATTCTTAATTTAGTGAGGGAGGAAGGCAAATAAACTGATAGAGCTTAAATTCAGAATGTAACTCAGTCACTAATATTGAGAATAGATACTAAATCATAGTAACAGATAAACTAATCTCTGGATGCTTAAAAAGTATTAACATTTTTTCCTGTAGAACACTTATCAAGTTCAGCATCCATAATTGAAAAGAAAGGTAAACCTGAAAGCAGGACTATTGGTAAAATATACATATTTAATCATGTATATTCCAATTTTTACATTTTTATTTATCTTTTATTTTTAATTTACATACAGTATATTTTTACCCCCTACCCCTCATGTGGTTCAGACTTAGAGCTTACAGCTAAAAAACACACACTGTATTGGTTTGGGGGTGCACAGAGGGACACCTTCTCATTCTGTTTGTTTTATTTTATTTGGATGTACAAATGTGCCCTTTATGTGATCTTGTTTTCTGCTAAATTGCCTTGTTCCATAACACTTGTAATACATTTAGCATTCTGGTACTTTGATGTATATCTTACAAGGCCATGCATGATTAAGCCTGATATTATGCAAAACATTGCAAAAGGCCTGTCACAGGACAATAAATGAAGTGTGGATACTGAGATGGAGTCACGTTTTATTTTCTTTGGATTATGAAACTTGTCATGGAATTCTCAGACTCTGAGTTATACATTAATAGGAAGCAGTTTCCAAGAGAAATGGGTCAAGCCTTAAAACATACAGCATCCTTTGGCTACTTTGAGGTTTCTAGTAACTTACTGTACTGTCAGGAAGCCCACTGAAGCAGACAGAATAGTCAGAACACAGCTTCTGGCAGGAGCTAGTGGAACTATAGTTGTTACACTGTGCACATTCTTTCACACTTTAAGGTGTAACTACATAAATATTTTAAACCCAAAGGCCAAAAGGAATATATGCTTCCCAGGGCCATCAGCATCTGTGGCAATGAATGTTTCAGCACACTTCACAAGGCTGTACTGCATTAGGCACAGGGAATGTTCCAGCATATGCATATAGCCAATCAGAATCCAAAAAGATGCTTGAACAAATAGGGGAAAATAAGAAACCAAATTGGCAACAGGATTTACCCACAGGTACAGAACTAAACAAGTTGGAACATAGAAACATAGAAACACAGACTTTGACAGCAAATAAGAACTGCATGGCCTACCCAGTCTGCTCATTTCCCTACCTATTGGATAAGCTGCAGATCCTAGTTAACCAACAGCCTACTTTTTCCTACCCCCCACCAGAACGGGAACATTTGTTTCAGAAAGACACAAGACTGGAATGCATGCCTTCACCGTAGGAGAATACATGAAAGCAAGATGCATTTCCAGAGTCCATTGGGTATTAATAGATCCAAACCTTGGCATCAATAATGAGATCCTTGATACCAGATGGGAAGCTATGAAAAACAAACCCATCAATCAGACCACTGCAGAGAATCATCTTCACCACAGTGTTGCAGCCAGTTTTGCACCATGATGAGAGGCTGTCCATGATATTTAGTGAACCATCTGTAATATCATACAGACAACCACTGACTCTGTGAAGAACACTGGTCAGGAATTCCATCCCCACAATTCAAACAGACACACAAGGAACAAGATTGTGCAGCAAGCCCAGATGCAAAACATGCAGCATGATTGACACATGTGACTCTGTCTAGTCTCCATTTACCAAAGAGGAATACAAAATAAGTGGATCTTTTTAATGCAGTAGCAGCAATTTGACTTATCTTATAAGATGCCAAATGATATCCACATGGGTGGTATTTAGGTGAAATGTGACACATACTCCATGAAAGCATTAATAAACACAGATCCATTATCAAAAATGTAGACAACCAAGCACCAGTAGCCAAGAACTTCTCTCAGAAAAGCCATTTTCTAATGATTTTAAAGTACCAGTTTTGAGAGGAAACAATACTTTCCTGGGAAGTAAGATTCATTAGGCTTTTTCAAACAGATACACATGTGCTGAACAAAATGTTAGGCTTCCCCACACATTACCAGATCCCAAACTGAGTTTTTACAGTTTCCAGTACAGCTCTGGGCCCTACCATTTAGAATGCTTATATTTATTTAACTCTTCTTCTGTTGTTATGATATAATTACTTAAAAGAGCCCCTATGCAGGCACTGCTTAATTAACTTTCTGAACTGCCAGGATTATACATCCTGCATAATTAATGGATCCTTTCATCAGTTATTGATCCTTTTGATATGGTATCACTTTGATGCAGCTAACCATTTGCATGTCTAATCTCTCACCTTTTAATGACATGATAAAAGGTATCACAAAAAAATAAAGTAATAAAAAACAAGCATAGTATTGATCTGATGGTATGCCTCCTAGATGCTATTATCCAGGAAGGACAAAATCAGAAAAAGAAATTACAAAAAAAACTGAAGTGTTCAAAACCCAGGTGAGGGTGTCAGACTATACAGCCAATATTGGAAAACTAAAACAGGAACTAAAAATTTGAGGAATACATAAAGAAAAACAAGCAAAAAAAAATTGAAAGGAACATAGTTGACTATAGGCAGATTATGGTATACACCTTGAATAAAAAAAAAAGTACAACATCCAGCTGTAGTGGAGCCAATGTAATACTGACAGTGGAGATAGTATGTTAATTTTCAGCTACAAACCTAGCCATCGTTTCTCAGAGAACAGCGGGACAAACAGGGCACTCCTTGAAGGGAGACAGGGTGCCATGGCACCAATAAAAACCAGCTGGGGTTGCTATCTGTCTGGATTTAGACTGGATAGTCTGTTTTTTAGGGTCTTTATCTCATCACCTGCCTTTAATTAAAGGTAGACTGACTTTTTCAGCCATTTTTGAGAGCTCATGTACTGTTACAACTGATTGTATCTCAGATCATTTGTTTGGATACATGTCCAGGTTACAAAGAAGTTGTGATGTCACAGGCCTTTATCTGTAAAATAACCAGTCTAGGAGGTGTAAAGTATGGCCATTAAGAACATTACCAGTAAATCAATCTAATCTTTTCCACTCTGAATTTTAAGTATGGTCTTTTACTGCCATGATAGGAAACAGCTTTTATACCTTTATATACTCTCACGTGTTCCTTTTTGTTTGGACTACATTCTGATATGTTTTAGACCCACTTTTGCTAAATTAATTATCTAATTTGTCTTGCCTTTATCACTCCATTGCTTACTTCTTTCCTGAATCATCAGCAGGTAGTGTTCTCATTTGTCATACTGCCTGAACATTCCATAATATTAGCTACACATTTTCAGGTCATTCAGATACATAGCATGGGATGGTGTGTCTGAAATTGTGGAATGTCTTAGAAATATGAAAAGAAACAGTAGTAGCTGCTGAGGTAAAGGGAACACAATGCAGTACTGAGGGTACTACAAGCATCGATAATTAGGTTACCAAAAATTGGTCAAAGCATATCAGAATACATGACTGACATGGAAAGTAAAATGGGAGAGTTTTTAACAGATGTTTAAGTATTAAGCTGTGAATGAGGTTGGTACAACCAGCAGACATGAGTTTGATTCCCATAGCCTTCACTTGCATACTGTGTGACCCTAAGCAAGTCACATAACCTTCCTGTGCTCCTGGGTCACTCCTGTAAAATAGGCCTTGTGGCCTATGGGCATTAACCTGGTTGCCAAAGCATAAAAATAATACATAACAGTATAAACATGATTTTCTATCACTATTAATGTCTATTCTGACATTACAAATGGGTCTGGAGGAGGAGTGATATACTCATCAGTCATAAAAAGGGGTGGAGCCAGAGGTGGAGTTCACAGTGTGGTTTAGCATCCGTTGTTTACCTCATCCAAAGTTGGTGACCCCAACACCAACAGCTTCCTGAGAGGTACAGGAGAAGTAAGATACCTGTTCAGGAGGGAAGTAAGAACACCAGACTGATACATGGATATACCAGGAGGTGGTGGCTATGGAGGAAAAGGTTATGGAGGTCAAAGAGGCAGAGGAGGTTAAAACAGTAGGAGGCAGAGATAGTAGTGTTCAACACAAGCAAAAGACAGATTACCAGTACTGAAATGGCTGTATTGGGTAAAGGACTGTCTTTTTTGCATACACAAGATTTGGATGACTTTAAAATACAGATAGACCTACAAATGTACTTCAGAAATCCAAGACCATCATTCAATTTTTGGACAAGGAAGAACCAGAAAGAATCAACACAAAAGAACAGCAATTGAAAATAGCATTGAACATAAATCATTATACAACCCACCTACTAATGTATAATATTAGTTGGAGAACTCTGTACTGGCTGTGCAAAAGATATTAAGAGATTGCTGGGAAAGAAGAATCAATAACCAAGGAAGTATTTAAACAATCTTACTAAAGAGTAAAGAATGCTTTAAAACCTGAGAAAATGACAAGTTCATTATAATAAAGCCTACAGATAAAGGAGGAGATATAGTTATCAGGACTATGCAAAATATCAAACTGAATGCCACAGACAGATATACAACATTAACAACTATAGAAAACTACAGGAAGACCTGCTACAAGACATTAAGACAGAAACAGGGGAGACACTGGAGTTCAGCATATCTATGGGATGGATCTATGAGTGGGAAGGAGAAATTTTGGACAAAGTACCTAAACACCATTTTTCTACATAATCCCAAAGATGCACAAAGACATAAAAAATCCCATGGCTGGCCAATAGTATCAGGCACAGGCTTGAATTTGGAACCATTATTTACTTATGTTAAACGCTACATACAAGAAATCATACTGGAGCTACTGCCAGTCCTTAAAGTACTACACGTATTGTATGCTGAACATTTTACAAGACATCAGTAGGAGCAATTAATTTCTATCAGAATGGATACTAGTGACTATGGACATAAAAAAATATTTACATTTCCCTAGCACATGAAGAAGAGCTAGAAGCACTATATCAGATTCTGACAAGTTATACAACTGAAAACACTCCTCTAAACCACTACATCAGAGAACTGACATCCATTATTCTCAGAAGAAATTACTTTACGTTTGTGGGGGAGTTGAATGAACAAATAAAAGGCACAGCAATAGGGAATAAGACGACCTCAGCATGCGCAAACATCTATATGTACAAATGGGAAACTGAACATAAAACTGAACATATCCCTAACTACAGGAACAGAAATCAAAGGAACATAACAGAATGGCAATGCTTCATAGATTATATCTTTTTCATCCAGACAGGAACAAAAGAAGAATTAGAGCTATGTTTGACAGACATTAACAAAATCTCACAGAATATGCAATTCACTAGTACTACTAACAAAGAAGTAGTACCATACCTAGACAAACATGTCAAAAACAGTTGGACAACTGGAGACTACTCTTTACAAAGACATGACTACAAAAAATGCTATACTACACAATGACTGTTATCATCCCTCTCAACTGAATGAACACATTACCTAGTCCCAGTTTCTCTATATTAAAAGAAATTGCAGTAACCCAGAAAACTTTCAGAAGGAACTACATTACATGAGAACGAATTTTAAAAAGAGTTTAAAAAAATGGTTTCTCAACAGAGAAGAAAGAAAGCTGAAAGACAAGGAATGGCAAATTTTACTACAAACAAGACATAGGGAGGATGCAATGAATAGGGAGAGGAAAAACAGTGTTTTGTAAACATCACTCACCCAACACAGCAGATATAAGAATCATTCAATCCAACTGGCATATTCTGGAAGAAGGCAGAAGATGTGGAGGCTTGTACAGACAAAAACCATTGTGTGGCAATAAAAAAGTTTCAACTCTAACAGGCAAGCTGACACATATAAATCAACAGTATGAGAAACCAGAACAAAGTCAACTACTGTTCAGACCATTAAAATAAAGAAGATTTCCATACAGGAGATGCACACATTGCAAAAATACCACATTCAAAGAAAATCTTGTTAACCCATGGAATCAAGAAAGTCTCAAGATCAAAGAGCACATCACATGTCAGACTACCCATGTGATATATGTCATACTCCGTCCATGAGAAAGGATGTACAGTATGTAGGAAAAGCTATAGAAACATAGAAACATGGACTTTGATGGCAGATAAGGACCACTTGGCCCACCTAGTCTGCCCATTTCCCTACCTAGAGGATAAGCTACAGATCCTATTTAACCAACAGCCTATTTCTTCCTACCCCCCACAAAAATTGCCTTATGCCTGTCCCATGCATTCTTGAATTCTCCCACAGTTTTAGACCCCACAACCTCCTCAGGAAGGCTGTTCCATGCATCCACCACCCTCTCTGTGAACAAATACTTCCTCACATTGCCCCTGAGCCGTCACCCCTCTGTCTTCAAATTGTGTCCCCTTTGTCCATCCTAGAACTTAAGATGAAACATAGAAACATAGAAGTTGATGACAGATAAGGACCTCGAGGCCCAACCAGTCTGCCCATTTCTTTTTCTACCTTATGAATGTGCCATAGACCTTTGCTCTGTCAATGGCCTATCTATTCATACTCATCTGTATTGCTCCCTTATGCCTATCCCATGCCTGTTTGAAGTCCTGCACTGTATTCATATCCACCACTTCCTGAGGTAGGTCATTCCAAGCATGAACCACCCTTTCTGTGAAAAAGAACTTCCTCACATTACCCCTTAATCGGCCTCCTTCTAATCTCATGCTGTGTCCTCTTGTCCTGCTATTTTTCTTATATTGAAACATGTTAGACTCTTTCACCTTGTTAATGCTCTTAATGTGTTTGACTGTTTCAATCATATCACCTCTCTCCTTCCTTTGCTCTAGGGCATACATATTGAGTTCATTTAATCTGTCCTTATATGTTTTCAGATGCAGTCCCTGCACCATTTTGGTTGCCCTTCTCTGGACTGCCTCAATTTGGTTAATGTCCTTGTGAAAGTGTGGCCTCCAGTACTGCATGCAGTACTCCAGATGGGGCCTAACCAGTGTCTTGTAAAGAGGGATTATTACCTCCCTCTTCTGACTTGTGATACCCCTACTAATACACCCCAACATCCTCTAGCCTTACCTGCTGCTTTAGAGGTCTGCTTGGATGATTTTAGGTCATCGGTGATGATGACGCCCAAGTCTCTTTCTTCCCTTGTGACTGCCAGCAACTCCCCTCCCAGCCTATAGGTGGCTTCAGGGTTTCTCTTCCCTATGTGCATGATCTTGCACTTCTTTGCGTTAAACCCCTGTTACCACTCTTCTGACCATTTTGCTAGTTTATCCAAATCTCTTCTCATTCTGCCCACACCATCTGGATCATCTGCTCTGTTGCATATCTTGGTGTCATCTGCAAACAGACAAACCTTACCCTCCAGTCCATCAGCAACATCACTGATGAAGATATTGAAGAGTACTGGCCCCAGGACTGATCCCTGAGGTTCCCCACTTGTGACTTGCATCTCTTCTGACTGTGTACCATTTGTCACCATGCTCTTTTTTCTGCCCGTCAACCAGTTTGCCACCCAGTTGATCAACATCTGACCCACCCTGAGCCTACCCAGCTTATTAATCAATCTTCTATGTGGAACAGTATTGAAAGCTTTGCTGAAGCCAAGGTAGGCAACATCAACTGCTCCCCCTTTGGTCCACCACTCTGGTTACCCAGTCAAAGAAATCTGTGAGATTAGTTTGGCTGGACCTTCCTTTTGTAAACCCATGCTGTCTTGGATCCTGGGCTCCTATGGATTCCAGGTGTTGCACTATCCTTTCCTTAAGGAGTGTCTTCATAATCTTGCCCACTAGTGAGGTAAGACTGACTGGTCTGTAGTTCCCTGCCTCCTCTCTGCTCCCACTCTTGTGGAGCAGGATCACATGAGCCCTTCTCCAGTCTTCTGGGACCTCTCCTGTGCTCAAAGACTCACTAAACAGTTCTGCTAATGGCTCTGCTAGTTCCACCCTTAGCTCCTTTAGTACCCTGGGAAGTATGTCATCAAGTCCCATTGCCTTGTCCACCTTAAGCTTATTGAGCTCTTCTAGGACCCTTTCTTTTGTGAAGGGACTAGTGCACCTCCCACGTGTCCATGGTGCAGAGCTGTGGGCCTGCCCTACCTTCTCTTCAGTAAATACTGAGCAGAAGTATTTATTTATTTAGGATGGATGCTTTTACATGGTCCTCCTCCTCCTCATATGCCCCCTTATCCCCTTTGATCTTAGCAATACCCCCTCTGGACTTTCTCCTTTCACTAATGTATCTATAGAAAGTCTTGTCACCTTCTTTTATTGTTCATGCTAGTGTTTCCTCAGTTTGGGCCTTTGCCTGCCTTACTGACTTCCCAGTTTCCCTTAGGGAAGTTTGGTATGCCTCCCTGTCTTCATCCTGCTGCGTTCCCTTATATTTCCTGAAGGCCAGCCTTTTGGCTCTGACCTTTTCTGCTACTGTGTTTGAGAACCAAAGTGGTTTCCTTCTTCTTTTGCACTTCCTTTTCTCACTAACACAATGGGATGTTGCTTCAAATATTGCATCTTTAATGCTTGCCCACTTTGCCTGTACCCCCTCACCTGTATTTCTTTTTGCCAGGGCTAGTTTAACTCTGTTGGCCATCTTATCAAATTCAGCTCCACTGAAGCCCCATATTTTTGCCTTGGAATTGGATGATTTTGTGGCCAAATTGAACCATACCATGTGATGGTCACTGGCCCCCAGGTGACCTTCTACCTGGTGATCTGTGATCCTTTCCCTGTTAGCCAGTACTAGATCTAGTATAGCCCTCTCTCTGGCTCTAGTGGGTTGTTGTACCAGTTGTTTGAGGCCCTCCCACTGCATGAGAATCAGTGAGCACAAAAGCTCCATAAGGTAAGGACTAAGCCTCAGTTGTAGCCAGACACTTCTAGAAGGCAGGACATTTCCCATCTTCTTTAAGATTCTGGAGGCTTGAGACTGTGTGAGAACCCAACAGAGGGGAGAGCTGGGACACAACATTATTTATCAGGAAAATGTTTTAGAAGTACAAACTTGGGACTCTGAATCAAGATAAATAAATGAATGAGGACATGAATTGGATGCTGTTTTTCTAAACTCATTAATCTCTTTGCATCAAAGTAACCCTGCCATGCATACAATGGGAGGGGAATGGAACCCAAATGTAACTTTTGACCATCTACTATAATTATCTGCCACTGAGTTATATACACTAGTAATAACACAAAACACGGTGGGTGGATTTGGGCTATACCAGACTGCCCAGGGGCATAATAAGGTGCAATGCTGCAGTTAGAGGGCCTTATAGCCCAAGAAAGGTCCAGTACAACCCATACCAGCTATTCTGGAGGGTATTATTGCACTTAGGAAATGGGTCATTGGTGAGGTTTGTATAAAATATTCAAATAAAAATGATAAAATATTTGTACAAGATACTAACAATGGATACAAATGTATTTTGTTGTGAAGCAGTCAGTTTAGTTCTGCAGCTGTTAGTAGAGGGTGCTGCTGTTTTTAATGTGCTTATTTTATAATCTGTGCCTGTTTGTATGTTTGTTTTGTTGTGGTTAGTTGCTTGCCTTTCCCATCTTCCCCACCCCCTTCTTCTATGTGGTTAGTTGCCATACACGGTTCTGTACTTAATTTCTGTTTTGCAGCTGTTGCTGTTTGAGAATGTAGTCAGGAGAGTGGCTGAGCACTGTTGTAAGAGTGAGGTTAGGAGAGTGGCTGTGCACAGTCAGGAGACAGTCAATGCTGCAGTAGCAGGTGAGTGTGGTCAGATGGGAGTCTGGGTGGCAAAAAGAAAGCAAGGTAGTTTTTAGTTAAAATGCAGGAATATTACAGATGTAGTTATGGAGAGGGGTGGCTTACTCACAGACTCACTCACAGTAAATGAGATTCACTACAGACAGTGGAGGGTCTCTCACTCAGTAAGCGGGGGAAAAGTACTGGCTTTACAGGTTTTGAAATTGGGGCACATGAATATTAGCATGTGCTGAGACAGGTTGTCTAGCACTTGTTATTTCCCAAGTATCTTTTGACACCACAAAGGTACCCTTTTCCAGGGGTCACAGCCAATGAGTGGCCTATAAATTTCTTGCCCATTTTCTAATGGTAGTTATATGGAACGTGAAATCAGTACTTTGGGACCCACATTCTGGAAGCATCCCTCTTCCAACCCCTGGTGACCTTAGATTTAACTACTTCTAACTTTAGCAACTTATGCCTCCCTGCCTTGAATCTATTTATGTCCTTTATTAGTGTGCAGCCCCTAACAGGTGCATTTCATTAAAGCCTCATGACTCTTCATCCTCCCTCCATCCCCTCTCCCACATATCCCCTCAAATCCCCTGGGAACTGTCATAATTCTGCTGACATCAGAATATGGCATGTATTCTTTAGATCAAAGAATCTGTAAATTAACACAAGGGGACTGCCTTTTCGTAAAGCGACATACACAAACACTTACTTCCTATTACCCTATCAAGTACAAATAGCACTGTCAATCTATTTTTTTAACTCACACCACAGCCAATCAGGAACCAGAAACAGTGGTTTCTGACTAAGAAATGGAGAAGTAACAACCTTCAAAAAGGTCAGTCAGTTCAATTTTTCATTGTCTTGAGTGAGTGGTGTGATGCCACACTATATGTGTGGGTAAGCAGATAGGCTGCATCTAATCTCTTTTACACAGGAAAATCTTTTTTTACAGATTTTGATACTGTCACACTAATCCATTGCATCTTTATTTTTATACTGACACAACATAGAACTGACACTTGAAGCTTGGCAGTGACACAGTAATGCCCATAAGATCCAGTTATGTTCATTTAGAGTGAGGACTGTTTTTTCACAGCTTATCAGCAGTTAAACATTACCAGCAGAATTACAAACATATAGTTGTTTCTTACAAAAGTGAATCAGAGGGAACCTGCAATGGTTAGGACTAGACATGACAATATACTGAGCAGCCCCTCAGTGAGTAACAATGTAAACTTCATAGCTGCCAATGCACTTTATTGAAACATTAACTGAAAAGCACTCAGCACTGAAAAGAACACTAGCACCTGACTGAGAGTCACAGCATGAATAAGCTAGCAATAATACATGACAGTGTATGCCTTATGCTAGACCACTGTGTGCATGTTGAGGCACGAGGTCACAGGTTGATTGCCTTCAACCACCTGGGAATTATGGCTACCTAGCAAAATGCACACCCTGGAGTGTGTTATTGTGCTTATACTATGGCTTTGGCTTTTTTAATTATTTAGTAATTATAATAATCATGAAGAAATATGTAAAAAATGTAAAATGTTACAAGAAATATTGTTCAATTAGTTTCTCCATCTGCTGGATATACATTGTATTTATGGTTTTGCTTATGACATTTGTCCTATAAAGACTGCCATAGCTGTAGTTCATGTAGTTTTTTTGTTATACCCTCCCCCCCCACGAAAATGCTAGCAGTGTTATTAAAAAGAAAGAGATTCTGCAGTAAAGTTACTATTTTTATATATTAAAAGATATTTCACTGGATCAGAGCACTTGTAAAAAGCTTGTAGCATGTTAGAAAGTGAAATTGCAATTACGGTTGTTTCTTTCAAACCGTTCAGAAAACAAACATTTTTGAAGTAAAACAATGCACTTATATTACAATGTCAGACAGTAGACACTAAATAACACTGCGGTTGGCTGAGCACTGAATAATTGTGCTGTAAGCCGAACAGGTTGTTGAACTGGTGGTGGTGGTGGAATTGTTAGTGGTAGAAATAGCTGCAAACAGTGGTAGGACTTACAGGCAGACTGAATGGGCCTAGTGGTCCTTATCTGCTAACAATTTCTGTGTTTCTATGTAAATAATTGCTGCAAGATTTTTGCCCACTGTGAGCCAGTAAACAGATTTGTGAAGAGGGTAAATACTAGGCTGGCAGTGAAGTAGGCAGCATCACCAGATAGTCATGTGACTGGTAATAGCCAATAACAGTATGGATTGTTTCTTGCCATTGTATATGGGAGTGTAGCTATCTGTAAAAGGGCATTTTGTTTAAATATGTAGGAGCATGCAAAATGTTATTTAGGGAGAGAAAATCATAAATATTTATACAGAGGACAGTAAGTGTGTTTAAGTAGGAAATACAGTTTTAATAACTCAGAGTTGAACACATTTTCTCGAAGTACAAATTGTGTAGACTGAAAGTTTATACATTAACAGGAAAGATTTTATAAAAACAGACATTTTATTGCGGCAGCTCAGTACCATACGAATGCTTTATGCAGATTTCAATATGTGAATTGTTCAGAAGCAGCTTTATAAGCAGTTACTGGAAATGTGGACATATTATAAACAGTCACAGGTATAGTACTGAAAAGGTACAAGTGACAGGAGTTGGGGGCACTGTGGGGCTCGAGCTGTGTGGCAGCAGATTCAGGTAGCTCTCTACCAGCAGATGATTAAAACTTAAAAAACATCGACTTATAGCTATGTTTCAGGAAAACGTTCCACATTTTTGTGGAACAATAGTTCTCAACAACTGAAGCCTGACACGAGTGCACAGGCTGCAAATGCATCAGACTTGGGAGAAACCTTGAATTCACTGGGTTTAAAAATACAGAGACTGATTACTTCAGTGACAGACCTCAATGCATAAATAGACACATTCGGGACCCATGTAGAGGCAGTTGAAGTCACAGTAGATCACCTAAGAACTACTGTTAATGAAGCCAAAAGCCAATCAGATTCTGCGGCAGTAGCCAACGTAATGCTGGTTAAAGAAAAAGCTCATTTCAGGGCCCGTTTGGAAACTTTAGAGAACCTATCTAGATCCTCACATGTGCGCACACTAGGCTTGCCGGAGGGGGATTGAAGGCGATCATCCCATATTATTTCTGCACGACTGGTTCAATGAAAAGTTGGTGGATGGGAGACAAAAACACCAGTTTGGTCTCAAGAAAGCTTATTGGATTACTCCCCAGAGGTACCGAGAGCAATCTGACACACCCCGTACTTTATTAGTGGTCACTGACAGGATCAGAACCATGGATAAAATCCTCTGGATGGCCAGACAGATGGGTTCCCTCACACAGGATGAACGGAATGTTTATATCTTCCCTGACTTCAGCTATGCGACGAGGACCCACTGCAAGAAATTTGATGTGGTCCGCCTGAAACTCTGTGAGGCCTCTATATCCCACATGATCATCTATCCAGAAAAACTCCAAATTATTTACAAGGTCAAAGTGTGTATTTTCTCCCTTCCCACCAAAGCCGGAAAGTGGGCTTCTCATCTGCAACTAGGCCAACAGAAGGGAACAACTGAGGAGGATGAAGATGTGGACTTGGAAGAAGATGGGGACACTTGACTCTGTTCTGAGCTAAGTATAGCTCTTTATTGCTCCCAGTTTTGGTTTCACCCCAGTACCGTCTGTTAAAGTGAGACAGAGGTATAAGACTCTTTTATTTTTATTACTGGGGCTGATTTTGCAGATAAGATAGCGCTGTCGGAATCAGAAAGTGGATTTGGCAATTTTAAACATAACACACAGTCTTATACACCCCTATAGAAAAATAAATAGTGAAATTTAAAAATGTATAATTAATTGAATGTATGAGGAAGGGGTGCTTTACGTAGAAGGTTTGAGTTTAATCTTCAGGTTTTTGAGCTAAATAAATGTTGTTTCTCTTTACTTTTCATTCTTATCAAACTGTTGGATGCTCAAAATTAGTTTATTACCAATGTTTGAATTAGCTTAAATTATGCTGCTATAAAAGTTACATTTTTTTAGTGTTTTTTATATAATTAAGGCCTACGTATGACACCACAAGCCCTATAGTAGGATGTGCTTATGTTGGACTCATATTCTGGACTTTAGAAAAACATATTAGTCATACTACTCCTGGGCTCAGCATGCAGCAATTATAGTTTGGACTTGAAGGAATGGTACTGAAAGCAATCACCCACAGATGTGGTATCAAAATATCTAGATACATCTCTCCTGTAATTAAGGGGGCTTAGATCCCCAATGTGTTGCAATAGATATCATTTTTTGTCTATGATGTGGATGTATTTTTCACTAAATAATGAAAAGCAATAAAAATAAAATATAAAAAAAAACAAGTGACAGGAGGTTTTCAACAGCTATCATGATTTGGAGATACTGGCAGTACTCTGAGATAAAACAGCCTTGAGGAAGCACAGAAGTTAGAATAGTATTAATAGTTTCAGAGTACAATGCTACACTTGTTGTCTGTTTTTAAGTAGCTACCTGTATATGTATCTGTTTGCTACTCTAAATTTTGACATTAGTTATGCATGCATAACTCTTACGACTTTAGTGAGGGAGGAAAGCATATGAACTGATGGAGCATAACTTCAAAATGTAATTCAATCACTGATATGGAGAAAAGATGCTGAGTTCATAGTAACTGATAAACTAATCACTGGAGGCTTAAAAATACTAATACTTTTTTCTGTACAGCACATATCTGTATCCATGATTTCAAAGAAAGGTAACAATGAACATGATATTTTGGTAAAATATCAGTAATATCAGTATTTATAAAGCAGCTGACATGATCTGGGCAGGCAACTCATTTGAGGGAGTTGCCTGTCTGATTAGCTAAATTAGCTACTTTTAACATTTTTTAGGCAGTTTAAAGAATTTTAATTTTAATTTACTTTGCCAGACTCATAAAATCCATGCAAACTAAGTTAAAATTAAGGCTTTAAACTGCCCCAAAAAATTAAAAGTACTGTAGCTCATTTAGCTCATCAAGCAGGCGACTCCCTAGAATCAGTTGCCTGCCTGAACTATAAGAACCTGTCAGCAGCTCTTTAATTATGTGTGTTTCAATGTTCCAATTTTTTATCTTTTGTTTTAATTTGTCTATTTGTTCACACCACACCTCATGTTGTTTCAAACTTAGTAGTAGTAGTAGTAGTAGTAAAATCTTTGTTTTTCCATCGGGAAACAGTAACATACAACATTGGGACGAGTCCCATTTATAAGGTGCTCCTGAATATCAGATTGATACAAGTTTCTGTTCTATGACATATAAACTTACTACAAATACAATAAATACATCAAGACCACACATTCATAGCACAAAAATCATAAAACATTTCATGTATACATAAATAAGTTCATGAATCAGTTGTAACAGCAGAATCCAGTGATCAATTCTTGCTTCAAGGATGTGTTAAATCTATTTTTAATTTTGTATAGACTTCTAGTTTGCAAAGTTAATTCATTCCAATATTTTATTGATGAATATAGAAATGATATCTCTCCATATTTTGTTCATGGGATCCGAATATTTAGATCCTTCATTTGTCCCTCTGCCCTAAGATTATGTGTATAGTTTAACCTTTGTATTCTATTAGGTAGGTTGACCAGTTTCCCTGTTGCCATAGTGTTTCTTAATTGATTTACTGAAGATCCTTTTATTTTGATGTGATCTTTGATCCACTGACAATATGAAACATGCCAGTTTGTTACATAATGCTTCCACTTTTTTAATTTATGTATTGGTTGCATGCCCATAGATGTGGTTTCCATAGTCAATTATTGGAATCAACATTTGCTTCACATTGTCTGTCTCATAGTGCGGTCCATGCAATGTCTCATCCATCTTAAAACACCTAATCTAGAGCTGTTTTAACTAACACATCAATGTGGTAATACATTTTAAGCTGCTGTCTATCCATAGACCCAAATATTTATAGTTGGTGATCTTCTGTAAAAGTTCTTCTGCTATGGTTTTTATAGCCAGTGCTGGGGGAAGAATCTGACTCTTATGCTGGTTTGAAAACAGCATTACTTTTGATTTTTTGCCATTCTAGAAGTTTGATTTCTGAAACCCCTCCTGAATGGCCAAAAAATCATTTTGTATGTTTGTGTTGGTCTCTTTTAAGTCTGTTAGTGAGGAATACTGTGTCATCTGCTTATGGCCTGACTATAGATTTCCTGACAACAGTGGATACTTGATTAGTGTAAATTAGGAACAACAAGATACCCAGTATTGATCCCTGTGGTACACCTTGTTTTATCTCAAGCTGACTTGAAGCTGTTCCTCCTACTATACATGTTTGTTTCCTTACAGTTAAATATGACTTGAACCATTTGCGTATTTCTTTCAAGACCTCTATGCTCCTTAGTCTGTGTAACAGAATCAGATGATTTACTGAGTCAAAGGCTTTTGACAAGTCCACAAGCACCGCTCCCATTGACTCACCTCAATCCAAAGATGTTGCTACAAGATCAACGAGATCCGTGAGTGTGATGCCCATGAAGTGCCAATTTCTAAAACCTGATTGGTGCTCAGTCAGCAACTCATACCTTTTCAAGTATTCATAAAGCTGACCATGCACCAAATATTGCAGAATTTTTGATACTACTGGTAGTAGGGCAATGGGTCATTGTTGGATGAATTTGTTATCCCCCCCCCCTTAAAATGGGGATTACTTAGACCTCTTTCCATATCACTGGGATTTCACCTTCTTGTAAGCTCCAGTTAAATAATCTTGTCTAAACTGGAACAATAACATTTAAACCATCTTTTAGGAACCTAATTTCAATCTTATAATTTCCTGGTGCATTATTTGGGTTTAATTTTTTTATTATATGTTTATGTCTTTACATGCTATACATCTAAATCTGAACTGGGGAATGGACAGCTTTTCTTCAGGTTCCTGTAACTCTTGATCAAGATTTACCTTATTATCTGTCAATCCAGCTACATCTGGGAGATTTATAAAGTACTCCTTTAGGGTATTAGCTGATTCTTTGTTATTTAAAAAAGACCTGTATTTCTCTGTTTGAATACTGGGGTGGACCTGAGTTGGATTTTCTAAGGTTTTTAACAGTGTCCAGTATTTGCCTGTGCCCACTGTAGTCTTAGTCTTGTTCTAGTAATACTGGGACTTAGCCTGTCTTATTTTTGTTTTAAGTACATTCCTCAGTTTTTTATATTGTTCCCAGTACTCTGGATTTAGTGTTTTGTTTGCTTTGTTCCAAATTCTATTTTTCATTCTTATCTCTTTTTTAATTTCTCTGTGATCCACGGATCATAAGATTTCCTCTGCTGAATTTTGATAATAGGATCTATTTCATCACATGCTGATAGAAAAAGATTACTGAAATCTTTTATAGCCCTTTCCAGATCCAGAATCAAAAACAGTCTAGTCAATTAATTTTTCCTAATTTATGCAATAGTAATTCAGCTATATATCTTTTGAAACATCTTTCTCTAACAATCTTAGCCTTCAGGATTGTTAGAGGAAGATGTTTCAAAAGATATATAGCTGAATTACTCATGTTGTTTCAAACTTAGAGCTTATAACTATAAAGAAATACACACATTGTATTAAGGTAGAGGTGCACAGAGGAATACCTTGTTATGCTGTCTTTTTATTTTATTTGGTTTTACAAACTAGCACTTTAATTAAACACATCTCTTAAACTGCTGAGTTCCATAAAACTTGTGATACCTTAAGTATTCTGGTAATTTGATTTATATTTTACAGGACCATATATGATTAAGCCTGAATTTTGGAGAAACATTGTAAGAGACAGGATAATAAATAAGGTGTGGATACTGAGATAGAGTCTCATTCTGTTTTCTTTACAGTCAAAAAGACACCAAGAAATCAAACTATTTTCTGTGAATCACTAAAAGAGAAAAAATACATACAAGATAATTTGATATGGTGAGATACTATATGATGATGGGTACAGTATATATATGCAAATAACATATATGTATACATTATCTATAAAAAATATTAAATACTTATTGTTTTAGTTTGTCTTTAAAATGGTTAATGAATATATCTATGGGAGGTCCGTTTATACCTTTTTATAATAAAAAGGATTTGCCAATTCACATTTATTGTTTAACCTCCAAGTTCTTTGTAGTTGTTACATACAATCGAATACAATGTAGTTCATTTAAAACATATTCCAATTATATTAAAAGGACAAGAGCAGAACAACATTTTTGCAAAAATAGGGGGGGTTCATGTAACTTATTAATAATAAGAAAACATCTCAGTCTCCATTTATTTGTAAATAACAAGTAATCTTGAAAATCATCACTCTCACCCACCAAACCCAGGCTTGTGATAATCTGTCCTTAGGACTTACTAACGTACTAACATACAAAGATGCCAGCAGAGTAGGCCAAAAGGTTTATTGACTCTGCTTGAAAAGCAGCACACATTCAATACACCATTGCTGCCCCCCCACCTCCCCTGTAATCCCCCTGACCCCATTCCTCACCAGAGTTACTCCTCCATTTCTTGCATTCCTCAGCCTTACCTTTCCCTTATATCTGTCCCAAACCCTCTTGACCCCCCCTGCACTGTATCAACAGCCATCAGTTCCGCAGGCAGTGCATTCCATGGGCCACCACCCTCTCAGTAATATAATGTCTCCTATTCTTAATCCTTAGCCTCCCGCCCACCAACTTAATGGAATGCCACCTGGCGATTCCTTCCTCTCCTTAGCTGGGACAACTTTGCAAATACTGGAAATTTCTGGTTTACTCAGTCTATATATGTGATGCTTTTAATATCTGTAAACAATGAACATGTCTGTCAGTAACTGTTCATAAATATTTTACTAAGTTACTCAAGAATAAAAATTCAATGTGAACAAAATTCTATAATTAATTGCATTATAATATACTTGTTACTAAGATTAGAACATCTCAGCTTGCTTATATTTATAATTAACCCATCAAAGGTTAGCAATAAATCTGTCCTTAAATCTCTGGCCAACTTTTGTCAAGTATTGGAGCTTACTCGTATTACTTAGTCTATAGATGTATAGCTTTTGAAATTCTAACTATATTTGACATGTCTGTGAATAGCTGCTCTTAGAAATATTAAGAGTTTGATATAGGCATGAGAAATAATACTAATAAGTGCATTAGTAAAAACAGCTGTCTTAGGGTGATATGAATTTCTCCCTTATCTAGTTGTACCAAGAGCATGCCATCATAACACGATAGATATCTTCTATGTGTGCATCATTACAAGGGCATATCTACTTTATAATATGCAAGATTTTAAGAAATTGAAAAGAAAGGCCATCATTGCTCTTTACAGCTCAGGAGTTGATAATAAGTGAAGATACTGGGCCCGATTCAAGAAGCTTGGTGCAAGTTGCCACAAAAGGTGACTTGTGCCAAACATCATTGAGACATGGACCCTGTGCCCTATTCTACAAGGAGCAGGGTCTCTGTGGCTAAGTCCCATGACTTGTGACATACGGATAGGTATGCCAACCTAAGGGTGTACCTGAGGGGCATGTCACAAGTCACAGCCCCACCAGCGAGCGTAAGTGCCCCCCAAAGCCCTGCAGAGCTGGCATGTCCCCCCATCCATTTCCCCACCCTGATATAGTGCCACAAAAGGTTAAAAAGTTAAACCCCTGGGATCCCTGGTATTCTAGTGGCCCCCAACTGCCCCACTCAGCAGTTCCAGTCCTCTCACCCATCCCCAGCCAGTGACTGGCACAGCCCACCTCTCACCTGCATGGCCAGCCTCTGACTGAGCTCCGCATGAGTGCTTACTGTATAGACATACTCAGAAATGAATGAGTATGCATTCATTTCTGAGCACTTCTATACAGTAAGCGCTCATGCAGAGCTCAGTCAGAGGCTGCCATGAAGGGGTGAGAGAGTGGGCTGTGCCAGTCACCGGCTGAGGATGGATGAAATGGTTGTGGTGGACTGGCACTGCTGGGTGGGGTGGAGTCGAGCCACTGAGACTCAGGATCTCAAGTTTACTTTTACACCATTTTGGCAAAACAGTGGGCCAGGGCATGGATGGGGGACACAGCTCCCTGCAAGGCTGAAAGTGGTGTGGGGTTTTGGGGCATGTTGTGTGTGGGCTGCACTGCAGGGCATTTAGGATTTGTGGGTTCTGGGGGCTGGGGATTTGATATGCCCAGCTAGGTACCTCTGCTATGGGGGATCGGGGGCTGTGGGGGTTGTGGGCTGGCCTGTGAGGTGCCAACGGTGGTGTTCCGGGCATGGGGGGAACATCCTGGAGTGGGTGCAGCAGGTCTACAGAACCCCTGGAGGACGTATATACAGTTTCACCAGTTAAATGCTGGTGTAACTTACATTGATGGTTCTCCTCTGGGGGTTCTTGTAGAATTCCAACATTGCTGACTTTGTTGCTACCCTAATGGAATAGGGCGCAACTGCTGCCATAAACCCCCTATCACCATGTTGCAGGGGGTTTGTGGCACAACTGATGGTGTAACTGCTCTTTGGCGCAAATGGCCTGTGGCATGTCACAGGCCACATTGTAGAATCCAGCACGTCGCAACTGCTGGCGTAACTTGCTACTTGCGCCATTCTTTTTGGTGCAAGTGCTGTTACGACAGACATATCCCTTGTAGAATTGGGCCCACTTTTCAGACTTAAAGCTAATTTTCAGTTTTGGTAGCCATGTACCAAACCATAAGCTAGATAATAGCTCCAATTCCTTCCTTTTACATATACTCACTTTTTTTTTCATTTTTACCGGATGTTATTCATTACTATTCCCAATCATTTGCAATGGAAGATTCCACAGAGATTGTACATTTACTTTTCATATTATGTATAAGACAATCTGTAGCCAAGGATCATGCATAACAGTTAACCAGCCAGAACTATTTTTTATTTCTTCAAAGCTAGCTTGATCAGTCTTTCATCTTTCATCAGACAATTTAAGTTTTATCCAGTGAGCAACAACTCTTATAGAACTCATTGATTCCATATCTGGCCTACTTAATTCTACTCAAGCTGCCATGGCAGAAATGCCTTTTGGAACAGCCAATATGGTTCTATAAATTTTGGAAGGCAAAAGCTCCAGTTCGTTAATTCTTCTATGACTTTAAATGTCTACCAACTGTAAGGCTTGATCCATCATTGTTCCTCCGGATGATCTACCAACATTGGTCCACGCATTCATCACTAACCGCCTTGATTACTGCAACTCTTTCTACCTAGGGCTTCCAGGGGTTGATATCCGCCACTTGCAGCTAGTGCAGAATGCGGCAGCCAGGCTTTTGACTTGGACTTCTAGGTCCAATCATATTACTCCTGTGCTCTGCAAACTGCACTGGCTGCCTATTCAGTGGCAGATCACCTTTAAGGTTGGCTTGCTAACCTTCAAAGCTTTACATGATCAGGGACCCGGTTACCGGCAAGACCTCTTGATACCCTACTGCCCCTCCTGTCCTCTCCGATCCACCAACGAGGGGTTGCTAGGGATTCTCAGGATACGATTAAAAACATCAGGCACCCGTGCTTTTGCTTTTTCAGCTCCAACCCTGTTGAATTCTCTACCTGGTCGGCTAAGAGAATGCCTGACTGTTGACAGATTTAAAAGCAAATTAAAACATATTTATTTAATTTAGCCTTCCTTAATGGTTAATAATTAATGTAGTTTAGCTTCCTGTCTCAATGTTTTATCTGTATTTGATCTTAAGTACAGCGCCCTGGTTTTTGAAGGGCGCTGTAAAATAAAGTTTGAATTGAATTGCATTGAATCAATTTTACATCAACACCACATACCGTAGCAGTGGTTGAACTATCTGTCCCAGATACAATATCTGTAATTAAATGCTGAAATGCCTGCTTCTGAAGAATATAATCCAGTTTTCCAATTATCTTAATGATTTAACCATGATTTTTTTTTATTAAAAAAAGACCCACATACTAAAATTCCTATTGTTTGTCTCTCCAGCATTTCCGTAAGTACTTTTCACTACCGGAGCCCTGACAGGTGGCTACAGCCCTCTGATTGCTCCTGTGTTAGGTGGTCCCCAGCAGTTCCCCTGTGTATTGTCCCCCCCCTGCAGTGGGGCCAGGAGTAGTTTGATGGCTTCTCCTCCCTCCTGGAGACCCAATCAAGAATCCGGGTGACCACTTCCCAGGAGCGGTGGACCATCATCAAGCCTACCAGGCTTGTTTTTTTTGATTTTTGCCTGGCCCCCCTCCCTTCCAATGTAAGGACATCGGCTTCAAGCCTCCCGACCCATACTGCCTTCCAACCACCACCAGAGGGTAGTAAGTGAGTGAGATGACTAGTCCCCCTCCTCCCAAGAGAGGAGAGCAGTCTTCCAGAAGCTCAATCCTCTCTCCCCCTGCTGACCTTTGGCAGCCCAGGCTCATTCCCAAACCCAGGTCACTGGCGTGGCACAAGGTGTGGCATCCAGCACCTCAACCTTCAGTGCCATATGGCTGGCTCCAGAATTTTCCATTTATACACTATTTAGGATCTCATTTCCCAAAGAGAACAATCTTTATCTTTTTTTCTATTGATGATCAAATTAGAGGCAAATCTATTTATATGACATTCGCTTATATGCACATTTCAGTTATATGCCTGAAATCACTGTGTCCCAGTGCAGTCTAATACTTTTCTATTACATTTTGTTTTCATTTGTTGCCTCCTCATTTTCACTTATATCCCTTTTTTTGCAGGTACTTTGCAGTCATTTCTCCCAATAGACTGAGGGCTCCTGGGCTGACCAACTGTCTTTCGGTATTCGTTTTCACCTTTTTGCAGCTCACATAGGTGATAAAAGATAGAATGACAGCTGTACACACATCAGAGAGGTACTGTTAACATTTTATTAAAGTAAAGAAAGAGCTTGGCTAACACTCCTATGTATTGCCTCTAAGGAGGCTTCATCAGCGGTGGTGTTAGCACAGACTGCACTCCTTAAATACCACATATAATTAACAAGACTCAAAACACTCCATCCAATCCATTATTGAACCAAGCAAAGCAGAACAGACAGTGCACAATACATATCATTCAATAATACAAAAAAAGGTTATATAAAGTACATGTATCAAGCTGGCTGACAGAGGCATTGGACCTGATTTTAAAATTGGTTAGACTGATGCAAAAGACTTGTGTCAAAAGATTGTGATGCAAGGGGTGACTTGTGTTACTGTTTGTGATATTTGCAATTTTCAAACACAGTCTGCATCAATCCTGACACAGCTACATTAAAGCCCCCTTGGAATAAGGTTGCACCAAACACTCTGGTGCTCCAGGTTGCAAGGGGGCTTGCTCCACAGCAGGGCTTCACTATCCCCTTTTATTGGATTTTGCAAGTCCCACCTTGGATGCAGCAGGGGGCTTTACTAGACCAGTCAGGAGGTAGTCAAAGTAGACTTGCTTTTGTACTATACACTGTGGTGAATGGGGGTGTTTGAAAGTGGGGTGCCGGGGCAGAAGGGGAATGGGAGGTGGCATGGGGGAGTTGGGAGAACAGTTCAGCATTAGTGGGAATGATGAGGTACCCAGAAGGGGTTCATTTGCATTGTAATGTATTATTGCCTATCAAGTTATAGTTATACTTCCTGGTGGTCTAGCAGACCCTCCAGATCCCCGATGTCCCCCCCTATATCTTTCCCTGGTGTTCTAGATGACCCCCAATCCCGATGTCCCCAATAATCATTTATATACCTTCTTTGGTGGTCTAGCGATATCCTGATCCCAGTCTCCCCAGAACCATTTATATAACATTCCCTGGTGATCTAGAGGAACACCCATCCCCCACCCTGACAGACAGTGCCCCATAACCTCACTCCCCCATCCCTCCCGTGAGCTGGCAACCAGCACAGCCCTCCAATCTCCACCACAGTTGGCTGCTGACTGAGCTGTCAAGGACTGCATATTGTATACAGTACGTGCTTATTGACTGACATTAGCTGTCAATCAATGAACGTATACTGTATACAGTACACACTTCTTAACAGCTCAGTTGGTGGACAGCTGTGGTAGAGTGCAAAGGGATGGGCTGGTTGCTGGCTTATGGAAGTGATGGGTGGTGGGGTGGTGGGCACTGCCTGCCTGGTGGGGGTCCACAAGAATACCAGGGAATGTTATATAAATGGTTTGGGGGGAGATCGGGGATCAGGAGGTCTGCTAGACCACCAGGGAAGATATAGTAATATTTATGGGGTACATCAGGGACTGGAGAAGACCACTAGACCACCACGGAACATAGGTGTCGGCAGGCATACTCAGTGTACTTTGTTGAGTACATAAAAATCTGGAAAATCCAAGGGTAACACAAGCCTCGGGCTAGGAAATAACACAAACAGAGCTGGAGTAAAATAGTAATGCTGTCTTTTCCATTCTTGAGCCTAGGGGATTATACAGCAGTGAACTTGTGAGATATCACAGTGAGTGGCAGTGGGGAGGGAGCTATATGTCATGAGTCAGAACCCATGCATTTTTTTTCCTTTGGACCTCTGTAAGATTGCTTACCTTGATGTGGTACAGAGGCTTATCACAATGCATCCGAAACACTGTAACTAAAATCCAGCAACTTCTGTCTGATTGATAGTGTGTATATCATAAAAAAAATATTGTGAATTTAGTAGGAACATTAGCTTACCACATATTACTGACTGAAATGGCGGAGGGGCAGCATTTGTGTGATGGGGCAACACATCTTTGATTTGGGTCTACGTGGGAGGGTGGTGACAGTTCCATCAACTTTTGAGAACAAGTTTAAAATTTCTGGATGCACCTCTGCCAGGGAAGATAAGTTTAACTTGCTAGGCAATAATACATTACAGTGCAAATGCATTCCGCCAGGTGCCACATCACTCCTGCTGATACCCAGCTGTCCCCCCTGACTACACCTATGCCACCTCCCATGCCCCATTTACCCACAACCTCCTCCTCCTGTCCAGCAGCTTCACCCAGTGCCCCAATATCCCAGCCCTGCTAGTGTTGCTCCTGGGCAGGGTTTGGGGCAGATCCTTGTGGCAATTCCTGCAGGTGTACCAACTGTTTGGTGCAGCAGTTGACTTGCAGCAAACCTTGGGAGTTTGGTGCTGGGACTCGGATTTTTATAAAATCGGGTGCAGGGTCCCTGGTGCCCTCAGAGTTTGCTGCAGCCCTGGAATGATGCAACTTGTGTTGCTCTAAGGGCTCTTTGATAATCAGGCAGGCCCTCTGGATATTAATAATTGGGGGGGTCCACTAGATCACCAGGGAAGATAAATGTAACTTGGTAGGCAATAATACATTACAATGCAAATGCACGCCTACAGGGTGTCACATCACTCTTGCTGATGCCCAGCTGTCCCCTTGACTCTCTGTGTGCCATGTCCCATGCCCCTTCTGCCCCCTGCCCCCCCAATTTCACATCCTCCCATTCATCACAGTGTGTGGCACTAGCGCAAGTCCACATAGACCACCTCCTCTCTTGTCAAGTGGAGCTCCTTGCTGCATCCATGGTGGGGCTTGCAAGATCCCCAAAAAGGGAATGGAGCATCCCCACTGTGGTGCATGCCCCCTTTTGACTTGGCACACCAGAATGTGTGGCGCAAACTTGTCACAAGGAGGCTCTAGTGCAATTGCATCAGTACTGATGCATGCTATGTTTGAAAATTGCAAATGCTGGCTGAGCTGCCAGCATAGCGATAGCACTACAACTTGTGACACTAGAGACCTGGTTCAGGAATGTGCCTGGGTCATTGGAGAGCCATGCAGAAGGAGGAGGCTTGAACATCCTAGGGACTGCTCATCTCCTCCAGGGGTGGGGATTTCCAAGACTCAGCACATGCCTGAGCTCTGGCAGTGGCTAGAGGCGCAGTTCACTTGAGTCAGATCCAGAAGGAAGGCTTGACAGATGTTGGCATTAGCCCTGGCACAAGCACATGTCATGTCTCCAGGGAGGGCATACAAAGAAAATACTCAGCCCCAGTATGACACAAATGACAGGGTCTGATATGGTCCTCTTCCACCGGCACCGTGACCCACGAAGAGACACCAATGAGATTTAAGGTGTGTGGGGCTCAGGGCCTGGCCCCATCACGTCCACTCCTGGGGGGTAAACCAAAGCTCTGTGGGGGGGTCCTCAGGGGTTGCAGTGTCTGGTCAGAGTCAGGTGACAGCGCTGATATGAGAGGAGGGCTTAAAACTGCAATTACAAAAAAAAAAAGAAAATTGCAAATGCCGCAGATAGTGACACAAATCACCTCTTATGTCACATTCTTTTGACTCAAGTCCCTAGCATTGGTCTAACCCACTTAAAAATTGTGCCCTCTGTATCAATAGGCAGGATCTATCCATTTGATGTGCCTTTTTAAAGGCTTTTTATACCACAGCTGCCACGCACCTTATTCCTTATAACTTGTCAACAGCTTCTAGGCCTCCTGTAAACATTTACATAGAAACATAGAAACAGAGAATTTGATGGTAGATAAGGACGGCTTGGCCCACTCAGTCTGCCCATTTCCCTACCTAATGGATAAGCTGCAGATTCTAGTTAACCAACAGCCTATTTCCTCCTATCCCCACTACCTAGAATTGCCTTATGACTGTCCCACGCATTCTTGAATGCCACCCTGTTTTTGACTCCACAACCTCCTCAGGAAGGCCATTCCATGCATCCACAGCCCTCTCCATGAAAAAATACTTCCTCACATTACTTCTGAGCCGTCCCCCCTCTATCTTTGAATTGTGCCTCCCTTGTTCTTGCACACCTCTTTTTCTGAAAGATGCTACCCTCTTGGACTTTGTTGATTCCCTTGAGGTACTTGAAAGTTTCTATCATGTCCCCCCTCTCCCTACTTTCCTCGAGGGTATACATATTACGCTCCTTAAGTCTCTCTTCATATGTCTTCTGGTGCAGACACTGCACTATTTTAGTTGCCCTCATCTGGACTGTCTCCATCCTGTCTATGTCTTTGCAGATACTGGGTCTCCAGAACTGCATGCAGTACTTCAGATGGGGTCTCACCAGCTGTCTGTACAGAGGGATAACAACTTCCTGTTTTCTACTGGTGCTGGCTCTCCTTATGCATCCCAGTATCCCCCAACCCTCCTTACTGCCCTCTCACATTGCTTGCCCACCTTTAGGTCATCTGATATGACTACCCCCAGGTCCCTTTCCATTTTTGTTGTTGTTAGTATCTCACCTCCCATTGTGTACCCTTCCACTGAGTTTTTGTTTCCCAGGTGCATTCTTAGCATTGAATCTAAGCTGCCATATATTTGACCATTCCTCCAACTTTGAAAAAGTCCCTTCTTATCCTTTCCACCCCACCTTGTGTATCAACCCTGTTGCAGTTGTGAATCCATGCTGCCTTGGATGCTGTGCCCCTCTGGCCTCTAGGTACTCAACAATTCTTTCCTTCAGAAGTGATTCCATCATTTACCCTATCACTGAGGTTAAATTAACAGGTCTGTAGTTTCCTGCTTCTGCACTGCTCCCACTTTTGTGAATTGGAATAACATCTGCCCTCCTCCAGTCCTCAGGTACCACCCCGTCCTCCCATGATTTGCTAAAGAAGGTAGTCAGTGGTGTCACTAGTTCTACCCTTAGTTCTTTTAGAATTCTGGGATGAATCCCATCAGGCCCCATTGCTTTGTCCACCTTCAGTTTTAAGAGTTCTTTCAGAACTCTTTCTTCTGTGAATAGGCTAGTATCAACCCACATATCCAGAGTGTTTTTATTGTTTGGTTTAGGTACCTCCCCCTCTTCATTTGTGAATACTGAGCAAAAATATTTGTTTATTGTCTCTGCCTTTTCACAGTCACCCTCTGACCACCCCTCCCCTTTATTAAGTCTCACTATCCCTTCATTGGTCTTCCTTCACTCCCTGATGTACCTATAAAAGGTTTTATCCCCTTTCTTAACTGAGTTGCCTATCTTTTCCTCAGTTTGGACCTTTGCAGCTCTGACTGCCTTCCCTGCTTCCTTTTGGTTTAACTGATACAGTTCTCTGTCCTGTTCCTTGTGTGAATCATTGTACTTCCTGAATGATTTCTTTTTCTCCCTAACCTTCCCTGCCACCTCCTTTGAGAACCATAGTGTTTTTTTACATCATTTTGTTTTGTTTATTTTCTTCACACAAAGGCTTGTTGCCTCTGTGATGTCAGTTTTGATTATTCCCCATTGTTCTTCCACCTCTCCTTCCTGCCCATTTGCTAGTACATTTCTTAAGCACTCACCCATTATGGCAAAGTCAGCCCTCATAAAGACCAGTACCTTTGCCTTTGTATGGCTTGACTCTACTGCTGTGTTTATCGTGAACCATACTATTCAATGGTCACTATTTCCAAGATGGCTACCCACTTCTAAATCTGTGATCCTCTCTCCATCTCCACTTGAGAGTACCAGGTCTAAAACTGCTCCCTCTTGAGTGAGTTCCAATACTAGTTGTCTAAGGCATGCCCCCGTAGGGCATCTAGAATGACCCCACTCCTGAAAGTGGCTGCTGCAAATGCACTCCAGTTAACATCTGGCATATTCAGACCCCCATCAACAATTTCATTGGAATTACTATTCCTCCTGATATGGAGACATTGCCCAAAAGGAATACTATTGACAAGGTTGCAGGGATGGCAGCTGTCCACTCTAAGCAAGGTACTTCCATTGATTGTTTTTTCTATATGGGGAAACTTCCACTTTATTTTCACTATTGATATAATAATAATAATGATAATAATAATAATGATAATAATAATAATAATAATATTTTAATTTATAAGGTGCCTTTCCAGTTCCAGGGCACCTAACAATTTAAGAACAATTAATATAAAATCCAGTAACAGAACAATACACCTAAAAATCCTAAACAATCAGATAAATACTTCAACTAACTAAACATGCTTTATTCCACAGAAAGGTTTTTAAAGGTTAACATCCAAAAAATCAGTCTTTGTCAGATCCACCTCAAGTGTGCAGGGCAAATTTAACTGGTTGCAATCAACCCATGACAAAAACTCTGCAATATTTTCCATACCCCCCCACACACACACACCAAGACATGCAAAACATTATCAATAAAGTGATACCAGATAATAATGTGTCTGAGGTGAGGTTTGGCTGCATCAGACACTATGTGCTTCTCCTACCATGCCAGAAACAGGTTTGTGTATGATGGTGCTATTACTGCATCCATCACTGTCTCCTGTTTCTGGAAAGAAATCTTGCAACCAAAGCAAACATAATTATGGGTTAGAACAAAATGTAAAAGTTCCAAAATAAACTCAGTTGTTGCCCCATGCATCTCTGAATTACCCTCCAAAAAGTATTGAATTGGCAGCAGTGCCCTGTTCATGTTTTCTACTGTACATGTACAGTATATAGGGTTGTAATGTCAATAGTTAGCCAGCAAAAAGAATGATCCAAATGCATTCACTCAGTGTTATTATAGGTCAATGATGTCACAAATATAGCTAGGATTAAGACTGACTAGTTGTTTTAAGACAGGGTCCACCCTTACTGAGCGACCCAGTACCTGAAACTATAGGTTGCTGTAGAGGTTCCTATACAGACTAGTATACTTTATGCAAAATAAACAGGGTTGGAGTGATCAGGAAATCAGTTTTAGGGCTGCAGTGGGTGTAGCCATGCACACCTCTTGCTATCAGAAAAGGACTCACGCATTTCTTCTGACCAAACAACATGTTCGAGTACCAATACAGTCACACTCCACTTACTGTCTCTATAAGCAGTTGCACTGCACTATTTTTACTGTCAGTGGTTACAGCAGAACACAGCACATTCATGGGAACCAAACAGTATTGCATATGAGAGAATATTGGTGCATGCGAAGTAAATTATGGTGGCCATCTTTGTCATGGTGGACTGTGCTGTGTTCTGCCATGACTGCTGAGTTCTTCTTTTTTTAATTATACATATCCCCCTGACCCTCCATCTCAGCACCCCCCCCAGGAACATAATAGTGACATGGAGTGGCCAGTCCCCCAGTGTTCCTATCACCAAATCCTCTTACTGACCCCCCCCATCCACTATCATGCATGTGTGGTTATTTGTGCCTTTTTTAAATATATTTATTGTTTCCTCCCCCCACCTGACCTTCCCTCTCAGCACCCACCACTCCACTCCCTCCAGAAGCATAATAGTGGCACTGGAGGGTGCTCAATCTCCCAGTGCAGGAATCCTCATAGTGTCCCGATCACAAAATCATCTTACTGACCCCCCATCCACTGCCATGCATGCATGGTTATTTGTGCCTTTTTTTATATATTTATTGCTTCCTCCCCACCCAGCCTCCCTCTCAACACCCCACCACCCCAGTCTCCTCATCAAAACATAACAGTGGTACTGGGGGTGCCCAATCCTCCAGTTCAGGAGTCCTCGCTTTTTTTAACCTTTAAAAAAAATCTATCGGTGTCTTTTGCAGCCATTGCACTCTCCCCACCTGGCCCTCCCACACAGTAGTCACCACCTCACCTTCCCAAGCACTTACTTACCCATTGGGGGTCCAATGCTATAAGCCTTTCTGGACCACAAACTGAAGATTCAGGTTTGTGGTTCAATGTATTTCAATGGTGTTTTGAAATTAGTGGCACAACTTGGACAACATTTTTGCCCAGATTTTCAACATGCCTTTTTTGGGAGCCCACCTCACGAATAAATTGCACTGTCATTAGGCAAATCTGTTCTGAAAGGTGATTTTGTGGTCCCTGCATAAAATCACCTTTTGGGCAGGAGTTGAAATTTTCTCTTCCCTTATTCAAGAGGTGGGTCATAAGAAGGTTATGTTGAAGATTTGGTGTAAAATTATTAAAAAACAACAAACTTTTGAGCTAACATTGAATTTTGTTAATGCAGTTTCATAACTTTGGTAATTTTCAATATTTCTACCCACATTTTCAACATAGCCATATCTTTACAGTACCTCATGAATCTGACCACTGTCATTTTTCAAATCCTGGCCAAAATGTTTTTCACATCCCGAAAGGTGATTTTGCAGTTCCTGCATGAAATCACCTTTCAGGCAGGAGTTAAAACTTTTGTCTGCCCTTGTTCATGAGGTGGGGTTGTAAGAAGGCATTGTTGAAAATTTGGCTCTTAACTTTGGTAATTTTCAATATTTAGACCCCAAATTTACAACATAGCCATATCTTTACAGTACCTCATGAATGTGACAGCTGACTGGGGGACAATGGTGGTCATTGGCAGTAAAGTCCTTGTGTAGCCTGGTTATCTCAGTAGATAATGTTAATGGCCCTGCTGCCCCATAAGAATGTAACAATGTAGCATGCTTGGGGGCCTCACTAGTGCACACCCATCATAGTACTGTAGACTGAAATAAGCAATCTCAATTCCAGCAAGCAAGCAATTGGCATGGTCAGATATTTCCTGACATTTCTGGGATATCTCTAGAGAAATTCCTGCCTGTCTACAGTACCACTGTTGGGCCACCAGAGAGAATCTATTTAGAAATATCACAAAATATCTGGAAAAAATTGTCCATATTGACTGCTACAACTGTCGATAATGGTTCAGTAAAAAGCTGGTTAAGGATCTTTCTAATTGACATATACTCAGTTTGCTCAGCATTGTAAAGACAGGAGGCTTGAGATATGTTGCTCTGTCCAGCCTGGAAGCACTGATAGGTCCCACACACTAACAAGGCACTATCTAACATTATAAATTTCCATGTTAGAGCATAAATTCAGAAATAGTAGTATTATGCAAAACTAGACTTTATACAAGCACAAAATCTGGACTCTGGAGTATTCTCTGTGTCAGTGGTTGTTTATCACATTTGATTTCGGTGGCTGGAATTTGAAAGGGAGTCTTCTCCTTAGCCATTTGAAAGGAAGATTCTGATTTGTGCTACTGAATCAGAATATTTAATCTTTTTATCTTACTTGGTTATATGGTTGGCATATTTTGTTTTCTGCCATGGCTAACAACCAGCTAGACTGCCAGTCCAGACATCACCCTTGTAGCTCAAACACCACTGCTGCCTAGTCCTGCATAAACCCTGGTGCTCCGTCTGCACCTCCTCAGTCCATGTTGCAGCTGAACCCACACCACTTTCATGCCATCATTGTGCCTTACTGGCATCTATTTTCCCCTCTTCCTCTCTCCCATCTCTCCACCATCCACCCATCATCTTCAAATCCTTCCTGCTCCCTGGCTCCACCTTGAAGCTCTCTAGTGTTTGTTGTCACTTTTCATCCCATATCATTCCTGATCCATTCTGCGTCCCACTCATTCAGTCAGCATATTGGTTACTTAAAACTTCTTGTCTCCTTGTTGCTATTGGTAGCAGGTGACAGTGAACTTAACCATGGCCCCATCATAGAAACATAGACTTTGATGGCAGATAAGGACCACTTGGCCCACCCAGTCTGCCCATTTCTGTAACTATTGGATAAGCTGAAGTTCCTAGTTAACCAACAGCCTACTTTCTACAACCCCCCACTATAATTGCCTTATGTCTGTCCCATGCATTCTTGAATTCCCCCACTGTTTTTGACCTCATGACCTCCTCAGGAAGGCCATTTCATGCATCCACCACCCTCTCTTTGAGAAAAATACTTACTCATGTTGCCCCTGAGCCATCCCCCCTCTATCTTCAAACTATGCCCTCTTGTTTTGCACATCTCTTTTTCTGAAAGATGATACCCTCTTGGACTTTGTTGATTCCCTTGAGGTACTTGAAAGTTTTTACCATGTCCCCCCTCTCCCTCCTTTCCTCAAGGGTATGCATATTAAGATTGTTTAGTCTTTCTTTGCATGGTTTCTTGTGCAGACCCTGCGCCATTTAAGTTGCCTTCCTCTGGACTGCCTCCATCCTGTCTATATCCTTGCAGAGATGGGGACTCCAGAACTGCACACAGAATTCCAGATGGGGTCTCACCAACTCTCTGTACAGAGGGATGATGACTTCCTATTTTCTACTGGTGATGTCTCTCCCTGTGCATCCCAGTATCCCCCAGCCCTCCTTACTGCCTTCTCACATTGCATGCCTACCTTTAGGTCATCTGATATGACTTATCCCAGGTCCCTTTCCATTTTTGTTGTTGTTAGTACCTCCCCCCCATTGTGTACTCTTCCCCTGGGTTTTTGTTTTCCAGGTGCATTACATTGCATTCCTTTTCATTGAATCTAAGCTGCCATACTTTTGGCCATTCCTCCAACCTTGCCAAGTTCCTTCTCATCCTTTCCACACACACCCTTGTGTATCAGCCCTTTTGCAGTTCTTTGTGTCATCTGCAAAGAGGCACACTTTTCCTTCCAGTCCCTCTGCAATGTCACTTATAAAGACATTAAAGAAGACCAGCCCCAATACTGAACCCTGTGGTACCCCACTAGTAACACCCCTTTCTTTGGAGTGGACTCCTTTTCCTATTAACCTCTGCATCTTGTTGTCCAGACAATTTTTAAACCAGGCTACCACCCTGGGACCAACTCCCAGGCTGGCTAACTTGTTTATTAATCTTTTGTGTGGGACTGTGTCAAATGCCTTGCTAATGTCTAGGTGGGCCATGTCCACAGCCTCTGCCTGGTCTACTACTTTGGTCACCCAGTCGAAGAAATCTATTAGATTCATTTAACATGACCTTTCCACTGTGAATCCATGCTGCCTTGGGTGCTGTGCCCTGTTGGCCTCTAGGTACTCAACAATTATTTATTTCTTTCAGAAGTGATTCCACCATTTTCCCTACCACTGAGGTCAAACTAACAGGTCTGTAGTTTCCTGCCTCTGCCTTGCTACCACTTTTGTGAAGGGGAATTACATCCACCTTCCTCCAATCCTCAGATACCACATCATCCTCCCATGATTTGTTAAAAAGGGTAGTCAGCGGCAGTGTCACTAGTTCTGCCCTTAATTCATTCAGAATTCTGGGGTGAATCCCATCATAATGCCACCCTTTTAACTTCCCAAATATCTGAGGGTTGCCCATTAAAACATCCAAAGCCTAGTCCCCAAAATATATACACTGCACTCTATCCTGCTTAATCTATGGCCGAATGTACTTGTCCTTTCTGAATCCTGTCTCTCATTAAAGGTCCAGAACTCTGCAGTGACTATCCCTAGCTACACAGTAGCCAGTCAGGATCACACAAAAAGGAGCAGTGGAGTTGCAGTCTACAAATCCATCTGCATCCAATGTGTGACTGCACTTGCCATCTCTTTGCCCTCTACCTATGAAATGCTACTTCCTATGCTCTCGCTTCCCTTCTCTGTTCCCATCTTTACTGCTGGTGTCTACTATAGCCCTTGTACATTCTGTGCTTTAGTTACTGAGCTTCTTTCTGCTATCTGTTTTAACTCTTCTAGAGGTGAGCTACTTATCCTCACCAATTTTAATATAAATAGGCTGTCCCCCAATTCAAATAAGTTTTTCCAGGATGTAAAATCCCTCCAATTGACTCAATTGATTTCTGACCCCACACATCTAAATTTTAAATCTTTTAATAATTTCTTATTGGACTTGGTCCTTTCATCTCATTCACACTGTATTGTGGATGCATGACTCCTTCCTATCACCCTCAGTGACCATCATATGGTTTATGTTGTGCACAAGATACACTGTTCTAAGGCTCCCTCCTCCCAAATTCATCTATCTCAGGTTCTTATGGTCACTGGACTTGACATCCCTCCCTGCTAACCTATGAGCATTTGATTGATCTCCTATCTCTGCAGTCAATAATATACATTTTGCCCTTTAATACTTTCACACTAAATTTATCACTGTATGGGATCATTGTGCACCCCTGAGGAGAAGAGGAGTATGGGGCTCTCATAATCTCTGGATAACAGCTGAGCTATTAGCATGTTTCCATACCAAAGACATTTTCTGGTGATCCTATACGATTACTTGCTCCCTGACTGCTTTAGCCAATTATCGGCATCTTCACAATACCTGTATGAAAGCAAGCAGACTTGCATAGTCTGAATATTTTGCATTCACACTTCAGAAAAATGTAAATCACACCTCCAAGTTCTGGAAGGTTATCCAATCCCTTTTCTTCCCTCTGACCCAGTCACCCTCCCTTGTTCTCAAGGTCGGTGACTCCCTCTGACCCTTCTGCGGTTGCCTTTTCTTTTAACTCATGCTATACCACCTGTGATCCCTCTCATCCCTTCCTTTCCTTCATTGTCCCTCACTCTGCCTTGCCCCATTCTATTTTTCCTTGTCTTCTATCACTCCCTCTGCTTCCCAGAATGCCCTGCTTACCCTTAATCCTTGCAATGGTGGTAGCCATGATGGCCTTGGTCCTAAGCTTCTGCTTCTCTTGGCCCTGCCATCACACTGCCTATTACCCTACTCCTCAATCTCTCTTTTTCCTCTGCCACTCTCCCTGAAGCCTGGAAGCAGGCTATTATCATTCCTCTCCCTAAAGGTGGTGACCCTTCTTCTCCTGGTAACTGCAATCCTATCTCTCTCCTACATTCCCTGGATAAGCTACAGGAACACCTTGTACTTCTTCAGCACTTTTCATTCTTTGACTTATCCTCCTTGTTCAATCCTTTCCAGTATCAGTTTAGGAAGTCACACTTCACTTTCCCTTACTAGATCAGTGACATTATCCTCTCAAGTATGGATCAGGGACTGATCACCTTCACCATTTTTGTTGATTTTGCTAAAGCTTTTGACACTGTGGCACCCACCCCCACCTTCTGAACAAGCTTATAGCAGTGGACCTCTCTCACTCAACAGTCAGTTGGTTTCATTCTTACCTTGAATGAAGGTCTCAAGCTGCCCACATACACATCTCCATACCCTCTTCACTACCCATCTGCTGAAGCATCCCTCAATGTTCTGTCCTGGGATGGATCCTCTTTTCCATGTTCTTGAATGACATCCCCTCCGTCTGTTCCTCTGCATCCATCCATCCATATGTATGCTGATAATACAGTACTTTTTACATCTGGCTCCTTTTCTTATGACCTTACGATCCAACTACAGCTGGATTTTGACAACATCCAGTGCTGATTCCAGTTTAACCAACTGTCCTTCAATGCCAAAAAAAAAAAGCATTTTCTATGGTTTTTGGCACTCATATAGAGGCTTTCCAGCCTTCCTTTCATTGTTTCAAACCATTGATGGTGTCAAGACTGAGGATGTATCCTCATTTAAGTGCCAAGGGGTTTGGTTGGAATGATATCTTGATTTCTCAGTGCATATTGATACCATACACCACAAGCTCCACCCCAAGCTTGGTGCACTCTATAGGAACAAACCAAGTGTCATGCTTCCTGCCTACTGAGAGATTATTTTAAAAATGATTCTCCCTATTTTTGACTATGGTGATTTTAGTTTATAGTGGAGCTCCTAACTCCTCCCTTGCCAGACTGGACCCCTTTTTTCACTTTTTTTCTCATGTTGCCTTAGATTGCCCCCATATATATAATTGATCTCTGTACTCTGCCCTTTCATTCCCTTCTCTTGATGACAGGTGCCTTTCCCATTGTGCATCTTTTATATCCAAATTTTGGTTTGTTTTCCTTCCCTCATACCTTATATCACTGTTATTCTTTCTCACCTTCTTCCTCTTACCATTTTTGCAGTTAAACTTCCCATTCCCTCTCTATTCCTTCTAGGAAATCTAGTGCTGTTCAATCTGCTTTCTCATACTGCTTTCCTAAACTCTTGTCCTCTCTCCCCCTGTTAATTCACTTAGCCTCTTCTGCTATTTCCCTTAAGTCACATCCTTGTTACTTTTCTACTTACACCTGCAGTTTGTCCATGACCTCTCCTCTTACTTCCAATGCTCTAGCCATTTTGCTCCCCTCTGCCCCCAGTTATATTTATATGAGTGGTTCCCCCTGCCTATCAACTTTCACTTTTTATTGTACTACATGCAACTGTTGCTCATATTGTTTTACAATATTTAGGTGTGCTGTCAGTGCAGCAAAACCTTTAGCTCTATAGCAATGTGGGTGCTGCAACCCAATCAACAGTCACTATGATGACTGGAATTTTTCAGTGCCCACTGTCTTGCTGTCCCAGGGGTGCTGCGCTGTACCCCCCCACAGCTCCAACCTGGAGGTGATTATATTATTTTTTGGGGTATGGAGAGACCCCATAAACAGCCAGGATGTGCCCTGGTGCATTGCCATGATGGCAGTCAGATAGCATCATTGCCGGGCGGCATCATCACCATTAGTATTCTGTTGTCACTGTGGTGTCAGTCAACATGATGGATGTCGAACCAACATGGTGGAACCCAATATGTATGATTATGCTCCTTTGATATAGTAAATTGCTGTATACAATTTCTGTTTTGTGTAATCCGTCTAATACTTGCATGCTAAATAAATAAATCTATTCCATTCAGAAGTAAAGCAACAGCTGAGGCTGTCCTGATGGGTTTCTAAATCTTCATGCTACTGACACTGTCAACCCAACACACACTTCCCACTAGAAGGCCTGCAAATCTGCAATCCTGACTGGCTGGGTTGGTGAGAGCTGTCAATTACTTCCACAAACTGGCCTTAAAAGTGCAAGGGCTATTAAATCCCAAACCACAGCCAAGACTCAATTTTACAGTGTTATAGTGTAAAGGAAGCTGTTTCTGAGTTGAATGGGCACAATTTGATGTGCTGATGATGCTGTAATCTTCAAGAGCATCCCACAACATGAGGTAGTTTCCAAGGAGCTCCAAAGCAGCTTCGGTTCCCTAGAAGGATGGTTCAAGCAGAATAAGTTGGTCCTTAACTCTAAATAAAACAAAAGACATGCTTTTTTCTGGCACTTATATCAAAATCAAAGTCTCCCCTTGGAGCATCCTGAATGCTCAGGGACTCCCGCTTGAGCAAGTGCCCACTGTTAGATACCTGGAGTCACACTAGATGAATCTCTTACCTTCATGGAGCACATAGACAATACAGTATGATCATAATTACTAACAGAAAGCTAGAAGCCCTCTTCAGGCAGTGCCTTAACCTAACTTATGATGCCAGGTGTCTAGCTGCAACAAGCTCTGTCCTCCCTCTCATTGATTACAGTCTTGAAGAATATGGAGCTGCATGTCTTGCATGATATTGTCTTGAACAGGGTGAGGACAAGCTTGTCAATTCATCATGGGAGCAACAGTATGTGCTTTTGGATCTGAATCCCTACAAGAAATATTTGCAGCTGTACAAACATTTTATAAACAACACACTGCTGGTGTGGAGGGGGCCCTCATCTGCCTTATCTGAATTGGTACTGTACTTGGAATCTACCAACTGTAACTTAAAGTTCACCAAATATGAAAGTTTTAGCAGAGTACAATTTTTGGATTTAAGGATCACTAAGAATGACTTGGGCGGTGTTAGCACTAAATTGTTTAGGAAATCTACCTCTAGGAATGCTCTTCTAACCTATCATAGCTGTCAACCTAGGCATAAACTTAAAAATATACCAAAAGGACAAATGATGATATTGAGAAGAAACACCACAAGTCCTTTAAAATTTGAAAGGGATGCAGCTACCATGGTCCATAAGTTTGCAGACAGGGGTTATAATGAAAATGAAGTGCTGATAGCTAAAGATGTAATACAGCAAATAAATGAAAATGGACTTTTGAAAAAAAGCGTTAAGAAAGATAGTCACACTGCCCTAAACTTTGTTACAGAATACAATCCTCAAAGCTACATGATTAGGAATATACTGTTGGGGAAATGTGAAATTTTGAGATTGGAACCAAAATTGGATTTTGCAGTTAAAGATTCCCCCAGGATGGTATACAAACATGGACAAAATATCACTGACTGGGTCACATGAAGTTTGTATACAGCACCAGCAGAGAGCACTTTGCAAAATCTTCCAGGTGGAACTTTCCTCTGTGGTAATTGTGCATTTTGTGGACACGTTAACACAGGTACTGTTTTTAAGCATCCTATTTCAGGTAAAGAATGTATCAGCAGATATTTTGTTAATTGTTCATCGGACTATATTGTATATGTGGCTACTAGCACCTGTTTGAATTTTTACATTGGAATAACCAAGAGACCATTTAAAAATACTGTAGGATAACTGAGCATCTTCAAAGTGTGAACAATAGGGTGAAAATAATGTATTTGCATTACATGTGATGCATATCGGACCAGGACACAAATTTAAATTTAAGGCCCTAGAAAAAGTGGTTGGCAACATTCATGGGGGAGATCTAGATAACAAATTCTTACAGACTGAGAATAAATGGCAATATACATTTCGAGCCCACAAGTAAAAAGGGCTAATTGCCATGTTCAGTACTGTACCATTTCTGAAATATAAATAATTGACACTGCTTAATATAATGTTTTTCTACTGATGTGCAATATCTAGGTTGATTCTGTGCTATATTTATGGAAGTCATGTGTGATATATATATATATATATATATATATATATGCATGTTTTTTTAATTATGCTACTTTATATGTCCTTTTGTACACACACACACACACACACACACATATACATATGTTATTTATTCATTGGGTGTCACTGTAAGATCGATTGTTATGCAGTTTCATCAAATAGTACCTACCCCTTAAAGGAAGCACTTTAAAAGAAATAGCTGTTAGCATACTAGCCATGCCTGGAAAAAGCTTCAGAGTGGTGCAAAACGTCAGCTTGTGTACGTGGGGGAAGGGTGCTGCTATGTGTTTTTTAAGTGTTCTAAAACAGTTTTAACGGAACCAAGCATCGTAGTCTTTTTCCAGCTATTGAGTTGCCCTGTTTTTTTGCTTTCTGCATTTGGATTGCAAAAACCTGATAGTGCTTAATTCTATGATGTCAGTGGTGGGAGTGATTTTGAGACAATAAAGTTAAAGCTGACAAAGCCTTAAAGGTATAAGCACCCTTAGAGCTCTGAGGAAGGTGTGACTCCATGCTGAAATGTCAGCTAGTAAGTGTACATGGTTGGTTGATGTGCACCCATTGTTGTCCCCCTGCAGCTACCCTGGAAGCTCCGGGAGTCCAGAGAATTAAATTCTAATATAAACTGCATAGTGGATATAGGCAATTGAGCCAAGAAATAAGAAGCCTGATGTAACCCCCGTATAGTTTAATACTCTGCCACAGCTATCCATTAAAACTTCACATTGGTTCAGATCTTGCCCCCTGTATTACACAGACATGTTCTGATAAACCCTTCTTTTTCTATCAGGATGTTTAGAGCGTTACTGCTGTAGTGACTACCCTGCTATTTTGCACCAGTTGGCCTCTTGTTATTGTAGGCACAGTTAAGTCCTGCTGAGCTATAAGTGTCTCCTTTTTTGTTTTCTTTTTGCTATAGAGTTATTTATCCTCCCTTGGCAGGACTGGCAGCTTGTTCCACCTAATGTCTGTCAGATGCAGCCATCCTGATGCTTTTCCAGTGTCTAGGGACCTTCATCCTCTGCAGATTGCCCTCCATAGCTGAGCAGGGAAAGGAGGACAATCCTTCTCTACCCAGAACACTTCTCACACCACAGAGATCAGGCAGGCCAACTGCTTGACAGACTGGGCTTCATAGAGCTCATCCCCCAGTGTTCCACCTTTTGTTTTCTCCCCTGAGCTCCACAGGATGTACAATGAGCATGTTGTTTGCACTCCACCTCTGAGGAGATGCCGCCAAGTGCTCTTAACATGGAGCCCATCCAAGCAAATGAATCATGCAAAGCACCTCCTGGGTTCCTCCAGGTGGTGGTCTTTTGCTGAGTCACAGAGCTCCCCCTTCATGAGGGAGGAGAGCAGTCTTTTGGATGATTAATCCTCTGTTCCCCAGCCAATCCCCAAGCAACTCACATCCATTCCTGAACCCAGGTCACCAGCATGGTTAAAGATAAGGCACCTACAGTGCCTTAGCCCTCTTCACCACTGGGACAGCTGCTCCTTTTTGTTTTCAAAGTTAAAGCTAAATTACAAAGGTGTCTGTCTGTAACCACTAAAAGGTAAGAACTCTCAATGTCTGCACCTGGGAATCCTTCTAGTATTGTATGTATTGTGCATTGTATAAATTGAGCACAGTAGTAGAAATTATGGAAATGTAAAAGTTACATGTATTTTGTCCAGTGATATGCACAAATCAGTATTATTGACTTTGTAGGATGTAACTCTTTGTAGTTTATGACAGTACGCATAATCTCAGTAGAATTTTAATTTATGAAACCCAGAAATATTAAAATTATAGTTTACATTTTGTGTTAACAATTTTTTTCATTTCTGCTGCCAGCAGAACATGTAGAGTTGATTAGAATATTGTTTCTTTCGCAAGCATTAGGAGTCAGACATGACACTTCTGATGTAGAGATATAGCACTAAAGTGAGGTTGGGATTTCCTTGGTAAATGTAGTGTAAAATGGGTAAAAGCAAGACCCCATTGTAAATTAGATGTTTCTTCTCAGCTTGGCTATCCTGTGTAGCCAAAAACTGTAAAAATGTATAGATACAGAACACCATTGAAAACATGATGTTATACATCTGCTGGGTTATTCTGGGTAACTACATTGTTGAAATGGGTTAAAGTGTAATACAGTATATTGCTTACACATCTCTTGTTATCCACATCTGGAATATTGTGCACAATTCTGGAAACCACACCTAAAGAAGGACACAAACTGCTTAGAGTCTGTCCAGAGGAAGGCCACAGACATGATCCAGGGGCAGCAGGGAACATCATATAAGGGGTGAATGGTGAGCCTCAACATGTACACACTGACAGCCAGTAGCAAAAAGGGGGACATGTTAGAGACTGATACATATTTGCAGGGTATCAACAGGGTGAACTGCAGTGAAATGGTTACAAAGAATGAGAGAACTCTGTGAGAAGTCACACTTGGCAATTCATCAGGGGGATATTCAGGAAGGACATAAGGAGGCTTTTCTATATTGAAAGTGTAATAGACAAGTTGAATAGATTGCACATTGAGATGCTCCACTCAATGTCTGTAACAAGGTTTAACACAGGTGGGACACAGACAATGGAATTACATAAACTATGGAATAAGGGGACAGGGTAATTCTAGGGAAGTAGGTGTCAAACATAATAGGGATACTGTATAATAACACTGGCCCGGGGTAAATCAGGCACAGCTTCAGATAGGCATATGGGTAGAATATTTTTTTATTTATTTATTTTTGTCCAGCTAAGTGCACTAGGCATAAAGATGCTACTATTTAGGCATGACCTAAAAGAGTACAATACAACAAAACGGTGGCACACAATAATGCAAAACGATGGTGACGAAACAATACAAGATAGGAAATTGTGATTACCATTGATTAAACTTGACGATCACAGTGAAAAGCAGAGTACAATAAGCATAACAGCAAATACAGCATAGCCAAAACCACGCTAGATACTATACATAGCAAATGTGGTTGCACTGTTAATCACAACAAGTGAGGGGTAGCAGCAGTACATAAAGTGTATGGTGTGATACAAGTTTTCTCCACAAATGGCAGCAGTAGAAAAAGATAATTCAGTGCAGGAGTAAATACTAGTGAGCAGCAGGAATTTCTTAAGAACCCAGAAAAAAACTCATATGATTGAGAGTACACCTTGTACTGTAATTGAAAGCAGAGAGGTCTAATATTTGGAAGCATAATAGGCAAAGGTAAGCTGACCTATTTTTGTAGCACATCTGCATTCCTGGAGTAAAGAAGAGCCTGTGGAGTTCAGTCAGTAATTTTCCATGGGATATTGCAAGCGGTCAATTAACACACCTGGAGATCCTTTTTTAACTTTTTATTTATAGGTATTTTAATATATATAATGAAATATATTGATGGTATATGCTGATAATGTTCAGTTCAATATACATGCAGTTAGGCACAATGAAGGATTTTTATATTGCTTCCTAATGAAGCCATTTAGTTAATTGTATGCACTATGGAAAGCCTGTAAAGCCAGAGGTGGAGTAACCCAAGTTTGTTAGAAAAATTTAAATGAAATACAACTGCATATGTATAGCTTAACAGAAGAAGAGCAGAAATACAATACTAATTCATTTGGTAAAGTAAATTATTAACAAAGTCACTCCAATATGCTGTATTACCTCTGTCAAAGAAAAATTCTTTTAGCACAGTAAGTCTGACTAAATTATATACTTCCACATCATGCTAAAGATAAGCTAATAATTCATAAGTTATTCATCAGTCTCACAAAAGAAAATATTTATGCATAAATGATAGGGTTTGCATCAGAGATAAGAAAGTAAAGTCCTTCAGTGTTAACCATTTCAACAGCACACACACAAACCATGTTCATAAAAATGTACATTAGTTTATCTTATCTGTTTAAAGTTTAATCTGATGGTAAGATTTTTTTTTAAATAAATATAATACCTGTATTATTTCCTACAAGCCACTTATGTAAGTGTACACAAATGAAAGTTGTAGCCTAGAGGTATATATAAAGTACAAAAGCCTGTAAAAAGAATAACATATTGAAATTATATTTTGATGGCCTGATAACCCTCAGTGTCTCATAATTTTAACTTGAAGGAATCCTAGTACTTCTTAACTCGCGAATGTCTATTACAAGTCCAAAGTTCCAATTTGTTTTCTACTGTAATTATTTGAAGATGTAGAACTCACTTGAAGCTGACAATTTAGGAATGATACTGTAGGTGCAAGCAATTCATCCACCGACTCATTTAAATCAGAAGTCTCCTCATCTTGGCACTCCTTTGAGGACTGTCTTTTCAGAAATGTGGACAGTGATCAGGATCAGAGAATACATATTTATTTCCCTCAGAGATTTCACTAGCCTTGCATGTACAGAATAATAAGAAATAGGTGCCCAACTCCAGAATCTCAAACAAAATCTAAAAACCTCTTACATCTGTCCTGGGTCTGGGGGCATACATCTGGATAAATATATACTTTAGTGGTAGGCTGGTAGAAAATGTTATTGTTCTTCAAAATGTCTTTACAATATTTAAAATCCATAAAATCACACAAAATACTCATAATCATGCAAAATACATGTGTACACATTATATCATACAAATTTGTAACAGTCACATACAGTATATATTTATACAGTATTGTGGATAGAAATAAAAATAAGAAAACATACTGCAAGTTTTATAATTACATTAATATAGCCTGGTGCACAATGACACTTTACCCTTTCATCAAGATACAGTACTTAATTCTCAAAGTTTAATTGAGTTTTGCAATTTGCTTTAGTGTTTTTGAAGGTAATTACACCCTTAAGTCTAGTTTTTTTTTTAATGATATGCTATCAGTCATTATCCAGGGGAAATTTCACTTTCCAAAATTGTTGGTAGTTTCAGGCTTTTAGACACATTTCATAGAGCTGCTACAGGTGTAGTAATCACATCAGCCATAGGTATTTCTGAAGATTGTTTAAACCCAGATGGAAGATGAAACACCTTTGTGATGGGTGCCATAGAGTTTGGATCAAAATCAAAAGAAGCAATAAATAATTATTTAACTACTGTATGTCCTATGACAATTTTTTCATTTATTCTAACAAATGCAGACTCATGAGATTATGAGTCTGTGTGATATTGTTCCATAAAACAGATATAATGAAGACTGTATTTGATTTGATTTTGTTTGCAAGTATAACTTGTTCTCTGGAAATTTGAGAATGCTGCTTTTCTGTTTCTTTTACTCAGTTTTCTGTGGTTTCACATTTGCAAGCAACTGAGTCCCATTTTACACCGAGCTGCCATATATCTTTGAGTAAAGTGCTGTAAGATTGACTAATAGATTCAAATAAATTTAACTTCGCTGGTGACATTTCTGATGCAAGACAGAACTGTGCTTTGGAGGCTTTGGGAGAAGCAGCATCTTTATTAATGGGGCAGGGGCTCTTGATCTCAGCAATGGCTGATGGGCCAGCTATCCCAGTACTACCTGAGGACTGACTCCAGGTAAAGATCCATTGGATAGGAACACTCTTTTTTTCAGGATTGTTCATGTCTCTAGGAGAAACACAGAGTTCTTTTTCCTTTTCCTTGTGTTCTCACTCAAGCAACCCTTTTTCTGTCATTTTTTGTAAGTTTTACTTGTTCCATTCTTGCAGAATCCATAGAAAAGTAGAAGGACTGAATTTCAAAGATATAAAGCAGTTAAAAAAGCTCACTTTCATATCAGCATTTTATGAAGCAAAAAACTAGCTACCTCTTCTGTCAGCATTCTTTCAATAACACCTTGGAATCCTGAACAAATTAATCTGTACCCAAAATAGCCTAACAGAAGGAAAATTTCCCAGCTAGCCAAGGCCATTGTAGAGCAGTCAAAGGTGGGTAAGGTATGAAGGAACATAGCAGGCAAAGCAACACATACTGTACTGGTGTGTGTTACACCCCACATAGAAAGGTTTGTTTTACTTGTGCCAAGGCAGTAGATTTGGGCAAAAATGGTGAATTCTGAATTTATAGAAATTTTGTGAAATTCAGCATGTTGTGAAATTTTATGAATTTCTGATTTTGTTGAAATCCAAATCTTCTGAATGCATTTGGTGACTTTTTGCCATGTTCTGAAAAATGTTCTGGCTAAATTGTGGAATGATACACATGAACTGTGGAATGACAGTTCTGAGGAGTTTCATTCCACAGTTTAATGCATCGGTCCCCAATACTTGTAAGCATTCCGTAGTTTAGTTGTCAGTTCTGTGGAATTTCTTTCTGCAGTTTAATATATTAATCTGCAATTCAAACATTTATTCCATAGTTCAGTGACTCACTAAACTGCAGAATAAATGCATGAATTGCAGATTAATGTTTTAAACTTCAGAAAGAAGTTCTGGAAAATCGATGACTGACAGTGATCAGTTCTGAGTAATTTCTTTCCACAGTTTAATACATTAATCCACAATTAATATATTTATTCCATCACTATGAGTTGGAATTTTCTGAAAATGTTGGCAAAGTGCATTCTGAAACTTCATGGAAGTGAAATTATAACTTTCATAGTAATTTTGCAGGCCGAATTTTATTTTCACACAACACTACAAGGTAGGCCAGCAGACAGTAGGTAAGACCTGGAAGCAGCACCCTTGTGCCATGGCAAGGCTTGCTTTAGGAGAGAGATTATGCCTAACCTTGTAGGCCATGCCCAGTTCAGAGCTGACAGATTTATAGACTGATGTAATATTAAGGAAGAAATCCAGTGATGGGCCCTGGGTGATTCTAAAGTATTTGAAACTGCTGACTTCTTCCAGAGGAAGCATCAGTACAGAGAAGGAAGGGACAAAAATTACCTAACCAAAGTTTATGCCTGGAACCAAACAGCATTGCCTTTTTTTTCCCTGCAGTTTAAAAGTAGTTTGCTGTCAGTCAACCATGACTGGATGTATGCAAAACAATTAATGAGGTTTAACTGTATCACAATGATATCTGTAGCACACTGCAATAGGAATAGATCATCAGCATTTGACTAGATAGACAATTGAGTCTTTTTCTGCCATTAAATTTAATGTAACTGTGTATTTCATCCACCCTGGATAGCATACCTGGGTTAATATAGTCTATCAATGGGAAAAAGAAGAACCTGACAGAATCTGGGATATTGCATCTGATTTGGGCTATCCACAGCAAATAAAGTTTTAAATGGGTTAACGAAGGACTCCACTGAAAATGGGATATTGTATCTTAACTGGGCTCTCTGCAGTAAATCATTTTGCAAATTTTGAATGATTTGCATGCTGTTCTATTTCCTTGACCTGCATTTGTTTACCACTTTCTATGGTGTATCCTCCCTTGTAAACCATCACCAAACCCTAGAGTTATACCTGGAAATGAACCATGGATTTGTGTGCCTTTTCCAGTCAATAAAGTCCAGTTCAATTCATTAAGGTGAATCACAGGTTATCACTCAATTATCAGAGAATTTACAAAAACACATACATAAAATTTCAAAAAACAGTTATTATAAAATTTCATGCAGAATTATATAGGTCTTAGTACAGTACAGTACATACTGAATTATAACTACATATAGCACTAGTCAAAATGTATAGGTCAGTCTGTCTATACTGTATATCACAGTTTCCTTACTAATACGTCAATAAAAAATCAATACAAAGACAGTGCGATTGACATTTGAAAGTGCTAACAGCAAAAGTTGGAAATAGAGCCAGAGCATAGCACTCTCTTTTTGGAGGATGCCATCACCCAGGAAAAATTATCTATGTGACAAAAATGAATTCCACTTACCAAAAAGGGTTTTATCCATTTCTTCTTTTTTAAGCAATTTATTAAAGTTCATATGGGCATATGAATATATACAGTCATAAACAGATCACTGTATACATTTCATTTAAACCAGTATTTATAAAATTAGTTGTATCAAACCACAAAATGTACAAAACAGTAAAGTTATTAATCTACAAACAAATATGTCAAAATTCCAATTTGAAATACTGGTGTTGTACAGCATCCAATAGTTAGCCATTGAAGAGCAACAAATACCGATCATAAAGTGAAGAAGGAACTAAGACTGCACATTCCTTCTCTGGTATCATTACCTTCCTATTACAACTAATGCAACCATGCAAAGATCTTTTGTATCCTATTTAATAATTCCCCCTCTAGCCTGAATTGTTGTTCTGGAGCTCTTATTCAGTGCTTATAAACTTTCTAAAAGATACTTGTTAACTGTTGATACTTGTAATAATCCAACAATGATAAATCAAATTTAGTTCTAATATTGTACCAAGAAAGAAGTTTACAGTATATCCGTCCAGTATGTCCTTCCACCAGTTCATCCACTTCTGTTTCCACTGCCTGAAGGAAATTGGCTTACCATTGATTTTTATATTTGAATTGCCCTGTTTGAAAGAAAATTCTTTGTATTCCAGTTAGTTATGTTAAGTATTTTTAATGACCTAGCTAGATTTTACTATAATGAAACTTTTGCTCCTGGAGGAATAATCTTGATTGAATCATATATTACTCATAAGGGTAGCATGTTAAGTCAGTGAGAGGAAATCCAGTGCAGTTGGAAACAGCACAGACAAAGTCATACAACTCAAAACCCTGCATGCAAAATACAGCTAGGGATAGACAAAATCTGAGTTACAAAACTGCACTGGGGTGTTGGTTCATGGTGACATGGTGTTGTAGTAGCAGATCACACTGTTCCCCAAATCCTCGTCAGTATTCTGTATGTGTGGTTTTGACCTTTATGGTTTTTACCATGTTGGATTTCTTCTCACTGATTTGATGTGGAGCCATTTATAAGAAACTGTAAAGGTGGGTTGGAGCTGGCACACTGGATTTATCATCATAAGCCCAGTTAAGAGCTGTTTTGGTTTTATACAGTAAATCATAGTGAGCTGCATTTGGACAAGCCAAGCCACAATTGTGTTTTGATAAAGAGAGTTTCCCTCTTAAAGGGCAGGCCCCATTGTCCAAAGACCCAAGACAAGGTATGGTGACAGGCTGAGGCTGGAGAATGAAGGGGAGGGGGAAGGGCTTGGTGAGATAATGAAAGGAGAGGAGCCATGAAATCAGGGGTGGAGTGAAGTGGGAAGCAAGGATTGGAAGAGAGAAAGAGAGAGAGAGAGAGAGAGAGAGAGAGGTGAGAAACAGGGGTACTTAAGGGCAAACACAGGCCCAGGGAGCTTACAATTTTGCTCTGAGAGAATTTTGTCTGAGAAGCACATAAGTTTGGCAATTATTAGTTGATGCTTTTATTTTGAGCCAGTGGGCTGTTTATATCTAGGTGTTTGGAGTTAACTAAATGAAAATTATGAAAGTTTTGAGGACTACTGGGATAAGTAGTAAGTTTACAGGTATTTCTGAAAGAGAGGGGCTGCAGCCTGAGCAGTATGGCCAGCTACAAATGAGTATTTAAGGAGTTGCAATCAGCAGGTAAGTTTAAAAAAAAGGAAAAAGAAACAAGAAAAATGAATAGCAGAATGTATGCAGCAGCAGAGATTTGTGGTGCCCGGGTGGGAGGCAGTTTTGCATACAGCAGAGTAACATTTGAGCAGTGGGACCTTCAGGCAATAATGTCAAAGGCTAAACTGGACATAGTAGCAATTAGTGAGACGTGGTTTACCAGTAACCACACTTGGAAGACTTCAATACCTGGCTATGTACTGTTCAGAAAAGACCGAGGTGCAAAAGGGGGTGGAGTGGCCTGTCATACACAATGAAAATTTCAAAGTTACAGAAATTCAGAATACACATAAGGAGCCAGAAGAACTGTGGGTCACCCTGGAAACAGGAAATGGGACAGCCATAAGAACCGGGTTTGTCTACAGGCCCCCAGACCAGGGGGAAGACATAGACACATTACTGTTAGAAGATATATAAAAAATGACAGCTAAAGGGGAGGTTCTGATAATGGGAGACTTCAACATGATGGAAACAGATTGGTCAATACCAGCAGGAACACCTGCCAGAAGTAGACACATGGTGGATTCCCTGCAGGGGGAGGGCCTCAAACAAGTGGTACAACAACCCACAAGAGACAGAGCTATCCTAGATCTAGTACTGACTAACAGGGAAGGGATCACAGATCTCCAGGTAGAAGGTCACCTGGGGGCCAGTGACCATCACATGGTATGGTTCAATTTGGCCACTACATCTAAATCATCCCATTTCAAGGCAAAAATATGAGACTTCAGAGGAGCTGACTTTGATAAGATGGCCAACAGAGTTAAGCTAGCCCTAGCTAAAAAAGAAACACAGGTGAGGGGGTACAGGCAAAGTGGGCAAGTGTTAAGGATGCAATACTTGAAGCTACATCCCATTGTGTTAGACAGAAAAGGAAGTGCAAAAGAAGAAGGAAACCACTTTGGTTCTCAAATACAGTAGCAGAAAAAGTCAGAGCCAAAAGGCTGGCCTTCAGGAAATATAAGGGAACACAGCGGGATGAAGATAGGGAGGCATACCAAACTGCCTTAAGGGAAGCAGGGAAGGCAGTAAGGCAGGCAAAGTCTCAAACTGAGGAAACACTAGCTCGAACAGTAAAAGAAGGTGACAAGACTTTCTATAGATATATTAGTGAAAGGAGAAAGTTCAGAGGGGGGTATTGCTAAGCTCAATGGAGAAAAGGGGGCATGTGAGGATGAGGACCCTCTAAAAGCATCTATCCTAAATAGATGCTTTTGCTCAGTATTCACTGAAGAGAAGGTAGGGCAGGGCCCACAGCTCAGCACCATGGACACAGGGGGAAGGGAGGCGAGCACTACTCCCTTCACAAAAGAAAGGGTCCTACAAGAGCTCACTAAGCTCAGGGTGGATAAGGCAAAGGGACCTGATGGCATACATCCCAGGGTACTTAAGGAGCTAAGGGTGGAACTAGCAGAGCCATTAACAGAACTGTTTAGTGAGTCTCTGAGCACAGGAGAGGTCCCAGAAGACTGGAGAAAGGCTCATGTGATCCCGCTCCACAGGAGTGGTAGCAGGGAGGAGGCAGGGAACTACAGACCAGTCAGTCTTACCTCAGTAGCGGGCAAGATTATGGATGCACTCCTTAAGAAAAGGATAGTGCAACACCTGGAATCCATAGGGGCACAGGATCCAAGGCAGCATGGGTTTACAACAGGAAGGTCCTATCAAACTAATCTCATAGATTTCTTTGACTGGGTAACCAGAGTGGTGGACCAAGGGGGAGCAGTTGATGTCACCTACGTTGACTTCAGCAATGCTTTCGACACTGTGCCACATAGAAGATTGATAAATAAGCTGGGTAGGCTTGGGGTGGGTCAGAAGTTGGTCAACTGGGTGGCAAACTGGTTGACAGACATAAAAAAGAGAGTGGTGGTAAATGGTATACAGTCAGAAGAGGTGCAAATCACAAGTGGGGTACCTCAGGGATCAGTCCTGGGGCCAGTCCTCTTTAATATCTTCATTAGTGACCTTGCAGATGGACTAGAGGGTAAGGCTTGTCTGTTTGCAGATGACACCAAGATCTGCAACAGAGTAGATGATCCAGATGGGGTGGGCAGAATGACAAGAGATCTGGATAAACTAGCAAAATGGTCAGAAGAGTGGCAACTGGGATTTAATGCAAAGAAGTACAAGATCATGCACATAGGGAAGAGAAACCCTGAAGCCACCTATAGGCTGGGAGGGGAGTTGCTGGCAGTCACAAAGGAAGAAAGAGACTTGGGCATCATCTTCACCGATGACCTGAAATCATCCAAGCAGACCTCTAAAGCAGTAGGTAAGGCTATGGGGATGTTAAGGTGTATTAATAGTGGTATCACAAGTCGTAAGAGGGAGGTAATAATCCCTCTTTACAATACACTGGTTAGGCCCCATCTGGAGTACTGCATGCAGTACTGCAGGCCACACCTTCACAAGGACATTAACCAAACTGAGGCAGTCCAAAGAACGGCAACCAAAAGTGCTGGGACTGCATCAGAAGATATATGAGGACAGATTAACGGAGCTCAGTATGTATACCCTTGAACAAAGGTGGGAGAGAGGTGATATGATCGAGACATTCAAACACCTTAAGGGCATTTACTAGGTGAAAGAGTCTAACATGTTTAAAAATAGCAGGACAAGAGGACACAGCAAGAGATTAGAGGGAGGCCAATTAAGGGGGAATGTGAGGAAATTCTTTTTCACAGAAAGGATGGTGGATGCATGGAACGGCCTACCTCAGGAAGTGGTGGCTATGAATACAGTGCAGGGCTTCAAACTGGCATGGGATAGGCATAAGGGAGCAATACAGATGAGTATGAATAGATAGGCCACTGACAGAGCAAAGGCCGATGGCACATTTATAAGGTAGAAAAAGAAATGGGCAGACTGGATGGGCCTTGCTGTCCTTATCTGCCATCAACTTATGTGTTACTTTCTTTCTATGGGATGTTTATGATGCCGAGACTGCTGAGGAGAGTGATTATTGTGCACCAGTTGGCCTGAGATGGCACAGATGTGCAAGGGAGAGGGTAGTGCTAACTGGTATTTGGCAAAAAAATGTGGTAACTGTTCATTGGAGAAGCCAGCGCTTTGTCCATGCCATTGGTGGTGCCTCGCAGTATAGAGGCTGTAAAGAAAGCCAGGAGTCAGCATTCCTGGGTGACCCCCTTTGAGGTGTCATGCATTTCCCAATGTGGAAAGTCAGATGGGAGACCTGGGCATGCCACTGCAGGGCTGCAGGATGGAAATAAAAAGCAAATGAGGGCATTTTTCAAAATATTTGGCCCAGAGAAAAAAAGTGTGAATTGGAGGTTGGGACCTGCTGTGGTGCCATCTCTTGTCATCACCACATGGGCGAAAAGGGGAGAGCCCCAGTTTATGAGCCATGGGATGAAGAGAAGGAAGGACTGGATTAACAAAAGGGGCAAAGAGCAAGAAAAAGAAAAAATCTGTAGCAGGAGGCCAAGCGACTGGGAGCCAAGAACAGGTCTAATGGAAAACGGATAGGACGGCTGCATGGCAGTGCTGTCTGACATCATCGTCATGCAGTTTTTCCTTGGGAAGCCCAGACTGTGGAGTGTGGCCACAGGGATACAGGCCACATGGAGAGCGGGAAGCCTTGCAAGGGTTTTGGTGCCTGCACAAATACTGCATGTAATTAAATGGGGCCTTTTAAGAAATAACAAGAAGGGCTCATACAAAAGAAATAAAGCTTAAACCATGGGTGTGGCCACAAGGGTACAGACCACCCTGGGAGAGGGAAGCAGGGCAAGGGTTAGTGTATATACAAATACTGCACGTAATAAAAGGGGACTTTTAAGAAATTGCAATAGGGCCCCCTTGAAGAATAAATAAATAAAAACGATAGCTTAAGGAGGGCATTTGCATTTAAATGACATGGGAATCAGCCCCTGTAGTGTGAGGCTACAGGGGGCCCTTGGCCATGTACAGTGTAGTTTAGTGGTGAGCTACTGGCCAGTTTTCTTTAAAAAAAAAAAGAAGAAAATAAGAAGAGGGGATTTGTTTAGGAAATGAGACTTTTGACCCTGCATAACCTTAGCACAGGATCACACCTGTTAAAAAGGCCGCACTGGGCCACAGGCCAGACAATGAGGCCGTGCAAGTCGGCCACATGGGGGGATACCACCCCCCCAGAAGGTATACCAAGCAATTATCCAGAGGGAGTGGAGTAGGGCAGGGATACACACACACACACACACACACACACACACACATGCAAGGTTGCTGTGGGGAGATGCCCCAGTGGGAGATGGGGGGAACTTGTAGCGGCTGGGCCAAGAGGGCCCACCTGATGTGAGAGGGTGACCTCAGTGCAGGCATGTTGAGGTAACGTCTAATGTTGTGTATTTACAGGTCTACAAACCAGTAATGGCCCCCAGGAAGAGCAAGCCCACCAAGGAAGAGTGTTACCCTGCGGTGATGGAACTGGTGTCCAAGGCAAACCTACTGCTGGACACTGTGGACCCCCCAGCCCAGCCAAGGGTAAGAAGTGGAATTGGGACATGCAGCAGGGAGGGAAGAATGATAAAAGGGCACCAAGGGCACCTGCTGGACCAAAGCACTCAGACCCCACACTGGAGCCGGTCAGCCCAGTGCCTCCTTCTGCTTCGGTGCCCATTCCCACACTGGCCCCTGCTCCTGCTCTGATGCCCAAACCTGATAGGCCAGTGGACCAGGTTCCTCCTGCCCAGTGACACAGCTGAATACCTTGCCAGTGCCGGTCGGCACCCAGTCACCTCCGTCTGTGGGCCCCAGCCCCCAGCCAGGTTCATAAACAGGTAATAATGAGGTCAAATTTGAAAGCAGTGTGAAAGAATATGTGGAACAAATGCTTAAAGCTATGGGGGATAGTGGCTTAGGCCAACTGGAAAAGGCACTGAGGGAGCTGACGAACAAAGAGAAGGGGAAGGGTGTGGGCTCAGAGGGTAGGCAACAGGGAGAAGAGCTTCAGAGCTGAGATTAAAGCACCCAGTGTTAGGATCAGTGGCATGTACCTGTAGCCACTAAAGAGAAAATTTGGAAGGGTGAGTTTGTGGACATCATCATCCTGGCCAATGTAGACAACATGGATAAGTATGAAGAAAAGGTGAGCTTTGAGAAAAAGGACATGGCCACAGCCGTTGTGCTTTTAGATAAAGGGGAAGCTGAGAAGTCTATGAAGGGAAAAAAGTGGGACAATTGGTCCACAGGTTGTGCATATTATATGGCCATAGTGATTGAAAAGAAGATGGAATTGGCTACCCCCCTGTTGACATATTCGCTAATTATAAAGAATGAATATAAAAAAGGAGGGTATAGTTGGCTGAAATACGATAAGAAGTTCAGAAAGATAATGGCACATTTTGGGGACGTAAAATGGGAAGCCTGACAGATTGACTTGTGGTTAGAGATATGTATGGGGTTCACCGGGACTGAAAGGGAAGGGGATAAAAAGGGTGGGACAGTGGCAAAATGCTGTTGGGGTTACAACAGAGCAATTTGCTCCTGGCTTAATTGCAGTTCTGGCAAGACTGTTCTAGGTGTGGGGGCAGCCACCCAGTCTCCAGGTGCAAGAATAGCTGAGAAAAAGGTGGGGCTAGTCAGGACAACTCTTACAACCAGTCTTTTCAGGGTAACCATGTGGGGTTCCAAGGCCAACAGTGGGAGAGGGGGATTCAGAGCAGGGGGGTAGGGGGAAGAAGGGGCCAATACCACTACAACCAACAGCAGGATAATTAAGGATAGTAGGGCAGGGGCTTTTCATCTGGCACACACCCCCATTAAGGAAGAGTTGATGCAGGAATGGCTGAAAACGTACCCAAAGAAATAGTCACTGCACTATTGACAAGTTTCTAGGATGGATTCGGCTTGCAGTTGAAAGGGCCCCAAAAAGAGACAAAAGCAGAGAACCTGAAGTCAGTTAAGGGGAGGAAAAAATTGCTGGAGTAGCAAATCCAGAAAGAAAGAACAGCTGGCAGGGTGGAGGACCCATTTGGACACCCACCTCTAGCACATCTAAGGATGTCCCCCCTGGGTTTGGTATGAAAAAAACAGCCAGGTGAATTTCGGGTGATACACCACCTATCCTACCTGGATGGGGAGTTGGTTAATGATCACATCAGTGAGGAGGAAAGCAAGGTGACGTACGTTACATTAGGAGAAGCAGTTAGGCTAATTTGGGTAACACAAGGGGCATAGCTGGCAAAGATGGACATAGAAGTGGCTTTTCACCTGCTGCCGGTCCAGCCAGAAGGCTGGGACTTAGTAGGTTCCTGAACAGGAGAGGACTATGATTTCGATAAAGAGATGCCCATGGGCTGCTCCATTGCTTGTCGACATTCAAACTGTTCAGTACCTGATTACAATGGGCATTTCAAGAAAAATACGGGCATCAGGCAGTGGTCCATTATTTGGATGACTTCCTATTAATAGGGGAAAGGCGACAACAGACAGAGAGGATGTTACAGGATTTTGAGGCCATGTGCCATGACCTAGGGGTTCCTTAGTCCCCCCACAAAACAGAAGGGCCTAGCCAGACCATTGAGTTTCTAGGAATTTAAATTGACAAGGTGGGAGAGTTATTTTGCCTTCCCAAGGCAAAAGTGGGAAAATTAAGGGCATTACTGAGAATGGTTCAGGCCCAGCGGAGGATACAGCTTCAGCAAGTGCAGCAACTTATGGGTCATTTGAAATTCACCTGTGGGGTGATAGCACCAGGCTGCACATTTACATGGAGCTTGGTGAGGGCAACGTAAGGGGTATCAAGGCCGCATTACTGGGTGGAGATTAGCAGAAGGACCAAGGAGCATCTGGAAGTATGGAATACTTTCCTAAACCACTACAATGGCAGGATATTTTGGCAGGACGAATGGGTCTTTCACATGGAACTGCAGCTACACATGGATGTGGCAGGGGGCATAGGCTTGGGAGCATATTTTGGGGGAAAATGGTTTGCAAAGGCATGGCCCAGAAAATGGGTCAGGAATGGCCTGACAAGAGACATCACCTTCTTAGAAATATTCCCAATTTGGGTCACTACGGAAGTCTTGGGGGGAAGGGCTAAGGAATCAGAAGGTTACTTTTTGGAGTGCCAATAGGGTGGTGGTGGATGTGCTAAACAGTCATGGGGCAATGTCAATGAGGGTCATGCAGGTCCTAAGACAGTTGGTCCTGTGGGGCCTCATGTTGAGTATGTCATTTAGGGCTAGACATATAGATGGTGTGGATAACATAATAACTGACTGCCTCTCCCACCTGCAGATGGACAGGTTCTGGGCCATCACCCCAGGAGCAGAACCCAGACAGACAGCAGCTCCGGTTTACGTATGGAGGATTGGATCGGGGAGCCGAGCATTTGTTTTGCAACTCCTTGTCTCCCAGGATCCTAAAGGCATATGAAGCCTCATGGAGGGCCTTTCAGGCATTCTTGGCACAATCTGGCCACCGGGTAAGTGGGGCAATGACGAGGGATCAAGTCGTGCAATTCATAGTGTCAGGGTGGAAAAACAAGCTGGCACATGCCACGATGGGGGTACACTTGATGGCAATAAGCCAGCTGTGCATACTGAAGGGATGGGAGGACCCCACAAAGAGTAACCTCATTCGGTGCATGATGCAGGGATGGATGAGGGAGGCCGTGATGGCCAAGAACAACAGTAGGTCACTGATAGAGGGCCTGCTAGAGCAGCTAGTGGGGGTACTACACAAGGTATGCAGATGTAGTAGCAAGGCAATCCTGTTCTGGGCAGTGTTTCCAGCCATGTATAGTGGGGCATTCAGAGTCAGTGAGGTGGTAGGACATGGCAAGGCTGACGAGTCCACCGGTTTGTGTTGGGAAGACATGGTATAGACAGGGAACAGGATTTCGGTTATGGTAAGGCAATCCAGGAAGGACCAGGCCAGCAAGGGGAACAGGGTAATATTGCAGCACCACATGAATGCTGCCATCTGTCCGGTGGGAGCCATGCACACATATACAGCTGGGCAAGCATGGGACGGGAATCCATTAATATTTTTACATGGTGACGGGTCCCCGGGGACAGGGGCGGTGTTAAAGAAAGGGCTGAGCATCTTGGGGAAAACCCAACAGGATACTCATCCCATTTATTCAGGATTGGAGCAGCCTATGAGATGGCAGCCAGGGGAGATGCATCAGGGGATATCAAAGAGAAAGGGAGATGGTCTTCTGATGCTATATAACATATGTTCACAACATGTTGCTCAAATACTAATGATGCTTTTTATTTCTTCCCAGTAGCAGGTGAAGTGTGTGGGGGGGGGGTGGACAGGCCAAAAAGTAAGACAGATAGTAATGTTGTATTTGTTTATGGTTTTCAGCAGTAAGGACATAGAGACTGGAGGCTTGGATATGTGGCCACTCTGTTGTCCATTGGGTAGATAAGTGGGCATCCAGGAGGCTCTGGGGCAGGCAGCTGTATTTCAACATCAGCAGCATCAAGTTATCCTGGAGGGGTGTGAGAGTCATGAAATGGGCACAGCTGCTTCCAGCACTCAGGGAATTAAAGAGGGAACACAGCCACCAGACTTAATCTTGACCCACCTGGGAGGCAATAACCTAGGGAGCAGGCTATTGCTGGACATCTTTAATCAGGTAAAAAGAGAGGTTGAAAAAATTAAGGAATGGTTGCCAGAGGTGACCCTGGTCTGGTTGGACATGGTTCCATGGAGGGTGTGGAGAAATGCAGACCACCACAAAGCTGTGGACAGGCCTAGGAAGCACATGAATGCCAGAGCAGGAAGGCTGTTTGAGAGCATGGATAGTATAGTGGTGCATAGGGGAATAGTGGAAGAAATAGATGAGTACTACCGGGGCAATGGGGAACACCTTTCCTGTATCAGTTTGGTACATTTTAATGAAGAGATTGCCAACACACTAGGGCCCTGTGTGTAATGGAAGTTAGCTGGAGCAGCATCCCCTCCTCCCCTAGGTTTTTTGGGGGAGTCCACCATCCATTGCAAGTAGGAGGTGGACTAGTGGAAAAATATGGGAGGGGAAGAGAAGATAGGGGAAAAGGGGGGTGGGGACAAAAAATAAGATATAAGAAAATAAGAGATAAGAAAATCAGCAGGAAGTAAGGGGTCAGAGTGTTCGATAGTACCCCATTGAATAAAGGAGGATGAGAGAAGTCGGTCCCCATGATGTACATCTGGAGGGAAGAAGAGGACAAGAAAGAGAAGGAATAATATTGGAAAATGGACAAAAAATGGACAATACATGGACAGTAATTGATTATGTGATAAAATGAAGATGGAATGAAGGATGTTTGTAAAATATTTAATCAGAGAAATATCTATAACAATAAGTGTAAGCATAATGTGAGCAAAGAAAGAATAAATAAATTGATTGCCAAAGTGATCACCCATACATATAACTGTCTGTGTATTTACTGGTGGGGATCTGGGGATAAACATAGTTTGTCCAAGGAAATTCTTTTTTTTTTTTGTGGTTTCAAAGATAATTTTGAATAATTTGTTAAATGTATTGGACCATTTAGGTTTTAGAGGTATTAGAATTGTTTGTAAGAGGCAAAATATTGAACGAATCACTATCATTTTACACTGTGCTTTCCCCCCATAAAGACAATGGGATTTTACCCCATGCCTGAAACCTTAGTTTCGTATTGTCTAATAATGGTCCATAATTAAATCTTACAATGATTTAGCCGGCCCAATGGCACTGAGGATTGAGGCGCTGGATGCCACATGTCGGCAACCCGGGTTCGTGAATGAGCCTGGGTCAGCAGGGGTCGGCAGGGGAGGACAAGGATGGAGCATCCGTAGGACTGCACTCCTTCTCCAGGGAGGGGGGCGGGTTGCCTTCAGTGCTCTAGAGGCCTCTGGCAGCGGCTGGGGGGTGGCTGTAGAGCACTTGCAGGGACATGGAGGGAACATGCTGGGGCAGTATGTGTGGATGCTGGCATGCTCAGGGCCTTAGGCATCATTGGACGCCTCAGCCGTTGGTGAGAAGAAAATGAAATTAGGGGCACTAGTCATGGTGACATGATGGCCATCTCCAGAGGGGACTCGATCGGCGCCAAGGGCATGTGGCATTACTGGATCCTGATCTGGGAGGGTTGAGCTTGGGGGAGAGCTCCCCTCCACCCCACCACGGGGGGTAAGCTGTGGGGGTAGCTGTGGGCCCAAATGTAGAGCCGGAGAGTAGTCCCAGGAGATGGTGGCCTGAATACCCAGAGGATGCCAGACGTGTAGAGGTAAGGCAGACAGGTGGCCCTAGGGAGATAAAGTATATATAAAAAAATAAATAAATATAATCTTACAATGATTTGACTGTTACTGGGCAACTTGTGACCCAGTTAATCTATACAGTCTTCCTGAATTATAGCTGTACTTAAAATGTTAAAATCTGTTATTTACCTTCATTAATCCAATATCCGACAACTTTTGAGATGTGGACAACGACTTGTTTAAGTTATTTTATACTGTTTCCTGGAGAGGTCAATAGCAAGATAATGTCATCAGCATAGGCCCTTAATTGGCTTTCATCTTTACCTATTCTAACATCTTTTACCTTAGAATCTGAACAGATCTCTTGTAGCAATACTTCTGAACTTAAAACAAATAAAGTTGGGGAAAGAGGGCAAACTTGCTGTATCCCTCCATTGATTGAAAACTCACAAAATGGGATTGCTTCCCCATAATCAGTGCTGGAGATGTCAATCCCCAGGTGCGGACCTACTTCACATACTGTGGAGCTGCAAACCACTCCAAATGGTATGGGGAAAGGTGATCCAGTTCTGCTCCTCCACCCTGGCATGCACTCTACTCCACTTTCCTTCTTTCTGGTTACGCGGTGTAAACTCAGGTAACTGAATATTGACTAGTGCGCAGCTGATACGGCTCACACAGGCTTCAGTGGAATTTCTCTGCCTAACCCTAATAAAATGGAGGACATCAAGTCTCCCAGTCTTCCAAACCTGGTTAGCAGCAACGGAGTCATTTGTCTCCTGAACTCATCTTATTCACTTTGCCAAGAAGACAAGCTCAGCCTTTGTGGAAATATGGGCCCCATACCTGGGTCAAATCACTAGATCCCCTCCTACCCCTATGGTATCAAACGTGAAGGATCTACTGAAGCCCACATGAACAGCATAGTCAAATAGATTGATATTTTGTACTGCCTTGATTAATATGCCTGTCTTTCTGCTAAGTAACTCACAAATAAGCTATTGATATGTTCCAAATGTAGCCAAACACTACCTGTAATTATGAGAAATGTATGATACATGTGTACATAAGATAAATAATGTCTGACATCTGCTGTTACCTATGTAATCACTCCTCAATAAAAAGATTAACTGTAAAAAAAAATCCCACCTCAAGCCAGTAATCCCATTGCCATAGTCTGCACTTACCTTCTAGCATTTCTTAACACTGTTACTGTTCCACTGGGTAGCCCCAACCTTGCACTTTACTGATCCACCATCCTCTCCAATGGTGCTGCCATGCCCCACACCTCCATTCCCTACCCCTCCACCTCCTACCCCCAACCATCCCTTTCTCTTACCATTACCTCTCCATCTTCTCCCCCCCTTCTACTCCCTTTGTCTACTCTACTGATTTTTGTCTCTCCTTGACGCGGGCATACATTGTAAAATGCCTCAGTATAGTGTAATCATGAACTTTATCTGTATTGTTGTACCATAACATGCGTTTGTATATTTGCTACCAAACCTCTCTGTATTTGAATGTTTATGTATCACTCTGTACTTGTTAACTGACATGGAACCAATTAACGAGTATCCGCTCACTGGTGCTATCCAAGATTTCAAAATAAATAAATAGATAAATAAAAACCCTTTCTACTGGTATTTCTACATCCATCACCTCCTCCCCTCATGCCACCCTCCACCCTTCCCTTGAGGTATAGAGCAATCCCTCTCCCTTATAAACATTGAGCAGAAATACTCATTTAGTATTTCTACCTTCTTAGTCCCCTCTACCCACCCACCCACCCTTCTTCCTAATCCTCAAAATATGGCCCTTGCATTTTCCCCTCTCCTATGTACCTAAATAAATCCTTCTCCCCTTCTTTGATCCCTTACACCAGGTTTAGTTCTTCTTTTGAAGCCTTGGCTGTCCTCACTACTTTGCTCAGTTCTCTGGATTTCTTAACGTACTCCTCCCTGTCCTCATCCCAGCAGAATCTCTTATACTTTCAAGAGGCTGTTGTCTTTTCCCTCACACTGTTCACTACCTCTCCATTCACCCAGCTAGGTCTCTTGTTCCTGGACTTCTTGCTTTGGCACTTGGTGCAAGAGTTAATGGCTTCTGCCAGACCACTCTTTACGATGTTCCATTTCTGCTCTGCATCCATGTTCAGACTGATGTGGTCTAGGTGCCCTTTCAAGATGTTTCCCATCCTGACAAAGTCCACCCTCTTAAAATCCACCACTCTTGTTTTGGTATTGGCTACTTCCTTCCCCAGGTTGAGGTAGAACCACACTGGGTGGTGGTCACTCCCTGCTAGTGGGTCTTCCACCTTGATACCTTTGACTAGCACTCCGTCTGTAATCATCAGGTCTAGACTGTTCCCCTACCTGGTGTTGTCCATCACTTGCTGTGTGAGGAAGCTATCCTGGAAGACCTCTAAAAGGACCTGTTCACTGGCACTTGAGGTGTCTGGGGTGTTCCAATCCACTCCCGGCAGATTGAAGTCCCTGACCACCACTGTGTTGCCCTTCCGGCTAAGCCTCTTAATTTGTTCTCCCAGTTCCCTGTCTATTTCCACACTTGGGAGGGAGGCCTATACACAACCCCAAATCTCACCTTCCTACCATTTGAATGCTGTAGGTGGAACTATAAGGCTTCAGCCTTGCCCTCCTTGCCTTCCTCCCTGCTGCACACTATTCATTCCCTAAGATATATAGCTACCCCATCCCCTTTCCTTTTGTCACTGTCTCAATGGTATAGTTTTACCCAGGGATAGCTAGATCCCAGTCTTGGCAGTGGGTAGCCCATGTTTAAGTTTTAGTGGTTATGTCCACCACCTCTTCTGCCTTCAAAACCTGCAGTTCTACTATCTTAGTGCAAGGGCTTCTTGCATTCAGTTAAACAGTTAAGCAGTGTCAGTGGCTCAGTAGGTAGCACACTCTCCTCTGAGGCCGGGAGATCAGAGGTCTGTGGGTTCAGTTCCCACATCTGGCACTTGGGTTAATATTCTAGTACTGACACTGTAGTACAGCATGAGAGGGGTGCTGCACTTCTGAGTTGCTGTCTTTCGGATGAGACACTAAACTGAGGTCCCATCTGCCTGGATTGGTGATAGTTCAGGTGGATGTTAAAGATCCCATGGCACTTATCAAAAAGAGTAGGGGAATTTCCCCGGTGTCCTGGCCAAATTTCCCTCATTCACTAAAAATACCACCAACAGCTTAATCTGGTTCAAGGTTAGTCGACTTTCATCTGTATCCCCTCCCCTGGGTCGTGCCTGAAAATAGGCAGGATTTGTCTAGTGCACTTACCCGGTCAACAAAAACTAAAATAAAAAAAAACACCCTCCATTGTGAGTTCGTCCCCTACTTGCCTAAAATGTCTTCTCTTACCCTTCCCTTTTTTGCCTTTTACTTCCCCTCTTCCTGCCCGTCAATGGGGGAAAAGGGGAGATATAGAGATATGAAAAAAAATTAGAGAAACGGTTTTCAATTTCTGACTTATTGTTTTGGACTTTATTATTCCTGTCTATTGTTGTTATTTCCTTTGCTTTTTATTCTTTTTAAGTTTTCCCTTACAGAAATATAGGTGTGTTGTGTACATGCAGAATGCATGCCATATGCATAATTGTGCCATGTCTGCATGCAGTTCACATACACAGAGTGTTCCTAAGCGAACCAGGTCTAAAAAGCACATCAGGTTCGTATACTGCAAGCTTGACATGTGCACAGCAGGTAAGCTGGTGTGAACATCTTCTGAAAATTACATCAGGTCCACGTGTTGCATGCTTGATATGAGTGCAGCAGTTAGAGCATTTGTGAACATCATTTAAACATCACATCAGTTTCACATGCTGCATGCTTGCCATGTGTGCAGCAGCTAAGCTGGTACAAATCTCATCTAAAAAAACAAATCTGTTTCTATTACTTATACTACTGCTAGCAATTAGTTATTAAATACATTTTTATTTGAATTCCCATACAAATTAGGTAAACTCATTAATTCTGATCCTTTTGCAAGTTGTTTAATGGCTTTGGATTTTTGTCATTAAATGGCCATTTATTTGTAAGGTATTGTTTGCTTACTGCATTAAATACCTAGGATATAGTCATTCAACATCCCCCATTCCAGATGTATGAAGAGGGGCCTCTGTGTTGTGAAGCCTATCCTTTTTGTTTTGGACCATATAAATTCCTTATGCATATTTAGTGCTACAAATGTGTTCATCCATGATGTTTCATCTCTCTTACTTTTCCTTTGTCATTCTGTATTGAACATATACACTATGACCATGCTCAGCATTCTTTGTTCTGAGTAGGGTCTGGGAAGCATGCACCATGGCTCACATTTTGTCACTGAAATGAGGGACATGGACACTCAAAATAAGGGACAATGAGGGACACTAGCCCACATGATGATCAGGACACATCATGAAACATGGAGATACAGTACCTCAGAACACTGTGGAAGCCATTGTATTAGCACCTGAAAATTAATTTCTACCATTAAACAGGGTGCCATTTAGGTAGGGCAGAGAAGGACAATTGCACCCCCTCATATTTGTGCCTAGGTTGTTCTTTTGGTATGGCAATAACGGCTATGAATTTAGATTTAATCTTTTGCGCAGTAAGTGCCCACCTGGCCTGTGTGTGCTCACACTGCAGGTACTCTCCAGACTCGACTGTGTCTGTATTGTGTTGTCCACTCTCTCCACCTATTAGTGGCAACACAATCACATGTGATGTGGATGAACTCCAGCCAAGAAAGAGTGCATGAGCCTTGCAAGTGTGACACTGTCTTTCCCACCACAAGTAGACAGACTGCACGCTACAGCTTGGAGTAGTCATTGAGCACTGAACTCTCAAAAGCAGTGTTGGGGAAGCATATTTTTGTTGGTCTACTCTTAGTGAGTCTCTGTCTTCCCTGGTGTCTGAAGGGGCAGAGGGTGAGCTAAAAGCTAACTCAAGACTAGGCTATACTTACTCTACAAGGCTTGCCTTGCAAAAAAAAAAACAGCACAGACCCCCACAGCAGCAAGCTAGGATTAGCAGCAGTGGTGACAGCAGTGTGGGTGGCCTTTATAGACCTTGATCAGTGCAGTGTGGCAGCAACCACAGCAGCAGCAACAAAGCAAGAAGCAAGCAACCCAGGTTGGGTGGGTTTGGTTGGTGAGGTGACTTGGTCACAGACCGCGTTGGGGACCTGTGATGGTTGGTTCTAGCACCCAGCTTCTGGCAGAAGAAAAGAAGGGAAGCAGACTGAAAACTGGGCTGATGGTACACTATGCCAGGCTGCAGGTTCTGGCCATATGGATGGGTAAGTAAAAGTAAATCATTTTTTTTACAGGGTGACTGGGGAAGGAGGAAAGACTGATATACTGATGTGTTTTTCACATTTCTTCACCTTTGAGTAGCTTCATGACCCATAGGGGATGGGTATTGAATTGAATGCAGTCAGGGAGAAAAATCAGGACAAAGTTCTTTTTTTTGGGGGGGTGGGAGAGGGGCAGAACTTCTGCCAGGAAAAGAATTGGTTAGCAACTGGGTGGATTTAAGCCCAAATCTGATGCACTGCTCTGGGGTATATACAGATGAATTTTATACATTTTAAGTTTTCCTGATTTGCATATCACTTTTCCATCAAAACAAATAAGTTGTACCTTTTAGAGATGTTACAGACATTCTAGAGCTGTCCCTTGCATTCACAGACAGTTGAGTGGTATGGTATGCACAGACTATTGGAGCCCCGCTATAGTCAAGCTTATGCCCCCCGAGTGAAGCTGACCTCCACATCCCCACACTCAGACACATTATGACAAAGGGCAAAGGAGACTGCAGGGATGCACACCATTGAAATGAATGTTTTTTTCTTAATACAATTCAATACATTATTAAAGGAGAGCTGGAGATTAATGAAGGCCACCGCGTGAGTAACAAGGGCCTTATTAGTAGAACAGTGGCCTTTATTATTCACCAACTCACTATCATAACATATAAAATAGTAATAGAAAATAACTCCATTCATTTCAAGGGGGTTCGCCCCAGCACTGTGACCCATCAACATCATCTCTTAAAGACTCCTGCCTCTGGCTCCCTAGTACTCAAGTAAGAGATGTTTTACTTATATCTATACTTGGTGGGTTGTCTGTAGCAGCATGGCCATACCCACTACAATGTGTGTGCATGTGGGGGGGGGGCTGACCGTGTGTGTGTGTGTGTGTGTGTGTGTGTGTGTGTGTGTGTGTGTGTGTGAGTTATTGCCACTTTTATGTTTGCACCTTAAAGTCTGTTTGCTTGGAAGCATTCAAAACTATGGAAAGAACATTATTGGAGTATGGGTCAGACAGAAGTAATTACAGTAAGTGGTTTTGTGGGTAAGTTTGTGTAATGGTGTGGGAGAAAAACACATGTGTTTCCATTGGTATGTGCGCTACAGTTCAACTGTGAAAATGAGATGAGGGAGAGAAGAAAACTGAAACGAATACACTGGCTACAAGCATGCCACATGCATGCAGATGTTTCAGATATAGTATGTATTGAAGTGAAAGTCAGCCATATGTGTACAGACAGTATGGCTTAGTGGTTAAAGGTACTGAACTGCAAGCCAGGAGACTTGGAGGCATGAAGACCTAGGTTTGAATCTCATAATCTCCCACTTGTGTATGGTGTGGTCCTGAGCAAGTCACTTAACTTTTATGTGTGCAGTTATCAGTGACTACTTGCTTTTTGCATGCATGCTACATGCATGCAGTCTTTCCCAATTTAACATAAAAAATCATGGTTTACACACTTGCTTGCTACACGCATGCCACATTCATGCAATCTGTTCCAGTTTAACATTTAAATCATAGTTGCAGCACACATATCACTTGGGTAGTTTTATGTGTGCAGCATGAAAACATTTCATATATGAAGACATCTTCCTATTCCCATCAATGTTGGTAGGAATGTCTACCTTGTCAGATCACCACCCAATATATTTGGAGGTGGATCTCCAACTGCCTAGAAAGCCTACAACTTGGAGGCTGAACACTAGTCTGCATAGGGATGAAGGGGTACGAGAAGATATCATGGAAGCTATTAAGTGTACAATAGAACTCAATAATAATCCAGACACTGCCCCACAGATTACATAGATTACATAGATTGTTCAAGCTTTATTAGACTTGCATCCATATTTTGCTTGCCTCAGTATTTTATGTCATTGAGTATTTATTTGTAATACACCTATCAAGCCTAGTCTTAAATAGATCTGTGGTTGTATTCATAGCCACCTCTGTTGGTAATTTGTTCCATAAGGGGAAACCCTAAGGCTGAACCAATGTTTTCACTTTAGTAAATTCCATTTCTCTAGGCTTAGCTGTAATGGACGGCCTCTAGTTTGGTATGTTCAATGCTTGAGTGTCAACCCATAACTATTTGCTGCTGATTCATCTTGCAGTTCTTTGTGAACCAGGCACATGTCCCCCCGTGCTCTCCTGTATTGGAGAGTATATAGATCTAATTCTTTTAGTCTTTCTGAGTACGTAAGTTCTTTACAGTCCAATACTGCCTTTGTAGCCCTTTTTTTGAGTTTGTTCAAGTTTAATGACATCTCCTTTTTCATACGGTGGCCAAACCTGTGCCTTATATTCAAGATGTGCAGCGGTCATGATCCAGCCATAGTACCTCTATAGTGCAAGGAGCCTGATCCACCCACTCCCCAAAGAGATAGATAAGGTGCCACTTGCCCCCATGGGCAGAGGTCACAATCCAGCCATAGCACCTCTATGGTGCAAGAAGCCTGATCCACCCATGCCCCAAAGAGATAGATAAGTTATGATGCCTGAAAAATTGCCACGATTTCTCTGGGCTGTGTGAACGCTGAACAGGATCATCACTTGCAATTTGCTGTTTTGAATTTCAGCGCCTTCTCAGGGTAGCGCTATTGGGTCCATGCCTGTGTAGAGCCCCCTGATTGGCTGGTCTCACTCACCTGAGACAGGAGCACCTGAAACGTGTAGCTTAATGTAAGCCTACATCCCTGTACTCGGCTTCTAATATATATTTTAATTTAGCCTGTTCTGCTCGGCCTGTGTAAAGTAACTTACCATTCCACCCTGCTGCAGTTTCTCTCCAACTGTATGTGCACTGATTCAGTGCTAGCTCTGTAAACTTCACCTTGATTTTTCATCCCACACCCCCTTCCCCTCCCAGGCCTCCTTTAAATGCACACAGTCTCTGCCCACTCCTATCTGATGTTTCAATGTATTGGTTACTTGCTGTCAACGACTGCAATTCCTCCTATCCTCTTTTTGCAACTAACCTTTCTAGCAGCTTTATCTCATCTTGTCTTGCTGAGACATACCATTTTGGTACTTTAGATTTGCTTATTGCTGACTAACATATCCTGTCTCGCTAAGGCACTGTTTTACTTGAAAATTGTACTATAAATTACTGAACTGTGACTGATTTGCCAAAAAACTGTTTTTATTGTCTAAAAATGTTCCCAGAAACCAAGTGTTATTGCCCCTTTGTGACTTTGTAGCTCTCTCCAGACTGCAAGGAGCCAAGGAAATTGCTGGCTTTTCAGTTGCTAATTGAGCTGTTTTTGCTCAGACTGCTAGCCTTTGAGTTGCCCCACTATTAATTCGAGCTCCTCTCTCCTTTCTCTAGCCAAGAACCCACTAGGGATCCCAGCTCAGATGTCCTCTGCATGGACTGCGGACACCGGGTGGTCAGTGCTTTTGAAGCCACCACCCAAAACCTCCTCATCAGACTCCACCACTTAAGAAGTACGGCAAAGCCACAATTTTTCGCCCACCCGCTCATCCCCCCTCCTGTGTGCTATTATATAGACCTGTTAGCACCGCCCACTCCCATCCCTGATGAATCTCCTGCCTTCTCTTTCTTACTAAAACAATTTGTTACTGCAAGGGTTCCACCAGGGGAATCCTGCAACCAGCACCTGGTGAGCTACCCTTGTTATCAAAATTCCCTCATTTACCCAACAACTGCAATTATGGCAGCCTCATGGCAATTCCTCCTCCTGACTGCACTGTATATCATACCCCTTACTGGCTTATTATCCAAAAAATTTGAGACTGGGGGTACACCACATCCTCATCCTGAAGACTGCTCACCCAATCTGACTCTACACATCACATGTTATGCCAAGGCTCCTTGCCAACTGATCCAGGTGGACTACCTTCCTCTTGCAGGTTTGTCTACACCTCCTTCCTTATCTCTAATTAATTTGAGTTACTCCCACTGGCATTACACAGCCAGAGTATTACAATAAGTGTCCTTAGGCTTGCATAAATTAAAAAACAAAGCTTGGCACCCCAGTTCCTCCTCCATGCCAAGCCAAAAAAAGCCTCGAGCTCATTGCCTTTCACTTGAATCCCTGAAAAAATTGCTACTCCTCCTTTTACTCTGCTCTGGCAATGTCTAGCTTAATCCAGGGCCCATAAATAAACTGACCTCCCCTTCTGAGTCACTATCTCTTAAAGGTATTAGTTTTATGCACATTAACATATGCAGCCTGCTGAAAAAATTCACCCTTATCCAGGCTTGGACAGCCCATACAATGCCAGATTTGCTTGTTATCTCAGAATCATGGCTATGGCCCTCTACACAAAATAGCGTGATTAATATACCTAACTGCCAGATCTTTAGATGTGAAAGGCAATCTAGAGGAGGTGGGGTTGCCATCTACATCAAAGATAGATTAGTGGCATCAACACTTAATTCTAACTCACTGGTAGTGGGATTTGAGTGCCTGGACATAAAACTCGACCTATCCCCATCGTTAGCACTCCAAGTCATAGGATGCTATAGACTGCCATCTGCTGGTACTCAGCTCTTGTCCCATCTTACAACTATCTTGGGCACTAGCCCCCTGGAAACAATTATCCTCAGGGATCTAAACTGCGATTGGATGTCGGAAGCCAATCACCTGCTTAAATCTTTCTGAGACTTCCTTGGTTTCACCCTACTCAACGAAGAGCCCAATCATATCAACAAAAAGAATACAGCCAAAAGTACCCTTCTGGATGTCCTGCTTGTGAATAAACCCCATTCCTTCTACCACATTGGAACCTTTGACATGGATATTAGTGACCATTGCCTAATAGCTGGAGTTTGGGCATCAAAGTGCAACTACGGCTAAATTCTCCACCAAAAGGTCAGCTAGGTCATTTGACCCAAAGGCATACCTACTTCACCTAAAAAACTCCCCCTTGTGGCAGAGTTTTTACCTTGCTAAAACAGTGGAAACTGCATATTCTATACTACATGAAATCATTACCTGCGCCATGAATCTACATGCACCTCTGTCAAAAATACACATAAAGGCTAGGAAATGCCATTGGTTCACTCAAGATCTCAAGGCTGCACTACTGTCCAGGGATAAACTCTGGAAAACTGCCCGCAAATCCCAAAAAGAGGAAGACTGGTGCCTCCTTAGAACAGCCAGAAATCACTGCACCAAACTGATTAGGGAAGCTAAAGCCTGCTATTACCAAGCAGAACTAGATACTGCAGCCAATTGTCCCTCCAAATTCTTGGCCACAATCAAAGAACTGGTGGGAGCCACATCACAAAATATGCTCCCTACAAAAATTACCTCTGATAATACAGTAATCAATGACAAGAAAGAGATACTGCAGGCATTCAACATGCACTTCGCCACAGCAGGCTTAGCCTTCGATAACTCGCCTGGATGTAGCCTGTGCACCCAGCTTGGCATGACACCACCAAATGTTGGCTCCATTAGTCAACATTTCTCATTCTCATCGGTTTCCCTCAAGGAAGTGGAAGACTTGATTCTCCACCTGGATACTAAGAAAAGACCTGGGTTTGAATCCCACAGCTTCCACTTGCATACTGTGTGACCCTGAGTAAGTCACTTAACCTCCTTGTGCTCCCAGGTCGCTCCTGTAAAAAAGCTTTCAGCTTAGTGTGCTATACCTGGTTAAACAACTAAATAAATAAAAAAATAAAAAACAAAATAAAAAAAGTGCTGGCGCAGATGCACTTGAACCATACTTCCTAAAGATATCATGCCACGTATTGGCAGTGCCTATTACTCATTTATTCAAACTGTCCCTAACACAAGGTACCCTCCCTCAAATATGGAAGATCGCATACGTTATCCAGCTATTTAAATCTGGAGATCCTTGTGACCTTAATAACTATAGGCCAATTTCTCTCCTACCCACACTTTCGAAGCTACTGGAAAAAATAGTAAATGGCCAACTCAGATCCTTCATTGACAGAGAAAAATTACTAAACCCCCTTCAATCTGGATTCAGAACCAACCACAGTACAGTCTTGGCATTAGCTAAAGTAACCAATGACTGGCAGCTGGAGTTGGAGCTTAAAAAGTCAGTATGTGCTGAGTTTCTTGACCTCAGCAAAGCATTCAACACAGTCGACCATGACCTGCTCCTCGACTCGCTAAAAACACTAGGACTGGATGCTATTTCTCTAAACTGGTTCTTTGAATATCTGACAGACAAATACCAGCAGGTGAAAGCAGATGGTGAACTATCTGCCCTAAAACTCTTACAAAGAGGTGTCCCTCAGGGATCCATATTAGGTCCCCTCCTCTTTGCAGTGTATATCAATAACATTGATGAGGGAATCAAGGATGCAAGTATTCACTTATTTGCGAATGACACAGTGCTGTACCTGAGTCATCCCACACCAAAAGAAGCTTGTACTGACCTACAAAAAGATTTCAACCTCCTGCAACTCCAACTAATCAATAAAAAACTGCTATTAAATGCTAAGAAAACTAAAGCCATGTTATTTTCCCCTGCAAACTACATAAGTGCTACTGACTCCTTCCCCCCAATAACCACGATGCTGGGAGAGTGCTTAGAATACGTTCCAAAATTCAGATATCTTGGGGTCTGGATTGACTGTAAACTCTCCTTCACTGACCACCTGGAAGACTTGCTGAAAAAATTAAGGCAAAGACTTGGCCTTTTTTACAAGATAAGAAGACTTCTTACAGCAGACGCAAAGAAATGACTAGTCCAAGCCACATTCCTGTCCTTAATTGACTTCATATACAGTAGCTGTACGGCTTCCTATCTTGGAAAATTGGATACGCTCTACCACAGAGCTATACTCTTCATCACTGACCTCCCCTTCCCTACCCATCGTTGCTTGCTATATGCCGCCATGGGTTGGACCTCACTTCCCTATAGGCGCAACTTTAATGCAGCACTCTGGACACTTACAGCCCTCAGTGGCAAACTCCCTCAATACATCGTCGACTGTCTGTCTCCGATTGTTCCCAGGAATTATTCCCTTAGAAGCTGCTCACAGCTCCTGATAAATATACCCAGATCACTCACACGAGTCGTGAGAGCCACCTTTGGATTCTCACTCCCACCAATATGGAAGAAAACCCCAAAAATACTTAAGCTGAAAACCCCAGTAAGTACCATTTTGTTCAAAAGGCTTTACCTTGATGGCATTACGGAAATTTGCAACTGCTTTACTAGACACTAACTAACCTCCCTCCCTCAAATGGTGGCCTGCAAATGGTGGCCCTCCAGCTGAAATGTGTGCCTCTGCCTCTAGCATGCCCACCAACAGATCCACAGGATTTATTGCCAAACTCCCATATCTTATTCTTTGACGCTCTGAACAGCTGCAGCCTGATTCTAGCACATGCTACCACACTTGGGGATAGTTATCGTCTTTCACCCAAAAAAATATTCGGTCCCTTGTCCATCCAACACCTCCCTCTGCCCCAACCTCCAGGACCCTCCCAGTTATGCCCCTGCTACTATATTCCTCCTCTTGCACTTAGTACAACAGCAGCTTTTCTCCTCCATATGTCACCGCGTTTTGGGACAAAAATTGCATCGTCACCTTTCGTACGGTCCTCCACCCTTCCAATCCCTCACTCTACTCTAACAATTGGGTCCTCTTCTCTTGCGCCCCTATTCCCCACCTCTCCCTACATTATGTGCTTGATATCTTCTATCTGGTATGCCTACCCTCTCCCTAACATTTCCCTCTACAAAATGCACAGTTTTTGGGCTTGGATCCAGCACAAGTTCATTATCCATGACTCCTTGTAGTTCTATATTCAATGTATTTTCCCTGTAAATGTGCATTTTTATTATAATAGCAGCTATTTTTACTGTTTGTATTATTGTAACTTGTCTTTCTGTATTGTTACTGTAGGAATGCAGGTCCACCTTGTAAATGAGCTTGCTCAATGGTGCCCACCTGGATAAATAAATATATTGATTGATTGATTCATTGAAGATGTGGCCTAACCAGTGATCGGTACAAGGGGAGTATCACCTCCCTCTGTCTGCTACCAGTATGTCTCACAATGCAATTCAAGTTCTGACTAGCCTTACTTGCCACCATACTACAATGTTTACTGAATTGGAGGTTCGCTGTTATTATTATTCTTCCTAGATCCTTTTCCTTACCGGTTAACTGGCAGATTCCTGTTTCCCACAGTATATTGGATACTTACTGTAAGTTGTGTCTCCCCATGTGCATACTAACACATTTATCTACATTCAGGGCCAGCTTGTAATTAATTGTCCAGTTGTAGATTTCATTTAGTGCTATTTGCAGAGATTGTCCATCCCCAGCTTTGTTCACAATTTCCCCAATTCTGCAATTGTCTGCAAATTTTGTAATCCAGACAATAGGATGTGAGCAATTTAGGGATGCCACATATACATTAAATAGACACGGAACCAAGATGGAGCCCTGAGGAACCCCACTTGTTACCCTCGCCCAATCAGACCTAACCCTATTGACTCTATGTCTTCTATTGTACAGCCATTCTCTCACCCAGTTGATTATATTTAAGTTTAGTTTTACTGACTCCAGGACACCCATTAGCTCTTCATGAGGGAGTTTGTCAAATGCTTTGGAGAAGTCTACGTAAGCCACATCCACTGAATCTCCCAGGTCAATTGCCTTACTGGCTTGTTCATAAAAGGTGAGCATGTTCGTTTGGCATGACTTTGATTTAGCGAACCCATTTTGTGTCACATCCTGTAGGTTCTCCTTCTCTAGATGTTTAATAATGAGGTCCTTGAGTAAGCCTTCCAAGACCTTACCCAATACTGAAGTGAGGCTCACTGGTCTAAAATTCTCAGGTTTGGTTCTGGATCCCTTTTTCAGGATTGGTAGCATGAGTGCCTCCTTCCAGTACTGTACCACCTTCCCTGTGTCTAAAGATAGCTGGAAAATATAGGTCAGTGGGGGTGCTATATAATTTAAGATTTCTTTCAGTACCCTCGGATGCATGTTGTCTGGTCCTGGGGATTTATTTATGTTAATTTTTTGCAATCTCTGCCTGACTTCTTCAACATCCACTTGTATTCCCCCTAATGAAGATTTAGCTATGAATCCTGGTTTTCCTGATTTGGTAGGGCTGAACACCAAACAGAAGTATTCATTCTGGATGTTGGCTGTTTCTCTATTGTCTGCAGTATTGCCTTCTTCGTTCATATATGGTCCAATGCTATTATGACCTAGCTTGTTTTATTTATGTGCACAAAGAACAATTTGTAGTTGTCCTTAACTTCATTTGCCAGTTTAAGTTCATAAGCAGCTTTAGCTTTTTTAACAGCCTTTTTGTTTTCTTTAGCCAGTTCCCTATATATTAGCATACCCTGGGTGTCCTTCATGTACCTCACTAGTTTAAAAAATGTATTCTTTTGTTTAATCAGTTTTTTATGTTATTGTTAAACCACCCTGCTGTGACCCTTTTGTTGCCATATTTTTTTCTGCTTGGTATGTGAATGGACACCTCCTTTAATAATTTTTCTGATAGAATCCTCCAAGCTTCTTCAATATTTCTGTCTCTAAACTCAATCTCCCAGTCCCAATCTCTTATGTCACTCTTCAGGGATGCAAAATCTACCTTACTGAAGTTTAATGTTTTCATGAAGCCCGTAATAGTATGTTTAACTGGTAACTCCTTGATGTGAAAACTCACTGAGCAGTGACCACTGGTACCTAGGGGGGTGCTTATTTCAATATCTCCCACCCGATCCCCTATATTTGTAAATATAAGATCATGAATGTTGCTTGCTCTGGTACCCTGGAGTACTTTTTGTTCCAATCAGCATTAGCCATGGCCTCTAGGTATTGTTTTTCAATGATGGAACCTCCTTCCAAGTTAATCCAGTTTTTTCCTGGTAGGTTAAAGTCCCCCATAACGATATTTTCAGAGGGATCTAAACCAGAAATATGTTTGAGTATTATATTATCAATCTGTATTGTGCTTGAGGGGGGTCTATACATGATCCCTAAGTTGATCTTGGCTTTATTTGGTGGTAATAATTTAACCCATAGCATCTCTATGTTGTTAGATTCATGGACTATTTCTTCACTATTAACAGTATCCTTTATATATATGGAAATACCTTCCCCTTTTCTATGTTTTCTAGATTTGGAGTATAGGTTGAAGCGTAGGATGTTTTTCCCGTATATATCCCCATTCTCCCACCATGTCTCTGTTATTAAGGCTATATGTATATTTCTCAGTACTAGTACATATTTGAATGTTTCCATTTTATTTGCCAGACTTCTGGCATTTAATAATATTCATTTCCAGGGTTTGAGGGATGCATCATTCTCACTAAATACATTGGTTATGTTATTGGGAATCTTTCCCTTCCTTCCCAGTTTAAATGGAGCTTGATTATTTCATTTATTTTTTTGCCAGGTTTTCTTGTTATGATTTTATTCAGATGTAGCCCATCAGTTTTGTATAATGCCTTGTTTTGGAATGTTGTAAAATTATCCATATAGCCAATTGTTTGAAGTTTACAGAAGTGTCTTAACCAGTTGTTTATCCTGAGAATGTCTTTATTTTTATGATCATTTACTCCCCATGTTGGTAATATGCTTGATATTATGACTGCTTCCCCTTTATTTAGTACTCTGTCTACTATGCATTTATAACTGCCTTGTATGGTTGTTATGTTGTTTTTTCCTATGTCATTTATTCCAACGTGCAAAATGACCTCTGGGACACAATAAAAACCATGGTTTGGGGAAGCTAATCTCGGTGGGTTCATACTGTACAGGAAGAGAGAGAGGTGAAAACAAATGGAGAACTTTCTAACACAGCTGAAACTCCAGGAAGTACAACAGAAGCAAAAGTGGGATAAAGGAAGAGATTTAGAAATTAAAAAAATGAAAAACAAAATACAGAAATTAAATGATATAGAAACTGAAAAAGCACTACTCGATTTGAAGCAGAATTATTATGAGGGGGTGCTAGGGCAGCTAAACAACTAGCTTATCACTTAAGACAGAGGGCAGCCAAAGCTGCCATATTAGGTGTAAGGGACCCCAGATCAGGAATAACTCAACACAAATGGGAACATATCACACATTAATTTGTTACATATTATAAAACTTTATATAAAGCTGACAGGGAGATCCATATAGCAGAGACTACACAACTCCCAAGAGATCTAGGACTACTCCAAATTACAGAATTACAAGCACAGACCCTGGTGGCCCTAATCTTGGAATCTGAAATACAAGACACAATCAAAACACTTAAAAGCTGGTAAATGCCCAGGGCCTGATGGGTTCTGTGGAGAGTTTTACAAGTCCTTTGCCACAGAAACAATCCTGATCCTCCTTCGGGTGTACAATCAGATATGGTTAGAGGGGGACCCTGTCCCACCATCCTGAAACTATACCACTATATCAGTATTACCTAAGGAAGGAAATGATCCAAAAGACTGTAGTTCCTACAGGCCCATCTCATTATTTAATATAGACTACAACATTTTTACGGCCATTTTGGCATCCAGAATTAATCCACTTCTGACTCAAATTATAAATCAAGACCAAACTTGGTTCATAGAGGGAAGACAGGCCCTAGAAGGGGCTAGAAGAACAATAAACATAGTAGACTTAATTAATAAACATCACATCCCAGAATGCCTTCTTGGATTAGACGCTGATAAGGCATTTGATAGAGTCAACTGGAGCTTCTTCTTTGCAGCATTGGAGCAGATGGGATTCCCAAGGTCCTTCATGGGGCAATTAAATCATTATATCCTGCCCCACAGACATGTGTAAGGGTCAATGGGGGAATCTCACAGAGATGTGGAATGGGGAGAGAACTAGGCAAGGCTGCCTGATGTCCCCATTGCTCTTTGCACTATATATTGAACCCTTGGCACAGGCCATTAAGGAAGATACGAATATTACTGGGGTGCTAATGGGGGGGGAGAACAGAAGATATTGTTATATGCTGACAATGTTTCATTATACATAACCAATCCATAGAAATATCTACCAAAAGTATGGGACCTTTTAACTAAGTTTGGAAAGCTTTCAGGATATGCAGTAAACAAAAACAAAACAAAAATCTTAAAATTCTTCTATAACCCCTCCACTAATATAACTCAATTATTCTCCCTGAAATGGAGTTCCCCTAAAAATAAAATATTTCAGTACTTATATCCCCAAAAACCTAAATCATTTATTTATGGATAATTTTGACTCCCTTCTTACACAAATTAAAAAAGATTTAAAAAAATGGGAATTAATGAAATTACCCTTTTATTCTAGAACAGAAACTGTCTCAATTAATGTACTACCTAGGTTTTTGTGCCTCTTCTAATGTCTACTCCTAAAAATACACCCAGACAAATTTAAATCTTGGCAAAAAAATGGTAATGAAGTTCATCTGGGAAAATAAAAAAACAAGAATAAGAAATCTGCTACTTCAAACTAATAAAAAATATGGAGGAAGAGCAGTTCCAGACATATAAGATTACTATTTGGCAACACAATCAAAGTATGCCCTCCTGTGGGGGACTTCACAATATAAGGCAATCTGGAAAACTATTGAGGTAGAGACTACAGATGGAACACCCATGGAGGCCAGAGTGTTTACCCTGACACCGCTGTTAAGAGATAACAACTATTGTATTCAGTTAAAAATACCTTAGGGACGGTTAAAAGACTATGGGCAAAACATAAACTGGAAGGAGAGGTCTGGCCCCTATGACGCTTCATCTGGGATGGGGATTTTGGACCAGAATGGTTTGACCTTACCTTTAGAAGATGGACTAGATTAGGTTTCAACACACTAGGACAACTGCTGAACGGTAACCTGGTGAGGGACTTTGGGGACAATAAGGCACAATTTCAACTGAGGAACTCGGACCACTTCAGATACCTCCAGCTGAGGACCCATGTACAAAATTTACAAAAACACTATGGGTCACTAGCTGAACCATCTGAGTTGAGGGTCACCATGGGGGAAATACTAAATTCTCAATGCACTATGGGGCAAATATCGGCCATATATGGTGTACTTAGAGACAAAGGGCACAGACACTCTGAACCACTTAAACAGAGATGGGAACGGGAACTTGGGGAGCAAATCACACCACTGGAATGGGAAAACATTTTCAAACAGGCCCACGAGACCACCTATTCCCAGAGATGGAAGGAATTTGAATGTAAAATTTGAACTCACTTCTTTATTACCCCAGCAGTAAAACACAAATGGGATGGGGGGGCATACAGCAGCCTGCTGGAAAGAATGAGGAGGGGACAAGGTGGGACACTCACATATAGTGGGACAATGTCCAAAGCTGTCTCAATTTTGGTCAGGAATCCGGAAGACACTGGTGGACATCTTCTCCCTCTCAGAGGAACAGATCACAAAACACCTCATACTGAGGTTGACCCCAAAAGGGGTTAAGAGTAAAGAACAGGTGAACTTGTGGAATGTTCAGGTGACAGTCACCCATAAAGCTGTCACTAGGTGATGGTTGTCACCAGACCCACCTACATTAGAACAAGGGTACAGGGTGGTTAAAGAGATTCTGGAAATGGAGGAATTGACATATAAAATCAACTGGAGAACCCCTCAATATCTGAAAAGATGAACGAGATGGATCATCAGGAGGGAGGGGAAGGGAGGGGAAGGAAGAGGATGAGGAACAGGATGGGAGAGAGAGAGGCCCAGAGAGAAGAACCACAGAACCCGGAAATAATGAAAGCACTGGCAGGGAGAGTTTATGACTAACCTCTCCTATTGACTGACTGGAGAAAATTCGGGTTGTCTTTATCATATGAATTGTCTGTATGCTACATAAATTCCTGAGTATTGTATTAAACTGAAGGATGGATTCTAAACTGTAGAACGTTAAACAATTATCGGCAATGAAATGTCATTGACTGTTTAAAAATTATAATATGTATGAGATGCTGTAACAGTAAAGATGCCTAATGGTTCAATAAACTTGAATTTCTTAGATTTCATAGTTATACAGAGCTTTAAAAGACAAGGTCCATATGCTCGCCATAATTTAAGAGTATCCCAATATCTTGTTATTTATTAAGAAATTATCTAACCCTTTCTTAAAGATTTCAATATTACTACTAACAATTATTTCTACTGGCAGTTTATTCCAGATCCTAGGTGCTCTTACTGTCAACCAGTGCTTCCTTTTATTTAAATGAAATATATCTGTTTTTATCTGTAGTGGATGTGCTCTAGTATTATAATTATGATCCTTGATTTCCAAATTAAGCTGTTCCCATAGTATTGGATCATTTAGGGCCCTATAGATTAAGCACATATTCCCCCCTTAATCTCCTAAACTCTAGAGAGTATAACCCCAGAGTACTAAGCCTCTGGTTATATTCCAAGCCATGTACTTCCTTAATGTTACAGGTAGCTCTTCTTGTCATATAATTATTTCTGTACAGGTTTTGGCCAACCCTTTTCCAGCTTGCTAACTATATAAGCACCAGTTCTTTTTAATTTCCACCAACTATTTTTAATTAGTGTAACATCTGTCTCCCTAATCCATTGCTTGAGTTGTTCATTCTCAAATGTTTTAGATGTGTCACCTGATCTAACTTGTTTCTGTAACTTTTTAAGCTCAATTTCAATTTCTTGAAGAGTCGGTTTGTTCTGTTTTTTTAACCAGGTTGCCTTAGAGAGTATTGTGCAGCTCATTATTGCCTTACAATGTCTCATTTATTAATGACTGAGTCTTCATATCCTTAATTGTCTTCCCCAAAATTATGTATAGCTCCCTTTAGTGCTTCTGTTACTTATCATTTTTTTTAGAAAGATAACCATTATATCTCCAAACATTTGTAGAGGGATAGTCAGTATCTAAAAGAAAATGTAAAGAAACAGAATTATGGAAGTCTAGCTGAAGAATTGTATATAGAAGAGAAGTGAGTACAATCTCTTTCTTTGGGATGCAGTTTTTTCCAATAATCAGTGAGCAAATTATTAGAGATAAAATTCTGAAATAGCTTGGATTTGTACTTAATCCATCCTTTTTGTAGCGATGATCTATCTTGCTTAGGGTCTGCCAAACAATTTAAATCACCTCCAAAAATAATATCCCCTTCCCCGCTATTCAGCAAAGCATTAACTGCAACTAAATAGGCAATAAATCCCTGAAATGGGGCATATGGATAGCTCAAAATGATTGATTTATTATTGACTAGAATGTTAAGAAGTAGAATTCTCCCTGCATCATCTTTTTGTACAGCTTAAATTAGTTTAATGGGAGATTTATTGGTAATAATGATTAGTATGCCTTTACTGTTTTTTTTTTTGTTGCTAGAGGAGGCAAAAAACATGTTTTATCCAGTTATGTTTTTTTGAGATTTTCACCTTCTGTATCAGGTAAGTATGTCTCTTGTATCAACATAAAATCAAGATCTAATAAATATTTTAAGATTCTTTATCTTAAGCAGGCATTAAAAACATATTGGTGAGGCCAAGCATATGCTGCCTATATTTTACTGATTTTTATTGGTCATCTGTTTTATATTATGTGCTTGTTTTTATCTTGCTCTATTTATTCTTTATGTAAAGCGTCTTGATGCTCCTGAAAGGCATTGAATAAAGTTTATTATTACTATTATCTTTTGATGGAGAAGTCCATCATTAATGTTCCACGTAACATCTGTTACTGGCAGACTTGTAATAACCAAAAATTCTTAAACATGAACCAACTGAACCCTACTACATATGAACTACACCGTTTGTATACCTTTTGGACTATTTGTGAAGTTTTTACCTGTTCACAATAATATTTATATTTGGGGTGAAAATCATTTAGATTTTTATGATCCCAAGTAAAGAGTCCATATTAAGAAAAATAAAAATGGATCACGTGATGGCTGCCGAGGAATGAAGACATGCCCTAGAGAGCTCCCGTGCCTCTGCCTTTGCAGTAAATTAATTACTTTAACCGGCTTCCTACTTCCTAGCCTAGTCCAATTCCTCAACTTCACTGAAGATTTATCCTTATATTATTGGATAGCAGTTAAACATCCAGACCACAACTGTATGGAGGCCAAAATGAAGGATCTTCCACCACAGCATACTCCACCGACAACCCCAACAAGGGATAAACAAGCAAAGCAGGTGAAAGCACAGCTAGCCTCCACAGTGCTACTACCACCATCCCAGGCCACACTGACAGAAAACAAATTTCAGGAAGGCCTCAACTCACTCAAGGATATGCTCACCAATCTATCGGCAGACCTGCATACAGTTAAGTCCACAGTTGAACAGCTTGCCACTCGCACAGGGGCAACGAGACCATGATTTCATCTTTGGATGACTGGTGTAACAGAACAGAACCAGAGATGACTACCTTATGCCACAGACTCAAAAAAATGGAAGATCTTGAGGGTAGGTCCAGAAGGAATAATTTGGTGGTACTGGGCCTACCTGAAAGGGAGGAGGGTCAAGACACTATAATCTTTGTCCAAAAACTGTGTGAAAACTTGCAGGTCCCTCTCCCAATGGGCCCTCTTACATTATCGAGTGGGCACACAGGGCTCTCTATCCAATCCCTCCTCCCAGCACCCCCCAGACCACTGATTTTTCATTTACTAAACTTTTTGGACAAACAGCATATTTTGAGTGCAACTGAAGATATCAAAGAGGTGCAATGGGAGGGTAAGAAGCTTAGGACTGCCCAGGACCTCCCATACACTGTTTGGCAAAAGAGGTCTGCCCTACATCCTGTGATTGTTAAATTAATTGCAGCCGGCTTTAAGTTCCGAGTTAAGTATCCTGCTGTGTTGCAAGTCTACCTGAAGGATCAATGGTATTCCTTTGACTCAGTTGAGCAGGTGAAGACTACTTTCAAGGACTTTTTGCCAGACTTATTTAAGTGAGGAACAAATGAATGCTGTGGATCGCTTAACTTCTGTAATGTGTGTGGACTGTGTTCCTGTGTTTACCAGTTCAGAAGCCATGATGTGCGGTTGGTGAAGGTCAACTTTATTTTCAGTATTAGAGTGGCTTAACTTTGATTAAACTACCTCAGGAGATTGTTTCTATTCTGCCTTGGAGCACTCTAAGTTCAGGATTCATTCTACCTTTCTCCCTGCATTTTGAGCATCTCGGAGAACACTAGGGACTGCTTTGGTGAACTCATGATTGGTTAAGAGAATCTGCTGTTTGTTTTTTGAGTGCAGGACAGACTCGAGGAAACCTTTGGGCCTACATGTTTTGGAACTCATACTGCTTTTCTTTACTCTGACAATTGCATGGGCCTGAGTGAAATATTTTTTATGTGCCTGGTTACAACGGCTTTGACTCCATCTAATGGACAGTTTGGGGCATTACTAGATGCAGTTGCACTCATTGATCATGGGCTCCCTGTTATTTTCCTTTTCTTTTTAGGTTAGGGGGTCAAGTCTATTTACGATGGACAAGCATTTCTTCTATACAGTTCTTGTGGCTGATTCTAATTTTATGAACTGTTTTCAGAAAGATCACTGGAGTCTTCGATTGTTCTTTCTCCTTCACAATTAATACTTGTTAACTTGAAAATGGTTCACATAGTTAATAGTTGCCACTCCAGATTGCTCCTGCTTAATTTGGCGTTCTATATTAATGTTTTGAGCTTTTAATTTTGAAAAGGTTCCTATGCAAATTGGGCCCCTCCCTCTCTTTTAGTGAGGTTCCCATATCCCAAGTTTCCAGGGAGATCAGATTCTGCTTTCTTCCACCTTTATATATGCAAGGGCCTGGGTGAAATAATAACTATGTGCCTGGTTCCATATGGCTTCAACTCCAGCTAGATGACATTTTTGAGACTTTACTAGATGCAGTAGTATAATCTGATCATGGGCTTCCTTTTACTTTTCTTTTCCTTTTTTAGGTTAGAGGACTATGTTTACTTATGATGGACATGCACCTTGTTTACCCAGACCATGTTACTAACCTTAACTCTATGGTCTGTTTGAGGAGGTCTACTGGAGGTTTGATTTTTTCTTTACTCCTTTTAGTTGTTATTTATCAACCTGAAATTGGCACACATAGCTAATAGCTGTCACTTCAGTTTTCTCCTACCTTATGGGCCTCCTATACTAACATTATGAGCTTTTAATTTTGGAAAACCCTTTATGGGCATCAAGCCCCCTCCTTTTTTTTTGGGGTGTGTCTGTACTCTAGGTCTCCAAGGAGACAGAGGGCACTAATGTCTGCTTTAGTTTTTACCCTCAATTCCCCAAGTTTGGGGTTCCTACGCCCTCTTATTATTCGATTATAGAGGCTAGGGTAGATTTATAAGTGGTTTCCTTCTTCCTCATTGAGGTTCATTAATGTTCTAGTGAATGTGAATGTTTCAATTATTTCTGCTGGAATTGAGGCAGCGGTGCGGAGGGGCATGCGCGTTGGCCAGTGTAGGTTAATTACGTCCTAGGTCATATGGTAGTTCAGTCTGGATGACTGGGAATGAAGGTTAAGGGAGGGGGATTGTTATGTGGTTTGGGTATGCCTGTTTTTTAATTGTTATTTGTTGTTTGTTGAAGTTTAGGGGACTGGGGCGTGAAAGTTAATTATGTAGTCTGGGTGGGAAATCTTGCTCAGGTTCCTACAGTTCTTCTTTGCTGGGATGGGGGGGGGAAGGGGCAGTTTATTGTTCTGGTCATTACTGTTCACTTTTGCTTGGATGAGGATGGGAGGGGGGTGGGCATGCCTGGTGTGTCAGTGGACTATGATAGGGCACCTCTACTTAAATGGCATATCTTCAGAGGGAATATGGGAATGACATATTGTACTTCTTGGTTGAATTTACATTATGGGTAGTCAGTAGAATTTCTTTAGCTGGAATATTAAAGGGGCCCAGGACCATCGTAAATGAACCATGATACTAAAACATCTCCATCTATTGAGGGCCCACTTGGTTTGTCTTCAAGAGGCACACCTCAAGTGAGAAGATGTTTTACTTTTATGGATCCTCCTCTAGAAGGGGGGGGCATGGCCATCCTAGTGGCCAAATCAGTCCCATTTGTTATGACACAGGAATGGTGGGATCCATTGGGACGCTATGTTGTCCTTCAGGGCACCCTGGAGTCATTTCCCATAGTTATACGTTCTGTCTATAGCCCAAATGTAGAGGTACCGTAGTTCTTCATAGAACTGATGTAATTGATACCAGTTAACCCCCCAAGCTCACCATACACGGTGACAATTGGAACATAGTACTCCAATCTGAGGTTGACCGCGCAGACAGTAAGAGAGTGGATTTATCTCAGTCCCAAAGAACACTGAGGGACCTTATGGCAGGCATTGGGATGCTGGATGTATGGCATACTCTGAACCCTTTGGGTTGCCAATATACGTACTTTTCTCCACCACATAAATCCTTATCCCATATAGACTATTTTCTACTCAGTACTGCCTCCCTCCCAGGAGTTCTGGAGGCCGACATACATCCCAGAGTCCTGTCTGACCATTCCTCAGTTGGTATTTCCCTCCTTCTCAAACCAGGGCTTAAAATGGGACTCCCTTCGGTGCCTAAACACACAGTTGTTACAGAAGCCCTCTCTGGTTGAACGTGTTCAAAACTTTATTACCTCTTACCTTGAGTCTAATACAGGCTCTGTAGCTAGGACTGATCTCATCTGGGCCATGCTTAAATGTGGGCTTTGGGGGACCTCATTCGTCTGAACACTATTCATGCTAAGCAGGATAAGGCCCAGCTGAACTCTATCCTGAGAGACATAAAACACCTTGAACACCTTGAACACTCCCTGCATCATGCTTCCCCTGAGTCCGAGTGGGCCAAGCAACATCAGCTCCAGTCTCAGTATGCAGAAATAAGGGCTCAAAAGAGCAGAGCTCTTTCTTCACAACACTAAAATGAGATACTTAAAGTTGGGTGAGTGAGCAGGGAAGCTTCTGGCCCTCAGGCTCTGACAGGCCGATGCTGCCAGATTCATTCCTAGCTTACATCCATCCCCTGAAGAGGATATAGTCTCTGATCCTAAAAATAGTATCACAATTTTTGGCAGCTCCTACAAATCCCTCTATGCAACTGAAGATTCAGTTGCCCCTTGAGATCCCAATATCTCCCAATACCTGAATTCAGGTAACTTGCCTAGTCTCCCACCCCAGGGGGTTGAGGGTCTAGGATCCTTAATCACTGTCTCAGAGGTAGAACATGCCATTAAACTTTTACATTCTGACAAGGCTCCAGGCCTGATGGTCACTTGAACAACCTGTATAAACAATACTGTGCCCAGATAGCACCGTTTCTGGTTGAGGTTTACAACTTTTGGTTTGATGAAGGGATGAGTGACCAGTCTTTCTCAGAGGCACTAATAACTTTAATCCCCAAGCCCAGTAAAGATCCCTTGCTTCCCAGCAACTGTAGCCAAATCTTCCTGCTCAACTCAGACCTTAAACTCCTGGCTAAAATCCTGGCTACTCGTCTGGCCCCAGTCAAGGGGGATGTCATTGAGTATGACTAGGTTGGTTTCATGTCTGACCATTCCTCAGGAGACCATATGAGGAAACTCCTGCATCTGATCTTGGTGTCGAGGGACTCCAAGATTCCTTTGGCCTTGGTCTACCTCAATGCTGAGAAAGCCTTGATACAGTCTCCTGGAACTTTCTATTCTCCTCCCTTGCCAACTTTGGGATCCCTGAGGATTTCATTAAGTGGGTCAGGATACTGTACTCTGGTCCAACTGCCAGGGTATGGTGTAACGGTCTCTTCTCACCCCCTTTCCCTCTTCAGCATGGGACCCATCAGGGCTGCCTGCTCTCTCCTCGTTTGTTCAATTTTTACTTGGAACCCCTTATCCGTAGACTAATCAGCTCCACCAGCCTGACTGGTATTCAAATTGAAGGTAAAAGATATCTCCTCTTGGCTTGTGACCTATTATTACATGTGGAAAATCCTGTTTCCACAATACTCGCTCTACTTGATGAACTGCATTCATTTTCTAAAGTCTCCTCTTATAAACTTAACCTCTCTAAATCCCAGATTTTCCCTCTTAACCATTGTCTCACAAGGGCAGAACTCTCAGGTTTGGGCTTGACATAGATGCCTCATACCCTGACCTTCTTGAGGATTAAGGTTGCCAGGGATGTGCCTTCAGTGATGAGGGAAAATCTCACCAAACCTATTTCCACTCTCAAAGCGATAGGTGGAGTGCCCTGCCAATGTCTCTCTGGGGATGCTTAAGTGTTCTCAAAAATGAATGTCCTCCCATGGATCCTATACCCAATGGGTATGTTGGGTCTCTTTCTTCCCCAAACCTGGTTTAGCCAGTTATGGAGTACGTTCAATAAATTTTTATGGAGAAACAAAGGTGTCAGAAGGGGATATGCTAAGCTTACTGCACCTAAACTGAGGGGGGTCCTCGCCCTTCCTTCCTTTTTTATCTATTATGGGGCCCACCATATCAGCAGGCTGGCCAGATGGATGGAAGACTGGGTATGCTCCTACACTCCCACCTGGGTAGAAATCAAAAGGGCATTAGTGCAACAAATTCACTGCTCCATCTCAGCTTTTGTGTAGCAGCTTCCTCATCACCTCCCTCGCCACCTCAAAAACTTTCACATCGCATGGTCTCTTAGTGCTCTACACCAGGTACAGAAACAACTATCCCTTAACTGGAGTAACTCAATGAGCCAACCCCTTTTCAATAATCCCCATTTCCTGACTGGGAACAGGGTAATCCTGCCCTCTTTCTTCCCTAGACAACAACATATTACATTGGGGATCTCTGCAATGAGGACTGCATTCTCCCGTTCTCCTCATTTCAAGAGAAATTCCAGTTATCCAATGCTGTCATATTTAAGTATTGGCAAATAAGACAGGCTGCCCTGGCCTTTTAGGCCCCAAACCCTGGTCTTTCCCACTTAGAAAAGACTTGCCCGTTGTGCTTCAGGTGGTGAAGCAACCACATGCAGTCTCCGGTGTATGTAAGTTCTTACAAGACCTCGATCTTGAGCTTCCTAAAGGGATATGTTACTACTGGAAGCAAACGCTTACTCTCCCTAATGACCAGGTCTTCTGGGGGTAAACTCTGGAAAACTGTCTATAGATTTATTAAACAAGATAGGCTGAGACTCACCCAGTTTAATATTATGCATACTTTGTACTATACTCCCATTAGACTGCATGCTATAAGGAAGTTAGGGTCCCACCTCTGTCATAGATGTGGGGAAGAGATAGGATCTCTTTTTCACATGCTGTGGGAATGCCTGAAAGCTCAAACATTCTGGAGAGCCATCCAAATCACCCTGGACCAGATTCTGGGGTTAGAACCCCTGTTTACCCCCAAATCCTGTATATTATCTCTTTTCCCACAGAGCACACCTAAAGCTCAGAGAGACCACCTTACCTTAGTAGCAGCCACTGCCAAATTAGTCATGCTAAGGCACAGGAAAGATGAATCCCTTTCCTCAATTTTGGAATGGTACCATGAGAGCTTAACTGCCATTCAATTAAAGAAGCACATTGCTAGCATTTGGCAAAGACTGGATGTTTACAGATCACTATGGGAGCCTCTCCTGACTTTGCTATCCCTCTGGTAGCCCTGAATATCTGTTTTCACACAATTTGCTTTCTAGTTGCCCTGACACATGGGCTTGTGGGGGGATAGGGGGAGGGGGGTCTTTTTGTTTGTTGTTGATATTGTGTCTTGTGGTTGTTTATCATATATGATCGCTAGTTTTATATTTTGTTTGCAGCTGTAATGATAATAGTGTGTGCACCCTAGCAATAACCCCCGCTCAACCAGAGGGTCTGAATCACAGCTCCTGCAGGTTCCACATTGTCGTACCTCACAAGGTCAAAGATCTTTTGCCTACAGGGCATCCAGCTGGCTAAATGGTCTAAACAGTTTCATTTCCTCCACTCCTGCCCTTGGTGCATTTAAATCAAGGCTACACCTCTCTCTCACTGCCTCTAGCTCCTGTGACTGCCTCCACTAGCTGACCCCATGAATATTTGCCTAACCTTATACAGTTCTCTCTCCGATTAGCACTTACCCTTTAGCATGCCCTTCCCCATGTTATGTCTACAGCAATGCCTCTGGCTGCACTCCTCCTCTATAGCTCTCTGCCCCCTCTACTCTTCCTCTCTCTTGTCCTCTATCCTCTCTGCACCTCATCCACTATCTTCTTGTAACCTAGCCTCCAAAACTTGTTTTGTTTCTCAGATGCTTTGTAACTCTGCTTAGCTTACACTTTTGTAACCTTGTCCTATGTATTGAATTTGTAATCTGACTTACATGTCTCATATTTTGAATTGTAACCTGACGTGGAACCTTTGTAAAAGAGCCCTGGCTCAAATGTATTGTAATCCTAGACCTAATAAAAAAAAAATATGCTGCCAAAAACAAATAAAGTATACTGAATTAAAAAAAAAGGAAACTAAAAATGAACTATCTGAGACTGTTGAACAGCAGTATCTGAAATGATGGCTAATGCTTAACTGGACCAGTATCATACTATTAATGAATTTACCATGCATCTTCAATCCCTTGCCCCTTGGTATGCCTCCCAATTTCCCATAACCCTCCACTCCACCCCTACAACAACACACCCTCCTGTGATGCCAGTGGAGACTTTTGGAATCTTAGTAAGCTTCCTGGCCTGTAGGCACTATGCAGTGCTATTAATCTTGCTCCGCATACCACCATATATTATCTTTTTATATTCATCTCTTTACTGTTCAGTACATTAGATTACTTAATCTCCCTGACCCACCAGTTTCACAAATGATGTAATGAATACAATGTGCATCACTGCAAGATACATCACTTTAGATTTGTTTACTAAATAACTGAGGTAGTCTCAAACAAAGATATTTGGAAGCTTCATACTTATTATTGTAGAAAATTGGTTGTTCAGGAAAACTTTCAGCTTAGATGGATAAATCACAGTAGCTTTAATTTTCTCTCCCCATAAAATTTGGTGGATATCAGTGTAGTGTTTCCTACTTTTCCATAAATCAGAGGAAAAGTCCTGCCTAATGGATATTGGCTGGTCTCTGAATTAAATCCCTTGTTATTGGAGATAGCTTTGATAATTCTGGTTTTGTGTTTGTTCCTTGGCAATTTAACAGTGCCTAGTCTTTTTCTACCTGGGTTGTTTTATGAAGATCTGGGGCCTGTCTAATGGGCCCTATGAATCTCTGGGAGAGTATGTTCAGAACCTCAATGACCTGAAAAAGATTCTTTCAGGATATCTGTAAGATTTTTGGCCTTTTCCCAGTTTTCCTTAATCCCAAATATTACTAGATTCTTTCTCCTGGAATTGTTCTCTTGATCTTATTTGTATTTTTAAACCATTCTTGTTCTTTTTTTAGTCTGTGGAGCTCTTTATGTAATGGAACCAATTTCTCCTCCATATCAGACAGTCTTTTTTCTAATTAATTCAGCCTCTTAACTTCTTGATCCTCATTAGTCTCTAGTTTCTCCAGGGTGGTGTGAAGTTGCTTAATATTCTCTGGTAGGTGTTTTAGCTTTTCCAGTCCTTTTTGTATGGTTTCATGTCCTGCTATTAACAATTTTGCTCAGCCCAGGGGTTGGTCTTCTTGAGTTTAGGCACCAGCATTATTCAACACAGCTATGTTAATTTAGATGCAATGTCCTGCTCATTTACAATGGGCTGCATTTCATTAAGGAGTGACTTGCCTTCTGATACAATATTCCTCCTTCATTTACTTTATTCTTTGTTTTCTGTTTCTTTTTTTCCCTCTGAGGTAGCCTGACTTTTGGGACCCATGGAGGGTTGGCCACTTTTCAAAACTGCGTTTGGTAAATTTCAAAATGGACTACTTAAGGCCAGCCTGAACATTTTTGTTTAAGTTTACGTCTACAATGACCTGGATTAAGTCTTTCATGTCACTGAAATTAAGTAGTTTACTTGATTTTTGTATAAACTTTTTTATAAGGAACATTGGTATTGGCTTTCTTTTTATTTCTATAAATAGATTGAACCAGTCAGAAGCAGATAGATGTATGTTTCCATTCTCTTCCTTTGTATCCATTAGAAGAAGGCGGTGGTGGTGGTGGTGGTGGGGGATACACCAACATCTCTTTTTAGAGATGAATAATTAATACCAATCTCTCTCCTTTCCATTTAAACTTTAATGGTTTGCCTCTTAATTTATTGCCTCACACTCAGCTGGCATACAAAAGGGAAATGTACTTAACTTGTTCCACAATTGGCAGATTATACTTTTCCTGTTCCCCTTATGATGGGGGAACCTTTTTCCATCAGTAGCATTGTTGACTGAATTGCTGTAAGCTTTGTTTCTCATGCTGTACAAGGAATCCTATTTCATCTGGCTTCTCTTGTCTCAATGACAGGAATTGTGACAGAATGGCTCTGAATGGCTCTGAAATTGAGTGGGGTTGGTTAGGCTATGAGCTATTGAAATGATAGCATCACACTAAATGCTGTAGAACAGCTGAGGTAATTACACTGCCAAAAAAGCTGGAGCCAAGCAATCCTGACAGAAGAGGAACTGTAACAGCAGCAACTGAAAGCGATTAGTCAAACAGTGAAAAACCTTCAGCTTTCCTTTTCAGCGTGATAGTTTTCTGCATCTGCATTCTTCACAAGGTTGCCATGAAGTGAGCTATGTGCAGTCATCACTAGTGCAGGTGCATGTCTGATAATGCACCACTGAACGGCCCAGTCAGCTTGGGTTTTATACATTTCTTAGTTCAGTTCGTAGTTCACGCTTGACAAGAAGATGTGTGTCAATTGAATAATAATAACTTTCATATTTACATAGATATATAGAATATACTATCCATCCTCAATGTCCTGAAAACATTTGAAAATGTAATCTAGTTAAGTTTATTCTGTGTTCTCAATTTAGACAATAAGATAACTATTTTTTTCCACTCCCCAATGCACTTTAAATGATTCATAGTCAGCCAAAAGATGACACTTTTCAGTCCTTACTAGACTGTGCTGAAATTCAGTCTCTGTAATTCTTAACGTAAATATACCACACAAATAGTTTAAATCTAAATTTCTAATCAGTTTCTACATGAACTGGCTTGGCATGCCAAGTATAGAATTTTTATTTTTATTTAGATTGTTTATCCATCCAAAACACTGTTTGCCCGTACAACATTTTTTAGGAATTTTGTCAACATATTAGTTACTTTTTCCCCAATAGTTTACTGATTTAATTAGAGCCAAATTAGTAAGTGATAGTATACTTGTTTCTGTTCTTAAATGGGGTGCTGGAATATAACCACCAACCTCTAGCATAAATCCCATCGACTGATTCTGTAACATTTCTAGTTTACCCAAATTGTCTTTTGTTCCCCACACCTTAGTCACATAAGGAACACTATTTTTTATTTTTGAATCATAGATACTTGTCACTGCTGTATAAGAATCTTTTCCAAATGTAAATGCTAATCTTTGTATGCCCATTAACGCCTCAAAGTGTTTTGTACAATGCTTTCTAAATGTAACTTCCAGTTTAGATAACTAGATAATGTAACACCCAAATATTTATAAATATTAGCCACCTCTATAAGTTTACTATTAATCTACCATTAAAAATGTCACTTTTTTTCTTGGGGGGAATCATCACTTTTGTTTTCTGAATATTAATTTTTAAATCTAAAGAGGGAAGCATTCATGAAAAAATATCTAGTGAACATTGTAACCCAATAGGGGTATATGAGAAATGTACAGGGTCATCTGTGTAAGGTAGCAGGGGGATTTGAAACTCTCCAGTTTTCAAAACAAAACATGCCTTGTAAAGTTCTAAATCTGTGAAACATTTTACTTACATATTAAAAAGAAAAGAAGCTGATACACCCTTGTTGTACTCCTTGTTCAATACTAAAGGCCTTAAAGAGATGCCCAGCAGCACTGTACTTAATTTGGATCTTAGAATTACTATACAACACTTTTAATATTCATAACAACTTGGTTTCCAGATGACACTTCTCTAATATCTTCCACAGAATAGGTTTAGAGACTGAGTCAAAGGCTTGACTCAAGTCAATAAATTCAACATAAAGATGATTGTACCTAATTAATTATACTTATTGTATAGATATTCAACAGTGGCCATATGATCACTAGTCAATCTTCTGTGCCTAAAACTTGCTTGACATTCAAAAAATATGTTATTTTCTTGTTGCTAGTCTTCTAACCTTCTAAGCATAAATCTAGAATGATTTTTTTTAACTACATTCAATAAAGTGATTGGTCTATAATTGAGTGGGTTTGAGCTTCCACCATTTTTAAAACAGAGGATACACTACTCCCATATTCCACTTCTTAGGAAGACATGTTTTAATATTTATAGTAGTAAAAACTATGACAAATAAATTTGTCCAGAAATTAACATTCATGTAAAAAAATGCAGCTGGTAATAGGTCTGCTCGTGGTGCCTAATTTTTCATTTTTTTTTAAATAAACACTTCTATATCTATATTTTTTGACTGCACATAGCACTAATCTGGTATTGCTCCACTATCAAAAAATAACACAGCTATTGCTATATATGGTCTAAATTTCTATGAATTTTAGACCACTATTCACTTCATACACATTACTAAAGTGCTGCGTCTGTTTAGTATATTTAGTTATAAAAATGCAATATTTGCCTTATTGACTCTTATACCATATGCAACTAAATTCCAAAAGCTCTTGGTGTTTTTGGTAACAACTGTATCATTTATCTCATGCCAAATGTTCTCTTGCTAGAAGCTTGTTTTAGTTTTTAATACATTTCTATATTCAGATCTCACAAGGCAAAATGTTTTCCTGTTAAATTCTGTTGGCTGTATTCTATATCTTAAGTGTAACTTATATACATCTTCTTTCTTGAATTTATAACTGTTAGTAAACCAACATTTATTGTTTTATTTGGCAAGCATTTTTTAATTTTAGTTAATAGAGTTTAAATTTAAGGATATGTATTTCAATAAGGAGACTATGTTGTCTAATGAGCTCCTTGGTATCATACATCAGCTGCTTGGAAAACACCTGTTTCATGAGGTTGTGAAATTTCATAATGATATCATCATTCATCAATAACTTAAGCCTATGTTACAGGTATAGGCATCAAATGATTTTTCTTGCATGAACAATTGCCAAAAATGTTCCCCTCCTTCCTTTTAGATATTAGAGAGATGATTCACAACATTTTCCCCTCTAGCAAGGGAGAGCTGAAGAGGCATATGACCACTTTTGGTTTTAATCCTAACTTCAAGTCTAGTAACATCATGAAACTTAAACATACAGTATACAAGAAACTCAAATATCTGACACTTCCTTTGTTTATGACTGGGAAGTTAATTTTCCCCTTCCAAGTCCCCTGGGCCTCTACCATTAAACACTTTTAGGTTAACTACTTCAGACAGCTGAGGCAGTTTTCTACCTGACATTATTACTTTTTTATCCTGGACTTTTCTTCTTGGTATATTAAGATAGTAATGCAGTGTTCTATACCCTGAATTGTTTTCATTTATTTTTCCTTTTCTAGCATTACAATCACCAGTTAGAATTATGGAAATCCCACTATACCTTCACACCAAAAACGCTAGGCAATCATACATGATTTTCATGATACTCTCTTCTTTACTGTTCAGAACAGGTAGGGGCAACTACACATTTATTACGCCCAAACACAGTTCTAGTGCTCACTATTAGAACAACAATAAGAAAATGAGAGTATTGCATTATCAAGATGTTCTATTTGCCAATTTACATTAGTTCAATGTGCCTGTGCAACTTGTTTTGTGCTTATGTAATGTAGATACATTTTGGCTGTTCACCTCTCTATCCATGGAATGTACCATCCAGTGGGGGTATGAAGGAAAGGAACCCTAGGGCAGGGTTCCACCCCTTGAGGTGCAGTGGGAGTGATTCCCATGGCTAAAGGCACTTTAGGAAGAAGCCCATGGGAGAGAAAGTCATGCCGCTGCAGGAGGAGGGGTGGATGGAGGGGCAAGGAAAAATGCTTATGTTTGGATTGAGGAGAGCAGCCCTTAAATAGGTCAAAAGGGGGTGTGGCCAGTTGCTCAATTCCCTTGAACTACAGACTATAGCCTTTCTATTCAATGTGCCTGTGCAACTGGTTTCTATTGAGGTTTGGAGAGCTGTACAGGCCGCTGTCCCAGTCTGAAGAGCTTGACAGGGAGTTAGCGGGACATATCAAAAAGGTATGTAGAAAAGGAAGGTGGTCATTGTGGGGGCTGTGATAGTTAAGGATAAAAAAAACATTTTTGAACCATCACTGGAGTAATCTCCACAACTCTCTCTTTTCTGTACTCCCCCAGTCTGTTGCACAACAGCATTTCTATCTGTCTATCTCTCCTTCTGGTGCTATTGCAGTGGATTGGCCACCTGCTGCCGCATTACCATGCTTTTGTTTCTTTCTTTAAACTCTATAAGAGTATTAATTCCAGTGGTGTGTTTAAAAATCTCCCCTATGTAACAAGCGCTTTGTTTTGTCTGCCTACTTAACAGGTAAAAAGCTGTTTGTCTCCCATTTTCTGTGTACAAGTATTGGTAATACTACATATGGTACATGTGAAAAAGGAAACAAAAACATAGGAAAGACTAAAGAAAGGGTCCCAAATGTATAGCGTGTGCCTTTAGAGCCAGTAATAGCCATGCTTTGTTCTGCTGAGAGAAAATGTTGTCTTTCCCTACATCTGCTTTTAGACGCTGTTTTGTGTTTTACCCTTTCTCTCTTTGCCTAAAAAGGGTTAGCTACTGAAACAAACACACAAGCATGCATTGTGGCTAAAACTAGAAAGCTATCACACAAAAGCTAACAGTTTAAACAAGTAGCAGATAACACATTAGGTCTTGCAGGACATATGTAAAATCTGTACAGAATCAGAGCATAATTGTATTGTTACCTGTAGTTTCCTGGTGAAGGTGGTTGCTAGACTATTCCCAAGCAGAGAAGACCTTCTAGAAAGATGCAGCCTCCTATAGGGAGTCAGCAGCATCCTCTCTGTGCTATTAATGAAATGTGGGATGTCAGTCACCCAAAAAGGGGTCAGAGTCTAGACTAATTAACACCTTCTTTTGAATAAAAACAGAATTTGTATGTAGTATAATGAATTTATTGTTGTTTGCTGTTATCCAGAATTGATCATTCAGTAGAACTAAACTGGATAGTCAGTAAGTATATGTCTAGGAAGAATGTTATATGGAATTTGTGAAATAAAAGAATTAGAGGTGGACTTTGCTCTTTAGGGGAGGAGCCTGTTTGCTTTGAAAACCCAAGATCCAGCACCTCTAGTTCAGATGTAGCCTGGAGTTGGTGCTGCTAACATCTCCATTTTAGGGTTCTCTGAAGGGAGACCCAACACAGTCTTTATTAGGGCTCTAGCTACCTGTAGACCTTGAGCTGTGTTTTTGCTTTGTTTATTTCCTTTTGAGTTGTGTATTCAGAAACAGTCATTATTTTGTATTCTGCATTATTTATTTATTTTCTTTATTTTTAATAAAAATAACCACATCTTGTTAGATGTGGTGTACCTGATATGCTGTGTCTTGCCTGATCATTATTATCCCATGACAGGGGATTTCAGCTTGCTGGGGGTTGACTGGAGCATTCCAGTCACCTCCAGTGCTAGGGAGCAAGTGCTCCTGGGCACAATCCAGGAGGGTCTCCTGACACAGTTGGTTACTGTACCTACTAGACTAAAGAACACTTTAGATCTGGTATTGTTGAATGGGGAGGCAGTGAGGGAAATAAAGGTAGAGGACCCACTAGCCAACAGTGATCACAAGATGGTGTGGTTTAATATCACGATGTGCAGGGAGCCAGAGAAATCAGTTACTTGGGTGGTAAATTTCAGGGGGGCAGACTTTGGGAGGATGCAGGAAGTACTGAAGGGAAACTGGAGGGCATAAGGCAGGAGATGGGCGTGGAGCAGAAATGGGATATTATTAAATGGGAGGGTTACAGAGGCAACAGAAGCCTGCACCAAGGCACAGAGTAAGAGGAGCAGAGCAAGAAAACTATGCTGGTTGGAGAGCGAGGTTGTTGAGGTGGTGAGGGCAAAATGAGTGGCGTACCAGAGGTTTAGGAGGATGGGGAAGGAAGTGAACAGGGAGAAATATGCAAGATGGCCCAGGGATGTGACCAGAAAAGTGAGAGAAGCCAAGGCCCAGAGGTAACTGAGATTAGCACAGGGAATTAATGGGGGGGGGGAGAAATACTTTTTCAGATACATTAGGGAGAAAAGGAAGTGCAAGGAGACAATAGTGAGGATAAAAAGGGGTGGGGAGTGGACAGAAAAGGGGGAGGAGCAGGCAGAAGCACTGAATAAATACTTTTGCTCAGTGTTCATGGAAGAAAAGGGGACTGCTACCAGCATGGGCTGGAGGTGGGGACAGGGGATAGCAGGCAACAGATGGAAGAATTGAGACAAATAGAGTTCTAGAGGGACTGAGGGCACTGAAGGTAGGCAAGGCACCAGGGTCAGATGTTATCCACCCCAAGGAGCTGAGATATATGGCAGATGTGTTGGCAGAGACACTGGCAGAGCTGTACAGCACCTCACTGGAGTTGGGATGTGTGCCACTGGACTGGAGGATGGCACAGGTAGTACCATTACACAAGAGTGGTCCAAGGGATGAACTGGGTAATTATCGTCCATTAAGTCTCTCCTTTATAGTGTGCAAACTCATGGAAACAATACTAAAGGAAAGACTGGTGTTGTACCTGGAGGACAATGGCATCCAGGATGTGAGGCAGCATGGGTTTGTTTCAGGGAAGTCATGTCAATCCAACCTCATACAATATTATGACTGGGTGACAGGTGAGCTGGATAAGAGTCATGCGGTGGATGTTCTTTACTTGGACTTCAGCAAGGCCTTCAATTCAGTGCCTCATGGGCAGCTTGGGGGAGAATCTAACTGGTGTAGGGGTAGGGGCAAAAATGATAAACTGGATTACAAGCTGGCTGAGTTGCAGGCTGCAGCAGGTGGTGGTGAGAGGGGAGCTCTCAACTCCAAGGCCAGGGATGAGTGGGGTGCCACAGGGCTCTGTATTGAGGCCAGTATTGTTTGGGCTCTTCATATCAGACATTGCACACGGGGTGGTGAGCAAGGTAAGTCTGTTTGCTGATGACACCAAAATCGGAGCAATGGTGGCTGGAGAGAAGGAATGGAAGCAACTGCAGGGGACCTACAAAAGCTTGAGGAGTTTTCAGAGAGGTGGCAGCTGGGGTTAAATGCAAAGAAGTGTAAGGTTATGCACTTTGGGGTGAAGAACCCAAGGAGAAAATACTGGCGGGGGGGGGTTAAGCTGGGGATTGCTGAGGAGGAGAAGGACCTAGGGGTAATGATAACAGGGACCATGAACAACATGACCAAGTGCAGGAGAGTGGCTTCAAAAGAGAAAAATGCTGGGGTGCAGAGCGAGGGGGTTTTCATCCAGGTGAAGAGAGGTGATCTTGCCCCTCTACAGGTTGTTGGTAAGGCCACACTTAGAGTATTGTGCACAGTTTTGGAGGCCATACCTAAAGCATGATATCAGGCTACTGGAGGGGGTACAAAGGAGGGCAACAAAGATGATATGTGGAATGGAGGGGACAGACTATGACAGCAGGCTGGGAGGCCTGAATATGTACACCCTGGAGGATAGAAGGGACAGGGGGGACATGATAGAGATATTCAAGTATCTGATGGGAATCAATAATGATGGGGCAGATGTGGTCTTTAAGTGAAGGAGGGGGAGGGTCACCAGTGGACATGGGCTAAGAATAGAGGGGGGAAGATTTAGGAAGGAAATGAGGAGACACTATTTCACAGAGAGGGTGGTAGCAAAATGGAATGCCCTACCAGAATGTGTGGTATCATGTAAATCTGTGAACAGCTTCAAAAGGGCATGGTACAGGGAATAGGGGAGAGTGAGGGTGGGGGAGGTAGGGGTGGTAGTGGGATGACAAAGGTGAGGGGGTTGGGCAGCTGAAAACTAGGGGTGTTGGCTGCACACTCAAGCAGACTTAGATAGACCGGGTGGTCTGTTTCTGCTGGCACATCCCTATGTTAATATGTTCATATGCTTGTGTAACATAGATAAACTTTGTCTGTTCACCTCTCTCACCATGGGATATACCACTCTGTAGGGGTATGAAGGCAAGGAACCCTAGGGGAGGGTTCCATCCCTTGTGGTGCTGCAGGAGTGATTCCCTTTGCTAAAGGTATCTTCGGAAGAAGCCCAAAACAATTGTCAAGCAAAGTAGACAAGGTAGTGAACACTTATCTGTGTTGAGGACTTGTACGTAGGTCATTTGGTAGTATGGGTTCAGTTGGTGGCATGGGTCAATGAAGACCTATACGTAGGTCGGGTGGTAGCATAGGTTCAGTTGGTAGCGTGGGTCAATGAAGACCTATACATAGGTTGGTTGGTTGGTAATGGGATTCAGCTGGTAGCATAGGTCAGTTGGTCATATTGTTTGAGTAAAGTTGGCAGGAAATGACAGGTGAATAGTGACCCACTTGAAGGTCTGACTGTAAGGCATGGAGGCTTGGATTTCTAAGGAGAAAGAGAACAGCCAAAGGGGGACACAGGACAATTACAGGACATCCATATAACTCCATCCAACAGTGGAAACCTACCTAAGTGGGAAAACTACCCGAGAGACCTTGGGACTATAAGGATGCCTATCTAGTATTATGACCATTGGTATGGAGGAGAGGAGAAAAACCCTTTAAGGAGGAAACCTCTGGGGATCTAAGGCCTAGATTGCCTTCCCTCCAGGCTTTGATACAGTTTTGGTTAGTGATGGGCTCTGCTACTACAATTTAGTAGACCAATCCAAGGGAACGGCAATTTCGGGGAACGCTCTCACTCTATCCCTCTAATGGGAATGCTATGGAGGATAGTGAGTGCACTCTGCAACAAGAGTCAACCAAGGTGGGAGGAGGAGAGTAATGACCACCGAGGCGCTCAACCAGCCTACTGATCTATGAAAAAAAACAGGTGAACCAGAGACAGTCATAGGGAGAATAGCATGAAATTGTGCCTCTGAACCTGCTCGGGCAGCTAAAGGGACCCTTCCCATGAGAGTCCCACCTCTTCACTGCTGAAGTCTTAAATACTACATCAAGAGGTGCCATCAGTATGATTGATGACTGAAGGTCCACCCAGAGTGAAGACCTTCCCAGCTAGGGGCCAGGTGAGAAGGACCCCACCCCAAGCTTTGCATGCTCAAGATGCAGACTTCAGGGTGCAGGGAGAGATTATCAGCCACAGGACTGGTCCTGAGTACTGGAGTAATGAATACAGTATGGTTGGCATGTCTCCAAAATGTGGAAAAGTGAGTTGTAATGATCATGAGACCTGCACATGGTAAGGAGCATGGGACCCATACATGGGTCATAATGGATGATAGCAGACATGGGGAGACAGGCGCATAGGTCAGACTGAGCACCGTGGACCCTCTTATGGATCTTGACTGGATGAGACCTGTATGCAGGTCATGCTGAGCAATATGGACCCTCTTTTTGGTCTAGGTAAGGCAAATAGCAGTTGTCAGCTACAGGAATGCATGCCAACCAAATCCACTAGAAAGCCAAATTGGGAGTGAATTGATCAGTATATTATGAGTAAGAGAATGGCAAGGCTGGGAGAAGCCCTGGGCCAATGGTTGAAGAGGTGGAGGCTGAGAAGCCAGTCAGGTAGGAGGAGGCTGCAAAGCCAGTATGGTACAGTAGAACGTGTGGTTCGAAGCAAGTAAACCTGATATGCACCCAGACCTCGAAGGGGATACCAGAATTGAAAGGGGAGAGGGCCTGATATGAACAGACTTGCAAGATAATTGTGTTAGTGCCATGATGGTTGGTACATGAGCAATACTGGTAATGCAATGGACAGGTAGGCTAGGATGACTGCAAGGGACAAGAAGGCTGGGTTGACTGTGTAAATCAGGTGCAGAATTGCAGGGAAGGGATGATAGAAGGCTGGATGGAGACAGTTGCCCTAAGATAGAGAGTTGCCTGGAATAGTTGGTTGTGGAATGCCATAAAGGCTGTGTGGAGCAGCAATAGAAAGCCAGGGTTGGCCAGTGACCAATAAAACATATACTGTAAGAAGTCAAAAGCTGCTCACCCTGTCTGGAGCCATGATGCCTGGTGTGACTCCACAGTCCCCCACTGAAGGAAAAACAAAGAAGCCACAAACATGACACCACACCAAGCAGCTAATTACAGTAAATAAGTTAAATACATGCCAACCATGAAAGCAGGATTATGTTATCATCAGAAACAAATTACTGAGGGTTTGGTATAAGTATGGTTTGGTAAAGAGGGGAGTAGCAATACATGAGCCTAAATAACATATATATAGAATTGAGGAGTAATGCAGTAGGGCTGCAAAAGTAATTGAACAGCATTCAGCAGCAATTAACTATAGCTTGTAGGGGTAGCAATCCGAATGAACGTAAAAACTGTAGGGAGGCAATGCATTGAAAACAACAACAATATTTGCTTGGTATAAGTTCAGGAAGCAGGATTGAGTTCCATGGATTGGGTTGCTTAAAATTTCATGAAGCAGTAAAACAGGGAAAAGTTGTAAGTGAGGCAGCAAAGCCATGATCAGGTGTAATCAATTAAGTGGAGCAAGGCAGCAGATTGCTGTGTGAGCTGAAACAGACCGTGACAATAGCAGGGACTGAAGCTTGTTAGGCAGAAAGCAGGATGAACTAGAGAATACAGAGAACAATGCAGTGAACAGAGGGCTGCATTAGCAGGTAAGAAATGGAGCCTGAGGGTACAGGCATAGGACAGCTTGAGGCAAGGAAACACAGAGTGTAACCTGAAGCACAAGTAACAATGTATATGCAGGGCACTAGAAAGCTAGAAAGCCCAAAATAAACAAGGCAAACACAAGGACTGGAGCAGGAAGGGAACATGCACACACAGAAGCATGGAGCAGCCAGAGGTCAGTAATACAAACCAAAAGCAGGAGAACAGAAAAACAAGTCCAGCACAGACTGAGCAGAGTCAAAGCATGCACAGGGGGTGAGGGGAGAGCCCCAGTAGGTCCCAGGAGATAAGACAGACCAACAGATCCTCCAGCTACAAGGAAAAATGCCTGTGTGTGGAGTGAGGAAAGCAGCCCTTAAATAGGCCAAAAGGAGGTATGGCCAGTTGCACTGCCCCCTTGAACTACAGGCTATAGCTTTCCAATAGAAATCAAAGTGAGTTACCATGACCCACTCTGCTTGATCTTTTCTTTTTATTTCCAAGCTGCTCAAATGCTCTATGTCCATTTAATTGGTCAGATCTATTATAATTCCATGTTTCTTGAAGAAGTATATGATGTATAGTTAAGAAGTCTATCCAAGTATCAGTATTTACTTTATTGAAAAGGACTGCTATGATCCAATACAACAATACAATTGTATTTCCATTTTCCTCATATAATTTTTCTGCAAAATTTTGGAGTCAGGTTAATTCATCCCCAGTATCTGACACATAATCTGAAACTCCATAAATATTGGAGTGTTCTCAATCAGCATATTCACCCTCCCCATCAGTACTAGGGGCAGGCAGAACATAATGAGCTCTTATTTTCATCAAAAATGACAATTGTTTATTTTGGTTTCTTTCTTTTTTCTATCTATTATCCATGTTCCAGAGCCTTTCACCCTCCTCTCCATCTCACTGAACAAATCATTCTGCACCAAAACTTTGTAATTTGCTGTTGCTTGCTAGCTTTTTGCTTAACAATTGTCTTTTTATTTTGTTCCCTTTTTATCAGTATTTCATTTAATCTCATAGTACCATACTTATCCTGTGATTTTATGTATTTCTGATATCCTAGGTCTCAAAGAACAATAAGACCCATCTTTTCCAGAGCTTTTATAATCCTGTGTATTGATTCTTTTAGCTCATGAGACTTTAATACAAAACACACCCAACCGTTGTTGGGTCTTTCCATGTATCTATATGTGGAAACAATGCATTCCCACTCAAAACAAATACCTAACAATCCTTTCAGTATGTTGTAGATTGCCATTTTAAGGACAATGGGATTCTCATTGTGGGCTCAGGGCATGTTTTTGAAATAAACAGTTGGTAGGTATTTTTAAAGCCACTTTCCATTTTCTTTAGTATTACTTTAGGCAACTCAGTTTACATAGCTCTTGAAGAATATTTACATACTTTTTTAGCAGTAGAAGCATCCATGCTATTTTCAAACAAATCATTCTCAACTTTTTTATCTTCTGGGATATTAATAATCTCCTCAAAATTAGTAAGATCTGTCTGAACTAGTCTTCTAGCTTTTCTGTGGCTTTTCTGGCTTTCAACTTCTTTTGGTTACTTTACTATGTGCCTTAACATCTTTAATTAATTTGTTAATCTTTCTTTCCTTTTTGTCAGCTATTGATTTTGTAATTTCCTTGGTTGCGTTCTGTTGTACTTCTGTTTGATTAACTACTTCACTTAGTTGCTGATTTAAATGTAATCTGTTTAATTCCTCCCCCTGTAAAATTATTGAAAGATTTTTGCAACAGAACTGTTAAAATCTGAGTAAGTGGTCTGTTTGGTTCCATTATCAGTGATTCAGTGCTAGAGACTTTAGGATATATACTGTAGCAGATAGGTTTCCAACAGTTTTCTTTGAGCAGTCTGATATAGCCGGGGATGACATTGTCATTGGTCTTTTTGCAGGCCACAGAAAGTGGATGTTCCCTCTTTTTCCATGTTGTTGTTTTTAAAATAAGCAGTTGGTAGGTATTTTTAAAGCCACTTCCCATTTTCTTTAGTATTACTTTAGGCAACTCAGTTTACATAGTTCTTGAGGAATATTTACATCCTTTTTTTAGCAGCAGCAGCATCCATGCTATTTTCAAACAAATCATTCTCAATTTTTTGATCTTCTGGGATATTAATAATCTCCTCAAAATTAATAAGATGAGGGAGTCAGTGCATTGGGACAGAAGTTTGACGTCTTTGCAAAATATTTAAGCTAGCAAATGGGGAGGGGGTGCAGCACCCCATACGTCGAATGGGAAAAACACCCCTCCACCCTCAGCTAGTGGTCAAACAGGGATTCAGCACGTTTGTAGTTCATTTGCATCACCAGGTAAGAAAAAAGGTCTGTCTCCCCATACGACATACAGGGGAAATGCCAAACCTCACCCAACAACTAACACACCAAAATCTGGCCAATGGAAAATCATGTACACAGATGCTCACAGCCTGGGAAATAAGATCCCAGACCTGCAGGCAATAATGTCAGAGGCTAAACTGGACATAGTAGCAATTAATGAGACGTGGTTTACCAGTAACCACACTTGGGAGACTTCAGTACCTGGCTATGTATTGTTCAGAAGAGACCGAGGTGCAAAAGGGGGGATGGAGTGGCCCTGCATGTCAATGAAAATATCAAAGCTACAGAAATTCAGAATACACATAAGGAGCCAGAAGAACTGTGGGTCACCCTGGAAACAAGAAATGGGACAGCCATAAGAACTGGGGTTGTCTACAGGCCCCCAAACCAGGGGGAGGACATAGACACATTACTGTTAGAAAATACACAAAACATGACAGCTAAAGGGGAGGTTCTGATAATGGGAGACTTAAACATGCTGGATACAGACTGGTCAATACCAGCAGGAACATCTGCCAGAATTAGACACATGGTGGATTCCCTGCAGGTGGAGGGCCTCAAACAACTGGTACAACAACCCACAAGAGACAGGGCTATCCTAGATCTAGTACTGACTAACAGGGAAGGGATCACAGAGCTCCATTCCTGACACTTCCGGGTTTCGCCGGTGCTGCGTTTGATGGTTTTTTACCATTTTTTCTGTGGATTTACCTGTTCCAATTCAGTACTTCACACCGGAGTGGTATGTGGTATGTGGTATTACAGGCACTGTTTGTGCATTTCTACCATTATTTTCGGTGTCTAGTCTATGCAGCATCTGGCATTTCCCTCATACCGTTTTATATGTGTTCCTAGTTTGTATTAAAGATATTGGTATAGCCGTGGGATTGCTGACCCCTGTGTTTCTTCTTTGATTGGTTCACCTTTTCTAACTCCTGGGGTATTGTGCACCACTCTGTCTTTTTGAGCCTCCACAGTCTTTGAGATATCTCTATAGACCCATTTTTTTATGGCTATTCGGTAAGGCTTGTCTGTTTGCAGATGACACCAGGATCTACAACAAAGTAGATAATCCAGATGGGGTGGGCAGAATGAGAAGAGATCTGGATAAACTAGCAAAATGGTCAGAAGAGTGGCAACTGGGATTTAATGCAAAGAAGTGCAAGATCATGCACATAGGGAAGAGAAACCCTGAAGTCACCTGTAGGCTGGGAGGGGAGTTGCTGGCAGTCACAAAGGAAGAAAGAGACTTGGGCATCATCATCACCGATGACCTGAAATCATCCAAGCAGACCTCTAAAGCAGTAGGTAAGGCTAGGGGGATGTTAGGGTGTTTTAGTAGGGGTATCACAAGTCCTAAAGAGGGAGGTAATAATCCCTCTTTACAAGACACTGGTTAGGCCCCATGTGGAGTACTGCATGCAGTACTGAAGGCCACAGCTTCACAAGGACATTAACCAAATTGAGGCAGTCCAGAGAAGGGCAACCAAAATGGTTCAGGGACTGCATCAGAAGACACATGAGGAAAGATTAATGGAGCTCAATATGTATACCCTTGAGCAAAGGAAGGAGAGAGGTGATTTGATCGAAACATTCAAACACCTTAAGAGCATTAACAAGGTGAAAGAGTCTAACATGTTTAAATATAAGAAAAATAGCAGGACAAGAGGACACAGCATGATATTAGAGGGAGTCTGATTAAGGGGGAATGTGAGGAAATTATTTTTCACAGAAAGGGTGGTGGATGCATGGAACGGTCTACCTCAGGGAGTGGTGGCTATGAATACAGTGCAGGGCTTCAAACAAACATGGGATATGCATAAGGGAGCAATACAGATGAGTATGAATAGATAGGCCACTGACAGAGCAAAGGTTGAAGGCACATTTATAAGGTAGAAAAAGAAATGGGCAGACTGGATGGGTCTTGCAGTCCTTATCTGCCATCAACTTCTATGCTTCTATGTTCTGGTTTTGTTCTGTCAAAGAATGAGGTTAAGAATTGTTCATACTCTTTCAAGTATTAATTTTTGATGATAAGACTCTGTCCCTCATCCTTTGAAAATAATAATACCATGCTCCCAACTGCTAATTTATAGATATATTTTTCTACAGGATTTATATCTGTGGCAAGTAAATTATGTACTTTCTTTACCATTTGTTTTTTCCTAATATTTTCTACCAGTAATTTACTTCAATGAGGATACCACTGCCATTTCCTGGTTCTAAATTAGTACAATTCACATTGAGACCTTTCTGTATAGGTAAATCTAATCTAATAAATTCTTCTAAATTTCTAATTCTTGCATATGTTCTGATCCTGCCCCATCACTTTCCATTCAGAGTTCATTGCAGCTTCTATAAATGGAGTAACTCTTTTGACACCTCATTTCATTCTAAACATGTTCTCACATTCTCTCTTAGAAATAGGTTATTTTGTTCTCTGCCATTTTTTTCTCTCTCTCCCTTTACATGCTTACATTTTTTTGTAGATTGACCCATAATGTTAAGAAATTCTGACATCAATATCTGTATTAATTACAACTGGACAATGACAAGGTCACACTACCACACAGAAAAAAAAAGCTGACAGTAAGATAATACACAATTCAAAGAACCAGTTATAAAAACAGAACCAATCAGTCTTGAAACCTGATTCCATAGACAATTTATTATTATTTCTGACTTGCATTACAATATGTTAATTGGGCTCTGGAGATGACTATTTGCTAATCAAGAGTGTCCCTTCATAACTTCTTAGAGTCTGAGCACTTAGAAGAAACGGAGTGGTTTTGGAACCCTTAAAGGTCGCAGTGGGATGCTGTTAGTTAACCAAGCAACATCTCCACAGCTCCATTTACTTTTTATTAAGTATTTCTTTTCTTCCAACTCAAATTTGATTCTGAAGGGCAATGAGATTGCTTTGGTTTAAAGCCTGAAAAAAAATGCGAAGGTAGATGACTGATACACCAGAAGAGCAGGACTGTGTACTGATCTGACATTGTTGATGTCAGTGAGAATGGGAACCAATACTTCCACTCCAGCCTTCACTAGAGAAGTAGGAACATGATCAAAGATACTGTGGTTCAGGCTCACATCTGAGAGTAAATGACATATCTCATCTGAGTCAGTCGGGTGGAAATTGTCCCACGCTAACTGAAGTTCTGCCATCTACAGTTTTTGTCCACTTCAGCTGTGTTTATTCACAGTGGAGGCTATCACAGTCCTGATGTCTGTGATCTTAACGGAGAAAAAATGGAAAAAAACTCTTCACATCTATCTTGGGAGCTCTCTTCAGATCTTTGTGAGAGACACTCCAGGTGGAGGATACTATACACCACCCTAAAATGACGAAAGGGCCTCTTTCTCTCTGCCACAGTTATGCCTAAGAAGAATATTCTTCTTGCTTCTATCACTGCTTCCTGATAGTCAAGGTAGTCATCAGGATAAGTCTGTTGTACTCTGGGCCAGATTTCCTCCACTTGAACTCTAATCTCCAACCCTGTGCCTATAGAGATTGGACGTCTCCATCATACTGCGGGGCACTCTTTCTCACATGTGCAGGGTGGCAATGGACTTGTACTAGAATGTCAGCAACAGACAGGATGATATTATAAACATCCACTGCCTCAGTGATGCTGCTAGTGGATAAATCCATTATACTAGAGATGTTCTCTGAATCTCAAACAACATTCGGATTAAGCCTACCCCAGGCTCTGCAGTGGATTGTCTTTGCACTGGTGGAAGAAGACTGAGATGCCAGCAACCTGAAAGATATGACTGCGTGGTCTAACCAGACTGAAGAAATTAATCTGTGGTAAGTCGGCCACCATCCCAGAGGTGATCACTAAGTCCAGTGTGTAACCAACCACAAGTGAGGTGACAGAACTTGCTGATAAAAATCAAGAGAATCCTTTAATTGAAAAAATTCAGCAGCAAATGTTATCATCCTCATAGCTGACCACACAGTTGTAATCGCTAGCTCCAAAAGTCTCAGGGATAGCAGGCCCATCGATGCAACAGTAGCACTACCACTCACAACAATGATGATCCGGGTTCCAAAACATGCCTGGGTCACTGGAGGGATGGCCTGGGGAGGATGGTGGAGCATCCTTAGGGGATGCTTGCCTCCGCAGAGGAGAGAGGGCCACCATTATCCTCTGCATCACTGCCACCTGCAATTGGCTGGTGCAAGTGGAGCTGCAGGCTCAGAATGGAGGATGTTGCCACACACTGGTAACATTTCTGTGCCAGGTTGGGACTCTGTCAACATTCATGGAAGGGGAGAAAAAGTAAAAATGCCAGCTGCCACAGCATGCAGCCTGCAACCACTCACAGGTCCCACACCACTGAATGGGTGCCAGCACCAACTGAACATTAATGCAGGTGGAGGAAGTGAGGTCCCCTGTGGTGGCCCTCCCGGGGGGCCATTGAGGGAGGAATCTGCGTTCAGTAAGTCCTGGAGATGGCAGGAGATGAGGCTGGGGAGCAAATTAAGGACTGATAGAGAGCCAGCTGGAAATGGAGATAAATCAAAAAAGCCTTGGGGATTCCAACAGCTTGGCCAACACCATGTCTGCAAGGCTCCTCCAAGAATTCCCAACCCCCAGCTCTGGGGGTGACACAGTATGACCCCCACACATGGCCGCCATACTTCAAAAGAACTCAGATCATCCATAGGGACTGCCAAAACCTTCAGGTCAGATTTAAATTGATATCAATTATCCCACCTCTACACTTCCTAAAGGAGTGGTATATGACATGTGAAAACTGGGGATGACCATTTTGGACAAATAACTCCCAGAATTGTCCTCAAACCAGGTCTCAGTAATATAAACCAGGTCAAGAATGGGGAAATAATTAAATCCCTCAAAATGGCTGTTTTGTTAACTGAAGACCTGGCATTAATTAAAACTGCCCTCATGGGTGTAGCTTGGCTACCTCAAACACCCAGAATTGGGAACTTCTGTAGGAGGATGCTAACCAGGATAAAGGTTCTAGTTAATCATTTCCTAGTCCAAGTCCTTGTTCCCACTGCCCCACATCTACCATTTTTTCTTTGACTGCATGACTCAGTAAATCCAAAAGGATCTACATTTTTGGACCACTCTATCTGGGAGCTAAGGAAACTAGACCCAAAAGGGACATAGTCTCCAAAGCTCATATGACTTGCATGTTCTAACATCTTGTCAAATGCTGATAACTATATAAAATACTTAGACTCACCCTTAACCACTCTCACAACATGCAATCACCCACAGCCACCCATACAAAATAGTAACATTTACCACTCACCCCCACATACAATCCAGTCACACTAAAATAAAGTAAATAATGATACCTCATATATGAGTCACTCCACTTTTACATGAACATAATACTGCAGGTGTAAATCTTTGGATCTGACATGGTAAGATGCAAAGTTCTTATTGTTATGTGCAGTTCTCCAAAGATTTCTAAGAAAAATTGCTAAATAGTGTGGCTCTTTTTTGTCATGGAGTTCTACTGTAGAAGGTTTTGTCTTTCTTCATTGTGGGCTGGAAGTACATCTCGTCAGAGTTTAGGTTCAGGCTTGAGTTAATTGTTGCATTAACATTCACTCATAAAAACATTTAAGATATATGGAAACAATCAATAAAGCAATCTTTTTCTGGTTAAATACACAGCTAAAAAGTACTACAAAACTACTGGGGACCACTGGAAATAATACAACATAGAAGAATAATTCACAATATTTAAAATATCAATAACTGGATTTAAAGTTTTCTGCTTAATAAGACTAGCATAATGTGCAAAGAAAGCAATATTGTATCTTAGGACCCCTGGATGGGACAGAAGATTCAAAACAGTTATGGTATCTGGTATTGACTGCACACTATTAAAAGTTGGTAGCCATGTTATCCTTAGAATATTCAGTAAGGAGCATTTCAGCAGAAACCAAATCACATCATCCAGTAACTGATAATCACAGAAACAGAGTCTGTATTCCCTTGGAATACCCATTAACTTTCCCAGGTACATGAAATGAGCAAAAATAAGATATTATAGTTTTAGGTCTGCATTTCAAGTTTCTTATTTGCAATTGTTTCCCCAAAAAAATATTTATTGAAGAAAGACCTAGTTCAGCTCACAGCAGTGCTGCTGTTTTAGGAGAAGATTAATCCCAAATCCATCTCAAAGATCTATGTTGCAGACTCTCTAGGTGTGGCCTTTTCTAAGATCCCTGAATTTCTGCTGAGTATTAGAGTGCACTCCCTATTTTAGCTTCAATGTCCTTTAGATATGCCTATATGTTTTGTCCGCCATGGTTATTGATGAAAGAACACCCATTCCTGCTCTAGCTTTGTTTTTGTTTTGAAAACTATTACATTTTTCAAGTTATTTTGAAAGGGAACATTGCTCTAGATACTTGGAATTCTTAATGTGTTAAGTCTTTTCTCCCCCTATAAACCACCTGGATTTCATAGAGTACTTTCCAGAAAATACCATAACCATTGTATTTTTCTTAATTATCACCAGATTAGCCTTCATTAGCAGAACATCCAGTCGGCATTCAATGTATTTTAGAGACCCTTAGGGGACTGGAGTAACACAATCATGCCATCCACATATATCAACAAACCGTTTCTCTCATCAGTAAGTATATTTGGCAGATGATTAAAAATACAATGGAAAAAGTGTGGGGGAAAACAAATTGTCCTGTCTGATTCAACAAGTCAATTGAAACAGCTCGAAATAGTATCCTTGCCTACAGACTCTAACATCAGACCAAGTAACCATAAGACAATTTTTAATAATAGCAATTTCTATTCCATACCAAGATTTTCCAACTTAGGCAATTAACATGTGTATATTTAAGGTATCAAAGGTTGAGTTCAGGGCCAGGATTCACCAAAAAATCACAAAGTGCTACGCATATTTTGTGCGGCATCTTCTGATTGCCCAGGTCGCAAAACTGGCTTTTCACAGATGGATAGCAAATAGTGCTATCCAACTGTGAACAGGACTGGATAGAGGCAGCAATAACACTGATACCGGCACCTCTAACCTCACTGGTGCAACCCCAACCTCCAGCAGAGTGAATACTCCTGCAAGCATAGCGCTGGTGTGCGAAGTCAGTATTCACTTAACCAGACACGTAAATGAGCCTCTTGGGCATGCATGGCACTAGAATGCCATTTGTATACCCATTTTGGGCTGCACCAAATGTAGCACCCCCCATCGCCAATCGCCATCCCATAATGAAGTATAAAACTCTCTGGTGGTCTAGTGGTTCCCTCCATAGTGTAGGGGTCCCTCCCTTTGCCTGATCTCCCACTCAATATGTATAATGTAATTTTCCATAAGGTAGTGTCCCAACCCAGTCCCCGATGTCCCAACCAATATGTAAAATTTAATTTTCTGTAATGTAGTGTCCCAACCCAGTCCCAAGTCTCCCACCCAATATGTAAAACGTGATTTTCCATAATGTATTGTCCCAACCCAGTCCCCAATCTCCCACCTGATATGTAAAATTTACTTTTCCATAATGTAGTGTCCCACCCAGTCCTCAATCTCCCACCTAATAGTGTTAATCCCTTTTCCATAGTGTTGTGGTCCCTCCCCCTACCAGTGCCCGATCTCCCACCCAATAGGGATACATCTCTTTTTCATAGTGTAGTGGTTCCCCCATCACTGATTGCCATCCCCAAATAGACATAAACCCAGTCTCTGGTAGTCTAGTGGTCCCCCAACCCCCACCTTCTCAGGTAATCATCCATCACCCCACTTCCCCAGCCTGACTGCTAGCCATCAGTGAGTGGCACAGTCCTCCTCATACTTCCCCTGCTGCCCGCTATCTGATGTTGACACCAATGGGCTTGTAGTGTATACTGTATGCTGACACTAACAGTTCAGTTGGTGGGCAGCTGTGGAGGTGTGAGCAGGGCTGTGCTTCCTGCAGATGGCTGGCAGTCATGCTGGGGGGAGTGGGGTGGTGGATGATTACCTGAGAGGGTGGGGAGCTTGTGGAACCACTAGACTACCAGTGACTGGGTTTATGTCTATTTGGGAATGGTGATCAGTGATGGGGGGGACCACTACACTATAGAAAAGGGATGCATTACTATTGGGTGGAAGATCATGCACCAGGGAGCAGGAAGGGACCACTACACTATGGAAAAGGTATGTGTCAATATTGGGTGAAGACCAGGGACTGAGGTGGGAAACTGCATTACTGAAAATTAAATTTTACATATCAGGTGGGAGATAGATGGCAGGGGTGGGACACTACATTACAGAAAATTACATTTTACTTATTGGATGGGAGATTGGAGAGTGGCAGGGGTGGGACACTACATTATAGAAAATTACATTTTACATATTGGATGAGAGATTTGGGAGCAGGGTGGGACACTACATTATGGAAAATTAAATTTTATTTATTTATTTATTTACTGAAATTGTTTCACCAGGAAAGGCACACTGAGCAAAAAGATGCTCATCTCATGGTGCAACCTGGGGGGAAGTGTTACAGTGGAGGCAGATCATGTACAGACAAAAAATATTGAATTGCGCAATACAGATGATGTACATAGCTGGGAGGGATAACATGATGATACAGATGATGTACATAGCTGGGAGGGATAACATGAGCACATTGTATACAATAGATGGAACAATACAGGAGAACTATAGCGCATTTAAACAATAGGTGAAACAGTACGGAGATCAGAGCATGAAGGACAGGGTATACATAACATGGAACACTTCCGGTTAATACATGTTTAAGTAAGTGCCAGTAGCAATGCATGAGTGGTGATAGCATGACAAGAGTTGAAGCGAGTTGCATCAAGTTGACAGTAGGAGTAGGAGAGGAGTGTGGGGGGTGATGAGGGTGGGGGGAAGAGGTGAGCAGTAGTAGTGCGTGAGGTTGAGAAGCATGGGTAGCTGAGGAGGGAGGGAAGGAGAGGGGAAGGTAGGGAGAGATCAGGAGGGAAAAATAGAGGGGGTGATGAAGTGCGTAGGGCAGTGTAAAAGCCAGGCAATTTGGTGAAGGCCGAGCTGCTGGTCAGGCACAAGGGGAGATGGTGGGGTATTTTACATATTGGATGGGAGATTATGGACCAGGGTGGGACACTACATTATGGAAAATTGAATTTTACATGTTGGGTGGGGGATTGGGGACTGAGGAGGGACCACTACCTCATAGAAAAGTATTTTACCATGTGAGGTGGGTGATCAGGGACTGGGGAAGGGGGTTGGGGTGCAGTACCACTGAAAACCACTAGGGTTCAACGGATTACCACCAGTATTTTTCCAGTGGTAATTTGCTGCACGCAAAGACCTTCATAAAGGCCCTTGTATGCAGTAAAACCTTCATGAATGGAATTTCAGGGATATGCATGTCTTCTCCCCTTCATTTGCATTGCGGCCCCTCTCCTAACTTTGCCCAGACACAAATCCAGTTTGCAGTGGCAAACTGGTCTTTGTGAATACCAACTATTCACAAAGCCCAGTTTGCCATGGGGTTGTGCCCTGGCAAGGTTTTGTGAATCTGGCCCCAGGTGTGTAAAAGCTGAATACTGTGGCCCAGATATTCAAAAGAGTTGAGCCATGCGCAATAGGGTTGTGCCTGTGTAAGTCCGAAATTGTGCCATTCTACGATATTCAGCAGGAGGCAGTTGCACCCCCGAAATTATGCTGAGCAACAGCGCAATGATAATGAAGGCATGCACAACCGAAGGGGGAGGAACCATGCATAAATGGCGCAGTGTGATATTCAAAGACTTGCGCAATGCGCAATAGTGGAACAAGCGGAAGTTGTGCCATGGCGGAAATGAGCCAAAATAAAAAGGAGCAAGGAAGAGGCGCAAGAAAGCTACAGGGAAGCCACATGAGGCAGAGGCAGACAGACAGGGCAGGAGGCACAAACAGGGCAGGCCAGGGAAAGGTCACAGTGAACAGCCAGGCACAGGGAAGGTGTGGGGAGCCACACAGCACAGAGGCCAGCACAGGCAGGTGTACCGGTGCAGGGAGGTAGCAGCCAGAACAGGGGGGAATACAGTAACAGCTGCCGGGGGGTGAGCACGAAGCCAGGGACATGGCCAGTGCCACCTTCCACATGGAGGCCATAATGAGGGGGGTGAGAAGGTGGGCAGCAGGGGAGCGTGGCCGTGGAAGGGCCCGTCGGTGGTATGCCCTCAACAGGCAGTACCGAGCCCGAACCAGCTTTGAGCTGTACACAGATACTGAGATTGTGGGTCAGTACCACCTGAACAGGGCAATTCTGAGGTGGCTCTGTGAGCTGTGCAGTGATGTGATGCAGGCACCCACACAATGGAGCCATGCCCTGTCAATGGAGACAAAGGTAACAGCCTGCATGTGCTTGCTCACCACGGGTACCTTCCAGAGACCAACTAGGGACACCACAGGCATAACCCAGTTGGCCACGTCATGCCACCTCACCCAATTCCTCAGCGCACTGCTGCCACATGCTGAGGAGTACATCCATTTCCCCAGCACAGCGGCAGAGCACACAGCAAACATACAGGAATTCCACAGGGTAGCATGTATGCCTGGTGTGCTAGGGGCAATAGACTGCACCCATGTGGCCTTCCGTACACCACCTGGCCCCGGGGGGGCTGCATACATAAATCACAAGGGCTATGCCAGCATCAACTGCCAGGTGGTGTGCGATGCTGGGGGGTGCATCATCAATATCTGTGCCATGCACCCTGGGGGAGCACACGATTCTTTCATCTGGCACCAGTCGGCACTGTGCCACAGATTCGAGAGTGGGTACATCCCCACTGGATACCTAGTTGGTGAGTATGCAAACCACATGGACAATCATAGGGCCTGGGGGGGCATGGCCACAGGTGGCATGGGTAGTGGCCTACATGGCCTGGGGCAGGGCGATGCTGATCGCCAAACTAACCTCCACCCTCTACACACAGGTGACAGTGGATACCCACTCCATCCCTGGCTGCTCACACCCTACCAGTGGCCCGTGACCCCATCGCAGCAACGCTACAATGAGGCACACGCCACCACATGTAATGTCATTGAGCAGGTGTTCAGGATGCTGAAGGCACGTTTCCATTGCCTGGATGCCTCTGGCGGTGCCCTACAGTACAGCCCATCAAAGGCCTGTGGGATATTCCTAGCCTGTTGCATCCTGCACAACATGGCCAACGAATGTGGGATAGCCATACAGGTCAAAGAGGGGGACAGTGATGAGGACGATGGGGACGCCGGTGACGATGGTGATGGGCAGCCCCCCCCTTGGCCGACGGGACCTCCAACTGCTCCGGCTGGCACAGCTGCACTGGGACACCATCACAGAGGAGCACTTCAGCCAACCCAGGTAAGTCATGGGGCCAAGCGCAACCTCCAGTGGCCAAGGCAAAACCCACAAACACGCAGGGACCCACACTAGCGGTGCATGCCATCAAGGGAAGTGGCAGGGCACAGAGGCACACACACAGCCAGGGATGGGTGAGGATTAACATGCCACGCTGAAGGACACACACACACACACACACACACACACAATGCAACAAACGTGCACAGAGGGCAGAAGGCACACTGACCCAGAACACACACCCTAGCAACACACATGTCCACAGGCCACCACGCCCACTGCCTGTCCATGTGTGTGTGTCAGATGCTGAGCACCACTGCACATTGTTGTACAGCACAATGCAGGCATCATCATGCACATGCAACTGTGGACAGCAGTCTGGAGGGTGTGCAGGTGGACTGTGTGTCCACGTGCAGGGCTGGGTACCCACCCATGCACTGCCCACCAACACACAAAATGCACACAGGGCAGCACCAGACAGTAGCCGCACTGGGAGACAGGTCAGTCCCGTGACACAGTGCCACGGCTGCCATGGATGCATGGATGGCCCCGCCGAGACCCACCAGCACTGGTAGGCTGACCACTGGCCTCATGGGGTGGCACCGATGGTCCTCCAGGGGTTCCACTGTGTGAACGCGACCATGCCCGCGCAGGGGTCTGCAGCACATTGAACATACCTGCACCAGGAGTGCTTGGGATGCCCACAGCTGAACCCGGCGCTGACAGGGTGAGAGTCTCACAACACCGGGAATAGGGGGTGGATAGTGCACTGCGTGGTGTCTGCGATGCATGGGCACCCGACTGTGTGCCCATTTTGGCCATGACAGCAATGAACGCCTGTGCATGCCTGTCAATGGCAACGGTCACATCCTCCCACAAATGGTCCATCCATGCCAGGATCTGTTCTGTATCCCTGCTGCGATGCTCCTCTGCCCACTCCAGAGCCACACGCAGTGCATCCACGGATGTTGCAAGCCGCATCTGCTGCTGAACCGATGCTCGCAGTAGGCGGGTGTGCTCGTCCAAGAGGTCATCAGCCTCCTCGGCATCCTGTCCCTCAGGGTGTGCAAGGCCCTGATGTTCAGCACCCCTTGAGGATGGGTACTGCACACCAGGACCAGGTCTTGGCATGTCCACAGGTGGTGCACAGACGCTGCCACTGAACCCTGTACCTCCAAGCCCAGTGGGTGACTGTTGATGCTGCCCCTCTGGCTGCCGCACCCCAGGGCTCAGTGGTGCCGCTACAGTGGCTGCAACAGTCCCACTGTCCTGAACAGACACCAGTGCTGCCCCACTGGTGCTGACAGGCACAGCCTGGGACTGTGCTGACATGCAGGCCTCCATGGCGGCACCATCCACAGCCATGGGTGCGAATTGCCCTGCTGTGTGTCCATCCTGTGGCACACACGTGTCACTGCCCATGACGGTCGTGTCATCATCACTGGTGCCAGACTCTGCCCCAGCCACAGCCACAGTGTGCTGGCATCCGTGGATGCCAGCACGCTGGGACACAGGCAGGGCTTCCTCCACACCTGTCACACCGACATCAGTGTGGACAGCCAGGCCGCCCCAGTGTCGCAATGATCCACATATACCTGTGGAGGTGGATGGTTCCCACCTCCGACTCCATCCAACTGTCCTCAGTGGACAGGCCCACCACCGCTGACCGATGCAGATGCTCAGGATCTGTAAGGGAAAGCAAAGTTGTGTTACTGTGTGTGACCTACCCTGCCCCCCCATAGACAGACCATGACTTACCATGCAGTGATGGGCCGCCACCCGTCTGGAAGCCACCACCCGTAATACCATCAATGGCACTTTGCTGCATGCTTCCAGCAAGCCTCTCCTCTGCTGGGGTGAGCTGTACCACCTCCGGCTGTCCCCCACCTGTTGCAGCACATGCTGCCCTGATGGCAGCCACCTTCTCCTTTACCCTCCTCCTGTCCATGCCCATTTTCTTCTTACACTCCTGCACGGAGCGCTGGTGGCTTCCATGTCAGTTCACAGCATGTGCCACCTCCTCCCATGCAGCAGATGGGCCTGAGAGGTGCCCCGACATCCACTGAACAATGGCTCCTGATCCAGGTAGGCCTTGAACAGGGCTTCGGTTTCGGCCTTTGTAAAATTCGGCCTCCTCCTCCTCCCACCATTGTGTTCCTCCTCTCCAACAAGGTGCTCAGTCATCATGTAGCCTGTAAGAATGGCAGTTATTACCTGTGACTGTACAGTCCCATGCATGTCCCTGAATCCACATTCCACACTCCCAAACAGCAGGCAACTCACCAATAAACTTCAGTAACCGACTATGGCCACTGCAGCACATTGTCACACCTTTATAGCGCAATCCATGCAAATGAGGTGAGGAGCAACTTTAATTAGATGCAAACTGATTTGCAGAAGACGGCTGAATATTGCGCTGTTGTGCTTTCGCAATTGTGTTAAACGTGCTGAGCCAATGGCGCAGTTCTGTGGCATGCGTAGTACATCTCACTGCGCATGCCCGGGTTGCTGACGCAGACATCTGCTGCACTGATGACGTGCTGTGCATGATAGGCAATGCAGGGCATGGCCACCATTGTGCCAGTGGTGCTATAGCGATGGTCACTACATGGCGCTGTGGCACTGGGCCTTCATAGGCGCAATGGCCCAACTGCCCGGTAGTCCGCTGTGGCGCTGGCACACAGGCAGCTAATCGCTTTACATGCATTGTCATCCGATGGTGCTGTGCGTGGCCTTGCACCAGAGACCCTTGACCCTGTGCCTGACCTTTGGCCCCTTGACGCCATGCACCAGGCATAGGTGCACCTCTATCGCGCTGTTCGGTAACAGCACGATAGGGAATGGCAGCACTGTACCACACAGCATCTGCATGTGGGGAGCCATGCTGCAGAGTGCCATATTGCCTACTATAGCTGCTGGAATGATGTGTAGATGAGCTGCTCAATGGATGGCTATTGAGCTGGCCAATCTGGTGGCCATAGTTGAGTCACACCATGGACCTCTCATCGGGGAGGCCCCCCCTGGACAGGGCCAGGACCCAGGTGTGGCACGAGGTGGCCACTGCCCTGGATGAGGCAACAGGATGGGGGCGTTTGGCTGAGCAGTGCAGGCACTGCTATGGTGACCTACACAGGAGGGAGCCAGAGCTACTGGCTCGACTGCGGGCACGTGCTAGGAGGGGCACGGTGCCACATCCAGGTAGGGGTTCCGTCAACACACTTTTATCATCCATATGAGTCACAGTGTTGTATGTGTCCAGCACATAGGGGAGGGACCGTATGGGGTTGGCCGTGGCGGAGTTCACAGGGTGTGGGGTGGGTGGGTCTGGCTGGGTGGGAGGGCACACACCTTGGGGCAGGGGGATTTTGCTTTGGGAATGTACTGATGTTCTTCTCTCCTTTTTTCCCTACAGGCCCGGACGAAATCCGCAGGGTGCTGGCAGAGTGGCGGAGGGGTGAGGACAATGCGGCCAGGCAGGCCGAGGACCATCGATGCCCACCTGACCGGCCCGATGAGGGTGAGTGCCATACCTCCATGATTATTATTGCATGCTGTGTGACAGGGTGGGCAGTGGGGCATGGCCACCATCCATCGACATCACTGCCATGCACGCCACTTGTTACAGTCAACACTGTCCAGTGGCAATGCATGTCTGGGTCTGTGTCACTGGTGGTCCATGCGTGCGCCAGGTGCATGGCTGTGCCACTGCCTTTGCACCACATAGCCATGTCACTAAATGGCCACGGTGGTGTTATGCATGACTTGGCTGGTGGGTGTGTGCAGCGGTCCGCATGGCTATATGCACCTGGGTGGGCAGATCCTGTGGACGTGATCACTGCGGGTGGTCACACAGCATCACAGTGGTATGTCCCATGGCCATATGCCATGCACAGTGGGCGGGCTGTATGGGGTTGTGCATTCACACCTATTGACTGTGCTCCCTTGTCCTAGGTATGAGACATCTCTGGGAAATAAAGGACACCTTGAGGGAGCTCCTTAATCTGGCCAGCGAGTCCGTGGCGATCCTGAGGAGACTCGATGTGACGGGGGTGCTGCGGTGCCACAGAAGAAGACGGTACCAGAGCCAGGAATGGCGGCTGTGAAGATGGTCCTTTGGTCCCTGACTTCCCCTACCCCCCTGGACCCACCCTCACACTCCTCCTATCCCATCCCATTTGTCCACCCCTTCCCCCTGCCCACCTCCACCTTGTTTGTGTCCCCCACCCCAAGCTTGTATATAGTTTTTATTATTGTGCATAGTTCAGTTTTATATTTACAATACATTTGAATTTTATATGAATACCGTGGTAGTCTCTGATTTGCAGCAGGCTATAGGTGCTCAGCTGCAGTGGTGTGCATGGCATCAGGGGTGTTGCAGTCATGGGTATGTGTGTGTGTCCGTGTGGAGGTCACTATGGTGTGGGGGTAGATATCAGTCAGTGTCTGTGTTGTGTGTTGTTCCCTGTGCACTGGATGACTGTGTGCAGTGGTCCATGGCGCGTGCTCTGTGTCCATGGTGCACCCATCGGCCCATCCATGGCCTGTGCAGCCGACACACATGCCTGTCTGTGACCTGCACGGTCCACTGGCATGTCAGTGGTGGCATTCCCTGCAGGGGTGACACTGTACCCATCACTTTGCTGGGTTGCCCATGTCACTGGTGTGGTGCATGCCTGGCTCAGGTGGCACTGTGGGCGACACGGTCATTGTCCCACCTCCATGCTGTGGCTTGTGTGTGTTGCAGGGGATGTGCCCCACTGTCTGTGGCTTGTGCTCCAGGTGACTACTGGTGGTGTACGGGTCCACGGTGCCTGCGCAGGGTGACTGGCACTCCAGTGTCATGGTGGACTGTGGGTTGTGTGTACACGGCTTACATGGGCCCACAATGGGGGCTTGGTTGCCTCACCATTGTGTCCCTGTGTTGTTGTGCCCTTGGGTATGGGTGGGTGTCTGTCCATACCCTGTGTGGCATCCGGTGTGGTGCATGCTTCCACGCACCACTGTGGGTGTCTGTGCTGGCTGTTGTGGCCAGTGGTGGGCTAGGGTGTGTCACTGGAATACTGTTCAGGGCGCTGTACCACTGGTGGTGGTGTCAAGGACACGACCGTCCCATATGGGATACCTCTTGTGCCAATGCATGGTCGGTCTCTCAGCAGTACTTCGGGGGACTGTACGTGGTGGCACTGTGTCTGCCGTTGTTGCATTGCCATGTGCTGCAACCTGCTGATGGGTGCTCATGGTGGGGCTGGCTTGCATGGTTCTGTGGTGCACAGGGTTGCATTGACACAGTGGGTGTGGCGGCATGCATGGGGTTTCCTGCAGTGGTGGTCACTGCTCATGGGGGGGTGTCTGGGGGTCACAGTGCAGGGTGTGCTGTGCACTAGGGGGGATGGTGTGGCACAGGGTGGTCTGCCCTCCTTGTGTGCCAGTCACAGCTTGCCAGTAGGTGTGATGGGGCACCCTGGTCAGGCTGTGGGTTGGTTGCTTGTCTCCATGGACTAGTGGTTATTCCAGCCCTTCCCCAATTGTGCTGTGCTTGGGGTGTGGGGGGACAATGTCTGTTCTGCTGTGTGTTCCTGTGCCCATCTGTGGCATGGGTGGTGGGCCCCTACCTCCCTGATTGTACAGTTACATTGCTCTGCAGCTGGGAGGCTCCCTGGTTGCACTATGGCACCTCTGGACTGCTCAGTTGAACATCACTTGTTGCGCTATGGCGCATCAGATCTGCTCAGCTTCCCCTCCCTAGTTGCGCTATGGCGCAGGTGGTGTGATATTCAGTTGTTGGCTGTAGGCGCAATTTGGCCTACTCCTTTTTTGAATATCACGTCTCTTGCGCATGGGCGTAATAGACTTGCGCTTGCTCCTGCTATTGCGCACTTTTTGGGTGCAGTTTGAATATCTGGGCCTGTATATCTTCTGATTTTTAATGAAATTATATTTTGAAACTACATGATATAAAACAAAACATTTGACAGCTTTGAAACAGTCTAAATAAAATCTGCTTGCACTTCACTTAAGATATTATTTTCCAACACCCAATTTTGAATTTTTTTTCCAGACATTAATGAGCATAAAGTTTTGCAATTATTTCAAAAATGCAATTACACAATATGACTTTGGATAATTTCCAATGCTATTTTTAAAAATATGGTAGAGACAATAATATTGCATATTAAGTTACACTAGTTTTATGAGTGTTATTACTTTTATACTTTGTGTATAATTATTGCTGAGTGTCTTACAGACCACTGTCTCAGAGTGAGGGGGAGGACAAGGAAATGGGAGAGGTCATCATAAAAACATTAGAACTCAAGGAGGTACTGTTAGTGAGGGGTTTCAGTATGCCAGATGTGAACTGCAGTTTTCTGGTAGTGACAAGTATAGAGAATCAGCTCCTGGTAGAGGTGTTCTGGGAAACATTCCTGACACTGTTCAACAGTTCAGAGACAAACAAGGGAGGACACCACATTGTGCCTGGTTCCTACCAATGGGGATAGTGTCCAAAATATCACAGCCTGAGAATCCCTTGGAACAAGTGATCATGAGGATGCATATATAAATAGATACATATGGATGTACATATAAGTAGAAATCTAAAAAAAAAAATTAAAAGCTGCAAATAAAGCCAAATGGATGAGTACAGATAATTGTGCCAGATGAGAGCAAAGAAAGCTAGTAGGCTAGTAAAAAAAGGAAGCCTGTAGGCTAATAAAAAAAAAAAAAGAAATATCTGTGGCAGAACTGAGACTAGCAGAAGTGGTGACAAACAGATAGACACACACACACACACACACACACACACACTTGAGAAATGCAAGACTAAAGAAGAGTAGTTAGGCTTATTATAGTCAGGATGGGGGCGGGAGGATGAAGATTTAGGTAAGGCAAATATACTGAACCAATACTTTTGCTTAGAGTTTATAAAGGAAGAAGAGAGCATACTGCCAGACTATGCGATTGGAATGAAGGGGTATGTAAGAGGGGGATCCAGTAGCTTTTCCATCACAGAGAGAAGGGCACAAAGCAGACTGGAAGCACTAAAGGTTGACAAATCTATGGGACCTGACAGAATGCATCCAATAATACTGAGGGAGATGGTGCAGCTACTTGCAGCAACACTATCTGTTATCTTCAAATGCCCCATAAACATGGGAGCAGTATACCTGGACATAGCCCTGCATGTGACTGGTACCCTGTAGGATAGTTGATATGGTACCCCTGCACAAAAGATAATCCAGAAAACTATAGACCAAGGTCAGCCTGATGTCTATAGTGGGAAAATTGCTTGAAGGTATTAATTGTAGTAATGCAGTGGGACCTAGGAGTCCCAATTTATCAAAACAGTGTAAAATTACATTTGTTATCTACTTACTTGTGTAGTAATAGATTTTATCTGTTTTATCTTGTGAACCCCTGCCTACCATGACATCCAGCTACATATCCCAGTTTCCCCTGCAGCCAGACATCTAATAATGCAAACCTCAGGCTAATCCTTGGGAATATTCATATGCTTGTAATTTTTTTTAACAGTCAGAGTGATACAGCACATTATCACTAAAGATGTTGTGAAGTTTTACTTCGCAGGTGAAGTTCGGGAAAGGATATGAAATTCACTTTCACAAAGTTACCACTTCACCACTTCCCAATGCCTTTTCCTGGCAAAGTAATACTTTATCAGGTGAAGTCAGGCTAAGTCAAGTGAAGGTGCAACTTCACTAGTGAATATTCATGACTTCGTTTCACAAAAAATGCTACTTTGCCTGCCAAACACTTTGCAAAGTCAACACTTTGCACATTTTTAAACTTTGTGAATTACTTTGAGATGACATTTGCCAACTTTGCACACCTCTAATTATGTAACCAGGTAACCAGGAAAGACCCACTGAGCCAAGGCTTGTTTCCAGATGCAACCAGGGGAAAGGGGTACAGGAGAAATAGTAAGCACAACAGAGTTACATTTCTTGGTACAGAATAAAGTATAGGCACATTACAATAACGAATGCTGCAGAGTTACAAAATGTAGTGCAAGACTCAGTACACAGAAAAGTGCAGTTACAGTACAGTATGGCACACCTAAACAGGTGCAAAAGCACTGTACCAAGGCACATAAGACAAGAATTGTAGTACACTAGAGTCCTCATAGGCAGAGAAGTGCCTTCTCTTTGTGCCACCTGTCCCACCACAGAGTGCCACCTGTGGGAAACAGATGCAGGTAGGGAAGAGTTTGAACTGATGCCTGAGAGAGCCTGGTGATATTGGAATGGTGGGGGGAACAGGTTAGCAGGTTCCAGAGTGTGGGAAGTCAATAGGATAAGGAAGATTGCCTAGTGGAGGAGCAGTGCTGTGAAGTGGAGAAAGTGCGATGGTCTCTGGAGTGGAGGGAACATGGAGCAGGTGGAGGGGGCTAAAGAAGGGAACATGGAGTGGGGGGGGGCTGAAGACAGGAGTGAGAAGAGGTATGAGGGAAGGAGCCAAGCCAGTATTTGGAAATGAAGATGGTACAGTGTGACTGGTAACATGAAGTTAGGGGAGGATGAATAAGGAGCAGTAGAAGGAGAAAAGGTGTCTTTAAGGGGGTGTTTGTATCAAAGCAATAAAAGACATTGCAGAAGGTGTCCAGTCTGGCTAGGGAAGTGGAGAGGGTGGAGCAATGGACCACATCTGCATAGTCGAAAACCAGGAGCACCATTTTGTTGACCAGCTCTCAGTAGACCAGCAGGAGTAAACAGTCTTTATTATGGTACAAGGTAGCCAGCTTGGGGTGGAGCTTGATATGAATGACATTAATGTGGGCTGAGAAGTTAAGCTTACTGTCCACACACCGAGGTACTTGAAGGACTACACTGCTTCAGGTGGCAACCCATGCAGAGTGGAGTAATCCAGATATCTTGAGAGCCTGGCCAATTTCTGCCTGGTACTAAAGGTCATGGACACTGTTTTTTGGTGTTGATCTAGAGATGGCTGGATTGGAACCAATGCATAATATTGTGGAAATCTTGCTGAAACAGGTCTTCCACAGCAACAGTAGCAGGACAGGATGTGAAGATGATGGTGTCATCATCTGCATACATGTGAATATGCAAGTTTGCACAGGTGAAAGGGAGGTCATTCAGGAAAATGGAGAAAAGGATGGGACCCAGGATGGAGCCCTGAGGGACTCCAGCCTGGATGGGAAGGTGTGGGGTGACAGGACACCTCCAACTTGTACTGACTGTTTACATCTCATGAGGTAGGAATGGAACCAGTCAATGGCGGGTGCTGAGAAGCCAGCAGAACTCAGCTTTTCTAGGAATTGAAGACTTTGGCAAAATCTATGAAAATGAGAGCCATGATGTGCCCTTGATCCATTCTGGAGAACATTGAGTCAGTGATAAGCAACAAGGAGGAGACTGTTGAATGGTACTTGTAGAAACTAGACTGGAAGGGGGAACAGTAGTTGGAGGATGAGAGGTAGTCTAAGAGCCTAGAATAGACGAGTTTCTCTTGCAGCTTTGCAAAGGACAGAAGGAGAGAGACAGGATGGAAATTGTCAAGGCAGATGAGGTATCCCCCTTTGTGAAGTGGAAGAACTTTGGCAATCTTCCAGGACTGAGGAACAAAGCAGAGGGAGAATAATAGGTTGAGCAGCTGAGCAAGGGGAGATGCAATGACATTAGTTGAGAGGTAGTGTTGTGCAAAACTGTGAAATTTTATTCTCCGAAATGTTTTGCGAAATTCTCACATTTCACAAAATATTTCGCAGGTGCAAAATGCAAAATTCCACTGGTGGAATATGGAATTTTGCTGGTAAATTTTGCCCTTGAAATGTGAAATTTCACCATTCACAGGTGAAATTCCACTGCTCGCGTGCAAAATTCTGCATTTCACCAGCAAACTTCCATATTTCAGGGGGTGAAATTCTGCATTTTGCACCTGCAAAATATTTAGTGGAATGTGTGGAATTTCATGAAATATTTTGTGAAGCAAAATTCATGATTTTGCCAGAATTTCACCAGTGAAATAACATTTTGCTCCAACTCCCCTGAGAGCTGGAGGAGTTTGGGATCTAGCCCATTCGGGCTACACTTGGCTAGGATGAGGGAGGAAAGGGCGAGTGAGGTTCCCTGTATAGTGATCGGGGAAATGAAAATCCGAGATGGGTGGGGGAGAAGAAGGGGGAGCAGGAAGGGGAGCAGGAGGGTAAGGAGGAGAACCTGGAGAGAGAGAGAGAGAGAGGGGATGAGTAAGGGCACATGTGGTGAAGAACTCATTGAAGTGAACAGCAACAGAGGAGGGATCAGACACAGGTGACCCATTATCCATGAGGGCAGGTGGAGCGGACTGAGTAGGAGAGTCCAAAAGAGAGTGGCTTATGTTCCAGAATTTAGCCTGGGAGTTAAGGTTGCTCTGGAGGCTAATCTTGAAATATTGTGATTTCAAAGCATGGACAGCCTAAGTGCAATTGTTTCTCAGTACCTTGTTGGAGATGAGGCTTGGCAGGGAGTGGGATAATTTACAATGGGCTCAAGTGAGGTTATGGAACTTGCACTGATCAATGGTTTGGGACTAAATCCAGGGGTGGTGGGAAGATTCAACCCTTAATTTCCTGAGGGGGGAGTGCAGGTCCCAGACTGAGGAGAACATGGAGTGAAATATGGAGAGGGTCTCATCAATGTTGTGGGCTAAGAGGATGGCTGACTAGTCTGTTGTAGTAAGGTCACGTAGGACAGCATTGATGTTCAGTGACTGGAGATACCTGGACAGATGTATTTTGGGGATGAGAGGGGTGCCAGATGTTCCTGATGCAAAATGTAATGCAGTGATCACTGAAAGGATCCAGCAATATACTAGCTGCAACAATGCGGTGGGGGTGGGAGGAGAGAACCCAGTCCAAGAGCTTGTGGCTGGAGGAGTGACAACTGAGCTAGGTGGGTTTAGAGATTATCAGTGAAAGACTGAGGATCTCGGTCCTCTGGATAGTAGATTTAGAAGATAGAAGATCCTGTTTATTTTGAAGTTCCCAAGGAGAAGGATTTCACCTGTGAAGGAATGTGAGGTGATGCTGGAGAAAGAGTCAATTAATGAGGCAGGTGAGATTTTGGGTGAGGCATAGAAAACCCCAGTGAAGATGGCTACAGATGATGGGCATGAAAACTTGACAGGGAGGAATTCATGGGAGGAGGGTAGAGCCTCTCTGATGGTCATGGTAAGGATTGCAACACCTCCACCGCATTTTCCCCTGTACTTCTAGAAGAGATGGATGTCAGAAAGGGTGAGGTTGGAACATGGAGCCCTGGAGGAGAGCCAGGATTCAGAACTGCACAGGCTATCAGGAGAGTGTTCTTGAGCCCAGACAGAGAGGATGTCATGCTTAGGAGAAGGTTTCTAGAATTGAGATGAGAAATTCTACGGCCCTTGCCTGCAGCAGAGGTGCAGGTGAAGGGAGAGGAGGAATCCAAGTTTGTCTCCACATTGCCAGATAGAAGGAGAAGCAGGAAAAAGATGAGAAGGATAGAGTTGGACTTCCATCCCTTGGAGCATGGAAGAGAGCAGGTAGAGGGAGGATGGTGAAAACAGAAGATGGCACAGTGTAGAAACGCCATGTTGAGGAAAAGAGAGGGGAGGAGCCCTGGGTGAAAAGAGGGGGGTAGGAGGGCACATGGGTCAGAATGGGGTAGGACAGGAGGAGGAAAAAAAGGAGAAGTGGTAGCTTGGAAGGGGGAAGGAGGTGAAGGAGAAGGAGCAGAAGAGGGAACTGTAGAAGGCAGAGAAATCAAGGAACATGGTGATCAGGTAGTGGGGTATATAGTATACAGCACCAAAACAGTACCACAACAGTGAGTAAAATGCAGTTGCATTAGAGGCTGGTTAAAGTTACAGAATAGTGTAACAGATATAGGCAGTTAACTGTGGGAAAGATAAATACATTGATGTAGGAATAGATAGAGCAAAAGAAATCTAAGGACTAAAGTATGTAGGAGCTAAAACAACAAAACCAACATGGCTAGCACTATTACAGCTAGATAGATGAAAACAGCACAGTATATGAGAAAAACAGGTGAGAAGTGCAGACTACCAGTATACCTAGATAGGGTGTATTTAGCAGGCACACAGATAGGGGAGTTTTATACAACCAGATAGCAGGCTAAAACAAAAGGGTGACTAACTAGTTGGCTAGGAGTATCAGAGATAAGTTACAGTTAGCTGAAACAACCATGGTATATGGATAAAAATAGTTGGAGAGTGCACATAACCGGTATACCAAGGTAGGGCATATCCTGGAGTTGTACATGTAGGGGACTCTGGTAGATGAGATCTGGCTTAACCCCCCCCCAAGGTCAGGGCCACAGGAGTGGGACTCACCTAGCAGACTCTGGAGGCAAGAGGGGACATTAGGGGAGCCAGCACCAGGCTGGCAGTATAGCCTAGAGGTTAGAGAAACGCGGTGTGAACGAGCTTGGTACATCCAGCAGGGTAGACCTGAGTTTGATTCTCACAACCTCTACTTGCATACTGTGTGACTCTGAGCAAGTCACTTAACCGCCCAGTGCTCCCAGGTCACCCCTGAAAACAGGCAGTTGTGCCTAATGGGCCTTACACAGTTACCAAAGACTAAATTAAAAAAAATAAAAAAAATCCAGTGGGGTCAGCATTTTTTGGTGCTGTGTTTTAAGCTCTCCCCAAGGGGTGGGGACATCCATTGATGTCCTGCTACCACCCCACCCCCTTGCATGATGGTGCCAGTCACTACCAAACCCCTAGCCTCTGCCAGGGATCCATGGTGCACCGGACACTCAGCCACCCTCCCTCCCTCCCGGAGAAGGAGAGCAGTCCTCCAGACACTCAATCCTTCTCCCCTGGCAGGTCCTCTGATGTCCCAGGTTCATTCCCAAACCCAGGGCATCAGTGTCGCAGATGTGCACCCTGCCCCTGCACTGGTGGGATGGCTCATTTATTTATTTTTTATTGCTCTCAAAGTTCCAAAATAAGGCTCCTATTGGCTTGCAAGGCTAGCAAGTAGTGGCTGCAATAAAGCCAAGAATGTCCAAGAACTGAGTTCAGTTTCAGTGGGCTTTCCAAGCCCTGTCCACCAGTCCCAAGATGAAATTTCTATTGGATGAGCATCTGACTTGAAGGCATGGCTCTTCTAGGGTTCTCAGTGGTAGAATCCTGTCATCAGGGAGGGCAATCACTGGGGGGGAGGCATACCTCTCAACTGTCCTGATAATTTTTTTGGATTTTATGAATTCAGATCCTTTGTCCCAATGTCCTGAGTCACACAAGCATTTCCCAAACTTTTGAACCTCAACATGCTCACTGCTTGTTGCAGACATTAAGCTCTACATTTGAGACAATAGTTGGTATCTGACATCAGCCAAGTGCACCAGCAGCCTATTGCGTGCACCCATTATTGCTGTATGCGCTAATGTGCCAACTATAAACTGATGTGTGTTGCATATTACTGTTTATACTTGGGTTGCCCACTTGATTTCCCATTGCAAGAGTGCCCAGGTTAATGAGGAGTGTCCCCCCTCAGGTCCAACTCCATTCCTTAAAAGGAGACCATTGATCTACCCATTCCCACATCCCACTGAGACTTCCAGAGCCCCAAAAAGATTTTGCAGCCTGAGAGACCCCCAATACAAGGAGAGAGAGGAATGCAGCATGCCTGCCATTGACCCAATGATGGTTGGCACAGCAACAAGAGGAGAACCTGGAGGGCAACCTGTCATGTCTGATTCCTGAGCTGGGTGAGACCACCAAATTCCTTCTCTGCCAGCTTGCCTTGCAGACCCTGAAAAATCACAAAAAAATAAAAGCTATAAATTACTCAAATGGGCAACAGCAGCAACCATTCTCACAGTCTTTGAATTCTAGCCTGGAGGACGCCCTTTTTCAGCTCCCAGTGGACCCACAAAGTCAACAGTTGTGTAAGGCTTGAAGTAGTGCATATGTATATAATTTTTTTATTCTGAGCATTTTGTTTTTGTTTAAGGAAGTTAAAGAGCTATTCACACCTCAAGGCAAAGTTTAAAAAACATAATAATTAGGTACAATTCTGTTTGCATTCCAATTACAGTCTGTATATTTCTCCTCCCGATTATTTATTACTGATGAGATCTGCATGAACTTATGATCTTTATCCCTTAGACTTCCATTAGAGTTCATCTGTCTCTATAGCTTACTCCCTACTTTGTCATAATCCTCTGTTGTAACATCACAAACTGTTGCCATTAAAGTAACTGTGATGTCATAAGCAGTGCATTATGATTGCAGGCAGGGAGAAAGTAACAGTAATAGATGAACTCTTCAGGAGCAAATGTCCTGTTTTCATGCAGATGACCTCTGTACAGTAATAAATAATGGGGGGGGGGAGGGGAGAAGTAGAGAAATATAAGCTTAACTGTGTCTAAATATTACATTTTGTTAATGTTCTGAAGGTGTCAGCTGCTCTTTAAACTCAATTCCATTAACTATTGCTTCTGTAATGGGGAAATACCTGAATACCCTTACCAAATGCTCACTTTTCTATACTTTTTATGGCTAATGATAGTGGAAGTTTCAACTTGTTGTAATAACTATTTACAGGCTAATGGATGAAGACATCTTTTTTTCAGCTCAGAATGATTAATGGATATAATTTCTTTCTTTTTATTTTCTTGTTTTACATGTCAAAAAATTGTCAAGCAGAGATGGCATGTACTGTTTGTACTGCTATTTGATGGTTTAGAGAGATAGAGAGAGAGAGAGAGAGAGAGAGAGAATTTCGGCTTCAACTAAGGAGGCACTACGATTGGGAAGAGATTTAATGGTATATTACTAATTAATTGATAAGTCTTGCAACCTTGAGGGCCTCAAGACTCTATGAGCTTTTGAATGTGAGTTATTTACTGAATAGTGAAGTAAAATCGATTTTGCTTTTTCTCAGGGAATTTATACTGCAGAGACATTAGACTCTGCTTAATACTATTTATTTTTCTTTGTGCCCTCCCTGCCAACTCCACTTTAAAGACTTTTGTATACATTAATATTATTTATTTGCTGAATTTCATTTGTTCAATGTGGGCTTTATGGAAGTGCCCTTTACAACATATGTAATGTATTCAAAATTCTATAAATAAAAAGTATGAAAGAATAAGGATATTAAACTATTAAAAATGACCTAAATATAAGTGTGAGGTATAAATGAGGCTTGTTTGCACTTTGGAGCAGTATATTGCATAATAATCTTAGTTTCATGATTTTTTAAGTACTAACTGCCAGGTTTAGAAAATAAATTACTAGCTACAGTATTCAGTCAATCTTTCAATCAGTCTTTTATTTTTCATTACATGTGACAGAAGGGAACTACACCATGATGTGATGCACAAGTCACAGAATGGTATGGCATAGTGTGGCACTACCATGCTGAATGAAATATGGCATCCATGATTTTGATCATTTGTCCATGAGTTTGGGGAAGTGTCCCTGATTTTAGTCCTAGCAGGTAGAGAAGTATGGGGGGAGTTATTGCTGGTAGGAGACCCCCTTCTTGACCCCTTAGCTTGTAGGGCTGGTGTGGAGTGGCTGCAACAAGGCCAAGGAAGTCTGAGGAGAGAGTTAAGTTTCAGTAGAATTTCTAAGCCTCATCTACCGGTCCTGAGAGGAAACTCCTATTGGAGGAGCAGATGGCTTGGAGGCGTAGCTCTTCTTAGGTTCATGGTGGCAATACTGGCAGGCACCCACCTTCTTGACTTCTTAGCTTGCAGGGATGACATAGAGTGACTGCAATAAAGCCTACAAAGTCTAAAGAGAGTTAAGTTTCTTTGGGCTTTCTAAACCTCATTAGCAAGTCCTGAGATGACTCTCCTATTGGAGAAGCAGCTGGCTTGGAAGCATGGCTCTTCTAGGCTCCCAGTGGCAGAAAACCATTGTCAGGGATGACAATCACTGGGCATGAAGGTGTTGCTGTCAAGAGACTCCTTCTTGATCCCTTAGCATCCAGGGCTAGCACGAAGTGGTTGGAACAAAACCAAGAAAGTGTAAGGAGAGAGTTCAGTTTCTGCAGTGTTTCTAAGCCCTACCCACAAGTCCCAAGATAAGGCTGATATTGGAGGAGCAGCTGGTTTGTAGGCATAGCTCTTCTTGGACTTCCAGTGGCAGAAATCTGTCATCCAGGATGGTGATCACTTGAGAGACGGTGTTGCTGTCAGGAGACCCATTTCTGGACCCCCTTAGGGCTGGCATGGCATGGCTGCAACAAAGCCAAGACATTCTTCTGTTATCATTCAGTTGAGCTAAGAGTGATTGGTACCAGTAGAGTAAGAGCAATAAATATAGAATAATGTATCGGCATGTGTGTATTATGAGGTTTATGAGGTCATCACACACCGAGTGTGTGCAAATAAACTCATAAACACACACATGTCCTGAGTGTTATGTTTTATAAGAACAGGCCCCAGTCTAGGTTTAATAACGGTGCACCATTTTCAGTTAAAATCAATCTTTTTTACTTAAAGCAAGAGAAAACACTGGGTTTAAATACAGAATATTCCACATATTTTTAAAACTCAGCAGCTTACAGTAACAATAAAATAAACATTGTGTTATGTATTACTGCAGTTCTTGTTTTTAAAATGATTGAGCCACACTCTAATGACTTGCAGACTAAGCAAATTTGAGTTGGGTCTTTAAACATTTGTGCTGACAGGTAACAGTAGTGTTGAGGTTCAAGCTGCCGAACCAGCACTAGCTATACATTTTACATGTTTAGAAAATAGTGAGCCCAATATTAACAAAGAAAACTGAGTTTGTCAACAGTTCACTTTTTTCTACTTTCTCAAGTTTACTTTTTTAAACTTTTCTCCATCTGTATCCTTGTGGTCTGCTTGAGAGTATTGTTATGGAAACAGCCACAGGGACATTGGGAAAATGAGGGAGTGTGATATAAATGATATTTTGTAGACACTTTTCTTTCAGGAATAACTGCACTTTTTTAGCTAACGTGACATTTCTGTGGATGGCACCAATGTGATCTAACACTTTAAACATAGTAAGTGGTTCAGTTTAGTTCAGTGTTTTGTCATGTTTTTCTGTTCACCTTTGCACTTGTGCAAAGCAAGCATTTTGGTATGAGAGTGGGTTCTGAGAAGTGTGTCACTATTCTGATGCAGGGCAGTCTGCAAGGAGCTTGTCAGTGTCAGACCAATCATCAGCCAGACTGATCATGACACTGTCCTGGTCTTACTGGTCAGAAACTTTGTGTAGTTCAAAGAAATGAGCCAGCCCAGTCATAGGGCAGCTTGTTCCTTTGATCTGCATAATGCTACCCAGCAAGTAGTGGTGGGTAAAATTAGAAAATTCCAAATTTGTGGAATTTTCACAAAATTCCAGAATTCTCAAGCAATTTCTTAATTTGGGGGGTTGGGGATTTCCTGAAATTCTCTAATTGGCTATAACTCAGTCCATGTTAAAGCTAGAGGACTGGCATGCTTATTGTTAGGTATAGATCCTAATTGCTTGTCAAGATTCATAACATTTGGATGAAGAGTAGGGAAGCTATAGGGGCTCAAAGTCTAGCAATTTAATATTCATGTGAACATTTCTGAAAATATTTCTATGCTTACAACTTAGATGCCTTTGGAGCTAGACAATTGAAACCTTAGATGCATAATTTCTTGGAAGATTCTAAGAAACTGCTAAATAGAGACTGTAAGGTTTAGCTATGACCTGCCTCCCGACATGACTTCCAGGGGCTCGCTTCCTAACCTGGGTCATTAGATGGCAGCATGACATTCTGATGCTGGACCATGGTGGTTGCCTTAAAGCTCAATATTTAAGGTCAATGAACATAACAGCATTGATGATATTCTATTCTCTAGCTTTAAACTTATAGGAGCTTTACATTTAGTAGTTTACATAATTGAAAAATGTCATTTTAACATTTCTGAATGTACTTCAGGCTTATAACTCAGCCACCTTTGAAGCTAGAGGTCTGAAACTTGGCACACATACATATGTATGGACATAGGTAATGTCACCATACTCAATTTGATGCAATTTGCACAAACATTTTTAGTTTACTAAAATTTCTGAACGTTTGGAGCCTTATAACTCAGTTTTTTAAATAACTTGGTGCACATCTGTATAAGCAATGGGAAAGCCCACCTACTGAATGTGGTGCACGTTGGACAAACATGTTTTAAATTAGATGGAAATAAATGAAATAATTTTTGTAAAATTTCACAAACATTTTGCAAAAATTCATGGAAGCAAAATCAGCATTTTGCCAGAATTCTGCTGGAAGAAGATACATTTTGCCCATCTGTACCAGCAAGCAAAGCTGATCAGCATCCTGATTAGCCTGCTGTGGTCCCCCCCCCCAACATAACTTGAAATAAAGAAAACTGTCAGTCCCTCCCACCCTTTTCCTTCTTAATTTTCTGACATCGTGGTGCCCAATCCCCACTGCTGGCTATTACCTCCCACCCCACCTATTTTCACTGTGAGACACTGAAGAGTCCACCCCGGTGCTGTCAAACATAAAAAAAGCATCCCTCAATCCCTCCCACCCCTTCTTTGTTAATTTTCCAACACCAGTGTGCCCAGTCCCAGTGCTGGCTACTACCCTCATACTGCTTATTTTCATTATGCAACACCAAGCAGCCTACCCCCCCTCTGCTGGCAAACATAACACCAACACCTGGGTGACCAATCCCCAGTGCCAGTGCTTGAAATAAAGAAAACCACCTTTTGTAGACTTCTTTTCAATTTTTGTACACCCTGTAAAAAAGAAAACCATCCATCCATGACTGTCGCCACTGCCATTATCCTACCCCCACCCAACCTTCCCACTCAGCAGCACCCACTCATTTTCTAACACCAGTGTCCACTCCCTGGTGCAGGCTATTACCCCTAACCCAACTAACTGTCATTGTGCCACACCAGGGATCCCACCCCTGGTGTTGCCAAATGTAACACCAACTCTAGGGTGCCCAATCTCCTGTTTCAGTACCTGAAATAAAGAAAACCATCCCTTGATGTCTGTTACCACCACTGTTGTCTTCCTGCCATCCAACACTCCCACTCAGCACCCACCAGCCCACACCCTGACACCCCTTATTTAACTTCCAGCGGTCCAACACCATAATCATCTGTGAACTGGAGCTATGTCTTCATTCTTCAATGCCACACTGGAAACTGAGGAAATCAGGTATGTGGTTCAATGTATTTCAATGGTTGTTTTTAACTTGTTTTCATAACTGGTAATTTTTGAATATTTTTTCCACAAATTGTCAACATGGGCTTTTTGGAAACCCACCCCATGGCAGTGAAATTACAGAAATCCATCCCAAAAGGTGATTTTGCAGTCAATGCATGAAATTACCTTTCTGACAATATTTGAAAATGTCTCCACCCTTGTTCATGAGGTGGGCCTATAAGAAGGTTATGTTGAAAATTTGGGGTAAACGTATTACAAAACAACAAAGTTATGCGCGTACATTGAAATTTTTCAAGGCACACTTGTAACTTTGGTAATTTTTAATATTATGATCCCATATTTTCAACATAGCTGTTTTTCACTCCATCTCATGAATGAGGCAGGTGTTTTTTTTTAAATCCAGGCAAAAATATGTTTTTGCACTTGTGGTGTGAAATCACCTTTTGCTAGGATTTGAAAACTTGCTCTGCCCTTGTTCATGAGTTGGGGTTATAAGAAGGCTATTTTGAAAATTTGGGAGGTGAAAATATTAAAAACAACAAAGTAATAAGTGTATGTCAAAACATTTCTGCACACTTTCATAAAGTGACACCTGTCATATTCAGGAGGTGAGGTAACACAAGGGATGGCAGTACAGCCTAGCAGTCAGAGTAATGAGCTATGAATGAGCTTGGTACATCCAACAGAGAGACCTGGGTTTGATTCCCACAACCTCCATTTGCATACTGTATGACTCTGAGCAAGTCATTTAACCTCCCCAGTGCTCTCGGACCACCCCTAAAAATAGGCATCTGTGCCTAGTGGGCCTTACCTGGTTACTAAAGAATTAAATAAATGAAAAAATACCTTTGGTAATACATTTTCAACATAGCTATTTTCACACTACATCATGAACGTGACAGCTGTCATTTTTCAAATCCTGGCAAATGTGTTTTCACACTTGTGCAAAATGATGTTTCAGCCACTATTTTAGAAATGACACCTGTCATGTTCAGAAGGAATTATCATAGAAAGACTACAGTATGTTGAAAATGTGGGGTCAAAATGTGAAAAAACAACTGCTATGAAGAAATCTTGAATTGTTCTAACGTTTACTCATAACTTTATTTTTGCAGATTTGGGCTGCTAATGTTCAACAGATCCCTCGTGTTACCTCACCTCCTGAATATGACAGGTGTCATTTTTTCAAATCCATTCCAAAACTTGTTTTCACAGTCACACTGCAAAATCACCTTTTGGATGGCATTTAAAAAAATTCTATCTGTCTTGATGATAACGTCAGACCATGAAAAGACCGTTGGAAATTTGGGGTCAAGATAATGTAGGCCACTGAAAATGAGATATAGCCTCTCAGCTGGCTTGCCCTGAGTAAATACAATCTAAAAATGTGTAAAAGCAGGACACCACTGACAATGAGATACTGCATGTCCTCTGGTCAATCCTGGGTAAATATATAGTAAAAATGTATACAAGCATGGCCCAGTACAAAAGCAATGCAAGTGGTAAACATTCAGCATTGACAAATGCTTGGTTTTGTAGCACACATTTCTCTTCAGACACTGCTTTTACTCTGACAGGAGTGCTGAGTGAGACTTGTGATGAAGTTTCCTGCTAAGCACCTCATGTCTGAAAGCACCTATTCTACCTTGCACTGTAAGATGCCAGCTGTTTTCAAAAGGTTCTGGATTAGTGCTTGAACTCTTGACTGAAATGCCATAATAACTTGGTATGATGTCACCCCCAGTTATTACAGTATTTGACAGCAATTGAATTCCAGTTGATAAAGGGGCTACCCAATTAGTTTTGTACTATATTGCTCTTTGACTGCTAAAAAAAATCTACAAGGCACATACAAGTGATGGTTACACTTTATTTTGAGTGTCCTTAACTACACTGAAACTACTGTATAACTACAATGTAACTACTATGTAACTTTTGTGTAGTTACATGTAACTACAATGTAGTAGTTAACTAGTTTTGTATTTGCAGTTTAGTGTAGTTACACAATTTGCATGAAATGGTAGTTACTGGAATTACTGTTGCAACAGATGTTACATGTGTAGTTACACTTCCAGCATAAATCAATTTTTCTGTTTCACTTTACAACAGCTGTTACATGTGTAGTTACACTTTCAGCATAAATCAATTCATGCCAAAAGAGATACAGTTGTGGTTGCATGTGTAACTACCACATCATGCAATTTGTATAACTACACATCAGGAAGGGTCCCTACCTGTGTATCCTTTGCCACCCACAACCACTCCACACAGCAAATCAGTGGTAAAGCACATGGTAGGTAGCCATGCCGCACCACCAGCCATCCACCTGAACTGTAGCAGGCTAGGAGTGTGGGTACAGAAGATGTGTGGGTCAATGCCACAGAAACAGCACATTTCTTAGTAAATACAGCATTATTAAGCCAATAATTAATTACGTAAATTGTTTTTGTTGTATAAGTAACCAGTGTAGTTGTATAGCAATTATGAATATTAGATTGCATGATTATTAAACAATAAGTGCATGAGGGACTGATTTCTGAAGGAAAGCATACATCAGAGCTATAGCATTGACATTCAATGTAAATGCATAGTAGTTACACCCTTCTTCATATGCTTTATTTTAAGTGTCAGTGTCTGTGTACTTACTTTGCAAATACATGTTAGTCTTTAACAGTGGAAATGATGCCACAGAAGCAGCACATTCCTTATTAACTACAGCACTGTTACGACCTTCTTCTTACAGTTTATTTTAAGTGTCTGTTTCTGCATACTTACTTTGTAAGTACATGTTAATTAGTCATTAACTGTGGAAGCAATGCCACAGAAGCAGCACATTCCATAGTAACCATAGTACAGCACTGTTACACAAGTCTTCTTACACTTTATTTTAAGTGTCTGTTTCTGCATACTTACTTTGTAAGTACATGTTAGTTAAGCATTAACTGTGGAAACAATGCCACAGAAGTGGCACATTCCATAGTAACTACAGCACTGGTACATCTTCTTCTTACACTTTAAGTCTCTGTTTCTGTGTACTTACTTTGTAAGTACATGTTAGTTAGGCATTAACTGTGGAAACAATGCCACAGAAGCAGCATGTTCCATACCAACTACAGCACTGTTAAAAGTCAATAAATAATTTTGTAAATTAATGATTTTTTATTGTATAGCAATTTACAGTGTTAGATTGCTTGTTTATTTTTAGTTCTTTTTTGGGGGGGGGATCGCACAGTCTACAAGTGGTTGCTCTGGGATTCAAACCCAGTTCTCCAGGTTTGATGGCAGTGCTTTTAACCATTATGCTGTACTGCAGTAGCTTCATGAGGGAGTGATTTCTGAAGGATAATTTTAAGTGTCACTAACTACACTGTAACTGCACTATGTAGTTGTTAACTAGTTTCACAATGTATATTGTACACTTACATAACTTTAAATGTGCTGCTTCTGTAAGATTGACCAACACCTCTACTGCACCCACAGCCCTGTCCTTCTTCTGCCCAGGTGGGTGGGTGGGGGTGTGGCATGGGCTACCCTTGATGACAGTCCTAATTCTTCTGTACCAAAGACTAAACTGTCCCAGTGTACAATGCTGAACAGTCATCATAAGTCTGATTGTACATAGTGGCCAAGATATTCAAAACGGTTGCAGATGGCGCAACAGTGTTGCACCATGCGCAACCCACTGATGCACCCCGGTGTGATATTCAAAAGGGAAAAGTGTGCGGCATAAATCCCGATGCGCCGGAGCGCATCAGTAATGTATGCAGGCACAGGTGGGGGGGGTACTTGCCCATGCATACCCTGCATAGCCTGATATTTAGCCCGGGATGTGCAGAGCCATGCATGCATGCACAACCCCTACCTGAGCCAGCACAAAGTTATGCTAAAAAAAAGGAACAACTGATGGCCACCCACAGGTGAGCTGCCACATTGCAGTGTGCAACAGGGCAGCTGCCACCTGTGGGTGGCCAACCAAGCTCCGGCTGCACCCGGCAGCATCCCCCCATGCCCAGTCATGGGCATTTGTAATAAAAACAGCTGTCCAAAATCCCTGGTGGTCCAGTGGACTGCTATCTGCCCAATCAGACATTTAAAAAAAAAAAATACATCCAATATCCCTGGTGGTCCAGTGGACCGCTGTCTGACCGATCAGGCATTTGTAACAAAAGATTCCAATGTCTAATATCCCTGGTGGTCCAATGGACTGCTATCTGCCTGATCGGGCATTTGTAAAAAAAAATCATCAATATCCCTGGTGGTCCAGTGGACCCCTGTGCCCGATCACGGGCATTTCTTGTGCTAAGGGAATATGGTAAGCCCATCCCCTGGTGGTCGCGTTTCTCACTCACCCACCGAGACCACGCCTGCCTCTGTCAGCCGGGCGGGCAGCAGCATCTTTCATTCGCCGCCGCCCCCACCGCCCACCGACTGACACCATTGGTAGTGCATGCCCATTGTTCACAGCATGAGCCAATGGGCGTGAAGTTTGTATTGTATTATACATTCCAGATATGTGAATGAATCATTCACATATCTGAAATGTGTAGTAGGGTATGGGCTGCACGCCACCTGGCTCACGCCAGAACCAGCGGGCGACAGCCCTACCAATGGTGTCAGTCGGTGGGCGGCGGGGCGGCAGGCGAGTGGGGTGCTGCCACCCACCGGCTGACTGGGGGAGCGGGGCAGTGGGTCTCAGTGGGCGGGTAGGGAGGAGGCACCCCTAGACCCCCAGGGATATTGGACTTATGTATTTTTATGTACAAATGCCCGTGATCAGGCAGAGAGGGGTCCACTGGACCAGCAGAGATATTGGATGTATTTTTTTTTTTTACAAATGCCCGATCTGGCAGATAGCCATCCACTGGACCACCAGGGATATTGGACATTGGAATATTTTTTCACAAATGCCTGATTGGGCAGATAGCAGTCCACTGGACCACCAGGGATATTGGACATTGGAATCTTTTTTTACAAATGCCCGATCGGGCAGACAGTGGTCCACTGTACCACCAGGGATATTGGACATATTTTTTTTTTTACAAATGCCCACGATCGGGCTGCAGGTGGTGTCAGTCCCCGATGGCTGCTGCATGGCAGGGTGCCAGGCGCAAGTCATCAGGGATCGGTGCACCTGCATGCAAATGGGACCATAATGACATGCAAATGGCCCCATGTGTGCCTTGCGTACATTATAGCCCCATTTGCATGTCGAGTTTTGAATATAGTGGTTGCTGTGCACGGTGCAATGGAACTTGCACTAGTGCATATCCATGCTCCACTCTGGCCACTGCGCCATGCACACTGGAGGTGGCCAGGGTGCGATATTCAAATCTGTTGAGCCATGGCACAGCTCAGTTGAATATCACCCAGTCCACACCCCTGCACAGCCAAGTTGAGCTGTGCTCAAACTTGGGCCACAGCCTGGCGCAGTTTGAATATCTGGGCCCATGTATATTGCACCCACACTTTAGTTGCTACTCTATTGTGTTTCAACTGGATTCTTGCACTAAACTGTACCTAGATGTACTCAATATCTTCAATGTATTCTATTCCTATACCTTTCTCTGTTAATGTAAGTGCACTGTCTATATTATCTATGTACCATCTTTATGGACTGGGTCATGCCTGAAAATGGTCCACTGAATCAGTGCACCTGCCTGGTAAAAAAACAAAAAACCAAAAGACAAACAGAGAATAAATAAATAAATAAATAAATATCACCAATCTGCTGTGTGGAGTTATGGTTGGTGATGCCAGATACACATGCCGGGATGCCTGCTTAGCCATTACATGCCCTTCCCACTAGCTGAATGAGGTGGCAGCCATGGTACCATCATTCATACCAAGCTACCACAGCCCCTGACTATACCACGAGGGTTGGGACATGGTGGTGAAGACATGTACGCAATGACTAAGGCAGAGTCCCTGCATGTGTATTTGGTACCACCCATCATTACTCCACACAGCAGATATTTGTTTACCAGGGAGGCTGTAAGGGAGGTAGGGGTGGTGGACCCACTGGCAGGGAGTAACCACCAATCTGTGTGGTTCACCCTTAACATGGGCAGGGAAGTGGTTGGTACAGGAATGAGGGTGGTTGACTTTAGAAACGCTGACTTCAGTAGGATGGGTGAAATCTTAGTAGAGCACCTGGCAGGAATTCAATGTCACTGAGATGCAAACCAGAAATGGGAGGGAAAAAAGTACATTGGGGCTTGTGGAGGCTGTTAGGACCTGCACCAAACAAGAAGGTCTAAGAAGTCAAGCTGGATGAGTAGGGAAGTTTTAAATAAGGTGAGGGCAAAAAAAGCAGCATTCCATGCATACAAGAATTCTGGGAGGGGGAAGATAGGGATAAGTACGTGAGGAAGTCAAGAGAAGTTACCAAGGATGTTACAGTAGCCAAGGCCTCCAGAGAACTGAGGATGGCTCAGGGAATCAAAGACAGGGAAAAGGACTTCTTCTGACACATTAGGGAAAGAAGGAGCTGCACAGATCATAAAGTGCAGATCAAGAAGGACAGGGGTGGGCAGAGAAAGGAGCAGAGCAGGCAGAAGCAGTAAATAAGTACTTCTGTACCATATTCATGAGGGAGAAGGGCAGGCAGCTTCCACAGGGGGTTGGGAGGTTGGGCAGGGGCAGGGGTGACAGATGGGATAATCACTGAGGGCTGGTATTAGAGGTTCTGAAGGCTCTGAGGGTGGATACAGCACCAGAACCAGACAGCATACATCCCAGGGTGCTAAGAGAACTGGCAGAGGTACTGGCAGGGCCACAGGTAGACCTATTCAATAACTCCCTGGACACAAGGTGCATGCCACAGGACAGGATGATGGCCAATGTGGTGCCCCTCCATAAAAGTGACCCTAAGGATGAATCAGGCAATTACAGACCCGTAAGTCTGACATCCATCATGGGGAAGCTGAAGGAGACAATCATGAAGGAGAGGCTGGTGACATTTCTCGAGGATAATGAACTTCAGGACAGTCATCAGCATAGGTTTGTCTTGGAAAGGTCCTGTCAGACAAATATAGTTGAGTACTATGACTGGGTATTAAGGGAACTGGATAAAGGCCATTTGGTTAATGTCATATTTTTGGACTTCAGAAAGGCCTTTGATTCAGTGCTGCATGGGAGGTTGGGGGAGAACTGAGGTATGTGGGGGCTGGGACTAAGATGGTTAACTGGATCAAAAATTGGCTTCAGGAAAGACAGAAGAGGGCAGTGGTTGTGGGGAGGAGTTCTCATCTCCAAGGGCAGTTACAAGTAGGTTGACACAGGATCGGTACTGGGACAGGTGTTTGGAAAATTCATAGTGGACATCTAGCATGGCATCAGGAATAAGATCAGCCTCTTTGCTGATAATACCAAGTTGGGAGTGGTGGTGAGTGACATAGAGGGATGTCAGGAACTGCAGAATGACCTGATTAAACTGGAGGAGTGGTCAGAAGAGTGGCAGCTGGGGTTCAGTGCTAAAAAGTGCAAGGTGATGTACTTTGGAGTGAAGAACCCAGGGAGAAGCTATCAGCTGGGTTGAGTACAGCTAGGTACCACCAAGGAGGAAAAGGATCTAGGGTTGGTTGCAAATGGGAAAATGAACAACTTGAGGCAGTTCAGGAATGCAGCAGAAGAGGCCAACAGGATGCTGGGGTGTATTGGGAGAAGAATCTCCTCCAGGAACAGGGAGGTGATCCTGCCTCTCTACAGAACACTGATCAGACTACACCTGGAGTACTGCATGCAGTACTGGTGCTCATATCTAAAGAAGGATATCAGATTACTGGAAGGGATACAGCACAGTGCAACTAAGATGATACAGGGACTGGGGGAACGGTTATATGAGGAGAGACTGCATGACTTGAATAGTACTCCCTATAGGAGAGGAAAGAATGGGGGGATATGATTGAGTCCTTCAAATACTTAAAGGGAATTTACAAGACAGGAACCAAAGGGATATTTAAGTCAAGCAGGGGGAAGGACACAAGAGGTCATGATCTTATATTGGAGGGGGGAGTAGATATAGGAGGGAAATGAGGAGACACTTTTTCATGGAGAAGATTGCGGCAGAATGGAACTCTCTGCCAGAGGAGCTGGTACCCTCAAGACTGTGGAGATTTCAAAAGGTGATGTGGCAGGGTGAGATTTGAGGTTATTGTGAAGGAGAGGGGGAAGGGCAGCTGCAAGGTAGGTGAGCTAGCTGCACATTCAAGCAGACTTGACTGACCATGTGGCTTGTTTCTGCTGGCAAATTTCCTTTGTTCATGTGTTCCTAGGTGCACTGATCCAATGGACTGTTTTCAGGCACAACTCGGGCCATAAAGATGGTACATAGGTAATACAAACAATACGCTTACAATAACAAAGAAAGGTACAGGAAATAGAATATATTGAATATACGGAGTTCAGCTAGGCACAACTAAGTGCAAAAATACAGCTGAAAAACATAGAGTAGCGGCTAAAGTGCAGGTGCAATAAACATGATGTACAATCAATCAGTCTTATGACTGTTCAGCATTGTACAACAGGACAGTTTATTCATAGGTAAATAAGAGCACCTCCGGTTGCCATTGTCCTGAGAGGGAGATCCCACAGGGTTCTGGGGCAATCCTGTCCAAGACAAGTCCTACTCCCCAAGAAAAGTGTGTGTAGGGGGGAGGAAAAATTATATGAGGAGGGAGAAAGAGAGTCCCTGTGGTCCCTCTCCTCTCTACTCCACCTAGGGGAGATCTCCCACCACAGGACCAGACCTCATCCAGGAGAAACCCCCCTGACTAAAAAGGGAAGGACCTACAGGGAGCCCCTAAGGCCAGGGCAAGAAGACCTACTTGCCCTCCCTCCCAGGGTGGGCCCTCTGTCACTTAAGAAGGTAACAGAGGACCTGGAGGTACTAGAAGAACTCAGTCCACAATTGGCCTCAAGTTGGGGGAGGGCAAGCAGGGAAGAGACATCATCCAGGGACTGAGGCCCAGAAGTGAAGGTGCCAGTGATGAATGGTGAAGATATACAAGAAAATCAAGAATTACGATAGGTATGTAATTTTTATATCTTCCCTGTGTCAGTCATTCATCACTGTCTAGGTGAGTACCGAGCCCCTCAAAAGTGGCCCAGCACTTCCCTGAGGGATATGAGTCTCTCAGTCTCTTGGGGAGAGGACCATGAAAGGAGAAGACCCATTACAGGCCAGTTAGGCCTGCAACTGGTCAGGGTGAGGTGGGGTCTCCCATTGCCTGGGAGACAGAAGTTGCTCCTTTAGTTCCCACCTTGCCATATGGGAGAAAAGGTGGGTCCCCTGGGGAGCAGAGGCAGCACCCTACACCATGCCAAGGGTGATAACCTTGATATATGAAGCCACGCTGTCTGCCTAATGCAGATCACTGACACTGCTAGCCTTGAAGCTACCTCACTGTAGTCATAAGATACCTTTGCATGGTGCCTTGTGAGCTCCAGGGCCAGCACAGAGAGGTCAATGGCCTGTCTGTTTACTTTCATATCAGGTAGCAATATCAGCATCTGACCTAGCATTGACCACAGATGCCTGTTGTAGGCAATGTGGTGTGCCTGATGAGTGGCAAAAACAGAACACTATCCATCTCCAGTGGTCAAACTCCACATAGTCCACATCCAGGGGCCAGTTGCACACCAGATGCCTATGCCCAGAAGGGGTATCCAGTGCCCTCATTCCCAAAGTGGGATGATGCAAGGTCCCTGGAGACCCCTGGTGTGTGAAATACTTGTGCTGGCAGTCCATGGGGCCTGGAGTGTTTGAAATATGGGCACTGCCATGTGCAGGATGACATTTCCTGGAAGCGACTCGGCCAGGAAAGAATGGCCAGGTGGTCTGTATTGAATTCGCTCAGGAAGACATGCATCATCCACTCAGTATTGCATCTTGCGATGTGGGATAGGTGCAGATCACTGACCAGACTTGATAGGAAATGCTGATACTCTATCTGATTACTATCTGAGGACAGATGGAGAGAGGTATCCTATTCTTTGAAGGAGGAAGATGAAGAGGCTGATGAATCTGTAGAGTCCAAGTCTGGCTGCTGTGGGGGAGATGGGCAAAAGTCCTGCTTATTCATAGCCCTGACATACCTGAGGAAGGTGGCAGCAGTGGTTTTGAACTGCTCTCAGGTCAACGGCCCTAAAGGATCCACATGCCCTGGGAAATGATGGGGGCTGCAGAGGTAATGGGGAAACACACTTCTCCTTATCTGAGCAACTTCTGCCAGGGCTAAGGGAACTCACTGATGATCTTGGACCTCCTGGGGATCTGCTGGTCTGTGCAGTTACTGGCCGCTCAACCAGCTTGAAGTGGTCAGGACAGAGTCCTGAATGGGAAACTTCCCTGTGATGAGACCAGGGCTGCATAGAACCAGAAGGACGAACACCAACCCCACCCAATAAGGCCTCCCTTGAAGGGGATGAAGGAGAGAACAAGAGATCAGCATTGCAACACATCACTGAACCTCCAAGGGTCCCCGGGGAAGGTTGCTGCCCCATGTCCTGCCCCTCAACCCCATTGATTCCAAGGTCAGCCTCCTCTTCCTCACTCCCAAATATAGGAACTGCTTCAATCCTGCAGATCTCCTGAAGGAGGCCGCAGAAAAGTGAGTCCCTGTTCTGGCTTGGGGAGGACAGCACTGGGACAGACAGATCTCCAGGCTCCAAGACCCACACTACCATCCCCTCAGATGGAGGGTCACTACTAGCAGGCACACTCCTGATGTCACCACTGGCATGGGAGCCAGCACCAATCATAATCTCCAGTGACAAGGGAAGGGATGCCTGGGAGGGAACAGAATTACTGGGCATAGGAGAACCCTCCAACTCTGAGGAGTTGGGCAGCCAGCCAAGATCAGTCTCCCAATCTTCTTGCTCTGGAGAGAAGAAGATCCAGAAGACCTCCAGACAAGAAGTCCCAGAGATTTTCCCACCCACGGTGTCACTTGTGGTGCAGCAGGAGGGCCCAGTATCACAAATGGTGCTGATCGCCAGAGCTGCAAATGTCCCAGGGATACAGAATGGCACTGGTGGGTGGTGCTGGGAGCCATCTGTGTTGGGCCCAGCAGGTGTGGGCCATGACACCTGGGGAACCTGCCCCTCTGAGGAGATGACTGCCTGTGTGTGTTGCTCCCAGCCCAGCCCCTGAGATGCCCAGACCAATCCTCCAGCACTGCAGAAGAGACCTCCTCCCTGGCAAGGCTAGAAGAAGAGGAAGCCCTCTCCTCACATGTCTGTATAGAATCAGGAGGGGATCTGAAGGAAGGATGGAGAGACCTTTACTTGGAGTCCCTCATACAGCAAGGAGGCCCCCTCCTCACAGGTCTGTATAGAATCAGGAGGGGATCTGAAGAAAGGATGGAGAGACCTTTGCTTGGAGTCTCATACAGCACTGCCCTCCTGAAATCAGTGGATCGCGGCTGACTTTCCATGAGTAGTGCTCCAGTGCTCCACGGTCCATGGAGAAGCAAGCATTGCAACTATCGATATCTTGAGAAGGATCAAGGCAGGTGAGGTATTAGTCATGCTGGTCCATGATGGGCATCTGCCAGGGACACTGGCTCATAGGAGACCAGTCTGCCTTGGAAGAGTGCTTTTTGTCACTGGACAAACCAAAAATGACTCATGGTAACTAAAATAATAATAAGAAACAGACTTGGCGCTGCTTCAAGAAAGAAAAAGGAAAGGTCTTATCAGATTCCTGCAGAAAACGGTACCAAGTTACTAGCAGAGGGCAGAACTAGAATGGAGCAAAAATGGTAACAAGGACATCGACACAACTAACTAGGATGCAATGTCACAGATTAAATTTCTTCAGCAAGTGCACCAATGCAGCAAGAATATCCGGAACTGGGAAGGAAGAAGCCAGAGAAGGCAAGGGGGGCAGCAAGGTCAGCACCCAGGGTGGGGGCTGACCAATCGAGCAGACTCGAAAGACCGTTAGGCCTATTCTGCTGGCATTTTAGTATGTTAGTAAGTGTGAGGTGCTGCACTCTCAATGGTGGGAGAAGTAGAACTGGGGTGGAGGAGGAGTTGGCTACCATTGCTGGCCAACCCGTGAGCACCACATAATGCATCAACCTCAAGGGTAGCACCACCTCTGGCACTGACTCCTCCCCCTACAAAAAAAAAAACTCATGCTGGGTGCTGTGCCTCCAGCTGTCACCCAGACAGTGATAAATGGTGAGGATTGACATAGGGAAGATTGGTGCTGTAATTACACAATTCGCATGAACTGGTAGTTACTGCAGTTACTGTTGCCTCCTTTCTGCCTCAAATCAATTCTTTCTGGCAAATGTAAGTATGTGTGTCTCACTTTGCAACACATGTTACATGTGTAGTTATGCTTCCAATATAAATCAATTTTTCTAGTAGTTAATAATTTTTATTACGTTTGAAAAATAATATCAGACATAGCCAGGTACATAAAGAAGATACAGCATGACACATATGCATACACATTGACTGCAGTGTCATTATATAATTGACAAAGTCTAGCCCATAGAAAAGGACATTGCTAAATAATGATACAGTAAGAAATTATACAGTGAGTATAAATCAATGTTTCTGTTGCACTTTGCAACAGTTGTTACATGTGTAGTTACACTTCCAGCATAAATTAATGTGTGTCAAATGAGAAACGGTTGTGGCTGCATGTGTAACTACCACTTCATGCAAATTGTATAACTACACACCAGTCAAATGTGAAAGTAATTAACAACTACATAGTATTTACAGTGCAATAACAGTGTGGTTACTTCTTAGAAATGTGTGTCTAACTACATACTATGCAAATGTAAAACTAATTACCAACTACATTGTAGTTACATGTAACTACACAGTACTTACATAGCAGTTACATTGTAGGTATACAGTAGTTACAGTCTAGTTAAGGACACTTAAAATAAAGTGTTACCCCATGGCTCATTTTGTTTGGCCGATCTCAGGCTGGCTGTAGGGGATGCTAGGATATGTAGTTTGCTGTTATGGTGGGAGGGGGAGGGTCACAGACTCAAACAGATAAAAACTATTACTATACACAATAGATAAAAAAATCTGTTCCCCTATTTCAGGTGCAGTACAAATAGCAAGAGATCTGCCCTCTTGAGTTCTCCTTATAAAAGCCATATATTTCTGTTCATTTCCCATCCATATTTATGGTGACATAATAGAGTATTGAGCCTTTTTGTGGACCGACATCCTGAATAAGCACATTTTGTTTTCTTTCCTTCAGATGCTCGGACCTTTGCCCTTCAGCTGTGTGTCAGCTGTTTTTCAATTTAATGTTTTTTGTTTCCTTCATCACTTCACTTCATTCTCTTTGTTTACTTATCATTCAGATAGCAGTGATGGCTATTCTTTTCTGGAGTGCATACTATAATTCCTGGTGATTATGGAGAAATGAGATCTCTGTATTCATTGACCCACTCTTTGTTTGTTCCAGTTGGTGTCATGCTGTGCTTGTACTATAGCCTATACCTCAAACATTTTAGCATGTATCTTAAACATTTGTTTCCCACTTCCAGTTTCAGTTTTGGACATCAATGTTTTCTACTCTTACATTCGCTTACCATTGCTACCATCAATATTGGAGTCAATTTCTTTTGCAGCAATAGTTCAAGCAGGTTGCTGTGTCATACAACTGTATGCTTCTGATGCATGGTTAAATTTGGAGAGCCATTTACCTTCTTTCTTCATTTCAACTGACAGGTTTTTGAATTTGCATGTTCCATGCAGCTCTCAGTGATCCAAGGTGGGCTATCTAGTACCCCCATACATGTATTTCCAAACTGCCTTAACTAAGGCATAAACCACAACTGGTGACAAACTAGGGCAATTGTGTGTTGGAAATTTAGGCCTTGAGGCAGGGGCTTGAGTTTTCCCCAATTCCTTCAATTGCAACTTCCCTTTCCCCTACATTTTCACACTTGACTAACTTCTTTCCTTCTTTGTCAGTGAGTTGCCTTGGAAGCTCCATCTCTGAGAAGCCTTTAAAAGAACTGGTGGAATTGTTCCTGTGTTGTATCCATAGAGCTACAGTATATGCTTCTTCCTGAGAAGCAGCGACTCATGTGCATGTCCCTTTAACAAACACTGGGGCTTGCTAGGAGCTTAGTACATCATAAAGGTGAGGTTCTAGCTCTCTAAGAGGTTGGAATTAGCCAGTTATCATTTGCACGTATGGGTATGCCTCAATACCAAAAATAATGGACTATTCTCTATTCAGGATCAAATAATGAAGAGTGTCTAATATTCAGGGCTATTGGTATTCATAGAGTCATTAAAAAAAAGGAAATAGTAAACAAAACCTTTCCTTTCCAAAACCTAGGTGGTCAGTGCTAGTCCTATGACCACATCCCACACTCTTTAGTCTTATGGTGTTCTTACCTCCACCCTGGTCCTTCTGGGCTACAAAAATCCTTTCTGGCATTCTGTCAGTCATTTCTGAGTAACACAGTCTTTCCCAAGTCCTTCATCTACCCATAAAAAACCTCCTGGGCCCTCAAAGGAGAAAAACAAGACTGGGCAACACAGGTCCTTAACAGATGGCCTCCCCAGCACATGATACAGTACAATAATTATTGGGTTTCATGTTTTTTTCCACTGAAAAACCCATAGCATAATTTGCCATAATAAAGGAATGTTTATTATGGAAAAAACAAGCCCGGTTTCCATTCTTCTGCCCATGAGCCAGCACCAGCCGCCACTCTTCTGCACAGCCAGAAGCCAGAGACCAGACTGCCACTCTCACTCAGTGGTAAGTACATTTAAAAAAAAAGAAACAAATGGCCACACAAACCACTACTGTACTTAGCCTTATATAACCACACAGCCAAAAAGAAAAAAAGCAACCCTTTCTTCCAGCAGCCGCGTCTGACCGCTGATCCTGCTGAAACCCAGTCAGATGGCAGCTGCACGGAGATATCTTCTATTTTATTTACATCATTGCTGTGGTGGAAAAAAACAAAACCCCACAATTATATAAAATAAAATATGGGGTGGTGTGTAAACTCAAATTTTACACACACCCTCAGTGTTGGATACCAAGATAAACACTTGAGCTTCACTCTTGGGGTTTATGTGGCATCCAACATCTTGAGGGAGGTGTAAAATTCTTGCTACACACACCACTCCATATTTTATACTATATTTATAACAGTATTTTTTCTGAACAATCATTTGCTATCTGCTGCTACCAAAATGCCAGCTCTTAAGCCATTTGGCACTGTCAGATTCACATGAGAGGCAGACAGTCTTAAAGGATTACAGTGGAGCTCACTTATGCACATTATTACACCATGCTCACTACATCTCCTGTCTAACTGACTGACAGTTCTGATTAGCTCATCAGCAAGTGGTGCAGTCGGGGGCAAACAGAGTGGCCAGGATAATTGCCCCCATCAGGTATCAAGGATTTGGTCACAGGAGATCAGAGAGCTGGGATGACCCTCTATTCCTAAAGAACAGAAAAACAAGACCAGGAGGGATCTATTCCATCAAGGCTAAGCCATTCACAATGGCCAAACAGAGTGATGACTCACTCACTAATGTATCAGCAAGTTTATTTGAAGTCAGTGATTTATGGAACAGTAAGAAGCTCAGAATTGAGGTGTCTCTGGTTAAGGAGTGATAACAAGCCCCTTCAGCATTTTGTGATGAACTCATAACTTTATCAGGGTAAGTTTAAAAACAAAATTATTTAATCAACAAATGTTCCTTTGTTTACATATCTACAAATATACTTCTTACTGCAGTAGAGAACTAGACACACCTCCCTCTTAAACTAATGTTTGGAAAAAGTCTTTCTCACTTCATAAGTAACATACTGTATTCATCTGCTGTGGTGGACCTATGGAGTGACATGGTATGTTTTCAGTGGGTTCATTATTTGCAGCGCTTGTTAACTAGACATACATGTTTGCTACTTATAGCTCTCTATGCTACTTAGATTATGACACCACCACTTATTTACCTAAAAACACAAAACAAAAAAAGAGTTGTATAACATTAAAGTTATTATAAACCTTGTTGGCTATACTGTTGCCTCATTTGCTTCGCAGTGGTAAAAATAGTGTAAACTTACTTCTTACATTGTTTAAGTCATCTGCTGTGTGAGGGGTGGGACTTGGGAAATTAAGAAATGTCTCCCATTTAAAACACCTAGTTGCATGCACAGCTGTGTGGAGGGTGCAGAAACATCTCTGCACATGCTTATTGGGCTAAAGATTGGACTTAGTACATGGGGAGACCTGACACTCAAAGTCACTTTTAATGTCTAATACTCAAAACTGCTCATGTTTTGCAGAATTTGTGGATATAATTAGCAGTGTAAAAAATGCTAAAAGGTGGCTTTATGAGAAATAAATGTAAAGAAGTTTCTGGGAGGGCATGGATATGTGTGTGTGGTTTCATGTGGTAACTGTCTAATATAAAAGATAATTATGGCAACCAAACCGATGAGAATAAAAATAAAACTGCAAAGTTTTGTACTATCTCTAGTTGCTATTTTCTAAGGACAAAGTGGATTTGAACTCTAAAACCCATATTAAATGTAAAATCTGGATTACAGGATAGCATGTCTGAGTGCCCCTTATAGTACCTGAAAGCAGCCCTTTCCATTTTGGAGTAGTGCTGTGAAACATTCGTCTTCCACCAGTGGAATTCCAGCAAAAGTTGGAATTTCACTTCAGCAAAATTTTGGAATTGAGTTTGACTTATTTTGCAAAAATTTTGACTTGAACCACAGAATGAGTGTATGTATTGTGAATTTGTAGATTAAACTGTGATTTTGTATGCTGTGGCATTGACTGCTCTATTTTCTGGAAATAATTACATGTATTGAGATGTTTCCATATTAAACTGCAAATTAGAATTTCTGTGAACAGACACTGCTCTGATATTCGTAAATGGCTGTATGTATTGCAAATTTATTTATGATGTTGTGATTTTCAATTTCATGGTAGTTACTACTTTCTGCTCAGCACATCTATAAGAACTGTACATTAAGTGTGAGAATTGGATAACTAAGGGTCAGATCCACAAAAGGCCTCCACAGATACAGAGGGTTTTATGTGCCTTTTGGGTGCCCCTTCTGCAGGGAAAGGTGACCCTGATGCATCCACAACAGGCATGTATGCTTCCTCCACAGCTGATACAACTTTGGCCGATCATTTTGCAACATTTGGATGCACTTGGACAGACAGGGAGGTGTTCACCATGCTGCAGAGTGAAGCTAAAAAAGGTGGCTGAAATGCTAGTTAGGTTGTCCTTTTAACTATACCAGGTTGGACCCTAATGTAGCACCTACATAAACCCCTGCCTTGCTGCCTTATGTTCTCTAGTGCCCAACCTGTGCGTCTCTCACCTTGACCCTAGTCATACAACCTTGCATTGAGGGCTATAGGTGACTGGCTTACATGTTGTTTGTGAAAATAAGGAATTATGTAGCCAATCCCCTGCTCATTGCAGCACAGGAGATCCACTGTCATGTAGACATTTGAATGCCTGATGTCTTGTCCTGTACAACTCCCTGACCCACCTCTGATTCTTCCACAGTTCACTAAGTGTGGATACCAGTATGTGCACCAGCATCTAAGGGTGGAGGACTACACACATCGGATACATGCAATTAATTCATACAGTATCTTGAATGCCTGGATTGGTACTGAGAGATACAACAGTGTAACTGGAAATACATTGGTCCCCATGCTTGCCCATGTTTCCAGCCTCATCCCACCCATCAAACACTTCATGGTATCCAGTGGTTCATCTCTTTGCCCCACTTTCACCCCGAAGGAGTCAAGCACTCCCTGATATGCAGTGACTTCCCTCACTACCTTGCCCCTATGCAGAGTTGAGTGCTACCAGATATGTAATTACCTCCCCCCCTGCACTGCTCTCACTCTGGAGTAGTGAAGTGCAGTGAGATATGAAATAATCTCACATCCTTGTTCTTCACAGACCCTAGAGACATTCAAGTTGCTCCCTGGTGGCAATGAATGCCCCCACCAGTTGCTGTCCTCCTCACCAATCCCCCTGTGCCCCAGTCAAATGCATGCTAGCAGACCAATCCAGGACTTTAATGACACATGCCCTTTAACCTTGTCCGAGCCCACAAGGCAGGGTTAATAACTGTAGCATCTACAGTAACCTGATTACAATAGAAAATGTCTTACAAATAACAACACAAAACAGCAACTAGTTGCTTCAAAAGCACTTAAATCAAAGTGTAGCAAGGTACTTTTCCTTTTATTGCTAAATTATCTATGGTGGTCACAATTTTCAACTCCAGAAGACTTTCTCAAGATGCCCTTGGTTTTATATTCAAATTTACAAGTTTATTAATTAACAGGCAGCACATTGAGCAGCACTGCAACTTTATATTCTTCACCAAGCAAGCACTTTACAAGTGTAAACAGAAGCAGACTGAAGGATATTTGAGGGAGCTGGTTGTTAGTGAGAGCCCTTCACCTTCTTGTCTGGTGCCTGCAAGTTCAACCGGTTGGTGCCTATAAGGCTCACCAGTGACTGCACAGCTCATGGAGTCATTTATTTTTTCCATGGAATTAAACTGAGAACCATGGAATTTTGACCCAAACAGTGGAACATAGCTTTCAACTCCCTGCTTCAAAAATCCAGGGACAAAATCAGGAACACATGACCAAAATCAGGGACACATCTTAAAAGGTAATATCAATTCAACATGTTGTTACAACAACTGGTTTACAGTAGTGATAAAAGCATTTTCTGATAGAGAACTAGGCTGCAAAACTATTGTCTGAGAGAATTTTATTATTTGAATCTCTGCTCTTCGGTGGCACAAGTGCCAGATTTAAGAGGTATAGAGGAAATTTCTAATGCAAAATCAGGGAACTCCCAGAAAATCAGGGACAGTTGATAGGTATGCAATGGAATTGAAACACTAACCTAAAACACCATTGGTTTTTGATGTTCATTAGGGACAGCAGTGAAGTTTTAGAAGTGGAAGAAATCTATAGTGAATACACCTTTGAACCTTATGATATTACCTACTGGAAGATCCACACATCACCAAGTGCTCATGAAATAACATTTTGCCAAATGAAGTACAGAACTATGGAACAACTACATCAACCTGCAAGAAGTTAAACAAAGATGTGCTATAAAGGAGAATTCACTCTACAGGAGTCTGAGTGAAATGGGTCTGCAAATACGAACATACAAACACACAACATTTGCCAGCAGATAAAGGCCTAGAAGTCTATCAAGTCTGTTTGAATGTGCAGCTAGCACACCTTATTCTGCAGCTGCTCCTCTCTTCCACCCTTCCCCTCCATTGACCTTCCCCATGCCCTGTCCCAGCCCCTTTTGAAGCAGTCCACTCTTCTACTGGATACCATTTCTGCCGGTAACGCATTCCACCCAGCTACCACCCTCTCTGTAAAAAAGTGTCTCCTCATCCATCTCCCTCCTGAACCTTCCTACCTCTAGTCTCATATTATGGCCCTGGTTGTCCTTCCCCTCCCTTACTTTGAATAGCCCCACTGTATCTGTCTGGTTTATTCCTTTTATGTACTTAAAGGTTTCAATCATGTCCCCCCTTCCCTCCTCTCCACCAGTGAGTACATGTTCAACTCCCTCAGCCTCCTCTTGTATGATAAGTCCCCAGCCCCTCGATCATCTTTGTCACCCTGCAGTGCACCCCCTCCAGTAACTTAATGTCCCTCTTCAGATATGGGCGCCAGTACTGCACGCAGTACTCCAGGTGCGGTCTAACTAATGACCTATACAGTGGCAGAATCACCTCCTCTCTCCTCAAGGATATACCCCTTGCAATGCAACCCAGCATTTTGTTGGCCTTTGCAGCTGCCTTCGATTCCTTTAGGTACTCCTCCCTGTCCTCCCCCTCCCTGTTTTCTTGTACCTGCTAAAGGCAGCTCTTTTCCTCCTTACCTTTTCCAGGACCTCTGTGCTCACCCAGCTTGGTTTCTTAGCCCTAGCCTTCTTGCTCTGGGCCTTGCTGCAGGTTCTGGTTGCCTCCACTATCCCCAGCTTTATGAGCTCCCACCTCTGGTTAGTGTCCATACTAGGCTGAATTCTGGCCAGGTACCTTTTTACCACTTCCCCCATCCTCCCAAAGTTGGACCTCCTAAAGTCCAGCACTCTTGTGCCAGATTCCACTCCTTCCTTGCCCATATCCAATGTGAGCCATACTGAGTGGTGGTCACTTTTTGATTAGTGATGATAAAATGCATATTGTTGACCAGGGGAAGTCATCAGGGGAGGAAGCAAACTGTTGAGTAACAAGAGAAGATAAGAGTGGGCTAAAGAAGGCCCACCAATCAGTTGTGAGTAGGATCAGACCAGTGGAGGTTAAAAGAAGCAATCTCAAACTTCCCATCGCAAGAAAATTCCATTGAGTGAATGTCCCAGTCAGGAGTGTAGTGTCTACCTAGGGTCATCTGAAGGTTTCAGCAGGAGTAACTCAGAACTGCAGGAGGCACTGGTGGTTGGAGCCAGGAAGGTGATCAAAAAGTGGGAATGAACCCAGTAGGAAGACGGTAGCAGAGGATAAAAGGTAAGAGAAAGAAGTGAGAAGCTAGTTAAGAGGAAAAGGTATGAAAGGTAATCCATAGGGTCAGGTTGCATGAAATATCAACATTGTGATATTTTAGCAACATCCAATTTAGGGAATTGCCACAAAGTAAATTGTAGGCAGTGCAGGGTTTCCTAGTAAAATCCTATCTAGGGTATCAGAACAAAGCAAATCAGATTTGAGTAGTGTTAAGCAAGGAACACAAACAATGCATTAAATACCAAATATTAACCTTTATCTTACAGAGCTACATGCACACAAAAATGGTTGGATGTGGAGGGAAAACAGGGTGTGTGGGACTGTGGTGAACCAGACAGTGCTCTATGAGTTCGGTCACTGTCTTAATTGTAGAAGGGTCCAGGTCATGAGCACGGAGCTGGAAGCCATGAAGATTGAAATATGCCACTTCAGGGTTACAGTCTCTGGGTCCCATAGATCACTACTGTCACAACAATCTCCATGGCCTGCACTAGCTAGGGAAGAAGGCTGGTCAGTGGTGGAGGGGTGGGGAGAGAAAACAGGAAAGATTAAGTCACTTGAACAAGGGCCATGCACAAGAAATAGGTTCATCTTATTAGAACAGAAAGAAACCAAATTAACTCTCACAAGGGAAGATGGGACCAGCATGCTTAACAGGCAGGCACTTCTGCATAGCATGTCAGGGAGTGTGGGCCTAAGGGAGTAAGATAATTATATAGGTAGTGGGGGATCATTTGTAAGGGGCAGTGGGAAGGAGTTGGGACTTGCAAATGATGGTAAAGAGGCAGTCTACTGCATCCCTGGGGTGGCAGCAAATAGACATAGCCAGGTGGATATAACTTAAGGGAGCAGGGAAGGGAAGGCCAGATCTAATTTTGAGTATGCACACTAATGATCTGAGCAGGAGGAGCAGGGAGTGGATCAACAGATGTTCATGCTCTGTGGAAGGTAGTAATAGACAGAACAAAAGCAGAGAGTTAGCATAAACCTTAGACTGTGGAGTTCTATAGATTGCTTTAATCCAAGCAAACATATTTGGGACCATTCCAACATTTGACAGGGTGGACTCCAATAATTTCCAGTCCACCCTGTCAAAGATCTTCTCTGCATCCAATGCCACCAAAGCAGCATCTAGTTCTGCTGTCTTATCCATTATATTCAATGTCTTCCTAATGCCATGTGTTATTTCTTCCTGAGTAATTTCATACTCCTGATTTTGTACTTGCATTTCTGATAGTGTTGGGAAGCTAACTTTACTCAAAAATTGCCATATCAGCTCCTGTGAGGCACTATATTCCACTGTATATAAAGATTGATAATGATCTTTTAATATTTTGACTTTTGTATCTGTATAGATGATGCCATCCTCATAGTGTAATTATGTTATTAATTTACTTGCCTCCTAGCATTTTAATTGCTAGGATAGTAATTTTTTCTGGGGTCTCACCTATGTAAAAATGTTTTACTTTGGATCTATTTAATGCTGATCTGGCTTTAATTTCTGTCACTAGGTTATATTTGTTTTTTGTAACCACCAGAGGCTCGATTTTCAATCAGACCATAGATCGATGTAAGTTGCACCAATCTACAGCTTCAGCAAACTCTGGGTGCATCAGGGACTATGAACCTTATTTTATAAAACTGGAGGGCCCTGTGCCAATGTCCCAAGAGTTGCCACAGCTGCAGGGTTGCACCAAACATTTGGCACATCTGCATGTTTGACAGAGGGTCAAGTCAAGATCCCCACCCAGTGCAACCCTAGAGGTGCAGTGAAAGTGTGAAGGGTGAAAATGCAGGCAAAGAAGGGGACTGGGGCAGAGGGTGCACTGGGGGTACCATAGGGGGGTGATGGGGGCATGGCAGCTGTGTCATGGTGCTAAGGTGGAACCAGGCAGGGGTGCCATGCACTGTTGAAGAGAGTCAATCAGTTCAGGCGGGGGGGGTTGAAGGATGGACTGTGACCTGGACCCCAGGTAGAAACAGCCCTGGCACCTGCCCCATAGGTGCTATAGTCCCCTATACGTGGCAGGTGGCAGTGGCTGCAGGTTTTGGGCTGCAGGAAGTGGAGGGGAACATTCCCCTGGGTACTGCAACAGCCCCCTGGTACTCTGCCCCTGTCAGGCTGCTGCCCATCTACAGTGTTGGGGACTGTGGCACCTATGGAGCATGTACCTGGGCTGCTTCCACCTGGGGTCGAGGTCACAGTCTGTATGTGTTAACCCCTCTCTGCCTGGGCTGAGTGCCTCTCTTCAGCTGTACATAGCACCACCACCAGGTGCCACCTCAGCACTCTGACACTGCTGCCATGGTCCCATCATCCCTTATGACACCCCCAGTAATCCCTTTGCTCCCAGTCCCCTTCTTGAAGTCACCCCCATCACCTCCTTGCCTGGCAGTGGTGCAGGGCCTTTAGACCAGCTCCTAGCTGGGGTAAGGTTAGCCCCCATCCAGTTGTAACCATGGCAGGGCTTCTAAAATTCCAAAAAAGTTGATGGTGCAGCCCTGCCATGGTGCAAGCCCCATTGAGACCTGGCACAGGGGTGTTTCTGCTTCAAGGCTGGCACAGGGTGTCTTTGGTGCATGACATCCCAGTTTTGATGCAGCCTGCATTCAAAAATCAAGAATGCTGCAGACTTTGATGCTAGATGCTACTTGTATCACAGCCCTTTGACAAAGGCACCTTGTGCCAAAGTTTTCACTCTGACAATGGAGCCCCAAGTTTTCCAGATTTATGTCTGACTCAGATTGTATGTATATTCATTCTCCTTTTTTATTTTTTCTTCCAAATGCTTGCATTGTTCATTATGTTTTTGTCCCTATATGTTTTATAGGAGATAGTGTGTGCTTAGATTGTGGGTTTTAATGCTTCCCATATAGTACATGATGATATATAATAGGGGCAATTGTCTTTGAAATAATTAATTAATTCAACTTTCATAAAGTGCTCAAAATTTGGATCACTGAGTATAATCTGATCCACTCTTCATATTCTATCCCTTTGAAATTCCCCATTCAACTCTATATTCTAAAACACAGGAGCATGGTCCAAGATTAATACTGGACCATAATCAAACTCTCTAATATTTTTCACCATACATGCTGAAACTAAAAATACAATCTATTCAACAGTATACTCTAAGCACTTGAGAGAAAAATGAATAAACTTTCATGCTTGGGAATCTATGTCTATACGGATATACTAATCCAAAATCTTAGACATATTCCTTCATGATTTGTATTGTTTTTTGTTTTGTTTTGTTTCTTGTTTCATAGGGTCAACCTTAACTTTTCTTTGCACTAGCCAGCAGAACAAGTTGATTCAAAATTACACTAGCCCGCAGATGGTTGCACTAGCTCACAATTGTAATGGTAAATTTTGATTACTTATACAGTAAACAATTCCAGCCAAGAAATGCTCTGGTTATTGCACATTTATCCTGCTTCCACATTGCTTCCAGCCCCAGCAGAAAAAAAGACTGCAATGCCATCACACACAGTGTGCCTCCCCTCCATTGTTTTGTACCATGGCCTCCTCTTTTCCTCTTTCTGCACCCCCAAACCAGAGGATAACACAGCAGCAAATGTTAAGTCAAGCAGACCTAGCTCTGAACACACAATAGCTGGCATCATCATGCACCTCATCACACTCTCATCACCACCCACAGGGCAATGAATGGAGTCAGGCAAAGAAAGACACTCTCAGCCCCATCCTGTGATCAACTGCAGCCTGGCACTTCTGGTAGTTTTCATACAGTGTCAAGTGAGCCAGGAGCACACCTAGGATTCCTCTAGGGAAGGGGCTAACAGACCTAAGGAGACTGGGAAACAGAAAACATTATGACATTTTTATTTTTAAAAGTATTGATTTTAATGTTATGCCACAACAGTAACAGATGTTTATAATATTCTCCTTTCATCTGGCCCGGGTAAACAGAACACAGACATGATGCTATACTACCCCTGTTTCTATATAGGATGATCTATGCACCTCAAGAATGCTTATTTTAAGTTTTCAAATTGCATATTTTATTAAGGCGTTTTGTACCATACATGCTCCAAAACTTTGTTTTTAAGATGAAAGGACATGCTGAGTAGGTTAAGGGTGGGACTGCATGGATGATGTTGGCTGGCATGATCCATTTAGAAGAGCTGGGGACCCTTACACTTGCCAGCAATGGCAGCTATGAATCTAAGAATAGTCATTTCAGAGTATGGTCTACAGTGGTGTCCAGGGAAAGTATAGAGTTGAGAGATTTGGAAGGGAAAGGGGGCAGCTGTGGCGAGGCTGGGATAAAACCCACCACCTGCTGAGCAGACCCTGTATACCTCTTAGCATTTTGTCACTGAAATGTTGGATACAGACACTAAAAATGCAGTAAAATGTAGGGAAAGTACAGAGTTGAAAGATTTGAAGGGGAGAGGGAGCAGCTATGGTGAGGCCAGTTCTGGAGACTCCATCTCTGCAAGGACATAGACAGGATAGAGGCAGTCCAGAGGAGGGCAACTAAAATGGTGCAGGGTCTGCAAGAGAAGCCGTATGAGGAGAGACTAAAGGAGCTTAATATGTATACCCTTGAGGAAAGAAGGGAGAGGGGGGGACATGATAGAAACTTTCAAGTACCTCAAGGGAATCAACAAAGTCCAAGAGGGTAGCATCTTTCAGAAAAAAGAGACTTGCAAGAACAAGGGGACACAATTTAAAAGATAGAAGGAGGGCGGTCTAGGGGCAATGTGAGGGAAGCATTATTTCACAGAAAGGGTAGTGGATGCATGGAACAGCCTTCCCTGAGGAAGTTGTGGGGTCTAAAACTGTGGGAGAATTCAAGAATGCATGGGACAGACATAAGGCAATTCTTGTGGGGGGGCAGGAAGATATAGGCTGTTGGTTAACTAGGATCTGCGGCCTATCCTGTAGGTAGGGAAATGGGCAGACTAGATGGGCCTAGCGGTCCTTATCTGCCATCAAAGTCTATGTTTCTATGTTTCTATGTTTCTATGAGGCTGGGATAAAACACTCCACCCACAGAGCAGACCCTGTATTTTCACTGAAATGTTCGATACAGACACTCAAAATGTAAGGAAATGAAGGGCACTGGTCTTAATAATGTCAGGCAAATTGTCAGACAGAGACACATGCAGAAATCTGGAAGCTAGTCATGTATCAATTTCTATCCTTGATCACATCCTGGACACTAGCTGAAAATTCTGGCAGTGGAGTGATAATTACTCTCATTGAGCCTTTTGTGGGATCCACTTCTTGAATTAGCAGCTTAGATTCAATGCAAAGAAGTGCATAGTAATGCACCTGGGAAACAAAAATCCAGGGGAAGAGTACACAATGAGGGGTGAGATACAGATAATAACACAAATGGAAAGGGATCTGGTGGTAGTCATATCAGATGACCTAAAGATGGGCCAGCAATGTGAGAAGGTAGTAAGGAGGGCTGGGGGGATACAGAGATGCATAGGGAGAGGCATCACCTGTAGAAAACAGGAAGTTGTTGGCCCTCTGTACAGACAGTTGGTAAGACCACATCTGGAGTGCTGTGTACAGTTCTGTAGACCCTGTCTCCTCAAAGACATAGACAGGGTGGAGGCTGTCCAGAGGAGGGCAACCAAAATGGTGCAGGGTCTGCACCAGAAGACATATGAAGAAATATTAAAGAAGCTTAAGATGTATAGCCTCGAGGAAAGGAGGGAGGGGGGGGACATGATTGAAACTTTCAAATACCTCAAGGGAATCAATAAAGTCCAAGAGCGTAACATCTTTCAGAAAAAGAGATGTGCAAGAACAAGGTGCTTTCTGTACTGTAATTTTTTTTTGTTTGTTTTTGGTAACCGGGTTAGGCCCACTAGGCACAAGTGCCTGTACAGACAGTTGGTAATACCACATCTGGAGTACTGTGTACAGTTCTGGAGACCCCGTCCCCTTGTTCTTGCACATCTCTTTTTGCTTTTGTTCATGCATTCCATGTAAAGCCTTGTTGTATTGTACATATCATTTGCTTTGGTTTTTCCCTTCCTCTAGTACATGTAACTAAACCCGGGTCGCCCCTGAAAAAGGTACTGCAAGGTTCCAGTGGGCCTATCTGGTTACCAAAGTTTAAATAAATAAATAAATAAATTTGAAGATAGAGAGCGGATGGCTCAGAGATAATGTGATAAAGTATTTCTTCACAGAGAGGGTTGTAGATGCATGGAACAGCCTTCCTGAGGAGGTTGTAGAGTCAAAAATGTGGGGGAATTCAAGAATGCATGGGACAGACATAAAGCAATTCTAGTGGGGGGTAGGAGGAAGCAGGCTGTTTGTTAACTAGGATCTGTAGTTATCTGTTAGGTAGAGAAATGGGCAGACTAGGTGGGCCAAGCGGTCCTTATCTGACATCAAATTCTATGTTTCTATGTTAAGTGCAGGTCTTAATGAGTTGTTAATCACACCAAGCCATCTGCAACACTGAGGGAGATTAGCAGGAGGTCTAGAGCCTGCTAAAGCAGGGACATTTTCAAATCCATTACCAGTCATGGAAAACCTGCTGTAGTCAAGAAGGACAACTAGAGGGTTAGCTGCACTAGCCCAGGCTAATTTGCACAGGTTTCGGGCTAGTAAAACAATGTTAAAATTAAGCCATGCTATTGATCTGTCCATATTTTCTAAATTCAAATTATAATCCCCTGCTGTAAGATAGGGGGCTGGGCACTGAGACAGAGACAAAAAGAAATTAAAGAAGAATATAGGGGAGTCATCATTTGATGCATATAATCCTGCTGATGTAAAATTTTGATTTTTAAATTGCATCTGCACTGTCAAGTAATGACCATCTATATTTATAATGGAATTTTTGCATTGCAATAGTAAGTACTTCTTATACCTACCTTTCTTGAGTGAGAGTCTTATGTATAATATTATAAGTATCTGTTCTAAGTCAACCAGAATACAGGAAAACCATCAGTTATTATCCCACAAATGACTACAATCATATTTTAGACACACCCACAGTAGGTTATCCACATTCTGGCAATTTCCACAGTAGGTTATCCACATTTCAGACATGCCCACAGTAGGTTTAGTCAACAGACAAAAAAGGGTGAACAAAGGCATGTTCCTCTTCAACTATTTCCTGTGAATCAGTATAGCACAGTGTGTAAGAGCTCTGAGCTGCAAATCTGAAGAATTGGGTTTAACTCCCATAGCCACCACTTGCATACTGTGTAACTATGAGCAAATCACTCAACAACTACCAAATCACTTTTAAAATTCTGGGTTCAGAAATTCTAGTTGTATAATAGTAATAACATTCAGTTAGCCAGAGTATAATTGGAATAGCAGAATTCAGTGGTTGATTAAATGCATTGGCAGACCGCCTACTGCATTTAATCATTCACTTCACTTAGTTATTCCTTCATATACTCCAGCTAACTGAATGTTATCACTTAAATATGTATTAGCTTTAAATAGACTTATACAATATTTAATGTCTTGAGTCATGAAGTGAATTTCTTGTAGAATTAATAGTCTATTCACTTAGAACTGCAATACTTTATAACACTTCTCATTTTGAAAAGCTCTCTTACTCCTTTACATTACACATGTCAAGTTTACAATAGTATCGGGGACTTGTGCTACTCGTACTTTTTTTCTTGAGTAGCTGCCTAACTCAGAAGAGCACTTTTTATTTGTGTCTATCAACTGAAAAAGTATTATTTTAAGGTATGCATTTCTAGTCCAATAGTGCTCTACTTTTACGAACATGTTTAATTTACACCCAATCCCCTGTCTATTCCACCTTCTTATCCAAATTAATAGAGAAATATGAAATATAATACAAAGATGGAGAACAAAATGAAAGGATTTATAGTTTGTTTTATTTACCCCAATCCAACCATATCCCTTTCCCTTCCCTATCTTATTTCATACTTCACATTTTATAATCCCTGTATTTAAATATTGTACAAAGAAGTAAAGAAGTAGAAGCACAAATAACCCATTTTCACCCTCCCCCACATATTTCCCCTTTACCCCATAACCCTTTTCTTTTTTATCCTTAGGACCGAGGCAAAGGAACATAATTACCCATTAAGCAAGAATTTGAAAGCTCCCCAAACTGCATATATATTTACATATCCCTTTTCTTATTTTAAAATGTTCTCCTTATTTTCTACCCTCTCCTCCCCCTCTTTTGTATGTTTTTCTTCATGATCCCTTTCTCTCCCTTTATTTGGCCCATTCTTTTCCTTTAAACATGCTCTACTAATTATGAATATTGGTTAGGTCAAGTCATATTCTCATAATCAAACTTCTTCATTTTCAGTGTTGTCTGAGCTCATATCTTGTGTCCCATGATGTCTGTCTTTTTGTTTTCTGATAATGTATGTACTTTAGTGGGTTCTTCTGGTTCTGAATTATCCCTTGACTGTGAACTCTCTTTGCTGTGTCTTATTGTACTCTTCTTAATGTGTTCTATGCTTAGATCTATTAAGATGATTACAAAGGGGAACTATCTTTCTGGTTTGTATTTTCTTTTCATGATTGTGTCTGTCTGTGAATTTCACTTTCCTCTTCATATAAATAGGGGCTAAGTGATGTGTGTCGCTGTTGAATATAAGATTTATTTGAACTCACTGTGAGTGACCTTGGATGACCTCATGAGTTGCAGAACCATGAGTGAGGTCCCAAGGTCACTCACAGTGAGTTCAAATAAATAATGTATTCAACAGCAACACATCACAGATGCGATTTATGCAATAGGACCCTTTTATTTCTTTTTTTGTTATTTTTATTTTTTAAAGTTTGGCTTTTTTTTGTGAAGTATATGGGATTGTTTTCCCCCGATGCTTTATGTGTAAATGCACCGTCGGTAGGAGGTTGCTAGGAATGGTAGTGTTGTACCTACAATGCAGCATGACACAATTGAGAATGTGTGGTTTGATTGGCTGCATTTTTGTGTGTGTGTGGGTTGATCACTTTAAAAAAAAGATGGTAGCTCCATTCTCCTTTAGCGAGAAGCCCCAGTATTTCTAGAGATGGCACTTGTTTTTAGTAAAGTGATTTTATTTTTGCTCTGTGGTTGATCTTGCCATTTACTTATTATTTATCTGGTTGCTCCTGTCAAGTTGTGGCAGTGGTATTCATGATCATCTGCCACTGTTGGGAGCCTATCTAGTCAGATGGAGGAAACAAAAGAATGGAGAGAAGAGAGTGAGTGAATGGAAAGCTGCTGTTTTTTCCCTAACATACAAAAGAGGTCAGTTTTAGCTGTTTGGTTGTTCCTGCCACTTCAATGAAAACCTCAAGTTTAATTATCTAGTAGATCCAGGGTTTCACGGTGATTTTTGGTTAGGAGCAGACAGCAAGTGTGATCATGAGTGGGTCTGTGATCGGAATGCTACATATGTACTCTTTCAGTGTAGGGAGGTGGGCGTGGCATGGGATTCTCGCTGGCAGCTTTGTCACAGATTTGCAAGGGTATTTTTTAAGTATGGAAATTGTAATTTATACAAAGAACAGATGAGTATGTGTCAGTGCAGCTAGTTATGATAGCTGTAGCGGGAAAGCAAGTGCAGCTGCATGTTGATGGACTGTGTTATGTACAGGTAGGAGCGGAGTTTGGAGCAATGAGTTGAACCATGATGTGAGTGAAAAACACAAGAACTGTTAAACAGAACAAAAGGCAAATGGAGATATAGTAGGGAGAGTGAGGAGTGTTTCTGTTTTATGTGACTACGTGGTAGATGGGGTGGGTGAGGGGATGTCAGAAAGGAGAAGTTCATGGGGGATTGATTGACAGTTAGTTTTCATGGTTCCTGAGGTTTTATGCTAATTAGGAAGTCAGGCACTGTGATTGATGTTAAGGTGTTAAATAAATGGTAGTTGATTGACACTAGCGTGTTAAATAAATGGTGGTTCTATGATTTATTTAACATCCATGAAAATAAACCCATTTATTTAACTGTTTATCCACCCACACCTATTGCATACAGTGATCGTTATCATAGATTCTGCTTCAGAAGATGGAGTAAATATCATAGTTCTACCATATATTGTTACTTTGAATTTGACTTGGGACAACATTATGAATTTTAAATTCTCTCTCCATTGTAAGTCTTTTACATTTTGAAAGGCTTTTCATTTTTTGTCTAGGTTCTGGTTGTAGGTCTGGGTACTTGTGTGTTCATAACTTTAACACGCAATCTCTTTTCTAATCTTGCCTTGCAAAACAATTGTTCGTTATCCTGAAATTTAAATGGATTCACAAAAACAAACCTTGGGAGATTTCCTTTATAGTTGGTACTTCTGCAACCTCATTTTGCTCTAGCTATTATCACTTTGTTGGTAGGATATTCTCCACACAATGCTTCAGTTAGCAAAGCTTCAAAATATGAAATTCAGTTGGTCCCTTCTACACCTTTCAGGATCTCTCTAACTTTATATTACATGTGCATGATCTTGTCTCCATCTCCTCAACTTTCTCCTGTAACTCTAGATTCTTTACTGTTATTGAATGGATATATGTAGTGGTGCTTTTTCATCCTCTATCTTACTTACTCAAACTACCAATTCACTTGTTCTTGTGTTCAGTGATTCTGTTTTGCAATGGATGTTACCTGTTCATTTAGTTGCTGAACATGTTTTTCATATTATGAAAACTACCTCTCAGATCATTCAATAAAGTATTACTAGGAGCTTCCTTGGGTTCCTATTCTTTACTTTCACTGTCTTGTCTGCCTCCAGAACAGGGCCCAATCCATCTCCCTTTCCTATTTTAAGTGTTACTGCATTTTTAGTTTCCATCTTTGTTTTATTTCCTTTATGACCAATCATTTTATGTTCAATCTTATTGGGGTTTTCTTCAGAGTTTGCTATATATATTATATTTTTCAAAATATAATTTGTGATTTTATTTATTATTATTGGTTTTTTTTATTGTTTAGACTCAGTAGATTTATTTCCTTTTAATTTTGATTCCAGTTTAAAGAGTATTGTTTTCCTGGCTGTTTCTTTATTATTTTGTATATTTTCAGCTTTTATTTTGTTTGATTTTCCTGATTTTTCCCAGCTGCTATTTCTTCAGTACAATGAACATGTTTTGACATTATCACATCCGTTGTTATATCTGAAGATCAATTGAATTATCCACTAATTATAACCATGGACTTAATTATTATTATCAGTATTATTACTTGTAAAACTGAGGGGAAGCAGACATCATTACTTAGGATTATGAACAATTTCAAGCAAGAATACGAAATGTAAAGCTGTTCCATCTGTTAATTTTGATTATTAACCTTATTACCTTTCATTTCAGAGTTGCTTCATGTTCTTGAGTAGCTCATGTCATTGCTGGAAAATCTTATCTTAAAAGAGATCTCTCAAAGCAAAAAGAGCAGTGTTGTTTATACAATAGAAGGAATGAATATGGGTGGGGTGAAATAGTACAGACCAAGCTTGATATTGACTGTAAATAAGGCAAACTATAGGTACATGAAACATATCCATCAAGCAGATTACAGTTTTTGTACAGTTTAATTCTATCACAAGCACTGATGTTAAACTTCTAGTTTCTGGCTACTTCCTTTGTTTAGACAGTTTTCCTTGCTGCTTTTTCAAAACAATTAATACAGTGCTTCTTTGCCATCTCCAGGTAATATACCAACAATTCTTGGTATGTTTATTAGTGTCACACAAATACAAATCCTATATATCAGTAGCCAAGACACACATTACTAGCCAAAGGTTAGTGAAAAAAAGAGGTAAAAGAGGAAAAATTAACTTCAAATTAAAAAGGAATCAAATAAACAATCTGATCTTTTTGTTTTAGTAGTTAAGTCACCTTGTGTCCCAGTCATCCACTTTTGCAGACTTTTGCAGACTTTCACAGATGAGTAGTAAAGCATGTTTATTACACCCTCAGTGCTACTGCAGAGTTGCCTTCCAAGCTGATTCTCAAGTTCTTTTCTGCTTGTATTTGATTGCCATACTATGGCAGTGCTACCATAGGATCAACAAAATCTACATCCACATCTTAGTACAGCTATTAAATGTTAATATTTAAATAGCTATATATATTGCTGACATATGACCTTAGTCATAACAAACGTCTCTTTGTCTTCTGAATAAAGCTCTGTGCAATATCTTGCAGCATCATGTTTCTCTTTAGTGTGCAGGTTCTGCTGCTGTTTACTGCTTACTGAGTCTGGGGCTGGATAGAGTTAGTAAAAAAGCAGTGAAAATAATTATTCCCTGAGTAAATAGTTGTGATAACACTAAAAACAAAATTAAAGCAGAAGTGGAAAGATAGGCAACAACTGCATTATACTGCGTTAATATTTTCTTCCTTTTTACATATAATATCTTACCTGTTTGTCTGCTGATTTTCATCGAAATGGCCCTCCATTAGTTCATCTCAGTCACTGTGTGGCTCGTTAAATGCAGCTCAGCATGTGAAGAATTTGCTGCAGTTCAAGGCAGATGGATTCAATTAGTTTAACTGGTTAATTGATTTAGCAGTCATTAGTAGTTCTTTTAACTTTTTACCACTTAATGATTTATGTTTTAAGCTTTATGCATTTAATATGATTTCCATTTATTTTTCCAGTTTGCATTGTTGCTTTGTGTAAATAATGCCATCCTTTTCACAAAGTTCCTGAGACATACAGAACTACAAATATAACACAAAAATGGTGCAGACTGGTGGATATAAACTCACAATGTGTACAGTCTATAATGTGCTCTGCAAGTTCACTCATTCAAGCAGAAAGTAAGAGACTGAATAGAGGTTTCAAAGTACATAACAATGATGAAATAGTAATGTCTGAGGGGGTCAAAATTAATTTCCAAATTGTCCCTTGTTAAAAATATATTGTAGTCTGTGAGGAAAAAAGTTCACACAGCTATAGTCAATGCTATATTTAAATGGCACACTATAGCAAATATCAAATACACTCTGGATGTCTGCAAGTTAATGCTTTATGCCTTATATGTTACCATCTTTACTTCATTTATATTTTTTAATGATTTGTAGCTTTGCATTACATTAAGGGAGTGCTGCCCATTACAATCCTTCAGGTAGCGATCATTTTCCCACTCTCCATTCACATACAGCATATCTCTGAGAATAGCATCATCTCTGCTAGCAACTACTAGCTCTACTACTCAGATGCCATTCACTCAAGCACGTTTTACTGTAGACAATGAAAAGCACCAGAAATCACTGCTGAGCTCCCAATATGTAAGGCCAGATTCACAAAAGGCAAATCAGGTTGCAAGGCAACTTGCATGGGAAAAAATGGTGCAAGTAGCACTTGCGTCCTGAGTTGCATCCGGGGGATACACATAGGCAGCCTGCGACATGCTGCAGGCTGCCTACGCCCAACTGCACCTATGCACCATAAACCTCCTTGTGACATGGCGTAAGGGGGTTTATGGCAGCATTTGCACCCTATTCAGGTAGGGTGGCTGCTATGTCCACAAATGGGATTCAGAGACAACCACCAGTGAACATCTGTCAAAGACCAGTTACGCCACCAAAAAGGTGGTCTAAGTGGTCTTTGCTGTTCACTGGAGGTTGCCACTGTGCCCCAGCACCACATCTCCTGTGGGTTGCAGCCCCCCCATGGGCTCCAGGACCTAGGCATGGCATGCACTGTGCCAGGATGGGTGTGTGGATCACCCCTGATGCCCAGACCCCTCCACACACACATATGTTGTGAGCCCCCCCACATGCCCTGTGGCATGATCCCCTGTCAATCCCCGTAACCTCTGGTAGTCTAGTGACCCCCCCACCCAACAGTGAGCCCCCAATACCCCGTCAGTGACTGGCACAGCCCTCTGCTCACCACCACAGCCAGCCACCGACTGAACTGTTACAAAGCTTGCGCTCTGTAATAATATCGCTCTGTGAATGACAGCAGCTGTCTTCAGAGCACACTGTCTCACCCACGGTATGTGACTTACACAGTTCAGTCAGTAACTGGCTGTGGCAGTGAGTGGAGGGCTGTGCCAGTTGCCGACTCACCCACTGTGTGTGTTGGGCTGGCATCACTGGGAGGGGGTTGGGGACCACTGGGCCACCAGGGCAGTTATGAGTGTTTCTTCATGGGGGTCCATGGCAAGGGGGCTTGGGGCTGAAGCCCACACCTTCTGGGGGATCAGAGGTGGGAATGGGGGTGCCACGGCTCACCTCGGCTGGCGCATCAGCTGCATGATCATTCCCTGTCCAGTGACCTGCAGCATTTCTGGGAGCTGCACCCTACCTTGTGCAGCTGCCACAAGTCTCAGGATGCAGACCCCTGGACCCACTCTGATACTGAATCGGGTGCAAGGTCCAGGTTGCAGGGATGCTCGACGTAAGCTGCCATTGTCGCAGCTTGTGGCGACCCTTTCTGAATCCAGCCCATAGAGTTTAGTTATGTCTGACACAAGGTCCTGTGTTTCACAATGTCTTCTTATAGCAACTAAACCCTTCTAAAAATAAATAAAATAAGGAAAAGAGGAAGAGCTAATTTCAGAAATTCAACGGAGTAGTGGTGCAGCTGCAAACATATTTTCAGAGAGTAGCAGTTGAGCCTCCATTCATTTGTTCAGCATAACTGCCATCTTGCAGTCAGATTTTTTTCCAGTATCTAAGAATAACAAAAATAGTAAAGATTGGTTTGGTATGAATTATGGACCACTACTAAAAAACATTCTATCTGATCTGGACCGTTGGATTTATCTGCCATTAACATTGGTGGGAAGGACAAATATAAACATGAATGTCCTCCCTAGACTTTTATTCTTTTTTCATGTCCTTTCCATAAGTGTCCCTGGGTCTTTTTATTAGAAAATAAAATAATTTTCTATGGCAAAAAAAAAAAAGATTAAAAATAGAAAAAATGTATTCATCAGAGATGATGTGGCTGGACTTAATCTGTCAAACTTTAAATGGGGTACTTTATGGTGCTACAAATAGAAAGCTTCTTTGAAATATTCCTTAGTGTAACCCCAAACACACAACTGAAGGAAATTGAAAGATATACTATATTACTTAACATATGAGTGCAGTCATGAATATTCCTACATATTATGACTCTATACATGAAAGAATGTCAGCATTCTTGAAGAATTCCTTTAAAATCCAGAGTGAAGTGAATAAAATATCAGGGCAAAAAACAAAATATCTAATTATCCAAATATATGCCAATTTGTAATAACCCTTACCTAAAAAACATAAAATCAAACCATGGAAAACATGGTTTCTTAAGAGGTTGCCAAAACCTAGGAAATTTGTATAACAGCAGTGGTATGATGAGTTTTGAGGATTTGAAGATTATATATACCTTAACTAATAGTGACAGTTTTCCTTTTTTGCAATTAACAGATTACATTAGAATGAACTGGAAGTTAAAACATGAAATATCACTGCCCACTTTGGAGGAATTCTTCATAGACTTTAATCATCGTAAAAAATGTGAAATTGTGTAATGTTATAAAAGATAAACAATAAACTTCTTCTACTGTACTAAAAGACTCTTGTGATTTGGAGCTAGGCAATGAGATAAATCCAAACAAATGGACAAGCATTATGATATATTCAAGTACAACATCAAAATGTATTCGATTTAAACAAGTACAATTCAATGGTTAAGCACCCCCATGTAGCACTTCAAACACAGAGGCTTCGTCAGGGGGTGGTGCTCACATACCAACAGCACACATTTATACACATCCCCACAAAGTTAAATGCAGTTCCTCTGTGGATAGCAGAAGCTCCAGCTGGAGATTCCTGGGCTCCAAATCTGTACATCTCGCTGCAGAGGTTGCGTAACTAGAAATGTATGACTGCAGTTTTGAGCTCAAACTGCAGCTCGGAAACAAAGAAACAGGGCATGGCAATACAGCTTAAGGTTGTGTTCATAAAACATGAGGTTAAACTTACATTTTTGTCTACTGATTAATATATTACAGTATTTTGTTTTCCCTTGGCCACAGTATTAGGGTAGCTTCACAGTGTTTCTTTCCTTGATATCCCAGTACGTTTAGCTCTTTGTTTTCAAATTTAATATGCTTTATTTATTCACAAAGAGATACACAAGGGATAGCAACAATACAAAACAGTGGGATCATGTTGTTTATACAATGTATAAGAGAGAATAGATCATGTTGCTCCTAGTTTCTTATTATTAATGAAAAACACTCCATAAGAGGACAATGAAGAAGCATAAACTAAGAAACACACCCTCCCCTTCCTCCCCATATCCCCATCTGCACCACTAATGGAAATATACATGGTTGTTAATACAGCCATTAAGATTTGTTATCTGTTCTGACTAGTAGGACGATAAATTAAAATGCAAGCACCATATATAATAACTTAACAAGAAAGCAGTGTATATAGGGGAGCCCACATTCTTTGATGATAGCTTATTTTCTTTGAGAGACTGGCCAGAAGATTTTTGGCTTATAGAGCAAAGAGCACCTCATGCAGCCATTCCATGAATGTGGGGGTAGACTGATCTAGCCAATGGTGTAATAGTACTTGTTTAACACACAGGGAAATCATTGCCATATGCTTGCACTGGTTACCAATAAGAGAGTCACTGTACTTCCCCAATATACATAGTTTGAGCTGGAAGGCATCAGAAAGACCTAGAAGGGGATCTAACTTGGCCTTGATGGCCGACCAGAGCTGGGAAGCTTTGCCACAGCTCCACAATATTTAGAGTAAGGAACCAGGTTGTTCCTCGATCGGGATCATGTGTTTGGGAGTTTCCCCATTTTATGGAGCTTAACAGGGGTGTAATATAAATCATGTATTATTTGGAACTGAAGCAGAAGATATCGGTCTCATTTAATATCTTTGTACAATTGGGTCCATATTCAATTCCAGAAACTGGTAGTGGACAGAGTAGAAGGTAGGATATGATCCCACTTGTAATAAGAATGCCCTTCCTTATCTGCCAGAAAATCATGCAGGCGATGATAGAAGAACAAAATAATATGGGAAGAAGGAGAGGACAACATGACAGTGAGAATAGGACCAGCCAGGTTTTGGTCCCAGGGGCATAACCCCAAATGATGAAGAAGCATGTGGGAAAGTTGGATGTATTTAAAACAGTAAGAGGGGAGACCACATTTATGCTGGGCTTCCAAAAAGGACAGTAGTTTTTGGTTATTCAATAGATCACTGACAATAATCTTTCTCTCTCTCTCTCTCTCTAGGCCAGAAGGAAGGACCAAGTAACTGTCCTCCAATCCTAAAATTGGGATTGTGTAGTATAGGTTGTGAGACATCATGTATGAGAGAAGTATGAGAGGTGGCACATAGCTGGGAATGTGCATGGAGTGTTGTCATAATGGGGGAATCCCATAACTGTTTAGGGATGTGCCTGAGAGGAGCATATATCAAGGAGTCAAGATCAATATTATGTGAGGTACATAATGATTTCTCTATTTGTACATAGTGGAGAGTTTGTAACCAAATTTTCCGGGGTTGATGAGGTTAACCAGTGACAAATCACAGAGCAGTTAATGGAGAGGTAATAAAGAAAGAGATTGGGTAATTGAATGCCCCCTCTTGTTTTAGTATGTTGTAGATTGGAGAGTGCTCTCCAAGGAAGTTTAAGAAGCCAAATATAGTTGGAAATGACTCTGTACACCTGTGTGAACCAGGCCTTTGGAAGAAAATAATTATACATCTGAAGGGGATACAAAAGGCAGGGAAGGACATTCATTTTCACCACACTTATTCCCCATCAAAGGGAAAGAGGAAGTAAGGTCCAGTGGTTTAGATCAACTTTAATGTGAGAGAGAACCCCATCCAGGTTGTATTGTTTCATTTTAATACCAGACCGATAAAGATAAATACCCATATACTTCATTTTGTCTTTAACCCATGCAAATCCCAGATGTCGAATATCGGCATGTAAGGTGAGGACATTAAGGGGCATTACTTCTGTTTTGGAAAGATTCAGTTTGTAGTAAGCAATCTTGCCAAATTCCTCAATGATATCAATAGTGGCTGTGAGAGAAGTGGAGGGATGCATGATATGGAGAAGTATGTTGTCCACATAAGCTGATAATTTGTATTGAGCGGATCCAATAGGGATCCCTGAAATCAATGGTGAGGTGTTAATACATTGGATGAGAGGTTCAAGATACAGATTGAACAGAAAGGGAGGTAGTGGGCAGCCTTGTCTGGTGCCTTGTTGAAGGGTGATGGGGTGCGAAAGTACACCATTACAGAGTATACAGGCCCTGGGGTGTGAGTATAATACTTTGATCCAGTGAATGAACTGAGGGGGAAATCTATATTTGGGCAACAAGTGAAAAATATAATCCCATGAGACCCTGTCAAAAGCTTGCTTTGCATCCAGGGACACCATCACAGCAGGGGTGCCGGAGTCCTCAGATGGAGAGATCAGGTGAGTTAATTTAAGGAGATGATCCCCAGAGAGTCTTCCTGTTATGAAGCCAACCTGTTCCAGACTTATAAGATCATGCCAGACTTTGTTGATTCAACTGGCCAAGACTTTTGCGAGAATTTTGAGGTCTACATTAAACAGAGAGATGGGCTGATAGCTGGAAACAAGAAGGGGATCTTTGCCCGGTTTGGGGAGAACTACAATCGTAGCCTCAGTTAAGGAAAGATCTGACAAACCATGTTTATATATGTAGTTATAGATGTCAAGTAGAAGGGGCACTAATTTGGATTTAAAAGTTCTGCAAAAGTCTGTGGATTATCCATCAGGGCCTGGTGCTTTGTCTAGTGGGAGCATGTCAATAGCTAGCGTAATTTTTGCAATTGTCAGGGGAGTCTGCAAATAGGTAATTTGATGTTGCCATAAGTATGGGAGCTGAACACCCTGTATAAACTTATCCAAAAGATCCTGATTAAAGGTACCGGAAGGCTGGGAATATAAAGTTTGATAGTATTCCTGAAAACAAGTTACTATGTCTCAAGGTGAAGTGATTATACTTCAATCAGAGATACGAAGAGAGGACACAGTTCTGTCTGTAGCTTGAGCCCGGAGATGTAGTGCCAGTAATTTCCCAGCCTTGTCACCCTGGTCAAAGTAGTGAACCTTGGATCTTGGTATAAGATGTTCAACTCTGTAATTTAAAAGGGTATTGTAGCGAGAACGGAGAATCTCCAATTGGTTAAGCTCATCAGGGATTGGTTGAGGAGAGAGAGAGAATTCCAGATGTTGAATTTGCAGACGAAGATTATTTGCAACCTGGGCAGCAATTTTCTTTGACTAGAGGCCAGGCGGATAATTTCCCAGATGTGGTACCTTTCTTGTGTGCTCCTCATAATGAGGTCCAGTTTAGCCATAGAGGGAGAATTATTAGTTAGAAAGGAAGAAATAAAGGTATGGAGGTGGGAAACAAAGCTCTCTGACTTTAATAACTGTGTATTAAACCTCCAGACATTATCCCTAGTAGTAACGGGGCCCAGCTGCCAGTGCAAGAGTATGGGGTGGTGGTCTGAAATTACCTTGGAGAGATAGTTACAGGGTAACACAGCAGGAAGATGCCCAATTCCCAGCAAGAAGTAATCTATTCTGGAGAAGAAGTTGTATGGGATCAAATGAAAGGAATATTCTTTATTGGAGGGGAAGAGCCTCCTCCAGGGGTCAATAAGTCCTACAGAGTCCCTTAACTCTCGAAGATCAATTTGGGTTGGTGATAGGTAGTGAGAACCCGGTCTGGATATATCCAGGGAATTGCAATAGACCAAGTTCCAATCCCCTCTTAACAGGACAGGTAGAGTGGACTATAGAGCTAACTGCATCATGAGGGATGTGAAGAATTGGGGGTCCTTGGTAGTGGGTCCATAAACTGAGCCCAGCATGACTTCTCAGTGGCCAAGTAAAGCCTTTATGACAATGTATCTCCCCTGGAGATTCATGACCAAGTCCAGAAGTCTAAAAGGGACTTTATGGCTACCAGTATGGCAACACCTCCTCTATGTGAGTCCGGCCCCATACCCAGTGCCTACCCTACCCAGGATCTCTGAAGCTGGAGTGGAGGGGGGGTAAATGCGTTTCCTGGAGGAAAACAATGTTTTAATTTAATTTATGCAAATGCAAAAGAATTGTGGCCCTCTTGGTGGGAGATTGGGCCCCCCTTTACATTCCAGGAACAGAATTTAAGATTTATAGCCATAATATGAGGAGCGAGGTAAAATGCTGCATTGGACATAGTAAAACCCCTAGAATTTGGTCCAAAGTCATAGTAAAATCTTGAATAACAACATTAGTGGTGCATGCCCTCCCCTTTACCCCCCCCAATAATCTGAGACTCCCAACATTTTAAATGGGGTTTGCAAGGACCAATGTAAAGTTGTGTGGAAGGAAATATACTCCACAAGACTTAATCCCAGCCCCACCCTATACCCATCCCAATTAACTAGCCATACAACAACCCACACTACATAACCTGAAATGTTGTAGCAGAAAAATTCAACAACTCCAACAGTAATGTCCCCCATATCCCATCCCACCCTGACTTTACCCCAACGGCAGATTAAATATTAGAAAAATAAGTAAAGGCATCCCCAAAATATCCAACAAACATTATCCCCAACCCATACCATCCCCCAAATGTACCCACGCCCATAATGTTTGAAACAAATCACCCAGAAATAAGCCCAAGCAGTTAGCAAAAGTTTCCATATAAATCTGGGTGGGGGGCTATCCAAAGCCCCATAAAAATATGTGGCAATATCCATTTAGAATCCAAGATCCATAGAACTGCCGTAAGCCCCATTAATCTTCTGATAAATGATTCACTAACTTCCCCCACCCTACCCCTCAATTGAGTAACCCTTTCATACTGCTGTATCCAGTGTTATCATTACAGCTTTTTAAACAAACGAGGGAAAACAGAAAAACAATATAGGAATGAGTTCCTGAACTTCTTAAGTTCACGGAGTCTTTGATTATATAGGTGCCTTCCAAAAAGTGCAGGCATCAGCTAGTAATATAAGACCAGTGTTGGAGAAGAGAGAAAAAGGAGAGAAAGAAAGAAGGAGTGATGTCACCTGGATGTGGACCTGTAGCCAGGAAATAGTCTATGGAGATGAATGTTCTCAATACAGCCATTGTGCTTCCCCATGCTGCATCCCGATGAGTAGAGGTTTCTTCTAGGACCATGAGCAGACCGTGGGTAAATCATGCAGGATGTAGCTAGCAATGCAGTCAGGAATGGCATTCCTCTTGATGAATGGGCTGAGGACACATCCATATGAGATGGGTGAAAGGAGGAGAAGGTCAGTGTATGAAGATGCCGCATTTCAGGTCAGATTTGTCAAAGAAAGATGGTAGCCAATCACATCCATATTAAAACTTATTTTGCACACATTTGTGCTGCAGAAACAAGCTGAAGGTGGCCCTCTAGTGGCAGAAGTCAGCATGCACTAAACAGCTCAGGGAACATGGCCTGTACTGCTGTGGAGGCCTGTTCAGCAGATTTGTAGTTGTTCCAGGAGCCTTGGTGCAGGTCTGAGAGGTGAGAGGGGTAAATAACTTTAAATCTAATGTCAGCTGCTATTAGTTTGGTAATTATGGGATGGCATGCTGCTCTCCTCTGCCTTGTGGCGACTGGAAGATCTTGAGCAAAGCGTAATATTTGCCCTTCCAACAGAACCTCCTTAAGATCTCTTACTCTTGCCAGAACATGGGTTTTATCAAGATAATTTAAAAATTTAAGGATTAATGGCCTGGGAGGGGGCAGACGAGCCGCCGGTGTGGGTCTCAGCGAGCGGTGGGCCCTCTCAATAATGGAAGTTGTATTGTTTGGGGAGGGTCCCTCAATCTTGGTGAGCAGCTTCTGTAGAAGTAATCTAACCCAAGATCATGCTGTGCAGTCACTGGAGAGGGGTGCTTGCAGAGGGTTGCTAACCCCAAATCAAACAAACAGTAAAATAAGCACTCCAGCAAAAAAAAAAAATACCCAAATGAAGGAGTCAATGCAAAATGCAAAATGTATTAGGACAAAGCCAATGCTACAGCAAGTACCCCAAGCACTTTGGCAACCAAGCTTTCCTTAGGGGGTGTGGTTGGTTTTCAGAGACTAAATGGTGATTTAAATATAGCAACACTGTGACATCATTCATTTAAAGTGCTAAATACATATAACCACAAATTCTTATACAAAAATATATACAAACAATTTCTTACATCTAAATTACATTTCTAGATTAGGTTACTTCCCCTAAATGAATGAATTCATTTTCTAGTGAAATTTTATGTCTTTCTAATCCAAAAAGGTTTAAATAATCAAATAGAGGGGAATATAGACAATACTAATAATACACACCAAATTATTCAAGGCAAAATAACTACTAGCCATTACAGTAAACTATTAAGGACAGAAGGGGAGAGGAAGATGGGGTAAAGGGAAGGAAAAAGGGGCAGAAGGAGCTGCTTCCTTGATGAGGATGACTGAAGCATGAAAAGAAATATGTTCAATCCATTCTTTTTCTCTTCATCAGTTGAATCCTTTACTTTATGACTTAATTTTGTTTTCCTGCCATTTTAGTCTTCCCAAGATGTACTGCTGTGTCCTACATCTATCTAATTATCTGCCACCACAATCTACTATATGATGCCTACAAATTAGAAAATCAGTGAACACTGCATTATTAACTGCCAAGTTTGCCAACAATAATATTGGCCACTGCTGCTTCCACCACCTGCATCCAGATTGAGAAACCTTGACTCTTAAGCCAATGTAAATGCCATTGACATCCATGTAGACCATGCTCCTCCTGCCTCTTACTTCTCTTCTAGCCTGCTTGTATTGATCACATTCCCCAACAACATGGGTCACCACACCATTCAATGCATGCATCCAAACTAAGGAAACTAGACTCTTGAACCAATGTAAATCTTGTTGCCAGGTGGACTTTCAGTCAGCCAGCCAGAGAGACAGCCACTCCACCAAAAACAGAGCACTCCGGAATCTGGAAGTAGGCTGCTAAAATATTTTAGAAAGAAAAAACTTTTATAGAAGTGTAAGAAGGAGAATCACTATTGAGTGAAGTGCTGGTGTGGGTAGCCTAGAGAGGCTGACCTGTTTCATGTTTGATGACACATCCTGGGGCCTCTCCTATTTTCAGTCTTTCTAAATGACCTCACCTCTGCGTATGTCTCCACACACATCTAAATGTATGCAGATTACAAGTTCATTTATGCCTCTGCACCCTCAGTCTCAGTTGTGGAGGGTCCATTCCAGCACAACTTCCACAATGTGCTGTGCTGGTTTCACACAAACCAACTCTGAGTCAACACAAAGAAGAATGTTCCATAATCTGTGGTACCAGCCGGAAACTGGCCAGGCTCTTGCTCCCTCCCATTTTCCCACCATTGGATGGCACCCCTCTGGAGACTGTCCCTGCCTTCAAGTACCTCAGTGTGTGACTTGATAGCAAGCTTGACTTTTCAGCCCACATTGATGCCTTCCATACCAATCTTCATCCTAAATATTGATGCCCTCTATCATCATAAGAACTGCTTCTCCCTCCAGGTCTGCCAGGAGCTGGTTACCAAAGTGGTTCTCCCAGTCATTGACTACGCAGATGTGGTCTATGACACCACCCCTTCTTCCTGCCTTGACAGACTGAATACCCTCTGCAGTGCCTTCTGTCATTTTGTTACCAACTTTCTCCCCTGCACTTATTATTGTTCTCTCTATTCCTCCCTCTCCATCCTCCAGCTACTGGTTCATCACCAGTCTCACTGTGCTTTTTCATTGCTAAATACTGGATTGGGTCATTTCCCTCCTACCTTTCCTCACTCATCTGTCTTGCCACATCCTCTTCTTACCCTCTCCTCTCCAGGATTCCCATACCTTCTCAATCCCCTACCCTCACTCATCTGCAGGTCAGGCAGCTTTCTCCTACCATTTCCCTTCCCTCTGCATCCAGCTACCCTCTCCTTCTCACTTCCTGCTTTTAAATGCCAACTAAGGCATCTTTCTGCTCCTCCCTGTTCCTTCTAACCCCCTTCTTGACTCTTTGCCTCTGTCCTGTTACACCCCTCACTTGGCCCCCCCTTTGCTGTTTCATCTGTGACTCCACTCCCTGTCTGTCTTCAGACACTACCAGCACTGTCTCCAACCCCACCAGGCATTCAGCACTTTTACTGACTGTTTCACAAATGTTCATTTATTTATTGCATTAAAAAATACTGCTGCCTTTACACGTGGTATTCATGTGCTCCTTTATCTGTAATGCTGCCTATTAAATCCACCATTTGTTTTATTGTATTCTCAGAGATTTTTCAGATTTTCTGATATAATTTTCAGAGATATTCAGATATAATTTTCGGATGTTGTGTCTTATTCTCCCTATATTCCCCTTCCTCCTTTCTGGGTCACACCTGAAAATGAGCCTCAGCTCAGTGTGCCTTTCTCTGTTACCAATTTTTTAAATAAAAATAAAAAAATAACTAGCACTTTAATAAAAACATTTTCTTTTTTTTTAAAAAAACTTTAGCAGTGCTGTCTACTTTTGTGTTTGGGAGTGCTCTGTTTTTTGGTGAAGTGACTGTTTTGGAGCTGGGCATGCTCTGTTAGTGGCACACTCATGCTAAAACACTGTGCACTGTGTTTTTTCAAAACTCAAACAGCCAGCCAGCTTTCAAACTGAGCCTTCAACCAGCTAGCCCCTTAAGCCAGCAAGACATGAAGTCCAGCAAAGCCCACCTTTGTCTTGTGTGATGGTAAGTTACTTTTACTATTGTTCACACTCCTTATCCTATCTGTTGGTGGTGACTCCATTGTTGCACAGGAGTGGCTTTCACCTTGTTTGCAAGACATTACAATGTATTTCTTTTTTTCCTTTTGTCTCTACTAACTGCATGTTTGACTATTCACAAGGATGACTGGCAAACCAGTCACAAAGTCAGACAGGCTACAAGGCAAAGACTTAAGTTGTCTCTTCCTCCACCAACCCTCTATGTGCACCATCGTGCCATCAAATGGTATGGCCTTTACTAATTTGATGATATCATTAGACAAGTTTTTCTTTTTTACTTTTTTTGATTTTAAGTTTTCCTATCACAGGTACACAGTGACAAAGTGACCAAGTGAGGCAAAACAATTTCTCTTTGAATATGCTGTGTGGCCATCACAGTGGCCAAGTGAGGATAAATAATTTATTTTTCTTCACAGCTTACAGAAATTGTCTTTTTTCTTTACAGCTTACAGAAATGGTAAGGCTAGGTGTTGACAATGAATATATCATGCTGACCTCATGGTGGCCAACTGAGGTGAAATCATTTTTCCCTTTTCTTCACAAGTGACAGGTATAGGAAGACTGGCGGTGGACAATGGAGATACCATGCAGCTACAATGGTGGCTAACTGAGTAGAATCTAAATAATTTTCTCTTGCTTCACAGATCTCCTGTCCTTCAGCCTTCTCATCCAGCAAGCAAGACATCTGCTCCATTGCATCCTCTGTCTGGGGCACCTTTATGCCCCAGACAGAGATGCTGCAGACAAAGGATGGGGAACATCTGTCTAGGGCACCTTTGTCCCATTTCAAAGCATGGCCGTCACCAATGTAAGTATCTTTTCCAAAAGTTATTTTTTCTTTTTTTTTTTTCCCTTTCACAAGATCAACACAATAGAGAGTGTACTAGAATCCAAATAATTTATATCTTGTATTCATAAGTCTCTTTCCATTCTGTCATGAATGACTTCTCCTCCAGCAAGCAAGCAGTCACCTTTTCTGTAACAGATCATTAATGTGGTCAGCACTGCAGCCTCATGCACAGACTTCCTGAATCTATTCCTCTAGCTTCTCTACCACTGTGTGTGGTTTTATTAAAGTAATCCTCTGCATCCAGCATTAAAACCTGCCATCAACATGACGTTGTTCCCTGATTCTCATTTAGTCACACAGCTGAAAAATATCTGAAACAAGAGAAAAAGGCAGAAAACAGAGAGTAATGTATAACTAACTTTTAAGAATGTAAAACCAAAAATGAAAAAAAGTTGAATACTTACCTTCCCTGGTAGAAAACACTGCTACATTAACTAAGCAGATCCAAATAAGACCCATGCAGCAACAGGATTTCTCCATACCAGTGACAAATACCTTAAAGAGATGAATAGGAACAAAAGATGATTAGAAATACACTGTTTCCACTCCTCCTGCCCACAGCCAAAAAGTGAAATATAAAAAAATAAATAATTGTGTTTGCTAGTAGGACACATAGGGATAATTGAGGGTGATTATCTAAATCTCAATCAATCAATCAATCAATCAATCAAAATCTGTATTTAACCAGGTGAACATCATTGAGCAAAGTTCATTTGCTAGATGGACCTGGACAGGATACAAGAAAAATACACAGCACATTGAACACAATAAAATCACACAATATTTAACTAGCTAACTAATGTAGTCAGGGCTAGATATAATACACAGGGTAATGAAAGTGGTAGGGCATAAGTACTATACACACACAAGCAACTAAATACAGATTATAGTCAAGATTGGACTCTATGGTGAGGTGAAGGCAGAAGAAAAAACATGAGTGGGAGGGGCAATAAGGGAAGTTAGGAAGCTGATAAGAAAAGGAAGGGAGTTGTGAAGGTTAAGGGGGGGCGGTAGGCAGGGGAACCCGTAAGTGTCATAGCAGCAAATAGTGATACCAAGGCCATGGATACGGACAGACTCCAGATAAGTGGAGTGAGGACAGGCAGAAGATAAGGTGAGTGCCCCAGGGTCAGGGAGGTAGGGGGGCATGTGAACAAGGGGTATGCTACTTTAAGACAACTGAAACCTATGCAAGAGAGCAGGCTACACAAGGAAAGGAAAAGGAATGCTATGAAAAGGATAAAGAGGGAGGAAAAGGGGTCAATGAGATGGGGTAGTAAATGTACTGTAATATTTCATCAAAATCTACCCCCAAACTGACCTTACCAGTTCATGAGAAAAAATTTAGAATATCTGGGCACTACAGTTCATGAGGTCAGGTGCTGTGGTGGGAGACCCACGCAGTACAGAAGCAAAATATTAATTAAGGTGCCAATCTCAATCCATTTCTTGATCTGGAACATTTCCAGACAGGAGAATTTATTAGACTTAGAATTTTGGGGTACTAAAGTTCAGCCCCTAAGGTGCATTACAAGAACTGTGGCTATGGGACTGACACACAGCGTGGCACAATGTAGCAGCATGCAGCAGCCTGACATATTTTTTCTGGTTGTTGAGAAAAATTCTGGAAGCTGACTGAGGGGGAGAGGTGTAAAAGTAATCTTCCTGCCACATAAATTGGAACCTTTGAGGTTTCAGACCACTTGTCCCTGATGCTTTTCCCCTTTCATTACACGCCCTTAATACAGTCACCTATAACAGCAGTAAGATCAGGATCTACTAACAATATGCACCAGAAATGTTTTATAGCTCCTTTCATCTTTAGGGTGACTGAATTGTATTCTGTAATAAAATGTATACCAGGTCTCTGAGTCCCTTATAGAGGATGCCAGAAGTAGAGCACTTCAGAATTCCAACAGTGACTTGCTCACCCATGATGTAAATACTACAACTCTGAACCCTGGTATACATTTGGTTATAGAATACAATTCAGTCACCAAAAAAAGGTGTCAGGAGCATTAAAATGCTTTTTGCACATATTTGTACAGTAGCAGACTCCATGCTCACTGACAGCATAGGTAACTGTCCCAGGATTTTGTATTGAAAAAGAAAGAGCATCACTGACTGCATGGTCCGAAGTTACTTTGAAGGTTCTGGTTCATGTTTCAGACAGTCTTCTTTTACCTCTGCCCCCCAACAAGCTTTTCCCATTGTGGGTTTGGTAATGTTTTCAAACTTTGCCAAACAAGGGAATTGCTTCAATAACTTCATGAATGTCCCACACATAACATGTTTGCCAATTAATCACATCTAAGACAGCATTTGTTAACTGTGTGCTCTTTGTCTGTCTTTTTGTATTGGCCAGACTATCTGGCTGATGAAAGAGAGGATACATGAACACATTAGATCCATCAATAACCCTGAAAGTGGCACCCCTGTACATACCCACTGGTGCACTATACGCAATGCATGACTTGATAGGTTTCACTTCATGGCTTTGGATCCCATCTCCTCCATCCCCAATGGGGTTTCCAACTTAAAGTGCTATTGCAGTGAGAAAGCAGATTCATTTATGCATTGGGTGCTTTGAGTTCTCTTGGACTGAATGTGATTGGGACATTGTCCCATTCCTCTAACTCATTTGGTAACTTGTTTTTCTTGTTGCTTTTCTGCTTATGTAAGGGTTATTAATTTTGTATTTTCTTTTATGATGCCTTTTAAGTAACCATTATTCTTTTCTCTCATTTTTCTTTAGGATCTCTATGCTTGCTTGACAATCCTTAGTTTGGGTTCACCATATTTCCTATAATATTTACTATATAACTTACTTGATCCATTTAACTAAAGAAGTACAATGTTCTACAATGTTTCTGTATATTTGATAGGTGGTTTCCTTTTCCCACTCTCCTTCCTTTTCATCCTCCCTCTACCCCTTCCCATCTCCTGGTAGTTATCTTTTTACTGATTCTATTCTGAGTAGCACTTCACTTAATACATCTGGTGTTTGTGTACTGTTTTATTTCTGGCAACAAGGACTGCATATGATCTAAATAAATTTACACTAAAATTGTCTGTGTAGCTTTTAATGTACCATATTAAGTGTTACCTTTTGGATCAGTATATGTTGCTTTTCCCTTGTGGAAGAACTCACAGGAGTTCAAAGCACCTAGTTTGTTTGTGTTTGTCCATTTTTTTGAGTCACTAAAGAATACCGCACTTTTTATTTTGCTATTTATTATACTTTTTTGCTCTGCTTCTCCCAGGGCTCAGTTCCCACCACCTGAGCCCCAACCATCCCTCAGACTTACCTGCCAGCGAGCCAATCCCAGGCTTACCCACACTGGATGGGGCCATTGGTTGGCCCGGGACCCATGGACCTGAAGTCAGGACTCTGGCAGGAATCTCCCAGCAGAGGAACCTGCTGGCTTGCCCCCCCAGGTGGGGCCATGGGACCAGGACATGCTGGCAGACACAGTTCTATCCACCACTGGTAGGGGTCGGAGAACAAACAGCATGGTGTGTGGAGCATCATAGAGGGAGGTGGCAGTATGGGAGTGCAGATCCCTGGGGTGGGGACATGCAATGATGTCCAGTGTCTACTCCACCTCCCCTTAGTTGATGGTACCGACTGAGGCAGTACCCCCAGTGTCTTCCAGAGGCCCCTAAAGTGCCAGACATGTTCCTTCTCCTCCATCTAGCCCTCTGACTCCCAAGTCCATTTCCAAACCTGGGATGTCAGCACCACAAGCGGACACCTTGCCACTTTGCCAGTGGGCTGGCCCGCACTTTTGCTTTTACTCAGCATTGTGGACCCAATTTTTCTTGCTTTATCTTTCACATCTTGTCATGGAGAGTGTTGCATCTTCATTTACTGTATGTTAGCTTGGTCCATTTGGCTTTTATTTCTTCATTTAATCTATACCTTGGATTCAGAATGCAAAATTCTTTGATACAACAGCTTCCATTCTTGCCAGTGCCATTTCAATATCGCCTCCCCTTGTGGGGCATGGCTTGACAATGTCAAGATGGCAGCCACAACTTGGGAACTTTTGCTTCCCCAAATCTAATCAGCAAACATCTGCCACAATGGTATATAGGATAACATTTTAATTAAAATATGCTCACCACACTGCAGTGAGTCTATCCATACCACTCTTGCCTACTTTACTCATCCAGTTCATCCCAGAGAAGATGCTGTTTGTATGATCCATCTGGCTCTATTATGTATGGCCTTCTGGCCTACAGTGCAGAATGATTTTTGTTGTGAACAATCAATATTACAACTGTATGACATAGTTCACAGCTTTGTTATGTTGTCACAAATTCTCCTTGACTCAAGTTAAAAGCAGCCACAGCATGGACAAGCCAGAAAATAGCCATAGTGGGACTCGAGTGGACACCACAGAATGCAGGATCCTAAGTATCAAGGCTTCAGAGGATGCAGTGCAAGCTTACCTCAGAAAACATGTTCATACTGTTAGGTACCTGCTAGATAAAACAGATGACTTGGAGAACAGGGCATGCTGCAATAATGTGAGACTTGAGTATTTTCTGGTGGGGTATAAGGCCCTGATATGATCACTTTCCTACAGCAAGCACTTTCCATGCTCCTCAATGTGTCACACTGTCCATCGCTAGAGTTGGGGTCGGTGCACAGGTCTAATCTGGGTGAGTGCTTCCATGCTATTCTCACAAAATCCCTGTAATATCTGTTGGGAGAGAATGTATTAAAACTAACTAGAACTGGATGGCTCAGTGGATCGGTAGCAGGTTATGGAACCTTTCACCTCAAGTCCATGGGTTCATTCTATCAAAGGTTGGTAGTGGTCAAAAGCCATTAACATCTGTGGGCTGTTCAGTGGCCTATGTGAAATGAGTTGTGGTGGTTTTAGTCAAGTTTCCAGTGGGCAGGTGTCCACATCATAAAACCATCAACACCAGAAGCACTAATTTACACCCTTGTTGGCAATCTCACATGGGAGGCCATGGATTGAATGGACATGAAGTCAGAACTACCCTCTCACCTACGAGATGGTCTCTCTGTGGCAGGATGGAGGTACATTGGCAGGGCAGCATGGGAAAGCTTGCACTGTGATTGCCTGTCATGTGGATAAAGAACTTTAGGTTTCCTTGCTGTAAACTGAGCACCTTTCAGTGACACTAACTTCATACACAGAAAAAAATAATAAAAATATAAAAACTTAAAAAAAACGAATTAGCATAGCTTCCTCCACTGGGAAGAGCACATTATTCAGCTGTTTCAAGATTTCTCCATATATCTGTAAAAGTGACAGAGATCTTCAGTAGTACATCTGAATTTGGTTATTAACCGAGATGCCCACAGGATGGTGTTCTCGGTTATAAAGTGTGTAAAAACCTGAAAGGTGGTGACTTTGACCTTTCTGTTAAGAAAATTGATAATTTGTTTAACAATGTTGTTCCCACTGCAATTTAATTGTAAGAGGTTGTTCTTACAATGTTGTTTTTGAGGTTTTAGAAAAAAGTTTTCCCTCCCCCCTCTCATATTTTTATGTTTAAAGAATTGTTTTCTTTTTGAATGTTTATATCATTAGATGGTTTTAAGGATAACTTATGGGGTGAAATGTAAATGTATATGTGTTGAAAGGCTGAGTAATTGGCCATATAAATGAGCTTGTTTCACATATGATGAGGATGCACTAATGTCCGTGTGTTGTGACTTACTGATTGTTTTTAAAGTATTTAAGAGTTGGTGTTTTGTGGTATGATAGCTTTTGAGAAAGGAACCAAGGAGTTCTGAAATGCATAAAGCATACCACATGGTGGTTTTCTATTTTGTGTGCAATAAAAGTAATTTATTTATCCAGTTGAGTCCATTCATTTATTTGTTGGTGAAGTGCCCCATTTTTCGTGTATGGTCTTCACAAATGTCTGACCCAAATGCACCACTCAGACCTCCAGTGTACTATGAGCTACCAGGCCTTGTTGAGAGTCCCAGGTAACAGTGCCACTCTGACATTTTATAAATCCAAATATGCAGAGCAGTTCATTCAATCACACTGGCTGAATCAGCCTTTTCTGAATTTGAGGCCCACCATCTCCACTGCTGCAACCAGTAGGGCATTGCTCTAGCAGGACAGTTATTACTGCCTATGCTCACATGAGACTTCTACTAACAGCGCCACCCAGCCAACAGCTAAGGCATGGATCCCTGCTACATGAACCCATGGTCACTGATGGAGCAAGCAACAAGTGAAAATGGATCAATGCTCATCACATTAGTGATTTAGAAGCCAACAATAGGACTTACCCTCACCCACATTCTCCAGCCACTCTTTAGTTCTTCCTTCCTTCCCCACCCAAAATATTTTTTCTGCCCTGAGACCTGACTCCCTAGAGGAGGACCCTGTAGCCAGCAAGCACCTGAATGTTTATCCCCATGGGTCCATACCGAGCCCCACCTCACTGGGGCCTTTACAGCAGCTGTACCTCTTCCTGCATAGACTCCTCTTAGTATTGGGCCTGCCACATCACCGAAAGTTCAGTGTACCCAGCAAATGGCAATGAGCTGAAGAAACTGTGGATGTTGTAAGTGCTGTTTTTTTTATTTGTATCTGCCCATGCCAGTTTGGCTGAGCCAAAGCCTTTATTCTTAACTTAGTTGTCATTATGGGAAACAGGGCCTGCTTCATGGGGTGGGCCTGCTCTGAATTAGTTTTACCAATACTCTTTTGTGAAGGCCCCAGGGGACTTATGGTGCCCAATATAAACTCCACCTCCTGCAATAGACTGTAGGTTCCCCAGACTCTAATATTCTCATGTCACTGAACTCTTAGGGACTTAATCAGCACATCATATTACTGTCTTTTTGATGTTGAGTATGCATATCTTTGAAATGCCAGCGTGTTACATGTTTTCCTTCTGCACAATGCTCTCACAATTCTTTGTTATGGGTTTGGGTTAATATTCCCGCATGTTATGAAGGTTTCATACATTTTGAGGGGAAGACTGGAGTTTGTTTGAAATTTTGGTTGTGGAAGGGGCTGCTTTTGCCTTCTCTAGCACATCTTTATAATGCAAACGGATTACATGTTTTCATTCTGCACAATGCTCTTGCAATTCTTTTACATGGTTTTAGGTTTAATGTTCAGACATATTTTATGCAGGTTTCATAAGCTTTGGGGGAGAAAAGCATTTGTTTGACATTTTAGTTGTGGAAGGGGATTGTCTTGACTTCTCCTGACCCCCCCCAACCCTTCCATTTTGTATACAGTGATATGGGCAAAGCAAACTGAGTGACTCAAAATGAGCGACTCAATTTGAGCACCCGCATATACAGTGACTGTGACAGGAGAGTGAGGTGGCATGAATAGCGAGTTATGGGGACAGAATAGTGCTGGATGCGATTAGTGAGTCTTGAGGTAGTAGCTGAAATACGTGAACTGAGCAGGCTGCTGCCAAGCTGGCCATGTGGTATGGTGGTTACGATCACTAACTATGGCTCACTTAGACCTGGGTTCAGGATTGCCTGCAGGTGTAATGATTTTTTAAGTTGGAAATTGACATATACTTTTTTTTACTGACCTCTCATCCCCCCCAGTTGATTCCCCCCATCTGCGGGTTCTACCTCCTGCAGCGATTGACACCTTCCATGTTTTCCTCCCTCTTCCACTGTCTGCTCCCCTTGAGTTTATTGTATTTAGTTGGGGGGCAAGGGGCTTGCCTCCCACAAATATGGGGGTACAGGGGCATAGCCCCCCCACATAAAATGCAGGTTTATATGCTGGTTACTGTAGGTGGCATGCTTTGGATATGGTTGCTGATTTTGTAGTCAGCATAATGCTGATCACCTATTTTGTTTTCGGCGAGTAGCACTTGCTGTTATGCAAGTCCCTTTTTAAAATTCACTTATTTCACATGGAACTCTTCCATTTTACTAAACATGGGAGAGTAGAGAGAGCTGCTCAGTGCTGCAGTTATGGGCCACCTCTTTGGTATAAGTTGTCCCCTAATTTACCCATTTCCATCTTCCTCTGCATCTGTCATGAAGCAGCTGATTTTGGTTACCCGCTACCTGTATGGTAATTCTTCACCACAGGTTGGAACCGCCTCCCTATCCACCACCTTTTCCTTTTGGATAGTAGGGCAAGTACTCACAGTCCTACAGACAACACTTCTTCTCCTTTACTTGATGTCCTCCATCTCTGCACTCCCCTCCACCTTGCCAGCTACTGTGCTTTTAACAGTATGGTAGGCAAATCAGAGAGCCTTTCCTATTTCAACAAAGCAGTCTCAAACTGATCACAGCTTGTGGATCCCTGAAGAGATGCAGCTCAGATCCAATATGTTTGGAGGAATGCCTCTTGTGCATGTGAACATAATAGACTTTTCCTTATCCTGAAGTTCTGCCCCATTACTGGGAGTCTTGAGGTGTCAGGGTGGCCTGTGAGCTGGGGGGGGGGTGGAAAGCCTCCATGTGATTCTCCTGATCTTTCTCATAATGTGGGCTGAAAAGGGAAAATTCTAGATTTTTTATCTCCTATTTCTCAGCAGACTTGCATGCCGTAGGGTAACAGCGTTGTGTGTTTTGTCAGGTATCAGGGAATGGTCACCAGAATACTGCTCTAGGTCTGCATTTCCCCTTCCCTCATTCACACTCCTCCCCCCTACCTCCCATTCCTTGAGGTCCCTCCTGAAGTAAACAGGCACTATGTAGCAGGAGCCCAGCAGGGTGTGCTTATAAGGTGCAGTGGTATTGTAAAGCCTTATGTGATCAACACACTTCATATAAGGGCTCTGGATTTTAGGGCAAGGTTCCCACTGGCTGTACTACTACCTGCCAATGCTACCCTCATGGATCAGGTATATCAGTACCTTGGATAGTGGATGCTATCTGGCTAAATCTAGTTTTGCTGATCATATTTGGTTCTCTTTTTTTTGGGCCCCCAAGCTGTTCCCTTCCTGCATTAGTACCCTACTAAAGCCCTCATTATAGGATTTGGTCTGAGATTCCACTACTGTTTAGATTGTATGTTACTTGTTTATGATGGTTACAACTATGAGTTGCTCTTCAGTATGTTGGAGTTGCTTTCCTCTACAGGCTTCCTGTTTATTGGTACATACTGTACACTGCTCTTAAGTAACATTTGGCATGTTTGTGGTACAAAAGGGCCTCCCTTACCTCCAATTTTCTCAGTTCTTATTGCATCGTGCCTCCCATTTTACTCTGTTATGCCTCACCACATAACATGGCATCAGTGCAGTGCATTATGAGGCATGAGAGGGGTCTTAATTCACCAATTAAGAGGAAGAAGTTTATTTCCCATCTCAAATCAATGAAAGCCCATATTATTTTTCTCCAAGAAACCAAATCAGTGGACACAGAAGCAATGAAATTTAAAAAAGAATGGGTTGGCTTTGAAGACCTCAGCTGCACCCCATCTACAAATATGAGTTGTCCATCTTGATCTACACGTCTTTGGAATGGTCACAAGACCACCAAGTTTCTAACATGGCTGGCAGGTGGCTGATTGTTTAGATGAATGTCCCAAAAGGACTGGTACTATTGATTAATAGTTATGGACCTAAATATGATGCTCTGGCATTCTTTCATTACCTACAGTATGCCATCATCTGGCCTCATTAGCTGATGCTAATATCCCTTCCCTGCTGGTTGGGGACTTCAATCTCAACTTAGAGGAATCCACAGATAGATTCCTAGGCCTGTCTGATTCCCACTCCAGAGCTGTAACTGTAGTCAATGCCCTTATGTCAGAGCTCTCCCTGTGATACACACACCTTTTTCATCCTGTGAAAATGACTGCTCCAGCTTTTCTGCCACACAGTCCACATCCTGCAGCACTGAGCTATGGTTGACCTCCCCTAAACTGCCCCAGGTTATTATTTCCTCCATCACTGTGTAACACTGTATGAAGGGCACATCACCACCCTTGGGCACCCATATGGAGTAAGTAAACATCACCTGCCCCACATTGTGCACCACTCTGCAATGGTGATGATGGTGCACTTGGGCACTGCAGTGTAACAATAGCTTGGGCACTGCAGTGTCTTAGGATTCTTTACCTCTTCCCCTGCCCACACACCTCCAGCTGGGTACAACCTGAATACCTTTACCTTACCTCCCCAATTGGTGTGGCTGTGGGTTGCAAAGAGAGAAAGGTGCTGCACTGGACTGACCTGGAGACCTTCAGGAATGTGAGACACTGGCACTGCAAATAAGGGCACTGACACTTGGATCAAGGAAAAAATGAGGTAAGCTTTATTGAAGGAATTGTAAAGCATTGTACAGTCTTGAATGACAAATAACATGCACACCTTTCAGTTGAAATATCAGAAATAAAACACAGTTGTAAAATGCAATGCAAATTAACACTTTCTTTTGTTTTCCCTTGCAGAGTAATCCACCCCACCACAATTTTCTCATGGAGACTGCAGGTAAACATTACCCACCAGCCCTCCAGATAACACAATGGTCCCAGGATAAAGCCCTACTCTGGCCTTAATCACTGTACCTGTTATCCGTTTTGGCCTTAAGGTTGTACAGTGGTTTCTAGGCCTTGTTCCACCTCAGACAGCCCACTCACTCCTTTTGCCCAACACACTTTGCCTTCCCAGCACTAGGCGCTGCCTCAGGCTTCAATGCTGCACATGCATAAATTGTCTTACAGGAGCACAGTGGCTACCAGGCCTTATCCCATCTTAGCCCACTGACTCCTGTACCACAGATACCCCCCTGGTATCCCACACAGCAGTTTTTATCTTAAAATTAGACTGTAAGGCTTTAACAGTTCAGTTTCTTTACATTAACGTTTAGTAGATAAACAAAACACATTTCTAAACAGTTTCAAACAGTGGCATGTAACATACAGTTCACAGCATTTGCACATAAACTTTAAGGACACAATCCCCTCTCAATCTTTTAAAAGTTCATTTCTTCAATTAGATAATAGTCCCTTTTGAAGAAGGATTGAGGTAAATTAAGTTCAATTCAGTGTCCTTTTCCTTTTAAAATAAATTCACAGGTTGAAGAATTTTTTGTGACTATACCACAGTTGTTTATTTGTTGAAGAAGATTTTCTGAGGGCCATCTGGAGCAAACAGTTGTGGAGCTGAAATTCTGGAGAAGCGATGAATTCTTCTTGTGGAATTTTTTTTTTGTAAAGACAACTTGACAGTTTCTGGAGTCACATCAGGTACTTGAAACAGCAGTCTGACTCTACTCTCTCTGCTCTCACTGACTACCTTGACCAACCCTGTACTGGGATACAGGCGATCCCCTAATCACAATACACTTTAATTAAATAAGACCTGAACCCTTCAGGCTCTAGCACTATATCAGGCCTCTTCTGACTGGACACCCACTTCACATGGGTCCCTCCTTCCTGGTCACTCTTCCTGCTTGAACTCCCCACACACTGACTGTGCAGATCCTTTTATCCCCATTGAACATTCCATGGAATCCTGCAGCACCATAAGCCACAATGAAATCTAACATTTGAAATCTAACTGCTTCTCCTGAACATTCTGAGGCTGTTTTTCCTGTCAGCCTGGATACCCATTTTACTACTCGTACTTTTGTGACATAAAAATAACTATTTTTCAATGTTTAAGCACTTGCATACTTTTCTGACTAGAAAACCCACATTCTCAGCTTTCCCAAGAACAGTTGTTTATTAAAATTCCTCCATAGAAACCCAAGTCACTAAGGGTTAAACTTTTCTTTCAAAAAATATTAAACACCATTCTTCTGAGTGACTTTCTCTTCAGTTTTCCACATAAACAGTCGTTTCTCCTTTAAGTAAGCTGCCCTCTGCTTTTTTTTTCAGTTAAAACTACATATTCATTTTTCCCATGCTTAGCTCCACCTTCTGAGTAACCGCCTGCATGGATTATGCCTTCCAGGACCCACTCTCCCTTCTCAGGTTTGTGACTCCCTTGTTTTACACTTTATTCATAAAAAAATAATGTTCCCATATAGTACACCCTTTGAACTACAAGTCTGCCAAGTTTGATGGAAATCTGACAAAAACTGGCTTGGCAGCACACTTTTTGAAAATGTATGTGCTTTCTGAACCCATTTCTGGCTGAACTTGTTTCACAAAAATGAGCTCACTTTAAAACAGCTCCAGTTTTAAAACTGTAAGTTTCTGTAACTTAATTTTATTTTCCTAAGTATTTTTGTGTGTTTTATTGCCTGTGTAAATGCTATGAGTCCCCATGCATACAGCGTGCCTTTCTCCACCCTAAAATGGTTCCCTGCTGAGCCTTTCTATGTGTTTTGCATTTACTTTACCACTGTGGAACTCCTCGGGGCACCAACTGACTGTGCCCACCATTAAATATTTTTATTTTATTTCTGTGAGCCAGTCCCTGAAAATCCTTCTGGTGCTTGTCACCTGCACAACTAAGAAAGATATATCCTGTTGTGCTGCTGGAGAGGGGAGCACCTACTCTGTGTCTCCCTCTCACACATTCATGAAGACTGTTGCAGGCTGAAGCCTGTTTTCACAACCGAGTTCACAGTAGAGGAGTGTCCGCCCGAGAGCAGCACTGGGGATTCCCCAAACAAGTGCACCAGAGCTCTGCTGTGGAACCGATGATCAGTTTCTCACACTCAATGCTCCTCACTGGATGGCACATCCAGCTCCCACAGCTGCCACTCTGGATTACTTTAAAATAGCAATCATTGCATTCCTTTCTTTTTATTCACACAGGATCCATTGTTTTATTAAACAAATTCTTGTCAGATCCACCACGGCTGCATAATGAAGTTTGTGAAGAAAATGGGCAGACTAGGATGGCCCCTGTGGTCCTTACCTAGTGTCAAATTGTATGTTTATGAGGGTAATGTAGTCAGATGCTGTGGAAAGTATGGAATGCTAATACACCAAGAGCTATCTTTTCTGTGTCATATTGCCAATTCTGATGGTAAATTCTGTTTAAAGTACACCAAGACTAGATGTAATTAAATATATTGTTACAAACCTAGGGCACTTAACATCACCTGCTGAAAGCCAGGAGATTAGCTGGGGATAAATAATGGTGTGCTAAAGACTCATATTTAGTCCATTGTGTGATCCCTAACATTGTACTGCTACTGTAGGTGCAAGATCTTAAGGAGCCGTTAATCAGACCTGGGCATCTGGAACAATGGAAACATTAAAAGAAATTAACATGCTCAGTTATTTCACAGAACACCAGCACTGCTATGAAATCCCTTCTTTGCTCTTACTGCCCCCCTTACTAAGTATCTTATTCTAGTAAAATCCTGAGTTGATACTGTTCGTTTGTAAGATTTGCTCCAGTTTGTGGTAATCTGTCCAGTATTTTTAAGCCTTGTCCCTAATTTTTGTCTCAGAGAGACCAGAGTGTACCTCTCTACACCCCCACCCCACCCCAACTCACATGTCAGGGACAAGAATAAAAAAAATACTCAGTGACAAATTACCCAAACTATAATGTCGGAGTAATTGATTTGGTTGGGGGCAAAGATGCATTTTTTTCTGAAGAGGAACTAGTCTATAGCTTACTTCAAATCCCTTCACAACCGTCAGATAAGAGCACCACTTTTTGGAAGGGCAGAAGAAAATTCTGAGGAAAAAGTATCTCTAACAATATTGTGCAAGTTATGCCAATTAATACTATGTTTGCAGTTGTGCAAGGTATGCATATTAAAAGTAGGTTTGCAGGTGGCCAGTGCCATGGAAGATGTGATCGCAGCAGGAAGTTACTTTGTCATAGCCCCAGGGACTGAAGCTTTAATCTGCTTGTAAAGAGCATGCCTGGCCAGGGTGTTGGTAGGCTGGAGGTGGAAGCAGCTATCACCTGGTGTGTAGGCTGTGGGGGAAGGGCGGTATAAAAAAAGTTTCACTCGATAGTGGCAGCAATGTCGTGAGAGGGTTTGCATTGCATGGCAGCAAAAAGGAGAGAGGCAAGCTCTGCCAATCCAGAGCCGGCCACCAAGCCTGAGAAATGCCCCCTCTTCCCCTGCGAAGATCGATCACACACACACACACACACACCAAGAGAGGGACCCACTATAGGTGCTGGAAGATGGTAAAAGCTGGGGGGGGGTGGAGGATCAGAAGGGCACTTATGAGAGTACAAAGGGCACTTTTTCTAAACTAGTTTTTGCCACACAAAAATACAATAAATATGCACTTATAATGAAGATGGTAACATTAAGAATGCAGTTATACCATATAGGAGTATTTAGTACAGTATATTAAGAGCTGAGCTGTCAACCCATTCGCTTCAATAGCTCCACATGAAGTCTGACCCATCCATTGCTTAACTTGATACAGTGGTTGCCCAAGTGAAAATAAAAGAACTGCTCATGTTCCAATTCCACAAGAAATAGGGTTCAAAAATGTCCCCATCCATGACCAGTCACCAGCAAAAAAAACATAAGTAGAGCTGAGGCTGCCTGACTCATTTCTCATCATTAGTAATGCTTTATCAAGGCTTTGTTGCTGCTGACCTGCTTCTAAACAGCAAACTAAACAGAATAATAACTTACCCCCTTGCCCTCTTTCTCACTCTTTTCTTCTATTCCACACTCATCCCTCTCCCAGAGTCCTCCCCTGCCCCTGATTTTGACCCCTAAATTAACATATTCTCCCACTGCCCCCCTTACCACCCCTGTCACATGCCCTCTGGTGACACCACCCTTTCCTGTGAATGGTTACTACCCTCAGGATCTTGCTAATCCTTAACTTGTTAATTTATTGGAATGTTTATTGCATATTGCACTGGCTCCATGTCTATGTGTGCTTTTTATAAACTTGTAACCACTTTTTTGTGTAAATGAACACCAATGACAACTATGCTCTGTATTTCATATTCAGCTCATCATTAACCAATAAAGGATCTAAGGTGTTTAATTGTAAAGAACTCTTTACACATCTGTGGCTGACTGTATGATAAAATGTTATTGTAACCTTATTTAATAAATAAACTAATACACGCACTGATAAGCAGCAGGAAAATCCCAGCCTCTCCCTACAAAACAGGGTACTAAATGAGAAAAAGACTGAGGTAGAAAGGTCAGTGGGGGATGCTGCAACAGAAGGTAAAGCCATCAAAAAATGGAGAGCAATGAGTACCAATGCCCGTAGTCTGAGTAATAAGCTTCCTGAATTAGTGGCCTTGATGGAGGAGGAACATCTGGATATCGTGGCAGTCACAGAAACATGGTACACACAAAAACATGACTGGGACGTAAACATACCAGGATACACTATCTACAGGAGGGACAGGGAGGGTAAAAGAGGAGGAGGAGTAGCTCTTTATGTAAGGGAAGAAATCAAAGCAGCAGAACAAAAGGGAAAACAGGGAGGAGAAGAAACACTGTGGAGTAAATTGCGGAGACCGGCAATGACACCACAATCCGCACGGAGTTGTACAGACCCCTTCTCAGGGGGGAAATGGACAAGGAAATGATAGAAAGTATACTTAGAATGGCAGAAAAAGGGGAGATATTGCTGATGGGTGATCTAAATATGCCAGATGTTAACTGGAGTGCAGTTGCAGCAGCCACTTCAAGAGTGGGGTTATTCTAGATGCCCTACAGGGGCTTGCCTTAGACAACTAGTATTGGAGCCCACCGAGAGGAGCAATCTTAGACCTGGTTCTCTCAAATGGAGATGAAGAGGATCACAGATGTAGATTGGTAGCCATCTGGGAACTAGTGACCATCAATAGCATGGTTCACAATAAACACAGCAATAGAGTCTAGCTTTACAAAGGCAAAAGTACTGGACTTTAGGAGGCTGACTTGTACAAAATGGGTGAGTGCCTAAGGAATGTACTAGCAAATGGGCAGGAAGGAGGGGTGGAAGAACAATGGGGAATAATAAAAACTGCCATCACAGAGGTAACAAGCCTTTGTGTGAAGCAAATAAACAAAATGAAATGATATAAGAAACCACTGTGGTTCTCAAAGGAAGTGGCAGTGAAGGTTCAAGAGAAAAAGAAAGCATTCAGGAGTACAAGGAATCACAGAAGGAGCAGGACAGAGAACTGTATCAGTTAAAGCAAAAGGAAGCTGGGAAGGCAGTCAGAACAGCAAAGGCCCAAACTGAGGAAAAGATAGCCAACTCAGTTAAGAAGGTGGATAAAACCTTTATAGGTACATCAGAGAGTGAAGGAAGACCAAGGAGGGATAGTGAGGCTTAATAAAGGGGAGGGAGGGTGGGCAGAGGGTGACTGTGAAAGGTAGAGATACTAAACAAATATTTTTGCTTAGTATTTACAAAGGAAGAGGGGGAGGTACCTAAAACAAACAATAGAAACACTCTGGATACAGAAGTTGATACCAGCCCATTTATAGAAGAAAGGGTTCTGAAAGAACTCTTAAAACTGAAGGTGGACAAAGCAATGGGGCCTGATGGGATTCCTCCCAGAATTCTAAAAGAACTAAGGGTAGAACTAGTGACACCACTGACTACCCTCTTTAACAAATCATGGGAGGATGGGGTGGTACCCGGGGACTGGAGGAGGGCAGATGTGATTCCCCTTCACAAAAGTGGGAGCAAGGCAGAAGCAGGAAACTACAGACCTGTTAGTTTAACCTCATTGATCGGGAAAATTATGGAATCACTTCTGAAAGAAAGAATTGTCGAGTATCTAGAGGCTAGAGGGGCACAGGACCCAAGGCAACATGGATTCACAGTGGGAAGGTCATGCCAGACAAATCTGATAGCTTTCTTTGACTGGGTGACCAAAGTAGTAGATCAGGGAGAGGCTGTGCACATGGCCTACCTAGACTTTAGCAAGGCATTTGACACAGTCCCACACAAAAGATTAATATACAAGTTAGCCAGCCTGGGAGTGGGTCCCAAGATGACAGCCTGGGTAAAGAATTGGCTGGAGAATAGGACACAGAGAGTAATAGTAAATGGAGTCCACTCTGAAGAAAAGGGGTTACTAGTGGTGCACTGAGGTTTCAGTATTAGGACTGGTCCTCTTCAATGTCTTTATAAGTTGACATTGCAGAGGGACTGGAAGGAAAAGTATGTCTCTTGCAGATGACACAAAGATCTGCAACAGAGTTGATGCACAAGGGGTGGAAAGGATGAGAAGAGACTTGGCAAGGTTAGAGGAATGGTCAAATGTATGGCAGCTTAGATTCAATGCTAAGAAGTGCAAGGTAATGCACCTGGGAAGCAAAACCCAGGGAAGAGTACACAATGGGGGTGAGATACTAACAACAACAAAATGGAAAGGGCCTGGGGTAGTCATATCAGATGACCTAAAAGTGGGCAAGCAATGTGAGAGGGCAGCAAGAAGGGCTGGGGGGATACTGGGATGCATAGGGAGAGGCATTACCAGTAGAAAACAGGAAGTTATTATCCCTCTGTACAGACAGCTGGTGAGACCCCATCTGGAGTACTGCGTGCAGTTCTGGAGACCCAATCTCCGTAAAGACATATACAGGATGGAAGCTGTGCAGAGGAGGACAACTAAAATGGTGCACGGTCTGCACCGGAAGACATATGAAGAGAGACTTAAGGAGCTTAATATGTATAGCCTTGAGGAAAGGAGGGAGAGGGGGGACATGATAGAAACTTTCAAGTACCTCAAGGGAATCAACAAAGTCCAAGAGGGTAGCATCTTTCAAAAAAGAGGTGTGCAAGAACAAGGGGGCACAATTTGAAGATGGAGGTGGCTCAGAGGTACAATTTAAGGAAGTATTTTTTCACAGAGAGGTTGTGGATGCATGGAACGGCCTTCCGGAGGAGGTAGGAGTCAAAAACAGTGGTGGAATTCAAGCATGCATGGGACAGTCATAAGGCAATTCTAGGGGGTTGGGGTAGAAGAAGTAGGCTGCTGGTTAACTAGGATCTGCAGCTCATCCATTAGGTAGGGAAATGGGCAGACTGGGTGGGCCAAGCGGTCCTTATCTGCTGTCAAATTCTGTGTTTCTATGTTTCCATTAATAAACCCTTTCTTCTCTCTGTTTTGATTTTAACACTAACTTGCTTATTCTTTCCAGTTCTTCCTCCTGTTATTTGCCCTCCCCCTCTCTTGCTGTCTCCTACGCCTTTCCTGTCACTGTTATACATCAACATGTAAAAACCTTCCCTCAGCTCCCAAGTCCTACAGTAAAGTCCTCAACATGTGTTCACAGTCAAAGCAGTCTTGTACTATACAAAGAAACAGGCGCCTGATACTATTCCACACTACTCCACTTCACAGGCTGGGTCTGAGCACCAGCACCAACACTGGAAACAAGGAGCTGTTTTTCTGAGTTTTTAATGATCTATTGAACTGACTTATTATTAAATCATGTTATTCACTAATGGCATGTTAAATATTGCACCATAAGCTTTTACGTTCCCCAGATTATCAGTGTTACTCCTTTAAAAGAGTACAACTTCCATTGGTGCATAGAACTTGTTCAAATTTGCTTGGCTCCAATGTACAAATAAGGGTGAACTTAAATGAGTGATAAATAAAAAGGAAGCCCGCTACTTCTAATACATTCTTTGTAACTTATGTCATATACTGAACAGAAGGATTTACTAATACATTGAATAGATGAATAAAAACTCAGTAAAGGAAAAGAGCTCAGCCTCAGCTCTGTGTGTTTCCAATTTTGGTACCACTGTTTGTGGGTATTAATCATGACAGCAACTGCAGGACAGGGCACAATTATGTAGTTGTCTAATTTTTTTATTATTATTATTTATTATTATTCTTTATGTTCCTTGGGTCCCACAAGACTGCTACTTTCTGGTAGACCATGTTACAGTCACTCTTAAGTTATTCTTAACATACAGAACATACTAGTAACTCTGATCAAAAGTCAATAGAAACATAGACCTTGATGGCAGATAAGGACCGCTTGGCCCACCTAGTCTGCCCATTTTCCTACCTAATGGATAAGCTGCAGATTCCACTCAACCAACAGCCTATTTCTTCTTACACCCCCCACTAGAATTGCCTTATGTCTGTCCCATGCATTCTTGATCTCTCCCACAGTTTTAGATCCCACAACCTCCTCAGGAAGGCGGCTCCATGCGTCCACCACCATCTCTGTGTCTTTTTCCTTTTTTTTTACCTGTATCATCATCATCAAGTTTTATTGTTGGATCATTCAGGTCATTACAATTGTTACAGAAAAAAATATTTAAAAATGATTAATTCTTCAACCATATATCCAAATACAGTGCAAAACATTAATAGATATTAGAAGCTTTAAGCTAGCAGTCACAACAGTTAAATACACACTGCCCTTAAGCACTTTTGCCACTGTAGACTTATAGTCCAGCAGTGGGCAATACTATGCAATGCCTAGACAATTACCAGGAGGGTCTAAGGTATACTCTATCCCCGGGTTCAATCCTATCCCTCCCTAACTGTGCTTTGTGCTCTTATTTAACAATCTCATGCGGTGACTCTGAAGACTGCCACAATAAAATGGTTAAAATACTGCCAATTTTCCTTACCACCCTATAATTGTAGTTTTCTAGGCTTTTATATTTTTTTTTACTCTCAGTAAATTCAGAAACTCAATAAATTCACAACTTTAGTAAAAAATATACAGTTCCCTATGATGCTCGTTTTCAAGACTTTTATAACTTTTTTTAACTCTCAGTAAACCCCTAACAGGAAATTTACAACTCTAGTATACACAGTTCTCTGGGATCACTGTTTTCTAGGCTTTTATAAATCTTTTTTACTCTCAGTAAATTCACAACTCTAGTAAAAAATACACAGCTTCATTTGGAATACATTATCTTCAGTAGAACAATTTAAAATAAATGTTAAATTAGTTATTGGCAGCTCCATACCCTAAATTAGGGACCAATATCTTCTAAGCCAAAGAGAGTTTTAATATACAGTAGTTTTTTTACCTGTAAATTAACAGCAGTACAGCCAGCAGGACAGGTCCAGAATAAATGTAGCCTATTGGATTGTTCGTGTTCTTCTTCCTTGCGGAGTCCCTGTTCTTTTTTTGTCCATCAGTGACCTGACAGACTGATACCATGATAAGGAGGCAGGAGGAAGACCGCACCCGACTGACCTACATAATCACAAATGCATCAACTGGACTGAGATGAAGTGGGACAGTGACACTGCACTGGACTTTCCCAGTTCTGAATGGGGCTGGCTGGGCAACGTGGGGGGGGCACAAGGCAAGTTGCAAACTGGCCGGCAGCAAGCAACTGTTTGGGCAACTTGGAAAAGAAGCAGCCAGGCGCTGGTGGGTGGGTGGCTACAGAACAGATAACTGCCCAGTCTGACTACACCAGTACAGAGAGAACTTTTAATTAACGGACTTGACTTACGACAGCACTTTGGAACTGGACCATCACTGCTGGAAAGTTATTTTACCAAGCTGCTGTTAAAGAAGTTCAGAGCTCTTCAACTTAAAAATTAAAATTAACTTAAAAAAAATAAAAGCAAATAAACAAAGGGTTTTAGTAGAGTCAGAGCACTCAACAGCATAGGCGCACTGCAAGCAACAGCAACTCCAGCATTTTTCTGGGTCTGGGAGGCCCGGTTCAGCAGTCTCCAAGGTAAGTAAATCTGAAATCGGCAACCACCCCAACACTCACTCTCTCAACCCCACACAACAACAAGGCAACACCAGGTTGTTACAAGAGTCAGGAGGAAATGGGATCAGACATGTTTTGGTGGCTACCTTCCTTTATACCCATTACCCTAGGCTCCTTGGCTTGTACTAGTCTGGCTTTGTTGTTGGGGGCTTGGTGAGCTCAGAACTTCCCCTGAAGTCGGCGGGACTTTCAAATAAAAATATAAAATAATCCAATCACCAGCACAATGGAGGCATAACAGATCTACATGAAGTGCTGTTATCTTGGCTGATTATCTGCCTTACGGCTGGCTAGAATGGCTGCGGGGGGTGCTTAAGTCTCCTGACTCCCAAAACAAAGAGGAGATGAGAGGTGTAAACATCTGCTGGGCTGCCTTAAATCAGATACTTTAGGGAGAGTTCTGGAGTTATAAAGTAGGGTCGTTATAATAACAACTGTACTTTACAACTCAGCAAGAAGGCATTTAGCAGCTCTGTCTCTTTTGTTTGTGATGGGGCACAGTGGTGGCAGATTCAAGGCACTGCAAACTGTCCCACAATGAGACCCACTGACTAACTGTCTACTGGCAGAGTGGAAATGGAGAACCGGCTTCTTTTGTGCAAAAATGTCTCCATGTCAATGAGACATGGATATTAGATTCCCCTTATACCTAAACATGGAGTGCAAAGATCAAAGTGAGACTGAAGTGGATGGGGCTGCTGCCAAGAAGAATCAGAAGGGGGGACTTTTGCAAAGTGCAGCAACGGGGGGTATTGTTCCACAGGGGCAGACCTTCTCTTCTCTTGACTCCTTTACAGAGTGTATTGCTTTTTTCTGTATGACAGTCTTGCCGTGATTTTGCACTGCTGGGAGGAGGAGAAGGGGGATCACTGCTGGATGCTTATCTCACTGCCTTCTCTCAAAGCCATGGAACGAGGCTGATCATTGTTTGCGGGTCACATTGAAGCTGTCTGAACTGTGGTCTAACATTTTTTTCCCCAGGTAATACCTAGTTTAAGAGGACCTTGAGTGAGTCCCGGTGCAGCGGCTCTCTGTTCACGCATCATCCATGGACTGGATAGCAGGAGGTGTGGTACGTGAGCCTAGACTGTGAGTCCCAGTGAGGCAGCTCTCTGTTCACGCATCATCCATTGACCAGATAGCAGGAGAGTGTTACATGAGCCTAGGCTGTTTAAATTGGGGTTTGTGTTGGTAGTACTGCTGTTGATGGGGTCTCCTGTTTCCCTGGGGGGGGGTGGGCTGCTTGCTTGCTGCTAGTAGGGACTGTACCGATCGTTTCCACTGGCTGTTTCTGTCTGTTACAGTGTCAGTCTGTCACAGGTGGCTGTTACTAGGGACTGCAGGTGGGACTTCACAAAGGGACATGGGGTATGGGGATACTACACTAGTGTCTCATGAAGCTGCCCTTTTGTGAATCGGTAACTCCGACGAGTGTCATTAAATGGCACTGCTACGCCCGACAGGATGAGGTGTATTTGTTCCTATGAATGTCCCTCTCTGTGGTCTGTTGGGGTGGGGTGTAGCCCTTCTTTCCCGAATAGTGTCCTCATCTTTCGACCCCATGTTTTCAAGCACAGCTCCGAATAGTACTGCCCAAGCATGTTGCCCTTCAACACCCCCGCCCTCCACACACACACACACACACACACACACACACGGCATTTAGTTTCCTCTTTCTGTAGAATAACACATTATTAAAATAACCACTCTCATCCCCAGATTGTCCCTTAAATGTCAAGCGAATTTGCTGTGACCAACCTGCTGTGCCTGGTAGCTATCTTCTTTGGGGTCAGCCACAGCACCCCGGCCCCCAGGGTCGAGCCAAGCCCAAGCCTCCCCCAGGAGACATGCGACTCCTGCGGCGGCAGGCAGCCCGAGGAGCCGCTGGCTGGCCAGCTGGACGCTGACTTTCTGGATGTGGTAAAGTGGCACATCCTGAACCGGCTGCAGATGAGGGAGAGGCCCAACATCACCCACCTGATCCCCAAGGCGGCCATGGTGACAGCACTCCGCAAGCTGCATGCTGGCAATGTGTGGGAAGATTGCCGGGTGGAGATCCCCAATCTGGACGTCCATGCCATGTCCAGTCAGGAAGTGCAGGAGCAGAGCTAGGAGATCATTAGATTCGCAGAGACAGGTGAGCAGTCACTGTTCTATATTACAGTAATAATGTTGGTTATAATCAGGAAATTAATGGTCACTTGATGGAAAAAAGAGTGTTTGTTGTTAGGGCACTGAAGAAGTGCAAGCCCTGCTGCAGCCATGGGTTTTCCTTTTACTGTTTCCTTGCTGTTAAGTGGAGGGAACAGAAATGGCAGGGATGCAGAGAAAATGCCCATAAAAAAAAAATGCCCACATCCATTGGGATAACATGGGTAGATTGCTTCTTGGGGGAGGGTCAGGTGGAGGAAAAACTGTTCCACGGACGGAAAACATGACATCAGCCCTTTTCTACATGCAAAATGTCTGCAGGGCTCCGCCCATGCAGCCATAAAAAACAAACGTTAATTTACTTGGAGACCCAGGCTGAACCTAATCAAACCACTGGACAACCATATAAATAATCTATTTTCTTTAAAATTCTACCAATATTTAAAAAATAAAATGTCCAAATATTTACAATAGTGTATGAAACATGCATGTGGATGAGAAAGCCAGGGCAAGGCAATCCTTTCCTTCCTCCCCCCTTTGTTAGTACCCTCTTTCTACAAAACTACTAATATGCTCACACTGAACCGTAATCTATTTATCATTTAATATGTTCCTTTTTTTTAATTATGAATTACTATTTTGTCCTTTTTATTTACAGGGGCCACCCTCTCTCTGACTGGCAGCAGCCTCCTACCCCAGGACTTGAACCCAGGTCCTTATGACTAACATCTAAATGTACCCAAATCTAACTACTTTTTTATATTCTCGGTGTAACAGACATTACATGATTGTTACAGTTGTACCACTTTACATGTTGGACCATGATCTAGTGACTTGACAATGCCGTGGGGTCCAGACATCCCACAGTCAGCTACTGGGTGACTAGACCCCTTGCTTTTATAAGATCCAGAACTATACACTTGGATCCAAGAGGAGGCCAAGAGCTTCTTTGAGCTTAACCACATAGTTTAGGTCACTCCAGATATTTTATTGGAAGTCTTAAAGGTAGTGGTTTGAGATAAGATCATGGCACAGTATATTCTGCACACAGATGCAGGAGGCATGAAGCCAAAGTGAAAGTATTAAGAGGGTTAGCACAGATGTAAAGAAACGCTGCTGAGGCTGGGTCCTGTCCTCTTAACAGGGCCCTCCTAGCAAAGATTACTGGCTTTCAGATACAGTTACAATTACAGTTCTTCCTTCTATCCAGCAGGCAGAACTAGACATCTTCCATATCCAGCACAGATATTGGGATGGGGGAGAAAAAGCCAGGAAACATATTTTTCTCAGGCTTATGAAACAGCAGAAAGGCACATAACTGCCTTAAAGGATATGTGTGGCTGCACAAAGATCAAACAGGCAGAAGTCAGAGCTATTATACAGCAGTTCAACACCACCCTTTACTCCTCTAAAGGCCCTTTGGTGACCAGGGAGCTCAAGAAGTTTATGCCTTCTGTTTTAATTCCATGCCTCTCTGAACAACAGATGGACATCCTAGAAGTCCAATGAAAGCAAAACAAAAACTGGAAAAATTCTGTGCAGACTACAGTCACTGACCAGGACTGGGCAACTTGTTGGAGGATCACCCACCATGCTAGTCTCAACAGTTGCAGTCTGTTTATCCAGAACAAGGTGCTCCACAATGGTACCCCACACCTTCCAACCTTAAAAATCTTCAGTTTACTTTCTCATGATGCTTGCTGGAGGTGGGGATCTGAGGGAGCAGACCTATTCCACATATATTGGGCCTGCCTGAACACTACCAACTTACGGGTGGGTATTCATTAGGATGGTCCAGTGGCCCTAGGTCCTCAAAACCCTTCCCCACATTTGTTTTGGCTTGGGTGCTCCCCACCAGAATCTCCCATGACCAAAAAAGCATTATGCTGACTGTTGGTTGTAGGGACAGAGGCCAAGCCTCTGACTTTTTTCAGGTGAACACCAGAGATTCCAACCTTCCAGGAATGGGTGGCTGCAGTTCAGCACCTTGTCTCTAAGGCAAGATTGTCACATATATCCTACAAGACCCTCCCCACTTACTATGAAATATATGGTACATATCTTGCCCCCACTTTGTCCTACAACTCTCAACCCTCACCACAGAGAGTTAAGGACATGCAGTGCCCCCCCTTGAGGACACTTGATCTTTCCATGCCCCTCTTAAACCTTGTCTAGGTTGGACCAATCCCTCTAGGGGTTCTGAAAGGAAACTCAAGCACATTAATGCCTTTAACCCCCATATCTGCTCCCCTGGCCTAGTTGGATATTTCCAGGTTGGTGGCATAGCCTATTCCTGTCAGCTTCTCCATCTTACTGGTAGAACTGGAAGGCAGTTTAGCCTAAGGGACAGGCCTGGTACTGCCTTACCTCCATCTGTGATGCCCTTATTTGGCCAGTGCTGACCCCCATTTACCCCAGCTTTTCTATTCTCCCTTGTTTTCTCCTGCCCAAATGGGTCAGGGGTAGTAACATAATGCAGCCAAAGCTGAAAGAATGCTGAGCTATACTGCTAAAGGATTCAAAAGCAGAAGGAAGGAGGTAATCTTGCTGCTGTCAGATCCTAGGAGTGACCACACCTGGAGTACTTTGTGCAATACAGGAGTCCCTACCAGAGGAAGGATATCAACCAGCTTAAGGCGGTGTACAGGAGGGTGACAAAGATGGATGTCATAACATGTTAACTTATTTTATATAAGATGTGTTTGTACCACTTGATATATATTTAGTATCTCCTTGTAAGTTTTGTCTGCTATGAATGATGAGCTGCATTGCAGTTTATTGTTTTTATTTCAGTGCTATTTGTATGTACTTGAAACTTAAAAAAAAAATTTGAACTGCAACACCCCCCCCAACCCCACTGGGGATTTAACATTCTGAAGGCCATACAATCTTAACATACAGAAAGTAATGTATGTTTATTAAACAAGGCTTTTCTTCCCCATTCTGTAATGTAGAGCTTGTCCCTACTTTCACCAAAATTACTAAGATGAGGTTTGTAACATCCTAACTGGATTTTTCCTGTTTTTTTCTGATAGTTCTCTTAATTGCTGTGTCATCTAATGCATTGATCCTGGCATTTTTCATAGACCTGGACTAATTTTCCTTCAGTTGGTGGTTTAAATGCCCCTATGTAGCACCGCCTACTGAGGCTCATCAGGGGCCCCTGGCAAAGCCTCAGTAGGATACACTATATAGTGGTATTTAGGCCACCTTCTGGAAGGTGTTCCTGCACACAAATGAAATAAAGTATTTGCCTTATGCCCCTTGGTGTTGCTTGCTGTTTTCTTTTTTCTTTCTTGATTAAAAAATGGTATCTCTGATTTTTATTTTAAACATGAGTAATGTAAATTAGTCACTGTAGAACATTACAAAATGACATGTAATGTCCAGAAAACACTGCAACAGAACTAGATAACCAGTATTGGGTAATAATCTTTGGCACACTCATTGATATTGAAAAAAATAATGCAAAATCATTTTTTAAATCATAAAACAAAATACAAAATGCGTCAGTAGTTGATTTCAGTGAAAAGAATACAGAAGACATTTAAAGATACAAGTAGAAGTAACTTAACTGGGAGCAGATAATTGGGACATCCGCTTTATTGGAATGTCCTGACAGGCACCAATTAAGTGGCAGTGCTATCCTATGGATGCTGTCGTTGGTCATACGGGATGTCCCTGCTGTTTTATTAGGATGGTTTTCTCCTTGATAGACATGCCCTAACTTGTCCCTCACAATGTGATAAGTGTGAAAATAAATTAGTAAAGGCAAAAACAGCAAGTCAACAATAGCAAATGCATAGACAGTGACCGTACATCACAGTAGTCACCATCAACGGTGAAAGCGATGGTGCAGTGACTTAAATACATTAAAGTGAGCTTGTAACATCCTATCACATAAGTACAGCCAGACATATGTTTGTTCCTTTTGGTTTCCCCATTTTCTCTTTCCCCCCTACAATTTTTGTGGGAGCTGATTAAATGACTTCTACTGTATATAAAACTGTTACCTGCCACCTGTAGCAGAAAAAAGCACCATGTCGCAATAATAGGTTATGCTATATTCCACAGTATATGGGTGGTTGAAGGGACTGTGTTGGATGGAGGGATACCACTATGTGGGCAATTGGAGGGCTTCTGGGACTAGAGGATCTTCAAGAGATACTTGCCTTCATCTTGCAAGAGAGGAAGCCAGTGCTCTGGGGCAGAAGTTTGACATCTACATTGGACAGTTAAGCTGACTGCAGGGGAGAGACAGAGGGTAGTGGAACCACTGAGATTGCAGAGCAGGTGGGGAACCTAGCTAGGACTCCCCTTGAACATGGGGCTATTAGCAGCAAGTGGGTAACAGTAAGGTTGAAGTTCAAATAAGATTCGGGGAAGAGGCCAGTGAGGGAGAACTGGCAAAGCCTATATTCAGCATGAAAAATGAAGAAATAAGGAGACCAGGGGAAAATAAGGGAGAAGAAATAGGAAAAAGCAAGAGGTGATCAGAAGTAAGATGGACAGGGATCTCTCTTAATGCCAGGAATCTGGGAAATACAAATTGTGAGCTCCAGACAATGGTGGCAGACACTGTGATGGACCTAGTAGCCTTCACAGAAACTTGGGCCAAAGAGGATAATGATTAGGATCTGGCAGCCCCAGTCTACACCAGGTTGTTTAGACATTGCTGAAGAGAAGGTAAAGGAGGAGGCATAGGCATATGCTGTATGTCAGAGAAGGCATAGAGGCACTGGAGGATGGAAATATCAGGGACAGTAATGGGGAACCCAAATCACTGTGGGTTCTGTTCACACCATCCTCCGGCAAGAAACTATGGATAGGAGTGATCAATAGACCTCCAGCACAGGGAAAGAGGAAGATAAAGAGGTAGGGGAATTACTAGAAAGGGGGGTGGCAAAGAGGGAGGCGATAGCAGTGGGTGATCTAAATCTCACAGATATGGACTGGTTCATTTTTATAGCCAGGAGCTCCAGAATTTATACCATGCTGGATACGTTGCAGGACTGCATGCTGGAGTAGCTGGTTAAGAAACACATTAGGCAGGCTGTTATTCTGAATGTGGTGCTCAATAACTCAGAAGCACTAGGAAGTATGAGGGTAGAGGAGCCATTAGGGTCCAGTGACCATCTCTATATGGTTTGACCTTGCCTTTGGGAGAAGTAAGCCCTCATCAAAGGCTGAAGCCCAAAATATCAGAACTCCAGATGTCAGCTGGATGAAGGAGCTGGTACAAAAGAAGTTAGCTGGAATTGACAAAATCAGGAATGTAGAGGAAAGATGAAGGGAAATAAAGAGGGCCATTCTCAAAGCAACAAAGTCTTGCATGAGAATGGTAATAACAAAAGGTATAAGAGACCAATGATGGTTCTCTGGAAAGGTCAAGGTAGCAGCGAGAACCAACAAGAGGGCACTCATCAGTTACAAGAAAAAAAAAACAAGCCAATGAAAGGCAAGGCTGGATAATTTTATTTATAGAGTGCCTATCCCTAGGGCTCAGGCTGCTTCACAATAATAATGATAATAAAAATCAACAAACATTAGTAGAGACAGCTTAAACAGCAATGAATTGTGATTTATAAATTATACAACAATTTAAAACAACAATTAAGAACAAACAGGGAATGCTTCTTGAAGAGATCTTAAAGGCCTCAGCCTTGTAGGAACAGCTAATATATTGTGATAAAGCATACCAAACAGTAGGGGCCACAACGTAGAATGCTCTGTCTCTGGATTGTGACAGTTAAGGTAGATGGACTAACAGCAGGGCCACATCTGAAGAGTGGAGTGGGCGAGTTGGGTGATAAGGAACTAGGAGGTCTTTTAAGTAGTCTGGTCCCAAATGGGTCAAGTGGATGCCCTACAACATGGGATCAGGGCAGGTAGGTCTTGCCTCACCAACCTTGTGAATTTCTTTGAGCCAGTTAGTCAGGCTATGGACCAGAGAATCCTGGTGAACATACTGTACTTGGACTTTTCAAAGGCCTTCAACTCCATGTCACACAAAGGGCTAATGGAAACATTGTATAATATGGAAATTAATGCTGACTTACTAAAATGTATTGGCTCTTGGCTTGACAACCATAGACAGAGGTTAAACCTGAGAGGGTACCTCTCAAACTGGGTAAGGGTCATGAGTGGGGTCCCGCAGGACCAGCAGTGGGGCCACTCTAATTTAATATATTTGTGTCATTTCTAAACTGCAAAAGTCAAGTTTGGATGAGCAAGTTCGCAGATTTATTTATTTATGTCTTTGGTAACTGGGTAGGTGCACTGATCCAAAGGACCATTTTCAGGCATGACCTGGGCCACAGGGTGGCAGCAACAGGAAAACATGCAAACAAACAATACATACAGAGTCAGGGAATACACACCAAAAGGATGAGGGTAGTGTGGAAAGCAAAAAATATAGAAATGTATAAACATATACAGCTGATGACATTCTTTACAAACAACAATATATAAGTATATAATGCTCTTTACAATAAAACAAATGTACAAGTGTATAAATATACAGTTGATAATGCTTTTCATAAACATAGTAGAGTTAGACTAGAGGACAATGTGAGGCAAGCATGATTGTGCAGATTAAATGGATAATGGCAAGAATGTTGAGAAGTCAATTACTATACATTAGAGCTAGCTAGGGACAGAGAGACATGCCAATATCTATGTACTAACTATACACAATAGTACTGTTTCTAGGCCAAGGTCAGAAGACCTATATCTGTATACTATATATACACAATAGTACCAGCCAATAGTTACTAGGCTGATGATGTTAAGATAGGGTTACTGATCAATAATCAGGAATATGCTAAAAAATTTCAACAAGAAATAGGCTGATTAGCAGAATAGGCCAAATATAAGGAACTTTACTTTAATGTAGATAAATGTATGAACATGCATTTTGGAGCAAAGAATATTAGGGCAAAATATGTAAGCAATAAGACACGATGGGGTGTGCATTACGGTGTGATAACCGCACTCCTAGGGGCATAGTTAGGCATAAGGCCGTAGGCCGAGTGCCGGTTGCCCCAGGAGTGCAGTTATCACACCATAATGCACACCCTGGAGTGTCTTACTGTGCTTATAAAATGGCCCTTTATTTTTAAAAGCTGTTTTCTTATTCAGAAATGCATTTTTAAACATGTAGAAATGTAAGTTAATATGTGTAGTGAACATAAAGTAGTCCTTCCGCCTACTGTTACTAGCTTAAATTAGTGGTATAATTAGTAACAGTAATGATAATAGTATTACTAGTGACAATGATTAAACTATCTTAGTTTTAGTGGTTGATGTTTTATTTTAGTTTGATAGGTTATACTGTTTGTGTCTCCACCTGCCCTGACAAGCCATGAAATATCAGAGCCATGTTTTATTTTCCTTTTTTCTCAGTTAAGACAGTGTTTTATCCTGGCCAAATTTAGAACATGGCTCAGAGCTAACAGCAAAGTCCATCAACTTCATTCTCCCTGTTCTTGCCTGACTCGCTCACATTAAGATAGAGCAGTGCATAAAGAGACAGAAAGCCAGTAAACAAGTTGCCAGCACAGAGCAGAGCTTAACGGTTTGAAAATCGCGAAGTGGGAAGTTGCTTTGTAGAGTGTCTGCTATGGGATACGCTCACTATGAGTCAAGTGGGCTGCTTTGAGCAGTGGTTTTCGAATCAGCTTTAAAAAAATCATCTAACTGCTTTGCTAGGGAAAGACTGTTTGACCACCTTTATGGAGACAAAATAGATCCCTTTATGAGTAGTTTACATTAGAGAGCAAAGGTCTGCTGTTGTCCGGTGCTGGTTGCAGTTTTAACCACATTGTGAACCAAATGTATACTGCAATTCCTTTAAAACAAAACGGGAAGTCAGGCACACTGACGCTTCCACCCGCTTGACTCACCACCTGCCCTCATCTCACTCTCGTAATTAAAAAAAATTGTAAGTTTGTTAATCGAGTCACTGAACAACTTGTTACCGCAGAGGAGAAGGTGGCAGTTTTGAAAACCGTGAAGCAAGGCACTGCTCTGTTCTTTGGCCAATTAAGGTCATGCTCGCTACCAGCAAGCTGGCTGGTGTCTGCACATTTGATTAGAAACCACCCAAAAATGTTCTTCCTGCTGTTTGGGGGTGGGGGTCCCAACTAAAATCATCAATGGAAATGGTAGAGAATTGCCGCCTGCCTGCTGAAGAAGAAATGTAAAGTTGCTTTCTTGTCATGACGTTAGCGGGCTAAAAAAAATATCAAAGGGCGAAGTTATGAAACATTCTGAATATAATGTTTAAAATGAATTAATGAGCCACCACATTCTGTTATCAGGTTGTTTTACTAGACCTAGTTATTTATAGTACAACATTGTCTCATATTGCACTATAAATAACCAATCAGATTCATCAATTGGTCTCTGCCATTTTATAAAAACTGTATAATGTGGAATTGAAAGTAATGGAGTGGCAAAAAGATCTAGGCGTATATGTAAACAGTAAACTGAAATTCAACACACAGTGTAGAGAGGTAATGAGTAAAGAGAATATGATGATAAGCTGCATAGCAAAAATATAAGAAGTAGAGAAGCAGATGTATTGATGCTGTTGTATGGGGCCTTGGTGAGACAGCACATGGAGTATTGCCTGCAGTTTTGGGCCCCAAGTAACAAAATCTACAACAAGAAACTGGAGGAAGAGGAGGGCAACTAGGATGGTAAGGGAGGTGAGGGATAAGGAATACAACAAAAGATGGATGAACTGGGAATGTACTTGCTCCAATATAGAAGATTAAGGGGGACTTGTGTCTGGTCTATAGAGCCTATAAGAATGTAGATGTATGGGAATGTTTAGGACTGGTAAAAAAGAAAATGAGTAGGGACATAAGAGGACACAAAAGGATGCTGAGAGGGAAAAATTATAAAAGAAATTCAAGAGGAAGTTGGTTCAATCAAAGGGTTATGACTGAGTGGAACTGTCTACCAGAGGAGGTGGTACTAAGTTCAAATATGGACCAATTCAAAAAATAACTTTATATACATATGAAAGCAAGAGGAAGATGGGGATTTGACAATTAAAGAGACAAGTCATAATGGCTAACTGCTGTTGACTTGAAAATACCTGTGATGCCCATGAAACCATGTAGAGCCTTGAATATTGTCATGCATATCTTGAAGGTTATGCACCACTGCATAGGCAGCCTGTGCAGTGCACGCAGAACCATCCTGATGTGATCCCTACAAGATGAGCCCACAATCAGCAAGGCTGTAGTATTCTGGACTTGCTGCAGGCATCACAACAAACTTCCAGATAGCTCTTGGTATAAAGCATTGCAGTAGTCAAGCCTAGAGGTGAAAAAGGCATGAACTATCACAGACAGGTCAGCAGTGGCTAGCAGTTTGATCCCAGTGTTTCAGAGATGTTAAAAGCCAGCACAGACCATGACTGTCACCTGTTCATTGAGTGTGAGCCTTCAGGCCAGGAGGACTCTAAGATTCTTAACCAAATTAACAACTCTAAGTAGCTGAACACCCAATGAAGGAGGTCATCACTGAAACCTGCCTACCCTGCTTGACAGTTGTGACCTCCATCTTGCCTGGATTATGGCATAGTCAGGCTGAGGCCATCCAGTTGTTTATTTCAGCCAAACATCTTTCCAGGACAGAAACTGCATGACACCCACCATAAGTGTCAGATAGATGTAATTGGGTATTACCTACATATAGTTGCAGTAATCGTTATGGTCAGATATATACTGAAATTTCTATGATATCTCTAGTGAAGTTCTCTACCTACCTGGTCTACCACTGAAGGGTCACATGAGGGAATCTCTTAGAAATATCATGAAATATCTGGAAATATCTGACTATGTTGAGTGCTGCATCTGTAGCAGTGAAACTCAACCCTATAGCATCTAATGATTTCACCCAGTGGCAGTGTAACCACTGAAAACAACTTGGCAGCAAGGATCAAGCCTTGAGGAATTCCATAGGAGAGTGTAGAGGCCCCAGAAATGTATTTTCCAAGAGCCATCTGCTGTATTTTCCCAGTTATGTAGGACTCAAACCAGCTCAATGCAGTACCGGTGAGTCCCACATAATTCCTCAGGTGATCCAAAATACCCCATGGTCAACAGTATCAGATGTTGATGACTGATCTAAAAGGACCAAGATGGTATACAGTCCTCAATCCCTTGCCATGAGGAGATCATTCATCATTGATGAGGGCAGTCTGTATACTGTGGTGAGTTAGAAAACCCAAACTGGAGAGGTTTGTAGGTGTCAAAAATTATTCAGGCATTCAAAAAGTTGCTCAAACACCACCTTCTTAATAATCTTCCCCAAAAAGGGGAGATTAGAGAAAGGTCTGTTATTCCCCATCACATCAGGGTCCAAAGAAATTTTTTTCTTAGAAGGGGTATCTTCATTGCCCATTAAATGGGAAGACACTGTCCCTCAAGGAATACCCAATGATCTGGAAAATAACTGCACCCAAAGCCTCCTGGCAATCTAAAAGTAGCCACATAGGACCAGCATACAGGAAACAGCTGCTGGGATGCAAACATGTAATTACCTAGAGCACCTCTTCCTTAACAACTGGCTGAAACTCTTTTCAGGCATGCTGATCAACAATGTCACCCAATGCCTGACCATCACCAACCCATGACAGGTCGCTTGTGCAGAGACCCAGTCTGACGGAGGACACCTTTCCAGTGAAGAAATGTCCAAACTCATCACATTATTCAGCAGTAAAAACTCAAGAGGACTGCAGACAGGATGTCGAACCAGCAAATTTCTACCTGCCCCAATCATCTGTGACAGGAACTCTGTCTTTTTCAGGGCAATTACCCATTGATACTTATTGTAGTAAGTTTACAATGCCAATTTTTCATCACAGATTAGGATCTGTACCAAGAATGTGCTAAGCTGTGGCCCTTAGTCTTCAACCATTGCAGCTCATCATAATACAATAGAGAGCTGCCCTGGGATGTCAAGGGATGAACACAATAAAGTGCTAAGGAATCAAAAGCAGATGTAAGAGCACTGTTATGGTGCACCACAGTGTTCTCAGATCCCTGCACAGGCAAGCATCATGCCTGAGACATCCAGTACCTCCAGGAGTTTGAAAGGCTCCAGATTATATTTAGGATGGTATTTGATTATCTCCATAGGGGGAGTAATGAAACAGGGAGCCCCACACGGGAACGACACTGTGTGATGATATGACAAGGGAAGGAAGAATGGGAAGAGTACCAAAGGAGAACAAGGGAAAGCAAGAGGGCAGTCAGAGAAGCAAAGGCAGACACAGAGCTTGTATTGTTGAGGGGGTCAAGGGATCAAGGGAGGGGGAAAATAGTTCTTTAGATACTGCATACTACAGACAAAAGATAGAAGGGAGGAGAAATTATTGGGCTAACAGAGGGAGGAAGGGTAATTTTGAAAGATGGGCAGAAAGCAGTCATTCCTAACAACTAATTCTGCTCGCTATTTATCTATTATTTATTTATTTTTTGTTGACTAGGTAAGTGGACTAGACAAATCCTGCCAATTTTCAGGCATGACCTGGGGGAGGGATACACATGCACGCCAACTGACTTTGAACCAGATTAAGCTGTTGGTGGTATTTTTAGTGAAAGGGGGGGAAATTTGAACAGGGCACAGGGGAAATTCCCGTACTCTTAGAAGGGGGTGCTGTTGGCTCATTCCAAGATGGTGGATACTGGAGTTGCAGAGGAGGTGGAGATGTTGCCGGCTGTGGAGTTGTTCTCCCTCCCAGCCAAGGACAGCCAGGAAGATAATGATTCTAGACCAATGAAGGAATCTGCATGATATCTCTGATATTTTTGTTGAACCATATGGCTCTGTGAGCTTGCTTTTGGGACTGATGAGTGGACCACCAGTTGTGGATGATGCCTCTGAAATGGAGGCGGCTTCTGAAATTTTCTATCTTGCTAATGATGAGGTTATGATTGCCTCCCAGGCTAAGCAGTGCTCTGATGGCAAATCTGTGCTGTGATCTCAAAGACAGTTGAAAATGGAGGTGAAAGAAGCCCATCAGAAAAGGCCGTAAAACTTGATTAAAAAGAAGGACCTGTATATATCTGGAGGTGGCAGGCATGCTGTGAGTGGTGACTGCACCCAATCTGCCCATGAACATTTAAAGGAACCATTTAAGCTAGCTTCTCCTGGAGAATTGGAGGATGGGTGTATGACAGACCGGGCCCTGCAACAAGCTGGATGGAAGCAGGACATGACTAGTAAGTGGGTCTCTGATCCAAATTTTGACTTTTCTGCACCAGTGTTGACAGATGATGTGATACCAACCACTCAGTGTAATGAGGAGCCAGCAAGAGTGCAAGATGTCCCTAGGAGGGACATACAGCAGGGGGGACAGCCTACTTCTGGTGACTCTAACATGGCAGCTGCCACTATGTTACACTGAGTGGCACATGTACTTCGGGAAAATAATGAGATTTCCTGTGACTGATAATTCTAGTGAGAGGCATGTGCAGGGGAAAAAAGAAGGGCTTGAGCCTGTCCCAGATGAAAGCAATAGGTCTTAGACTGTTGAAACTCCTGCGGAGCATATTTGACCAGTGGACTATGAGGGCCCCTCCTGAGTGCAACAGGAATGTTCTGTTCCCATTTTGGATACTACAGAAAGAGAAGGAAATTCTGGTAGGGCAGCTCAAAACAGTAAGTATGTGAGAATAGCATCTGAAGCTGAATCTGAGGGGGAAGGGGCACCGGCAGACACAGGGCAGCATCAGGAGCACAGAGCTGGACAGGATCACACACAGGCAAATTCTGGTAGACTGGATGAAGCTCAACCCCCCCAGACAACCCAGGTTTTCCAATCTTTTCAATAAAACCCCACTGATACCTCGCAGGCATGCAGTGTGCATTAGATACAAGGAAGGACTGGAGATATTTCCAGATAGAGAATACATAGGGTAAAAACTACTCAAGGAATTCCTGCATATCGTACTGGCTGAAGTTCATGCCCTGATCCGTATATCAGGTGAAGAAAACTTTGATGTAGGTTTCCACACTGCACATGGGCTGGAAAAATTCTGGATTACCTACAATCCAAAAACATTTTCACCCCTTTGGATCCCCCTTATTTGTAATCCCTTTAACTAAGCCAGTAGTGAAAAAAAAATTACCATTATATTTTGAACTGAAAATGTGAATGTTGGGGACATTCACCACTGGTTACAGAACCAGTGTGATGTCTTAAGTGCACCAGATGCTATCATAGACTCTGAGACTTTTTGGACTTGGGGTGGCACTTTCAGATTAAACTTCGGCAAACTGATTCTGGTATTTTTCACCTTCCAAATAGAGTTTTTTATTGGAAGGGACTGTGGAGTATTCTTTTTTTCTGGGCAACCAAAGGCTTGTCACAAATGTGGAGACAAAACTCATCTAGCAAGTACTTGTGATAAGCTAAAATGCAATTTATGTGGGGTTATAATCATATTAGCACTGCTTGCAAAAATGTTGCTAGATGTAACCTATGTGATGGGAGGGGACATGTGTTTTACAACCGCAATGGGCATCCCATAATAGGCCAGATGGAATCAATCAAGATGCTCTCATACAGAATGCACAACAGAAGGCTGCAGAGCGGGCAGAACCTCACCCCCCTAGCTACAGTGCGAGTACCTCTGGTGAGTCAGAACCTCCTAGTATAAGTTTAGATGTCCCTACAACTCCTCCAGTGGAGCACAATATGGATCAGGAAACTGCTGCTGCCACCCCCACTGATCCTAATACTGTGGTGATATTGTGTCTGCAAAACTTTCTACCCCTCCGGATCAGGAGTCTGGACTGAGGACATTCCACCTGTTATGTGTTTCAGATTCTCAGACTATGCCACCCCCCCTCAGAACCCATGGATTACCTCAGGAACATGAAGAAGTGCCAGACTGCGATCATCAGTGGCACCCACTCCAGTTCTCGGTAATCAATATGAAATTCTGGTGCATAGGACTGAAAAGGGGGTACGGATACAGAGATTTTGGATTTGGATGTCTCCTTGAAATCTCTTCCCCCAACTGAACGGAAAGAGAGAAGGATGAAGTCAAAAAAGGAAAAACATGGAGGACTTAAATGGTTGAACTCTTTGTCACTAATATACCTGATGCATCTCAAATTTGCTACCCTGAATGTCTGTAGTATACTCAATGGGGGTAAAAGGAAGGCTGTTTTTACTGTATTACAACAACAAAAGCTTAATGTTATTTTTTCACAGGAAACTTGGCTGAATACAGTGACTGCCGTGGCCCAATGTAGAAAAGCATGGATGTGGGACCCATCTTATTGGTCCTTTGGATTGGATAGGGTGGATGGGGTAGGAATTTCATTTCAAGGGGTTAATTTTTCCTTGAAAAAACTGATTGATGTGATCTCTGGCCATTTATTGATTATTGATGGACAACTGGATGGTCAGCCTTGCAGACTTATTACAGTCTATGCTCCCCAAAGCAATGCTGATAAGGTCTATCTGTTTTGATCAGTACAACCTTTTTTAGCTACAACCAAACAGGTCTTTATAGAGGGAGACCTTAATTGCACCCTGGATGTGGCTGATAAATCTGCATTGGGGAAAAAGGTTTACTGCAATACTCACACTCCGCAGAACTGTTTAAAGATTTTTGGACTGCGTCATGTCCCTTCTTTATTGCATCTCAACACTGTACCAAAAACATATGATAGGGGAAATCAAGCCACCCATACTGAATATTGGTTTGTGTCTATGAATGTTGCCTTTGGACGGTTGCAAGTGATTCCCTTCAAATTTGCAGATCATTCAATGCTTCAGCTTGAGGTATACTTGGGAACCCATACATGTGGAGAGGGGAGTGGATGGCGGTTAAATACTGCTGTTTTGCAGGATAGCTCTGTCCAAAAATATATTACTGAATTATTACATCCCCATAAAATGGTAGTTTATATGTATGACACCCAGGAGAATGGTGGGAGGATACAAAAAAAGAAATTCAAATTTGGTTTCAAAAATATGGGACATACAAACAAAATGAGAAATCTTTGAAATATCTCTCACTTAGGCAGCATCTTCAATATCTATATTCCTTAGTTAATACTTTTCAGTGGGGAATTATGTTACCCAAATAACTCAGATTAAAGATCGTGTGAAAGAGTATCAATACAATAGGGCTGCCACAGTTTTGGCTGAATTACAATATGGCACCATGAACACACCTATTGGAGATCCATGTGTGGCATGCAAAACAAGGGAAGAGAATTCCAGCATTACAGCACTTTTGGATGAGGATGGAGTAATTACAACCTCTCCTCAAGAACTGAGAAGTATAATTGACCGTTATTTACTTTACTTTAATACTTCCCCATATATAGACACACATGAGGTAGAACACTATGTAACGGCCTTTAAACCTGTACTACAGGATTTTGGTACACAGAATGTAGGTCACCCCTTATCTGTAGTTGAATTAAATACGGTTTTGAAGGGAATGAGAAAAAATGTATCCACAGGTCATGATGGTTTACTGCTAGAATTGTATTTAGTTTTTCAAGATAAATTATTAGAGATGTTGCTTCCTGTATACATAGAAATCATTCAGGATAACTAGGTGTGAGATAGTTTTGCTCAAGGGTTGGTAAAATTTTTATACAAATCTAGCGATGAAATTTTAATGAAAAATTGGAGGCTGATTTGCCTTCTTAATACTGACTGGAAAATTCACGGACAGCTCATTCATATGCATTTACAACCCCTTCTACTGGACTTGCTCCACTCAGCGCAAACATGTGGAGTGCCTGGCTTAAGAATACAAGATAATTTACTTTTAATCCGAGATTGTTATGAATTTAGCAAAAAAAAAAAAACAACAACAAAAGGGATTTATTCTTTCACTAGATCAGAGTAGGGCTATTGATGGGGTGTCTCATAAATTTTTATTTCAGGTTTTGACACATTATGGCATCTCACAAGTTCTTGTAAGGGTATTCAAACACTTTATGGAAAAGCAACTGTGCTACCTTTGGTTTGGGGGACACTTGGATGTCCCATACATCTGACTGTAGGGGTACAGCAGGGCTGACCTTTAAGTCCACTGTTATATGCTTTGGTCTTTGATCCTTGTATTAGGCATGTTTCCAACAATGACTTGATTAGAGGGTTATGTGTTCTGGATCAGACTTCTGCCTTGCCGTTGTCCGCATGTGCGAATGAACTATGTTTATTTTTCAGCACACTGGAAAGTGTTGCACACATTATAATGGAATTACAAATATATGGGAGGGTTTCTGGGGCTACATTAAATATTGATAAAAGAGCTGGCATCAGTATTGGGCAACCAGATGAGGCGGACAGCATCTCTGGGATTAAGCTGTCAAGGGAACCGATAAAATTATTAGGTCTTTATTTTGGTGAAGGGGATATGGTGCAAAAAAAATTGGATGGAAGCAATCCAAAAATTTGATTGGAGGGTGAATAAATGGAAAAATTTAATTTTGCCCAAATATAAATGGATATTTGTCATTAAACAGTTCCTTATTCTCTATTATTATATGTTAGCTGGGTGTACCCTATTCCTAGTAATCTAGAAACCAACATTTATAGTATTTTTTTCTGTATGTTGTGGGGTAATCAGTTGAACCCAATAAAGCAGGATTATACATACTTACCTGTAACAAAGGGAAGGGTAGGGGTGGTACACTCTCTGTTTTTTATGTGATTTTTTGGATAGGAACCTTAAAGAAGTTATTACTACCCGCGGGGGGGGGGGGCTGACTAGTTTGGACACAGGCTGTGCTGCACCAATATTTCTCCACTTGGCAGGAGGATACACTAAAACTATTACCTAAATTACAGGTCCCTGATTTTATGAAACCTGCCTTCAGGAAACTATTTTCATGGAAAATCACAAAATCAGAACTGCTAATACACCCCAGGAAACAGCTGTATGATATTATTTTACAAAGGATAGGGCCAGCAGGTCCAGAGTTTAAATTTTGTTCACTGATTAATGTGCTTTGTGCAGTCTCACAGTTTAATAACTCACAAATTCCTGTTAGGATGTGGGGTAATTTATGGCTTTGTACTTATGGCCATCTTAATTTATGGGGGAACTTAAAACATAAGGCAATAGAGGACAGGGGATGCCCTTATGTGGACTGTCAGACTCACGAAGAAAGTACATCTCACTTTCTTTTAGAATGCTGTTTTTCCAAACATCTTTGGCTATTTCTTGCAGGTAGATGGAATCTGCCATGGTTAGGTAGACTGATGTATGGTCAGTTGGTGTTGGGTCAATATACAGGTAGATTGGCATTTTATGATAAAGGCACCCTTGAAGTACTATTTGCATGTTTGAAATTTTACCTCTGGCAAGCCAGGAGCAGATATGTTATTCAACAGCAGTTAATGTCTTATTTAGCTATTGCAAAATTATGTGAGTCTACATATTTATAAGTTTATTGTAAATATACTAAAAGATATTCACATCAGGTACTAACTCAATTATGAAAAGAATTGCAGCAAGTATTATGTTAGTAAGATTTATGACTTCTGCATGGATAATGTAGTCAGATTTATAACCTTTGGATGTGTTTCCTTTTTCTATTTTTTGGGGGGTTTGGAAGTCATAGCTCTGTTTATACTTATGCTTCTTATTTGTTAGTACACAACATATGGGGAATGGGTGTTCAGTCTGTGGGGGCCTTATGTATATTAACTTTTCTAAATTTATTTATTTTATTTGATGTTGTTTTTCTTTTCCTTCACCTCTCTCCTTTTTTATGTATCTCAGATGGCTATTTTATAGTTTTCTTCTGTTAGCTATGTTTAATTATGTTATATTTACATTTTTTTTCTTAGTTTTCCTGCTATGTTGAATGTTTTCTGTTTCCCTGAGGTTTGAATTGAATTTATTAATAAAAAATGCCCCTACTCATTTCTAGAAGTGCCATGGGATCTTTAACATCCACTTGAACAATCACCAGAACAGGCATACAGGATCTCAGTTTAAAGTCTCATCCAAAAGGCGGCACCTCAGGAGTACAGCACCCCCCTCATGCTGCACTACCATGTCAGTACTGGGATTTAACCCAAATGCCTGGTGTGGGGAGTATTCATAAGGGAAGACAGATGGCCTCTGCCCGAGAGTGGCATTAAGGTGGCTGTTAGGGGATCCCTGAGATGAGGTAGCAAGTATTTACCAGGGAAAGGGTTTGGGAAGGCTAGCAGCCCTAACGATAGATTAGGCCCTGGGGCCAGATGGGATGCATCCAAGTATGCTCATGAAATTGGCAATAGAACTAACTGAACCCTTGGTAGGGCTATTCTATAGCTCAGTTGAGATGGGGTAGTTCCAAAAGACTGGATGGTAGCAGATATAGTCACACTCCATTGGGAGAGAGGGGGAAAGGAGCAACTGGGAAACTACAGACCTGTCAGTCTTACCTCTATTGTGGGAAAACTGATGGACACACTAAGCAAAAAGGGCCTTATGGACTACCCGGAGAGCACTGGAGTCCAGGATAGTAAATAGCAAGGGTTTGTGGCAGGGAGGTCTTGTCAGACCAGCCAGATAGTATTCTTTGACTGGGTAATAAGGGTAGTGGATAAGGGCCACGCTGTGGGTTTCTGCTTTGAATTTAGCAAGGCTTTCAACTCAGTGCCTCACAGAAGGCTGCTGAAGAAACTAGAGGTTCTAGGTGCAGCAAATAAGACAGTTAGATGGGTGAGAAACTAGTTGGAAGGGACACAGCAGAAGGCTGTGGTTAACAAAGTCAAATCAGAAGAGAGGGATGTCACCAGTGGGGTGCCACAAGAATTGGTCCTGGGTGCGGTCTTTTTCACTATGTTCATCAGCGACATGGGAGAAGGAATCCAAGGCAATATGTGTCTCTTCAAAGACAACACTAAGCGTTGTGGCAGGGTAGATAATGAGGAGAGGGTTAGGGAGATGCAAAAAATACTTGCAAGGACTAGAGAAGTGGTCAAAAGTTTGGCAGTTAAAATTCAATGCCAAAATACGCAATGTGACATATAGAGGGAACAATAACCACAGGACAAACTACTGATGGATGGGGGTTAAAGCAGGTCATGGCCTCTGAGAGAAGAGACCCAGAGATCATCATCTGTGACTCCCTAAGACAATAAAGCCATTGTAACAAAGTCTATAAGGTAAACAGGATGCTGGTGTGTATAGGACGGGGTACTGACAGCAGAAGGAAGGAGGTATTACCACCTCTATATAGATCACTGGTGAGGCTCCACCTGAAGTGCTCTGCCCTGTTCTGGAATCCTCACCTAAGTAAAGATAAGGATAGCCTGAGACAGTGCAATGTAGCATGACCAAAATTATTCAGAGGCAGCTGAACAGTTCTTACAAAGATCAGTTCAAGGCACTGAACATGTACTCGTGGGAGGACAGGTGAGAGAGGGGAGATATGAAGAGACTTTCAAGTTCCTGAAAGGAATAACCAAGGTAAATTGTGAGGAACAATTTAGCATAAGTAGTTGATCAAGAACTGAAGGATATGAGTGGAAACTGATGGGGCAGGGGAGGTTCATGACTGAAGTGAGCAAGTTTTATTTAACAGAACGGGTGGAGGAGCCATGGAACAATCTACCAGCTGATGTGGTGGGCACCAAAACTATCATTTGTTTTAAACATGGCTGGGACACTGTGAAGGGCTTAATGGTTGCTCAGGGTGATAGCAGTAGGGAATGGACCATGGGGTGGGTAATGTGGGTTAGAACCCTGTATGGACAACAGGTCCTGCTTTTCTCGAGGGGTTTATGGGCAGACTGGATGGACCAATTGTTTTTTTTCCACCATCATTGTTTACATTTCTGTAACACATACAATGGCATAGTGTTTGCAAAAATATCATATGAATACCAAGCTATGCTGTATGTTCAATGACTTGAAAAGGAGAGATTAATTTATATTGGGCTAGGTTGTATGGTACAGAGAAAACTGCATTCCACTGTCCTATTGAGCTACTTTGTAGCCATGTCACAATAAAACATAAATGCCATCTGTACAACCAGCTCTGTCTGCTTCAACTCATAACAGAAAAGAAACACTCTATATGATGGGTAAAGTCATGACTCATAACAGAAAAAAACTGAATTTCTCTATAATTATCTGAGTTTGTTCCCTCTACCAAAAACAGAGTGCTGTAGCTTTATGGTGGACCTTATTTCAGTCTGTAACTGAAACAAAAAAACTCTTTCATCTCTACAATAGGCTATGCTATTTGCCCTGAAGTACAAAAGTGGTATACTGGCTCTATAACCAGCCGTGCTATAGTCTGTAATATAAATAAAGGCACTTCACTTCAATGACAGGCCATTCTATGCCCAATATAATGCATTGTCCCCAGGTCATACACTGCCTTTGATAGTCATGGTCTGTTGCTCATTTAAGTTAAAAAAAAAAACCTTTAGCTATTGAAGCCCTTTGTCATTTAGATACAAAAACTACAATTGCCACAAATAATTTAGCTAGGATAGCCCATGTGAGATGCAGCATCTCATATTCATTGAGGCCCTGCTTCTCTCATATTTACAGTTCAATGAACAAAAAAAAAATAACTTATGCAAGTTATATATGTAGGTGTCAGTGTGGCTCAGCTGGCAGAACATCTGCCTCTGCGATAGAAGGTCATGGGTTCTAGTCCACACTGGGATAGAGCTCATACAATAAATATTAACACACCAAGCAGCAGTATTAGGTATGCCTTCCTTCAGATGAGATGGTAAACTAAGGTTCCTTCTGAACATTTCTGGTGGATGTCTAGGTGGAAGTAAAAGTACCCAAAGCACTTTTCCACAACAGTAGGGGACTTTCCTGAATTACTGTCCAACGTTCTACTTCCCTTAAAACCAGTTCACAAAATTATCCAAGGCTGTGTGGAGGTGTTGATGTATGACATGGCTGCCATTATACATTTACAGTGACTTCACTACCAGTCTGCCATTTCTTGTAAAATGCTTTGAGATACAGTGTGCATGAAAAGTGTATATAAATATGAATTCTTCTTTGACTTGCTCAAGGTTGCATAGTTTAAGTGAGTGATGGGATTTGAACCCAGATCTCTTGTTTCACCAGTCTGTTCTCTGATAGAACAAAAAAAATCTATAACAAAGAACACATCTCTGTCATTCTCCTTCTCCTGAGTGTGGTCTTGTGTCTAAAGATTCAAACACCCTACGCAGTATTTTCTCATAGCTATTCCCTTCCCCATTCTCTGAGCCAGATGAAAACAAAGCAAACATTAAGAATTAAAATATTTTCAAAAATTCAATGTACTTGCCAACTTAAGGAGCAGAGAACATTTCAGTTCCATATCAACATCTGCAGTTCAAACCATTTATTTCCCCTAATGGCAGCCTCCATCTTACTGTATCCAAGCCCCATCACCCCTTATTCCCAGGTACTTATCCCTCCATCATGCCAATCTGGAAGGTAACACTGGATGCACAGGGTTCACTGATGTTGCATAAACAGTCTTGGTAACCTGAAGTCAGAAGCAAATGAAAACAAAAAACAGGTACTGCAGGAGGACTATTGCAGAATAAATGTACTGACAATTAATTGTACAGAGAAAATAGCATCTATTGTGACTAAGCCTATGGCACTTTTAGCCACACTGGCTCTTCCTTAGGGGTTGGCACTAACCCTGACATCTATAGAGCCTCCATGACTTTCTCCCCAAGGCGGGGTCCCTGGGAAGTGCAACCTCCCCATTGGCTACAGGATCTTGTTGGGAGGTGGGTGACTTGTCAGCAGTGTGGGACCTGTGAACAGTCAGTCACCATCATAGTGCTGTGGGGGGGGGCATTATTTTCTCCATGAGGGGGTTGCTGGCATACAATGATGCAGTGTGTGCATGTGTAGATGAGCACACACACACACATCTGTCAGCCCCTGACCCTGAAGCAACTTCTGCATGCACAGCTGCCCAGTGTTCCTTGGACTCCCCCATCCCCTTAAAAGGAGAACTGTCCAGTTTGACACTTATCACTCCATTCCCAGTCAGCCCCAACTTGAGTCCATTTCTGAACTCGGGTCACTGGGGTTTTGAGTGGGCACCCTACCGATGCTCCTACTGGCCTTCTTACAAAGCAGTTTCACTGATCATTTAGATGGCAACATGTTTCTTTTTTTTCACCTGTTTTTTTCCCTGCTGCCCTCCATGCACCAATGTGCAAGCAACTCTGACTGTTGGCCTTGTGGATGCAGCATGTCTCCATTAGGGAAGCATTCACCCTAGCCCTCCAGTGGGGGGTTCTGCAGTGGCAGAACCCACCACAACCCTCCCAGGCTGGAAAGTGCTGCCACTGGCAACAATTCACCCCAGCTTTCTGCCACCCAACCCTAGCTCCTGAATCCACTCCTAAACCTGAGTCACCAGCACAGAAGGGGGATGAGCTGCAGCTCAGCCATTGGGTGGCTGGAACATAGGAGTTCTTCACTCTTTTTCTAAACTATAATTTCTTCAGAGCTTCAATCTCTGTTTGACACATTCTACCAACACGTACTATGTTTGTGATACCAAATAAATATAGTAAGAGGTCAATCTCACTCCTGGGTGATGCTCTTATCAGTCAAAACCCAGATCATTTTTCACCACATAATGACTATCTGCTCCAGTCAACATTGTACAGATAGACCTATGGTAGATAGCCAAATGTTCAGATCAAGCACTTCAGGCTAAAATCTTATTATCTGCCAGTATCTAATAATTTACAGATTTCCAGGCATCTCTAAAATGATGGCAAAAGGCACAGAAAAAACAGTAAAAGCAGAGCAAAGAAAAATGCCTCCACATAAATCAGTTATATAAAGAAATGCCTTGAGCCAGGACAACACATGCTATTGAGAAACATTTCCCAGCTATAAAGTGACCAAAATAATAGAATTCCTCAGCTGTGTTTGTGTAAAAAAACAAGTTTGTTTCTCTATGTAAGCCTTCCTTTTGTTTAACAAATGAGCTGCATCCCAAAAGCATACATGGTTCTTTAAGAAAAAATAAAAACATGTTTTTGATTTTGAAATTCCAACAATACACAAAACAACATTTTTGTTTTCTCTGATGTTCGCCAGCTAAAAAAAGTATACAGCTGTCATCACAGTCTGCTGATAAAGATGAAATAGATGCATTAAGTTTTAAATATGTATGCCCAAAGACTGTTATGTGAGATGAACTGATTTGTTTTGCAACCCATTTTTCTAAGTATTAGAAATGCACCTTGCTGGCTTTCTTTCTAAATTAAGTTTGTAAATATATACCTGGTTTACTGATGCAGTATATTATTTTTCAAGTACACTGAAAATGGTCCCTCTCACTCTCAGCCAGTCAAATAATTTGTCCTGTTACTCTGTGATAACTGGGCAATACACTCAATAATGGGACTGTGTGCTAATACCTAGGCTCTGGCTAAAACTGTAGTGTTACATCATGTTTGTGAGGAACTGAAGAAAATACCCAATTTTCTCATAGGTGCTTTAGCACTAGAAAGAGAGCATGCAATTTGTACTCTTATTATTATTTTTTTTTGTTAGCATAATAGCGAAAACAATATAGTGAGCAGGGATTAACTCAATAATAACCAGAACTACTGGGTGTTAATAAACACTGTGGCCTATTGTCTTGGTGTTAATTCACCCTTGTGATAGAGGCATTGGAGGTGAAAGAAGAAGGACGCTCATTTACACTTAAAAACAGAGCTGACTTAAAAATACAGTTGTGTACTTTTATTTTCAGGTCGAAGTTGAAAAATTTTTTTTTTCAAAACAGGATTTGACAGACATTTCTTCACTTTTCTTTCAATGTGCAAATTCAAAGTTAATTTCATTTTCAGTCTTTTGGCAGCTGGAGTGGTAATAACTAAGTCACAGGTGTACTAGCAATATACTTTATATACACTGGCACAACTCAAACTTCTTTATAAGGCAGACAATCAAATCTGCTCCCTTTAGCTTTAGGGAGACAGAGGTGGGAGTTGGAGATGCAACTTCTCTCACTGCTGACTCTGATCTGATATCCTTTCAAACAAGCTGGCTTATATATGCCTGGGTGAAGTCACATGATCAGCCCAGTTTACTAATTATACAAATATTTCAAAATGTCACTACTTTTAAACACTGGTGCAAATCCCTTTTTCATGGCCATTTGCAATAATCCATCATTCTTCCTTTAGTCACACATCTTTAGCTTTGTACATCATATTATTCTCCAGAAAAATGTTAAATGAGTTGGGTTCCACCCACAGACTAGCCCTTAACTCCACCACTTAGGAGTTATCCTTTTTCTACAAACATAAACATAGTGAAAACATGGCCGCTGCCTTCCTATAGAAAGGCTGGAAGAACAATTCATGGGACTAGAACATTTGTTTGGTGAGTTTGCCCTTTTATAAGTTATTTAACCCTTTTTATGTTTTAAACCAATGGGTTTAAATGCTTATGAAAAAAGGAATTGTGTTTTATTAACTTACAAGCTCATTTGTAGACAAAATGCCTGCAAACAGAAATAAGCCATGCTGGCCATGCACTTTTAAAGCATTACCTCTAAGGACAGCCCTCACTTATAAACTCAATGTTTGCTTTCACTTTGCCTTTGTTTTGTTTTTTTACTCTTCTTTGTTTATAAAACTGTTCATGTAAGAGCAAGAAGAAAATACTGAAACTTAAGACATCATGTCTTTGACATTGCTATGCAAACCTAGGAGAACAGGATTGGGGTGGGGGAGTGATAAAAGCATCCTGTCCATTCTCCTAAAATCTTACCCCAATTGAGTGCTTAAAGTTAATTGATTTTACTTTAGCCCCTAACTCAATTTTATTTTATTGAAAATGGATTTCACTCCCTCAATACCTGGAACTTATAAAGTGTTGTTTATTGCTGCATCCTTCAAGTGGTAACTCTGCTTTCATTTGAAATCGTGTAATATTCTCATTCTTTGTCAACAACTGTATCCCAGCAGACATATCTAATTTGGTGATTTTTCCTCCTACTTGATCTGTAACCCATGTATTGTAGTGTAGTGTAGTGTAGTGTAGTGTAGTATAGTATAGTATAGTATAGTATAGCAGAGCATAGCATAGCATAGCATTGTATTGTATTGTGTTGTATAGTATTGTCTTTCTCTGACTTGGAACATATGTAAATGAGCCCTGGCTCAAAGGTATTAGTCCGAATTTGAAATAAATAAATAAATAAAAATGTCTGTATTATGTAGCAGTTCCTCACCGGAACAACATAGGAGCACACAGGAAAATAGAGCTCATTCTGCTTTCACTGCTGCTTGGAGCTGAAAAGAACAATTGTTTTGGAGCAGCCCCTGACTAACATGAATTTTTATTTAGACTTACAAAGTAGGAGGTGTTAACCTCCTGAGTAATGCCTGTTGAGCTATACAGCCTCAGTGGCAGTGATGCTATTCTCTATACTATACCTGGTCCTGAAACAGAGGAGAGAGAAGAAAAAAGGTAATACTGTGGGTAGCCAACCTATGGGGAGACAAAGAAACATAACCTCTAATGTGTAGAATGTGGACAAAGGTAAGTGGATTTCTGAAATTAAATTTCTCTAGTCATTAGCAAGTTCATCAATACCTGGCTGAAATAACCGAGACAGTGTTTTCAAGGCCCAAGGCCTAACTCTAGTATCCAGTGATATGGGTGACTCCAATTGAGCGACTCAATTTGAATGCGTTTCAGTAGAGTGAGTGGGATACGTTAGCAATAATGGATATAACGGGAGAAGTTGTAACAGCAATAGCAAGAGTGTAGAGAGAGTGATGGTAGGAGGGATCTATGATGCAGAAGATATAGGAGGTAGTTTAGGTTGGTCATTTTGAGCTGGTCATGTGGTCTAGTGGAGGCAGTGTATGCCTCCATTGGTGAAAGATTCAGATTCGAACCTGGGTTGGAGCCCTAAGTTTTTTCGTTTTGTGCATGTGTCACTTATGTTTTTATTGTCTTCTTTTATAAATCTCCTCAAGCTAATGACAATGCTGGACCTTACACAGGTGGTTACCTCCACTACCCATATTGGAGGTCACTCACCGGATCTGTTGTTCCTCCTGGGGATGGAGATCTCAGACTTGGGGGTGAAACCAGTCAGTTGGTCTGACCATCACACCATAGAGTTCAGTTTCAGGGCTCCCCCTAATGGACCTGTTCCTTCAGAGATGGTCCCGTACTGCCCTTTAAGGGGAGTAACCCCAGATGGTCTATCAACAGTCCTGAACCTATCGGGATTGCTGGGTGAAAGCACAAGTCCAGGAGATCTAGAACTGGCCTATAACAAGGTGGTGGGAGATGCCTTGGACTTGATTGTTCCTGTTTACGTTCGACCACTCACTCTTTCCCGAAGGTCCTCTTGGTATGATGGTTCCTTGAAGTAGTTAAGGTGAGTTGGCCAAAGGATGGAGAGAGCATGGCAGAAGTCCAGCCTGGATGCTGACAGGCTTAGATTGATGGAACATTATAAGGGCTATCAATAAGAAATCACCCGTAAGAAGGCAGAGTTCTTGTCCAGGGAGATTACTGCAGTGCAGAATCGACTGGCTCAGCTTTTCCAAACTGTTGACAGATTGTGCAATTTAATCTGTCTTCAGTGCAGAAGAGCTTTTTCACAGGTTAAGTGTGATGAGCTAGCTCGATTCTTCGCAGATAAGGTTGCCAGCATCAGGTCTAGAATCAGCCCGGCTCTCCCCACAAGGGGTTGTGGAGGTTGATGGGAGGTGATGAGCACCCGGTCTGTCTGGATGGATTTTGGCTGGCTGGAATTCATGAACATTGTGAAGATTGTCCAGACTTTGCACCCAACCTGTTGTAGTTTGGATCTGGGCCCTACCCCCCTTTTAGTGGGGTGTGTAGATGTTATCTGCCCAATCCTAGCTGAAATTGTCTGGAGATCCTTGAAGAGGGGGGTCTTTCCTGATCCCCCAAAGGAGGTGGTCATATGACCACTACTTAAAAAGCCCTCCTTGGATCCCAGACTCCCCAGCTAACTACCTGTCTCTAACTTGTCCTTTGTAGGTACGGTTACTGAGAAGGTGGTTGCGTTGCAACTGGACAATCACCTTGTGACCCATAATGTCTATGATGCTCTCCAGTCTGGATTTAGGAAGAGACACTGCATGGAGACCACCCTTGTATGGGTATTAAAAGATCTCCTAATGGTGAGAGATTGAAAGACTCATACCATCTTGGTCCTTCTTGATCTCTCAGCAGCTTTTGTCACTGTGGACCATGATGTGCTTTTGGAATCCCTGCGGATCCTTTGTGGACTATCAGGTACAGTCCTCAGATGGTTTTGATATTTCCTCATGGGCAGGTTTCAGAGGGTGGTCACCGGAATTTATTTCTCTGATGCCCTCCCCCTGTCCTGTGGAGTGCTGAAGGGCTCCATATTGACACCCATGTTGTTCTCAGTGTATATGCTGCCATTAGGAGATATCATTAGGTAATATGGCTTGAGTTTTCACTGCTATGCAAATGATACTCAGCTGTATATGTCCTTTATGGCTGGACAGGTTAATGTGATTTCCTTGTTTAAGGTCCAGAAAGAGGGTATCCACTGGCCTACCCTGGTCCAGGGCCCTTGTCATCCAGTCATAGAACTCAACAAGATTTGTCTGGCACAATCTTCCTGTGACAAAGCCCTGCTGCCTATCATCCAAGTACCCAGTTTGAAACATAGAAACATAGAAATTGACAGCAGATAAGGACCGCTTTGCCCACCTAGTCTGCCCATTTCCTTACCTAATGCATAGGCTGCAGATCCTAGTTAACCAAACGCCTACTTCCTCCTACCCCACACTAGAATTGCCTTATGTCTGTCCCATGCATTCTTGAATTCCTCCACTGTTTTTCAGTCCACTACCTCCTCAGGAAGGCTGTTCCATGTATCCACCACCCTCTCCATGAAAAAATACTTCCTCACATTACCTTTGAGCCGTCCCCCACCTCTATCATCAAATTGTGCCTCCTTGTTCTTGCACATCTCTTTTTCTGAAAGATGCTACCATCTTGGACTCGGATGATTCACTTGATGTACTTGAGAGTTTCTATCATGTCCCCCCCTTTTCCTCCTCTCGAGTGTATACATATTAAGCTTCTTTAATCTCTCTTTGTATGTCTTCTGGAGCAAACCCTGCACCATTTTAGTTGCCCTCCTCTGGACTGCCTCCATCCTGTCTATGTCCTTGTGGAGATGGGGTCTCCAGAACTGGATGCAGAACTCCAGATGGGGTATCACCAACTGTCTGTACAAAGGGATAACAACTTCCTATTTTCTACTGGTGATGCCTCTCCCTATGCATCTCAGTATTCCACCAGCTCTTCTTACTGCCTTCTCACATTGCTTGCCCAACTTACAGTCATCTGATAGGACTACCCCCAGGTCCCTTTCCATTTCTGTAGTTGTTATTATTTCACACCCCATTGTGTACTCTTCCCCTGGATTTTTGTTTCCCAGGTGCATTACTTTGCACTTCTTTGCGTTGAATCTAAGCTGCCATATATTTGACCATTCCTCCAACCTTGCCAAGTCCCTTTGCATCCTCTCCACCCCACCTTCTGTATCAACCCTGTTGCAAATCTTTGCTCCAGTAACCCCACTAAGATACCTGCTCTAGTGATATGCGGTCCCTTTCCCATCATAACAGCAGTCTTTTCTAGGCCAAATTACCAACTCAGTGGATCTACAGTTTCTCAAACTACCAGTACCTATACCTACATGATTCCCCCCATACAGCATGCATACTTTTAAACTTGCAATGCTTGAGTGGTTGAACTTTTCCCCACCAGACTTATTAACCTTAAGAGTACACTTGTAAGGGAAGATTACAATTCCCTAAGCTCCTCTCTTCTAGCCTTTAAACCCAACCCCCAGTAGCTAGAACTACATGAACTGCACCTGAAGCTTTTTCCTCCAATTGCAGGGCAGATGTTCCCCTATAAATAAGCTGTGCTCTGGGGAGGGTAGGATTAGGGACCATGCCAGACTCTCACAAAAGTTTATCAGCTCTATGTCTGCCCCTCACTGCACCTCCAAGCACTGCAACCTCTTCTGGAGGGAGGTGCCATACAAGCACTGTATTACACAAGTCAGCACTCCTGTCCTAAAAGTCCACAGACTGATAAGAATTTAAAGCTTATCCAGTGACTAAAATCCTTTCCCCAGCTGCTCAGCAAAAGCAGGTTCACACAACCTCTATTACTAAAATTATTCTCGGCAAGACGTGTAGTAGAAAGTCACTAAATACTCTGCAAATGTCCTGAAGGCCCCAAACTTAATGAACATACATTAATGCCTTGCAACATTATCCATGTTACAAGCACATTGATCTCCTTGACAGGAGGCATTTCTAAGGAATTAATGCATGGTTGGGTGGTGGGCACTCTCGGTCTAGCAATACTAAGGGCTGAACTGGTGTCTGATGGTCTCTTCCAAGGCCATACCATACCAGATACAACCAAAAATGAAAAAAATACCCTAGTTTCCAGTTTTCCCCCCCATGCCATCTGATAACAGGCCCTACCATGAATATAGCAATCCCCTGGGTCAAGTGATTTGCCCATGCCATCCCATACCATATGCCACCAAGAATAAAGCCTTCTGTGATATCCACTGGTCCCATGCCCTCGCATAACATTACGTGCCAAAAGTGAAGCATGCCCTGTTGCCCAGATGCCCCAACAAAGCACTCCTATACCAGGCACAACCCAGATTTAAGGAATAAACCATGAAGGGTGTGGGTTATTTGGGGAATTACCATGGCTGGTGTGGTTTGGCCATGAGGACACAGTGTTCAGATGTCCCATCCAAGCCCTCTCATAACAGACGCCATAAAAAATAATGAATTACATGGCAGTGTGAGAAGAAGATTGAGCATCTGGAGGAATGCTCTCTTCTCCTGGGGTGGACTGAGGAGATACCTTGCTCTGTAGCAGCCCATGGTGGTGACCAAGAGCACTACAGACACAACACAACAAGGGATGACTGGAGGAAAAATCAGAAACTGCCACCTCAATCAAATGGATGACAACCGCCCTTACTTCCATGGCTCCCTGAACATGCCAACCCAACCTCAGCAGCATCTAGAGCCAAAAAGGATGGCCATAAGACACATTCTTCCAGGAGTGAGAGAACACACCCGATGAAGGGATATGTCAGGTTACCCTGAGGCAGCTACAATATGAGGCCAGGGGTTAACGAAGGGGTCCTGGGGGAGGATCCATTGCAAAGACCTGAAGGAGAGGCCGATCGAGATGTGGGGGGAGATAAACAGATAATACAAAAAAAAAATAATGAATTCACTTGTGACCAGTGGTCTTACAATGACCATCCCATAACAGACACTACCAAAAAATAAGGTCTGAACCAGTGTCTAATTGTCTTACCTAATCCACACAAGCTCTGCTGTGCTAGACACAACCAAGTAATATGTGAGGAATTACTTACCAGGTTAATATTACATCAGAAGCATGAATCTTGACTGAAGAACTTCCATCAGAGCTGTAAAATAAAACAAGGAAACACAGTCACAAAGGATCCGTAGTTCTTAATGAATTGATAATATATAACATGTTCATAGTAGAGTCATTTTAATCTGATGTGGAAGGAGTCCTTATCCTTGCAGGCATGCAAATGAGAGACAAAAATAGGTTAATATAAAAACAAACAGTAGCAGGAGAAGAAAATTAGAGTTGATAAATATGAATGGTGTATCAGATTATGCATAAGATAAGAAATTACTTCTGCTGCCAAGTCCAGGAAATGCACCAGTTTGCAAGGGTATGACATGACTGTCTCCAACAGGGCCGGGGCAGCCAATGAATACTGTAGCATCAATCTGAGTAATAAACTGACTTGGGGAGCTCATCCAATGCAGGGGATAGAGCCCCCAAACTCAGTCTAAGTTGGGAGGACTGTGAAGAGGGTACATATCTGAGCCTGTAAACTGGGATGGCTAGCATAATGTTCACATTTTGACTCTCTACAGAATTTGAGCCTAGTAGGTGATTTGGACTGAAAACAGATAGGAGGGTTACCCTGTCTGTCCCCAATTTACACTTCTGCACTTCGATGTTGGCACTGTGGGAGCCGAGGGCCTGACCTGCAGAGTGAGTTTATAACAGCCTCCACCCCAAAAGAGATAATGTGGACCTCCTGGATATATGGTACAACTACCTGGATTTAGCAACGCACCTCCTTCCAGAATTGCCCCATCTGTGGGCCAGCTATGTACAAAATCAATTCCCCACAAATAACATTTTTTATCGCTAAAGAAATTATATGTTCCCAGCCCGGTGGCACTGAGGGTTGAGGCACTGGATGCCACACCTAGAGCCACACCGGTGACCCGAGTTCGGGAATGAGCTCTGGTGCCAGGGATCAGCAGGGGAAGGAGAGGACTGAGCATCCAATGGACTGCTCTCCACTCCCAGTGGGAGGGTATCGGGGCTGTCCAGCATCCCCCATCAGAGAGAGGAGGGGGAGCTGCAGGATGCGGACTAGATCTGTGGGAGAACATGGCGATGCCGACAGGGTTGACTTGTGAAATGGTGCCATTGCACGCCATGTTCAGGGGGGGCTTGGAGGAAATACAAGGAAGAAAAAACCCTCTGGCCCAGATAGGCGATGGCCCCACAGTGTCCACCTGCCACATGCCCAACACTGGACTTTAATCTCCTGGCAGGGCTTGGGGCCAGGGGCTCTGTGGGAGAAAATAATGTGTCTGTGGTAGGTGGGGTTCATAGCGGGCGGTAGAGTGGGGGCTGAGTTGGAGCCTGAGAGAGTTCTGGTGTTCAGGAGGTGATAAAAAGAGATATAAAAAAAAAAGGAAATGATGTGCTAACATTCAGTAAATATAGTCAAGCAACAATGGTTTTATTAGCAAAGTGGAATTAATTTTTGGAAAAGAAAAAGGGCAGACAATTATTCAGCAGTATGGTTGTTCACTGATGCGGCTGACATTCCATTGCACTGCTAGGCACAATCTAATAAAAATTTTAATGAGGACCTCCATTCCCAGTTCTTTTAATTCCTTAAATTTTTTCCAAATTGACTTTAGAATGTAGCACTGGTCTGAAATGATCAAGATCAGTCCTTCATTCTCAGTTGGCCTTAATATACTGGTACTATCCAATATTTGTTTATTTCCAGTTAGCAGAGTGCTCAGTAGGGTTTTCAGCATTTTGTTCAGATCTTCCAAACTTTCTTGAGGTAGAATTCCTACCCCATACATTGGAAGGACAAAGTCTGTTCCCTTTGTTTTTGACTAAAAATGTTGGAATGTATCCTTTCTTTTATTTCCCCCTTCCAGTCTCATCTCTTCCTTATCTTTTACTTTTTGTTGTTTCTCCTGTTTATCCAATTCTATAATTGACACATCTTCTTCTTCTAGGGGTCCTACCTCACCTTTGACTATTTTTTTTCTGTTTCTTGTCATTTTTTCCCTTTCTTACACCTGTTTTTCCTTTCTTTTTTCCTCTACCTTTCTTCCTTGTTTTATGTCTCTTGCTCTAATAATTTCTTGTTCTTTTGTTTCACTCCCTCTCTTTTCCTGTATGTTTCTAACTCCCCGAATTTGCTATTTTCCTGTCAGTTCAGATTTGATTACCCATCCCATATTTATTTTTTTGTTGTTCTCTAATTTCTCATTTTCTGTCTTGCTGCCATTCTTTTCCTTTTGTTTATTATTCATCACTTCACTATCCTCCTTTCTCCTTAATTCACTCTCTTCCTGTTTTTCCCCTTTCTCCCATAATTTTACATGTGCTCTTCTCAGATCCTTACATGTACTATTTTCCCTTTGATTTTTTTGAGGGCGCACTATCAATTCTTCCAACTAAGAATCATCAGAGTCCTCAATTTCTTGTCAGAGGTGACCAGATACTATGCTCATTTTTTATTTCCTCCTTCACCCTCTGAATTTCCTTTTTTTTCTCCTACTTTATAAGTCTGGTGCTCTTTCTATTCTGTTTTCTCCTTTTCATTCCCCATATTGAGCTTTCCTGTCCTTTTCCAGTTTTCCAAACTTAATCCCTTTAAGAATGAAATTTCCCTTTTAATCTCCACCATTTGCTTATATGTCAGTATCTTTGCCACATATGGGTCCTTCAGTGCTATTTGGATGTCCTTAGTTATACCTTGTACATCTGCCATCTCTGACTTTTCTGGCTCATTATCTGAGTTTGGCTTGTTATTTCACCTGTACTCCCCCACTTCAAGCCACTAGTGTCCATATGATTTAGTATTCCTGACAAATCTATTTAATCATCTGATTATCTGTTTCCTTGTCTCCGCTAATATTTCTATCATTGTTTATGTCACTTTCCTTCTCTCTCTCCCTTTCATTATGCCAATTTGACTACTTTCCTCTCTTTTCCGTTTCTTTTCTGATTTGTTCTCCAATATGCTTCTTTGTTCTATTATAGAGTACCACATGTAGGAAATATCTTGATTTAATTAATCTATATCCTTAAGTATATCTAAGAACTTCACTCTTGATTGTGGTGTATCACAAGTTTGTTTTATTTTTTTCCTCTTGAAACCGGGACTATATACCCCTTCATTTTTGTTATTTTTAGAAAACATTAGTCAGGTATCCTGGCTGCTGGTGTTGATGTCATATTATTTCCTTCTTTTCCTTCTCCATTCTCACTGACTCTACTGCTTTTACTGCTGTCCTCAGTCATGGGTTTCCCTTTTTCTTTATTTGAATAGTCTCTTCTCTTCATCCCTTTGTTCTCCATATCCATTAAATTTTGGTGGCATTTAACATCCACCATTTATCCTGAATTACTCTTTAACAACCATCCAATTTCTCCCTTTTGTGTCTTGTTTGCTGATTCACCTTTAATAAGGTTTTTTCCACTTCTAGTAGTCACAGACATAATCACTTTATGTAAAGTTACTAATCAATATACATAATGCACAAAAAGCCATTACAAATATTTCCTAGATACCACTCTCAAATACAAGGTATATTCAGATAATGATATTTATATTTCTCCCTATAATACCTGAATATCTGAATATACTGTACCTATAAAAGTGTTATTCCAGTAAGGTGCAAGACACCGGTATTTTCAATGAAAGAATGTAAAAATGTATGCTGCTTAAAATCCCCAGTAGTGTTTACTGTGTCTATCCCTACCAAGGAAAAACTTCAGATTCTTCAAATTCTAATATTGGTCATTCATATAAAAGAAAGAAAAAAAAAAGATATGTAATCAGCAGGCATGTTAATCTCACCATCGAATTGCCCACTCAAATCAGTTTGCCAGAGCAATCTCTAAAATGTTAACAATATAACAATGTAGTACTTTGGTTCACAGCTCCTAGTGCTACCTTTTTCTGTTATCCAGACTTCAGTGCAAAACCATTTAAATTAATAATCTTTCCTTTTTCCCCAAAATTGTGCCTGTCACTTTGGGAAATTCAAAGCAATCTCGTTATTTGTGGGTTTTTACCATTTCTCTAGTTTCCCATCTTGAACCCAGTTCCACAACAGCAGAGCTACACTCTCTCCTCATTCTTTCCTTTACAATAAATGGGTTTGGCAAACATGTTCTATATCCTCTGTTGATAATTTGGTTCTCAGTCATTGATCTGAAAAAACAGAGAGCCAATATCAATGTTGCCTCACAAAGAGCACTGAAGCTAAAATACACCCATGTTTAATCTCTTTATTTCTGCCAAATGGTGTAGTAAGTGCTCCATTATATGCAAACTTTATCTGTGTCCAGGTATGTGAATAAAAAAGCTTTATAATTTCAATTGGACCCCTATCCAAACCACATAGCTCCATCCAATCCCACAAAAAAGTATCTCCTGCTAAGGAATCAAAGGTTAATGATAGGTCAAGGAGAACAGTAAAAACTTTCTATTTCCACATATCCACATATTTATGCAAAACGTGACAAAATACAAAACAATGATCATCAGTAGAATATATGCCTCTAAAACCTGCATGGAGGTTTGATAAATTACATTGCTTCAAGTTTACCAATAATCTATTTAAAACTATTTTTGAGAACATTTTTTGGCAATGTCAATAAGTCTTATGGAATAGTAGAAAGAGGTGTCCGTTCTGCTGCCTTTTTTGAAAATTGGAACAATAATATTGTCTGTTCATGAATGCAGGATTCTACTCAGGTTCATGCAAGTGTTAAACATCAACTAGTATGTTAACCCATCAGTCAGTGTTTGACACATAAACCTCAGCTGTGATTTTTTTTCCAGTTCTGGAGCTTTTTTGTGTTTTAAACTATCTATAACCATGACAACTTTTAAATCAGTGATCCTTGGACAAAATATTTCAACTAGATAAAAATCTGATGTAGGGGCATGATAATTATGATCTTAGAATCATTCCAAGGGCTAATATTGTATGTTTTCAAGAAAGTTGAGCTCCTGAGTAGATAATTATCCCTGATCAGCTTTGTATGTATTTTTTTTTGCCACAAAATCCTAGTACTTTTCACTGTATGTATCTACAACCTCTGTGACTGTGTATATGTGGCATCTCTATGTCCTGGGATGTGCCTGAAAATGGTCCCTGGGACCAGTGTACCCACCCGGTTAACAGATAGGTAAATAAATAAATAAATTATTATCCATGAATAGTCCCCTGTAATACTACACCAAAACTTAAGGGACAATGTATGCATCTAATTCTCTAGAGTAATTGTTATTACCTTTAACTACATATTTCCAGAATAAGAGAGATATATTTTCCATAATTGCTCTAAGCATTTTTTCCCAGTTATATTTTTGATGAGTCAACTTCTGTTCATTTAGTATCATTTTATAAATGTTTTTTGCTCTACTTAATGATGTCAGTATTTTTTCTTGGTTTGATCTTTTTTACAGGATCTTATTATCTTACTTAATATCGTTTTTTTTTTTTCATTCTGGCATTGTTTGTTATACAATGAATTAAAAATCCTGTCCCTGTAATCTTTGTACATAACTGTATGCAATTGCTCAAATATTTATTTTTTAATCTTGGGCAATAGTTCATGTTCCTCAAAAGAATCAATCATTTTATTTACTCTGTCTTCAGCAATAACATTCCAAACCAACCTCTTATTAATAATAGGACCATTTTTCATTGTAACTTTATGGCTAGGAGTCAAACCCAAAACTGATGTACATCTTATTGTAAGTGAAAGTAAGAAGTGATCACTTTCTAGCTGTGGCAACACTTCCATGTCCATAATTTTTGAAAGACCTATTACACATGTTATGCAATAATCTATCACCATAGCACTCAAAGGATAAATATATTTGGAAGCACGAATGGTGTGATACAGAATGTGCATGTATGAAATGATCAGTGCAGACAATAGGTAGACTAGCACAAAGTTCTCTTGATGTTGCTCCTAAAATATCCTTTAGGTATATTAAAAGAGATTACAAGTTTTTACTGAAGACTAAATAAGAGAAAATAAAATAAGGCTATGGCATGAATTACAAAAAGCTATCGATGGGAAAGACAGTAAGGCCTTCTGGGAGCTGGTAGCATATGGAACATTGAATATTCAATATAATACGTGGTCTGTAATACCACCATATATGTGGCATAATCTTTTTAAAGACAAATATAAAGCCACAGTTCCTGAGGAGCCTTATTCAAATTGGTTACATGGGGAGTTCTTACTAGAGCCTGTGACTCAAAAGTCTCTTAAACTGGCCCCCCTCATGGGAACCTTGAATTTAGCCAGGGTCTCTTTCACAAACAAAGAAGAAGTCATATGGGCTATTAAAGCCCAACGTAGGAACAAGGCCCCAGGATTTGATGGAGTACAGGCAGAAGTATCCCACAGTAATGTTAAGTTGTGGACCAAGATCCTATGTACTAATATACTAATTGCCAGCAGATTAGGCCTTATGGTCTATCGAGTCTGCTTGAACCTCAGATCCCTAGTTGGGTGCCGAGGCCCTCCCCCCCTTGTGTTCCAGAAACCCCTATCATCAATCCCCACCCCCTGGGCCAGGCCATCATCTGATACATCCACTTTCTGTGTCTGTTCCACCCTCTCTTGAAGCCCTCCACTGTGGATCTCTGAACCAGCTCACCAGGCAGTGCATTCCAAGGGTCCACCACCCTCTCAGTGAAAAACCTCCTCCTCTTTCCCCCCTCACCCTTCCACCTTCCAACTTCAAACCATGCCCTCTGGTGATACCTCCCTGCTTTAGTCTAAAGATCCCCTCCATGCTGACCCTATTTATTCCCTTGAGGTACTTGAAGACCTCAATCATGTGCCCCCATCTCTCCTCTCCTCCAATGTAAACAGGCAGAGCTTCTCAAGTCTGTCCTCATACATCAAATCCCCTAGTCCTCGTATCATCTTAGTTGCCCTCCTCTGTACCCTCTCCAGGAGCTGTATGCCCCTCTTCAAGTATGGTCTCCAGTACTGTACACAGTACTCAAGGTGTGGTCTAACCAGTCCACTGTACAGCAGCAGAATCACTTCCCTGCTCCTAGAGGTGATCCCCCTTATGATGCATCCCAACATCCTGTTTGCCTTGCTAGCCGCTCTCCTGCACTGCTCAGAATTATTCATACATGCATCCACCATGACCCCTAGGTCTTTTTCCCCTATTGAGGCCTCCAGCACCTCCCCTCCCAGAGTGTACCTGTGTTTAGGGTTTCCCCGACCAAGATGTAACACCTTGCACTTTGAGATATTGAAATTTAATTTCCTTGTGTGAGCCCAGCTTTCCAGGGTGTCCAGGTCCCCTTGCAGGGCCAGTCTCCCCTCTTCCCCCTCAACTACTGCTCCCATCTTGGAGTCATCAGCGAAGAAACTCATTTCACACCCTATACCCTCCCTGAACTGTTTAACTTTATTTTTGATCATAGAATAATACCCACTACCTGGAATAATAGTATAATTGTTCCATTACATAAAAAAAGGATCTTATGATAACCCAGATAAAGGCTGATCATCCTAATATCTATAGGTTTAAAATTTTTCACAATAATTATTTTACACAAAATGAAAATTTTGATAGTAGACAATAAAATTATATCAGAAGCCCAGGCTGGATTTCGCAGAGGGTATGGCACTATTGATCACATGTTTACCATAAGATTTCTATTCAACAGATATTTAAGGTAAGAGAATGGGGTTCTTTATATGGCATTTTTAGACCAGAAATCAGGTTTTGATAATGTCAATAGGGCCCTGTTGTGGGAGATTTCACAACACATAGGCATAGACACCAACATTTTGGAGATTTTAAGAATTCTTCAGAGATAATAGAGCCTTTGTTAGAGTATTAAGGGAGGGCCACATCACAGAGGGAATATCAGTTAATAAAGGTGTCAAATGGCATTTTGGCTCCCCTATTGTTCAATCTGTATATAGAACAAGTGATCCATAAGACCATGGGAACAGACACATTTGCTCCTAGAATCACTAATCATAAAATAGGCATTCTCTGTTATGCCAATGGCATAATTTTGTGTTCACAAACACCATTAGGCCCTATGAGAGTTATTAGGATCACAGTTGAACAGTTGGCAATTATAGATCTTTACATTAGCCCTCAAAAATCTAATATAATGATGTGTGGCAACTCAAATAATATCACAAAGGAGGCCTGGAAGATATGTAACACAGGGCCCGATTCCAAGACTGGTCCATGGTGCAGTGTGACTTATGCCAACACATATGGTATAAGTTGCACTTTGCGTCATGGGTTCTGCTGGCCAGTATTCTAAGAGGTGGCCTATGCCATGGCATGTGTGGCTTGTGCCATGGGGGACTTATGCCACCCAAGGCCTCCATAGCATGGTGGAAGGGGGGGTCCCATTCCAAAAGGTCAGTTGCCATAACCCCGCAATTCCATTCCAAGAGGCACTGTGGGGTTAAACCAGCTATAAGCTGGCACAAGGGGCTTCCATCCTGGTACAACTACCTGTTGCCCCCACTGCAGTGCCCCAACCTGCACACTGCTGTGCCAAAAAGATTCCCCCCACCTCCCCCAGCAATAGCGGGGTTCCACCCACCAGCACCTGGGCCTGTGATGTGTTGATGCCATCCCTGGTGCCAGTGCCACACTGCCAACACCCCCATGGCCCACATGGGCATGCAGGCATGTCATGGGGCTTGGGGGGGCTGCACCCTGTCATCAGGCTTGTCAGCAGCTTGTGGCACCCAGGTTGGGTGGGCCTTTCCTGAGGAGCAACCCTCGCGATGCCACAAGTCACAGGCTGTAGGTGCCAAGGACCATGCCTGTTCTGCAATCTGGCACAGGGTCCCCAGCATAGTGGTGTATGGTGCAACTCACATACGCTAGCCGGTTGTGCCATACATCTAGGAACTGGGCCCACAGAGTTTAAACTAACTAAAACCTATAAGTACTTAGGTTTAATCTTTGAGAATGGTGGTAATTGGAAAGCTCAAATTACTGAATCTAAAACATAGACCTATCAAGCATCTAAATCCATCATAAGATTTGCAAGCAATTCATTTAAAGCTTTAAAACAGGCGTGTGATGCTAAAATTTTAAGCATCCTGTTATATGGGTCGGAAATGTGGGCCCTAGAAAAAGGAATGTCAGAACTTGAAACTGTTGAAAATACTTTTTCTAGACAGATTATGGGTTTGAACAATAAGGTTGCCACATCTTTCATTAGAAGCAAATTCAACTTAAAACCTGTAGTTTTGATGGCTCAAATTAGGGCCATCAAACTATGGGGAAAAAAGTGTCCTTCTTCCTGAAAATAGAATGTTGTATCTATACTGGAAGGAAGCACAAGAAGGAAATAGAGCTGTGTGCTGGTTTTCTAGGCTAAATGTACTGTTAAAGAACAAATGCCTAATGGAAATTTGGGAAGAGTACACAGTTAGAGACGTAAATGGTTATGCTAAATTAGCAATTGAAAGATTGGAGGACATATTTTTCAGGTTGAATTTAGCAAAGTAAGAGAACTGCATTGTTATGGTGTGTACTGTGTCCTGAAAATGCCTAGGAAAAAAGAGAAATACCTAGAATTTTTAGAAAAAGAACTAGATATGGATGCTTTTTGTAAATTTAGAGCAAACATAATGTTAAATATCTTCCATAAACATACAGGACAGGGAAGATATATCAAGAACTGCAAATGTGATCTAGCTGTGTCACTTTCAGTCATGCATATGATCTTTGAATGTTCTCTGTTGTGTGATATCAGAACAAAATGACTGTCTCCCTTATGGGGAAATAACCCATTTCCTAGCAACAGATTAGACATTTTATAATGTATGCTTTTTTGCAATACCATCCAAATCTTTGCTGCTGCAAATTTTGCAAGGATGGCCATGGGCAGATTAGGTATATAAAACTGAGGTGCAGAGTGCTTACCATTTTTCCTACTGTGCATCTCCAGATATAGTTTACATAACAGCAACACCCGCACAGTGAACCCCCCACAGCAAACCCACAACAGCGGCGGTATTTGCAGCAATGGGAATTGCACTGCAATGGACTTTGCAGTGATGGGAGGCACATATCTAACTCCCCTGTCTGAGCGATGTGGAGTTAAATATCTAAAGTAGGGGGTGCAGGGGGGCACAGATCCCTGCACTAAGATGGTAGAGGGCAAAGCCCCCCCTACATTGCCACAATCGAGTGTGGCTGTCAGTGTTGGAATGCTACTGGTCATTGTGGGGATGCATTCATTTCAGGGGTGTCGATGGGTTTTTGTCGGTGTTGGGGACTTCGCTGTGTGAGAAGTCATGCTGGTGTCATGAATCCATTTTAAATTAAGACCTTATATTTTTATATTTCTTTCTTTTTAGTTCTTCCTTATTTAGTTACAATTGTTGAACTGTTAAATTTGTTTAACCATATTTAGTATTGGGATTTTGTTAAGTGTATCTTTACTTGTTTATGAGGGATCTTATTAGTACAGATGTGTTTTTTGGTTTTAATTGGTGTATGTATAGGGAGTTTATACATACCTTAATAAAGCTGATTTCATACAATAAATTATTACCCATGAATAATCCCCTGCAATACTATACAAAAACGTAAGGGGAAATGTATGCATCTAAATCTCTAGAGTAATTGTTAATACATTTAACTACATATTTCCAGAATAAGAGAGAGATATTTTCCATAATTGCTCTAATCATTTGTTCCCAGTCATCTTTTTGATGAGCCAACTTGGTTCATTTAGTATAATTTTATAAATGTTTTTTGTTCTACTTAATTATGTCAGTTTTTTTTTCTGGTTGGCTCTTTCTTACAGGATCTTATTATCTAACTTAATATTTTTTTTTTCATTCTGGCATTGTTGATTATACCATGAATTAAACATCCTATCCCTATAATATTTTACATAACTATAAGCAATTGCTCAAACATTTTCTTTTATAATCTTGGGCAATAGTTCATGTTCCTCAAAAGTATCAATCATTTTATTGACTCTGTCTTCAGCAATAGCATTCCAAACCAACCTCTAATTAATAACTTTATGGCTGGGAATCAAACACAAAACTGATATACATCTTAATGTAAGAGAACGTAAGAAGTGATCACTTTCTAGCTGTGGCAACCAGTCCATATCTAAAATTCTTGAAAGACCTATAAGACATGTTATGCAATAGTCTGTCACCCTACCATAGCACTATTATGAGCAAAAAAAGTAAAATTGCTTTCCTGATCTAACGGAACTCTACTATTAACTATAACTAGGCCATACTTCTTGTCAACATCATTGAGCATAGCTCCTTGCATTTTACAAATGTCATCCTTTGATTTTCTATCATACCATTCGGCATCAAGATCAGGCACATATAAATCAACACCATTCAAAAGATTATGTTGTTCTATGCATGCAATAAAGTCACCATACCGATATACTTCAGCATCAATATTAACACTGATGTCTTCCATCAAGTTGGATAGATCAACTCATATATCAGAACTATGGTATTGTGAATAAAGAAGTAGAACATAAACATTTACCACTGCAGTGGTTTGATGATAAATTTTAATTTTACACAACAAAATGTTCAGATTCACTTTCTGAATCTCCAAGATGTTGATACCCTGTCTATTTTAACAAGAGTGACTTTACCACCAATCTCCCCTTAGAGTTTCCTTTTTTGCCAAAATCTGTGCCATTTGAAAACCATTAATGGGTGATTTGTCCAACTCAGGAGTTCAGCTTTCTTGAAAACATGCAATATTAGCCTTTGAATGATTCTAAGAAATTCGTCTATCTAAATGTTTCATTGTTAAACCAGAGATGTTCCAGGAATACTTTGTCCCCTCAGTTGGACCTGATTTTTGTTTTCCCTAGTCACCATTCATTCACTTCTTTTACTAAATCTATTAAATGTTGAACCAGTTGAAAGTTTCCACACGTTGCTTGTTGTAACTGTATTTAATGGCCTATCAACTCTGTTAGGATGTTTCCTTACCATTTTTGTTACATTTAAAGATGAACACGGTTTATTATAATCAAAAAGTTTATGTCCATATGATCTGTTTTTTTTAGCCCCTCTCAGTATGGCTAGCACTAGGAAATTATCTCTCAATAAGGTATCAACTTGATCCTCAATAGAAAAATCACTATTGCTAAATGTACAGGCCAAAATTCCTTTAGTGCTCAAATGTATTTTAAGTATGTTTTATTATTAAATGGACACAATCACTCTCATTAAGCATTTCTCAGTTTCTGTTCTAGTTCTATGAATACCAAAGATTGAAATAACCACATTTCCTGTCCCCCCCTTCTTTTAAAGGGCTTTCATTATACCCTCCCACTAGCCTTACCAATCTATTTTGAATAGGCTCCAGGTTATTGTTTCTGGTCCATTCTCTTTATTATTCTCAGTCAAACCGACAGCATTAAAAAATTTGAGATCACTTTATTCTTATGACATAGAGTGCTAAGGAGTCAGCAGTTCATTTGTGACCCTTAATTCACTTGTAATGTAACTTTCTGTACAGTCATATCTTGGGATGGCATCCATATACTATCATCTTTAGTGTTAAAAGTTTTTTTTCTTTCGTACATACCTCTTTTCACATATTTTTTTATACCGACTAATTTACTGATCTTCTTTTTAATGTTTTCTTTTTTTTGTTTATTTTTTATTGGTTTTCCTGATTTTGCTTTAGGTTTTGATTAATTTATTTGGGTTACTATCTGGAATATAAGCAGGAGAACAATCTGGTATAGGTCTGAATTTCTTGTGACTCCTCCCCTGGTACATTTCCAAGTGTCCCTCTCCCACATTCTGCAGTAGTTCGAGTTAAGATTATAGTTATTTCTAGTTTGGCAACCTGTTGATTTACTGTTGCTATTTCCTCCTGGAACAAGAATAAGTTCTAACATTTTTATATTAACTGTATGTTGCATCATTCCATACATATCCAATACATTTTGGGTAGTTATCCCATTGGATAGTTTTCTTTCTAGTTCTAACATACTTCCAGGAAAGTATACATCACTAACTAGAAAAGAGTGACTCAATGGTGACTCTTCTACATATACAGATTTGGGCCCTTTATGAAAGTGTGGAGTTAAGGCCTTAAGGCATTGAATTCATCTTGTAATGATACTGCAACTGTAGGAGGGACACGAGAGCTCTCAATTAGAGAGTTAGGTGATAACTGATCAAATTATTGGGTGGATAATTTCCCACTTGATTCCATAGTAAGATTCTCGTGTGAGGTGTCCTTAATACCCAGTCTATGTAGCGCTCCCATATCAAGATTTGATGTTTTGGCTAGTACTGTAAGATGATAATTGAATAAGGGTAATTGCTCATCAACCATTACACAATGTTTTCATGGGGTGAGGAATTTTAGAATAGGATTCTTTGTTCTTATGGATTCATTTAATGAATTAATTGTGTTATTAACTATATCATCAACCACAAAACTATTCTCATTACTTTTGTTAAGTTAAAAATTTTTTTTAATTTTTGCTGTTTCATATCTTTATATCCCCTCTTTCTTTCCATTACCCCCTTTTAGATGTTATTCCATTGTTATATGCAGTATTTGTATTCTCTGCTATATCCATCTTATTCATTTCCATGTGGGTGTTTGATTGCCCAGCTTTCACGATCATTTGTGTAGCAACCAGAACCATTAAAAAAGAATGTTCAAACACCAATCGATATTAAGAACAGTTATCAAAAATACTCAAATACTTAAAAATATTATAGTTAGTTGTAAAAATGTCATGGGCAAAATAAATGTGAGGCTTTTATAAGTACCACAGTTGAAATAGAATTAGTTCAGTACAGGCAGTCTTTTTCTTTTCAGTTGCAGGGTAGAGCATAGAGCCTTCTCTTTTTAAGTAAATTTGTGCAAATACTTCCAAGCAAATGTAATAGTATATATCTCAAGTATCGTGTATTAGCTTTAAGCTGTTTTTGATTGCAATTTGTCTTTCTCTCAGCAGCAAGGACAGAGTATCTGTTGGTCTATCTGAACAAATGCATAATCGATAATAAAGTGGAAAGACTAATGGTAAGCTACACTAAAAATATTTTAAAAAGGGTCTGAGAAATACTAAATTCTGATTCGCTCATACCATTACAACAGTCATACATTAATCTTTAATTATTGTACTTCTATGGCCTATGTTAATCTTAATGTACTTGTAAGGCCTGATTACCTGACCATTGATTTTCTTAGTGTCACCTACTTTTAAGGTTAATTCTATTTATAGAACTCAGAACTGCAACTACACTTACAGCTAGGCCTGGCACAATCAAGAATTTAACTTTGCACAAAAAAAATGGCAACCAGTAAAATAAATCTGAGAACGAAATTGAAGTTCACTTGTTGAATACAGGCAGCTTTAATTTAAATCTATTAGTGTGATGTTTTATTCTTAACACTCACGCTCCAACTATCAGTCACACTAATGCTGCTGTGATGTCCCTCTCCCACTCTCCATGGCTGTGCCTGTTTGTCTCACAGGTCTTTCAGTTCTCTCTGTGCCTTCTCTCCCTCCATTTTGCTATGCGATCTTGGTCTGAACAATTGTGTGTCATTCAGCCTATCACACTACTCTCAAAGTCTCTTTCAAGTCATCTCTTCCTGTCAGGTTACCCCCCCCACACACACACACACACTCAAGCCATGCTGGAACTTATCCGTGGTACCTCCTATTTAGTTCCACAGCTTCTCTTGTATTTCTTTCAATCAACTTTTTCTGCACTCTCTCCCAGCTTGTACCTCATGTTCCTGTGTAATCTTTATCTCAGTTACAGAAGATCAGCCTCCAACCTGCACTGCCATACAGTGGGACACTCACTTTGATTTCTTGATCTGAGCTCTTGTGACTGATCTCTCACAGCCCATTTTAAACATGACACTATTAAACTTTTTAAAGCAAAATACATCTCAACTTACAAAAGGAAAAATGCAGATGAATGGGCTGCTATGTTTTGTCATATATCCTCAATGATTAGTGGACAACTAGGCACATATGGAATCCTTTCACCAAGGAGACAGGAAGAAAGCCCATGGGTGAGGTTACATTAACACTGGCATCATGAAGCATAGCACAGAATGCAGGTAATAAATGGGCTATTTGAAATCTAATCTTATTTTTCATGTAAATGAATTAAAAATGTGTACACTTTGTACATAGATACATAGATACATAGACAGTGTCGGCAGATAAGGGCCTATGGCCCACCCAGTCTGCCCATTTAAGTTTGTAAGTTCAGTTTATGTTTTCCAGGAAGTCTGTTGCCCCTTACCCCTGACCTCCAGAATTCCTTTATGTCTATCCCATGCATTCTTAAATCCCGTGATTGTTTCAGCCCCCACCACTTCCTCTGGCAGGGTGTTCCACTTGTCCACCACCCGTTCTGTGAAGAAATATCGTCCTCCCTCCAACTTCATCCCATGCCCTCTAGTCCTGGAACATCTTTTTCGCTTAAAAATAGTGCATTCCTGCACCCTGTTCCTCCCTGTAAGATACTTGTATGTCTCTATCATATCCCCTCTCTCCCTCCTCTCCTCAAGGGAGTACATGTTCAGTGCCTTCAACCTGTCCTCATAGGACTTGTGATGCAATCCATGCACCATCTTTGTTGCCCTCCTCTGAACCTTCTCTACCCTGTCTATGTCCTTACGTAGGTAAGGTCTCCAGAACTACGCACAGTGTACTCCAGGTGCGGCCTCACTAGTGTCTTGTATAGTGGAATTATGACCTCCCTTTTCCTGCTGGTGATGCCCCTGCCTATGCATCCCAGCATCCTATTTGCTTTACTTGCTGCCTTGTCACACTGTTTCCCTGCCTTGAGGTCATCAGAGATGATAACTCCAAGATCCTTTCCTGCTTGGTGCATGCTATATCCTCACGCCCCAACTGATATATTGTGCCAGGGTTTTGTGCCCATATGCATTATCTTGCACTTCCTTGCATTGAATTTCAACTGCCAAACCCCTGACCATTCTTCAAGTTTCTGCAGGTCCCTTCTCATTCTGTCTACACCCTCTGGTGTGTCTACTCTGTTACAGAGCTTTGTGTCATCAGCGAACAGTGAAATTCTGCCTTCTAGGTCCTCCGCAATGTCACTGATGAAGATATTGAATAGTACCGGTCCCAGCACTGATCCCTGTACAAAGTTATTGTTTTTATATTTTTTGTAACAACAGTAAGGTACTCCCAGGGGTTATGGTAATATTCAAGTTAATCACCTCCTGGGGCATGTGGCACTTAGCTTTGCCTCATGCCACATAACACCCCTTGGGGGTGATTAACTAGAACATTAATATAACCCTTGGTTGTACCTTTTCGCTTTATTAGTATCAGTGCACAAATGAACTAAAGGCAACCAATAACATAATCAAATTTGCTCTTTTACTCTAATTCTTAAAATCATTTTAAATCATTTTATAACACATGTTCAGAGAAAAAAGAAATAAACATTTTTTACTTCCACAGTCGTATTTTGACTGATCAAGCAAAGGTGAATTGGTAGCAGAAAATCTTCCTGTAAAGTTCTCTTTTAGACACACAGCACATACACGTCAGGGGTTTGAGCTCTCATAAGCATTATGTTCTGAAAGGAGGAAATCATACAGCTGAATTAGGCCCATAACAAAACAAAGCCCTGCAATCCTAAAAAATGACTGCAACCCACTCATTCGCCTCAAATAGCTAAAAGGAAAATACCTCCAGTGTGCTGATAAAAAAAGTATTTGTAGTATCTGATCAGGCAGAGAGTATCAGGGCTTAACTGTTTAGCACTGTTGCTCGGCAGTATGGCGACCTCTCTCTTGCTAATTCTGTGATGCTATAAGCTTTCCTTGTGCATTGCATCAGACTAAAACAAGAGATGACAACCATGCCACATGTACCATCAGCTTACGAATGGTGCAAAATTCACAATCAAAGAGTAATTCAAGATTGTCAAACAAAAAGAAAAGAGCTATGCAAAAGAAATATGCTCTCATGACTGGTCTCATCAATCTCCCACTCGTATACAGGTATGTGCATCATCAAACTGGCACTGAGCAGTATTTGTAAAATGTCAAATGATACGCCTGTACTCTGTCACTAAATTATTCCTGTCTGTGTCCTTGTCCATTTTGTTTCAGCTCTAATCAGTTGAAGAGTACCTCAATAAAAATATGAAGCAAGGCAAGTCGAGAGAGACTCAGCTCTCCTTTGATTCCTGGTTTCCGATTTGTAAACCAGTGTCTCTGCTTCATCCATTTTCCACTGTTTTCCCTCTTCTTCCTTCTGCCACAAACATTGATCTCTCTTTGGTCATTGACTCAAAGCTTTAAGCAAGTAGCACTCCAACTAAACATCTAGTACCCAACCTCTTCTCTCTCTCTCTCTCTCATTTCACATGGCTATCCTGCAGTCTAATGGAGCATGTCTGAATGACAGATCCACTGGCTTAGGGTCAACTCCTCCTCTCTTCTTGAGCTCCCCCCTTCACCCTACTTGGCTTCACGGCAACTTCAAGGCAAGTTCCCACGCCATATCAAACAAAAATACACAAAACAATCTCAAATGTAGTTGTTTTCATGAAAGCACTCTATATAACTTAATATAAAAGTTATTCAATGAAGAGGTGTACTGTGTCACAGATACAGTCAGGTCCTAAAGTTTTAGCTGCAGAAGGCTTCTCCCCAGCATTTCTCATCGGCCTCTACTGAAAAAAAAAAAGACTTAATTGCCATTGACTTATACTGTTCCCTACAGTATACTGCAGTATTTTTTGATATATTGCAGTATTAACATATTGCACACTGGCTAACACTGCTGTATCAGCAGGTATTATTGATACTTATTAAGCAAGAAGGCATGACCAGGGGTTAGAGTAAGAGTCTGTTAATCACCCCCTAGTAGTGCTGGGCAAAATTTTCAAATTTAGGAGTAATGGAATTCCATGGAATTTTCAAAATTCTGCAGAAATTCTGCCAAATTTCTCCAGAAATGGAACAGTAGAATATTGTGGCAGAAAAACGTTGCAGAATGATTTTCTGCAGAAAAAAATGCTGTTCTGTGGAATATTATTCCACAGATCTCAACATTGTCTGTGGAAATTGTAGAGGAATAATGTTTCATGGGAAAAAAAAATGCTGTTCCACTAAATATTATTCTACGGATCACAGTAGGCAGAATTCTGTAGAAAACCCAGCAAAATTCAGGTGGAAATTCCACTGGCAGACTGGTCATTGTGCACAAATTCCACCTGTAGAATTACACATTACGCACAGCACTACCCCCTAGTGGTGTTAAGTATATATTTTGAATGTTTTCTTCATTTAGAGGGAGGGTTTTAATAAAATTGTTATTCCACTAACAGTTTAAGAATGCTGATTCAAAATCAGAATGCATCATTCCAGTTATTCAGAAGTGCTAGAGGATGGAATGCTGACAGAAAGAATCCATATGCCATGGTGATCAGGCTGTACATGACAGTGTAGCAGGGATTAATGTAAGGCTGTTGGAATCCTAACAGCCAATCAGATTGCAGCATTTCTGAGACCCTTTTTTTAAATTGTATTTATACCTGGTCTTATCATTATTTTTCACTTGGAGCTCACCACATTATTTTTAACAAACATCAAAACCTATTTTCAGTATCAGAGACAAGAATCTGGATATTTTCAATTAATTATAGCCATACGCTACAATTTATCTCAGTTTTCCTGCGTATTGATTATACAGGGATTTGTAGCAATAATACAATAACACTGGCATGCTTTTCTCATGCAGGAATCTGGATATTATGGCTCACTTTTCAAAGTCCTGCAATTGACAAAAGGTTTCTGTGTCAAATGGAACTGATGCAAGTGGCACATTGCATCAAAAGTTGTGACAATCCCAATTTTCAAATGCAGACTGCATTGAAAAATGGAATGTCTTGCGGCAAACCGGCCGTGCACCACCCCTGCACCCAAAGTGGTGTTGTGGCAAATTGGAAGGGGGCTTGCACAACAAACAGGTCTGCTGCATCCCCTAAATCAGGATTTTTGAAAGCCCCACCATGACTGCAAGTCCTGGCTTTGATAGACAACCCGTGTGGTGGTCTAACACCCCTTGCACCAAGAGATGTACACCTGACTGATCTGAATATGCAGGATGATACTGAGGCACAGACCCTGCCATCAGCTGCATGAGGGAAGGACAGTGTCATGGCATTACCCAAGGATTTCCACAGACCCCAACTGCAGTCTACAGTGCCTGGCATGTACTGCCAGCTGAATACTGACAGGTCTCAGTGGGAATGGAATGTCTGGGGAATGGAGTGTGGGACTGCCCTGGTTGAGGGGTAGGGGCACAAGGGTAGGTGACAAGGCTATCAGTGAGGGCATGGAAGAGACATTTCTAATTGTGGTGGAGCAGGTAAGTACATCTGCCACACAGTTGTCACAATCCTAACATCTATCATGTGACACATTGACAGAGCCTTCTGTTCTCTTGGTCTGCAGACACATCAGCAGGACTCAATAGACCAGTTGGGCACAAGGCAGGGAATGACAGCACCCTTCATCATTACCCTCCAGTGCACCATCAGTTTGGTGCAAGGCACAGCTTGCGGCATGTCCAGCAGCTTGGGTGAGGAGACCCCTGTGGTACAAAATATGGTGTAGGGTCCATGGCACACCAGGAGTTTGCCACAAGAGGAAGTTTGGCACTACTTGCACAGATCTATGGAAGATTTGAAAATTGTTCCTGTGTATTTAAAGGAGGTCAGATAGGCAGAACAGCTATCTCTTTTTTTTATTATTCTTTTTGCTCTCCACCAGCCACCTGGTGCCTCCACCCGATCACGGACCCCTGCTTCCACTCCCATATTGGCCTTTAACCCTCAATACCCCCTGGCTTATCCCCCAGGGTGGGGTTGCAGCATCAGACCCCCACAGATGATGGGTTAGGTTGAGGGTCCAGCCTGGGAGCTGATTGAAGCTGAGTCAGGGTTTATTTAGGGTGGCTGACAGCATCTTTTTCCCACAGTATGTGGGGGTGTGGAGGTGCAACGATGTTCAGCATCTGCCCCACCCCCCAAATGATGTTGGTGTCAGCATGATCGGTACACCCAGGCTCTGCTAGATGTCCATATCATGTAGACCACTTCACCCCTTCCCTCCTGGACAAGGACAGCAGTCATCGGATGCTTGATCCTTCTCCCCTGGCTTACCCTCCAGCAACCCTGGTCCATTCTAAAACCCAGGTCACAGGTGTTGCAGGTAGGCAACCTGCCCCTGCCCAGCAGGCCAGCTAGAACAGCTATCTCTGAAGAACCCTCTTTTGCATGGTGAAATGCTGGGCTGTTCTCTTTTTAGCTGTCTCTTGCCTCTCTAGGCGTGCTTAAACAGGGAGACTGCACTGTTCAAAGAAAGAGCTATCTTGCACATGTTCATAATTTTTAATGGAACAATCTCTTGTCTATTGAAGCCTTAGCTAAAGTTTCCTGAATTTAGTGCAATGATTAAAAAAAAACATAACTCTTCTTCAGTGACTTTCTTAGTTACACACTAGTGCTCAGGTTATTGTTCTCTGGAGGCAAGTATCCTGAGAAGATGGGCTACCAGTGGCCCTACATAAGTATTTTCATTTCTGACCCTGGAGTTGGGGTCCCAGTGTCTGATGTGGGTTTGGGACCATGTAGAAGTGCACCACCATGGATGGGCTCCTAGTGGTACAATTAAATATTTTTTAAAGAAGCCTGTGAGTGCCAACATATGAAATGGGCTTCCAGTGCTCCTGGTAGCCACACTGTTCTTTATAGTTGTTGTGTTATGTGATGACAAAACACCAAAGTGAAGATATTAACACATTTTTATTTAGTAGTTTTAAAGTACATGGTGCAATACTGTGAGCATGGGTTACAGGATGGGGAATGAATTGTCCCTCTACAAAAAAAAAGATGATTCTGTTGTTCTGTTCATGCACACATTCCATTTTGTTTCTGGTATTAATAACTTCTTTGTTTTCATTTTTTTCACATTCTAAATACCAACAGTACCTTTTCTTGGGACAGGATCCAATGAAGCTGCAAGTTTCATGTTTGAAATCTCAGCCATTTTTAGGTTTGATGCACTTGTGCATCAAACCTTTTTTAATGAGTGTAAGGGGATTTCAGAGGTGTGTCACTGTGAGCCTATTGCAGTTCAAAACAGTATGGGCTGAGCAGTCTAGACCAATAATAATGCATTTTAACTGTGATACCACTTTTCTTCAGCTGAATGCACTTCAAAGAACCAAGCCACTGAAATTAGAGAGGGATTCATTCCTTTGATTTGCATGAAGCTATTCAAAAACAACTGATTAGCCGTCAACACCAGCAACCTGTCTTTAAGTACTGTAAAATTAAAGAAAAACATTTTCAGCAGCAGTGACAACCTAAGCAGCCTATATCAGAAAATTGAGGGAAGATATATACAAAGTGTGAACTGTGTTGTGCCAATCTTTATTATTTTATTACTGTTAAAGATTTTCATGCTTCTTCTGCCAAGTCTGCAGACAGTTTGAAACTGTCCATGAAGTCTCAAGTTACAGCTTGTTTATTTCACTTAAACTAGCAAGTCCCCTAAAGAAAAATGTACCCTTGCCTGCCTCTCGTGTTGCTAGTTCTACAGTATGGAAGTTAGTCTCCTTACTGTGGCAACTTTTAAATATAGGGAAAAAATAATATACCACCGTTTCTCTCCACCAGCAAGTGTATATTTAAAATAAAAGACACATATTCATTATAAAGATTTTTGTTTCTTATTATATGAATGCCATTTGAAAATGAACCCACACCCACAGAACTGTGGGTATATGGATGTCACCAACTTTTGTAGTCCTCTCCTGTCCTCTCCCCCCTTATTTCTTTTTTCACCACCCTTCCCTCATAACTCTTATGTTCCCCTCCCCATGCCCTAGCCATCCATACCTCTCTCTCCTGTATGCTACCCTTACCCCTCCCTTTTTAGCACTTGCGTATATACCAATGTAACATCCTGCCAAAATGAGGGCTTACCTTCAGCCTTGCAGCTCCTGTTCCTGCTCTCCTCAGTGCCTCCCTTTCAGTCTGCAAATTTTTTTTTTGTTCCCCCAAATCCTTTTGTGCCCTTGTGTGCCTCATCTCAGCCTGCAGTACTGATCCAGCCCTGTGGGGGCTCCAAGAAATAGAAACAAGTTTACCTGCTAGATGTTTGCACTCTGGTGCAGAAGTGATTGCACAGGCATGAGTGGCTCCTTTGATGTTCTGCCGCTCAAACTTGTGGTCAAACTGGTGAGTGTTTCAGCATTTCCGGTGTCCTCACATGATCAAGTCGGGCCCAGTGACCATAACCAAGGTAGAGAGAGCCTAGTTTCTTTTTTTTTTCAATATAATGTTTGTTATAACTTTTCAATTTTACAACAGACAGGATCATGCTTATCAAAGTTAAACATGTACATTCAGAATCAAAATCCATGATCCCATTCCCCCCACCCTCCCTCTTACCCCCCACATTACTATTTTCCCATCCTCCACAGTCCAAGAAATTAGCAATCCACAATGAGTTATTAGAATCACAAAACATAAATTAGATAGAGTACAACATATGTAATGGGGCCTAGATCTTCTTATATTTTGTTATATTGTTATAAAGATTAGCTATGGTGTTTTTGGTTCTAAGATTAGCTAAAAACTCATTAAGCCATTCAGAATAGCAGACTGTCTCTGTATTTTTCTAATACTTAAGGACCAATTTTTTAACAGACATAGACATCATGGAGATATGGTATTTCCGATTGATCACTGATATTTGAGAGTAATCCCCTAAGAGGCATATCTCAGGTGTGAATAGGTCCAATAAACCTAATAATGGATCTGCTCTATCTTTTATATCTTTCTGGGGGGGCAATCTTGGAGCAATCCCAAAAAATATGAAGCAAAGTACCTTCTTTCTGCAAGAACCTTGTACATTGATTGGATAATATTACATCCCAAGCAGCCAATTTTTGTGGAGAACAGTAGAGGTTATGCAATGTATTAAACTGCATGAGAAGTAACCGGTCTTGTGTTACAAAATGGTGACAATTACTCCATAAGGCAGACCAGTCTTTATTCCAATATGAAAAAAGTCTGACCAGTAGGTTGTGGGACCAAAAGAATCAGGAAAGTGCCAATCATAAAGTGTATTATATAGTTTGGAAGTTGCTTTAGAGGAAGTAGCTAAAGGACTTAAGTCTGAGTGGAAGGAAAGCTTAGGTGACATGGGAGTTGTCTTATCAAATTTCTTGGCAAGGAGATGCCTTATTTGACGAACCTTGAAATAATCCAATGGTTGAAATCTGAATTTGTACATGAGATCCTCCATCAATAGCCATGAGCCATCTTCCTTCAGAAACAAAGACAATTTTCCATCTCCGAGTCGTGGTAGCCATGTAGGTAATAAACTCTTATTATCAATTTTGAAAGCTGGGGAATTCCAAATCAGTTGAGAAGTATCTGCGTAATGTTTGTATTTTAAAAACCCACATAACTGCGAGTGAATTCTAATGGAAGTTTCTATCATGGTGGCTTTTAACTTTTTCAGCAAATAGGATATATTTAGGAATAACAACGAGGAGGGAGCTATGTTACATGAGTGAATCATTTCCGATTCTATTTTAAGCCTTGGAGAAAGAACAGTGGAGGGATTTGGATCTAACCACTGGAGATATTTGGAAGCATAACTGGCCCAGTAATACAGTCTAATATATGGTAGACATAAACCAACCTTAAATTTAGAAGCAGCTAATTTATGATATGCTAATCTTGGTTGCTTCTTGGACCAAATGAATTTCACTATTAAACTCTGAACTTTTTTAAACCAACTTCCGGGTAAATAAATATTGAGTAGTTTAAGAGGATAAAGTAACCAGGGAAAGACGTTCATCTTGAACAAGTTTATCCTTCCCCACAATGAAATGGGGAGAATCGACCAGCGGTCTAAGTCCTGAGTCAAAGTTGATTATAACGAATCGAAATTCTTCTTACTAGTAAGCTGTGTACTTCTGGTTAGCTCAATGCCAAGGTATCGTAAGGAGTCCTTTGACCATGAAAGACCTAAAGCTATAATGTTATTTTTAAAACTTTATGGTTTAAAGGGAACACAGTAGACTTTCCAACATTTAACTTATAGTTTGATAGTCTACTGTATTCCTCTATAATGTCTAACATAGCTGGGATAGAAGTCTCTGGGTATGAAAGCTGCAAAAGAAGATTATCTGCAAAAGGGGACACCTTAATTTTGGTGTCTTGAGTTGTAAGTCCCTGTATAGTCTGACATAAAGACAATTTATGGATTAAAGGCTCCAAGTAAAGATTAAAAAATAGGGGAGAAAGAGGGCAACCCTGTCTGGTGCCAGAATATAAAGTGAACAGCTCGGAAATGGCTCCATTTCCTGAGATTCTGACTGATGGATTTTGGTAAAGAGCCTTTACACAATCCTGGAATTGTTGGAGAAATCCAAAGGAATTCAAAGTTTGAAGCAGAAAATTCCAATTAACTCAATCAAAGGCCTTCTCAGTGTCAAGGGACACCAAGGCTGCTGGAAAAGAGGCACACCTAGACCCCGAGAAGACATGGGAGAGAGTGTGAAGGTGATCTACTGAAGATCTCCCTTTCATAAAACCCACCTGTTATAACCCTATTAGATCTGGGAGAATTAAACTGAGCCTATCCGCCAATATTTTAGTTAAAATCTTTATGTCCTGGTTAAGTAATGAAATGGGTCTGTAGTTTTCCACTGAATCTAAATTCTTGCCAGGCTTTGGTAGAAGCACAATAAGTGCCTCAAATAGATTGGAATCTATTTGTACACCAGATAAAATATATTGATATAAGGAAAGAAAATATGGGGTAATTTGTTCCTTGAAACATTTATAAAAATTTGGCAAAAATCTGTCAGGTCCTGGAGTTTTATCTGCAGGGAGACTTTGTATCACTTCTGCTATTTCTAAGGTTGAGATTGATGCTACTAATGCCCTTTGCTGGGCTTCAGAGAGAAGAGGTAAATGAGCCTCTGTTAAATAAAAGGAGGGAGTCGAGTTGGAAGGGGGGTTTGTCATAACTCCGTATAATTGTTTGTAGTACCTGGTAAATTCTGTAACAATTTCCTGAGGAGAGGATTTCAGGGAACCATCTATATTAGAGCAGTTAGGAGGGATAAATCTGGTTGATTCCTGCTGTTTAATTCTCTGAGCTAATAGTTTCCCTGCTTTCTCTCCTTAATCTGTGTATGAGGCCTTTGTGCGCAGAATGGTTAATTCTGCTTTCCCATTAAGTAAACTTATATGGGAATCCTTCAATTTTGTGAGCCTTTGTTTGACATCATCGGTTGAGTGTGAATGTAAGTTTGCTTCCAACAACCTGATTTGGGATAACACAGCTTTCAATTTTGATTCTTGGAGTTTTTTTCCCATTAGAAGCTAACCCTATTAAAATACCCCAGAGATATGCTTTAAAAGCACACCAAATAATATCAGGCTTGGTATCCTGAGTAAGATTTAATTTGAAAAATTGTATAATATGTTCTCTAATACAATCAGAAGTCTTTGAGTCCTTAAGCAATTGGTCATTCAACTTCCATCAAGTGTGTCGTTTTGGCAAAGATGTAAGGGAGAACCTTCTCAACACCAGGGAGTGATCTGAGGGAGGACCAGGTTGGATTGATGAAGTTATGACCCCGGGAAGAAGGGCTTGGGATACAAACAGGTAATCAATGTGAAATGAAGATCCATGGATGGGGGATGTGAAGGTATACTCCTTAGTCTCAGGATGTAATACCCTCCATACATCACATAGACCCAGATGATCCATTAGATCTCGTAACGCATGCTGAGCTGGTGAAAGTCCTCCAAAAATGGTACCAGTGCGGTCCATACAGGGATCAAATACCAGGTTTAAATCTCCTCCTAAAATTACTGAAGCAGCTAATAATGGGAGCATACTATTAAGTAGGTGCATAAAAAAAATGTGTGTCATCCTTGTTAGGACCGTAAATGCTCCCTAGTAAAAGATCTGTGGAATAGAGAGTTCCTCTGACTAATATGAATCTTCCATGTGGGTCTTTAAGGACCTGTATAGCAGTAAATGGAATATTCCTGTTAATGAGAATTAAAACTCCACAACTATTAGAGGTAACTTGAGCAGCAAAAACCTGCCCTATTTGTAGTCTTCTCATCTGAATGGCCTCTGTCTAATAAATGGGATTCCTGGATAAAAGAAATATGAGAATGTAAAATATCTAAATGCTTCAGACTTTTATATTGTTTTAACTTCTTACGGACCCCTTCAACATTCCATGATGAAAAACAAATGTCATTGGCGATCACTCATATACATTGAACAAACATAGCTCAAAGGAAAATAAGTTATTCTTGAAAGCACATAGATTCTGAGTTTAATGGACTGTGCCTTCCTCTCAACTTTCCCTCCCTTCCTAACCGTATACCCAACATTCCCCTTATTTCCCCCCCAAAAAAGAAGAAAAACAAAAAAGAACCCTAATCTACATACCCCTTTTATACTCAATACCCTCCCGACCCTCCCTACCTCCCTTACTATCATGTGAATCGTTTTGCAGCTCTCCACAAAATTGCCTCCCCTCTCCAGCCCACCCACCTTATATATGTTCCCCAGCAACTCCATCTAAAATAAAAAAAATCCTAATAAAAAAATATTCATCAGCGGAAGTAACCAGGGGAATCTTAACTCTGATACTTTAATAAAATTGGTACAATACTTTCCTTTAAAAATTTTCAAAACAAAACTCTATCTTCATGAAATGGAGCATATGGGGACTCATTACAATTGGTAGTCTCCTGGAACAAAGCATCTAACTAGTTACCAACTTACTCAGCTAAGCAATGTTTACTATGTCTAATAGAAACCTATTAAATACTACCTTACAGTAATCCTGAGAGAAAAAAAAAAAAAAAGAGTATCCTACATTTCACATCTGTCCTGCATTTCTCTAAATACCTCAGTACAATTAGGGACTCTGTGCAATTAGCTGAACCCAAGGTGAAACTTCAAAATAATTAAAAATCTAGTCAGTTAAACTAATTTCTCAGGATCTATTTGTATCCCAATGAATGCTACCTTGCATTATTCCAGTGACACGAGTGTCCTACCTCTCTCTTCTGATTAATACTAAAACTGCAGTAAAACTGAGGTGACATTCCAGTCTTGTGGAATCGAAACGTAGCTGCATCTTCATAAGACCCCCTTAGGTTTACTATGAGGAAAGGAAAGGAAAAAGAAATTGGAGCTTTCGGGGGAAACATTACATTTGGTTATCCCTTTAAACAATACATCTGAATAATTGTAAACTTTCACATCTACAGTATGTTGTACCCCCTGAGAGAGCCCGGTTTCTTGAAAAATAACAGAAATTCACAAAGTGATTTTGATCAGGACTCTTGAATATTTATGAGCCTAAGCTCTGATCTGCTGAATATTCATGAGGGTCTGTTCTGCCCTCAGGGCAGCTTGTTCTCAGCTGAGGCCAACAGGGAAAGGAAAAAGAGATGTGTTTCACTAAAGATAACTATTATAACTGCAATGCATGTTTGGTGGAAAGTGTGTTACAGGGGGAAAAGTATTTAAAAGTAAATAAATGTTCAGCTCCTGGCTGCACCAGTAACATTTGAGACTCAGATACACAGCCTTTCCGCTACTGCAAGGCATCCTTAAATATTGGCAGCAGTGACAGGAAAATGGACTGAGCAATTTTCAAAATCTATGCAGTGATAGCAAGTACATAACCAGGGCTAACAAACTGTGGGGCATTTGGGTAAATATTCATTTTATTCTGGCTGCACCAGAACGTTGATTTGAGACTATACTGACCTGCTTTAGAGTCTGTGGGCCAGATATTCAAAGCTTTGCACCGGGCAAAAAACGTTTGCGCAGGTTTAGCGTGGGATTAGCGCGGGTCTGCTATATTCAAAAGGCTGAATAGTGCAGGCAAACAGCATCAGCGCCAGGCAAACTATAATTATATGCAAGGGGCAAAGTGAACATGAATACAGGTGCAAAGAGATATTCAGCGACTAGCACCACGCTTAGGTGTTTAGCGCGACATAGTGCGACCCATAGCGTGGTACAATTTACCGGCCAGAAAAAGCTGGTCTTAACCCCACAGGCCAAGCGGCTGCGCGCTGCGGCGGTGCTATCTCTCAGCATTAGCGTGGCTTCATGCCTAACATATGAGTATGACACTTAGAAACAGCCAGACATGGAAGACACATGCTGCACATAGCTGGCACGACAATGATGCCATCGGCTGCCACCAGTCTGAGCCAAGCACAAACAGTGAAGGGTGATCTGACCCACAGGGGACAGCATGGTAGTGTGGCCATATAGCACACACCTGTAGACCATACGTCTGTGGTGTATAACAGATGCCAGCACAGACATGCAGCACTGCAGGCATGGTGGCCAGTGAGGGTAGGGTGTATGGGTGACCAGACCTCACCACAGCCCACTTGTGGCCACAAGGCTGGGACACATCACTCAGTGCACATGGGCCAGTAGTGGGATTATGACACCGCCTGTGTGCCTGCCAGATCCTACATGCCCCCCAAGCCACCTACCACACAACTGTACAGATGTCACAGCACACACTGCCAGCCATATACATGACACTGTGTGCATCCCATGTCACAGCTGCAGCATCTGTGGATCACACAACAGCATGATAGTACTGTCCACTGTTAGTAATTACCTGCAAGCTGTGCCTGGCACTGTGTACAGTGCAGTGGTCATCAGTGCCCTACATACCATAGGCAGTGTCGTGTCCCTCGCACTACCAGCCCTCTTGCTACTGTAGTGTCTGCTGTGCACTGTAGCATGACTTACAGTGTGATGGTTGCATGCAGCACTACCACCTGTGCCTATGCTCTGCTGTCCCCTTGGGTACGATATGCTATGCTGTACTGTTTACATGAAGCCTGCAGCTATCAACATGCACTGCCTGACTGACCTACAGGTGGAGCTGCGGTTGGACCTGGCCAGCCCCTGTACCTCCAGACTGACCTACAGGTGGAGCTGTGGGACCCTGCAGTAACGCTGTGCAAACTGCATGCAAATCAGGGCATGATAAGACGCTAATGTGGCTGTTTGCCCACAGACTATCTAAGTAGGCTCATTTGCATGTCACTTTTGAATATGGCAAAGCTTAGCGCGGGGCTAACGTGTTTGCACCAGGCACACTGCTTAGCTCTGCGCTAACGGTTCGGGGGAATATTATACAGTTTTGAGCACAGTTTTTTCATGTGTTCTGCTGCCTACAGCTGTACTGGGTCCCTGCATTTGCCAGAACACACATTGGCCACATAGTTCCTCTCTACCTACCCTCATGTTTCTGTGCACTGTGTTGTTGTTGTGGTTTGCACTTCCTGGTTGCTGTCTTCAGTGCTGTCTTATTTCAGGGCTACGTTTGCCCTGCACTCCCAGACCAGTTTGCACGGCCTCATTCCCATGCTATATTCAGAAGCTGTTTGCCCTGGGCTATTCCTTTTGAATATAGCTTGCTTTGTGCTCCAGGCTAAGTTTGCCCACCGGGCAGTGCTAATTTAGCCCCGGGGCAAACCTTTGAATATCTGGCCCTGTGTGTTTAAACAGTCATTACAAAGCATCCACAGCCAATTGTAAAGCTAGAATATTATTTTTTTTATTCAGAAAATTTTACAAAATTTCACAGTAACACTTGTTACAGTGTGACCAGAACATTAACACATACGTAGTCACCCAACTCCCCCCCATCCCAACCCTTCCACCACTGTTGGAGCGATCCCTTAATTACTAAAAACTAGACCCACTGTTCTAGCTATATCCCATCAGAGACATAACCAGTAGATTAAACTGGAGAGCATGAGCCTTGGATACCAACTAATGCAAACAGAGCGCATATAGTTTACCCCACTTTTTGTCAAACCACCCTGGATTATTGCGCAAACTCGTAATCATCTTCTCTGTCCTGAGACAAAAGGACATCTCATGTAACCACTCTGTGTATGATATAGTGGTTTGATCCCACCAGTGCTTAAGAACTAATTTTTTGACCGTCATTGATATAAGGGAAGTATGAAATTTCCTTTCCCTGACCATAATAGAGGATAAATCCCCCAATATGCATATCTTCGGGGTAAAACATTGCCCTAATCCTAGCAAGGGGTCCATTTGGGATTGAATTTTTGTCCATAATGGTGCAACTTTCTCACACATCCAGAAGATATGCAAAATTTTCCCTTTGCTTTGGCCACACCTAACACAAGTGGAGGATTGTCCTCATCCCATTTTAGCTAACTTGCATGGAATAAAGTACATATTATTCCATATCTGAAATTGAGTAACCTTAAGCCTATCTTGTGTAACATACTTATGCAAATCCCTTCAAATCTCTGACCAGATAACTCCATGATTAGGGATAAGCAAATCCCAAACAACAGATGCTGATAACACATCTGGATGGAGTGTGTCTAGGAGGCAACCATATATCAATGAGATGCCATGCGGTCGGTTAGCCAGCATGACAATCTGCTCCGTTAAATCAGTTAATCTAGTAGGGACACACGCCTCCCCAAATCTCTGTTGGAGTAGATGGCGTAGTTGGAAAACTTTGAAATTACACTTAGCCTGAGCATGAAGCTTATCTATAATCACCGTGTGTGACAGTAGGCCACTGTCTTGATAAAAATCCGCTACTCGAAGGCCCTGCAGCTGGGGCATCCAATTCTTCATGATTATAGAGTCCCCTACCCTGAGGTTGGGATTATCTATAATTACCTGTGCTACATCTTTATTCGGGGAGATATTTAAGCAGGCACAAACGATTGTTGACTGTTTAATCACATCTGGTAGTGCCTTATGAGGCACAAATAATGAAGCCAATGGGGATATCCTAGCGCCCGCAAATATTTCCCTCTCAATTTGTATCCAGATGGGATTGTACATGTTTCCTATATTATTAGAAGTTGGGGACATCCATCTTCCTATTTTATATAGGTGGCTGGCCCAATAATAATATAGCAAATTAGGTAACTTAAGTCCCCCCCTCTCCCTAGGTAAAGTAAGCTTATTATATGCCCTTCTAGGACTCTTATTTAACCATAGGAACTCTGATATAATAGCATGCACCTTTTGGAAAAAGGAGACAAGCAGCCAAATGTTACTCATATTTAACGGAAAGAATAACCTGGGAAGCACGTTCATTTTAATAATATTAATCCTCCCCCATAGAGAGATGGGCAAGGATTTCCACCTGAGAAAATCATGTTGGAGGTTTTCAATCAGATCCTCCATATTCAACTTTTGGTAACACATCGGATCTGGTGTCAGATGGATCCCCAGATATTTCAGCGATATTGCGGACCATTTTATACCGGATTTATGGAACTCTTGCCGAAATGTATGAGAGTTAAGAGGAAGAATTTCGGTTTTACTACAATTTAGACTATAATTAGAAAATTTACTAAACTCCTTCACAATTTCTAACACCACCTCCAAGGAAACTACCGGGTTGGCCAGATGCAGGAGGATATCATCGGCATATACCGAGACTTTGAGATTATTTGTGCCCACATATACCCCTTGTACCTTGCTTGAGGCCTTAATTCTCCTTATCAGAGGCTCTAGACACAAACTGAAAAGTAATGGGGAGAGGGGACAGCCCTGACTAGTACCTGAGTGCAGGGGGAAACCGTTCAAAAATACTTTATTGCAAAAAACTTTGGCGGTGGGATTAGAATAAATCTTCTGAACCCACATAATAAATTCTGCGGGAATATTCATATATTTCAGTGTTGACCACAAAAAGTACCAATCCACCCTGTCAAAAGCTTTTTCAGCATCTAAAGATATTAATGCAATGGGATTTAGGGTGGATTGAGCCACCTGAAATATATGATTTAATTTATGAAAGTGGTCAGATGCCGACCTTCCCGGAACAAACCCCACCTGTTCAGTACTAAGTAGAGGATACCACACTTTCTGTACCCGATTAGCCAGAATTTTAGTAAGAATTTTTAAGTCAGAATTCAGTAATGAGATTGTCCGGTAGCTAGAGGGACATTCTGGAGGTTTACCAGGTTTCAGCAGCAAACAATCGTTACTTCTAGAATAGATGGGTCCAGAACCTCGTTAGAGAGGATGTATTGATAAAACTCGAGTAGTAAAGGGGCTAACTCTTTCTCAAATACTTTGAAAAAGTTAGAAGGAAAGCTGTCCGGCACAGGGGATTTATCTAGAGTTAAAGCTCTGATGGCCTGCGTTATCTCTGCCAAGGTAATAGGGGTAGTTAACACTTCCTGATCCCCCTCCTGCAACTGGGGAAGCCTGGATCCTGCAAAATATGCCTCTGTATCCTCTCTTGTGGGAGGATCAGACCGGTGACCGTATAAATTCACATAAAAGCTTCCAAACACCACAACTATTTCCTTTGGAAGAGTCTTCAAAACACCATCTGAAGCTTGCATTGCTTGAATAGTTCTGGAATTTTCTAATTGCTTTAGGTGCAATGCTAGGAGCTTTCCGTCTTTTTCTCCCTGATCAACATATGTCGCTTTCGTTCTGAGAACAGCAAATTCAGCCTTCTCCCTGAGAAGATCTGAATATGCATTCCTCAAGGTCAGGAGGACTGCCATCCCCCATGTGGAGATGTGGACTCCGGATTCTGTTCCAGTACTCTAATCCGCTCTAACAGCTTTCTAGCCTGTTCCTCCCTGATCTTCTTCCTCTTTGTTGCCAATCGAATAAATTCACCTCTTAGGAAGCATTTCAGAGCACACCAGACCTGGCCCATTCTTGGGATGGATTCCATATTGATTGCCCTGAATTGCTCAGAGTATGAATTTTATCAACGATAAATTTATCCTTCAGCAACTGTGTATTTAATTTCCATCGAGAGTCCTTCTGCTGTTCTGTTCTAAGAGAGATATGCAACCATACCACCACATGGTCAGATATTACGATCGGTTCAGTCCCAGCCCCGGTAACTCCTGCCAGCAAAACAGAGCTTATAAAAAAAAGGTCAAGTCTGGAAGCCATTTGATGTACTTGTGAATGAAACGAGAAGGCCTTAACTGATGGGTTCAGGATCCTCCAAGGATCACACAGCCCCAGAAGGTCAGTTAGCTCGTTTAAAGCTTTCTGGGCTGGAGTTGCTACCATAAGGGGAGAACTGGATTTGTCCAGCAAGTGGGATTGGACCAAGTTCCAGTCTCCTCCCAGAAAAATGTGAATTGGGAGGAAAGAAGCAAGCTTGCCTGCCAGACCGATAAGAAAATCTGGGTCACCCCCCACTGGTCCATAAATACTGCCCAGAATTAGTGGTTTCCTTGCAACTAAACCATTGACAAAGATAAATTTACCATTTGGATCCTGTATAATATTCTCAGGTTGAAGTGGGATAGATCTCATAATAAGTATTGCTAACCCTCCTCAAGAGGAGGAATCTACAGCAGCAAAGACCTGCTGTACACCCAGCCCTTTAAACTTGTTTGCTTCATTAGCCAGAAGATGTGTCTCTTGCAAAAAAATGATGTTAGCTCATAATAGAGCTGTGTGTTTGAGTATAGCAACCCTCTTGGCATGCTCTCGTGCTCCCCTCACATTCCATGATACTATCATAAATAAGGCATCAGCCATGTAACTCGATTAAGTGAACAATCCAGCAACCGATTATTCCTTCTATTCTGATCACTCCACCATCCCACCACCCTTTCTCAATATCTCCAACCACCCTATACCCCCCACAAATTAAACCTACCCCTAACACTACTCAACGCACTATATACAATAACTCTTCTCCCCAGCTGGAGTAACCACCCTCCAACCCTCTTTGGACAACAAAATTGTATCTGAAATCCAAATGTTAGACACCCTTTTACTAACAGCCCCGTTAGCTAATCATTTCTTACTTGACCTCAAAAAACCAAAGAGATGTCCCTCCCTTATTTCCAGGTTGTGATCCAATGCACTCCACAGCACTATGGCGCTATCCCCCTGCCCCTTCTGAAATTGGACATTAAGCCCCCAAAAAATCAGAATCACTTATAGTTGCGATTATGTTAACCCAAAGACCAGCTATCTCATTCACTTATAAAGGAATCTGTGATGAGTCAATCACCTGAGTTCCTCCCCTAATGCATTTTCAAACATGGCCCTCAAATTGTCTTATTATTTTGAAAGAGAGCCTGCATGATTTAAACCAGGATGAGAAATATACTGTCACGCACTGGGGAACTTGTTTCCTGTGGGAAGCTTTAGCCGCACACTGTGCATCTCCCATATGCACCCCCGGGAACTTTTCCCTCTTGATTCATTCCTAGTCCAACCATGCATTCCCCACCACAGATACGCAGTGGTCTGCAGGCCCAGGACATACAGACCCCATGAATTCCCTCCTCCTCGATAGCCTGGAGCAACTTCCCATCCAGCCTCGCCCCCCACCTGAGCAAACATCCTTTGCAAAGATACAAAACTTCAGGTCAGTACAATCTCACATCTTAATTTCGTAAATCAGTATGAATCTAATGATTAACAGAATAATGTCCCACAGAATTCCCCTTTTAAGTCCATCAGAGTTCCTGCTGCCTTAACCCTTTTTAAATAGTTCAGGAAGTTTGCTAGCCAGATCCTCCAACTCACTCTCCGGATTCTCATAGGCAGCCCAATTGTCCTTTATTTTAATTAACAAGCATGAAGGATACTGCATTTTAAAATGGATATCAGCAGCAATTAGCTTTTTTACAATGGGATGATATGCAGCATGCTTTGCCTTATCTCATAAGGCAGATCCTGAGAGATTCGTATCTTCACACCCTCCCATAAGATCTCTTGAGCTTCTCTTGCTTTGTTTAAAACATGTTGCTTTTCCACAAAGCTAAGAAATCTTAGAATCAGAGGCCTGAGGGGGGCACCCTGAGGAGGTCGAGGCCACAAGGCTCGATGTACTCTCTCTATTTGGTAGGAAGCTCCCATTGGAGAGGTGCCTGCAATCTTGTAGAGAAACTTCTGCATGAAGGACTGGATATTTTGCCCTTCCTCTGCTTCTGGCAGGCCAGTTATCAAAATGTTATTCCTGCAGCTCCTTCCCTCCAGATCTTCCATTTTTAACTGCAACTTCTGTATCTGTTGCTTCAGAATCACCTCCTCTTGGTCTAATTTCTCTCTCCACCTCTCTGTAGAAACTATCCGGGCCTCAGAAACAGCGACCTTCCGAGACAGGTCCGTCATATGCCCCCTCAAAGATTTTAGTTCAGTAGTAATCTTGCTCAGCATCTCTTTGAAGGGTTGTAGTTCTTGAAGGAATCTATCTTCTGTTAGAGGGACTGGTGGAATAGCTTGAGTCACCTTTTTATCCGAAGCACCACCAGTGGCCTTAGGCTTCTTGGGGTTCTTTTCTGGCAATGTGGGAGGAGTATGGTGAATCGCTGCAGATTGCATTTCTGACTCCATCCCGCCGCAATGATAGTGATCACCACCTAAATATCGCACACTGACACTACGTTTGCAATCTACTACAAGTATGAAGCGCAATGCGTACAAAAATTGCTGAAAATGGGCTTAAATTTTGAAGTAAACGCAGGAGCTCAGCACCACCGCCACCACTCAGAGCACTTGCATCACGTGACCCCTCCAAAGCTAGAATATTAAAGCCAGGACTTGTGGGATGTCAGTCAAAGCTCATGGGAAAATACCAAGTACTCATGGGGAATTGCAGGTACCTACTTTCAGGTGCCAAAACAGCAAACAAACTGTGCATTGAGTGAGGTTCATGAATAATTCATTTTCTTGACTGACAGGCCCTCCAGCCAATCAGAGGCCATGCAACCAAAAGCGTCAACCAATCAGGGGCCTCAGAAGAGCCCTATAAGAGAATGTGTTTTTCAGCCTTTTGCCATATTTGAGCAGGAACCCCCCCTGGGGTGGTGGCTCAGGCACCCAGCCATGCAGCAAAGTCTGGAGATCCAGCTAATCCTCTCCATCCAGGAGGGGGTATTTGCCTTCTTAGCAGTAACAGTTAAAGTTATTTAGTTTTATGTAGTTCCTGCTAGCCTGGGGGTGCCAGAATGTCCCTTAGGTGCTAGCCGCCCTTCCACATTGGGGAAAGATGTGACCTGCAACTTGATGACATCAAGCCAGCTGTGAGACAGTTGATTTCAACTCAGTTGTGAGAGAACTGAAGACATCAGGAACCTTGATAGCAGAGATCTACCGTGAGGAACCTGAGTGGGTACTCTGGTACCCCCCGGTGCAAGAAAGAAAGAAATCTTGCCAAATTGGGGAAGCCTTGCCCAAGTGACTGTTCTATGTGCTATTGTTCTAGATTCTGCACCCTACAACTGCTGCACATAACCTTAGCCCAGTGAGGTGCACCCTTATGTTGGAACTTCTGCTCATCGTAACTGCTTGGGGGTACCCAAGTGAGCCCAAGCATTGTATAACTTTTCTGGGGATACCCATAGTGAGCCCAGAAAAGAGCAGTAACTTTTGTTGACCGTGACTATTCTGGGGGTACCCATAGTGAGCCCAGGATAGAGTAGTAATGTACTGATATTTACTGATTGTGCTACCTATCTGATCAAGACATTCTGTGGAGCTGCAAACCATAGCCATGAGTCACCTAATGAACTGAGATCCCGACTTTAAAAATTGGATTTGCTGTAACCTGGAAATGACAGTTTTCCATTCTGTAACCTGGAGATCACAATTTTCCACTGAGTAATCTGACCAGGACCACCTTTTTGGCCCCTGGTTGAAGGCACTATCCCTTTGTTTAAATACTGGATGTGTCTGAAATATAATTGTACTGTAATGTTCTAAGTCATATAAATGTGCTGAGTGTTTCAACCCATATAGCTGCGCTGAGTGTTTAAAAATCATATAAATGTATTCCACAATCAGGAAGAAATGCTCAACTCCCAAATCTGAAGTAACCAGCTGGTTACATCCAACCCAAAGTTCTAACTGTGACATGCAGGCAACCCCTGCTCTCCCCTTAAGGATTACAAATTGTTGCTTATTGGTTTGTTTTCAAGTGAAACACTACTGTCTTCTTTTAATCTTTTAACTGGGTATACAAAGAAAGTGTATGAGATTGCGGGGTTTCCTACTGAGTCTGGGGAACTGGTACCAGTGATTGGAAAATTAAATGTGTTCCATCTGATTTTAAGGCAGCTAGATTGCCAGGGCTCTGGGTATTAAGTGTTGGTACAATGTGATTGCTTCTCTTCTATTTTGTTAACTGGTATATACCCAACTGGAGGGTTTTTACCAGCACCAGCCAAACTGAACCAAATCAATTGTAAATATGTAAATAATAATCACTGCATAACCTCTACTCCTCCTGTTTCTCCTTTCCTAATCCCTTATGCCCCAGAATAAATATTGCTGTTACTGTTTTGCAGTTTGCTTGTCATAAGAATATTAGTAGAGAGAGTCTTTAATTACAGAAATGTCTGAAATGTGGGTAAATGTTACTGGGTCACGTGTTGGGGTGGTAAATGATAACAGTGGGTGGTATGACATCCCAGGGGGTTGTACCAGGTAACAGCTAGCCCACTTGAAAGGGAAACTCTAGGTGGAGGCACTGTGCAATATGAAACCTTATGGAAAGAACCAGTTTAAATAAAGTTTGGGAACCCAGGCCCCTCAACCTTGTTTAGGCCAGGCAAGGCAGGAGTAGTTGCCCTTGAAGTAGCACCACCTAGGGGTTACACAAAGACCTGTCATGATTTGAGTACTGCATAGACCTTAACATGGTTATGATATTACATATATTGAAATTCAATAAAAAGAATAACTGGCAGATCCCTACATGTATTCTCCTTTGTCTTGTGCACAACTGTTTTCCTCACCATCCTTCCTGCAGTGATCCCGCTATTTGCCTTCTGTCCATGGTGAGCCTGTGCACCAGCTCTCTCTTAGCCTCAAGACAGTTATTATTCTCCTGAATACCCTGTCTATTCAATACCCTTGATATCTGTATAGGTGTAAAAAAACAAAACAGATTTTTTTTCCCCAACATGAATCCTGCACACTCAGTGTTGTCCATAGCATCCTGTAAGAGAGCTGTTTGCTGTCTCCAACATTCCTTGCACTCTCAGCCCAACTGCTCATGTATCATCTGAGGTGTACTGCTGCAAAGCATCAAACCTTCTGCATTGACAAATGCTTGTTGTTTTAGTTATTTATCAGAAAAAAAGTATTTTGAAACATTTTCAAAATTCTGTGGCACACAAAACACTGAACAAAATTGTGCCTAAGTTAACATGTCTTAAAATCCAGCCCCAGAGAGTGTGCCTTCCAAATTCCATGCCCTTATTCCTAAAGTTGTCCAAGTTATAAGCAGGTGGAAATTAAGGTTATGTATGGAAATGCCTTCTCAACCATATTGTTGCAAATAACAAGCATGCAATAACAAACGAAATAGCATTTATCACAAACAAGAGTTGCAGGATTTGTGCAAATAATTATAAAGTGTTCATTTAAATGATCTGCATGTTATGGTATGCTGTGAATACAAGTTCTACCTAGAACATATACTGAAAGTATAAGTATGTACTCTGATCTCTGTAATTCTGTATTGCCAAGGCAATACAGAATGTATTGCTCCAGCACAACTATGTAGAAGCAGAATGGAATAAAGATGCTGTCACAGTTAGAACCCCAAGTGCAGAGCATGTCATACATTTAGAATAAAAGATACTAAGGGTTTGTATGCAAGAAGAAAATTGCAGGCCCACTGCCACAGTTCTAGAGCTACTGCTTGCAACACCGGCAACCCAGGTTTGGAAACAAGCTTAGGTCATTGGAGGGCCAGCAGGGGGGAGAAGATAAAGCATCCTAGGGACACTCTCCTCCTCTGGGGAGGGAAGGTTGCTATACCCACTGCAGTAATACCACCTGGATCACCACAGGTGGCAGTACAGTTGGGGATGCCATGCAGGAGGGGAGGATGTCGGCAGGTGTCCAGACTGGCAGCGTGTCATTGTGTGCACATGTCTCCTTGGACTCCCTTGTATGCCACCACCTCAGGGACTGGAAGAAAAGCAGAAAAAGAACCCCACATCCACCTGGTAATGAGCTATGGTGTTTGGTAACTGGACCAACCCTGGTGATCCCAGAGAAAACTTCCTAATGCAAATTTGTTTCAGTAGAGAGGAGCTGGAGCTCTCTCCTTCCCTGCCCGGTGGGTAAACTGTGGCTGGATGTGGATGGATCTCCAGGGAGGCACTCAGGAGTATGACCAAGCAGAAGGACATCTTGTGAGATCCTGAGAGAGAGAGGATGGATGTGGTGCTGCAAGGGAGCATAAACAGAAAAAAAAAATAAGAAAATTGCATCAAGGGGGTGTAGTGAGGTTATAAACTATAAGCCTGAAGGGTGAGTTGCTTTAATACTCTGTTAGACCCCCAAGATGCTATTTTGTTTGAGTTCTTGCAAACCTTTGTTTGTTTTGCATAATATACTTGAATAAAAGAAAATGGCTGGATTTGATTCTCCTATCTCTGATTAGAATCTAGTAAAAGCACAGAAACATAGTGACTTAGACTAGTTAAAGTGACATAAACTGCAACCTCGTGACTAACATAGGAACTTAAAAGCTAATAGCATAAAAAAATAGCTTGCCAAGAATATTACTAATTTTAAAAAATTGCTAGTCGTTACTTTTTTCTGAAGTATTTTTCCTTTTCCATTTGTTAATTAGAAGGTTTTCAACTTGGTAGTATTAAGTGTGATGTAAAGAGCAATAATTTTACTGGAGACACATCTAGTTCTATTCCTCTTCATATCCCATCAGCACTGTGACCTCATTTAATGTTAGGGTGGCTCCCTTGCTGACCAGTTTTAAATCATGATTGAAAACGTGTATATTTAGTGCATGTTTCTGACTGGCCTCATAAATTATTTTATGCTAATTTTAACCTGTTGTTCTTAATTGTTTTATCTGTTTGCTGTAATAGGCTCAGAGCCATTTGGAATAGGCACCATATGAATAAAATTGACTTGACTCACTTAATGTGACATCACAAATGACTGATCTTGCAGCAGGTGATTGGCTCTTCTTGGTCAATTGTAATGTCACAAACAGGGTATAGGGCTGATGATGTTGGAGGACAAATAGAAACATGGAATCTGTCAGCAGAAAGAGACCAATGGTCCATTTTGCCTGCCCATATTATACTAATGTACCTTATCCCTGGACCTAGTGTCCTGAGGTGGGTATTACCCCTATTCTCCCACCAACACCCCAATCCCCCGGTGGGCCCTTTTGCTCTGTTCCAGCCATGTTTGAGTCCATTTAGTACAGCTTCATCTAATCTGTTCCAGGGCTCCACCACCCTCTTAATGAAGTAAAACCTCTTCACAATCCTTCTGAATTATTCCAACTAACTACCAGTTGTGCCTGTTTGTGACTGCATCTCTATTTCTTTTTTTTTGAATATTCTGTTTATTAAAAGTTTTCTGACACAAAGTCTTATACATACAACATATGACAAGAGACAAGTACTAACACAAACACACAAAAATCCCAGTTATATCATTGATATCTCTCACATTCCAGTTACAAAGGTGCAGTAGAGTGTGCAATACAGTCCATATTCTCAGACCGATTCAGGTATCCCTAGTTAGTCATATAATATAAAATAAAGCACAGAGAGCAATCAGATGACCCACTACTATTCATATTGTACAGGAAGATCAGGACCATAGGTACCCAATAAACCATAGGTAGGCTGCTGATTTTCCACTCACTCACAGGAGGGGTGTTCCCCTAGGCCTATCCCGCACTCTGGGACTTAGATACTCAACCCTGTACAGAGCATTAGGTTTTCAGACATGCTCAAGGACACCAGAAAAGGGACCCAGTCCCTCAAAAACACCTCCTCCCTATCTCTTACTATCCATGTAAGCCTCTCCAAAGCCAAGGAGCGTATAACCAGTCTTCGCCAGTCAGCCAATGTGGGCCCATTTTCAGTGACCCAGGTGTTCCAAATACAGTGCCTAGCCAGCACAAACAGCACCCTTACCCACCTAGGTAATAGTTGCCCCTCCTCCTCCCCTTCCTTTATTTCCACCTGAATAGGCAGACCAGAGGGTCACGAGCCAGTCGGCCCCCCATCCTCTTGTTCACCTCCTGGACAATACTTCCCCAAAACTTAACCAGAACCGGGCATGTCCAGAAGCAATGAAAAAAGGTGCCTAAACCTCTACTACATCTTCTGCAGTTCGGTGAAACTGCGGGATGTGCCCGATGTACTACCACTGGGGGGCCAATAAAGTCTATGCAAAAATTTATAAAAGGCCTCCTTAAATTTATTGCATACCATAATTCCCTCCGGCATACCTAGCACTAACTTCCAGTTCCCATCCGATATTTGCAACCCATAATCCCTCTCCCAAAGAGCCTTTGTGGGTCCCATCAGGTCTGGGAGGTTCTGCTTATCTTGTTTGGCCATTTTCCCAATAAATCCTTTTGGATCTTTCCTAGCCTGACATACCATCTGCTCTATTCGATTTGGATGCAAACCCATCCCTTCCCCCTGTACCCAATCGACCTACATACGCTTTCACCTGCAGGTACCAAAATAGTTGGGAGGTCCCTAACCTCATCTCTCGCCTGACCTTATTAAACTCACTCAGCTCCCCTTTCTCCAATAGCATCCCTACGCATACCACCCCTCCTCTCTCCCAGCATCTCTATTTCTAACAAGAAGGTCTTCAATTTCACCTTGTTTATACCCCTCAGAACATTCAGTATATGTTTCTATCATGCCCCTGTCTTATATCTGGCCTCCAGTGAGTGCATGTTTAGGTCCACTATACGTTCCTCATAGGATCTGCTTGTTGGTCCTGGATCATTTTGGTGAACCTTCTCTGTAATGTTTATATCCTTTCTTAGGTGAGGGCTTCAGAACTAGGCACAGTTTTCCAGTTAAAGGCTCACTAGTGATCTGTAAAGGGGCATTATGACTTTGCTTCTCCTGTAATCACAACTCCTCCTGATACACCCCTGCATCCTTGATGCCTTACTGCACTTGCTGGTTTGCTTACAGGAGTCTCTAATGACACCCACATCCCTCTTCCCTGTTGTAGTGGCCAACCTGACCCCTCCCAAAGACTACTCTATGCATGGGTTCATTTTCCCTAAGTGTATCACCTTGCACCTCTTGGCATTGAATGTCAACTGGCAGATCTTTAACCAGCATCCCAGCCTCTCTATGATAGTTCCTTCTGATGTTCTCTCACCCCTTTCTCACTGTCTACTCTGCTGCATAGCTTTGTGTCATCAACAAAGAAACACATCTTGCGCTGGATACGCTCCCCATGTCACTAATGAACATACTGAATAGGATAGGTCCCAGGACCAATCTGCATGGCACCATGCTCATGATACCCATCCCCAGATTCAGTTTCATTTACTTCCAGCTTCTGTTGCCTCCCCCCAGCTAGTTTCCAACACACTTGACTAAATCCTTCTCTACTCCTAAATCCTTCAGATTTTCCAGCAGCTACCCATGTGGCACCGAATCCAAGACTTTGCTAAATTCAAAGCATATAAAATCTACCACCAGCCCTTTATCTACAACTCTAGTGACCCAATAAAAAAACAATATCTGGTTGGTCCTTGACACAAACCCTTCCTGCTTTTCATTCTGTCACTCTTTGTCATCTAAGCAGTCCCCCAGGCTTTCCTTATGATCTCCATTTGCTTGTCTATAACATAGGTAAGAATGACCAGCCTTTAGTTTTCTGGATCCTCACTGTAATCCCCTCCTCTTGTGGAGTAAGAACTATATCTTTAGATCTTTAATCCCCTGCCACTATCACAGACTCTAGTTAATCAGATGGGTTAAGAGTTCTGCTAGTTCTTATGCCAGTTACATGAGTACCCTTTGTGCAGGACATCCTGGCCTGATGGTTTATCCACCCTGAGGGTCTCCAGCCCTTTTCGCCCATTCAGTCATAATCACTACCCTCCTCATTTACTGCACCCCCTGTGTGGCCACCTTGATCATGTGGTCTGGGAAAGGCCATCATCCTCAACAGAAAATACAGAGCAAAAATAATTGTTTAGGATATTATCCTTCTCTTCAATGTCTTCTACCACCCTCCCACCTCAGCTAGGCTGACCTTATCCCAGAGTTTCATTTCCCCTACTATTTCTAAATAAGTCTTTCCTCTCTCTTCAGACCCTCAGTAATCTGTAGTTCAGTGTCTGCATTTGCCCTCATGACCACCACTCTTGACTCTTTTATCATGGTTTGGTACTCTTCACATTTGTCCTCCCTCTTATTCCCCTTGTATCATATGAAGTTCCTTATTTTTCCCTCATAGCCTCCCTTACTTCCTTTGAGATCCAAATCAGTTTTCTGTGCTTGATTGTTTTGGTGGCCCTTCATGTGCAAGAGTTCATCACCTCCAGAATTGCTCCTTTGATCATTCCCCACTTTCCTCTATTCCCTCAGTTTGGTCCACTAAGGTATCCCTAACCCTTTTCTGCATCTAACAAAAAGCCCAGTTGAGGTTCTGGACCACTGCCCTTGATGGGGGACCATAAAACTGCTACAGTTATGTCAGTGTCCTGGTACAGTAATGTTCCAGCTGTTACACCAAGTACTGTCATGTAGGAAATATTACAACTAGCAAAAGAGAAGAGAAAAAATACTCTATACTGAAGAAGTAAAAGTTCATACTTTTGAAAGTTAATGTTAATTTCAGTCAGTACAATAGCTCTTTTAAGATCATATTCTATAGTCAATTTATATGCAACCATAGAATAGTTAGGTTTTCATTACTGCATATATTAACAACAGAATAAGGCCATTCTTATTCCGTATAAAAGTATACTAAACAACTCTAAATCATATGAATAGAGGAGACCTTTAATCAGCCAACATTTATATTCCATATGTGCTACTTTATTAAAAACATAATGTACAAGGTCAGGATAAATCTATACTGTATGAACAGTGATTTGAATAAACAAAAGTATTACAAATATGTGTTAGTAAGACACCTATAGTGTGTAACATTTTTTTTTATAACAGGCAAACACAAACTTTGTTGGTTGTACTCAACTTTTTGTTTTCCCTTGTGGTCTTCTTTAGATGGCTAACCTCCCACCAGCATGGAATACATTGACAGATTTATCCTATAGGTTACACAGAAGCAGTATTCTGAGTAATACTTATGTACGAATGTATGGAGTACTATTAATGAAGATTTAATTGTGCCTGTTTGGTAACAACAAATAATTCAATGTTGATGAAAGGTAATGATGAGCATTTTTATGCCCACCATAAAAAGCTTACAAATTTTGCTTGTGTCACGTAGTGCATTTCTGCACAGAAACTGTTCAATATGAGCATATTCCTTAACAGGCAATAGGGAATTTTCTATGAGTGATTTTGTTGGTGTTGTTGTTGTTGTTGTAGCACTATGGCAATATATGTTTCTATTTAAATAATATAATTCAATTTATTTATTCTTGTATGGCACTTACACATACCATTTCTTACTTCAGTATTTAGTCTAGATATAACTGAAATAATGTGACTAAATGGTTAGGAGCACATTGCAATAAATCTTAAACAAGCCAGTGCTTTCCTGGGACATTCTGATGTCACATCAACAATGTTTAGCACTGCCATATGGCACTTGGGAGTTTGGGAGCATGCTCAGTGCTTCCACATAGAACAGCAGAAGGCAACCCCCCCCCCACTCCAGTATGGCTTACCAATTACTGGCTTATTAGGAAGTGGCTGTTGACCTCTCAAACCAGGAGTCAGATGTATGTTGAGTGTTGTGATCACTTCAGTTGGGTTTGGCAGTGAAGCCTTAAAGATGATCGCCTTATAACAAAAAGTAAAGTACAAGACACTTCACATTAAACGTTCATGTTAATAATTTGCTTTGCTAGTTCTCATTCATTTCACAAGTGTTGCTTGAGCTAGTAGAAAGCCTTGCAAATGGTCTAAGAGTTACAACTCATTTTTGCATTTTGTTGTAACAGAGCTGCAGACACACCAAGCTGAGCTACAAAATCATTTTTTTAAAAGCTGCTCTTGCAGTGCAGAAATAACATAATGTGCATTGCCAATGCATCACAAACTTCAGAAAACATTCCAACACCTTTTTAGTCCTACATTTCAATGTGAATTGTACTTTATGTCTCAGTTTGAGCCAATAGTGTGGGGCGGGGATACCTTCACATTTGTCTGGACAGGGTCTGTTGTCATAGAACCCTCACATGTCAGGTCTCTTGTCTCAAACCCCAAAAGAGTAGTGCAGATGGAAGAGTGAGGGGGTCCTCTGCAGTGAATGTGAAAACTGGGAGAAGGTAATACAATAGTAAAATGAAAGCAAATAAATATATTGATGCATCCTGTTCTCTGCAGAAGTGTCTAGACCACCACCACAATTACACAAAAGAATTGATCTTGGCTGGCTTGGATCCTATAAAGCTAAAGGCACTTTATTGTGCTGACCACTTAGTTTGGTCTTTCACATTATGCTAATTGTTGTTGACTGTACCAGTGGGTCAGAATACAAAATAAATGAGAGCATTTACTCATTCCTTTGACTGAGCTTCGTATTGGGACATGTGAGCTTTAAAATAAACACTTGCCTTTAATAATGTAACTGAAGGTTTTCAAAGGAGTAGTTTCCAGATCAAACAATTTGCTTTCAGTTCTGGTCACCAGGCTCCCATGTTATCAAAGTTTTTGCTGACATTCCAGGTCTGTTGCCTGGATGTGAAATTCTGTTTTTCTTTAGCAAGAGCTCAGCTCAGCACATCAGTACTAGCTACTTAGGAAAAGAGTAGTTGCCAATTAACCATTATTTCTTCTCAGTACCAATCAGTGCTAAAACTAAAGGGTAAACTAAAGTTTGTATACTTTCCTCCATACTTTCTGGACTGTGCATGTTGTAGAAATGCCACCATAACCCCTCAGTCTTTTAATAGGTTTCCATGACAAAATTGCTTATACACATTCAGAGCTCATTAAATTAACCTTGATTTTGTCTGTATAATTACTTCATGACAGGCACATACATTTATTTGCTTTGGACTCCATTCACAAAGCCACCACCTCTGTGCAGAAAAATGACATAAACACAATTTTCCAAACCTTTCTAAAACCTTTTATAGGTACATCAGGGAGTGAAGGAAGACCAAGGGAGGGATAGTGAGGCTTAATAAAGGGCAGGGGGTGGGCAGAGGGTGACTGTGAAAAGGCAGAGATACTAAACAAATATTTTTGCTCAGTATTCACAAATGAAGAGGGGGAAGTACCTAAACCAAACAATAGAAACACTCTGGATACAGGAGTTGATACCAGCCCATTTACAGAAGAAAGGGTTCTGAAAGAACTCTTAAAACTGAAGGTGTACAAAGCAATGGGTCCTGATGGGATTCATCCCAGAATTCTAAAAGAACTAAGGGTAGAACTAGTGACACCACTGACTACCCTCTTCAACAAATCATAGGAAGATGGGGTGGTACTTGAGGACTGGAGGAGGGCAGATGTGATTCCACTTCACAAAAGTGGGAGCAGGGCAGAAGCAGGAAACTACAGACCTGTTAGTTTAACCTCAGTGATAGGGAAAATAATGGAATCACTACTGAAGGAAAGAATTGTTGAGTACCTAGTGGCCAGAGGGGCACAGGACCCAAGGCAGAATGGATTCACAGCAGGAAGGTCATGTCAGATGAATCAAATAGATTTCTTTGACTGGGTGACCAAAGTAGTAGATCAGGGAGGGATTGTGGACATGGCCTACCTAGACTTTAGCAAGGCATTTGACACAGTCCCACACAAAAGATTAATATACAAGTTAGCCAGCCTGTGAGTGGGTCCCAAGATGGTAGCCTGAGTAAAGAATTGGCTGGAGAACAGGACACAGAGAGTAATAGTAATTGGAGTCCACTCTGAAGAAAAGGGGGTTACTAGTGGGGTACTGCAGAGTTCAGTACAAGGACCGGTCCTCTTCAGTGTCTTTATAAGTGACATTGTAGAGGGACTGGAAAGAAAAGTATGTCCCTTTGCAGATGACACAAAGATCTGCAGCAGAGTTGATACACAAGGTGGGGTGGACAAGATGAGAAGGGACTTGGCAAGGTTGAAGGAATGGTCAAATGTATGGCAGCTTAGATTCAATGCTAAGAAGTGCAAAGTAATGCACCTGGGAAACAAAAACCCAGGGGAAGAGTACACAATGGGTGGTGAGATACTAACAACAACAAAAATGGAAAGGGACCTGGGGGTAGTCATATCAGATGACCTAAAGGTGGACAAGCAATGTGAGTGGGCAGTAAGGAGGGCTGGGGGGATACTGGGATGCATAGAGAGAGGCATCACCAGTAGAAAACAGGAAATTGTTATCCCTCTGTACAGACAGCTAGTGAGAACCCATCTGGAGTATTGCGTACAGTTCAGGAGACCTAATCTCCACAAAGACATAAGCAGGATGGAGGCAGTCCAGAAGAGGACAACTAAAATGGTGCAGGGTCTGCACCAGAAGACATATGAAGAGAGACCTAAGGAGCTTAATATGTATAGTCTCGAGGAAAGGAGGGAGAGGGGAGACATGATAGAAATTTTCAAGTACCTCAAGGGAATCAACAAAGTACAAGAGGATAGCATCTTTCAGAAAAAGAGGTGCACAAGAACAAGGGGGCACAATTTGAAGATGGGGGGCAGCTCAGAGGTAATGTAAGAAAGTATTTTTTCACAGAGAGGGTTGTGGATGCATGGAACAGCCTTCTGGAGGAGGTTGTGGAGTCAAAAACAGTGGTAGAATTCAAGAATGCATGAGAGAGTCATAAGGCAATTCTAGGGGGTGAGGGTAGGAAGAAGTTGGCTATTGGTTTAGGATCTGCAGCTTATCCATTAGGTAAGGAAATGGGAAGACTGGGTGGGCCAAGTGGTCCTTATCTGCCATCAAATTCTATGTTTCTATGTATGTTTCTATGTTTCCCAGATTGTTTCTGACAGTGAAGAGGGCACATCTGACATCCTGACAGCTACTGTAGGGTAAGTTGCATGCCTTATCAAGTATTATAGTGCTACAGTATGGGATCTGCTGTAAAAGACAGAACAGCTATCTGTGCCCTCTCTGCCAAGCCCTGGTTAGAATAGTCCCAAGGGGAGGGGGCACCAGATCTGTGACTGGATATATGGCTGGCCAGGTTAACCAACACCACTCCTAGAATAATATTAGGTAAATACTCCAAATCAAACAACCTGTACTACAGATTAGGCAGCACAATGGTAATATTGATTTCAATAGACCATCTGCACTGACTGTACTTCCATCTCACAGGGATGACTTCCACAGGGGCCCCATTTATAGCCATCCATCATGCAGGAACACCCAGGAGTCTCAAGGCTTGTTACAAGAACCCAGATGACATGCTCCTACCCACTACCCAGTGCTATTCTGTCCCTTCGCCACTGCCTTCCCACTCACACGTGGAGCACCCCATCCCACAGACCCTCAATCCCCCACTGGTGTTGTACCCCAAGATAACCTCCGCATGAAATCATAGCTAGACAGCCCTTCAACAAGACCTCCCTGGCAGTCCACCAGCCTCTGATATGATGGATAGTGGATACTAGGCTCACTTCAGGCCCTCTGAACCAATCAGGAAATAGAGAACCAGAAATAATGGGCAATGGATGATATGAAGTAACAGACCAAGAATGCCATCTTGGAGGCACCCTTAAGTTTATTTCTTAAGACTTAGCAGAGGTGCATGGAGGACACTGGGACAACAACCTCAACACCTGCTGTTCTAACTTACAGAGAGAGAGACAGACAGATAGATAGCTAGATAGATAGAGATAGATAGATAGACAGACAGAGACAGACAGATAGATTGATAGACAGACAGACAGACAGACTGATAGACAGCAGGCAGGCAGAAACAGGCAGACATATATTGTGTTTACAAATTCCATGGGTTAAGGATCTGTACAACATGTACATACCAACTCAGAATCAGATAGCACATGAAACAAAAAATAAACAAAAATACTGATGAAAAACAAATATCACCTACATAGTGCATTTGAGAAAATATAGTATATGCATTTTCCACACTATATTACCATATCTAAATGTGAGCACCCTGGTTTTTGTCATTTGTCCCTGATTTTCTTAATCTTTGTCCCTGATTTGTGAGGTAGAGGATATATTACTACGCCAACTGCTACTCTACCACATAATAAGTCACCTAATATTAAAGTACATTATGCACCACCTGCCCAACTTCAAAGTCTCCACAACACCCTGCTTGGCATAGCAGGACCAGCAACTGCATCACACTCCTTGTCTGCACAGGATATCAGTAGTCAGAAATACAAACATCTAAGCAACAGTTATTCCACCCACATAGCACAATCAAATACCCCTTAGTGACCCATCTTACACTGCCACATCACACTGCTCCACACTATGGCACAAGCAAAGGCCCAGCTGCTGGGTGTAGCTGATGTCCACTCAACCATGGTGATACATCATTATTGATATGCCCAAACACTGGAATACAATCTGTATACCAGTTCAGCACATGGTAGCACACACCCAAAAATACACTCCAAACTACATCACACCATTTTTGCCTCCTGTTAGTCAGAACACTTCCCCAGCCTCTCCAAGTTGACCTTATTAGTTCTCCTTAAATTTGAAGTCAGAAATTACATATGTCCTATGGCAAAGGTACATGTATCTTCATGTAACCCCCTCCCAAGTTGGGGGGCTTAACTTGAGTATCTCCCTGGGCTACAGTAATGCCCACTACCTGGCTGATGTCCAGCAAAGGAAGGTAAATCTGTGTGCAGTGGTGTTGTGCTGCTGTCCTGCATGAGTGCGCAATGCCATGCCACCATGCTGTCCCTTTAAGAGCTCAGCCTATATATAGTGTAAATAGCTTGGGCTGGGTTCAAGTAGAATGAAACTCATGATCAGCCAGGCAGGACCCTGATAGTCTCCACTCTGTAGTTGCTTGATAAAGCAGAGGGAGCACTCCTACAATCTGTAAATATTTATCCTAAAACTGTACTGTTGCCATTTAAAATAAACTTATATGTGGAGTCTTTACTTCCTTAGCATGTTTGGACCAGGACATTGCTTTTGGACTAATTAGAACTACGGGGTCCTCATGGGTTTCTCATTACAGTGCTTTATGGGAGAAACTGGAAACTTTCTGCGTGGAGCCTATTTTAACCAATCAGAGCTCCAGGACAGTGATTGCCAGTTTAGGCAGCTAAGCGGAATACTGGAATCCTGGATTTAGTGTGGGACTGTGTTTAAACAGGGAAGATCAGCTTGAGCTGTCATAGAGGCGGGAGCCTGTGTGGCTAGCTAAGAGAAACAAAGGGAAAAGGCCAGCTTTGCCACCCTGTGTGGCTTGTTTGAACAGCCTAAAGGTAGAGAGAGAGAACATTTCTTCAGCTTCTAGCGCTGATAAGGAGAATATTTTGCCAGAAGTGTTCTTTTCAGAACTGACTCAGTGACAGTGAGTGAATAACTGCTGTAAGAAAAATGCCTCAGGGACTCCTGTGTGTAAAGTGGAGCCTGCAAATGCTGAAATTGTCTCCTGCCATGCTTTCCAGAAAAGGGGGAAACCAGAGATATTTTCCAGCTTACAGAAAATAGACTGAACTTTCTAACGTGAGTATGCTGTGTGTGCCATTTGAGCTGCCCCAGAGACTGAACTGCATGTGCTGGGTCTGTGTCAGTGAAGGCCTTAGAGACTGTTGCTGCAATTCACCTCCCATTCTGGCAGAAATCCAGCTTGGGGGAGACAGCTCCTGCAGAGAAGAATCACAGCTTGCGGCCACCTTGTGGGAAAGGCCGTGAAGCGGAGGTGAGTTGTGTCAGCCCTGAGCCCCATGTGCAACTCTGGCAAGCAAGAATCCAGCCCTACTACAGTCATCAGCCTCGTTGGTCAAGGTACTGTCAGTAACCTCAGGGATTTTACCCTGCAATGATCACTAAAGTGTTTGGTGTCTTCTGATTTGTTTCTTAAGTTAATATTGGTATTTGACTGTGATAACAGGCCATCTGGCCAGGGATTACAATTGCCTTATTGTTTAAAAGTATTTCTTCTAACCAAAGCAAGTTTTCTTTATTCAAGGGCCCCAACCAGCTGCAACACCAACCTACACATGGCAATGCCTCAGGCCTGCACCTAATTTCAAATTGGGTGTCCAGCAGCTTGAACTGTCTGTTACAGGGTCTAAATGTAATGTTTGCATAAGTGATCTAATTCATCTAATTGCCTTAATCTTTTATCTAAATTCACTCCACTTTGATTGTTCAGTTCCCCTAAATAAATCAGATTAACTGTTTGAAGTTTAATCTGGTTTATGAGTATATTATCACTCAGCTTCAAGGTTATTGTGTCATCCAAAAGGTATACTGTTATTGCTGATAAGTGTTCCTTGCAGGTACTCATAGTGTGTCCTTGGAAACCAGAACCCTGGTGGTTGTGTAGTGTCCATGAGTATATTATTAGCACTCACCTATAATTGCACTTTGAATGCCAGATACAGTGTTTGTGAAACTTTATGTGTAAAGTCACTAGCTGGGGTTGTGGGTAGGTACAATTTCCAAGAGAGTTGTACTAGCATAAGATCTAACCCACTTCAACATTACTCTGGGTGGAGGCACCATAGTTGTAATTTTACTGTTGGGCAAGTATCTCCAGTAACTGTTTAATCCAAACCCAGGCTCCTCAACCTGCAGTCAGGGAAGCAGACAGTGGTAGTAGCCCATTGGGAGGTGGCACCCAAATTACATTCAGGATTATGTTATAAAGTTTGTGTCACACCACAAACAGTCTACAGTGTAATGACATCTTTGGCAGAGAATAGTTCATTCCATCACATGGCACATCTGTGAGTGGCATTGTAATGGAGCTTGGAGTCTGTGGCTGGGTAAGGTACAGTACGACTGGAGTGGATAGCCACTGTACCCCATGGAGTTATGCAAGAGTAATCAGAGAAGTTTCCACAGGTATGCTGTAGACCTGCTGGCTACAACTGGGGGCCATGCCCACCTATTAGTTACTCAGAGTGTATCTTTTGCACCTTTACCTGACTTTCCTGAAAATGGAGAAGCAATGGTTTAAACTATTTTTTCACAGAGAGGGTGGTGGATGCATGGAATGGCCTTCCTGAGGAGGCTGTGGGGTCAAAAATAGTAGGGGAATTCAACAATGCATGGGACAGACATAAGGCAGTTCTGGTGGGGGGTAGGAAGAAGTAGACTGTTGGTTAACTAGGATCTGCAGCTTATCCAATAGGTAGGGAAATGGACAGACTAGGCAGGCCAAGTGGTCCTTATCTGCCATCAAAGTCTATGTTTCTATGTTTCTGTGTTTAAACTGCTCTACCTCACTGACACGGTCATGAACAATTATGTCATCAGCATTACCCATGGCCTCCACATTTATGCTGTGTAATCATGTAATCCCTCTATGCCTCCTCATTAAGAGATTGTGCCCAGATTATGATGTCAGTATGGTTCATTGCACCTGTGGCTGATGCAAAGTAATGTTATTGTAGGATGTCTCCTTGATGTCCTACATCTTGGTCTCTGACTTAGGTAACATATCTGTCCACATAGTCCAGCTATTGATCAAGTTGATCACTTGTGTCAGGGCAAATGAGACTGACAATTGACACCACATCATGCCATCTGCTATGCCTTAGAAGAGGCCTATAGCATTGTAGATCAAGATAGGCATAAGCTAGGTCTCCATAAACATGGCTTGGGAACACCCTGACCTCAACACATCATGCAACAAGTCACAGAGCTCCATGATGGTACTGCTGTCAAATCAATATTACACAAAGATGTGCATCCTGTAGCCTGTGCATTTACAATTATTATATTAATATCTTTGAATGGCAATGTCACCAGCTATGCCACTGAAGCAATCTCACAAAGGAAGATTTTAGCCAGTATAGATGGGCACATACTAATACTCAGCTACAGTATGCACATGGGAATACATAAGTACAGTGTGATGAAGAGAAATACAGTTGAAAAGTTGTAGTGCATGAATAAGGAGGTATGGGATGGAAACAGTGTTCATGAGGCCATCGATTCCCATGCCACTTGAGGTTATTGCAGCAAATTGTTCACTGAGTGCAATGATGTAGTGCATTCCACTTTCAGAACCATGACCACAGTGAATGTGGGCATGTCCATGATCAAGGATGTAGTGCTTGTGTGCAACACAGTTCCTATTGGTGATCTGAGCAATGGTTGGCTCAGAAGGAGGCAGCAACTGGCTGAGGTGAGTGCTGTGGGTGAGGGCAATGGGAGACAACCATACCTCTGTTTTTGAGTTTGTTACCCTTGCAAACTATGTAAATGAGTGGATCCAACAATTTATCATTATCTAACAAACTCTTGCAAGTATTCTAGTAGTAGGGAAGGCTCACAGGTGGGTGCTGCAGTGCAGCTATGATGCTGTACTGGCTTGCTGTTTTTGTCCTAATTACATTGTGGGTTACCTATGGTCTCTGGGGATTTTTTCATTTTTTATTGACCAGGTAAGCACACTAGACAAATGCATCTACTATGTGTGTGTATGGGTATCCAGGGAACACAGCAACCACAATTGAGTGCCTACAAAAACAGCGACTCAGTTACGATGCCTGTGTTCAGGGCTACCTGTCAGGGTAGCGAGCAGATACCTGGGTGGGCAAGGTAGGGCAATGGGAAGCATATGCGCACTACACATGGGAGAAGAGGAAGGGGAGGGAAGGTATGTGGGAGGGGGTGTGGTGGGCAACTGCCGAGCTGGTCCGTTAGCATGGTGGGGAGGATGGTCAGTTGGGAGGTGCAGGATTCGGGTCCGGCATGGTGCATTTTTTTTTTTGCCAGCAGGTGGCTTTTATTTTAAGTATCCCCCCGGACATGCACCTCCTTTGAGTTGGGAATCCTTTAGTAGGGGGGTGCAGGGCAAAGCCCCCATTTAGAGGGCATGGGGAGCAAAGTCCCCCACATTAAAGAGAAACCCTTAGATCTCAGGTGCCTTCTTCCCATTTGCCATGAGTGTGCATCGCCAAAATTCATTTTCAGGGATGTACATTCACCCAAATGGTGATCGCCATTCTGCGATCACCATTATCACAAAGAACCGTGTGTATATGTGTGTGCATGTGGGGGGGGTGGACATCCCTACTTGAAACTTTAATTAGCAGGCAGTAGTTCATTATTCTATTTTGGCATAGGAGGTTGGTGGCCAGTTGTATTCAGACAAGAGGGCCGGCTGGTGGGCAGTGGTCATTATTAAGTGTGGCAGAGGTATACAGCATTGGCAGTATCACATAAGAAGGTTTCACTGGGTACTAGGTGGTTGATACTAGACTACTTTGCAAGAATTACTGGGAACCCATCAGCACAGTGCTCCTGTGCTAGGAGGGTGGAACTGCATGGCCCAGCTGGGCAATTGTTTCATGGTGTACAAGCCCGGGGAGTCAGATGTAGGGCAGAACATTGCATTAATTTGGGCAGCTAGAATTCATTTGTTTTGGTGGGGGTGCAATAAACCTATTCTCCATGTAGTTTTTCACAGTGTGCCTCTCGGTGTTGGTGTGGCACAGTATGTCATGTTGCAGTCATGGGAAATGTGGCAGCCAACTAGGTAGAGAATATATTTGCATGTGTAGTGGTGTTTACAGTAGGGATTATTATGCCATAATTTTTTATTCCTGCTTGTGGTTACCATTTTCCATAACTGGCATTGTCCATGGGAATATCAACTGCTCAGAAGGACACAGGTATGTATGAAGGGGGCAGAGCAGCAAGATGGCCACACTGCTGCTCCACTCCACACCAGAGCTCTGTGTTGAATGCCATTTTCAATAGCATGTAATTTTACTTTGGCAAGTTTCATTATATTTTTAGTTAGCAACCTTGAAGATTTATATAATTGCAATTGTTACTGGCTATAATGCTGCCTCTGGTCTGGGCACTTTTTGAGTGAGGTATTGACATTTCGGAGCCCTCGGTCACTCTGTTCTCTGAGATTCTACAAAGAAGCAGAGTGTTGAACAAGTGGATTTAGAGACTTGCTCGGGAGAACTGCTGCAGAGGTGTAACCAAGCTGAATAAGCCGGCAGCAGTTGTTTTGCCTGACTATGCTACCTGTGTGTATTGCACTATGAAGTGCTATTATGCTAGTTAAAAGTTTCCTAAATGTATGTTAACCTTGCTTTGGGGAGCCGGGAACTCAGTTTAAATTAATGATGTGATTTACTGTGCTCAGAGAGCAATTGTTCTGTTTACATTTAGGTATATGGATGGACCCGAGTACTGTGCAGAAGGCAGTTTGAAGAAGTGAATAAAGGAAACTTGTAAAGTTTCTAAAGGATACAGAAGCATGCTAGTCTGACTAGACTGAACATGGAGGGAATGGATTTATGACCCTCAGTTTAAAAGTAGGGAGATACTGTTTGTTTAAATGCATGAGGGGGCAAGATGGCGGCAGTATGTGTGCGCTGCCTGAGACTGAGCTCTGAATAAGTGTGTTTTCTGAGCTCTATTCCACGTTATTCATTTCATTTTGTGTTTTTTAAACAGATTATTTGTTTTGTGATTTCTTTTCTTTTAGCTGTTTTGTTTTTTTGGCTATTGCTGGGAGCGTGTGGGGTGAGCACTGAGCTGCTGTTTTGTAGCCACTGAGGTGTAGTGCCTCTCGGTTCTGGCGGCTCTGTTTTTTTATCATGGCACGTCTGGAGGAGATAACACCTGGCTTCTGCGGGATCTGAGTGTGGACCCCCGCGGTCTTGTGCCAGCCGGCTTGTATTTTGGGGAAACTGTTGGAGGCTGGAGTTGGGGAGTTCCCAGAGGAGTGTGTGTTCACAGACTTTTGCTCTTTCAGACTGGCTTCTGGATTATCGATTGGTGTATTATCTGGACGCTTTTTACGGACTTTGTGGATTGACTTTCTTGGAAGGTTGAGGAGGAGGTCTGCTGATCGGAGCCCTAAGAACTGACTGGTGATCTACCAGAACTAAAAACTGGGATCATGAGTGGAGATCTCTTTCATTTTTCTCATCCTAATTCAAGATGGGAGTGTTTGTAGTTTCTGCTGACTGTTAATTGCCCTAAATATCGGTCTGGGTGGTGAGAGCACCCGGGGCCTGGGGGACATTAAACAAAATCTGTTCCTTGTCTTTGGATTCTGGACACTTTTTGTGGGATACTATGGTCACAGGGAAATCTTCCTAATTGTTTAGGAGAATGCTCCCTCTCCCCTGGTGTGGGTGACTCCTTGGGAATTTTTTGGCCGTCTTAGGAGGAATCACGGGGACTTTAGCCGGAGGGCCGCTCTCCTCTGTGGTTGTTGGTTGGGGGATCTTAGTGGCTGGTGGGCGGTTGAGATCTTAGGTTCCCCTCCTGGGGTGGCCTGCCTTTTCTGTGGGTCTCATTCCTGTTGGGGGTTCGCATTCTCCTTTTGGGTCCTTTCAGATTACAGCCCTCTGACCTGATCTTAGCCTAGGTGTTTGGGCCTGGGTTTTGAGGATACAGCTTTTTGAAGAAGAGCCGGTTTTTAAAGAAACCTTTTCAGTGATCAGAATAAGAGGGGATGAGAGCCCCTCTTGCTGTCAAATGGACTCTGAAATGAACTAGCACTTTGTTCGATAGTCTGCTGGTTTCTCGATCCTCCACGACTCTTGGATTTTACTGGTTTATTTAAAGCTGCTGTTGGATTCGCTACAACTTCTCCTACCATTGGTTGACTTCTTTCCCAGACTTTCCATTTTTTGGTCTCCCAGTTGGTGAGAGGACCAGGACACCTGTATTTATTTTTCTTTTGTTTTATTGTGTTTTTTTTTTTTATTATTATTTTTCTTTTTGATTACTGTGTGTATTTTGGGTAGTGGGAGAGCCCAAATTTCTCCCTTTACCTCAGCTGTGAGAGGGTGGGGGTGAATTTATAATTGTATATGTATTTTATCCTGTGAGAGAGGATTTTTATTTATTTTATTTATTTTGTTGTTCTGGGTTTGAATTCTAACCAGTTGGGGAGGAGGGTGGTTTTGCAGGTTTTGTTGGGTTGGGTTTATTGTTTAAGTTATTATTGTTTTGGAGGATTTTAGGATTTTAATTACAGGCATTTAGAGTTTTTAGATTAGTTTAGTTAGATATTTGTTTTATATTATCTAGTTTGAGCTAAATCATGTGTTGGCCAGCAGGCTCCATGGTGGTGCGCTATTAATCCTCCTCTCTTCATGCCCTCCACCCTTTTTATACTCTTGCCCTACAGTTCAAGACATACAAGCGTTGTAGAGTACTGGGGATTGTTCGCAGGAGAGTGAGGAAGGTGGGGGTGGGCTAACAGGAGAGGTTGAAAGAGCGGGGCCACTGTATCGGGGTTATTAAGTCCAGAAGGTGCCCTGGGATGAAATGGAATCCAGACCGGGGTTTTCCATGTCTGGTGCCCATACCCAAGGGCACTACTGAATTTAGTGGGCAGATAGGCCGGACAGCTTCCGAGGTTTGTCCAACTCGGGCGGTGTTATGCAATGCCAGGTCTGTTAAGAATAAGACCGCTATTTTAGCCAATCTTATTGGTTCAACTGACCTGACTTGCATCACTGAGACCTGGCTGGATGAAAATTTGGGCCCCATATTGGAGGCCATGATTCCGGGCGGGTACTCGGTGATACAGCGCCCGAGATTGGACCGCGGGGGTGGGGTTGCAGTCTGTTTTGAGACTAAATTGGGCCTCACGAATGTGGTCGTAGGTGAAGCTGAATACTTTGAGTGTACAGTTGTAGCAGGTGTAGGCATCCGAATCATTCTCATCTACCATCCACCCGGAGATGGGAAACGCTTCTTACAGGAAGTAGCAGACTTCCTCGTTGATATGTCGTTTGAGTCACCCAGATTGATGGTTCTGGGTGACTTTAACGCCTGGGTCAACGATGAACTCTCACAATTTGGTAATCACTTCCTCCAACTTATGTCTTCTTTGGGCCTTACACAGGTAGTTTCCACTGCTACACATAAATCTGGGCACTCTTTGGATTTAGTCTTCCTCTTAAGGATTGACTCATCCGATGTGGGGGTGGAACCAGTCACCTGGTCTGACCATCACACCGTAAGGTTCAATTTCTACACCTCCCTGAGAAGGCCTTCCCCTGTGGAGATGGTCAGGCACCGCCCATTATGGAATATTACTTCCCAGGGCCTTGTAGCGGTCCTTGACCTCTCATTCCTCATGTTGACTAGCAGCAACCCAGAGGCACTGGTGGCGGCTATAATACAGCCATTACGGGGGCCCTGGATCTTATTGCTCCTGTTCATGAGTGCCTCCTATCCCTTCACCCAAGGTCCCCTTGGTTCGATGGGACATTGAGGGAGTTGCAGAGACAGGGGTGAAGGTTAGAGCGTTATTGGTGCAAATCCGCCCTTAATGCTGACCACCTTAAATTGATGGAACATTATTCTATCTATCAATCTGCAATCACCCTTAAGAAGGCAGAATTCCTGTCCAGGAAGATTGCAGTTGAACAGAATCGACCAGCTCAGTTGTTTCAGACTGTGCAACCCAGCCTGTCTGCAAGTCCAAAAAGTCTTTTCACAAGTAGAGTGCTAGGAGCTCGCTCGGTTCTTTGCAACTAAGGTGGCTGACATCAGGGCAGGCTTGTGTCCGGCAATCTCTAAGGGTGATGTTGTGGAACAGTGCGAGTTCACAATACCTCGATTCTCTTGGAGTTCCTTTTGCCGACTGGAAGTCATAGATATTATGAGGATCATCCATAGTGTGCGGCCTACGAGCTGTAGTTTGGACCCTGGACCAACTCCCCTAATTTTGGGTTGTTTTGAGACCATCGGTCCAGTTATGGTGCAAATAGTCTGGTGCTCCTTAGAGTCTGGGGAGTTTCCTAACTCCCTGAAAGAGGTGGTGGTGACACCCCTCTTGAAAAAAGCTACTCTGGACTCAGACTGTTTTTCAAACTACAGACCTATCTCTAATCTTCCCTTTATTGGGAAGGTTATTGAGAAGATAGTGGCAGCCCAATTGGAAGACCATTTAACCATCCACAATGTCTATGAATCCTTCCAATCCGGTTTTCGTAAAAGACACAGCAACGAGACTGCACTGGTTTGGGTGCTTAATGATCTTCTGAGGACGAGAGATCAGAAGAGACATTCCATTCTAGTTCTTCTTGATCTCTCGTCAGCTTTTGACACTGTGGATCACTTGGTGTTGTTAGCATGCTGTAGGTCAATCTGTGGACTGTCGGGAACTGTTTTAAAATGGTTCACTTCATTCCTCACTGGAAGATCACAAAGAGTTGTGTCGGGGGTTCATTCCTCCAGCTCAAATCCTTTGTTGTGTGGGGGTGCCTCAGGGTTCAGTGCTGTCACCCATGTTATTCACAGTGTATATCTGCTATGCAGATGATACCCAGCTATACTTGTCTTTTGCACCTGACCAGGATGGAGCACTCTCGGTGCTTAACAACTGTCTGGAAGAAATCCAAGGGTGGATGGATTCTAGTTGGTTAAAGTTGAACTCAGAGAAGACAGAGGTGTTAGTGGTGGACCCAGGTGGTCAGATAGTGAGGTCACATGGTGGCACACCCTCTGGAATTTTTCTTGGCGGTGTGTCACTTCTGACCTCTGAATAGGTGCGCAACCTTGGGATTGTCCTGGATGATAGGCTGACCCTTCAATCTCAAGTGTTGGCCATTGTCAGGACTTCCTTTTTACCATCTTAGGAATATTGCCAGGGTGCGTCACCTTGTTCCGTCTGACTCCCTACCAATGTTGGTCCACGCTTTTGTGTCCTCATGCTTGGACTACTGCAACGTCCTTTACTTTGGGCTTTCTGGGGTTGAAATACATCGCCTTCAGCTGGTGCAGAACGATGCAGCCCGGGTGTTGACTGGGACAAGGAGATCCAGTCATATTACCCCAGTGCTGCGTGAACTGCACTGGCTTCCTATGCGGTTGCAGATCACCTTTAAAGTAATTTTATTGACTTTCAAAGCCCTTCATGATCAGGGTCTGACCTATCTGAAAGAACTTCTGGTGCCTTACTGCCCCGGCCGATCACTCCACTTGGCCGACGAGGGGGTTGTTAGAGATTCCAAGAGTGAATTTAAAATCTTCTGGTAGTAGAGCATTTTCTTATGCCGCACCCACTCTTTGGAATTCTCTACCATGCCGGTTAAGGGAGTGCACCTCCGTGGAGGTATTTAAGAAAGATTTAAAAACCTACTTATGGGATTTGGCTTATCTGGATGATTAATGGAAACTATCTATAAATATCTGCTATTGTATGGATGATCGCATGGCTTGTTTAAACTAAGTGATGTTTTAATGTATTTTTATATGTTTTAAATTGATATTGTATATTGTGTTCTGATGTAAAGCGCCTTGATATTTTTGAAGGGTGCTTTAAAAATAAAGTTATTATTATTATTATTAAATGCTGCCCATGGTGATTTCTTTGCTGTTTGCTGTTTTACTCAGAGACGCTGTCCTAGCATGTTGAAGCCTGTCTCTATGAGGTAACCCCTCTCAAAAGATTTTATGCTTCATTTTATGCGCAAGTTTATCCAAAATGCCCAGCCAAACAAAAGAGGGGAAATACCTGGGCATGGTGTATTTTGGAAGGCTTAACTTTTATTATGGAGCTGGGATGGAGCCAGAAACTCTTCAGTATATATATATTAATATATTTTAGTTTTACAACTGGTTTTCCAGATACTAAATACTAAATCTACAAAGTCTGTGAATTAACTGCAGAGACTGCCTGTGTGGTTTACCATAAGAGGTGAGAGCCATGCTGTGTTTTAATTAAGACATATAAAGACAGAACTCCTTTTATTCACAGCTGTTTTCTTAAATTTTATTTTAAAGACTCCCTGGCAAAATTATTCATTGTTGTGGACACTGGACCTTCAAAACATTTTTAATGGGGGAGAAATTGAGGCAATGAATGCAATGTGATTTCTTTTGCTCCAACCTGGAGTTCAAATTATTATTTACCTATTGTGGTGCAGCTAGAAATGATTTAGCTCTGTGCTTCTCTATAGTGGGGTAGCTAAATGTGCTTGTATTGTGAGACTACATATCTGAAGTACCTTTTTATTCTACAGTTTTCCTCCTTATTTATTAAAGATCTAACATGAAAAGTTTGGACTCCAATGTATTACAGGATCATTCTTTGTTACAATCTTAATAACTAAAGTCATATAAAAATATGGACTCTGATGTTTAAAGGGAGCCTGTAGGCTATGAAATTGTGTCGTACATAAACAGCGACCTAGAATTTGGATTTTTGGTAGGCCTTGTTTTACTACTGACCCATTTTATTACTGGCAATAAATGTCGCAGGCCACTACGCCCTGTAATTTTGTGGATTTTGTAAAGTGATTGAAACATGAATTCATGGGACTTCTTAGTAAGGAGTCTGAATTTAGCTCATTGTAAAGTCTTATGTCGCAGTTGTTTTATCTTTCTCAAGAGCATGCACTAAGTGCTTTGTCTGCAAATGCTCCTGAGAAATCAATTTTATGATCATTTAGACTTCTCTGGATCTCCCTGGGTCAACATTCTATTATGTCCTTGACACTCCTGCTGCTACTCATTTCTGCAATTGTTCTGACATGCATGACTGATTGGGTCATGGTTTCTGCTCATATTTGAAAATGATGATGGATGGGGAGCCCATTTTGATATCAAAATATATTATTATAATAGTATCTTATGTGGCTGTAATGCCTGTTTATGGAAATGGCTAAATATTGGGTCTCTGTCAATTATAAGACATCATTCTTAATTGTATATGGTCTAGTGTAATGGACTGTTATGGTTAATTGGCACCTTATTTAGGGTCTACTAGAGTGACCTATTAGTTACTAACATATAACTGAATTTAAATTAGCTAGCTGATTTGGTCTTAATTCACATCAGCAGATTTGGATTAGTGAATGGGAGCTGAACTTGATTTTATGCTTCTATGTCTAAAGACAGGTTTCAGTATTATGTGGTTTAGCAGGAGTATAAATATATTTGCAAAGCTTAAGAAATATATAGATGCTTATTAATTGTTTGAATTTAATTTTTACTGTCTTACAGTAATGAGCCTTATCTTACTGTAGCATTTTTATTTAGAATATTATGGCTACTTTGATTGACCTGCATATAAGGATACATCAGTTTTTTAATGTGAATTTATTGGAATGAGTGTTTGATGTATGTTTGTTTATTTAGATCTGGCCTGTTAAAGTCAATTACAGACAGAAGTCTGGAATGGTAACAAAAATTCCTTAAACAGGTTGATCAATATTGTCCAAGACATGTCTCTGAATATTTGTTTATTTTATGAAGAATGTAAAATGCTACTATTTTCTCTGTATCATAATGACTTATAGTCGAACGAATAACCTTTGAATACAATACAACTGCTCAGGCGTGGCTATACCCACTTGAGGTATAAACAATTTCCTACTGCATGACTTAGTGTGACCTTCTTACATTAATCCATAGTACCTTTGTGCATGCTGCACATGTCCTAGTTAGGTTGATTTTAGAATGTAACACACCCAACACTAGTCTGAGTAATTTCTTATGAATACCTGCCAAGTACTCCAACAGTATGTGGAGCCCCAAAATGTTCCATATTCATTATTCAAATTCATTATATGGGCAGAAATGCCCATGTCAATTTAAACTGGGATATCTTAGAACTTTGAGGAAAAGCTTGAGTTACTCGTAGGTCTTGTCATTTCCCTGAACTTAGACGGTAGGAAAATCTTAGCTCCAATGGTAGTGGCACTCTTATTTTCTGGGAAAAGGTTGTATCAGAGTAAGTCATGCCAAAGCAGTACTGTAGCTTGTTAAAAAATCTGCAGTTAACATTACCTCAGAATTCCCTGGGCAAGTTGGTTTGTGTCTCTGAAAAGAACTAAACCTGTGATCCCTTCTTTAATACTGTAGGTCTAGGCTTTAACCATCTTTACCATTTGGCCAGAGCTGTTTATACCTAAATAGCTATGGTCTAATGTAAATACTTCTGCTGTTTGCTTTATCACTTCTGAACTTTTCCCTTCTGCAGAATAGGTTTGTCTGTGATTGTTTTGTCTAAGTTATTTCACCTAATGCATCAGCAGCTCTATGAATACCCCCATACACAGTACATTAAAACTGAAGCTATAACCCAAAATTAAAGAGATTAACAATGTAAATTGGGATGTTCTATTAGTGTGAAGTAGAAAAGTAGTGATATGAAAAAGGAAACGAAGTTCAGTTTCATGTCTGATACACATCAAAATGGATGTATAACTCTTACTAGAGATGTCAAAACTCAATCTTTAATAAAATATGCAAAAATGTTTTTTCAGAGACATAGTCCTAAATGAGCTGCACTTGTAACTTACTTTCAACAAATTTAGATGGGCTTAGAGTTTTGATTTTAAAGTTAATATAAGTCCAATTAGAAAAACATAAAGATGCAGTAACAGGCCAGAGAAGTCAGGAAAAATAACATGAGAACATTTCAAGAGAAGTCAAACATAACTGTGGAACATGTAATTTTTTTCTTACCACCCCACCACCAGCCAAAAATGTAAAGTTGGGTACCCAGTGAGAAACCACTTTCCTGCTGCTTAATACTGTTGCTGCACAGGCTAGAGAAGTTAGGAAAAATCACATGAGAAAATTTCAAGAGAAGTGAAACGTAATTGTGGAACTTATGATTTTTTTTCCTGCTACCCCACTGATAGCCAAAAATGTAAAGTTAGGTCCCCTGTGAGAAACTGGTTTCCTGCTGCTAAATACTGTTATTGCACAGGCCAGAGAAATCAGGAGACACCACAGGAGAAAATGTCAAGAAAAGTTAAATGTAATTGTGGAACTTATGATTTTATTTCCTGCCACCACACCACTAGCCAAAAATGTAAACTTGGATGAGGTCCAGAGTGAGAAACTGCTTTCCTGCTGCTAAATACTGTTGTAGCACAGGCCAGAGAAGTCAGGAAAAAACCACATGAGAAAATTTAAAGAGATGTTAAACATATTGGTTGAACTTATGATTTTTTTTACTGTCATCCCACCACCACTTGCCAAAAATGTAAAGTTGTGTCCCCACTGGGAGACTGATTTCCTGCTGCTAAATATTGTTGTTGCCCAGGCTAGAGAAGTCAGGATAAACCACATGAGAAAATTTCAAGAGAAGTTAAACATAATTGTGGAACTTATGATTTTTTTCCTGCTACCTCGCCACTAGCCAAAAATGAAAAGTTGGGTCCCCAGTGAGAAAATGATTTCCTTCTGCTAAATACTGTTGTTGCACAGGCCAAAGAAGTTGAGAAAAAACACATGAGAAAATTTCAAGAGAAGTGAAACATAATTGTGGAACTTATGATTTTTTTTACCTGCCACCCCACTGATAGCCAAAAATGTAAAGCTGGGCCCCCTGTGAGAAACTTGTTTCCAGCTGCTAAATACTGTTTTGCACAGGCCATAGAAATCAAGAGAAACCACAGGAGAAAATGTCAAGAGAAGTTAAATGTAATTGTGGAACTTATGATTTTTTTTTCTGCCACCACTCCACTAGCCAAAAATGTAAAGTTGGGTGAGGTCCCCAGTGAGAAACTGCTTTCCTGCTGCTAAATACTGTTGTTGCACAGGCCAGAGAAGTCAGGAAAAACCACATGAGAAAAGTTCAAGAGAAGTTAAACATAATTGTGGAACTTATGATTTTTTTCCCTGCTATCCTGCCACTAGCCAAAAATGTAAAGTTGGGTCCCCAGTGAGAAAATTATTTCCTTCTGTTAAATACTGTTGTTGCACAGGCCAGAGAAGTCAAGAAAAACCACATGAGAAAATTTCAAGGGAAGTTAAACATAATTGTGGAACTTATGATTTTTTTTTCCTGCCACCCTTACCACTAGCCAAAAATGTAAAGTTGGTTCCCCAGTGAGAAACTGCTTTCCTGCTGCTAAATACTGTTGTTGCACAGGTCAGAGAAGTCAGGAAAAACCACATGAGAAAATGTCAAGAGAAGTTAAACATAATTGTGGTGTAAGTCATGAACTTCGATCCTCCTACTACTCGACGCAAATGTCCATGACTGTTTACAGTGAAAAACTGCTCCTAGGACAAGTAATGGACTTGAATGTGAAGTAAAGTGGCACTATATTGTGGGAAGAAATTCTGGTGATGAGGTCCATGAGAAAACTTGATGAATAGGTGTCCTCCTGCCTGGCTGCCGCATTTGATAGGGGTGCTGGTTGCTAAACTGCTGGATCTGCTCTTGATTATGTTGGTGACAAGGGTTCGAGTATTCTAAGGAATTGAGACAGAGTAGTCATCCTGTAATGTCCTGTCTTGTTGTACATAGTGGAGGGAATAGCTGAAGGAGAAGTTGCTGTGCTGCTGCTGCTGTCTGTTGCTGTGGTTGCTGAGAGGAGTACTCCTGCCAGGTGTAGATGTACAGTATCATCACACATGCTGCACAGGTAAGTATTTTTCTTTTTTTCTTTCTTTTCATTGTAAGGGGGGAGGGTTGTTATTATTACCACCTGAAGTCTAATATGTTCGTATTGCTAGTCCATTAATTTTCAGGTACTGGAGATGATGACATCATAGTGCTGGAAAGCTACAATGTGGAAGTTGGAATTCAACACATTTGCCAACCACAAAGGTAAGTATGTTTTTTTAAGGGGGTTGTAATGTTACTTATGTGTCATTGATAGAGGAATTGTAAATCCCTGTGTCTGCTATCCTTTCTTGCAGGTATTTGTTGTACCTCAGTGTTTTTTATGATGGGCTTTGTTTGCCAAGCACATGATGATGATTGAGTGACCCACAATGACTGCCATCAAGATTGCTCAGAATCCGTGGTATGTTAAGGTAATTATTTTTTCATTTTCCTTGGATTCAGGTGTGAGTATTTTTTATTGCAAAGTGTGCTGGATATAATAATAAATGTTTTCTGTTGCTGTTGTTATAATTTTAGGTACTCTGCAGAATGTATCTGCAGTATACTGGACATGGAACACAGAACATGGAGATGGCTAGCTTGCCTGCATGATCTCCAGTCCTGATACACCATTTCAGTCATATCACAGACAGCACCTGTGAAGACAAGAAAATATATTTTGAATGAATGTTCCTAAATCTTTACCTATTGTGGTAGTGGCTGTGCTGTGATGTATACATATTCCTGAGTCAGGAAGTCTCCACATCATACTAATTGCATCACATATCACTGGTTAAAAAATCAGAGAACAGAAAAGGAAAAGAATGTAAAGGAAAAGAAAATGAAATCATAAGGATACTTACCGTCACAGTAATGCTGTTGGCTGTGTAATGGTGTATGTTTCAGTGCCCATGTGTATGCATAACCAGCAAAACTTGCATGGAGAAGAAATGACATGAAAACCTTTTAATGCCACAATGAGTAACATGGAATGACTTTCTGCCTCTGGTAGGCTGAGAGAAGTGCTAAAGCAACAAGGGACTTCCATACGGAGGATACAGTCCTTGAAGAACAGTGCAGGTGTATTACCATCACAGCTGACAAAGACAGGCCTTGCAGTGTGGTTCTACATGAGGTCTTGCTACCTTAATGCAGTGGCTTGCTCTAGGGTGTAGGACCATCACTTCCATTGAAGTTCAGTTGCAATGGTGTAGCATGCTGTAGGATAATTCTTGTGATGAGGACCCAGCTGAGCAGACAAATGGAGTACACAGGAGGTAGTGGAGGCAGTTCTGTGTCTTGCATTTGGGGGAGCAGGCAGCCTGTGTGTTGGTGTTACTTGAAAGTCATTTTCCTGTTGAACCACTGTGGTGGTGGAAGTGGTTGACCATGCTGTTTGAGACTTGCTGTGAGGAGGACCCAGCTGAAGCAGGCAAGAAGAGCACAGAGGAAATAGATGAGGTGGTTCTTCATCTCACATTTGGGGGAGCAGGCAGCCTGTGTGTTGGAGTTACTTGAAAGTCATTTTCCTGTTGAATCACTGTGGTGGTGGAAATGGTTGACCTTGCTGTTTGAGACTTGCTGTGAAGAGGACCCAGCTGAAGCAGGCAGGAAGAGTACAGAGGAAGTAGAGGAGGTGGCTCTTCATCTTGCATTTGGGGGAGCAGGTAGCCTTCTAAATTGCTCCTACCCTTCCCCAAACAAGCTACCCAACAACTGCTTCTCTGTTTAAACAAAAACAACTATTTAAAGTAAAGAACCGATGAGAAGATCAACACAAAACAAGTGCTGTGTGTGCACAAGGCACTCAAAAACACAGTTTGGAAGCAATTTAAACAACAAATTGTTCAGTTCTATAGCATTTTATTTAGGTTTTGAATCTCAGTCTCAGTTAAAAGCACAGGCTCTGCTCTTGTTTTTTTTTTTTTGCAATTTACTAAACTTTATCGATTTTCCACAGTACAATAAAATTCACAAAATGCAAAAACCCAGAAACACAACAGTAGACAGAATGAGTAAAAGAAAAACAGGAATAGTCCAAACCCCTCCCCCCCCAAAAAAAACCCAGAGTGCACCTGAAATACTACACCTAAACAGTGGCCTATTAAGATACAGAACTGTTATCTGTTTACAGGGTACCCAGATGGGAATGAGCAGGCAGAACCTTAGGGGGATACAGCAAGTTGGGGATCCTGTGTACCACCTGAATGGATACCAAGGCATAAAGCAGATCCAAATGAGAGTGGAAAGAGAAAGACCAACCTTTCCTACATGCTATCTGCTTTTCCATCTTGAGGGCCAACAGGATCTCCTGATGCCATTCCCTAAAGGATGGGATGGTATCATCTAACCAGTGCCAACCAAGCATTAACTTTGCTGTTATGGCAATCAGGGACATACCGGGCTTGGTGGGGTCCAAAAAAGCTCCTCCAGGAAAAGGCCAACCACACAAACCTCCAGGGTAAAAAAAGATTCCAACCCAAGAAGTGGGTCTAGGGAAAGCCAGAAAGAATTACAAAAAGGGTGCACCCTTGGGCAATCTCAGAGAACATGCATCAAGTGACCCTCTGCTAAGCCACAATGGAAGCAAGTTGGACAGGCACACTTACCCATCCTATAGAGTCTGGCAGAGGGGAAATAGAGATTATGCAGGATAGGAAACTGCAACAAGTGGTATCGGTCCTGCTTAACAAATTTTTATAGAAGTTGCCAGAACACCCTGCCAGTCCTTAACCTCTGCCTGCAGTAGTAACACCTGCTTCAAATAGTAGCAAATACCATCCAGGCTGGCTTGGTCCTTTAGCTGAAAAAAATGATAAAAACCCAAGACAACGTGGGGTTGAACAGCCAAGTGAAGTATTTCATTTAAAACCTCCACAGGCACAGACAGCCAGAGATGAGGGTCCAAAAAGGAAGCAAGAGCACTAAAAAGTTACAGATATTTGAAAGGGTGAAACACTGGGAGGGCAAACCTTTGTTGACAACAGGGAGCAGGACCAACACGCCTCCATCAATCAAAGACAAGAGAAGGGAGGCTTTGCTCTCTGAGTCTTTCTCCAACATACTACACTAAAAGAATGACTCAACCAGCTTCACATTGGCTGTTCAGCAACATGTGGTATCCTATCCTGTGGTACATTGCAGACTTCACCTCATAGGCTGAGCTTTGCAGTCGAAGTTCCCGCTTCACGGATCTGAGACACTTCTGTTATAAACTCCCATATCCATCGTAGTTTTGAATTTGAAATTTTGTGAATTTGTCACTGGTCTGCAAAGTTCGACTTTGCCATATGAAAAATTTTGTGGAACCATGGTAATCTGCAAATTATTCTGCCATGCAAATGTTATCAACTTCACACATCTCTAGTTCTAGCCCACAATTCCTTCGAGTTCAACAGAGAGCATTACTTACAACAATGTGGAACTGCAATAGGGGCCTCAATGGTCCCAACTTCTATTAGTTTTTCATGGAGTTGTGGGAGGAGAAGATTCTATTTAACCAAGATACAAACTCCCATTTTGAAAAAAATAGTAAAATAGGGCAGATTTATTGATGATTGCCTGTGTATATGCAGGGGCAGTGCTGAAAGTGCAACATAATTTGTTAAATGGTAAAATTAGAATGAATGGAACCTTAAGTTCACATCAAAGATAGCTGGAGAGAAAATGTATTTTCTAGACATCACTTTCAAAGGCAATATACAGACAGGGGAAATCACAACACTGGGTTATAGAACAGAAACAGCCACAAACTATTTATAGCACAACAGCAGTTCCCATCCTGTAAAGTTAAAGAATTCCATACCGTATGGTCAACTGCTGAGAATAAGAAGAAACTACACTAGACCAGGATTTTAAGAAACAATCAGCAGAGTTACTACTAAGATTTGGAGAGGGAGCACACAGAACTAGTTTTACAAGAGGCATTAAAAAAAAGTAAAATACATGACATAGGAAGAGCTGTTAACACCGAAAACATCAGATCAAATAAGGAAGAAACAAAACCTCAAGGGACCTATAACATTTTCTACAAAACACAGCACGATATCAGGTTGAATAGGAAACATAATTTGGAAGGATTGTGGAATATTAAAAAGTGATGAAATGCTGGCCCGGTGATGCTGAGGGTTGTGGCACTGGATGCCACACCTCACGCCATGCCGGTGACCCATGTTCAGGAATGAGCACGGGCCACGGGGTGTTGGCAGGGAGGAGATGGATTGAGCATCCGCTGGACTGCTCTCCATCTCTGGGGATGGGGGGACTCAGTGACCAGTGCTTGTCTAACCCCTTGCAGAGGCTGGAGCTTGACAGTATGGAGATGCACAGTAGGGAGGCAGGGATGTGGCAGCAACTTGACGGGGGGGCGCGCATGGGACCGTGTGTGCACCCAGTCACTGGTGGCATTGCATGCTGTGCTCTGCAACAAGGAGAAAAATGCAAAAACAAGCCTGCAGAGAATGATATGGGGGAACTCACAGGCCCTGCATTTGGCCAGCCACAGCGTGGCACTAATGGATCCTACTGTGGGGTAGAGGGCGCCCCTCTCTGACCCCACTGGGTGGGCAAGCCCTGGGGGATGGTGCTGTGCTGGATGGTAGACACCGGGGTCATGGGGCTGGAATTCCTCACCAGAATGAGAGGGCAGCAGGGCTGGAGAATAAATATCACAACAAAAAAGTGATGAAATGTTTAAAAAGTTGGTAGGTACTAATTCAAGGATAACATTCAGGAACACATCATCACTAAAGGACACATTGTTACACAGTCAATTTAAAAAGGACAACATTGGTCAAAATACATGGTTACCAGTAAGGCCAGCAGGAGTGTCCAAGTGCCATAATGGTAACGTGTGCAAATACGTGAAGTCAACAAAGGAATTTATCTCCCCTAACACAAGCTACAGCCTGTGAATTAGAGAATTCATAACATACACCATGACATTTATCATACATATATTAAGGTGCAGCTATAACCAAAGCTATTTAGGTAAAACTGTAAGAATGTTGAAGGAAAGGGTACAAAAGCATGTTCACTCAATAATTAACAAGAAAATGGACACACCAGTGGGCAGACATTTTTGGAGGCTCATAAAGGAGATATAGGCACACTGAGATACATGGGTTTGGAACACATGCAGGAACTTAGCAAGGGTGGTAACAGATAAAACATGTTGCTTGAAAGGGATAGTTATTAAATATTTTCCTTAGATACAGTTAAACCTAATGGACGTAATGATGTCTGGGACCTGAAGCCATATTTTAGAACTACCAGACATGGATATTAGTGATCAAATACACCATAGATCAGGTACCCGGCTCCCATAAAAGAGCCCTGACTAGTAGAATAAATTAACATAATGGATTAAATATAATATCTGCTTAACCTTCATTGCTTCAACCCCCACACCTCCCATCCCTATCCCATATGGTCCCATCCCTTAACCCTTATTTTTCACCTGTTAAGCTTTTTATATTTTGATTTAGATGCTTGAAGAAACTGTGTCACAAAACTAATTGATGTCTCTTGTGTCTTAGGTAAGAATGAGTTACAGCTCTATCTTTGAAACTTTCAGAGAGATGATCATCCAAGTTATTTGATTGCTGCTGTGGTATTCAGCATAACCCCTTCTAAGTTCATTTCCTTAAAATTTTCTCTTTCACTGTCTACTCAGATCCAAAGAATATTTTTTTTCTAGTGTGTGTATAAGGCACTAGAATGTATTGGGATCTCATAATAGCATTAATGATAAATTAGAGATATGAGATAATCTGCAGCATAAAACAATGTGGTATGAGTTAGAGCATTAACAGAGGTTCAGAATCATCTGATAGAATGTATTATTATTTGTTCATTATTTTGGATTTAATTAACTTTAGTTAAGGACATCAGTTGAATCATATATAATAAGCATGTAGATATATATATATATATATATATATACATGGGTAAGTAAAATCACAGAAAATCCAGTGTGCTGACTGGATAAAACATGTCACAATGACCGCATGCCTAAGCTACTTTTTAGTCTTCAAAACCTCCTCACCAGTAGTGAGATCACTACACACCTGGCACACATAGGCAGCCATACACAAACAAGTGATAGATTCAGACTGCTACCAACATTGATATACAACTCCCCTGATAAATGACTTGCTGCTAGAAGTTTAAAGTAAGACTCACTGTGTTGAAAAACTAAAAAACAATGTTTATTTCCTTTTCTTATCTAAGGAAAAAGGTGCCATCTTTACATGGAGAATGAGTGGGGAGCACTTTCACTTTTATTAGTGAAATGTAGTGTGACTGAGCGTGATCAATAGTCAGTACTGACATGTAGGCAGACACTGAAAGTAAGTCCCTCTCTGTTAAAAAATGCAAAGCAACTGTGTACTTTACATTATTTTCATGTAGAATCCTGTAAAACAAGTTGCCAACTGAAGCAAGTGAAGAGCTAGTGGGGAGCACTTTCACTTTTATAAGAGAAATGTAGCGTGACCAAGTATGGTCAATAATGATATGCAACATGCAGGCAGACACTGAAAGTAAGTCACTCTCTGTTGAAAAAGCAAAGAAACTGTGCAGAAAGAAAAAAGCTGCAGCCTGAAGCAAGTGGAGAGCTAGCGCACAGCGAGGGTGTCGGCAGCTTCAGATAGATAGACGCAAGGCAGAGCGAGTGTTGCTATACATGTCAGTACTGATTATTGACCACACTCGGTCATGCTACATTTCACTAATAAAAGTGAAAGTGCTCCCCATTTGCTCTCCCTGTAAAGGTAAAGGAAACAAAAACAGAATAATAAACTTTTTTTTTTACTTCAAACTTTTTGCAGCAACTCATTTATCATAGCTGACAGCACTTGGTCACACTACATTAAATCAGAAATAGTGAAAGCCTTTCCTTAAACCCATATCAGTTATGGCTGGATCAACCAGATCATCTACTGATGATCCATTTATGTATGTCACACAGGGACTACTTTTTTGCTCTCCCCCACAATATTTGTGGCCATTTTATAAGCTAGATAATCCACTCTAGGGTGAGCAGTCGTGCTCTGATATACACACGCCTTGGCCTCATGCATCACAGTGCTCCCCAAGGTGTGCGTATATCAGAGCATGACTACACACCCTAAAGTGGCTTATCTATTACATATATATATATATATATATATATATATATATATATATACAGATATGTGTATATATGTATATGTGTAGGTGTGTGGACAGTATTTGAGAGACTTGGGTGTGCACTTAAAATAAGGTCTGTATTTGAATCATAATTTATTTAAAATACAGAATTTGTGCTCTGCACTGTTGCCAATATGGTGAAGAGATAGTGTGCTTAAAAAAAAGGGGTGTATGTATTTTTATTTTATTGTGGCAATATTTTAATGATGAAAATAGCCTTAAAAAGGCAGCCATTTTGTGACATGGCTGTGCTACACAACTTGGTGACCATTAAATTTACCGTATTTAAAGCACAATACTAAAGTTTTCTTTTTTAGTGGACAGAGTGGATGAGTAACTGTCCCCCAGTGATTATTGATGTTATGCAAATGTAATTACACTTACATGACACCACATGTAATTTATTACTTTCATGCATTACTGTGGTGTCGTATATAGCTGCATAATTTCTTTTGTGTATTCTGCCTTTATGCTATGAGGTTTTTTTTTCGGTGTCAGTTCACATTGCTTAATGTGTTTCCCCCACACAAATCTGCAATCTTAATGCAGTGGTACATACAGCCTACTAGGAGAAGCAGCATCAAAAGCTGTGGCTCTTGCTGTTGTGTCCATGTTACCCACCTGGATGATGATGATGCTGGTATTGGTACAAATAGCCAGGACCTGAAGGTGACATCAGGCATTCAGTTTTGGTACTCTGACTCTAAGCAAAACTGTTCTTTTCCTGCTGCGTCTCCCATTTTCCATTCTTAAAAACAGGTAGAATGAAGTGTCATTCATTTTAAATCTGGTGTGCTGCACAGGAGCTTGGACAGATCTCAGAGGTCTTCAGTCACTAGAAAACATGATCTTCAGCATTCTGCTACAAAACAGCAAGTTACAATTCTGGGAGGCATATTAAATAGTGACTGGCTAAAGTGCAGCAGTTATTCTGTGTCATTTTGGGGACAGAAAAAGTAAAGTATTCACCTTAAGACTTAGTGGTCGTGCTGTTTGTGAAGGGCCCCTCTTCAAAATAGAGGATAATTGGATGAGTGGGCTGTGCAGCACAATGAGTATATTTTAAAGTTTTGTTTGGGAAGTATATCAGCAGAACTTTCCTCTGGTTCTAGCACTGTGTAAATGGGGCATATTAAATAGTATAGTTTAAAGTTGTGTATGGGACGTATATCAGCAGATCTTTCTTCTGGTGCAGTTAGTGTTTAAATGGGGCATATTAAATAACATATTTTAAAGTTTTGATTGGGAAGTATATCAGCTGAACTTTCCTCTGGTGTAGGCACTGTTTAAATAGGGCATATTAAATACTATCTGGCTACAGTGCAGCAGTTGTGTTCTATCATGTTTGGGGGCAGACATTTAAATTTGTGTATTCTCTCATGGCCCAGCTGTTTGTGAAGGGCCCCTCTTCAAAATGGGGCTGTGCATATATGTGACCAGTCTTATCAAATAGAGTTTTGTTTGAGATTTATATTTTTTTGTTTACAATCCATCCAGCAGGTTTTCATTGTATAATTTGATTTCTTCAGAATATTGCTAATATTGGTGAACTTTCCCCTGATGATGACTTTGATCATGTTTAAATGGGGAAAAATAACACCTGTGGGGGTTCCTACTGGTAAATTCTAAGAATGTGTATTTGTCAAATGAATACTGCACTTGTTGATGTGATAATGGTTTTATTTTAGAAGTGTGTATATGGAATGAATATAAAAGCTGCTCTCTTAAAATGTTTTAAATCAAAATAAATGCAATTTGTAAGAGATGCTTGCAATTTTTAGAAAGAAGGGGTGATGCTGGCTCCAGTTAACATGTGTGTGTGTGTTTGTGTGATTGTGTGCCCATGCATATGTGTGTGTGTGTGTGTGTGTGTGTGGTGTTATTTTAAAATGAAAAAGTTCTCTTTCTTAATGTAAGATTATAAAGGAGCATCAATCATTTTATTGGCACATTGAACTAGGGGATCAGGTGTGGGTGGTGGCATAATGTACTGGAACTGTTTGAAAATAAAAAAAAACTACAGCAATGGGACCTACCTCATAAATGCTTGCTTATGGCATTGGTCAGTTCATTTGAGGTTATGGGGGGGGTACCACGTGTAGGAGTGAGACTGCTTCTAAACTAGACATCAAGTGGTGGCATAATATGTTGGAACTGTTTAAAAATAAAAGAATACAGCACTTGGGCCTACCTCAAAATGGCTGCTCATGGCATGGGAAAGGTTACCATATGTAATAACTAGGTCATTGCCTGGGTGTACTAGTGCCTGTAGGGCAACATCATTGTTTTGGATTCATCTGGCAAAAACATTTTCCTAATTTATTTATAATAAGACTGTTTCTAAATTAGATGTCATGTGATAGCACAATATGTTGGAACTGTTTAAAAATAAAAAAAATGCAGCTCTTGGGGTTACCTCAGAAAGGCTGCTCATGGCATTGCTTAGCACATTCAGGGGTATGGGAGGGATACCATGTGTAGTACTGGAATCTGGTCATTGCCTGGGTGTACTAGTGCCTGTTGGGCTACATCAGTGGTTTGGATTCATCTGGCAAAAACATTTAGCAGATTTATTTATAATGAGACTGCCTATAAGTTAAATGACAAGTGTTTGCATAATATCTTAGAACTGTTTGAAAATAAAAAATACATCACCTGGGCCCGACTCAAGCAGTTTGGATGGGGCATTCCATGTGCAGTACAAGAACCCTGCAACAGTGGTGTCCCTGCGATGCACATGGTGGTGAGCACAGGGTAGGCCTGTGTGATATTTTGGCATCATTTTCCCCTCAAAGGCCGGCACAGGGTTGCCAGGGATCATCATGTAGCACCTTCATCTATTGTTATCAGTATCAAACAGCTTGTCTGGGTGCTTTCTGGTTATCAGCTGTGGTTGAGCCTCTCCTCAGTCTGGCTCTGCGGAACTACAGTGATGTCAAAATGGCCCCTGATGTGGCATGGTACTTATCAATGTGTATTGGCTGTTTGGTTGATAATAAGCCATTAATAAACATTGTACCATGTATTTCACATGTTGCATTGCCACTGTGGTGTCTGCGTTACTCACAGTAATTTTATGCAACAGAGATGGTCACGTAATAAATCAAGTACAACCAAGTGATTTGTTCGTGTTTACTTTTCACTTAGTGTCCAGCTTAAGTGTGAAAGGCATGTAGACTGGACATAAACAGTATAAGCACAAAGTAATGAAACTGTGGTAACCTCCTGTTTGTATTTTTAGTGCTGTCTACATTGGAGGATAGATAGCAACACATAGGTATGGAAGAACATCAAATCATTAGATGTTGCAAACAAATACAATTAAATAAAAGACAGAGACACTGCATTTGAAAATTTTATTTATTACTAGAAATGGGAAATAATGCATAATGGACACTGAGTTACCCATGAAAGTAGTTTACATGTCATAAATAACTGTGCCATTTTTCAAAACTTAGAAAAACAGAACTATCTTTATATTTTGTATTCTGCAAGTACCACATATACACATTAAAATTAAGGTTGAGTCATGCCTAATTTTAAAACTTTTTTTGAGTGTATGAATGTCCCACTTTGTCTCTCGAATACTGTCCACACAGCTATATATATATATGTAAAAAAACAAAGACAAGGCGCTGCGTCAGCATGTGGTCTAAAAGCAAAACAAAATGGTTATATTAAATGCACGCTGAAAATAGAAAATAGAGTTAAAAATCTACGTTTCGACCTTAGGTCTTCTTCAGGAAATATCTAAAAGAGAAAAAAAAAACAAGTTAGTGTAGAGGAGAGGTAAAATGAGAGAGATATATATGTGGAGAAAGAAGAAGGGGGAGGCAAAGGGAGAAGAAGTGATAAATGATAAGATTAAGAGACAATCTGTGAAACAAAAAGGTGATGATGGGAAAGATAAAACATAATGGGAGAGAAAGAGCTGGGGAAGATCCCAGGTAGAGACTGATTAACAGGGCCTTGTAAGAAGGCTGAAAGGTGACAAATGTGTGAGAAGGAGACAGAAATGGAGACATATGGTGAACATTACAGAGCGGTCAGGAATGGTGAAACTGCTAAACCCATTGTATCCCACTTTATCTCCAGGGACCACAGTGTCAATGACCTTTCTGTTTGTGTCCTTCAGCAGGGCTTCCGGGATCCTAACCATAGAAAAAACATGGAAGCCAAGCTGATCATCCGCCTTGGCTCCCAGCAGCCCTCTGGTTTAAATGATAGACTTATTTTCCACTAACATCTTCCAGCCGCCCCTTTTTTTCCCTAAAGTCAATTTGTTTTTGTACTGATTTATTTTTCATTTTCACCATATGTCTCACCCCATCACATGTGTAAAGAAGCTGAGGTATAGGAGAATGGGGTGAGAGTTGGACTGATGACTAGCACACCTGATGCTGGTTGGGGGTGGGCTGAGGGGTTCAACGGGGGGCTTTCAACCCTAACCCCGAATTTCATAGTTTTTTTTTTTGCTGTAGAACAACCCTAACTGATGCATTAAATGGAGTTTTTTTGCCTCTAAGTTCCCTTCTTTTTGAGAATGAGGATGACAAATAATGAATGGAATGCAGTGGCAGCAGCGCAGGGCCCTTTGGGCCCCGTGCTCCCACCACGTGATGTCTTGTTACGCAGTAACAGGAACTGCAGAGCAAACACAAGCAGCAACAGTAATGCACATGGCAAAGCAAACGTAAATGGCAAAGCAAACGTTAATAGAAACACAAGCGTAAAGTGATGTCTAAGCAAACAGTTACATAAATGGAGACATCAAACAGAAGTGCATACAGAACGCAACTGGTAACACACACATTCATGGTACCACAATTGTAAATGCAAATGGTAACAGTAACACCAACAATAACACCCAAGTAAACAGAAATGCAAGCACGTATGAAAATGTAAACCATAATACACACCCTCACGGAACCACAGTTGTAAATGCAAATGGTTATGGTAACAGCAACAATATAGCCAATAAAAACAGAAACGCAAGCGCATATGAAAACGCAAACTGTTACACAAAAGGTCATGGTACTGCAATAGTAAATGTAAATGGGAACAGTAACAGAAACAGTAAAGACAACAGAAACAGAAATGCAAGCGCATATGAAAACGAAAACCATTACACACACAGTGGCATAGACGGGAATGGTGATTCGAATGGTAACAGAAGCGCAACTGGAAACGCTAGCTATCACAGTAACAAAAGGGCACACCCTTCTTTTCTCCAAAAACTGCATTGAAAAAACTAATTGAAAACAAAGAATGTATGCATTATAATTGACTTCAGAGCAGAAAAGTATGACTTCGAATACTAAATTGCTTATATCTCAGGAACCGTATGACGTAGGAAAAAAAATTAAATTTTGTATGAATTATTACTTTCCTGGCTAGTTTTTTGCTTAGCCCCCAGTTGTGGGGAAAGCATTTTTGACAAAAGTCCGTATCTTACCGTTTCTGAATCACGAGCCCTGAAAGATGCGACGGACGCCATAATGTTATCCTATGGGACAAATCGTCAACTTCAGAGTGCTGTCACTTTGCCACCATGTAATATTTTTTCTCCAAATCACCAAAAGGCACATTTGTAGGATGTTGGCTTTCTCCCCTTCAAACTTCAGCCCAAAAGACCAAACCGTTATTTTCCAGCAGAGTGGCAAAGAATTCCTGTAATATGTCAGATGCCATAGTGTTATCCTATGGGAAAAAGTGCCAACTTCGTAATGCCATAACTTTGCCACCCTGTAATATTTTTTGACCAGTCCACTAAAAGGCACATCCATCGGATGTTGCCTTTCTTCCCTCCAAATTTCAAGTAAAAAGACCAAACCATTTCTGAGATACCCAATGTCAAAGATTGGCAAAATTTCCTTATCTATTCCATTATAAGAAATCTGGCCATCTTGTCCCTATTTTGCGATCAAAGATCACGATCAAAGAATCTCACGATCAAAGAATTTGCAGGCTCATGAACAAAGAATAAAAAAATTAATAATTCAAAAAATAGAAACAATTGCAGTAAACCACCACCATGGTTCAACAGAACGAAGCCCTCTGAGTAAAACCCATCCTCATTTGACTTCCTAGGACACCCCTTGGCTAAGAAAATTGAATTTTAAATTGGCCATCTTGTCCCTCCCTCGTGATGCAAAATCGCGGTCGAAGAATCTCACGATCAAAGAATTTGTAGCCTCACGATCAAAGAATTTGTAAGCTCATGAACAAAGAATAAAAAATTTAATAAATCAAAAAATTGGAGAAACTGCAGTAAACCACCTCCATGGCTTGACAGAACAAAGTCCCCTGAGTAAAACACACCCTCATTTGACTTCCTAGGACACCCATGGGCTGAGAAAAAATATTTTTAAATTCGACCATCTCGTCCCTCGCTCATGATGCAAGATCACGATCAAAGAATCTCACGATCAAAGAATTTGCAGCCTCACAATCAAAGAATTTGCAGGCTCATGATCAAAGAATAAATAAAGGGTGAAATGCAATTTATTCACCAATTTGAACCAAACCAATGGCATGGTTCCACAGAACAGACCCTCCTGAGCAAAACAAGCCCTCAGTTGTGTCCCTAGCCCACCCCTGAGCTGAGATATTAGTGTTTTAGGTCATGATGCAAGATTGTGATCAAAGAATCTCACGATCAAAGAATTTGCAGGCTCGCGATCAAAGATTAACAAGCCGCGAATTAAGATTTTAAAAGCTTATAACTCTATTTTTTGACTGATTTGGATGGAACCAAAGCCATGGCTTGATAGATCAGGGTCTCCTGAGTAAAACCCATCAAAGTACTTCAGAAGTTACCCCTGAGCCGAGATATTTGTGTTTGTGTGATCGGAAAACTGAAAACAAGATGGCGGACCTCGCGGTCAAAGAATTTTGAAAATTCCTCAGGAACAAAGATTCTTGAACTGTGAGGCTGCAAATTATTTGATCACCAGGTGAGACCAGATGGCCAGAACTCCCATTCTTTGATAGCAAGATATACATATAAATGTTCCCATTGACTTATTATGGGAACTTAAAAGTGCCATAACTTTTGAATGCCTTAATATTTTTTCACCAAACAAAAAGCGGCATGTTCAGCCACCAAAGCTCTTTCAAACAAGCCATCTTGCAGAGTGGCACACCACATAACGGCCATGCAGGACCACATTAAGAATGCCAAAAGGTGCCTTCAAAAATGGATAATTTTGCATTTTTCAGCGCTTTCATACATGAAGACCAGCACTCTGACACAAACACAATTTGGCAAATCAAGAGATCTAGTGTGTCCCAATGTGTGTCCCAAATTTCAGGCAAATCCATTGAATGGGTCAAAGTTATTAACGTCAAACTTTTGACTTTAGTATGATAAGTGGCCTCAACCCTAAAGTATAGTGGTAGCGACAGCCACTATATATATATATATATATATATATATATATATATAAATATTATAGTAGTGCGGTCGTGCCACTGTAGTTAAGGTTGAGTGGTCAGTTACATACTAAAGTCAAAAGTTTGGACGTTAATAACTTTGGACCTGTTCAATGGATTTGCCTGAAATTTGGTACACACATTGGAGCGCACTAGATCTCTTAATTTTCCAAATTGAATTTTGGTCAGAGTGCCGGTCTTTGTGTACAAAAGCACAGAAAAATGCAAAATTATCCATTTTTGGAGGCACCTTTTGGTATTCTTAATGTGGTCCTGAATGGTGGCCATGTGGCATGCCACTCTGTGAGATGGCTCATTTGAAAGAGCTTTGGTGGCCAAACATGCCACTGTTTGTTTGGTGAAAAAATATTAAGGCATTCAAAAGTTATGGCACTTTTATATTCCCATTACAAGTCAATGGGAAAATTTATATGTATATCTTGCAATCAAAGAATGGGGGTTCTGGCTATCTCGTCCTGCCTGGTGATTAAAGAATTTGCAGCCTTGCAGGTCAGGAATCTTTGGCCCCCAGGATTTTTTCAAATTCTTTGACTGCATGGTCCACCATCTTGTTTTCAGTTTTCCGATCGCACAAACACAAATATCTTGGCTCAGGGGTCACTTCTGAAGTAGAACTTTGATAGGTTTTACTCAGGGGACCCTGATCTATCAAGCCATGGCTTTGGTTCCATTGAAATAGGTCCAAAAATAGAGTTATTAGCTTTTAAATTCTTCATTCACGGCTCGCTAACGATCTTTGATCGCGAGAAACTTTGATCACGATCTTGCATCTCGAGCGAGGGACGAGATGGCCAGATTTCTAAATGAAGTTCCGTTGCCCAGGGGTGCCCTAGATTGTTGTATTAGGGTGTATTTTGCTCAGGGGGCTTCGTTGTGCCCCATCTACATAGCAAAAATAATGTACTACCTATCCCTGGTAGTCTAGTGGCCCCCCATTACAATAAAATATATTATGCTCTCTACTGCCCTGGTAGTCTAGTGCCCCCCAACCCCTGTGTTTTTTAACATCCCTGGTAGTCTAGAGCCTCCCCTATAAAATATAGAATCCAATCTACTGCCCTGGTAGTCTAGTGCCCCCCCCCCTGTATTTTTTAACATACCTGGTAGTCTAATGGTCCCCAGCATAATTAAAAAATTATGATTTCCATTCCCTGGTAGTCTAGTATTTACCATCCATACTAATACCCGCACCCAGCCCTTCACCAACCGTGACTGGCACAGCCCCTCTCACCTCCACGGACTGCGCCGAGCCCAGCTGCATTCACAGGCGGTAATACAAAGAGGTGCTCTCAAATATTTTCAGAGTGGCTCTTTGCATTACGCTCATAGAGCAGTCAGCGAGCTGGCGGTGGAAGTGAGGTGGGCTGTGCCAGTCTCCAGCTGGCTAAGGGGGGTGGTGCTGGGTGGGCTGGCATGGATGGGTGGGGGGTCACTAGACTACCAGGTAATGGAATTCATTATTTATTTAATCATGCTGGTGGGGGCACTAGATTACCAGGGATATAAACATAAATAATAATGTTATACAGCTTGGGGGGGCATTAGTCTCCCAGGGATGCTAAAAAAATACAGGAGGTGGGGGGCACTAGACTACCAGGGCAGTAGATAGCATAACATATTTTATTGTGATGGGGGGTACGGACTACCAGGGATAGGTATTATATTATTTTGCTATGTAGATGGGGCACAACAAAGGCCCCTGAGCAAAACTCACCCTAATTTAAGAATCTATGGCACTCCTGGGCTGCAGAAATTGCTTTAGAAATCTGGCCATCTCATCCCTCACTCTTTATTCAAGAGCGAGCAATTTCTTTTATCGTGAGCATGCAAATTCTTTGACCACTAGATTCTTTGATCGCGATCATGCATTGCGAACGAGGGACAAAATGGCCAGATGGAAAAATCTATTTACTCAGTCTAGGGGTGTGCTATGAAGAGAAATGAGGGTGGGTTTTACTCAGGGGGCTTCGTTCTGATAAACCATGGTGGTGATTGCTGCGATTCTGTTTATTTTTTGAATTTGAACAGTTTGAATTCTTTGATTGTGACCCTGCAAATTCTTTGATCACGAGCCTGCAAATTCTTTGATCAAGAGATTCTTTGATCACGATCATGCAACATGAGTGAGGAATGAGAAGGCCCAATTAAAAAATACATTTTCTCAGCCATGGGGTGTCCTAGGAAGTCAAATGAGGGTGGGTTTTACTCAGGGGGCATCGTTCTGTCGAACTGTGGTGGTGGTTTACCACAATTCCTTCTATTTTTTGTTTTATAGGGTTTTTAAATCTTTGTTTGTGAGTCTGAAAATTCTTTGATCATGAGCCTACAAATTCTTTGATCATGAGATTCTTTGATCGCCATCTTTGATCGTGAGGGAGGGACAAGATGGGTAGATTTCTTATAATGGAATAGATACGGAAATCCTAGCAATTTCTGATATTGAATATCTGGGAAAAGGTTTGGTCTTTTTACTTGAAATTTGGAGGGTGTTTACAGCATGTCCTGTAGTTGTGAATTATGGTGTTTACGTGTCAGAGAAAATTTATTTTGCAGAGATATTGTGTGATGCACTTTACGTGTTGTGGACAGTGTTTTGCTTGCGGTGGTGGCTTGAAATTGATAGGATACCTAGCCTTAGTGTCATGGATATAGTTTTCAGTCATTGTGTGTGTTAAATGTCAACAGGTGTGGAACTGTGCCAGTCTGATGAATGCAAATCTCATACGTTAAAATGTTATATCTCGGACACAGTTTGGTTTTTCACTTGAAATTTGGAGGGTGTTGACAGCATGTCATGTGGATGAAAATTACAGTGTTTCCGTGTTGGAAAATATTTTTTTAATGCAGATATGGTGTGGTGCAGTTTGGTGTTTGGGGATAGTGTTTTGCTTGTGGTGGGGCTTGAAATTGATAGGATACCTAGCCTTAGTGTCATGGATGAAGTTTTCAGTCATTGTGTGTGTTAAATGTCAACAGGTGCAGAACTGTGCCACTCTGATGAATGAAAATTTAAAATTTTGATATGTCATATCTTGGACATGGTTTGGTCTTTTTACTTGAAATTTGGAGGGTGTTGATGGCATGTCCTGTAGATGTTAGTACAGGTGTTTATGTGTCAAACAATATATTTTTTGTGGACATATTGTGTGGCGCAGTTTACATTTTGTGGACAGCATTTTCTATTGTCCTACTAGATTAACATTTGTTTGGTGGCTGGCCTTGCTGTTGTGAATGTACTTTTTAGTCATTGGGTGTGTAATGTGGCCTGACACTTACAAATTGGTGGTGGGCCCCATGCTCCCACCAACTTGCGCAACTTTCTACTTTTCTATTCTTTCTTAAAAAGTAAGGAAATTCTATGCAAAAAACTTTGTTAATGCATCAGTTAGGGTTCTTTTACAGTGAAAAAAGTGAGGAAATTCAATTTTAGGGTTCCCACCTCTTGCACCCCACCAACAGTCATCAGGGTGTGCATTGGGGTCCTTGGCCCTAACTCTCACCCCATTCCTACACTGCACCACTTCAGCTTGTTTACACATGGGATAGGGTGAGAGTTGAGCCCAAGGACCCCAATGCACTCCGATGCCTGTTGGTGGGGTGGGCTAGGGTGGGATACAAGGTGGGAACCCTAAAATCAAATTTCATCACTTTTTTCACTGTAGAAGAACCCTAACTGATGCATTAATGAAGTTTTTGCATAGAATATATATATATATATATATATATATATATATATCTAAGCAAAACAAAATGGTTATATTAAATGCATGCTGAAAATAGAAAATAGAGTTAAAATATACGTTTCAACTTTAGGTCTTCTTCAGGAAAGATCTAAAAGAGAAAAACAAAGTTACTGTAGAGGGAGGTAAAATAAGTGATATATATATATATATACTGTATGTGTATATATATATATATATATATATATATATATATATATTTATAGAGAGAGAGAGAGAGAGAGAGAGAGATATATATATATATATATATATATATATATGTATGTGTGTGTGGGGGAAAGAAAAAAAGGGAGGCTCAGGGAGAAGAAGTGATAAATGTCAAGATTAAGAGAGAATGTGTGAAACAAAAAGGTGGTGATGGGAATGATAAAGCATAATAGGACTGAAAGAGTTAGAGAAGTCCCCAGGTGGGGACTAATTTACAGGGCCTAGTAAGAAGGCTGAAAGGTGACAAATGTGTGGAAAGGAGACAGAGATGGACACTTATGGTGAAAATGAAAAAGAAATTAAATGTGTACAGATACAAACAGACTTTAGGGAAAATAAGAGGTGGCTAAAAGATGTTAGTGGAAAATAAGTCTATAATTTAAATCAGAGGGCTGCTGGGGGCTAAAGCAGATGATCAGCTTGGCTTCCATGTTTTTTCTATGGTCAGAATCCAAGAAGCCCTGCGGAAGGACACAAACATAAAGGTCATTGACACTGTGGTCCCTGGAGATAAAGTGGGATACAATTGGTTTAGCAGTGTCACCATTCCTGACTGCTCTGTAATGTTTCCTGAAATGGTTAGCAAGGTGCCTACCAGTCTCTCCGATGTAAATAGCTGTACACTTCCTGCAAAGAATACAATATAAAGAGATCCCTGCTTCTGCTAAGAGACTCATAGTTCAGCATCCCCAGACGTCCAGGTTTTATCTCCTTTCCAAAATCCACAAAACTGGTAACTCTGGTCGTCCTATTGTGTCTGCCTGTTCCTGCCCCACATCCCACATCTCACATCTCTGCATTTTTGGACAGCCTCATGAGACCCCTCGTTGAGTCCCTGCTCTCCTATGTTAAGGACACTAACCATGCTTTCCAGTTATTTGACAGGTTCAGATTCAGTGACTCTCATCAGCTCATCTTCACCATGGATATCAAATCTCTTTACACAGTGATACCCCAGATGATGGTCTGACAGCTTTGCAGCATTTCTTGAATAACCAGGAAGTCCTGCAGCCTCCCACACATGCACTAACTCATCTAGCAGAACTTGTTCTTACACTCAATGCTTTTTCTTTTAATAACAGTTTTTTTCAGCAGGTCAGTGGAGTTGCCATGTGTACCAAGATGGGTCCCAACTTTGCTAGTCTGTTTGTGGGTTGGGTGGAGGATCATTATTTTCTCTCATCCACAGGAACTGTGCCTGAACTCTACAGATGCTACATAGATGACTGCTTGGGGGCCACCTCCTGCTCCAGGGAGACCCTCCAAGTCTTCCTTGACAAGTTTACCACAGCCCATCCTTCACTTCTAAACACTGTTGAAGTATCCTCCTCTGCACTGCCATTTCTGGATATCCAACTGTTAGTACAGAACACTGGTCTGAAGACATCAGATTATTACAAACCCACTGATTCAACCAGTTTCCTCCTCCACAGTTCCTTCAATCCTAAATATGTCAAGAATGGCCTGCCTTTTTCACAGTTTCTTAGACTTCCCAGGTTTTGAGTGAAGAGGATGATATTGCTGAGCAGACCCAAATAATGCAGTTTTTTTTTCATCAACAGGGGATACCCTAAAAGCACAGTGGACAGAGCACTCTCTAGGGTCAGTAACATGCCCTGTAACCTTGAGCCCCGCAGGAAGGATACTGTCATGCAAGAACAATGACAAATTCCACTAGTGCTTCCCTTCCATCAGAGCACACCTTCTCTTCACAGGATCATCACCAGAAAGTTTTCCATTTTGCAAACTGATTCTAACATTGGTGCTTCCTTTACAGAACCACCTATTGCCTCCTACTGCTGGCCACCTAACCTGCAGAATCCCCTGGTTAAAAGCAGCTACCTACTTCTAACAGTTCCTCCCTACCAGGTACCAAACCTTGCAACAGGACTTGCTGCTACACCTGCAAATTTATTTCCAGTGTGACTGAGATTCAGGGGCTTACAGGTGTTTTTCACATCACCAAGGAGTTCTCATGCACCTCCACTAATGTGGTATATTGTTTTCATTGCAGGAAGTGTACAGCTATATACATCAGGGAGACTGGTAGGTGCCTTGCTGACTGTTTCAGGGAACATTACAAAGCAGTCAGGAATGGTGACACTGCTAAGCCCATTATATTCCATTTTGTTTTGCTTTTAGACCACATGCTGATGCAGCGATTGTTTTTGTGTTTTACACACACACATATATATATATATATATATATATATATATATATATATATATATATATATATATATATATATATATAAGAGAGAGAGAGGCACAATAGCAACTCTATAGTTAGACTGAGCAGTAGTTTCTATGTTAAACCCGAAATTCTGCACTTTAATAACTTTGCAACCAATCAAATGGATTTGCCCAAAATTTGGGATGCACTGTCCTGTGCAGTAGCTCTTTTGATGTGGCAAATGTTGTTCTGTTTGGATGAGTGGATTCTGAGATACGTTAGTGAAAAAAAGTAAAAAAATACCCATTTTTGCAGTTTTTCCTCATCACCTTGCAGCCAGATGGTGCAGAATTTCTGCATGATTTTTGCAGGGTATAAGGAACTTTGGTAGAAGAACAGACAGTGAAAATGTTATGCAGTAATATTAATCTGTTGCAAAGTTTTTGAGTTTCTTAGTTTCCATTATATCCTATTGGACCTTGCTGAACATTCCATTTCTATGATAAAGGTATTTATTTTCAACAATGGATTTGATCTCCTGAACAAGGAATGAGTCTCACAAGAGTGATTCTGTTTCACAAGATTTAAATCCTTTTTTGTGAGAGAAAATTTACTGTTAACCCCATCACCTCTGAATTTTTTCATTGAGAATATTAATAAATTGTGTATTTAGCATACAAAACTAATTTTCTCAACAGTGGCACAAGATAGAGACATAAGGTTTTCTGTTTTGGATGCAGTATGACCTGCTCTACTGCCATAGACACTGTGCAGACTGAGCTGACACCCAAAAGTCACACAATAAGTACACAAACAGCACAAGTGTGGTCTAAAAATGTTTTAAAAATCAAGTCCAGCCACCCCTGTGCACCTGTAAAAATACAACATTTAGGTTTGTGTACCTCAGGCATGTCATGTGACAACACCCTAACATCATACAGCATGGAAAAGCATAATCTGGGTTGGTATCACATAGTTTGTGACACATTGTCATATTTTTTGTTGGTCTATACCTCACAATACAATTCTGGAAAAATCAGCAGATCGAGTCCTTGCCATCCCAAAAACTCATTTTCTCAGCAATGGTACAAGATAGAGACACATGGTTTTCTGTTTTGGATGCAATGTGACATGGGCTACTACCACAAATACAGTATGGACTGAACTGAAATCCCAAAGTCAGACAATAAGTACACAAACAGCACAACTGTGATTAAAAAATCTTGTAAAAATCAAGTCCAGACAACCCTGTGGACCTGTAAAAATACAACATTTAGGTATGTGTAATCAGGCATGTCATGGAACAACACTCCAACATAATGCTGCATGGCAAATCACAATCTGGGTTGGCATCATATAGTTTGTGACACATTGTCAAGTTTTTTTTGGTCTATACCTCACAATACAATTCTTAAAAATCACCAAATTGAGGCCCTGCCATCCAAAAAAACTCATTTCTTTGCAATGGTACATGATAGAAACATAAGGTTTTCTGTTTTGGATGCAGCATGGCCTTGGCTACTACCACGGACACTGTACAGACTAATCTGAAATCCCAAAGGTATACAATAAGTACACAAACAGCACAACTGTGATTAAAAAATGTGGTAAAAGTCAAGTCTGGCCACCGCTGTGGACCTGTCAAAATACAACATTTAGGTGTGTGTATCTCAGGCATGTCATGTGACAACACCCCAATATCATACTGCATAGAAAAGCATGTTCTGGGTTGGCATCACATAGTCTGTGACACATTGTCGTGTTTTTATGATGCTCTATAGTTCACAATACAATTCTGGAAAATCACCAAATTGAAGCCTTGCCATCCCAAAAGCTCATTTTCTCAGCAAAGGTACAAAATAGAGACATACGGTTTTCTGTTTTCGATGCAGTGTGACCTGGGCTGCTACCACAGATACTGTATGGACTGATCTGAAACCCCAAAGTCATACAATAAGTACACAAACAGCAAAAAGGTTGGCTTATGTGGTGCCCCTTCACAAGAGTGGTCCCAAGGACCAACCAGGTAACTACAGACTGGTGAGCCTGACTTCCATAGTGAGGAACTTGATGGATACCATTCTGAAGGAGAGGTTGATAACCTTTCTCGATAGCAATGGTCTGCAGGATGAGAGACAGCATGGGTTTGTCATGGGAAGATCTTACCAAACTAACCTGATCGACTTCTTCAACTGGGTCACTAGGGTAGTTGACAAAGGCCACACTGTGGATGTCCTGCATTTGGACTTCATCAAGGCATTCTACTCGGTGCCACAGGAGGTTAATGAACAAGCTGAGAGACATGGGGGCAGGGAGGGAAAAAGTGATGGAGTGGGTTGAAAACTGGTTGCAGGGCAGACAACAGAGGGTAGTTGTAAGTGGGGAAACATCCAAGCCAAGGCCAGTAATGAGTGGGGTACCACAGGGCTCAGTGCTGGGCCAAGTTTTGTTTACTGTCTTCATTGGAGACATTGCAGAAGGAGTCAAGAGTAAGATTAGTCTGTTTGTGGACAACACTAAGATTTGTGAAAAAGTGAGCAATGAGGAAGAGAGGCAGGAACTCAGAGAGGATCTAGCTAAACTCAAACACTGGTCTAGGGAGTGGCAGTTAGGGTTTAACTTTTAGAAGTGCAAGGTCATGCACCTTGGAGCCAGAAATCCCAGGAACAGCTACTTGCTGGGGGGAGTGCAGGTAATAGCTTCAGAAGAGGAAACGGAGCTGGGGATAATAGTGACAGGGAACATGAAGGTATCAGCACAGTGTAGGAGGGCAGCAGCAAGGGCAAATAGGATGCTGGGGTGAATTGCTAAAGGGATCATCTCGTGATAGGGAGAGGTCATTCTGCCATTGTATAGATTGCTGGTGAGGCCACACTTGGAGTACTGTCTACAGTACTGATGCCCATACCTCAAAAAGGATGTGAGATTACTGGAGGGGTGCAGCGAAGGGTTACAAAAATGATCATGGGACTAAGGGAGTTGCCATACAAAGAAAGGTTGAAGGAACTCAACATGTACTTGATGGAAGACAGGAGCATAAGAGGGGACATGATAGAGACCTTTAAGTACTCGAAAGGCATAAACAAAGTCACAGAAGGAGGACTGTTCGCTTAAAGGGGAGAAGGGTCACTAGGGGGCACAGTCTGAAGTTGGAAGGGGAAGGTTTAGGAGGGAGATGAGGAGGCACTATTTCAAAGAGAGAGTGGTGGTGGTTTGGAATGCACTGCTGGAGGAGTTAATCACTCAAAGGACAGAGGATAGCTTTAAGCAGGGTTGGGATAGAGTCAAGAGCAGGGTTAGTACAGACAAGAACACAAAGGGGGGAAGGACCAGGAAAGAGGAGGAAGGAAGGGGTTTGGGTGGGGTGGGGTCAGCTGTAGTGATATGAAACTAAGAGCTGCACAAACGGGCAGACTTGATAGACCTGTGGGCCTTTTTCTGCTAGCAATTTTGTATGTTAATAACAGTGGTCCAAAAATGCTATAATAATCAAGTCTGGCCACCCCTGTAGACTTGTGAGAATATAACATTTAGGTTTGTGTGCCTCAGGCATGTCATGTGACAACACCCCAACATCATACTGCATAGAAAAGCATGATCTGGCTTGCCATCACCAAGTTTGTGACACATTGTTGTGTTTTTTTGTTGGTCTATACCTCACAATACAGTTCCAGAAAATCACCAAATTGAAGCCTTGCCATCCCAAAAACTAATTTTCTCAGCACTGGTACAAAATAGAGACATACATTTTCCTGTTTTGGATGCAGTATGACCTGGGCTACTACCACATATGCAGCATGGACTGATCTGAAACCCCCAAATTCACACAATAAGTACACAAACAGCCCAACTGTGGTCCAAAAATCTTGTAAAAACCAAGTTCGGCCACCCTTGTGGACTTGTGAAAATACAACATTTAGGTTTGTGTTCCTCAAGCATGTCAGGTGACAACACCACAACATCATACTGCATGGAATAAGAATGATCTGGGTTGGCATCACATAATTTGTGACACATTGTCTTGTTTTCTGTTGGTCAATACCTCAAAAACAATTCTGGAGAAACATCAAAATTGAGGCCTTGCCATTCCAAAAACTCATTTTATCAGCAATGGCACAAGACAAAGACATAAGGATCCTTTATCATGACTCAAGAATCCTTTCCCTACATTTTCCCTGGTGTCTAGTGGCACCCCTCCACTCTCAAATCGCTGCCCCCATTGACCCTTTACTAAAGATGAAAGTCTATGTTTTCTTGATTTCTATTATACCATGTGCCTGACAGAACATTGGATCACAAGCAAAACATAAGGGGACACATTTTTCAAAAATGTTTCTACACCTCTTTGCAGATGGCAAAAATGTTTTGTTAACTGCATCCAGGGGCTCTTGAAACCCTTTCAGATAGACAAACAGCAGCTTGGTAGAGCATGGTTTTCAATACCTAGCCCCAGTTCAAGCCATAGCCATCTTGCAGTAGCAGGAAACAAATGTTGATAAAAGTTAGATTACAGTAGCCAAAATACAGATTTCATTATCCAGGCGCAGTCTTCTGGTACTAGCTATTTACCATGGCAAGGTACAGTACAGTACAGTACAGTATGTCCTGGTGATGCAACATCCTCAGCTTCTTTTAAAATATGAGCACCTAGAACTGACAAATTATAAGCAGGGGGATGAAGCAAGAGTTCAGCTCATGCTTACTTTTTAATATATTCCCTGTTGTCTAGTGGCACCTCCCACCCTCTGATTGCCATTCCCTACTACTCTTATCATTAATGCGAAATATCCGATATTGGGATCCCCACTACCAGGCTGGAATCTTCTGTGGACAGGGACATGTCTGCACTCTTCAAAGCAGAACAGTAAACTGAGGAATCAAGGTAAAAGCAGTATAATGTAGTTCAATGGCATTTTGAACATAGGTTCATAACTCTGGCATTTTTTCAAATTATTTCACCAAATTTTCAACATGGCCTTTTTGGGACCCCACCTCATGAACACTGCAACTGTTGTTTCATTAATCGGGCCCGGAACATGATTTTTTGGTTGCTAACCTAAATCACCTTTCAGGCCTTACTAACAAAAGTTCGCCTCCAGTGTTCATGAGGTGGGGCCCCAAAAAGGCCATGTTAAACGTCTGGTGAAAGAATTCCTAAAAATGCTTGAGTTATGTGTGTTTCTTGAAATCTTTCTACACTCATGCATAACTTAGGTCATTTTCAATATTCTGAGTCAAACTTTTCAACATAGCCATTTTTTCACACCACCTCATGAACAGTAATGCTGTTATTTTTCACATCCTGTATGAAACGTGTTTCTGCACCTGTGGTGCTGAATGGTGTTTTAGCCGAATTTGAACATTTTCACCTATGGTGCTAATGAGGTAGGGTCATAAGAAGACTTGAAAATTTGAGATCAAAATATTAAAAAATGCCAAATTTATGACCATTCATTGCAATTTTGTTATACCCACTTACAATTTTCAGAAATTTTAAATATTTTGAAGCTGTATTTTCAACATAGCCTTCTTATTAACCCACCTCATGTGTATCATAGCTGTCATTTTTCAAATCCTGCCCCAAATTTGTTTTTGCACCTGTGGTTCACAATGGCATTGCAGTTGTGCAGAATTACATTTCCTGGTGGAGATTTAAAAATTTTCTGTAACGGGAATATGAGGTGGGGTAAAAAGAAGGCAATGCTGACAATTTGGTAATTGTTGTCCTATAAATGGAAATGCAGGGCCCAGCTACATTTTATATGTGTGGGCAGCCCTGCGGGGCAATTTACAATGGGGAGTTCAGGGGCTGGGGGTGTGAGCAGCCTGCAGGCTCTTCATCTACATTTGAGGGCTGGGGATATGGGCAGCCTGCAGAACTCTGCATCTATGTTTCAGGGGCTGGAGGCTGGGCAGCCCTCTTGGTAGCTATATGACTTGCTGGGCAGGGGGGTGCACTTGTGACCTGCGGTTCCGGCTTGCGACTTGCTCGCCTGGTATGCCCTCTGTTTGACATACCTGGCCGCATGTCACAAGTCACAGGACTTTGCTGCAGAGACCCTGCTCCTTCTAGAATAGGGCACAGGGTCAATGTTGCAGTTATGGGTGGCGCAAGTTGTGTTTGGCAGTGACTTGTGCCAACCTTCTAGAATCAGGCCCACAGACTCTATAATAGAACAACTTTATGAAAAAGACCTTCCTGGACCCAAAACTCCCCAGTCACTACTAAACACAATTTGGCTTGTATTGGCCATGCATTTTGAACTTAGAGGAACAACAGAAACAAGAAATTTTAAATGGGGGGACATAAAGTTGAGGAAAGATGAACAAGGAACACTATAACTAGAATACATCCATAAAAGACAGGTGAAAACCAGAAGTGGGAGCAATCCCAAGCACATTAGACTATTAAAACCAAAAGCTTACCAGACCTCATAAAAAAGGAATGCTCAGTAAATAACGACTTACTTTTCAAAAGCAATTTTTCTTAGCGGTAAATCAACCCAGCAAAGCACTATATCCAACAAGCTGGTATAAAATTTATCCACTGGGCATTATTCACTAAGTAAAATAGTGGGAAATATGATAGATGCAGCTGAAATCCACATGGAGAAAAGGTTTACCAAGCATTCAATCAGAAAGCATTTGGTTCAAACGTTAACTGATTCCAATGTCCCCCCATGAGATAATACAGATCTCTGGACATAAAAAGGCCCAATCAATTGACGAATATTCAAAATAAATGATCACAAAAAAAAAGAACATTTTGAACATCCTTAGCAACACCTCTGAACCGAAATCTTCCATGTTGTGTGACAACATCTTTGATAAGTCGGATCCAAGCACCAGCTATTCATATAGAAAGCCATGTCCAAGCACCAGCTTTTCATCTACCTGTGACAATTACTGTCACAAACCATGAGAAAGCAGCAGCTTCACATTACCTGACAACATTTAAGCATGTTTTAACAACCCCACTATAGATGCTGGCAAAATCACTTTTAATATTATAAAAGGTAAGTAAATAATATATTACCAAACAGTACCATTCTGCCTAATAAAATATCAGTTCGTACTAAACATATTTTATTTTTTCTTTTCCACCCACCCACCTCCTAGACTCCCCCCTTTCCCCATGATAAAGAGGCAAATAAACATTATCCTGCCTCTGCCCTGTGGTTGCCTCCACTCCTCCCGCTAATTCCACACTTCCATAATTACCTCTTAACTCCCCCGCTCAGTGAAAGTACTATATTGGGAATTCCACCCATCCAGCCAAATAAGTTAATCTGCAAATAATAGTATAGAAGTCATTGTACAGTTGTCTCATTTTGTTGTTTCTTCTGACCAGAATTGTCAATCGCATGTAATTTCTCATAATTCTATTCCAATCTATGTCAACTAATATGTACACATTGTATAGTATTTATTGTATTGTATTGTGTTGCCACTTGTCCGTTGATTTTCTATTTCTATTAGTTGGGATTGTATACTTATGTTTCAAGTCCACCTGTAACCCAATCCCCCCAGGTCACACCTGGAAATGAGCCTTGGCTTAGTGTGCTTTTCCCAGTTATCAACTTTAAATAAATAAATATCTAATAAGCAAGCAATAACACACAATGAGGTGCAGCTTATCGCCTGATAAGAGCACACCCAGGGGTCTACTAAGGCATGAAGGCCCAGATATTCAAACTGCACCCAAAAAGTGCACAACAGCAGGAGCAAGCGCAAGTCCACTGTGCCCATGCGCAAGAAGCGCGATATTCAAAAACTGCTCAGGCCAAGATGCGCCTATGGCCGACGACTGAATATCTCACCACCTGCGCCATAGTGCAACTAGGGATGTGAAGCTGAGCATATCTGATGTGCCATAGCACAACAAGGGATGCTCAGTGAAGCAATCCAGATGCACCATAGCGCAACCAGGGACACCCCCTGCAGCAGGGCAGCAATGCAACAGCACAACAAGGGATGCAGGGGCCCACCACCCATGCCACAGATGGGCAGAGGAACACACAGCAGAACAGACATCATCCTCCACACCCCATGTACTGCACAACCGGGGGGGAGAGCTGGAATAACCACTGGCCCATGGATACCAGCAACCAACCCACAGCTGGGCCATGGTGCCCCAGCTCACCCCCTGGCAAGCTGTGACTGGCACACAAGGAGGGCTGACCACCCCATACCACACCATCCCACCAATGCAGAGCACATCCTGCACCATGATTTCCATACACCATGCCCAAGAGTAGCACCCAACAGTGCAGGACACGCCCTGCATGCCACCATCCCCACTGTGACAATGCAACCCTGTGCACCATGGAGCCATGCAAGGCAGCCCTACCATAAGCACCCTGCAGAGGGCAGCAGCAGACAGTGATGTAACAGATGTATATACAGTGCCACCCTGCACGTCCCCCCCTGAGGTACAGCTGAGAAACCAACCATGCGTCAGCACATGAGGTACCCCACATGCAACAGGGCATGCCCCAGACCCCACCTCCAGTGGTACAGCACCCTGCACACCCTCCCAAGGACACATCCCATCCCAGCACTGGCCACAACAGCCAGCACAGACATGCACAGTGTAGCATGGAGGCATGCACCACACAGGATGCAACGCAGTGCATGGACAAACACCCACCCATACCCAAGGGCACACCAACACAGGGACACAGTAGCGGGTCAACCAAGTCACTGGCATGTGGCCATGGCTGATGTGTACACATGGCCAGCACCCCTACACTGCACAGGTGTGCCAGCCACCCTGCACAGGCACCATGAAGCTGTATGCCACCAGCATGCCACCAGAGCACAGGTGACAGACACTGGAGCACATCCCCCCTGCAACAGACACAAGCGACAGCATAGAGGGGGGGGACAACAACAGTGGAGGCCACAGTGCCACCAGAGGCAGAAGTGCACCATACTGGTGATGGAAGGCAACCTGGCATTGTGCTGAGTACAGTTGTTATCCAGCATGGACAGCCACCACTGACACACCAGCAGACAGTGCATATCACAGACATACAAGGGTGTCAGCTGCACAGGCAATGGACGGTCTGACAGGTGTGCCATGCACACAGTGCAGGCCCTGTGGACCACTGCACACAGGCATCCAGTGCACAGAGTACAACATACAAACCACAGACAGTGACTGATCCCCCTGACCACACCATAGGCAGTTCACCTCTGCACACACACACACAAACACACACGTCCATGCATGCACCACCCCTGATGCCATGCACACCACTGCAGCTGAGCACCTGTAGCCCACTGCAAATCAGAGACCACCACAGTTGTCATAACAAAATGCATATATTTAAAAGATGTAACAAAAAACTATATACAAATATTTACAAGAGGGGGAAGGGCCACATAACAGGTGGGGGCGGGTAAGGGGCAGGGGTGAACATATGGGAGAGGGAATAAGGGGTGTGAGGGTGGGTCAAAGGGGGTAAGGTGGTAGTCAGGGCATGAGGACATCAACATGCGCCCCGGTCCTCCTCATCATGGTGCCGATGTCTGCTTCTCCTCCTCCTGCTCACCCCGTGGTGGTGGATCCTTTGAAGAAGCTCCAATGTCTCCCTCGCCACCTGGAGCAGCTCACAGATACTCCTCTGTATGTCCTGGAGTCACCGTCCACCTAGGACAAGGGAGCAGAGTCAATAAGTGTGACTGTCCAGCCCCCTGCAGCCCACCCATTATGTATGGCATACAGCCATGTGCCACACCCCTGTGATGGTGTGTGACCACCCACAGTGACAGTGTCAACAAGACCTGCCCACCCAGGTAGCCACAGCCATGTGGACCACTGCACACACCCACCGCCCATATCTTGCACAGCACCATAATGGCCATACAGTGACTTGGCTATGTGGTGTGAAGGCAGTGCCACAGCCATGTGCCCGGTGCATGCATGGACCACCACTGATGTACTCCCAGACATGCAGTGCCACTGGACTGTGCTGACTGTAACAAGTTGCGCGCATGGCAGTGGTGTCAATGGATGGTGGCCATGCCCCACTGCCCGCCCAGTTATACAGCATGCAATAGTAATCATGGATGTAAGGCACTCACCATCATCAGGCTGGTCCATGCACCGTGGACCACCATCTTCCCTCCTGGCCAGCTGATCCTCCATGTGGCACCTCCGGTCCCAGTTCTGCCAGTATTCTTTGGGCCCTAAGGTGCAAACATGGAGAGAGGAATGTCAGTACAATCCAGTAGCAAAGTCCCCCTGCCCCCATGTGTGTGCAATCCCACACAGCCATACCCATCCACCCCATACCCCGATACCACCACCATGGCCAACACCGGATGGCCCCCCCATATGCCGGACACATGCAACCGTGATACCTGTATGGACGATAATAGTGTATGGATATTGCACCTACCTGGCCGTGGCACCGTGCCCCTCCTGGCACATTCCCACAGGCGGGCAAGCAGGTCCGGCTCCCTGCGCTTCAGGTCCCCATAATGATGGCGGCACTGCTCCGCTGTTCTCAATACTGGTGGCCTCCTCCAGGGCGTCGGCCACCTCCTGCCAGACCACACTCCTGGCCCTGTCCAAGGGTGCCTCTCCATACAAAGCCCCAGCATGGGGCTCAACTATAGCCACCAGGTTGGCTAGCTCAACCTGGCTCCTAAGGACTGCACACCTCCGCACCATCTCTGCTGTCTGGTTGAATCAAAATGGTGCTCGGCAGTGCCGTCCTGCCAGTGCAGATGCTGCACGGTACAGCACTGCCATTCCCTATTGTGCTGTCACCAAAGAGCACAATAGTGGTGCACCCATGCCTGATGCATGGCACCTAGGGGGCAAAGGTCGGGTACAGGGTCAAGGGTCTCTGGCGCATGGACAGCCACAGCACAATTGGAACCCAATGCATGTAGTGTGATTGGGTGCCTGTGTGCCACCTCCTGTAGCAGCCTACAGCGCTGTTGCCCCAGTGTGCCTACGACGCCCCAGTGCCACAGCGCCATATACATGAACAGTGCTGTAGCGCCACTGGCACAATGGTGGGCATGCCCTGAATTGCCTCCCATGCACAGCACACCAGCAACATGGCAGACACCTGTGTCATCCACCCGGGCATGCACAGTTAGGTGTGTACTGCACATGTCACAGAACTGCACCCTTGGCTCAGCACGTTCAACACAATTGCGCAAAGCGCAACAGCACGACATTCAGCCAGCATATTCAAATCATCTAATCAGCCATTCAATGGTGCAGTCACTGCATCCGCATCCACTTAAAGATGCGCCTCACCTCATTTGCATGGGTTGCACTATAAAAATGCGACATTGGGCTGCACTGGCCATAGTCAGTTGCTGCAGTCTATTGCGGTGAGTTGCATGCTGTTTGGGAGTGTGGACTGTGGTGTTTGGTACATGCATGGGACTGCACAGTCACAGGTAACACCTGTCATTCTCACAGGATGAATCATGACCGATCATGTGGTGGAGGAAGAGGAACAGAGTCGTGGGAGGAAGAGGAGGCCAAACTTCACAAAGGCAGAGACAGATGCCCTGTTTGAGGCCTACCTTGACCAGGAGCCGCTTCTCAGTGGACACCAGGGAACACCACAGGCCCGTGCTGCTGCATGGGAGGAGGTGGCGCGTGCTGTCAACCTGCATGGCAGCCACCAGTGCTCCATGCAGGAGTGCAAAAAGAAGATGGGCACGGACAGGTGGAGAAGTAAAGAGAAGGTGGTTGCCATCAGGGCAGCATGGTCTGTGACCTGTGGGGACAGCCAGAGGTGCAATGCCTGACCCCACAGGAGGAGCAGGCTGCTGGCAGCATGCAGCGTTGTGCCATTGAGGGTGTTCCGGGTGGTGGATTCCAGATGAGTGGTAGCCCGTCACTGCATGGTAGATAATGGTCTGTTTATTGGGGGGTAGGGTAGGTCGCATGCAGTAATGCTACTTTTTTTCCTTTAGAGCTCCTGAGCATCTACATGGGTCAGTGGTAGTGGGCTTCACCACTGAGGCCAGTATCATGGAGATGGAGGAAGGCCCATCCAACTCCACAGGAATAGGAGGGTCAGGGTGACAGTGGGCCCGTCTGGATGTCTGGACTGATGTTGGTGGAGCAGGTGCAAAGGAGGCCCTGCCCATGTCCCAGCGTGCCAGTGTCCATGGATGCCAGCATGCTGAGACTCGGGCTGGTGCCGGATCCATCACCAATGATGATGGAGCTAACGTCATGGGCAATGACACTTGTGGGCCACAGGATGGCCACACAGCAAGTGAAATCATGGCCATGGCTGTGGGTGGTGCCACTGTGGAGGTCTGCGTGTCATCACAGTCCCAGTCTGTGCCTGTCTGCACCAGTGGGGCATCACTGGTGTGTGTCCAGGACAGTGGGACTGTTGCAGCTACTGCGGCGGTACCATTGAACCCTGGAGAGTGGCAGCTGGAGGGGCAGTATCAGCAGTCAGCCAATGGCCATGGGGGTACAGTGTCAGGGGGCAGTGTCAGTGCACTGCCTGTGGACATGTCCAGGCCTGGTCCTGGTGTGCAGCGCCCACCCTCAAGGGGTGATGAGCATCAGGGCTGCAAACACCCTGAGGGACAGCATGACAATCAGGCAGATGACCTCTTAGATGAGCACACCACATACTGCAAGCATCAGTCAATCAGCAGATGCGTCTCGTGACTGTGGTGGATGCACTGAGTGCAGCTCTGCAACAGGCAGAGGAGCGGCACAGCAGAGACACCGTTCTGCTCCTGGCAGGGATGGACTGGTTGCGGGAGGATGTGACTGCTGCCATTGACAGGCAGACACAGGCATTCACAGCTGTCATGGCCACAATGGGCACACAGTTATTTGTCCATGCGTCGCAGACATCACACAGTGCAATGTCCACCCCCCGTTCCCTGCATCGTGCGACACCATCCTTGTCGACACCAGGTTCAGCCGTGGGCATCCCAAGCACGCCTGGCGCAGGCATGTTCGGTGTGCTGCAGACCCATGTGCGAGCACGGTCACATTCACACAGTGGAACCCCTGGGGGACCATTGGTGCCACGCCATGAGGCCAGTGGTCAGCCTATCACCGCTGGTGGGTCTCGGCGGGGCCGCCCATGCATCTGTAGCAGCCGTGGCACTGTGGCGCATGACTGACCTGTCTCCCAGCACAGCTACTGTCTGATGCTGCCCTGTGTGCATTGTGTCGTTCAGCGAGCAATGCATGGGTGGGGTACCTGGCCCTGCACACACACACACACACACACACACACACACGTTCCATCTGCACACCCTCCCGGCTGCTGTCCACTGTGGCATGTGCAGGATGCTGCCTGCGTTGCACTGTATGCCACTGTACAATGGTGCCCAGCATCTGAAACATGCACAATGACAGGCAATGGGCGTGGTGGTCTGTGGACGTGTGTGTGGCTAGTGGTGGTGGTCTGGGTCAATGTGCCTCCTACCCTTTGTGCATGTCTTGTGAGGTGTGTGTGTGTGTGTGTGTGTGTGTGTATGACCGTGTGTCATGTTAGACCTCGCCCATCCCTGGCAGTGTGTGCAATTCCATGCTCGGCCACTTCCCTTGACAGCATGCACCCTGGTGTGTGTCCATGTGTGTTTGTGGGTTGTGCCTTTGCCAATGGTGGTTGCACATGGCCCCATGACTTACCTGGGTTGGCTGAAGTGCTCCTCTGTGATGGTGTCCCGGTGCAGCTGTGCCAGCCGGAGCAGTCAGGGGTCCCATCGCCCAAGAGGGGCTGTCCATCACCATCTTCACCAGCGCCCTCATCGTCCCCATCGCTGTCCCCCTCTTCGACCTGTACGGCTATCCCACAGTCGTTGGCCATGTCGTGCAGGATGCAACAGGCCAGGAATAGCATGCGGGCCTTTGAAGGGCTGTACTGTAGGGCACCGCCAGAGGTGTCCAGGCAACAGAAATGTGCCTTCAGCATCCCAAACATCCATTCAATGACATTGCATGTGCCTCATTGTAGCATTGCTGCGATGGGGTCGCGGGCTGCCAGTATGGTGTGAACAGCCAGGGACGGAGGGGGTATCCACTGTCACCTGTGTGTAGAGGGTGGAGGTTAGTTTGGTGATCATTGTCGCCCTGCCTTGGGCCATATAGGCCACTACCCATGTCACCTCTGACCATGCCCCTCCCAAGATCTATGTTTTTCCATGTGGTTTGCATACTCACCCACTAAGTGGCCAGTGGGGATGTCCCCAATCTCGAATCTGTGGCACAGTGCTGACTGATGCCAGATGAAGGCATCATGTGCTCACCCAGGGTGTGTGGCACAGACATTGATTATGCGCCCCCTGGCATCACACACCACCTGGCAGTTGATGCTTGCATAGCCCTTCCGATTGATATATGCAGCCCCCTCAGGGCCAGGTGGTGTGCGGATGGCCACATGGGTGCAGTCTATTGCCCCTAGCATGCCAGGCATACATGCTACCCTGTGGAACTCCTGTATGTTTTGCTCATCGCTCTGCCGGTGTGCTGGGAAATGGATGTACTCTGCAGCATGTGGCAGCAGTGCGCTGAGGTGGGTGAGGTTGCATGGCCGCGGCCGACTGGGTTATGCCTGTGGTGTCCCCTGTTGGTCTCTGGAAGGTACCCGTGGCAAGCAGGCACATGCAAGCTGTCATTTTAGCCTCCACTGACAGAGCATGGCTCCGTCGTGTGGGTGCCTGCATCACATCACTGCACAGCTCACAGAGCCACCTCAGAATTGCCTGATTCAGGTGGTACCGGACCACGATCTCGGTATCGCTGTACAGCTCAAAGCTGGTGAGGGCTCGGTGCTGCCTGTTTGGGGCATACCGCCGACGTGCCCTTCCATGGTGCCCCCCCGCTGCCTGCCTTCTCACCTCCCTCATTACTGCCTCCATCTGGATGGTGCCACTGGCCATGTCCCTGGCTTGTATTCCCCCCCCGGCAGCTGTTTCTGTGTTCTCCCCGCTGTCCTGGCTGCTACTTCCCCTGCACCGTGAACACCTTCCTGTGGTGGCCTCAGTGCTGTGTGGCACTTCCCCCTTCTGCACTGGCTGTGGCTGTGGCTCCCCACACCTTCCCTGTGCCTGTGGGTTCAGGGTGCCCTTTCCCTGTTCTGCCCTGTGTGTCTGTCCTGCCCTGTGTGTCTGCCTAGCAGTCAGCCACATGTGCCTTCCCTGTAGCATTCTTGCACCTCTCCCTTGTTCCTTTTTATTTTGGCTCATTTCCGCTATTGCACAACTTCCGCTTGCTCCCCTATTGCGCATGGTGCATGTTGTTGAATATCACACTGCACCATTTATGCATGGTTCCTCCCCCTTCAGTTGCGCATGCATTCATTATCATTGTGCTCTTGCTCAGTGTGATTTGGGGGACGCATCTGCCTCCCACTGAATATCGCAGATTGTGCATTTTCAGACTTGCGCTGGAGCAACCCTATTGCACATGGTGCAACTCTTTTGAATATCTGGACCGAGGTGCTTGCAATGAGTGCCTTATGCACCTGGGTGTGCTCTTATCAGGTGATAACCCAGACCTCGGAGTGTGTTATTATGATTATAAAATATTCCCCTGGTAAAGAAGTTAATTTGAAAAAAAAATGGAGTAGAAATTTTCATAAAATAAGTAAAATTATGATATCTGTAGAAAATAGAAAAAATAGTCCCTCTGTTGAATTGAAATTCACTGTTTGTGTCTATAGTAGCCACCCAGTGATGTGTGCAGAAGCCACCCACAGAAACTGTGAAAAGTATGTTTTCATTTTAATTTTTTTTATATTTTTCTTTCTTTGCAACAGCTTCAGTGTAGGGCACCAGCAGCGAGTGTGTAAAAGCTTGGCTGACATATTATATGTGCTGTTTCTTGTGCAATGTCGAAGATGTAGATAGGATCTCACTATATGGTTTTATTTATTTTTTTTTTTGTAATGCCTTCCTTTTGTTTGATTTTAGTTTGGGATTTCTGAGAAATGGCTGGCTGAGTGGGAGCAAGTGTGTCCCTTGGCGGCTGTCATACTGTGTGGGTTTTTCATTTCTATTTTGTAAAATGGCCAGTATGGTGCCTTTACTTAAGTAGCATGGAGAACCAGGTTTGTTTATGTTGTTAAAGCTGAAAAGTACTGGTGGAGGACCAGTCTGTATTTTTAAATAGTGAAAGCTGATGCATCTTTTGCAGGATCTGTAACGGAGGTGGATGTCAAGCAGGATTTGAAAGAGTCAGCTTGCGCTTCACTTTCTTCAGTGTGGTGGGTTTTAGTACACTCCAGTTTGTTTTAAAAAGAAAAAAGGAAGCTGGTGAGTCAGTGTAAGCAGATATTATACATTTTGGAAAGTTATATAGTGGGGCTATAAAGTAAGATATCAGTTGTCATAGGTGTGCCACATTTCGTGCTGCTGCGCAGTGTGTGCCCATGTCTAAACTAGTTTTCAGGTCTTCTAGGTAGTGATATTTCTTGTTATGAGGTTGCCGAGCTAAGGTTAGTGCCAGTTGGCATCAATATCAGCTGACAAGGACACGGCTCAAAAGTCCGTTCAGCCAATCAGGATAAGGCATTTTCTTTGCCCATTTTATATAAAGGTTTAAATTCAAAGAGCAAAGTATTATGACCAAGCAAGATTTCTCTTACAACTTATTACAAAATGGGAAGCTTTTTTCTAACACCTAGCAAATCCTATGGAGAGAAAAAATAAAATTAACTTAGTGAATTCAGCAAATTGTATGTTTTTTAAACAACCAGGTTCTGCTTTATGAAACAAATGAGGATTCTATAAAATACCTTAAATTGAGACTACCAACTTTATTCTGGAGTAGCTGATGATGCCATATTATGGCTGCACATATTTGAATAGATCTATGTTGAAGCTCCAAAATGTGCAGAAAGATAGCTGATATACAGAAAATGGATGTCTGAATAAGAGGTGTAACACTAAATGTTAATGGAATTTCCTTGACAGTCAAGAGAACAAGTCCATTTAAATACATCAAGCAGGTGGAAGGACTTTGCGCCCAGAGTCACCATGGAGGCCATGTGGCAGTGCCATCCCAGTATGTAGTTGGTTCATTTGGGTGGTGTGAAGAGATCATTGGGATGCTACAGAGACCCCCCCTTTTTTCTAAACTCCTTTAAAGTCTGTTGCAACAGCATACATTCTTCTTTCTTTCTTCTTTCTAAGTCCCTGGTTTTCCCCATCAGACAAGAAGGCCACCTATCTGATGTCCTATCTATCCCTGAACTGCTTGTGGTCTCAAATCTAAATTCCAGATCCTTGAACATATTGCTCCTCGATCGTGCACACAGTCGTGCGCACTAGAGCTGTGCGAACGTGCAAATACACACACTAGCGCTATTGCGCTTGGTAAAAGATTTATTTTTCCTTTAAAAAGTGCTGTGAGGTTTAAATACATGTCTTTAGGCTGTTTGAGCCTTGTTTTGTTGAGAGAAATGAACCTTTCACAACCTTGTAAACAGCTGTAACCGTGCTTGAGTTAAGAAGTAGTTTCAGATAGCAGCCATAGAGATTATGTAAAACAAAACCCCTATAAAAATCCTGATAAAGCCTGCACAATGCTGAGACAGACTAATTTAGGAATAAGGCTTTAAAATGTCCCGGGAAAGAGTCTAAGATAAAAGGAAACAACATGAGAAATGGCATTTTATCTTTGTAGCATAAGCTTTGCAACAGATAGATGCTTTAGCACAACAGTTCCTTTGAGAAGCCTCATTTTGTTACTGTTTGTTGTTGTAAGATGTTTTAATCCATGTATATTAAGCCTAGGTTGTTAGAATTCAGTGAGAGAACCTTTATTAAGTAAATAGAAATATATTTACCCTTATGTTTGAACACTGAACCTAGACTGGTGTTTGTCCTGAGTGCCCTCTGATTCTCTTTAGCTTCTGCTTCATTCTCTATAGAGCCGGCCAGCCATTTTGACATCATCTTTATAGGCAGAGAACTAAAGGAAGGAGTCAGTAGGACACTGGGACAATCCATTCTTTGCTATTTTTGTTTATATAAAGAATAATATATGGGGTGGTGTGTTTAATGAGATTTTACACACACACCCGAGTTGTGGGATGCTACATAAACCCTGAGGCGAAACCGAGGGGTTTATAAACATCCTCAAACAGGTAATAATAAAATCGAGTTTACACACACTAACCCATATTTTTATTTTTATAATTGCAGGGAGGCGCTTTTGTCTCAGCAATTATAAAAATTAAATTAGCTTACAGATTAGTGTTCAGGAAGCTGCGGACCAGTCTTGATTTTGAGCGGTCCGCAGTCTTCCTAATTATATGGCTGTACTTGTTGTCGAAAAAAGGAAGAGGATATTTAATAAAAAAATGTCGACAGATTTTAGATTTAATATAAACTGTCACGGTATGGCTGCAGCTCATTCTGGGTCAGAGGCAGGGGTAGTCTGACATGGACTCGGCTGTGGTGTCAGGCTGACGGTAAAACACTTGTTTCTGTTTTTAAGTTGTTTACTGGAGAAAATATATATATTTTTTTATGAAAGTTTGTTTTCGAATCGAGGACCAGGAAGTGTGCTGCGCTATGAGATTCCAAGTCACGGAGCGTGAGCGTGGGAGAACAGCGACTGAGGGATAGCTGTTCCAAGGGAAACCTGGTGCGTGTTTGCCGTTATAACCAGCCGAGCTGGTTATAATGGCAAATTATAACCGGGTTTCCCTATGGGAAAAAGCACGCATCGGTAATTATATGATGTTAAATCACAACTGAACTAACCAGAAACATTATATTCTTGTATTGAATATGCCTGATATTATATAACTGGTTGTATGTGCCCGAATTAAAAAGTTTTGTTATTAAAAATACAAAAGGGGAGGAGACTTCCCATCATGTGACTAGCTAGCACTATATAAGAAGGACAGCTTCTGTTAAAAGATCAGATCATCGTAGGGATCAGCACGGAGCTGACCCATGCCTGACACTAGTATCTCCTAGTGGTGAAAACTTGGTATTGCAGAATTATATTTTTATTTTGGATTTTTCTCCTTTTTTATTTTCTTTGTCGACAAGTTCGCTTAATTTACTTATTTGAATGCTGAATAAAAGCTGCTTTTTGATGCTTCATCCTGGTGTCCTTGTGTGTGAATCCCACTAACCTCTTACAGGTGGAAACGACTTGAGCCTGGTAAAACCATTGAGTTTAAGTTGACGGATGAAAGACAATCTCTGCTTTTTGAGGCAAAGTTGGGTGGGCACAATTCTGATATGGTCACGCATCATGCAGCAGAAAACCCAGCAGCACACCAAGGATCTGGTGGCACTTGAGAAGGTCCAAACGGTGGTCAACATGTTGATGCACACCATTGTGGATCAATACGGGGCATGATAATGTGGCATGATGATATTGTAACAACATTACCACAGCTGTATGTTAGGGATCATGCATATTTGTCTACAGAAGGGTTGTATAGGTTTGTATCATATATATATATATATAGAGGGTGTTTTGAAGAACTGATTTGCAAGGTATGCTTTTTGGAGGAATGACTAGTCATCCTGTAGCAGAGCAGTTGTCTTGCAAGTAGAGTACAAAGGGGGTAATGGGGGAACCTGCCACCATCATAGAAGGGTTCCTCTGAAGCATGGCAAGAAGTGAGTACCAACATTGAGGAGTTCTACAGGCCAACTGGGGGGTAGCTGCCTTGGGTTTTTGCTTGCATGTGTAGTGCCTTCTGTTGTTGGAGGGGTGCATGGCACACAGCTCAAGAGCCACCCCTTATGCCCTATAGGCTGGAGTTCCACAAGACACAGTGTCCCTTTTAACAGATAGCAGTTCCACCCCAGAAGAAGGTACTGACAGTATAGCAAGAGGCTTGCTAACACTACCAAGCTATGCACTTCATACTGTTAGTATATGTTATTGTTCTAAATAAACACATCGCTGTGGCCAATTCTTCCAAAACATTGTCTGTGTCTTTCCAGTTAAGTTGAATAGGTTAAGAAATCTACTTAGACAATAGATAACAGGTGAAGGGGCATTTTGAGGCATGAAAAAAACTTATTCTGGTGCTCTTCCCCTGACAACTTTCAGAAGGTGGCTAGGAATGGTAGGATGGGGAAAGAAAGTCAGAGTCAGTATATTCAGCAGGCAGCCCTACAGAAGGGGAAGTTGCACTGAGGAGAAGAGCTAAGAGGCCAAATTAGGGCCAATGCAAGAGAGCCCAGACTCTGCTCCTTCAGCTAGCTTGATTTCCACCTGCCCACCCCAGAAGTGGGGGAAGAGGACTTACAGCAGATAGGAAGCCTGTGATCCTACTAAAGAGGATTGCCTTAGGGGTCGAGTAGGAATTTTCCTGTTTTTCGCACAAGTTTTTTTCTGTTTTTTTTTCATCTGCTCTAACATTATAGTAGTAGGGACGGAATAGGATCTCACAGTCATGTAAGTGCATGGCAGACTTTAGCCTCGCAGATAGAGTACAAAGGGGGTAATGGGGAGCCTGACATTGTCTCAGATGGGATCCTCTAGAGGCTGGCAGGAAGTGACCCTCCGACATTGAGGAGTCCTATGTGCCAGTTGGGGAAAAGCTGCTCTGGGGTTTGGCCTGGAAGTGTAGCTCACCCTGATGTGGGAGGGGGTACACAGCTGAGGAGCCACAACTTAAGACTCAGAGGCTGTAGTCCCTCTGGAGACATTTTAAGAGAGAGCAGTTCCACTCCTGAGGAAGAGACAAACAGTACAGTAACAGGCTTGCTGACACTACCAAGCTGAACACATCACATTATTACTATATGTTGTCATAAATAAACACATGGCTGTGGCCATTTCTTCCACAACACCATGAGTGTTGTCAGGTAAGGAGCTAGTGATACTAGATGTGACATGTAATAAATTTGCCCGTTTTATCCTAGAAGCTCACTGATTAACCCATAGTTGTGACCTATATAGAACACTTGGTTGGTTGCAACTGAGTGGCCAAAGAAACTATCACATTTTCATGTTTATGTTCAAATGCATTAAAAACTTAGTGCCTAGTTACAGACTGGACCACCTCAAGCCTAGATCTGTAAAATCATGTCTGAGAGCTGCCTCTGGTTTAGAATTTTACCCATAAAAATGTCAGAAATTGGTAGATCTCACTTTTTATAATGGGCCCCAACTTTTGGAACAGTCTACTTTCAAATTTGAGGCCCCGGGTTGGAAGATCCTTAGAAATAACATTCGTAATTTGATATACAGTCAGTCCAGTCAGATCGCATTTGCTGTCCCACATGGGACACTTGGTTAAATGTGGCCTTTTATATGTAATATTTTATGATTATTGTGTATTTTGTGCAATATCTGGTTGATTGTTATGCATTAATTATTTACTATATTTTATTGTGTAGATTTTATATTAAGGACCTCATTGAAAATAAGATTTGCACAATTGAGTCTCCTGTTCATATCTGAAATATGAATAAAATTTTACCTACCTACATATCTACCTACCCAAGAGTCTATTCTGTTCAGATGAAGGGAGTAAGGAACCTACCAAGCTAATAAGGCATATCCCTTTACAGTGACACATTTCCTATAAATGGATGCCCCACATTGAAGAATGCCTTTCTGTATCAGTGTCAATTAACTATCTATGGACTTTCTTCTGTTTCTGTGAAAGGACATACTGCTTTAATGCCAGCCATGTCTGTTTTTATTAGTCCAAATATTCTGTGTCTTAGCTGAAAAGAAAGTAATTTTTACGATCAACATATATCAATCATGTAGGAATAAGTGTCACTGTACAATAGTTAACATGCACATTGTCTATTGTGTATGAATTGGACTACTGAGATATTCAGTTATGTTCTTCACATCACAAAAGGAATAAAAGGGAAACTGTACTATCACTTTAGGATATTCATTCTAGCTAACAAAAAAAGCTGTTCCATCAAGTGCAACACAAGCTGCATCTGCATTTATGACTAAATAATACATATGAAATTAACAACTGAAATGCAGATCATTAAATATAAAATGCCATGTTGCTTAAAATTAAAATACTGTAAGTCTGCCCTAGGAAAAGATGATGTTATATATTTATAACATAATTAGGCATGATGGGCCTAATTATATGTGATTTGCATATTTCATTGGCATTTAGTAATATCATGAAAAACATATGCAAATGAGGGAATATCTAATTACCATTACCCACTTGGTTTAACATAAAAAATGAACTGTGCTTACATACTAGGTTAACTCTCATGTTGAGGACATGCTTATTTTTTTAAGTGCAACTGTCAGGTCAAAACAGTAATAACATCATTACTGAAACAATGACTCAAGCCAAAAAGTAGACCTTGACTTGAATCATTCTCATGTCCACCTTATCATATGATCCAGGGTCACTAGCACAAACTATGTCTAGATTAATATTCCCCTAACATATAACCACTAAAGCATTAGTAGGAGTGATGACTGCCAAGCTATTTCTTCTCTTTAAATGTTGCCATTCAGTATATCATATAACAATGAATGCTGCCATGACTGATTTTACAGTCACACAGTAGAATAAATGCTGCCATAGGATTTGTGAGGCATGGTCATGGTGAGGTGCATCAGGTGACTAAAAAGTGTGAAATTTAAAAACAAAAGGAATTCATGTGTACAAAGGTACAACCACTAGATACGTGAATGCTATGCATCTACCTACTTACAAAACCCTATGCAGGGAAATCAACATGCAAAAAAGGTATGAATCTTTAGCACACTCCTTGAAAAAAAGCACTCTTACTAAAAGTATTCATGACGGAACTAAAAATTAAAAATTACCAACAGTCCAAAGTGCTATGTCTTCCTTTAACATATGGGATCATGGATCTTATAAATGGTGAGGATTCTACATTTTTCTAAATATTTTTTTTTCATTTCTGGGTTCCTAAAACCCCTGTGAACCATTGCTAACCACTGCTAGAGCACATTCACATTTCAAAGTGTATCACACAGAATGGTTCCAGACTGAAAGACAGAAACAAAGAAACATAAAAATTTATGGCAGATAAGGACCACTTGACCTACCTAGTCTTTTCATTTTCCCTACCTACTGTAACATCACAGACCCTACTTAATCTCCAGCTTTACCTCCCCTTCCTTACCACTAAGGTTCCTTTATGCCTATCTCATGCCTTCTTGAATCCAGTTACCATTTTTGCCTCCACCACCTCCGCTGGGAGGCTGTTCCAGGCATTCACTGCTCTTTCTTTGAAGAAGTACTTCCTCACATCTCCCCTGAGTCTAGCCCCCCCAGCTTCATAGCATGTCCCCTTGTTCTTGAGCATCTTTTTGTCAGAAAAATGCTTCCCTCATGAACCTCATTTATATTGTTGAAAGCTTTGGTGAGGTCAATGAACACTGACCCCACCTATTTGCCTTCTTCCAGTGCCTTGTGCGCGTAGTCCATATAGTCCAACAGGGCAGTGGTTCTGTCTGAAGCTGTGCTGATTAGGGCATAGTAGTTGGTATTTGTTGAGGTATTCAATGAGTTGTGCTGCCACTATCTTTTCCAATGCCTTGGAAAGGTTGGAGATTGGTCTATAATTGGCTATACATGTCTTGCCTCAATTTTTATGCACAGGCATCACAAGGGCCTGCTTCCAGATCTCTGGGAATTTAGCAAGAGTCAGTGACTTATTAAATAGCTTTGTTATTGGCATGATGAGAACATCAAGTATGAGGGATAGAAGTTTCATGTCCACCCAATCACTGCCCATTCTGGTCTTGCCTAGCACTTTTTCTTACATGTTTTAGAGCCTCAGTCACCATCACCCTCTTGAAGTAGAAGTCTGGATGTGTGTTCTTCAGTGGCTTGCAGTTGGATTGATTAGCAGCAGGGAGCAGGTAGTCGGGGGGTAATACCGAGGTCAAGTCAGTGAAGGTCATGTTGAATGAGTCCACTATAAGTAGTGTGTCAGTTATGGGGAGCTGTTAATGTTGAGCAGATGAGGGTTCCTCAATCATCCTTCCCAAGGAGGTTTTTAATGTTCTCCCAGAACCTCTTACCATCACCCCAGGAACTGCTAAGCTCTTCCTTGTGGAAGATGGCTTTTGCTTGTTGGATGAGGTTAGTGCAGTGGTTTCTTGTGGCTCTGCAGCACAGGTAATAATGTTTGCTATGGATGGACCTGGCTTTTTCCCCAGAGGCTGTCCTTTTCTTTCGTCAGGTATTTGAAAGTCTCTATCATATCCCCCCCCCTCCTTTTCTCCAGCTTCATGCAGACCCTGCACCATTTTAGTTTCCCTTCTCTGGACCACCTCTACTCTATGTCCTTCTGGAGATGTGGTCTCCAGAACTGAACACAGTAATCTATGTGAGGTCTCAACTGTGATCTATACAGTGGTAACACCACCTCTCTCTTTCTGCTGGTGATAGCATTCTTTGCACACCCTAGCATCCCACTGGATCACCCAACTGCCTTGTCACACTATCTGGCCACCTTTAGGTCATTAGATATGATTACCCGCAGGTATCTTTCCTGTTTGGTGGTTGTTAACAGAACACACTTCATTTTGTACTCTGCCCCTGGGTTTCTGTGCTGCAAGTGCATGATTTTGCACTTTTCCACATTGTATCTCTGCTGTCCCTCCCTTGACCACTCCTGTAGCTTTCTTAGATCTCTATTCATTTTATCCACTCCCCCCTTCCCCAGAGTGTCTACCCTATTACAGATTTTAGTGTCATCCACAAACAGGCATATCTTTCCTTCTAGGCACTCTGCAATGTCACTAATAAAGTTATTAAAGAGGACCGGTCCCAGTACTGATCTCTGTCACCCCGCTGGTCAATCTCCCTTCCTCAGAATGAACATTTTCTACCACTCTCTGTCTCCTGTCCCCTAGCCAATTCCTTACCCAGTTTACCATGTTTGGATCCACTCCTAGGCTGTCTAGCTTTTTTATGAGTCCCCTATGTGGAATGGTGTTGAAGACCTTACTGAAATCTAGGTAGGCCACATCCATCGCTCCACCCTGGTTTAATTCCCTGGTCACCCAGTCAAAGAAATCTATCAGATTTATTTGACATGACATCTCCCCAGTGATTCCATTCTGCCTCAGATCTTGTAAGCCACTGGATTCAAGATGTTCCACAATCCTTTCCTCCAGGAGTGTTTCCATCAGTTTCCTCACCACTGAAGTCAGGCTGAATTTCCTGTAATTGCCAGCCTCCTCCCTGCTACCATTATTGTGAAGTGGGACTACATCTGCCTTCCTGTAGTTCTCTGGAACCACTCCAATCTCCAGGGAGTGGTTAAACAGGGCTGTAAAAGGTGCAACCAGCACCTCTCTGAGCTTCCTCAACATCCTTGGATGTACCCCATCTGGCCCCATTGACTTGTCTACTTTCAGATTTGCAAGTTCCTTTAGGACTCTCACCTCTGTGAATGGACTAATGTCCACCTCCCTTCCTTCGATGCACTTGGCATTTGTCTGTGGTCCCTTGCCTTCCCCTTTCTCTGTGAACACTGAAGAAAAGTATTTCTTCAGGATGAGTGTTTTTTCCTGGTCCCTCTCCACATCCCCCCTTCCCTCCTAAGCTTTACTTTCCCTCCCCGGTCTTTCTTTTTTCACTTGCATACCTGAACACGGTCTTGTGCCTGTTCTTTACTGCCTGTGCTTTTTTTCTCTTCTGTTTGTGCCTTTGCACTCTTAACTGCTTTCACTGCTTCCTTATGTTTTTTTCCTGACACACCTCTTTATCCTCCTCCCTCTGTGTCTCCTCATACCTTCAAAATGCTAACTTTTTTGCTTTTACCTTCCCATCCACCTCTTTTGAAAACCATAGTGGTCTCTTTTTCCTTTTGCTTTTGCTTACTTGCCTGATGCAGAGGATTGTTGCCTTTACTATCACCTCTATTAGATTCATTCACTGTTCCTCCACTCCACCCAAGTCCTCTTCCTCACCAGTGCCTCCCTGAGGTATTCCCCCATCTTTTTTAAATTGTCCCTCCTGAAGTCCAGGACCCTCACCTTTGAGTGTCTTGATTCTGCCACAATGCAAATATTGAACCACACTGTATGGTCATCACTGGTCCCTAGGTAGCCACCCACTGTGACGTCTGCAACCCTATCCCCATTGGTGAGTACAAGGTCTAGTATTGCTACCTTATGAGTGGCTTATTCACTAGTTGCCTGAGGAAAGCCCCCTGCAGGGAGTTCAGGATGACCCTGCTCCTAGCTGAAGCTGTGCCTAGGATGCTCCAGTTTACATTCAGCAGACTGAAGTCACATACCAGCAGCACCTCACCGTTATTTGTCATCCTTTAGATGGCTTCCACCAGACCCTTGTCCAACACCCCCCCAAGCTGTAGGTCTGCAGATTATGCCAGTGTGAATTGCGGCTCCATACTCCATTTCCCAGTACCTCCACCCCTCCCTGTATTCCCTCTGTCTCTGTTCCCTTTATGTTATTCCTCATATAAAGAGCCACTCCTCCCCCTTTCTTTCCCACCCTGTCCTTCCTGAACACAGTATAGCCTGGAATGGTTAAATCTCAGTCATGGTTTACATTGTACCATGACTCTGTAATGGTGACTATGTCCAATGCAGCCTCTGCCATAGTGGCCTCTTGGCCAGGGATTTTATTTCCCAGACTTTGAACATTTGCACACATGGCCTTCCAGGTTCTTCTACCGCTCTGCTTGTCAACCCCTCATTTTCCCTTTTGTCTTCTCTTCTAACCCCCTCTACTCATTCCTGTCTCTTTTCATTTCTACCATTATTTTTGTTGTTGTTTTGTACCCTTGGGGTTTCACTCTTAGGGTTCTCCCTACTGACTATTTTAACTTGTGGGGAGGGGGGAGTTTATGTCTCCCTGCTTCCTTCTCCTCCCCTTCTGGCTACTTTAAATGCTCACCAATAAAAAAATAATGCCCGGCAGGGTGGGTGTTATGGTGGGACAACATCCCACCTTGGGAGTTAGGGCTCAAGGTTGCAGGCCAAGGGCATCCAACACCTGAGAAGGGATATAATCCCAGCATAAGACCATCCCTAGAGGGCATTATTCCTATTATACAATGGCTCATTTTGAAATGAAAGAAAAAAAAAATAAGACAAATATTTTTTGACTTTTTCTTTTCATTTTGGTGTGTGGAGGTATATGTTTCAAACAAAAAGTCCATAGTTCTTGTATTGGCCACTAGATGGTGCTGAGAGTATGTGCTGCATTGTGTTTTTCTTGCTGCAGCTTTCTTGTACATAGAGGTGTACGGCTCTGTATTATTCTGGCATAATAGATGCTGGCACTTGCTGCTGTTCTTTATTTTTGTGTGTGTGTGTTGTTGTTTTTGCCATTAAAATGGAGCTGTTTATTTTTTGAAAGAAGGAGCACCATCGCCAATCAGAAACTGGAGTTACCACATCTATTGTGTGAGGCAGGGAGCATGGCTGTGGACACAATCCGACAGTGGAGCTGCAGTGGTGCTTATGTCAGGGGAAGTTGATTAGAGGTACAGCTTTGCTCTGAGTTGTATTTATGCAGCTTTGTTTGAAAGCTGTATTTTTTTACACTTGTGCAGCACAGGTATTTGCAGGTGAATGAGCATGACACTGTTGTGGGCAAGCACTACAATGGCCACAGTTCCAGAACTTTGTGGTACTGTAATAGCAGTGTTACAGATTTGCATACATTTCTCTAGAAGAGTAATGTTGCCTCAATTTTTTTTAATAGGTGGAAATTAGGAGAGGAAAATGGCATGGTAACATCATCGAGTGGGGAAATGATTAAGTGCTTTACAGTGGCAACTCAGCAACATCTTGGAGTTGGATCATAAACTTGAGGATGACTTCTGTTTGTTTGGGGGGAGTAATCTAATGTTCAAGTGCTATGGTCATGTGTGTGCTGGGACTAGATCTGGCATGTTATGCTGGTATAACATCCCGAATCCAGTCCCAGACTGATCAATCAGAACCCAGCATTCTTTCTTGCTATGGTACAATCAATGAATTTAGTACAATTCATTGATTAATGTGTGGATGCAAAGTGTGAAGTTCCACCAGCGAAGTACAAAATTTTGCCTGCGAATGGAGGAATTTCACCACAAACAGCAGAATTTCACCATTCACAGGCAAAATTCTGCCATTCACAGGTGAAATTCCACCATTCACGGGCAAAATTCTGCACTTCACAACAAAATTCCACAAAGATGATGAAGTTACATAGGTGAGTTTTGAGCCTAGGAGTAAAAATTCACCAATTACTCCACAAAGGCAAATTTGCTGACTTTGTTGGAACTTCACTGATGAATTTCAACTTCACTGCATCCCTTGAAGGCCATTACCCCTGTATAGGCCCTTAGCCCTCCAGTTGAGACACCAGTTCCCAATGTAGCTGAACCCCTCCTCTCTGCAACACTCCTTTAACCATGAGCTTAAACTCTTGGTACAGAGTACCATATCCTCCCCCCTGTCATAGACAGGCAGCACCTCTGAAAATGCCACTGAGCATGCTACCTGCCTAAGACCAAAAAAGTTGAGTGACTTGCAGTATGGAAGTGGTGTCTGTGGGACTAAAACCCAATTCTCCAGGTGTGCAGTTCAGTGCTCTTAACCACTACACTACACTACCTCAAAAACTGCCAGTTTTGACAAAGATTTTGAATTATTAACCAGCATTCTCCCATCAAAATGACACATATAGGGGATTTTATGAATAGCTATTGATGACAATTAGATGTTTTTGGTGCAGTATTAGGTCCTGCTCAGCAATTAAAATCACAAATTGTAGTAAGAAAAAAATAACATTACTCACTGGGAATTCAAAGTCCCCGGAATACCATCCTGGTGCTCTAATTACTGAACTGTAGGCTCAGTCTGTCAGGCAATAAGCTTTATAGGTTGCTAACATTTGCTCTTCCTAGATCGTGATTCTGCCAGGAGTCCCCAGGTCTGCTGGTATTGTACTGGTGCTCTAATGTACTAGTCCACAACTAGTCCACACTGTTAGTTCTCTTCCCTGTTCTCTGCTCACCACTCTCTCATGCCTCTCAGTTCTTCATTTCCATTCTTTGTTCTCTTGTCTCCAATCCCTGTCCCAAGTCTCAAGTCTCCTATAGTATCTTCAGTTTCATTTCTTCTGTATCACTCTTCCACCTGTAGAACTTGTTGGGAAACAAAAAGCTCTTGCAAAGCATACAAGTACTGCTATATAAATTTTCAGAATAGGGTCCATGAATTCATCATGATAACGATGGCATACCTGTTGTATAGAACTGTCAAGCATTACATCATACTGCATTGTTGCTCCTTCACAGCTACACAGCTGCTCTCAGGCAGCCATCTTCATCACCCATCTTCAGCACATCCTCAGATATGGGGAATGCAGACTCAGAATAATGTACCATGGAAGCCATTCTATTTACATGTACAAAGTTTATTTTTTGATTTTGTTTAGAAGACTATATAAAGTTTTGTTTTAAACTCTGAATTTATGGCATATTTTTGTGTGGGTAGTTCCTTACCCATGAGGGATGAATGAGGGGAAGAGCAATTTTTGAGGGGTAAAATGAGGGATGTTCAGTGTAATCAGGGACAGTTGAGAACTACAGTATGCACATAAGGCAAGCAAGGTGTTAAGAGGTCATTTTCATGTCATTATGTGGCCACTAGCAGTCTGCACAATGCCTCAGCACCTTTACATACATGGATGCATTGCAAAGGAAAGTGTTGGGGGCAGCCTCCAGTCACTGAACCCCACCTCATCCATAGTATTCGCAACCAGCAATTATGGAAAGCTATTACAGCCAACTCCTTCACACAACCCCAGTTTGTTTATAAATAATATTCCTGGTGTCCAGAGGTACCTCAAAACTTTATCCATTCCCTGTAGGCAGCATTAGTACAATGATACCTGATGTCCAGAGATCCCTCCCCTTCCCCGTAGCCTCCTGCCCCTCTGTTGGTGGCAAGCACTTGTATTCTGCTCACCTCTCTGGCTATCTGCTGTCTACCTCTAGGGCTGGGTGAAATTTCTAGTACTCTTGTGAAATTGTGCAGACTCGCTGATTTTGCAGTCATGTGATTTTGATGAAATTGTATCAAAATCTGGCTTAATTTTAGTTTACTTTTTTCTGACATTGCATATTTTTCTCCAACTTGCACATTTTTTTAAATTGTGAGTTCTTAAAAATGTACAATTTTGGAAAATAGCACTCTTTTCTCTAAATAACTTATTTTTAAAAATATGAGTTCTTAAAAATATGCAGGTTCAACAAACAGCACAATTTTTTTCTGAAATTGCTCATTTTTTATTTCTTTTTTATTTATGGATTCAGAGAAGACCTTTGAGCACAAGTTCTTTTACAAAGGTTCCACGTCAGGTTGACAGACAATAGACATATTACATCGAGCAGATATAGAATATATATAGGTTACAATATTACAGTGTTATCACTAGTACCATGGAATTAGTAAAGTAAATCAGTAAAGGATATAGAAAAGCAGTGGTGAGCTATGTGGCAAAGCAGAGGAGGACCCCCTTTCGAGTTGACAGGAGACAAAGGAAGGGTAAGCAGCCTTGTGTTGGTGCTTTGTCAAAAATAGGAGTGTGAAATAGTGGCTGGAGGGTGCCAGGGAGGAGGGGGAATGGGGAAGGTGGCACCAGAGCAGAAAAGTGTTTGACCAAATGGTCATACAGGGGAAATGGGGAGGGAAGTGGTGCAGGGATGGAGTTATGATGAAGGGAGGTACCCAAGGGGAACAGCAAGGTTGGCATGCTGAATGCCACATGAGGTGGGGTTGGCACTAGGCATGTCAGAAGAGGTGGGGGCAGGAGGGACCAAGGGGGTGGAGGAAACAGAGTGGATGCCTAGTGTCAATTCAGGGGGCAAGGTGTAGGTTAATGGAGGGGGACAGTACCAAAGCTGGGGAAGAGTGGCTACTATGAATAGCAGACATTAGTTGTACAGAGGAGTGGAGTGCAGCAGTGCTGGCATATGAGCAACTAGGGAGGCTAAAGAGGGGGAGGGACTAGCCTTCAGAGGCAGTCACACTCTGTGATTGATTTAAGGTGTTGCCTTAGTCCAGTTTTGAAGTGTGATAGGCATTTGGAGGTTTGAATGGGCACAGGGATTTTGTTAAGCCACTGGGGAGGCCCTATAGGTGAAGTAGCATTGTTCAAGTGCAGTACGACAGAAAGGTGTTGATAGGGCCCCCCTCATCCTACCTCTGGTGTCATAGAGGGTATCAATCAGTGAGAGGATGTTGGATACATGGGTGGGGGTTGCCCAATAATGCCTTCTTACCCAGGAGGCAGGTTTGGAGATTATCCTTTTCTTTAGAGGCAGCCAATTAGTCTGTTCATACAGACAGCAAGTGTGCGTATGACGATCTGCTGCCAGGGTGAGCCTGAAGGCTTTATTGAGAGCAATATGAATCCTCTTTAGTGCTATATCCATTGCCACTCCATAGACCACAAGGCCATAATCAATGGTTGATAGGATGGAGCTGGAGACTGAGAGGCCTGGTTTGGCATGGATATTTCCAGATAGGAGCAGCAGCATGAATACAACCTTCCTGGCCATAACACTGATGCTTATTGTGGTCCATATCTTCAGCCACCTAAACTTGCTATGAGAGAGGTGGGCAGCTACCAGTGGTAGCTTTGTGGGGGAAATAATCATTAATATGCTCAAGCTGGGGGTGGATGCAAGGGGCCCAGGGTTTGTTGGTGGTATGCAGGTGGAGTACAGCTGGTATCCAAGCAAGGCAGTTGCTGTGGATGTGGTTGACAGCCCATAGTTTCCAAGATATGGTTCTTGTAGAGGTGGCAGTGGTCCATTTTGGTACCAAGGGCCAATGGCACCGAAAGAGGTAACAAAGAGCAGGAAGGAGACTGCATCCCATGTTACAGCAGCAGCTAGCATGGTGAGATCCTGCAAGTGCCATATCACAAAAGGAATATTGGCAGTGAAGAGTGATCAAGGGTGGCATACAGTTAACAATGTAAGATCCTCTTACTTCTTACTTCAGTCACGCTGCAAAAAAAAAAATTCTTAAAACTACAGTTTCAGCAAATAATGCCACAAGCTGAGCATAAAGTTTAGAAACTATGAAAGTTTTAAAACTTTTAACCTGCAAAATTACACAGTTTTACTCATTTTGTGCAAAAAGCCACATAACACTGTGCTCAACTCACAAAACTGCATGTAATTATACTGTAATAGGATGTGGGATAACAGATGGATACAACAGCCAGATATAAAGTTCAGTGCACTATTGACAAGGCGCAATGTTTATTTATTCCAACACCAACAGAAAGGAAATAAAGTAAAAGGCTCAAACTGTGAGCAAAATAAAGGCTATATAAAATGAATAACATTCTGTACCATTGTGGCAAACTTAAACATTCTGTTTCCAACTGTGTGATAAGGTCTTAGAGACCCTTCTCACTCCATGGTCAAAAAACACTGACCCTATCTGAAAAAATGCTGAACAGGTTAGCCCTTTTATACCCGCCCACACAGTCATGTGTCCACAGCATCATCATGTTCATATAAGCTTGTTTTAGAGCTCCATTTAATTTATATAATATAGGAGCTCATATTAATATTCACTACATCAGGTCTGAGCAAACAGAACATATTTTTAGTTATGGAGAACTTTAATCTCAAACAGCAAACATTTCATTCAGGTCTAAAGTAAGGTGTTGCAGTATAAAGGTAGACAATAGAGGCTGCTGCCACCCTATAATGTGAGCACACAGCAACTAGGCAAACAACAGAGCACACACCCTGCTTGCAGGAGTCTGCAGAGCTTTGTTTCCTTTGGGAGTAAATTTTAACTTAGTTTGCTTTCTTTCTTGACTCTCTGGCTGGTTATTTATTATTTTAATACAAGTATGCTTTCTTACCAAGCAAAGGAGACTAACTGAGGTTTTTTAAACTTGCAACATTCACCAGTGCCATAATTTGCACTGCCTAATGAGAAAAGCTTAAGTAGCTCCAGTCAGAACCGCTGAGCAACAGGGAATCAGCTAAACAACTTCTGAAGGAGTTTTTCCCTTTGAAATACTGCCTTTAGCAGCCTGTAAGTTTCCCTTTTAAAGTACATTCAGATTTTAAAATAATAGAGCAGTTTCTGCTGTATTTTAACCAGTATTCTTTGGAAGAAAAACATTGATTTAACTCCTTCCTGATGGCTTGTGTTTCAGCTAACAACTTGAGTGTTGCTCTTACACTCTAATGGGGCTGTAACTTGGGATAGCCTCTCCCATTTCATTTCAGCAGGGGAATAGCATTATTTTATTTAAACAACCCACTGCTTAGACAGCAGGAGTACAAGTGGGCTGCTTGAGTCAAACAGTACTAGTCTGGTTTTTAAATTACCACACTTGTTAATACAGTGAGGCAGCTTCTAAAACCAAACATTCAAATATGTAACTGTGCCAGGTGATTATACAATGCCAGACCCTTTTCTATCACCATGTTTTGACTGCACCTAGCCTTATTTGTGGACCACAGAAAAATTGAAAAACAGCAGAGACAGAAAAGCTTTAAGATGGGGGGGCTCAGTGGTGGTCAACCATCTGAACTAAGAGCATAAAGGACAGTATAAAGACAGGACAGAACTGTTGCAACAGTAGTTTTTAAGAATGAGAAGGTCCAATGCAAGGAACAGGCTTACATTAGCCAGTAGAAATCTATTAACTTCTTTTGAAAGGTTTTGTAACACAGACAGTACCATTCTATATTTCTCCTATAAGGGCACTGTGCTTAGCATCTGCATTTGTAAGGGTTTCACTTAATTAGGCACTTTAAGCACTTTAATCCCCCTGCACTCATGCATTTCATAGCTGCCCATTTATGAGAGCAACAAACATTAGCCAGAACTTCTCTCTTGGGGGGGGCAGAACAGAAGAATTCAGCCTGCAACCCAGGAGCCACCCTCTTACATATACGAAAGTGGCACAATTTCATGAAAAGTGTATGATGCATAGGTGTAAATAAAATATATATTTTAATAATGCACTTGGATTCACCTCAGGCCTTACCCAAAAAGTATTTCATAAATTACTAAAAATAATAACAATTCACATGTGAATATTATCCTATGCTCTCCAGAGTCAAATATAATGGCAAACAACACTGCTTTCCACACTTATAATTATGAAAAATATATATTTTATTTACACCTATACAATAATTCTAAATATTCTCTATTAGCATACATATCAAGCCTAATACTGTAAATATCAACAAAATTGTTTCAGATAATCCAGTAAACTAATAAAACAAATTTTAGCAATTAAGCATTGCAAATGAATACACAATATTCATTATGTTCAATGGTAATAGTTAAACTAAACTTTTGTCATGCTTAGTATTTAACACAACCTTCGTGCATAAGAACAGATATTTATCAGATCAGAATATTAGATTATTTCTGTATAAAACTTATTTTAAAACTTTATAGCATGTAAAATGTATTTTCTATGAGAACTGGTAACAACTCATTACGTTAGTATTTTGTACTATACTTTCATAAACCCAGTTTTAACTTTTCAGATCATGCAAAATGTCTTAGTTCAAAGCTTTTAAGCTATATACCCATGTTCTATAGTTAAAAGTAAATTCCCTTGTTACTTTCCCAGATAAGCCCATTTAAATTACTAAAACTATTAAATGAAATTAATTAGTGAAAGTAATAAAATTATACTTATATTTTTGGTTGTAGAAGTGGTTCTTCTTCTCTCAACTTAGAACTCTTTGTTGAGACTGGCTCTTGATGAAAAGGTCTCTTAGTCAACTAATTTTCTTGACCCTGGAATGTTTTGACATGGACACACCCTGCAAGTTAAACTTTTGCTGAAAGTCACTTTATCAAAAGTCAGTTCTTAGATTTGTAGAACACAGCTTCAATCTGCACAGTCCATAGCAACACTGGATTCAAATAACTTTTTTGTGGATAGCAAACTTGTTTCTGTAACTGGAACTTAATGACTCCTTAATGTTGTACATCTGTTTTTAAAACCATAGGACACTAGACCTTCTTCTGCTCAGCATGCTGTATAGCTTGTGCAAGTTTTAAAGATAAGTCGGTGTCTAGTTATCAGCAGGCAACATTACTTCAGTCTAAATGCTCAGCAAATAAAACACAGACCTTGCTTCATACACAATGAGAATGTCCTTGCATCTGTTTTTTTTTTTACACCTGGATCTTCTGGCAGCACTGCATAAGCTTGGCTATCCTTAGGCTGTCTCAATATTCAAATACAGGCATGGCCCAAAGCTCTTTGGCCTAGCTACAGTATAAAACATTTAGAATGCTTAGTTAAACTAACATAGGTTCTTTTGCATCAATATTTTGGTCCAGACTGAGGTGTGACCAGATAAATTTACTAATATAAAACTGCCCTGGTGATGACATCATCAGATTTTGATTGGCCTTAGTCACTAAAAAGGTAAGATCTCTTAGATGATAAATGATGACATACAGCCATGCCTCTTAAGACATCCCCTTTCTCTTCAGACTTGTTTTTGGTTCTAAACTATGTTTCTTAAAACAATTCTTATTTAACCTAATTTAAACATTAAACTTACAAAGTCAGGCATTTTACATTAAGCAAATCATTTTGGTAGAAGTCTGATATTTGTAAGATTTATACTTTTTTAAATTACACTATTAAAGGTTATAACTTCATAATTTCAACAAAACTTCTTAAAATTAAGTGATAGCCTTGCTCTAAGAATTCTAAGCAACAGCATGATATAAGATTTGTAAAAAAACTCTATTACTAAGGTCTTTAAAACATTACTTTGTTTGTAGAAACACATGAGTTCTTTGTTCTACCCAAAGACATAAATCTTAAACTGTCACAAAGATTCTTTTAAATGTTTTTTTCCTATATAGTAAAAAAATACAGACTTAAGAGTCATTTTCTTAGACTTCTCAAGACGTGAGCTATCATGAGATACTAGATTTGTTTAGTTTTCTAATAAGAAAATTATATTAAATAAGTTTTAATTATAACTCCTGAACTATTCGTTCTGCAGTCATGAAACTTGGAAAGCATTTTTCATCATACTAGTGTCCAGCAACTGTTCAATTTTCATGGTAGCACCATATTGGGTTTTTAAATTATAAGCCACATACTTTTCTTAATATTCAAAGTTTAAATAGAGGAACAGTTTTATTTCCTATAAGTCTCTACCAGTCACATGACCTCCTATCTGATTGTAGTCATGGGTAGCTAGCTCTGGCCAAGACTTCCCTGTACAAACACCCATAAATTTGTTATGCAAGGCTTGAACATCACAGAGATGCTTCTGGTACCAGTTAACTTTGGCTGAAATATTTGTGGAATGTGGCTAGGCCCCTAAGGACAACATCACTCTACAGACTTTATCTGGTTGAAGTCCAGACTCAACTTTGAAGTGTCCACTAATATCCTGGCATAAAAACTAAAATAGAGTCTCATCTTCATTTCCTCAGACCTCATTTACCATATGAAAAAGGGATGCTTAGGGAATAGAGATGTTTTCCCTTTTAAGCACTAAAGCCAGATACCTTGCCTTAAGGTTTAATTAACTCACACTTTTTTGTTTTCTCTTCAGAACTTATACAAACAATAATCTTAACTAGAAATTAGTCCCATATAAAAATCACATAAAATAATAATAATAATTAAAAATGAATTCTTGATAAAAATAAAATCATTTTTCCATCAAGGGTTTTGTCTGTACGTTCCCTTTTGAATTAAAATGCACCCCAAAAATGCATTTGTAATTCAAAGCAATAATCCTACTATATATGGTTATATAGTTTAAAGCACTGCAGGGAAAATGAAACATAAAAGACAAACTTGTGTCATCATGTGGTAACTTATGACACCAGCAGCACATTATATCATCATATATGACATCATAGATGTGACATCACTAGATGACATCATTGGAAACATACCTTTTGCATAGAAATATGTACAGTACTACATGAACTAACATGATTAAACATGATTACAACTATGTACACTTTCAAAATAACATATTTTTTTACATGGTTTGAACATTTTACAAATACAACAAATTATCTTTGTTCATCAACTTTAAAAATTAGCATTACAATTAACATTTTAGTTTAACTCTTGTTCATTATTTCCACTCTTCTTAAATTCTTGTACCTTTTAAGGAGGTATTAAAGCAAAGACTGGGGAGGTATATTGTGACAAAGGTGGATTTAAACTAGATGGAGGGGTGGCAAGTGGACAGCAGGTAGGCAGGGATCTGATAGAGTGGAGCCTACCCCCAGGCTAGCAGGGAAGGACTTGGGGTAGCCAAAAAAGGAGGGAGTAGAAGGAAGGAAATGGAGGCCAATGAAGGGAAAGGGCAGGATGGAGGGTGGCCTCGCTGAATGCAAGAAGCCTAGTCAAAAAATCTGCTGAGTTACAGGCACTTGTAGCGGTGTGGAGGGTGGATATTGCAGCTGTCACAGAAACATGGGCAACTGAGCACCAGAACTGGGATCTGGCAATCCCAGGATACAAAGTATACAGGAAGGACCGTAAGGAAGGAAGGGGCAATGGGGTGGCAGTCTATGTGAGGGACGGGATCAAATGCACAAGGGACAAGGGGGAAGAAAGGAGAACAGAGGCAATCTGGCTGTAGCTCCAAGACTCGAGGGGTAGGACACTGAGGTTTGGGGTGGTATACAGGCCACCATCCCAGTCTGAGGATCTTGACAGGGAATTAGCAGGACAAATCAGAATGGTATATAGAAAAGGGAAGGTGCTCATCGTGGGGGATTTCTACTTGCTGGGAGTTGACTGGAGCATTCCAGTCACCTCCAGTGCTAGGGAGCAAGTGTTCCTGGATGCAATCCAGGAGGGTCTCCTGACACAGTTGGTTAGTGTACCTACTAGGTTAAAGAACACTTTAGATCTGGTGTTGTCGAATATGGAGGCAGTAAGGGAAATAAAGATGGAAGACTTACTAGCTGACAACAATCACCAAACGGTGTGGTTTATATCACAATGTGTGAGGAGCCAGAGAAATCAGTTACTCAGGTAGTAAACTTCAGGGGGAAAGACTTTTGGAGGATGCAGGAAGTACTGAAAGGGAAACTAGAGGGCATAAGGCAGGAGATGGATGCAGAGCAGAAATGGGATATTATTAAAAGGGGTATTAAAGAGGCAACAGAAGCCTGCACCAAGACACAGAATAAGAGGAGCAGAGCAAGAAAACCATGCTGGTTGAACAGTGAGGTTGTGGAGGTGGTGAGGCGCATCAGAGATATAGAAGGACAATGAAGGAAGTGGACAGGGAGGAGTATTCAAGACAGTCCAGGGAGGTGACCAGAAAAGTGAAAGAAGCCAAGGCCCAGAGGGAGCTGAGATTAGTGCAGGGAATTAATGGGGGGGGGACTTTTTCCGATACATCAGGGAGAAAAGGAAGTGCACGGAGACAATAATGTGGATAAAAAGGGGTGGGGAGTGGACAGAAAAGGATGAGGAGCAGGCAGAAGCACTGAATGAATACTTTTGCTCAGTCTTCACAGAAGAAAAGGGGTACCACTACTAACATGGGCTGGGAGGGTGGGGACAGGGGAGAGGAGGCAACAGATGGAAGAATTGAGGAAATTAAGGTCCTAGAGGGACTGAGGGCACTGAAGGCAGACAAGGCACCAGGACCTGATTATATCCACCTCGTGGTGCTGAGGGAGAAGGCGGAGGTGTTGGCAGAGCCACTGGAGGATCTTTACAGCACCTCACTGGAGTCGGGATGGGTGCCACTCGACTAGATGGTGGCACATGTAGTACCATTACATAAGATTGGACCAAGGGATGGACCGGGTAATTATCGCCTGGTAAGTCTCACCTCCATAGTGTGCAAACTCATGGAGACAATACTAAAGGAAGGACTGGTGTTGTATCTGGAGGACAATGCCCTCCAGGATGTGAGGCAGCATGGGTTTGTTTCAGGGAAGTCTTTTCAAACCAACCTGATACAATATTATGACTGGGTGACAGATGAGCTGGATAAGGGTCATGCGGTGGATGTTCTTTACTTGGACTTCAGCAAGGCATTTAATTCTGTGCCTCGTGGGTGGCTTGGGGGAAGCTAACTGGTGTAGGGGTAGGGGCAAAAATGATAAACTGGATTACAAGCTGGCTGAGTGGGAGGCTGCAATGGGTAGTGGTGTGAGGGGAGCTCTCAACTCCAAGGCCAGTGATGAGTGGGGTGCCACATGGCTCTGTGTTGGGGCCAGTATTGTTCAGGCTCTTTATATCAGACATTGCACATTGGGTGGTGAGCAAGATAAGGCTGTTCACTGATGACACCAAAATCAGAGCAGTGGTGAATGGAGAGGAGGGATGGAAGCAGCTGCAGGTTGACCTAAGCAAGCCAGAGGAGTGGTCAGAGAGGTGGCAGCTGGGCTTCAATGCAAAGAAGTGTGAGGTTATGCACTTTGGGGTGAAGAACCCAAAGAGAGAATACTGGCTGGGAGGGGTTAAGCTGGGGATCACTGAGGAGGAGAAGGACCTATGGGTAATGATAGCAGGGACCATGGACAACACTGTCCAGTGCAGGAGAGCAGCTGCAAAAGTAAACAAAATGCTGGGGTGCATAGTGAGGGGTTTTTCATCCAGGCGAAGGGAGGTGATCTTGCCCCTCTACAGGTCACTGGTAAGGCCGCACTTAAAGTATTGTGTGCAGTTTTGGAGGCCATACAGTAGTAGCCACAGACATTGCCAGCTGTTTCCCAAATGTTCTGTGATATTTCTAGAGAAATCTCATGTTTTCTGCATTTCCATAGTAGGGGCAGCAGAAAGAAACTCTTTAGAAATTTCACAAAATATCTGGAAATAGCTGCCAATGTCTGTGGCTACTACTGTACCTAAAGCATGATATCAGGCTACTGGAGGGGTGCAGAGGAGGGCAACAAAGATGATATGTGGAATGGAAGGGACAGACTATGACAGTAGTCTGAGAGACCTGAACATGTACACCCTGGAGGATAGAAGGGACAGGGGGGACATGATAGAGACATTCAAGTATCTGAGGGGAATCAATAAGGATGGGGCAGATGGGGTATTTAAGTTAAGCAGGGGGAGGGTCACCAGTGGGCATGCACTAAGAATAGAGGAGGGAAGATTTAGGAATGAAATGAGGAGACACTATTTCACAGAGAGAGTGGTAGCAAAATGGAATGCCCTACCAGAATGGATGTTATGTAAATCTGTGAACAGTTTCAAAAGGACATGGGACAGGGAACAGGGAGAGTGAGGTGGGGGGAGGTGGGGGTGGCAGTGGGATGACAAATGGGAGGAGGGGTGGGGCAGCTGCAAACTAGGGGTGCTAGCTGCACACTCGAGCAGACTTGGATAGACTGGGTGGTCTGTTTCTGCTGGCACATTCATATGTTTGCATGTTCGTATTATTAGTATTGCAATACAAACAATGCTAGTAGCTACTTACTGTTACATTTCATAAGTTCTGTCCCCCCAATGTGCTGAAGGCACTACTGAACTGGCACTTGTAACTTTTATCAGTGTTTACCAAGATATCATTCCTTGATTGGAAGTTACCATTTTGGTATTACATGGATTTAACTTTAAGCTCTATTTGTAATTTACATTTATAGCAATCATAGTTACATTGGGATTCTTTAAATGAAACTACAAAAGTTTCTACCTTTTTGTTACCTTATTATACTTTTACTAAATTAAAATCAAACCATTTATTATTTCTTTGTCCATTTCTTTTATCAAAATTAACATAAATCAAAAAAGTTTTTACCTGAATTTCTCTTATTTCTCAAGATTTTATTTTTAAATAATCAATTACATATGCTTCTTGAAAACCTCTTTTTTATCTCTTTTAGTTAATATCTTCTGTTAGTCTCGCCAATAACTGGAACAACAAATATCTGAACTATAAAAGGATTTCACCCTTTCACTTTTTGCTAAGCACAGTTAGTTTTAAAAGTGACAGCCTCTGTTTTTGGATTTATGTACTAGGAAAAAACATGCATTACTCTAGTGCACATACCTAGGCACAGTGTATAATGAATGCTCAAATCCATATCACTACTGCAGATTAGGCACAAACAATACAGATTATAACACCATTCCATTAACCTTAACAGAAAATTCATTATCTTTATCTGAAACTGTTGCAGCAAGCACCTCTCCATTTGGCACACTAGAGCGATAATTTATCCAGACCTCAAGTCTGGTGATGTCACTTTATTGGGTAAGAGGTTTCCTTTAATTGTGACCACATAATTTTATTGGCTAGATTTACAGACACACCCAGTTGTACAAATGCATCTATCCCAAGGCATGGGAGATGTCAAACCTTGCATGACATAGAGGACATCATATACTTTTCCTATCTGGAGTTTCTAGGCAAGTGCCTATATTTTTCAAACTTTATTTGTGGTTTGGAAAATTTGTAACCATTCATTTTAAAACTGGGTAAACCTGTGCATTGCTTGGACAACACAGAACTTCACAAGCTCTGTTGTTGTCTTGCATTTTGGATTTATCTCTGGTTTTATTGAGTGGCACCTGTTTTCCACAGTTCTCAGTGGGTCTGGTACTTAAGAGTTTAATGTTTCTGTCAAATACAGGATGGCACTGGGAAAAATAGGACTTACTTTCTTTGTGAAGAAAGCTAGGCATCTGTCTTAGTTATAGATTCGTCACATCTTGTTTTGACACACAAGCCACATAAGCTTTACTTCTTCATTTAACCAATTTTTAGAATTACCAAAACTAAATTTCTCACTTATTTTAAATCCTACAAAATTCAGTTTAATTATTAAATTATTTTGTTCACAGTAGCATGAATATCATTGTTTTCTGTGTACTTATCTAGGTGCTTGTCACAGGTATCAGAAGAGAATTGTTATCTGTGAAATTAACTAAGTGTAGAAAGATTTGCAAAGTAGGGGGAGTGGCTTAGCTATAAGGAGCCAGGTTAAAACCAGATTTAAACACTGCCCTAGATAGCTTCTGCCAGAGAACAGACAGAACACCAGGAGGAAGGAGCTACTGGTATAACTAAAGCTTCTCTACTGGGACTATATTGCCCTCCTTCCCTTCCCTCCACCCCTAGCCTAAACCAGTTCTACTTTTATAGGCTCATGATTTAACTGACAACAGGAACTTCCTGTTTGGGAGTAGGAAGTGAGTGATCACAAAGCCACCAAAGACTCACCATCCTAGAAGAGCAAGAGTAGCTCTCCGTCCCCCCCCCAGCTGCTGAAGGTCTGACTCTGAGCAAGTAAGGAGACTACTGAGAAATATAGGAACTTCTTGTCTCAGAACAGGAAGATCAAGAGCTAAAAGGGCACAGAGGAAATAAGTAAGAATGGAGAGAAAAAAAGAAATAAACAAACAGAGGAAAGAGTAAGTATTCCAACAACAGTTAGGGGGCCAGAAAAAAGACGTGATGGGAGTGGTGCAGTGCACTGGCTGTGGAGCAGCAGTTTCCCGGGAGACGTTCTGGAGGATGCAGTGTTCTCCCATCTGCAGGCACCTCTCTGGGCTGAGGGAGGAGGCTGCTCATCTCCAGGTTGAGTTGGCCAGGATTTGTGGGACCTCCTTTCCCAGCCAGGGACCACCAGGGTCACTGCTGTTGCCTCAGAGGTTGCCAAGAAAGAGGAGCGGATGGACCACAGTGGGCTCAGGGAGGGTGAGGGTGGTGGAACAGAGGCACATCCCTCCAGTTGTACCTCTCCACAATTTCTATGCTGTTCTGGAAAAGTGTGGTTCCTCCATGGAGACACCCACAGTGGAGACCAAGGAGGATGCTGGGAACCTCCACAAAGGAAACCCACAGGAGGGTGGCATGGGACCCCACAGGAGAAGGAAACAACTCCTGGTGGGGGACCTATTGTTAGAAGGTAGAACTGGGGAGGAAGGGAGAGGGAGGTAAGGTGCCTGCCTAGCACCATGGCTTGAGGACAGGGAGCAAATCATCAGGATCGCAGGGAAGCTGCACAGGGGGGAGCTGGATGTCATTGTCCACCTAGGGAGAAATGACCTGGCTAAGAAAGGGATCAGAGCAGTGCAAGAAGCATTTGTGGAGATGGGAAGGGGCCTTAGACAAATAGCACACACAGTAACCTTCTTGGAGGTGCTGCCTGTCTATGTCATGGTGAGGCTAGGGTGCTCCACACCACAGGATTCAATCAGTGGTTGAAAAACTGGTGCAGAGCTCAGAGATTTAGTTTCATTGGGGACCGGGGGTCCACCTGGAGGGATGCAGGCCTATACTGGCATGATGGTCTGCATCTGTCCGGGAGGGGAACCAGGATTCTAGGTGATAGGTTTAAATACTTCATTGGCAAGCATTTATACTAGCCAAGAGGGGAGGCACTAAAAAGGAGCTGGGAAATCCTAGCCCCCAAAAAATCAGGGTACTAAGTGAAGTACACACCAACATAGAGATGTCAATAGGGAGAAGCACAGGGGTAAATGGAGAAAGTGACAAATGCAATAAGGACAGGGATGAGGCAAAAAGGGGTAAGGCCATCAAGAAATGGAGAGTAATGAGTACCAATGCCCATAGTCTGTGCAACAAGCTCCCTGAACTGGTGGCCCTGATGGAAGAGGGATGCCTGGATATCATAGCAGTCACAGAAATGTGGTACACATAGAACCATGACTGGGATGTTAACATACCAGGGTACACAACCTACAGGAGAGACAGGGAGGGCAGAAGAGGGTGGAGTAGCTCTCTATGCAAGGGAAAGGATAAAAGCAACTGAACAAAAGAGTAAAGAGGGAGGGGAGGAGAGGAGGCACTGTGGGTCATCTTAGAGACTGGAAATGGCACCAAATCCTCACAGGGATTGTATATAGACCCACATGTCAGGGGAAGGGACAAGGATATGATAGAAGGCATACTTAGGATGGCAGAGAAAGGGGAGATACTATTGATGGGGGACCTTAATATGCCAGATGTTAAATGGAGCACCTTTGCTGCAGCCACATCCAAAAGCAGTGCCATTTTTGATGACCTTCAGGTGGCATGCCTCAGACAGCTAGTTTTGGAACCTACTCATGAGGGAGCAATCTTACACCTCGTACTCTCAAATGGGGACAGTGAGAGGATCTCAGATCTAGAAGTTGGTAGCCATTTGGGAACAAGTGGCCACCAAACAGTATGGTTCACGATAAACTGAGCTTTAGAGTCAAGCCATACAAAAGTGAGGGTTCTGGACTTCAGGAGGGCTGACTTTGGCAAGATGGTAGAGTGCCTTAGAAAAGTACTAGCAAACAGGCTAGAAGGAGGGGTGGAGCAACAATGGGGAAATATCAAAACTGCCATCACAGAGGCAACAAGCCTTTGTGTGAAGCAAATAAACAAATCAAAATGAAAGAAAAAACCACTACGGTTCTAAAAAGAGGTGGCGGTGAAGGTAGGGAGAAAAATATAGCATTCAGGAAGTATAAGGAAGCACAGAAGGAGCAGAACAGAGAATTGTACCAGTTAAGGCAGAAGGAAGCAGGGAGGGTAGTCAGAAAAGCAAAGGCACAAACTGAGGAAAAGATAGCCAACTTGGTTAAGAAAGGGGATAAAACCTTTTATTGGTATATCAGGGAGAATAGAAAGACAAAGGGAGGGATAGTGAGGCTGAATAGAATGGATGGTGAGTGGGCAGAGAGTGACAGTGAAAAAGAAGGGATACTGAATGAATACTTCTGTTCAGTATTCACAAAAGAGGAAGTGGAGGAGGTGCCTAATCTAATTAACAGAAGCACTCTGGAGAGGGGGGTCAATCCCAGTCCTTTCACAGAACAAAGGGTTCTGAAAGAACTCCTAAAACTGAAGGTGGACAAAGCAATGGGGCCAGATGGCATTCACCCCAGAATTCTAAAAGAATTAAGCAGAGAACTGGTGACACCACTGACTACCCTTTTTAACAAATCATGGGAGGATGGTGTGGTACCTGAGGAATGGAAGAAGGCTGATGTGATTACCCTTCACAAAAGTGGGACCAAGACAGAGGCAGGAAACTACAGACCTGTCAGTTTGACCTCTGTGGGAGGGAAAGTGATGGAATCACTTCTGAAGGAAATAATTGTTGAGTACCTAGAGGCCAGTGGGGCACAGGACCCAAGGCAGCATGGGTTCACAGTGGGAAGGTCATGTCAGATGAATCTAAATAATTTCTTTGACTGGGTGACCAAAGTAGTAGACCAGGAAGGGGCTGTGGATATGGTCTACCTAGACTTTAGCAAGGCATTTGACACAGTCCCACACAAAAAATTAGTAGTCAAATTAACCAGCCTGGGAGTGCGTCCCAGGATGGTAGCCTGAGTAAAACATTGGCTGAACAACAGGACACAGAAGGTAATTGTAAATGGAGTCCACTCTGAAGAAAGAGGGGTTGCTAGTAGGGTACCGCAGGGTTCAGTACTGGGTCCAGTTCTTTTTAATGTCTTTATAAGTGACATTGCAGAGGGACTGGAAGGAAAAGTAAGCCTCTTTGCAGATGACTCAAAGATCTGCAACAGGGTTGATACACAAGGAGGTGTGGAAAGGATGAGAAGGGACTTGGCAAGGTTGGAGGAATTGTCAGAATTATGGCAGCTTGGATTCACTGCAAAGAAGTGCAAAATAATGCACATGGGAAACAAAAACCCAGGGGAAGATTACACAATGGGGTGGAGGTAGTAACAACAACAAAAATGGAAAGGGACCTGTGAGTAATCATATCAGATGATCTTAAGGTTGGCAAGCAATGTGAGAAGGCAGTAGGGATGGCTGGGGGGATACTGGGACATATAGGGAGAGGCATCACCAGCAGAAAACAGGAAGTTGTTATCCTCCTGTACAGACAGTTGGGGTGACCCCATCTGGAGTACTGCATCCAATTCTGGAGACCCCATCTCCACAAGGACATAGACAGGATGGAGGCAGTTCAGAGGAGGGCAACTAAAATGGTGCAGGGTCTGCAAGAGAAGCCATATGAGGAGAGACTAAAGGAGCTTAATATGCATACCCTTGAGGAAAGGAGGGAGAGGGAGGACATGATAGAAATGTTTAAATACCTCAGTGGAACCAACAAAGTCCAAGAGGGTAGAATCTTTCAGAAAAAGAGATGTGCAAGAATAAGGGGACACAATTTGAAGATAGAGGGGGGGGTGGCTCGTGGGCAATATGAGGAAGTATTTTTTCAGAGAGAGGATGGTGGACACATGGAACAGCCTTCCTGATGAGGTTGTGGGGTCTAAAACTGTGGGAGAATTCAAGAATGCATGGGACAGACATAAGAACATTTTTGTGGGTGGTAGGAAGAAATAGGCTGTTGGTTAAATAGGATCTGCAGCTTATCCTTTAGGTAGGAAAATGGGCAGACTTGGTGGGCCAAGCGGTCCTTATCTGCCGTCAAAGTCTATGTTTCTGTTTCTATGTTACTGACTCTTTCTAAATGGAATAGTTCTCTTCACCTGTGGCCATAAGATTTTCTGGCCATAACCTAGAATAGGTTTAAACCTCTTCAGAAGGCCATTTCCAATGAAGAAATCATTACCTGTTTTGTTAATAACATACACTGGATGTTTAATCACCATTTTACCAAATCTCAATTTTAACCAGACTTTACCTAAGGTCTTCTGAGCTTCCTGTCCATAACCTTCAATTTGTATGCTGTCCAGAAGGGGTTTCAGCTTCTTGGAGTCACCTAAGGTGTTTGTTACTTTATCATAGAGGCTTTTAGACATGAGACTTACTTCAGCCCCAGAATCAAGCAAAGCCTTATGATTTACACTGTTCTCAAAGTTTATGTCACAGTAAAATCTTTCTGCTTTTCCTTTGGAAATTAAGTTGCCCAGGTAGAATTTGTCTTTCTTTTCTGGCAAAACAACAGTTTTACAATGACATTTTACACTCTTGTTGATACTAGTATTTTCAACTTCACTTGGCATATCATTTTTAAATCTCTTTCCAATCGCATCATCTTTTTTGACCATAGCAGTTTCTGTAACCATGTCAGTAATAATGTGAATAGGATCTACAAGTCATATAGCACTACTAGTCACATCTGCACTGGGTACAGTTGAGAATGTATTTTTCACAGGAGATGACTGAGAAACTTGGAGTACATAGCTTTGTATAAGAGCTTGTATTTCCTCTAGTTCTTTTCTTAATTTCTCCAGTTCCTTCTGTGAATTATTAGTAATTTTCTCTAGTCTTGTACAACTATGTCTAGACCTGTTTTGAGTTTCACTGTAACATTGCTGATCATAGAATAGTGGTTCCCCATGTGATCAGTTTTGTTACCATGCTCACAGCCATACTTTGCATCTGAACTGCCCCCGCAGGAAAGACTCCAGTGTTAGTATTGGTTTGAGTTTTGATAAGGCTGCTGAGTCCCAGTTTGACCAAACGTGTGCTTCGATTGTTTTTCTTTCTTTGTCAGAGGTAAATTCTCTCCCCCCTTAGCCAGAATATTAGAGGTGGTAGTCCACAACACCTTAGCTTGAGGCACAGAGGAACTCCCTTTTTGCCAAAGTTTGTATTTTTTCTTGTTTTTCTTGAATGTTTCATGCTCTGAATCAGAATACAATTTCCCTCTCTGTCTGGGAAATTTTATTTTTGCTCTGAGGCAATTCATTTTCTGAGTCAGATGATACACCAATGATATACCAGGATCAGTCAAACAATCTAACCTTTCATATGCTTTCATTTTTCCTTTAACTTGACTTTTACTTTGTAAACTTTCATACTTTTCTCTTATTTCAGCCAAATCTTTGTTAACTTGTGCATAAGCATCTGTTAGCTAACATTTTCTCTTCTCAGATTCAAACACTGTTCTTGACATTGTCTAGCTGCATTAAATTCACTTTGCAAGACAGCATTTTCAACCTTTAGCTTGACTAAGTCACAGTAGTTATTAGAAAGGTCATTTTAATGCTCCTGTAAAAGTTTTTCTAAAATGTCTACTTGACCTACACACCTACCACACTCAAAATATTTATCCTCCAACATTTTCTCCAGCTGTTGTATTCTTTCATTTTTACTTTTAATAAAAGTTAGCTGTGCTGGGGTATAAATTATTGTCTCAGTGATAAGCATATGTGCAGTTATAGCTAATGTTGTCATGGCTATGCAATAATGATAACAGACTTTAACAACAACAATTAAGTATTCTTTTGAAGAACAGATGAAATAGCAATAACTTCTTGCACAACAATTTAAACAAAAAAAATATTTTTTCTTGAGGCTTTAAAAGTTCTTTTTTTCCTTTGCTTGCTGCTTTACTGTTAGTCAGTGATTCTATTCTGTCACTTGTATGCTTTAGCTCCCTTTTCTTTTGCTTAAGGTAGTTTCAGACTCAGAAAAACAAAACAGAAAAGTATTATTTCTGTAACTTAGAAATATTGCAAATACAAATAATAAAAACATTAATTTTATACACTGTAAGTGTGGCTTGTTATTTACTAATAATTATATCATAGATGAGAATCCCAAAGATGTAACTCATCTGCTATATAATTGTTAGTAAATACCAATCCACACGTACAGTGTATGAAAAACAAATGTTATTATTGTTAGTATTTGCAAGATTTCTAAATTGCAGAAATAATACTTTTCTGTTTTGTTTTTCCAAGTCTGAAGTAACCTTATGCAAAATAAAAGGGAGCTAAAGCTAGAAGTGTACAGAACAGAATCACTGACTAACAATAAATCAGCAAGAAAAGAAAAAAAGAACTTTTAAAGCCTCAAGAAAAAAAAATGTTTTGTTTAAATTGTTGTGTAAGAAGTTCTTGCTATTTCATCTGTTGTTCAAAAGAATACGTAATTGTTGCTGTTAAAGTCTGTAATCACTATTGCATAGCCATGACAACATTAGCTGCAACTGCAGATATGCTTAACACTGAGACAGTAATTTTATACCCCAGTACAGCTGCCTTTTATTAAAAGTAGAAATGAAAGAATAAAACAGCTGAAAAAAATGTTGAAAGATAACATTTTTTGAGTGTGGTAGGTTTGCAGACCAGGTTGAGATTTTAGGAAAGCTTTTACAAGACAGTAAAAATAACCTTTCTAATACCTACTGTGACTTAGTTAAGCTAAAGGCTAAAAATGCTGTCTTGCAAAGTGAGTTACAACAGTGTCAAGAACAGTGTTTAAATTTGAAAACAGAAAATATTGAACTATCAGATGCTTATGCACAGATGAACAAAGATTTGACTGAATTAAAAGAAAAGTATGAACGTTTACAGAGTGAAAGTCAAGTTAAAGGAAAAATGAAAGCATTTGAAAGGTTAGATTGTTTGATTGATTCTGGTATATCATTGGATGTATCATCTGACTCAGAAAATGAATTACCTCAGAGCAAAAATGAAATTACCCCTAGACTTAAAAGGAACTTGTATTCTGATTCAGAGTATGAAACATTCAAGAAATACAAGAAAAAGCATAAAATTAGGCAAAAAGGGAGTTCCTCTGTACTGCAAGCTAAGGTGTTAAAGGCTACCACCTCTAATACTCTGGCTAAGGGAAGAGAGGATTTACCAATGTCTAACAAAGAAAAACAATTGAAGCTCATGCTTGGTTCAACTGGGGATTGTCAACCTTATCAAGAGTCAGACCAATGCCAACACTGGAGTCCCTCTCAAAAGGGAGGAGGCCCAAGTGCAAGGTATGGCTGTGAGCATGATAACAAAACTGACCACAGGGGTGCCACTATCCTAACTATGATCAGCAATGTTACATTGCAACTCAAACAGGTCTAGACATAATTGTACACTGCTAGAGGATTCACAGACTAAGAAAGAAAAGGAGAAATTGTTATAGGAACTACAGGAAATATGAGCTCTTATTCAAAGCTATGTACTCCAAGTTTTTCAGTCACATCCTGACTTTCTCTTTTTATAAAAAATCCTTCCTCAACTGTACCCTGTACAGATGAGACTAGTAGTGTTATGTGACTTTTAGATCCTGTCCACTCTATTGCTGACATGGTTACAGAAACTGCTATTGTCAAAAAAGATAATGAGATTGGAATAAGATTTAAAAAGGAGATGCCAAGTAAAGTTAAAGATACTGGCTCTGTGCTGTGATTAGCCTTTCTTAAAAGGGTCCCAGAGATAGTACCACCATAGTGTAAATTGTCATTGTAAAACTGTAGTGTTGCCAGACAAGAAAGACAAATTCTACCAGGGCAACTTAATTCCCAAAGGAAAAGCAAAAAGATTGTACTGTGACATAAACATTGAGAGCAGTCTGAATCATAAGGCTTTGCTTAATTCTGGGGCTGAAGTAAGTCTCATGTCTAAAAGCCTCTATGATAAAGTGACTGATACCTAAGATGACTCCAAGAACTGAAAACCCTTAGTGACAGCTTACAAATTGTAGGTTATGAAGAGGAAGCTCAGAAGACCTTAGGTAAAGTTTGGTTGAAATTGAAATTTGGTAAAATGGTGATTAAACATGTAGTGTATGTTACCAACAAAGCAGGTAATGATTTCTTAATTGGAAATAACCTTCTAAAGAGGTTTAAACCTATTATAGACTATGGCCACAAAATTTTATGGTCACAGGTGAAGAGGCCTATTCCATTTAGAAAGAGTCAGTAAAATTTCTAGACAATGAAATTCATGCTACTGTAAGAACATTATTTAATGATTAAACTGAATTTTGTAGGTTCTTATGTGGCTTGTGTGTCAAATCAAGATGTAATAAATCTTTAATTAAGACAGATGCCTAGCTTTCTTCACAAAGAAAGTAAGTTCTGTTTTTTCCAGTGCCACCCTGTTTTTGACAAACACATTAAACTATTAAGTACCAGACCCACTGAGGACTGTGGAAAAGAGGTGCCACTCAATAAAACCAGAGGTAAAGCCACAATGCCAGACAACAACAGTGCTTGCAAAGTTCTATATTGTCCAAGCAGTGCACAGGTTTACCCAGTTTTAAAATGAATGGTTACAAACCACAAATAACATTTGAAAAGTATAGGCACTTGCCTTGAAACTCCAGATAGGAATAGTATACTATATCCTCTATGTCATACACGGTTTGACATCTCCCATGCCTTGGGATAGGTGCACTTGTATAACTGAGTGTGTATATAAACCTAACCAATAAAATTATGTGGTCACAATTAAGGGAGCACCCTTACCCAATAAAGTGAACACATCAGTCTTGAGGTCTGGATAAAGTATCCCTCAAGTGTGCCAAATGGTGAATGTGCCCACTGCAAGAGTCACAGATAAAGGAATTTTATGTTAAGGTTAATGGAAAGGTGTCCTATAAACTATATTGTGTGTACCTAACCAGCAGTAGTAATATGGATTTAAATATCCATTACAGACTGTGTCTAGGTATGTGCACTGCAATAATGCATGTTTTTCCCTAGTACATAAATCCAAAAACAGGGCCTGTCACTTTTAACTGTGGTTAGCAAAAAGTGAAAGGTGGGAAGTCCTTTAAAGTTCAGATACTTGTTGTTCCAATTATTGTGGAGACTAACAGAAGGGTTACCTAAAAAGAGGGAGAAAAAAAAAGGTTTTCAAGAAGCATATTTTCTTGATGATTAAAAACTAAAATGGTTAACAATAAGAAGAATAAAATGATGAGAACTATGATAAATTCAGATAAACTTTTTTTATTCATAGTATTTTGATGTCAAAGAAATAATAAAAAAGTTTGATTTTGATTTAGTAGAAATATAATGAGTTAACAAAATGTTAACTTTTTTGTATTTTCATTTAAGGAATCCTAATGTAACTATGATTGCTATAAAAGTAAACTACAAACAGAGTTTAAACTTAATCTGTGTGATACCACAAAGGTAACTTCTAATCAAGGAATGATATCTTGGTAAACACTGGTAAACGTTAGATGTGCTAGTTGAGTAGTGTCTTCAGCACATACAGGGGACATAACTTATGAAATGTAATATAGCAATAAGTAACTACTAGCCTTATTTGTACTGTAAGACTAAAAATCTAAAAAGGTACAAGAGTTTAAGAAGAGTGGAAATAATGAACAAGAGTTAAACTAAAAAGTTGATTGCAATGCTGATTTTTAAAGTTGATGAACAAAAATAATTTGTTGTATTTGTAAAATGTTCAAAACAATGTAAAGAATATGTTATTTTGAAAGTGTACATAGTTGTAATCATGTTAAATCTTGTTAGTTCATGTAGTACTGTACACATATCTATGCAAAATAGTATGTCTCCAATGATGTCATCTAGTGACGTGACATCTATGATGTCACATCCTATGATGTCATAAGTGATTATGTAATGTGCTGATAATGTCATGTTACCACATGATGATGCAACTTTGTCTTTTATGTTTCATTTTCCACTGCAATGCTTATAACTATATACCCATATATAGTAGGATTATAGTTTTGAATTACAAATGCATTTTTGGGGTGCATTTTAATTCAAAAGGGGTGAATGTGGGAACAAAACCCGTGATGGAAAAAATATTTTATTTTTATTATCAAGAGTTTATTTTTTAATTATTATTATTATTTCATGTGATTTTATAAGATATTAAGATGGGAAATGTTTACTCTAATTTCTGGTTAAGATTAATGTTAAGATTAATGTTGATTAAGTCTTAAAAACGTTAAAATAGAGGAATGATTCCATTTAAAATGGAGACAGTTTTAGAGTTCAGAAAAAAAGTGTGTTCCAGTAAAGTCTTTTTTTAAATTGGAAGTCCCATGAGAGGGGCCTAGCCACATTCCAGAAATACTTCAGCCAAAGTTAGTTGGTACTAAAGAAGCATCCCTGTGATGTGACTAATTTATAGCCATGTGTTTGAATCCAGGCTAGAATGGATATTTCAGAGCTAGGTATCCATGACTACAATCAGATATGAAACCAGTGACTGGTACATACTTATAGAAAGAGAAAGAAAATTTCCTCTGTTTAAACTTTGAATATTAAGAAAAGTATTTGGCTTATAACTTAAAAACCCAATATGGTGCCACCACGAAAATTGGATAGTTCCTGGACACTAGCATGATAAATAAGCTTACGTAGTTTCATGATTGCAGAATGAATAATTCAGGAGTTATAATTAAAACTTATTTTAATATAATTGTCTTATTAAAAACTAGACATATCTAGTATCTCGTGATAGCTCACATCTTGAGAAATCTAAGAATAAGACTCTGAAGTCTGTATTTTGTTGCTATATAGAGAAAAAAATCTAAAAACCATCTAAAAGAATCTTTGAGACAGTTTAAGACTTATGTCTTTACATAGAACAAAGAACCTATCTATTTCTACAAAAAAAGTAATGTTTTAAAGACTTTAAGAATGGATTTTTCTTAAAAATCTTATATCATTCTGTTGCTTAGAATACTTAGAACAAGACTATCACTTTATTTTAAGAAGTTTTATTGAAATTATGAAGTTATAACCCTTAATGGTGTAATTTAAAAAGTAGCCATGTAACAAATATCAAAGGTATACCAAAGCGATTTGCTTAATGTAAAATGCCTGAATATGTAAGTTTAATGTTTAGATTAGGTTAAATGAAAATTTTATTAAGGAAAATAATTTTGAACCAAAAACAAGTCTGAAGAAAAAAGGGGATGTCTTAAGAGGCATCTCTGTATGTCATCATTTATCATCTAAGAAGTCCTACCTTTGTAGTGACTCAGGCCAATCAAAATTTGGTGATGACATCACCAGGGCAGTTTTATATTAGTGAATTTGTCTGGTCACATCTCAGTCTGGACCAAAATATCGATGCAAAAGGAACTATGTTAGTTTAATTAAGAATTCTAATGGCTTTATATTGTAGCTAGGCCAATGAGCATTGGGCCATGCCTGTATCTGAATACTGGAACAGTGTAAGGATAGCCAAAAGCTTATGCAGTGCTGCCAGAAGATCCAGGTGCAAAAACTAGATGCAAGGACATTTTCATTCTGTATGAAACAAGGTATGTGTTTTATTTGCTGAGCATTTTGACTGAAGTAATGTTGTCTGCTGATGACTAGTCACAGACTTATCTTTAAAACTCGCACAAGCTATACAGCATGCTGAGCAGAAGGAGGTCTAGTGTCCTAAGGTTTTAATAGCAGATGTACAACATGAAGGAGTCATTATGTTCCAGTTACAGAAACAACTTTGCTATCCACAAGAATGTTTTTTGTATCCAGTATTGCTATGAACTGTGCAGATTGAAGCTGTGTGCTATAAATCCAAGAACTGACTTTTGCTAAAGTGACTTTCAGCAAAAGTTTAACTTTCAGAGTGTGTCCATGCCAAAACATTTCAGGGTCAAGAAAATTAGCTGACTAAGAGACCTTTTCATCAAGAGCCAGACTCAACCAAGAGTTCTAAGTTGAGAGAAGAACTTCTACAACCAGAAATATAAGCATAATTGTATGATTTTCACTCATTTCAATTAATAGTCTTGGTAATTTAAATTGACTTATCTGGGAAAGTAGCAAGGAAACTTACTTTTAACTATAGAATCTGGGTATACAGCTTAAAAGCTTTGAACTAAGAAATTTTGCATGATTTGAAAAATTGAACCTAAGTTTTATGAGCGTGGAGTATAAAACACTAATGTAATGAGTTGTCACCAGTTCTCATAGAAAATACATTTTACATGCTATAAAGTTTTGAAACAAGTTTTATACAGAAATAATCTGAAATATTGATCTTAATAAGTATAATTTCTTATGCATGAAGTTTATGTTAAATACTAAGTATGATAAAAGTTTAGTTTATTACCATTTATCATAATGGATATTGCTTATTCATTTGCATTGTTCATTTGTTAAATTTGTTTTATTAGTGTGCTGGATTATCTGAAACAATTTTGCTGATGTTTACAATATTAGGCTTGATATTTATACTAGTGAGGAATATTTAGAATTATTGTATAGGTGTACATAAAATATTGATTTTTCATAATTATAAGTGTGGAAAGCAGTGTCAGTTGCTGTTATATTTGAATCTGGAGAACATAGGATAATATCATATGTGAATTGTTATTATTTTTGGTAGTTTATGAAAGTAATTTTTGGATAACGCCCGAGGTGAATCTAAGTGCATTATTATAAACAAAAGTGGTATTATAAGCCTTTGTTCTGACATTTTATGTCAGACAAAGGTTTATATCAGTTTTTGCAATGATGCACTTGGATTCACCTCGGGCCTTACCCAAACATTATTTCATAAATTACAAAAATAATAATATTCAAATATGATATTATCCTATGCTCTCCAGATTCAAAAATGACGGTGAATAACACTGTTGCCACACTTTGGATTATAAGAGATAAATACATATTTTAGTCACATATGTACAAGCCCTAAATATTCATAATTAGCATAAATATCAAGCATAATAAAAATAATGTAAACGTAAATAGTAAGGTAAACAAAACAACAGGTTTTAGAAAATCAAGTAAATCAAATAAAACAAATTTCAATAAATAAGCAATGCAAATGAATACACCAAGGTGAATCTAAGTGCATTATATATACTGAGACTGCTCCTTCCTGGTCGGGAGCAAATAAATGACAGTTTATACTATTTCTTCAGCATACTTATAAATATCATGACCTTTTCTTTTTAGTATAAATTTGCAACTCATTACACTAGTGTCTCAGGTTGTATCTTTGTATAATAATTGTTTTAAACTTTAGCATGCAAGAATAATAATAATAATTCTTTATTTATAGTGCGCATTTCAAAACCAAGGTGCATAACAGTCAGAACAATTAAAACATATAAAAACATCATCACGTTCAATAAATACAAACATCTCAGCCAACATCTTCACTATATGCTTTATTCCACAGGAAAGTTTTTAGGGCCTGTTTTAATCCCCCCACAGTCACGCACTCCCTGATCCGATGGGGTAGAGAATTCCAGAGGGTCAGGGCCACAAACATAAATGCGCTTCCACAGATTTTAAAGTCACCCTCAGAATCTCTAGCAACCCCTCATTGGCCAAGCGAAGTAGTCCCTCAGGGTGATAAGGAAGCAGGAGCTCTTTCAGGTAGTCATGGCCCAGTCTTTGTAGGGCTTTGTATGTCAGTAACCCGACACAGGTCCTCACTCACCAAAGGATCAGGCAGTTCCTTCTGCATTGTATGAAAAGTGTATGAAATGGATTTTCACAAATTTTGTCCAGCAGCATCTGCCTCTCACATCCATATATTACTATAATATTGTGATACAAGACTTGTGGACTGGAAATAAAGTCTGCATAATGCAGTACTATGCACGCACATCGCAGGCATTTATCATCCACGATATTTTTCTTTTACTCCTAATTTTGCTGAATTAAAATCTTTTTCTCTTTTGTTAGCAAAGTTGGATGAAAGCTTTTTACCCACCTAATAACCACATTACAGATGACTTGTAGCTCTCATCCAGAAAGGATGTTTGGCAATTTGCCTACAGAACATCTGTTTTGGGTGGTGTTACATGTGAAAAGATCACACCTTAGGTTCTTTGCATGGTATGCTGGACAAAGAAAGTAACAACAAGTAGAAGTAATAAAAGAAGTTTATTACAATACTCATGCCATAACAAGTGAAGCAAAGCAATCACAAGGCAACAAATTTCCCACCATTCATCGAGTATGGTCTCTTTCTCTCCTAGGAGCTGGTGTGCCTACAATTATATATATAAAACTGATAAAAGTACAGTTACAGATATGATAAACATACAACATTGGATAAGGCATGTAAATAAGGTGGCTCCCTTGGACAATTACATAGGAAATAATGAAGAATCTCTGAACAAAGGAAACTCATAGTCAGCAACCTGTTGTCTAGTCTTATTTCCAGACAATGAGTCTGGAAATGTTTGCAACGTAATCATAAAAGCACACAGTGTGTCACAATAGTGGAAAACTACAGAGTATGAGTGATTAAGAGTATAAAGAATATATGGCAGAAACATATTGTATAGGTAAATGCATTACATACAAAAATGAGCATAACAACTATAATAAAGAACACTAATATAAGTTATAAAACAAGATAAAACATTATAAGACTGTGTATAAGGTTATGGTTACATGTGGGTCAGTTGGTGGTATATAACCCAAGCATAACAGTGAGAAGTATGAGTCATCAGTAAAGTGGTCAAAAATTAGGAGGTGGTGCCAGCCTAGTGGCATGGAGGGCTGAGGCAGTGATTCCTTACTTTCTGCCATGTCATTGACCTGAGTTCGTGATACGAGTGGGTTTTCAGGTGCAGGACAAGGTGGTTGAGGATCGAGCATCTGGTGGACTGTTCCCCTCTCCCGGGGAGGGTGGGGAACAGGGGCCAGCATTTGCCTGACACCTAGCAGAGGCTAAGTGTTGGCATGTCTGGCCAATGCATTGGAGCACAGAGGCGGAGCAGCTGGTGGGCACACTACATATGGATGCGCACGTGGCATGCCAATTATCAGCATTGCATGGTCTGCCACTGGGAAAAAGAGAAAATGTCAGACAGGTTGAGTGGCTTGATGGTCGTCCACTTAACACACCATCTCCAAGGGTGCCACCTGTACTGGATCTGGTCTTGGTGGGGAGTTGAGTGGCTCCCCACCACCCCACCATGGGGAGGTAAGCCATGGTGGTAGCAAGGTGGTGGCCTGATTGTGAGATGGGTGTGGACAGAAGGTGGCCAGAGGACCAAAAGGGGATGCCTGGAAGCAGGAGCTGACTGGGGTCACAAGGGAGAAACAATAAGGTAAACAAAAAGTATGAGGTTGTGGTCCAAAAGCTTTAACCCAAGTTTGGTGAAAAATGTTTTCAATTTAGCAAAGTTAGTAGTTTTGAAAGAAACATTCTGTGCAAAATAAAATAAGTCCACACACATGCAGTATTAGTTCATTTTCAGTCCACAAGTCCTGTATTGTTGTAGAGTGGTATATGGCAGCACATGACTTGTGCAGGGAAAATGATGACAAGACAGGAAGCTGTTCAGAGAGTATGTGCTTACTGCAATCAGGGATTGGCATTGGGGCAGAAGGCAACAGCGAGGAAGGAGGGACCACTGCCAACCAAGGAGTATTATAGTGTTGCTGCCAGCAGGAATCAGGTTAGGATGGGTGGTACCACTGGACACCAAGGAATATTATGTAAAAGCAAATAGGGATTAGGTGAGGAAGGGGGGATGGTCTATGTTATTTTATTTTAAATACTACACCATTGTTGGGGGGTCTTTTGTATATAGGGTCCTAAGACTTTAAAACAAGTGCCTCCTACTAGGTCACTCACTGGTGGGAACTGTTGTTGCAATAAGCCACGATTGGTATGATAATAATGATTTGAATATGGTGGATGATATAGTAGGTAGGGGAAATATTCCCCCTTTTAGGTTTAAAAAATTGACCGTTAACCAACTGAGAAAGGGTTTAAGAGGCATTAAGACATACAAAGCACCAGGTCAAGATGGCCTCGACGGTAGATCTTTAAAATTAGCAGAGGAATACATTGCACCTACTTTAGCATATATATTTAACTGGAGCTTGTGTTCTGGTACCTTTCCTGCAGCATGGAAACAAAGTAAAATAATTCCTATTTTTAAAGGGGGGGGGAACAGATGATCCAGGAAATTATCGTCCCATTGCTTTGTTACTAATTTTGTCCAAATGCTTAGAAAAACAGGTTCACTTACAAATTATGGAATATTTGGAAAAATATAATATTCTGACACCTTTGCAATCAGGATTTAGGACAGGATACTCTACAACATCAGCACTGATTGAAGTCAATGACGTGGTATCCACCTCTTTAGATGCTGGACTTGAGACTGCTGTGATATTTGTAGACTTGTCAAAAGCCTTCGACCTGGTGAACCACTCCTTATTACTAAAGCAGATAAAAAATATGGGTATTACAGATGGACCTGGGGAGTGGTTTAAATCTTACCTGGAAGGAAGATCTCAGAAGGTTTTAGTATGTCAGACACTATCCCAGAGTAAAGAATTAAAGCATGGGGTACGACAGGGATCTATATTAGGTACCATGTTGTTTTTGATGTATATAAATGATCTCCCCCCAAAAGTAAAACACACTACCCTTTGACTTTATGCTGACAATACAGCATTGATAGCCACTGGGGAAAACAAGATTGAACTTGTACAGTGGTTACAGATCGACTTCGGTGTTACTGAGGAGTGATTCACCAGGTCAAGGCTGCAAATGAACATAAAGAAAACTAAGGTTCTTTATTTTGGAGCAAAAGAAGAAATGTCACTGAATATAACTACTTCTAAAGGTTTAAATTTGGAACAAGTTACCGAATATTGTTATTTGGGTATATTATTTGATGCAAAACTAAAATGTATGCAACATGTTACGAATTTGTTAAAAACTACAAACAAAAAACTAGGAGCTTTGAGACGTTTACTTGGTTTACTTGCTTTTTTGGACAAAAGTAGGCTAGAAGCCCATCAAGATTGTCCTCCATATTGATGGATCATACACCCAGGTCCCGTTTATTCATCCAATTATCTAATTTATTCTTGAATATTGATATATTTGTTGAATTGGCAATATCTTGTGGTAATTTATTCCATAATCTGGGTGATCTAACAGTAAAAAAGTTTAATCTCTTATTATTGTTTACTTTTTCTATTTCTAATTGTCTATTATGCAGCCTCGGTACAATTTTTCTTGTTGAATAAACAATACCACATAGTTTAATTTGTTCAGGTGATTTAAGTATTTTGAACAATTGTAAAAGGTCACCTCTAGTTCGTCTTCGCTCTAGAGGGTGTAGTCCAGTTTTTTTTAATCTAATATCATACTCTAAATGAGTGAGATGTGATACTAATCTGGTAGCTCTACGTTGTATTTGTTCAATTTTGTTTATATCTTTCTTTAAGTAAGGGTTCCAAAATGGTGATCCATAGTTAAGATATGGCCTTACATGTGACCTGTACAGTGACAATAGGCATTCTTCTGTTTTAGAAATGAATGTTTTGTTAATTCTACGCAGTAAAGCATTTGTTTGATTAGCAATTTTTGAACAATGAGATGAGGATGATAATTTGTCATTCACCATGATGCCCAAGTCTTTTTCAATAGAAGATGCCCTAATTATACTATTATTCAGGTAATATTTTTGTTTTGGGTTGTCTTTTCCAAAATGTAATACAGCACATTTAGCTACATTAAAGTACATCTTATTAGTACTGGCCCATTGTTCAATTAGTAAGAGATCCAAAATCAAGTTATGACAATTAGTAGGGGTGTTTACCATTCCTCTAAGTTTAGTATCATCAGCGAATTTAACCATTGTATTGTATGGTGAGATATACATGTCACTGATGAAGAGATTAAACAATACCGGACCCAGGATGGTGCCCTGTGGGACACCACTTGCCACGATATCCACACCTGAAAGTACCCCATTCACCCTAACCCTCTGTGTTCTACTGCACAACCAGTTATTTATCCAGGATATGATGGGTGCTGAAAAACCTAGCTGATTTAGTTTATTGATCAGGATACTATGTGATACTTTATCAAAGGCCTTGCTGTAATCTAAAAGAATGACATCTGTGGGTATTTTATGGTCAAGGTTGGAACTAATATAGTTGTAAAAACTAATCAAGTTTGTAGTACATGAGTATCCTGTTCTAAAGCCATGTTGATATTCATCATTAATGTTTAATATAAACATCTCTTTTTCAAGTTGATGTTTAATTATTTTTTCCATTAGTTTACATGGTATGAATGTTAAGCTGATGGGTCTGTAATTTTCAATTTTTGAATGAGAGCCTTGTTTAAAAATGGGTGTGACAGTAGCAGTACGCCAGTCATTTGGGACTGAGGATACATGCAGTGATTTTTTTAATATAATAGTCAGGGGGAGAATTATTGTATCCTTAGTTTCTATAAGGAATCTGGAACTAATATTATCTGGACCAGAACTAGTATAATGTTTGAGGGTATCAAAGACCCACCGAATATCTTGAAACAGAGTTTCATTTGTTTCAAGTTTAAAGTCCACTGTAGTAAAAGTAGTTTTAATAAGTTCAGGAGTAAAAACAGATGAGAAATATTTGTTCAGCTCAGAAGCTGTTTCGATATCGGATGTTATAGTCAAATTGTTGCATACCAAGGGACCTATCATGTTGTTGTTACTTTTCTTACCATTTAGGTAAGTATATAAAGCCTTATGGTTATCTTTTGTGTGCACAGTTTTGAATTCAAAATTACGTTTGGCTGACAAAATGGTTTTCTTTAATTGTCTAACCACCTCTTTGTATTTGGGGAGAATGTTAATTTCCTGATCCGATGAGCATTTTTTTAGAGCTGTAAATAATTTCTTTTCTGTTGAATTAGAGTTTTAATATTGCCGCTGAACCATGGGGGGATTTTCCCTTTATTGTTATACTTGAATTTGTCAGGGACATGTTTTTTTTCTAGTTCCAAGATCTCAGTTTTTAAATAGCTCCAGGCTGTTTCAGTATTCATTGGTTGCATTATTTGTTCCCAGTTAAGGGATTTTATCTGTTGATTAATAGCTATAAAGTTCACCCTGTTGTATTGTTTTATTTTTAGTTTGTTCGTTTTGAGTAGTAGAGGTAATTGAATAGAGAAGAAAAGAGACAAATGGTCACTATTTCCAAGGGGATTAAGTAATTGAATTTTGGATATGTGAGTCTCAGGATTAGTTATAACTAGGTCTAATATATTTTTCCCCCTAGTTGGTTGGTTTACATATTGAGTTAGTCCCAAATTAATTATAACTGACAGAAACTGTTCATCATGTTTATTAATTCCAGAAAGTGCATCCCAGTTTATAGTGGGAAGATTGAAATCCCCTAAAATAAGAACTGGATCTTTACTGGCTAATTGGGTGATTTCACTACAAAGTTGTTTGGTTTGATCAATATTAGATGAAGGGGGATGATAACAGGTACCTATGAGGAATTGGTGGGTACTGGTGGGCCTAATATGAACCCAGATACTTTCAGAATGTATGGAAGTTGTTGATTCATATGATGGAATGTCATCTCGAACATACAGACTAACCCCACCACCTTTTTTTGTGTCCACTCTGTTTTTGAAGTAATGTTTAAAGCCAGAGATTTCTGTTCTCCATTTTTTATCCGTATTCCCCCAAGTTTCAGTGATTGCTATTAATGCTAAGTTTGAGGTTTTAGCAAAAATTTCAAGTTCTGCAAATTTGGTAGTTGTGAGTGATCTGGCATTTAAAGAAAGGATATTGAAGTTTGTCGAATGGGGTGTACATGGGCTGCTTTTACAAGAGATGAGGGGTAGTCCCCATCTCCCCCTTCCTATTAGTTTAAATGACTGTTTATGAAATTTGTTATCTTTTGCCCTAATATTGAACTACCTCTTCTGCTGAGGTGTAAACCATCCCAACAGAAGAGTGAGGGTCTGTCCTCAAATTCCTCCCAATGGGTTAAGCAGCTTATGCCCTGTCGATAAGACCACTTACAAATCCATTCATTTAATGCTTTTATTTTGTTGTTAATGTATCTAGTTGCTCTTGGAATGGGTAGAACTTCAGACAGACATATACTGCAACCGTAATCAGTTAGTACATTACATAAGGCTACATAGTCTTGTTTAATCTGATGAAGTGGGGATTGTGTGATGTCATTAGAACCAACATGGGTAACCACTAAGGGTTTTTTCCAGCTGTTGACAAAATTTCTTTTACCATTGAAGTAAGGTCAGCTATTTTAGCTCCTCTATAGCTAGAGCAAGTCCGGTTTTCTTTATCAGGGTTACAAACTGTTTGGTTGATATATTTTGTTATGGAGTCACCCAGTACATATATCTGTTTTTTTGGTAAAGGCATGTCAGAAGTATGTAGAGATTGAGACACAGAGGGAGTGTTCAGGGGGCAGTATCATGGGGAGATTTAAATGCTGAGGTTTCAGTTAATACGTTCTTCAATATCTTATAACTACTCATGTTTGGTTTGTCATGTACATATTTGACGGTGCCTAAGGAGTTAATGGATACTTCCTCAGCCAGTTTATTGAGGGGTTCAAAAGAATTAGAGAGTGGGATCATATATGGTTTGGTAACAAATTTATTTTTAATGTGTGTTTTTGGGGAGGCTAGAGACCAGTTCTCAGGCTGTGAGGGAGGGTCCACTAAGTTTTTAGTAGTGGTGATTAAAGGAGTAGAGAAATTTGTTGGATGTTCAGCTAGAATAGAGAGTGGTAAACAGTTAAGTGGTGCATCACTAGAGAAAGAGTTTCTCAGACATTTAGAGGTGGAGGTATTGGCCTCTACAAGTAATGACATATGGTCAATGCATTCTTCGAGTGCTTTAATGTCAGAGCTCATATTTTCACTTGGCTGAAGTTTTTTAATTTCCTCCTGTAAATTCCCAATTAGGATACATTTATCACATAAGAATTTAGGGTCTTGCTTACCAATAGTATACATTTTACACTCCGAACACATTTTGTTTGCTCTCTTCATGTCTGTGTTAATACGGGTACAAACGTAGTGATTTAGTAATTCTATTACCTCAGCTGAATGTGTCTTGGTGGTTTTCCTGGTCCTGGTGATCCCAGTGGACCAGCAGTGAACACCATGAGGCATGCGTGTCTCTACTTTGCTCTCTCGCGCCGCCGCCCTGCTCACTGAGCGAGTCTTTTTATTCGTGATTACCAGAAGTGCATTCTCCCGCTACTTCTGGTTTCACGCTATGTTCAAATTTGTAAAAACTGAATTTGCTAGCCTTTAAAAAGGCTTCTCCTGGTGTATAATTAGGAGCAAGTAGTATTTCTACTCAAAAACAAGTTTTAAGTGCTGTGCTGGAGGGAGAGATTGGTGCCACAGAAGATCACAATACAGCACTCAGTCCTCCACTATCCCACAGTGCACACAAGCAGAGTTGTAAGGCAGGGAGCAAATGCCAACCCTGTTCTTAGCCCCCTGGTGTATTACAACAATGTTCACAGCAATATAGTAAGGTTTATCTAATATTCAGTATCAGAAGCATCTAATGCCTCATCGTACATCACAGTGTCTGGACTTAAAGACCCGTAGGATCTTGGTAGAACAGCAGATTATGCCAGTATTAGAATATGGAATATTATTTATAGGGTGACAAATGAAAGTATGCTAGCCAAATTGGACAAGCTTTATTATAGGCTGGCAAGGTTTATATTGGAATGTAGCTTTCAATGCATCATTGTAAATTACTGAGTGACTTAAATTGGTATACTTTAGAGGTAAGAAATTATATGGTCTGGCTTAAATTGCTGCATAAATACATTACAAAATATCCTGTACATTATATTTCCACTAATGTAAAGTCATGTCCTCATGCTAAAAGAGTATTGACTAGGTAGGTGCATGAAAGTAAGATGATAGCTCCCAGGCATAGATCAAAATTTACGGTAAAAACTTTAAAATATCAAGCTTCAGTAAGATGGAATAGACTGCACCATTCAATGAGTATTTTAACATCACATTATGAATTTAATAGGAATTTGAAATCTATCTTTACTATTGAATGTCGATGTTGATTTGTATGTTAAATGTAATATGACTTAGAATGTGAATTTATATTGTAGTATGGATGTATTAGGTGTTAATATTTGTTGTAACTTATCAGTATGGGTTAACATCTAACAGGACTGTCTTGAAAACAGAGTATTTAACCCTTATGACATGTGTTTTCTTTTCCTGTATAAAAATAAATGGTTTTACTACTACTACTACTACTACTACTCTCAGTGACAATTTAGGATAATGTAGCTGCCTTTTCAAATACTCTATTTTGCAGCTCATCACCACAGAATAACAATGTTAGTAGCAATTGAAAGTTCAGCATCACTTAGTTCTCCTGTTGTTGTTATTATAATAGCCTCAGACATAGCTTTCTGTTCCTTTTTGTTTTAAACACAGTTGATTCCAATTCCTGATTTTTTTATTCATTTGATCCAGTTTATAGTTCATTTTCTCAATGATATTTAACAACTTATAGTACAGTATGTCTCATTCATATCTTTCAGGGATGAGACCTTGATCTCACTCTTAAGCTAATTCTTCATGGGGCTGTCTGACCTGTTGCTACTGGGTTGGCTTCAACTGGTAGAGTCAATAATCCATTCCCCAGCATAACTGCACAGTATGTACCTGGGGAATGGCTACTGCAGTATGTGCTAAAACATGACTCAGCAGTCCAGCTTTCACTTTTGAGAGTTCAAGTGAAGATGAGCCTCTCTGCTTTCTGGTTTCTTTGGAGTGTGCTTTCAGTCATGTTTCTGAATGTCTATTCTTCAGTCAGTGATCATTTCTGACTCCATAACAGTTTTTTTTTTGTTTCATAAAATAAATGTTTTTTAACCCTATCCCACCCTCTCAAACACAATAAAGGAGATACTCTTCAACAACATTTCTCTATTCATCTGTGGCCTGAAGACCCACTGTCTTTTGAAAATTTGAATTGAACTAAACTCATTTATTGAGGCTGTTGCAATCCTGCCCAATCATCAGCTCCTTAATGCAGACCATGTGTCTTACTTTCTGCTCCCACTTACTGCTGAGTCAAATGTAGCACTGATCACTTGACACTGTGTGCAGAGGCTGCATTAAATGAGAAGACTCCTGTATATTTATGATTTGGATATGTCTGATATATTTATTATACATTACATCAAGTACTGTAGTAAAGTGTCAAGCAAGCATCCATTTACAGTCAAATGAGTCACTTGTAATACAGCCCCTCCCATTCCTTGATGTCACTGCAGCAACAGTGCAGAAGAAAACATAAGGGTATCAATGTTGTCTATCCTTGATTTTAGTTTAATTTTGCAGTGGCTTAAGACAGTTCTGTCATGCAACTCACAAAGGGAGTAGTACTTGTAGCCTTAATACTGTATGTGTAGAGCAAATAATATATCTAATAGTATTTCATTCACAGGAAGCAAAATCTGTTTCTTTGTACTGCTCATTTCTCTCTGTGAGACAGTTGTAACATGTTGTGGAGAGCAGTAGACTGAATCAGTCAATCAATCAGCCAATCATGAACCAGGTGAACTCACCCCTGAGAAGATTCATTTACAAGGTGATCCTGGGCAGTTTCCCAAAGGATCACACAACACTGAATGTTCCTCCTTTGCACAAATGATACACACACCTCTTTTCAGCAGCTTGAAAGTGGACAGCTAGATCACTTACTTTATAAAGTGTATTGTTTTATATTTCAAATGCTCCTTAAATCTGAGTTTCTGACTGGAAATACCAAGACACAGAATGCATATGACATGAGAGGAATGAGCCAAGCAAATACAGAGCACTGCAAACACTGAGACTGATTATTTTTTTTTACCTACAACAGCTGAAGTGTAGCAATTGATTTGTGAGGGACATCCTACTTCATATGCTGGCATTACAAAATGTGGGGGGGACTGCCACAGCTTGTCCTCAGTACCTTCAAGGTGAAGTGCTGTAGCTCTCACATCACTGCTAATGATTTATAATGGGAATGGGGGCACTTTTAAAGTCATGGATCTGAGGGGCATCATAGTTCTCAAGGAGGTTAGGGGAACTTTTTAAGGGTTAGAGCGTAAGGGACTCTAGTAGGATTTGAACCAGATTCTCCCAGTTCTTGTGCCTGTGTTTTAACCACTAGATTACCCTTTTTCCTTATGTTACAACTGATGCTTTCCTGGTACCCTATTCCTTGTTATGGCTGAACTCGGTATTGCCTTACAGCAGCCATCCAATCACTGACTGTCTAGTTACAAAAGGGATGGGGCATACTTGAAAGATTGTTTCTCACTGCTGGTGTCAATCAAAACAGAGCATGCTAACACACACAACAAAATACAACAACTGTATAATACCACTTAAAATTCTTGTTGTACCCAGAGTCGTTTATTGGGAAACTGTTTTTGCTAACAGAAACAGTAACACAACACATAGAGGCACTTCCTTATATGAATACTGTATATACCTCAAATCAGTGCTGCATCACACTCACATGGTCCTAGTCCCTATGAGACCTGCACTTCATGATGTGCACAACACTTAAAGGGTTCCTCCATTACTCAAGTAGGGAACCAAACATTGTGGATTTGGTTTACTGGTGGAACTGCATTTAGTGTAGCACCATTATCTGTTGCTCTGATGACATCATCCTCCAGCAACACTGATGGTAAAATGGAGGACAAACACATTGATAACTTCTGAGGCTTTATATTTTTATTTATAATCTAGGTTTGGACAGCAATATGACTGCTGGCAACTGGAGGAGGCACACAACAGTTACACATAAGGAGTTGGGAAAATATTGGTGTGAAACTATGGGAGACTTCCCCTTTAAGCAGCTGAGGATCAACCAATAGGTTTTCTTTATTTCAAACTTTTAAGCCACTCAGTTTACTTTATTTCAAACTTTTACCCCCCCCAAGAAAAAAAAAGTCTTGTAACCACAGCTTGGTAGGGGGGATTGGATATGGATGGATTTTACTATTACATCTTTGAGTGTGGGGGTTCCCTGCTGTTGATGCTTTAGAATCATAAGTAATCATCATTATTTATAGTTGTAACATTACACCCATTAGAAGCATAATGGAGATTGTTGGCTTCTGAAATCTGGTTATAATAGCCCTGAAGTAGTTATTATATGTAAGTAATAGGTTATACTTCTGTGTGATTCATTATGCCAGAATAACTACAAATAGGTGTTTGGGTTCTGAATCAGATTTGCTGTGCCCCAACACATATACACAACAGGTGTCCTGGATTTGTTTGAATCATCAGAGTTATATTTTTGGAGATTTCGGAGACTCCAGATTTGAAGTGAAGTCAGGTCATTGAAGCATTGCCTATACTCCAATATGTTTAAAACTTCATAGCAGAATGCTGCTTCCGGTTGAGGTGCTTCAGACAAATAAACAACAGATTTCCAAAGGGTAGCACTCACCGACACAATAAACATGCTGCTCACTGATTCCAGGTGCAATATTTTATTAAAAGTGCCACAAACAAAGTCAGCATGTCTTGACTAGTTTTGGATCCAATGTCCTTTCTCAAAAGACATGCTGCATAATTACAAAACCTGCCTTAAATAGGCACTACCAGATGACATCATCATCAGAGTCCTCAATAATTATAGGTGAAGTGAAACAACCACCATATAAAATGACTCAATTTCTAACACATAACAAAATGTACATTAAACATATTACATATATTAAAAAACACATCTGGATATCTATTTTATATAAATAACAGCACCTATTATAAACTAAAAAATGTGTATTAGAGATTCAATATTTTATTTAAAGAAAGGGTGCTGGATTTAACACACATTTTTATACATATATGTATCATAATAATCATATTAATATAACAATTATCCAGAAAAAAATATATATGTGCATCTCACAATAAAAATAGCTTGTTAACATATCTGTTATTTTACAGGATGCACTATACTATTAAAAATAACGAAATATGAAAAATACATAAAATAAAACAGTCTCATATTAATAAATATTTTATTCCAACCTATACTAAATTTAGAGTGTGCCTCTCAGAATGAATATAACTAGCTAGTCTAAACATCAGTTCCATCACAAGATGCACAACACTATTGAAAATAGTTTAATATCAAAATCAGAACAGTCTCATACAAATAGATATGCTTGTCCTATCTATATTTAATATACGGTACTAAACTAATGTTGTCATTCAGTCCTGGAGGCTTACATGCCCCCAATGTATATATCCAGAAACCTTTACATCTCTGAATAAGATTTCTATAATCTCCTCCCCTCTTGTCAGGTACCACTTTCTCAGTGGCTTGAAAAACAAACTTATGATCTCCCCCAGTGGAATTTTTAACACGTGCCCCTATAGCATAAGTGAGGTCTCCGTTCTTGATTGCCCTGTAGTGCTCTTCTATGCGGCTTTTGAAATGTCTTTCCGTTTTGCCACATAGAAAGTGCCGCAGGTACAAGTGGCCAAGTAGATTACCCCTATTGTGTCACACATTATCAACTGACGAATAGTATAGACTTTATCATTATTATAGCTGTAAAATTCTCTTCCATGTAAAATTGCTGTGCAGTACATACATCTTTTGCAGGGGAAACAACTTGTAGACTTATTATTAAGCCATGTATATACTTTCAGTTTTTCTAATTTACTATGCACCAGATAATCCCTGAGTGTGTTCGCTCGTCTATAAGATAAACACGGGGGGCATGTAGGGATATTTTTTAAATACTTATCCTCCCTTAAAACATGCCAATTACTTCGTACAGTATCTACTATCAAATGTGCATGGACTGAATAGTCCAAATTGAAGTTAAGGACATTAGTATCTTGTTTCCTCACAGGTCCTTTCCTCAGCACTTCATGTCTAGATGTCTCGCTAATCAACTTATTCGTTTACTGTGCTTTCTTACTACAATATCTTCTGTCAATAAAACTGTTCTCTAAGTTTTTAGCAGCTATTTCATATTTTGTAGCTGTGCTGCAATTGTGTTTTAACCTTAAAAACTGCCCCTTAAGAATATTATCTATAACAGGTCTCGGATGATAGCTAGAGGATATTAACAAAGTGTTTGCTCACAATCTTTCTTGTAGATATTTGTCTTAACTGTACCTCCTACGGTTTTAGTAATCAATAGATCTAGAAAAAATATTGTGGTATTGCTAACTGTACAATTGAAATGTAAATGTGGATTGGAGGCATGTAAAAAATCAACAAATTGTTCTAAATCAGCTCGTGAACCCTTCCATATAAGAATAATATCATCAATAAAATGACAGTATAATTCTATATACTGAAAAAAAAGATTATAATCAGATTCCCTTACATACTGATTTTCCCACCTCCTCGTGTACAAGTTAACTATACTCAAGGCAAATGTAGCCCCCATCACTGTCCCCTTCTTCTGTAAATAAAAACAATCCAAAAAAGTAAATGTATTACATGTCAAAACAAATTTATAAAGTAGTATCAAAAATTCTGTGGGTGGCTCAATATCCCCTATTCTTTGATTCAAAAAATGTTTGATGCTCTCCAGAGCCCCTTGAATGGGTATATTGGTATATAAAGACTCTACATCTTATGTTACAAGTAAAGATCCTTCTCCTACCACAATGTCCTCTAAAGTATTAAGTATATCTCCTGTATCTCTAATATACGAGCCCAAAGTATGTACAAAGGGTCGTATATAGAAATCAATATATTGCAACAGAGGCTCAGTAAGGGATCCTATTCCACTCATTATGGGTTGACCGGGGGGGCCGGGATTGAGAAGGGTTTGTGTATTTTAGCTAATGTATAAATTGTAGCTCTCTTAGGATGGTTTACTATCAAAAAATTTCTAACATCCTCATCAATCCATTTGTTATCAAAAGCCTTTTCAATATATACTTCTATAGCATGCTTACATTTTCAAGTGGGGTCTGCAGTCCGCAAACAGTAAAAGTCAGCATTATTCAGTTGTCTTTCCATCTCTGCCACATAATCCACAGTATTCTGAATAACTACCGCTCCCCCCTTATCCGCTGGCTTAGTAATAATTTCTGTATCATTTTTTAAGGTATTTAAAGCTACTCTTTCATCCATAGACAAATTATTATAGGAAATATCCAGTAAATTAAGCAAAAGCAAGTCTATCTGTATTTCACACAGTTCTTGGAATGTCTTAATAGCTGCTGAAGGGGCTGGATAAAATGTTGATTTATTCTTAAACTTATGGGAAGATGGTCCAGTATTAATACAATTTGTATCATCATTCAAAGTAGTGACAGAGTGCACATGCAAAGCCTCACTACAGGGGCCATTATGTTGCTTGGAGAAAAAACATTTAAGACTCAAATTCTGGCATAATTTATTAAAGTCAATAAATGTATCAAACTTGTTAATACCACATGTAGGGGCAAAGATAAACCCTTGTTTAATAAATTCAGTTCACTGGAAGTCAAGATTCTACTAGACAAGTTAAATAATTTCTGATTCTTCTCTGCTGGTATCATTGTGAGGGTGGGGGTGGGGGTCAGGTCATAGGGTAGACAGTCTGTATTGGTTCTTGATATTGTTGCTGAAACTGTAGTTCCTAATAATGAGACTGGGGATGGGGGTATGTGCATGGTTCCTGATATGTTGTTGCTTGCCAATTTCTTTTGTCTTCGCCACCTCTGCCCCTCCCCTCCTTCCTCATTCTTCTCTGTCTCTTCCTCTGTTGGTAAATCCCCAACCTCTTCCTCTCTGAGGGAGTGTATGAAAGCCCTGAAATTGACTTTGCCTATTACTCCTTCTCGGGATATCATTATTCTCAGTTATATGGCAGATGATTCAGTGTCTTCACTAGATATCACCATTTCAGAATCACTAGTGCTTAAATTAAATGACACTCTTCGTTCTTGTCTCAAAATACCTTTTGTTTTATCAGATTTTTTTCCAGCTGTAAAGATGCCCCAGCTGGTAATCATCCAAATCCCTCTTGAATTTGGTCAAATTCTTGTTTTTAATTCCAAATCCAGCTTGGCTACTGTATCTTTTAAATGTTTGTTGTAATTATCAAAGTCTGTGTCATTTTTAAAGGTGAGGACAGTTTTCTCTTGTTCCTGAATATCTTGTAAAAGGATTTCACTCACCGCTTTCCCATGTTTAATAATCAATTTCATCACTTTGTTAGAGGCCTCTTCCAGACTAGCTCTCTATTCATTGATGAACGTCTCCATATCAAGTCCAAATGATAGATTCTTTATCAGTCTAAAACCGTGAGGGACACATTTAACATGAAGATAGGCTTCTAAGTTTGTTACATTCCAATAATCTTCCAAGTCTTCAAGAATAATTTTTTCCAGTGTCCTGAATGCTATAGCAAGGGAATTAGTAGGAAAGCTTACATCAGCCACCTGATTAGTAGCATCAATCAAGAACAGATTAGCTTCACCTGCTTTCTTTAGCGAGCCAGTGAAGAAAAAAAAGGGATAATTCTCTTCAGAAGGGCATACATCAGTAATATTACCCTGAGACATTTTTTAAAATCAACATATATTTGTTTCTATGTCCAACTGGTCACTTATATTTCCACAGCATCATAAAAGGATACAGACAATAGAGCATGCAGTTGTGGTTTCACGCTAGTTACTATCCATCAGCAACCTATGCATTCATTCAAATCCAATCCAAAACTTCACAGAAGAATGCTGCACCAGGTTGGGGTGCTTCAGACAAATAAACGACAGATCTCCAAAAGTCCAGCACTCACCAGTACAATAAACACACTGCTCGCTGATTCCAGGTGCAATATTTTATTCAAAATGCCACAAACAAAGTCAGCACATCTTGACTAGTTTCAGATCAAACAACATTTGATCCAAAACTAGTCAAGACATGCTGACTATGTTTGTGGCACTTTGAATAAAATATTGCACCTGGAGTCAATAAGCAGTGTGTTTATTGTGGGGGTGAGTGCTGGACTTTTGGAAATCTATCTACTCCAACATTTTTATTTATTTATTTATTTATTTCAATTTTGGTTAACCAGGTAGGCCCAATGAGACCATAGATCCCTTTTTTAAGGGTGACCTGGAATTAGTTACAGGAAAAATGTATGAAGTACATAAACAGCATGAAATTGCAGGTGACATGTGACCTGGCATATAACACAATATCTGTAACAAAGTTATTTGAGGTCAAGATAGTCTCTAGGCTCATCATGTCCACCCCCTCTTGATTCATAAGTAGGGATAAAATAATTGTCTGTAAACATGTAGTAATTTATTGGGATTTCCTTTCCACTCTACTAGTGTGGGGTGCCTGGTCATTCTCTTGATAATCAGAAATATGTCCTGGCATACCTTATAAGTGTTCACTGTCTTAAAGAGCTGGTGACACTTTCAGTAGGACTTTAACAAAATATAATATTTAGGCACTGTCCAGCTTGTATTCCTCATTAGTTCTGTATTCCTCCTCCCTATTATTTAATAGTGAGGTCATTTGCATAAAAACAGGATCTTGCTCCTGAAGAGTTCATTATTCCTGCTGCTTTCTCCCTCAGAGTGTGATGTCACAACAGAGGATTATGACGAAGAAGAGAGTAAGCTATAGAAGCAGATGAACTCAAAATGAACTGTAAGGGACATCAATCATATAATCATACACATAATCATACACATTTCTTTAGTAATAAATTATGGGGAGGAGAAATATATAAAATATAAATGGAATGCAAGCAGAATTGTACCTAAATACAGTATTATGTTTTTTTAAGTTTTCTTTGAGGTGTCAGTAGCTCTTTAAGATTCACTGCTTCTACTGGTAAACTGGTCCATATGTTCACAACCCTTTGGAATAAAAGTGCCTCCTTATGTTAGCCCTGAATTTACAAACCCTACCCTGACCTTTATGGCATGTCCTTCATCATGCTGCAGGATACTGGATAAAAAAATTCCAACTGTCCAATCTAGTCAATACCACTGAGTACTTGAAATATTGAGATAATGTCCCCTCTCAGACTCTTTTTCTTCTGGGTAAGTATTTTAGGAGCTTCCAGCCTCTAGTCATAGTTTTTGTGCCCACTCCACTGCTTGTATTGAAGAGACCAAACCAGCATGCAACACTTCAGGTGGGGTCTGCCAGGGTCTTTGAAAGTGGCAGGATTACTTCCCTGCTTTGCTGGTCACCCCCTTCAAATGCATCTAAGCATTTGACTGGTCCACTAAACAGGTGGAGGAGAGCACTGGGGAATTGGTGCTTCTCTTATTTGTCCATACATTAAAGAAAACTGAAGAGAGACACTACCCTTAAGCAAAGAGAACAAAGAGCAGCTTGTTTCAGAAAAAGTTCAATTTATCGCATTATTGTTTTTTCAAGGTAGCAACCAAACAGAAGCACAAGGTGATGCCAGAGCTATACCTGATTTTTCTACAATTGTGCTGTTTTTCTTAAGCCATCTCACTCATGGCTTACATGACTCATAGGATACCCAAGGTCACACAGCAGTTATCACACAGTGCATATTACTTCTTTATATACTGTATATATAGATAGATATAGATATACTATACATGTATACATCAAAACAGACACAGAGAATCTATTCAGGAGGAGGGTAGGGAGAGACACTAAGGGCCATGACATGAGATTGGATATGGGTAGATTCAGGAGGGAGGTGAGAAGGCATTTCTTTACAGAGAGGTTGGTGGCAATGTGGAATGCACTATCTGCTGAGATGGTAGCATGTAACACAGTGGAATGCTTCACTGTGGGTTATATCCCCACACCAGGCACTTGGATTAAAATCACAATACTGATACTGTAGTGCAGCATGAGGGGGTGCTGCACTCCTGAGGTGCCATCTTTCGGATAAGATGTTAAACCGAGGTCCCATCTGCCTGTTCTGGTGGTAGATCAGGTGGATGTTAAAGATCCCATGGCACTTCCCAAAAAGAGTACAGGAAGTTTCCCCGGTGTCTTGGCCAAATTCCCCATATTCACTCAAAATACCACCAACAGCTTAATCTGGTTCAATGTCAGTTGGCATTCATCTGTATCCCCTCCCCAGATCATGCCTGAAAATAGGCAGAATCTGCCTAGTGCACTTTCCCAGTCAACAAAAACTAAATAAATAAAAAAAGAAGGGGTGGGACAGGGCAAAGGGGAGGGTAAAGGGAGGGAAGGGGTGTGGATGGGGCAGCTGCTGAATAGGGAGCTAGCTGCAATCTCAAGCAGCCTAGATAGACCAGGATGGCCTTTTGCTGCTGGCAACTTTTGTATGTTGATATGTTATGTATGTACATGTATGTTCTTTGGAAAAAACTGCATTAGTGTACCAGTTAAGCATTCAAATGAATGCTACAAAAGTAGGGAAATGTGTTACAGTTTTCAAACTGTCTCCTCATCCCAAAGCAGCAAATGGGAAAGAAAACAGTGTTGTGCATCTCCAGAGTCTTGGCAGATCAGTGGTGATGTCTTCCTTGGGGTTGTCAAGCCTAATGTTCACCCCTCCCTTCCCCCAACCCATAGCCTCCTGTCCAAAGCATAAGGTACAGCTCCAAGTCAGTGCCTCATAGTGGCAGACTCTTCAAAGGCAGAGAAGAATATGTCACCACATGTTGCCAACACAATCTGTTGTAGCCTACTGGGCCCTGCATGAAGAAAAGAGATAATGTCTGACCTTGCTTGCTCAGCAGAGAGGGTGGGCATTAGGGCTGACAACCCCAAGGAAGACATACTCACTAGTGCTGAGTAAAAGTTGTAAATTCCAGTTTAGGGAACTTTCATAAAAGTTCACCAACATTCACAGACTTTTCCTAACTTCTACCTTTGGCAAAATTGGAAAGTTTCTGAATGTATTTGGTGAATGTTCACCCTGCTCCATGCCATTTTTTTGCTGAACTGTGGAGTAATACACATGAACTGTGGTACTAATTCACAATTCATGTAATTATTCTTCAGTTAAAAAAAAAAAAACACTTTACCTGGTGTCTACTGGCAACTCCCCTCCGATCTCTGGCACCCTTACTTTAAATACAGTATTGACATCCGAATGTTACCTGCAAAGTGTTCCATGTTAAGTCCCCCTGATGACACCCCCCCAGCATATTGCAAAGATCCTGTTCCATCCACTCTGGACACATCCTGATCAGTCGCTGGCTGATATTCTTCCTTTTTTTTTTACTTTCTTTATGCTCCCTCACTGGTCCCTTATGACTCTCTCCAGTGTGGTCACATGGACCAGCCTATTCCTGCACTGCCTGAGGTCTTCCAAGACCTAGTCTTCATCTCAGGATCTCTCCTTGCCCTACTACCAACCACCAACCCCCCCAGCTCAGAGCCCCCAGAGGTGGGATCACCTGCTCCCTTGGCATTCAATCTACAATCTAGTAGGGTGCCTGGAGCAGGGAGGAAATTCAGAGACCAGCTGTGGTAGACCCAGCAGTGAGCATCGGGGCTATCCGCTGGACCTACCTTTGCCTTCCCAGGTGCCAGGACCATTTTCCTTGTTCTGGGTTCCCCCCAAGACATGTCGTGCAATGCTATCCAGTGCATGATGGGCGCGCTCCCACACCTGCCCACAGGACAACCACCAAAGTCTTTCCCCAACTCACGTTCCTCACTGCAGTGCACCCAGCTTCCACTGGGAGCCAGTAGTATTGAGGAACCATGTCCCCTCTCCCTCCCAGGATACGAGAGCAGTGTATTGGACACTCAATGTACTCCTCCCCATCTGACCCCCAGTGCCCTGAGCTTGCTCCTGAACCCAGGTCACCTGCATATTGCGAGGTAAGGCTGATGCCTCAACCCTCAGCACCACCGAGCCTGTGATGATCTCCTTCTTTGAGTCTGACTTACCTCTCCTCATTGTAGCATGAAACAATGGATTGATGTCACTTCATGCCGAAGTTCCACTCTATTTGTAAGGTCTTCCCTGATTGCTTCAATAACATCAACAGAGCCAGAAACATTCATCAAGCACAGTGGTTCTAACTTGACTCTCCCACCATTTTGCCTCCTCTGAATGCCACAGCATTCTCTCTATGTAACAGGGAAGGAATTGCCCCTGCCTTATAGTTGTTTTAGGACAGATCTTGGGCCTGAAAGACAGATGTATCTTCCATCTACTGAATGCTATCCCGTGCCAAAATATAAACTGAATGCAGGGCTTGCTTGGCCTCACCTCCAGATATATCCTTTTAAATGCCAAAATGTCTTATAATAATGTTAAACCTTAGATTAGATATATGGTTACTCAGGGTCTCAGTCGCATTGAGGGAGTAGATGGATGAATGGGCATATAGTGCTCCAGATGTATTGTAGGGGAATCTTGCCCCTTTGGTGGTAAATGGTCCTCACGTCCTCAAGGGGAGTTAATTATTGGAGGACTGATTTGTTTTATGTTTGTTTGTAGTGTTACTGACATTGACAGCTGCTACATGGTAGAGGCTTGTCAATTTCAATGGAGGGTGAGGAGTGAAATTGCCCGGTTGTGCTCTCTAAGGCTCCCAGGCAGTACAACCTGATTCAACCAGGCTTGAAATGTCTCCCTTTTTTTTTTTTTTTTTTTTCTCTTTCTTCTTTATTTTACCTCCCTCAGCACAATTTGGCAATGATCCATCTGTTCCTTGTAGTTGTTTTACTTAAGCAGGTGCATAAGCAAGCAGTTGAAAAAAGAAAAAATAGATACTCATAGTGTGTGGGTTCCCGAGGGTGATGATGCTGGGATTGTCTGCGAGCTCCTTCTCAATTGTGTGAACGATTGAGGGGAAAGCTGCAGACCAACAGAAGTATCAAATAAGTAAATAAGCTAATTTAAATATCAAGGTGATTGCTCTTCCCCTTGAACTTGAAAGCAGTCGGCCAAGAGGAAGAAGACATCACAAACAGATTGCATGGTTTATAGTAAAGCATTTGCATGTGAGGTCTGGGACAGGTTACAACAGATGTTACTAGATTGTCTGATGACCATGACTCACATCTCAGTAGGCTACTCCAGAAGTGAAGTCTGTACAAAATAAACCCCACAACTGAATAAATCAGTGGGAACATGATAAATAACACACTAGGCTAATTTGTACACCCCTGACTCACTGCATTAACCCACTCAGCCTAACTCTGGTATGGTCATATCTATACAGAAATCAGAATGGCTATTAATACAGCCTATTTAGGGACTACAGACATCTTGTGAAGTTTAGCCACTGTGGCATTCATAGTAGGTGATCCCTCACAGGACATAAATGGTGTGCAGCTCATCAGTTCTCCTGGAGGCAACATGCATTGCCGAGGGGCTTGGACTCCATTCACCTAGCAAAACATCATAGACTCAGAGTGATGCAGTTTGTTCCTCTAGAGGTATGGCTGGAGGAGGGGTGGTGAGTGAGGGTGTAGGAAGAAAAGGACTTGAGCATCTATCCATTTCCAAGATCAAGGAAACAAAGAAATCAGTTACAATTAATTGTATTGCCTAAGTGAATAAACACATGATCAACAGGTAATCCCTGGCCACAAGGAGTGATAAGTTCTCTAGCAACATGTGTGGCAATAGGGTAGTGAATGTTCACTTTTATGTTCTATTTTTTTTACACAGTTATACTGATCCATGAACTTATCGATAAATAATGTATAGTGAGCATTCCCTATTCTACAGTACATTCATTCCACAGTTCAGAGACTCACTGAACTGTGGAATGAATGTATGAACTGCAGATTAATGGTACTGCCAAAATAAATTCCATAGAAATGATCTCTAAGAGTAATTAGTTCTATGTAATTTGGTTCTGCACTTTAATATATTAATCCACAGTTCATAAATTTATTCTGTCATTCGAAATTGGAATTTCTGTGAAAGTTCCCAAAATTATTTCTGAACTTTCATGGAAGTGAAAGCTTTTTTTTTTGTTTTGTTTTTTTGCACAGCTCTAATACAACAGAAATATCTACAAAAACTAACTCCTCTCCTTTGCTAACTCTGTCCTTTACATTGTCTGGCACAAGTTAGGGATTCATAATAGGTAGCTGCACCTAGGTCCTGCCAAGATGCACTTTGTTTTTTAAAAAAAAGGGATTTTAAGCCCCACTGTGTGTTTCATATATAAAATGCTACTAGTAATCCACACTTTATTTTTTAGCAGTTTGAGGCTGGTTGGGGGAATGAGGGAAACCAGAAGTGACACAACCACTTTCAATTTTTATTACATTTCAGCAACACCTGTATGAATGGAGTGTCTGCCAAGGGCAGATGGTCAGGAATCACTCATCAAAATGAGTACACCTTCAAGATTTGAGTTAATTGTAACATATTAGCAAGTCCATAAGAAGATGCTGAATTTGCACAACACTCCCTTTTTTTTTTGCTCCTCTCAAGCCTTTGACTGGCCACTCCTTTGGGTTGTCTAGCCCCCAACCCGTCACCATGTCCCTTCGCCATCCACCACCCTGTTATTGCCACAAACCTGGTAACCCAATGAATCCCTTTGTCAGGAGGGCTCCTCCTTTTTGGAGGGGACCAGGAAAGGAAAGTCACCCAAGGGTTTTTCAACCATATCCCAACCATGGCTGAGGTTGGCACAGACACGTCTGAGCTTCATGGTGATCAGGGACCACCCCACCTACCTGCATGTACCATAGTGCTCCTGTGCGATGGTGTCCTGATGTTGGTGTGCCATCCATTGCAGCAGGGGATCCCTTCACCTGGGGGCTGTCTACCATCCTCCAGCCCATTGTTGCCATTGTCCCCACTACTGTTGCCCCCATCAGCCTTGACATCTATCCCACTGTCAGTGACCATGTTGTGCAGTATGCAGCAGACCAGGAATAGGCCACAGGCTTTCTAGGGGCTGTACTGTAGGGCACCGCCTGACCTGTTTAGGCAATGGAAGCATGCCTTCAGCATACTGAATACATGCTCAATGATGTTGCATGTGCTGGCGTGTGCCTCGTTGTAGCGTTCCTTTGCTGGGGATGATGGGCGCTGGTAGGGGGTAAGCAGCAAGGGCCTCAGTGGATAAGTGCTGTCTCCTGTGTGGATAATGACATGGTTAGCCCCCTGCCATCCTTTGCCATGCCCATTGCCTGGCCCTGGTGCCCCCACCAGCATGCCCACCCTGCCCTCCCCATCCCATGGCCTGCTCTGCCTGTCACCCCTTGCCTGTCCCATACTCACCCACTAGATGGCCCGTGGGGAGGTCCCCACTTTTGAACCTGTGACACAGCACAGAGGTGTGCCAGATGAATGCATCATGTGCACTGCCAGGGTGTGTGGCACAGACATTGGTGATGCACCCCGTGGCATCGCACACCACCTGGCAGTTGATGCTTGAGCTCCCCTTCCTATTGATGTAGGCCATGCTTTCAGGGCCAGGTAGCATGCAGATGCCCACATGGGTGCAATCAATGGCCCCAAGCATGCCAGGCATATGTGCTACCCTGTGGAAGTCCTACACAGTTGCTGTATGGTCCACCTGTGTGCTGGGGAAATGGATGTATTCTGAAGCACGTGGCAGCAAAGCGTTGAGGAACTGTGTGAGGAAGAATGATGTGACAGACTGAGTTATGCCTGTGGCATCCCCTGTTAGTCTCTGGAAGGTGCCTGTGGTGAGCAGGCACATGACGGCTGTTATTTTGGTCTCCACGGTAATTGCATGGTTCCATCCTGTGGGTGCCTGCATCTCCTCACTGCACAGCTCACAGAGCTGCCTCAGAATGGCCCTATTTGGGTGGTACCAGTCCACAGTCTCCACATTGGAGTAATTCTCAAAGGTGGTGCAGGCACGGTACCACCTGTGTCAAGCATACCGCCGATGGACCCTTCCTCAGCCATGTCGCTGTTCCTCCTGCCCCCTCACACTCTGCATCATGGCCTCCATCATGAAGGGAACACTATACATGGCCCCTGATATCCACTATCCCCCTGGGTGGCTGGCTGCTCTGGGCTGTGTGCCACCCTGGTGCAATGCCTGCCACTGTGTCTGCCTGTCCCCCTCACTCTCTCTGCCCCGTCTCCCTCTCTGCTGCCATATCTGTCCTTCTCCCTCTGTGGCTGCCTGTCTGTCTGTCTCTCTCTCTCACTCTGTCTCTCTCTCTCTGGTTTTCCTTCCTTCTGTCATTTTTTCAGTCTCTCTGTCTCTCCCTCTCACCTGGCACAAGTGCTGTGTGCTTGCGCCCTGTATTTATAGGCACAAGTCTGCTTGGTGCATCTCGGATTTGCTCTGCACTTGCACCATGGTTCCATGGTTGAACATCGCACTGCGCCAGATATGCATGGGCACGCCCCCTGCACTTGTGCCTGCATTCATTATAGTTGTGCATTGGAGCAATGGGATTTGCGCTGTGCACTGGCTCCCTCTGAATATCGCTCCTTGGTGCATATCCACACTTGCACCAGTGCAACTCAGTTGCACCATGTGCAACTGCTTTGAATATCTGGGCCTAGATTTAAAGTCTTGGCAGATTTGTTTAGGTCACTGTATGTGTCAAAAGGGTTAAGGTCATGTATGGGTACAAATGTCAACCCTATGTTCAGTACAGACCTTTCAATCTCTGATAGATTGTGGTCTGAGAGGTTGATAACATTATTAAGTGCCAGGAATAATGGTGTTTTCTCCCCTGGTATCTCTATTGTTGGTCACCTTTGCCCCTGCCCTTGGATTTCCCTGGCAGTGCTCCCTCCACAGCCTTTCCATGTTTCTCAGACTTTCAGAAGCTGATTCTTGGGTTGTGGGGGGGGGATGTACAGGCTGTCATTCAAACTGTAGCTGTCTTCTATACAAACAGAAGATTCATTATCTGCCTGCTGTGGTGGTGGTGTTTGGGTGCCTGCAGGGTGAGGCCTATTGAGAATAGATTTTGGATGTTTTTTTCAAGTTAAATGCACATCCATTAAGGTACTCCCTCATCCCTTAAAAAGCTAGTGTACTGCCTGGAATTAATAGTAATTTGTAGATGCATCAACTGTCACTTCTTATATCTGACATATTTTTCTTTTCTTTTCTGTTTGCTAATTAGAAGATTTTTCATCTGGCAGTAGTGGGCTGATCTGTAGAGCAGCACTCTGTTTTGAGGCTAAAAAATGTCAGTTCTGTTCCTCCCACTACATCATCAGAAATGTCGCCAAACACATTGAGACACCACAACCCTTGCAACCAAGTTACCAATCAAAATGCAGGAAATTGAGACATTGCCAGTAACCATAAATGGCCAATCCCTGCTGCTTCATGTAAAAGAGAATAATCTAACAGTGAGAAATGGTTCTCCTTGGTTACTAGTGATGTCACAGTCAGTGTGGTCTCAGTATTGATGATGTAATGGGAGGAACAGAACTTCCTTTTTTAGCATCCAAACAGACTGCTGCTCCACACATCACCCCAGTGGCTCCACACATCACCCCAGTGCTGCCTGGTGGAAAATATTTTAATTAGCTAACAGAAAAGGACAAACACTTCAGATACAAGAAGTGATAACTGACTACAGTACATCTGAAAGTTACTATTAATTCCAGGCAGTACACTAGCTCTTTAAAACTTTTTTCTGTTCATAGGCTCTTGTCTTCATGTCAGTTTATGGAGTGGTTTAATTCAGTTTCTCTTTCAGGGTTATAAATTCAGCTGAATCTGAAAATTCATTCAGCTCTGTTTCTGTTACTTTTAGTTCTTTCCCTAGTCTGCTTTGTACCTTAATAGTCACTTACTATGAGTCTGATAAGGCATAGCTGCAAATCATGGATTGTTTCCTTCCAGGGGTCAAAAAACTCAGGGCACTTTTGTTCAAAAGATGGAATCTTAAGGATCCTCAGCCCTCATGGCACTCTGCCTACTTCCAAGTGTCAAGTGGCAGTGAAGGTTCAAGAGAAAAAGAAAGCATTCAGAAAGTACAAGGAATCACAGAAGGAGCAGGACAGAGAATTGTATCAGTTAAAGCAAAAGGAAGCTGGGAAGGCAGTCAGAACAGCAAAGGCCCAAACTGAGGAAAAGATAGCCAACTCAGTTAAGAAGGGGGATAAAACCTTTTTTAGGTAGATCAGGGAGCGAAGGAAGACTAAGGGAGGGATAGTGAGGCTTAATAAAGGGGAGGGGGTGGGCAGATGGTGACTGTGAAAAGGAAGAGATACTAAACAAATATTTTTGCTCAGTATTTACAAATGAAGAGGGGGAGGTACCTAAAACAAACAATAGAAACACTCTAGATACAGAAGTTGATACCAGCCCATTTACAGAAGAAAGGGTTCTGAAAGAACTTTTAAAACTGAAGATGGACAAAGCAATAGGGCCTGATGGGATTCATCCCAGAATTCTAAAAGAACTAAGGGTAGAACTAGTGACACCACTGACTACCCTCTTTAACAAATCATGGGAGGATGGGGTGGTACCTGAGGACTGGAGAAGGGCAGATGTGATTCCCCTTCACAAAAGTGGGAGCAGGGCAGAAGCAGGAAACTACAGACCTGTTAGTTTAACCTCAGTGATAGGGAAAATGATGGAATCACTTCTGAAGGAAAGATTGTTGATTACCTAGAGGCCAGTGGGGCACAGGACCCATGGCAGCATGGATTCACAGTGGGAAGGTCATGCCAGACAAATCTAATAGATTTCTTTGACTGGGTGACCAAAGTGGTAGATCAGGGAGGGGCTGTGGGCATGGTCTACCTAGACTTTAGCAAGGCATTTGACTCAGCCCGACACAAAAGATTAATATACAAGTTAGCCAGCCTGGTAGTGGGTCCCAAGATGATAACCTGGGTAAAGAATTGGCTGGATAATAGGACACAGAGAGTAATAGTAAATGGAGTCCACTCTGAAGAAAGGGAGGTTACTAGTGGGGTGCTGCAGGGTTCAGTATTAGGACTGGTCCTCTTCAATGTCTTTGAAAGTGACATTGCAGAGGGACTGGAAGGAAAAGTATGTCTCTTTGCAGATGACACAAAGATCTGCAACAGAGTTGATGCACAAGGTGGGGTGGAAAGGATGAGAAGGGACTTGACAAGGTTAGAGGAATGGTCAAATGTTTGGCAGCTTAGACTTAATGCTAAGAAGTGCAAGGTAATGCACCTGGGAAACAAAAACCCAGGGGAAGAGTACACAATGGGGGGTGAGATACTAACAACAACAAAAATGGAAAGGGACCTGGGGGTTGTCATAGCAGATGACTTAAAGTTGGGAAAGCAATGTGAGAGGGCAGTAAGGAGGGCTGGGAGGATACTGGGATGCATAGGGAGAGGCATCACCAGTAGAAAACAGGAAGTTATTATCCCTCTGTACAGACAGCTGGTGAGACCCCATCTGGAGTACTGTGTGCAGTTCTAGAGACCCAATCTTTGCAAGGACATAGACAAGATGGAAGCTGTCCAGAGGAGGGCAGCTCAAATGGTGCAGGGTCTGCACCAGAAGACATATGAAGAGAGACTAAAGGAGCTTAATATGTATAGCCTCGAGGAAAGGAGGGAGAGGGGGGACATCATAGAAATGTTCAAGTACCTCAAGGAATCAACAAAGTCCAAGAGGGTAGCATCTTTCAAAAAAAGAGGTGTGCAAGAACAAGGAGGCACAATTTGAAGATAGAGGTGGGGCGGCTCAGAGGTAATGTAAGGAAGTATTTTTTTACAGTGAGGGTTGTGGATGCATGGAACGACCTTCCAGAGGAGGTTGTGGAGTCAAAAACAGTGGTTGAATTCAAGTATGCATGGGACAGCCATAAGGCAATTCTAGGGGGTGGGGGTAGAAAGAAGTAGGCTGCTGGTTAACTAGGATCTGCAGCTTATCCATTAGGTAGGGAAATGGGCAGACTGGGTGGGTCAAGCGGTCCTTATCTGCTGTCAAATTCTATGTTTCTATGTTTCTATATTCTAGAGTGACTTGTTGCCAGATTAGCCACCTAATCTTGAGTCACAGTTTCTCCTACCAAGCAAACACTTCCTTTATAGTGAGAGTTCTGGAGCCAATACTGCATCTCCATCACTGGTAGAAGCAGAGTCCTGTACCTGTGTAATGTCAAAACCTGGTTTAGACAGTATAGTATAAGAAACTATTGCCTGAACTTGCAGACAGTTGCACAGATTGAGAAGTACACAGGGAAGTCACTCCAAAGCTCTGGAGTGAGATACATGCTGCCAGAGCATTGCTCAATAAAATGTCAGTACATCAAACAAGAAAAAGGTACTCTCCTTGGAGTCATGGTGCGGGTGGAAGAACTGAAGTCCAAAAATCCAAGGGAAATTCAAGATGATTAGAAAATCATTAAGTGTGGAGCTGGTTGAACAGCATGATTTCTTGAAATTCAAAAAATAATAGTTCAACTGCTCTTGGTAAACGCCAAACACGTAGACATTCTTAATTTCTTTTATTTCTTATTTATTTACTAGATGCCCCAATGTTTCACCAAACAATGGATTCTTCTGGGGGACTGTAAAAAGATAATAAATCAGTTTCAGCATCACAGTAATCAACTCATATTTTTCAAATAGTTTCTATGTTATTAAATTTATTGTTACTGCTAATTCAATACCGGAAAGTGAATATATTAATCTCTAGTGCCAGTTTTCTCATGATTATTTGCAATAATGTGCCATAAATAATAAACATCAATTCAAGAGTGTTCTAGGCCCCAAATAGTGCCTTGTGCCTTTAAGGCTACCTACTATTTACTAATGCAATCGAGTGCTCCTGCCACCACAATGTAACTTTTCAACCTCCTATTGTTAAGTATTTCAACCAAGCAATACCTTCAATTCTGCTTATAATGTAATCTTGTTAACTTCTTTGATTTTAAAATGCAGACTCCGGTTTTAATCCAACCTAAAGACCATAAAAATAATTTTCAATCTCCACCATATATCACTGCTGTGCATAATCATGTGATTCAGGCTATACTTATACATCTTATAAACATTCTATGTACCATATGGATAAAGTACTTCAAGCCCTTCTAGCCATTGACTATATATCACTGCTGTACAAGATCATATAGTTCATATTGTATTTATAAATCTTTAGTAAACATTCCATGCGTCATATACATAAAGTACTTCGATCCCTTCTAGCCCATAATTATATCTAATGAGATAAACATGTACACTCCTTTTATCCTCACATCATAGCTATTAGAATTTTTAAAAAAAGGTAAAGTGAAGTTCCACATTCATACCTATGGCAGTGCATGATACCCGTATGCTGTTTATATCGCAAACTGGCTGATTTATTATCTTTTTACAGTCCCCCAGAAGAAGCCATTGTTTGGTAAAATGTTGGGGCATCTATTCAATAAATAAGAAATACAAGAAATTAAGAATTTGTATGTGACAGGTGGAAGAACTGAACATTAAAAAAAAGCCATACGCACCTGCTGTACTCATGCCAGATGTCTAAGGATCAGCAGAAATACACCAAACACAGCAAAGTTGCTTGTGCTCAGAAACTTTATTCAATGGCAGGGCAGGAAAGGCACAGGAGGACAAAAAAAGGGACATGCCTCAAAGTTTCACACTTGCAGTATTTGTCAAAAGGCAGTCATGTTAACATTAGAGTTCCCTTATATAGGGGTATCTCTTAAAGGGAAAGTAACACAGCTAAATAGGTGTGGTGAGTTACAACAGAACTTTAACAATGTGCAAAAAGATATGCAAGTTCTCAGTCAAAAAATGTCAATAGACTAACGAAAAAAGCTGACAATAATAATGTTAAACAACAAAGTTGAGCTTAAAATAAGATACCAGCATACAATATAAGTGCTGTAGCATGCTTACTGGCAGCTTATATGGCAGCTGACTGAGGAAGTGAGAAGGGGACTGTACTGGTCACCATACTGCGCTTCACTGATCACTAGCCACCAGAGTAAGGGTAGGTGTGGGGTGGTGCTATGTGAGTGGACTAGATGAGTAGGGGAAGGACTCTGGACCACCACTAATTCAGTTTATCAAAAACACAAAAGTTAGCAGCTGCTAATAATTTGGAATGTGCACATACCCAAGGTTACTACAAAGTAAAACACTGAAATACTGATATACTTTGGGTGGGGCAGTACTGTTTCATTTTACAATATTTCTTTTAGTAGACAAACCACCTCCATTTGCACAGCAACAAGAGTAACACTTGAATGAGACTCTGATGAGGTCATGAGCTGTCACATTGAAATGTTAGGGCATGGCCTCAGCAGCTGGAAGTTGTGCAAGCAGCTCAGAGACAGCTTTGTTGGAGCTTGCTCAAGACATCTAGTAGCTTTCTTTTCTTTTAAACAACAAAATCAATGTGACACTTAGCTAATGGATGTCTTTACTTGCTGAATATTTGGACTGATGTCTGTTATGTGGGAATTTTGTGGGCTGTGAACTGTTGACTCATTCAAGTGCTACTCTTGCTACTGTGCAAATTGTGGTGGTATGTCCATTGAAAGCAATATTTTAAAAGTAATGTAAAACCATTAAAAAAGCATGTGTTTGCAACTCAGTCTGCTTTATATGATGAGTGACTGAAATGGCGCTGACCCATCCGAAGTTCATCAGTATTTCATAGTGTTTGACTGATTCAGTTTGTTTGTCAATGGGTGATCAAGGGTGGGGGAACCACTGGATACCAGGGATTACATACTATATACAAAACAGGTGATTTGGGGTGGGGGAACACTGGACACCAGGGATGAGTTTACAGTTGTAGAAGAGGTGATTGGGGGTAGCACTAGAGCAGGGATAGATCTAGTAAAATGAAACTAGTGATTGGGGAGTGGGAGGGCCACTAGACACCAGGGATACCTCTAATAAAATGAAACTGGTGATCAGAAGAGTGCCACTAGAAACCAGGGATACACCTAATAAAATGAAATGGGAGATTGGGGAGTGGGGATGCCACTAGACACCAGGGATACACCTAATAAAACAAAATGGGTGATCAGGGGGTGGGGGGTGACACTAGATACCAAGGATACTTCTAATAGGATGAAATGGTGATCAAAGGTAGGGGTACCACTAGACACCAGGGAACCCATTTGTCACACTGTAGGATGAGCACTAAGGGACTGCTGTGACCCACTGCAAATGAACCCATAATGAGCATGCAAATGGACCTTTGGTGCCTTGCATGCCCAATGGGCTCATTTGCTTTTTGTGGTTGAATATAGCCCATGGGGTGTTGACATTATCTGTTTCGGGCAGCTCTATTCTCTGTGGACTACATACAGCCCAGGTCCATGTCAGGGCAGCACAGTTTCACTTAGTGTTTCACCGACATGTTCCAATATTCAGTCAGATAGTACTGCCCACTAACTGACTGAATATAGCAGCTGCTGATTTGGGTGCTAGTGCAAGCGCAGCACAGTATTTGTGCTGTTTTTGTGCCTCTATTTGAATATTTGGACCATTGTCTTTATTTTATATCTTAAAACAAAACTTCATGGGCTTGATTTTGAAAGCACCTGTTGATCGGCACAATCTGTGCTGAACCCCTGCATGTGGCAACCTCTGGGTGTGCCAAGCACCCTGTGCTGGATTTTCATACAATAAGGGTCCCTGCAATAAAGTCCCAAGATTTGCCACAAGTGGAGTGCTGCACCAAACAGGTGATGTAGGAGTTTTATGGAGGGTCCCATCATGCTCCCCCAACCTAGCACACAGCCAGCACCTGAACCACAGCAAAGGTGGGTAAGGACACTGCAACTGGTGTTGGACATTGCCAAAGGATCTGTGGGAGGGTGAAATAGGTGCTGTGTGACACAGATGGTTATGCCAGGGAAAACTGTGGCACTGGGCAAGTGTGTCTGCATCAGGCTCACAGACCCATAGATTGAGTACCCCTTAATAGTGGTTACTGTACAATGCCCACATATCAGACTATTAGGGACCACCACCTAGATATGTGGGTGTTGTACAGTAAGCACCCACCCACATGACATATCACTTTTGGTGTTTCAACATAGCAGTGCACAGTGGCAGAGATGGAACTTCCCCACTCCAGTACTTATGGGTGCAAGTCTCTTGCTGTCCACCACCCAGCCTCATGTATGGCCCTTGCCTATTAGGGTGCCCACTAACCTGCTAGTGCTATGATGGTGCCTGTAACTGTGATGTGCCACAACATATCAGGCTGTGTGGCAGAGGCTTGTTGAGATGATGTAGGTCTGTGTATGGCACAAAGCTGCACCACTTCCCATGCAGCCCAGGACAGTCTCCCCCATTAGAGACTTTGGCAGCTATGGGACTGCCAGCAGGGCTGATTACACCAGGGCTTCCAGGTCAGGTCAGTACCTGCCAGCTAAGAAGTACCTCATCTGCAGGTCTCTGTGACTGATGCGGGCACAGCTGCCCAGTGCCACCATTCTCCCAGGCACATCCATCTGTGTCATACAGCAAGACAGCACCCATTAGGACACTCTCCAGTCCCTTGGCAGTGTCCAGCACTAGTTGCAGAGTTCTTTCTCCCTCTTGCACAAGCCCAATGGTGCTGCAAGGACTACTACACCAGCACTTGGCTGGTCTAACCACAACTGCACTTTGTGGCCATTGCAGGGCTTCCAAAATCCCAATTAAGAGGATTCTACAACCCCACTGTGGCACAAGCCCCCTTCCACCTAGGCACACCACCACTTTTGGTGCAAGGGTATCTCAGTGCTCCTTTGGTGCATGACTTCCTGTTTTCAATGCAGCCTGTGTTCAAAAATCTGAAGTGCTGCAGCTTTTAATGCAAGGTGCCACTTTCATCAATTCCCTTTGACACCGGCCCCTTGTGTCAAAAGTGGGGCTTTGAAAATTAAGCCCCATAACTTAAAAAAGTCTTAATATCCTGCAGTAATATCTATTTGTGTTGCTGAGATCCCAAATGAAATGTTTTATAAAGTATTCAAAGTCAGAAAATAAAAATGATTTTCTTATTTAAAATATTAACATATTTATGTTGCTCTGTTGCCAGACAAGTTAGCTTGCTTAAGGGTATACTGTTGTGCCTGGCTTTCTAAGGGCCTGAGATGGCACAGGGATTAAGTCCCTATACACAACTAGCTGGTTCAGGGAAAATCCATGCACTGGCAAAAATCCTGTTTTCAGCTATTTAAGTTAATGGGTGGACATTTCCTTTTATGCACAAGTGTGTAGAAACACTGAACTTGATTCTCAAATGGTATGAAATACCGCAAGCCCCGGATATACCAAACACATGCCACAAGGGGCTTGTGGCATTCCCTGGTCAGCAATCAGGATTTTTGATCCCATGCACCACATGCCCTACGTTAGATCAGCTTTTACTGGTGTAACTTTGGGGGTTCTTTTATGGGGTTTGCACAATATATTTGGCACAAGCCACTGTAAAAAGAGTAAAGTGTCACAAATGCATGCAACCTAGGAGAATCATATGCACAGTGCTGCACTGTGTTTGGGGCATCACAGGGTCTGACACAGGACTTGTGAAAGCCCTGTCACACCCTTTGAGAACTGAGCCCACTATATCTGGTAATACCTGGTATAGCATTTCTGCTCAGCTGCACACAAAAAAAGTCTGCACAAGCAACCAGAAAATGTGGAAAGGGTCACAAAAAGGCAACCTTTTTGAAAATTGCATGCAAACAGAAAAATACTGCAGTTGTGCATGGGTACCCTCCCTTGTGCAACTTTTTTTGTTGCATGTGCACAGTTGTTCCACCTTTGAAAATACAGCTCAGCATGCGTAATATTTAGGTTTGTGTTCTTTATTTAAGGGGCCATTTTGTGCAGCATGTAATGTCCCTAATATCAAACCTCTGCCCTTGGGGGGGCCCTAAAATTATATTCCACAGTCAAGCAATAGTGCCCTAGCTATTCTTGCAGGGATTGAACTAACAAACTTTTTGAGGAGTTTACTCTTCTTTGAATCCTCCTCAACAGTTACCCCATCCTTTTTCAATCTTTCAGTTCCCGCTCTAGTCTTTTTGTTTTCTTTATGTTCATAACAAATTCATTGTCATTTCCCATCACCCTTCCTAAAATATTATAAATACTAAAAAGAGTGTTCTGTGAGAGTGTCCTTTAAAATACTATCTTGAAGTATTTAACTTCACCTTTCATCAGGGAATACATCCCCAGATAAACTTTGGTAACTTTACCTACTATGAGAGCTTTATAAAAATAGATTAGAAATGGGAGGGGGCTGCGATTACGTCTCTTTAGGCAGTGATACCAACCACATTTTTAAGGTTTACACTTTTTAAATATGTTAAATTATGGTCAGCTGCATGTTTTAATAATACATTTTCAACTCACCCCTAGCAAATATAATTTCAGAGACTGCATGTTGAAAATACATCAATTATTTTGCTGCACTTGTGAAATGTAAGTAATAAACATATTACTAACAAAATATCTTGGCCTTGAATGATTTAAATCATGGGATCCTTCTACATAGAAACATAGAAGTTGATGGCAGGTAAGGACCGCAAGGCCCATCCAGTTTGCCCATTTCTTTTTCTACCTTATGAATGTGCCATCTGCCTTTGCTCAGTCAATGGCCTATCTATTCATACTCATCTGTACTGTTCCCTTATGCCTGTTCCATGCCTGTTTGAAGCCCTGCACTGTATTCATATCCACCACTTCCTGAGGTAGGCCATTCTATGAATCCACCACCCTTACTGTGAAAAAGAACTTCCTCACATTACCCCTTAATTGGCCTCCCTCTAATCTCATGCTGTGTCCTCTTGTTCTGCTATTTTTCTTATATTGAAACATAGTGGGCTCTTTCACCTTGTTGATGCCCTTAAGGTGTTTGAATGTTTGATCATATCACCTATCTTCCTCCTTTGCTCTAGGGTATACATATTGAGCTCCATTAATCTGTCTTCATATGTTTTCTGATGCAGTCCCTGCACCATTTTGGTTGCCCTTCTCTGGACTGCCCCAATTTGGTTAATGTCCTTGTGAAGGTGTGGCCTCCCAGTTGGGGTCTAACCAGTGTCTTGTAAAGAGGGATTATTACCTCCCGATTACAACTTGTGATACCCCTACTAATACACCCCAGCATGCCCCTAGCCTTAACTACTGCTTTAGTGGTCTGCTTGGATGATTTCAGGTCATCTGTGATGATGATGATGATGCCCAAGTCTCTTTCTTCCTTTGTGACTGCCAGAAACTCCCCTCCCAGCCTATAGGTGGCTTCAGGGTTTCTCCTCCCTATATGCATGATCTTGCACTTCTTTGCATTAAACCCAAGTTGCCACTCATCCGACAATTTTGTCAGTTTAGCCAGATCTCTTCTCATTCTGCCCACCCCATTTGGGTCATCTACTCTGTTGCAGATCTTGGTGTCATCTGCAAACAGACAAACCTTACCCTCCAGTCATTCTGCAATGTCACTGATAAAGATATTGAAGAGGACTGGCCCCAGGACTGATCCCTGAGGTACCCCACTTGTGACTTGCATCTCTTCTGACTGTATACGGAGCTTTGCTGAAGTCAAGGTAGGCAACATCAACTGCTTCCACTTGATCCACCTCTCTGGTTACCCAGTCAAAGAAATCTATGTGATTAGTTTGACAGGACCTTCCTGTTGTAAACCCATGCTGTTTTGGATTCTGTGCTCCTATGGATTCCAGGTGTTGCACTATCCTTTCCTTAAGGAGTGCCTCCATAATCTTGCCCACTACTGAGGTAAGACTGACTGGTCTGTAGTTCCCTGCCTCCTCTTTGCCACCACTCTTGTGGTGCGGGATCACATGAGCCCTTCTGTACTCTTCTGGGACCTCTCCTGTGCTCAGAGTCTCATTAAACAGTTCTGACAATGGCTCTGCTAGTTCCACCCTTAGCTCCTTTAGTACCCTGGGATGTATGCAATCAGGTCCCATTGCCTTGTCCATCCTGAGCTTATCGAGCTCTTGTAGGACCCTTTCTTTTGAGAAGGGACTAGTGCACACCTCCCTCCACCCTGTGTCCATGGTGTTGAGCTGTGGGCCCTGCCCTACCTTTTCTTCAGTAATTACTGAGCAGAAGTATCTATTTAGGATAGATGCTTATACATGGTCCTCCTCCTCAAACGCTCCCTTATCCCCTTTGATCTTAGCAATACCCCCTCTGGACTTTCTTCTTTCACTAATGTATCTATAGAAAGTCTTGTCACCTTCTTTTACTATTTGTTCTAGTGTTTTCTTGGTTTGGGCCTTTGCTTGCCTTACTGCCTTCCCTTCCTCCTTAGGGAAGTTTGATATGCCTCCCTATCTTCATCCCGCTGTATTCCCTTATATTTCCTGAAGGCCAGCCTTTCGGCTCTGACCTTTTCTGGTAATGTTTTTGAGAACCAAAATGGTTTACTTCTTCTTTTGCACTTCCTTTTCTCTCTAACACAATGGGATGTTGCTTCAAGTATTGCATCCTTAACACTTGCCCACTTTACCTGTACCCTGTCACCTGTATTTCTTATTGCCAGGGCTAGCTTAAGTCTGTTGGGCATCTTATCAAAGTCAGCTCCTCTGAAGTCCCATATTTTTGCCTTGGAATAGGATGATTTAGTTCTAGTTGACAAACTGAACCATACTATGTGATGGTCACTGGTCCCTAGGTGACCTTCTACCTGGAGATCTGTGATCCTTTCTCTGTTAGTCAGTACTATATCTAGGATTGCCATGTCTCTTGTGGGTTGTTGTACCATATGTTTGAGGCCCTCCCACTGCAGGGAATCCACTATGTGTCTAGTTCTGGCAGATGTTCCTGCTGGTATTGACCAATCTGTATCTGGCATGTTGAAGTCTCCCATTAACAGAACCTCCCCTTTAACTGTCATGTTTTGTATATCTTCTAACAGTAATGTGTCTATGTCCTCCCCCTGTCTGGAGGCATGTAGACAACCCCAGTTCATATGGCTGCCCCATTTCCTGTTTCCAGGGTGACCCACAGTTCTTCTGGCTCCTTATGTGTATTTTGAATTTCTGTAGCTTTGATATTTTTATTGACATAAAGGGTCACTTCACCACCCCTTTTTGCACCTCGGTCTCTTCTGAACAATACATAGCCAGGTACCGAAGTCTCCCAAGTGTGGTTACTGGTAAACCGTGTCTTGCTAATGGCTACTATGTCCATTTTAGCCTCTGTCATTATTGCCTGCATGTCTGGGATCTTGTTTCCCAGACTGCAAGCATTTGTGTACATGATTTTCCATTGGCCAGATTTCAATGTGTTTGTTGGGTGAGGTCTGGCATTTCCCCTGTGAGTCGTATGGGGAGCAGGACCTTTTGCCTTACCTGGTGATGCAAAAGAACTACAAACATGCTGAACTCCTGTTTGACCACTAGCTGAGGGGTAAGGTGTGTTCTTCCCATTCAACGTATTGGGTGCTGCACCCCTCTCCCCATTTGCTAGTTTAAATATTCTGCAAAGACATCAAACTTCTACCCCAATGCACTGACTCCCTCCTTAGTCAGATGCAGTCCATCAAATTTAAAGAACTTTTGCTCCCAAAACTGTTGCCAGTTCCCTACAAATTTGTGTCCTTTTTCCTGGCAACAGCCCTTAAGCCACATGTTTAGCTCCCCTATCACCCTTCTCTGACCTTCTGTTCATTTTTGCCCCTCTCCCAGACTGTCAGGATCTCAGAGAAGGAGATGCCAGATGAAATGGATTATTGTTTGTCACCCAGCCTGGTCAGGTATTCCTTGGTCTCCACAACTGACCAGCTGGTGAGATCATTAGTCCCTATGCATACCAGGACATCAATATTTTCTCCTGCTTCCTGAACAATTTTAGCAATGTGGTCAGTGTCTCTCCATGCTGATGTACCTGGGAGACATCTGACCATTACCCCTGGCTGGAAATAGGTATCAACTTCCCGAATCATGGAGTCTCCTAAGATCATAAGATTTTTGGATTTCCTTTTTGCTTTTTTGTCTTGATTCCTGTTTTGGGTGAGTTTTGTTGTGCTAGCTCCTGAGCTGCATTGTCCTGCTCTGCAGTGTCCTCTGCCCCTTTGTTTTTATTTAAAAAGATAGAGGCAGATACCTGTTTGTAGTTTTTATATGGTTTGTGAAGGTGATATGTTGGAAAGCACTGAGTGAAGGGGCACTTGATTTGCCCCTTCTTACCACCTGCCAACCTCCTGGACCAACTACCCTCTAAGGTCGAGGTGCTTCTGTTGGATGTGGGGAAATGGTGGACAGTTCTTATAATATATTTCCTCTAGAATATGCAATTTGAGGTGCGCAATCTTTGCCCATGCTGAGTGGAGCTGAGCCCTTATATCTCCAATGGCCCAACATGTAGGACAGTGTCCTAAATCCTGTAAAACTGCCCTTCTGAAAGTAGTCCACAGTGCCTGCAGTTAATGATATCCATTCCAGATAAGTTGCTGGGTTTATAACCTGGTCAGAGTAATTAGAAGGAGGAAAATGAAAGAAAAAGTTTGATTTTGTGTTTTGTTCATTTGTTTTTATATAACTTGTTATAGCAAGTTAAATTACTGGTGCCCCTGTAAATGAGGTCACTGTGTGTATACCCCTCTGATCCACCCCTTCCTGCTTTTCTACAGGAAATTTCATGACTGTGCTACCCTATAAAAGGAGTGTAGTGTGTGGTGGTTGGGGATGGGGTGGGTGGCTGGGGCCCTTCCCCTGCCAAAAAAGAAGAACCATGGGTGAAAGAAACAAGGAGGTAAGAGCAGAAACAATCAGCCAGCAACAAATGCAGTAGCCCTGAAAGCTTATCCTAATGATATATAAAACTGTAAAACCTGTAAAGCACCACCTGTAATAATTTCAAAGAAGATATACCCTGTAAGAAACACTTTGCTTCAGAGAAAAATAAAGCAGTAACAGAAGATATACCTTGCAAAAGATAATTTGAATCAGAAGATTACAGCAGTAATCTGTAAGCACACACCTGTAGGCACACCCTGTAATAATGCAGCAGAAGGTATACCCAGCAGCAACAATTTGAATCAGAGAAAAATAAAGCAATAAAATGTTAGCAACAAACAGTAACAATCTCTGTGAGTACAAAATAAAAATAACAACACACAGTAAATCAGTCTAGCCAAAAGAAACCTTAATCCTTTTCCTTGCTCTGGTAAGGCTCTTTGCTCTGTCCTTTCAAGCAACCTAGAAGAAAAGAGCTCAGGTGAAGCTAGGTGTCTTTGCAAGCAAACCTGGTCTTTCACCTTATAAATGTTGTTAAATAAATTAATGAGAAACATTGAATTTTACTTTTTTTATTTTACAGAAAAAATAATGAAACTCCTAATAAGAAACATTGATGATTCTTATTAAGCTTAGTGCTGTAGAATTTTTAAGCTGTCACTGCATTATAGCACTACACTTTTATGGTTAGAAATCCTGAAATGCTTAGGAAAAAAAAGAATCCTAACTGACAAAAAGATTCCACAATGTATAAAGGAGTCTTGGGATAGTGTAATACTTCATATTGAACCAACATATATAGTGCACAAACAGTTATATTTAATAAGCTTTTAGGGTCACAGGTAACTTTATTATTGTGCACTGTAGTATGAATAAAACCTGATGAAGGGACCTGTGTAGCCCCACAGCTCATGTAGTTTAATATATTGGTAAAATATTTATGCTGGTACAATCAATGTTGCAAAATTAGAAAGCGACTCATTTTCCAAAAACCAACATGGCCGCATGCTTTCTTTTCTACATGATTTATAATATGCTATTTATTAATATGATTAATGCTGTCCCTGTTTTGGTTTCAAGTTTCACACACATACTTTGAGTTAGAAACATGAAGCAAAGCTGAGCATAATGCAAGTGAAACCACTATTCAAACCATAAACATGCTGCCCACTGAAATAATGCATTATACAGCACATCATTTATGAGCAAAACGTGAGATAAAGGGATAAAGAAAAGTTAACTGTAAAATTAATTATAGGCAGGGGCTACAGAATACACCCTTCTAATTGCTTCATCACATCCAAGAGCATTACATTAATTGTTTGTTAAGATACCCACAGAGTCTTATGACACAGCAATTGTTAATGTAACCACTGGAAATGCCTTTTTGCCTAAATCCTAATATCAAACTGCTAGGTGAGAGAAGTACTAGAGAACTTCTTATGGCAGCATTATACTTTATTCATGAGTTATAATTGGCAAAATAAGAGTGTCTTCTGAACTTAGGAAATAGCATTTTAAACTGGATGGTTACTACTGGATGATGTATAATCTTTTGTAAGTGATGAATATCATCATTAGTACACTGTCAGCCAAGACAACATATTATTCATTGGGTATGTAGGTTATTAGCCCAAATAATGTTTAATCATTGACCATTTTCCACCATTGGAGTCTGTGTATGCATATACATTTATACATTATCAAAAAAAATTTGTATAAGTAACACATTAAATTATGCCAACAATGTATTAGGTTCTATATAACTATGGCTTGATTTCCAGTAGGTTCAAAAATGTTTTGTTAATATTCTTAGCTTCCATTAAAATGTCATGGACCGCTATTCTTAATGCTAGGCTATTTTCTAGAAATGCATACATTTGTGGACTTCAAGATTCTTAACAAGTTAAGTTTCATTTATTTTTTTACCTTGAAAAATAATTTATTCCTTGAAGCTAATTCTTGTGGCCCTGGAAACATAATGCTTGTATTAGTTTTACGATGCTACACTATGCAAGAAAAGGGCAGCCTTGTTTGCCCATTATGGATGATTAATCTTGCTATCTGACCTTGGTGACTGTTCTTTGGTTTAGCAATGTTTCTCTAATATTTCAGTCATGTTAAAACTCTATAAGATTGGCTTGAATAGAAGGCACAATGGGAATCCATTCAAAAAACAAACAGGGAAGCACTTAGAGGTATTCTTCCAATATGAGCATTGCCACACACATTCTCAGATTTCAGTGCACGTATACATCAGTCTTTAAAACACAAAAAGGTTTCAATGCAAATTCATTTAATACAGTTCAGTTTGGTCTTTGTATGATGGCTGAGATGTACTATTGTTCTTAAAGTTTTTGCATTTTTGCATTTATGTGTCAGTATTACTAATTTCACTGGGGATTTTAAACTCTATTACTATGCCATCATGACTGTCACTGTGGGCTCCTTTTGCACCAGAGTAGCGCATAGGCATCCCCTGGTGTGCAGGATATTCAATGCTGATAGTAGAAAAGTGACAGCCACAGAATCTGACTGAAGAGAAGTGGCTAGTGTTTAATTAGGGTTTGCTAGGATGGTTGCCACACCACCTAACAAAGTCCATCTATATGAAGCACTGGATTTGACATGACTGTTAATTTTGGCGAAAGGTAGCTCTGTGTCTGGTGGCATTGGCACTTCTGCATCTCATTTTAGTACTTCAGCATTAGAATTTGTGTACGTTTTGTATGTGATTACACTACCCTGTAACCCTACAAGGCATCCTATGCAATAGCTGTGTTGCACCTTTTGTGATATTTGTTCTGGATACCTGAAGCTTGAATGTAATAAATGAATTTGCAATTAGACCGTTTTGTCTTTTAAGACTTGGATGTATACATGCACTGGAGTCTGAGAATATATGTGGTAGTACTCACATTTTAAGAGAACTGTACCTTGAGAGATTCTTTGTTTTTTTTTGTGTGTGTGTGTGTTTTTTTTAATTTGTTTAATAGTTCTAGCTGACCTTCAAGAGAAGTGCTGATGTCATATTGAGTAGTGCCATTACTCTCTGTTTAAAATACAGAATGGGAACCCAAATGCTTTTTATTAATCACATTTTTGTTTACCTTGTATGTGTGCTAGACATGCAGGGATGTATTTAAAGCCCTGCGTACTGTCTGCTTTGTTTGGAGTTCAGAGACAGGCAAATGTAGACATTATGGTAACTTATGCCATGATCCCTATTTTCTATGCCTTTAGAATGTCACCCATGTACCATGATGAGGGGAGCACACACTGTACTGATGGAGACAGCAGCCTAACTGAGGAGCTGCAATTGAGCCCTATAAACTTATTCATTATTTTTTTTTTTAAAAACTGTTTTTATTAAAAAAAATTCTTATTCATTAGACTAATACTTAGGCTAATGAAATATCCTTAAAAAAAGTCTTCAATACATTTTTAGTGTTTTCCACTCATCTGAAAATCAATGATTTACTGCAATGGCACTGGTGACATTTAGGAGCAGCAAGAGTGGCAAAGGTTCTTCCAGCGAAACTGTGGCACCACCACAACACAGTGAGTCAGCCATCGCAACCATGAAAGACATGTTTTTAGAAATTAAAGCAGATATTGGGAGTTTAAAACTAACTATAGAAAAGCTCAAGATGATTTTAAAGTCAATTCTGGGACCATAAACACTGTCAAAAGTAAACAGCAGTCTATGTAGGACTCAATCTATTACCTAGAGGAAAGTTCAGAAATACAGGACAAGAATATACAGTATTTGTTACAAAAAAATAGATGATTCAGAAAATAAAGGGAGTCAAAACAATAGTTGTATTATGAGCATCCCTGAGGGAATGGAAGGTCAAAATATGATTTTCTTTTTACAACAAACTTAATCAGAGATTTTAAACTACAAAATGGTCTTGATCCTTAGAAAAAGAAAGGGCACACAGATTCCTTCACCCAGTCCCCCAAAAGACAATAGACCAAGAACCATCATAGTATATGTTCTTCATTTCTCAGTCAAAGAAGAAAGTATTCAGATTGCTAGAGAGAGGAGACAGCTGATATGAAGAGGAGAAATATACATTTTCCAGGATTGCTCTACTGAAATTATGGAATGGACGAAAGCTTTTGGGGAAGTGAACAAAGAACTTCAGAACTGTGGCTTATCTTATTACATTAAATACCCACCACAATGGTAGTGCAAATTCAACAGAAAGCTCACTGTGTTTTGATTCACCAGATTTAGTGTGGGAGTTACTTGATAAATGTTATACTAAACATTCTAAACTTAGACATTCAAATAACTCAGTAGTCTCGAGCCCCCCTTCAGAATGCAGCATGCACTCTGATGTTGCCAAGAACTCTGACCCTCTGAAAACTTTTTCTCATGAAGGCACACCCCCTCCATCAAACACCTCTGCCAAAAACTTTATGTTGAATAAAAATGTCATTACCAGCAACATGCTTGCAACTGCTATCTCTGGCATGACACAGAAATCCAAATCCCCTTTTAAAATATACTCCAGCTAGTACAGACCCTCAGTGCACAAAAGTCCAAAGAAAAGAGGTAGAAGCGGTAGCAGGGGGAGCAGTAATACCTCTGGAAACTCATCCAAGTCATTGCCTGAGGCTGGTGGTGTAGAGGATGCATCTGAGGGGATGATGGCTTGAATGGAGGCATTGTGAAACTCTTAAAACACCAGTATTAAATGCTAGGCTTTGTTCTTTGAACTTTCTTTACTCCAGTGCAACTTAATTACTGGCATGACCCGAGAGACCCGGATGCTTCAACTTCCTGTGTCAGGTTATAGAATGTCTCCAAGCCACCTGTCAGTTTATGCAGCATAACTTAGCTTTGGGACATAATTATTTTACAGCTACTGTAAGTTACTCCAGATCATTCAATGTCTTGTATTTCCTTGAAAGTGACATAACTGGGGCTTTATCACTTTGCATCAGGTAAGACTTTTACATATGTTTTTGGTAATCCAGCAAGGGAAACTTGACATGTCCTTTTTAGATTATATTGACAGATAGACATATAAATTAAATAATGCCCCCTCCCCCCATTTGGCTATACATCACCCTGGGAATGTCTTACTGTTGCCTTCTAATATATATCTTTTGTGTACTTAGTGCATCTTAGTCTATAGTAGGTCCTGCTATAGATTTGACTTATATGATGTGTTTGAAGTCTCCAACATATAGATAACATGTATTTACTGTTATGGTAAGGTTAATGAAGCATTAGAATGCAATTCCCCTGTAGATGTGATATTTCTGGATTTTACAAAAGAACTGAATGCATCTTTAAGAAATATGGGGTTGGCTAGTAATATTATTAACTGGACTGACTCCTGGTTAACAGAAAGGAGACAGCAGGTGTGTCTTAAGGGCATCACCTCAGGCTGTGCAAAGTTGACCTGTGGAGACTCCCAGGGCTTGGTATGTGGTCCATGTCTGTTTAATCTGTATGTATCATCCATAAACTGTAAAATGTTATATGGGCAGCAGAAAAATATCTTACCTCTGATATAACTCCAACCCACCATATTGGTGGTGAGCTCTACATGGACATCTTGCCTCCTGAGTCCATTACATCCTATGAAAAAGGGCATTTAGGTTTCCAAATTTGCAGATGACACCAGAACTGGTATGGTGGTACAAACTACAGATTATATAACGAATCTGAATAGGACATTGGCAACCTTGGAGCAAAGGACTAAAACACATAGGTCAGAATTTAACACTGAAAATGCTCAGTTATTCATTTTGGCAGGAACAATATCAAGGCTAATTATTCCTTAGAGGGCAAGATACTGAAGAAGGTGACACAAAAAAGAGATTGGGGTGTGATACTATCCAATGACCTAAATTTTACAAAACATTGCTATACCATCAAACAGAGAGCCAATGGAGTTATAAATAGAATTGTCATGCATATTACAAGCAGGGAAAGGGAGGTGATAGTTCTCCTATACTTGTCCTTGGTTAGGCAGCATCTTGAGTGCTGTGCCCAATTCTGGGCACTAGGTACTAAAACCGAGACAAGGGCACTCAAGGGGATACAAACGAGAGTAACAAGGATAATAAGGGATCTCGGTGGTCTTACTTATAAGGAAAGGTTACACAGCTTGGGGATGTTCTCCCTGGAATACCGTAGAATTTATTTTAAGTTTTTTTAGTTTTTGTTGACCAGGTAGCACTTACCTGGTCAACAAAAACTAAAATAAAAAAATTAGACTAGACAAATCCTGCCTATTTTCAGGCACGACCCGGGGGAGGGGGATACAGATGAATGCCAGCTGAGCTTGAACCAGATTAAGCTGTGGTGGTATTTTTTTGTGAATGAGGGGAATTTGGCCAGGACACCGGGGAAGTTCCCCTACTGCATTGCTGTCAGTAGGGGGGCCCTTGGCCGTCAGCTTTGCTGTGGCCAATCTGCCTGGGATGTTGGAGGAGATGGATGCATCTATTGCAGGGGAGCAGGCCTCCTCTCCTGTACTTTCTGAGCCAGAGGCTGTTGTTGAAGCTTGTTCTGTGGCTGATGTTGTTGACCTCAGTATTCTTGTACATTCTGATTCTTCTGCTGTGCCTCGTTCTGTGTGTGACAGTGTGCTACCTTCGACTAGGAATAGAGCTTGCCTACTTGCTGCATGTTCTCAACTGCTGCAAAAAATGGACTTACTGGACCGTGAAATCGCTGCTTTTTCTGGTATTGCTGGACCCCCTGCTCCGGCGTCTTTTGCTTCCAGTCGATCGACTACTGCGACTGGACCAGATGCTAGTGTTGCTCCTCTGAATGCGGTCATTCCGTTGCTTCCTATGGAGCTTCCACCTGATTTTAGGGCTGGCAGTTCATTGGGTTCCGTTCTCGTGTGCCTAAAGCCCCTTTTGCCTTGTGCTTCTGAACCTTTCGGCAGTGCCCTTGCTCCTCCTTTGCCGGCTCCTGGGGCGGCTGCAGACGGTCCAATCTTTTCCTTTGCCTCTTGAGTCCAGCGTCCAGGCTGGAGTAAATTGCCCGGAGTTCCTTCTATTCCTTGTTCGGAAGTGTCAGGCATTTTGAAGCCTGCGGTCTTGCCAGATGAGTCTTCCTGGTCTCCTGATTGTGCTTTACAGGATACTGGCTGGGAAAAATCGGCAGGCGGCTCCTGGTCACCGGACTCACAGGACCCTTCTTACATTGCAATGCTGAAGAATGCTGCTGCACCGGTGGCCACCACGACTTCTAATCCTATGAGCTCCACCTTGCCCTGGGGTAATACCTCTTCTCCTTGTGTTTTGGACTCTAATATTGTTGTTGGTACTGTTATGGGGGGTATTGCTGAACCTAGGGTTTCTATTGCATGTGTTTCTGTTAACTCCTCTGATTCTCAGTGTCTCACTTCTAGCTTGGTCCCTCCAGCTTCAGAAGCACTGGTAGGTTCTAACTCAGAGATACCGGCCTGTCTGGGTCAGGACCCTGCACTGACTCGTGATGCGGCTCCCAAACCCAGTACTCCAGTGGGTTTTAAGCTCACTGATTTATTCCAAAATAATAAAGGTGAGCCTGCTCCTAGATGCAACGCTGTCTGGTTTTTATATAAAGGGGGGTTAGTTACTCCCCTGGACAGGCTGTATGTTGCAAAAACTTTGCTCAAAGGGTCTATGCATTTTTTTCATCTGAAATTTTTGCCCTGATTGGTTTAGGGAATGCCAACTTTGATGTTAGTTTTAAAAATGTCTCTCATTTGGATCGTTTTTGGGCCCAGTATGCTAAATTTAAAACTTCTCCTCTTTGGTCTCCTTTTCATGTTCTCCCTTTGCCGAAACCTACGGTTAAGACTATCACTATTATGTTTAAAAATGAAGAGGTCAATGTTGAGGTCATTTTATTTTGGCTCCGACAGCATTGTGAGGTTTTGAACAAGTCCACCCTGACTTTAGATAGTGAGCAGATTTGGGATAGTGGGTGGAGGGTTCAGGTTAAGCTATTTTCTTCTGACTCTGGTCCAGCTCACTTGCCTAATTTTTTTTTTCATGGGAAGGATAAGGGGTTGATTTTTTATGCAGGCCAACCCAGGTCTTGCTTTAAATGTGGCTCTCAAGCCCACTTCAGCTTGGCTTGTGACACACTTAAATGTAGCCATTGTTTAGATTTGGCCATTCTTCCAGTGCTTGTTTGAACCTTTTCATGTGTAATCTCTGTGAAAGCACTGGTCATGCTTATGGTTGTTGTCCTTGGGTCTCTCATAATTTGGACGATTGTCCCTCCCATGTGGGTCTTATTAACCTTGCTCAGCAACAGCAGGCAAAAAAATCTGCTGAGTGTCATTCTCATGAGGGTATTGTAGCTTCACCCCTTCCCCTTCTTCCCCGCTTAATGTTGTCATGGAGCCTGAGGATGTGGCGGCCTCTGCTTTGGCCCCTCAGACTGATGCTCAGCTGCAAGAGCCTGCTTCTGTTGTGGCACCGGAGGGCCCTCTTTTGGCTGTCCCTGTATCTACTGCACTTGTTGTTATGCCTCCCTCTCCCCCACCTTTGCCTCAGACTCTGCCTGTTTTGGAGCAGGCTACCACTTTTACTATTCCTGAAAAAAGAACTAGAAAAGGGCTGACTGTTTCTGGGAAGGGTAAGGCTCCTGGATCTCGGTCCTGGGCTTCTGGTAATAAGTTTGTGGTTTTAGCTCCTGATATTACTGATAGGGATTCTGTGGATGATGATACGGATACTTCCTCCCTTGTGTCTAATACTGATACGGACGGGGGTGGGGAAGTTGATCCCATTGCTAAACGGACGAGACAGTGTCGCCGTGGTAAGTCACCCTAATCCTTCTCTATGGATTCCTTGTCTGTTCTCTCTTTTAATGTTAACAGTATTAAGGGAGACAAGAAGCTTGGTGGGGTTATGCTCTCTTTACAAGATATGCATTGTGACATCACTTGTTTGGTTGATACTAGGTTGAAAACTAATAAAGAACTTCAGCAAGCTTCATGGGTTTGGTCCCATGACCCTTCCTTTTGGTCCTCCAGGGTGGATAAATGTGATGGTGTGGGTATTTTGTTTTCTAATCCTGCCCTTTGGGTGTCTAGACTAGTGGATATTTGTCCTGGTCGTGCACTGTTGCTTGACCTCTCCTTCCATATTGAAAGATTTCGGTTAATTGCTTTGTATGCCCCTCAGACAAAAGCATTACGGTCTGCTCTCTTTCAAACTGTTCAACCCTTTTTGCATACTTCTAGATTGGTTATTTGGGCTGGGGATTTTAATTGTGGTCTTCATCAGACTGATAGAGGACTTCAGACATCCAAATTATTTAGTGACACCATGACCTTAAAGAATGTTCTTTCTACTGCCAAACTTCAGGACGCCTATAGGGTTATGCACCCTAGGAGTGGATATACTTATTTTCAGGGTACTTGTTGCACTAGAATTGATTTTCTATTTCTTTCTCATACGCTTACCGTTCTTGACTGTTGGACTATTGGGAGTGAGTTTTTGGATCATGCGGCTCTGAGGGTTTTACTTTCCTGGTCTAATGTCCCCCGGTGTAAAAAAAACAGATGGAGACTTAATGATTCCATACTTGACGATCCCAAAGTCCAAAAGATGTGGAGACAAGACTGGGCAGCACGGTTATCTGTTGCTGACATTTATGAGAATATTTTAGACTGGTGGGAGGACACTAAGGTTAGTTGGAGGAAGGTTTTCCAATGGAAAGCTGCTGACGCCCATACCAGTCGTTATAAACAGTACTTGGCTTTACGTCAACAATTACAAAATTTAATTTCCCTGTCTGATAGTAGTCATTTTGATTATAGTTCACAAATTTCTGTTATGAGTAGTCAGATGAAGGCTCTGCAGTATGACAGGGCTAAATCCTTAGGCTATGAAGCTCGATTTGGGACTAAAATTGCCAAAGGTGGCTTCGACCCTTTCAAAGAATGTCAGGACAGGGTAGACTCTAGGGTTATTTATAACTTGGTATCCCCCATGGGAGATCTGGTTAGTTCCCCAGAGTCCCTGGTTTAGGTTGTTGAACATTTTGTTTCAGGCATGTTTGGGACTGAATCTCCCGATGTTGATGCTGCTGATTTTTTAGCATCATTATCTTTGCCTACCCTTACTTCAGAAGAATGTGAGATGCTTACTGCAGATATTACTGAGGAGGAGGTGTTGCATGCCATTGTTAGCTTGAAACGGGATTCTGCTCCTGGCTCTGATGGACTCACGGCAGGGTTCTATTCTACTTTTCTAACCGATTTGGTTCCGGCTTTAACTATTTTGTTCAATGAAATTTTGTTAAAGGCAACATTTTCGAATTCTATGAAAGAGGCAATCCTGGTCCTTATTCATAACAAGGGTGCAGTTTCCGATATTAATAATTGGAGACCTTTGAGTCTACTTAATGTAAATAGCAAAATTGTGGTGAAAATTTTGCTCACTAGACTCGTTCAGGTAGCAAGACTTATCAGTCCTGCCCAGACGTGTGGCATCCCAGGTAGATGCCAATCTGATAATCTGATTTTATTACATGAACTATTTACCTTGGGGGATCAGAATTGCATTAAGGGATGGGTGCTTGAGATCAATCAAGAAAAAGCTTTTGATAAGGTTTCTCATAAATATTTGTTTTCTGTTTTAGCAGCATTTGGATTTCCATCTCAATTTATAGATTGGATTAGAGCTCTTTATTTTAAGACAGTTCTTCTCCCTAATGTTAATGGTTGGTTGGGACATCAGGTTTTAGTTAAACGGGGGATCGTCAGGGGTGCCCTTTGAGTCCCCTTTTATACACTTTCGGAATTGATATTTTGATTAGGGCAGGGAGAAACAGAGGGCGTTGGCAATATTCGGGCCCTCCCAGATGCTCAAACAGGCAGAACAAATGGCAATCGTAAATTTAACCAACAGAGAACTTACGGTTCATGAAGAGACTGTCTTACAAAAAGGTTTATCATTTGTACCTAGCAAGGATGTTAATCCATTCCAGACAACAATTGATTTGTTCAAACTATATAGACAACTTCATTTGAAATGTTTTTTTGGTAATCAGGAAATAACATCAAATAGTGCCCATGCTGGTGTGACTCAACAAGATAATAAAGTGGCTGAAAATAGTCTGACTAAACATTTAAAGAAGAAAAGTACTTTTGCCCTCCTACTCAAAGTCATCATGTTGTGAATACTTTTCAGCATTAGTTGACCATGATGTTGACTTGATATTAAAAAAGAGGAAAGAAGAAAAAAAGTTTAATTTATCGTATCAGGAACACTTGGCGCTTAAAACATTAAAGGAGGATACAAACATAATTATAAAGCCAGCTGATAAAGGGGGTGCTATTGTTTTGTGGGAAGTGAAAGACTATGAAAATGAAATGGCTCGACAGCTAAATAATGTAACGTATTATCAGAAACTAATGAGTGATCCAACAAATGAGATTAAATCTCGAGCAGATGAATTCATTAGAGTTAATGAGATGAACGGGCGTCTGAATAAACAAGAGATAGATTTTTTAAAGGTGGTGGTACCAACAAGACCAGCAATCTATTTACTACCTAAGATACATAAAAATGCTCAAAGTCCACCAGGACGTCCGATTGTTTCAAGTATTGGCTCATCTATGGAACCTTTTTCGCAAATGGTGGATTGTTATCTTAAACCATTAGTAAAAAAATTGCCTTCCTTTATCTCAGATAGTGGCGATATGATAAGACATATTGAGAATATAGCTGTTAACTCTGATGATTGGTTAGTGACTTTGGACATAGAAAGTTTGTATTCAAATGTGCCACATGATGGAGGGATAAAAGCTATTGAATTTTTTGCACAAGTTCAGCCTGATGTTATTTCTGATGTGGGATTTATTGTTAGTATGGCGAATATGGTTTTGACATCAAATTACTTTGTTTATAAAGATCATTTTTACAAACAGCATAAGGGTACAGCAATGGGTACTACGTTTGCTCCGAGTATTGCATGTTTATATGTTGGACAGTGGGAAATGACATATTTATACAAAAATGAAAGTTTTGGGAAATTTGTACGATTTTGGAAACGTTACATTGATGATTGCTTCTTCATCTGGACAGCAGATCTGAAAAGTTTAAATGATTTTGTCAATTTGATCAATACGTTTGATATGAATTTAAAATTTACTATGCAAGCGAATGTTATTGAGGTGCCTTTTCTAGACATGCTTATTTATAAGGATGCAGGCAGACTAAAAACAACACTATATAGAAAGCCTATGAGTAGGAATACACTGCTACATTACGAAAGTAGTCATCCTGAAAGTCTGAAGCAGAATATTCCTAGTGGACAGATGTTGCGCTTGAAACGAGTGTGCAGTGATGATGAACATTTTAAAACAAATGCACAGGAAACTGCAAGGCGTTTTCAAGCGCGTGGATATTACTAAATGCATATAAGGGGATGGAAAAGGCTGCTAATACTAGTAGAAATGAATTGTTACAACCAAAACCACTAATGAAGATTCTCAGGGTTTTATTCATTTTGTGACTGAATTTTCAAATCAGGCTGAGGGATTGCAAATGTAGTGAAGAGGCATTGGAATGTTTTACAGGGTGATCCTGTTTTAGGAAGGAGATGTACAAGAAACCTAGAATTACCTATAAGAGGGTAGTAATCTTAAGTGATTTGCATAGTGTACAGAGTCCTGAAAAATTGAGAACAACTTGATTCCAGCATTTCCAAAGGAAATTATAAATGTGGAATTGTGCGACTGCAACAATACATAATAGTAAATATTTTTGCATCCACATACAAATCAGAAATTTGAGATAAATGAGTTTATTAATTGTAGAAGCACTGGGTAATATATATGCTCACTTGTCCATGTGGATTGAATTATGGGGCAAACAAAACTTCAGCTAAGGAAAGAATAAGTGAATATAAATCAGCCATCAGAAATAATGTACTAACTAATGCAATGGCACGTCATTTTCATCTGCAGGACATGGTTCACCAGCAAATCTTAAATTTATTGGTATTGAAAAGTGCATGTTGGACCTCGTGGTGGAATTTAGCAAAGAAATTGGACCAAAGGGAATGTTTTGGATTTTAAACTTGAAACTTTGTAACCAAAGGGTCTGAATGAAGAATTATTGTTACATTGCTATTTATGATTTGCTTTGGGGCAAATATAAATATTCATGAGCTGTGTATGTTTTTAATTGGTTCAGGGGTATTTGCATATGTATTTTTTCACTATAAATGATTGATGTGTTGTCTGACCTATCAGCTCTGAGGAAGGTGTTAGCCGAAACGTCAGCTGATTCCCGTGCGTCATCACGCATGTGGGCTGGTCTCTGCTCGGCTGACCCGGTCAGGAATATGTTTGCACTTAGATGGTGAAAGTTTTTTAATTATTTATCGAGTTAGTCGCCGCCGCACTCTTATGTATGCTGTGTTGTGAAACAGTGTGTGACCAGAATAAAATATGAAGATACGGTAAGCCGTGCCTCATTTGAGTCATTTGGTTAACTGACAGGTGTTTGTGCAGTCGGGCTGCTTTTGGTTTCAAAAGCTAGTGGTTTTGAATGAATTTTCTCTGATTCCGTTTTGCACCAGATCAAATACATTCACATTTAATGAATTTGAGCTCCTCAGTTGTTTGGTTGTTTCCCTGTCTGATAGTAGTCATTTTGATTATAGTTCACAAATTTCTGTTTTGAGTAGTTAGATGAAGGCTCTGCAGTATGACAGGGCTAAATCCTTGGGCTATGAAGCTCGATTTGGGACTAAAATTGCCAAAGGTGGCTTCGACCCTTTCAAAGAATGTCAGGACAGGGTAGACTCTAGGGTTATTTATAACTTGGTATCCCCCATGGGAGATCTGGTTAGTTCCCTGGAGTCCCTGGTTCAGGTTGTTGAACATTTTGTTTCAGGCATGTTTGGGACTGAATCTCCCGATGTTGATGCTGCTGATTTTTTAGCATCATTATCTTTGCCTACCCTTACTTCAGAAGAATGTGAGATGCTTACTGCAGATATTACTGAGGAGGAGGTGTTGCATGCCATTGTTAGCTTGAAACGGGATTCTGCTCCTGGCTCTGATGGACTCACGGCAGGGTTCTATTCTACTTTTCTAACCGATTTGGTTCCGGCTTTAACTATTTTGTTCAATGAAATTTTGTTAAAGGCAACATTTTCGAATTCTATGAAAGAGGCAATCCTGGTCCTTATTCATAACAAGGGTGCAGTTTCCGATATTAATAATTGGAGACCTTTGAGTCTACTTAATGTAAATAGCAAAATTGTGGTGAAAATTTTGCTCACTAGACTCGTTCAGGTAGCAAGACTTATCAGTCCTGCCCAGACGTGTGGCATCCCGGGTAGATGCCAATCTGATAATCTGATTTTATTACATGAACTATTTACCTTGGGGGATCAGAATTGCATTAAGGGATGGGTGCTTGAGATCAATCAAGAAAAAGCTTTTGATAAGGTTTCTCATAAATATTTGTTTTCTGTTTTAGCAGCATTTGGATTTCCATCTCAATTTATAGATTGGATTAGAGCTCTTTATTTTAAGACAGTTCTTCTCCCTAATGTTAATGGTTGGTTGGGACATCAGGTTTTAGTTAAACGGGGGCGGGATCATAGTGCCCTTGAGTCCCCTTTTATACACTTTCGAATTGATATTTTGATTAGGGCAGGGAGAAACAGAGGCGTTGGCAATATTCGGCCCTCCCAGATGCTCGAACAGGCAGAACAAATGGCAATCAAATTTAACCAACAGAGAACTTACGGTTCATGAAGAGACTGTCTTACAAAAAGGTTTATCATTTGTACCTAGCAAGGATGTTAATCCATTCCAGACAACAATTGATTTGTTCAAACTATATAGACAACTTCATTTGAAATGTTTTTTTGGTAATCAGGAAATAACATCAAATAGTGCCCATGCTGGTGTGACTCAACAAGATAATAAAGTGGCTGAAAATAGTCTGACTAAACATTTAAAGAAGAAAAGTACTTTTTGCCCTCCTACTCAAAGTCATCATGTTGTGAATACTTTTTCAGCATTAGTTGACCATGATGTTGACTTGATATTAAAAAAGAGGAAAGAAGAAAAAGTTTAATTTATCGTATCAGGAACACTTGGCGCTTAAAACATTAAAGGAGGATACAAACATAATTATAAAGCCAGCTGATAAAGGGGGTGCGATTGTTTTGTGGGAAGTGAAAGACTATGAAAATGAAATGGCTCGACAGCTAAATAATGTAACGTATTATCAGAAACTAATGAGTGATCCAACAAATGAGATTAAATCTCGACAGATGAATTCATTAGAGTTAATGGAGATGAACGGGCGTCTGAATAAACAAGAGATAGATTTTTAAAGGTGGTGGTACCAACAAGACCAGCAATCTATTTACTACCTAAGATACATAAAATGCTCAAAGTCCACCAGGACGTCCGATTGTTTCAAGTATTGGCTCATCTATGGAACCTTTTTCTAAATGGTGGATTGTTATCTTAAACCATTAGTAAAAATTGCCTTCCTTTATCTCAGATAGTGGCGATATGATAAGACATATTGAGAATATAGCTGTTAACTCTGATGATTGGTTAGTGACTTTGGACATAGAAAGTTTGTATTCAAATGTGCCACATGATGGAGGGATAAAAGCTATTGAATTTTTTGCACAAGTTCAGCCTGATGTTATTTCTGATGTGGGATTTATTGTTAGTATGGGATATATGGTTTTGACATCAAATTACTTTGTTTATAAAGATCTATTTTACAAACAGCATAAGGGTACAGCAATGGGTACTACGTTGTTCGAGTATTGCATGTTTATATGTTGGACAGTGGAAATGACATATTTATACAAAAGTGAAAGTTTTGGGAAATTTGTACGATTTTGAAACGTTACATTGATGATTGCTTCTTCATCTGGACAGCAGATCTGAAAAGTTTAAATGATTTTGTCAATTTGATCAACGCTTGATATGAATTTAAAATTTACTATGCAAGTGAATGTTATTGAGGTGCCTTTTCTAGACATGCTTATTTATAAGGATGCAGGCAGACTAAAAACAACACTATATAGAAAGTTTATGAGTAGGAATACACTGCTACATTACAAAGTAGTCATCCTGAAAGTCTGAAGCAGAATATTCCTAGTGGACAGATGTTGCGCTTGAAACGAGTGTGCAGTGATGATGAAATTTTTAAACAAATGCACAGGAAACTGCAAGGCTGCTGCCTGGATATGGTACTAAATGCATATATAAGGGATGGAAAAGGCTGCTAATACTAGTAGAAATGAATTGTTACAACCAAAAACCACTAATGAAGATTCTCAGGGTTTTATTCATTTTGTGACTGAATTTTCAAATCAGGCTGAGGGGATTGCAAATGTAGTGAAGAGGCATTGGAATGTTTTACAGGGTGATCCTGTTTTTAGGAAGGAGATGTACAAGAAACCTAGAATTACCTATAAGAGGGGTAGTAATCTTAAGGATTTGCTGGTGCATAGTGTACAGAGTCCTGAAAAATTGAGAACAACTTGGATTCCAGCATTTCCAAAGGGAAATTATAAATGTGGGAATTGTGCGCAATGCAACAATACATATAATAGTAAATATTTTTTGCATCCACATACAAATCAGAAATTTGAGATAAATGAGTTTATTAATTGTAGAAGCACTGGGGTAATATATATGCTCACTTGTCCATGTGGATTGAATTATGTGGGGCAAACAAAACTTCAGCTAAGGGAAAGAATAAGTGAACATAAATCAGCCATCAGAAATAATGTACTAACTAATGCAATGGCACGTCATTTTTCATCTGCAGGACATGGTTCACCAGCAAATCTTAAATTTATTGGTATTGAAAAAGTGCATGTTGGACCTCGTGGTGGGAATTTAGCAAAGAAATTGGACCAAAGGGAATGTTTTTGGATTTTTAAACTTGAAACTTTGCAACCAAAGGGTCTGAATGAAGAATTATTGTTACATTGCTATTTATGATTTGCTTTGGGGCAAATATAAATATTCATGAGCTGTGTATGTTTTTTAATTGGTTCAGGGGTATTTGCATATGTATTTTTTCACTATAAATGATTGATGTGTTGTCTGACCTATCAGCTCTGAGGAAGGCGTTAGCCGAAACGTCAGCTGATTCCCGTGCGTCATCACGCATGTGGGCTGGTCTCTGCTCGGCTGACCCGGTCAGGAATATGTTTGCACTTAGATGGTGAAAGTTTTTTAATTATTTATCGAGTTAGTCGCCGCCGCACTCTTATGTATGCTGTGTTGTGAAACAGTGTGTGACCAGAATAAAATATGAAGATACGGTAAGCCGTGCCTCGTTTGAGTCATTTGGTTAACTGACAGGTGTTTGTGCAGTCGGGCTGCTTTTGGTTTCAAAAGCTAGTGGTTTTGAATGAATTTTCTCTGATTCCGTTTTGCACCAGATCAAATATATTCACATTTAATGAATTTGAGCTCCTCAGTTGTTTGGTTGTTTCCCCTGTCTGATAGTAGTCATTTTGATTATAGTTCACAAATTTCTGTTTTGAGTAGTTAGATGAAGGCTCTGCAGTATGACAGGGCTAAATCCTTGGGCTATGAAGCTCGATTTGGGACTAAAATTGCCAAAGGTGGCTTCGACCCTTTCAAAGAATGTCAGGACAGGGTAGACTCTAGGGTTATTTATAACTTGGTATCCCCCATGGGAGATCTGTTAGTTCCCTGGAGTCCCTGGTTCAGGTTGTTGAACATTTTGTTTCAGGCATGTTTGGGACTGAATCTCCCATGTTGATGCTGCTGATTTTTAGCATCATTATCTTGCCTACCCTTACTTCAGAAGAATGTGAGATGCTTACTGCAGATATTACTGAGGAGGAGGTGTTGCATGCCATTGTTAGCTTGAAGGGATTCTGCTCCTGGCTCTGATGGACTCACGGCAGGGTTCTATTCTACTTTTCTAACCGATTTGGTTCCGGCTTTAACTATTTTGTTCAATGAAATTTTGTTAAAGGCAACATTTTCTGAATTCTATGAAAGAGGCAATCCTGGTCCTTATTCATAACAAGGTGCAGTTTCCGATATTAATAATTGGAGACCTTGAGTCTACTTAATGTAAATAGCAAAATTGTGGTGAAAATTTTGCTCACTAGACTCGTTCAGGTAGCAAGACTTATCAGTCCACATGAGCGTGTAGCATCCCGGTAGATGCCAATCTGATAATCTGATTTTATTACATGAACTATTTACCTTGGGGGATCAGAATTGCATTAAGGGATGGGTGCTTGAGATCAATCAAGAAAAAGCTTTTGATAGGGTTTCTCATAAATATTTGTTTTCTGTTTTAGCAGCATTTGGATTTCCATCTCAATTTATAGATTGGATTAGAGCTCTTTATTTTAAGACAGTTCTTCTCCCTAATGTTAATGGTTGGTTGGGACATCAGGTTTTAGTTAAACGGGGGGGGGAGCGTCAGGGATGCCCTTTGAGTCCTCTTTTATACACTTTCGGAATTGATATTTTGATTAGGGCAGTTCTTCATTGCCCTGGGATCTTTGTGTTTACAAGGGCTGCCCAGCCTCCCTCCCATCGAAATATTGGCTTATGCGGATGTCTTGGTCCTGACCGTGGCGTCCGACTCAGATAAGCAGGCCGTACTCTCTGTGTTTCACCAGTATTCCTTAGTGGCGGGTCCCAGATTAACTTTTTGAAAAGTGTTGGGCTCCCCTTAGGATCTCCCACTCTACCTGGGTCCGGTTCCTTTGCTGGCATCCGGCTCTCTTCAGAACCCATTAGGATTCTTGGACCTTGGTTTGGGCCTGGTGATCTACAGCTGTTAAACTGGAATAGGGCTTTTGGGGAGGGCTGATAGGCTTTTAGCTGGGTGGCGGCAGAAGCAGATAGGGAAGAAAAAATGGGTTTATTTACTCAAAACTTTGATGGTTCCTATTTTTTTGTACCTTTGTTGTGTCCCCCCCCCCCATGTCATTGTTTACAAAATTGTATAGTGTTTTCTTTCAGGGCCTCTGGGGTTCTCGGTTGAATCCTATTAAACAAAGTTTTACTTATAGGCCTCTTGATGAGGGAGGGGTGCGGATGTTACAACCTGTGGCCTTTTTTTATAGTATTTTTTTATGTTATAATTTTGGTTGGGCTTTGAAACCTGGTGACAAGGGTTGGAAGCCTTTTCTTTGTTCATGACTTCTGCCTTGTCTCATTCCCTGGGAACAAGGCAGGAAGGGGTCTTTGGCTAAACTTTCGGGCCTCCCGCCTTATGATTTGGAGGCCATGAAACTGGCTATGACTTGGGGGGTTTTACACCCTGTGACTTCTGTACACAGGGTAGAAAGTCCTTATATGATCGAATCTGGAGACAAGATGCTCAGGATCCTGTTGCATTTCCATTCTGTCCTCCTGATAGCCAGACTTGGATTTTGAAGCAACTTCTGAATCCTAGACTCCCTCCTTATGTGTGGGACATGGTATGGCTCAGTAATTATGGCAGACTAAGTGTAAAAGGGAATCACAAACATAAAATGTTGCTCGATAGATATTGTCCTAGGGATTCCTGTCTTTCTATTATAGAAACTCAGGCTCATTTATTTTTTGAATGCGATTTTGCTTCTGATTTTTGGTCTACTATTGCTATTATTTGGGATGAACCTCTTTTTACTAAGTTGTCTTATGCTGATATTATGTTTGGGACTCATTCTGCTTTACATACTAAATATCATGCAGAAACTATATATCTTGTTCTATGTTTTATACGCTATTTTTTATGGCAAGCTAGATGTTTGCTAATTTTGCACCAGAAATGGATCCCTATTTTGGAAATTGTACAGAACATTGGAAATGCTGTATTTACAATGCAAAAGTTAGACTTTTCTAGATATTCCAGACTGCAATTTCGTCATTTTTGGATTAATTGCGATTCTTGGAAATTGACTTGATTTATTGTATTCCTTTTTTGTTCTTTTCTGTTTTTTACCTTTGTCATTTATTTGTCATTCTTTTTGTATATCTGCTGTAATGAAACCCACGTCTTCTCAATAAAATTCCCCTACTCTTTTCGATAAGTGCCATGGGATCTTTAACATCCACCTGAACTAGGACCAATCCAGACTGACGGGACCTCGGTTTAACGTCTCATCCGAAAGACAGCACCTCAGGAGTGCAGCACCCCTCTCATGCTGCACTACAGTGTCAGTACTGGGATATTAACTCAAGTGCCAGATGTGGAAACTGAACCCACAGCCCTCTGATCTCCCAGCTTCAGAGGTGAGTGTGCTACCTACTGAGCCACTGATACTGCATGCAGGAAGACCTGTGTTTAATCTATGGTGCCTTAACCAGTTATAACCTTTGGGATTGCCTTGGTTTTAGCTTGAAAAGTCAGCCACATAACACAATATCTGATGATCTACAACTATAAGGGGACCTTTGTCATTCGAAGAGACATGCATTTTGATGCAACCAAAGGGTTGTAGCACTGTGGAATTCACTCCCGCTAGAGATAGTGGGTAGTAAAGATATGACTAACTTTAAGGCCAAGCTGGATGACTATTGCATTAGTAATAGAATAACTGGGTATATTAGATGATTAAGTGCAGGCTCAATAGATGTTTGTCTTATCTGCTCAGTACGAACCTATGAAACCTATGAAAGTGTTACTTATTCAGTTAGATAAATAGATGGTGTTTTTTATTTGATTTATAGCAAAATACAGTATCAAGGAGTTACTCCACTAAATTGTATTGCTCCTTCCCTTCCACTCCCCCAACTCCTCTCCACTCTATATACTGGAAACTTTCTCTGGCACCAATTTAACTTAAATTCAGATTAATTTGTTTTAGCTTTCCTACCCCATATCTTTCTGAGGAAATTTGATGTCATTATCACAGACTCCTCTCTCCACAGAGACAGTTCTCCTTATGTTTACAACATGGCGTTTGTTATATATTAAGTAAGAACTCATCTCTTCTTTTATAATACTGCCCCTTATGGAATAACACCTTCTACAAAATAACAGTCAACCTTTCAAAGACAGGGTGGAGCAAAGCTGGTATTGCAATTAGAGATATATTGAACCATGAGAATAGCTAGTTATTGTTCTTTGCTGAGATTCAAACTAAATGTAAACTCTCAAAACTGAATTTCTAGTATGATCTGCTATTCAGACAAGCACTGTCATCAAACATTCTAGACACAAATGTCACGTTTCAGCAGAATGAGGAATGGTGTCAACTGTTAAAACCTGCACTCATGAGGAGAGGTGCTAGCTTGATAAAGTCCCAGTAGAATCAAATCCCTCTGTCTCTTACTTAGCTAGACAAAGATGGAAGAAAGAACTGAACATTATTTGACCTCCAGATCTGTGGTCATCACCGTGGGATAATACGTAGTCATGTGCAAAAGAAGTGCAGTCCAGTCTAATTCAATTCAAAATACTATACCACTATTTGTCTCAGGACAAACTGTCCAAAATGTCTCAATCTAATCCAGTTAAATATATTAAATGCAATGTTATCTCTGCCAGCTTAACACACATGTTATGGTCTTGTCCAGACATTGTAAGGATTTTGAAACAAATACATAATATGTTTCAGCAGATCCTGAATTAAAACATTCCCTTTTGTGCCACCATGTTTATTCTGGGTGATACCTCCTTACTATATAATACTAAAGAAATTCATCAGCATTGGCTACTTTCTTCAGCCCTTACCCTTAAGAGACTTATTCTTAAAACTGGAAAAGTTCAAAGATTCCAACTATGAGAGAATGGTTAGATAGGATGGGGTCTACTACTAACAATGAGAGAATCAGTTATTTAGACTCTGACCAAATGGATCTGTTTACCAAACTCTGGAACACTTCTGGGTCCTATGGTTAGTGAGTTCAATTAGTTTTTTGGGTTTGTTTTAGTAATACTTTCTGATTGGTATATGCCTTGTTAATATTTTTTTTGCTATTTTACAATTCTGTTTTTGGCTTATTGTTATTATTTTTTTCATGTATGTTATTGTAATTTTCTTAGTTTATGAAAACAAATACATTTTATATTAAAAAAAAACACATGCACCCTGTTGATGTATTGCAGACACATCATGCTGGTCTAGTCATGCCTTGCCATACATGAGTGGAAGCATTTCTGCTCACCAACACACAACCTTCTGCTTGAGACAGTTGTCACCGCATGCACCTGCTCTTGATTTCTCAACTGGTTTCCCTCCTTATCTTGCTGTCATGAATGGTGAAAAAGTGCTAATGGTGGACATGGAGCAAAACTCAAAGTGCAATTCCAGTACTGCTATACCCCAGTGCCAGAGCCCTGATGATAAATTGTGCCACAGACAGAGTCAACCAGGGACATATGTTGCTGGTTACATTTTAAAGTTTTGTTGTTCTGAGCAAATAAGCATAAATCCATATTGCACATACAGGAAACAATCAAGCAATGCAAAAGAAAACTTAACAAAAAAAACTTTCAAAAATGTTCAATATCTGATAATTCCATTTGTCAGCTACCAGTCCTTTTTATTATGTTGGCTCTTGCTTGTGCACCAGCTGACATATTGCAGTAGTAGCAGATTTGGAGGGTGTGTGAATGCAGGGCACACATTAGTAGGTGCGTCCCTCATTCCCTAATAAGCTAGCAGGTGCTAACAGCAGGCATATCTAATGTGGCATCCAGAACTAAGAAAAGGTCCACTGCAATGAGAGCTTCTTAGTGAAGCATTCCAAAAAACATGGCAGCCGTGACTGCTGCCACCACCTATCACAATGCCGTCAGCATAATGTCCCCCCCTTTGCAATTGTGTGCCGAGGGGGTGTCCAATCCCCCTCGGTGTCATGCACCCCCCAAACAGTCTTTCTTTGCCGACTGGGTCCCCAATCCCCATCAGCTTCAGTCCTCCCATTCCCAGTTCAATCTGCCAATGAGGGAACCCACTCCCTGTAGGCATAATGCCCCCCATTTATTGTGTGCCGAGGAGGGTGCCCAATCCCCCTTGGCTCTCCTGCCCCCACTGGTATTTGCTGATGGGGTGCCCAATGCCCCATTGGCTACGGTCCCCCCCAAAAAAAAACTCAGGTGGCATGCTGGGAGCCCACCTCATCGTGCCAAATGTCCCTAAAATAAAAAAGTCCTGCAATTTTTTTTCCTTTTACCCCCTGTAAAACAGAAAATGGTCCCTCGTTGAGTCCAGCAGCCCCTCCCCCAACTGGCACCCACCTCTGCTCACCCTGTCTCCCCACACCTCCCTTACCCCATACTTACCTCCGGAGCCTGGCGTGACGATCTTCGGTGGACCGAGAACACGTCTGCACTCTTCAAAGCCGACCGTAAACTGAAGAAATGCCGGTAAGCTGTATAATAGCATAAATAGGGTTTTTTCAACTTTGGCGCATATCTTGGCCATTTTTGGGAATTTTGGCACCGCATTTTCAACATGGGGCTATTGGGACCTCTCCTCATGAATTCAGTCACTGTCATGGCATTATTCGGACCCAAAAGGTGATTTTGTGGTCACTGCGTGGAATCACCTTTTGGGACTGATTAACAAAATGACAGTGCCACTACTCATGAGGTGGGCTCTCAAAAATCCTATGTTGCAAATTTGGTGGGAAAAAATCAAAAAAATGGCTGTTTTAAGAGCGTGCATTGTACAGTTTCCCCGCACGCTCATAACTTTGTGAATTTGTAATATTTTCACTCCACATTTTCAACATTTGCATTTTCCCACACCTCCTTATGAACAGTACAGCTTTCATTTTACATATCCTGGCCAAAATGTGTTTTCGCATGTCCAGCGAAATATAGCGCAGTTGCTGTGCGAAATCAGTTTTCTGAACAGTTTCAATAAATTATGGTGACACTGCTCATGAGCAGAGGTCCTAAAATGCTTATGTTGAAAATTTGGTGATGAATGTCCATAAAAGGACTGTGTTACAAGCATGCATTGCACAATTTCCACGCACCCTTGTAACTTCGCAGCTTTGCAATATTTTCATGCCAGATTTTCAACACTGACATTTTTTCCCACCTCCTTATGAACAGTACAGCTGTCATTTTTCACATCCTGCCCAAAATGTGTTTTCGCATCTGTGGCACACAATGGTGTGGTCGCTGTGGCAAATCAACTTTTGGGACAAATTAACAAAATCACAGTGCCACTGTTCATGAGGGGAGGTTCCAAAATGCCTATGTTGAAAATGTGTCTCTGCAGGGTGGGGGTGAGGTTGGCATCAGTTCAATACTTCACTGCCATTCCTATTATGGATCTCTAACTCCTGAACTACCACTGCCAATGCCAGAGAGACAACATTCAGCATTGACAAATGCTTGTTTGATGTGTTCCATTAGATATGGCAGGGTAACAACAGCACAGAATAGGCATCAGTCACCGGTCAATATTTCCTATTTAGGCTCTAATGTTGTTATTGTAATTATATAGAAAGAGGTCAGGCTATTACTGACTTTGCTTTGTTTTCAGTTTCTTTATGATGATTACCCTGCAGTTCATTAAAGAGCTGCTGATGCTTCAAGAAAAACTTTGAAAAACATTATATCTGAGTACAATTCAGATTGCATTTGTTATATTTTCTATAGATTTCTCTTCCCATTATTTATTACTGAGGAAATGTGCATGTATGCATACATTGGGCATGATTCTCAAAAGCCTATGCCTGGCGTAACTTGACTTACACCAAAAAAGATGGTGCAAGTAGCAGGTCACACCAGCAGTTGTGACAACTGATATTCTGTAAAGCAGCCTGTGATATGTCACAGGCTGCTTGTGCCAAAGTGGACTTACACACCAGTTACTCCCTAAACCCCCTGCAACATGGCACTAGGGGGTTTACAGCAGCGGTTGCACCTTATTCTGGAAGGGCAGCAATAAAGTCCCCCAAGGCGGTTTTCTCTAACAACCCCTGGAGGACATCTGCTGAAGTACAGCTACATCAGCTTTTAGCTGGTATAACTGTACTTCCACCCTCCAGAGGTTGGTGCATTGTGCCCCTCTCCTATCCCCAGAGGACATGTCACACTCCCCACCAATGCCCTGCAGGGCTCAGCATGCCCCTCAATGCCCCTTCCACGAGTTGTGTAAAAACAGTCCCACAGGGTACAGCATGTCCCCCAAATGCCGTGTACCCCAATACAGTCATTTGTAGACCCCAAAGGGCTTGTTATGCCCCCCAATGCCCCAATCCCTGATACAGTACTTAGTAAGCCCCAAAGGGCTTGATATACCCTGATCCCTGACATAGTAGTTAGTAAGCCCCAAGGGGTTTCCTATGTCCCCCAATTCCCCCATCCCTGATATTGTCATTTGTAAGTCCTGAAGGGCTTAGTATGCCCCCCTAATGCTCTGATCTCTGAAATACATGAGAATAAGCCCCACAGGGCTGAACATGTCCCCCTGCTCCAAACCCCGATCTCCCATAAGTATCACCCCCATGCCACGCAATACCCAACAATCCCATGTAGTCTAGTGCCCCCACCCAGTGTGCCGACAACCCCACCCACCACCTCTACCCAGCGGTGACTGGCACAACTCTCTTCTCACCTCTGCCGCAAGCCACCATTTGAGTCCCATCCATGCGCACATTACTGTACACTACATAGTACATGATCAAGTCATTCATTGAGTGTGTACTATGTACTGTATAGTTGTATGCACATGGATGGGGCTCAGTCCGAAGCTATCAGCAGAGGTGTGAAGAGGGTTGTGCCAGTCCCTGCTGGGTAGTAGTGGGGGCAGGGTGGTCTGGCATTACTGGGTAGGGGTCCACTAGACTGCCAGGGATTGTTGGGTTTTACATGGCATGGGGGTTGCTATTTGAGGCAGTTTGGGGATCGGGATTTGGGGTGGGGGCATGCTCAGCACTTTGGGGCTTATTCTCGTGCATTTCAGGGATTGGGGCATTAGGGGGCTTATGAAGCCCTGTGGGGCTGGTTATTGCATTATTGGGGAAGGGGCATGGAGTGGCACTTGTGCCCTTCAGGACTGTGGATGCGGCTTGTGACATGCCCCTCAGGTATGCCCTTCATTTGGCATACCTGTGGGAATGTTGCAGGTAGCATGACCTAGCCGTGGAGATCCTGCCCCTTATAGAATTGGGTGCAGGGTCCTTGGTTCAACTGCACTCCTCACATGTCACAACTTGTGACATGCAAAGGGGTGCTTGTAGAATCTGGCCCATGATCTTTATCCATTAGAGGTCATTTGCCTCAATACATTATTTCATACCTGAAATCATAATCCTAATGCTGGTTTTGACTTGGAGGCAATCAAAAATGATACTCAGATTTGTGATTGGTCATATGTAAATGATATTCCAGGTGTTGAATTGGTCTTGCATTTCTTTGTCTCTGAATCTACTCGATTATGTAATTCTCATGCCCCTATTCAAAAGATGCACATGAAAGAAAATAATCAGAATTGGCTTACCACTGAATTGCACTTGTCAGTAGCCTCAAGAGATAAACATGGAAAGACTATAAAGTCAATATTGATTCTAGGCTTTTGATACTTCACAAATAATTGTTGTGAGCATCTGGTGTGTTAATAAAAGACTGATTTTTACATTGGAAAACAGATGGGCTCTTTCTCCAACTCAGGGCAGTCTTGGAAATGTATTAATTCCTTACTTATCAAAAAGTATTCTATCTCTTTGGACTGATTGATACCTCAGAAGGGCAGCCAGTTGATCATGTTGATATTTCAGCTGAATTCAATGATTTTTGGGAGGTACTATTGCAAGATTCACTTTAGCTACTAGTTTCCCAGAGCTGGGATGAAATGTAATTTATGAGTTTATCTTGGATTTGGATTCTTGTTCTTTCACTAACCTGCCTTTCTATTTCAAAAGTCTTTCTCAACAGGAGATTTTGAAATATTTGAAATCTATGAAGGATGGATTGGATGGTACTGACATTTCTTTATTTTGTTTTGCACTTCAGGGATTGGTTATCCTGGCTAGAATTTTATTCAGTTTATCTTTATGTCCTAGACAGGTGCCTCAGGCTTGCAAGCAGGTGACTGCGATTCCCATATTTATGTCAGGGTCAGGGATTTAAGATGGCTGACATCATAATGTAACAGGGTTTGGAGCTGCTAAGGTGAAGGATTTTAATACCACTTTAATGCCTGAACACTTCATCTACTGTAAATACTTTACCAACTGCTGAATTTTACAAGTGGAAAGAGAGCTCTTTCCAGTTCTTCTCCAAGACAGTGTCTAAAAGATAAGAAGAACAAGAGACATTGGAGAACTATTACAGCTGAAGAAACAACAGTCTAAACTAAAAAAGATCTACATGTTCAAGTATACAGCACCAAGGCAACATTTCTGAACTAATGACATCTACTAATGCAGCCATGAAAAGTAATGCCATAATAGCTTCCACCCAGCTGGGCATCTGAGACCAGCTAAAACAAACAGGAGGTGAGCATGAAGGTTTTTTTGCATGTGGTTCAAATATTGTCAATAATGTTCTAAGTAAAACTGTCAGTGCTGTTATGTTCTTTTCTTCCTGCAATCGGTGGAGCACACACCTCCAAGTTAAACTCTTCTTCATACAATTGAAAATAAAAACACTATAGCCCAAATAAAGCCAGCTGATAGCTCAACCCCCAATGATGGCTATAGAACAGACATTCATGAAAAAGATCTCATAACTCCTGTGATTATTCTCGGTGCTGAACTAACAGCTGTCAATGCAGCAATTTAGCCTGAGAAAGATGTCAATTACCTGGGTACTGCCACTTCTCTGTCAATGAGTGACACAGGAAAATATCTCAAGTCAGCTGCAGCTACTGTAGTGAACCAGTCAACTCCTGTAAGAATATGGCTGCAGCCTAGCTCACCAGATAGTGTGCAGAATCACAACCCCAGTACTGGTACACAAAAACCAAAACACAAATTAACCTTTGGACCCGGAAAGGTCCCAGCCAATATTGTGTACTAGCAACTCTTCAATACTCTGCTACTACAAATCTCACAATAAATTCCCAAGTCCACTCATGAAAATCGAAGGAGGAGTGGCAATCTGGGAAATCAGGATACCACTAGTTTTTTTTACATAATGCTCCAGATATACACTCTTCAGCCTCAGTTCTGGTGGTTACTCAAACAAAATCCACATGGGGAGATAAAATGGCTAACTAACCAACAGAATCTTGCTTTAACACACAAGAGTTAATACTGCAACTGCACATAAAAGCAGCACAGAAGGTTATTCAACAATGCATCTGTTACAACTTATATCAGGATTGCCCACTATAATGTCCCCCATTCCTAATACACCTAATTCAAATAGTAATACAGCACTTAATGGGACAGATAAAGAAACAGCAAAGAACCAGGCACAAATCCCAGTAGCACATTAGCAGAGGAGAGTCCAGTAAACCAAAAGGGGCTGAAGCAGGGAAGAGTGTCTTTAACAGGATTAGCAAGGAAAAGGATGAAGATAAGGATACAGTCCCTATTGGGGCACTGCAGAATGACATCTCTGTCTTCAGAACGGACATACAAGTGGGTCTATCAGTAATTAACAACACTGCGGTCTCCCTTGCCCAAGCAATCACCAGCTTAAACATAAAAAATGGTGCACTTACAACAAGAATCATGCAAATAGAAGAAATTATGGATGCAGTATAAGATATGATTGCCCCATTAGCTGGTTGAGTAGCTGCATATAATGCTCAGCTCAAATATTTATAAGAAACGTGCAAGATCAAGTGGATAGATCAAGATGAGGTGACATGAAATTGGCAAAGATACCAGGAGGCCTAGAAGGTACAGGAAATGCACTTATTTTCTTCAAAAAATGAATCATTATCGCCATTGGCAAAACATACCCATAAGAAATAATATCTTTTGATTGAGCACACTGAGCAGCACCTAATAAGTGATTCCATCCCAAGCTATTAAATTTAATCCTTCGAGATTTGTGTATATCACACCTCACAGATTTCAAGACAAAGAGTTGATCCTGAGTAAAGCAAGGATAGGGGAACTCATTTTCAAAGGAAACAGGTTTCATGCCTATCTCTCTGTGGCTCAGCACAAATACTTTGATGAAATTACAGCTACTCTTAAAAGCAAAGGCATTAAGTATGCCTTGCCACCCCCAGCAAAGTCACACTTCTATCTTAATGCTAGAATTTGATATTTCACTTTGCCAGAAGATGCAGCCAAGGAACTTGTCAGCAGATATCCATCCTCAGGATCTCCAAGCTCAAGCATTTTAAAAGGGGCTTCAACAGAACCATTTAATCCTGATTAATAGATACTCTGCACTGATAACTAATCCAGCTGAACAGAACCCAAACTTAAGGCCTTCAACTGCAATCAGAACCATGGTATACAATGAAAAAGTTGTGCCTTAAATTTGAACCACTCTGGAACAAATACCCTGATAGAACCTCTTGTGGACTATCCACTCAATACTAACTGGGTACCTCTAGCATGAAACTCATGAAGCAAAGGATACATGAATTGAGATGGCTCAGAAGATCTAACCTTATGGAATATACTAGCAAAACAAGATGGCTGAAATCAAGGATTTATGAATATATAGTAAATGAAACATTGCTTATAGCAATTTTATTTTATTTTATTTATTTATTTAAAAGTTTCACCAGGAAGGACATACTGAGCAGACATGCTCATTTCCAGATGCATCCTGGAGGAAAGGAGAAAGGGATACACAGTAAGTACAGCAGCAAAGCCAAAACAGTGAATAATGAAAATAGAATACAAACTTACATGGTGTGAGAATGCAGCCTGGTCAATTGAGATTGTCCTAGGTGGGATGGTAAAAGTGCGGTGGTCATGGTTTCAGAGTGAGTGAGACAAAGACAGTTTAGGAGAAATAGAGGAGGAGTAGAGATAGGTAGGTAGGAAGGGAGTGAATTCAGAATTTAGCAAGAAAGCTGGCACAGTAGATATGAACAGGTTGATTAGGGAAGGAAGAGAGAGAGAGATTGGTAAAGGGTACAGTGAGTGGTACGAGGAGGACTGTCAAGAACAAAATGGCAGAAAGAGTGGAAAGGAGAGTCTGGCCTAATTAGGGAAGATTTGGGAGCAGCACAGTAGACAACATCACCATAGTCCAAAATGGGTAGGATCAGTTTCTGGACCAAGGCACAGTGAGCTGGCAGAGCAATACAACCACAATTTCTGTATATAGCATCAAATGTGGGGTGAAACTTTTTGTGGATAGCATCAACCTGATCGGAAAAAGGGAGGTGCTGGTCAAGCCAGACACCAAGGTACATGAAATAGGAGGTGACCTCAAGTAGTGTCCCATCTCAGGTGTGGTAAGATGGGAGAAAATTTTGCCAACAGAGTCTCTGCTTTGTGCCAAAGTAATGGAGACTGTCTTCTTCACATTCAAAAATAACTGGTTTGAGTGAAACCAGAGCTGAACTTTGTCAAAATCATGCTGAAGTTTTGATGCTACAGCAGAGGGGGTTGGGCCAGATGTGAATAGGACTATATCATCCACATACATGTGAATGGAGGTGAGAAGGCAGGCAGTGGGAAGGTCATTTATGAAGACAGAGAAAAGTAGAGGGCCCCACACAGAGCCCTGAGGAACACCAGTGTTGATGGGAAGAGAAGGGGAATTTGCATCACTTATTGGAAGACATTGTGTTGTACTGACTAGGTAGGAATGAAACCAAACAGTGGCTGCATTGGAGAGCCCTGCAGCAGTGAGTTTAGCAAGCAGAAGGGTGTGGGAGACAGTATTGAATGCCTTGGCTAGATCAATAAAGATAGCAGAGGTGATGAGACCCTGGTCCATCCCAGTGAGTATGGAATCAAAAAGCCTCAGGAAGGAGGAGGTGGTGGAGTGATGTTTGCAGAAACCAGACTGGTAAGGTGTGAAGAAAGAGGAGGAATTAAATGTAGGAAAAGAGGATAAAATCATGCATTCTGGTAGTTTGGCAAGAATGGGGAGCAGAGAGATAGGCTGGTAGTATCCAGGGGAGGAGGGATCACCTCCTTTAGCAATGGGAATAACAGTGGCATGTTTCCAGAGAGATGGGACAGAAGCAGGAGTGAAAGATAGATTTAGATAAGAAGCAAGGGGAGTAGCAATAGTAGGAACAGAGAGGTAAAGGATTCTGGAGTTGAGATCAGAGGAGCACTTATCCTTAGTGGGGTTAAGGACCAGAAAAGTACTTAGAACATCAATATTAGACATCCAATAATATGCACTAAACAGGAACTAATGATCTCATATTATATTTAATTACTACCCTCTACATTCACTTGGGTCATCGATTATCGGGCTTCTTTTTTAAAAGGAAACTTCTATTAAGCCTTCTATAATTATATCTCTGTCTTTCTTTGTTCTTCTACAGACAAAATTAATAGGCACTTACAACATGTAGATATTCTAACAAATGACTGCTGCTGGGAGAGAGAGATTAGAGTAAAAGTCTATGGGTCAGTCCCAGCTATGGGGCCTGGATTACCAAATACTGAAGAATAAAGCTCTGTAAAACATGATATGAAGGCTTCATTTCTCCTTTTGGGGTCTTTTTGTAAATCTCCATTGGAGTTTCTTATATCTAATATTTGACATTGCAACTGCTCTTGTTTCAGCTGATATGCCAAAACCCATCTGCATTTATTACCTAATACATAAAAACTGACTTTTTGATATCCCAACCTCTTCTTTATCCTAGGAACACAGTGACCACGATTGAGTGACTGCAAAAACGGTGACTCAGTCATGGCACCTGTGTTTTGAACTACCTGGCAGGGTAGCAATAGGGTACCACAGTGGACAAAGATGGTGACAGAAAGTAGACACGCATGTGGGAGGGGAAGGACCACACTGCGTGAGGGGTGGAAAGGGAGGGAGAGTATGTGGCAGGTAGTGTGGAAGTCAGCTGCTGAGAAGACTGTGTGTTGTTGTGGGTAGCGTGGCAGGCTGGGGTTGGGAGGGTGCCGGGTTCAACTCTGAGGCGGGCATCATTTGTTGTGTCAGGGCCTTTTTGTATTTTTGTAAGTTTTACACCTACCCCGACATGCAATCACCCCAGCCAAATAATTTCTCCTTGTACTTGCTTTAACTGGAACATAAGGTCCTGAAAAAAGGTGTAATCATCATAATTGGGATCATAAATATTGAGCAATACTAATAGTCTATCCTGTAAGGTTCCCTGAGTTAACTACCATCTCCCTGCAGGGTCAGATTTAGTTACCAGTGCTTCAAAGAGTAGATTTTTGTGGATTAGAATTTACACTCAATGACTATATGAAGTAAAAGAGGCAGAACATACCTTTCCCACCCAACCCCTCTTCAGTTCCAAGTGCTCTTGTTCTGTATGGTGCATCTCTTGAAGCATTGCTATCCTTGCCTCTTTTTGTTTCAAGTATGACAGCTCCTGTTTATGCTTAACAGGGTTGCTCACTCCCTTAATGTTTCAAGAAAGGACATTTATCTTATGAGCTATCATAATTCACTAATAACTATGCTGAATGAGAGACCACCCATTTAGCCCCCCCTCCTCAGATCAAATTGCAGCATGTCAATATGGTACCTGTAGGACATAGGAACAGCCAATGAAATAGTGTCTGTGCCAATAACACATACAGTATAGTCAACATTGCACAAAAATTAAAAACACCTACTGTAACTTGAACCAAAACTATAACTATGGTAACAAATGAAAGGGCCTCCTTAGAAAAAAATAAAGAAGAACAACTGAACTCAAAGCTCAGTTAGTGTAAGGCTCAAAATGATGGGAACTCCCATCCCCTCAATGTGTCAGTACCTTTGAAAATGGTCACCTTAAAAAAGCTATAGGTGTGCAACAACCAAGTAACACAATACTCAACTCTAGGCTCCATGCTTAGGGAAGAAAAAAAACAGTCTGCCCAATTCAGTGTAAAATACCATTTAAGCACTGGTATCAAAAAGCACTAAGGCCAGTCAGAGGTATCCACCAAGCTAGCCTGGGGGCCCAGCACAAGATGAGTCACTGCGTAGTCCCTCTAACACTGGCAAAAAAGATAATAAGGCCATCTGGTAGCCGCCAAGAGGTAGAGGTCCTGTCTAAATGCCCAATCCATGGCATGTCACCACCATAGCACCCCAGGGCCCCATCACAGCAGTATGCTTCCCTGGTCCCCAGACCCCCACTTGTATCCCCCACACCTAACCCATCATCATCCACATAGAGATTCCCTATGTGACAGACCCTGCTATACATCAGTATATTCTCCCCCCCCAAGTCACTTGGTAGCGGCCTAGAAGATATCCCTGCAGGAGAACTTTAACAATGAGGTTCATTACCATAACAATATATATATTAGGACTCTATATCCAGCCAAGGGAGCCTAAGGCTCCTCTCCACAGCAACTAAGATGACCACTGGATGTGAGCTCAGTCATTGCCCAATTATTCTATAGGCATTACTTGTGATATTTTGTGGACCACCAGCACCATTAAGTATAGCACCTATAGTGCTCATCACAGTAAAATAAACAAGGAAGGTGGTGGGAGAAAGAGACCCCTAAGTCATGCAGCAGCCAGTTACATGTTACCAGTCAATAATGTCCACAGCTGAATGTCCCAGAAAAACCACTGGTGATGGTGAAATATGAGCAGGTCTGAAATCATGCCACAGTTAGAGACAGTCAGCTTAGTCTGCGCAAATCCTCCACAGTCCTTGAATACTCCAGCAGGGTGCCACTCAAGAAACAAAAGCACTGAGATATGAGAAATGAGGAGTGCATGTCCTGCTATATCCATGCAGAACAAGGGCTAATTCTCCAGGGAAACAGATAAGGTATTAAGTCAATGGATATGATATGGGCAAAGCCAGGGATCCGAGGGAGTAACTATCCAAAGAGGGGAGTGACAATGAAAAACTAATGGAGAGTAGATCTTCAAGTCAGGGAGTTCACAAAGTACATGACTTTGTGTGGTTCAGTGAAGAGATGCCCTTTCCCCTTATCTGTGATTCATAACTTCACAGGCATGAGCAGGGAAAAAGCTATGCCTTTTTGTTTGAACTTCTCTTTAAAGTCACTAAACTCCTGCTGTTTGTTCAAAAGTTCGGAGCTTATATCAGGATAGAGTTGCAAGCTATGGGACTTATATATTATTCCACCCTCTTCCCAATATTTCCTTAGAACAAGTTCTTTGTAAGTGAATTTGTGAAATTTCATCAGAGATAACAGAGGTTTCTTTGTGGGGGTGGATCAGCCTGACAGAGCCCTAGGCTATGGGCCATATCTCAGTTTTGCCAAGATACCCATTGGGGGCCAAAAGCTCTTGAAATAGCTTGCTAAAGAAGACTTCTGGGTGTTTCCCCTTTAAGCCTCTCCAGCAAGCCCACCATCTTCAGATTCTCACAACTCTGATTCTGTAGATGATCCACCTTTTGCTGGAGGTAAGTTATTATACGTTCTTGCTTGGAGGCCAGTAGTTCCAAAGATGCTAAGCTATCTTTGTTAATGGACACTCTATTTACCACTTAACTGATTTTTCTGTCGCGGTTTGTAATCTTTGAATTTATTTGGGTGACAGTACACTGAGGTGATAAGTTTGTCTTTGATTGAAGCAAAGCCCTGATGCATCACTTTGAGCAGCTGGTCTTCATGCAGAGGTAATATTGAGCCAGATTCTGAAGTCTCCATCCCTGCTGCCTGCTCAATCTCTTTCCCAGGCTTCTCAACCTGTAGCAGCATCTGCTTTGGAGGCATTGGAGTTTGAGCTGTGCAGCATAATGAGATGTGTGCCAAGGTTATTGTTGTCCCCTTTGCCTTTGTAGTCCATTTATTTTCACCAGCTAGTCAGTTTGTAGAACAAATGGACCAGTGTAAGGTAATGAAGTTAAATTGCTGGCTCAGAGCTCTGTCAAGTGAGTGTTCTTTAGACCACAGCCATCTTGTTGCCACATAAGGGTATACTCTTCAACTGGAAAAGTATGAACCCGCTAGAAATAAAACAATGGACCAAACTGGTATACCCAACCGACAGCGCCTTTTTGACAGTGAGGTCCCCTACAGTGACTACAGCACCATGCCACTGTAGGGAACCTGCTGGAACCTGGCACTGTCTGTCGGGGGTCCTGTACCCCCAAATCAGCTCTGACTTGGAGTTGATAATCCTAAGGGGGGTACAGGGGTGCTACCCCATGCATCGGGGATTCTGGGGCAAAGCCCCTCAAAGAAAACAGTCAGTGGCATTGGAAATGGGCAGCTGACTGCAAAATGTGGTTGACCTGCCGGTTTTGCTGTTGGGGAGTTCGACATAAATTTTGTCGAACACCCGTTGAGGATCTGACCAAACTCATGCTCAACCTCACTAAAATAGAGAAAATTTATTATCATATTAGGAATTGTCAATCTTAATTGGAAAAAAAATTGGTCTCCCTTTGCAAACACGTACTTTGGTGGAAATAGTAGAGCTAAGAATTGAATAAGAAGTTATCAGCAACATGAAAGACATACATTCTCCTTGCTACAATTTATAAATTCCAGCATCTTAGCATGCAATGTCTATTTAAGATATAAAATCCTAAGCTCTCACTCACCAATGTGGAATACAGGTAAAGAAAATGCTGTGAAGTACTGTAATTATGTGTTTCTGCACTCTGCACCATATGATTTTTGTATTATTGTATTATGGATTTTTCCGAAATAAAGCCTCATTCAAGCAAATACATACATACTTATAAAAAATAAATAAATAAATAAATGAATAAATAAATAGTCAGGTCAAGGGCTGATGTCTCTAATTATTGTCCCATATTTCTTGCCTTCTCTATCTAAGGTTTTAGAATGTGCAATTTTTGAGTAGGTTTCTGATTTCTATATTTTATTAACTCTAAAACAACACAGTTTTATGCCTCACTTTGGAATCAGACTACTTTCTTAACATTAATAGAATATCTGCATGGTGTGTTGGATTCAGGAAACATTGCTAATGCAGCATTTCTCAATCTTAATAAAACTTTTAGCTTTGTGAACCACACTAGCTTGCTGTCCAAACTCATGATACATTGTTTTCCTATTAATACTGTGGGATTGTTCCATGGCTCTACCATCCTTTCTGCAAAATAAAACTTTCTTGCTTACCTCTTGAGCCCTCCATCAGTTTCCACCTGTACCCCCTTGTTCCTGATTCACTGTTTATACTGAATAGTTCCTCACAGTTTACCTTGTTTATTTCTGTCATTAACTTGAAGGTCTCTATCATAGCTCCCCTCTCTTGTCTGGCCTCCAGTGAGTGCATGTTCAGTGCTTTGTGGTAATCCTCATGAAATCTGCCCTGCTGGCCCTAAATCATTTTGGTCACCCTACATTACACTCTCTACAGCCTGTCCTTTTCTTTCCTTAGGTGAGGGCTCCAGAACTGGGCACTGTACTCCAGGTCGGGCTCTACCAGTGATTTATAGAGAGGCAGTAATACCTCATTCCTTCTGCTGTCAATACCTTTTGCTATGAATGCCATCATCCTGTTTACCTTACTGTAAGCCTCATTACACTGGTTTAATTATCTTAGGGAGTCAGTGATGATGACTCATGGGTTTCTTTCATCAGAGGTTGTGCCAAGCTTTGCCCCGTCCCATCCAGTACTCGTTTCTGGGATTCTTGTTCCCTATGGACATCACCATGCTTTTGTTGGCATTTTATTTCAACTTCCAAGCCTTTGACCACCTCTCTAGCCTTTGCAACTCTTTGTGCATCTCCCTAACCAGGGCTGGTTCTGGTAACTTTTTTGTCTCAACCTGTGCCAATTTTTTTGTGCCACTTTGATTTAATTGGCGTCTGTACTGTTACATGTCAATATATGATGGGGGTTCACTGCCCATTTCTCACATGCTTGTGAAATGAGAAATCTGCATCTGGGCTTGGGGTCCCTCAGTTAATATCATCATTAAATTATGCATTGTCTCTGTGTTCAGACAATTCCTTAGATGAGTCTTAAAGAGGTTTTGCTTGCTGAATCCTCATTTGCAGTGACTGTTGACACTGACATTGCCATGAAAATAGATGCAAGAGTACATAAACAGGTATAAACCCCTTACCCTTCTGTGATGATAAATGTGCACACATCCGTGACAGTTTTCAGCTGATGTTGTTTCTTTCCCATCAGAATTCTGAAGTGACTGTATTCATGTCTGCATGTTTTTTCAAGGGTTCCTGGCCATGGATGTTCTGGCATCAATAAAATAAGCTAATTCAGCTTTGAAGAATCACAGGTGTGCTCATATTTCCTTGCTTTTTGTTGCACTTCAGGTTTGCAACCTCCGTAGGAGCACCCCTTCCTCGCTGTAGTGCACTTCTTCTTTTCTTTGAGTTGTTTAAAACTTGACTGAACAGCTGGGATGAACTCCATTCTGAAAAAGTGCTGACAAACATGCCTGAAAACTGAAGATGAAGAAGAAGAAGAAGCTGCAATATCATCACCAGATGAAAAATTTTTGTGAGTATCTTGACATGATGTAGAACGATCCAACAAGATGAACTTTGGTGTGAAAACCACATCAAGACCCCTCAGAATTTTTGAACTGTCTGTGTCACTAAACCATGTATTAATGGACTGGATGAATTTGTAAAACAAAATATCTACATTCTAAAAGTGCCTTCTGTCCTTTATCACTGCCTTTCAGTATGTTACCAGAAAAATGAAACTCAGATCCAGCTTCCTGTAGTGTGCAGTCTAAACTTTGTAATGGACACATAGGTCCCTGTTTCAAGTTCAGGAAATTTGTGAACAGTGATGGTTATCATGTCATGCATTTTGCCAAAATTAAATCTTCTCTCTGGAAAGCCCTACTCACAAATCCAAGCTGGTGGAGAATATCAGAATGAAAATGAGAGATATACGGGAATTTGGATGTGGAAATTGATTTTAGCAAGCCATCAACTTCAGCACTTTTAGTGGCAGCTAGCAGCCTGAGCAGACTAGAATAATTCACCAGTAGTGCATCAACTGATCTATCAAATGATAGCCACCTTGTGTGGAAAACCTCACTAAATTTCCACTGTTTATCATTCAGTGCATTCTGAATCTGTTTTCAAATAATTAGCATATTTTGGTCTATTTTTAAAAACATTTGTAAATCATGTTGAATAACTCCTGGTATTTCACTAGATAAGGGATGCTATCTGCAGCATCTGCAATGACTAGAGCAATTATTTTCAGAATACAGTGACATGACAAGATATATGGATATATGTCCTTTAGCCATGTGACCACTCAAGACCTAACCCCAGTCATGGTTGCAGTCTCATCTGTGGCAACACCACACATGCTGTTTAGATTTATGTGGTACTTGACTTTCACAGCATGTAAAAGTTGATTGATGATAACCTCTGCAGTAGCACTAGGGAGTTGTGTCAGAAACAAAAAAAATGCATTTCAGACAATCCAAAATCCACATTTATAAATCACACATATGCAAGACTATAAGGCTGGCCAGATGTCATTTCTATTGATGTTATGGTTTTAGGTACACCTTGGACAACATGCAGTTCCAGGGATGCAGCAGTGCACTCAATGCATGAATGTGGTGGAGCAGAGCTACCTGTGGCCTTTCATCATGTTGTTTGTTCTGTTCTGTGCTTGGTGTACTACTTGTTTTATTTGTACCACTTGTGTAACATTGAGTGATTTTATTGTTGTATTCACTTACAAACTGTATGTTTCTTTTATGGCTCAAGATATTACTATTAAATTTTATTTGAACAAAAATGAGCCTTTTTTTGTCCTTCTCAGGGAAAATGCTCTCTCAGGTTAAAGTAGTGTGTGGTCTCAAAAGAGTAGCAGATGACACAGGTTCAGCAAAGTATAGACACTGCATTAGTGCTAGTGACAAAAAGACCTATACATTTTAGGTGTGTGCTACAGACTGCCAGATACAAATTCTGTAACCCATGAAAAATTAATCAAGGAGATGCATAAATCACTAGAATTTGGGAGAGTCATGTTAGCAGGGGATTTTAACCTCCCAGATATTGACTGGCACCTACATATGGCAAGTACCAAACAAGGGAGAGATTTTTTGAACCTCTGCTCCGATCTAAATTTAATACAACATGTTAAGTCCCCAACCAGGCTAAACAATCTTCTCAATTTAGTATTAACATCAGAGGAAATCAATATTAGTAAATGCTCCGTTGAGCCGCTGCTGGGTAACAGCGATCATTCCACTATACTTTTTATGACTGAGTTCCACAAGCACCCCAAAGATAGTTGCACCAAGTTTCATTTATACAAATCAGCCAATCAAGATGATATTAAGCAGGATCTTAGTAGTACTGACTGGGTCAGAAATCTAGAAGGAAAGACTATTGATGAATTATGGGAATTCATAAAAATGACAATACATCAAACAATGTAAAAACATGTAAAATGAATAAAGAAGTATGGAAAGCAAGTTATTCAACCAAAATGGATAAGCAGAAATATGAAAAAGCTAATAACCAGAAAAAAACAAACAATATTGTCAATTTATGGAAAATAAATCAGAAGAAAATTGCACCAGGTTCAAAGAAGCATAAAAAAATGTAAAAACAAAATAAACAGGGCAAAAAAAAATATTGCAAACTCTATTTAGCCAAGACAGCCAGTAAATCAAACAGTAAGCAATTTTATAGTACATTAATTCACTAAAGAAGGGTAACGGTGAGCAATTATTGTTAATAATGAGTCTGTTACTGCCCCTTTCAAGATGGCAAACATCTTTAATAATTATTTTTGTTCTATCTTCTCGAACCAAATACAACAGGTGGAAGATCCTATAAATAGAAAATGATAGGGCCACATATCTTCACTAAAGATGACATTTTATCCCAGATTAATACACTGAAAGATAACAGCGCCTCAGGTATGGACAACATTATTCCTCCTATGTTAAAACTTATGAAAGAGCAAATATGGTTACCTATTAAATTATTATATGAAAAATCATTGAATTACAATTAGATTCTAAAAGAATGGAAAAAATCAAGAGTTACCCCAATATTTAAAAAAGGAAATAAATCTATTGTATCAAACTACAGACCGATAAGCCTCACCCCTATTCCTGGTAAGATCCTAGAGTGTCTTGTTAAAAACAGAATCAATGACCAACTTAAAACCATCCCATTGGTGTATCCTAGTCAACATGGTCACAGATGGGAGCTATCTTGTGTGACCAATCTGCTATGTTTTTATGATACAGTTAATCAAATGTTAGACAATGGTTTGCCATTAGATGTAGTTCTGTTTGATTTCAGTAAAGTCTTTGACCTTGTTCCACATTGGGCAATCAATAAAAAGCTTTCTAAATATGGGATCGATGTACATATTGCCAACTGGATAGATAATTGGATGCAGGATGGAACTCAAATAGTTCCCATAAGAGGACATCATTCAGCTGAGGGAAGAGTCACGAGTGGGATTCCACAAGCCTCTGTAATTGGACCAGTAGTATTCCAAATCTTTATAGAGGACAATATTAAAAGCACAGTTGTTAAATTCACAGATGACACCAAGTTATGTGGTCCCTGAGGAACAGATGAGCATATTAATGTTATACAAAATGATATAAACACAATAGTACAGTGGACAGATACCTGGGGTATAAGAATTAATACTGACAAAAGTTGCATCTTATATATGAGGAATCATAATCCTCTCCATACTTACACTCTAAAAAATTAGGCTGTCCCCCATAAAAACTCTGAAAAAGATCTAGGGATATTAATTGACTATAACTTCAATTTCAAGGAACAGGGTTGCTCAGTTATTTCTAGAGCTACTAAAATAATATTAGCAATAAAAAGAAATATTAAGAGCAGAAAGACCAAAGTTCTTTTGCCATTATGTTTGTCCTATGCTAGGCCAATAATGGATTATGGTAGCCAGATATGGAGTCCTTACACTGAAACAGAAATTAACAAATTAGAAAAAGTACAAAGGCATTACACCAAATCAATTTAAACCCTATAAGATCTTAATTATAAGGCCAGATTAGCATGCTTAGGACTGCATAATTTACAGCTAAAGAGACATAGAGGAGACAAATTATTATATTACGACATCCTAAATGACCCACTACTTATGACAGAATTAAATATAGAATATAAAAATGACAAACATAGAACACAGGGTCGTCCACTTTAAATCATGGTGGGAAGATTCAATACAAATAAACAAAAATATTTCTATACATTAAGAGTAGCAAATCTGTGGAATAGACAACCCTTGAATGTAATATCTAGTCCAAGTAAGGACCAATTTAAAATCAACTTAGACAAACACATTAATAGTGTGGGATCTGGAGTATTACAGCTTGTCTTAATAGGAGCTATACTATAGGCTTCGGCCTATTTTGCTCCTCAACAACATAGTGAAGATAGTGACTCAGTCAAGACCCCAAGGACTCATACAACAGTCCATAAATCTGTTTTATTTCACAGTGGTTGTAGTTAAGTATGGAAACAGCACAACTGCTGTAGTGGCTCAGCCAAGACCACAAGAACTCAGAATAGTCCCTGAATTTGTTTTTATTTCATACTGTGCTTGCAGTTAAGTACGGACACAGCATAAGATCAGAAGTGGCTCAGACAAGACTACAAGGACTCAGAGTAGCCCCTAAATATGTTTTTGCTTTCACACAGTGCTTGCTGTTAAGTATGCATACAACACAACTACTGTAGTGGCTTAGCCAAAAACACAAGGACAAGTAGGAAATCACTGACTGCTGCAGATCACCAGAGCCCAAAGGACCTCTGTAAGTCCTTTTTTACATTTATTTAAATTCAGGACTGTATGGGCACACTCAGCAGGTAGATCAGACTGCTGCAGATCACCAGAGCCAAAATGAGCTCACAAGTACAGTACTTCTAAAGTAAATGCAAGAACAGAAAGCCGCACACACTGATAGCAATTGTGGCCTTCTCATTTCTCCTCAGCATCCCCTCCCCTTCTAATAACTTATTGATCTGTCTACTATTATTTATATAGCTTCTATTTTTTTTATATTTGGTTGCCAGATAAATGCTCCTAAGCAGATCAGATGCCATACACACTGTTTTTGCACCATGATCACACTGACACTCTCTCAGTGTGCGAGGTGCTCAAGAACCCATCCAGCATTCCTTTTATTTGTTAATCACCCTGCCAATCACTCTAACAACCTGTCTGATTGGTCCTCTGCAGATAGATATCATGTGATTGTCTGGATGATACTGGTGGGAGTGTGTTTTTTTAATAGTCCATCATGTGTGTGCACTCTTTGCATCTCACCATGCTTGGACAAGGTGCCAGTCTTGAAAGAAAATGTAAGTACGAGTAGTGGGGTGGTGGACAGAAGCAGCAGGATTGTACTTTTTGCTATGGAAGCATGCAAATGGTGGTATGGGAGCTACCGCTGACGAACAACATAAGTACGAGCAGGGAGGGTCAGTGGTCAGCACTAGGATCATTGTTCTCAGCAGCAGAACATGTATGCTGTTATGTAGGAGTGCACAACTGTGTGTGGGAGTGGGGTGGGGAGGGAAGTGGTATTTTCAGTGAAAGAAACAGCGGCAAACTAAAAAAATCCCCAGCATAAAAACAATCTTTTTTTGCCCTAAAGGTGAGCAGCAGTGTGACCCCTGCTATTCCCCTCCTCACTGTCTACCCTGCCAAAGAGCTTTGTGTCATTTGAAAAGAGTCTCATCTTGCCCTGGATTCTTTCTCCCATGTCACTGATGAATATATTGCAATGGACTGAACCCAGGACCAGTCTTTGTGACATCCCACTGGGGACCTTCCTCTCTTCTGATTTGACTCCGTTAATGACAACCTTTTGCTGTCTCCCTTCCAATCAGTTTTTCACCCATCTGTGTCCTTTGCTGAACCTGGATCCTCTAGCTTCCTCAGCAACCTTCTTTGAGGCACATAGATGAAAATGCTACTGACATTGAAGTAAATCCACAGCATGGCCCTTATCCACTATCCTCATTACCTAGTTAAAGAATTTTTTTAGGTTGGTCTGACATGACATCCCTGCTACAAACCCATGCTGTTTACTATCCTGGAGTCCACTGCTCACCAAGTAGGTCACAAGATCATCTTTGACTAGTGTCTCCATAAGATTATCAACAATAGGAGTAAGACTGACAGGTCTCTAGTTATCCATTTTTTTCAATGTCCCCTCTTATGTAGTGGGACTATGTCTGCTACCCTCCAGTCTGTTAGAACTACCCCATTTGGATTGAGATATTGAATTGTTCTACTGGGGGTTCAGCTAGTTCCTTCACCAGTTCCATGGGCACCCTCGGATGCATCTCGACTGGCCCCTGGACCTTTTCTATCTTTAGGGCTGCTAGCCTTTTCAAAACCTTTTCACTTGTAAATACTTGATGCCTCATCTTAAGGATTCCCCTGACAACTGCTTTAATGCCAATCTCTGGCAGAAGCCTTCTGTCTTCCCTTTTAAATACAGAGCAGAAGCAGTCATAATGAATGGCTGATTTCTGCTCATCCTCCTCAATTACTTAGATTCCTTCTATTAGCCTAACAATTCCTCCTCCCTTCTTTCTTTTTTTACCTAATATAATCTAAAGAATTGTTTTCCTGTTCCTTGACCCCCTCCACAAGAGGCCATTCTGTGCCTGCCTTTGTTTCTCTGACTACCCTCTTGGTTTCCCTTGTTCTCATTGCCCATTCTTCATTCCCTTGTTTTTCCTTGCACTTGGGAAATTATGCTTTTTGACACTTTCTGCTTCCTGGAACTTTCCAGGGAACCCTATTGCATTCTTGCACCTGTTTTTTTCTTTTATTACTGTTTCTAAGCAAGACTTTTTATGCCTCAAGAATGGCCCTTTAATTGCCCCCATTTTACCTCCATGTCCTGATGCTGTCTACTCCAGCCAAGTTGTCCTTGACCAGCTCTTTCATCCAGTTGAAGGTCTGTCCTTCTGAAATCTAGGACTTCAGCCTTTGATGTGGGCTTTACTTGTCCCAAGGGCCAGGTCAAACCATATAACATTATGGTCACTGAACCCTAGTGGCTCTCTTACCCTTACTGTTTTTACAGCTTCCAAGTTGGTGACCACCACGTGGAGAATGGCAGCCTGCATAGTGGGTTATTTAACCAGCTGCACCAGCAGGCAGTCCTGCAATGTATCCAGCAGGGCCTGACTTCTGGAGTTCCTGGACACTGGAATGACCTAATCAATATCTGGCAGTTTTAGATCTCCCACCACCACCATCTCCCCCTTTGCCATTCCTCTTTCTAGTTCTGCCAGTAGCTCCTTATCACTCTCCCTTAGATGACCCCCTCTTGCCTGAGGAGGCTGTGGGCTGAACACACAGCAATTCTGTTTCCCCATTAAATAAACCAATGTTTCTACCCTCCACTGCCAATGCCTTCCCTGACATACAGGGCTATACCTCCTTTACCTTTTCCTCTATCCCATCTAAACATGGTGTGGACTGGGACTGTCTGGTCCCAGTCTTTAATTTCTGTGACCAATATTTCTGTGATGACTACTAAATCTATCTCAGTATTTGCCACCATTGCCTGGAGGTCACTAATTTTATTTTCCAGACTCTTGCCATTAAGTCAGACCCCTTTCCATCTTTCTCCTAATCCCTTCTTACTTTTTTCTTTTCATTCTCCCTTCTTCATTCCTAGTCTCCTTAATTTTGTATTTTTCATGCTGAATGTAGTCTTTGTCAGCCCTTCCTCATTAGATTCTTCCACTAACTTAATTTGAACTTCAACCTTACTGTTGCCCAGCCCAGTGGTGCAGAGCGTTAAGGTGCTTCTTGCCTTATCTCACCCATGCCAGCAGCACAGGTTCAGGAATTAACTCAGGCTGTAGGGGTTGGCTGGGGGGAGAATAGATTAAGCATCCCAATAGATAGTCTCCTTCTCTGGGGAAGGAGGACAGCCAGCTCCACTGTTTTACTGCTACCTGGGAGACCACAGGTGGCAGTGCAGCTGGAGAGGCTGGTGGGAGGGGGGGTGTTGGCAAGTGCCACATGCCACATGCTTGTGTGGGGATGCACTTGGTATGCCCTTAATATCAGCATCCCAGGTACTTGGGAACAAGGCAAAAAAATGCCCAATGGCAGGATGAAGCCCACCTGGTTTACAGGCCCCACACCTAGCTACTTAGGCATGGTCCCTTCTTAACCAGATCTGATATACAATAGAAGATAAAGAAGGGCCTCTGTTGCCCTCACCAGAGGGGGAAGCTCTGGGAGAACAAGGAGGGACCCATGAATGTCATGGGGGACACTAAGGAGATGAGGCTGGGACCAGGGACAGGCAGAAAGGAGCCTTCGAGAGAGCAGGAGGAAAAAGAACCTTACTGTTGCTCACCTTGCTGCTGCTAGTTTCCTGCTGAGGTGGTGCCCTAGCTAAGTTCTCCACCTGCTCTCCCTTCTCTGTAGTGCCTCTAGCCTCTGTCTCCCACGGCGTCAGTCTAACTGCCCAATGGAGATGTCAAACTTCTGCCCCAGAGCATTGGACCTATTTCACATCAGGTGAAAGCCATCACCTTTGAAGAGCCTCCTGTCCAAAACACCCCCACAACCCCCCCACAAAGTGGTATCTCTCCTTCTGACATCATCACTTCAGCCACCTATTAAACTCTTTAATCCCTTCCTTCTTGACTCTATTGTTCACATTCCCCCTTTTCCATACATGGAGGAGCTAAGAAAAGGCCAGGGAAGACAAGAGCACCTTCAGTCTGTCCCTCAGCCTCTTAAAGTTATGCTTCACTGCCTCCACATGCTGCTTCACCAAATCATTGGTACCCAAGTGTATCAGCATCCCCAGCTCCCCTTCCCCTTCTTCAGCCTTTCTATCCTATCTATATCCTGGATAGCTGATGAACCAGGAAGGCATCTAAACATTTATTACCCCTTCCCTTCCCTACCCACCACCCTCTCTACTCTCCTAATCATAGAGTCCACAATCACTAAGACTCTCATTGCTGACTTCCTCCTGTTCACCCCCCAAGTGCTACCAAATTGAACTCCCCATTTCCCCCAACTAATTCAGAGTTCCCCCCATAGAGTCAGGTATTGTGCCTGAGTCTGCTTGAGGGGTGCAAAATGATTTGCTGTCTGGAAGATGTGAGGTTTGTTGAACCCCTTTTGACTGCCCCTGCCACACTTTCCCATCCCATCCCCACCATCTTCCAGTCTCCTGGGCCACTGAACCTTTGGGAAGTGGAAGTGGACCCCAGCTGGGCTGATACTACAGCTATCTAATTTTTTTTGCTGTGACCAGCTGTGCATGGAGCTCCATGAAGTTCCTGCATATGGAGCAGTGCACCATCCTCCAGAGCATTACCATGGAGAACAGTGCCTCTCATTCCCCACAACTAACTCCCCACTTTATCTCATCTCTGGACTGATCCTATGATAACCCCCTAAATAGCTGTTAATAACTTGCTTTCCTCTATCTGCCTAGTATCCTTAGACTACAACCAAAAAGGTCCACCTTTTATATGGAGCTGTGTTATATATGGAGTACTTTCTATACTTCCATTACTTACTCCATTAACTCCAGATTAATTTCATTTACATATTTTTATTTGTATAATATATATAAATATAAATATACAAACAAATATTTAAATGGCCATTTTACTTGTATCATCCAAATTTAACAACAACACTGAAAAATCTTACTAATGGTTTCAGGACTGTTTATCTGAGAGTGGCTAATGTACTTTCCCTTCCCTGCCTAACCAACAAGTGACAGAATACAAGGTAACTCCGTTTAATGTACTTTCAATTTGTTTTCAGTTTTTCTCATACTTCAGTCATTGTTTAATATTTGTTAACCAAATTTTCAACTTGGCCTTTTATACCCCATGTCATAAACAAGGTAGGTGAAATCTTTCAAATCTGGGCCAAAAGGTGATTTGACAGTCACAATGTGAAATCAAGTTTTGGGGCTGGATTTGAAAAAAAAATCACCTACCAGATTCATGAGATGGAGTCATAAAAAGACTGTTGGAAATTTGGTGAAAAAAATATGCTAAAATGTCCAACTTATGAGTGAACATTGAAATATTTAAATGTGCACTCATAAGTTCGCAATTTTTCAGTGTTTGTCCCCACATTTTCAGCATAGCTTTTTGTGACCCCACCTCATGAACAAAGGAAATTAATTTTTTTTCACATGTGTCCCAAATGCTGCCTTTCAGTGGCTCTTAAAAATCACATTTTGACCCAGATTTGAAAAAAATTCACCTACCAGATTTATGAGGTGAGGTAATAAAAATGCAATGCTTAGAATTTGGGGGTCAAAATATTAAACACATTTTATGAAGAAATGTTGATTTTTTAATGTTCTCTCACAAATTTGCTATTTTTCAATATTTTACCCAAGATTTTTAGCATAGCCTTTTTTTACCTCACTTGATGAATGTGGCAGGTGTCATTTTTGAAATCATGCTCAAAATGTGGTGTTACACTTGTGGTGCAAAATTAAGCCTTGGACAGTATTTTTGCAAATGACACTTATCAAATTCTGAAAAGGATGATCAGCTGACTGGTGGCACGGAGGGCTAAGGCACTGTGTCTTACCTGCTGCCAAATGGGTGATCCGGGTTCAGAAACAGACTCAGGTCCCTGGGAGTTGGCATGGGTAAGGAAGATCAAGCATCTGGTGGACTGTTCTCCTCCTCTGGGGGAGGGAGGACTGCAGATCCCAGAAGTCATCTGACCTCTAGCAGAGGTTAGGGGGCAGGCAGCCAGGGACAGCAACTTGGGAGCATGGCGAGACAGCAGCCAGTGACGTCCTGCACATGGGAATGTCTGTGGGCATGACTCAACAACATTGCAAGTCTGTTCCTCCAGGGGAAGAAAATGTAGGAAAATGGCCATGTGCAGTGCAGGATGACACTGACTGCTTGCAGGCTCCTGACTGAGCTTCAGGGCCCTCTCCTGGAACTGGATCTGTTCATCAACATTATGGTACTGACTGCAGTCCCCCACCATTGGGGATAAGCTGTGGGGGAAGCATCAGGATAGAGGTAAGTCCCTGGGATGCTGGGTGACATGACTGGGGGGGGGTCATTGCGATGGCTAGCCTGCACCATGGAAGGTGGATAGACTAACTAAAAAAAAAAAGAAGGGAGTGGTCATAACAACAGCGTGTTGACAATTTAGGGTCAAAATGTAAAAAAGAGTTATGAAGACATGTGTGCAGGGCTAGCTGTTGGCCCAGTGGGTACCACATTGGGATCCCACGCCTACTAGCTGAGATCAGGTCAAGCTCAGTGAGTCAACAGAATGGACCCAAGCTGGAGAAAAGGCATAGCTTTGTGGCACCACTTCAAGCCCAGAGATGGTGCAGTGATGACCACATGGGCAACAAGTAACCGTATAGTGAAGATAACTCTTCTCTTGGCATACTGTCCCCAGGGCCCTGTGATTCTGCATCCCTAGCTGTGCTTCCACAGCCATATGGACTCTTGGCCATGTGCATCTGCATCTTTAGTCACATGGAAGAGCGGGGCTCAGTGGGCTCTGAGCTTCTGCAGCCCCCTGCAGAGCATTACAGATTCTTTGCATCTGTAGTCACATGGAAGTGCAGAGTCTAGAGAGCTCTGCATTTCTAGAGACAGGTGAACTCTTCCCTTGGCAGAGGGCCTGGAGTGTCCTGAGTCTCAACATCAGTTCATGAACATCAAAAAGAGACCTTTGTGAATGAGGATACAAATCCACAATCACAAAAAGTAATGAATTAATTGCAAAAAACTATGTTAATGCAGACATTATGGCTGAAGAACACAAAGAAGGCAAAGAAAGGAAATGAAAAACATTAAGGTTTGGAGTATTGGGAGTCTTGGTGAATTGGTGGTGTCGTGTTCCTTAGTGTTGTCAACCCTAATAATCATCCCTGCCTCTCAGCCCATAGCTGAAAGTCTGCAGTCCAGCATGCACTCACCACTTACAGACTCCTGAGGATAAGATAAAGGAAATACTCATATTACAAAAACACTTTTTAAATAGCTTTTCTTCTGCAGCTAAAAGTTAACAGGACCAAAATTGTGATTGCTCCAGCTTTAACTGCTCTCATTTAACAGTGAAACAAATGTTCCCAGAGTGATTATTTATCAGTCTTTAAGAAGAGACCTACGTATTGTTATATCTATTGATATGTATATATACTGTAAGTCCCTTTAGTTGAATTTAAAAAAAATCACTAGTTTTTCAATACTGGGGTTTTACACCCTTAAACTAAAATAAGTCCTGAGCTCTCTACTTGCTATGTGTCTTAACTTTCCCTAAGCCCTGCAAACTCTTCAACACCAGGGTAATCAAATATAAGTACAAGAGTTCATACATTTGTTTAAGGCTAGGTAGGTGCATTGTGCCTATGTGCCTAAAGAGCAAGAAACAAGGACTGTTTACAAAGGCAGAATTAACCAGTGCTAAACCTCATTCCTCTCTTCCACAATAATAAATAATAATAATAATAATAAATTCTATTTCACATAAATGCCTTTCAAGCCGTCAAGGCACTTCACAAAAAATATAAAAAACAGTTGCAATTAAGTAAAACCATAAACATCATAATAAATAACATACAGAAATAAAACATGGGATGAAAATTATGTGAAGCCATCATAGGTAAGAATCCATAAAAAGGATTTCAAAGCCTGTTTGAACCCCTCCACAGTCATGCACTCCTGAAGCTGATGGGGGTAGAGAATTCCAGAGGGTAGGGTTCACATGCATAAATGCACGGGACCCAGAAGATTTCAAAGATACCCTCGGAATCTCTAGTAACCACTCGTCAGCCGAATGCAGCTGTTGCACCAGATGGTAAGGCACAAGGAGCTCTTTCAAGTAGTTGGGGCCCAGTCCATGTAGAGCTTTGTAAGTCAGTAAACCAACTTTGAAGGTGATCCACCACCTAATCGGCAGCCAGTGCAGATCGCGCAGCACAGGAGTAATATGGGATGCTCGAGAAGTCCCAGTTAACAATCATGCTGATGCGTTCTACACGAGCTGCAGGCAGTGGATTTCAACCCCAGAAAGCCCTAAGTACAGGGAGTTACAGTAATCAAGGTACAAAGTCACAAAGGCATGAACTAATGTAGGCAAGTTCCCAGATGGAACTAGGTGCTTAATCCTGGAGATATTCCGAAGCTGATAAAAGGAAGACTTGATGACAGACGACACCTGAGATTGTAATGTCAGCCCGTCATCAAGCACTACCCCCAGGTTTCGTACCCAGTCAGAGGAAAGAATCTGAGATCATGCAAGAAAAAGTCCAAGAAAAAGTCCAGAGGGCTGATTAGCCCTAAACCCCTCTATCCAGCGACCCAGGTCCACTACCATCACCTCCGTCTTTCCGGCGTTCAACTTTAACCAGCTCGAGTTCATCCAGTCCTGGATTTCAGCAAGGCAGGTATTAAGTACTGTGATAGCTCTATCCTGGTCGGGGGCAAAAGACAGGTAGAGTTGGGTATCATCAGTATAGCAGTGAAACCTTAGCCTATACCGTCTTACAATGTCTCCGAGGGGCAGCATATACACTGCAAACAACATGGGGGACAGCACTGAACCCTGAGAAACCCCACATGGCAAGGAGAAAGGGTCAGAGGAAAAAATTCCTGGGGTTGGGGGTTGAAAGAAGAGACTATAAGAAAAATAAAGGATACATAACAGCTCCCCCATGTGACTAATCCAGGAGATACAGCAGGAAATACAGAAATATGGAAACAGACAAGACCGAAGCTGCACAGCAAACCAGAAAATAAAAGAAGTGTTCTAGAGCTTACAAGACTTTTTCTAGTGATCTGTTTTAGGTCACTTTACTGAAGCGAGGCTTCCTCTGCTGATTAACCACTGCCTTGGGGAAGATATTGTCATGGCAATACCATTTACCTTCTTTATCCCCAGGCCTTTTCTAAACAGCCACAAAACACCCTGCCACAATCCCCAGTCCTCCCACACTGATATGTAATATTTGTGTGTAGAACTAAACCTTGCACTTTAACAGTACCCAATATGTTTTTTTAATAGTCCTCCCTCCCAAGACTGACCCCATGCCTCCATCCTGAAAGGCCATTTATGACAAGCAGCATTCCCTTCTGACCACCAATCCATGAATTTGGGGACAATTGTATGCAAAAATACTGGCTGTTCAGTAGCCTTATTCCCTAGCCTGTGTGCTGCTAGTTCTTACTTAAGCAATTTACTACAGCAAGGGTGTGGGTTATGCTAGGATTTACAATGGGTGGTGTGTCATTTGGTCATGAGGCCGATAGGCCGAGTGAGCAAAACACACCAGCCATTGTAAATCCTAGCATGACTCATACCCTTGCCGTGGTAAATGCTATTATGCAATGTCCTTTTATTTTGCGTTTGAAAAAAAAATTAAGAAAATATTTTTTTTTTACATTTTACCTTATTTTTATTGTTGTTATTGCTCCATGAGAAAAAAATAGTACCCGTCTTCGCATCCCAGAAGCGAGAGTGTGTGCACTTTCAATTTGTGCATGCAGCGATGTGGGTGCCCGGGATGTTGAAAACTGTGAATGGCAGTTACTGAGAAAGCAAACATATGATGAGGTTTTATCTGGAATGATAACAGCGATGTACAGGTATAAGTGTGTGTTGAACATGATGGGACTGTTTTTTTTAAATCAGGCAGGCTTTACGTTATCTGGGGGGGGGTGCTGGACTCATCGTTAGGACATTGTTACCATCTGTTCCCTCTGTGCCACTTCTGATTTCACGGGGGTCAGGGTGATTTTGGGGGAGTCATTGGTGCAGCTTAGCGGGGAACTGGCACCTCTTCCCATTGGTAGTGTGGAGGATTTACAATGGACATGAGGTGCCAGTTGACCAATCTGAGCCTGACATTTTTGTACTCCATTGTATAATGACTTTTCACTGACAGTGGCAGTATGCTATGGAAAGTCAGGGTATTGGTTTTCACATCATTGATGGTCATAGGCAGACTTCTACCTTACATTATTGTCTATGTCATGAAGACTGTTGTTCCTTCCACTTCCCTTTCAGGTATGCTGCAGCAGTCAGGTGAAAGATAGTAAGTGACAGCAACAGGCTATTGGTTAGGTAGGGTCTGTACTTAGTAGGAGACCTTTTTGCCCACTATTGTCCCTACAAATCACAGATTAGCGTTCAGGAGGGACCACTTACTATAAATGTCCCTTGCTGACTGAGGGGGTTGGGCTAGAGGTGAGAGCTAATTAAACTGTATTCTGACACAGTACCAGATTTAGTTCTATATGTAACTAATAAAAATTGGTGTGGGATCATGGCAAACAGGGTGGGAAGGATATGGATGACTGGGGATGACATAGGAGTGGCCACTGGGCTAACCCTGATCACCTAAGGAAGGCTTAAAGTTTTTATTCACTTTTCTGTTTAGCTTATTTCTCCTAGTAGAAGTACAATGAATAATTAAGAATACTCAGTATTCGTCCCCAAGTACTATGTGCCCCATTACTTGATGTATTCAGGAATTAATATTCATTACTTGGAGACCCCTACTGTTGGACATGATAGACTATTTTGTGAGCAGCCCAGACTGTTTAATTTTCTGGTGAGAGTTTTCTGGCCCCCCTGCTGGATTCTTTCTCCATTTAATTAAATGTGGACTCACTGCTGGTTTCTGTGCAGATTTTCAAGATCTGTAGCACAGGGTCACTTATCCAGATGTCCCTAAAGGCTGAAGTTTTATAGCTGCTAGAAACTAACCAAGCTGACCTCTCTCAGTCTGGAGGGTATGCCTTTGTTTCTATGGTAGACATACATACAAGATTTATCTCTTTTCTTAGACCAACAACAGATATTTCAAAAGTTATTTGGCACAATCAAAAGTGAACCTTTTCCTGGGATTTCTTTGTCTGTCAGATGAGATATCTGAAGTGATTATTCACTTTTTCTGCAACCCTTGATACTGATACAAGGTTCCACCACTGTAAGGCAATTCTGCACAGTTAGGACTATGACTGCAGGTCTTATAACATTTTCAATGTGTGCCAGTCATACTGCATGAAACTGGAAGCAGTAAAAGTGCTGATTTAAGTAAGTGTGCATTTGCTGTATGAAGGCACAGGCTGACAATCTTTACAGTGGGGATCAAAGGTACAGTACAGTAGTAAGCAGAGTGATAATTCCATATATATCTACATGCTCTATGTAGATGTAGATCTATCACAGGGACTCCCCGTTCATTTTAATTGGATTTCCTGCAATTTATGCAGTAATATTCAATTATTTTCTGGGACATATCTCTAGCTCTGACTATACTTTAAAGAAAGCTGCAAAATTGCCAAACCACAAAATATAAATATTTACCATAAGCATTTCTGGTTGGAATAATGCACTTGATTCACAGTGGAACTATCACATCAATTTACACCAAAAATGAATTCCTTTTCTAATGGTTAACATCAGGAAGATGAAGACTACTATATTCTAGTCTGTAAAACATCTTTAAAATATCATGCTAGAGTTTTTCCTTAATCAAAACAATTATTTAAATCCACTTATTTATTCTTTTGTGTCAAAAACACAACATTCTTGCCACACTCTTTTGTCAGATATACTGCATAGCTTCCATTTTTTCCCTTCCATCTGCACTTCTTTATTTTGTCTCTTTAATCAGGCATGTCATATTTTTTCTCCATCATTACATTTAAAACAAAACTCCTAATAGCACCAGTAGCTTAGAATTTATATTTTATTGTCAGTGAATGGAATGTTTGCAAGCCATTGGCTAGTATGACATAAGATGAGTACAGCAATTCAAATACAGCCTCTTATTCTATCACATTGTTATTTTCTATATAATTATCACTCCTTTCATTGGGCTGCTAAATTTGCAGCAGTACATAGTGCTCCTTAATTTTTTTAACCTCATACAGAATCCCAGGCAACAGTATCTGAGAAAATGATTCCATAATACAATTATGTTTTGCATATCCTTTGTATTAATTAGCAAAGACATTACAGATTACAATAACACTATGAAATATAACGCTCATAGTGTAATAAAGAAATCTAGTTTCTGGCTCATTAGTCTACTTATAAAGATCATATGATGTCTATTCATAGTGCTTTCTTCACTAAGAATTTTTTGCTTCTATCACTTGTTCACATCAGAGCTGTACAGATGATGTAGCTTTATAAAAATAGGACTTATGTCTGTAGCAATGCCTTTTACTAATGGTAGATTTTCACTGAACATCTGCTCCTGTGGTGTACCTTTTAATTCACAGCAGGCCAGAGACTCTGTTTCCATGGCTATAATGGCTGTTGTTAAAATTATTTCTATTCAAACAGGCTGATCAGCCCTCACAGCTCTAGTGTGAGTCTTGCAGTTTTAAGAAATATTGCTAGACTCTGATCTCTTGCCAAGATACAAATGGGAACTTCTGAGTTGATTAGGTGTTTTGTATTTTAAGCATCCCAGGGTCTTTTTTCTGAATAGGAGGACTACAGTAGGTTAGCAAAAAATGATATGAAGTCAATGCCATCCTAGACAACAGAAGAACTTCATGGCAAAGACAATGCTATTTATTGTTTCATGGGGGAAGGGCTTGTCTACTTATAGGCAGTTAAGATATCAACCACAAGAAATTCAATATTATACTCAGCTTCCACAAAATATCTATACTACTCTTATAGGGTTATATTGCTATAGCTGTGAGGCACACATGTAACTTGAGTGATGCCAGCCCATGTTGCTGAGAAAGGATTCACCTGGTCTTATTCATGATTCTGTGCCTCACTATTTGGGACACAGAGATCCATGTGGGTGGAGGAAACAGTATGGGGGTTGTTCCTGGCCCTACTGGAAGCCCATGTTGGGCCATCACTGGATTTCCAGCTTTATATGAGCAGTGGATTGCAGGATATAGCAGTCTATAACCAGGCCTGTTGCAGTCTCTAAGAGGTAGAGTTGCTGTGAAATTAAATTTCGCTGGTGAAATTCTCATGAAACCAGCAATTTTGCTGCATGAAATATTTTGCATAATTCAGCCATTCCACAAAATATTTTGTGGGGTGCAAAGCTGTGAAATTTCACCTGTGAAATGTGACATTTTACCCAAAAATGGTGAAATTTCACCTGCAGGTCATGAATTTCACAATTTTGCAGGAAAATGTTTGCACTCCGTGGGTGAAATTTTCACTTCACAGGTGAAATTCTGCATTTTGCTTCCACAAAAAATTTAGTGAAATGTCCAAATTATGTGAAATATTTTGCGTAACAAAATTTGGCAATTTCACACATCACTACTTAGAGGAATAATAACTAAAACTACATGGGACAAAGTCTGTCCTTTATTTAGCCCTCTATGCCATGGAAGTAGTCTGGGGACATGTGTTAAAAGGACCAATCAGAGACACTGGGCATTCCTATGGGAATGTCTGGGGTGTACAGTATAGGAGCTAAGGCAAGAACCTATTGGCATACTGCACCCCCTTCCCCAGATGCCTGAAGCCGATCACAAGAGGCTTGGGCATGCCATATCTTGTGGTTCTGCACTAATTATACCCCATCACTCAGTTGCCTGTGTAGCTCAACTGGCAAAGAGGGATGCAGTCTGGAAACAAACTTGCATGGCCAGGGGAAGAATGATATGTGTTGTGCAATGTGCTGTTCCACACATGTACTAGTTTCTGAAGAAAGCAGGTCAATGATGGGATTAGTTGTGTTAGAAATGTGGCAAACACTCTAAAAATAAAATTTTTATATTAGAATCTTCTCATTTTGGGCAGAATGTTGGATTAACAGTTTACTTAATTATATGCACAATATATTTTTTCTCTGCCATCTACCCTGGTGGGAGCAGTGCCTCTGTTAGCCTCACACAGCCATAGCTTTCACTGCACTAGCAGCAAGCTCTGTGGCACAGCTGCAGGGGTCGTTGTGTTGGTGGGACCCACCACAAACCCTCTCTGACTGAGATGCACTACCACGTGGCAGCTGTCTTGGCCATGGCCTGCCTCCTGATTTGACTTCCCAGGCTCACTTCCAAACACAGGTCATCAGCATAGCAGTGCAGCACTGTGCATCTAGACCATGGGGGTGGCTCAAAACCTAATTTGTTTCATAATAGTACATAATGTTGGTCTTTTTTTGTTGCTGCCAGTCATTTTTGGGTTCTTCTGGTTTTCCTCAGTGTGTTTCTATAGTTTAGTTCTTTTCTATAGTGTAGTTGTATGTACAGGCAGGTAGTGTGTATTATCTTTGTATTGTATTTTTCCATAGTGTGGTGGGGCATGCACGCATCTATGCATGTGTACATGCATGTTGGTGGTTCATCCTTAAAAATAGGAGTGAGAGAGATGACACTTACCTTTAGACTCAGGATGGCTTGTTCAACTGGCTTGGTGGCATGGTGGCTAGTTAGGTCAAACATGTTCTTTGCAGTGTGCTGTTGGGAAAGTTAACAGCAGCATCCACGAGGTCTGTCCTGGTGTTTGTAGTCAGTAGTGTATAGACATGTACAGTCATCAACAGCAAGAGAAAATGATCAGCAGCATGCAGAGGGTCTGTTACAGAGATAGAAGACCAAAGCATTTAGGGAAACTGGTGTCTGTTGAATGAGGATGGAGGGAAGTATTGGGTTAGTGATAGGATTTTAGGCATGGAAATATTTACAGGTAGTTTTGTTTTATCTATGTTGATTTTTAAGGGTTCTAATTATTAGAGGTTTGAGGATTTTTATGATGGGTTTTACATGTTATTATGGTAAATACTAAGTAACATGATAAAAGTACAATAACAGTGGAAGGAGCCAGTGATGGTACACTGAGCAGCACTGATGTGCAATAAAGTGTCAGTGCAGGTAGAAGAATAGCAGTGCAGTAGTTGTTGGGAGGAGACTAATTAAAGCAGAGGCGGAACCCAGATGTGAGCCAAACCCAGGGATAGAAGAGCCTCATAGGGGAGGGTCAAGTAGAAGGCTGGCAGGAGCAAAAAATGGTAGGGAGACATTTTAGCTGGTTCCTAAAAGAGAGGGGAGAGGGGGTGAAATGGAGAGGGAAATGGAGCAGGTTCCAGTGGAAGGGAAGGCAACAGGAGAAATCAAATGGACCAGCAGGGAGTGCAGGTGTGGAAGGGAGAAGGTGTGAAGGTCCCTGGAGTGGAGGGAGTATGAGGCAGAGGGGATGGGAGAGAAGAGTGAAGTGAGGTATGAAGGAAAGGATGTAAAATAGATGTTGGAGATGAAGGTAGCACAGTAGGACTGGCAATTTGAGGGTAGGGAGGATGGACAGGGAGGATTAGAGAGAGCAGTGGTGACTTCAAGGGGGAAGAATTAGTAGCAGAACAAAAAAGACATTACAGAGGCTGTCCATTCATTGAGGAAAGAGGAGGGGGCAGTGCTGTAGATATCTACATAATGAAAAAACAGGAGAACTATTTTGGTAACCAGCTGCTGGTGTTCCTGGGGAGACAGGCACTCTTTGATGCTTTACAGAGCAACAAGTTTTGGACAGAGTTTGAAGTGGATGCCATCGATGTGGGCAGAGAAGTCAAGCCTACTACATAGACTCACACTGAGATACTTGAAGGAAGAAAACACTTTAAGAGGGGTGCCATCCAAGGAGATGAGGACAGGGAAGGAGAGAGCCTGGACAGTTTCTTGCTGGTGCTGGAGATCATGAACACATTTTTTATGCTGACCTGAAGTTGGTTGTAGTGGGACCAGCACAGGATGTTGTGGAAGTCTTGCTGGAGCAAGCTAAGTTACTAAAATCTTGCTATAGCTGAGCATGTATGGTTACATATTATTAATTTTCTGTTTTTAAATGTATAATTATTTAAAATGTTCTGTATGTTTATTATGTACTTTTTTAATATTATTGTGGAAATGATTTTCTTGTACTATGAGATCTCATTGAAAATGAGCTTTGGCTAAACTGGGCTATCCCTTTCTGGAATTTTTCAGACTAACACTTTTACTACTACTACTACATTCCACAGCCACAGTCAAAGGGGCAGAGGTATAGATAACTGTGTCATCTGTATACATATGGATATGCTAGTTGACACAGGCAGAGGGGAGGTCATACAGGAAGATGGAGAAAAGAATCAAATCAAGAATGAAGAACTCTGGGACCACAGCCTGAATAGGAAGGTGAGGTGACAGGGTGCCTCCTACCTCTACCAGCGGTTGCTGACCTGTGAGGTAGGAATATATCCAGTTAACAGCAGAAGCTGAAAAGATGGCAGAGCTCAGCTTGTCCAAGAGGAGGGTGGGCCATCTAGTCAAAGGTTTGGGCTAGATCAATGAAAATAGCTGTTGCAGTGTGTCCCTTATCCATCCCATTGACCATGGAGTCAGTAATATGCAGCAGGAAGGAGATGGTGCAGTGGTACTTTCAAAAACCAAACTGGAAATGGGAGAGGAAGTGGAAAGAGTAGAGGAAGTCAACAAGTCTGAAGTAGACTAGTTTCTCTTGCAGCTTTGCAATAGAAGGTAGGAGAAAGATAAGATGGATGTTACCTGGGGTGGAGGGGTCACACACGTTATGAAGGGGAAGAAATTTGGAAATATTCCATAACTGGGAGAACAGATAAGAAAGAGAAGGAGAGGTTAAGAAGGTGAGTAAGGAAGGCGGGGATGGCTGGAACTGAAAAATGGGTCCAGCCCATCAGGGCTGGATTTAGACAAGTTGAGTGAGGAAAGGGAAAGCAAGGATTCTTGAGGAGTAATAGGAGGAAGGAAAACTCTCGGTTAGAATGGGACAGAGAAGAACATAGAAAAGGAGGAGAGGAGAGGTACCAGGAGGGGTGGAGAGGGGAGGGCAGAAGTAGTAAAAAGTTCATTAAAGTGAGCAGCAACAGAAGGAGGGTCAGAGATTGGTGAACCATTAACCATGAGGATGGGGAGTGAACAGAGTGGAAGGACGGTCAAAAAAAGTGGCTGAATTACATTCAAGAATTTGTATTGGGAGTTAGTTATTCTTGAGCTTGACTTTAAATAGTGGGATTTAGGAGCATGAACAGCATTTGAGTATGAATTTCTAAGCATCCAGGTAGGAAAGGAGATCAGGCAGGGAACAGGGTGCTTTGAAACAGGCCCATGCTTGATCACAGAACTTGCAGTGATCAATAAGATTGGATGTAACCATGGGTGGTCGGGAGCTATAACCTTGTATTTTCTGAGGGAGGCATGCTTGTCTCAGATTTAATGAAATTTGGTATGGAAGTTTGAGAGGGTCACGTCAATGTCAGGGGTAGAGATGATGGGGACCAGTCAGTTGTAGAAAGATTACTTAGGATGGTGCTACTGTTAAGCAACCAGAGGTACCTAGACCAGATTTATGTGGGGAGAAGTTAAGAAGACACAAAATGTCATGCAGTGGTTGCTGAAGGCATCTTGCAGAATACCTGCTGCAATTATGCAGTGGGGCTGGGAGGAAATAACCCAAAACAGGACGGAGAGATTATGGAAGTGAGAATTGAGTCAGGTGGGTTCAGTAATGAGTTGGGTAAGATAAGAGACTCAATCCTGTTACAGGTCAGCTTGAAGGCTGGGGGAGAGTCAATGATATTGATGTACCAAAGAAGGATGAATTCACTGGAGGAGTGGGAGGTAAGAGCAGAGAGAGAATCAACCATTGAAGAGGGGGAGATTTTATGGCAGGCATATCAAACACCACCTAAAATGGGTAAGGTGGAAGGAAAGCAGTGCTTAACAAGGAGAAACTCATGGGATAATAGTACTGACTCCTGAGATCAATAGTGTGAGAGACACTCTGGTGGAAATAGAGGGCAACACCCCCACCCCATTTGCCATGGTCCTGCCTGAAGTAGTAGTAGTGAGAGATAGTCAGGACAGAGTCAGGTGTTCTGGAGAACCATGATTCAGAAATGCAGAGGAGGTCAGAAGAGTGTTGTAATATATACAGATATCTATATTAAATGTTAGGTAAGTGTGATATATATATGGGCTTTGCAATGGGGAACTGTGTGATACATTTTTTTATTTACAAGACTTGTTTGACCTCAAGTAACCTCACGAGTGGCGTAAGCCACAAGTGAGGTGTCTGAGATCAAACTGCTAGAGTGTAGACAAACAATGTATCACACATGTTCCCATTGCATGTTTTGTTTATACAATAAGCTGGTGTTTTTAGCAGTTTTCTTTACGTTACTGTGTTTGGTTCTAAGGTAGGAAATTAAAGTAGTAACTATCATCATGATTAATGATATTGGATGTTATAGCACACTGTGATATGCTATCAGACCATGAATGGGCAACTGATGTTATAGCAACAAATGCTAACTTGTGTAATTCTTCGGTCTGCCCCTAGGTGGCTTGTAGTCCTTTGCTCTATTTGATGTGCTTGTTGAGCTTCTGGCAACCCAGAATACATAGGGCTTGATCCTTCAAAGCTCCCAGCATGGTGCAAGGGCTTGCCCCATAAAGAATGGTGCTAAATGCCACTTATGCTGAATGATGCACCGGAAGCAATTCACAGATGCAGCCTGCATCAACTGCAGGCTGAATGCACCAGAGGGGGCTTGCACTGCCCATGCACCACAAAATTAGGCTGCAGCATGCTGCTAGGGGGCCTGTGGCAGATGCAAACTGCCACATCCCCTACAGTGGGATTCTCAAAACTCTCCCAGTTGGCAAAATTCTAAAAACCGTTAGACCAGCCAGGGCTGGTCTAAGGATACTTAGAAATCTGCACTCTGGGAGAGTTAAGTTATTTGCAGCAATGTGCCACGGTCTCCCCTCCCAAGCCTCAATCTCCATGTTATGAAAATAAGTTCCTGGTGGTCTAGCAGACACCCCCAAGCCCTGATTCCCCATTATGTCATTGATTTATTTTTACTTCCCCTTTTTAGGGCTGAAGTGGGTGGAGCCCTGCAGACCTCTTGCAATCAAAGAAGGAATCACCGTATTCTGACTGAAGAACAATTAGGAGTTCCATCAAAGTCTTGTCTGTGGTCTGTGAAGCACTCCACTCTCTCCATTAGCAAGTCATTTAACCACCCCAGTGATCACAGGTCAATCCTGAAAACAGGCACTTGTGCCTAGTGGGCCTTACTTAGCTACCAAAAGAATAAAATAAATGATGTCATATTAAAAACTTCCCTGGTGATCTAGTGCCCCCCCAAGCCCTGATCTGCCATAATGTCATTTTAGAAATTCCCTGGTGATCAAGTGAACCCCCAAGTCCCGCTCCCCCCAATATGTAAAATTAACTCAAACCTAGTGGTCTAGTGAACCCCCACCCTGGCAGACAGTATCCCACCACCCTGCTCCCCCATCCCAAAAATGAGACAGTGACTTGCATGGCCCTCCACCATGGCCAGTTGCTGACTGAGCTCTCAATGAGCATGTGATGTATTCAACTGTATACTGTATACAGCTGTCAATTAATGAGTGCGTACTGAATACAGTATGCACTTATTGAAAGCTCAGTCAGTGACTGGAAGTAGTGATGAGTGGCGGGCTGTGCCAGTTGCTGGCTCATTTTTGAGGTGGGGAATGGACTGGTGGGACACTGCCTGCCAGGGTGGGGGGGTTGAGGTCCACTAGACCGCCAGGGTTGTGTTCATTTTACATAATGTAGGATTGGGGCATGGGGATGGGGTCTGCTAAATCACCATGGAATTTTTAATATGACATAATGGGGGATCAGGGCTTAGGTGTAATTTCTAAATTGATGTAATGGGGGATAGAGGCTTGTGGTGGTCTGCTAGCCACCAGAGACATGCTAGAGTGGTGTATGGATGCCCCACAGTTTGCAGCAAACCCTCTGGATGTGCCATCTGTTTGGCCCACAGCCAGGGTTGCCACAAGCGGAGGGACTTTGCCACTGGGATCCTGCATGATAGAGAATGAAGTTCAGGGCTCCTGGCACACTGGCACACCAGACTTTGATGCATGCTGCCTTTTGCCACAGCTTGTGTCCATCTAAGGGCCCTTTGAGAATCAAGCCCATGATTACAAGCAACACTCAATACACATTTGTGTCTACATGCATGAAATGTTGTCTTTTATGTAATGCCAGTCCTGCACCCACCACCTCCCACCTCGCTTTTAGCAAGCATGCTAAATATAGAACAGATTACATGCTACCTGATAGTTTTCTCTTTTTATCCCATCCTGTTCCACCCTCCCTACCATACATTTAGTACCATAGCTCTATAGTACAGGCATGTAACCCTCAGTAAATACTGTACAGTTCAGTGGCATTTAATCAAATATTTTGGAGGTCATTTGAAGAACAATAAAATGCCACCTTCAAACTATCATCATGTGCAAGAAGCTAGATGCATGACTGAGTAAGTCTGTTCATGAGACATACAAAAAGGGAACTTCAGTGAAGGTGATAAGAGAACTACCTTGCAGTTGCCTGAATTCTGATGTCTCTCTCTGGCCTTCACAGTCACCTTAGTACATGCAAACAACAACAACCATACAGGTCAGCAGTGTGCACTAGGTGGGAATCTGTAACAGCATAATACCTTACTGTTATGCACTGTGGTACCTCACTGACATTGAGCAAGCAACATTTCACAATAGCGAGATGATACTGTACTGCACCAGTGATCTTGAGCAAACCACAATACATGGTTTATAAGACTGATTGGATTACGTTAGTGGTCCTTAGTAATCCTCATTACATGGCTGTGAGATGGTACTGTGCTGCAACAATGACCTTGAGCAAGCCATACTACATGGCATTACATGACAGTAAGATGGCACTGTGTGCCTTGAACATGCCAGATTACATAGCAGTGAGCTGGTACTAGTCAGCGTAATGTTACCATGATTACCATAATATAATGTGTTTTACTGACTTTCACAGGGAAGTTTCCCACATTGTAAATCAGCTAACAATGAAAGATAATGAGAGGTTGGTCACAGGCTCGCAGAATGGGGCTACTCAGTATCAGAATCATTAATCTGACAAATGAGATGAATGTAGGGATGGCAGAGCCCAGTTAGGACTGTTCCCACTGTAAACTATAACCATTGACATCTCTTTTGCTTATTCCATGATGCTGGCTGGTGCCTATTTAGGGAATATTTAGATGTGGGAAGTGTCAATTCTAGGTAGTGTACTGTAAAATAACACCTGATCCTGACAGCATTTTTTTCTTCCTCACGGAACATACTATTTCATCTGTACAGCTAACAAAACTAAGCAGTTGGAGTAGGCAAAGGCCTGGATGGAAGTCAACAAAAAATTCTCAGATGTGACTTTTACAGATAACAGTACTATAACGATGCAGTCCTTCTTTTACATGGCTTTTAGAAAAAAAGAGACTCCTGGTACTAAAACCACAACCCCAACAGCCACTGTAAATACATGTCTAGGGCAGGCCCCCTGGCATTCCGTGATTCCGCGGCCGTGGTAATGGCCGCAGAATTACTCACCACCCAATGAAATCACTGTCTGCCACAGAATCCACTCAGATCTGCTTAAAATTGTCACTTTGTGCAAAATGGCAGCTGCCCACAAGTATGTTCATGGCAAAAAACTAATAAAAAATGTGCAACTAAACACAAAAAGGCCCCCAAACACATCACATTTGAATTCCCAATGCTTCATTCAGTACCCCACTGACCCGTTACACCCCCCAAAAATCACCTGCAGTGTGCAGCATCTGAAAAAGTTCATGCCCCTGACTTTACATGCAACACTAACACTGCACCATCACAGATGGCACAGGCCCTTAGGGAGGGGGTTGGCCTGGGAGATGAAAAAAAGGTAAGAGTACAGGAGAAAAAATGATACAGTAGCACTAATGCCTCAGTTGCCCCCGTGGGCAGGCACTAATGAGCTGTAGATGTCTTTAGACAAAAGTGCTTGCCTTAGGGCACCTAAATTATTGTAGTTTTGTACCCTGGCAGTGTCTCCTCCCAGCTGAAAATGTTTTACCTCACAGTTCTGTTAGTGTACCCACAGTATTCAAAATTACACATATTTCACCATAGCTTATATATGTGTCTTATCCCAGTTACACCCGTTTCTACTCCCATTTCTACCAGTATCAGTTGCAGCAGTGCCACCTCCCAGTTATTCAGTTTTGCCTCCCAGTTACACCAACATCTCCACTTCCAAGTTTTGGTGCCAGGGTCCCAGTTACCCCAGTTTTTTTTTACTTACTAAATGAAAGAAAGGCAATCAGTTCTGCAGAAATATTTTCTGCAGTTCACCACAATATTCCACAATACATGATGGAATTTCACAAAATTTTCCTCCATTTTTCATGGAATTTCGTGGAAGCATATTCCTCATTTTGCAAGAATTCTACCTGCGTAATTTAAATTTCACACAGCCCTGTTTCAAACACTGGCCAACATACTGTTCAGTAATGTTAATTGTTCCACCACCTCTGCCTTAATAGTAAATTCAGTGGAATACAGGTTCAAAAGTCTGTTAGCATTCCATATACAGGTTGTTTAGCAGTCTATGGTGAGTTTTTCTGCTTTACAATATAGTACAGTAGTCAGTACCTTTTTAAAACTGTATAATGTAGTTTATGCTCACGGTACAAAAAGAGAGACGTATAACCTATGCAAGGCAGTTCTGACTTATCCCCAGCAAATGTAAATTAGAAACAAACCTACTAGGATACTTTCACCTAATAGCAGGTAGAGATGGAACACTAACAGATTAATTTAAAGTTAGCTGTACTGAACAAGTGAATGTGAAAACATGTTAAGAAGAAGGGATGTGTTTGTGGGATGGGCAATAATGAGAAAGGCAGGATATCATTCCATTTCACAGTAGAACAACACCTACCCATGAATTTTCTGACCTGAGTGTCCCGCTTGTGCTTGGGGGTGCCTGGGGTTACAGACAAGACAGTACTTTTCATAGCTCACATCCATTACAGCAGTGCCTAATTTCTTTAGCAAAGTATTTTAAGCAATAAGTGTAGTAAGGCTGTAACTAAAGTTACTGCCACTAAAGTGAGACAAAAATAAACATTAAACTAAAGTGAGATTAAGATAGATATGAATATCAAACAGGGATGACTTTCTGAAGCAAGAAATGTTAAGCAATAGAAGTGTAGTAGTGCTCAAAATTAAAAACACTCACCACAAAAATGAGAAGAAATAAACAGGACTAAGTTTGCTGGCAAATACATCTAGCTTCACCTGAGCTCTTTCTACTAGGTTTGCTTATAAGGACAGAGCAAGGAACAACATTATCAGAGCAAGAAAAAGATGAAGGCTTCTTTTGAGTAGACAGATTTACTGTGTGTAACTATTTTCTGTTGTGCTCACATGTTTTGTTACTGTTTTTTGCTTACGTTTTACTGTTCTCTGATTCAAATTGCTGTTGCTGGGTATACTTTCTGCTCCATTATTACAGGGTGTGCCTACAGATTTGTTATTGTTTTGTGCTTACAGATTACTACTGTAATCTTCTCCAATTCAAATTGTTTCTTGCAAGGTATATCTTCTGTTAAAGTGTTCTGCAGGCTGTGCTTGCAAGTTTTGTTACTTTTTTACTGCTTTATTTTTCTCAGTAGCAATGTGTTTTTTGCAGGGTATATCTACTTTGAAATTGTTACAGGTGGTGTTTACAGGTTTTACAGTTTTTTCTATCATTGGGCTAAGCTTTCAGGGCTACTTACAGGAGCACATACGAGATACAGACTGAGGGATAGTGACTGCATTTGCTGTTGGTTGATTGTTTCTGCTCTTAACTGCTTGTTTTTCTCATCCATGGTTCTTCTTCTTTTTCTTGTACTTTTCAGAAGAGACCAAGGTGCAAAAAGTGTGGGGGGGGGCGCTTTATATTAATGAAAATATCAAAGCTACAGAAATTCAGAATACACAAACAGAGCCAGAAGAACTGTGTGTCACCCTGGAAACACGAAATGGGACAGCCATATGAACTGGAATTGTCTACAGGCCTCCAGACCAGGGGGAGGACACAGACACATTACTGTTAGAAGATAATTAAAATATGACAGCTAGAAGGGAGATTCTGATAATGGGAGACTTCAACATGCCAGATACAGATTGGTCAATACCAGCAGAAGCATCCACCAAAACTAGATACATAGTGGATTCCCTACAGGGGGAGGGCCTCAAACAAGTGGCACAACAACCCACAAGAGACAGGGCTATCCTGTATCTAGTACTGACTAACGGGGACAGGATCACAGATCTCCAGGTAGAAGGTCATGTGAAAGCCAGTAACCATCATATATTATGTTTCAATTTGGCCACTAGAACTAAATCATCCCATTCCAAGGCAAAAATATGGGACTTCAGAGGAGCAGACTTTGATAAGATGGCTAACAGAGTTATGCTAGCCCTGGCTAGAAGAAATACAGGTGAGGGGGTACAGGCAAAGTGGGAAAGCATTAAGAATGCAATATTTGAAGCAACATACCATTGTGTTAGGGAGAAAAGTAAGAGCAAAAGAAGAAAGAAGTCACTTTGGTTCTCAAAAACAGCAGAAAAGATCACAGCCAAATGGCTGGCCTTCAGGAAATATAAGGGAACGCAGTGGGATGAAGATAGGGAAGCATACCAAACTTCCCTAAGGGAAGCAGGAAAGGCAGTAAGGCAGACAAAGGCCCAAACTGAGGAAACACTAGCATGAACAGTAAAAGAACAGGACAAAACTTTTTTTTTTTGAAATTCTAAATTTTATTGCATTTTTGACATAACACAAAGGTTACATACATCATAGGTATTGATCGTGAACATTTACCAGATCAAAATCAAAATCCAGTTTCAAGCAAGAAATGATTTACAGTTACGAGCTAAATTAGAATAAGCCTATACCCCTGCTTCTTTAGTACCCCAGTCCCCCTCACCTTCCTTCCCCAGGATGTGCCTTAAGGAAACAGAAAAAAAAAAGACAGTACACAGGTATACTAAAAGGGGTTTCAATCTGTCATGCCCACAACTCTTGACATCTAACATAAATCAAACACTCAGAGGTGGTTCATTACACCACTAATGTAAATAAAGAGTGTACAGTTTTCCCCATCTCTTGTTGAAAGATTTCATACAGTTCCGGGTGCTTGCTATAATTTTTTCAGTCTGAAAGTACAGAGACATCTCTTTGATCCATTCCTCGTATGATATAGTTAACTGGTCCATCCAGTGCCTAAGAACCAGTCTTTTCACTGTTATCGAGATTAAAGCCATGTGGAACCTATGCTCTGAGACCTGAATATTACTAAACAACCCTATGATACAGATTTAAATAGTGAACAAGTCATTAAGCCCCAGAAGCGCGGGTCCAACTTAGCTTGAATTAAAGACCATAATGGAGCCACTTTGCCACAGTGCCAGAGAACATGTATCAGATTACCTTCAGCAATACCACACCTGGTACAAGTATTCAAGGTCAGTTTGCCTAATCTGGCCAGTTTGACCAGTGTATAGTATAGATTGTTTAGAATGTGGTATTGAGTTAACCTATGTCTGTCCTCAATAAGGTATTTGTGGACATCTCCCCAAATCTGGCCCCAAGTCCCAGGAGAATCTGGCAAGAAAGTGTCCCAAATTTTGGAACCTTTTGAAGGAGTTGGGTATTTAATATCAAATAAGTAAGAGTATATCTTAGACACACTGTGGGGTTTATTTGCATACTCCTGGATCTGTTCCAGGATGGGCTTGGTTTGGGATGGAACGAATGATGTGCCAAAAGAAGAGACCATAAGGTGTCGTAATTGAAAGGCCCTGAATATCTGTTTCTGGGGTATGTTAAACCTCTTCATGATCTCTGTAGAGGAGAGGAGGGCCTCTTGGGAAAAGAGACTTTCCACCCCACAGTCTTGCAACTGAGGGAGCCAATCTAAGGGGATTGAGGAACCAGCAATCTTAATATTGGGGTTTAGGGTAAGAGGCTGAGCTATATCTCTCCTAACTGAAATATTAAGGAATTTCCAATACTGAGAGAGGACACTGATAGAACCCCTATGGGACTACTTTGTAATTGAAGGGGTAGAGCAGAGGGGGAATAATAGTAGGCTCTGTATGAATGGAGTTTATATTTGTCTATCAATTTCCTTTCCAGCTGCAACCATACAGGGACATAGCCGTCAGGTTTTACATCATACCACCTCCCAATTTGGATAGGTGACTAGCCCAATAATATACCATAAAGTTGGGAAGACTGAGACCCCCTTTTCTTTAGGTAGGTTGAGTTTAGAGAAGGCTCGCCTGGGATGTTTACCACGCCAAATAAATTTAGTGATGGCTGAGTGAAGCTTCTGAAAGTAGGACATAGGGAGGAAGACATTCATTAGATTTAAAGGGTAGAAAATTCAGGGCAAAACATTCATTTTGATGATATTTATACAGCCCCACAATGATAGAGGAAGGGCTGACCACCTCAAGAAATCCTGCTGTATTTTGGAGAACAAATCATCTAAATTGAGTTTCTTAAAGGTTTCAGGATCTCTAGCTAGGTAAATACCTAAATATTTCAGTGACAAAGAGGACCATTGCATACCAAAATGAGTGAAGTTAGTGCGAAATGTGTTATCATTTAGCGGGAAAATTGTTGATTTAGATAAATTAAGCTTGTAGTTGGCCACCTTTCCAAATCTTGTAATAATTTGTAGTACAGAGCTCAGGGAATCCACCAGGTTGGCTAAGTGTAACGGTATGTCATCCGCATAAGCCGATAGGGTCAGAGTTTGTTGATGTATTGAACAGCCTCTTACCTGGGGGGAATTTTTAATAGAAAGCAGATAGGGTTCTAGATATAGGTTAAACAAGAAGGGAGAGAGGGGGCATCCCTGTCTGGTGCCCATAAACAATGGGAAGCAAGAGGAAAAAACACCATTACAGAAAATTCTGGCTGTGGGAGACTTATAGACGGTCTTGATCCACTGGATGAACATGTCTGGGAACCCCAATTTTTTAAGGGTGGCCCAAAGGAAATCCCAGTGAACCCTGTCAAAGGCTTTTTCCGCATCTAACGAGACGAGGGCCATAGGTGCTGGAGAATCTTGGGTAGAGTCAAAAATGTGTGACAGGGTACGTAAGTGGTCAGCCGTAAATCTACCTTGTACAAACCCTACTTGTTAACCCAAATCTGCTTAACTCTATGGGACAAGATTTTAGTTAGGATTTTCATGTCAAAGTTTAGTAATGAAATTGGGCGATAGCTGGCTGGTTTATTTTGGGGTTTGTCCGGTTTTGGGATCAGAACAATCGTAGCTTCCAGCAGAGTATGGTCTAGGAGATCATTAGTAAACATATATTTGAACAACTTCCTAAGAAAAAGGGTGGTCTCCTTACAAAAAACCTTGTAAAAGTTAGAGGGGAAACCGTCCGGGCCTGGGGATTTATCGGGGGCCAAATCTCGAATCGCATTCTCCACTTCTTCCTGGGTAATGGGAGAGATCAAGAACTCCTGTTGGTAGACCTGTAAGGATGGAAACTGAAGACCATCTAAAAATTGTTCTATTTGGGCAGGGGAAGGCCGGTTGGTCCCCATATTGTATAGGTTCCTATAGTAGGATTCAAAGATTTGGGAAATGTCCCTGGGAGAAGTCATCTCGAGCCCTCTATTTGACGTAAATGGAGGGCCAACATCCTCCCAGGTTTGTCCCCCTGTTCAATGTAATGGGCCTTAGTCCTAAAAATAGCATACTCCACCTTTTCCCTCACCAGGTCTGAGTATTCGTTCCTAAGTTTCATTAGGGTCTCCAAGTCTGTTTGGGTGGATGTTCGAGAAAGGATATATTCTGCAAGTTTGATCTGACTTAACAGCTCTAAAGCCCTGGCCTCTCTCTGTTTTTTCCTCCTGGAGGCTAACTTGATAAATTCTCCCCTAATAAAACATTTGAAGGAGGACCAAATCAAGTCTTCTCTGTCAATTGACTCAGCATTGGTCGCCATAAAAGATGAGATCAGCGACTTTATATGAGAGACTGTGCGCTCTTCCTTCAAGAGTTGTATGTTTAGCCTCCAGGTGGAGTCTCTCTGAACCTGTACATTCAGGGTGATTGAGATCCACGCCACTGAATGGTCGGATATAACAATTGGTTCAATCCCCAACTGCATGATGTCCGACATGAGAGTGTTACTAACCAAAATGAAATCAATTCTGGACCACGTCCGGTGAACTGACGAATAAAAAGTGTACATGCAATTGGAAGGGTTTAGCAAACGCCAAGGGTCACATAACCCTAACAAGTCTATGAAGTCCCTCAGAGCAAGCTGCGGGGGTGAAAGTGGCTTTAAAGGTCTGTATGACCTATCTAGATCTTGAGATGGGGCCGTATTCCAGTCCCCACTGATTATTATCAGGGAGGGCAGGAATCTACTTAACTTATCAGCTAACTGCATAAGAAAGTCTGGGTCTCCTCCCATGGGACCATAGATGGAGCCCAGTACTACTTTAGAATTATTAAGCGTACCTGTGACTATGACAAATCTGCCCTCTTGGTCCATCAGGCATTCCTCTGCCAGGAATGGTACTTGTCTTTTAATCAGTATGGCCACCCCTCTGCTCCCCGAGGAGCCTTCCACTGCAAAAGACTGGGAGTATCCCTGTCGTCGTAACCCGCTGATTTTGGAGATCATTAAGTGAGTTTCTTGCACCACCAAAATGTCAATATTCAAAAGGGCAGAATGCTTGAGAACCTGGCATCTCTTGGACATTTTTCTGACACCTCTGATGTTCCACATGGAAATTTTAAGCGAAATTGCTGACATATAGTTTCACTGTGGGCAGGAAACTAGTAAACCATAATAGAGAAAAAAACCCTGTCAGAAGGCACATCCTTCCACCCCTTTTCAAATCCTTGAATAGAATATGTCTGACTCCCTCCCACCTTCTCATCCCCAACCCTCCCTGAGACTGAGTTTCACAATAACAAACCCATCTCTCCCAGCAACAAACCTCAATCAAAAATACAAATAACATTAACCATGCCATGTCAACATTAGATCTTATAATCAGCAAGACAGGTTTTTGAACTGAAAAAAACCCCACCCCCCACAAGCCCCTCAACTATATACAAGGTCCTCCGATGAGTATAAAGGCAATATTACACCCATCTAAGATTATTACAGAGGACCAAACCCCATAAGAGCAATTCGATGAAGGCAAAGCCTAAGCTTGCATGTTCACAGCAAAGGAAGAAACTGTGCTTTAACACTATGGAGATCAACAAGAAAACGAATGTAACAGAAATTGCTATGCCTCCCATGGGATACTACCTTCCCCCTTCTACTAGTGTATGCAGCTCTCCAGGCTAGCTCTCGTCTCAAGCGTCCACACACCACCCTGCTTGAGAGAAAAAATGCACTACTATACCCAGGGAGTTTACCAGAATGCAAAAAGAGAGAGGGACTCCTAGATTACTCGCACCTGAAAAAATGTAATGGCTATAACAAGTAGTTAAGTATTTCTACCTACTTTGGAGATGACAGTTATCCCAAAAGACATCATAAAGATTAGCCTGAGGTATTGGTTCAATTGCCCCAAGGATAGAGGCCTCGCTGCGAACCGTGGGACAACATCCAGACACGAACAATGTCAGCCTCGAGGGATCAAGGAAGTGACGGGGGACTGAGAAATTAAAGGACCAAGAGATCCAGCCTTGAAATCAGTCAGCAGAAATGCCCGCTGAACTAGAGTTCCGCCTAATTACCCACTGGGCCACGCATATCTACCTGCCTGAGATGGGGCCAGGCCTATGAGGCCTCGCACAGGCCCCTCTAATCAGTACTGCCTATCCCTGGGGGATCAAGAACCAGAAAGAATAAGCCAACCAAAAAGGTAAGGAAAATTGAGCTAAACAAGCATTGCAAACATTAGAGTTCAGGCAGTCCCAAAGAGAGTTCATCCAGATTTGAACAAGTTAGGCATCTTAGTGGTGAGATCCGTGGTTGCTTGTTCGGGAGAGTCATAGGAATGCCATAAGCCATCAATCATCACTTGCAACTTGGCTGGGTACACCATTTTATAGCAGATGCTTGCAGCTATCAATTTGGTGACCGTAGGGTGAAAAGCCACCCGTTTTTGGTGTATCTCAAAGGGAAGATCCTGGGCTATGCATAGTTTAGCCCCGTTCCACAGTATAGCTTCAAGCTCCCTTGATTTAGTGAGCACATGTTGTTTCTCCAGATAACTGAGGAACTTGATGATGATAGGCCTTGGGGAGCACCAGACAAGGGTTTTGGCCTGAGGGAATTGTGGGTTAGCTCCAGGTGGTATTGAGGGTTGAGGGGAGACGGGCCAACAATCTTTGTAAAGAATTTCTGGAGGAAAGTGATAATATCAGCTCCTTCTTCTGTTTCGGGTAATCCCAAAACTAGTAAGTTATTCCTCCTGCTTCACCCCTCCAAGTCCTCTGTCTTTCGCTGCAGTTTACTAAGTTGTTGTTTAAGTTGTACCACTTCAGGATCTATCTTCACCCTCCAATTCTCTAGGGACGAGGTTCTTGCCTCCGAATCCCCCATTCTGATAGATAACATGCTGAGATCACCTCTGAGGGATTTAAGCTCAGCTGATATATCTTCTAGTGTTTCTTTAAATGGCATCGGCTCCTGGAGGAATCGATCTTCAGTTAGGGGAACCCCTGAGGTGTTGGAAGAGCTGGTTTTAGTAGAGCCCCCAGAACTTTGGTGTTTGGACTTCTTGGTGGATTTCTCGGGAGTAGGTGGCGGAGTGTGCTTGATCCCGGCCTGCCTCATCTTCGCTTCCATTGTTATTTCAGCGCCGTTCTCCCAGTTAGCTTCAAGTAGAAAGCTAATCTTTGCTGCCAGCAGTGTTGAAAATGCTTAGAATTTAGGACCGATTGACGTTATACCTCGATAGTAGGGAAAAGAAACTAGTTATTTCGGGTGAAATGTGGGAGCCCCGAAGAAGTGCTGCTTCTAGGTTCTCTGCATCACGTGACCTCAGGACAAAACTTTCTATAGATACATTAGTGAAAGGAGAAAGTCTAGAGGGGGTATTGCTAAGATCAAAGGGGATAAGGGGGAGTGTGGGGTGGAGGACCATGGAAAAGCATCTGTCCTAAATAGATACTTCTGCTCAGTATTTAATGAGGAGAAGGTAGAGCAGGGCCCACAGCTCAGCACCATGGACATGGGGCAGAGAGGTGTGCACAAGTCCCTTCAAAAAAGAAAGGATCCTACAAGAGTTCACTAAGCTCAAGGTGGACAAGGCAATAGGACCAGATGGAATACATCCCAGGGTAGTAAGGGAGCTAAGGGTGGAACTAGCAGAGCCATTAGGAGAACTGTTTAGTGAGTCTCTGAGCACAGGAGAGGTCCCAGAAGACTGGAGAAGGGCTCATGTGATCCGGATCCACAAGAGTGGCAGCAGGAAGGAGGCAGGGAACTACAGACAAGTCAGTCTTACCTCAGTAGTGGGCAAGATGATGGAGGCACTCCTTAAGGAAAGTATAGTGCAACACCTGGGATCCTTAGGAGCACAGGATCCAAGACAACAGGGTTTACAACAGAAAGGACCTGTCAAACTAGTCTCATAGATTTCTTTGACTGGGTAACCAGAGTGGTGGACCAAGCAGGTGCAGTTGATGTCACCTACTTTGACTTCAGCAAAGCTTTTGACACTGTTCCACATAGAAAATTGATTAGTAAGCTGGGTAGGCTCGGGCTGGGTCAGAGTTTGGTCATCTGGGTGGCAAACTGGTTGGCAGGCGGGAAATAGAGAGTGTTGGTAAATGGTATAAAGTCAGAAGAGATGCAAGTCACAAGTGGGGTACCTAAGGGGTTAGTCCTGGGGCCAGTCCTCTTCAATATCTTCATCAGTGACATTGCAGATTGACTGGAGGATAAGGTTTGTGTGTTTGTAGATGACACCAGGATCTGCAACAGAGTAGATGATCCAGATGGGGTTGGCAAAAAGAGGTCTGGAAAAACTGGCAAAATGGTCAGAAGAGTGGCAACTGGGGTTGAATGGAAAGAGGTGCAAGATCACGCACATAGGGAAGAGAAACCCTGAAGCTACCTATAGGTTGGGAGGGGAGTTGCTGGTATTACATGAGAAGAAAGAGAATTGGGCATCATCATCACAGATGTCCTGAAATCATCCAAGCAGACCACTAAATCAGTAGGTAAGACTAGAGAGATGTTGGGGTATATTAATAGGGATATCACAAGTCGTAAGAGGAAGGTAATAATCTCTCTTTGCAAGACACTGGTTAGGCCCCATCTGGAGTACTGCCTTCAGTACTGGAGGTTGCACCTGAACAAGGACATTAACAAAATGGATGCAGTCCAGAGAAGGGCAAAGAAAAAGGTGCAGAAACTGCATCAGAAAACATGAGAACAGATTAATCTAGTTCAATATGTATACCCTAGAGCAAAGGAGGGAGAGAGGTGATATGATCCAAACATTCAAACATCTTAAGGTGAAAGTCTAATATGCTTCAATATAAGAAAAATAGCAGGACAAAAGCACACAGCATGAGATTACAGGGAGGCCGATTAAGGAGTAATGCGAGGAAGTTCTTTTTCACAGAAAGGGTGGTGGCCTACCTCAGGAAGTGGTGGATATGAATACAGTGCACAGCTTCAAACAGGCATGAGATAGGCATAAGGGAGTAATACAGATGAGTGTGAATAGATAGGCCATTAACAGAATAAAGGCCTATGGCACATTCATATGGTAGAAAAAAATGGGCAGACTGGATGGGCCTTGCGGTCCTTATCTGCAGTCAAGTTTTATGTTTCTATGTTTCTATTAAATAGAGAATAATGTTTGGGGAAGTGTATGTAATGAGTATTTTATGCTCACCCGAGGTGTGCAGTGCTCAATAAACCCCAATGGCAAAGTCCAAGGGGTTTTATTAAGGTATTGCACACCAAGGGTGTGCATAAAAGCTGAGTTACCGCACTTTCACATGTTTTATTTTTTTATAATAAATGGTCCCTTTATTGATTGTGACTTAATTATTTAGAAAAAAGAACATGAATAGAATGTCAACTTGAAGGAGTTTTATTAGTAATGAAACTTCTGCATGAGTTGTTGATCTTTTTTTTTTACTGTTCAAACACATAAAACTTCAAATAGTCAAGTTTAACAATTTGAAGGGTTCTTTGTAGCTTCCCATGCTCCCCAGCCCCCCTCCAAAGTCATGTCAAGCTGAAGTAGGCAACTAGGAAAACTTTATGTAACTAATTAAATGCAGTGCATTGAGTAATGGACTGAAGAACTCCAGGCCTGTTTACACAGTCACATTTGCACTGTAGTAACCTCATCACTCAGGCTGCTCCAGTGCAAAGGCTTCCATGTGGATGCATACCCAATCAAGGCAAGTGGCACCCTAATCCACTCACAGATTCCCTGTCAAGCTGGGGACACCAAGCGGAGTGAGCAATTTGCAGTGGATTAAACCATTACATTGACTGTCTGCGCAGTAGCAAACCCATCCGCTTTGGCTTGTGCACAGCTGAGATGACGTAGACTCATGCATGGAGAGTCCCCTTTTTCAGCAAGTGCTTCCAGAAGAACAGTTTTTCCACAAAATGATTTTTCCCCAAGTGCAGCAAAGTAGCTGCTTTTACAAAACGAGGGCTGTAACTTAGTCAAATGTGTACGAAAACAGTACATGTGTGCTGTCAGATATGTGCATTGGCATGCACAATTACTTCATACCTTACATTGGTTTGCAGCTGTCCAGCCCCTTGATGAATGTACCCTCACCAGTGCAGACTTTAACAGTGCAGAGAGGCGATGTGTGGACAGGCAGATTCCGACTTGCAGGTGACTGGGATGGCATTATTGCGATTGAAAGTCTGCAGCACTGCTGCTGTGTAAACATGGCTTTTGTGAACAAAAACAGTTCTTTTAGTAGTGCTGTAACAGTTTCTTTGATGTGGTCATTCATGTTTTTGTTCTTTTGACTGTGATGGTTAACATCTGGAACCAAAGAGAGTGACAGAAAAGTGCAGTTTTAGTGAGGATTGTAGAGCAACAGTTATTAGTTCATTAGTGCATTGTTTATCATTTATTGGCATAAAATGATGTTTTTTCAAGTACTTTTGTGTTGATTTTACCTAATAGCTAGTCAGATAGAACCCAGGGTCTCTTTCTGTATGCATTAGTTGACTGCTGCACTGGGTGGTAATAGATGTTTATAGCGACTTTCTGGTGGATGTTGCAATGTGGCTCAAGTAGTGTCTGGAGATTGATTTGTAAGGCTTAATGCTGGGGTTGCTGGTGCAGAGAAATCATCATTGACTCAAGAGTACTTGACTGGTTTCAATGTGTTGCACTGCTTCTTGGGCAAAGGCGAGGATGCCTGAACTCTTGTGTTGCTTTTTCTCTGATAAAACAGAGTAATTGTTTATACTCTGTATGTTTTTGTGTTTCGATATCTGTTGCACTTTGGTTGCTGGCACATCACAGTCAATTAACCTTGTGTGCTTGTTTTTCTAGTACTGTGATTTGTTCTTCTTTTATATTTGGGAAGACCAGCAGAAACTTTCATTTGTTTCATCATATTTTGTAGCTTGTTTATTCCAGTATTCATGCTTCTGTACCATACAGACTGACCTGGGACATAGTTGTAATTTGGGGCCAAGTAGAAGGGGGATTCAGGATCAAGCACTGCTTTAGGACAGTTTGCCTTGTATTTCTAATATGCTAACAGTGGGTTTCTGCCAGGGACTGTTGTCTTGTATATTCTGGGACTTATTATGTGGCCATCCCTAAGATTTTTTCCAGAATGAATTTTTGTTTGTAGATCATTGTACTCTAAAAATCTGTGTACATAAATACATAGAATTTGACAGCAGATGAGGACTGCCAGGCCCATCCATTCTGCCCATATTCCCTATTCCCTACCCACTCAAGTGTCCATTGACTACCCTAACTATGCTGTCCCTAGGGTTACCTAATGTCTATCTCACACATTCTTGAATGCCTTCACTTTTTGTACCACTATCACTTCCTTGGGAAGGCTGTTTCAGCCATCCACCACCGTTTCAGTGAAGAAGCACTTTCTCACATTCCCCCACATTCTACCTTCCTCCAGTCGCATACCATGCCCCCCTTGTTTTGGAGCATTTTTGTTTCTGAAAGAGACCCCCCCCCCGGGCCCTATTAAATTCCTTGAGGTATTTAAAAGTCTCTGTCATGTCCCCTCTCTCCCTTCTCTTCTACAGGGAATACATGCCCAGTTCTGCTAACTTTTCTCATATGTCTTTTGATGCAGCCCCTGCACCATCTTTGTAGCCCTCCTTTGGACTGCCTTCAGTGTGCCTATGTCCTTTCTGAGGTGTGGCCTCCAGAACTGTATGCTGTATTCCAGATGAGGCCTCACCAGTGATCTGTACAATGGTATCATCACTTTTCATTTTCTGCTCGAGATACCCCTCTCTATACACTACTACTACTACTATCCTAACATACTGCTGGCCTTCCTTACCGCTTTCACACACTGCCTGGATACTTTCAGGTCATCTGTTATAATCAACACCAAATCTGTTTCCTGTTTGGTGGTTGACAGCATCCCCCCCATTGAATACTGTACTCCTGGATTACTGTGCTCCAAGTGCATCATTTTGTACTTTTTATCATTAAATTTCAGTAGCTACACCCTTAACCATTCTTTTAGCTTACCCAAGTCTCTTCTCATCCTTTCCACCCCCTCCAGTGTATCTACTCCATTGCAGATCTTTGTGTTATCTGCAAATAGACACACTTTCCCCTCCAGCCCCTCTGCAATGTTGCATATGAAGACATTAACGGGGGCTGGCCCCAGTACTGATTCCTGGCGCACTCAGCTAGTCAACCCCTCCTCCATGGATTGAGCTCCGTTCACTACCACTCTTTGTGTCCTTCTGCTTAGCCAGTTTCTAACTCAGTTCATTACCCTGTACCCCATTCCCAGTCTGCACAACTTGTTTATCGGTCTTCTATGTGGAATTGTGTTGAATGAAGGCCTTACTAAAGTCAAGGTAAGCCACATCCATCAGCCCTCCAGTTTACCACTCTGGTTACCTAGTCAAATAACTATCAGGTTTGTCTGGCAGGACCTACATGACATGAAACCATGTTGTTTTGGATCCTGCTGTCCACTGGATTCCAGGAACTCCACAATTTTCTCCTTTAGCAATGCCTCCACCAGTTTTCCCACCACTGAGGTTAGACTGACTGGCCTATAATTATCTGCCTCCTCCCTAATCCCAGCCTTGTGGATAGGGATAACATTTGTCCTTCTCCAATTCACTGGGATCTCCCCTGTCTCCAAAGATTTATTGAATAATTCTGCCAGGGGCACTGCCAATTTATTTCTGACCTCTTGTGGTATTCTGGGGTGAATTGCCTCCGATCCTATAGCCTTGTCTATTTTAAGTTTTTCAAGCTCTTTTATGACTCTCTCCTATGTGAATGGGCTAATATTTACCTCATGTCCCTGCACCCCTTTCTCTCTCAATGGCAGTTTCTCAACCTATCCTTCCTTCATAAATACTAAGCAGAAATGTTTATTTAGGATTTCTGCCTTTTCTCGATTTTCCTCAGCAGTCCCTCCTTCTTCTGTTTTAATCCTCACTATCCCTTCCCTAGTCTTCCTTTTTTCTCTGATGTATCTGAAAAGGGTCTTGTGTTCTTTCTTAATAGTCTGGGCTATCCTTTCTACTGTACTTGCTTTGGCTCTTCTAGCTTCTTTTTTGGCTTCTTTCAGTTTTACCATGTATGGGTCCCTGTTTTCCTCGCCCTGTGTTTCTTTATATTTTCTAAATGCCTTCCTCTTTTCATTCATTGACCTAGCTACCTCAATGGTGAACTATATTGGCTTCTTCTTCTTTCTCTTATTCTTACTTACCTTTCTCATGGTTATTCTAGTATCTTCTTCTACTGCACCCTTTATATGTGTCCATTGCTTGTCTACCCTCTCCCCTCCCTCCCTACCCTGTAATGCTCCCACTAGACATTCTCCCAACTTTACAAAATCAAACCCTTTGAAATCCATGATCTTTACCCTTGTGTGACAGGTCTCCTCCTCTTTTTCCATGGAAAGCCACATTGTGTAGGGATCACTAGACCCTAGATGGTTGCCTACCCTTACATCTGTAACCCTATCCCCATTGGCGAGCACCAGGTCCAAAATAGCTCCTTCTCCTAGCTCTAACACCAGCTGCCTGAGTCCTGCCCCTTACAGAGCTTCCAGTACTGCTCTGCTCCTTGCTGTGGCTGCAGTATATGTTTTCCAGTCTATGTCAGGCATATTGAAGTTGCCCATAACTAGTACATTCCCTCTATCTGTCATTTTGTATATGGATTCCAATAGTTCCTTAGCAATATTCTCACCCTGTCCTGGAGGTCTGTAGACCACCCCTGTCTGGATTGCTATTCCCCTTCCTGACTCCAGTGTTATCACAGAGCCTCTGCCCCTACCTGGCCCCCAGTATCTTCATTGCCCTAATTCCCTCTCTGATGTACATAGCCACTTCTCCCCCTTTCCTACTCCCATCTGCCTGGTAGAGGTTATACTCTTGTATTTCTACATCCCAGGCATGACTCTCAGAGTACTGTGTCTCAGTGACAGCCACAACATCCAGCTCCACCTCAGCCATTAAGGCCATCATTTCTAGGACTTTGTTCACCAGGCTATGGGCATTAGTATACATACCTCTCCAAGTTTTACTACCAGTCTTCTTAGTATTCCCACCTTTGCCCTTGTGCAATCTGTCCAGCTCCTTTTTGTTATCCCCCTCAGATGAGTTCTATGCCCATTCTTTGTATTTCTGTTTACTCTTTTCTGCTTACCGAGTGACATACCTGCTTTTTTGAGGGAGTGACAGCTGGTTTCCCCTCCTCTTTAGGGCCCTCTGCCTCAGACCCCCCATCTAGTTTAAATGCGAGATGGTGACATCAAAATTTTGTCCTAGAGCCCATACTTCCTCTCTTGTCAGCTGCAGGATATCGTACCTGAAGAACGTCCTTTCCCAGAGGTCTCCCAATGCTCCTATGAAAAGGTAGTCTTTAGCCTGACACCAGTACCATAGCCATCCATTGAATTCTTTTTTTTTATTTACTATGCTTTTTGTCCACCCCCAACATCGGGACATCTGCCCTGGTCATGGTCCTCACTGCCCTCCACTCCCATGTGGCTGAGACTCCCCGGTTGCCCCATTGGCTTACCCCCCAGGGCTGGGCCATGGCAATGCCGAGGCGCCACAGACATAGGACTGGTCTGGGGATCCTGTTGGGAGCTGATGAAGGTGCGGTGATGTGGGCATCATTGAGACGCTGGTGACAGTGTTTTTTTCCCTGTAGGCTTGGGGGCAGAGAGGTGCAATGATGACCTGCATCTGCCCTATCCCCCAGATGTCCAGTTGCTGGTTGCTTATTGTGCCCTCAGCCTCCACCAGGAGTCCCTCTATGCACCAGACATTCTTCCCGTCCTCCCCCCAGAGAAGAGGACAGTCCATGGGATGCTCCATCCTTCTCCCCCGGCCGGCCCTCCAATGACCTGGGTCCATTCCCGAACCTGGGTTGCCAGAGTCGCAAGCAGAAATCCAACCACTACGTTTATGTGCTGGCATAGCCATCACTTTAATTCTTTGATTTCTTTTTCCCTTATCCTTTGTGAGCTATCACTTTTGCCTCATATGGAGAGGACCTCAGAGAAGGCTAGAGAGGATGACTGAGTGGCCAAATGATCATCTAGTTTAATTAGGTTCTGCTTGCGCTCCTCCACTAACTGGCTAGCCAGGTCATTTGTCTTCAGCTGTACTATGGTCGTGATGTCGCCTCCTTCTCCTTCCACCAATTTCCCAATGCAATTGGTGTCTCATTTTGCTGAAGCTCCTGAATGGCATTTGACCATTATGTCTGATTGCACTCAGCCCCTTAGACGGTTTTTCATTCACCTTAACAAGGAATCTACAACAATAAGTATTCTTTTTGCCTTTGTTTTATTTTTTAAATGCAATACTGCTTTTGTTTGTCCCTTCAGGATGTCATCCTGCTTCTTCTGCTGATTTGTTCCCCTCCTCGGTGTGGCTTGTGTTCCCTTCATTAGTTAGGAGAAAAAAGTGATTTTTTAGTGTAATTGGTTCAGTGTGGTATGCATTTCCCTGACACCTCCTGCTGCATCTTTTGCCTTTCCCACTCACCAACTGCCAACCTCCTGGACTACAATGCTGTTGTGGGAGTGGTACTCTTGGCTGGAACTGAGTTCTGTGAGTTTGGAGGTGCGTTGTCCCATCCCTGTACAGCCTGTGCTGCATTAGAGAGATTTCTGCCCATGCTTCTCATAGTTGTCCTTTTAGTTGATTCAGAATTTGACAAATGGGGCAATGCCATATTGCCCAGAGGTGCCCCCTGTGGAAGAGTGCTTCACACCCCTGGCAATGAATGATATCCATCCCTATGGATATCATGCCTTCCCGGGTCTGGAGTTTGCTGTTGCCTTTTTTGTTTGTTTCTTCTTTTTTTTCTTCTTCTTCTTTTTCCCTGTGTCCTTTTGTATCGATTTTCAACTGGATGTCTCCCCATCTGAGGTAATATTGTTATTTTGTTCTTAGGGAAAACTCTAGGCCTATGAGGAAAAAAACAGAAATTTAGTAGGCCATCTGGAGTATTTAGTGAAAGTGTCCCTGATGAGTATATTTTTTCTGTGTTTTCTTCCATTAATGATTGTGCCTTTAGTGGCCTGTTACCTAATCCAATTTTTTTTTTAATTATTTTCATTTAGCAAGCAAAGTCTTTTTTGTCTCTGGAAAACCTGTATCAGGCCACTGAAACATTACTGTGGGATATCTGTATTTTGACAAGTGACATTCTATGCTAGCACAAATACCTCTTATGGTGCAGAGCTCATAATTTGTGACATCAGCTCTTTTTAGTGAACATTTAAAGTCGGTACTAAAGAATCTAGTTCTTGCATCGAAAGATCTGTAAATTCTATCTCACCCATATCAGAGAGGTAGTTTCTGAAGAGTCTGATGTCACTGTCAGTTTTCCTCTGTGTGTTCTTATTTTCCTTCTTTTTGTAACAATAGGTCAGAATACTAAATTTTATCACAGGCACTTGGATCTGCCTTGAGTGTTATCCCACAAGAATTTTAAAAATTACATAAATAATTATAAAATTCAAATCTTATATTCTTCCCATTGTAAAGATTCTTAGATAACAGTGAAAAATGTTACTGCTACAATTAGAAGTATGAAAAACAAATTGTATTTACCTGTACACAAATTCTAATGACTAGGTAGCATAAATATACCTTGTAAACATAATAAAACTGTAAACACAAAGCAATAAAAGTTTCAGAAAACCAAATAAAGAAAACAAATATTTTATCAAATAAACAACACAACAAATGAATGAGCAAGGTTCAACACAATAAATGGTATTGACTATATACTATGACTTTAAAATACTTTGTATTTAGCATAACCTCTTTTTTTATGAGAACTTGCAAACTCATTACATTAGTGTTTTCAATTATATCTCTATGGAAATTTGCTTTAATTCCTTGGGTATACTGCACTGTAAATGACATTTCAACAGTGTGATCCCCTACAGCAACAACAGTGCCACATCGCTGTAGGGATCCCGCTGGAACCCGACATTGTCTGTCGGGGGTCCTGCACCCCCCTGAATCAGCTCTGACTCAGAGTTGACAATTTTAAGTGTGGGGGTTGCAGGGGGTGCAGCCCCCCATGTGGGGGGTTCGGGGGCAAGGCCCCTTGAAGAAAACACTTGTTTTAATAAGAAACAGGAAGCCGACTGCAAAATGTGGTTGACCTATCAGTTTTGCTGTCTGGTCATTCGACAAAAATTTTGTCGATGACCAGTGGTGGATCCAATTCCTTATAGTATGCAAAAATGTATTACTTTTAGTCTACTCTCAAGTTTGTCTTATATATCCAATATTGTGTATTTAAATGTTAAGTTAGCTCTGTTACCTCCTCAGATAAGCCAAATTAAAATATTAAAAATTAAAATAATACTTATATTTCTGGTTAATTGTAGAGGTTGGTCTTTTCTTTTAACTTTGATAATCTTGGTTAAAATTGCTTTTTCTGGATGATAAGAGTTCTTTAATAGCTGGCTTGGCTGTAGTCTTTGTCTCCTTCCTTGAACCTGGGACTTTGGACTCTTCTGACATCAACTTAGCTGTGTAGACTGGCTCCTCCTGGCTCCAGACATCATGGAACATCAAAAGTCACTTATTAGGATTTGGCAGGAAAATCATACAATGAGATACTAACAGTTCCAAAGCACAGCAATAGATCCCTTTACCATCTCAGTGGTTTTCAGAAAAGGTTTTCCTTGTGGATAGCAAAGTTATTGTTTGGTAACTGGATTTTTTGACTTTCTGTTTTTCAGTTTATCTCCACTCAAACCCAGAACATCCGACTAATCTGTTATTAAACAGCACAGACTTACTCTGGCTGATGAAATTAACAGTCTCTGTCCATGCTTGGTTTTAGCAGAAGTTTTAAAACATCACTTTTGTCAAAATATCCAGTAAGCAGATTATAGGTTTGCTCCATCCAATATTGGAAAAGGGCCTTTTATATCAATCGATGTTCTTGTAGCTGGGTCTTGTTGCAACCTTGTCAGCTTCCAGGCTTGTCCTCAGCACCCCCTGGTGGACACCTCAATGGCTTAACCAAAACTGGCCCAAGACGTTTAAGACAGGCATGGCCACATACTCTTGACCTAGTAAAAGTCTTAAAACCACATACTTACTTATTCCAATTGGCATAGGTCTGGACACCTCAAATATTTCAGCAATTCTGGGTATATCTTTCAGGCTCAATGTGACCTCATCACCACTTTTGATTGGTCCTTATAGATCATGGAGGTGTGGTTCTCTACTCCTCCCTAAAACTATTTTTTTTTAGAAAGTCACTCAGCTTAGAACAAATTTTTTGTTTTAAACCATTTCTCCCTCATGCATCCAGAGACATTTTCACACACACATAAAACTTACATTTTCTTGTCCAGCTTGAGGCTTGAATTAATTAGATACCAAACATATCAGAGTTAATTTTAATATAATGTCCATAGTCTATATAATGTTTATAAAATTTCTTTTTTTATAGATATCTTCAAAATGGTTACAGATTCTTGATTCATATTTCTTGCCATTCAGAAGGATATGTCTCTTTCTTATCTGCCATTTTTACAGAGTTTATACAATTGAAAAACTTCCTTCTGAGGATAGATTCTTTTATCTGAGGTTAATGAAGCATGTCACCATGCTATTTGCAGTTTATTGAAGAGATTTATTTGATGAAGCAACACCTTATTGCTTTTAGGCACCTAATTAAGGGTCATATATCAGACCAGGATGTGAGACTAGCTTTCATTTATGGCTAAACAACTTTGTTTATTTATTTATTTATTTTTTGCATACAGATTTTTATCCTCTTGAGCTGGGCTTTGGTCCTCTGAGGGAGGAACTCTGTCTCAGGTCCTGCCATGCTGCACTTGACAACTTCAGTATTTACCCCACAGCTTGCCGCCTGTGACAGGGCAAGGAAGGTGCCATCCCCTCCTGGTAAACCCAATCCAGAAGCTGGGGTTGGCCTTCAGTGTGGTGGACCATCATGGAGCCCTGTCAGGCTAATTTTTCCTCCTATTTTCTTCCATCCCCCCTCCCTACTGACATGATTACACCAGAGCGCACGTCCTGACCTGTGTTGCCCTCCAGTCACCACTAGAGGGCAATCAGCAAGTGGTACAATGTGGAATCCTCCCCCTGAGAGAGGAGAGCAATCCTCTGGACACTCAGTCTTCTCTCTCCCCCTGATGTCCCCCGGTGACTCAGGCTCTTTCCCAAACCTGGGTCACTGGCATGGCACGAGGTGTAGTGACCAGTGCCTCAACCTCCAGTGCCACTGGGAAAGACAACAACTTTGTTTATTTATGGTAGATTTGACACTACAGTGTTCTGCAGATAGCAGAGCTGACATAGATACTGCAGATTTGAAATTCAGGCATCTTTCAGACCTCTAGATTCCTTTATTAAATGGCTACATTTGGCTTTATTAGGACTTAAAACAACTTTGCAATTGGAAAAGTTTCTTCAGTCTCATCAAATGTAATGCACCTAAAGTCTGCAGCTTTTTTTTTCCTTTTCAATGATGGGCTGTACTAGCTACAGTACAGTACAGTACAGTACAAAGAACAGATGTGATCCATCATCTGTTAGGTCTCTAATAACTATCTCATAAAATGAAACTTGAAGGAGAAGACTCCTGTATATTTATGATTTGGATATGTCTGATGTATTTATTATACAGTGCATTACATCAAGTACTGTACATATGTCAATACGAGATCAGTCATTTCTTCTGTTGCAACACATATCTAGAGTCTGAGGCTCTGACACAAGGTACTGTAGTAAAGTGTCAAGCAAGCCTCCATTTACATGCAAATGAGTCACTTGTAATACAACCCCTCCCATACCATGATGTCAGTGCAGCAACAGTGCAGAAGAAAACATAAGGGTATCAATGCTGTCTATCCTTGATTTTAGTTTAATTTTGCAATGGCTTAAGACAGATTTGTCATGCAACTCATACAGGGAGTAGTATGTGTAGCCTTAATACTGTATGTGTAAAGCAAATAATACATCCAATAGTATTTCATTCACAGGAAACAAAATCTGTTTATTTCTACTGCTCATTTCTCTCTGTGAGACAGTTGTAAAATGTTGTGGAAAGCAGTAGACTGAAACAGCCAATCAAGCAGTCAATCAGTCAATCTGTATTGAACCAGGTGAACACCCCTGAGATGATTCATTTACAAGGTGGACCTGGGCAGTTTCCCAAAGGATCACACAAGACTGAATTCCTCCTTTGCACAAATGATACACACACCCTTTCAGCAGCCTGAAAGTGGAGAGCTAGGTCACTTGCTTAAGTGTATTGTTTTACACTTCAAATGCTCCTTAAATCTGAGTTTCTTGCTGGAAATACCAAGACACAGAATAGAAACATAGAAACATAGACTTTGACAGCAGATAAGGACCACTTGGCCCACCCAGTCTGCCCATTTCCCTACCTACTGGATAAGCTGCAGATTCTAGTTAACCAACAGCCTACTTCCTGCCACCCCCCACTACAGTTGCCTTGTGTCTGTCCCATGCATGTTTGAATTCCCCCACTGTTTTGGCCCCAACAACCTCCCCAGGAAGGCAGTTCCATGCATCCACCACTCTCTCTGTAAAAAAATGTCCTCACATTACCCATGAGCCGTCCCCCCTCTATCTTTAAATTGTGTCCCCTTGTTCTTACACATCTCTTTTTCTGAAAGATGCTACCCTCCTGGAATTTGTTGATTCCCTTGAGGAACTTGAACATTTCTATCATGTCCCCCTGTCCATCCTTTCATCAAGGGTACACATATTAAGCTCTCTCAGTCTCTCTTCATATGATTTCTGATGCAGACCCTGCACCATTTTAGTTGCCCTCCTCTGGACAGCTTCCATCCTGTCTATGTCCTTGCATAGATGAGGTCTCCAAAACTGCACACAGTACTCCAGATGGGGTCTCACCAACTGTCTGTACAGAGGGAGAATGCATATGACGTGGGAGGATTGAGTTAAGCAAATACAGAGCATTAGAAATACTAGACTGATTAGTTTCTTTACCTACGACAGCTGAAGTGTAGCATCTGATTTGTGAGGGACATCCTTCTTCAAATGTTGGCATTACAAAGTGGGGGGCTGCCACAGCTTGTCCTCAGTACCTTCAAAGTGAAGTGCTGTAGCTCTCACATCACTGCTAATGATTTATAATGGGAATGGGGGCACTTTTAAAGTCATGGACCTGAGGGGCCATCACAGTTCCCAAGGAGGTTAGGGGAACTTGTTAAGAGTTAGAGAGTAGGGGACTCTAATAGGATTTGAACCAGAGTCTCCTAGTTCTTGCACCTGTGCTTTAACCACTAGATTATCCTTCTTTCATATGCTGCAGCTGATGCTTTCCTGGTAACCTGTTCATTATTTTAGCTGATCTCTTTATTGCCTTACAGCAACCATCCAATCACTGACTGCCTAGTTACAAAGGGAAAGGGGCATATTTGCAAGACTGTTTCTCACTGCTGGTGTCAATCAAAATAGAGAATGCTAACACACAGAGAACATAATACAACAGCTGTATAATACCATTTAAAACTCTTGTTGCACCCAGAGTCATTTATTGGGTAAACTGTTTTTGCTAACAGAAGCAGTAACACAATGCATACAGGTACTTCCTTATATAAATACTGTATATACCTCAAATCAGTGCTGCATCACACTCACATGGTCCTAGTCCCTATTAGACCTGCACTTCAGGATGTGCACAACACTTATAGGGTTTCTCCATTACTTAAGAGGGGAATCAAACATTGTGGTTTGGTTTACTAGTGGAACTGCATTTAGTGCAGCACCATTATCTGTTACTATGATGACATCACCCTCCAGCAACATTGATGGTAAAATGGAGGACAAACACATTGACAACTCCTGGGGGCTGTATATTTTTATTTATAATTTAGATTTGGACTGCAATAGGACTGCTGACAACTGGGGGAGGCACACAACAGTTACACATAAGGAGTTGGGAATATATTGGTGTGAAACTATGGGAGACTTCCCCTTTTTAGCTCTTCCAGTTTTGTTAAGAGACTTTAAAACTAGACCCATTTTTTTCCAAACTCTGAAGGCTGCATCTTCCCCTTTTTAGTGTCTAGGGTGTACTTAAAAAAAGTTGAAAGCAGACTTTTTTTCTTACCAAAGTCCCATTTGGCAGTATTTTCCTTTGCTTTCAGGAAACTCATGTAGACAGTAATTTCAACCAGAAATTTAATAGTACCCCCTTTACTTAATTATTAAACACTTATAAAGAATATAATATTGTAATTAAAATAATGCAAAAATAATAATGATAATACAAATATAATAATATTTTTAATAACTAAGTTTTGTTCCTACATGCACTTCAATAAATTTCTTTCACTGTCAGTAGTAGTGGCAAATCTTGATGTCTGTTCCATTGTTAATGTTTAGAGATTTATTTTCTAGTATGCTGCTAGGTTTTTTGTGTGACTTTTTTTGTTTCATTTTATTAAGTGCCCGCAAGTTGGATTGCCAGTTGACGGTTTCTCTGAAGGTTGTGAGGGGAGGTAAGAATGCAAGGTGTGAGTGTGAGGTGACAGCGTGAGTGAAGTCATAGAGTAGAGGTGCTAAAACATTGATTTGGGATTTGTGGGGGTCATGCTTAATCAAACTTCTGTCCTGCATGCAATCCTATACAGCCCTCCCTGGGCTTACCTGTCCTATCACCTGGACTGGCTTTGCCTGCCCCACTGTCTCTGCCCACCCTATCTCCTGGACTGGCTTTTTCTGCCCCACTGGCTCTGCCTTCCCTATCACCTGGACCAACTTTGCCTCCTCCACTGGCTTTGCCTTCCCTGTCACTGGGTAGGCTAGTTCCATTAGTTTCTATCCCATTACTACATTGCTGCATTGCTCCATTACATTACATTGCTCCGTTACCACCAACCAATGAGGAGATGAACCCAGAACTTGAGTTTATGGCATCCAAGTGGATTGCTGCAAACATTCCTCCTGGAACCCTAAGCTGGAGACCATGAATGGATTCCACCTGATAGGTTTCAAGCATATAAACATGGAGTATGCACCCCTTAGGGTGACACTAACACAGCGAACTACAATCCTGTTGGCAAAATCAACACTTTGTCATCAAGTCGCTGTGTTGGTGTGCCTGAGACAGGGGCACAGTGCCTCCCAGTCCTGCACCCCCATCCCAAAGTAACTCTGACTGGAGTTAAGAATGCTAAAGTTAGGGGGGCCCGGGGTTTGGGAGCAAAGCCCCCTGATAAAAAAAGGACCAGGAGACAAACAGGAATCATGACAACTGCAACTTGTGGTTGACATGATTCCTGTCAGCAAGGTTCCAGTCGACAAAAGGGTTGTCAAACCGGCATCGTAGAGCCTAAGCATGCTTGAGCTCAAAGCTTGGGCCTCTGCTTTATTAATTTAAAATTAGTACTCACTTATAAATTTTAGTGTATGCGTAATATTAATTATAGCCAAGTTCATTACTTGGGCATCTGCTTTCTATTAATTAATCAATAATTTTCAATAAATAATTACTGATGAATTTCAGTGTGTGCTTGATATTTAGCTAAGTTCAAACCTCAGGCAGTATATTTTTATTTTATTTAATTTTATTTAATTTTAAATAAGACAAATTGCTGAGGATGAACTTTTAAACTCATTTCAGTTTTGAATTATAGCCAAGTTCAATCTTTAGTCTTTGCTCTTGAGTAGTACAGATACTAAAGTGTGAACTGTCAGCTGTCAAATGTTTTCCTCTGGTGACCACAAAGCAGTATATTTTTAGCTGTCAAGCCTGACCACAAAAACATCAGCTGAAGGTTAATCATGTATATTTTTAAAAACAGCTACCCACAGAACTGCTAGATGTTCACATGGGTCATAACAACTTCTGTTTAAACCCAGGCTGCTTGTCCCACTCGAAGACACAGACTTACATTTTTGCATTTAAGAAAAAAATCCCCTGGCCATCCCAGATGTAATTCCATGATGTTAAATCAAAAGTTTTCCCCCTAACTAATAGCTTTCTAACCCCTAAAAGGTCAGCTGAGACTGTGGAAACTGGTCTAATACTGAAAGCTGTCAAAATACTGAAACATTCATTTTCCTGCCTTGACAACAGTATATAAGTCCACAACGACCCAAGTCAAGGTAAGAACTCTCAGAGGGAGGACCTTGAGTCACTCCAGCTCCATGGATCTCAAGCGGACATCAGTTGGTACTGATGGGTGAGGTTTGGTCCTCATTCTCAATTTAATATTATAAAGTTAAGGAGGTATGATTTAGAGTATGCTATATTAAAAATGAAGCCCAATTTAGACTTTTGCTTCATTGGACATGCTGGCACCATCAAAGTTACAGTTCCAGGTTATATTCATATGGTAAACTGTGCAGACTTAGCATGTAAAGAATTTCTACATAAATACTTAGGTTGGTGTCTCATAGATTCTGATAAAAAATGCATGTGCAAAATATATGATTGTCCTAGACATAAGCAAACTGATGGCTTTAAAGTAAATGTAAAGATATTTGAGGAACTAGGGCAAGCTCATTGTCTGATGATGTTCAGCCATGCCCATAAGGGGACATTACACTATAATGAACACAGTACATTTGTGAACCAAGACCAAATAATTTTGGTCAGTCAAGTGTCTGACCAAATACTGGTTGAGGGTGTTTTGGATTACAACTCAGAACATGCTCTGCCTGCACTTTGAGTTGTGACTGACAAAACTCTACCCTTACCTAGCTGAACTAGTGGATGGCTTGGAAGGTTCGTTAGTTGTTGCCAGTCATGGTGAAAACCAGATACATGAGGCTGACCTCAGGAGTTGCACTAGGACATCAGAAAATTATCCTACCACCACACTGCATTATACATGAGCAATTATACATGGCTGTGTAAAACACAGTTTGGAAGTCACTGTCCATAGTTAGTAAACAGCACTAACCATGTATTATAGTGAAATAATACACAGTTGGAAGAAATTAAATCTTATCCTACCTAGGAAAATAGAAGGATTTAAAAGTATTACTTTTCCCAAACTCATCTATTACTTAAGCAACCTGCTACTCACTATCCCATCCAATGTCTGGAAGCAAATAGACTCTCTATAATATCCTCAGAATAGCAAAAATGATACTTAGGGCACTGCCACAAAAAGGTGGATGGAATCTGCCATTGTTATGGGCTTATCATATGAGTCATGGGGTTCCACTGACCTTGTGCTGGTTAGATCAGAGTAGCTGGAACACATCACTTTGGGTCAATGTTGAGCAAGCCTTACTCACACCCATGCCTCTGACTCTTGCCCTGCAGGATCCCTTCCCACAAGAATGTCAAGCTACGTTGTCTTTGCAGTTAATATTTTTTTATTTATTTTCTATTTATAGCATCCTACTTACAGCTTGAGAAATAGTCTATAGTTACAGAGCAATGTTTTGGGCAAATAAAAATAGTCAGTCATTAATGGATATACATGATTGCTTATGACATTAACATTTAAAGAAAAAGTAATACGCACATTCCCTTCTGTCAGACCTTTGATAAATCAGAACATCTTCTGATGCAGATAAGAAACAAACAAGCAGAGTATGTATTATTGCCCTTAGTTAAGTAGAAGTAAAGGCTATGAAACTCAGTCTCTTATTTTACCAATGAGGTACCAAACAGCATTATTCCCAATAGTTCAGAAGTTGTTATATATGTGTTCTGATTAGTGTGTACTTGATAAACAGAACTATGTAAACCAAGGAAAAAAGATAGAAAAACAGATACAATCACTTGGTCTATCTTAACAGGCTGATCTAAGGTTAAGCTTTCAGAAGTGAGAGAAACCTAATCTTGTGTTAGGTTCTGCTCCACAGCAGGTGTTGCATGGGGGAAGGGAGGAAAGGTGGAGTAGAGGAGGAGAAGGACCATATTAGCAGATGTGAAAAGTAGTGAATCAATCATCCCTTAGCCTATACCAGTACAAGACTGGGGTGTTGAGGTGCTAAATGCTAGCATGATAGGGGAAGGGGTTTGTTTTAGATACTGGTGGAAACTGGGCTAGATTTTGTTCAAGACCTCTATAGCATTCAAGGCCAGGTGTGATAGTTATTTATACAGAGCCAGCTGTACCATACAGTAAAGAAATCCCTGTATGGATGGAATCTCCACAGCACACCATCTGCAAAATAGTAGCTGTTTTGCCTCTATATTGACTAGTATCACTAAGCTATATTGTTGATTTCAAAGGTGTGGTGTTCTATGTGTTTCTCCAAGTAAGAATAATTTGGGTGCAGGAGGTACAGACATCTGGAGAATTGACTGCAGGGTATCTCAAATTTGTTTCCAATAAAGCCCCTGCCCCTGCTCTAGTCATGCGTAACCCTTCCTACCATGTCACTTGTCTCAGTCTATGACCACCTCTTTCAGTCATCCAATCACTATTTATCTTTGTCCACATTGACTTCCCTTGGATCTTTGGAATCTTGGGTATATCATGTTGAATGTATGCCATGTTTACTGCCAATGTTGATATGTATATACTGGTTTACCCAGAGTGCATCTCATATGTTCCTACCATATCCTGTTATGTTTAAACAATTTCTGTTCTTGATTTCTGTATATAAGTGTTTTAATTTATGGACATATACCAATTATTGAACCTTGATTACTGTATATAAGTATATACGTGTTTTAAATCTTCCTATACATGTGCCAATTATTGAACCTTGACCTTATCAGGTCCATCTTGCAAATGAGCTGTGCTCAATGATGTTCGCCTGAATAAATAAAGATTTGATTGATTGATTGATTGATTGATTAAAGCTTGATTTTGGGGCAAGTACACAATATATGATACTGGTCACCATTTGGTGGGGAACATCTCCAGCATTCATTGTTTGAAATAAGCTATGCAGCATGTAGGACTAAAGGTGTATGGTACCATGAGTGAAAGATTTTCTTCTGTACAAATCTGCTATTTGTATTTTTAGCTGGCACTTTGATGGATTTCCAACAGGTAAACCATTCTATATCGTCCAGGGTGAGATTGAGAGTTTTCTTCCAGTATTCCCTGGTCCAAGCAGTTTGGTCTGGTATACTGTACAGTCTCTAATATTGGAGTAGTTGCAGCTGACTATTCCTTTATGTTGGGTATTCCGTGTTGTGAGTGGGTGTGAAGATACATTTGGTGACATAGCTTTTATTAGTTTCTAATTGTTGTACTCATTGTCAGTCCTTAGTGTAGTCCTATTATGTAACCTTTTGTTATTATACTAGCTAATATCCTACCTTCTTTGTGACTGTATCCCTGTTGATCACTTTTTTGTAATTAATTCTAAGTTACCCCTGAGAAAGGGACTCTCTGAGGCCCAGTGAGTTTACCTGGTCAATAAAATTCAATAACTAACTAACTAACAAATTAACTAACTAGTTTTTAGAAGGGGTGTAAGTGCACTTCTTAGTTGCACATACTTCCTGAATTCTGTCTTTGGTAAACCATATCTGGTTTTGAGGCCCTGGAATGAGCCATGTACAGTACAAGTCGCATTAAACTGTTTCACCAATGAGATGGCTTAGCATTGTTTTTTACAGTTGGCAATGCATTGGCAACTCATGTTGCATTGCTTTTCAATGCATAACCATCTCAAGAGCGATGTTTGAAAATGTTTTTGTAGCTCAGTTGGAATGCATCTGTAGCCCAGTCACAATACAATACAAAACTGAGTTTTATCTCTTAAGAAACAGTTTGTGCAAGGCTTTGTGCTGGATCTAGCAACACTTATGCAACTTAGTCAGAAATGCTAAAGCAATTCATTGGAGGAACAGTTTAATGTGACTTGTACTGTATATTTGATTTGGGTAACAAAATATCTGATATAGTACGAATGTGTTTGGCTTTCCAGAGTGACCAGTTTGGAGGTCTCCCTCATACCAGGATGAGTTTAATGCCCCGGAGGGGGGATGAAAGCTGGATGAGATAAATCTAATTTTAACCAGTTTCCCACTTGGCTCCAGGGAGTTTGTGATGCAAACACGGAGGGAGAGATCTGATGCAGTGTCTGAGTTGCTTCAAACAGTCTGGTATGTGGAAGACCATCCCCTAACATATGAGTTTCAATATCTGTCTATAACAGATGAGTTTGTCATGCAACTAGGAACAATCTTAATGTTTGGGCTACTCTAAATGCCCAGTAATATTCCTTGAGCAATGGAAGTCCTAAACCTCCTCTTCACCAGTGTGATCGGTGTTTGTTTCTACTATACCATGATTGCTTTCCTTTACAAATAAATTGTCTTATACTCTTATCTATGCATGCAAACCATTCATTAGAAACAACAATCAGATGTGAAACTAGGTGACGTAACTTCAGAGCTGTGATCATTTTTATAGTTTTTATTTTGGTTATTAATGATAATTTCAATAGTTTCTATTCACTGAACTCTGAATTCAGTTTGTCTAGAATGGATAGATTTGATTGTAAAGAGGAAGGGAAAACCTGTTATAAAAAGGCACTATAAAAACTATCATGCTGACTACTTCATAAAATAATCTGGGAGTAAAAGGTGGAACAGAATAGATATGACTAGTCCAAACTACCTTCATATCCCTGCTAGATTATGTTGATTTCCTTTATAACAAAGGACCAGTTGATGCACTCTTAAAACTTGATACACTCTATCATAGAGTCCTAAGGTTTATAACAGATCTGCCATACTCCACCCATCACTGTTTGTTGTACACCGCTGTAGGTTGGTCTTCTCTTACACTCAGATGACAAAGAAAGGCCACCATCTGGACATACAAAGCTATTATTAACAAACTGCCTGACTACATCTCTGCCTGTTTACCAATTTGCACCCTAAGCATATATGCTTTGAGAAGTGCCTCCTATATTACCTTAAAGGTAACAAAGGCCAGATCCTGCTTTGGCCAGGCTTCCATTAGTCATGCGCTTCCCCAGCTATGGAACAACCTGCAAAAAACTCTGAAATTAAAGCATAAAGTCAGCACCACAGCCTTCAAAACACTTTATCTTCAGCACAATAAAGAATCCTGTGCTTGCTACTCCTGATCAAATGACTTCCCCTCTCTGGGTGTTCCCTTATCACTCTCATCTTGGCCTCTTCCTGGATACTGATCCCAGCTTCTGCATGACCCTCTCCCTTCCTCCCTTTCCCTCCTTCCTTCGCTTCTCTCCATCTCTTCACTCCCGATCTGTTGACACTGAACCCAACCTCTGCCCAGCCCTTTCCCTTCCCTTTCATCCTTTCTTCTCTTCTCCTCATCTTTTACCTATTGATCTGTTCCCAGTAGTCAACCCACTCTCCCCTTCACCCTGCCCCCTGTCTAGTCCCCCTTGTCAGGTTCCTCTCTTTACTTCTGTACTCCTGGTTGACATTCCCATTCCATAGGCTTCCGACCTATTCACCCTCCATCTCCTCCCTTCTCCTCTGCCCCTATTCCATCCCCCTACCTGTGCTTCAGGGCCCAGTTGATCTGTCACGGTGATTCAGGGTCCCAGTTGAGTCGCCATGGCACTTGTCACCACATCTTTTCACAGTTGCTGACCTTATCTGTATTACTGTTGTTAGCTCAGATTCCTATCTGTAAACTACTGTGGTACTTCTCCAGTATTTCCTTACAATTTATTGTCCATGCTTGTTTTTGATTAAGCCTGTGTATAGTTATATTGGTGTATTACCCTGTTATCTTATACTTGTGCTCACCTAGGTCCACCTTGAAAAGGAGCTCTGCTCAATGGTGTTCACCTGGTTCAATAAAGATTTTGATTGATTGATTGATTCCTGACATAAACATAGGAGTCCAGGAATTCACAAACATGTTCCTGCAAGCATGTAATGAACATGCTCCTCAGAAAACATATAGGGTTAGGAAACACCATCTGCCTTAGGTAACTGAATTGTTGTGGAAAATGTTTGAATAAAAGATCGATTGTGGAAGAAAGTAATTAAGACAAGTCAAGGCAAATGGCAAGGAAAATTTTATTTTTCTGGCACCCAATCCCAGAGGCACTGGGCACCATACAAACACACGAAGTTTAAAAATATCATCTCACAATATAATAAATAATCACATGTCAAAATAGGCAATGTTCTGCATATAAATAGTAACCCTATTTCCTTTAAAAAGGACTGATAGTCTATGTTCTCATCCAGTATCCCAGAAAGCCTGGCTAAACAGATAGTACTTAAGGTGGGCTCTGAATGCCTCCACAGGAGGGGCCTCCCTCACCAATGGCAGAAGTGAATTCCACAGGATGAGGCTGGTGATACTAAAAGCTCTATCACCGGCAGTTTTCAACCTTATCCTGGGAATCTCCAGTAGGCCCCTCAAGGAGGATCGCAGGGAGCGGACTGAGGCAGTTGGTGTAAGAAGATCCACCAGGTAGCAAGGGCCCAGTCCATGTATGGTCATAAAGGTGAGCAAGCCCACCTTGTAGAGCACCCTCCATCAAACCGGCAGCCAGTGCAATTCATGCAGCACGGAGTGATGTGACAATATTTCGACTGTCGAGTCAACAGCCTGGCAGCTGTGTTCTGCACCAGCTGCAGTCAATGGAGGGTGCCTCCAGAGACCCCGAGGTAGAGCGCATTATAGTAGTTAAGCCTAGATGTACAAATGTATGCACCAAGGTGAGGAGGTCCAGGGGTGAAATCAGGTGTTTGATCCTGGCAATGTTACTCAGATGGAAAAATCTAACCCTGACAACAGATGACACTTGATGTTCCATTGTCAGACCACTGTCTAGAACCACACCAAGATTACGCACCTTAGAGGAGGCCATCAATGGGATAGAGCCTAGAACTAGTCCAGTATTTGCCCCAGAGGCCATCTTATCCCACCTCCTGTTCGACTCCCCCACCAGTACCTCTGTCTTATTGGGGTTCAGTCACAACCAGCTAGAGGACATCCAGTCATTGATCTCAGCCAGACAGTTGTTTAATACTTCCACCGCATTGGATGTCCCAAGGGCAAAGGATAAGTACAGCTGAGTATCATCGGCATAACAATGAAACCCCAAGTTGTACTTCCTAATAATCTCACCCACAGGTAGCATATACATGGCAAACAACATTGGTGACAAGACTGAACCCTGAGGTACCCCACAAGATAGAAGACTAGAGGAGGTAGAGAAATTCCATATCACCACCCTTTGCCTTCTGTTTAACAAAAAGGACTCAAACCAGCAGATGACAGTACCAGTGAGTCCACTAAAGTCCCTCAGGTGGTCAAGTAACACATGATGGTCCACCATGTCAAAAGCTGAGGAGAGATCGAGTAGCATGAAAATGATCCCCTTCCCTCGATCCCTCACCCTGAGGAGATCATTGTGCACCTGAACTAATACAGTTTCTGTAGAATGTCCTGCATGAAAACCCAACTGGAGCAACTCATAGATATCAAATGCCACAAGGTGTTCTCCCAACTGTTGCATCACAATGTTCTCCACAACCTTTCCCGGAAATGGCAGGTTGGAGACCGGTCGATAATTCGCCTTGATGTCAGGGTCCAATGATGGCTTCTTCAGAAAGGGTCTCACCAGTGCCTCCTTCAAGGCATCTGGGAAGACCCCCTCTGACAAGGAACACCGGACAATCAAGGCAAACACCGGGCCAACAGTGTGACACATCCCAAAAAAGGAGACATTTGGGAACAGTTTTAAAAACAGCATAATAAGTGCAAAATGTTAATTAAGCAGGCTCAAAAAAAATATTTTGCCAATAAAGCAGATAAAGCCTCTTACCCAAACAGTACTGGGGTATAATGAGAGAATTGGGAAATCCAGTTAAAATGAATTATAGGATTAAGATGGTAAAAGAAATTGGGGTTCCACTCTGTTCACAATCCATGGCACAGGAACTAAATAATTATTTTTTTACTCCCCCAGATATTACTATACCAGATGTACAAAAGGAAAACACACTGACAAAATGTTCCTTTGGAGCTTAATTCACTGAAATTCCACTTTAGGAAATTAAGGGTGAAAGAAGTTGCAAACAAAATGAAAAAATCAACTCCAAGGAGTCCCATGGTTCAGATGGAATGAAAATCAGATTCATAAAGGATACTCACGAAATAATTACTCCAGTTTTAACAAAAATGTACAAAGTTTAATAGAAAGTCCATTTCTGGATTTATGGAAGACTGCAAAAATCATTCCTATCTTTAAAGGAGGGAACCCAATTGACTCCTCAAACTATAGGCCAATAGCTCTTCTCTCCATTTTCTCAAAACTAATGGAGTGGTTAGTTTATAACCAACTGTATGAGTACTTAGAGAAGTACTTAAAGTTAACACCATTTCAGCATGGCTTTTGGACCAGACACTTGATGGGCACCATGCTCGAGGACTTCCTAGGCAAAGTAGCAACTGCTATTGATGCTAGGGAGTCCACAGGTGAGATGTTCATCAATTTGTATAAGGCCTTTGATTTAGTCGACCATACCATTCTTTTTGAGAGAATGAAGGGAATCAGCTTGGCCTCTTGTCCACTGAAGTGGTTACAATCATATCTGGGACAACGCACCCAGCAAGTGGAGGTTGCAGGCCAGTTATCGAGTCTGGGCTATGTGACTAGAGGAGTGCCCCAGGGATCAATCCTGGGGCCCCTACTATTTTTGATCTATGTAAATGATTTGCCAGCTGGTCTACAAAATACCCAAGTAAGACTCTATGCAGACAATACTGTCTTACTTGCATCAGCAAAATCCCAATACCTGATGTTAGCAAGGCTCCAGTCTGATTTTGACATACTCCAATATTTTTTTAAGTCTAAGTTAGTACTCAGTAGTAAAAAGTCACAGGTTATGTGTTTCCAAAGTAAAAATAAAAAAGTAACATCTCAAGTGGAAATCTTCTTAAGAAATGCCCAAGTACTTATCAATACATCACAATATAAATATTTAGTTATTATTATTGATAGTTCATTAACTTTTGAAAACTACATATCTATGTAACAAAGTTAACATGAGAATAGGCTGTCCGAGAAAGTCAGCCTCTATTGTGCCTTAAAATAGTCAGAAAACAATAACTAACCAGCTGATACTTCCAATCTTGGAGTATGGAAACCTAGCCTACGACTTTGCTGGATCCAAATTATTAGACAAAATGGAGAAGGTATACCACCACCTAGCCAGATTTGTCTTGAGATGCCCATTCCAGACACACCACTGTGTAATGTATAATCAATTGCCTTGGAATAGTTTGCATACCTGTCAAAAAAAACAATGTGCAACATTGATATTTAAGGTTAAGGAAGGTTTGATTAAGGGAAATCTAAGCATCTCACAATAAAATGAGGGGTGACAATACCAGCTTAGGAAAGTTATCCATAGAGGCTTGAACGCTCTGAAAATAATCAGAATTGGCCTAATGACCTTTAAGTATTCAGCCACAGTTCAGTGGAATCAAATTCCTCCAACAATAAAAAATCAATCCAGGCTTACCACCTATAAGACAAAAACTGAAGTTTTGTACCACCAAAAATGTACTTGCTACTGATTAACCTGTTCTGTTCTTATAATGTTTTGTATTGCTGGTAACAGTTGTCTATTTTGACATGTCTAATGTATTAATGTTACTTTTTTACTGACTACTGCCTGTATGAATGATCACATGTCAACTTTGTAGATAGGCCCTATTTTGGACCTAAAGTTTTATCCTATTTAAAAATAAAATTTTAACTAACTAACTACCTAAGTAACTAACAGAAGGGGTTTTATGTTTAAGTCACCTAAACAGTTAATCTGTGGGATGATTTTGATTAGAGGGTCAGTGTACTAATGTCAACAGCCTGACATAGCTGTTTAAAGGAACATCCTCTTTTTTATTCTGATTAATTTTGAGCCATGATAGGGATGTAAAAGTGTTCAGCAGTTGAACCTGGGAGTGTATAGAGACATTTGCTTCACTGGCCAGAACTAAAGATCATCCATGCATGAAAGAGTTTTATACTGGCCATTACCAGTCTGAATGCCCTTAATATTCAGATGCTGTTGTATCATGGTGGCCAATGGTTCTGTTGCTAGAATGAATAATAATGTAGAGAGAGAGAAAGCATCTTTGCCTGGTGCCCCTATTAAGAAAAAAGGGAGTGGACAGCATGCTATTAGTAAGGACTTCAGCTTGAAAGAGTGAATACATGGTCTGTATTGCTGTTATACATGGAACCCCAAAACCTAAATGTGTTAGAACTGCATTGAGACACTCCCACTCCACTGAATCAAATGCTTTTTCAAAGTCAATAGCAATTGGCAGTGGATGGAGTTAACGTATTTCTAGCCAGGTACATAAGATCTATTAGAGCACAATTGGTCTGAGCTTAAATGCCATTTGATAAAGGCAACCTGGGAAGGATGGATCAGGGAGGGCAGGAGATTCTCTAGCCTACTTTCCAAAACTATTTTACTATCCACTGTAATCAATGAGATAGGGATCTAGGTAGCAGGCATCTCATGGTCCTTCCTGGGTTTGGGGAATGCCATAATTGTCAATGTGGCTAATGGTGGGGGGAACACTCCTGTGAGGTGTATTTTATAGTAGAGCCATTCTACTAAAGGTGAACATGGGAAGTCAATATCTGATACAGCTCCGCTGGGAGTCTATTGCCCCATGAAGCTTTTCTAGGGTTCAGGGTGTGAACTGCAGTAAATATCTTTTCTTCAGTAATTGAAAGATCCAGATGGTTGGCTTGTACCTGGTCCAGTGTAGGGAGGTAATGTGATGACAGAAAGGTTGTCAGTTTGGTAGAATCTTCAGTGATTATCCGTGAGTATAACTGAATGTGGAATGTTGTCATGGCAGCATTAATGCTAGTTTGGGAGGTACAGAGGTGCCCCATGGTACTGCATAGGCAGGCAATTGTTCTTTTAGAGTGTTGTTTCTTAAGCTGGTAAGCAAGTAGTTTGCCACATTTTTCATCTCCTTCCTAAAATGTATGTTTTAATCTCAAAATCACCAGTTCTGCTTTCCTGGCTGTTAAAGTGTTTATATCTTGATGGAGGTTTAAGATCTCTTAGTACAGTGGTGAACTTACCTTGGCTTTGAGATTAGTTTTATAAGGAGATTACTTTGGGGCCAGTTGTTGTTCCATGGCAGCTAGCTTTTGTTCTCTTTTTTTTTCTATCACAAGCGGAATAGGCTATGATTGATCCTCTGATCAAGGCCTTAAAAGCCTCCCATAACACAGGAAGTGATGTGTCTCCCATATCATTTATTCAAAAGAACTCCTCAGTGGTGCCCTTTAACCATGGCTTTAACTGTGGGTCCAGCAGTAAAAATGAATTCATCTGCCATCTGGGGGATTTTGGAGGGAAAGCACCATACAAGAGATCAAGTTGTGGTTTGAAACAACTAAGGGGGTTATATGGACATTGCTTATCATGGTAATAAGCTGTTGTGAGGTGAGCTACATACTGTATCTAACCTACTGTAAGTACCATGTACCATGGTGTGATAGGTATAATCTCATAGCCTGGGGTTGTGGATGCACCATATATCTGGACAGGGCTCAGTCCTACATCCAGAGCTTGACAGATGTTAAGGCCCTTATGTGCAGTTCTGGTCTGCCATGACTTCTATCCATAGCAGGTTCTAACATTAAATTCAATCCCCCCCCCCCAACAACAGAGGAGTCCCATGGTCAATAAATGCATCCACTTGTGCTACTACTAAATGAAAAAAATAACTAAGGTGAGTCATTATTGGGAGCATACAAGTTTTCCACCATTAGAAGGCTCTGAGGGGGTATGAAACATAGCCAAAACACATCACATGTCTGCATTCTGAGTTGTCTTCATTAGTTGCCAATTAAAATTGTTATGAACCAGGATAGATACTCCTATTTTTGTCACTTGGCTGAGTTGTGCATTTCTTGCCCTACCCATCCTTTCACTAACTTTCTGAATTCCAGATCCATAAGTTTGGTCTATTGGTGAATGGCTAATTTTGTATGCATCTAACAATGGTGATTTGAGACCTTCTTGTGCTTAACAGGGGAATTTAATCCCTGAACATTCCAGCTATGGCATCTAATAGTAGTCATGTGGAGGTTTAAAGGGTTTATGCAAATAATCACAGATTATACTAAAAGGAAAGCAGGTAATATGAATACTAAGTAGTCTCAGTTAGTAGAAGGAAATATTGCCTGTAGAGATCCATCCCCCCATACTACCTTCTCTGGAGATACCCATATCTCAGAAAACTCATATAAATGGGTGATTTATTTTAACAATACTGAATAAATTGAAGAATGTCAACTATATAAATTGTCCTTATACAGAGAAGGACTAAAGAACATATTAAACCTGTTGCACAGACATTAAAATGAAAACAGTTATGTAATAGGGTAGCTTATAAGAAAAACCTAAGTACTGTACATAGTGTCCATATTCATGGGAACTGAGATCTTGACCAGGAGCCATATGGCTCCTCATGGTCTCTTGGGTCCCACTCAGAGTGGCTAGCTAAGAAGGTATTACTAACTCAATCTAGCAGAGAGCTAGAAAGACTATTACTTTCTTTAGAAAATAAACAAATTCAAGGACATGGACCATTCACCTGGCCTTCCCTGTTAAAGGGGCTTGAAGCAGGAGCTGAGAAATGACCTATGTAATGGTCCCCATTTTCCAAGTGGAGCAACCTGAGAAGCACATACCCGTTGCCTCGGAGAGGTGGGAAAAGTAGTATAAGTCTTTGGTATGAGATTTACTTGGACCATATCATGCATACTGAAGTAAAAGTTTAGTAGTGGGTGCATATTTTGAGAGATGGCAAAGATGGAGGCCGAGATTTCATCCGAGAGCCAACTGTTGCCAGGCAGCAGTCAGCAGTGTACCTGTCTCTGGCACTGACGGGAATGGAGATGGTCAGGGGGCTGTGCTCCTCACAGCCCCACCCACGCACACAGCAGATTGTTTCATTTCAGGGGGCAAAGCCCCCCTAACCCCCTTTCCACTCCTCCAGTATTGTACTACTACTACTAAATTACTGCTAATAGAGATCACAGCCATTATCTGGGAAAAATTTGTTATGATGCTAAATCTCATCTGATGATATCATAATCTTGTCCGCCATCTTTGCTGTCTCTCAAAATCTGCACCCCATCCAACTTACCATGGAAAGTTAAAGTGAATTGTATCCACAGTATCATGTAATAGCAGAGGCTGTCAAGTTATGCTTATGTTTAAAAGAAGCCGGACTGACTCCTGCAAGGGGTGGAGAGGGTGAGGAGAGGAGAAACAGGGTAAGAAAGGGAATGAAGGAGTAGCAGTGAGGGTAAAATCGAGGAGAGCAGTGAAAGAATGATGCTTGCTCTGCTTCCGTATCTTTATTGGAAAGGATTGCTGAAGTATCAGTCTAGCTATATTCTGCAGTAGAGGGTAGCAACAGAAGAGGAGTATAAGACCATAGTCTCAGAGGCACGGTCCACTAAAAGGTGTCCCCACAATTAAGGGGGGTCTCTGGTGAATGGATTGTCTTAGTTGCCTGAACCTGTGTTGTTGTTGTTTTGAGGGATACTACACTCTATCAGCAGGGTGTACCCTTATTCATTTTAATGCCAGAAAAATTGCGACATTGCCCCTACTGGCCAGAACAGATAGAGCAGTGAGAAGGACAGGGAAGCAGTATGGGGACAGATGAGCATCGGAGATAGCACAGTATGAAATGGGGGGACAGTACCCCAAGCTAGAAGTTTGAGGAAATAAGGGAAATAAATATCAGTTTTAGTGCAAGAGGCAGATACAGAAGAATGGGGGGAGGGGGATGCAGTCAGTACATACACTAGTAAGCCAGCTGTAGTCGCATAGATATTATGTTGAGATTATATGCAGAACAAGGTCCTGAGAGCAAATTATTTCATTTTTCTGAGGCTAAAAGCACTGATACCTGTGTTGTGGATTAATTCTACTGAACTCAGTAAAAAAGGAGCAGGCGCAGGCTGACAATCCATGGAAAGGTTAACTACCAATATAAAACTGAGGGAGTTTGCTCGCTTTGTAAAACACATTTACCACTCTTGTCCAGTTGTCTATTAAGGGGTTAAAAAGTCTGAATGTCTGTGACAGTTAACAGTAAAACTTAGCAGTTAAAGTCCCACATCCCAAACACCCAGAAGTGCTTCAGGTTTTCTCAACGGTAGGGAATAATAAAAAAAAGATCAGCAAGTAACTATCAGCTAACAGTATTACCAAGAAGTGAGACAAACACTCTCATAATGGAGGGCTCGCAGCAATGGACCCTACAACTAACAAGAAAATATTCAGTCCTACTGATATTATAACTAACATTTAAACTGAAGATAATGGACCCGAATCTAGAAGCATCCCTATACATGTCGCAAGCTTCAGCATGCAAGGGGTGCAGTTGTGCCAAGGACCCTGTGCCCGATTCTAGAAGGGGCAGGGTCCCTGGGGCCAAGTCCTGTGACTTGTGACAATCCAACAGATGCATGAAATGAAGGGCATACCTGAAGGGTTTGTCTAGCAGCTGCAACTCTGATGTCATGGGTGCAATTACCCCATACCCCAAGACAAACATAAATGCCCCACAGGTATTGCTCATACCTCCCCATAATAATAAAGTACAAATACTTGTCACATGCCCCCATCACCCAAAATGCAAAAAGCCCTATGAAAGTGTAACGTCATGCCCCTGACCCCCAATAATGATGAAAAATCCCGCAGGGGCTAGGTCATGCCCGACCCCTCAATAATGATGAAACAGCCTGAAACTAGATCTTCCCCCATCCCAATCTCTATATTTGTGCAAAACCATGCAGATGCCATTATCCTGATAGTCTAGTGGCCCCCACCCGGCAGTGCCCAACCACCCAGCTCCCCCACCCTTTATTAAGCTGGCAACTGGCACACCCACCTCTCACCACCATGGGCCAGCAGTTGACTGAGCTCTCCAATGAGCATGTACTGTACAGGGTACACACTCAGTGAATGAGCTTTCACTGAGTGTGTACTATGAACAGTACATGCTCATTGGAAACTCGATCAGACTGGCCATGAATGGTGAAACGCAATCGTCAACTTGAAATGGAGTTGGGAGTAGCAGAGTGGTTGGCACTGCCAGGTGAGGGCACTAGACTACTGAGATAGTGGTGTCTGTGCAGTTTTAGTGAAATATAAGGAGATTGAGGATTGAGGGCATGACCTACCTCTGCAGGGCTCATTCATCATGAGTCAGGAGCATGACTCCCAGTCTCAGGGGCTTTTCATCATTATTGTGGGTTCTGGGCATGACCTAACTGTGCTGGACTTTTCATCACTATTGGAAGTCGGGGACATGCCCTGGCCCTGCAGGGCTTTTTCATTATTATTGGGGGGTTGGGGGGATGAACAAGCCCTGCATGGCTTCTTACTCATTATTGAGAGTCGGGGGAAAGAGCAAGCCCTACAGGGCTTTACAGCAATGTTGGGGGATGGTGGGGCACTGCATTTACTGGGGCTTGTCTGGACAGCACATTGGCACAACCCCTGGTGGCCGTAAAGTACACTTACACCAGCTAATAGCTGGTATAACTGTACTTTGGTGGATGTCCTCTGGGGTTTGTTTGAGAATAACACCCTGGGGGACTTGGTTGCTGCCTTTCCAGAATAGGGTGCAACTACTGCCATAAACCCCCTAGTGCCATGACGCAGGGGGTTTAGAGCATAACTGTTAGCGTTGTCCACTTTTGGTGCAAGCAGCCTGTGACATGTCACAGGCTGCTTTTACTGAAAATACCATATGTCACAACTGCTGGCTTAACGCTACTTGTATCATTTATTTTGGTGCAAGTCAAGTTATGACCAGTGTAAGCTTTTTAGAATCGGGACCAATATCTGGTAAATCATCTTTATGCAGTGTCTGTCTTCATGATTTTACAAACAAACAAGGCACTCTACTAAGAAGTGGGTCCCAGCTCTTGCAGAGCTCTGGTAGAGCTCTCTAGTTCATAGAGAGAGGCTTTACTTACATGCTATCCAGCTTTGGTTGGGGAAATCACAGTGAAAGGCTACCTTCTCTGTGATGACAGAGGACTTCAGGTTAGTGACAATAGCTGTGGTGGTGGGGAAGGGTAAGAATGAGTTCTCACAGGTTGTTCCAGGATGGCATTTGGAAGATATTCTATGGGAGTCAGCTGCGGGTGTGTTGTTGGAAGGGCCTCCTCTATAGTCAGTTGTGGCTGACTTTCAGTGACTGACCATGCTGCAAATGATATTTGAGAACGGGTGGCTACTGGAAGGTCATGGATTCTTGTAGGTGATGCATTATCTGGACAGTCTCTCAATGGAGCTACCTTATTAGCAGTCATGAATTAGGTAAAGTCTGCATCTGGATCATTGGTGATTTCACTCCTTCTGGCACTTTGAGAACAGGAGATAGTGTGATGTGGTGTATACTGTAGGTAGTTGATTGGCACCAGTATCTGCCCCATCTTTTTTGCTTCAGTGGTGGCTGGCTGAAGTGATCCCCATGTAACATCTCCTGGGGTCCTGCTGATCTTGGTGATGTGAGGTCTGGCATTGTATCCATCTTTCTGGGGGAGGGATTGGGGCTTTCTCTGGCCCACACACAGGCTCTGGTAGTCTTGGGGTGATCATCCAGTGAACAGTGATGTGAAATGTATTCCATGGCCACTTCTGGAGTGAGGAAATGTTGGGTCACACCATTGTGAGTAAATTTAAGTTGAGTCGGCTACTGGAGTTTGAGTGAAATGCCCACACGATGCAAGGTTTGGCAAGCCTGTGTAAAGGCCTTTCTCTGAGTCATCAAGTCCTTTGAATAGTCTGGGAACATCATAATTGTGTGACCTTGACAGTCCATTTCCCCCAGTTCCCTTGCTTGACAAAGTTTATTTTCTTTTACAGGTAATCTTAAAAAAACATGCTATGATAGGCCAGGGGTGCTCCCCTGCTTTTGGGATCAGTGCTCAGGATCGATGGACCCTCTCATTGCTAAGGCAGGGGTCTCCCATGATTTTCAGATCTTGTTGCAGCACATGTTGTGAAAAAGAAACAACATTCCCCAATTCCACTTGCTGTGGGAATCCAATAAATCACAAATTATTTTAGTGGCTGCGATTCTTAAGATCATCCAGCTAGGACTGCATGCTTTGTATTGTGGAGGTTTGCTAATGCAGTTTGGTCTGCAAGTCATCACAGGATCATTTGTTTGCTTGTACTTTACTTTCTGTTGCTTTTGCTCTATCAGTTATAAGTTTTATGTTTTCGGAGTTTACCATAGTGGTTGTTTTCAAGTCTTTCAGTTCGGAGAGAAGCTGAGTGAAAATCGCCTCCACTTTCTCCACCTGGAATACAGATTCCATACTGCATGTGTGTCCGGGCCTCTGCTATCAGTTGGGCTGCCACAGGGGATCAGTGTTAGTACCTGAGAGGTTCATCCAATTGAAATTTTTATATCCTTCAGTAGAGCATGAAATTATGTATCGATGAGTATCTCTTTTCCTGGGGATATCTCATTAGATGTCTGTGGATGGCTGTAAATTAGGGAAGCCAGTCAAAGAGCTGAGGGCTCAGTGCATCACCTTGGTTGAGCATGAACTATTCCCCCCCCACCTAGGCTACCTTGACAATGGCACTCACAAAACAAGCATGGCAGAGAATTGTAAAACTCAGTGTTCGGTAACACCACTAAGCCCAGTGGAACAACCCTAGTCTCTGAATTGGGAGTAATGCCTTCACATGGAACTCATGAGTACAACAGGATATATCACTTGTGGCCCACCTCCTTGAGCCTGAGTCAGGCCTTCTTAAATTATTTTCCTAACTTCAAACATAATTCAAGTTGCCCAAATGTGACCACTGAAAGTATCAGCAGCTAAGCCATGTACTTCAGAAATGGCACACAGGGACAAGTCCTCTGAATAAATGTTATAATGAAAGGGCTGGTTTCACAGACTTTCATAAATACAAAATGTGCAGTGCACACCAAAGTAGTGTAAATGCAATTTATTTCACAAAAACAGCAGCAAACTTTATACAGAATTACAGGTCAACCTGAACTTTTCTATAAAAAAAATCCAAGCACAACATCTCCCCTGTTGGGGCCCTCAGAGATGAAAATGGGTGGGAGCTCTAAACTTGCCAGTATACCCTGAATGGTGGGCTAGATGTTTAGCCCTCAAGGCATGCCAGACCCCAAATAATCCCAAAAATATTCTGAGCAGATGGCACCACTGGACACCAGATAAGTTGACACACATGGTCCTCACAATTTCAGATAAATGTTAGCACAACAGTACCTCACCAGGCACCATCTCCTGCACATTAGGATTTTCCATGGCAATACAAAACTGGTGGCACACCATAACTAATGACCTTGAGGAGTTGACCTCAGTGGTGCTACCACATTCACCAGCCTTCTGGATCCTGGGAGACCCAGATCAACTGCCAGTCATGGAGAACCAGCTGCCCTGGAGACCAAATGCCAATTGCTTATGGAATGGAGGCAAATGGATAGCCTTACAGCATCACAATGGCAACAAGCATTTGTCAATGCCAAAGTTCGTCATTTGAATTTGATGTTGGTACACACCGATTGGCAAGACTACAGTTCCCAGCAGAAAGAACAAGTTATGCCACCAAGTTCACATTTCTGTTGAAATACAGTGAAGTGCATACCTGTTTCCTCAATTCATGATCTGACTTTGAAGAGTGACGATGTGTCTGTGGTTCAGAGAAAATAAGGGCACTGGAGCACCACCATGGGTTGGGTGGACGTTATGGTTAGAAACCCTAATGCCCCAGGTGTTTGTTGGTACTTACACTACAAATTGTCAACATGGCCTTTTGTGACCCCCACCCATGAATTGTGGCACTGTGATTTTGTTAATCTGTCCCGAATGTTGATTTCTCACAGCGACGCACCTTTCTGCACCAGATGTGCAAAAACACAGTTTGGGCAGCATGTGAAAAATTACAGCTGTACCATTCATAGGGATGTGTGAAGAGAGGCAGTGTTGAACATCTGGAGTGAAAATATAAAAAATGCTTGCACGTACAAGCATACGTGGAAACTGCACAATGCATGCTTGTAACAGTCATTTAGGGGAATCATTTCACCAAAATTTCAACATAGGCATTTTGTGACCTCTACTCATGAGTACTGTCACTATGATTTTCTTACTCTGTCCTGAAAATTGATTTCCGTCAGCGATCATGCCATTGTGCACCAGATGTGCAAAAACATATTTCGGGTAGAATGTGAACAATGACAGCTGTACTGTTCATAAGGAGGTGTGCAAAACTGACAATGTTGAAACTCTTGAGTGAAAATATTACAAATCCTTGATGTTATGAGTGTGCATGGAAACCGCGCAACACACACTCATAAAATAGTCATTTTAAGGACTTTTGTCACCAAATTTTCAACATAGGCATTTTGGGACCTCTGCTCATGAACCGTGTCACTATGATTTTCTTAAGCTGTTCTGAACACTGGTTTCCCACAGCAGTCGGGCTATTCTGTGCCAGAAGTGCAAAAACACATTTCAGCCAGGGTGTGAAAAATGACAGCTGTAGTGTTCATAAGGAGGTGTAAAAAAAATGCCAGTGTTGACTTTCTGGAGTGAAAATATTACAAATTCATGAAGTTACGTGTGTGCATGGAAACTGTGCAACGCACGCTAGTAACACAGTCATTATATGGAAGTTTGTCACCAAATTTTCAACATAGGTATTTTGAGACGTCTGTTCATGAACAGTGTCACTGTGATTTTTGTAATCTGTCCCAAATGCTGATTTCCCACACCAACCACGCTATTCCAGCAGACCAGACCTTGATTTGATTCTCACAACCTCCACTTGCATACTGTGTGACTCTGAGCAAGTCACTTTAATGCCCAGTGATCCCACATCACCCCTGAAAACAGGCACTTGTGCCTAGTTGGCCTTACCTGGTTACCAAAGACTAAAATAAAAAATAAAAAAATTCTGCACCAGAAGTGCAAAAACACTTTTCAGCCAGGATGTGAAAAATGACAGCTGTACTGTTCATAAGTAAGTGAAAAAAATGCCAATGTTGAAAATCTGAAGTGAAAATATTATAAATTCATGAAGATATGTGAGTGCATGGAAACTGCGCAATGCACACTTGTAACACAGTCATTATATGGACTTTTGTCACCAAATTTTCCACATAGGCATTTTGAGACCTCTGCTCATGAACAGCATCACTGTGATTTTCGTAATCTGTACCAAACACTGATTTCCCACAGCGACCATGCTAATCTGAGCCTGATGTGCAAAAATGCATTTCAGCCAGGATGTTGAAAATGACAGCTATACTGTTCATGAGGAGGTGTAAAAAATTACCAGTGTTGAAAATCTGTAGAGAAAATATTACAAATTAGTGAAGTTATGAGCGTGCATGGAAACTGCGCAATGCATACTCATAAAACAGTCATTTTTTGGATTTTTTCCCCAAGTGTTCAACACAAGCTTTTTGAGGACCCACCTCATGAACAGTGGCACTGTTGTTTTGTTAATCAGTCCTGAAAGGTGATTCTATGCAGTGACCGAGAAATCACCGTTCGGGACTGATTAATGAAACGACAGTGCCACTGTTCATGAGGTGGGCTCTCAAAAAGGCTATGTTGCAAATTTGGTGAAAAAAATCCAAAAAATGCCCGAGATATGCAACAAAGTTGAAAAAACCCTATTTATGCCATTATACAGCTTACCAGCATTTCTTCAGTTCGTGGTGGGCTTTGAAGAGTGCAGACTTGTTCCCAGTCCACTGAAGATCATCATACCAGGCTCTGGAGGTAAGTATGTGTTGGGGGGGAGATGGGTGTGCAGAGGGTGGGGCCACCGGACTCAACGAGGGAAAATTTCCTATTTTACAAGTTTTAAAAAAAAACTTACCATTGCAGGAAGGTATTCCTTTTATACAGGAACATTTGGCACACTGGGGTGGGCTCCCAGTGTGCCACCTGAGTGTTTGTGGCTAGGGGGCTGTAGCCGATGGGGGATTGGGCACTCCCCATCAGCACACAACACATTGGGGGGAACTAGAGCCAAGGGGAATTGGGCAGCCCCTTTGACACACAACTAATTGGGGAGGCATTATGATAACGGGGAGTGGGCTCCCCCATCGGCAAATTAACTGGGAGTGGCATACCAACAGGGAGATTGGGCATCCCTGTCAGTTTGTGCACAACTGCACACAATAAATTGTTGGGGGGAGAGACATTATGCCGTTGTGGAGTGGGCTCCCCCATCGGTAAATGAACTAGGAGGGGGGCATGCCGACAGGGGGTTTGGGCACCCTTGTCGGTTTGTTTGTTTTGTAACTGTGAGGGGGAAGTCCTGGGCTCAGCTCATTCACACTGCTGTAAGCTACAGCAGTGTGAACCAGCAACCAGGAAAGCAATGCAGGAATGCAACTTCAAAGGACCAAGCTGCGCCACTATTGGTGAGGCTCTGTCTTTTGAAAAGTTTTCCTGCTCAGCCCGAACAGCTGAGAGTGAGTCATCGCAAGCCTGCCCGACTGATTTGCCTGCTGCTAGAAATGGAGCTCTCCTTTGGGTTCACCCCTGTAGAGCACCTTATAGCAATGAGTTTATCTGCACCTGCACACCATGATGAACTCAAAAAGGGATGATCACCACAGCATTGTACTTACAGGTCCTGCACACACAGAGGCACAAAAAGTTCTCAAGAGCCTGGACCCCTTTGCTGCAGAAGGTGGGACTAACAGGTATGTAAGTTCCACCACTGTAGGGTTCTCCTTCTCCTAGAGGTCTGGGGAATACTGTTTACTGAGAGAGAGAACTGGGGATTCTGCATCTGATAAGATCACTGGTAACCTGACCTTAACCTTGTATGACATGCTTGATACCTCCCTGCCTATTTGGCATGACAGCATGGGAATCCACACCTATAGGATAGCATGCCCCACTTTACATGCATGAACTCCTAGTTGCATGAATGCCTTGTAAAATATCCCTGCTTGTTGCGTGCACTAAGCAAACTCCATATAAAGTATGATGAAATGCTATAGCAGCAAGCAACTGCTCTGGATATACCTGAGCAAAGATGAAGTCTGCACTACAATGCTTCCTAACAGAGATGTTATAACTGGTTGAGGAAAAACATGGATTACTGTTTGAAAATGGATTCTCATGCCAACATTAAACATGGGCAACTTTCTTACACAATAAATTTTATTTATTTATTGGAAGATTCAGATAACACCTTTGAGCACAGGTGCTCTTCTACAAAGGTTCCACATCAGTTGACAAAGTTGCAAAAAAAAAGGTAATACAGAGTAAGTGAGCAATTTCCAGAGGAAATGTTTGTCAACAATCAAGGTAGCAAAGGAGTTTTAAGCAATAGAACTGTAGTAGTGTCCATAATTGAAAGGGATTGCCACAGATGTGAGAAAGAAATAAACATTTAACTAAAGTGGGATAGACTTTAAACAGAGAGGGCTTTATTAAGCAATACACTTTAAGCAATGAAAGTGTAACAGGGGCCATACTTAAAAGTAATCACCACAAAGGTGAGATAGAAATAATTCAATACTATTGGACAACTAAATATGCTTGACAGGGTCATGTATACAGATTTAACTGAATGAGAATATGGGGGGGTAATACCTTTGGGTTATTAAGAATTTCATTTGTCTATTATTAGTGTACATACAAACAAGGCAGATTAGGATTGTGTGGCCCACCTAGTTTGCCCCATTTCCCTACCTAATGTAATACCTCAGACCTTAGTTGATCTAAAGCTTTCCCTCTCTTTCCTATTGTGAGAGTACTCTTTTGTCTATCCCATACATTCTTGAATTCCCCTACTATTTTTTGCCCCCACCACCTCTGCAGGGAGGATGTTCTAAGAATCCAATACTCTTTCTGTGAAAAAGTACTTCCTCATGCTGCCCCTGATTCTTCCCCTTTCTAGCCACATATCTAATGGCCTCTTGTTCTTGTCCACTTTCTTTTCTGAAAGATGCCTTGCTGTTCATTATAAACATTCATCCTCCCCGCATCCTCTCTAAAAGATTTATTCACGGAGCCTGATGACATACAACTGCCTTTTTTTAAATGCTTGACTTGGCATATTGCACATACATTAATAGTGCTGGTCCAAATGTCACAAAAAATATCACGTATTAATCTACTAAACTCACAGCGGGATTTAGAAAAATTATGATTTTCCATTTTTATTTACATTCTATTCAGCCACTTGAAATATGCACCTGACATTTAATGCATCTTGCAGTGTGCTTGTGACGCTTTCCCCATAGTGTGAATGATTATTTTCTTCTCTTGTTTCTGCCCTCTCACATAGAGTAATCTGTTTAATGCTGAGCTATATAATTTTTACATGCTCTCTTTACCTCATGAAAAATATTGGGTCACTACTAACATTATTGTAGCTGATAACTACATGTTCTGCAAGGAGGTGTGCCCAGAGGACCCATAGATAGGATATTGTGTTTCATAGGGCTATCTACCAGCATGCAGACTACAAAAAAATATGACAAAGGTCTCTATCTGAAATACTATCACTTCATGACTGCACTACACTTTTCTTTCAGTCTGTTGCCAGCTTTATCTTACCCAAGCTGTTTTTTTTTTTGTCTCTGGCATTCCTGTTTAGTGTTTCAGTTATGGCTCAAATTCGAGTTGTGACAGCTTCATAAAGTAGATGATGCTTTCATGGACTTTATTCTCTCCCTACAATCTGTCTAATTGCATTCACTGTCTGGTGTTTTCTGAGGCTGTATTTGAGTGGAGCCACACCACCTGAGTAAGGTTACTCCAGCATGTATGGAAGCTGGAGACAGAGAACACTAAAGATAAAAGAAGTAAAGCAGTTTTTGTTTCCAAATGCTGGATTTAAATTTTTCTGCTATTATTTATCCACACTGCATTTCTTTTGAAATGAAGTTTTAAAAAGGTGTTTTTATAGCTTCAGAAATTGTACACAAGTTATTCATATCCTTATTCAAGGGAGCACTACTATTAGAGTTGAGTAGGCTGTTTAATGTTAAACCCTTAAATTTGCACATTAATAGATTCATGAGCATGCAATGGATTTGCATGAAATTATGCATGCATTGTCTCAGGGGCAAGGTCTCATGATGTGCCAAGGTTGGTTAAGTCAGTTATGCAGATTCCAAAATCTAGATAGTAAAATAAAGTGAAAAAAAAAGTTTGTTTTGCTGTTTTTTTTTCTGTTATTGGCTAGCACGCAAACAGTTTGGAATTTTACTCTGAAATGTTCAAGGTACAAAGGGCTTGGTCGAGAGTGATGCATGTTGCTAGTTTGGTGAAAAAATAATCCAATCTCAAGTTATAAGGATATGACATTTTGGTTCTGAGCATGCTCAGTGTGGTCTTTTGGATAGCTGTTGGTATGAAAAAAACATTTTGCCCATACAAAAAATAATTCTGTTTAAGATGGGGGTTAAACTTTTTTAATGAGAAAAAAATATTCTTTTTTCATATTGCTACCATCTTGTTTTTGTTTGTTTTATTATTTTTCAAAAAAAAAAATTAAACCCAATAAAATGGTATCATACAAACATACCAACACATGCATCATGTTAATTGAGACTTCATTAGGTGGATGTTTAGTTAGTTTGTGAAAAATGACCCAGAAATTTGTTTTTACGCATTTTTAAATCTTTGTTAATTTGATGATTTTCTTTTTTCATATGGCCATATGAAAAAAAAGAATCGCCAATACAAAAAAAAAAATTACCTTCATACAGAAAAAAAGAGTTTGGACTTTGTTTAGTTCACATTCTTTCTTTATATGAAGGCATATTTTTTCATGAGTACAACACAATTTCACACAAAAAGATGCCTTCAAATGAAACAAGCACATTCTTTTTTTGTATGAATACATCTTTTTTGTTAGTATGACTCAATCTCAAAAAAAAGATGGCCTCCAATAAAAAAAATTTGGACTTCATTTCTTTCACTTTTTTTTTTGTATGAAGGAATCTGTTTTCATGAGATAGTGTCATACTCATGAAAAAAGAGACCTTCATAAGAAAAAATAATTTGGACTTTGTTTTACTTTTCCACATTCTTTTTTTCACATGAAGAATTATTTTTTCATGACATTGTGTCGTTCTCCCAAAAAAAGAATCCTTCATATGAAAAAAAGAATTTGCAGTCTTTTTCACATTCTTTTTTCATAAGAAGAAATCTCTTTTTTGTTATACTATTTATCTCCTTTGCCTGCTGTCATCAGAAAGGAGCCCCCAGCCCTGTCCCCTGGCATCCACCACCCGGCACTGACCCGAGCTCCCAGGGCTTACTCCCCCTGGAGGGGTTGGCAGGGTTCCCCAACCCTACTGAGGAATGGATCTAATGGGCCAGCTCTGTGGATGGCTGGGAGCAGAGCCTGTAAGGTGCCCTACACCATAGTACAACGGCATACTTTTCTCTTCCTTGTTTTTATGGCTCCAGGAGTTGTGGCTTGCAATGACACCCATGGAGGGGATTGCATATGCATCTGCATGCTCTCCATCCTGGCATCTGCCCCAGCTCCTCCTCTTTCTACAGCATGGTGCTCTGCTCCCCAGCCTCTGCTAGGGAGCAGGCAAGTGCCAACAACTGAAGACCCCCTTCCTGAAAATGGAGAGCAGTCCATTGAATGCTCAATCCTTCTCCTCCCAGCCAACCCCCAGCAGCCTGTGCTTGTTCCTGAACACAGGTCACTGGCATTGCACAAGGTAAGATGACCAGTGCCTCAGCCCTCAGTGCCACCGTGCTAGCTGAAGGAATATTTTTTCATGACAATGTATCATTTTCACAAAAAACAGATTCCTTCATATGATAAAGAATTTCCACTTCATTTTCTTTCTCCTCCATTTCAACTTTAGCAAGGTATAACTATGTCAATATTTGGAGTTAAGGGACAAGCTATATATCAGAACAAAGGTCTCAATCAGTACAACAGGGCTAACACATAAAATCTACATATCAGAACAATGGTCTCAATGAGTACTACAGGGCTAAGATGTAATAGCACCCAAAAGATTTAGGGGCCTTATACAAAATCACAAAAATAAAAAAAATTATCATAGGATAACATCGCATCCCCTGGGAGCAGTACACAGCATGAGCTGGTGCTGCAAATAAATGCTAAAAGTCTGAACAAGCAACAATTTGTGTCATTCTTGAGGAGGAGTGAGATCGTTTACTATTTTCAAGTCTACATTGGTTCTTTAAGCAGCTCCTCCACCTGTGTGCCCGGTCCCCACTAGGTACAGGATAACATTGCAACTTTATTGCTTTTTCTGGACTGCACCTATGGAACAAAGGAAGTGCAGGGCACTCCAAGGGCAAATGGATGTGCCTGATTATACTAACTCATCAAAAAGTAAGGAAATTCCTTGCAAAAAAACTTTGTTAATGCACCAGTTAGGGTTCAGATTAAACCAACAAAAGTAGGGAAATGTGGTTCTAAGTTTTCCAACCTTAATACCCCACCACCACCCTGCAGGAGGCAAAAGGAAAAAAAAAGGGTTTTGCCTCTCCTGAGTCTTCGCAAGTCAGGGCTGAAGTCTTCCTTGGGATTATCCACCCTTATGCTCACACTGCATTCCATCAGCAAATATGCTCAGATGGGCAGACTATACGGGAATGGAGTGAGTACTAGAGTTGACAACTCCAAGAAAGACCACAGCCCTGATCTGCAAAGACTCTTGGGAGTCAAAACCCTAATGTTTTCCCTTTTGCTGCCTTCAGATTGGGGTGAGGTGCCCAACCCTAACACCACATTTTCCTACTTTTAAAAAAAAAAAAATTATTTTTGGTGCCAGCTCCCCCTTGAGCTTGGACCCTCCACCTGCTGCACCCATGCCCAGCCTCCCACCCTGGGTGGGGCTGCTGGGGAGGCTCCACCTCCCAATGGACACATGTGGGTGAAGACCCAGCTTACTCCTGGGTCAGGGCTACGGGAGCGGGACCCCCCTAGTGGATGTCAGAGGTAGAGAGTGGCAGAGCTGGTGAATTGTCATGCCAGGGTGCTGGCTTTTTTTGCAATGCTGGATCCCTTGGGGGTGGGGATGTGCTATGATGTCCAATGTCCACCCCTCCCCCCGAACATGCTGGTGATGGTCACGACGGTACCCCTAGCCTCCGCTAGGGGTCTGTGATGCACCAGACACTCTTCCTACCCCTCCCCCAGAGAAGGAGAGCAGTCCCTAGGACACTAAATGCTTCTCCCACGGCCATCCCTCTGACTCCCAGGTCCATTCCTTAACCCTGGTCATCGGTGTCGCAAGCGGAAATCCAACTGCTGTGCCAACGGCCCACATTTTCCTACTTTTGTCAGTTTAATCTGAACCTTAACTGGTGCATTAATGAATTTTTTTAAAGAATATATATGTAGTTAGATAGAAAGTTAGATAGACAGACAGACAGACAGATAAATATAAATATCTATCTTTATATATCTATTTATTTATTTAAAATTAGGTAACCGGGAAAGGAACACTGAGCAGGAGCTTTTTTCCAGGTGTGACCCAGGTAAAAGGGAAAGGATGAGTTTTACATTACATTAAATAACATAATAAAATATTTATAATGCTGACCAAATAGATGATGCAGTGTACAACGTGAACAATCAGAATAATGATGTAGAAAAATAATTACATAACAGATTAAAGATAATGAAGTGCACAATGAGACAAACAGGAGAATGATTTAGAAAACATAATAAAGAGCAGTGTGAAAGAAAAAATAATAGCTAACAAGAGCGGAGAAACTAAGCTTTCACTATCTATCTATCTATCTATCTATCTATCTATCTATCTATCTATCTATCTATCTATCTATATATTCATTGCAAAAAACATTATTAATGCACTAATTAGGGTTAAAGTGAAAAAAAGTATGGTAATGTGGTGTTAGGGTTTCCAAACTGAACACCCCACCCCCACCATGCAGGCAGCAAATCAGGAGTGGGTGTGTCTTGGGGTTGTCAGGCCTAACACTCATCACATTCCATCAGTAAATACACTGAGATGTGTACAGTGTATGAGAATGCAATGAGCGTTACACTTGACAACCGCAAGGCATACCCCACACCTGATATTCTGCCTGTAGGGTGGGGATGGTGTGTTAGGGTTGGAAACCCCAATGCCACATTTCCATACTTTTTAACTTTAATCCTAATTAGTGCATGAACAAAGATTTTTTGCAATAAATTTGTTTACCTTTGTGACAATATAATTGTGTCCTTATTTCCCTGTGGGAGCACAGGGCTGTTCTATAATTTTTGATATGGTGTAATTATATCCTTATTTTCCTGTAGGAGCACACTGCCCTGAGGGCCCTACACTCAGGGCCCTGCACTCCCATCCCTCCATAAATGCATATATGTATCTTTGCTGTGGAAGTGCAGTGCTCTCTGGGTCCTGCACTTCCATTTGTAGGAGAACAGCAAGCAAAATTATCAGCATAGCCTTCCTATTACCCCACCCATGTACATGGTACTGGAAGTTTCCCAGTCCCCAGCAAAATATGATTTCACGCCACCACAATGTCATTCAATGCCACAGGTGCAGAAAGACAGGATTTGCAAAATGACAGCTGTCACATTCATTCATGAAGAGGTGTAAAAAATGGCTACATTGAAATTCTGGGTTCAAAATATGTAAATTTAGAATTGCTAAAGTTACAAGCAAGTATAGCAAAATTTCAATGGATGTGCATAACTTTGCCATTTTTATGTATTTGACTCACATTTTCAACATACATTTCTTATGACCCCACCTAATGAACAAGGTCAGTGAACATTTTCAAATCCTGATTGAAAGGTGGTTTTGCCAACTGACCATGAAATCACCTTTCTGGCAAGATTTATTTATTTATTTATTTATTTAGTTAAGCATCAGTTTAGAAACCTTTGAGCCAGAGGCTCATTTACAAAGGTACCTCGTCACAAAGAGGACATCAGAACAGTAGTACAAGGGACACAGTACTTACAAACAAAAAAGTTACAGTTCAATTACAATTTTGTTACAATAGAATACAATCTCCAACGAAGCAAAAGATTTGGATAATTCTACTTAAATTTTTCATGATGTAGTGTCCCAAGAAGGCCATGTTAAAAAGGTCATGAAAACATATGCACAAATGACAAAATTATGCTTCAAAGTTGAAAACCCTAATGAAATACATTGAAACTCACGTGCCTTAGTTTGTCGTATAGCAGTCAGTGATCGCATCGGCAAGACATGTCTTCCATTGGACAGTGACCCTTCACCCTGGGTCCTGTTCATGTGAGTGAGGGTATGTGGGGGGTGTGAGGGGTGGGGGCTGAGTGGGAGGTTGGGGTTGGGGGGTCTGATCGGTAAGGGACTTTTTTTTACAGGACAAAACACACTGAGTGAAGGTTTTCTTTATTACAGGTTTATAAATAACACATCAATGATTGGAGGGTGGGGGTACCACTAGACACAAGAGAAAACTTTAAAAAATAGGGCAGAGCAATCAGAGGGTGGGGTCCCATTGGACACCAGGGGTTCAATTCCAAAATGTATGGCACAACTCATGGGCGGATTCAAGTTGAAACATACACTGCTATGCCGGGGACCCTGCATCAGATTCCAGAATAGGCAGGGTCCCCGGCACCTACTCCTTGTGACTTGCAGCAGCTCCAGGGTTGCACCACAGGAAGGGTGCACCTGACCTGGTTGCCACAACCTGCAGCAAAACCCACCCACAGGGTGCAAACTGTGCATAGCACAGCCCCCCCAATGACCCACACCAGGACACCACAGTACTTCCCCACAGGGCTGTGGAGGGGGTGGCAGCCACTGGACAGCCCAGGGGTGCATGGCAGGTGGGGGTCATGTACTGCCCAGCAGGGCACTTCTCGAGGATGGGGGCATGTAAGAGCCAGCTGTGCACAGATGGCAGCCCTGCCACTGGGTATGGGGTGGGGACCTATGAACGGACCCTGTGGGGGTTGGCAATAGGGACAGCAGGCATGGAGGTGCAACCCTGGTAGATGTAGGGTATGGTTAGAGCAGCTAATAGCTGGTCTAACTGTACATAGACCATTGCCTACCAGTGTCCCTCCTGGAATAGAAACTTGCCATTCCATTGGCCGGCCACTTGGAATATGGCCATAACTGATACCAGAAACATCCTTGCACCATGTCACAGGGGGTTTCTGCCATAGCACATGGTGTAGCCCAACTTTGGTGCAGGCAGCCTGCGTCATGTTGCAGGCCACCTTTTGGAATCCCGGGCAGCGTAACATATGTCACAAGGTGCAACTTGCACCATTGGGTTTGGTGCAAGTTGCCTTGTGACTTGCCTAATCTGTTTTGTAATTGGGCCCCAGGGGTACAAAAAAAATTACAGGGAGGGCAATTGGAGGGTGGGGGTGCCACTGGACACCAGGGATCAATATATGAAATAAATATAAAAAAAAAAGAAATATTAAAGAAATATAATCATACATACAAATATATAGGAGGGGGTGTGCTACTAGACATCAAGGAAACACATTAAAATTGGGGGGGCAGCACAAAAAAAACCTTTTTTTTGTTTTATGGAGTCCTTTTCTGTATGAAACAAAAACATATTCCTTCAAATGAAAAAAGGGATCAGCAAAAATCTAAGTCCAAAATCCTTTTTCATGTCAACAGACTCTTTTTTGTTTGAATGAAAGTATAAAATGACAAAGGATCTGTTGTCATGAAGAAAAGAATTGGGGAAAAAAAAATCTGTAATGCTTTTTGGTGACAAGGGATTCTTTTTAATTTGAACACAAATATCAAATGAAAATGGATCCCTTGTCATGAAAAAAGAATTGAGAAAAAAACTAAGTCTGAAATCCTTTTTCATGACAAGGGATTCTTTTTCATTTTAACAAAAAGGACAAATGAAAAAACCCAGAAAAAAATAAGTCCCAATTCCTTTTTCATATCGAGAGATCCTTTTTCATTTGAATGAAAAAGTGCTTACAAAAAAATCTTTAGTGAGTCATGAAAAAATATTTTTTTCATACTTTTTATTTTTCTCTCCTGGTTGGCCAGCCCTTCCTGCAGCAGTGCCCCCAGCCGCATCACCCCGGCGTCCACTGGTACTCACCTCTATTGCTGTTTCTCAAGGTGCCCAGCTGGCCGGGTGCAGTGCTTGAGAGGAACAGGTTTCAATCTCCCAGTTGCTGTGTCTTTCCTCATTCCCCCCCACTGAGTGCAGCATGGAGCATGCAATGGCACCACTGGCTGAGCTGTCCACACTTCTGCATGCAGCATGCCAGGTGTCTGCTCAGCAACCACCCCCTCTGTCTGCATGTCCATTGTGCCAGCTCCCAGCTGCCACTAGGGGCCAGGGACAAGCAGTGGACTCTGTCCCCACCCGTTCCTGGGGTAAGAGAACTGTTCTCCAGAGACTCAATCCTCTCCCTCCCCAGCTGAGCCCTGGTGGCTAGCTTGCTCTGCGAACACGGTTCGCTGGCATGGCAGAAGGTAAGGCAGAGATGCCTCAGCCCTCCACACCAGTGGGCTGGTACATGAAAAAGGATTTTAAATGTTAAAAAAGACATTCCTAGGTAATTTCTCCACCATAAAACTGCATAATCCACCTATCAAAGTCCCAATGCGCAAGATGCATGAGTTGGTGTCAGACTACCATTTGTTGTGGGGTTTCAATTTTTTTATTTTTTTGAAAACAATATCAGAAAGCAAGATGGCAACAAATGAAAAAGGATTTTTCCCTCGTATAAAATGGATTAGCACCAAACAAAAGATTCTCTTTTTTCATATGGGCCAAATTCTTTTTTCGTTATAAACATCTATCCAAAAGACTGTAATGAACATGGTCATAAATCAAAATTTTATAATGTAATAACTTTGGAACAGATTACCATTTTTTTCACCAAACTGGTGAAAGGCACATCTGTGGGGAAAGACCTTTCTACCCTGAAAATTTCAGAGCAAAATTCCTAACTGTTTGGGTGCAGTGTGGTGAAAAAAAATGCAAATAAAATATAGTTTCTTTATATTTTCTTTGCTATCCGCATCTTGAAATCCACATACCTGACTGGAACAAAAGTTGGCACAGCCAGAGATCTACCCCTATGAGACCATGCCTGCAAAATGGAATGTAAATTGACTGAATGATTGTTAAAGTTATTAAAGTGCACAGATTGGGGTTTAACTTAGTGTGCTACAACACCACTATAATAGGGATCCACAGCAATTACATGGATGCACATTCTGCATGTAACATACCATGCACTGTAAAGCACTAAAGTTGGAAGCACTCAGGGGATATAGCAATGTGGGCTTCAACCATGTGTGTGGAGTGCTTTAACTGCACAGATGTCATAGTGCATGGTATTCTAGACGGTTGCAGTCTGTTACTGCCTGCTGTATCTCCGTGCTGGCAGAGGGGAGGACAGAGTGATTCACTGAATGCTCTTGGTACACCCAACAGACCCAGGAATGAATACAGCGGCTGTGATTGCTATGTGGTCTGTGATGCACTCGTTGCATGCCCCACTCCAAGTTGCGTCCACCCCCCTAGTAGGAACAGCAAAGCCCCCAAAGTGCAAATCCTGTTTTGAGTATTGCACTCCGACAGCAAAAGCAGTGGAAGTTCTTATAGTTTCTGAACTCTCTGCTTTACTTAGATAGCTTGCATTTCTTTGCATAATCCAATTTTAAAATAACATTTACGCAGGTGAGATGGGAAATAAACATTGAAAGTTGGCAGATAAGATAGCAACCTTAAGCTGCACAAAATGTTCTGCTTTCTCAATGATATCCTCCTTGAATAATGATTCAGAATTATCCATTGTAAGTAAGGAGAGAGAGAAAGAGAGAGCAAGAGACAAGAGAGAGAAGAGAGATAGAGAGATAGATAGATAGATAGATAGATAGATAGATAGATAGATAGATAGATAGATAGATCGATAGACAAATAGAAAGATATTTGTTCTAAGAATCCAGGTTAACATATCATGAAGAAGGGTAATATAAATAGACATTCATGATTTCATAGTATGGGCAGGCATATCAGCCATGGGCAGAAAATATAAAGAGCTGTAAACCATCCCAGCAGATAAATAAGCAAGAAAACATTTTAACTTTATTCTGCAGAAGGAGGACTGCGCGTATGTGTGTGACAAATGCCAAAAAGAGCATCCTTTAAAGCTTGACCTATTGCAAGCTGTACCAGGCCCCACAGACAACAGACAAGTTCAGAAATCAAAAAATCTAATAAAAGAAAACAAAGCTGCAAACCTGTGCAAGCGATTTCATAGTTTGCCCAATTATTAATAATCCTGCTCATTGTAAGATGGTAGTTTCTTTGCTTTAAAGCGTCCAACCCAGATATCCATATTTTTATACAAATATACGAGGCTGTAAATAGTGCTTGAAATTTATGTGAAATATGTAAGCTAGTAAAAGAGTGGTGCTGGCTAATTTGCCACCTTGACACATAGAACAGCAGTAAGGCATCACATTATTGAAGTCGTTATTGTAGTTTCCATAAAACTTAATTTGCATAACATTTAAATTTCATCTTAACAAGTAACAATAATGTACCACTTCCCTGCAATTTCTTCTAATTCATATACAGTTCTTTGTATTTTAGGGTGCCTTATACTGGTCCAAACTATAGTCAAAGAAAATCTGTATGTATAATAATGTTACACTTTGCTATTACCTCTCCTCATTTAGATGCAAGGGGTAAAATCCTGTGCTCTGTTGAATGGCAATAAAATTAAATGCTTAAGGATTAAGAACAAAAGCAAAAAGTGACCCTGTAGAGTTGCATTTTGGAAGATAATGCCCAATTCTGCCTGTTTATAAAAAAACGTCCTGATAGTCTAGTGGCCCCTCCCTCTCCCCTGATGTCTGATCCCCATCCCCATATAAAAAGATTAATTACATGGTAGTCTAGTGGTCCCTCCGCTCTCCCCAATCTCTCCTCCCCTGAACGCACATTCATTTTCCTTTTGGTGTAGTGGCCCCCCCAAGCCCCCACCCTGTTATTTAATGACCTGCCCCCCACTCTGCTCCTCTTCTAAATTCCCTGTCTGCAACCATCACAGCTCTCCTCTCACCTCCACAGCTGGCCACAGACTGAGCTATGAATGAGCCCTGTTTTATACAGTAGGTGCTCATTCATAGCTCAGTCTGCAGCCAGGCTGGAGGTGAGAGAACTGTGCTGAGCAGGGGATCAAGATGAGGGAGGTGGGGTGATGGGTCATTACTTAGAGGTGGTGACCACTGACCAACAGGAAATTATGTGATTTTAGGGGAAGGGGATTGGGGAGAGGGGAAGGACCACTCAACTACTAGGTAATTAGTATTTTCATATGGAGATGGGGATCGGACATCAGGGAGGAGGGGAGGGACCACTCAACTACCAGGTAATTAGTATTTTCATATGGAGATGGGGATCGGACATCAGGGAGGAGGGGAGGGACCACTCAACTACTAGGTAATTAGTATTTTCATATGGAGATGGGGATCGGACATCAGGGAGGAGGGGAGGGACCACTCAACTACTAGGTAATTAGTATTTTCATATGGAGATGGGGATCGGACATCAGGGAGGAGGGGAGGGACCACTCAACTACTAGGTAATTAGTATTTTCATATGGAGATGGGATCGGACATCAGGGAGGAGGGAGGGACCACTCAACTACTAGGTAATTAGTATTTTCATATGGAGATGGGGATCGGACATCAGGGAGGAGGAGGGACCACTCAACTACTAGGTAATTAGTATTTCATATGGAGATGGGGATCGGACATCAGGGAGGAGGGAGGGACCACTCAACTACTAGGTAATTAGTATTTTCATATGGAGATGGGGATCGGACATCAGGGAGGAGGGGAAGGACCACTCAACTACTAGGTAATTAGTATTTTCATATGGAGATGGGGATCGGACATCAGGGAGGAGGGGAGGGACCACTCAACTACTAGGTAATTAGTATTTTCATATGGAGATGGGGATCGGACATCAGGGAGGAGGGGAGGGACCACTCAACTACTAGGTAATTAGTATTTTCATATGGAGATGGGGATCGGACATCAGGGAGGAGGGGAGGGACCACTCAACTACTAGGTAATTAGTATTTTCATATGGAGATGGGGATCGGACATCAGGGAGGAGGGGAGGGACCACTCAACTACTAGGTAATTAGTATTTTCATATGGAGATGGGGATCGGACATCAGGGAGGAGGGGAGGGACCACTCAACTACTAGGTAATTAGTATTTTCATATGGAGATGGGGATCGGACATCAGGGAGGAGGAGGACCACTCAACTACTAGGTAATTAGTATTTTCATATGGAGATGGGATCGGACATCAGGGAGGAGGAGGGACCACTCAACTACTAGGTAATTAGTATTTTCATATGGAGATGGGGATCGGACATCAGGGAGGAGGGAGGGACCACTCAACTACCGAGGTAATTAGTATTTTCATATGGAGATGGGGATCGGACATCAGGGAGGAGGAGGACCACTCAACTACTAGGTAATTAGTATTTTCATATGGAGATGGGGATCGGACATCAGGGAGGAGGGGACCACTCAACTACTAGGTAATTAGTATTTTCATATGGAGATGGGGATCGGACATCAGGGAGGAGGAGGGACCACTCAACTACTAGGTAATTAGTATTTTCATATGGAGATGGGGATCGGACATCAGGGAGGAGGAGGGACCACTCAACTACTAGGTAATTAGTATTTTCATATGGAGATGGGGATCGGACATCAGGGAGGAGGAGGGACCACTCAACTACTAGGTAATTAGTATTTTCATATGGAGATGGGGATCGGACATCAGGGAGGAGGGGAGGGACCACTCAACTACTAGGTAATTAGTATTTTCATATGGAGATGGGGATCGGACATCAGGGAGGAGGGGAAGGACCACTCAACTACTAGGTAATTAGTATTTTCATATGGAGATGGGGATCGGACATCAGGGAGGAGGGAGGACCACTCAACTACTAGGTAATTAGTATTTTCATATGGAGATGGGGATCGGACATCAGGAGGAGGGAGGGACCACTCAACTACTAGGTAATTAGTATTTTCATATGGAGATGGGGATCGGACATCAGGGAGGAGGGGAGGGACCACTCAACTACTAGGTAATTAGTATTTTCATATGGAGATGGGGATCGGACATCAGGGAGGAGGGGAGGGACCACTAGACTAACAGTTTTTTTTTTCATTATATGGAAGGCGATCTGACATTGGGAAGAGGGAGGAGGGACTACAAGACTACCCTTTATTTTTTTTGTCTGCTTAAGGGATGGTGATCATTCATTATGTATAATAATTCCATTCCTTTCTAGTATCTTTTTATTTATGAAAAAAGTTACATATATGACTATAAATATATTATATAAATATTTCAGTACATTTATATAATATAGTATATATAAGTTGTTAGTACATGTTTGCATTGTACACTGTCTGAGGATTATGTTGTTTGTAAATTTGTTTTGTGTGTTTTTATCCTTATTACTGCTTTTTGTTTGATTCCCCACAGAAACAGGTCCTGCTACTAAAATTATGATAACCCTATATTAGTTTTCCTTTTTTTCATGCAGTCACTTCTGCATATAACTTGCTTGAAAAGTGGCACTGAGAAATGTCCTTAAAATGTAATTCATTTCCTGCACTGTATTTGGACTGTTTGACAGAAATGGGGGAAAACAAACTAACAAACAAACAAAACAATGAACCACGCTTCTTTAGTTGCTGTCATGAAATGCCATTGATGCTGCCTTGCCACATCAGGGTCCACATCGACTTACGAAATGACCCCCCCCAATGCATAATTGGTAATGTTGTAGCTCCATATTACTTTGTGTTCATTGATGTGAATCCCTAACTTGCACCTTATATGAGAGAAGGCTAACATGGTTTGCCTAAGACTGATGTGTCTGCACAGTTACTAGTAATATTGCATGGTTACCTTCTTTTTTGTTTGCCAGTGGCAAGTGGCCCCTAATGTTTTTGAATCTGCCAGACATATTATCACAGCACATAAGGGGTGCTAGCTGCACATTCGAGCAGACTTGATAGACCTCTAGGCCTTTATCTGCTGGCAAATTTCATAAAGACAAAAATATGCACAGTTGTAAAAGTTTGGAAAATAGATTCATTTTTACATATTTTACAACCGATAATGCAAACTGTGTTAACTAGAAGATTTACTGTCAATGGGTGTGAGTACAGTAGCTTAATGGATTGTGTGTATGTCTCTGAAGATGGATGTAAGCAGTGGCATCATCACATTGATTTTGGGGAGGCTAAAGCCCCCCCCCAATGTAAGTTAAAGCCCCCCCATTCATTTTTGCTGGAATTAACATTTTGGTACTTTGTGCCACTTATTTTAATAGCCTAGCCTGTAGCCTTCTATTTGTTTCCTTTCCTTAATTCCTGTTCACTCCATAGCGCCACCACTTGGAGCGCACTTTCATTTTTCTCCTTTGGACTTTGCGAGTGCTTTCAGAGCTCCTGAAGTCCAAAGGAGAAAAATGAAAGGTCTAAGAGCCAGCACCAGACAGACTGTCTGTCTGTGTGAGCGTGCCAGATTTGTTTGCTGCAATTGCAATGCAAATCAGTTGGCTCAGCTCCTCGCAGTAACAGAAGAATGTGCCACCATGTGATGCATTGCCATGCCACTGTGACTCACGATGGTGACCAGATTCCGAATCTAGACCAGAGACCCTGACACAGAGGAACTGGAGTCGGAGAACTAGTCTGGCACAGGTACTGTGAGTGGGATGGCACGGGAGGGAGTAGGGATGCTGACTGTCCAACACAGGGACAATGGGGGAGTCAGGACTATACTGTGAATGAGCACTCCCTCTCGATGGTGGGGGGGGGCTCCAGGTGGGTTTCTTCAATTGTAGTCTACCTGTGGTGAGGGCAGGGCATCTGCCTCAGGCTGCCACCTTGTATGTGGGAGGGGGGAGTTGGGGGACAAACCAAAAATGGTCAGAGAGGACGGGGAATGAGAGAGGAGGAGGCAGGGGAGGGGTTCTGTTCTGACTGACACCTGCCTCTGCCTGCCACCAGCATAGCAGCAGCCTGAGCCAGTTTGTATAGCACTGCAAAGCCAATCAGTGCACAAACACATGGTGTGTTTCTTCAACACCCACATGGTACATGACTCCCGCTGTGTGCTGTCAGTAAACAGTAGTGTCACAGTCAGTGGAGCAACTCGAGCGAGCAGCAGAGATTCAATTTTCAATCCTATCTTTCTTCTAATGTTGACTAAAAAGTTATTAAACTATAATCATATTCTTACTTAATTAAGAGCAGTGTATTCATGTTTATTTTTAACCTTCATTTTTTTGGGGGGTCTGTAGAGAGAGTCCGGAGGGGGGGTTGTGTTGTGCTGTGTTTTGATTGCTTACAGATGGCCTGTGACTCTTGAGTGCCTAAACAGTATTAATAAAAACATTTCTTATTCTCCCTTCCTCATTACCATCAGTTGTGTGGTGAAGAGCAGACAGATTACAGTTCAAAAATTTACTGTAACAAAAATTACATCACCTATCATTTTCTGCATTGCCTTGCCCTGACCCTCAGAGGTTTGTGTGCTGGCAGTATTAGCAAGCAAGGTTATTAGCACTGTCTGTAAGATAAAAAGTTCTGCAGGCAGTGCCTAAGTATAATAACCTAACCCTCTGTTTTTTTCCTAATGTACAGTGTTAACAAGGGTTAGGGCAGGCAATCAGGCAGTGAACCTTAGCTAATAAATCTGATTATTTTTTTTTAAAAGCCATTTTTTTAATTTTTAAATTCTTGGAAGAAGTTGGCACTCATCATACTAGTGTGTTCGGAGTGGACCTGCTGTGTGTTGTAATGCTCAGTCCTGTCTGATAATGCTGCTGTGATAATGGTGTCTGTCTGGTCTCTTATTTGCTCTGAGGTATTGTAACCTTCCCAGCAGGTCTGCTGGGATAATGGTGTCTGGCTGGTCTCTTATTAACTCTGGGGCCCTGTAACCTTCCCAGCAGATCTGCTTGGAAATGGTGTCTCTCTTTCCATTGTCTTCAGTGGTCCAGTAACCAAATCTTTTCACATGTACCATTAAATACATGTCATGATAATCAGACTTTTCGAACATATATTTCACCATTAAAATGCAGGAAAAGCCACCATTTGAAGGTACAATTTTCAAAATTTTCTGGGGGAGCATGCCCCCAGACCATCCTAGCTTTGTTAGGATTTTGACTGTGGGGCATTAGCCTCCCCCAACTTTATACCTCTGGTGACGTCCCTGGATGTAAGAAACATTGTGTATTGGATCCTCACCTTTTCATTTTTTCCCTCAAAAACACACTCAGAGAGGTTGTAATACATTTTTACTTTGCTAAATTGATGTGGACCCCTGGTTGACAAAGCAGTATTGGTGGCAATATGCTAACAAGGTTAGTGCAAACTGAAATACCTATGCACATTCACCAATAGTATGCTGCTGTTTCCCTGTGCTTATAATTAACACTAGATCATGATGTTTCCAAACAGGCAGGCCTTTCCTGAAACTAAATAAAGAAGGGATGTTCATTTTTTTTTGCCAGAGTCATGTGCCAATATTAGAAGTCAGAAATGCAGTGTTGGAGACCTGCAGTCAGCAGGTGCCAAAACAGTGATCTAAGGGGGAATGAAGACTGCGAATGAGCGCAGTTCAGTGACATGATTATTATTATTATTTCCACATCAATTGCAGAGGGGGTTTCACATTTTGAATCACTATTTGCCATCACGATGAACATCAGTAACAACTGTGGATCTGACTTGTGAGGTCTCAGCAGCAGTGAAAGAAAGTCATCTATATTTCTTTTCTTCATTTTTAATTCAAAACAGCTACAAAGACTGTACTGTAAATTCAGATTTCAAAGCATAAATTCATAATTTCATAAACGCTAAAAAAAACTCTGTCCATGTAAAGGTGATGGTTTCCACAGTACTGTGATGTTAAACAGGATATCAGGTACAATATCAGATATGATTTCAGACATCAGAAACAGTTCTTTTTACAAACACTGTTCCCAATGTCCAAAATCATATCTGATATTGTATGATATGGTACCTGATATTTTATTTATCTGTCTAACTATTGCTTCCCTTCTCATTATTGTGGGTTTTCTTCTAGGGTCTCTGTTCTGATGGAACAAATGTGAAGATGCCCCATTATACATAAAATGTGTTAAATGCTCATGTAAAAATGTAACAATACGATATGTCCAAGGGCAATGTAGACACTGGACACTGTGCTGACCCTTTAATGGATCCCTGTCCCAGTAACATACCAAGACCTGCTATAGCATTGCAAAGGTCACAAAAGAATACCAAACCAAAAGACCTGCACCTTGAGACTGTCACACCAAAGGCAGACTCCTCACAATCAAGTTTCTTGCAATAAAATGTTCAAGTAAGGTAGATCATACCTTCCAAAAGTTAACAGTACTCCCAGGATTTATGTCTGAAACTAGCTTTCCTGCTTCTCTACTACACTGCCTTTTGTTCTCTGGAGCCCCCATGAAATCAATCAATCAATCCTTTATTTATAAAAGTACAATTCCAACAAACACCAATGCACTGTGCATAATAAAATCCATAAAGATAAATAATTAAAATAGTAACAGTTAAAACTTAATTCTCAGAAATAATACAGCATATTTAACATACAACTGAATCAGGGTACACCAAGCTAAAAAGATGCATTTTGAGAGCAGCTTTAAAACTCTCAATGGTCAGGCACTCTCTAATCCAATGAGGCAGAGAATTCCACAGGGTAGGGGCCACAAATACAAATGAATGGGCCCCTGCATTCTTAAGTCCAACCCTGGGAATCTCTAGCAATCTCTTGTAGGAGGAATGGAGTGAACAGAGGAGGCAGTAGGGGGACAGAAGATCTTGCAAGTAGCATGGCTCCTGTCCATGTAGGGTATTATAGGTCAGCAACCCAACCTTGAAGGTGATCTACCCAAGTACAGGCAGCCAATGCAGGCCATGGAGCACAGGTGTGACATGACAAGATCTTGATTGTCCAGTCAGCAACCTAGCTGCCACATTCTGCATCAGCTGCAAGTGGTAGATATCAGTCCCCAGTAACCCTAGGTACAGGGCATTGCAGTAGTCAAGGCAGGAAGTCACAAAGGCATGGATCAACACTGGAAGGTCACTGAACAGGACCAGGTGCTTAATCTGGATGATGTTCCCCAGATGGCAGAAAGAGGTCTTTATGACAGCTGATACCTGAGATTTTAATGTCAGGCCACTATCAAACACAATCCCAGGATTCCACACCTAGTTGGAGGTAAGCAGCTGGTCTCCCCTAAGCCTAAGCCCAGATGGTTGACCAGTTGACAACCCATGCCCAGACATCCTGGATCCAACACCAACACCTTGGTCCAGTCCAAGTTCAACCTCAGCCAACTGGCACTCATCTAGCCTTGAATCTCAGAGAAGCAGCTATTAAAAACAGAGACTGCACAACCCTGCTCAGGCACAAAGGACATGTAGAGCTGAGTATCATCTGCATAGCAGTGAAAACTCAGCCTGTACCACCTTATAATGTCTCCTAATGGCAGGATGTACACTAAAATCAACATGGGTGACAGTACGGAGCCCTACGGAACCCCACAGAACAGAGGGAGTGGGGCTGAGGAATAAATTCCCAACACCACTCTCTGGATTCTACTCATGAGGAAGGATCAAAACCATCTGAGGACCATTCCAGACAGTTCACAGAACATCCACAGGCATTCCAACAGCACACCTTGGTCCACAGTGTCAAATGTCTTGGATAGGCTGGTCCGGTGGCACTGAAGGTTGAGGCGCTGGATACCACACCTTGCGCCATGCTGGTGACCCATGTTTGGGAATGAGCACGGGCTGCAGGGGTTGGCAGGGGAGGAGAAGTATCGGGTGTCCCAGGGACTGCTCTTCTTCTCCAGGGAGGGGGGGCTCCAGTAGTCAGCGAGTGCCTGGCCCTTAGCAGAGGCTGGTGGGCAGCACGCTGATACTGACAAGGTGGGTGGGGGATAGGAAAGATGCCTGGGGGAGCACACATGGGAGCATGCGTGTTTCCTCTGCAGTTGTCATTGCATGCCCCACCCCTGAGGAAACAGGAAAAAGAGAAAAATGCAGTTGTGTGGCTTGATGGCCATCCCAGGACATGCTTGGCTCTGGAGGTGTCACGCACAGAGAACTGGATCTGGAATTGGTGGTGAGCAAGTAGAGCTCTCCACCACCCCACCATGGGGGTATGTCTGGAGGCGAGTGCCTTAATGAGAGCCGGGTGTGCCAGGATGGCAGCTGGATGTGGGCCGACCACGGGTGGGGTAAAAAATATAATAAAAATTAAAAAAAGCTGCCTTGGAATGATCTAAGAGGATCAAAATGGAATGGCTCTCCTGGTCACTCGCTATCAGAAGATCATTAAGTACCCAAAAAAGGGCAGTCTCAGTACTGTGCCACTTTCTAAATCCAGACTGGAGAGGATTGTAGATATCATGGGTGGTCAAATGATCATTCAGTTGCACTGCAGCCACATTCTCAATAACCTTGCCCACAAAGAGCAGATTAGAGACTGGTCTGTAGTTAGCTAAGCAGTCCGGGTTGAGGAAGGATTTTTTTTTAGCAGAGGTATAACTCCTGCCTTCTTCAGGGGATCAGGAAACACCACTGCCTCCAATGAACACCGGACTGGCTCAGCAAGAACCAGGCCCACACCTGTTACCCAATCAAATAAATTATTTACGGAGAAACTGGGTGGGTCAGGTATTTGACTCTGGAATTGACTCCCGTAAAAGAGGGACAGCTATTCTTATATCTAGGAAAGTCCTGTTCCAGCTTATCCACCAAATTGCTGACCCAGGAGGCCGCTTTGTGATTCTCAGGGCCCTTTTAGGTCATTCAGAATTAATATTAGGATCCATTTATGGACCGAACAGTGATGACCCAGAATTTTTTGCCAGTCTTGTTACCATCCTTGGCCCCTGGACTACATTCTCAATAATTTTGGGAGGAGATTGGAATCTGGTCTTGTCTAACCAATTAGATAGATCTGGCCAGGTGAGGCAAAAACCCTCACCAGGACAAAAAGCACTATTTGAGCAAATGCACTCCCTTGGTCTTACTGACTCTTGGAGGCTTTTGCATCCAGACAGTAAGGAATTTTCATTTCATTCCCTTTCTCATCACTCTTTCTCCTGTCTAGATTACTTTCTCATCTCAGTAGACCACTTGCCGGGTGTCTCCATGTCATACTACTCCTCTAAGGTAATTTCTGACCACCATATTGTCCATCTCCTCATTGAGGTTTCCCCTAATATACATACAGACAAACTCTGGAAATTAAACAATAAACTCCTGAAATCTGATGAACAAATACAACTCCTCCAAACTTTCATTTCTAATTTTATGGAATTTAATGCCCCATCAATGCCTAAAAAAGACTTTCTATGGGGCTCTCTGTAATGTGCACTGAGGAGCGAATTGATCCGTCTGGCAACTAAGCGTAAAAAGCAGAGAGCTGCAACCCTCTCCACAATCCTAACCGAGATAGAAGAACAAGAACATCATCTTTTACCCTCTGCTGCAATAGAAGACTGGACAAAAGTAGAATCTCTGCATGAACAATATAATCAATTATTAGCTGAAAAGGCCAAATTCTTAATGCTCCGGGCTAAAGTATTGTATTTTGACCAAGAGAAAAGGCCTGGGAGGCTTATGGCCATTCATCTTCATACTCAAATGGCCGATAAAATAGTCACCTCTATCTACTCGACTACAAGGGATCTACTTACCTCCCCCACAGATATTGTGAATGCATTCCAAGAATATTACTGGCATCTATATACAGCCACAAAACATTCCTCCTTGTCCCAATAACTTGACAACTTTCTCCAAGATATTGATCTCCCAGTATTATCAGACTCACAGTTCAATATCCCGAAAGCTCTGATTACTTTATCAGAAGTTTGTGAAGCCATAGATTCCCTGTCAAGGGATAAATTACCTGGCCCGGATGGATTCACAGCAAATTTTTATCAAGCATTTAAAGAAACTATTGCTCCTATTCTCCTAGAAACTTTTCAATACATCTTTAAAAAAAGGTATATCCGATACATCCCTGACTCAGACCATCATAATTGTTCTTCCTAAGCCTGGTAAAACCCTCTCCTTATTCCCAACTATAGACCAATTTCTCTAATTAATGTGGATCTTAAGATACTTGCCAAAATACTTTCATCTAGATTAGGTCAGGTCTGGGAATCTCTTATTAATATAGAACATGTAGGGTTTGTTAAAAGGAGATTATCATCCGATCACCTTAGAAAAATAGCCTACCTTTCCTCTGAACCAGGGACCTTACTACATCTGCCACTCAGGTTTCCATGGATGCAGAAAAGGCCTATGATAGGGTTTCTTGGGATTATCTCTTTTTATTATTGACCAGATACCATATCCCTCAAGAATTTATACAATGGGTTAAAATTTTGTATACATTACCATTAGCTCAAATGTACTGCAATGGTGTTCTCTCTTTACCCTTTACTTTATCCCAGGGTACCCGACAAGGATGCTTCCTCTCTCCTTTCCTTTTTAACATGTATCTGGAACCACTGATTAGGAAAATTAAAAACTCGGATCTGGTATCTGGGATATTAATTGGTCACTTGGAATACAAATTATCGGCTTATGCAGACAATTTACTCCTGCATATCACCAATCTTACCCAATCCCTCCCGACAACATTTCAAATTATATCACAGTTTGAGCCAATTTCGAATTACAAGTTAAACATGGGAAAAACGGAAGTGTTCCCCCTTAACAAACTCACAATGAGGAGTGACATCGAACAATTGGGCCTAAGCTGGAATACTGAAAAATTCAAGTATTTAGAAATCCTGCTGCACCCTACTTCCCACATTATGAAAAAATTCAATTTAGATGTTTTATACAAGACTCTATCAGATGATTTTAAGCGATGGTCAAAATTACCTACTTATTTATGGGGACATATGAGCATAATAAAGATGAATGCACTACCTCGGATCTTATACCCCTTGCAAATGTTCATTGGGACCCTTCCACTATCGTGGTTTTCACAGATGCATAGAATCATTAGTACCTTTATACAGCAAGGAAAAAAAAGTTAGGTGAAATTATCTTAAACTTAGGCACCAGAAAACTGATGGAGGCCTTCAAGCCCTAACTTCTATATATATTATCTAGCTATCCATCTTGTGAGAATCAGATTCTGGTTACAACCCTCAGAAACTATCCTAGAATCCACTTATTGTCCCTCCTATGTCAGAATTGAACAGGCTTTATGTTTGGATAACAGCATTGACCCTATGACTCTTCCCTTTATTGCTAGAAAGAATCGCCCTAAATCCTTACAGGACACTTCTCTGTATACCCTATTTCACACTCAGCATCAGTTAAATAATTTTCTTAGAATAGATGCACACAGAGATATTGCCCAACCCATGTTCTTTAATCCCAACCTCCTAATTTCAGGGACGACAATTTAGCACCACCTCTTTTGGCCAAATATGGGAGTGAAAAGGGTAGACCAGTTGGTCCGTGAGCAGAAATTGCTCTCTTTCAAGGAGGCCAGACTCATTTTCAAATGGCCTATGAATCAAGTGTTTACATTTTTTCAAATATCCCATTTATTAGTGCCTCACTTTGGCTCAGGGGGTTGGAATAGCCCGCTAATGTCTACCTTGCTCCCATATATCAAATCTACCCCTACATCTCACATCATTTCCTATTCATATAAATTCCTTCTAAAACAAATTGCTACCCTAGAAGGTCAGAGGTTCTATCAGTGGGATAATATTTTATCATCGATTTACCCATCTAGGTCTTGGTCCAACATCTGGAAATACCTATATAATTATGTTAAGTGGGACAGGTACAGACTCATGCAATATTACATTAACCACAATTTATATTACACACCATCTAAACTTTACCAAATGGGATTATTACCTTCCACCCAATGTCCAAAGTGCCATCAGGCACCTGCTGACTTATTCCATATGCTATGGTCCTGTGATAAAATTACTTCATTTTGAATGGATATTCAAAACCTTCCTAACCCCTTACTTACTTTAATTGACAAATTCAATACTGAAATGTGTATTCTGGGGGATTATATGCAGGTACAAGGGTCTCAACAGACAGCCCATATGGCTTTAATTATAGCCTGTGCTAAAAAAGTAATATCAAGGCATTGGTTGGACTCGTCTACCCCACTTTACTTAGAAAGGTTCAAGGAAATCATGTTTGCTCTACAAGCAGAATTCATAATTGCAGGAACCACAAATAGACTGGGGAACTGGAGAAATATAAACAAAAATGGGAATCACTTCACACTCTTATATCAACACAATAGACCTTCTCCATATTCATCCTTACCGGATTTCTTCATGAAGATTACACTCCATATGGAAAAATTCCCAAGCCAGTATTTCATAATTACTTTTTTCATAAAGGTTCTTCATAAAAAACAAGTGGCAGACTGGGATGGGGTGGGTAGGAGGGTATTGGGGGGATGCAGACAACTTAATCAAAATATAGGTTCTTATGTATGGTAATTTGACAAAGAATGCTATATTTCATGTCATTGATTATTATCAGTATTTTTTCTCCCAGCATTGTCATGTTGTCTGTATGGATTCCTGTTATATATATATAAAATGAATAAAGTTTATTAAATTAAAAAAAAAAAAGGCAAGAACCAGGCCAATGACCTCAACACACCCCACTAGGAGGTGTGTTGGGCCTGGGTCCAAACCTAAGTAGGTTGGGCATGTGTCCTGGATGATCAGCACAATGTCCACAATCGCCAACCAGCCAAAGTCAGACCTTACCGGCCAGGTGCTTGCAACCTCCTGCTGACCTCAACAATGCCCACTAGATGGTGCTGAACAAATCTCTGCTCTGATAGTAGCAACCTTATCAGTGAAGAACTGAGCAAACTCTTCATACTTAATCTGTGAAAACATTCCCCTAGGCTGAAGGCAGATTGGATTGCACAATCTGTCAACAGTCCAAAACAGCTGAGCCGGTTGGTTCTGCACTGCAGTTATCTCCCTGGACAGGAACTCTGCCTTCTTATGGGAGACTTCCAACTGGTAGTCTTTGTAATGGACCATCAGTCTAAGTCTAAGTCATCATCAGCCAGGCCAGATTTTCACCAGCGCCACTCTAACCTTCAACCCCCATTGCCTCAACTCCTTCAAAGTCCCATAAAACCAGGTGGACTTCGGACAAAGAGTGAGGAGGGGACACGTACAGGAGCTAGGGAATCAAGGGCCACTGTCACTGCCTTATTATAGGCTAGTGTCAGATCCCCTGGCTCCCTGCATACACTTGACAGACTTGACAAATCCAGCACCGCCATAAGACCATCTGGAGTCAAACCCCTTAAAGGTGGTACTGGACCATCTCCATAGGAGCAGGTCTATAGGGGGGAGTCTAAATACTGAACCTTATAGTATGATGGTCTGACCATCCGACCAGCTCCACCACCACATCGAAGATCTCCATCCCCAGTAGAGAGACCAGGTCCAATGAGTGACCGTGTTGATGGGTATCAGAGGTAACTACCTGTGTAAGTCCCAATGAGTTCATAATTTGGAGGAAGTCCTGTCCAAATTGTGAGAGTTCATCATCGACCGGGCATTGAAATGCCCCAGAATTAACCATCTAGGGGATTCCAACACCATATCGATGATGAAGTCTGTGACTTCCTGCAGGAATTCTTTCCCATCCCCAGGTGGAAGGTAGATGAGAAATATCCTACAATCTACACCTGCACCCACAATACACTCAAAGGTTCTGGTCCCTCCCACTGGTGTGTCAACAAGGCCCAATTCCGATTTAAAACAGAAGGCTACATCCCTGTCACTATGATCCTCCCTCAGGCAGTGTATCACCCAGTACCCAGCCAAAACTGCTGATTCCAATACTGGGCCAGCATTCTCATACAACCAGGACTCAGTGATGCAAGCCAGGTCAGTTGTCCCAACAAGATCAGCAATAACCACTGTCTTGTTTTTTATTGACCTGGAATTGCATAACACCGCCTGAGTAGGATAGGTGGACGAAGCAAACCAAGCAACTTGCACACTAATTTTGGAGCACTTGGGTATGGGAACCAGGCAGGGAGGACCCCTTTTCTGGACCTATTTTGCCCTAGGGCATCTTCTAGTTCCCACCACCCCAATATGCCCAACCGGCTCCATAACCCCACCAGCAATGTCACATCTCATGAAAGCAAAATTGGTTCACTAAATTAGTAAAAGTGGCTGGCAAAAAGATTTGACATTATTAATTCAAAACAGCTACAGAGATTGTGCTGTAAATTCAGACTTCAAAGCAGAAATTCATAATTTCTAAATGGCAAATCAAAAATAAACTCTGTCCTTATAAAGGAGATGGTTTCCATAGTACTCTGATATCAGATAGGACACCAAGTACAATATCGGATACTATTTCAGACATCAGAAACAGTTCAGTGTCCAAGAACTATTCCTGATCTCTGAAACTGTATTTGATATTGTATGATATCATACTTGATATGGTATTTACCTGTCTAGCTATCTATCCCCTTCCCATTATCGAGGGTCTTCTAATTGGGTCTCTGTTCTGATGGAACAAAAGCAAAGATGCCTCATTATATATAAAATGTTTTCAATAATCATGTGCAACTTGAACAATACCATTTCAAAGTTCATTCATACCTGAGATGAGTTGGGAGGGACTAAATATGGAAGATGTATATACACTATGTGGCAGGTGGGGGAGAGGGGGTGGGTGGAGAGACTGTATACAACTTTTGGTAGTCAAAAGATGCTTTAGATCTGTGGTATCTTTTAAAGTGTAAGAGAAATGGATATTCTACACAGTCCATAAATAATCACAGTCACTTTCAGCCTTACAGTCTATAAAGGCTTCCTATAGTCCTTGTAGCCACTGAGCAGCAATCAGTTGCAGTGTGTTCATCCTTTCTGCACATTGTTGATTAGTCAGCAAGCAGTACAAAAAAAGGAAAAAGTTCTAAGGGGCAGAGGAAGAAGGAAAGTCCACCTTATGGGAGCTTTCAAAGATTTCGCCTCCCATAGCATGCAAGTCTCAGGGCTGACCAGTTCTACAAATAATCATTTTCCCAATATTTTAAAGTCCTGCACCTCAGGACTGTCACCAAAGGCAGACTCCTCACCATTAAGTTTATTGAAATAAAAGGATCAAGTAAGGTGGCTCATACCTCTCAAAAATGAACAGTACTCCAGGGATTTATGTCCGCAGCTAGCTTGCCTCCTTCTCCCTCCTCAACAAAAACTAACTAACTAACTAAAAGTCCTGTCTCTTTGCCTGAATTCTCTCTTGATCTTGCCCAGCAATTTAGTTGCCTCCTGGGGATGAGATAAGTTTTGTCTCTGTAGGCTATTTTTAAATTAGCTGGCAAGAGTAACAAATGATGGAACCCCAACTGTCCCAGTGAAGATCGTACCCCCTGGAAGCTCTTATGCTTTTTTCTAGTTTCATAACTGAGGTCAGAGAAAATGTAAATTTGATGGACCTGCCACTCAGATGGTCTGTTATGCTTTGCTTTGCCCAGTAGCTTGTCTTTTTCAAGCACCAATCAAACTAAGGCTAGAATAGTTAGTGGTTCTATTTCATTGGTAGATAAGCAGCTTGGAGTTCCTCTGGGAGTAATCTGATAAACTTTAAGAATGCTAGGTCAGAGGTAAACAGATGATGTTAAGTTCACTAAGCTATAATGTTAGAAATGCTTTGGGGTCATCTCCTTCAATACTTTCCGGCAGCCCCAAGATAGGAACATGGGCTAGAGGTTTTTATTTCTATGGCTGCAAGTTTAAACTTTGGAGGTCTGTGCCATGTTTGATGTGAGAACTCTACATTTGCCTAACATTGTTTATAGCATGCGTAGATTAGATTCTGCAGGCTACATCCCTAGTGTTCCCATTATAAAATAACTGAGTACTGCAAAGTATATTTTAAAACCTCCCGCTCATGGCAGTTACTGACTATCCTCTACTACTGTGGAAAAATATTGATAAGAGGTATCTCCTAGTAATATATCAGGGTTTGGGGCATCGTGGTTCCTCACTGTAAAACTGTGGTATGCTCTGTTATATTAGTGGCTATCAACTGTGAAAATTATTACCAACAAATTACATGCTGTACTGTTTTATCAGTAAAGTTTAAAATATAGTTTAAAATCACTGTCACTTTAGAGCCAAAAATAGGATTGTTATTTTAAATGTTGGCATAGTCTTATGGCATTTCATGAACACTTTTTTTTTGTTAACAAGATAGATACTAAGATTAGCACCACTAGCAGAGAGAAATGTGAAATCATGACTTCCTCTGGTAATACAGTTACTTTTAAATGATATGTCTGTCTGACTGTATTTTTCCTTTAATTTATCTGTGCTTTGTGGGATGGAGGATGTGGAGTTGCTTGAAGTGAGAGAAAGGCAGAAGAGGACACACAGTTATAGCTGAATTCACGTAGTCCTGAACAACTTGCTATCACATAGCATAGCAAGAATGAGTTTACAAAACCCCTAGCTATGCTTCTCAACTGTTCCTCATGTGGAACAGCTTCTAATTAAATTACAAATCTACATACAGTGGTCCTTGTGGAGTACAGATCCTTCCTCTTATCAGATATCAGTCATATTTCATTCACTGGTCTTTTCACTTACAGAGTGGGTTACGGCTGTATCAGCTAGACTATCTGGGTACCCTCTTAGACAGCCGATTAAGATATTAGCAGCAATAGCTGACTATGAGGATGGGTCAGTGTGAATGTTTTCACAATGACCCATCAGAAAATATGGATTTCCAGAATCTTGCACTGCACCGAGTCGCTTTTACCCAACATACAGTAAATTCATAAATTACTGAGTAATCTGATAAATATTTATGTTAAGTTTAGAAAATCCACAACAATAGATCTAAACTGCACTAGCCTATGTTCCTCACCACTCTCCTCCCCTCCAAACATGTCCAATCTCCCATTACTATCCCTTGCAAGATAAAACCCTTGCATGACCAGATTCATCCTGTGCTGCAGCTGCCATACAAAAAGTTATAATTATGTCTGTGATGTGAATAATCATAATCTAATATTCTTCTTATTAGTGTTTATGTATGTCTGTTTGGTGAAGGGGCTTTTTGGTTTTCTTCCAGGCACTTCTTGACAACAAAACAAGCATTTGCTTTAAACTATAACCACCACAAGTGTGGAGCTTTATTTCATTAATATACTTTAGTTTTGCCTGGTGTGCATAGCGGGCTACAGATAGGTGACTTCTGTCTTGCCCCATCCATTGCTCTTTAGAAACCACATGGCATGGCTAGTTCAATATACCTAATTGAGCAAACTCAGTTGTTATACCCACCATAAGTTCTGCCAAACTGCTGCATTTATTCCATGTCATGATTTATACTTGGGATGTTACAGTCCCTGTACTCTTTCTTGCAGACCACACCTTCACTTAAACCACCTTTTATCATGTTTCGAAATGGTACTTGGCTTTGGTGAAGAACCTGGTCTTGTTTAATGCAGATAATACCAAGAGGCTGTGTAAAACAGAATTGTATGCTATACTGCAGACTATAAAGACGTTTTTTTTTTGAATAAGAAATGCTTTTCTTAATTCACATCCTTTACAAGGGTCTGATTGCTCGGGGGGAGTTCAGTGTGCTTGTGGCGTATACATTATGTGGCCAAAGATTTCAAAGCTGAATTGTTAACATATGCTTTTTATGACACCACCTCATGAACCTTTGTGGAAACACACTTGACGCATGATAGAAAAGGTGCATCTGCAACTCCACAGAACCACAGGGACCCTTCTCTACCAAGATGACTCCTACGTGTCTGTATCTGTAGCAACATGGAATTGCAAGGCAAGAAAGACCCTATGCTTTCACACCCACCCAGACTCCTCAGTTGCCTCATTGCCCACAGGGACCTGTGTGAACACATTTACCTGTATCTGTAGCCACACAGAAGTGCAGGGCCCAGAGAGTCCTGCACTTTCTCAATGAGATGGCTGTGTGGGACCTGTGTGATTGAGGATATGATTCTACTATTGCAAAAAGAAAGGTAATTCATTGCAAAAAAACTGCATTAATGCAGCAGTTAGGGTTACAGTAATGCCACTGCAATGTGTGTATCATAGTTTCAGCAGCAGATATAGAAATTGCTCAAGGGGGTAACAAGTTTTTCATTATGCAGCTGCATATAGAACACTATACAGTAGAACATCATGCTGTCTAGTGATGTACCATGTGCAGCATGCATGAATACCTACAGTGGCGTGAAAAAGTATTTGCCCCCTTCCTGATTTTCTCTATTATTGCATATTTGTCACACTGGATGTTTTCAGGTCTTTAGACAAAATATAAAATTAGATAAAGGGAACCTGAGTGAACAAATAACACTTTTTTTTTTTTACTTATTTCATTTATTTAATGAAAAAAGTTAACCAACGCCAACTGGCACTGTGTGAAAAAGTCATGCCCCTAGTTAAATCAACCCAATTAAAGGGATAATTAGAGTCAGCTGATTGAACACAGCCAGGTTTGATTACAGCCAGCCCTGCTCAATATAAACCTCACTTATTTTGGCCCTTACCATCAGAGTCACATTGCCAGCACAAAGATTCAACGAGCACATTATGCCATGATCAAAGGAAGTTCCTGAAAAGAACAGAAAAAATTTGTTGCCCTCTATCAGTCTGGAAAGGGTTACAAAGCTATTTCTAAGGCTCTGGGACTCCATCGAACCACAGTGAGAGCCATAATCTCCAAATGGAGAACACTTGGAACAGTAGTGAACCTTCCAGGAGTGGGCGGCCTGCCAAAAATTACTCCAAGGGCGAGTGTAAAATCATCCAAGAAGTCTCAAAGGATCCTAAAACAACATCCAAAGAACTGCAGGCTTCTCTTGCCTCAGCTAAGGTCAGTGTTCATGACTCCACAATCAGAAAGAGACTGGGCAAAATGGGCTTCATGTGAGAGTAAGCATGGAAACCACTGCTAACCAAGAAGAACATAAATGCTCGTCTCTCATTTGCCAAGAAGCACCTGGATGATCCAAGCCTTTGGGAAAATGTTCTATGGACAGATGAGTCCAAAGTGGAACTTTTGGACAACATGGATCCCATAATGTCTCGCAGAAGCAACACAGCATTCCACAGTAAGAACACCATACCAACAGTCAAACATGGTGGTGGTAGTGTGATGGTGTGGGATGCTTTGCTGCCTAAGGACCTGGATGACTTGCCATAATTAAAGGAACCATGAATTCTGCTCTGTACCAGAAAATTCTTAAGGAGAATGTCCAGTCATCCTTCCGTCAGCTGAAGCTGAAGCGTAGTTGGGTCATGCAGCAAGACAATGATCCAAAACACAAAAGCAAGTCCACATCAGAATGGTTAAAAAGAAGTAAAATTAAAGTTTTGGAGTGGCCTAGTCAAAGTCCAGACTTAAACCCAATAGAGATGCTGTGGCAGGACCTGAAACGAGCAGTTCATGCTCGAAAACCTACCAAATGTTACTGAATTAAAGCAGTTCTATGAGGAAGAGTGGGTTAAAATTCTCCACAGCGATGTGAAAGACTGATATTGAATTATAGGAAGTGTTTGGTTGCAGTCATTGCAGCTAAATGTGGCATAACCAGTTATTAAGTGTAAGGGGCAATTACTTTTCACACAGTGCCAGTTGGTGTTGGTTAACTTTTTTTCATTAAATAAGTGAAATTAAAAAAAAAAACAAGTGTTATTTGTTCACTCAGGTTCCCTTTATCTAATATTACATTTTCTCTAAAGACCTGAAAACATCCAGTGTGACAAATATGCAATAATAGAGAAAATCAGGAAGGGGGCAAATACTTTTTCACGCCACTGTATGTATGCAGAGGTGCAGGCCCCATGGGGCCTTCTGTCTGCAGAACACACTGTGCAACATACAGACACAAGGGTTTCCTAGAAAAATTTCAATGTACGCACATATCTTGGCCATTTTTAGGATTTTTTTCACCACCTTTTCAACATGGCCTTTTTGGGACCCCACCTCATGAACACTGGCAGTGAAATTTCATTATTCAATCCCAAAAGGTGATTTCACGCAGTGACCACAAAGTCACCTTCCAGGCCCGTTTAATGAAATAACAGTTGCAGTGTTCATGAGGTGGGGTTCCAAAAATGCCATGTTGAAAATCTGGTGAAACAATTCCAAAAAATGGCAAAGTTATGAACATAAGTTCAAAATGCATTTGAAATACATTATACAGCACTTACCTTTATTCCTCAGTTCACAGTTTGGCTTTGAAGGGTGCAGACATGTTTCAGTCCACAAAAGATGACAGAATTGGATGTTGGCTGGTATGTATAGGGTAAGGGGGCATATGAGGAGGTGGGTGCTCAGTGGGAGGGTCAGGATGGAGGGAGGCATAAATGGCAATGATGAGGGACCATTTTCTTTGTCTCAGGTTAAAAAAGATATTGGAGATGGTTTTCTTATTGCAGGTGCAAGGAAAATAATAAACCATTTCAGGACACTGGGGGTGGGCTCCTCAATGTCCAACACTACTGGGGGGGCATCTAAATTCTAACACAGGGATTGTATCCCCCAATGTTGAATACAATTAATTAAACAATAGGCTGCTGGGGGGTATCTGACACAAGAGATGGGCATCCCAGTGTCAGATGGTATAAATATAAATAAAAAAACAGGGGATGGCAATCAGTGGGTGGGGGGGGGTGTCACTAGACACCAGGGAATTTAATTATAAGGTGGAGGGTGATTGGAGTGTGGGGGTGCCACTAGACACCAGGGAATATATTATGGGGACAGTGTGTGTGTGTGTGTGTGTGTGTGTGTGTGTGTGGTGCCACCAAACACTAGAGAAAGGGTGGGTCGACTAACAGCACACACTGCAGCCGGCAGCAAGAGTTCAGCTGCAGCTACAGAATTAATGAAAATCTGATGTTCTCATACAGAGAACATGGGGGAAGCTCGTCTTGCTAAGCTGAGCACCCAGGATTTGGGGTGCCCAGACAAAATATTTCTGGCTCTAATTTTGAAAAACGAACACCAGAATCTAGCTAAACATGGCCCATTTAGCTATGTTCTGGTGTCTGACTTTTAAAATCACATTTGTATGTATTTTACACTCTTTTTAGTTGGTAGAAAAATCAACAAGGTGCTCACAAGAAAGGATTTTTTCCTCACAAAAAGGAACAGATCTCCTGAGAAAGAATCCTTTTTCCCAAGGTCAACTTTGTCCTTTGTCGAACTTTATCCTTCTATTCTGGACAGTGACCTTCCTATTGAAAACAATGGAAATTTAAAAATATAATAGCTTGGCAGCAGATTGATATGTTTTCACCAAACAAAGCATAACATTTCTCCTACTCATGCTGTATCTACTGTAGAAAAATCAAAACAAAATTCCACACCATCTGGACACAATATGAAGAGGAAAAAACTGCAAAAAATGTCAATTTTTAAAGTTTTAGCACTATCCAGATCTCAGAATCTGTACATCCTAATGGAAAGAAACTTGCCAAATCAAATCAAGAAACCTACCCCACAGAACAGTGCATACCAAATGTTGTGCAAATCCATTGATCAGTAGAGATGCAATGAAGTTTTCTTTGCTGTCAAATTTTTGGTGGTTGCCAAATTTGCCTCCTCGAATCAGTTCATGAAATTGCCCGGTTTAATGAGAATTCACCATTAATAACTTCACCTTGCTTTTGGAGTTTTTAAGTGCAAATTGTACTAAAAAAAAATAAAGCAGGAAGAAATTACATGTGTCAAATCCCCCAAATCTCTGGTGTTTAATGGTCTCCCCACCTATCACCAGCAAAAAAGTACATATTTTAATTAAATCCTTGGTGTCTGGTGCTCTCACAACCCCCCCGATTGCCAGCCACAATGTTAACAAATATATATATTTACTTAAATTCCTGGTGTCTTCTGTTCTTCCCCCAACCCCGCTGATCAGTCAGTTGGCCACAATATAAAAATTGATATATATTTTTTAAATTAAATCCCTGGTGTCAAGTGGACCCCCACCCCATCAGAGAGTGCCTCACCACCCTGATCCCTCCAATCCCAACCCCGAGTGGGTCACCAGCACAGTCTTCCACTCACCTCCATGGCCAGCAGCTTGACTGAGCTCTCTCAATGAATGAGCATGTGTGAGGCCAGGAGAGAGAGAGATCACTTGAGCATAGGACATAAGCTTGATCTGATGGTGTTAACAAGGCAATATGGTTGGTAGGTTTAGATGATGCTGATGATATTGTCAATGACATAGCACTGGATATAGAGTCACTGAGATGGAGGGGATAGTCAACCAAGGCTGGAGTAAAGCTTGCAGTGATGGGTAAGTCAACGGGCTGACAATGCAAATATGCCTATGTTATTGTAGGCAATTTTCTATTTAGTTAGGTTGATTGTATTTGCCTTAATGAAAGAGGTGAGCCCATAGGCAAGGCTAGGGAGCTGGACTCCATGGGCAGTTGTGACCCTTGCTGTGGTAGTCAGGGCATAACTGACCCTGTAGGCTAGTCCAAGCTTGGCATTTCCAGACTTGCATAGGTAAGTAATATGCAGCAAGTAATCCAGGGCTGGGCCTAAGGTAAAGCATAAGTATTTGAAGGAGTCAGCCACAGAGACCTGGGAGCCATCTAGATAGCATATATCTAGACCAGTGGAGCAATCCCTTAATTTATGAGTGGACCCAAAATACATTTCCTGGGTCTTACTCAAATTCAGGATAAGTCAATTTTGTATGAGCCAGTTCTGTGGCCAGTTACATTAAGATAGTAAGACTAGTTTTTAGTCTTGTTTTTGACTTAAAATGTATACTTTGGCTTAAATTGTTTAAGTCAGTTGCAAAAAAAAAGGCTTGAGAATTTTTGATCTTATTGTCTGACTTATCTGTAAGACTGCTTGCTACCAGGCTTATTAATTGGCTTAGGACTAAGTTTCCATAGAAACCTAACTGATCATATTTTGAACTCAGGGAACAGTGTGTGAAATGGCAGGACACATGATTATTGTTTTTGATTATTTGAATGAATCATCTCTTCTTAGAGAGAGAGTGTTTCATGATCGTTCAAATCCACTGGAAAACCTTTCCAATATAGAAGTGTTTGAAAGAATGAGGTTCAGAATGAAACATGTGTTGGATGTGGTGGATTTGGTGAAAGAAGATATAGAGCCACCTACACGCTGGAATCACAGTATACCAGCATTGCTGCATGTATGTCTGGCTCTTAGATTTTATGCCACTGGATCATTTCTAAATGCTGTGGGTGACTTCATAGGAATTCACAAGTCTACTGCGAGCAGAATAGTTAGAAGAGTTTCATTAGCACTGCAAAGAAAGATAAACAAATTTGTGAAATTCCCACAAGATCCTGCCGTGGTACGTCACACAAAGACAAAGTTTTTTGACATTGCTGGGTTTTCTAACGTGACTGGAGCAGTAGATGGAACTCATATCAGAATTCAAGCTCCCGCAATTCAAGAGAGTATATATGTTAACAGAAAAGGATACCACTCTGTTAACATACAAGTGGTTTGTGATGCAGATTTGCTGTTTACCAACATTGTTGCAAAGTGGCCCGGTAGCACACATGATTCACGCATTCTGCAAAACAGTGAAGTATGGGAAGGGTTTGAGAGAGGGCATGTTAAGGGATTTCTCCTTGGAGACAGTGGCTATCCATTGAAGTCATGGCTGCTCACGCCATATTTAAATCCAAGAACTGCAGCTCAAGAGCATTACAACATATCACAGATGAAGACAAGGAACACGATTGAATGATGCATAGGGGTCTGGAAGCGAAGGTTTCATTGCCTGCATGGTGAAGTAAGAATGAGGCCTGAACGTGTATGTTCCATCATTTGTGCAACAGCTGTACTGCACAGCATTTCAAGGTAACTGAGAATGGATAGGTTTAGAAGTAGGTGTAATATACCAGACTGATGTGGAGGATAGCCAGATTCACCATTTGGTTGTGTGGTCTGCTAAGGAGGTGCATTTGAATGAGGAATATACTTCAGCAGTTGGTTTATTCTATGCTGGTTTGCTGGTGCACTGGTGGAGCCATTGCCTGCAGCACCTGTGACCTGTTTTGGGAATGGATTTAGGTGATTGGAGGGCTGGTTGGGGGGGGTCGAGTGGCCAGAGTCTGCTCTCCTCCTTCTCTGGGGGCAGTTGCTCATACTGCTGTTCTACCACCACCTGGGTGACAACAAGTGGAGGTGAAATGGGATAAAACACAGAAGGGAAGGATGACAGCCAAGAGCTGGAGCATCTGCCCCCCTCCCAACAGCGTGCCTATTTTTAAAAAAAAACACAGTTTGACATAAATAAAAAAAGAAAACAGTGATCAGTAACATTGATCAGATCACGGAACCACCTCCTGTCACCGCATTTAGAAAAGTGCAGCGCGAGACTCCTCATAGCAGTTCAACTAGAAAATCACACTTGTCTCGCCATACTTTAGTACTCCCTACCTCTGAGAAACGCATAAAACAAGTGACAAAACCTAAAGTGCCTCTTTGTACTGAACTGCCAGCATCTGAACACCTTGTGCACAGCTTAACAAGGTTGTGATCAGGCACCCATTAATATGTTTTCTTTCTATTCAACAACATTCCCTAGCACAGCTTGCTTCCAATGAAAGCACTTCACAAAAACATAAATTCCATCAATGGTGTTTAAAGATAAAACAAACAAGACACACATTAATGCATGTGTGTGTCTTTGTGGAAGCACCACAGTAACAAACATATCGGTGCCCTCTACTGACAGTAGCAAACAGAGTACTTTACCACAAAATGACAAACAATTGATATGCAGTCATTTTAACAGAATTAACTTAATTTTTTCCTAATCCTATAAAAAATGACACTGTACCCATTTTCTAAGTGCAATAATACCCTCCAGGATGGGTGGTATGGGCAATACTGGACCTTCCAGTGGCTATAAGGCCCTGTGCAGCATTATGACCCTGGGCGGTCTGGTATTGCCCAATACTGCCCACCCTTGCGGGTATAATTGCTTGCTTAGAAAAATGGACTTTTTATTTCCTGGCATCTGATTGGCTAGTACCCTTGCCAGGGGGGTACATTAACTTTCAATAGATGCCCAGGAAATAAAAAGTACCAGCCCCAGTACCCTCTCACCCACTCAGGTATCCCTCTGCCCATCCAGCTTGCTCATTGGCTAAAAACATTGAAATAAATTTTAAATCACTGCCATTTTTTTTCTCTCACTTAGCGAGAGATATTGGCCCATTAACGACAAGCTGTCTCAAAAATACAATGCCCCCCACCACACACACACACAAACACACACACTCACTCTTCCTGTACAACTTCTGTCAGCCAAATTCATTCGGTGCAGAAGTGTATTGATTTCGATTTCTTTTAAAGACGTTTGTATTTAAAACAGCGTTAGGACGTCGCGCGCTCAGCGTACTTCAACACCTTTTCCGTCTTACAGCCTTATTCTAGCCCTAACTCCACTAGCGCTGACTTTACAATCAAGGCTACCTCCCCCAATGTCACTTACCCACCTGCCAAGACTGTGCTCCTGCATTTTTACGATTGGCAACCAAGGCAGTCAACGCTCTTCTGATGGCACCCTCTCACCACTGATTCCTTTCCTAAATGACACAGCACTAGCCCGACGATTCACTGCTCCTCGCCCTTCTCTATACCTCTGCCCTCCCGCTCTACTATTTCCTCCTCAGAAGCTTCACTCTACTTTGTGGATTGAACACAGCAAGTAGGGTGAGTTATCTGCTATCGCTTTAAGGTACAGTTTGGCCCGACTGGGAAGCTGTAGTATCGGAACAGTAGCAGTTGCAGCTCAGAAACGACGTACAGCCTCCGCCGGTAGAAGGCAAAACGGCGATCCGGATGCATTCAGACTGGGAATTTGTATCAAGCTCAGCGTCAGCGGGGTCGCAGCTGTGCAAGTGGGGGCCTGTAGCAATATTAAGATAAGAGGGGCCAGGGTTGTGCTTTTCAGGGGACCAATAGCAGGATACAAAGATCAGAGTATTTGGGGCTGTGCTACTAGGGAACCAGTAGCAGTATTAACATTAGAGAGATCGGGGCTGTGCTAGTGGGGGACCAGTAATATCAATCTCAGAGAGGCCGGTGCTGTGCTAGTGGTGGACAAGGAATAGACAAATTTATAAAACATATCTTGCTCAAGCTCTCTGTAGTCCTGTGTACGGGGGTGGGGTGGGGGTTATGTTAACATAACAACAGCCTCCAAACCCACAACTACAGGACTGCCACTAGGACACATGCGGAGGAACTATTTTATTACAAAAGAAATAAAATAAAAACAGTTTTCACATTAAAACATAAATATATTTTTTCTTTAATAAAAATAGTACCATGGCCCATTTTCTAAGCGCTATAATGCCCTCCAGGGTGGGCAGTATGGGCAATACTGCCCACCCTGTTGGGCATTATTGCTTGCTTAACTGATGCCATTTTCTTTGCCTAATGATTTTTACTGTACTATCTTCTGTGGTCCATTATGTGTCATCACAATCTGAGTCCTGGGATGTTCCCATTATGTCACTCTACCTGGAGATGTTCTTGTGTCATGGATTTCCGGGTGTTTGCCTTTGCGGTGCATGCAGTCTCCTCCTTCTAACTCTGGCCTGCTTCTCAGCAAATTGATTTTTTCTTTGTGTGATGATGTGTGCTACCTGGAAGAGAAGAGAGAGAGAGACAGAGAGACCAAAGCCATTGTGTGTATTATCTTTGTTTAACCCCTATAGTCCCCACTTCCCTTAAACAAGAAGTCAGGCAAACTTGAAAATTGTTTTAATAACTAATTTTCGTTAACATGTATCTGAATTCATTATAAACCAGTTGTCAATTTAGTGTCATGTTTGCAGTGGATATACCATACTTCATGTAAAACTGTTTAATGTTCCTAGTTCAGCGGCCACTCACGGCATAACCTATGTTCATCACTTCCCCCTTCAACCAATCTAACCCATCAGCCCACTCTCTACAAACCAGTATACCTCATTTTCCCCTTATCCCATTCCCCTATATCCACACACGCACATGCACACTTTAGATCCCATACGTTCAGGTCTCAAAAATAAAAAGAGAGTCCTTATCTGACATTATACAATGTGGTAAATCCAAAGTCCCAAATCCTGCATCCTGATTGGTCGGCTGGCACAATTACCACCATGATAAATCCTCCAGTGTACCCACTGGAAGAAGTGCCAGCCAACCTTATAGCCTGCTAATCCAGTCGCTTTCACTTCAAACGAAACTGCTGCGATTTGTCCCGTTGCCGCTTCGCTAAAATACCGCTGTAAATTGTTTACAAAATTACCTACTCTTTTGAAGTGTAGGGACCTCAGTCAGCTAGAACATAGTTAAAAAATATTAAAGAAACAACATTGGGCATTGTATAATAGAAAATTATCCCTCCAGAGTGTGGGTACACTGGAGGACTTAACACCACTGGTGTGATTCGGTCACTCGGCTGCGCCTCATGACCCAATCACACCAGCCGTGGTAAATCCTCCAGTGTACCCACACCCTGGAGGGATAAATTGCTTAAATCATTCCCAAAGTCTTCTGCAACTGGTCATATTGCCTTGATCATTGCTTGTTTGCTGGGTTGACCTGCTTGAACGATAGGTGATCATTATTTTTTTTTTTATAATTAACAGTAATTTCCACACAGAAAGAAATATGTTGCTATTTGTGTATCTGCCATATGCTGTAAGTAATCATTAGCATATACCTATGTTTTGATTTCTGAACAGGATTAAGAATGTTCCTGATCCAGACGAAGCATTGGTTGACTATTCACAGTCTGTGCCCGAAATAATTGCTCATGAAATGGAGGATTCAGCAGCCACTCACACTGTTGTGACAAACAGTGTGTTTGCAATGGTATATTCAGAAGTTCTATATGTGTATTGCTTGTTCCTGCCTATTACGTTGTTTTATATTTGTGTACAATGGAGTAATACAGTATGTGTTATTAATACATATTTAAACAATAAGGCATGACCAAGGGTTATGTTAATGGTCTGTTAATCTCCTTCTAGGGGTGTACTGTGGCACGAGGTGTAGCCGAGTGCCACATGCCCCTAGAGGGTGATTAACTGACTATTAACATAATCTCTGGTAGTGCCTTATTGCTATTATAATAAAAAATGTTTTTAAACAGTGTTAAACCTTGTTCAGCATACGATTAAGCTCTACATGTATGTTAATAAAAGATTAACATAAGGCTGTTAGAATGTTTGCAGCCAATCAGAAAGCTTCATTTCTCAGACCCTTTTATAATACTGCATCAGAGAATAGTGCATGGCATTCATGCTGAACCAGCCCAATTAGAATATATGGATTCGGATTACCTCAGAACTTGACAGTTTATAGTGAGGTTCGAGGTAACCAGAAACCCAAGGTGGTACAATAGGCTGGCTGCACATGAGGTTGCCCATGCACTGTTTTTTATAATGTGTAGTCCACATTTTCAATTATGGTTTTAGTTTTTAAAATACATAGAAACATAGAGTTTGACGGCAGATAAGGACCGCTTGGCCCACCCAGTCTGCCCATTTTCCCACCTAATGGATAAGCTGCAGATCCTAGTTAACCAGCAGCCTACTTCTTCCTACCCCCAACCCCTAGAATTGCCTTTTGGCTGTCCCATGCATGCTTGAATTCAACCACTGTTTTTGACTCCACAACCTCCTCCAGAAGGCTGTTCCATGTATCTACAACCCTCTCTGTGAAAAAATACTTCCTTAAATAAAAGTTTGTCATTCCTTCATTCTCTTTAAGTTAGGGCATGCTTGCTGGGTGGCATGCGTGGTTGTTAGGGAAGAGACGTGTCATTTTTAATGAGCAGCCTTCTTTTGTCTGTAATTTTGGTGTCGGAAGGATTTTAAATTAAAAAACGGCAGTCATAGTTCTCACTAAGTGAGATGGTGTTGGTTTCGGGACCGTTCACTTATTGTTTTCTTTTTTAATATCTGGATGATCCTGCATTGAAAATCACACAACACCAACTGGAGAACACAACAGGGAACAGAAATGTTAACATAGCGAGTGCAGCATAACAGCAGAGATGCAGTAGGGATGGCTGGGGGGATACTGGGATGTATATGGACAGGCAGCATCAACAGACAACAGGAAGTTGTTATCTCTCTGTAAAGAACGCTGGTGACACCCCATCTGGAGTATTATGTTGCTATGTCAGGCATAGAATTAAATAATATATTTAGGCACTTTCTCAGTACAGTACGAAATACAGTTTGGAGAATTTATGGTTTTGATGATATAGCCTGCCGTGCTGCGTCTAACACTGTGAAATGTGTTATCTTCTCAACAGGTGGACTAGACCATCAATCAACTTTGATTTTACTCTGTCTACGATTATAATTGCATCAACCTCAGAATTGTGTTACTGCATGTTTATACTGTCTATTCATCTATATTTGACATATCTAATAAAACATTGTTATTTGGTCTGCATTTCTTATGATGCATTTCTTTTTTTGAGAGTAAATGACAATATGTGCATGTGTCTCTACTACCATACCATTGTTTTCCTGCATTGTATTTGTTACCAACTTTATGAAAGCAAACAGAGCCATGCCATGGATGTTTGTCCCCTCTTCTCCCGGAGAAGGAGAGCAGCACAGATGACGTTCCATCCATCTCCCCCCGGCCGGACATCCAGAGACACAGGTCCATTCCTGATCCCGGGTCTCCAGCGTCCTGAGTTGAAATCCAACCGCTGCGCTGACAATTTGGCTTGGGTCATTTTCTAATTAAGCAATATTAACCTCCAGGGTGGGTATTATTGGGAAATACCAGACCTTGCAGGGGCTATAAAGCCCTCAGCCTGTGGCGCGCTGTCCTCAATACATCCCTGGGCGGTCCGGTATTTCCCAATAAAGCCCACCCTGGAGGGTATTATTGCTTACATTTTGAAATAGTTATAGCCTAAAATTAATCAAACAACACAAAATGAAAAATTAAAAACTTACATGTGTTCTCTCTCAGTTTATTGAGAGTAGAGTCTAGGTGCAGTACTCCTCAATAATGAAGCTAAATAAGAAATCATAATAAAACCATCAGATTGACATAGCCTGATTTTTGTAACTTATTTACTTATCACCAAACTGCAACAACAGTAACACAGGTAAATGCTGACTCTCCAACCAGCACTTGTGTCTGCACAAGGGAAAATAGATGGAACTGTATCTATCCTACTGCCCAATTACTTCCCACAAGAGTGTCATCATTTGCATGTTACTGTGTGACCTTATTAATTATTTTGCATAATGTATGCCAAATAACCAGAAAGGAAATTCCAAACTGTAAGGAAATCTAACCTGACAGAGAATAGTGAGTCACAAAGAAACATATTATTTAAGTAATTTATAGATTAACATAATTTATTTGATACATACTGAACTGTGAGACAGTAATATTCCAGAATGAAATAACTACCATATATAAGTAATTGAGAAGTACTCCAAAAATTCAGTAAGATACTTCTTAATGTGGTAGTACTGATGACTTGCATTTCTTTTTGATTTTTTGTCACATTTCAGAAAGGTACTAAAAAGATACATTACAGAATTTCACAAATGTGTGAAATACTGAAAATTGTTAAATATGAAGGAGAACCTAAGCAATTTGTGTTATAAATACATATATAGAACACCAAAATTCAAACCAGTAAACAGGTATTAAGATATTACATGCTCTGTAACAGTATTTCCCTGGTACTTAATCCAAATTAAAACCAGATCTTATTAAACAACTTATTTTAATAATTTATACATGTTCTACTTCTTCGTAATCTTTTCAGCTTTAAGTTGTATCAAATCAGTCTCAGATTTCAGTTTCTTGATTTCTAATTTTAATTTTTCATTTTCCAACAAAAGGTTCTCCTTCTGAAGGCGCAATATTTCAGTGTACAAATCTGGCGAATGATGTCTCTTATGACTCTTCAATGGAATTGTTGCTGTTGATTCTGTTCCAGGACCTAGATCAAATGAAATCTTTTTAAAATCAAAACAGATAACCTACATTTAAGCAACATATATTAATTTTTTATCAAACATACATAGCTACTTTGATTATCTAATTGGCATGGTTTTCTCATTGTATTGATTGTCAGATTCCCCTTACCCATCACACACTTGACCGATATTTGGTACATACTGAACTTGACTGATATACTTACCTTCTGCAGTCAGATGTTGTTTTCCATGCCATAACAGAAGGCTACTGGAATCACGCTACTCACATTACTTACCTTTCATTTGGAAACAGATGACATCAATAGCATATTTTTTTTAATATAAGTGTGCTGCAGATGTTTATGCAAGTTCAAAGGTACACTGGCCCATTTTCTAAGCTCAATAATACCCTCCATGGTGTGTGTTATTGTGCAATACTGGATCTTTCTTCGGCTTCAGGCCTCAATACGTCCCTGGGCGGTGTGATATTGCCCAATACTGTCCACCCTGTCAGGTATTATTGCTTGCATACCATGCACCCCGCCTGATATTGTTACATACAGTTATAGCAGATAAGGTTATTGTTTCAAACATAGGTTGCTTTACAAATGACATCATACTCACCATATAATGAATCATGTGAATCCTCTACACTTCCATTTCCAATTGAAACATTGTTGGGGACCTCTTGCTGATCTATATTAAAATTAAAGATGTAAGAGAATGAAACAAATTGTGTGTGTGGCAAACTAACAGATGTGTATAAAAAAAATAATTACTTACCAGAAACAATTAATTGGATCTCCTCAATTTGCAGTTGGCTTACCTCTGGAATCTTTAGATGTGTAAAGCTATCTGAAAGAAGATTTAAAAAAAACAATTATTACAGAGTTACATACTGTACGTCTTTCTCTAATAAATTATGTACTTGTGCAACATCAGATACTATATTTGGCAACCTCTCAAACTGTTCACAGCGTGGTTATTAACCAAAGACCATACATTATCCTCTATGTTAATTGCAAGTATACATTTTATAAGAAAGGTATACTGTTACACTGAACGCAGAACAGCTTCAATCTGATTGTCTGTACAGATAATGATAATCGTACAGTAATCCTTTATTACTTATACAATGAGTAACATATTTCTGGTAATCTGATATGTTGTTAGGCCAATAGTAAATTATAACACCATACCAGATTTTAACAGTATAACCAAGTACATCTGCTGGATGAACTATCATGCCTGTGGTCAGAGCACCGTGTGGAGAGGAACGAAGATGGTAAAACAGCTGAGCAACCTATCCTATGAAGGAGATTGAGATAGATGAACATGTACTCCCTATATCAGAGGAGAGAGAGGGGGTCACGACTGAGACATACTAATAATGTAAGGGTATAAACCCGATGATAACTGAATGTACCTTCCAGCTGAAAGCTGATAAAGGGCTGAATGGGCATGGCCTACAGGTGGAGGAGTAGTAGTTCAGGGGTAACATTGGGAAATACTTTTTCCCACAGAAAGGATGGTGGATAGGTGGAGTAGGATCCAGAGAAGATGACTGGTAGTGAGAGTTACTGTATAAAATATCACTGCATTTCTGAGGAACTCACCATTCATAATGCTAGTGAAGATCTCAGATAGGCTGCTTGAACAGGCTGCAACATTTGCTTGACAATCAACTGTGTCTGAAAATACAAACAGATGAAAACAAAACATCTATAAGCATTGTGTACCACAGAACATCTTGTTGAACCACACAGTAAGGTGAAACTACATAAACATGCACAATGTTTATACTGTAGGACTTCATACTTCCCAACAGTTCCTAATTTTGACACAGAAACTTATCTTTACTGCTCAGAAACCCATTGTACAAGGGAGATAAACATGGCATGCAACCACCCAGCAGACGGGCAGTCATGTTTAAAAAAAAATATTGTATGTACCAGTATGCCAGTCCACCCCTCCCTCCTCCATTACAAGTGGCCACAACCATTTCTTTCAGCATGTGAACCAGTCTGCCCTGGTCAGCACACCAGCACAAAGCTGGCAGGGCAGCAGAAGTCTGGGCAACAAGCTCCCTGAGCTGGTGACCTTGATGGGAGAGGGATGCCAGCCAGCAAGACCAGAATGTCCCCCCTCCTAACCAACATGGACAGTCCACCAGAAACCCAGTCAGCAAACATGGACAGTTCCCCTACAGACACCCGGCTAGCAAACATGAACAGTCCCCCTTCCCACCAGACACTGGGCCAGCGAGCATATAATACCTCCCTCCCAATTGACAAGGACAGTCCCACCAGACACCCAGGCAGCCAGCAAACATGTTAAAAACAGAATATCAGTGCATAACCACCCCCCCAAACATGGTACATTTTAATATTTAAACAATTACATGGCCACTGGCTCTACTTACTTAAAACTTCATGTAAAGAAGGGGGTCCTCTTAGTTTTCAGGTTGGAATTCCAAAGTGAGCAAGCTATACCACCACTTCACAGTGGGCCCCTTTCGGTATAGTCCCTACACTAGCTTAATAGCTCTGAAATGCCTGCAGTGGCTACTCAGAAATATAGAGTGCTGCCTGAAATGGCCTACAATACATGGCCTAATTGGCTCCTTAAATAAGGTACTTCCACCCAGGAACATTTACAGGTTTTGAGCGTGCTATTTGGTTGTTTTTAACCAGAAAACATGTTAGAAACAGAATACCTGTGCACAACCACCCCCCCCAAACATGGTATATTTTAATATTTAAACAATTACATGGCCACTGGCTCTACTTACTTAAAACTTCATGTAAAGAAGGGGGTCCTCTTAGTTTTCAGATTGGAATTCCAAAGTGAGCAAGCTATACCACCACTTCACGGTGGGACCCTTTCGGTATAGTCCCTACACTAGCTTCATAGCTCTGAAATGGTTAAAAGGTTAAACTCTGTTGGGGGGGGAATCCTGTAAGATTGACAGTGGAGGGAGGTAGGATGCAGGGGGTAAGACAGGGCCTGACAAGAAGGAATGGAGAGCAAACAGAGAGGGGAAATTATATGCAGATTATAAACAAATTAATTATTGATTGCCCTTACAAGAATTCCCTTCCCCCCCTATTATTTTTCCCCAGTGTTGCACAGACACTTCCTTCCTCCCCGGCACCCACCCCATCACCCACTATCCATAACTTCCTGAGGGGAGCTCCTCAGGTTCCCCACAATTGTACCCCATAGTGGGGCCAGATGGCAGAGGGCTGTCCATCCCCTGAAGCACAATTCAGATCCCCCTCCCCCTGGGAGACTGCAAGTGGTGCAGGGTCTGTGCTGTGACTTGGAAATCAACTCGCAGCTGCTGCAGGTATTTCCTTTCTCTGTACCCTGAACTCCTTCCTCCTCTCCCCCCCAATGTCGGGCCACATCTCAACACTTTCCACTTACTCTAGCATGCCTCTGCAAGACTACATCACATCAACACCACCACCCCCACACAACTGTCCCCTAGTGGAAGCTAAGTACACCAAGCAACTGAGTGACAGGAAACAGTGGGCCTTGCATGGGCGCTTGAGTGATGCCATCACTGATGTCACTGCACAGCATTTCTGAGTTCCATATGTAGGGGAACAAGAAAAAATCCTTTCTGGCAGGATGATCACTGACCCTCACATGCCTATCGCCAGGTGACTCTGGCATGGTTGCTGGATCCTTGACTTGGCAGTTTGAGTGCACTGCCACAGGGAGTTAGCCATGGGAGCAAGGTCCAGTAAGTCCCAAAAAACCCCGAGTTGACAGGGATGGGAGGGGGGAACCATGTGATGGGAGCCTTGTCAGAAGGGAGAAAAAGGATCAGTTTGTCTCCACCAGGACTGCTGGCCTGCCCCTTCCCCAAATCAGCAACTGCATACTCACGGAGCCAGCAGCAGTGTAGCCAGGGTCACCCCCTCACTATTAGCCATCACATTCTCCCTTCCTTGACACAGAGCAGACAATCCAGATTTCAGAAAGCCCTCCTCCCATTCTATGATCAACAACCATCAGTATTATTCTGTCCTGGCCGACACTTGTCTGACTTTGGAGGCAGGAAATGCACTTTCCCAGCCTGACCATCACTGTCACCGATTTACCCAGTCTGAGATGGCAAAAATTGTGCCAGTTGGACAAACTCCTGGCCCTGAGTAAAATCTCTACTGACCTTATGTTGTTTGACTAAGGTGGCATCTGAGTGATGGAGGTTTTGTTCAAAAGGCCACCACTTTCACTTATCACCACACTCACACCAGCAGAAAAGTCAGTCAAAGTGATGGCAGCCAATGAGTGTGCTTTTGCTGTCACCTAAGTCAGATGAGTGTGGAACATGTTATGGAACAAGTGTCTTTAAAATTACCTCTCCTTTCCATCTCTAAAAGTTTGGCACCTCTCACACTGCCCCCCCCAACATATTTCTCTCCAGATACTGCTTTAAATCCCTCCCCTCCTGTTCTCTCTTTTCTGCTGCTTTCCACAGCTTTGAATCACTGTGTTATGACTTTAGCAGGTCAAGCAGCTTGCTTTATCAGCTTTCTCCATTCACCTCCATTCATTCAGAAATTTGATTTCCCCTGTCCTCACTCCCTTCCTGCATTTCTTCCAATTTTTTTAAATTCCTCTTTTCTGTGATGTGACTGTCCTAATGCATACCTGCTGCCCCTCCTCTAATCTCATTTTATTTCAAAACATTAAATGAAACAGGAGCATCGTTTAGACAATTGCAATTTCTAATTTTCCTGCAATTCATTTATTTGAAGCAAATATATTTGTACACATGACAAAGCAGTAAGCACTCTTTTATTACCAATGTAGTCCACAGGGGGGTCACTGGTCATGGACTTGGGGGGGCAGACTTGTCTCATCGACTACCTCAGTGCTTGAGTGGGCCATCTGCACTGGCCCACTCTCAAGTTCTTCCTCCTTCATCCGGATTCTGGCTGTTCTTGTTCCCTGGGCCTGACGGCAGGTGGGCGATAGAGGAGCAGCATCTGGAGCAGTTAGAGAAAAAGGCACAGCAGTGCACGCCAGGGACGCTAAGGTGGCAGCCCAGTCAGGTCATTCACAGTCACTACTCATGATATGCAGGAACTCCGAGGAGTGAGGTGGATGGATGGGATTTGGGATGGAACCGAGCGAGGGAGCAACCTAGGTAGTAGGCAATGACTGTGACCAATAACCGGAAGAGTCATTAACTGCTGCTCACCTGCTCAGGATCCTCCTCTCTTCATGGGCAACTCGATAACGGAAGCTAATGGGATTCACTTGTCCTGCAAGCATGCACCCAATTTAGTCAGAAGAGCTCTGATTTATTGCAACATGCAAACTGCTATGCTTGCAGACAATCGGATACTGGGGCATTCAGCACTTTTTTTAAAATCTACACCGGGTGCTAGCTTGGTATACACCCCCCCACACCCCTTTCCTGTCACAGAGCAGCCAGGTTCAGCAAGTCCAGGCAAGAGGGGAACAAAAAAGATAATCACAATTTAAAAACAAAATTGTAGACTGTATACTGTATTTTATCCCAGTAAAATAGCTTCCTGCCCTGACTGTTTATGCTTGCACTCTCACTACTTGTCCTGTTTTTTGTTTTTTTTTAATAAATCTCTGCAGCTCCTGCTTTTTTGTATACAGGATTGAAGCACCAAGCTTGCTCTCACATTTGCTCACTCCCCTTCACTCTTCAACCACTGACAGCCCAAACCTCTAACACTACTTCAACGTAAAAAATAAAGAACATCGCTCCCATTTGATTTTTTGTACTATTTTAACCTAAAGTAAGTTTGTTGCTCGTGCTTGAGCCCCCGTACCACATTTGGGAGGCAAAAGTTGAGAGGTATGCACTCCACAGTTGTCAGAAGCTGTCCACGGCAGAATAAATAAAGCAAAGGGACTCAGTGCAGAGCAGGTATCCAGTTTGCCTTTAATCATTATTGCCTGCTCACTCAAAACTCGTCCCTTCAGTACACAGTACCTCACTCTGCAGAAGTCCTCCATTTACAATCAAAATAACAGAAGGGCCCCTAGAATCCCATCCACAGTCTGTAGTTAGGACGCTTGCTCCCACCTCACATTACATTGCTCTATGACCATGTCGTTTTTGACAGAAAACAACAACAAAAAAAACATAAAGGTAACCCCACCAACAAAAAACGATAAGTAAAATGTGTGTATGCATGCGTGTGTGGGGGGGTCAGTCACAGTCGCTACTCATGATGTGCAGGAACTCCAAGGAGTGAGATGGATGGATGGGATTTGTGACGGGATCGAGCGAGGGAGCAAGCTAGGTAGTAGGCAATGACTCCGATTTATTGCAACATGCAGACTGGGGCATTCGGCGCTTTTTTTTAATCTATACCAGGTGACAGCTCGGTATACACCCCCCCACACACACACACACCCCTTTGCTTGCAGACAATTGGAGACTGGGGCATTCGGTGCTTTTTTTTTAAATCTACACCGGGTGACAGCTCGGTATACACCCCCCCCCACATACACACCCTTTTGTTTGCAGACATTCGGAGACTGGGGCATTTGACGCTTTTTTTTTTAATCTACACTGGGTGACAGCTCGGTATACACCCCCCCCACACCCCTTTCCTGTCACAGAGCAGCCAGGTTCAGCAAGTCTAGGCAAGAGGGAAACAAAATAAAGAGAAACAAGACTATAGTAAAAACCTCTCAATATATGTCCCGGTCACTTTGCTCAGGGGGGCAGCCTGCCCCTCGCAATCAATGCCACTGCACAGCATACATCATTGCACAGCGCGGCAGAGGTTCCCTATTCCTGAATGGAGCAGGCTGCAGCCTGTGCTCCGTGAGGGGTGGGAGTGAAAGGAACTGCAGCAAATGCCTCAGACAAAGTGGGAACACTCTCATGCAGGTAGTGGGAGCCGTTAATGACTGTTAGACAGTAAATTACTTTTATTGTGGGGACACATCGCATGTTTGCTGAGAGAGTTCTCACACATTCTTACATGGACACCTACCTCGGCTACTTTACAATATTTACATTTATTTATTTTTTCTTTTTATCACTGTTCATTACTACTTGGCTATGATTTCTTCTCCATGGTTTGACTACAACAATTTAGCTACTGTACATGTCCATGTCACAAACACACACACACACACACACACAGGTATTAGTTTACAATATTAACTTACTTTGAATGTCACTTTTGCTGACACTGGCACTTTCTTTTTCCACAGAGTTAGGGCATGTACTTCCCTGAGTCACCACACATGACTCTGTACCTCCCTCAGTACCATTAAAAATTGCTGACTGACTACCATATATATCCATAACCAGTGTGGTATAATTGGACAAAGGCTCATGTGGACCACCTCTTGTTCTAGGTTTTTTTTGTGAAATTTCCTTTTTAACATCTGCCAGTAAATTTTTCCATTTCTTTTTCACCTCATCCACACTTCGATCAACAGTGGGATTAATAGCATTTACTTTGCTTGTTACCTCAGCCCAGCATTTTTTTTTGTCAGAATTTTTCAAATTTGGACAAAGTTTACCAGTCAAAATCATTTTTCTGAGGTAAACCTCTTCAATGAGGCATAATTTCTCATCCTCTGAAAAGTTACACTTCTTAACCTTGGCTGCCATCTTGTTTATCACTGACAGCCAGATAAGCCATGTTAAGTGACTTAAGCTGGTTGCTAGGCAACATATATTTAAGACTAGTCTTACATAAGTCAAGTCAACTTCTGCTTTATGCAACTGACCTAAACACTGGACTTAGACAAGACTACTTAAAGCCAAAAAAACTTCCAAAACAGTCTAAGAATTAAGACTACCTTTATGCAACTGGCTGCTGATCTTTGTTAAAGTCAGTAGTAAGACTGGAATTGATGTCACTCAAATACTTGGAACTACAGTAGAACACCATATCATATGCATATAGCAGGGTTTTATGGGGGGGTGGGGATGTCATTGATGAAGATGTAAACAGTAATGGGCCAAAGATGGAACCTTTGGGGGCCCCTACACTGATTGCTTTTAGGGAGGAGTTAGCCTTAATAAACTTGATAAACTGTTGCTGGTCACTAAGGTAACTCAACAATCATGTTATGACAGTGGGTGAGACTCCAAGTGATTTTGGTTTGTGTTTTAGCTGAGTGTCATTTACTGGTTCAAACTCTTTTGTAAGGTCTATGGAAATGCCACCAGTTAACATTCCATTTTTCATAGCAGTTTTAACATCACTTGTGAATTGGATGAGGACAGTGGAAGTACTGCGAGCCCACCTGAACTCTCAAGTTGATCAGAGGATAGCTGGTTGTGTTTAAGGAGGTGGTCCATGACATGGAAGGTAACATTTTTTTTCCAACAGTTGGCCATGGATGGATGGAATGGTGATTGGTCAGTAGTTCTTGATACTTTCAGAATCCCCCTTTTTAAATACTGGTATTATCTCAGCCACTTTCCAGTTACTAGGTACAGTGGTGGTAGTGAGGTATAGACTGAACATTTTGTTGATGGGTAGGCAAGTAAGGGGGCAGCCAGTCTCAGGATTTTTGTCTCGAGCCCATCATGGCCAATCCTGCCACAAGATGGGATCATTTTCAAGAGTTTCAGAACATCACTGTGAGAGACTGTCTGAAGGTAAAATGGTGGGATGGAAAGACAAATTGGTGCAGGGGGACTTTGAAGTGCATGTTAGGTGGGACTCACATCTGGTTAGCCTGGAGAAGTGGGAGCTAAAAGCATTTGCAATAGTGGCTAGGTTGTTACAATTGGAGTTTTTGGAAGTCATGCTAGGTGGGGTCAGATTTATGCTGTGACCCCCATAAGCCCCTTGAGGTAGATCCAGAAAGTCTTGGAGTCTCTGGAAGAAGCATACAGGTGCTCCATGCAATGTTTGCTTTAGGTAAACCAGGTTTCCTTTTTCGGGTATCAGCATGGCTCAGTTGGTAGAACATCCACCTCTGGACCAGAAGGTCATGGGTTCTTGTCCCACATAGGGATTGGACTCATACATAAAATATTGGCACTCAAGTGCAGTTTTAAGGGGGTACTGTATTGCTGGGGTGTGCCATCCTTCGAATGAGGTGTTAAACTGAGGTGCCTTCTGCCCATCCTGGTGCTGTCCTGGTGGGTGTCCACGTGGAAGTAAAAGAACCAAGGCACTCTTTGCAAAGAGTAGGGGAATTTTGTATTGTAATATTCAACATATATTTATACAAAAACATAAAAAAGAACAAATGTGTACAACATACAGTCATCATGGTAACCTGTGTGCTAAATATCCTTGTAACCTAAAAGAAGCATAGAAACTAAAATACACACATACACAAATACAGACAATAAGGGAGAAACCAAAAAACAGTGCCATTCTGTATGTCTCCTACATAGCCTGACTAGAGAAATATGTGCTCAGTCTGAAACCTCAATACATTATATACCTTTGTATATTTCCTCATTAAACCAAGAGAGAGCAAAGTCAAGTCAGTAAAGAAAATAATACATTTAAAGGAACATTTTTGTACCTAACAAAAATCACTTGAGCCAGTTCAAGGCACCTCACTTCTCTTTCCACTTTATCCTCCCATTAACTGGAGTTCAGTCTCCTGGATCTGCTGCAACTCATTCAATATTATATGATATTATTACAAAAGAAAAAGAAACAAATAAATGGCTGAGAGAAAAGTGGCAATAAAAGAATAAAGGATGTGGAACACAAATTATTTGGAAAAGAAAAATGGACCCAGAACTCTTTATTTCTATATTCAATATTACACGAAGTAATTCAGATGAAGTTGTGATGAGATTTTCATCATGTGATTAATTTGAACATTCAACCACTTTTTTCATTTTTTATATATGTACAGGATGGGGGCGCTGCTGAGCAGCCAAGAGGAAGCAGCAGTTTGCTAAGCTCAGGGTGGATAAGGCAATGGGACCTGATGGCATACATCCCAGGGTACTTAAGGAACTAAAGGTGGAACTAGCAGAGCCATTAGCAAAACTGTTTAGTGAGTCTCTGAGCATAGGAGAGGTCCCAGAAGACTGGAGAAGGGCTCATGTGATCCCGCTCCACAAAAGTGGTAGCAGGGAGGAGGCGGGGAACTACAGACCAGTCAGTCTTACTTCAGTAGTGGGCAAGATTATGGAGGCACTTAAGGAAAGGATAGTGCAACACCTGGAATCCATAGGGGCACAGGATCCAAGACAGCAAGGGTTTACAAAGGAAGGTCCTGTCAAACTAATCTCATAGATTTCTTTGACTGGGTAACCAGAGTGGTGGACCAAGGGGAGCAGTTGATATCGCCTACCTTGACTTCAGCAAAGCTTTTGACACTGTTCCACATAGAAGATTGATAAATAAGCTGGGTAGGCTTGGGGTAGGTCGAAGTTGGTCAACTGGGTGGCAAACTGGTTGACAGGCAGAAAACAGAGAGTGGTGGTAAATGGTATACAGTCAGAAGAGATGTAAGTCACAAGTGGGATACCTCAGGGATCAGTTCTGGGGCCAGTCCTCTTCAACATCTTCATTAGTGACCTTGCAGATGGACTAGAGGGTAAGGCTTGTCTGTTTGCAGAGGACACCAAGATCTGCAACAAAGTAGATGATCCAGATGGGGTGGGAAGAATGAGAAGAGATCTGGATAAACTAGCAAAATGGTCAGAAGAGTGGCAACTGGGATTTAACACAAAGAAGTGCAAAATCATGCATATAGGGAAGAGAAACCCTGAAGCCACCTATAGGCTGGGAGGGGAGTTGCTAGCAGTCACAAAGGAAGAAAGGGACTTGGGTATCATCATCATCACTGATGACCTGAAATCATCCAAGCAGACCTCTAAAGCAGTAGGTAAGGCTGGGGGGTGTTAGGGTGTATTAGTAGGGATATCACAAGTCATAAGAGGGAGGTAATAATCCCTCTTTACAAGACACTGGTTAGGCCCCATCTGGAGTACTGCATGCAGTATTGGAGGCCACACCTTCACAAGGACATTAACCAAATTAAGGCAGTCCAGAGAAGGGCAACCAAAATGGTGCAGGGACTGCATCAGAAGACATATGAGGACAGATTAACAGAGCTCAATATGTATACCCCTGAGCAAAGGAGGGAGAGAGGTGATATGATCGAGGCATTCAAACACCTTAAGGGCATTAACAAGGTGAAAGAGTCTAACATGTTTAAATATAAGAAAAATAGCAGGACAAGAGGACACAGCATGAGATTAGAGGGGGGATTAAGGGGAATGAGGAAATTTTTTCACAGAAAGGTGGTGGATGCATGGAATGGCTTACCACAAGAAGTGATGGCTATGAATACAGTGCAGGGCTTCAAACAGGCATGGGATAGGCATAAGGGAGCAATACAAATGACTGAATAGATAGGCCACTGACAGAGCAAAGGCCGATGGCACATTTATAAGGTAGAAAAAGAAATGGGCAGACTGGATGGGCCTTGAGGTCCTTATCTGCCATCAACTTCTATGTTTCTATGTTTCTATTTTTCTCGAGCTCTCAGGGAAAACTTTAAAAATGATAAAAATCTAACTAAATCCACTACAGAAAGTCTTGAAACTGTTACAGAGCCTGGTTGGGTTTGTGATGATTGATGAAATGGGCAAAACTAAAGGGGCCACAGTATCTACCGGCAACTTTTTTGCTCCTTAGAAGCAGTATTGGGAGGAGAGGCCTGAACATCATGGTGGAGCCGTGGACTCTATTGATATGCAGTCAGAGGAGTCCTCACTGACTTCTGTACTTATTACTCTCCATCAACTCGTCAAATCAGTACAAGATTTAGACAAAACATTTGATACTCTCACACCGAGAGTGTCTGCTCTGGAAACCTGAATGGAGCACTGTGAAACTATAGTACAGCACTCCGAAGCTTCTATCCTTAAACCGACAGACACAACTGCTAAATTAATAAAAGAAAACACGCATCTTCACCAAAGGTTAAAGACTGTGGAAAACCAGATGAGAGAATGGAATCTCCAAGTGATTGGGCTGTCTGGGAATGCTGAAGGGGAAGATAGCCTTGCCTTTGCTGGAGTGTTGTTGCCAGCCTTATTGGGTCTAGATGAAGCTAACCTTCCATTGTCCATTGAGAAGGCTTATAGAATAACCTCTCAGCGAGCAACCACAGACCCTTCTACTCCAAGGACCTTTCTGGTTGTATCTACTGGTATCGGGGACAGGGATTGAGTTCTTGTGATTGCTAGATGCTGCAGAACCTTAAAGTATGGTGAGGATGTCCTTATGTTGTTCATGGATCTTTCATACAGCACCCGCCAGTGCAGAAAGGCATTCGATGGTCTGAGGGGCCAGCTGCATCAACTAAAGATACAACATCAACTGTTTCTACAAGCCAAGCTGCGTTTGTTGTGGAACGGGCAACAGTATTTGTTTAACGTCCCGAAAGAAGGTGAAAAAATGGTCCAGCAGATAGAACAAGAGATGGTCGGGGGAGACGAAGAAGGGAACTCATCCAAGGAAGACTGAGCTTTTTGGTAACTCTGGTCAAGTGAGTTATAGACTACAGGGTCTGGAGTTCCTTGCTCCTGAGACTTTATTTTAAATTTTATAATGCAAATATAGTCTGTTTAGCTTGGATGTTCTACTGCAACTGTAACTGTATTAGTAGTGGCTGTTTTTCATTGGGATCCTTTAGTTGATCTGGGACACTCTGAAAATGGAGACTCGGACTCGAGCTATTGCCTAACTCGGTATGAACGATTGTGAAGCCATATACATAAGGCTTAAGTTCTGTCATTTTGTAGAGGTTGTTACATGTGGAATGGGTTTCCCCTGATTATTCTACAGTTATTGCAGTTTCTCCACATTAAAGGATTAAAAAGGGGACCACCTCTATTAGGTTAAGATGCTTATATGTTCAACAGTTAAGTGCAGATTATTTTTCACTCTGGTCCTGGTACTGATAAATCACAAAGGAGTGTTTAATCTTTTCCCGGGAGTCTTGGAAAGTTAGTTTTTCACTTTACACATAGTATTTGTACTGGGAGAATCAGTTAGACCTTAGAGTCATATTGGTAAAAGAGCAATTCTACACGTTCATCCTTTAAAGATTCCCTATTCTTCTTCCAAGGTTGCATGCATTGGGTGAATTTATGTAAGTAATGTTATCGGGGAATCCCTCCCATCATGTACCATTAGAGGAGGTGTCCTTCAATAGCTCTTAATAAGTGTACATCGTCTGTACTGTATTATGTTGCTATCCACTTATGCAATTGTACTTTGTAAGTTCTGCTCGAAAAATCAATAAATAAATTTAAAAAATATATATATATATATAAAAGACAAAGAACCTCTGTGCATAAACACTGAGGCAAGGGTTACCCCAAAGGGCATTTGGCTGGAAAGCTAAGTTTTAAGAAAATACATGATGCCTTCTTTAAAATATGGAAAGTTGCATATGTAATTGGCTGAGAAATGTGTTATGCTGGTCTGAACTATTCTGTATAGAAAGTTGTGTTTTCACAAGTAAAGGGAAGCACAGAAGACAGGACACGTGTCTACGCTTCTCTGTTAGCACCCCTTTGCAAACCGTGGTGAGAGGCCTTGGCACCATGCAATTCTGCTTAAAGTTGGACCAGCATAATATCTCTGTGGTGATTTGTATATGCAGCCCATGATGCTTTGCATTCTGGGGGCATGTGTGATTTTGTATTTTATATATATATATATATATATATATATATATATATATATATATATTTATGTGTGAGTGTGTGTGTGTGTGTGTGTGTGTGTGTGTACAGGATGGAGAGTATTCCCCCCCCCTTGGTGCAACAATCTAGATTGGCTTGGGACCTGAGGATACCTTAGGATGGAAGCATGGTAGAAGCAGGTATATTGTGGCAGTCATCCAGTGGGAAATGCAGTCCTCCCTTCCTGGGAAAGGAGAGCAGTCCAGCAGATGCTCAATCCTTTCCCTCCCCGGCCAACTCCCACCACACCAGGCTCATTCCTGAACCAGGGTCACTGATGTGACAAGAGGTAAGGTGTCCAGTGCCTCAGATTTGTACACCACTAGGACAACTTCTATCCACTATAAACAAACTCCTTGAAGAGGTGGTAGCCTCCTAGCTTGCTCTCTTCCTCCAAACTCAAGGCCTCCTGTCCACTGAGCAATATGGGTTCCAAAAAGGGCACAGCACCTTCACTGCCCTTGCACAGGTCACCTCTGAAATCAGAACTGCGAATGATCTAGGCAAACTCAAGGGGGCCATCTTCATTGACCTCGCAAAGGCCTTTGAGCTGGTTGATCACACTATCCTGAGTACTACCCTCCTGTCCCTCAGCCTTTCTCCCCCTGTCCTAGCTTGGTTTATGAATTACCTCTCAGGAAGGCAACAGTACACGAGGTTCCAGAAAGCCCTATCTGGGCTTACACCAGTAACCTGTGGGGTGCCTCAGGGGTCTGTCCTTGGCCCCTTACTGTTCTCCCTGTTTATCAATCAGCTGCCCTTGATCCCTGCCTCTGGGCATGTCACCCTATATGCAGATGACCTTGTGCTTCTTGCTAGCCCCCAGGATATCAGAGACATTAACACCAGACTTAACTCTGATTTTGATCATATTCAATCCTGGCTCAAGGCAAATAAGCTTGTCATCAACCTCCAGAAGATGCAGGCCATGTTTTTCAGCTCCCATGCCAAGGTTAGAGCATGCCCAGCCAATCTCAAAGTCATTGGTGCTGATGGCATCCCTGTGTCAGTGGTCAGCTCCTTCAAGTACCTGGGGGTAACCCTTGACCCTCAGCTGGACCTCTCCCTGCACATACGTGACTCCTGTAAGGCCACTAACTGCAATCTGGGACTGATGTACAGGGCAAAAAGCTGCCTCACCCCAGCTGCAAGACTTGCCCTTGCAAAAGGGGTTCTACTCCCCATGCTGTGCTATGGGCTCACCTCCTTTGTGAATGCCCAAAAAACCTGGCTCACAAAATGGGACTCAAAGTACAACAACATATGTCGCTTCGCCCTATCTGCCCCCCCATCTCACCCATCACTGTAAATTTACTCCAGGCTGGGGTGGCTCTCCCCTAGCAGCCACCGTTCCTTTGTTATGGGCAACTTTACAGGCAACATCATACGATCTCCCACCCTTCCAGCACTTGCCGATTTGCTCAAGCCTACCCCCTCTGGCTATCAGCTGAGGTCTAGCAACTCCTAGGCTCTCATGGTCCCTAAAACTCGTTCACTTGCTGGGGATCGTGCTTTGAGGCCCTCTCCCCCAGAGCCAGGAACCTACTCCTGGCTTATGTAAGGGCTGCCCCCTCCCACAGTTGCTTCAGGTCCTCCCTCTGGGACTACTTAAAACAAGCCTCTGCCTGTCTTTGCTCTTAGCTGACCCATGCTCCATGGCATGCCAAAGCCCCTTTTTGACTGCAAGAGTGCAAATGTCTGCAGAGCACTCCTCGATAATGTTCTGCTGATACCTGTCTACCTCCTTGACTGCCTCCCTCAGTTGACATGCCCTAACACTGTACTGCCTTTAATTAGTTATCTGCCTGTACCTGACTGTAGTTCTCTGCCCTTCCTGGCAATACCTTGTGTGATAGCCGTTTACCATGTCTCTGAATTGTTATTGCCTGCAGTCTTTCTGCCTGTACCTGACTGTACCCTGTTAATTGCTGTTACCTTGCCTCTGTAATGTTGTTGCCTGTACCTTTGTACCCTGTAAATTGCTGTTACCCTGTCTCTGTAATGTTATTGCCTGTACCTTTGTAATTCTCCCAGGTCGCACCTTAAAATTGGCACTTGACTGTCTAGTGTGCTTACCCGGTAAACAAAAGCTAAATAAATAAACTACTAATGGCATTTCTTTGCTGAACTGTTTAGTTTATTGTTCTAGGAATTACTACCTTTGAACCAGAGGCTCTTTTACAAAGGTTCCACATCAATTAGATACAGTACAAAAAAGGTTACATAGATAACACAACAATTTGTGCTGTGTCAAGAGCGAGAAAACATATACAAATACATATCAAATAATTTGTGCAAAAGGACATGAGATATCAATAATCACATTATTATTACAAGAAAGAGGTCATGCCAGAGTAGGAGAAACAAATAGGGAAAAAGTCCAGAACAGAGAGGGTAAGTGAAAGGTGTGGGGAGCAGACAATAGCAGAAGAAAAGGTTTCCCAAACATGTCTTTGTCAAATAACGGAACAGGGTGGGTGGTGAGAAAATAGGAGGTTTAATCAGGGCAGTCACAGGAGCTGGAGGTGGCAAGGTGAGAGAACAGCCTTGATTTGAAAATACCTAGAGAGTGGAGGCAGTAATATGAGTGCTGAGGGCATTTAGCCAGCTGGGGGCACGATAGGCAAATGATCTTTTGTCCCTGAGAAGTCCGCATCGGGAACTTGGAGAGGCTGGTGTTCTGATCTTCTGGTAAAACGGGTGCTAGTGCTTGGGCATAACAGGTCTTGGATACAAGGTGGAGTGAGGCCCAGAGTGGATTTTTTCACCATCAGGCTGGTAAGGTACTTTATCCAGTTTGAGAGTTGCAACCAACCTGAGTCAGCATAGAGTTCACATGTGTGGGTACGTTGATGTGCACCAGTGAGCAGCCAACAGGCCTTATTTAGGGATGTTGTAATGCGACTAAGTGCTGTAGTAGTGGCAGATCCATATATAACTAAGCCATAGTCAACGACTGAGATGATAGAGGACTGGATGGCAATCCTCAGTGCAGAATGGGTAAGGAGCTGTCGGTTCTGATACAGAATCCCACTTCGCTGATTAATAGTTTTGCTGTACTATCAATGTGAGTTGCAAGGTTAGCCTTGATCAAAGTTGATTCCAAGATATTTGAAAATTGGCACTTGTTCAAGGGTATTTCCCAGGTATGTATTAATGGTGAGTGGGACTTGCCATTTCTTGTTTTGCGGGTTAGAGAAGAGCATGGATTTAGTTTTTTTGTGGTTTAGAACCAGCTTATGTTCAAGGAACCACATCTCAACTTTGGAAAAAGCATGCTGAAGGTTAAGGCGTAAGAGGTTCAGATCTTTATGAGTGGCAAGAATCACGGCATCGTCGGCATAGAGGATTATTTGTTCAGGGCAGGGTTTGGGGAGGAAGTTTAGGAAAAGGCTGAAAAGGAGGGGGCCCAGGATGGATCCCTGGGGAACTCCTGAGCGAACCGGTTTTGAGTCTGAGAGAACTCCAGCTACTTTTACAGATTGAGAGCGCTGAGCAAGGTAATTTTTTACCCAGTCACCAGGACCCTGTGAAAGCCCTAGGGATAGTAGTTGTTTGATAAGTAGGCCATGGTGTACTGTATCAAATGCCTTGGTTAAGTCAATGTAGACTGCTCCAGTTAGGTTTCCTTTGTCCATGGCATTGTGGATTGCTCCTGAGAATTCAAGTAGGGCAGTCGATGTGCTGTGCCCTTTCCTAAATACATGCTGCTGAGTGCATAGGATGTTGTGCTTTTCCAGGTAGTCTGAAAGTTGGTCCGCCACCAAGCATTCAAGGGCCTTAGAGAGAGGTGGTAGTATTGATATCGGGCGATAGTTACCAGGCAGTAACTTATCACCACTTTTGTGCACCGGAGTGACAACTGCAGCCTTCCATATCCTAGGGAATTGGCTGTAGCAGAGGGAGAGATTGAACATTTTTGTGAGGGGGAGCAGTACTTCCTCCAGAGTGAGGGACAGAAGTTTAAGGTCAATAGTGTCGCTGCTTGCTCGGACTTAGAAATGGCCTTCTTTACATATTTATAGATTCATGTGCCTTTACTAGCTTGAAATGGAAGGGTGGTTTGGTTGGAGAGGCAGTAGTAGAAGTAGAAATTGGAGGGTCAGCATCAGTGAAGAAATCAGATGAGAGGACACCACTAAGGTCCATGAAGGTATCATTTAGGGTGTTTGCAATGATCTCTGGGTCTAATGTAATGGTTCCATCCACATTCAGTATTGTAGGAGAGGTTTTGGACTGCTGACCCGTGATATTTCTTATGTTGTCCCAGAAGGATTTCCCTTCACCCCAGGAGTTGGAGAGGGCATTCTTGAAGTAGGAGCTCTTCATCAAGCGGATCTGTTTAGTACAGTGATTGTGGGCCTGTTTATATTTTTGAATGTCTGACAGAGTGCCAGTAGCTCTTGCAGTGGCCCAGAGGTGATCCCTACTTTTGAGTTGAGCCAATAGCTTCGACGTGAGCCAGGGATTTGTGAGTGCTTTGATTTTGCACTTTTTTACTGGTGCATAGGTGTCACAGGCAGTATTGAAAGTAGTAATAAAGTAATCAAGGGCTAGGTCAACATCTTGAGTTTTGTAAATCAAGGACCAGTCTATCTGCCTAAAGACAGGTCTTGAGATGAGTAAGGTTGCCATAAGGTAGGCACTGCTATAGATGGTTTTTGGAGGCGGCATACGAAACTTATTTGTCCAGGTACATATTATTTGAGAGTGATCACTGAGCGAGTCAGGGAGAACACTTACATTGGTTATACGGGTAGGGTGGCTACTAAGGATCCAGTCAATGAGGGTGCTGGTCCCTGATTTGTAGTTTTTTCTGGTAGGGAAGTTTACCATTTGTGTTAAATTTGCTGCTAGGATAGCATCTTTGTTTGACCCTGCATCATGAGCAAGCCAATTTATACTAAAGTCCCCAAAGAGAAGGAGCTCGATGTCAGAAGGTTGTGTACTTACGAACTCGAGGACAGAATGTAGGCTGGAATCAGGGTCTTTTGGTGGGATATAGACAGCAGCAATCGTGAGGACTTTGTTTTGGGCACCAAGTAGTATCTTGATAGGGAGGAGCTGCACTGAGGTTTCTGTGGTGGGGTAAGAACCAGGGAGACAGGTGAGGTAGTCCTTTATGTAGATTGCACACCCACCACCCTTTTTCAAGGTCCTATCCAGCCTGAATATCTTGTAGCCTTGTATAGAGATGGCATGATCCGGAGTATTAGGTGTCAGCCAAGTTTCGACGATGGCAAGGATATCCTGGTTGTGTTGGCCGGCAAAGATTTGAAGGGAGGCCAGTTTTGGGGGGAGACTGCAGATGTTTAAGGTAGCAATTTTGAGCTCCCCCCTCCATTTTGGCAGGCTTTGTTGTACTGTAGGAGACAGGGCCAGGATTTGAGTGGACACTTCCTGTATTTAATACACTGTAATTTAATTACATCAGCAATTATGACTACATAAGCAATTGCAATGGACTAGATAGGTTGGGCAGTGAATATAATTTATTATGTTTTACTTTTTCTTTTTACAAGTTCTCTCTGTTCCCTACCACTACAGTTTGTAAGGCTGTCTGTTAATTTGAGCTGTATTATTCATTACCTCAAAGTGGGAGGTCATGGAGGTCAGAGAGGGACTGGTATATTCATGTGTTTTAAATAAAACTTCCCGCTTGATATAATTATCATCCTGGAATTTAAGCAACCCCAGTTACACTATGCAATTTATATCTATACCAATATAAACCACCAAATGAGGTGTTTGCAGAAGTAGCGCAAGAAATAACTATATCACACATTTCCATTCCGTGCCATGCATGTACACTTGCCCCATGACAGAATGCTCTATAATTCTTCAAAAAATATATTCTCTAAATTCATTTCAGTGAATTTCACTAAGGGGCAAGGTGACTGCACTGGCTATCATAAACTAGTAAGAGTGCTAGAGTTCTCCTTTATGAACTGCACTAACAGGGCCCACCGAACTGAATACAAAAGGGGGATAATGCAACAGTGACATGGAGTCAAATTATTAATATATCGGGTACTGCAATTTTGTAAAAATAGTTCTAAAAAGAAAGTACTGACAAGTGTGGACAGTGATCCTGTTAGTGTAGTTCTTGAAAGAAAACTTTTGTGCTCTTTATTCGTTAATGGTTGCCAATGAGGTCACCTTGCCCCTTAGTGTTCACTGAAACAGGTTTAGAAAACAGTTTTTAAACAATAATAGAACATTTTGTCTTTGGGTGAGTGTAAATGCATGGCATGGAATGGAAATGTGTAATTCACCATAGTTGTTTCTTGCGCTACTTTTGTAAATCTCTCATTTTGTGGTTAATATCAATACAGATATAAACTGCATAGTATAATTGTAGTTACTTAAATTGCAGGATGGTAATGCTATCAAGTGAGAATTTTTTTTTTTAAAACACATGAGCATATCTGTTCCCCTCTGACCTCCATAACCTCCCAGTGTGAGGAGACTGTGAGGCTGTGAATTATGCAACTCAAATTAACACAGAGCACTGCAAGCTGTAGTAGTAGTGATCAGAGAGAAAGGTAAATGTAAAAAGGAAAAGTAAAACGTGATTAGTTACCTGTATATTCACTGCCCAACTTATTTAGTTTGTTGCAATAATTAAATTACAGTTTGGTAAAGAAATAAGATTAGTGACATGAGTGGGGAATCCAATCCCTGAATAAATATATAGACTAGGGTTATAATGCAAGGGCAAAAAATATCTATATCAAAAAGGGAAAAAAAAGTTGGAATGTGTACATCAATGACATGACAAAAACCTAATTTCTGAGGTCATGTGATGCAGAGCGCCTAGAAGCAGCACTTCTTCGGGGCTCCCACATTTCACCTGAAATAAATAGTTTCTTTTCCCTACTATCGAGGTATAACGTCAATCGGTCCTAAATTCTAAGCATTTTAAACACTGCTGGCAGCAAAGATTAGCTTTCTACCTGAAGCTAACTGGGAGAACGGTGCTGAAATAACGATGGAAGCGGAGATGAGGCAGGCCGGGATCAAGCACACTCCGCCACCTACTCCCAAGAAATCCACCAAGAAGTCCAAACACCAAAGTTCTGGGGGCTCTACTAAAACCGGCTCTTGCAACACCTCAGGGGTTCCCCTAACTGAAGATCGATTCCTCCAGGAGCTGATGCCATTTAAAGAAACACTGGAAGATAAATCAGCCGATCTTAAATCCCTCAGAGGTGATCTCAGCATGTTATCTATCAGAATGGGGGATTTGGAGGCAAGAACCTCATCCCTAGAGAATTGGAGGGTGAAGATAGATCCTGAAGTGGTACAACTTAAACAGCAACTTAGTAAACTACAGCTAAAGACAGAGGACTTGGAGGGGCAAAGCAGGAGGAATAACTTACTAGTTTTGGGATTACCCGAAACAGAAGAAGGAGCTGATATAATCACTTTCCTCCAGAAATTCTTTACAAAGATTGTTGGCCCGTCTCCCCTCAACCCTCAATACCACCTGGAGCTAGCCCACCGTTCCCTCAGGCTGAAACCCTTGTCTGGTGCTCCCCCAAGGCCTATCATCATCAAGTTCCTCAGTTATCTGGAGAAACAACATGTGCTCACTAAATCAAGGGAGCTTGAAGTTATACTGTGGAATGGGGCTAAACTATGCATAGCCCAGGATCTTCCCTTTGAGATACGCCAAAAACGAGCGGCTTTTCACTCTACGGTCACCAAATTGATAGCTGCAAGCATCCGCTATAAAATGGTGTACCCAGCCAAGTTGCAAGTGATGATTGATGGCGTATGGCATTCCTATGACTCTCCCGAACAAGCAATGACGGATCTCACCACTAAGATGCCTAACTTGTTCAAATCTGGATGAACTCTCTTTGGGACTGCCTGAACTCTAATGTTTGCAATGCTTGTTTAGCTCAATTTTCCTTACCTTTTTGGTTGGCTTATTCTTTCCGGTTCTTGATCCCCCAGGGATAGGCAGTACTGATTAGAGGGGCCTGTGCGAGGCCTCCTAGGCCTGGTCCCATCTCGGGCAGGTAGATATGCGTGGCCCAGTGGGTAATTAGACAGAACTCTCATTCAGCGGGCATTTCTGCTGACTGATTTCAAGGCCGGACCTCTTGGTCCTTTAATTTCTCAGTCCCCCCATCACTTCCTCATTCTCGCGAGGCTGACATTGTTCGTGTCTGGATGTTGTCCCACGGGTCGCGGCAGGGCCTCTATCCTTGGGGCAATTGAACCAATACCTCAGGCTAATCTTTATGATGTCTTTTGGGATAACTGTCATCTCCAAAGTAGGTAGAAATACTTAACTACTTGTTATAGCCATTACAATTTTTTCAGGTGTGAGCAATATAGGAGTCCCCCCCTCTCTTTCTGCATCCTGGTAAACTCCCTGGGTATAGTAGTGTGCATTTTTCTTCTCTCAAGCAGGGTGGTGTGTGGGAAGCTCCGAGATGGAGCTAGCTTGGGAGAGCTGCATAATGCACTAGAGAAGGGGGGGAAGGTAGCATCCCATGGGAGGCATAGCGATTTCTGTTACATTCGTTTTCTCTTGTTGATCTCGATAGTGTTAAAGCACAGTTTCTTCCTTTGCTGTGAACATGAATGCTTAGGCTTTGCCTTCCATCGAATTGCTCCTTATGGGGTTTGGTCCTCTGTAATAATCTTAGATGGGTCTAATATTGCCTTTATACTCATCGGAGGACCTTGTGTATATAGTTGGAGGGGCTTGTGGGGGGTGGGTTTTTTTTTCTGTTCAAAAATCTGTCTTGCTGATTATAAGATCTAATGTTGACATGGCATGGTCAATGTTATTTGTATTTTTCATTAAGGTTTGTTGCTGGGAGAGATGGGTTTGTTATTGTGAAACTCAGTCTCAGGGATGGTTGGGGATGAGAAGCGGGGGAGGGAGTCACACATATTTTATTCAAGGATTTGAAAAGGGGTGGGAGGATATGCCTTCTGACAGGGTTTTTTTCTCTATTATGGTTTACTAGTTCCCTGCCCACAGTGAAACTATATGTCAGCAATTTCACTTAAAATTGCCACGTGGAATGTCAGAGGTGTCAGAAAAATGTCCAAGAGATGCCAGGTTCTCAAGCATTCTGCCCTTTTGAATATTGACATTTTGCTGGTGCAAGAAACTCACTTAATGACCTCTGAAATCAGCGGGTTATGATGACAGGAATACTCCCAGTCTTTGGCAGCAGAAGGCTCCTCGGGGAGCAGAGGGGTGGCATACTGATTAAAAGACAAGTACCGTTCCTGGCAGAGGAATGCCTGACGGACCAAGAGGGCAGATTTGTCATAGTCATGGGTACTCTTAATAATGCTAAAGTAGTACTGGGCTCCATCTATGGTCCAGTGGGAGGAGACCCGGACTTTCTTATGCAGTTAGCTGATAAGTAGATTCCTGCCCTTCCCGATAATAATTGGAGGGAATTGGAATACGGCCCCATCTCAAGATCTAGATAGGTCATACAGACCTTTAAAGCCACTTTCACCCCCGCAGCTTGCTCTGAGGGACTTCATAGACTTGTTAGGGTTATGTGACACTTGGCGCTTGCTAAACCCTTCCAATTGCATGTACACTTTTTATTCCTCAGTTCACCGGACGTGGTCCAGAATTGATTTCATTTTGGTTAGTAACACTCTCATGTCAGACATCATGCAGATGGGGATTGAACCAATTGTTATATCTGACCATTCGGTGGCATAGATCTCAATCACCCCGAATGTACAGGTTCAGAGAGACTCCTCCTAGAGGCTAAACATACAACTCTTGAAGGAAGAGCGCACAGTCTCTCATATTAAATCGCTGATCTCGTCTTTTATGGTAACCAATGCTGGGTCAATTGACAGAGAAGACTTGATATGGTCCTCCTTCAAATGTTTTATTAGGGGAGAATTTATCAAGTTAGCCTCCAGGAGGAAAAAACAGAGAGAGGCCAGGGCTTTAGAACTGTTGAGTCAGATCAGACTTGCAGAAAATATCCTTTCTCGAACATCCACCCAAACAGACTTGGAGACCCTAATGAAACTTAGGAATGAATACTCAGACCTGGTGAGGGAAAAGGTGGAGTATGCTATTTTTAGGACTAAGGCCAGTTACATTGAACAGGGGGACAAACCCGGGAGGATGTTGGCCCTCTGTTTACGTCAAATAGAGGGCTTGAGATGGATCCCAGCATTGTCCTCTCCGGATGGATCACTTAAGACTTCTCCCAGGGACATTTCCCAAATCTTTGAATCCTACTATAGGAACCTATACAATATGGGGACCGACCGGCCTTCCTTTGCCCAAATAGAACAATTTTTAGATGGTCTTCAGTTTCCATCATTGCAGGTCTACCAGCAGGAGTTCTTGATCTCTCCCATTACCCAGGAAGAAGTGGAGAATGCGAGTCAGGATTTGGCCCCTGATAAATCCCCAGGCCCGGACGGTTTCCCCTCTAACTTTTACAAGGATTTTTGAAAGGAGATTGCCCTTTTTCTTAGGAAGTTGTTCAAATATATGTTCACTAATGATCTCCTGGACCATACTCTGCTGGAAGCTACAATTGTTCTGATCCCAAAACCAGACAAACCCCAAAATGAACCAGCCAGCTATCGCCCAATCTCATTACTGAACTATGACATGAAAATCCTAACTAAAATCTTGTCCCATAGAGTTAAGCAGATTTGGGTTAATTTACTGAGTCCTGAACAAGTAGGGTTTGTACAAGGTAGATCTCCAGCTGACCACTTATGTACCCTGTCACACATTTTTGATTCTACCCAAGATTCCCCAGCACCTATGGCCCTCGTCTCATTAGATGCAGAAAAAGCCTTTGACAGGGTTCACTGGGATTTCCTTTGGGCCACCCTTAAAAAAATGGGGTTCCTGGACATGTTCATCCAGTGGATCAGGATGGTCTGCAAGTCTCTCACAGCCAGAATTTTCTGTAACGATGTTTTTTCCTCTCGCTTCCCATTGTTTACGGGCACCAGACAGGGATGCCCCCTCTCTCCCTTCTTGTTTAACCTATATCTAGAACCCCTTCTGCTTTCTATTAAAAATTCCCCCCAAGTAACAGGTTGTTCAATACATCAACAAACTCTGACCCTATCGGCTTATGCGGATGACATACTGTTACACTTAGCCAACCCGGTGGATTCTCTGAGCTCTGTACTACAAATTATTACAAGATTTGGAAAGGTGGCCAACTACAAGCTTAATTTATCTAAATCAACAATTTTCCCGCTAAATGATAACACATTTCGCACTAACTTCACCCATTTTGATATGCAATGGTCCTCTTCGTCACTGAAATATTTAGGTATTTATCTAACTAGAGATCCTGAAACCTTTAAGAAACTAAATTTAGATGATTTGTTCTCCAAAATACAGCAGGATTTCCTGAGGTGGTCCGCCCTCCCTCTATCATTATAAGGCCATATAAATATCATCAAAATGAATGTTTTGCCCTGAATTTTCTACCCTTTAAATCTAATGAATGTCTTCCTCCCTATGTCCTACTTTCAGAAGCTTCACTCAGCCATCACTAAATTTATTTGGCATGGTAAACATCCCAGGCAATCCTTCTCTAAACATTAACCTACCTAAAGAAAAGGGGGGCTCCATCTTCCCAACTTTATGGTATATTATTGGGCTAGTCACCTATCCCAGTTGGGGAGGTGGTATGATGTAAAACCTGATGGCTATGTCCATGTATGGTTGCAGTTGGAAAGGAAATTGATAGACAAATATAAACTCCATTCATACAGAGCCCACTATTATTTCCCTTCTGCTCTAGCCCCTCAATTACAAAGTAGTCCCATAGGGGTTTCTATCAGTGTCCTCTCTCAGTATTGGAAATTCCTTAATATTTCAGTTAGGAGAGATATAGCTCAGCCTCTTACCCTAAACCCCAATATTAAGATTGCTGGTTCCTCAATCCTCTTAGATTGGCTGCCTCAGTTGCAAGACTGTGGGGTGGAAAGTCTCTTTTCCCAAGAGGCCCTCCTCTCCTTGACAGAGATCATGAAGAGGTTTAACATATCCCAGAAACATATATTTAGGGCCTTTCAATTATGACACCTTATGGTCTCTTCTTTTGGCACATCATTCGTTCATTCCCAAACCAAGCCCATTCTGGAACAGATCCAGGAGTATGCAAATAAACCCCACAGTGTGTCTAAGATACACTCTTACTTATTGGATATTAAATACCCGACTCCTTTAAAAGGTTCCAAAATTTGGGACACTTTCTTGCCAGATTCTCCTGGGACTTGGAGCCAGATTTGGGGAGATGTCTACACATACCTTATGGAGGACAGACATAGGTTAACTCAATATCACATTCTAAACAATCTATACTATACACTGGTCAAACTGGCCAGATTAGGCAATCTGACCTCGAATACTTGTACTAGGTGTGGTATTGCTGAAGGTAATCTGATACATGTTCTCTGGCACTGTGGCAAAGTGGCTCCATTATGGTCTTCTATTCAAGCTAAGTTGGACCCACTTCTGGGGATTAATGACTTTTTCACTATTGAAATCTGTATCTTACGGTTGTTTAGTAATATTCAGGTCTCAGAGCATAGGTTCCACATGACTTTAATCTTGATAACAGTGAAAAGACTGGTTCTTAGGCACTGGATGGACCAATTAACTATATCATATGAGGAATGGATCAAAGAGATGTCTCTGTACTTTTAGACTGAGAAAATTATAGCAAGTACCCGGAACTGTATGAAATCTTTTAACAAGAGATGGGGCAAACTGTATGCTCTTTATTTACACTAGTGGTGTAATGAACCACGTCTGAGTGTTTGATTTATGTTAGATGTCAAGAGTTCTGGGCATGACAGATTGAAACCCCTTTTAGTATACCTGCGTACTGTTTTTTTTTTCTGTTTCTTTAAGGCACATCCTGGGGAAGGGAGGTGAGGGGGGCTGGGGGGTACTAAAGAAGCAGGGGTATTGGCTTATTCTAATTTAGTTCATAACTGTAAATCATTTCTTGCTTGAAACTGGATTTTGATTTTGATCTGGTAAATGTTCACGATCAATACCTATGATGTATGCAACCTTTGTGTTATGTTAAAAATGCAATAAAATTTGGAATCTCAAAAAAAAACAATTAATTTCTTAATAATACCACCAGCCCTCATGAAAAGTCACAAATAAAAACATTGAAGAGGACTATTTTCATCATAAAAATCATAATGTTACATATCTCCATAATTTGTGATTCCTCTCTGTTGTCTAATGGGTCATTGTAATCTTTTATCTTGCAGGTGTGAATGCAAAAACTGTGGCCCAATGAAAACAGCACGGGAGAATAGATGCTGTCACTACTACACTGCTGTGACTGTGCAGTTTGAAGATTTTCCACACCTGGAGTGCTTAACCGATCACCCTGGATTTCAGTCTAACAGCCTGGACAAATACATCCTGAGATCTTCACTGCATGCGTGCATACACTATAAAGGTGGGACTCCCCAAGAAGAGTAAGTTCAAGTGCAATGCATGTTGCTGTTTTACACCGCTGGTCACTTTTCATTACAGGCAATTTATGTGCATACGGTGCCAATATTCAGAAATGCATCATGTGGTGTCTAAAAATTTGCACTCTGCATTTCGATGGCATGGGTGCCCTAAGATGCAATACTCTAATAGTGCAATGTGCTGTTCAACTGAATATAGGTACATGTTGGAACAGCGTTAAGCCATATTGTGCAGACCGTATATGGCTCACAGGGAGTGACCCACACCTCATGTTCAGGAAAATTACCCATAAGGCTCCTTATCTTATGGCGCATTATCTTAATGCTTTTTGTGTTAAACCAATGAGATGGACAACTGGGAACAGGATTACACTGCATTCCAGGGTTGGTTTCAGTATCCCAGGCCAGAGTTAAAGAGAGAGTTAGTAACCACAGTTGATGAAGTTCAGCAGCCAGGGGTTCATGTAGTGAGGAATAATGAATTTATCAAGGTGCAGTAGGATTATTGCCAACAGTTTTAGTCAGAGACCCCAATTGGATACAAGGTAGAGATGACAAACACATTTGAGAATTTGAAGTCCAGTGGTTAATCACATTGGCGTGGCAGGGAGCATGGAGTATGTAGTCAGTCACTACCAAGAAACTTGCAACAGCAAGGAAAATCATTAAGGCAGAGCACAGGGGCACCATACTACTTGAGATAACCACAAGAGAGGACTGGATACTGAAACTAATTAAGAGTGAACAATGGTGGTGAGTGCACGGCACAGGCGATGCAAGACAGAGGCAAGCTGCATCTGGCCGCATCTGCTGAGGGACACGGGTGACCTCTGTGCATCCTTTAAGTAGTCTCACAGTGTTCTTCTGAATGGTGACTGTGTACAGCAGGTTTTTCAGTGCTTTATAAAAGAAATTACACATAGGGGATTGCGGGCTTGGTGTTGCTGAAATAAACTACAGGCAGCAGTAGCAGTCAAAATGAGGACTGTATTTTGATGTTCCAGGGAAGCACAATACAGCTGTTATTATGGGTTTAGGGTAAAGTTTGAGCAGGGGCATGTATGCTCTGTGTCACAAGATCAGTTATGATTTGACACTCATTCAACCCTTTCTTTGATTAGCACTCAGGAGCCAGAACCTGCTCCTAGTTTTAGACCACCCTGCCACTCCTTAAGCACTTCTGAATTGAACAAAGGTACAGGTTCTTTTCTACAGTCTCCGAATAATTTTGTACTCAGTGAGTGGCGAGAACAAGGCTGTGTATAATAAAGAGTATTTTCAAGAGAGTGGTGTGTGAAAGGATTGTGTGTTTTATTTAACATCTAGGATCTGAAAATGGATAATAAAATGTAATACTGTGAGTCCTGCGAAATGTATGTGAAGGGAGGGGCACCGATAAAATTGCTTGTGCCAAATGTGCGCTAATTCAAATCCTAGTGAATGAAATAGAAGGCTGAACAAGAGATTAGAGGTGCAATATGAGATCTAGAACTTAGAGAAATTAATTGAAAATCCTGAATTATAAATCAAGAAGAATGGGGAAGGTGCCACAGAATTAATAGCAGGATCAGTGTGCATTAAAGAGACAGAAGGAGGGGATAAAAGGAAAAGGATAATGGAGAAGGAGTTTAAGAATGATTCCTCAGCTATAGAGGAAGGTTGGCATAAAGTACAAGGCAGAATAAAGCCTAAAAGGAGACTATCAATAGGAAGTGTCACATTACAGCTACAAAACAGATATGAAGTATTTGGGGGATATGGGGAATCACAAAAATAAGAAGTTAATTTAGCAGATACTGAGACTCAGGCAATAACAATGGATTGTGAGAACCATAAAGGTGATAAGGCCCCAATAATGTAAACAACTGGGCAAGGGGCTCAGACAGAATCAATGAAATGTGAAAATCATAGAGGCAGTGAGGCCCCAGCAATTGAAATAAATGTTTAAGCAGCACTTATAGACTGTAGAAATCATGCAACTAAGGTGGTCCCAGAGGCTGCAACAGCCCATATGGTCAACAGTTAGAGTAGGGCAGTTACTTGGACAGGAAGAGATATCCTGGTTCTGGTTGACTCAATTATAAAGAATACAGATTTGATCATCTGTAAAGGGAGAAAAGAAAGCATAATGGTGGCCTTTCTCTTGGGAGCAAAAATAAATGATACCAGAAGTAACTTACATGGCTACCTCAAGGGCTCTAAGAATCCTAACACAGTTTTACACTTAAGAATTAATGACATTGGAAGAAGGAGGGAAATGGAAACACAAGGAGATGCTGAGAGGGTAGGTACGACCATTAAGATCATGGGCTGTCAAGTGATACTATCAGAGGTACTACCAGTATCTAGAGCTTCCATGACAAGAACTAGGGAGATCCTGCAGTTCAATGGATGGCTCAAGAGATGGTGTGAGAGGGAAGGCTTTCAGTTTTTGAGCCACTGGGACAGATTCTGAGATCCCTGATTGTCCAGAAATGATGACCTGATCTTAAATCAAGCTGGATCAAATATCCTGAGAAACAGAATCAATTATGGTATAAATAGACATTTAAACTAGGCAGGGAGGGGAAAGGGGAAGGGGAGAACTTCTCCAGTGGTGGAGAAGAAATCACAGCAACTAACAGTAAGGTATGGGAAAATGGTAAAGGCAGATGGAGATTTTTGCTTTTGAATGCAAGAAGTCTGGTTAAAAAGATGGAGGAACTGGAACACTGACTCAGAAGAGATAATATACAGATATGTGCCATCATGGAGACCTGGTGGCAACATGATGACATGTGGGGAAGAGAAATCAGGGACTATAATCTGTATAGCAAGGAGAGAATAGGGAAAGCAGGAGGTGGGATAGCCCTGCATATTTCTGATACTGTTCAGGCTGAGTTGACAGAAGGGGTAACAGTGACACCTTGAAATACATATAGGCAAAGGTATATCGAAAAACAGGACAGAAAATTGTTATAGGATTAGTGTATAGGCCACCAGCTCAAGATCCTATGGTGGACATGGAACTATATCATTTCCTAGATAAACTTGACCCAAACAACAACATTATCATTGTTGGTGACTTTAACATGCCAGGTATTAACTGGAAGCTGTTGGAAGGGAAAACTTTTTCTGAGCGTAACTTCCAGGAAACAATCAATAAAGTGTGTTTAGTCCAATATGTGACAACAGGTACATGAGGAGAGAATATACTCAGTCTGGTCCTTATGGAGTACTGCATGCAGTACTGGAGGTCACACCTTCACAAGGACATTACCAGACTGAGGCAGTCCAGAGAAGGGCAACCAAAATGGTGCAGGGATTGCATCAGCAAACATATGAGGACAGATTAATGGAGCTCAATAAGTATACCCTAGAGCAAAGGAGGGAGAGAGGTGATATGATAGAAACATTCAAACATCTTAAGGGCATTAACAAGGTGAAAGAGTCTAACATGTTTCAATATAAGAAAAATAGCAGGACAAGAGGACACTGCATGAAATTAGAGGGAGGCTGATTAAGGGGTAATGTGAGGAAGTTCTTTTTCACAGAAAGGGTGGTGGATGCATGGAAAGGCCTACCTCAGGAAGTGGTGGATATGAATATAGTGCAGGGCTTCAAACGGGCATAGGATAGGCATAAGGGAGCAATACAGATGAGTATGAATAGATAATCCATTGACAGAGCAAAGGTCGATGGCACATTTATAAGGTAGAAAAACAAATAGGCAGACTGGATGGGTCTTGTGGTCCTTATCTGCCGTCAACTTCTATGTTTCAATGTTTCTATGAATATGAAAACACAATTAGTTAACTGCAATACATTTCACCCACTGCACTGTGACATGAATCTGGTCACTGTAAATTAGGACACCAGGAACATGTCGCCCACAAGTACCGCAGTCCTACTTTCCGCCACAACCTAGCTACCCAACAAGGGACTGCAGGGGAGAAGAGTTAGTTTTTGCATGGAGCTTCACCCCCCACAGCCCCCAACAGTAAATATAATCTCCTCTGGGTCTGCACATGAGTGGGCCAGAGAACAGTGTCAATGGCAAATACACTGTGAGTGCAGAGCACTGTGAAATCCAGCACACCCCTGTCCCTCATGACCTTTTCTCATTGCCCTAATTGTGGTGCCCTGATTGCAGCACCCACCTAACAGTATACCCTGCAATACAATCCCACTACTAGGAAATAGCAATCATGACATGGTCAGATTTGAGATCAGGGAAGAAATTACCAAAATAAATGACTGAACAAAAAATAAAATGCTTTAACAAAGCAAACTTTAACAAAATGAGGCATAAATTGAGAACTTGGAACTGGAAGGCAGAATTTAAGCAAACTGACCATAATGGGATGTGTTAAATCCTCACAAACTAAATTAATTACCTTATTGCAAATTACGTGCCAGAACTAGCGAAATAAAAGGACTGGCAAAACCCCTAAATGGTTTAATAAGACAGTCAGCAGGGCAATAAAAAGGATGAGGAGAGTGTATAAAAGGGCAAAGAAGGACAATATGGTTGATGCTTGGGCAAAATATATATCTGAGGTAAAACAGTGTAAGAAAAAAATCATGAGGAACAAACGTGACTTTGAACTAAGACTGGCAACATCAGTGAAGGGTAATTATAAGGCTTTTTATAATTATATCAACCACAAAAGAGGGGGAAACATTCAGGAAAGCCCACTACAGGATGAAGAAGGAAATCTAGTCAGAGAGGACAATCATAAGGTCCAGCTACTGAACCAGTATTTCAGTTCAGTTTTCAATTGTAAAACTGATAGAGCTGTACTAATCCCTGTGGATCCAACTATACAAAGAATAGAATTAAATGAGAATGAGATAAAACTAGGTTGCATAATATTAATCCTAATAATGCGCCTGGGTCTGATGGGACCCATTCTAGAATGATCAAAGAATTAGCAGATGAATTAGCTGGACCAGTTGCTTGTCTCTTTCAGACCTCACTGAACAACAGGAGTGTGGTGGAGTGCTGGAGGACAGCAGCTGTAGTCCCAATACACAAGAAGGAACATAGAAACCTAATGACAAATTACCACCCTATAAATCTGATGCCAGTCTTAGGGAAAGTGCTAGAGGGTGTTATTAAAGAGGTTTGACAAGTTTTCAAATGCAACTGATGATACAAAACAAGGTTTCTTGAAGGGTTGGTCATGTCAAAACCAATCTCCTTCAGTTCTATGATAAGGTCAGGAGGGCTACTGACAAGGGGAATTCTGTAGATGTGATATGTTTAGACTATCATAAAGCCTTCAACACAGTTCCACACTATGAAATGGTCGAAACATTGCTAAAAGCAGACATTGATAACAATCTAAATTCAGGTTTATGTTATAGGAAACAGCAGGTCAGTATCTGTGGTGTAACATCAGATTGGGCTTGTGTTACGAGTGGGGTACCACAGGGCTCAGTCCTTGGCTTGACTCTGTATAACCTTTATGTAACATCTTTGAATTGTGGACAAGAGGCCTGGACTTCAAAGTTCGCAGACGATACCAAAACTGGTACAATAGTAAACAGCCCATAAGAAGTGGAGAAATTGCTGAAAGGGCTGCTCATATTGGAGGAGTGGGCCAGCACACATAAACCTAGATTCAGCCTTGAAAAATGTGCAGTTATGCACTTAGGAAGGTATAACCTAAAGGTGTAATATGTCTTAAATGATCAAATACTCAATGTAACAACTGAGGAAAAGGACTCTGGTGTGCTTGTGAGTAATGATCTAAAATTCAAGAGCCAATGTCACTGTGGTGCTAGGACTGCAATACAAATTATAAATTGCATTAGAAGGCATATTACTTAAAGGGACAAAAGGGTTGTGATGTCTTTGTATACGTCCCTCATAAGGCCCCACTTGGAATATTGCATCCAATTGTGGTCACCCAGTTCTAAGGGAGAAATTAAAACTATAGAAAGGGTTCAGAGAAATGTGACCAGAATGGTGACCAGTCTTGAAAACCTGACTTATGAGGAAAGGTTGACTAATCTAGGGCAGTACCACTTGGAATATAGAAGGCTTTGGGGTGACCTTTGTCCACTGTTTAGATACCTTAGAAACAATGACCTTTGGGAGTGCCTAGGTTTCCAACTAAAAGACCAGAATTATAACATTAAAGCCCATGGACTACAGCTACAAGGAAACATGTATAATTCCATAATAACACAATACAAATACTATGAAGCATCGCTAAATAAAGAAAGAAAAAGTAATAAAGAACCAAGGTATAAGAACTGTAGAAAGGGAAAGAAAAAGTTAGCCAGACTAGAAAGAAAAGTAAAGAAACAACCAAGGGTAACATATTGGAACTTAACAGACATAGAAGACAGTATAAGAACTATGTAAATACACACAGACAACAGCATCAAAAGGAATTATAGGATACTATGCAAAAAGCAGTAATGGATAAGGATTATAGAAAATATTGGACTTTGTTTGCTATGGGAACCAATATGTATAAAGGACAATATGACTCATATATTGAATCTGATGGCTGAGTGACCAATTTTCAAAGGATATTCTCAGCTGACAACCCAGTAAGAGACATAGGGACAAATGAAATAAATGAACAGTTTGAATGATTTACAATAACAGACATTAGGACAACTATAGAAAGCTTTAAAAAACATAAATCTTTGCTGGCGTGGTGGCGCTGAGGGTTGAGGTACTGGATGCCACAGCTCGCTCCATGCTGGCAACCTGGGTTCAGATGTGAGCCTGAGCTGTCAGGGGTCAGCAAGGGAGGGATAGAATTGAGGGTCCAGAGGACTGCTCTCCTATGTTTTCTCAAAAGCTGGAGCACACACAAATCCCAAAAATAAAATCCAACACAGAGCTACTGTTCTCCTATCCCTGGAGAGGGTTCCAGGGTGCAGTAAGGGACATAGTGCAGCAGACATCGGCATGCTGTGCCTGATGTCATTGCATGCTTGCACTCTGAGGGGCTCAGAAAATGGGATATACCAGCACTGACCATGGCAGCTATATGGCCACAACTTCACCAGCCAATGATGCCTGGATTGAGGCACGTGCCAGTATTGGATCCTGGCTGGGTGAGGGGATATGGGGGGGTTCCTCTCAATGGTACAGCTGCAGATGCCAGCTGGGCATGTCCATTCTCCAAGGTCAGCGGTGAAGGTGGAGCGGTGGCTGGAGACAGCAGGTCAGTGGCTGCAGGAGGAAAAATATAAGTAAGATAAAAAAATAAATAAATAAATCTCCAGGCCCTGACAATATACCAATAGATTTTATAAAACTAAATATAGAATGGTGGGTAGAAGTCCTCACTAATTTTTATAATTAGTCCATCATGTATGCATTCACCCCAGATAGTTGGTTAAGAAGTTATATAGTTCCCCTACATAAAAAAGGCTCTTTCACCGATCCAGCAAATTGTAAGCCTATTAGCCTTTTGGACACCATGTCAAAAATATATGCGAAGGTTCTTCTGAACAGATTAACTGAGTGGCTAAAACAACTTAACTCGATCTCTGAACATTAGGCAGGCTTTCAGAAAAATACTGTAACCATAACCCAAGTTTTTTTCCTCCGTCATGTGATAGGAAAATATTGCAAAATAAAAAAAAAATGTTTTGCCTTTGTAGACTATCCTCGGCTTTTGATACGATATTAAGATCTTTCTTTTGGGAAAAGATGATTAAATTAAGAATAGATTTAAACTTAATAATTTTGATAAAAAGGATATACAATATATGGGTACATGGATAAAAATAAAGTATACTGGATCAGGATCTATCACAGAGAAGGTTATGACAGAAGTAGGTGTCCAACAGGACTGTGTCTTAGCCCTGACCTTATTTAATATAAACAGAAATGACATTATTGCATCACTTGATGAGCCAGGATTTCACCCTCCATAGCTTGGTAAAAGACAACTACCTGTATTAGCCTATGCAGACAACCTAGCAATAATATCTACAAGCAGACTAGGTCTTCAAAGGGCGCTAAATAAAATAGAAACTCAATGCTTGCAACATAACTTAAAACCAAACACAAGGAAAACAAAGGTAATGGTCTTTGGGGATAAGAAGAAATACAGGAAATTAAAATTTATTGGGTGTCAACTTGGACTATGTAACAGAATTCCCATACTTGAGAGTGACTTTTTCTAATAATAAAAAATGGAACAAACACATTCAGATATGTGTTAAAAAACTACAGAACTCTGCAAAAGTTTAAAAATATTTAATTACCTGTATGGGACAATATGGAAATACCCATGATGAAAGCAATAAATGCAAAAATAATAAATCAAGCAATTTATGCTGCAGAAATCTGGGGGGTAGAAAGTACTACCAAAATAGACACCATGCTAAATAAAAAAATACAAACACGTCAACAATTCTTAATAATGCCCCTAGTACATTAGTTAGATCACAACTTGGACAACCAAGTTTTCAATATATGATATGAAGCAGGTTAATAAAATACTCGGTAAAACTAACAACAGAAAAAATACTATTCTCTACTAGGAGAATGTCTAAGGGAAAAAGAACAATTATGTACTCACAAAAAAAAGATTTATACTGTAAATACAAAACGAACACTATTAGAAGAAAATGAACTAAGCCATCTTTTGGTCTTGGTAAAACAAAAAATACATTTGAATCTGGCATATACAAAATACATCTCAAAATAATAACGGATAAATCACAAGAATCAGACTTAAGGGCCATAACAACCTTAAAAGTTGCTACTTGGTTAACTAATACTACAAGAGAACATTCCATAAAACCATATCTGGACATAATGCATAATCCTGAGTATAGGAATTTAATAACACAATACAAATTTGAAACATTCCCCAGTAATATCATAGAAGCAAGATATAATAAAGAACAAAACACGACAAAAAACTGTTATTGCCCATTACAAGAGTTGGAGGATCTAAACTATGTGGTCCTAAAATGTCCATGGTATGAGCAGGCATGCACAAAATAATTGGGGAAATTTATTGGAACACTGTATATCCCAACAAGGTATATTCTAGATCTCTTATTTAATTCAGAGAATCCTGAAATTTTAAATAACTTTGCATTATACCTAAAGGAAATTAAGAAAATAAGGACAAAACATATACAGATATTTTTAGTGCAATAAGATAGTACTATAATGTACATTTTTAAAGAATGAGGTATATGTTTTAAAAAAAAAGCACTCTCAAGATTTTTTTATGTATATTTATGGAAAAATTTATTTTGTCATGTACTTGTTTGTGAATATTGTAATAATGTTATATTTAATTGAAATGTGAATTGCATTTTAAAGTTTCACACTTTTTAATGGCAAATTGATGAGTAAATAAACTTACTTACTTACAGCTGAAAGGGGAAATAAACTCTACAAAGAGTAGGGCAGATTGGTGTAACCAGTGGGTGGTTTCATTTTGAACAGTCCCTCTTTGGAGGTAGTGGGCAGTAAAGACATGTCACAGTTCAAAGTTATGTTAGACAACTAGTGTGTTGGAAGGCGTTATAAAGGAACTCCCCACATGTAAAATGGAGCAAGCTGTCAATAGGTCATTAGGCCTTTCTTGCTCACACAGTACTATGAGAACTATGGCAATACTTTGTTGGAACGGAATCAGGTGAGGATTCAACCAGTATCCCTGATTTTAGGAACAGAGTCTTGTCTTCTGACCTAGGCAGGGAGTGGCAAGCATTAGCAGTAACAGACAATTTGGTAAAGATAACATATATCCCCTGAGTGACAAGGGTACATACACTGAATTTATATCAGTAAGGGAGAAACTGGGGACAGTAAGCCCTATATTAATGATGTTAATTGGGAATACAGTTAAAGGTAATATTAGCAGGAAATCTTAAAACAATCAGAACCCTATGCAGCAAAATAATACATATTTTTTTTAACCAGGAGAGACACACTTAGCAGAAAGCTTGTTTACAGGTGCCACCTGGGAGCACAAGGAAGTTAAGTGACTTGCTCAAGTTCACACAGGATGCAAGTGGGGGCTGTGGGATTCAAACCCAAGTCTCCAGATTTGCAGCTCAGAGCATTAAACCACTGTGCTATACTGCCCCCACTTTGAAATTAGCCGCATACCAACTCTGGGGCAAGATGAGGCTTTGTCCCACCACAGAGACTCCCTCTGTCCCCATCACTGAAGATATCTGAAGATAGCATGTATCACCTGAGTGGCAAGAGTAAATACTGAAACTTATAACAATAAAGGAGAAACTCAGGGCTGTAAGCCCTGTATCAATAAAGTTAATCTGGAGTACAGCAACAAATGGTAAAACTAGAAGGCAGCATTAAAATAGTCCAAACCCTCTGCAGCAAAAATATTTAAACTGAAGCATAGCTTGAGCTGGTAAACTAGCAAGTAACCTTACAGACCAACCAAGCCTTATGCTGCAAATATTCAATGGATACACTTAGAGTTGACTTTATGTGAGTAGCTATAATAGACTTGAGCAGGCTATGAGGCAGATGGTTGATTACAGGGAACTATGCACAGATAAACAGATCAGCTGTGTGGAGTTATGAGATTTACTGACCAAGTTGACTAGTAGTCTGGAGCAGTGCAAGCCCTCAGCAGACAGACGTGAGGCAAGACTGTAATATCAAGCAGTCACAACATTGTAGCAAAGCATCCACAGTGGGGCATTGTGGCTGGTCAAAGACTGACTCCCACAGCTGAAACCCACAGTAGACATCCTTTGCACTGTGGCCCTTAGCACTTTGGACCGCTAGCATGGAGGACCACTAACTCTGATATGTCTTTAACAGGGCAGTGCAGGGATGCTATTGACTGCTACAGTTGTGGGCATTGCTTTGTCTTTCCCAGTCATTGGGACTCAGTTGGGGCTCCCTGGACATCTGTCAGCATCAGTGATGGGGGCAGAGGGAGTCCCTGTGGTGGGACAAAGCCTCCTCTTGCCCACAGCTGGTATGCAGTTGATTTCAAAAGTTTAACATTTTTAGTGCTCGGTTGTGGTTTGAAGTCCTTGGAGTACAGTATAAGAAGGCATGCCAATGCATGGTGTCAGCTGAAGCACAAACAAACAGTGAAGCTGCAGATGATAATGATGATGGCCAGGGGGAGGAAAACATTATGACTCATAGGAGACCAGGTAGAGAGGAAACAAGAATGTCTGTAAGGTGGTAGCCGGTGCACAACACCAACATCTTTCATTCATCACTTCTTTAGCCCACTGACCGCCACACCTCTAAGAAGCCACAAATCCCCAGCCACTTTCACTCCTCCATGTGACAAAAATAGTAGGCAACTGTCACATCGAGGGGAAAAAAAAGCACTCAACTTTCACTGGTTGAGTCCCTGGAAAATGACCAGAAATATTAAGGCAACAGACAAAGAGGCAAAAAAGTTAATGAGCAATTGTTTAAATGCTAGTCACTAACTTGCTGCACAATGCTGGTTTTCAGTTACTAATGGAAGCTGCAGTGCCCAGCTGTACCTGCTTTTCCACAGTTGCTCTTCCTGGTTTGTATAAGAGTTTCTACAAGACTGTGTCACATGCCATGAGAGCATCAGATGTTCCACTCATTCACATCACCACTGTCATGTGGACCAGTGTTCAGGCTTTTGACTACATGGCAGTGACTGCCCATTGGGTCAGTTTCCCCTCTTCATTCCCCTCCTCTTCCTCCTCTGGGTTAGGTTCCAGCAGCAGCAGTAGCAGTAGCTGCAAGTCACTGGGGCTCCCCAACCTCCACAAGAAGGCAGCTTTATGTGTTGCTGGCTTTAACAATAGCCATTGTGCAGAACGCTTGTTACACATCCTTCAGTAGAAGCTTGAAGAGTGTCTGACACCACACTCATTGACTCCTGGTGTTATAGTAGCAGATAATGCAAAGAATATCGTGAAGGCAATTGATGATGGTGATTATACACATGTTCCATGTTTTGTTTACTGTATGAATGTGGTATTCTTAGATAAGGAAGGCACCACTGTGCAGACATGTCTAGGTCTGGCCAAAAATGTTTGTGGTCATTTTAGCCATTGTGTAAAGGCATGTAAGCTGTCATGTAACATTCAGCAGCAGAGTCACCTGCCCCTCCACCACCTGAAACAAAATGTGGTAACACGATGGAACTCCACCTATTACGTGATAGAACAGCTGCTAGAACAACAGAAGACTATATTCCAGTATGCTTTTGAGCATGATATTGGCAAGGGAGAAGTAAACATCAGCACAAACCAGTGGCACCTGATGAAGACCCTTTGCACTTTGTTGAAGCCCTTTGAGGAGGCCACAAGGGTGGTAAGTGCTGATGCAGCTGGTCTAAGCTAGATACTTCCCATCATTGCCATCATTAACCTCTGACTTCTTCATATGAAGGCTCAATATGAGGATAAGGGGGATGCTACTGCTGTTAACCTCATAGAAAGGATAAGATCATGTTTCTGGAATGACACACATTTCAAAAAATGTGTACAAATGACCACTACATCTTGGCTTCTCTTTTGGACCTTTTTTTCAAAGACACATTTGAGACATTCTTTGATGCACAAGAATGCAGTAACAATCAGAAGTCCTATAAAACCTGGCTTATCCATCTGGTTTCTGTATATATGGCACAAAAGAAGAACAGGAACATGAACAGAGTGGAAGAACAACACTCATCAATCACACTGTTAGGCCAAGTGGGGGAGAGGGAAGAAAGAGAATCCCCATATGTTTCCACTGCTACTACTGAATGTCACATGAGTCACTCATTTTTGTCTCCATCTCCAGTCAACCTGCTACTACTGCTGCTACTCCTGCTGCACCCCCCCCCCCACCGAAAGACTATTGATGACAAACCATTATGGAAACAACTGCCTGACTATGATTTGATGAAAAAGTATGGCAGGTCACTTTCTGACACAGTGGTGCCTGAGATGCCAGCAAACAAAATGGTGCAGGATTACCTGGATGAGAAAGTGCCACTAGCAGGAGATGAGCCTGTATTGTACTGGTGCTAAAAAGACCATTTGGCCCTCCTTGACAGATGTAGCTGTTGGGCACTTCACTTTACCACCTGCAAGTATATACTCAAGTGTTGCAGGCAATATTGTCACCATCAAGAGAACATGCTGTACCTTTCAATGCAAAATGTAGGGATGCTCACTTTTTAAAAAATAAGCCTGTGTCTTTCTCAAAACTCATTTGCCATGATTTACAGAAGATGGATCTCTTACACTTCCAGCTGGGCCAACAAAGGAGGATGACAAGGTGGATGGGGAGGGCTTCTGTATACATTAGTTTTTTTGGAACCAGTAGCCTACACACACACACGCACGCACACACACACACACACACACACACACACACACACACATGCACGTGCACACACACACACACACACTGTGAGATGCTGCCATGTTGTCTTTTTCACTTAAACCTTTAGTTTCAACTCATGTATATACTTTTCCAGCCCCTGAGCATATGTACGAGTCAAAAGGTTCCATGCCTAACCTTATTCAAAAAATACCAACTTGGAGCTGAATAAGTTAATGTTTGAATTTTTGACAGGACTAAACAGGCCGCATACATAATTTTTGGAGCAATATTGCCCATGAAGTGTGTACAGCACTAATCCATGGCAGAACTGGCCAATTGTGCCAATGTGCCCCAAAGGGGCTCACAATTTTTTGAACCAGTAGCTCACACTGTGAGATGGTGCACTGTTGTCTTCAATCAGCCTTTAATATTTGGTTTATTTTTGACAGGTCTTTACAAGCCAAATAAGTAGTTTTCAGGCCAACATTGCCAATGTGAAATCATGACAGAACAGGACACTTTGTCCATGTGTGCTACTGTCCCCCCAGTCCTTGCACAATTTTTGGAACCAATAGTTCATATTGTGGGATGCTGAACTGTTGTCTTTAGTCAGTATTTAATGTTTGATGAATTTTTGAGAGATATACACAGGCCAAAAAAATAGTTTTTGAGTCAACGTTACTTATGTGAAACCATGGCAGAACCGAACACCTTGTCCATGTATGCCACTATCCTCCCCACTGGGTGCACAGTTTTAGAACCAGTAGCTCACAATATGGTAAGCTGTATGTTGTCTTCAGTCCATAATTAATGTCTGGTGAATTTTTGATAGGCCTACACAGGCCATGTACATATTTTTTGGGAGGAGGGCAGGGCAATGTTGCTCATGAGACCAGTGTGTATAACACTGATTCATGGTAGAACTGGTATACCATGTATTGGGGTGACCATGATTGAGTGCTTACTAAAAGGGCAACTCAATCACGATGCCTGTGTACAGGGCTACCTGGCAGGGTAGCGAGCAGATACTGGGGTGGGTGAGGTAGGGTGAATGGATGTACGTGCTTATACACGCACGTGGGGGGGAGGAAGATGAGGGAAGGTATGTGGGAGGGGTTGTGGTGGCCAGCTGCCAAGCTGGACCACTAGTGTGGTGAGGTGGGTGGTCACTGGGGAGGTGCAGGGTGCAGGTTTTGGGACCGGAGCAGCACTTTTTTTTTTTATTGTCAGGCGGCTGTGTATTTTCCAAGTTTTTCACACACCCCCAACATGCACCCCCCTGGAATTGAGAATCCATTAGTAGGGGGTGTGGGGGTGAAGCCCCTTGTGGGGAGGGTGCAGGGATCGCAGAACCCTTGCATTAAAAAAACACCCATTGGTCCTGGGTGCTCCATCTTCATCTTTGCCATGAGTGTGCATCACCGAAATTCATTTTTAGCAATGTACACTTGCCATAACGGCGATCTCTATTCTGTGATTGCCATTATGACATGGAACTGGTAGAACCAGATGCACTGTCCATGTGTGGTACTGCCCAATGGGCGCACAATTTTTGGAACCAGTAGCTTATACTGTGGGATGCTGTACAGAGACTCTGTGGGTGTACATATACAGCAGGCCTTACAAATTACAATTACAAACATTTTTTTTGTTTTGTTTTTTATTTGAGCATTGTTACTTAGCCACACACTTTTGTTTATTACTTGTACCAGCATTTTCTGTGTTTGTGACTGACTGAATGGACACAATTTTTGGAACCAGTACACCTCAGTGTGGCCTACTGCTTCATACTGCTGTTTTGGGTGCTTCATCAGCCCAGTCATTTATGATATTCAGTTTACTCATTCTATCTCATGCTTTTTATGGTATGCCCCCATACGGCAACACTATTTCAGCGAAAACATTGATGCTGACAACATCAACGTTTTTGCTGTACTAGTCTGCCTGAGACCCCGGCACTCTGTCTCCCGGTCCTGCATCTCCTCCCCAATCCAACTCCAACTTGGAGTTAGAATCCTAGAGATCGGGGGTGCAGAAGCAGAGTCCCCTGCATGGGGGTTTGGGGGGGCAAAGGCCCCAATGAAAAAACAGCCGAGGTTTCCAGTCAGATTTATGTCAACTGCAAATTGTGTTCGGCATAAATCAGTCACTGTGATGGCAGTCGACAACTTAGTTGTCGAGCCGGCATCATAGAGATGCTTTTTAGTGCTCAAACTAGCACAAACCAGTTTGACCTTAAGAGAATTTTAATGAACTTTACTTGTGTCGACTCTTTTTATAGGCTGGAAAAAAAAAACAGTTAGAAATATTTAAACCAACTTCAAATATTGAGGAGATTGGGGCTGATGGGTTTTACATAGACTTCAGATGGATCCCAGTTTTGTACCATAATACACAGCGAACTAAAGAGAATGACAGAATGAGAAGCGACCTGCTGAAACTTGAAGAATGGTCAGGGGTTTGGCAGTTGAAATTCAATGCAAAGAAGTGCAAGATAATGCATATGGGGCACAAAAACCCTAGCACAATATATCAGTTGGGGGGTGAGGATATAGCATGCACCAAGCAGGAAAGGGATCTTGGGGTTGTCATCTCTGATGACCTCAAGGTAGGGAAACAGTGTGACAAGGCAGCAGGTAAAGCAAATAGGATGCTGGGATGTATAGGCAGGGGCACCACCAGCAGGAAAAGGGAGGTCATAATTCCACTATACAATACACTAGTGAGGCCCCACCTGGAGTACAGTGTACAGTTCTGGAGACCATACCTATGTAAGGACGTAGACAGGGTAGAGAAGGTTCAGAGGAGGGCAACAAAGATGGTGCATGGATTGCATCACAAGTCCTGTGAAGACAGGTTGAAGGAACTGAACATGTACTCCCTGGAAGAGAGGAGGGAGAGAGGGGATATGATAGAGACATACAAGTATCTTACAGGGAGGAACAGGGTGCAGGAAAACACTATTTTTAAGCGAAAAAGATGTTCCAGGACTAGAGGGCATGGGATGAAGTTGGAGGGAGGATGATTCAGAGGAAACATGAGAAAGAATTTCTTCACAGAACGGGTGGTGGACAAGTGGAACACCCTGCCAGAGGAAGTGGTGGGGGCTGAAACAATCACAGGATTTAAGAATGCATGGGATAGACATAAAGGAATTCTGGAGGTCAGGGGTAAGGGGCAACAGACTTCTAGGAAAACAAACTGAACTTACAAGCTCAAATGGGCAGACTGGGTGGGCCATAGGCCCCTTATCTGCCGACACTGTCTATGTATCTATGTATCTATGTATCTATGTATCTAATGCTTGAATTTGTTTCTCTTCTTCTTTTAGTATGTTAGTGCTATATCAGGTATTAGTGTCTTTTTTTAATATTCATATGATTATGGTCCTTTCCTGCCCTATACTGAGCTTGGTTTTTATTAACAGGATTTTTATATATTCCATTTGTTAAGCCCGGTCAATTAGTTGAGTCTCTACATAAACATATTGGGTGTTTATTGATTGAAACATGTTGTTAATCTTTATGTTGTTTATGTTTCTTCTATTTCACTTGAAAGTTTGGTTCGGTCATGGGGATACATTTTCTTTTTGCTGTTATTGTATTTCTTAAAGGAGACAGGAAATTATTTTTTACATAGTTAACTGCCCTTCCATCTTTCTTTCCATGCCAGTTAAGTATTCTGATATGCTCTGATGATTTTTTGATAAATAAATAATCTGACTTTGGGGTACCTTTAGATCTACACTGAGTTCCACTATCCTCACAAGCTACTGCTCTTGATTTTCATATTTCTAAGACATTCTATGACAACACAAACTCCCATTCCATGTGTTCATTTGAATGGCCTGGAATGGATGTTTCTGATGTCACAGAAAGTTCAGGCAGTATGAAAACAGAGAGCAACAACTGCTGAGCACAGAGGGATTCAAGGTAGTTACAAATGCAACAAAATTAGATAATTAATTTAACAAGAAAGGTCAAAAACATATCAGGATACTGGGTAGCCAATAAAAGAACAACTAGAGGGCATCCAGAGGTCTAAAAACTGTTTCCTATCACCTTTAAGTTTGACTGGTATACATTTACATTTGTATGGTTCCTTGTTCTTATTGTTTTTTGATTGTAATTTCAAATTTCAATAAAAATGTTATGATGAAAGAAAAGAACTTTACTGTACATGGTTCGATGGTCAACATTCACCAGGTCAAACTTTAGGAGGTTCACATAGATTTACACTAAAGGTTCATTGCTAAGTTGCACAGCTACCACACAATTCTCTGTTTGTGGGTGCATGTTGTTGTAGACCCTGTGTATAGTACGACATACATTTAACTGCAATGTTTTGTGTTATATATTGACTACTACCTTATGTACCAAGTACTTGTATACATGTTTCAATTATGCAAATTGCTTTGAGTACTGTGGGCAGGCAGGGCCGGATTAAGGGGGGGACAAATGGGGCAAATGCCCCAGGCCCCCTGCCATAGATTGGCCCCCCCAGTAGTCGGAAGTGAGAGACACTTTTAGTAGGTGGACGGTTGGTTTGTAAATCATGCCACCTCCCCCTCGTCACAGCGCGAGTTAAGCACGAGTCAACCTCCCCCCATAGGCCCCCAGCAGATGCTCCTTTAAAACGCTGAGAAAGCAGCGTGACTTCGGAAGAAGCACATTTGTTAAATAAAATAAAAACAGCACAAGCCCCTGCCACAGATAGGCCCCCCAAGCCTACATTGCAGATTTCTCTGCTCCCCTTCCCTCAGGTGGTACAGTACTGGTAAGGATTTGTAATAAATCATGCCTCCCGCATGAGTCAAGCGTGAATCAACACCCCCGGAGCTTGCTCCATAAAACAAAACAAACAAAAAAATGACTTTGGGAGAGGCTTTCTTTAATTAAAAAAAACCAAAACACAAGCCCCCGGACCCTCCTGCTACAGATAGGCCCCCTGGCAAGCCAACATTGCAGAAGATTTCTCTTGTTCCCCCCACCTTCCTCCTCCGTTATTTGCAGCCTGCAGCTAGGGTTGGGTGACTTGCTAGGAAAAACAAACTGGCACTGTGTGGCACAAGAAGTGAAAAAGGCTAACTATGCAAGCACCATGATCTACCTCCTTAGGATACTGACAGGTTTTCCATTTTGTTGAGTCTGGGACTGGACCTGGACCGGTGCAAGTTGCGACCAGACCTGGGCTGCTGCTGCATAATACGAGGAGCGGCGCCTGGACCAGGAGCTTTGCATACAATCCATCTGGGCAGCATTTTTTAAACCACTCTTTCTTGGTGGTTTTTGAGGCTCAGCATGCACTTTGCCAGCGGCAGCACCTGCACTCACTATCTGTACGCCACTGCCACTCTATCGCTAGCAGCATGATTAATCAATGCACTGTTCTAAACTGCCTGCTGCTGCTAAACTAAGGAGTTTCAAAGGGAGCGCCAAGCAACAGCAGACAGCTTGAGTTCAGTAAGTGGCTTAGAAAGTTGATATCTGTATTTTATTTTTATGCTGAGATAATTGATCTGAGCTTGTTCAAAGAAGAGATAAAGGGATGTGGGTGTGTGTGTGTATACATGCATGGATCCTCTAACTCTGAAATAAATGGAATTAATCATTCCTTTGATATCCCATGAGCAGATAAAGGTATGACATCAGTCTGTTTATTTGGAGTCTTAGCATTTGTACATTGAACTGCACACTTCTGTACAATGGGTACATACAGTAACTTACTGTTGTTTGAGACGATATATACCTCTTAGTAAAGCACTTGTTTATTTTGCTTAATTTATTTCCTTAAAATAAACTTGTGATTAAAGAGGTTACTTAAAGATTACTTTGCTTTTCTGAACAGGGTCTAGAGGAGAGCGACTTCAATAAAAGCCCCAAAACTCACCACAGAGCATCTAGACCCCCAGAGCATCTGGAGCCTGGCGGCCTTCATGTCTTGTACAGTACAATAAATATAACATTTACAGACTATGACAACATGACAGGGTGTTGTACTTCGTTACTTTTTTCTCCTGTGAATAATGGGGGTAGTCTCCCGATACGGCGGTTGTTATGGTTAATAAACAATGTGCTCAGTAAATGTTGCGCAAAATAAAACATTTTGGTATGAAAAGTTGGGCGTTTTACATGGTCATCCAAGTTGCGAGTGTCCCAGGCCCCCCTAAGGCTTGATCTGGCCCTGCAGGGCAGGATTCTCAAAAGGGATGCGCCTGTGCTTTCCTGACTTACACACAGGTGCGATTCTGCAAGGGGACCAATGTGCCGGTGCACCCCTGATGCACCAATGCATCGCAGATGTGCTGCATACTGCCCATAATGATATATAGCACATTTGTAGGAGCTGTGAAGGGGGGCGTGCCCATGCATATGGTGTGCAGCCCCATTCATAGCCCAACTAGGAGGCTTATCTCAAGGGCAATTCTGGGGATGTGCCTCCTAGAGATAAGTCTACAACAAGTAGACTTAAGTCACTTGTCACCCACAGGCAGGCTGCCGTACTGCAGGCAGCAGCACAGCAACCTGCCCACACTGCCAGTCCAGAGTGCCCCCCCATCCTGCCCGAACCCCCATTGTGTATCCCGCACCCTGCATTGGCAGAACCCAGGACATTGAAGCCCCCCTTCCCACCTGCATCCCCATAATACTGCTGCTCCCTGTGGTGGTTGTTGCACTGTCATGGAGCCCGCACCCTGCTCATAGTCCCGGTACAATGTCGCACACTGCAGTGGAGGATCCATGTACATAGAACCCCCCCTTCCCTGCCCTCTCCATCCCAGTACACACACACACCATGGATGGCACTCGAAATGACTCACCCTCTGTCCAGCAGCTCCCTTCCCACTCAGGCACCCTCTCCCCACCCCTCTCCCCCCATTCCAACTGGTCCCAATGGCCGGTAGGCAGTACAACCCACCTGCATACCACCACGGCTGCCCACCAACAGAGCTGTCTGAGATTGACAGCTACAGTACTACTGAAAGCCCACTGGTGGACTCTGTCACCAATGGGCTTGCAGTGTGTATTGTACTCTGTTATACACATCTTTGTGATGACAGGGTACAGTGCACACTGCAAGCCCATTGGTCAGCAGAGTCCACCAATGGGCTTTCAGTAGTACTGTAGCAGTGAGTCTTAGACAGCTGTGTCAGTGGGCAGCCATAGTGGAATGCAGGTGGGTCTTTCTGCCTGCCATTTGTTGGGGCTTGCTGGGACGGGGAGTGGGAAGGGTCAAGGCTGAGTGGGTGGGGGGGCACCACTAGACCACCAGGGTTTTCCTTAGTTGGGTCTTATAACAGACGTTGTTCAGGGTCAGGGGCACTGGATCACAAGGGCAATTGGGTCTGGGTGGAGAGTGGGGGTTCTGGTGCCTCACTTCTACTACCACAGTGTGTGGCATGTATCAGGGGATACTGGTGGGGGGAGTCTGTGCTTTGTACAGTACCACCACGCCGAGTGGCATGACAACAGGATGTGGGCAGCGTGGATGGGTTCAGTGTACTGTGCCTGTCCGTCACAGAGAGCGGCTTCATACAGGGGACTCAGGCAGGGAAGGGGGGTGGCAGGAACCAGACAGGTGCTGGGTGCATACCTGTACTGCCGCACATGCAGGGCACCCAGCACATTCCGCCGGGGCATTCCCGCATGGCGCATGCAAATGGGGCCATAATGACAAGCAAATGGCCCCATTGCACCTTGCATGCCTAATGGACCCAGTTCCGTGTTATTGGCCCTGAATGGAATATTTAGGTGCAGTGCATCATGAGATGTACTGCCCAATCGGTTTCCCAGACTGACCGGGGTGTGCGCTGGTGCATCCAGTGCTGGGCGCAGCTGTGGTATTCACAGAAGGGGATGTGCTGGGAGCATTCCCTGGCACATCCTCTGTGAATACTCAGCTGGTGCTCGGTGCATCTCATTTGTGCTAGGGCATCCGAGATGCACCGAGCACAAGTCCTTTGAGAATCCTGCCCTCTATCTCTAAGTATATGTTCTAAGAAAAGCAAGCTATACATTGTGACAACTCCACTGCTTTGTAGAGGGTCTTTAATATTGTGTGCAAAGTAAACCACACATCACTGATGGATATAAACACCCTCAGGTATGCAAACAAAAGTATTATAACTTCAGATCTACAATTTGTGTGATGTGTATTAATTAGCAGGTCTTTCTGAAGAAAGACTCCGGACAGATACCTTGCACACATGTAATGAAAGTAGGTGAGTGGTGGGGATTTGGGTAGTTATTTAAAAACATTAAATATGTTGGCCTTGTATAAGGTACCAGACCATGGATGTATGGCCCTGTACCTTCAGACTGGCCTTGGTAATGAGCGTAGGGGACATGGGTGGAGGTGGGAGTTAGGATTAAAATTGCTGATAGCACAGTTCTAGACTTTGCAGGCACTGGGTTGACAGCTCTAATAGTTCATTTCCAACCTTTGAGGGGTTTCAGTTTTGTGCAGTAGCAACCCAAATGAGCATTAACTTAGTTTTTTGATATAAATGTATGCGTGTATATATTATTTGTAAAAACAAACTTTGCTAAAGCACCAGTTAGGGTAATTTAATGCCACAAAAGTAGTGAAATGTGGCATTTGGGTTTCCAACCCTAACTCCCCACTCCAAACCCCCAAGCAGCAAAAGGAAAAAAAAACATTAGGGTATTAGGTCTCTGGGGTCTTTGTAAATAAGTGGAATGTTCACTCATAACATGAGCCTTTACCATACTCATACACTGAATTTCCAGTATAGCCTTCTTATTACCACACCTCATGAACTGGTTGGCGAAAATTTTCAAATCCCAACCAAAACATCATTCCACATCACTGAAACCCCATTCCATGCCAAAAAGTGAGAAAACACAGTTTGGCCATAATTTGAAAAAAAAAAACAGCTGTCACGTGCATGAGGTAGTACGAAAAAATTACTTTGTTGATAATCTGGGGTAAAAATATTTAAAATTAAAAAAGTAACAAGTAACCATAGAAAAATCTCAACATATGCTCACAACTTTGTCATTTTTACATATTTTGATCCCATATTTTCAACATAGCCTTTTTATGACCCCACTTCATGAACACAGGTGGTGAAAATGTTTAAATCCTGCCCAAATCGTGATTTTTCCAAGCACTGGGAAATGACCTTTTGGGTCAGATTTCCATAATTCCAATGCTATTGTTCATGAGGAGGTGTTCCAAAAAGGCCATGCTGGTAATTTGGTTCCTTATATTCAAAAATGAAGTAATGAAATCAGACTTCAGAATACCATTGAAATACATTAATCTACACTTACCTTATATTCTCATTTTGCAGTCACTGGCTGTAGCAGCAAGACATATCTTCAATCAAAGGGTGGAGCTACACTGTGGAATCTCATCAAGTGACTGAGGGTGTGTGGAGTGGTGGCTGCTGAACGAGTGGTCAGGATGGGGTGGGTGAAAGGATGCTTGGGGGGTCAGATCGCCGATGGATCTTTTTTTTTTTTTACAGGTTAAAAAAAAAGATTGAGGAGGGTAAATTGTCTTTATTACAGGAGAACAGACGCCAACACTGGAGATCAGGCACCCCAGTGTTGGAAGGATCTTTGGTGACACCAGGTGGGCACCACACATAAGGGGAAGGGCAACCTGGATGTATGAGGGCAAGAGAAGCAATACTGGGTGTGGACATCCTTGGTCTGCTAAATAGATAGATAGATAGACAGATAGATAGACAGACAGAGAGGTGGTGGTGGGGCAGATCACTGATGGATGTTTCTTTTTTACTTAAAAAAACAAATGAAAAGATCAAAAAGGCATGGTTTTCATTATTACAGGGGAACAGAAGCTGATGAAGGATGTTTTCTTTATTACAGGGAAACAGAAGCTGACACTGGGGTGTCGGTAACCCAGTGTCGGGAGGATCTCCAGCAGTGCTGGAGGTGGACACCCTGGTGATGCCACACATAACAGGAAGGGTGACCTAAAGGGGAGTAGGGCAAGAGAAACGGAACTTGGGGTGGGTTCCACAGTCCACTTATTTAATACATAACTGCATAGATAGATAGATAGATAGATAGATAGATAGATATATGGATGGATGGATGGATGGATGGACGGATGGATGGACGGACAGACGGACGGATGGACAGACAGACAGACATGCAGATAAACAGAGTTTAAGGTTTAAATTACAAAAAGTAAGAGCTGTGGAAAAAAAATCTAGGTCCACCCTGTTCTTTCATGACCTGACTTTTTTCTTTCATGAATGCAAAAGAACTCAATAAAGAAGAATCTCAGCTTACAAAAAAAAATGGTGAAAAGCAACTGTCTAAATTGTTCTTTTGTGAGAAATCATTTTCTTTCATGAGATTTTTATGAGCTCATGAAAGTTTTTTTGTTACAATTTTGTTGTTGTTTTGCCATGCACTTCCACAGCAACATACACACATGCATCTATGGATGTATGGTAGAGCAGGGCACAGAAGAGTCTATGCACCTACAGACAAATGAGGATATGATTATACTAATTCAAAAAGTAAGGCAATTCATTGCAAAAACCACATTAATGCAACATTTAGGGTTCAGCCTAAAGCAACAAAAGTAAGGAAATGTGGTTTTAGGGTGTCCAACTCTAAAACCCCACCCTGAAGCAAATCAGGGGTGCAGTCTTCCTTGTGGTTGTAATCACTAAAGCTCACCCCATTGTGCTAGCAAGAAAGATCAGATATGATGGACACAGGTGTGTATGTTTCAGGAATATATAGAATGGGGTGAGCTTTAGGATTGACAACCCCAAGGAAGACTGCACATCTGATTTATTTCAGGGGTTGGGGTAGGGTTTTAGGGTTGGAAACCCTAAAACCAGTATCCAGTTAACATGGCGACCTTGATTGAGTGCTTTCAGATAGAAAATCACAACATCTGTGTTTTGGGCTATCTGGCAGGGTAGCAACCAGATACAGGGGTAGGTGAGTACAGAGACAGGATGTCGCTATATATATACATGCATGCGGGGGGGACCACGCCACATGATGGGTGGAAAGGGACGGAGGGTATGTGGGGTGTAGTGTGGTGATCTGCTGCCGAGCTGGCAGTGTGGTGTGGTGGGTAGGTGGTAGGCTGGGGTTAGGAGGGTGCCGGGTTTGGATCTGTGCACAATATTTTTTTGCGTAGGGTGGGGGTTTTAATTTTTTTTAAGTTTTACATCCCCACCGACATGCACCCCCCCAGAGTTGAGAATCCTTAAGTAGGGGGATGCAGCCCCCCGGATAACACAGAAAACCAGTTGCCAGTTTTCTAGCTATTGTGAGTATACATCACCGTAATTCATTTTTGGCGATGTACACTCACCCAAACAGCGATTGCCCTTCCATGATTGCTGTTTTCACATAGAACCCCTAAAACCACATTTCCCTACATTTGTCACTTTAGGCTGAACCCTAAATGCTGCATTAATGCAGTTTTTGCAAAGAAATGTATTATAGGGGTGCAGCAGCACTCCCATATAAAGGGTTGAGTAGCCTGTTTAATGTTAAACCCCTAACTTTACACATTAATGTATTTGGCTCTGTTTGACAAAATGAGCTGAAACTGCAGTTGTTGTCTAGGAGGCAAGGTCTTGATGTGTGGAAGTTTTTGTGACGGCAGCTTGTGCGGATTCTGAGATCTGTAGTTGTCATTTTTGGGGAAAAACTAATTTTGTTCTATACTTAACATGTTTTGGTTTTCTTTGCACTTCCCTACAGCCTACATGGAATATAATTTTTTCTCCAAAGTTGCAGGGGACATGTGTCATGTCCTAAGGTAGTGCCTTTGCCAGGTCTGGTGAAACAATATTAAAGGGTTCCTGAGTTATAAGGCTTTAAATGTTAGTGGTTTCTGCCCTGCACATGCGCAGTAGGGTTTTAGAGATAACATTCTGTGGTGAAAATAAAAATTTGATGCCACAAATGCGTGTTTTTGATTTTGTGCTACTTGTTTGGCAGGGCACCAAATATTTTTTGTGCCGTGCCAACTGCCATCTTGTTGATTTTTTCCACGAACTAACAAACATGAAAAATACATAAAAATGCTGGGATTTAAAACAGAAACATCAGAACCCAGCAAAACGGGACCCATTTAGATAGATTCTAATGTTTGTTTGTTAACATTATGGCCATAAATACATTTTCTAGGTACCCAAAATCCCAAGTACCCAGCTTAATGAGAAAAGTGCTGCCCCCACATTCTCTGTATAAAAAAAGTGGGAATTTCTTCACTTCAGCAGCTGCAGCTGAACTCATGCTGCTGGCTGTAGTGTGAGTTGTGAGCTGCTGTTTCCCTGGTGTTTGGTGGTGCCACCCCCACATACTCCACTGCTGTTCCTGGCAATGTGTGATGTTCCCCTGGTGTCTAGTGGGCCCATATCCTCCAATTGCTGCCCCCTTCATAATCTAAACTTTCCCTGGTGCCTAGTAGCACCTCTCATCCACTGATTGCTGTCCCCCTATTCATGTATTTCCCCAGTGTCTAGTGGTATTCCCCACACACAGATCATTCTCCCTGTGAATAAATAAATAAATATTTTCCCTTGTGTCTATTGGCACCTCCCACCTGTTGATCACTGTTCTCGAATTCCCTGGTGTCTAGTGGCAACCCCCCCACCTGCCGATTGCCATTCCCAGTATTCCTGGGTTTAGTGGCACCCCCACCTGCCAATCACAGTCCCCATTGTCAAATGTTATATTCCCTGGTATCTAGTGGCACCCCCACCCTCCCATCTGATGCAGAACCTGAAATGAAGAAAACGGTCCTTCAATGTTTTTTTTTTCAAACCTGTAAAAAAAAAGAAAATGGTCCCTCACCGATCAGCGCTCCTTACCCACACTTCCCACTCAGCACCCACCACCCAACACCCCCCAGTACACCCCCACACAACCTCATTCACCTGAACAGGTCCAAGGTTCAAGACCCACTGGCCAATCGAAGACATGTCTTGCTGCAGGAACCTGTGACTGCAATATGAGAAACAAAGATAAATGTGGTTCAATGTATTTCAATAGGGGTTTCAACTTGCATGCATAACATAGCCATTTTTTTACATTTTGACCCCAAATTTTCAAAATGGCCTTTTTTATTTGATTTGATTTTTATTTGTATATGGGTAGGCACACTGGGATGCAATCCCTTTTACAGGTACCACCTGTGATCAATCAAAATGCATTCAAAATTACAACAGACAAAAATTATACTTAATACAAAATATTTAAATAGGAATAAATATTTCATGTCTAGATAAAAGTTACAGTTGAACATAAACTTAAAAGAAATCCTAATACAATTTGGACTGTACACACATTTATATCACAAGAGCTGTAATTCCATGACTAATATGTGTAATTATTGAAGATCACTGTCTAAAAAGCAGCTACACTTAGACAAATCCCTAAAATGTACTTACAAAGCTGCTGTGAACAACCCAGAACTGCCCGTGCCTCTGATTTGTGCTGGGTTATCATTCCATATAGTTGACGCATGATGTGCAAAAGATCTCTGACCACTTAAAGTGTGCATAAATGGAATGTTTAGCATAGTTAAGTCCCCTGAAGATCTAGTATGTAATTTAGAACTTGGAATCTCAAGCTGATTTTTTAATCTTAAAGGTACAGTACACCTGTTTGTTGTGTTTTATGAGTAAATTTAGACATAACAAACTTGTGATACTGTTTGACTGATAACCACCCAAGATTTTCCAATATAGTGCAATGATGTACACTGTTAGTCATCAATAGAGCAAATCTGCCAATTTTGTGCAACAGCACTGATTTCTGTCTTACGATGATATCAGGAGCATTATCCATCACAATGGAGGCATAGTTCAGAATAGGCAGCAAACACTGATTTGCAATAGCCAAGTGCACCTCATCTGTTAGAAAAATACGCAACCTGTATAGTAAAGCGATTTTAAAATGAATCTTAGCTGTGATAGCACTGTGTTTATGATTTGTATGTTAATGTAGGGTTTAAAACTACCCCTAAGTACCTAAAATTATTAACATTTTCATACATGACTCCATCCAATGACTCAACTTGCAAACTGGTACCAATGGCTTTTAGCTTAGCTGAAGTGCCAAATAACATAATTTTTCCTTTTTTGTTTATTTAATACTAATTTGTTATTTATTAACCAATTTTGCTTAACTTTGAGTTCCTTGGTCACAGTTATGTTAAGCCCAGACAATACTCCTCCCTGACAAAAAAACAACAGCATCATCTGCATACATAACTAAGTGCGTATTTTTGACAGATGTAATAACAGAATAAAAAAAATAGAAAATAAAATTGGTCCCAGTATGGAGCCCTGTGGGGACGTCACACTTGACCAATGTCCTGTTGGATATACTGCTTACAATCTTCACCATTTGAAACCTGTTTGAAAGATAATTTAATACCCAAACCAGTGCTGGTGTCCCCACCCCAATACACTTGAGTCTCTCAATGAGAAGGGAATGATCAACTAAATTGAATGGCTTGGTCAAGTCCTTGAACATGGCTCCAATCAGGCACCCTCTCTCCATACCTTCATGGACCACCCTAGTGAACTCGATCAAGGCACTTCAACCCCCTCCCCTTCCCTTCCTAAAACCATGCTGGCATCGTGATAGCAAACCATGTGTTTATATATAATCAGTTAACTGCCCAAAGGCAATCTCCTCTTGCAGTTTAGACAGAGACGACAGACTAGAGATTGGTCTGTAATTTGTAAATTCACTAGTTACATAGAAACATAGAAGTTAACGGCAGATAAGGACTGCAAGGCCCATCCAGTCTACCCATTTGTTTTTCTACTTTATAAAAGTGCCATTGGCCTTTGCTCTGTCAAAGGCCTATCAATTCATACTCATCTGTATTGCTCTCTTATGCCTATCCCATGCCTGTATGAAGCCCTGCACTATATTCATATCCACCACTTCCTGAGGTAGGCAGTTCCATGAATCCACCACCCTTTCTGTGAAAAAGAACTTCCTCACATTCCCCCTTAATTGACCTCCCTCTAATCTCATGCTGTGTCCTCTTGTCCTGCTATTTTTCTTATATTGAAACATGATAGACTCTTTCTCCTTGTTAATGCCCTTAAGGTGTTTGAATGTTTCGATCATATCACCTCTCTCCCTTCTTTGCTCTAGGGTAAACATATTGAGCTCCGTTAATCTGTCCTCATATATTTTCTGATGCAGTCCCTGCAACATTTTGGTTGCCCTTCTCTGGACTGCCTCAATTTGGTTAATGTCCTTGTGAAGGCGTGGCCTCAGTACTGCATGCAGTACTCCAGATGGGTCCTAACAGTGTCTTGTAAAGAGGGATTATTACCTCCTCTTTCAACTTGTGATACCCTACTAATACACCCCAACATCCCCTAGCCTTACCTACTGCTTTAGAGGTCTGCTTGGATGATTTCAGGTCATCAGTGATGATGATGCCTAAGTCTCTTTCTTCCTTTGTGACTGCCAGCAACTCCCCTCCCAGCCTATAGGTGGCTTCAGGGTTTCTCTTCCCTATGTGAATGATCTTGCACTTCTTTGCATTAAACCCCAGTTGCTACTCTTCTGACCATTTTACTAGTTTATCCAGATCTCTTGTCATTCTGACCACCCCATCTGGATCATCTACTCTGTTGCAGATCTTGGTGTCATATGCAAACAGACAAACCTTACCCTCCAGTGTATCTGCAATGCCACTGATGAAGATATTGAGGAGGACTGGCCCCAGGACTGATCCCTGAGGTACCCCACTTGTGACTTGCATCTCTTCTGACTGTATACCATTTACCACCACTCTCTGTTTTCTTCCCATCAACCAGTTTGCCACCCAGTTGACCAACTTCTGACCCACCCCAAGCCTACCCAGCATAATAATCAATCTTCTATGAGAAACAGTATCAAAAGCTTTGCTGAAGTCAAGGTAGGCAACATCAACTGCTCTCTCTTGGTCCACCACTCTGGTTACCTAGTCAAATAAATCTATGATATTAGTTTGACAGGACCTTCATTTTGTAAACCCATGCTGTCTTGGATCCTGTGCTCCTATGGATTCCCGATGTTGCATGATCCTTTCCTTAAGGAGTGCCTCCATCATCTTGCCCACTACTGAGGTAAGACTGACTGGTCTGTAGTTCCCTGCCTCTGCCCTGCAACCACTTTTGTGGAGTGGGATCACATAAGCCCTTCTCCAGTCTTCTGGGACCGCTTCTGTGCTCAGAGACTCACTAAACAGTTCTGATATTAGCTCTGCTAGTTCCACCCTTAGCTCCTTCAGTACCCTGGGATGTATGCCATCAGGTCCCATTGCCTTGTCCACCCTGAGCTTATCAAGCTCTTGTAGTACCCTTTCTTTTGTGAAGGGACTAGTGCACACCTCTGTCCACCCTGTGTCCATGGTGCTGAGCTGTGGGCCCTGCCCTACCTTCTCTTCAGTAAATACTGATCAGAAGTATCTATTTGGGATGGATGCTTTTACGTGGTCCTCCTCCTCACATGCCCCCTTATCTCCTTCGATCTTGGCGATACCCCCTCTGGATTTTCTCCTTTCACTAATGTATCTATAGAAAGTCTTGTCACCTTTTTTTACCATTTGTGCTAGTGTTTCCTCGGTTTGGGTCTTTGTCTGCCTTACTGCCTTCCCTGCTTCCCATAGGGAAGTTTGGCATGCCTCCCTAGCTTCATCCTGCTGCGTTCCCTTATATTTCCTGAAGGCCAGCCTTTTGGCTCTGACCTTTTCTGCTACTGTGTTTGAGAACCAAAGTGGTTTCCTTCTTCTTTAGCACTTTCTTTTCTCTCTAACACAGTGGGATGTTGCTTCAATTATTACATCCTTAATGCCTGCCCACTTTGCCTGTACCCCCTCACCTGTATTTCTTCTTGCCAGGGCTAGCTTAACTCTGTTGGTCATCTTATCAAAGTTAGCTCCTCTGAAGTCTCATATTTTTGCCTTAGAATGGGATGATTTAGTTATAGTGGCAAAATTGAACCATACCATGTGATGGTCACTGGCCCCCAGGTGACCTTCTAGCTGGAGATCTGTGATCCTTTCCCTGTTAGTCAGTACTAGATCTAGGGTAACCCTGTCTCTTGTGGATTGTTGTCCCAGTTGTTTAAGGCCTTCCCCCTGCAGAGAATCCACCATGTGTCTAGTTCTGGCAGATGTTCCTGCTGGTATTGACCAATCTATATCTGACATGTTGAAGTCTCCCATTATCAGAACCTTCCCTTTAGCTGTCATGTTTTGTATATCTTCTAACAGTAATGTGTCTATGTCCTTCCCCTGGTCTGGGGGCCTGTAGACAACTCCAGATTGTATGACTGTCCCATTTCCTGTTTCCAGGGTGACCCACAGTTCTTCTGGCTCCTTCTGTGTACTCTGAATTTCTGTAGCTTTGATATTTTCATTAACATACAGGGCCACTCCACCACCCCTTTTTGCACTTCTGTCTCTTCTGAACAGTACATAGCAAGGTACTGAAGTCTCCCAAGTGTGGTTACTTTTTAACCACATCTCGCTAATTGCTACTATGTCCAGTTTAGCCTCTGTCATTACTGCCTGTAGGTCTGGGATCTTGTTTCCCAGACTGCAAGCATTTGTGTACATGATTTTCCATTGGCCAGATTTCAGTGTGTTAGTTGTTGGGTGAGGTCTGGCGTTTCCCCTGTGAGTTGTATGGGGAGCCAGACCTTTTTCCTTACCTGGTGATGCAAATGAACTGCAAACATGCTGAACTCCTGTTTGACCACTAGCTGAGGGGGGGTGTTCTTCCCATTCAACGTATGGGGTGCTGCACCCCTCTCCCCATTTGCTAGTTTAAATATTCTGCAAAGACATCAAACGTCTGCCTCAATGCACTGACTCCCTCATTAGTCAGATGCAGTCCATCAAATGTAAAGAACGTTCACTCCCAAAACTGTTGCCAGTTACCTACAAAATTGTGCCATTTTTCCTGGCACCAGCCCTTGAGCCACATGTTTTGCTTCCCTATCTCCCCTTCTCTGACCTTCCGTCCATCTGTCCCCCTCTCCCAGACTGGCAGGATCTCAGAGAAGGAGATGGCAGATGAAATGGATGATAGTTTGTCACCCAGCCTGGTCAGGTGTTCCTTGGTCTCCACAACTGATCAGCTGGTGAGATCATTAGTCCCTATGTGTACCAGGACATCAATGTTTTCTCCTGCTTCCTGAACAATTTTAGCAATGCGGTCAGTGTCTCTCCATGCTGATGTGCCTGGGAGACATCTGACCATTACCCCTGGCTGGAGATGGGTATCAACTCCCCGAATCATGGAGTCTCCTATGATCAGAAGTTTTTTGGATTTGTGTTTTACTTTTTTGTTGTGGTTCCTGTTTTGGGTGAGTTTTGTTGTGCTAGCTCCTGTGCTGCAGTGTCCTGATCTTCAATGTCTTCTGCCCCTTTGTTTGACTTCAGAGATAGAGACAGACACCTGTTTGTAGCATCTATATGGTTTGTGGAGGTAATATGTTGGAGAGCACTTAGTGAAGGGGCACCCGATTTGCCCCTCCTAACTATCTGCCAACCTCCCAGACCAACTACCCTCTGCAGTCTAGGTGCTTCTGTTGGATGTTTGGGAAATGGCCGGTGGTTCTTATATTTCCTCTTTAATATGCAATTTGAGGTGTGCAATCTCTGACCATGCTGCCTGAAGCTGAGCCCTATGATCTCCCAATGGCCCAGCATGTAGGACAGTGTCCTAAATCCTGTAAAACTGCCCTTCTGAAAAGTGTTCCACAGTACCTGCAGTTAATGATATCCATTCCAGATAAGTTGCTGGGTTTATAACCTGGTCACAGTAATTAGAAGAAATAAAATGAAAGCAAAAGTTTGATTTTGTGTTTTGCTTGTTTGTTTTTTTTATAACTTGTTATAACAAGTTAAATTACTATTGCCCCTGTAAATGAGGTCACCGTGTGGATGCCCCACTGATCTGCCCCTTCCTGCTTTGCCACAGGAAATGTCATGACTGTGTTACCCTATAAAAGGAGTATAGTGTGGGGTGGTTGGGGATGGGGGTGGGTGGCTGCGCCCTTCCCCTCTGAAAAAAGAAGAGCCATGAACAAAAGAATCAAGGAGGTAAGAGCAGAAACAATCAGCCAGCAACAAATGCAGTAGCCCTGAAAGCTTATCCTAATGATAGATAAAACTGTAAAACCTGTAAAGCACCACCTGTAGTAATTTCACAGAAGATATACCCTGTAAGAAACACTTTGCTACAGAGAAAAATAAAGCAGTAAAAGTAGATATACCTTGCAAAAGACAATTTGAATCAGACGATTACAGCAGTAATCTGTTAGCACACACCTGTAGGCACACCCTGTAATAATGCAGCAGAAGGTTTACCCAGCAACAACAATCTGAATCAGAGAAAAATAAAGCAATAAAATGTTAACAATAAACGATAACAATCCCTGTGAGCACAAAATAAAAATAACACACAGTAAATCTGCTTAGCCAAAAGAAGCCTTAATCCTTTACCTAGCTCTGGTAAGGTTCTTTGCTCTGTCCTTTCAAGCAACCTAGAAGGAAAGAGCTCAGGTGAAGCTAGGTGCCTTGACCAGCAAACCTAGTCTTCCACCTCCTGTAACTGCCTTTATGTAGAATTTTGGATTTTCCATACAGCCTCCCACTTACTTAATTAGTTACACATTGCACTCTATAATGATCCAAATTTGTAACTAATGTGTTGAATTCATTTGCCACTATCAAGGGATCAGTTATTTTTTCACTACCCTTGTTCATAATGAACTCTGATTCAGACCAAGGGTCAGTCATATTATTATTGGTTTTCCAGAATTTAACACTATTTGTCAGTCCCTCTGTCTGTTGTTGCCTTAAATATTGGGCCTTTCTTTTTTTGATCTCAACTTTGCACCTGTTTCTTAAATACCTATAGTTATATAAGTTTAACGCCATTTGGTTCCTCCCGTATGATTTCCATAATTTGTCCCGTCCCTTCATTAATTTAAATACAGATGATATTAACCATTTGGACTTTGTACCTCTAACACATCTTCTGATAAAAGGACCATACAGATCCAGTACCCTAGTAAACTCTGTTATAAAATAATGCAATGCACAGTTTACATCAGGTATTATTTCATGAGAAGACCAATCTATTTTCTGTAGGCTGCCTCTAAACCCAAGACCATCAAAACCTGAAAAGTTTCTAAACTTAGAAACCATAGGTTTAGCTGTTGTTCTATGTGAGTGTTTCCAGAGGCAAAATATAGGATGATGATCGGTAAGTGAATCTAAAATTAAACATTTTAAAATGTGGTTTACTTTATTTGTAAGAAGCCAATCAAGCACAGTGTGCTTCCTTGTTTTTAGATTAAATCTTGTAGGAATATTGATTATTTGCTGGATACCAGTATGTGACAAAGTATCAACCAGCTCAGGTACTCCATTTCCAGATGAGTCGGAGTTGAAAACACCCAGCACAATGGTTTTACCCACAGTGCTGAGGGACAACAACTCAGAAAACTCATGTAGGCCCTCTGTGCTTACTTTTGGAGGTGTATATATACACAGCATTTCTATATACAGTCAATTTCTTAACCTTACCAATAGCAATCTGGATTGACAACAGTTCACAGTACTTAGGAGGGTTAGTTACAATATTTATCTCATGTACAATGTAACTATTCTTAACATAAAACAAAACACCACCTGCCCTTCCTGTCAATCTGTCTTTCCTGTGAATTGTAAACCCAGAAATATTGATTTTGCTATTGGTTATTGAGTCCTGTAGCCACATCTCATTAATTGCCAGGACATCAGGCTGGTAATTTACAATCCATGCCTCAGTTTCATGAAATTTAGAAACAGGGCTGCGAGTATTAAAATGCATACTTCGGATACCATTAATGGCATTGGCAAAATAATCTAAATCTGTTCAGTCATTGTTCATTGGATCAGGGTTACACTCAATATCCCCAGCCCTGAGTAGCAGATTGACCTTAATAGCCTTCACCATAAGGAATAGCATCCCCAGCAACCCCTTAGATGATCTCATTGCATACCCAATATTATAACCCACATATTTATAGCAAACACCCATTGAGTAACTTTGTTGCATGCTATAATCACTTAGCATATACAATTGACCTACAACACTCTGATTATATGTATTCACATACCAATGATGATTACCTGTAACAAAAATAACATCAAATCCCAATACATACAATGCATATATGATCCCAACTATGATTCCCTTATTTGCCATAGTACAGCTCACAAAACTAAGCACCTCACGGCAATAGTCCTATTGCACACAGTCCTTGTCTCTGGTATTACCCGGTATGACTCCAGCATTTACACTTTCCCTCAGCACTTCACTGCTACCGCTTCAAACCTGGATGCAAATTTAAACTGCAGGCTCCCCAAATCAAACAGTGCTGCCACCACTGTGATTGTCTCCTGGAGTAGATGACAAAGTAATTCAGGTGTGCACAGTTCAGGTAGTGATTACAGCCCCCTCGACTGAGGTTCACAGCAGGGCTGGTTGCTTAACAACAGAAACAGTCTTGGCACACAGACTTCAACTAAAAAGCATTACAGGCAGCATGAACACAGTCTCCCCACAGTTATTCTGCAGACACCTTCAAAAGCAATTGCAGCATAATAATTTCAGTCAGGTGAAGTAATTGATGTTTCACTTACTGGGCATAAAGTTCCTTGGAGCCTGCCACACTCCTGTATGACTCTAGCATTTGCACATTCCCTCAGCACTTCACTGCTGCCACTTTATCGGGACCCCACATCATGAACAATATGACTGTCATTAAGCAACTCCCGCCTGAAAGGTGATTTTGCTATCAATTAGAGAATTCACCTTTTGGATGGGATATGAAAACTTTTCCTTCCCTTGTTCATAGGGTGGGGTCATAAGAAGTTTATGTTGAAAATGTGGGGTCAAAATATGCTAAAATGGCAAAGTTGTGACCATTCATTGCAATTTTGCTATGCATGCTAGTAACTTTGGAAATTTTAAATATGTTGACCCAAGATTTTCAACATAACCTTCTTATTATCCCACCTCATGTATGTCACAGCTGTCACTTTTCAAATCCTAGCCAAAATGTGTTTTCACACCAGTGTGCAGAATGACATTTCAGTTGAGCAGAATTATGTTTTGGCAGGGATTCAAAAATACTGTACCTATCTCAGCTTATTTACTTATGGAATGGGGTGAGCGTGAGGACTGATGACCCCAAGACACCCCCCCATGCCTACTGGTGTGTGCAGGGTGGGGGTGGCATGTTAGGTTTGTAAACCCTAAGGCTACATTCAACCCTAACTAGAGCATTAACAAAGTTTTTTGAATTTTAGATAGACAGATAGATAGATAGATAGATAGATAGATAGATAGATAGATAGATAGATAGATAGATAGATAGGAAGGATTGGCTAATCTTACATATCTGAAATATTTCCATGAGTTGTCCTTTACCTCAGTGACCCCATGATTGGCAGCCATGAGTTTGAAGACACTGTGGTCAAGAACAGTAAGTGGAAATATTTTTGGTGTGTTAGGTGAGCCAGTCACCTACCCAATATATACAACTACAGCCTGAAACAGTACATGTTTTGCAAACTTTTTTTAATTTTATTTAAAGTTTTAGTGAGAAATTATTTTTTTGTTTTCTGTTATTTTCATTTTACCTCTGGCTAGTGTTTATGAATGAGCAGCTTACAATAAAGTGAGTTCTCAGCTCACTAGATGATTGCCAGCATTCTTGTATGATGTGATTGGCTAGGCTTTATTGTTAAATATGCATACATAGCATACATTTACTAGTTCAATTTGTTTTGGGATGGCATCTGTGGATGATGAACAGTTAGACATATGACCTGTTTGCATTACTGAATCTTTCTCTTCATGTGACATTATGGTGAATGGATCTTGGCAGTCATAAGCACCTTGTCAGACTAGCTGAGCTTGAAGGAAGGCATCAGGACTATTGTCATGATTTTCACCTGGAGACTTGTTTTAGAGATTCTGGTTTTCATCTTTCTGTGACACTTGGATTAGATGTTTTTTTGCACATTCTGAATGTACTGCATTTATTTTTTATCATATTTTTTCTGTTTTTTAAACCAGTTTATATGTACATTGGTTTAAGGGGTGGCTCAGTTAAAGATAGGAACTAAGATAGGTGAAGCTTCACCATGTGAAAAAATCTAGATTACTAGGTGAAATTATTTCAGTCTGGAAGAAAAGTGAATATAATTCATTTTTTCGGATTCTAAAAATATATTTCTTGCTATTTATATATTTTTTTAAATCACTTGGGCTCCAATATTACTTGAGGGACACCTTGTTGGTAACATAAATTACAGAAGTAAACTGTGCCATCTAGAAATCTGGAATTATGCTTTTCAAAATAACATGCCAAACAAGGTAAGTTTTTTTTCTTTTCATATGGTAAGGGAGATCTGCAAGTGTCCTGCATTAGAAGACACAGGATTAGGTAACATAACAAAAACAGAGGCAAGAAAATTTGCAACACAGTTTAAAAATAAAATCTGAGGAAAGGCATGTATAAAATGTTAAATCAGTAGTCAAAGATGAAAGTTTCTTGTTTGTACATTGACATGTCTTTGCAGGTACAGATATTAGTAGAAAGGCAGGCAAATCATCTTTCCTCTCAGTCTGGAATTTGAAATATTGCTTTTGAATAAAACAAAGTATTGTATACTTTTTTAAGCAATAAAAAATCAGATATCAGCTGTTTTTTCTCAACAGGTACTCTTTTCCTACACATGCAAATTAAAATCAGCAAAATCAAAGTCATCATGCACTGGTTATACAAATTATATATTACATGTCACTGAAAGGCACTACAATTTGAAGATTGGTTAAACATTACAGTAATTGTTGTCTACCTTATTTGATTTGGCCAATCATAGTAGCAAAACAGGAATGCTAAAAAGCAACACATCAAACAGCCTTTCAAAAACAATTGCAAAAGCAGAGTATGCATGTCTAAAAACCTAGGTTAACAATATATCATTTTACATGATGAAGCAGGTATTTTATCCCCAAGTAAAGATGTGCATAGAAAATCAAAGACATCATGCCACAGCGTAATGAGGTTATCCTTTTATTTTTCATGACATGTCATATTTATGGCTAGACTTACAGTTTATGTAACTGAAGTATCTTTCTTGTATTCCAGTTTCTCAGGATGTTGCAGAGCCCTGAAAACAGAAATAGAAAAGTGTTGGTGTTGGGTATGACTACTGGCTTCTAATTGGTATTTTGGTCCCATTTCTTAATACGTTACTTCTGTTCGGTCACTGAAACCAAGACACTAACAACATATTTGAAGTTTAAATAGCTGTGTGGATATAAAACAGTTATTTGAAGATATTACATAAATAGAAAGTATATAATAGTAGTAACACAGAAACATTGACAATGTCAGCAGAAAAAAAGGACCATTGGTTCATCCAATCTGACTTGTTTGACCTTCCTATCCAGGGACCTAATGCTTAGTCAGGATTATTGCCCTCACTCCCCTCTTTACCCCACATTCTACTGCTTCCCCCTCTATAACTATTAAGCCTTTCATTTGTCCCAGCCATGTTTCAAACCATTAATGGTTCTTGTGCCCACCACTTCTTCTAGGCTGTTTTGCAGCTCAACCACTCTCTCTCTGTAAAATAAATATTTTTGACATCCCTTCTGAATCTTCCCCTGGCAGCTTCCACTCATGTCTGTGTATTTTTTTTCAACAGTTCTCTCATATATTTACTCACAATCTTCCTTGTTCACTCATTTCATTAACTTGAAGGTCTCTGTCATATCTCTCTTCTACCTTCTAGTTTCAGTAAATACATGTTCAGGGCCTTAAGCTAATCCTTGTAGGATCTACCCTGCTGTCCATAAATGATTATGGATACCCTGTGCTGCACCATCTCTAGCCTGTCTTTGCCTTTTCTTAGGTGGGGGCTCCAGAACGGATACAGCATTCCAGATGTGGCCTCACCAGTTGTCTGTAGAGAGGCAGTATCATCTCCTTCCTCCTGCTGTTAACCCCCTTCCCAATACACCATAACTTCCTGGTTGCCTTGCTATAGGCCTTGTTACATTGGCCAGACTGTTTTAGGGATTTTCTTGTGATGACTCCCAAGTCCCTTTCTTCAGTGATAGTGTCCAAACTACCTAACCCCAACCAATATTCCATCCTGGATTACTTGTTACTTATTTACATCAGCTTGTACCTTTATGGTGTTGAATTTCAACTGCCAGACTACGGATTTTTTCTCTAGTTTTTGAAGATCCCTCTTGGCAGCTCCCTAACTCCTTCCTCGCTGTCTTCCACATAGCTTAGTGTCATCTTGCCTTGTATTCCTTTTCCTATGTCAGTGATAAATATACAGGATTGAAGTGTACTGGCACCTGGACTAAACCCTGTGGCACCTCACTCATGACCTTGCTCTCCCCTAACTTAACACCATTTACCACCACCCTCCACTGTCTCCCCCAAGACAGCTTTCCACCCATCTAACTAGATATTTCACTGTTTCCATATCCTTTAACTTCCTCAGCAAACTCCTGTGCAGCACAAGGTCAAATGCCTTTCTAAATTCAAAGTAGGGCAAAGCCACTGCTTGCCCCTTGTCCACTCCCTTAGTTACCCAGTCAAAGAACACTAGCAAGTTGTTGTTACAAGACCTCCCTGCCAAGAACCCATGCTGCTTACTATCTTTAACCCATTTCTCTCCAAATAGTCTGAAAGGTCCTCTTTGACTAGTGCTTGCATTAGTTTACTAGTGTGGAGGTAAGACTAATGGGTCTGTAGTTTCCTTGGTGTTCTTCATCTCTTCCACTATGGAACTGTACTATGTGTGCTATCCTCTAGTCTTACAGAACTATGCCTGACAGTAAGAAGCTATAGAATTGCCATGTCAGGGTTCAGCCAGTTCTGATGCTAGATCTCTGAGCACCCTTTGCTGCATCCCATCTGACGCTGAAGTATTATCTATTTTCATGGCTGCTAGTCCTTTTCTGACCCGTTTTCTCATGAACGTCACCTGCCTAATTTCTGGGATTCCTCTTACATCATCCTTTTTCAGCTTTCAGGCTGCTATCTGCTATCCTCCACTGTGATCATAGAGCAAAAGAAAGCTTTAGAACAGCTGTCTTTTGCTCACCCTCCTCTATTACCCTGCCTCCTCCATAAGCCTAATAATTCCCCCTGTCATCATCCTTTTTCCCTAATATATCTGAAGAACTGCCCCCATCCTCCCAAAATACAGTTCTGTGTCTGTTTTTGCATCCCAGACTGCCCTTTTGGTTTCCCTCATCATTAACTTGTATTCACTCCATGTCCCTGAGGCTCACTGTAATTAATGAAGGCCTTTTTAGCTCTCACTGCCTCACCAGCATTATTTCAAATACAGATTGGTCTCTTGTGTCTTTTACTCTTGGTAACCATTCTTCGGCATGACATACTTGCCTCTGGAAGGGCCTTTTAATTACTGCCTACCTCTCTTCTACTCCCTGATTTCATTCCCTCTCCTCAGTTTACCTTTGACTAGTTTCTTCATCTGGTTAAAGTCTAGTAGTAGTAGTAGTAGATGTGCTGCTAGACTGTAACTGACTGTTCTTGAATTTTTTTTCTTTTTATTTAAATTTGTTAACTGGGTAAGGAGCACTGGACCAATAGGCCTTTCTCAGGCTTGACCCAAGCCAAAGGCATACGAACTTGAAAATGTACAAAGCAGTAACATACGACAAGTATTACGAAAACACAATATAATACAAACGTCAAACACAGTTGTAACTTTGTGATTCAAGCAAATAGTGACACAGTCTAATTTTAAATAAACTAAATGAAATGATTGAACAAAGGGACATGTGGGGGTTCAAAAAACCTAGAACTGACATGGGAAAGGCCTTGGAGTCCATTTTAGTTTTGCACGTAGGAGTAAATAATTGAACACATTCTGAGGACTGCAAAGTAGTTTGGGAATCTGAAATAGTTCCTTGGTCCTCAAGAGGGGATGACACATATGGTTACATTTCCTAAACAACCAAAAATATATAATTCAAAACATCAGAGAAAGCCAGTTCAACTGAGAATAAAGAAAATAATGATGAGTAGGAACAAATAAAACAAAGCAAGAGATGTTGTTATAAACTACCTGGAGTTCTTGACTCTGTTTGCCTGACATTGAAGAACAAAATACATATAAAATCAAAAAGTGGAAGGAGAGAACCAAAAGCAATGGCTTTACAAGTATTCATTCAGAAATAACTTAGCCTTTGTTTCTGAAGAATTTAAAGCCACATTGTTATTTTTAAACCAAGTGTTTACAGTGCAAAAATCAAAATTCAACAATGTGGTAATCTCAGAAGAATTCATAGGTCCAGATATTCAAAAGAGTTGAGCCATGTGCAATAGGGTTGCACCTGCACAAATCCGAAATTGCGCCATTCTGCGATATTCAGCAGGAGGCAGTTGTGCCCCCAAAATCATGCTGAGCAACAGCACAATGATAATGAAGGCATGCTCAACCGAAGGGGGAGGAACCATGCATAAACTGCACAGCCCGTTATACAGCCCGGCCATGCAGAGTTATGCATGTAACCCTACCCGCGCCTGCACAAAGTTATGCCAAAAAAGGGGGAACAGGGCCACCCACAGGTGAGCCGCCGCATTGCAGGGTGCGCAATTACAGCTGCTGCCACCTGTGGGTGGCCCTCGACTTGTTCCTGCCACACCTGGCGGCACCCCCATGCCCCATCATGGGCACAGTATCCCCCCAGTCCATATCCCTGGTGGTCCAGTGGACCACGAGTAGCCTGATCATGGGCATAACAGTATTCTTCTCCCAGTAGCCTGATCACAGGTGGCATTCCTCACCATCTCAAGTCTGAATTCCCTGGTGATCTAGTGGACCCCCACCCCACCCACCTACAGAGCCCCCACCACCCGCCTCCCCGTCAGCCAGCAGCACCCCACCACTGCCACCCGCGCCCACCGACTGACAGCTTGGTATGGCTGCACACCCATTGGTTCAGAGCATGAGCCAATGGCGTGAGGCCCATATCGTACTAGTCAGTCCAGATATGTGAATGAATCATTCACATATCTGGACTGTCTAGTACGAGGATATTGCACTACTGGTTCATGCTCTCAACCAATGGGCATGCAGACATACCGAGCTATCAGTCAGGTGGCAGGGCGGCAGGTGGTGGGTGCTGCCAGCTGACGGGGGAGGGTGGTGGGGCTCCATGGGGGGTGGGGTGGGGGTCCACTAGATCACCAGGGATTTGGACTGGGGGTTGAGGAATGTTGCCCGCGATCGGGCTCTGTCTCGGTCCACTGGACCACCAGGGATACTGGACTTTGGGTTACTGATGCCCGTGATCGGGCAACTGGGGGGGTAATACAGCTATGCCTGCGATCGGGCTACTGGGGGGGATACAGTTATGCCCACGATGGGAGTAATCACGGTCCACTGGACCACCAGGGATTGGAGACATGCATTGTCCCTTACAGGATGTCCCGCGATCGGGCTGCAGGGGGGCGTCGGTCACAGACAGCTGCTGCCTGGCAGGGTGCCAGGTGCAAGTCGTCAGGGATCGTCGCACCTGCATGCTAATGGCATTCAAATGGGGTCGTAATCAGATGCAAATGGCCCCCCATGCGCCTTGCATAAATTATGGCCCCATTTGCATGTCACCCTTTGAATATCGCAGGTGCTGTGCATGGCGCAATGGAACTTGTGCCACCATATCTCAATGCTCCACTCTGACCATTTGCACTGGTGCAGTTCCACTGCGCCATTCACAGTAGGGGTGGCCAGGGGGCGATATTCAAAGCAGTTGCGTCATAGCACAACTCCATTGAATATCACCCTGGCCACACCCCTGCACAACTACTTTGAGCGGCGCACAGGCTTGCGCCACAGACTGGCGCAGTTTGAATATCTGGGCCATAGATCTTTTAAAATAATCAGATTGTCTGCATATAAAAATGGTCTCACAATTTGTATAAACCTCAGGAACTGAAGTAATAAACAAACAATAAATAAATAAATAAAAGACATCCTAAAATGGACCAGTGAAGGACTTCACAAGTAACAGAATTAAGAGATGATATTATTAGCCCAGTACCAATTGACTGAATACAGTTTGAAAGATAATTACTAATCCAAGACACAACATTAAGTGAGATTCCCCAAGTTTCCAATTTACAACAATGCAATTTATGATCAGTGAGATCAAATGCCTTGGTCAGGGCCACAAACATGGCCCCATCCATTCGCAATACCACAGAGAACCATGTCAATGAACCTGACAAAAGCAGTACCTGTATCACTCTCCTTCCTAAATCCATGTTGGTGCTTGCAGAACAAGTTCAGATTTTCTAAGTAAACATTGAATTTATTTGATACAATCTTTTTTAAGACCTTACTCAAAGGATTCAAAACAGAAATAGGCTGATAATGAAATAAGTTTTGTTCTAAATTCTCCACTTAATAGTGGTGTTTCATTTGAGATGGTCTGCTGCTTTTTTGTTAGCATTCTGTAATCTTTGTGTTGTGTTTATATACATGGCATTCCAGTCCTTACATCAGGCCTTTCAGCTCTCCTGATAGGCTGCATCATGCATATGTGAACCAGGTCAAATTTCCTCCATATACCTAGGTCCCAGGAGGACCCTACTCTCCAGTTCTTTCTGTGCATCTGAAAAAGTTAGAAGCACACCAGGAGTCCTTTGTGACATCCAGATTAGCTAGTGTTAAGGTAGGCCTTAGTTTGTTGACCCACAGGGTGCTATGATGATTACTATGTTTAATTACAATGCATTTCTAGCAGCAGCAGCAGCAGCAGTAAGAATTCTAAACTATTGGAGTTCGTTTGTTATCTGTTTACTGCTCATTTATTTTAATTTATGGTGCTTCTTTATGGTCCTTGCTTCATTTTCATTTATGCTGCTTAAGTAGACTATGTTTAATTGTCTTTGGCCCATGCTCATTTTTTATGCTTATTGGTAACATCTCCTTAGTGTGCTTAATTTAGACAGTGGAGGTCAAGTTTCACTGCCCCCCCCTTCCTCTCACTCTCTCCCTAAGCACTCCATTGCTATGGATTAGTGAGACAGAGGATGCCAGTATTACATTTTTTCTTGTTCCAGATCTTCCCACTAATCGGCTATATAGAGGAGGCTCAGATCTGCTGCTCAGCAGCATTTTAAATATTGTGCCATGACCTCCCCCAGCCATGCTGCAGCTCCACCCTCCCAAGTGAGGACTGCTCAACACTGGCCCAAATCCTTGGTTCTCCTGGTCCTGCTCTCAAGCCTCCTTCCAAGAAGGATAGTGGAGCATCTGTGGTAGACTTTCCCTTTCTGCCTTGGAGTTCACTGGCCCCTCTCTAGCAGCTGAATGAACCATCTAGCCACACCTGCCTGGTGGATGCACTCATGGCCCATATCTCATCAGCAGCTTCGCAAAGCCAGTCACTGTGAGTAAGCAGAGAGAGAGAGAGAGAGAGAGAGAGAGAGAGAGAGAGAGAGAGAATAAGAATACCCAAGTACCCAGTTTCTGGGAACCATCATCAAGTCTTTCTGGAAGCCTTTCTGGGAGCAAGCAATTAGCCAGCTAGCTTTGCAACTTATCAGCACCTCCCATTCTGTCTAGGCTTAACTAGGCCTCTTGCTAGTCCTACTCCTTGATTGCCATATTACCTCAGCCAAGTACATCAGGGAACCATGCTCCAAACTGAGCGCTCATGCATGGACTTGACCACCAGCTTGCTCATGGCTCACCGGCCCTGATCCTCCATTTTAGGATGTTCAGCTCCTTCTATGGCCACCACACATGCACAGGGTAAGGCAGCCATCATGAGAAAGTCAGAACACCAAAAGAGCATTGTGTGAATCCTTTGTACACTATTGATGCTTATCTAGAAGAGAACACAAGCTCTGACCCTAATTGATTGAATAAGGAGCACTGTTCCTAACAGCCATTGTCTTCTAACGTCCTCTCTCTCTCTCTGATCAACCCAAGGATGAGAAAAAGACCAAAAAAAATTCCTATTAGAGTCTGCATGCATATGTTTGTGGGTTTATGTGCATTATTCCTGGTTGGATGGTTTCTCGACCCAACCAGATGTTGTTGACCTCTTCTGACTCCTATAACACTTATTTTTCTCTCATCTATTCCCAGGTTGTGAAGGCAAAGAAATGGACATCCTGTAGCGCCACCTTGATGTCCCACAAGATGGGGCCTCAATGTCCAGCCTGCCAGCATGAGTGGAAGGAGTCATCTTTAGAACAATCCCCCTCTATGGAACCCAGCAACCCTGGCATGAGTGGTTCCAACTGAATGGAAAATGCTGGGGCTCTGTTCATTAAGACAATGCATGCCATGGCAGCTGTGATGGAGAGTCAACAGAACATCATGTTAAAAGTTATGGAGAGGCTGGAAGCCATAACCAATTCAAATCCTCAGCTGAGCCAAGCCCACAGCTAGAACCAAACCCCATGCAGCCCACAGGCAACCAGGGAAGAACCCCAGAGAACCCTGATGTCCATCCCAATCAGTCTTCCAGGAACGAGGGTGGCACAAAGGGTAATAATGATGATGCCAACTCCAAAATTGATTCAGATGAGGAAAAGGCAGAGCCCATGGACCCTGAGATCCCATTTCTTATCTTAAAACATTTCCCCTTTGATTTAGTCCCAGGTCTAATGAAGGTCATCAAGACCTCAATGGAATTTAACTTCCTTCCTCCCAAACCCGATCAAAACTGTATCCAATGATCCAACAAAAACAAGTCCTTAAGGACTCATTCCCAATTTGCCCAGCAATAGATGGCATTTTTATTAAAGAATTAGAGTATCTGGAGTGGGGGCAAGTCTCTGAAAAGAGAAACATGGACTGAATATATTCAATACAAGAAGACAAAGCAAAGTTGTGGTGTACTGCCCCAACTATTAACCCACAGATTGTGGCCTTGAGCAAGAAAACCATTTTACCCTGTGGTGCAATCTCCCTTAAAGACCCTACCAATAAAATGCTAGAGGACATGTTAAAGAAGCTATTTCAGATAATGGGATTGGCAGCCAGGGCAACCACAACAGCTGTCTATGCTGCCAGGTCTTAGATCCAGTGGCTGGAAGAGTTACTGGAATAGACAAACCACAAGTCTAGTGACACAGAGCTCCTAGAATGTATGCTGGACACAGCAAAGTACATGGGAGACATGGCAGTTGATGCACTCAAACCAAATGCAAGAGCATCTGCCAAGACCAACAGAGCTAGGGCACTATGGCTTAAGCTCCGGGAGGCAGATAATGAATCTAAGACATTACTACAAAATATGCCTTTGAAAGGGAAGTATGCGTTTGGAAAAGGCCTTCAGGAATACCTGAAGCAAATGGAAGAAGGGAAAGATCTGGCTAAGGATAAGCATAGAACAACCTATTTGCCATCTGGACAGCATCAGTTTTGGAGCAATAACAGATTCCAACATAACGTAAAGTAGAGTGCCAACAACAGTTCCTTTTGGAGTAGGGGATACAACAACACCTCCTCCTTTAGGGAAAGAATCCCAGAGACAGCTTCGGAGGCAGAGGTAGAGGAGAAATGCAAAGCAACAATGACGCCTGCTTAGAGGTCACACCAAAACTACTGGTAGTTCCAAAGTCACCACAAAAGCAACACTTCCACCTGGTAGGACAAAGGCTGACCTTATTCCAAGAGCAGTGGCATTACATCACTTTAGACAGATGGGTTCTGGAGGTAATCACAAAGTGTTAAGTGATAGAATTGACAAACAAGCCTGAAAAACACAGACTCATTATTTCTCCTAATGCAAAGAAAAGAACAACTGCTCATCAAGTGCAAAACATCCTGCTGGGCTTGCTCCAAAACAAAGCCATATAGGTAGTGCCAGAGGAAGAGAAATGTATGGGAATCTATTCCATCTCTTTTCTGGATCCCTAAAAAGAATGGAGACTTGTGTCCAATCCTAGACTTAAAATGTCTGAACAAGTTTGTTGTTACACAATGGTTCAAGATGGAAACCCTCAGGTCCACACTCTGGAGCATTCGGGTATTTGACTGCCTGACCTCTATTGACCTGAAAGACGTGTACCTTCATATACCAATAAGACCAGCCCCCTGGAAGTTCCTAAGATTTCATATACTAGCCCAACATTTTCAATACCAGGCACTACCCTTCGGTCTTACATCCGCACCAAGGGTGTTCACAAAAATTTCCATAGTACTAGTGGCCCATTTAAAGTAACAGGGCATCGACATAATACCCTACCTGGACAACTGGCTATACACGCATGAACCAGTGCAGAGTCACAGAGGGACACAACCTTGGTCCATTCAATTCTAAAAGAACATGACTGGGTGGTCAACTTTGAAAAGAGCTCCCAGATACCTTCCCAGTCATTAGATCACACAGGAGTGGAAATCAATAAGGCCAAAGGGAAGATAAGGTCATCTCACAAATAAATCAACATCATCAAAATCTCTCAGGACCACAGAACCACCACCAACCCTACAGTGGGGCAGGTAGCAAAGGTCCTGGCATGCATGGCTTCATGCATTGACTTGGTTCCATGGGCCAAATAGAACATGTGTCCCCTACAAAACTGTCTCCTGAGTCAGGGCTCTCCTTCAGAAAAGAACATGGGAGTAAAAGTCCGATTGTCACAGGTGGTAAAGAAATCCTTGTTATGGTGGACAAGGAAGGACGGCCTAATGCAGGGAGCCCTGCTGGAACATAAGATGTGATACTGGAGATGGATGACAGCCTGACAGGATGGGGCACATGCATGAGCAGCTCATCCGCCCAGGACCCATGGACAAAATCAGAGTTCAAGCTCTCCATAAATGTTCTAGAAATGAGAGCAGCATATCAGGCACTGCAGGCATTTCAGAAAGCAATTGCAGAACAGTCAGTACTCATACGATCAGACAACAAAGTAACAGTGGCCTATATAGCCAGGCAAGGAGGCACAAGGAGCAGAGCCATGCAGAGAGAAGCGACATGGGTCATGCTATGGGAACAAGCTAATCTCAGTCACATTCATGCCACCCACTTGACAGGGAAACTGAATGTCAAGGTGGAATGGCTCAGCAGATAGCAGGTGCATCCTGGAAAGTGGCAACTGCCCCAGAGATCTTTCAGTTAATATACAGGAGACGGGGACCAGTGGCTATAGATCTCATGGCCTCAAGGGCAAGTGCTCAGGTCAACAGATACTTCTCCCGATACAGGGAACAACATTGTCTGGGGATCAATGCACTGTCCTAAGTCTGGACACATGACTGGGCATATGTGTTCCCACCAATCCCCCTGATCCCACAAGTGCTAGTCAAGATTCACCAATCAAGGAGCCTGATAATTGTTATTGCCTGGTTTGTGATGGCAGTAGCCATGACTTTAGACAAATGGAGCATCCCCTCAGACATGACATCCTGATAAAGGGTCCAGTGCTCCACCCGGATCCAAGGAAGCTCAAGATCATGGCTTGGCTCCTGAAAGGCAGAGAGTGCTAAAAGCTGGCTACCATAATTCTGTTATTACAACTATATTGCAATCTAGAAAGCCATCAACTTCATCCACACATAGCAAACAGTGTAACATCTTCTGGATCCTGGAGTAAAGCAAGGGGAGTAGATCCAGAAAGGACAGACATGGCCCTCATCCTGCTATACCTGCAGCAGGGCCTGGACAAAGGACTGTCACCCTCCTCTCTCTGGATGAAGCTATCCACCATAGGTGTGGCCATGGGCTAGGTCAGACAATCCCTATCAGGCTCGCACCCCAATGCTACTAGATTCCTGAAAGCAGCAGAAGCCATCCATCTACAAAAAAGATTGCCAGTAGTTCCCTGGGATCTCACCCTGGTCCTTGACTCCCTCAGTGCACCCCCATTTAAGCCCATCAAAAAACACAGTTGTACTGGACAGGACTCAAGACTTGCTTCCTCATAGCAATAAGTTCCACTCAAAGAATCAGTGAGCTGGGGGCTCTCTCCTGTAAAGAGGCTTACACCGTATTCACCACAGGAGTATACCTGAGAACAGTGCCAGCATTTCATCCCAAAATCATATCCAACTTCCATATTGACCAGACTATTGAGTTACCTCACTTTATGGGGACACCAGATTCCCACATTGGCTAGATGTTAAGAGTACACTGGCTACTTATGTTTCAAGAACACCAACCATACAAAACACCGAAAGACTATTTGTTATCACCCAAGGACATAAACAGGGTATGGCTGTATCCAAATCAACAATAGCAGGATGTTTATAGAGGACTATTGAGGAGACTTACAAAAGAAAAAGCCTCAGTTCACAGGAAGGCACAAAGGCTCACTCAACAAAGGCAAAGGCCACTTCCTGGACAGACAGAGCCAGTGTCTCCACCGAAGATATTTGTTGGGCAGCAACTTGAACTTCCAGTCATACCTTTGCAAGACATTATAGACTCAAGAACCTATAAAGGCAAAGAGCCTCATTTGGAGCAAAGATACTATTGGCAATGTGTCCCACGGGTTCCCGTACTGATTGCTCTGACCCTCCCTGATGGGGAATTCGCTGCTCCTTACATAACCCATGATGTAATGACTGGAGTGTCTTGGATAGAAACATAACAAGATGGGTGTTTACTTTTCTGGTAAAGGTGATTGTGTTAGTTTATATCCATGGCACTGTAAGCCCCCTGTACTGAGTGCTCACTGGGGAACCTGCCTTGGTCAGACATGAGGGATGTGTCATTCAAATAGACTGTATACTTTCCATCCCAGCCAAACCCCTTGGGGGTAAGGGAATTGCAAGACTTTCATATACAGTATATTAGTTTGCTTGCCTTTTTTCCCTTTGCACTAGGTGACTGAGGATAGAGTTGTACGAATAGGGTAATAAATTAATTTAATCGAGTTCATGCCTGAGAGTATTCGGTTTTCTCGGATCTACTACAAAATTCTGACAGTCAGTCTCCCAATCGCCATAAGCCCGAGTTTAGGAAATTGATTGTCAGAAGACCAACAAGGTCTTAGTAATGAGGGGCAAGCCCCTGCATTCCCACATGGGGCTCTGTTCTCACACCCCTAGAATTAAATAAAATAACCAACTCCAAGTAGGAGCAGACCTCAGAGAAGGTTACAACAAGTTATGGGGGGTGAAAGAGCTCCACACAAAAAAGTTGCCTTCTGGGACTACAGCCCGGATCTGAGCACACTGGTGGTCGAGCTGCTAGTGGCTTAGCCCTCCATGCCATGGGAGCAGCTCAGCCAACCACTGTATATTCCCCCCTCTTGTGGTGCACGACTAGAGGCAGGGTAGCGGTTCATCACATCTGCTACCTTACCCCTGCCAGCACCAGCTTCCATCTGTTGGGCAGGTGTGTGTGTCGGGCAGCTGAACTCAGGATCCTGAATGTCAGGATTCTGAGTTTCAATATTTAGTCATACTCCCGTTTTCTCTGCTGTTCTCTGTTAGGGGTTGTTATGATTAATTATTTCTTTCTGCTCTAGAAGTATTGAACTGGAGAGTAAGAGCTCCTAGGACCTAGGTATACTGAGGAAATTTGACTCTTGGTCACATGTGCATCAAATATCTTATCAAGTGGTCTTAAACCCATGATGTAAGGACTGGAGTGCGATGGATATAAGCTAACACAATCACCTTTACCAGGTGAGTAAACAACCATTTTTGAGCATGCTGTAGTAAGTGATGCTCTAAAGAGTTTTGTGTCCAGTATTTGTTTGTAGCTTCTTTATTAGGATTTATAATCCATCATGTGATATTTAGTACAGAATAATGCACTTTACATACTAAGTTTCAGACCAAGTGGTAAGGAGCTAAGGGGGCCTTATTGTTGGCCCATTGCTGCTCCTGCCATCTCACCCATAATATGTCAGATTGTGTCCTTCCAGTATAAGACAGTCTAGGTTATGTTTAAACTGAGCCTTACTACTTGCACAGATAACTTTCTCTGGCAAGTCGTTCCAAGGGGCAACCACTCTCTGGGTCAAAAAAGCCTTTCTCCTATTGGTGTTGTGTTTAATATGTCTTCGCTGGAGTGGGCGAGCCCTAGTACCCTTTTTGTCATTTTTAAACTGAAGGTTTAATTCATTTAGTACATAATCATCCTGCATTACTTCATAACACAGCAACAGGTTCCCTGTAATTCTTCTTATCTCCATGGACATCAGCTGTAATTTGTTTAAGCATTGTTCATACAGAGCTTTATTTAGGTTATATATTGCTTTGGTGGCCTGTCTTTGCACCCTCTCAACATTTGCTACTGCCCCCTTCATAATGGGTCGCCACACAGGGGCTCCATAGTCCAGTATGGGCCTAACATATGCCCTGTACAGTGGCATAATCACCGTTTGACTACGGCTCCTAAAGCTTTTCTTTATATTCCACAGCACTTGTTTAGCTTTAATAATATACTTGTTACAGTGGGCCTGGTATGTTAGGTTGTGGTCTACTAGGATACCCAGGTCTTTTTCCTCATCTGATTTTCATAGTGCTATCCCATTTATATAATAGTCTTCTTCACGGTTCTTTTTACCCAGGTGGATTACACAACATAAACATAAACATAAACGTACATAAACAATATAATATCAAAGCTTATGAAAAAAAGACAAGAAACATCTCCTTGTCAATGTTCAGCAAAATGCCCATGTTTCAAATTCGATTATGTCCTGCATGTTGATCTGATACTGTGCATTAAAAATTGAATTTTGATATTTTCTCTCATAGTCTCATTATTTTGTGTCAGTTTATAAATGCATTATATTCTCTTGGAAAATCCTGTAAAATTTCAAGTATTTAAAAAACAAAGGAGAGAACTAATATTATAACTGCAAAATCATAAGATCAACCAGAAAAAAAAGAAGCTAATGACAGCATAACCCTCATTTGTATTACTGAGTACTTTGAGTCCCCATTTATGTTAACGTGGAAATGATTGCAAGAAACCATCCTCAGTATTCCTCTGCTTGTTGTGATAAAATAGATCTCCCTTCTAATAACACTATAAGTGTAATAAATGGTAACTACACCACCAGAAGCTTCTCAGTCTGTAAGCATAATTCTGGGGTCAGCTGTTCAGTTGGATACATTCATTTAGTAATAGTCAACCATTCTGTCAAAGTTGGACAGACCGGGGTTAACAATTTTTGTTTGACTTGTAAGCTGACACCACTAGAATTCCTGCAAAACATTTTTGATATTTTGATCTCTTGCCAAAAGACTGTCTCCCTAGATCCAAATGAGAGAAACCCATCTCTGAGGTGTGTCCTACCATCTGTTTTTTTTACCTAGGTGCAATTTCCTGCCTAAATGTATTTATTATAGGGCATTCTCAAAATAGATGATAGGGTGTCTCCACACCCCCATAATTTCTCCATCTATCTGACCTGTCCCTAGTGTCATGCTTTATGCATGATGGTGTTAAGAAAAACCTACCCACCACCTTCCACCAAAATTCTCACCAATTATTAGATAACGAGGTTCTGAACACTGCCTCCCACAGTCCCTTCCAGTCCTTATCCTCCAACTGTAGTTGTGTTTCTGTTTTCCAGGCTTGTTTGTTTCCAGTAATCTGTGCACTTTCTATTGCTGGAACCCTGTTGCTGTTGAATTTCTGAACTTGGTGTTTCCTTGTACCGTGATTCATCAGCTTTTTCTGTTTTTCATTCTGTACCCAATATTATGCTTGTTACTATATTTGACAATTTGTTAACACTGACTAGCTGATTTTTGAAGCAGCTGGCTATGGTTTTAGATGAGGCCATCTGTATGTTACATTGAAATATAAATATGCAGCCAATGACAGCAGACAAAGACCAGTGGTTCATCTAGTCTGCCAGAATTCCCTATACAATCCTGGAACCTATTGTCTATCCAGGGTCCTAGCCTCCCCTCCCTCCATTCTCTTTCCCAGTTCTGCCACCCTGAGTGATGACCAATGACTTGCAAAGTTGGAAAACTTTGCTTTGCGAATTAATTCATTAATTCACCTCTTTTCATGAAGTTAATCCATCTCACATAGTTCTAATTTGTAGTGTCATGATAACCTCATGAAATGCAAAGTTGGACCTTGCTGGCAAAGTTTGGTACAAAGGTAAAGTTTGCAATATACTATGGGATTGGAGGTCACATGCTGCTGAAACAAGCTATAAGTTATGAGAAGGCTGTCTTCAGTGCAGTCTTCTGAAGAGAGAGTAGGAGAAAAGTCTTGTGTGCTTGTCTGACAGAAAAAAGTTTGAAAACCATTTAAACCTAGCGTTTTGAGTATAAATCATTCAGAAATGTTTCTAGAGGGCCTTGTGCTGCTAGATTTCTTTTTTTGTGTGTTTCTTTTTTTTCTGATTATTTACTTTGAAGCAGTGGCTTCTGTTTTATCTGTCTGTGCAGCAGTGTGGGATGGGTATGTGTAAAGAAAGGCAGGCAGCCCAGAGAGACAAGAAACTTTTTTGACTAAGCAGGAGGTTTGTGTTATATTTTAGTTTTCTCACTCTTTCTTGTTCATTATTTTGGAACTGTAGTCAGTGAATTCTCACATTTCTGTAGTTTAGTCTGGTATGTTCAAGTGAAATATTTTGTCAGTGTCTTTCTTCAGCAGTTTTAGTTATTTTTAGTTATATTAGTCTTAAAGTAACAGTGTGCTGTCACTTTTTGTTTTACTTACCTCTGTTACCCATGTTGTTATTAATCCCCTGTGGTGTTTAAAAGAAAAGAAAGAAAAAAAAACTTGGGTTGGTTTTAGTGGTATTTTTTCAGATCGCATTGCTGATTCCTGATTCTCTAGAGGGAGGTGTTTTCTGCTGAGTTTAGCCCCGTTACCCCTGTCATGTGTGTTGTATTGTTTTATGAATCCCAGTAGTGTTTTAAAAAGGGAAAATACTTTTTTTAGTTGGTTTTGCTAGATACTATTACCACAGTATAGTATTTTTCAGATCACACTGCTGATTCTCTAGGACCTAGAGTCTAGGTGCAGGTGTTGTCAGCTGCTACTGATAGTTAATCATTTGTTTACCCTGGTTACCTCAGTCATAAGTGGTTGTGTTAATCCCTGTGGTGTTTTATTTTTTCAGATTACTCTCCTGTGCTGATCTCTGATACCCTAGGAGAAGGTATTGTCTGCTCTTGGTATTTATTTGTACTGCAGGTTTTATTTACATTTTGTCATTTTTCATCCCAAATCAAGTTACAAAGCATATAAGAAGGACTGAGACAAGATGTTTTAGTAAACTGAGAGGTGCTGGGGAGGCAGCAAAGAAGTGTTAATGTTTTGTGGGGCAAAATAGTGCTGCAGTTAAAAACAAGGCATTTGTCAATGCCGAATGTTGTCGCGCTGGCATTGCCTTTGGTAGTGCATTGTGGAAACACATGTTTGGCAGGATGTGAAAAATGACAGCTGTACTGTTCATAAGGAGGTGTAAAAAAATGGCAGTGGTAAAAATGTGGCATGTAAGTATTACAAATATGCGAAGTTACAAGGGTGCGTGGGAGATGCGCAACGCACACTTGTAACACAGGCATTTTATGGAGCTTTGGCACCAAATTTTCAACATAGGAATTTTAGCACCTCTACTCATGTACAGTGTCACTGTTGTGTCCTTAAGCTGTCTCAAAAAGTGATTTCACACAGCGACCGCACTATTCTTCACCAGACGTATGAAAACACATTTCAGGCAGGATATGTAAAATGACCGCTTTACTGTTCATCAAGAGGTGTGCAAAATGCCAATGGTGAAAATCTAGAGTGAAAATATTACAAATCCATAACATTACGAGTGTGTATGCAAACTGCGCAATGTATGCTCATAACACAATCATTTTATGGTGTATCATCACCAAATTTTCAACATAGGCATTGTAGGACCTCTGCTCATGAACAGGGTCACTGCCATTTTTGCAATCTGGCCTGAACACTGATTTCCCACAGTCACTGCAGTATTGTCCGCCGGAAGTGCAGAAACACATTTCGGCCAGGATGTGAAAAATGACAACTGTACTGTTTACAAGGAGGTGTAGAAAAATGGCAATGTTGAAAATCTGGCATGAAAATATTGTGAATTCACGAAGTTACGAGCTTGCGTAGCAACTGCGCAACGTGACGCTTAAAACAGTTATTTTGATGCTCAATACTCTACATAGGCTTTTTGAGAGCCCACCGTGAACACTGCCACTGTCTCAGATCATCCATCTCCAAAAGGTGATTTTATGCAGTGACTGCAAAATCACCTTTGGGATGGATTAACGTCAAAGCTGTGACATAATTCATGAGGAGGGGTCCCAAAAACCCCATGTTGAAAATTTGGTGCAAAAATTCCAAAAAATGCCCAAGATATGGAGCAAAGTTGAAAAAACGTATTTATTATACAGCTTACTGGCATTTCCTCAGTTTGCGGTAGGCTTTGTAGAGTGCAGACGTGTTCCCGGTCCAGTGAAGATCATTGCGCCAGACTCCGGAGGTAAGTATGGGGTTGGGGGTGTGTGGGGAACCAGGTTGCACAGTGGGTGGATGTGGGTGGTGGGTAGGGAGAAAATGAGGGACCGTTTTCAGTTTACAGGTACCGAGGGGGAAAAAAACACAGATGTTTTTGTTTTTAAAGGTCATTTCTTTTGTTTGGGGTTACAGTAGCTGATGGGGGATTGGGCACCCCCATCAGCACAGAAGAAGGGGGGGGACATGATGCCAATGGGGAGTGGGTTCCCTGTTGGCACAGTACAACGGGAAGGGGGGGTGGATGCCGACGAGGATTGGGCTCCCCGGTAGGCACATAATTCGCGGGGCAGGGCAAGTGAATCGGGGCTTGGGCACCCTGAAGTCGGCGCTGCTGGCAGTGTAGCAGCCACTGTGCCACCATGCTACTAGCTGGCGAGCACATAGGAAGGGTCCGCTACGTGTGATGGGCATTGCTCGGATTGCAGTGGAAATTTCCTTAGATGTGCTAGCCAGCTTAGTATGCACGGTGTGGTGTCGGCATGCAGGCTGACTGGGGAATGAGGGACGCACCTACTGGTGTGTGCCCTGTATTCGCCCAACAGTGACCGCACCCCCAAATCCCCACTGCCACAAGATTTTGGCTGCGCACGCGCACCAACATAAAAACTATGTCTGCAGCAACACGTCCTATTGGCTCTGGGGCTCATAGCAGCAAAGAAGTAGATGTCGGCAGTGGCATTAGTGTGACAAATTTTTTTCTGCCATATCTGTGGCATCCATACTGGTGGGAGATGTGGGAGGTGACAAGAGGAGCAGCAGTAAACATGGCACAGTGATCAAGGAAGAGGCTTTTGGTGTCTCTGTGTCTGGTGGTGGTAGTGCTAAGCCTGATAGTCTAGAGCTTGAATCAGTGCCTCTGGAAGGAAATCTGAAAAATGTGCATAACACTCAGACTCCTGATGATGAGAGAGTCAGAGAGCCCGGAGATGGTGGTGGTGATGATGAGGAGGACAGAATTGTAGAAGTGAAGGAGGACATCAGAAGCTCTGCTGCTGATGATTTGTTAGATTCCCTATGGGATCTGTAAGAGAAAAAATAAGGAAGGGTGGTGCTGCAGATGATGCAGGGGATCGGGTTTCCAGTTATTTCATCCAACTACCAAAGTCCCCCCCATTTGTGAACTTAATAGTCATCCACAAAAACACAAATTTCCAGTCCTTACACTCATCTGTCCCATTTCCACAGCCATGGTAAATCAAGGGGCACAAAATCCCTAGTTTGGGATTTTTATATAATTGAACCAGCTAATAAGAAAGTCGCTATCTGTCAGCTGTGTCAAGCTTGATTTAGTAGGGGGAAAAAAGGACAGCCAACATGTAGTCACTGAGGGGCAACTGACACACACCTAAAGATCAGGTATCTGTCATATTAGTGTCAACACCAGAAGGAAGCCAGTGAAGGGTGTCCCTGTCACCCATCATCATCATCATTAGCCATGTCATGCAGATGTGGTATGGCAATAGCCCAGGTGGAGGGAGAGCCAGGTGAAGAGGACTACAGAGAGAAGGAGAAGGAGGATACTCTGGGTTGCCTAGTAGTGGGCATAGCAGCAGTGGTTTGTCAAGTAGTACCAACCAGACGCAGAAATGCACAGAAATTGCAGAAATCCCCTCAAACCATTGGTTTTCTTTGAGCAGCAGCACATGTGAATCCCCAGGAGTCAAATACTACACTTCCAACAATGCCACCATGATGAGACCAGCTGCTTGGTAGCCCACCTCCATGAAAAGTCCAGCCTACACTGCATAGAATGCTTGAGCATCAGTCCAAATTCTCTCCCAATCATGGTATTGCACTCAAACTAAATGCAGCAACAGATGAAATGCTGGCAATTGATCTATTGCCCTTCTCTTTTGTTGTGAATGTTGGATTTCAAAGGTTGATGGCCTGTGCCTGTTCTAAATGGCAGATTCCATCAAGAATATAGTTTTTTAACTGTGCCATTCCTGAACTGTATGGGACAGTGTCACAGATAGTAAATCATGCCTGAAGAATTCAACATCACAATATATCCATCTGAGCATGGATATGTGGATCAATTGCAAAACAGCTGGTAGCTCCTATATGTGCATTATAGCACATTGGGCATGGGTACCCTGGGGTAGTATTTGGCTCTGGGCATGGGAAAAAATGCACTAAGCCTGATTGTGGTGGTAGCAGCATTCTAGGTATTCAACAGATTGCCACACTGACAAGAAAGAGTATAAGTGGATCACACACAGGTCAGAAAATGTTGGAAGTGCTCCTTACCGAGACTGACGAGTGGCTTCTACTACATTCACTGAAAGTAGGTTTCATTGTGAGTGATAATGGTTCAAGTGTTGTGAAATGCATCAGTAATGGAGGATTTGTCAGGGTGCCAAGTCTGACACACTGTCTTGATGTCATTGTGCAGGTTTTTCTAACTCATCTTGATATCAAATCCATGTTTACTGTGCCCTATTGCATCTGTGTCAACTTTACCCTTTCCAGAAAGGCCTATGACCGGGCTCCAGAATCTGAAGATACAATACAGACTGCCTCTGCAACATATGAAGTTGGATGTCTTCACTAGCTGAAATTCAGCACTGTATATGATTAAGCATTTGCATGAGCAATATAAAGCCATATCTGAATAGTTACTGCACTATACAAGGCATGACAGTGCCACAGTATCCATATCTCTGACAACAGACCAGTGGTGACAAATGAATGGCCTGATCATGATTGTCAGGCAATTTGAGCATGCAAGATAGGTAGTGAGTGGGGACACTACCTGTATCAGCCAGGCCATTCCACTACTATATGTGCAGAGTAGGGGTGGTGAAACTTGGCAGTTTCACCCCCACGAAACTTCCAGAGAAATCAGGGAACTTTCGTGGAAGTTTCCAAACTTCCAGCTGTGGCAGAGTGGAAAACTTCTGCAAAAGTTGGTAAGTAACAGGTGAAACTTTGCCCATTAATAAGCCCTGAACTGGCTAGTGGTCCCTCCCCCCCACCTGCCCCACATGTAAAAACATATCCCTGGTGGCTATTTTATACTTACTTGTCAATTACCACTAGACTACCAGGGATTAAAATTTAATACGGAGATTGGGAGCGGAGTTACTGTACAATTTCAGCAGCGGCCAGTAGGTGGAGGGGAGGGCCATGAACCACCAGGAATATTTTTATATGTGGGTGGGTGGGGGAGGGAGCACTAGCCATCAGGGGCTTGGGTTAGATAATCACGGCTGCGAGGATTTTCATGAAGTTCGAAATCAATTTCAAACTTCCATGGAAGTGAAAGTCAGACTTTTGCTTAAATTTCACCCATGGAATTTTATTTTCACACACCTCTAGTGCACAGGCAGACACTGGTGAATGTGCAGTAATTGCTGGAAGCAGGTGATGATAGTGGAAATTGTACCTTGATGGAGCACATGCTGCACATCTTAGACTGCAATACGCATATTTCCAGCCTTCTACAGTCTCAAGATTTTGAGATTCCCACCATGCTGGACCCATGTTAAAAACATGAGCTAGCATCAGTAATTTAAGGTGGGTGTGAGCAGGCCCAAAAGTTCACTGATCTTCTAATATGAAGGTTACATGGTGCACAGATGCCAAAGTCACAGTTGTCTAAGGTAAAACATGAAATTCCACACAGGCCATGTGTTGCTACCATACCATATATAGGAGATTTTGTACCAGATGGGAGTTGAAGACATGGAAGAAAAAGAGGAGGAGGAGGCTGACAAGACAGCAGGACTGCACACAACGCAATGCACGAATAATGCATATCTGGAGATCACAAGGCACTTTACCATCAAAGATAACCCCTTGCTATACTGGAGCAGCAAGGTTACTGAGTGGCCAACATTAATTTCAGTTGCAGCTGCCCAGCTTCAAGTGTCAGTGTGAAGTGGTTATTCAGTTTGGCTGGGGTCATTCTGTGGGACAGGTGCACCACTGTCACTTAAAAATGTTGGTGTGCTAACATTTATTAAAATGAATGAGTGACAGATTCTGCACAGCACAATCATGTCTATGTTCCTACCACAAGAAGGTGATGGTGGGGTGAAGATGAAGAGCAAGATGTTAGCATTAGCAAATTGCTTTCTACGGGAGGGCTAAAGCCCAAGGTTCAATGTGGTTAAACAGCTCCTTCCACATTCCTGATAAAAGCAACCCTTCCATGGCAGTTCCTATTTAGCGTGTTGTGAAACCCTCCCCCTTTGCAGGTGCTGGGCTCCTGCATGGCTCATGCGGCTGAGCCTCCTTTCCTTCCTTTTCCTGCTGCCTGCTCATTTTGTCTGTGCTCCCTCTCACTCCTCTCCTTTCTCCATTGCTCATTGCTCCCCCCTTCCCTTTACCTTCATTAGCTTATGTTTGTCTCCCCCCTCCCCATTCTCCTTACCCCCCTTCTCCAGTCTGGTGTCTCATTTCTCCACATTTCCTTGTGGTTTCCCTCTCTTCTCCGTACCTGTTTTTCATTCCTCCCTTGTTGCCATGGCTCCTTTGGGCTGTCCTTCCATTCGGGTCCCTGCTCCACTTGGGGCCATCTCTCTCTGTCCTTGCCTGCTCTTCCTGGGTGCAACATCATCCCCGATGCGCCTGATCGGCTTCCCTGCTGCCTTCATTGCTGCAATCTCCTTTGGTCCATCATACCTTCTTGTCGTTGCGTTGATGACTTTACCCATTTCCCTGCTTCCCGACCACTCTCCCACCTGTGTTGTGTCCTGCTCCCCTGCCCCTCCCTCAGATGCACGCCATTCTCTCAACCACATCTGCAACTCTTTGCTCTGCCTGTCCACTGCACGGCACCCTGCCTTGCCCTGTTGTGCTCCCATTGTGCTCTACATCCTGATGGGGACATCCTTGCTTCACTCTACCTTAGATTCCCTTCACTGTCTTGTGCTTATTACTTTCTAACACTTCTGCCTCATGAAGTCATGCCGTGTAGATGATAGCATAAAATAATCCTGTTAGCAACTGCAATAGAGTCAATAAATGCTCTCAGTATCAGGGTGTGGGACGGGGTATTTATTTTTAAAGCTAGAACTCACATGGAGCTGGTAGCTTGCTGGAGATCAGTGGGTTTTTGAGTTGTTTTTATGTATTTTTTTTTTAATTACACCATTTTCAAGTTATCTGGGGCAGGGGAAGTTACGTGGTCCTTGCCAGTTGGTTTGCAGCATGTTTGGCTGATTTGCCTGACCTGCAGTGCCTGCCAGTGACCTAGGAGGTCTTATCATCTCCAGCATGACTGGCCATCCCAGCAGTGGGAATCCCAACAAGGTTTGCACTGTGCAATGCAACTGTTTCACACAGCCTACTGCTGTTGCATGACAATTCTCTCCCAGGGACTCCAATCCTTTTTATTATTACTTGCCTTGTAGTTTTATGGGATCCCCCATCATTACTTGTTTCTACCCTCCTTGACCAACAGTGACACCATCAACCTGCATAGCACAAACATGCACCACCTCTCCTCCTTGTTCTCTTCCCCATATCTTGTTCTTGTCCTTGTCCTTACTCCCATGTATATTCTTTTGGGCTTCTCGCTCTTCCCGCCAGCACTCCATCTCCATCGCTGCTCCTTCCTATGCCAGTAGCCCTCCATCACATTCTCCTCTCCTCTGGTGTCCGTATTCTCTCAGTACTTACTTTGCTCTGTCATTTACTGCAAGCAACCTTCCCTAGCAGTTTTGTCCGCCACCAATACTATCCATGCTTCTACCCCCATTTGTTCCATTTCCTTGTCTCAGTGTTCATATACCCTGTTAAGCCTATTGCTTCTGGATATACCCAATGGTACCCCTAATGCTTCATACCTTTCCAGCACTCAAAACCCCCTGTGCCTCCTCTACCGTGCTGATTGGGCTCCTGCTCATTCCTACCTCTCCTCCGGATCCCAAGTTGTCATTGTGCACCTGTTTTAACCCCACCTAGCTTCTGCCATCCCCTGCTGCCTGACTGTTGCCTGCCATACTACCCATTTTGGTATCTGTATCTACTGCTGATCCAACCTTGCCCACCTTCCCATCCCTACTGTACATCTCTCCACTATGCTAGGTAGATCATATCTCAGGTTAAATATTTATCCCTATACGTATCGCCAATTATGCACCTTATACTATCTCAATGTGATCTGTTCCACTTTATGTTATTGTCACTTGCTTGTACTGTATTATCTTCAGGACTGTCTCATCCTCATGTATTTCAACTGCATATGCAATGTACTTGTCTCGCTATCTTATACATACTCTCCCGGGTCGTGCCTGAAAATAGTCAATTATGGCTAGTGCACTTACCCAGTAAACAAAAACTAAATAAATAAATAAACATTTTGTCTGTCCCTCTCTAATACAGTGCTCCTTCCCTATCTTTCCTGTATTTTTGCCATTGTCCATTCTATGTGCTTCATATGTTTCCTGTTCCCCGCTGTACTGATCCTCCCCCTGCTACCTGGTCGCATTCCTTATGTCCTCCTTTTTTCTGTTGCTTACTTTACTACATAGCAGTTAGCTGCTCTTTCCTTGTACAGCCAATACCAGCAGTTTTCCGGTCTCCGTCCCTATCTCTGCCTTTTGAGGCATCAAGCGTAGGCAGGCCTGCCCTGTCTCTTAGGGATGGGAGTCTGTTTCAATCCATCTGCCATCTTACTCTGCTAGATTTTCTACCTGCAACTACCAGTCATACCAACATCCCAACATCCTCCATCCCTAACTCTGCCTTTTGCGGTATTGAGTGAAGGTGGGATTGCACTGTCTATCAGGGATGGGAGCATGCCTCTTCAACCTCCAGTCCAGTCAATTCTATTCCATATCATCAGCCTGCAGTCTCTGTCCCTATCTCTGCCAGGTGAGGCATCGGGTGAAGTTAGCTCACCCTGACTGCTGGGGCTAGGAGTCTGTAACTTCAGTCTATTGTTTCAACCATATGCATGCTATACCAGAATTTTGGTTGATACTTCCCTTCAGGAACAGGACCACCAAACACCTTTTGCCTCCAATCTTTTATCTCACCCAACTGCATCCTATAGGTCTATGGAATTGATGTACTCCCCCTTGCCTTTGGCCTCCTCATGTTCTGGATTTGAACCCTGCCAGCTCATTCAGTTTTCAACTCCCCCTGATCTATCAGACTCCTGGACTTCCTTCCTGCTTGCCTTCCACTTTCTCCTGTACTCCTGTGCATCATCATTGTGGCTTGCCATCTGGCTCAACCATCTCCACTCTCAGCTCTGAGTGGCCATCTCTTCCCTCATTGCTGCTCTGGATGATTCTGATTCATACTTGCCTTCCTCTTGGACACATCTGCCCACATCCCCTTTTGCTTCCTGCTGGATACGTGACATTTGCTCATCTTCGAGGACATGGGCCTGTGCCCTTTTACTGTTTTTCCATTTGGCTGCCCTCATCTCCGGCCAGACATCTACCATTGGTGATTTAAATGACACTTTTTTTTCCTATCAGCAATTCCAGTTTGCCATCTTTTTCGAAGGTTGAAACCTATTCCTCATTGACACCACACCTTGCTACCTATTTGCCATCTCCTTCGGAGGTGACAACCTATTCCACATCACCACAGCACATTGCTGCCTGCAATTCCAACTCACCATCTCCTTCGGTAGTGGGGACCCATTCCCCATCACTGCTGCACTTTTCCTGTCAGCTGTTCCAGTTCGCTATCTCCTTCGGAGGTGGGAACCCATTCCCCATCCCTACTGCACCTTGGTACTAACTGTTCCAGTCCACCATCTCCTTTGGAAATGGGAACCTCGCACTTCAACTTCACAGCTCCTCGTACCTGGATTAATTTCTTGGTTTGACATGGATCTCCCACTGGGGCCTGATTCTGCTTTCCTGCATTCTATCCTGGTATACTGTGGTGCTTGCCCTGGTCCCATACCTTTCCTGCACCTACCAGTGTTGGTACTGCCTAGCCTTTGCTGTCTTCTTCTCAAGTTCCACCCTTCAGTCCGTGATCATCTGCTTGGAATCCTCCTTCCATCCTTGGACTGCTACCTTCCTCCTTGCCGACCTGGTGGCTCGGGGATCCTACATGTTTGCTGTGTCTCTTTTGGGCCTTCCTATAAATATCAACATCCAATATCCCTGCCTAATCAACTACTTCTACCGGTTCATCTGTCTCATACTCCTACCTTGGCCATCATAACAGCTCCCTTCCATCGCTCAACGGAGTACCTGTTCACCTCACCGGAGGAAACCTTCTTCTAGCAACATCCCTTAAACAGCATGCCCTTTAGACTCTTACATCTCCATAGAATCATCACTACTTCCCAGTCACCTCCCTAGGACCCATAACAGGAATCCCAATTGACTGGACTATAGAAGATCTCATCCTTCAACCAACTCTGCAGGATGCTTCCTTAGGTATTCTGTTAACTCAAGCAGTATGGGCATCCCAATCTCCCATGTCTTCATAGGATCAAGATTTAGTGGAGCCTTTTTACTCCCATCACCTTACCTGGAAACTTGTCCCTAATTCCTTCTGAGATGTATCAACTCTTTAATAACCATCACCATTATGAATAACGGGAACCGCATGACATCTGACAGCAATACTGGCATCATCTGGTTTACCTTCTCCTTATAGTCTTCTCCTACAAGCGCTGACTCAGTTTAATCATGATTACTAAATTCGTACTCCCTTAATAGCCATCGAATGTTCTTAAGGCCTTCTCTGGCTACTATCCCAGAACACACATCATTGGATATCTGGTGCCTAGCTGCCTTGCTAAAGTTTCTCTATCTGAGCCACTGTTCCTTGTCCCCTGGATGTCACTATAATTCATAAAGTTATTTATATCTCTTCACCATGTTTCCCTAAATCATGCCAACTACCCATGCAGCTGTCCTTCTAACGCATTCCTCAGGATTTACCTCCCATACCCCCTCCAGCGACTTCCATCTTTTTTTTTTATTTATTTATTCATGGATTACAAGTACCTTTGAGCCAAGGCTCTTTTACAAAGGTTCCACATCAGAAATAACAAACAACAAGGAAGCAACAGTGAAATAACAGTGAACAATTCATGTACGACAGTGCTATTGAAAGGGGTCAATTATAGGAAGAGTAAAGTGTAGAGGAGGAGGAGGAGTGTAGGTAGTTAACAGATGCAGCTATAGTAAAATGGTGAACACAGCTAGGACGCATGTGCCCACAAGGAATGGGTAGGGTCAGGCACCTGGTGGTGGCAGAGAAACAGGGATGAGAGGAGAGGGGGAGGATGAAGATGCAGCCAGAGGCATTTATCAAAAAATAAATGGAAAGGAGTGATAGAAGAGAAAAAGGGGGTTTGGTGAGGGGGAAATAAGTGCTATAATAGGGCAAGGAGAGACTAATGACATGGTATGAAGACCTGAAATTTGAAGTGGTGCCTCATAAGCTGAAGGGAGGGGACTGGGGGCCTGGGGTTAAGCAGGACATAAGTTAGGATTAAAGTTGTGTAGGTCATCATCTAGGAAAGGCAGTCACAGGAGCTAGAGGCAATGAGATGGGCCCAGAGCCTGGTTTTGAACACACCTATTGTTGATGCAGAGGAGATAGTGTGGCTGAGACCATTCATCCACAGAGGAGCCCTACAGGCAAAGGAGCGCTGTCCCTGTGTAGTTTGACAGCGAGGAACTTGTAGAATCTGGGTTGTTGAGCTCCTGGTGTTCTGTCGGTTGGTGTTTTGATGTAACTATGCAGTAACACCAGGGGGTGTGAGGCGAAGGTTAATTTTTCCCGCCATAGCACATGTGAGATACTTTATATGGTTGGAGAGTTGGAGCCATCTGGATTGTTCATAAAGGGCACAGGTGTGGGTGAGGCGGTGGGCACCAGTTGTGAGTTGGCATGCTTTGTTAAGTGCAGTTGTTATACGTTGGAGGACAGATGTAGTGGCGGAGCAAGCTCCCATTGATTCCTCAATCTGCACATCTGCAACTAACTTGGCTGTCTCACTATTCCATTCATGCAAAGCAACAGTCCTACATCTGACTAAGCATGTTAGGTATCCATGGCATTTTACACTGCTGTCAACTTCACATTGCTGCATCAGTCTATAAACTTATTCAGAGATCCATTCTCGGGGTTCCCTCCACATTCTGACATTGGATGCTCCAGTGCTGCAAGCCGCCATGTCCACTCAATCTCCTGCCACAGGCAATTAAGCCACAGCAGTACCCATACCCACCATTTCCCACTAGCAGTCCTTCCTCAATATGAGCCTATGCAAATCTCATTATATCAACAATAGCTCTAGTCAATGTTTAAATTCATTGTACTGAAACTTCCAATTATTCCCATTGCAATCCAGTTACCATCTACAGCATATACCACCCTTCCTTCATTGGTCTAAAATCTTACGTGTTAACCCCTCCTACCAGGTACCTAAAGCTTCTGACCATATCCTTCATCATCTCCACAGGTGAGTACATAGTGACATATCACACATTGCTGAACTCCAAGCCTTGAGACTCTAATCCAAATATCAAACCCTCTACAATGTCCAATAGATTACTTTAAGAATTTCATTATCCATCATACTTCCCACAGTTTAGAGTCTGGCAACTCACTTAATCAGCTCATGCTCTTCATTCTCTCATTGACTCTGTAACCTCGTTGAACATCAGTCAATACCAAATTGGAATCCTGGATCACATTCACCTCTTTTCCAGCTAGACATAATCCATATTCAGGATGTGGGCACTCTTAGAATGCACTTGCCTTTTCAGCCTCAGAGTCAACCTTTCGCAATGCATCATTCAACAGACTCTGAAGGTGGAACATCATCTCTACAAACAGTCCACCTTACTTAGAAATTAAAATATGGTTATAAAAACCTAGGATCATCTCCTCTTAGTTTGCCCTGAGGATGTGCGGATCAGCAGCCATGGGTCCTCAGAGGTTTTCTCCACCTGGGGGATTTTCCTCTCCTGCGTGCTACTGGTCATACTCTCCATGAGTTGGAGGAGGTAATCATTTGGGGCTTTCTTTTCCCTACTCATTACCAGGCTTACCTACCAAGGGTGGGAACAGAGAAAAGCCAAAAAGTGAACTACAGTTACAGTACATAAGTGTTACAAACCCCATACTCTTTTCACCAAAACATAACTCATTGCCTCCACAGGAGCTCTCTGAAGTTGCAGCACTTGTCTCCTGTAAACTGTTAACAGTTAATCCTGGGCCCGTCTAAGCAAAATCAAGCCATAATTGGCATGCCGCAAACAAATGCTAATAGCACAAAAACCATAAGTGCTAGACACAAAGTATGAGTGGCAAAATTGTTCAGCATAAAATTACCTTTCCAAGAGTGGTATGCAAGGAATAGCAGGTAATTTAGTTTTATTTCTGTACTGGTCGAAACAGCAAAACAAAATATATTTTCCACTAATAATGCACCATAAACCTCTTTTTGTTGGGAAATATGTAACATATCAACACCAAATTTAGCATCCAGACATTAGACGTCATTTTAATAATTTGTTTGTAAAACAAACAGCTATTTCTGTAGTATTAAACATAATTTTTCCCCATTTGAGTCAAGGTGTATTGGTGAGGCTTGAGGGACAAATCTGAACCATGCACACTGTACCATAAACAAATGCATATAACTCCTAAAGTATACATGACACACACAACGTATCAGTGGAAAAGTTGTTCCACACAAAATTGCCTTTCCAATGGCTCTATGCAATCAACTGTACTCAATTTGGTTTTTGTTTTATACTGGCTAAGATACCCAGAATGTGTGTTTTCTTCAAAGAGCTTAGGTGGTTCGAGATTGACAAAATGTCATAAACAAATGTGAATAACTCCTAAAGTGAACATGATACACAGAAAGTGTCAGTGGCAAGGTTGTTCAGCACAACATTACCTTTCTAATGGTACTATGCAGTCAATTCTAATCAATTCTGGCTGGCAAGTAATATTAAAATATGTGAAGACTTCTCCAGATGTTTCTAGGGCACACAGGAACTCTGCAGGTGACTTCTATATGCATTCTGGGACACACTGTAGTTAGATTTGCTGACACCTACAGACGTTTCTAGGAGGCAATGAGTTAAATGGGATGACTAAAGCCAGAGGTTCAATGTGGGAGAATAGCTCCTCCCACATCCCTGATCAAAGCCAGCCTCCCACAGCAGTTCATCACTTAGCACATTGTGAAAAAAACACCATCTACCCCTGCCTCCTCCTCCTCCTCCTCCAGCATGCTGTTCACCCTTGGTGCTGGACTTTCTATTCCCTACTCATTACCTGGCTTACCTACCAAGGGTGGGAATATAGAAAAGCCAAAAAGTAAACTATAGTTACATAAGCACTAATAACCCCATATTCTATTCACCAAAACATTGAACTAAGGTGGATGAAGCAGTAATGGAGAACAAATTCCCATGTGGTGATAACTCCAGTCTGCAAGATTGTGAGGGCAGCTTCCCTGATGAGGCTGAAGCATAAAAAAAGCTATGCTGTTTCCCTCCTTTCCTCCACATTAGTGGAATCCTTTACTTTAAGATTCACAATTATGAAACTGACCTGGTGGTGCTGGAGGTTGAGGCACTGGTCGCTACATCTTGCACCATGGCAGTGACCAGGGTTCAGGAACAAGCCTGGACCACCAGGGGTCAGCAGGGGTGAGGGAGGATTGAGCATCTGGAGGACTGCTTTCCTCTCTCTGGGGGGGGAGGTTTGTTGTCCCATTCATTGACTGCCCTCTGGTGATGACTGGAGGGCAGTAACTGTCAGGTGGCACGTACCGGTGTCTGTATGTCGGTGGGGGGGGAACATATGTTAAAAGGTGGAAAAGGGAGCTGACGGGTTCCATAATGGTTCCACATCCCTGTGCTGCCCCAGGATTCTGAATTGTGCTCTGGAAGGGGAGAGATGGCCAGTGCTGTCCTTCATGGCCCCCCCATGGGGGCAAGCTGTGGGGGAACTACCAGGGGTTGGCATTAGTGGGGGCACATGGGGCCAGATGGTGAGTCCCTCCGAGAGTGGACCATAGTGGCCTGCCAGGTACTGGGGTGAAAAAATAGAATAATTAAAAAAAAATTTACAATTATTTTATTTTCAGTCATTTACTGTTCCCCAATTGATTATCTCCTTCCGCCACCTGAATGTGATTCCTAAAGACAATTCCTGCTCCAGCCAGCAAGACACAGCACTGCCTCCTCCTCCTTCTCTGGCCTGGACTTGGACCTAAGATGGCAGCCATGCTGGGCTGCTGTCTGCTTGGGCTCAGACTGCCCATGCTGTACTTTTGTCCTAGAATGCTGTCTGAGGCTTTTCAGATAGTGTTTTCATCTTTTAAACATCAGCCATTGTAAAACTGATTATCGGGGGAGAGTTTTGTTTTTACTTTATTTTAATTAGTTTTAGTGTAGGTACTTACTTGCAGGCAGGGGTTTTTCAGTGAGTTAGCACAGGAGAGTAGGTTTTCTTTTTAGAGAGGACAACCTCAGAGATAGGCAGGGAGTTTGTACTGCAGTCTTAACATTCCTATCGGTGAGTTAGATAAGTTTTCTTCAGGAACTGGCACTCACCTAAGGACAGGAGATCATGGAATGATTGCAGCCAAGGGTTGGAGCTGCCAGCTAGTCTTTGCTGTAGGACTGCTGTGTGGATTGGCAAGGTGTCTGTTGCCAAGGGCCACCTCAGAGGTGAAGTAGGAGTCCACTGGGCCAGATAGCGGTTGAGCAGTAGGGGTAACTGATTTGGCAGGAGGTGGGAGCTCCACTGCCCTCCAGGAGAACCCTGTCTGTCTCCTGCTATTTTGGAATTTGAGCGAGATTAGCAGACCCTGGGCCTTAGAGAAGCAGCCCATTTCATTCCATCTATGGGAGAAGAGGAGCATTTTCCTTCAGAACCTCTTCCTGGTTCATCGCCATCTTTTTCCATTCCTTTGTGAACTGCCTGCCAACAGAACTCCTTCAGTAGCTGTTGGTTTGGGAGAAAGAACTTGGTGTCAGACTTGGTGAGGGCTGGTCTTTTGCTTCCTCCATGGACTCTCTTTGCTGATGGGGAGAGTGCCCATACCTCTGGAGATTGTGGTTGAGATGACTTTAATGAGAGTTAAGCCACTCTCCTACTGAGTGTTTCTGAAAGGGACTTTTTTTCTTTTTCACCGTTGGTGCTCGATAATGGAAGTGCTGTATTAAAACCAATCAGAACTTAGGTGGTAGAAGCACTTAAATTTCTGCTTGCACCCTATACAGTTATAGTCTTTATTGGCTTGGATTTTGGACTGGGCAGTTTAATTCTACTTACTTGGGACACTCTGTTCTTTGTTTAAATTGCTGCAGCTCACATTCATTGTTGCTCTCTCAACTGCTGACTCATTTAAATAAGTATTTATTTTGTGGATTTGTGGGGGGGTGTTTTTGCTGAGACTGAGTTCAAGGGGTGTTTGATTGAGGAGTGTGTGTGATAAATTTGGTATTTGTATAAACAGAATGAGTGAAGAGTGCATGTTTTAGGGTTTGTTAGTTTTAATTTTAAGGAAACTGTTTTGCTTTTGGTGAAAATTCTCTCTTAGTATGAGTTTTGATTTGGTGTAAGGTGCCAGGTTGGGGATGTGTTCAGCCTTTGGCCAGGCGAGGATCACTTATGATGCCTCTCTGCTTCTGGACCTCTGCCCTTTTATCAATGTCCCAGTACCATCTACTGCTGCCAGGCCCTGCTGGGAGGTCAGAATAACAAGGGGCAGGTGGGTCATTGATGGTGGAGGGCAGCCAAGAAAGGGGCGGTGAGTAGCATTGAGGTTGTGAGGTGCAGGAGTCACCCTGGGTTTAAACAGAGCCTAGGGAGAGGCTAGACGTATTTGGTCTTCGTACCCAGGGGTCCCACCGCACTGAGTGGGCAGGCAGCTAGAGGACTGGCTGTGTCCTTTAACCCTCTTTGGAAAGTGCTTTGTAATTCCAGGTCAATAAGGAGCAAGACCACTATTTTTGTGGACTTGATTTCCTTGATCTACCTGGCATGCATCACAGAGACCTGGCTGGGTGACGATGCTGGCCCAGTTCTAGACGATTCCATCCCTGCTGAGTCCTCCATAGTGTACTGCCCAAGGAGGGATTGCAGGGGTGGGGAGTAGCTATCATTTTTAGGTCCAGCCTGGGCTTCACGGTGCACCCAATTGGTACTACCAGGTCTTAATAGTGTGTCACCGTGAATGGGGGTCTAGGTGCAGGTTGCAGGATTCTTCTTGTTTACCACCTTCCAGGGTTGGAATGAGAATTCCTGCAGTAGGTAGCAGACCTCATTGTCCACTAGATGTTGGAGTCCCCCAGGCATTTAAATTCTGTGGGGCTTCAATGCCTGTATCAACGATGAATCCTCACATTTCAGTTACAACCTCCTCTAGTTGATGTGATCACTGGACCTGGCACAAGTTGCTGCTGCTGCTGCAACCCATCAGCATGGTCACACACTCAACCTGGTGTTCCGGCTGGGTCTTGAGGTTGATAGCCTCAAGACTGACCGGGTATGTTGGTCCAATCACTGCACAATGGGGTTCACATTTGGGGCCCCCCTGATAGTCCTTCCCTGGCAGAGATGGTCAGCTACTGCCCTTTAAAGGGCTTGCACCCAGAAGGACTACTGGTGTTGGCTGACCTATCTAAAGTTGACACAGCACATGCAAGTGGCACCGGTGAGGCGGTTGCCACCTATAATAGGATGGTTTTCAAGGCACTTTGCCATCGCTCCAATCCATATATGACCCAGATCCTCTCACTTGAGATCCCCCTGGTTTGATGGGGATCTCAAGGTGATGAAGATCAATAGTTGGAAGTTGAAGTGTTGCTGGCGGAATACCCAGCTGGAGGCTGACAGCCTGGTCCTGCGTGCCACACTACAGTAAGTACCAGGAAGCAATCTCCTGTAAGAAGGCAGAATTCCCATCCAGGGAGATTGTGGCAGGGAAGAACAGACCTTCTCAGCTTTCTTGGACTATGGGCAGGCTTCTTTATCCTGCCTGTCTACAGCCGAAGAAGACTTTTTCATCCACGTTATGTGAAGAGTTTGCTCTGTTCTTCTCTGACAGAGTGTCATCTATCCAGTCAGGGATTATATCAGGGAGGCTTTCACCCCGCAGTAGCCTGGCTGGGAGGAACAGAGGCATCCTGCCTATCTGTGAGGAGTTTAGACCAGTGGAGGTGTCTGAAGTGACTAGGGTGATCTTAGAGCTAAAGCACACTTCTTGTGAACAGGACCCAGCCCGTACTCATTTCTTAATTGGATGCACCGAGGCTGTTGGCCTGGTGTCATCCAGGATTTCCGGGTGCTCAATGGTGGAAGAGGTATTCCCAGCAACTCTGAAAGAAGTGCTGGTGAGACCCCTTCTTAAGAAACCTTCCCTCGACCCTGATGTCCTGGTGAATTACCGTCCAATCCCCAACCTACCATTTTTGGGTAAGGTTGTTGAGAAATTGGTGGCACAGTAGCTCGAGGATTGCTTCATGTTCTTCAACATCTATGAGGCATTTCAGTTGGGTTTTCTGGTTAGATACAGCACAGAAACTGTGCTAGTTAGGGTGCATAATGATCTGCTCAGGGCTAGAGATAGACGAAACAGATCAGTTCTTGTGCTCTTCAACCTCTCATCAGCATTCAACACTGTGGGCCATGTCATGCTTCTTGATCAGCTCTGTGAGTTTTGTGGACTTGCCGGTACTGTTGTCAGATGGTTTGAGTCCTTTCTCTCTGAGAAGGTGCAGTGAGCAGTGATGGGGAATTTCTCCTCCTCCCCCAGGGCCCTATCATGTGGAGTACCACAGGGCTCGATCCTGTCACTGATGCTGTTTGCAGTGTACATGCTGCCCCTGGATAAGATTATTCAGTGATACAGTGTGGAGTTTCACTTCTATGCAGATGACACCAAGGTGTATTTGTCATTTACACCCAGAACATCTGATGCTGTTGATGTGTTAAACAACTGTCTGGCTAAAATCAATGACTGGATTGCTTCCAGCTGGCTGACTTAATCCAGATAAGATGGAGGTGCTGGTGATCAAGCTGGCTTGCGGGTGTGATGGGTTGTCACCTGGAACAACCACAGGGCTTTTCCTGGGTCTGCTCCATTGGTGGCTTCCCTGAGGGTGTGTAATCTGAATGTGATCCTGGACTGCAGGCTGACCTTTGAAGATCAGATATATTCTGTAGTGAAGAGTGATTTTTACCACCTCCAGAACATTACCAGAGTCAAGCCCCTTGTTCCACCTGAGGATCTGCCAAACCTGGTACATGCCTTTGTGACCTCTAGTCTCAACTACTGTAATTGTCTGTACTTCAGAGTCACAGGAGTGTCCCTCCACATGCCGCAGCTAGTGCAGAATGCAGAGGCCCGGAGCTAACAGTCCTATCCAGGTCCTGTCACGTGACCCCAGTCCTGCATGCTCTGCACTGGCTGCCAGTCAGGTGGAGGGTTCTTTACAAGGTGGGCTTGCTCACCTATAAGGCCCTATATGGAATGGATCCTGGCTACCTGCCAGAGTTCCTGTTACTTGTGACCTCTGCTCCTCTTTGAGGGGCCTCCTGGACATTCTCAGGGTTTGGCTCAAGACCTCGGGTGACCATGCTTTTGGTGTCTGTGGACTGACCCTGTGGAACTCACTTCCATCTGCAGTCCAGAAGGCCCCATCAATTAATATTTTCAAACTGAGGCTGAAGGTCCACCTCTTTGACTTGGTTTTTATGGAGTGATTTTCCAAACCTACTGTTTCAACTAGTATTTGTCTATTTAATTGGCTGTCCTTGCTTTTATTATTGTTTTGTAAAAAATGTTACTGTTGTTTTATTTGTGTTTTATATGCTTGTAAGGTGCCCAGAGCCTCAGATATTGGGTGCCCTAGAAATAAAGTTGCCTTACCTTGCCTTACTTGGGGCCTCCAGAGCCACAGATAACATGGACCACTTCTTCGGCACTGATGCAACATTAATGCCAATACCAGGTAGGCAATGCATGCCTGCTCTAGCCAACAAGATACAGCATTGCCTCCTTTTCCTCCTATGGCCTGCTTGGGTCCTCCAGAGCTGCATGCAGCATCAGACACAGGCTCCACAGTGATGCAGCATAAATGACATTACCAGCCAGGACTCCAACCAGCCAGCCCTCAAGCTGACCCTCCTGCCAGTCTATCAAGACAGCAAGACCTCAGATCCAGCAAGGCCTGTCTTTGTCTGCTGTGATGGTAAGTCACTTTCACAGTTGTTCATAGTCCTTTTCCTCAATGCTGGTGACTCCAGGGCCTCACACAAGATAGAGGGCCTTCTGTCTTACTCAGAAAGACATTAAAATGTTTTTCTTTCTTTCTTTCCTTCTGTCTCCCTGCATGTTTCACCATTCACATGGATGACTGGCAAGTCAGTCAGAAAGACAGCAGCCTGCAAGAAACAGAGTGGAGTTACCTCTTCCTCCACCATCTCAGTGATGCACACTATCATGCTGGTGCACAGCATGGCCAGCATCACTAATGTTATGATAAGTATCATTATGATTTCTTGTTCTCCTTTCACAGGTACACACTGTGCCGCAGTGGCCAAAGAAGGCTAAATAATTTCTTAAATTTTATTCACAGGTCACAAGTACAGTAAGAATGGGAGTGGGCAATAGATATACCATGTGGCTGCTGCTGTGGCCAAAGGGAGCTAAATCATTTCTCATTTTTATTCGCAGGCGACAGGTACAGTAAAAATGGGAGTGGACAATGGATATACCATTATTACTTTGTAGTCACCACTACATTTGCAATTTGAGTAGAGGCTAAACATTTTTTGTTCTCTTCACAGGTATGCTTCTCTCCTGCTGCCTCCTCCTCCTCCAGCAAGCAAATCATCACCATCTTCTCCACCAGATCATGAGAAATTACAGAAGGATCATTGGATTACAGGAAGGTCTGTGGCAGGGGAGAGTGACACACACAGCGCAGCACCATGTAGCAGCAGCAAAATTGTTCATGTGGTTCACAAAATTCTGGGATTATCAAATTTCTGCCTAATTTGCTTTTCTGGACAATGTGTACTATTGTTACAGGAAGGGCAGTCTGTGGCAGAGGGAGTGACACACACAGTGCAGCACCATAAATGTTTATGTGGTTGATATAATTCTGTGAGTACCAAATTTTGGCTTTTTTTGCTTTTCTGGACAGAGTGTACTATTGTGTGCACTAAATCACAGGAAGGGCAGCCCATGGCAGGGGGACTGACTAGCAACATTACACTTATTCTGGTAGTTGAGAACAGTTTTAGTGATAGTGTAAGGATTGCACAGTTGCACAAGGAAGACAACAATACAGCTGAAATCAGATTTTTTCTTTAGAGTTGATGATAAGAGCAGAATTCAAATAGATAGAACAAAACAGCAGAAATCAAGAAAGAGAGACAGAGAAATTAAGATGAATGTGCATTTTTTTTCTTTTTAAGTTTGTAATTAATTTTTTTTATATTATTTTGGGGGGATAACAGGTAAGAGTAAAACAGACAGATAAAAGAAAATATACACATAGGGATTCAAGGGCTATGGCTTGGGACAGAGGGTGCACCTCCACTACAGAATTCTGCCAAACCCTCAAGAATGCTTTGCTGATTTCTCAGCAACTTCTGCAACATTTCCTTCATCCCCACAACTTTCTGGGGGAGATCTGCTCTCTCTTCCTGCAGAGCTGTGCCACTTCCCCATGGGTGGATGTGGAAGTTGGCTCTGAGGCCAGTCTCTCTGGTGCCCCCAGCGGCACCCGAGTCCTCCTGCAGGTCCCATCCCCAGTTCCCTCTATCTCCTTCTCCTGGACTGCACACCTGACTCATCATGTTTCTTTTTCCTTGCCCATTTCACTTTGCGGCACAGAGGAACCAATATGACTGGCAACACCTCCACCCCTCTCAACAACTATGGACATGCTCCTCCCACTCCTGGTGGTGCCTCATTCTAAGGTGGATGTGCTGCCCACCTGTTCCCAAATGGGTACCCTGTTTCCCATGCTGAACAACAGTTTTACATAATTTACATGTGACAACACTGTTGTTGGTGGGGGTCACTATAAAAGAAGCTCACATTATGGACTTCTGCTGGTGATGAGGGGAGGAGCAAGATGGTCCAGGGTGTGTCTCCTCCTCCTCCTCATGATATGCAGGTGGTGGCAGTACAATGACTGGTGCTTTCTTTAGTGTTGACGGTGGTGCCATGGCATGCTGTTGCTGGTGTTCTGCTGTGAGGAGGTTGGGCACTGCTGTCTTGTGCTACCATGGGTCTTTACTATGGAAGGGACAGCTTATTTCATCTGTTGGCTGCATCCCCCTCTCCTCCTGACCAGTTCCACTCATTTTAATGAAAACAAAAAAACAGAATGAAAAAAAACAGGCTAAAAGTGATGTAAAATAGCACAAATAAAAGTGGTGAATATAAAGAAAATTACAGTAAACAACAACTAAACGAAGACTCCCAAACTGCACAGTAAAAATAAGATGAATAACAAACAAATGAAAGCTGAAAGGCTTGTTTTTTGTGGTTATTTTAAACCTCTCAAAAGAGCAGATCTGTCCTCTTTCAATAACTACCCAGACTGTAAAGTGAAACTAAGGATGAGTTAGTGCATAAAGCAGAAGCATATGACCTGCAGGAGTTGTTTCCGTGTGACCTGGCTAGCACTAGTAGCCTCACTTTGAACAGACTTCGCCTAGCTGTCTTAATGGTGAAGTTAGCAGTTCAGTCAATAGGTGAATTTCCAAGCTCATGAGAAAAAATTGTGAATTGCTCTGTGAAGGTGAAGTTGGTAACTTCGCTGGAACATTGCCAGTGAAATAAAAATCTGCAACATCTCCAGAGATGACTATATACCTTACTCTTTCTCAACCATGCTTGAAACCAACAGCTGTTTTAGAGCCAACAACCTCGGCTGGTAGACGGTTCCACAGCTTTACAACTCTTTCTGTAAAATAGTACTTCTAACACTGTTTATTCCTTTTAGGAACTTAAAGGTCTCTGTAGTATCTCCCCCCTCTCTCGTCTGGCCTCCAGTAAGCACATGTTCAGTGCTTTGAGGTGCTTCTTGTAAGACCAGTCCTTTTGGCCCTGAATCATTTTGGTCACCCTGTGCTGCACTGTATCCAGCCTATACCCATCCTTTCTGAGGTGAGAGCTCCAGAACTGTACACAGTACTTCAGATGCAGCCTCAATAAAGATCAATAAAGGGGTAGTATGACCTCTTTCCTCCTGCTATCAATACTTCTCCCTATACACACCAACATCCTGATTGCCTTACCATAGGCTTTGCTGCACTGGCTCGATTGCTTGAGGGTGTCACTGATGAAAACTCCTAGGTCACATTCTCACCCCACCCATCCAGTACTCTGTCCTGGGTTTATTGTTCCCCAGATGTATTACCTTGCATTTTTTGGCATTGAATTTCAACTGCCAAATTTTGTACCACCCTTCTAGCTTTTGTAAGTCGCTATGCATTTCCTTGAGTCCTTCCTCACTATCCATCCTCCCGCAGAGCTTAGTGTCATCCATGAAGAGACACAGACTACTGAAGATACCCTCTCCAATGTTGCTGATGAGCATATTGAAAAGGACCAGGTCCAGGACAGACTATTGTGGAACCTCGCTCATGACCTTCCTCTCTTCTGATTTGACCCCATTAACCACAATTCTCTGCTGCCTATCCTTTAGCCAGTTTCCAACCCAGTTTCCTCTGTTCTTTGTCACACCCAGATCCTCCATCTTGTTCAACAAGCATCTGTGGGGTATCAAGTCAAAAGTCTTGCTGAACTCAAATCAGAGAAAATCCATGCCATGGCTCCTGTCCAGTACTCCGTGAATATAGTGAGTAGTTTTGAGTGAGTAAATTTGGGCAATGTCAAAATAGCAAAAGTAAAAATTGCTATGTGCTCTTAATAGCATGTGCCATTAAGAGAATATAGTAATATGAGCAGTATCTGTCTAGTAGGGAGTAGTGCTGTAAAAAAAAACTATTTAAGGCTTTGTCCAACAGGTCACTTCCAAGCTGGCCATCTGGTGTACTGGTTACAGTCACTGCCTCTATTTTGGATGACCTGTATTTGAGGCTGGCTGTGGGGACTATATTTTTTGGGGGTTGTTTACAGTTTTTTGGGGGGCGATGAGTACTGGTTCCCACCACTCTCCCAACATTATTTCCCCCCCTGCCTGCAGGTTCCCCCTGCCCAATGTTCTCCCTCTGCTAACTTCAGTCCCCCTGTGAGGTAACCCTCTTGCAAAGTTTTTCCTCTCTCCATTATCATCCTGCCCTAGAGATGAATGCATTTTAAATGTGGGGTGTGGGGGAGTCAAGTCCCCCTGAAAGTAGTTTGACATCATCCCTGTTGTCATAGTGAATGCCAGTAGCTGTTTGTTTGAGGCACTATAGTGCACATCGCTGTTTTGCTTTTAGGTGATGTGCACTCATTGTTTTGGTTGGCACCATTATGCGGGCACTATTGTGATGTGGAACCCTCTTATCCAATTCCCTCATCATCCAAAGAAAACTATCACATTCATTTGACAGGGCCTCCCTGTCATGAACCAATGATGTTTACTATCCTGGAAACTGTTGCTCTCCAGGCAGTCCACAAGGACTTCCTTAATCAGTGACTCCATCAGCTTCCCTACAATAGAGGTTAGACTGACAGGTCTGTAGTACTTAGATGGAAAGAAATAGAATATAATAAAAATTAGCATTTGCATCCACTGATTTCTGAGGTTGCTTTTATTTGTATTGCTGATAGATAGTAATTGAGAATCTCTGCAGTCAGGCTGGGGCAGAATTGGCATGTGATCTGAGATTTTACTGGTACTAGAGGTTTGCCCCATTCGAGTCTTAGATATATGTGTTCTGTACTGAACTGTACTGTTACTGATACCAGCCCATTTACAGAAGAAAGGGTTCTGAAAGAGCTCTTAAAACTGAAGGTGGACAAAGCAATGGGGCATGATGGGATTCATCCCAGAATTCTAAAAGAACTAAGGGTAGAACTAGTGACACCACCGACTACCCTCTTTAACAAATCATGGGAGGATGGAGTGGTACCTGAGGACTGGAGGAGGGCAGATGTGATTCCCCTTCACAAAAGTGTGAGCAAGGCAGAAGCAGGAAACTACAGACCTGTTAGTTTAACCTCAGTGGTAGGGAAAATGATGGAATCACTTCTGAAGGAAAGAATTGTTGAGTATCTAGAGGCCAGAGGGGCACAGGACCCAAGACAGCATGGATTCACAGTGGGAAAGTCATGCCAGACAAATCTGATAGATTTCTTTGACTGGGTGACCAAAGTAGTTGATCAGGGAGGGGCTGTGGACATGGCCTACCTAGACTTTAGCAAGGCATTTGACACAGTCCCACACAAAGATTAATATACAAGTTAGCCAGCCTGGGAGTGGGTCCCAAGATGACAGCCTGGGTAAAGAATTGGCTGGAGAATAGGACACAGAGAGTAATAGTAAATGGAGTCCACTCTGAAAATAGGGGGGTTAGTAGTGGGGTACCGCAGGGTTCAGTATTAGGACCGGTCCTCTTCAATGTCTTTATAAGCGACATTACAGAGGGACTGGAAGGAAAAGTATGTCTCTTTGCAGATGACACAAAGATCTGCAACAGAGTTGATGCACAAGGTGGGTGGAAAGGATGAGAAGGGACTTGGCAAGGTTAGAGGAATGGTCAAATGTATGGCATCTTAGATTCAATGCTAAGAAGTGCAAGGTAATGCACCTGGGAAACAAAAACCCAGGCGAAGAGAACACAATGGGGGGTGAGATATTAACAACAGCAAAAATGGAAAGGGACCTGGGGGTAGTCATATCAGATGACCTAGAGGTGGGCAAGCAATGTGAGAGGGCAGCAAGGAGGGCTGGGGGAATACTGGGATGCATAGGGAGAGGCATCACCAGTAGAAGTTATTATCCCTCTGTACAGACAGCTGGTGAGACCACAACTGGAGTACTGCGTACAGTTCTGGAGACCCAATTTCCGCAAAGACATAGACAGGATGGAAGCTGTCCAGAGGAGGGCAACTAAAATGGTGCAGGGTCTGCACTAGAAGACATATGAAGAGAGACTTAAGGAGCTTAATATGTATAGCCTCGAGGAAAGGAGGGAGAGGGGGCATGATAGAAACTTTCAAGTACCTCAAGGGAATCAACAAAGTCCAAGAGGGTAGCATCTTTCAAAAAAAGACGCGTGCAAGAACAAGGGGGCACAATTTGAAGATAGAAGGGGGTGGCTCAGAGGTAATTTAAGGAAGTATTTTTTCACAGAGAGGGTTGTGGATGTATGGAACGGCCTTCCAGAGGAGGTTGTGGAGTCAAAAACAGTGGTGGAATTCAAGCATGCATGGGACAGTCATAAGGCAATTCTAGGGGGTGGGGGTAGGAAGAAGTAGGCTGCTGGTTAACTAGGATCTGCAACTTATCCATCAGGTAGGGAAATAGGCAGACTGGGTGGGCCAAGCGGTCCTTATCTGCCGACAAATTTTATGTTTCTATGTTTCTATGTATTTGAGGTATTTTTTAGCTATTTTCATTTGTGCTTTGCATTACATCCCTCCATTTTAAATTTTGTATTACATGACTCAAATTTATTCATAACACAGGCTACAAATTATGCAGCAAATATTTATTAGTGAGGATGGGGAATTGGTGTCAAGCTGCTTTTTACTATATAGTCACCAGTTATGTTATTCAACGATACATCTGCTACATTGTTACTGTCACCCTTTTCTGTGGACTTCAGGTGTCAGTCTTTTGCTTTGTGTACTCAATTCACTTTTTTTAATTTGGAGCCATGTGACAGCAAGACTGGGTATAAGCTGATTCTGAGGTGTCATTCAGTGGACTGAAAAATACACTCCAGTGAAACAATCTTTTATTCCTTGCACTTTTTTCTTGCATGTATTACGTAGTTAGAGGCATATTTGTTCAAAAGGGGAAGCTGTATTTTTTATATTTCTTTGTTGTAGAAATGGTATAATTTTCTTAACATTGTAGACTTATTTTTCCCCATGTTACTGTTCTTATTTTTAATAACATATTGCATGGATTCCATGTCATGTCCCTCCAGTTCCAGGCCATTTGTATCTTCTTGGTGTTGTGTTTATTTTGCAGGGTTCAGCAGGCATAGTGTAATGGTATTAGCATTTTTGTTTATGTGTGCTTTAAGAATTTATGTCTGTAAAGGAGCACCCTCCAGTATTGATGGCAATGCTGCTTGTGTCTGTCTTTTTATAATCTGTGGCTATTAACAGTCTGGGTGGTCTATTGCTTGTATTGGTGTATATTGTGAGGGAACACCCTGATTTGTCTGTAGCTTGACACCAGGATACTGTTGCATTTCCAACAGGGGTTGAGAAGGCTGAGCCACAGTAATTCCTGCCTGTCTCCCCTCCAGCAGCCAACTTCCAACAGCTGTGCCAGACTTAGGGTGCCCCACAACCAAGCCTCTGCATCAATCAGGAGGCTCCAAAGTTGGAACGTAGGTGGAGTTACTGTGTCTACAAATTTTAAACAAAGAACTGTCTTCCCTGCTTCGATTTGAGATAAGGACACTGCTGGATCTCCAATGTGCATTGATAGGGCTGAGCAGCTGCCATTCCAGCCCATCCCTCCTCCAGTGATCACCTTCCTACAGCCATGCTGGGCCTTGGTCACCCAATAGCCAAACCACGCCTCCTCCTAGCCTCTGCACCAATCAGAAGGCAGCAAAGTCAGGGCATGGCCAAGCTGATCTGCCAATGAAGTTTAAACAAAAAATCGGTATTCCCTGCTTCAACTTGACAACAGAATGCCATCATATTTCCAACAAGGGTTGAAAGAGCAGAGCTGCAGCCATTCCAACCTGTCTTCCCTGTAGTGATTGGTGTCCAACAGCTGTGCTGGACCTTGCCCACCCCACAACCAAACAGTGCCACCTTTTAGTATGTACACCAATCAGGAGGATGTAACCCTCTTGTAAGGCAGAACATGTCAATTATTCCTCAATGCTGTGGTCTTTTGTGTAAAGGGTCATAGTGCAAAGGGCAACATAGCATGCATCTACCATGGGAGGCAGCTGGCAGCTGGCCATGCTGCTCATTCTATGTTAAAACAAGTAACTTTAAGGACCAGAGGTACTACCTTGTTCATGTTCAATCTTATAGAAGGTGTCTGTTACATATCTATTGTTCTGTAACTGCTAACAATGTTAATAGTGGATATACATAGTTAAATCTGTTGTGTTACAGGGTAGTGCTCCATATCATGATTACTCATCCATAATCCATGCAGCTTCAGTAGAGATAAATTGCTTTCAATAAGTGTGATTTGAAAGTGAGGACATACTCTATTTCATGAATAAGTATAAATTATTTTTTTTTTTCCTGCATGTATGGTATGATGCATTGACAAAAGGAGAGCAGTTTTGGCATGTCTTAATGGCATCAAAAAGGTCCTGAAGCTTTCCAAGTTTTCAGCAGTTAAACTCAGACAAAAATAAAAGTTGTAAATATCCATGAGCTTAAATGGCATACCTTTGAAAATACCAATGTATAAACAGCAAACATAATGAACTACACTGTGAAAAACACATGTGCAGCAGCACCAATAGTGACAAGACCTTTATAATGCACTGCTGCAAAAGAAGGAAAATGGAATGTTATAAAATGGATATGAAATTCATACAATGTGATTTACTAATGGGTGTGCAGCAATTTTCCAGCCCACACAGTAAAAAACAAGTGCTAGCATTACAAGCCTCAGTGCATGACTTGTATCACTCCACTTGTGTTCCACTGCAGCTCCTCACAGATACATTCTAATCATGGCACAGCTCCTGACAGAGAAATTGTACATTTTTCTGTGGAAAGTTTACTTGCCTGTTCAGATGGAAAATGAATGACATTCTACCATCAAAATGTGACACGTTTTCTGGATTAACATTAATGGAGTGCTTGGAAAATCTCAACCTTCATTGAACTGAGGTTTAGATGACATTGATGATTCTGACTTACCTCAGGCTGCTGAAATCCCTGACATAAATAATTATATTGAAGCCAGCACATATGTCACAGATGAGACAGACATTTCAGAGCCATCAACATCCATAAAACAACTTAAACCAAAGCCTCAAAAATAGATAGGATACTGGCTTCTTTAAAAAAGATGAAATAAATCTTGAAGAAGTAAAAGAATAAAGGAACACTAGAAAACACACTTCAAAGATTGGTTAAAAGTCACTAGAAATTGCTTTGAAAACAATTTCAGAAGGTGGGATGAACTATTTCATTTTAGTAGGAGTGCTGGCCCTTGGGGAATGGGGGTAGGGCGGCACAGCTTTTTTATGGACCCTTCTTAGGCCCACTACCCTGTTCAGATGGGATTGGGTGAGACCACATGTATCTTTTGAGAGATATTGGGTTTGCTCACTTCATGCAGTATCACTGTTGTGAATATATATATATATTTTTTTACTTTTGATTACCACATATCTTCAAATACTAGCCATCCTCCGATACCAGCAACCCTCACATACAACCTATGGTTCAAGTTAGAAGTTAGCAATAGAAGCCACCCTCATTTAGTGGTCACAGCAAGCACTCAAATACATTCTTATCAGCTGTTCACTCAGGATCCTTGGTAAATGGATTGTTATTGGAGTGTGGCTCAGTATAAACTTGGGATCAGATGTTCACTTCTGTTGTGGGTTCTGTAGCATGTGGCTAAAGGAGATCAAAGCATAACATACTGTGAAACACCAGAAAGGTTAGGATTATTAAAACTGGGCTACAGTAGCACAGTAAGGAGACAGGAGAGAGCTAGGGGGATGCCACACCACTACATGCCAACACTGGCATTCTGTTCACTGCTGTTCCTCTGACTCCCTCTCAATGTCTTGTATTGTTCTGAAACTTCTTAGTAAACCGGTTGTAACAGATCAACAAGGGGGAAGAATAATGACTCTAAAAACAGGGCTAACAGGATCATACTGGTAGGCAGATGCAAAAACCACAGCACTCCATGCCAACATGCTACTCACTGCTGACACGACAGACCCTGAGGCAAAGGTAATTCTTTATAGTTTCCCTTCCTCACCACTGTTTGATGGATTTACCATACATAACAATTCTGTGCTGGGTGGTATGAGGGACAGAACAAAAATATGAATATAGCAGGTGAGGATGGCAATTAAATAAGTGCCGCCCTTGAGTAGTTGCCACCCTCAGCTAGAAGCTGTGTGAAAAAAAACTCCCAAATCTAATAGAAGTCACGACTCAAAGATATATGGTAGTTCACTGTTACTGTCTTGAAGTATTTAAATAAAACTTTCCATGCTAAGTTGTGAGGTGGTACTTTGTATGACTTTATGATTTTCAGTAATGACTATTTTTACTATCTCATTAATGCTCACTGATACTGCGTCAGTAATGAAGTAGAAAAAAGAAAACTATTTCAGAAAAAATATGAATGAAATTGTCAGAGATTTTTATGGAACTGTTAAGAAATGTAAATGGAGACCAATACTGTCTATCAGAGTACAATAGTCTTCATTAAGCAGAGCCAAACCCATATTAGTAATTATGACTTTAGTAAAACTGCTTTTTTCACCAGAATTGCTTCCTGATACCATTCAAGGTTAATATTATTTAGCCAGATGGGGCAAAGAGGGAAAAAAATCTTAAAGAAGTAATAATTTACAATCAAACCGGATGACTACAGTACCTGGTATATAACTTTATCCGTTAATGAAAAATATGAAAAATCAAAAAATTGCAACGAAAGCATATGAAATTTATGAGGATTTGCATTTGAACGTGCAGAAGACTCTTTATTTTCTAGAGCAAACTTCAAACTAGAAAGCTAAACTCTCATCAGATGCAAAATCTTTTTCCTGCACAGCACTGTATCTACACAGATTACTCCCCATCAAACAGCCACAGAGTCAATTAGGTACACTTGGGAGCGTATGGGGTTAATTATTTGACTTCAATGTGACCGTTTGTCATTGGAAACATGTTTAAGTAGACATTATTCAAACCACTCAATATGAAGTGCTGTTGTACAGATTCTTAGTGATTCTGGACTTGAATCAAAACAACTTATGTCAGTAAGTGGATGTACATCTGAAAGCAGCCTAGCAAACTACTGGTGCCCCTGTATCTGAAACCAAAAGCACTTAGGAGGCATACTTTTTATGGCTGCAGTGGGTGCAGCCTTGCAGACATCTTACTATGACAGTAGAGAAAAGGAGTTCTCCAGACACACAACAGACTAGATAATATTAGAGGTTTTGTAGAATCACTGTGCTAATTGAATTTAGCTGAGCAGTCTTGAAAGCACTATTTAGCTCATAAACATGTCCCCTTAATCAGCCTTTCAATTGGAATGCAGATTGATATATCCCTCTCTTTCTAACTTTTTTCTCTTGCCCGTGTTGCACTGAGAAGCACAATATAGGTGATTCCATAGCGGGCCTTCTCAAAAACAAACAAACAAAAAAGACACTTTCATTCTATATATGAATGTCAAAGTTTCAGAGAAATAATTAGCTGGGAAGCACAGCACTAGAGATAAGATGTATCAATCTGAAGGTCAAAAGCCACAATAGGAATGCTATGCAGCTATACAAAGTCATCATAAAATATCCCAGTGTTGAATTGTGTAAGACTAGAGAAACTGAAAGAAACTTGAATTGCATTTTCAAGGCTTGCACTGTCTACACATGTTTCTGTCTGTAACCATGTGTACATTTGTCAATATTATTTGTGACTATTAAAGTTTGCACTATTTTGGAGTCACGTGATGGCTGCTTGAGGGAAGATGTGTCCGCTCCCTACTCTTAGCCTTTACTACATTTATTGCATTTCCTTGCTAAATTCCTGAGTATTCTGCCTCCACACACTTTCATTTACAACTCCTGACTATCAGAGCAGCTCATTGTATCAGGGATTTTTCATCTGCTGACATGGATGTGGATAAGAAGTTACCCCCACTGTGGCACACTCTTCCACCAACACCCAAACGGGACAAGGCTGTGAAGCGGACAAAGCAACAGGCTGCAGGGGCTTCTAAATCATTGCCTGTGTCTATCACTCTCTTTGAAGAAAAGTTTATGGCAGAAATGGCCCCTCTCCAGCGCTCTCTACAACTACTTACCGACGAGCTGCAGAAGATCCATACTTCTATGGATTCTATCACTCATTGGGTCGGGGATGCCGAGGTCCACATCTCATCCCTGGAAGACTGGAGGCACCATGAGGATCCTGAGGTCATAGCCCTAAGACAGTGCCTTCACAAATGTGAGGACTGGCTCGAAGATTTGGAGGGCCAGTCCCAATGAAACAACCTGGCGGTGATTGGCCTACCAGAGGGGGGAAGACAGCCCCCAAGCAGTAATTTTTGTCCAGGAGCTGCTCGAGAAGATTGCTGGTCCCTCCCCTAATGGGCCGGTGTATATTGTTGAGAGACCACACTGGTCCCTTCATCCTGTGCCACCTCCAGGTCCTTGCCCTTGACCCATGAGCTGTCGGTTGCTGAACTTTTTAGACAAGCAAAATGTTCTTGACAAAACTCGGAAAATTAAGGAGGTCCTTTGGGAAGGAAAAAAGTTAAGGATTGCCCAGAACCTTCCCTATTCTGTACGGCAAAAGAGGCAAGTCTACATCCCAAAATCACTAAGCTGATTGCAGCCAGTATAAAATTTTGTGTCTGATACCCCTCTACTCTGCAAATGCTTCTTGATGGGTCCTGGGTTAGTTTTGAAAGCCCTGAACTTGCCACGGCTGAGTTAACTAAGCAGCTCCCAGATCTATTCAAATGAATGGACTGCTGCCCCTGAAAATTTGATGCTGTCTCAGCATTCCTATGCAGGATGAAGATGCATGTTGCTGTTAACTTCCTTACATTATTTTCTCCTATGCATCTAGTTCCCTGCTGGTGATGTATATATGCACTAATTGCTTTTTCCCACTGAGGGTTTGATAACTGTTCATTTTTACATTAGCAAGCTTCAGACTCATGTTACCTGCAGGGTTTTGTCTCTGGACTGCTTTCCCACAGAATCACTTTTGTTTTTATTAGCTTGGACTATTGCTGGGTGCCTCCTTCTGGTAATGGATCAGTTAACATGTTGAACACTGTACACTTTTGTTTACGGATGGTGGTCAACATTAATGGATGTCCCTCTGAGTGTAATGTTTCCTGGGCATGCTTTTCAATAAACAGAGGGCAGAGCTGGACCATTTCTTTATTTTTCTAAGTCTCTAGCTTCTGCATTCTGCAGGATTTCATGGGTTCCTTTGCTTTGTTGAACTATAGGCTATTCTATGTAATATGGTTTCATGTGTGATTACTTCCTTGATATTTCTAGTTTTTTGCAGCCTGGCTCTGTTATTCTTTTACTCTGTGTTTATGACTACTTAGTCATTATTTTGGGGGTGTTTGCTCAATATTAAGGGCTGGGGGGTTGAGGGCAGTGGGGCGTGCTCACACCCATTATGGGCGAGTGTGCTCTCAGAGTTCGGTTGATTGGACTGGGGGTCTTGGGGTATTTGTTATTTAAGTTTTTTATGGGTGTTGGGAGGTTTGTTTGCAGAGAGGGGTGTGGGTTTGTTATGTACTTTGCAGTTCCTATTTCTAAATTTTGTTCCAACTTTTTGTGGTCGTTGTAGGGGAGGTGGTGAGGGGATGGGCGTAGACAGGAAGTTATTTCACATTTCAGTTTAATATATATTTTTACTATCTATGTTCTGTGTTATACCCTCAGTATGGTATGGCCACCAACAGTGACACCAACACAGCAACCTATGTCACTGTCAAAAAAATTGACAGTTTGTTGACAGGTTGCTGTGTTGGTGTACCTGAGACAGGGGCACTGTCTCCCTGTCCTGCACCCCCTCCCCGAATCAACTCTGACTTGGAATTGTGAATCAAAGCCCCCCAATAAAAAAACAGGACAGGGAGACATTTGGGATTTATGTCTACTGCAACTTGCGGTCAACATAAATCCCATTGCTGTGATGCCAGTCTACAAAAGTGTTCTCAAACTGGCATCATAGATCCCTTCTATACAATGCTCCGATATTCTGGTTGTTCATATGTATTGTATATTTATGAGGGTTTTGGTTATTATACAGGGGTATTATTGGTGGTTATTCCCATAGAGTGCCTGGGGCAAAGTTTTCATGGGATTGTTGTTCAAGTGGAGGGGTTTTCTAAATTATCTAGATACACTCTATATAATATGAGATATGTCACTTGGAATGTCAAAGGGGCCCGTTCATGGGTGAAGTGGTGCCAAATTCTTAAACATCTCAATTTGCTGAACTTTCATGTAGCATTCCTTCAGGAGACCCATCTGCTTACCTCAGAAGGGCTTCTCTTCCACCAGCAGACTATAGGGCAGGTATGTATGGCTGGGATTTCCACATCTCAGAGGGGAGTGGCTATTTTATTTACTAAGGGAGTGTAATTTCAGTTGTTGCACTCTATGGAAGATCCACGAGTGTGTTACCTTTTACTTTGGGGGTACTGGATCACTCTGAAGTCCTGTTGGGCTATATATATATATATATATATATATGGACACAATAAAGATTCTCCAGATTTTATCTCCAGTCCTTCTATTTTGCTAGCTCCATATCTTCACCTTTCCATTTTGCTAGCTGGGGACTGGAATCTGGTGTTTACCCCTGATCTGGATAGGTTCCATGAGAGATACTCGGGTCTTTCCCCTGCTTAGCGAGCCTTGCATGAAATGGTAGATACAGTGGGCTTTTGTGTTCCATGGTGAATCAAAAATCCCTCTGCTAGGGAATACAGTTTTATTTGCCACTTCACAAGTCCTACTCCTGTATTGACTATTTTCTAGTCACTAAAACTATCTTGCCAGGTGTCCTGGGATGTTGGATAACTCCGTGTGTCCTATCTGATCACTCCCCAACATGGCTTGAGTGTGACCTCTTACCTGCCCTTCACAAGGACAGGATTTGGAAGTTAAAACCTCAGTTACTTAAGGATGACCAGGTAGTAGCTTGGATTAGGGATACCATAGCCCAGTTTGTGACTTATAATATGGATTCCATCTCTGTGCTAGATAAGATTTAGTGCACTTGGAAATGTGTGCAGAGGGGAGAGTTTGTACATTTAGCAGCCACAAAGAAGCATAAGCAGGAAGCTGCTTCACTCCTTCTCCTAAATCATATCAAAGATTTAGAACAAATTTTTCTCCTGACAAACCCGAAGATGACCCACAACCTTAGTAGTTCTTATGGATAAATATGTATGCAACCTGATGGAAGGAGCAGAATATGCTCTTCTTAAGACCCAAGCCTGTTACGTGGACCAAGGTGATAAAGAGAGCCATCTTCTTGCTTTGCGATTGAAGAAGCAGGAGTCTCATTTAGTCCTGACTTTTTCTTTGTTGTCTGATAACTCTCTTAAAACTTCCCCTGTGGATATCTGTCAGGAATTCAAACATTACTATCGTCAGCTGAATGATTCTCCCACCAATCCAGCCTCTATTGAGGGGATTCGAGCTTACCTGGCTGATGTCCCACTCCCTTGACTAACCTTAGCTCAGCGCTCATTTCTGGACAGATCCATCACACTACAAGAAATCTCTGAGGCAATTAGTTTTTTCCTTTTGATAAAGCCCCAGGACCTGATGGGTTTCTGTCAAATTTTTATAAGGTATTTGCAGACGATTTGGCCCCCCTCCTCCAACAGCTCTATTCATATGCTTGTGAATCTGGGATCTCAGACTCTACATTGTTAGAGGTTATAATGGTGGTTCTGCCAAAGCCAGATAAATCTCAAGACAGGGTGACTAACTATCACCCTATCTCTCTTCCAAACTTGCAGCTCCTATTGTCTTTGCAGCTGGGATGTCTGTAATTAGTCACAAGACTTCGGGGTCCCAGCTACAAATTCACTTGCAAATGAGTGCAGTCTTTTCTTTGTTTCTTGCAAAGGTGGAGTTTTGTCAGTAGGACTGCCTGTGGGATGGCCAAAAGCCGTGAGGCAGGCACCAGTCCAGGCTGAAATTTCCCCGTTCTGAGCACAAATCTAGCTGTGTTAAACTCCTAAGTTTGAAATCCTGTATACGAGTGGCACGCATAGTTCTTTTTAGGACTAACTGCCTGTGTGATTGCTTGACAGTACAATCACAGCCCTTTAAACTTTACTGCAGTAGTGTAGGAAGGGGACAGCAACATTGTGATTTAAGGTACCACTCTATTTCAAACTTGCAGTAATTATTGTCTTTGCAGCTGGGATGCCTGTAATTGGTCATGAGACTTCGAGGTCCCAGCTACAAATTCACTCACACTGCAAGCAGAGCGAGAGTGGGCGGGCAGGTGAGCACATGGATCCACGCGCGGAGACATGCACCGAGACACATGTGTGTGTCAAGCGTGTTTAGCGTTCTACAGCGGTAACAGCGGACCATCCTTTGTACCTCTGTAGCAACAGGTAATTGTGTTTTCAAGCATAAAGATAGGCAGCACATAAACAGTGTACCACATAAAACTTGATGATTTGAAGATGGCACTAGTTCAAGCTGAAACTATTACCTTGACACTTGGTACTGGTCAGTGGATTGTAATTTGTAAGGAGTGTAACCATGTGTTGCAAGATACAATTTCATTATCTAGTTTACCTGCAACAATAAACTTTTCTTACTACACTGAAATAAAATGTTTAAAAGCAGAAATAAATTAATTGTTAGACAAGCTTAAAGTGGCAAAGGATATAAGAGATTTAGAAATGTTTGTAGATGATATGGTCAGGAACTTTCTAGCCCCTAATAATGATGTTTTGAAAACAGCAAATATTTCAACTGTGAACCCTGTGCCAAATGCATCTACAATTAATAATACAGCTTCAGTTATACTTTCACACACTGTGGTTATGGAACAGACTGGTTCCCAATCCTATATTCACACCTTAATAGATTCACACCCAACTCAAAAAAGAGCAAGGGAGTTTGCAAATGATACTGATGTAGATGCTGTCTGGGAATCAATACCTAAATGTAAATACAAAAAAAGGCAGAAGAGCAGATTTAGTTTGTCTGGTCCAAATCAGTATTTCACCTGAGAATTCTACAGCACTTGTGTCCTTTTGCTCAAAAAATAGATACGAGCTTTTAGTAACAAATCAGTCAGAATCTACTCAGGAGTGTCCAATTCCAGAATCAGCCTTACCAACTATTTTTTATCGGTGATTCAATAATAAAATATATTGATTCTCACTTTTGTAACAATGAGTCCAATCAAATAATAGTTTACTGTTTTCCTGGTACTAAAGTTGAAGATATAGCTGCCAGAAATGATTTGTTAATAACTGAACCTTCAAATGTTATCTTACATATTGGATCTAATAATGTAGGTTTTTCTCATGAGAAGGATATCTGTAATGATATAATTGACCTAGGGAAATGTTTAAAACAGAAAGACTGTAAAGTCTTTGTTTTCAGTATTCTCCCAATACCTACAGCCAGACATGAAAAGAATAATACAATTGAATGCATTAATGCTAGACTTAGAAATTGGTGTTCATATGAATATATTGAGTTTATCAATCACTGGAACATTTTCAGAAGAAATCTGAACTTGTACGCTATAGATGGGCTTCACTTGAACAAATTTGGAATCCATGAACTTTGTAAACAGTTTCAAACTGCTATTCCATCTGTAAAGTTAAACTGGTAAACATGGGGGAAATTATATATTCCAATTCTATTTCATATGCAAAGAATTTTCAACAAACCTCAAATCATGAATTAAAATTTCATCTCATTAACACTTGTAGTGTAGGCAGTAAGTTAGATGAATTATTAATTAGAATAAACAATGACAATCTAGACATTGTAGGCATTACAGAGACATGGTGGCCAGCTGAAATGGCCTGGGAAAAGTCCATTCCTGGTTACAGTCTCTTCTATCAAAGTAGACCAACCAAGAAGGGAGGTGGAATCACACTATTTATTAAATCTATAATTAATGCTAGTAATATCTCTGAAAAAATCTAATTAAATAACTGTTGAATCCCTCTGGGTAAATATAAAAAATCCTCATAACAACTTCTCCCTAGGATTATGTTATAAAGCACCAAATTCCAATAAATTGCTTCTTAAAGGGATTATTGATGTAATATCAGCAGCCTCTGACCTGGGAAACATTTTATATATATATAAACATATATATATATATATATAAATATATATATATATATATATATATATATATATATATATACACACACACACATATATATATATATATATATATATATATATATATATATATATATAGGGGACCTACATTTAGGAGATATTAATTGGGTTAAAAAATTAGCCACCTCAAGTACCACTAAGAATTTTCTCTTCGCTTGTGAAGAACTGAATTTGACACAATGTGTAACTACCCCTACATGTGGAAACAATATTTTGGACATTGTTCTTGGCAGTAGTGTCTTAGATATTTCAAACTGCACTATCTCTGCTGCCTTAGGAAGTGATTTACAGTGATTATTACTCAGTTACCTTTAATCTAAAATGTGATGCTCATAAATCAAACAAAGTTACAGAGATATTTGCTGTTCATAGAGCAAATATAGATGTCATTAATACACACTTAAATAACATTGACTGGTATGCTCTGCTGAATTCAAATGACGTTGAACTAATGTGACAGACAATTAAAAAAACTCTTTTAGATACAGCTAACAAATATATACCTAAAATAAAGAAAAGTAAATCCAGTCTTAATCCAAAATGGTTTTCTAATAATCTAAGAAGAATGGTGAGAAAAAAGAACAAACTGTTCAAAAAAATATTTTAATAACAATAGTGAAAGTCGTAGGATGGCATTCAAAAAATATATAAAAAAAAATACAATAAAGAGATTAGAAAAGCTAAACTGGAAACCAAAATGTATATTGTTTCCCAGGCAAATAAAGGAAATAATAAAATATTATTTAATTATATTAACTCAATTAAAAAACAAGAACGGCATGTAGGCCCATTAAATATTGACAATGTGTCTATATCTGAAACTATGGAAATGGCAGAGTTATTCAGTTTAGAATTCTGTAAAGCCTTTAGGACTTCTTGCAGAGATATTAAGTTTGAATTTCCAGTACAAAATTACATCGATATTCCTATTGAAACCATTGAAAAGAAATTGAATGATATAAATAGAGGTTCATCCCCTGGTCCTGACGATATTATAGGAGATATTCTTTTCATTATGAAACACTATATTAGTGTACCACTAAAATTAATATTCAATAAAAGTTTAAACTCGGGTTCTGTGCCTTCAGATTAGAAGAAAGCAAATGTTATCCCTTTATTTAAGAAGAAAGAAAGTAAAAATCCATTAGATAACTATCGTCCAATAAGTTTGGCCCCTATTATTGATAAAATATTGGAAAGAATTATAAAAGATAATTTAACAGCCCACGTGTCTGTGTTTGATTCAAACCAACATGGTTTTGTAAAGGGACATTCCTACACAACCAATCTAGTGAGTTTTTATGACTATATTAGCATGAATCTTGATGAGAGAATACCTTGTGATGTCATTCTTTTAGACTTTCGAAAGGCATTTGACTCCGTTCCTCACTGGGCGTTGATACAAAAGCTTTAAACATGTAATATTAATCCTCTATACTCATGCTGGATAGCCAATTGGCTGAAAAATAGGAGTCAGAGGGTAATAATTGATGGCTACAAATCCTCATGGATTAAAGTAGAAAGTGGTGTTCCTCAAGGATCAGTATTGGCCCCAGTTATTTTTCAAATATTTATCTCTGATCTGTCAAATGACATCCATAGTAAGATCATAAAATATGCTGATGATTGCAAGATTGCTAATATTTGCAGTTCAGCAGCAGATTCTGAAGTTATTCAAAAGGATCTTAATCTACTAGAGGCTTGGTCCATAAAATGGAACCTAAGATTCAACATGTCCAAATGTTACGTTCTTCTCTTTGGGAAGCATAATCAGAAAATACAGTACTTTATTTACAATGAAATTATTTCAAAGGAGAACAACAAAAGAGATCTTGGTATCAATGTTGATGCAGATTTAAAATTCAATTTACATATTACCAAAGTCATCGCTAAAGCAAATTCCATATGGTGGGCAATTAAACATAATTTTACCACTAGGGACCCATTGATACTGGTATCACTGTATCAAGCCTATGTTAGGCATCATTTTGATTTTGCATCTCAGTTGTGGAGTCCAAACTGTGTAAACAAATGGATATAGTTAGAGTTGAAAGGGTTCAGTGTAGGATGACCAAGTCATTTTCTATCTATAAATATCTATCCTATAATGAAAGACTTACTGCTCTTAATCTTATGTCCTTGTGAACAAAGGCACCTTAGGGGTGACCTGTTGTTCACAAGGGACATTATCATGAATGCATCCCTAATGAATGAATGTGGATTGGATTTTAAACAAATAATAGTTAATACCAGAGGACACCAACTACAGCTAATGAGAAAGGAAATCAATATCAAAAAAAGGGCTCATTTTTTCTCCCATAACAAATTACCCATGTTGGTTGTTATTGCTAAAAGTAAGGCCACGTTCAAAAACAGACTGGACCATTTTTTTATGTGCAAATAAAATGTTTTCTTGTTATATGTATGTATAGGAGTTACATGGCCTATTAGCCTTTTACTCCTTTCTCACACTTAGTATGATCCTCTTATGAATCAAGATATCAAAATTTTTACTAAAATCTTGTCTGACAGAATTGCCTATGTTTGAGAAGGTTTGGTTAGCCAGGAACAAGTAGGCTTTGTTAAGGGCCACACCCCAATGGATCACCTTTGCAAATTGTCTCATATTTTCTCCACATCCAGGGAGGCTTCCCAGCTTATGGCTTTGATCTCCCTGGATATGGAGAAAGCCTTTGATAAGATGAACTGGATTTTCATATTTGAGGTTCTTAACAAATTCGGCTTTTCCTCAGGTTTCATTAAATGGGTTCAAATTTTATATTTGAAGCCTGCTGTGAAAATATATTGTAACAGGATTTTCTCTTTGGCATTTCCACTATATCCTAATACCCAGCAAGGGTATCCGCTTTCGCTGTTACTGTTCAATTTATATTTAGGGCCCCTGTTGGTTCATCTAAACATCTCATCTCTGATTAAAGGCATCTCAGTCAGTCCCTTTGACCTCAGGATCTCTGCATATGCAGATGATATCCTCCTTCATCTCTCTGACCCTGCTACCTCTGTCCTGGTAGTATTGGTTCTTATCCAAGATTTTGGTAAAATTTCCAACTATAGACTTAATTTGGACAAGGCAGAGGTCAAGCCCCCTAAACTATAAAGTACTTAAATTGGATATTACAGATCTACATCTTAATTGGGTTACCCAGTTTAAGTACTTGGGGATAACTCTTGCCCAAAACTATTCCCAATTGAAGACATTGGCCCAGATATTCAAACTGCGCCCAAAATGTGCGCAACAGCAGGAGCAAGCACAAACCAATTGCGCATATGTGCAACAGGTGCGATATTCAAACATGGAGCAGAACAAATTGCGCAAGCAGCCAACGTCTGAATATCGCACACATACTGCACCATAGCGCAACCAGGAAGGAGAAGCTGAGCAGAAAGGTTGCACTATAGCGCAACCAGGGCAGCCCAGCTGAGCAGTCCAGAGGTGCCATAGTGCAAGCAGAGCCCCCAGAGCAATGGAACTGCACATCCAGGGAGGCAGGCTGGGGCCCACCACCAGCCATGCCACACATGGGCACAGGAACACACTGCAGAACCAACAAGACACCTGCACACCCCAAGCACAGCATCACTGGGGGTGGGATGGATGATCTACTGGCCCATGGGGACAAGCCAACAAAGCACAGCAGAGCCATGACACCCCAGCACAACCACTGGCAGGCTGAGAGTGCCACACACAGGGGTTTGACAACCACAGTGCACATCAGCCCCCCGTACACACAGCACACCCTGCACTGTGACCCCAAGACACCACCCATGTGCAGTGACTGGCACTGCAGGAAACCATGCATCCCCCCCAGCACACGTCAACCCCATGCAGCAGAGAAGCATACAAGCCAGACACACCGTGTGCACCCAGCAGTGGGTGGCAGCAGACGGCAAGATGAACAGAAAGTCACTGCCATGCTGGAGATACCTCCCCATGCACACACACGCACGCCGCGCACACACACACACACATACACACACATACCCAGGACCATACCACCCCAGATGGCATGTACACCACTGCAACTGAGCAACCATAGCCAGCTGCAAATCAGAGACCAACACAGTATTCATATCAAAATATAAATGTATTCTCAAATGTGTAAAGTACAAAACAATCAACCAGAACTATTTACAAGGGAAGGGGTACAAGGTAGGGTGGGCAAGGGTAGGGATGAACAACTTGGAGATGGAAGGCAGGGTGGTAGGGATGGGTGAAGGGAAGGGTAATGCCTAAGGCCCAGCAGGCTGGTCATCCTCTGCCTGGTGCCGCTGTTCTCGGCGATGCATCCTCCGTCGAGCCATGTCTACGTATGTCACTCAGGATGGCCTAGTTGTCTACAGACACTTGTGTTAGCCCACGTATGTCCCTCTGGATCCTCCTGAGAACTGTGAGGCCTAGGAAAATGGGAACACAGTCAATGGCTGTGACTGACCACAACCCTGAACACCACCCAACCTGCAAGCCATATAGCCCAATGTCCCGCACCTGTGATGCCATGCACCCACCCACAGTGAACATGCACATGGCCATCACAAACAGGCAGCACCAGCTATGTGCACCACTGCACACACACACACTGCCCATGTCCATCACAGCACAAACAAGGCTGTCAAGTGACAGGGCAATGTGGTGCGATGCCAGTTACACAGCTATGTGACCAGTGCATGCATGGACCACCAGTGACACATACACAGATGTGCTGTGACACTGGACAGTGATGCATGTCACCTGTGTCGTGCATACATACATAGATACACAGACAGTGTCAGCAGATAAGGGCCTATGGCCCACCCACTCTGCCCATTTGAGCTTGTAAGTTCAGTTTGTTTTCCTAGAAGTCTGTTGCACCTTACCCCTGACCTCCAGAATTCCTTTATGTCTATCCCGTGCATTCTTAAATCCTGTGATTGTTTCAGCCCCCACCACTTCCTCTGGCAGGGTGTTCCACTTGTCCACCACCCGTTCTGTGAAGAAATTCTTTCTCATGTTTCCTCTGAATCGTCCTCCCTCCAACTTCATCCCATGCCCTCTAGTCCTGGAACATCTTTTCGCTTAAAAATAGTGTTTTCCTGCACCCTGTTCCTCCCTGTAAGATACTTGTATGTCTCTATCATATCCCCTCTCTCCCTCCTCTCCTCCAGGGAGTACATGTTCAGTTCCTTCAACCTGTCTTCATAGGACTTGTGATGCAATCCATGCACCATCTTTGTTGCCCTCCTCTGAACCTTCTCTACCCAGTCTATGTCCTTACGTAGGTATGGTCTCCAGAACTGTACACTGTACCCCAGATGGGGCCTCACTAGTGTCTTGTATAGTGGAATTATGACCTCCCTTTTCCTGCATGGTTGTGTTGTGCATGGCTGGTGGTCTTGCCCCCCCCCCAGCATGCAATAGCATCCATGACGTAATGATACTCACACTCCTCAAGCAGCTGGGTCTGCCGCTGCTGCTGCTGCTGCTGCTGGGGTGCAACACCCACCGGCACCTGGGCCCTGGCACGGCCCTCCTCACCCCGTGCTTGCATCCTCACATCCCAGCCTGTGGGAGACATATGTTGAGAAAAACATCAGTGTGACTCCAAAGCAGACTGCCCCCTGCCCCAGTGAGAGTGCCTGCCCACACAGCCAGACCCATGCATCTCACACCTGCACACACTGACACAGCCAACCATGGCAGAGCCATCACCTATGCACAGCCACCAAAACACACTCACACCCCTACAGAGAATACAGGTGCATAGATGGTACACCCACCTGGCCTAGGCACCACACCCCTCCTGGCACGTGACCGCAGCCAATCCAGAAGTTGAGGATCCCTCCGGGCGGAGGTCACTGTACTGGTGCCAGCACTGCTCAGCTGACTGGCACCATCCAGTGACCCCCACCAGGTCACTGGCCACTTTCTGCCAGACCTGCATCCTAGCAATGATGAGGATCACCTCACCATACAGTGCCCCATAGTGGGGCTCCACTAGGGCCACCAAGTTGGCCACTTCCACAGGGCTCCACTGCACTGCTCTTCTGTGAGCCATGGTACCAACTTTACAGCAGGCAATATGGCGCCCCACTGCGCCGTAACCCCATGTGGAGATGTTGCACAATAGACCACCACAGGTTCCAATCGCACTGTTTGAACAGCGCTGTCACTTCACATAGCGCTGTCACCAGACAGCACAATAGGGCCATACACAAGGCAGCCAAACAGGGCCAGGGGGCAAAGGTCAGACACCAGGTCATGGGCAATGATGCAAGGCCACGCACAGCGCCATATGACGTATACGCATCCTGCGCGACCGACCAGCTGTGTACCAGTGCCACAGTGGACTATTGCGCAGTAGTGCCACAGCACCATATAGTGCCCAGTGCTGTAGTGCCACTGGCACAGTGGTGGCCATGGCCTGAATTGCTGATCGCACACAGCATGTCAGCAGCGCAGCAGACACCTGCGTAAGCTATCTGGGCATGCGCAATGCAGTGTACCACACAGTCACAGATCTGCGCCATTGGCTCAGCTGACTCAACCATATTGCACAAAGCGCAAATTCGTGATATTCAGCTGACACATGCAAATCATCTGATCAGCCATTCAAAGGCGTAGTGGTGCGATTTGCATATTATAGTTGCTCCACTCCTAATTTGCATGCATTGCGTTATAAATGTGCCATATTGGGCTGTGCTGGCCAGATTCGGGTACTGCAGGTGAGAGGTGAGTTGCATGCTGTGTGATGTTCTGGACAATGGTCATGGGAAAATGCTGTAGACTGCACAGTGACAGGTGTCCACTTCCCCCCATACAGATCACCATGACTGAGCATAGCCAAGGTGAGGGTGAGGATGGTGGGCATAGGAGGAGGCCCAACTTTACCCCAGCAGAGACAGAGGCCCTCTTCCAGGCCTACCTGGATGAGGAGCCACTACTGAGTGGACGGAGGGGCACCCCTCAGTCCCGTGCGGCTGCATGGGAGCGGGTAGCTCGGGCCGTGAACCTGCACGGAAGCCACCAGCGCTCCATGCAGGAATGCAAGAAGAAGATGGGGACAGACCGCAGGAGGTTGAAGGAGAAGGTGGCAGCCTTCAGGGCGGCACGTGCTGGCACTGGTGGGGGCCAGCCAGCGGTGTTGGAGCTGACCCCGGCTGAGGAGACACTGGTTGCATCAATACAGCGGAGCGCTATTGAGGGCATACCAGGAGGTGGATTCCAGACAGGTGGAAGCCCATCACTGCATGGTATGACATGGTGGTGGTGGTGTTGGGGGGGTTGGGGGAAGGTTGTTCACATGCACTCACATGTACTCTCTTTCTGTTACAGATCCTGCTCGTCTTCAGGAGATGGTGGTGGTGGGTCCAGGCAGTGATGATGACCTGCTGGACATGGAGGAGGGTCCATCCACCTCTGTCACCAGCCAGCATGCACTGCAGCAGCATGCACGCTGGGCCGCCAACTCTGGTGTCGGTGATTCGGGTGTGGGGAGTGCACAGCCTGTGTCTCAGAAATCTGGCATGCAAGCATGCCAGCACACTGTGACTATGGCTGTAGCACGTACCTGCACCATTGATGATGCAAGGACTGCAATGGGCAGTGATAGGTGTGTGTCCCATGACGGACACACAGCAGGCCAGCACGTGCCTCTGGGACTTTCTGGTTCCAACTTGTGTACCAGCATGTTGGCACAGTCCAAGGCTGTGCCTGTCAGCACCGGTGGGGCAGCACCTGTGGCTGTGCAGGTGTCTGGCACTGTTGCTCCCACAGCGGTGGAATGAGTGGACCCTGGGGCACAGCGGTTGGAGGGGCAGCAGCAGCAGTCATCCACCAGGTCTGGGAGTACAGTGTCAAGCAGTGGCACATGTCCGCCGCCCTTTGATCCGCCCATTCCTGGTCCTGGCGAACAGCGCCCACCCTCAATGGGTGTTGTGCATCAGGACCTTCCACACCCTGGGGGACAGGATGCCGTTGGGGCACAGTACCCATTGGACGAGCACACCCACCTGCTGCAGGAATCAGTACAGCTGCAGAGGCAGGTTGCAATGTCCGTGGAGGCACCGTCTGTGGCTGTGGAGTGGCACAGCAGGGAGTGTGCTCTGGACCGTGCAGAGCTGGTTCGTATGCGGATGGATGTGACCGCCGCCATTGACAGGCTGACCCAGGCAGTGGTCTCTGTTGTGGACGCATTGGGCACACAGTCAGGTGCCCTTGTACCGCACACCCCACACAGTTCACTCTCCACTCCCCATTCCCGGCATTGTGCGACACCAGGCCTGTCGACACCGGGTTCTGCTGTGGCCATCCCAAGCACCCCTGGTGCAGGTTTGTTCGGCATGCTGCAGACCCCTGTGTGGGCAAGGTCGCGTTCACGCAGTGGGACCCCTGGTGGTCCAACAGTTGCACCCCATGTGGCCCCTGCTCAGCCTGCCAGTGCTGTTGGGTAACGGTGGGGCTGCCCACGCATCCGCGGTGGCCTTGGGACAGTGCTACATGACTGACCTGTCTCCCACTGCAGGCACTGTCTGGTGCTGCCCTGTGTGCAATGTGTGTCATGGTGGGCAGTGCACTGCTGGGTGCTCTGCTCACCACACCGACACATGGACCACCTGCACACCCTCCCAACTGCTGTCCACAGGTGCGTGTGCATGATGATGCCTGCATTGTACTGTACACCAAGGTGCAAGGGTGCCCATCATCTGACACATGTACTTGGACAGTACAGGTGGTGGGGGTGGTCGGTGGTTCTGTGTGTTAGCAATGTCAGTTCTGCTGTGCTGTGCATCTGCCCATGTACGCTCTGTACCTGGTGTGTGTGTGTCCATATGAGTCTTTAACCCTCCATGATGGTATGTTTGCATGCCTGGACCCTTCCACTCCCCTGGCCATCATGCACCCCTGGTGTGTTACCCTGTGTGCCTGTGGTTTGTGCATGGACAGTGTTGGTTGCACATGTCCCCTTGACTTACCTGTGTTCTGCGTAGTGCTCCTCTGTGATGGTGTCCCGGTGCAGCTGGGCCTGCCTGATCAGTCAGGGGTCCCACCATCCTAGGGGAGGCTGCTCATCACCATCTACACCAGCGCCACTGGCGTCCCCATCGCTGTCCCCCTCTTCAACCTGTACGGCTATCCCATAGTCTTTGGCCATGTTGTGCAGGATGCAACAGGCCAGGAATATCCCACAGGCCTTTTGGGGGCTGTACTGTAGGGCACCGCTGGAGGTGTCTGGGCATCAGAAGCGTGCCTTGAGCATCCCAAACACCTGCTCTATGATGTTGCGTGTGGAAACATGTGCCTCATTATAGCGTTGCTGCGATGGGGTCATGGGGCGCCGGTACGGTGTGAGCAGCCAGGGACGGAGTGGGTATCTGCTGTCACCTGTGTGGAGATAGTGGAGATCAGTCTCATGTTCAGGTCCATATTGCCCATATCCCTGTGTGCCACTACCATGGCACCTGTGGCATTCCCACCCTTGCCCCGAGTTTGCATTCCATACATGTGTACTCACCCACTAGATGTGGGGATGTCCCCACTCTCGAATCGTTGGCACAGTGTGGACTGATACCATATGAAGGCATCATGTGCTCCACCAGGGTGTGTGGCACAGACATTGATTATGCACCCAGTGGCATCACACACCACCTGGCAGTTGACACTGGAGAAGCCCTTTCTGTTCCTATATGCAGCCCCATCGGGGCCAGGTAGCGTGCGAATGGCCACATGGGTGCAGTCTATGGCCCCTAGCATGCCAGGCATACGTGCTACCCTGTGGAACTCCTGCATGTTTGCTGTACGCTCTGCCACGGTGCTGAGGAATTGGATGTATTCCGCAGCATGTGGCAGCAGTGCGCTGAGGAATTGGGTGAGGATGTGTGACGTGGCCGACTGTGTGATGCCTGTGGTGTCCCCTGTTGGCCTCTGGAAGATGCCTGTGGTGAGCAGGCACATGCAGGCTGTCACCTTGGTCTCCACCGACAGAGCGTGACTCCGTCGTGAGGGTGCCTGCATCACATCACTGCACAGCTCACAGAGCCGTCTCAGTATTGCCCTGTTCAGGCGGTACCAGCCCATGATCTCTACATCTGTGTACAGCTCAAAGCTGATGCGGGCACGGTACTGCCTGTTGGGGGCATACCGCCAACGGGCCCTTCCACGGCCACGTCCCCCTGCAGCATGCATTCTCACCCCCCTCATTACAGCTTCCATGTGGAAGCTGGCACTGTCCATCTCCCTGGCTTCTGACCCCCCTGGCTGCTGTTGCTGTGTTACCCCCGCTGTCCTCACTGCTACTTCCACTGCACCGGGCACCCCCCGCTGGCCTCTACAGCCTATGGCCCATGCTTGCCTTGTCTGCCCTAGCCTGTCTCTGTCTGTCTGTCTGTCTCTCTGTCTCTCTCTCTCTCCCCACTTGGCATCCTTGTAGCGTTCTTGCGCCGCTTCCTTGAGCCTTTTTATTTTGGCTCATTTCCGCTACTGCGCAATTTCCGGCTGTTCCGCTATTGCGCAGTGCGCAAGTCTTTGAATATCGCATTGTGCTCTTTATGCATGGATCCACCCCCTTCGGTTGCGCATGCCTTCATTTTCATTGCGCTGTTGCTCAGCATGTTTTCGGTGGCGCAACTGCCTCCTTCTGAATATCGCGAAATGGTGCATTTTTGGACTTGCGCATGGCGCAACCCTTTTGAATATCCGGGCCATTGAACCTAGATGATCTTTTGGTTACTATTCAGCAGGATTTGAAGAGATGGTACCCACTTTATCTAGCCCTTCAAGGGAGAATTAGTGTAATCAAAATGAACGTCCATCCCAGGTTATTCTACCCCCTCCACATGCTAAACCTTTTCCTCCTCCTTAACTGGTTTAAGAAGGTCCATAACATTATATCTACCTTCATTTGGCAAAGGAAACCCTCTAAACAGTCTTATGTTCATCTTGGAGCACAGAAACAGTACGGTGGTCTCAAATTACCTAATTTCTTTTTATATTACTTGGCTAGTCACATTGCTAAATATGCTAAATGGTCTGTATCCCTCCTATTTGCAAGAACCCAGTTACATTCCAATGGGGTTACAGATTGAAAGGATCCTTATTAAAAACTCGGCTGTCTCACCTGATAGCCTCTTCTTTGTTTCTCCTAAAATCTTACTACAGTTACTTTGTAACTTGGTTATTTCTACCTTGTTGAGGGTGCATGCCCAGCTGTGCCAGGCTCTACGATATGATAACTTCACAGATATTTTTCAGCTGCTATGTAACAATCCCAATTTAAAGTTAGGTGGGTGGATGGTATCTCCTTAAGGAATCCCCCAGTTGGAGAGTAGGAGAGTGAAGGACCTTTTGTCTGAGGGTAGGCTTGGTACCAGCCAGAACATATTGGTTAAATTTAATTTACCACTTAGACATATCTTTAAGGTTTACCAGCTTTGGCACTTACTGATTAGCTGGTGTGGCTTAGCTCTTTGTTCTTTGGCCTGGCAGCCTTATTAGGTATCTCAGATTGTCCTCAATCTATTTCCTAGACTTTTTCAAGATGTTAAAGGGCAGTCTCAGTACTGGTCATCCTCTTTCCCGACTAACAATTTTGATTGGTCCCACATCTGGACTGACCTTTATTTGTACGCCACCAACAATAAGATTCATATTACTCAATTCTATATTCTACATAATATTTACCTTACTCCGTCCAAACTAGCTGGGCTAGTTAAGTTACTTTCTTCCCAGTGTACTAGATGTGAACAAGATTCTGGGGTCTGTGTACCACATTTTGTGAGACTATCACAAAATTGCTCCTCTCTGGGACAAGATAAGGTAGAGCGCTGACCCACTCTTGGGTATTGATGGTTATTTTACTCTGGAAGTTTGCCCTATAGGTGACTATAGTATTTCCAAATTGGGGTTAGAGAACAGAGGTACCATATGTCAATTATCTCATTATCTGTTAAGCATGTGGTACTTCATCACTGGAAGGATCAGGAGGATATCTCTTACCCTGAATGGCTTATTGAGCTTCTGGCTAATCTTCATCTTGAAAAGATGATGGCCAGTCTTCGTAATCGGCTATCCACTTATACCAAAAGGTGGAGCAAATTGCATACTTTATTTTCACTTCCTTCCAACCCTTGAATGGAAAGATGGAGCATAAGCTGGATTTATAGGTAATGATTTTCCTCTATTATAGCTAGCCATGCATAAAGGTTAATGTAATTTTTTGTGTTCTCTAATAGAACAAATAACTTTTGCCCCTTTCATGTGTGTACAAGCCCTTTTTTTTTGCTGGTCCCTTATTTTGTGAATTTCTATGGTCTCCATGGGGTAGGGTAGGGGGTTTAGGGTTGAGAAGGGGGGGGAATTTTTTTCTTTGTTTTTAGTTAATTGTGTTTGTTGATTGTTATGTCTGTTGAAGACTAAACCCTTACTGTGTCATGGACTACTATATCAGTCCAGAATTCCTATGTGCTCCAATTCTGTCGGCAGCCTAGGGGTTAATAAAGTGTGTTAAATGTAAAAAAAAAGTTAGCACTATTTAAAAAATGTTCTGTCTATAACTTTGTGTTGCACTGAAAACTTAATATCTGATCTATATGGTTTTCTCTCTCCCATTAACACCATGTAACTGTAACTCTGCTATGTATTTCTTTCATATTATTATCAAAACACAATCAACACAACATTTATTTTATTATCACATCTGCAATGATCCTGCACTTCTTTGTATTGAATCCCAGCTGCCATTCTTCAGACCATTTCTCCATTTTTTTAAGGTCTTTCCTCATTCTTTCAATCCCCTGGCATGTCTATCCTATTGCATACCTTTGTACCATCTGTGAAGAACAATACCTTCCCCACCAGTCCCTCTGCAATGTCCCCAATAAAGTCCAGATAGGCCACATCCACCACACCTCCCTGGTCCTCTACCTTAGTTACCCACTTATGCCATAGATTAACACAATGAGTTTGTGCAAAATACAGTGCTTATCATAAGCACAGTAAAAGTTAGGGTTATATGTATAACTAAATAACTGCCATATAAGGCAGTGCATGTGTGTTAATTTGTGTGTGTGTGTGTGTGTGTGTGTGTGTGTGCATGCATGTGTGGCAATGCTCTGTGTGTGTAGACAGTGCACTGCTATGCTATACTGGAATATACAGTATATGCATATATGTGTATATGTATTAGTCAGTGTGTGTGTATATCACAACAATTAGAAAGTGCATTTAGGTGTCTCAGTGATTAGTGCAAATATTGCTAGTCTACAGTCTGTCACTATCTAGATCAGTTTCAGCCTTATGCATGTCATTGCTAATTTAAATTAGGTGTCTAGTTGCAACCCCCTACCCTCAGATGTCCCTCAGAGCCTGAAAAGAAGAAAACAGTCCCTTGATGTCTTTTTTTTCAGTATGTAAAAATGTGTGTAGACAGTGCACTGCTATGTTACACTGGGATATATATATATATATATATATATGCATATATGTATATATGTATTAGTCAGTGTGTGTGTGTGTGTGTGTGTGTGTGTGTGACACGAATTAGAAAGTGCAGTTAAGTGGCTCAGTGGTCAGTACAAAAATTGCTAGTTTACACATTTCTCACTCCCCACAATACCATTATTTTGCAACCATATTGGCTCTTGCTAGAATTTGTTGTTTTACTCATCAGCACTAGAAATTCATCATCAGACTGGCACCAGACATATTCTTTAGCCTGTCAGCAGGAACTATTTTCTCTATCATATTGCTGCAACTGTGCCCTGCAATCAAGCACCCCAAAATCAGGCTAAACACAATGCACAATGCACAAGGCCCTCTGCATACACAAATCTAAATAATCTTACTACAATACAACACAAAAACATGAGAATTCCAGAAATCAGAAAGTCTCTGATTTTGGTCAGTAGTTATCTGTGCCAGTATATTACTGATACTGCTGACAAGCCAGATGGTGCTTATCCTAATAACTCCATGAAGCAACACTAGTTTACCCTCATCAACTCAATGTTTCCTACCTCTGAAGCTGCAGGTACACCCTTCAGTATCATCCAGTGTATCATAACACATCTGTGAAACTACCTGCACTAAGAAACCAGACAACATAAAAATACTTACTTCACACAGTGACCTTTTTATATTCTGAACTGCACTCTTGTGAATACCAATGGCAATCTGTAGTGATGTAAGTTTGTCATGGATGAGGTTTTAATGACTCATTGTTTGTTCATGAAATCATTAGTAAACAGTAGTAAATGATGTAGCACTGTCATCATTGCTACATTCTGATGACACTAGTGAAAGTCATGGAAGTCATGAATAAAGATCAAACATCATGGAATAAATGACATGTATGACTGCCATGACAAGCTTACATCCCTAGCAATCTGTAACTGCTGTTTCTGATCATGACCCTGCTTCACCTACCAATACAAAACCAACACTTTCTCACCTGCCATTCTTCCTCTTCCTGCAAATGATACATTACTTACCTTATCCACAGAAGAGCAGTTCTCTGATGCAGATCCTCTTCAAATTTGCTACTCCAAATATGAACCCCTCAATGGACCAGCTCCAGTTCCACCTGTTCTGCAAAGCAACTCAAAGCAAGAAAGGACACATGTCATCCACACACAAAATCACAAAGGCATGAGTACCAAAGACCAACCAGATGGACAAAATACACATTTCATACAATATTTTCCATGCATTATTTATAAATAAAATAACTGGGTACTGTTTTCTCCCATAAGGAAACCAGGTTATAATTCAGTGTTATTACCAGCTGGTTATAAAGGCAGACACATGCATGGTTTCCCTTACTGCAGACATGCACACTCTGCCTCCCTGGCATGCACACATTACTTGCGCTGCTTATGGGTGCCATGCCACCTCCTAAAGTTCTAGTGCCTGTGATTGACATAGGATTTTAAATAGGGTGAATGTTTGGGTATCTGTCTCCACAATCGCAAAAAAAAAAAAGGAAAACTACTAACAGTGCTTCAGCCTGAATGTGCACTTGAACAACAGCACCATCTAGTGGCCACACTGTTTCATATCAATGCTGGGTAGTGTTTTCAATGCAAAAAAACCCTACCCAGCAGTTATGTGAAACAAACATGGGGAGGTGCGTAAAACTCAAATTTTACAGATACCCTTGGTGTGGGATGCTTCTATAAAGCCCACAAGCTTTCTTTAATAATAACTGGGCTCAGATTTTTCCCATAAGAAAGCCACCTATACTTTGTCATTGTAACCAACTGGTTAAAACAGCAAACATGTTCTGGATTTCTGTATGTGAAACCCGGGAGCCATGTTCTCCTCACACACACAGTCTTTTGTAGTACTGTAAAACCCCTCACCACACTCACATGTTGATCTTCTTACAGAAGATATCTCTCTTTTCCTTTTGAGGACTCAAACGTAAGTTAAATTAAGACCCTTTATGTTCTCACTCCCTCCCCCCTTCTCTCTCTTTCCAGTACATCATGATCTTCAAGCTTGTATCCCGGCTCCTATGGACACTTAAACTTAAAACGTATTGTAGTTAAAGTTTAGTTTTATTGTTCAGCAAATTGCCTTTACAATCCACTAAAAACATAAAGTAGGTCATATAATCAGACAACCATACCTTAGTCAGTAAACAAATAACATAAATATTATCCCGAATCATTATCAGTAAAAAATAAAATTGATCCATTCTTCCCTGGATTAAATATCCATGAAACTTAATTTTTTCTTCAATAATATAAAATCAATTCCTTCCAGAGAGTTGAGTCAAATCAGTTTGTCAAAAAATCCCTCATAATGACTATATTTATTCTTCACCAAAAAAATAATTTTAACGTGCTGAATTTCTTCACCATAAAAATAATTTTAATGTGCTGAATTTCCTCCAGAAAAAAAACACTATTGGGACCTGGGGGATTAGTAATAAATATATTGTGCAGCTTTGTACTGGAATCCCAAATTTGCTTAGTCCATTAAATGGACATCAGCTTGGTTAGCAGAGCATAATATGAAGAACACATAACAATGTAAAAACATAGTATAATGTAATTTTAATGTCTCTATACCAGCATATATTGTCCACTCTCAGAGACACAGCATGATTCCTGAGCAGACACAAGCCCACAATTTAAAATCAGCCTGATTTCAAAATGAGGAACCAACCCAGCGATCACCGGGTGTTAATATACATTTCCCAAGTTGAAAACCCTGCTAAAATCCAACATATTGGTTCAAAATTTCTACTATAAAATCCTTAACTCTTAGCTCAAAAGCTCAGCATTATTTCACAACAGTTGGAGCTACATTCAGTTCACTGAGAAAATCTTATATCGGCTGTCTGCAAGAGACAATGAGGCAGAGCTGATAGAAGGATTAGCCTGTATACAGCTCAGGGTTTCAAGTTAATAGCAAACCTAAAGTATTTAAGTAATTGTAGCCCAAAGGAGCTTCATAAGTTTGCACAAATTGTCTCTGGCTCCAAAAGGTCCCACAAGGCAAGAGAGATCAAGCACAGAGTTCAGCTTTGCTCCTCTCACTCCCTAGCAACATTCACAATCCCCATAGTAATCATGAAAATAACTCCAAGATCAAGCCAAAACCAGAAGGCCCCATCAAAATGCATGAGTCCATCCTCTCCAAATGCCAATAGCTATTTAGTTTTTAATTAAGAAACTCTGTTTAAACACAGGAGTCCATATTTTTGTTTGACATTTGTTTTATTTGTATACAAATAACAGCCATATAAATTTTAGAGCAGACCAGAGAGCTACAGTATATGAATGAAAAATGGGATATTTTTTAAGCTCACAGCCTCCATTTCAGTAACAGTGATGCCTCTTGTTTCACTCATATTATTCATTTAATAAAAAATAGAAAATAGGAGCAGGTCCTCAGTGAAAAGAAGCCTCACATCATCACCAACTGCTCAGTAGTGGACTAGGGTTCTGCTTTGTGGCCATGACAAAATAATAAGTAATAAATAATCAGTCTCAAGGCATTCATAAGAAGAGTACCTTTAAGGGAGATTTTATCCCACAATTAACTTCCAGTAATCACAGAAACAGCATCTTTATAAAGAACAAATAGAAAAAGTTGCTAGATGTAGCTCCTTCTTCCAATTTTAGGAGTCCGTGGGATCAGTCAGAACCTCTAGTGATCTGAAACTCATGGTAGTGAATTACCCCCAAGAGGTCTCTGAGAACTGCCTCCATTACATTTCATAGGGCTAACATCCTCCTGGATAGTCTCCAACATATCAGGCTCACCTGGGGAGAGAAAAAAAGAAAGAACAATGCTCCACTGAAAGCAGTAAGTCCAACTTTTTCCAGTATGCTGCAAAATCTCCAGCCCTAGGCAGCAGTGTCATACCTTTTAACACTATATATATATATATATATATATATATATATATATATATATATTATGGTAGCACGGTAGTGCTACCATAGTTAGGGTTGAGGAGCCATTTCTTTGTTAAACCCCAAAACTTTGCACCTTAATAACTTTGCAACTGTTTGATAGATTTGCCTGAAATTTGGAATTTATGATCAAGTACCATTGGCCTTGGGATCTGCAAAGTTTTGTACTGGTCGGATATACAGCTGTGGAGTTATTAAGTGTGATCTGTGCGCGCGTCTACGCTTTTCTGGAATTCTGTGGTCGCGCCTACAGGTTGTACGGTTTGCGTGACCGGCCCAAAATCTTCAGGGAACATGCATCCAGGGTCCCCGATGTGCCTTTTGAAGATTTCGTGAAAAAAATATTAAACGGTTCAAAAGTTATTCAAAAAACAGTTTCCCATTATAAGTCAATGGGAAAAGTTAACAAAAAGTTCAACACTTTCGCAAATGCATTTTTACTTTCGCAAATGGGCCTGTTACTTTTGCAAGTTGGCCATTTTGTTTTCAGTTGGTGATCAGAAAAATGGTTGGCATTTAAATTTGGGACCTTCTAGCAACCTAATTTTTTTGTATTCACCTAGTCGGGCCCTGAGGATGCTTGCCATGTCTTTATTTTGTATTAAAACACCCCAGAAATATGTTTTCAAATTTCTGGAAAAATGCATTTTCGCAAATTACTTTCGTCACGAAGTGTCGCAAATTTTTATAAAGCTGCAAATTGCGACAGTAATTTTCTAGTCTGTGGAAAATGACAGCACTCTTTGGCACTGCACTGCAAAATAACCGTTGGGAGTTTTGGGCTGAAATTTGAGGAACGTAGCCGACATCTCACAGATGTGCCTTTCAGTGTTGTATTGAAAATATTACACGGCGGCAAAGTTATGGCACTCCAAAGTTGACAGTTTTTCCCATAGGATAACATTACGGCCCCAAGCATTACAGGAATCCTTTGGCACCCTGCTGCAAAATAACGGTTTGGTCTTTTTTCCTGAACTTTGGAAGGAAGACAGCCAACAGTACACAGATGTGCCTTTCAGTAGTTTGGTGAAAAAATATCACATGGCGGCAAAGTTACGGCACTCCAAAATTGATGGTTTTTCCCATAGGATAACATTACGGCGCCCGACACTTAACAGAAATCATTTGGAGCCCTGCTGCAAAATAACGGTTTGGTCTTTTTTCCTGAAATTTGGAGGGAAGACAGCCAACAGCCCACAGATGTGCCTTTCAGTAGTTTGGTGAAAAAACATTACAGGGAGGCAAAGTTATGGTGCTCCGAACTTTTCTTTTTTTCCCATAGGATAACATTACGGCGTTCGCCGCGTCTTTCAAGGCCCGTATCTCGGAAACGGTGCCAGATACGGACTTTTCATCAGAAAATTTCTTAGCCCCCCAATGGAGTTAAGATTCAAATTAGCCAGGACAGTTGTAAATAATATGACTTTTAAATTTTTTTGCTACATCGTACGGTTCCTGAGATATAATGTATTTAGTATTCCAAGATCTCATTTTCTGCACCTATACTCATTATTTTGCATACATTATTTGTACTCACTGTCTTTCTCAATGCAGGTTTTGGGGAAAACCAGCCTGTGCACTTACATTACTTACATTGTTGCTCCTTTCCGCTATGGATCCGCACTGCTTCTACCTTACCATTGACGCTCGCGCCATCATGTGCTATCCTTTGTGTTTTCATTTGCGCTATGCTTTCTGTTATTTTTGCCATTTCTGTCTACAGTACTGTTTATCTTACTGTTTCACGTTACATCACCATGCCCATTGACATTTCTGTTTGCAGGTACCATGTTACTATGTGACAACATCACGTGGCAGACCATTCCGCTCACGCCACCATGTGCGTTAACCTTTCTGTTCTCATTCGTGCTTGTGTTACCATGTGCGCCACTGTTAGCATTTCTGTTTGTGTTGCTGTCCCTGTTAGTATGCCACAACACATCATGTGGAGGGAGCGCGGGGCCCACCAACGCATTACATTCACTATTTCTCGTTATCATTCTCAAAAAGAAGGGAAATTAGAGGCAAAAACTCCATTTAATGCATTAGTAAGGGTTGTTCCACAGCTGACAAAAGTGAGGAAATTTGCTGTTAGGGTTTGAAAACTTGACCCCCGCCCACCCCCTAACCGGCATTGGGGTGCGCATTGGGATCGTGGGTCCTAACTCTCACCCCATTCTCCTATACTTCTGCTGCTTTACACATGTCATGGGGTGAGAGTTAGTCACCATGCCAATTGACATTTCCATTTGCAGGCACCATGTTACTATGTGACAACACATCACGTGGTAGACCGTTCCCGTCTATGCCACCGTGTGCGTTACCCTTTCTGTTCTCATTTGCGCTTGCATTACCATGTGCGCCACTGTTAGTGCTTCTGTTTGCATTGCTGTTCCTGTTACTATGCCACAAGACATCACGTGGCGGGGCCGGGAGCCCTCCAGGCCCAGCTCCCGCCCTTCTGGTCCATTCACTATTTCTCGCTATAAAGAAAGGAAATTAGAGGCAAAAACTCAGTTTAATGCATTAGTTAGGGTTGTTCCACAGTGACAAAAGTGAGGAAATTGGTGTTAGGTTGAAACCCCCTTGGACCCACACCCACCCCCAACCAGCATTGAGGTGTGCATTGGGGTCATCGGTCCCAACTCTCACCCCATTCTCCTATACTTCTGCTGTTTTACACTGTGATGGGGTGAGAGTTAGGGCTGATGACCCCAATGCAGACCCCAATGCTGGTTGGGGGGGCGGACGGGGGTCCAAGGGGGGTTTTCAACCCTAACACCAAATTTCCACACTTTTGTCACTGTGGAACAACCCTAACTAATGCATTAAATGGAGTTTTTTGCCTCTAATATATATATATATATATATATATATATATGCCGTCCTTCATATCCATGTGGCCGATCACCTAATCCAGAGTAACACCCATCTCAGTGCTTCAGGTCTGGTCAAAAGCCAATGCTCTGGATACCAAAGCTGTCCTGTTGGCAAACTATGGATGAGAAGCTACTGGTATAGGTGAAATGTACGAGCAGTAAATATCCCAAACAAACAGCAGTTTCTTGTCATCTAAATACCGAAAACATCTCAGTTTGGCAAACTGTGAGCTTAAATAACATGTTTCATTCAGTTCATTTAGGACTGAAGGAAAATAAGGAAAGCTTTTGACTAAAACTTGCAGATGCACAAGAAACATGGAGTGGCAGGGAGTGGAGCAGCACCATGGCCATCTTGTTGCTCTGCCCAGTCCCCGTGGAACAATAGTTTTATTTCCTATCATGGAAATTAAAATCTGCTTCCCAAAATGAAATAGACTGTCATAAAAGCATTTTCAGTAATAAAATGTTGGTAACATTTCTGTTTTTTATCTTTGAGTTTAAAAATACTGTTCTGAATCTCGTCTGCTCCAGTGCCACTTGCCCAATTTTTCTCATTAAGAGACTAAACGTTTTGTGCAATTTCATGTTTTAATGGTAACAATTTTACAGTTCATCCAAGTAAAATGAGTTATCTTAAATAAAACCTGTTATTTGTATCAAAAATAAAGTGTTGCTTACAATGCAGTAACCTGTTCTATTTTTACACATTTTCTTATTTAGAAACCTGTTCTTTTTTTACTCTGTGAGGCAAAAAAAAAAAATGGAGCACTGCAATTACATACAACAATATATGGGTAGGTGTGCAAAACTTGAATTTTATAAACCTCCCAAGCCTCAATCTCAGGGTTTATGTAGCACTCCACATCTCTGGTGTGTATAAAATTCTCATTATGCACAACTTCTGATGCGTTATTCTATATTTTATTTATTTAAAATTTCAGTTTGCAGGAAGATTCATTAAGACCCTTGTCTCCTTTTTACAATAATGTCCTGTGAGATACAGTAATGGATAACATAGTGAATAACTTTCCATATTTATCAGGGGATTTAAGGAAATTGTGAAGGTTGTTGTTGTAAATTGAGTTGGTCCCCCTGGTGGCCATAATGCAGGCATTACATAGCTGTTTGCATCTCAACAAGTCTTCAGGACAGCCTGAGGATTTGTGGAGATGCCAGACAGAATCATCAGTTTTGAGGAAGGTCAATTGCCTCTGCAGAGATTTAAGGATGTGGGACCCAGGGACAGGAGACTCCCACTTGTCACACTCACTGTCTGCCCTAGCACATATTGAAACCTCTCCAACCCCCTTGGTCCACCCAATAGATCACCCCAGCTTGCTGGCAGCATTAGTCCACTGGTTCTCATGGCCCTGTCCTGGACCACTCCAGCTCCACCCTGCCCAGCCCCAGGCAGTCCTAGTCCATGCTGGTCCCCCCACTACCTTGGTCCTGCCCCTGAACTACATCAGTTGCACCCTACTCCAAACCTGGCCTGCCTGTGCTGGCTAAAACAAAAAGTGCTGCTCCATATACATTCATGCCAGGTTAAACAAACCACATCCAGAAGCACTTACAAGGTCCTTAGCTATAGACAATGGTTGCACAATGCCCCATTTAGCAAGCACTGTCTGTAAGTAAGGGCCTCGTAAGTGTGTTATACATTTTTCACTGCACTTATGAAGTGAATTAATTTGTATTTAAGAGCCTGGTTTTAATGCCTTTTATGCTGGCCACTGGGTCCTGGACCACCACATCACCTCTGCCCCATTCCTGGACTACCTGGCCCATGGTCCACTCAGACTCTCTCTGTCCCCATGGACCTGCCCCTTAGCTCCTCCAGATCCTCCAGCTCACCCTGCCCCACTCTCTGACAGCCCTTGTCCATGCTGGCCTCATGGCCAGACTGGCATCTTAGGCTCTGCCCCTGGAGCACCCCAGCTTCCCCAGCCCACCCCATCTATGCTTGTCTCAGCACATGCAGGCTTGCCTTGCCATGACATCTTTATTGGTCCTGCCCCTGGACTTCCTCAGTTCCTCTCCGCCCAACCCCAAGTGGTTCTGGTCCATGCTGCACAATGCCACCCTTGCTCCCTTGGCCCTGACCATAGACAACTATAACTCTCCCCTGGCCCAACCAGGCTCCGTCAGTTCACATAACCCTTCCCTTGGACCACCCAAGTTCCTCACTGCTTCTACCCTAGGCTGCCCTTGCCCATGCTGCCTTCTCCCTTATTCTTCTCCCTAGACCACCCTAGCATCCTGTACCCCCACTCTCAGGCTTCCCCTGCCCCCCACATTTCTATTGTCCCTGCCCTGGTACACCCCAGCTCCCCCTTCCCCAACACCAGGCTGTTCTGGTCTATGCAGACCTCCCTCTGGCCACCCAGGCTTCCTTGCTTCTGTCTCTGGACCACTCTAGCTAGCAGTGCAAGAAGCCAAATTTTTCAAAACAAGTGTTGTTGTGCTGAGGATAGAGGATATGGTGAGTTGGGCTCGGTGGAAAATGACTGGGGTTAGGGAGAGTGAGCAGGCCACTTAGGAAGGATTGGAGGTTGCTTTTAAATATTTGATTTATGTTGGCTTGAACTTTAAGTAATTGTCTACTTCATTACCTTTGCTATGGGTAGTGAAGCAAATGCACTTCACCAAGGTATACAATTTTATTTTTTTATTTTTTTTTTATTTAAATTTTGGTGACCAGGTAGGCCCACTGAGACCATAATGGCCCCTTTTTCAGGGGTGACCCGAGGTTATTACATTCAACAGTACAATAAGAAGTAGGAACAATTCAAGGGAAAGTGTGCATATACAGACATTAAAATCAGAACATATAGTACAATCTATGTACTATGGGATTACAGTAGAAACCATTCTACATGTACCAAATCCTGTTAGTAGTAACTAAACCCAATAGACCCTAGAATATATTTTGGATCAAAGATATAAATTGTCATAATCCACATGGCAAGAGCATTGCCAAACAACCACCAGTGTATCATCATATCAGGGCTTGAAGTGAGGCAGTATAGTGCAGTGATTTAAGGCTCTGAGCTGCAAATATAGAGTCCTGGGTTTGAATCCCACAGCCCCCACTTGCATACTGTGTGACCCTGAGCAAGTCACTTAACTTAACTGTGCTCCCAGGTTGCACCTGTAAACAAGCTTTCAGCTTAGTGTGCCACTCCTGGTTAAACAATTGAAGAAGAAGAATGAAGAATTTGACATTTATATTCCAAGCAGTACAAAAACTGCAGGAAGCATACCAATTTCCAACTGTTGGTAATCCATTTTAAAAGTTAAACTGCAGCATATGAGATAATATATCAGATTGTTCTCATGGAATTCCAAAATGATATCACTGAAATTGTCTGAAAACATCAAATTACACTTTCTGACCCTGTATATAATGTTTTTTTTTTATCAGAATGAGTACTGAATTCATTTTTTGTTTATGAATATGATTTGTATTACGTTTTCAATAGACAGTTTCCAAATGCTATTAGTTCATTACAATTTTCATAACCCGAGTTATCATATCATTAAGCCTTTTACAGACTAGATTTCTTTAAATTCAACATCAATTTATAATAAAAACAAACCTCTATATAAATATAACATTAAATTATTAAATGTTTACTATTCCAAATATATTACCTAGCACCATGTTTAACTATAAATATTTGCTTGCTAATTCATTCATTTATCTCTATGGGAAATAAAACATAGAAGAAGATTTTAAGTCATACCCCCAAAAATCAGGGTAGTAAGTGAGGTAAACACCAAGATAGAAAAGTCGATAGGGAGAAGGGCAGGGGTAAATGAAGAAAAAGACAAAGGCAGTAAGGACAGGAATGGGGCTTAAAGGGGTAAGGCTATTAAAAAATGGAGGGTAATGAGTACTAATGCCCATAGTCTAGGTAACAATCTCCCTGAACTGGTGGCATTGATGGAAAAGGGATGCCTGGATATTGTGGCAGTCACAGAAACATAGTATACAGAGAACCATGACTGGGATGTCAACATACCAGGGTGCACAATCTACAGGAGGACAGGGAGGGTAGAAGAAAAGGAGGAGGAGGAGGAGCTCTCTGTGTAAGGAAAGGGGTCAGAGCAACTGAACTAAAGAGTAAACAGGGAGGAGAGGAGGCACTAGGGGTCACCCTGGACACTAGAAATGGCACCACAATCTGCACAGGGGTTGTATACAGGCCCCTGTCTCAGGAAATGAACAAGGAAATGATAGAAGGCATCCTTAGTATGGCAGAGAAAGGGGAGATATTGCTGATGGGGGACCTGAATATGCCAAATGATAACTGGAGCACCTTTGCTGCAGCCACATCCAAGAGCAGAGCCATTCTTGATGCCCTACAGCAGGCATGCCTCAAACAGCTAGTGTTGGAACCAATACAGGAGGGAGCAATCTTAGACCTGGTGCACTCAAATGGGGATGGAGACAGGATCTCAGAAGTAGAAGTGGGTAGCCATCTGGGAACAGGTGACCACCAAACAGTGTGGTTCACAATAAACTCAGTTGTAGAGTGAAGCCATACAAAAGTGAAGGAACTGGACTTCAGGAGGGCTGATTTTGTCAAAATAGGTGAGTGGCTCAGAAAAGCACTAGCAAACAGGCAAGAAGGAGAGGTGGAACAACAATGGGGAAACATCAAAACTGCCATCACAGAGGCAACAAGCCTTTGTGTGAAGCAAATAAACAAATCAAAACAAAGAAAAAAACACTATGGTTCTCAAAAGAGGTGGCGAGGAAGGTTAAAGAGCAAAAGACAGCATTCAGAAAGTATAAGGAAACACAGAAGGAGCAGGACAGAAAACAGTACAAGTTAAAGCAGAAGGAAGTGGGGAAGGCAGTCAGAATAGCAAAGGCCCAAACTGAGGAAAAGATAGTCAACTTGGTTAAACAGGTGGGATAAAACCTTTTATAGGTACATTAGGGAGCAAAGAAAGACAAAGGGAGGGACACTGAGGCTAAATAAAGAGGAGAATGGGTGGGCAGAGAGGGACAGTGAAAAAGCAGGGATACTGAATGAATACTTCTGCTCAGTATTCACAAAAGAAGAGGAGGGGGAGGTACCTAATCCAGTCAATAGAAACACTCTGGATGGGGGGGGTCAACATCAGTCATTTCACAGAAGAAAGGGTTCTGAAAGAACTCCTAAAACTGAAGGTGAGCAAAGCAATGGTGCCTGATGGGATTCACCCCAGAGTTCTAAAAGAACTAAGGGGAGAACTTGTAAAACTACTGACTACCCTTTTTAACAAGTCATGTGAGGATGGTGTGGTACCTGAGGACCTGAGGAGGGCAGATGTGATTCCCCTTCACAAAAATGGGAGGAAGACAGAGGCAGGAAACTACAGACCTGTCAGTTTGACCTCAGTGGAAGGGAAAATGATGGAATTACTACTGAAGGAAAGAATTGTTGAGTACCTACAGGCCAGTGGGGCACAGGACCCAAGGCAGCATGGATTCACAGCGGGAATGTTATGTCAGACGATTCTAACCAATTTCTTTGACTAGGTGACCAAAGTAGTAAACCAGGGTGGGGCTGTGGACATGGCCTACCTGGACTTTAGCAAGGCATTTGACAGTCCAACACAAAAGATTAATTAACCAGCCTGGTCGTGGGTCCCAGGGTGGTAGCCTGGGTAAAACATTGGCTGGACAACAGGATGCAGAGGGTAATAGTAAACAGAGTCCACAATGAAGAAAGGGGGGTTACTAGTCGGGTACCACAGGGTTCAGTATTGGATCCGGTCCTTTTTAATGTCTTTATAAGTGACATTGCAGAAGGACTGGAAGGAAAAGTATGTCTTTCACAAAGATCTGCAACAGGGTTGATACACATGGTGGGGTGGAAACGATGAGAAGGGACTTGGCAAGGTTGGAGAAATGGTCAAATGTATGGTAACTTAGATTCAGTGCAAAGAAATGCAAAGTAATGCATCTGGGAAATAAAAACCAAGGGGAAAAGTACACAATGTGGGGTGAGATACTAAAAACAACAAAAATGGAAAGGGACCTGGGGTTAGTTATATCAGATGATCAAAAGGTGGGCAAGCAATGTGAGAAGGCAGTAAGGAGGGCTGGGGGGATCCTGGGATGTATAGGGAAAGGCATCACCAGTAGAAAACAGGAAGTGTTATCCCATTGTACAGACAGTTGGTGAGATCTCATCTAGAGTACAGTGTGCAGTTCTGAAGACCCCATCTCCACAAAGGCATAGATGGGGTGGAGGCTGTCCAGAGGAGGGCAACCAAAGTGTGCAGGGTTTGCACCAGAAGACATATGAAGAGAGACTAAAGGAGCTTAATATGTATACCCTCAATGAAAGGAGGGAGAGTGGGGACATGATAGAAACTTTCAAGTACCTCAAAGGAATCAACAAAGTCCAAGAGGGTAGCATCTTTCAGAAAAAGAGATGTGCAAGAATAAGGGGGCACAATTTGAAGATAGAGGGGAGACGGTTCAGAGGTAATGTGAGGAAGTATTTTTTCACAGAGAGGGTTGTGGATGCATGGAACAGCCTTCCTGAGGAGGTTGTGGAGTCAAAAACAGTGGGTGAATTCAAGAATGCATAGGACAAACATAAGGCAATTCTAGTGGGGGGGTAAAAGGAAGTAGGCTTTTGGTTAACTAGGATCTGTAGCTTATCCATTAGGTAGGGGAATGGGCAGAGTAGGTGGGCCAAGCAGTCCTTATCTGCTAATAAATTCTATGTTTCTATGTTTTTAAGAAGAGAAATTTAGAAAAAGAAGTGCAAAGTAAGAAAAAAAACACTTGGCATTGACTACTCTCCAAATTTCATATGAAAAAGGGATTTGTACTTGTCTTAGTATATCTAAACAAGAGTCTTTAAATGTTTTCTTTTTAGTAAATAAAGCATTGTGTTTTGTCTAAATTGCATTGTTCTTTTTATTCCATATATTGATTTTTATGATTTCTGAGGTATGATTTTAGCCTTGTATGATAATTTCCATCAATTTCTGCAAGTTGTTTTCTAAATTGTGAGCACATTCCCTAAAGTCATAAGCAAATTTTTCTAGGCTAAGAGTTTCAATATGCTCTACTCACCATTCTTCTAAAGAGGACTGTCTATTTCCTATTCATAGTCAAAATATTATGTTTTTATATTTGCTTGTGGGCATGCTCAAGAAACATTATGTGGCAGCTTAGGAAAGAAGCAGGTTGTGGAGGTGCGGCAATGTGACGGCCAATGCCGGCACTGCATTTTTGGGCTTGGCAGTGCTCAACCAATGCAGACCCAGTGTCCTGATGACACTGGTTCTGCAGAAGTGCCACCAACTTGTAATGATTTCATCACTGCAATCAGAGGCCACCTCATCATTGCAGCGTCAGCCATTCCACTGCAATGAGGGAGTGACCCAACATTGCAGGGCAGTACCTTGCCTGGTGTAACATTTCCTGGAACATGGTGGCTCTATGCCTCTGCCTCAGAGCCCCATGAAAGCCTACAGGGGTGCCTATCCCCCTGTTGGCATGCCCCCGACCCAGTTCATTTGCCGACGTGGAGCCCACTCCCCGTCTTCATAATATCCCCCACAATTTCTGTTGTGTACCGAGGGGGTGCCCAATCCCCCTCAGCATCATGCACCCCCCACACATGTTTCTGTGCTGATGGGGGGCCCAATCCCCATCCACTTCAGTCCCACTTTCCCAGATCCAGTTGCCAATGGGGGAGCCCACTCCCTGTCAGTATAATGGCCCTCCAATGATTTCCTGCCTGTAAGGGGGTGCCCAATCCCCCTCAGCATCATGCACCTCCCCACTTGTTTCTGTGCCAACAGGGGGCCCAATTCCCATCAGCTTTGGTACCCCTTCCCACAAATGCTGGTGGCACACTGGGAGCCCACCAAAGTGTACCAAACACACCTGCAAATGTAGAAAACTGACCTGTGTTGTCTATATTTTTATTTAACCTGTAAAATGAGAAAACAGTCCCTTAAAGTGCCCAGTGCCCCTTCCCCAACCCGCACCCACCCTCTGCGTACCCCACCTCCTCACACCCTTTCTCACCCCATACTTACCTCTGAAGCCCGGAGCGATGATCTTTGGTGGACTACAAACACATCTGCATTCTTCAAAGCCAACCGCAAACTGAAGAAATGCCGGCAAAAATGTATAATGGCACAAAAAAGGATTTCTTCAACTTTGGTGCATATCTCAGGCATTTTGGGGAATTTAGGCACCCAATTTTCAACATGCAGTTATTGGGACCCTTCCTCATGAATTCAGTCACTGTTATGGCGTTATTTGGTCCTGAAAGGTGATTTTGAGGTCACTGTACAGAATCACCTTTCAGGACTGATTGATGAAACAACAGTGCCACTGTTCAATAGGTGGGCTCTCAAAAAGTCTATGTTGCAAATTTGGTGAAAAAAATCCCAAAAGTGACGGTTTTATGAGCGTGCATTGCACAGATAATATTTTCACTCCAGGTTTTCAACATTGGCATTTTTCCACACCTTCTTATGAGCAGTACAGTTGCCATTTTTCACATCCTGGCCAAAATGTGTTTTCGCACTTCTGGCTCAGAATATCACTGTCACTGTGGGAAATCAGCGTTTGGGATAGATTAAGAAAGTCACAGTGACTCTGTTCATGAGCAGAGGTCCTAAAATGCCTATGTTGAAAATCTGGTGAAAAACGTCCACAAAATGACTGTGTTATGAGCGTGCATTGTGCAATTTCCATGCACCCTCATAACTTTGCAAATTTGTAGTATTTTCACTCTAGATTTTCAACATTGGCTTTTTTTCAGACCTCCTTATGAACAGTACAGCTGTCATGTTTCACATCCTGGCCAAAATGTGTTTTTGCAATTCCAGCACACAATAGCACAGTCACTGTGGGTAGTCAGTGTTCGCGACAGATTAAGAAAATCACAGTGACACTGTTCATGAGCAGAGGTGCTAAAATGCCTGTGTTGAAATTTAGTGACAAAGTCCATAAAATGACTGTGTAATAAGCATACGTTGCGCAGTTTCCACACATTCTCATAATTTCACACATTTATAATATTTTCACTCCAGATTTTCAACATTAGCATTTTTTCACACCTCCTTATGAACAGTACAGCTGTTCTTTTTCATATCCTGTCCAAAATATGCATTTACACATCTGGCACAGAATAGCACATTTGCTGTGGGAAATCAATGTATGGGACAGATTAAGAAAATCACAGTGACACTGTTCATGAGCAGAGGTGCTAAAATGTCTGTGTTGAAATTTAGTGACAAAGTCCATAAAATGACTGTGTAATGAGCATACGTTGCACAGTTTCCACACATTCTCATAATTTCGCACATTTGTAATATTTTCACTCCAGATTTTCAACATTAGCATTTTTTCACACCTCTTTATGAACAGTACAGCTGTCATTTTTCATATCCTGCCTGAAATATGCATTTACACATCTGGCAAAGAATAGCACATTTGCTGTGGGAAATCAATGTACGGGACAGATTAAGAAAATCATAGTGACAGTGTTCATGAGCAGAGGTCATAAAATGCCTACGTTGAAAATTTGGTAAAATAATTCAACTAAATGACTGTGTTATGTGCATGTGTTGCACAATTTCCGTGTACGCTCAGAAGTTCAAGCATTTTCAATATTTTCACTACAGATTTTCAATATTACCATCCCTTCACACCTCCCTATGAATGTTACAGCTGTCATTCTTCACATCCTGCTCGATCTGTGCTTTCGTACATCTGGTGCACAATGGCACGGTTGCTGTGGGAACTCAAAGTTCAGGACACATTAATAAAATCACAGTGCCACTGTTCATGAGAAGCGGTCCCAAATGCTTACATGAGGTAGGGGTCACAAAAAGGCCATGTTGAAAATTTGTAGTGCAAATACCAACAAATGCCCAGGGCATTAGGGTTTCTAACCATAACGTCCCACCCTGTACAGACTGACAGGCAGCAGGGGTGTGCCTTTGGATTGCCGACTGTAATGCTCATGTCATTCCACCCCCTTCCCCTCACCCTGCAGCCAGTGACAGGCATCGAGGTGTGCCTTGGACTCTTCAGCACCAGAGTTCACCCCATTCACTTATATTGCACCCATTTCAGCATATGTCCTTATGGAGTGGGGTGACTGTAAAGCTGAACACCCCAATGCACACCTCAACACTTATCAGTGTCTGCAGGATAGGGAGAAGTGAAATGGCATAAACGTTATGGATGTCAACCCAAACGCATACCCCAATGCCTGTCCATCTCTGCAGGGTGGAGGTGGGGTTGGCATGAAGTTCAGTACTTCACTGCCATTTCTATTCTGCATCTGTCTAACTCCAGCATTTCCAATGCTAATATCAGCAAGCAAATATTCAGCATTGACAAATGCTTGTTTTTTTGCTACCATTGCTATCATGTTTATACTGTGTTGCTCTTTACTAAAGAGAATGCTTCCCCCCTTCAAAGCACCTCAAAATACTCCTGCACAAGTTAATGTTGTCCTTTATTTTGGGTTGCTCTGTTAGTGATTTTTAATTCTTCCCACAGACCCACAGATGCAATACGCTGGGACATTCCCAAAATGTGTTTTAAACCTGCATCTTTTTAACCACACTTTCCACATTTTGAGTCACCTTTTATGCCCATCTTTAAAATTCTATCTGTATTTCATATAGATTAGTAAGTATTTTATACTGTATTTCTCTATAGTTAATGAATGCAAATGTCTTGTGCGCTTCTCCCATATTGCTTCCCAGTTCCAGTTGCTTGTGTCTTTTTTAAGAGCATTGGTTAGCCATTAATTCACTTCCTGAGAGAATCCCTAATCTTCCCTAGAAAAGACTTATAGATTGATGATGTACTTGGTACCATTTTTATGTTTGCTTGCACGCATGTGCAAGAAACATAGTGCCACCATACGAGAATTCGTAGGTGTGCCTCTCTACTGCCAATGTCCTGCTGCCTTTTGCAGGCATGGCCCCACTGCGCCAATGAATGTAAAAGCTCTCTATGACAGTGTTTGCAAATGCAGCGGCATACAGTTGAAAGAAAGATCCGCAGCATGTAGGCAATTTGCATACTGCCACTGTCGGCAGTATGCAAAATGCATACACGTCGGCACTGCAGTGAAAGAGCTGTCATAGACAGGTCCCACCCCCAACAAGTAGCACACTGGGAGCCCACCGCAGCATACTCATGCATCACCCCCCACACACACACAGTATAGCTGGTGGGGGTGCCCAATCCCCCTTCAGCTGCACTGCGCTCCTCTCCAACAGAGTTTTAGGTGCCATGCTGGGAGCCCACCCCAGCATGGCAACAATCAGTAAGGCCAACGGGGGTGCCCAATTCCCATCAGCTGTGCTGCCCCCCAAAAAAAAACTTACAGCTGCCATGCTGGGAACCCACCCCAGCATGGCAAACATCCTGTGTCGTCTTCCTAAAAAGAAAAAAAAAACTAGAAAGAAAGAACAGTCCCTTGCTGACTGTCTTTTCCCCTTCCCCACCTGCGCCCACCCTCTGCGCAGTGAGAGGTGTCAAGGTGTGCCTTGGACTCTTCGGCCCCAAAGCTCAGCCCATTCTCCTATACTACACCCATCTTACCATATTTCCTGATGGAATGGGGTGAGCATAAGGGCCAAAGACCCAAGGCACACCTTGACACTTGTCGGTGTCTGCAGGGTAGGGTGTGGTGAAATGTCATGGCCGTAATGCCTGACAACCCAAAGGTGCACTTCACCAATGCCAATGCCAGCAAGCAAACATTCAGCATTGACAAATGCTTGTTAGTATTTAGTAAGGTCTCAACAAAACCAGAATGGTTAAGAACTTCTTTTTGCCTTCCATATATATTAGTCATAGCTGTATTAATTTTTCCATAAATCTCTATACAGTACTTCCATTCACTATTTCACATTTGTTTACAAATTCTTGGCCACTCAAATTTGTTCATTACAAGAATGTCTTTAATTGGGCATATTCCTTTTCCTTGTCATCTTTCAAATTCTGAGTGTTTCCCTCTTATTATCATGTTTGGATTCCCCCAAAAGTGGTTGTTCTATTTTCATTTATTTATTTATTTCATTTTTGGATTAATACCTTTGAGCTGAAGGACTCCTTTACAAAGGTTCCAAGTCAAGAAGTACATGTCAGTGCATTAGTTACAGGTAAACACATTGGTTACAGGTAAACACAAGCAAACAAGACGTTAATTACATAAAGGATTACACAGTTTCAGTTTCAGAAGTGCTAAGGGTGAAAATATAACACTCCATGAGTACTGTACATTAATTCAGTAAGTTCAGTAAGCAACGTAGGGCCAGAGAGAGTTCCTGGGTTACCTAGTTACATAACATAGAGATATAAGCAGCCAGAGGTGGCTTTATCAAGGGTACAGCAGAGAGAGAGTAGTATTGAGAGGTGGGAGTAGAAGTGATGGAGTAGGGGGGGAAGTTGAGATATACGCAGCCAGAGGTGGCTATGTCAGGGGTACAGTGCATACAGCAGAGAGGAATAGTACCATGGGGTGGGAGTAGGAGTGATGGAGTAGGGGTGTGTGCAGAGGGAGGAGAGATGTGGCAAAAAAATGAGAGAGAGAGAGAGTGACCTGCGGGGTAATACTTGGGTAGTCTGAGTTTATACTGGGCAACAGCAGTCATTTTGGTGGGCTAGGTAGCAGGAAAGCCGTTTTAAACTGGCCAGACTTACTGCATTTGATAAGGGAGGGGCAGGGAGGTCATTTAACCACTTAGGTCCCCAGTAGGATAGATATTGCTGTCCAAGAGTAGTGTGCTTAAAGGGCACCAGTATCCCCCCCCTTTGGTCGAACTTCGGGTGTTTTTGGTGTGTTGGGCATTCTTAAATAGATTAGCAGTCAGATCAGATGTAAGTCCTAGGAGTGATTTTTTCCCCAACAGACAGGACTGATATTTTACTCTGAGATGGAGACAGAGCCATCCAGTCTCTTTATAAAGCACACAGATGTTGGTCAGATAATCTGATCCAAAGGACCAACTTACAGGCCTTATTAAGGATGGTTTTGACCGATTTCAGTGCAGTGTCTGAGCCAGCTCCATAGATCACCAGACCGTAATCGATGGTGGACAACACAGAGCTACACATTACCAGTTTCAATGTACCTGGTGTCATTGCATGCCTGTGGCATTAGAGAACACCTAGCTTAGTATTTGCTGATTTTATGACTTGGTCGATATGCATGGAGAAGGTGAGGGTGTCATTCAGGTGAACACCCAGGTATTTAAATGTGCGAACTTGCTCCAATTATTCACATTTATGGCTTTATTTTAGCAGCAGACAATACTTTTTTTGCTATGAGGCATAGTGAAGAGCATGCTTTTGCTTTTTCTGTAGTTTAGCAAGAGCCTATTCTGTGCAAACTACATTTCTTTGGAAATTGGCTTGAAGTTCCGCTGTTATTTTGGACAAATCTTTGCCAGATACTGAGATGATGGCATAATCAGCATAAAGCACCATGTGAGCAGGGCAGGCAGCAGGTAGGAAATTAATGAATAGGCTAAATAGCAAGGGACCGAGTATTGAACCTTGAGGGACTCCAAGACTCACTTCCCTGGATTCAGAGAGTTTCCCGCTAATTCACACACATTGTGATCTGTGGGAGAGGTAGCTGTCAAACCAGGCTACTGTGTTAGGGGACAGGTCAATGGAAAGAAGAGAGTTTAGTAGCAGCTGATGGTTTACTGTGTCAAACACCTTAGTGAGGTCTATGAAGATGGACCCCACTGCCTTACCATGGTCCAATGCATCATAAAGTTGTGTGGTGTAGTCAACCAGAGTGGTCAGGATGCAGTGATTTTTCTGAAATCCATGCTATTGTATGCATAGGAGACTATGCTTATCCAGATAGTCTGTTAATTGATCGGAAATAATTATTTCCAGAGCTTTAGATGGGGGGAGGGGTAATATTGAAATAGGCCTGTAGTTTGACAGATTGGTCCTGTCACCACTTTTGAAGATGTGAGTGATGAGTGCTGACTTCCATTTGTCCCGGAACACTTCTGTTCTTTGGAATGTATTGAAGATTTTGCATAGTGGTGTCATCAGCTTATCCAGGATGAGGGCAACCATCGGCATATTGATTAGATCACTCCCAGTTCCAGTCTTACCAAGGATCCATGGACACATTTTATGGTTTCAGCTCTGGTTATATGTCTGAAGAAAAATGCCAATATGGTGTGGAGCGGGGGGTGAGTCCTTGTAGGGAAACTGATCAGGCAGTGGGGAGGAAAGGTAGTTGGAAGGCAGTACAGCACTTAGGTCTGTGAAGGTTAGGTTAAAGGGATTTGCCATATCACTGGGCTCCTGTAATGCTCATGATGCTGTTACAATAAGGTCAGGTGGTGCCTTGGAGACCCTACCAGTAGGGATTTCATGGAGTTTCAGAAATCCCTACCTAGGCCCCAACTTCTGCCCCGGAGATCTTTATAGTAAGAGGCTTTGGCATTTCTAATTAGTTTTGTGCATTTATTTCTGGCTGCCTTTTAGGCAATGAGGTTAGCCTGTTTCCCAGTTGCTTTATCCTTATGCCATAGGTTGTCATTGTAGTGCATACGTTCGATGAGTGAGCCTGAGAGCCAGGGGCTTAGAGTCCCCTTTTCTTTTTTGGACTTGAAAGGGACGAAGATGTCGCATGCATTTATAAAAATCATGCAGAAGTAATCTAGGACTTGGTTCCCATGCTTGCCTCTATCTAGAGGGGTCCAGTCTGCCAATCTTAAGTGCTGTTTAAACGATTCCAACTGTCCACTTCTCAGTGATCGATTTCTTGCAAGCTGAGGAGTGCACATTGTGAACTTATTAGACCAGGTGCACATTACAGGTGAATTGTCACTGAGGGAGTCTGGTAAGACTGATACCTCAGTAATATGTTCTGGGCTAGTGGATAGAAGCCAGTCAATTAAGGTGCTTGTGCCCATCCAGTAGTTTTGTCTGGTGGTTTGGGTTACCATCTAGATGTAGTAGAGTCCTGAAATTTGATCTCTTATGGCTGATGCATCTTGAGATTGCCAGTTAATACTGAAGTCACCTACTATAACCTGTTCCCATGTCTGCTTAAGCTGCCACTGATTATTAATGAACTGCAGTATGCCGGTTGAGTGCTTTCCAGGGGTATGTATACCAACATGAGCACTAGAATCTTGCTTTGCCAGCCTATGGTAAGTTTAATGGTTAGCATTTGTGCCTCACTTGTGTGTAGGCTGCTTGGCACCACTTGGCCTGTGATATCATTGTGGAGGTAAACCAAGCTGCTGCCACCCCGCTTAGACAGTCTGTCCTGGTGGAAAGTGGTAAAGCCATCTAGGGCCACAGTGGCATCAGGGATTTTAGGGGAGAGCCAGGTCTCAGTTACTGCAATGACCTCAGGGTTAAGATGCTCCACCGAAGCTTGCGATTATGGTAGCTTGGGTAGCAGACTACCTATATTCAACAAGACAATTTTAAGGTGCCCAAGCCTCATGGTGTTGCACATACCTGGAGGTCCAGGGTTAGGTTACACATTCTCATAAAGTAGCAACAGACACAAGATAATTTTCCTGAGGTAGCATTTCCAGAGCACTTAGGTTGAGCCATGGTGCTTGTACTTGGTGTACCTGTTGTCATTAGGGGTGACTGCATGGGTCCACCATTGCAGCAAGGCAGCTATTGGTATGGTTGGAGGCATTAGGGGTGTGTATTGTTGTGGTGGGATCTTGAGGGCATGTGCCATGGGGGAATTTGATATTGTCCCCCTTGTTGTGCTACAATTGAGCAGTAGGGTGTAAGAGATTGTTGACTGGTGCATTAGGGGCTCTGCCTTTTGTTTGTCATCCTCCATCCCTAGAATAAAAATGAGGAGTATCAGTAGTGCCAGCTTGGGATGTCCCTTTGTGTTAGGCAGTGTTAAACACTGCTGAGTATTCATGTTATAATGGCAAGAGAAGGGTGCCACATTTCACCTCGCTGAGAGTCCACGCACCATATTTCTTACCATAGTGGTGGACCAAGATGATCATCCCTTTTAGAGAAGGTGAATGTTTGCTTTACTACAAGTGGGTATTTTCCTAATACTAGTAAGGGCACTAGTTGCAATGAGTTTGTCTTTTTGAGAGAGGGTGTACTTGTTCCTGCTCAGATGTATCGGAGGGATGGAGCACTCTGTGCAGAAAGTGAATCTAAAGAGTGCCGGGGGTTGGAGAAAATCAAACAGCAGGCTGTACTGTACAGAGAAAGGAGGTGGAAAATGAAACCAAGAAATAGTCCAATAATGTGTAGCTGAGTTGTAGGAAGCTGCCAATGGCAAGCTGTAAAAGGGGTGCAAGGGCCAATTGGAATACCGGATTTCAATTCCCTAGATGGTAGTGTACCTTGTTTCAGAGGCAGGTGGGCAGTGAAGCAGGCACTGCCAGCGGGAATCCAGCCGCAACTGCCGGTCAGGGGCTTGGCTCTAAAGGAACAAACAACAGAGGAGAAAATCAGTTATAGTGGCCACAGTTTGGCTTGAAGCTTAATTGATGGGAGGGTCTGCAAAATAAAGGGGGAGAAAGAGATGGAGAGAATGAGTTTGGGTGGGGGCAGGTAAGATAGTTCCCCGGTGGGGGGTGTCAGAGCACTGGCACCAGAGAAGCTAGGGGAAAGCAGAATAAGTGGCCTTAGAGGAAGAAAGAAAAAAGAAAACAGTGCTTGGGGTTATGCATGGAGGGGATTGCAGTAAGAGAAGGGAAAAGGGGTTAGCTTAAGACAGGGGCACAAGTAGTAGGCAGCAGCAGTTTAAGTTCAGTAGCATTTACAACAACAGTATGCAGCAGCAGTTTAGGCAATCAATAGCATTTAAAATAATACCTTATTCAGCTGTTTGGTGAGATACTGACAACAACAAAAATGGAAAGGGACCAGGGGTTAGTTATATCAGATGATCTAAAGGTAGGCAAGCAATGTGAGAAGGCAGTAAGGAGGGCTTGGGGGGGGGATCCTGGGATGCATAGGCAAAGGTATCACCAGTAGAAAACAGGAAGTGTTATCCCATTGTTTAGACAGTCGGTGAGACCTTATCTGGAGTACTGTGTGCAGTTCTGGAGACCCCATCTCCACAAAGACATAGACGGGGTGGAGGTTGTCCAGAGGAGGGTAACCAAAGTGGTGCAGGGTCTGCACCAGAAGACATACGAAGAGAGACTAAAGGAGCTTAATATGTATAACCTTGATGAAAGGAGGGAGAGGGGGGACATGACAGAAACTTTAAAGTACCTCAAGGGAATCAACAAAGTCCAAGAGGGTAGCATCTTTCAGAAAAAGAGATGTGCAAGAATAAGGGGGCACCACTTGAAGATAGAGGAGAGACGGTTCAGAGGTAATGTGAGGAAGTATTTTTTCACAGAGAGGGTTGTGGATGTGTGGAACAGCCTTCCTGAGGAGGTCGTGGAGTCAAAAATAGTGGGGGAATTCAAAAATGCATAGGACAGACATAAGGCAATTCTAGTGGGGTAGGAGGAAGTAGGCTGTTGGTTAACTAGGATCTGTAGTTTATCCATTAGGTAGGGAAATGGGCAGACTAGGTGGGCCAAGCAGTCCTTATCTGCCATCAAATTCTATGTTTCTATGTTTTTCAGAAGAGAAATGTAGAAAAAGAAGCACAAAGTAAGAAAAAAAAACACTTGACATTGACTACTCTCCAAATTTCATCTGACAAAGGGATTTGTAGTTGTCTTAGTATATCTAAACAAGAGTCTTTAAATGTTTTCTTTTTAGTAAATAAAGCATTGTGTTTTGTCTAAATTACATTGTTTTTTTATTCCATATATTGATTTTTATGATTTCTGAGGTATGATTTTAGCCTTGTATGATAATTTCCATCAATTTCTGCAAGTTGTTTTCTAAATTGTGAGCACATTCCCTAAAGTCATAAGCTAATTGTTCTAGCCTAAGAGTTTCAATAAGCTCTACTCACCATTCTTCTAAAGAGGGCTGTCTAGTTCCTATTCATAGTCAAAATATATTGTTTTTATGTTTGCTTGTGGGCATGCTCAAGAAACATTATGTGGCAGCTTAGGAAAGAAGCGGGTTGTGGAGGTGTGGCACTGTGGCAGCCAATGCCGGCACTGCATTTTTGGGCTTGGCAGTGCTTCAACCAATGTAGACACAGTGTCCTGATGACACTGGTCCTGCAGTAGTGCCACCAACTTGCAATGATTTCATCACTGCAATCAGGGGCCACCTCATCATTGCAGTGTCAGCCATTCCACTGCAATGAGGGAGTGGCCACTCGTTGCAGGGCAGTACCTTGCCTGGTGTAACATTTCTTGGAACATGGTGCCTCTATGCCTCCTCCTTAGAGCCCCATGAAAGCCTATAGGGTGCCCAATCCCCCTGTTGGCATGCCCCAGACCCAGTTCATTTGCCAACGGGAGCCCACTCCCCATCGGCATAATGTCCCCCCGTATTTCAGTTGTGTACCGAGGGGGTGCCCAATCCCCCTCAGCATCATGCACCCCCCCACACTTGTTTCTGTGCTGACAGGGGCCCAATCCCCATCGGCTTCAGTCCCCCCTTCCCAGATCCAGTTGCCGATGGGGAGCCCACTCCCTGTCAGTATAATGGCCTTCCAATGATTTCCTGCCTGTGCTGAGGGGGTATCCAATCCCCCTCGGCATCATGCACCCCCCCACTCATTTCTGTGTGCACAGGGGGCCCAATCCCCATCAGCTTCAGTCCCCCTTCCCACAAATGCTGGTGGCACACTGGGATCCCACCAAAGTGTACCAAACACACCTGCAAATGTAGAAAACTGACCCGTGTTGTCTATATTTTTTTTAAACCTGTAAAATGAGAAAACAGTCCCTCAAAGTGTCCGGTGCCCCTCCCCCAATCTGCATCCACCCTCTGCGTACCCCACCTCCCCAAACCCCTCCTCACCCCAAAATTACCTTAGAAGCCTAGTGCGATGATCTTCCGTGGACCGGAAACATGTCTTCACTCTTCAAAGCCAACCTCATACTGAAGAAACACTGGCAAGCTGTATAATGGCATAAATAGGTTTTTTTCTACTTTGGTGCATATCTCAGGCATTTTGGGGAATTTTGGCACTCAATTTTCAACATGCAGTTATTGGGACCCCTCCTCATGAATTCTGTCACTGTCATGGCATTATTCAGTCCTGAAAGGTGATTTTGTGGTCACTGTGCAGAATCACCTTTCAGGACTGATTAATGAAACAACAGTGCCACTGTTCATGAGGTGGACTCTCAAAAATCCTACGTTGCAAATCTGGTGAAAAAAATCCCCAAAATGACTATTTTATGAGCGTGCACTGCACAGATTCCATGCACGCTCATAACTTTGCGAATTTGTAATATTTCCACTCCAGATTTTCAACATTCGCATTTTTACACACCTCCTTATGAACAGTACAGTTGTCATTTTTCACATCCTGGCCAAAATGTGTTTTTGCACTTCTGGCGCAGAATAGCGTGGTCGCTGTGGGAAATCAGTGTTTGGGATATATTAAGAAAGTCACAGTGACTCTGTTCATGAGCAGAGGTCCTAAAATGCCTATGTTGAAAATTTGATGACAAACGTCCACAAAATGACTGTGTTATGAGCGTGCATTTTGCAGTTTCCATGCACCTTCATAACTTCACAAATTTGTAGTATTTTCACTCCAGATTTTCAACATTGGCTTTTTTTCAGATCTCCTTATGAACACTATACAGTAGCTGTCATTTTTCACATCCTGGCTGAAAAGTGTTTTTGCACTTCTTGCACACAATAGTGTGGTCGCTGTGGGTAGTCAGTGTTCAGGACAGATTAAGAAAATCACAGTGACACTGTTCGTGAGCAGAAGTGCTAAAATGCGTATGTTGAAATTTAGTGACAAAAGTCCATAAAATGACTGTAATGAGAGTACGTTGCGCAGTTTCCACACATCCTCGTAATTTCGCACATTTGTAATATTTTCACTTTCAGATTTTCAGCATTGGCATTTTTTCACACTTCCTTATGAACAGTACAGCTGTCATTTTTCATATCCTGCCTGAAATATGCATTTACACATCTGGCACAGAATAGCACATTTGCTGTGGGAAATCAATGTACGGGACAGATTAAGAAAATCATAGTGACAGTGTTCATGAGCAGAGGTCACAAAATGCCCACGTTGAAAATTTGGTGTAATAATTCCACTAAATGACTGTGTTATGTGCATGTGTTGCACAGTTTCCATGTTCCCTCAGAAGTTAGAGCATTTTTTATATTTTCACTACAGATTTTCAATATTGCCATCCCTTCACACCTCCCTATGAATGGTACAACTATCATTCTTCACATCCTGCCTGATCTATGTTTCCGTAGATCTGGTGCACAATGGCACAGTCGCTGTGGGAACTCAAAGTTCAGGACGCATTAATAAAATCACAGTGCCACTGTTCATGAGAAGTGGTCCCAAATGCTTTCATAAGGTGGGGGTCACAAAAAGGCCATGTTGAAAATTTGTAGTGCAAATACCAAAAAATGCCCAGAGCATTAGGGTTTCTAACCATAACGTCCCACCCTGTACAGACTGACAGGCATCAGGGGTGTGCCTTTGGATTGCCAACTGTAATGCTCATGCCATTTCACCCCCACACCCCCACCCTGCAGCCAGTGACAGGCATCAAGGTGTGCCTTGGACTCTTCGGCCCCAGAGTTCACCCCACTCTCCTATATTGCAGCAATTTCAGCATATGTCCTTATGGAGTGGGGTGACTGTAAAGCTGAACACCCCAAGGCACACCTCAACACTTGTTGGTGTCTTCAGGATAGGGAGAGGTGAAATGGCATGAATGTTATTGGTGTCAACCCAAACACATACCCCAATGCCTGTCCATCTCTGCAGGGTGGAGGTGGGGTTGGCATGAAGTTCAGTACTTCGCTGCCATTTCTTTTCTGCATCTGTCTAACTCCAGCATTTCCAATGCTAATACCAGCAAGCAAACATTCAGTATTGACAAATGCTTGTTTCTTTGCTGCCATTGCTATCATGTTTATGCTGTGTTGTTCCTTATTAGAGAGGGTGCTTCCCCCCTTCAAAGCATCTCAAAATACTTCTGCACAAGTTATTGTTGTCCTTTATTTTGGGTTGCTCTGTTAGTGATTTTTAATTCTTCCCACAGATCCACAGATGCAATACACTGGGACATTCCCAAAATGTGTTTTAAACCTGCATCTTTTTAACCACACTTTCCACATTTTGAGTTACCTTTTATGCCCATCTTTAGAATTCTATAGGTATTTCTTATAGATTAGTAAGTATTTTATTCTGTATTTCCCTATAGTTGATGAATGCAAATGTCTTGTGCGGCATTTTACATATTGCTCCCCAGGTCCAGTTGCTTGTGTCTTTTTTAAGAGCATTGGTTAAGCATTGAATTGCTTCCTGAGAGAATTTCTAACTTTCTCTAGAAAATACTTATAGATTGATGATGTACTTGGTGCCATTTTTATGTTTGCTTGCACGCATGTGCAAGAAACATAGTGCCCCCCTACGAGAATTTGTAGGTGTGCCTCCCTACTTCAAATGCCCTGCTGCCTTTTGCAGGTGCAGCCCCACCACACCAATGAGTGTAAGAGCTGTCTATGACAGCATTTGCAAGTGCAGCAGGATACAGTTGAAAGAAAGGACCTCAGCATGTAGGCAATTTGTATACTGCCGCCGTCGGCTGTATGCAAAGTGCCTACACGTCGGCACTGCAGTGAAAGAGCTGTCATAGACAGGTCCCCCCCAACAGTAGCATGCTGGGAGCCCACCCCAGCATGCTCATGCTTCCACCCACACACACAGTAGCTAACTGTGGGTGCCCAATCCCAACAGCTGGCTGCGCTCCTCCCAACATAGTTTTAGGTGCCACGCTGGGAGCCCACCCCAGCGTGGCAATACCAAGACTGACAGGGGTGCCCACCACTCCCATCAGCTCTATTGCCCCTCAAACAGCTTCCAGGTGCCACATTGGGAGCCCACCCTGTGGCAATGTCCCCCATCGTCTTCCTAAAGGAAAACAATACCTAAAAAGAAAGAACAGTCCTCACTGACTGCCTTTTCCTCCCCACCCACGCCCACCCTCTGTGCACCCTGCCTCCACACCCCTCTCCCCATACTTACCTCTGGAGTCTGGCGCGGCGATCTTCGGTGGACCAGGAACACGTCTGCACTCTTCAAAGCCGACCGCAAACTGAGGAAATGCCGGTTAGTTGTATAATGGAATAAATAGGGTTATTTCAACTTTGAAGCTTATCTGAGGCATTTTTTGGAATTTTTTTCACTAAATTTTCAACATGGGGTTTTTGGGACCCCACCTCATGAATTCTGTCACTGTCATTTTGTTATTCAGTCCCAATAGGTGATTTCATGGTCACTGTGCAAAACCACCTTTTGGAACTGATGTACAAAACAATAGTGTCACAGTTCATGAGGTAGGCCTCCAAAAACCCTATGTTGAAAATTTGGTGAAAAAATTCCCCAAAATGACTGTTTTGCGAGTTGCATTGCACAGTTCCTACGCATGCTCGTAAGTTCGCGTATTTTTTATATTTGTACTCCAGATTTTAAACATTGCCATTTTACCACACCTCCTTATGAGCAGTACAGCTGTCATTTTTCACATCTTGCCCAAAATGTGTTTCCATACATGTAGCGCACAATGGCGCAGTCTGAGTGCGAAATCAATGTTTGGGATAGATTAAGAAAATCACAGTGACACTATTCATGAGCAGAAGTCTTAAAATGTCTATGTTGAAAATTTGGTGACAAAAGTCCATAAAATTACTGTGTTATGAGCAAGCATTGCGCTGTTTCCACACACCCTCATAAGTTCATGAACTTGTAATATTTTCACTCCAGATTTTCACCACTGGCATTTTTCCACGCTTCCTTATGAACAGTACAGCTGTACTTTTTCACAACATGACTGAAATGTGTTTTCACACTTTCTACGCAGAAATGCTTGGTCGCTGTGGGAAATTACTGTTCGGGACAGATTAAGAAAATGACAGTGACACTGTTCATGAGTGGAGGTCCCAAAATACCTGTGTTGACAATCTGCTGTAAAAAAAAAAAAATTACTCTAAGGGTGAGTGTTGCACAGTTTCTAAGCACGCTCATGACTTCACCAGTTTTTTAACTATTTTCACTCCAGATTTTCAACATTGCCATTTTTTACACCTCCTCATGAACAGTACAGCTGTCATTTTTCACATCCTGTTCAAAATGTGTGGTGGCAAATGCCATAGATACTGTGCAAAATCAGCTTTCGGCTAACGAACTGATATTTCCACTGTTCATAAGGTGGGGATCACAAAAAAATCCTTGTTGAAAATTTGGAGTGCAAATACCAATGAATGCCTGAGGCGTTATGGTTTCTGACCATAATGCCCCACTCTGTAGAGACTGACAGGCATCAGGGGTGTGACTTGGGATTGTCGCCTGTAATGCTCATACCATTCCACCCCCACCCACACCCTGCAGCCAGTGAGAGGCATCGAGGTGTGCCTTGGACTCTTCGGCCCCAAAGTTTACCCCATTCTCCTATTCTGCACCCATCTCACCGTATTTTCTGATGTAATGGGGTGAGCATAAGGGCCAAAGACCCAAGGCACACCATGACACTTGTCATTGTCTGCAGGGTAGGGTGTGGTGAAATGTCATGGCCGTTATGCCTGATGACCCAAAGTCGCACCCCACCAATGCCAATGCCAGCAAGCAAACATTCGGCATTGACAAATGCTTGTGTTACACGAGGTCCCTGCACCCTTATTGGTATCCTCAGAGGTACACTGTAGACAGCTAGTGCTTAGGTATATGCTATACTAACATATAGGGCTAAGGGCATCTACCGTATAAGAGTAGATGTCAGGATATGTACGCATATTGTTGTAATACACTTTGCTTGCTAATACATATATATTCTTCTATGTATTTTCTGTGTATTTTTTACTTGTAAGATGCCAGGACACCTGTGTCCTTGGAATAATTATGATATGTAAGTCAGCATTGCCACCTTTTGGTTATTTGTACTACTACACTGAGTTATGTAAGGCTCTGTATAAGAACTCTTTTGTTTCACAAACTGATGACTACTACAAAATTGTATAATGTTATCTTGGACCATGGAGCCTCCTCTAAGTTATCCAATAGGGCTCATCTCTGTAACTAGAAATGTTTCTGTCTTTCAGTAACCATAGTAATTATCATAGGTATATAATGAGATACACTAAGTCTTGTACCTGGGAGATCCCAAGAGACACAAAGAAACCTCGAGGTATAGGGAACGCTGAGCACTGGCTCACGGTTCATATTGGTAAGAACTGCTTAGGGCAACTGTGATTTTATCCTTTTTGGTAGTAATAAACAAGTTTATTACCCTTATGCAACATGTCTGTGATTACTTGCATTCTCAATATTGGCAAGAACCTGAAAGTGAGGTTTAGACCTCCTGACAATTGGCGACCGAGTGCAGGCGATATTTGGTGTTTGTAAGTTTTCACTTGTTGCTATAACTTTTCCCTATCCCACGGGGACAGTAGGTGTACATTCCCATATCACCACTCCCATTTTAAAACCAGTTTGTAGTCCCTTACAAAGCCTGGCTGTTTTCTTTTCAGGTGTGGTCGATGCCGACTCGACTCACTCCATTACAGCTTTGAATTGTAAGCCTACAACTCTTGCAGTAGCCCGACTGTGTATAAAGTACTCCTGCTGTGGATCGATACATAGCACGGCGCCTTTTTCAGTTTGATTTTTTGTTCCCTCCCACACAATGGCCACCGTATCAAATATCTGTGCAAAACTGAGACTCGATGTCTTGAATTTCCTTGCTTCCCATGGAGGATGGGCTGACTATGCGCGGGATGCAAGTCAATCTGACAACCCTATACTGAGGATTTCAACCCAGTACACAGAGATGAGACAATCAACCAATAAACATCAAGCTAAAGGGCTGATGGTCGCGACTCTCTACTCTGCTATGAAAGTCTCCGAAGTGATGTTTCGATCCCTTGATCTGCAAATTTACCCCTGCAAATAGATGTTTTGGTAAACAAATGTTAGACGTAGAATTGAATTGTCTCAAACTCATGCTTGAAAAGGATTCACTTTGCATCATCTAGCCTGCTGAGAAGGAACTTGTATGTGGAAGAGATGTGTTTGAGACAGACAGGCAGGTATGGTATATGAATGACTTGTTACTCTGCATCACACAGTTGAGGAGATGGAGAGCTACAGATGAGATAGACCAGGTCGTAATGACTTAAAGTGGCTACTAGGACAATCGTGAATTGACGCTGATAAGGTAGGCCAAATGGCAGAGTTGATATGATGTTCAACTGTGAGTCATGCTAACAAACCCAGATGGTGAAACTGTGCCATCATTATACGACTGACATGTTAAGGCAATGAGTTGTGGCCTTGTCTATGACGGATCTGAAGGAGGTACGGATGATGACATCTCCTGTACAACGCCCAGCCCCTACTATGGCCTAGAAATTTCACCAGCCATCCACAACATGGCGGTCCCACCCACCCATACCATGTCATACATCGTTTACGCTGACGCCTACTGGAAGATGCTAATATGGTGGCCCCCATGATGGGGAGTAGCCCAGGATTGTCCCAACAGCACCACTATAGCCATTATTAATGTGAAAGACAGGCAGGATAGATGAGATTGAAACTGCATAGGTAATGTACCTTTCTGAGAGGTGAACGCTATTAAACCCGAATTAGCAGTTGGCAGAGGCAGGCACCAGGATGGTATTGTTCATTTCAGCTGTGCTGCAGCTCAGCTACCCTTAGACGGTGCCCGAGACAATCTACCATTGCCTGATCGACCCAATAATCCACTACAAATGGCCTTCTCTGTTCAACAAATTGCTGACAGTATCGGTCGGATGAACCCATTCAACAATCTTAGCTGTCACTTAAAAAGGTGTTCTAAATTTGAGATGCTTTGCCACTGCAGAATATCAGGTCCAGATACTACGCTAAACCGATCCTAGTTTGGGGCTGCTTCCATTCCATCCATTGGATGGAACGCCACCTTGATGAGGTTGCAGTTGAGCTTTGTTTTGCTCACAGCCCAGGTGTAGTGTAGTGAGTTTGCATACCCTGTAAACAGAATGCAAGAAAGTCCAGCTGCATTATCACCAGAGACTTGATGGCCACTATAGGAAATCACTTGGCAAGAAGCTGTGATGTAGATCTTATCGAGTATAAGACCCTTCCTTAGGGAACAGATTCCCAGTAATGAAAGGTAGAGCCAACCACCTACCTCTAAATGGACAGGTTTGTTGACATCCTTCAGAAAATTGAGAGTTTACCAACCCACATCCGTGATCTGGGCTGTTCCACAGTGCAGGGATTTATTTCAGAGGCCTGATGTACTACACTGTGGAAGGGCAGGCCCAACACCAACAGGCCTAATATCAACAGGCCCTTCCATTGATAACCAACCCTCTAACAGGCCCACCAACAACAACAATCACAACAGCAGCAGCAATGGGTGGTATTGAATTCATAATAATAAAAGTACAAGAATAAGGGTAACCAACAACAAAGAATGGGCCCTATAGGGAGATAGCCGAAAATCGACATTCCAAGAGTCTGGGGTGTGCGCCTGTGAAGATGCTGTTCCCACCAGTCCTGCAGCTGTGAATCCCACCCAGACCCAGATGTCATGGCGACACTGAAGATACCTCAGGCCCATAGCCTGAACTGGGAAGCTCCCTCTGTAGCATTAGTGGCATGGTGAAGTGATTCTGAGCCAGGCCTAACCTCTCCATGTCTCAGCAGTACAGATTGACAATTACAGGTTCTAGTCCGATTGTAAACAAGTTGGATCTTTGTATAAACGAAGGCCCTGCACCGAGGCTGAGGTCAGTCGCTACTTGTAGTCTTGTTAGATATGTGGCTGTGTTCGTATTACATGATGAACACTCAGACATTCTCTTGGTCCACTGGATGGAGGACCAATATGTCAGAGATGGTACTAGGCTATCTGCGATCGATATCTTCCCTGCCGGTAGAGCTAGGCCATTTAAAGGCCTCATACACTTCCAACTGATGGGAATGCATGATCATCCTAGTGTCATAGGAATTGATTTTCTGTACCATGGCTGTGTGGTCGATTTACTAATATGCTACTGACAGATTCAGGTCACTTCACATCATTTTGAACCCTTGATCTGCTGTTGTGGCAACAATTTCTGCAACAACAAAGAGTATACTCCAGATTTGTTCAAAGATCATGAGTTTTTTCCGAAGCTCCCCATTTTGCAGCTATATTCGAAGCGCTTAATCACGAACATAACTGTGGTAGAATGTACACTGTCATCGAAGTCCAGGGTCAGCACATGAGATGTAAGGGCAGTACCTTTTCAACTGAAGCCTTGCCTTCTCTCGGAAAACAATCGTCACTTTCAAGCAAGTAGTAGTGAATTTGTGTTTTCACTGCTAACTCCCAGTGTGGCCCGTGAAACCACAAGGCATCTGGAGACTGCTATTACTACGGGAAATTGAAGAGGTCACCCCAGTTGTTTCCTAACTGTGCTGGGTACCGATGCTGCTTTTTACCCTGACCTGAAATGGTTCAGTGCCCTGACATTTCCAATGTTTTTGGTCATTATTATTGGTTCTCAGAGTCAATATAGTTTGTTTTCACCTTGAAGGAAGACATACACGGATTTGCTTACTAGGATTCCATATAGCCTGTTCCTGTTCTATCTGATATGATGACACCTTTGAGGGTTTCACTCCCAATGTCTCTTGGTATGTGGTCACCTGTTGCTGGGAATCACACAGGAACAACACTGGATCCTTGGATTAACTACTGACTCTCGCTCAGAGAGCAGGTCTAAAGTGCAATCCAGAGAAAGTATACTTATGTCGGAAAGAAGTACTCTTCTGGGTCTGAAAATAACTGACTGCTGAAGCCCTACCTGGAAGAAGATAAAGTTGCAAGATTGCCATTGTCTTTATGATGGCAACTGACGGTTTCTAGGTATGGTAAACTATTCAAGAGATTTTATTTGTGATTTTGCTGAAAGGCTCCTCTGTTGAGCTACTGAAGTGTATATCCATGGACTTGGGGCCTACATACCAGGTTGTGATGTCGAAGCAGGTCTTGGCCTCCGCCCCAGCTCTGGTCAACCCCAATCCAACACTACCATTCCATCTGGAAAGCTCCACCTCTGACATTGCCATGTCAGCAGTGCTGGCTTAGAAGGTTCATGGCACCCTGAGACCTATTGCATACTGTATGCATCACAGCTCTTGACCCCAGTGGAACAGAAGTACAGCCTTTGTGAAAGGAATCTTCTGGCTACCTATTGGGCTGTCAAGCACTTTCTGTATATCATTGGGTGCTCTCCACTGATTATCAACACCAACCACACCCCAACAACCTTTCTGCTCTCAGATAGAGTGAAGGATCGGTCAGTCTCTAACACCAGACTGACACACTGGTCACTTCTTCTCCAGGATAGAAACATACAGGTACACCCAACAAAACTTTCATCTATGCTGGCTCATGGACTCCTTTTCCAAGGAGAACCCCATGACTGTACACTGCAATCATCTGATCTTCCAGATCCAGGTCCTTTCCTCCCTGCCATGCCACAAATACTTGATAACACTTCTTTGTGTTGCGTCATTACTGATGGTTCAGCATCCTACTATCAGGGAGAACAAATTGCAGGGATGGACATTCTAGTGATTTACCGTTATGGGAACACTGTTAAAATATCTAAGCATCGCAGTGTAGCATCATCACAGTATGCAGAGTTGGTAGTGGCGGCATGTGCCCTCGAGTTCATTCAGCATGGGACCGAGGATATCACCATTTTTACAGACTCTAATTGGGTTTGTTGTTCTGTTACAGAATTCCTTTCCTTTCTGGCAGAACTCCTTCCTCTTCTCTGATGGCAGCCCAATGAAATACAAGGAATTGGTAATATACATACATTCACGGGTACAAAAATTTGCACACAAACTCTATGTACACAAAGTCAAAGCTCATTCTCTTCATTACCCCTATCATGCCTTCAATGACACTGCAGACACCCTCTTCAAGGAAGGGGCCCAATGAGGGGACACCTGGATGATGGACCATCCAGAGGCCAATGCGGCCATACATATTGCAGCACTCAGGAAAAAATCTGAACCCTTTTCCCCCTTGGACCTCTCAGCAGCCCAACATGTTGATACTGAACTCAAAGAAGTGTTCAGATTCCTTGACAAGAGTACTAAAGAGAAATGTCCCACACATAACCCCTACAGGAGGCATGAAGGTAAGTTACACTTGTCACCAGATGACAAGCTCATCTGGTATCAGCCAGATGATTCCACCACTAAGTTGTGGGTGGTCCCCAGACACCTCAGGTCTGAATTTTTGCACCAAGTGCATGATACACCCACTGGTGGGTACCAGGGAGTGGAAAACACCCTCCAAAGGCTTAAGACCACTGCCTGGTGGCCTGGTGTCACCAAAGATGTGAAACAGTATATAGACAATTGCCTCATTTGTGCGCAAAACAACCCCATCCCTACCAAGCAAAACACCAAACTCTTACCACAATGACACTCTGGCCCTTGGCATGATGTACAGATTGATTTTATAGGCCCCCTGACCAATACCAGCAGAAATAATAAGTATGCTGTTGTGGTAACTGACCTCTTCTCTAAGTGGGTTGAAGCTTTTCCCACTAAGACATGCACTGCTAAAACCACTGCCAAAATCCTGGTGGAACAGATTTTCTCCAGGTGGGGCCTACATCTTAAGGTAGAATCCGACAAAGGAACCAGTTTTACAGGTGAGTTAATGAAAGAATCTCTTGAACTCCTTGGAGTTCAACAAAAGTCCCACATACCCTACCACCCCCAATCTTCAGGTCAAGTAGAGAGAGAGCCAACAGACGGATTACGAAAATGCTTTCCAAATTCATTGAGGACAATCCCAAAACCTGGGATTCCCTATTGCTGTTACTCCTTATGGCAATTAGGGGCACACCCTCAGCCACTACCCAGCTCACACCCTTTGAAGTGATGACTGGAAGACAGATGAGATTACCTGAACACCTGTCGTTTGACCTGCACACCCCCACTGCAGACCATGCGTCTGTAGATCAATATGTGGAAAAACTCAGAAAAGACCTCATACACACACATTTGTATGCTGCCAACTGCATGGGCAAAGCCCAGCAACAATCCAAAATACAGTTTGGCAAACGCACAAGAAGTAGATTGGCAGGTTGGAGATCAGGTAATGGTCCTCTGATTTGCACATCCCACCCATTCCTTCTCCAATAAATGGGAAGGCCCATACCCCATTGTCAACAAGCTCAGTCCAGCAGTCTATCAAGTTAGACTCCTGCATAACAATAAACTGACTGACAAATGGTTACATGCAAACCAACAGAAACTGTATAAAGGAGCTTAGTTACTTTTCCTCACCCCATTGGGTGGAATAGTACTGACTTACTAATGTTTGATTTTGCTTTTCAGATACACTGACAATTCCATTTCATTATCTCCTTATCTCAGGAGTTATCACCTGCATCCAAGGCACGGTACTGAACCTCCTACCACACCTTGATCATCCAGCATCTCCTTCAGAGGGAGTATCCATCAATATAGAAACATAGAATTTGACGGCAGATAAGGACCGCTTGGCCCACCCAGTCTGCCCATTTCCCTACCTGATGGATAAGCTGCAGATCCTAGTTAACCAGCAGCCTACTTCTTCCTACCCCCACCCCCTAGAATTGCCTTATGACTGTCCCATGCATGCTTGAATTCCACCACTGTTTGTGACTCCACAACCTCCTCTGGAAGGCCATTCCATACATCCACCACCCTCTCTGTGAAAAAATATACCTGATAATCTGATTACTGTCAAGGAAGGTTCCGATGCTTACCTCACTGCCTCGGTTGTTGCTCCTGATAAATCTACCCTACAAATTGAGTGGCAAACCACATCGCAAGGACAAATTCTCCCTGTGGCCAAACTCTCCACAGGAACTTTCCAGGGTTGGCCCAATGCTAAATTATCCCAAAATGATTGTCTGTCCTTGTTGCAGACTGCTCTTAGACATTCTGGTTTGTACAATATTTCTGCCTTAATTGATCCTTCATACTGCAATTCTTTGTCTAAGGATTCTGCTTGCAAATTTTGTGCTGTACACCACATGGCTTCTGCTGACATGTATCTCTCTGTAGTACCACCCACTGATATACACCTTTTGGAATGTCCAATGCACACCCCTGGTCCCCGTAGTGGTCTGACAGCCACTGCCCTCCCTGTTTCATTGATTAATAACTTACAATTTATGCATATACCTGTTTTGTTTAATCTTACTTACTGGAATATGAAAGAATTTGGTATGTGTCACAATACTAATACATCAGCATTTTATAGTACGTTCTTGCTTGATAGTTTAGCTGCATTTCATATTCATACTCAAGACCCTATTGCCAGGGTCCATTCTACTGAACATAGAGGCAACTTCAGGAGAAAACTCAATCCTGATGATCAAAGTCATAAATGTAACACAAGTGAAGTTGACAGCTCTGATTTCACAGGTGCAACAGGAACTGTCACAGGCCTTTTTGGTACGGCTATGTCTATTTGGAATAAAGCAGACATTGCTGCTATCAAAGCTCATTCTACCAAATTTTTGACTGGTTTGGTTAACAATATACTACCCCCATTATTGCATGGTGTGGATGGCCCTAGTCAGGAAGAAAGATACACTGTATACCACATGCACGACATTGCTAAGGCATTTACAAACTCTAAAGACAAGATTAACGCACTCATTGCACAGAATAACAAGGAAGCAGATAAACAATACATAACTAGAGAAATCCTCTGCTCTGCCTATGGCTCATACATTATCACTACCGTCAACAATCTCTTCCATGATCTGGAATCTGGAAGAATCCCTGATATCATACCTAATAGACGCATTTCCAAATGGTTTTGTCCACGATGTAAAACCCCTAGCTGTATTGCTATGTGTATGCAACAATCTCTAACCATTCCTCTTTCTACAGCTAGGAACTTGGGGTTTGTGACCAGACACCCTAACACTGGTCCTTGTTTCACTGCTAAGAAATGTTCTATAAGAGATACGATGTTTGTTTCTTTTACTGTCTTTTAACCACATTTTGAGCCCACTACAGCCTTGTTTGACAAGCTTGCACTGGTACATTCCATTGGGCATTTGGACGAAGATATCTACAGAGAACGCCTGGATCTACTGCCTCTACTGATTTTCCATCCTTTCCTGGATGCCTGGGTGGCTCTGCACACGGACTGCTGTGTGAAGAAGCAATATATTTACTTGTGCCGATGTGATGTATTTGATGTTATTCAACCTGTTTGTGGTTATTCTTTTTTTTTTTTATTAAATATACTTTATTCATTTTAATCATGTTACATAGGAATACAAGGCATAGAAAAAGATTATTACATATATATGAGCATGAGATATGGCCTTGAGGTTACACCGGCCCACAAATGACAACTACTACAGTTACCACTAAAAATAAAACAAACTTTAACTACTATCCATAATTCCTTCTCCTCTCCCCCCTTTAACAATAGATACAGTTCAGCTGATACTCGTCTATCTGGACATTCATTCCCTGCTTGCAGAGTTATAACCAGCCAGGTTATTTAGTAATTGATGTCAGCATATACACCTTATTCCACTTCTTGTCGAAACTAGCGGGACAGTGCCTGAGACTCGCTATCATCTTCTTTATTCTTAGATTATATAAGAACTCATTTAGCCATTCTGAGTAGGGTATAAGTTGGGGATCCTTCCAAAGCCTCAACACCATCTGTTTAACCGTATGGGAGATTAGAGCCATGGCATATCTTCGCTCTAGAACTGAAATTCGAGAGTAATCCCCTTAAAGACAAATTTCAGGTTCAAAAAAGGATTCTAGTCCTAGGAGGGGATCCAATTTACCCTTAATTGTATTCCATAGGAGTTTACTTGAAGGGCATTCCCACATCATGTGAAAAATATTATCTTCACTCAAACCACACATATTGCATTTGGGATCCTGCACTTTGCCCATGGCATATAGTTTAACAAGGGTAAAGTAAATGTTATGTAAAATATAAAATTGCATAAGGCACAATTTGTCATTGGAGGTAGAGGGGTATACGGCCTTCCAGATTTCATCTCAGCAGAATTGTCTATCTGGGAGCTGTGTTGACCAATATATCGAGTGTCCTTGGATATCTGGATACATGAGTGGATAAAGTTCAGCATTTATTCTGGAGACAGCATGTGGACCCCATGCCAGTGTAGAGAGCTTTTTAAGAAGGTCTTTCTGATCAATATCCCAGACATTAACCCCCGTGTGAGCTATTAGAAGGTGCCTAATTTGAAACGATTTAAATATCTGATTAAGAGGAATATTCAAAGCTTTAAGAATTTCCATTGAAGTCTTAACTCTACCCTGTTCCATTAGATCAGATATCTGAACTTCTCATTCAGTAGCCCTTTCATTGGGTTTTATATATTGTTTATCAATAGTGAAATTTGGATTCAGATATATGGGCTGGGAAATATCCTTAGTGTTACAGTAGCTGAGGGCTTTACATAGTTGGGCATGTACCTTCAGGGACATAGTTATTAATTCATTTTGTAGTAGCTTTATTCCCATCTTAGAAGTGATATGTAATAAGCTATTACGGGAAATACCACTTTTTTTTAATAGCTAGGCATTCAATTTGTAACCATATGGGTTCATATTCCTGTTCCATCCTCACCGAAGTTAAGGGTTGCCATCAGAGATATTTCGCCAAGTGGCTAGCCAAGTAATATTGAAAGAAATTTGGCAACTTGAGGCCTCTATCCTATTTGGAGGCACCCAGTTTAACATAAGACCTTCTCGGCAGCTTAGATTTCCAAAGAAACTTGGAGATAATCTGCTGGATCTTCTTGAACCAGGTTTGTGGGAGATGAAAATTCAACATCATTAGGGGATAAAACAGTCTCGGCAGTATATTCATTTTAATTATGTTAATTCTTCCTTGCAAAGAAAGATATATAGGAGCCCAACTGTCCAGGTCTTGCTGTATTATCTCTAATTCAGCATCTAAATTTAACTTCTTAATCTGTGACAGGTTCGGGGTTATTGAAAGCCCCAGTTATTGAATTTGATTCAACCAGTTTAATTGAAGATCCTCCACTTGAGATCTATAAGTATACGAATTTAATGACATAATTATTGATTTAGATATGTTTAATTTGTAGATAGATAGATAGGGCCCCATATGATTCTACCAGGGATATTATTATAGGGATAGAAGTCGCTGGGTTTACCACATGTAACATAATGTCATCTGCATAAACCAATAAATGGAGTTCCCACTCCCCTATCTGAATGCCTTGTATTCTGGGAGAGTGCTGGAGGCGATATAGTAGTGGCTCTAAATATAAATTAAATAGCAGAGGTGAGAGAGGGCACCCTTGGCGCCCTTCCAGCATGTAAGGAGAATGCTTCCGAGAAAATTCAGTTGCAATAAATTTTTGCTGTAGGACATGTGTACAATAGCTGTACCCATTGGATATATTTATGTGGAAAGCCACATTTTTAAGTACCTCAAGTAAAAAGGTCCAATTCACCCTATCAAATGCTTTCTCTGCATCCAGGGATACCAGCGCCATTGGATAAGGAGCCTCCCTGGATGCGGAGAGAATATGGAACAACTTCCTAAAATGGTCCGCTGAAGACCGACCGGTGACAAATCCCACTTGGTCTGGGCTAAGCAAAGAGTCCAGACCTGGGCCATTCTGGTAGCTAATATCTTAACAAAGAGCTTAATGTCATAGTTCATCAGCAATATTGGTCTATAATTAGAGACCAAGTTTGGTGGTTTATTCGGTTTGGGAAGCACCACTATGAGCCTCCAACAGGGAGGGATCTGTAATACACTCTTTACAAAGATAACTGAACATTCTCAGTAGTAAGGGTGAAAGTTGTTCTTTAAAGACTTTATAAAAGTGTGGAGGGAAGCCATCAGGCCCTGGTGTCTTATCGTCAGGTAGTGACTCTATAGTTTCTCATAACTCCTGTTGAGTTATCTCCTTTATGAGGGTATGTGCTTGCAGATGTTGGAGGGAAGGAAGCCACAGTTCATTAAGATAGTTTTGTATGTCTACCATAGAAGGAGGAGGGGTTGGTGGGGAATACAATGATCTATAGTAGTTTTCAAATTCACCAACAATTTCCTGAGGGGTGGTTAGGAGGGCGTTATCTTTAAGGGAATTAAGAGCTACCACCACCCTAGACTTTTCCTGCTGCCTCAGATGGAGTGCTAATAAATGGCTAGCTTTTCACCCTGCTCTATATATTTAGCACGAGTCTTAAAGAGCATACAGTATATTGGGCTTGCTCTCTTAGGGACTCCGTGTATTGGTTCTTTAATTTAGCAAACTGTTCTAGTAATCTTTCATCTGAATGATGGGATTTCTGGGTTTCTAAGATTTGTATTTGTGATAGAAGCAGAGATGACAGCGCTTCCCTCTTTTTTTTCCGAATAGCTGAGAGCCGGATACACTCTCCCCTTACCACACATTTTAGGACACACCAAAGTTTATCAACGTTCTGGATAGTTCCTTGATTACATATTAGAAATTAGTCAACCACTTCCTTAAGGGTCTGACGGGCTTTTTCATCTTGAAGAAGTTGTACATTTAGTTTCCAAATGCCCTTTTTGGTTTTTGAATGTGGTAAAGTACATTCAAGCCATACAGGTGCATGATCAGAAATAACTCTAGGGGACATACCACTACCTGTTACTCCTTCTAATATTTGGTTATTAACTAAAAAATAATCAATTCTTGATAATGATTTGTGTACTGGTGAATAGAAAGTATACCCCCTAATAGCTGGGTTTAATAACCTACAAGGGTCATTCAGACTGTAGTTTGCTAAAAACTCCTTCAGAGCTCATTGTGCTGGGGAAAGGTTGGCCCTTTTGCCAGTTGACCTGTCTAACTCTGGTGTCAGAACCAAATTCCAATCCTCAGCAATTATTATTGGTAACCTGGGAAACAAAGCCAAGGCATTTGTCAATATCATAAAAAATTCAGGTGAGTCGACATTGGGTCCATACACTGAGCCCAATATAAGTTCAGTGTGATTTAAAAGTCCTTTGAGAAAAATAAATATCCCTTGCTTATCACTGTGGGTTTGTTGTACCACAAATTGTGTACCCTTAACTATTAGAATAGCTAGCCCTCTTTGTGCCGTTGCATTACCTGCTACATGAACTTGTTTTAGTTGCCTCCTCCTAAATAAGTTGCCCTCTGTGTCTAATAAATGCGTTTCCTGTAATAGGGCTACATTATATTGCAGCGTTTCCAGATGCCTGAGAATTTGATGGCGCTTAATTCAGGAGCGAGCCCCTTTCACATTCCAGGATATAAATCTCAATGCCATTACAGCTAAAATTGTGGATTAAAGCAGGAAGGGTCCCCATTATAACCTAAGTGATTATGATGAATGTAACACAGAAGAATGGGGTGAGTAGAGCTCACGAATTGAATACATATGGCTATTTCCTGGCTGTAACCCGGTTTCACCTTAAGCAGATTATGAACTGTATCTAGTATACCCTTATAAACTTTAACAAACACTTTAATCCTATTTCTATTAACCCCTCTCAAAAGGAAAAAAAAAACCTTAATTAAAACCTCAATCCTCCCAGTCCTTGCGACTTTACTCTCTTCGATTATTCAGTTGCAAGTACATCCCCCACCAGACAAACAGTCTCCTCGGCTCCTTTTTCCTTTCACCTTAGGCATGCATCGGGGAGCCTAAGATTCCTTTGCCTTTTTTAACACACTTAAAGATAAACATATAATGTTGCATAAACTACATCCTTACATCACAGGAGTCCATTAACTAACTGCTGCCAAACACAAATAATTTGCCAAAATCTTTAACAAACCTTAACAAATTAACTAGGCTCTGGAAACTTTCTTCCATATTTACCTTAAAACTTCATCTTGTGCCCATTATCTTATGAACTGTATACCCATATAAAACAAATGATCAAGTTGGCCTTAAACCGCCACTTTAGCACTTGTAAATACAGTCCACCGAGTCACTCGACTTCATTGAGCTACACAGGATCCACCTCCAAAGTCTGATAAGCCGCAATGATACCTTGTTCCTGCACAAAGCATAGTCTTACTATCATACCTACAACACAAAAGTTAGTTCAGGAGTGCCGCTCCAGTGTCCATTATAGAAACTCCCTCTCTTGATCAGTGGAAGAGGTTGGGGTATAGTTCTTTGATCTCCGTAGTAGCTTTGCTGACAGTATTGAATGAAATCCATTGCCCCTCCTTATTAATTTACAATTTTGCTGGGTATTGCATATGGAACCTGATTCCTGCAGCAATAAGTTTAGTAACAATGGGATGCATCTCTGGACGTTTTTGCCTTACTGACAGTGGCAAATCTTGTGTTATATGTATTTTGGTACTCTCCCACTGGACTTCTTTAATGTCTTTGAGCCTCTCCAGGATTATCTGCTAGTCCAGATAATTTAATAATCTGAATATAAGAGGTCAAGGAGGAGGAGAACTAGCTGGAGGTGTGGGCCTTAATGCCCGATGTGCCCTTTCCACAATATATGTTGGGCCATTGGGGGAGGGCCCAACCAGCTTGGTGCACATTCTTTGTACAAACACTATAGGATTCTCCCCTTCTTCACCTTCTGAGAGCCCCAGGATAACCAGGTTATTCCACCTCGAGGTCCTATAACTTATCTTCTGCTTTCTTAAGGCGGTGTCTTAATGAGGCTAATTCTGGATCGGTTTGAGCCCTCCAGTTGTCCAACAAGGAAATACGCACCTCATTATCACTGGTGTGGATCGTTAGTTGTTCCATGGAACTTTTAAGAGTTTGCAGATCATCAACTACAGCCTTAAGGGATTCCTGAATCGGCACCAGCCCTTTGAAGAAAGTTTCCTCCATTAACAACTGTGGAGTGGAGAGTTCCTCCGTGCCGCCCGCCTTAGTGTGTTTTGCAGGTAGAATGCGGAGGCATGTGTTTAGGCCTCTGTGACTTCATTACTTTTAAATGTTGATTCCTTTGATTTAGACATCGAAAATCCGTGTCGGCGTGATTGTTGAATTAAAGAAAGGGGATTCTGCCACTTTGTCCCACGAATAACAAAGAAACTGCAAGATTTTATGTGGCGGAACTCGGGAGCAGTGTAGAGCCTGCCTATTTGGCGTCCATTGCAACCAGAAGTCTGTGGTTATTCTCAAGATAGCATTGATTGGACTTTTACCATGGATGATGACATCACCCGTAATGGCACGGATTTCTCAGATTCTACTTTGGCTCCAGATAAGCTCTATCAATCATATCGTGAGGAGGTTCATTGCCTGTCAACATGGATTTTGAAGACAGCCTACACCTGCCCAGTGCAGTTGCAAAAGTGGAAACTCCCTACTGTTTGTTCTCAGTATAATTCTGATGGGGAGTACTGTGTGGTAACTAACTTAAAGCTATACTTATGGATCTATGAAATGTTTTATTGATAACCCCAATTTTTGTTTTGTTCCCCACCAGAAGACTGTCATTGGACATACCGTTATAACCCCAGTCCCCCTTATGGATGCAGACATCATTGATGGTAACCCCAATTATCTGCTCACACTTTCTAAATATTTACCATATTTTAATGTACACATAGACGCACTCACACTTACATTGAAATCACTTTTAGACAGGAAAGACACACACCTCATCCACATCAGCAATAATATTACCAAGGCCAATGAAGCTATCCTTTCATTGATTAATGATGGTGACATGAATGACGTATTGACTAATACCTGGTTAGAGATTACTTTTAAAGGTTTTGTTATTATACAAGCATTTTTTAAATTTGTCTTAATTATCATGCTATGCTGCCTATAGCGCACACTGCGCCAACACCATGAGCAGCTCGAGTTCCTTTACAAAGCTTGCGCGTCGGGTTTGTAAACGACCACTGCTCCCTGACCTTTCCCTAGATTTGCCTGTGTTGCTCTTGGAGGCAACAAGGGGGGAATGTTACATGAGGTCCCTGCACCCTTATTGGTACCCTCAGAGGTACACCGTAGACAGCTAGTGCTTAGGTATATGTTATTCTAAAATACAGGGCTAAGGGCATCTACCCTATAAGAGTAGATGTCAGGATATGTATGCATATTGTTGTAATACACTTTGCTTGCTAATACATATATATTCTTCTATGTATTTTCTCTGTATTTCTTACTTGTAAGATGCCAGGACACCTGCGTCCTTGGAACTATTATGATATGTAAGTTGGCACTGCTACCTTTTGATGATTTGTACTACTACACTGAGTTATGTAAGACTCTGTATAAGAACTCTTTTGTTTCACAAACTGATGACTACTACAAAATTGTATAATGTTATCTTGGACCATGGAGCCTCCTCTAATTTAGACAATAGGGCTGATCTCTGTAACTAGAAATGTTTCTATCTTAAAGCAACCATAATAATTATCATAGGTATATAATGTGATACATTAAGTCTTGTACTTTGGAGATCCCAAGAGACACAAAGAAACCTCAAGGTATAGGGAACGCATAGCACTGGCTTCCGGTTCGTATTGGTAAGAACTGCTTAGGGCAACTGTGATTTTATCCTTTTTGATAGTAATAAGCCAGTTTATTACTCTTATGCAACACGTCTGTGATTACTTGCATTCCCAATATTGCCAAGAACCTGAAAGTGAGGTTTAGACCTCCTGACACTTGTTAGTATTTAGTAAGGTCTCAACAAAACCAGAATGGTTAAGAACTTCTTTTTGCCTTCCATATATATTAGTCATAGCTGTTTTAATTTTTCCATAAATCTCTATACAGTACTTTCATTCACTATTTCACATTTGTTTATAAATTCTTGGCCACTCAAATCTGTTTATTGCAAGAATGTCTTTAATTGAACATATTCCTTTTCCTTGTCATCTTTCAAATTCTGAGTGTTTCCCTCTTATTATCATGTTTGGATTCCCCCAAAAGTGGTTGTTCTATTTTCATTTATTTATTAATTTCATTTTTGGATTAATACCTTTGAGCTGAAAGACTCCTTTACAAAGGTTCCAAGTCAAGAAGCACATGACAGTGCATTGGTTACAGGTAAACACATTGATTACAGGTAAACACAAGCAGACAAGACATTAATTACATAAAGGATTACACAGTTTCAGTTTCAGAAGTGCTAAGGGTGAAAATATAACACTCCATGAGTACAGTACATTGATTCAGTAAGTTCAGTAAGCAACGTAGGGCCTGAGAGAGTTCCTGTGTTACCTAGTTACATAGCATAGAGATATATGCAGCCAGAGGTGGCTTTATCAAGGGTACAGCAGAGAGAGAGTAGTATTGAGAGGTGGGAGTAGAAGTGATGAAGTAGGGGGGGAAGTTGAGATATACGCAGCCAGAGATGACTTTGTCAAAGGTACAATGTGTACAGTAGACAGGAATAGTACCAAGGGGTGGGAGTAGGAGTGATGGAGTAGGGGTGTGTGCAGAGGGAGGAGAGATGTGGCAAAAAAATGAGAGAGAGAGTGAACTGGGGGGTAATACTTGGATAGTCTGAGTTTATACTGGGCAGCAGTCATTTTCATGGGCTAGGTAGCAGGAGAGCCCAGTTTTAAACTGGCCAGACTTACTGCATCTGATAAGGGGGGCAGGGAGGTCATTTAACCACTTAGGTCCCCAGTAGGATAGGTATTGCTGTCCAAGTGTAGTGCGCTTAAAGGGCACCAGTAGCCTCCCCCCCCCCACTTGGTTGAACTTCCGGAGTTTTTTGTGTGTTGGGCATTCTTAAATAGATTAGCAGTGGAATCAGGTGTCAGTCCTAGGAGTGATTTTTTCCCAGCAGTCAGGACTGGTATTTTATTCTGAGATGGAGACAGAGCCATCCAGTCTCTTTATAAAGCACACAGATGTTTGTCAGATAATCTGATCCAAAGGACCAACTTACAGGCCTTATTAAGGATGGTTTTGACCGATTTCAGTGCAGTGTCTGAGCCAGCTCCATAGATCACTAGACCATAATCGATGGTGGACAACACAGAGCTACACATTACCAGTTTCAATGTACCTGGTGTCATTGCATGCCTGTGGCATTAGAGAACACCTAGCTTAGTATTTGCTGATTTTATGACTTGGTCGATATGCATGAGAAGGTGAGGGTGTCATTCAGGTGAACACCCAGGTATTTAAATGTGCGAACTTGCTCCAATTATTCACATTTATGGCTTTATTTTAGCAGCAGACAATACTTTTTTTGCTATGAGGCATAGTGAAGAGCATGCTTTTGCTTTTTCTGTAGTTTAGCAAGAGCCTATTCTGTGCAAACTACATTTCTTTGGGAAATTGGCTTGAAGTTCCGCTGTTATTTTGGACAAATCTTTGCCAGATACTGAGATGATGGCATAATCAGCATAAAGCACCATGTGAGCAGGGCAGGCAGCAGGTAGGAAATTAATGAATAGGCTAAATAGCAAGGGACCGAGTATTGAACCTTGAGGGACTCCAAGACTCACTTCCCTGGATTCAGAGAGTTTCCCGCTAATTCACACACATTGTGATCTGTGGGAGAGGTAGCTGTCAAACCAGGCTACTGTGTTAGGGACAGGTCAATGGAAAGAAGAGAGTTTAGTAGCAGCTGATGGTTTACTGTGTCAAACACCTTAGTGAGGTCTATGAAGATGGACCCCACTGCCTTACCATGGTCCAATGCATCATAAAGTTGTGTGGTGTAGTCAACCAGAGTGGTCAGGATGCAGTGATTTTTCTGAAATCCATGCTATTGTATGCATAGGAGACTATGCTTATCCAGATAGTCTGTTAATTGATTGGAAATAATTATTTCCCGAGCTTTAGATGGGGGGAAGGGTAATATTGAAATAGGCCTGTAGTTTGACAGACTGGTCCTGTCACCACTTTTGAAGATGTGAGTGATGAGTGCTGACTTCCATTTGTCTGGGAACACTTCCATTCTTTGGAATGTATTGAAGATTTTGGATAGTGGTGTCATCAGCTCGTCCAGGGTGAGGGCAACCATCTGCATATCAATTAGATCACTCCCCATTCTAGTCTTACCAAGGATCCATGGACACATCTTATGGTTTCAGCTCTGGTTATATGTCTAAAGTAAAATGGTCTAATGCCAGTATGGTGGGGGGGTGAGTCCTTGTAGGGAAGCTGATCAGACAGTGGGGAGATAAGGTAGTTGAAAGGTAGTACAGCACTTACGTCTGTGAAGGTTAGGTTAAAGGGATTTGCCATATCACTGGGCTCCTGTAATGCTCATGATGCTGTTACAATAAGGTCAGGTGGTGCCTTGGAGACCCTACCCATTAGGGATTTCATGGAGTTTCAGAAATCCCTACCTCGGCCCCAACTTCTGCCCCGGAGATCTTTATAGTAAGAAACTTTGGTATTTCTAATTAGTTTTGTGCATTTATTTCTGGCTGCCTTGTAGGCAATGAGGTTAGCCTGTTTCCCAGTTACTTTAGCCTTATTCCATAGGTTGTCATTTTAGTGCATAAGTTCAATGAGTGAGCCTGAGAGCAAGGGGCTTATAGTCCCCTTTACTTTTTTGGACTTGTAAGGGGTGAAGATGCCGCATACATTTGTAAAAATCATGCAGAAGTAATCTGGGGCTTGGTTCCCATGCTTGGCTCTATCTAGAGGGGTCCAGTCGGCCAATCTCAGGTGCTGTTTAAACGATTCCAGCTGTCCACTTCTCAGTGATCGATTTCTTGCAAGCTGAGGAGTGCACATTGTGAACTTATTGGACCAGGTGCACATTACAGGTGAATGGTCACTGAGGGAATCTGGTAAGACTGATTCCTCAGTAATATGTTCTGGGCTGGTTATAGAAAGCCAGTCAATTAAGGTGCTTGTGCCCATCCGGTAGCTTTGTCTGGTGGTTTGGGTTACTATCTGGATGTAATAGAGTCCTGAGATTTGATCTCTTATGGCTGATGCATCTTGAGATTGCCAGTTAATACTGAAGTCACCTACTATAACCTGTTCCCATGTCTGCTTAAGCTGCCATTGATTATTAATGAACTGCTGTATGCCAGTTGTGTGCTTTCCAGGGGATATGTATACCAACAAGAGCACTAGAATCTTGCTTTGCCAGCCTATGGTAAGTTTAATGGTTAGTATTTGTGCCTCACTTGTGTGTAGGCTGCTTAGCACCATTTGGCCTGTGATATCATTGCAGAGGTAAACCAAGCTGCTGCCACCCCGCTTAGACAGTCTGTACTGGTGGAAAGTGGTAAAGCCATCTAGGGCCACAGTGGCATCAGAGATTTTAGGGGAGAGCCAGGTCTCAGTTACTGCAATGACATCAGGTTTAAGATGCTCCACCCAAGCTTGCGATTGCAGTAGCTTGGGTAGCAGCCTGCCTATATTCAACAAGACAATCTTAAGGTGTCCAAGCCTCATGGTGTTGCACATACCTGGAGGTCTAGGGTTAGGGTACACAGTCTCATAAAGTAGCAGCAGAGACAATATCATTTTCCTGAGGTAGCATTTCCAGAGTACTCAGGTTGAGCCATGGTGCTTGTACTTGGTGTACCTGTTGTCATTAAGGGTGAAAGCATGGGTCCAGCATTGCAGCAAGGCAGCTATTGGTATGGTTGGAGACATTAGAGGTGTGTATTGTTGTGGTGGGATCTTGAGGGCATGAGCCATGGGGGAATTTGATATTGTCCTCCTTGTTGTGCTACAATTGAGCAGTAGGGTGTAAGAGATTGTTGACTGGTGCATTAGGGGCTCTGCCTTTTGTTTGTTATCCTCCATCCCTAGAATAAAAATGAGGAGTATCAGTAGTGCCAGCTTGGGATGTCCCTTTGTGTTAGGCAGTATTAAACACTGCTGAGTATTCATGTTATAGTGACAAGAGAAGGGTGACACATTTCACCTCACTGAGAGTCCACGCACCATATTTCATACCTTGGTGCTGGAGCAAGGTGATCATCCCTTTTAGAGAAGGTGAATTTTTGCTTCACTACAGGTGGGTATTTTCCTAATAATAGTAAGGGCACTAGTTGCAATGAGTTTGTCCCTTTGAGAGAAGGGGTGTGCTTTTTCCTCTCAGATGTATTGGAGGGATGGAGCACTCTGTGCAGAAAGTGGATCTAAAGAGTGCTGGGGGTGGGAGAAAATCAAACAGCAGGCTGTACTGTACAAAGAAAGGCAGTAGAAAATGAAACCAAGAAACAGTCCAATAGCATGTAGCTGAGTTGTAGGAAGCTTCCAATGGCAAGCTGTAAAAGGGGTACAAGGGCCAATTGGAATACCAGATTTCAATTCCCTAGATGTTAGTGTACATTGTTTCAGAGTTAGGTGGACAGTGAAGCAAGCACTGCCAGCGGGAATCCTGCTGCAACTGCCGGTCAGGGGCTTGGTTCTAAAGGAAGGAACGAGAGGATAAACTCAGTTACAGTGGCCACAGTTTGGCCTAAAGCTTGATCGGTGGGAGGGTCTGCAAAATAAAGGGGGAGAGAGAGAGAGATGGAGAGAATGAGTTTGGGTGGGGGCAGGTAAGGCAGTTCCCTGGTGGGGGGTGTCTGAGCAATGGCTCCAGAGAAGCTAGGAGAAAGCAGAATAAGTGGCCTTAGAGGAAGAAAGAAAAAAGAAAACAGTGCTTGGGGTTATGCATGGAGGGGATTGCAGTAAGAGGAGGGAAAAGAGGTTAGCTTAAGACAGGGGTACAAGTAGTAGGCAGCAGCAGTTTAAGCTCAGTAGCATTTACAATAACAATATGCAGCAGCAGTTCAGGCAATGAATAACATTTAAAATAGTACCTTATTCAACTGTAAATGAAAAATATCAAACAGCAGGCCTTACTGTACAGAGAAAGGCAGTAGAAAATGAAGTCGGGAAACAGTCCAATAGCGTGTAGCTGAGTTCTAGGAAGTGGCCAGTGGCAAGCTGTAAAAGGGTTGCAAGAGCCAATCAGAATACCAGATTCCAATTCCTTTGATGGTAGCATACCTTGTTTCAGAGAGGGGCAGTGAAGCAGGTGCGGCCGGCGCGAATCCATCCATAATCGCCACTCCGCTGGGAGCCTGGTCAGGGGCTTGGCTCTTGTTTCAAAGGCAGGCGGGCAGTGAAGCAGGTGTGGCCAGCGGGAATCCAGCCACAACCACTGGTTCACTGGGAGCCCGATCAGGGACTTGGCTCTAAAGGGGCTAATTTGGATAGAAACAAATTCATAGCTTGTTTATATATATTGTACTTTTCATACTCTCCCTAATTATACAGTTTTTACTAGTTTTTTGTATACCGCAATGAATTTGTGTTTATATTATCCTCTTCTAAAATATTCCTGGCAATATTTAACCAGCCTTGTGTATAAACATTATCTCTTTTATTTCTTAACCTCTGTGCTGCTGGTAGTAAGAAGCACAAGAAATAAATCTGAATATCAGTCATCTTTAGTCTAGGGATAGGCAGGTCAGCAGTGACCTGAGTCTGATTCCAACTCTGATTAATTCCCAAAAGGATCTGATTTACTCTGATGAATTTTAGACCTATTTTAGTCAATTTGAGTATGAGAAATGCATTAGTATCATTCTTTTAGATCTCTGTTAAAAACAAAATAAAATTTAACTTAAAAAAATGTCTGTATTTTTCTGTCATTTCAAAGTCAGCAAACAGCCAACAGTGATAAAAAATAAATTAACTGTTGTTCTTGACAATCCTGTGTGTCAGCCACACATGATATTCATAGAAAACAGTGGACTGGATTCACAAAACTCTGGAAAATCCTGCAGCTGTGAGAAAAACTTGGCACAAGTGGGTTGCTACTAGTGGAATCACAGTTTTTCCCACAGCTATGGTGTTCTCAAAAGTGGAGTAATTTTATTATCAGTCCCATGATTTATGGCAACTTGAGGGTGGTGTTAGTCCTCTTCGAAGATGCGGAAAAATGTTATGGCTGGTAGGACCAGCTGTAACATCTTCCACAGCTGCTGCAGATGTGAATAGCAATCTCTGTAGCTGCTGAGATTTCTGTCTGCAACTGGAGTTGTGGTGTTGGATTAGTCCCAAATCGTTTGTGAATCCAGCCCAGGGTATACAGCTCATTTGGGCTTTGCAGCGAAAGGAGATAGTGTGTCAAACATTAGTCAGAAAGAGAGAGAGAGAGAGATCAATTAATTCAAGAGCAGAAAGACAACAGCAGAGTGTAGATCTTCACTGAGTCTGGCATGCTTTTTGGTGGCAGACAGGCAGCATGAGCAGGATATGCAATGGGGCCCTAGCCATCCCTCCCACCCTTTTGACTTGAGATGTTATTTTTTTATTTGTAATTATTTGGCTTGCCTACTTGGTGTTACAGCAAGTACCATTGGCCCCAAACCATTGCACACATTCCTGCCTGATTGACCAATTATTTTTTATCACTTGTGTTTTCTAACTTACTTTTTATCTGGCTGACCTTGACCTCCTTCCCCACCCAGCACTGCTGTTTTGGAAAAATTATATTGTACAAGCTTCCACAACTAATAATTGCAGTCAACTACGATATATATTTTGTTTTTTCATGGAGCTGTTTGGCCCCGAACATCACCTACATTTGTCTGCTTTTTGGTTACAACCTCTACACAGTCTCCTGAGTTCCTTGTTCAATAAATTTATGATAGGAATAATCTGACTTAGAGTTGCATTCTCTTGCTAATCTGTCAAATTGCTTCCTTGAAGGGAGTCAAAAGCAATGTAACATTCTCCATGAGGCCCCACTGGAATGAATTCAGCGCAACATAATCTGCTAATTTCTGCTCTATGGTATATTCATGGACTGCCTTCTTTTGTGCAAGCAGTCTCTCACACATGTAAAATGCTGAGTTCCATCTTGTCAAAACAACTTGTTTTAATTGCTGTATTGGCAATCTGTTTTTTTTTTCTGGAGGTCAACCAAGATGCCACGTGATATTATAAAGTAGCTAAAATAGCTACATATTTCCTTTGCAGCTCCCACTAGTATTACTATGCTGTTATCACTAGAAAGGAAAGCTCTTCCTAACAGATTTAATGAGTATGCAAAGCATTGAATGTGAGTAAAACCACAACATTTCAATGCACTAACAATATTGGTGCTGTTATCTGAAACAGTAAATTCAGTATTGAGTCCCAGGGGCTCTAACCACTCAGAAATATTGTCATGAAACTATTCTAAAATATTGTCAGTGGTGTGATGCTTGCCAAACATGTTAAGGCAAATAGCTACCATTATCTGTCTTCCTTCCTGTACATTGCTGCTTGTGGTAGTGGTTGAAGACAACTGTGACACCCAATGTGCTGTAATGCACATGTAATCAGTGGTTTGAGAACTTGTTCAAATGTCTGTGATCAGGTGCACAGAACCACATTGACTCTTTTGATGAGCCAATTTTATTTTACTATGCATACATTTGTATGTTTTGGGAACAGCCACAGTAGCAAAATATTTATAGCTTGGTAATATTGTGATGTGGAGCAAAATATTTCAAAAGGGCTCTAAAACCATCACTTCCACCACAGAAAATGGTTGCAGGTTTTTGGCAATAAATTCAGCTATTAACTGATTAATTTTTAATGTGACTTGTTGTGATTAAGGCTTGCTTCCCCTGTCACGTTCTCCCTCTTCAAATCCTTGTTCCTGAGGACCTTCTCCATGGTCTGTCATTGCTTCAGGTCAAGGTCTTAACATCACAATTTGTTACTGCTTTAAATTCTGCACTTAAACCTCAACCATTGCCTGAGGTGTCATTTGAGTCCTCCCTTCTGTCATTGTCCAAATCAAGGTCCCAACATCACAATCTGTCTTTGCTTCAAATATTGGACTTAAACCCCAACCATTGCCTGTGGCATCTGTCATGTTTCTCCCTTAGAACAGTGCCTCCTCCCTAGGCCATCATGTCCAACCTTCTCCTATCTCATCTGACCTTCCCTCCCCACTACCTATACCCCCTCCCCTTGCCAGGCCATGCCTACAGTACTTATCAAAGGACTCTTACATCTCAATCTTCTTCACAAATTGACGCTAGAGGAACTGCCATTCCTGCACACTATGACTCCTCCAATGATGTTTACTGTATAAACTTTAGCTCATTACCTTATGTCCATATATCTGCATCTATGCAATTGTACTTAAATGGCACTACCTCCTGTTGAACCTATTGCTATGTTCTGGTGGAAGTCTCTTGTTACATGTGATGGTTATATGTTATTATGTTGTTATTATTACTATGTAATTGTTATTTACGTTCACTCAACCTGTTATGTCTTAACCCTGTTGGCAATTGTTTTGCCCCAGGTCCATCTTGTAAATAAGCTTGTCTCAATGATTTTCCACCTGGCAAAATAAAGATTTTGATTGATTGATTGATCGATCTACTGTAGGCAGCTTTTTGTTCAAGAATCGCAGTAATGGTCTGCTGTTTAGTTCGTGCAGGGCAGTAAAACCCACATGATTTTTTTATTTATTTTTATTTATTTAAAATTTGGTTTTTGGGAGAGGCACGCTGAGGTGAAGCTTGTTCCCTGGTGCAACCCGAGGAAAGTGGAAAAGAGGAGGAGCAGAAGTACAACTGACATTGCAAATACAGAGTACAAACTTGAAGGTACCGCTTAAGTGACAAATTACAATTTAGATTACTGCAATAACATTACACAATAAATAGACAAGATAGTGCAGCAAACTGGCTATGAGGAGGAGGATGGACAGGAAAAAGGAGTTGGGAAGATTTGGAGAGAAGACTCTTTAGACTGTGTAGAGAGCGGGCTTGATGAAGAGTGCTTGGAAGAGAGTTCCAGAGGGAGGGTAGACAGAAGGAGAGGGCTGCCAGCCCAGAACTAGAAATAAGATGGGGGAGAGAGAAAGTATGTCAGCCTCTGGTAGGAAGAAGGGGATAAAGGGGAAAGGATGGAAGAAAAATAGGAGTGGAGGGATCCAAGCCAGAATTTGTAGATGAGAGTGATGACATGGTGCTATCATCATAAATGAAGAGAGGGAAGGGAGAGGGAGGAATAGAGGGAGCAGTGGTGAGTGTGGGTGGGGCATTCAAGGCAAAGTGGCAAAAGGCATTAATACGGGCATCCATTCTAGAGAGGGAAGTGGCAGGGGTGGCCCAGTAGACCACACTGGTGTAGTCAAAGACTGGTAGTATAATTTTGGTGACTAGCTCACGACGGACAATAGGAGAGGGAGTCTTTTTTTTATATAAGGTACCAAGCTTGGGATGGAGTTTAGAGTGTATGTAATCAATGTGGGAGAAGTCAAGTCAACTGTCCTACCAAACACCCAGGTACTTGAAGGCCGGGACTACATCTAGGGTGGTATCATCAAGGGAGGTGAAGAGTGGGGGGAGAGTTTGGATAGCTTTTGACCACTACCAAAGGTCATATACACCTTTTTTTAGCATTCACCTTCAGCTGGTTTGTCTGGAACCAAGGAAGAACCCTCCAAAGGTCAGATTGTAGTTGAGTCACCACCTCAGGGGAGGAAGTTCCAGAAACAAAGTGGACAGTGTTGTCAGCATACAAGTAGATTTTAGAGGGGTTGCCAACAGAAAGAAGGTAATTAAGCAAGACTGAAAACAGAACAGGGCCTTGGATGGAGCCCTGAGGGACACTGGCTTGAATGGGAAGGGGGGATAGTGCATGTCCTGCCTGGACACATTGCGTGTAGCCTGTGAGATACAACATGAATCAATCAACAACATAAACAGAGGGACCAGAGAGAAAGCTTGGATAGAAGAAGAGGATGGGAGACAGAATCTAAGGCTTTAGCCAGGTCAATAAATATGGCAGCAGTGATGTTTCCCTGGTCCATACCAGTGAGAATGGCACTGGTGACATAAAGGAGGGAAGTAATACTAGAGTAGTTTCTTCTGAAGTTGGATTGATGTGGGGAGAGGAGGTCTGTCAAGTTAACAAAATCAGTTAGATGAGGGAATACTAGAGACTCTTAATTTGACCCAGGAGGGGAGGAGAAGTATCAGTCTGCAATTTTCGGGAGGGGGGATCACCCCCTTTATGAGGGGGAATAGACCTGGTCCACTTTCCATGCTTTAGAAATGGAGCCTAGAGAGAAAGAGAGATTCAGCAAGTGGGTGAGAGGATGGGCGATAGCAGAGGCAAAGATATGGAGAAGGTGGGAGTCGAGGTCATCTGGACTGGATTTATGGGGGTTGAGTGAGAGGAGGGCATGAATAACATCCTCCACAGCAACAGGATAGAAGGAAAAGCCAGTAGATGAGGAGGACATAGGAGAGGTAGGAAGGGCAGGGACTGGGTTGGAGGGGAGGGCACAGGTGGCAAAAAAGGAACTGAGTATGGAGGCTATGGAAGTGGGATCTGAGATGGGAGGACCATCAACAAGAAAGGTGGGGGAGACGTTTGGGAGGAGGATCGAAGAGGGAGTGAGGTGTCCGCCATAAGTTGGAGGGGCAGTTGAGGTTATGATGAAGGGCCATTTTGAAGTACAGTGCTTTCTCCACCCTGATAGCCTTAGTACACACATTCCTTAGGAACCTGTAGAGCTAGAGATTGGAGGGAAAGAGGGAGGATTTATAGCATGCCCAGGCAGAATCATGGGACTTGCAGAGCTGTATGATGTCTGCCAATATCCAGGGATGGTGGGATCATCTGACCCTGCACCTTCTAGGAGGGTCCCGAGTGTTCCATACTTTGTGTAGGAAATAGCAGAAGAGTGAGATAGAGGGGTCTATGTCAGTGGCAGAGTATACAAGTTATCAGTTAGAGGCTAGAAGATCATGGAGGAGGGCATCAGTGTCAAGCAGCCTGTGAGATATAAGCCAATGGTAATTAAGGGGGGAGTGGGACATGTGAACCTTACAGATGCAATAAGTAATACAATGGTCACTGAAGGCATCCAGGAGAGTGAAAGCAGCGACTATATCATGTAGGTGGGATGAAGGCACCGAATCTGGGAGAGAGTGGTTTAGGGAGATTAGGTTGGGCCTAGTAGGTTCCTTAATAAGTTGATTGAGATTTATAGATTCTATCATGTCAGTGAAAGGCTTAAGGGTAGGAGAGGTCAAGTTAAGGTTAAAATCCCCTAGAACGATTAGTTCATCAGAGTAGGCAAGGAAGAAAAGGGTGATGATGAAGTTAATAAGGGGAGATTTTAGGAGAAGCATAAATCATGGCAACAAAGATGGGATGAGAGGAAAGAAAGGTTAGACTCATCATGAGGAGCTCATGTGAGGAGGGAAGAGATTCATGCAGACAGACAGAGCAAGATAGGTTTTGACGAGTGTAGATGGTCACGCTGACAAACAAGGTGAAAATCAGGGAGGGATAATTGGGAGTTGGGAATCCTAGAGGAGAGCCAAGTTTAAGAAATGCAGAGTATGTCAGGAGAGTATTGGGGAATCCATACTTTGAGGGCATCTAGTTTGGGAAGCAAGCTCCTAGCATTAAGGTGGCACATTCTAAGGCCTTTAAGTAGGGAGGGAAGGGGAAGAGGGGATGGAGGGACCAGGATTGGGTTGAATGTCACCTGAGAGCAGGAGGAAGAAGAAGAGGAGCTTATGTTTCCTGGGATGGCCGGAGGACTTTGAATTGGATGAAGGAGGGAAGGAGCCTATGGAGGAACTCAAAATTAAGGGAATAGGAGGGAAGAAAGCCAGGGTGAAAATGGGGGATGTGGGGTGAGGAAGGTTATGGGAAAGTGGGGCGACGAGGTAGGACAGAGATAGAGGTGGGGGAACATTTTGGGGGAGTAGGCCAGTGCCAGGGTGTGGGTTTCATAGGCATCAGGAAGGGCAATGACAGGGGTGGGAGGAGGAAGGACTGGGAGTTAGAAAGCTAAAAGGAGGCAAGGAAGGGTAAGGTCCATTGTGAAAAGGGGGAAAGTGGTTGTAGGTGCAGATTTAGGTAATAGTAACAGGGAGAGGGAGAGGAAAATTAGATTCGAGAAAAACTCAGGCTGAGGTGAGAGGGGAATGGGGCTAACAAGGAGAAGGAGGGGGTGAAAGAAGATACAGAGTAGAGCAGAGAATGGTGATTTCGAAGGGGAGGGCAGGCAGGAGAAAACACAGAAAGCACAGAGAGTTGGGGATGCAGGGGGAGAACACTGCAACAGGGGAGTAAGGAGGCCTTAGATAGGGAGATCTGGCAGCTTTTGAGAAGAGGGGAAGAGGCAAATTTCAGAGAGAGAAAATAGGGACATAGAGAGGGAGCATAGTAAGAGGAAAGGAAAGAGACCCTAGATAGGGACTCCTGGCTGATTCAGTAAAAGGATGGAGAGAGGAGAGTTCAGGGAATAGGGGAGCTGAGGGGAGGGTGCCCAGCTAGAAGAGAATAAAGGGAAACTAGAATGGTTAGACCTGTAGTTATCAGAAGGGAGGCAAAAAAGGAGAGTGAGCACATCAGAAAAGGGGAGGGGGTGAGTATGTAGAGCTGACACAGAAGAAAAGCAGCAACAAAATTGACCAGCAGTGGTAAAGAAAACAAGCTGAAACAGTAGTAGAGAATGCAACAACAATGTTAGAAGGTGCTGGGAATGAAACACAGCAGCAACAGAATGCAGTTTCAATTCATACAGAACAGGAATACGTTTTAGTAGCACACTAATAATACAGCATGAAACTGATTAGTGCAGGAGCAGGAACTAGCTGTTGCAGTAGTGGAGAAATGCGGATTTGAGACTATGCTGCAATGGTATAGCAGGGAGACCAACAGTAGCAGCTGCAGGGCATACAGCATCAGACTTAAATGGGTATAAATTAACTGTGACAATAGCAGAAGTATTACAAGTACGCACAAAATGAAAACATTTTTATTATCATCACTTTAAATACCTAGGTGAATAAACAGCACATAACAGGAGGAAAGGAGGCAGTCGATAGGGCAAGAAATAGTATTATAGGACTACCTTAGATGAAGTGTTTATATAATGGATAAGAAATACAGGCCACAACGAGCACTTACAGGACAGAAGAGGCAATGATAAACTAGCAATATTGCCCTAGCCTGGATAGGGTGCTTGGTTAAATTATATAGCAATACGCAGCAGCCTTACACATAGGATTGCTGCTGTTTGACTAGGTGAACATCCCTATCTATGGAACGCAGTGTTACTACCATACATTTTCCCTACACATCCAGCATTAACATTTTAGCAGCCCCTTTATTATTTGTATGTGTAGCTGTCCTGTGTTACCTGTGCTATCAAGGTTACAGTTTTAGCTTGGATTAGCACGGTTGCTGGGTACATTCACTCTTATGTTTAGGTAGTGGCTGTCCGAAGTGGAATACATTTCCTGGGTATCCTGTGGGGCAGAGTGACTGGCCGACAGGTGACTCCACAGTTGACACCCACAGTGTGACACTCTTGTCTGTCCAGACTTTAGCACTCAGGACCTCAATCAAGGAGGACTGATAGGGCAGAGTCAATTTATCGGAGAGAGGGTGACGATGATTGGGTCTTGGTGGGTGGGGGTGGGACTACTCATGTTGGAAAGCAGCTCTCAGTGGTGGAGGATTGTTGGCCATTGAAGATGACTGTCACTGGGAGGAGAGTCACTGTGTTTGCTGGATTGACTCTCTCTCTGATCACCCCAGCCTCTGGTGCAGCTCTGAAGAGAAGTGTTGCTCAGGACCTGGCTGTGGCTATAAAAAGCCTTTCAGTCTTTTGTTTAAAAGTTTCAAAATTCATGCCTCCTCTGGCTGCTTTGATGATTGGGTCCTGGTGAGAGGGGGACAGGACTACCTGCAGTGGAAAGCAGCTCCCCATGGTGGAGTATCATTATTCTTTGCAGATGGCGATTGAAGGGGTGTGAGTCTGTGTTTGCTGGAGTTACTCTCTCTGACCCTCTTTGCCTCTGGTGCAGTTCTGAAGTGAAGTGGAGCTCAGGACCAGGCTGCAGCTTTAACAAGCCATTCAGTCTTTTGTTTAAAAGTTTGAAAATTAGTGCCTCCTCTGGCTGCTTCAATGAATGGGTCCTGGTGGGAGGGGGTTGGGGTTACCCACGGTGGAAAGCAACTCCCAGTAGCAGAGGATCATAGGCTGTTGCAGACAGTGATCATTGTGGGGAGAGTCACTGTGTTTGCTGGAGTGACTATCTCTGACCCCCTCAGCCTCTAGTGTAGCCCTGAAGGGACGTGTAGCTCAGGACCTGGCTGTGTCTGTAAAAAGTCATTCAGTCTTTTGTTTAAAAGTTTGAAAATTTGCACCTCCTCCAGCCGCCTCAATGATTTGGTCCTGTTGGGGGGGGAGGGGCTATCTGTACTGAAAAGCAGCTCCAGATTGCAGTGGTGAAGCTGTAGCTTGTCCAAATACTTTTGTCGGTGAAGTCAAACATGTTCTATTTATGACCTGTCTCTCAGTCTCTTCACCATCACTTTTGTCTATAGGATTTTTTTCATCACATATAGTTTTCCCTTGCTAAGGACAGCTGCCTAGCCAAATGGTTGGACGTGCTCTTTGCAAATGCCTTTTTAGTAATGTTCTCCTGAACTGGTCCCTCATCTCCCCCTGCTAAATTCCCAATGACAAAAAGTGCAGACAGCAAAACATTCATTTTTGGGGCTTATATGAAAATAGCTCCACACAACTGAGGTGGAACATTTTGTCATCATGCCAGTAACTGCAGCAATTGTGATGGCAGTTGTTTCTGAACCTGATTCCTGCACACTATGGCTGTCCCCAGAAGAGCTACCATGACTACTGATTGTTTTTTCACTACTGGGTGTGGCTACTGGTGGTGCTTATTGAATGTGTTTTTTCTTTTTGGGTGGGGGAACTCGGGTGGCATCCTCTACCTCATCAGTATCACATTCTGATTCATCAGAGAAACACAGAAACAGAAACACAGACTTTGACAGCAGATAAAGACCGCTTGGCCCACCTAGTCTGCCCATTTCCCTACCTACTGGATAAGCTGCAGATCCTAGTTAACCAACAGCCTATTTCTTCCTACCCCCCACAAGAATTGCCTTATGTCTGTCCCATGCATTCTTGAATTCCCCCACTGTTTTTGACTCCACAACCTCCTCAGGAAGACAGTTCCAAGTGTCTACCACCATCTCTGTGAAAAAATACTTCCTCATATTGCCCCTGAGCCATCCCCCCTCTATCTTCAGATTCTGTCCCCTTGTTCTTGCACATCTCTTTTTCTGAAAGATGCTACCCTCTTGGACTTTGTTGATTCCCTTGAGGTACTCAAAAGTTTCTATCATGTCCCCCCCTCCTTTCCTCAAGGGTATACATATTAAGCTCCTTTAGTCTCTCCTCCTATGGCTTCTGTTGCAGACCCTGCACCATTTTATTGCCCTCCTCTGGACTGCCTCCATCCCGTCTATGTCCCTGCGGAGATGTGGTCTCCAGATTTGGATGCAGTACTCCAGATGGGGTCTCACCAACTGTCTGCACAGAGGGATAACAACTTCTTGTTTTCTACTGGTGGTGCCTCTCCCTATACATCCCAGTATCCCCTCAGCCATCCCTACTGCCTTCACACATTGCTTGCTAACCTTTAGGTCATGATATGAATACCCCCAGGTCCCATCATTGGAGGAGCATAACTGTGATAACGTAATACATACTTCCCAGCCACCCTCCCACCCAAAAGTAGTGCTCTTTTTATAGGGACCCTAGGAAGCAATCAGTACAGTTTTACACCCCCACACAGAGGCTGTCTTGGTTGCTCCACCTACCCACCCCAGCCCTTGCACACATGGTGTTGTTCAGGACTAGTACACTCAACCAGAAGATCCTGACCAGATGAGAACAGCACAACAGAGCCCTATGGAGCTGACTCAACTATTGCCTCCCAATATGCCTCCCTCAAACTCCTGTGACTGCCTTTGTTAATCTCCTATTCTATTCTCTCTCCTCCTCCCTTGCCCTCTTACTTGACAATGGCCTAGTAATGGATCCTCATCTCCTACTTAAGGTCTGCTCTTGTCCTCCTACCCTCCACCCTTTTTTTTCCTCTTTTATTACCTACACTGCCTACCTACCTCCCTTACATATCTTTCCCTCCTCATTTGTTTTCTATACTATTGAAAGTGCTTAAGTTATTATCTGCTGTACATTTATGTCATTAGATTTAGCTATTTGTGCAACCTTGTACCTCTGTTTGTCTGTAAATGTTTTTGACGCTGAACCTTTGTAAAAGAGCCTTGGCTCAAAGGTATTAATTCCTAGATTTTACAATAAACAATAAACAATAAAATAAACAATATAGTCCCAACTAACCTCTGCACACTCAGCTTATGTATATTGAGTTCCCTATGACCACTTGATTAGGGATGGTGTTATACCTAGGGGACTCTATACCTATGGATGGAATAATGTTCAAAATATGTTAGACACAATTGAGCATGCTCATGTTTTGTTTAATGTATTCTGTGTGGCATATCATTCTGTGATGTTATTTATTTATTTATTAAATTTTGGTGACTGGGTGAGCCCACTGAGCCCCAAAGGTCCCTTTTCAGGGGCAACCCAGGATTACATAGCATTGATGAATAAACAGTGTGAAACAATCAGCACAAATTACATGTAATACAAGCAACATACAGTCATGATAGAATTCTGGAATGTAACAATACATAAGGAGTAAATAGGGTGATCTACAATGCTGATAAGAAGAACTTGCCCTAATAGATACACACTAGAGGCAAGATAGGTTTTGGAAAATAATTTATCTGTGGGGTGGGCTCAGGAGCCAATGCAACAGCAAGTACTGGCTGCCACCATGTAGGCCTTAAGCCTAGTGTGGAAACTTTTGGTAGAAGGTGCTTCCTGCACCATGGGAGGGAATATGTTCCACAGGGTGGAAGCAGTGTAGGCGAATGACTTGCCGCCCACCTTGGTTCTTACTCTACGGACATCTAGGAGAGTTCAGCCTGTTGTGCAGAGGAGCCAGTGATTGGTCTTTCAAGCAAGGAGTCCCAAGAGACTAGGAGGAGGAGTCAGGCTGATTAACTTGTAGGCTAGGCATAGCAGAGGGTACTGGAGGCAAGCATCCAGTGAGGGCCAGTTTAGTAGGGATAGGGTGTCACAGGGGTGATTACTGGGGTTTGTCAGGGAGGCAAAGTGAGCCACCTTAGTGTACAGTATATGGAGTCTGCTCCTCTCAAGCTTCGCCAGTCCATGAACGAGTGAGGCGGCATATGTGAGTGACAGGAGGAGGACGCTGGTAGCGATAGAGTCCCTGGCTTCGGGTACCAGCTGGTCTTTTAGTCAGTAGAGGGTGCCTAGTTTAGTTTCCCATGTATGGTTTTGGTGATTTGGTCCACATGGTTCTTAAGTGTGAGACCCTGGTCCAGGGTGAGGCCAAGGTATTTTAGGGAGGGCACTACTTCTAAGCAGTTGCCAGACACAGAGGTAAGATGTAGGTATTGTTTTCTATCTTGACTGAGGGATCCTGGACCAAATAACATGGCCTTAGTTTTGTCCGTGTTAAGGACCATTCTGTTCTTGATGAGCCAGTTCTCAAGGGATTGCAGTTCATCTTGGAGTAAGGGACTGAGGCCTCCCAGGTTAGCAGTGGATCGATAGATGATGGCATCATCCATGTGCTGAACAACAAAGCTCCCTCCACAGTGGTTACTTAATTCATTAGTGAACAGGGAGAAGAGGAGGGGGCCAAGTATCAACCCTTGCGACACCCTCTCTTTTAGTGGAAGTGGATCTGATATGGTGTCATTCCACTTTACCCTCTGTGTGCGACTGGTTAAGTAGCTTTCGAACCACCTTAGAGCATGGCAGTTGATTCCATGTTGCCCAGCTTAGCTAGTAGCTGATTGTGGTTGACCAGGCCAAAGGCTTTGGAAAGATCTATGAAGACTGTGCCAGCAGGGGTTCCCTTGTCCAGATCTCGGAGTACGACCGTCGAGAATTTTGTCAGAGCAGTATCAGTCCCATGCCTGGTTCTGAAACTGTGCTGGGAGGGTGCCAGAAGTTGATGGACCTCTAAGTAGTCTCAGAGTTGTCCATAGATGAGCCTTCCCTGGATTTTTGACAGGATGCCGAGCAGGGAGATTGATCTATAGTTGCCAATAGACTCCCAGCAGCCTCCCTTGTGGATTGGGACCACATGAGCCTGTTTCCACTGCTCGGACTGCACCCTCCTTCAAGGAGCAGTTGATAAGCCAGGTCAGGGGTCTGACCAGGGCAGGGGCACCGTCCTTCAACAGCCTGGGTGAATCCCATCGGGTGCCCCAGAGCCTGAGGTTTTTAGGGTCTTTAGTAGTGAAAGAACCTCTTTTGGCTTGACCAGCTTTAGATGGAAGGATGGGTGGTCAAGGTTAGGAAGTGCCCCTGTACTAGGGTCTACATTGAGGGGAGGTAGGCCAGCCTTGTACGAGTCCAGGTTAGTGAAGTGATGGTTGAGTGAAGTGGCAATTTTGGGATCGTCGTCTAGCAGTTGTCCATTGACCTTGATGGGACCAGGTTCGGACTTGCCTTTCCCCTTTAACAAATCATTAATGTGAGCCCAGAAAAGTCTAGGGTTCCCTAGAGTATTTTTCTGAAGATGTATGACATACTCCCTTTAAGCAGTTTTTATGGCCAGTTTACACTTGTTCCTGAGAGTTTTGTAATTCCCAAGGTCGGCAGGTAGGGAGGAGTGCTTGAACTTTTCCCAAGCCTTGTCACAGTTAATCATCTGGGCCTTTAGTTGGGGGGCAATCCATTTGTAGCAGCTTCTCTTAGCATGGACTATGAACTATGAACTGTAACCTTAAATACTTAGTCCAAGCAGCTTAGATGGATTTCAACAAGAGCAGCTATATTAATTTGATGTTACTTGCTGGTGATATTGAACTCAATTCTGGTTCTGTGATTATTCTCTATGTTTGGTGCTGTAGCCACCCATCTGCTCCTTGCTCTTTCGCATCCCCTTGCATATATTCCCTCTCTGTGTAACTCCCCCTTCCCTAACCCTTTTTCCTGTCCCCCTACTCCTGTTGAATTTTTATGCTAACTTGCTCACTAGGCCTCCTCCCCTTCTTGTTCACCCTCATTTACCCACCTCCGCTGCCTCTCCCTCCTTCCCACCTCCTATTCTATTCTCCTTCTACCTCCCCTACCCTTCCCAATTCCAGTTCTCAGCCTCTCTCCCAATCTCCATGGCCTCTGCACTTCTCCTTCTCCCTATCCCAGCCTCCATCTTTCAACTCTATGCTCCCTGATCTCCTCTTCTTCTTGCTCCCCAACCCCCTCCTGCTTCCTTATTCAGCTGCCACAGAAATGCTGCTATGCACCCATAAAACTCCTTTTTTACTATTGTTGTTACTTGCTGCTGATATATAGCCCAATCCTGGCCTTGCCCACCCCTCCTCTCCACCAACCTGCCCAAAGGTCTAAGTGTGGCACATGTTAATATCCATAGCCTCCTCCTCAAAACTGACTTACTGCAACCACTCATGGTCAACCTTAGTCCTGACCTACTGGTTATCTCAGAGTCCTGGCTTTCCCACAGGATTCCAGACTTGGCAGTTGCCATTCCTGGCTACTCTCTTGCCCATCAGGATCCAGCCACTAGGGGTGGTGGGGTTGCCATTTACCTCACCTCTTCCATTCAGTATGTCCCTATACTCTCTCTATCTCCCCCCTGTCAGCCTATGAACTGCTCCTCCTCAAACTCTCTCTCCCATTCTCTCTCCCCATCTTCATTGCTGGGGTCTGTTGCTGCCCTGGCCTGCCTTTATCCACTATTACTGAACTTCTCTCCACCATCACCTCTTATACGTCAACTGGCAAACTTCTCATCTTTGGGGACTTTAACAAAAATTGGCTCCTCCCCTCAGTATCCAAATTTTGTGATAACATTGAATCCCTAAACCTTACTCAACAAATTTCTGATCCTACACGCCTCTACCTCAAATCACTAAATCACACCATTTTGGACTGGGCCCTTGCTTCGCACCCACATAGAATTATTGCATCAGTCACTCTACCTGATGCTCTCAGTGATCATGACATGGTCTACAGTGTATGCAAGGTTCACCAACCCAAAGCTGCACCCAAACTCCTACTAATTTGATCATTCCAGTCCTTGGACCTGTCCTCCCTTCATGAGGATCTAGCAGCTGCTGATTGGTTTCCTATCTCTACTGCCTGCTTTATTGACTCAGCCCTAAATTTCTTCACATCACTCTTCCTGTCCACTTGGAATCACCACGCCCCCCCCCCCCCCAATAGGAAAACTAGGGCTCAAGGTTCCCATCTCCCCTACATATCTGCCAAACTGCTTACCTACCAGCGAGCATATGATCTGGCTTGGAAGGCCTACAAGACGTCAGGGTCCACTATCAGCTACCAAAAATATCATACTTTATGTTGGCTGCTCTGGGGTACCAAACATGCTAAGGCAGAGTACTTTTCCTCCACTCTCCAAAACAATATTAACCACCCCTCAAAGTTTTGGAAGGTCATTCACTCCCTCTTCTCCCCCCTACCCAGTCCTCTGCCCCAGTCCTTAAGATCAAAGGTACCACCATCTCCAACCCCTCTGCTGTCACCTCTGAATTTAATGTCTTCTTTACCTCCTGTGCCGCTTCCCTCCTCTCCACTTTACCCCTCCCCCTTATAATAACTCCCCCCAGCCCTCCCTATCCTCTGCATTCACCTTCTCCCCAGTCTTACCAGGTGACACTCTCAAGGCCCTCCTAGCTCTTAACTCCCTTAAGGGCAAGGGTCCAGACAGGATGGACCCAAAATTCTTTCATCTTACTGCCCCTGCCATCTGCCTCCCCCTTGCATTCCTTCTTAACCTCTCCTTCTCCCCAGCTTCCATCCCTGAGTCATGGAAGCATGCCACTGTCATTCCCCTCCCTAAAGTTGGAGACTCCTCTATGCCTGTCTCTCTACTTCCTACCCTTCCTAAGCTCCATGAACATGTGGTTCTGTCTCAGCTCTGTCCTTTTCTTGACTCATCCTCTTTCCTTACCCCTTTAAAGTCTGTTTTTCAGAAATCCCACTCCACCTCCATCTCCACCTCCCTGCTCAGACTGACTGACTCCATTCTATCTGGCATGGATCAGGGCCTGATCATCTCTGCAATTTTTATTGACCTGGCCAAAGCCTTTGACACCGTAGCCCACCTACTCCTCCTCACGAAGCTCTCTGCTGCAGGTCTTTCCTCCCAAGCCACAGATTGGTTTCACTGTTATCTTCTGGGCAGAACTCATTCAGTTAAAACTGGTCAGTTCCTGTCCCCCTCTCTCCCTATCAGCACTGGCGACCCCCAAGGATTGGTGCTTGGTCCCATTTTCTTCTCCATTTTTCTAAATAGTAGTGGTAGTAAAAGTTTATTTTTATACAGGTAGCAGTTTCTAAACATCATTGGGTCAAGGACCCATTTTCAAGATGAACCTGTTTCAAATTACATAAAATATAAACTATTCCTTAAAGTACACACTAATACACAATAAGTCATACTGACAGCAATTATTCCATTCTTAACGTCATTTCATTCTTCACTACATTCCTACACTCACTCTACACTCATGCACCCAGCTAGTAGACAATTTTACTTAACTTAAATATAGTATACATATAAAACCCTACAGCTAACCTCTCCTAAGTTTAAAGAGGCCTCCTCCACCATTGTTTACTGTTATATCCAATCATATACCCTTTAGTCAGTTCATCTAACGGATAAGGACTCTCAACCATTGCACATGCATTTCATTTTTAAGTCATATCTAATGGCTTTCAAAAACTGTTTTGGCTGAGGATTTGTTTTATCTTGTTGTTTATTGGACCCCACAATTGGGCGACTTTCATTCCAAAAGTCATATCCCCAAATCTATTTATTAGTTTAGGTACCACAAATTTATTTCCCCCATTAGCTCTAAGATTATGATCATGTCTATGTTCCACTGATATCATGTTTTCCACAAGGTAGTTTGGTTTCTGATTATATATCACCCCATGTGTTTGTTTTAGCCATTTGTGTTCTCTTTTTTGCTCTAAATATGGCCATTGTAATTCAATTAACATGTCACAATGATGGGTGCGATACTCACATTTTAAAATAAATCTATCCAAATTGTTATGTAACACTTGAATTGCTCTTAAATTTGTCTTACTAGCCATGCCATAGACATGGCTTCCATAATCTAAACATGGTATAATTAGTTGGTTTACATGTCATAGATACATAGATACATAGATACATAGATACATAGACAGTGTCGGCAGATAAGGGCCTATGGCCCACCTAGTCTGCCCATTTGAGCTTGTAAGTTCAGTTTGTTTTCCTAGAAGTCTATTTCCCCTTACCCCTGACCTCTAGAATTCCTTTATGTCTATCCCATGCATTCTTAAATCCCGTGATTGTTTCAGCCCCACCACTTCCTCTGGCAGGGTGTTCCACTTGTCCACCACCCGTCAAAGAAATTCTTCTCATGTTTCCTCTGAATCGCCCCTCCTCCAACTTCATCCCATGCCTCTAGTCCTGAAACATCTTTTTCGCTTAAAAATAGTGTTTTCCTGCACCTGTTCCTCCCTGTAAGATACTTGTAAGTCTCTATCATATCCCCCTCCCTCCTCTCCTCCAGGAGTACATGTTCAGTTCCTTCAACCTGTCTTCATAGGATTTGTGATGCAACCCATGCACCATCTTTGTTGCCTCCTCTGAACCTTCTCACCCTGTCTATCTCCTTACGTAGGTATGGTCTCCAGAACTGTACACTGTACTCCAGGTGGGGCCTCACTAGTGTCTTGTATAGTGGAATTATGACCTCCCTTTTCCTACTGGTGATGCCCCTGCCTATACATCCCAGCATCCTATTTGCTTTACTTGATGCCTTGTCACACTGTTTCCCTACCTTGAGGTCATCAGAGATGACAACCCCAAGATCCCTTTCCTGCTTGGTGCATGCTATATCCTCACCCCCCAAAGATGTCCAATCTCATGTTCTGGTTTAAACAGTATCTTGACCTCTGAAAAGCTCCCAATTTATTATTGAATTTATTTACTAAATCTTTTATATGAATATCACATTTTAAATTTTCATCCATGATTACACCTAAATATTTTAAGTTTCCACTTGATTTAATATTTCATTATTTGCAGTTTTTATATGAATTTTATATTGGGGGCTGGTGCCTGTACATCTGCTTCCATTCATATGTTTGCAGATGATACTGTCTTATTTGCCTCTGGCTCCTTCCCTGCTGATCTGTTGGCCAGTTTTCAGCTGGACTTTGACAACATCCAGCTCTGGTTCTGCTCTGATCAGCTATCACTAAATGAAAAAAAAACACAAAAAATGGTCTCTATGACCTTCAGAACAAGGCAAAAGCTCTCTAAACTTTCAGCACTCCCCTCCTTTCACAATCTGGAGGGTCCCTCCTTGAAGATGTCCCTTTATTCAAGTATCTTGGGGTGTGACTTGACTGGCAGCTGGATTTCTCTGTACACATGGACTCTATCCACAAAAAGCTCCACCCTAAACTATGTGCCTTGAAAAGGAACCGAGGGTGTATCCCATTGTCAGTGAGCAGAGCCATTGTACAGAGAATGATTCTCCTTATTTTCGATTATGGAGACACCATCTATGGCAGTGCTCCAAAGTCCATTCTGGCCAGACTGAACACCCTCTATCACTCTTTCTGCAGGTTTGCTTTTGACTGCTCACCTCTACCTCAACACTGCTCCCTCTACACATCTATCTGCCTTCCATCTCTTGAAGCCAGACATCTTGCACATGGCTCCTCTCTTATTGCCAAATACTGTCTGGGTTCCCTTCCCTCCTACCATGCATTTTCATTTATTTATTTATTGAAATATTTCACAAGGAAGGCACACTGAATAACAAGTTGCTTGTCTCCCAGTGCGACGGGGGTTACAGTAAGATGTTGAATTAGACATTAAATTTACATAAATCAGAACTCAGGCAAAACACATACAGTAGCCTTTAGACTGATACACACAATATACATTTGTAGAGTGAGTTACAGGATTAATATTTAACATGACTAAGAATTATACATACAGTAATATGCAATGCCCAGGCTGGGTGGTAAGCCCAAGAACTGTCTAGGTTTGAGTAAAATAAAACCAATATAAATGCTGAGAAGTAAGGAGCCAGGGGATTGAGGGAAGTGGACAGGGAGGGATAAGAAATTGTCTAGAGCTAACCCCTCCAGGATGTAGAGAACCTGCCAGGGGATGAAGCTCATCAGGGGCTGGGGGTAAAAAGGGAAGGGAGAATTAGTAATGTTTGAGGGAAATGAAACAAAGTTGCCTAAATAATGGCCACTCCAGGATGCTGAGAACCCTGCCAGAGGACAGGTTGTGGGGACCAGAATAGGATAAGGAGTAGAGTGGGGAAAGAGGAGTGGGAGGAGAGGCAAATAGCTCAGTATAAGTCCCCTCCAGGATGCTGAGAAACCTGCCAGGGGACAGGACATGTACAGATGAGCATGGTGTGGGGATAGAAGGGGCAGGGGTGAGAGTAAGGGGGAAGAGAAAGTAGAAGGTGGGGGAACTGGGTAGGAAGGCTCTAGGGAGGAGGGAGACTAATTACAGGATCAAGTAGAGCGAGTAGCAAACCAGAAATGAATGGGACTTAGGTAGAGAGGTTAAAACAGGAGTATTTGACAGCAAAAAAGTTATGTAAGGCAGAGGCTAAGGGGTGGGGGAGGAGAAATGTCATATTTGTGGGGAGGGAGTTCCAAATTTAGGTAAGTGATGGAAAAGCCTGATTGACTGATAAGGTGGTAGGTAGGGGTCAGCAGAGTATGGGTGTTGGTGGATCTGAGGGAGGGAGGGGAGGGGAGGGGGAGGGGAGAGGAGAGTGAGCATGAGAGGTAGGGAGGAAGTTGACCTAGGCAGAATTTGGAAGTGAGTTTGGCGCAATGAGGGAGGTGTCTGTTAGCAAGCGGGGGAAAAGACAAGGCATGGTATAGGTCACAATGATGAGTGCATGGTAGAGCATCGAGGGCAAATCAGCAGAAGGAGTTAAAGAGTAAGTCCAATCTGATTAAGGAAGATTTGGGAGCGTCACTATAGACTACATCACAGTAGTCAAAAATGGGGAGGATCATCTTCTGGCCGAGTTCACGCCGTGCCGTAGGAGGGACGCAGCTATGGTTTCTAAATAAGGTGGCAAGCTTGAGGCACAGTTTTTTCAGAATGGCATTGATCTGGCCAGAGAAGCTAAGGTGTTGGTCCAGCTAAACCCCAAGGTATCTGAAAGAGGAGATGTCCTCTAGAATTGTCCCATCAAGAGTATGGAAAGATGGTAGGTGTGGGGCCTAGAGAGTCGCTGCCTAGTGCCAAAGGTCATGGAGACTGTCTTTTTGGCATTTAGGAAGAGCTGATATGAGGCAAACCATAGTTGAACCTGGTGGAAGTCATGCTGAAGTGTGGTTGCTACATCAATATGGGATTGCCAGAGGTGAACAGGACAGTGTCATCAGCATACATATGGATAGAGGATGAGGGGGAGCAGGCTGAGGGAAGGTCATTGAGGAAGATGGAGAAAAGAATGGGCCCAAGTACTGAGCCCTGAGGGACTCCTGTTGAGATGGGGGGGATTGAATCCTGGATCTTGACTGATTGCATTCTGTCCATGAGGTAGACTCTAAACCAGCTATGAGCAAGAGCAGATAGTCCAGCAATTGTAAGGGAGTCAAGAAGTAAGGCATGGGAGACTGAATCGAAAGCCACATCTCTACTCTCCTCTCCTCCTCACTCCTCCTCCTACACCCTTCGTAGCTCTGGCCACAGGACTCTAGCACTCCCAGCTAGGTTGTCTTCTTTTGGCCAAGCTGTGTTCTCCTTCTGGCTCCCTAAGCTCTGGAATGCCCTCCCCATCCCCATCTGCACTGCCACCTCCATCCGCTCCCTCAATTGTCTTCTCCAAGACTTCACTGCTCCATCCTGCACCTGCTCCTGATTTCTTTACCCCAACTCTCCCTCTCTACCTACTCCACACCTCTCCCATCTCTCTCCTCTTCTTCCATTTAACTCAATCACTGCCCCATGGCTTCCTTCTTGTATACACTTCCTTAATCCCTGTTAACTCTTTCCCGCTCCTCTCCACTGCATGTCTGTGTGGTGCTTCTGTCTAGACGGCTGGTTGTTTTATATACTGAACCTAGGCATGCTTACTGTAATACTACTGTTGTTTTACTATGTTTATGTACACATCATAAATGCTCTATGCCATTCTTGTCTGGTGCTTCTGCCTAGATGTTTGGTTATTTTATATATATATATATATATATATATATATATATATATGTACTCACCTAGGTATGCATACTGTATAATACTGTAATAATGCTGCTGTTTTGCTCTGTTTTCTTCACATTGTAATTTGCTCTTTGCCATTTTCATTGTACAATTTTCTGATTATGTTCTGTACACACTATGTATATCTCTCCCATTATCCCTCCACCCAGGACACATCTGGAAACGAGCTGATACTCACCTCAGTATGTCTTTCCTGGTGAAACATTTGAAATAAATAAATACATTGTGATCTTGTTCTTGTACATTTACAATATCTTCTTCATCAGAAGCACTGCTTTCTGATGAAGGAGCCTGATATGCAAGAGTGGCATGTCATGGAGCGCCATGTCTAGTTGTTCAAGATAGAGCCTTTTCCTTAATTGTTGAATTTCTAAGTAGTGAATAGCACTTTCTAGCAGTGAATTCCCCTTTATTTTCTGAATTTGTTTTCAGGAAATATTTTATTGTTACATGTACCAATTTCAGTCATACTTGTGGTGTTGGTCCCATGCTCCATATATATATAACAGACTCTGATTCTGAATCCATTTTTTGGGGTCCAACTTAATTACTTAATTAGTAGTATTAGTTTGGAAGCAGAGATGGGTAACACAAAGTCTGAGACATGACACCCCTCTCAAAATACTTGAGACACTATATGACCTAGTAGTAGTTCAGTCACAGAGATGGGCAACACAGAGTCTGAGATGTGACACCCCCTGCTTCAAAATCTGTACAGCACTATGAATTGTAATAGTTCAGGCACAGAGATGGGCAACACAGAGTCTACGGTAGTATGACCCAGTAGTATTTCAGACACAGAGATGAGCAACACAGAGTCAATAGTACTATGACCTAATAATAGTTCAGGCACAGAGATGGGCAACACATAGTCTGAGATGTGACCCACCCTCCAAAATATGTATGGCACTATGTAAGTAATAATACCCGACAGGGTGGGCATTATTGGACTATAACGGACCGCCCAGGGGCGTAATGAGGCCCGACGCCACAGGCGGAGGGCCTTATAGCCCCTGGAAGGTCCGTTATATCCAATAATGACCACCCTGGAGGGTATTATTACACTTAGAAAATGGTTTTTTTTTTTTAAGATACTGTTTTGATTTTTAAAAAAAAGAGTGTTAAATGTTATTAAAAATGAAGAAAAATGTGGGTTTTGTAAAATAGTCCCTTGCCACTAGAGGGTGCTGCTGTTTTTGATAGGAGTTTTTTTTTGTACTGGAGTGTCACTTTTTATTGGTAGGAAGAGAAATGTTGGTTTAAATTTTTATGGTCCCTTGTTTATGCATTCGTATGTGGATAGGTATGGTTTTGAATTTGAGAGGCAGAGGATCGAAAACGATATGGAAATGAGTGTTCGATGGTCAGGAGACTGAAATGAAGTGATTCAGAAGAGGAGGCAGATGAGGCAGGAAAGTGTTTTATTTAAGAAAATAAAAAGACCCAGTTTGCTGTTTCTTTTCTGGGGAGTGTGGGCACAATGAATCGATTCAGAATGAGTGAGAAGTAGTCGCATGGACAATCAAATGTTGTTGGTGGTGGGTGAGAAGTGAAGTACAGCGTTAACTTGAAGAAATATGTAAGGGAGATTAAAAAAAATTAAGCAGTATTTTATTTTTGCCCGGTTTCTGTTGAAGGCGAGCGTGGCCAGAATGCAACGTGGGTTATGTAGGGGAGCCGCTCACTTGGCGAGTCACAGAGAAATGGCGCTGGTGAGATTTTAAATTCGGGGTGCCCAAGGATAGTCTTGGTAATAGGGCATCCCGAATTGGCACTTGTTTTAGAGCGGGCGTTGTTAAGAAATAACAGCCCGGGTGCCTGCGTCCCTCAGCCAATCAGAATGCTGCATTTACGATGTTTGCAGCCTGCCCATTTTCTAATACCTAGTAATAATTCAGGCACAGAGATGGACAACACAGAGTCTACAGCAGTATGGCCTTGTAGTAGATCAGGCACAGAGATGGGCAACACAGAATCCATGGCATTATGACCTAGTAGTAAGTCAGGCACAGAGATAGGCAACACAGTATCTGAGACCTGGGTGACACGCCCCCTTTCAAAATCTGTATGGCACTATAAGCACCCTCAAAATTAGTGAGGCACTATGACCTTCAGACAAAGTCCTCTTGTCCTGTCTGCTCCCCTTGTTCTTTTTTTTTTACAAAAAATATATTTTTCAAAAAGAAAAAGAATTATTATGACATAGTAGTAGTTCAGGCACAGACATGGGTAACGTAGAGTCTGACAAGTGGGTGACACCCTCCCTTCAAAATCTGTATGGCACTATAAGCACCCCCCTCAAAATTAGTACTGCACTATGACCTTCAGACAGAGTCATCCTGTCCTGTCTGACTCTGCTCCTTTTCTTAATATTTTGTTTTATTTTTTATAAAAATATATTTTCAAAACAAATTATTAAGTTGTTCAATGCCATACACTAGCCCTTTTTTTATTATGTTTGCTTGCACACTATGCAAGAAACATAGTGCGATGATCCAAAATGCAGTGCCGTACAGTTGAAAGGGAGAGCACCACTTGAGTGAGCAGCACTCCCCCTCCCCACACACAGACACGCGCACACACGTTGCATGCTCATGCGCTCCCACCTCCCCCATGCACACACTGTATGGCTGGACGGGGTACCCAACTTCGTCAGCTCTACTGTTCCCCCCCCAAAGTCTGTATGGCCGACGGGGGTGCCCAATTCCTTGTCGACTCTACTGGTCCCCCCCAGACTATCGGGTGCCATGCTAGGAACCCACCCCAGCATGGCAACAGGTCCTATGGCCGACAGGGGTGCCCAATCCCCCATCGCCCCACTGTCCCTCCAACAGCTTTTCAGCTGCCATGCTGGGAGCCCACCCCAGCATGGCAAACGTCCCGTGAGTCCAAATAAAAAACCTAAAGAAAAAAACCTTTCCGCTGCTGTCTTCACCCTCTCCCACCCGCACCCACCCACTATGCACCCTGCCTCCCTCACACCCCACCTCACCCCATACTTACCTCCGAGCTCGGCGCGATGATCTTCAGTGGACCAGAACATGTCTGCACTCTTCAAAGCCGAACGCGAACTGAGGAAATGCCGTAAGCTGTATAATGTAATGAATAGGGTTTTTCTACTTGCTTCATATCTCAGGTATTTTGGAATTTTACACCAACTTTCAACATGGGGTTTTGGGACCCCTCCTCATGAATTCTGTCACTGTCATGGCGTTAATTGATTGAAGGGTGATTTCGTGGTCACTGCACGAAATCACCTTTTAGACCAGTTAATGAAATGACAGTGCCAGTATTCATAAGGTGGGCTCTCAAAAGCCTATGTTGAACAGTTAATGAAAAATTCTAAAAATGACTGTTTTATGAGCATGCATTGCACTGTTCCTATGCACGCTCGTAGGTTCGTGAATTTTCAATATTTTCACTCTGTATTTTCAACATTGCCATTTGACCACACTTCCTTATGAGTAGTACAGCTGTAATTTTTCACATCTCACTCAAAATGTGTTTCCGCGCATGTAGCGCACAATGGCGCAGTCGGTGTGCGAAATCAATGTTTGGGACACATTAAGAAAATCACAGTGACACTGTTCAAGAGCAGAGGTGTTAAAATGGCTATGTTAAAAATTTGGTGAAGAAAATCCCAAAAATGACTGTTTTATGAGCATGCGTTGCACTGTTCCTATGCACGCTCGTAGGTTCATGAATTTTCAATATTTTCACTCTGTATTTTCAACATTGCCATTTGACCACACCTCCTTACGAGCAGTACAGCTGTCATTTCTCACTTCTCACCCAAAACATGTTTCCGCCCACGTAGCGCACAATGGTGCAGTCGGTGTGCTAAATCAATGTATGGGACACATTAAGAAAATCACAGTGACACTGTTCATGAGCAGAGGTCTTAAAATGGCTATTTTGAAAATTTGGTGAAAAATTCCTAAAATGACTGTGTTATGAGTGAGCATTGAGCAGTTTCCACGCACCCTCGTAAGTTCATGAATTTGTGATATTTTCAGTCCAGATTTTCACCGGTGGAATTTTTCCACACTTCCTTATGAACAGTACAGCTGTCATTTTTCACAACATGGCCGAAATGTGTTTTCACACTTTCAGCACAGAAATGCGTGGTCGCTGTGGGAAAACATTGTTCGGGACAGATAAAGAAAATCACAGTGACACTGTTCATGACCAGAGGTCCCAAAATGCCTGTGTTGACAATCTGCTGTAAACAATTCCCAAACTAATTACATTACGGGTGCACGTTGCACAGTTTCTACACACGCACGTGACTTCACCATTTTTTTTATATTTTCACTGCAGATTTTCAACATTGCCATTTTTTACACCTCCCCATGAACAGTACAGCTGTCATTTTTCACATCCTGTTCAGAATGTGTTTTTGCACCTGTGGTGACAAATGCCGTAGTCACTGTGCAAAAGCAGCTTTCAGCTAACAAACTGATATTGCCACTGTTCATGAGATGGGGGTCACAAAACACCCATGTTGAAAATTGGAATGAAAATACCAACGAATGCCTGAGGCGTTAGGGTTTCCCACCATAACACCCCACCATGTAGAGAATGACAGGCATCAGGGCTGTGACTTGGGATTGTCACCTGCAATGCTCATACCATTCCACCGCCACCCACACCCTTCAGCCACTGAGAGGCATCGAGGTGTGCCTTGGACTCTTCTGCCCCAAAATTCAGCCCATTCTCCTATACTGCACACATCTCACAATATTTCCTGATGGAATGGGGTGCACATAAGGGCCAAAGACCCCAAGGCACACCGTGACACTTGTCGGTGTCTGCACGGTAGGGTGTGGTGAAATGGCATGGCCGTTATGCCTGATGACCCAAAGACACACCCCAATGCCTGTCACTATCTGCAGGGTGGTGATGGGGTTGGCTTTAGTTCAATACTTCACTGCCATTCCTATTATGCAGCTCTGTAACTTCTACACTACCAATGCCAATGCCGGCAAGCAAACATTTGGCATTAACAAATGCTTGTTTTTTTTGTTGATTTTGCAAGAAAAATGCACTGAAACTCTACTATATATATTTTTTTGTTGCTGGATGATTTCATGTGAACTGCGCCTTCCTCATCATGACAAGTGCACCTGCCTCATGGCACTGCAGACTGCAGGCCATGCTTTTTGTAGTACCTTAAAATCCCTTTTGTTTCCTTTACTTTTTCTAAAACTAAGAAAAGGAAATGTCTGCACTCTGCTATTGTCTGCTGTTGAATTTGTTGGTCTCTCTCTCTCTCTCTCTACTCCCTCTCTCTTATAAAAATTTTTTTTTTTAGTACTCTGCTGCAATGTCTGCACTCTGCTGTTGTCTGCAATTGAATTTGTTGGCCTCTCTACTCTCCCTCTCTCTTTCTGTCTTACTAAGGAAAGAAAATGAAAAACATTGTTTTGGTTTTGCTGTTATTTTTTTGTAATCTCTCTACACACACACACACACTCACACCCACCCACACCTGTCTATTTTCAATACAAAGCCCCAAATGAACTCAAATCACTGTTTCTTATGGGATGTCCTGTGGTAGCTGACACACGAGATTGGCTAGAACATGAGTCAGTCACAGAACAAAGACCCTCATTGGTTGGCTCACTTCAGTGCCCCAGTATTATGAGTGTTTGCCTTTGTTAGTCATTTGACAGTCCAGGAACTTAGGATTATTTCTTAGAGACTGGAAAAAAAACACTTCTTTTTATTTCTGTACCCTTTCCTGACCTTGTTTCATGACTTGCATGCAGTATTGGTGTTAAGAGTGGTATTTCCTGACTGGACAGCACCTCAGAACTGGATCAACTTGACAAATTAGGTCGAGCAACGAAAGGCTTGGTATTCCCAAACAGTGCCTAGTTGACCCACTCTGGGGAAGTTTAGAAGTGTGGCAGAGCAGGGTCTCCCATCCCTGCATTAGTTTGCCTTTTTTCTTGACTCTTGTTAATTGTAAGTAAGTTTAGTCTATTTTTTTAACAGTTCCGTATGCATTTGTTTATTATATTTTGAATCATTAGAAACCAGCCTTTTGCTATTGTGATTGAATTCTTGAAGGTCATTCTGTTACAGACATAGCACAGAGGTTTTTCATACAATTACGCACTCCTTATGTATTTAAATGTAGCTTTGTAAAAAACAATTTCTGTCTATTAGCAGAGTATGTCTCAGATACCAGTAGAGCAAGAAAAGGTTGAAAAGCACTAACATGGTGTGTATTCTTTGCAAAAATTATGCAATAAATAAAAGCATATGTTTAACCAATGTATATTGCAAAATATCTGTTATCAATCATTTATAGAATATTTTTCTTTCACACAGTAATGCATAACACCACGGGCTACAGTCATTCACAAAGGGTGGTGCAATATGACAGCCTGTCAGAATAGTAACAAATAGGGGTGTATGAATACCTTATTTCAAATAAACTTTCCAAACTATTCATTATCCATGCTTCAGTATTCATTATTCAGCCACTGGAACTGGCTGTAGGACACCAAGATCTTTTGAGACTTCCTATCCTATCATATCAGAGGCCACATTGCAAGCTCGCTGAAGGCAGGTGATGTGACTCAGTGCTTGTAAAAGTTTCAGGCAGGACAGGCAGACAATCGAGCTGCTGCTGAGAAAGAATCTACTTCCATCCACTTACTAAATTTAACAAAATTCAGAAATATTTATAGTTTTTGTTCCTTCTTACAATTCCAGGCTAGAGAGAATAATTTTTTCACACATTATCATGATCATTTTCATAATTTCTCAGGAGAACTGCTACCAGTGTTTTTTCCCTAAAGTAAAAAAATAAAACTAGTACAATACTAGGCCTGTTTCTGCTCTACGAGTGAAAGCAACCAGTCACAGCTTGACCAATAGGGCTTGTTTAGAAGGGTATTATCATTGTCATCATTATTCTGTCACTTTAAACTTGCAATTATTTATTGTGAAAGAGAAATCTACTTTCATGCACTTCTAAAAATTAACCAAAAAGCAGAAATCTTGACAGTTTTGTTCCTTGCCTTGTTTTTTAAAATCTTTATTTTTCAAAAAGTTAATGAAGATATAATCCAACAGACAACATTCCACAGAACAAGAAGAAAAACATCAGACATCATCAAAAAAGAACACATCCAGAATTACTACATAAACCAACATGTAAATAAATAAATATGGAGGTATATAAGTTATAGGTTATGAAGAATAAAATTCCAATTATGAATAATACTGTATTTTAGCCATTATAAAATTGGATATTTTATGCATAATGGGAAAAGAAAACAAATCTTCTTAAGTGAAATTAATGAAAAAGAGGCATAATCCATGCTGATTAGTACCAAGTGGAAATAAAACTGTATGAGATCCTGGGTGACCATCTCCGGGAATGCCACCTATGCTCAGGTACCCCATTCCATGTTCTAAGGTACGAAGTCACTCTTATGCACCATAATATAAAGGGCCCATCTCTTCCAGAATAATTCAAAGTTATTCAGTCGATGATTTAATTGGGCTGTTAATCTCTCCATTTTATACTGTATATCTGTATCATAAGGCCCTGCCAGGAAAGGTAGAAAGCCACTTCTGGGTCAACGCTTGCTTCACTGTTAAACAGATATCTAACAATTTCTTGGTAGGCGAGGATCGCAGGGTAAGGTCATATTTAGAAAATAGAAAAATGTTGCTGTCAAATGAATTGGGGTAGCAAATATCTCCTTAAGTTCGACTTGCAAATCCCTAAAAAAAAGGTCAGGGAGCAGGGCAACTGCAAAAAAATTTGCCCATGAGTTGCAGGTGAATAACTACAGTCTCTCCAACAAATAGCCCTTCATCCTGGAAGGTATTTTACTTGGAATGCTGAAGTTCTAAAATACCTTAATGTCACCTTCCAAGAAAACTCCTTCCAAAGATATGATGAGGTGGCAGAATGTAAAAAATTGCAAATGTCTATCCCTGTCCAGTTCCTCTAGGGAGATAGATAGATCTGTACCCCATGTTTGTTGCAAAGAGGTAAGCAAATAATGTCTCAATAAATATAAGAAATCATACGAGATAAGGATGCTCTGCCCTCGATGGCCATATTCAAAATCTCAATTATGAGAAGGATCAGAAAATCATTTACTGCCTGTGGTATAAAATCAGTTACCTGTAAGTATCTGAACTTATCATTAGGTCAGATATCATAATGGTTTCTTAAGTCCTCAAATGTTTATTAGGTGAAGCCCCAGTTTCTCCCAATGTTTAAAACAATTATCCATCCTGGCCAGTAAAAATTCCATCAAGTGGAGGACAGAGTATAATAGGTACCTAATAGGACGTAATTGTATGGAGGTCATAAGAGATCTCCAACATTTAAGTGTGGTAGTTGTGTAGGAGCTGGAGGTAATATCTCATATTGAAAGAATAGTATGAGATAGTAAAATATGGTTCAAATTATTTAAATCTTCCTCCCTTAGATCCATTGTTTTCCAATGAGCTCTGTACTGGGGGTTAAGCCAAAAGATAATTGTACAGAGTTAAGCTGCTTGGTGACAATTATATATGTCTGGTAATGCCAAGCCCCCTAATCTTTTGGGGATGTGGAGAAGGGAGAAATGAACCCTAGGGCACCATGAATCCCAAATATGGTGGGAAATCTTTTATTAAGCTCCCAGAAAAAAACTATCCAGGGGTGTGATTGAGAGAGTCTGTGCCAAGTATAAAAACCTCAGCAGCAGATTCATCCGAATGGAACCTATTTGTTGAATCAAAGGAAGAGGGATGGACTTCCACCTCTCCATGTCTAAGCTTAATTGCTGAAGAAAATGTCCATAATTACATGAGTAATGTACGGAAGGGTTCCCTGTTATGTGCACTCCCAGATATTTCAAAGAGGATAAGCCCCAGCAAAAAGGAAAAGATTGCTTAGCCTCCTGTGTTGGCTGGTAATATAATTGCAACACCTCAGTTTTTGCCGTATTAACTTTGTATCTGACTAATGTAAGCCAAAACAGGCAAGAATCTGCCACAGAGGTGGAAGGGAATAGTCCAGGGATGCCAAATATACCAATAAATTGTTGGCGTTCAGTGCTAATTTCTGTTGCCTACCTCTTACTTCAAGACTTGCAATGGCCCCATCTGGGTGTACTGTCTGTGCCAAAGGCTCCAGGTAGATGGCAAACAGCAGGGGAGATAAAGGGTAACCCTGCCGGGTGCAAGAGAATAAAACTATGGGGTAGGAAACAGAACCATTAATTTTAATATAGGCCATAGGGTGGTCATATATAGTTGCCATAAGGCACCAACATTGCTCAGAGAAGCCCATTTTATTCAGAGTGGCAGCTAAAAAAGGCCATGCTACCCAGTCAATGGCCTTCTCCACATTTAAACTAAGCAGTAAAAAAAGGGTCTCCCAACTGGGCAGCATGGTGCAACACAGGGAGAGTTATCTTAATGTTATCCTGTGTATGCCTAGTCTGAACAAAGCCACATTGGTCTTCGTCTATAAGGGATGGCAGGATCCCCTCTAACTGCTTAGCCATAATGGTTGTAAATAATTTATAGTTGACATTAAGAACTGAAACAGAGTGGTATGAAGTGCAGCACATAAGATCTTTACCCTGTTTTGGTATACAGGAGATAATAGCATATCTGCATATGGGAGGGAGCGAGTTGCCCTCCAATACCTCCTGACAGGCCAGGAGCAACTGGGGGAGCAACAAGTCTTTGAAATATTTTTAAAATTCCCCAGTACATCCATCGGGGCCTGGGGTCTTACCTGTTTCCAAGGATGCTATGGCCTGTTCCAGTTCTACGTAAGTTACTGGGGCATCCAGGAGAGCTCTCTGGGCCGTGGTTAAGCTAGGCAAATGTAACTTCTGCAAATAAACAGAAATTTCATGAGTATCTGGTTGACTGTCCTGAGTATAAAGATTTTTAGCATAAAGTCTAAAGGCTTCCAGGATCTGAGAGGGTTGTTGCGCTAAAACTCCCAAATGGGGGCACCTAATGTGGGTTATAGTGGCTTTGGTTGTATGTTGTCTTAAGCGATGTGCCAGAATGCGAGCAGCCCAAGGTCCACCCTATGACATCTTTGTTTCAAAAGCTGTAATGCTTGTTCTGTTTTGATATCTAACAAAGACTGTATTTTCTGAAGTGTGGCTTCTAAAAAGGTGCCACCGCTGTGTCCCCATTATCATGTCTCTACTGAAGGTCTCTCAACTGGGCCTGTAATGTATCCATTTGATTGGCCTGCATCCATTTATAATGTACCACATATTTGGTAATCTCCCCCCTTAACAAAACATTGAGGGTGTCCCAGAGAGTCCTGGGTCTAATGTCGCCACATCCATTATCTTGGAGTATTTGTAGGATCCTCTCTTTAATAGAGTCCAAAAAGCTGGGACATTTAATAAATAATTATTAAAGCACCATAAGGGTGATCTCTTTCCAGAACCCCAATCCAAAGTAAGCACTACTGAAGCATGATCGGTGGAGGGAGGCATCTTAGAAACTCTCACTAAATGCTGATGTTCTCCCACGATGTGGTAATAATCTATTGGGATATAAATATTGTGGGGGGGCCCAGTAGTGAGTATACCACCCCCTAGAGGGAGGGTGAAAGGATTTCCATGTATCAACTCAATGCATTTCCTTAAAGTAAACTTGGGAAGCCCGTTGAGTACCAGATCTCCTAGGTGGGCCTAGGATTAATGGTATCTCTATTATCGTATATCAGATTATGATCTCCTCCTACTATCAAAACCCTCAACTGATACTTGGTAATTTTTTGAAATAGAATTCTCACTGTGCTAGCATCAGTACCTGGGGTATACACAGACTAACCAGGGTTATTGGAAGACCCTTGTCGTTGCCCACCAATAGTGCCAGATGGCCCTCTGGGTCAGAATAAGTGGTAAGGATTGTAGGGGTGTAGTTCGAGGGACCAAGATGGCAGCTCTGTGCCTTTTCCCCCACAGTAAGAAGAGGCTAAATCCTGGGTGAATCCAAACTTGCTTAGCTTCAAGTGTTCCTCATGGGAGAGGTGTGTTTCTTGTAATAGAATAAAAGTGGAGTGATGTTTTTTTAATAATGATAAGACTTTATACCTTTTTATGGTATTATTTAACCTGTTAACATTTTGTGAGTATATGGTAAGTTTTTGGGGCTGCAACGTTATGTCCCAATATAAAAGTAATTCTCAGTTTTTAAATCAGCCCCTATTGTGAAAGTGAATACGACCTTTAGGCCAGCAAAATTCAAAGTCAGGGCCACCCGGGTGTCCCGTTGTATCCCATCTCACCACCGTGAGGGGGAAGGCCCTTCCAGAAATGGTCATCATATCCCCACTAATAACCAGAAGCAAAATATTGCCTATCTGTGCAATCAACATATAAAACACCTCCTTTAGCAAAGAAAAAAGTAATAGAAGTAAACAGGAACAGTAAAGAACAGTAACAATCAAGGAGTAATTCAAAGAACAGTAATTATTGCTAACTGGGCTTCCAATGGAGAAGAGCATACAAATATGCCCTTTATAAGACAAATAGGGAAAACAGATATTCTGTGAATTATGGTCGGGAAGATAGGTAATGGCAAAAGTCATTAGGCCTCCTACATCATGGTACCAACCAGACCGAAACAAGGATGGGAATTCAGGAAAGTCACTCACCACTAGCAGCAGGCCAAGATAGGTGATCAAAAAGGTCTGCATATATTTCATAACAAAATTATGCCACTGAACCTGCTATGCAGCAAATTGGAAAGAGCACAAGTAATGATCCCAGTTTAGGTGATGACACCCTCTACAGGAAGGGAAGCCCCATTATCTACCTTAACAGCATCAGTTACACTAAGTCAAAAATAACAGCTCTAGAACTATTAAATCTTGCAATAGAGAACTATATTATATGAATGAATGAACAAGTAAGTATGTCAGGTCTGTTCCCGATGAAACAAAAGTCCCGAGTGAGAAATTGAGCTGGGACCTATATTAAGGCAGTTTACTAACAAGCAAAAGAACAATAGTTTCTTGATCGGGAACATTGGTAGTTAATTTACCAGCCCATGCCTGACTGTCATATAGTGAAGCAACTAAAAATTAAAATAGGCTCCAACAGAGAAGCACATGCTCTAGGAATGAAGTGTAGTTAAAGCTCTGCTTCAGTAAGGAATAGGGAGCAAACCTCAATGTAAGCAAATAATGATAATTTGCAATGAAGGCATCCTCATTTTCAAATTGAGTAATGTATCTGGTGACTTCCACTTGAATAGGCAGGAAACAGCAAAGTCAGGATAAACCAATAAAAGGGTAAATGTTAATTATCGAGTTCAGGTTCAGAATCGAAGGTTTGTCTCCTTGCAATGAAATTAAAAAGGTTCACTGTGATGTTTCAGATTGATGCATTCTGAAGGCTACCCTCCATTCCAGCTGACCAGAGAATTTTTAGTATGCTGCAGACTTTTTGCAGAGTGGCTGAAACGGCACATTTCCCTGAGGTACAGTATTGGAGCAGTCTTCCTTTTTCCCAGGCTGATCTCTACAGTTGTGGAATTAATGATTTAGGGTCCTCTTTAGGGTCTAACAAGCCATGTTTCTGTAGTGCCAGCTTTGCTTCTTCTGAGGATGTGTAGACTACTGTTTCAGATGCCCAAAACACTTTCAACTTGGTGGACTAGGAAGTCTTGAAGTGGATCTGATGTGCACACAAAATGCAGAGGACCCCTGCATAGGCAATTCTGTTCTGTAGAAGCTCCCGGGGGAGGGGGATACTCCTTTTCAAAAAAGTGATGGGAGCCATTACATTCAACTTGCTTTTGGCTCCAAGCCAACCAAAGAATTTGCTCTTTGTCCTTGAAACTTGAAAATTTAAGGTCTGCTGGTTTTGGGATAAGGGCTCGATGGGTGTGCACAATCTTAAAAATTCAAAGTAGGCAGAATATCAAGGACATGTCTCAGAAAATTTTCCATAAAGTCAGCTATTATTCGAAACCTTCCAGTATCACATATATTCTCAGATTGTCTCTTCTGGAGCAGGCTTCCAGATCTTGGCATTTATTTTGAAGAGCCTCCTGTTGATCCAGCAAAAAGTCTATTGCAGAGTACAACTGTATCATGTTTTCTTCTGTTTTTGCAACTCAGTCCTCAACTGCTTGTAATCAGGTTTCCACCACTGATAATTTGTTATTAAGGCTGTGAAATTCCTGTTGTGTTTCTGAATGGAATGTTTTAATTTCATAAAGCAGGGTTTCAAAGTGAGTTATGGAAATTTTTTCAGTCTCAAACTCTGTATTCGCCACCGTGCTTGCTTCGCTGGTAGGAGAGGCACTGCTGCTTCATAAGGAATTTTGTGGGCTGAATCCTCAGACATCTGCAGGCTTCTTCAAATTTTGAGACCAGGATCTGGTCATTCTGTCTCCCTCAGTGTTTTTAGATGCCATTATATGAAAAAATTAAAGAGTAAACCAGCAAAAGTGGGGAGTTTGGTGGCAGGTTAAAATGGAGCTGTTCTAGCGTCACCGGAAGCAATTTTTTTTTCTTTTCTAAATCCAAAGCTAGAGGAGAGGGTGGTTTTATATGATATGGGCACATCCGCAACCATGCCACCCAGAACAGCGAGGAAGAAAGAGCAAATGCCACAAAGGCAACTGCACAATAGCACCGACTGCCAAAAAGGGCGACAGCAACAAAGGGCAGCTGGAAGGACACCGAGCACTTGGTACACCCTGCAAAGCAGTGGGGACAAAGCATGCCACAGCATGGCTGGGCCTGGAAGGCCGACCCACGGTGAGAGAGAGTCCGGGAGCTCGAGCGGCCAGGGATGGCTGGGTTGGGCATGACCACAAGGGAGGCACAGCGGTGGCAGTAAGCCACCACCCAGGGACAGGGAGCTCAGCATACGGGCATGCACAGTGGGACAGAGGGATGGCCGGAACCCCAGGGGGTGCAGCTGAGGGGTAGTGCAGAGGCCCAACATGCAGATACTGGCCCCCCCAGCATGTGGTATGTGGCAGACACGTGAGGGCCCTGGCATGCACGAGAGGTCAAAAGGGTGACTACGGGGGCGGTGGATGTGTGGGCAGCTCTGGAAGAGCATACCTATGCAGGGTGGTGTTGTAGGGCACACACTGTGCATCATGTGGTGCTGCACAGGGCAATGTTGCCCAGGGCTGGACATTGGCAGCAGGGGCTGGTGCATGCAAGGGGCAGCCATGCGGAAGGTTAGACATGGAAGACAAAGTTATGTGTCAGCCCATGCAGGTAATCATAGTGGCTTCTGGTGGCATAGTCAGCCATGATGGTGTGGATCCTGGCATCAAGGTCCCAATACCGTCTCTGTGGTTGTGGTGCCTCCTCCCCAGATAATAGCATCTCAGACCACACAGCAGTAATATGCTCCTCCTCTCTCAGGCACTCAAGGAGGTGCCAGATGCTAGGGTGGCAGGCACTGACCCGGGTGTTGAAGGCCCTGTGCTGCCCTTCCACCACATTGTTAGTTCTCGCCAGGCCCTGGAGGGTGGAGTCATAGCAGTTTCACTGCTCGATTGGGAATGGGGCACGCCGGCAACCCGACCACCCGGTGGTCCAGCTGACCCATGTGTCCTCCACATAGTCCAGCAGGGGCTGGAGAATGTCCTCATTGTTGGTGATATACTCCCATTCCCTGAGCTCCTCAAGGACTGCTGGCATTTTGGTGGGTGGCAGGAATGCCAATGCCAGCAGCATCTGAACATGCAGTGCAAAGTCAGGCTCATGGGTATACTGTGCCAGTACATCTGGCAGCTGCTGTACCTTGTGCCACAGGGTCTGGGTGAAGTGGAAGAAGCACCCCCGACCCATGCCTCTGGGAATACGGTGGTGACCCTGCACCAGCTGGCATGCTCAAAGTCCATCAGAACCATGGCAGGTGTTATGGCAGGGCTGTGCAGCTTTAGTTGGCCTAGCAGTCTGATGTACATCTGTGCCCACCTGGTGCATGTCAGGGCATAAACGGTGGGCAGGATTGTGCCCAACTGAATGGCATGTATGGTATAGAGCTGATCAAACAGGGCAGGGCATGCCCTGAATGTGCCATCCATGAATCAGTCTGTGCTGCTGGCCAGCTGCTGCATACCATGGTCTGTGGCACAGTTGAGGAAGCATGCCATCCACTGCAAGGGTGTACACCTCGGGGATAATTAGGCTTTCGATGGACTGTGGGCTAGTTGGCCAGCTATGGGCCACATGTCACACATGCTGTACTGTCCGGTGCAGCAGACGCACTCCTGGTAGGTGACAGGCCACAGCTGCAGGGATGCCCGACATGCTTGCCATGACGACCTGTGAAGCGGTATCCATGGTACACCGTGCTCTGTCCCGCAGCATTCCCATCACTCACTGCATGCCCACATCTACTGCAATGGGGGTGTGGTTGTGCTCCCTAATGGTGGCTACCACCATAACCTCAGCTGTGTGCAGGTGGACCATGCAATGATATCTCCTCACTTCGGAACACCTCCAATATATTTTATCTGGTCCCTCCTTATCTCTGTGATACACAAAGCCATTATGGACAGCCATGGGCTTGCCCTTCTGGCTCTGCATGTAACGCACATCCATGGTGTAGATGCTGTCACATCTGACTGGTGTGCTGTGGCCGTCAATGTTATGGGTGCTGGGTGCCCCTGCCCTAGTTTCCACCTGGACACGTCCCCTTCCTGTCTGTGCTGCTTATCTGGTGGTGTTGTTTCGTGCCCCCATCTTCATCACCACCATGTCCATGGGCCCTGCATACTATGGACCACCACCCTCAGCTGTGTTGCCCCTGTGCCTGTATGGTGCTGTGAGCTCCGTCCCTCCCCATGCTGTCTGGTGAGGTAGGTGTCTGGGTCTTCTGTGGTGTTAATGGGGTTGGGGATGTTGTCCTGCACCCTGTCCGTGTTGTGTGGCCCTGGAACAGCCAGGTGGTACAGGCTCGTACGTCTGCCCCTTTGCACTGTTCACCACCAGTGGTGCCTTTCAGTGTGTGCCACTGCAGCAGTTCTGTCCCCTGTGTGGCCTACCCATCACTTGCCCATTGCCTCCTGTTGCCACTGCTGGATGCAGCTTGCTGTGCATGCTGTCCTGTGCTCCTAGTTTGGATGTGTCTCCCTGCCAGAGGTGCCTCCCCACCTGATGGCCTGCTGGTGCTCACAGTGCTGCTGTTTGCTGTTCATGGGGGTGCTGTTACCGGGCTGCAGAGCTTTTTGCTCTTGTGCTGTCAGTCTACCTTTCTTTGTGGTTGCCCTTCCTGTGGTGGCACTTCTTTCCTCACCCCCTGATACTGCGCCATTCATTTGGCGCTCTTCTTGGCTGATACTGAGATGGTAGATGTTCAGTGTTTCTTGGGAGAACTGCTAGGAAGGTGCTTTTCTCTAAAAGTGAAAAAAAAAATTATCTTACTAGGATAGGCCTCTTTGTGCTCTGCAAGCAAGAATAAGTCACAGTCCTGGTGCTCAGTGGAGCACAGACCTGAGAAAACTCAAGGAGTGGTCAAGGGTATGGCAGATGGGTTTCAATGCAAAAAGGTACAAAATAATGCACTAAGAGCACAGAAACCCAGGAGCAGAGTACAAAATAGGTGGAATGGTATTGACAACCACCAACCAGGAAAAAGATCTGGGGATAACGATATCTGATGACCTAAAGGTGACTAGGCTGTTTGACAAGACAATAGGGAGGGTGAGTGGGATGCTGGGATGCAGAGGGAGGTATATCACCAGCAGAAAGAGGGTGGTGGTGTTGCCTCTGTACAGATCACTGGTAAGACCCAACCTAGAGCATTGTATGCAGTTCTGGAGACCACATGTCTGGAAGGACATAGTCAGAGTGGAGGTGGTCCAGAAGATGGCAACTAAAATGATGCAGGGTCATAGACTAAAGGCCCTCCATATGTACACCCTAGAACAGTGAAGTGAGAGGGGAGATATGTTAGAAACCTTTAAATGCCTCACAGGGGTAAGTAAGGTACAGAAGGGGAGTATTTTTCAGAGAAACGTTGCTCAAGAACAAGGGGACATACTGCCAGCCAAGTGGCACAGAGGGTTGAGGCACTAGATGCCTTACCTCATGCTATACCAGTGACCCAGGTTTGGGAATTACCTTGGGTCATTGGGGTGCCAGCATGGGGAGGGTGGAGCAGGATTGAGCATGTCGGCAGACAGCTCTCCTCTCCTGAGGGTGGTGAGGGTAGGGTGTGTACCCCCCCATAGTTCTGCTCCCACTGGGTAGAGGTCCAGTGGGTAGCATAGGCAGTGAGGGGGTGGAAAAGTGTCAGGAGGTGGGAGGAGCTGAGCTGGTGGCCCGGGGTGTGAAGCGTGCCTTCAAATGCTCCCACAGTCATGTGCTGGGCCTTGTGGGGGTCAGGGGAGAAAATACATAAAAATAGATATGTGTCCTCGTCGCTGGATGGTGGGAAGAGGTGACAGGGATCAAAAATCTTAATTAAGAAACAAAAAAAGTACAAGGGGACATGCTATGACACATAGAAACATAGAAATCTGTTGGCAGAAAATGACCACTTGGCCCACCTAGTCTGTCCTTTTCCCTCCCCATGGCTCCCTTGCCATCCTGTCCCTATTCCCTTTTTTCTTTCATACTCTTACCTCTCATATTTATTCACATGTAGCTATCCCATGCCCTCTTGAATTCCCCTACCAATTTCACTCAAGAGACTCAAGAAAGATATGAGGAAGTACTTCTTCGAATATTCCTGAAACAGCTTTCCAGAAGAGGTGGTGAGGAGAAAAATAGTGGTGGGGGTTCAAGAATCCATGGGATAAGCAGAATCATAGTGGAACTGAAGGGGAGAGAGAGAACGGGCTGTAAATCGAGCACAGTCTGTAGTAATAGTGTACAGTAGGTAAGGAGAAAAGGGCAGACTGGATTGGCAGAGGGGTCCTTATTTGGCATCAAATTCTATGTTTCTATGGTGCAAATCCTCCTTATTTTGGCATAATGATAAAAGAAGATCTCATTTGGTATTTTTGAGGTGGAAGACTAGGTTTGCTGGCAAAAAGCACCTAACTTCACCTGAGCTCTTTTCTTCTAGGTTCGCTTGAAAGGACAGAGCAAGAAGCAACATTATCAGAGCAAGGAGAAACATTAAGGCTTCTTTTGGTTCAGCAAATTTACTGTTGTGTTACTATTTTGTTTTCTGCTTACAGGTTGTGCTTACAGGTTTTGTTACTGTGTTTTGCTTACAGATTACTGCTTCATTGTTCTCTGATTCAAATTTTTTTTGCAGGGTATATTTTCTGCTAAATTGTTACAGGGTTGCCAACAGGTTTGTTACTCTTTTGTGCTTACAGATTACTGCCTTATTTTCTCTGATTCAAATTGCTTCTTTGTAGGGTATATTTAAGTGATAAGATTACATTCTGTGGAGTATACGAAGCAAAAACTGGCTTCTGTGGATGATTAAAATTCCCTGAGGTGTTTAATCCCCACAGAAGACAGATATTGTGAGTATATCCCACAAAACATAATGTTATTACTATTATACCACTAGAATTTGTGGTAAGACTGTATTTTTCAGTAGAAATTAAGGAGTGCATGTAATATGTGCTCTGTGTGTCTGTGGCCCGTAGTGCAAGTAAGAAGCTTGTTTATTAGTAACTGATGTTGTGCTTGCAGACACTAAAATAATATTGACATTACTACTACATATATTATTTAAAAAGTTGGTCCCGCGGAATCGAGCACTACACCTCTTTATTTTCTCTTTTGTGAAATCAAATCCATGATTGTGGACATGTGCATTACTCTAGCTGGTAATGTGTATGTCCAGAATCATGGTTTCAATTTCACAATAGAAAAAAAAAGGGCTGTAGTGCTTGGTTTTCCACGGGACCAACTTTCAAATAATATATGTAGCAGTAATTGTCCAATATTACTATTTTGAGACATACAAGTGCAAAAGCATCAGTTACTAATAAACAAGCTTCTTACTTGCTCCCGTGGCACTAGGGGTTACAGACGCATGGAGCACATATTATGTGTGGTGTGAGTTAAATTTGCTGTATGGTGATTTTTTTTTACTAGTGAACAGAAATAAGGGGGAGGCTGCAGATATTACAGATGTGGGCTTAGACAGTTTGTGTCAGCATTTGCAAATTAGTTAACACAGTGTGACAAAGTCTGTGAATGGCATTCAGTGTGTATAGGACTGTGACTGGAGAGGAATGGAAGGGAAAGTGGATAAACGACTGTGGACGTGGTTAAGGTGAATAAGCTACTCTGAGAAGGTGAATAAACTTCTGTGGGCATGGTCATAGGTGAATAAACTACTGTGGGCATATTGGTAGTAGTTTGTGGGAGAATAACTTACAGTTTTCCTGTGTTCTGATTGGCTGAGAGTAGATACCTGTAGCATCATTTCTGTTAAATTGTTACAGGTTGTGCCTACAGGATTTTGTTACTGTATTGTGCTTACAGGTTTTACAGTTTACTGCTTTATTTTTCTCTGATTGAAAATGTTTTTTTGCAGGGTACATTTTTTGCTAAATTTTTACATGATGTGCTTAAAGATTGTTACTGTTTTGTGCTTACAGATTACTGCTTTATTTTTCTCTGATTCAAAGTGTTTTTTGCAAGGTATATTTTCTGTTAAATTGTTATGTAGGTTGTCTTTCCTAAAGGAAGAAAAACACTCACCAGGGTGGTGAGTCAGAGCTGTAGCTGATTGTTTCTGGGTGGCACAGTCTTGGTCCCACCACCCTGCCCCACATCCCGCCTGCCCCAAATGCATAATTTCCTTTATATCAGGGGTTCTGACATCACTTCACAAGAAGAGCAAGGGACATACACCTGTCATAACCTTAATAGCCCAGCACGCTGCATATGGGGTAAACACACACACACCCACTCTCACACACTAAACCAAAAAAAAAAAGAAAGGAAGAGAGACATGTGGGCAGTGGTGCAATGCACTGGCTGTGGGGTGGCAGTCTTCTGGGAGATGTTCTGGAGGCTGCAGTGCTACCCTATTTGCAGGCACCTTCTCTGGTCTGAGGGAGGAGATTGCACCTCTCCAGGCCAACCTGATGAGGATTCAGGAAACCTCCTTCCCCAGCCAGGGAACACAAGAGCCACTGCCACTGCCTCAGAGGTTGCCAAGAAAGAGGAGCAGTTGGACCACGGTGGGCTCAAGGAGGGTAAGGGTGGTGGATCAGCAGCACATCCCTCCAGTTGTACCTCTCCACAATTCATATGCCATTCTGGTGGAGCATGGTTCCTCTGTGGAGACACCAGCAGTGGACAATAAGGAGCATGCTGGGAATCTCCACAAAGGAGATCCAGATGAGGGTGGCATGAGACCCCACAAGGGAAGGAAGCAACTCCTAATTGGGGACTCAATCTTTAGAAAGGTAGAACTTGGGGAAGGGAGGAAGGTAAGTTGCCTGCCTCACACCATGTCTGGGAGGGACAGGAAGTGAATTCTCAGGATCATGGGAGCAGCTGCATGGAAGAGGGAGTTGGACATCATTGCCAACCTCAAGACAAATGACCTGACAGGGAATGGGATCAGAGCAGTGTGGGAGAGGTTTGTGGAGTTGGATAGGGGCCTTAGAAAAATAGCACACATGGTAACATTTTCAGAGGTGCTGCCTGTCTATGGCATGGGTGAGGCTAGGGTACTTTGCACCATGGGATTCAATGAATCATTGAAAAACTGGTATGGAGCTCAGGGTTTTGGCTTCACTGGGGATTGAGGGTCCATCTGAAGGGATGCATGCCTATACTGGCATGATGGTCTGCATCTGTCTGGGCAGGGAACCAGGATCTAAGGTGATACAATGAAGCTCACCAGAATGTAGCCCAACTCTGTAAAATTCTGCAGTAGAGTTACTGCAGGAAACAATGCAATTTCAAAGGGAGTTAATCCCTTTTGTCATGCAGGTAAACTGCGACACTGCACTTCATCCCAGCAGGCTTCACTATAAGTTTAAATGCTTCAATGGCAAGTATTTAAACTAGTCAAGGGGGAGGCACTGAAAAGGACCAGGGAAATCCCAGCTCCCCCTCCCCCCACAAAATAGGGTAGTTAGAGAGGTAAACACCAAGGTAGAGAAGTCAATAGGGAGCAGGACAGTGGTTAATGGAGAAAAAGGCAGTAAGGACAGGGAAGGGGCTAAAAGGGGTAAGGCCATCACACAATGGAGGGCGATGAGTATCAATGCCCATAGTCTGGGTAACAAGCTCTCTGAACTAGTGGCCTTGATGGACGAGAGATGCCTGGATATTGTAGCAGTCACAGAAACATGGTACACAGAGAACCAAGACTGGGATGTCAACATACCAGGGTACACAATCTACAGGAGGGACAAGGAGGGTAAAAGAGGAGATGGAGGAGTAGCTCCCTATGTAAGGGAAAGGATCAAAGCAATGGAACTGAAGGATAAACAAGGAGGAGAGGAGGCACTGTGGGTCACCCTGGAGATAGGAAATGGCACCACAATCCATGCATGGGTTGTATACAGACCCCTGTCTCAGGAGGAAATGGACAAGGATATCATAAAAGGCATCCTTAGAATGGCAGAAAAAGTGGAGATATTGTTGATGGGGGATCTGAATATGCCAGATATTTACTGGAGCACCTTTGCTGCAGCAACATCCAAGAGCAGTGTCATTCTCAATGCCCTGCAGGGGGCATGCCTCAGACAGATAGTGTTGGAAGTCACTCAGAAGGGAGGGAGTAAGCTTAGGCCTGGTACTCTCAAATAGGGACTGAGAAAGGATCTCAGAACAAGAAGTGGGTAGCCATCTGGGAACAGTAGACCACCAAGCAGTGTGGTTCACTATAAAAACAGCCCTAGAGTCAAGCCATACAAAAGCAAGGGTACTGGACTTTAGGAGGGCTGACTCTGGCAAAATGGGACAGTGCCTCAGAAAGGCATAAGCAAATGGGCCATGAAGGTGGGGAGGAGGAACAATGGGGAAAAATCAAATCTGCCATCGCAGAGGCAATAAGCCTTTGTGTGAAGCAAATAAGCATATCAAAGTAAAGGGAAAAAACACTATGGTTCTCAAAATAGGTAGTGGGGAAGGTTAGGGAGAAAAAGATATCATTCAGAAAGTATAAGGAAACATAGAAGAAGCAGGATAGAGAACTGTACCAGTTAAATCAGAAGGAAGCGGGGAAGGCAGGCAGAATAGCAAAGCCCAAACAGAGGAAAAGACAGCCAACTCAGTTAAGAAGAGGGATAAAACCTTGTATAGGTACATTAGGAAGAGAAGAAAGACCAAGGGAGGAATAGTGAGGCTTAATAAGGGGGATAGGGTAGGCAGGGGGTGACAGTGAAAAAGCAGGGATACTAGATGAATACTTCTGCTCAGTACTCATAAAAGAAGAGGAGGAGGATGTACATAAACCAATCAATAGAAGCACTCTGAATAGGGGGGTCGATACCAGCCCATTCACAGAAGAAAGGGTCCTGAAAGTACTCCTAAACCTGAAAGTGGACAAGGTAATAGGGTCTGACAGGATTCACCCAGAATTCTAAAAGAACTAAGGGGAGAACTAGTGACACCACTGACTACCCTTTTTAACAAATCATGGAAAGCTGGTGAGGTACCTGAGGACTGGGGGAGTGTGGATGTGATTCTCCTTCACAAAAGTGGGAGCAAGGCAGAGGCAGAAAACTACAGATCTGTTAGTTTGACTTCAGTGGTAGGGAAAATGATGGAATCACTTCTGAAAGAAAGAATTGTTGAGTACCTAGAGGCCAGAATGCACAGGACCCAAGGCAGCATGGATTCACAGTGGGAAGGTCATGTCAGATGAATCTTATAGAAACATAGAGGTTGACAGCAGATAAGGACCACAAGGCCCATCCAGTCTGCCCGTTTCTTTTTCTACCTTATAAATGTGCCATCGGCCTTTGCTCTGTCAGTGGCTAATCTATTCATAATCATCTGTATTGCTCCCTTATGCCTATCCCATGCCTGTTTGAAGCCCTGCACTGTATTCATAGCCACCACTTCCTGAGGTAGGTCATTCCAAGCATGAACCACCCTTTCTGTGAAAAAGAATTTCCTCACATTCCCCCTTAATTGGCCTCCCTCTAATCTCATGATGTATCCTCTTGTCCTGCTATTTTTCTTATATTTAAACATGTTAGACTCTTTCACCTTGTTAATGCCCTTAAGGTGTTTGAATGTTTCGATCATATCACCTCTCTCCCTCCTTTGCTCAAGGGTATACATATTGAGCTCCATTAATCTGTCCTCATATGCTTTCTGATGCAGTCCCTGCACCATTTTGGTTGCCCTTCTCTGGAATGCCTCAATTTTGGTTAATGTCTTTTGTGAAGGTGTGGCCTCCAGTACTGCATGCAGTACTCCAGAGGGGGCCTAACCAGTGTCTTGTAAAGAGGGATTATTACCTCCCTCTTACAACTTGTGATACCCCTACTAATACACCCTAACATCCCCCTAGCCTTACCTACTGCTTTAGAGGTCTGCTTGGATGATTTCAGGTCATCAGTGATGATGATGTCCAAGTCTCTTTCTTCCTTTGTAACTGCCAGCAACTCTCCTCCCAGCCTGTAGGTGGCTTCAGGGTTTCTCTTCCCTATGTGCATGATTTTGCACTTCTTTTCATTAAACCCTAGTTGCCACTCTTCTGACCATTTTGCTAGTTCATCCTCTTCTCATTCTGCCCACCCCATCTGGATCATCTACTCTGTTGCAGACTGTTATAGATTTCTTTAACTGGGCGATCAAAGTAGCAGACCAGGGAAGGGCTGTGGACATGGCCTACCTAGACTTTAGCAAGGCATTTGACACAGTCCCGCACAAAAGATTAATAAATAAGTTAGCCAGCCTGAGAGTGGGTCCCAGGGTGATAGCCTGGGTAAAAAAATGGCTGGACAACAGGACACGGAGTGTAATAGTAAACAGAGTCCACTCTGAAGAAAGGGGGGTTACTAGTGGGGTATCACAGGGTTCAGTACTGGGACCGGTCCATGTTTTTATAAGTGACATTGCAGAGGGACTGGAAGGAAAAGTATGCCTCTTTGCAGACAACACAAAGATCTGCAACAGGGTAGCTACACAAACATGGTGAAAAGGATGAGAAGGGACTTGGCAAGGTTGGAGGAATGGACAAAAGTATGGCAGCTTAGATTCAGTGCAAAGAAGTACAAAGTAATGCACCTGGAAAACAAAAACTGAAGAGAAGAGTAAACAATGAGGGGGGGTACTAACAACAACAAAAATAGAAAGAAACCTGGGGGTAGTCATAGCAGATGAACTAAAGGTAAGCAAGCAATGTGAGAAGGCAATAAGGAGGGCTGGGAGGATACTGGGATGCATAGGGAGAGACATCACCAGTAGAAAACAGAAGGTTGTTATCCCTCTGTACAGACAGTTGGTGAGACCCCATCTGGAGTACTGCATGCAGTTCTGGAGACACCATCTCTGCAAGGACACAGACACAAAGGAGGCAGAACAGAGGAGGGCAACTAAAATGGTGAAGGATCTGCACCAGAAGGCATACGAAAAGAGACTAAAGGAGCTTAATATGTATACCCTTGAGGAAACGAGGGAGAGGGGGGACATGATAGAAACTTTCAAGTACCTCAAGGTAATCAACAAAGTCCAAGAGGGTAGCATATTTCAGAAAAAGAGATGTGCAAGACCAAGTGGGCACAATTTGAAGATAATGGGGGTGCTCAGGGGCAACATGAAGAAGTATTTTTTCTTGGAGAGGATGGTGGATGCATGGAATAGCCTTGCTGAGGAGGTTGTGGGGTCAAAAACAGTGGGGGAATTCAAGAATGCATGGGACAGACATAAGGCAACTCTGGTGGGTGTAGGAGAAAGTAGGCTGTTGGTTAACTAGGATCTGCAGCTTATCCAATAGGTCGGGAAATGAGCAGACTGGGTGGGCCAAACAGTCCTTACCTGCTGTCAAAGTCTATGTTTCTATGTTTCTATGTGTAATAGCATAGATAGGCTACTCAAGCAGTCAGCAGCTGCAGTTTGCACACACCCCAAGAAATACAGAACATTTTTATTTATTTATATTTATGTAAACATTTGGTGACCAGTAAAGGCACAGTGAGCCAAGGCTTGTCTCCAGGTGTGACTCAGGGGACAGGGAGCACGGAAATCACAGTATATAGTACAAGACATTCAATGCAATATTACACAACAATAATCATATTAAAATATTTCAATGAATACAGTACAGCAAAACAGGCTATGCAGCGACAACTGTATGATGGAATGGAGTATCAGAGATCAGAATAGTTATAACAAGGGGCAAACATTTCAAGTGCAATGAGACAACTGTACATGGTACGGGGTAACTCAAAATCAGTGTTGTTAAAACAGGGGCAGACATTTCAAGTGCTAAGAGGTGTTATGGGAGCAAGTAGGGAAAGGTATGGGATAGAGCAGCAATTTGACAGAGGAGTGAGAAGAAGAGTCATATAAGAGAGGAGACTGTGTGTTCCAGAGAGAGGAGACAATAGAAGAAAGCAGATTTGCCCATATTCAAGGATGAAGTAGGGTGTGAGAAAGAGCATGAGTCCCTCGAACATAGGGAGTATGTTGAGGCTTGGGCAGGGGAGTGGAAGGGAGAGATGTATGTGGGGAGAAGACTGAACCAGAATTTGGAAATGAAGGATATAGAGTTAATGAGTTGCCTATGTGTGAGGAGATAGAGGTTCAAAGAGGATAGTAGAGATCAGTGGTGGGATCTGTATGGAGAGTTGGAGGTGAAACGACAGAAGGCATAGTAGAGGGAATCAAGTCAAGAGAGTGATGTAGAGGGTGCAATACAGTAAACAATGTCAGCGTAATCAAATACTGGCATAATCATTTTTGTTAGAAGTTCCCTATGTACAGGGAGAGGGAGAATGTCTTTGTTATGGTATAGTACACCAAGCTTAGGGCAGAGTTCAATGTCCATGTAATCAATGTGGATAGTGAAATTTAACTGTGAGTCCAGCCAGACTCCTAGATAGTTGTATGAGGGGCTGGTCTTTACAGGGGTGCCACCGAGAGAGGTGATTGGAGTGGCATTGATAGCTTTGGCTAATCTTTGAGTGGTTCCAAAAGTCATAGAGACTATTTTGCAAGTGTTGAGCTTGAGGATTATTTTTGTTTGTTTGTTTTTAAACTCTCTTTTATCTCTCGTGGTCACAACAGGGTGCTACTCCCCTATCCGCCCTTTTAAATAGAGTCTCATACCTGCCAACTGCCAGCCTCCTCTGCGACCTCAGCGAAGGCAGGGAGGACCGTGGCTTACCCCCCATGGAGGGGGCCTTCTCCTGGGGAGGAGTACGGGGGAGAGAGACCGCATCACCCTTGGACCCCTGTTCTTAGAGATGGACATTGTTTGGTGGTGGCTTGGGCAGGACCCCATTAGAGGCATCGTCATGTCGTATATGGGGTTTTTGCTTCCTTGTAGTTCCCCCAGAGATGCGTGCATGCAATGATGTCCACGCACCATACAGTGCAGATGTCCACTGTGTCCCTCCCTTTACTATGGCTGTGCTCCTGCAGTTCCACCAATTTCCACCAGTGGCTACTGTAGAGCAGTGCATCCCCAAGAACCCACCCCAGGAGAGGAGAGCAGTCCTCTGGATGCTCAATCCTCTCCTCCCCTGCTGACTCCCGATGCTCCAGGTCCATTCTCAAACCCAGGTCACTGGTGTGGCAAGAGGTGTGACATCCAGTGTCTCAACCCTCAGTGCTACTGGGCTGGCTGAGCTTGAGTTGTTTTGATTGGATCCAGGATTGAACTGAGTGGATGTCATGTTGCAGCACAGAGTGGATAGTAACTGGGTCAGGGCAGGAGGCATACAGAATGGTATCATCCACAAACATATGTATGACAGATGAGGAACAGGCAGATGGGAGATTTTTATAAATATAGAAAATAGGATGCGGCCGAGTACCGAGCCTTGAGGGACTCCAGCAACAGTAGGACAGGGAGGGAGGGAGGGATGGAGGGTGAGGAGGAGTTTGCAAGTTTTACTGATTGGTGTCTGTTGGTGAGATAAGATTTGAACCATCGTATGGTAGGAAGGGCAAGCCCTGCATCCTCTAGAGTGTCCAGGAGAAGAGGGTGGGATACCAAGTCGAATGTTTTTGCCAGGTCGATGAAGACCGCATCAGTGAGGTAGCCTTTATCAGCAGCAGATTGAATATGACCTGTGACACAGAGAAGGGAGGATATGGTGGAATGTTTTTTTCAGAAACTTGACTGGCAGGGGGATAGGAAGTTGGTGGCAGAGAGGAATTCAGTCAGCCTGGATTGCGCAACATGTTCTTGGAGTTTTGCCAGAGCAGGGAAGAGGGTAGTTCCTGGGTAAGGTGAGGTCACCTCCTTTGTGGAGAGGGATGACACATGCAGATTTCCAGGCTTTTGGAACAACGCCCAAGGAGAAGGATTTCTTTATAATGAAGGTAAAAGGGAGAGCAATGGCAGGAGCAGAAAGGTGTAGGAGACTATGATGTAGATCATCTGGACTGGATTTTGACATGTTGAGGGATAGGTGGGTGAGCAGTACTTCATTGGGGGTGGCAAGGGCTATATGGAAGTTGTGTCTAGGCATGTGATGTGGGGAGGGTTTGGAAGCAGGCAGTGTAGAAGATGCGGTTGGGTAAGGGGAGACACAGGTGGTGAAGAAGGAGTTGAGGGTGTCTGCAACCTGGATGGGGTCCATAACTTCAATGTCATTATGCTTAAGGGTAGGGGTGGTAGATTGAGGAAGTGTATTGATGATGGAATGTACAATATTCCAAAAGGATGATGTGTGTGCAGTGTTAAGGCGATGTTTAAAATAAACAGCTTAAGCTTTACGAATGGCCTTAGTGCAAGCATTTCTGGCTGTGTTGCACACTTGTCTTGAACTTGGGGATATGGAGGACTTAAAGGCTGACCAGGCTCTGTTTCGGGCTTTGCACATGGCAATTATAGGTGTGGTTATCCAAGGTGGTGGTGCCTCCAGACCCAAGCTCTTTTGAAGGGGGCATGGTAGTCCGAGACACAATTGAAAATATTAATGAACTGGGCTAGGGCAATATCAGCTGTGGTTGCAGAATAAACTGGTGCTGAGCTGGCATTGTGTAAGTCAAATAGGAGGGAGTTAGTGTCAAGTGAGGTTAGTGGCCAAGTTTCAATGTACCTTGGGGCACATTTGGGAAGATATGTTTTTCTAACGCAATAGGTGATGCAGTGGTCACTTAAGGCGGGGTCAAGGAAACCTGCTAAGGATATACGGTGAGGGTGGGAAGAGAGGAGCCAATCAATGAGGGAGTGATTAGAGGATTGGGAGTTGTAGCGGGTAGGGTCTGTGATCAGCTGAGTGAGGTTTAGGGATTCTATTTTGGAGGTTGTGGTCTTAGATGAAGGGGACAGTCAGTCAAGGTTGTAATCCCCTAGGAGAATTAGTTCACCAGATTGAGCCAGTGGCAGGAGACCAGAGATTCATGCTGTTAGAGCCTCTTGACCAAGCTGAGGGGAAGCATAGACTACACTGACGAAAGTGGTGAGAGTATGGGGAATGGAGAAATTAGCTAGTATTAGTTCATGGGATCCTAGGCAGGATTCATTTTCCGTTACCGAATAAGAGAGGTACTGTCTTATAATCATGGCTACTCCACCTCCTCTTTTGCCACAGTCCTGCCTTAGGATTTGATAACTGGGGATGGAGATGGAGATGTTAAGTTAAATTTTTTCCATTAAAGTCACACAAATTAACTACAACATTTCTCGATAGGGCTTGTTTAGAGAAGTGTCTTTTCTGTTATCATCATTTTGCTATTCTTTTTGTAATTGTATAATTTATTAATCACACAAATAAAAAAAAGGTTTTCTGCTTTTATGACTTTTTTTGTATACTTTCATTTTATTTTCAAGGAGGGCCCTAGAGCAAGGCTTCACAGAACATTTTTTATAAAGCACCATGTTGGAGTCCTTCCAGGAATCCCAAAGCCACTAAAATACCAGCATGGTGTTTTGATTGTGTGGCTGCCTCATTGGGCCAAGTTCGGGAGGATCAAAGCTGGGTGGACAGCATGTAGTGTAATGGGCTGACTGAAAAAACTCCCTGCTGTCTCAGTAATGGCTCATAGAGCCTGAACAGGGTATATCCCATTTCCTGTCTGATTACACAGTGATGTATATCCCTGTCTGTTGTGAGGGTACATCTTTATCTGATTTCTGTATACCATATATCCCTGTTGGACAACAGGAGGGGAAATAATGGATTAAAGAAGCAATATTTTGGTCTCTTAAAATGAAAGGACAGAGCTAGCCATGTAGGGCTACAGTACCATCAGTACTGCTAACTATTCTGACAAGCCGGGTTTCCAAATGGAGCTTGGTCATAAGGGGGCCAGCCAGGGGAGAGAAGATTGAGGATGCCATGGATGGCTTTTCTCTTGGGAAGTGGGGGCACAGTGTTCTCCTGCCACGGCGTCCTATCCTAAGTTGGATGGCAGCAACGTGCATGCATGGAAAAAGAAAATGAAATGAAAGGATATTAAAAGAGAATTAAAGCAGAGTGCCTTTTTTATTTGTGAGCTAAATAATTGAAATCAAGAAATGGATAGCAAAATTATGAAAGTAGCAAAAACAGTAACCTAAATAAGCTGTATCTTTGGAATTTCAGGTGACATGGGAAGCAAGAAGATTTTGGGAATGTTATTTTTGTTGGCTTTATGCAAAAGCAGAATGGTGAGTGGTGCAGTGCACCCAGTCTCACAGCCTCACTGTTATGAAGTCATAACGTGGGAAGCAAGCACCCACTGGGTTTGATTTACCTTGGTGCTACTACAGCTGCGTTTTTGTTCAGCATCCCTGCTGTTTCTTAGATACGTGATAATAGCATGTATTAAACCAACATTAAGAGAAGTTATATCTGGTTCAGAAAAAAGTAATATATATAATTATATTACAATAAAGGTGTGTGCATGAAACATTGCAGGAGGAAGCATAGGGCGAAATATGCAGGCTAACATTATGAAGAAAAACAGCAAAAGTAGACCGTGAGATGATGGGCTCAATTTTCAAAGCCCTAACATTGACACAAGGTACCTGCACCAAATGGAATCAATGTAAGCTGCACCTTGTGCCAAAAGTTCTGGCAATCCCAATTTTCTAATGCAGGCTGGGTCAAAAATGGGAGCTCTTTTGCCAAACCAGGCTGCATCATCCCTATACCCAAAGTGGTGGTGTGCCATGTCATGGGGGGGGGAGGGCTTGTGCCACAGCAGGGCTGCAGCATCCCCTAAATCAGGACTCTGAAACCTCCACTGTGGCTGCAAGTCCTAGCTGTAGTTAGACTAGCCATGTGCTGGTTTAAAAACCCTTTCACCATAGGTCGGGACAATGCCAGGTTAGGGAGGTAAGAAACCTGAATGGTGACCAGGAATTGTACAGTGTGTGCCGTGTCATAATGCCATAATGGGCTGGGATGTGAAATGCCATTGTGTGGTCTAGTAGGTTGTTGTCAGCCCATGGCACTGCTCTGTAGAGTCACAGACTGACAGACTATGCAGCCATATGGTGCAGTCCATGATCCTGTGCCAGGAATACCTGCTGCTAGCATACTCTGACAGCCATCAAATATTACTGAGAACCGGACACAGTCTCTGGATGTGATGTCCTTGTGTTCCATGAGACATGCCCACTGGCAGATGACATATGCCCCAGCTGCACAGCTCTAAGTGTGCTGGCATCATGCATTCACAGCCACTGTAATATCCACAGCAGGTTGTTATGGCACCCCTACAATCAGGTGGCATAATAGTGACAGGATGATAGAATGACCACTCCAGGATTTGACATCATCAGGAGTGTGGATGCTTCATTGCCAGTTCCATCCCTCACTGTGTAGGACACTGCTCAGTTATGTGTATTTTAGGCTGCATACAGTAAAACACATACAGTATCTTAAGGTGCCAGTCTCTGATATTCTTAGACGGTGCCTGCAGGACTCATCCTGTACCCTCCAGTGCAGTTGCCCTTCCAGGCTGATCTATGCAGAAGCCCTAAAGGGATATCATGAACTGATACCTTGAGATATGTGAGTGTTTTACTGTATGCAACCCACCATACACATGACTGAGCAGTGTCCTACACAGTCCAGGATGGTAGCGGCAATGGAGCTTCCACAGTCCTTGTGAGGTTGGATCATGTAGTGGTCATTCTGTTGTTCCATCACTATTATGCCACCTTTTTTAACAAAATTTTTATGAAAAGAATGCCAAACATTACAGAAACAAGAATTATACAAGGCCTTACCACTAAATCCTAACAAATACAATTAGTTACCTGTCTATTGATTTTTAATGACAAGTCATGAAATCCTTTAACTTCAAAGTATTCCAATGTTCATCATGCTAACAGGAGATATATCTTACAAGCTACAATCAACGTATGTTAAATTATTAGTTCAGCTGGTAGAGCTTTGGAGGAAGGGATCCCAAACAGTACTGAATCTTTGCGAATTGGAGGTGGCAATATGTGGCAATCTCTTATATTCTGCCAGTCTAGTAAGGGCAGCTAGCCAATCCAAGAATGTCAGAGGGGAATCCAAATGCCATTTGAGGAGAATTTGCCTCTTAACTTCCAAGGCCACAGGGGATAGCCAGTGTCGGCCTTTTCTGGTGAGTTCAGCATCCTTTAGTGGGCTGGCCAATACCTAGACTATGGGATTTTTCTGTAATTCCATTTGGTAATGTTTTCACAGAAAAGCCTGATTTGATTCCAGTAATACAGCAGGTAAGCGCAGGGCATGTCCATAAGATATGAGTCAGGGCACCACCTGTCTGATGACAATGCCAATGCTCATTAGTGGACAGTATGTGCATACGTTTAAGCACTGCTGGGGTATGGTATCAATGATGCAGGATCTTTTTCTGTATGAACTGGTAGCATGTATCCCTAAGGTGACAGTGGGTTTCTCTAAGCATCTTCTCCCAGGTGCCCTGCATTATGGGCATTTGTAGCTCTGTCTCCCAAGCTGCCCTGCAGCTGCTCAAGTCAGGGTTTATAGGGTTCGACTAGATAGTTATAAATTGTACCTCTAAGGCATTGGGGATTACTCATCCAGCTCTCAAGATGATGAGGAAGAGTGTCAGTCCCAGTAGTACCTGCCTGTATGTTCCTCTTATACAGGGCATTACATAGCTAAAGGTAGCTCCAGAAATCAGCCTGGGGGAGTGCAAAGTAGTGGGCTATGTTTTGAAAAGAGTCCAAAGTAGTTGCAATGGAATCTTTTACTGCCCTGTCATCTGTATTCCTCTGGCCACGCATCGAGGCCAATCCAGAGAACAGAAGTCTACGGTAATATATGGGTTGTGCCATAAAGGTTCCCATTTCCCCAGAATATGGCATTATCAGGGATATTTCTTTACCAATTTCCTCCATGTCTGAGTTGCAAACGTGGCCACTCTCAGGAGTGATGAGCCCTTCTCTGGGGCATTTTGCATGATGCCCGTGGTGGGCCTGCTCCCAGTCCTTTTTCAAGATGTAACCACACCAGAAGCTCATTAGGTGTGACCTGTAACCAGTAGAGAATATGTTGTATCCTTGCCACTTGATGGTATGCCCAAAGCCATGGCAGCGCCCAACCTCCATATGTTCCTGGCACCCTGGTCTTCTGTAGACTAAAATGTTGCTTTCACCCTTCCCATAAAAAGGATGCAAAGAGTTTCTCAAATCATTGAAATGTCCTTTTTGGTATGGGCACAGGAAGGCTGTTTAGAAAGTATAACAATCTGAGGAAGGCCTTCATTTTATATTCAGTCATTTTCTTCCCAAAAGACAGTTTTAGCTTCCTCCACTTTTCAAACTATGTTTCCAGTTCAGAGGGTAGATGTTCGAGCTTAATATTAGCTATCACCTTCATATCAGCTGGCAGGAGGATGCTGAGGTAGTTAATGTGATGTCACTGCGTTCAGATTCCAGATGCTGAAGGTTAGTCTCCAGGGTGTTTTTATTCGATGGGAGCACCTCATTTTTAGCCCAGTTAACCTTAAGTCCCAAGAGGGACTTAAAGCTATTTTGACATCCAGGGCAGCTAGAAGAGACATAGAGAGGCTGGAAATCACGAAGAGGAGATAATCTGCAAAAGCTAATGTTTTAATGTGCATGCCTCCACACTCGATTCCTTCAATCTACGGGGACTGCCTGATCTTGTGTAACATAGGTTCCACTGCAAGAAGGAAGAAGAGGGGTGAGAGCGGGGAACCTTGTCTGGTGCCCCTCTTCAAGTTGAATGGAGAAGAAATTATGTTTTTAACAATAAGGCATGCTGTGGGTGAGGAGTAAAGTACTTTTACTCATGCGGTGATTATCAGACCAAAGCCCATTTTCCCCAGGGTTTGGAATAGGAAATCCCATTCCACCCAGTTGAAAGCTTTCTTGGTATCTATGCTTGCAAGGAGAGAAGGGGTGTCACTGCCCAAGGTTACCCAAATAGCATTTAGCATTGCCCTAATGTCCATCACCATCCGGCCTTTAGCAAACCCTGTTTGGTGTCCATCAATGAGGTCCGGTATGACTCTGCCCCAGCCTCATGGCCATTTTCTTGGCTAGTATTTTAATATCTACATCAAAAAATGGAAATGGATCAGTAATTCATTACTAGTTGAGTGTCACAGACCGGCTTAGGGAGTAATTTTATTAGAGCTTCTCTCATAGACTGTGGCAAGGCCTGTCTCATGAATGAGTCCTTCAAAGTTCTGAGAAGATGATCAGCCGCTTGGCTAGTAAAGGTCTGATAAAATTCAGCTGAGAGGCCATCTAGGCCAGGTGATTTTCCCTTGGGAAGAATCATAATAGCTGACCAGAGTTGCCTGATAGTTATGGGGGCATCTAATGTAGCCACCTGCTATTCAATGATTTTGATAGGGTTACCCCAGCTAGGAAGGACTCCAGACACACCTGGCTTTCTTAACCATGCGATGAGTACAGCTGTGCAAAAAAAACTTTCAAAGGCTTTGGCTATGTCCTTTGTTGGAGTTAATACCTGGCCTAAAAGAAGGTGGGTGGAACTAATGTGATTCGTGCTGCACTGCACATTGAGGCGGTAGGCTAAGAGTTGACTGGCTTTTTCACCAGATTCCCAATACCTCTGCACTGTTCTAGTCTTTGCTCTTTGGGTTGTATTATATGTTTGAGAATTTACAGTATGTGATACCACAACTACAGTAGGTCCCAGTGCAGCTGAGGCGAATTCTTAGGGAGCTGGTCATATTCCACTCCTTCTGTTTTAGGACTGTCTCAGGGTGTCTGAGTTCTTGTGCCTTCTGCTTTTTGGCATGAACAGCATAACTGATTATGTGCCCTCTCACACAGGCCTTGAAAGTGTCCCACCGAACAGCTCTAGATATTTCTGGAGAATCATTAAGAGTGAAGAATTCCTCTATTTCTTTCATGAGCCAAGTAAGGAATTTTTTGTGGGATAGGAGATATATGTCCATCCACCACCTAGAGGTTCTGGATGATTCTGGGCCTACTAATAATGTGAGAGAGGTGCATGCATGATCTGAGATCATGATCAAGACTACTGAAGCTTGCAACACATTTAGGAGCTGAGTAGCAGGGATAATAAAAAAGTCAATATGACTACTGGTGTTGTGTGGCACAGAGTGGAATGTAAACATCCTACCTGTAGAAAGTACACTCCTCCAGGAAATATATCAGCTTGAATTCTGCAGCCATTTTATGCAGTGCAGCTTGCGTCTGCTTAAGTACAAGGCTGTGCCCCCTCAAGCTGTCAATCAATGGATCCCATACTTCATTGAAATCGCCTCCTATTACCAATTTGTCTCCTGGTTGGTGGACGTCAGCTAGCTGCTGTGCTATCTCTGGGTAGAATAGGGTGCAGTTTTGTTTGTGTCATAGACATTACACAACAAAAGTATTTGTGCACTGAGGCTGATCCTTGTGATGATCCATCTCCCTTCTGGTGCATGGGCCATGTCTAGGATCTGCAGCCAAAGATTTTTGTGAAAAAGAATAGGCACTCCTCTGGCCTTCTTCAAGAATGACCTGCCTATCACTTGTCTCACACATTCTCTCGCCAATTTCCTGGTTTCTGCTTCCAGTAGGGTAATTTCTTGCAGGAACACTATATCACTGTGCTGCCATTTCAGGTTGGTTAGAATCTGCTTTCTTTTGATAGGTGAATTAATACCCTGGACATTCCAGGAAATGAAGTGACAAGGATTAGCCCCCCCCATGAGTGAACTGAAGGACTATGTATGGAACTAGCATGGTTTGAGCAAGGGAGAGCAGTCTTAATTTAGCACTGCTTTGTGCCAGCAGCAACATTGCAAGAAGAGGGATACCTTGGGGGTATTTTATAGCCCCATGATACAGTATATAGAGGCTAAGCAGGTGCTTGGTGGGGCATCACATAAGGAAAAACTGATGGCCTTGATATGGACAGCCAATTCAAACCACCTTATATGGTACACATAAGCTCATATAGCACCCTTAATCTCCCAAAGTTTGCCCAGCTGAACTAGCCATATGAGCAGATGCAGTAAATTATTCTGAACTGAAGATAAAACATAAGCCAGCATAAAACACCTTAAGAGCCAATAGAATAGCAAGAACTGTCAAAATGATATGTATCCTACCTAAGTTGTTCATGAAATTCATCTAAAACTACCTACTAGGGAGAGACTCAGATTTTCTATAAGGATATCCTATAGTATCCCCAACAGCTATGGCTAGTCCCTTGAACTCACTGACCTCAATAACTCCAGCTGAGTTCACAATCTCTCTCTCCATGGGCCTAGCGAGGGCAGTCTTAACCTGAAATGACTTTCAGACTGTCTGAGAAACAGGCATGGTATCCCCTCATCATATAACACTTGCTTGCATATTGTTATGTTTTCTACCACTGCTTTAATCACACATCTACTATAATTTGTTAAAGTGTTTCTTGTATTTTCTCCCTGTAATATATAGAAACATAGAAACATAGAATTTGACAGCAGATAAGGACCACTTGTCCCACCCAGTCTGCCCATTTCCCAATAGCCTACTTCTTCCTACCCCCAACCCTAGAATTGCCTTATGACTGTCCCGTGCATTCTTGAATTCCACCACTGTTTTTGACTCCACAACCTCCTCCGGAAGGCTGTTCCATGCATCCATAACCCTCTTTGTGAAAAAATACTTCCTTACATTACCTCTGAACCCCCCCATCTTCAAATTGTGCCCCCTTGTTCTTGCACACCTCTTTTTCTGAAAGATGCTACCATCTTGGACTTTGTTGGTTCCTTTGAGGTACTTGAAAGTTTCTATCATGTGCCCCCACTCTCTCCTTCCCTCGAGGCTATACATATTAAGCTCCTTAAATCTCTCTTCATATGTCTTCTGGTGCAGACCCTGCACCATTTTAGTTGCCCTCCTCTGGACTTACTCCATCCTGTTTATGTCTTTGCGGAGACTGGGTCTCCAGAACTGCACGCAGTACTCCAGATGGTGTCTCACCAGCTGTCTGTACAGAGGGATAACAACTTCCTGTTTTCTACTGGTGATGCCTCTCCCAATGCATCCCAGTATCCTCCCAGCCCTCCTTACTGCCCTTTTACATTGCTTGCCCATCTTTAAGTCAACTGATATGACTACCCCCCAGGTCCCTTTCCATTTTTGTTGTTGTTAGTATCTCCCCCCCCCATTGTGTACTCTTCCTTTGGGTTTTTGTTTCTCAGGTGCATTACCTTGCACTTCTTAGCACTGAATCTAAGCTGCCATACATTTGACCATTCCTCCAAACTTGCCAAGTCCCTTCTCATCCTTTCCACCCCACCTTGTGTATCAACTCTGTTGCAGATCTTTGTGTCATCTGCAAAGAGACATACTTTTTCTTCCAGTCCCTCTGCAATGTCGCTTATAAAGACATTGAAGAGGATTGTCCTATTACTGAACCCTGTGGTACCCCACTAGTAACCCCCCTTTCTTCAGAGTGGACTCCATATACTATTACCCTCTGTGTCCTGCTCTCCAGCCAATTCTTTACCCAGGCTACCATCTTGGGACCCACTCCCAGGCTGGCTAACTTGTATATTAATCTTTTGTGTGGGACTGTGTCAAATGCCTTGCTAAAGTCTAGGTAGGCCATATCCACAGCCCCTCTCTGATCTACTACTTTGGTCTGTCATGTGCCTTTTGGTCTGGGTCATGCCTGCAAATGGTCCCTTGGACCAGTGCACTTACCCTGTTACCAAAGACATAAATAAATAAATAAATTACACTGCTTACTATGGGTACCCTTCAATTGGGCCTTAATGGGGTGGAGGGAATACTTGGAAGTGGTACAGATTGGGTAAGCATTCTACAAGCAATTGGTGCATTTTCATCACCATCCCCATAGGGATAGGGTTCCTGCAACTAGAAGTTGTCTAGCTGTGTAAGAGTGAGTAGGCTGTAGTGAGACCTGCATTAGGGTCACTCTTGCAGGTTTCCTGTCTCATGAGAAGACCACCTCTATGATGCAAAAGGAGTGTAGCCTCCGCCCCACAGGAACTCAACTAGAACTCAAACTGTTTTTCCCATCTTAACAACCACTGGTCAGATTCCCATAGGGAACTTCCAAGGCTTGGCAGTAGTGCTGGTATGTTTGATTGCTAACAATAACACCCATTCAATCAATCAATCAATCAATCAATCTAATTTATTTAACCAGGTGTAAACACCATTGAGTGAGTTCATTTTCAAGGTGGTCCTAGACAACAACATATTACAGGCACAGGTAAACAGTCACAAAAAGTATAAGAGGAGGTAATACATATCATACATACAGATAACAATATTACAAGCACTTAGCAAGATATATCAAAACAAAATATATAGGCATATGTGAAAAATATATATATAATATATATATATATATATATATATATATATATATATATATACACAGGCCACAATATAAAAAAAGGAGAGTGTTAGTGTAAGAGAGGGAGTGAGCTGGAGAAAAGATTGAGAGAGAGAGAGAGGGAGGCAGGAAAAGAGAGAGAGGTAGGGAGAGGGAAGGGGACGGAGCTTGTGAGAGATGAGAGAGAGGGAGAGCATAATAGAGAGGGAGCAGGTAAGGAAGGAGGGCAAGGGGGAGAAGGGCATGGAGAGAAAGAGAGGGGGAGAGTGAGAGAGGGAGAAAGAAAGAGTGAGAGAGAGCGAGGGGGAAGATGGTGGGAAGAGGGAGACAGGAGCTGGAAGCTCTCTAACCAGGGAACTGGAAAAACTAAATGCCAGAGTAAAACGTGAAGAATATTGGTGGTTATGGGAGCAGGGTCACCTAAAGCAATACAGGTTTCTTTCAGGTATTCAGATAGCTTTGCTTTGAAAGTGAATGGGCCGGGAAGAGTATAAAGTTTTAGAGATCTTTGCATGGTATGGGAAGGGAAGAAGAAGGTGATAGCAGATGAGCCATGAGATGTTTTAACACTTGGTGTCTGGAGGCAAATTAGGGAGAAGCATCACAGGCCATAAGCACCCTTGGCATGCATGAAGAGACTTGAGATGTATGCCGGAAGCTTATCAGTCAATGCTCTGTAGAGCCAAAGAAGAGAGTTTATTTTCCTCCTTGAGGGAAGGGAGGACCATCCCAACTCATGGTACAGTAGACAATGATGAGTGAGAGAGGGTAGGTGAAGGATGAACCTCAAGGCCCTGTGGTAGAGGGTGTCAAGCTTACCGAGTGCTGAGGAGGGACAGTGATCATACAGGAAGTCAGCATAGTCCAGGAGTGGCATGAAAGCAGATTGCACTAGCCTCTTCCTGGCATCTTTAGTAAGGAGGTGTTTGATGTGGTAGAATAAGCCTAGGCGTGTCTTAGTTTTTTGGTGACTTCATTCTGGTGACATAGAAAGTTAAGTTTATTGTCCAGCCAGAACCCCAGATATTTGAAGTTGTCCACAGTTTCAAGGGGTTTACCCAACAGGGTTAGGATCTTATGATTGCTAGAGGGGCTAGGGGCTGCCTTAGGTGAGATAATCATGGCTTTAGTTTTTTTAGCACTGAGTAGAAGCTTATGTTTAATTAGATTATGTTGTAGAGAAATAAAGTCCTGCTGTAAGTCCTCGTGAGCCAAGTCCAGACTAGGGTTGATAGTGTAGAGGACAGTGTCATCTGCAAATAGATGTACATTAGCTGTGCGCAGATGAGAGTCAAGGTTGTTGATGTAGATTGTAAACAGGATTGGGCCCAAGATTGAGCTTTGTGGGACACCTCGTAACAGTGGTTTTAGAGGAGATAGGTCTCCAGATGCTTTGACTTGCTGATATCTGTTAGTAAGGTAGCAGTTAAACCATTTGACGGTGTCACTGTCGAGACCGATGTCACTCAAAGCATGAAGCATGATGTTGTGGTCCACCATGTCGAAGACCTTACTAAGGACAAGGAAGAGAGCAAACACATACTTCTTGGAGTCTAAAGCCATTTGCCAATCTGTGGTTACTTTGGTCAGGGCAGAAACTGTGCTGTGCTTAGCTCTCAAACCCGATTGAGCGGTGTTTAGCAGATTCTGGAGTCCAGGTACTCTCTGATTTCGGTGTTAACAATTTTTTCAAGTAATTTTGAGATAATAGGTAATAGGGAGATTGGCCTGTAGTTATTCATGTCGTTTGGGTCCCCAGATTTAAACAAAGGGATGATGTGTGCAGTTTTCCATAATTTGGGTAGTGTGCCTTGTTTTAGGGAGGAGTTAAATAGATGGGTGATGGGGATGGTCCGATGATGGTAGCCAATTTTTAGGAAGAGGGGTTCGATGTCATCTGCACCAGCACTCTTTTTTATATCCAGTGCCAATAGAAGATCCTCAACTTGCTTGAAATTAACAGGTTGGAAGCTGAAGGCAGCAGAGGAACGCTGAGTAGTGTTAACATTAGGACTATTATCGACAGCGGTATCCCCATGTGGTCTCAGTTTGCTGATTGAGGAGGTGTCAAATGCTAGCCCCGCAGTAGCAAAATGCTCATTGAGGTGTTTTAGGATCTCAGTTTTGTCAGTAAAGACATTGTCTTCAGACACTAATTTTGTGGGGAGAGAGGCTACAGTGGTGTGGCCTTCAACCTCTTTGAGGATGTTCCAGAATTTGGCAGCGTTGTTTTTGTTATCTTCCAATGCTACTTGGAAGTAGCAGACTTTTTTGGATCTGATAAATTTGGTGCAGGCGTTTCTGGTGGCACGAAACGCGAGCCAGTCAGATTCTGATTGGGATTTCCTGGCTGGTTTCCAAAGGAGGTCTCTGTGCTTGACAGCTTTCTTCAAACACAGTGAGAACCAACCAGGTGGTCTGTTTTTGGACTTGAAAAACCTTGGAGGGACATGTTTGTCTAACAACTCCTTTAGTAGTTTGTGGACGATGTTGAAGGCCATGTCGACAGATGGGACTAGGTAAAAGTCCTGCCAGACAATATTGCCCAGGTCCTACAAGAATGTGGTTGGACAGAATCTTTTCAACATCTCTTCAATTTAGTAGTGGGGGCCGACTTTGCCTGAGGAGAGTGTCTAATGCAGGCAATGGCACAGTGATCACTTATATCATTGAAGAACACCCCGGTGTGTGTAATATTGTGTGGTTTATTGACTAACATGAGGTCCAGCAGAGTGCTTCAGTTAGGGTTACTTCTGTTAGGCCTGGTGGGTACTGGGGTTATTTGTGACAACCCACATGCATCACAGAGGTCTTCAAGCTTCTTTGAACTGTTGTCATTTCGATTTAGATTGAAATCCCCCATGAGAATGCACTCCGAGTTTGCTGAGTCAAACAAGCCTTGGAGATGAGGTAGGAGGGCTGTTCCGCCAGACAGCAGTTGGTAGCATGCAGCAACTAGGAGTATCTTGTGGTTGGCAAGTGTTAGTTTTAAAGCTAGACACTCAAATTCTTTAACTTTGGAAGTGCAGTCAACAAGTGTGACAGAGAATTTACTCTTGGCATAGATTAGGAACCCTCCACCCCTGGCTGGTCTGTCACATCGGAAAGTGCTGTAACCAGGCATGTTAACAGATTTGTCTGGGGTTGTGGAACTAAGCCAGGATTCTGAGATCATAAAGAAGTCAGGTGAAGCATGAAGGATCCAATTTTGGATTAGATCAAGTTTTTTGATCAGGCTACGGACGTTCGCATGGAGGAAGCTGATGCCCTTGTATTGTGGGAGAGCCTCTGGGGTGGTCAGAGAAGTGGGTGGGCCTGGATTTAGTTCAGCATTTCCAGAACAAAGTAGGAGGAGCAATAGCCATTTCCTGAGGAGATGGGTTAATCTGGAGAGGAAACGCATCTTATTCCATCTGGAGTAGGTATGTTTTTCAATGGTTAGGACCTGGCTGCTAGGATAATTTGTTGTAACAAGTGCAAGTATTAGGGTTTTATCCATCATCTTCAAGGGTGCTCTGCTTCATGTGCTACATATGGCTTGATGCATGGATGAATGGGACAAAGGGGTGGTCATCCCCACGGTATGGTGCCAAGTGAAGTTCTGTGCTAACCTAGTCATGAAACCCTCTAGTGGGGGGGACTGGTCATGGTGACGGTGGGCAGCTGGGGTGTAGTGTACTATGTGTACAGACAGAATACAGCAAACAACCAGGAGGTAATCCTTTCGAGGCATTGTTGAACTGACAAGTCACAGACGAGGAAGCAATGGTAAGGGAGCAGAAGTCAAAACCTGAGTGGAGGGAGTTAAATTAGGAAGCAGGAGTGGTTAGAGAGTGAAAAAAAGGCAGTTGGGTGGAGCCAAAAAGCATTAGCAAATGATGATTTGAGGGGATTGGCCCAGCTCTTGGGGAAAGAGCATTTAATAGAGGTCGGGGTCACGGCAGGTGGTGTGGGACAAAAAACAGAGAGCTGGCAAGGAGCGAGAGCAGAACAGCCACAGAGAGTCAAATCCTTTGTCAACCAATCACTGCAAAAGCTGTAGGGCAGCAGCCAATAGTTTGCATTTAGGAGCAGGCTTCATCCAATCAGGGCTCCAAGGTATTTCCCCGAGGCAGTCTGAGGGCTTATCCAGTTTTTCATTGCTCCGGTGTGGCAGGCAAAAGGGCACACGGCCGGCTGGCTTCTCCAGTTGCTGCTGCAGAGGCAAGATGGCGTTCGGCCCAATCAGTGGCTTAGAGCGCTGGAAAAAGCAGGACAGGAGATTACTTTAAATGTGGACAGAACAAAGAAAAAAATAAATCGGGGGCGTGGGAGCACAGGCTAAATCGGGGGCGTGAGAGCGCAGTGCACACAAAGGGCTAGGGAGATATAGAAGCTTGGGGGTTGGTTCAGGCAGGAATCCAGACGGCAATTCAGATGAGACCGGCACCGCTGTAGCCCATAGGAGTGGAGTCAATTAAAGTGGAGTGGCGGGAGGTAGCTGGGGCACTAGAGAAGGAATGCAAAAGACTGGGTAGTCAGGGGAAAGGGAGAATGGTTTGGCAAATTACAGTAAGACACAGCTATCGTGAAAAATACACATTTTTCATGTTGCCCCAAATGTTCTTAGTAATAAGGCACCTAGTTAAACACAATCTCCTTTAAAAAACATGAAAACAAAACAGAGAGCTGGCAGGGAGCGAGAGCAGAACAGCCACGGAGAGTCAAATCCCCTGTCAGCCAATCACTGCAAAAGTCGTAGGGCAGCAGCCAATAGTTCGCATTTAGGAGCAGGCTTCATCCAATCAGGGCTCCAAGGTATATCTCTGAGGCAGTCTGAGTGCTTACCCATTTTTTCATTGCTCCGGTGCTGCAGGCAAAATGGCATGCAGCCAGCTGGCTTCTCCAGCTGCTGCTGCAGAGGCAAGATGGTGTTTGGCCCGGTCAGGGACTTAGAGAGACGTTCTTTTGTTGCTCCGGTGTGGCAGGCAAAAGGGTGCATTGCCGGCTGACTTCTCCAGCCGCTGCCGCGAGGCGAGATGACAGTCGGCCCAGTCAGGGGCTTAGAGAGCCAGTTTTTCATTGCTCCGGTGAGCAGACAAAAGGGCGCATGGCCAGCTGGCTTCTCCAGCTGCTGCTGCAGAGGCGAGATGGCGTTCAGCCCAGTCAGGGGCTTAGAGACCCGTTCTTTTGTTGCTCCGGTATGGCAGGCAAAAGGGCGCATGGCTGGCTGGCTTCTCCAGCCGCTGCCACAGAGACGAGATTGCGTTTGGCCAGATCAGTGGCTTAGAGAGCTGCATAGTCATCCAGAGCAGGGTGGTCTAGGCATCTTCTGACTGCAGTATGTAAAACAGGCATCAGACAGGGGTCCTCTCTTTCCTTTTTTGCAATTGCTATGTATATTTCTTAAGAATAGTCCTCTGGTGTGTGCCTGTGTGCGGGGTTAGGCAACTATATCCTAGAGCTCCCATACACATAGCTTAGATTAGTAGATTCGAGGCTTCAATGAGGATAGGTATATTGCCATGCCCATTCTGTATGACCATCCCTCTCCCCTCTGGGCAGACAAGAGCCAGTGAATTTGAATCATGCTAAATCATCCCATGTTCACAGGCTCAACTCAAAGGTAACTACCAAGATGTGCCATTAGATGTGCAACTCTTCAGGTTTTTTTCTCAAATGTGAGAGGCACAGTCATAGCACCTACAGTAGATAGCTTAACTGCCAACATTTCCTAATTTCTTCACTGACCCCACAGATCGCACTGTGTCACCCCAGCATCCAACTTCCAACCATATACTGGTGGCAATTAATGCCTGAGAAGTCCCGCAGGGGGAACCCTGCATTGTCTGCCTTTGATTATAAGTTTTCCTGCCTGCCTTCTAATTGTTGTCTCCTTGCTGTTTGTATATTCTTTATTTGAGTTAAGTGAGGCCAATGAGGAGAGTGAGGCTGGGATGTCAGTTGCAGTAATTACCAAAGAACCTTGAAGTGGCAGGAAGCAAACTGTAGGACAGAATTTTAGTAAGAATGTTCAGATGCCAAATCACTGCAGGCATCAGAATATTTTACACTGTGTAGCTTGGGGCAGGCTGAAGTGACAGCTGAAGTGCGGCTTTCCCAAGGTGTCTATCCCTTGGTCTTTGCAGCATTTAAGGAGAAACAGTTTTGAAGGTTGGCTGACACTGCAACTAATGAGTTTATAGGACATCTGCTATTGTGATCTGATTCAGAGGGGGAAGAGTACAGGGAACACTGCCCAACTGGTGATTTACTGCTCTCTCGGTCTGCACAGGACAGCAACTGCCACACACTTGCACTTTCGTGCTGCTTATATGACTGCCCTATGAGGGAAGTGACCTTGTTCCCTGAGGCAGACAATCAGCGCCCTTTGAAATTTGACAAGCTAAGTGATGTAGTGCCAATTATGAGAGCCCACACACTGAAAAGTCAGTTGCTAAGCCCTGGACATTTTCATGTATCTTCTTCCAAACTCCCACACAAAGCTTCTCAGTGCGACTGCCATTCAATTCTCCTCAGGTCTCCAGACCACAAGAAAAATCCAAATAGCACCCCCCCCTTCCTCCTTCCCCCTTACTTCTGCTTTTTCTTCTTCACCCTCCCTCTATTCCCATCCTTCAAAGTGCCCAGGTTGGGACTTCCAGTGAGCTCAGTCACTCATCCCCCTTTAGCCCGCCAAACCCCAGAAACAGAACAGAAAACTGCTACTAGGTGGGTGGTGACATTAACTGATTAGTCAAGTTAAGTGAATGTCTCCCCAATGCTAGTTCAGCAATAAATCAAAGGAAGACATCTGATCAATACCACATCAGGAAAACCCCCTTCTTCGCATTGCAAGGTGGTGATTATTGGGATCTAAGTGCAGTTGCCTTTCGTGTCTCCCACCCACTTTAAATAGTAATGGACATGAGGTAGCAATTTGTGTAAATGGCAGTTTGATCAGGCAGACAGGCAAGGGTGAGTGGCAACTCTCTTGGTCCTAAACAGGGTTAGCTACCAGTTACTGAAAGTAAAAAATGGTAGAAACCTGATAAACAGTGGCAAACCTGAGACATTTATCCTTCTGGAGCAATTAAATCATTAGTGAATCAATTCATTTTAATGAGGGCTCAAATTAATGAGGCAGTCGCTTGCAGTATGGAGACTTGTCACCTATCTCCCTTTTGTTGCTTTGGTGTCAGATCCCATTGCCTTTGAGCCACATGTGCCCATTATAATTGGGAGCTTGCTGCTACTTGTTGCAGGAGTTGGAGCTGACAGTGGGTAACATGCAAAGGTGGAACTGAGGAGCCCCCTGCAAAAGATGTGATCTGGCAGACCAGGTACCATCTTGGGGAGGTTTGATCTGTTTGATGGGGAATCCATGGCCAAGGAGTCAATGCTCTAGATCCCTTTCTCCAATGTCTGTGAGTACAGATTGCTGCAGCCTGAATTCCAGAGCTACTTAAGTGTGCCTTTTCATGTTTTTGCCTCCTTCTCTGTCACTGATGCGGGGGTGCTGTGCGCTGGTGGATGGGACTGGAGAGTAGGGAGCAGTGTCCATTTGTTGACTATTTAAAACTGGCATGGTGTCTTATGATGCTGTTAGTGCTGCCCAGATGGGGTTTGGGAGCTATTTATTGTAGTCCCCCCAGGTTTGATTTGTGAAGGAGGAAGCTTCCACAGGATCATTAAAGTCAAGGTACACCCTGTTTTGCTCAATCTTGAATGTGTCTGGGTAGGTTATTCTGTATTTCACCCCCATCTTCTGAAGTGAGTGCTGAATGTCTGTAAATGCAGCCCTCTTTTTATTAGCTGAGTAGAATAGTCCTGATACAGTGACACCTGGTGTCCATGCCACATGAAGGGTCTTCTTTTCTCTGGCCAATTTGAGTAGTCTACTTAGTGGCATTCTGGAAGAAAAGAACCAAAATTGGTCTTGGCTTCTCTCTTGCTTTTGGCTGGAAAGCCAAAGAGTGGTGTACCCACTGAGACGCCAGAGGATATTTTTTAAGTCCCAGCACTCATAAGGAATGTGTTATTATGTCTTCCATATATTTGCCCTCACCATCCTCTGGTACCCCAACAATTCTGATATTATTTCTCCTGCTCCTACATTCCATGTCATCCTGTTGAACCCACAGTAAGGCCATCTCTGACTTCAGAAGGTCTTCTTGAAGATCGAGATGCATGAGCATTCTTTCAGTATTGAAAACTCTGAGACTAAGGTCTTCCATTTTTTACTCCAGATTTGTTATTGACTGCATCATTTCGGTCACTTCTGTCAGGATTTTTTAAGTTTGATAGAGCGTTTGACCGCCAGGGCATTGGCAGAAGCTGTTTCCCTCTATTTGCCTCTGGCCATTTCAGTGTAATTTTCCAAAAAGTCTTGAGAGAAAAATTCCACCATAGCTCAGAAAAAATTATATTATTTGTTAGCTCTTAAAATCTAACAAATTCTGCCCAGTCCTTTAAAAAAAAAAAACATTAGCCAGGTTATTAACATTTTTTAAAAGGGCCCAATGTGGAGAGACAATTCCTTAAGCGGCCACCTTAGTCTTGATTGAAACCGGAAGTTCACTATTATGCCACCTGATTATAGGGATGCCCTAACAAACTGCCATGGGTACTACAGTGGTTGTGCATGCAAGATGCCAGCACACTTAGAGTTGTGCAGTCAGGGCTGGCCCATCGGTGCAACAGTAGCACTACTTCCTGCAGTGGCGCCAGTGAACTGGGTTTGGGAATGAGCTTTCGGTGTTGGTGAACAACTGGGGGGAGGAGGTTTGAGCATCACATAGGACAATCTCCTTCTATGAGGGGGGGAAGGCTGTTACACACTGCCTCATTCCTGCTGCCTGTGGATGTACTGGTGATGGCACAGGACTCACAGTGTGGAGAGAGGGGGACACTGTTAGATGCTTGGCTGAGATATGCTAGAACTTCTACAGCTTGGACTCTTGTCCTTGTGCCATGTCCTCATGGGTGGGTTTTTGGGGACCAAACAGCAATAAAGAAATAGGTTCAGGTTCAAAGATTTGGTACTGCACCCAACCATTAAGTATCAGAGCGCTTGATGGAGCTCCCCTTAACACAGTTACCTCTTTTAAATACCTAGGAGTAACCCTTGATCCCACCTTGGATTTTGACCTGCATCTAGCCTCAGTCATTAAATCCATCAATATTCAACTTGGACTGGCATATAAGGTGAGACATAGCCTAACATCCACAGCAAGGATGGCCATTGCATAGGAGATCCTGAGACCCAAATTGCTGTATGGGTTAATAGCCTTTCCAGCAACTACTGGAGGGCTCCTCCGAAAGTGGGATGTCTGCTACAACAGCATTTGCTGTTTTGCTTTATCTTTGTCCAAACTTACTCAACAGTGCACACTATACTCCAGTCTGGGATGCTATACCCCCTCAGCCTTCCAACAGTTTACTTCCTGCTGTTTTATAAAGAATACAATCTCCTGCCAGATACCTGAAAAACTGGCTCTACTGAACAAACCTGTGACCTCTGCCTACCCACTGAGATCAGCTGACAAATCCCTTCTTGTCCAACTGATATGTAAAACAAAAATAAGGGAGAATGCTTTCTTTAGCTGGGCCCCTAAACTATGGAACTCCCTTCCACAGAGTCTAAGAATCTCCCCTTTTCCACACAGCTTCAAACAGGAGCTTCCTATGGCTCTTCTAAGCTCTGAACCCTGCTCCTGTCCTCTATCCAGCCACTCCTGTATTGGTTCCTCCTAGTTGCCTACCGGCTCCAACCTCTACTACTCTCAAACCTGCCTGGAATTCTTGTTATTTCCACTCTTCTAGCACTTACTTGCCAGTTGTATGACTTATGACTGTTAGTTATTTGCACTTATATTTCTGTTTTGCTACTACATATAGATTCCTGCAAATGTACTGTCATTGCTGAAAATTTCGTATAAGTGTACTATGTCTGACTTCTACTTGTTCCCGTGATGTTTTCTTGTATCTACTATTGTCTACATACCCTTTGTTGTAATCTTCCGGGTCATACCTGAAAATAGGCAGCTACCCGGTTAACAAAAACTAAATAACTAAATACCAAAATCAAGATCCCACTGCCGCACAGCATGATCTCGACTAGTTGGAGGGAGGATGGAGTACAGATGGGCAGTACTATCACCACTGAGCCTCACTGGCAGCAGGAGATACAATATCCTAAAAAAAAAGAGCTGTGCAGTGGGAGCATGTTACATCTGCAAGGGGTATGTCTCCTGGAACACAAGGGCACCGCATCCAAAGACTTTGTCCAGTTGTAGGTGATATTTGTCAGCTGTCAGGGTATGTTAGCAGCAGGTATTCCTGGCACAGGAATTTGGACTGCATCATATGGCTGCCGGTATCCTGTGATAAGGTTGTATGCTATTGAGCACTTACAAAAAGGGCAACTCAATAGCGGCTCCTTTTCACAGGGTTACTGGACGGAGGGTGAATATGACTATAGTGACATCCTATCACTATATGTACACACACGCGGGTGGAAGCGAGCATGCCGTGTGACATCGGAAGGGGCAGAAGGGTTTGTGAAGTGTAGTGCAGTGGTGGGCTGCTGAGCTGGCCATGTGGCGTGGTGGGTTCATGGCAGGCTAGGGTTGGGAGGGTGCCGGGTTCGATGCTGGGCACGTCAATATTTTTGCACCAGTCTGGGATTTTTTTGTTTTGTTTTCACTCCCCCTGACATGCACCCCCCTGGAGTTGAGAATCCTTTACTAGGAGGGTGCTGGGGGTGTGGGGGACATAGCCCCCTACATAAACAAAAAAGCCATTGTTTTCAGTGTTCCTTTGATCTGCGCCATGAGTGTACATCGCCAAAATTGATTTTCGCCGATGTACACTCACCCTAACAGAGACCGCCTTTCCACGATCGCTGCTATCACATAGAACCAAGCTGCCATTGTCTGCCAGTCTGTGACTGTACAGGGCAATGCCACAGGCTGATACCATCCTACCTGACTGAGGATGGCATTTCACACACAGCCCATTATGGCACTTTGACAGGGTACACTGTACAACTCCCGATCGACATTCAGGGCTTCTTGCCTTCTCACCACACATTCTTGTCCTGGGGCTAGCTTTATGATGCCAGGAGGGTATGACAGCACCCTCTGTCAAACACCTTTGTTTGCCACCTGTTTGGCACACCACTCCACTTGCTACAACTTGGGGGACTAAGACACTGGAACCCCTGCTGTACCAAAATCTGGTGCAGGGTCCCCTGGCACATGCAGTTTGATGCAGGTGAGTGTTTGGTGCAAGTTGCACCAATCTAGAAACGTTTGGAAAGTTGGGCATTATATTTCTATTTCATGGAGTAACTCACATTTGTACCCAAATGGCAAGTTAAGTTTGACAGAAACAAGATGTTGGACATGTTTAGGGTCTAGTGATTAACAATGAGGCTCAGCAACATCATCAACAGTGGTAATCATTATCTTGGATGGCGCAGTCATAAGGGCAACTGATGTATCTCAAAGTCAGTTGTGCCAAGTAAGTTGATGAATGCATCTTCTGCATCCAGTAGTCTAATGGATCAATCCAAAATGGCTCAAAAGACTGCAGGATAGCTATTCAAGATATTTTCTGCAGAAAAAGGCTGTGACTGTTTCTCCTTCTGTTGATCTTGATGTAAGGATGTGCTGAGCACTGCTCACTCACTCACATCAGTGCTACTGTCAGCAACAGGTATTTCTTCCCCATCTCCACTATTGGAACCAGACCTGCCAGATGGTATTTCCTCTCAATCTTGACCTTCTGCACCAGTCACTGGTGTCTGCACCAGTCCCTGCATACAACCAGTCAGCGCATTACACAGCTCTTGTCAAACATGAATCAAACTGTGACTATCCATAGCCATGCGAAGAATCTCACATTTGAACTATCCAGCACTTTCACAAACCTTGCTTCCAGATCAGCTTGCAGGTGGTCATTGATCACAATTGCCCCATCTGGAATTTCCATGGTTTCCTCTATATATCTCTCCATGGATGCTTTCTGTATATGCATTGTTGGGATTACCTGACTGAGTGGCAGTGGGCACAGTTAGATCATACGTGTGCCCCTCAAACAGCTCATGTACTTTCACTGTGTCATCAACCAGTGTCCACTCATAGTGGCGTAGGACTCCCCCAGTGTCACAGTCCATTGCCATATCATGAAGTGTGCGCTTCTGTTCTAGCAGTCTCAACAGCATCAAATATGATGAAGTCCATCTGGTACTGACAACTTGTATCAAGCGATGCTGAGATAGACCAAGGCATTGTTGTACTTCTCTTTGTTAGTTGCCTTTACAGAGTACTGAAAATGGGCACCGATGGAGCATGATGCGAGGACAGTCTTGCAAGCCTCAAAACTGTGACATAGTGGGCAGGACCGCTGGCACTGGGGCATGGTGCCAACCTGTGATGCCTGCGACTTACGTTTGGGAATGGATCCGGGACATCAGAGTGCCAGCCAGGGGCAGAAGGACTGAGCATCCAGTGACTGCTCTCCTTCTCCAGGGGGAAAGGAGGTAGAGTGTTCGGTGCTCTACGGACACATCGCAGAGCCTGGGTGTACCGCATGCACCGACAAGTTGGGGGATTGGGGTTGACGCTGGTCGTCATTGCATGTCCCCGTCCCCATGTAGGGGGGAAAACTCTGCTGCCTGCCACCTCCATGAAGCCAGGCCCTCCACCTCGATTAGCTCCCAGGGCTGGATCCCTCGACCTATTCCGGTGATTGCAGCACTTAGGGCCAGTGCCGCAACCCTGCCCTGGGGGGTAAGCCAGAGGGGTATCAGGGAGTCATGGCTAAAATTGGGAGTGTAGGTGAGAGGGGTCCATGACCAGGCAGAAGTACCAACAGCAAGGCAAGCAACAAAAGAAAAATACCTGTAACACAGTGTAGACGTGACCACAGGATTCAATGTGTGGGCAAAGCAGCAAATGCTGATAAAATTCAAATCAGCAATTGTTTTCACTATATTTGCCATGATATCTGTGATGAAAAAGCAAGCATTTGTCAATGCCAAATATTTCCTTGCATGGTGTATGTGATGGTGTCAGTGTCAAACATGCCTTGTAGTCGACCAAAGGAAACCTTGGTAACAGGGCTGAAGGGTGGTATCGGGTAAGGCTGAAGAGCAATTAGGATCTATGGTAGCACAGTAGCTAGCAATCTTACAGCAGACTACAGTATGTGGGCCAGGAGGTTCTTGTTTAGTCAGGCTTTTCCAGACACCATCTTTTAAATACTGTTTTTTAGTATTAGATATATTTAGAAATAGCTTTCTGTCCAAGGCTATTTTCTATTTCACTGTGGCCTATTTTATTTATTTCTAGCTGTGCTATTTATTGCTGTGTTTGTTTTATCTGTTTTCTGGTTTGTGTTTTTGTATGTAAGGCGCCCAGAGATCCAGGGATTGAGCACCTTAAAATAAAATTTGCCTTGTCTTGCTTTTTTTGTTTTCATATAATTATCCTTGGCAAATTAGGTGAAATCCAAATTGGTCTGCTAAGCAGGGTACATGAATACTGGGAATAATAAAGGGAAAAAGTATGAGTACCATCTTGTACTCCTCCTGCACTGGAAGATGTGTCCCCCTGCACCTTGTTTATCCCTTGAGGTACCAGAATGTTTCTATTATGTCCCTTCTCTCCCTCCTCTCCTCCAGTGAGTACATATTGTGGTCTCTTAATGTGTCTTCACAAGTTTTGTGGTGCAAGCCCTGTACCATGTTAGTCTCCCTTCTCTGGACCGTGTCCAGCCTGTTTATGTCCTTTTGACAGTGCGGCCTCCAGAACTGTACACAGTACTCTGTGTGAGGCCTGACCAGGGTTTTCTATAATGGCATCACCACCTCCCTCCTTGTGCTGATGCTACCCCTGCCTATGCACTCAAGCAGGCCAGTGGCCCTCCCCGCTGCATTTGCATTCTGCTTTTACATTTTCAGGTGATCTGAAATAATAACCCCCAGGTCCCTTTGTTCCTTGGTGATTGCCAGCAACTCCCCTCCCATCCTGTAGCTCTCCCCAGGGTTTCTATGGCCCAAGTGCATAATATTGCAGTTCTTTGAATTAAACCTCAGTTGCCACTCCTCAGACCATTTCTGAAGCCTCCCTAGTTTCTTTCTCATTTTCTCTACCCCTTCTGGAGTATCCACCCTGTTATGGATCTTGGTGTCATCTGCAAACAGGCAGACCTTTTGTTCCAGTCCCTCTGTAATGTCACTAATGAAGACATTGAACAGGACTGGCCAAAAGACTCCCTGTGGTACCCCGCTGGTCACACCCCATCCCCAGATTGTACCCCATTTACCACCACCCTCTGTCTGTTAGCCACTTCCTAACCCAGTTCAATATCTTGTGTCCTATGCCCAGACTACCCATCTTGTTAATAAGCATCTTATGTGGGAAGGTGTCGAAGACCTTGCTGAAATTGAGGTAAGCAACATTCACTGCCCCCCACCCCATTTACTTCCTTCATCACCCAGTCAAAGAAATCTATCAGATTCATGTGACATGACCTCCCACTGTGAATCCATACTACCTAGAGTCCTGGGCACCGATGGCTTGTAAATGTTCCACTATCCTTTCTTTAAGCAGTGAGTGCATGATCTTCCCAACTACTGATGTGAGGCTGAGTGGCCTATAGTTCCTTGCCTCCTTCCTACTGCCAGATATGAGTAGAGGGAGCACATATGCCCTCCTCCAGTCCTCTGGCACCAGTCCTGTGTTGAATGACTCTGCGAACATGGCTGCCAGAGGTTGAAACATAGAAATTGTCAGCAGTGAGCTGGCTCGGTGGCGCTGAGGGTTGAGGCACTGGTAGCACTGGTAGCCACACCGGCAACCCAGGTTTGGGAACAGACTCGGGCATGCTGCCCAGAATGGAGGGGGGGTCCACATCCAGGGCATTAGACTGCCTCCATGGAGGTGGAGACAGTTACCCCACCCATTGCAAGTTTGTGGGCTGTGGGGCATAAAACTGGAGGAAAGAGACAGAGCTAGCAGGCTCCATGATGGCCGGCTGTGCCCGCAGTGACCCCCGTCAATCTGGATGTCATCTTCCAGGGGTGGGGGAGGCCAGCGCCCCTCACCACGGGCCCTGTCACAGATGGGATAACCTGTGGGGGATGGCTGGGTGGGATGGGTGTGAGGAAGCCTGGCTGGAGAGATGAATCCCCTCAGAGGGAGGGGCCAGAGACACCTGCCCACTCCAAGGAGAAGCAGAAAAAAGTGTATATGGAAAAAAAAGAGAAATTATCAGCAGATAAGGACAGCTAGGCCCATCCAATCTGACCGCAAGCCATGTACTTGACTACAGCATCTGACCCTCCCTCTGCTGTACCTCTGTGGTTCTCCCATGCCTGTCCCATGCATGTTTAACTCCCTCCACAGTACTTGCTCCTACCACCTCCAGTGGCAGACCATTCCATGTGTCCACCACCCTCTCTGTGAAAAAAAAAATCCTCATATTCCCTCTTACCCTGCCATCTTCCAATTTCATGTTCTGCCCCCTCATTCTTGTATTCCTCCTGTACTGGAAGATGTCTTCCCCTTGTATCTTGTTTATACCCTTGAGGTATTTGAATGTCTCTATCAGTCTCCTCTCTACCTCCTCTCCTCCAGTGAGCACATATTCCAGTTCCTTAATCTCTGCTCATTTGTTATGTGGTGCAAACCCTGTACCAACTTAGTCACCCTGCTCCAAACCATCTCCAGCCTGTTTATGCCCTTTTGAAAGTGCAGCCTCCAGAACTGCACATAGTACTCCATGTGAGGCCTAACCAGGGTTTTATATAACATCATCACTACCTCCCTCCTTCTGCTGGTGATACTCCTGCTCATGCACTCCAGCAAGTCTCCAACCCTCCCTGTTGCCTTTATAGTCTACTTTGACATTTTTAAATCATGTAAAATTATAACCCCCAGTTCCCTTTGTTCTTTGGTGGCTGTGAGAAACTGTCCCCCCCATCCTGTAGCTGCCCTCGGGGTTTCTATGCCCTGGTGCATAATTTTGCACTTCTTTGATTTAAACCTCTGTTGCCACTCCTCAGACCATTTCTCAAGCCTGCCTAGGTCCTTTCTCATTTTCTCCACCCTTTCCAGAGTATCCAACCTGTTGCAGATCTTGGTGTAATCTGCAAACAGGCAGACCTTTCCTTCCAGCCCCTCTGCAATGTCACTAATGAAGACATTCAACAGAACTGTCCCAAGCACTGATTCCTGCGGTATCCCGCTGGTCACCCCCTCTCCCCAGATTGTACCTTATTTACCACCGCCTTCTATCTCCTGTCTGTTAGCCAGTTTCTAACCCCTTTTACCACCTTGTCTACCATGTCCAGACTACCAATCTTGTTAACAAGCCTCTTATGTGAGACAGTGTTGAAAACCTTGCTGAAATTGAGGTAGGTGACGTCCAGCCTCGCCCCCAATTAACTTCCTTCATCACCCAGTCAAAGAAATCTATCAAATTCATCTGACACAACCTACCTGCTGTTATACCTGACAAGGATTTTATATAATGGCATCACTACCTCCCTCCTTCTGCTAGTGACACCCCTGCCTATGCACACCTTGTAATTTTTTCACATTTTGACCCCACATTTTCAATATAGTCTTCTTATCAGTGTACCTCATAAACCCCACAGGTGAAAATGAATCCATGGAAAAATGCCATTCTGAACCACAGGTGCGGAAATTAATTTTGTGCAGGATGTGTGAAATGACAGCTGTACTGTACATGAGGTAGTGTGAAGAAATGGCTAAGTTGAAAATCTGGAGTCAAAATATAAAAAATTGGAAAAGTTACGAATGTGCCTAGGAAAATTTCAATGAGCACATGTAACTCTGTCGTTTGTTGGTATTTTTGCTCCAAATTTTTAACCTGGGCTTTTTGGGACCCTGCTTCATGATTAGCGATGCTATCATTTTGTTACTCAATCCCAAAAGGGGATTTTGCACAGCGACTGAGCCATTCCATGCCACAGGTACAAGAACATGTGTTGGGCAGGATGTGAGAAATGACAGCTGTACTGTTCATGAGGTAGTGTGGAAAAATGGCTATGTTGAAAATATGGAGTGATAGTAAAAATTTACTAAGTTACACTTATGCACAGGAAAATTTAAATGAACTTACATAACTTGGATGTTTGTTGGTATTTTTGCTCCAGATTTTCAACATAAGCATTTTGGGATCCCGCCTCATGAACAGTGGCACAATCATTTCAGTACTGTATCCCAAAAGGTGGTTTCACATAGCAACTGAGCCATTCATTCTGTACCACAGGTGCAAAAATATGCATTGGGCAAGATGTGAAAAATGACAGCTTTACTGTTCATGAGGTGGTGTGAAACAATAGCAAAGCTGAAAATTTGGAGTCTACATATTAAAAATAACAAAGTTATGTGTGTGCGGCTAAAAATTTCAACGAGTGAACGTAACTCGGCCATTTTTTGGTAGTTTTGCACTAAATTTTCAACATGGGCTTTTTGAGACCCCACCTCATAAACAGTGGTATTTTGTTTAATTTATCAGCACCAAAAGGAGATTACCTGCAGTGACTGCGAAATAACCTTTCGGGACTGAATAACAAAATGACAGTGACGGTGTTCATGAGGTGTGGTTCCCAAGAACCCCATGTTGAAAATTTGGTGCAAAAATCTCCAAAAACTGGATGAGATATCAACATAAGTTGAAACTGCCATTGACAGCATTTATACACTTACAGCACTTACCTTTCAGTTTGTGGTTCAGCTTTGAAGAGTGCAGATGTGTTCCGGTCCACAGAAGTTCGCAGCCGCCAACCTCCAGAGGCAAGTATGGGGTAAGGGGGGATGCGGGGAGGTGGGTGTGCAGAGGGAAGGTTGGGATTGGGAGGGAGATGGTGAGACAACAAGGGACAATTTTCTTTTTTACAGGGTTAAAAATATCATAAAGACATTGGAGACGGTTTTCTTTTTTTTATGGACAGTAATGTTTTGGGACACTGGGGGTGGACTCCCCAGTGTTTGACAGTGGTGGTGGGGGTACTAACAATTGGGGACACTGGGAGTGGGCTCCCCAGTGGTCCCAAACTGTTGGGGGGTGTTCTTCCTTTGCCAACACAGGGATTGGGACCCCAAATGTTGGCAAAGATAAGTGGATTGACTGTGGCAGCAGTGGCATCTGACACTGGGAGTGGGCATCCCAGTATCAGATTGTACAGTATTAATAAAATATTATTTGAGGACAGTGGGAGTTGCCTCCCCACTGTCCCACAGTGCTGGGGGCAGGGGATACATGACAGGGTGGTGGTGCCACTATGCACCAGGGATGAAGGACAATGGGCTCACTGAGGTTTGTGTGGGGGGGGTGCCACTAGACAGCAGGGATAAACAAGGTGGGAAGGAAGGAATTACATTGGGCTACAGTTGCATCCAGCCCCACTAGCGTGATTGTGCTTAAGTGAAAGTGCCTTCAGGCATTGTAAACTCCCAGCCAGTACAGAGCATAGGCTGCTGAAGTGAAGCATGTGTTTAATTATTCTGTGAGGGAGTGCAAGAGAGAGAACAGCTTGCAGGCTGGTTGGCTTATGCCTTATGCAAATGAAAGAAATGAAGCACTCTCATTGGTGCGCTTTATTTCTTTGAACTAGAGAACAGCTTCCATCTGTGAAACTGAGAGTAGTGTCACACTCTGGTTGTGTTCTCATTAGTCTGTGAGGGATGAACCCACTGTAGAGTGCTCTGCATTGGACTCGTTCCTGACACACCTCTGAAATGTCGTTCTGCCACAAGATGTTTCTTGTGCACATGCAAGGAAACATAAAAAGTATAGATTAGTAGCAACTGTCCATGACTGTAGCATGTCTTGAATGATTGCTGGGATGTTAGTTGATGTGTGATCTTTCTTCACTAGCCTAACATTTCAAAGTGCAGACCTGGAGTGATTGCCAGATTGTGGAGGGATGAAGGAAGAGCTAGTGATACAGGGAGAAAAGGAGGACTCTGCTACAGGAGACATAAGCCAGAACCACCAGCACCACTGTCTGTATCATCACCAAATGATGGGTCTGATGGAATCACAGGCACAGACCCAAATGATTTAAAAATCTGGGAATGTTTTACCTTTAGGCAGTACATTAAGGAGGTGGTTGATAAATCTGCCAGAGACTCCCCCTGTTGATAGTCATTCTGCACAGTATGTGCACTGCCTTTATGTTATCTTCTTTAGTAACAAGAAATGCAACCATACCATGCTCTTGCTGCTACTGACAACACTCAAATGGCTGGTGTCACCAGGTCCACCACCTTTCTTTTCACCCCATTAGCCTTTCTTCTTGGGTCCTGCATCTGCGGGTTTTCCCCTTGCACCACTGGTGTCCTGGCAACTGGTTTATTGTTTCAGTCTAAGCTGGGATGGAGACTGCAGAACAAAGTGCTCAAGGGTAGCTTGGGGGGGCTATATCCTTCTTTCTCCTGTCACTGCGATCTTGAGAGGTTGAGATTTTTTGCCACCAAACTTTCATGCTTTATGCTCCCGCTGTACTCCCTATACTCCGGTTCATCATCAAGTCTGCCTAGGTTAGCATCCCCAGATGATGTATCAGTGGAAAATTCATCTCCTGGTAGAAAGTATTCAAACACAAATTAGTGTGCCTCCTTCTCATCTGCACTGACAAGTTTTAAACTACTGGAGACAGGCCAAGGAACAAAAGGTGTCACAGTACAGGAGGACACAGTACTGGAAATAGTTGTACAACTGGCTGTGGCCACAGTTGTAGTAGTGTCCAGTGTCACTGTAGCAATACTGGTGGTCACCATGGTTACAGTGACAGATGTGGTCTCAGTCACAGTGGTGGGAGTGGTCCGGATCAGAGTGGCAAGAGTGACTAGCAGGGTCACTGTTGCAGCAAAACTTGGGATGCTTGTTGTAGTGGATGGGTGGTGGATCAGAGCAGTTGTGGCTATTGAGGAGGATGTCTGCATCCTGATGGTACTTGTGGCACTGGCAAAGGATGAAGAGGACACATGCACATTGATAGTATCAGTGGCAGTTACTGACAGTGTTCTGCTAGTAGCACTACTAGTCATTTAAATAGTACTTTTATGTTTTTTTCCCTGTTGTCAGCCTACATCACACTGGTGCTGGTGGAGACTGCAGACTTTGATGGAGTAAAACAGTTTTGTATGGAGAATGCACCCTGAATATCACTCTGCAGTATACTCACCCCCTCTGGTTGCTTGCTGCTCTACACCTATTGCAGCTTTGCTGGGGCTGCTGGACCAACTATGCTTTCTTGCACTATTCCTCATAAAAAAAGCATTCAATTTAAATTACTAAGAATCATACTAAGAATCAGAGAGAGGCAGAAGGCTGAGAGGCCCATGGTGCTTCATACTTTACATATAGTAATTTAAGAGCTTTCCAGATCTCATATCTGTCCAATCTATTTTTGAAGATGTTCTTATTGTTACTAACAATAATGTTCAAGGGCAGCATATTCCATGGCCTAACAACTTTCTGAGAGAACTAGTAAGCCCTTTTCTTTGTATTACACCTATTTCTTGTGAGTTGCAACAGATGACCTCTAGTGTTAACCTGAATTTGCTTAAAATCTAAGCCACATTCTGCTGATAGTTATGGCTCATGAATGATGTCCCACGTAAGTAAGAGATCGCCCCTTACTATCCAGTCCTCTAATGACATCAAATCAAATTTAGATAATCTATCCTCATACAAAAGATTTTTAGTGGAAACTACAGACTTAGTAACTCTTCTCTGTACTTTCTCAATTCTAACTATGTCTTTCCTTCTGAAGGGACTCCATAACTGAGAAACAAAGTCAAAATGAGATCTTATATATGCTCTATACAGAGGTAGCAAAATATCAGTTTTTTTTTATGTTATATTATGGCGAATAGCTCACCATATTGTGTTTGCTTTACTGATAGTATTTGTAATATGAATATCAAAATTTAGACATGAGTCAACAGTAATCCCCAAATCTCTTTCACTGACTTTGCTAGTTAGTATGTTATCATAAAGATGGTATTGTTTATTTTGATTATTTTTTCCAAAGTGCAGAACACTGCATGTGAAAGTGTTAAAACGTAGGTTCCATTTTATGGACCAGTCCTCTAGTTTACTCAGATCCTCCTGAATAATCTTGTGATCAACTGAGCTCATACAGATGTTGGCGATTTTACATTCATCTGCATATTTAGTAATATTGCTTTGAGTGTTAATGGACAAATCAGATATAAAAACCTGGAAAATTAATGGAGCCAAAACAGATCCTTGTGGAACACCACTCCTTACATCTTTCCAGATAGATGCATGACCATCATTTATCACTCTCTGATTCCTATCAGATAACCAATTTGAAATCCACTTGGTATATACAGACTCAATATTACAAAGCTGTAACTTCTGGATTAAAGCCCAGTGTGGTGCAGAATCAAAGGTTTTTTTTTTAATCCAGAAAAATAACATCACAGGATTTGCCCTTGTCTAAATTTTCACTTATGAAGTTATAGAAGCTCACTAGATTAGTTGAACAAGATCGACCTTTCATAAACCTGTGCTGGGATTGATCAAGGCCTGACACAACTGGGGTCAGTACATCTTTAATAATACGCTCCAACATTTTACAGAAAATAGGGGTTAAACTAATAGGGCAGTAATTATCCAGTGAGCTCTTAGTTCCCTTTTTAAACAGGGGAATCACATTTGCTTGTTTCCATCCAGAAGGCACAGCACCTGTATTTAAGCTTTTATCAAAGAGGAGTTTAAGAGGTACACATATTATTATAAAATATAGTCACTCAAGTCATTGCAGCAATCCTAAACTGACAAGTCTCACTTACTTATAATCAAATCTGACTAGTAAAGTTTCAGGAAACAAAATTCTGAACTTCTTCTTGGGCAGAAAACTACAAACTTATGTAAAGTCCCCCTAGTTTGGGGGCTTACCTTTGGCCCATTAGCTCCTATTTTCTGCTCCTCTGTATAGTGCCTCCTTAAATGCCTGCAGTTTTTTTTTGTGCAGCCTAAGTCCTTCTGTGCCTGTGGACCCCAAACATAGCCCCAGTGTGTAATTCCTACCCAGTTGGGCTCAAGAAACAGCAGTGCTTCCCTGCTGCTCAAATTCAGCACCTCCAGTGCCAAGGAGACTGCGCATGTACAATGCTGCACCTTTGATCTCCTGACCACTTGATTTGCAGTCGAGTGGAAGAGTGTTTGGCAGTCCTGGTGTCCCTGTCTGCAAAGTGGTACCTGGTGACCACAGTAAGGGCCATGAGAGTCAATTCTTTAAAATAATTAAAAAGATCCAAAATGCATTAGTGATCAGGGATCATAAATATTAATGAGCAAGAGCCCTGATCCTACTGAATATTCATGAAGGTGTTCCTGCCCTCAGGGAACTGTGTTTTCAGTGGCTGCTGAAAGGAAAAATAAATTGTAAATAAATTAAATGATGCAGCTACTGTATAAAAGATGTAAAAGGGGGGAAGGTGTTGAAATAAATAAATGATTAAATCCTGGCTGCAGCAGTATTATTAGGACTCAGAGAGACAGCCTGCCTGCTGCAACAGAGGGTTACAAAATATTGGCAGCAGTGACAAGCAAATGGACTAAGATAATTTCTCAAGCTGGGCAGCGACTACAGGGACACACCAGTGGTTATTGAACCATGGGGCAATTGGGCAATTATAATAGTTATTCTGGCTGCACCAAGACTTGGGTCTGTGTGTTCAGCAGCCATTACAAAGCAGCAACAACCAATCGAAAAGATAGGATTTTCAAGCCAGGATTGTAGCACTTTTGCCAAAGCTCATGGAAAACTTCCAAGTGCTTCTCAGGAACTGCAGGGACCTAAATTCAGGCACCAAAACAGCAATCCAACTGTGCATCTTGGATGCTTAATAAATAATTTATTCTTCTGATTGACAAGCCTTCCAACCAATCAGAGCCAAAGCAACCAATAGCTTCAACGAATGGGGAGCCTCATGAAAACACCATAAAAGACTCTGTTTCAGCAGATTTTTCAGATTCAAGTGGGAGTCCCCCACAGGGGTGGGGGTTCAGGTCCCCAGAAATCCAAATGGGCCTGGTGATACAGGGTAAGCCTCACCACATAGATGGGGGTTTTGTTCTTCTTGGTTCTATGTGATAATGGCGATTGCAGAAAGGTGATCGCTGTTAGGGAGAGTGTACATCAGCAAAAATCAATTTTGGAAATGTACACTTGCAGCACAGACCAAAAGGGCACCAAAAACATTGTTTTTTTGTTTATGTGGGGGCTGTGCCCCCTGCACACACCCCCAAGGGGGGCTTCTCCCCTGCACCCCCCTACTAAAGGATTCTCAACTCCAGGGGGGCGCATGTCAGAGGGTGAAAACAAAACAAAAAAAAATCCCAGATCAGCAGAAAAACTATTGATGCACCCAGCATCAAACCCGGCACCCTTCCAACCCTAGCCTGCCATGAACCCACCATGCCACATGGCCAGCTCAGCAGCCCACCATCACCACACTATGCCTCACAAATCCTCCCTCTCCTTCTGCCCATCGCAAGGCATACTCGCTCCCCCTGATCTCATGTACATATAGCGACAGGATGTCATTATAGTCATATTCGCCCCCCCGTCTAGCAGCCCTGTGAACAAGCATTGCTTTTGAGTCTCCCTTTTTTGTAAGCGTTCAATAGCAGGTGCCCTTATCACAGGATACTGTTCTTCTTTGCCAGAATTTAAATTAGTTTAGTTTAATATAAAACCTGATAGCCTGGGGGTTGCAAGAGAATGTCCTCCAGGGGCTAGCCAAATCCCTTCCACATTTGGGAAAAACATGGGACCTGCAACTTGATGACAAGCTAGCTGTGAGAGAGCTGAACCTGCCTCAGTGGTGAGAGAACTGAAGACTTCAGGAACCTTTGATGACAGCAAGCCATTCCATGAAGATGCCTAAGTGAATAGACTTGTACTCCCCCTCCCAGTGCAAGTAAAGAGAAAGCTCCTTGGGGTTGCAAAGCCATATAGACTTGTTAACTGTTTGGAACTGTTCATTGGTCTACACCCTGCATCTGCTGCATTTAATCATTGCCCAGCACAGGTGGACCTATATGAGATAAGGGGCCTGGAGAGGTTCAAATTGTATAAATGTGCTGAAATGTGTTTAAATTGCTAAAATGCCTACAGGACTGGAAGGGGAACACTAAGCTCTGGGGCTCATCCTACCTTTGCCTAGGAGGTCCAGTATTTTGTTCATTTATTGTCAAGACATCCGGTGGAAGCTGTGAATCCCAGCTATTTGCCACATGGGACTGAGACATTAAAAGTTGTGTTTTTGCAAGAACTACTGTAATTGCTCAAATTACTAAAAGTGAAAGAAATGGTATTGGTAGAAGAACTTTTGTTTGGATATGGGATGTGAGAACTGGGTCACCCTTGCCTTAGGGAACAAGTACCCATCAAAAGATTTCTGTTGGAAAGGACCATAGTGGCCATGCTGGCCCATGGTTGAAGCATTTATAGAAATAAATGTGCTGAATGTTAAAGAAATTGTAAATGTGCTTAATGTGCTAGGATTATAAACATACTGAATGTTAAAGAAACTGTAAATGTGCTGAATGTGCCAGGATATAGATGTGCTGGATGTTCAGAAAATGAGAAATGTGTTAAGTGAAAAGTAACCAGCTGGTTACACTGTAGGTGCTTTAGCTTGGGGGGAAGCACCAATTTCAACATGCAGAACCCTCTCCCTGCACAAGCCTCAGAAAGTAAAAATAGTTCAAGTGTTTAATGTCTTTCAAGTTCAAGTTTTAATCTGCTGAATTTAGCTGGCCATCATACAGCTGCACCAATCCTCAGACCAGCACCTTTAACTGGACTTTGGTTACTGGGTACCCAGATTTAGGTTGGGATTGGGGGGTCTCATACCAAAGATCAGAACTGGTACCAGTGTGGGTATAATGTATACTGTATCATCTGATTTATGCAGTTTGGCTAGATAGCCAGGGCTCTGGTCATCTTAGAGTTTGGTACAATATGTGATTGTCATTTGATTTAAAAATGCAACTTATCTATCCATCTGGAGAGTTTCACCAGCAATAACCAAAAAAAAAATTGTTCTAATGTAAATATTGTAAATACTGTACTGCATAACCTCTATTCTTTCTTTCCCTCATTCCTAAGTCCTTTCCCTCTGTAAATACATTGTTCATTGTTATTTTTGCAGATACCTTTGCCATGAGTATATTATTAGGATCCAGTCAATAAATGGTAACTGTATTGAAATGTTGGGAAATGTTATCGGGTCATGTGTTGGGCTAACTTATGGTTATAGTGGGTGGGTACATCATCCCAGGGGGTTGTACCAGATCCTTGTCAGCTCACTTAAAGCTATACTCTTTGTGGAGGCACTGTGTCAATGAAATACCTTGGATAACAACCAGTTTAAAGAAGATCTTGGGAATCCAGAGCCCTCAGCCTTGTATGGGCCCACAAAGCAGGGGTAGTAGCCCCTAGAGTAGTGCCAGCTAGGGGTTACACTTAGAAAAATGTCTTGAGTGCACAGCCATGCACACACACAGAACAGAAAAACAGCTTACTAAAGTGGTGGTTGTCTGCTGACTAGTCCCACCCTACCAACTACAGTGCATGCACTCGCATTTGTACAAGTGGCAATGGAGGGAACTGAGCCCAGGTTTCTCACAAGAGATATGTGATATTAAATTAAATTTAAATCATATTTATTATGAAATCAAGTCACTCAAGTGACTGCAGCAATGCTGAGCTGAAGAGTCTCATGTGCTAATATTCAAGTCTGACTAAATTCTCAGAAAAAAATATTTGTTTTTAAATGTTTCCTTGAGTACACAGCCACAGACTTAGAAAAAAGTATTGAGTGCACAGTTACACACACACATACACACACACACACACACACACATACACAACAGAAAAGCAGCTAACTGAAGCAGTGAAAGTCAGCTTACTAGTCCCACCCTACCAGCTGTGGTGTACTCGCTCTAGCACAAGTGACCGTGGAGGGATCTAAGTTGAGGTTCCTCAAAAATGTGTGATATTAAATTTAAATTACATGTGTTTATGAAATCAAGTAACTCAAATCACTGCAGCAATGCTTAGCTAACAAGTCTTACTTACAAATATTCAAGCCTTACTAAATTCTCAGAAAAATTCATTTTTAAATTTCTCCTTGAGAACACAGTTGCAGTCTTAGAAAAATGTTTTAAGTGCACAGCTGTGCACACACACAACACAGAAAAACAGTTAACTGAAGTAATGGAAGTCAGCCAGCTAGTCCCACCCTGCCAGCTACAGTGCAGAGAGCTGGGGTTAGGCACCTGCAAAACCCGCAACCGCAGGGGACCACACATGCAACTGGGGCCCATTTTACCACCTTTAAACTGTTTTGGGGCTTTTATGAGCTGCAAATTGCATCTGCAAATGTCACCCTGCCTTTCTATCTCTTCACCCCTGCCCCACACCTTACAGCCTTTCAGTCCCATTGCATTATGCTGAGCCCCACCAGCTGTGACACCTCCGTGATGATTGGAAAATGGGTGTGTCTCAGTGCTCAGGAGCTGGTGCCAATGAAACCCTGGCTGGCTGATTTTAATTCATGCATGCCATTCAAAATGTCCTTGTACCAGCTGTGGATAGCTGCTGCTGCTTTGTAATGCGGGGTGAAAGATTTTAGAGTCTGTATGGTCTGCCTGTGCTGGTGCCCCCCAACTCAGTACTGTGCAAGGAGGCCATTGTCCCTGGGTTTTTTGGGATGCTGCTGCTGAGTGGAAGTGTTGCCCTTGGTGTTGTTTCTGCTGTGAGTGAGCAGGGTCAGTGTGATGGGGGATGAGACCAGAGCTTGAGTGGAAGATCAATCAATTGCACCAGCCATTTTGAGCAGCATGGTGTGGTGGTGGAGGTTGGGACAGGAAGCTGCTATATTTACTTTTCTTTGTTGTCCCTAAATCACTCTGCCCCCACTGGTGTATGCTGCAGACTCAGTAGAGGAGTTGTTAGCCTGATGATCCCTCCCCTCACAAACTCTGAAACCACCTGGTAGCAGAGAGAGAGAGAAGCACATTAATTACCCAGTTACACCATTTCTCCATAAATAAAAAAAAAATCACTGTTTCACCTTCTCCAGCAAATAAGGTAATCTACAGTACTGTTATCTGCTGATCATGTGTGCTGCTGTAACAGATTTGCTAAATCTGCTGGTCTGACTTCTTGAAAAACATTGAAAAAAACACGTGGAGAGAGATACAGAGTTGGACCACATCAGGTTAGCTCAATCAATATTTTAACTACCTCATGCAATGCTTGAATTTGCAAAGCAGCTGTAAAATGCTTAATAATAAAGGTACTGTATTTGTTTATGCGGTGCTGGATGTGGTATTGGTGGTATCTGGTGCTTGCTATCTGTGGCAATGTTGTGAAGGAAGTAGAATTGCTGACAAACAGAGACAGAGATATGTGCGTTTTTTTTTATATTTGCCCCATAGAAAAAACTAAGCTCACATATTGTGCGATTAGTGACTATAGGTCCACCAAAAACAGATATTGAATGTCAAGGATGGAAATGTGATTTGATATGAAGCATCTACAGCACAATGCACAGGTATCTTTCTCTGAGATCAGTTCACTTGCAACAAGACTATTGGAGTCTCTGACAGCAGAGACAGGAATAAAAAGAACAGGCTAATCTAGTGTGTAATGAGATTTAAAAAAAAAAAACAGACCTGAAAATAGAATGAGTGAAAAATTGGGATTATTTTATTAGCTGTCACTGTCTGTTTACCTTCTCTTTGGTATAAATGGTAAATACAGATACAGTAATTTCAAAAGTGGTGACAGTTTCAGAGTTGTCTCTTCTATGGCACATTGCTTTGCCAATAGCATGATTTTGTTGTTTTGACCTGTCACTGAAACTGATATTTTGAAGTGGGTCCCCAAATATTCTACGTAAAAGGAATTTTTGATGTGCTATTTTAATGCTAACAATAATTCTCCTTGTAATTTGAGTAAAACATGTGCCAAATGTAAAAAGATAACTGCATGGGGGGAACCTCTCATTAATTTTGCTGTGGGCCCCCCAAATCCTAAAACTTGCCCTGACAGTGTACTTGCACAAGTAGCTGTGGATGGACCCGAGCCTGAGTTCCTTTGAGGAATATTTCTGATATTAAATTCATATGCAACCCTTACCCCAGCCAACAGCAGCACCTTGCAACCAGGACCCCTGTAACTTGTACACAGACAAGGCATCAAACCACCAGTTGGCATAACAATAGGCATCATCCCTGGCACTAGGGCAAATACCTGGCTGGGCATCTAAGAGGTTGGGGGTTAGAGCGTAAAATAACATTTATATTTAAACTGAGTTCTGGGAGAGGTGCTAGGGCTATGCTATGTCTCCTAACTGAAGGGACCCATGAATAATTTCACACTGGGAAGCACAGATGGAATGTCCACTACTAGAAACGGGATTGTACAGCGTGGCTTCATTGTGACACAGATGGAAAGCAGAAAAGGGGTGGTACTCAAGGTTGGCACTGTACATTACAGACAATCAGCAAACACTTTTCTTTTCCAGCACAACACAGTTTGGGCTTTCCTACATTTTTTTATTCACAGAACCATGAACAGTCCATCCCTCTTTGCTAGGGACCTCAAGGACATTATTTTTCCATAAGTGTCTATAATGTGGGGGTTTCCACACACTTAAAACATTATATTCCTCCTGACATGATGGGTTAGTTAACACCCCCAGGGTAACCTTATGCCCTTCTGGTAATAAGTTAGCCCTGAATGGAGTTTTAGGTGAGGTACTGCCCACCCTGGCACAAACCAGCCTCTGCCATTCTATCTGAGTTACATAAACAGAGCCTTCAACCCGCTCAGATTGCAAAAGGTATCTACACTTTTAAATTCCTTATTCAGCACATTTTTGTGATGATATTTGGGGCCCTGAGTGGTATATTCTAGCCTTGTCTCTGGGCACATACACCACTAGATGACTCCCTCTAAAACACTTCCATGAAGCTGTACTCATGGTTTGCTTGTCCCTTTGTTACAGACATGGACCTTGGAAGAAACACACTTCTCTCCTTTTCTGGTAGCTTTCACTGAGACTCTCCATCTCTGATATGGGCAGTTGGGCAGCCTTCTGGTCTTTCAGAGGATTGCCTCTTGGACCCATTGGATCTCACAGTCCCATCCTCTTCTCATAGAAGTGACCCACTGGGGTCTCAGAATTACAGGTCTCCACCACTTCCCGTGGTACTGTTGTGTCTCACACACTGGGGTGAGAAAAAAATGACCAGAGTTCCTTCACCCACCCTCAGGGTGGGCTGATAGGCACCTCCATACTGGGAGCACCTCTTTCCATTACTCACACATTCAGACACTCTCCTCAACTGCACCCAACATTCTAAACTGTTCCCTTAGCAACTGAGTCCACTGTGCCTCAGACTGATGCAAGAGTTCTGAATGACCTCACTCATTTCAATCAATCAATCAATCAATCAAAATCTTTATTCATTCAGGCGAACATCATTGAGCGTAGCTCATTTACAAGATGGACCTGAGTGGTCATACAAAGAAGGATACAAGTTTTGTACAAAGACATGAAAATAAAATAACATTAATACAATCAATTAGATGAGAGATATATACAAAATTTACAGATATACAAGGCACAGTAACAATAACTTAAAACCTGTAAAAATGAAGAGGACATTCGATATAGGAGGGCTAATATTCAGATAGTAGGGCTTCTGTAGGCTTTTTATATGAAGTGGGATAACTGACAGGGTAGAAGAATGGAAACCAACATAGTGGATTACAGAAGGAGGGGTGGTGGTTGGGTGAGACTAGGCTTTATGGAAGCAGTTGCACAGTTCTGGGAATAGGGTGGTGTATAATTTTTTGAAGGATGATAAGGGTAAGAGGGTATTCAGATTCATAGATTTTTGGAGTGAGTTCCAGATAAATGCTAGGGAATAGCTGATAGCAGCCCTCCCAAACCGGGTGCAGGTATTGGGAATCTTTAGCATAATGAGCTTATTGATCCTTAGGGTGTATGGCCTGGATGTGATTCGGGTGAAACAGTCTGAGATGTAGGAGGGGAGTTTGTCTGATAAAGCTTTATAGATCCAGATTGTAGCATTCTTTTTTCTTCTGTGCTGTAGGGATGTCCAATTGACTGCTTTGTAAAGAGAGCAATGATGGGTGCAGGAGGGAAGGTCTGTAATAAATCTAATGGCTCTATGATACAGGGTGTCCAGTTTATTTAAGAGGGAGAGGGAGCAGTGGCCATAGAGGAAATCAGCATAATCAATGAGGGATAGGAATGATGCCTGGATTAATCTTTGTTTGGAGTCTCTGGTAAGGTAGTGTTTTATTCTATAAAATAGGCCAAGTCTTTGCCTCAACTTTTTTAGGAGCTCTTCAACGTGGACAGAGTAGTCAAGCTTATTGTCAATCCAGACTCCAAGATATTTGAATTTATCCACAAATTCCAGATTTTCTCCAAATAAGGTGGATAATTGTGGGGTGGTGAATGATGGGGTAGTGGAAGAGCAATTCTTGGTGGCAAAGAACATAGCTTTTGTTTTTTTGGCATTTAGAAGTAGTTTTTTTTCCAACAGGTTGTGTTGTAGGATGGAGAATTCTGACTGTAACAGTTCACAGGCTTTTGATGGTGAGGGATTACTAACAAATAGTACAGTATCATCTGCAAAAGGTGAATGTTAGATTGAGAGAGTTGGAGTCAATGTTATTGATATAAATGGCAAGAGGATGGGGCCCAGGATAGAGCCTCATGTACACCTCTTAGTAGTGGTTTAGAGGTAGATAGGTAACTTTCATTTTACCAGTTGTAACCTTCCAGAGAGATAGCACCTGAACCAATTGAGAGAGTGAATCAAGGCTTCATGGAGCTAAGAGAGGAGATTAATGATTCATGATCCACTGTGTCAAATGCTTTACTCAAATCCAGGAACACAGCACAGGTACTATTCTTTTATCCAAGGCAGTCTGCCAATCGTTAGTGACTTTGGCTAGGGCAGAGATGGTGTTGTGCATTGATCTAAACCCAGATTGTGCTGGATTTAGGAGATTGTTGGTGTCAAGGTAGGCCCTTAACTGAGAGTTTACTAATTTTTCAAGCATCTTGGACAGTACCGGTAAGATGGAAATGGGGCTGTAGTTGTTAAGGTCCATGGGATCACCTGATTTAAGCAGTGGAACTACTTGAGCTGTCTTCCATATAGAGGGGATGGAACCAGTGGCTAGGGAAAGATTGAAGAGGTGAGTGAGGGGGGCAGCTAAGGCATGCAGTGCTACTTTAAGAAAGTAGGGATCCAGGGAGTCTGCACCTGCACTCTTAGTTGTGTCTAAATTGGATAGGAGGTCATCTACTTTTTAAGGATATTGGTTCTGAAGGAGAATGTGGAGGCAGCCTTTGGGCCTACAGTAGATTGAAGTTTTAATGATGATCTCAAGAGATTTGCAGGTGAAGAGTCAAAGGCTAGGCCAGCTGTAGTGAAATGGTCATTAAGGCATTTAAGATTTCTTGCTTGTCAGTGATTTCTATGTCACTTAGGAGCAGTTTGGAGGGTAAGGCAGGGGTAGAATTTTGACCTAGGATTCCCTTTATGGTACCCCAGAACCTGGATGGGTTATTATAGGAGGCATCCAATTCAGCTCTATAGAAGGCAGCTTTGGCATATCTTATTTGTTTAGTGCAAGAATTTCTTGCTTTTCTGAACTGAATTTCTCACTCAGTATAGCTAGGTAAACAACGAGAGGTCTAAAGAGAGCTTCTAATAAACTCTCTACCAGCTCCCCACTACCTTCCTAGTCTAACACTGATGGGATTCTAGGAACTAGGGCTGTGCAGGTACTGAATATTATTTCCCAAATATCACAAGTAATGCACTTTATGTTATTCAGATCCCGAATAACGAATAGTACACTATTCCTCCCCTACTCAGGAAGCACCTAAAAAAAACTTAGAGCCCTCCTCCCAGATCCCAGATCCAGCAAATATAGAGAGATTCCCCTTCCCCTCACCCTCAGATAGCACCCCAAACCCCTGCTCCTCAAACATTTTTGACAGGTTTTATATGTTAAAGAAAGAAACATACTTCATGGGCAACCGGCACACCTACCCCACTCCATGGCTGGCCACTGCTCAAGATTGTGTCCCCATCCCCCTAGGTAGCAGCAGCCACTACCTTCCTCACTTCTACACCTAACGGTAAATGAAAGAAAAGGCATCTCGGCATAGCCTGCCCTTCTCCACAGCCAGCTGTTTTCTGTGAATGAAACCACTATGCATGTAGCTACTGCATAGTAAAACCAGCTGATAACGTGATCAGCTGGTTTTACTATGCAAGCAAGTATGCACGAGTGGTTTCATTCATAAGAAGGCAGCCGGTTGTGGAGGAGGAAGGCTGTTCTGGTTGCCTTTGTTTTAATTTACCATTAGTGCAGGTGCGGGGGAGGCGGGGCTGCCAAGAAGCTACTGGAGTGTGTGGGGGGCACAGTCTGAAACTTGGTGGCCAGCCATGGAAGTGGGTGGATTAAAGCTGTGGTCCATTGAAGTATGTTTTCTTTCTGACATATATAACCTGTCAAATGTAGTTGTGGGGATGAGGGGTTTGGGTGCTATCTGAAGGTGGGGGGTAGGGGGATTTTCTATAATTGCCGAATCTGGGCTAGGGAAGAGGGTGGGGGGGGGGCATTGCCTTTTTTTAATGATTTTACAAAAAGACACAAATGCCGAATATTCACCAGAATATTCAGATGCATGGGCTCTGAATGCTGAATATTCAGCCCAGTATTCAGTAAATGGCATTCACACATCCCTACTAGGAACCCCAGGGGACTGAGCTGTTGCACACACACCACCAACAGTTGATCCTTGCTGTCTGCAGCAAGGGCTCTTGACTGCAATACAGGCCTCACCAACCTCCAACATCTGGACATCCTATGGGGCATGGGAGCCAGGCTTACCCCTACCTATGCTGAGGCATAGGCATGTTGCACCAGAGAACAGATGCCCACTGAAGGAACTTCAGCTTCTACCAAACAAAGTATCTTGGAACTCTTTCAGTGGCTCCAACAGACTGCCTGAAACATGCCTAGACAGAACAGCACTGAAGGCCCATACTCGAGTTAGGACCTCCAGCCTGTCTATCTCCCAGCCCTCTAGTGAAAAGTTATCTAACCTATGCTACCTACAGGGTACCTATACCCACACACATTTCAAACTTTTAAACTGTAATGATTTAGAAACATACATAAGGCATTCCTATGCATTCCCCAAACCCCAGTACTACACACTCTAAACCTGAAAAGCAGAAAAAATGTTGAACATTCTCTATTTATACATTTTTAAAACCTAAAACTCTCCAAAAGGAGGATCTCATGGAGCCCTAAACATCCTCTTCTTGTCTTCTTTTCTTCTCTCAGGCACACCTGCAAAAGAAAACATCCCAAAGCACATCCTGCAAGAAAAACAATGATTAAACCTCCCACCAGCAAGATACTGTCCAATCTCAAAAAAGATTTAAAGGGTTTTCTACAAAAGGCAGTATAAAAGTACCAAAATAAACACATAAAAACATTTGGGGGAAGGGGGTACCTACAAAGTCCCGGCTCAAAGGAGAAAAGTCCTGAGTGCACAAGGCATTCACATTCAAGAATAGTCTTTTATAAGCCAAAACCCTCTAGAAACTGTTCTTGTAACAGGCTCAAGGCCTGCTAAACTGTAGACCAGGTCCAGATGTCCCTTGGACCAAACAGTTTAAATGGCATCTTCTTTTTAACTGGGCACAGTCAAAACATAAAAAGTAAGAGGAGATTTTAGCCTACCAAGTCAGACATGAAGGCTAACTATCTGCATCACCTCTTTGGATCTGGTCAAATACAAATCTTCAGATCAGGTTCTTCCATGCCACCTCTGGACCTGGTTGCTGCAGATAAAGTTCAAGCTGGATTCACCAGGACTCAAGAAACCCATGTTGGTCTTCCCCTGTTGGCACTTGCCAGCAGACTTTTCCTCAGAGAAGCTGGCTCCCAGTGGTGGGACACTGACTCTGGCCTTCGGATCACTTTCTTTAGCTGATTGCCTGCAGAGTTGGGTGGTGGACCCATCATTTTACACCGCTTCTGATATGGCTATCTTTCAAGCTGGCAAAATGCTGGTAATGGTACTTGGGTAGTACCAATCAGGATGAGGACCATAAACTATTGTCTTATTTGGACGAACAAGTCTTTTCATGTGGACTGTTTCATGACCATCTTTATCAGTTATTCGGACTGAATCTAGATGGAGGGTGTGACCTAATCTCAAAAGCTTCAGCCTGTCATAACAGAGTTTGATTCCCATGAACATACACACTTGGGGTAATGGTAGCGCTGGCTTCTTCCCACAACCATTCTTCTCTATGGTCCTCATTGACTTCCCACATCCATCTTGGGAAAAATTGATATTTTATTCCATACTCTGCCACATCCTTGTGTCTGATCAGGCATTCCTCGTTACTGCTTTTGGGCAGACTTAACCCAGCAGCTCAGCTTGGGGGTGGCCAGACCTGGTCAAACTAGCTTTGGATGCTCTAAACAAGGAAAAAGCAGTCCATCCCTATACTTGCTACAACTTCTCTTGAGCCCTATAAAGTCTCTGGTGGTTCACTCTCAGCTAGGGCCACTGGTAGCCCATTCTCACTACCAGTTGCCTTACTAACTTGCTCCATTTCTGCTTGTTCTGCATACACTGCCCAGGAACTGATGGCTGTTTCATCCCCAGACACAGTCCACTCCTCATTATGTTCCGAGGCAGTTGCCTCTCAATGTAAAGCATCTTCTATTTCATCTTTTCTGATTAAATTTGGACGTAGGTCTGCTGCCCTCGGATCTACTGACTCAGTATCTGGCAGGTCCCTTTCAACCTTTTCTGGGGTCGAAAAGACCATTTCTGCCTGCCATAACAAGTCGCTCTGTGTCACACGCACCCTCAATAAATTCACTTAAAAGCTTCTCTGGATCTTCCTACCTGCATGCAGTTGCTTTCTGTAATGCACAGGTTAGGCCCTCACACAAAGTCCACGTCGGAGCCAGACATATAACTTTTGCCTTGACTTGCACAGTGCCACTTTCTACACACATCCCATACTGCTTCCTACGGTCTTTGCAGTGAGGAATCATTAAAATATCTCTCCCAGTTCTCATGCAGATCACATATACGTTTACTGGAAAGTTAGGTAATACAACATTGGCTGGTGCTCCTTCACATCTGTACAATCTTTCATATTGCTCTAGTTCTCTTTCTTGCTGGGCTATCCAAATCCTGGCATGAAAAGGGTACCCTGATGTTTTGCTAGCCATTTCTCTGCAAAAACAAGAATACACAAGTCCAAGTTACTGATCTGCTCTCTATTCTCTTAGCACACTGGTTTAGACTTTTTTTAAACTGCAAATGTCTTTTTCATTCAGCCCCTGCTGAAATTGCTGCCTGAATTGCACTTTATTTCAAACTTTTGTGTACAATCTCTGGTTGTTTTGTACCATTAGAACCTGCACCAACATGGTGCTTCATTGTTTGTTTACATTTGCTTTGGACTACACCCCAACATGACCACTGAAATCTTTTCTGCATCATACACACACTGCTCTGGCTGCATTAAGGTCTCTTGCCATAGCGATTTACTTTTACTGTGCACAACCTTAAAATTTGACTCAGTAAAATCACTACAGTCTTTTAAATCTTTACACTCTTCCTAGCGACTTTGCTCAGTACTGCCCAGTTAAAATGTAGCCTGTTTGCCTGCAACAAGCCACAGCTACTTTGCTCAGTCCTTCAACCCTCAGTTTACTTGCTTGCACAAACCTTTGCTGACTTTAGCACTAGATATTTACTTTGCACAATGCTTATAGTCTTTTTTCTTTGCTGCCACACTTTGTACCCAAAGAAAGTAGCTGGTTCCCTCTGATGGCTTTTGTGGTCTTCCTTGCTGATTTGAATACTGCTGGGATCAATTCAGCTGTCCAGCCCAAAGGTTGGTACCATGCACACTCGCAATCGCTCACCACTGGAGTTGCTACCTGGGAGAAACCTGATTTACTGGTTTTTGAAAGCAAACTCCAAAGTTCAATACCATGACATTGAATACTGCTGCTGCTGGTTTGAACTCCTCCCACACTCCTCACTCTCTATTCCTCAAACACTTCCTCAAAGCAGAAACTCCAGGCAATGGAGGAATTTGGGTTTGGTGGACCTATCACACAACACCAAGTAAATGAGCTGCTCTCTCTCTCTCTCCCCTGCTTGCTCTGCTTTACAACGATCATTGAGCAGGCAAATTTAAATAGCAAATTGAACTTTTTTTCCCCAGCTTGGAATTTCAACAGGCTGAAGCACTTTTAGGCAATCTTGGCACAGTTTTTATACAAGTCCTCTAGCAGCTCCACCAGTTTAACTCACAAATACTTGAAACTTCACTCAGCACTGCAGTCCTTGGCATCACAGTTTTCACAAGCACTCAAACAGCAATTTTTTTCCTCAGAAAACACAGGCAGCAAGTCTTTGGATGGCATTTTCCTTGGCACAGTTTCAGCTTTCATCACAATGATTTCTGTTATAGTGCACCACCACCAGACAGAAAGACCGTAGACACACCCTCAGCATTTGCACTGGCATGGCAACTTTTTTCCTCTCCCCCAAGATTTTCGATTGAGCCCCCAGTTTTTCAACCCTCACCCTGGCCAACAGCGGCATCTTGCAACCAGGACCCTCCTAACTTGTACACAGACAAGGCAATAAACCACAAGCTGGCATAACAATAGGCATCACCCCTGGCACTAGGGCAAATACCTGGCTTGGCATCTAAGAGGTTGGGAGGGTTAGAGTGCAAAATATTATTTATATTTACACCTAGCTCTGGGAGAGAGGTGCTAGGGCTATGTTATGTCTCCTATCTGAGGGGCCCATAAACAGTTTCACACTGGGAAGCATAGATGGAATGTCCTCTATTAGAAATTGGATTGCACAGTATGGCTTTATTCTGACACAGATGGAAAGCAGAAAAGGGGTGGTTTTCAAAGGTTGGCACTGTACATTACAGACAATCAGCAAGCATTTTTCTTTTCCAGCACAACACATTTTGGGATTTTCCTAGATTATTTCCTCACAGAACTGTGAACAGTCCATCCTTCTTTGTCAGGGACCTCAAGGACATTATTTTTCAATAAGTGTCTATTATGTGGGGGTTTTCACACACTTAACACATTACATTCCTCCTGACATGATGGGCTTAGTTAACATCTGCAGGGTAACCTTCTGCCCTTCTGGTAATCAGTTAGCCCTGACTGGAGTTTTAGGTGAGGTTCTGCCCACACTGGACCCAACCAATCTTTGCTGTTCCATCTGGGTTACACAAACAGAGCCTTCGACCCCCTCAGATTGCAAAAGGTCTCTACACTTTTAAATTCCTTATTCTGCACATTTTTATGATGATATTTGGGGCCCTGAATGGTGCACTCTATCTTTTTCTCTGGGCACAGACACCACCAGATGACTTCCTCTGAAACACTCTCATGTAGCTTTACTCATGGTTTGTTTGTCCCTTTGTTGCAGACATGTGCCTCGGAAGAAACACACTTCTCCCCTTTTCTGGTAGCTTTCACTGAGACTCTCTCCATCTATGATCTGGACAGCTGGAAAATCCTCTGGTCTCTCAGGGGACTGCCCCCTGGATCCAGTGATTCTCACAGTCCCATCCTCTTCTCACAGAAGTGACCCACTGAGATCTCAGAATTGCAGATCTCCACCACTTTCTGTGGTACTGCTGTTATCTCACACACTGGGGTGAGAAAAGTGACCAGAGATCCTTCACCCAGCCTCAGGGCAGGCTGGCAGACACCTCCACACTGGTAGCTCCTCTTTCCACTGCTCCCACTCTCACACTCTCCACTCAACTGAATCTAACATTCTAAACTGTTCCCCTAGCAGCTGATTCCACTGTGGCTCAGGCTGATGCGAGAGTTCTAAATGGCCTCACTCATTTCTCATTCAGGCTAGCTAGGTAAGCAATGAGAGGTCTGTACAGAACATCTAACAAACTCTCTACCAGTTGCCCACTACCTTCCTAGTCTAACAGTGATGGGATTCTAGTAACCCCAGGGGACTGGGTGGTTACATATATTATACTTATGATTAAATCAAGCAACTGAAGTCGCTGTAGCAATGCTGAGCTGACAAGTCTCATTCACTTCAGTCAAGCTTGACTAAATTCTCAGAAAATAATATTTTTTTAAATGTTTTCTTATATATGAAGTCAAGCCATGAACAACAATAGAAAAAAAGGTCCCTAACAGCTAACTGCACTTCATTTTCAACTACTTGCCTTGTTCTTTGTTTCCAATAACAACTAAGTCACAGAAATACATACATTGCTAATCAGAATAACCCCTGTATAACCTTCCTTACTAAATTAAGATGTTAGTGTTTAAAACACGCTACACTGTAGCTTTATTTTTTTATAAACAAAGTTCATTGAAGGTTTTTAGTATAACCTCATCTTAATAAAACACATACATAGCACTGAGAGTACATATCCCTGTCTGGGGTAGAGTTCAATTGCAAATACAACTCTAAGTAAAATTCATTTGTTATGTGCAGACAGAACTTCTTAATGGAAATATATCCAACTGATAAACATTAAGTAAACAGTGGAAAACTTAGAGACACAGAAGAATTATTATCAAAAGATGCATTTATCCTGTAGCGAGTATCTTGTTATAAACTTCTAGTGATTGTTACTGTAAGTTATTTTAAAATCATTACTGAAAGAGAGTTCCTTGATTTATTCAAGTCTAGTCATGTCAACCTATGTAGCAGTAGTCTTCCTATAGGCACTGGAAAATGACACAGTATGCAGTAATGAATACATGCAGGTGTACCAGTTGGGATAGGCATACCACTGAGTCAGTGAGCTGAGCATTCAAATGACAAGATGTGCTGCAAGCCATGGGTGCATCAACAATATGGTGCACTGGACTTGCAGGAATCAAAAGGGATTTTGCTTCCCTTGTCCATTGTTTTGAAGTCTAACTTGCAGCATTGTTAAACAGCCCTAACATAGAACTTGTGGCTGAACATTGCCACACACTGCAATAAAGTGGACAAACTGTTACAACTGCACTGGAGACAGTAAAATCAAGTGCAGTTGCGGCAATCAAGAATGCCACAACTGTGATGACACAAGGGTTTGATGCAAGCCCTGTACAACCCTTTGAAAATCCAGCGATCTATGAGATTAATGTTAGAAAAGTTATTTATATAGCACCCCTTCCCAGGGCACTGGAGCAGTGTACACATATTTAAAACAAACCTTCAGTAAATTAAAACACACATTACAGAAACATCTTACAGAAGCATCTTGCAGAGTAATTAACAATTTTTAAAATTATCTATCAAATATGACTTAAAACATAGATTACATGATTGCATTTTTAATAGTTTTATTGCACTGCATGCTAAAACTGAGGTCGTAACTAATACATATCCCCAAATCCATTTCATCTTTGATGGCCTCTAGTGCAGTACCCCCAGGGTATATTGGAATTGCTTGTTATTATTACCAAGATGCATAACCATACATTTATCAATATTGAAAATAGATTTTTTATGCAAGGCCCATGTCTCCAGTTTATTTAAAGCAGTTTGTAGAAAAAGCTGATCTTCTGAATTGTTTACTGGACATCCAATTTGGGTGTCATCTGCAAATTTTGAGAGCCAGACTCCTGACTGTACCTGCATTGATGACATATATATATATATATATATATATATATATATATATATATATATATTATATTATAAAGACAGGGTCCCAAGACAGAACCCTGGGGTATCCCACTAGTCACTCTGATATGACCAGAATATTCCCCCTTTATACAAACCCTCTGGCTTATTTCATTTAACCATGTCTCTACCCACTGAGAGACCCAGACAGGGAAACCTAAGTCCATTAAGACCTTTACCAACTCCTTGTGAGGAACTTTGTCAAACACTTTTGCGAAATACAGGAAAACAATGTCTAACAGAATTACCCGTGCCTATGGATTTGCTAACCTTATTATAACATTCCAGAAGGTTGGTTTGACATGACCTCCCACTGTAAACCCATGTTGTGTTATATCCTTCTTGCCTGATACTGATAAGAATTCTATAATGAAATCTTTGATTATACCCTCAAAAACTTTCCCTAATACTGAGGTCAGTCTAATATGCCTATAGTATGAGACCTCCTGTCTAGATCCCTTCTTGAGGATTGGGACAACCACTGCTTGTCTCCATACCTCGGGAACTTCACCTGAATCTAAGGATTTTTGAAATAGCCAGGAAACTGGGCCAAAAAGTAAATCTGCCATTTCCTTAATTACCCCTTGGGTGGATGTTATCTGACCCCTGTGCCTTATTCTGGTTAACCTTTTTGAGTCTTTTACCCACATCAGTCAATAATCCCGGTCATAGGCAAAGTTAAATAAGAAAGTTGTTAAATCTTTTTTAAAGGTTTCCACCAAGGGTGCCACCCTCAGATAGACTGGTAGTGAATTCCACAGGACTGGTGCAGCAATGGAAAATGCACAATCTCCAGATTGTTACAATCTAGCCCTAGGAACTACCAGGAGGCAATCCTTGTAGGAATGAAGAACACGAGCTGGGCAGTGATGGACCAGGAGGTCTTGCAGATAGTCTGGTCCCTGGCCACACAGGGTTTTATAGGTCAGCAAACTGACCTTGAAGGCAATCCTTCACGTTATCGGCAGCCAGTGCAGGAGAATTGGCATGGCATGGTCAGATCTAGAAATCCCAGTCAACAACATTGCCACAGTGTTCTGCACAAGCTGCAGCCAGTTGAGATTGCCTCCAGATAGCCACAGGTACAGAGCCTTGCAGTCTAGGCATGACGAAGGCATGTACCAGAGTGGTCAGGGCATCAATTAGTATCAAGGCCTGGATCTGGGTAATGTTCCTAAGATAGTAAAAGGAACTTTGGATGACATCTGAGACCTGAGCATCAAGTGTCAAGCCATTGTCCAGGACCATGCTCAGATCCCTGACTTTCATGGAGGTGGTTAAGGGAACACCTCAAAATATCAATCCAGTATCATTCCCCAACCATCCACCATCTTGTTGATGACCAGGATCCACTACTAGTATCTTCATCTTGTCCAGGTTGAGTCGTAGCTAGTTTTGAGCTATCCTGTTCTGGGTCTCATCTAAGCATCTGTTAAACACAGAGGCCGCCATCTGGTTACCAGGTGAGCAGGGCAGGTACATAGAAGCATAGACTTTGACAGTAGATAAGGACCATTTGGCCCACCCAGTCTGCCCATTTCCCTAGCTATTGGATAAGCTGCAGATCCTAGTTTTACCAACAGCCTACTTCCTCCTGCCTCCCACTAGAATTGCCTTATGTCTGTCCCATTGCATTTTTAAATTCCCCCACTGTTTTTGACAACACAACCTCCTCAGGAAGACCATTCCATGCATCCACCACCCTCTCCATGAAAAAGTACTTCCTCACATTGCCCCTGAGTCATCCCCCATCTATCTTCAAATTGTGCCCCCTTGTTCTTGCACATCTCTCTATCTGAAAGGTGCTACTCTCTTGGACTTTGTTGATTCCCTTGAGGTAATTGAAAGTTTCTATCATGCCCCCCCTTTCCCTCTTTTCCTCAAGGATATACATATTAAGCTCTTTTAGTCTCTCTTCATATGGCTTCTGATGCAGACCCTGCACCATTTTAGCTGCCCTCCTGTGGACTACCTTCATCCTGTCTATGTCCTTGCAGAGGTACAGTCTCCAGAACTGCATGCAGTACTCCTGATAGGGTTTCATCAACTGTCTGTACAAAGGGATAACAACTTCCTGTTTTCTACTGGTGATGCCTCTCCCCTATTCATCCCAGTATCCCCCCCAGCCCTTCCTACTGCCTTCTCACATTGCTTGCCTACCTTTAGGTCATCTGATATGACTACCCCCCAGGTCCCTTTCCATGTATGTTGTCATTAACCCCCCCTCTTGAGTTTTGTTTCCCAGGTGCATTACTTTGCACTGCTTTGCATTGAATCTAAACAGCCATACTTTAGACCATTCCTCCAACCTTGCCAAGTCCCTTCTCATCTGTTCCACCCCCCTTGAGTATCAACCCCTGTTGCAGATCTTTGTGTCATCTGCAAAGAGGCAAACTTTTCCTTCCAGACCCTTCGCAATGTCACCTATAAAGACATTAAAGAGGACCGGTCCCAATACTGAACCCTGTGGTACCCCACTAGAAACACCCCCTTTCTTCAGAGTGGACTCCATTTACTATTACCTCTGCATCCTGTTGTCCAGCCAATGTTTTACCCAGGTTACTACCCTGGGACCCACTCCCAGGCTGGCTAACTTGTTTATTAATCTTTTGTGTGGGACTGTGTCAAATGCCTTGCTAAAGTCTAGGTAGGCCATGTGCACAGCTCCTCTCTGGTTTATTACTTTGGTCAACCAGTCAAAGAAATCTATGAGCTTTGTCTGACATGACCTTCGCATTGTGAATCCATTCTGCCTTGGGTTATGTGCCCCACTGGTCTCTAGGTGCTCAATTCTTTCAGAAGTGATTCGATCATTTTCCTTAACACTGAGGTCAAACTAACAGGTTTGTAGTTTCCTACCTGTGCCTTGCTCCCACTTTTATGAAAGGGAATTACATTCACTTTCTACAGTCTGCATGTACCACACCATCCTCCTATGATTTGTTAAACAGGGTAGTCAGTGTTGCCACTAGTTCTCCCCTTAGGTCTTTTAGAATTCTGGGGTGAATCCTGTCAGGCCCCATTGCTTTGTCCATCTTCAGTTTTAGGAGTTCTTTCAGGATGCTTTCTTCTGTGAATGGACTGGTATCAACCCCCCCCCCTTCCAGTGTGCTTCTATTATTTGGTTTAGGTACCTCCCTCTCCTCTTCTTTTGTGAATACTGAGCAGAAGTATTTGTTCAGTATCTCTGCTTTGTCACTGCTACACTCTGCCAACCCCCTCCCCTGTTTTCAGCCTCACTATCCCTCCTCTGGTCTTTCTTTGCTCCCTAATATACCTATGAAAGGTTTTATCCCCACTTCTTTACTGAGTTGGCTATCTCTTCCTCAGTTTGGGCCTTTGCTATTCTGACTGCCTTCCCCCCTTCCTTCTACTTTAACTGGTACAGTTCTTTGTCCTGCTCCTTTTGTGTTTCCTTATAATTCCTAAATGCTATCTTTTTTCTCCCTAACCTTCCCTGACACCTCTTTTGAGAACCATAGTGTTTTTTTCCTTTGTTTTGTTATGTTTATTTGCTTCACACAAAGACGTGTTGCCTCTGTGATGGCAGCTTTGATTTTTCCCCATTGTTTCTCCACCTCACCTTCTTTCCCATTTGCTAGTGCTTTTTTGAAACACTCACCCATTTTGCCAAATACCCTCACCTTTGTGTGACTTGACTCTATTGCTGTGTTTATCGTGAACCACACTGATTGGTGGCCGCGTGTTCCCAGATGACTACCCATTTCTAAATCCAAGATCCTCTCTCCATCCCCATTTGAGACTACAAGAACTAAGATTGCTCCCTCCTGAGTGGGTTCCAACACTAGCTGTCCGAGGCATACCCACTGTATGGCATCAATAATTAACCTACTCTTGGACAGCTGGGTATCATCAACATAACAATGAAAACCCAGCCCATGCCACCTAATAATGTCTCCTAATGGCAGTATGTACACCATGAACAACAGAGGTGACAGAACTGACCCTTGTGGAACTCCACAGTGCAGAGGCATTGGACTAGATGAAGATAACCCTATCGTCACCCTTTTCACTTTATCTATGAGGTAGGAACCAAACCAGCTGATGACATGGCTGGGTAGTCTACACCAGATCCAGAGTCAGTTGAGTAACACCTGATGATCCATGGTGTCAAATGCAGCAGAGAGATTCAAGAGAAGAAGGATGGTATCCTCTCCCCTTTCTCTCACTATCAGGAGATCATTTAGCACCTTCTCCATGGCAGTCTCCATGCTACGCCCAGATTGAAACTCAGATTGGAAATGCTCAACCGTGGCAGAGGAGGTGAGACATGTCTCAAGCTGGGTGGCCACCACTTTTCTAAAAGCTTCCCTAAAAATTGAAGGTCTGTAGTTGTTCGGATACTCCGAGTCCATTGAAGGTTTTTTCCAAAGGAGCTTGACCAAGGCCTCTTTCAAGGCACTAGGAAAAATCCCACTCCCCAAGGAGCACCAGACAATCTTGGCAACCACAGCAATCAGGCCAACGTTACCCACAAAAAGATGGATTGGACCTGGGTCTAGTCTGAAATAGCTTGGTCGAAGCCCTGAAACTGTCTTGACTACCTCATCCACTCCAACTGGATCAAACTCAGCCCACAAAAAAGAGATGCCTTGGTACATCCTGGATCAGATCCTGCAAGCTGTTTGAGTGGCACTGGAGTAGATCTCTGCCCTGATAGCTGAAACTTTGTCAGCAAAGAACAGAGCAAACTCCTCACACCTCGTGCTAGAACTTGCTCTACCAGTTTGCAGACAGACTGGATGTAATAGCATGTACACCATATGGAAGAGCTAAGCCAGTCTGTTCCTTGCTGCAGTAATGTCTCTTGACAAGAATCTACCACCTTTCGGGAGATTGCCCTTTGATAATCACCATAATGTTACTTCAAAGCCAATTTGTCCTCCATCAGGCCAGAGCTCCTCCAGTACTGCTCCAACCTCTGGCCCTTAATCTGTAACTCCCTGAGATCCCCATTAAATCAAGGGGGCCTCAGCTGAGTAGATAAGGGTAGGACATGAATGGGAAAGATAGAGTTAAAGGCCGCAGTGATGGTCATATTATAGGCCAACACTGCCTCTTCTGCACCCATCGCGCAAACAGTTTCCACACTCGATAGGTCCAGCACCGACTGTGGCCCTGTTGGGGACAATCCCCACAAAGAGCAATAATGGACCATCTCCACAGAGGATGGACCTTTGGGGGACCCCAAACATGAACCTCACAGTGCTATGATCTGAAAATATAACTGGATTAATCAAGATGTTGTCGATACCAAGACCCAGTGTGAACCCCAAGTCCAGTGTGTGACCATGCCAGTGGGTTGCTGAGGTAACAACCTGTGACAGGCTCAGAGCTTCCATACCATGCAGGAGATCATGACCAAATGATGAGAGTCCATTGTTGACCAAAGCATTGAAATCCCCAAGAATTAACAATCTGGGGGATTCCAACACTAGGTCAGCGGGTATCCAATAAACAAGGTGACCGAAATTGGGTGCTGACAAGAACAGCGACTCAGTTACTGCACCTCTGTTCATGGATACCAAGCAGGGGGGCAAAGGGATACTTGAGTGGGCAAATACCACAACTGAAAGTAGCAAGTATACGTGCACCAGGAAGAGGCATGGGAGGGTTGGTATGTGGGAGGGGGTGGCTGGCAGCTGCCAAACTGGTCTGCTAGCATGGTGGGGAGGGCAGTTGGCTGGGAGGTACAGGGTTCGGCTCTGGCAAGGTGATTTTTTTTTTGTCAGTAGGTGGCATGTATATTTTTAAGTTTTTCACCTCCCCAACATGAATCACCCTGGAGTTGAGAATCCTTAAGTAAGGGGGTGGGGGGGCAAAGCCCCCCACTTCAGCAATGAGACCGGTAGGTCTCGGGCACTGTTGTTGTCGTCCGTGCTGTGATTGGGTATTGCTGAAATTGATTTTCGGCTATCATCTTTCTGTGATTGTTGCTATGACATAGAAGCAGGCCAGCAACATGGCATTTAATATCAGTAGGTTAGGTTGCATGCTGCCTCCCAGGAGTTAAGTATGTTTCATGCACTTCATGCACATTTAAGTGTAACTAAATCATGATAGGTTCTCATGCATATTACTTGTGTGCTACACTGCAGCTTTAAAACTTGTCTGGTTTCGGTACATAGTAACATACACACACACACACACACACACACACACACACACCACACTATGTGTGTGCTGTTGGGGCCCTGCTTGTCTGTCTCTCTCAGCAAATACTAAACAACCCTTCTATTTTACCTTTCTTAAAAGCCTAATTTTCAACCTACAGTTTAAAAATGTGACCCTCTCTAGCTTGTGATTTATAGAGGGAACAAAAACTGTCAAGATTTCTGATCTTTGTCTAGTTTTAACAATCTGTCTCTACTGCCTGAAGCTTCTGTGAGTGTTGTGTCATAGGACCTACCACAGTGAGTTTCCAAGGTGACCTCTGATTGGACAGGAAGTCTCAGCTGATTATTTGTTTTTGTCCTGAGTAACTAATAACATATTATTCATGCTATTTGGGAAATACTGTTCATTACTCACACGCTGCTGTAGGCAAGACTGCTGCTCATGATGCCTGTGACCCAGATTCAGAAACAAGCACATGGCAGTGGGTCCATGGGGAGGGCTGCTGTCAACTCCTGCTCAAACACTGCTACCTGGGTGACCACAGGAAAAGTGCAGGTAAGCTTACTGCTTGTTCCTCACAATATCCTGCAAGTTATGGGCACATATGCAGACTGGAGCTATTATATGTAGACATCCTTTTGAAGGAGAAAAAAAAAACAAACAGGGGAAATACCTTGGCCTTTAGCCTGAAGCCCACGGCTTTTGGGTCTTGTGCAGCACACTGTCGCTCTCTCCACCCAAAAAAGTGCAGTCCCAACAGTGCTCAATCTTAAGCAGTTAGTACAGGTGTTAAAAAGCAAAACCTGGGACATATAGGTACAGTGCCCTTTGAGCATTAAGAAGACAGCAGTTTGCTTGTGATTCAAATTTATTAGTGTCCAAAGATGTACGAGAGCCAGACAACAAGGTTCCCCCAGGTGTTCAGATCTTTAAAACTAGGCATCATTAGGAGGGCTATTTCCTTGTTGCATAGAGTTTGCTGCATCTTTGTGCCCTGACTCTCTAATTATTAGGGTCTCCAAAGGGGTAACCTGCTCACCTTTGATTCTACCTCAGGGATATTTGGCATTAGATATGGAATGCAGCAGTTAAGTTGACTGGGCAGGATGGCTGTCAGAGCTGAGGTGGAGAAGAACCATTAAAATATAGAAACATAGCATTTGATGGCAGATAAGGACTGCTTGGCCCACCCAGTCTGCCTATTTTTCCCTACTTACATTATCACCAAAGACCCTATCTGATGTACAGCTATTTCTCACTCCCCCTTCCATTACAATATGATTCCCTTGTCCCTACCCCTTGGATTCTTGAATCCCACAACTGTTATTGCCTCCACTACCTCTGCTGAAAGGCTGTTCTAGGTATTCACCACTCTTTCTGTGAAAAAGTACTTCCTCACACATCTCAAAATCTACCCCCTCCAGTTTCTTAGCATGTCCCCATGTTCTTGAGCACCTTTTTTGGTTGGGTTCATGGGGGGGAGATCATGTCAAACAAATCTGATTGACTTCTTTGACTGTGTCACTAAGACAGTAGACAGGGGTCAAGCGGTAGACATCCTCTACTTTGATTTCAGCAAGACCTTTGACTCTGAGCCCCACAAAAGGTTGATCAGGAAGTTGGTGGATCTTGGAGTTGGAGAAAAGATGGTCAGATGGGTAGAAAACTGGCTGAGGAACAGAGCCCATAGGGTGGTGGGGGGGAGAGTTATCTGGCACCAGAGAGGTAACCAGTGGGGTCCCACAGGGCTCTGTGCTGGGGCCAGTGTTGTTCATTGTCTTCATAAATGACATTGATGATGGCATTAAAGGCAAAATGTGCCTATTCACAGATGACACCAAACTCTGTGGTAGAGTGGGCACAGCTGAAGGGATACAGGACCTACAGGAAGATCTGGAAAAGCTGGGGAAGTGTTTCCAGGATCTGGCAGCTTGGCTTCAATGCCAAGAAATGCAAAGTTATCCATATTGGAGCCAAGAATCCCAGGACAGAGTATTACCTGGCTGGAGTCCCAGTATCAGCATCAGAGGAGGAGAAGGACCTAGGAGTGATGATCACTAGTGACCTGAAGCACTCCACATAGTGCAAGAAAGCAGCAGCAAAGACAAACAAGATGTTGGGATGCATAGCTAGGGGGATCAGTAGTAGGAGAGAGGAGGTTATACTGCCCTTGTACAGGTCACTGGTAAGGCCGCATCTAGAATATGGAGTTCAATACTGGTGCCCACACCTCAAAAAGGACATTAACCTAATGGAGAAATAACAGTGGAGGGCTACAAAGATGATAGCTGGTCAGCAGGGCAAGACATACAAGGAGAGGTTAAGGGCACTGAACATGTACTCCCTGGAAGATGGGAGAGAGAGAGGGGACATGATTGGGACATTCAAGTACTTGAAAGGGATAAATAAGGTTGATAAGGAGAGTCTCTTTAGGCTGAGTGGCAACCATATCACAAGGGGGAACAGTCTTAAGCTAGAGGGTGGGAGGTTTAGGAGGGAGGTCAGGAAGCACTTCTTCACAGAGAGGGTGGTGGACACTTGGAATGCTCTCCTGGAAGAGGTCATCTCATTGAAGACAGCGGGCAACTTTAAGAGAGGCTGGGATAGGCATAGAGGGAAGGGAAGGTAAGGCTCATGGGTAGGGAGGATGGGAGGTGTGGGGAGGGAGGGCAGGGACATTAGCTCAAGCTGTGGACCCTGCAATATGAGCAGACTTGCTAGACCAAATGGCCTTCTTCTGCTGGCTTCTTTGTATGTTCGTATGTTTTTTCCTAAATATACTTCCCTGATATACCTTACTGACCCCTGTGAAGCATTTAAAGGTCTCTATCTTATCCCTCCCCCTATCCAGGGTGTACATATTGAGGGCCTTTTGTCTCTCCTGATAGGGTTTTTGATGCACACTGTGCACTATTTTAGTTGCCCTCATCTGGACTGCCTCCATTTTGTCTATGTCCTTCTGGAGATATTGTCTCCAGACTAAGATGCAATACTTTAGGTGGGGTCTTACCAGCCATCTGCACGGGGGCAACAACACCTCCCTCTTTCTGCTGGTGGCACCACACTCAATGCACCCCAGCATCCCACTACCGTCCTGACTGCCTTGTTGCACTGCTTGGCCACCTTCAGGTAATCAGATATGATTACCCCAAGATCTCTTTCCTGCAAGGTAGTTATCAATATCATGCCACCCATTTTGTACTCTGCCCATGGTTTTCAGTGCCCTAAGTGAATTATTTTGCACTATTTTGCATTGAAACCAAGCTACCATACCCTTGAACACTTCTCTAATTTTCTCAAGTCTCTGTTCATCCTTTCCACACCACCAGAGTGTCCACCCTATTGCTGATTTTGGTGTCAACCACAAAGAGGCAGACCTTCTCTTCAAGCTCCTCTGCAATATCACTTATAAAGACATTAGAGAGTACTGGTCCCAGCCGTGATCTCTGAGGCACCACCGCTAATCACCTTCTCTTCCACATAGTGAAGTCAGTTTACCACCAACCTCTGTGGCCTATCCACTAACCAATTTCTTATCCATTTTACCACCTTTGAACTCACTCTTACGATATACAGCTAGCTTAGTAGTCTCCAGTGTGGAATGGTGTTGGAAGCCTTACTGTAATCTAGGTAGATCATGCCCCCTCCATCCTGATATAATTGCTTAATCACCCAATCAAAGAATTCTACTTGATGTGTCTGACATGACTCCCTCCTCTGTGAACCCATGCTACCTCAGGTGTTGTAACCCACTGAATTCAAGATATTCCACAATCCTTTCAGCAGTGATTCCATTAACTTTCCCATCACTGATGTCAGGCTGACTGGACTATAATTGCCAGCCTCTTCCCTGCTACCACTTATGTGAAGTGGGACTACATCTGCTCTCTTTCAATCTTCCAGAACCACTCCTGTTTTCAATGAGCTGTTAAACAGGACTGTCAGAAGTGCAACCAGTACCTCCCTGATCTCCCTCAATACCCTCAGATTCACCCCATCTGGCCTCATTGTTCTGTCCACCTTCAGATTAGTGAGTCCCTTCAGGACTGTCTCATTCAAAAAAGGGCTAGTGTCCACCTCCCTCCCTTCAAATATCCTGTTATTTTTGTGTGGGTCCTCCCCTTCTCCTTCCTCTGTGAAGACTTTTGTTCAGAATGTCTGCCCCTTCTTGGTCTCCCTCTGCAGAGTACCAGCCTTCCCTTTTTAACCTTACAATCCCACCCCCACTTTTCCTATTTTCAGTACATACCTAAAAGATGTCGTGTCCCCTTTTTATTACCTCCTGGGCTATTTTCTCTTCAGTTTGCACCTTTGTACTCCTTACTTTCCTCCCTGCTGTGTTTCCCTTGATACACCTCCCTATTCTACTCTCTCTGCATCTTTTTATGCCTTTTGAATGCTACCCTTTTAGCCTTTACCTTTTAAGTCACCTCTATTGAGAACCATAGCAGTCTGTTTTTCCCTCTTATTTTTGCTTACTTGTTTGACACAGAGGTTTGTTGTATTTACTATGCTCCCTTTTACCTTCTGAACAAAAATGACTAGCACCAGTGTCAGCTGAAGTGCATACATAATTAGTGTAGAAAAACAAGTGTGTTAAAATGTACTCACAAAGCACACTCATGGCACGTAAGCAGCAGCAGGAGAGGACACTAAGCATGCAAAACCACATACCGGTTTCATCCAGTAGCTTCATCAGAGGGGATTCTGTAAACCACTACTGTGGTACATAAGTAGTATCAAATTTAAAGTGACAATGACACAATACACAACATTAAAATTAAAAGCACAGTGGAAACAAATAGTAAGAAGTGAATTGCATATTTTAGAAAATCCATTTGTTGCAGAAAAATATATCTCATTAAAGTCCATAAAATTCCCAATAAATTATAGAATATTATTTCTCGGCTATCCCAAAGGCAGGATGGAGTTCCAAATGCCAGGTTAACATGCTAGCTGAGAAGAAAGAAAGAACAAGTTAATGTCATCCTGGTGGCGCTAAGGGTTGAGGCGCTGGGCACCACACCTCGTACTACGCCAGCGACCCGGGATCGGGAGCGGACTCGGGTCTTTGGGGGTCGACCGGGAGGGAGAAGGATTGAGCTCCCAATGGCAGCTCTCCTTCTCTGTGGAGGGGGAAGCGTATTCTCAGCTGCGATACTGCCACCTGTTGGGGGAACCTCAGGGTGGTCGGTGCAGCTGGGGAGATGCTCTATGCAAGGGTAGACATTAGCAGGAGACTGGCTTTGACATGCGTCTCTACTCACGCTGGTAGCCTTGTCCCCATTGCACGCCAACGTTAGGGGAGGGGATCCACCAGAACACCAGGAAAAACCCTGCCCTGGTCTAGGCGATGAGCCTCAGCGTTGGTCCTGAGGCAGCACCTGAGAAGCAGACTCCGCTGTGCGTGCTCCCAGACAATGCTCAAGGGGAGATATGGGGGATCTCTGCTGCCCTTTCTGGAGGGTAATCTGAGGCCCTGAAGGTATGTGGGTAACATTAACAGTCTAGGGGCAGACTCCTTGGAGGGGCTGCAGATTGGGACCTACGAGGGGAGCTCTGATAGAGTGATCAGTGGCAGCAGTAGGAGGATAAAGAAAGAGTAAAAAAAAAATAAATGAACAAGTTAATTAAAGACCTGGAAATTTAAACACATACTAACCAAACACGGCATCAGTGTATTAATGATGATTGTTAAGTAAAGGTGCATATTCAATTCTTTCATTCAAGCCTTCAGAATACAAGGCCCCCAACTTCACATTCCACGTTGCTTCTTTTTTTAATGTGAGTCCATCAAGATCTCCACCCCTTTTGCCTAACCTAACCCTTTGTATACCACAAAATCTGAAATCGTTTGCCCACTGTTCCTTTACTCCACCAGACCATTTCCTCCTGCCAGGCCATCCCTGAGGCATTCACCCATCTTTATTTCTATTTTATTTTTATTTAGCTTTTGTTGACCGGGTAAGTGCACTAGACAAATCCTGCCTATTTTCAGACACGACCCGGGGGAGGGGGATACAGATGAATGCCAACTGACCTTGAACCAGATTAAGCTGTTGGTGGTATTTTTAGTGAATATAAATTTAAATTTATATAGTTTTAAATTTAAATTTAAATTTAAATTTTAAATTTAAAATATGAATTTTTATAAAATCAGCCTTTCTGAAGTTCAGAACCCTCACCTCTTTCACCAAGGAATAAGTACTGACTGTTCTAAAAAATATAAAATCCACTGCATTACCAGGACCCAATAGTATCCACCCTAGATTTATCAAATCCTTTGCATCTTACCCAAGTTTAGCCTTTACAATTTTATTCAATAAATTTTACCAATCAGGTTCAGTCCTGCAAGAATAGAGGGTAGCAAACATCATGCACATTCACAAAAAGGGTAGTAGGGTGATCATGGGGAATTATAGACTTATAAGTTTTACGTTGGTGCCATGCAAGGTCATGGAAAGATTTACAAAGTTAGATCTAGAACAAGAATTGATAGGGAAAGGCATTAGGGATTCTGCACAACATGGATTCACCAAAGGAAGATTGTGTGCCACCAATCTAATATCTTTCTATAATAAAGTTAGCAGTAGTCTAGACAGGAATACTCTGGTGGATGTGATCTTTCTGGATTTGGGCAAGGCGTTTGACAAAGTGCCACACTATGAATTGGTGAACAAAAATACACAGCATTGGGCTGAACCCAATGTTTGTTAGATGGGTAGAGAACTGGTTCTCCAATAGAACACAGTGCAATAGAATAAAGGGACACCTATCAGAGAAGGGATGGGTTTCCAGTGGAGTTCCCCAGGGATTTGTCATGGGACCAGTTTTGTTTGGTCTCTTTAGAAGTGATTTACACAAGGATATAGAAAATAATGTGTCCAAATTTACTGATGACACAAAAATGAGTAGAGATGTAGATACTAAGGAGAAATATCAATGTCTGGTCAGAGATCTGTCAAACATTGAAGCATGGGCAAACTGTAATAAGATGAGTTTTAACCCTGACGAATGTGCCACCCTCCACTTGGGTAGAAATAATCCAAAATGGTCTTATTCTTTAAATGGGGTTATACTACAACATGTATAAAATGAACATGACCTAGGAATAATTCTGAATAATAACTTTGATCCATCCAACCATTATAAAAGTGTCATTCAGATAGCAAACAGACTAGTGGGCTGTTTAAAAAGGGCTTTTGTCTTTAAAAATGATCATTGCTTAACTACCCTGTATAGAACTTATATAAGGCCCGTTATGATTATGGGTCTCCTTCCTGGTGTCCTTACCTACAGAGAGATATTAAACTGATACAGAGTGCCCAGATGAGAGTGACCAGGATGATCCCAAAACTTAGGAACATGCCATATGACAGGAGACTGAGAGAGCTGGATATATACAGTCTTGAGTAAGGATGAATTAGAGGGGACTTACTACTTCTGTATTAAATCATAAATGATCATGAGCTTGCTGCACTATGTATTATTAAATACAAGAATAGAATACCAAATCTCAGATCCCATAACTACAATTAAAGGTACCCAGGGCTAACACTAGAAAAAGAGACAATTACTATAAGATAAGGGCTATAAAGGTATGGAATAACCAGCCCCAGGACTTAGTCAAGATTTCAACATTTGACAGATTCAGACTAGAGCTGGATAGGTTCCTAAGAGAATAATATTTCCCAACTGTGCAGTAGGAGACAGTCATGATGGGCTCATAGCCTTCTTCTGTCTGAACAATCAAGTAATACAGTGTAGTAACACCCTTGTGTGATTTGATTCTGCAGCCATCCTTATACTGAACCACACCACATAGTGATCTTTGGTCCTCAGGTGGCCTCCAACCATGATGTCTGCAACACTGCCCCTGTAAGTGAATTCAGTACCTGGTCCAGTATTGCCCTATCACTAATGGGTTTGCTGATCAGTTGCATGAGGAATGCCTCCTGCAGAGAGTCCAGGATGTCCTTGTTTCTAGCTGAAGCTGCTGCTGGGAGGCTTCAATCTACATCCAGATGGTTGAAGTCCCCCACCAGCAGCACCTCCCACATTTCTGCCATCTTGTCAATGGTTTTCTTCAGTACCTTATCTAATTCATCTCCCTGTGCTGGAAGTCTGTGGATCACTCCCGTGCGAATAGTGGCTCTATTCCTCATCTTCAGGATGACCCACAGTACCTCTGCTTCCCCCGTATTCCCTGTATCTTCCTTGCTTTTATGATTTCTCTCACATAAAACACCACATGCCCTCCTTTACTTCCCACTCTGTCTTTCCTGAACAGAGTATAGCCTGGTATGGCCATGTACCACTCATCACTTTCAGTGTACCACGACTTAGAAATTACAACAATGTTCAGGCTGGCTTCTGCCACAGATGTCTCCAAGTCAGGAATTTTATTTCCTAGGCTTCTAGCATTTGAGCACATGGCCTTCCAAAATTTGTTTCCATTCTGCTTATCACACCATTTTTTCTCTTTTGGCCCTTCCTCCTTCCCCCTCTCTTTTTAATGCATCCCCCCTTTGTCTCTACCATCCTGCTTCCTTTATTAATTTGCACCCTGTGGGATTCTTCTCCCCTCAGGTTCTCCTTTCATCCTACTTCAGCCTGTGGGGAGGGCAGTTTCTGCCTCCCTGATTCCTTCCGCCACCCTCTTCATTTATTTTAAATATTCATTGAAATAACATCTAAACTGTCTACTGAGGACTGTGGTTCCCTGCCAGGATGGATAGATGTCATTATTCCCATATATTCCCTTATCGTCCCAGGTGGGTCCCCAGTCCCCAATGTAGCAGAACTCCTCCTCTCTTCACCATTCCTTCAGCCATGAATTGAAACTCTTGGTGCAGAGATTCCTATCCACCCCCCCATTATAGACAGGCAGCACCTCAGTGAAAGCCACTGAGAGTGCTACCTGTTTAATCCCCCTCCCCAGTTCTCTAAACTCACCCTGCACTATCCCAGCCCCATACCTCTGAGGTAATAGTGGCAGACTTGGTGGCCCCTGGGTGGTGGAAGAGGTTCCTTGAATCCTCACTAACTAAGCCTGGAGTCTAGTGATCTCTTCCAGCAACCCAGGGAGGTGCATGCAGATAGGGAAGCACCGCAGTCTCCAGAATGACTGTCTGAAAACTGCCACCCAACATCCACTGCATGGCACTGCACCACACCCAGCATCCCAAATTCTGTTCATCCTCTGTTAACTGGAAGTAATTGTGCACCCTTATTCCTGTGAGGGTGTTCCTAGTTTTCCCCTTTTTTGTATGTTTCTATTTATGTCACCCTGTACCTTGTTTAAATCTCTTTCTACTCCTACCCTAGATAGGGTGTTGCTTCTATTCCCAGTTTTAGTCTACCTTTTACCTTCCACCCTTCCCAGCAGTGACTATTACACAGTACTGAACAGGTGCCTTTCCTTAGTCAACTGGCAGATTCCTCTGCCTTCTTGCTTTGTTCTGCTAATGACTGCAGATTTATAAGATGCCAGTTATTTCTTCTACTCCTTCACTGTTCCACACACTTGCTGGGACATGAACATGTGTGGAACACATTTAGAGAGAGTCCTTTTATAATGCTCTCGTAAGGAGGCACTAAACCTCTGTCAGCTCCACACCCTTGAATTATACACCAGACTTACAGGATTTCCTGAATCCACTCTGCACCAAGGTTAATCTCCTGTGCTAGTTCCCCCCTCACCACCTGTTACAATTATAAAGACAAGTTTCAAAGTGCCCCAAACACTGCCTACAAATATTTATTCTCCCCACTTACCCTGCTACTTTCAGTATGAAGAGAAATATAAATAAATATAAATACAAGGTAGGTGCTTTCACTTCACTCTGTCAGCAAAGTCTGTTTGAAAAAAACTACAGGCAAAAGGTTATAAATTGGGGGCCAAAACAGCTATCCATTGCACCACCACTCTTTGGGACTATACACAGATCTCAGTTGCCCCTCCCCCAACACATCTCAGTTAAAGTGCAAATGTATCAGCCAAATGTCAGCTGGCTCAAAGGGATTTGCACTCACTAACATGGTGTGACTTCAAATTAATGTGCATCATAATATGTACCAAGTGCATGGCCCTATGCCAGTTTGTAAGACTCACTATGGGAATAGTGGATCGACCAAATGTCCCACCTCCCAGTCATCCTGTACCTTGATATTACAGACAAAGGGTTGAAGCATGACATGCTGAACACAGCCACTGTTAAGAAGACCAGCGGAATGCTGGTGTGCATTAAAAGAGGGCTGCAAAGGCCATCTCTGCAACCTTGAAGCATCCACTTGGCATGCTTGCAACCCAGGCTAATGCTAAAGGCTGAGGTAACATGAGCAGAAGCTGGAAGAGTGGCTGGAAGAGCATTCACAAGGAGAGTTACACTGCTTGAAGAGCAACCTCTGATGCAAGCTAGTACCTTAAGTAGTATTGGTAGCCATGTACCAGTTGGCTTTGCCACATACATCAGTACAGTGTGTGCTCCTAAGAGTGTTATCCAGAACAGGGCAAAACCCTTGTCTTGGCCCACCTGATGATGGCCCTCAATGCCCACTTGCCAGCTGACCATGCAATACACAATGTGGTTACCCTAGATAGCATCCCTAACAGAAAGGTGCTTCATTCTCCCTCTAGTGGATGGGGGTGAAGGGTTAATTTGACCTCCAGATACTGGAGGATCTGTGGAGTGAAGACCATGATTTGCAGCAGGATGCAAGCCCAGTGAAAAGCTCCTAGTTTCTGAAGAGCCTGAATGTGTATTGGGTAAATGAAGAGGGGATGACCAACAGTACAGGGAAAAGTACTCAATAAGGCCATGGTCAAGCCTCAGATGGAATACTGTGTGGAATTCTGGTCTCCTCAGTGCTAAAAAGGATATTGAGGCAGTCAGGTGTAACATAGGACCACCAAAATGATCAGTCATTTGAGGAAAGGAGCTATAAGGAGAATTTATTGGCCCTTCACATGTTGATCTTCAAGAAAAAGAGGCAGAGATGGGACACAGTCTCATTTTTGTTTTGTATATTCAAGGGTATAGACCTAATCATGGGACTAGGGGAGTTGTCATATGAGGAAAAATTGTAAGAGTTCAACATGTACTCACTGGAAGTCAGAAGGGTAAAAGGGGACATGATAGAGACCTTTAAGTACTTGAAAGGCATAAACAAATTCAGGGAGGGAGGATTGTTCTGCTTAAGGGGGGAGGGTCACTAGAGGGCACAGTCTGAAGTTGGAAGGGGGAAGGTTTAGGAGGGAAATAAGGAGGCTCTACTTCACAGAGAGGGTGATGTCAGGCTGGAATGCACTGCCAGAGGAGTTAATTGCTCAAAGAACAGTGGATAGCTTTATGCGGGGATGGGATAGAGTCAAGGGCAGGGTTAGCACAGACAAAAACATAAAGGGGGGAAGACTAGAAAAGAGGAGGAGGAAGAGAGAGGTTTGGGTAGCGGTGGGGCAGTGGTATTGATTTGAAACTAAGAGCTGCACAATCAGGCAGACTTGATAGACCAGTGGGCCTTTTTCTGCTGGCAATTTTGTATGTTCGTATGTTGAACATATAAAGATGTTTGATCTGGTCTCCTCCAATGTACAGGGCATACCATAATGCTCAAAGCTGGTAATTTCAGGGGTAATGGGAGGTTTATTTAATCTAAGAGAGAGTGACCCTATATAACTGCAACCATTAGAGACAAGGGGCATGAAACAGAAGAGGGCTTCCAGTTAATTCTGGATAAGGTTCTGTTTATCATGTGAATCACAGGGTACTCTTTGCAGTAGAGTGGGTAGAAAAATCCCTATAAATTAAATTAGTATATGTTTTCACAGCATATTTATTCATACCTTCTTATGAAGCATGGATTAGGGGTAGATATGGTAAACCTTGTGATATTTCCAACCTTAAATAATTATAAATGTAAATGTAAATGATAAATGTAAAAGATACATGATCCTACATCATTTCAAGAAATACCAACCAGATGTGGTTTTCTTGCAAGAAACCCACCTTAAGCAAGAGGGCATTCAGTATTTTCACAGAGAATGGGTTGGTAAGACTTTTGGGGTAGGAATCAGTAATAAAAAGGGAGGTGTGGGGATCTTAATTCATAGAGGGATCCCCTTTCAATTGCATAAGGAGTGCAGTGATCCCGTGGGCCATTTCCTTCTATTACAGGGGTGACTAGGCTTAACTGAACTGCTTTTAGGAGGGATTTATGGCCCAAACCCAGACCCTTCAGAGTTCTTCTCTAACCTTCTGACTCAATTATTGGCTTTCTCACATATTCCTATCATCCTCGGCGGAAACTGGAATCTAGTCTATCATCCAGATCGGGACAGATCAGGTCTGTGCCATACAGGTCTTTCACCAGCTCAGCCAGGGTTAAGAGAGTTTATGGATTCACTGGGATTAGGAGATCCTTGGCACATACTACACCCTAATGATAGACAGTACACTTTTTTCTTCTCCACACAAGTCGTATTCCCATATTGATTATTTTTTGATTAACACCTCGAGTCTCTCGGGTCCTCTTGCATGTAATATTTTGCCTACTGTGATACAGACTGCATGCCGATCTCTATGGAGCACTCTTTAAGGGGGCCAGAGGACCGGAACAGGGCCTGGAACTTTAACTTTATGCATCTAAGAGATACCTGTTTTGTTAAGACCCTTACAGAGTTCATACAAACTTTCTTTCAGGAAAATGAGGGTACTGTGTCAGCTATGGATGTGTTCTGGGGAGCAGCAAAATGTGTGGTGAGAGAAGAATGTATTAGGCTTACTTCAAAGATTAAGAAGCAGAGAGCAGAAAAGACATGACAATTATTAGCTTAGATCCGAGATCTGGAAAACCACCTTTCATCCTTGTCTGATCAAGACATGTGGACTCAGATGCATGCTCCTAGGGACCAATATTACGGGTTATTAGCGAAACAGGCCAACCTAGCTCTCCAGAGAGTTAAATTCCAATACCTGAAGACAGGTGAGAGAGCAGGCAAGATTATTGCCTTGAGGCTTAAACAGCTGGAAACCTAAGGCATGATCCAGAAGCTTCAACCAACCCCTGGGGAGCCTACCAGGTCAATATGTCACACAGGATACTGCACATGGAATACCACATGGAATACATCAAGCAGTGCACTAGAGCTATATGGTACACAACCTCACAAGACAGATATGTTGTATGTGTAGTTATGTACCCTATCACACATGGGTGGGGAAGAGGAGTTATGTGGATGTGAAGACCTTCATTTGGGAGGTGGTCTGCCATGCTGCCACCGTGGCTCAGTGGGATGAGCTGCGGCAGTACAGGAGGTTGCTGTGCGTCTGTGGACCAGGGCTTGAATTCCAGTCCCAGACATTTTGGAAACCTCATTGTGCAGTTTCTTATTATTTTGCCCCCGCGGTGATTCTCCCCATCCCCGTGTTGACCCCCCCGGAGTTGATTAGTAATGAGGGTGTGGGGGTGGATCCCCCCCGCAGATAACAAAAAATACATATGTTGTCGCTAAAATGCTTTTCAGCAGTTAGTATGTGTGGCAGCAATCTTTTTGCTGTATTCACAGCATGGTACATTGCTGCGTAGTAGTGATCTGCAACATTATGACCCTGTGCCCTTGAGGAGTTATCCTTACCCACCCTTCTGATATAGCTGAGGCCTTTCAGCAATTTTATAAAACAGTCTATGCTCCAGAAGAGGAGAGGATTCCCAATGTGGACCTAATAGCTAGCAGCTTAGATTCAATTCCACTGCCCACCCTGACAGAGCCCCAACAGGAGATCATACAAGCTGCTATTTCCTTTCATGAAGTGAGGTGAGTGATATATATACATTTTTTTTTCTTTTCCCTCTTATCAGATTAAATGGCTAATGGATCCTTTCCAATCAACTTATTGTTTCTGAAAAATCCTTATAATGCCATTTATACATCATTTTCAGGGAGTATGAGGGGAGAGTCTGTCACTATTTATTTATTTTATTTATATATTATTTTTTTTCCTGTTTTTATATTATTATTCAAAACATTAAAATTTATATCTAATATGATTCTATACCTCCACCTATGACTACTTCAAAGTCAACTGGAAACTGGTCCACATTTCCTTAAATTGTTCCATTTTCCTTTGTTTAATATATCCCATTTGTTCCAGAGCAGACACATCCACCATCGCACTGATCAAATGGGTGAACACCGGTGGGTCAGGATCCCTCCATTTTTGTAAAATACACTTCTTTGCCACTATTACAAAAAGCATTAACAATTTATAATGATGTATCTCCCATGTATCTTTATCTGGTAAGAAAGCTAAAATTTTTAACATTGGAGAGAAAAAAAAACTTTTCTTTTAAATACCCTTTGTGCAAATTTCTCTATATCATGCTAAAAGTTTGAAAGACATGGGCATGTGGTAAGTAAGTGCATTAAAGTGCAGGTGGTATTAGAACATCTTGGGCACTTGTCTGTTACAGTCATGTTTATTAAATGTCATTTTTTTGGAGTGAAGTAAACATGATGACTGGCATTCATTTATGTTTGTTGAAGCCTTACAGATGAAATATTTTCTGTATAAGTCTTAATAATATCCATCCATTGCTCTAGTGAAATATGAATTCCCAGATCCCATTCTCATTTCTTCCTGACTCCTTCTGTAATATGATTAAATGATTCCTGAAAAGCACCATATATTTGTGTTATTAATTTTTTACCTAATTTATTATGCTGACGATTTTTAATCACTGTAGGTGATTCTTTCACCTTCAAATGCAATTTATTTTTATTTATATAAGATTTAAGTTGATTATAATAGAAAACATGAACATCTTTTAATTGAAATGTATTCTTTATTTGTTCAAATGTCCCTATTGAGTCATTAATAATAATATCTTCTATTTGATTCAAACCCCTATCTCTCCAATATTTAGAAACTTGAAGAGGTACAATAAACTGAAAATTATAATTTCCAAATATTGGTGTATACTGAGTAATATCATTATCAGTCTTTAACTTCAATTGTAAACACTTCCTGCATTGATATGTAGTTTTTGTTGTAAGAGCAGCTTTTAATTTTTTTAATGGAATGCCAGAGTATAGCAACTGCATAAATGTATTATAAGAATGTACTTTAAGTTCTATTTGAGCTGAGGGGAATTGTAGCTTCTCTTCATTTAACCAATGCCATATTTGAGTCAACTGAGCTGCCAAATACAAATAAAAATCCAGCAATGCTTGCCCTCCTTTATCTTTCAGTAGGACAAGTGTTCCCCAAGAAATTCTCACACTAGCATGTTTCCACAAAAAATTTGTAACCATCGTTTTAAGTTTTGTGAAGAAATCTGTTGTAACTGGACTTGCCAAAGCTTGAAAGAAAAACAGTAATTTTGGTAAAATAGGCATTTTGATAAAATTTACCTTTCCAGTCAATGTGAAATATAATGAATTCCATTTTTGCAAAGATTTTTGTATATGATTTAACAAAGGTTCATAATTAAATTTATATAAATCTGTAATAGAAAAACATATATTAACTCCTAAATATTTAATTACCTCAGCCTGATTCAAGTTAGGAACCTCTGGCATGTCTAATAATACAGTGAGGCGAGTGATAGAGCAACTTCCTAAGGAAAAGGCTCCAGGCCTAGATGGGTTCAACAACTCTTTTTATGCAACCTTTATAGACAATTTGGCACTATTTCTCACAAGTTTATTCAACTATCTACACTCATCTGGTCTGTCGGACTGCTCATTCACCCAAGCATGTATCACTGTTATCCCTAAGATTGGTAAATTGCATCTGGTACCAGGTAATTATCATCCCATATCACTTCTAAATTCTGATTTGAAAATTCTCACCAAAGTTCTGGCTAACCGGGTCTTAAAAAAAAGGCAAGGCCTTATCACCCTGACCCAAGTAGGATTTGTGGTGGGGTGGCTGTCCTTGGACCATATGCGTAAGGTCCTTCACCTTATATTAGTTGCAGGAGAGAGGAAAACACCATTGGTTAGGATTTCTCTAGATGCAGAAAAGGCCTTCGACCATGTCTCTTGGTCACTTATGTTTGCTGCACTGCGAAGATATGGCTTTCCCTCTCAGTTCTGTGACTGGCTTAAGGTTATCTATCATCAGCCCACAGCTAGAGTCCACTGTAACAGAATCTTTTCCACTCCTTCCCATTCTATCATGGTACCAGGCAAGGGTGTTCTCTTTCTCCATTTCTCTTTAATCTACATCTGGAACCTCTCATCCGCTCTCTTCAGAATAGTCAAGAAAGTCTGGGCATACAAGTAGGTAATGACAGGTATAAGCTGTCTTCTATGCAGATGATCTATTACTGCATCTGGAGAACCAACATACTTCTATATCAGCAGCTGTGGACATTATAGATAAATTCTCTCGAGTGGTGGGAAATAAATTAAATCTGGATAAATCCAAAGTCATGCCTCTTAGCACACATGTCCTGAAACATTGGATTGAGAACTTAGGCATTGCCTGGGAACCCAAAGCTCTCACATATCTGGGGGTCAAGATTTCTCATTCTCTTTCTGCCCTTGTTAAACTTAATCTCTCCCCATTTGTCAAATTATTCAAACAGGCCTACAGAGATGGAAATCTCTTCCACTCTCACTGTGGGGGCATGTGAATGTGATCAAGATGAACATCTTGATTAGGTTACTTTACCAATTGAATATGGTGAGCCCATACCTTACCAAACACTGGTTTCTTCAGTTACAATCCATACTTTCAGATTTCTTGTGGAATGAAGAAGTGGTCAGAAGGGCATATTCCAAATTGACCCATCAAAAAGATTTAGCAGGTTTGTGAATCCTCAACTTTTTCTCTACTGTTGTGCAAGACACTGCTATAAAATATTTAGGTGGAGCACCAACACTGATGGCTCCCTACATTCCTCAATGGATCTCTCTGGAACAACATCTATGTCACTTTTGGGCATTGACAAAGGGTAGTCATATTTACGACAAACTCTCTGAACTCCCTAAATCTCTATGGGATTCTCCAGTATGGTGGTCTCTCAAAGTTCTCCGTCAGATCTGCTCCCACCCTTTGAAAGCATCTCTGCTCATTAAAGGCATTACTATAGGTGAAACAGAATGTAAAATCTCTGCATATGCAGATGATATTTTACAACATATATCCTCTCCTGCACAATCCCTTCCAGCTGCCTTTCATATAATCTCTCAGTTTGGTAGCATCTTCAATTATAAACTAAATTTAGACAAAACAGAAATGTTTCCACTCAATAAAAACACCTTGGGAGCTGATGTACAAAACCTTGGCCTTCAATGGTGAACTGACAAATGAAAATATTTAGGTATCAACCTACATCCCTCTCCCAAAACCATGAAGAAACTGAACCTTGATGCCATCATCACTGCCTTAAAAGCAGATACCAAGCATTGGGCTCATTTACCCCAGTCCTTATGGGTTCGTATCTTGCCTCGTGTGGTATATCCCCTGCAAATGTTTAACTGGGCCCTCCTGTTATTCTGGTTTTCACACTTACACAGTATTATTAGTTCCTTCTTATGGGTTGGGAAAAAACCTAGGTGCAGTTATACCAAGCTTACCCATTCGAAAATCGATGGGGGCTTACAAGTAGAGATGGGCGAAGTGGCCTCAATTCACTCCTTGGAGTGATTTTCAGAGTGAAGATGGATTTGCAGAGTGCTCCGCAACGTGAAGCAGAGTACTTCAGGTTATAATGGGTAATGCGAAGTCCATTGAAGACAATGACTTCACATTACTCTGCCTTCCCGATCCACTACTCCACTAAATTTTAAGGTGAAGTACATTGAAAACAATGTATTTCACCTCATTTCACCTTGTTTTTAAGCTCCAAAGGTGGATTTTGCAGTGATTCATGGGATTTCCAGTCACATGGGCTCTAGATTATTCTGCACAGCCTCAATTTGGGGTAGTGTGTGTAGGAAGCTGTAGGAGACAGTCTGCTCTGAAAGCTCTCTGTGATTCAAACATTCTAAAAGCTGTTAAAAAAGAATTTTTGAGTTATTTTTTTCTGAAACTTTAGTTCATCAATTGTAGGAAACCCTTCTGTGCTCACATCATCGACTATTTATTGTTTGTGTGTGGATTTTGAATGTTAATGTACAACATTCAGCCTGTGTACTGAGAAACAGTGGAAGTGTGCTTTGGGGAGGGGTGTATCTGGTGTAGGTAGATTTAAGTTGGAGAAATAGTGAGTTCTTTGTTTTTTGGTTATATTTTTCTTGTATAACTGATTTTGCTAATGTACACACAGTAATATTTTCAGTAACTGTTGACATTTTTTTGCTGATTGTGTGTGTTGTGGTCTGGACCTGGTGGAGCAGTGAGGTTGTTTAAAATACATTATATGTTACTGTGTGTGGTGTGTGATGTGACATCAAATAATACACCTTGAATTGTGCCACAGTGTAATTGCAGATGCAGCAGTGTGAACCTGGTATCCACTGCAGCTGTGTGATTTTGTACTGCCATTGTGGTATCTTTTCTTGGTTTTGAACTGCTGTAATCTTCAGTCAGTGCCCCCCCCCACAAAAGGTATTCTTTTCCAGATTGTATTGTTTATGACTTGAGAACACCACTGGTTTGTTAAGGTACTGTTGAACTTGTTGTGACTTTGTGTCTGTATCTGTTGTTGAAGCCACAGTTGTTTATTTGGCTTCACATCCAGCATCACCCTGACCCAGAGTGAATGTTCCAAAATCTAAATTTGTTTAGAATATTCCTGTTGATCCCCCAAAATGCCCACAAAGAGACGTGCAAGCTGTTTCTCACCATGGCACTGCTGCCAGTGGTAAGATTGTCTGTGGGCATGGTAGCAGTACACAGTTGCAGAAGTGCATTGATGATGTGAGGAAAGGTATTTCTTCTTCAATGTTTTTTACAGTGCAATCAGTAGCTTCACTCATAGTTGGAGGATATAATGTTGTCCCAGCTGGTGGTGCTAGTGCAGTTGCTGGTGGTGGTATGAGCATTGCTGCCTCAAGTTCCACTTCTGACCAGTTTACCGTGTCCAAAAATATATTGGAGTGTGAAGCAGTGGCAGTGAGTGACAGTGTAGATGATGTCATCCTCCCTAGTAACATTCCAGTAACTGAACATGAGTATTTTGATCATCATGTCAATGATAGCACACAAAGTGACATTTTTTCCATCGCAGTTCAGGTCATGCATTTGCTATGCAGTTAAACAGTGTGGTGAAAATATTTCGGGTGATGGTGGTGCTGATGATGATGATGTTGCTGTGGTTGCAACATGCAGTCCATATGCCAGCATCCAAGCAGAAGATGTGGATTATGTTGATGAATATGATGTTGATATCAGTGACCCCTGTTCAGAACCGGAGAAAAAGAAACTCAAGGTGGCTATGTCTGGGTCTGTTTGCATTTGCCCCCTCCAGTAAAAAGTTAATGATGATGATGACCCAGTAATAATGATAGGTAGCCATGGTGGTCAGTTGCAGTCCAAGGTTTACCCATGCCTCAACGACAGTCATCACGGAGACATCCCCGACAGCGACAGACGCAGTGCTGACTGTCAGCATTGCAGTGTCGGGAATGCCTCCATGTATCCATCAGGGGGGCTGCGACCCCTGAACCCCCCCATGTGGGAGTCTCTGCCCTTCACACCCCCCAGTCTCTGGGATTCTAACTCCAAGTCAGATTTGGACTGGGGGGGAACACCCAGAGAGGCAGTCCCAATTGCCATACAGACCACCACAGTGACTGGCAGATTTTGCCCAATTCCTGTTGCTGTGGTAGTCTTCATGATCAGGGAGTCACTGCTGCAATGTTATACAGCAGTCCAAGTGTGTCCTGGCTGAAAAATCATGTAGCACCCCCCCACTTCAATGCTTAAAAAAATGGAGTCCAATAAGCAGCATTGGGGGCATGTTAAACTAGAGCATCAAAATCCCTTGTTTGGGATTTTTTTGTGGAAGATGCAAATGATGAGTCAGTTGCAATCTGCCAGGTTTGCCAGGTGCATGTGAGTTGAGGTACAAATTGGAGCCATCTGGGCACAGGCGGACAGCATCACATCTTAAGAATAGGCACATGGCACTGTGGTCCCAGCACAAGATGGCAGCTAATACCTGTGCCACAGTGGGGTCTTCACCCTCATCATCAATGATAATGAGCATGTTATCCCCTTCTGTGACTGTAGTATCAAGTAGAAAATTAAATGTGTGCAATAGTGATGAAATAACAGCAGAGGATTACTACAGGCATGATGAGGTGGAAGAGCAGAATGATTTTGAAGTCTTGTCCAGTAGTGGTGAGAGTAGTGGTTTTGGTGGTGGTGGTGGTCAATGCAGTATGTCTAGTGCAAGTGGTGCATCAACCCCTGTTGGTAAATGTGGGAAAATAACTGCATTTCTGGGTTTGTCATCACCTGTGCAACCATCTTCATCACACGTCCACACTCCACAACAACCTGTGATTCACAGAGCAAAACCATTTGTCATCACACCCCATGTAAAACATTTGAGTCTGCCCATGTTACAGAGTGTTTTTGTGCATAAGCTGAACTACCCACCCAGTCATACAGTGTCACGTGAACCTAATTCTGCTGTAGCTGAAATGGTGGCATTTGATCTTTTTCCCTTCTCTTTTGTGGAGAATTCTGGGTTCCTGCGGCTTGCTGCATGTGCCTGTCAAAAATGGAAAGTCCCATCCAAGACATACTTTTAGACCCATGCTGTCTCCAAGTTGTACCATACTGTGTCCAACTCAGTAAGACATGCCCTTCAGCATTCCTCCTCTCCATTCATCCACTTAAGTATGGATATGTGGACAAGTGGCAGAACAGCAGGGAGTTCACATTTGTGTATAACTGCACACTGGGCCGAGGTGCCAGGGGTTGTTTGTGCTGTTGGTAGTGTGAATAATCAGTGTAGTAAGGTGGAGTGTCATGGTAGCAACCTTGCAGGAATTCGACACCATGCAATGATTGCTATGTGCAATGTGACCTGTTCACACACTGGTGAAAACATGTTGGACCTGGTACTGACTGAAACTGACAAGTAGCTGAACCACCTGTACCTGAGAGTTGGGTTCACAGTACGTGACAATGGGTCAAATGTGGTGAAATGCATCACAAACGGTGGCTTTTTTCGGGTTCCATACATGGCCCACTGTTTAAATCTTGTGGTGCAGGAGTTTCTACTGCACCCTGATATAAAGGAAATGCTGACAGTTGCACGCCATATCTGTTCTCACTTTTCACGATCTGCAAAAGCTCATGACCAACTTTGGCAGTTGCAGATCCGAAACAGCCTCCCACAGCACCGCTTGAAGCTGGAAGATGTCACCCAGTGGAACTCCACTTTATACATGGCAGAGAGGTTGTATGAACAGTACAAAGCCATCTCAGAATATCTTGTCATGCACACTAGCCGTGACAGTTCCGGGGCCTCCATGTCTATGATGACTGAACAGTGGTGCCTCATGGACTCTGTAATAACAGTCTTGAGGCCTTTTGAACATGCCACACAGGCAGTGAGTGGCACATCTGCCTCTATTATCCTATCAATTCCACTGCTACGGGTGCTGAGGCAGGCATTGGTGAATGTACAGCATAGCCTTGATGTTGAAGGAGACAGTGCTAGCAGTGTGTTTCTGAAACACATGCTGACAGTATTCGACCAGAATTGTCACATCTTGAACATTCAGCGTAGTGACAACTTTGCAATAGCAACAATGCTGGACCCATAATACAAATGTGGAATTGCCTCAGTACTGGAGGGTGGGCCTGAACAGGAAAAAAATGTCAGTGGGAAACTGGTACACTTGGTTCATGGGGCACAGAAGTTACGTGCCAAGGTCAGGAAACCTGAACAGCATAATCAGGCATAAGGTGAACCTGGAGGAGTAGTATCAAGCATATCCTGTAAGGGGAAGGGGACTGCAGTTCCAGGTTCTCTGTCATCAAAAGCAGCTGGCATTAACCCACTTTGTGAGGCTTTGTCCCAAGTGGGATTTGTGACATAAATTATTCTGGAGAAGCGGATGATGCATCAAACACTGGACTTATAGCAGCACAGTGAATGGTTGAGTCATATGTGTCTAAAAACAGGCATCTGTCAATCACGGATAATCCCCTTTTATACTGGAGTGGAAAGGTCAGTGAAAGCCCAGAGCTGACTGCAGTGGCACTGAAGTACCTGACATGCCCACCCTCCAGTGTGAGCATTGAGAGGGTAGGCAGCTTAGCAGGTGCAATAGCTCAGGATTGTTGTACAAACCTCTCTCCTGCAAATGTCAGTTTGATGACATTCATAAAAATGAATTAGAGGCACATAACAGCTCAGACTGCAGCCTCAGTATTCATACCCTGGCATACTCATGGTCTTGCTGATGTTGAAGAAAGGGACCATCCTGATGGCAGTGACAGCATGAAGTGGCCTACCACTGATGTAGATGATAACACAATGGAGAAAGAATTTCCCCATGGTTAGAATTCAGACATAGAAGACTGCAAGGGCAGCTTTCTTTATGATGATGATGATGAATGATGATGAGGTTAATGCTGGCAGGTTTTAACTTAAGTGGTTAAAAGGCTGTCACATGTCTTGTATGATACATGCTTTCTTTTTCATAAAGTTAAATCACTGTCTCACTCATAGTGACTCAAATTCCATATGTCACATCACATTTATAACACAAAGCACAGTATATCCTGGCCCCTCGACTACCACCACCATAAGACCGCTGTTCGCCACTGCCACCATAGGGAATGTGACTGTGTGTTCCCTCGGACTACCACCACCATAAGAATGCTGTTCACCACTGCCACCATAGGGAATGTGACCGTGCGTCCCCCCTCGGACTACCACCACCACAAGACCACTGTTGGCCACTGCCACCACCACCAGATGCAGAAAGATGTGAGAGGGAATGTCATTATGTGCCACAGCTATGACCACCACCACCCACCACCAGTGCCATTGTGACTATGTTTTTCAATTACATTGAGCATGCCAAAGCAGAGGGAGTCAAACAGGAGACCACATCCATCAGCCACAGGCACAAGGCTTCTTACTATTAAAACTATAAAGTGAATATATATACTAATGTTTTTCATGCTATTCAACTTCCTTTAGCTGTGTGTTTTGTCTTCTGTTGCTTTTCAGAGCTGCTATGGTCAAACACATACGGTAACTTATTTGTTTTTTTTACAGGTTAACAGCAAATGACACTCCTTTGCTGAAGGTTTGTATCAATGGCAGCAGCAGTACTGTCTACAGGAAGCTATGGGATATACATTTCCAATCCACACTGGTAAGTGTATCAATTTTATTTCATCTTTTCCTTTTTGTTTCATGATAGTGCAACAAATCCAACTGATGAGTCATAAACTAGGTAACATGCATATCACAAAAAATATTTCTGCAACCGATATCGTGCAATGTATTCCAAATGTGTAGCTGTGCAGCCATGACAGTGTTGAAAAAGTTGGACCCAAGTCATGTTACTTTACAAGATGTGGTTTTAAAATGTAACTTGAATTGAGATGCAGGGACAGTGACACAGTGTATTTGTTACACAGACTGGTACTAAATTAAATTGTGATCTGATGATTGCAGTGGGACAGCATGTTATCCATGTTAATCCAGATAACTGTGGTGGAACAGCCATGGCTTAAACATAATGCCTTATTGCTGCAATCAAGTTGTAATAGGTCCTTCATTTCTTTTTTTAGGAAACTTCCAAATGCTTTGTTGTGTCATAGTTGCCTTATCCAAAGAACTTCTTCAACATCATGCCCCCGACTGGGGCAGAAATGCAACAAGCAGAAGTTGTTTGAATCGATGACCATGACCATTCATTACCAGACTGGAGAAGTATGCAGATGAAATCTGTGAAGAAGTAGCCAAATAATAAACCATTAATGAGACCTACTTGCAAATATGCTTCCCCCCCAAAAAAATACTGACCTTCATTGGCTCGAGAGTATTCTGTTTCCAATTTCAATGCCAAAATATCTCATCAAGCACTGCAATGTGCACACCAACAGTATGTGACCTGTGATACAAAACAATAAAATGAGTATGTATATCTATACATATCTATATATATATATATATATATCTCAACCCCACCTAGAAAAGATATATATATATATATATATATATATATATATATATCAACTCACCAAGACTACTATTAATTTACACACAAATGGCATCCTTCCATCGGGTTGAGGTGATCACATTGCATACATTCGCAGGAATCGCAGCACACTTTGGACCAGCAACAGTTCTCCATCACAGTCATCATTTCTGATGGAACACTGAATGGGTTCATGTCATGTTGTCCCTTCTTCACACGGTTTGGCAAGACACTGTGCATCATGGTCATGACATCATCATCACCATATGTTAATACTCTGGACATGAGACAGTTGCATTTTGGGGATGCAGAAATATTTCCAGGACTCTGTGTGACCACTGCACGCATGAGTGACCACGCAATAAATTCTGTGGGACTTTGAATGTGGTATACCACTCCTATTTCACTTCATCAGCACTTCGGAATTTTCTGGACACAAGACAATTGCATTTTGGGGATGCAGAAAAATTCTGGGGACTCTGTGTGACCACTGCGCTCATGAGTGACCGTGCAATAAATTCTGGGGGACTTTGCATGTGGTATACCACTCCCATTTCACTTCATCAGCACTTCGGAATTTTCTGGACACAAGGCAGTTGCATTTTGGGATGCAGAAAAATTCTGGGGACTCTGTGTGACCACTGCGCACATGAGTGACTGCGCAATAAATTCTGGGGGACTTTGCAAGTGGTGTACCACTCCCATTTCACTTTGCAAGCACTTGGGAATTTTCTGTACTCAAGACGGTTGCATTTTTTGTGTTGTGATTGTGAGCACATAATGTCATAATTAAATTATAAATTAAAGCAGCAGTGCAACAATGTGGTGAAAATGTTGTCCTATACTTTTTTATGCTATTTTGGATTGCCAGCCACTAGTTACCTCCTGACTTGTATGATACCCTTCTTTTCACAGTTTGTGTCTGCTTTACTATTTTTTCTCATGTCTGAAAAAATAAAAGGAGCACACCATTTAAATATGGCTCTGAACAGGTTTTCATCACTATTTGCATCTGTTTTTGAACAAATACTGTTCTGTGAGGTCATAAAACAGTGTCTGCTACATAATTGTTAATTTTACAATAGAAGTAATATAAAAAACTACTGATGGAGAAAAATAGTGGAATATACTGATGAAGACCTGGTCCGCACCGTATTAAAAGGAGTGCTACTTTTATTATTTCAGACATGAAAAAAGTACTGAAGCAGATTCAAATACTGGAAAGAATGGTATCATACAATTCAGGAGGTAAGTAAAGTGGCAATGTAAAATAGCATAAAAATGTATAGGTCAAAATGTTCACCACATTGTTGCACTGCTGCTTTAATATCTATTTCAAAAAATAAATATTTCTGGATCCTCAGTAATGTTTACTTTGTGTCAGAACTTGTGAAGTGTTTTGCAAAAAGCAGGACTGAGCAGTGCAAGTACGTTGTCCTAAACTGCATGTGTGCTGTCAGTGTTCTTTCCTGTGTGTGCAGACTTTGTCCAACTTCATGCAAACATATATATGGTATGACTGGCTGCAGTATGTAAAGAATAAAAATAAGAAAGAATATACGACATATATTTTATTTGTACCATCAGCACCAGTGGAATAAGTGATATGATATTTTTTTAGAGGTATCGGGTCACTGTACACCTCAGTCTCTCACAGTGCACACATGAATTTGCGGAGATCATAGCACAAAAAACTCATGCTCTCCTAAAAGTCATGTGTACTGTATGTTACTAAGGTGTACTCTAGCCAGACACCTCTGAAAAAATATCATATCTCTTAGTCCGCTGATGATGATGGTGGCAATAAAATAAATTTTATATATTCTTATCTGTGTTCTTTATAAAATAAACACTGCAACTGCAACAAGTCAGCATATATATGTTTGCAAGGAGTTGGACAATGTCTGACATTACACACACACACACACACAGGAAACAATACTGGCTGCATACATGTAATTTAGCACATCATGCTTGCACTGCTCATACCTGCTTTTGCACAACATCTCCACAATAGAAAATAAACATTACTGAGGCACATTATAATAACAGGGCAATAAGAAGCATGTATGTCTGTATGTATGTATTGTATGTATATATATATATATATATATATATATATATATATATATATATATATATATATATATATACACTGTATATATATATATATATATATATATATATATATATTTAAAGGATGCAGTCAGCAACAGGAGCTCCTGCCTCTGCAAGGCTTACCCTCTGGTTAAGCCTTTTAAGTATGTTGTGGCATTTTCTCACACTGCAACATACTTTATTTTAATAAAGAAAAGTCAGTGACCTTCCCTATGGGGAAGAGTCAATCTTGTTAAAATGAATATATTTCCTAGATTGTTTTACCCCCTGAGTATGTTGAATGTTGTTATACCATCCAAATGGTTTAAGAAAGTACATAATATGATTGCTAATTTCATGGGGGTCAGAAGAAATCACGAATGGCCTCACGCATGAACTGGTGCTACCCAAGGAGCTGGGGGACTCAGACTTCCACATTTTGCCTTATATTTCTGGGCAGCCCAAACCAGTAAATATGTGAGATGGGCAAAGAGTAGCGAGGATTTGATTAACTAGAGTTGTATACCACTTGGTTGGGGATTGAATTAGCCTTGATTAAGGAAGCCGGTCTAAGACTGGATGCCCTATATTATATTAAGCCTAAATGGTTGCCCATGGTTACTCAATTCCCCATTGGTGTTGCAGTGAAGAATCATACCCAGCTTGCTGGTTTTCTAAGATATGATCATCTAAGAGATTGGGATCAACCCTTATGGGGAACCCCGTGTTGTTTTGGGTGGTAAAACATTGGAGCACACATGGTTACCCTTACCCGAGATATGTCTCGAAGGGATCTGCTCTCCGCAGAAGTGTGGTATTACCCTCTAATATTATGATGGATAATTTGGGTTACCCAATAGGGCTATTTTAAGATCTACCAGGTCAGGCATCTCTTAATTGCGCAATTGGGAAAGGTGGTAGTGCAGAAACTGAGTCTGGAGTTTTGGATGGCTTATCCCCTTAGTGGGGCTAAGACATGCATCTCTAAAATTTACCCGGTATTGATTGCTTGGGCCTATGCCTCTGACCCGGTGCAAGGGTTATACTGGAATTCAGTTTTCCCGAATTTGAAGTTTAACTGGAAGGAGCTGTGGAAGAATTGTCATAGATTTCTATTGCAGGACAGATTGAGGCTCATGCAATTCAAAATTCTTCACAATATTTTTTATTCCCCATGGAAGTTAGAGAAAATTAGGTTGGCTAGAGATTCGAGGTGTTTCAGATGTCAGGGGGAGGAAGGAGACTTGGTACACATTTTCTGGAAATGTCCGAAGGTAGCCCCGTTATGGGAGGACATTAGGAAGAGGGTTAACCCTCTGTTGGGTCTCGAAGACCTGTTTACGCCAGAGATATGCCTTTTGGGAGATGTCTCGAGCATTCCTGTGCTGAATAGGAGGTTTTATATGGCTCTGATTGCTGCCACGCTTAAGAGGGTGGTAATTAGGCACTGGAAAGACCCGGTGGTCTTAGGATATAAGGAGTGGTTGGAGGAATTACTTGCTTGTCTGAGAACTGAAAGGATGTCGGCTATCCTTCTGAATAAGCTCTCCAGGTTTGACAAAATCTGGGGCCCCTTTTTCACTTGCTATTCTATTCATGAGAATTAATGCTGTTTCTATTGATATCACCCTATCTCCTCAGACTTGTGCCAGGTGGGTGGGAGAGGGATGGGGAGGGCTGGGGAGGGGTGGGGAGGGAGGGTCTGTTACAGGGCCATGATTGTGGATTGTGCAAACTTTATATATAAGGCCAACTGTATGGCTGCATGTACCCTGTAACTTAAAATGAATAAAATGTTAATTGAAAAAAAAAAAAAAAAGAAAGAAAAGTCAGTGACCCAGAAGTATGGTGGATACTATGGGGGCTTCATTATGTGTAAAGGTGTGGCTGCGACACACCACATGCTTCAATACTTTTGTATTGAAGCACATGGTGGAGTGCCATAAGTCTTTCAGGGGGTGGGACCTCCTGTTGCTGACAGCTTCCCTTTAAACTAATATTGTGGCCTTCCTTCTGTTTGTTATTAAACACAAACAAAAGACAAAACACTACAGTGGTGGGGGGTGGAGATGTTCTGAAAAGAAAGCTAATGGGGATCCCCTGATGTTCCAGCAGCAGATGGAGCATCGACACAATCTGTAACTGGTGTCACTCTCTCTGCTCCACCTGCTGCTGTACAGCTCCCACCCTCTCATTACTTTCTTCCACTGCAGCCCACAAAAGTGCTATATCTGCCTGAGTTGCAGGCATTGTGGGGTCCACAGGTGGGGGAACACACCAGGTAGAGGTGGTGGTGAGGGTAATGCTGGTAGCAGTGGTGGTGGTGGTGGAACAGCTGCTGCTATAGCCCTCCTCCTCCTGCTGCAGCAATGCACAACAGTAGCACCCTCTGCCACTGCTACAGAAGGGCCAGCAGGTGGAGGCCTGGCCTGTTCAGTGACAGCCTGCCACTCCACCTTGTGATGGTTAAACATATGTGTGCACTGGCCCCAAGTCCCTAGATGTGTCCCCCGGGGGCCACGGTGCACCTGCACTCCACAAAGCAGACACACCACAAGGCTGCTGTCCCCCTGACACAGTTGAAAAACTGCCAAACTGGGGATCTGTGTGGGGGGGACCAGGCACAGGAGGGGCAGATGCAGTGCTGGCAGCATGATCATGCACCTGGGGTTCCACCTGCTGCTGTGGAGGTGGCACTGTTGGAACTCCTGCAGCTGCTACTGGTGGTGGTGGTGGCAGCAGGCTTGGTGTAAGTGGCAGTGGCACTGATGGTGCTGCTGCTTCTGGAGGGGGGGTGAGGCAGAACCAAAGAGTCTGGAGCAGTCCAACCCCACCTGGCTATGACTCCCATGCATGCTTACTCTCCTCCAGCCATGGGCCACTTACTGTCCCTAGTCCGTCGCACAAAAAAACACTCCTTCCCTCTCTGACATGATGAGCGACTTCACACAGTCGCACAACACAAGCACACACACACAGTCTCACACACACACACACACACACAAAACAAAACTTATAAAACAAAGAAATTGATCACCAAAAAGAATTGACAAAACAGTACAGAAAAAAAATTAAAGAATTAGCCTTTAAAAAAAAGCTTTTCACTTTTTGGAATTTGCTCAAGAAAGAAACTTGTTAACATGAACTCTCCTCTACTACACAAAATTTTCCTCTCTCTACCTCTGCAAAGGAGAAAGTGAAAGTATCTGCTTGTATGACTCACTTCCTTCCTGCCTGGCTAAAGCATGTGAATTACAGTACTATAAGTCATGAGCTGTGTGGGGAGGCTGCCTATATTGTTGTCATTCTGCCTTACTTCGCATTATGGTGGAATAACAATGCAAAGTCATAATAACAAAGTGAACTAAGCACTTTCCAATGGCCACTTCAAGTAGCATTGTAATAATGTGAAGTGGCCCCTTCGCATTCACTTCACTGGTGGAATTTAATTTTGCTGCATCTCTACTTACAAGCTTCAAGTTTCTACCTATACTACTTGGCAATACTTCTGACAAGACTTAAATTCTGGTTACTTCCTAACAGTGATATCTTTGATTCTCCTTACTGCCCTCTATGGGTTAAAATTGAACACTCCCTTTGTTCTTCTCATAACATAGACTCTAAGGCTCTCCCATTTGCAGTTAAGAAAAATCTTCCCAAGAAACTAAAAGATTCTCCAATATGCTCCATGCTGCAAATGCAGCATCCGCTTAACACCTTTCTTAAAACCAAGGGGTATAGAGACATAGATCAGCCCCTTTTCCAGAACCCCAATCTGTTAATTTCAGGTAAGGTCCTTAAACCTAACCTCTTTTGGCCCAATATGGGGGTTGGAAGGGTAGCTGACTTGGTCTCCGATCATAAACTGAGGCCATTTTGAGATTCTAGTTCTCGATTCAAATGGCCCTCTGCCTATATCTTTAAATAGCTACAGGTTTCTCGTATGCTGATGAAGCATTTTGGCACAGGTTCATAGCCCAACACACTCTCACTTGCTCTTTCTCCATACATTGGCTCCCTCCCATCATCTCATCTGATAATGTATTCATATAAGTTCTTACAAACCACAATATCGAGCTTGGAAGGTCAGAGATGTTATTGGTGGGACCAGATCCTAGTGCCATCCATGTTCCACAGACTGTGGCCAAGAATCTGAAAACACATATACAGATATATCAAATGGGACAGATACAGGTACATGCAATTCCAGATAAACCACAATCTATATTACACCCCTGTTAAATTTTATCAGATGAGAGCTTGGACTTTGAACCAGTGCACAAAATGCCTTCATGCTTCAGGAGACCTATTGCACATGGTATGGGCCTGTGAAAAAAATTTCTCCATTTTGGAATCTAATCCAATCCCGACTGGATCCCCTACTAAATTTGTTGGATAAATTCACCCCTGAGATTTGCATTTTAGGGGATTATTCAATTCTTGGAGGATGCACACAAAGAGTGCACATGGCTTTGATCTCCGCTTGTGTCAAAAAAATAATTCATAGGCACTGGTTAGATAAGTCTGCACCCAGTTACACTGAATGATACCAGGAGATCAAGTTTGCTCTTCAAGCCGAGCATACTATTGTGGGGATTACCAATAATCTTAAGAAATATAGGCAAGTTTGGGACCCACTCTTTAGCCTTTTGCAAATCCACTCTAAACCCGGCATTTCTCAAGACATAGGACCATTCCTTGTATCTCCTGGATAGGAGCTATAGACAAGAAATACCTTGAACCATCCCAACCTTAACCACTAGTGGCAGTGGGGGTGAAGCGGGGTACAGGCATCTGTTCATGTTCAGTTTTCAATGACCATCTTTTATCATACCACTGTTTGTCATCCTTTCATATTTGTATTGTGATAGAGGCCTACTGTAATAACTTCAACTTGATGCCTGTACATGAACATTGTGAAAACTTTAATAAAGTTTATTCAATAAAAAAAAAGATCTGCTTCCACCTTAATCTGACACTTTACCAAAACCTGTCTCAACCTCTATTTGGCAATCCACATTTTGGAATTGCCAACTGCACATGCCGGCCCAGTGGTGTTGAGGGTTGAGCTGCTGGACACCACACCTCATGCCACGCCAGTGACCTGGGTATAGGAGTGAACTTGCATCATTGGGGGTCAGTAGGGGAGGAAAGGATTGAGCATTTGGAGGACTGCTTTCCTTTCCTGTTAGGGATGGGGTGGTGAGTCCCGCTGTACGTCGACTTCTGGTGGAGACTGGGGGTACCGCAGCAGTCGGGACCTTAACTTGGTGAGTGGCAATGGAGGTGCACCTGTGGGGGTGTGTGGGAGCATACACACCCTGTGCTGGTGCACATTGCAGTGCTACAGCAATGGGAGAGAAACAAGGGAAAAAACCCTGCCTCCTGGTAGGCGAAGGGGGGTATAGGTGCCGTCCAACCACGTCCAGTGTCGGATCCTTCCATTCATTCCTCCATCTCTCCTCCCTGCTTGGTCGGTCTACTAGATTATAGATAGAGCACCAGGAGGAGTAGGCGGTCCCACCTTGGGGGACTCAGAGCTGGGGAGTTGAGTAGCCAGGCAAGTGGAAAGGAGAAGTGGCCGATGGAGGAGGAATGGAGGACTTCAGGCAGTGGGAACATGGCTGAGCCACGAGACCCTCTGAACAGAGTCCAGGTAGGCAGAGATAAATAGAATTGAAAGAAGAAAAAAAGAATTGCCAACCACAATATTCCCTCAAGCTTTTGTCCAGCCCTTGGCAAGATACCAGTCTCATCCCTGATTTCAGATGGAAAAGTTTAAAATATACCTGATTAGTGATATACTGTGCTGTGATACTGTTGGGAGTGTGTGGGGAGCTAAAATATATGTTTTGTGTTCTTAATTTGCCTTGTTTTTACTGGAGTCCTATCTTCCCTAACAGTAAGTAGGAAGGGAGTAGCTGCAGTCACGCTGTATGTGGGTCTGAACTACTATCGCGTTTGACTGCACGTTTTACTCATTCCTGCTGCATATTAGACATCTGAGGCTAATAAATATCTTAGGGCTCCTGTGCAGCAGAAAAATTGACTTTTAAATCGCAACTTTTGTTGCCAGTGCTCCCGTGACCCCAGCAGTCAGTTCTGGGTCCCTGTGGCCTTATAGCGCACCCCTGCAGTGAGTGGGCAGTTTAAAATATACCTGACTAGTGAAATACTGTGCTGTGATACTGTTGGGAGTTTGTGGGGAGCTAAAATATATGGTTTGGGTACTTAATTTGCCTCGTTTTTATTGGAGCCCTATCTTCCCTAACAGGAAGTAGGATGGGAGTAGCTGCAGTCCCTCTGTATGTGGGGCTGAACTACTATCACACTTGCCAGTGCTTTTCACTCATTCCTACTGCATATTAGGCATCTGAGCCTATGAAATATCTTAGGGCTCCTGTGCAGCAGAAAAAATGACTTTTAAATCACAACTTTTGTCGCGAGTGCTCCCATGACCCCAGCAGTCACTTCCAGGTCACTGTGGCCTTATAGTTCACCCCTGCAGTAAGCAGGGCGAGTGAGGGCAGGGCGCACATCACTGTGCATGGAGATGTGTGCAGAGACATGCACATTGGTGCGTGCCAGCTGTGTCAACTGGGGAAGCTGGGAATATTCCCTCAAAACATGATACAAGGTATTTTGTCACTATGAAACTTTGTGTGAAATGTAATATGTATGCTGGGGGGAGGAACAGATGGGGTTTGAATGTTCTAAATGTAGTATGATAGTAACCCTACAAGCTGAAATAGCCCAATTGAAGCAAAGAATGAAAGTGCAAGCTGACATATCCACACTTGAACAGTACATTGACACTATGGTGGATAGTATCTCAGAGGTAACACAATCTGAAATACTAGAGCCTTTTAAACCAGTATTAAGGGACAACAAGGGTTAATACTGAAGAGTGGTGCCTTTTATGCAGGATAACAAATAAAAAAGGTAGAAGGAATATAGGGGGTTCATCTAACATATTAACACCAAATAGATATAGTGCCCTCTCACTAGAGAGCTTTCCTAACAACAAGGAAACACCTGATACCCTAGTAGGCCCCAACCCAGCAGGAGGTTACCACTGTTCTTTAGCAGATCAAAACTCCCCTAGTGCACACAAGATTACTAGGCCAAACATTGTGGAACCAAAGGATGTACTTATTATTGGTGATTCAATGTTAAGATACACAGATCATGTTCCGTGTAAAAACAGTAAAGAACATACTACGTTCCGTGCTCTACCAAGAGCAAGAATTGGCTACATTAAAAGATTACTCTGAGGCATTATTGAAAATACTATAAAACCTGTTACATTCTTTCACATTGGTGTGAATGATGTAGGTAGGAGAACTCTTACAGACATCCAGAGAGACTTTGAACAGGTGGGCCCGTCCCTTAAGTCTCAGGGGTGTGACCTTGTCCTCTCAGGAATTTTACCAGTGCCCAGGGCCAACTTAGCACTGACTCGGGAAATACACAGACTAAATGGTTGGATGAAATGCTGGTGTCAAAGAGAAGGATATAAATATGTAGAACACTGGCAGGACTTTCAAGGACATCATTTGTTTTCTCAAGATGGACTGCACTTAAATAGACAGGACAAAGAACTGTACCAGTTAAAGCAGAAGATTGTGGAGAAGGCAGTCATAACAGCAAAGGCCCAAACAGAGGAAAACATAGCCAACTAGGATAAGAAGAGGGATAAAACCTTATATAGGTACATTAGGGAGTGAAGAAAGACAAAGGGAGGGATACTGAGGCTGAATAAAGAGGAGGGTGGGTAGGCAGAGAGGGACAGTGAAAATGCAGGGATACTGAACAAATATATCTGCTCAGTATTCACAAAAGAAAAGGAGGGGGAGGTTCCTAATCCAGTCAATAGAAGCACTCTGGATAGGGGGGTCAATATCAGTTATTTCACAAAAGAAAGGGTTCTGAAAAAACTCCTAAAACTGAAAGTTGACAAAGCAATGGGACCTGATGGGATTCACCCCAGAATTCTAAAAGAACTAAGGGGAGAACTAGTAACACCACTGCCTTCCCTTTTTAACAAATCATGGGAGCATGGTGTGGTACCTGAGGACTGGAGGAGGGCAGATGTGATTGCCCTTCACAAAAGTGAGAGCAAGACAGAGGCAGGAGACTACAGACCTGTCAGTTTGACCTTAGTGATAGGGAAATGATGGAATAACTTCTGAAGGAAAGAATATTTGAGTACCTAGAGGCTAGTGGGGCACAGGACCCAAGACAGCATGGATTCACAGAGGGAAGGTCATGTCAGACGAATCTAATTGATTTCTTTGACTGGGTGACCAAAGTAGTAGACCACGGAGGGGCTGTGGACATGGTCTACCTAGACTTTAGCAAGGCATTTGACAGTCCTACACAAAGATTAATAAACAAATTAGCCAGCCTAGGAGTGGGTCCCAGGGTGGTAGCCTGGGTAAAATGTTGGCTGGACAACAGGACACAGAGGGTAATAGTAAACGGAGTCCACAGTGAAGAAAGGGGGTTACTAGTGGGGTACCGCAAGGTTCAGTACTGGGTCCGGTCCTTTTTAATGCCTTTATAAGTGACATTGCAGAGGGACTGGAAGGAAAAGTATGTCTCTTTGCAGACAACATAAAGATCTGCAACAGGACTGATGCACAAGGTGGGGTGGAAAGGATGAGAAGGAACTTGGCAAGGATGGAGGAATGGTCAAATGTATGGCACCTTAGATTCAATGCAAAGAAGTGCAAAGTAATGCACCTGGGAAACAAAAACCAAGGGGAAGAGTACACAATGGGGGGTGAGATACTGACAACAAAAATGGAAAGAGATCTGGGGGTAGTTATATCAAATAACCTAAAGGTTAGCAAGCAATGTGAGAAGGCAGTAAGGAGGGCTGGGGGGATACTGGAATGCATAGGGAGAGGCACCACCAGTAGAAAACAAGAAGCTGTTATCCCTCTGTACAGACAGTTGGTGAGATCCCATCTGGAGTAATGCATGCAGTTCTGGAGACCCCATCTCCGCAAAGACATTGACAGGGTGGAGGCTGTCCAGAGGAGGGCAACCAAAATGGTGCAGGGTCTGCACCAGAAGACATACAAAGACAGACTAAAAGAGCTTAATATGTATTCCCTCAAGGAAAGGAGGGAGAGGGGGGGACATGATAGAAACGTTCAAGTACCTCAATGGAATCAACAAAGTCCAAGAGGTTAGCATCTTTCAGAAAAAGAAATGTGCAAGAACAAAGGGGCACAATTTGAAGATATAGAGAGGACAGCTCAGAGGTAATGTGAGGAAGTATATTTTCACGGAGAGGGTTGTGGATGCACGGAACAGCCTTCCTGAGGAGGTCATGGAGTCAAAAGCAGTGGAGCAATTCAAGAATGCATGGGACAAACATAAGGCAATTCTAGTGGGGGGTAGGAGGAAGCAGGCTGTTGGTTAACTAGGATCTGCAGCTTTTCTAGTAGGTAGAGAAATGAGCAGACCAGGTGGGCCAAGCGGTCCTTATCTGCCATCAAATTCTAACTGTCTATGTTGTTGTAACTGAAGAGTTTTCTGAGGTTACAAACAGAGTACTGTTAAGATTGGTGCTGGGCCTATTCCTTTTCAATGTCTTTGTATGTAACAGGGGAAGGAATTAAGGGTAAAGATCTGACTCTTGACAGATGACACTGCACAGGAGTTGACAAAATGGGAGAATAAAGGAACTTAGGGAGGGTCTGAGCGGACTGGAGAACTGGGGGTAGATCTGGCAGCTGTGTATACATGTAAAAATGTAATGCGATGCACATTGTAAAAAAGAAGCCATGGGTGTGCACAAATGAGGGTTGGGGGTGCTGGAATGAACAATGGAGGAAAAAAGTCCAGAGGTTGTGATATAGAAAACCTAAAACCCAGAACATACTGCAACAGAGCTGTGAGGAGGGCAAACAGATCATTAGGATGCACAGGGAGGTGGCAACAGCCAAAGCCAAGAGGTAGTCCACACACTGTGCGGGTCATTGGTGAGACCACATCTGGAGTACTGGGCAAGGTACTGGAGTCCTCACCTGAGGAAAGACTGTGACAAAGTGGAAGCAATACAGCATAAGACAACAAAGATAGTCCAAAACACAGACAAAGGGGAATTCACTTGAAGTAGCAGGAGGGAGATTCAAGATAGATGTCTGTAAACATGTTTTCATGGAATGAGTGGTGGGCAAGTGGAACAAGCTACAGGAAGAAATGGAAGAAGACTGGATGGATCAATAATCATTTTCTGCCAACATTTTCTGTTTCTAAGCAGTACGGGCTGAAGTCAGTGAGCATTTTCAAGGAGGGATGAGACAAGCATATGGGCTTAATTAGAAGAGAAGGTGAAGAAATTAAAGGGTTGGACAACCACTAGGGCCAGAACAGAGTACTTAGGTAGGGTGGGTAGACTGGCTGGGTCAGTAGTCCTTTATCTGCTGACAGTGTTTATATATCTATATAAAAAGGGAGGGATTTATAACAACATAGAAATGTAGAATTTGTTGGCAGAAAAGGATCACTGGGACCACCCAGTCTGCCCAGGTATTCCCTGCATAATCTGTCTCTGCAGATCCTAACTGGTTTACAACAATCTTCCCTACCTGTATTCTAATACACTCCTATGTCTGTCACATGCATGCTTGAAACCCCTGTTTTCGCCTCCAGCACTTCTGCTAGCATTCTGTTCCAGGGGTCTTTCACCCTTTCAGTGAAGAAACATTTTCTCAGATCTCTCTTAAACTCCTCCAACCCCCACCCATTTCACCTCATGTCCCCTGGTCCTGAACCTCCTTCTTATTTAAAAGAGACTTCCCTTGAACTTTGTTCATCCATGTGAGGTACCTGCAGGACTCTGTCCTCTCACCTCTCACTCTCATCTCTTCCAGGCTGTACATGATGAGATCCCTCAGTCAGTCTCTACTCTTAGAGCTTTTTGTGCAACCTCAGCACCAATTTAGTTGCCCTTCTTCAGACTGCTTTGACCTTATCTGTGTCCTTTTTGAGGTGTGATCTCCAAAACTGGACACAGTACTCCAGGTGGGGTCTCACCAGTGACTGATACAGTGGCAAAACTGCCTTCCTCCTCCTCCTACTGGATATACCTTTCCCGATGTACCCTAACACCCCACTAGCCTTACCCACTTTGAGGTCATCAGATATGATAACCCAAGATCCCATTCCTCTTTAGTAACTGTCATTACCTTCTCACATCTTATAGACAACAGCTGGGTTCCTATGCCCTGGGTGCATGATTTCACATTTTTTGACATGAACTCCAACTGCCATGCTCTAAACCATTCTTCAAGTTTCCCCAGATTGCTGCTCATTCTCTGCACTCCCTCCTGCGTGTCCACCCTATTGAAGATTTTGGCTCCTCAGCAATGTCACTTATAGTATGAAGACATTGATGAAGACAGGTTCTAGTACTGAGCCCTGTGGTATCACACTAGTTACTCCTCCATCATTCAAGTGATGCCATTTACCACCATCATCAGTCTATGGTATGTTAACCCTGTTATGTTTAACCATGGAACAGGTTTAGGAAGAGGCTCAAAAAACTACCAGGGATAACTTTAAAAATGAAAACTGGGACCAGGTCGGGGAGACCACTAGACTACCAGGAAGGGTTGCACAGTACCTGTACACCTTGGTTACAGCTACTCACTGGTGTCCATGGTTCCTACAGCAGCTGTACAAACACACACACACACACACACACACATATGCAGCACACACTCTTGACTACTTCACCTCTCTATGCACAGCCTAGCAGTGTACATTCTGGAGAAGTTCACTGCATACTCATAAATTAGCACTGTACTGTTTACAGTTTAGTGAATACTGTACTTTGAAAGCATAGCAAAAAGCAGCAGCAGTGAATAGTAAGCAAGTTCATACACTAAATTTCTGTCACGGGTGCAAGCCCTTAAAGATTGGCAATGACATATTTGCAATACATTTCCTGACTGACTGCAACAGGAACTAATAAAGATGTATCATTTGGGATTTTTTCTCCATGTAGCAGGGTCTTTAGAAAGAATGGAGCATAATAGATAAGAGACCCAAATAGAGGGGCACTTACAACACATGCCATTACTCCTTTAAGGAATGATGTTTTTCATCTTGAAGCAAAACTAAAAAAATGTGATTATTCTTAGAACAACCACTAGTATCTTCTGACCATTTCCAAAAATAATCTTATGATATTCTGAAGCTATATTTTGAAAGCTGTAGGATTTGAACACTTAACACAGTTGTCTTGTGTTGCTTCATGCATACACATGTCAATATAATTTGTTAAAAATAACAGGACTTAGCCAGCCCAGTGGCGTTGAGGGCTATGGTGCTGGATGCCTTACCACATGCCAAGCCAGTGACCCATGCTCAGGAACGAGCACGGGCTGTTGGGGGTCGGCAGGGAAGAGAAGGATTGAGCATCCGCGGGACTGTTCTCCTTCTCCAGGGTGGGGGGATTTCAGTTGTCATCACTCCACTGGCCCCTAGTGGCTGCTGGGGGGCAGCGTCAATACTGCAGCTAAGGGGAGGAGATGGGGCTGATGCTTGGAGAAAGCGCATGCAAAAGCATGCACGCTTTCAGCACAGGCATCATTGCATGCCCCACCTCCACACACAAGGGAGTAAAGTGGAAAATAACCCTGAAAGAATGAAGTTGTCTCCTCAGCGCCACCCCCAAGAAGGTACCTCCCTGGCATTGATCCACTGGGGTGGGTCGAGTCGCTCCCCACCACCCTACCATGAAGGGTAAGTCATGGGTGCACAAGGGAGGTGATCTGACCTTCAGGGGTTGGCGCTGAGGTGACAACTTGATGGCAGGCTTGCAGCTGGGAGCTCCGGAAGAAATACCCCACAAAACAAAATAAATAACAGGACTTTAAAAGTGCAGTGAACCATTTTTTTATTTCGATATGAAAAATTTTTATATCCATATATGGTCATTGTAGTGATACATTAATAATGTATCTATTAGTTGACTCAAGCTTTCTTTAAAAACAAAAAGTTATGTCTCTAGGCCTAATGGTTCCAAAGTTATCTCATTTTAACAGGTCTAATTCTGAAACTGTTGAGGCTAGAAACTTAATTTTTTTAAAATGAAAGCTTGGAGTCCAGCCACTAAGAAATGGTGTTGATATTATGTAACAGTAGTAAATATATTATCGATAAAAAACAGGCAGTGTTCTCTAGCTATCACAATACACATATTTACATCATGACAGAAATGTTTTACATAACAATATATTACATCAATATACTTTTTACGGTTCTGTGGACAGAGCTCTACAGTTATTCGATCATGATCTAATATTAGCACTGTGGAAGCATGTGACCAGACTGCTGTCCAGTGTGCTTCCACAGTGCTGCAGCACAATTTCCAGTGGTTGTGTTTATGCTGCACTTCCCCTCCGCTGGCCACATGAATACACCCACTTCGGGGGCACTTCTTTTTCTTCTGCAACTGCAGAAGTGATGGTTGATGTGCACAAGATGGCGATGCCGAATCAAACTGTGGATGCGCGAGTATCACACATGCCCAGTTACGTCAGTGCTGGCATCTTGTGCATCTCAATCTCTGATGACAGTGCTCATAACACAGCATTCTCCTCCAGCAGTGGTGCCCGTAAAATCTCAGTGCAGCTGTATCGGCTCTGACCAGAATTTGTTTGATATCAGCATGGAAAATTTCATGATGGTTAAAAAAAATTTAATTTGTAAAAAAGTATGTTTTGTACTTTTTCTGAATTTTGATATTAGTCCCCATAATTTAATTGCTATCTATATAAGTGTAATACCCATAAACTTTTATCTTATACCTTAAATCCTGTGGCTAACATTTCACTCTCTTCCCCCCTCCCAAGCAGTAGCAATTCTTCACTTTTGCAGTCTTTGGCTGTGAAAGTCTTGGAGGACAAAACTGCCACTAACAAGTCCAATCTAGTGCAAGGAAGTAAATATCCTCTACAATTTGATCCATCTGAGCATTTAAAGACACAAGAGAAACATACAAAAAAACACTTTAAACCTTAGTCATCTTTATGGTAATGTGCTAAACATCATAAATTAATACTTATCTAACGTAGGCAGTATAGTACAGTGGGTTAAGACCCTGAGCTGCAGATCTGAAGACCTAAGTTTGAATCCCACAGTCACCTAGGTGCATACTGTATGATCCTGAGCAAGTCAATTAACTTCCTTGTACTCTTAGGTCACATCTGGAAACAAGCTTCAGCTTAGCGTGATACTCCTGGTTAAACAATGTTCCCTTTCTCTTTCCTAATGTGAGAACAGTGAAATTGATTAGGACATGTAAAATAAAACAGAAACATTAGTTGATATATAATGCCAAACAACAAACATAAATAACAAATAGCACCAGAAGAGATAGAAGAAATTTAGAGGTAGAATATAAAATGCAGGAAACAGATAAAGGAGGCAGCGGTTAAGCAGTAAGGGAAAACAGACTTCTTAAATGTGTCCACTTAATGCAATAGCACTCAGTGGCTCAAGCAGGTGTCAGTGAACCACACCAGGGCCATTATAAGCATATTGTTAAAAATCCCCACCTTTGGCCCAGCTATTACCATAGTGGTAGCACTGCAGCTCAAGACCTCAGCAACCTGAGTTTGTTTGCCAAGCATGGGGTATTGGAGGGCCAGTAGGGGAAGAAAACTTGAGCATCCCAGAGAACACTCTCCTTCTCTGGGAATGGAGAGTTTGGGCCACCACTGCAGCAGTGCCACTTGAGTGACCATGGGTGGGGATACATAGCTGAGGTGTTGAGAGAGGGTGGATGCTAACCAAGCTCTTTGTAATCAGCATGGTTTTGTGCATACATCAGGAGCTTCCTGTGTGCAGCATTCTGAGGGTTTGGAGGGACATAAACAAGGAAAAAGGGCATTTGTGTAGAATATTGGACACACATAAGCGGGTTTGCATAAACACTCCGTGAATACCAAACTCCATTATGCTATCATGCAGCTGATTGTATATGATGTGGGGCAGCCCCCCACCCCAACTTCCTTTCATAACACCTTATCACAATTCTCATTATTTTGGTGGGGGGGTAGAGCTCCCCCACACACACCCCCTCCACTTCTAGAAACATAATAATAACAGCTACCTCCCCCAAAAATTGTGTGTGTTATGACATGATGTGCCTCTGTACGTACTTAGCCCTACAAAGTTACTGTATCCACTTAGGGTGTCCAATATTCTACACAATCCCCAGAAAAGGCCCTGGTACTGCAGGATGATGCCTGATACACACAGGCCCACCCTGCACAGACACCTGTCACCTCATCAGAGTTCTGGAAGGCTTGGCCTTATTTCTGACCCTGCTTCAGGGGGCAGTGGTTCAAAGGAGTGCCCCAGGATGAGGTTGATGGGGCCTGGTGGTTGCACTGTGCAGAGGAGTGCTGTGCCAGTGATGTAAGTGAATACAAAAAATACAGAAAACAAACAGTCCCCCTATCGTTTCACCCACTTGGTCAAATAAACACCATTTTTAATTTACATTCACAACTATGTTGTTTAAATATAACCCCTTTCCACTCCCCCTCAGTTGAATAATCCACTTCTAGATTTTAAACTTAAATGCTGTCTCTCTCTCCAACCCAGCTGCTCAGTCACCCTTCTGATTCCTGAGATCAAATCATTTTTGATCTCCCACACAGCTGCTCAAACATCCTTCTTTCCCTGATCCTTATTCTTTTTCATATTCTGTTTTTCCTCCATGGGGCCATGGTAGGGAGGCCCTTCTGCCAGCTGCCACCACCTCCTCCACTATCCAGCACTCTCCAGGATTCCCATGGCAGGCCCCCTGGCAGCTTTGTCCCAAGTGGCAAGGTCAGAAGAGGGAGGTCCAACCTACCCCAATGCTCATAATCCAGTTTCACTACTCTGGTTTTGCTCTGATGACGTGGTGGGTGGAGGTGTGGCCTGTGAGCATCATACGCCCTTGTTGTGCCTGTCCTTTTCCTCCAAGCTTTCTTCCTTTATTCTCTTCTCAGCCTCAGCAACTTGGTCATGCATATGTGTGTGTGTGTGTGGAGGCATGCATGCACATCAGAACCTGCGTCCCCACCCCACCCACCCTGTCCTAGTGCCTGGTCCGCCATCTGCATGGCACTACCACCAAGCCTACACTTGGTGACAGCCAAGTTCCAGGAAGACCAACCTCCCCAATCTGAGAGAGGAGACTTGCCTGCCAGCTGCTCAATCCTGCTCCCAGCCCTCTCCCCCAGCTGACCCCCCGTTGCCTGAGTTCGTTCTCTAACTCGAGTCACTGACATGGGAGAGGTACGACGCTAAGTGCCTCAGCCATCTGTGCCACTGGTCCTGCACTCCTTCCCTGATTTTAATGCTATTTTAGATGACTCTTTCTTGTCCAGTTGCTCAAGCAGTAGTTCATTGTGCTATGATTTGGAAGGCATAAGTTTGTACCATTTCTGAACTCCCATTAGTAGGCAGATAAAGTCTTGAAAGCACATGGCTTTCACATTTTGGGGGGAACACTGTAATCCTAAAGATACATGAATACCTCCTATGGTGGGGATCAGGAGCTGTATTGACATTGGCAGTGGCTGAGCAACATATGCTGCTCCTACTACTGGCATATGCTGGATGTAGCCACAGGTCACTTCATTTGGCAGATCACTATCAGGAAGAAATTTTCAATGCCACTTGATCTCCCAGTGTCACATGGACTGATATGACCCTAAACCATGTTACCACATATAAACAAGATTTGTAACTGAACTCTCCAGCACCAAAACCTATCATGCAACAAAGGTTTACTGTATTTTTATTTATTTATTTAACAAATCAGAGAGACCTTTGAGCCAAGGGCTCTTTTACAGAGGTCCCACGTTAAGTCACAAGAATAGCAAATTACAATGGTTTCAGTAAGTAGTACAACATGAGGAAAGTAATTACATAAACAAAAGAACAATATAGCAAGATAAATATTTCGTCAAGTGCAGCCAGTTGCCCTGTATGAAGAGGGGTGAAAGAGATTACAAGGAGAGGACAGGTGGTGAATTGGTTGTGGAAGGAGCAAAATAAGAACAAGGAGGGAGATGCCACAATGAAGCTTATGCAGAAAAGACCCAAGGGGGATTGAGGGGGGGTAGAAGGAAAGAACAAGGTGAGGAAACAGAGGAGGAAGGGGAAGTGGGAGTGGAGGGGTAAGGAAGGGGGGATGAGATAGGCTGAAAAGAGGGCAGGAATGGGAAAGGGATAAGGGAGGAAGTGCTGTGAGTGGAATAGTGCAGCAACAGGGTAGGGCTGTAGCATACAGTGTTCTGAGCTGTTGGTCTGGCCATTAATATCTATGGATGTAAGTACTCCAATGGAAGTATGCATGAGGAAGAGCCTAAGTTGTAGGGGTGTGAGAAAATCTTATTCTAAATATTATATTTTATATTTTTTGCCTCAGATATTGAGGTATTCATATTCATGTGATTTTTTTTTATTCTCTGTTTAAGCCCCCCTCCTTCTGCATCGCTGCCAGATCTATCCCTCAGGGTCCTCTAAGGTGCCATAGCTAAGCCTACTTCCAGCCCCCAACAGGTGGCTTGCCTCCATACTGCCTTGGATTCAGACACTCTTGGGTGGAAGGAAAGGGAACCCCCCAACTCCTACCTGCACTTGTCTTCATCAGGGTGGCTCTTTAGGATTCCGGGTTTGCTCTTCTTCAGTCTACTGAAAGCCATCGTCAGGCTTGCTAGGTGTCCAGTTTCCATTTCTTCCCCACCCTGAGGATGCAGGTACTCATGGAGATCTAAGGGGAGTGTGAATGCTTAGATGTGCTGCTACTCTGGATCTTGGGCTGTGTCCTCCCCTACCATGTCACCCAGGTGACAAACTAGCAGTAGGACCAGTGATACTTCCTCCCTGTAGGAGGAGAGTGTCCCCTCAGACGCTGAATCCTCCTCCCTTGTCAGCCCTCTGTGAATCAAGCTCTTTCATGAACTCAAGTCACCGGCATTGTGAGTGATAGCATTACAACTGCACAAACGGGCTGGGTCAATTTTTCATGTGACTTCATAAAAGAAAAATAAAAGAAACAACCCCACACCCTCCTCTGCAGCCCAAATCCTTAAAGAACTTATAGAATGCAAAGTAACAGAGATGAAAATGTTACACATTTTAAGAACTAGTCCACTGTAACTTAATATATCTGAATAATTTTTCTTATTGCATTTGCTCATTCAAAAGTTTTCTATGTGGTAATATTATGCAGAGTGTGTAGACTAGCACTCTGTTTGGCAGCTGACAAGTCTAGTTCTATTCCTCCAACTATATCATCAACATTGTGACCTTATCGACTGTGACATCACAGGTGACACACCTGACAGCTCCTGAGTGGCTCTTCCTGTGCAGCTGTGATGTCACAGTTAGGTACATCACAGTGCTGATGAGGTAATGGGAGGAACAGAGCTAGATATACCAGCTGCCAGGCAGAGAGCTGTTTCACACATCACATGTACTAATATAAGGTAAAAAAAAATCTTCCAATTAATCAAAGGGGAAAGTGTTTCAGATATAAATGGAAATAGCTGACTGCATTTAAAAACTAGTATTAGCTTTAGGCAGTACACTAGGGGCCAGGTATTCAAAATGTAGCCCAGGTGCCAAGCGGTGTTTGCCTGCACCAACTGGGTTTTGTACAGGATTTTTAGGTGAGATCTAAATTCACCCATTGGTGCCTTAGCACTAAATTCCTGCTGTGCCCATGCAAATGAAGGGGTCTTCCCCTAAATATGAGTGTAGCAGGATATTAAGAGAGTTACAAAGTTGGTAACTGCCACCTGAATGGATGCAAGTTACCAGCTTTGCAAACCCAACCTAATGGAGTGCAAGGCCCTGGTGGTGGGCAAAGGAACTGCAGCAGCCACTCCAGCTTGTCGAAGCAGTGATGTTCCCGGTGTATAGTGGCACTGCCTCATCCTGAGATCCCCATCCCCATACTCAGTTCTGTAGTCCTTGGTGTCTAGTGGCATTCCTCACTCTCTGATCACCTTCCATTATGTCAGGCAAGCAGTTCCTGGCATCTAGCAGCCCTCTTCCACCCTGCTGGCACCGAGCAAACCACCCTGCCTCTCCTTACCACTGTCACCTGTGCCGCATGGATCTGATATGGGAACCAGCATGGTCTTCCTCTCACCACTAGTCGGTCACCATATTGATTGACAGGGAACACATAAATCCTTGTGTACTGTAAAGGGAGCAGTATGCATGCTCCCTTTACAGTACTCTGGATGCACACTCCCTGTCAGTCATATGGTGTCTGGCTGAAGTGGTGAGAGGATTGCTGTGCTGATCACTGTATCGGATCCATTTGGCATCAGCCACAGTAGTAAGGGTGGTACAGGATGGTTTTCTCAGTGCAGGCACAATGTGTGATGCTAGACACCAGAAACAGCTTGCCTGATATGGCAACGGGTGATTGAAGGGTAGGGGTGCCACTAGACACTAGGGACTTTAGGGAGAGGGATTGGAGGGCAGAGGATGCCACTAGACACCAGGGGCTACAGAACTGAGTACAGGGACAGAGATCAGAGGGCGGGTGCTATTAGACACCAGGAACACATACTGTATTGCTGGGCTGGGGATCAGAGGGCAAGGGCTGCCACTACACACTAGGGAATGCATGCTGTATTGAAGGGATGGGAATTGAGGGCAGGGGAGTGCCACTAGATGGCATATGGTCAAAACATTGTATTTTAAATTGCTTAGTCAATTTGAGGTCTAAAATGTCAAACAGACATGCCGTCACCGGATCTGTAGTTGTCCTATAATTATCCGGCATCAACATTTGTGACTACTTTTGTGGTCATGAGGGCTCCTAATATGCTATCTTTGCAAGATTGGCCTAACTATCTTTAAGAATGACCAAGCTATGGCAAATTGAAAATATATTAGTAAAATAAGCTGAGTAGGTACAGACGCGTAATGCACCATTTGTGGGACTTAGTTTTTTTTTTTTTGCATTTCATGACAGACGGTTCCTCAAAAAGGTGAACTGTGCATGCATGTTAACTTGTTGAATTCTAAAGACATAAGAACAAAAGACTTCACCACAGGTATACCTGCCTGCCCCCCAACACGACACCAAAAGAGATCACCAGGTTTCCAATGCAGGAAGTTTTCAGGGTAGCTGTGCTTTTGTCAAGGGTCTTGGATAAAGCTCAGCTATGCAAAACATTGAGGCTTCCTGCCCAGCTACTGGTTTCACAGTGGTCCTGCAACAGCAAAATAAAACTTTTTCTGCATTGGTTTTCATTGTTTCCATTGATTACACTGCACGACTATTTGTCCGTTATTCGACATTCTCTAATTCGCCTTATCAGCTTTTTATCCGGCTACATTTTGCCCAGGCTACCATTTGTCCATTACATTTTGTCCATGACTAACTGACCGGCAGCAAAACGTCTGCTCATGCCACTAGACACCAGGGAAAAATTACACATTTACGGGGATGAGCGACTGGGGTGGGTCATGGGGGGCACCATGCCTGATATACCACCCTCTGGTATTTCTGGTATGATATTTGCCACCTTCTATGTTCTGCCACTCAACCAATTCCTCACCCTTCCAATGACTTTGTACCACATCCCAGGGTTATGCATCTTCTTAACCAACTGTGAATGTTGGACAGCTCAAAGATTTTATTGAAGTCAAGGTAGAGTATGTCCACTGTCTTCTCCCTTGTGCACTGCCTTTGTTACACCATAGAAGAAATCAAGTTAGGTCTGTATGAAAAAAACTACCTCCTGTGCACACATGCAGTCTTTGGCGCTGTAGACCATTTGCTTCCAGGAAGGTTACTATCCTCTCCCTTAGTATGTTTTTTAGCAGTCTACCCACAAAAGATATTTGACTGACATATCTGTAGTTCCTCAGTTCAGCCCTGTTCCAGTTCTTGTGCTGGAGAGCTACATATGCCATCCTCTAGTCCCTGGTACAATCCCTGTCTCCAGTAAGTTATTAAATTGCTCAGCTATAGGCTTAACTAGGACCTAACCAATTTCTATACGGACACATGGATGTAGTACATCTGGTCCCATAGACCTATCCACTGTCAGTTTGCTTAAGCCCTCTAGTACCCTTCTCACTGAAATAGGATCATAATTTACTCCTCCCCCCATCCTCATGGGATACACAGGCATTAGCCTCTTGTCCTCCACTGTGATCACTGAGCACACTGTAAATATCTGTTCTATAGTACTGCATTGCACTGTACACATTACTGTGTGGGCTTAAGGGTTTTAAGGTGTAAAATAGTCTGTAATGGTTGTCTTCTTTTTGATGCACATCTTACTGTCTTCAGTTTATTTTCTAATTGCATGTACATATTTATGTCACGTTCATCTGCTATTTCATAGCTCTCAATAAAGCTAAAGGTGTGAAAGTAAAATGGCTTATGTATTGTACCAAATGAGTCAATAAACTTGAATATAAAACAAAAATTAAGCTAAAGGGAGTTTTTACTGCATTTTGTCCTTTTACACATGTTGGTGGGTCTGCAACAACCTGGTCATCTTCCTCTCACTCCCTACAGTTCTCAGCACCGCCTATTTCTGGAACCAATGACTCACTGGGTTCTCCACTGATTGTGCTGAAAATGGCCTAATCAGTTATTGAATCAAAAGTCTTACAGTCATAAACAACCCTACATATTTATTGGCAGTCAGTTTCACTGCAGGGGCTATGCCCATAGCAGATGCTATAGCACATCAGTGATACCATGGTTTGAATCAGAATCATTGCCTTGAGGTGAAGTAGGTGCAGTGCCTTGTGTGCTTTAGATGATTCTTGTGTGTTCTTAACAATTTCTGATGTTTGTAGCTGTGACAATGAGTAATAGGGAAGGGGTTCCCACCTGTTAGTGCAACCAGTAAGGGGTCCCATATTCAGAGCCAGGGGCAATCACACTGCAGTTCTTTGCACTATGCTTGTGATTGCCCATGACTGGTTCTGAACAATATTCAGATGAATGGCACTTGCCGATGAAGCAGCAGTATCCAATTCAAAGATCAGGCCATGTTGGTGCAGCCCTAAGTGGATCTGCGCGTGCCAGACATTGACCAGGTTGCATGTGGCCTGCAGGAGATAAAGCTGCCCAAAATTGGATAGCACTAGGTCTCCTGTGGGCCACATTCAGCCTGAGCATGCACATGAACTCATTGGGCATGCAAGGTGCTAAGGGGCCTTCTGGATGCCAATTTTGGGTGCATTTGCATGCAGTGCAGCAGCCCCTTAGCAGCCCTTTCTCTGTAGAAAGCAAAACTTGCTTGCATAGTGGTCCCCCGATCTCCGATTGGCTGGTTTACATGACTGTAAATGCTGGTGGTCTAGTGCTTTTCCCACACCTTGAGTGCCTGATTGACAAGATTGTAAGCCCTGGTGGTCAAGAGATTTTCCCACCCGCCCATCACCCAGCTTTTTTTTTTTAATTCTTTGGTAACCAGGGAAAGCTCATTAGGCACAAGTGCCTGTTGTCAGGGGCAACCCAAGAGGGCTGGGGAGGTTCAGTAACTTGCTTAGAGTCCCACAGCATACAAGTGGAGGTTGGCAGAATCAATCCCAGATATGATGGATGTAAAAAGGTCATTCACAGCTCATTACTCTAACATCTAGGCTATACTGCCAGTCCCAAAAGTTTACAAGTTTAGTATGCCCTAGTGGTCAAATGGTTCCCCTCACCTCTCAGTCTTCAGTTTACAAGTTCAGTAAGGCTTGGTAGTCTTGTGGTTTCACCCACCTCCTGATTGCCCATTTACAAGTTCAGTAAGCATTGGAAGTTTTGTGGTTCACCTCCATGGCCATACAGTGACCCCTCCAGCTATCTACCTACAATGGACTCCTGCCTTACACCTCCTCTCATCCTGATAGTCAGTCTCTGTGCAATTAGTGGGCAGCATAGCCCTTCTTTCGCTTCCCTCAACTATCTGCCATGCTGTCTGACAGTCACAGTGAATGGGGTGTTGGTGGAACTATCTGATCACCTGGGCTTACTGAACTTGTAAACCGGACAATTGGGGTGAAGGGAACCACTAGACCATGAGGACTTACTGAACTTGTAAACTGGGAAATCAGGGTGTATGGGGAACCCCTAGACTATTAGTTCTCAGGTTTTGTCATAGTGAGTCTCCCCAAGCCATGGAAAATATCTTGAGTCTCTTCCAATTGTTAAAATAATCTTGGACCTCCCATAGAAAAAGAGCATATTTTGCACAGTGCATCAGGAATAAAGGAAAACTCATTTGATAGTTGGCTTTCATTTTATTCAGTTTATTTTAACCCCCTCTTGTAACTGCCCTTCCCAGGCCAGTCAACTTACTCCACTATTTTGACTCTAAAACAATTGTTACCTGTTGTTGCAATACCTTTATGGGTCAGGCTATGTTCTCATTCTGTTTTCCTTCCATCTAGAAAAAGCTTCCTAGCAACAACTCTGCCTCTTCCCCCTTACTGTACCCTGCTCTTTAACAACTTCTCAGGGATCATTTTGTTCCTCCTGCTCTTCCCCTAGTACCTCTCTGCTTAACCCTTGTATTGGGCTGTTCTGCTGCCAGTCTAATTGGTTAATTGTTAAAGTACCTCTCATTATTTGTTCATTGTCTGTTTGCGCTATTGTACATACTGTGTTGCTTGACTGTTTTGCAGTTGCCTTTTGAATTGTTTTCAATCCTGACCCTTACTAAGTATACCTGAAATGAGCTTTGGCTCAGTTTGCCTTTCCTGGAGCACTGGGTCAGTACAGTGCTGACAATAATAGTGAGGTCAGGAACTGCACAAAAAATAGCACCATTTTTGTTGTTGTAGGGGGCTCTGCCCCCCCCCCTGCACTGCCCGGACTGAAAGACTCTCACTCTGGGGGGGGGGAGAGCGGATCATGGGGAAAGTTAAAATTTGTGGGGCCATGAAATACTGTTTCCAAGGCCCCATGTTCAAACTTCTAATTCCCGAGTGCAAAAAAAAGTTGGAGACCAGGATTATAACCCTGGTCTACCTGCTGCTGGCCAAGCTGCTCTATGCACCAGCCCCTCATGCCACAGGAGCAGCTTGGCCAGCATCCTGGATTCTGGTGCCCTTGTGTGTGTACAGCACCACAGACAGTGACCAGCTGGACACTTACTGAAAGTGCTGTATCCACCTCACTGTCCATGCTGGTGCTACATAAACTAGTGCTCTGCAGACTGGCGCTATTCATGTAGCACTATTCTAACTGGGTACACTTTCAGCATTACCGATTTATAAATAAATGCATAAATTCACCTAATAGTATCTTCTTTCAGTTTGCCTTATCCCATCACACAAAATATCTCAAACTAAAATTGAAATACAGTTATTTTTAAGACTTGCTTGAGCCTCCCTAGAACAGGTTGGGGCCTCCCAAGGAGGCTGGCCTCACTATTTAAGAAACCTTGTACTAGATCATCATGACATACAGAACGTGTAAACCAGAGGGTGGGGGAACTGCTAGACCACCAGGACTTACGGTCTTGTAAACTAGGCAGTTTGGGTGGGGGACAGCTTGGAAAAGGGGCAGGCAGCTGCAGTGCAGCCTCTCTGCCTTTGAGGGTGGGGGCATGGGCTTGGTGACTGGTTAAGATGAGGTTTTCAGTGGCAGTAAACAGCACCACTCTGGGGGCCATTTACCACCACCACAAACCTTTGAATATGCCACTGTGCCGGTATGCATGAGGGGACCCTTAATTTGTATAGGTGCAGTGGTGTAGTTAATGCCTTGTCACTGTCAGGTTTAGGAAGTGCTCTAGGAGTCTATAAATATGGCTCTGCCCGGAGCACTAGTGCAAACCCAGGGTAGTGCCAGTGCTAATCACATTTGTGTCATCACTAACCTTTGAATATGGGGTGGAAGGCATCCTAAATGGTGCTTTCTGTAGAGAGCCTTGAAGGCCTGTATAATGCCTGTGTCCAATGGATGGAGGTGGCTAGTGCTGGTTACGGCAGAAATGAATTTTGATAAGTGACTGTGACCTTGGGCTTATGTGTGTTGGAGAGATTTCTAGCAGCAGTAGGATGTTTCTGCAAACCATCTCATGTCTCTTTTCATACCCTTTAGTCACTCACTAAAATCACTGAGTCTATCCACCTGTTTCTGTTAGAGCAATAATGAACACAGAGCTCATGGCTAAATTGCTTGAAACAAAAATGATTGGCAGACTTTCCATTAAATAAAGGTCTAAGTTTTTCTAAGTCATCTGAGTTACAGCACTGCGCCTCAATAATGCAGTCTTTCCAAATTGCTATGCCCTTTTTAAAATCAAGTGTTGTCAGGGATTTGTCTGCAAGCATCTTGAAGAGCAGCACAGTCTTGTCATTATTAAAAATGTTTTCTGGGGTATAATCACTTGCAACTTTTACAGTGCTTACCAGACCATTACTGATAAGTTGTCTACTACCCTCAGCACTCTCCACTGAAATTATGTGATAAAAAATATTGTTTCTGACTTTGAAGTGTTGAAGCCACTGATTTAAATAACTGAAGTCACTCATATCTGGCTGTTCTTCAATGAATAAAACCTTCTCATAGTGAAGATCTTCTGTTTCTGGCATAATCTGTGTCCTAGCATTCACAGACACAAGACAGGGCTTCTTCAAGCTGAATAAGCCACAGAATTTCTCTGCTTGATGTAATCCAGCACAGCACACCATCTCTTGGACTCCTTAGTATTGCTACTACTGTTTAATGCTGGCCGGAGAATGCACTCTGGCAGGACTTGCAATTTCTAGAGTCAGGCAGATGGATTTATACACACCATAATGGGCACTTTCATTTTTGGCTGAGTTTCAGGTTTATGTACAGTAGATGGACTATCATTGCATTTCAGTAAGAACCATTGTCTGTAGCTTGTAGTGCTTCTTGTAGTCATGTGTACTAATTTCTGTATTTACTAATGATTAGTGTTGATTTCACTCTAAGTGATTTGGTTTTGCTGATGTCAGTGACTAGATTGGTGTAGTGTTGCAGACAGTCAGTCCAAATTAGTTCCAGCTGAGGCTTATGTATTCATTTCATGATTTTAAATGCAATCAGTTGTTTCCTGTTAGCTGCACTTCAGACCAGTGTCACCTGGAAACACCATAACGAGTTACTCTGGTAGTGCAGTTGGACCCACATCGTTCTTGTTCCCTATTGTAGAATTAAATTATCCTGGTAGCCCAGTGGTACAACCCTCCCACACTGCTCCACATTGCAAAATAAAATTACCCTGGTAGTTCAGGACCATCATACCCCAATCCACATTGTAAAATAGCATCTCCACCTTCCTGGCCCACCCACTTAGCACCCACCACGCTCTACCCCGTCTGGCATCCAATTCACCCTAAGATGATTGTGGACATGGTGGGAAGAGCAGTGGATGGCATCTGGCACATACCCTTCTCTTACTAGTCACCACCTCAACTCATCATCATCTGAATGACTGGGACCATGAACACACATGCTATAGAAAAAACAAGCAACCAATCAGGTATTACTATGCAGGAGGATATTATTGTTCATTCATTTGATTACAGGACATCAGTGAGCTAACAGGATGACTCAAAGACTGAACTGTTTTCCTTCTTTCAGGTGTGCAAAGTCATTGTATTCTTAAAAGTTTAGACTGGGGAGGAGGGGAGCTGGTAACTAGAGGGTGCTTCGGGTAGGGTGGGAGTCTCGGGTGCATGTGTCTGTTTGGGTGACATGGCTTGGGGGTAGGGAGGGATCAGATTTCCCCCAGCATATTTTTTTTATTTTAGAAAACATTGCCAGGACCTTGGGGGAGAGGAGATTGATACAAAAAGGTGGTGGGGTGGGGTTACTGCTTTGCCAAAGGTCTAGATGGTGATGGGGTTGGGGTGGGAATGGTTTGTCTTTGTTGGTAGGTGGGTAATTAAGATATAGGAAAACTTTTTTTTTAATAAAAAGTACACTTTGAATAGTTATCACCAGCAAAGTGCTATATCACCTGACAAAGACTCCATATAATGGCACTTTCCTACCACTTTTGCGAGCAAAATGCCATTACGTGCAGTTTTTGCTGGGGATGATAATGGGTACTTCACCAAGCAAAAACTGGGTGAAGTGTGCCCCCCACCACCACCATTGAAGGGTCAAAGAGAAGTAAGAGGACTTCATGAAGTAAAGTTTCCCAGCCTTGCACACCTCCTGCTTAAGGTCAAGGGGGTAGTGCATTGACTGACTCACCATCCAAGACAACAGTAAATGTTTTCTCAAGATAATCTTGCAAATAATAAGGGAAGCTATTGCATGGGATATTATAGGCCAGAAGATTAGCATTCAGAGAGATGCCACAAAGGACTCAGGATTACTCAAGATCAGAGGGCACAAGGAGGCCAAAGATGACATGGCTCTTGACTGCCACCACCCCATCCCCGCTTACAGTGCAAGTAGTCTGGCAAGATCCCATCCTAAATTAAAGTGTCAGTGTCACCAGCATACACCTGTGACCTAGTAGTGCTGGAGTTCAATCCCACTATCAACAGTCCCATATCATTAACAAACAGATTTGCAGTTCTAGCTGAGAGAGTGGAGATGACTGGACAATTAGTTGAAGAAGGGTCCTCTGAGCCATTGATTATTAACCAGGCACCAAGGCAAGTGATAGTTATGGGTGATTCAATAATTACACATACTGACAGATACATTTGTGGGGAAGATAAAGAGAACATAATGGTTACCACCTTTTAAGGAGTATGAGCCCAGGATTTATGTAGTATGGTGTACAATGTCCTTAAGGGACCAGGGGAAACACCGCTAACCATAATACACATAGGCACCAATGACTTGGAAACAAAAACACTGGTGGAGTTTGAACTAGACAGCATAAATCTGGCAGACAAACTATCAAGCAAGGGGTCTGAGACTGTATTATCAGAAATACTGCTTGTCCCAAGAGCATCCAAACACAGGCAAAGAAGGATATCACAAGCAAATTATTGGCTAAGGAAATGGACGAACGAAAAAAAGATCCATTTCATAAGGCATTGGGATAATTTTGTTAACAAGCCAGAGATGTACTCCAAGGATGGCCTACATTTGAGTAGCAGGGGGAGCAAGGTATTGGATTTAAGAATCAGACACAAAATCACAAAACATTTAAACTAGATAGTCTGGGACTGAGGAACCAGCAGGGAGTGGAGGGCCATAAATCCATCCCCGATAGTACCAATTTCAAATGTAGCAAGAAGTTAATCAACAGACCAGTCAAGGCTCTTTATCTCAATGCTAGAAGCATAAATCAGGATAAATTAACAGAACTCCACTGTCTAACCACTAATATGAATGTGGATATAATAGGTGTCACTGAGACATAGTAGAACAGGGATTGCAATTGGAGCAAGGCCTTACCAGGATTTTAGTTGTTTAGTAAGGACAGAGAGAGGTATAAAGGGGTGGAGTTGCAATTTGTGTTAGGAATACTATTGAGTGTATATCACCTATATCACCACATGACCTAGGGGATGTAATTGGGGTATTATGGGTGGACATAACAGGTCTAAATTGGAAAAAAACTAAGGAAAGGTGTGTTCTATAGACCTCATGATTGCCCTGTCCAGGATACTTTAAGGTTAATGGATCACCTAGGGGAAGTAGCTAATGACAATGACGTTCTCGTTATGGGTGATCTCAATCTACCACTGAATGACTGGACAGGTGAGGATACCAAAGGGCAGAAGAATGTAGGGTCATTAGGTTGTTGGCAGCCCATGATCTACAACAGTTTATAAGGAACCAACCAGTGGATGAAACATACCATGTGCTACTGACTAATGTTGAACAAGCTTATTGAAAATGTTGAGGTTATTTCACCAATCTGTAACAACTACCATAATGCTGTAATATTTGCTATTAATAGATTCAAACTTACCACCATAGGCAAAACAATATGCAGAAACTATGCCAAAGCCAATTTCCAGGTGATGAGGGAAAAGTTATCAGAATTAGATTGGAACTCATTCATTGATAATATCAATGCAGAGGAGGCTTGGGGAAAGCTGATTTATATAAATTTATCATTAGAGGAAATGTATGTACCATCATTCAAAGTTTATAATAGCAGAGGGAAGAAGTCCTTGTGGTCTACCAACAAGATAAGAAGGCTCACTGCCAATAAAAGATCTGCTCACAGTACAATGAAGAAAAATGTCATACCTACCAATATTAAGAATTATAGAAGGGATCTTAAAAGATTGAAATATGAAATAAGGAAATCCAGAGCAGGTATAGAATCCAGGCTAGCCAACACCAAGGATAATCATAAAGCAATTTATTCCTATATTAATGAAAAATTAGGGAGTGATAGATATGTTGGCCATCTTACAAATAATGACATCACTTATAAAGAGCCTCAAGAAATGACTACGGAATTTAACAAATACTTTTGTTCAGTTTATAACCGTATGGGTCAACCCATTATACTCCCTAAGCCCTTGAACCCTACTGTCACCAATAGTAGATTAATTACAGTGGATAAGGTTTTCAATAAATTATCAGGCCTCAATGTTAACAAATCAGCTGGACCAGAAGGCATCAACTCCAAACTTCTGAAACAACTGGCCTTTGAAATGGTTCCCTGAATAGCAGACATTGGAAATATATCACTTTCAAATGCCTGCATGCCAGCTGACTGGGGGCAGAGCAGTCATTATTCCTATCCACAAAAAGGGCAGTAAGATCAACCCCAGGAATTATAGGCCCATTAATCTAACCTATTGTGGGTAAGACAATTGAAAGCATCATCAGGGATGAGTTAGTCACTGATCTAACAAATAGAGGTCTGTTAGACATAGCACAGCATGACTTTTCTATCAGTAGGTTGTGTGCCATGAACCTGATTAGTTTCTATGAGTTTGTAAGCTCTAATATAGATCAGGGTAAGGGTGGACATATTCTTTCTAGACTTCAGGAAAGCTTTTGATACATTGCCACACAACATCTTGATAAAGAAATTACACAATTTGGGAGTGGATATATCTCTGGTTAGGTGGATACAGAACTGGGTGGGTAACAGTATACAGATGGTAAGAATTAACAGTGCAGTTTTCCATGGAGGAGCTGTGACAAGCAGGGTCCCCCAGGGCTCAGTCCTGAGTCCACTCTTGTTTAGTATATTTATAAGTGATCTTAACATTTCTAGCAATAACAAATAGTTAAATTTGCCAACGACACCAATTTGGGATGAATAGTTTATAACGATAAGCAAAGGAAACAAATGTTTATGGATGTCATTAACATACAGAGATGGTTCATAGAGAACAAAATGTAGCTTAACATAGAAAAATGTGTCTTCTTGCATTTTGGGAAGAACAATGGCAGACAAGTGTATCATATTAATGGGACTAGCATTAGATGAGTGACTTCAGAGAGAGATCTTGGAGTCATTATTTGCAATGACCTCAAGTCCAGAACACACTGTATTTAGCATCTAAAGTGAACCATCTCCTAAGCTGCATACATAGGTCCTTCTCCTCGAGATCATGCTCAATATTATTGCCACTGTATAAGTCTTATGTTGGGCCTCACTTGGACTATTGTTCACAGGTATGGAGTCCATATCTCAAAAAGGATATTGCTTTGTTGGAGAAGGTTCAAAGAAGGTTTACAAGGTTTTTCCCAAGCCTCAGAAACTTACCTTACCAGAGCCACTTAAAAGAAATGGAACTTTGGGATTTAGGCCTAAGAAGAGCTAGGGGAGACATGTTGCTTCTATATAAACTCTTAGAGGATCAAACCTTATGTCTAGACCTGGGACTTGTATATAAGGACACTAAATACAATCTTAGAGGACATAAGCACCTCCTTATGGAGTATTCCTTTAGATCTGAACTCAGGAAATATTAATTTCTTCTAAGGGTGATTAGATTATGGATTCAGCTTCCTGAGGAACTTGTAATTGCTACCAATTTGGCAACTTTCAAACTAAAACTTGATGCATTCATTTGAAGGACTAAAACAAGTATTTTCCACTGAGTAGAATGGGGGCCATATGGGCCTTTGCCTTCTGTTGCCCTACATCCAAAGTATATTGTTATTTTTTTTTATTTTACATTTGGGCTGTCAATTATGCTTTGCAGTAAACTATTCAAAACTGCATAATTCATTGAGAAAAGAAACATTTTCTTTTGTTGTCCTAAACTTTCCATTTTTAACCTACTGAGAAGGTCCTCTCATCACAGTGGAACTATTTTTTAAGAAACCAACCAAAGGCTGCACTCAGGGCTTTAACTTTTAACTTAGTTTTCACAGATTATACTTAAACAAGTAAATGAAGTACATGAAGAAAGGTCTCTTGACAAAAGGCCTTGGCCCACAGCATGGAACCCCAATGCCTCAGGTCTAATCATAACCCTTTTTAACTTTGAATCCCCTTTGCTGTTGTAATATGTTGTCTTTCATAATAATTTACATTAAAAGTAAACTGCTTCTCATTCTTTTTACTGTCAATTCCTTCAGCCCTGTTTTATTAAGTCTTCTTTCCTATTGCATGTCTTTCAGTCCATTAATTATTTAAGTTGTGCCTTTTTTGGTGCACTCCACCTTCTTCTTATTTTTTTTCTTGGTAAATGGATGATTGTTGTGAGGCATAATATAAATGTGGTCTAATGTAGTTCTCGTACAAAGGAACAATGGTATTGATGTTTTGGGATACACAGTTTCTCTTTATGTACCCTAGCAATCATTTTGCTGTACTCACCCTCCCTCTCCACATTATTCTGAATAATATCAGTCCAATATTATTAATATACCAAGATCTTTTTTGACTTCAACCCTATTTAGTTGTATCCTGTTACTTGTGTATGTGTGTAGTCTGTTTCTGTGTCTGAAATGCATCGCTGTGCATTTTTCGTGCTTAAATATAATATCTCCAGTAGATGTCCATCTGATTAATTTAATACTAGGGTTAATACTAGAGTTATAGGACAGTAAAAACTTGATGCCCATAAAACTGTCCTCACTTCTCAGTGGAAGGCCAAGAAGGTTGCCATCACTTATAAATGTATCCAGTTTATTTTAAAACCCCAAAGAGTCCTAGAACAGACAATATCCTCTAATAACATATTGCAAGGTCTAACTGTTCTAGGAACAACAGCATACTTCCTAGTGTCTCGTTTACAGAACTTTTCAGTTAATTGTAGCTTGTGTCCTCTTAAGTCATGTTTACACATCTTATATTCTAACTCTAGCCTCAAAAATAAATAATCATCTTGTATAACTTTAAATAAAAATAGTAGATCATCCCTGATTCTTCTATCCTTAAGAGAAAATAGTTTCGATTCTTGAAGCCTCTCATCATAAGATTTATGCTTACATTTTGCAATCAGTTTTGTGACTCTATGTTGTGTTCTTTCTATTAGTTTAATATCTATTTTTAGATATGTACTCCACTGTTGAGAACAGTAGTCCAAGTGTGGACGAATATATGATCTATAAAGTGGCATCAACACTGCCTCTGATCTCGTGGAAAATGAACACTTCACACAGTTCACCAAGTGATTAGTTTTGATTGCTATAGGTTTACAATGATCACTAGACTTAAGATTTTTACTAATGAATATTCCAATTTGTCCATTTTGTGCTGAACTGTAATTCAGTCATCCTCTTGATGCAGATCCTTCGATATTTATGTGTCATCTGTGAATTTTACAACCTAGGAATCTATCTCCTCTGCAGGTTAGATATGAATATTTGAAAAAGTTCTGGCTATAACACAAAACTTCATGGTGCTACAGTGCTGACTAGTTTAGTTTTTGATGTTTTTCCTTAATTCTTACCACTTGCTTTCTATCAACTAGTCAACTTTTAATCTAGTCAGAAATCTGTTTTGGAAACCCTAATTGGACCAATAGAAATATTAATAATTGAAGTACCATGTCAAAGACCCTAGAGAAATCTGGGTACATAACATTGACGGTTTATTTCTATTGCAGCTCAAGCTAATCTTTCATAGAAAGTGATCAGATTTGCTGCACAGTATCGGCCTAAACACTGCCAACTATTGTCCATTATATTATTTTCTTCTGGGAATGCAGTAATATAGTCATTTATGATAATCTCAGATATTTTCCAAATGTATGTATGTATTTATTTACTTATGTATTTAAAAGCTGGTAACCAGGAAAGGTACACTGAGCCAAGACTTGTTTCCAGCTGCGACCCAGGGAAGGGGTTGTGGGGAGTAACAACTTACAAAATAAATACAGGTGCAGCATTTCATTACAGAATAATGGGTACATACAGACGCATCAGTGAGTGTGCTTGCATAATATAATAACAGCTCATTATATGGCAGTGAACAATCATGTGTGAGGCAAAGTGCACAGTACATGTTGTGGTAGGGGTTAAATGGAGGGGAAAGAGCAGGAGAAGGTTGAGGGAGATGATACAGGGTTAGGGGGACGGCAGACAGGAACAGGAGGGTAAAAGAATTTTCCTTAGGTGGTGTCTGAAGGCTGGGAGAAAAGGTAAGAGGTGGATGGGGAGGAGAGCTGGTTCTATTGGAAAGGGAGGTGGTGGAAGAAGGCAGCTTGACCAGCAGAAGAGTGAGGGTGGAGAATGGAGAATGTGTGGGAATCCTTGGAGCAAAGCAAGTAGGAAGAGTAAGTAGTGGGGGAGATCAGGGAAGAAAGGTAGGCGGGGGGAGCCCCAAATCAGTATTTGGCAATGAAGGCAGTGCAGTGGGCATAATGACATGACAGTGAGGGAGGAGATGGAGAGGAAGAGAGAGAGAGAGAGAGAGAGAGAGCAGTAATGGATAGCGAGGGAGAGATGGTGGTGAAACAGCAGAAGGCATTGCAAAGGGTATCCAATCAGACAAAAGAGGAGTGGGTTGATGCTGAGACTATGTCTACATAATCAGAGACTGGGAGAACCATTTTAGTTACTAGTTCCCTATGGACCTGGAAGGAGAGGCAGTCTTTATTGCAGTACAGGGCACATAGTTTAGGACAGAGTGAAGTGAGACTGATAGGTCTATAGTGTGTCATGAATTTCTCATATCCTTTATGGAAAATAGTCAGCCATGGCACTGTGCCAGTGATCCAGAACCAATCCACTGCCTACTGACAATCTAAATATATACACTAGCAGGTTTAACAATTAATGGACATCAGTGTGATTGACCAACTAACTGTTGTTATAGGGTATGTGAAAGACCTTCAAGTCCATGAGCATCTGCTTGCTGTGGTAAAGGTACAGGATGGTTCTAGACAGGGAATGCCAATGTTTTTCATGGACAACATTGAAAAGCCTTGTCTCAATATGTTAAATATCACTGGGGAGTCATTAAATAGTACAGCCATATGAGAAGTTAGTTTGTAGGGTTGCAGGCACTGATCAAAAAGTATTTACCAGACAGTGCATATACCTGGTGCTGGATTTATTATGAAAGACAGAAATTCAGAAGACTGAGTCTCAGGAGCCTGAGACTGATTTCCTGAAACTCGGAATCCCGACACTTGGTACTTGTCTGCGGCAGAGGTTTTTGCCATGCTTTGGGTGACTTCGCCCCCCCCAAAGCCCCCAATGTGGGGGGCTTCAACCCTGCACCCCCTTACTTTAAATAACAAACTCTGCCATGGGTAATTACTGAGTGTCGGGATTCTGAGTTTCGGGATATCAGTCTCGGGATCCTGATGCTCAGTCATCTGAACGTCAGTCTTTCAGAATACTATCCCTAGTGTCAGGCCCATGTTCTAAATTTATATATAAAATGCGTAGGAAAAATCAGTGAAAATCATGGTCCCTGACTGGATAAAACATACCACATGACCGCAGCCTTATCCCACAACAACCACAGGCATCTCAAATGATCTCATGTTTGCACTACATTCTTTCTCCGAGAAAGCCTGTTTACAAATAAACTTGGTGAATCACTCCCTGTTGCCACACAGACTGGCAGAGAGACACAGTGCACTCAAGGAGAAGTAGGCTTCCAGAAACAACCTCAGACAGGAACAATTGTGAAAATGGCTAAAATATCCAAAACCACAAGATCTACAATAACCAGAGATGACTGGTATGATGCTGATTTATTCTGAGAAGTAGAAGAACAACTACTCAGCAACCAGCATAGTAAACTATCGTAGATATGCCAGTCTGGACCCTAAAGAGACAAATAATCTTGAAGAAGACAGGGCAGAAAAAAATACAAAAAAGCATTTACAAATTGACTAGAAAAACAAAAAACTAAGCTAGATTTTAAAACTGTGAATCCTTACAACCTTAACACAGTCCTGAGGCCATTCTATGGCACCATGTAGAGATGCAGCGAAATTAGATTCTGCTGGCAAAGTGAACGCGAAGTGGCCACTTTGTGTTATCCCAGTGCTATGTGGAGTGACCATTGTAAAGTGCTCACTTCGCTTTGTTATTATGACTTCGCATTGTCATTCCACTTTAGCAAAAGTAAGGCTGAATGACATCAATATAGCAGCCCCACACACATCATAGGCTTAAAGTACTGTAAGTCACATGCTTTAGCCAGGCAGGAAGGAAGTGAGTCATAGAAGCAGATACTTTCACTTTCTCCTTTGCAGAGGTAGAGAGAGGAAGCATTTTGTGGAGAGAAGAGTTATTGGATGCTTGTTCTGAAACTTGATCAGATTCAAAACCCAAAAGCTTTTTTAAAAGCTAATTGCTTAGTTTTTTTTATACTGTGTTGTCAGTTATTTTTTTCTTTTTGGTGACTGCTTTCTTTGTTTTATAAGTTTTGTTTTGTGTGTGTGTGTGTGTGTGTGTGTGTGTGTGTGTGTGTGTGTGTGTTGTCTGTGTTGTGTGAGTGTGTGAGAAGCTGGGACTCGTCCGAGAGGGAAGGAGTGTTTTTTTTTGTATTGGAGGATTAGGCACAGTATGTGGCCCATGGCAGGAAGGGAGCAGTGTGCATGCATGGGAGGCATAGCCGGCTGGTGTAGACTGGTCCAGAGTGTTTAGCCATCATCCCCATGGAAGCAGCAGCTGCAGTACCACCAGTGCCACACCCCGTAAGTCCACCACCACCACCACCAGTCGCAGCTGCAGGAGCTCCAGCAGCACTGCCTCCACAGCAGAAGGTGGAGCCCCAGGTCCTTGAAAACATGTTGCTGGCAGTGCATCTGCCCCTTCCTTGCCTGGTCCTCCCCGTAGCAACCCAGTTTGGCAGTTCTTTAACTGTGTCAGTGGGGACAGCAGCCTTGTGGTGTGTCTGCTTAGTGGGGTTCAGTTGCCCCATGGCCCATGGGGGACAAACCAGGGGACCGGAGGCCAGCGCACCCATATGTTAAAAAACCACAAGGTGGAGTGGCAGACAGAATGGAACAGGCCTCCACCTGCTGGCCATTCTGTGGCAGTGACAGAGGGTGCTGCTGCTGCTGTTGTGCTTTGTTGCAGCCAGAGGAGTGCCACAGCAGCAGTTGCTCCAGTACCGCCAGCAGCACCATCCTCACCACATCATCTACCTGGTGTTCCCCCCACCAGAGGGCCCCACAATGCCTGCAGCTCAGGGAGACATAGGACTTTTGAGGGGCATGGTGGAAGAGAATAATGAGAGGGTGGGTGCTGTCCAGCAGCAGTTGGAGCAGCTAGAGCGACACCAGTTACAGATTGTGTCGATGTTCCTTCTGCTGCTGCACCATCACGGATCCCCCAATAGCTTTTTTTCAGCACTCCCCCACCGCTGAAGTGTTTTGTCTTTTGTTTAAACTTAATAACAGACAGAGGGAAGACCACAGTAGTAGTTTAAAGGGAAGCAGTCAACAGCAGCAGCTCCCACCTCCTGCAAGGTGTACCCTCCAGTTAAGCCTTTGAAGTATGTTGTGGTGTTTTTCTTGCTTCAATATGCTTTATTTTAATAGAGAAAAGTCTGTGACCCAGAAGTATGGTGAACGTTATGTTGGCTCCATTATGTGTAAAGGTGCGGCGAAGCACTATGCGCTTCAATACTTTTGTATTGACTAGCATGGTGCGTCACCACACCTTTACACATAATGGAGCCCCCATAGTGTCTGTCATACTTCTGATTTGCAGACTTTTCTCTATTAAAGTAAAGTATGTTGCAGCCCGAGAAAAATGCCGCAACATACTTCAAAGGCTTAACCAAAGGGTAAGCCTTGCAGGGGGCAAGAGCTCCTGCTACTGACTGCTTCCTTTCAAATATATACATACACATACAGATATACATGCTCCTTATTGTCCTGTTATTATAGTGTGGTGCCTCAGTAATGTTTCTTTTGTGGAGTGATTGTGGAAAAGCAGGACTGAGCAGTGCAAGTCTAATGTGCTAAATTGCATGTGTGCAGTCAGTGTTGTTTCCTTTGTTTGTATGATGTCAGACATTGTCCAGCTTCTTACAGACATATATATGTTGACTTGTTGCAGTGTTTATGGCATAAAGCATAGAGATAAGAATATATATAGTATATTTTATTGTCACCATCATCATCAGCAGCAGACTAAATGATATGATAATTTTTCAGAGGTGTCTTGCCAGAGTGCACCTTAGTCATATACTGCACACAGGACTTTTAGGAGAGCATGTGTTTTTTGTGCTATTATCTCCACAAAGTCATGTGTACACTGAGAGTGACTGAGGTGCACAGTGATCCGAGACCTCTGAAAAAATATCATATCATTTACTCCACCGTTGCTGATGGTACAAATAAAATATACATCATATATTCTTTCTTATCTTTATTCTTTACATACTGCAACATGTCACACCATATATATGTTTGCACAAAGCTGGACAATGTCTGAACACACAGGAAAGAACACTGATGGCACACATGCAGTTTAGCACAACATACTTGCTCTGCTCATTCCTGATTTTTGACAAACACTTCACAAGTCCCGACACAAAGTAAACATTACTGAGGCTCCAGAAATATTTATTTTTTAAAATAGACATTAAAGCAGCAGTACAATAATCTGGTAAAAATTTTGACCTATACTTTTTCATGCTAGTTTACGTTGCCACTTTACTTACCTCCTGACTTGTATGATGCCATTCTTTCCAGTATTTGAGTCTGCTTTAGTACTTTTTTCTTGTCTGCAATAATAAAAGGAGTGCTCCTTTTAATACGGTGCAGACCAGGTCTTCATCAGTATTTTCCACTGTTTTTGTCCATCAGTTGTTTATATATCACTTCGGTTGTGAGTAAAATTAACAAGTATGCAGCATCCAGTGTTTTATGACCTCACAGAACAATATTTGTTCAAAAACAGCTGCAAATAGTGATGAAAATCTGGTCCAAGCCATATTAAAAGGAGTGCTCCTTTTAATTTTTCAGACATGAGAAAAAGTACCAAAGCAGACATAAATTGTGAAAAAAAGGGTAACATACAAGTCAGAAGGTAACTTGTGACTGGCAATCTGAAATAGCATAAAAATGTATAGGTCAAAGTGTTCACCACATTGTTGCACTGCTGCTTTAATTTATAATTTAATTATAAAATTTTGTGCTCACAATTACAACACACAAAATGCAACTGTCTTGTGGCCAGAAAATTCCCAAGTGCTGACAAAGTGAAATTGGAGTGTTACACCACATGTAAAGTCCCCCAGAATTTATTGCACTGTCACTCATGCACGCAGTGGTCACAGAGAGGCCCCAGACTTTTTCTGCAACTGCAAAATGCAACTATCTTGTGTCCAAAAAATTCCTATGTGCTGATGAAGTGAAATGGGAGCATTACACCACATGCAAAGTCCCCCAGAATTTATTGCACAGTCACTCATGCGTGCAGTGGTCACACAGAGTCCCCAGAATTTTCTGCATCCCCAAAATGCAATTGTCTTGTGTCCAGACAATTAACATACTGTGACGATGATGTCATGATGCACAGTGTCTTACCAAACCATGTGAAAGAAGGATAACATGACATGAATCCATTCAGCATTCCATCAGAAATGATGATTGTGAGAGAACTGTTGCTGGTCCAGAGTGTGCTGCAATTCTTGTGAATACGATGTCATTACCTCAACCAGATGGAAGGGTGCCCTTTGTGTGTACACTGATAGTAGCCTTGGTGAGTTGACATATATATCTATCTATATATATATATATTTTCATGGCAAAAAACTCAGTTTAATGCATCGGTTAGGGTTGTTCCACAGCAACCAATCAAGGAAATTAAGTGTTAGGGTTGAAAACCCTAACTCCGCATTCAACCCCCCCAGCACCACACACACACAGATGCAAATAGGGGGGGGAGGACCAAGGCAACAACACCAATCACAGACAATCTGCAGCAGGTGACAGAAATAAAAAACAACTGTCTAAATGTACTACAAGACATCCCCACCCACCTGACCAGGTACTGCATGCTCAGTGGAGATCAACAGTAAAACTGAGGCCATGTACACCAAACGTACACATCCCTGATTGCAGGTGCACACAATGTACCACACTTAGGAGTTGCATGGCCTTACCTAGCGATGCCCCACACCCCACCACACCTGTTACTGCACCTCAGCTACAGAGCACAGCAAAACTAAGTAGTTGGACAGGTATGATATGTGTGGTTGATTTCAGGTATACACAACCTCCCACTGTTAGGCAATGGAGGACCTTCACGAGGCAATGCCCTACTCACTGAGATCAGGTACTGCATAGTTTCTGGAGAACCCCAGTTAAAATGAACCCACGAATATAAACAGTGTTACTCCATGATTGCAGCCTTGCAAAGGTTAGTACAATAATGAGTCACACAGTCTGTGGGAAAGAATGCCCCCTCCCCTCCTACAACACTTGGTGCATTGTGACTGAAAGCTATAGTAAAAGAAATTCTGTTTATATCTACGGTACACCTAACTGATTGCTGGTGTAGTACAATTAGCATAGTTATCACTTGTATGGTGTCAGCCACGTAATGGTTTGCCAAACCCAAAGACCAGGTACTACAACCTTAGTGTACACCAACTGCAAAAAAAGTGAGGGTGCAGACATAAATGGTGCACCTCACTCATTACAAGGATACTCAGCTTACCACAATTTGGATTTCTGTGGTGTCAGACAGGCAATGCCATTGTCTTTACCAGGTACTACATCCTCAGTAGAGAGCTATAGCAAAAGTGAGCCTATGGACATCCATGATACACCCCTGTCATTGTAGGTACACTAATGTTAGCATGTTTAGAAGTTGCTTGGCCTCAGCCAGCTAATTCCACTCCCTGATTGACAGACCAGTTACTGCATTCTTAGTATACAAACACAGTGAAAGTAAGTACATGGACATCAACAGTACACCTACATCACTGAAACTGTATATCTGTTAGTGCCATTAGGAGTTGCACAGCCTTGTACAGGCAATAGCTTCCCCGTAACTCCAGATCAGGCTGTGTATCTCAAGTGGACAGATGTAGTAAACTTACTACTACATGCATCACATACTTAAATGCAACAGTTCTTGTATCTTGATGATGGATGTGTATTTTACTACATTTATGCAGTTGTTTTTATTTCTGTTTACTCATAAGTGTACAAACCTTTGTACAGCTGCAATCAGAGAGTTGCATTGTTGATGTCCAGTCAGGGTGCAGTACCAGGTGTGGTGGGGTGTGGGGCATCGCTAGGTAAGGCCATGCAGTTCCTAAGTGTGGTACATTGTGTGCACCTGCAATCAGGGATGTGTACGCTTGGTGTACATGGCCTCAGTTTTGCTGTTGATCTCCACTGAGCATGCAGTACCTGGTCAGGTGGGTGGGGATGTATTGTATTACATTTAGAAAGTTGTTTTTTTTTCTGTCCCTTGCTGCTGGTTGTCTCTGATTGGGCATGTTGCCTTGGTCCTCCCCCTACTTGCATGTGTCTCTGTGCGTGTGTGTGTGGTGCTGGGGGGGTGAATGCGGAGTTAGGGTTTTCAACCCTAACACCGAATTTCCTCGCTTTTGTGGCTGTGGAACAACCCTAACTGATGCATTAAACAGAGTTTTTTGCCATGAATATCCTGTCTTTTTGAGAATGAGAAGTAGCAATAGTACCCGCAATGTTGTAGTTGTAGTGGCAGCACCAGACACACATAGCCAAATGCACACATATGAAGAACACAGTAAGTCATCTAGCAGAATTGTCTGTTATGAAGACTAAGACAACATCCATCTCAAGCATATGCCTCTTAATATTTATCTATTTCCTTTTGCTTAACATTGTTATGTCACATACTAATTTATGTTGTTGCACTGTTTCACACATTATCATTTTGCAGGCAATGAGACTACTCTTGTGGGACATAAAAAATGTAGCACTGTATTTCTCAGCACCACTGTTAAATATCTACATATTTTACATGGTCTTCTTCCATACCTTTACTAGACACAAATTCTGAACATAACTCATACATATTAATGTACCTGCAGAAATGTTATCATAACACTGCAAGATATGTAACACAACAACAATTGTGATGTATCTGTTTAAACCTGAAAGGTTGTGTATAATGCCCTTCTGTACCAAACTAAGGAAAATGACTGCTTTCTTATAGAATATATATTGATGACAAAGATCCCCACAACTTAATAATACCACAAAACAAAGTGTTATTTTAAAAAAATATTTATTTCTACATATATTAAAGTAAAAAAAATATCATTTTTAGATGTTCAAATCAAACAAAGTCAGTCCTGACAAAAAATTGTAAAATAAATTAAATGATGTTTCATAGAAAAATATAAAAAACATAAAAATATATACATTTTTTTCTTAGTCATCTACAAAATTAAATGGTATATAAAAAAAATAGATATCTTCATTAAAAAAGTTACAAAAATGATTATTTTACAAAATACATGAACAAATGTTTTAAAATCTATGTACAATATTTACAGACAACTCTGAGAGAGAGGTGTGTAGCTGCTTGAGGCAGCCTAACCTCTAAGTTGGACACAATGTGGAGGCGCAATAGAAGTGGAAGCTGTTGTGACTTCCAGAGGAGATACCAGTGGAGCTGTGGAGGCTGTTCAGTCTTTGCCAAGGAAGCTAGATGCCACTGGTGGAGGTGAAGTGCTTGAGCTGGCCACAGTTTCACTTGCCGCTGTCACCACAGGCTCAAGCACAAGGTTGACAGTCGCTTGTTTCGCTGCCATGAAGGACAGTAATTTCTCCTGCCCTTCACGGAGCGCAACACTGTCTTTTATAAGACTGTCAACCTTGCGCTCAAGCCTGTGGTAACAGCGACAGTGACCAGAGCACCGCTTTAAGCGAGGGCGCCCTGCTAAGTGACAAAAAACATGAATCAATATATGACTCTCAAAATGGTGATTGTCTACCTGTCTTTCATCTTAGAATATTGATATCTAATTCTATAATTGTAATACATTTTGCTCGCCACTCTCAAGACCATCGAGGAATGTGATGTTAATCAGAACTGCTTTCTTGTCAGTTCTGTTATTATATTTGTTTCTACCATACTATGTTCTTTGTGGACAAGTTGAATGGTTCTATAAGAACAGTATACTTCCTACACTGTTGTTCTATATCAGTTAGTATTTGCCAAAACTCACTACTTAAATGTTTTGGCATAATGAACAACACAGTGTGATATACAGTGATACTAGCTCTTCAATTGTGTATGAACAAGTGAACTTGAACATCTGCATCTATATTATTTGTTCCCACCTGCATGAGATTAATAGCATGACCTGTAGACCAACACTACTATTTCTGTTATCTAATGTTTATATAATCATCTTTTTAATAACTGCTGCAAAAGAGACACACATGTCATATACTTTTTATTTTGTGTACATATTTTCATAGAAGCAAATCATTCTTACTGCTGTTACATTAATACTTGAAATAATGTTAAACATTTGAAACCAACAGCTCAGTGACATTGGCAACTGATTAATGAAATATGATCTCTACACATCATGTAAAGAAACAGTGGGTGGGATATTAGAAAGGGTTGTGCATGGCACAACACAGTTTCACCATGCACAACCCACTGATGCATCCCGGTGCAATACTCAAAAGGGGAATGTGCCTGACACAAATCCTGATGCATCGGAGCACATCAGTAATGTATGCGGCGCAAGTAGGGGGGCGTGCCCATACGTGTTCCGCACATACTGATATTCAGCCCAGGATGTGCTAACCCATACAGGCACAACTCCTACTTCCACTGCACACAGTTGCTCCCCCAAAAAAGGAGCAACAGCTGGCCACCCACAGGTGAGCTACTGTATTGCAAAGTGCAACATGGCAGCTTCCAGCTGTGGGTGGCCACCCGAGGTCCAGTGGCACCTTCGTGGCACCTTCATGCCTGATCACAGGCATTAGTAATAATGGTTCTATATCCCTCGTGGTCAGAATACTGCTTGCAGCCCGATTGCAGGGTGTCAGTAAAGATGTATATCAAACCAATCCATCCCTGGTAGTCAAGCGGTACCCCCTCCCACCCACCCACTGAGCCCCACGCCTCCACTCCCGTCAGCAGAGGGCGGCAGCTCCCCACTGGCTTGCTGACCTGCCGACTGACTCTGTACGATAGGGCTGTGCACCCATTGGTCCACAGCGTAAGCCAATGGATGTGCAGCCCATGCTGTACTACACAAGCCAGTTATGTGAATGGATCCATTCACATTTCTGTACCGTGTAGTACGGTATGGCCTGCATGTCCATTGCTTATGCTGTGGACCAATAGGCATACAGTCCTACCATATGGAGTCAGTTGGCGGGCAGTGGGCGGCAAGCAGGTGGGGAGCTACCATCACTGCTTACTGGGGTGGGAGTGGAATGCTGGGTGGGTGGGGAGGGGTGCACGCTGGGGCTACCAGGGATGGATTGGTTTGTCATAATATCTTACTGACACCTGCAATCATGCTGCGAGAGGTCCACTGTGCCACCAGGGATATTGGACTATTATTTCATTACATATGCCCACAATCAGGCTGCAAATGGTCCACTGGACCACCTGGGTTATAGGACATTGTAGTTTATCACATATGCCCGTGATCAGGTTTTGAGTGGTCCACTGGACCACCAGGGATATTGGACTATTATTTTATTACATATGCCCACGATCGGGTGTCGGAGCATCTTGCCGGTAGGGGCAGGGGGGGGCGTCGGTCCCCAATGGCTGCAGCCTGGCAGGGCACCAGGCACAAGTCACTGGGGATTGGTGCACTTGCATGCAAATGGGGCCATAATGACATGCAAATGGCCCCATTTGCACCTTGCATGCATTATGGCCCTATTTGCATTTGCACTTTTGAATATTATGGTTGTTGCGCCTAGCGCAATGGCACGTCCGCTAGCGCATCCCCCTGCTCCACTTTGGCCACTTGTGTTGTCTCACTGCCACTGTGCAATGTGCACTGCGGGTGGCCAAGGAGTGATATTCATAGATGCTGTGCCATGGTGCAGCTCTGTTGAATATCACCCTGTCAATGCACATGCACATCCCAGTTGTGCTGCACCCAGGCTTGCACCACAGCCTGGCGCAGTCTGAATATCCTGCCCAGAATGTACAAATAATAAATAGTTAATATGATATCAGTATCTTCTAATTTACTAAAAAGTTGTTTTTATCTCAATGTTATACACAATACAATTGTTCTCAGAAGTAACACTTTTCAATTGCCACAAACATCCTAACTTGCCTACGTAAAATTGTTTTAACACACATGTAGAGTGTCACCATATGATGGACAAGGTCTCACACTATTTTCAAATAAAGATTATTATTATAATAACAATAAGCTACAGCCAAGAATCATGTAAATAGTGTGCTAATCACCCTGTAGTGTCATGTTGCAGTCATGCACACATCATGACACATTGCACCCCTGCACAAAGATTGACACACTATAGAATTACCTTTGCTCATGCCTTGAAACTTAAGACTACTTACACCATAAGAACATTGATGCATAGACTCAGGTTTGTTAAACTGTTGAATCCCACCTAACCATAAGCTATGCAGCAGCACTGAAGTTATCTTTGGAACACCTATGTTAGACTATGTTGATGAGTTGAACATATTGCAACAGTTTCATGTCATGAAAACCTTGGAGTGATATATCCTTGTGTAAGGATCAAAATGATAATTCTGTTCAGCAGTTTGCTATAATGAAACAAACTGCAACAGTAATTGATACAAAAAAATAAGTGGCACGTGAACATGCATAGTCATAAGTTTTCATTACTCACTCTGTAATATGTGTTATATATATAGCTGCACACTAACCTTCCACTGTCTGTGTGGGGGGATAGGGGTGAGAGCATACACTATAAGCAAACAACAACAATCTGTACCCACTTACAGGTGACTTGACACATTGCAGAGCATTACAGTACACCCATCATCCATAAATGGCAAGTACACTATGTGACATATCCATTGTACCCCCCGCTACCATTGATCACACACTTACAATATGGTAACTAGCTTTATTACAACACTACGGCCTGCATCCATCCTGGAGGGGAATCCAAGCACTCAATGATAAGTTTAAATGGTACATTGACAAGCATTTAAACTGGCAAAGGTGGGTGGCAGGCCGGCAAGGAGGGTACCTACTTGCTCACCCCCCACAGCTAGCAGTGGAACCAGTGAACCAGAGGAGTGGCTATCTCTGCAAAGCAGTGTGCAAAAGATGGAGATTAGTGCCCAAGAGGTGGATAGGCAGAAGGCAAAATTCAGCAGAAGGACAGACGGCAAGGAGAACCAGGGATAAAGAACAACAAGGAAGGAGCTGGAGTAGAACAGCGAAACAGTCTAGGGAGGTCAAATCATAGAAAGCCATGTGTGCAAATGCCAGGAGCCTTAACAACAAGATGGAAGATCTGGAGGTTGTCATGGTGCAGTCAGACCTGGACATTGTGGCCATCACTGAAACCTGGTGTAATGATAATCATGACTGGAGATGGCCACACCTGGCTACAACATATTCAGAAGAGAGAGCAGGCGGAGGGAGGAGGAGGGCACTGTATGTGAAAAATGACATAAGGGCCACAGAGATCCAGGAGGAACAAAATGGGGAGAGATACTGTGGATTAGCTGGAAAGGAAAATGGAGACAGCCATCTGCACAGGTGTGGTCTATAGACCACCAGCCCAGGAGGAAGAAACAGATAGAGTTGATGCTATGCATCCAAAGGATGGCAGACAAGGGTGAGGTAGTACTGGTTGGAGACTTCAATATTCCAGACATGGACTGGAGCATTCCAGCAGCAGCATCAACTAGAGCAGATTTATCTTGACTCCCTTCAGGTGCCTTCCTCAAGCAACTGGTCATGGAACCAACTCAGCAGAAGACAATACTGAACCTTGTGCTCACAAACAGGACAGTGTGATAGGGGTAACATGGGGGAGCACCTGGGAACAGTGACCACCAGTCATTGTGGTTTGAAATCACAGAAAGAGCAGAACCAAACCACACAAAAACACGTATCCTGGATTTTAGGGGGCAGACATTGGGAAAATTGGGAGATACTTGAAAGAGGCATGTGGAATGGGACAGGAATCAGGGGTTGAGGAACAGTGGGCAGTATTTAAAATGGGGATTACAAGAACAACAGAATTATGCATTAAGCAGGTTAGCAAGAGGAAAAGGAAGAGGAGACCATTATGGTTTTCCAAAGAGGTAGCAAAGAAAGTGAAACTAAAAGATTGCATTCAGGCAATACAAAAGTCACAGGCAGAAGGGATAAGGGAGAAGTACCAGGAGAAGCAAAGGGAGGCAGAGAGTCAGCAAGGGAAGCCAAAGCTCAGACAGAAGAACACATTGCAAAACTCAGGGGTAGAGGGACAAAATCTTTACAGGTACATAAGTGAAAAAAGAAAGACAAAGGGAAGGATAGTGAGACTGAAGGGGAAGATGGGGGCTGTGTGGAGGATGACAACAGTAAAGCTGACATATTGAACAGGTATTTCTCCTGCGTCTTTATTGAGGAAGAGGAGGTAATGGGTCTGAAGGAGTACAAGGGGTGAGAATGGTGCAGAAATGGACAAGTCCCTTTAAACGAAAGGGCTCTGAAGGAACTGGAAGTAATAAGAGTTGATAAGCAATGGGGCAAGATGGGGCACCTCAGAGGTCCTTAAAGAACTAAGAGAGTGGTGGCTGAACCTCTGGCTATCATGTTTAGCCGATCACTGGAAATGGGGGAGGTACCTAAAGACTGGAGGACAGCAGATGTAGTCCCTTTATAAAAGTGGGAACAAAGAGGAAGCAGGGAACTACAGACCAGTCAGCCTCAACCAGTAGTGGGGAAGATCATGGAAGCACTACTGAAGGAGAGATTGATGGAACATCTGGTTGTCATGGACTACAGGACCCAAGGCAGCATGGTTTCATCAAGGGAGGCATGCGTCAGATCAACCTCATTGAATTTTTTGACTGGTGACTAGGGAGGTGGATCAGGGAGGGCAGTGGACATGGCCTATCTGGACTTCAGCAAGGCCTTGACACTGTGCCACAAGAAGACTATTACACAAACTGGGGAATAGGGTGTGGGCAGGACAGTGGTGTGATGGGTAGGTAACTGGCTGGGTAGCAGGACACAGAGGGTGGTGGTAAATGGCTGTCACTCCACAGAGGGAAGAGTGACCAGTGGTGTACCACAGGTATCAGTTCTGGGACCGTCCTATTCAACATCTTCATCAGTGACATTACGCAGGGACCAAGAAGGCAGAATTTCACTGTTCGCTGATGACACAAAGCTCTGTAACAGAGTAGCACACCAGAGGGTGTATATAGAATGAGAAGGACCTGCAGAAACTTGAAGAATGGTCAGGGGTTTGGCAGTTTGAAATTCAATGCAAAGAAGTGCAAGATAATGCATATGGGGCACAAAACCCTGGCACAATATATCAGTTGGGGTAAGGATATAGCATGCACCAAGCAGGAAAGGGATCTTGGGATTATCATCTCTGATGACCCCAAGGTAGGGAAACAGTGTGAACGCAGCAGGTAAAGCAAATAGGATGTTGGGATGTATAGGCAGGGGCATCACCAGCAGGAAAAGGGAGGTCATAATCCGCTGTACAAGACACTAGTGAGGCCCCACCTGGAGTACAGTGTACAGTTCTGGAGACCATACCATGTAAGGACATAGACAGGGTAGAGAAGGTTCAGAGGAGGGCAACAAAGATGGTGCTTGGATTGCATCACAAGTCCTATGAAGACAGGTTGAAGGAACTGAACATGTGCTCCCTGGAGAGAGGAGGAGAGAGGATATGATACAGACATACAAGTATCTTGCAGGGAGGAACAGGGTGGGGAAAACACTATTTTTAGGGAAAAAGATGTTGCCAGGACTAGAGGGCATGGGAAGAAGTTGGAGGAGGATGATTCAGGAGGAAACATGAGGAAAATTTCTTCACAGAAGGGTGGTGACAAGTAGAACACCCTGCCAGAGGAAGTGGTGATGGTGGAAACAATCACGGATTTAAGAATGCATGGGATAGACATAAAAGGAATTCTGAGGTCAGGGGTAAAGGGCACAGACTTCTAGGAAAACATAAACTGAACTTATAAGCTCAAATGGGCAGACTGGGTGGCCATAGGCCTTATCTGCCAACACTGTCTATGTATCTATGTATGTACTTAGGCCTCCCAATTCAACTGAAACTTGTTTCAAATTGGTTGAGTATGCACTGTAGTCCAGTAAGCCTTATCATCTTGATTATCACAAACTTTCATCTATAATTACACTTCTTGTACCAGTGCACTCCCCTTCATACAATAACACTTATGATGACCCTACATGCATAGCACACTCAGTCAAGTACACTCCATCACCACTGCACACACATTGTGATAATTATGTTAACGTAGCATAATTGGCTTAGTACAGCTGCTCTCATGTGCCATACTAGCCTTACCAAATCATACATTCCCCTTGATGTAGTACTACTACCTTGACCACCTACCCACTGAGAATCAAAAATGCAATCATAAGTGTAGCATCATTAGTAGTAGGTCACACTGCACCAGTGTAAAATACCTCCCAAGCATGCATGAAGTAACACCACATAGTACACCTGTATGCATACTAAAGCAAAAATGGGTCTCTGAACATGGATAACAGATTGTGTCACAGAATCTCAATATACAAATGATCCAGTCACATATTGAGACTGTCTACTACAGTACTGTTTGCATCCCCACTTACTCATCCCTTTCACAAATAGCCCACTGCTCACTCTACCTATGACGCAGGCAGTTCTGTTGCTGCCTTAGGGGTGACAAGGTCCCTCATAGTACTAAACAGAGGTTGTGACTGCAGGGGACTGTGACAGTACATCTTGTGTGAATATCTTTTATAATAGTATTTTATGTTCAGAGCTGGTGACAGGCTCCTCCTTCACCTGCACTTAGTTGTCACTGGCACTGCTTCCTGGCTACTCATAATACATATAAGTAAAAATATTATAACATATACCACAATATATAAATCTACCACTAAACTTTTATTGTGAAATACATTTTTTATAGTGTCTCATTGTGTTATTCAACCATGTACCACATTTATCTTTGCAATGACAGTTCTGTGTTTCTGTGCATGTTGTGTCATTTACCAGCTGTGTCATCCAGGCACCTGCCCTGCTTGTGGGTATAGCAGCAAACTCACTCGCATGAAGGGTGCTGGCACTGCCACAGCTGATCTTCCAGAGAAGTTCCCACACCTGCCAGCCAGATCTCAGCACTGCACACCCCACTGTAATTCAGCAACTCTCTCTGCAGTACTGTGCGTGTCCATCGGCCGCTCAGTGACACCCACCCCATTTTCACTTATTCTCCAGTGGTAGCATAGACATACAATACCTTCCATTCAGAAATATACAGATTCTGGCAATATATTACCAGGACATAACAGGCTCAATATCACAATCTGTTAGGGTATGCATGGGTCGGCCCCCAACCTGATTATCATGTATACTATTCTTCCCTTCTCACATCATTATTTGAACAACAGAACATTGTCCTGTGTATATTGTGTTCTGGTCACATCACTACATCTCACCTAAGTGGGTAGTATATCAATATTCAAAAACACTTTAAATATGCCAGCCAAGATCTAGATAACATATATTGAATGAGTACTCTGTATTACTCTTTTTGAACATCAGATGACACAAAAACGTAATTTAGTGTGCAAATATCTTCTTAGAGTGCAATGAAGACATCATTCATTTATAAAAAGATAGATAAGAATTCATATGACAAACAATGCTTCACATACCATTGTTGTCTAGAAATTTAATCACTAGTTTTAGAACATAGTTAAACCAAACTGAGATGCATGCAAGTACTGTACATCTGGCAATAAAATCTGTTCCTTTCTGAATCACCAGTTAAGTAATGAAGTAGTATAATTTGTTGTTTAGAATATTTATAACATACTCCAACAGGGTGTTGGTTTACTGGATGATTTACTACCAGCTGGTATAGTTCAGTCATGACGTGGTGCTGAGGGACTTAACCACGCCAGGAGTGGTGAATCCTCCAGTATACCTACTCCCCTGGAGGTATATTGCAATTATATAAAGACCCTGCTTGTTTTTTTTACAAAAAATATTTAAAACATACATTTGTTTTCAAACTGGCTGCTCGATTGTTTGCTGTCCATCCGCTTGCTTGGCAGTGGTGTGTTTCTGATGAACATATGGATTTGCCAGGGAGTTCCTTGATGCTGCAGATTGGTGGCTGGCACCTTCCAGCTGGTACACTGGAGTGTTTACAGCACTGAACAAGTGCCAGCCAGCCAATCAAAATTCAGGATTCTATTCTTTTTGTTGTGTCTGTTGTATTATTACAAATATTGCATGGGTGCTGGAACTCATGGTAACTTTCTGAAGAGTATTTCCTAAAAAGAAGTGAGTTAAGTAGTCCAGCTCACACCTTACATGACAGCCTCATACCACCCCAATTATCTAATGCAATTATTTCTATCAACATCTACCATCCGACTCGACAAGGATGACACTGTCTGCTCAGACTTCTCAGCCTCCACAGCTTCTGACTGTGCTGGTACTACCTCTGCTGAGTGTGGGGTGCCTGCATGCTGTTTGTAAAGAAGATAATAAGTAGATCCACTGAGTATTTCATATAAATGTCAACATATTTTAACTACACTTTCTTTAAGCATTCAACATGATTTAGGCACCCTAACATTGCCTGTAATCAGGTATTGCAGAGCCATTTGCATCACATATAAAATCATAATTAGTGCAAATCAATATTTCATAAATAAAAGGTCATAAGCTGACTCAGTACAAAATACTTAGTACTTCTATAGTATGCCACATGAAATATAACTCTGCTTCAATAAAATCTATACTGAATAGTAACTCCCTCACTATCATGGCACAACAGCAATTCAGTATGTAATAGTAGAAGTATATAGAAAGACTTCAAGTCTTGTGGAAGACATTTAAGAATGCAATTTGCATGTTACGCCTCTTTCCCTTCACTCGAAGATATAAAAAAACAGCTAAAGCCAACACCACACATGCCATCAGTTAACACCTCATGTATTGCATAATTGTCATGATAGAATTTACATATATATATATATACATCATACCCAGGAGTGTGAAATGGAAAATATTCTCACTCCTGCACAGTGCGTTCTAGTTACACATGAGTGTTGAATATTTGCCATAGCGCACGATCTGGGCATCATCTGTGTGATTAATACAATAAAGTTAATATTTTCTACTTTGCTAATCTCCATTTCATTGTTTTGTGGTGTTTACACAGACTCTTTTTCTCTGTGTCGGTGGAAGGATGGGGGGAATCATGCTGGAGACCTCGCGATAAACACAGCATAGACTATTATTAGCTTACAGTTTTGTTGTGATGTCTCCAACAAATAAACTGTTTGAATAGTAAGTGCACCTCATGGTTAGAGAAAATATATCTTTCTCATACTTTCCAACACCTGACTGCTATTATAGTTTAACAATAACATAAAAGTGGTGCAGCTCATTCAACGCTTGTCTTGGTATGCGGTTCTGTCATATGTACAGTGCTAACATCAACTACTGACATTGGAAGTATATGTATAAATGCAAGATTAATGCACATACTGTATACGTCATTGGGTTATTTATTCAACAGCACTGTAAAATGCATGTTTTTATCTAAGTCAATATCCACATGTATTGTATGAACATATATATATATATATATATATATGTATATTAGTAACACAAAAAAATGCATCATTATTTAATAACAGTTATAAATACTTTTTCCCTTAAGACAAAAAAAGAAAACAAAAGACACAAAAAATGATGACTCTCATGACGTAGGAAATATTCAGTTGTTTTACAGTGCAGCCACTTGACTTGCAACATCATATTGTGATAAAAACATGGCTACAACAACAAAGACTTCAATCATAAAAAGACTTTCTTTTACCCGATTGTGTACCTGTACTATTATATCATACAATCTGAGGAATTTTTTTGAATAACTTACGATGACTGACGTGTTCCCCCACAGCTGGCTTCCCTGCAGCTTCCCAGAGTTCATAAGCGAGGTAGTACCAGCACTTGTCATTCTCCGGTATCTCCTCTCTCTGCTTCAGAAGATAGAAGCATTGGCGCAACAGCTTCCACTTCCTCTTCAACTGCACAATGGTCTTATTTTTTCACCCTCAAGACCACATGTGCAGGGAAGCTATTACTGCATTCCACACTGAGTCCAACTTATGGTTCATACTCAGTATTAAAATGTGAGCACTATCCTCACTTGGACTGCCTCAAGCAGCAAGCACACTCTCTTTTTGGACCACTGCCTCATTGTTCAATTTTTGTATTCTGCAATAAAACATACACAAATATTCCATTACTCTCATGTCTCAGAACCTGTATATTTCTATGTATTCTATGAAGTATTTTGATTAGAATGTGGCAAGAACAGCATTTTTAAACTCAATTGTCATACTCACACAATGTTATCATTCAGGCATGTGAATTGGTGTATTTCAACACACTAAAAACATGCACAACTCTATGTTGTGTCATGGTATGTTCGAAATGTCTTATATACCCCAGTTTGAATATAGCTACATTAAAAGTTCATCTTCCTGTCTATTGAAAATGAAGCATTTGTCTGTCTCATATGGGTCTGCTTCACAGCCAGCATCTGGTGGTACTACAGAGTTAGAGAATGTTTAGTTGGGTTGGATGCACAGTACATAACAACAGTAGGTGTGTTCCACATTCCTCAATTAATTCCAACAGCAGTTGCAAATACCCCTGCCCAGCTAATTAGGCAATGACATCAGAGAAAAAGTTAAAGGTACGAGCAAAGGTCTCACACAGTGTGACCATAATATCAACCCGCGCACCAACATAACTGCAGTGAGTGCCAGTGTTTTCATGAATGCCCCACATTTATTGTGTGTTTATGAGGGTACTCAGTGTCCATTAGCATAATGTAACCCCTCACATTTTTTTTTGCTTGCCAAGGGTGTGAAAAATCCCTCTCAGTTTGTGTACCCCCTTTCCTTGTTTGACAAGGGGGGTACCGATTATGCCATCCTTGCCTGCACCCCCCCTTTCCTGGTTTCTTGACATGGGTGCCAATTCCCCATTGGCTAGACCAACCACCGACACACACAGTCAGTTGGTATGCTCAGCAGCTCACCCTAGCATGACAAAAACCTGTATAAATGAAAACAAGTGCCCTGATGTCTCTTGTGACAATTTTTACATGTACAAGGCTACACAGTAGTCACAGCTAGCAGAAGCACTGTCACACTGGTACACACTAGTGCTCCTCTGTGGTCATTTGCCCTGGCACTATGACACAGAACCATATAATATGCAACTGCCACAGTCACATATTTCAACACAGCTGACCCATAGCATGATGCCATTAAATATCACCCTGGCAACACCTGTCATGCATCCAAGGTCAACTGTTACCAGCCCTGCATTTCACTGTGAATATCCCCAAGTATGTGTTACTCCTATGTGAGTGGTCTATATACCCATTCTATTTTTTGACCAACATGTTTGGTTCTTAAAAGAACATTTTTTTACAGCTCAATAGGTATACAAACAGTCTGATATTCTTAGAGGACTCTGATGATTCCATCTCAAAGCTGTCCCGGAAAATGGCAATTGCCAACATGTGAGAAGTGCACACTGTTAGGTAGGTCTAACCAATCATAAGAAAAATTAATTTCAGGGTTATGTATGGTCTGGATTCCACACATATGTAGATATGCAGACATTTGTATCTTCACCTTTCTCCGTGTTCTGTCAAGCAAGTACACATGCTATTCTGCTTGCCAGACCCTACACTCTGTAATATCTGAAAAAAATGATTATACAGGCTGGCAATATACTGATAATAGAAGCAAGTTCCAATTTTGCTTCTGCCACTAAATCTGTCCAACGTTTGGTGCCTAAATCATTCCCTCCAAGATGCATCACCAGTATGTCTGGGTGAATTTGACTACTCAGAAGTCTGTGCATTGTTGGCATGTGGTGCTCCCACCTCATTCCACCCCTGCCATACCACTTCACACATCAATTATTTTCCACACGGGTTGTATTGTGGTACAGTAACACTCTTATGCATGCTTGACACATCCTGGTATTGATCCCATGATACCGTCAGCATCTGCAACCACAACCCATACTTGTGCTGCACATTGTTGAGGCCCTCCAAACAAAAAAAATTAAAAAAACTGACAACCACAGAGTACCTGCAGTGTTGCACAGTACAACATAGCAGCCAACAGCTGTGGGTGGCCACCCAAGCTCCAAGGCTACCGTGTGTTGGCATCAGCCCTCCCTCACCATCCGTGATTTTGCTATGAAAAATATATCCGTGGTGGTCCACTGCACCCCTCCCCCTCACCCAATTGTGGGCTTTCTGTTTAAAAGTAACTACGGTGCTCTAGTGCAGCTGCCACTCTAGCCCAATCAGGTGAGGAAGTAGAGTGAACAGGGCCACGAGGGATACATTTTATACAGTTAACCCATGATAAGGTGAAGGGGTAGAGTCCACTGTACTACAAGCAGTATTTTTTTTATTGAAAAACCAAGATCTAGTGTTGACATACATTACCATAAAGCACCCGTGGGAATCAGTAGCCAACAGGTACTGCCTCACAGGGTACCGGGAACAAGTTACTGATGATTGGCACACCTGCATGAAAATGGGGCCATAATGATATCCAGATAGGTGCATTAACACCTTGCATGCATTATGGCTCCATTTGCATATACAGAACTAAATATTGTGATACTTGCACCTACCACCACTGCACTCCAGTGCTGTATCCCCCGTATTTCTCTCTGGCCACTTACAGTGGTGCAGTCCCAGTGCAACATGTGCAATGCAGGTTGCCAGACTGAAATATTTAAACTGCTGACCATGCCACAGCACTGTAAAATATCACCCTGACAACACCCTGCTACATTGCACTTGGTATCTCTTGCCCAGGCTTGTTCCCCAGCCTGGCACAATGTAAATATTCCCAACCCAAGTGTTACACCTGTGTGAGTGATGTATGCAGCTGTTCTATTTTTTTACCAACTTTTTTGGTTCTGAAAAGAACCTTTGTTTGCACTTTGCCATTTGTTCAAATGGTCTGACATTCTTAGAGGACTTTGAGGGCTGCATCTCGAAAGTCTCCCATGAAATGGCAATTGCCAGCATGCAAGAAGTGTACACCATCTGGTAGGTATAGACAATCATAACAATACTTAATTTCTGGGTGAAGTATGGTGTACATTCCAGCCATGTGTAGAAATGCAGAAATTTGTATGTTGACTTTCCTTCGGGCTCTGTCAATCAGGTACATATGATGTTTTGCTTGCCAGACCCTAAGATCTGTAATATCCAAAAAAATGATTTTACAGGCAGGTAACATACTCATAATAGAAGTGAGGTCCAGTTTTGCTTCTGTTACTAAATCTACCCAGCGTTTGGTTCCCAAATCATTGCCTCCAAGATGTATCAGCAATATGTCGGATGAGCCTGAGTACTAAAGTTCAGCATTGTCAGGCATGAGTGCTCCCACCTCATTCTACCCCTACCAAACCACTTAACACAGCAATTTGGGAGCTGCAGGATGTCTCATAATCACTATTCTGAGCATACTTAGATGCTCTCCTCACTATACTACTTCCAACAATCCACAAAGTCCTTTTGCTGTTTTCTGCCATTCTCAGCTTTTTCAACTTAGAAGTGGACAGAGATTCACCAAAAAGTCAGTGTTCACCCTGCGGTACCTAAGCAGTAGTGAAGAGTAAACTGCTATTTTCCTCCTTAGTTCAACTCAGCTTCAGTGGGCTGATCCATGACACACAAATAAAACAAATCATTGCCTACTACTGTGCCTTCTATTAACCAATGTAGTGTACTGACTATCACTGCACTTCTGCTGTAGCTAAATATGCTAAAATTTAAAGGTAGGAAAATGCATCCTTTTGATAGGTCAGTTTTAAACACCATAAGTGCAGACACATGTCTGATTGGTTCCTTCTGTTGTGGGTACACGTGCACCTTCCTACCCTCCCTCCATTTGCAGCTGTATCTCGTGCAAGTAAGTACCAAATAATTGTCTGACTAAACAGTTGTACCTAAATAATGCCATCATAGGTTATTTCTATAACATAGTCAAATAGAGAAGTAAAAAATGTTTTGATTAATACTATTTACCTGTTACTAACACTTTTTATCATAGTAGAAAAATGCTTTATAAAATATGATGTACTTACAGTTATAAATTCGGTGTGTCTCAGTGTAGGCTAAGATGGCTACTGTGTCCTTCTTCTCCCATCTTCCCCGTCTCTGATTGGTTGTCTTACATGGCCTGATAAATCTAGCATGACATTGGCAAAACTAGCTGTCAGTCAAACAGCAATCAGATATGATTCAATAATGAAAACATGTCACTCCCAAGTTTAAATTTGCAACACTTTCACACACAATAAAGCTACTTTTTGTTACACTTTCACATGCACAACACTACATTTAGACACTTTACCTAATAACACCAGGCTTTTGTGACACTTTCTGTGCACACAACACTGTTTTTTTTGAAACCTTTGAATGCAATATATTATTTGATGATTTTTCCAAAAATTATGATTACTTAAGGAAAAGTTTCTCTGCTTACCTAATGCACAAATACATTAGTTCATACACTTGACATTTTTCTGGAAATCATGACTCACCTGCACAACTATATAATTACTGAAGATACATTTTCTCATTTTGTTGTTTTCTGTCACTGCATGAGGACCTCGAGATTCATTCAATCAATAATTGTGATTATTTGTCTTACCAATAACATATAAACAGAGCTTGACTTAATATCTGGTACCTCATAGGGGTAATGTATACAAGGTACAGCCAGTGTCATATTGCCCAAAGACGTCAATACAGCTGTCAATGTGACTCCTTTGCAATGCCTTTATGCTATCATGACAATTAATGTTCAAAGGTTATGTTTAAAGTCAACTTATTAATTGTTATCATTTAGAGAAATACTTAAATCAAAGTAGTTCTTTCACAATTTAACAATACTAGATCAAAATCACTATACAGAATTGTAGTCATTCGCATTGTTCAATCGATGAGACAGTACAAAAAGAATCTATGTGCCATGGTGATAACGCTATACAGGACAGTGTAACATGAATTAAAAATAAACTGTCAACATTTGAGCAACCAATCTGATTACAGCATTTTCTGAGACCTTTTTTTGTAATATTGTATATAAATCATCTGTGTCAATATACAATGTTAGAAGTGATCAACATAAGCGTATACTAATATTTTCTTTCTGTGTCTTTATGCAGGTGTCTGATATTATAACATTGTTGACTGCTACTGTGAAGTAACACGTTGAAAGATGGCTAGTAAACACAGATGTGCATGTATAGAAAGATGAAACAGGTATCATAGTACTTTTACTGTTGCTTAAGAATGATAAAAAACAGTGATGGAGTTCAAGACGTAAACAATACAGAGTTCTACTGAATAGTGAGTTCACAGTAACTCACTACAACAAACCACATACTTGCTCAGCAAGGAAAATGTTTACTTGAGCAACAGTTGTGTAGTTTCTGTGACAAAACAACTATTGGCACAGCAACCATAACCAGATTTCTAAACAGCTCTATAAACCACAGCTGGTGATTTTCATCTGAGAAAGCAAAAGTAGTTCGATCGCTAGCAAGTAAAGCTTTTAAGATTGACATACTTATTGCTGCTGTGATGAGACATGAGTGCAAAAAGACAAAGAGTCACCTGATTCTTGTTGATGAAATTGCATCCTCAAAGTATGCACATTTGTTAATAGAGCAGTATTTGTTCTTCAATGTTTATGGCGTAAGATGTCTCCTGCTTGAACTAGTCAGAAAAAGTTGTGTATGACATCGCGAAAAGGCTACATAATGTATCTTACTTTGTGCACAATTTGTGATGTATTCACAGATCACTGATGCACAGCGCACTCAGAGGCATATTTCTGGGAAGAATCTTATTATTCACAGAAAAGAGTGCAAGTTCACCATTGATGAGTCCGTAAGCTGGTCAATGTGCTCAGTGTCTGTGATGACACAGCAGTGACACAAATGGATGACTGTGATAACCACTTGTCCTATAAATGGCAATTGTCTCTTCTTGGCTGTGATGCAACCTGCAAACTGTAGCAATCGCTATTTGAAAAAGTTGAACAATTTGTCAACCTATTTGTGATAACAGATGGTAAAGAAACACATAACCGTTTAACAAGATTGACCTCGTGAAATCCATCCACATACTGGACTTATGGGTCAGTCACCAGCATGCCTCAATAGTGGTATTTGTGAATGCTTTCACAACATGCGGATGCTGGGAGTGCATCAAACAGGTGCGTGAACATTGTATTCAAGGTATATGGTCCATGAGTTGTCAATCTGTACACTTGTTTGAATGACTTATTGCAGTCTGGTGACATGTGGTGCCATCACATTTCTCAAACAGCTGAAACATGTCACTGAACCTAAGTATTTATCAGTCACCAAGTTTGGGTAACATCTGTTTCTGTGTTGGAAAGTGACATGCTTGAAACAGTACGGCAAATAAATTGCAAATCTGAGCTGGCAAGGCTCAGAAGTTTGAGTCTGATGGGGTCAAGGTGACCGCTTCAGCACAGCAAACAAACGGTCACAGGAACCTTGAAACCTTGTCATCATACATGACATGTGGTTCTGCTCAGCATTTTTTGCTGATGAAATTGACTTTTCACTTACAGACTACCAATGTGCTGTGCAAACACTGTTTCTCCAACTAAAGTCCAACATTCTGCCACCAAGGTCACTGTTGAATAATATGAGGCACATACTACACCAAGAGACTGCTACATTGAATATGTTTGAGTGCATTCTAATTGAGACAATAAAACCATTTCAAACCATTCTCCTACAACTGAACTCAAAGACACGGAACATTCCACAGAAAGAACTCATTAGATCTCTAGTGATTCAGTGATGTATCTCCCACTTCCTCTACAGGAAAATGTGGAGGCAATATCTATAGAACATAGTTTGTGATTCTGTAAATGGTGTTCCAACTAAGTCCAAGGTCATCTGGCAAGATGTTGTCAATGTAGTAGAAGGTAAAGCTGTCTTCCTTATTTTAAAGAGCAACAACCTTTTTATGCAGACCTTGCTATTGATCACATGAGTAGTCTCTGTTCTACACGGTGTATTAGGAAACAACTAAGTCTAATGATTGAGAAGGTCAGTGACAGACAAGGACAATGTGTATGAACAGTACACACTTCATCTACATGACAGAGATCCACTAAGGACAATATTGATCTCTATCAAATGAAACAGGTGGAAGGTGAGCCTGTAAGCATTTGGGAGGCAACACTAGAAGCACGCTTGTTTCCCAGACTTATTCCTCAAAAGGCTGGGTGGACAGCTAGATGAAATGGAAGTGCATGTACAGGGAAGCGTTTACTGCACTAGCCATGTGCTCAGTAAAGATGGCAAATTCAGATGTAACATATTAGTACCTGTTTCATCTCCTCTGGGAGAGTGAATCTAGCATTTGTTCAAGGGCTTATTGCACATACTATTCATCTCACAAGTCCAGTAGATGAATAATGGCTGCTCACTTCTTGAGATTAAAGCAGAAAGATGAAAATATATAGTATGAAGACATTGATGAAGACAGGTTCTAGTACTGAGCCCTGTGGTATCACACTAGTTACTCCTCCATCATTCAAGTGATGCCATTTACCACCATCATCAGTCTATGGTATGTTAACCCTGTTATGTTTAACCATGGAACAGGTTTAGGAAGAGGCTCAAAAAACTACCAGGGATAACTTTAAAAATGAAAACTGGGACCAGGTCGGGGAGACCACTAGACTACCAGGAAGGGTTGCACAGTACCTGTACACCTTGGTTACAGCTACTCACTGGTGTCCATGGTTCCTACAGCAGCTGTACAAACACACACACACACACACACACATATGCAGCACACACTCTTGACTACTTCACCTCTCTATGACAGCCTAGCAGTGTACATTCTGGAGAAGTTCACTGCATACTCATAAATTAGCACTGTACTGTTTACAGTTTAGTGAATACTGTACTTTGAAAGCATAGCAAAAAGCAGCAGCAGTGAATAGTAAGCAAGTTCATACACTAAATTTCTGTCACGGGTGCAAGCCCTTAAAGATTGGCAATGACATATTTGCAATACATTTCCTGACTGACTGCAACAGGAACTAATAAAGATGTATCATTTGGGATTTTTTCCTCCATGTAGCAGGGGTCTTTAGAAAAAGAATGGGAGCATAATAGATAAGAGACCCAAATAGAGGGGGCACTTACAACACATGCCATTACCTCCTTTAAGGAATGATGTTTTTCATCTTGAAGCAAAACTAGAAAAAAATGTGATTATTCTTAGAACAACCACTAGTATCTTCTGACCATTTCCAAAAATAATCTTATGATATTCTGAAGCTATATTTTGAAAGCTGTAGGATTTGAACACTTAACACAGTTGTCTTGTGTTGCTTCATGCATATACATGTCAATATAATTTGTTAAAAATAACAGGACTTAGCCAGCCCAGTGGCGTTGAGGGGCTATGGTGCTGGATGCCTTACACATGCCAAGCCAGTGACCCATGCTCAGGAGCGAGCACGGGCTGTTGGGGTCGGCAGGAAGAGAAGGATTGAGCATCCGCGGGACTGTTCTCCTTCTCCAGGGTGGGGGATTTCAGTTGTCATCACTCCACTGGCCCCTAGTGGCTGCTGGGGCAGCGTCAATACTGCAGCTAAGGGAGGAGATGGGGCTGATGTTGAGAAGCGCATGCAAAAGCATGCACGCTTTCAGCACAGGCATCATTGCATGCCCACCTCCACACACAAAGGAGTAAAGTGGAAAATAACCCTGAAAGAATGAAGTTGTCTCCTCAGCGCCACCCCCAAGAAGGTACCTCCCTGGCATTGATCCACTGGGGTGGGTCGAGTCGCTCCCCACCACCCTACCATGAAGGGTAAGTCATGGGTGCACAAGGGAGGTGATCTGACCTTCAGGGGTTGGCGCTGAGGTGACAACTTGATGGCAGGCTTGCAGCTGGGAGCTCCGGAAGAAATACCCCACAAAAACAAAATAAATAACAGGACTTTAAAAGTGCAGTGAACCATTTTTTTATTTCGATATGAAAAATTTTTATATCCATATATGGTCATTGTAGTGATACATTAATAATGTATCTACTTAGCTGACTCCAAGCTTTCTTTAAAAACAAAAAGTTATGTCTCTAGGCCTAATGGTTCCAAAGTTATCTCATTTTAACAGGTCTAATTCTGAAACTGTTGAGGCTAGAAACTTAATTTTTTTAAAATGAAAGCTTGGAGTCCAGCCACTAAGAAATGGTGTTGTTATTATGTAACAGTAGTAAATATATTATCGATAAAAACAGGCAGTGTTCTCTAGCTATCACAATACACATATTTACATCATGACAGAAATGTTTTACATAACAATATATTACATCAATATACTTTTTACGGTTCTGTGGACAGAGCTCTACAGTTATTCGATCATGATCTAATATTAGCACTGTGGAAGCATGTGACCAGACTGCTGTCCAGTGTGCTTCCACAGTGCTGCACACATTTCCAATGGTTGTGTTTACTGCACTTCCCTCCGCTGGCCACATGAATACACCACTTGGGGCACTTCTTTTCTTCTGCAACTGCAGAAGTGATGGTTGATTGCACAAGATGGCGATGCGAATCAAACTGTGGATGCGCGAGTATCACACATGCCCAGATTACGTCAGTGCTGGCATCTTGTGCATCTCAATCTCTGATGACAGTGCTCATAACACAGCATTCTCCTCCAGCAGTGGTGCCCGTAAAATCTCAGTGCAGCTGTATCGGCTCTGACCAGAATTTGTTTGATATCAGCATGGAAAATTTCATGATGGTTAAAAAAAATTTAATTTGTAAAAAAGTATGTTTTGTACTTTTTCTGAATTTTGATATTAGTCCCCATAATTTAATTGCTATCTATATAAGTGTAATACCCATAAACTTTTATCTTATACCTTAAATCCTGTGGCTAACATTTCACTCTCTTCCCCCCTCCCAAGCAGTAGCAATTCTTCACTTTTGCAGTCTTTGGCTGTGAAAGTCTTGGAGGACAAAACTGCCACTAACAAGTCCAATCTAGTGCAAGGAAGTAAATATCCTCTACAATTTGATCCATCTGAGCATTTAAAGACACAAGAGAAACATACAAAAAACACTTTAAACCTTAGTCATCTTTATGGTAATGTAAACATCATAAATTAATACTTATCTAACGTAGGCAGTATAGTACAGTGGGTTAAGACCCTGAGCTGCAGATCTGAAGACCTAAGTTTGAATCCCACAGTCACCTAGGTGCATACTGTATGATCCTGAGCAAGTCAATTAACTTCCTTGTACTCTTAGGTCACATCTGGAAACAAGCTTCAGCTTAGCGTCCTACTCCTGGTTAAACAATGTTCCCTTTCTCTTTTCCTAATGTGAGAACAGTGAACATTGATTAGGACATGTAAAATAAAAACAGAAACATTAGTTGATATATAATGCCAAACAACAAACATAAATAACAAATAGCACCAGAAGAGATAGAAGAAATTTAGAGGTAGAATATAAAATGCAGGAAACAGATAAAGGAGGCAGCGGTTAAGCAGTAAGGGAAAACAGACTTCTTAAATGTGTCCACTTAATGCAATAGCACTCAGTGGCTCAAGCAGGTGTCAGTGAACCACACCAGGGCCATTATAAGCATATTGTTAAAAATCCCCACCTTTGGCCCAGCTATTACCATAGTGGTAGCACTGCAGCTCAAGACCTCAGCAACCTGAGTTTGTTTGCCAAGCATGGGGATGGAGGGCCAGTAGGGAAGAAAACTTGAGCATCCCAGAGAACACTCTCCTTCTCTGGGAATGGAGAGTTGGGCCACCACTGCAGCAGTGCCACTTGAGTGACCATGGGTGGGGATACATAGCTGAGGTGTTGAGAGAGGGTGGATGCTAACCAAGCTCTTTGTAATCAGCATGGTTTTGTGCATACATCAGGAGCTTCCTGTGTGCAGCATTCTGAGGGTTTGGAGGGACATAAACAAGGAAAAAGGGCATTTGTGTAGAATATTGGACACACATAAGCGGGTTTGCATAAACACTCCGTGAATACCAAACTCCATTATGCTATCATGCAGCTGATTGTATATGATGTGGGGCAGCCCCACCCAACTTCCTTTCATAACACCTTATCACAATTCTCATTATTTTGGTGGGGGGGTAGAGCTCCCCACACACCCCCTCCACTTCTAGAAACATAATAATAACAGCTACCTCCCCCCCAAAAAATTGTGTGCGTTATGACATGATGTGCCTCTGTACGTAACTAGCCCTACAAAGTTACTGTATCCACTTAGGGTGTCCAATATTCTACACAATCCCCAGAAAAGGCCCTGGTACTGCAGGATGATGCCTGATACACACAGGCCCACCCTGCACAGACACCTGTCACCTCATCAGAGTTCTGGAAGGCTTGGCCTTATTTCTGACCCTGCTTCAGGGGGCAGTGGTTCAAAGGAGTGCCCCAGGATGAGGTTGATGGGGCCTGGTGGTTGCACTGTGCAGAGGAGTGCTGTGCCAGTGATGTAAGTGAATACAAAAAATACAGAAAACAAACAGTCCCCCTATCGTTTCACCCACTTGGTCAAATAAACACCATTTTTAATTTACATTCACAACTATGTTGTTTAAATATAACCCCTTTCCACTCCCCCTCAGTTGAATAATCCACTTCTAGATTTTAAACTTAAATGCTGTCTCTCTCCAACCCAGCTGCTCAGTCACCCTTCTGATTCCTGAGATCAAATCATTTTTGATCTCCCACACGCTGCTCAAACATCCTTCTTTCCCTGATCCTTATTCTTTTTCATATTCTGTTTTTCCTCCATGGGGCCATGGTAGGGGAGGCTCCCTTCTGCCAGCTGCCACCACCTCCTCCACTATCCAGCATCTCTCCAGGATTCCCAGTGGCAAGGGCCCCCTGGCAGCTTTGTCCCAAGTGGCAAGGTCAGAAGAGGGAGGTCCAACCTACCCCCAATGCTCATAATCCAGTTTCACTACTCTGGTTTTGCTCTGATGACGTGGTGGGTGGAGGTGTGGCCTGTGAGCATCATACGCCCTTGTTGTGCCTGTCCTTTTCCTCCAAGCTTTCTTCCTTTATTCTCTTCTCAGCCTCAGCAACTTGGTCATGCATATGTGTGTGTGTGTGTGAGGCATGCATGCACATCAGAACCCGCGTCCCCACCCCACCCACCCTGTCCTAGTGCCTGGTCCGCCATCTGCATGGCACTACCACCAAGCCTACACTTGGTGACAGCCAAGTTCCAGGAAGACCAACCTCCCAATCTGAGAGAGGAGACTTGCCTGCCAGCTGCTCAATCCTGCCCAGCCCTCTCCCCAGCTGACCCCGTTGCCTGAGTTCGTTCTCAACTCGAGTCACTGACATGGGAGAGTGCAGCGCTAAGTGCCTCAGCCATCTGTGCCGCTGGTCCTGCACTCCTTCCCTGATTTTAATGCTATTTTAGATGACTCTTTCTTGTCCAGTTGCTCAAGCAGTAGTTCATTGTGCTATGATTTGGAAGGCATAAGTTTGTACCATTTCTGAACTCCCATTAGTAGGCAGATAAAGTCTTGAAAGCATATGGCTTTCACATTTAGGGGAACACTGTAATCCTAAAGATACATGAATACCTCCTATGGTGGGGATCAGGAGCTGTATTGACATTGGCAGTGGCTGAGCAACATATGCTGCTCCTACTACTGGCATATGCTGGATGTAGCCACAGGTCACTTCATTTGGCAGATCACTATCAGGGAAGAAATTTTCAATGCCACTTGTGATCTCCCAGTGTCACATGGACTGATATGACCCTAAACCATGTTACCACATATAAACAAGATTTGTAACTGAACTCTCCAGCACCAAAACCTATCATGCAACAAAGGTTTACTGTATTTTTATTTATTTATTTAACAAATCAGAGAGACCTTTGAGCCAAGGGCTCTTTTACAGAGGTCCCACGTTAAGTCACAAGAATAGCAAATTACAATGGTTTCAGTAAGTAGTACAACATGAGGAAAGTAATTACATAAACAAAAGAACAATATAGCAAGATAAATATTTCGTCAAGTGCAGCCAGTTGCCCTGTATGAAGAGGGTGAAAGAGATTACAAGGAGAGGACAGGTGGTGAATTGGTTGTGGAAGGAGCAAAATAAGAACAAGGAGGGAGATGCCACAATGAAGCTTATGCAGAAAAGACCCAAGGGGGATTGAGGGGGGGTAGAAGGAAAGAACAAGGTGAGGAAACAGAGGAGGAAGGGGAAGTGGGAGTGGAGGGGTAAGGAAGGGGGGATGAGATAGGCTGAAAAGAGGGCAGGAATGGGAAAGGGATAAGGGAGGAAGTGCTGTGAGTGGAATAGTGCAGCAACAGGGTAGGGCTGTAGCATACAGTGTTCTGAGCTGTTGGTCTGGCCATTAATATCTATGGATGTAAGTACTCCAATGGAAGTATGCATGAGGAAGAGCCTAAGTTGTAGGGGTGTGAGAAAATCTTATTCTAAATATTATATTTTATATTTTTGCCTCAGATATTGAGGTATTCATATTCATGTGATTTTTTATTCTCTGTTTAAGCCCTCCTTCTGCATCGCTGCCAGATCTATCCCTCAGGGTCCTCTAAGTTGCCATAGCTAAGCTACTTCCAGCCCCCAACAGGTGGCTTGCCTCCATACTGCCTTGGATTCAGACACTTTGGGTGGAAGGAAAGGAACCCCAACCCCCACCTGCACTTGTCTTCATCAGGGTGGCTCTTTAGGATTCCGGTTTGCTCTTCTTCAGTCTACTGAAAGCCATCGTCAGGCTTGCTAGGTGTCCAGTTTCCATTTCTTCCCACCCTGAGGATGCAGGTACTCATGGAGATCTAAGGAGTGTGAATGCTTAGATGTGCTGCTACTCTGGATCTTGGGCTGTGTCCTCCCCTACCATGTCACCCAGGTGACAAACTAGCAGTAGGACCAGTGATACTTCCTCCCTGTAGGAGGAGAGTGTCCCCTCAGACGCTGAATCCTCCTCCCCTTGTCAGCCCTCTGTGAATCAAGCTCTTTCATGAACTCAAGTCACCGGCATTGTGAGTGATAGCATTACAACTGCACAAACGGGCTGGGTCAATTTTTCATGTGACTTCATAAAAGAAAAATAAAAGAAACAACCCCACACCCTCCTCTGCAGCCCAAATCCTTAAAGAACTTATAGAATGCAAAGTAATAGAGATGAAAATGTTACATTTTAAGAACTAGTCCACTGTAACTATATATCTGAATAATTTTTCTTATTGCATTTGCTCATTCAAAAGTTTTCTATGTGGTAATATTATGCAGAGTGTGTAGACTAGCACTCTGTTTGGCAGCTGACAAGTCTAGTTCTATTCCTCCAACTATATCATCAACATTGTGACCTTATCGACTGTGACATCACAGGTGACACACCTGACAGCTCCTGGTGGTTCTCTTCCTGTGCAGCTGTGATGTCACAGTTGGTACATCACAGTGCTGATGAGGTAATGGGAGGAACAGAGCTAGATATACCAGCTGCCAGGCAGAGAGCTGTTTCACATCACATGTACTAATATAAGGTAAAAAATCTTCCAATTAATCAAAGGGAAAGTGTTTCAGATATAAATGGAAATAGCTGACTGCATTTAAAAACTAGTATTAGCTTTAGGCAGTACACTAGGGGCCAGGTATTCAAAATGTAGCCCAGGTGCCAAGCGGTGTTTGCCTGCACCAACTGGGTTTGTACAGGATTTTTAGGTGAGATCTAAATTCACCCATTGGTGCCTTTAGCACTAAATTCCTGCTGTGCCCATGCAAATGAAGGGTCTTCCCCTAAATATGAGTGTAGCAGGATATTAAGAGAGTTACAAAGTTGGTAACTGCCACCTGAATGGATGCAAGTTACCAGCTTTGCAAACCCAACCTAATGGAGTGCAAGGCCCTGGTGGTGGGCAAAGGAACTGCAGCAGCCACTCCAGCTTGTCGAAGCAGTGATGTTCCCGGTGTATAGTGGCACTGCCTCATCCTGAGATCCCCATCCCCATACTCAGTTCTGTAGTCCTTGGTGTCTAGTGGCATTCCTCACTCTCTGATCACCTTCCATTATGTCAGGCAAGCAGTTCCTGGCATCTAGCAGCCCTCTTCCACCCTGCTGGCACCGAGCAAACCACCCTGCCTCTCCTTACCACTGTCACCTGTGCCGCATGGATCTGATATGGGAACCAGCATGGCCCTCCTCTCACCACCTCAGTCGGTCACCATATTGATTGACAGGGAACACATGTCCTGTGTACTGTAAAGGGAGCAGTATGCATGCTCCCTTTACAGTACTCTGGATGCACACTCCCTGTCAGTCCATATGGTGTCTGGCTGAAGTGGTGAGAGGATTGCTGTGCTGATCACTGTATCGGATCCATTTGGCATCAGCCACAGTAGTAAGGGTGGGTAGCAGGATGGTTTTCTCAGTGCAGGCAATAATGTGTGATGCTAGACACCAGAAACAGCTTGCCTGATATGGCAACGGGTGATTGAAGGGTAGGGGTGCCACTAGACACTAGGGACTTTAGGGAGAGGGATTGGAGGGCAGAGGATGCCACTAGACACCAGGGGCTACAGAACTGAGTACAGGGACAGAGATCAGAGGGCGGGGTGCCATTAGACACCAGGGAACACATACTGTATTGCTGGGCTGGGGATCAGAGGGCAAGGGCTGCCACTACACACTAGGGAATGCATGCTGTATTGAAGGGATGGGAATTGGAGGGCAGGGGGAGTGCCACTAGATGGCATATGGTCAAAACATTGTATTTTAAATTGGCGCAGTCAATTCGTTGAGGTCTAAAATGTCAAACAGACATGCCGTCGCCGGATCTGTAGTTGTCCTATAATTATCCGGCATCAACATTTGTGACTACTTTTGTGGTCATGAGGGCTCCTAATATGCTATCTTTGCAAGATTGGCCCAACTATCTTTAAGAATGACCAAGCTATGGCAAATTGAAAATATATTAGTAAAATAAGCTGAGTAGGTACAGACGCGTAATGCACCATTTGTGGGACTTAGTTTTTTTTTTTTTGCATTTCATGACAGACGGTTCCTCAAAAAGGTGAACTGTGCATGCATGTTAACTTGTTGAATTCTAAAGACATAAGAACAAAAGACTTCACCACAGGTATACCTGCCTGCCCAACCACATTGACACCAAAAGAGATCACCAGGTTTCCAATGCAGGAAGCTTCAGCAGCTGTGTGCTTGTCAAGGTCTCTTGACAAAGCTCAGCTGCGCAAAACATTGAGGCTCTCTGGCTCAGCTACTGGTTTCACAGTGGTCCTGCAACAGCAAAATAAAACTTTTTCTGCATTGGTTTTCATTGTTTCCATTGATTACACTGCACGACTATTTGTCCGTTATTCGACATTCTCTAATTCGCCTTATCAGCTTTTTATCCGGCTACATTTTGCCCAGGCTACCATTTGTCCATTACATTTTGTCCATGACTAACTGACCGGCAGCAAAACGCCTGCTCATGCCACTAGACACCAGGGAAAATTACACATTTACGGGATGAGCGACTGGGGTGGGTCATGGGGGTACCATGCCTGATATACCACCTCTGGTATTTCTGGTATGATATTTGCCACCTTCTATGTTCTGCCACTCAACCAATTCCTCACCCTTCCAATGACTTTGTACCACATCCCAGGGTTATGCATCTTCTTAACCAACTGTGAATGTTGGACAGCTCAAAGATTTTATTGAAGTCAAGGTAGAGTATGTCCACTGTCTTCTCCCTTGTGCACTGCCTTTGTTACACCATAGAAGAAATCAAGTTAGGTCTGTATGAAAAAAACTACCTCCTGTGCACACATGCAGTCTTTGGCGCTGTAGACCATTTGCTTCCAGGAAGGTTACTATCCTCTCCCTTAGTATGTTTTTTAGCAGTCTACCCACAAAAGATATTTGACTGACATATCTGTAGTTCCTCAGTTCAGCCCTGTTCCAGTTCTTGTGCTGGAGAGCTACATATGCCATCCTCTAGTCCCTGGGTACAATCCCTGTCTCCAGTAAGTTATTAAATTGCTCAGCTATAGGCTTAACTAGGACCTAACCAATTTCTATACGGACACATGGATGTAGTACATCTGGTCCCATAGACCTATCCACTGTCAGTTTGCTTAAGCCCTCTAGTACCCTTCTCACTGAAATAGGATCATAATTTACCTCCCCCATCCTCATGGATACACAGGCATTAGCCTCTTGTCCTCCACTGTGATCACTGGACACACTGTAAATATCTGTTCTATAGTACTGCATTGCACTGTACACATTACTGTGTGGGCTTAAGGGTTTTAAGGTTAAAATAGTCTGTAATGGTTGTCTTCTTTTGATGCACATCTTACTGTCTTCAGTTTATTTTCTAATTGCATGTACATATTTATGTCACGTTCATCTGCTATTTCATAGCTCTCAATAAAGCTAAAGGTGTGAAAGTAAAATGGCTTATGTATTGTACCAAATGAGTCAATAAACTTGAATATAAAACAAAAATTAAGCTAAAGGGAGTTTTTACTGCATTTTGTCCTTTTACACATGTTGGTGGGTCTGCAACAACCTGGTCATCTTCCTCTCACTCCCTACAGTTCTCAGCACCGCCTATTTCTGGAACCAATGACTCACTGGGTTCTCCACTGATTGTGCTGAAAATGGCCTAATCAGTTATTGAATCAAAAGTCTTACAGTCATAAACAACCCTACATATTTATTGGCAGTCAGTTTCACTGCAGGGGCTATGCCCATAGCAGATGCTATAGCACATCAGTGATACCATGGTTTGAATCAGAATCATTGCCTTGAGGTGAAGTAGGTGCAGTGCCTTGTGTGCTTTAGATGATTCTTGTGTGTTCTTAACAATTTCTGATGTTTGTAGCTGTGACAATGAGTAATAGGGAAGGGGTTCCCACCTGTTAGTGCAACCAGTAAGGGGTCCCATATTCAGAGCCAGGGGCAATCACACTGCAGTTCTTTGCACTATGCTTGTGATTGCCCATGACTGGTTCTGAACAATATTCAGATGAATGGCACTTGCCGATGAAGCAGCAGTATCCAACTAAAGATCAGGCCATGTTGGTGCAGCCCTAAGTGGATCTGCGCTGTGCCAACATTGACCAGGGTTGCATGTGGCCTGCAGGAGATAAAGCTGCCCAAAATTGGATAGCACTAGGTCTCCTGTGGGCCACATTCAGCCTGAGCATGCACATGAACTCATTGGGCATGCAAGGTGCTAAGGGGCCTTCTGGATGCCAATTTTGGGTGCATTTGCATGCAGTGCAGCAGCCCCTTAGCAGCCCTTTCTCTGTAGAAAGCAAAACTTGCTTGCATAGTGGTCCCCCGATCTCCGATTGGCTGGTTTACATGACTGTAAATGCTGGTGGTCTAGTGCTTTTCCCACACCTTGAGTGCCTGATTGACAAGATTGTAAGCCCTGGTGGTCAAAGAGTTTTTCCCACGCCCCATCACCCAGCTTTTTTTAATTCTTTGGTAACCAGGAAAGCTCATTAGGCACAAGTGCCTGTTGTCAGGAGCAACCCAAGAGGGCTGGGGAGGTTCAGTAACTTGCTTAGAGTCCCACAGCATACAAGTGGAGGTTGGCAGAATCAATCCCAGATATGATGGATGTAAAAGGTCATTCACAGCTCATTACTCTAACATCTAGGCTATACTGCCAGTCCCAAAAGTTTACAAGTTTAGTATGCCCTAGTGGTCAAATGGTTCCCCTCACCTCTCAGTCTTCAGTTTACAAGTTCAGTAAGGCTTGGTAGTCTTGTGGTTTCACCCACCTCCTGATTGCCCATTTACAAGTTCAGTAAGCATTGGAAGTTTTGTGGTTCACCTCCATGGCCATACAGTGACCCCTCCAGCTATCTACCTACAATGGACTCCTGCCTTACACCTCCTCTCATCCTGATAGTCAGTCTCTGTGCAATTAGTGGGCAGCATAGCCCTTCTTTCGCTCCCTCAACTATCTGCCATGCTGTCTGACAGTCACAGTGAATGGGGTGTTGGTGGGAACTATCTGATCACCTGGGCTTACTGAACTTGTAAACCGGACAATTGGGGGGTGAAGGGAACCACTAGACCATGAGGACTTACTGAACTTGTAAACTGGGAAATCAGGGGTGTATGGGGAACCCCTAGACTATTAGTTCTCAGGTTTTGTCATAGTGAGTCTCCCCCAAGCCATGGAAAATATCTTGAGTCTCTTCCAATTGTTAAAATAATCTTGGACCTCCCCATAGAAAAAGAGCATATTTTGCACAGTGCATCAGGAATAAAGGAAAACTCATTTGATAGTTGGCTTTCATTTTATTCAGTTTATTTTAACCCCCTCTTGTAACTGCCCTTCCCAGGCCAGTCAACTTACTCCACTATTTTGACTCTAAAACAATTGTTACCTGTTGTTGCAATACCTTTATGGGTCAGGCTATGTTCTCATTCTGTTTTCCTTCCATCTAGAAAAAGCTTCCTAGCAACAACTCTGCCTCTTCCCCCTTACTGTACCCTGCTCTTTAACAACTTCTCAGGGATCATTTTGTTCCCTCCTGCTCTTTCCCCTAGTACCTCTCTGCTTAACCCTTGTATTGGGCTGTTCTGCTGCCAGTCTAATTGGTTAATTGTTAAAGTACCTCTCATTATTTGTTCATTGTCTGTTTGCGCTATTGTACATACTGTGTTGCTTGACTGTTTTGCAGTTGCCTTTTGAATTGTTTTCAATCCTGACCCTTACCAAGTATACCTGAAATGAGCTTTGGCTCAGTTTGCCTTTCCTGGAGCACTGGGTCAGTACAGTGCTGACAATAATAGTGAGGTCAGGAACTGCACAAAAAAAAATAGCACCATTTTTGTTGTTGTAGGGGGCTCTGCCCCCCCCCCTGCACTGCCCGGACTGAAAGACTCTCACTCTGGGGGGGGGGAGAGCGGATCATGGGGAAAGTTAAAATTTGTGGGGCCATGAAATACTGTTTCCAAGGCCCCATGTTCAAACTTCTAATTCCCGAGTGCAAAAAAAAGTTGGAGACCAGGATTATAACCCTGGTCTACCTGCTGCTGGCCAAGCTGCTCTATGCACCAGCCCCTCATGCCACAGGAGCAGCTTGGCCAGCATCCTGGATTCTGGTGCCCTTGTGTGTGTACAGCACCACAGACAGTGACCAGCTGGACACTTACTGAAAGTGCTGTATATCCACTCTCACTGTCCATGCTGGTGCTACATAAACTAGTGCTCTGCAGACTGGCGCTATTCATGTAGCACTATTCTAACTGGGTACACTTTCAGCATTACCGATTTATAAATAAATGCATAAATTCACCTAATAGTATCTTCTTTCAGTTTGCCTTATCCCATCACACAAAATATCTCAAACTAAAAATTGAAATACAGTTATTTTTAAGACTTGCTTGAGCCTCCCCTAGAACAGGTTGGGGCCTCCCCAAGGAGGCTGGCCTCACTATTTAAGAAACCTTGTACTAGATCATCATGACATACAGAACGTGTAAACCAGAGGGTGGGGGAACTGCTAGACCACCAGGACTTACGGTCTTGTAAACTAGGCAGTTTGGGTGGGGGACAGCTTGAAAGGGGCAGGCAGCTGCAGTGCAGCCTCTCTGCCTTTGAGGGTGGGGGCATGGGCTTGGTGACTGGTTAAGATGAGGTTTTCAGTGGCAGTAAACAGCACCACTTGGGGCCATTTACTACCACCACAAACCTTTGAATATGCCACTGTGCCGGTATGCATGAGGGGACCCTTAATTTGTATAGGTGCAGTGGTGTAGTTAATGCCTTGTCACTGTCAGGTTTAGGAAGTGCTCTAGGAGTCTATAAATATGGCTCTGCCCGGAGCACTAGTGCAAACCCAGGGTAGTGCCAGTGCTAATCACATTTGTGTCATCACTAACCTTTGAATATGGGGTGGAAGGCATCCTAAATGGTGCTTTCTGTAGAGAGCCTTGAAGGCCTGTATAATGCCTGTGTCCAATGGATGGAGGTGGCTAGTGCTGGTTGCGGGCAGAAAATGAATTTTGATAAGTGACTGTGACCTTGGGCTTATGTGTGTTGGAGAGATTTCTAGCAGCAGTAGGATGTTTCTGCAATACCATCTCATGTCTCTTTTCATACCCTTTAGTCACTCACTAAAATCACTGAGTCTATCCACCTGTTTCTGTTAGAGCAATAATGAACACAGAGCTCATGGCTAAATTGCTTGAAACAAAAATGATTGGCAGACTTTCCATTAAATAAAGGTCTAAGTTTTTCTAAGTCATCTGAGTTACAGCACTGCGCCTCAATAATGCAGTCTTTCCAAATTGCTATGCCCTTTTTAAAATCAAGTGTTGTCAGGGATTTGTCTGCAAGCATCTTGAAGAGCAGCACAGTCTTGTCATTATTAAAAATGTTTTCTGGGGTATAATCACTTGCAACTTTTACAGTGCTTACCAGACCATTACTGATAAGTTGTCTACTACCCTCAGCACTCTCCACTGAAATTATGTGATAAAAAATATTGTTTCTGACTTTGAAGTGTTGAAGCCACTGATTTAAATAACTGAAGTCACTCATATCTGGCTGTTCTTCAATGAATAAAACCTTCTCATAGTGAAGATCTTCTGTTTCTGGCATAATCTGTGTCCTAGCATTCACAGACAATAAGACAGGGCTTCTTCAAGCTGAATAAGCCACAGAATTTCTCTGCTTGATGTAATCCAGCACAGCACACCATCTCTTGGACTCCTTAGTATTGCTACTACTGTTTAATGCTGGCCGGAGAATGCACTCTGGCAGGACTTGCAATTTCTAGAGTCAGGCAGATGGATTTATACACACCATAATGGGCACTTTCATTTTTGGCTGAGTTTCAGGTTTATGTACAGTAGATGGACTATCATTGCATTTCAGTAAGAACCATTGTCTGTAGCTTGTAGTGCTTCTTGTAGTCATGTGTACTAATTTCTGTATTTACTAATGATTAGTGTTGATTTCACTCTAAGTGATTTGGTTTGCTGATGTCAGTGACTAGATTGGTGTAGTGTTGCAGACAGTCAGTCCAAATTAGTTCCAGCTGAGGCTTATGTATTCATTTCATGATTTAAATGCAATCAGTTGTTTCCCGTTAGCTGCACTTCAGACCAGTGTCACCTGGAAACACCATAACGAGTTACTCTGGTAGTGCAGTTGGACCCACATCGTTCTTGTTCCCTATTGTAGAATTAAATTATCCTGGTAGCCCAGTGGTACAACCCTCCCACACTGCTCCACATTGCAAAATAAAATTACCCTGGTAGTTCAGGACCATCATACCCCAATCCACATTGTAAAATAGCATCTCCACCTTCCTGGCCACCCACTTACTTCCCCACGCTCTACCCGTCCCGCATCCATTCACCCTAAGATGATTGTGGACATGGTGGGAAGAGCAGTGGATGGCATCTGGCACATACCCTTCTCTTACTAGTCACCACCTCAACTCATCATCATCTGAATGACTGGGACCATGAACACACATGCTATAGAAAAAACAAGCAACCAATCAGGTATTACTATGCAGGAGGATATTATTGTTCATTCATTTGATTACAGGACATCAGTGAGCTAACAGGATGACTCAAAGACTGAACTGTTTTCCTTCTTTCAGGTGTGCAAAGTCATTGTATTCTTAAAAGTTTAGACTGGGGAGGAGGGGAGCTGGTAACTAGAGGGTGCTTCGGGTAGGGTGGGAGTCTCGGGTGCATGTGTCTGTTTGGGTGACATGGCTTGGGGGTAGGGAGGGATCAGATTTCCCCCAGCATATTTTTTTTATTTTAGAAAACATTGCCAGGACCTTGGGGGAGAGGAGATTGATACAAAAAGGTGGTGGGGTGGGGTTACTGCTTTGCCAAAGGTCTAGATGGTGATGGGGTTGGGGTGGGAATGGTTTGTCTTTGTTGGTAGGTGGGTAATTAAGATATAGGAAAACTTTTTTTTTAAATAAAAAGTACACTTTGAATAGTTATCACCAGCAAAGTGCTATATCACCTGACAAAGACTCCATATAATGGCACTTTCCTACCACTTTTGCGAGCAAAATGCCATTACGTGCAGTTTTTGCTGGGGATGATAATGGGTACTTCACCAAGCAAAACTGGGTGAAGTGTGCCCCACCACCACCATTGAAGGTCAAAGAGAAGTAAGAGGACTTCATGAAGTAAAGTTTCCCAGCCTTGCACACCTCCTGCTTAAGGTCAAGGGGTAGTGCATTGACTGACTCACCATCCAAGACAACAGTAAATGTTTTCTCAAGATAATCTTGCAAATAATAAGGAAGCTATTGCATGGGATATTATAGGCCAGAAGATTAGCATTCAGAGAGATGCACAAAGGACTCAGGATTACTCAAGATCAGAGGGCACAAGGAGGCCAAAGATGACATGGCTCTTGACTGCCACCACCCCATCCCCGCTTACAGTGCAAGTAGTCTGGCAAGATCCCATCCTAAATTAAAGTGTCAGTGTCACCAGCATACACCTGTGACCTAGTAGTGCTGGAGTTCAATCCCACTATCAACAGTCCCATATCATTAACAAACAGATTTGCAGTTCTAGCTGAGAGAGTGGAGATGACTGGACAATTAGTTGAAGAAGGGTCCTCTGAGCCATTGATTATTAACCAGGCACCAAGGCAAGTGATAGTTATGGGTGATTCAATAATTACACATACTGACAGATACATTTGTGGGGAAGATAAAGAGAACATAATGGTTACCACCTTTTAAGGAGTATGAGCCCAGGATTTATGTAGTATGGTGTACAATGTCCTTAAGGGACCAGGGAAACACGCTAACCATAATACACATAGGCACCAATGACTTGAAACAAAACACTGGTGGAGTTTGAACTAGACAGCATAAATCTGGCAGACAAACTATCAAGCAAGGGGTCTGAGACTGTATTATCAGAAATACTGCTTGTCCCAAGAGCATCCAAACACAGGCAAAGAAGGATATCACAAGCAAATTATTGGCTAAGGAAATGGACGAACGAAAAAAAGATCCATTTCATAAGGCATTGGGATAATTTTGTTAACAAGCCAGAGATGTACTCCAAGGATGGCCTACATTTGAGTAGCAGGGGGAGCAAGGTATTGGATTTAAGAATCAGACACAAAATCACAAAACATTTAAACTAGATAGTCTGGGACTGAGGAACCAGCAGGAGTGGAGGGCCATAAATCCATCCCCGATAGTACCAATTTCAAATGTAGCAAGAGTTAATCAACAGACCAGTCAAGGCTCTTTATCTCAATGCTAGAAGCATAAATCAGGATAAATTAACAGAACTCCACTGTCTAACCACTAATATGAATGTGGATATAATAGGTGTCACTGAGACATAGTAGAACAGGGATTACAATTGGAGCAAAGGCCTTACCAGGATTTTAGTTGTTTAGTAAGGACAGAGAGAGGTATAAAGGGGTGGAGTTGCAATTTGTGTTAGGAATACTATTGAGTGTATATCACCTATATCACCACATGACCTAGGGGATGTAATTGGGGTATTATGGGTGGACATAACAGGTCTAAATTGGAAAAAAACTAAGGAAAGGTGTGTTCTATAGACCTCATGATTGCCCTGTCCAGGATACTTTAAGGTTAATGGATCACCTAGGGGAAGTAGCTAATGACAATGACGTTCTCGTTATGGGTGATCTCAATCTACCACTGAATGACTGGACAGGTGAGGATACCAAAGGGGCAGAAGAATGTAGGGTCATTAAGTTGTTGGCAGCCCATGATCTACAACAGTTTATAAGGGAACCAACCAGTGGATGAAACATACCCGATGTGCTACTGACTAATGTTGAACAAGCTATTGAAAATGTTGAGGTTATTTCACCAATCTGTAACAACTACCATAATGCTGTAATATTTGCTATTAATAGATTCAAACTTACCACCATAGGCAAAACAATATGCAGAAACTATGCCAAAGCCAATTTCCAGGTGATGAGGGAAAAGTTATCAGAATTAGATTGGAACTCATTCATTGATAATATCAATGCAGAGGAGGCTTGGGGAAAGCTGATTTATATAAATTTATCATTAGAGGAAATGTATGTACCATCATTCAAAGTTTATAATAGCAGAGGGAAGAAGTCCTTGTGGTCTACCAACAAGATAAGAAGGCTCACTGCCAATAAAAGATCTGCTCACAGTACAATGAAGAAAAATGTCATACCTACCAATATTAAGAATTATAGAAGGATCTTAAAAGATTGAAATATGAAATAAGAAATCCAGAGCAGGTATAGAATCCAGGCTAGCCAACACCAAGGATAATCATAAAGCAATTTATTCCTATATTAATGAAAAATTAGGGGTGATAGATATGTTGGCCATCTTACAAATAATGACATCACTTATAAAGAGCCTCAAGAAATGACTACGGAATTTAACAAATACTTTTGTTCAGTTTATAACAGTAGGTCAACCCATTATACTCCTAAGCCCTTGAACCCTACTGTCACCAATAGTAGATTAATTACAGTGGATAAGGTTTTCAATAAATTATCAGGCCTCAATGTTAACAAATCAGCTGGACCAGAAGGCATCAACTCCAAACTTCTGAAACAACTGGCCTTTGAAATGGTTCCCTGAATAGCAGACATTGGAAATATATCACTTTCAAATGCCTGCATGCCAGCTGACTGGGGGCAGAGCAGTCATTATTCCTATCCACAAAAAGGGCAGTAAGATCAACCCCAGGAATTATAGGCCCATTAATCTAACCTATTGTGGGTAAGACAATTGAAAGCATCATCAGGGATGAGTTAGTCACTGATCTAACAAATAGAGGTCTGTTAGACATAGCACAGCATGACTTTTCTATCAGTAGGTTGTGTGCCATGAACCTGATTAGTTTCTATGAGTTTGTAAGCTCTAATATAGATCAGGGTAAGGGGTGGACATATTCTTTCTAGACTTCAGGAAAGCTTTTGATACATTGCCACACAACATCTTGATAAAGAAATTACACAATTTGGGAGTGGATATATCTCTGGTTAGGTGGATACAGAACTGGGTGGGTAACAGTATACAGATGGTAAGAATTAACAGTGCAGTTTTCCATGGAGGAGCTGTGACAAGCAGGGTCCCCCAGGGCTCAGTCCTGAGTCCACTCTTGTTTAGTATATTTATAAGTGATCTTAACATTTCTAGCAATAACAAATAGTTAAATTTGCCAACGACACCAATTTGGGATGAATAGTTTATAACGATAAGCAAGGAAACAAATGTTTATGGATGTCATTAACATACAGAGATGGTTCATAGAGAACAAAATGTAGCTTAACATAGAAAAATGTGTCTTCTTGCATTTTGGGAAGAACAATGGCAGACAAGTGTATCATATTAATGGGACTAGCATTAGATGAGTGACTTCAGAGAGAGATCTTGGAGTCATTATTTGCAATGACCTCAAGTCCAGAACACACTGTATTTAGCATCTAAAGTGAACCATCTCCTAAGCTGCATACATAGGTCCTTCTCCTCGAGATCATGCTCAATATTATTGCCACTGTATAAGTCTTATGTTGGGCCTCACTTGGACTATTGTTCACAGGTATGGAGTCCATATCTCAAAAAGGATATTGCTTTGTTGGAGAAGGTTCAAAGAAGGTTTACAAGGTTTTCCCAAGCCTCAGAAACTTACCTTACAGAGCCACTTAAAAGAAATGGAACTTTGGGATTTAGGCCTAAGAAGAGCTAGGGAGACATGTTGCTTCTATATAAACTCTTAGAGGATCAAACCTTATGTCTAGACCTGGGACTTGTATATAAGGACACTAAATACAATCTTAGAGGACATAAGCACCTCCTTATGGAGTATTCCTTTAGATCTGAACTCAGGAAATATTAATTTCTTCTAAGGGTGATTAGATTATGGATTCAGCTTCCTGAGGAACTTGTAATTGCTACCAATTTGGCAACTTTCAAACTAAAACTTGATGCATTCATTTGAAGGACTAAAACAAGTATTTTCCACTGAGTAGAATGGGGGGCCATATGGGCCTTTGCCTTCTGTTGCCCTACATCCAAAGTATATTGTTATTTTTTTTTTATTTTTACATTTGGGCTGTCAATTATGCTTTGCAGTAAACTATTCAAAAACTGCATAATTCATTGAGAAAAGAAACATTTTCTTTTTGTTGTCCTAAACTTTCCATTTTTAACCTACTGAGAAGGTCCTCTCATCACAGTGGAACTATTTTTTAAGAAACCAACCAAAGGCTGCACTCAGGGCTTTAACTTTTAACTTAGTTTTCACAGATTATACTTAAACAAGTAAATGAAGTACATGAAGAAAGGTCTCTTGACAAAAGGCCTTGGCCCACAGCATGGAACCCCAATGCCTCAGGTCTAATCATAACCCTTTTTAACTTTGAATCCCCTTTGCTGTTGTAATATGTTGTCTTTCATAATAATTTACATTAAAAGTAAACTGCTTCTCATTCTTTTTACTGTCAATTCCTTCAGCCCTGTTTTATTAAGTCTTCTTTCCTATTGCATGTCTTTCAGGCCATTAATTATTTAAGTTGTGCCTTTTGGTGCACTCCACCTTCTTCTTATTTTTTTGGTAAATGGATGATTGTTGTGAGGCATAATATAAAATGTGGTCTAATGTAGTTCTCGTACAAAGGAACAATGGTATTGATGTTTTGGGATACACAGTTTCTCTTTATGTACCCTAGCAATCATTTTGCTGTACTCACCCTCCCTCTCCACATTATTCTGAATAATATCAGTCCAATATTATTAATATACCAAGATCTTTTTTGACTTCAACCCTATTTAGTTGTATCCTGTTACTTGTGTATGTGTGTAGTCTGTTTCTGTGTCTGAAATGCATCGCTGTGCATTTTTCGTGCTTAAATATAATATCTCCAGTAGATGTCCATCTGATTAATTTAATACTAGGGTTAATACTAGAGTTATAGGACAGTAAAAAAACTTGATGCCCATAAAAACTGTCCCTCACTTCTCAGTGGAAGCGGCCAAGAAGGTTGCCATCACTTATAAATGTATCCAGTTTATTTTTAAAACCCCAAAGAGTCCTAGAACAGACAATATCCTCTAATAACATATTGCAAGGTCTAACTGTTCTAGGAACAACAGCATACTTCCTAGTGTCTCGTTTACAGAACTTTTCAGTTAATTGTAGCATGTGTCCTCTTAAGTCATGTTTACACATCTTATATTCTAACTCTAGCCTCAAAAATAAATAATCATCTTGTATAACTTTAAATAAAAATAGTAGATCATCCCTGATTCTTCTATCCTTAAGAGAAAATAGTTTCGATTCTTGAAGCCTCTCATCATAAGATTTATGCTTACATTTTGCAATCAGTTTTGTGACTCTATGTTGTGTTCTTTCTATTAGTTTAATATCTATTTTTAGATATGTACTCCACTGTTGAGAACAGTAGTCCAAGTGTGGACGAATATATGATCTATAAAGTGGCATCAACACTGCCTCTGATCTCGTGGAAAATGAACACTTCACACAGTTCACCAAGTGATTAGTTTTGATTGCTATAGGTTTACAATGATCACTAGACTTAAGATTTTTACTAATGAATATTCCAATTTGTCCATTTTGTGCTGAACTGTAATTCAGTCATCCTCTTGATGCAGATCCTTCGATATTTATGTGTCATCTGTGAATTTTACAACCTAGGAATCTATCTCCCTCTGCAGGTTAGATATGAATATTTGAAAAAAGTTCTGGCTATAACACAAAACTCTGCGGTGCTACAGTGCTGACTAGTTTAGTTTTTGATGTTTTCTCCTTAATTCTTACCACTTGCTTTCTATCAACTAGTCAACTTTTAATCTAGTCAGAAATCTGTTTTGGAAACCCTAATTGGACCAATAGAAATATTAATAATTGAAGTACCATGTCAAAGACCCTAGAGAAATCTGGGTACATAACATTGACGGGTTTATTTCTATTGCAGCTCAAGCTAATCTTTTCATAGAAAGTGATCAGATTTGCTGCACAGTATCGGCCTAAACACTGCCAACTATTGTCCATTATATTATTTTCTTCTGGGAATGCAGTAATATAGTCATTTATGATAATCTCAGATATTTTCCAAATGTATGTATGTATTTATTTACTTATGTATTTAAAAGCTGGTAACCAGGAAAGGTACACTGAGCCAAGACTTGTTTCCAGCTGCGACCCAGGGAAGGGGTTGTGGGGAGTAACAACTTACAAAATAAATACAGGTGCAGCATTTCATTACAGAATAATGGGTACATACAGACGCATCAGTGAGTGTGCTTGCATAATATAATAACAGCTCATTATATGGCAGTGAACAATCATGTGTGAGGCAAAGTGCACAGTACATGTTGTGGTAGGGGTAAAATGGAGGGGAAAGAGCAGGAGAAGGTTGAGGGAGATGATACAGGGTTAGGGGGACGGCAGACAGGAACAGGAGGTAAAAGAATTTTCCTTAGGTGGTGTCTGAAGGCTGGGAGAAAAGGTAAGAGGTGGATGGGGAGGAGAGCTGGTTCTATTGGAAAGGGAGGTGGTGGAAGAAGGCAGCTTGACCAGCAGAAGAGTGAGGGTGGAGAATGGAGAATGTGTGGGAATCCTTGGAGCAAAGCAAGTAGGAAGAGTAAGTAGTGGGGGAGATCAGGGAAGAAAGGTAGGCGGGGGGAGCCCCAAATCAGTATTTGGCAATGAAGGCAGTGCAGTGGGCATAATGACATGACAGTGAGGGGAGGAGATGGAGAGGAAGAGTAGAGAGAGAGAGAGAGAGAGAGCAGTAATGGATAGCGAGGGGAGAGATGGTGGTGAAACAGCAGAAGGCATTGCAAAGGGTATCCAATCAGACAAAAGAGGAGTGGGGTTGATGCCGTAGACTATGTCTACATAATCAGAGACTGGGAGAACCATTTTAGTTACTAGTTCCCTATGGACCTGGAAGGAGAGGCAGTCTTTATTGCAGTACAGGGCACATAGTTTAGGACAGAGTGAAGTGAGACTGATAGGTCTATAGTGTGTCATGAATTTCTCATATCCTTTATGGAAAATAGTCAGCCATGGCACTGTGCCAGTGATCCAGAACCAATCCACTGCCTACTGACAATCTAAATATATACACTAGCAGGTTTAACAATTAATGGACATCAGTGTGATTGACCAACTAACTGTTGTTATAGGGTATGTGAAAGACCTTCAAGTCCATGAGCATCTGCTTGCTGTGGTAAAGGTACAGGATGGTTCTAGACAGGAATGCCAATGTTTTCATGGACAACATTGAAAAGCCTTGTCTCAATATGTTAAATATCACTGGGGAGTCATTAAATAGTACAGCCATATGAGAAGTTAGTTTGTAGGGTTGCAGGCACTGATCAAAAAGTATTTACCAGACAGTGCATATACCTGGTGCTGGATTTATTATGAAAGACAGAAATTCAGAAGACTGAGTCTCAGGAGCCTGAGACTGATTTCCTGAAACTCGGAATCCCGACACTTGGTACTTGTCTGCGGCAGAGGTTTTTGCCATGCTTTGGGTGACTTCGCCCCCCCCAAAGCCCCCAATGTGGGGGGCTTCAACCCTGCACCCCCTTACTTTAAATAACAAACTCTGCCATGGGTAATTACTGAGTGTCGGGATTCTGAGTTTCGGGATATCAGTCTCGGGATCCTGATGCTCAGTCATCTGAACGTCAGTCTTTCAGAATACTATCCCTAGTGTCAGGCCCATGTTCTAAATTTATATATAAAATGCGTAGGAAAAATCAGTGAAAATCATGGTCCCTGACTGGATAAAACATACCACATGACCGTGCCTTATCCCACAACAACCACAGGCATCTCGTAATGATCTCATGTTTGCACTACATTCTTTCTCCGAGAAAGCCTGTTTACAAATAAACTTGGTGAATCACTCCCCTGTTGCCACACAGACTGGCAGAGAGACACAGTGCACTCAAGGAGAAGTAGGCTTCCAGAAACAACCTCAGACAGGAACAATTGTGAAAATGGCTAAAATATCCAAAAACCACAAGATCTACAATAACCAGAGATGACTGGTATGATGCTGATTTATTCTGAGAAGTAGAAGAACAACTACCTCAGCAACCAGCATAGTAAACTATGCGTAGATATGCCAGTCTGGACCCTAAAGAGACAAATAATCTTGAAGAAGACAGGGCAGAAAAAAATACAAAAAAAAGCATTTACAAATTGACTAGAAAAAAACCAAAAACTAAGCTAGATTTTAAAACTGTGAATCCTTACAACCTTAACACAGTCCTGAGGCCATTCTATGGCACCATGTAGAGATGCAGCGAAATTAGATTCTGCTGGCAAAGTGAACGCGAAGTGGCCACTTTGTGTTATCCCAGTGCTATGTGGAGTGACCATTGTAAAGTGCTCACTTCGCTTTGTTATTATGACTTCGCATTGTCATTCCACTTTAACGCAAAGTAAGGCTGAATGACATCAATATAGGCAGCCCCCCACACATCACATGGCTTAAAGTACTGTAAGTCACATGCTTTAGCCAGGCAGGAAGGAAGTGAGTCATAGAAGCAGATACTTTCACTTTCTCCTTTGCAGAGGTAGAGAGAGGAAGCATTTTGTGGAGAGAAGAGTTATTGGATGCTTGTTCTGAAACTTGATCAGATTCAAAACCCAAAAGCTTTTTTAAAAGCTAATTGCTTAGTTTTTTTTATACTGTGTTGTCAGTTATTTTTTTCCTTTTGGTGACTGCTTTCTTTGTTTTATAAGTTTTGTTTTGTGTGTGTGTGTGTGTGTGTGTGTGTGTGTGTGTGTGTGTCTGTGTTGTGTGAGTGTGTGAGAAGCTGGGACTCGTCCGAGAGGGAAGGAGTGTTTTTTTTTGTATTGGAGGATTAGGCACAGTATGTGGCCCATGGCAGGAAGGGAGCAGTGTGCATGCATGGGAGGCATAGCCGGCTGGTGTAGGACTGGTCCAGAGTGTTTAGCCATCATCCCCATGGAAGCAGCAGCTGCAGTACCACCAGTGCCACACCCGCAAGTCCACCACCACCACCACCAGTCGCAGCTGCAGGAGCTCCAGCAGCACTGCCTCCACAGCAGAAGGTGGAGCCCCAGGTCCTGAAAACATGTTGCTGGCAGTGCATCTGCCCCTTCCTTGCCTGGTCCTCCCGTAGCAACCCAGTTTGGCAGTTCTTTAACTGTGCCAGTGGGGACAGCAGCCTTGTGGTGTGTCTGCTTAGTGGGTTCCAGTTGCCCCATGGCCCATGGGGACAAACCAGGGACCGGAGGCCAGCACTCCATATGTTAAAAACCACAGGTGGAGTGGCAGACAGAATGGAACAGGCCTCACCTGCTGGCCATTCTGTGGCAGTGACAGAGGGTGCTGCTGCTGCTGTTGTGCTTTGTTGCAGCCAGAGGAGTGCCACAGCAGCAGTTGCTCCAGTACCGCCAGCAGCACCATCCTCACCACATCATCTACCTGGTGTTCCCCCCACCAGAGGGCCCCACAATGCCTGCAGCTCAGGGAGACATAGGACTTTTGAGGGGCATGGTGGAAGAGAATAATGAGAGGGTGGGTGCTGTCCAGCAGCAGTTGGAGCAGCTAGAGCGACACCAGTTACAGATTGTGTCGATGTTCCTTCTGCTGCTGCACCATCAGGAGATCCCCCAATAGCTTTTTTTCAGCACTCCCCCACCGCTGAAGTGTTTTGTCTTTTGTTTAAACTTAATAACAGACAGAGGGAAGACCACAGTAGTAGTTTAAAGGGAAGCAGTCAACAGCAGCAGCTCCCACCTCCTGCAAGGTGTACCCTCCAGTTAAGCCTTTGAAGTATGTTGTGGTTTTCTTGCTTCAATATGCATTTTAATAGAAAAGTCTGTACAGTAATCATGTTGAGTGCGGCGGCCGGCATGGCCTAATACAGCAGTGACAGCATGGTAGTCACCACACTGTACATAATGGGTATGTGTCTGTCATACCTGATTTGCAATTTTCTATAAAGTATGTTGCAGCCGAGAAAATGTAACTCAAAACAACAAACCCTTGAGAACAAACTCCTGCCACTGACTGCTACTCAAATATATACATAATACAGATATACATGCTCCTTATTGTCCACTGTTATATGTGTGGTGCCTCAGTAATGTTTCTTTTGTGGAGTGATTGTGGAAAAGCAGGACTGAGCAATTGCAAGTCTAATGTGCTAAATTGCATGTGTGCAGTCAGTGTTGTTTCCTTTGTTTTGTATGATGTCAGACATTGTCCAGCTTCTTACAAACATATATATTGACTTGTTGCAGTGTTTATGGCATAAACATAGAATAAGAATATATATAGTATATTTTATTGTCACCATCATCATCAGCAGAACTAATGATATGATAATTTTCAGAGTATCTTGCCAGAGTGCACTTTAGTCATATCTGCACACAGGACTTTTAGGAGCATGTGTTTTTGTGCAATTATCTCCACAAAGTCATGTGTACACTGAAAGTGACGGGGTGCTGATGATCAAGACCTCGAGAAAAATATCTATCATTACTCCACAGTGCTGATGGTACAAAATAAAATACGCATCATATATTCTTTCTTATCTTATTCTTTACATGCAACATGTCACCTACATATATATGTTTGCACAACTGGACAATGTCTGAACACACAGCAAAGAAGAACACTGATGGCACACATACGGTTAGTACACACAATAACTCTGCTCATTCCTGATTTTTGACAAACACTTCACAGTCGACACAAAGTAAACATTACTGAGGCTCAAAAAATATTATTTTTAAAATAGACATTAAACGCTTATTACAGTAATCTGGTAAAAATTTTGACCTATACTTTTCCTTGCTAGTTTACATTTGCCACTTTACTTACCTCTGACTTGTGTAATTGCCATTCTTTTCCAGTATTTGAGTCTGCTTTAGTACTTTTTCTTGTCTGCAATAATAAAAGGTGCTCCTTTATCCACAGTGCAGACCAGGTCTTCATCAGTATTTTCACTGTTTTTGTCCATCAGTTGTTTATATATCACTTCTGTGCTGTGAGTAAAATTAACAAGTATACAGCATCCAGTGTTTATGACCTCACAGAACAATATTTGTTCAAAAACAGCTGCAAATAGTGATGAAAATCTAGTCAAGCCATATTAAAAGGAGTGCTCCTTTTATTTTTTCAGACATGAGAAAAGTACCAAAGCAGAAATAAATTGAAAAAAAAGGGTAACATACAAGCCAGTAAAGAAATCTCATGACTGGCAATCTGAAATAGCATAAAATGTATAGGTCAAAGTGTTCACCACATTGTTGCACTGCTGCTTTAATTTAAATTTAATTATAAAATTTTGTGCTCACAATTACAACACACAAATGCAACTGTCTTGTAATAGAAAATTCGCAAGTGCTGACAAAGTGAAATTGGGTGTTACACCACATGTAAAATCCAAATTTATTGCTGTCACTCATGCAGCAGTGGTCACAGAGAGCCCCAGACTTTTCTGCAACTGCAAAATGCAACTATCTTGTGTCCAAAAATTCCTATGTGCTGATGAAGTGAAATGGAGCATTACACCACATGCAAAGTCCCCAGAATTTATTGACAGTCACTCATCGCGTGCAGTGGTCACACAGAGTCCCCAAATTTTCTGCATCCCAAAATGCAATTGTCTTGTGTCCAGACAATTAACATACTAGCGATGATGTCATGATGCACAGTGTCTTACCAAACCATGAGAAGAAGGATAACATGACATGATCCATTCAGCATTCCATCAGAAATGATGATTGTAGAGAGAACTGTTGCTGGTCAAGTGTACTGCAATTCTTGTGAATACGATGTCATTACCTCAACCAGATGGAAGATTGCCCTTTGTGTGTACACTATAGTAGCTTGGTGAGTTGACATATATATCTATCTATATATATATATTTTCATGGCAAAAACAGTTTAATCGCAGTTGAGGTTGTTCCACAGCAACCAATCAGAAATTAAGTGTTAGGTTGAAAACCCCAACCTGCATTCAACCCCCCACACACACACACACACAGATGCAAATGGGGAGGACCAAGAACAACACCAATCACAGACAATCTGCAGCAGGTGACAGGAAATAAAAAACAACTGTCTAAATGTACTACAAGACATCCCCACCCACCTGACCAGGTACTGCATGCTCAGTGGAGATCAACAGTAAAACTGAGGCCATGTACACCAAACGCACACATCCCTGATTGCAGGTGCACACAATGTACCACACTTAGGAGTTGCATGGCCTTACCTAGCGATGCCCCACACCCACCACACCTGTTACTGCACCTCAGCTACAGAGCACAGCAAAACTAAGTAGTTGGACAGGTGATGATATGTGGATTGATTTCAGGTATACAACCTCCACTGTTAGGCAATGGAGGACCTTCACGAGGCAATGCCCTACTCACTGAGATCAGGTACTGCATAGTTTCTGGAGAACCCCAGTTAAAATGAACCCACGAATATAAACAGTGTTACTCCATGATTTGCAGCCTTGCAAAGGTTAGTACAATAATGAGTCACACAGTCTGTGGGAAGAATGCCCCCTCCTCCTACAACACTTGGTGCATTGTGACTGAAAGCTATAGTAAAGAAATTCTGTTTATATCTCTACGGTACACCTAACTGATTGCTGGTGTAGTACAATTAGCATAGTTATCACTTGTATGGTGTCAACCGCATAATGGTTTATGAACCAAAGATTCCAGGTACTACAACAGTGTACACCAACTCCAAAAGTGAGGTGCAGACATAAATGGTGCACCTCACTCATTACTAAGGATACTCAGCTTACCACAATTTGGTTTCTGTGGTATCAGACAGGCAATACCATTGTCTTTCAGGTACTCATCTCCTCAGTGAAACTATAGCAAAAGTGAGCCTATGGACATCCATGATAACCCCTGTCATTGTAGGTACACTAATGTTAGCATGTTTAGAAGTTGCTTGGCCTCAGCCAGCTAATTCCACTCCCTGATTGACAGACCAGTTACTGCATTCTTAGTATACAAACACAGTGAAAGTAAGTACATGGACATCAACAGTACACCTACATCACTGAAACTGTATATCTGTTAGTGCCATTAGGAGTTGCACAGCCTTGTACAGGCAATAGCTTCCCCGTAACTCCAGATCAGGCTGTGTATCTCAAGTGGACAGATGTAGTAAACTTACTACTACATGCATCACATACTTAAATGCAACAGTTCTTGTATCTTGATGATGGATGTGTATTTTACTACATTTATGCAGTTGTTTTTATTTCTGTTTACTCATAAGTGTACAAACCTTTGTACAGCTGCAATCAGAGAGTTGCATTGTTGATGTCCAGTCAGGGTGCAGTACCAGGTGTGGTGGGGTGTGGGGCATCGCTAGGTAAGGCCATGCAAGTTCTAAGTGTGGTACATTGTGCACCTGCAATCAGGGATGTGTCGCTTGGTGTACATGGCCTCAGTTTTGCTGTTGATCTCCACTGAGCATGCAGTACCTGGTCAGGTGGGTGGGGATGTATTGTATTACATTTAGAAAGTTGTTTTTTTTTCTGTCCCTTGCTGCTGGTTGTCTCTGATTGGGCATGTTGCCTTGGTCCTCCCCCCTACTTGCATGTGTCTCTATGCGTGTGTGTGTGGTGCTGGGGGGGTGAATGCGGAGTTAGGGTTTTCAACCCTAACACCGAATTTCCTCGCTTTTGTGGCTGTGGAACAACCCTAACTGATGCATTAAACAGAGTTTTTTGCCATGAATATCCTGTCTTTTTGAGAATGAGATAGAATAGTACCACCAATGTTGTAGTTGTAGTGGCAGCACCAGACACACATAGCCAAATGCACACATATGAAGAACACAGTAAGTCATCTAGCAGAATTGTCTGTTATGAAGACTAAGACAACATCCATCTCAAGCATATGCCTCTTAATATTTATCTATTTCCTTTTGCTTAACATTGTTATGTCACATACTAATTTATGTTGTTGCACTGTTTCACACATTATCATTTGCAGGCAATGAGACTACTCTTGTGGGACATAAAAAATGTAGCACTGTATTTCTCAGCACCACTGTTAAATATCTACATATTTTACATGGTCTTCTTCCATACCTTTACTAGACACAAATTCTGAACATAACTCATACATATTAATGTACCTGCAGAAATGTTATCATAACACTGCAAGATATAGTAACACAAACAACAATTGTGATGTATCTGTTTAAACCTGAAAGGTTGTGTATAATGCCCTTCTGTACCAAACTAAGGAAATGACTGCTTTCTTATAGAATATATATTGATGACAAAGATCCCACAACTTAATAATACCACAAAAAAAAGTGTTATTTTAAAAATATTTATTTCTACATATATTAAAGTAAAAAATATCATTTTTAGATGTTCAAACTCAAACAAAGTCAGTCCTGACAAAAATTGTAAAATAAATTAAATGATGTTTCATAGAAAATATAAAACATAAAAATATATACATTTTTTTCTTAGTCATCTACAAAATTAAATGGTATATAAAAAATAGATATCTTCATTAAAAAGTTACAAAATGATTATTTTACAAAATACATGAACAAATGTTTAAAATCTATGTACAATATTACAGACAACTCTGAGAGAGAGGTGTGTAGCAGCTGCTTGAGGCAGCCTAACCTCTAAGTTGGACACAATGTGGAGGCGCAATAGAAGTGGAAGCTGTTGTGACTTCCAGAGGAGATACCAGTGGAGCTGTGGAGGCTGTTCAGTCTTTGCCAAGGAAGCTAGATGCCACTGGTGGAGGTGAAGTGCTTGAGCTGGCCACAGTTTCACTTGCCGCTGTCACCACAGGCTCAAGCACAAGGTTGACAGTCGCTTGTTTCGCTGCCATGAAGGACAGTAATTTCTCCTGCCCTTCACGGGCGCAACTGTCTTTTATAAGACTGTCAACCTTGCGCTCAAGCCTGTAGTAACAGCGACAGTGACCAGAAGCACCCTTTAGCGAGCGCCCTGCTAAGTGACAAAAACATGAATCAATATATGACTCTCAAAATGGTGATTGTCTACCTGTCTTTCATCTTAGAATATTGATATCTAATTCTATAATTGTAATACATTTTGCTCGCCACTCTCAAGACCATCGAGGAATGTGATGTTAATCAGAACTGCTTTCTTGTCAGTTCTGTTATTATATTTATTTCACCATACTATGTTCTTTGTGGACAAGTTGAATGGTTCTATAAGAACAGTATACTTCCTACACTGTTGTTCTATATCAGTTAGTATTTGCCAAAACTCACTACTTAAATGTTTTGGCATAATGAACAACACAGTGTGATATACAGTGATACTAGCTCTTCAATTGTGTATGAACAAGTGAACTTGAACATCTGCATCTATATTATTTGTTCCCACCTGCATGAGATTAATAGCATGACCTGTAGACCAACACTACTATTTCTGTTATCTAATGTTTATATAATCATCTTTTTAATAACTGCTGCAAAAGAGACACACATGTCATATACTTTTTTATTTTGTGTACATATTTTCATAGAAGCAAATCATCTTTTACTGCTGTTACATTAATACTTGAAATAATGTTAAACATTTAGAAACCAACAGCTCAGTGACATTGGCAACTGATTAATGAAATATGATCTCTACACATCATGTAAAGAAACAGTGGGTGGGATATTCAGAAGGGTTGTGCATGGCACAACACAGTTTCACCATGCACAACCCACTGATGCATCCCGGTGCAATACTCAAAAGGGGAATGTGCCTGACACAAATCCTGATGCATCGGAGCACATCAGTAATGTATGCGGCGCAAGTAGGGGGGCGTGCCCATACGTGTTCCGCACATACTGATATTCAGCCCAGGATGTGCTAACCCATACAGGCACAACTCCTACTTCCACTGCACACAGTTGCTCCCCCAAAAAAGGAGCAACAGCTGGCCACCCACAGGTGAGCTACTGTATTGCAAAGTGCAACATGGCAGCTTCCAGCTGTGGGTGGCCACCCGAGGTCCAGTGGCACCTTCGTGGTGGCACCCCCCATGCCTGATCACAGGCATTAGTAATAATGGTTCTATATCCCTCGTGGTCCAGAATACTGCTTGCAGCCCGATTGCAGGTGTCAGTAAGATATTATGTCAAACCAATCCATCCCTGGTAGTCAAGCGGTACCCCCTCCCACCCACCCACTGGGCCCCACGCCTCCCAGTCAGCAGAGGCGGCAGCTCCCCCTGGCTTGCTGACCTGGGCTGACTCTGTCACGATAGGGCTGTACCCATTGGTCCACAGCGTAAGCCAAGGATGTGCAGCCCATGCTTACTACACAAGCCAGTTATGTGAATGGATCCATTCACATTTCTGTCTCTGTAGTGCGGTGCATGGCCCTGCATGTCCATTGCTATGCTGTGGACCAATAGGCATCTGATCCTACCATATGGAGTCAGTTGGCGGGCGGTGGGCGGCAAGCAGGTGGGGAGCTACCACTCACTGCTTACTGGGGTGGAGGAGGGGCTCGGTGGGTGAGGGGGTACCAAGCCACCAGGGATGGATTGGTTTGTCATAATATCTTACTGACACCTGCAATCATGCTAGAGGTCCACTGTGCCACCAGGATATTGGACTATTATTTCATTACATATGCCCACAATCAGGCTGCAAATGGTCCACTGGACCACCTGGCTATAGGACATTGTAGTTTATCACATATCCGTGATCAGGTTTGAGTGGTCCACTGGACCACCAGGGATATTGGACTATTATTTTATTACATATGCCCACGATCGGGTGTCGGAGCATCTTGCCGGTAGGGGCAGAGGCGTCGGTCTGGCTGCAGCCTGGCAGGGCACCAGGCACAAGTCACTGGGATTGGTGCACTTGCATAGCAAATGGGGCCATAATGACATGCAAATGGCCCCATTTGCACCTTGCGTGCATTATGCCCCTATTTGCATTTGCACTTTTGAATATTATGGTTGTTGCGCCTAAGCAATAGCACGTCGCTAAGCGCATCCCCCTGCTCCACTTTGGCCACTTGTGTTGTCTCACTGCCACTGTAGCAATGTGCACTGCGGGTGGCAAGGAGTGATATTCATAGATGCTGTGCCATGGTGCAGCTCTGTTGAATATCACCCTGTCAATGCACATGCACATCCCAGTTGTGCTGCACCCAGGCTTGCACCACAGCCTGGCGCAGTCTGAATATCCTGCCCAGAATGTACAAATAATAAATAGTTAATATGATATCAGTATCTTCTAATTTACTAAAAAGTTGTTTTTATCTCAATGTTATACACAATACAATTGTTCTCAGAAGTAACACTTTTCAATTGCCACAAACATCCTAACTTGCTCGTGAAAATTGTTTTAACACACATGTAGGTGTCACCATACATGGACAAGGTCTCACTATTTTCAAATAAAGATTATTATTATAATAACAATAAGCTACAGCCAAGAATCATGTAAATAGTGTGCTAATCACCCTGTAGTGTCATGTTGCAGTCATGCACACATCATGACACATTGCACCCCTGCACAAAGATTGACCCATAGAATTACCTTGCTCATGCCTTGAAACTTAAGACTACTTACACCATAAGAACATTGATGCATAGACTCAGGTTTGTTAAACTGTTGAATCCCACCTAACCATAAGCTATGCAGCAGCACTGAAGTTATCTTTGGAACACCTATGTTAGACTATGTTGATGAGTTGAACATATTGCAACAGTTTCATGTCATGAAAACCTTGAGTGATATATCCTTGTGTAAGGATCAAAATGATAACCTGTTCAGCAGTTTGCTATAATGAAACAAACTGCAACAGTAATTGATACAAAAAAATAAGTGGCACGTGAACATGCATAGTCATAAGTTTTCATTACTCACTCTGTAATATGTGTTATATATATAGCTGCACACTAACCTTCCACTGTCTGTGTGGGGGATAGGGGTGAGCATACACTATAAGCAAACAACAACAATCTGTACCCACTTACAGGTGACTTGACACATTGCAGAGCATTACAGTACACCCATCATCCATAAATGGCAAGTACACTATGTGACATATCCATTGTACCCCCGCTACCATTGATCACACACTTACAATATGGTAACTAGCTTTATTACAACACTACGACCTGCATCCATCCTGGAGGAATCAAGCACTCAATGATAAGTTTAAATGGTACATTGACAAGCATTTAAACTGGCAAAGGTGGTGGCAGGCCGGCAAGGAGGGTACCTACTTGCTCACCCCCACAGCTAGCAGTGGAACCAGTGAACCAGAGGAGTGGCTATCTCTGCAAAGCAGTGTGCAAAAGATGGAGATTAGTGCCCAAGAGGTGGATAGGCAGAAAGGGCAAAATTCAGCAGAAGGACAGACAGCAAGGAGAACCAGGGATAAAGAACAACCAAGGAAGGAGCTGGAGTAGAACAGCGAAACAGTCTAGGGAGGTCAAATCATAGAAAGCCATGTGTGCAAATGCCAGGAGCCTTAACAACAAGATGGAAGATCTGGAGGTTGTCATGGTGCAGTCAGACCTGGACATTGTGGCCATCACTGAAACCTGGTGTAATGATAATCATGACTGGGAGATGGCCACACCTGGCTACAACATATTCAGAAGAGAGAGCAGGCGGGAAGGGAGGAGGAGTGGCACTGTATGTGAAAAATGACATAAGGGCCACAGAGATCCAGGAGGAACAAAATGGGGGAGAGATACTGTGGATTAAGCTGGAAAGGAAAATGGAGACAGCCATCCGCACAGGTGTGGTCTATAGACCACCAGCCCAGGAGGAAGAAACAGATAGGGAGCTGATGCTAGCCATCCAAAGGATGGCAGACAAGGGTGAGGTAGTACTGGTTGGAGACTTCAATATTCCAGACATGGACTGGAGCATTCCAGCAGCAGCATCAACTAGGAGCAGATTTATCCTGGACTCCCTTCAGGGTGCCTTCCTCAAGCAACTGGTCATGGAACCAACTCAGCAGAAGACAATACTGAACCTTGTGCTCACAAACAGGGACAGTGTGATAGGGGTAACAGTGGGGGAGCACCTGGGGAACAGTGACCACCAGTCATTGTGGTTTGAAATCACAGAAAGAGCAGAACCAAACCACACAAAAACACGTATCCTGGATTTTAGGGGGGCAGACATTGGGAAAATTGGGAGATACTTGAAAGAGGCATGTAGAATGGGACAGGAATCAGGGTTTGAGGAACAGTGGGCAGTATTTAAAATGGGGATTACAAGAACAACAGAATTATGCATTAAGCAGGTTAGCAAGAGGAAAAGGAAGAGGAGACCATTATGGTTTTCCAAAGAGGTAGCAAAGAAAGTGAAAGCCAAAAGATTGCATTCAGGCAATACAAAAGTCACAGGCAGAAGGGATAGGAGAAGTACCAGGAGAAGCAAAGGGAGGCAGAGAGGTCAGCAAGGGAAGCCAAAGCTCAGACAGAAGAACACATTGCAAAATCAGGGGGTAGAGGGGACAAAATCTTTTACAGGTACATAAGTGAAAAAAGAAAGACAAAGGGAAGGATAGTGAGACTGAAGGGGGAAGATGGGGGCTGTGTGGAGGATGACAACAGTAAAGCTGACATATTGAACAGGTATTTCTGCTCAGTCTTTATTGAGGAAGAGGAAGGTAATGGGTCTGAAGGGAGTACAAGGGGTGAGAATGGTGCAGAAATGGACACAAGTCCCTTTAAACGAGAAAGGGTCTTGAAGGAACTGGAAGTAATAAGAGTTGATAAAGCAATGGGGCAAGATGGGGTGCACCCCAGGGTCCTTAAAGAACTAAGAGAGGTGGTGGCTGAACCTCTGGCTATCATGTTTAGCCGATCACTGGAAATGGGGGAGGTACCCAAAGACTGGAGGACAGCAGATGTAGTCCCCTTATACAAAAGTGGGAACAAAGAGGAAGCAGGGAACTACAGACCAGTCAGCCTCAACTCAGTAGTGGGGAAGATCATGGAAGCACTACTGAAGGAGAGATTGATGGAACATCTGGTTGTCAATGGACTACAGGACCCAAGGCAGCATGGTTTCATCAAGGGGAGGTCATGTCAGACCAACCTCATTGAATTTTTTGACTGGTGACTAGGGAGGTGGATCAGGGGAGGGCAGTGGACATGGCCTATCTGGACTTCAGCAAGGCCTTTGACACTGTGCCACATAGAAGACTATTACACAAACTGGGGAATATGGGTGTGGGCAGGACAGTGGTGTGATGGGTAGGTAACTGGCTGGGTAGCAGGACACAGAGGGTGGTGGTAAATGGCTGTCACTCCACAGAGGGAAGAGTGACCAGTGGTGTACCACAGGTATCAGTTCTGGGACCGGTCCTATTCAACATCTTCATCAGTGACATTGTGCAGGACCAAGAAGGCAGAATTTCACTGTTCGCTGATGACACAAAGCTCTGTAACAGAGTAGACACACCAGAGGGTGTATACAGAATGAGAAGGACCTGCAGAAACTTGAAGAATGGTCAGGGTTTGGCAGTTGAAATTCAATGCAAAGAAGTGCAAGATAATGCATATGGGGCACAAAACCCTGGCACAATATATCAGTTGGGGTAAGGATATAGCATGCACCAAGCAGGAAAGGGATCTTGGGATTATCATCTCTGATGACCTCAAGGTAGAAACAGTGTGACAAGGCAGCAGGTAAAGCAAATAGGATGCTGGGATGTATGAGGCAGGGGCATCACCAGCAGGAAAGGGAGGTCATAATTCCGCTGTACAAGACACTAGTGAGGCCCCACCTGGAGTACAGTGTACAGTTCTGGAGACCATACCCATGTAAGGACACAGACAGGGTAGAGAAGGTTCAGAGGAGGGCAACAAAGATGGTGCTTGGATTGCATCACAAGTCCTATGAAGACAGGTTGAAGGAACTGAACATGTGCTCCCTGGAGGAGAGGAGGGAGAGAGGGGATATGATACAGACATACAAGTATCTTACAGGGAGGAACAGGGTGCAGGAAAACACTATTTTTAAGGGAAAAAGATGTGCCAGGACTAGAGGGCATGGGAAGAAGTTGGAGGGAGGATGATTCAGAGGAAACATGAGGAAAAATTTCTTCACAGAAAGGGTGGTGGACAAGTAGAACACCCTGCCAGAGGAAGTGGTGGGGGCGGAAACAATCACGGGATTTAAGAATGCATGGGATAGACATAAAGGAATTCTGGAGGTCAGGGGTTAAGGGCAACAGACTTCTAGGAAAACATAAACTGAACTTACAAGCTCAAATGGGCAGACTGGGTGGGCCATAGGCCCTTATCTGCCAACACTGTCTATGTATCTATGTATGTACTAGGCCCTCCCAATTCAACTGAAAACTTGTTTCAAATTGGTTGAGTATGCACTGTAGTCCAGTAAGCCTTATCATCTTGATTATCACAAACTTTCTATCTATAATTACACTTCTTGTACCAGTGCACTCCCCCCTTCATACAATAACACTTATGATGACCTACATGCATAGCACACCAGTCAAGTACACTCCATCACCACTGCACACACATTGTGATAATTATGTTAACGTAGTCATAATTGGCTTAGTACAGCTGCTCTCATGTGCCATACTAGCCTTACCAAATCATACATTCCCCCTTGATGTAGTACTACCACCTTGACCACCTACCCACTGAGAATCAAAAATGCAATCATAAGTGTAGCATCATTAGTAGTAGGTCACACTGCACCAGTAAAATACCTCCCAAGCATGCATGAAGTAACACCACATAGTACACCTGTATGCATACTAAAGCAAAAAATGGGTCTCTGAACATGGATAACAGATTGTGTCACAGAATCTCAATATACAAATGATCCAGTCACATATTGAGACTGTCTACTACAGTACTGTTTGCATCCCCACTTACTCATCCCTTTCACAAATAGCCACACTGCTCTCACTCTACCTAGCAATGAGCAGTTCTATGGCTGCCTTAGGGGTGACAAGGTCCTCCATAGTACTAAACAGAGGTTGTGACTGCAGGGGACTGTGACAGTACATCTTGTGTGAATATCTTTTATAATAGTACTTATGTTCAGAGCTGGTGACAGGCTCCTCCTTCACCTGCACAGTTGTCACTGGCACTGCTTCCCTGGCCACTATAATACATATAAGTAAAAAATATTATAACATATACCACAATATATAAATCTACCACTAAACTTTTATTGTGAAATACATTTTTTATAGTGTCTCATTGTGTTATTCAACCATGTACCACATTTATCTTTGCAATGACAGTTCTGTGTTTCTGTGCATGTTGTGTCATTTACCAGCTGTGTCATCCAGGCACCTGCCCTGCTTGTGGGTATAGCAGCAAACTCACTCGCATGAAGGGTGCTGGCACTGCCACAGCTGATCTTCCAGAGAAGTTCCCACACCTTGCCAGCCAGATCAGCACTGCACACCCCACTGTAATTCAGCAACTCTCTCTGTGCAGTACTGTGCGTGGCCATCGGCTGCTCAGTGACACCCACCCCATTTTCACTTATTCCTCCAGTGGTAGCATAGACATACAATACCTTCCATTCAGAAATATACAGATTCTGGCAATATATTACCAGGACATAACAGGCTCAATATCACAATCTGTTAGGTATGCATGGGTCGGCCACCCCAACCTGATTATCATGTATTACTATTCTTCCCTTCTCACATCATTATTTGAACAACAGAACATTGTCCTGTGTATATTGTGTCTGGTCACATCACTACATCTCACCTAAGTGGGTAGTATATCAATATTCAAAAACACTTTAAATATGCCAGCCAAGATCTAGATAACATATATTGGAATGAGTACCTGTATTACTCATTTTGAACATCAGATGACACAAAAACGTAATTTAGATGTGTACAAATATCTTCTTAGAGTGCAATGAAGACATCATTCATTTATAAAAAGATAGATAAGAAATTCATATGACAACAATGCTTCACATACCATTGTTGTCTAGAAATTTAATCACTAGTTTTAGAACATAGTTAAACCAAACTGAGATGCATGCAAGTACTGTACATCTGGCAATAAAATCTGTTCCTTTCGAATCACCAGTTAAGTAATGAAGTAGTATACCTTGTTGTTTAGAATATTTAAGCAATATACCCCAACAGGGTGTTGGTTTACTGGATGATTTACCACAGCTGGTATAGTTCAGTCATGACGTGCAGCTGAGGGACTTAACCACGCCAGGAGTGGTAAATCCTCCAGTATACCCACTCCCTGGAGGGGTATATTGCAATTATATAAAGACCCTGCTTGTTTTTTTTTACAAAAAAAATATTTAAAACATACATTTGTTTTCAAACTGGCTGCTCGATTGTTTGCTGTCCATCCGTTTGCTTGGCAGTGGTGTGTTTCTGATGAACATATGGATTTGCCAGGGAGTTCCTGATGCTGCAGATTGGTGGCTGGCACCTTTTCCAGCTGGTACACTGGAGTGCTTACAGCACTGAACAAGTGCCAGCCAGCCAATCAAAATTCAGGATTCTATTCTTTTTGTTGTGTCTGTTGTATTATTACAAATATTGCATGGGTGCTGGAACTCATGGTAACTTTCTGAAGAGTATTTCCTAAAAAGAAGTGAGTTAAGTAGTCCAGCTCACACCTTACATGACAGCCTCATACCACCCCAATTATCTAATGCAATTATTTCTATCAACATCTTACCATCCAGACTCGACAAGGATGACACTGTCAGTGTCAGACTTCTCAGCCTCCACAGCTTCTGACTGTGCTGGTACTACCTCTGCTGGGAGTGGGGGGTGCCTGCGCTGCTCTGTAAAAGAAGATAATAAGTAGATCCACTGAGTATTTCATGTAAATGTCAACATATTTTAACTACACTTTCTTTAAGCATTCAACATGATTTAGGCACCTAACATTGCCTGTAATCAGGTATTGCAGAGCCATTTGCAGACACATATAAAATCACAATTAGTGCAAATAAATATTTCATAAATAAAAGGTCATAAGCTGACTCAGTACAAAATACTTAGTACTTCTATAGTATGCCACATGAAATATAACTCTGCTTCAATAAAATCTATACTGAATAGTAACTCCCTCACTATCATGGCACAACAGCAATTCGTATGTAATAGTAGAAGTACATAGAAAGACTTCAAGTCTTGTGAAGACATTTAAGAATGCAATTTGCATGTTACGCCTTTCCCCTTCACCGAAGATATAAAAAAAACAGCTAAAGCCAACACCACACATGCCATCAGTTAACACCTCATGTATTGCATAATTGTCATGATAGAATTTACATATATATATATATACATCATACCCAGGAGTGAATGGAAAATATTCTCACTCTGCACGTGGATTCTAGTTACACATGAGTGTTGAATATTTGCCATAGCGCACGATCTGGGCATCATCTGTGTGATTAATACAATAAAGTTAATATTTTCTACTTTGCTAATCTCCATTTCATTGTTTTGTGGTGTTACACAGACTCTTTTTTCCCTCTGTGTCGGTGGAAGGATGGGGGGTCATGCTGGAGACCTGCGATAACACAGCATAGACTATTATTAACTTTTACAGTTTTGTTGTGATGTATCCCAACAAATAAACTGTTTGAATGAAGTGCACCTCATGGTTAGAGAAAATATATCTTTCTCATACTTCCAACACCTGACTGCTATTATGTTTAACATAACATAAAAGTGGTGCAGTCATTCAACGTTTGTCTTGGTATGCGGCTCTGTCATATGTACAGTGCTAACATCAACTACTGACATTGGAAGTATATGTATAAATGCAAGATTAATGCACATACTGTATACGTCATTGGGTTATTTATTCAACAGCACTGTAAAATGCATGTTTTATCTAAGTCAATATCCACATGTATTGTAGAACATATATATATATATATATATATATTATATTAGTAACAAAAAAATGCATCATTATTTAATAACAGTTATAAATACTTTTTCCTTAAGACAAAAAAAAAAAAAAGACACAAAAATGATGACTCTCATGGCGTAGAAATATTCAGTTGTTTTACAGTGCAGCCACTTGACTTGCAACATCATATTGTGATAAAAACATGGCTACAACAACAAGACTTCAATCATAAAAGACTTTCTTTACGATTGTGTACCTGTACTATTATATCATACAATCTGAGAATTTTTGAATAACTTACGATGACTGGCGTGTTCCCCACAGCTGGCTTCCCTGCAGCTTCCCAGAGTTCATAAGCGAGGTAGTACCAGCACTTGTCATTCTCCGGTATCTCCTCTCTCTGCTTCAGAAGATAGAAGCATTGGCGCAACAGCTTCCACTTCCTCTTCAACTGCACAATGGTCTTATTTTTCACCCTCAAGACCATGTGCAGGAAGCTATTAATGCACCTCCACACTGAGTCCAACTTATGGTTCATACTCAGTATTAAAATGTGAGCACTATCCCTCACTTGGACTGCCTCAAGCAGCAAGCACACCTCTCTTTTTGACCACTGCCTCATTGTTCAATTTTGTATTCTGCAATAAAAACATACACAAATATTCCATTACTCTCATGTCTCAGAACCTGTATATTTCTATGTATTCTATGAAGTATTCTGATTAGAATGTGGCAAGAACAGCATTTTTAAACTCAATTGTCATACTCACAAATGTTATCATTCAGGCATGTGAATTAGTGTATTTCAACACACTAAAAACATGCACAACTCTGTGTTGTGTCATGGTATGTTCGAGTAATAACATATACCCCAGTTTGAATACAGCTACATTAAAAGTTCATCTTCCTGTCTATTGAAAATGAAGCATTGTCTGTCTCATGTCGGTCTGCTTCACAGCCAGCATCTGGTGGTACTACAGAGTTAGAGGAATGTTTACAGTTGGGTTGGATGCACAGTACATAACAGTAGGTGTGTTCCACATTCCCCAATTAATCAACAGCAGTTGCAAATACCCTGCCCAGCTAATTAGGCAATGACATCAGAGAAAGGTTAAAAGTGCAATAGAGCAAGGTCTCACACAGTGTGACCATAACACGCCTATCCTAAATTACCCAACATAACTGCAGTGAGTGCCAGTGTTTCTTATGACACATTTTATTGTGTGTTGTAAGAGGTACTCAATGTCCATTAGCATAATATAACCCCTCACATTTTTTTTGCTTGCCAGGGTGTGAAAATCCCTCTCAGTTGTGTACCCCTTTCCTTGTTTGACAAGGGGGTACCGATGTATCCATCCTTGCCTGCACCCCCCCTTTCCTGGTTTCTTGACATGGGTGCCAATTCCCATTGGCTAGACCAACCACCGACACACACAGTCAGTTGGTATGCTCAGCAGCTCACCCTAGCATGACAAAAAACCTGTATAAATGAAAACAGTGCCCTGATGTCTCTTGTGACAATTTTCATATCTACAAGTGGACAACACAGTAGTCACAGCTAGCAGAAGCACTGTCACACTGGTACACACTAGTGCTCCTCTGTGGTCACTTGCCCTGGCACTATGACACAGAACCATATAATATGCAACTGCCACAGTCACATATTTCAACACAGCTGACCCATAGCATGATGCCATTAAATATCACCCTGGCAACACCTGTCATGCATCCAAGGTCAACTGTTACCAGCCCTGCATTTCACTGTGAATATCCCCAAGTATGTGTTACTCCTATGTGAGTGGTCTATATACCCATTCTATTTTTTGACCAACATGTTTGGTTCTTAAAAGAACATTTTTACAGCTCAATGAGTGCAAACAGTCTGATATTCTTAGGGACTCTGATGATTCCATCTCAAAGCTGTCCCGATAGCGGTGCCAACTTGTGTGAGAAGTGCACTGTTAGGTAGGTCTAACCAATCATAAGAAAATTAATTTCAGGGTTATGTATGGTCTGGATTCCACACATATGTAGATATGCAGACATTTGTATCTTCACCTTTCTCAGTGTTCTGTCAAGCAGTACATGCTATTCTGCTTACAGACCCTACACTCTGTAATATCTGAAAAAATGATTATACAGGCTGGCAATATACTGATAATAAAGCAAGTTCCAATTTTGCTTCTGCCACTAAATCTGTCCAACGTTTGGTGCCTAAATCATTCCCTCAAGATGCATCACCAGTATGTCTGGGTGGTTGACTACTCAGAAGTCTGTGCATTGTTGGCATGTGGTGCTCACCTCATTCCACCCTCATGCCACTTCACATCAATTATTTTCCACCACAGGTTGTGTTGTGGTACAGTAACACTCTTATGCATGTGACGACATCCTGGTATTGATCATGATACCGTCAGCATCTGCAACCACAACCCATACTTGTGCTGCACATTGTTGAGGCCCTCCAAACAAAAAAAATTAAAAAAACTGACAACCACAGAGTACCTGCAGTGTTGCACAGTACAACATAGCAGCCAACAGCTGTGGGTGGCCACCCAAGCTCCAAGGCTACCGTGTGTTGGCATCAGCCCTTCCTCACCATCCGTGATTTTGCTATGAAAAATATATCCGTGGTGGTCCACTGCACCCCTTCCCCTCACCCAATTGTGGGCTTTCTGTTTAAAGTAACTCAGATGCTCTAGTGCAGCTGCCACTCTAGCCCAATCAGGTGAGGAGTAAGGTGAACAGGGCCACGAGGATACATTTACAGTTAACCCATGATAAGGTGAAGGGTAGAGTCCACTGTGTACTACAAACAGTATTTTTGTTGAAAAACCAAGATCTAGTGTTGACATACATTACCATAAAGCACCCGGGGGAATCAGTAGCCAACAGGTACTGCCTCACAGGGTACCGGGAACAAGTTACTGATGATTGGCACACCTGCATGAAAATGGGGCCATAATGATATCCAGATAGGTGCATTAACACCTTGCATGACATATGGCTCCACTTCACTATCTAGAACTAAATATTGTGATACTTGCACCTACCCCTGCACTCAGTGCTGTATCCCCGTATTTCTCTCTGGCCGCACGAGTGGTGCAGTCCCAGTGCAACATGTGCAATACCCAGGTTGCCAGACTGAAATGGCTAAACTGCTGACCATGCCACAGCACTGTAAAATATCACCCTGACAACACCCTGCTACATTGCACTTGCACTTTGCCCAGGCTTGTTCCCCAGCCTGGCACAATATAAATATTCCCTAACCAGTGTTACACCTATGTGGTGATGTATGCAGCTGTTCTATTTTTACCAACTTTTGGTTCTGAAAAGAACCTTTGTTTGCACTTGCCATTTGTTAAAATGGTCTGACATTCTTAGAGGGACTTTGAGGGCTCCATCTCGAAAGTCTCCATGAAATGGCACTGCCAGCATGCAAAGTGTACACCATCTGGTAGGTATAGCCAATCATAACAATACTTAATTTCTGGGTGAAGTATGGTGTAAACATTCCAGCCATAATGTAGAAATGCAGAAATTTGTATGTTGATTTATCCTGGCTCTATCAATCAGGTACATATGATGTTTTGCTTGCCAGACCCTAAGATCTAATATCCAAAAAAAATGATTTTACAGGCAGGTAACATACTCATAATAGAAGTGAGGAGTCCAATTTTGCTTCTGTTACTAAATCTACAGAGTTTGGTTCCAAATCATTGCCTCCAAGATGTATCAGCAATATGTCGGATGAGCCTGAGTACTCAAAAGTCTGTGCATTGTCAGCATGAGGTGCTCCCACCTCATTCTACCCCTACCAAACCACTTAACACAGCAATTTGGGAGCTGCAGGTTTCTCCCATAATCACTATTCTGAGCATACTTAGATGCTCGCCTCACTATACTACTTCCAACAATCCACAAAGTCCTTTTGCTGTTTTCTGCCATTCTCAGCTTTTCAACTTAGAAGTGGACAGAGATCTACCAAAAAAGTCAGTGTTCACCCTGCAGTACCTAAGCAGTAGTGAAAGTAAAACTGCTATTTTCCTCACCAGTTCAACTCAAGCCAGTGGGCTGATCCATGACACACAAACAAAACAAATCATTGCTACTACTGTGCCTTCCATTAACCAATAAAAAAGATGCTGACTATCACTGCACTTCTGCTGTAGCTAAATATATAAAAATTAAAGGTAGGAAAATGCATCCTTTTGATAGGCAGTTTTAAACAATTACAAGTGCAGACACATGTCTGATTGGTTCCCTCTTCTGTTGTGGGTACACGTGCACCTTCCTACCTCCCTCCATTTGCAGCTGTATCTGTGCAAGTAAGTACCAAATAATTGTCTGACTAAACAGTTGTACCTAAATAATGCAGCATCATAGGTTATTTCTAGCAACATAGTCAAATAGAGAAGTAAAAAATGTTTTGATTAATACTATTTACCTGTTACTAACACTTTTTATCATAGTAGAAAAATGCTTTATAAAATATGATGTACTTACAGTTATAAATTGAGTGTCAATACTCAAAGTGTGAAACTAAGATGGCTACTGTGTCCTTCTTCTCCCATCTTCCTGTCTCTGATTGGTTTGTCTTACATGGCCTGATAAATCTAGCATGACATTGGCAAAACAGCTATCAGTCAAACAGCAATCAGATATGATTCAATAATGAATACAGTTGTACTCCCAAGCAAATTTTACCTTTTCACACACACACAAAGCTAGCACTGCACGACACTTTCACATGCACAACACTACATTTGTGACACTTTTGAATGCACAACACTATATTTTGTGACACTTTCGTGCACACAACACTGTTTTTTTGAAACTTTGAATGTACGATATTATTTGATGATTTTTCCAAAAAATTATGATTACTTGAAGGAAAAGTTTCCTGCTTCTTACCTAATGCACAAATACATTAGTTCATACAATTTCACATACTTTTTCTGAAATCATGACTCTACCTGCACAACTATATAATTACTGAAGATACATTTTCTCATTTTGTTGTTTTCTGTCACTGCATGAGTGACCTCGATATTCATTCCTAATCAATAATTGTGATTATTTGTCTTACCAATAACACATAAACAGAGCTTGACTTAATATCTTAAGTACCTCATAGGGGTGCAATGTGGCACAAGGTACAGCCAAGTGTCATATTGCCCCAAAGATGTCATTAAGTAGCTGTCAATGTGACTCTTGTGAATGCCTTATGGCTATCATGACAATTAATATTCAAAGGTTAAGTGTTTAAAGTCAACTTTATTAATCTGTTACTCATTTAGAGAAATACTTTAAATAAAGTAGTTCTTTCACAAGCAATTTAACAATACTAGATCAAAATCACTATACAGAATTGTAGTAATTCTGCATTGTTCAACGATGAGACAGTACAAAAAAGAATCTATGTGCCATGGTGATAACGCTATACAGGACAGTGTAACATGAATTAAAATAAAACTGTCAACATTTGAGCAACCAATCTGATTACAGCATTTTCTGAGACCTTTTTTTTTGTAGTATTGTATACATAAATCATCTGTGTCAATATACAATGTTAGAAGTGATCAACATAAGCGTATACTAATATTTTCTTTTTCTGTGTCTTTTATGCAGGTGTCTGATACTTCTATAACATTGCTGACTGCTACTGTGAAGTAACACGTTGAAAGATGGCTAGTAAACACAGATGTGCATGTATAGAAAGATGAAACAGGTATCATAGTACTTTACTGTTGCTTAAGAATGATAAAAAAAACAGTGATGTGAGTTCAAGACGTAAAACAATACAGAGTTCTACTGGAATAGTGAGTTCTACAGTAACTCACTTCACAACAAAACCACATACTTGCTCAACAGCAAGGAAAAATGTTTACTTGAGCAACAGTTGTGTAGCTCTCTCAGACAAAACACAACTATTGCTACAGCAACCATAACCAGACCTTCTAAACAGCGCCATAAACTCACAGCTGGTGATTTTCATCTGAGAAAGCAAAAGTAGTTCCGATCGCTAGCAAGTAAAGCTAAGATTGACATACTTATTGCTGCTGTGATGAGACATGAGTGCAAAAAGACAAAGAGTCATCTGACTTTGATGAAATTGCATCTCAAAGTATGCACATTTGTTAATAGAGCAGTATTTGTTCTTCAATGTTTATATGGCGTAAGATGTCTCATGTGTTTGAACTAGTCAGAAAAGTTGTGTATGACATCAAGAAAAGGCTACAACAGTATCTTACTTTGTGCACAATTTCTGTGATGTATTCACAGATCACTGGATGCACACACAGCACTCAGAGGCATATTTCTGGGAAGAATCTTATTATTCACAGAAAAAAGAGTGCAAGTTCACCATTGATGAGTCCGGTAAGCTGGTCAATGTGCTCAGTGTCTGTGATGACACAGCAGTGGACACAAATGATGACTGTGATGCAACCACTGTGTCCCATAAATGGCACTGTCTCTCATGGCCATGTGATGCAACCTGCAACCGTAGGCAATCGTCATTTGAAAAAGTTGAACAATTTGTCAACCTATTTGTGATAACAGATAGCAAAGAAACACATAAACTGTTTAACAAGATTGACCTTTGTGAAATCCATCCACATACTGGACTTATGGGTCAGTCACTAGCATGCCTCAATAGTGGTATTTGTGACAATGTCTTTCACAACATGCGGATGCTGGGAGTGCATCAAACAGGCATGCGGAACATTGTATACAAGGTATATGAAGTCCGATGAGTTGTCAATCTGTACACTTGTTTAAATGACTTATTGCAGTCTGGTGACATGCAGGGTGCCATCACATTTCTCAAACAGCTGAAACATGTCACTTCTGAACCTAAGTATTTATCAGTCACCAAGCTCTGGTGAAACATCTGTTTCTGTGTTGGAAAGTGACATGCTGAAACAGTACGGCAAATAAATTGCAAATTTGAGCTGGCAAAGGCTCAGAAGTTTGAGTCTGTATGTGTGTCATGTGACCGTCTGTGCTACAGCAAACAAACGGTCACAGTGAACCTTGAAACCTTGTCATCATACAATGACATGTGGTTCCGTCTCAGCATTTTTGCTGATGAAATCTGACTTCACTTACAGACTACCAATGTGTGTTGTGCAAACCTGTTTCTCAAACTAAAGTCCAACATTCTGCCACCAAGGTCACTGTTGAATAATATGGAGGCACATGTTACACCAAGTGAGACTGCGACATTGAATATGTTTGAGTGCATTCTAATTCAGACAATAAAACCATTTCAAACCATTCTACAACTGAACTCAAAGACACGGAACATTCCACAGAAAGAACTCATTAGATCTCTAAAGGATTCAGTGATGTATCTCCCACTTCCTCTACAGGAAAATGTGGAGGCAATATCTATAGAAAATAGTTTGGTGATTCTTGTAAATGGTGTTCCAACTAAGTCCAAGGTCATCTGGCAAGATGTTGTCAATGTACAGAAGGTAAAGCTTGCTCTTCCTTATTTAAAGAGCAACAATCCCTTTTATGCAGACCTTGACATTGATCACATGAGTAGTCTCTCTGTTCAACACGGTGTATTAGAAACAACTAAGCCAATGATTGAGAAGGTCAGTGGACAGACAAGTGACAATGTGTATGAACAGGCACACACCACTCCACTACATGACAGAGATCCACTAAGGGACAACATTGATCTCTATCAAATGAAACAGGTGGAAGGTGAGCCTGTAAGCATTTGGGAGGCAACACTAGAAGCACGCTGTTTCCCAGACTTATTCCCAAAAGGGTCAGGTGGACAGCTAGATGAAATGGAAGTGCATGTACAGGGTGCTGTTTACTGCACTAGCCATGTGCTCAGTAAAGATGGCAAATTCAGATGTAACATACAGTACCTGTTTCATCTCCTCTGGGAGAGTGAACTTAGCATTCTGTCTGCGTCTATTGCACATACTATTCATCTCACAAGTCCAGTAGATGGAATAATGGCTGCTCAATTTCTGGAGAGATTAAAGCAGAAAGATGAAAATATGCAAGTGAATCTGTCTTCCATACTGTCAAGTCTACATGGCACCAAAGAATATTGGTATTGCAGACACTCCGAAGTGATGACAATACTGCAAGAGTATGGTGCAGCCACATGGTTTGTCACACTTAGTTGTGCTGAATATGCCTGCGATGAGCTCATTGAACTGTTGAATTGAAATTCTTATGTTGACAGCATTTCATCAATGACTGTAGGAGAAATGTGTTCACTTGATCCTGTGTCTGTCACAAGACATTTTCACAAGCGGTTCCATGACATTCTGACTTTCATTTTGTCAAAGGACAATCCACCTCTTGGTACTGTGGAGCATTACTTTTGGAGGACAGAATATCAAGCACGGGGTGTCCCTCATATGCATATGTTTTTGTGGATCAAGGATGCACCACGCATAGGTGAACATAGAGCAGTACAAGGCTAGCATTCATCAAGCAATATATCACTTGTCACATTCTGGACAAGTATGACAGTCCTACACTATGGAAGTTGGTACAAAAGTTCCAGCGACATATTTATGCAAAATATTGCTGGTGAGTAGTAAAGAATAAATCTGATTGGTACACACGATGTCACTTCGGATTCCCTAAATGAGTTTGTCAGGATGGTTCCATGAATGAACTTTTTTCAGCAATGCGACACCACTTGAAGGCAAAATCAATGAAGAGGGTATACGAGTTACCAAGAGATGAGAAAGAGGTGTACATCAATGACTACAACCCAACTCTTCTCCTAATGTGGCAAGCAAACATAGATGCTCAGTTTCTGGCTGACAACTCATTGACCCAGGTGCGGTACATGACTTTGTACATAACCAAGCATGAGCAGACTAGCATGCAAGATCTTTGGGAAGATATTGCCAGCTCAAACAAGAGCCTGACATCTCAGCTGAGGTCATTGGGCTTGAAGACCCTTTCACACTGAGAATGTGGTGCCTATGAAGCCAGTGACCATTTAATGGGTACACATCTGTACGGGATGTCTGATGCTGTCTGGTTTCTCAGTGTGAACTACAAAGAGAAACGCAAATGCGTACTGATTCCCCATGCTGAGACTGAGGAACTCGCTGCCAATAGACCTTCTTCAAAACATATCTTGAAGAATAACCTGATAGACATATACTACCCCTATAGACATGATGACATGGATGACATATGTCTCATTCAGGTGGCTAAGTGGTATGACTACAAGGCAGATATATCACCTGACTCAACACGGCACATTTACAAGGTGAACGGAGTGGATGGCTGTCTCATAAAGAGACACAAGCCATGGCTCATAGACCACTGTAAATTACATCTAGGCACATCAGAGAGCAGAGAGCATTACTACTTTGCTCTCCTATTTCTATTTAGACCCTGGAGGAATGAGTCTGAATTAAAATGTGACTGATACATTTGAGGAAGAATTCAATCTCAGTCACGAGACTTTCAAAACTGAATACTCAGAGACATACATACAGAGACTGGAGGCTGAGAAAGAACAGCTTGAGAAGGCAGAGAAGCAGCTTCAGGAAGACACTACTGTTAGCTCACAAGACATAGACACATAGAAACATAGAATTTGATGGCAGATAAGGACTACTTGGCCCACCCACTCTGCCCATTTCCCTACCTAATGGATAAGCTGCAGATCCTAGTTAACCAGCAGCCTATTTCTTTCTACCCCCACCCCCTAGAATTGCCTTATGACTGTCCCATGCATGCTTGAATTCAACCACTGTTTTTGACTCCACAACCTCCTCCGGAAGGCTGTTCCATGCATCCACAACCCTCTCTGTGAAACAATACTTCCTTACATTACCTCTGAGCCACCCCTCTATCTTCAAATTGTGCCCCCTTGTTCTTGCATGCCTCTTTTTTTGAAAAATGCTACCCTCTTGGACTTTGTTGATTCCCTTGAGGTACTTCAGAGTTTCTATCATGTCCCCCCTCTCCCTCCTTTCCTCAAGGCTATGCATATTAAGCTCCTTTAGTCTCTCTCTTCATATGCCTTCCAGTGCAGACCCTGCACCATTTTAGTTGCCCTCCTCTGGACAGCTTCCATCCGATCTATGTCCTTGTGGAGATTGGGTCTCCAGAACTGCACACAGTACTCCAGATGGAGTCTCACCAGCTGTCTGTACAGAGGGATAACAACTTCCTGTTTTCTACTGGTGATGCCTCTCCCCATGCATCCCAGTATCCCCCCAGCCCTCCTTACTGCCCTCTCACATTGCTTGCCCACCTTTAAGTCATCTGATATGACTACCCCCAGGTCCCTATCCATTTTTGTTGTTGTTAGTATCTCACCCCCCACTGTGTACTTTTTCCCCCGGTTTTTGTTTCCCAGGTGCATTACCTTGCACTTCTTAGCATTGAATCTAAGCTGCCAAACATTTGACCATTCCTCTAACCTTGCCAAGTCCCTTCTCATCCTTTCCACCCCACCTTGTGCATCAACTGTGTTGCAGATCTTTGTGTCATCTGCAAAGAGACATACTTTTCCTTCCAGTCCCTCTGCAATGTCACTTATAAAGACATTGGAGAGGACCGGTCCTAATACTGAACCCTGCGGTACCCCACTAGTAACCACCTTTTCTTCAGAGTGGACTCCATTTACTATTACCCTCTGTGTCCTATTCTCCAGCCAATTCTTTGCCCAGGCTATCATCTTGGGACCCACTCCCAGGCTGGCTAACTTGTATATTAATCTTTTGAGTGGGACTGTGTCAAATGCCTTGCTAAAGTATAGGTAGGCCATGTCCACAGCCCCTCCCTGAGCTACTACTTTGGTTACCCAGTCAAGAAAATCTATTAGATTCATCTGGCATGACCTTCCCACTGTGAATCCATGCTGCTTTGGGTCCTGTGCCCCTCTGGCCTCTAGGTACTCAACAATTCTTTCCTTCAGAAGTGATTCCATCATTTTCCCTATCACTGAGGTTAAACTAACAGGTGTGTAGTTTACTGCTTCTGCCCTGCTCCCACTGTTGTGAAGGGGAATCACATCTGCCTTCCTCCAGTCCTCAGGTACCACCCCATCCTCCCATGATTTGTTAAAGAGGGTAGTCAGTGGTGTCACTAGTTCTACCCTTGGTTCTTTTAGAATTCTGGGATGAATCCCATCAGGCCCCATTGCTTTGTCCACCTTCAGTTTTAAGAGTTCTTTCAGAACCCTTTCTTCTGTAAATGGGCTGGTATCAACTTCTGTATCCAGAGTGTTTCTATTGTTTGTTTTAGGTACCTCCCCCTCTTCATTTGTAAATACTGAGCAAAAATATTTGTTTAGTATCTCTGCCTTTTCACCGTCACCCTCTGCCCACCCCCTTCCACTTTATTAAGCCTCACTATCCCTCCTTGGTCTTCTTCCTTCGCTCCCTGATGTACCTAAAAAAGGTTTTATCCCCCTTCTTAACTGAGCTGGCTATCTTTTACTTGGTTCGGGCCTTTGCTGTTCTGACTGCCTTCCCAGCTTCCTTTTGCTTTAACTGATACAATTCTCTGTCCTGCTCCTTCTGTGATTGCTTGTACATTATGAATGCTTTCTTTTTCTCTTGAACCTTCACTGCCACCTCCTTTGAGAACCATAGTGGTTTCTTACATTGTTTTGATTTGTTTATTTGCTGCACACAAAGGCTTGGTACCTCTGTGATAGCAGTTTTTATTATTACCCATTGTTCTTCCACCCTTCCTTCCTGCCTATTTGCTAGTGCATTCCTTAGGCACTCACCCATTTTGGCAAAGTCAGCCCTCCTGAAGTCCAGTACTTTTGCCTTTGTATGGCTTGACTCTATTGCTGTGTTTATTGTGAATCATACTGTCCGATGGTCGCTAGTTCCCAGATGGCTACCCACTTCTACATCTGTGATCCTCTCTCCATCTCCATTTCAGAGAACCAGGTCTAAGATTATCTTGATCCAGAAGGATAAGCTGTTCTAGGTGAACCTCTGCCTTTAAATGCCCCACATGTTTTAATCTCAGAAATTGAGACTGCCATGGAACATGGAACACACTCCACTGTCAACCCAGCTGACTTGAGAGAAAGACTGAATCAGCAGCAGCATGTATTTCACTCTCAAGTCATTGACGCTGTTCAACATGGCCTACTACATGAAACAAAAGAATGTGACTGTCTTGACTATAAACCACTACTGATCTTTGTTAGTGGTTCAGCTGGTAAAGGAAAGAGTTTCCTTATTGAAGCCATCATTGCTGAAATATGGAGCCTGACAGGGTCATCAATGTCTGTTGCTGTTACTGCTCCCACAGCACTAGCTGCATGCAACATTGGTGGAGTTAGATTACACCGTCTTTTTATGTTCCCAGTGGAACATGGCAAAACAGGAGAATATCATAAACTGTCATTTGAGATTGCATCTCAGCTCCATTCCATGTTCACAAAGATGAAGTTACTCATCATTGATGAAATCAGAATGGTCTCCAATGTAATGCTCGCCTGTATACACCTACGTCTACAGGAGATCTTAGGTACTGACTATGGAGTACCATTTGGTGGCAAAAGTATTGTTGTATTGGGAGACCTTTTACAACTTGCACCAGTGAATGCAGAGCATGTGTTTGCAACTCTGACTGCCAAGCAAGCTAAGAACATGCTAGGCTGCATTGCAGGTTTTAACATTTGGGAGTTATTCACCTATGTTGAGTTGTATAAGAACATGCGCCAAAGTGGTGATCTGGCTTACAAATCACTTTTAGATCAAGCTTGTACAGGTTCTCTATCACCAGAACATGTTGCTATGTTAAATGATCGGAGAATCTAAATAGATACTACATCCATAGAAACAACATGTAATGTTTTCAGCGATGTGTACTCTACAGGCATACACATAGTGTGTCTTATGCCACGGCTAAAGAAATGCACTGAGTTCAATGATGTTATGCTGCTGAGAGAAAACCAAGAAGTTCTAACTCTGCATGCTGCTGATACAGCTGATGGTGTCATTCTCAGTCACAACCTGGTAGCAAAGATGACTGAACGACTCACTGAACTGAAGTCAGATGTTTCAAGCACAGCTGGCCTTGAAGCTGTTCTTACACTTTGTAGGAATGCATGTGTCATGCTACGACGTGATCTCAATGTTGAACGAGGCATGGTAAATGGTGCCATGGGTAACATCACTGACTTTGTCTACAATGTCCAGAGGACTTATATTGAGACACTTGTAGTTCACTTTGACGACATGGAACAGCCTGTACAGATAGAATGTACCTGTGTGAAATTTCAGGTATTTAAGGATATCTATGTAAACAGGAAACAGTTTCCACTATGTGTTGCGTGTGCTGTTTCTATTCACAAATCTCAGGGCTTGAGTTTGGATTGAGCAATGGTGAACATAGGTACAGACATTTTCAAGGATGGCATGAGCTACGTGGCACTTTCACGTGTCCGTAGCCTTTCTGGGTTGCACTTTATAACTCTTGCACCTCAGAAGATATGAGCTGACAAGATATGTATTGTTGAGTACAACAGGTTATGCACTCTCTATCAGCCACAAATGTCTTTAATACCACTGCCTACATATCTGGCTGTCTCACTTTGTACAGTCATATCTACGTCTGTCAGCAAACAGGCATGAGCTTCCACAAATGATTCAACTCAAAAGAGTTCAACAAAGGTCATGATATCAACTACATATTCAGAGCCAGCTGTTCATCAGAAATCAGTTGGTGTAGCTGCTGTGCCAGTCTTTGACAACAGCACTAGAGTGAACTGCTATGCTAACTCAGCCATGCAAGTTTTTCTCCACATGCCACACTTTGTGCAGGCAATATCTGCTTCACAAAACACTCCCCTATCAAAGGCATTGAAGCAGATTGTAAACATGGCTTCTGACCAGCCTAACAATGTGCAGTCACTAACACCACCATGGAAGGTGTTAGGTACATATGACGGATGCAGTACATTTGCTGCAGACATACAGCAAGACACTAGTGAGTTTATGATGGCAATCATAAACAGCTTGGATGAAGACGGCACTCCAATGCACCAGTACTTCACTGTGTCATATGTAACCAAATATGTATGTGTATCATGTGGTCATTCACAGCATGAAACCACAGAAGACATGCTGTGGATTACTCTTTTTGTCCCTCAAGCCAAAAGTGTAAAATTTCGACAGCTATTTACCAATGCTCAGTGTGGTCAATCCTGTGAAAGGTGTGGAGGGATATGTACTCAGTCCATACATCTCAGGACTTCATCTCAATATCTGTTGCTTATATTGCACAGATTTGACTCCAATGGGCTCAGAGCTGACACTCCCATCACCGATTACACAGCTGGTAGAATAGTTTTAACCAATCAGTGTTTGACACTCACAGTGTAGTCTATCACCATGGTCAATCTATGCATTCTGGCCTTTACAACTGCTTGCTAAGGTACAGAAGTGGATGGGTGGAGTGTGATGACTCTACAAGCAGTTTTAAACAGAGACTGCCATGACACTTGAAAAATGCATATCTTCTAATACTGAAGAATTATGATGACCTTCATATATCAGAAGAATAGCATACAACATGTGACATTTTTTACTGACTACTTTGTGACAGACTCAGTCATAGGGCAGTACAATTGTTTCCAATCTACGACTGTCAATAAACCGTAGTATATCAACAAAATGATATACTGCCAGAGACATTTCATGCACTATGACATATAAGATCTTGTGTGGATCAGTGAGAATGTGGAAATTGTTGTAGTGGCTTCAATCGGTGCCAACAGTCTTCACAGTTACTAGAGAAACCATGCTTACATGTCTATCGAAGATTGTGCATGTCAAAACAGAGTCCTTTCTGGCTCTCCTGTTCTGTACATATCTTTTCTTGTAAGTGTATCATACCCATACATAACAAGAAGTTGTTGCCAGTTGCTAACTGTTTTCCTCTGCAGAGACACAAAAGTTGTCCCTTATCATTTTAAATAAGTGTGTAACACATGTTTTATTGACCATTGACAAGTTTCTTATTATCAGCTTGTTTTTGTCTATTATCTGTTGACATCTTGACAACATCATGATTCTTTCACCACGCAACAGTGTTGAACTATGCCTGATTTGTTACACTGAAACTGCACATATGTAAATATAAAACTCTTTAGTAATAATGAAGCAAGTGAAATGAAGCAAGTGTGAATACAGAAATATTGCAGCTTATTATCAAATGACTCTTCCATACCTATGTAATGACATATAAATAATATTTACATTCTCATTTTGTCTGACCATTGTTGTTAACTAGTTTAATTGTTCTAGTAAAAGTGTTACCATAAGAGTCAAGTAAGAAATTCTCCTTAATATATAATAGAATACTATAGTGATTAAGTTCAGTGACCTATATCTTTGATAAAAACAACATGCTACACACATTTGTTATTTACTAGTTCAGAACTGATATAGTAACTAATGTAACCATTGAAAGAAATGTATATTGTACCTGTAATAATATGAAATGTGTTGTACCTGTCATACAAGTAAATGTAATCTATGTTAATAATACTGGAAATTGAAAATCAGATACTTTTACTGATAACAACACACTTCATACCTGTTCCTGACAATGTTTATGATAGCCTATATTGAGGGGTCGGGTGGGAATTTTCCATATGCACCTAGTCAGTGATATATCTTAAAATATTTAACTGAACATACCAGTTATCTAATGTCACTGAAATCAGAACATTTTTATATTCTATTACTTGAACACTTAGCATCTGGTTTTTTGCCCACCCCAGGAACATACACATTATCAATCACACAATAACAATAAATCATCACTGCTTCATGTGTATAATCACTGCTTAGAAGCTCCTGACATACCATCATTAATGTAGGACAGGGGAGAGAAAGATGGGACATGATTGGAACATTCAAGTACTTAAAAGGGATAAATAATGTTGATAACCAAAGTCTCTTCAAGCTGACTGGCAAACATATCATGAGGGGGCACAGTCTTAAGCTTGAGGGTGGGAGGTTTTGGTGGGATGTCAGAACGCACTTCTTCCCACAAAGGGTGGTGAACACTTGGAATGCATTGCTAGAAGAGGTCACCTCATTAAAGACAGTGAGCAGCTATAAAAGAACCTGGTATATGCATGGGGGAAGCTAAGAATCATGCCTAGGGAGGATGGGAGGACTGCAGAGGGATAGCAGAGACATTACCTCAAGATACGGACCCTGCAATACGAGCAGACTTAATAGAACAAATGACCTTCTTCTGCTGCCTTCTTTCTATGCTCATATTTCCATATGTACATACTTATTCCAATCTATATCATCTACTTACTATGCATGACACACATTTAGATATATTCCAAGCAATGATTACTCACATGCAAGGATTGTATTGTGAGACTGATTTTGTAAAAAAATTTGAATCTTAATTGGCCCTTTCTCAGTTTCACCAATTGGCAATAAACCTTTTTTAAACTTAACCACATGTGCTGAGTCTTTACTGAACCATAACATTATAACATTACAATGTAACTGTTGTTCCTTTTAAGCATGCAGATCAACTGGAAGAAGTAGTACCACACACACATACATGTCCATGGGCTTATTTTTGCTATGGCTCTCCACTCGGTATGCACCACGTAGGCTAGTGCATGGTGCACTGCCTGACACAGGTCCCATAATTTCTAAGTGTATTAAGTAGTCTGTACCACCCTTAGTTTTCCTGTGCCTCTCCAGTCAGTGGGCAGTAGCTGCTGTAGCGATGTGTGGGACATCGCTATCTAAAGCTATGCAGCTGTGGCTATACACTCAGGATGCAGTAACTGCTATGTGTGCTGCAATTGCCTGGCTCAGCCCATGCAACTCCTAACTGTGATAACTTCACTGTACCTACAATTACAGAGGTGTGCCATTGATCTCCATTGCCTCATTGTTGTGTGGATCAGCACTCATGATGTAGTTTGAATTTGTGGGGCAGCATTAGCTGTCTAAACCCATGCAAATCCTAACTGAGCTAACTTTAGTATCCCTACAATCAGTGATGTCTACCATTGATGTCCATACCCTCACCTGTGTTGTGTATCCCCATTGATGATGCAGTACCTGCTGTCACGTTTGAAGACACATTGCCTGCCTGAATCCATTCAAGTGATAACTGTCCTAACTGGACTGTACCTGTAATCAGGGAGCTGTACAACTTATGTGCATTGCCTATCTTTTCCTGTGGCTGTTCACTCAGGATGAAGCAAGTGGTCTGCAAGTGCAGTCCCCCCCATGACAATGTTCATCTCCATGGGCTTTTTTGTTCTGTAGCTCTCCACTCAGTATGCAGTATGTGGGCTAGGGGTTCGGACATTACCTGACAGAGGTCCTGTAATTCCTAACTAAGTTAACTAGTATGTACCGCCCTTACTTTACCTGTCAGTCTGCAGTCAGAGTGCGGTAGCTGGTGTAGAGAGATATGCGACATTGCTACCTAAGTCCATGCAGCTGTGGCTGTACAGTCAGGATCAGTAACTAGTATGCATGGGAAAACTGCCTAGGTGAGCCCATACAAATCCTAACTGTGCTAACTTGTGTCTACCAATGATTACAGAGGTGTACCATTGATGTCCATTGCCTCAATCTTGCTGTGCATCAGTACTCATGATGCAGTACGAATTTTTTGGGGGGGAGCATTACCTGTCTGAGCCCACACAAACACTAACTGTGCTAACTTGAGTGTCCCTGCAATCACTGATGTCTGCTATTGATGTCCATACCCTTAGCTGTGCTGTGGGTCTCTACTGAGGATCCATTAACTGGTGTCACAGTTTGAAAAGGCATTGCCTGGCTGAGGCCATTAAAGTGATAACTCTGCTAACTACACTGTACCTGTAATCATGGAGGTGTACAACTGATCTGCATCACCCTTCTTTGCCTGTGGCTCTTCACTTAACATACAGCAAGTGGTCTGGAGGTGTAATCCCCTACCTCATGAGACTGTGCAACTCCTAAGTGTACTAACTTTTGTACACCTGCAATGCCACAGCTACATTGTTCATGTCCATGGGCTTATTTTTGCTGTGGCTCTCCACCCAGTATAGATATGTGGGCTAGGGGCTGGTTCATTAACTGACAGAGGTCATCTAATTCCTAACTGTGTTAACTACTATGTACCACCCTTACTTTCCCTGTGACTCTGCAGTCAGGGTGCATTAGCTACCTGCTGAACTGTGCAACATCACTACCTAAGGCAATAGAGCTGTGGTTGTACAATCACGATGCAGTAACTGATATATGTGATGGAATTGCCTGGCTAAGTCCATGCAACTCCTAACTGCTAACTGGAGTGTACCTACAATTACGCAGGTGTACCGTTGATGTCCATCACCTCACTTTTGCCATGGCTCACCACTCAGGATGCAGTATGTACTCAGACGGGGGGGCTATTGCCTGTACCATAGCATGCAAATTCTAACTGTGCTAACTTGACTGTGCCTACAGTCACTGAGCTGTACCATTGATTTCCACATCCTCAGCTATGCTGTGGGTCTCTGGAAGTGCAGTCCCTCACCCATTAGACAGTGCAACTCCTAAATGTGCTAACTTCTCTACAGCTGCAAAGACGAAGCTACACTATTCATGTCCATAAGCGTATTTTTCCTGTGGCTCTCCACTCAGTATACAGTATGTGGACTGGGGGTGGGGCATTACCTGACAGAGGTCCTATAATTCCTAACTGTGTTAACTAATGTGTACCACCATTAGTTTTCCTGTGGCTCTCCAGTCAGGGTATATTAGCTGGTGTAGCAAGGTGTGGGACATTGCTAACTAAGACCATACAATTCCTAACTGTGGTAACTTGTGTGCACCTTGAATCAGGAACGTGTACCGTTGCTGTACATGGCCTCAATTTTGCTGAGGATGTACGCTGAACATGCAGTATGTACTCTCAAGGACTGGGGATCTCTTATAGTACATTTAGACAGTTGTATTTTATTTCTGACACCTCCTGCTGATCGTCTGTGGTTAGTCCTGTTGCCTTGGTTCTCCCCCCTACTTCCATATGTGTGTGTGTCTCTGTGTGTCTGTGGTGCTCGGGGGGTGGGGGTGAATGCACATTTATGCTTTTGAACCCTAACACAGAATTTCTTCATTTCTGTCACTGTGTAACAACACTAACTGATGCAGTAAACAGAGTGTTTCTCTCTAATTTCCCTTCTTTTTGTAAGTCCATGCAACTCCTAACTGTACTATCTGGAGTGTACCTACAATTACACAGGTGTACTGTTGATGTCCATCACCTCACTTTTTCTGTGGCTCACCACTCAGGATGCAGTATGTACTCAGACGAGGAGGGCATTGCCTGTATCATAGCATGCAAATCCTAACTGTGCTAACTTGACTGTGCCTACAATCACTGAGTTGTACCATTGATGTCCACATTGTCAGCTATGCTGTGGGTCTCTGGAGGTGCAGTCCCCCACCCATTAGACTATGCAACTCCTAATTGTGCTAACTTCTCTACAGCTGCAAAGACGGAGCTACACTATTCATGTCCATAGGTGTATTTTTGCTGTGGCTCTCCACTCAGTATGCAGTATGTGGTCTAGGGGGTGGGGCATTACCTGACAGAAGGCCTATAATTCCTAACTGGGTTAACTAGTGTGTACCACCATTAGTTTTCCTGTGGCTCTCCAGTCAGGGTATATTAGCTGATGTAGTGAGGTGTGGGACATCACTAACTAAGGCCAAACAACTCCTAAATGTGGTAACTTGTGTGCACCTTGAATCAGGAACGTGTACCGTTGCTGTACATGGCCTCAATTTTGCTGAGGATGTACGCTGAACATGCAGTATGTACTCTCAAGGACTGGGGATCTCTTATAGTACATTTAGACAGTTGTATTTTATTTCTGACACCTCCTGCTGATTGTCTGTGATTGGTCCTGTTGCCTTGGTTCTCCCCCCTACTTCCATATGTGTCTGTGTGTGTGTGTGTGTGTGTGTGTGTGTGTGTGAGTGTATGTGTGTCTCTGTGTGTCTGCAGTGCTTGGGGGTGGGGGATGAATGCACATTTATACGTTTGAACCCTAACACAGAATTTCCACACTTCTGTAGCTGTGTAACAACACTAACTAATGCAGTAAACATAGTGTTTCTCTCTAATTTCCCTTCTTTTTAAGAATTACTCTGACAAATAGTGAATGTAATACAGAAGCAGGAGCACAGGGCACTTTGGGCCCCGCACTCCTGCCATGTGATGTCTTGTCACATAGTAACACAGTGCCCACAAACACAAATGGTAATGAGCATGGTGACGCAAAGCAAAACACAAAGTTAAACAGTACTGAGAAATACTGAATGTAATACAGCGACGGGAGTGCGGGGCCCTTCGGACCCTGTGCTCCTGCCATGTGATGTCTTGTTACAGAGTAACACAGTGCCCACAAATGCAAATGGTAATGTGCATGGTGACACAAAGCGAAACACAAAGATAAACAGTACTGTAGACACAAATGGTTAAAATAACACAAACACAAGCACAGATGAAAACACAAAGGGTAACGCACAAGGTGGCAGAGACAGGAACAGTAAGTGAAATGGGTATGGAACCACAAGCAGAACCATTAAGGGTAACAATAATGTAAGCGCACACACTGGTTTTCCCCAAAAGCTGCATAGAGAAACACAGTGAGTACAAAGAATGTATACATAATAATGGCTCTCGGAACAGAAAATGAGGACTTGGAATACTAAATTGCTTATATCTCAGGAACCATATGACATAGAAAAAAATCTAAGAGTCATATGATTTATCACTTTCCTGGCTTAGGGGGCTAAGAATTTTTCCGACAAAAAGTCTGTATCTCGCACCGGTTCCGAGATACGGGCCCTGAAAGGTGTGCAAATGCAGTAATGTTATCCTATTGGAAAAAAAGAGAAGTTCGGAGTACCATAACTTTGCCTCCCTGTAATATTTTTTCACCAAACCACCAAAAGGCACATCTGTGGAATGTTGACTTTCTTCAGTCCAAATTTCAGTCTAAATGACCAAACCGTTATTTTGCAGCAGGGTGACAAAGAATTCCTGTCATGCAGCGGATGCCACAATGTTAGTCTATGGGAAAAAGTGTCAACTTCAGAGTATGCATCAATGCAATATTTTGTCACCAAACCACCAAAATGCACATCTCTGAGATGTTGGCTGCCTTCCCTTCAAATTCCAGCCCAAAAGAACAAACCGTTCATTTGCAGCAGGGTGGCAAAGAACTGCTGTCATTTTGGCCATAATCTGAAAAAGTAGCGTCGCAATTTGCGACAGCTTTTGCAAGCATTTGCAAAAGTGTAGTGTGTGCGACACTACTTTTTTCAGAAATTGAAAAAACATATTTCTAGGGCATTTAACCTCAAAATAAAGACATGCCTAGCATCCTCAGGGTCTGACTAGGTAAACACAAAAAGAATTGTGTTGCTAGAGGGTCCCAAATTTAAATGCCAAGCATTTTTCTGATCACTAACTGAAAACAAAATGGCTGACTTGCAACACTACTAGGGCCATTTGAGAAAGTAAAAAGTGCATTTGCGACACTGTCAAACTTTTTGTTAACTTTTTCCATTGACTTATAATGGGAAATTGTTTTTTGAATAACTTTTGAGCTGTTTAATATTTTTTCACAAAATCTTCAAAAGGCACATTGGGGACCCCGGCCACAAGTTCCCTGAAGATTTCAGACTGGTCTGCAAACCGTGCGACCTGTAGAGATGAGCAAAGAATTCAAAAAAGCGTAAATGTGCATGCAGATAACGCTTAATAACTCCGCAGCTGTATATCCGACCACTACGAAAGTTGGCAGAGCCCAAGATATATGGTTCTTGATCAAGTATTCCAAATTTCAGGCAAATCTGTTGAATGGTTGCAAAGTTATTAAGGTGCAAAATTTTAGGTTTAACATGTAAATGGCTCCTCAACCCTAACTATGGTAGCACTACTGTGCTACCATAATATATGTATTAAAAATACACAAACATATATATATATATATATATATATATATATATGTATTTTCTAGGTGGGGGTTGACACATATATATACATGTACTCATTGTGTTGTTTTATATCACAGGTCACATACTGTTGGTGGGCACATTACAGTGCTTGATGAGAAATTTTGGCATTGAAATTGGAAATGGAATGCTCTCAAGCCAATGAAGGTGAGTATTTTTTTTTTGGGGGGGGGCATATTTTTGCAAATAGGTCTCATTAATGGTTTATTATTTGGTTACTTCTTCACAGATTTCATCTGCATCCTTCTCCAGTCTGGTAATGATGATCATGGTCATTGATTAAAATGACTTCTGCTTGTTGCATTTCTGCCCCAGCCTGGGGAAGGGGCATGATGCTGAAGAAGTTCTTTGGATAAGGCAACTATGACACAACAAGCATCTGGATGTTTCCTGAAAAAAGAAATGAAGGATTTATTACAACTTGATTGCAGCAGTAAGACATTGGCCCAGATATTCAGACTGCACCTGGCAATGGTGCAAGCATGGGTGCAGTGCATCTGGGATGTGCTGGGGCCAAGACCAGGTGATATTCAATGGTGATGCACCATGGCGCAGCACCGTTGAATATGGCATGGAATGCACACAGCGCAGTGACAATGCGCATGGTGCAGTGACATTTCATTGGCGCAAGCCACAGACAGGGAGCACAGGGATGCATCAGCACAAATGCAGTTGCGCAGGGTGCAGCACCTGTAATATTCAGAAAAGGGCATGCAAATGGGGCCATAATATATGCAAGCTGCAAATGAGAACATTTACATGTCATTATGACCCCATTTGCATGTGTTGTGCAGGGCAGCCTGGCAAAATGCACCTGGCACCATGCACAGAATGATGTGTGAAATGAGGGGGTCCTGGGGCATCCCCTGCCCCATAGCTGCAATCATGGGTAACATGATAGAAATACACAATCCCTGGTAGTCTAGTGGTACCCCCCTCCTTCCCATAGCCTGCTCATCAGTAAAATGACATACGAACTGTCCCTGGTAGTCTTGTGGCTCCCCCCCCTGCTCCCAGCCCCAATCACTGGTAGACTGCAACATTGCAATCCCTGGTAGTCTAGTGGCCCCTTCACCTTGCCCGTAACCCGATCATGGGTAATCCCTATGAAATTTACTCTCTGGTGGTCCAGTGGCACCCTCTACCCCTCCCATCCACACAGGACCCCCTTGCCCAACCAGCCCCCCCATCATTGATGAGTGGCTGCAATTCACCTGCATACCACCTGGCTGCCCAACCACCGAATGACAACTTACATTATGGGCTGTAAGCCCATTGGTCCACATTGTGGCTCAATGACCTTGCAGGGCATACTGTACTAGATAGTCAAAAACATGTGAAGGAAGTCATTCACATATTTGTGGCTGTCTAGTACAGTATGCCCTTCAATGCCATTGGTCCATAGTATGGACCAATGGGCTTACAGCCCATACTGTAAGCTGCCAGTCAGTGGGCGGGCAGCCGGGTGGTATGCAAGTGGTTGCAGCTACCCACTGATGATGGGGGAACCAGTGGGCAGGGGGTTATGTGTGGGTGGGAGTCCCACAGGACCACCAGGGAGTATGTTCCATAGGGGTTACCCACAATCGGAGTTACAGGCGGGGTGAAGGGGCCACTAGACTACCAGAGATTCTACTGTTGCATTCTACCTATGATCAGGGCTGGGGGTGGGGGGAACCACTAGACTACCAGAGATAGTTTTTATGTCATTTTACTGGTGATCACAGCTATGGGCAGGGAGGAGGTACCACTAGACTACCAGGGGTAGTATTTACATCATTTTACCACTGATTGTGGCTATGGGGAGGGGGGACCCACTAGACTACCAGGGACCATATGGATGCTTGTGGACGGTGTTCTGGTTGGGCAGGTGGGAACCCACAGCTAGCGGCTGCTGTGTTGCACCCTGCAATACAGTGGCCTGCCTGTGGGTGGCCAGCAGTTGTTCCTGGTTTTTCTTAGTACAACTTTGCACCCAGGTTTGTGGCTCAGCTAGGAGTTGTGCCAGCACACGCGCCGCACATCCTCGGCTGAATATTGGGATGTGACGAATATGTATGGGCATGCCTCCTTCAGATGCACCGCATACAATTGCAGTGCACCCCGGTGCATAGGAATTGGTGCTGCACAAATGTCCCTTTTGAATATCGCAGCAGGGCGCATTGCAGGGTTGTGCCAGGCACAACCGAGTTGCGTCAGGTGCATCCCGTTGAAGATTCGGGCCATTATGTTTAAGTCGTGGCTATTCCACCACGGGTATCTGGATTAACACAGATAGCAAGCTGTCCCACTGCAGCCATCAGATCACAAATTAATTTGGTACAGGGCTGTGTAACAAATACACTGTGCCAGTATTCCTGCGTCTCAACTCAAGTTTCAACTCTGTCATAGCTGCACAGCTGAAAACTTGGAATACAGTACATGATATGCTGCAGAAATATTTTTTGTGATGTACATGTCACCTAGTTGATGAATCATCAGTCTGATTTGTTGCACTGTTATGAAAAAAAAAGGAACAGATGAAATAAAATTAACATACTTACCAGTATGGATTGGAAATGGATATTCCATAGGTTCCTGTAGACAGTACTGCTGCTGTACTATTGATACAGACCTTCAGCGAAGGAGAGTCATTTGTTGTTAACCTGGAAAAAAACAAAATAAATTGACCACATGTGTTTGACCATTGCAGCTCAGAAAAGCAATAGCAAATAAAACACACAGCTAAAGGGAGTTGAATAGCATGAAAAACATTAGTGCACATACTCACTTTATAGTTTTAATAGTAAAAAGCCTTGTGCCTGTGGCTGATAGATGTGGTCTCCTGTTCAACTCCCTCTGCCTTGGCATGGTCAAGACATGTAATGGAAAACATTGTCACAATGGTGGTGAGTGGTGGTGGTGGACTGGTGGTCATAGCTGAGGCACATGATGACATTCCTTTATCTTCCTGCATCTGATGGTGGTGGTGGCAGTTGTGAACAGCGGTCTTATCTCTTACGGAGGTGGACGGGTGGTAGTCCAGGGGGACACATGGTCACATTCCATATGTTAGCAGTTGCGAACAGTGTTCTTATCTCTTATGGTTCTGGACAGGTGGTAGATCAGGATGACACACTGTCACATTCCCTATGCTGTCAGTGGTGAACAGGTAACAGTGATGTGGTAGTCCAGGGGCCAGGATATATTGTGCTCTGTGTTATAAATGTGACATGACATATGGAATTTGAGTCGCTATGAGTGGGACACTGATTTAACTTTATGAAAAAGAAAACATGTATCATACAAGAAATGTGCAGCCTTTTAACCACTTAAGTTAAAACCTGCCAACATTAACCTCATCATCATTCATCATTCTCATAAAGAAAGCTGCCCTCGCAGTCTTCTCTGTCTGAATGACCACGGGGAAATTCTTTCTCCATTGTGTTATCAGCTGCATCAGTAGTAGGCCATTTCATGCTGCCACTGCCACCAGTGATGGTTCCTTTCTACAGCATCAGCTAAACCATGACTATTCCAGGATACGAATACTGAGGTTGCAGTCTGAGCTGGTATGTGCCTCTCATTCATTTTTATGAATGTCAGCAAACTGACATTTGCAGGAGAGAGGTCTGCATGATGATCCCGAGCTATTGCACCTGATGAGCTGAATATCCTCTCGACACTCACACTGGAGGGTGGGCATGTCAGGTACTTCATTGCCACAGCGGTCAGCTCTGGCCATTCACTGACTTTTCCACTCCAGTAGAAAAGGGAATCATCAGTGATTGACAGATTGCTGTTTTCAGACACATATGACTCAACCATTCGCTGTGCTGCTTACTCCAGGGTTTGATGCATCATTTGCTTCTCCAGAATCATTTATGTCACAAATCCTCACTTGGAACAAAGCCTTCCAAAGTGGGTTAACGCCAATCGCTGTTGATGACAGACCACCTGGAACTTCAGTCTCCTTCCACTTACAGGAAATACTTGATACTACTCCTCCAGGTTCACCTTCAGCCTGATTATGTTGCTGAGGTCTGCTGATCTTGGCACATGACTTCTGTGCCCCATGAACCAAGTGCACCAGTTGCCCACTGACAGTTTTTTTCCTGTTCAGGCCTGCCCTCCAGTACTGAGGCAATTCCATGTTTGTATCATGGGTCCAGCATTGTTGCTATTGCAAATTTGCCACTATGCTGAATGCTCAAGATGTGATGATTCTGGTCAAATAATGTCAGCATGTGTTTCAGCAACACACTGCTAGCACTGTCTCCGGGCAACATCAAAGCTATGCTATACATTCACCAATGTCTGCCTCAGCACCTGTAGCAGTGGAAATGATTGGCTAATGGAGGCAGACTCGCCACTCACTGCCTGTGTGGCATGTTCAAAAGGCCTCAAGATTGTTATTACGGAGTCCATGAGGCACCACTGTTCAGTCATCATAGACATAGAGACCCTGGAACTATCATGGCTAGTGTGCATGACAAGATATTCTGAGATGGCTTTTTTACTGTTCATACAACCTCTCTGCCATGTATAAAGTGGAGTTCCACCAGGTGACAGTTTCCAGCTTCAAGCGGTGCTGCAGGAGACTGTTTCAGATCTGCAACTGCCGAAGTTGGTCATGGGCCTTTGCAGACCATGAAAAGTGAGAACAGATACAGCGTGCAACTGTCAGCATTTCCTTTATATCAGGATGCTGCAGAAACTCCTGCATCACAAGATTTAAACAGTGGGCCATGCATGGAACCTGAAAAAAGCAACCATTTGTGATGCATTTCAGCATTGTCACTTGCTAAGAACCCAGCTCTCAGGGACAGGAGGTTCGGCCACCTGTCAGTTTATGTCAGTACCAGGTCCAACATGTTTCCATCAGTGTGTGAACAGGTCACATTGTGCATAGCAATCATTGCATGCTGTCGAATTTCTGGAAGATTGCTGCCACAACACTCCACCTTACTACACTGATTATTCACACTACCAACAGCACAAACAACCCCCAGCACCTGTGCCCAGTATGCAGTTATATACAAATATGAACTCCCCACTGTTTTGCCACTTGTCCACATATCTATACCTAAATGGATGAATGGAGAGGAGGAATGTTGAAGGGCATGTCTTACTGAGTCAGACACAGTACGGTACAACTTGGGGACAGCATGGGTCTAAAAGTATGTCTTGGATGGGACTTTCCATTTTGGACAGGCACATGCAGCAAACCGCAGGAACCCAGAATTCTCCACAAAGGAGAAGGGCGAAAGATCAATTGCCAGCATTTCAGCTACAGCTGCATTAAGTTCTCATGACATTGTATGATTGGGTGGGTACTTCAGCTTATGTGCAAAAACACTGTAACATGGGCTGACTTAAATGTTTTATATGGGGTGTGATGACAAATGGTTCTGCTCTGCAAATCGCAGGGGGTGGAGTGTTGACGTGTGATGAAGATGGTTGCACAGGTGATGACAAACCCAGAAATGCAGTAATTTCCCACATTTACCAACAGGGGTTGATGTATCACTTGCACTAGACATACTGCATTGACCACCACCACTACCAAAACTGCTTCTCTCACCACCACTGGACATGATTTCAAAATCATTCAGCTCCTCCACCTCATCATGCCTGTAGCAATCTTCTGCTGTTATTTCATCAATTCGGCACACATTTAATTTTCTATTTGATGCTACAGTCATGGAAGGGAACAACATGCTTATTATCATTGATGATAAGGATGAATGCCCCACTGTGGCACAGGTGTTAGCTGCCATCTTGTGCTAGATCCACAGTGCCATATGCCTGTTCTTAAGATGTGTATGCTGTCCCCCTTTGCCCAGATGTCTTCCTTTTTTACCTCAACTCACACACACCTGGCAAACCTGGCAGATTGCAATGGACTCATCATTTGCAACTTGCACAAAAAATCCCAAACAAGGGATTGTGATGCTCTAGTTTTAACATGTCCTCCCCTGATGCTGCTTATAGGACTCCAATTTTTTAAGTCAAGAAGTGGGGAGTGTACTACATGATTTTTCAGGAAGGACACACTTGAATTGCAACTGACCACCACGACTACCTATCATTATTACTGGGTCATCATCATCAACTGAAACTGGTATATCACAAATTTTTACAGGGGAGGGGAATGCAAACAGATCCAGACACAACCACCTTTAATTTATTTTTCTCTGGTTCCCAACAGTGGTCACTGACATCACCATCATATTCATCAACATCATCCACATCTTCTGCTTGGATGCTGGCATGTGGACTGCATGTTGCAACCACAGCAACATCATCATCATCAGCACCACCATCATCTGAAAGTTTTTCACCACACTATAAATCACTGCATGGCAAATGCATGACCTGAACTGCGGTGGAAGAAATGTGACATTGTGTGCTATCATTGACATGATGATCAGAATCCTCTTGTTCAATAACTGGGATGTGTGGTAAACTCAGGTACTGGAGGAGGGGGGTTTCCCTGAGTAAGATAGTCAGGGTAGAGCTGCAGCTGATTCGGCTGATTGGCTGCAACTGCACAGACAGAAGAGCTTTAAAAATAGGAAGGAAAAGCCAGCAGGCAGTTGCTGCAGGGGTAGAGGGCTGACAAGCTGCCTGGATGTGTTCCAGATCAGGAGTCCCTTAAGCAACCCTCAGGAGATTGGTCTCCTGAATTAAGACAAAAAGAAAAATGTATTTTTATTGTGAGTTTTCCATTTTACTGTTTGTGTTCTTCTAGAAAGTCTAGCCTTCTGGAAAAGGGGATTTCTAGTTAGTGCCGGGGATTATTTATACGGCACTCCCACACAGAGCTAGTCCTCTTTATTTCTGTTTTTGTATCATTTTCCCTGGTGGGGCTTAAAAAGGAAAGGGCAGAAGTCCAAACTTCTGTGTTACCAGCCATACTGACGAATTAAAAATATACCTAGTTGGTTTGATGTTAACAAACTGGTCTTCCTGAGACTCAACCACAGCAAAGCTGAACCTGAATCTCGTGGCGAGGTTGTGTCTTGTCACACATGGTGTCAGAGGTGGGATACAGGTCAGCATAGAATTTGGCTGGAATCCAAACCACCCCAGAGTAAAGGAGACCAGGCATGGAGGACATGGTGAAAACCTTGATCCAGGCTACTGCAGCCCATCAGAAAGCTACCTGGGTTCAACAAGAGACGAACCAATTGCTGCTCACACAGACAGCCCAGGACCATGCTGTCCTCCAGGAAATGGTAAAGCATCTCATTGAGACCATGCCAGGAGAAGGTCACCCGGCAGGGCCTACCCCAGAGGGTTACCAAACTATATGGGCTTCCCACTGTCTGCAGAAAATAACAATGGCTAATGACATTGAAGCATATTTGCTCACCTTTGAAAGGACAGCTACTCATGAGTTATGGCCTCAGGATCAGTGGGCCAGCATTTTAGCTCCATTTTTGTGTGGCGAGGCCCAGAAAGCATATTATGATCTGGATGAGGGAGTTGCCACCAACTATCCAAGACTGAAGGAAGAGATCTTGGCCAGTGCTGGCATGACTCCAGCCCTTTGAGCCCAGAGGTACCACAGCTGGAGATTCCAGGAGTCAGCAAAGCCTCGGTTGTAGATGTACGACCTTCTCCACTTGGCCAAGAAGTGGTTGTGACCCAAGCTGCATAGTGCTGCCAAAATCATGGAGCTCCAGGTAATGGACCAGTTCCTAAGATGACTACCACCCAGCCTATGACAATGGGTGGGACAGGCCGACCCCGCTTCCTGTGATGAACTGATCACCTTGGTGGAGTGGCATTATGCCATGAAGGAACTTTCCCCAGACGTTGGGGTCGGCTACCCCCGGGACTTGGGACAGACTCCAAACCAGAGCTATTGACCCCCTGAGAGGTTGGACTGGACAGGACCAGGGAGAAGTATCACCGAAGAGTGGTCCAAGGCCATGAAGGGACTTTCGGGTTTGAAAATAGAGGGGGATATGGCCACCCCTAGAAGCCCAAAGGGTCCAGGGTCACCCCAAGAATGCTACCACTGTTATGGGTGTGGGGAGCTGGAACATGTAATTGTCAACTGCCCAAATGGGGTCGAACCAATGCAGTGTAACTGGGGTGGGTCCCCACAGAGTGATTGCCATTTGATTAATGTGGTAGGGGTAGTCGCCACTTCTCACCAATTTACCCGGGTTGTTAAGGTAAATGGACATGCCGTTATGTCCCTTGTTGACTTGGGGAGTGAGGTCACCCTTATAGTTTGCAGTTTGGTGCAACCCTCCCAAATTAATTTCCAGAAACGTACAGGGATCACCTGTGTCCATGGCACAGCGTTTAATTACCCCACAGCACTAGTTACCGTGGAAGCACAGGGGGAGGAGAGGCAGGTTATGGTAGGGGTCCTCCCTCGATTGACACATCCTGTCCTGATGGGTCGAGATTTCCTGGGGATTGAGACATTACTCCATGAGGGGGGAACCCATGAGGCCAGGGCTCTGGTAACCGAGGCTATGCTAGGAATCTCCGAGGGGTCAGAGGACTCACCCGATTATTTCTCTTATGGGCATTGGGACCCTGAGTTGTATGGGGAAGCAGTAAAGTCCCAGAAATCATGAAAGAAATGCAGGGATTGTAAGAAGTTAGGGACCAAGATACTGGCTGTCAATGGCAGGTCCATGCTGGTGGGAGGTAGAACCCCACTCCCAGAAGGACGACAAGGAGAGTGCTCTGGTGTCCAAGGGGAGAGTTGTAAGGAGGAAGAGGAGGACCCAGAAGCAGAGACAGAGTCAAATCCCCCTGAATTGAGTACCCTCAGGTTAGCCTCCAGGAACTTTGGTCGGGACCAAATAGATGAGCCTGTCTTTCAGAATATCTGGTCAGAGGTTGTGGAGATTAACAGGGTGCTGGTAAATGGCAAAGCCAAGGAACCAGGACAATATTTCACATTAAATAATGACCTCCTATACAGAGTGATACCAGATGAAGAACCTGATGTGGAACAGTTGCTGGTCCCCCGCCAGCACAGGAAGGTGGTACTGGATTTGGCACATGCTCACGTTCTCAGAGGACACCTTAGGGTCAAAAAAATGGTGCGCCATGTACTCCGAAGATTCTACTGGCCTAGAATTTACACCGAGGTAAGGAGGTATTGTGCTTCGTGCCCAGAATGCCAGTTGGCATCCCTGCGGCTGAAGTTAAGAGCCCCATTGGTGCCCTTGCCAATCGTCAATGAACCCTTTGCAAGGATTGCGATGCACCTGGTAGGCCCTTAGACAGGTCAGTCTGGGGCCACCAACATATCCTAGTCATCATATACTATGCTTCAAGATATGCGGAAGCGATCCCACTAGGTAACACGGCCACAAAGATGATTGCCTGAGAACTCATTCAAGTCTTCATGAGAGTTGGATTCCCAAAGGAGATACTGACGGACCAGGGTACTCCCTTTGTCTCACGTTTAATGAAGAAGCTTTGCAGACTCCTCCAGATCCAAGCCCTGAGGACTTCAGTGTACCACCCCAAACAGATGGTCTGGTCAAACGATTTAATCAGACTTTGAAGGGGATGTTATGGAAGTCATGAGCCGAGAAGGAAAGAACTGGGACTTACTCCTTCCCTACTTAATGCTCTCTATCCGATAGGTCCCACAGGCATCCATCAGATTCTCCCCCTTTGAGTTGTTATATGCTCACTGACCCAGGGGTATCCTCGATGTACTAAAGGAGGACTGGGAAGAGCAACCTCCACAAGGAGCCAATGTGATTGGGTATATCTACCAAATACAGGAAAGGTTGGCCTGGGTCACTCCTATTGTCCGGGAACACTTAGAAAAGGCCCAAGAGACCAACGGACTTATTATGACTGTCAGCCGAGGATCCGGAAGTTCCAGCTGGGGGGATCGGGTGATGGTCCTGGTTCCCACAGTGGAAAGCAAACTGCTCGCCAGGTGGCAGGGTCTGAACAAGGTCGTGGAAGCTGTTGGTGATGTGAACTATAAAGTAAGCCAACATGATCACAGGAAGAAGTTCCAAATATACCAAATTAACCTCCTGAAGGTGTGGCAAGACCGGGAGGCCTGCTGTGTTTCGTTGGCCATAACCCTGGCAGAAGGTAAAACTGAGGGGCAAGTCCATATCTCATGCGAGCCGTCTCTGACACAGTACAAAGAAGCAGTGGAAATGGTTCAGCGAAATGGGGATGTGTTCTCCAAATGACCTGGTCGGACGGTCGCAGCCTACCATGACATTGTGACAGCTCCAGGAGTAAGGATAAGGGAAAGACCCTACCGTATCCCAGAGGCCAAGAGGAAAGAAATCCGAGCTGAAGTCGAGAGGATGTTGAAGCTCGACGTCATAGAAGAGTCTCATAGTGAATGGTCGAGCCCCATCATCCTCGTGCCAAAACCAGATAACATTTGGAAGTTTTGTAATGATTTCAGAAAACTAAATGAGGTATCGCAGTTTGATGCATATGCCCTACCTAGGGTTGATGAACTGATCAACCAGTTGGGGAAGGCCAGATATCTCTCCACCTTCGACCTTATGAAAGGATACTGGCAGATCCTACTCACAAGGGCAGCCCAGGAGAAGACCGCCTTCATCGTCCCGGGGGGTTTATACCACTACAAAGTCCTCCCATTTGGTTTGCATGGAGCACCTGCGACCTTTCAATGCATGATGGACCGACTGTTGCGCCCACACTCTCACTATGCTGCTGCCTACATCGATTATGTGGTCATCCATAGTACGGACTGGGAAACTCATCTTCAGAAGGTCGAGGCTGTACTAGATATGTTACAAGAAACTGGGTTTACAGTGAATCCCACCAAATGTAAGATTGGCTTGTCAGAAGCAAAATACTTGGGCTATGTGGTTGGACAGGGATTGGTGAAACCCCAAGGGAAGAAGGTAGAGGCATTCCAAAACTGGCCCCAACCAAACAAGAAGAAGCAAGTGAGGGCTTTCCTAGGGTTTGTCGGTTACTAACGGAGGTTCATCCCTCACTTTGCAACTTGGGCCACTCCATTAATGGAGTTAACCAGGGTGAGAGCACCAGACATTATGAGGTGATCAGAGACAGTGGATGGGACATTCACTGACCTCAAGATGGCCCTCTGTTCTGATCCGGTACTGGTTTCCCCAGATTTCGATGAAGAATTAATTCTGCAAACAGATGCCTCTGATGTTGGATTGGAGGCAGTACTCTCCCAGATGTCACAGATGTTACTGGGGAGTATGACATCATCTACACTGTCACTCACTGGCACTGCTTCACACTCCACTATATTTATGGACACAGTAGACTGGTCAGAAGTGGAACTTGAGGCAGCAATACTCATACCACCACCAGCTGGGACAACATAATCTCCTTCAACTCTGAGTGAAGCTACTGATTGTGCTGTAAAAAACATTGAAGGAGAAATACCTTTCCTCACATCAGCAATGTACTTCTGTGACTGCGTACTACTACCATGCCCACAGACAATCTTACCACTGGCAGCAGTGCCATGGTGAGAAATAGCTTTGCTTGCACGTCCCATTGTGGGCAATTTGGAGAATCAACAAGAATATTCTAAACAAATTTAGATTTTGGAATGTTCACTCTGGTTGGGGGCTGAGGGAGATGCTGAATGTGATGCCAAAAAAACAACTGTTGCTTCAACGAGAGATACAGACACAAAGTCACAAGAAGTTCAACAACACCTTAACTAACCAGTGGTGCTCTCAAGTCACAAACAATCCAATCTGTAAAAGAATACCTTTTGCCAGTTGGGGGGGAGCACTGACTGCAGATTACAGCAGTGCAAAACCAAAAAAAGATACCACAATAGCACTACAAATTCACACAGGTGCAGTGGATAGCAGGTTCACACTGCTGCACCTGCAATTACACTGTGGCACAATAAAAGGTGTATTATTTGATGTCACGCACCTCACACATACTCACACATATTGTCTACAAGTAATGCATAGCAAATTGAAAACTTCAGTAATCTACAATGTATTTTAAACAACCTGAAATTATTAATCAATCAATCAAATCTTTATTTTACCAGGCGAACATCATTGAGCAACGCTCATTTTCAAGATGGACCTGGACAAAACATATAGTCACCCTTACATTGAACAAAAGTCAAGGGCTAAAATAGCATATAATTACAGAGACTAGATGATCCCATCAGTAGGCCTAGACACATTATTTACAGTGTATACACATTTCATTGGTCAACAGCAGAGTAAATGGTATAATCAGGGTTAGACATAGTATTTACAGTATATATAGACATTTCCTTGGTCCATACTAGATTAAATGATGCAATCAGGAGGACTAGCCATAATACGTACATTATATAGATTTCCCACGGTCAATGAGCTGGTAAGATAACTGTGCTCAAATAAAGGAATTCAAGCCCAATGCTACCAATGGAGGGAGGACAGTGGTAAATACAGTACCGTATGATGTTGTGATGAGTGGTGGAAGAAGATAGGGCAGTAAAGGGGTATGGGGAGGAAGCGCCAGTAATTGAAGCAATATAGAAGTCTATGAAGAGCTGGGCATTACAGCAATTTTAGAGCATGATCTTGGGGAGGTACTGTAGGGAGAAGACATTGAGGACATAGACAGCTGGTTCAGAGGAGCATATTTTCTGAGCATCTACCTGATGGGTAGCTGGGGTGGGGGGGTAGTACTAAAGTTATAGAGTAAGCTTCAGTTCTAAATTCATAATGTAAGCCACGTTGAATGAAGATCAAAGCTGCAGAAATAATGAGTACTGGTAAGTGCTAGAGGTGTGGGTGGGAAAAAGAGTGGCGAATAACCAGCACTTTGCCCCCAGTTTTCTAAGACGGGAACAAGACTGTTTTAATGATAACAATTACAGGATTCCTTGAAAAAGAAGGCATAGCTTGTTTTAAAGGCAGCTACTGACAAAGGGTGAACTAATTTCAAGGATTTTTGTATCTGATTCCATAACAAGGGGAGCATATGACTTATTGAGGCCCTACCAAATCGAAATCTCACCTTGGGGACAAGCAGTGAAATAAAGGCGGAGCTTCTTAATGAGTACTTGCCAACTGTACAATAAGGCAGGCAATCTGAAATATACTGGGGCAGCTTACTGGAGATAGCTCTGAATGTCCATATGATTGAATTTCTCTGCCGTCTAAATTTAAGAGATGACCACCCCACCTCTGTGTATAAGGAGCAATGATGAGTTGAGTAGGGGAGACCTGTGATAAATCTTAAGGCTTTGTGGTAAAGGGTATCAAGTTTAGAGAATGCAGCGGTCGGTCCCTGACAGTACACGAAGTCTGCGTAGTCCAGAAGGGAAATGAAGGTGAACTGAACCAGGCTCATTTTGGCCTCTCTTGTCAGGAACTGGTTTATCCTGTAAAAAAGACCTAGTCTCTGCCTGAGCTTTTTTAGCAACTCTTCTATGTGGTTGTTAAAGGATAACCTATGGTCAATCCAGACACCCAGGTATTTGAACTTAGCCACAAATTCCAAGGGTTCTCCCAGTAATGTAGTGATCTGAGGGGATGTTATGGACATGGCATCGTATGCACGAGGCGAGAATATCATTGTTTTGGTCTTTTTTGCATTTAGTAATAGTTTCTGATTTAACAGCTGTAATTGCAGTAGGTTAAACTCACTCTGCAGAACATCGCAAGCAGCAGTGGGAGAGGGTCCTTCAGCATAGAGCACCATGTCATCTGCAAAGAGGTGGATGTTGGCAGTTTTGATATTGACATCGATTTTATTAATATATATTGTGAATAGAAGAGGACCCAATATGGAACCCTGCGGTACTCCTCTCAATAGAGGTTTTAAAGGAGAAAATCCCCTTCTGCCTTGACCTGCTGGCATTATGCACTGCTGCACCAGGTCCTCCAGATCACAACAAATACAATCAGCAAAAAAAGTTAACAATTACTGAAAATATTACTGTGTGTACATTAACACAGTCAGTTATACAAGAAAAATACAACCAAAATACAAAGAACTCCCTATTTCTCCTACTTAAGTCTATGTGCACCACAGATTTTCCCCTTCCCCAAAGCACACTTCTACAATCTCTCAGTGCACAGACAGAATGTTGTACATTAACATTCAAAATCCACACACAGACAACAAAAGCTCGATGATATGAGCACAGGGGGGTTTCCTACAATCGATGAACTTAAGTTTCAGCAAAAAAAATGACTCAAAAAGGCTTTTTTAACAGCTTTTAGAAGGTTTGAATCACAGAGAGCTCTCAGAGCAGACTGTCTCCAACAGCTTCCTACACACACTACCCCAAACTGAGGCTGTGCAGAACAATCTAGATCCCATGTGACCAGAAATCCTATGAATCACTGCAAAATCCATCTTTGGAGATTAAAATAAGGTGAAGCTCTCAGAACAGACTGTCTCCAACAGCTTCCTACACACTACCCCAAACTGAGGCTGTGCAGAACAATCTAGAGCCCATGTGACCAGAAATCCTATGAATCACTGCAAAATCCACCTTTGGAGATTAAAATAAGGCGAAGTGAGGCGAAGTACATTGTTCTCAATGTACCTCGCCTTAATTTTTGTGGAGTAGTGGTTTGGGGAAGGCGGAATAACGCGAAGTCATTGTTTTCAAACTACTTCACGTTACCTCCTCTGACACAAAGTACTCCGCTTTTTGCTGCGGAGCACTCCACAAACCTATCTTCACTCCATGAATTGCTCCACGGAGCAAACTGAGCCCACCTCGCCTACCACTAACACCATGAAAAATTATTTTGATGAAGAATATGGCATTTCCAGTATCATTAGACTAAGGGCTGGTAGAAACAAACATTTACATTCTGTTACCTTGCCCAAACAAATGACCATTGTGAAAGATATTGAATTTCAAAGAAGGCAAACAATGTTTTCATTTCTGTCATGAAGAAGTATAGAAAAGCAGGGAAATGCAACACTCAGCACCCTGACTGTCAGACAGAGGCAGATTTCAAAAACTTAAAAACTCAACTGCCCCATCACTAGACACAGCCCTAGTACTGCCTAAAAACGTCTGGACAGATCTGTAAATTTTTATGGCAAATAGACAAAAGGAGGATGAAAGGGAACTAAAACAACACTTTCCAAATAAAAAGGAATGAAAATGGTATTGAATACATCACTCTGCCTCATAACCTAGAGATTAAAAATCATACTGTAAAGATGTGAGCAAACTGAATCAGACTTCTCTTTGAGACTTTGATTTTGCCCAATCCAATAACCTTCTCTCATTTGTGCTTTCATATGAAAATATCTCACTAAGTGCCACCTCGATGTCACAGCATTCTTCTTACATCGTTAAAGAGCTGCACAAAACATACTTGACAAGGACCCAGTATGGTACTTGAGAGAACCAATGGGCATAAACTACATCTCTTCATTGATGCCTCATCTGTTTACTAAAGCTGGACTCGCCAGTAGGCACACCAACAGGAACATCAACTATTGTCTCAGGTCCACAGTTGTCCAGATACAGTCAAAGAAACACAGAAACAGATTTTGACAGCAGATAAGGACTGACTGGCCCACCTAGTCTGCTCATTTCCCTACCTACTTAAACTCCAGATCCTAAATGATCAGCAGCTTACCCTGTCTTTCCTATCACTAGGGTTGCCTTCTGTCTATCCTATGCATTCTTGAACTCACCAATCATTTTAACCTCCATGACGTCTGCTGGGAGGCTGTTCCATGCATCCATGACCCTTATAACAGCCTCCCAGCAGAGGTCATGGGGCTAAAATGATTGATGAGTTCAAACATGCATGAGCTAGACAGAAGGCAACCCTAGTGATATGAAAGAGATGGCCTTGAATCCTGACAAATAATCTCCATCACAGGCCACAGATCCAAAATCAGCCTTCAAGCCTACTGGGCAACAACACTTCAGAACAGGAGAAACTGGGCAAATATCTTAGCTGGGCCCTCTGATGCAGTCCCTGAAAGATCTGCTCTTGCAACAGCAGTGGCTACAATGAACACCATTTTTGTAGTGGCTGACTCAGCTTTCTTCTTCATGGCAGGCCAAACAAAACAACATTCAGCTCCATGCACCACTGCTGAACTCCTTCAAGCCGCAAATGCTACAAGAGTGGAAGAACTCAAACCCACTCCAGAAAGTACAATGGAGTATGCCACAAAGCCCTAATATCGAGCTGAACAAAAATCCTTGCTTGAAAATAATGACTTCTCTGTAGGCACAGATGAAGTCAACACAAGCAGTGAAATCTCCTTGATACAAGTCAGAAATACAGCATTATGTCCTGTAGAGCCACAAACCTTCTTCTGAATGCCCGCTACAAAAAATCCTGTAGTCTCTCTCTTCAGCAAGCCTGAAATCTTGGAACTACTGAATTGCAGCTCAGTTTCACTAGTAACAGAACTGCTACATCTACCGACACCAGTGCTCAAAGCCTAAACAAATGGAGAATTGTCACAACCTCAGACACCAGCACTGAACCCACTAGCACCTTTCGTGCAGAACAGAATGGTGCTTGGCAATCTCCAATTCAACATCTATTACAAGTAAGCACACTGTCTCTTCAAATCCTTTGGACTAAAAAAAAAACAGTTTCAGTTTCAGGGATGAGTAATGGGAGAGGGGGCAGATTAGATGGGTTGAAGTGTTCTTATCTGTTACCAAGTATCTATGAGTCCATGATTCTGTACTTCCTTGGAGTTCCAATTCACATTCACTGTGTAAGTGGGAAAAAAAAACACGTTGCAGTTTGAGTTATGCATTTCACTTTACCTTGCAGTTCCAATGCACTTTCTGTGTTATTGGCAGGTAAGAAAAATACTGTTAGAGTTTAAGTGTTACAGTTATTTTTGCACTTTTGTCAGTTTTAATATACTTACTAGTTCAGTGTCATGCTAAGTTTTACCCTCTGCACTGCTTCAGGACATCATCATTAGGGCGCCGAGTCACTACAGCATCAAAGTACAACTTCGCTGCCCTCTCTATGAGGTCTGCCCCCCTTGGAGTTAGGCTCTTAAGTTAGGGGGTGGGGGGCACAACCCCCTGCAAAAAGAGTAAATTGTGAGATTGCCATTTGGTGCCATAGTGACTGTTTTCTTTTTTTTATATATTCGTAGGTTTTACATTCATTTTCACCCATCCCCCATCTTGGCATGCACACTCACATGTGTAGGCATGTACATGCCATGCTTTGAGATGCCCTCCCTACATACCACCCCATCCTGCCTACGCTACCACCAGACCTCCACCAGCTGGTGGCAGAACTATGAGGGGGGTGACAGCCTCCAAGGGATAGGAGAGCTGCTGTCAGGCTGTTCAATCCTGCTTCCTCCCTCCCCCCCGTGCCAGCGCCCCAATGACCTGAGATAATTCCTGAACCCAGGTTGCCAGCATGAAGTGAGGTAAGGCAGAATACCTCAGTCCTCTGCACCACCGGCCGGCTCCGTAGTGACAGTTTTAATATATTTATTATCTTGCAATGTATTTAATAATTTATTAAATATGTATTTAAAATAAGGGTTACATAAAGTCATTCTAAATTGCAAACCTGCCTTATGTCTTTCTTTTTCAGGCTACTTTTCAGACACCCTGGTTGCCATTTTATAAAATAGATAATCCAGTCTGCAGTCATGTTCTAATACATGAACACCTTATATAAGTGACATTGCAGAGGGACTGGAAGGAAAAGTATGCCTCTTTGCAGATGACACAAAGATCTGCAACAGGGTTGACACACAAAGGGGGCTGGAAAGGATGAGAAGGGACTTGGCAAGGTTGGTGGAATGGTCAGAAGTACAGCAACTTAGATTCAATGCAAAGAAGTGCAAAGTAATGCACAGGGGAAACAAAAACCCAGAGGAAGAGTACTCAATGGGGGTAGTAACAACAACAAAAATGGAAAGGGACCTGGGGTTAGTCATATCAGATGACCTAAAGGTTAGCAAGCAATGTGAGAAGGCAGTAGGGATGGCTGGTGGGATACTGGATTCTATACGGAGAGGCATCATCAGTAGAAAACAAGAAGTTGTTATCCCCTCTGTACAGACAGTTGGTGAGACCCCATCTGGAGTGCTGTGTGTAGTTCTGGAGACCCCATCTCTGCAAGGACATAGGCAGGATGGAGGCAGTCCAGAGGAGGGCAACTAAAATGGTGCAGGATCTGCAACAGAAGTCAGATGAAGAGAGAGACTAAAGGAGCTTAATATGTATACCCTTGAGGAAAGGAGGGAGGGGGAAAATGATAGAAACTTTCAAGTACCTCAAGAGAATCAAAAAAGTCCAAGAGGGTAGCATATTTCAGAAAAAAGAGATGTGCAAGAACAAGGGGACAGAATTTGAAGATAGAGGGGGGATGGCTCAGGGGCAATGTGAGGAGAAGTATTATTTCATAAAGAGGGTGGTGGATGCATGGAACTGCCTTCCTAAGGAGGTTGTGAGGTCAAAAACAGTGGGGGAATTCAAGAATGCTTGGGACAGACATAAGGTAATTCTTGTGGGGGTAGGAATAAGTAGGATGTTGGTTAACTAGGATCTGCAGCTTATCCAATAGGTAGGGAAATGGGCAGACTAGGTGGTCTAAACTGTCCTTATCTGCCACCAAAGTCTATGTTTCTATGTTCTATGGGTGGTTCAATGTACTCAGCCTACAGTCTATCTGAGCATGACCAGATGCCTTGTAGTGGATTATCTATTATGTATCAGACGATTCTAGATGGGATACCAGTAGGTGTGGACAAAGGTGGGAGTATCTGTTGATATGTGTAGCACTACACAAAGCTTCCCAATTTTGTGTAGTGCAAAGTGATACCTCATATAGTTCTTCACCTGATAAAGTGCCAACTTTACCAGCTGAATGCTAAGCATTGTGAACATTTGCAAGTGAGGGTGTGTATGCGTAGCTCCTGCCAGTCTTTTATTGGTTTAGTAAACACCTTGCCAGGTGAAGACAGGTAGGAACAAAGCAGTGTTGCACCACATGTACTGCAGTTCTCTCTTTTCCTCTTTTTTCAAAACCAAAACCACCTCCAACTATATTGGTCATTCTCCCCCCCCCTTCCATCACACCTGATGATTAACTCAGTATCTCCCAGTCCTCAGTAGCAGCCAACCTTCTCCTCCCCTGTCCCATGGAATTTTCTTTAATCCTTGTGCACTGTCCACATCAGCAAAATAAATTACCCTCCCCCCCACTCCAGTTAAATTTGCGGCACCAACCTCACTCACCTGACCCAATTAAATACTGATGACTACCCCCACTCCTCCACTCTTTGGCAACCCACCAAGCGCCTCCCCCCATTTACCCAAAATATATGTAGCTGTGTTGCACTTACTGGATTGTTCAATAATAGCATAGGACCTGTAAAAGAGACAACCATCCCTTACTGCAGCAACACCCAAGCATTCCTTTTCACTGCTTACCTGGTCACTCATTCACTCATGAATGAATCTGTTGTGACATGCCCTGTGACATCTGATTGGCTGATCACAGTGACCAATTAGATGTTACAACTAGTAGATAATTCAATCCCAACACCCCTACATACAAAATGAATGTCTCTGGAAAGTGGCAGCGTTAGCTGCAGTTGTCCACAGAAAATTTAAAACAGACCATTTGGCTTTAACTTAAATGTCCAAATGACTCTAGAGCATTCATTTTTAGACTTCATCATGATGAGTCTGACTCAAGCCATGGAAAAGATTATGAGCATCCATCAAATACGGAAAAAACTCCTGGGCCTCCCCATAGAAAAATATCATAACTTTGCACTTTACATCATGAATAAAGTGAAATACCTTTCAGAAATTAGGGTTGCCACCTGTCAGTTTTTTTAACCTCATAATTTTGACCTCATAAGCCAACTTTCAGGGTCCCTATCCAGTTATCTGGTTTTGCTCAGAGATAGTCAGGTTTTGCACCATTTTGAGTACTCACATATACCTGTGTAACCCCCCTGTTACCTGGGGTTACTAGAATCCCAGTAAGACCTAGTGGTAGGCAGGGAAGGCAGCTTGTGAAACTCCAGTTAAATAGATTTCACACTGTCTCACTCTGTTCTCAGTCTCAGCTGAGACTGAGAGATGACATCATTTTAGAACTGTCACAGCTGCATAAGCCACACTGGAATGTTGCAGTTGGAGGTTAGAGTAGAATGTTGGGGAATTTTAAGCTAGTTCAGTAGAGTCTGTGGCAGTCTGTAGAAGAGGTGCTCTGCTGCAAGCAGGCCTTCAGAGCTCTAAGCTCTGTCAAAGAGCTATTATTTTGGTATATGTGTGCATTCTCACCTGAAGAGGAACACAACAAGAGCACATTGAAGTGGTAGAGACTGCTTTCAGTGGTCCAGGGGCCCATCCCTGCGGGGATGGGGGAAAGAATCAGCCTGCTTCAGGGGCAACCCCTTGGTCCGCTAGGGAGAAAGAAGCTACCTGATTTAAGTTTGTGCTGAGGCACCAGAAGTTCTGGATGAGATTTTCTTTGAGGAGAAAATGCCTGTGGGGCACCTGCAACCAAGGGTGAGTTTGCTCTGCTAAAGGGCCAATGTGTTTTCACCTGAATCAAGATGAAACTAAAGGTACTGTTACTTTGGGGTCATGAAAAGACAGCCAAGTACAGTTTGGAAGATGTGGAGATTGGACTGTTTAAATCTGTGGGGGGGTCTAGAGTAATGGACACAGTCACTTATTAAGTATGTTCAAGTTCAGCACAAATGGGATGTAATGACAGTAGATTGAATGTGAATACATTTAAAGAGAATCTACATAACAAAGTGTTTGAAAAGATAAGGTGTTACAATCCAGAGAAATGGCTGGGTATGAATTATGGGAGCGAGAGGTGGGAGACCCCCCCCCCATCAGTAGTAACCAAATTCACCTCTACAGGTTTATATTGGGACACCTGCAGTTTTCTCTCAGGTACTTGGCCAGTGCCTGAGGAAAGTACCCAGATGTGGGATTGATGGGGAAGATTCCCTTATGGAGCAGAAGTGCTCATAGGTGGTTTAGGGAGCTACCAGTAAATGTTTCCATGCTATATGGAAAGTGTCCAAAAGGCTGGCAAGGGAGCTGAGCCAGGGAAAACCCAGAGCAGCGTACAAGTTCAGGCTGTGTGCCCAGTGTGTTTCAAAGCCTGAGGGCTAAAGCGAATAGGATGTGTTCTGATCTCCATAAATCTGTATTACCAGGAGTGTAGCCCCATCAGTGGTACAAGTGGTACACAAGAAGTACAGGAACTCAAGCACTGGCAAATATGAAATGCAGAATGAAGATCGTCAATCTGAAGGATAGCTGTGCCAACACACATCTATCTGTTTACAAACTATTAGATTCAGTTAGAGATACTGAAGTATTTCTAGCAAAATAGCACTGTTGTACAAGTCAAATGTTGTTATGGAAACCCTGATTTCAGGTCACAGGGTCAGAAACAGTCATTATGTTGCTGGTTTAAGAATTTCAGTTCCAGTGTCAGTGGGAAGTAGCATAGGAACTCCGTTCCTGCTGCAAAAAAGGTACAGAAAATGAGTTCCTGTGCGTTCCTGTTCTCACTTTCATCACTGAGCCCCGTGGGGGTCCATCTATGCTTTGTTTATTCTGTTGGATGTGAATAAAAGCCACACTTTAGAATCCCACTTCTGGTATTGGACATTACAGTTATTGTTTCCTTTGTCCGGAGTTACTTAGTGCCCCCGTTGCAGAGTAGCCAAACCTAGCCAATGTGCCTAGTGACATATTTCTCCCCGAACCCAGCCCACCAGGTAGAGCTGCCTAGATAGAAACAGCATACCTGGTAGGGGTTACACCTGAAACAGATTTTGTCATAGTATTCATTGTTTCATTGTTTCAGCTGCATGCCCAGGTTACAGACAAGTTCTATTGTCCTAGTAGCCCTTACACTGTAAAGTGGGAGTTGTAAAGTGTGGCCATTAAGACCATTAACTATTAATTAACCTAATCTTTTCCACTCTGCACCTTAAAGCAGCACCCCAGCAAAGCATGACAAAAATTCTGACTCTACCTTTTGTGACAATAAGATTCTATTATCTTCCACTTTCATTTGCTGGTACATTTTTCAATCTCAAACTGAATTTAAGCATTTTTATAAAATAGAAAGGAAAATCACTGTGTACTGATTGGTGAGGTGCCACCCCTGACTGTGTGATTATAAAGCAATAAACCCTGTGGATGGCATTTTTCTGACAACAGAACACAGTGAACACCACATATCCATGTTAAAGACCCATTACTTGCCCAAACACAGTACCTTCATTTTTAAAACTTAAAAAAAACAAGCACACAATACAGTAAATACTTGATTTTCATAAAAAAGCCCAGTGTGAAGCATAACCAAAGCTGCTTGTTCATATTCTTTTATTGCAGCCCTGTAATCCTTCTTCTGAGTTGTTGCTGCTACCTCCCATGGTGTGCAGCTCTGTCCAGCTGTCCACCTGGCCAGAATCTTATCTCCTACACTATGAGTTTTCAGTCTAGTTTGATGCCACAACTAGCAGCAGTACATGCTTTTTTATATACACAAACAAATACAAGCAATGAAACTGGAAGCACCAAAACTGGAAAAAACACTTCAAAATAGCACTTCACTGATGCGTGCTGAAAACCATGACTACTGGCAGAAAGCTGCAGCTTCCACTAACACATGAACACTGTAGACACTCATTCTAAGTCCCAGCTTTCACTTCAAATTTTCAGACAACCCAAATAAATAGTTGTACACTGGTTATCAATCTAATCAGGTGCCACAACTAATCAATGCTTTTTTATATATAAATGGTGAAACTTTGAGTGTCACAAAATCAGAAAAAGCACTTTTAAATAGTGCTTTCACTGACACTCATTAAAGTCTGTGGCTGCTCAAAGAAAGCTGCAGCTTACACTGACACACTTGAAAACCATAGATGCTCATTGACAGCTATGGCTTTCACTTTCAATCTTCAGAGAAAATTCAGATCTCTGGAGATAACCCATACACATAGCTGATATACAAATATTAATACAGTTGAGGACAAAGGGGATTGTTGTGCAATAAGACAAGTGCCCCCTACTGGCTGCCTGACAATGCTTGTGCACAACCAGTAGAAGTTGGTGGCACCCTGCTGGCATTTCTCCAGTTTCAAGTTTTTAAATGTTTGAGGTTGGCATGCATTGGCAGGAACTAAACATATTTCATTTCTGCACACTATTGTTTGCTGGTGATTTATTGACCATGGGTAGTGCTAGAGTGCTGCTTTTGTTTGTATCTTTTTCTTGTTTTGCACACCTGACCATGGGGCCGGATTGGTTTGCATTGATTTGACTGACAATATACAAACTCCAATTTTCATTGAGCACTATAATAATTTTTGAGAGCAACAATCTGACAAAATGAAAAAAATACATTTAAACCTTTTTTACATTTGATAATTTTATTTTTATTTTTTTAAGATTTTACTAATATGACCCATTTTATAAGTGCAATAAGTACTGCGATGTGTGGGTTGTTGTCTGATAAATGCACTCCCCAGGTTGAAGGCACTCCATGCCTCATTACACACCCTGAGTCATGCATTTATCAGACAGCAACCCACAGCTCATTGTAGCTTATTGCTTACTTAAATGTTTTAAACTATGTCAAATGTGTATTGCTGCTGCATGTACTTGTCCTGTGTGATCCACTATGTAACCCCCAGGTTGCATCTGGAAACTAGCGGTCCCCGCTCAGTATGCTTGCCTGGTAAATCTCTTAAATAAATAAATAAATTAGCTTTTTTTTCCTCAAGGAAAAAGTATGGTCACTTCCTTTGTCCTTGAGATAGTACTGTGGACATGAAAAGGAGTTGGAGCCAGAAAAAGATATATAGTACACATTACAGGAAGAAAACAATGTGTCTAACATACATTCTTGTATGCTATTTTTCATATTTCCCTTGCCCCCCTCAGTCACATCTGTAAATTAGATTTCCTGTATCTCTGTATATGTACCTGATAAAACAATTTCAATTAATAAATAAATCAATTTGAAACACCTAGAAAAACACATTTAGCCAGTACAATTTGTAAAGATTTTTGTCTCACTGCTTTAAGCATTGTCTTTTACTGCTCATTGAAGTATTCACTGACTTAGCAAATGACGAAATAGGTGGAACTACAGTAGGGGCAGGGTTTTTAGTGTGGCTTAATTTATGTTTTTTTGCCTCATTCAAAGGTGGAAACCCCAGAGTAGCTGGTTGAGTATATATTCATTTTATTCAACTTTTTGTTCTCTGCCCCCACAACCCACACCCAAGGGTATCTTTTTCACTCCACTTTTCTGACTATTGGACCCTTGTTATCCCTCACTGCAGTACATTTAAGGGTCAGACTGCTTTCTTTGATAGTTCCCCTCGATCTGGAACAACCAACCCAGCCACCTTCATCTTTCCCCCATTACTTTGCTGTTAAGCAATTTCCTGTACTCATACCCCAGCTTGCACCTGAAAACAAACCTTGACTTAGTGTGCCTCTCCTAGTCACTGATTTACATATAAATAAACACCTACAAACAAGCCTTGAGTTGATGTGTGACTTTCCCAGTCACTAATTTACATACGAATAAACACCTACAAACAATCTTTGACCCAGTTGGCCTCTCCCAGTCACCAATTTACATATAAATAAACCTCTAGAAACAAGTGTTGTCTCAGTGGGCCTTTCCAGGTCACCAATCTGTGCATAAGTAAATAAATTCACCTGGCATTATCCATATTTAGTTTGCTTCATCCCTTCACATAAAACATGCAACACTCAAAATTTAAATATTGTACATTCTCAGACTTCACTGGGCCTCCTCTGGAGCAGTTTGAGGGCCTCCCTTGGGAGGCTGGCCTCATCATTTGAGAACCACTGCTCTAGATAACACTCCATGAAGAATATGCCTAGTTAAGTTTTTCAGGGCAGTTACAGTCAGAATCAGGAATAAGCATGCTTTGCCACCCAAATACAGTTTTGCATATACAGTACTTGAAATGTCATTATGTCTACCTCCAATATTTTACAACGCTGTATTATTAATCTCTGAATAAAGTTATCTATTTCACAACATTTCCAGAATGTACTGTATGTGAAAATATTTGACACTGGCCACACAGTCTCCTGCCTGAGTCAGTGTAGGTAGCTTTATAATGTTTGCCTATTATAGGGTCTTAAAAACACCTAGCAATAATTTGCCTCCTGAATTCTCACCATTATTTGAGAAAGTGTGGTCCTATGAACTACCATCCAGATCTGCTCTCAGTTAATATCCTGGCCCTATCAACCTATTACATCAGCCTATTGTTTTACCATTTGTTGTAGTTTTGCTGTTTGTTGCTTATGTGAATCTATGTGTTTCACTTCTGGTTATAGCGAAAGACTGCTTGAGCAGACAGAACCTAAAGAAGGAATGTAATATGAGACCATACATATCATCCTAAACCTGAAATTCTGAATGCTGTAACAAGCAAGTTTGTTCTCCTCAGATCCTGGTTGAGGTAAATAAATCAGGCCCGAACCCTCCTTAAACCATAAGGTGTAACCCAAGCTGACAGTGGTATGCAACATTTGGTTTGATTCCCCCTCCCCCTTCCCCTCCTCATCATCTTTGTTGCATTTTTAACTGCTTGTTGCCAGTGTCAATCTGTATGGTAACTTCTGGCTATGGTGAAATAGTGCTAGTGCAGACAGAGTGTTTGGTTTTACATGTACAATAAGACCATACATGCCATTATACTTCACAGGTTCTGGAGGTTGTAACATTTTCATTTATTTTATTTTGTTTTTGTTAACTATGCATAATTTTTGGATGTGACTTTTTATGTGGTAGAGTAAACATATTTTTTGACAATGGTGAAAGCCTTGAAGCAAAAACTTCTTTTTTTGCTGCTAATGCTTTTTATTGACTTTACAACAAAACACAAGAACAATGCCCAAGTTCTTATTCCCTCAGACTGTATAGTACATACACAAAAATTGTATTAAACCAGTATCAGTAAGCACAAAGATGCACATATAACAAGGATTGAGTAAGTATAACCAAATCAATTATACAACATGATGAATCCTGAGAAAAAGCTATATGCCCTCATGACAGCATGGTCATTGCAGAATATGTCCAATAGTCTAAACAGTCTCTATATTAGCACGGAAAGCTAATAAGGTCATGCAGATATACCCATAATAATGCAGAATGAAAAGTATAAAATTCATAACACTACTGCCAAGACTGCACAGACCTGATCCAGTCCTGCAGTGTAAAATAGAGCCATAATGACAATTATGAACAGGTTGCCAAAAATACAGGAACCTGATTGGCTGAGCCTCTTCCTTACTCATGATTAAATTTCATGACATAATCAAGAGTAAGAAAAGGTGCTAGCCAACAAGTCTTTTCACTTTTCCCTGATCCGTCTGTCTGCAGATTTTGGCAGCCAGACAGCACTGCTGCAATTACGAGTCTGAAGTAGCTGGTTTAAAAGTCAGTAGGCATCTGTGATGCCCCCCCCAATATGGCTGTTTAAAAACAAAAGAAAAAATAAAGAAAAAGCAAAGCAAAGGAGTCTCCATGTGTCCCCGAAACCTCAAAGTTCAGAAAACAGATTTCCCCACCACAGCATGTTCTCATGTGCCAAATGTCTGTTGCAAAAAAGCTGCAACTGAGTGGTGAATTCGCAGTTGTTTTGACAGCAGCAGGCTGTGGCAGCACAGCACCAGGTGAGTCAGTATCTGATGAAATGCCCATTGTTTTAAAAAGTTATCTAACTCACATTTAGCAGCAGTCCCAGCCCCACCCCCACCCTGAACATGTGCTGGCTGTAAGTAGCAATAATAATAATAATCTTTATTTATTCTGCCTTTCAATTATCAAGGTGCATTACAAAACTTAAAACAATGGATAAAAGATTCAATTTATAAAACACAGTAAAATCTGAGAATAACAATACTAATTACAGTAAGCTTTGCTCCATAAATGGGTCTTCAATGCCTGTTTATACTCCCCCACAGACATGCACTCCCAAAGCCAGCATGGTAGAGAATTCCAAACGGCAGGGGTCATGTACATGAATGCATGGGCCCCTGAAGATTTCAAAACTACCCTTAGGATCTCTAGCAACCCCTCGTTGGCCGAGTGGAACAATCATTCAGAGCAGTGAGAAGACAGAAGCTCTTTCAGGTAGTCAGGGCCAAAGTCCATGCAGGGTTTTATGAGTCTGTATTCTGACTTTAAAGGTGATCCACCACTGAACTGGTGGCCAATGCAGTTCGAGCAACACTTGTGTAATATGGGAAATCTGGAGAGTCCCTGTTAACAACTGGGCTGCAGCGTTCTGCACCAGTTGGAGGTGGTGGATAGCAAACCCCAGAACCCCAAAGTACAGGGAGTTGCAGTAATCAAGGCGCACGGTCACAAAGGCGTGGATCAATGTAGGAAGGTCACCAGACGGAACAAAGTGCTTGATCCTAGCAATGTTTCTTAGGTGGTAAAATAATGACTTAATGATGGCCGACACCTGAGATTGAAGTGTCAGCCCTTCATCAATCATCACCCCTAGGTCCTGCACCAGTTCAGAGGTAAAGAGCTCGGAGCCCCCCAGGAATGGTCCCATGGGCTGACCAGCCCCCAATCCCCCTATCTGGTGACCAGGATCCACAACCATCACCTCCGTCTTCCCTGAGTTCAACTTTAGCCAGCTAGAATTCATTCAATTCTGGATTTCAGCAAGGCAGTTATTAAATACCGAGAGTGCTCTATCCTGGTCAGGTGCAAAAGACAGGCAGAGCTGGGTATCATCAGCATAGCAGTGAAACCTCAGCCCATACCATCTTACAATGTCTCCAAGGGGCAGCATATACACAGCAAATAACATGGGGGACAGCACAGAGCCCTGGGGACCCCCACATGACAGAGAGAGGATCAGAGGAATAAATCACCGACACCACCCTCTGAGTTTTGCCAGTGAGAAAAGACCTAAACCATCTGAGGACTGAACCAGTCAGGCCACAGATGAGCCTCAGGCACTCGAGCAGCACCCCATGATCCACAGTGTCAAAAGCTGAAGAGAGATCAAGAAGCACTAAGATGGAGAAGCTTTTCCGATCTCTCACCATCAGGAGATCATTGAAAACCCGAACCAATGCAGTCTCGGTACTATGTCTCTTAAGAAAACTGGACTGGAAAAGTTCATAGATGTTATGGATGGTCAAGTGGTTCTCCAGTTGTACAGCCACAATCTTCTCAATTACCTTCCCCAGAAAGGGGAGGTTAGAGATAGGTCTGCAGTTTGCCAGGCAGTCTGGGTCCAGAGAAGCTTTCTTCAAGAGTGGTGTTACCATTGCCTGCTTCAGGGACCTAGGAAACTCTCCCAACTCAAGGGAGCACCAGACTATCTGTGCCAAGACTGGGCCTATGATGTCATAACAACCCCAAATCAGGGAAGTTGGGCCCTGGTCTAAACTACAGCACATAAGGCACATACCCTGGACAATCCACATAACATCCACAATCTCTGGCCAATCGAAGGTACTCCAAGAGAAGTGAGGGACAGTGGCCAAGTACCGATCACCAGCATCTCCCATAGAGTATGTCGAACGGATCTCGGCCCTGATGTCCGCCACCTTATTAGCAAAAAAATTAGCAAGCTCATCACACTCCAATTGTGAAAAAGCTCTTCGAACCTGCAGACAAGTTGGACTGCACAGCCTATCCACAGTTCAAAAGAGGTGAGCCAGTCGATTATGAGCAGCAGCAATCACCCCAGACAGGAACTCTGCCTTCTTATGGGAGATTGCTGACTGGTAGAATTGATAATGCTCTAGCAGTCTAAGGTGGTCAGCCTCCAGGGCTGATTTCTGCCAATAATGCTTTAACCTGCATCCTAGTCGCCACAGTTCCCTCAAGCTCCCATCAAACCACTTGGACCGAGGGTGGAGGGAGAGAGGGTGAACATGGATAAGAGCGACGGAATCCAGTGCTGAAGCAATGGCCTCATTATAGGCCAGAACCAAAGTCTCTGGATTCCCGCCTGCCACAGGAAGATCTGATAGATAAAGCACCGCTGCTAGGCCTTCAGGGCTCAAATCCCATAAAGGGTGGTACCTGACTATCTCCACAGGGACAGGCCCACACGAGGTGGTGCAAATATTGAATCTCATCATGTAGAGATCAGACCATCCAACAGGTTCCACCCCCAAGTCAGAAGCTTCAATCCCCAGGAGGAAAACCAAGTCAAGGGAGTGACGATGTTTATGAGTAGCAGAGGTAACAATCTGTGTAAGACCCAGTGATGTCATCAGCTGGAGGAAGTGTTGTCCAAATTGCAAGAGTTCATCATTGATCCAGGCATTGAAGTCACCCAGAACCATCGGCCTAGGTGACTCAAATGCCATATCGATCCTGAAGTTCTCTACTTCCTGAAGGAATAGCTTCTCATCCCTGGGTGGACAGTAGATGAGGGCTACCCTACAGCCTACACCTGCTACAACGGTACACTTGAATGACCTGGAATCCTCAACTGGTGCACTTGTGAGGCCCAATTCAGTCTTGAAAGAGACCGCCACCCCCCCTCCCCTGTGGTCCAATCTCCGGTGGTGTATCATCAAATACCTGGCTGGAATTGCAGCCTCAAATATGGGGCCAGAATTTTTATCCAGCTAGGTTGTGGTGATGCACACTGGATCTGTTCTCTCCACAAGATCTGCAATAATTTCAGTCTTGTTCTTAACAGATCTGGTGTTGCATAACACTGCTCGAGTTGGACGAGTCTCCTAGGCTGCCCTGACTACCTGCCCACTCATAATGGTGGTGCCCTTGGGTGTGGAGACTAGACAAGAAGGACCACATTCCAGAATCCATTTTGCCGCAGGGCATCTCATGGGCTTGACTACCCAGATGTGAGTGCCCTGCTCATCCATCCCCCACTGTCCATGACCCCCACCCCACCCCTCACTCCTACAAACAATACCCAGCACTCTACAGTGCTGGTAGGTGGAAAATATTAGAGGCGGGTGGGGAAGAAAGGGCAGAGGGCACAGACAGTGTAGGATGAATAGTGCACAACCTGGGGGATAAATCTACAACACATATCACAGGCTAAAAAGACCCAGAGCAAAGAGAAAATACCCCACAAACAAAACTTAAAATATAAACAAAATACACACTTCCACAACTCTCCATCTAAAGAGAGATAAACATAAAACAACCAAAACACATCAAATTATATCCCCTTTTTTAACTCTGAAACTCCCCCTTCACTCTCACCAAGGGGGAGGAACAGAGAATAAAAACAATTCAACTCAAACTCCCCCCACCTAAATAAATTATAGAAAAATTAATTAAAAACCAAAATGGGCTCCACCGTCTCTAAGTAAATAAATCCAAGAGTGGTGTTGAATCACCATAAGGAGTCACTTTTAGGAAATCCAAGTCTCAAGATCCCGTCAAACCAATATACACAGATACAGAGTTAATGTAAGATAAAATGGATAATGCAATTTCAACCTCCAGCATTAAATGAAGTGTGCAATGAAATTTTGAGTCCCCATGCTCTGTCACCACCTGAGTTCAAAATAACCAAGCACTCTCACTGCTCGGAACAAACAGTATACATTTTAAACCCCCAGGCCCTCCTACTACCTGGTGGTCTAAGGTAATAGGGCACTCTCACTGTCTAAAGTACAGCAAAAAGCCATAAAAATTTGTTTTAATCGACTCGTTGTCCAAAAAGTACTCTCCAAATGGCAGAAAACCTCCAAAAATGGATGAAGACCTCTTTTAAAGATGCAGAGCTCAGTGATAATCCAAGTGCTAAGGACATGCCAGACACATTCAAACTCTTCTGTGAGAGCTTGCCTCAGGAAATGTCTGCCCTACCACCTTGGCGCCCAACCTTATGCCTGTCCACCGGCTGGCCAAAGAAGGGGTCTAGGAAAAAACCTTAAGCTTGTCGGCTGGCACCCCAACTTAATCAGGCCCAGACCGCACAGGTAGAAGCCGACTCCTGTGGCCAGTCACCCACAATTTCAGGATAGCTAGTCCAGGTCTGGCAAACTCCACATGTCACAGTCACACACAGCAATAAAAATTGAATCAAACCAGCAAGTCTTAAAGACTGAACTTCTTCAGTTTTCCATACAACATGATCTTCGCTCTCTTCTAAGCATTCTTTCTACCATATATACCACTATGGTTCCCTCCAGACACAGAATATAATCTACAACATGTTCTACAAATTGCATGACTACAAAATACCCAGTTTACTCATAGTCTTGACCCAATCCAAATGTGTTACTGGGCAATATTTCCCAAATGGCGGTCTCCACAGGGACCCAGCTCCAGCAAATCTCCAAACAGTCCACACACAAGCTCAAGCTGTGGCTTGACCAGACTCGGTACCAAGCAAGTGGTGGCTCGAGTGGAGTGCTCCAATGTTTGAGCTCCAACCACTAGCATATTTCCCATATTACAGACAAGCAGTCCTCATTAGACTTACCAAATTCCTCCTTTTTCTCCCACTTCATGGAATCTTTTCAAATACATATTTTACCACATAGCTCTGAAATTGAAAATTAATTCACATGTGGGAGGAGTGCTGAGAGAGTGACACAATTGACAGCTGCACCTTCTCCACAAACACCACCTACAACAGTGCCACTTGCTGTCCTGAGCCCTCCAAGAACTATTTTCTTAAAAGATACTCCTCCAACACCCAAAAAGAGCCATTTTCAAAAGGTTTCATTTTTTTTATTATTATTTACTAAAAAACCTTTAAGCCAGTTCATAATAGCAATAATGCAATCCAGGGTGTGGTATATCATGGGATATCATCATTTCTTGGATATTGGATGCACTCAGACTGTGGCCTCATACCGAACCACCAAAGGTGTGATGATATCTCATGATGTATTAAACCATTTTGTGTGTTATTGCTTAAATATGCCAATACAAATTAGTTTAAGTTGTAACGTTTGGAAAACAGAGTGTACAAGACAAAACCTCAAATGTTTGAATACAGCCTTGCAATCTTTCATTAAGAACATTGGTATTGATGTGTAAGATAAGAACATATTGTATAGATGTATATATCTATATACACATATCTATAGATTATAGGGGCATGGTCGCGTACCTGTAGTTAGAGTTCAATGGTCATGTCTATGTTAAACTCAAAATTTTGCACTTTAATAACTTCGCAACCTTTCAACTGAGTCACATGAAATTGTGCATGCTCTATCAGGAATCAAAGATCTTATGTTGTGGTAAGCTTCAATCCAGTTGGAAGAGTGTGTGTGCAGAGATACAGAGTGTCAAAAAAATGTGTAAATTACCATGTTTTGTCAAATTCTTTGTCATACCACTGTGCAGAAATGGTGTGGAATTGTGGTCTGAAAATTTCAGAGTAAATAGGCCTTGGGTCACAGCTGAGCCTTTTGAAGATTTGGTGAAAAAATAATAATCTGTTCAAAAGCTATTACATGTTAAAGTTTCCCATTATTTTCAATGGGAGCAGTAAGATGTCCTGTGTAAAAACAATCCTTTATTGCAAATATGGAATCCTTTTTCACAAACAGGTCATCTTTTGTCGCAAAAGTGAAATTTTTTTAATTCAGCTGCCATTTTCTTTTACAGTTAGTGAGTGAAACAAAATCAAGTAAGTCAAAAAAATTATGTCTTTAGTGGAAAGCAACAGATGCAGTTTGCTTATTAGGATCCCGGATTCTGCAGTTATCTGTTACATTTATGGTCCACAAGTTTCTTTTTTTCAACATTTTAAATAGTTTTTCATGACTCAAAATACGATAAAAGATTATTTTTCATATTACCAGTCATGAAAAAGTATCCTTTTTTTGTGATGGAAAATGATTTCTCTTGGCTCTAGTGACACCCTCACCTTCCGATTGCCCTTATCTCCTTAGGTTTGTTGGAATCCTTTGTTTATGCAGTGTCACTGAAGATAGCCATGCTCTTCAAGTGGCAGTGAATTACTGTATATGTCAGGAATATTTTTTTCTGCAGGTGTCAGTGTGGTAATTGTAGTGCCATGCCAACAGCATCATTCTGTACTATAGCCCTGAGCTGTGCCCTAAAATCCTATTATCTAGACACTCGTGGCATATTTAAGCAATAATCCACAAGGGGGTGTGGGTTATGGGGGGATTTACCTCAGCTGCCACGGTTTGGCCATGAGGCCACAGGCTCAGTGGTCAGATCCTCACCAGCTGTGGTAACTCCCCCCCCATAACCCACACCCCGAGTGGTTTATTGCTATTATACCTTGGCTGCTTTATTTTTATAAAAAAATAATAAAGAAAAAACTTTTTTTCATTTTTAATTGTTTTTGTTTGCTTTATTGTTATATGAGATAAAATAGTTCTGTGTTGCCTGCGGTAGTGGATTGCTATCACTGGATGTGTTTCCGAGCTTTGATGGGGGCACAGAAAGATGCCTGAAATGTGTGAATTGCGGTGTCCATGTAAAAATTCTTTTTTTTCCATCCTTGTAGAACATCTTTTTTTTTTAAATGGCAAAAATGTATTGTGATGAGTGAATGGATGTGGACACCTACGGAGTTTGGCTTTTTTAAAGGACAGACATTCTTGGTGCTATGCTCAGCATGCAGTGTCAGTTAGCAGAATGAGCAGGAGTAACAGCAGGTAATTTTTGTGAATGCTACCGCTTTGTTTTCTTTTTGTTGAAATGGGAGTTATTGGAAGTGATTGTTTGGGGAGCCTGGTAATGCAAGGTGGGTATGTGATCAGAGATGGCTGTTTAGCTGGGATTTAAGATGGCGGTTTTGCAATGTCAACTACAGGGGTCAGATGGATTTGGGAGATGTGGCTGACTGGCACCTCTGCCGTGGGTATATCATAGGATTTATCATGGTAGAAATGTGCCAGCCAGCCAATGACAGTACAGGATTTTGAGTTTATTTTTATGTCCATGGTATATTACTTTACATATAACATGTGCAATGGGCAGCATCCACATTCCTGTGTATATCTCACAGTGGCCAACCACAACGATGATACTGTGCATTGTTCAAGTCAGGTGCATTGTCAGTTTTATCACCAGTGGAAATATTTAACTGTTGCATAGTATAAGTGTGCAGTAGCACCCCTATAGTTAGGGTTGTATAGACAGTTCTATATTACATATGCTCTATGTTAAATTCAAACTTTTGCTACACATGTTCTATGTTAAATTCAAACTTTTGTACCTTGATAACTTTGGCATGTTTTGAGAAAAAAAGGCTGAACTTTAGCATGCTTAGTCACCCTGTAAATATCTCGAGATGTGGAAAGTTTTGTGATGGCATCTTCTATGGTTTGTGAGATATAAAGTTGTACAAAACAGAAAAAAAAAACACTTTTTCCAATTGGTTAACATGGGATTTTTTTGCTCTCATCTACTGATTAATGGGAATAAGATTTTACCTGAAATTTTCAGGGATGATGGGGCAGTGCGTTGGGTGTGCCTTTGGATAGTTTGGTGAAAATAAATTTCATCATTTTTGAATTATATTGAATTTTGTGCTAGCCACCAGATGGTCAGGTTATTGAAAATTGTTCATATTGTTAATTTACTCTTCCTGCTCAGAGAAATAACTGTTTGTGCTTCCATCATCTTTTATTTTTTCACCCTTTTTAAATTTGATTTCCAAAGAAATCCTACTCGGTTAGGATTGACCAATACCTGTATTTAGGTCTCCATCACATGCTTAGCAACATTATTTTATTATTATTTAACATTTTTCAGATGAAGTATGTCTTTTTGAGGCAAGAATCATATCACCCGTCATTTGCTTAATTAAGGATCAATCAATTGGAAAATAACCACTCAAAGTTGTTTACAGTTTGAACTTTACTGTTCAAACTGTAAAGACTTTGAACAGTAAATGTCCACAACTATTCAAGCTCAAAAGTAATGTTTTGGGGTGATAATGCACATGAAAAGATCAGATTTTCAGAGAGAAAACTGTACGGATTGAAGTTCACCTCACTTCCGGCTTGTGTTGGAAAGATATTATGTGCTACCACGGCTGTTTTTAAATTAATAGTGCAACAGGTAATCCATTAGGAAGCTGATGAGCAAACCACAAGGTAGACAGAAAAATGCATCTAAGTGCCACCATACAGCTGAATGGGGATGGGGAAGCTTGCATGAGCCATGACCCAACACAGTGAGAGAGACAAAGACTCAGCAGGAGCAGTTACCAGGTACAGTAATTTCAGTTTTATTTCAGAAGTTGAATCTGTCACTGTGCTCCTGCTCATTCTGCCTCTCTCTGAAGCACAGTACAGTGGGGAGACAGCAAGGGGGAGAAGACCAGTAGCAGCTGTTACTTGGCAGGCTTGCATAAAGACTTAAGGGGGGAGAGCCAACAAGATCCATAAGTCAGGAATGAACAGAGGAGAGAGAGCCAGACACTTGGATGAGCTGCAACCAGGAACAACAATTTCAGTTTTATTTCAGTACAGTAGTTACCCTTAGCTGAACTCATTGTGATGCTTCTGCTCATTCACTTGCTCTATCCCTTATCCCCCATCCCAATACCATTCTGTGTAAGGGTGTCACAAAATCTCATAATTTTCCCTGGTAGTATAGTACCCACCCCTGCACACAAACAAGCCCTGATCTCCCATAATAAAAAAATAAAGTTTCCCTGGTGGTTCAGTGGGCTGCTCCAGCCCTGATCCCCCATGAAGTAAGGAATCCAAATATCTGGTGATCTAATGGCACTACCCCCCATGCCTGAAATAAGGAAAACTGTGCTTCGCTGTATTTTTTATTATTTTAGCTGGTAAAACAAAATGTCCATCACCGGTCACACCCACACCCTTGTCCTGACCTCCCACTGTGCACCCACCTCTCTACACCCTTCCTTAACACCCCTACACACCTCACTCACCTGAAGAGGTCCAAGTTTCGAGATCAGCTCTCCTGATCAAAGACACGTCTTGCTGCTGGAACCAGTGACTGCAATATGAGAAACTAAGGTAATTGCAGTTCAATGTATTTCAAAGGGGTTTCAACTTTTATGCATAACTTTATCACTTTTTGACATTTTCACCCCAAATTTTTAACATGACCTTTTGGGGATTCCACCTCATGAACAATATGACTGTTAGTATGCAACTCCCACCAGAAAGGTGATTACACTGTTGCTTGGTGAATTTACCTTTTGAGTGGGATTTGTGTGACAGTCATATTGTTTATGAGGTGGGGTCATAAGAAGGCTATGTTGATAATTTGGGGTCGAAATAGGTAAAAATGGCAAAGGTATGACCATTTGTTGCAATTTCACTGTGCACACTCGTAACTTTGGAAATTTTAAATATTTTTACACCAAATTTTTAACATAGACAGCTTATTACCCCCACCTAATGTACGTTACAGCTGTCATTTTTCAGATCCTTGCCAAAATATGATTTTGCACCTGTGGCACAGAATGGTGTTGCAGCTGCACGTAATGACATTTTGTCAAGAATTTGAATTTATTTCTGTACTGGGTACATGAGGTAGGGTAGTAAGATGGCAATGTTGAAAATATGTGGTTAAAATTTGTTAAAATGGAAAAGTTTTGCCCATTCAGTGCATTTTCGCTACTCACGCTCGTAACTTTGGAAATTTTCAATATTTTCACCCCAGATTTTCAATATAGCCTTCTTAATACCTCACCTCATATATGTCACAGCTGTCATTTTTCAAATCATGGCCAAAATGTGCTTTCATAGCTGAGGCATGGAATGGAGTTGCAGGTGTGCAGAATTACGTTTTGGTGGGGATTTGAAAATTTACTGTGACGGGTACATGAGGTGAGGTAATAAGATGGCTATGCTTACAATTTGGTCACTCTTGTCCTACTAATGGAAGTGTAGGGCCTTTCCACAGTGACATACATATATGCACTTATGGAGGAATGGGAGCACAGAGTCTGAAGGGCACTACGCTCCCACAGGCAAATAAGGATATGATTGCTCTATGTAGAAAACTATAGATATGATTGAAGTACAGGGCCCAGATGGCCTGGCACTCTCACAGATAAATACAGTTATGATTACACTATCTCAAAAAGTAAGGAAATTCTTTGTAAAAAAAAAAAACTATGTTAATGCATCAATTAGGGTTCAGGATAAAGCAAAAAGTAGGGAAATATGATATTAGGGTTTCCAACTCTATCAACACGCTCTCACCCTTTGTGAGTAGTAAGTAGGTGAGGTGTGCCATGATGTTTTGTTTGACTTCACCCCATTCTCATTCACTGTACATATCTATGCTTATTCACTGATGGAATGGGGTGAGTGTTAGGCTTGAGACCCTCATGGCACACCTCCTGCCTGGTTTTCTGACTTCAGAATGGGGGTGGGACCAGTGCCTGTTATTGCCTGCATGTACCAAGTGTTGTTATGGCTCATGGATGGTGTTAAAGTTTGTTGTCTGTGTTGACATTCCTGCACTAGGGAGAGGAGAGGAATTACTATGCACTAGATAAGGAATATTAAATGTATCTAGGTTTCAATTATTGTTCAGCAAAACATGATACGACTTAAGTGTAACAGAATGACTACTCTGGTCCTGTGAATCCTACTGTACTAAGGGACCACCCATTAAAATGAGATACTTTGTGTAGGGATGACTCAACCTGCTATCTGTTTGATACAAATTTCAAATAAATGAACAAATACTAACATAAAACTAATATTTTACAAGTCCCATGGGGGGGGGGGTCTGAACAGGAATAGCAAGGGTTCACTCTTATCTGTTCTGTGAGCTTAGTCTGGGGTCATCTTTACTTACTTATCAAGAAGTTTTTTGAAATGACTGAGTTCATCACACTTGCGCACACGTCTCGAACAGAAGTGTTTATAGTTCAAGTGTACACTGATAAATTATGGGGAAAAAAGACAATTATAATATTGTTTGAGTTTATAAAGGTTTTTTTTTTATTCTGCACAGCCCAGTAAGTGAGAGAGAGAGAGAGAGAGAGAGAGCAAGACATTTCAATCGATGTAGTCAAACAGTAATGAATTGTGCCTTTTATTTTCCTAGTATTTTTGCCTTGCAAAATGGCACCATCATACAGTATATGCTGTAAATGTGAGGTGGCAAATGGTCAGTTGTTTCTTTTAAGTCATTAATTATTTTCTTTTTCTTTTCTTTTGCTAAATAAATAAACAAAAGACAAACCAAGGACAGGCTCAATTCAAATCTAATTAGTGTTGATCTTTTTCCTGGTAAAACAAAAGCATAAAGCTAAGCAGAAACTATGTAATTCCAGTATTAGCAATAAAAGCGATGCACACAATGGCTATCCAAATATTTAATTAAGTCTCATTCATTTTTGTACTTTTTTTTCATGCATGGGCTTGCCATGTACCCCTAAATTATTTTTTAAATACAACTAAAATAAGGGGACTATTAGCGAGGAGGCTGTGAGGAGTGGAAGGACGTTCAGATGATGCGCTAATATAAGCATCTGCATGCACAGATACAGGAATTAAATACTGCATCACTTGTTACCAAGCAGAAAGAGCTGTGTAGGACTGAATCCCTTACCTGGATAGCACTGGCCACATTCTACCAGGCTTCCTATGCTGTGATTTTGGGTTTGCCATGGTAGGAGAACTCCGAGCACAGGCCTTCCTCCTTTGAGGTGGAAGTAGGGGGACCAGTCCCATCCCATTGTTAATGAATGCCCCCTCTGTGGCTGGCTCAGGCCCTTTTCCTCCAACTTCGGGCTTCATAAAAACATAGAAATTGTTGGCAGATAAGGATTGCTAGGCCCATTCAGTCTGCCCATAAACCTATCCTTATTTGTGACCTTTGACCCTACTTGGTCAATGGCTCTCTTCCTTCCTTCCCCCCAAGTGTTCCTTTGTGCCTGTCCCATGCATGTTTGAACCCTCCCAATGTGTTTGCTCTCAAGATGCCCATCTGAAGTCACTGACAATGCTCCATGTCCAGGCAGTCGCAATGGGCAAAGCTGATGGCTTCATCATCCGTGGCCACCTGGAAGCCCATCCTGGTGAACATTCCAGTCACCTTTGCTCAGGATATATTGGACACTGAGGTTGCCATATTGGAGATCTTGCTCCTGATTACTGTAGCCATTCCTTGTAACTTTGATAGGGTAATGCTTTCTTACAGTAAGCTATAAAGTTCTACACACCAACTATTTCCCTCTCAACACTGCTATCTCCAGAAATTGTTAAAATAGGACATTATCTCATTTACTGTTCCTTGTATCATGACACCTTTCACTCTGCACTCTATGACAGTTACCACTGCAGTGTATGAAAGCTGGTGCTCTGCCAGAGGTGGTAACAGAAAGGTATCCAGTGCAGTGTGGATATAACTGCTCCACAAGTCTCACCAGGGGATACATCGGAGATGATTCTTGCCTGTAGAAACAGTCCCCTTCTTTGCATTATCTGCTTTATCTGCACTGCCTGCATTAGCTGTGAAATTACCCTCAGTGGAAAAAGAAGTGGTAAAAAGAACTTAGCTATGGTCAGTGGGACAAGACCAAAATGCTTTAAAGTAGATATAATGGAAAAAGTGGACAGCATGGATAAACTAGAGAAACTTGAGAAAATGGAGAGGGTCAGAGAGAGAGAGAGGGGGAGAGAGAGAATAAAATAGATAAAGCAGAAGGTAAAACAGCATCAGAAGCTGATATAACAGCTAACATCCATCTATAGTATTCTCCCTCAAAGCCATCTAATACAATAAATGTGAATCTAATGCACTATTACTGAGTTTGGTAACTGAGTACAGTATAGCAGCAATGTGACAGGTTACACCTGTCAAACATCACAACACGTAGCTGAACTGACTAGGTCAGTTGGAACAAGGCTGTGCTTCTTGCTGCTTCACTGGCTCCCAATCAACCACTTAAGTAACTAAAAGAAAAATTAAATAAAAAGACACACACAACATTTGATAGATAGATAGATAGATAGATAGATAGATAGATAGATAGATAGATAGATAGATAGATAGATAGACAGACAGATGGAGAGATAGCTAGCTACAGGTAGATAAATTAGTCTTAGTAATAATCTCTGGAAATCATTTTGTAATTTGAGGACAAGTTCTGTAATTTAAAAAAAAGCTAAAGGCGTATTTTGAAGTGTCATCGGCAGGCACCTACAAGCTAAGGGCATATTTCAAATTGTCGTCAGCAGGCAGCTGACTGTTCAGGCAATGCAAAAAAAAAAAGTCAAAATGCAAATACATCTGCTCACCATTATCAAAATGGACCTTTCTTGATCTCTGAGGTGTACTGCTTTCAGATATTAAATATAAGAAATTGACTGCCATTTTTCCATGATGTGAAAACAAAACATCATAATAGTGCAGCCCATTTAATCTTTTTGATGTGTACAGTATTTATCTAGAAGTTATCAGCGTTGTTGGTATTTTATATTATTTTTTAACATATTTATAACACTAGGGTGGTGGTATATTTCTAAATGCAGCTGTATTAGTTGGGTGCTATAGCTTTGCTGTATCTATATATAGAGAATAATGGATGGGGAAGTGTGTGCTATGAGAATTTAATTCACACCCAAGGTGTGGGATGCTACATAAACCCCAAGGGTGAAACCTGAGGGGTTTATCAAAGCATCCCACACTGAGGGTTTGCATTAAATTCTCATATGCACACACTTCCCTATCTTTTATTTTATATAAGTTGCTGGTGAGCAATTTTTTGCAAAGCAAGTGCTGTGATCCTCCTTTCCCCCACACAGTCTCTGTCTCTCTCTCTCTCTCGACACACACACACAAACACACACACACACACACTCTCTCTCTCTCTTTCTCCCTCCACCTGTCATTCTCACAGTGGAACCTTTACTCTAGTTCTCTGGGGCATCGAGTAGCAGCTCCCCCCTCTCTTTAAATTCCCCAGCTGAGCTGTGCTGTACTCCACTCCACAGTCCCTCTGTATCTTGCCCCACAGCACCCTCCTGCTCACTCTGCTCCAAGTTTACATTTTTTTTAAATTTAAAACTACCATCACGATCGCGATTAGGATCACGCTTACCTGTGGCAGGCAAACAGTCTCATTGCCACCACTGTTGTGTGTTGCCCAAAACTTGTGAACCGCAGGATCAACCAGATACTTAAAAAAAAAATGGTAGGGTCAATAAAATAGATAAAAAAATAAATTTTGGAAGGTGAGGATTTACCCATGGTGGCTCCTCGCTGAGATATGGAGCCGCCATGTTTTTAGAACTGTTAGCCCGCCCACTCACAAAACAGGAGCCAATGAGGGAGCGCTCCCTTTTGATAGATGGAGCTCGTGAATGCCGGAATAACTGACTGGTTATTACGGCAAATATCAACTCAGTTAGCTCATTTAAAAAATTGATCACCAGTAATCATATACAGTACTGTTAGTGCAAGGCAACATCAGACTTTATTGAAACAGTGCAGATCTTACAACTTTTAGCAGCTTCGCTGATTCGAGTTCGAAACAGACTTTACTTGGCTACTGCTACTATATATGCTCAACATTTGCGTAAAGTAGAGCATTTAAATTATTTAGCCACATTAAGTGTAAAAATAATGCATTACATATGCTGCTGTTTCTTAGCATTGCAAAATTGTTGTCACTAGACAGGAATCGTATCCTTTAATCTGTCAGCCCAGAGTAAGAGTGCTGTTTGGAATGATTCTGGATTTCAAGCAGCTAAGCTGAATGTGGCTTAATAATGAACATTACTTGGTTGTGCTACTACATTAACACTAAGTAAGGCACTTTAATTATTTAGCCGGTCTAACTGTAAAAATGCCTTATCACATCTGCTGCTGCTGCTACTACTTAGTCCTGTGGAAATTGCTGAAAGCATGATATGGACTTGTTGGCGTTATATAATAACTGCATCCTTTAACTATTCAGCAGTTATAATTAAAGACAATGGAGCCTATTCACGAAGGTGCGGAGTGGGATATGTGATGTGCATCTCCGGCGCTTAGCCCACTCTGGACCTGCCAGCCTCCGTGCACATTTACAGATGAGATATGAGCCCCTTATGCACCCAATCCCTGAGCCAAATGTGCAGATCTTTGCCAGGGCAGGATGAGGGGCAGGGCTAGTGCTGTGCCAGCACACCATGTGATTCTCAAAGCCAGGGAGTGCTGAGCACCATGGCTGGCAGCAATGCATACTTAGGGCAGCCATTAATCCAAGCAGCTGGTTATGTGCCTCCCGGGGAAGCAGCCACCGGCTGTGGCAGACACAGAGGGGGGCATCAGCAACCCCAATAGGGGTGCCCCTGCCACCAGGTGCCAGCCAACATCATGGCACCCCATGGGTGCAAGTGATCCATTGTGGGCCCCTACCAGGGCAGCAGATTGGCTGCCTGACTGGATTCGCCACTCTGCACCCACCTGGCTCCTATGAACCTGTGTGTCAGGGGAGTGGGGCTGCGTATGGTATCCGGGCAAGGGGCCAATGTTTGGAGCTGTGCACCCAGATACACACCTTCAGGGCCACATTGGTTAACAAGCCCCATAGACATGGCCAAGGTATGAGGATTTAAGCAGCAACACTGATGAGTTTGAACTAGGCCCCCTAGGGAAGACTCAGGTTCAAGTCAAAATGCTTGGGATACAGTTTACTCTGAGTTGTAAGCTGTTATAATTAGACCACTAATTTTATAACACTGAGGTGGTGGTATATTTCTAAATGCAGCTGTATTAGTTGGGTGCTATTGCTTAGCAGTCTCTCTCTCTCTCTCTCTCTTATATATATATATATATAGTTAGTGCAAGACAACATCAGACTTGAGTAAAACAGTGAGATCTTGCAACTTTTAGCAGCTTTGCTGATTTGGCTTTGTAACAGACTTGACTGCTGCTACTAATCATTATATAAGCTGCTGTTGCTTAGCAATGTAAAACTGTTGTCTCTAGATAGGAATTGTATCCTTTAAACTAATCTGTCAGTGCAGGGTAACAGTGCTATTTGCGATCATTCTGGATCTCAAGCAACTGAGTTGAATGTGGCTTATTAATGAACATTATTTTGTTGTACTACTACATTAACACTAAGTAAGGCACTTTAATTATTAGACAGTCTAATTGTAAAAATGTCTTTTCACATCTGCTGCTGCTGCTTCTTAATATTGTGTACATTTCTGAAAGCTGTTGGCACTATATAGTAACTGTATCCTTTAAATATTCAGCAGTTATAATTAATGACACTGACATGGCCAAGGTATGAAGATTTAAGCTGCAACACTTAAAACGTCATATAAAAAAATTGGAATGCATCTTCCAGTTGTACAACACAGTCATAAAAATGCATTAGTTTTATTTTGTATTTATAACAGTATAGTTTTATCAGGAAACATTAGACACATGTTCATCCTGTACACGTCTATGCAAGAAAACAAAAACAACACTAATGGTATATTCTCCTTCAGGAATTTGAAGGCAGAATTTGTATAGACTAGAGCTAGCAACCATTAACATAGGGCATGTCTCAGTAATCAAGATGAGCGGGAGATACCATTATCATATGTATATGCTTAATATTACAAAGTAAAACCATAGCTGAGAGTACAGTAGTCAGCCTGTAACCCTAATTGTACTTCCCCTGTATTATGTTGTCCTCTATCAAGATTAATGGTATCTATATAAGTTGTGTCTCTTTGCAGATGACAGTAAGATTTGTGTGAGGGTGGACAGTGATGAGGGGAATCAAGGAAATGCACAGAGACTTACAAAAGCTACCGAGCAGGCCTAAGGTTTGGCAGTTGAAATTCAATGCCAAAAAGTACAAGCTAATGCACTTAGGGAACATGAACCCCAGGACAGAATACTGGATGGGTGAGGTGAGACTTAGCACTACAGCTGAGGAATGTGATCTAGGAGTTATCATCATTGAGACAGTGCAACAAGGCCTATAGTAAGGCAAGTAGGATGCTGGGGTGTATAGGGAGGGGTATTGATAGCAGGAGGGATAAGGTAGTGTTACCCTATTATAGCTCTTTAGTGACACCACACCTGGAGTACTGCACCCAGTTCTATAACCCTCACCTCAGAAAACACAGAGACAGGCTGGAGGTGGTGCAGCGCAGTGTAGCAAAAATGATTCAGGACCATCAGGGCAAGTGTTACAAGGAGTGCAGCACTGAATATGTACTCTCTGGAGACCAACGAGAGCAGGGAGATATGATAGAGACCTTCAAGTTCCTAAAAGGTATAAACAAGATAATATGTGAGGAACTATTTAGCTTCAATGGTAATTCAAGGTCACGAGTACATGAGTGGAAACTGACAGGAGGGAGGTTGAGGAGGGACAAGCGGAAGTATTATTTTACAGAAAGGGTGATGGAGCCTTGGAGTAATTTACCAACCAAAGTGGTGCGTGCTAAACAGTTGATGGTTACAAGCATGGCTGAGAAAGCATGAAGGGTACAGTAGTCACTCAGGGCAACACAATCAGGAGGGAGAATAGAGGATAGAGAGGGAGGGCTAGTACCTTCCACAGACAGTAGGTCCCAGGGTTTGATATGGATCTTGGACAGACTGGATGGACCATTGGTATTTTTCTGCCATCTTTGTTTATGTTTCTATTAAGGTAAAAAACACAGTAGTACAATAATTCAGTACAAAAAAGTACATTGTCAGATAAAATTAAAACAGGGTCACATTGGTCATTTTGGAAAAGGTTACATTGATCATTTTGTAAAGCATGTATATTCACTTATGTTCATCAAGTATACCTTTAATATGTTTTTAAAACATGCCTAGATCTGAGTGGTTCTTACTATCAATTGCAAAAAGTTCCAAAACTTGGGAGCAAGAATCGAGAGGGAGTTTAGACCTGACTTAATTTTTAGGGCTGTGGGCGGAGCCTACAGCACTATTGCAATTGCTCAGTAGCTCTAAAAAATGGCTGATTGTGGAATCTTGTGTTGGACTTTTAGAAGTATCCTTCTGAAAGCCCAATGGAGCTTGAACCCCTTTGCCATGATCGTCCGCTACAAAAAAACATCCGCACTATTTTGGCTGTCACTTCTGCATTCTGGTGCATGAACTGCATATGCACATGACTCGTGTGCATGCGCGGTTCTGTAGGTGCTGCCATGTTGCAAATGGAAAAGTGCCATTCCCTGCAAAGATGCTCCTGACATTGGCCACCAGCTCTGTGGCATTCTTTGCCCCCCCCACCAACTCAACTGATACACTGGGAGCACACCCCTGTGTGTGCAAAGATGTTTCTGTGCACCCTGCCCCAAGTCATGTGGCACACTGGGAGCCCACCCCAGTGTGCCCAAAGATGTTCCCAACATCAGGGTGCCCAATCCCCATGTCAGCATCTTTTACAATCCCCCATTCATGTGGCACACTGGGAGCCCAACCCAGTGTGCTGAAATGTTTGTTTCTTTGTTTTTCTGTAAAATAGAAAACAATTCCTCTTCATCACCTTTTTTCCCCTGTAAAACAGAAAATGGTTCCTGGTCATTGCTGCAGTCCTTCTCCCCCTCCCCAGCCTCCCACTGAGCACCCACCTTCCCACACACCCCCTTACCCCATACTTACCTCCAGAGTTTGGTGCTGTCATCTTCTCTGGACTGGGACATGTCTGCACTCTTCAAAGCCCAACCGCGAACTGAAGAATCAAAGGTAAGCATGCTATACTGCCATTCAATGGGGTTTTCAACTTAAAGTATGCTGCTATCACAGCCATGTTTTGGAATTTTTGCCCCACATTTTCAACATGGGGTTCTTGGGACCACAGATCATGAAAACTGTCACTGTCATTTTGTTACTCAGTCCTGAAAGGTGATTTCACGGTCACAGTGTGAATCACCTTTCAGGACCGATTCATAAAATGACAGTGCCACTGTTCATGAGCTGGGGTCCCAAAAAGCCCATGATGCAAATTTGGTGAAAAAATTCCAAAAAATGATTGCATTAAATGCTTGCATTGTGCAATTCCTATGCATGCTTCTAATGTCACCAATTTTTAATATTTTCACTCCACATTTTTAACATTGCCATTTTTGCATACCTCCTTCAAAACAGTATAGCTGTCATTTTCCACAACCTGCACAAAACATGTTTTCACACCTGTGGTGTAGAATAGCCCATTTGCTCTGCAAAATCACCTTTTGGGACAAGTGAACAAAATGACACTGGCAGTGTTCATAAAAAGGGGTCCAAAAAAGGCCATGTTGAAAATTTGGTGCAACACCTCCAAAAAATGGCCAAGTTACACCCGGGCATTAAATAATTTCTATGCACATATGTAACTTTGTTCACTTGGTAGCTCTTCACAGCCCTATTGGCTCTGGCTAGTTTGTTGCATTAGGTACAGCAAGATTTTTTTTCAGATTTGCTCTAGTAATTCAAGGGCCTGATTGAAAATTAGTTATTGGGCTGCATTTTCAAAGGGTCCTTAGATCCACACAAGCTGTGTCAAACAAGCAGCTTGAGTCAGATCTAGGTGTACCAAAAACTGACACAAGATGTCTACTATGTCCACAAAATGGGGTAAAGGATGAGAATGACGCAAGCTGCACCAAAATAAATGGCATAAGTTGAGTCACAAATGGTGCAAGTTGAGGCAAAAAAATTACTCAAGGAATTAAAATGATGCAAACTGAGCAAAAAATGGTGCAAGCTGAGTAAAAAAAATGGTGCAAGTTGAGTCAAAAATAATGCAAAAGATGAGAATGACGCAAGCTAAGTAAAATAAAATGGCAGATGACATGGCCAAGACTAAGCCCCCACAATGTTACAAAGCAGTCCTGCAGGAGAATACTGGCCCTTAATAGTAGCATAATCAGGTCTGACCACCAGCAGTGGATCACTTTATATGCTCTAGTGTCCCTTAGACCAGCACTGTCTGGTCTAACAGTAACATACATCTTAGGCACAAAGACATGACTGGCATTCTTTGAAAATCCCAAATAAAGGGATGGTTCATCATTTTGATGACACAGGCATCCCTTCCATCATGGTGCAGACATTGTTTTGGTGCAAACATGGGGCAAGCCACTCTTGCACATGCAGACCTGTTTTTGATGCAAGCCCCATTTGAAAATCAGAATTGTTGCAAGGTTTGTCACATCCTGCTCCTTGTGTCAGTTGTTTTTGATGCAAGCACCTGCATCATTCTCTGGCCTCTAAAAATCTGGCCCATGGTTTTTAGACTAACAGAGCATGAGGGAGTTCAAGATTTTCAGTATATGTGTTAGTTGTTGATACTGAATACATTTTTGTATAGGCAGCCAGTTAAGTAAATTGTACAGATCACAATAGTGAGTATATTTACTTGTCTTCAGACAATAGCTGCAAATATGAATAAATAAAGCCTGTACACTGGACAGTACAGGTAAGTTAGCTGAGGAACAAATTAATAAGCCATAATTGACTAGGGTGACCAAGTAAGCCTGCACAACAGGTAAAAAAACTGTATCAGAGATATAATCACAACTGTGGTACATCATCCGCAGTCATTTGTTCACAATTTTAACCATGGAATCTATATGTGCAGAGTAAGTTAGGGTTCCATCCAATGTCAGGCCTAGATATTGAAATGTGGTCACATTTTCAGGATAAATATTGTCAAATGAGCAAATTAGCATATGAGAAATTTTGTGACTGTAAGCACAGGTGCTTGAAAAAAGCATTGATTTAGGTTTTTTGTGTGTTTAAAATAAGGTGGTGTTCATTTATCCATTTTGAAAGACATCAAAGTCATTCTGCAAACTTTGCATCACTTCATCCATGTATTTATGTACTGCAAATATAACTGCATATTGCGCATACAATAAAATGGACATATTTTTACAGATAGTTGGTAATTCATTGATAAATAGGTTGCACAGCATCAGACCCAAAACTGATCAGACTATGCTTAGAATATACATCTCCCACTTTAGTTCTAAATTGTCCATCTACCAAGTAACTCTTAAACTCTTTCAGGATGGATTCAGATAACCCCACAGCACTTACCTTCTGCTAAAGTAATTTGTGATTTACTAAGTCAAATGTTTTAGAAAAATCAGCAAAAAAAAAAGATGCAACTGAAGAACTTCAGTCAATGCACATGTGAACATAATTAGTGAACATTAAAAGTGCTGTTCTTAGTGCAATGGTGTTGTCAGAATCAATGCTGTTGGGATGAAATTCAATTATACTGATTCAAGTATGAATATAATTGATCATATACGACCCATTTCAGAAGCTTTGATAATATAGAAAGAATGGCAATTGGATAACAAATTTCCGCCACAGACTTAGGGACCTGCTTGCGAACTAGACAATGTTAGCCATCTTCCACAGGGCTGGCATTATACAAATGCACGTTGATGGGTTACCCATATTTGTTAGTGGGCTGCAATTTCTTCTTGTGCCAACCTCACAATATCAATGCCAATGATATCAAGCCCTAACCTTGTATAATAGCTCAGTTTCTTCAAGTCATTTATAGTACAACCTCTATAAATTGTTTTGAAATAGAAATGAGGCACACCACAATTTATATTTATTTATTTTTTCAGTTCTCATATTAATACCTTTGAGTTATAAACTCGTTTGCAAAGGTTCCATGTCAACAACAAACAGCACAAATACAGAAAAACAATGCAGACAGTGGTTACAAAATGACATTGGATACAGAAATGATGTTCAACTCTTTGGTAGCTAAAATTACAAAATTCAATGACATTAAGCAATAAGTACATTGCATTGACAGGTGTGAACAGAATGGAAGGGTAGCTTACTATGGAGAGAGAGAAACCGATAGCAACAGAGGCTGGGTGCTGAGAGAGTGCTGAATAGGTGGAGAAAATGGGAGTAACCATAGGTCCATGTCATTGGTTTGCTGGAAGGGGAAAATTCCATGAGGTTTTGGAGTGGGAGGATATGGTGAGGGGAGGGGGGAAGCAGATTAGGAGGGGAGGTGGGAAACGGATGAGGAACAGAATGGAATATGAAGGCAGAGTGGGATGGAAGAGGAGAGGGGTAAATAAAGCAGTTGGACAGAGGAGATTGTAAGTGCTATAATGAACAGATAGAAGACAGCAGTTGGCTTGTGCAAATTAGAAGTTGCAATCACACCCGCTAAGTGTTGCTAAGTGGTTATGAAATGTATATCTGAAGGGGCCAAGTTTAAATTTTGCCAGCAGGTCATCATGTAGCGAATTGTGCCAAGTCGATGCCGAGTACTCAAAAGACCACTGATCCTGGGAGGTGTAACAGAAAGAGACTTTTTAGTGACTGGCTGTTAGTCCCTCTGATAATTCTAGCCTTGTTGGTGGGACAGAGGAGAGTCCGAATGCCAAGTGGTGTTAAACTTAGGGTGGACTTTTTAGCCAGCAGGCAGATCTGATATTGAGTTCTACAGTGCAGATTCAACCACCCAGCCTGGGAATAGAGATAACAGGTGTGTTTAAGAGGTGTGGCACATCTAGGACAAGCCTACAGGCATTGTTTAGGGCCAGCTTTATTCTCTTGAGAGATGTGTCAGTTGCTGCACTGTAGACTACAAGCCCATAGTCAATCACGGATAAGACCATGCTGCACACAACGGGTTTTAATGCCTCATTGTTTAGGCAGTGTTTCTGCCTTGGCTACAAGATCAATGTGCTGTGGAAATGTAAGGGAACAGCCTAGAATGACCCCAAGATATTTAAAACTTTAGATCATTTCTAATGAGGTGGTTTAGTTGTTTACAATTTTTAATACATGGGATTTCTGCCGAGTGTGAGGAGAGGCAAACAGCATTGTCTTGGTCCTCTTATAATGAAGCAAGAGCTTTGAATTAAGAAATCAGGCCTCAACTAAAGAGATATTAACCTGCAATCACTTTTCCAGTGCTTCTGGGTCTGTGTGGCTGGTGTAGAGTACCATATCATCAGCGTACTGTAGGACCTTTTCCTGGCACACTAGAGGGAGGTGGTTTAGGAACAGGCTAAAGAGCAGGGGGCCCAAGATTGAACCTTGTAGGACCCTGAGGGACTTCTGGTTCTGCCTCCATCGAGTATGCAGCACTGAGTTTCAGCTCCGGGAATGCTTGCCTATTTCTACTTTATTTTTTCTCATAACCCCCGTAAACGCTTGCTTTTTTACCCTCTACCACCATTATGTGTAAGGGGCATCAGAAAAATAAAGCTTCCTCACAGCTTCCTCACAGTCATTTACCGCATCCCTGTTGATTTCTTCTGTGGCCACATCTTCCTTTGTCCTTGTGGCTGTGGTGCACATGGAAAATCAGCTGCCGGCTCCTCCACAATCAGACCAGCTAAGACTGTTTTAGAAGAACTCTGGGATTTTCAGTCAGAATTTCCCTCTCCACATCAGGATCTTTAGCAGGCTTCTCTGATTTGGAGAGTAGCATAACTGAGCTGGACACCACTTTTGCTGACACTGACTCACACATCGATTACCTTGAATAGCTAATGGCTAAGCTCATGCAAGATCAGCAGTCACTCCAGGACCACTGCGAGGACCTAGAAAATAGGTCCCGCAGAAATACGGTTTGCATTTATGGCATCAAGGAGGGAGCAGAGGGTAAGGACATCTGTGCCTTCCTACAGGTATTTTTTGTCTCCCATCTGGATACTGCAGACCTTGGCCCTTTGCATCTCGAGAGATCCCATTGGTCCTTACTGCCCAGGGCCAACTTTGGAGACACCTCAGCCTAGGTCTATCCTAATCTGCTTTCTGAACTATGTGACCAAACAGCAGATCCTTCTTACAGCCTGGAAAAAAGGGAAGATCCTTTATGCTGGCTTTAGAGTTTACATTGATAATGATTATTCCCCCAAACTCCAGGCTCAACAAAGGGCATATGCTCCAATATTGCATCTACTAAGGGCTCATGGACTCAAATTTATCACCCCTTATCCAGCTCGGCTGAAAACCTTTTTCTCTGATGGAGCCCACATCTGCGATGACCCAGAAGCTGCCCTTCAGAAGCTGCAGTGATGCAAATTTAACACCTCTGAGGACCAGATGGACCTTACTATTTCCAGGGAAAAGTGGGCCCTCCAAAAAGAACAATGGCAGACAGTTTCACCGTCTAGTAAAAAGTGACTGCAGAAGCAGAAGCTGGAAGAGATTAAAATGCTCTTTCAGTCTATTCACCACGAGGACTCTTCTTGAACTGTTTGGACTACTCTGATACTTATTACAGCTTTGTCTTGATTGTGTTTACTAATTAAGGCAGGTTTGATCACTGGATCATTTATAGTGGCTAATTTGGCATCTGCAGCTTAACTGGGACAATATTTGGTATTGTGCCTTGTTATTGTTTTTATTTCTGGTTCTTCTCTTTTAACCCCTTTAGTTTCATCTTTTAGTTTAGCAGTGTTCCCCTATGTGTGTTTTGTTTTCTTGTTCTGGTTACCCTCCCTATTCTTTTTTATTCTCCAGCTGTCCCCTTTTTTTCCTTATTATGCTAACTGTTCATCCTGTTTTTATTTTGTCATTTTATCTACTGTAGGATTTTAAATTTTTCTGCTTATTGGGACTTCTCTCTTGTCTATTTATTGTTTGTCCTATGGCTTTGGGAACTGTTGCATTTAGAGGAGGATTTAGAGTAGGATTTTCTTCCTTTAACATTTTGCTTCCTGTACTTGTTTGAGCTTATGGAGTCTCCTTTTAATGTGTATTCCCACTTGGTGGCTTCACCTTTAGGTGGTAGTTTTAGGGGAGTTCTCTGTAATGACACTGCTGGACATGGGTATGGAGAAGACCCTTTTATTCTTATTATCTGTCCCTTTTTTTTTCTTTTCTCAAGCTGTGCTGGTGGAGGTCATGATTTGCTGGCCCAGGTCCCTTTTGCAACCCTTTCATGTCCCCACTGCAGTCACTTTAATTGGAGCTGTGTTCTGTCAGTTGCTGAAATGTGAGGAGAGGAGGGATTTGCAGCTTTGATCATTATGATTCCCATTGGGTCTTCCTCTATGTATGTCACATACCCCCCTCTCAAATTACTTACAACATTTGGGGCTACAATATCAGATTCCATGGCTTGAGAGGAGGGAGATCCTATAGGTGGCACAGATAATTTCTCCATGGCATACTCTCATTTCCCCTCTCCATCATAGGTATTTCCTGTGCCCCTACACTGGATGTGTCCCTACATTTTCTTTTTTTTTCATTTTTTCTCAGTGCTTCTTTTATGGGACTTTAGCTCTGAGGTGACATGCATGCTTACTCGAGGAGGGAGGTTAATGCTTTGTTAGTCTGCAGATCCCCCATTGCACAGCCTGTCCTGAAAATAATTTTTTCAATCTTGCTGTTTTCTTTACCTTATTTGACTTTGCAGGGGATGGCCTATGGTTGGCTATCCCCTTGTTTATTCATATTTCATCCCTGTTTTTGCAGCAGAAACTCCTATTCCATATTTTAATTTGTTTTTTTTCTGTGCTTAGTGCAAACACATGAGGACTAACTTGTTTTTGTTTTTGTGCTCTTAACAGTTATGCCTTTTTCATTTTTATGTTGTGGTTCTTGGAGGCTGCTCACACTTTATTTCTTTTTCTTTATTTTCTATTTTATTTCTTCCTTGGATCCTTTGTTCTTTTTTCAATTTATGTTTTTATCTCAGTATAGCCTGCAGTACTATTACTCTGACTACTACTACTGCCTTCCAGTGGCTATTTATTATATTATATTGCAGCACCAAATGGTTTTGATAATACTATTAATTGTTTACTATCCATTTTTCCTTATTTGAGCCTTGGACTTTGGCACTTCATGCAACTGAAGCTTATGGACCTCGTTCTGTTTAATACAGTAGCAGCCATGGATACTTCCAGATATTTCCCAAAATTTCTGTGATATTTCCAAAAATATCTCCAGCTTTCTGCATTTCCACAGTAGGGGCAGCAGAGAGAAACTCTTCAGAAATTTTGCGAAATATCTGGCAATAGCTGGCAATGTCTCTGGCTGCTACTGTAGTTCCTTCTTTCATTCTGTGTTGTCATTCTTATCATACAAGCTTCATTATAGTTTTGGGGATTATCTATGTTTTGGGGGTTACCTTCTTTTTTCCTTTATAACTTTAGGCAGGTGAATTCACCTGTAGTGGTTATTTAGTTACTGCCTTATCTCTTTTATTTCTATTCATCACTGTTTTTTTTTTCTTTTGTCTTCTGGTGTTGTTCTTTCTACAATTGGTGGATGTAAAAGACTGGGTTCTCTATAATTATTTCCACTGGTTATTGTTTTTGCACTTTGTGAGTTTTATACATTTAATTCAGGCCCAGTTTACTATGGGCTATTTTTTACCTTTTACTTTTAGGGGCTCGGGTTTTTCCTGACTATTACCCTGGGGGGGGGGATTGGACATCTCTTCCTATATAGGATGATCATTTATTTTCCTCCCTACCTTGGAGGTCAATTTTCTGGTACTATATTGCATATAGTCAACTTGTTATAGTTACTTGTTCTGCATGATTTGTATACTGATATTGTATTCTACTATTAAGGGGTTTTGGGTCAGGAAGACTTTCTCCCTTCCTTTTTTTTTGTGAAATCCCTCTTATTTATTTTTTGGGATTACACTTATTTGTATACATATTATTCTAGTTGTACTTTATTGGGAACTTTTTACTTGGGTTTATGGGGAAGGCATATGTGCCTGGTGTTTAACCACATTTTTGGACAAGCTGATTCTCCACTATCTTCTATAGATTTGTTAAGTAGGGTAAGTATAATCTTACTAATTCCACTAATTAAGATAGCACCAACTTATTGCCTTTTTGTAATACCTTGTGAAGTGTGGTCAAATTGTAAGGTGGTACACTGGCTCAGCCCTATATTAATCACTTCTTTTCTCCAAAAGAAGATGTTATGGTCAAATTTCATAATAATGGGTCAGGGTAAAACATATCTCGGGTTTCAGCTAACTGTTATTGCAATTCCCTATGCAAGATTATACCAGACAACAGATTCCATTACATTACTCAGGTTTTGGACCAAAATTATGGTTTATTTTGTTTGGTCCTGCTCTGGGTACTTTTACTTATTGAATACAACTGTTTCAAACAGTTTCTGCTCAATCTTTATTGCAAAATTAGTTTAGGATGTTTTCCAGCTATAATGGGTCACATGGAGTTCTTTCATTGGCTTGTGGTGTGGGGGATATGTATTGAAGGTGTCTATGATGGGGTCAGCTGTTTGTAGTCACGTTTCACATCAACCATATAGGACTATCTGAGGGTTGTGAGTTGGGAGCGTTCTGGGCCAGTAATCAGACAATTTCATCTCGAGATAAGTTTATTTGTAGGTATGGCAATTTTTTAGATCTCATAACTTAACTATCTTATCATATAATGTTAATGGGGTGATGAATCCCATTAAAAGATATCACCTCCTACACTATGCATGTCAACAGTAGGCTGATCTGGTATTTTTTCAAGTGCTCCCTCTGAGCACATTAATTAAAAAAAAAATTTCCAAGGTATTCCATGCATCTCTGGAGAAAGGCAGGTGTCAAGGGGTCTTAATCTTAATTAGGCGTGGACTCTTACTAGATGTTAATAACTTAATTTCTGATTCAGAGGATAGGTATGTGATAGTGAATGGTTCAATGTTTGGTAAAGCGGTGACACTTGTTAATACCTATTTTCCTCTGAACTGTTATGCCTGGGTCCCACACCATCTACTGACCCATGTGTTCATATCACAAATAACCTTGTTTATTTTCACTGTGATATTGCTGTAGTGCACTAACATATAGAAACAGATATCCATCATACAAGCATGGGTACTAGGACTACGTGTGCCACTGATATTTGCTGCTGTATATTATGTTTACATCATTTTATGGTATTATACATGTTTTATGTTTATTACACCTGCTATGCATATATTTTATGTATTGTGTTTACCTTGGTTATGTGTGTCCCTTTTATGTCCTGATATAGTCATATAATCATGTGTAATTTGTGTCTTATACCAAAGTAACATGCCATGTGCATTTCTGCGTATGCTGCATTCTTTTTGGCCATAACATATAGCTGACAAGGCATTTTCTTTGTTCCAAGATTCTTACTTACCTTGCAACTTTATTTCCTATATAATCACAAGGGAGTCATCTTATTTACATGCCTTATCCAATGCTGTATGTTCATCATATCTGTAACTGCACTATCAGTCATATATAATTACATGCACACCAGCTCCTGTGACAGAAAGAGACCATACTCGAGGAATGGTGGGAAATCAGACCCCTTGTGATTGCTTCGTCACATGTCTGAAGTGAATATTTGTAATAAAACTGCTTTTTATTACATACTGCTTGTGGTATAACCTTTGGATAGCCAACTCAACATACAGGAATCTGATGTTAAGCTGGACTTACCATAACAATGGTGACCATGGCAGGACAAGGACAAAGAAGCCATGAGCACTTCTGTAAAGGAAGGCATTCACAGGAATGGGTGGGTTTGTAGATAGCAAGCAGCTTTATGGCTGCAAGCCAAGAGAAACAAAATTGCAGTTCTAATGATACATACAGATGATGAGGACTTGGGGAAAAAAGTAACTTTTAAAAAGTAATTTTGATGTGCCCTCCCCATTAAAGTTATATATGGAAAAGAAATACTGATTAATTAGGGAGGTACATCAATTTTTGAGCTGGAAAAACAGGCACAGCTGAAAAGCACAAGGAGGTCAAGTGACTTGCCAAAGGTCACACACTATGCAAACCTTCACTTCTAAGATCAAAATCAGCTGTATCTGCAGTGTCCTTGAACACCGCAATGAGAGTTCTTACAGTTGAAAGAACAATTCCTAGCTGCCAGCTTGAGGCAGCAAAAACAAAATTGCTTAACCATCATGATTTACATGATGGCAGATGGAGAGGCCATATCTGAAAGGGAAAAAAAGACATTGGAAACATTTGCAAGCCTTTGTTTCATGTTTTTTCTTCAAAAAACTATGACTAACTTGAATCAAGACTAATGACATCAGTCCACTTACTTCAACCTTAAACCAACCACTCATTTGAATGATGGAAAGGTTGCAGACAATGTGCCAACACTGTAGTCTGGAATATACCCTTGGCCACAAGCCAAAGGAGTCAGCCATTTTATGAGCAGATTTCCCTCATTACAAATAACATAATAAAAAAAAAAACTAGTATAGCTTCAGAAAACACAGTTAGAGACTCTGATAACTGGCAACAGTGACAATTTGATATAGGATATGCTTAATTTGGCACATTGTTTCTCAACTACAAATATTTCCACACATTAAAATCCAGGATGGCACATTCCTACATGTTCAAAAGCATATTCTTCAACCCTGCTTCACTTATGAAGGCTAACCTTTATCAAGCAAAAGATTCTTCTAATTCAAAATTTATTAACTCAAGTGAACAAAGCCAAGTGACACAATCAGTCTAAAAGACAGACTTAACATTTGCATCCCAGCCAACACTAATTACTATTATCAAAACTGTTTTAAAATCAAACACATCATAGTTAGTGAAGCTGATACCATTAAACCTTAAGATTAATTACAAAATACAGTAATGTCTCTGCTGTTTTAAACATTCTCCCATTAACCATTATCTCAACTGAATGATACAAGCATCCCTGACTAGGCTGTTCTCAGTATAGCAAAAAATTAACTATGCAGTTACAGAACACAAAACAAAACATGGCATACTACTATTAAACATAGTGCTTTTCCTAAAGTGAGTAGTAAGGAATAGTCGTATAGACAAAAGTTTTTACACTTAAATATTTTTTAGATTTCAATGAAAGGTTGATAAATCAACAGATTTTATTAAAGTGTACTCACCACAAATCTGAAGCACATGGACATGGTCAATACCCAGCTAGAGGGTCTTTTCATAAAAAGAAAAGTCTTCCAGGGTCATAACAGACAAATGTTTGGTCCTTGAACGCCAAAGCTGATCTCTGTTTTGTAATCTGCTTCCTTATTTCCTTGTGACCTCCCTGGTCACACCTGAAAATAGGCATCTGTTTTGTCTAGTGTGCTTACCTGGTTAACAAAAACTAAATAAATGAATAAAGTCTTAGACAAGGACTGTAACTTCTGTTCCAGCTGACACATTCCCTGTACAGAATATATATTTTTTTAATTAGTTTCAGCTACTGTAGAAAAAATTATCTCACCAGCCATAGGCAGTGAGAATAGCTGAGACACTTTGTCCCAGCTGTGTGCACATGTTATATTTTGACATATAATTAAATGCTTTGCATTTTGGTCTTCCACAGACTTTCTAAAATCAGTGAAACTTGACTTCACTGTTTTCAGCTTTCAAAAAGAAACATCTAAAGCAGCACTTTTGCGGATTGCTTATTAATTGATTGCCTCAGTTCAATATACTTCTCACAAACCAACTTAATTGGATCTAAATCATCTTTAGTTAACTCACCTTTAGTTAACCCATTAATGCACTCCCACCCATCATGTGCAGTGAGGTAAGCTGAGATGTCTTCTCTCAACTCTACATATTTTAGATATGCCAATAAGCAGGGAAATCTTTAACCATTTGTGGCTCAGCAACTGTGTTTTGAATCACAGTAGTTGAAGATACACAGATGGCGCTGACATATGTGGGTGCCATAAAAGGACCCCACAACCTATGAGCAAGCAGTCCAGCTTCATGGAGTCCCAAAGCTGCCTAAGTATCAGTCAAATGCAGAGTAGCAGTTTGCCTGTGCAGATGTTCAAAGCTGCCTAAGACCCATTCAGTAGGGGAGTGACATCATGCTGTACATTTGAGTCCCTAGTGCCAGTGCTCTATCAAACGGAGAACTGTAGTCCATGATTTTAAACCAGAGTCCCAAGCTGTAGCTCACAGCTACTTGTAGGGGAAAATTAATTCCCAGAACTCAGTTCCCAATAAGAAATGAGTATAACTTTGTTAGCCAAAAAACATTTGCTGCAGTTGCCATTATTATGGTAAGTCCAACTTACCATCAGATTCTTGCATGTTGGATTGGCTATCCAAACATTATGCCACAAGCAGTATGTAATAAAAAGCAGTTTTATTACAAATATTCATGTCAGACATGTGACAAAGCAATCACAAGGGAGTTGAAATAGACATTTCTCAAGTTATTCTTGCATTTGACATCATCCATTAGTGAGAGGGTTATTTCAGGTGGGGACATGAATGTTACCTCGAACCCCTCAATGGATACCTCCAATCCTAAGTGATAGCAGCACTCTCCCCTAGTTAACTATTTAAATAAGACATTGAAACATCTTGGGTTGGTGGATAGCTGGAGGTTCTTGCACCCCACCAACAGAATATTTACTCATTATTCAGTGAGACATGGTAGCTCAGAAAGGTTGGATTATTTTTTTTACCAGTATTGAAAATTTGGGAGATGTTCAATGGGTAGATTTTGGCCCTATATTGTTATCAGACCATGCCACTGTTTTGGTTACCATAGGGCAAATCAAAGAGCCCACCAATACATTTTGGTGACTTCAGATGGCTTATTTAAAGGATCAGGAGCTGTGCCACAACCTGGTTGAGCATATATGTACTTTTTTGGAGTTTAATGCTGCAGGGGAGGTTAGTGACAGTGTTCTGAGGGACACCTTGAAGGTCTTAATACATGGTCAACTGATAGCTTATGCCTCTGTGAAGCAGATGTAATGAAGGGCAAAAACCTTGAAACTTTATAGGGAGGCCCAATTATTGCAACACAGTATGTCCCTGGGGGATAAGTTGGTGCGTAGCAAATTACTAGAAGTCAAGGCCAAGTTACAAAGGCTTATGGATCATAAAACCAAGCATGCATTATATTGTTTAAAGCAAAGGATACTATTGGAAGGTGCTGGAGGCCAAATATTTAGCATTTCATTTAAGAGCACAAAAAGTGGAGTCTACTATTTTAAAAATTAGAGATCCAGCTACGGCTCATTTTACTCAAAACACGGGGGAAATTTTAAGGATTTTCCGGTGTTTTTATAAAAAATTGTATTCTCTGCGTCTGACAGACAGAGCCCCCTGCAGAGAATGTTTCACAGTCTTAACTCAGGCCAAGTTACCCAAGCTTTCCCACCAGCAATTGATCCTTTTAATTTCCCCCATCACCCACATTGAGCTGTGTGAGTCAATTAAGCGTTCAAAGGCTAGGAAATGCCCAGGAACTGATGGCTTTCTCTCTGATGTTTATAAGCTACAGGAGTTACAGCAGGTACTCTGCACAATTTTGTTGCGGGTTCTGAGGGGGTACAAAAGGGAGAATCTCCTCCACCTTCTTGAAATAACATGATTATTGAGGCCCTATTTAAACTGGTTAAGGACTCAACAAGAATTGATTCTTATAGGCTGATTTCAATGCTAAATGTTGATTATAAGTTTTTTATGGTGATTATGGCCAGTAGGTTGGAGGGCCTTGTCTCATCATTAGTTGGTCAGAATCAGATGGAATTTATTCGTGGTCACCAGGTATTTGACAATGTCAGGTGAACTTTCTTGTTATTGGACTACGTTTGTGAATGTTTACTCCTGCTGATCCTGGACAGCCTTGATGCAGAGAAGGCCTTTGATAGGGTCTATTGGCCCTATTTCTGGTTGATCTTAGGTGCATTTGGCTTTCCATCAGCCTTTATTAAAATGCTTCATTAAATATTCTCTAATCCCATGGTTTATGTTCATGTAAATGGTTCTTTATCAACTTCATTTTCATTAGCTCGGGGAACCTGTCAGGGTTGCCCTTTATCCCCACTTTTATTCGCTTTGTATGTAGCCTTTGGCTGCACATATTTGTTTGGCCCAGGCCATAGACGGCATCTCTGTGGGGAGAGGGATTATAAGATTGCATTGTTTGCAGATGATATTATTTTAACTCTGACTAATCCCTCTGCTTCTTTAAGGGAGGTATTGTAGATCTTAAGTTTGAACAGGTAGCTGGGTTCCATTTAAATAAAACTAAAACTGAAGTTTTTACATATAACTATGTTACACGAGGTCCCTACACCCTAACTGGTACCCCCACAGGTACAACAGAGAAAGCCAGCATTTAGGTATATGTTATACTAACATATAGGGCTAAGGGCATCTTCCGCACAAGAGTAGATGTCAGGATATGTATGCATATTATTGTTAAAACCCTTTATTTTCTAATACACATATGTATTTCTTGCTTGCAAGATTTAGGACACCTGTGTTCTTGTAATGATTATAATATATAGGTCAGCATTGCCATCTTCTGATGATTTGTATTATTACATTGCTATATGCAAACTGTACTCCTATGACTACTACAAAATTGTATAATGTTATCTTATCTGAGGAGCCACCTCTAATTTAGCCAATAGGGCTCATCTCTGTAACTTGAAATGTTTCTATCTTACAGTAACCATGGTAAGTATCATAGGTATATAATGTAAGGCATTATGTCTTCTACCTCTGATACCCCAAGAGACACAGAGAATCCTCGAGGTATAGGGAACGCTTAGCATTGGCTCCCAGTTCATATTCATAAGAACTGCTTAGGGAAACTGTGATTATCCTTTTGGCGGTAATAAACAAGTTTATTACTCTTGTGTAATGTGTCTGTGATTCCTTGCATGCCCATTATTGCCAAGAACCTGAGACTGAGGTTTAGACTTCCTGAAAATTGGCGACCATGTGCAGGCAATATATGGTGTTTGCAAAGTTTCACTTGATGCTTACAACTTTTCCCTTCCCAACAGGGACTGTAGGTATGCATTTCCGCATCACCTGTCCCATTTTATGACCACTATGTAATAACTTGCAAAGTCTGGCTGCTTTTTGGGTGTGGTAGATGTAAACTCGGCTCACCCCACAGCAGTTTTGAATTGCAAGGTTACAAGTCCACAGTAGCCAGACTGTGAACAAGTGTACCTGTTGTGGATCGATACTCAGCATGGTGCCTTTTCATGGTTTGATTTTCTGTTCCCTCTCACACAATGGCCATCGTATCAAATATCTGCGTAGAACTGAGACTCAATGTCTCAAACTTCCATGCCTCCCATAAAGGATGGACTGACTTCGTGCAGGACGCAAGTCAATCTAAAAACCCTGTGCTGGGGATTTCAACCCAGTAATCAGAGATGAGACAAACAGCTAATAAGTGAGAAGCTAAAGGGCTGTTAGTCACAGCTCTTTATGCTGCTCTGAAAGCCTCTGAAGCGAGGATTCGAACCCTTGAACTGCAAACCTTATCTCTTAAACAGGAGATGGGGTTGCAGGAAATTGAATGTGTAAGACGTCAGCAGGATTTGGAGTCGAAGCTCCAAGCACTGCAAAATGAAAAGGGTTCCCTTTTGCATCATTCTGCACAGGCAGGCGAGCAGGAACTTTGTATGTTGAAGCAGGAGTGTGAAAGTTTGAGACAGGATAAGAGTCAGGCTTTGCAAATGAATGACTTGTTAAGTAGAATGAATGAACAATTGAGTGAGGAGTTGGGAGAGATACAGGATGAGATTAACCAGGTACGTAATGACTTAGAAGTGGCTACTAGGGACAATCATGAGTAGAGCACCACATATAGAGTGTTACAAAAAAAAGATGCAGCATGAGGTGGAAGTGAATGTTGCAAATGTGAATCATGCAGAATATGAATCCAAGGTGGTGAAACTGCACCATCAGTGAGAGGTGTTGGCTGGACATGTCAAGGAACTGGGAGGTGTAACCCCTACCTTGACAATGTCATCTGAGGGGGAGGTATCAGATGATGACATCTTGCAGTACAATGCCAGTCACACCCCTAATGTGGGCCAGACACCCTACCCCACCATCTACAACATGGCAGACACCCATCACATGTAACTCATGTGATACGTCATAGACATCATGATGCACATCATGGGTGATGCCAACATGGCGACCCCCATGATGGGGGGGAGCAGGCCCAGTCCTAGTCCCGACAGCACCACCGGTAGCCATTATTAATGCGGAAGACAGGCAGAAGATAGAGACAATGATCGAAACTGCAATAAGTACTGTGCCCATCTCTGAAAGAAATAAAAGGGCTCTCAAAACCCAAATTAGGCAGCCTCTACACAAGGCTGGGATGCAGGATGGCATCGTTTGGTCAGTGGCAACAGCCGCATCCCAGGCAGCCCTGGATGGTACCAGAGGCAACCTACCTTTGCCTGATTGGCCCAATAATCCCCTACAAATGGCCTACTCTGTTCAGCAAATAGATGACAGCCTCGATCAGATGAGCCTGTCCGACAACCTAAGCTGCCACTTGGAAAAGGTGATTGCTAAATGTGAAATGCTTAGTCTCGTTACAGACGACCAGGTCCAGATCCTTTGCCAGACCATTAATCCTAGACTGTGGGCAAAACTCCCTGATACCATCTGCCAAGACAGTACCACCACCTTCGATGAAGTAGCAGCTGAACTCATTTCTGCACACAGTTCATGTGTAGTAGATGTGATGCACGCATATCCTGTAAAACAGAATATGAAAGAAAGTCCAGTGACTTTCCACCAAAGGCTGTGGATGGCCTACCGAGCAGGGAAGCATCTTGCACAAGAAGCCGCAGATGTGGACCTTATCGAATACAAAACCTTGTTCCTTAGTAACATGATCGCTGCAGTAAGAGAGAAGGTAAAGCCAACCACCTATCCCACCATGGAGAGGTTTACCAACATTCTTTGGAAAACAGAGAGAATTTATCAACTCTATATCCGTGATCTGGTTCCTAGAAAGTAGCTGCCGTGGAGACTACTCCGAAGGCCACGATGCACTACACGGTGGAAGAGCAGGCCCAAGAGAAACAGCCCCTCCCTATAGACAATCAACACCCCCAGCAGGCCCAACAACAACAATCCTGGGGGGGAACTGGAACTACCACAAAAACAAGAAACACTATAAGAATAATAAGGGCAAACCATAAAGATTAGGCTCTTCATATAGGAAAATAGCCGATGAGAACCGGAAATTCCAAGAGCTTCTCGGGCAAGTGAGCTCTGTAGCGGATGCTGCTCTCGCTCGGGTCCTTGCTGCCATACAACCAGGAGAGCAGGTCTCAACAGGCCACAAGGATATCGGAAGTCAAGGCTCCCAGCACACTCAGGCCTGAACCCGGAGGCGGCTCTCTATATAGCATCAGTGCTGCATGGTGAAGTGGTTCACAGAAATCAGGCCCAGATGCTCCACGAGTTGCCCCATGCCTCTACTGGTACAGATTGACAATTATAGGCCCCAGTCTGTATTTTAAACAAGCTGATCTTGGATACAAACAGAAAGCCCTGCACTGAGGCCGAGGTCGGGTGCCGCCTACTGACAGTACTACTGGATACAAGCACGGCTGTGTCTGTATTACATGATGATCATCCAGATACATCCCCTCGGTCCACTGGATGGAGGACCAATATGTCGGGGGTAGATGGAACTAGGTTGCCTGCATACTGTTCCCTGCCACTGCCTGTGGAACTGGGACACCTGAAGGCCTATCACACCTTTCAGCTGATGGTGCTGCATGATCACCCTAGTATAGTTGGAATTGACTTCCTAGTACCACGTGGCTGTGTAGTAGACCTAGCCAAGATGTTATTGATACAGATTCAGGGACAATACCACACCATCGTGGTCCCTGATTCACATATGGTGGCGGCAATTTCTGCAAACAATAAAGAGTATGAAGTCATAGATTTGTTCAAGAATCATGAGCTTTTCCCAAAGCTCCTCTCCATTCGACAAAGGCATTGGGAGGCATTTGCCACCAGCAAGCATGATCGTGGCAGGTTGCACACTGTCATTGAAGTGACAGGCCCAACACTTGATAGGCAACGGCAATACCCCTTTCCATCTGAGGCCTTGCCTTCTCTTACAGGAAACAATAAAATCACTCCTCAAGCAAGGTGTAATCAGGACATGTGTTTCCACTGCCAGTTCCCCACTGTGGCCTAAGAAGAAACCCACAGGTGCCAGGAGACTTACTATTGACTACAGGCGACTGAACCAGGTCACCCCCATCTGTGCCCCAACTGTGGCATCAGCACCTGATGTGCTGCGACTTCTGACCCCTGACCAAATGTGGTTCAATGCCCTGGACATCTCCAATGGTTTCTGGTCATTGCCACTGGCTCCCAAGAGTCAATATAAGTGTGCCGTCACCTTTGAGGGTAGGCAGTACACATGGATCTGCTTAACACAGGGATTCCATAACAGCCCCTCCCTGTTCCATTTATACATGATGCACACCCTTGAGAGTTTCTCTACACCCCAGTGTCTCCTGCAGTATGTGGATGGCCTGTTGTTGGCAACAGCCACACAGGAACAACACCTGGATCTCTTGGACAAACTACTGACCCTCATTCAGAGGGCAGGTCTCAAATGTAACCCAGTAAAAGCACAACTATGTCAGAAAGAGGTACTCTTTCAGGGCCGGAAGATCACAGATCAAGGCTGAATCCCTGCCTGGAAGAAGATACAAGAGTTGCAAGATTTGCTACTGCCCACCAGTGTGGCTACTCTTCGAAGGTTTTTAGGTATGGTAAACTATTCCAGAGATTTTATTTGTGATTTTGCTCAGAAGGCTGCCCCTCTGTGTGAATTACTGAAAAAGGATGTGCCCTGGAATTGGGGCCCTATTCACACTCAAGCTGTGACATCACTGAAACAGGCCTTGGCCTCAGCTCCAGCTTTGGTGAACCCCAATCCAGCCCTGCCATTCCATCTGGAATGTGCCACCTCTGACATTGCCATATCTGCCGTGTTGGCCCAAAAGGTCCATGGCAACCTGAGACACATTGAATATGCATCTCAGCTCTTAACCCCAATGGAACAGAAGTATAGCCTTTGTGAAAGGAACCTTCTGCCCACATACTGGGCTATCAAGCACTTTCTGTATAGCATCGGGTATTCTCCACTGATTATCAACACAAACTACACCCCTACAAACGTTTTGCTATCAGACAGAGTGAAGGATGGGTCAGTCTCCAACACCAGACTGACACACTGCTCCCTCCTTCTCCAGGATGAAGATATCAAGGTCCACCCACCAAAATGCCATCCATGCTGGTGCATGGCCTCCTTTTTCAAGGAGCACCCCATGACTGTATGCTACAGCCACCTGATCTATCAGATCCAGGTCTTTTCCTTCCTGCTACTCCACAAATACTGGAAAACACCTCACTATGTTGTGTCTTTACTGACGGTTCAGCCTCTTACTATCAGGGAGAAAAGATTGCAGGGATGGGCATATCAGTCATCTACCCCTATGGCAATACTGCAAAAATTTCTAAGCTTTGCAGTGTAGCATCATCATAGTATGCTGAGATGGCAGCGGTGGCCTGTGCCCTCGAGTTCATCCAGCATGGAACCAAAGATACTATCATTTTTACAGACTCTAATTGGGTGTGTTGTTCCCTTACAGAATTTCTTCCCTTCTGGCAGAAGAACTCCTTCCTCTCCTCTGATGGCAGCCCAGTAAAACACAAGGAACTGGTAATATACATTCATTCACTGGCACAGAAGGTTGCACACAAGCTCTATGTACACAAAGTTAAGGCTTACTCCATTCATGACCCCTATCATGCCTTCAATGACACTGTTGACACCCTTGCAAAGGAAGTGACCCAAAGGGGGGCACCTGGATGATGGACCATCCAGAGGCCAGAGTGGCCATACACATTGCAGCAGTCAGGAAGAAACCAGAACCCATTTTCCCCTTATACCTGTCAGAAGCCCAGCATGCTGACTCTGAACTCAAAGATGTGTTCAGATTCCTTGAAATGGTACTGAGAAGAACCTACCTACCCACACCCCTTACAGAAGGCATGAATATAAGTTACACCTGTCTCCTGATGACAAGCTCATCTGGTACCAACCAGATGACACCCCCACCAAATTGTGGGTAGTTTCCCACCATCTTAGGCCTTAATTTCTGCACCAAGTGCATGATACCCCCACTGGTGGACACCAGGCAGTGGAAAACACACTCCAAAGACTTAAGGCCACCACCTGGTGGTCTGGTTTCACCAAGGATGTCAAACAGTACCTAGACAATTGTCTTGTTTGTGTGTAAAATAACCCTAACCCTACCAAACAAAATGCCAAACTGCTACCACAGAGGCACTCTGGCCCTTGGCATGCCATTCAGATTGACTTCATTGGTTCTTTGACCAATACTAGCAGAAACAACAAATACACCCTTGTGGTAACTTATCTTTTCTCCAACTGGGTTGAAGCTTTCCCCACTAAAACATGCACTGCTAAAACCACTGCCAAAATCCTGGTGGAACAAATTTTCTCCAGGTGGGGCCTACCGCTCAAGGTAAACTCAGACAAAGGGACCAGTTTTACAGGTGAGTTGATGAAAGAAGCACTTGAACTCCTTGGAGTTCACCAGAATTTCCACATACCTTATCAACCAGAATCTTCAGGTCAAGTAGAGAGAGCCAACAGATGGATTAAGCAAATGCTTTCCAAATTCATGGAGGACAATCCCAAGGATTTGGATTCCCTATTGCCATTACTCCTTATGGCAATTAGGGGTACACCCTCAGCCACCACCCAGCTGACATCCTTTGAGGTGATGACTGGTATAAATATGAGATTATCTGAACATCTGTTGTTTGATCTGCACACCCCCACTGCAGACTGTGTGTCTATAGACCAGCGTGTGGAAAAACTCAGACAAGACCTCATACACACTCATTTGTATGCTGCCAACTGCATGGGTAAAGCCCAGCAACAGTCCAAAATACAGTTTGACAAACATGCACAAGAAGTGGATTGCCAATTTGGGGATCAGGTAATGGTGCTCAGATTTGCACATCCCACACACTCCTCCAATAAGTGGGAAGGACCCTACCCAATTGTCAACAAACTCAGTCCAGCAGTCTATCAGGTTAGACTCATGCAAAACAACAAATTGACTGACAAGTGGTTACATGCAAACCAGATGAAACTGTATAAAGGAGTATAACTACTTTTACTCACCCCATTGGGTGGATTCATACTGACTTTCTAATCTTTGATTTTCCTTTACAGATACTGACAAGATGGCTATCTTGTTCCACATTCTCCTTATCTCAGGAGTTAACCCCTGCATCCGAGGCATGGTAAAGCACCTCCTTCCTCAGCTTGATCCACCTACAACTACCCCAGAGGGAGTCTCTATCAATATACCCAACAATTTGATTACTGTACAGGAAGGTTCAGATGTCTACCTCACTGCCAAGGTTGTTGTTCCTGATAAATCTACCCTACAAATTGAGTGGCAAACCATGTCACAAGGACAAATTCTCCCTGTGGCCAAGCCTTCCAAGGGAACTTTCCATGGTTGGCCCAAAGCAAAATTATCCCCAAATGGTTCTCTGTCTTTGCTCCAAACTTCTCTTAGACATTCTGGTTTACAGTATACAGTATTACCACTTTAATTGATCCTTCATATTGTAATTCCTTGTCTAAAGACTGCCAGGAAATTTTGTGCTGTACGCCACGTGGCCTCTGCCGCCATGTTTCTTTCTGTGTTACCCCCCTACAGACAAACAGATTTTGGAATGTCCATAGCACATACCTGGCCCTCGTAGTTTTCTCACAGCCACTGCTTTATCTGGTACACTTATTAACAACTTACAGTTTATGCATATACCTGTTTTGTTTAATTTGACTTACTGAACTATGAAAGAAGTTGATATGTGTCATACTACTAACACTTAACTGTTTTATAGTACTTTATTACTTGATAGCTTAGCAGCTTTTCAAATTTGTACTCAAGATCTTATTGCCGGGGTGCACACCACTTAGCATAGAGGCAATTTTTTAAGAAAAGATAATCCTGATGGTCAAAGTCATAAATGTAATAGATGTGAAATTGACAGTTCTGATGTCACTGGTGCCACAGGCACTGTTACAGGTCTTTTTGGTACAGCCATGTCTATTTGGAATAAAGCCTACAATGTTGCTATCAAATTACATTCAAATATTGCTAAGGCATTTTCAGATTCTAAAGATAAGATTAATGCACTTATTGCACAGAACAATAAAGAAGCAGATGAACAATACATTGCCCGAGAAATATTATGCTCAGCCTATGGCTCTTATATTATCACTACCATCAATAATCTTTTCCGTGATCTTGAATCTGGAAGAAGTCCTGATATTATACATTTTAGACATAGTTCAAAATGGTACTGCCCTCAATGTAAATCATCTAGCTGTATTTCTATGTGTATGTTGCAGACTTTAACTATTCCACTTTCCACAACTAGGAATTTGGGTTTTGTTACCAAACATCCTAACACTGGTCCATGTTTCACTTCCAAGAAATGTTCTATTAAGGATACTATGCTTGTTTCCTTTACTGTCTCTTTACCATGTTTTGATCCTACTATAGCTTTGTTTGACAAGCTCACAACTGTACACTCCATTGGGCACCTTGATGAAGACATCTACAGAGAATGAATCGACTTACCTCCTCTACTGGCTTTTCATCCTCTTCTGGATGCCTGGGTTTCTCCACACACTAACTGTTGTGCGAATAAAGGGTACATTTATTTGTATCGATGTGACATATTTGATTTTATTAAACCTGTATGTGGCTAGTCCCCAGACAGTATTGATTGGTCCTTTTCCATAGACAATGACATCACCACTAATGGCACAGACTCCCAAGACTCAACATTGGCTCCAGATGCTTCCAAGCTCTACCAGTCTTACTGAGATGAGGCTCATCGCCTGTCAACCTGGATTTCCAAACAGACTTATATTTGCCAGTACAGTTGCAAAAATGGAGACCACCTACTGTTAAAATGCAATATAATTCAGACGGTGAGTACTGCATCGTCACCAACTATAAAAGTTATACTTAACGGCATGAAAACATGTGTTATTGATAGTCCAAATTTCTGCTTTGTGCCCCATCAGAAGTCCATTTTTGGGCACACTGTTATCATACCCATCCCTGTCATGGACGCTGACATTATTGATGGTAACCCTGATTATCTGCTTACACTCTTTGAGTATTTACCTTATTTTAATGTACACATTGACCCTTTAACTTTGACATTGAAATCGCTATTAGACAGAAAAGATACCCCTCTCATCCACATCAGCAATAATATCTCCAAAGCTAAAGAAGCTGTGCTTGCACTTATTAATGATGGTGATATGAATAGTGCACTAACACATGGCTAGAAATTACCTTTAATGGTTTTGTTATTATACAAGCATTTTTGATATTTTTCCTTATTATTATGCTTTGCTGCCTACATCGTACATTACGCCAACATAATGAGCAGCTGGAGTTCCTTTACAAGGCTCACATGTTGGGTCTGTAAATGGCACCTGCTCCCTGTCCATTTCCTTACTCTTACTGTGTTGCACCTTGAGAGGCAACAAGGGGGGGGAATGTTACACGAGAGCCCTACACCCTAACTGGTACCCCCCCCACAGGTACACTGGAGACAGCCAGCATTTAGGTATATGTCATACTAACATATAGGGCTAAGGGCAGCTGCCGTTTAAGAGTAGATGTTAGGATATGTATGCATATTATTGTTGTACACTTTATTTTCTAATACATATATGTATTTCTTGCTTGCAAGATGTTAGGACACCTGTGTCCTTGTAATGATTATGATATATGAGTCAGCATTGCCATCTTCTGATGATTTGTAGTATTACATTGCTATATGCAAACTGTACTCCTTTGTCTTTACAAAGTGATGACTACTACAAAATTGTATAATGTTATCTTAGACTGAGAAGCCAACTCTAATTTAGCCAATAGGGCTCATCCTTGTAACTCAAAATATTTCTATCTTACAGTAACCATGGTAATTATTGTAGGTATATAATGTAAGACATTATGTCTTCTACCTCAGAGACCCCAAGAGACATGGAGAATCCTCGAGGTATAGGAAACGCTTAGCATAGGCTCCCAGTTCATATTGATAAGAACTACTTTGGGCAACTGTGATTATCCTTTTGGTGGAAATAAACAAGTGTATTACTCTTATGCAATGTGTCTGTGATTCCTTGCAAGCCCATTATTGTCAAGAACCTGAGAGTGAGGTTTAGACCTCCTGTCAACTATAAGCCACCAGATGAGATGCGAAGTATATTACCAATAAGATGGAACAAGAACATGATTAGGCACTTACATAGAAACATAGAGACATAGAATATGACAGCACATAAGGACCTCTTGGCCCACCTAGTTTGGCAATTTCCCTACCTGATGGATAAGTTGCAGATTCTGGTTATCCAACAGCTTACTTCCTGCTACCCCCCACTAGAATTGCTTTATGTCTGTCCTATGCATTCTTGAATTCTCCCACTGTTCTTGACTCCACAACCTCCTCAGGAAGGCTGTTCCATGCATACACAACCCTTTCCATGAAAAAATACCTTCTAACATTACCTCTGAGCTGTCTCCCCTCTTTCTTCAAATTGTGCCCCCTTGTTTTGCACATCTCTTTTTCTGAAAGATGCTACCCTCTTGGACTTTATTAATTCCCTTGAGGTACTTGAAAGTTTCTATCATGTCCCCCCTCTCCCTCCTTTCCTTGAGGGTATACATATTAAGCTGCTTTAGTCTCTCTTCATATGACGTCTGATGCAGACCCTGCACCATTTTGGTTGCACTCCTCTGAACAGCTTCCACTCTGTCTATGTCTTTGTGGAGATGGAATCTCCAGAACTGCATTCAGGTACTTGGGGGTGATGCTAACAAAATCTCCTGATCATGTAGACATTTTACATTTTGAGCCCTTAACTTGGGGGATACAGCATGATTTTCAGTTATGGTCAACTATGCCCTTGTCTTTTTTGAGACGGTAAGAGGCAATTCATATGGTGGCATTACCAAAAGTTTTATTTTTGATACAAACTCTCCCCATTATGCCTTCAAAGGCCCTCATTAGAGTATGGCAGAAACCTTTTCTTCAGTTTATATGGTGGGGTGGGTGGCCTAGGGTTCATGCTTTGATTCTTTATCTCTTTCTCCAGCCCAGGGAGGTACTGGGCTTCTGAATTTAGAATGGTACATTAAAGTGGTGTTTTTACATATTGTGTGTTTTTGGTCTTGTTCTTCCTATTTGGCGCATTGGAAGAACATAGAATTTGATTTGAATGATTTGCATGATACTGACTAAATCCTTTTTGTGACATCTATTCCCCGGACTCCATTATTGCATTTTTTTCAGTACCCTAGAGTAGTTATGAAGGTCTGTCATGAGTATCAGTCTTCCCTCTCCCAGCAACATCATTTTCTTACTATAGCTATGGTGTGGGATGGAGCCATCCCGTTCTGTAAGGGAGAGGTGTTTCTTCGAGGGTGGCCACATCTTGGGTTGGAGTATTACTTCCAACTCTTTGATTCTAAGGGGCATTTATCTATTGGGGACATTCAAGCCAAGTATGGGCTGGAGAATAGGGAGCACTTTAGGTTTCTGCAAATGGGTTCCTATTTACATACTATCCCGTATATTTGGTCCCTTCCCAAGTTGCTCGATTCTCCAGAGAGCAGGTTTGTCTTTTTGGCCCAGAGGGGAGAGGTGCCGTCTCATTTAATAGTTATTGGTACATGGTTATATGCACATCTAAAATGAAGGAGGTTAGGTCTATTTTTACTAGATGGGAGCGGGAGTTAGAGGAGGGTTGTACTTGGGAGGAATGGTTACAATCAGCTTTGTTGAGTTATCATTTATCTGTTTCTCCTCATATTAAAACGTTTTCATGGAACTGTAGAACAATATTTTTTTTTACGCTGGTACTCACGGCTAAATAGATGGGACAATAGTATGCCAGCTGCTGGTGGAACTGTGGAGAACCATGGGTGGATCAGTCCCATATTTTCTGGGGTTGTTCAAGGTTAATTCCCTTTTGGCAACTGCTTGAGAGGGTTCTGCAAGTGATATTATCTGGAAATGTTACTCTGTCTGGTAAGTTGGTGTTACTTCAGATATCTCCTGAGTCTCTTAATCTTTCAAGGTGCCAGGCCCGCCTTTTATTACTTCTGATTTTGTGTGTGAAAAATGCATTATTTAAGATTTGGTTACAGGATAAGATATCTACAGTGGAAGGTTGGTATCAAATTGTCAACTTTTTATATGAAGCTGAGAAATTTCACTGTAAGTGTTTCAACAGAGAGACAATTTGTTTTGATTACTGTAGATCCTGGATTAATTTTCAACTAAAGGTTAATTCTGAATTTGTACCATAGACAGTTGGTTTGTGGTATTGCTGACCCAGAGTGATCCCCCTGCCAAGTTTAATTTGTGCAGTCTTCAGACCTTCAGTACTTTTATGTATTATGTTATTGAGCATTTCTATTGCTTGTTTTTTAGTTAAAGTTCTTTTTGGTCCAATTGATGTGCTTTAGAGTGTTACTCAGAAAGCACTGACTTCTGAGCAGGTTCAATATGTTTATCAATATTCTCATTTTTTGTAATCCATGGGTTTGATGCTCATTTTTGGATGTTTGTATTTATTTATTGTAAATATGTTTTGAAATTTCAATGAAATATGATTACGGAAAAAAAAAAGAACTTTGGGGGACACCTGTGTTGACATTCAGACTTTCAGAGAGGGTATCAATGATTTTTACTTGTGTTTTCCCTGACAGGTAGCTCTAGAACCATCCAACTGATTCAGGTGATAACCCAGTGTAGGTTAGTTGGTTCAGAAGCAGTTCATGATTGACCATGTTGATGGCCTTAGTGAGATCTATGTAAGTTGCTCCCACCATAAGCCCCCGATCAGGTGCAGCATGAATGTAGCCTGTGAACTCCACCAGTGCTGTTGTAGTACTATGTTGTTTCCTGAAACCATGCTGTTCCAGGCATTGCAAATGGTATTTGTTGAGGCAGTTGACAAGCTGGTCATAGACAATATGCTCCAGTACTTTTGATAGTGGGGGGAGTATGGAGATCAGACAGTAGTTGTTGTAACTAGCCCTATCACCCCTTTTAAAAACAGGGGTGACCACCTCCACTTTCCATAGCTGTGGGAATTTACCAGTTATAAGTGATGGATTCATAATTCTGGCAAGGGGTGACAGTAACTCATCAAGTGTGAGAGCTATGAGCTTGAGGTCAAGCATGACACCACTCATTCTAGTTTTTCTTAAAACTTGTTAAAGATTTTTTTTGGCTTAGGCATGAGAGATAATTTTGAAGTAGAAATGTGGGACAGTGCCAGTATGGTTAGTCTACCTGTTATTTAGATTTTTGCCACTTGGGGGGTCTAGGAAATCAGGGGGAAGTACACCACTTAAGTCAGTAAATGCCTTATTAAAGATGTTTGTTCTGCAGGCCTGGTGGCACAGAGGGTTGAGGTGCTAGATGCCACACCTCAAACCACAACGGTGACCTGGGTTCGGGAATGGACTCGGGATGACGGGGGCTGGCAGGGGAAGGGGAGAATTGAGTATTTGGAGGACTGCTCTCCTCTCCTGAGATGGGTTGGGTGGGAAGCCTTGCTCAGTGTGGCCCCTCTGTGGAGATTGGGGGCACTACAAGCAGCGGCATAGGAGGGACAACCAGGAAAAATGAAAAAAAAAGCTCTGGATTGGTCAGATGATGGCATCCCGCACCACACACCCAAAAACTTCCTGCAAGTCAGACCCATCTCAGCAGCGCCCGAGGCTGAGGAAAACAAATAGTGTGCTGGGCTGTCCCCCACTGGTGTCTTCCCCCTCGTAGGAGAGGGACCCACTCAGTGAAGGGTTACACTGAGCAACTTTGAGGTAGGCTGCAAATATGAGGTGAGGGGTGCTCAAGAGGGTTAGAGGGGAGTTGGTGACCTTGGATGCCTGAAGAAGTGACAGATTCAGAGCCCAGAGGGGAGAAAATAGATCACACACAAACAAAAAAGATGTTTGCTATGATTTTGCCATCCTGGGCTGTGGTTTCTTTAAGATCTAGCATGGTTGGAGGTGTCTTGTTTGGTTTTACTGTTAGGGTCCTGATATTGTCCCAGTACTTGCTGCTGTCCTCACAGGAGTGGGCCAGCTCATTTTTAAAGAAACAGCTTTTCACTTGATGAATAGCCCAGGTACATCTATTTTAGGTGGTTTTATAACTCTGATTATCTGTTTGAGAGCCAGTGCTCTTAGCTTTATGCCAGAGGTTGTCTCTTTTCTTCATAAGTTCGATGAGGGTGGAGTGATCCAGGACTTACAAGTTCCATGAACTTTTCACTTACAGTAGGGGGCATAGATGTTACATGCTGCATTGAAGGTCTTGATGAAATGGTCAAGTGCTTCATCAACATCATTTGCAGCATATAGCTCTGTCCAGTCTTGCTGACTGAGATGCACTTTAAGTGAGGCAAGTTGCCCTTTCTTCAGCATTCTAGATGTGAATGTTTTAGCTGGGGTTCTGGGGGATTTATTTGACTAGATACAGAGGATAGGGGAGTGATTGCTGATGGAGTCAGGGAGGACAGGTGAGTGGATTATTCTCTCTGGCCAGTTGGTAATCACCCAGTCTAGCAGTGTACTTGTTCCAGCATGATAATTCATTTGTGTGGGGGAGTCCAATAATTGGGCCATGTATATTGAGGCAATTGCATCTTTGTAGGGTGCTGCTTCAGGGGATAGCCAGTTTATATTGAAATCCCCTAACACTAGTATCTCTGAGTTGTGGCACAGGTCATAGAGGTAGTCTATGAGTACTTTAAATCTGCTAGACTGCTCTTTGGGGGGAATGTAGACAGAGACAAGTGTTAATCCGTTACCCCAAGCACCTAGTAGAAGTTTTATTGCCAGTACTTGTACATTATTGCTAGTGGCAAGCTGAGGTCGGACTTGACCCTGGATGGTGTCCTTGATATATACAACACATCTGCCACCTCGCTTACCAATCCTGTCCAACCTAAAGGAGGTGTACCCCTCCAGCTGAATAGCCATATCTGTAACCCTCGGTGTGAGCCATGTTTCAATCACTGAGAGCACATCCGGTTTATGTTGGGCTACTCAAACTTGTAGCAAGTCAAACTTAGCCATGAGACTGCAGATGTTAATGGAGGCTACTGTGCTTCTGTAAGGGATCAGGTGCTAGTGGAGTGGGTCCAGGATTGGGATGGACATTGCCTGACAGTAGCAGTAGTAGCCATGCCATTCTTATTGCTTGACATTTTAGTTGTTTTACCACCTGGGTGTGGTTTCAGACTTTTGCCCATTCTTTTCTGTTTTTATAAGAGATTGTGATCATGTTTAAAGACAAGGAAGTGAGGGGATAAGTGGTGTAGTCCTGAGCTGATTGCCACTTATGCAAGCACAACTTCATACCAAAGACTGAGAATACTGGAGTAGATGTGATTTTATGGCACTGTTGATGGTGCATCAGTGTACCATCTGTTCCATTTCCAATAAGACTGGCTTCACTGTGCATGAAGGGTGGACTTACTGGGGTTAGTGTGAAAATGAGCAAAATGTAAAGTGGGCCCATGGTCCAGGAGGATTAGGTTATAAGTACTATTGGTGATGCAAGGAAAGGAGGGCAGGATGGGGGGGAAGGGTGGAAGGTGGTTACCCTTAATGCTAGGAGCCTTGGGAGGAAAACTGCAGAGTTTCAGGTTCTCATGGCAGAGGGAGAGGTGGACATTGCAGTCATCACAGAAACATGGGCCACCCAATACAATGACTAGGACCTGTCTGTACCAGGGTACAGATTATTTCGTAGGGACAGGGTGATTGGGAAAGGAGGGGGGTGGCACTATATGTGAAGGAAGGACTGAAGTGTGTAAGAGAGGAAGAGGTGGAGGGTAGTACGGAGTCACTTTGGATGCAAATCCAGGATTCCAAGAATAGGAGTTCTTAGAATGGAGTGGTGTACAGGCCACCATCTCAGATGGAGGAGTTAGACAGGTAACTAGCGGGACAGATCAGGAGGACCTGCGAGAAGGGTAGAGTGGTGATTGTGGGGGACTTCAACATGCCAGGAGTGGACTGGATCACCCCAACAACCAGGAACAGAAGGAAGCAGGTACTGCTGGATGCCTTCCAGGACAGCTTCCTGCTGCAAATAGTCAGTGAACCAACCAGGTTAGGAAATACCCTTGACCTTGTGCTGGCAAATGGGGACTTTGTGAGAGAACTTACAGTGGAGGAACCACTGTCAGGGAGTGACCACCACTCAGTATGGCTCACATTGGATATGGGCAAGGAAGAGTGGAATGTGGCACAATAGTGCTGGACTTCAGGAGGACTGACTTTGGGAGGATGGGGAAGTGGTAAAGGGTACCTGGCCAGAATTCAATCTAGTATGGGCACTAACCAGAGGTGGGAGCTCATAAAGCTGGGATAGTGGAGGCAACCAAACCTGCTGCAAAGCCCTGAGCAAGAAGGCTGGGGCTAGAAACTGATCTGGTTGAGCAAGGAGGTCATGGAAAGGTAAGGAGGAAAAGAGCTGCCTTTAGGAAGTACAAGACAACAGGGAGGGGGAGGACAGGGAGGAGTACTTGACAGAATCGAAGGAGGTGACAAGGCAGTAAGGGAGCCAAAGCATCTACGGAACTCAGGCTGGCACAAGGCATTAGAAGGGGAGAAGGACTTCTTTAAGTACATCAGGAGAAAAAGAGCTGTAAGGACCACATAGTAAGGATTAGGAAGGAGGGGTTGGGTGGAAGCAGGGTGCGATAGGCGGAAGCACTAAATGAGTACTTCTGCTCAGTATTTACTAAAGAGAAGAGGGGTGACACCCAAGGTGGGAGAAATGGCAGAAGCAGGGGAAGTGGTGACAGATGGGGAAATCATGGAGAGCAGAGTTCAAGAGGGTTTGAAGGCACTGAGGGTGGACAAGGCACCAGGCCTGGAATGGCATCCACCCCAGGGGTACTGAAGGAGCTGGCAGAGGTCCTTGCAGGACTTTGGCGAACCTATTTAATGCCTTACTACATTCTAGAATTGTGTACCTCAGGACTGGAGGATGGCTCATGTGGTGCCCTCCACAAGAGTGGCCTAAGGATGAACCGGAAACTACAGACCAGTGAGCCTCCATCCATCGTGGGTAAGCTAATGGAGACTATCCTGAAGGAGAAGCTGGTGGCCCTCCTAGAGCCAAGGACTACAGGACAGCAGACAGCATGGCTTCATACGTGGCAGATCCTGCCAAACCAACCTGGTAGAGTTCTATGACTGGGTAACTAGGCAGCTGGACAGGGCCATGCAGTGGATGTCCTGAATCTGGACTTCAGTAAGGCATTCGACTCAGTGCCACATGGAAGGCTGGGAAGGAAGTTAGTAGGTACAGGGGGTGCAAAGCTGGTGAGATGGGTAGGAAACTGGCTGCAGGGAAGGCAACAGAGGGTGGTGGTGAGTGGGGAGCTCTCACACCCAAGGGCAGTGACGAGCGGTGTTCCACAGGGCTCAGTGTTGGGACCAGGGTTGTTTGGGATATTCATTGCAGACATATCATGGGACATCAAGAGCAAGATCAGTCTATTTTCTGATGATACCAAGGCAGACGCGGTGGTGGGTGACCTAGGGGGATGGCAGGGGTTGCAGGATGATCTGGCAAAGCTTGAAACCTGGTCAGACACCTGGCAACTGGGCTTTAATGCCAAGAAGTGCAAGGTGCTGCATTTTGGGGTGAAGAACCCAAGGAGGAGTTACCAGCTAGGGGGAGTGCAGCTAGCCCAGACAGAGGAGGAGAAGGATCTGGGTGTGCTCATTACAGGGTCAATGAACAACTTGGCACAATGTAGGAAGGCAGCTGCAAAGGCCAACAAAATGCTGGGTTGTATTGCAAGGGTATATCCTCGAGGAGGGAGGTGATTCTGCCACTGTATAGGTCATTAGTTAGACCACACCTGGAGTACTGCGTGCAGTACTGGCGTCCGTATCTGAAGAGGGACATTAAGTTACTGGAGGGGGTGCAGCGCAGAGTGACAAAGATGATCAAGGGGCTGGGGGACTTATCATACGAGAGGAGGTTGAAGGAGTTGAACATGTACTCACTGGAGGAGAGGAGAGACAGGGGTGACATGATTGAAACCTTTAAATACATGAAATAAATATGAATAAACAAGATGGGTACAGAGGGGCTGTTCAAAGTAAGGGAAGGGAGGGCCACCAGGGGCCATGATATGAAACTGGAGCGAGGAAGGTTCTGGAGGGAGATGAGGAGACACTTTTTTACAGAGAGGGTGGTGGCTCGGTGGAATGCATTACCTGCTGAAGTGGTATGCAGTAGAACAGTGGACTGCTTCAAATGAGGATGGGACAGGACAAGGGGGAGGGTTAATGAAGGGAAAGGGTGGAAGGGAGGGGCAACTGCAGAATAAGGGGTGCTAGCTGCACATTCGAGCAGACTTGATCGACCACTAAGCCTTTATCTGCTGGCAAATTTCGCATATTCATACAGTCTTATTAATGTACGTATCTAGAGGTTCCCGATCTGACAAGTTTTTAGTTAGGTAATCATGACTACAGAACTACTCATTAAATTTCTCAGCAATTTCTGCCTTGTCAGTTATTATAGTTGCATCCCTAGTTGAAAGGCTTCACCTGCTGTTCAATGGGTGAGCAGCCAGCCACCCCTACTTCCTGAATGATATAAGCAGTTCCTCCCAGCCTCCATCTGAAGCAATTTCTCTTTGTCAGCCAGAGACTCTGTTGGTCCCTCTCCTGACACTGGGCCTGCTGTGGCCTTGTCTGAGGCCTGCTGGTCCCCCCAGTTGGTTTGTGCCCTAGGCCCTGCTTGTTTCTGCTGGATCTGTTCCTGTGTCTCTCCTGCTTTAGTTAGTATCTGTTTTGCTTCCAGCTGCTGTGTGCTTCCCTGTGTGCAGTTTTTCTGTTCTATTATGCTTGTGCTTTGGTTTTGTGTTTTCTTGTGGGGCTTTCTAGTTGCCTTTTCTTTGTATAGTGTTCCTCTTTTGCTGTGTTCTGGCTCCCTTTCCTCTCCAGCTACCTGGCATCCTCTGTCTTCCTGCATTTGTTGAATGTTTCTGCTCTCATGCCAACCATCTGCTGCTGCTTTCAGTTAATGGCCTGCACCTGGTCTAAACTCTTGCTCTCAGCTAGCAGATGCAGTGAGTGGCAGCAGTGACAGCAAGTATTGCTGCATTCCTGCTGCTGCTCCAGGTAAATTGTGCTGCTTTTGCTCCATCCTTCCTGGTTTTTTTTTTTTTTGGGTGGTGATTTTCTTGCTACAGTCTTCCTTATGTTTAAAAGTGTATTCTGCCTGTACAAACGTACCAGTTCCCTTTCTTTTATCAATATATTCCCTCAGCTGCTGCTGCATTTAATCAGTATTCATTCACACTTCATTTTAATTATGCATGCCAACCTATTTCAATTTGCTTGGCTATTCAGTGCTATTAGCCATGCAATAGAATCCCACCCAAGTCTTCTGCCCCTCCCTCTTGCTTTCCCCATGTGAACAGAACTTTTGAGGTTTTTAATCTGCTCAGACATGTTCATTCGTATTCAGTGGGGCTCGACCCAGAGGCTAAGTAAGTCTATATTACATTCACCATATGGTTCACAACTGCTTAAATGCATTTGTACCCAGCAATTATTCTTATTGTTTCAGTGAATTTTTGCCCATACCTACAAAGTCCCTTGCTTGTTAAGCTCAGCTCCTGCTGGATGCTATTCACTATTTGTACACTGCTTCATTATACTTTGAAGGTCAGCTCAGCTACAGCTGTCACTGTACACTAGTTTTAATAAATCTTCATGTGGGTCACGGCGCTTTACTGTGGTTTATTTGTCTTTCCTATGGTGGGGGCCTGAGTGGTTATAGCGGACACTCATTGCCCTGTGTGGTTCATTTACCTCATGTTTGTATACTGCCTTCACTGCTAAAATCCTCTGGGTATTTGTCTTCTTTAATTGGCACTTATTGATGGACTGGTTGGCTAGCCTTGCACTGACTAAAAGCCCAGATAACCTGATCTGGGTGTGCAATTCCTATGCTAGTAGATTGGTAGGTCATGCTACCATGCTTCTATGTACTGTTTGTTTACCAGGCCCATTGCTACAGGTGTTTATCTTGCTACTCATTTCCTGTAACTCTCTGCCTTTGCCATATATGGCCTGTACCACTACCAAAGGTATTTACATTGCTGCATAGTACATGATATCCTCCACATTACCTTGTATAGTCTGTTCCATTGCTACAAGAGAACAGTTGACCATGCCCATCAATTTATTGGCTCTGAGCTGTATTGCAGCTGACAGTCTCGCTCTGTGCCTTAGTTCGCATCCTGAGCATATGATGGCCGGTGTGGGGTCCTTTCTTTCTGGCCCACAGTGGGAATATCTTTACTCCAGGTGGAGCTTTAGCTGTTTGTGTGCAGCAGCACTTCCTGATGTAGAATTTATGACTAGCTGCAAAGGGGGATATAGTGCTATCCTTTAGCTGTAGTATCAACTACCTAGGCACCTTCAATGTATTCTCCCTATGACTGCGCTTGGTTTGCTTGATATAATTAGTAGATTGGAAGGTCAAGTGAGTGCCTCAGTGGTCATTCTCTCATCTTCCTGCCTTTGAGGTAGTTTGTTGCAGAGGCCAGTACTCGCAATCCTCCATGCCATTCCTGTTATGGGGAAAGAGTGAGAGTTTCCTCTAAATTGGAATATTTTCCACTCCCCTTATTTTGGGTTTCTATATGGCAGTAGCAGAGCCATCACTAAATACAATATCCCAAGCCTGGAGGGAAGGCAATCTCAGCCTTGGATACCCAGAGATTTCTTCCTCAAATATTTTTTTTTTCTCTCCTCTGTGCCGCAGGTCATAATACTAGTTAGTTTAGTGATTTTCCGAGCTCACTTAGGTAGGTTTTCCTGTTGGATGGAGATGAATGGTGTCCCTACTAGCCATTCCCTCTCTCCTTAGCAAGTCCCTTGTTGTCATCAGCACAAGCAATATTATTGGCACTATCCTGCTAACTTGTGTGTCTCATTTATGTTTCATTAAGCTGCCTGTTGCTGTCAGTCTGCTTCTCTACCTCCCATCTTCGATCGCTGCTACAATTCTTTTGGGGTTCCTTTCTTTTTTTCCCATTCAAACTTTATTAACAGATTTTCCACATTAAGAGGCAGTTTACATGAAAAATAAAACAAGAATACAGCAACTTATTATGTTAAAACTGCCCCACCCTCCCTTCCCCCATACAGCAGTAACGTATCAGTGGGTCACATGAGTTCAAAGCCATTATACAAGAGTATACAAGGCTATTTATTCTAGAACACAATTAAGACTGAGGAGCTAAAATTAGAGAGTGAAGGGGATCCCATATTTGAGTATAAACAGATAATCTGTTGTGGAGGCTGGCAATCGCTTTTTCCGTATGCAGGTTAGCAAGAATTTCATTCACCCATTCCTGTAATGTCAGAGTAGACTTATCTTTCCAGTGATGTAAAATAAGCTTCTTGACAGATAGAGCTATCATAGAGGTATGAAACCTTCTCACTTTAACTCTGATAGAGGACAAATCCCCCTAGGAGACAGATGTCAGGCGTGAAGTACTCCTGCAAACCCAGTAAAGGATCCAGGGACACTTTGATTGAGTCTCACAAAAGGGAGATTTTGGGACAGGACCAAAATATGTGAAGGAGTGTTCCCTCCTCCCGGAAACATTTAGCACATATGTTAGAGTCCAACAGACCCCATTTCTTTAACTTAACCGGGAGTATAGTACATATTGTGCAAAATGTGATATTGCATAAGACACAACCTGTCTTGGGAAACATATTTATGACAGGACCTCCACAGGGCTTGCCAATTAGGGTAATATTGAGGAAGTATGGAGCTCCAGAACATTGTCGGTCCAAAAGAGTCGCCATACCTTTTGTGAAACAAAACCTGATATAATTTGGATACGATACCCGAAGATCCAAGTAGAGAAGAGAATTCTGGGATCAGGGCCCCAACCATCTGATTAGGTGGGGTATTGCCAAACACTATTGTGAGTAGGTGCCTTATCTGTATTGCTTTGAAATGTGAGAGAGCCGGGATACTAAATTTATGAATAAGATCACCTACAGACAGCCATTGCCTCTCCTCATCCACAAAAGAGAATACTATCCCATCACCCAATTGAGGCAACCAAGTGAGGGGAATCTGCTGCTTGTTCATAGTGAAGGATCGGGAGTCCCAGATGGATTGGGCCAGATCTAGCTGAGGGGTATATCGCAAAAAGGAACAAAGTTGCGCGTATACCTTTAAAGAAGTAGCAACTGTGGGACACTTCTCGGCAACACGCACCTGAGACATTTTTACATAGAACAGAGTTAAGGGATCCAGATTCATAGACCAAATTAGGTCCAACTCTATTCTAAGCCATGTCAGTTGCACCTTTTCAGGACCAGGACATACCCATTTCAGACATTTTGCCAAATGGCTAGCCCAATAATATATAGCAAAGTGGGGACTCCAAAGGCCCCCTTCAGATTTTGGAGCAGCCAACTTATGATAAGCCAATCAGGGGTATTTATCAGACCAGATGAACTTGGTGAAAATAATGTGCAACTTCTTAAACCAGGATAACGGGATAAAAGTGTTGAGGAGAGATAGAGGGTATAAAATTCTTGGGAAAACATTCATCTTAACTATGTTGATCCGGCCTCATAACGAGATAGGGAGCTTAGACCGTCTATCAAGATCCTGAGTTATAAGCTGGGAGAGGGGCTCCAGATTTTCCCTAAACCATACCAAGGGGTTGCAAGTTAGTTTAATGCCCAGGTATTTGAATGACCTAGGGGCCCAACATAAACCTAAGGGGATAATATCAGTCTTGAATGTCTTGTGGTTTAAAGGAAAAAAGGAGGATTTATTAGCATTTAGTTTATAATTGGATAGGGCGCTAAATTTAGCTATTACACCCAGCAGAACCTGGATGGAAGATACCGGATGGGATAAGTGCACAAGCAAATCATCTGCATATGCAGTGACCGTGACTTCATGAAGCCCAACCCAAATGCCTTGTATTTCCGCATTATTGAGAATGTTTTGAATAAGAGGTTCGAGTTACAGGTTAAATAGAAGAGGAGATAGGGGACAACCCTGTCTGGTACCTGAATGTAGTGAAAAGGACTCAGAAAAGCACCATTTCCAGAAATCCTTGCTGTTGGGGTTTTGTATAATGCAGCAATCCAGGATATAAAAACAGGAGGAAACTGGAAGGCTTCAAGGACTTGAAACAGAAAGTTCCAATTCATGCGGTCAAATGCCTTCTCGGCATCCAGGGAGACCAGCCCAGTGGGAAACTCAGCATCCCTGGTGACCGAGAAGACTTGAGAGAGGGTACGCAAATGGTCTGATGACGAACGTCGCTTCATGAATCCAACCTGGGTTATACCTATTAGATCAGGGAGGACTACAGTTAACCTATTGGCTAGTATCTTCGAAAGGATTTTAATATCTTGATTTAGAAGGGATATGGGTCTGTATCTTTGAACTAACTTGGGATCCTTATCTGGTTTAGGGAGAAGAACAATCAGGGCTTCAAAGAGGTAGGGGGTCTGCCTCTACTCCAGATAGGATATACTGAAATAGGCGATAAAGTACTGGTAATAAGAGATTGCAAAAAACTTTGCAGAATAGAGAGGAAAACCCATCTGGACCTGCGACCTTGTTTGCGGGTAGCCCACAGATAACTTCAGAGATTTCCTCCTGGGATATGGGGATAGCCAGAAAACCCTTGTGTTGCTCTGATAGGGAGGGCAGGTGGGAGTCTCTTAAGTACTTCTCAGTAATCCCAGGACAAGGAGGACTCTCCATGTCACTATACAATCTTTCATAAATAGAGCAAACTCCTGCACTATCTCAGTAAGGGGATACTCTCAGGGACCCATCTGCCATTGCCAGAATTGGTGGGATAAATCTTGCGGATTCCTGTTGTTTTATGCACAATGCCAGCAGGCGCCCTGCTTTCTCTCCCTGATCCGTATAACTGGCTCTGGTTCAGATTATAGCTAATTCTGCCTTTTCCCTTAACAGCTCTAGATATCTATCTTTGGCCACTAGAAGCCTCTTCTTGTCCTCATCAGTGTTACTGACAGAAAGATTCGCTTCAAGGGACCGAATTTGGGACAATAATGACAGTAGCTCTTTCTTCTGTGCCCTTTTCCTTTTAGCCGCTATACTTATAAGAACCCCTCTCATGTATGCTTTAAAGGCCCCCCATAAAATGTCTGGCTTTGCACTGTCTAATGGGTTAGATGAAAAAAAGAACTCAATTTGCTCCCTTATGAGCTTACAATACTTGGCATCCTTAAGGAGCTGCTCGTTGAGATTCCATCTGGTCTCCCTTTTAGGTAAGTTAAGGAATGTCAAGTTACATACCACAAGGGAGTGGTCAGAAACAGGACCAGGTTGGATCGAGGATGCCTTGACCCTGGGCAAGAGACCCTGAGAAATAAGTATATAGTCAATGCGAGACTGCGAGACGTGCACCATTGAACTGAAAGTGAACTCCTTGGAGTCAGGATACAACACGCACCAGACATCACAGAGCCCGCACTGATCTACCAAATCTCTAAGTGCCCTCTGCCCCGGGGACATCCCTCCCAATCCACTACCTGACCTATCCAGGTTAGAATCTATAACCTGATTGAAGTCACCCCCCATAATGATCCTGATGGGAAGCATTGGAAGAATAATAGTTTTCAGCCTCATAAAAAAACCCTGGTCATCAGTATTGGGACCGTATATACTACAAAGTAAAAGTGGTACTGACCAGAGAGTACCTTTGACTAAGACAAATCTACCCCCTGGATCTTTGATAACCTGAGTAGAAACAAAGGGAATGCCTCTATTAATAACTAGCATGACCCCACAACTTTTAGTGGAGCCCTGAGCATCATAGACCTGCCCCACCTGTTGTCTCCTTAATTGTAAAGCTTCAGATTCTAGTAAATGGGATTCCTGTAAGAATGTTATCTGAGAGCGCAATAAACTTAAGTGTTTGAGCACCTGATATTGTTTGGATTTTTTCCTGATCCCCTTAACATTCCAGGTAGCAAAAGTCACATCATTAGCCATCTGACTAGGATTAATAAGCTTAGTATATTCAGCCCCGTACAAAAATAACGAGAAGCATTCAACCATATTCCAAGTGTTACTGCTGTATAAACCTCCCTCCCCCTTCCCCTCCACGATAGTCCCTTCCCCCTCCCCCCAAAATCTCCCCTTCCACCTGACATAGCCCAGCATATACCACCCCCCACCCAACCACCCCACGTCACAAGCAACGTTTAACACAGCACTGGGTCCCTTCCTCCCCTCCAGCCCCGATATACCCCTCTACTTCCAGCAAATGTACCAGTACTCTCTAATAAGTAAGAAACAGCACTACTATTTTAGCAACCTATGATAACTTGAAAGCGGTGCTGGGCTTCAAACATAAGCACGCACGAATATATTACGGTAATAAAAGGGAGTAGCTTGCAGAACACAAAGAGAAGTCCAGAGACCTCAGGGGACAAAATGGGAAATAAGGCCTCTGTTGCCTGTGAGAAATATCCTCGTGAGCCAGAGCCAAATCGGGAGTCTTATGAAGGGAAATTACCCCTTCCAACCAAAATATGGCCTGAGAACCAGAGAAGGACACTAACATCTTGAGCCCCAGGCAAAAAATTGATAAGGAAGGACATCTCTGCACTGGGCATTTACCAGCCCAAAAACCCGAGAACCCCACTTGGGGTATTTTACTACCCTAAACTTGAGATGAGAAACAAAACTGAGGGAGATCCTTTCCAAATGAAGAACAGCGCTAAGTTACCATTCATGCGCAGGGAACTCCCTCTTGTGGCCACAGCCCGATCCTACCAGAGTAGATGCATGGAACTAATGGAAAAGCCCAGCACAGCTCCCAGGCTAAGCCTTCCGTAAAGTGGAATATTGATCCATAACAGCTTAACACAACCTTCCCCTCACTAGTGATGGCCTATATAACTAGATACATTGAAGCAAAAAACACCATCCCCGAATAGACAAGCCCAAACATTCCAGGAGTCCTTGCCCTGAACAACAATTCACTTTTAGAATTAGGGCATGAGAATCCCACAGCAAGTAACCCAACTAAGTATTAACACAGTCTAAATGAGTAACAAAAGCTTCCAGATGCACCCTGTCGTTACTATCTTCATGATCAAATAACAAGATAATAGTCCCAGTTTGACAGCACCAGACATTCCCTCATCTTAGAGACAAGACTTCTCAGGGCTCTCAAAACAAATCAGGTAGAGCAGTTTTGAGGCCTGAAAGGGCCTGGCTGGGTACTCCATCTTAAACATAAACCCCGCAGCAATAATCTTGGACACGATGGGGTGAAACGCTTTATGTTTCAGTCATACTGATCCTGGCAGGTCTTGTACAATTCTCAATTTGGAATTCTCCCAGCGGACCTCCTGCAGAGCTCTCACTTTCAGCAAAAAGTGCTGCCTTTCTAAAAAATTTAAGAATCGGCATATAATGGGTCGAGGGGCAGCCTCCAGTAAAGGTTTCGGTCACAACGACCTGTGGTCTCACTTGATTATATATACAGGGCCAAAGGGAGAGGGGCCAGCAACCTGTTCCACTAGCTTCTGTATGAAAGCTACAGCATTCTGGCCCTCTTCTCCCTCTGGTAGCCCTAGGATCACAACATTGTTTCTGTGGCTGCGGCCCTCAAGATCTTCAAGTTTTGCCTCCACACGAGAAAGCTTCTGCCGCATAGTCACTAGCTCAGGGTCCACTTTTCCTAGTCGTTTCTCCAACGAGACTATACGGGCAGTATTATTGGAGGCAGTCAACGAAACCTCGTCCAGCTTTTTTGAAAGAGCCTTCAGGTCAATCGCCATCTCTTTCACCTCCTCACGGAAGGGTTTAAATTCTTCTAAGAACCTGTTAAGTGTTAAAGGTTCTTGTTCCGCTGCTTGTCAAATGATCAGGCCTATCAGTACCGAGGCCTGAAGTTTCTTCAGGGCCTTCACGGGAGTAGCAGGTGGAGTATGTTTTTGCTGGGCTTTTCTTCATGTAAGCCTCCATCGGCACTCTAAACACACTCAACAGACGCTCTAAGTGCTTAGTTGACAGGAACCATTGGATGCAGAGGGTTTTGGAAGATTTAGACGTCAGAAAAAAATGATTATAAAATCAGGAGGCTGGAGCTTAACGGAGGTACTTCTACTCAGCACTCTGCATCACATGGTCTCCTGGGGTTCCTTTCTAAGGTACCTTTAGCTAAGAGACACTTCCCATGGTACCTCTAAGGATGGAACCATCTTACAGGAATCCTTACTTTCAGTGCCCCTGCAGGGTGATAATTCCTACTGGAATAGAGAGTGCGAACAGCCACAAACATTGTTATACAGTTGCACAAGCATAACATTATTCTGGTTGAGAAAGACATTGAATTGAAAGGCCCCACCTGCAGTTCAATGGGTGAGCAACTAACCATGCCTACTTCCTGACCTATATAAGCAATTCCTGTCAGCCTCCATTTGAAGCACTTTCTCTTTGCCCCACCATCCTCTCCTCCTCATCCAGTGGCTCGCTTGTCTACTCCATGGGGGTTCCTTATAAAGGCACCTTTAGCCAAGGGACCCTTCCCTTGGCACCTCTAGGTGTAAAACCCTCTTACAGGGATCCTTACTTTCAGTACCACTACATGGTAGTAATTCCTACTGCAACAGAGAGTGTGAACAACCACAAACTTTGTTATACAGTTGCACAAGCATAACATTATTTTGGTTGAGAAAACTATTGAACCAGTGTTGTGGGGAAAAATTATCGCATTTGGTAGTTCACCACTGATTTTCCAAAACTGGGATGACCATTTCAAAATGTACTTTGTTTTTCACTAAAATAAGAAGTTTTGGTTGACTTAACCATCTGTTTATACTTATTAGATTTGCATTTATAGCTATACAAAACTTTTTGTTACCCATGTCTCAACATGCTTGCCAGTTTTTATCTCTAGCCTTTATTAAATCTAATAGTTGCATTGCAATCCATCCATTCTGTTTTCCTTTTCATTTTAGTTTGTGGATAGGAGCTACTTTGTCAGTGATTGTATTTAACTCACTGGCAAAGTAATTCAGTGCTGTATCAACCTCTGGTATAGCATCAAGAAAAGATCTGTTTGTGTTTTTTTCTGTAAGTTTTCAGTTGTGTGACACCCAGATGTTTAGAACTCTTTATAGAGCAGATTTCTGCTTGTTGCATACCCATTTTATTTGACCTGCCACAATATATTTGGAAATAGTCAGTTAGGGTGTCCATCAGGGTTCATTAGCAGGTAATCCTACCCAGATCATGAACCAAAACCCAATCCAAAAGGTTTTAGGTGTTTGTTTTATGGTTGGTTCCAGTTAGAACACTAATAATCTGGTGTAGATCCAGCTTGGGTACCCTGTCATGCAGCTGTTTTTTGGTATTGTCCATCCAATTCACATTAAAGTCACTGGAAATACTAATAATATCCCTGGCTGACCAAGGTAGAGTGCTAAATTTTGCAACTGTAATCAGGCCATCTTCAATGTGACCAGGAGGGGAATAATTATTGTCAATGTGTAATTTCTCAACCTTGCCCAAAATGATGTCTACAATTAAAAATTCACATCTTGGACTTGTGTCATATATTGTAATATCTGAAATACACTTAACTTAGTGTTTTATACTGTATATGTGAGCAAAACAAAGCCACATTAAGGTGGGTGGTGGTGCTCAGCGACATGAAACTATATCAGAGAAACACTTGTCACTGTACTCACCTTCAGCACATAAATAGAGTGTCCAGACCAATTTGTCATCAAAAAGTCTCCTTTTATTGAAAGTGCCAACAGAAACAACTGACTCTCCTGCATCAGGGAGAAGAAAAGCTGTGCAGCTTTTCTTATCCCTGACTCAGGAGGGTCAGTTGTTTCTGTTGGCACTTTCAATAAAGAGAGACTTTTTGATGACAAATTGATCTCGACACTCCATTTATTTATGTGCTGAAGGTGAGTGCCGTAACTATTGTTTTTGCATATGTAGTACAACCTCACCATTTTATTTTGTCTGTCTCAATGAAAAAGATCATACATTGGTAACTCTGTTTCCCCATCTGTGATCTTATCCATTAGCCAAATTTCTGTGAGGGATATTACTGTATGTCAGAGTCATGCAGCTTTATCCAGGCTTGCAACTTATCAAGTTTAGGTACCTTACGCTGGATGGTAAGTTGTACCATTTTAAGACTGTGTGAGTGAAAGTTAAACAAGTGACAAGAATCCTTGGGCAACTTTGCCTTAAAAGGGCCTGGGTATGGATGAACATCTCCAGAGGTTTGTAGTAACAGGTAAATCACTAGCCTAGTAACATAATAACTGACCCCAGTTCTCCTGGGCCCACACATTCCCATAACAGAGCAGAACTGGCATTTTAATAGAATGATCTTAGTATGCAGAGTTAGTCTAGTTAACCACAACTTGCTAGAGACAAGAGTAGGACAAATAGAAAAAAATCATATGACCACTAGTTTTCCAAATGACTTAACATGTTAGCTGTTATTAACTGAACTCTGACAGCAAAATGAGTCATTATTAAGACTCTCCTGAAACAGCTACACATGTTCAACATTGTGACAAGTTGGAAGTTTGTACAAACAGGACAGATAATAAATATTACAATGATAAATGATGATCCCATTTCTATCTACAGATTAAGATATGTAAATAGAGTAAGTAAACATTAAAATCTAGATAATTAACTATAAAAATGCTGAAACTCGTAAAGCTGTTTGCTCACCCATAACCACCTAGTCCTGCCATCAGGCCCTGGGGGGGGGGCTACCCAGAGGGCTGTCACACACGGTGACAGGGGGGACATAGGCTTTTTCCCATTTTCTCCCCTTAACTCCCTAGGATCCCAGCAGACATGGTCATGCCATGCATGGAGGTGTGCATGAATGCTGGAACCAGCAATGACTTCGGTCCATCCACCTGGCCTAGTGCCAGCCCTTTCTTGCCTGACACTATCATTGAGCCTCCACTCGATGGCGGTCAAGGGCTGGGAAAGCTAACCTCCCCAATTCAGAAGAGAAGTGCTTCCTGATGGCCACTCAGTCCTCTCCCAGCTCTCCTCCCCCAGGATGACCCACATGTCCCAAGTGTGCTCCTAAACTCAGGTCGCCAGCATGACGTGAGGCGTGGCATCCAGTGCCTCAACCCTCAGCTCCACTGGGTCTGCAAAATGCTGAAACTATTATTAGTTGTAAATTTTAAGTACATAAGCGACAACTGTAAGTAATGTGGCAGCAGTCAATAACAGGCAGTGATTAATATAATAACCAGGAACACTGGAATGGACTACCTTCTTTCATGTGGGCTGAGACGAGGCACAGTTCTTTTGTTAAACTATTGAGGGATCATTATGTTTTCACCTGCCACTGTGTGAACTAGAACTTTTTTACCATATACATTTAATTGGTTTTATTATTTGTCATTGACTGCTGCCATTAATTTAATTTACATAATGTCTGTGTATTTTGTATTGTAATTTTATAATTTATGTATAACTTGGATAAGAAAACATGACTGTCTTGTAAACCGGACTGATAAAATCCAAATGGCATACTTCCTGTATAAAAACAAAATATTTTACTTACTTACTAATAAACCTAAGTAGCAGTTTGTAGTAAAGCAGAGTAAGTATGCTCGCTGTGTAATAATGTCTTAAGCATTAGTGTCAAATAGAAAAGTTTGCTCATTAATCTGAACTAGACTCAGTCAGTGTTACTTGTTATAAAGCATCCAAAGAATTGTAACATTATAAATGATAATGGGTCAGGTTTTCAAATGGCCCAGAATGCTGCAAACCCCAGGAATACCAAACATATGGTGCACAGGGCTTGTGGCATTCTCCAGGCCAGAGATTGGGATTTTCTATCCCATGTGCCAGTTGCCGCATGTTAGATCAACTTTTTCTGGTCTAGCTTGAGGCAATCTTGGTTACCCTTTACACAAAGCTTGCTCCAAATATTTGGCACAAGCTGCTGTAAATCAAATAAAGTGTTGTAACTGTACCTGACCTACCAAAATCTTGTGTAGTTGCAGCAAAGGTCTTTGGAGGCTTTGATTCAGAGCTTTATGCAAGCCCTGCATTGCCCTTTGAAAACTGAGCCCCTTGGCTTTTACTTGTGCATGAGTCATCTAGTAAAGTATTACTTTTATTAACATGGCATAAAAAAGAAAACAAAATGAAGCACTCAGATAGGTGCAAACACACCATGTGGTACAGTAGAAACCATGGTCTAATACCATAGTAGATCATGCTTTGTATTGTAATGCCTTGGCAATCCACTACAGGTAAGAAGCAGTATACAAATAAAAGAAATATACAAATAGCTTACAGTGTGCAGTTGTCCCAAGTTGTATTTACTAAGAATTTTCCTGGCACAGGGTTTTTGACTTTTTCAAGACTGTTCTATATTGTGACTACAACAGAAGTTCATGAGTTACTAAAGATTGTACATTTAAACTCCACATATACTGTTAATTATGCTGCAGCAATATTTCTGTAGAAGTGAACAGTTACATACTGTTACCATCCCTTCTGATCTACTGCTTACTAAGCAACTGTGGGTGCAATGCATTGTGGATGACTGAATAACATTATCTGGCCTAGCCTTGTCTTGGTGAATACACAGTGGTAAAGATGAGCATGCAGCTTCTGGAATTGAAAGCAAAAGTAACAGACACTGAGATAAACAAAGCAAAATGAAAGAGAGAGGATACTTCTGTGGGTGAAAAGAAAAATAAATTGAGAGAAACAAAAAGAAATCAAAGAAACAGACTAACAGTAGTAGTCAAAACAAGTATTTGAAAGATGAAAGCAGTGAACGTTATGTTGTTCAATGTCCTGCTGAGTTAGGTAGCTTAGAAGGAAAAAAAGTGAAAATAATATTCCGCAAAATAGTAGTTGTTCAATAAAGTGTTTTTCAGATTGGCTTAATTCAGTACATTTGGAGAAAAGGTGCTTGTGCTACTAGGATTGTGTGATAGCCACCTGTTGGTCTGCAAAGATACTGGAGAAAGAAAACTAAAATGTACCATAGCACACTCCCATCATGCAGTGCAGCACATATCTTCTAATACATAGAGAGGACAATCAAAGCACCTCGAATAGAAAGTGAATTGCAAGGTTTTTAAAAGTTGTAAAATATGTTTTGATGTTAGAAAGCTTAAAGCTTGTAATGAAAGTTATTTTAACAACAGTGAAATAGTAGCCACAATATTTCCAATAGGTGTGTTCCAATTGTTTTCAAGTATATGTACATCATGTTTAATAGCTCAATTTATAGTATTCTGAAAGTAAATCAGTGTGATTGTACTCATTTTTTCAAAGACTATTAGTCATACACTCATTACCATGTTACAAATGGATTAAGCCACTCAAAAGAATGGGTCTATAGTGGAATTAATCCATGGTTGGTTGGTTGGACCCACTCGGCCTTCGGTCTCGTGGTCCAACCCCCCCAACCATGGATTAATACCACAGTAGACCCATGCTTTATCGTGGCTTAATCCTTACGTAGCTAACTTGCTTGTTTGCATTTTTTTTAAGTAAACAGCTTTTGATATTAGGATTAAAACAGTGAAGGTGCAGGACTCACCAGGTTGTATTTGTAAGGAAAGCATGTTGCAACAGTTGGAGTTTAGGATTATAGGTAAAATAGTTTATTGGGCAAATTTTCTTGGTGTGGCGCTTACACTACTTGCACTTGAGCCACATGTGTGGGCACTGTGCAGAAAGTATTGGCTTTAGAGTCTGTAGCTCTGCTGCTATGGTCACTCCCCCTGTTGCTAGCTCACCCCTGAGACCCCTGCTAAAATAAGGAAAGGATAATACAGAACACAATCAGTGGATTTTGTGCAGGTGAATCATCCAACAGACAAGTTGCCGGCAGCTCTGTGACTTCTGGTAGTGAAGCTGGATATGCTGCTGGGTAGGAATCAGTTGGAGGGGATGGCGTGGGCTTTTAAAGTCCATAGTCCCACCCTCTGGTCGCTCCTCCTGCTGCTGGATTACTCCAGATCCCCCTGCAAGCATGAGGAAACAGTAGTACATAACAGAGTCAGTGGATTTTGCACAGGTGAACCTGCCAGCGGACAAGCTGGTGGCAGCTCTGTGAGTTCTCAAAGCAAAGCTGCACCCAGAATAACCAAGCTGAGATGTAACATATTGGTTACAGTGGGCCCTGCCTCTATCCGGTTGTTGTATTGGAAATGTTTGGGTGGAGGAGCTCTTGCCTAAATTTCTAGCTGTTGGAACTGTCATTTCTAGGTGATGGAACTCCCTTATAATAATCAGTGGATAAAGATGACAGAGGTTGTGGAACTGTCATACAGTTTTTTTTAAGAGGTTGAACTGAATTCCTGTGGGATCTTCCCTAATTTAACTCCTGCTCTACCCATTTCCACAGTTAAGTGGTCTGGAGCACTTGGAGGGTAAGTGACCTGCTTAAGATCAGACAGTGATAACTTGGCTTTCAAAAGGTTTGAACCTGTTTCCTTCCAGTTTCCAAGTCAAGCTGTCAAGAGACCACACAAGATACAACATCCTTGGGTATCCAAGAAACAGACTGACTACTGAACACTGGATAGCTGTGTTTTTAAATACAGATACTGTGTGCTATCTGCCCATTCAGAATCACTTGGTGCTTGTACCTCTGCAATCTCTTATGTAGTAGTGTCTGTGATGTCATCTTCTGCAGCCCATATAGCAAGCTAATGACCTTATGAATATTAATATTCCATTTGCAAAACTGTAACACATGATTCATGAACATATCTTCAGTGTCTGTTAGCAGTGCACCTCTTTATTGAATCTTGTGGTCTTGTTGATTCCTGAATCTTGAGGTGCTGCAGAAATTGTTGTCTTTTTATTTACCATGTGCTAATTTCACCTTCATGAACCTAACCTCATGTTAGGAAAAGTTATTTCATCAGTCAACAACATTGACACATTTCACAAACTGACTCCTTAATCACACAGTGCCCAGGGAACTTAATGCAGTCAGAGCAGAAATGCTCATAGTTTTTTTTTTCAGTTAATCTTTTTTATGTTTCTTTGTGCATGTGCAAGAAACATCTTGTGGTAGAAGGACAATTCAGAGGTGTGTCAAGGATGAGTCCAATGCAGAGCAATCTACAGTGGGCTCACAGACAGAGAGTGACGGTGGTCAGAATTTCACAGCTGGGAAGTGGCCACACTTGAAAGAAATAAAGCGCCCCAATGAGACAGAGAGCTTCATTACATACATTTACATAAAGCGTAAGCCAGCTGGCAAACTATTCTCTCTGTCATGCTCCTTCACTGAAAAATTAAACACATACCACCGACCTGGCACCCCTATGTTCACTGGTGGGACAATCAAATGTTCACGCCCTCTGCTGTCTCTTTCAGCACCCACTGCTCTGCTGCTCCTGCCTGCTTGCTCTGAACCCCCCTCCCACCTCTGAGGCTTTTACATTTCCCGCAGTGCAGCTGTACTTATTGGCAGCTCCTGTCACCCTGCACACTCTCCCTCTCTCCCACCTCACCTTGCACTGCCACCAGAGTGGTTTCACTAAATAGCAGCTCCTTGCTGCTCCTGCTATAGCCCCCTCCATCCGTGGCTGCTGAAGGCACTTTCAGTCCTTGAGTTAGGAAACTTTTAAATAACTACCACTGTAAGTGCAATTGTGCTGGTGGAGGTGCTCGAGCACCCACAATAAAGTTAAACTAGGCACCCACAAAAAACAAATGGATCATTCATGGCATCATCTTTGAAGAAACCATCTGGTTGAAACATTAGAGAGTTTTTTGTGAGTACACTGTTATTTTCATGCCACTGGCTGATTACTTTTCACTGTGTGGTGAATAAAACTTTTGATGACACAAAGTTTGTCATGACTTTGTTTATTGTTGGGCATAAAGGGTGGAGTGCCATGGATGTTTATAACTGAACCATTCATGTTCTCCAACAGTATGAATGGTCCAATTGTAATGTATCCGCTACTGTAAACAGACTGACTGTCAATTAACTTTTACTCTTGTAGCACCTGGCTGTCGTGTTCTGCTCCAGCCCAGCACTGTTGCCTTTCTGTGTGTATACACCAGTGGGGATTTTATTTCAGACATTCTCCTTTAAGAGTGTCAGTTCTGTCTGCATCACATGACCAATCCCATTCCCTGGGAATCTCAGGGACGGTCATGGGAAGCAGAGTTCTCATCTCTGCCTGTGATTTATGGTCTTTGGCAGCTACACTACTTTAGTGAACATTCCCTCCTGCGTCCCAAGCTGCAGAAGGTCAGTGAAGCATGAAAAAACAGTTTTAGACGTGTTGTGCTGTGTCACGTGGGGGCTGGTAGTACTAATAACACAACATTTGTGAAGCAAGTAGAGGCAGAGCTGAGGGGACTTGGCACTTGTATGTTGACTTCGAGCATGTCTGGGAGTTTCTGCAACTGCTAGTACTGCTACCTGTAACTTGTTGTGGAGTCTCCAGTAACAGTTCATCCCCGCAATTTGTTTGCCCATATTTATTCTTTTCTTATCTAGTACAGCTAATCTCACCCTCCAAGAGATGCCAGTTGTCACCACATTGTAGAAAAGGGTGTGGGGGGGTTTTGGGTGGGCTAGTTCTCTGCACAGAACAACATTTTATACTGAGCATCTTATGAGTTCAAAAGAAGCAAGAAAATGGAGTCCTTATTACTAACTTTGTTACCAGAATGAGAACTTGTTTGTAGAGTTGTATCCCTCAGGCTATGAAAAGAAAATCTTACAGGAATCACTTGAATAGGCAAAACAGCAGCCAAGCAGTGTACACCTTTTTTTCTTTTTTTTAACAAATAAAGTGTACTTCTTAAAACAAAAATACTGTAGCTACAGAATGTGAACCAATTTGTGTTATCACCCAGTACAATACACTGTCAGGGCAAGTAGTGGGTCTGATTAGAAAGTACTGGTCTTTCCTACTAAGTGATCAAATACTGGCTTAGGAGATAGGTGAGACATCAAGAACTGCCTTCTCCAAAGCTCAAAATATAAAGGACAAATTGATTAGTAGCCATCATAGATGCAAACCCACACAGCTAGGACCAAGGCTGTGTGTTTTAAATATTTTTAAAATATTTATAGTTTTAAGGCTTTTAAATTCTGTAAAAGTATCTTGATACATGTTGAATTGTGCTTGATACCACTAAAGATTATTATTATTATGTAGTTAAAATAAACTTGCTAAGTAGCTGAATTTGCTGTATATGCCTTATCTATATGGTATGCATGGAGAAGGACTGAAGACTCCTGTGACTGCAGTATTACCAGAATGTTGCCTTGATCATTGTAGGGGCCTTGTATTGCACTCTCCCAACAGCCTCACTTTTCTTTTTGGCACCAACAAGCATAGCTTGTATCATGTCTTGTACTCATGCATACTCTTTTTGACATTTCTAAGCATTATTGTCACATTTTGCATGTGTATCTAACCGTCTGCAACCTTCTTCTCTGGAATTAGACCTGTCAGCTGTGTCAGTTTACATAAGTATACATGATGAGAAGTTACTTGCCTCCAACAGTTTTTAAAAGATTTTCAAAAGGTCTAAACCACATTTACTCTGCAGTGTAGCAACCATGCCCCTTGTGACATTGGAACTAAGTTCTCTCCCAAACATACAGGAACCTTATGGACCTCTGTTTTTTTATTTGAAATTCCTCATGTAGAAGGTTGTCTTTCTAGTCACTATTACTTCTGCTAGAATGGTGGGAGTTACAAGTTGTTTCTATTCTGCCTGACTTGTTAATTTTCTGAAAGGAAAATGTTCATAGAACCCGTGTAAAATTCTTTCCCAAAGTGTTAACTTAATTCCATATAAATCAGGATGTTATTCTGTATGTATGCCTTCCAAGACTCCATGCGAATTGGGGAAAGTAACAACTCCACAGACTAGATGTCAAAAGGGCTCTCTGTTTCTACATTAGCAGAACAGAGGCCATCAGGGTTGCCAATACACAGTTCTTTGTGACAAATAATGAAGTGGCTAGGGATACCCAGCAGCTAAAGGGATGTATATCATTGGTTGGTTTCTTGTTTATCATACTGGTATTATAAGGCTGGCAAAGAATAATTCTGTGGCCTTAGGGATCATTCTACTAGATGTACAGCTACTTTGTTGCAGCTGCCAGAGCACATACTTCCCTCAATCTCTCCTCATAGGGCTTCTCGTGCAACCCCTACACAATTTTAGTTGCTCTCCAGCTCGCACTGCAAACCCCAGGGAAGGGGATTACTCTAATAAAGAAAAACACTGGCACCAGTAACCTGATGCTAGCCCTTAGACCACCAGGGCTAGGTTTTACACTGTGGGTCCCCCCATTTCCAAGCCCCAAGGCTACCAATGCCTTCTTTTATTAAACAAAAGGGCTACTAGACCCCCATTAGCCATCACTAGCTACCTGGAGTACTACATAAATTACTGGCCACTTGGCCATCATTATGGGCAAAGGAGTTTAAGCTGGGCCCCGCTTCACCAAACCCCACTCCCTTTTTTTCTCTGTTTCTTCTATTTTCCTGTTTTTTTTTTACCACAGCTAACCTAACTTCTCTTTTATTTTGCAGGTCTGAATAGACAAGGGCTCCTACCTTCATCAGCTAAGTATACTTTAATTTCTATCCTGTCCCTTCCACCCTTTTGGACCCCCTAAGATCTGTGGATCCTTTGTGACCCCTTTTCTATTCTTTTTAACAGGTGCAGTGGCCAGCATTTCTTCAGGACCACATCTTTGCCCCCTGAACTCAGGTAAGTCCCTTTATGTTACTTGTATTTTGGTGGGTTGACTGTAACGGGGTGGCTGCATCCATTTCAGCCTAAGTAGGTCTGTGACTGTAAAAGGCCTTTTAAGATTTTCTCCCCACCACAAATTAACACTGTGCTATTAGATCTACATTACAGAAACAGATGTCTTTGATTCACTACATCTACTTTCAACACATCAAAAACTCTCACACACACAAACACACTCAAAAAATCAATACAAAGGCATGTGTGGCATTTGTTTTCCAACATGCAGCTTTATGTTGTATTTTGTGAAAGACTATAAGAAAGTAGGGTGATATTTCTCAGCTTATGAACTGAAACTGCAAGAGTTGCTCATTTGGTAGGTCGGTAATCCTTTTGGGGGACAGCAGCAGCCCAACCCCTGTTCTGTTGCTCCTTCTGCTACACACTGTATGATACATTTGGCTTCTTTCCTATGCCCACTTTTGCTACTTCTCCCTATAACAAAAACCTTCGGTTTTGCCAGTGTTATTCCATGCAACTATATTCAGGTGTTGCAGTTCACTTGCCGTTTATTTCCCTTTTACTTCTTTTGCATACAGCATGCAAGGAAACATTCAGCATTGACAAATGCTTGTTTTTGTTTGTTAAAATACAAGGAAAAAGTAACTGTTACCTGTAACAGTTGACAGCATTCCTAACAGTTCAAGAGATGCTTAAACAAAATGTATTCATAGAATTCCTAGTGGTTTAACATAAATACACATCAGACACTATTTCCATGTATATACAAGGTACACAGTTCAAATGTGTTCTTTAACGTGGAAAACAGAGAGAAGTAGTGCATATACTGTACATTTGAAATATGAAATTAACCCAGGCTGTATTAGCAGTATACATGTGTCCCAAACACCTCCACCAATTGACTGCAAACCAGCAAGATGCAAGAGGGCTGTCTGGAGTATCATTTCTTCCCTACACAGAAACATAGAAGTTAATGGCAGATAAGGACCGCAATGCCCATCCAGTCTGCCCATTTCTTTTTCTACCTTATGAATGTGCCATCGGTCTTTGCTCAGTCAATGGCCTATCTATTCATACTCATCTCTAGTGCTCCCTTATGCCTATCCCATGCCTGTTTGAAGCCCTGCACTGTATTCATATCCACCACTTCCTAAGGAGGGCCATTCCATGCATCCACCACCTTTTCTGTGAAAAAGAACTTCCTCACATTACCTCTTAATCGGCCTCCCTCTAATCTCATGCTGTGTCCTCTTGTCCTGCTATTTTTCTTATATTGAAACATGTTAGACACTTTCACCTTGTTAATGCCCTTAAGAAACATAGAAACATAGACTTTGATGGCAGATAAGGACCGCTTGGCCCACCTAGTCTGCCCATTTCCCTACCTACAGGAGAAGCTGCAGATCCTAGTTAACAAACAGCCTATTTCTTCTTACCCCCCACAAGAATTGCCTTATGTCTGTCCCATGTATTCTTGAAATTCTCCCACAGTTCTATATCCCACAACCTCCTCAGGAAGGTTGTTCCATACATCCACCACCCTCTCTGTGAAAAAATACTTCCTCACATTGCCCCTGAACAGCCCCTCCCCCATCTTTAAATTGTGTCCCCTTGTTCTTACACATCTCTTTTTCTGAAATATGCTACCCTCTTGGACTTTGTTGATTCCACTGAGGTACTTAAAAGTTTCTATCATGTCCCCCCCTCTCCTTTCCTCAAGGGTATACATATTAAGCTCCTTTAGTCTCTCCTCGTATGGCTTCTCTTGCAGACCCTGCACCATTTTAGTTGCCCTCCTTTGTACTGCCTCTATACTATGTCCTTGCAGAGATGGGGTCTTCAGAGCTGGATGCAGTACTCCAGATGGGGTCTCACCAACTGTCTGTACAGAGGGATTACAACTTCCTGTTTTCTGCTGGTGATGCCTCTCCTTATACATCCCAGTATACCCCCAACCCTCCCTACTAAGGTGTTTGAATGTTTCAAACATATCACCTCTCTCCCTCCTTTGCTCTGGGGTATACATATGTTTTCTGATGTAGTCCCTGCACCATTTTGGTTGCCCTTCTCTGGACTGCCTCAATTTGGTTAATGTCCTTGTGAAGGTGTGGCCTCCAGTACTGTACACAGTACTCCAGATGGGGCCTAACCAATGTTTTGTAAAGAGGGATTATTACCTCCCTCTTCCGACTTGTGGTACCCCTACTAATACACCCCAACATCCCTCTAGCCTTACCTACTGCTTTAGCAGTCTGCTTGGATGATTTCAGGTCATCGGTGATGATGACGCCCAAGTCTCTTTCTTCCCTTGTAACTGCCAGCAACTCCCCTCCCAGCCTATAGGTGGCTTCAAGGTTTCTCTTCCCTATGTGCATGATCTTGCACTTCTTTGCATTAAACCCCAGTTGCCACTCTTCCAACCATCTTGCTAGTTTATCTGGACATTTTCTCATTCTGCCTACCCCATGTGGAGCATCTACTCTGTTGCAGATTTTGGTGTCATCTGCAAACAGACAAACTTTACCCTCCAGTCCATCTGCAATGTCACTGATGAAGATATTGAACAGGACTGGACCCAGGACTGATCTCTGAGGTACCCAACTTGTGACTTGCATCTCTTCTGACTGTATACCGTTTACCACCACTCTCTGTTTTCTGACAATCAACCAGTTTGCCACCCAGTTGACCAATGTCTGACCCACCCTGAGCCCACCCAGCTTATTAATCAATCTTCTATGTGGAACAGTATTGAAAGCTTTGCTGAAGTCAAGGTAGGCAACATCAACTGCTCCCCCTTGGTTCACCACTCTGGTTACCCAGTCAAAGAAATCTATGAGATTAGTTTGACAGGACCTTCCTTTTGTAAACCCATGCTGTCTTGGATCCTGTGCTCCTATGGATTCCAGGTGTTGCACTATCCTTTCCTTAAGGAGTTTCTCCATAAACTTGCCCACTACTGAGGTAAGACTGACTGGTCTGTAGTTCCCTGCCTCCTCCCTGCTACCACTCTTGTGGATCGGGATCACATGAGCCCTTCTGTAGTCTTCTGGGACCTCTCCTGTGCTCAGAGACTCACTAAACAGTTCTGATGATGGCTCTGCTAGTTCCACCCTTAGCTCCTTTAGTACCCTGGGATGAATGCCATCAGGTCCCATCGCCTTGTCCACCCTGAGCTTGTAGAGCTCTTGTAGGACCCTTTCTTTTGTGAAGGGTCTAGTGCACAACTCCCTTCCCCCCTGTATCCATGGTGCTGAGCTGTGGGCCCCTGCCCTATCTTCTCTTCAGTAAATACTGAGCAGAAGTATCTATTTAGGATAAATACTTTTACATGGTCCTCCTCCTCACACTCCCCCTTATCTTCTTTGATCTTTGCAATACCCACTCTGGACTTTCTCCTTTCACCAATGTATCTATAGAAAGTCTTGTCACTTTGCCTGCCTTACTGCCTTCTCTGCTTCCTTTAGGGAAGTTTGGTATGCCTCCCTATCTTCATCCTGTTGCCTTCCCTTATATTTCCTGAAGGCCAGCCTTTTGACTCTGACCTTTTCTGCTACTGTGTTTGAGAACCAAATTGGTTTCCTTCTTCTTTTGCACTTCCTTTTCTCACTAACACAATGGGATGTTTCTTCACGTATTGCATGTTTAATGCTAGTCCACTGTGCCTGTACCCCCTCACCTGTATTTCTTTTTGCCAGGGCTAGCTTAACTCTGTTGGCCATCTTATCAAAGTCAGCTCCTCTGAAGTCCCATATTTTTGCCTTGGAATGGGATGATTTTGTTCCAGTGGCCAAATTGAACCCTACCATGTGATGGTCACTGGCCCCCAGGTGACCTTCTAACGGGAGATCTGTGATCCTTTCCCTGTTAGTCAGTACTAGATCTAGGATAGCCCTGTCTCTTGTGGGTTGTTGTACCATTTGTTTGAGGCCCTCCCCCTGCAGGGAATCCACCATGTGTCTAGTTCTGCCAGATGTCCCTGCTGTTATTGACCAATCTGTATTTGGCATGTTGAAGTCTCCCATTATCTGAACCTCACTTTTAGCTGTCATGTTTTGTATATCTTCTAACAGTAATGTGTCTATATCCTCCCCGTGGTCTGGAGGCCTGTACACAACCCCAGTTCATATGGCTGTCCCATTTCCTGTTTCCAGGGTGACCTACAGTTCTTCTGGCTCTTTATGTGTATTCTGAATTTCTGTAGCTTTGATACTTTCATTGACATAAAGGGCTACTCCACCCCCCCCAATTTTTTGCACCTTGGCCTCATCTGAATAGTACATAGCCAGGTACTGAAGTCTCCCAATTATGGTTACTGGTAAACCATGTCTCACTAATGCTACTATGTCCAGTTTAGCCTCTATCATTATTGCCGGCAGGTCTGGGATCTTGTTTCCCAGACTGCAAGCATTTGTGTACATGATTTTCCGTTGGCCAGATTTCGGTGTGTTAGTTGTTGGGCAAGGTCCGGCATTTCCCTAATCACTCCAGCTGCTGCCCAGACCACCATAATATGGGGTAACATATGTGGGGGGGATCATGCTGCTGCTTCGAAGGGGAACCTTGGGGGTATATTCTGGGGGGAAGTAGGGCAAACAACTACAGGCTTTCATGGAAGGTCTCATTGGGAATAGGGGAGTTGAGCAGGGGGGAATTATAAACACTGATCAAGGAGGGTGGAGACCATCTTAACCTCACTGTAGTGGAGGAGCTGGGAAGGAATACTCATAGTTAATCTTTTTATATACTCTGGCATGCAGAATGCAGGCTTCAGGAAGCTGATGCAAAGGCTTGTCCCAAGTAGAAATTTACTTCTCTTACATATTTTCATGCAGTAAGGTAACGATGTAATCAGACTTTTGCACAGCATTTGACCTGCCCAGTGTTTTACTAATTGTAAAGTAGCACTTACTTCACTGGCAAAGAACCTTGCATAGTTTTGCAAAGTGCACTATGTCTCAAATTTAGCAAGAGAGGTTACTTCTTGATATGCTCATGAAGGGCAAAGTCTGTGACCTTGCCATGTCCTTGTTAAAGAAGGAAAACTTCACAACAACTTTATTAAAATCCTCCTGGCTTGGATGATGGCCCATGACCCAGCAGAATGGAGGCTAATTGGCAGGGCACCCTTACTCTGAAGACCCCATTGCAGGGTAATCCATGATGGAAAGATGGTGGTTATTCAGCAGTATTTGGTCTTGGAGATCACTGAACCAAAGGGCTGAAAGGCGGGGAAGAGGGAAGATAGTATCAAGCAAAGTTGGCTTGTTTCAGCAAGGCTGGTCTTGCGATGACACTGGTGGCCATGAATTTGATTTGTTTATTCTCTCCACATCAAGACATATAAGCAACATCACCATCACCATTACCCTCCAACTAAGACTTCAGAAAATCACTTGATGTAGTAGCAGAAAGTGTTTTACATCTCCACCACAACTCACAGATCACTCTCAGTGCTAGGTCTCAGATTATCAGAATCTTAGGCTGTTGGTGACGGCAAGAGGTTGAGAATGTTTGCACTGCATTGGATGGGTAAAACAATTTACTTTAGTACATCAAATGACTTGATGGGAATGATTTATTTAATGAATGAATGAATTAATTAAAATTTGGTTACTAAGATAGGCACACTGAGCTGAGGCTCATTTCCAGGTGCAACCCAGGGAAAAAGAGTATAGAATGGGTAAGTACAAACATAGGGTCTCATGCATGATCGGGTGAGAATTATGCACCAGAGGCCCCTATCCCATCTGAGTAGCTCCATGGCCCTGGAAAGGCACAGGGTGCATGGTATTCACTACTGCATGCACCCATGGGGCACCCATCCATGGTCCCACCCCCCAGGCATGCAGAAGCACGGAGTACAGTTCCACAGACTGGGCACACATCCAGTGGGATTCCTGGACTCATTCTTCTAACGGATCCCTTGCACCTGAGGGCCACTGATATTCATAGAGGTCAAGATGTGCGCTGCCAGCTCAGGGCAGGTGGGTGCCCGATTGGCCTTCCCCAGCCCTCCTTGATGTCCCAGGGGCTGGGGAAGTATATGCGGGGTTCTACAGTGCCCCCACATTGGTGCTGTAGCCTCCGTCAGTGTCCTGGTGGGCACGTGTCCTTTACAGCTGGGTGTTACCCAGCATAAGGTGTGCCCCCGATCCCAACAATCCTCGCCTTTGTGAATGGAGTGGAGTGTGGGCACACCCCCGACAGACCCCCTGCCTGCCCAGGCACATTGCTGTTTGTATGGCCAGGGGATCGGGCCTGTAATTGCTGTGCACACCCTCTGTGAATGCTGCACAGGGTCTACGGGACCCTGTTCCATGGCATTCAGTCATTGCTATGCCAATGCACCCAGTGTATGCGGTGCATTGGAACTGTGCATTGCGCCTAAAGTAAGGAACATCACTTACACAGAATAGTTTAGTGCTAGTGAGACAGCAATGCAAAGGTGTCACAAATCAATTGCAAAATACAAATAGAGTATACATTTTCACATCATTTCAGGGGGAGGGTTACAAGTGCATGAAGGCTAAGTACAGAGCTTTATTAGGCGCTTTAATGTAAGTATGAAGGGGGAAGCCAGAAGGAAGTGAGAAGCTGGTTCCAGAGAGCTGGGAGCTGGTGGAAGAAAGTCGCTTGCCCAGCACGAGTGTTGGAGAGGGATGGAGAGAGTGCATGAGTCTATGGAACATAGTTCATAAGTGTACAGTAAGCAGTTATAGGGGAGAGCAGGGAGGATATGTAGGGGGTTAGTGAGCCAAACCAGGATTTGGTAATGAAGATAGAGCAGTGTCTGGTTGTGTAATGGTAGGGGAAGAAAGGAAAGTGTAGAGTACAGAGAACAGTGATGGAAGTGGGAAGACATGTTAGTAGTAAAGCAATAGAAGGCATTGAGCAGTATATTATGTCTGGTGAGTGAGGAAGGGTAGCAGAGCTGTAGACCACATTAGCATATTCAAAGAAGGGGAGAATCATTTTAATGACCAACTCCTGGTGGTTTGGTGGTAGAGGCTGTCCTTGTTGCACTGTAAAGTGCCAGACTTGGAGTGGAGCTTGGAGTGGATGGCATCAATGTGTGAGGAGAAGTTCAGTTTTCTGTCCAGCCAAACTTTCAAATATTTAAAGGTTGGGACTGCCTCAAGTTATGTGCCATCATGGGTAGAGAAGACAGGGTTGATGTGTGGAGAATGGCGATGGTGCTTATATAGCTTTATGTGGAGACAATAAACAAATCAAATTCACATCCACCATAAGAGCCTAACTAGTTTCTGGCCAGTGCCTAAGGTCATGGATACAATTTTTTTGGTGTTAATTTTGAGTTGGTTTGCCTGAAACCAGTGCAGCACATTTAGGAAGTCACATTGTAGTGGGACTTAGACTGCAATGGTTGAGGGATCAGATGTGTAAATTACCATGTCATAGGTAATCATGTATATGTGAAAGGAGACAGACTGAGGTAAGGTTATTGAGAAAAATGGAGAATTGTATTGGTCCCAGGATGAAACCTTATGGAACACCAGCCTGGATGGGGGGGATGGGACAGTATACCACCCACCTGTACTGACTGCAGGCGGCCCGTTAGGTAGGAGTGGAACCATTTACGGAGGGGGCAGAGAGACCTGCTGAGATCAGCTTGTTTAGAAGGAGGTGGTGTAATACTGAATTGAACACTTTCACCAGATCAATTAAAATGGCCACTGTGATGTGTCCTTTGTCCATCCCTGTGATGATGGAGTCTGTTACTTGGAGGAGAGAGGAGATGGTAGAGTGGTTCTTTTAAAAATTAGACTGGCAGGGAGAGAGTAAGGATGAGGAGTCAAGAAAGGTGTTAAGCCAAGAGAGCACAAGGGATTTTTGGAGTTTCACTAGGGAGGGGAGTAGTGAGATGAGCCTGTAGTTTTCAGGAGAGGAGGGGTCACCCCTTTGTGGAGTGACATGACTTTGGACATTTTCCAGGTCTGGTGGATGGTGCAGAGAGAAAAGTATAGGTTCAGGAGGTAAATGAGAGGGACAGTTATGGCTGGGGTGGACAGTTGGAGGAGTTTAGGATCAAGCCTGTCGGGCTGTGTTTTGAATGGTTTAAGAACATGAGTACTTGGAGGACTTCTAGCACTGACTGGAGGAAAGTTAAACATGTCTAAAGGAGAAGGTGAGACAGCTAGAGGGAGGTCAGGAGAGGGCTGGCAGGGTAAGGCACAGGTGTTGAAAAAATGATTGAAGGGAGAGGCAATGGTTAGAGGGTCAGAGACCAGTGGGCCATCTACTAGAAGAGAGGGGAGGAGGACTGGGCTGACAGGTCAAACAAGAAGTGCAGCACTTTCTAGAAGTTGGCCAGGGAGCTTAGGTTGGACTGAAGGTTTGTCATGTAGTAAAGAGCCTTGGCTGCTCAAACTGCCTTGGTACAGGAGTTCCTGAGTGCCCTGTAGAACTGTAAATCAGCTATAGCATGAATGGACTTGAAGTTAGCCCACACAAGGTGAAGGTCACAAGACTTGAACATCTTGATGAGGTTGGGGTGATCCATGGGTTTTGGGAGCGCTGGACTGTCAGTTTTTTTGAGAGGATATGTGTGTCCCAAATCCTGTTGAGGATGGTTATAAAGAGGAACAGGTGGCCCTGTTGATGTTGCTTGTGGTGTTAATGGGGGACCAGTCAGAGGAGATGAGCTCCTCAATGAGGTTTCCAGTGTCAGGAGACCTGAGAGGCCTGTGCCAGATGTATTTGGGTGATGACTGAGGAGGACAAACCTTCCTAACACAGTTTGATAGGTAGTGGTCACTGAATGAGTTGAGGAGTATTTCAGCAGCTGTGATCTGATAGATAAGGACTGGGTAAGAGACTGGCATTGCTGAGACGGCTGGGTTGTAGGTTAACAATATCAAAAATGGTGATAGGTGGAAAGTAGTGGTTGCTAGTTGGGAGGGACTACAGCTTGTTTTTTTTAGGGCATTACATAAGCAATAATACCGGACAGGGTGGGCATTATTGGGAAATTCTGGACCGCCCCAGGGGTGTAATGAGGCCCAACACTGCAGGCAGAGGGCTTTATAGCCCCTTGAAGGTTCGGTATTTCCCAATAATGCCCACCCTGGAGGGTATTAGTGCACTTAGAAAATGGCCCATAAGGTATAATTTTTTAATAAATTAAAAAAATGTTTTTAACAAGTGTATTAAATGTTTTAAAAAAAAAGAGGAAAATACATTTCTCTTGTAAAGTAGTTCCTGTACTGTGCTGTCCTTGTCAGTAGAGGATGCTTCTGTTTAGGAGATGCTATTTTGCTGATTGCATAGTTGCCCCATGGGTTTATGGGACTTGTAGTCCTATAGTTGGGAGTATCAGCACAGTCGGGACTGAGAAGGGTATTTCTGGTTGAGGGGAGGACAGGAGAAATGTGAAATTATGTGCATCTGTACCGAAAGTGGGTGGGGTATGGATTGTCATGAGTCCTGGGAGTGATGGAGTCTGGTGTGGCTTGTAAAAGTGGAGAAAAGAAAAGTAAGAAAGAAAAAGTCTTGAGCCTTTAAGAGAGCATAAGGAAATGCACCCAAGAGGTTGGGGATTATTGGGGCTGTTACAGGATTGGGAGAATGGAACTGAGGATGAAAGGCAAACTTGGCTGGTTTTGGCCCCCCAGAGTTGTGGACTGCTTGCCGGTTTCATGAAGAACTACAGGCACCGGCTCTTAAGTGAGTGGGAGTCACGAGTACTTGTGTCCAGTTTTAAAACTGTGCTGTGGCTTAAAAACTGCTATGTTAAGGACCTTGACTTACTTGTAAATGCATGGTTCGGGTCTATCTACAGGATGTGGGGGGGATTAATTCTCTCTCTCTCTCTCTCAGAGGAGCGGGTCTATCCATGCCGTTTGTTCCATTCCATTGAGTGGTAAAAAAATGGCGGCCACTTTGTTTTGATTTTTTGTGCACAAGGATATCACATTTCTTTTTGGGAATTCAGTTGGCACTAGTTTTTAACAGGGCATCTATTGAAAAATAAATGCCCAGTTGTGGAGTGTTGGCAGCCAATCATCTGCCAGGAATTTTCTCTGCCATTTTCTAACTAGTGTTAATGTGCTTCAATAAAGGTAAAGCCAATTTTATCCTGTAGAAGTGGCCTAATAAGGCAACATGCACACACATGCTCAAACCCGAGCATGTTAGTGCACACGTGCACACACACACACACAATGTAAAACATATTTAAAATATATTTGCTGCTATGGGGTGCTAGATATAAGCTGAGTTACCACATAACGGTCGTCCTGATGATCAGTCTAGTTCAACTTAAAAAAAAAATTCAATCCTCTTATGGTACGTGGAATGCAGCAACTAAATTACTGATCATGCATTCCAGGTTGACCCAGTACTATTCTAGGTCCTAAACATAGTTCATTTTTTCAGATCAGAAAATGTAATCAATCTGTTCTGGTTTCAGATGCATCCTACATTGTGATCAATTCCATTTTTCATCAATATCTATTCATCAATACAGCATGACTTCACATAGTTTCTTTTTCAGTAGTTTGATTAATCACTGAAATACAACTGAAAAAAAATCACACTAGGCTGGCTGCACACACATTACAAACTAAACATCAGAAAATTCAGCATTCACCACCTGTTTGGCTATGGACACCACTCAAAAAAGGTTTAGTAGACTTCCAGCTAGAAATTCATCTTTTTATTTAATCTGAGGTGCAAAAACAGACACAGAATCATGCCTGACGTGTTTCTCTTTTGCGTTTGATGAAGGGTCTAGACCAAGATCTGAAACATATCAGGCATAATTCTGTATCTGTTTCTGCACTTGGGATTAAATTATATCACTGAAGTAGAAACGTAAGGTTGGATTCTCAAAAGATTGCACATAGCGCAAAATGACTTACGCCAATAGAAATGACGCAAGTAGCACTTTGCGCCATTAGTTATGCCATGAGGGATTCACAAAAGCAGCCTGTGACATGACACAGACTGCTTGCACCAAAGTGGACTTATGCCTTGGTTGCACCAAATTATCAGATACGACATGGCACAAGGGGATTTACAGCAGTTACTGCACCTTATTCTGAAAGGGCAGCTACCACATCGCCTAATTTGGGATTCTAAAGCAACCCCAGAAGACCTCCATCAAAGTACATTTACACCAGCTATGAGCTGGTGTAAGTGTACTTTGCCATCCACTGGGGGATGTGCCAATGTGCCAGGTGACCCCTACAGGCCCCCCACATGATCACACATAAGCCCCCCCATTCCCAATCCCTGATTTTTGCAATAAAAATGCCCTTGTGGGCTAGCAGCCCCTTCATTCTCAATCCCCAAGTGGTTCAATAAAAAAGCTCTTGTGGACTACCGGCCCCCTCCCAATCCCTGATCCGAACTGTAGTAATAAAGAAGTCCACATGGGTTAGTGCTCCTCCAGCCCTGATCCCCAAAATATACATACATAGCCTCCCACCCTGCCCCAATCCCTCAGAACATTAATAAATAGCCTCCATTCCAGCCCCAATCCCCAAAAATATTCATTTTCAACAAACTTATTACTTCTCTGTTACGTTGTGTAAAATAGCCCTGTTGGTCTAGTGGTCCTACCCCCCCACCTGACAATGCCAGACTAATCCACTCCCCCTGACCCCGTACCCAGATGATAACTGACACAGCCCACCTCTCACCACCACTGACTGAGCTCTGTATGAGTGCATACAGTAAATAGTATGTGCTCAGTGAATGACAGCTGCTTTCATTTGCTGAGCACATGCAATTTAAAGAACGCAGTCATACAGAGCTCAGCCAGTGACTTGCCATGGTGGTGAGAGGTGGGTTGTGCCAGTCGCTAGCTAGATATAGGTCAGGGGGAAGTGGGATGGTCTGGCACTGTTGGATGGGGGGGGTGGGGGCCACTAGACCATCAGGGCTATTTTATACAACATCACAGAGAAATAGTACATTTTTTGAAAATAAATATTTTGGGAGATTGTGGATTGGAAGGGGGCTATGTATGTATATTTTGGGGATTAGGGCTGGGGGGCTACTAGCCCAACAGGGCTATTTATTTCCTATGGTCAGGGATCAGGGCCATGGGTAGGCACTTGCACTCATCTACTACAAATGCTGCAGGCTTGTGGCAACCTGGTCAGATATGCCCTCTGTTTGGTGTACCTTCTGGGCTGGCACAAGTCACAGAACTTAGCCGCAGGGACCCTGCCCAAAACAGAATCAGGTGAAGGGTCCCTGATGCAACAGCACTTGATGCAAGCTGCCATTGTCACAGCTTACATCCAAGCTTTGAAAATCCAGCCTGTAATGGTGAAATGTAAAGTTTTAAACAAAACTGCCATTTCTATCTTTGTTTCAGTTTGTTTCCTTCAAAAGTGCAATTTATTAGCTGCCATGGCCCACTTCTCGAAAGAAGCAGATTTCTAATTGGTCTGCCTGAAATTATTGTTGGTACTCTAGTTAAGATAGTGGGTGCTTGAGCTCTCAAACACACCCAGAGTCAATACCTATAGCATAATTTGTTTTCCATAGAGAAAGTCGAAAGGCAGAGAAAACACAGAACCGTTTGTTGCCACCCACCCCTTCTTCCTGACTTAGCAGTAAAAGATGCAAAACATCATCTATATTAAGTAAGGGTCTGGTCAAAGGCATTGGGATTCATAGTGAGTGAAGTCAGTGAAGTTCACTTTACAAATTTCACCCAAATTCAATTCACCAGTGGTGGCTATTTGCATAGTTTTCACTCAACAAAGTGACTAGCTTCATTTGGTGAAACTATGTGGATTGCCAATTCACCAGAGAATTAAACAATTTTTGTAGTTTCCACTAGACGGAATAGCCACTATGCTGGTGAAAACTTTGTGAATTATGGCCATCTGATGGCCACCTGTTACATTCTCCCCCCACCCCACCCCCGGTCTCTAGGATTCTAACTTCGAGTCGGAGTTGGACGTGGGGGGTGAACACCCAGCAAGGTAGTCCCAATTGCTGCAGAGACCATCACAATGATGGGCAGATTTTGCCTGATTCCTGGCACTGTGATGGTCATCGCCATCAGGGAGTCACTGAGGCGACAGTATACCCCCTTACTCACTCTCTGGCCCAAACAACCCTCTTCACTCAGTACACCAAAAAATCCAATTTTGGATGACCTATGAGAGAAAGAAATTGTCTCTCAGTGCAGAGTAGCAGCTCTGTTTAGCATACATATCAATATTGGCATGAATGTATGGTGAAGTCTTTGCTTACAGTAAAATCTGATTGGCTGAGTCATTTGAACAGCCTTTTTTTACATCTCTTATTCAATGAATATGATGACCATGCAGAAGTCATGACTTCCTTACCCTGTCTGGCTCTGTGGACATCAGAGTATACTCCAGGCCACAGGGCCTCAGCTTCAACATGGCAGGCATAAAATTAAATGTTGTACCATTTAAATTAATTTGGAAGCAAGAATGTGTAGTATGGCTGGAAAGAACCTCAGTGGTTGATGAGGTTTGTGAAATGAAGTATAAAACAATGTTTATGCATGTTCCTTTATACAGATAACGCAGTGAGCCTGATAAGTGGAGCTTGTTTTAATGTTGTACAAGAAATATGGCTTCTGATTTTACAAAAATTCTAAATAGGTTTCTCACAAACAAGCTGATATTAAATGAAAAAAAGACTAAATCCATGGTCTTTTATAAACATAGAAAGAAACTGCTAGCCAAACTTGTTCTCTCACTTTATACCAGTAAGGGGAGGTGGTGAAAGAACAGGTTAATAATAATAATAATAATAATAATAATAATAATAACTTTACTTTTTAAGCGCCTTTCAAAATATCAAGGCGCTTTACATATCAAAAGCCACAATATACAATGGCAATTAAAAACACATAAATAAAATAATTACATAACAACGTCATATGTTTAAAACAAACAATAAAATCATCCATACAATCAAAACACAATATTTGCACTAAGATTTCATTAATCTTCCAAGTAGGCCATATGCCACAGGTAAGTTTTTAAATGTTTCTTAAATACCTCTTTTTCTTTAAAGACCTTTAAATATCTTGGACTGATTGTGAATGACTGTATGACTTATGAACAACACATATGTCAAATGGTTGGCGCAGGTAGCCTGTAAGGAGGGCGCATGGGGAAGGGCGCCGTCCATAATGAAAACTTGTTCTCCATGAAATCCCTCACAGTGATGGAAGGGTAGGGCAACCAGTTGGGAGTTGGGTGAAATGGGTGACAGGATGTTGCTATATGTACATGCACGGGGGAGCGAGCACAGCGCTGCACCTTATTCTGAAAGGACAGCTACCACATCGCCTAATTTGGAATTCTAAAGCAACCCCTGGAAGACATCCATCAAAGTACATTTACACCAGCTATGAGGGGGCAGAGGAGCTGTAGGGGTGGCGCTGCAGTGGGTTGCCAAGCTGCATCATGGCATAAGGGGTTGGCCTGTTGTTGGGGTGAGTGAGGTATTGGGTTTGGGTCTGGGTGCTAGTGCGATTTTATTGCGACTGGTCTGAACCTTTACTTTTACATGCTTTAACCCCAACATGCACCTACCTGGATTGAGGTCCTTTAGTGGGGGTGTGAGGAAAAGTGCATGCAAGCATTGAGTTATGTCCCCGGTGCTATTGTCTCAGCGCGTAGGGGTGTAAGTGCTGAAAATGTTTTCAGCATTCTGACTGCGCGATAACAGTGATTGCCTTTAGGCTTTCGCCATTACCACATAGAACCTTTAGAGTAGTACATCAAAGGTTAGGTGCACTCTGTAAATTAAACTCTTTACTGATACCATCTGCCAGGCTGCTTCTCTCACAAAGTTTCCTGATACCACTGTTTGACTATGGCCTTTTATTCTATCACTCTGCTGTGGAAGGGTTATTGTCCAAGGTAAAAATTATTTTGAACCAGATTGCTCATTCTACCTTTCAGCTACTATACATGACCCATCATTGTGACTTAGTAAAACATGTTGGATGACTTTCCCTTGACCTTAGGTAATAGCTTCATCTAGGGATTCTTGCAAAATAAGTGATTTCAAGCAAAGTTTCAATTTCTTTCTATTCTATTTAAAAAAAAAACACAAGTCATTTTGTCTCTACTCCTTTGTCTGCACACCAATATGTTGGTATTCCTAGAATGAAAACATCAGCTGGTCAAAGAACTATGTTTTATAATTTACCAACATTCTTTAATACTTTTTCAACTATTTTTGACTGCTTTAATATCTCTATCTACAGCTTTAGCTATGCTTTGAGAAAATACTTATTTTCTAGGTGTCAATGTAAATGTGTTAACAATTAGTTTGTGTGATTGCTTTGATAGTATGTTGATTGTTTGTATTCTTAACTTATTTGTTTGTCATGTGCATTTATATGTGTATGTTGTTCTGGTTGCCCATGAAATCGGGTCTTTAGCATATGGATTTACCAGATTTAAAATAAACAAAACATGTTTCAAGGTTTATTCAAGGTTAATTATTATGCAATTAAATGGTTTATTGTTTTACCAAAATACTAGTTAATGCTATACTGCTATATGATTCCTTTACTAATATTGGCCACAGCTTACAATGGTATGTTAACTTATTTATTCAACATTTATACAAAAGCATATGTTCTCTGAGATACATGTCCATTGGAGTAGAACCTCCTTTAAACACATACATACTAATGCAGAAAATGTTACAAGTTTAAAGAACAATCAAAATTAACCAAAACACAAACATAGTACAGTATTTTACAGTTCCTACAGTCCTTACAGAACCTAATAGATTTCTTTGACTGGGTGACCAAAGTAGTAGACCAGGGATGGGTTGTGGATATGGCCTACCTAGATTTTAGCAAGGCATTTGACACAGTCGCACACAAAAGATTAATATACAAGTTAGCAAGCCTTGGAATGGGTCCCAAGGTGGTAGCCTGTATAAAAAACTGGCTGGACAACAGGATGCAAAGGGTAATAGTAAACAGAGTCCACAGTGAAGAAAGGAGGGTATCTAGTGGAGTACTGCAGGGGTCGGTCCTGGGACCGGTTCTCTTTAATGTCTTTATAAGTGACATGGGAGAGCACCTGGAAGGAAAATCTGCAACAGGGTTGATATGCAAGGTGGAGTGGAAAGGATGAAAAGGGACTTGGCAAGGTAGGAGTAATGGTCAAATATATGGAAGATCAGATTCAATGCAAAGAAGTGCAAGGTAATGCATCTGGGAAATAAAAACCCAGGGGAAGAGTACACAATGGGGGGTGAGTTAATAACAAAAATCGAAAGAGACCTAGGAGTAATTATATCAGATGACCTAAAGGTGGGCAAGCAATGTGAGAAGGCAGTAAGAAGAACTGGGGGGATACTGGGATGCATAGGGAGAGGCATCACAGTAGAAAACAGGAAGTTATCTCTCTTTACAGACAGTTGGTAAGACCCCATCTGGAGTACTGCATGCAATTGGGGGAGGTACTAATAAGAGGCAGGAAATTTCAAGCCTCCCCCCACAAAACATGATGGGTAGTAAGGTAAATACTGAGGTACATTGCTCAACAGAGGGCAGGACAGGGGTAAATGGAAAAATAGACAAGGGCAAAAAGAGCAGGCATGGGGGAAAAAAGGATAAAGCCAACATTAAATGGAGGACAATGAGTACCAATTCCTGTAGTCTGGGAAACAAGCTTCCTGAGCTAGTAGCCTTGATGGAAGATGAACAATTGGATATTGTGGCAGTCACAGAAACATGGTACATGGAGAACCATGACTGGGATGTCAACATACCAGGGTACACAATCTACAGAAGGGAAAGGGAAGGGAAAAGAGGAGGTGGAGTAGCTCTATACATAAGGGAAGGGATCAAAGCTACAGAACTAAAAAGTAAAGGGGAGGACAAGAGGCACTCTGGGTCACCTTGAGACAGGGAATGGCATCACAATCCGCACAGGGTTGTATACAGAACCCCATCTCAAGGGGAGGAAATGGACAAGAAAATGATAGAGGACATTCTTAAAATGGCTGAAAAAGGGGAGATACTGTTGATGGGGGACCTGACTATGCCAGATGTTAACTGGATGACATATACTGCAGCCACATCAAAGAGCAGGGTCATTCTCAATGCTCTGCAGGTGGCAGGTTTTAGAGAGCTAGTGCTGGAACCCACTCAGGAGGGAGCAATACTAGACCTGGTACTCTCAAATGGAGAAAGGATCACAAATTTAGAAGTCAGTAGACATCTGGGAACAAGCAACCACTGCACAGTGTGCTTCACAATAAGCACAACTATGGAGACAAGCCATACAAAAACAAGCATACTGGACTTTAGAAGGGCTGACTTTGGCATAATGGGTGAATACCTGAGGAATACACTAGCAAATGGGCAAAAAGGAGGGGTGGAAGAACAATGGAGAAAAATCAAACTGCCATCATAGAGGCAACAAGCCTTTGTGTGAAACAGATAAAGAAAACAAAGTGGAGTAAAAAACCACTATGGTTCTCAAAAGAGGTGGCAGGGAAGGTTAAGGAGAAAAAGGCTGCATTCAAAACGTATAAGACATCACAGAAGGAGCACGACAGGGAACTGTATCAATTAAAGCAGAAAGAAGTGGAGAAGGCAGTCAGACTAGCAAAAGCCCAAACCGAGGATAAAATAGCCAATTCAGTTAAGAAGGGGGTTAAAACCTTTTATAGGTACATTAGTGAGCATAGAAAGGTTAAGGGAGGAATAGTGAAGATTAATAAGGGAGAGAGGAGGTGGGCAGAGGGAGACAGTAAAAAGGCAGAGATACTGAATGAATACTTTTGCTCAGTATTCACAAAAGAAGATGAGGAGAAATTACCTAAACTGGACAATAGAAGCATCCTGTAGGGGGTTGACACCAGTCCATTTACAGAAGAAAGAGTCCTGAAAGAACTCCTAAAACTCAAGGTGGACAAAGCAATGGGGCCTGATGGATTCACCCAGAATCCTAAAAGAACTAAGGAGGACCTAGTGACACCACTGACCACACTTTTAACAAATCATGGGAGGATGAGGGGTACCTGAGGACTGGAGGAGGGCAGATGTGATTCCCCTCACAAAAAGTGGGAGTAAGGCAGAAGCAGGAACTACAGACCTGTAAGTTTTACCTCAGTGGTAGGAAAAATGATGGAATCACTTCTGAAAGAAATAATTGTTGAGTACCTAGAGGCCAGCGGGTACAGGACCCAAAGCAGCATGGATTTACAGCAGGAAGGTCATGTCAGATGAATCTAATAGATTTCTTTGACTAGGTGACCAAAGTAATAGACAAGGGAGGGGCTCTGTATATGGCCTACCTAGACTTTAGCAAGGCATTTGACACAGTCCTGCACAAAAGATTTATAATCAAGTTAGCCAGCCTGGGAGTGGTTCCCAGGGTCGTAGCCTGAGTAGCAAACTGGCTGCACAACAGGGCACAGAAGGTAATAGTGAATGGAACACATTCCGAAGAAGGGGGGTCACTAGTGAAGTACCTCAGAGCTCAGTACTGGGTCCAGTCCTCTTTAACATCTTTATAGGTGACATTGCAGAGGGTCTGGAGGGAAAGGTATGACTCTTTGTAGATGACACAAAGATCTGTAACAGAGTTGATATACGGGGGGGTAGAAAGGATGAGAAGGGACTTGGCAATGTTGGAGGAATGGTCAGACATATGGCAACTTAGATTCAATGCAAAGAAGTGCAAAGTAATGCACCTGGGAAACAAAAACCCAGGAGAAGAGTACACAATAGAAGGGGAGGTAGTAACAACAACAAAAATGGAACGGGACCTGGGGGTAGTCATATCAGATGATCTAAAGGCTGATAAGCAATGTGAGAAGTCAGTAAGGAGAGCCAGGGGGATACTGGGATGCATAGGAAGGGGCATCACAAGTAGAAAAAGGGACGTGGTTATCCCTCTGTACAGACAGTTGGTGAGACCCCATCTGGAGTACTGTATGCAGTTTTGGAGACCTCATCTACGCAAGGACATAGACAGGATGGAAGCAGTCCAGAGGAGGGCAACTAAAATGGTGCAGGGTCTGCATCAGAAATCATATGAAGAGAGACTGACAGAGCTTAATGTATACCCTTGATGAAAGGAGGGATGGGGGGACATGATAGAAACGTTCAAGTACCTCAAGGGAATCAACAAAGTCCAGGAGGGTAGCATCTTTCAGAAAAAGAGATGTGTAAGAACAAGGGGCACAATTTAAAGATAGAGGGGGGACAGCTCAGGGGTAATGTGAGGAAATTGTTTTCACGGAGAGAGTGGTGGATGCATGGAACCACCTTCCTGGGGAGGTTGTTGGGTCTAAAACAGTGGGGGAATTCAAACATGCATGGGACAGACATAAGGCAATTGTAGTGGGGGGGTGGCAGGAAGTAGGCTGTTGGTTAACTAGAATCTGCAGCTTATCCAGTAGGTAGAGAAGAGAAGCACAACTGCAGTAGCATGGCACATTACACAACAGCAGGAAGTGGAGGTGGGGAACATGGAAAGTGCTAGGTGACAAGGAAAGGTAGGAAATGGAGCCTGATAACATGCCAGAAAAGCATGCATACAAGGACCTGTGTGTTACTGGCTACAGGGCTGGAATGGAATGTGTTCTGCACTGCATTGCAACACCAAGGTCGAGAGGCACCACAGCTGGACATATGTCCAATGGACAGTATGGCAGGTCAGAACAGTGGTACAATGCACACAGCAGCAGGCAAATGGGCCCACAAGCCTTTGGAGGAGTAACAACAGATGGGTAGGACACATATGTGGGGCCAACAATGGTGGCACATGAGCTGTGCACATGAGCGGTGGCAAGGGCACATGGGGCAGGTAGTGATAGTGTGGACTGGCAAGGGGGAGGACAGGCCATTCTCAGACAGGGTTTCTACAAACACATGTGCTTTCACCATTGGTGACAGTGCATATCCACTCTGACCCTGGCTGCTCACCCCTATATGGTGACCCAGAAATGGGGCCAAGGAGAGGTATAGCGAGGCATCCACCGCTACATGCAACATCATAGAGTAGGTCTTTGGCATGCTCAAAATGCATTTCTGTTGCCAAGACAGGTTACGTGGTGCACTACAATATAGCCCTGAGAAAGCCTGTGACTTATTCCTGGCCTGTTGTATGCTACACAAAATGGCCATTGACTGTGGAATACCTGCCCAGGTGGATGAGGGCAATAGTACAGATGAGGAGGAGAAGGAGGAACAACAGGATGGGGGTGGGCAACCACCCATGGAGAGGAGGGATCCCAGGCTGGTGGCATGTGCCAGGAGGCACTGGGATACCATTGTTGAGGCACATTTTGGGAACTGCAGGTGAGTACCACATAGGGGAACAGGGCACGCACAACACCACATACACACAGGCACGGACATACAGAAATGCAAGCATGCAGAGACACAAGAACACACACCAGATGCACAGGGGAGCACACAGTCACACACATGTACACACACACCTACAAGGAACAACAACGACATACCAGTACAGTCTGCTTCCATAGGGGGTACGCCCTTGACCACATATGCATGCAGGCACACAGAGCATAACATACATTTAAAATACCAGGGCCCTACCTCCCCCCCCCCCAATTTGCTGTGTTTAAAGCCTGCATTTTTTTTAACAATAACTCCAGTGTTCTTAATTTTCATACTTTTTGGAGGGGGCTCTTAGTTCTCATTATCCAGCTGAACCATGATTAAGTCTGACCACTTCAGCAAAGTGAAAGAACTTTGGAGTTATTTAAAAAGAGAAAAGAAATTGCAGGCTTTAAACACAGCAAAATTGGTGTGTGTGTGGGGGGGGTAGGACCCTGGTACTTTAATAGTATGTTTCTTTTCGGTCACACATGAGGAGCCACCCCACTAATTTGACTAAGTTGTATTGTAAATACAGAGGTTGAACTTGCAAACCTTTTGTACACACAGAATAACAGCCACAGGGTGCACCGCAGGGCTTGCAACACCAGGCAGATGCACACATAACACTGCCACCAGGGACACAGACAGACACAGCTGTAGTGCAGGGAGTGGCATGGATCAGAGGCTATGCGCTGGCACACAGGCAATGCCAACACAGTGCTGAGCTCATCACACCCATGCCACACAGTCTGGCACCACTGCCCCCACACATGGCAGCTGTGGCCCAGGTCATGCGTGTGCCACAGCACGTGAACCAGGCCATAGCCAGCTTGGTGCATGGGGGGACTGGACTGGGCACCACACCCGTCAGTCCTACCGTGCGGCTAGATGACTGCCACAGCCATAGGGTGGCCACACCCTGACTATGTGGCAGTCACAGGCAGCTCATCAGCCACAGGGCATGTCATCAACACACTCACAGGGGTAGATGCCTGAGAATGCAACCGTATCCTCACGGGTGTGTCCAACCCAACAAACAGACTGTTGACAGGTGTGTTGGGGATGGGGATTGCAGCGGGCAGCATCAGCCTCATTGGGGTCACCAGACACCAACCCGTGGGCATGCACATGTTGCTACAGAGAGTCCTGTGCACCCTGCTGTGACCACTGAGTGCCAGTGATGCAAAGCCCATTGCAATGGTCTCCGCATTGCAGTCCAGCGAAGTGGTCATGGCCTCACTCAGTTGGCATGTTTCGCCAATCAGCTGGGCATGTCTGATGGCCTCATGCTCAGACAGTTGATGCACCTCCACCCGCAGTGCATGGAGCTTTGCCCTGAGTGCATCCTGCCTCTCCATGTATTCTGCCAGTGCAGGGGGAGCACTCAGGGAGTGCACATGCATGGTCACTGGCCCACTGGCACTGCCTGCCACCACCTGTGGGAGTACTGGACTAGGGGAAAGGATGGCGACACCTGTGCACCCCAATATAAGGATGATGTCATCATCACTGTCATAATCATCATCATCACTGTCATAATCATCCTCATCCTACGTGGCCAGTACAAGTACAAGGAGGTTGCCATGCATGAGGATGTCAGACAAAGGGTCCTCAGCAGCCAAACCCAGTAGGTCCACCAACTCACCTAAAGAACGTTGCCCCCACCCAGCAATGACCACACCAACAGAGGATGTAGAAGGCACAGCATCATTCTGTGCCACGGGGCCAGGACCAGCCTGCACATCACCCCTGAGGTGTGATGGAGCTGAAAGACAAAATGGAGTGTGGTTAGTGCATCATGGAAGCATTGAGGGTAGACAGTTATACAGTGGTATGTCTGCATGTGAACCACATGTGTGCCTACACTGTCATATGTTTCCGGTGCCAGCACCACTGGCTGTGCCCGGCAGGACACAGGCATTGATCAGGACAATGTTCTGCATATGTGCGCACTCAAGGCAGTGTGTGGCAATGGGCCACATTTGACAGGCTGTGCCAGTAAAGAAGCCCCCCAAAAATGGCATACAGCCCATTTGGGGATACCCTGTCCAGTGTGACTGGCTGGTGCAACAGTCCACTGAGGACAGCCACGTGCAAGCACAACCTGCAAGGGTCATCCAGGGGACATGCGTGCCCCCGTTGGTGTGTTTCCCTGGCCCAAGCAACCCCCTGACCATGTCTGTTGGCCTGCAGCTGCCACACAGCACACAGGGGACCATGTGGGACCTCAGTGTGGCTGTGCAGGCAGTGCACCACTCCATGGTGTAATGTAAACACACTACTGGTTTCCCTGTGGTGTACCAGGCACACCTATGGCCTGCACACACTGCCCCTCACCAACTGTCCCACAGGTATACTCACAGTGCTGTAATGTGCTGTCACCAGTTGGGAACCCCCCCCCGGGACACCCACAATGGATTCCCGGGTGAATGTAGCTGCCAGCATCCCCCCCTGCAGTAAGAACGGGTGCTGTAGATGGTCCACCACCAGTTTGGTTCAGCGATGCCCTAATAGCAGCTATTTTCTCCTTTGTCTGGTGCTTGTCTGTGTTCATTTTCTTTTTGCACTCCTGGGGAGTGTGGATGTAGTGCTCACAAGCGTTTACATAAGTGGCCACCTTCTCTCAGCCTGTAGCCCACTCTGTTGGGTCCCAGTGGCCCCACTCAGCAGTTCCTCCCTGGTAACATATGCCTCCACCAGGCACGCTTATCATCATTAGTGAAGTTACGCCTGCATTTTCTGGCCTGCCCCAGCTCCTCCTCACTATCGGAATCTGACATACTGCCACCTGTGAACAGGAATGGTGCAAAGATGAGCAGTATGGTAGCATATCTTGGTACTGTGCAATATAGAACATGTAGCAGTGCAATAGAGTCATTAGCTATTGGAATGTAAACAAACCTACCTTCCAGGCTGCAATTCATGTCAGTGATCTGTGCTGTGTGGTGGCACTTTTATGGCTCAATTCATGCAAATGAGCTGTGGAGCAGTCAGTAATGAAATGCAAATGTGCTGACTTGCTGCTGGATTGACCAAAAAGGCAATTAGAATATCCTGGCAGAATATTGCAGAATTGCTCCAGGCGCAACTGACAATGTGCTGCGCAACTGAGATGTACTGGAGCATTCTGCTTGCACATTTTCTGCACATGCGCGATATGCGGTTCCACACTTGGCATGCGTGAGGCCTGCTGCAGATGTTCATGTCTGTGTATAGTGCATATGCCATTACTGCACATGTGGGCCCATTATGCATGTGGAGAGGTGAGCACGATTTCCATGACCACAACTTGCTCAGTGTTCCTGTGTCACACATGCATTGCGGCTGCACCATTAGTTGTCGCTGCACAGTTGCGGAATTTGCACCATTGGTGTACTGTATGTGTGGCAGTTCCTGACCGTCACAAGATGGTGCTGGCACATGGATGTAGGGCTGTGGATCATGGCTGTGACCCCAGTCTCTTGCTTGGCCTTTCAGTATTGCGCATGTGCAGTACTGTGGCAGTGGTCCCACTGGCGCATGCCAATCACACATATGCATACTGCGTGGCAGTTTGCAGTGTAGTCCTAACATGTAATTGGCACAGAAGTGCCACACAGTTCTCAATACACCAGCAGGCAGCACATTAGGCCTGACAAAGTGTGCTGGAAGCATGGCACATGCTGTAAGAGTCCACCCTCTCGGGTCCTTAACTGAAGCGAGGTGGAGATAGCCAACCTCATGGCACTGGTTGCCCCACTGGAAAATCAGTTGTTTGGAGGTGTGGCACTTCAGGAGGCATGATCCCAGGTTTGGGTCCACATTGCAAAGCACCTGGATGAGTACACAGGGATCCCCAAGACAGTGGAACAGTGCCATCACTGGTATGTGACCTGTGCTGCCATAATCTGGCATGGCTATAGAGACTGCAGGACTGTGTCCACAGGGGTGAGGTCCCATGACTAGGTAAGTCTGTCTGTGTTTTATGCATGCCTCTTCTGCGTGTTTGTGGGGGCACTGAGGTATGCAGCAGGTGCGTGTACACCAGCACACAAGGTGGACATGCCTTGTTTGGATATGTCAGTGCAGTTGTCAGGCCTTGCTGCACGCTATGTGGCCACATGTAGCACTATGCCTTTGGCCTGGCACATTGTGCCTACCTTGTGGGGTGCAGACTCAGTTTCCGGCATTGTGCGCTGCACCTTGCTGCATCCTGTCAGGCTTGTTTGGGCTTGGAGAGTTTGTTCGGTGTTTGCCTACTATTCATTGTCCCCTTCTCTTGTGTTTCCTGTGCAGGATGGGTGGTGCGCAGGAGGGCCCAGGAAGAGGCAGATAGGCATGGCTGCCAGGCAGGTGAAGGAGCAGCAGCTGGAGCTGAAGGCCAAGTGGCAGTTAAGTGCATGTCATGTGCAGCAGTCTTCTGTACCTGGGGTAGGGTGTTGTGGGGGGGGCCCTTACCCACAGCAGTCTATAGCCTGCATACTGTGGTTGTCTGTGTGTTGATTTTGCATTACACTTGACAGAATTTGTTAGCAACGTGTGGTTGTCCTATCGCACACATGGCTCCTGTGTGCTGTTCCCCAGTTGCTGTCACTGGTGGTAGCTGTGTGTACCCAACAGTGCACACATGGGGATGCTGCTGGGCCTGCATGACTGACGAACATGTGGGCCTCCATCCTACACTGTGGGGGGCATGTGCACATGTCCCTTTGTGACATACTCCCTGCGCCACATCCCCTTCACTGTGTGGTGCTTTATCCCGACCTGTTGTCGGTGTCTGCTGTGCATGGTGTTTCGGTGGCCTTGTCCATGGGGCTGCCCAGCATCAGTCATGCACACACAGCCTATTTGGGGGGGTTGGGGTTTGTCCTTGTGTGGGCCCTAACACTCAGGTTTTGTTCTGTGTTTCCCCTACTTAGGTCATCCAGTGGCAGGAAGAGGTCAGTCCCATGTGGGCGTACTGGGAGGAGGCTTCATATACCTGCAGTGTATGTCCTTTGGGGTATACCAGCAGCAGGTGGTCCACATCCATCTGTCACAGAGACTGCTGGCACCCACACAGACACTCATTGAAGAGGTGTGCCACCTGAGAGAGGACCTCTGTCAGCAGAGGCAGTAGGCCAACATGGACTTTTTTGTACATAGCCCCATTACTCCCATCCTCACATCCTCAATGTCTGTGGACATAGTTCTTGCCCTCCCATCACTGTCCCTTCTCACATCCATCCCCACTGTTTATTGTTGTACATAGTTATTTAAGCTGCCTTTATACAGTTCACAGTTGATGTAATTCTGTTCAGTTGTTTTCTGCTTATTGCCATGTTTTTCGCCTTTCATTGCCTTTTTCCTTCTCTGTTGTTCCACTGTGTTTCTCCAGTTTTTATATTAAAGTATGGTTTTCTATATGTGTGTGTGTTTGTGTGTCTCCCTAGCATGCCTGTTGCTTCAGTATGCTGTTATTGTCCATGGTTGGACTCTGGCCCAGGCATGTCCTGGCCCATGGTGTTTCTGCAGTGTGACACCTGTAGGTACTCACATCCTTGCTTTTCACATCTCTGTTTGACATGGTGTCCAGTGAGTTGCCTGGGGGGGGTCTGGCTCTGTACTTGTCACAGTGTCATGTGCCCATGCCCACATGTTCAGCATTGTGCACACCTCTGCTGTGTTCCTGTTCCCCATGCTGCTGTGCTGTGCTATTCGCCAACCTGTGTCCTGTGTTCCTATTTGGCATGTGCTGCATACTGTTATGTGCCTGTCTGCCAGTCTGCCTGTGGACCACTGTGCCTGTGCTGTGGCACTCAGTGCACTCTTGTATGGTGCTTCTGCATGGTGGCAACGATGCTTGGCTATTTCTTGTTGTCTGTTGGGCCTCTGGTCCAGGTGGTTCTCAGTCACTGCAACTCTCTGTTTCAAGCTCGTTGTGTGCCCTGTCCCATTGGTTGCCCAGGTCTGTGTGGTGCTCTGCACTGTATCTGGGGGCTATGGGTCTGTGTTCACTCTGCACTGTATCTGTACCATCCATCTGTTCTTTGCCATTGTGGTTCTGCCATGCCTCCTGTGCCACGGTCCTATGCCTTTCCACAGCCCTGACTGTTGTCCTTGTCACCTGGGTCAAATTGCTTCATTAGCTATATTCAATCAATCAATCAATCAAATCTTTATTTATCCAGGCTAACATCATTGAGCAAGCTCATTTACAAGATGGACCTGGTTAAGTCCAGATTATATTGCAAACAAGCAGCATATTTACATTTGGAGTAAAACATAATAGAAGTACAAATCAGGATACACAAACATACATAACATAACAGTGGATTCTAGAGCATCAACAAGACCAGTGAGCAGTTGGAACTGACAGGTCCACAGAGATACAGAGATGGATATTGCTGCAGAAGTTTTCATAAGGAAAAAAAGGACAGGCGAGACCCAGGTATCTCTATCATGGCAGACAGACATAAATAAGCGATAACAGCTTTTTCTTGACTGGTTCACAATGAGTAAAAAACAGGTATAGCAATGTCTGAAGGAAGCAGACAGCCTGCCAGGCACTAACTCGGCATCTCCAAGGAATGCATACATTGGGGCTGAGGGCGGCTGTACCGTGGCGTACTGGAGGAAGGTGTGAGAGAGGTACTGAGGCACAGGTGGAGCAGCACCTACTGCATATAGGTGCCTGGGGCCAGTCATGGTCAATGATTCAAAAGGGAGCTTAATCACTCACATGCCTGATAATAGTACTTTAGCCATATGGAAGGATTGCATCAAACAGAGAATGAAGCGGTTACAGCTATGTTAGCAGAGTATGACAGACCATTCAAATTTTTTGCCAGCATTGGAAGGATTGCTGAAAAGAACTGCAGGAGCCAATCGGTAGCAGACAGCAGAAGGCGCTCGCGATCTGATTGGTTGGCGGCTTTAGTGGTACTTTGTTGGAGAAGAGTCCGGGTGAATGGTCTAAGATGACGGCATGTGAAGGTGCAACTACCCAGGAGGTAGTGATTGTGCACTTTGGGTTCAGATGTCTCTGTAAGACTTACCTATAACATGCAAAAGGGGTACAGGGGCTTGAAGTAAAAAGTTCATGTGGATTAATAAAACATGCCCAAATTAACCTGGGGTATGGCCGGTCATGTCTAGGACCAATCTCTGGAGAACAAGCTAACAGCAGTTAAAGATTAGGAGCCGGGGTAACAGTTGCAAAGTTCACACACACCTTGGGCAAATAATGTCTTGGAAATATTAACACTTCGAAGGTAACTTAGTTTTAGTAGTTTTTGCATTTTGTTCCACAGGGTCGTCAATGTGAAGCCAAAGACCATTCTGCCATAGCAGGTGGTGGCTTTAGGGATGCATAGAGAGATATACGAGGCACTCCTTAGGCCATACGGTCCCAGCTCACTTAAGGGAAGAAGTTCAGAGATATAATGTGGTGGCCTTTATAAGATAGCTCTGTTGGTCCAAAGGACTGCATTTTTTTCACGCCTGAATGTAATCGAGGACCATCCTACAGCTTTGTACAATAGGCAGTGACTGGTAGAGAGGGGAAGACTGGTAATGTACCTGATTGCCCTGTGATACAGCATGTCCTACTTGATAAGTGAGGCTTTGGGGCAGTGGCTGTATAGAAAATTTCCATGGTCGATTAAGGAGAGAAAGGTAGATTGGACTAGTCGCAGTTTGGCATCAAGAGTGAGGAACTGGCTGATTCTATAGAATAGACCTAACCTCTGCCTTAACGTCTTTGCCAGGTCTTCAACATGCTCAGAGAATGCAAGGATCTGGTCAAGCCACACTCCTAGGCATTTAAACTTGGGGATAAAATCCAATTTCTCTCCCAGAATTGTGGTGATCAGAGGCAGTGACACGGAGCTGGCAGAATTTGTAATTCAGCTATAGGGCGTGAACAGCATTACCTTTGTCTTTTTCACATTTAAGAGAAGCTGTTTATGGAGACGCTAAGTATGAAGCAGGTCAAATTCTTCCTGTAGGTCTGCACAGGCAGCTTTGGCAGTCGGACGACTTATGTAAACCACTGTGTCATCAGCAAACAGATGTATTTTTGCCTTGTTGATGCCCACATGTGTATTGTTTATAAAGATTGCGAAGAGCAGCAGACCAAGAATGGATTCTTGTGGCACTCCCCTGAGCAGAGGTTTTAGTGGGGAGAGCTCCCCCTCAGCTTTGATTTGTTGCTGCTGTCCTACCAGGTATTCCGTGAACTAGTGCAAGGATGCTGAGTCAAGACCAATGCTCTTCAGTGTGGAGATTAGCAAGCTATGGTCCACAGTATCAAAAGCCTTGCTAAGGTCTAGGAATACTGCACACACAAAGTTTCTGCTGTCAAGGTCACTGTACCAGTCATTAGTTACTTTGGCAAGGGCCGAGATAGTGCTATGTTTAGACATAAAGCCCAATTGCATAGGGTTTAGCAAGTTGTTAACTTCCAGATATGCTCAAAGTTGATTGTTGACAACCTTTTCCAGGAGCTTACACAAGATTGGCTGTAGGGAGATAGATCTATAGTTAATGAGGTTGCAGGTATCCCCAGATTTGAACAACGGGATAACATGGGTAGTTTTCCAAATGATAGGAAGAGACCCTTGGGACAGTGATAAATTAAATAGATGTGTGATAGGGACAGCAAGGACATGATACACTATTTTTTATAAAGTAGGGATCAAAAGAATCATCTCCAGCACTTTTCTTTGCATCCAGCCAAAGTATCTATTTTTCAACCTCCTTCAATAGTACAAGTTGGAAAGAGAAGCCAGGTACCGGGGCAATGGTGTCTACACATAGGACACTTAGCTTAGAGCTGGCCAGGGCTGCAGAGAAATTGTCAAAGGCCAGACCAGCTGTGGTAAAATGATTTCTGAAAGCTTCTAAGATCCCTTGTTTATCACATACAGTTTTCCCTTCAGATGTCATTTTTGGTGGCATGGAGTTACCTGGGGTATGACTGGACATATCCTTGATTGTCCTCCTGAATTTAGAGGAGCACATTGCAGCAGAGTCCAGCGCCTTAAGATAGAATGATGCTTTGGTGTCTGTGATCATTTTTGGACATGCATTATGTGCCTTAATAAACTGGCACCAGTCTGAGTTCAATTTCGTCTGCTGTGCCTTTTTCCACAACTTGTCCCTGCCTAGCAGGGAGGTTTTCAGTTCAGGTGTGACCCAGCAACAAGTTTTACTTTTTACTCAGATTTTTACTGTCAGGGCGTGTGCATCTAGAGCTCCTACTAGAATGTCATTAAAGATATCATACGCTGTGTTGACTGTGATGGCAAGGTAGAAGTCTTTCCAGCATGGTGAATGTCCCAGTTCGTATGTATAGGCTGCCACATCAAAGTTGCTCCGTGTTCTTTTAGTAATGAATTTAGTTGAAGGGCCAGTGTGATGTAGTGACCTAACTGTGGCAATAAAGCAATGGTCACTGACATTGGCAAAGAAAGATCCAGCATGCGTGTAAAGATGCAGCTTATTAACTAGTACAACATCCAATAAAGAGCTATTACATGAGTTCTTTTTATTAGGACGTGTACGTTTTTGAATTAACTGCGCCAACCCACGGGCATCACAAAAGTTGTTCGGGGTGAAGCAGTCTTGCAGAGTCAGTCAAAATTATAGTCCCCAAGTATGACTGTTTTGAGATTCTCTTTCTCAATGACATTACCAAGGTGAGATAAGAGTAGTGTTCCCGTAGATGGGGGTCTATAACAACTGATCACTCCAATGGCCAGAGAAGTGGATAATTCAATCTTGACTGTCAGACATTCAAACTCATTTGTAACAGAGCTTGAATCCATACAGGATGTTACAAATCTTTCCTTATCATATATAGCCACTCCACCTCCCCTAGTAGGTCTATCAGTTCTGAATAGCTGGTAGGAGGGTATGCTAATCTCACTGTCCTGGTAGGCTAGCCTGAGCCAGGATTCAGAGATTGCCAGGACATCAGGTTGGGTATGGCTGATCCACACTTGTATCATAGTGAACATTTTGAGGAGACTACAGGCATTGACATGCCAGAAACTCATTCTTTTGAGAGTGTCCTTATCCAATGGAGAAGAGAGGGGAGAGATCGGACCAGGGTTTAATTCAATGTTACCCGAGCATATCAGTAAGAGAAGCAGCAGCTTTGTTAAGGCAACTAAAGTTAGTTTAAGAAGCATGGCCCTGGTACGCTCATGATACTTAACATGTTGTGTAAGCCTATCATCACCCCTAAGGGTGTACCGCCCTAATGCTAGGTCAAGCAATACCCTGACCAAGATGTGCAGATGGTGGCTAATACAGTATGGAACAGAAGGGCTAACCTGAGGAGGCGGCTCAATACAGGTACCAACACGATAGTTATCTAAGTTGTGCTGAGACAGTAGTGCTATCTGCATGGTACATAAGTAACTAGTGGATAAATCAGTGTATGGGGAGCAAATCTTTAAGGGGTTAGTCTCTGTGTGCACAGGCTTCAGAGGATAAAATGCCACCTGGACACAACAGAAGATGATCAGTATAGATATTAGCGAGGAACTGTTCTTGGGGCTGCTATCCAGGCCCCCATGCTAAATGCAATAGGAGGTAATGTTCATATGGATTAGGGCAAAGGACCTCAGGAGGAGGCATCTGAGATGTCGGCCGACTAACTTAGGGGCGTTCCTAAGTGGGCAACCAAAGAATTGGAGAGGTTGACGAAGACCTTTGTAGGCATGTTTTTAGAAGTCAGTGGGGAAATGGTGTATTTAATAAGGGGCGGGGGCAGGGGATGGGTAGGTGGGCATGAAATTAGTGGCTGTTGCCATGCCTTGTGCTTGGAGAGTCTGGGCTTGAGGTCTTGGGTGGTGGCTGTGGAAGCGCTGACTGCCTGGTGTCCGAGAGCCTGCACCTGTGGGGCAGGAAGCCCCTGGAGAGGTTGAACTCAGCTGGGGAGAGAGGGAAAAGCACAGGTTTAAATTCTGGCCCTGGACAAAGGACTGTCTGCACCAGCAGGAGAGCCAAATTTGCAGGACAAAGGGATGTGTATTCTCTTGGTGCCTAAAGTCCGGCACACACACAGGTTTCAGAAAGGAGCTGAATCACTTAAAATCTTAGCCCTTTAACTCTAAACATTGTCAGTATTTAACTTTAAACAAAGAGGAACACATAAATACAGCTTTTTTTCTGCAGATTGCAGTAAGCAAGTACAATTTTGGCAGGATTTTGAAAGAAGAACAGAAGCAGATTGCAGGAGCCAATCAGAGGCCAGCACCCAAGAGCACTCGTGTTCTGATTCGTTAGCAGCTTTTGCTGTACCTTGAGCTTGGAGAGTCCAGGCTTGAGGTCTCAGGCAGTGGCTGTGGAAGCACCGACTGACCAGTGTCCAAGAGCCTGCACCTGTGGGGCAGGGAGCCTCTGGAGAGCTTGAACTCAGATGGAGAGATAGGGAAAAGCACAGGTTTAAGTGCTGGCCATGGACAAAGGACTGTCTGGGCCAGCAGGAGAGCCACATTTGCAGAACAAAGGCATGTGTATTCCCTTAGCACCTAAAGTCTGGCACACACACACAGGTTTTAGAAAGGAGCTGAATCACTTAAAATTTTAGCCCTTTACACTCTAAATATTGGTAGAATTTAACTTTAAACAAAGAGGAAACAAGAAAATGCAACTTTTTTGTGCAGATTTCAGTAAGCAAGTACAATTTTGGCAGGATTTTAAAAGAAGAACAGAAGCAGATTGCAGGAGCCAATCAGAGGGCAGTGTCTGAGAGTGCTCACGTTCCGATTGGTTAGCGGCTTTTGCCATACCTTGAGCTTGGAGAGTCTGGGCTTGAGGTCTCAGGCAGTGACTGTGGAAGCGCTGACTGCCCGGTGACCGAGAGTCTGCGCCTGTGGGGCAGGGAGCCCCTTGAGAGCTTGAACTTGGCTGGGGAGATCAGCCACAGGCACAAAACTTTATAACATTTAAACCATAAAGTGAGTATGTGTACTAATGTTTGTTATGCTATTTCACTTCCTTTAGTTGTATGTTTTGTTTTCTGTAGCTTTTCAGAGCTGCAATGGTCAAACACATACGGTACATTTGTTTTGTTTTTTTTACAGGTTAACAAAAAAACTCTCCTTTGCTGAAACTCGGTGGGAATGGTGCTGTAGCTGTACCATACAGAGGAACCTATGGAATATACATATGACATCTATTCTGGTAAGTATGACGATTTTATTTCATCCGTTTCATTGTTTTGGAAAGACTGCAACAAATGTGACTGAATATGATTCATAAACTAGGTGACGTGTACGTCACCACAACTATTTCTGTAAGATACCATTCATGCACTGTATTCTGAACTTGCAGCTGTGCAGCTTTGACCATGACAGTGTTGAATAAGTTGCACACAGGTTGTGTTACTTGACAAGATGTGGTTTTGAAATGCAACTTGACTTGAGATTGAGAACTAAAATTACAATTAAGTTGTAACAAGTCATTCATTTTTTTTTTTTAGGAAACTTCCAGATGCTTTGTTGTTCTGTCAAAGTGGCCTTATACAAACAAGTTCTTCAACATCAGGCTCCCCTCCCTGGGCTGGGGCACACATGCAACACACAGAAGTCATTTAATTAGATGACCGCAACCATCATTAACAACCAGACTCGAGAAGGATACAGATGAAATCTGTGAAGAAGTAACAAAATAAGAAACCATTACAGACAAACCTGCAAATATGCTTCCCCAAATCCCCCAAAAAAGTATACTTTCCTTCATGTGCTTGAGAGTTATCCATTTCAAATTTCTATGCAAAAAGTTCTCATCAAGCACTGGAATGTGCACACCAACAGTATCAGTGACCTGTGATTCAAAATAATACCATAAGTACATGTGATGTCAACCCCTCACCTACAAAATACACAAAATATATATATATATATATATATATATATATATATATATATATATATATATATATCTCAACTCTCCAAGGCTACTATTTGTGTACAGGCAAAGGGCACCCTTCCATCCAGTTGAGATGATCAATCACATTGCAGTAGCTCGAATCACAGCACACATTGGACCAGCAACAGTTCACTCACGGTCATCATTTTATTCTGGGGGACTTTGTATGTGCTGAAATGATCCCATTTCACTTTGTTACCACTTGTCAATTTTCTGGACACAAGGCGGATGCATTGTGGGTATGCAGAAAAAATCTGAGGACTCTGTGCCACCACTGCGCGCATGGCTGAGTGCACCAATAATTCTGGGGGACTTTGTATGTGCTAAAAGATCACATTTCACTTTGTTACCACTTGTCAATTTTCTGGACACAAGGCGGATGCATTGTGGGCATGCAGAATAATTCTGGGGACTCTGTGCCACCATTGTGCGCATAACTGAGTGTGCCATTAATTCTGGGGACCTTGTATGTGCTAAAACTATCCCATTTCACTTTGTTACCACTTGTCAATTTTCTGGACACAAGGCAGATGCATTTTGCGTGATTGTGAGCTCATTATGTCATACTGACATTATCAATTAAAGCAGCATTGCAAGAATATGGTGACAATTTTGAACTGTACTTTTTTTGTGCTACTTTACATTGCCACCCACTAGTTACCTCCAAGTCATAATTTGAATGATACACTTCTTTTCACAATTTCTGTCTACTTTACTTTGTTGACTACTTTTTGTCATGTATGAAAAAAAAATTAGCACACCTTTCAATATTGTTATGACCAGGATTGTATTTATTTGCAGCTGCTTTTCAATAAATATTGTTCTGTGGGGTCATAAAACACTGCCTACTGCATAACTGTTAATTTACAACAGAAGTGATATATAACAACTAACTGATGTGATGGAGAAAAGCGGCAAAAAATACTGACATAGACCTGGTCAGCACCATATTAGAAGGAATGCTCCTTTCATTATTTCACACACGAAAAAAGGTAGTACAGCAGACTCAAATACTGGAAATTATAGCATCATACAAGTCAGGATGTAAGTAAAGGAAGTTGTAACATAGCATTAAAAAATATAGGTCAGAGTTCTCAACAGATTATTGCACTGAGAAGACTTGGTTTGCTGGCCAAGGCACCTAGCTTCACCTGAGCTCTTTCCTTCTAAGACTGCTTGAAAGGCAGAGTAGAGAAACTTACCAGAGCAAGGGAGAAGGATTAAGACTTAGTTTGGCTAAGCAGATTTACTGTGTGGTGGTGTTTTTATTTTTTACTCACAGGGATTGCTACTGTTTGTTGCTAACATTTCATTGCTTTATTTTTTCTCTGATTCAAATTGTTGTTGCTGGTATACCTTCTTCTGCATTATTACAAGGTGTGCCTACAGGTGTGTGCTAACAGATTACTGCTGTAATCTTCTGATTCAAATTGTCTTTTGCAAGGTATATCTTCTGTTACTGCTTTATTTTTCTCTGGAGCAAAGTGTTTCTTACAGGGTATATCTTCTCTGAAATTACTGTATTACAGGTGGAGCTTACATTTTTGTGACTTTTTTATCATTGGGCTAAGCAAAATTACTGTTTGACACTGTGTTTTATTTTATTCTTGTTTGTTGAAAAGGTTTGTTGTCTCAGAGGTGTTTCAGTCTCCTTCTCACATTGAAGGAACTAATTGCTTTTCTCCCACAGCTCTTCCAAAGGATTAGGTGTGTATGTGGGGTGGAGCTGGCAAACTGTCAGTAATTTCCAACAGAAAGAAGGGTTAAAAGTCAGGTTAGTTGATATCTTGGAGGTAGAAGACTTGGTTTGCTGGCCAAGGCACCTAGCTTCACCTGAGCTCTTTCCTTCTAAGACTGCTTGAAGGCAGAGTAGAAACTTACCAGAGCAAGGGAGAAGGATTAAGACTTAGTTTGGCTAAGCAGATTTACTGTGTGGTGGTGTTTTATTTTTTACTCACAGGGATTGCTACTGTTTGTTGCTAACATTTCATTGCTTTATTTTTCTCTGATTCAAATTGTTGTTGCTGGTATACCTTCTTCTGCATTATTACAAGGTGTGCCTACAGGTGTGTGCTAACAGATTACTGCTGTAATCTTCTGATTCAAATTGTCTTTGCAAGGTATATCTTCTGTTACTGCTTTATTTTTCTCTGTAGCAAAGTGTTTCTTACAGGGTATATCTTCTCTAAAATTACTGTATTACAGGTGGAGCTTACATTTTTGTGACTTTTTTATCATTGGGCTAAGCAAAATTATTGTTTGACACTGTGTTTTATTTTATTCTTGTTTGTTGAAAAGGTTTGTTGTCTCAGAGGTGTTTCAGTCTCCTTCTCACATTGAAGGAGCTAATTGCTTTTCCTCCCACAACTCTTCCAAAGGATTAGGTGTGTATGTGGGGGGTGGAGCTTGCAAACTGTCAGTAATTTCCAACAGAAAGAAGGGTTAAAAAGTCAGGTTAGTTGATATCTTGGAGGTAGAAGACTTGGTTTGCTGGCCAAGGCACCTAGCTTCACCTGAGCTCTTTCCTTCTAAGACTGCTTGAAAGGCAGAGTAGAGAAACTTACCAGAGCAAGGGAGAAGGATTAAGACTTAGTTTGGCTAAGCAGATTTACTGTGTGGTGGTGTTTTTATTTTTTACTCACAGGGATTGCTACTGTTTGTTGCTAACATTTCATTGCTTTATTTTTTCTCTGATTCAAATTGTTGTTGCTGGTATACCTTCTTCTGCATTATTACAAGGTGTGCCTACAAGTGTGTGCTAACAGATTACTGCTGTAATCTTCTGATTCAAATTGACTTTTGCAAGGTATATCTTCTGTTACTGCTTTATTTTTCTCTGGAGCAAAGTGTTTCTTACAGGGTATATCTTCTCTGAAATTATTACAGGTGGTGCTTTACAGGTTTTACAGTTTTATCTAACATTAGGATAAGCTTTCAGGGTTACTGCATTTGTTGTTGTCTGATTGTTTCTGCTCTTACCTCCTTGTTCTTTCGTCCGTGGTTCTTCTTTTTAGGCAGGGGAAGCAACATCCAAGAGTCAGGAGCGGTCCAGTAACACACAACCACCCTCACATGTGAGCACTCCTCTCCTCTGCCCATGCCTATGGGCCACAGACTCTTCTTGTCCCGGGCCCATTCCACACAAGTCCCTGACTATCAACAAGTCCTGACGCCTAACCTTCACCCGCATTCAGTCTCACACACACACACACACACACACACACACACACACACACACACACACACACACAAACAAAACTTATAAAAAAAAATCAGTATCAAAAAAACAATTACAAACACAATGCAAAAACTAAATAAAGATGTAGCTTTTAAAAAGCTTTTTTTTTTCTGCGCAAAATCACTGGGAAACAAACGTCTCTCCTCTCTCACCAATAAAGCCTACTCCCTCTACAACTGAAAAGGAGAAAGTGAGAGTAACTGCTTCTCTGACTCACTTCCTTCCTGCCTGGCTAAAGTATGTGACTTACAGTACTGTAAGCCATGTGATGTGTGTAGGGCTGCCTATTTTGTTGTCACTTAGCCTTACTTCGCGTTAAGGCAGAATGACGACACAAAGTCATAATGAGAAGGCGAGTTGAGCACTTTACTGTGGCCACTTTGCATTGTGCTCCACCAACGCGAAGTGGTCACTTCGCATCCACTTCGCCGGTGGATTTAAAATTTGTTGCATATCTACTAGTTACATAGTGTATTGTAGATGTACACGTGCCTTACATTGTCTGCTAGGACAGCGCAGATATTATATAAACATACCATACATAGTGGAGATATACATTTACATTACAGAAGTACAGTATTACATACAAATACATAGTTCAAATATACATTTGCATTACATACTTAACCAATCACTGAGGTAAAAAAATGTAGAAATACACTGCCTTACATTCTTAACTGAGTTACTGAGGTAAAACATAAGTACTGATGCACTGTGGAAAATTATGCACATTTGTAACTGGTCTAAAGAGTTGTACTTAGTGATAAATGTAGAGTTACATTCATTCAACTGTAGACATTCTTGTATACAATCCTGGTGTGCCCAGAGAGCAAAGACAGAGGTGGAGTGCATAATTTGGCAATGTTAGAAATGCATGCTCAGAGATGACACCTGGGCCAGAACTATCTCAAAAGGGCAAAAGCAAGAGGTATATCTAGGGCAGTTGTGAAAGGACAGAGAAGTTTTGCCATCTGACTACTGCCAAGGCATCTCTCACAGCATAATGCAGGTAGGCGGAGGCAAAAATTGCTGTCCAGCTCGAGCAGTGCCATGGTGGTACTGAAATGTGAATGTCACTGGGTACAAACAAAACACAGATGAAAAAATTGGACAGAAATGGAACAACCACACTACAGCAAGTTTAGACAAAATGGCTTCATAGTGTTCTAAAGAAAAGGCTGTTGCTTAAACTGATGCTAAAATTGCACTTATAGAAACATGCAATTTGATGGCAGACAAGGACTGCTTGGCTCATCTAGTCTGCCCACTTCTCCTTACCTACAGTATTACTGTAGGCTGTGCCTGATCTACAGCTCTTTGTTCCTCCCACTTTTCTTTTCCACTATTCCCTTGTACTTAACCAATGCATTCTTGAACCCCATCACTGTTTTTGCCTCCACCACCTCCACTGGAAGGCAGTTCCAGGAATCGACCACTCTCTCTGTGAAGAAGTCATTCCTCACATCTCTCCTGATTCTACCCCTCTCCAGCTTAATAGTATGTCCCCTTGTTCTTGAGCAACATTTCTTCTGAAAATGCTCTCCTCCTGTATGTTATTTACCCCTGTGAGGTATTTACAGGTCTCTAACATATCTCCCTTCTCCCTCCTCTGTTCTAGGGTGTTCGAACAGAGGCCCTTTAGTCTCTCCTAACAGGGCTTTTGATGCGGACCCTGCACCTTTTTAGTTGCTCTCCTCTGGACTGCCTCCACTCTATCTCCATCCAGAGATGTGGTCTCCAGAACTGAACACATTACATTAGGTGGGGTCTTACAAAGTGATCTATACTGAGGCAACACCACCTCACTCTTTCTGCTAGTGATATCCCTCCCTATGCACCCCAGCATCACACTGGCCCTATCTACTGCCTTTTTACCCTGTCTGGCCACCTTTAGGTCATCCAGTATGATTACCCCCAAGTCTCTTTCCTGCTTGGTGGTTGTCAATGCCACTCCACCCCTTTTTTTACTCCGCCCCTTGGTTTCTGTACCCTAAGTGCATTACTTTGCACTTTTTCACATTGAAACCCAGTTGCCATACTTTTGACCACTCCTCTAGTTTTCTCAGGTCTCTACTCATCCTTTCCACCCCCCAGTGTCCATCCTATTGCAGATTTTGGTGTCATCCACAAAAAGGCAGACCTTCCCTTCCAGCTGTTCTGCAATGTCACGTATAAAGACATTAAAGAGGACTGGTCCCAGTGCTGATCCCTGAGGCACCCACGCTAGTCACCTTCCTTTCCCTTGAGGGAACTCCATTTACCATCACCCTCTGTCACCTACCCCCTAACCAATTTCTTACCCAGTTTATCACCTTTGGACCTACACCTAAGCTTGCTTACCAGTCTCCTGTGTGGAATGCTGTTAAATACCTTATTGAAATCTAGGTAGGCCACGTCCACTGCTCCACCCTGATCTAGTTCCTTGGTCACCAAGTCAAAGACATCTATCAAATTCGTTTGACATGACCTCCCCTCATGAAACCATGCTGCCTTGGGTCTTATAACATACTGGATTCAAGATATTTCCATAACCCTTTCCTTTAGCAGTGATTCTGTTATTTTTCCTACCACTGATGTCTGGCTAAATGGCCTATAATTGCCAGCCTCTGCTACCACACTTTTGAGTAGTTGGGCTATATCCACCACCCTCCAGTCCTCAGGAATCACTGTTGTTTCTAGTGAGCTGTTAAACAGAACTGTTACAGGTGCAGCAAGCATTTTCCTGAGCTCCCTCAATACCCTTGGATGCACCCCATATGGCCTCATTGCTTTGTCCACCTTCAGATTAGCAAGTCCCTTCAGGGATCTCAGCTCCATAAAAGGTCTAGTATCCACCTCCCTCCAGCCAAAGTTGTTGTTACTTTTTTTGTGGCCCCACCCCTTCTCTTTCCTCTGTGAACACTGAACAAAAGTATTTGCTCAGGATGTCTGCCTTTTCCTTGTCCCCCGCTGCACAGTCCCTCCCCCTCCCCTTTTTAACCTTACAATCCTACCACTAGTCTTCCTCTTTTCACTTGCCATATCTAAAAAATGTCTTGTGCCCTTTTGTTACCTCTTGGGCTATTCTCTCTCTTCCGCTCATGTCTTTGCACTCCTTACTGCTTTCCCTGCTTACCTCGATACACCTCTGTATTCTCCTCCCTCTGCATTTCCTCACACATTCAGAATGCTACCCTTTTAGCTTTTACCTTTACAGCCACCTCTTTCAAGAACCATAGTGGCATATTTTTCCTATTGCTTTTGTTCACTTGTTTGATGCAGATGTTTGTTGCCCTTCCTATGCTCCCTTTTATCTTCATCCACTTTTCCTCCACCCCTCCCAGGTCACCCACACCTGCTACATCACCCCTGATGCAGTCACCTATCTTTTTAAAATCTGCTTTCCTGAAGTCCAGGACAGTTGCCCTTGAGTGGTTTGATTCTACAACTGTCCTTATAGTGCACCACACCGTACAATGATCACTGGTCCCAAGTGGTCTCCCACCTTGACCTCTGTAACACTGTCCTTTTTAGTGAGTACCAAGTCCAGTATTGCACCATCATGTTAGGGTTCACTGACCAGTTGGCTAAGGAATGCCTCTTGTAGAGTCCAGGATGTCTCTGCCTATAGCTGAAGCCACTGCTAGGAGACTCCAATCCACATTTGGCAGGTTGAAGTTCCCCACCAGCAGCATCTCCCCCTTTTTTGCCATCCTGCCAATGGCTTCCACCAGTACATTATCCAATTCCTCCCCCTGTGCTGGAGCTCTGCAGGTCACTCCAGTCAGTGCGAATAGTAGCTCTGTTCCCTGTCTCCAAGGTGACCCACAGTACCTTTGCCTCCCCTGTGTTCCCTGTATCACTGTGGCTTTTATGCTTTCCCTCACATAGAACACCACACCTCTTCTTTTCCTTCCCACTTGGTCCTTCCTGAACAGAGTACTGTATAACACAGTCATGGTTTTCAAAGCACCATGACTCAGTAATGGCCACAATATCCAGGATGGCCTCTGCCATGGTGGCTGCTAGGTCTAGAATTGTATTTCCTAGATTTCTAGCATTTGCGCTCATTGCCTTCCAGATTTTGTTTCCACTTCTGCTTTTTGCCCCCCATTTTTCCTTTTTGCCCTCCCTCCTTCTGATCTCTCTTTTTAATGCTCCCATTCCTTCCACCTTTATCTCTACCACCCTGCCCTCTTTATTAATTTGCACCCTTGCGGATCCCTGTCCCCTCGAGTTCTCCTTACTCTCTACTTCACCATGTTGGGGGGCAGTTTCTGACTCCCCAATTCCTTCTGTAACCCCTATTAGCTAGTTTAAATGTTCATCAAAGTACCATTTAAACCATCCACTGAGGACCATAATTCCCCTACTGGATGGATACAGGCCATCACCTCTATATAGGCCCTCATCCTCCCAGGTGGGTCCCCAGTCCCTAATGTAGTCAAACCCTTTCTCTCTGCACCATTTCTTCAGCCATAAGTTGAAGCTCCTGGTGTGGAGTTCCTTCTCCTGACCCCTGTCATAGACAGGCAGCACCTCAGTGAAGGCCACTGAGCAAGCTAGCTGTTTAAGACCCCTCCCAGCTCCCTAAATTCCCCATGCACTATCCCAGCCCTGTCCCTAGTCAGGTCATTAGCTCTGAGGTGGACAATGACATCCAGCTCTCACTCCTGTCCTGCTACTGTAGTGATCCTCAGAATAACTTCCCATCCATCCAGGCCATGGCACAGGGTAGGCACCTATCTGCCTCTCCCCCCTTTCTTATTCCCAAATCTATCCCCTCACAATTGAGTCTCCAACCTGAAGTTGCATCTTCCTCCTCTGGAGTCCTCTGTGACCCACCTTGGGGTTTTCACTATGGAAGTCCCCCCCATTCCCCTTGGTCACTACCATGGGTGCTTCCACCTGGCAGTACCATCCCACCAGAGCAGTGTAGGAATTTCATTTTGGTAACGGCTGAGAAATGTGACTCTGTTCCATCATCCCCACCCTTCCAGAGGCCACCATAGTCTTGTCATTCCTCCTCCCTAGAATCCTCTGAGGTAACAGTGGCAGACTTGACAACCTCTGAGTGGGGGAAGAGGTTCCCCAAATACTAGCCAACTTGGCTTGGAGTCTCTTGACCTCCTGCCTCAACCCAGAGAGGTCTGTGCAGATGGGGTAGCACTGCAGTCTCCTGCAGGTCTCTCCAAGAACTACTAACCCACAGCCACTGCACTGCACCACTCTCAGCATTTTCAACCTCTATTTTCCCTGTGTTACCTGGAGATACTTTTGTACCCTTACTCCTGATTGGGTGCTTCTAGTTCTTTTTTTTTTGTTGATTTCTATTTGTATTCCATCGTGCCTTATTTAAATCTTTATGTACTCCTACCCTAGGTAGGGTGTTGATCCTATTCCCAGTTTTGGCCCACCTTTGACCTTCCACCCTTTGCAGCAGTGACTGTCACACAGTAGTGAACAGGTGCCTTGCACTAGTTGACCAGCAGAGTCCCCCACTTCTCTGCTTTCATCTGCTGACAGCTGCTGATGCCTATAATGCCAGTCACCTGTTCCACTCCTTCGCTGTTCCACACATTCACTGAATATGAATGTGTGGGACAAGTTGGCAGTGGTTACTTTTATGCAGAACCTGCTCTCTTCAATGTGGCACTCTGTTGTCTGTGGGAGGTCAATTATTAAGTAGCTGAGGCCCCAGACAGGACAATTAGCACTCCTCCCCCAAACAACAGGGCTAGACACAGTTCTTATAATATGGCCTCTAAATGTGGGCTACTATGGCTGGTCTCAAGTTTACCTTTTACTCAATAAGAAAAATACTAATTCAACCAACTTTCATTACAACTTACCAAATTACAACATACCTAACCTATGTTAGCTCCAAAAAACACAAGCCTTTTTTGTCTCCTATGTGGCAAATTCCAGCAGATTCTGCTGAATTAACATAAATGCAGTTTTGTAGCATTTGAAAAATATAAGTAGCCCTCCCATTTGAAAAAAAACACCCTGTCTGCTCTTTAGCATGGCCACCAAATGAAAGATACAATGACCTCTATGGAGTGAGTACTAGATGGATCGCTATAGTGTGAGCTATGTTTTGTATTCCCTTATTAGTTATTTTAATTATTTTCCCTAAATGATCAAAATCATGGCTTAACGTGTATTATTTTTATCCTATACATATTAAGGTATGGTTTTGATAATTTTTTTTACATACTGTATATACTGCAGAAATAAGGGCTTCAAGTTAGGTTCTCCAAATGAATCAAACATCTCGAACTTGAGGTGTTCATTTTTTTGGACTGCAGTGAACTGCCAGGGAAAACAGGTGGACTTTTTGGTTTGACTAGTTTGCCATGGTCTGAGTGGTGCTGTCTAGGGGAACCTATCAAATCGCAAACTATGGTTCACAACTGACACATGAACAATGATGAAATGTGCCCATGATGTGCACAGGATAACCCACCAGGAGTTCCAGCAGCTGTGTGCCTACAAAGCACCCCTTCCTGTTTCCTTTTCCATCCATTTCCTAATGCCAACTCAAAGGCTTTGCACTGGGTGAACCAGGATGAACTAGTTCACTGTCACAAGAACTCCGGCAAATCCCATACCATTCAAAGGTCAAAGTCTGCCCAGTCAAACTTTGGGAGGTTTGCACAGCTGCAGCAGAAACTGGAGTTACAAGAACTCTGGATTGAGGATACAATGGCTGTGATGGGGAGTGGGGTTGTCAGTACTGCTGTTTTAACCTCAGTCCAGGTCCCACAACTCACCCGGTACCATGAAGATCCTTAGTACAACCGTTGTTAAAAAAAAGATCTTTACTCAATCAGCAAACTAAATGCATGCTTTACTGAGAACACTCTTCCTTCCTGACAGATACTTTACATGGTCTGCACATCATTTACCAGTGCCAGCTGGGAAAGAAAGGAGTGTCCTCTGTAAAGCATGCATGTCATTTGCTGATTGAAGACGGAGCTTTTTTTAATAACAGATGCACTAAGCAGCTTTGTAGGACTGGGAGAATCGTGGGACCTGGCTTGATGGCACAATGGTGGTGCTGGTGGGGAGAAGTTTTAGTCCTAGTTTTGATTTTGAAATGCCACAAAAATAAATATCAGGATTATTGATATGTGAAGGACTGATCCACACTGTTGGACCAGCTAGCCAGTATGGACACGGGGATGGACAGAAAAAAAGCAAATCCTTTAGACCACCAACTATTTACAACACTGTCCTGTACTGCCAATCACTTCATAAAGCCTTTGTAACTTTGGCTTCTACAGTATATATGTAATAAAATGATTAAAACAATAGCGTAACATGTATATAAATAAAATAAATTCACATGTTAAATCATGATTGTGATCATTTTGGTAAACCTGTAATTAAAGTAAGGGAATACAAAACAGGCTCTACTATGCCAGTTCGATGACCCTTTTGTTGACCGACAATCTGACCGACAGGAATCATGTTGGCCACAAGTTGCAGTTTACATGATTCCTCTGTATCTCCTGGTCAATTTTTTCTATCGGGGGGGCTTCATTCCCTGAACCCTCCATGCAGGGAGGCTCTGCCCCCCACCCCCTGGCCCTGTCTTTAGGATTATCAGCTCCAGTCAGAGTTGATTGGGGAGGTGCAGGACCCGGGAAGACAGTGTGCCCTCTCCGGGCACACCAACACAACAACCTGTCAGTAAAGTGTTGATTTTGCTGACAGGGTTTGTTTGTTGCATTGCTGTCGCCACGTAAGTATACCTCCAAAACATATGGCTCACACTCTTGAGAATGGGGAGTTGCTGAAAATTGCACATTTTTTCAAATTCACTTCACAAATGACCACAATCCATTTAATTAGTCACCCAGTGAAATTGCCAGATGCACATGGTAAACTACACAAATTGCCAGTTCACTGGTGAATCAGGCAATTTTCATAGTTCACTGCACTAACTGGTGCAATTTGTGGGTGAAAAACTGCATGAATTGCATCTATATCTGTTATAAAAAAAATTCCCCTTCCCACTATGCTGTAATAATCTCCTCCTACCTCCTGAAAATGTTGTAGTAAGAGGCCCCCTGTCAACCCCTGCTGGCACCCTCCCCCCAATCCTAGCTAAATTAAAATAAAAGTAAGGAAAGCAAAATATGTTCACCTTTCTCCCAACCTGCATGACAAACACACTCCCCTGCCTCCCCTGTCTAAGTCTAGTCACCATGTCCATTAATCATAACACCCCCCACCTAACCCCACTAACCCACACCACCCTCCTTCTACCAGCACCCAGAAAAATAAATGTGCTCCATAATAGAGAAAACATTCCCACAGTGTGCAGCATCTGCTCTGCTCAATGCCCATCTCAGTTATGGGCCCTGCATGCATGAATGAATGGTAAAAAAGTTTGCTCCTAGTAAAACCTGACTGACTCAAAATTCAGCCACTCAGGTTTTACTGGGAGCACAGATGTCACCATTCTTTCATGCACTAGTGTCATTACCAAGATGGACACTGAACAGAGCAGGTCACATTTTTCCTGGGTGTTGGAAGCTGGAAGGCCGGTATATGAATACAGCATTTTTGGAAGGCAGTTTTTTTTTTATTACAGTCTAATTTTTTTTTTTTAAAACAAAAAGTAATTCACACAGCAAAGTTGGTGCAGCTGCTGGAAAATTATCAAAATTCATGAAGGGTGCATTTTTGTGAATTCCCGCCAACTTTGCCAGCAAATTAAAGCTTTGCTGCATTTCTAGCAGAGAGCCATCTTGCTCTTGCTCCAAAGATGTCATTGTCTCTCTTGTTTGTGGTCATTTTATAGAGCAGAGATTGTTGGCCTTTTATAATGGGAGAGCTGTTATTTACATTTTTCAAATGCTACAAAATTGCATTCATGTTAATTGTATAAATGCAGTTTTAACATCAGTGTAAACAACAGTCTTTTCTTTACAACAATATGAAGCCTGTTTTTATACTTCTTGTAGCAAAATATGTTATTTAGGTATTCTTTTAGGGGTATGATGGATTTGCGAAAGTGGGAAAAGGTCCATGAGGTAAATCAGTAGTTTACCTGGCCAATATTTGGCACTCACCAGGATAATGTGAAGAAGAATGTCTCACAGGAGGAGGGGCTCAGTCTAGTTCTTTACATGGTGCATTGCTGGATGTGGGGAGGGTATGCCAAGGCAGATTTACAGAGGACATTGAAGAGCGTAATGAATTTGGCTAGGGTAGTTGAGGATGCTTTAGAGTAGATGACATCACCATAGTCTAAAAATGAGAGTTTCATGCTTTCAGCAAACTGTTTCCTAATGTAGAGGGGAAAGTAACTCTTTCAAAGTTTGGCAAAATATTTGTCTACTGCATATGCTATGTGGCCACAGTAATCAAGGTGTTGGTCAAGACAGAGGCCTAGCTATTTGTAAAAGATTACTGAGTTAATGGGTCACCTTGGAGTCTCCTCAGAGAGAGTATAATTTCAAAGGGTGGTCGTAGAGCTTAGTCAGTGCCTGGATTCAAACAACACTGAGTCTGTTTTATTTTGGTTCCTGGACAACTAATTTGCTTGAAACCATTTTTACACCATTAGGAAATCTTGTTGCAGTATGTGCTCAATGGAGAAAGTGGTAGAAATTGAGGTGTAGGTAACAGTGTTGTATAGCATAGAATACACTGAGAAGTTCATAGATAAAGACTGAGAATAACAGGTTTCTTGAAGCTGATGATGTGAAAACAGTGATGTGGCTCTATGCTGTCACAAACTATGTGGTGTACTTGGCTAGTTTAGACACCTGCGGGTGGTAAAGAATACTTCAGGTGGTTTCTTCTTTAAAATACTTTGTTTCTTATTCTTATGGATTTTAGGAAAACATTTAGAAAGTTTGCTTGTCAGTTTATTTCCCTCAACCACAGATTTGCATAACCAGTATGCTTGTAAGGCTTTTACAATTAAAAATGTTATTGATTTTCCAAAAGCATAAACATTGCACTGAACCTCATAAGCAGCAACCAGACATAAAAAGGTACAAATATATAAACATGACCAGCATAGAAAATGGCATATTAAATTGAGATAATGGATAATTGCTTAAAATAAGGGATTGATAAGAACATACTACCACTGAGGGAAAACGAGAACCTAGACAAATAGGTCATACTGAGAACACCTGGCTTACAAATAATGCAAGAATAGTAATATCAAAAACTGAAAAAACAGATGGCCCAGTAGCGGTGAGGGTTAAGGTGCTGGATGCCACACCTCGTGCTGCACCGGTGACCCAGGTTCAGGAATGAGCACAGGTCACCAGGAGTTGGCTGGGGGGGTGCTGGACTGAGCTGCCGATTGGCAACTCTCCACTCCTGGGAAGGGTTAAGCACTGCTCTGACAAGTAGACAGTGTCAGGAAGGGACGACACTGTCAGGTGCTTGGCGGAATCTGTGTCTCAGCACGGCTTCTCATCTGGACCTCAGTCCTTTGTGCCGGCATCATTGGGGGTGGGATTAGGGACTTCTGCAGTCACTGGATTAAATACAAAAAGAACAATCCAATGGCTGCGCAATGTGATCCCTGCATGAAGGAATGGGCACCGATGGATCAGCAGTACACCGCCACCACCCAAAAGGGAAAAACTGTACTATAAAAAAATTGAAAAACAGATAAGAAACAAAGGAAATAAACAACAAGAAAAAGAAACCACAATAACCTAGAACACTAGGCCAAAGGCGGTAAAAGCACCAATAGTATATTGAAAAAAGAATCTGCCAGTTGCGATTCCAGGGGAGATTTCAGTAGCCGTTGCCTCATTCAGGTTCACGTGGCCATAGCCACAAGGGACAGAACAGTAGCAGACTAAGGCAGAATACTGACCTACCTCCCCCCACCCCTTCATTAATTAAATACCCTCTCTCAGCTCCTCCCCAAGGGGGCTGCACCAGTGGGAAATGAGTGGAGGTAGAGAGCTACTGGGAGGAAATTCTGCCAAGGGAGAAAGGTTGACTGAACTGGAGAGAAGTACAATAAATCTTATTGTCTAAGTGTTTTAATGTGCCAAGGGAGAAAGGCTGACTGAACTGGAGATAAGTACAAATAAGTCTAAGGCCCTGTCTTCACTACACTGCTACAACCCAGTAACAGTTACAAACCGTTATGCCTGATAAGCGGTACAGTGTGTCCACACTGTGGCAGTATCTGGTACAGGTCCATTACCGCCAATCCACACTGTGGGTGCCGGGTGACTGTTATGGTCAGCAGATCCCACAATGCAGCTCGTGCTGCACTATGGGCACTGCTGGGGACCACTCTCACGTGTCCACGCTACAGCCGATAATGGTACAGCAGTGGATCTGGTTCCATAACTGTTGTTGAAACCACCTCACGAGTGGTTTCAACAACAGTTACGGAAATGCCTCCTGTAACATTACAGGTGTAAGCACAAACCACTGCGGTAATGGTTTGGACCCACTGTAACATTACAGAAGGGTGCATCCAGTGTAGTGTGGACAGGGCTTTATTGTCTGAGTGTTTTAATGTGCATGCCTTGATCTAGAGTGTGAGCTCTTATAGACTTATGCTCTAGGACAGTGGGCTCTAAAAGCCCAGAGGGTGAGTTTGTATAGACCAAAGCTCTAGAAGAGTGGACTAAAAGCCTGAATGGTTTAAATGTTGATTAATAGTTGAATGGAAGAGCAGATAAGAATACTACGACTGTATTTCACAGGGGTACTTGGGGTAGTAGTTGCATTATGAAAAGTCTAAATTTTATAATGTTTGAATAGAGTTGTGATGGGGAGCTGATAAAGATTCTTAAAGTGGTAAAATACAGGGATACTGGGAGGAATTAGCTGGATTACCAACAGAAGGGAGTTGGATAGGGCACCTCGTTAATAGTTGTAGTAGGTGACGATACTGTGTTAGAGCTAACACTGTATTGTACTCTGTACTGTACTGCATTAGGTACACTGTGGTGTAAGGGGTTCCAACATGGAATTCGGGAGTACAGGTGCATGAACTAGAAGCACACCAATGTGGCATGCTAGTGAAGGTGGCAGTGCGAGGGAATAGAGCTGCAGAGGAGGGGTTGGTGGTGGGGGATGGGAGACAGGTACAGGGAGCAGGAGGACCATAGAGAAACTGGGATGAGAAGAATAGTGAATTGCAATGGTTGTGTGGCTATCTGGATGGGAACATTAAGGAAGCTGGGGCGTGCCCCATTTGTCACAGGCTGAGGGGATTGGAGGAAGAGGTACAGTGGCTAGGAAGGAAAGACTGCATGATAGGGTTGTTAGATGCTGGATAACGCCGAGTGCCTGGAGTGATTAGGCACGAGGCCGCAGGCCGAGTGTGACTAATCACCGCAGAAGTGACGTTATCCCAGCACAACACACACCCTGGAGTGCATTATTGCTATTATACAATGCCTTGGGTATAAAGAGAAAAAGAAAGAACATTAAAATGTATATTTTTAAAGACATTTTCAGTTAATTTTTAGAGAGGGAGGTATACATATTAAAAAAAAAGTTCTGTTTCACTGTTCCTGTAAGCAGGAATAGCAAGAGTTTGCTGAATTGTGCTGAACTCTTGTGTACCCCCTCACACACACACACACACACACACACACACACACACACACACTACAGGAAGCTGGGACTCTGGAGAATGTGACTTCTTTCACTTTTTTTTCTTATGATGGGCTGCCATTGCTTTTGGGAACAGAGCAGGCGGAGCTGCATTCATGGTACTGCGGAGCTCAGCAGAGCAGGTATGTTGTAAAGCTACGTCTACTGCGAGTGAGCTGGAAGAGTGCAACATGAAGAAATTCAGAGAAAAATAGGAGTGATCAGCTTCACAACCACAGTAAAAGAGAAAGAGTCTACATTTGTGGCTGTGAAAGCAATCGCCCTGACGGCGTAGTCAGATTTTTTTTTAAGCGCTGCTTCAGTTCTGCAGAATAATGTAGACAAAAATGAAGTCAGTCAGAACTATGATAACATTATTTTTAAAAATGTGATCTACCAGAGTGACAGGATGAGAATGGATATTTTAAATATGCACCATGACAGAGCAGTGTCAGTGAACCGCGTGACCGGCAGTTACAGTCTCTGCGGTTCACTGAAGCCGCTGGTTAAGAAATTCAGAGAAAAATAGGAGTGATCAGCTTCACAACCACAGTAAAAGAGAAAGAGTCTACATTTGTGGCTGAGAAAGCAATTGCCCTGACGGCTTAGTATGCACCATGACAGAGCGGTGTCAGTGAACCACGTGACTGGCAGTTACAGTCTCCACGGTTCACTGAAGCCGCTGGTTTCGGGAAGTAAGTAAGCGGGCATAAAATTCATGTTGTGGTGGAGTAAAGTATCTGACTTGGTGTGAAGGAGGTTTTTATTTTAAATTATAAAGAAGGAGGGAGCACTCAGCCAAAGCTTGTGAACGGGAATCACTAAAGTAGTTTTACCGATCAGGATGGGGATCACTGAGGCAGGCTGCATGGAGTGATTTGGCAAACAGTTGATGCGGTCATGTCTGTGTTGGGACTAGATCCGTGATGTTGTACTGAGATAACATCACGGGTCCAGTTCAACACTGACCAATCAGTGTCCAGGATTCTTTCATGCCATTGTATAATGAGGATTGGGGGAGTGAGTGAGATCAATGGAACAGGAGGTCCACCTCCTCAGGGATCCAGGGGTACAGAACAAGTGGAAAATAAGAGGATAGGGAGCAAGGCAAAAAATTTTAGAAGCAGTAAGGGGGAGCCATGAAATAGCATGAGGGGAGAAGCAAACAGTAGAAGTCCATGGTCAGGTAATAGGATTGCAGTGCTGGCTTCAATGGTGGATGATGGGAGAGGGGCTGTCTGGGAAGGGGCAGGAGGACAAGGGGTAGTGAAAGTCCAGGTGGCAACAGTCAGGCAGAAGAAGGGGACAGGGGTAAGGGGTAAGGGTAGTAAGGGGGAAGGGATAGAGGTAAAGGGGAGAGAAAAGGGGATAAGGCAGAAGAGGCAGAAGGGAAGAATGGACCCAGCAATGAAGGGAAGGAGGGTGGCAATGCCAGGGAAAAGATTGGAGGTGGGAGGAATAGGGGAAGGGGTGAGACTAGAATAGAGGCTAGGGGCATAGCAGAAGGAACAGATCAGTAGGCAAGGATGGAGGGGCACAGCATGTGAGAAGGGGGTGGGGTCATAGTGCTGGGAGACTCAGTCCTAAAAGGGGTCAGATGGGGATCTAAAGGGGAGCAGCGTAGTCCAATATGGGTGAAAGCAGTACCTGGATTGACAGCAGGTAGTGTGGGACAGTCTATTGTCAAATGTGTAAGGAAAGAAAGGGAGAAACCGAACGTAGTGGTGTACTTGGGTACAAATGACTTGCGGGGTAATAAGGTTGAATTAGTAAGGGAGAGATTCAAGGAACTGGGGAAGTTGTTTGAGGAGGCAGGGAGATCAGTGGCCTTCTTGGAAGTACTCCCAGTACCCAGGGTAAACACGGCAAGGAAAGTAAGGATAGAGGAGTTCAACTCTTGGCTGAGAGTGTGGTGTCGAACGAAAGAGTATGGGTTAGTGGGGGGCTGAGGTAACATCTGGGACAACAGTGACCTATTCGCAGAGGACAGATTACATTTGAATAAGGTGGGACAGGGGGTTTTGAAATAGAAGCTAGGGGAATACATAGCAACAAAGGTGGATTTTAACAAGGTGTGGGGGGAGGCAAGTGTGCAGTAGGGATGCAGGGCTGCTGGAGAGGGAAGATGAATGAGCTTACCCCCCAAGCTAGCAAGGATTGTACCAGGCAAAGTCACAGGAGGGCTTAAGGATGGGAAGAAATGGGTTAGGGAAGGGAAGGGAACAAAGTTGGAAGGTTGTCTCCCTAAATGCAAAAAGTCTGGGGAACAAATCAGCTGAGTTACAGGCTCTTTTGGCAATGAGTATGGTGGACATTGTGGCCATCACAGAGACTTGGGCCACTCTATACCAAGACTGGGATCTCAGGATCCCAGGGTATAGGATATAGAGAAAGGACAGGGGCAAGGGGAATGGGGGAAGGTGTTGATTTACATAAGGGAGTGGATAAGGTGTGAAAAGGAAGAGAGGGAGGAGGGTAGAACATAAGCATTATGGATGCAATTACAAGATTAAAAAAGTAGGGCACTGAGGATGGGAGTGGTGTACAGGCCACCAGCTCAAGTAAAGGACTTGGACAGGGAGTTAGTGGAGCAGATTAGGAGGGTCTGCAGGAGAGGGGAACACCATGATCATGGGGGACTTCAATCTACCAGGAGTGGATTGGTCACCCCAGTCACCTCGAGTGAAAATGAGTAAGTGCTCCTGGAAGCATTAGAGGACAGCTTCCTGACACCATTGATTAATGAGCCAACTTGCTTGAATAAAACTCTGGACCTAGTTCTGTCTAACGGGGAGACTGTAAGGGAGCTGGGGGTGGAAGACCTACTGGCTGGGAGCGACCACCACTTGGTGTGCTTCACGCTCATCATGGGCAATGAAGCTGTAAGTACAGGAACCGGGGTGGTTGACTTCGGACATGCTGACTTTGACAAGATGGAGGAAATTTTGGAAAGGCACATGGAAAGAATTAAACCACACTTGGATTCAAACCAAAAATGGGAAATTATCAAATTAGGCTGATGAAGGCTACTGAGTCGTGTGCCAAGACACAGAGCAAGAAGGGAAGGGCTAAGAAGCCAAGCTGGTTGAATTGGGTGGTCTTGGTAGGGGAGAGAGCAAAAGAAAGCAGCATTTAGGAGGTTCAAGAAATTAGGGAGGGGGGAGGACATGGAAATGTATTTGAAGAAGTCCAAGGAGGTAACCAGACTAGTCAGGGTGGCCAAGGCTTCCAGAGAGCTAAGGCTGGCACAGGGCATCAAGGATGGGGAAAAGGACTTCTTCGGGTACATAAGGGAGAGAAGGCACTGCATGGACCATATAGTGAGGATTTAAAAGGGTGGGGTGGGTGGAAAAAGGGGCAGAGCAGGCAGAAGCACTAAATGAGTACTTTGGTTCTGTGTTCATGAGTGAGAAGGGTGGGCAGCTACCTCAGGGGATGGGGAAGGTAGGCAAGGGGGGGATGGCAGATGAAGTAATTACAGAGGGCAGGGTGCTAGAGGGTCTGAAGGCACTGAGGGTGGATAAATCACTGGGACCAGATGGCATTCACCTCAAGGGTGCTGAAAGAGCTGGCGGAGTTCTTGGAAGGGCCGCTGGTGGACCTGTTCAATACTTCCATAGAAACATAGAAACATAGAAGTTGATGGCAGATAAGGATTGCAAGGCCCATCCAGTCTGCACATTTCTTTTTCTACCTTATGAATATGCCATCGGCCTTTGCCCTGTCAGTGGCCTATCTATTCATACTCATCTGTATTGCTCCCTTATGCCTATCCCATGCCTATTTGAAGTCCCTGCACTGTATTCATAGCCACCACTTCCTGAGGTAGGCCGTTCCATGTATCCACCACCCTGTCTGTGAAAAAGAACTTCCTCACATTACCCCTTAATCGGCCTCCTTCTAATCTCATGCTGTGTCCCCTTGTCCTGCTATTTTTCTTATATTGAAACATGTTAGACTCTCTCACCTTGTTAATGCCCTTAAGGTGTTTGAATGTTTTGATCATATCTCCTCACAGAGGAGGAGAAAGATCTAGGGGTGGTTACAACAGGGGATATGAACAACTCATCTCAATTCAGGAAGGTGGCAGCTAAAGCCAACAGGATGCTGGGGTGTATTGTAAGAGGAATTTCATCCAGAAGAAGGGAGGTGATCCTGCCTCCATACAGGTCACTAGTCAGGCCACACTTGGAGTACTGCATGCAGTACTGGCATTCACTTCTGAAGAAGGATATCAGATTTCTGGAGGGGGTACTGTGCAGGGCAACAAAGATGATCCATGGATTGGAGGATAAACCCTACGAGGACAGGCTGAGTGAGTTAAATATGTACACCCTGATGTAGAGGAGGGATATTCGGGGGGATATGATCAAGACCTTTAAATACTTGATGGGGATAAACAAGACAGGTACAGAAGGGGTCTTTGAGTTGAGGAGGGGAGGGACATGAGAGGGCAAGGTCTCAGATTGAAGGGGGAAGATATAGGAAAGAGATGAGAAGACATTTTTTCATGGAGAGGGTTGTGGCTAAATGGAACACTCTGCTCAAGGAGGTGGCATATTGTAAGAGGTTTGGCAGTTTTAAATGGGATGGGAAGGGATAACTGTGAGGGGGAGGGGAAGGGGCAGCTGCAACGTAAGGGTGCTAGCTGCACATTCGAGCAGACTTCATAGACAATGAGGCCTGTTTCTGCTGGTAGATTCGTATGTTCATATGTGCATAGGGTACATATATAGCAATTAATACAACATAGCAAATTGGTAAGCAAAAGGAAATGGACAGGAAGCACCACATATATGAACTTGGAACTTACAGTGTCAGTGACTCAGTAGGTAGCACACTCACCTCTGAGGCTGGGAGATCAGAGGGCTGTGGGTTCAGTTCCCACATCTGGCACTTGGGTTAATATCCCAGTACTGACACTGTAGTGCAGCATGAGAGGGGTGCTGCACTTCTGAGGTGCCGTCTTTCGAATGAGACGTTAAACCGAGGTCCCGTCTACCTGGAATGGTGGTAGTTCAGGTGGATGTTAAAGATCCCATGGCTCTTATCGAAAAGAGTAGGGGTAGTTTTATTTGAAAAGAACATTACAAAATACATCCATTTGACAACTTGAAATACAAAGAAAACAAGACAATTCATAAACTACATTCCATGAAGAAAGAAAAGAGAAAAATACCATAAAACTTAATATTTAAACCTTCAGAACACAAAAATTCTTGTTTTCCCTCCGCCTTCATATAACTCCATAACCTATTCCCCATTAAACAAAACAGATAAATGATGAAAACAGAAATTTTTTAATATAAATGTTTTGAACTCCTTATTTATATTTAATGAAAAAAGAAAAACTTTTCCACCATCTTTGAACTTGTCTCCCTGTTGAATATGTTACATCTTTTTCATATACGTGACACATAGCTTCACTTATTAAGGTCCTAACCATCTCGAAAGGCATCTTACTCTGTCGTAACACCCAACTGCATCTTGCCTGCCATATATAACATTTTAAACAACACAAACATATGGCAAGAGTATCTGAATGAAACCTAGAGCCCAAAAGGGCATAATGGCCTAATACACATACTTCATAAGACATAGTGTTGAGCCAGGGCATATTCCACACATTAGCTAAATAACCCCATAAAGGTTTAGAATAGGAACAGAAGAATAAGTAATGCTCCATGGTTTCCTCTACATTAATGCAGTCCGGATAAGGACAATTCCTTTCCTCTAAAGCTTTATGCTTAGCATTCCCACTCACCTGTGTTCTACCATAAACGGAAATCCATAAATGTTCCCATATCTGAAGTGGGATTCTGGGATTCACTAATTGAGCTAAAACATAATTGTTGCACTCCAGAGCACAACATTTAAAACTAGGTTCCTTTGGATAGATTTTATCAAATACTATTTGATACAACTCAATCAGAGGGACAGAATGTCCATTTTAGTGAGATTCCATATGTATAATTTTGAAGCTGCTGATTTAAAAAATCTGGAACATGTAAAAGTCTCTAATCTTGGGGCCACCGCCCCCCATGCCCTAAAATACTTTTCCAAAATTAACCTGCACCGTGACCTTTGTGTCGATGGTGATGACACTAGTCCACATTTAACTATCTGTGATATGAACAGAGTATGAAAAAAAAATATAGTGTCTAGCATTCCTAAGCCCTCTTTTTCAATTGGGAGACATGTAAAACACCTTTGGATTGGATTTAATCGGTTTTCCCATAGCATCTGAAAAAAAGCACTATTTAGCCTAGTTTCTAATGTTTTAGGTGGGGGATACAATATTGCAACGTAAAGTAAAATTGGAACCAGGAATTTTTTTATCAACTGAATATGTTTTAATTTTGACATACTCCATGACTTCCATTGACATACTTTAAATTCCACTTTTTTTAAAGATTGTTCCCAGTTGTACAAAGCCATATTTTGGGGCCTGAAAGTTATACCCAAGATGTTCAACAGTTCAGGGGATACACTAAGAACCTCTAAATTCTGGGTCTCCGGGTATCCTACTCCTATATACAGACCATGACTTTTAGCAATATTTATTTTCGAATTAGATACTAAAGTAAAATCAGACAATTTTTACAAACTGCTGAAATTGTGAGATTTCTGAAAAAAAAAAGACATAAATCATCTGCAAATGCTTGAGCATTAATGACAGGTTGTATGCCCATTCCTTGAATACCCCTCCATTTAGGTCTATCAGTTATAAATCTTAGGAAAGGATCCAAAGAAAACACATACAGAAGGGGGCTCAGGGGACAACTCTGACACACCCCAAGCTGGGTCCAAAAGTTGAAATTCATTTGTCTTTGAATAATTGAATAAACAGCTGCTGATTTATAAATTAATTTGATTAACCTAGTTAAAGAATCCCGAATCCCATAATATTGTAAAACTGAAAACAAATACACATGTGAAACCCTATCAAATGCTTTTTCTTGATCTATTGTGATTAGTGTACCATATTTACCTGAAAAAGAAAGATGTTCAATTATATCCCTCACAACCATTAGAGCTGATTGTATTTTACAAGAAGGTAAACTACAGTATTGAACTGGGGAAATTACATATTCTGCAAAAAGTTTTAACCTATTGTTTAAAATATGTGTTAAAATTTTGTAATCCGATTTCAGTATAGTGATAGGTCTCCAATTTGAAATATTCTGTCTATCTCCTGATTTATAGCGATACATTAATAACCCATCTAAAAAAGAAGGGGGAATTTTGTTCATACTTAAAAAATAACCAAAAACAACTGCTAAACATTTGGATAATTCATCCTTAAACTCTTTATAAAATTCAATAGGCAACCCATCTAACCCTGGAGATTTTCCTGGAATCATTTTCTGAATGGTCAGTTTAATTTCTTGAGGGGTAATATTAATTTCATTTTGTAGTAATTCAGAAGGTATAGGAGGAACTTGAATGTGCCTTAAATAAACCTTGGTTTCCTGTACTGTAGGACGTCTATCGGGTAACAGTGTTGCCCAATGCTCTTTAATAATAAAAAATAAATCTTTTTCAGAACTCTGCAACACCCCCTGAGAGTCATAAAGAGCTGCCATTTCGGTATTATCCCTCATGGCTTTGCAGGCTTGAAAAGGATCCCCCGCTGGGGATTTTTTTATACCGTTTTGGAACAACACTTTTAAAGTATTAGCTCTATCGTATTGATAGGATAACATTTCCAGTTTTATCATTTTTATTTGGTCTGAGTAATTAAATCTAGAGGTGTTAGACCAGGTATACAGCTTGTATAACTGTTGGCGCAAAGAGAGATATTTTAAAAATTTACTATTTTCTTTATGTTTCCCGTATTTTTCTAACCAATTTTGAAAATCTTGTTTGGAATCCAGCCACCATTGTCCAATATCTACATATAAAAAACAGACAGAACATCTTGCGCTAATAAGGGCTCTTATACTTTTTTGGACCCTAAGTTCATTCAGAGCTTACATTCAGTTTCCAGATGGTAGTAAAGGCTTGAATTACAGGAATATCATAAAATTTACAATTAATAAAACATAATCAGTAAACTCCACAGGACGAGTTTCCATTCCCCCATAGGTAGATTTTTGGAAACAAAAACATAATCAATGGTAGACTTCATATTACCCTTCCTAAAAGTGAATTTAGGTCCTTGTTTCCTAAAATCATTACAATCTATCATATTGGCTGATAATATCAAAGCAATAAGGGCATTGGAGTCAAAATAAATTTTAGAGTTAGGTTTCTTAATTTTATGAGGGTATCTCACAGTTGAAATCACCACAAAAATTATATTGTGAGTGGTCATTAAATAAGGTTTTACCACATTAAACAGTGCCACTCTACCTGCTTTCAGCTGTGGGCCATAAATATTAATCAACCTATATGTCTTGTTCTTCCACATCCGATCTAGTAATAAAGCTCTTCCAGGAAAAATATCTACCAATTTTATTAAACGGAAAGAAAATGAGTTAAATAAAAACCCCACCCCATCTGCAGCATGTTGTCCAAAGGACCAATATGAAGGTCCCCAAATCCATTCTCCCTGAAAGCTTCTTATATTATGCATAGAAAATGCCCAAGATTCCTGTAAAAAACAGATTTCCAACTGTAACCTATGTAAATACTCAAAAACCATCATTCTTTTACCTGAATTTAAGAGACTATGTACATTTATTGATTCGATTTTTAGATTTGCCATGCATTGAAATTTTTAAGCCTGCTCAGTGATCAACTTTTGTCCTTCTTTTTTCTTTTTCCCTTTGTACCCTGTAAAACCCGTTTTTTTGTGTTTCCACATCCTGATCTCTGGGATTACTATCTCCTTCCTCCTGGTCCATGTCTGAATCCCCCCATTCTGGTGCCAAAACAGCAAAGGGGTTATTTGAATTTATATTGTCAGGAAGAGAAGTAGGGGGAGGGGAAGCAGGGGGAAGGGGAATGCTGGTTAACCTTAAATTCCTAGAGGTTCTATGCCTCTGAGGTGGAGATAAAGCTAAAGGAACACTATCTTGTACAGGGTCACTATAGCAAACCAGGGTAAGAATCTCCTGCTGTGAAGTGTTCTGATCTAACATTTGAGGGGGGAAGGGAGGGAAAGGGGAATTGATCCTTAACTTTAACCTGTGCAATTTTTCTCTCTGCAACTTCCTTATAATCACATAGATTTATAATTTCTGTAGAGGGAAAATAATTTTTGTCTGATTCATCCTGGTGGGGTTTTTCAGGTACTTCTGCTATGTCTTGCACCTGCTGAATGAGAAGATCTGGGCTAACATTACTAGCAGCTTTTTTAGCTGCCATAGGGCAGTCCTTAAAGGCATGCCCCACATCTTCACAAAGATCACACTTTGTGTGAGATGCGCATTGTAAAGAAATATGTCCTACCTCCCCACAATTCCCACATCTGGGTTTGTCACATGTGCTAGAAATGTGGGTACATGAACAACATTTATAACAGGCTCAGGGTTGCCCAGCATAAAAACACCCCCCCCCATCCTTGCCTAACATAAAAGAGTTAGGAATATATACAATGCCTGAATCTGTACTTTGTAGTTTTACCTTGTATCTCCACCCCCCAGTCCAAAAGAGCTCCATATCCAGAATAGCCTCAGGGTCTCCCAAAAGTTCACATCTTTGTGTCAACCAGTATGTAATATCAGCTACATGCATGCCCTCATTTCGGAACATCACTGTAACAAATTTAACCAGAGGTTTAGGAAGAGGAATGACAACAAAAGGAGACCAAATGGGGGAATATTTCATCTGGGTATAACGCTCCCAAAAAAGATCCAAAAAATGGGCAGAACAAAAACTTATGTCAAAATTGTCTTCTCCAGAAATGTTTATAAAAGCAAACACCTCTTGGGGAGAAAACCTCAAGGAGTCCTTCAATAAGATTTTTCCAACAAAATGTCTGTCAGGCCTGTCCTCCATACCACCTTTATAATGGATATGAACTGCATTCCTCCTGGGAGCAGCTGCTTTCTTTATATTTGCAAATAGTTCAGACAATAGGGTTATTTATTTGTGGATGTATCATGATTTAAGTCATTTTCTGAATTTTTGTCACCACTGCAGTCTTTTTCTGTTTCACCAACCTGTTCTATGGGTTCAACTCCCTCTACTTGAGGAGGTTTTTCAGTTGCATTATTTTGAGGGAGTGGAAGGCCTGTAAATGTTATACCAGGAACTTCTAGACTTGAGAAATTGTTGTTATTGGATCCAAAACTCCCTGGAACCCAAGCAGAGGAAGAGGGTGAATGGAAGTTTATCATCCCACTCTGGGTCTGGGACCCAAATCCCCACCGGTTTTGCTTCCAACCCGACCGGGACAATGCTTCCCCGAGTCCATGTTGAGTCAAGCAACTCAGCTGTTTTGTGAGATGGTACTGAATCACTTTTTAAGGAATCCATGTTTAAATGTCTTTTGGCTAAGGTTTGTGCAAGCCTTTTGTTTTTTTTGTAAATTCTTCTGACCCTGTTTAGACAAATTTGTAAAGGAAAACTGAGTTGCTGTGGCTTGAGAGTCTAAGTTATTTGTTTGAAACTTGACAGCAGCCTGGACATCAGGAAAAGCCTCAAGGCCTGAAGTTTTAGACAATGTTATATGTTTTGGGTTTAGGTGAGTGTCAGTATTTAATTTAGTAGACATTGAGATATTCGTTCCTTGAACATTGGTCCCAGACATTTCAGCTCTTTTAGCTGGGGGACTCAGCTGTAGGCACACACTTAATTAATCCTCAGTGTTTGAACTGCCAGCCAGCTGACTCTCCCCTTTCACTTTCACAGAAGCAGAAGAAACATTGTAAACAGTAACTAACTCACCTTGCCCCAGCTGGGCCTTTGATCTTGCTGTGTCATAGTTTTCTCTGACAGGCTTCTCTGTAGAATTGACACTTAAAGCTAGGTGTTGCAACTCCTCAAGTTTAGCTTGTAATTTGCTTTCTTCTTGGGCATGTCTTTGTTCTTCTGTTTGCAAAATTAAATGTAATGTTTGCTCAGCGTCTTCTGCTGAATCCTTAGCATTTGTAACTTTTTCCTCAGTTTTCAAATTTGCAGTAAGATCCTCCGTGGAAAAAAATTCAATTGGGGTATTACCTTCTTCATCTGAATTTATAAGGTTCTCCACTAAATGCTCAAGTTCCATACCATGAACTGTTTGTAAGATTTCAGGCTCCTGTAAAGCTTGCACCTCCATCCTCTCTGACTGCAAGTCTGGACTGGCCATTGCAGTGGCCATAGGTTCCCCCTACTGACAGCAATGCAGTCACCTCCATCTCCTCCAGGGACCGGGACAGCAGCCATCTTGGTCCCACAGGAAAAAGGGTCCCCCCTGCACACAGGAAGCAAGAGTAGGGGAATTTCCCTGGTGTCCTGGCCAAATTTCCCTCATTCACTAAAAAAAATACCACCAACAGCTTAATCTGGTTCAAGGTCAGTTGGCATTCATCTGTATCCTCCTCCCCTGGGGTCATGCCTGAAAATAGGCAGGATTTGTCTAGTGCACTTACCCGGTCAAAAAAAAACAAACTAAAACAACCTCCTGGAGCACAAGGGACCAAGAATAGTGATAAAGAGACAAAAGGGGTAGCATGGCTTAAGTGTCCTGGACAGCCAAATGCACAAGGTAAGGGCCCCAAACACAGTTAAAAATGTCAGGATTACCAAGCGCAATATGACTAAGTTGCTCATTATAAACCAATGTGGCCAATGAAATTCTCCAGGCATCAACTGAAGGGATTGCAACAGAACACAGCCTCTGAAGAAGTAGCCACTTTGCTTTGGTTGTGGCTGCAGTAAGCCACTTCAACTGATTTATAGCAAGGCATGAGGCTACAGAGGGCCAGGCTGAAATATACACACATGGGGAGTAGGGTACATAAACTTTAAAGATAGCTAGGTGCAACTGAGAAGCTGAAGTCTCATTACCAATGCTACTGGCAGATTGTGTTTGGTCAGGTATGGAGTCCCTGACTGCATTATAGATAAGACCAGTCTTGTCCATGGTGGAAAGAAACCAGGAGTAAATAGGGAACTCCTGTTTAGGGAGGGCAGTTAAGGGGGAGGCACATAGTACCTTATACAGCAAGCTATGGAGCTGCAGATATCTCCAAAACTCTTGCTTAGGAATACCCACCTGCTTGATTAGAAAATCAGAAGCCTGAAGTTGTGTAAAATTGGGGAGCAACAGATCCTTCACCTGCAGAATCCTCCACCTCTTCCAAGAGTCCCATAAAAAGGAGTGGCCATTACTATGGGGACAAGAGTTATGCCATATGGGCATCAGCTCCAAGGGGCAAAGGTCCATGTGGAGTTGCTTACCCAGCACCTGACAGGCAGAGCAAGACACTATGATTGTAGGGTATTGGCAGAATCACTCTGGAAGGCTATAATAAGTGAGAGACCTAACTGAAACCTCAGAGAAAGGCATGGACTCCATATGAAGCTATACAGGGGCATGATCAACCTAGTCTAAAAACCAATGTAATGTTTGCATGGCCATAAAAGTTAAATGATTGCCTTTAAACCAGGGGAGACCCCACCCCCTGACAGACCAATGGGCTCACAGTGTATGGTGACTGTATCTGGGAGGGTGACCCTCCTAAAGAAAAGACCTAACCAGTGTATCTAATTTAGAGAACTAAGAATCAGAGATTGGTATAGGAAGATGAACAAGGACATACAATAACTTAGCAGCGGTTACTATCCGGATGGCCTCTATCTTACCTACCAGGGAGAGGTTCAAGGCCCTCCAACAATATCAGTCTGCTATTAGAGATTTGAGCAATGGTCCAGATTAGCCTTTGAGACTGAGAGAGACCAGTTGATATGAAGGGCAGGTTGAGGTAAAGGGGAGAACTTGCATCTTTGAGGTGTTTATAGAAAGACCAGACACCTCCAAAAAAGTATTGCCGCATTTGCATGACAGTAGGGATGGAGACGACAAGAGAGGAGAGGAGCACCAGAATATCATCTGAATAAAGCCGAATGGGGCTAGCACCGCACACATGGTCACTGCCAGGAAGCTGCAAGTCCACTTCCTATGGCATGTGAAGAAGGAGCCTGCTCTCCTCCTGCACTACTCAGGCATCCACTCTGCCCAATGGGGCTAGCACTGCACAAGCAGTCACTGCCAGAAATCTGCCTGTCTGCCTCCCACATCATGGGAAGAAGGAGCCTGCTCTCCACCTACACTGCTCAGGCATCTACTCTACCCAATGGGGCTAGCACCACACAAGTGATCACTGCCAGGGAGTTGCCTGTCCACCTCCCATGGCGTGGGAAGAAGTAACCTGCTGTCCACCTATGCTTCTCAGGCATCCACTCTGCCCAACAGGGTTAGCACTGCACATGCGGTCACTGCCAGGAAGCTTCCTGTCTGCCTCCCATAGCATGGGAAAAAGGAGCCTGTTCTCCACTGGAATGCCCACATATGGCAACACCAACACAGCAAACTATATCCCTGTCAGCAAAATCGACACTTTGCCAACAGGTCGCTGTGCTGGTGTGCCCAAGACAGGGCCACACTGTTCCCAGTCCTGCACCCCCACCCTGAATTAACTCCAACTGGAGTTGAGAATCCAATAGACAGGGGGGTAGGGGACGAGCCCCCGCATGGTGAGTTCAGTGGACAATGACCCCAGTTAGAAAAATGGACCGGGAGACACACTGGAATCATGAAAACCACAACTTTCAGTCAACATGATTCCAGGTGGGGAGATGACAGTCAACAAAAGGGTTTTTGAACTGGCATCGTAGAGCCCTCTCCACCTACACTGCTCAGGTACGGACCTGGAACCTGCTCCAGACAAGGAAAGCCATCTACAATCTAAACGCTTCCCTTGTTTTACTTTCAAAGTCCAGTGCCTTTTTCTGAAAAGCCCTCATTGGTCCCTGCAGGCTATTGAGCTCTCTGGTTTGATTAAAAGGTTGCCTGGTACTTTCAGCTATAAGCTGAAAAGAGTCTCATTAATTTTCCTATCTAGGGAACCCTGGAACAATGCTGGGAAGATTTCTTTTTATTTTAATCCCAGTAAACTAGTAACTGTATTAATCTGCATGTTATGCTTCCCTCTCCTAACTGATCTGACATGAGGGTTAGCTTTCTGCCGGTGAATCTGGCTATGTTTTTCAGCCCACCCTTCCCTCCCCACCTCCAGCTTTAATTAAATCAGCTTAGGCTATTTCTTTCCTGTCAAGCAGTCATCACAATTGGTTTACTGCACTCAGCTGCCTCCAGACTGATTGGTCCTAACTCCCACCTCCCTTCAGTGCTTCCAAGCAGCATTTCCTTTTCTTGCCCCCTGCTTGTCAATACCTGGTTTATGTATTTACTTTCCTGTGGCATTTTCCCTAAGTTCTTCTCCATACTAGATCACTATATTACTTCCTTGCAACTGCCCTAATCCGGGCTCCACAACTGTATAGCACAGAATGGCTAGGCTAGCAATTTGGTATCTCCCCTCCTGCTTACTGTTTCTTTTCTCTGCTGACTACCTCATATCATTGGCCTTAAGGCACCTCCCCAGTGCATCATGTCACAGTCCCACCCCAGCACCTCTCACATGATGTGGTATTCAAGTTTTACCTTACCCCCTGCCTTCCATAAACGGGTGTCGCCTACCTCGGGCTATGGTTTCCAGAAAATTAAGCAGCTGTCTGAACACTGCTAAGAGACTGGCATGGTCCCTGCCCTCAACACCTAAGTCATGGTTGTTACTTCTTCTCTTGTTAACCCTCACTGGTGACGTTGAACCCAATTCTGGACTGATAACCAACACCCCTGCCCCTTTCTTACCTATACTCACTAAGCCACTACCGAAGGGGCTAAAAATAGCGCACTTCAATATACGTAGCCTTAGACCTCAAATGCTGGAACTTGAAGCATGGGTCCATAGTCACAATGCTGATATCCTGGGTATCTCAGAGAATTAGCTGAAACTGAGTATCAAACCACATGAGGTTGCCTTATCTGGACATAAATGTTTTATGGGGGATCGCATGGGTAAAAGGTCCGGTGGCGTCATCATGTATGTTAAAGACACTTTTGATGCTACCCAAATTGCTCTGTCTAGCCCTGCTCCAGCTGAGATGGAATCAATATTTCTTTCTATCACCCTTAGCTCAGTCAAGAAACTCCTGGTTGGCTGTGTATACCTGCCCCCAAAAGTGGCGGCATCTTTCCTCCACTCCTGTATTACCTCCTGTGCTAGCCTACCGCATCAGGATATCATGATTAGGGGAGACTAACATTGACTGGTTGAACTCAAAATTTTCCAAATTGACTGCATCCCTGGTGGACTCCAATCTGGTTCAAATCATCAATGTTGCAACTCGTATGAACTCTAGATCAGGCAACCACACCCTACTAGACTGGGTGGTCACCAACAGTGCCTCCAAAATAAAATCAATTGATGTTCTCTCTGACAGTATAAGTGACCACTTCCTGACCCTGTGTATCTGGCATAACAACTCCCCCAATCCCTCACCCAAAATCATAAAGACTCAGGACATGTCCAAATTTGATCCCAACTCTTTCTCGAATGCATTCTGCTCTACTGACTGGGCCCAATAATTACCCTCCCAGACGTTAATCAAGCCCTAGATTTCTTTGTGTCAAAACTTACAGACATCATAGACTCCCAAACACCAATGAAGAACTGCTGGATAAAAGGGGTTAGTGCCCCCTTGCTCTCTAAGGAGATAAGGCAGCTCATGGCCTCTCATGATAAAGCCTGGAGGGCTTACAAATGCAGTGGCCTACCTGCTGACTGGCAACCCTACAGGCAGCTAAGGAATAGATGCAAAACCTCCATCCAGAAAGCTAAGTGCTGTCATTTCAACAAATTTCAGACAGAGCACCTAGGCAACCCAAAAGAATTCTGGAGAAAGGTCAGCTTGCTGTTGAAGGGAAACAGCACTGAAGTCCCCAGCTCCATTGATCCCCAAGGTTCTATCTATGCTAACCCCCCTCAATTACATCCCACTTTAATGAATTCTTCACCGACCTGCACAAGTATACCTCTCTATTCTCCAGCTCCTCCCCCCCACCTGACCCCTTGTTTGCAGATGACCCAATGGCTCGCCCTTTCCTTCCACCTAAAACTTGCTACTCTTAAAGAAGTTCACCATCTACTTAGGAATATGAAGGCAGACAGCTTGCCAGGGCATGACACTCTAGAACCCAGGTTCCTCAAAATTAGAGCAGATGCACTAGCCCGTCCCATTCACAACCTATTTAATGGATGCTTCCTAACATGCTCCATCCCTGATAAATGGAAGGTGTCAGTAGTTGTCCCTGTGCACAAAGGTGGTTCCAACACAGTTGTGGAAAACTTCCAACCCATATCAATACTCTGTCCTGTAGCTAAAATACAGGAGCGGATACTGTATGACCACCTCCAAAATTACCTTGAATGCCATGAACTCCTATCATCTTCCCAGTGCAGACTTAGGAAAAATTGTAGCACCACCACTGCTTTGATCAAGGTCACCATGGACATATATCATGCAATGGATACTGGCCTTGTCACTGGTACAATATTCTTGGACTTGACCAAGGCTTTTGACTTGGTCAACCATGACCTGGTCTTATGACAACTTCTTGTTCTGGGTCTTGATGAGGATGCACTGGCATGTGCCCATTACTACCTCCTTGCATGTACTCAGCATGCCAAATGGGTAGGCTTCCTATCAGAGCCATGACACATCATCCATGGTGTACCCCAGGGCTCTATACTGGGTCCCTTGCTTTTTTCATTTTTTATTAACAAGATCCCTAACAATTGTGGTGGTGACACAGTCCATCTCTACACAGATGATGCTATCATCTACCAATCCTCTTCTGACACAGGGTGGCTCAACCAAATGCTAGCATCTGACTACCACTCCCTTGAGAACTGGTTTACCCACAAGCAACTGGTCCTAAATACAAAAAAAACTAAGAACATGCTCTTTGCCAACTCTACATCTCAAGCACACCCTCCCCTGACTATTCAGTCACTATCAGGAGCTGTCCTTCAATTGGTTCAGACATTAAAATACCTAGGAATCACCCTGGACCCCTCCCTTTTGCTGGAAGTACATGTCGCAACCCTTACCAAAACTCTCAACCAGAGGCTAGGAGTCCTCTATAGAATCTGCCCATACCTCTCTTTCATGTCATGCCACAAGACAGCAGAGGCCAGTCTCCTGCCTCTCCTCATATACGGTGCCCCATTGTTACTCTCTTCATCGTCCTCACTCCTATCCCACCTTTCTCAGTTATAACACAGAGTAGGTAGGTTTGTCTTGGGAACCAATGCAAGGCATCACCATTGCAATGTCCTGACTACCTTGGGCTGGTTATCCTTTGAGTCTAAGCTTCGATATATTACCCTAAGTTTAATACACAAATTCATCTATTGCTTCATCCCCCTTGCCTATCTGTGATAATCCAATACAAATTCACCCAAACAGCCCTGAGGTCAGCCTCACTGCTCCTGCTATTTGTACCAAACGTGAGATCATTTGCCTACATGGCTATGTCCTTCTGGAACTCTCTGCCTCCCCCAGTCCTGGCCTGTCCCTCCATTACTCAGTTCCAAAGTGCTCTGCTAGCACACCTTGAAGCCCCTACTTGTCCATGCTTTTGGTAACACTCTAAGTTTACCGGCTCTTCACTGACAGCTAATATTGACTCCCAAGAACTACCTCTGCACCACTGTCTCCATTCAGTTATGTTGTGGACAAGGTGTAAATAAGCTTGCAGCCTGTACATAGTTTTGATTATCCCATGTCATATTGTACCCCTATTGCATTAATCTGTGTATCTCTGCACAAAGTGTTGTACTTGCTTGCTGAAGTAGCTTTATCCTGTTCAACTTTTATTTCTACTGCTGTACTCGCTGTTGAATGAGTTATCCTGTATAAATGTTGTATCCTGTACAAATGTTGTATCAATTGCTGCCCTATTCAACTGTACTGCTCTTCCTGGGTTGCCCCTGAAAAAGGGACTGTCACGTCTCAGTGGGCTTACCTGGTTACCAATTTTCAATAAATAAATAAATAAATAAATAAAACATGAAGAACTTGAGGTCATACTGAAACCAGAAACATCAGGGTGGGACCTAATCACCAGCACCAAAGGCTCAATAACCAACAAAAAAGCATTGACAGGTACCCCTCTGTAGGAGAAAGGAACAGCCAGAAGACCATTATTGATTACTCTAGCAACTGGTTTGGTGTACAGTACTCGTATCCATTTCTGAAAACTCTCCCCACATCCAATGTGTGACAACACCTGAAAGAAGTAAGGCCAGAGGATGAAATTAAAGGCCTTCTCAAAATCAATAGAGAAAGTTGCTGCTGGGAGATAAATGGCCTGGGCAAAGGACATTGTAGTAAGAGGGAAATTTATATGATCCAAGCTGGGCCTGCACTTCACAAAGCCAACCTGGGACAGATGGATAAGTTGGGGGATCACCACCACCAGCTGAGATGCTACAACTTTCACCAAAGCTTTACAATGCATGTTGTTAAGGGAAATGGGGTGGTAGTTGATGCATGACTATCTTTATCATTTTGCAGGATAACCGTGATAATGACCCATCACAGTGAAGGAGGGAGTGCACCAATGTTAACGGCATGCTGAAACATATTCGGCATCGCTGGGCAACTCAGTCAGGAATGCGTTGATATAAAACAGCAGGGATATCATCATCATCACCAGGGGCTTTAGAAGGGGAAAGGGCTTTAATGGCCTTGACCGCCTCATCTACTGTGATTGATTTGTCCATGAAACACTGCTCTTCCTCCAAGAGATGAGGAAAGGGCATAGCTGAATGAAAGGAGGAAATGTTTTGAATGTCAGGGGACTTAAGAGCACAATACAAGTTTTGGTAAAAGAGACACATTACATTATTGATAGCCTTATTGTTGTTGTGAATGGCACCATCCTTGTCCTTGAGAGACAGAATATTCCTGCCAGACTATTGAACCTGAAGGCAGTGATTGAACGGTTTCCCCACCCATTCCTACCCTCCCTGTATCGATGTTTAAGATGAGCTAGGGCCAGCTCAGCCTGCCTGGACAGGAGTTTATTGAGAGGGTACTTGAAGCGAGTTATGTCAGCTCGATTCTTAGATGAGGTATCAGAGCCATCCTTGCAGGCCTCTTCTTTTTGGCATAGCTCCACTTGTAGATACCTTTCCTCTTGCTGCTGCATCTTCTTCTGATGGGCTGTGAAGCTAATATTGGTCCCACACAGGTAAGCCTTATAAGCTTCCCACATAGACTCAGAGGAGTCATCAGATACCCCGTAAGAAGCAAAGTGAACTGATGTTTCATAGCCACATGCTACTTAAAGAGCAGGTCTGTCAGGAGCAGGGGGTCGAAGCACCAACTAGAAGATAGAGAGCAAGCAGGCTGTTATCACAGGGATGAAGAAACCATAGCATGGTCAGAGAAGACAATATTGCTAATGGAGGCTGAAGTCAATGCCAGCCTTAAGTGTTATGATATCAGTCAATAACCAATGTGGCTATAAAACTTGTGTATAGGGAAAAAAAAACAAGAATGCTCTCTGGCTGTAGGATTCAGAATGCACCAGCCATCAGTCTGGGAGTCATCTTGCATCAAAAGCTTAAGTGCTTGAAGGGCAGGCTGGGGGACCTTAATGCCGGGGAACTTTGGTCCAAAACCATGTCCTAAGGCAAATTAAAGTCTCCTCCCAACAGAACAGGAAGCTTCTGAGGGTTGAAGTCTGCCATGTTCTGGGCCAGTTCATGAAAGAAATCCAGATCAGATTCATTGGGTCCACAGATGGCCCCCAGGAGAAACACCATGAATAGAGTTTTTACCTGCACTATGGCCCACCTACCCTGAAAATAGGATTTGTGGCCTAGAATCCATGGAAGACATTTGTGAAGTAAAAGTGACATTCCCCACTTCCTCCTGGAATAGAAGGAATGCAACTCTGAAACCATCCATTCTTGTTTCAGCTTCATGGCCTCATCTCCTGGAGGATGGCAACCACTGCTTCCTGCTTTCTTTTTTTTTTAATTGACTAAACTTTATTGAAGATTTTCAATGAAAAATACAACATTACTGTTTGACAATGCACATAAAACACAACACAGAAGAACAAGAGAACACCAAAATAACAAACTAATAAACCCCTCCCCCAGAGCAGGAAATGTCATATAGTCCACAGGAGTCCCAAGTAGATAAAAAAAAAAATAGAATAATGGCAAAATACTGAACAGGCTATCAAGCATAAAAGACTAGAGAAATGCAAGGATAACACCAAGTAATAGCAAGGAGAGAAGGACCCCATATGAAGTGCCTGAAACTAAATCTAAAAAAATCCCTCGGCCGATTGAAAAAATACTTTATCCTACAGATATTGTTAGTAGGGTGAAAAAAGGTTACCATATCTCTTTAAACACAGACAAATGGTCTGCCATGCTGGCAAGCATTTTCTTCGCTTGTAAAGCAAACAAAATTTCCTTGTATCACTCTAGATAAGTACTGTAGGTGTAATCCAATCACACCAGTGCCACAAAATAATTTTCCTAGCACAATCTGATATCAAAGCACTATGATTACTTTGTCGGCCCATCAGTTTGTCCTTATACAATCCCAAAAGGCAAATTTCAGGAGAAAAAGCCCATTCAAGTCCCAATAAAGGATCAGGGTGACTACATACCTGTATGGAGTCCCAAAAAGGCTTAACTTTCTTAGATTCCCAAACAATATATAAGAGTGTACCAGATTCCTTAGAACAATGTGTACACTGATCAGATAGTGCTGTCTCCATTTAAAATAATTTAACAGGAATGTAATAAAGGTTATGTAAAAATTGAAATTGCATATAGCAATACCTGTCTTATTTAACAGATCCAGGATCAAATGGTTTGATACCTTTTATTGGACCAACATAGATGTTACAAAAAGAAAACAATGTCTAAGCTTTCGGACCAAACAAGCCCTTCTTCAGAAACTTATGACAATTGTTCCGAGAGTCCCAATCTGTTAACACCCAGATCATACATAAAAAAAAACAGAAACAATTCTCATTGGTTAGAAGTACTTAGTTCAAAAAATCACAAATTTAAATGGAATGAACAGCCTCCCATTAGCTTGCTATTACTGAGAATCTTTTCAAGGTCAATCCATTAGACAAGTTGAACACTCAAGAAGGCAAACCTTGTAACTGATATTATTAATGAATGTATATGTTAGGAGAATACATACAAAATTAAAAGCAATACCTTAAGATTTAATACCGCAAATGTCCAAGTTAAAACTTGATAGTACTGTATAATAAAAAACTGTGCAACAGAAATTTATGTATGGAAATAAGTGGTGAATAAGAAAAATGTACCTGGTATGAACAACTGTTTAAAACATTCAACCAGAATTAAACTTATCTGGAGGTATTTTCTAAACTATTCTCTCAACCAGTTAACACAATCCATAAACATTAAAACTTACAGAGTTGCAACAGTAATTTTTACAAGATAATATCAATTGTCAGTATTATTGCCAAATTAAAAAAATATATATATATATCTCAAGGACCACCTAGAAAATGAGTTCATGCATCTTAAAATGTTAGAATCTGTATAAATCCCCCCCTGGAATTGAACTGCCCCCCGAAAATATAACTGGAGAAGAAGAGTATATTCACTATATAATTACTGGTGACTCTAAATATCAACTGGATTACGATACCGATTAAATGCCGTAATAACCAGATTTTGGATCATTACAGTCCAAGAAGCTGAAATAACCCAAAATATGGTTATTACAGCATTCCAAAGTACTTTCACTTTTCCTCGATTCCTGTAGCATGACCCAGTGGCATCCTGGGTAATAAACAATAATGTTGAATTTATTCAAAAACACCACTGCTGAGTGCAAAAAACATGTCTGGTTTAGTGGCTTACTTTACTTTTCTGAGCTTTTTTGAGACAGAAAAAGCTGCCACTTGTAGAGACAACAGAGTGAGTCATTTGGCAGCTATGACGCAAGCGTTAGTGAGCGTAGCCATAGCAACTCGCTATCGCTTGCATCCACTGTTCACAAGCCACCGAGTGACTCGCTTTGCTGTCTCTATATGTTAAAGTCTTGATGCTGGGCCAGTGTTGCTGTCAGTTCTACCTCCAATGTCTGGGACTCATCAGGGCCCAAGAAAGAAGTGTCAGGAAGGGGAGCTGCCAATGCTACAACAGCCCATGACACTGCTGGTGGTACTTGAGGAGGAGGATAGGTCATAGAAGTTGAAAGGGATGGAAAATCAGCCCATCTGCTGAGTGTAGGGTATTGGAAGGCAGTCAGCTTCTCTGTAACAGAAAGCAAAGGGGAGTCCTCTGAGGAATGGGGTGAATTCCTGCTGCAGCTTCTGCTCCTACGGTGGCTAACACAAAGCTTTCACTGGTCCTTAATTTTATGACAGCATCCTCTGTTGACCATCTGCCAGCTGTCATCCACCTGGGAACTGTATACTGAGGAGACTACCTGTGATTGCCCTGGTGGCCCTGCCACAGCCAACAGTGGAGTACAGTCTATGGTGATGGGGCATTCTGAGGACCCGTTAGAGCCCTGCTGCATTGGAGATTGCTGGCAACAGGAAGACCAGCACTGATGGACATACTGTTCTGCCGACTCCAGAGTCTGGAAGTCATTATGTACTCCATTTTGTGTAATTCAAAGAATGGCTGGGTACTGCATACTATATGTAGCCTGAGGCAGCCAGCAGATGACAGACATCAGTGAAAGCCCTCCACTGAGAGAGTTCCATGGAGAAGTCCTTGAAAACTTGAATATGGTGTGCTTGCCCGACTAATGGACCCCTTTCTCTGGCCAATAGTATAACACATTCTTTATCCATATACAACAGAAAATGGACCAGTATAAGCCATGGCTGCTCACCTTCCCAAGGTTGAGGAGCTAAAGATCTATGTGCTCTTTCCAGTTCACATGCAGCAAGGCCTTGGGATCATAGTAGCATGGAGAGGACACACTGCAGAAAACCAATGTAGTCTTTCCCCTCGACCCCCTCTGGGAAGCTGATGAACTTTAAATTGTTCTGGTGGCTATGGTTTTCTAGACCTTCAACCCACCTCCTGGGGGTACAGATGAGCCCATCTTGCTCTCTAAGTCGGGCCTGCATTTTTCCAAACCAGGCTCTTGTTGCTGAGTTTTCTTGACTGATGACACCTTTTTAATCAGACCGGTGACTTCTAAAGCTGTCTGTGCAGAGGTCAAGAGAATTTCAGCCATGTCCAGGAACATCTTGGATAGCATGGTCTCAATCCTGGCAATGCCCTCAAAGACATGTGAGGGAGGGACAGGAGCCTTCACCATCTTGCTGATAGGGGACGGTCGAGATACTGGGAAAGCTTGACAACTAAGACCATTCAAATAACTTAGTGGAATTTATTTATTTATTTATCGAAATGTTTCACCAGGAAAGGCACACTGAGCAAAAACATGCTCATCTCTCAGTGCGACCTGGGGGGAAGGGTTACTGAGGAGAGCAACTGAGTACATTGATACATGGAAATTAAATTACACATTAAAACATGAACTAGGAGTAACATAGGATACTTGCAACAAAGGAATTTACACATTGGTACATGGGATGACAGAAAGTTGTACAAGGAATAATAATGACATAGGTTATAAAATGTAACTATATACTGTACATGTCAGTTACTAATCTACGCTAACATGTTAGACAGAGAAATGAGGCTGGAAGTGCAGTAGGGAGTAAGTGCAAAAGTTGGTGCTTATATGCCAGCATTTATAGCTGTTGCTAAAGCCGCTGGTCAGACTGCAGGGATCTAGGATGGGGCAGTAGGGCGGCGGGAGAAAATGTGGGGGGAAGAGAGAAGGGAGAAGGTTAGGTAAGGTGGGAAGGTTAGGGAAGGTGGAAAGCTGAGGGCAGGGGGAGGTCAGATACATGAGCAGTTTACCATGTAAAAGTTTGTCAGGGCTGAAGATATGGAATGCCTAGAGAAGGAGTGATGGATTTGTGCCGGCAGGTCATTCCAGAGCCTCGGGAGCTGGTAGGAAATGGCCAATTGGCCTGCAGTGGTCTGCTGGTGAGGGATTACCATCAGCTGGGAGTCAGTAGATCTAAGGGCATGAGAAGGGGCTGGGGGGAGATAGGGAGGAGGAGAGGTAAGGTGGAAGGGACCCGAGCCAGAAGTTGAAAGCAAATTTTACACTATGGAGTAGATGCCAGCTGTCAAGGGAAGGGAAGGCCAGTGCATGGTAAAGTTCACAGTGGTGGGTGCGATGGGGGCATCAAGGGTAAAGCAGCAGAAAGCATTGAAGAGGGGGTCCAGCCTGGATAGAGTAGACTTAGGAATGGCACTGCAGACTACATCACAGTAGTCGAACGTAGGAAATATAATTTTTTGCACAATTTCGCATCTTACCGGTAGAGGGAGGCAACTATGGTTCCTGTAGAGAGTGCCGAGCTTGGGGTGCAGTTTTTTCAGCATAGTATCCACATGGGCAGAGAAGGATAGATGTAGGTCAAGCCAGACACCAAGGTACCTAAAAGTTGTCACGTCCTCAAAGACTGTCCCGTCAAGGGTGTGGAAGTTCAGGGGTAAGGTAAGTCTGGATAGTCTCTGCCTAGTGCTGAAGGTCATGTAGACTGTCTTCTTGGCATTAAGGGAGAGTTGGTGGGAGCCAAACCAGAGCAGAACTTTGTTGAAATCAGCCTGAAGACTGGTAGCATCCTCCTCAGGGGTACAGCCAGAGGTAAAGAGGTCTGTGTCATCTGCATACATGTGAATAGAGGTAGATAAACAGGTTTGAGGCAGGTCATTTAGGAGGATGGAAAATAGAATGGGGCTGAGTACTGAGCCTTGGGGACATCAGTATCTATTGGGAGTGGAGGAGAGGTGGAATCAGCAATTTTTATGGACTGAATTCTGCCTTCCAGGTATGCTCTGAACCAGTTGGTGGCAGGCGCGGGTAAACGAGCTTCAGAGAGACAGGATAGCAACGGGGGTGGGAGACAGTGTCAAAAGCTTTGAATAAGTCAACAAAGATGGTTGTAGTAATAAGACATTTGTCCATCCCAGAGAGGATAGTGTTAGAGAGTCTTATGAGGGAAGTGGCGGTAGAGTGGTTCTTCCTAAATCCAGACTGGAAGGGGGTGAAGAAGTTGGATTCTAAGAGTAAACTGGAGAGTTGAGAGAGCATGAGGTGCTCCTGGAGTTTCACAAGAGTGGGGAGGAGGGAGATGGGGTGGTAATTGGCCATGGTGGTGGGGTCCCCTCCTTTGGGAAGTGGTAGGACTGTGGCGTGCTTCCACGCTACAGGAACTGATTCAGAGGCAAATGATAGATTAAGCAGGGCAGCTAGTGGAGCTGCAATTGCAGGGGCAGATAGGTAGAGGAGTTTGGGGTCCAACCCATTAGAGGACTCCCATGGAAGGGTTAAGGGTGAGTAGGGCATCAAGAACTTCCATCAGAGAGATGGTCCCGAAGTGGAAGGTGTTTAATCCAGGGAGTTTGGTAGCTTCAGCATGGTGGGAGGGTGGAGCTACAGTTGGTAGGGAGGCAAGAGCATAGTAGCACATGTGGTGAAGTGTGAATTGAACTCAGAGGCAACTGCAAGTGGGTCTGAGTGAAGAGTACCATTTGAGAATGGAAGGGGGGTGGGATTTGTCAATGGGGGAAGGGAGTGGATAACCTTCCAAAATTTTGAAGGCCTACGTAGATTGCCATTGAAGGTAGAAATACAGTAAAGTATTCAGCTTTAGCCAGTAGGGTGGCCTTGGTGCACTTGTTACAGAGCATGTGGTAGGTGATGTTATCACTTGGGAGGAGCGTAGACTTGTAGGTTTCCCATGCTTTGCCCCGAGCATTTTGGCACGCTATTAGTTCTAGGAAAATCAAGGGAAGGTGTGTACCTCAGACCCTGATGTGTCGCATGGGGAAATTATTACCCCAGATGCTGAGGAAAATGTTCCGGAAATGTATAAGGGCATCATCTATGTTATAATTACTATGGTGAGAACCCCAGTTTGCATGAGCTAATTCATCCAGAAGTGGGGTAATGTTCAGAGATTTGTAAGACCATTGCATTAGAAATTTGGGGAGGATTTAAGGTGATGGATTTTGCGGACTATGTAAGTGATGTGGTGGTCGCTTATAGACTCAGGAAGTAAGCCGGCTTTGATGACCCAGTGGGGGTGGGAGGTGAGGGCCCAGTCAATTTGGGAGTGGTTGCCAGTCTTGTGGTTTGTGCATGTAGGTTCTGAGATGACCTGGGTAAGACTGAGGGCTGCAATCTCTGAGCGAGCTTTGTTCAAAGAGAGGGATGGTCAGTTGTGATTAAAATCCCCCATAATACAAAGTTCACCAGATGGGGCTAGGGAGGCTAGGTGGCTTAGAAGAGGGATCTATTCATTTGGTCAGGGTAGCAGGACCAGGAGGATGGGCTGGAATCTTCTGGTGGGTCTGAGGCGGTGGCTGATGGTGCCGCTGAGGTCCAGAGGTGCCGCTCGGGGCTCTGTTGGGATCTGTAGCCGTCTACAGCAGAAATAAACAGATTCAAATGCACCATGCAACATTCACTACAGCCATATTATACCACAGTCTGGCAGTGATGCCTACAGAGTTGGATGGGAAAAAATACAGGTAGAGGAGAGCCATCTTGTCCAACATCCAAGCCACACACGCACTTTTAAGGTGTTTAATTCAATTTGCATTTAAAGAAAACAAACCACACAAGTTGGAAAGTATCTCCCTTTTTTGTGCAATGTTTAGGTGGTAAGCTGTGCTGGATTTACCTAATATCATGCATATTCTTTTGCGAAGATTTTAAAAAGTATTGTTACATTTAGTGTGAGTGAGATGACAAGCAGAATTAAGCACCAGCTGGCCCATCAGTGCAGTGGTAGCATTATCACTTGTGAAGATTGAAACCCACATACAGGCCTTCAGAAGCTGGCCAAGTGAGGAAAGACTAAACATCTGAAGGACTGCACTCCTTTCTGGGAGAAGGAAGATACTGTCCCCACTGTATGACTGCCACCTGGTGGAGACCAGGTGGAAGCACAGCTGGGAAGCATAATAGAGGGGAGGGGTAGTCACTTGACATCCCATACAAATGTGAATAATTGCACACAGGTGTGCACATGTCATTGTATGCTGGCACCCTTGGGGAGAAAATCAGGGGAAAGTAGAAAATGCCCAGCATGCCCTATGGTGTCAGTGGCTCCCCCTGCGGGCTGTCACACAACCAACATGGTTGACTACAAACCAAAAGATATGGTCCTGGGTATGTGCTGTGGGTGACCAGTAAGTCTGTAAGAAGGTTGATGATGAGGTAGATAAATGCCGTCGGACAGAACCTAGGAGTAAGAAAAAACTCTGGAAAAAATGTAATACAGTACCATGTTTTCTTTAATCAGATTACCTCCACAACCACATTGATTTGCATATCCATGATTCTTTGAGCTGGCTTTAAAGCATTTGATAGCATTTATTGAGTAATACAAAGACAAAATACAGAGTCTAAAAATGTAATATTATTACAGATACAGAAACAGCCATCATGAGCAATAACACTAATTAAGTTCAGTATAATAATATAATAAATATGTTTAGCTATTACAACAGTAGCAGTTTCATCTAAGAAAAGAACAGATAATGTTTAGTCTTTCTTGTAAACCATAATGTACTGTACACCATCAGGGATCATTCAGCAAACTAGTTTATCAGAAAATGAAAGAAGGGGGCCATATTTTCTGGAACACTGACAATTTTTATTAGTTAGATAACTTATATTCTCAGTAGTAGCTGTCTAGCCCATATATTTTAGCCATTCCAGCAAACAAAGTACCTTAGGGTCTATCCATCTTACCAACAGCTTCCATTTAAGGGTCACAACAGCAGTTATGGTCCCCATCTGTCTAGGTCTGCCAATGTAACACAAGGAAGATGTGTTCCACAATATAAGAAGCATGGGGTCCTCAGGAACTGTCACTCCCACAACCACTGAACAGCTTCTGCATACTGTACACTCGACCATTATCTCTTTAATTATAGAACAGGCCCATAAAATATGTGACAGGGATGTGTGTTTGTTAGTAAACTTCTAATAGGGTCCATGAGCTAGTACCGCTATATATTTTTTTTCTAATCTATCTGGAGTATAACACCTATGCAGTATTTTGAATTTAATTAGCCTTCCTTGAACATCTTTATTGACTGCATAGGTATTTGCACAAAGCAACTTCTAAACTTTCTCAGTGATCCCCATACCCAATTGATTTCCCCAAACTTTTTGCAACTTCATGGTTGGGTCAGGATTCGTGTAGATAGCACCATGTACTGCCTGCTCACACAACCTTTTCCTTCTGCTAGTGACATTGTGCTTTCCCAATAAGGTTGTACTTTAAGGGCCAGTATTCAAAAGTGCACCTGGCAATGGCGCAAGTGGTCGCTCTGTGCAACTGAGTTGCACTGGAGCAACAAAGGGATATATTCAAAGGAGATGTGCCATGGCTCATCTCATCTGAATATACCACAAAATGCCTGTAGCACAAATATAATGCACCTGTGCATCCCCCAGACAGGTCTGAATACCAGGAATGGGAAATGTGCCAGCACATCAGAGGTAAGCCGTGCGCAAATTCCTGATATTCAGACACCAATATGCAAATGAGCCATGATGCATGCAAGGCGTAAATGGGTCCATTTACATGTCATTATAGCCCCATTTGCATGAGTTGTGCAGGGCTGGCCAGTGAAATGCACCTGGCACCCTGGCCAGCATGTGGTTCCAGTACCAGGCATCGCAGTAGTACCCCCACCCCATCCTGTAACACCGATTGCCATTAAAAAGTAGTTTTAAAATCCCTGGTGGTCCAGTGGTTCCCCCCTCCCTGCCCATAACCATGATCACCCGAAATAACTTGCTTCAATTCCCTGGTAGTCTAGTGGCGGCCCCTCCTCATCCCAAAACCCCCCAATCACCCAAACTAATGTTTTTCAATTCCCTGGTAGTCTAGTGGTACCCCATCCCCATCCCATAACCCCAATCACCTGAACTAGCACTTTTCAATTCTCTGGTAGTCTAGTGGTACCCCCTCCCAACCCATAACCCTAATTGCTGTTGTTATGTTTAATTTCCTGTCCCTAGTAGTCTAGTGGTACCTCCTCCACACCCATAACCCCGATCGCCATCATAACGTATCATTAAATTCCTTGCTAGTCCAGTGGCCCCCCAACACCCCCACCCACGTAGGACCACCAGCCCACCCAGCTCCCTCCTGGTCATTGGTGGGCAGCACACCCACCTGCATACCTCCGCTGCTTCCCGCCAAATGATAGCCTTACAGTATGTGCTGCAAACTCATTGGTCCACACCGTGAACCAATGGGCATGCAGTGCATACTGCAATAGTCATTCACAACTTTGTGAATGAATGACTTCATTCAAAAAGTTGTGAATGACTATTACAGTATGCACTTCAAGCCCATTGGCCCACAGTGTGGGTCAATAAGCTTGCAGCACATACTGTAAGCTGTCATTCAGCAGGCAGCAGCAGAGGTATGTGGGTGGGTATGCCACCCGCTGATGACTGTGAGGGGAGCTGGATGGGCTGGGGGTCCTATGTGGGTGGGGGATGCCACTGAATTACCTGGGAATTTAATGATATGTTATGACAGTGATCAGGGTTATAGGTGCACAGGGGGGGTACCACTAGACTAACAGGAAAAGGAACTCAAACATAATGATGGCAATCAGGGTTACAGGTGGGGAGGTGGGTACCGCTAGACTACCAGGGAATTGAAAAAAAAAGTTATTTTGGGTGATTGGGGATTTGGGATGGTTAGGGGGTACCACTGGACCACAAGGGAATATTGTGGGTGCTTCTATATGGTGTTCTTGGGGGTGGAAGCCACCCACAGCTGGCAGCTGCTGTGTTGTGCATTACATTACGGCAGCTCGCCTGTGGGTGGCTTCCACTTGAGCATGTTTTTTCATGCTCAGTTTTGTGCTCTGGTATGCGGCACATCTCTGGGTTGTGCTGGCATATGCCCTGCACATCTCAGCCGAATATCGAGATGTACCACATATGCATGGGTATGCCCCCTGGAGAAGTGTCACATACATTATCTTTGAGCTGTGGCTCATCTGGAATTGTGCTGCACAAATCCCCTTTTAAACATTGCCCCGGGGGTGCATTTCTGGGGCTGTGCTGGTGCAACTCAGTTGCGCCAGGTGCAATTCCTTTGACTATCTAGCCCAAAGAGTATAACTATGGCATGAAATTGGTGTGCTTCTCTAAGCTTTAAGTAGATGTGAAAGTGGATAAAAGGCAAAGATAATTTCTCATTCAGAGTAGCAAAGAGTGTAACATGCCTGCTTATTTGTCAATCAGCTCTTAATTATATCTAATTCCCTTACACTTCCAGATTTCATTTTTCATAGGTGCTTTATTAAAGATATTCTTGGGATTTGACCAAAGTGGGTCATACCAAAGGGTAAACTAAACTTACATTCCAAAGTTTTGCTAACCTTTGTATAAATAGTAGTCAGGATGGTTGGAGGAGAGCATAATTGATCTGATAAGTGGTTAAAGAGTTGATCTAATGAGAAGCATGTATTTTCTATATTATTCTAATATTCAAGCCATATGAACATTGTAACTATGCTGAATCAAGTTTTGTAGAATAAAGCCTTGACACTGGGGATGCTCACTGGCACTGACACTAATGTGCATGCCGTTATTTTACAAACATTGATTTATCATAGTTACAATGTTCATTTTGGAATGAGGGTTAGTGCAGTCATTTCAGCTCACTCTGTATAATCAATATCCAACTTACCCCATAGTGCTTGCAAAATTCTAAACTCATCCGTGAATGAGTTTACTGGTACCACAGTGCCATGGTTCAGTGTGAGCATGCATTAGCACTGGGCAGCCATACTAGAGTAGGCAATCAGGAAAAGGTGGTTACACAAAAATGACAAGAAATGGTAATAATAAGGCATTCTGACACACACACACACACACACACACACACACACAATGGAGATTCTTTAAAATGGCTGTAGGCATATGTTTGTAGTGGGGATTTTAAACTGAGAACATCTGACTGTCATTTTTTTACTGCAGTATTTTGTGACGTCATTTACTGCAAGTTACTGCATTGCATCACGACTTGCTTCACTGTAGGTAATACAAGTTAGTGAAAGCCTCTGATGATGATTAAGGCAAATAACCAGGTGGGTATTTTAGAAGACAGAGTCAAAAACAAGTACTCTCCTGCAGGAAATGTTCCCTAAAGATCTATAGGTGGTACCAGTATTTGCCACTGTTTTCCAAATAACTATGATCTGATAGTTCAACTTTGGATGGCTATCTCACTAGATGGCATGATTGACATATAAGCAATATGATACCATGGGGTGTGCACTAGACACTTCTAGATCATGGCCAGGGGTGTAGTGAGGCACATGGCTACAGGCTGAGAGCCTTCAGCTCCTGGCTGTGTGCTAGAAGTGTCCAGCACACACCCCTGGAGTGTCTTATTGCACATATTTTTTTTTGTTAATCCTTTTTACCTGTGGTTCCCGATCTGCCTTACATGTCCTGGCATCCTATTCATCTGGCCACTGTCTGGTCCACTTCGGCCCTTAGTAGAGCCCCCACTGCCAATTAACCCTGTGGCTTACCCCCCATGGCAGGGCAGTGGATAGTCCCCCCACTCTCCGTCTGAGACCTGATCCAGCATCCTCAGTGGTACCCTCCGAGGTCAGGCATCCTGTAGACAGCCATCAAGCCGCTATAATCATTCACCATTTTCTCCATTTGCTGGTGGCTTGCATGAGTGAGGCATGCAATGACACCAAGGGGGAAGTGCGCACGCATCCACATGCACTTCCTCCTGGTGCCATGCCCCAACTCACTCCCCAAGCACAGTGCCAGCACATCACCCCCCAGCCTCTGCTAGAGGCCACCAGCATGCCGGCCACTAAATCCCCCCTCGCTGGAGAGGGAGAGCAGTCCCTTGGATGCTCAATCCCTCTCCACCCACCTGGGTCTAGTACAAAATATCGACTCTCATTATCTCGACACAGAAAAGATCGGCTCCTAAATACTGATGCGCTCACAAGATCACCGAAATAAATAATGAAAAATGAATAACTGACAGGCTGTACTTTCCAGGTGTACTTATGAGCGCACTCACACATATTGTATTTGTTTATCTCCTCCTCCATTTCAACCCCCCACGCCATGTGGTTGCACTTGCCCGATCTTTCACAAACATCCTGATCAAATGCTATGTTGCCATTACTGTATAGAAAGGCTGATGTTACCAGTGTTTTGGAATTGTATCACAGAAAACCAGCCACTTGGTTGGATGTTCTAGCTTTGATAGGCTGCTTCCTGCCTTTCAGTACAGAGTCTGGAGACACTGCCTTGTCTAAGCTGCATCGAGTTTGGAAAGTGTAAGAACAGCTGTTGGCAGACTCTTGACTTGCAACAAATACCTTTCCCACTGACAGCTGTGTGATGCTTTTACTTTTGCTGGACTCCGAGGATGCGCATTCTATTATTGCTGGCACTAGTACAAGAAGATTACAAGTAATTAATATTTCTATAATTTACCGTACCTGCTCTGAAATGTAAGTCATCAGGCTGTGGTGCTAGTTTCAGCTCAATAGTTCAAGGCAAAGTTTCCCTTTTTCTATCTTGCTCTCTCCCTGTCGGTCATTCATTTTTCGTTATTTATGTTGCGATCTTGTGAGCGCGTCGATATTTCAGCATCGGTCAATTGATTGTTGACCTTCTAGTAGTTGATATTACATACTGCTCCCACCCCACCAACCACTGGTGACCCGAGTCCATTCCTGAACCTGAGTCTATTATTGCACTTATGAAATGGGCATCTTAGCCATTCATGTGAGACAAAATTAAATTTAAATGACTGAGTAGAAAAAAAGTTATGCGTTTGTCTTCATTTGAAATAAAATGGTTTCTCTGCCTGCGTCAGTGTATTATATATATTTTTTTGAGTTGAGGAGTTTTGTACTAATGTGCCATCCATAGCTGCAGGTTTGCACAACTGGTTGTTTGGAAATACCTTGTGTGCCCCCCCCCACACACACACACAACTTGTTTTGGTGCATTTTTAATATCAGGTGTGAAGAGATTTAGTAAATATGCTTTTTTTTTATTCTGTTGAACTTGAGCTGCCAGCGCTAGAGAAGCCTTCGCTGTGTACATTACTTGGAAAGGAGATTCAGAAGTATGTAAGAAGCAGTCTCTGCTGAGGCATTTCTTTAATGTTTGAGACAGTTGGAATCTACAAATCAATACTTCAAGGTTAGTAACTGTTGAGGTGAAGCAGTGAGTGGGTGGGAGTGAGGGAGCAGCCAGGGGGGTGTAGGATGAGACAGCAGCCAAGCGAGTGGATATATGAGTGGTGGGGGTGCCAGACAGTGGCTGACAGCACTAGCAGTTAGATGGAAAAATATGTAATTAAATCATTTTTGGATTGGGAAATTAGACTGAAAAAGAAAAGGGCAAAAGAGTTATATGCTGCTGTTGAGTGGCCAGCACATTGGCCATTGACAAACAGGATAGCAAGAGAGCGAGTGGGGTGAGAGAGCATGGCAGGCTTTTTTTTTCCCCTGCTTCAATCTTGTTTATTTAAAAAAAATAGAAAAAAAATCAAACTGTGAGGGTAACTGGACAGAAGGTTAAAGGTTCAGAAAGAGACCAACTGATCTGGTGGGTAGTGAAAGAGAGAGCGAGGGAGTTGGTGAGTGGGAAAGAGATCCTGGCAGTCTGGCACACAGATTAAAGAATTGAGTGCTGCATCCAGCTTGCCAGCACTTCATGTTAGCCATGAGCTAGGCACTTTCAGTGCATAGCTAACAACCAATCAGGGGACTCAAAATCCTGAGCCCATTTCATAAGGTGTAATAAGGCATTCACGATCATTGTCCATACCAGGGCACCAGGCCATTTTATTAAGTTATTGCTTTGCCTTCTCATTCCCATGATTGCCCTCATGAGCCAGTCACAGTGTCTGCATCTTAATTTCCCTGGCTTTATAATGTGCATTCCTCTCAGAAATATGGGATTCGTCACAGACAGCTCTCCTTCACTGCTTTGTAAGGAGAGTCACAGGTGTTCCAATTATCATCATAAACGATCAGCTTGAGAGCACCTAACGTTTTCCCATTGGATAATGCTTTCCCCATCACATTGGGCTAATATTCACATGACATGTAATTGCATTTGTGGCTATTAAAAAAATATATATATTCCCCAACTGGATTGGTTTATGATGAGGTTTGAACATTACTCTTGGCAGTGCATTAGCTGTAGTTTCTTAAGGAAGTCTGAATTTGATGCTAGGTTAATATGGTTAAAGTTTATTTGCCAACAATTCTATCATAGCTTGATGTTGGACTTTGGTTACTAAACTATCTCATGGACCTTGTGATCAGTATTAATATCAAAGTCCATTCCAAATCAGAAAAAGTGGAATTATTTGAATGCCAACACTGAGACTAATGCCTTCTTTCAACTTTGTAAATAGTACCTCAGTTAATGCAAAAACTTTTAAAATACATTGACTTGTATGAGTCATCCTGTTGACAGTGGCTCAGACTTGTCCTTAGTCCAACAGGGCTTGCATTCACAAATACTTGAGTTTTGCAACTTGACAAAAATGCACCATAGTGGTGGTTCTTTTTATGGCTGACTCACAGCAAAATTCTAAAAAACAAAACAAATCAAAACAAACAAAAAAAAACAACAACAGCACAGACCCACCAAGAATGTGAAAGAAGATGGCATCCAGTTTCTAAGTCATGGCCCCTTCATACAGATGATCCACAAAAAGGTAATGCATGGAATAGGTCACTAAAAAATAAATAACTTTATTTGTAGCAGAAACATTTGTGAACCAATGTCTAGATCTCCCAGTGCTTTGCACCACTTTGACACTTCATCAGGGGGTAGGCCATGACTATCAGGGGTCTGGGGCCAACTTGGAAAGATATAGGCAGCTATGGGAGAGATGGCATACACCATTCTGTTGGATCTTAGATCATGGCCAAAGTATTTGATCCACTTGGTTCTTTAGAAGGTTTAAAATACACACGAGTCAAAATTTCAAAGGTTAAGAAACAAGTTTATTCTTATTCTGTTACAAAGAATAAAATTATACAGCAGTCTTATTATTCCCTATCAGTGCTAGCTACTCACTTGTCAGCAAGGAGACCAAGATATCAGGTTGCAAATTTTCAGTATTATTGTTTCAGTCTTGTTTTAGTCTCAGCTATTTCACAGAATGCTTGGTCTTTTATACTGTATCTGGCCTCATACCTTGAGTGACCACTAGGTCCTTGGACCCATCATAAGACTAGGATACGGTTTTTACAGAATTTGGGATGTATTTCAAACTTTAAGAATTGTTGGCTAATTCTGATTGGTTGTCCATTCCAGACATGTGAACAACAGCTAAACACTGCATGACCATGTCATAGGAAATTTGACCACTAGATGGCAGTGGTGTTTTGATATCCAGTGCTGGTTTTGCTACAACATAATATGTTGAATGAATCACAATGTCAAGGTTTTGGCTTTAATATAACATCTAAATATAAAATCCTGTTTGAAATTTCAGGCTAAACATACACAAAAATATAAAGAATTATATTTACACATAAAAATAGATTGAAATACCATTATAACTGATTTCTGAAAGTTCATAGATTACCACAGTTATAAGTTAGCTTGAGTTAATGAAAAACATTACATAAAAAGGTGTATAACAGAAACACAGATTATTGCATGATCTATCAGTCCCCACCTTGATACCAGCAAAGCAAGGCCTTATGATTACATTATGTTGATCAAGCATGCTGTTTGCAAAAATGTAATCTTTTTTTTTATTTTTAAGTGTGTATCTTAAACAGCATATTATGCATATAAGGATGAAAATGAGAACAATTAAGATTTTAAAAGTCACTTTTGGTAAACTGTTGGTAAGGAAAATACTATCATCTCCATCATGAAGTAGTTCATCCAAATCATTTTCAACCTTATGTACATTATTACTGTTTTTAATGAGGGGTGTATCCTTATGGTCTAGCACAGATTGTAAATTTAAGGACAAGGCATCAATATGCACATTGAAAACAGGTATATGCCCATCAGTATTTACTTGGTGGTCAGATTCACTTTGAATGACAGACTCATCACGTGTTGGGACAGGGGATATCTCAGTTTGGCCAATTATGGTATGCTCATGAGGGGTTAAATAAAAATTTGTAATGATAACATCACAAGAGAGGGACCCATAAAGGTTTTTCTTATAATTAGTAACAATACAGTACTGCCCCTCCATATTATATACTACTTTGTCAGTTGGCAGATGCCATTTAGTAAGCTGAACTGGAAAGGAGCTTGTGAGGTTCATTTGCATCTGGCTAGTTGCTCTGGTGTTTGTATACCCCTCAGGCATGAAACCACAAATGGAAGTAGCAACGCTGAACACATCACATCTACACACATATCTTTAGCCCTTTTACAGAGCAACATGCAGTAAGTGGGGCTCTCGACATCTGCATGGCAGAGTGGAACACTAAAATCTAGGCATTCCTTGTTCATGTCTTCCTCTAAGTAGTATGCAATGGAGTGGACAGTGGCCAATTTATCAGATATTAAGGTAGCAGGGTCAAGGACAGAAAAAAAACCACAATGAAGAATTATACATTCATTTTCATTTTATTTAATTTTATTGAAGCATTAGACCATTGAAAAAGAAATCATTTAAAATGGTGACACATGGCATTACATAAAACAGAACCACAATTGATATAACATGACTAAAGACACATAAATACAATATTTACAACATTACATAAAAATACATTTCACAACAAAAGGGAATACCGGTTCTTGCAAACATCATACAGTATATGCTAGGGCATAGAATATTCAGGGTGTCCCTGATCGAGCATGATCCCTGAGTATAACATGGGCCTCTGTTGGGATCTGGCATTACTGACACCTGGTTTTGGGCAGTGCTAAACAAAGGCCTCTGACAATTTGTTTTAACACAAGTCCAGTCTATCCTGCCACACACACAGCCACATGGTGAGCAGTTCCTGTTCATTCTTGTTGAGGTCTGAGATGTGACTATTTTCCACATCCTGCAGTAACTTAGTTAAGATAGTTAAAATATAACCACCATAGGCTGTGCAAATGATCTCTTGACCTTTCCTGTTTGTATTGACTTTTTTCTGTTATTGTCTTTAACCAATTTGGTTATCTTTGCTTGAGCCTCATTAAATGAATTAGCAATGTTGTATATTGTACACTGTGTATTTCTTACGATACAGCAACAGCTGTAAGTCTAGAAAGAGTGGAGTAATATGCACATTTAAACTTGGAGCATAATGTATGATCAGGTGGATGACCAGGCTCACTAAGAAGATACTTCTCCTCATGATGTGATGATATTAGGATAACCACTTGACTAATGACAGCGGCTTCAATGCATCCTGTGTGAATGTCTTGTGACCTGGTTACATATCTCAGGCAACACTATTTGGTCAAGTAATTGAGATGAGGTCAGGGAAGTGCCCTTGTTTACACATCTCATGAGCAAATTGTAAATAATTGTGAAAACGTAGTTCCCATATGATATGCATATTACATGGGTGTCAACGGATGCCAAGCTGAAACTAGCAGCTCCTTTAATCCTTTACTCCTTTAGTCCTCTCCTGCCTGCCCGATATAATTTTTCTAAGACCTACCTCTTAAAATGTTACTTTTTGGTCCACCTGCACTGGTAAAGCTGTCAGAAGGCTCCTGGACTCCAGTTCGGCTATTTTTCTCCTGTAACGGTGGCAATTATTGATGCCAAAATACGGCAAAGGTTACCCCACTACATGTCATCTCTGTCACCCGACAAGCCTCCAAAGAAGTCCAAAGGCCACAGCTCTTCCATCAGTAAGCTGACCACTACGATTCTGGAGGCCATCCCACTCTTGAAGAAGAAAGTCCTATCTGAATTGCAGCCGATCAAGGAGGCTTTTTTAACTCTCACTATGGAGCTCACTTCCTTAAGGAAAGATCTTGGTAAAATGCACAAAAGAGTCATGGACGTAGAAGCTTGCTCTCTCTCTCTCTCTCTCTGGAACAATGGAGAGACAGGACAGACCACAGACTAGCCTCCCTGTGGAAAAAAATTACATAAAATGGATCTTAAAATATAGGATCTTGAAGGCAGGATTAGGCACAACAATCTTGTGGTCTTTGACTGGCCAGAATATGCTGAGGGTGCATCTCCTATATCATTTACACAAAAGCTCACGGAAAAGCTTGCGGGGCTATCACCCAATGGCCCAACCAATGTAGTAGAGCATGCCCACTGATCGCTCCGGCCATGACCTCCACTTGGCTCTTTACCTCATCCCCTCATACTGAAGCTCCTTAACTATTTAGATAAACAACATATTCTGTTCAAATTCCAGGAACTACAGTCCATAGCTAGGGAAGGTACCTGGCTTTGAATTGCTCAAGATCTGCCAGTTTTATTGCACCAAAAAAGGGAAGCTTTTCATCCGGTAGTTTAAAAGCTCATCCCTGCAGGCATCAAGTTTAGAATGCTTTATTCTGCTTGTTTGCAGGTTCGTACTACAGGATTCTTGGCATTCATTTGAAGAAGGGGACCAAGCAATGAAAGAGCTTCAGCATCTTTTACCACAGCTCTTTAACGCTGGCTGATTTGTTTTACAGTCTCCCACATGGTTTGTAAGCCTGTGCTCCTTACTTATTAGACTGTGGCTCTGGTTCTTCTTGTGACCATATATCAGTTTTCCACTGTTTTTTTCTGAAAGTCTTCCTGATTTTTCTTCAGTTGCCCTATTGCAATGTTTTTGGCCTCTGCTGGTCTGGGTCCATGCTGGGATTTGTGCACCTCCTCTCTGGATATGGCATTTAATTGGAAACCTTGTCTGGGTTTTCCCATTGGTCATCTTATTGTCACCTTTGATCTGCACAGTGTATGAGATGTACAGCATGCAGCAAGTTGTACCGTTCCATTCCTCGAGGTGGATGCATGAATGAAGTGGTTCTAGGAATGGAGAGGACCTAACTCTGGTCTCCAAGCTACATGAGAACCAGGAATAACTGTTTACTTTCTCTTTTGGCTGCAGACTTTGTGAGACATAATCCTGACTACACTAAGACAATTTGTGTTGGCCCCTCTTTTTGTCTAGCTGGTGCAGTCGTCTCAGACTGTTGCCTGGGTTTTTTTTTTCTTTCCTTCAACTGGCCTTACCCTCTTTATGGGACACTCTTTTCTTTTAGATGTCTGCACACGTGCCCTCAGATGGGCCCCATGTTGTATTTATTTACTTTTTTTAAGAGGCACACCTTATCCACAGAGGTGGGGCTTGAAATGGTGTATATAGTTCATTGTTGTGTAGGTTTTGTATATGGGTTTTATCCGTTGTGTTGGTGGATGGGGGAGGGAGGATTTATGGAATGTTGCTGCTTGATATCGGCCTCATGAACCATATTATTGGGTGGGGGGGTTTACTACTGTGCATGGGGGAGTAATTTGTTTTTCAGGTTTCTGTGTCCTTACTTTACCTTTTTGCCATTCCCTGGCTGAGGATCTTTATTGTTTTACAGCAGTCTCTTGGGATCAAATGGAATTCAGCTGTGGAAATGTTCTCCCTCTTTGTTATCAGAGACTTTCTATTCTATTCTTTTTACTTGACAGGTATCATTTTTCTGATCCTCTTACTTCCCTGAATTCTTGGTTCACATTTCTTTTTTTTTTTTTAAAGGAGTGTGTATTGAGTATTTGTTCTTTGAGGTTGGGGGGTTTAATCTGATTGGATTGGGTGGTGGGTGGGGGTTTGCTCTGGATCGAGGGGGTTAGGTTATTACCAACGTACTTGATCCTAGTTTTTATTACTTGGGCTGTGGGGGAGGGTGGATGTTCCACCACTGGAGGTGCCTCTTTAGTGCGTTGTAACACTTTTATCACCATTTTGTTAAGTCTTGGATGCTTTTAATATATTATATAAGAAATCATGGTGTCAGCCATTAAATTTTGCTCCTGGAATATAAAAGGTACTCATTCTCCCACTAAGAGAGCTAAGGTTTTACTTCATCTTCATAAACTTGAGGTGAATGTTTGCTTTTTTACAGGAATCCCACTTGCCTCCATCCCAGTTTCTCCTGTTCTGGCATTCCTGGGTGGGGAAGGCTTTTGGGGTGGGTGTGGACTCATGAAAAAGGGGGTGGTTATTTTGGTGACACAAAAGATGTCTTTCAGGCTGCTCCAAGAATTACGGTACCCCCAGGGCAGGTTCTTTCTTTTGTAAGCCTTGTTAGGCCATCTGAAAATCATATTAGGGGCTATTTATGGCCCTACATTAGATGACCCTACTTTCTTCACTACCTTAATGGAGTTGATAGTGCCATGTTCTTTCTTACCTGTGCTTCTGGGAGGGGACTGGAACTCAACTTACTGTAATGGCCTTGACAGATCCTGTTCCAGCAGCCTTTCTCTCTCCCCAGGTCAGTTGCCTCTGCATGATATGATGGACTCCATGGGTCTATTGGACCCCTGATGTGCACTCTACCCCACCCAGCAGGAGTACTCTTTTCATTTGATTCCCCATAATACCTTTTCTAGGATTGATTACTTTCTGTTGGGGATTGAGCACCTTTCTGGAGTCTTGTCATGTCATTATCTGACTAAAGTGATATCTGATCATCACCCTACTCTTCTCCTGTTGTTTCTCTCTCCCTTGCAAGATTGGGATAAGGTATGGAAACTCAGTAATCAACTACTTAAATCAGATTCTCTGGTTCAACATATACAAATGTTCATCTCTTCTTTTTTGGAGGCCAACTCCCCTTTTATGCTCAAGCTTGATTTCTTATGTGGGGCTTTAAAGTGCCCCCTTTGGGGCAAACTTATTCATTTGGCCTCTAAGAGGAAGAGATTAGCTTCTCAGGAGATGTCTTCCCTTCTGGGCCAGATTAGAGTCCTGGAGAGGTATCTCTCCCCAGCATCTTCTCCATCTGACTGGGAACAGTTAGAAAGCCACCGGTCAAAATATCACACTCTGCTGGGGAGAAAGTGGAATACTTGATTTTGTGCTCTAAAATTAAATATTTTGACCAGGGTGAGTGGCAGGGAAACTACTAGCTTTGTGCCTGCACTCACAGGCCTCAGCTAGGATAATCTTCTCTCTTCATAATGCTTCAGGTCAATTTCTCACTTCAGCCCTGGATATTGCTGCTCATTTTCAAGAATGCTATAAATCTCGCTATAATCCACCTTCCTCCCCCTTCTCCCTGTCCCAATTTGAGGTCTTCATGCAAGACATCATGCTTCCTTATCTGGACCTTCCCCAAATAGACTTATTACAAGCCCCATTGACCTTGTCTGAAATCCTGACAGCTATTGAATCCTTGCCATCAGACAAATCTCCTGGTCCAGATGGTTATACTACTAATTTTTTATAAAATGTTTAAACAACTGCTTGCACCATTCCTTTTAAATACTTTTAATTATATCTTTCAGAATGGTCTCTCTGATCTATCCCTTATGGAAGCTACTATTGTTGTCCTACTGAAACCCAGTCGGGACCACCTATTGGTATCAAACTACCAGCCAATATCCCTTATCAATATTGATTTTGAAATTCTCATGAAGGTATTAGCTAGTAGACTGAACCGGGTCTGGCACCCTCTCATTAGTCAGGAACAGGTCAGTTTTGTGGTGGGTCGGCTTTCCGCAGACCATCTGTGTAAACTTGTTTATCTCATTTCTGCATCCAAGGGACTCCAATGTTCCTTCTGTCCTGCCATCCCTGGATGCAGAAAAAGCTTTTGACAGGGTTTCATGGGACTACCTGTTTCATTTATTGCCACATTCCATATTCTCCAAGCTTCATTCAGTGGGTAAAGTTGCTCTATTCTTATCCCTTGGCTTGAATTTTGTGCAAGTGCACTTTGTTCGCCACTTTTACCCTTTACTAAGACACCCAGCAGGGCTGTCTGCTTTCCCAATTTCTATTCAACATATTTTTAGAGCCTTTAATTAAGAAACTCAAGGCTTCCCATCATGTTCTTGGCATCCCCATTGGAGTGCACCAATACAAACATTCTGCTTATGTGGATAACATACTTCTGCACGTCACCTCCCCAGCTATGTCCCTGCCCACTGCCCCTGGATATTATCAAATAATTTGGTTGCATTTCCAATTACAAACTAAATTTGCCCAAGACAGAGGTGATGCTGCTTAACAGCACTACCCTGTGGTCTGAAGTGGAGCACCTAGGTCTGGTTTGGGTCTGGGATAAATTTAAATGCTTGGGCATCTATCTCACTTCCTTGCTTAGAAAGATGAAACAGTATAATCTCAATATAGTGGTCACTTGACTAAAGACTGACCTGGGCTGTTGGGCCCTTCTGCCTATCTCCATGTGTGGTCATTTAAACATCATAAAAATGAATGTATTGCCTTGTCTCCTATACCCACTACAGATGTATAATTTTGCCCTACCCAAATCCTGGTTCCTTCAAGTTAACAGACTTATATCCTCTTTTATATGGTATAGCAAGGCTCCTAGGAGAGCTCTCTTTAAACTCATACACACTAGAGATCAGTGAGGCCTACAGGTGCCCAACTTATGCCTATACTATTTGTCCATTAATTGCACCAGCTTTTTTTACTGGCTCCAGCCATCCACTGAGGATATTTCTCATACATATGCTCCATTGTGGCTGGAGAGAGAGAGAGAGAGAGGTTATACTGCTCCCAACTCAGTCTAGATTTATTTATTTATGTTATTTATTTAAGCAATTGGTAACTGGGAAAGGCATGCTGAGCCGAGGCTCGACTCCAGGTGTGACCCAGGGGAAGGGGGAGTGGGGAATACAACACATGAACTACAATAACTGAAACAATAATACAGAATGATGCAAATAACATGAGGTGGACAAGCAGTTTCGTAACAGTAAGATTAAAACACATGGAACAGTTAATATTGCAGCAAGCATTAGTGCTGAGGTTGGCAGACTGAGGTGGCACAGTGATGAGAGCTGCTTAGTAAGTGCTTTGGAGGCAGATGTCAAGTAGGCCAGCAATGAGGAACTGGACTTGTTCATTTGTCACAGAGACAGGGTGGGGGATGGAGGAGGCACAGTTGGTTCTTGACAGCAGTATGAGAGGGGGAGTTCCTGACAAGGGGGGGTTTGTTCCAAAGACTGGGTAGCTGAAAGGAGAAAGCTGCCTTGCCAGCTAGTGAGGACGGATGGGGCAGAGTGAAGGATCTTCCATTTCTATGCCTGAATTCATAGTGGGAGTGAGGATCAGCAGTGAGCGTATCCATTAAGGTAGGAGGGAAGCATGTTATACAGGAATTTAGAGATGAAGCTGAGGAAGTGTACATAGCATCTGTGGGACAGTTGGGAGAGTCCAAAAAGGGAGTAAACATTACAGTGGTGAGGGTGAAGGGGGAAGTTTGTTGCAAAATGGCAGGAGTTGAGTAAGGTGTCTAGTCTAGACAGGGTGGTTGTGGGGGTGGAGCAGTAGATGACATCTGCATAACTGAAAATAGATCAGATCATTTTGGACAGGCTTCACAACGGGCAGGTAAAGGTAGAGAGTCTCTGTGGTGATACAGTGTGCCAAGTTTGGGGCATAGTTTGGAGGTAATGACATTGATGTGCGCTGAGAAGTATAAGTTTAGGTTGAGCCAAATGCCCAGGTATTTGTATTTGGTAACTTGATCAAGTGGGGAGCCATCTAGTGAAGTGATATGGATAGGGAGGGATGATCTGTGTGGTTTCTGTGTTGTACTGAAAACCATGTACACAGCTTTAGAGGTATTTACTTTAAGTTGGTTTTGATTGAACCAGTGCTGAATGTTGTTGAAGTCATTTTGGAAGGTGGCCTGAGCTTCGAGCATTGTAGGACCAGAGGAGAATAAAATAGTGTTGTCAGCATACATGTGTATATTGGAGTTGGTGCTGGAGGAGAGAAGGTTGTTTATGATGATGGAAAAGAGGGTGGGACCAAGGACCAAACCTTGGGGCACACCAGCAGTGATAGGGAGAGGGGGGGGAAATGACATCAGTGATTTTGACAGACTGGAGCCTATTGGAGAGGAAGGATTTAAACCAGTGAATGGTGATGGGGCAATCACTGCTGATTCAAGTTTAAGTAGGGGGGACTAGAGTTGAAAGCCTTAGTCAAGTTGGCAAACACCGCGGCAGTTAGGTGGCCTCGGTTGGAGGCCGTGAGTATGTGATTTGTGACTCACAGAAGGGAGGACCTGGTAGAGTGCTGTTTTCTGAAGCCAGATTTATGGGGAGAGAGGAAGTGTTTGAGGAGAGATGATCTGGCAGTCTTTAGTGGGCAAGGGATTCCAGAAGCTTGGATAAGGTTGAGAGGAGGGAGATAGGTCTGTAGTTAGCAGGCTTGGAGGGGTCACCCCCCTTTGTGTAGTGGATAACACAAGCTGTTTTCCAGGACTGAAGGACAGAACTGGTGGAGAAGAAGAAGTTAAAAATATGAGTGAGGGGTTTGAGGATAGCAGGAGTGGAGATCTAGAGGATCTTGGGGTGGATCCCATCAGGGCTAGATTTGGTGGGGATCAGTGAGCAGAGGGCTTTTAGGACTTCATGTTTGGCTATGGGAGATTGGAAGTTGTTGCTGCTGCAAAGGGGAGTGGGGGTAGAGGAGATAGAAGGAGGGGGCCTGGTTGGGGTGGTGCAGGAGGTGAAGAATTTGTTGAGCGTGTCAGCTGAGTGGTTGAGGTCAGAATCTGGGAGGCCGTTATTTAGAAAGGTTGGGGCATTTAACTGGGCTGGTGGGTCAAGCAGTGAATGCACAACTTTCCAGAATTTGGAGGGGTGAGCGTGGCAGAATTTTGACCTGAAATAGTCTGCTTTAGTTTGTCTGATGGCCTTGGTGCAGCATTTCATAGGGTGTTGTAGATTTGCCTGTTTTGAGGGGTAGGGTGGAATTTAAAGGTGGACCAGGCTTTGTCCCTGTCTTTATATTTGGTTAGGATGAGTGCCGAGATCCAATTGTGGTGGTGCTTCTTTACCCTGAACTTTTTCAGTGGGGCACAGAAGTCCCAGATTTTGGTGAATATGCTTAGGAACCAGGAAAGGGCATGGCCAACATTTTGTGCTATGTACACCTGTTCCCAGTCTGCATGTCTAAGGCTGTAGAGGAGAGGATTTATATCTAAAGCTGTTAGTGGGTGAGAGTTAAGGTACTTGGGGCAGATTTGGGCAGTGGGTTTTCCTGATGCAATAAGTAATGCAATGATCACTTAGTACATTTACTAGAGTGCTGGAGGAGGTTACTCTGTGAGGGTGGGATGAGAGAATCCAATCAATCAGAGAATGGTTTTGGGAATGAGGATTATAGCCAGTTGGTTTGCATAGTAGCTGGGTAAGGTTGAGGGGCTCGATTTTTATGATATGGGCCTTGGAGGAAGGCATTAACCAGTCTAGGTTGAAGTCGCCCAAGAGAATCAGTTCCCCTTTTGAGACTTTGTCAGGTAGAGTAGCTATGGTAGAAACAAGAGAGTTACTAGGTAGATGTGGAGAGGCATACAGCACCCCAATAAATAGAGGGAGTGAGGTTGGTGGGGTGAGTTGGGCCAGGAGAATGTTGTGGGAGGCTAGCTTCCTTGAAGGTGACTGAGCATGAGAGGGGGTGTTTAGTTTAAATGGCTACTTCCCCACCTCTCTTGCCATGGTCCTGCCTATGAAGTGAGTAGTTAGGAAGAGTGAGAGATATTTGGGCTCTTCTGTATACTCCCCCTTAAAAACTTCCTAGGTCATTACATAATACCCCAAAAGTTAATTCAATGTGAGTCCATGTGCAATTTTGTGCTTTGTTCAAAGTCTCATCTCATCATTTCCCAACCCATTATAGGCAGTCCATATTTTAGGATTGGGGGCAAATTACTCTGTACATCCTTCTGGCCTTTTCCCACTGTGAATGAGGTCACCGAGATGGTCATCGAGAGTAAGCTTTTCACTTTAAGGATGCTCAACTCAAATTTCAGTGGCCTTCCTCCATATGTTTAAAATATTTTCAACTTACTCATATGCTTCTACATCACTTTTGCACTCATCACTGGGATAATCCTTATAGCCGACAGGTTCCTCCTATGGCTCTTTCTGCCCCCACTTCTCATCTCACTTCCCATTATTACTGGCAGTTATGTGCTTATCTGACCAATTCAGAGGGACAATTGTTTTATTATTGGGGCCAGGCCTTACCATCCAAGGAACCTCCCCGTAATTGGCGATGAAGTTTGGCAACACTTATATAAACATGTTAAATAGGATAGATACTGTCTTCTCCAATTTCATGTTTTGCATAATCAATTTTACACCCCTGATAAACTTTATAGAATGAGTAAGCTGCCTTCTAATATCCGCTCCAGATGTATGAAAGAACCTGGTATGTTATCTCATATTCTTTGGTTTTGTGAAACAGTCACTCCCTTTTGGGCTGCAATCCAGTCATGTCTTGACTCTGTTCTTGGGTCATGGGATGCCTTTCTTCCTGAAGTGTGTTTGCTGGGTGATTATTGGGATATCTTGATTGGTAATCAATGGTTTCATATAACCCTAATTTTGGTATGTGCAAAGAAGGTAATCATGCGACACTGGCTTGATCAAAATTTTCTGTCTGTAACAGAATGGTATCAGGAGATACTCTTTGCTGTGCAGGCCAAATGTACCATTGCCAGTCTGTTGAACCATTCTTCCACATATCAGAAGATTTCAGAGCCTTTGTACACTTTGCTAACTATATAATTGCTTGGTCCCTGGTACCCTGTCTTCTTTTTTTATTTTTACAGATCACAGCACCTAATTGTAATTGCAATACGCAATTTTTCCTATATTGTTTTATAGGTTAGTTATTGGTACGGTGGGAGTAGTTTTGATTCCATTGCACCTTGATATTCGTTGTCGGTTACCATCGATGTTGGCATTCTCCAGTGGTGTGGGGGGGTGAGGGGGGGATGGGTGTTTGTGGGATGTTTTTTGTTACCTTTCTGGCATTTCCAGTGTTTTCTTTTTGTAGTTGTTAAACAAGTATTATACATTATTGCCCTCATGTTATGATTGGCCAGATTTTAATTCACTGTTGCATTCTTGTACTTCTGTTTATGTCATTTTGCTTTTATAATTAATAAAGCATATTCAATCTGAAAAAAACTATATGCATATTATTTGTTTACACATGTATTGGTGTCAGGCCTTTCAATATTTTTCGTAACTAAGACATTGATCAGTGTTTGTATACAGTAAACAAACAAAATGCACCTTTCTCCACTGTTTGTACAGGTGCACCAGCAGGTGGCGTTTATTAAGTGTTACTTTTTTTAAATGTAGAGTTTTGGCCCCCAGGATGAAATGTACTTTTAATGCACTCTGGAGTATGCTGCAGCAGACCTACTGAATAAAGCAATGTAATTTCAATGGCAATTAGTCCTCTTTGTCATGCAGGAAATGGTGGCATTCACTTCATCCTGGCAGTGTTACATTTTCTTGAATGACAAAGGGGACTAATTACCATTTAAATTATATTGCTTTATTCAATAGGTCTTCTGCAGCATTCTGCAGAGTTCTGCAAAATGCTGCAGAATTGCACTTCATCCTGGGGGATGCCACTGTAGTTCTTGACCACTAGATGGCATTTTAATAAAAAAAAAAGCAGTTTCCCCTCTCATCTGCCCTGACGTGGCCAGAACCATGAAAAAAATAATAATAAAAAGGCAACCAAAAATAGGGTATCTGGTTACCACCACTGCCAAGGGCACGTGTAAAATGTGTGAGATGCAAATACTGTTTAAACATTAATGAAAGCAAGATATATGTAAACCCAAGAACAAATGACATCATAAAAATGTCCTCCTTTGTAAATTGTGATACTACATATGCTATTTATGTGGCCACGTATACATGTGGTAAATACTATGTGGATAAAACAAAAAGAAAATTAAAGGAGCAAATAGGGAAACACATAAGGGCCATCATTAATGAGGACTTTGAATATGCACTGACACAGCACATAAAGAGTGTATAAAGTCAGTGGAAACAAAAAAGGAAGACAGCATCATGTTTACAGGGTTAGAAAATGTAAAACTAGGCCCAAGAGGCGGTAACAGAGATAAGGCACTGCAGAAAAGAGAATCCTACTGGATTTATGAACTTGGAGCACACAACACAAAAAAAATGGTTCAAATGACAACATTGAGATATTGCCATATTTAATGGAAAGAAGAAACTAATAAATCCCTCTGTTTCTTTCTTTCTCAGGCATTCATAAAAGGAATGAGACATCCCACATGTGAGAGCTCCATTGTGATTAGAGACCAGTGGGTACTGAAACCAATTTGGAATATTAATGTCTAACTACTTGAGTAGGAGTAATAATATCCATGATGAAAAAATGTTTCTTTCATGGTCCTTATATACTGACTCTCTTACATTAATGGAGATGAAAAATCAAATGCAATTCTGAGTATTAAGCTTTCTAGCAAACATCAAACAGGTTTTCTCTGAAATATTTCTGCCAAGTATAAGATTTTAGTGTATATTGAACATTTTGGTTTGTTTGCAAAATGGTGACCCATTGCAAGTTATATGACCTCCAGGTACATATTTTCCCTGAATAGAAGGTTGCTAATACTGCAGTTGGTGGTCAAGTTGTTTTGCTGCACCATGACTTGAGTGATTTCCCTTTTCAGCCTTTTTACATTTTTTTCTTCTTCCCCACACCCTGGCCCCCGTTCTCTTTTCTATTCCCCTCTCCTCCTCCTCCTCCTCCTTCCCCTTTCTTTGTATATATTTTTTCTCTTTTTTTTCTCTCTCTCTTTCTTTCAGCCTTTCAGGTTGGCATAAGTCAGCATACATATTTATTTATGAAGTACCTTTCAAGAATAAAGTTTAATAAAGAAAGGATACAATAGCTGACTATATAGCTCTCTGACCCTTGCTTTATAAGGGAGATGCTCTTTTTCAAGAAAATTAAATGTTAAAAAAGCTGTATAAAACACAGTTAAGGGAACATAGAAAAGGTGGTTTACAAGAGCAGCAACCATAAGAGCAAGAGGCATCTTAAATGTTTGTGTCCACCTTTTTACACTGTTTACATGTATTTGCACTGCACTTTATTTAATTTTCACACAAAACATAAGGTGATTGATTGATGTAATACACCTGTTGCTCCTATGTATATATATATATATATATATATATATATATATATATATATATATATATATATATATATATATATATATAAATGATGTGCAGGAGGCACTATACATTTGACAAAGCCTATCAGTGAAACATTACATATGGAGCCACTGTGTTGGCACTTAGCTTCTAGGGAACTGCAATAAAAAGACATTAAGTAATTACCTTTGAGACTTGTGTTTTTCCATGTGTAAGTATTTTTTAGGAGATACGAGTGCCATGACTTTGCTTGCATATAATAAAAAAACACTTTACCTCTGGTGTGTGGTTCTTTCCTTTTACTTTGGGCACCTGATTCTAGGCTTTGAATTATTTTGTCATCCTCTCTTTTAAGTTAAAAACCCTGTAGGGCATTGGAGTATTGATAAGGTACTGCTACACTTATTTATTTGCTATGAACACTTACTGCAGTCTAATCCCAGTAGTCCATCCATTTCTGATCCCCAGTAATAAAAACAAAATCCAGCCCACAGTTCCTCAGAGATCTTTTCTCCATATTCTATTTCCTGTCATCTTGTAGTTGTATCTGGCTGTTTAGCATCCCCCTCCCCAGATGCCCCACTCTTTCATTAATAAAAAAAAAATCATTTTCCCTTCCAGTTTAGTGGGACCCCACTCCCTGATCCCCAATGCCACTTCAATTATGTAATAAAAAAAAACACTTTCACCATCCCCGATGTCACCTCACCATTCATTAATAAAATAAAAACACTTTCACTGTAAGTCCAGTGGACCCCTTCCAAGATCCATTCCATGTCACCCCTTTGCTACTGTACTACTGTATGTATGTCCAGTGGGGGCTCTTAAACCTTTACATTTGCCAGACATACTATATAGTAAATCAGAGACCCAACCACTGTGCTGAATATTTCGCATCAATAGAGTAGTGTTGCTGAATGCTTAGTAAAATCCGAGTCAAATCTGTTCCCGAAACCTCTGGTGCCCCTAGTAGTAGCGAGCTGCTATAAATAGTTTAATTCACAGGTCAAAACAGATTAAGAGTGGTTTTATTTTTATTTTTTAGCAAAAATAAAAATTGATCTCCAATATGAGAACATGATCTCGATTGCGGCTGAAACCATACTCCCATCAATGTATTCAAATTAATTCAATTGATACTGTCCTGTCTCCTACTTATGAATGTACAGAACTTTTTTAGCAAAAATAAAAATTGATTTACAATATGGCAACATGCTGCAGATCGTCAGTTTCAAACCAACCAGCCTGCAATGTGTCACTTTCATCTGTATCTCACACTGTACTGCATTCATGAGCTGATTTACACATGCATGCATATTAACGGTGGCTGTATGGTTAAATTGTGACACCAACATTCCTGCATCACCCATTGAAGAAAGAGTAAATAAACAGTTTGAAGTCTGTGGAAATAACTCAACTTTAATAACTTTTTATGTCTTCACACTTGGTGAATAGCATACTATTACTGACTGGCACTTTTAGGAGTTAAAAGGTTTTACCAAGAGCATCTGCATTGTGGGCTGCATGGATTATCTTTCATTTACAAATGTGTTTTTAATACTAATAGGAAAATAAAAAAATTTCATCTTCAGAGTGCTAGATGATGTAACAGTATCCACAATTGTGCTAAAAATAATGTGTTGAATAATTCAGATATTGGCTTCTACTGTGAAATCACCCAGATGTGTTGCTTTCCTGTATCTTGGTGCTCATGATTGTGTTTAGTGGTGGAATTGAAATAATAAGAAAAATCTATGGTGGCAAATAGCAATAGGATTGGCCAAGTTCTGAGCACATTAACATTTTTGTGTTGTCTGAGTATTCTTTCTGAATTCAGAACTTGCAATTAATTGTTCCAAAATTATCATTCTGCAATCAGCATCACCTACTTGACTAATGATGAGTCTCAGGAATTTATTTTGCATTGTCTTCTGCAGCACAGACCATCAAAATAAAGGAACATAGGAACATAGAAAGGTGATGGCAGAAAAGGACCACCAGGCCCATCCAGTCTGCCCAATAGCCTAGCTGCCACTAGGCTTGCTGTGAATTTCCTCCCCCTCCCATCAACCACCATCTATGTCTGCCCCAAGCCCTCTTGAACCCTCTCTCCACTGCGGTCTCTCCCACCACTTCTTTCAGCAGCCCATTCCAGGTGTCAATCACCCTCTTGGTAAAGAAGCAATTCTTGATGTTACCCCTAAACTTACCCCCTTCTAGTTGGAGATCATGACCTCTTTTCCAGGGACACCTCTTCAATTGGAATATGTGCTCAGTACCCCTCTTGTTGATCCCTTTTAGGTTCTTAAAAGTCTCCATCATGTCTATCCTCTCTGCCTCTGTTTCAGGGAGTACATGCCTAGGGCTCTTAGTCTTCTCTCATATTGCAAATGGTCAAGCCCCTTCACCATCTTGGCTGCCCCCCTCTGTACCCCCTCCACCCTCTCCACATCATTTTTTAGGTAAGGCCTCCAGAACTGGACTCCATAATCCAGATGAGGCCTGACCAGCTGGGTCTACAAGGGCATCAGGCCCTCTTTCCTCCTGCTGGTGATCCCCCTCCCAATACAACCCAACACTCAACTGGTTTTAGCCACTGCTCTCCTGCACTGCCCAGCCACCTTCAAGTCCTGTGAAATGATGATGCCCAAGTCCCTCTTCTCCTCAGTCACTTCCAGCAGTTTGCCCCCCACTCTGTATTTTGCTCTCTCGTTTGTTTCTGCTTGGGTGCATGATTGTACATTTTGCCATGTTGAGCAGTAATTTCCACTTTTTGAACCATCCCTCTGCATCTTCTCGGCCCCATCCTGCATGTCCACTCTATTGCAAATCTTTACATCATCTGCAAACAGGCTCACTCTGCCCTCCAACCCCTCCACTATGTCAGATATAAAGATGTTGAACAGCAGGGGCCCCAGCATTGACCCCTGGGGAACTCCTTTAGTGACCCCTGAAACACCTGAGAGAACCCCATTTACTAACACCCTCTGTACTCTTCCCCCAACCAGTTTCGTACCCAACTAGTAACCACCAACCCCCAGCTCCAGGTGCTCCATTTTGTACACTAGCCTTCTGTGCGGTAACATATCAAAAGCCTTCCTGAAATCCAGGTACGCTAAGTCCACTGACCCACCCTGATCCATTATCCTAGTGACTCAGTCAAAAAACCCTACTAAATTTGTTTGACATGATCTGCCTTTGGAAAAAATGTGATGCCTTGGATAGAGAAGGCCGTTAGCCTCAATGTAGCTGGTGATTCTGTCCTGGAGCAGTTTCTCCATGAGCTTGCTGACCACAGAAGTCAGACTTATGGGCCTGTAATTCTTCATGTCCTGCCTCCCTCCACCCTTGTGCAAGGGCAGTACATCCACTCATTTCTAATTCTTTGCGATTTCCCCAGAGTGGTCAAGAAAGCCACTGGCACCTTCCTCAGCTCCCTCAAGACCCTTGGGTGGTGGGGCGTGGCTTGAAGCTGACTATGGTGGATGCAGCTTAGCCAAGCTCCTGACTGCACTCAGCTAAATCTTTAAAAAATAGGGGTACCGGTGTGACAGCAGGTATTTGGTGAAATGGAGACCCTATGGGAAAGTCGATGGCCACCAGCAGGAGTGAAAACAAACAACCAAAACTCTAGTTTGGGTCATTGGAGCAGCTGAAGCAGCAATGCCGTGGCCTAACAGATCAACAGAAGGCCACAATTTCCCCAATGATGCAGGAAGGATGTCGAAGTTGGAAAGATCTCTAGCAGCAGTCCCTGCTACGTTAGCCTTAATGCAACATGACATGAAGGCAGGGTTCGACAATATCATATCACAAATCTCCCACCTTCAGTCAGTTGTAACAGGCTTGTCTGAAACCTCTGCCTCCCACACTTCGCAAATATCTGAACTGGAGAATAGAGTTGGTAAGTTGGAGGACTCACTAATGGCGGCAACAAGTGGCAAGCAAACTTTACAAAAAATGGTGGAGGATCTCACCGAGAAGTTGGATGACCAACAAAACAGATCAAGACCTTCCAATCTCCGGATCTTTGGACTCCCCAAGGGAACTGAGGGGAACGACCCAGAGATACTTCTCCATGCCTGGCTGGTTGAGCATTTGGACCTCCCCCCCTGCATTGCATCAGTGTGAAGTAGAGAGGGCACACAGAGTCATCTCTAAAGCATCAGGTATGCGGCAAGGCACTGCATTATAAAGTACCTTCGATATGTGGACAAGGAAGCAATACTTCACAAGGCCAAAGAGAAAGGAATGATAGTTTTGTGAAATCAAAAGGTCTTTGTCTTCCAAGACTATAGTAAGCAGCTTCAAATGAGGAGGCAGCAGTTCAATGACGTTAAAAGTCAGCTATTTAAAATGGGATGGTCGTTTGTGCTCATATATCCAGCCAAGCTCAAAATTGATAGGCCTGGTGGCACACCTCAGTTTTTTTCTTGCCCTAGAGCAGCAAAGACGTGGATTAAAAATGTTTCCAGAAATGGTGGTGGGAAGAGGTTGCCACAATGACAGGAGCTGGAGGAGTGTTGATACTACAACTGACATGTTTTGGTGCTTCTGCCCCACTCTGCTGATGGTTGGCTGAATGGGGCATTTTTTCTGGACCTGAGGATCCTCATTATATGTGAGTCTGTTCTCTCTTTTCACCCCGCTCTGAATTATTGCCAAGAGAATGGGCCTGGCTTTATGCTGCACCCAGTTGAATCGAGTACGATTGGTGCTGTGCAGGGTCCAGGGAACACTGGCTGTTAGCCTATGGGCTGTTGGGTCATTATCTTGCTGTATTAATGGCTGCAGTGAGATTTGGCTGACTGAAATGATGATCACAGGACTTTACTATCTCTCGACCTGGGCTGGGGCTCAGGGTAATGGCGAGGAGCAATCTATGAAGAATCTCACCTGAATCAGCAAACCTTAGCAGTGAAAACCAGCACAGCCCTCAAAGCGAGGACTATTGGCATCGAAGGTGGGGTGGGGTGGGGGATCCTGGGTGTACAAGTTATAAATGTTATGGGTTTTTCTGTATGCATTGTTATGTGTTTCTTCCTAGCAGGGTCAATGAAGGACTCCTAAGCTAAAGTTAAAGGCATGTTAAACGGAGTGCAGTTCAAAACTCTTAGATAAACTTTTAAATGTTCACCTCTAGTTTGCAGGGGTGTGGGGATGGGCTAGTTTTGGTCCATTGAGGGGGATGGTTAATAAGGGGGTTGTTGATACTGTTAATTATTTTGATGGATGCAGGGATTGAGAGGTGGGGATGTTCCTAAACAGGGACCAGCTATGTTTGCTGTTCTGGCTTGGTGTCGGTTGGGAACCTCGTGGTCTCTCCCTCTGAGGGTGTTCTATTATTTGGTTTATTATACAAAAAAGAGACAGGGGAAGCTGTGTGGAATGTACACTGAACAGTTTAATAACGTGGCTGAACTATGGCTTTGGGTAATCGATCATGGCTAACACTATGAAAGTTGTGTTGTGGAACATCAATGGGATAAAATCTGTTAGGAAATGGAAAATAATCTTAACTGAAGTAAAAAGAGCTAAGTGGCACATGGTGTTATTGCAGGAGACACATATGGATAGGGCAGAGGCATCCAAAACAGAAGCATTTATGGGAGGGAGATGGATATCTACTAACTTCTCTACTAAGGCCGAGGGTGTGGCAATATGTCTTCCGAGGGGTTCCCAGGCTGTAGAGGTGGAAAGTCGGGTGGACACACATGGGAAGTATTCTCTGGCCAAGGTGCAGATTCTGGGTCTTGGTATCTTTAATGTGGGCTCAGTATACGCTCTCAATGTGGATGAGCCTCAATTTTTCCAGAGGCTCACTTTGGACCTAGTAGTCTGGGCAAGCCCATGGGTATTGGGGGGGATTTAAACTGTGTACAGGATGTAATCTTGGACAGATCCAGCACTGCCCCAGGGGTGATTTCTAGGAATGCTTGGGCGTTGAGGGTGTTGGAACAAGAGGTGGGGTTAATAGACTCCTGGCAACATCTGCACCCCACAGGTAGAGATTACAGTTTTTATTTCTGTGCCCATGGATCTTATGCATGGATTGATCGGATACTGATTAGTCACACCTTTCTGCCGCTCCTACAAGGGACTAGCTATTTCCCCATCTTGATCTCTGATCATACCTCCATAACAATGAACCTAGCCTTTGGTGACTTGAATGCGGGTAGTAGACTTTGGAAGTTGGACCCCCTTCTGTTGAAGGACCAGACATATGTGTAATACATCAAGAATGGTATTAAAGAATTTCTTGGCTTTAATGGGAGGGGGGATACCTCCCACGCGACAAGGTGGGAAGCCCTGAAGGCTTATATAAAGGGGACAAACAATATCCTATGTGGCGTATCAGGCACGTACTTCTGCAAGAGAGGTGGAGAAATTGAGGTTACAAGTTGAGCTAGCCAAACAGGTGCACAGGGCAAACCCAATCCAAATATTGTATAACACACTCCCAAAACTGAAGTGGCGATACAATGCGGTGAGCAGTGCTTGCTTAGAAAAAGTGATATTACTCTCCCAGTCCAATCAATACTTCAATGGGGAGCGTTCGGGTAAGGTCCTAGATTGGCAACTTTGCAGGAAGGTTGGGGAGAGAACAGTCGCCCAAATACACAATACTGCAGGGACGCTGGTAGATAGTCCTGAAGAGGTGGGACGGGCCTTTGGGAATTTTTATAAGCAGTTATACACTTTGGAAGTTGTGTCAACCCCTGAGCAAATTCAAACATTTCTGAGTAGGGCGTCTTTAAGATCCCTCACTGAGCAACAGGCACAAAATCTGAAGTCCCCATTATCCCAATCAGAGACCAGCTCAGCAATCCAATGCCTCAAGGGAAGGAAGGCTCCCGGACCTGATGGTCTACCGATTGATTTTTTTAAATGTTGTTACAGCTTAATATTAGAGCCTTTAACTGATATGCTACTTGAAAGTCTGACTTTCGGTCGGTTGTCCCCCTCCACCCAATTAACAACTGTCACAGTCCTTCCAAAGCCTGGCAAGGATCCATTCTATTACGCCTCTTATCGGCCTATCTCCTTACTAACAGCTGACTATAAGGTGCTGGCTAGGGTCTTGGCCTCTAGATTGGACCCTTTGCTACCCAGATTGGTGCATCTAGATCAGACGAGCTTTGTTAAGGGTAGGCAGGGGAAATTTAATATTCAGAGAATGCTGAATATTGCTTACCGGTGGGAGAAAATGAAAAATAAGCATGGAGCGGACATTCTTGCATTGGATGCAGAGAAGGCGTTCGATCAGGTGGAGTGGGAGTATCTGTTCACCACCTTGGAGGACATGGAATTCGGTCAGTGCTTTATTTTCTGGATTAGAATCATGTGCACAAAACCTGCAGCACAGGTACTAGTAAATGGTTGTATGTCCCCCGAGTTTAAGTTGGGTAGAGGGACGAGGCAAGGTTGCCCTCTCTCAACCCTACTTCATATTCTATCCTTAGAGCCTTTGGCAGGTGTAATTTAGGAGTGTCTAGATATAAGGGGCTTTCAAATTAATGGTGTGAGCATAAGTTAGCTATGTATGCTGATGATCTTCTTTTATATCTCCAGAAACCTGCTGAGGACCTGCCAAGAGTTCATACCATCATGCAGGATATGGGTCCATATTAGGTCATAAAATAAATTGGGTAAAAAGTGAGGTCCTACTGATTGGTCTGAAGGACAGACAGTCCCTAATCATCCATCTGAATGGTTTGCAACTAGTTAAAAAAATTAAATATCTGGGGATCTGTTTGTCCAGAAGGACACATGCTATATACGGTCTGAATTATAGACCCCTGTTGGGGGCTATAGCAGCGGATTGTGAAAGATGGACTGCTCTCCCATTATCGTTGCTGGGGAAGGTGGGGTTAATAAATATGATGGTGTTGCCGAAATTGTTGAATTTGTATCAATGTCTCCCACTTAAACCTCCTAAATTTCAATTTCAACTGTAAATTAGTTGTGGACAACTACTATGACCATTTTATTTTTTGATTCTAGGGAGACTAAATCTGTGACATATTATCACTAGAGACATGAACAACAGAATGATAGTTTAAAAATGAACGAAAAAAACAACAACACATTCTTAGATTTACATAAAAATAAGAAAAATGGATGGGGTGCCATGTAACATACCCCACATACATTAAATGGTAAATATGAACTCTGCCTCAAGATCCCTGTCACAGTAAAAAAAAATGAACAAAATGTTTTATGTTGCTGGAAAGTATGCTACTGTATGTTTGGAGGGGGTTATAGCATATAGCTGAGCAGTGAGCAGTGCACACCAAAAGTAGCAGACAATTTTTAAGAAAGTTCCTTGGACACAGTAACATACAGTAAGTGGCTATAGGTCCCTGACTGTACATTACAACTAATGATGATATGTATTGTTTCTATTAATCATTGTTTCCAAGTCATTTTCACTTTTAGCTCTAGTCTCCCCCCCCACACACACACTTCATTTATAAATTAAAATATATTTTGGTGTATTATTCTTGCTATATAGATTGAAAATGGTCAGAGATGTGGCAACTGAGGTTCAATGCAAAGAAGTGCAAAATAATGCACCTGGGAAGGGGGGCACCATGGGAAGAGATACAGGACGGGAGGTGAGGAGCTGACAATCACCAAAGAGGAAAGAGACCTGGGGATTCTCAATTCTGATGACCTAAAGGTGTCAAAGCAGAGCACAAAGGTGGCAGGGAAGGCCAGTGGTATGCTGGGGTGCCTAGGCAGAGGTATCATTAGCAGAATGCGGGAGGTGGTGATGCCATTGTATGAAACCCTGGTGAGGCCTCTGCTTGAGTACTGTGTGCAATTCTGGAGGCCACAACTGTGAAAGGACATTGACAATGTGGAGGTAGCCCAGAGAAGGGCAACCAAAATGGTACCTGGCCAGCACCATAAAATGTATGAAGAGAGACTAATAAAATACCTCAATATGTACTCACTGGAAGAAAGGAGGAAACTAGGAGACATTATAGAAACTTTCAAGTACCCCAAGGGCATAAACAAGGTGCAGGGGGATACATCTTCAATGTAGGAGCACAGCAACTAGAGGACATGATATGAACCTGGAAGGAGTAGATTAAGAGGAAATGTCATAATGTTTTTCTTCACAGAGAGGGGTGTGGACACATGAGATAGTCTGATAGTCTGCCTCAAGAGGTGATGGGAGCAAGCACAGTGGGGGGTTTAAACATGCCTGGGACAGGCACAAGGGAACCTTGAGTGGGAGGGGGTGATGACAAACCACTGACAAGATAGGGTCAGAAGCCACATACAGTAGAAGTAATAGGACTTACAGGCAGATGGGATGTGCTAGTGGTCCTTATTTACTGACAGTTCCTATGTTTCTATGTAATCATTGACAGGAAACTCAAAACCTGATTAGCTAACAGAAAAAAACTCATGTTAGATCATAAATATTGCTAAGAATAATTGTAAGGTCAAGATGATACTGTACCATTACAGGCATAATGTCTCTTTATCACACACCTTACAGAACTGGAAACAGAAATTTTGGTTACATATTGTAGGTCTGACTGAAGGAAACTGATAACACATTTCTTCTGCTAGACTTTAGGCACTTTCACACACAGGTTTCTGTAATGGAATGACTGTTACAGAAACAGTATTCTGTTACATCCCTTGCATGTGAAGTGCATCTGTTCCATTCCCTTCGTGAACATTCATGCAAACCACAGTCTCTGCTCTTTGCGGTTTGCACTGATGTGTTCTGTTTCGACTGGCTGTATAAAATAGCCATTCTGGTAGCACTGCAGAAACAGCCTATAGAGAGGCAAACTCTGTAGGGGAGCTGAAACAAATGGAGGCAGGGGTTGTCGGAATACTCGGGAAGGGAACAGAACAGATGCACTTTACACACAAGGGATGTAACAGAATACTGTTTCTGTAAGAGTCATTCCGTTACAGAAATCTGTGTGTAAAAGCACCTTAAAGGGAACATTGAATGCAACAGAGTACGACAGCACTACACAGGTAACGCTAGCCCCGTTTCTAAACCCTGTGTGTAAAAGCACCTTTCGACTTTGAGAACTGTAATAGATTTCTGTCAAACTCCCTTGAAAGGGATTTTTGATTGGGAAGTAAAATATACTGTACTAGACATAAAGACTGTCAGTCTTGAATGGTTGCATACCACAAATATTTGTTAACATAAAGGGGACTATCTCTTTCAATGAGCACGTTAGTTGGGTGATTACTGCTAGCAAAAATGGTGTTTTCCAAATGTTTTCTCATGCAGTATACTGACCCAAGGTAGCCACATAATGCATGCTTACACAGAGTGCAGAAATATTATTGTGCCAGTCATTTTTCACAATTTAAAACACAAGGGCAGTTTCAGAGTATTTGTAGCACTGCAGTCAGCTGAATATGTTAGTTTTGATAGTTGCCTTTGCAGCTACCGTACTTTACTTCATCCCAGGATCATATGAATGGCAAATATTTCAAGTATGTCAGCCATATGTTAACATTCTTCCCCAAACCCAACACCAACCCTCAAAGATAGCACGTGGGGCTTACATGATTGAGCAGAGTTTAGGATTCCAGAAGCTGTATCTTATCAACAGCATAGTGACGCAATCACTGGCTTCCTTTCTCTCCTCTTCCTTGACTTACAGATTGCTCTTGGGCAAGTAATGAAGGCTAGCTCACAACAGGGGAGCACATGCAGGTGCTAAGCAATTTACACTTGCATTCAAAGCAGTGTAATGCAGGTAGGTGTTCTATAATTCTGTGAAAAGAAACTTGATGGGGTGTGGTGGGGTGTTACTTCAATCACTTCAGAAAACTCTGCAGTCTAGGGTCTTGCAGTTTTTCTATTTTATTCTATTTTAGAGAAATCTGGGGGACTGTGATATACAGACAGTGTATGTGTGAGTATGAGAGAACTACAAACATGCTGCTTCTAAATACCATGACATGACTTACTAAGCAGTATTTGTTTCCAAAACAAGATGTCACTGTTATAACTCTCAGGGAGAACAAGTAAGCTATAATGTGTTACATAAGATTTGCAACATATTTTCCAAACTGCAAAGAGAGCACTTTGCAACATAGTATATATTTTATACTTGTTGCAACTTTTTGATAGAATTTAGAACTTTGTTTCAAATATAAATAGAACTGTCAGTTTAAAGATCATAATAAAAAGGCAGTGTGTGAAAGTAAAGTTAATAAGGGAGGTGTTGAAGTCTGAAAGAGATATACAGTACTGGTGAAATATACAGTGCTTGGCATTGAAGTTAGCAGTATTAAAATATATAATGCTCTGATTAACAGTCCTGTGCTAATGTGCTTTTCCATGCCAGTTCTTTACCAAACCTTGAAGTCCACCATATTTCAGTGATTGCATTTTAGTCTTTATACTCTTCATTATTCTTGCCCATCCAGTCTGCCCATAAGCCCTATACTCATGTGTGGCCTCAGACCCTATCTGGTCAGTGGCTTTTTCCCCACTCCTTTACACCTCTAGAGTTCCCTTATGCCTGACCCAGGCATGTTTAAATCCCTCTACAGTGCTTGCTCCCACCACCTCCTGTGGTAGACTACTCCATGTGTCCACCAACCTCTGTGTGAAGAAATATGTGTGTGTGTGTGTGTGTGTGTGTGTGTGTGTGTGTGTGTGTGTGTGTGTGTGTATGTCATGTGTGTGTCTGACTTAAACACCCAGACAGATGCTAAGCTCCATAGCATTCCTGGTACTTGATCTTAAATAATATATATGGAGTCAGATCTTTCAGGCATGAAAAAAGTATCTAATTAACATTACATATAAACAATATCATGAAATACAACAGCATACACCATTTACTAGGACTGTAATAGTATATTTAAAATGTTTTCAGCATATTTATTGCAGGGAGCTTTTGTGCTTTACTTGTACAGTAGCAACATTATTTGCACAGTCTGGATATTACATCAGTGATTAAGATGAATGTAATGTAATAAAATATACATACATGTACTTTAAAATTCAGAATTATCTCCTGAAATGGAAACCGTTTAGTGTGTTCTGGTACCATAACATGCACATGTGTTTGATCCTTGTAAGTGCTTGACTTATTAGACGATAAAACATGTCTGTGTTAATAAGAGTGGTTATGGGAACTGATTTCACATCAGGCATGAATTACAATTGTAGAAACAGGCACACAGTATACGTTATGTTCCTTAGTGTGTATGTTGCTGCTGGGCAATAAAATGATATCTCATACAAGGAAGGAAAAAGGTCATATGCTCCTTTCAGCTTTTAATAGTAGATGGACTAAACTTTATGAAACAATTTTGACTGCTGACTAGTTTTAGCACATTGATCAATTTGACTTAGTTTAATTATTTTAGTTAACATCCTATTGCATATGGTTACAGCTCTGTTCCACATATTTAATTTAAGTTACATTAAATATGGTATATATTTACTATTCTCTCTCTTCAAATGATTCCTTTTATAAGCTTAATTTTACCGGCTATGATATGTCCCCTCTCTTCTATACTTTAATTAGGAGAATTTGGATCTCCAATGGAGTTTCTGTTTTGTTTTAAAGCTTTTATTTGGGAGGGGTTCTCTTTGTAGTGTTGTGTATGTAGGGATTGATATTCTGTTTGATATTCCTTGTTGTTGCACATTTTTCTGATGCATTCTTCCTTCTGTTAAATACGTGTATTTGCCTTTTATCTTTAAAAATTTCAGTAAAGAGTTGGAAATTTAAAAAAAAAGGTCATATGCTAACCACTTAGACCAAGCTACAAAAAAAAAAAATAAAATGCTGTGATAAAAAAAACTCCCATGCCTGCATGCTATGCCACCACCTAACTAAGCTTTACCCCATCTTTTAATAGTAAAGAAATACTCTCACTCAACCCGCTCTGTCACCATCCCATCCCAAAGCTCAGGCTGGTCCAAACATTTAAGAAAGACTTTCTGAAAATGCTGTTCTATTTTTATTATTTTATGATAAAATAAAGACTCTTGTGGAACTCATTGTGTATAGTATTGTGGAGTCGTGTGTGTGTGTGTGTGGGGGGGGGGGTGTCATCTGACAGCCACAACTAAAGAACACTGCTATTATATTCATCATGATTATTATAAAAAAAAGATTTTAAACTGCAAACACTGTGCAAATGCCAAGCACAGTTTAATAATGTCAGCCACATGCCTACTATAATGAAACTGAGTTGTCCAAACCATATGGCACTGCACTAACAGTTATCTCATTGTAGATGAATTTTCAAGAGGTAAGAGTTAAAGATCAATTTATCAAAGTGTGTGCAAATTGTGAAAAACTCCCTTTAAGTACCCAATTCATGTCATCTCACTAACCCACTTTTATTATTTATTTTTTTCATAGTGTGGGGGCAGGGAAGGGGTTCGGAACAGCATTCCTTTATACTGTAGGTGAAAAATTGTGGTCTAGTCAAAAAGTAGTAAAGCACAAATCCAGTAAATAGAGTGTACTAAGGGACACAATTCAAGAAGACACATACTGATGTCCATAATGTTTGTTTTGTTAAACATAGTCATGCACCAGACCAGAAATACAAATGAAAATTTAGCTTTACTATCATTTCTCTCTGACTTTTTGGGGGGATAAAAATTGAAAAGAACTACAGTAAGCTTGAATGCTTAAAAGGTAAAAACCTGTGCACAAGGTTTCATGGAGATTTCATGGAGACCCAAAGAAAAGATCTGATGAGTTCAAACTGAAATGTTATTTCTGCTATAAGAATGTAAGATGGTAAAAATATGTTGTATGCTGCTGTGTGAAAAAATGTGGAAAACTGCTAAATTACAACCATAGCCCTTTCCAAAATAAGCTGATGGGAAATGTTTATTCAAAATAAGTATGGAGGTATCCAAAAAGTAGACTCTGATCCCAGTCTGAAACCAGATCCCCAGCATATACTATATGAGCAAGTCCCAGTAATTAAGGCACTGACAGAAATACAGGGCTGTGGGTCACATAGCTCTTATGCATGCTGTTAAAACACTGAATAAACTGCAACTGGGACCAAATAAAAGAAAAACAACTTTGGAGTAGGCTAAGCAAATCAGTTATACTTCTAGCACATATGGAGCGATATAAACAAGGCAAAGATCAATGCTTCAAATACACATTTCTGATTTCAACATGCAGCAAGCCACACTACAGTAGTTGCAGTAAGTTATTTATTGCACATTTTGTGCACTCACGCTATTTATCTGTTTTCGTGGTAGACCATGTGGCAGTTCAACCCATAAAAATACTTTATAAACACTCTAGATAGGTGCATTTTCTTTACTGTGACTGAAAGGTTCAACATTGCTGCTGATACATTAAACTGTGAGTACTGAACTCATTTGTAAAAGGGTTTTTTTTTTTGTTGTTGCTGTTGTTACAACAAATATATTGCAAGGGCATTGTGTTCAGCACTCTGTTACAGGTTTAAACCCTTTTCTTTTATACCCACTTTCTCTGAACCTAAAGTCCAGTACCACTTATAATCAGATGATACAATGATTTAATACTAGAAACTCACTAAATGAAATTCAGTCTACATAACAAAGGGTGTTTGATTCCCTGTAACATTACTTTTTGGATCAATGGTTGGTTTTAAATGCCACTAAAATGCAAACGATATACTTCAGCAATGACAGTAATCTAAAATCATTTCAAAACCTACAGCAGGAAAATAGGTTCTTATGACAAACTTCCCTTAAAGCAAGTGCACGCCTACATATACCTGGGAATATGGTTAAACAACCAATGTAAATGGCAGGTCCTCATAGACAAAACCTTGGAACAAAAGACTAGGAGCAGTATTTTCCTTCAGGAAATGTTTGCCATTTGAAGCAATGACATTTTTGCTAAATGCCATGCTGGTGCCAGTACTGGATTATGGTGATGTATTGTACAAAGGGGCATCAAGAAGGGGCTGGTAAAGTTCGAACTGCTTTACAATAGACTTGTCACCTTCATTCTCAGTGCCATCCCCCTTGCCAAACATCATTGTCTTCTCTATTGGGCTCTAAACTGGCAAAGATCTGAGAACTGAAGACACTAGCTCTTGTTCACATCTATAAATGTCATAGGGGTTTGGCACCTGCACCCACTCAATGTGACTAGTTAAAACAGGCTATTTGTAAGAAATCTTGAATGAGGTTATTTACTGCACAGTTGGGTTAATTCATGTTGATGGGGGACAGAGCCAACAGAATGGGCAAAGTGTGCATATCAGAGCTACCAATTCTATAACATCCATCTGAGCATCTCTCATTCATACTGTAGTTTTAGATCCTTCACTCAACAAGAACACTGAAGATTCGTAGCAGGATATTTTTTTGCAGAGTTTAGCTTCAGCTCTTTCACTCAGCAGTAAAATTGACAAACACGCTGACCCCTGTTTCTATGGTGTACTGAATTAGAATTAGCTCCAGTGTGTTCAAACGACTCCTAATTCATAAATGATTCTATGTGAGAATAGTGATTGTGGAATAGCGATCACCGTTAGAGCAAGTGTACATCACCAAAAATGAATTTCAGCGATGCACACTCGCAGCGAATGGGAAGAGGGTGCCTGAGATCTATGGGTTTCCTTTCAATGTGGTGGGCTGTGCCCCCTGCACCTCCTATTAAAGGATTCTCAACTCCAGGGGGGTGCATGTTGGGGGTAAATACATAAAAAAAAGCCACCTGCACCCTCCAACCAAGCACCCTCCCCACCACGCTAGTGAAACAGCTTGGTAGTTGCCCACCACATCCCCTCCCACATACCTTCTCTCCCCCTTGTCTCCCCACCACATGTGTACACGCATGTATTTGTGCGTGCTTCCCATCTCCCTACCTCACCCATCCAGGTATCTGCACACTACCCTGCCAAGTCGCCCTGAACACAGGTGCTGTAATTGAGTCGCTGTTTTTGTAAGCACTCATTTGCAGTCAACTTGTTCACTGGATGCCTTCATTAAGGTATTTTGTGCAAAAGCATTAATTAATGCAGTCTTAAAATGATTATAAGAAACCATACTCTTCTTTTTCCCCGAAATACCAAGGCTGCAATAAGTACCTCTCCTTTCAATAAAAATTGAGAAAAGGTGCAGATGTTGATCACTTCAGGATGGGGGTGCTGTACTCTCTCTTGTTTCAGGTTCTGTCATTTTTTTCTTATTACTTCTTTCAGCATTTTCTCTTTGTTATACTGCCTACTGCAGAGACATTCTGAACAGATGCACAGCCACTTTGAACCATAACTGGAGTCACATACTGTATATTTAAAAAGGGGGAAAACACTAAAATTGAAGTCATCAATGAAAGCAGGCAGCAGTGACACAGGGATTATCAGTGCTAAAATGGGGATATGGGGGCACAAGATTAGCCAAGTAAATCATATTATACTGCCCCATAAATTTTAATGTACTGTACCATATAGAAAATTGCCACCTACTGTAGCTTGCGATCTCAATTGAAACAAACATAGGCAAATTGGTGATTTGTAGGCACAGGCCATGTACAGTATGGGAAAATAACCTCAAATTAATTTATTTCAATTCAAAAAGAAAAGCATAAAGGGGAAAGGGATGGGTGGTGGGGGTGATAGCATTAATAACCAAGTGACAATCTAAGCAGTAAATATAGTAATTAATTATAGTATACAGTACACACGTTTCAGACACATAAAGGAAATAAGAGCAATTTATTTCACTTAAAAATATATACAATATATGAGAATCACAATTTCTGCTTTAGTATGAACCCACTTAATATTATTTTTTTTTTCAGTGTGTGGGGGTGGGGGAGAGGGTTTAGAACATCATTCCTTTATAGCTGAAAAATTTTAGTCTAGTCCAAAAGTATTAAAGCAGAAATCCAGTAAATACTGTAGAGCATGTTAAGGGACATGATTCAGAATCACACATACTAATGTTCATAATATTTTTTTTGTTAAACATACAATAGTCATGTACCAGACCAGAACTGCAATAAACCACCAGGCTTGAAGACATAGGGCCTGATTCTCGATGGGTAAGATATGCCTGACAGAGGTCACACAAATGCATAACTTATGCCATGAAAGATGCCACATGCACCCTATTCTGGTACAGATGCGACTTGTGCATAAGCATAAGTCGCATGGTGCAGACAGTGACTTGCATCACATACAAGTGTGCATGTCACAGAAAGGATGTATACACCAGACAGTCAGCAAATTGCAGAAGGTGGCATGTCATGTCATAGGCAAGGAATGGCACATATAGCAACAGGGTGGCAGAGGAGAAAGAAAAATTTCTCCCATAAGGAAACTGAAATCCTCATTAATGAAATACATGCCAATGCCACCCTACTGCCTGGCAGGGATGGGAACAAGAAAACAAGGGACAAAAGAAAGAAGGTGCGGGAGAAGATGGCCAGGAAAGTGAACACAGTGGCTGCCCAGAGGTATACTGTCAGAGACCTGCAGAAGAAGTATAATTACATAAAATGGAGATGCAAGCAAAAGCTTTCACACAACAGGCACTGTGCACAGGCCACTGGGGGTGGGAGCAGCCAGCCACAGACCCTGACAGCCCTGGAGAAGACTGTAGCCTCCCATCTGAACTGGCACACCATAAGTGGGGACACAGAAATAGGCACCTACAGGTTGCAAAGCAGAACAGGTACATGGACAGTGTGGGAACAGCACTGACAACATGTGTGAGCATGGACATGAGTGTGTGTGTGTGTGTGTGTGTGTGTGTGTGAGAGTGTGTGTGTGTGTGTGTGTGTGTGCGTGCGTGTGTGAGACCACCTGAGTGACTGGCAATGAGACAGTGACTGTGTGTGGCAGCAACCACAAGTGTGGGTGCCCAAGCACTCAACAGTGACCCACAGGCATACAGTATGTCATATGGCCAAAGCACAATGCCAGCATGGCACACAGGCCTGGTGATGTGGCCCATGATGCAATGCACACACACAGTGCCATGCATGGCCATGGCCATGAGACTGAACAGCCATCTCACACGCATGAGCATGGTGTGCACATGCAACTGTGGAGTGGCTGTCACAACACAGTGGTGACTTGGGTGCATTTACATGTGGCCAACAGTATGACCCTAAAAGGGGGGTTGAGGATAATGTGTTTGAAGGCACACATGGCTGGTGCTTGATGGCACATAATGGGGAATGTGTTGGCTGACATCAGTGACACACACAGCAGCTGCAGGTATAGGCCTGGAGGTCGACATCCCAATGTGTGCCATCAGATATGGGGAATGTGGACAACCTGTCTGGGAGGTAACAGTGCTGTACAAGGTGGCACAGGGATCAGATAGGCAGGGTGGAAAGGATGCCAGGACATGGAACTTATGAACCCTCATAGCACCCATAGAGACCACAGGCCAGGCAGGAACAAGTGGACAGCTGGCCACCCATGATGACACCGACAGTGATGGGGACAGCAGCCCATCCGGCACAAATGGAACCACAGATGACCAGGGTGAGGCCTGGGTTGCCGAGGATAAGCCAGAGTCTGAGTCAGATGAAGACAATGATATTGTGGAGGATGAAAATGTGGACGATAAGATGGAGGAAGGAGAGGAGGCTGAGCAGGACAACACACAAGGGGATGCCCACAGGAATGAGGACACTGATCATACATCACCCAATGAAGATGTGCAACAGTTGCAGTACAGTGTAGGGGACACAGTGTGGACACCCACCATCCACAACAATGTTGCTGATGAGCTGAGCCCCCTCAGTGCAACTGACCTAGACACACAACTGGATGATGCAACTAGGAATCTGCAAGCACAGGCCTCAATATCACAATACTTTGGGGACTACAGTGAATCTGTGGTAGCGAGGCAGGGGGAACTGACCCAACAGATCAGAACCAGCATGGAGGCACACCATTACTGCATGGACAGACAGTTAACAGACATTGCAAGTTGCATACAAGCAGGGACCTGGAACACCACAGCTGCCCTGTCAGATGTTGTGGTCATCCTGCATGGGCTGCGTAACTGTTCCCAGGGTCAGATGGAGGCACTGCAACAGTGCACCATGGTGATGGAGTGTTCATTAGCACTCAAAGAGCAGCACACGGTTACAGTTACAATCACATTGCATGCCATAGCCCACACAATGTGGGTACAACAGCAACAGCAGACCATACCACCATGGCTGATATTTCTTTGGGATTGTATTGTTAAGATTGTACAGTGCTTTGGTACCTGAAAGGTGCTTAATAAATAAAGTTTTATTTATTATTAAAACACACGGCCACCCCAACACCCATATACGTGCACAACCTGCACACACATGTGACAGTGCACAGCAGCAACGACCACAGTGGCACACCACAGCAGTCCACCACAGGGATTTCCCCCACACACACATGGTGCTCATGTGCCAAAGAGTACCACCACAGTGCCCATCATTGAAGCCAGTGTGAGGTCTCCCAGGGAAGCCACATCCACCACCATTACCACATCCTCCATCACAGCCACCACCACCACCAGAACAAGCCCCACCCATGGGCTATGGCCCAGCCAGGAACAGGCTGCAACTGTGAAGGGAGACCAGCCAACAGACATAGCAATGCCACCTGGGACAAGTCAGCACAATGTGGTCACTCAGGACAGTGGTGAGAAACAGACAGTGCAGAACAGTACCACACAGCCCAGAAAGCATGGCCGGAAATGCCACAACGTGACCAGTGGGGATACAGATGTACACTCACAGGCCAGTGGCACTGTGGAGGTTGGGGAGAGGGCAACAGGTGAGGTAGCAGGGGACTGCACACACAGGAACAAACACCCACTCAGGAGGGTGTTAGATGCACCAGATGAAGCCTCACCAACACACAGGGATGCACAGCTCAGTGAGATGTGGCACAATGTGGTGACATGCACAATGGGTGTACACAGTCATACACACTGGTGACAAAGTGTGATGGCACATAACAGTTGTTCACAGACATGCAGGTGTGTGCAGATGTATGGGGTAATAGGTGTGAATGCCACAGGGGTGCATGTACAGGGGAGTGGGCAGTCACAGGCATGTAGTGTGGCATATGCACATGGCAACACAAATAATTGCACATTCCATGAATGTACCATGTAGTGGCACTAGCAGGTTTGATGATTAAACATTGAATAACACACAATGTTGTCTCTGAGTACATAACTTGGGTACCGTAGTAGCTAGCTAGGGGGCAGTATGGACACATGGGCCTACAGTCAGTGTGTGGTGGGCAACAGTCCATTGATAGGGGATATGTACATGTGCACTGGCAGCATGACATGATGCAGCACACTGGGCTGTCACAGCACAGTAATGCACCTTGTGATGTACACCTGTACCGCGCATGTGCCAGTGTGTAAAACAGCAACAGGTGGAGAGGGTATATGTGTGTGTGTGTGTGTGTGGTCAGGTGCCCTGGCCACACTGCATACCACAGCAGTGCCAGAGGTGGCATACAATGGCCTAGGCATGTGATATATGCACATGTGCATGACACCCACTTTGTGACATGTGCCATCAGTGATGGTGTGCATAGCTGGGCTGTGGAGGGAGGCATGTATGTCCCAGAACAGCCATGGCACATGGTCACATGCAGCATAATGTGGTTGGAATGCAATCCAGCCATTGCTGTGCAGCACATGCCAATCACTGTTGGCCATTACTGCACAACAACGTAACTGTCCTGCACACATCCTTTAATGTCATGTCACACCTCCCACAGCAGTTGCCCTGAGAATGCAATACCCCAGTCAAGGTAGACTCTGATGGCTGTTGTGGCCACCAGGTCCCACCCACCAGGCATGGCCACCGGGTTATGTGTACAGTGATGCCATGATGGATGGGCAGCACCAGACAGCACATTATTGACATAGGGAGGTGTGACAGTTGGCCATGTGCTAGTGGCATCAGTGCCACCTGTAGGGTGTGTTTGTCCCTCAGGTGTTGTGTGGCTCTGTCAGCCCACATCTAGCACATTGGGCCAGTCTAGACAGCGTGCAGTCTAGTGTAACCACTACATCTGCATACCCATGCAGTTAGGGTGGGCTTTGTGTGGGACTGTGGTACTGCTGTATGGACATGCCATGGCACAGTGGCAAAACATGACCCACATGGCAGTGCTGTGCCACCTATGGTCCCAACTATTATGTGTGCAAACAGGGCAGAGCTCCATAATGGCAATTGTGTGCTCTGTGGCCTACCATGCCACACACATGTAGTTTCCCATTAGAACAACCATGCATAGAACACAATGTGACACAGGGGTATGTACAAACTTCAAAACACTTTAATGGGTAACAATGAAAACAAGAACTATACAGAACACAAACACACACACACACCACCACCACAACAATGGATGATAAAATGTGTGAAACATAACAATAACAAACCCTCTCCCCACAACAATGACAGGCATCACAATGATTGTCAAAACACAACACCCATTCCAGCCCAAAGAAACATTGCACACAGGAACACATGAACAACTGTAAGATCACCCCACCCACCAGAACATTAACATGCAGTAATATGTGTCATGGACACCACTACCCACCCACCCCCAAAACAAGACCATATTGTCACAGTTGTCATATATAACAATTCCCCAACAAAGACAGGTGTCAAATTGAATAGTAATGTACAATACCCACCCCCTCACCCCCAACCACAATACATGGGACACGTGAACCACAGTGACATCCACCCCATCCCTCAACTTAAACACCCATTATCATGGGTTGTAGACAACAATGCCCTCCCACCCCCACATCTGCAACACACAGTTAAACATATATACAACAGTAGGCCCACCATCCCACCCATGACATTGACAGCAATATAATCGGATGTACAGAACTAAACCAACCCCAGACACACACAATGCCTACAGATGTACCATATGCATTGGGACATCACCACCCACACCCAACCCCCACAAGACCAAAATGACCACCAAATAATATGTTGGTGCAAGGGACACCACACCACCCAGACACCTCATGTGTCCTGGAGCTCCTATGAATGTTCACAGTGATCCCTGCAGCTGCACCATGTCCCACAGTATGGCCTGCACTATCCATGCCAGCTGCAGGTCCCTGTTCATGGTTGGCTGTGGGACAGGTGCCTGATGATCATCATCTGCAATCAGGACCACCTGTACAGTTCCATGACCAACTTCCACAGGGGGAACCTCTCCAGTAACCTGGGCCTGTGCTCCCTCCACATCCTGCACCTGTTGAAAGGGTGACACATTCAGGTTGGCCTCCATATCACTGGCCTTGATTGCACTGTCCCCGTCAGCCAATGTTCTCTGTCCATTCTTGGCTGTGGGACAGGTGCATGATGTCCATCATCTGCGATTGGGGCCTGCTGTACAGTTCCATGCCCAACATCCACAGGAGAAACCTCTTCAGTAACCTGGGCCTGTGCTCCCTCCACATCCTGTACCTGTTGAATGGGTAACACATCCAGGTCGGCCTCCACATCACCAGCCTAATCACACTGTCCCCACCTGTATGACTGCTATGTTCATGCTCCACTGGTGGGATGCCATCATGTGAGCCCCCACCAACATCCAGTGGGCCATTGTCCTGCTGTCTCTCTACACCACCCACAGATCCCACCAGCCTGACAGGTGATGTGTGCTGCTGGGAATCAGTGTCCTCATCACTGGTCTCCAGTGGCAGTGGCCATGCCCTACATGCATGTCTCTTCATGAGTTCCTCGTATACCCATGCATCAAGCTCTTTCAGCTTCCTCATTGCCCTCAACAAGGTCCTGTACTGGGGGATGTCCAGCCATGGTCCACCATGGTATGGAACCTGTAGAAGGGAAGTGGGACACATGTCAGCAAACCGGTCAGGCACTGGCCATGCAACAGTAAAAGGGGAATGGCACAGGGCATGCAGGTCACCACATCCAACAGCCAGCAGCTGTGCAGTAGGGGCTGTGCATCCCCACACCATGTGGCCATCCATCCGTGTGCCTCCCTGGTGTTGCCTCCCAACATCAGACTGCATAGCTGTACTGTGCTCAGACCACCCCACCCTTCCCCACATCCCCTTGTGGTACATGTAGGTACAGCCATGATGTGTGCCGTACATCATGCACAGCCACTGGCATTGTGGCCATGACAGGTTCAGTAGTGTGGGGCACACCACATCCATCACATGTGCGGACACATATTGGCCATGTACACAGGATGGCCACCACTTACCTTGTCTGTCCAGGTCTGCTGCATCTACCTGGTCTGCTGTGTGGTCTGCCTGGTCCCCTTATTCAGTCCCACACACATCCTGGCCTGTACATTTGTGACTGGTGGAGACAGGTAGAATACACATATATGAGTGTTTCCCACAGGTACATGAAGAACATGCTATGAGGCTATGCCAGGGTGCCAGTGTCTGTGGCCAATTAACCATGTGCTGGTCACTGCCCAGTTCTGATGGCCTCATCATGAGTGCTGGCCATGTCCAGTATGTGCCTCAGTATCATGGAGATCACATTGGTATATGTCCTGCCAGCAGTGCTTTAATTGCCGTGGGGTACATTTGATCCCCAAGACTCACTCCAGGTGCATCCCAATTTGCTTCCATACAGCATCCCTCTCAGTGGGGTTTGCCTCCTGCAACCTGGTGGCAGCAGTGTCCTTCACAACTGCTACACAAAGTTTAACAGCAGTGCAGTCTCCTGGGATGTAAAGTTTGGGGCTCTTCCACATAGAGAGATCATTGTGCTGTGGAGGTATCTATTCTGACCCTGCACTGCTACACTGTGTTGTTTCCTTTCTGCTGTGTGACCTGTGGCATAGTGCTATTTCAGCTGCATGTGTTGCTACATGTGGCACATGTGCAGCATTGCATCATGTATGTGCAGCAGTATTACGTCGTGTATTGCTGATGTATGCCCTTTATTGCCTCATGTGAGGCAATTAGGCTGAGTGCTTTTTTTTGCATCCTGCCCATGTGCTGTAGTTATTTCTGCAGGCCACAAGTGCAGTGGTGTGGCCGCTCTTGTTCCGCAAACCACATGTGCTACTGTTTCCACCTTGTACACATGTATTTACACATTCATAGGGCATTCAGGCATTCAGGTACTGACTGGCTCTAGTTGCTGCCACATATCTGGCTGGCACCAACACTGCAGCCACCATGGCTCTGCCCTGCAGATGTGGGCAGAGGCCACCCATACCAATGTGCCAATGTGACCTAGCACTCAGTGCTGACTGGACAGGCCACAAGTGCCTCCTGCTGTATGCTGCAGTACAGTATTTTGCAGTTTGTGAGTTGCATCATATGAGTACCACCTCAGCAGGACATACACATCTGTCTGCCATTGTTGGGGGGAGTGCCAGCACTGTGGGGTGGCAACTGGTTGTTGTGCTGCCTTCTCCACCCTGATATACTCACACACCACAGATTTTTGTTCTGTCCACCAGTTGCTGGTTACAGGACATGATCACTTGCTGCTGTATACAGTAGCACCTTGTTGTGTGCCCAGCACTGGGCAGCAGGTCAGTATGATGGTTTGCTATTCATGGTCTGCTTGCCTAAGGCTGCTGGTGCCACCTGAAGGTGGTTCATGTCTCTCAGGCAGAGTGGTGGTCAATCAGGTCATACCTGGCATGTTGTCCTGCTTAGCACAATGCAGCATGGGCCCATGGCTGTCTCACATCATGGCCACAATGATCTCCATCAGCGTTGTCCTCCACATCATCCAAGTCTGGGAGTGGCACCTGGTTCCTGCATGCCAGGTTGTGCAGCATGCAGCACGCTGGGAATATTTTGCAGACCATGTCAGGGCTGTACTGCAGTGCTCCACCTAAATGGTCAAGGCACCAGAACCATGTGCCTTGAGGATGCCAAAGGTCCATTCAGTCACTGCCCTGGTAGCCACATGTGCCTCATTATACCATACCTCAGCTGCAGTGTGCAGGTGCTGGAGTGGTGTCATGACCCATGGCAGTAGTCTGTATTCACTGTCACCTGTGAGATTTAATTGATGCATCATAACTGCACTGGAAGCATGCTACACACACATGTTGAATCACCTGGGTCAGTGGTGTTCCTCTGTATGCCACTGACACCTACCAACGAGCCATCGACCTGTGATCTGTCCCCTCTCAAATACCTCATGTAGGCTGTAGTTGTGTAACATTTATGAATCATGGCAGGAATTAGGGTACTGGGCAACCACATCCAGGATTCTGTACTGGGTGTCACACACCACCTGGAGGTTCATGGAGTGGAACCCCTTTCTGTTAGCGTACACCTCTGCCTCACCTGGTGGTGCTCTGATGTCCACATGTGTACAGTCAATAGTTCCTAGCATACGGAGAAACTGGGCCACATCACAGAATGCCTGCTTTACCACCTGCTGCTTCTGTACATCCCACGAGAATGCTATGTACCTGTCCATGCATTGCATCAGCACATCCAGGATCTACCTGAGGCAACAAGACATGGCAGGCTGTGAGATACCCACAGTGTCATCAGTGGGGGTTGAAATGTACCTGTGGCAAGGAAGCACAATGCTGTGCTTACCTTCACCCCCACCGGTACAGGATGCCCCCTACGGGGGGAACTCTGGATATCCACCCATAGGCCATCACACAGCTGTACTATGGTGGCCTTTGTCAGGTGGTAGCATGTGATACACTGCTTCTCCATGAGGTCCAGGTATGACTTCCTGGCTTTGTACACACATCGTGCATGCTGTCTGGTTGGCTGTGCTTCTCTGCTTTCTGTATGTTCCCCTGGTTACTGTCATCATGCCTCCTGCGGTGCCTACACCACCTCTCTGCCACTAGGAGTATGCCCATTAGGGCTACTGGGTCTGCTATCTCTCTCTCACTCTCTTCAGGAATGTCTGCTCACTGCTTGCTCCACAGTATCTCAGTCATGTGTTTCTCAGTGGGCCCCCTTTTGTACTCTGCTTTAGTTACACCTGCTCCCCCTGGTGTAACTTACACCATTTGCAATTGGCCTATCTTGGCCTTCTGTAGCTTCTAGAATCCAACCTATGGTGATAGTGCTGCATTTTATGGTGCATGTTGCATTACAGAAATGTGCATCTTAGAGTTTGGCGCAACTGCAGCGTAAGTTGCTTTTGGCGTATTGGTTTCTGACAAAATGCAGGACATGTTTCTAGATTCTCACATGTTGCAATTAATGTGCACAATGCTATTTGCACCATTTGTGGGTGGCACATCTGAGTTACACTCTGTGTAACCTTTTGAAAATCGGGCCCACACTCTTTTTATTGTTACAGCACACACCCTACTTCTGAAAAATCAATAATGATTTGGGAAAATGAAATAAAGGTAATCACAGCAGAGACTGATACTACAAGAAAATAAAGAATGTCCCCATAACCTAAAAATTACTGATTTGCTATTTTCGATTCCTGAATACCCCAGTTAGTGCGGTGATTTAATAATCACATACAGTAGTGGAGGTGACATCGGGGATCTGGGAGGACTGGAGTGAAAGTTGTTATATTTTTATAGTCTGCAATCGAGTACATTTATAATTTCCCCTGTCAGCTACCACTTACAGTGGATCATAATGCCATGATAATTATTAAATGCACTCACTGATGCTTACTTTGTTTTATTTATTTAACGTTTATTTCAAGTTTCACCAGGAAACACATACTGAGTTGCCAACTATTGTTAATTATGCATACTTCCCACAGTACGCAATAATTAACAAAAAAAGGTATTGTTCGGTATGGTACTGCTACCCCTTGCTGTTACTGACAGTTTCTTGCCTTGAACGACTCCTTTTAAAAGTGATATGCAGCTTTGTGTAGCCTGTTTAATTGCTGTTTTTTAATCATTCATAGCATTTGTTTTGCATCAATAAAAGCATTTTTATTTTAAAGCTAATATGGGCTGCCTGTTTCTAATGATCTAATTATCACCTCTGCTGGAATGCATTGTTCAGTCCTTTAATTTCACAGGAATGAGCAGCCACATCAACGTTTCTAATTATCTGTCCACTCTACTTGATCACCACTAATTATTGTCCCTCTGCTGCTCTGTAGCAAGCCATTACTAGGAAATCTTATCTACTGATGAACAACTGTAAAATATAAGTGCAGATTTAGTTCATAGACATTTCCCCACAGAGAAGAAAGTGGACGTTCTGTGCCATCCCAGTCTCTCTCTGTTTCCATGTTTCTACACATCTGCTGATCTGTCTGCCAGTCTGTCTGTCTGCATATTGTGCAGCAATATGCAGTTGCTTTTTTGGGGAGAGACTCATCATTTAGCCCTGTTAGTTCCTCTATTCCACTAAAAAAATCTATGAACATATGTCTTAGTGCATTCATTATAATTGGCTTCACTGTAATTGCTTGCACCTTATTTGTGTAAGCATCACTATACTGTTGCATATTATTGCACTAGGCCATTTTCCATTTCACCCTGTCACACCTGGAAATATGCTTGGGCTACAGTAAGGGTGCTTCTGGCACTTACATTTAAAATAAAGGCAGACATGGGGTAAGACACACTGAATAATAACTACTGAAGTTTCCTGACTGAACAGCAGCATAAGCACTCTGTATAAATGGCTGAAGAGAAATGATGTGTGCAGCGTTCTGCATCAATATGTTCCATTGCCATTGTATGCAGTGCAGTCCCAGCAGTTTATTAAAAAAAGCAAGAGGAAAAGGAGTATGGGACAAAATGTGATGGCTCTAGCTGATGTTACTTTTCCTCTCATTTATTTTACACTTCTGGGACTGTATTGTACAAAACAGCAATGGAACAGATTGATGCAGAGCATTGCACAAGTCATTTCTCTTCTGACATTAATACAGAGTGCTGATGATGGCATTAAGACAATAAACCTCATTACTTAACTCATTGTCTCCACAGGAGCTCTCTGACGTTGCACCACTTGTCTCCTGTATACAGTTAACAGTAAATCCTGGGCCTTTCTAAGCAAAATCAAGCAATAGGCAGCATGCCACAAACAAATCCTAATAGTTCAAGAACTGTAAGTGCTAGACACAAAGTATGAGTGGCAAAGTTGTTCAGCACAAAATTACCTTTCCAATGGTGGTATGCAAATAATAATATATAATTTTTTTTCTATGCTGGTTGAAACAGCAAAAAAAAAATATTTTTTTTCACTAAAACAGGCAGCATAAGCCATACACACCATTCCATAAACAAATGCAAATAACTCCTAAAGTATACATGATATACACAAAATATCAGTGGCAAAGTTGTTCAGCATAAAATTACCTTTCCAACAGTGCTTTGCAGTTAAATATATATTATATTCTGTTACACTATATATTAAAATATATAAGTGACTTCTCCAGACATTGCAAGAGCACACTGGGAGTCAGTAGCCGACTTCTGCAGGCATCCTCAGGACACACCAATGTATTTTACTGACGACTACAGGTGTCTGCTAGGAGACAATGAGTTAAAAGTGTTTCTTCTGACATAAACTGACATGGATGCCAGACGTTTTGACAGTCCATTTGTTTGTGAAGTTTACAGAGAGTATGTCATGTTAAGGTCATGATTTGTAGATTACTGTCTTGTGTGTGTTTCAAAGAGACCACCACCTTTAAAGTGCAATTCCAGCAGACGGGGAAATTAAAAAATGTACTGGACTGCAGACTATAAAATATTACAAAATCTGCCCTAATACCATGAAGTACTGTAATAAGACATACTTACAGTGTAGAGAAGGCTCACAAAGTTAAATCCATTTTAGAAAAAAAAATATTTCAGAAAAGGAAGCATTATAAATGAAATACAATGTAAAGAGATCCAACATCTAAGAGGATGATGTCAGTAATATATTAAACAACAATCCATGTTTTTAGAGAAATTGTGTTTTAATCACCCATGAAGTAGGCAAAAGATAAAATATTCCTCAGGAATGTGCTCAGACTTGCAACGCAATCCTGCACCAACTACAAAGGCAAAAGTCATAATACCCTGGCTTTGAACAAATCAAATGTATATTAAGGAGACAGCCACTGCAGAAAGGGAAAGTTGCAGGACAACTATGTGTGCAATAGAGCCACCTAGTGCATTTCACACTCAGGTACTGAAACACGCTTAATTAATAAAGCTCTGAGCTACTGCATACTGACTGACTAAGCATGCCATATATCACCCCACATGCCACAACATACACCGCATACCATGCTGCACCACATTAACTACCGCTAATACTGCATAATGCCAAGTTACCAGTCAACTTTTCTCTGAGCAGCACTATAATTCTGCCATATTGAAAATGCCAGGCATATGCAAAACTGAACATTATTTTCTATGACATATCCCAAGAAGAACATTTACCTTAAGAAATGAAATGAACATTTAAGAAATTAATAATAACAGGTACAACTCTACATAAAGTCTCTGGAGGTAGAAGCAGAGTGAAGCCACTGGATGGATTCAGTTGCGTTTTAAAGTCTTGTACAGTCTTATGCAATAAGGAAATTGGTTTATGGTGTTCATAGTGTTCATGGTGGCTGGTCATTGTTCATACAGTCTTTTGCCATTCAATTTTCCCTGTACCAGTCACTGATCCATCTGACCTTCCATTGCGGATGTTTCACACACATTGTACTGTTTTATAATATTTTTGTTATCAGCAAGAGAGACCCCTTTCTGTTTACACACTGACTGCCCATGCCAGTATCTGGTTAAAATTGTAAAACCAAAACAGTGCAAGTAATTACCGCGCTACCTTTTCAGTGCTTACTTTCAATTCACTTTTACAAAAAAGCACTTGTACAAAACCATATTAAAAGTTGGGAAAAATAAAAGCACTTACCATTCTCTTAGCCAAGAGTACTGGTAACCAAGCTTGAATCAATGATGACCCAAGAGGAGAGCTTTTTTATTCTGGGGGGGGAGCATGCCTTAGTGCAGCTCAGGTGTCAGATACAGTGCAGCTGCCACCAACAGGTGGAAAATGGAAACTGCAAGGCCTTTGAACTTGTGTAACCTGTGTTACATGTAATTATGTAACACACTTGACTGTACTTGGACTTAAGTATCCTGTCCTTTAATCAAACCAATTAATCACTAATTAGATACACTGGTTTATTCAAGTATGTGTGCTATATACAGTTTGTTTTCCTGCTACCTTCAGATCAAGTCATAATGAGTGTCTATTTCATTCAGAGCCAGAAGGGCAGTGATCTTGCCCTGTTGGAAGGTTTCCTATACCGCAAGGAACATGCATCTGACACCAAATCATACTGGAAATGTCTTGAGTATGACAAGGGCCACTGTGGAGCCTGTTTACACCTCAATGGAGACACTGTGCTAAAAGATATAGGAGAACATAATCATTTTCCAGATCCAGCTTTAGTGGCTGTCAAGGATGCAGTATCTATTATGAAAGAGAGAGCCACCACCACATGCAAAACCACACACCAGACTGTGGCATCTGGTTTATGCCAGCTGTCACCATCTGTATCTTGACAGCTGCCAGCAATGTCCTTACCAAAAGGGACTGTAAGAAGGAGCAGAAGGGTCACTGCTCATCCACCTCCTGAAATAGCTGATTCTATTTTGCTTGTGATTCCCTCTGATTATTGCCACATTAATAAAACATGAGGAATTTCTGATATTTGACTCTGGCCCTCTGCAAGACTGTATCCTCATTTTCTCGACCACCAAGGATCTGAATTATTTAGAATCTTGTGCTCACTGGTTTGCAGAAGGAACCTTTAAATGTTACCCTACAATATTTTCCCAGTTCTATACAACCCATGCCACCAGGTATGGTACTGTGCTCCTTTTGGTCTATGTATTGATTACCAATTGCAATGCAGCATCTTATAACAAAGTATTCCCTGAGCTGCACAGGCTGTTGGCACCTTGTGCCCTGACACCATTCTAATCAATTTTGAACTTGCCGCTATAAAAGCATTTAAACTGGCTTTCCCCACTGCACAAATGAGAGTTTGTTTTTTTCACCTATGTCAAGCAGGATGGTGAAAAATTTAAGAGCTGCCAGAGGTGTGCAGCCAGTATGTGTCTTACCCAAACATTTCTCTCCATGTCTGTTTTCTACCTGCACTGGCATATGTCCCTGTACCAGATATCATTCCTGCATTTGAAGAGCTAATGACATTTGATTTCTTCTGAACAAATAGTGACATATGTTCTCCACTTTTTGACTAGTTTGAAGATACCCAGCAGGGTAGACCACTTGCCAGAGGAGGGAGAAGGTGACCAATGTTTTCCATAAAGCTCTGCAGCTGTTTTGATGCTGCTCAATCCAAATTGCCCAGAATCATTAACCTCATGGAGGCATTGCACAGGAAATTAATCATTTCATAGGTGCCCATCACCCATCGCTATGATGATTCTTGGAGTTCTTGAAGTCTGAGCAACATTGCAACACCACTGTCATGGAGCAGGAGGTAGTGGGTACAACTTTGTCAGAAGGCAGAAAAAATATAAAGACACTGCTAAACAGATCTGTGCCATTGACTCAGAATATGGAGAGCGATCCAAAAATGACTACCTAAGGTAAATTGCCTATAATTTCTAGTTACAGGCATTAATAGATGTCGGTTGTGAATTGAAACTAACAGCTGTCAAAGTGAATTAAATAGAGCCCCCCAATCCAAACACAACTCTAATCTAATTATGTTTATTTCTCATTCATTGGTGACGTTTTTATAAATTAAAGGTTTTTTGCCACTTTTAGATGCATCCCTGTTTAGTAATGTTAAATAAAGTATTTTTTCACTGCATTCTGCATTCTGTCCCTCTTGCACAGCATGTTTTGATAGTGGAACAAACAGTTCCATTGCTCTGTTTCAGTCGAATGACATCTGTGCTGTACCTGTGTGTCAACATGCAATATCTACCCACAATAACTGGAGCTGGCCACTTCATTTGCTGCCTCTTTCAATTGAAAGATTTGTAAGTACATGATATATTGATGCACTATTGCATGCTCACTGTTTTGAGCTCTTGATATTTTGAGCACTCGCAGTTATGATCTAGTGCTTAAATCTATGCATTGTAATGCCTTGTGTTTTTGCGGTTATGCTAGTTTGACAGTAAACTGTCCTTGCCACTGGGAGTTGTCTGGACTGTAGGGCCTCTCCACACTACTACTACTACTTTCATGTTGCTCTAGTCACTGTTACAGGAAGAAGAATGGTGTCACCTTGGATCAGCATTATGGATCACTGAGACTACATCGATCCACAATTTATCCTGTCTTTTGGAATGAGAGAAAAACAAACTGGAGTTGAGGGGGTTTGGTTCCCCTCCTTCATCCAAACATTAGTTTATTTTTTTATAGCTTTAACAGCCTGTAACCATCTATCTTTTGGCCTTTTTTACCTATCCTGATGATTGCGGACAGAAAGCAATGTAACATTTTTGCTTGACCCCCAGTAGGTACATTGTCTGCTGCATTACAGCTCCCACAAGAGATGGTCCCCTATCTGACTCCACCTATAAGGGCATCTATGGGCTTTGGTGGAGGTGAGTTGCTTGCCACTACAACCTCCTGTACCTCCTTGTTGGGCAGGCCCCACAAATTCTCCTCTAAGGCTCCCCTTACTTGTCAGCCCTGCCATTTTTGGCTGCATAGGGGGCCTTTGATGAGTGATCCCTGACTTTCCTAACATTCATTGGGCCAACATGCTGTCTAGCCTTTATGGCAATGTTCCTAAGCAGTTTAGGATGTTAATAACTTAACATCTAAGGGGCTGAAGTTTGTCTGTTTTCACACTGGAAGAAACTCAGGGCATTACAAATCCAAACTGAATCAGAAAACAGAATCAAACTTGTAGCACGTTAGTGTACTGCTGCATGACACATACAATTACTGACAATTCTGCACACTGGGAGAAATGGAGAAGGTATTCATTTTCCTTTAAACAATTTCCATATAATAATAATAATAATAAATAATAAAATAATAAATAATAATACTAGCTTGCTTTTAGTAATATTGATCTGATGAACTGAGGAACTACACTTATTTACAGTGTAGTATGGTCCTTTCCCCATTTATGCTGCAGAAGGTGCACCGCAGTGCCATAGCATTTGGCCATAACCTTTTGACCTTCCTGCCATTTCTTCAGTCACTTTCTTCAGTAGCAGTTTGAATACTTGGCAATTTGAGATTTGTATTTGCCCCAAACTGTATTTTTCCAAACCATAGGCAGCAAACACATACACTTGTTTAATACATTCCTTCCATACTTCTCTGCTTGTATGAAACAAATTAGCAGTAAAGGTACTGCCTTGCTTTGTGGCACATTGGCAGTAAAGGTACTGCCTTTATCTGAACCTAACAATACATTAAAACCTTAACCACATTAGCAGTCCCAACCTGCAAAACACTTGAGCAAGCAAAAGTTTTGCAATAACTTTTGCAGTGGCTGTTTAAACTACAAAAAGCAGTTTGTAGCAGAATCTTAACCTTTTTAACATGGCACTTACATTAAAATTCTGATGAGGTAGCCAGTGTCTACCACATACAGAAACTAGAACATGTTCTTTTGTAAAATAGAATGTGACCAAAATTGTTGCCACAGATCTAAGAATGACCTGGAATGAAAGCATGGAAGAAAAAACAACCTTGCTGATAAATTTATCAGTTTGTGAGCTGGTGGTTAATTTGATCACAAGTTTTTAAAATGTGGTAGCCAGACCAGTTGATTTAAATAGCCATTAGCCACCTGGCTACCTGATTTATCCAACTCTGTACTTAACTTTCCCTAACGAGGGGGGGCATACAATAATAATGTTTTTACTATAAGAAGAACATTTACTGAAGTGAAAATGCTTACGCTATAAATTTACAAAGCATAGTACTTAAGTTCAGGGATTGCACAACATGCATCTCTGAAGTCTGAAGGCAGTGAGTTAGACAACATACCCGAAATAAAAAAAATGAAAAACATTGCAATTTGTAACTTTTTTTCTTTCCTTATTAAATGCACATGGATATGTGAATATAGTTTAAAGATAAAGTTAAAAGATTGTTCCTTTTTAAGAACCATATTTTTTCCTGAAAGATAAATGACAATGGTAAGTCTCTTTCACAAATCTATTACCTGAGATGATAACCATCATAATTAGTTTTTAGTAACTCCACAGAGTTAGAAAGGAAGCAGGTTAATCTAGCTTAGGGGACAGCACAGCACAGATTATTTTCTAGTCAACTGGTCAAGCAGAGAAAATGTTAAAGATTTTAAACAAATATTTATGCTATAACTACAGCATATTATTTGGACTTACAGTGACAATACTGTACATTACTTGTATATGGCACATATAATTGTAAACTCTGGCAAACAGTTCGTTTTAAATCAAAACATTATTTATTTCAAAGATAGTTTTGCATCCAATAAAAAAAAAAGTAATACCAGTTTTGACACTGGCAGAACTCATTGTTGCTATACTGTACTTAGCAGGCTTACAGAGCCTTTTGCAGTCCTGTGAGATTTGGGAGGAGCTGAGTCACTGCATGCTACTCTGCTTTGGAGGAGCAGAGAAGGGAGTATTTTAAAAGACTGAAACTCAGAATCCTGACACCCAGGATCCCAAGTCCAGTAGCCTTACAATATTGTGTGATCGACAGTGGGGATCCTGACAGTGGATCATGACACTGTCAACAAGCTGCATGGTGTTCTGACACTGACAACAAGCTGCATGGTGTTCTGACACTGCCAACAATCTGTGTGGTGTACTGACACTGTCAACAAGCTGCTTGAAGTTTTGTGTTGTTGTGTGTGTTTCCTGCATTTTGCAACTTTATGTCCCATTCTTTCCCATGTGTTTTCATGTGTGTTCCACTGTGCACTTAGCTTGTTCAACCAAGGGATGTGACTGTAATAGAGCTTTATATTGTGCTCTGTGGCTCATTTTCAGTAATTAAATTTCCTGTGTTTTGGCCATTTAGCTGCAGTTGCACCTGTGCTCTCCTTACAGGTGTCGTTTCCATCATTGTGTGGCCACCAGTGGTTCATACCATCTCCGAGTCATGTCAGACTTGGAGGATGCATCTTTAGAAACCAGGGTGTGTGGAGGAAGTGCCCCCATGATGAGGGGTGTAGGCTCCCCTGCATACACACTTTAATCTACTATGCACTACATTCCAAGTAAGTCAATAGTAGTTTTGTTGGGCTGCTTGGTCAGGAATTAAGCATTGACAATATTGTGTCTGTAAGTATGTTAGACTCAGAATCATGAATGTTGGATTACTGACCACCAGGCAAATGTAATATATCCACAGAGAGAGCAGAAATCTTACAAGACCTTTTTTCTAATTTTAAAAGGTATGCCACCATTGCTTTAACCATACCTTGATAGTGTAATGTTCTTTCCAGTCTATTTTGTGTGACTTTTTTTTGTGTGCCATCCTTTCTGACTCTGTCTTTTCTCCCATTGGAGCCTGGGGTGCAGTAGATGGTGCAGCCCACCCACTGGGGGAGAGGACACAAGGTCTGCAGAGAGTGCAGGGCAGAGGAGTCAGAACACCTTCTGTATTGTTTTAGTGGCTTCTCCAGAGTTCAAAAGTTTGGGACACAAAATGCCTGAAAAATAGTGGAACTACAGAATTATTTAATTTCTCACTGATGTCCTGTGGTGTGTGAAAAATTAACAGGAAAGTGGGATTTCTAAATAAGCCAAAACACAAGAAATGTCATAGAAAGACAGAACTTCTGTGTGTTACTGAACTATGTGTTGCTTATTTTGAATGGCCAGTACTAGACTTTAGAGAATGTTACAGAGTGATTGCACTCCTCTACATGATTTGACATGTGAAGTTAAGAAAAAGGGTAAAAAGAAAAAAAAATAAAGGGGAGAATAGCAAACAAACTGAAATTACAGATCACTTGAAATCACACAGCATGTCAACTAAAGAAATGACCTCAACTCCTAACATGAGGCTGAGTATTTCTTTTCCAATACTACATAATAACCTCAAGATTGATAATAGCTTAGAAATATCCCCTCATCTTAATTTTGATGAGGACAATGATGACTCTGGAACTAGTGGAACCCCTAATATATCCCTGGATAGTTCAGTTTGTATTTCCTTGGATGGTACTCAGGGCAATAGCTATCTAAGCTTACCTTATGACAACACACAGAAAGATGCAAAATCTAAGCATCATAATTGTACTAACTGCTCTGTGAGTAATGATCGGATAGTTGTTGCAAGCTCAGAAAAACAGTTTGTAACATCGGAACTAAAACAAACAACTGAAGGCATTAAACAGATTGAGGCAAACTATGACTCTCAGACTAAATACCAGACAAAACTGAATGAGGTGGGGGTCTCCCAGTTAAATGATGATACAGGGAATTCTATAAGACAGCAGCAATATATGCCCTACTGTCTAAGTGAAGATCTGCTAATGTCACTAAAACATCAACATACAGTTAATTTGCTTCTAATGGAGCAATTAGTAGTACATAAAAACAAATTAGAAACAGCTCTACAATATTGCTGTGAAAAGGGCTAGGCTGGATGATGTAATTAGGATACTGGATCAAATTAATGCCCTGAAAGAATCAGATTTTGTTCAATGGGATCTTTCACAAGATAAATCTAAGCACGGCAGACCTGCATTTAATGTAATTAACATCCCTGAAACATCAAGTACAACTAAAAAAAAAACAGTACATGCAAAAAAAAGAAAGAAATCAAAATTAAGCGGCTGATCAAACTCTGAAATAAATATAAGTAAAAATAGGAAAGAGTCAAGAGTGTGGAGTTAGTGCAAGAACTAAGTAAAGGACAGAAAGATTGTAAATAACTCATAACAACTACAGGCATTGATCGCTTGCCTCCAACCAATGTGGTCTCTAGGGAACCAAGGAAAATGGAAAATCATTTAGCTAATTTGGAAAAAGAAATAAATCTGGTACATGGGGAACTGAGGAATACTACTAGAGGGCAGGATTAACATAAAGACAAGACGGAGAAGCAGAGTGGAAAAAGTGTTATACAATGGTGTGTGAAAATCCTGTAACCTCATTGGTCAAAACATGTCACATGTCAGTGGGTAAATCCTGCATAACCCACAGCCAATGAATGGCATTTATAAAAAACATAATTAAATGCATTCTAAATTTATTTTAAACATGGGTCCATTGTATAATAGCAATAAGGCACTAAAGGGTGTGTGTTATTGGGTGACTTACCCACTTCTTGTGTGGTTAAGTCACTCAGCTGTACATCATGACATTCCACACAAGGCATGGGTAAATCCCCAATAACCCACACCCTGTTGTGCCTTATTGCTTAAATAACTTGCAAGAGCATATAGAACAAATTACTGTCATTACTGGGGTAGAACCATTTGCCAGAGATTTACTACTAGAGAATTGCTTTAATAAACAAGTGCCTTTTCTGAGACTAACAGCACAGGAGGACTGGCCTCAGCTGAGTGGTGAAAGATTAAAACTGCACTTAGTAAATATTATTAAAGAATTAGAAATAGAGATATATGAGGAAAATATCATAGAGGTGATAGAAGTCAGGATGGTCAGCAAAGTACTATAGAAGCATTTTTAGATTCACTGATAATGGTGAATCACGTGTGGTATGAGGGGGAACTTTTAGGGAATAAAGATTTCTTTGTAACATACCCCAATAGACACATATGTAATAAATTCTCAGAAGTAGTCCTGGCAATGATGAAACCCCAGTAACCCTGAGTTTATTTGGTTTAAAGCAGCTGCCAAGAGAAAATAATCAAAGGTTAATGGGTTTACTCTGGAATTTGTTTAGTAAGTTTATGCACATCAATTTGGGTAGAAATGGTGTAAAGTGGAAAGGAAATATGACATTTCACAAATAGACATCTTGGTTAAAAATAGAAAAGTAGCCTATTGGCTGCTGAATAAATGCAGTACTTTGGATATTATGGGTTTACATTTAGTTGATTTAGTTGAAATATACAAGACAGAAAGTCAAATGGCTCATGGAAAGAATCCTTTTTTAGTTTAATATACTTTATTGTTTTAATTACAGAATAGGAACAAAAAAGAAAAAAACACCCAACAACAATATTAACAGATACGCTGCTAGCTCAGAAACACTAATACCAACCCCCACAAAACCACTCTTGCCTCCTTGTAGCTCAGCTCTCCTCCCAAAAAAACAAAAGAAATAACATAACAGGCCATGAGATTAAACCCTAAAGAGGTCAAAAATAGAGACAAGTAAGTAAAAGGGAAGATGAGAGTGACGGGCTCAAGATTGTAACCTCACAGAAGAGACAGATAAGAGAGTATAAAGTGATTCCCATTTACATTGAAAAAGATGGGGGCACTTCTGTAAGGAAGCAATATGCTTCTCAACCATAAGGGCTGTCAGTATCTCCTCATGCCACTCCTTATAGGAAGGAATTGTGTCATCCTTCCAATGATGCAATATTATAATTTTTGCAGTGATGGAGATCAGTTACATATGGGCTTTACAGATACTTATCAGATGGAAAGAATCCTGATGTTGGCACAGAGATACTGCTCTCTAATGCATATGAGGTACTAGCAGACTATAATGATTGACTCAATGAGCATCAAAATCTAGAACGTATTGTTCACTATAAAGATAGGAAAGAAATTAGGAGTTATGCATCTCCCCTAGAAAATGACTGTTGTACTGGTGAACTATAGTGTGTTAATGTGATAAATAAGAATTGTTAGCCTATAATGAATGAAGGTGTTTTACTGAGTAAGGCTGATACCCTTGAAGAAACATTTTAATATTAAATACTGAAAATATGTATACATTCCTGTCATGGAATGTTATGGGTTTGAATCATACGCTGGTCGACAAAGAGTGGAGGGATTTTGTTATGAAAGCAGATGTGATATGCCTACAGGAGACCTGGCACACAGAGGAAAGTAATGTAGGTCTAAATGGGTATGAAGTAATACAGTATGCTGGGGAAAAACTCAGTAAATTTGGGGGAAGGGCAAAGGGTGTGGTAACATATTAAGATAGACTCCTTTGTAATAACAGAGATGATCTGCAGAACAAAGAACTTTATATGCACTAAGCTAGAGCATAAAGTGTGTAGGGTAATCCTTATGAATGTTTATATACCCCCTATGGCTTCAAGATTTTATCAAGAGGATACATGGAATAAGTTAAATCTGCCCTTCAGAGTTTTTAATGGACCACCCAGAATGGGAGATCTTAATATTGGGTGATTTAAATTCTAGAATAGCTGATTTTGATGGCCGCATGGATACTACATTATTTGAATATATTGGTGTGATGGACCAAGTGTATGCAAGGAACACAAGGGACCTCACAAAAATAGCTTTGGTGACAAATTAATTGATATTCTAAAAGAGGTAAACATGTAGCTGCTAAATGGAAGCTTGCTGGGTGATTTAAAAGGGTAATGTACTTACTTAAAATCAACTGGGATTTTGGTCCTGGATCTGACAATTTGGTCTGGCCCTGTGACAGTCTGGGGCAGTTTACAGATAATGACTAGATCAGAAAGTGACCATTTCCCTTTTGTATTAATATGTATACCCTCAAGGAAAGGAGGGAGAGGGGGGACATGATAGAAACTTTCAAGTACCTCAAGGGAATTAACAAAGTCCAAGAGGGTAGCATCTTTCAGAAAGAGATGTGAAAGAACAAAGGGGCACAATTTGAAGATAGAGGGGGATGTCTCAGAGGTAATGTTAGAAAGTATTTTTTTCATGGAGAGGGTTGAGGATGCATGGAACAGCCTTCTGAGGAGGCTGTGGAGTCAAGAACATAGGAGAATTCAAAAATGCATGGGACAGACATAAAGCAATTCTAGTGGGGGGTAGGAGGAAGTAAGCTGTTGGTTTACTAGAATCTGCAGCTTATCCATCAGATCGGGGAAATGGGCAGACTGGGTGGGCCAAGCTGTCTTTATCTGCCATCAGATTCTGTGTTTCTATGTATTAAAAGTTTTTTGTAAGGACCTCCAGTCTACTGAAAAGTCACTCATGCCAAAGAAAGAGACCATTAGGAATAAAAGGGTAGTATGGTCTAGTACTGAGGAAAATGAAGTGAAGTATATAATCCAAACCATTTTTGCAATCTAGGATGCAGATTTGCAAAAAATAGCCCCAGTAACGGTGCTTTGGGAGATAATTTCCCATTATTTAATAATATAAAAAGGGTTAGGGGTGGTAATACCTCTGGCCCGAGTGCACTCGCCATCAGGGTGCCAGGGAATTCAGAGCAAATTACCATTGTATTATGGGGGTCTGTGCCCCCTACACACCCCTAACTAAAGATACCAACTCCAAGAGGGGCAGACCATTGGGAAGGGGTGGTGAGCCCTGGAAATTGGTGCCCTAATGACAGGCACACTCAGTCCAGTAAAGGGAATGCTGGCAGTGTATAAAGAGAGATATACTCTGACTCTAAGGCAGTAAGCCAGTATAATGCCTATGGGGGCTGGTTTAATAAAGAGTGTAGAAAATACAGGGCACATTTGTGAGCTTGAACAAGGCAGATAAAGAATTTAAAAGATAAAACCCTTTTTAAAAGTTTAAATTATGAAAGGAAACAATATAAGCTATTTTTAAAAGAGAAAAAAGTGCTATTTTATAAAAAAAATTGGAGAAGGTGTTAACTGTAACTGAGAACAAAAACATGAAAAGTTTTTGAACATATATAACTAAAGGATTCAATAATTATAAAACTGTTCTAGATATTTATATTTCAGAAGATGAGTGGCTTAAATATTTTTTTAATATTTTCATTGATAAAGATTTGGCAAGTGATTTTTGTCTGTGACCTATAGATTATAGTAATTTGGTGATAACTAGACAAGAAATATACATAACAATAAAAACCTTAAAGCTAAGCAAGGACATTGGATTAGACAGAATTCCAGCTGAGGTTTATACTACAAACACTCCTGAATGGTGTGATGCACTTGAATTGTTATATTATAAGAACATTCAGGACAGGTTTTTTTCCCAGGAAGATGGAGTGAAGCACTTATAGTCCCAGAACATAAAAAGGGGAGGATGGATGACCCAAATATGTATAGGACAATAAGTTTATTGGGCATGAACTTAAAACTGTTTTCAAAGATTATATTACAGAAACTAAAAATCCAGATTAAACAGATGTGTGGCATTTCAGAACTACAGGCAAGAATCAGAAATGAATATGCTACAGTAGATAATTGTTTTATGTTGTACCATCTAACTGAGAAATATGTACTGTTAAGAAAACAGAAAATTTATGTGGCCTTTGTGAATTTCTCATCTGCGTTTCATATGATCGATAGACCAAGTTTATGGACCATAATGATGGAAAGAGGTATTGATCCATCACTGGTTGGAGTTATTTGCCACCTACAGTATATAGTAATAACTGGGCCAATATTAGAATTGGTATGAAAAGGGGAAGTTTCAAAAAAATTCTGTATCAACAAAGGTGTATGCCAAGGGTGTGTCTTGGCACCAACTCTTTTGAGTTTATATAGTACTAGTCTTTTGAAAAAAATAACTTGCAGATTTGAAGGCTTACTCCCCCAAAAGTAATTGGGCACACCAGTACATGCCCAGCATTGGCTAATGCTGATGACGTTATTCTGATGGCATTAACAAAAAGTGGTCTACAAAAATGGCTGGACTTATTAAATTTGAAATCTAAGGTATTAACATTAAGAATAGATACACAAAAAAACACAGACTATGATTCTGGGACAAAGGAAAACTATAGGGGCTTGGTATGTTGGTGAGCAGAAATGAACACAGATAGCTATATGTGTATTTGGGTATCACCTTTACTTGAACTGTAACATGGACTACACAATTGAAATATCTTACAAAACAGGCAATACGGACTGCCAAGGGGTAAAATAAAGTTAATGTTTACTTGGGGGGAATACTGTAAGACCACTGGTAATGGCAGTGAAAGTAAAATTCTTCTTACAACTCCCATATGGAGCAGAAATATGGGAATGTCAAAAAAACAGTTAAGTTGACTACCTCTATGTATAAAGTATTAAGAACTACCCTGGGCATAGAACACTCTTGGCCAGCTTCATATATACCCTCTGAATTAGGCTTTGTTAATACACAGGCAATCTTGGACACCAGGAAAATAAATTCATTGGTTAACAGTAACAAGAATGTCCCAGAATAGGCTTCCTTATAAGTGCCTCTGGGGAAAAATATTGGGAAGACAATAGATATAATCTTAACAGCCGGTTTAGTAAAATCCATTAGCAAAATATGCTCTTTCTAAATTAATGGAATGCTAATAAAAATGTTAAATTAAGCTGGAAATATAAAGAGTATATCAAAAATAAAATACAAAACTATTAGATAAAAAAAGATATAGAAACTATTAATAATTCCAAATATTCACCATGGTTTGTATAGCATCAAGGTCTACATGGCTTTAAATACTATCTGGATAGTCTTGTAGAACCAGAATTGAGAAAAATCTGCAAAATATTATTCTGAATACTTCAAAAGCAATATTCTTACAGCAAGATTTAAGAAGCTCCCACTTGAATCACAAAAGTGCTATTGCACAATAAGAGAAAAGGAGGATTAACACAATGTTATGTGGGACTGCAAATGGTATAAAACTGCCAGAATTCTTTGGCTTACTCCCATGGTGAACAATTGGAATAATTTATATAATAGTTTCTTGACAGAGATTCTCATTAACACAGAGGATATATATTCTATAGACAGACTGGGTAAGTATTTCTTTCAAATAAGCAAAATAAGACAACATAAAATGAAAGGGATTGATACCACAACCATATAGATATGCTGTTGTAAGTTTTTAATATATAAAGTTGTTCTATTTCATACCCATATTATAAAGAAAAAAATTGTTGGATTGGATGTTAAGTTTAAGTTTATTGTTCGACATATGTTGTCATTACTTACACAAAGTTAAAAAATGCAATAATAGTACAAATGTAGAAAAATATTTTATACATTAATTATTTAAAGACAACAAAAAAATAAACACATATTCATAATTTCAGATATACATTACTTAACACAATAACAAGGATCCTTTTCAAAATGTTAGTGTCTAAGTGTCATTATCATAAAGTGCATCAAACTTTGGCCCTCACAATCTCCAATTAACTTATCTAGATAAAGAATAGAATTAATATACAGTACAATGTGTCAGAAAATACACCCCAACACTAGGTTCATACATTAGTACCTTGAACATGAAAGACACAACAGACGTAGGTCCTAACAAACTCCTAAATCCTTAACAGGAATAAGGAGTGTAAATGGAGAAGATGGGTTCAGGTCTGGTTACCTACACCCCCTGAGTTAAACAGTGATTTCAGATCTCATAACGAGAAAGCGGATCCTAATGAGGTATCAATTAGGCTCCTTAATTACAGCCTTTGTTGAACATATTTCAGTCTTATTTTTTTAGCAGCAATAAAAATTTCTGCTAAGTCAGTGAGAATTTATGGGTTTTCAGAATTTAGTAGAAGATCGAGAAAGTAACATGAAGGTATAACATAAGAGGAGAAATATTTGGATAAGTATTTCTTCCTTATTCTTTCTTACCATTGGTATCTTATGAGTATATGACGTAAGTCTTCAGGTTCATTTAAATAACATAAACAATTACAAGAAGTAGGAATTTGTCAAGAATGTCTGGCAGTTAGTATGCCTGCTGGGAAATGACTCAAATATATAAAGGGTCAGAATTTGCCTAATAATTAGGTTGGTTATCAGAAGTAAATACTCTTTAAGAGAGTGTTCCTGTATATAGTTAATTAACCACTGTGAAACTTTTAATTGTTCAATTTCTTTTGGTAAATCAAGTTCCCTATCCTTTCTTGAAACCACTGCGGAGACAACTTTAGCACAGTTTTTATATATTTTTATTGCATTGTTTGCCCAGTATCGTAAAAGAGTAAGATCATATCTCTTAAGTAAAGAGTATACGGTCGACAACCACCCATCACTTATCGGATCAAGATGTGTTATTTTTTCTTTTATACATGATGCAACAATAGAGCCATTTGGTTCATGTGCATAGTGGTCCAGAAATTTATTATTCTTATATGACTTATTGCCACGAACGTAATTTGACCAAGATGGGGCCTTACCAATGCATTAGCTGCTGAAATAAGTAATCCTAAGGTTTTCTTGTATACTGCATTAATAATGGATTCTAAAATATGTAAACTAGAAACTCCCCAGTTTTTGATAGCTTAAAGTCCTTGGTTTATTAGTTTAATATCTATAGCCCTAATCATTGGCTCTATTGTCATACCACCATAAATTCTGTTAAATTGAAAAAGGGCAGAATATGTAATTCTCATTTTGCCGCTACAACCCTAATATGCTTATTCCAAGAAATTGTATTAGATATTGTGACCCTTAAATAAGTATAACGATTAACAAATTTGAGTGGTTGATTGACCAGAATCAAACTTCTATACTTATTTCTGGAACCCATGACCATAACTTTAGTTTTTGTTTAATTAATTATTAGTTTCAATGCAGTGCAAAGAGCTTGTAATTTACAGAGACATCTTTGTAGACCTAATCTTGATGTTGCAATAAGCGCAAGGTCGTTAGCGTATGCCAAAACTAGAATAAATGTTAGAGAACTTTGGTCATGTGGTGTGAAGGACTGATTAATTCTACCAAAATAAGGTTTATATAGAGAGTGAATAGTTTCTGTGCCTGCACACACCCTTGGTGAACACAGTGTCTGTGCCTGCACACACCCTTGGCGAACACCAACATTAGTAGAAATTTTGTCCGAGAGACTGCCTTTATTGTTGTATCTTATCTTACCCCAAGTTTCATATAAAGTCTTTTCATCAGATTTACTTGATTAGAATCTGTGCTCGAAGGCTTCCATACTAACCCATAATAAATCTCTAAAGATCAAGTCAAAAGCTGATGTAAAGTCAATAAAGGCAATGAAGGTTGCTTTTTTTATTTACAATACTTTTCAATAATATGTAGAAGTATAAAGATTTGTTAAGTTGTCCCAGTATTTTTTTGGAAACCTGCCTATCAAGGGGATATTATCCTATTGCGTAGGTTCCATAGTTGTAACCAATTTAGTAAGATTTTAGAATAAATTTTAGCCATATTGCCTATTAAACATATTGGGCTGCAATTCGAAGGATTACCTCTATCTGCTTTCTTAAAAATTTGAACAATGTAGCTACCCTTCCAGGAATCTGGGGTGAAGCCATACATTATGAACTTGTTAAACAAGTCCATAAGAGTAATTGTCCACCACTCAGAAGCAGCTTTATAAAAAAACAGTTGATTTTTGATCTGGGCCTGGGGATTTGTTTGGCTTGCTACTGTTAATAGCAGAGAGCGTTTCTTCAGTTGTGATTCAAAAGTTTTCATCATTAATGAGACTCATGTGATAAACCAATGCTTCACTAGACTTGTAGAAAATATTACAGAAAAAAATTACCCCCGTTGTTACTGTAATAGAAGCCTCATCATTCTTTTTGTAATTTTTTGTCCCAGTGGCAACTAACTTCCAGAAGATTCTATCGTTTTCTTGCTGTATTGCAATTAGCATTTTATTCCACAAGTCTATCTGATGATTTTGATTTTGTTTCTGAACATGGTCTCTATATACTTTCCTACTTTTGCTTAGCTTCTTAATATTCTCTCACATTGGGTGATTTCTTACGAATTTGACCTGACTGGTTAGCTGCATTTTCTGAGCATGACAGGTTTGATAAAACCACTTATGCTAACTTAACTTGTCTGGTTTGTGATTTGATCTGTATTCAGCTTGAATACAATCATACTGCTGAACTATTTTGTGATGAATATTCTCAGGTTCAGGGTCAGTAGAGATCAAATAATTATTTTGGAAAAGGTTTTTATCTTTTTTCGAGTTTGTCCTTAGGAATCTAATTCCATAAAATAATTTTCTTATTGTTGTAAATTTCCACCTGATTTGTTTGGTTTCTACTCAACATACCTCTGAGCTTCCTGCTTAAGCAGAGAGGGAAATGATCACTCTCAGGCCTAGAATTTATTTTAAGGTCAAGCTAATTATAATAATTGTATGAAGAGACAAAAACATAATAATAGAAACATAGAAACATAGAATTTGATGGCAGATAAGGACTGCTTGGCCCATCGAGTCTGCCCATTTCCCTACCTAATGGATAAGTTGCAGATCCTAGTTAACCAGCAGCCTACTTCTTTCTACTCCCACCCCCCAGAATTGCCTTATGACTGTCCCATGCATGCTTGAATTCAACCACTGTTTTTGACACCACAACCTCCTCTGGAAGGCTGTTCCATGCATCCACAACCCTCTCTGTGAAAAAATACTTCCTTACATTACCTCTTAGCTGCCCCCATCTTCAAATTGTGCCCACATGTTCTTGTGCACCTCTTTTTTTGAAAGATGTTACCCTCTTGGACTTTGTTGATTCCCTTGAGGTACTTGAAAGTTTCTATCATGTCCCCCCTCTCCCTCCTTTCCTCGAGGCTATACATATTAAGCTCCTTTAGTCTCTCTTCATATGTCTTCCGGTGTAGACCCTGCACCATTTTAGTTGCCCTCCTCTGGACTGCTTTCATCCTGTCTATGTTCTTGTGGAGATCATGTCTCCAGAACTGCATGCAGTACTCCAGATGGGGTCTCACCAGCCGTCTGTACAGAGGGATAACAACTTCCTGTTTTCTGCTGGTGATGCCTCTCCCTATGCATCCCAGTATTCCCCAGCCCTCCTTACTGCCCTCTCACATTGCTTGCCCACCTTTAAGTCATATGATATGACTACCACCAGGTCCCTTTCCATTTTTGTTGTTGTTAGTATCTCACCCCCCCATTGTGTTCTCTTCCCCTGGGTTTTTGTTTCCCAGGTGCATTACTTTGCACTCTGTTGTAGAATGACCATTATAAGTGAAACAGGTAAAATCACCTAACCTATCTAAGGGTAATCTACCATTTAGAATAATTAAATTTAGTGAATGTAAAAATGTAGTTAAATAGTTGTTGTAATCTGTATTTCTGGGATCTAGCGAGTTCATCGGGTCGATTCCATAAATCTCTTGTATTTGGACAATTGAATTATCCAATTCACTGTCCTGAACTAATCTAACATTAAGATTCCTATGACTACCATTTCTAAATCATTATAATGGTCATTCATCTCTTCTATAGCCCCTGCAAGTTTGTAAAACAAATTATCATCACAAAGAGGAGAATTTTTTACCGGGTTTTAGAGGTTCACAAAAAGAACCATCTCATTCCAAATTTCCACCATTATCAGAAGATAATTTTGAGTCAGGACAGTATTACTAATAAGTATATGATCATGAATCTTAATATAAGTCAGTAGGCCCCCAGCAAAGTGGCCCATATTCAATTTGCTAATAGCAGGAAAATGAAAGAGATGATAACCATTAAGAGCTATGGTGTCTAACATGTCCAAGTTATGCCAGGATTCCTGTAAGTTAATTATGTTATGCTTCATGAGATACTTCATACATTCAGAATCTGCTAATTTTGTTGCAAACCTTGATAGATTCCATGAAGTGATAAGTAGTACATTTTCATTGTCCAGTAAAAAATTACAAGTCTGCTCAGAGACAGAATCCAATTTGTCACAGGGCATAAGTATGAAGCTTTAAATACGGCATATCTGACCTGTAGTCAGTTATTACAGTCACTAAGGACCCCAAATCAATTTACCAAGGGCAATGAAGTATCAGCTCGCCTTGTGTGATCAAATGTCTGCTTTGGACAATGGGGCCTAAGGGCCTCAGTGGGTTCAAATTATTAATAAGGTTGTCATCAGCTTCAAAAAAATCCTTAGATTTTACCAAAAGCAAACCCAAGGTGTCCAAAATTCTACTTTTCAGTAGCAACTTCTCAGCAATTGCAAAGTTCTTAACCCGTATATCAATTTGAGAACTATTTTCATGTTTGGTCACCTTGAGAATACCTATCTCACCCAACTGTACTTGCAGAACATTTCTAAACAAATTGCAAAGAGACCTTTGACATCTGTAATTGTTTTCTCTAGGCATACTCTCAAGACCAAACATGGTCAGAAGTGTGGGGAGCTCCCAGGATTCATTACTAGGCACATTACAGACATTAAAAAACAATCTATGGGGAAATGAAAGAAAGATTCCTTTTTGAGTAAATATATCTGCATTATACCACAACTGATTGGCCACAAATGGAGGATATACAGTTAATTCAATGGTATTATTTCTACCATCAATACTTCTGTGTACTTCACACCATCAGTGTCAATAAGTTCCACTCTAATTCTTTGTCGACAAAATCAATCAAAAAACCTTCAGATTATTGTCATGAATATTAGGCCATCCCTTCTCAGCTCTCAGGCATAATAGAAGGCCTCCTTTAGTCTGGGGTCAAATAATGGCTTTACCTCACTTGGTAGCATACAGTCATGAGAAGAAGATTCCAAGTGAGTATTACGACTAGAGGTAACTCTTCTAAGTTCATTTAGTCTTTTATTAAGCTTATCAGAACACATTAAATCAGTTTCCTGTGTGGACTGGATGTATTAAATGAAGCATTCAATGAGATATAAGTAAAACTAGTCATGGCACTCATCAGCACAAGCAATGAATGAAAAAAATGAAGAAATCCAGAAATACTTTCCAAAAGAACACTTTCCTTTGTTTATTGAATAAATACCACCAAGTTCACAAATACCTCACTGGGCCTGGAGGACTCCAGAAAGAATCTTACATTTCACCTGCATGTGAGGCTTTCTCAAATGATGGCACTCTGCGTGTACAGAAAGCAAACAGATCGAAATACTGTGTTATTAGCTAGCAGTTGTCACCCCGCCACACTGTGGAAAATATCGCTAAGAGACAGTTTTTAAGAGTAAAAAGTAACTGCAGTGGCATGCTGGAAATTAAAACAGAGATTGATTATCAAAGCAGTCGCTTTAAAGAAAGGGGCTATGCAGAATCCACTATTAACAGTGCTAAACTAGCAGTAGAAGGCATTGATAGAGATTAGCTCCTGAAAGAAAAGGTGGGCCAATCAGATGAAAAGGATGCAGGGAATGCTATTAATTTAGTCAGTACCTATTGTATTAGGTCCCATAAGGAGAAAGACATTATACAGAAACACTGGTATGTCCTAGGTGCTGACCCTTGATTTGCTGAGACACTCAAGAAACTACCAAGGATGGCATATAGAAGAGCAGATAATTTGAATGACATTCTGGTACATTCAGCCTATACTGAGGAAAAGACTAGGCACTTGAATTGGCAACCCACACTCCCAAAAGGCTTTACGAAGTGTGGTCATTGCAAGTAGTGTTCCGTTGTCAGAAAATGTGGAATGTTTAAATGTCCAGATGACAATAAAATATACAACATTTTAAGTTTGCTTACCTTTGATACTACTTATGTAGTATATTTGTCTGTTTGCAAATGCGGGTCTTTCTATATAGGCAAAACAAAAAGGAAATTCAAGGACAGAGTAGCGGAGCACATCAGGGCAATAACCAGTCACAACATGGATTACATATGGGCAGAGCATATGGTAAATACAGAAAGGGCTGAGGATCATGAAATTATGATTAGGTACAAGAGGTGGAGATACGAACATATGAACATACAAAGAAGCCAGCAGAAGAAGGCCATTTGGTCTATCTAGTCTGCTCATGTTGCAGGGTTCACAGCTTGAGCTACTGTCCCTGCCCCCTCTCCCCACTCCTCCCATTCTCCCTACCCATGACCATTACCCTCCCACTATACCCGTCCCAGCCTTTCTTAAAGATGACCACTGTCTTCAATGAAATTACCTCTTCTGGCAGTGGATACCAAGTGTCCACTACCCTCTCTGTGAAGAAGTGCTTCCTGACCTCCCTCCTTAACCTCCCACCTTCCAGCTTAAGACTGTGCCCCCTTGTGTTACAGTTGTCACTCAGCTTAAAGATACTCTCCTTATCAACCTCATTTATTCCTTTAAAGTACATGAAGGTCCCAATCATGTCCCACCTCTCTCTCTCTCTCTCTCTCTCTCCCCTGTCTTCCAAGGAGTACATGTTCAGTGGCCTCAACCTCTCCTGGTATGCCTTACCCTGCTGACCAGCTATCATCTTTGTAGCCCTCTTCTGGACCTTCTCCAGCAGGTTAATGTCCTTTTTGAGGTGAGGGCACCATACTGAACTCCATACTCTAGATGCGGCCTTACCTGTGACCTGTACAAGGGCAGTATAACTTCCTCTCCTACTACTGATCCCCCTAGATATGCATCCCAGCACCTTATTTGCCTTTGCTGCTGCTTTCTTGCATTGTGTGAAATGCTTCAGGTCACTAGTGATCATCACTCCCAGGTCCTTCTCCTCCTGTGATTAAAGTACTCAAACTCCACACAGGTAATACTCTGTCCTAGGATTCTTGGCTCCAATATGCATAACTTTGCATTTCTTGGCATTGTAGTCAACATGATAGATCCTGGATCACCTACCTAGCTTTTCCAGATCTTCCAGTATGTCCAGTATTCCTTCAGCTGTGCCCACTCTCCCACAGAGCTTGATGTAATCCGCAAATAGGTACATTTTGCCCTTAATGCCATCTCCAATGTCATTGATGAAGACATTTAACAACACTGGCCCCTGCATTGAGCCCTGCAGGACCCCACTGGTTACCTGTCTTGTGCCAGATAATTCTCCCCCACAACCACCCTCTGGGTTCTGTTCTTCAGCCAGTTTTCCACCCATCTGGCCATCTTTTCCTCAACCCTGAGATCCACCACCTTCCTGATCAACCTTTTGTGGGGCACAGAGTCAAAGGCCTTGCTGAAATCAAGATATAGGATGTCTACTGCTTGGCCTCTGTCTACCGTCTTAGTGACACAGTCAAAGAAGTCAATCAGATTTGTTTGACAAGACATCCCCCCATGAATCCATGCTGCTTCACATCCTGGAGACCATGCTTCTCTAGATATTCCACCAAACTTTCCTTTAGAATGGTCTCCATGAGCTTGTCCACAATGGAGGTCAGACTGACTGATCTGTAATTCCCTGGAATTAATATAATATAATATAATATAATATAATATAATATAATATAATATAATATAAGTATATATGTGTGTGTGTGTGTGTGTGTGTGTGTGTGTGTGTGTGTGTGTGTGTATATATATATATATATTTAGTTTTTGTTGACCGGGTAAGGTGCTCTAGCCATAGCAATGACTATTTTCAGGCATGACCCGGGAGTTTACAGAAACAAAACATTGTTGAAACAAAGACAGTACAATTATAAAACAGTAGATGCTTAGACAATAATGTTACAGTGTAGGCAGAAGAAAACAATTGGTACAATTGAATCAACAATAATGAATAACATAGAAGTATATGAGAGCAATACAATAAAATAAAGCCATCTGGAGATATTCAGGAAGCAAACAAGGTGACATTTTTACAATGAAAGTACTTTTACAATGTCTATGTAAGAATGGATGTAGGAGAGTAAGGAATGAAATGGGGTAGGGATGCAATAAAAAGAAAAAGAGATAGGGGAGGATAGGATAGGAAATTAAGGCAACTAGTGGGATTAGGACTAGCTATAATAAAAAATAGGACAAGGAGGTGATTGGAAACAGTGCAGAGCTTAGCTATAGGGGAAACACTCAGAAGGTTGTGAGGTGGTGAAGAGATCAGGAAGTGATAAAGGGCTAAGGGGGTTTAAAGCAGGAGCAGGAGCAGGAATCAACGAGATAGTCCCAAAACTATTTTTTGAAAGAGGCATGGGATGTTGCTAGTCATATAGTTAAAGGGAGGGAGTTACAGTGTTGAGGGGCAAGACAGGAAAATGCACTAGCACCTTTGGAGGATCAGTGTCTGGGGATGAGGACTGGGGCATTAGCAGTTGATTGTAGACCATAACTGAATGTCTGGATGAGAAATAAATCAGCCAAAGGCTTTGGTGTTTGGTTATGAATTATATTATCTATGATAGAGCCGTACACAAAGTCTCTGGCAGCAGTGGGATAAAGCCATCCTAGTTCAGTGTATATAATGAGATAGGGATGGTTTATTAGGAAAGAAATTATTGTATCAGATCTATACTTTAAATGCATACAAAAATAATGGTTTGAATGAGTAGATTGAAATTAAGCATGTTTTGAGAGATAAGCATTAATGGAACAATTTTTCTGTCGTTTTCAGATTAAGATGGAGAAAGAATGAGCATGCCTGTTGGGTGGCTTATTTTTCCATCTTCTTTAATAGATTCCTCCTCTAACACTCCATTACCAATTTGGTTGGTGTGAGTACTTTGGCCTTTAGGAATAATATTAAGAAAACCAAGAAAACAATGGAGTGAATGCTCTTAAGTTACAGTTATTAAGTTGGAGAATGCTTTTTCAGCTCCACCTTCACCATAATAATGATGTATGTGCCCCCCAGTAATCTATCAGTTGTGCTAAGTTCATATATGTAAATAGTAAGTGTTTTCTCCCTTCCACAACCCGCACCACACTTCCCCCCTCCCTTTTCACTGTCCAGTACCTACTAGGTTGCTGTAAATATTTAAGGTTTTTGGAATCATTGTAGTGAATACCGGAAAAGCAATGATGTGACTGTTCTAAAGTTACAGTTACAAAATTGTAAAAAAAAGTTTTATTTCAATAGCTTTGTGGTTCACAATATTTATAATGATATTTCTGGTTTTGTAGACATTTTTAAGTTGCAAAGTCCATAGGTTGGATGGTTGTTGTTTTCTTTTCCTACCCCCCCAACCCCATTCCTTAAGCTACCCTGATGTCTGCTTCCCAACTATACCTGCTTGGAGTACATTCCCTTTTCACTCTTTGATTAAGTTTTTTCTGCCCCATAGCTCCTTTTGAGGGGTAATTGATCTTTTCTTGGGCTCCTGAAATAGCAGAGATGATATAACAGTCCTCTTGCAAATATGGGTCCCGTTACCTTTAAAATGAATTTAAAAGTATGGTCTAAAAAACTAACTCTCTGTCTATGCTCCTTTCTATTTTTTGTTTCAGGCATTCAGAGTTATTAATGTAAAAGAATATAAGGAGTTTGAGACCCTATATGAAAAGCTATATAGCCTGGTATATGAACCAATAGAATTATGAGCAATTTTAAAAACTGTTTTGGTGTTTTTCTACCAGTTGTTATTTATTAACACTATGGGCTGGATATTTAGAAGTGCACCTGGTAATGGCTCAAGTGGTTGCTCCATGCAACTGAGTTGAGCTGGAGCAACAAAGGGATAAATTCAAAAGAGATGTGCCATGGCGTATCTCCTCTGAATATATCAAAAAATACCTGTGACAAAAATACAATGCACTGGTGCATTCCCCAGACAGATCTGAATACCAGGAATGTAAATGTACCAGCACATTAGAGATACGCTGTGTGCAAATTCCTGATGTTCAGACCCACATATGCAAATGGAGCCATAATGCATGTAAGGCACAAATGGGGCCATTTGAATGTCTTTATGGCCCTATTTGCATGAGTTGTGCAGGGCTGGCCAGCAAAATGCACGTGGTGCCCTGCACAGCATGCAGTGCTGTCTGTGGAAGTCCAGTGGTTCCCCTCCCCATCCCGTACCTCGATCCCTGTAATAAAGTAATATGTAATCCCCTGGTAGTCCAGTGGTAACCCCCTTCCCGCTTGTAACTCTGATCACTGTAATAATGAAGTATTTAATTCCCTGGTGGTCCAGAGGTACCCTCCTCCCCACCTGTAACCCTGAGCATTGTAATAAAGATGTATTTAACTCCCTGGTGGTCCAGTGGTACCCTCCTCCCCACCCATAACCCTGATCACTGTAATAAAGAAGTATTTAAATCACTGGTGGTCCAGTGGTACCCCCCTTTCCACCCATAACCCCAATCACCCGAAACTGCATCCCCACATCCATGGTAATTTAGTCGTCCCCCCACCCTCCCAGTCACACAGGACCCTATCCCATCCAGCTACCCCCCAGGTCACAAGAGGCAGCAAACCTGCCTTCATATTTCCTCAGATGTCCACCGAATGACAGCTTACAGTATATGCTGCAAGCTTATTGGTCCACACTGATGACCAATGGGCTTGCAGTGTGTACTGTACTATTCATTCACAACTTTGTGAATGAAGATATTCATTCACAAACATGCAGTTTCATGCAATCAGGGTTATGGGTGGGGGGGTACCACTGGACTACCAGGGAATTAAATCTTTCTTCATTACAGGGATCATGGTACGGGATGGGGAGGGGTGTACCACTAGACTACCAGGGAATAATGTGGGTGCTTGTGTATGGTGTTCTGGGGGGGTATCCGCTCATGACTGATGGCTGCTGTGTTGCACCTTGCAATTCAGCAGCTCATCTGTGGGTGGCTACCACTTGAGCATGATTTATACATGCTCAACTTTGTACCCATGTATGCGGCACATCTCCGGGATGTGCTGGCAGATGTGCCGCATATCTCAGCTGAATATCGAGATGTGCCACATATTTATTTATTTATTTATTTGCTTTTGTTAACCGGGTAAGCACACTAGACTGCCAAGTGCCTATTTTCAGGTGCGACCCGGGAGAGTTACAGAGGACAACTTTACATAAGCCATTGAGGAATCAAAAGAAATACATAGCATAACAACAGGCAATTCAAGACAGGCTCTAAGAACAACAGGCAAATTCAAGACAGGCATTAGAGGACAGTAGGCACAGAGTACATTCATGGACAGCTGAGGAATTGTGCATGGGCATGCCCCTTGGAGATGCCCTGCATACATTATGTTTGTGCTGCAGCGCATTGGGAATTGCACTGTGCAATTCCCCCTCTTGAATATAGCTCCGGGGTGCATTTCTGGGGTTGCGCTGGTGCAATTCTGTTGAATATCTAGCCCTATTTAAGCACTAATGCACTTTATGTTACTGATTGCACTGTTTTTATGTTGCACTAATTTGCACTGTCTATGTTAGGATCTTATATGATATATAACAAATTTAAGTCATGTGATATATAATAGGTGCTCTTTAAGGAAATGAACACTTGGAGGCTGTGTCTCTGAGAAAGCCTCACACACAGGTGATACGTAAGAGTCTTTTTGGAGTCCTCCAGGCACAGTGGGGTCTTTGTGAACTTGGTGGTATTTAGTCAATAAACAAAGGAAATTGTCCTTTTAGAAAGTATTTCTGGACTTCTTCATTTTTTTCATTCATTGCCTGTGCTGGTGAGTGCCATGACTGGTTTTACTTGTATCTGCTGTCTGTCATAGAGTACCATGCTTTACCCTGGTGTGGCTCTTTTTTGCTGATTCATTCAATGAGATATGTTGCTGCTATATGTGCTGTGAAAGGGTGAGTTTCTCCCATAAGTATAAATTGTTAGATTGATGGATTGGACATGCTAATCTATTTTAAAACGTTTCACTTTAGAGGTTTGGGGTAATTGTGACTTTTATGATGTATTGTAAGAAATCTTTTTAATACTGAATGACTGTGAAGACTTTTTGGCCAATCGATAAAGTCTGTACCACTACTGCTGTACTTAGCCCCAAATATAGACATTTCACTGAACTGTTGTAGCTAGAAAATCCATTTCTTTAGATAATTAATCATGATGAATACATCATTACCTCAGGCAGTAATCCATGTCAAGCAGCTCTGTAAAAGATATACCTTGAGACATCACCAAGGCAAGCTTGAGGAATAAATTGCACATGTTTCCTTTTTACTTCATGATTGCTTTAGATTAAAACAAACCCTAACTCATGAAACATTCTAAGGCACATACCTACCATATATGGGGTTAAATTACTGGGTGTTTCTTGTTGCAAACCTGAGTGGCAAAAAGAGGCATTTGACACAACAGACAAAAGGCAAACATTTTTGTTTCTTATGACACAACTACATTTGCTTGACTATTAAACTTAAGAAATGTGTGCAGTTTGTAGTTAAAGAAACATTTCATTTAGTATTGAGAAAATAAAATAAAATAAAGACCAGCAATGTGAAACAAAAGCCATTGTCAATGCAGTTTGCAAAACATGTGGTTTACACGTTTTTTAATTTAGTGTACTTTATTGAATTTTATAAGAATAAACCATCCAACCAACCAAACAATATACTGACATAAGTAAACTAAAGCCAGGAAGATGCCAGGTAATAGAAAAAGTACATATGAACTGACATCTGTCATGCACTGTGGAAACTTTGACACATATGATAATGCCAACACCCACCCTTCCCCCTCCCCAATCACTCCCACCCAGTCTGCAATCCAGTCTCCAGAAAACACATTAATGGGCTAGATGCAAGTTCTCATCATTTAATGGTAGAGGTGGCTGGCCATCAGGAAAGAAGGGTTTGTAAGGAGTTAGGTACCCCATAAAGATAACAATGTGTAAAGCAGATCCCACATAGTAGGGTAGGTCTGTGTCATTTTACGCATGGTGGCTATGTGCTTTTCCAGCTGTAGGGCAAGTAGGATCTCTTGGTTCCACTCCAAAAATGAGGGGGGTAGCATCTTTCCAATGTCAGAGTATGACTAATTTGGCAACCGCCACCACTATGGAGAGGTGGGCTTTCCAAATTTGTAGAGTACCAGGAAGGAAAATAACTAAGAGACAACCCTCAGGAGTAAAAAGGTTGTCCAATTCCAACAGGGGATTTAGTGCTTGCCTAATGAGACTCCAAAAGGGTCAAATCTTGGGACAGTCCCATAAAAGGTGAAATAGGGATCCAAGGTTTCCTGACATCTATTACATTCAGGAGAGGAGAGTCTGCCAATTTTGTAAAGTTTTGCAGGAGCATAATATAAATTGTGTATAATATTAAACTGCACCAAGTGCAAATGATTATGTTTAATATACTTGAAAAGATTGATCCAGGCATGCCTCCAAAAAGCCTCATCATCTGGCAGGTGTAGCATTTGGACCCAATAATAACATATTCCAGTAGGCAGGTGGGGATCTATAGTTTGAAAATGTTTGTAAAGTGCAGAGAGTGAGTGGGGCTGCAAAGCTAAACATAGGAGGGGTTCAACCACTTCAGTCTGTGGTAGGTGCCAGGGTTGTGGGCCTAGGAAATCAGTTATTGCACTTTTGAGTTGAAGAAATTTGAAAAAATCAGGGCCCTTTACTTGTTACCAGACCTGGAGGAAGGAGAAAGGGATGAACCCCTTTTCCTGATGCAAGTCAGTCAGAGTGCAATTGCTCATTTGGGGGCAGAAGGATGATGGAATGGGATGCTGGTCTATTTCAATCAATCAATCAAACTTTATTTAACCAGGCAGTTACATCATTGAGCCAGCTCATTTGCAAGATGGTCCTGGACACAAAGGACAAATACAAATACAGTAATTCAACAGTAATTCAATAAAACACAGGTCAATAAACAGGCTAAGTTTAAAAAATATACACATTAAGCATCAGGAGCCAGGCTTGGTAACAAAAGACTAATACAGGCAAAGGTAAAATAGGGGACAACAGATGGAAGTAAGAAAGGAGGAGGACAAAGCAAAAAAACAAAAGGGGAATCAGGGGAGGGGGCCTGAGCAGAGGACCCATGAGGAGAGAGATGCCAAGGGGAAGGAGGGAAGGCACAAAGAGGAGGGGTATTTGAAAATGAGGGTTGTGAAACAGAGGTTGAGAGGGTACCATGGTGCAGGAAACATTTAGATACAACTGCAACTGACTCCAAGCTTTAAGGGACCATTCAATGGAGGTAGAGTGCAGGGCTTGAGGGAGCTGAGAGGGCTGCAAATAAAGCAGACTGGCCAGAGAACATCCTGCCCTACTCACCAAGTCCCTCTCAATTTGTAACCATTGTGGAGTGTAATTATGTGGAGCAGTCAGGCCAGATGTGGTTTCCCGATGAAGTAGTTTACTGGCGTGCTGGGCTCCATAATATAGGAAGATGGATGGCAGGGCTAACCCACCCCTATGCTTTGAAGCAGTCAAGTTTTATGTAGGCTGTACTAATAGCTGATGCTTTCCAAAGGAAAACATTAAGTGTTCACTGTAATTGGGAAAATCAGGCTTTAGGGAGGTAGAACCCTAACATCCCCAGGGGATACAATAAACAACGCCAAACATTTATTTTAAGAATGTTCACCCATCCCCATAAGAATAATGGTAGTGCAGACAGTCTATCTAGGTCTCATTTGAGCACATCTATGAGCTTAGCCATATTCTCCCTGATCATAGAAGAAAATGACAGGGTGATTTTTACCCCTAGATAAGTTAAAGTTTTGGATTCCCAAAAGAGGCCAAAACTCTGGATATCCCCGCTACAAACCAAGATGTTGAGAGGAAAAATGTTAGTCTTGGAGAGACTTAGTTTGTAAAGGGATACCTGGGAGAATTCAGAACTTTCTCAAAGCAAAATTGGAATAGAAGTGTGGGGATTCTCTAAATGCAATAACAAATCATCAGCATATGCTGACAGGATATAGCATTTTCCCTCCATTGGGATTCCTTGTAAGGTGTTAAGATGACACAGTCTTTGAATTAGGGGTTGTAAGTAAAAATTAAATAGAAGGGGGTCACAGGGCAACCCTGCTGGGTGCCCCGCTGTAACAGAAAGGGGACTGAAAGAGAGCCGTTACAAAGGATACGAGCAGATGGGACAGAGTATAATATCTGTACCCATTTTATGAATTCCGGAGGGATACCAAATTTACGTAAAACAGCAAACAAGAAGTTCCAGACCATCCTATCAAAGGCTTTTTCCATGTCCAGTGAGACCAGGGCCATAGGGGAATTGCTTTCCCTGGAGGTGGAGCATAAGTGTAATAATTTCCAGAGGTGGTCCCCAGAAAAGCGACAAGACATAAATCCCACATGTTCGCATCTGATAACTGGTCCCATGACAGGAGCTAAATGGAGGGCCAGAATTTTGGAGAGAATTTTCATATCTGAGTTTAAGAGGGAGATTGGATGGTAACTCTCAGCAAATAAAGGATCTCTTCTGGGCTTTGCTATTAAGATGATTAAGAACTTGAGGAAGGCTGGGTCACACAGACCATATTCAAACCAGTAATTAAATACTTCTGTTAATAGTGGGGCTATTTGGGAGATAAAGGACAAATAGAAATTATTAGTGAGTCCATCCAGGCCTGGTGCCTTGTCATGTAGCAGCAGTTTGATAGTGTTTCCAATTTTGGTCACTGTAATGGGAGCAACTAGAGATTCTGCTATCATTGGGGTCAAAGTGGGAATGTCCACTGACTCTAGATAATCTGAGATAGCCTCTAGGGAGGGGTCAGAGACTTTGTAAATGGTGTATAATGTTTGAAATGAGGCCTGAATGCCAATGTCATCTGCCAAGCATCAATGATCACTGGAGAGGTTGGATGAGAGTGGAGGTCTGACATAAATTTTGCCATAACTATTTGGGACAGCCAGAGGGCAAGGAGTTTCCCCACCTTTTCAACAGAATCAAGATATATCAGTTTGGTGTGGTGCAGACCTAACTCATCCTTCTGCACCAGAAGATCCACATATTGATCATGCAAAGAAGGCGGTCTAGGCCAAACTGCTTCTGGTGAGGAGTGTGACAAGGAATGTTTTAACCCTTGAATAGCATTTAAAAGCTCCTGAAGTTGAAGTTCACTACTGCGGGCTCTCACTGTAGTAAGGCAGATGAACTCCCCTCAGAGCTCACATTTAAAGGCACTCTACAGGGTGTCCACCCTTTCCACTGTGCCCCTATTGGAGTCCAGAAAATTGGAGATAAACTGGTGGATATGAGACAGTGATTTGGGGGATTGTAATAACTGTGCATTAAGATGCCACAAGGTGTCCTGTTGTGGCCCCTGACCTGCCAAATAAGAAACCCCAACCAGGCAATAGTCATAAAGGACCATCGGGTGAATGTCCAAAGAAAGAATTCCTGACAAGCAACAGGAACTCACCAGGAAAGAGTCAATCCTGGAAAAAGTTTTGTGGAGCAGGGAGTAATAGGAGTATTGCCTGGCAGATGGATTGAGCACACACCATTGGTCTATTAGTCCAAGTCCATCCATTAGATCCCAGAGTGCCCTCTGCACTGGTGATAAACCAGATACTTTGGCATCCAACCTGTTGAGATTGGACTAAGGGACAAGATTCCAGCCCCCCGAATAATATAGGGAGAGGTGGGGTGAAGGTTAAATGGGGAAGAAATTAAGCAAAGAAGTGCAGGGAATCCACGTTGGGACCATAGACTGAGCTGATCACAATTGGCTGGGTATCCAAGGTTTCTTTCACTAGAATATATCACCCTGCCGGGTCCCATAGTTTTTGGATAAACTGGAAAGGAATCCCCTTGGCTATTAATACAGTGACCCACCTATGCTTAGAGGAGATTCCTGAGCTGTAGGCTTGACCCACCCACTCCCTGCAGAATAAAGAAATATCCTCTCAACAGAAATGTGTCTCCTGTAAACAGGCCACCCCCACTTGAAGGAGCTTCAAATGATGTAGTATAATTGAACACTTGCATCCATCGCACCTTTAATGTTCTAGTTTATAAAATTATGTGGGCCACTCATGGTCTGTTGGTGCGTGGGGACACTCAGAATGAGATAGGGCCATTGTTGTAGGGTAATTTAGAAGGTCCTGGAAGGTGGGACCTGAAGGACCATAGTGGAAAACAAGTGTGGATTGCAGACAATTATACCATACCCACCCCTACCCCCTGCCTACCCTGTACCAGCCCCCAGCACACTAATACCAAAGAACATTGTGCAGAAAAAGCAACACAAACTATTATCCCCAGTCCTAATGACCATTCTCCATAAAGAACTATGCCCATGATGCTAATCATATTAACTACCTTCCCAGACAACCTCCCCTTCCACCACCATCTTTAAACCCCAACACAATATGCTGAGAAAGTAATAAACATTCAAGCATGCAAATATTCTACTAACAACATGTCCTACTATAACATCAAGCCCATAAGTAAAGGAGGTAAGTTATAGCACATTAAAACATCCTCCCCTAAATAGCATGAAACCAATATAACATGTCAAAGTAAAAGAAATTGCTGCAGGGGAATAATAATCAGTAAACATTGGAAAAATAAATGCAGCCTATTGGACTGGTAGAACATAAAGGGGGGTACAGTAAGATAAACGGAGGTTAGTCTAACAGGCAGCTAAGAGATATGAGGAACATCCTCGAGAAAGTCTCTAGGGTGGATCGAGCCTTGCTGAATGTCTATTCAAAAAGGGCACTTGCAGAGAAAAACAAAAATTAAAACTGTAAAACAAAGAGTAAAGCAGTCCCTTTAAAAGGTCCCTTATGCAGCAGGATGTCTGTAATATGCTGAACAAAAAGCACTCATTGAGCATGAAAATCCTGGATATTGAGGGACCTGCAGATGATGAACATAAAATGCCTTGTTCCATAGTCTGCAACCAACTTGAGCATTGGCAACTAAAGCAAAAAGTCCATAGTCCAACATAAAGAATTTGCTCATAGATCAGGTGGAACAAGGCTCTTGCTCATTGTAAATGGGAACAATCACTATACAAAACTCTTAATGGGGAACAAAACCATTAAGTCCATGCCCACAGTCAGAGGAAGTCCTTCTCCTGGCCCTTTTTTGGCTCCCACTGTTCAGGAGATGTACCTCGCCATGATGTCTAGGTTCATTAGGGGGCTGTGAAATCAAGGTAATAGTATTTACAAAGAGAGTATCCAGATAGAAACTCCCAGAATGAACAGTCTTGAAGTCCAGGTGTAGCCCCAAAGCTCATTGAAGAAGCAGATAAACCAAAAGGGTGCCTATACTTAAGCAGCAGAAGAAAAAATGGAGACTACTTACATCTGTAACATTAGAATAAGCAGCGCTGATAATCTGAGCCCTGGGTTGCGGTCATTTAAACAAGTCCAGGAATAGTCTGAGGAGATCCGCTGTAGCTTGCTCCAATGAATCCATGGAGAGCCAAGAACCCTCATGCTTCACTTTAAAAATCATTGCATATCTCACCTGAAAGACTTCCTGGCAGCGATTAGCTTAAAGACTGTTGGATGTAGTGCGGTGAGCTTGGCTCTAACTGTGGGTGGCAAATCCTGTGCAAACCACAACCGATGATTCTCCCATAGAACTTGTTGAGAATATGCTGCTTGTTGAGAAAATTACGCAGCCTGAAGATGATGGGCCATGAAGGAGAGCTCTGAGGTGGTGAAGGGCGTAGAGACCAATGGACCCTCTCTATCACATATGAGGGTCCATTTGGGGATGGACCCATCACCTTCTTGCACAATTTTTCACAAAAAGTATTGAATTTGTTCCCTATTCTTGTTCTGGAAGCCCACAAATAATAAGACTGTTGTGGTGGCTTTGTCCCTCAAGGTCCTCTAACTTATCCTCGAGCTTCCAGAGCTGCTGCCTAAGGAAGACCACCTCTGTATCCGCTTTGCCCTTCCATGCCTCAATTGAAGTAATTCAGCTCTCTGAATCTGTAACCCAAAGAGCTAGAGAACACACTGAAGATCAACATCTTTGCAACTCTTTAGCTAATAAGGTAAGGGAAACCTGCAGGGGCTTTATTTCTGCCAAAAACATTTTCTCTGTGACTGCGACACCCAAGGTAGTAGTGGAAGACTTCATGGCCTGTTGCCTGGCTCTCTTGGCCTGCTTGTCCCTCTCATGGTAGGAGGTGGCATATAGCACATTGGGGCTGATTTCATGTCATCGTCCATTGCTGAAGAAATCCTCTGGTTGTAGTTCAACCCTGAAGTTATCCACTTGTCAAATAAGTAGGAGATTCTGCTGGGAGTTTGGGGAAAGTCAGAAAAATAGCACAAAAAAGTGATGATGGAGGAGCTGAAAGCAAGAGCTGCTATCCTCTAGACAGCCATCACGTGATCCAGTTTACACATTTTTAATACCCCAAACAGCATCAAATTTCCTGACACCTTAGTTACCCTTCATGCAAATCAAAAGTAACTTATTTTATTTTATATGATTGATCTAACGCTGCACTCCAGCCTCATTTTTTTTAAGGTCAGAAAACCTTGTCATAGCATTTATTCCTGTACCAGGTGCCATATCTTGAGCACAGCACCAAAGCCAACAAGCTTTTTGCTTTTAACTTGGTTGCTCCAAGCAACACATGTGACCTATTGCTCAGCTATGGATGTGTGCGGGGTAGAAAGAAAAAGTCAGAAAAGAAGGCTGAGCATACAAGAATGGTTATCATATAGAAAGTCCAAGTTATAAGAAGGTCTGGCATGCTGTATGCTTATTTTTGAATTGAAGGTTTCAGTTCTCAGCATGTCATTGTTTAGTTTTATACATGCAACCCTTATCATTCAAAGTTTATCCTTGTAATCTTTTACACTTTGGTGCCCCCTTATCAGTTGTCTCAGGGCTTGCTTCTATATCCTCTCTCTCACATGAGTAGCCTGATGATTCTGCCAATGGGTTACAACCACTGAAGCTATTGGAGATTTATTCTCCATCTCTAACATTTTCACTTCATTCTCTCTCCACCTTCCTGCACATACCTGAATGCCTGACTTTTTATGCAGCTTAATTTTTCTTCTAAACTGACCACCATAAGGTACAGGCCTTGCATGCAAAAAGCCCTTTTTTATTTCTTTTTAATGTACTTTTCTAGTTCCACTTGGAACGGTGCGTGTACATAAGTCCAAGTATCATCATTCTGATGCTTAGCATGTTTGCAAAAATCCTGCCCCATATGGTCGGTTATGAATTTGACAATGTATTGTTGCATGTTACAGTAAACTGTTCTTTTTTGTCAGAGTTTGACACCGTACTGTTTCATGTTACAATACAATAACCTGTTTATCTTTATCAGACCTGTCTTATTGGAGAAGACCCTACATCAACCATTGTTTACAATGGATTGACTTTACTGTTCCTGTGTGTTTGGTCTTGAACCTTGTCACACAGTAAATATGCTCTGGATGTGGAGTTCCTCTTAGCAAAGTCCACAAAAATTTAAAATACTGACTCTTAACCACCACCTCCTGGCTGGCTCACCAAAAACTATTGGATCTTAGTGCATGGCCAAAGCATTTGATCCACTGGGCTTTTTGAAGGTTTAAAATACACTGAGAGTCAAATTTTGAAAGGTTAAAAACAAGTTTATTCTTATTCTATTACAAAGAATAAAATTATACAGCAGTCTGATTTTGCCTATCAGTACTAGCTACTCACTTGCAAGCAAGGAGACTAATATAACATGTTGCAAATCTTCAGTATTATTCTTGTTTCAGTCTTCTTATGGTCTTGTTTTAGTCTCAGCTATTTCACAGAATGCTTGATCTTTTATACTCTAACTGGCCTTATACCTTGAGTGACCACTAGGTCCTTGGCCAATCATAATCTTAGGGTAAGGTGTCTACCAAATTTGGTATGTGTTCCAAACTTTAAGAATTGTTGGTTAATTCCGATTGGTTGTCCTTTACCAGACATGTGAACAGCAGCTGATCCTTGCATGACCATGTCATAATCAATTTGACCACTAAATGGCAGTGGTGTTTCAGTAACCAATGCTTGCTACTACATGATGTGTTGAATGAATCACAGTGTCAAGGTTTTGGCATTACTACAGCATCTAAATATACAACCCTGTTTGAAATTTCAGGCTAAACATACAAAAATATGAAGAATTATATTTGTTCACAAAAGTAGCTTGAAATGCCATTATAACTGGTTTCTGGTAGTTCATATATTTCCACAGTTATTAGTTAGCTAGAGTTAATGAAAAACATTACATAAAAAGGTGTATAACAGAAACACAGATTATTGCATAATCCAATAGTTCCAGGAGGGGTACCAGGGTCCTTAGTGGGAGGTTTAAATCCTACTTGAGTAAGCATTTAAACTAGCTGGGGGAAAACTGTAAAAGCAAGAGTGACAACAGTTGCCCTCCTCAGATGATGAAGCAGCAGAAAGGCAGAGTCCAAGGGGGTCTGCTCCCCCAGGGCAGGGGTGCAAGAAGACAGGTGTGGGGCAAGGCAGAGGACAAGCAGGTATAAATTAGGAAAGCAAGAAACAAGGAATAAAAGAGACAGGTAATGGACAAGATAACAAAGAAAGAATGGGCCAGGGGCCTTAAGGGAATAACACAGGCAGGAAAGGAGGGGAAGTAGGAAAGCACACAGGGAGGAAGTAATGTATGGAGAACCATTTGTGCCAATGCAAGGGGCCCGGGGAACAACACTCTGGACCTGCAAGCCATCATGGCAGAGGCTAGCTTGTGTCTAATCACCTAATCACAGTGCACTGACAGCCATGACTGGGATATGACCATACTGGGCTACTCTCTGTTCAGTAGAAATAGGGAACAGAGGAGAAGAGATGGTTTTGTACTACATGTGAAGGACAGAATCAAGGCCATGGAAGTACAGAGACACACAGAGGAAAATGAAGAGCTGAAGATGCTATGAGTCATTCTGGAGACATCCACTTATCCATAGAGTGGTAGTATACAGACCTCCAGCATTAGAACAGCAGTAGGATAAGGCACTTGAGGAAGCTATCATCAGGATGGTAAGAAAGGTGGAGGTGCAGCTAGTTGGGGACTTCAGTTTGCCAGCTGTGTATTAGAGCCTTCCTATAGCAGCTTCAACAAGAAGCAGGGCCATGCTTGACTCCTTACAAGGGGCTTTTCTTTGGTGACTAGTCATGGAACCCACTAGGGATTGGTCAGTGCTGGATCTGGTGTACACAAACAGGGATGGCATTGCAAACATCACTGTGGGTAGTCCCCTGAGGAAGCTTTACATTCAGAAACCTGCCCAACACAAGGAGCTCCATCCAGGAGCAGGGAGCCTAGTGACCACCTTAAGAGGCCTACGCAAGCCCCCATTCCCATTTGGAAATCTGCCCAACACAAGGAGCTCCATCCAGGAGCAGGAAGCCTAGTGACCACCTTAAGAGGCCTATGCAAGTCCCCCATCCCCCCCATTCGGAAACCTGCCCAACTCAAGGAGCTCCATCCAGGAGCAGGGAGGCTAGCGACCACCTTAAGAGGTAAAGCCTGCTTCTTCAAGTCTGCTGCATCTTTGTATGGGGTGTTCTGGACTTTATTTTCTCCCCCACACACTGACGGTTAGTATTTCCAGAAGCTGCATTTACTGGGACCACGAAGGGAATTACTGTGTTTAGAAGGGGTTCTTTAAGAGTTACTGTCCTCTACTTAGCGACTGCATTTTAATTGTGTCTAGAGGTATTTTGGGGGTATTGTGAGCTGTTTCAGACTGAATTCCAGCATTCAAATAGTACTCTTACCTGTACCAGTGTAGCTGGGGTATATCACCATGTTGAACTGTTTCTTTGCACATACACACTAGCGAGCTACTCTTGGGACATAGTCCAACAGCTTGCACATGCATAGTCCCTCGGTACATGTTCCTGCTGCATATTAATTCCTTCTTTGTCCTCTGTCCCTAATACAGGCCTACACAAGCCCCCCATTCCCATTTGGAAACCTGCCCAACACAAGGAGCTCCACCCAGGAGCAGAGAGCCTAGTGACCGCTGTAAGAGGTAAAGCCTGCCTCTTCCAGTCTGCTGCATCTTTGTGTGGGGTGTCCCACTCCCCCCAATCTCAGCTCATTATTGATGACTCTACCACTACCAACCCAGCTTGCATTGTCAACTGCCTCAACTTCTCCTTTACTGACCTTAGCTCTGTCCTCCCTGGTAACTTCTTCGATGTTACCCACGACCTACCATCCCCAGTCCTTCAGTGCCTCTGGTTCTACCTCCTCAAAGTATCTGCCCAGGAAGCCAAACCTCTCCTACTTAATGCCTTAAAAAGCAACAGTCCTAGCAGTGACTCCCTGGATCCCAAAATACTCTGGCTGGTCCTGGATGATGTCCTTGTCCTGCTCACCGGTCTACTTAACCAGTCCCTCTGCCTGGGGCAATTCCCCTCTGCGTGGAAGACAGCCATAGTCATGCCTATTCACAAAGGGGGTTACAGGTCCACCCCCAGCAACTATAGACCAATCTCCATCCTTCCCTCCCTCTCCAAAGTATTAGAAAAAGTGGTGGCTAATCAAGTCAATGAATACCTCGCTAAGCATGACATCTTGTGCCCAGAAAAGCATGGATTCCATGCTGGTCACAGCACTGGCACAGCATTAATGGAGTTTTCCAACTTCCTGCACTTATCCCTGGACTCTGGCTCCCTTGCTGGTGCAGTGTATGTTGACCTCTCTAAGGCCTTCGACACTGTCTCCCACCTTCTGCTACTAGATGCCCTCTACCACATTGGTTTCTCAGCTGACCCCCTTGCCTGGTGCTCAAGCTACCAAACAGGTCGTTCCCAGTGTGTCAAAATCAGTGGGACACTCTTGGAAACCCACCTCATCCATTCTGTGGTACCCCAGGGCTCTATCCTGGACCCTCTACTATATAGCCTATATCTAAACACCCTGCCCAGTGCCTGCTCTAGCAACATCTTCATGTACGCAGATGATACCATCATTTTTGCCACCCAACGAAATCCTACTTCCCTGCAGGACACTCTCCAACACTCCTTCCTGGAGGCTGAAACCTGGTTTATGGAGCACAGTCTTATCGTTAATCACAAAAAAACCAAGTCAATGCTCTTTGCTCTACCCCCAAAATAAAGCTTGCAACAACCCACTCATCATCCTCCCCAGCACCCTACAACCACTTGAACAAGTCTACTTCTACAAATACCTTGGAGTCACTTTTGATTCAGCCCTCACCTTTCACAGCCACATTAATGCCCTTGCATCCGACACCAACACCCGCCTTGGCATCCTCTACCGCCACAAGGACTGCCTCCCCCTGATGCCCTCTGACTTGCCGTTACATCCTCAGTACTGTCCCTTGTGGATTATGGCCTACCAGTTTATGGTGCTGCTGACACCACTGCCTTCAACAAGATTTGCCTCACCCTAAACAAGGCCTGCAGACTAATGATTGGTGCCCCCAGGCTCACCCACACATGTCAACTCTACAACATGGCCAATCTTCTTACCCATGATGAACAACTCCACTACCAAATCTGCCTTCTAACTAAGAAGATTCTGCTTTGGCTCACCCCACCTGGGGTGACTGCCGCCATCCAACCTACCCTGTCCACTGTCTCAACCCGTACTGCCAACAAAACTGCCCTTCTGGTCCCCAGAACCAGGATGACTTGGGCTCAAATTTCCTTCTGTTACAGAGCCCCATCTTGGTTTAACTCTCTCCCTGCATTTGTCTCCACTACTCCCAAAATTTCCACCTTCAAAACCGCCCTTTGGAAGCAACTGTTCAGCTCCCATAGATGCACCTGTCTCTAACAGGCCTCAGCTACTATCATGTCAGACAAAGCCCACTGGGCCGAACTCCCAATTCACTCCCCCCCAACTACCCCATTGCCCCCGCTTGTAACAAAATGTGCTCAATGCGCAACCTAGAAATGTTCTAATCAACTAATTGTATGGAAACTACTGTGTTATTCTATGTCTCACTGTTCTATGGTATTCCGTAATTATGTTACATTGTATGTCCTCTCTGTGACGAGGTTCCTTTGTAAATGAGCCTCTGGCTCAAAGGTTGTAAACCAATAGTATAATAAATAAAAAATAAATAAATGAAGTACCAGGGTTTCTGGGATAGCTGACTTCACCTCTCCACATTTTTATTGTTGGTGTTCTGTGTGTATCATCACAAATAAATTTAATTTGTAACAGACCCAGACTTTGCCTGATTCTATCATTGAAGGAGCACTAACACAGTTCTAGGAGTGCATTTCCTACTGGTTTTGGTGGCCCTAGGCACCAGTGATCATTGTACAGTGTGTTTAAACATTAAGATGGGAACAGAGGCAAACCACTTGAGGACAAGGGTCCTGGCCTTTAGGAGGGTGGGTTTTAATGAAATGGGAGACTGCCTCAGAAACTGCCTAATTTGTGGGAATTGCCAGGAAGGGGCAGAAGCACAGCTGGGAAAAATAAGTTAGGGCATAATTAAGACAACCAATGACTGAGTGAAAGAAGCGAGTAAAAGTAGAAAGAAAAAGAGACCATTATGGTTCTCTAGGGAAGTGGGCAAAGTGGTGAGGGAAACAAGGGTGGCATTCAGGAGGTATAAGGAAACATGGAGGAGGACAGGGAGGCATATCAAGTAGAACAGAGGGAGGAAGGAAAGGAAGTGGGAGGAGAAAACATTGCAGACAGAGGAAATGGTAGCCAAAGGGGTAGGTAAAGGGGATAATATTTCTTTAAGTACATAAGTGAGAGGAGGAAGGCAAGGGGAGGAATAATGAGAGTGGTGGATGGAAACTGCAGAGAAGAGGATCAAGAAAATTCAGACATCTTGACCGGTATAACCAAATAAAAGGAATCCTGCACTCTGCCAACCAAAATAAAGGACTGCCCTAGCCCAAGGCCTTGCACATGGTACCTTGAAATAAAATGAAGCACCTTTCTTGATTTTGTGGTGAGCAGTCCTTTATTTTTGTTGGCAGAGTGTGGGTTTCCTTTTATTTGGTTATATCATTTTTATCCCTGCACCTGCTCCCATGTGCAGCCTCTTCCTGTGACTTTAAATCCTGATCAGGTACTTCTGCTCAGTCTTCACAGTGGAGTGGAGGGTATTGACCAACAGGGACTATTAGGAACAAGGGGAGCACAAGTCCGTTTATCCAGAAAAGAGTACTGTAGGGGCTTACAGCTCCAAAAGTGGATGAGGCTATGGAGCTAGATGGGATATACCTATGAATACTAAAGCAACTCAGGGAGGTGCTAGCCATACTACTGATGGTGTTATTTAACAGATCACTGGAAACAGGTCTAGTTCTGGAGAACTTGAGGAAAAGAGCAGCAGGAGGGAACAGGTGGGCAACTATAGGCCAGTCAGTCTCACATCAGTGGTGGGGAAATTAATGGAAACCCTTTTTAAAGATAGGGTGGTAGAGTGTCTTGAATCCAGTGGGCTACTAGACTAAAGCTAGCATGGAATTACAGGGAGGAGGGCATGCTGGATGAATCTGATTGATTTCTTCAACTGAGTGACCAGGGAAATAGATTGGAGGAAGGCAGTGAATGTGGCCTACAGTATATAGATGTTAGCAAGGCCTTTGAAACTATGCCACACAGGAGACTGATAAAGAAACTGAGCATCCTAAAAAGTGGGATCCAAAGTGCTGAACTGGGTAAAGAACTGGTTAATGGATAGGCAACAGAGGGTGGTGGTTAGTGGCACTAACTCTAATGAGGGGAGGACTACCAGCAGGGTACTGCAGGGCTCACGACTAGGACCAATCTTCTTCAGTGTCTTTGTAAGTGATATTGCAGAAGAACTGGAAGGTAAGGTATGCCAGTGGTGTGCCACATGGCTCACTACTAGGACCACTCTTCTTCAGTGTCTTTGTAACTGATATTGCAGAAGAACTGGAAGGCAAGGTATGCCTTTTTTTCAGATGACACCAAAATGTGCAATAGGGTGGACACTCATGAGGGGAGTGGAGAGAATGCATAGGGACCATGGGAAACTTGAGAAGTGGTCAAGAGCACTCAGTTGGGTTCAATGCCAAAAATTTGCAGAATCATGAACATAGAGCATAGGTGCTGAGTATAGCATGAGGGTGGAGGTACTGACAGTGACTAAGCAGGAAAGAGACTGTGGGGTTTTCATATCTGATGACCTCAAAGCAGAAGGCAGTGTGACAAAGAAGTGGGTAGGGCCAACAGGATGCTTTATTATGTAGGAAGAGTTCACTCCAGCCTGAGTAGGGAAGAGGTGTTGCCACTGTATCACTCATTGGTGAGACCACACTTGGAGTTTTGTGTCCGGTTCTGGAGGATGCACCTCAATGGATATAGACAAGAGGGTAACAGTCCAAAGGAGGGTAACTAAAATGGTGCTGGAGTTGCATCAAAAAGTCTATGAGAAGAGACTAAGGGATTTCAACATGTCAAACCTGTAAGACAGAACATCAAGAGGAGACATGATAAAGACCTACAAGTATCTCACAGGGATGAATGGGATGCAGGAGGGAAATCTCTTTCAAATAAGAAAAAGCACCATGACCAGAAGGCATTGGATGAAGCTGGAAAGGGGGGGAAGGGGTTAAGAGGGATGTGAGGAAGTACTACTTTATTGAAAGAGTGATGGACGACTGAAACAGACTTCCAGTGGAAGTGGTGGAGGTAAAAACATTAGTTGCCTTCAAGCATGCATGGACTTGACATAGGGAAATATAAATAAATAGAAAGGGAGGGTAGTGAAAGACCAACTGGGGTCTGTGGAGACAGACTAGGTAGGGGATAACTGGGCATGCTGGGAGGGCCAAGTGGTCCTTTTCAGCTGTCAAATTCCATGTATTTACCAGAGGGCTAAATTTATACCAAATGTTATAGGTAGAGGAGCACTAAAAGCATTTTTTTGTTTAAATCAGAATCACATGATCCAAGGTTTTAAAAAAATGTAAATAACAGCAAGAAAATATTTAATGAAAGAGGACCTTAAATGAAGACTTGAAGATATGAGGAACAGCTTATTTGAAACAGCACATGCTTACAGAGGCTCACATATCAAGAACAAAAAAGTTCTGTTTGCTTACAAAGAAAACAATAATATAGCACTTGGAATAAAACAATGGAAATGCAAAAGTGCAAAATTATGTGAATCCATACTGTCTCACATGAAAAGAAAAATGTACAAAGTAGGAGAGTTATAGCCACTGATATGGGTAGACATTTCCTGAAATTTCTGTGCAAGATCTTGAGTAACTTTATGTCTGCCTGCAGTCCCACTGTAGGGCAAGCAGACAGATTTTCTTTACAGATATTATGGAACAGCTTGATGGCTACAACTGCAAATATGTGCAAGACCATTTGATGAAGATACAGTTGAATAAGTTAGTGTGTTGTCTGCACAGAAAACAAACCAACTATTTGTTTTATTTTTCTATAACTCATCTAAATAATCTCCGAACTATTACAATAAGTAGAAGAGCATAAGAACAGCATAATATGTAAACACATGGATCATGTGTATCCTTATCAAACTGGCTCTTCTCATTTTAGAGGACAAATGACCTGTAACTTTGACTTAGGCAAAGTGTAACTCTAATAACTACACAAGTTTCAAAATGGAAAGGAACATTCCTCATTCTGGTCTCTTTCTTCAGTGCTTTTGAAGCCTAAAAAACTTATTGACTCGCACTGTAAATGTTTTTTCACCCTGTTCTCTCCCCACTTTGGAAAATTTTATCATGTTCAACCCCAGGAAATAAAGAGAGACATTGAGGATTACTTCTATGACAGTATGTAAATGGACCACCATTTAGGAATTTGGATTGCCCAGAGTGATATCACACATATGTTCTTGAACCTTAATACATAGTAGACTTACTCTCCTTCCAATTTAAACTTATCTACATGGACATACGATGCTGTTTTCTACAAAACTTGTGGTACAATGAAACCCCTTATCTTTGTGATCATATTAGTAACTGGATGTACTTCACAAATGTTTTTGTATTGTATGTAAATTTGCAAATATTGCATCTTTTACATTTAAAATACCAAACTATTTTTTGGCCTAGCCACATTGATTGCTCTACTCTTGGATAAACAAAATGGCTTGGAGATAACAACTGTCCCAAATGTTGGCATCTACTATATGTTACCCTACTATAGGTATATGACCAGTATTCTGATTTAAAATCGGATTACCTTTAAGTATTGATCAATAGTTTTTCATGAAAATACATGTAGGAACTGACCATAAGGAATGCTTTGAATAAGTGCCCTCGGATAGGCACAGACTGCTCCTAAATGGGTTTTGCCCACTCTATATCTTTGGAAACAATCACCTGATACCAATCATTGATCTGTAATGTATAAACATAGGTCAAGAAAGTTGCACTCTAAAAGATCCATTTCAGCCAGACATTTCAAATTCAAGTAGTTTACATTAAGCAGTGAAACAAAATCTTCTATCTCTTCCCTATGCCTTTCACAGATGCAAATAATGTTATCTATAAAACAAATCCAGTTTACAGTTTTATTCATGAAACGTTGGTACATTCATCACAGATGAATTTCTCTTCCCATGCCCACCCCCAAAAAAAGATTGGTATAAGCAGGGTCCATACTATATCACACTTCTGGAGATATAACTTATTACTGAAATTAAAATCATTCCTAGAAAGAATATATTCAGTTTATCGTAAAATGAAAATTTGTGCGATATAGAGGGGAGTACAACTCAGATCCAGAAATTGTTCTACAGTTTGGATTGCATGGTTGTTCTGCATGAATGTGTAACCCCTAGGTGGAGCTATCCCATGAGTTACTACCCCTGCCTGCTGGCTAGTAGCAGGTTAAGGGGCCTGACTTCTGAAACGGGTGCCTCCACCCAGATGTCAGGGATGGTAGTGGTCAAGCTAACTTGGGCACAGCCCTCCGGGACACTATAACCCCCCTCTTTCCCCTCTAGTGGCCTGAACACTCTACAATAATCACTTTCACAATACCCCAGTACACCACACAAGTACCCACACTGTTTGCACTTACCACCAGAGCTGGTTCCTCTGGCTCGACCCTGGGGACCACCTGTAAAACAAGGTTATGCACAGCATATAGCAACAGTACAGTACTTTGAGAACAAACTGGAACCACAGTCAGATTACATGCAGAAAAAGTTAGATCTGATTTATTCAGGGGACTTGAACAAGGAGGGAGAAATCAGGTTAATTAGCTTAAAGGTTATAGCAATCAAGCAGTTATACATGTGCTTTGAGTCCCTCCACACAGTCACACCTCTGGGTACCCAGGTGGAGAAGAGATGGGCTAGCCAGGGCTGTTGCCTGGAGTTGTCCGGCGTCACAGCTGGTTGGGGCCCTGTGATGGAAAACACAACATGCACAGTACACACTATTTGTAATCCAGAGCCAAAGGGCTCAGTTTGTAAAGGAAACAAAACAACAAGACAATCAGATGACACACTCAGATTAAGCTGATGTTGCCGGGAGCTACCCTGGTATTTACTCACGATACCCAAGACTGGACACAGGCTGGACGAAAATCAAGACTGCAGGTGGTTGATCTGGAATGCCAGGAGAAGCAGGGCCCACACGAGTCACTAAGGCATCATTCCTGTTCAAGCATGGAGCAGGGGGCTGATCCCCAGGCAGGTCTCTCATCGATGGTTTCTTTGTGCAGTGGGTAGTCTGGCTGGGCCAGTCTGGCAAGGCCCAGACCACATGGAGACAAATTCGGATGCAGTCCGTTTTGGGCTGGATACAGATTCCAGCAAGCAGAACACAGTTTACACAGTGGGGAACTAACTCACGACCCACTAGCAGCTCCCAGTACATTTACATGTAAAGGAATTCTACTGTACCAGGCAAAGCGCTCCCCGGTCACAATCACAAAGTCTCTGCACACACCAGGAGCTTAGGGGTAACTGGAACTCCTGACAGGCCGATCGTATTCAGCAAAATCTTTGGTCTTCTTCAGGTTGAGCCTGGCCCACTTCAGTAGCTTACTTTAGTCACACAACTCGGATTCAGTCCAAAAACAATTCTCTTTCCCCTCTCAGGGCAGCAGGCAGACATGCAGGCCAAATCTTGGACCTTTCCACAGAGACTGTCTCAAGCATCTTGCTTCTTCAGCTCCCAACTTAGATCTGCCTTAAACAGCAGGCAGCTTGGGGAATTCCCTCAGATCCCAAAGGTTCTGTTGGCTGATTCGGCTGTCAGTCAAAGCAAGAGCTCCCCCTTCAGTTGCAAAAAAGGTGCAAAAAGCCCCAAACTATAATTCCTACAGATTTTAACTTCAGACAGCTCCTGTAGTCCAGCTACATTTTAAGTCCCACCAGAACTGATTGGTCTAATTCACAGTCCCGGGCCAAATGGTGGGGATAAACAAGACAGTCCTTGCTGCAAAGAAGGAAGGTTAAACAAACTACATTGTCATTAACACTCTAAATGATTTTCAGCAAATAGTTACATCTTTCAGCAGAGTTCCCTCTCAGATTACTTATCACTGCAATCCAGGCAGGTCTTAAAGACACAGTACACAGAGGCTATATAGGCACTCTTTGGCAATAACGATTAACTGCTAAACACAAGACACCAGCCTGACAGTGAGCATTTAGGCAAGCTCATGGAAGACTTTTTGGGAACCCCCATTTATAGGGGAGGGTTACAAATGTATAAAGATATTTTACATCTATACTAATACAAATGAACTTCTCAGGCCATGCAGTTGTTTTCAATTTATTTAGTACATCCATGGAGTCCTAGGAATAAGAGAGGAGATTCCTGACTGATTCCTGCAAAAAGAAATCAACATATTTGGACAGGTTATTAGTCAAGGCCCCAATCTCTGCCATAATGGTAATTCTTGTAGATTGAGACACATTTTTGTGAAGCAATGGAATATGGTAGAATATAGGATCAATGAGGAATTTGGTTCAAGGAAATTACCTTGCTGTTCATTTATCAAGCCAAAATTCATGGCCCCATCAAACAAATGGAAACTTATCTTTTGAAAGGTGTGTAGTAGGATCTATTGACAATTCAACTAAAATATGTGTATCTCCTAAAATACAATAATGTTTATTAAAGGTAATAGTTTATATTTAAAATAACAAATTGTCCACCTTTGTCTGTGTTTTGCTTAAATATTCCCTCCACTTTTTTCAGTTAACATGGGGCCTGTTGTTCTTCAATTCTTATATTTTGGGAACTCTGTATCTTGTCCTGTTAAGTAGTTCCTCACTTTCTCTGCTGACGAGTGTTTGATAAGTTACCAAAGCTCCCAACCTTTCAGTTTCAATGCTGAATTTAGACTAAGATTTAAATAAATTTTTAAATGTAAAGAGTCAACTCCTTTAAATGTTTAATTCTTCAGAAGTCTTTGAAGAATATACTGTTTGTTTTTACACATCATAACATTTTTAATTGTCTTGTGTTTTCTGAAGAAGAACTACTTCAAAATCAGTGTCATCCTAGCAGCATGGTTCCTCCAGGATATCTATGTCTCTTTAGTACAGCTGTTAATATTCTGGATTGTAAGGTTCATTTAAAGTATCACTAAGAAATGAAAGGTTTTCTCTAGCATTCATGAATTATTTCTAACAGAAAACAATGTCCCATTTCTGAATCGACAGCTTGCTTTTTATTGGCAAAATGACTCTTCAAATTAAACTTCTGGAAAAATGTAACAAGGTCCAAATGCATATCAGTTATTTATAGTGAGTGTCAGGATGTAAGAAAAACACCTTCACAATATTGTGTGTTGCAGATCTATAAGCACCATAGAAGACAGTTTTATTATCTCTTCTTTTTCTTATCCCTATCCATTTCTATTCTGAAGTACCTTCTTCTGACTCTTTTACTTCCATTCTCCACTTCTGAAGTTTTTTTGAATTGTTCTTGTCTTTTCTGTGTCGTTGCTTTATCTTGGAATGATCCTTCCATTTAGTTCCAGAGGCATTTTCAAAAGAAATGGACAAAATGTTTAATTTTGAAGTAACCCTTTTTCTGCCATCACTGCCATCCTCACTGGGCACTACCACAGTGAATATATGGATAGAATCAGCTCTGGAATTGTTTCATTATATTGCACCTTATAATTTGAAAATCAGCTCTGTGACATTGGAATGGGGTGCTTCCTTTGCTTTCAGACTTACTGTGTTTCTCTGGTGTAAAGAATATCTATTTTATGTAATCCTTCTGTTCTCATAGATACTTTTTTCTTTTCTGACAATCAGTTCTAATTCAAATAATTTTTTTTTCATTTTCCACTGCATGTAGTTTCTTAAATTAGGGTAACTTTTAATCATTTGCAATTCTGTTTGAATCTTTTATAAGCTGTTTCAATATCACACTGTAATTTTCAGTGTCCTCTTTGATCATCAGCTTGATAGGACCATCCTCCAATACTGACAACCAGTCTTTTTGTAAATGTAAAATTTTGAGACCTATCCAGTTTCAGCACTTGGACTGTTCCATTTTCTTTATATAGGAGTGGATTCTTTTTTTATAAACAAACATTAAAATCTTTATTTTTTTAGCCTTTAGAACTTCACTAAAGTACATTTAAATACTTCATATTTAGAAGTTTACACATTAGTAGGTTTTACAATAAGTGAGTTTAGTGTTCCCATCACTTAATAACCATTTCAGTATCTTTGAGGAAGCAGCTCAGTTATGGTCCAAAATACTACATTTAAATCACTACTTACACCATTAATTTCCTATCAAAATAAAATGTTAAATATAGGATAAAGTATGGGTCTCGGTGTGTAACGAGAATTTACACACACCTGAGGGGTTTATGCATAGCATCAAACCCTGAGGGTGTGTGTAAATTTGAGTTTACACACTGAGACCCATATTTTATTTTATATAATTGTTGTGCTTCTCTTTTTCACCTCAGCAATTATGTAAAATAAAAAAAAGACTGCTGTGCTGGTGCAGTCATATTACCTAAGTGCACAAGGTCCACTTTCACTTTATTTAAAATAGTTTTAGGGTGGTCCATCTGGTAGCTGTGTGGAACATTTCAACTAATTGTAAAAATTACTTACTGCCGCGTGTCCGTGGCAGGATCTATCTACTGTGGGTTTGAAGTTTCCTGTTCAGGAAGGACACAGCGAGCGAGGAGTTTGGGCATACGCAGTGTGGGGAAAACCACGCGTGTGTTTGCCATTATAAACGCTCCTTTATAACGGCAAATTACGCCATGGTTTCCCCATGGGAAAAAGGGAAGACTAGAGAACAATGGATAGGTTAGTATCCATTACCAGAAAGTAATACCATTGAGAGGTTCTGGACACAGGAACTTTGAGAGTGAAGCTAGAGAGGTTCCAATGTGTCCAAAACCTCAAGATGGTAGAACTCCCTGGTAATGGACACTAAGCTGTCCATTATTTTTTTATGTTGATTGTGTGCATGCGCAAGAAACATGTTGTGTCAGCTTTCTCCACAAGCAGGTTGTAGAGGCGTGGAACTGTTGTTCCCAATGCCCCACAGTCTGCAAAGGCTTGTCCCACTTCCTCCAATGCCATGGCACACTGCTGCTCACACTAGTTCAGTCAGAGTGCCACAACTTTCTAAAAAATCAGCCGCTGCAATCAGGTGCTGCCTTGTCATTGCAGCGTCAGCCATCCGCTGCAACAAGTGAGTGACCCGTCATTGCAGGGCGGGATGTAGGACCCCTGATATTGTTTGTGAACATGGTGGTGGCTTGCCATCGTATTCACAAACAATATTTACCCCAACACCATGTTTATTTGTCAACAGGGGAGCCCACTCCCCGTCAGCATAATGTAACCCCCCCGTTTAATTGTCTGCCGACGGGGTGCCCAATCCCTGTTGGCAGACAGGAACCCCCCCTTTTGTTGTTTGCTGATGGGAATGCCCAATCCCCGTCAGCAGAAAGAATTCTCCCCTTTTGTTGTTTCCTGACGGGGGTGCCCAATCCTCGTTATGCAGCTACCCCCAAAAACCAAGATTTCTGGCATGCTAAGGCCCACCCCAGTGTGCCATATGCCCATTTTGTTGTTTGCCGACAGGGTGCCCAATCCCCATCGGCTACAGCTGTCCCCCCAAAGCCAGACTCCGGTGGCATGCTGGGAGCCCACCCCAGTGTGTCACATGCCCCTGTAAAGTTGAAAATGGTCCCGCGATGTTTTCTTGTCTTTTTTGTACCTGAAAAAGGAAAGGTCCCTTGTAGTCTCCCTGCCCTCCCACAACCCATACCCACCCACTGCACACCCAGCCTCCCCACACCCCACACCCCATACTTACCTCTGGAGCTTGGTGACGATCATCTGTGGACCGGGAACACATCTGCACTCTTCAAAGCCAACCGTGAACTGAGGAAATGCCGGTAAGCTGTATAATGTAATCAATAGGGTTTTTTCAACTTTAGTGCATATCTCAGGCATTTTTGGGAATTTTTTCACCAAATTTTCAACATGGGGTTTTTGGGACCCCTACTCATGAATTCGTGAACTGTCATGGCATCAATCAGCCCCGGAAGGTGGTTTTGCGGTCACTGTGTTGAATCACCCTTTGAGGCTGACTAACAAAATGACAGTGCCAGTGTTTATGAGGTGGCTCTCAAAGAGCCTATTTTGCAAATTTGGTAGGAAAAATAAAAAAAAACGACTGTTTTATGAGCGTGCGTTGCGCAGTTGTTACGCACGCTCGTAACTTCACTAATTTGCAATATTTTCATGCCAGATTTTCAACATTGACATTTTGGCACACTTCCTTGTGAGTGGTACAGCTGTCATTGTTCACATCCTGGCCAAAATGTGTTTTCGCACTTCTGGCGCAGAATATTGCGGTTGCTGTGGGAAATCAGTGTTCAGGACAGATTAAGAAAATGACTGTGACACTGTTCATGAGTAGAGGTCTTAAAATGCCTATGTTGAAAATTTGGTAATGATACTCCATAAAGTGACTGTGTTACGAGCGTGAGTTGCGCAGTTGACATGCACCCTCGTAACTTCGCAAATTTATAATATCTTCACTCAAGATTTTCAACATTGCCATTTTCCCAGACCTACTTATGAACAGTACAGCTGTCATTTTTCCCATCCTGGCCGAAATGTGTTTCCGCACTTCTGGCACAGAATAGAGCGGTCGCTGTGGGAAATCACTGTTCGGGACAGATTAAGAACATGACAATTATACTGTTCATGAGTAGAGGTCCTAAAATGCCTATGTTTAAAATTTGGTGATAATAGCTCGTCAATTGACAGTGTTACAAGTGTGCGTTGCGCACTTTCCATGCACCCTTGTAACTTCGCAAATTTGTAATATTGTCACGCCACATTTTCAACAGTGGCATTTTTTTACACCTTCTTATGAACACTACAGCTGTCATTTTTCACATCCTGGCTAAAATATGTTTTTGCACTCCTGCCAGAGAATAGCACTGTCACTCTGGGAAATCAGTGTTTGGGACAGATTAAGATCGACTGAGTGAGAGGGGTGAGTGACCGAGCTCAACTGAGCTCTGTCGGGGATGCTGCAGATTTGTTTGTGGACAGAAAAAAGACCCCAACACAAGAGCCCAGTACAAAAGGGCAGACTGCAGCACTGGGAGAAACAGAACGAGAGAGCAAGTGAGGGAGGGGGAGTGAGCGAACTCACTGAAGCGCTGTCAGGACTGCTGCGGATTTCTTTGTGGGCAGAAAAAGGTGTCAGTGCAGGCAGGGGCCCAGTACAAAAGGCCAGCCTGCAGCGGCGGGAGAAACGGTACGAGCGAGTGAGTCAGGGGGACTTAGTGAGCTCAACGGAGCTCTATCAGGACTGCTGTGGATTTCTTTGTGGGCAGAAAAAGGTGCCAATGCAGGCAGGAGCCCCGTACAAAAGGACAGCTTGCAGCACCAGGACAAACAGAATGAGCGCATGAGAGAGGGAGACTGAGCGTCCTCAATGGAGCTCTGTCAGGACAGCTGATGATTTCTTTTTGGACAGACAAAGGTGCCAACACAGCCAGGGGCCCCATACAAAAGCGCAGTCTGCAGCGCCAAGAGAAACAGAATGAGTGAGTGACAGAGCGGTAGTGAGCGAGCTCAACGGAGCTCTATTGTGACTGCTGCGGATTTCTTTGTAGGTAGAAAATGCCGCAACGCAGGCAGGAGCCTTGTACAAAAGGCCAGCTTTCAGTGCCGGCAGAAACAGAATGTGTGGGTGACAGAGGGGGAGTGAGCGAGCTCAATGGAGCTGTGTCGGGACTCCTTCAGATTTCTTTCTGGCCAGAAAAAGCTGCCAATGCAGGCAGGAGCCCAGTACAAAAGAGCAGCCTGCAGCACCAGGAGACACAGAATGAGCGAGTGAAGGAGGGGGAGTCGGTGAGCTCAACAGAGCTCTGTTGGGACTGCTGCAGATTTGTTTGTGGGCAGAAAAAGGCAGCAATGCATGCAGGGGCACAGTACAAAAGGGCACCTTGCACTGGCAGGAAAACCAGAATGAGTGAGTGAGTGAGCTCAGCGGACCTGTATTGTAACTGATGCAAGTTTCTTTGTGGGCATAGAAGGCAGCAAACGAGGCAGGAGCCCAGTAGAAAAGGGCAGCCTGCAGCGCCAGCAGAAATGGAATGAGTGAGTGAGAGAAGGGGAGTGAGCGAGCTCAATGGAGCTTTGTTGAGAGTGCTGCAGATTTCTTTGTGGGCAGAAAAAGGCACCAACAGAGGCAGGAGCCCAGTACAAAAGGGCAGCCTGCAGTGCCGGGAGAACGAGAAGGAGTGAGTGAGACAGGGGGAGTGAGCGACCTCAACGGAGCTCTGTCAGGACAGCTGTGGATTTCTTTGTGGGCAGAAAAAGCCACCAACACAGGCAGGAGCCCAGTACAAAAGGGCAGCCTGCAGTGCCAGGAGAAACAGAATGAGTGAGTGAGAGGGGGAGTGAGCCACCTCAATGGAGTTCTGTCAAGACAGCTGTGGATTTCTTCCTCGGCACAACAAGGTGCCAAAGCAGGCAGCAGCCCCGTACCAAAGAGCAGCCTGCAGCACTGGGACAAACAGACTGAGCCAGTGACAGAGGTGCACTGAGCAAGCTCAGCAGACCAACACAATTAACATTCAGCATTGACAAATGCTTGTTTAATATATGGGTCCATTTTTTTTTACACATTCTGAGATGGTCGCCCACTTCAGTGAAGGAGTTTCTCAGTCCCAGATGACTGCCACACTGTCTGACTCTGTCTCCCACCCGCTGCACTGTCGCACTTTGTCTCTGCCCCAGTACACTCATTTGTCAGAAACTTGTAAGCATTCCTACCTTTTGGTTTTTGGTACCACAGGATGAACCAGATAATTCCCTTTTTGCACAGAATAAAGGAGAAATACTGATACCACCCGAGGACATAGTACAGTGACGCTAAGCGAGACACAGCCACCATGTTTTTAAAAATATTCTGCCCACCCACAGAGGGAAATTTTCTAATGATGGACCATGCTGTTTGAGTGGCACTCCCAACATAGTCAGGCATCGAAGACTGCTAAGCTTGTGCTTTTCAGTTTCAGTGGTAATAGTATTGTTCAGAGCACCGAACTATAGTATTATGGGTTCTGAATGATAATATTATCACTTTTGAACTGTGCTATTATCACTGGTGACCGATAGTATTACCACTTGCTGTCTGGTACTATTACCTGGATTTTTTTGTATGCTTAAGTGTACTATTATTTTGCATATCCATATATTAAAATGGGGCTTCCCTCCATGGTCTTGCAACCTTCAGTAGCCTGCCTGATGAACTGAGAGTAGGTTTCAGCTGTAGAAAAAGTCACCAGCATCATGCACTGCAAGACTCCCTTCTCAAAGCATGTTGGGCTGCCTCTAGGATGAATGCTAAAAAGTACACGATCTACTCGCAAAAACTGCAGTGCAATCCCATTGGAAACATGCAGCTAGGCAAGCCATCAGCAGTCTGCAGTGTCATTTGGGAGTCATTGATCGATATCAGGCTTCTACAGGTTTTCTGCTTTGAGGCTGGCCAGGGCCAGAAACATGGAGAAAATTCATATGGCGGAGGGCTCCTAGGATTACGGCATATCTAGTACTTAAATATATTTTATTAGTTGCCCTGGAGCAATTTATCATCAGTTGTGAATACAGGTACTCAGCCATATACCTGGATCATGGCAACAGTGTGGCTGTAAACTTCAATGTTTTGGTGAGCTGGAGTAGGGGAAGGGGAACCTTAAGCTCAAATGGCTTTATTACATAATTTAAGCTGCTGGCTTCTCTTTCACAGTAAATATCAAGGTAAGATGTTTAACATTTGCTTACTCATCCAGTTGTAATTAAATACGATAATTCTTATGTTTTACAGGACAGGTCGTTCATTATAGGCAAGTAATTGCAACTCTTCTGTTTGACAGTAACTATCAGCCTAATGTGTGTGCAATGAATGCTGCAGCTTATTACTTTAAAAAGTCATAATGAAACTGCAAGACATCACAGCCAGCAGTGGGGCCTTGTATGGGGGCATGGTCTGAGAGACACCTAGATGGGCAGGGATGTTAGGAGGGAGCCACCCACTAGAGGTGGAGGGGAAGACAAGTAGGAGTTCCCAGGGGCACAGTGGGTTTTGGCCGGGGGGGGGGAGCATAGCCCATGAAAGGGACTACATCTGAGAGGTTTGCCTTCATTCTCATCTACCTCAGGTTGGAAGGCTTCTTCCTCTCCAGGAGATAGACTAGCCCCAGAGAGAACAGCAGGGAATTTTCAGTCAAACATGGTATTAGGGCAGCAGCAGGAGTTATGCCTTTTAAACTTGGAACATTTGGTAAGTGTGTTTTGTTTTAACTCTAAGGCTGGCCTGAATTTCATTTTTAATGGGCAAACAACCCCGTGGGGGCAGGTAGTTACTTTGTTTGTGTTGGTTGTAGAAAAAAAATAAGTTTGAGGAGTTTAAAAATGTGACTTAATTGCTGGGGGATTGTTTATAGCTGAATTTGTTTTGTAACCAATCATTTCAGCTTTAAATGGACTCGAGCAAGATTTTCCACAGCACATTTCACAAATTGTTAATTGAATTAATGGCAATTTGTGGTTGCCCATTACAGTTTCTGATTTTAAGCTGTTGAGCCAACTCCCCTTACCCACTGCACTGTCTCTGGTCATGTAATTCCACAATGCATTGTTTGGAGTCACTTAAAGTAATTAATCTGACTAGCAATTTTCAGTGCTTTTTCTTACTGCCATTTGATTGCTTGCAGGAAATATCAAATCAGAAATATAAAAATAAACAAAGAACCAAAAAAAATGGTTAGCAATCACTTGTGTAGATGGCAAGGTTAAAATCTAGTATCTTGAACTGGCACAAATAGCATGCAGGTCTTTTGGTTATAGTTCTATCTGAAAATGTAGTTATTATAATATGGCAACATTTGACGCATGCTGGAAGCTTTAGGGGACTATTGTAGAAATATTAGTTCTGTGACTGGCAAAAGGTGCTTTTTCTTGGTGTGGAGACAGAAGCTTCAAAATATGGGATCTCTGACTGAAAAAAAATTCCTTGGCTTAGGGCTCCACTTTGGCATGCTATTAGGTAGAGGGCAAGCTCAAAATGTTAAAATAGTATTCATGACTATTGTGGGTAACTTTACTGAATGCTTAAAAAAAGGTGTCAGTACTGGCTTGTGGGACTGCTTCACTTGCAGGCTATTGTCTGTTAGATGGGGTGGCTAGCCCTCATGTTCCCCTCTCCCACTGGGTCTGCATCTTTGTCTGAAGGCAGCATGAAAGTGTTTGTTGGGGGGCAGAACAACGGGGGTTATTCACAAATTTCTTTAAACCTGTAAGGGCATACAAAGGGTTTAAATTGTATTTATTTTCCCAGCTGAATTAAATGATAAATATACAGTATATGAGGAAGAATGCTGGGTCCAAAAATGCAAAATGATTGTAAGGCAGGAAAACAAAAACGTGGAGCTTTTTTGTCAAAGAAACCGCATCAGCTAAATTGGCCCAATCATTTAGAGGGTCTCTATGTCATTACTTCTAAAGCATTTGAAGAATTTAAAACTACCCTCTCACTTCAATGAGATGTAATGACGTAATTGAATTTCATTGAGAACAGAATTTAAAAGACAGTGTACATTGCACACACCCTTACTTACAATGGTTAAAAGATCCGAAGTCCAACCGCAGGTGATATCTAATTAAATACTGTAGCGCATATTAGCTGCCATTTCATATTGGGGCACATATGTGGCCTTGACCATGGCATGGAAGGGAGATTCATGTGTTAAGGATGGGAACAGGTCAGAAGTATAGGGGCCAGGTTGGGGAGAGGGAGGTTGAGAATATGGTAGCATAAATATATACACGCAGGCACTTGTTTGACATAAACCTTTATAACAGGATCAAGGGAATTTTGCTTTTAACTACAAAATCACATTTACTTCACATTTTCATTGCATTACTACTCATGGTTAACATTTGTGGGTATCTCATACCAATGTTCATGGATGTCACTACTAAGAAAGGACATTGCAACTAGGAACACATGACATTCGCAGCTAACATGACAGAAAGCTTCCATATACAGTTAAGGCAGGCTTCTTCCAGAGTAGCTTTGTCCAGCTGGTACTATAGTGAGTAGCCACAGCTGCTGTTGGCAAACTGACCCTTTCTAGAGTTGCAGTGGGCAAAGCCCTGCAGACCTTTTGCTTTGAAAAATGGACTTGCAAATGCATAACATGCTGAGGTGACAAAAAAAGTAACCTCCGCCTCTGTCCCTGGAACAGTCCATGCACTCACACTATTTTCTCATAATGTGAAATGAGCTCTCTCCTTCTCCGCCCACATGGCAGACACTCCTCTTTACTTTGTTAAAGGCCAGACCCCCCATTTACCATTAGGAGCTGCCCTGGCTAGTCTCCATAACCCCTGACAAATTGAACTTCCTGTAGGAAGCCCACAACAAAAAGCAACATCACTAACTGCATGGTCCTAGCTGACTCCATAAAGCCCGCAACAAAAAACAATGACACTAACTGCATGGTCCCAGCCAATAAAGACAATGTTAGCCACTACCCACCTCTCCACCAGTGCACCACCTCCAACTTGGCCACTCCATAAAGCCTGTCTGCCCCACGGACCTCCGGGGGATAGAGCACACAGTGGGACCCCTGCGTGGAACAGTGAAGTGTTTTTTTTTTTTTTTTCTGAATGCCAGGGATGACACCAACTGTCTGTGCACCCCCACCCTTGCAAACCAACCCCTGGCATCTGGCTCCTAGCTGTAGACTGTTTCACAGCCATTTAAAAAAAAAACTAAATACCTCAGCATAAAACACTTCCCCATCAGTTCTTAAACCTGAACACAGGGAGTCGTGATCACACCAAAAGAGAGACACAGGGAGCTGCAACAAAAAGCAATGCCACTGTCTGTGGCTATCCACTTCTCCACCAGTGCACCACATCTAACTCTGCCACTCCATAAAGCGCATCCACCCTGCAGACCTCTGGGGGACTGAGAGCACACTGGGACCCCTGCACGAAATAGTGAAGTGTTTTTTTTTCTAACCCCTGACAAATTGAACTTTCCATAGGAAGCCCACAACAAAAAGCAACACCACTAAATGCATGGTCCTGGCCAACTCCAGAAAGCCCACAACAAAAAACAATGGCAATAACTGCATGGTCCCATCTGATAAAGACAATGTTAGCCGCTACTCACCTCTCCACCAGTGCACCAGCTCCAACTCAGCCATCCCACTGACCTCTGGGGGACTGAGTGCACAGTGGGAACCCTGATCAGAACAGTGAAGTGTTTTTTTTTTCTGAATGCTGGGGATGACATTGACTGTCTGTGCCCCCCCCCCTTTTGCAAACCAAACCCTGGCATCTGGCTCTTAGCTGTACAGTGTTTCACAGCCATTAAAATAAAAAAGCCCGAATACCTCAGCAGAAAACATTCCCCCATCAGTTCTCAAACCTGGACACAGGGAGCCGTGATCACACTGAAAGATAGACACAGGGAGCCATGACATAAAGCAATGCCACTAACTGTGTGGTCCTGGATGATAAAGACAATATTAACCACTACCCACCTCCCCACCAGTGCACCACCTCCAACTCAGTGAACTTCTCGTGGTCCTTCTAATGCCAATAGCAGTAGAGGGTTTTGCCGCTGACCACACAGCACCTGGCAGCTTTTCAGATCTTGTGTTTGGCATTGCCCTTGGTGACTGGCATGTACGACTCCTGTGACTACATTGCCTGAAGTAGCAGGCACCCCCCGGGCTGAAATTGCTGAAACCATGAAGCCCAGCTGCAGATGCATTACCTTACAGACTACCAGCCACTTGATTAATATCCCTATAGGGACTGCTTTATTTTTTTTTTTACTGACTCCTTTTTATGAAGGTTTTGGTCTCCCTGCACTACTCACCACCACCCCACCCATCCTCAGGCTTACCCCCCTGGGTGGGGCCACCAGGTGGGTACCCCCTTCCCATGGAACTCAGTCTCTAAGCCCTGGTTTTCCAAACAGGGTGGGACCATGGAAGTCGGATCCACCCAGCAGAACTTGGTCTGCAGCAGGAGTGGCAGAGGAGATGGGGTCCATCATTAGTGGGCTGGCACTTTTTGTGACAGTTTTATCCTGGGGTGGGGATATGCAATGATGCTAGTGTCCACCCCACAACCTTAACATGTGGTGATGGATACGATGATACCCCAGCCTCTGCCAGAGGTCTGCATGGTGCTGGATACTCATCTCCCTTCCCCCAAAGAAGGACAGCAGTCCCTGGGATGTTCAATCCTTCTCCCCGCAGCTGGCACTCTGACTCTGGAGTCCATCACAAAACCAGGTATGTTGGCACCGCAAGTAGTCGCCTTGCCACTGCACCAGTGGGCTGGCTTACAAGGACTGCTTTAACCTAAACCCATGTTAAACATGAACTGGGACACAGGCTAGCCCTGCTGATCAGAGGTAACCGTATCATACCATCTCCCTCCTTTCCCTCCCTAACCCTGTTGCAGATGCTTATAATGTATAATAAACTCAGGGCGGACGCTTGTTTAATGCATATACTTACAGTACTTTGCTGTAGGCTACTGCTAGGAAAGAATTGCAGTGTAAGGAGTGCTAACTAGTGCTTTCACACTGACAAGGTAATTTGACAGGAGTTTTTTTACATCTTCTGGATGCAAGCTAAAAGGTGGGCTCAGCTACATCACACAATCAGCCAACGGTAGGAAACCTTCACAGCGAATCATAGGGTTCCACATCTTCTCTGTCAGCACATACACATCAACTCTTTGCTGGCAGCTCAACTCCTTTTCCTTTTGAACATGCATGGGGGAGTACACAGCATTGTGAGGGATTAAAGGGAGTGACTTAAATGTTTTTATCTCCCTCTCCCTTCCTTACCTCTACTGGAAATTATTACATTGTATCACAACAGAAAATGTTCTAACAAACTCTGGGGGAATGCTTGTTTAAGGAATTTGTTTTTCTATGCTGTAGTGGAATACAGTGGAACCCACGTATAAGAACACTTCATATAAGGATATCCTGTTTGGTAGAACATTTTTGGGATGTTCTGAGTTTTGCCCATTATTATCAATGGCAGTAAAACCCATTTATACACTGAATTGGACTACAGCATAACAAAAAACATAGATTAAACCAGCATCCACCAAGAGCTTGGCATTCAGAATCAGGTCCTTCATGCATTGAAAAGTCAGGAAAAGGAGAATACAGCTTTTGTAAATGCAGAACTATTTATTTTAACAGTTAGAGGTGCTTTCCAAAACTGCGATATATGATGATGTGGAAAGCAATACACTAAAATGAAAATGCAGAAAAGCATGACACTGAACTGCAAAACTGTGAGAAAAATAATGTTATTTACACAGTGTTGTTTGTAACTTTTAAGTCTGAGAAAATAACCTATTAATGTCACAAGATTTGTTCTAACTTTCAGATCAGAGAAAAGAACACCATCCATATATTTTTTTAGGCAAGAAATACATAAAATATTTAACAAGTAAGGATCCATGCATCATGAAATAGGATTTCATCAAGTTAAAATTAACAATCCCCCTGATGAAGAGGGATTGCTCCCTTGAAGTGCCAGGATAATGTTTGCATGTCCTCATTAAAGCACCTGTAACTTTATTCGGTCTCCGGTTGACTGTTTTCATTGCTAAAGTGATGGTTTCAGCAATTTCTGGTGTAGCAGCTAATCCTCAGAACTACCCATAAGCATGCTGCACTTTGTGTTATTTCCTAAAAGTAATAACATACCTAAAAGAAAGAGTTGTATCCCATACAATCAGATTTAACTATCTATATAGTATGTTTTTGTGCTTATACTTCAGTGTTTAGCCTGCAACTATAGTAATGAAAATGATCCTTTCATTTGTTACTTTTCTGTGGAGTTGGCCTTAAATATTTGCATAAGCATTGCAACACACAGAAAAGCTTTTCTGTATGTCATCCAGTGACTAAGTTTATTACTTGTGCCTGAAAATAGGCAGTTATATGTCTAGTGTGCTAACCTGGTCCATAGAAACTAAATCTTAAAAAAATAAATGAAATAATACAAAGTCTGGGAGTAAGGTAAAGATGTACTGTATGCTAGTGCCTACTAACTTTAGCTGATACTACAAAAGTGGGTTTCTATTTTTATGTTCTTTCTATGGTGCCAATATTTGGGAGCAGGGGTTTCTACCAAGGAACTTTCCATTATTAGGTCTGGGTATGTAGAAACAGGTTTTTCTGAAAATATAATGTGGGTAAGATGGGAAGGGGTTTCTGGACACACAGCCTCGCCCGGGCCACTCCTATAGTGCACTTCAAATATTCATTTTACTGTAGAATATCCAAGTCACAGAACCAGGTGCATTTTTCAGCATCTATGTATGACATTTTAATTTATGTGAGTTTTGATATATTTATTTTAGATGACAATTTTAAATACTATCTACTGCTCTGTATGGGTGTGAGGAAAAAATATGCATGCAAAATTTACAGCATTTCATTTTTCCACATGCTTGGAATTTCCATGCAAGGATCATTGGCATTTTGAAAGAATCAGATTCCTCACTAGTATTTCTTTTTGTTTCCATAAAGCACTATGGCCTGCAGTCTGCCACTTGTGCAGTATCATACTGTAGAATTAATCAGGCATTCCCCAGTCTTCTAGTCCCATCCACCACATCCCCTGCCAGAATGCCAACAGGGCTCTACATTGGGCAAGATCTGAGAGTGCCAGTGCCATCATACTTGGTGGCTGGCATACATTATATTTTCCCCCATTTTTGTCCCTGGACACAACCATCATCTGCATTGTCCCAAGCACTAATCCATCAGGCCATGCCAGTGTGCCCCTGTGGCAGAGCTCCCTGGCCTACCACAGGAGTCAGTAGTAAAGTGAAACCTGGTACTTTCCCTCCCTGGCTGGGACCACTGCCTCATACAGCAGCACCTCTCCTGCTCCCAACCAGCTCCTGAGTCTGCTTCCAAACTACAAAGGCCATTGTGAAATACCAGTGATGGCAGGGGCCACCACTGGTATTTCTTGTGGAAAACACATCTCCTTATAAGCAGATGGACTTCTTTTATCTTTGCAGTTTGAAAACAAATGCTCACAGAACTATACCTATAAAATCCATTAAAGTCAGCAAATAAATCTTGCTCTGTTTGCCTTTTACAAGTTTTTTTTTTATCATGACACATTTGCTTCAGCTTTTCCAAGAAATTCCAGGAACATTTCTGGTCTTACTTGCTGCCTTTGCCTACCTCCCAAATATATGCCACACTATAAAATATAATTAATAAATGTATTATTTTACTTTCTATTAGGAATCTGTACCCTGCTTTTGTAAAGAAAACATTTAAAAACACATTTTTATTTACAGTTATGATGCATCTGTATATTTTCTAAATATTAAAATTAATTTGACACATCACAACACAAAACGACACTGGGGATGCTCAGTCGAGGGTGCCAGCTGTCTTATTTGAAAAGCAGTGGGGGCTCAGACTGATATTACAGTACATTAGTACCCTGTAGTCATGAAATGACAAATCTGTAGGTAAAACTTAAAAACAGATACAGTTGAGATATTAAGAAAAATGTAATTTTAATCTGACTACATCTTGTAAATTATGAGGTATTGTCAGAACATTCTTTTTATTGCCACCTACTTAGTATACCGTGATACTTTATAATCACTATATAATAAAAGCTGCAGCATCTAGGATCAGAAATTACCATTTCTGGGACCAATACCTATTTTTCTTCTGACCACAAAGTCAATACTGGGAAGCAAACATGCATATTGGTACATGTTTATGCAACATACTTATTTTATACATTCTTAAGAAGCATGAGAAGGGGTTGAGGTGGATTTGATAGGCCTAGAGTCCTTTCTCTTAAATTACTATGTTATAATTTTTTATTTTGGCTCTAAAGTGAACCAGCTGTCTTTCTGTAAAGAAAACCATGTTTTGACTTTTTTTCCTTTCATGTTAATTACAGAATGTGGATCAAGTAATGTTACAAGATGTCAGATCATTTGGGAGCCATCAAAGCATCAGATTTGAAATAAAGGAGGTGGTTGTGTGATCCTGAGCATTACCTGATAACCATAACTATTGCAGGGCATTTGCTGGTTGCAGTACTGCCATTTCTCCAGAATCATAGGGGTTACAAAGATCCCCACTCACTTAATTTTACATAAATTCATGCTAGGGAATTAAATGTTGCAGTGGGCATCATAGAGGTTACAAAGAAATCACAATGGCCTCAACAGTAACCCCTCTGGTCACCTCCAAAGTAACACACACGGCATGCTGTACTGTGAATTTTTGAGGGTTGAATATTTATTCATAATATAATGAGCAATCACTGTTTCTTTATGTGAGATATCTGGATGTGACCTTGTTTAGATGACCGATGGCAACTGCACTCAAAAAGTGTTTCAGTCCAATGATACAATAAATAAAACCAAAAAATATGATTACATGTCAGTAAAACTGCAAAATCACAGTACCAGCAGCAAATGTCCTGATGCATATATGGCTCTCAACAGATCTGACAGCTGCTAATATCAATCAAACAGAATTCCCAAATTATGAAAAAAAAAAAAGAATAAAAGAAAATCAAACTTTTTTTTTATTTATAGACAAATCACTAGATCTCTGTAGAGCAGGCAAAATGTCAATGGAAAAGATCCTTAAAAGTTAGCTGTAGAACAAACTTTTCCTATGTCTAAGATGTGTGGAGGGGTCTTTAATGATGTGTCTGCTGTCTTAACTTCCCTGAAACTGTTTACACACACACACACACACACACACACACACACACACACACACACACACACACACACACTTAGAGGGCAAAGTTGAAACAGCTCAGACAGCCATGATACTCATAAAGAGTGGATCTGTGACAGTTTATCAAGTAAAATAAAGTTTCTATATGATATGAGGAAGTTTTCATACAACTGATTCAGATGGTAAGCAAGTAGCTGATTGTCCTTTTGACATTGCAATGTGCAAAGAGTTTGTCCATGATATAGAGAGCTTACAAGGCTTTTTTTAATTGTTTGACATTTTTTGACTTGTTCTAAAGTGATCTAGAAATCTGTCAGTAAAGCAAATTTTATTTATTTATTTTTTTGTTACTTGGAGAATGAGGTTCAAATGATGTTGCAAGCTATCAGATCACTTGAAAGCCATCCAATCATCAGACTCGAAAACAAAAGTGTATTTTCTTGAAATACTAAGCATTAATTGATAACCATTGCTATTGCAGGACATTTGGTGTCTGCAGTACCATCATTTCTAAAAACACTTTGTTTTACATAAATTAATGATAAGGAAGTAGGGGTTGCAGTGGGCAATATGGGGGTCACAAAGAAATCATAGGGGTCTCAACTCTAACTCCTGGCTACCTATAAATGATGCTCCTGCCTGTAACCAAAGACATTTGCTTACTATTTTATTGTGGTATGAGCAGTGCTGATTAACTATCTGTCTGTGAATAGCACCAAAACAACAAACCAGAATTGCTAGGAATAAATATACCAATGAGAGTGGGAAAAGGCTATTGCCAAGCAATAGAAGCAACCAAGATAATCCTGCTTTCTCTTGCAGCAGACACATTCTCAACATCTAGCACCCCCACCACCACCACACCGAACCAAAATAAATGTATAATTAAAGAACTGCACAGAATTTCTATTTATGGAAAATTCATGAAGAAATTATACAAAAGATCAATCAATTCAGAGACTAAATATTAAACAGCCATTTATTTACAGCACCTCATGAGTGTGACAGCTGTCATTTTTCAACTCCTGCCTAAAATGTAGTTTTCGTATCAAAAGTTTATTTTGCAGTCCCTACTTGAAATCACCTTTCAGGCAGGAGTTGCTCATTTGCTCTGCCCTTCTTCATAAGACAGGGTCATAACAAAGCTATGTTGAAAATATTGTGTACAGTTATTACAAAATAACAAATTATTGAGCCTCTGTTACGTTTTGCTAATGCAGGCTCATAATGTTGGTAATTTTCAATATTTTCACCCCAAATTCCTAAGCTAAGACCCTATCAGCTCTGACCAGAGTTTGTTTATTCTAGATTTTGAATTTTTTTAATTTACTTATTCATTACTAGGATTACAAGTACCTTTGAACCAGGGGTTCTCTTACAAAGGTTCCACATCAAAAAACATGACAATAGAAATGATTCAAGGAACAAATGATAATGCAGTCAGAAATAAGTTACATAGCAGAGGAAACAATGGTCAGGGGATTACAGCTGTGGTCTAACAGTGAAGTACTAAGATTTATCAGAGAAGAACAATAACAACAATAGTACATGTATGCAGTCAAAATAAAGCAGACTTTGTCAAATAAATAGGCATTCAAATATATTGCAGACATTGTTTTTCATGTAAGGAAAGTATACTACAGAACTTGAGAAGGAGTAGAATTATCACTTGTTCTTACCTCTGAAGAGCACGTAACTTCCCAGGTTGGGTCTAAAAGTAGACATTCAATTGCTTAATGTTCTGGCCTGGTTAACAAAACTATAGAAATAAATTGGATACTGAGGTGCCTAAGAGTAGTATGTTAGTCAGTTTTTAGGACAATCACATTTTGAGGTTAATTGAATATTAATAATACTAAGATTCACAAAAATTGGCATGTTATTGCCTACTGTGCTTACCTTGTTAATAAAAACTCAGTAAATAAATAAATCAGACACTCTGGTATCTAAGAGAAATATGTCAGTCAGTTTTTAGGACAATCACATTTTGAGGTCAAAATGATTTAGTAATAATAATAAGAGATATAAAAAGTGCAGGCATAGTTTTTGGAACCTCTGCATTCATATCATGGAAGCAATTTTTAGTTTCCCTATGTATTCGTAGTAGTATTTGTAAGCACACCAAACAATGGCAAGTTAGTTAAGCAACAACTTGCAAAAAAAAAGTGGCAGTATGTAGCCTGCTGCCATGGGTGACAATTGCAATGCAAAACATTGTAGACTTCCTGGAGAACCATTAAGGTTAAAAATTAATTTCATAAAAAGGGAAGTTTTGTGCTGTTGTTTTCAAGACTTTGAAAAGACTTGTCCATTGTTAGTGATATTGCCACTAGATCAGTGATAGGAAGAGTTTGCAGATTCGCCTTATGTTTTGCAGGAGTACCTCCAGCTAAGCACTCACACTCAAAGGCCTGGACCAACACAATGAGCTCTGGCCAGGACTGGGTAAGATTAATTGAGTGGTACTATAGTTCATATGTAACATGTAGTTTATTTATTTATTAAAGAGATTTACCAGATAAGCACACTGAGTGGGAATCCACTCATTTCCAGATGCGAACTGGAGCTACATACATGAAATTGCTAAAATACATAGGTACATAGGCAATGGTGCCTTCAAACAGGTACATAATTGTACAAACATCAAGTACAAATGGCACAGAAAGGGGTGAAACAACAGGTCCAGAGATTTTACAGGCTGGACTTATGCATTCATTATTTTAGATTACAAAGTTAGTGCCGAGTGCATGAGTTGCTTATAACAAACATTGGGATCTGTGACCGTAGAACATTTCAGACAGTGAACATGGGGAAAAAAGACAATAATATACAGGGACTGAACAAGAATAATTCAGTTGTTTGGATAAGTGCACCGTTATGACACATTTTGATGCCTCATTGTATCAGATCTGGTCTGCAGGTTGCAGTTACATATGTCTGAGAAGTGGGCCTGAAGGAGAGTTTTCAAGGACCTTGGGGTAGAGGACTGCCTGATTTCTGCTGGGAGGTTATTCCAGAGTTTGGGCAGTCTATATTTGAAAGCTGATTGGCCCTTAGAGGCGTGCATGAAAGGGATTTGTAGAAGTTTTGAGTCAGTGCCTCGCAAGGAGTAGGCCGGGGTGGGTTTGGTTGACAGAGTGGAACTGAGATATGTGGGGAGGGAGTTTGACCAGTGCTTAGCCACGAGATTAGCACAGTGAAGCTGGTGCCTGGAGTGCAGCGATGGGAGATCTAAGGCGTTATATAGGTCACAGTGGTGGGTGGTGGGGGTGCATTCTAGGATAAGGCAACAGAAGGAATGAAAAAGGGGGTCCAAGTTGGCCAAGGTGGACAGAGAGGCTGTGCAGTAGACCACGTCTCCGTAGTCGAAGATTAGGAGAATCATTTTTTTCGCTAGCTCTCTCCTGACAGAAGTGGTTAGACATCCTTTGTTGCGGTAAAGAGCACCTAGTTTCGGGTGTATTTTTTTCTGGAGGGAGTCTATGTGCACGGAGAAGTCCAAGTGGTGATCAAGCCATACACCCAGGTACCTAAAGGAGGTGCAGAATTCCAAGGTGGTTCTGTCCAACGTATGAAAAGTGGGGGGAGTCACTAGACGGGAGAGTCTGGGCTGTGTGCCAAAAGTTATGGATACGGTTTTCTTATCATTTAGGACAAGTTGGATGGAGCTAAGCCAAGTTTGGATAGCATCAAAATCCTGCTGTAGGATAGAGTTTAGAGCCTCTTTTGAGGGGCCGGAGGCGTACATAACGGTATCGTCCGCATACATTTGAATTGCTGAGTTTGGGCAGGTTAGTGGGAGGTCATTTAGAAATATGAAAAAGAGAAGGGGGCCCAGGACAGAGCCCTGGGGGACCCCCATGGTGACTGGGAGTGAGGGGAATACTTGAGGGCCAATTTTTACTGCTTGTTTCCTGCCAGATAGGTAGTCTTAGAACCATCTGGTGGCTAGATCAGATAGGCCAGCATCTTGCAGTTTTGAGATGAGTTTGGGGTGGGAAACGGTATCGAATGCCTTTGCCAGGTCAATGAATATGGCCGAGGTAAGAAAACCTTTATCCACACCTGAGGCAATATCGTTGGTGAGTCTTAGCAGCACAATAATGGTGGAGTGCGATTTGCAAAAGCCTGACTGGTAGGGGGTGAAAAAGGAGGTGGTGTCAAGGAATTGTGTGAGTTGAGAGAGGGCTAGTTTTTCCTGCAGCTTGGCCAGGGTGGGGAGGAGGGAGATAGGGCAGTAGTTACCAGGCTCTGATGGGTTGCCACCCTTTGGCAATGGGATGACTATTGCCTCCTTCCAGTCTGTTGGAATTCGTGCTGAGGAGAAGGAGCAGTTTAGGAGATCGGCAAGAGGAGCTGAAATGGCAGGGGCAGATAGGTATAGGAGTTTTGCATCCAGGCCTAGTGGACATTTTCCTTTATTGGGGTCTAGGAAATTTAGGGTGGCTAGGACTTCTGCAGGGGAGACTTGTCAGAAGGAGAATTTGGAGGCAGGGGGGAGTGCAGGCGGTGCGCATGGGGTTTTGGTTCAGGTGAGATGATTAGTGGGTTTGTCAGAAGAGATTTAGCACAGTTGGTAAAAAAGTGATTGAAAGTAGAGGCAACTTCACTTGGCTCGGATACATTTCTGCCCTGAATGGTTAGGGTAGGGGTTGGCGGCTGTATAGGGGGAATGAGCAAGGTTTTAATAGATTTCCAGAAGTTGGATGGGTGGTTAAAATTGGAGGAGAGGGCCGCTCGGAAGAAGTTATTTTTCGCCTGCCTTATGGCTTTGGTGCAATTGTTACGGAGGGTATGGTAATGTTGCCGTGATTCAATGGTACCTGTTTTCTTTTTTTTTTTCCAGGCCTGGTCCCTGGCACCACATCTGGAGATAATGTCGGCAGAGACCCAGGGGAGGTGGGTTTCCTTTACCCTTTTGCTTCTCAGGGGGGCGTGATAGTCCCAGACCACAAGAATTTGTTTTATGAGCATGTCAAAAGCATGATCAATGGTAGGTGCCAGCTTGATGAATGACCAGTCGGCAGAGGCGAGGTCATTTAGCAGGGTCGTGAGGCAGAGGCAATTATAAGAACACATGCTGATTGTCCTAGGTGGGAGGTGATTTGTTGGTCTGTGCACCTTTCTGATCACATAGATCAAGTGGTGGTTGCTCAGTGAATCTGGTAGTAGGCCAGCTTTAGTGATCCTGTGTGGGTGTGTTGTGAGAGCCCAGTCCAGGAGGGTATGGTTTGGGGATTTAGTGTTGAGGCGGGTGGGTTCCTCAATCTGTTGTGAGAGGTTAAGGGCTTTGATCTTGCTGCTTAGTTTTGAGCAGCCTTTATCTAGCCAGTTGTAATTAAAGTCCCCAAGGATGTAGAGCTCTCCAGCAATGGCCAGATTTTTAAAAGAGGCCAGGTGGTCTATGATGGTAGTTGCTGGGGTGGTGGGGAACAGTATAACCCTGCCACGTACACAGGAGCTGTATGTGGCAGGACAAGTTTAATCATCCTGGTTTTGATATGTGGAGAGGGACCTGGGAGCTGGACAGGGTGTATTGGAGCGCGTTGGATATATACATGGCAATGCCCCCACCTTTCTTTTTGCCTAGTCTGTCTTGCCAGATAATTGTGTAGCCAGGCATGGCTACTTCAGAGTCATTGTGATGGGGTTTTAACCATGTTTCAGATATAACGCAAATGTCTGGTTTGAGGGTTTGTGCAGTGACTTGCAGCTCCGGGACTTTATTCAGTAGGCTGCGGATATTGAGATGGATTAGACTAAGCCCCTTGGCAGTTTTAGATGGGCAGGGTGGGTCAGAGGTCCTGGGTTGGTTTCAACATCACCTGCCAGTTGGAGCATCAGGGTGAGGTATTGTAGGGTGGTAATCCATTTATTTTTCGTTTTGAACTTGGGGTTGGGAGAGAATCGGGGTGCGCATTGAAGTAGCCTTTGCTAGGCTGCTTAGGGCATCTAGACACGGGGTGAAGGATGGGGGGAAGATGGAGGGGCATGAAAACCATCCTGGATATGGTATGTGAGCTGGGCACACTTCGGGGGTATTTAGGGGGCATGGGGGGGTCGAGACAGAGCTAAAGATTAAGAGATTTGGGTCGTTTTGGGGCTGCATGGCTGGGGGTAGCGATACAAGAGGAGCGGCAATGGTTAACAAGGTTAAAATAAACAGGAGCATGATTAGTTGTTTTTTTTTCACAGTAACAGGCTGTGGTTAGTGATAGCAGCCACTACTGGTGAGATCTGATAACCTGCAGATCTGAAAGTGGGCTGATAGGTTTTTTGAGAGTCACCTGACCTCTCAGCAGCCTATAAATTGGAGTGTTGACCAAGGGTGATGGTGAGGGCAGTGGGGAGCCGGTGCACAGCACCGGCAGGGCAAGACCTCTGCAGCACAGCTCCTGGAGTCACTGTGCAGGGCCGTGGCTTTCTCTGTCCCGCAGAAATGGCGCCAAGGTAAGACAATGGGACAATGCCTCTTTAACTGTCGAGTCAGTCTGTGTTTTGGGGTGGGGTCCTTCTGGTCCGGCTTCCTGGGAGGGCTACAGCATCCCTCGTGACCTCGTGGGGATGGTTGGGGGAGGGCAGCAGTCCCCTACCCTCTTGGACTAGCTGTAAGGAGATAAGGAGAGGCAGGAGGTTATATACAGCACAGGTTAAGGGCATTGAGTATGAAGCTGGTAACTTGAGCTTTGCAGGAGAAGCGCTCGCCCTCAACTGATATTTGATTGTAAACTGTTGCTCCTTTGAAAGTAGGCCAGTCCCCTCAGGTAAAGTCCCCGATAATTATTTCCCCGAAATATGGATTTTATTTTTTGTATTTCAGACCCCTTGGTTAAAGTCCCCGATGATTATTTCCCTGAGATTTGGATTATTATTTTTTTGTATTTTGGTAGAATTCCCTTTGGTTACTGCACTGATCTAGCCTGCATTGGTAAGAAAAAAGATGAGCACAGCATGCAAATGGCTACCGCTACAGGCCACTTCTGAGACCGTAGTGCTTTTAGAACTGGTGCAGAATGGGTAAATTGTCGGAACCCAGCCTCTGCTTCCACAGTCCTTAGCTGCAAATTATAGTCAGGCAGTGTGTTTGAAATCAAAGTATATGGCTTTATGAATGAAAACAGACCTTTAGCACAATTTTACAGGCAGGCTATTCATTTAAACAGTGCTACTGCCATGAGTAATACTGGAGTTTATGTGTGCTATGTAGGTCTAACCAGCATGCAGGAATACTTTACAGTAGGCAGGAAAACATTTCAAAATGCAGGTATATCTGTCTTTTAAAGTAACAATGCTTTCAATGCGATTCCTACACAAATGCAGACGTGCTACTTATAGCAGGAAAAACGTTTCAAAATGCAGGTATATTTGACTCTTAAGGTAACAGCGTTTACAATGTGATTCCTACATAAAAGCCGGCATGCTTCTTAAGGAGCCTGGACTATGTAAGCAAAAAACACTATACGTGGGGTAAAAGTGAAGCAAATAGAAACAGTCTTCACATGTGTGCCGACCACCTCTGCAGCACTGCTCCTGGAGTCACTGTGCAGGGCCGTGGCTTTCTCTGTCCCACAGAAATGGTGCCAAGGTAAGGCAATGGGACAATGCCTCTTTACCTGTCGAGTCAGTCTGTGTTTCGAGGGGGTCCTTCTGGTCCAGCTTCCTGGGAGGGCTACAGCGTCCCTCGTGACCTCGTGGGGATGGTTGGGGGAGGGCAGCAGTCCCCTACCCTCTCAGACCCGCTGTCAAGTCAGTCTGTGTCTCGGGGGGGTCCTTCTGGTCTGGCTTCCTGGGAGGGCTACAGCATCCCTTATGACCTCAGGATGGTTGGGGGAGGGCAGCAGTCCCCTGCCCTCTCGGACCCACTGTCAAGTCAGTCTGTGTTTTGGTGGGGGTCCTTCTGGCCCAGCTTCCTGGGAGGGCTACAGCATCCCTTGGGACCTTGTGGGGATGGCTGGGGAGGGCAGCAGTCCCCTACCCTCTCGGACCCGCTGTGCAGAGTGGCTCCCTCTTCTATAATAACAAAAGGGAGTAGTTAACACAATGAGCATGACTACCCAAGCTTAGCCAATGGTCCCCTCACTCTACTGGGTGGAACATTTAGACAATTGTTTGACTTGAGAGTACAGGGCCTCTTCATATGATCTCTTTTCCACTGGCCAAGACTGGGGAACATGCAATGAGTGGTACTATAGTTCAGATGCAAAATGCAGTTTAAACTGTGCAGAGTGGCTCCCTCTTTTTTAATAACAAAAGGGAGTCATTAACACAATGAGCCTGACCGCCCCAAGCTCAGTCAATGGTCCACACCCTCCACTGGGTGGAACTTTTTAGACAATTGTTTGACTTGAGGGTTCAGGACCTCTTCATATGGTCTTTTTTCCACTTCTCTACAAAGGGACCCTTTTTAAGATTTAGACAGGATACATTTGCTTAGATGACAATAGATCTATAGAATCTGCTTTCTGGTTGGAAACATACTGTATACACATATAATTGGAGAATGGTTTAATTTAATTAGTTTGATTTGTTGGTCAAATAAATGGTTTCGCAGAAGGCTGAGCTGTAGACTAGGAAGTACTTTATTTTTTTTTCAGGTAGGATTCAGCAGCAGTAGCAACCACAAGCTGGAGAACTCTAGCAAAGTGCAGTTTTGAGTAAAGAACGGGGGCGCTATGCAAGGTATAACATCAAGAGTTTTATTTGGTTCACAGCTGACTTATAGGAGGGGTTTCAGATCCTGCATGAGGGTCCTTGCCAAGCTTAAAAGGTGGACACCTTGAAGTCAGTCAGGGAGCAGCTGGAGATTATGCGGCCCAAATTAACAAAATAAAATGCAGCAGGTAGGCTCAGTGGGCCCTTTTGCATCACCTCCATGTACCTGGCTTCAGGTCTTCTCCATTGGGTTAGTCCCCAAGAAAGTGCCAGGAGAATTCAGGATGATAAATCATTGGTCATACCCGGTGGGGTTTAATTCAGTCAACCACCATATTGACTGGGTGCATACAGCCATGTTGTATGCATTGTTGGACAGTGTGCTGGTGGTGGTTCAGCAGTTGGTGGGGCATTGGAATTCAAGGTCATGCTCATTGTCAGGTCATTCATGTGGCATATGCCCAGGGTAGCATTGGGTGTTCCAAACCACTGCACAGGATGTGAGTAACAGAAGCCATGATGGAGAATATGGGAGTAGGGCAGGAGTTTTTACAGAGCTTCAATGATGTGGCATTATGGCCATCACCTGAGACCAGCCAAGAGTTGGAACTCTTTATTGATGCATCAGCAGGTTGAGCTTTGGTGCCAGTTTCTGGGAAAATGGTGCATTGGCCAGTGGCCACCCTCCTGGACAGCTTTGGGATTGCTGATGGAAATTGCCCTATTGGAATTTTTCCCCATTGTAGAAAAGGTGGCCATTGTGGTGTGGGGTAAGCATTTGAGTGACAGCACCATCATCTTTAGGACAGGTAACACTGGGGCAATTTACACCATACATGGTCAGTTAGGAGGCAAGGGCCTGATAGATGTTCTCATGAGGGTCTTGAAATAAATAGACTATGGCTTAACATCCAGATCAGAGCAATGCATGTTCCAGTTGTTGATAATGGGATACTGATGCTTTTTGTCTCTTGCAGTGGCAGAGATTTAGAGAGCTGGCTCCAGAAGCAGAGAGACACCCTAGGGAAGTCCCAGTCTACCTCTGGGAATTAGTAACATGGAAGCCTGGGAATTACTCAGGAATTCATTAGTGCAAGGCACACAGATGTCTTACCAGGGGTGGAGGGGGTAGAGGGCTTTCTGATGGTGCATCAGGCTCGGGGTGTGAAAATATGTAATCTATCTTGGTACACCAGCTCTGCTTGCATGTCATCCATAGGAAGTGAGAAGGGCCTACATTGGCAGCAGTGGGTTAGAACTTTGTGGGCTTACCATGGTTCTCAAAGATCATGGGGCATGTGGATACCACTAGGGCCTTCCCCCTACAAGATGTGGCAAGGATGGGACCGGACAGTCCCCAAGCAGTTGGATGGCTGGTATTCAACAAGCAAAATGGTCTTGGAATGAGTCTGGGTTGAGCTTCCAGTGGTTGATCATCACCATCAGAGGCACCTAGTTCAGAGTAGCCTTTTTAGTGGCTTTCTGTGTGGCTTTTGAGTATCCAAATTTGTGCACCCAAGCAAGGCAGCTGGCTTACCAGTGGCACTGAGGGATAGTGATGTGGTGGTAACCAAGGTGGACTGTTCATCTAGTTGTGCAGAAGCAAGATGGACAGTATGGCTCGGGCATGCTGGTGCAGCCTGAAATCACCTTTGGGGGTACAATGGGACATCTGCAGGGGTCCATGTTGACATGGCCAGGCAGACAGATGGAGAAAAATCTATTTATAGGCATGATGATGGGTCACTGGTCACAGTGTTTCAGTCATGCACATTTTCCACAAAACCTTGCAGAGTTTGGGGGTTGGCTCTAAGGAGTTTAACAATTATTCCTTTCAATTTGTTGCGGCATCACATGCCAGGGCAGAGGGGTTAGACAGAGTTAATGGTGGGCGAAGTGGGCTCAATCTGCTCTGCAAAGCGATTTGTAGAGCAAAGGCGGATTCGCACAGTGCTCCGCAACGCGTAGCAGAGTACTTCGTGTTATAATAAGAAATGCAAAGTCCATTGGAAGCAATGACTGCGCTTTACTCCGCCTCCCCAGACCACTATTCTGCCAAATTTAAGGCAAAGTGCAATGCAGGCAGTGCACTTCACCTTGTTTTTGAGCTCCAAAGGTGAATTTTGCAGTGATTCATGGGATTTCAGGTCACATGAGCTCTATATTGATCTGCACAGCCTCAGTTTGGGGTAGTATGAGTAGGAAGGAGTAGGAGACAGTGTGCTCTGATAGATGTCTGTGATAGGAATCTTGTAAAAGCTGTTCAAAAAGCATTTTTTTTATCCAACTTTAGTTCATCGATTGTAGGAAACCATCATGTGCTGATGTCATCGAGCGTTTTTGTTTTTGTGTGGATTTTGAATGTTAATTTACAACATTGAGTGTGTGTGGTGAAATACAGTGAAAGTGTGCTTTGGGGGAGGGGCATATCTGTGGTGTGGGTAGATTTAAGTTGGAGAAATAGTGATTTCTTTGTTTCTTGGTTATTTTTTGTTATATAACAGACTGTGTTAATGTACACACAGTAATATTGCCAGTAATAGTAGACATTTTCTTGCTGTTTGTTGTGTGGATGTGGTGCAGCAGTTCATAATAAGTTCAGGTTGTTTACATTACAAATTTACAATATGTAACGTGACATCATACCTCTCAACTGTCCCTGATTTTCAGGGACGTCCCTGATTTTACCACAAAATTATACTCTGTCCCTCCTAAAAATTGTGTTTCCATGACCAAACAGTGGGGGTTGTCAGCATAAAATAATGCCAAACATTAATGGTACAGACGTGTTCTTCCTTAGAAAATGCATTTTACACTAAACCACATGTTCTACCAGCTTCCTGAGTGGATATTGTCACTTTTTAAGATGTGTCCCTGATTTTAAACCTCTGTCCCTGATCTTTTTAAGCCTTTTCCCTGAGTTATGAGGCAGGGGGTTGAGAGGTGTGTGTGGCATAGTACTGAACCTTTGCATTTGCTACGCATTCCTCGTTCAGCATTGTATACAAACTGTTCTGTGTGTGAGTGTGTGTACAGTGTTGCGTGCATCAAATAATACACCTTTTATTGTGCTACAGGCTAGTGTAATTGCAGGTGTAACAGTGTGAACCTGCTATCCACTGCAGCTGCCTGATGTTGTACTGTGATCGTGGTATCTGTTCTTAGTTTTGCTGCTTGTAGTGCTGTAAAAATCAGCACTGTCTGCATTCAGTGTTCCCCCAACCCCACATTGAAAAGGTATTTTTTACCAGATTGGATTGTTTTTGTGACCTCATCAGCAGCAGCACCACTGGTTACTGAAGTTGTTTTAATTGTGTGACAGTCTCAGAGTAGTATCTCATCTATTGCTGAAGCCACAGTTGTTTATTTGGCTTCATATCCAGCATCCCTCCTATCCAATCAGAGAGTAAACTAATGAAAAATCTGAATTTGGTTATAATATTTGTGGTTGATCCCCCAAAATGCCTGCAAAGAGACGTGCAAGCAAAGCTGTTTCTCGCCATGGCAATGTTGGCAGTAAGATGGCCTGTGGGTGTGGTAGTAGTACACAGATGCAGAAGTGCATTGCTGATGCGAGGAAAGGTATTTCTCCTGCAATGCTGTTTTCAGCCCAATCAGTAGCTTCACTCATAGTTGGAGGAGATGTTGTTTTCCCAGCTGGTGGTGTTAGTGTTAGTGGTGGTGGAGGTAGTATTAGTATTGTTGTGTCAACTTCTAATTCCGACCAGAGTACCGTATCCAAAAATATTGAGTGTGAAGCAGTGCAAGTGAGTGGCAGCATAGATGATGTCATACTTCCCAGTAACATCCCAGTAACTGAACTTGAGGCTTCTGATAATCATGTCAATGATAGCATACAATGTGATATTCCGTCCACCGTGGCACTTAACGTCACGCATTTTCCATGCAGTGATTCACAGTGTGGTGAAAAAATATCAGGTGATGGTGGTGTAGATACTGATGATGAATGTGATGATGATGATGTTGCTGTTGTTGCAACATGCAGTCCACATGCTAGCATCCAAGCAGAAGATGTGGATGAATATGATGATGTAATTGATCCCAGTTGGGAACCGGAGAAAAATAAATTAAAAGTGGCTGTGTCCGAGTCTGTCTGCAGGAATTCCTCCCTGTAAAAACTTGTCATCTACTGGATTTAGTTGATGATGATGATGATGACCCAGTAATCAATATGATAGGCAGTCATGGTGGTCAGTTGCAGTCCAGGTGTGCAATGCCCAAAACATCACGTGCCCCCCCCCCACTTCAGTGCTTAAAATAACAGACTTAAATAAGCCACATCATGGACATGTTAAAAGCAGAGCATCACAGTCCCTTGTTTGGGATTTTTTTGTTCAAGATGCAAATCATGATTCAGCTGCAATCTGTCAGGTTTGCCATGTGCGTGTGAGTCGTGGTAAAAAGGGGAGCCATCTGGGCACAGGAGGACAGCATACGCATCTTAAGAATAGGCACTTGGCACTGCGAACCCAGCACAAGCTGGCAGCTAATACCATGGTGGGGCATTCACCCACGTCATCACCGGCAACCATAGCCAGCATGTTATCCCCTTCCATGACTGTTAAGCCCTGTAGGAAATTAAATGTGTGCAGTAGTGCGGTAATAAGAGCACAGGATTAATTGTCCAGTGCAGGTGAGAGAGGCAGTTTTTGTGGTGGTGGTGAATGCAGTATGTCTAGTGCAAGTGGTACATCAACCGCAGTTGGCAAATCTGGCAAAATAACAGCATTTCTGGGTTTGTCATCATCACCTGTGCAACCATCTTCATCAAATGTTCACACTCCACCCCCTGCCAATGCCATTCATCACAGAGCACAACCATTTGTGATCAACACACGCCATGTAAAAACGTTTAAGTCAGCCCACATTAGAGAATGATTTTACGCATAAGCTGAAGTACCCCCTGAATCATACAGTGTCATGTGAACGCAATGCTGCTGTAGCGGAAATACTGGCAGTTGATCTTTTGCCCTTATAAACATAGAAACATAGACTTTGATGGCAGATAAGGACCACTTGGCCCACCTAGTCTGCCCATTTCCCTACCTAGAGGATAAGCTGCAGATCCTATTTAACCAACAGCCTATTTCTTCCTACCCCCCCACAAAAATTGCCTTATGTCTGTCCCATGCATTCTTGAATTCTCCCACAGTTTTAGACCCCACAACCTCCTCCGGAAGGCTGTTCCATGCATCCACCACCCTCTCTGTGAAAAAATACTTCCTCACATTGCCCCTGAGCCGTCCCCCCTCTATCTTCAAATTGCTTCCCCCTGTTCTTGCACATCTCTTTTTCTGAAAGATGCTACCCTCTTGGACTTTGTTGATTCCACTGAGGTACTTAAACATTGCTATCATGTCCCCCCCTTCCTCCTTTCCTCAAGGGTATACATATTAAGCTCCTTCTCCTTTGTGGAGAATTCTGGGTTCTGGCGGTTTGCTGCATGTGCCTGTCCAAAATGGAAAGTCCCATCCAGGACATACTTTGTTACCTGTGCTGTCTCCGAGTTGTTGTGCACTGTGTCCGACTCAATAAGACATGCCCTTCAACATTCCTGCTCTCCATTCTTTCATTTAAGTATGGATATGCGGACAAGTGGCAAAACAGAGGGGAAATCATATTTGTGTATAACTGCACACTGGGCACAGGTTGTTTGTGATGCTGGTAGTGTGAATAATCAGTGCAGTAAGGTGGATTGTCGTGGTAGCAATCTTCCAGGAATTCGACAGCATGCAACGATTGCTATGCACAATGTGACCTGTTCACACACTGGTGAGAACATGTTGGATGTGGTACTGACTGAAATTGACAGGTGGCTAAACCCTCTGTCCCTGAGAGCTTGGTTCATAGCTAGTAACAATGGGTCAAATGTGGTGAAATGCACCACGAATGGTGTTTTTTTTCGTGTTCCATGCATGGCCCACTGTTTAAATCTTATGGGTCAGGGGTTTCTGCAGCACCCTGATATAAAGAAAATGCTGACCATTGCACGACATATCTGCTCTCACTTTTCAAGATCAGGAAAGCCCCGTGACCAACTGCGGTAGTTGCAGATACAAAACAACCTGCTTCAACACTGCTTGAAGCTGGAAGATGTCACCCGATGGAACTCCACTTTATACATGGCAGAGAGGTTGTATGAACAATACAAAGCCATCTCAGAATATCTTGTTATGCACACTAGCCGTGACAGCTCTGGGACCTACATGTCTATGATGACTGAACAGTGGCGCCTCATGGACTCTGTAATAACAATCTTGAGGCCTTTTGAACATATTACACAGGCAGTGAGTGGCGAGTCTGCCTCCATTAGTCAATCAATTCCACTGCTGTGGGTGCTGAGGCAGACATTGGTGAATGTACAGCATAGCCTTGATGTTGCCGGAGACAGTGGTAGCAGTATATTGCTGCAACACATGCTGACAGTATTTGACCAGAATCGTTACATTGTGAGCATTCAGCGTAGTGACAACGTTGCCATAGCAACAATGCTGGACCCATGATACAAACGTGGAATTGCATCAGTACTTGAGGGAGGGCCTGAACAAGTGAAAAATATCAGTGGTCAACTGGTGCGCTTGGTTCATGGGGCACAGAAGTCACGTGCCAAGGTCAGCAAACCTCAGCAGCATAATCCAGCTGAAGGTGTACATGGAGGACCATCAGACATATCCTGCAAGGGGAAGGGGACTGCAGTTCCAGGTGGTCTGTCATCCAAAGTGGCTGGCATCAACCTGCTTTGGGAGGCTTTGTCCCAAGTGGGTATTTGTGAAATCAATGATTCAGGAGAACAGAATGATGCATCAACAATTGGACTTAGAATGGTTGAGTCTTATTTGTCTGAAAACAGGCATTCTGACAATAACTGAAGATCCTCTTTTGTACTGGAGTGGAAAGGTCAGTGAATGGCCAGAGCTGTCTTCAGTGGCACTGAAGTATCTCACATGCCCACCCTCCAGTGTAAGTGTTGAGAGGGTATTTGGCTCAGCAGGTGCAATAGTCAGGGATCATCGGACAAACCTGTCTCCTGCAAATGTTAGTTTGCTAACATTCATTAAAATGAATGAGAGGCACATACCAGCACAGACTGCAACCTCGGTATTCATACCCCGGCCTAGTCATGGTGGTCTTGCTGATGTGGAAATGGAGCATCCTGGTGGCACTGGCAATGGCTGCCTGAAACAGCCCACCACTGACGTGGATGACAACACAATGGAGAAAGAATTTCCCAGTGGTCAGACTTCAGACATCGATGATTGTGAAGGCAGCTTTCTTTATGAGGATGATGATGTGGTTAATGTTGGCAGATTTTAACTGAAGTTTTTCAAAGGCCGTGTGCCCCCCAGACCAACTCCACTGGGACAGATGTTAGCCACTGCCACCATGAGTCTGTCTGCCCCCTGGACCACCACCACCGGGACTGATGTTAGCCACTGCCACCATGAGTCTGTCTGCCCCCGGACCACCACCACCAGGATGGATGTTAGCCACTGCCACCATGAGTCTGTCTGCCCCCGGACCACCACCACCGAGACTGACATTAGCCACTGCCACCAAGAGTCTGTCTGCCCCTTGGACCACCACCATGGGGACTGATGTTAGCCACTGCCACCACTGAGTGAGTCTGTCCGGACCACCACATCCATCAGCCAGAGACACAAAGCTACTTAATATTAAACCATAAAGTCAGTATGTGTACTAATGTTTGTTATGCTGCTTCACATCCTTTAGTTTTATGGTTTGTTTTCTGTAGCTTTTCAGAGCCACAATGGTAAAACACATATGGTACACTTCTTTTCTTTCTCTTACAGGGTAACAAAAAAAGGCTCCATCGCTAAAACTCATTGAGAATGGTACTGTAGCTGTACCGTACAGAGAGGAATCAATGTAATATCTATCTGAAATCCATTCTGGCAAGTATGAAGATTTTATTTCATCCATTTCATTATTTTGTAAAGACTGCAGCAAATATTGCACACAGGTTGTGTTAGTTGACAAGATGTGGGTTTGAAATGTAACTTGACTTTAGATTGAGATTTGAGAACCAGGGAGGGACACATAACAATTAAGTTGTAACTTGTAAGAAGTCATTCATTTCATTTTTTAAGAAACTTCCAGATGCTTTGTCGTTCTGTCAAAGTGGACTTATCCAAAAAAGTTCTTCAACATCAGGGAACCCCGTCCCCCGAGCTTGGGCACACATGCAACATGCAGAAGTCATTTCATTAGATGACCATGACCATCCTAATACAACCGGACTCCAGAAGGATGCTGATGCAATCTCTGAAGAAGTAACAAAATAAGAAACCATTAGAGACAAACCTGCAAATATGATTCGCCCCACCCCACAAAAAATACTTACCTTCATGTGCTTGAGAGTTATCCATTACCAATTTCAGTGCAAAAAAATTCTCATTGAGCACTGGAATGAACATGCACACCAGCAGTTTCTGTGTGACTTGTGATGCAGAACAATGCCATGCATACAATCCCCCTCCTCACCTACAAAACACACAACACAACTATATACAGGTATATATATATATAGATATATATATATATATATATATATACACTCGCCAAGGCTACTATTAGTGTACAGCCAAAGGGCACGCTTGAATCCAGTTGAGATGATCACATTGCATTTGTTGGAATCATCTCACAGAACATATTGGACCAGCAACATGACACTCACAGTCATCATTTTATACTGGGGTATGTTCTGAAACAGGCTCATTTCACTGTGTAACCACTTGTCCACTTTCTGCACACAAGGAGGATGCATTTTGGGTTGGCAGAAAAAATCTGGGACTCTGTGCCACCATTGCACACAAGACTGAGTGCACCATTAATTCTGGGGCACTTTGTATGTGCTGAAACACTCTCATTTCGCTGTGTAGCCAGTTGTCAATTTTCTGCACACAAGGAGGATGCATTTTGGGCCAGCAGTAAAAATCTGGGACTCTGTGCCACTTTTGTGCACGTGACTGAGTGCGCCATTAATTCTGGGGGTCTTTGTATGTGCTGAAGCAGTCTCATTTTGCTGTGTAACCACTTGTCAGTTTTCTGCACACAAGAAGGATGTATTTTGGCCTGCAGAAAAAAATCTTGGACTCTGTGCCACTTTTGTGTGCATGACTGAGTGCACCATTAATTCTGGGGGACTTTGTATGTGCTGAAACACTCTCATTCCCTATGTTACCACTTGTGAATTTTCTGCACGCAAGAAGGATGCATTTTGGGCTGGCAGAAAAAATCTGGGGCTCTGTGCCACTTTTGTGCATATGACTGAGTGCGCCATTAATTCTGGAGGACTTTGTATGTGCTGAAACCCTCTCATTCTGCTGTGTTACCACTTGTCAATTGTCTGCACACAAGGAGGATGCATTTTGGGCCAGCAGAAAAAATCTAGGACTCTGTGCCACTTTTGTGTGTTCTGTGATTGTTGTTGTGAGCTCATGATGTCACTGACATTTTTACAATTCAAGCAGCACTGCAAGAATGTCCTCACAGTTTTGAACTGTACTTTTTTATGCTACTTTACATTGCCACAGCCACCACTAGTTACCTCCGAGTAGTGACTTGAATGATATGATTCTTTTCACAATTTATGCCTGCTTTTCTTACTTGACTACTTTTTTCATGTATGAAAAAAAAATGAGCACGCCTTCCAATATTGTTTGGACCAAGTTTGTATTTATTTGCAGCTGCTTTTCAATAACTATTGTTATGTGGTGTCATAAAACACTGCCTGCCTGATGCATAACTGTTAATTAACAACAGAAGTGATATATAAAAATTACTGATGTGATGGAGAAAAGCAAAGGAAAACAATGACAAAGACCTAGTCAGCACCAATTTTAAAGGAATGCTCCTTTCATTATTTCACACATAAAAAATGGCAGCACAGCAGACTCAACTACTGCAAATTCTCATATCACTCCAGTCAGTCAGGATGTAAGTAAAGGAAGTTGTAACATAGCATTAAAAAATATGGGTCAGAGGTATCAACAGATTGTTGCGCTGCTGCTTTACAGAGATTCGCCACATTACATAGTTATGGTGATGCACATGAACTAATATATGGGGGCATTACTCCGACTGGAATATTTCTTGCTCCACAGACTGCAATATTTTTCTGTGAAAACTGCCAATTATTTCATTATAGTGAGTCACGTGACAGAGGAATTACCAATCAGAAAAGCCACCCACATTCTGCCCCCCTTTCTCAGCAATGTTAGGATGTGATGCCAGGGGGAGCGCAGGTGCATGCTCCACTCTACTAAATGTCTGGCAGCTATCCCAATGTTTCCTTATGTTATAAGCTTCACTTTGTGGTGAAATGTGGGAATGTTTCCACTAACAAGGCTCTTCTTACTGGAAATGTACCCACACATTTCACCACAAACTGACCATTATAACATAAAGAAACATTCGGAAAGCTGCCAGACAATCGGATGTTCACTGTAATGGAGCATGCACATATGATCTCCCTGCCATCGTGTCCTAACGTTTCTGAGAAGGGAGGCAGAATGTGGGCAGATTTTCAGAACGGGAATTCCTTTGTCAAGTGACACACTGTAATAAAATTACAGGTGGTTTTCACAAAAATGTATTCCACAATGTGGTGCAAGAAAGATTCCCTTGGAAGGGAAAATGTGTATGATTAAACAATAACAAAGAAAAAACACACAAAAACAGTACAACACAGTAGTGGGGTGGGAAGAAAACAATCCCCTCACTTACTGTGGCCATGGGATGCCATGGTGTGACATTCTTTACCTGAAGCTGTTAAGCTTAGTCCAACTATTAATACTTTTTCTACTACTGCCTATAATCATTTCAAAAAACTGAATGTATGCATTTACTTACTTTGATGTATTACCTGATTTATGTATAAATTGTTAAATTAAGTATTCTTTTGCTGTAAGTTTATGTTTGTATGTCATAACTGCTGACTTCAGGTCATGCCTGAAAATGGAATTTTAATATTCAGGTGCACTTACCTGCAAAAATAAATAAATGAAATGAAATGAAAAAAGCATGGGTAGGTGACCACTCCTTTATACACTGGGCCACTGTCCAGGCAAGGCAGTACCAAGAATGGGAACCTATTACTGGACCTCCAGCATGTGGAGATGCACTGGATGGGGCAATGGGGGATGAGATGGTGTGATCTACTTCCAAGTTTATGAGATGAAGCCCTGCAGCAGAAGTCTCCCAGGGTACAGGTGATTCACCTGGGGGAAACGATTTGGGGAACATGATGTCACTGGAGCAGATACACAGCATTAAGATGGACTTGGCTTAGTTGAAAGAAATGTGGCTGCAAGTGCCCATCATTTGGCCAGACATTGTCCAATAACAGCAATGGTGGTATGCTTGCAATCCCAGGGTGACAGAGAATGTGCGCCAACTCCAAAATGCAACCCTATGACCAGTTATGGACACTTTTGGCGGGTCCATGATGAAACACCCAGAAACTGTGGTTAAGAGGCCTTACTTTTATCAAAAGTATGGTGTGCATTTATCAGAGGAAGGGCTAGACAGGTTTTTAGAGGGCATAGAAGGAGTAGTGGAGAAAGGGCTAGCGAGAGTTGCTTGTGGGAGTTGAGCATGGCAGCAATGCTTACCCTGTGGAAGCTCAGTAGTCTTGGAAGGTCTGTATAAAGGGGGGAAGAGGGGATCATGAGTTTACTGCAGCCAGATCTCCCTGAGGCTGCCAGGAGGTCAGGGCCAGATGGCTAGAGTTTCCTTTCTTCAAATGGAGGCAGTCAGAATGGCAGCCTCCTCGGGCATATGCATGTGGTATGGCGTGTCCTCTGCTGGGGAAGACACAGCACAGCCAGTCAAGAGAGCCATCCTTCATGCTCCTGAGGTGGTGTTCTTGCAGAGTTGTGTGATTGGTGGCAAGGCACACCCCCCAAGAGGTGAGGGTGGTCGACCACCAATAATCTTGAATCAGATCTAATTGATTGATGAATTACTGACCAAGACTGACTTACTGCACATATCATGTTTATTTTGGATGTATCTGTTGATAAAATGGTTAATAAATACGTGGCCGTGGCCATTTTTCTCCAAAGCTCATTGTCTGTCTCAGTTTGTCCAGATGAATGAAGGGATGTGCCCTATAAGGCAATAAAGGAGCCTGCAATGTAAAGCATCAGGCAGGGCTTTGTCTGGGGGCATGGCCTGAGTGACATCTGGATGGGCAGGTATGATAGGAGGGAGCCACCCACTAGGTGCAGAGTAGTAGTAGCAACAAGCATTTGTCAATGCCGAATGTTGTCTTGCTGGCATTGGCATTGGCAGTGCAGGAGTTAGAGAGATGCATAATAGGCATGGCAGTGAAGTATTGAACTGATGCCAACCCACCTCCACCCTGCAGAGACTGACAGGCATTGGGGTGTCCCCTTGGGTCTTTGGTAGTGCAGTCTGGGAAAACATTTTGGGCAGGATGTCAAAAATGACAGCTGTACAGCTCATAAGGAGGTGTAAAAAAATGCCAGTGTTGAAAATGTGGCATGTAAATATAGCAAATTTGCAAAGTTACAAGGGTGCATGGCAAATATGCAATGCACGCTTGCAACACTGCCATTTTATGGGCATTCAGCACAAATTTTCAACATAGGCATTTTAGCACCTCTGCTCATGTACAGTGTCACTGTTATTTCCTCAAAGTGTCCCAAGAAGTGATTTCGCACAGCGAACATGCTATTCTGCGCCAGAAGTGTGAAAACACATTTTGGGCAGAATATGTGAAATGACAGCTGTACTGTTCATCAAGAGGTGTGGAAAAATGGCAATGGTGAAAATCCAGAGTGAAAGTATTCAGAATCATGGCTGACGTATGAGCATGCAATCTGCTAATGCATGCTCATAACACAGTCATTTTATGGAGTATCATCACCAAATTTTCAACATAGGCATTTTAGGACCTCTGCTCATGAACTGTGTCACTGTCATTTTCATAATCTGGCCCAAACACTGATTTCCCACAGCAACTGTGTTATTTTGCGCTGGAAGTGCAGAAACACATTTCGGGCAGGATGTAGAAAATGACAGCTATACTGTTCACAAGGAGGTGCACAGAAATGACAATGCTGAAAATCTGGCATTAAAATACTGCAAATTCATGAAGTTACGAGCCTGCATAGCAACTGCATAATGCATGCTCGAAAAACAGGCATTTGTTGGATTTTTTCCACCAAATTTGGAACATAGGGTTTTTGAGAGGCCACCTCATGAACACTGCCACTGTCATTTTGTTAATGGGTCCTGAAAGGTGATTTCGCACAGTGAATGTGAAATCACCTTTCGAGGCCGATTAATGCCATGACAGTGATAGAATTCATGAGGAGGGGCCCCAAAAACTCCATGTTGAAAATTTGGTGGCAAAATTCCAATAAATGCCTGAGATATGCAGCAAAGTTGAGAAAACCCTATTCATTCCATTATACAGCTTACCGGCATTTCCTCAGTTCGCGGTCAGCTTTGAAGAGTCCAGACGTGTTCCCGGTCCAGACAAGATCATCTGCGCCGACTCTGGAGGCAGTATGGGTGAGGAGGGTGAGGGGTGTGGGAGGCAGGTGAGTAGTGGTGGGTGGGTGGGGGCAGGAGACTATGAGGACCTTTTTGTTGCGGAAGAAGAAAAACGAACATCAGCGGGACAGTTTTTTTTTTTTTTCAGGGGACTTGCACGCTGGGGTGGCCCCAGCGTGCCACCCAACTGTTTTGGGAATGCTGCAGCCGACGGGGATTGGGCACCTCGCCGCAGACAATGGGGCTTGGGGGTGAATTTGTGCCAGCAGGGATTGGGCACCCCTGTCGGCACACAATGAAAGGGGGCAAAACTGAGGTTGACTGGGCACCCCCCTCGGCATATAGGAAATGGGGGGAGCTGTTGAATGTTGAGTGGGCTCCCCCATTGGCAAATTTGTGTGGCCACAGTAAGCCGGCTGGGGGATTGGGCACCCCCGAGGTCGGCCGTTGGGCGGCCGCCCGCCATGCTGCTAATGTGGCGAGCATGTAGGAAGGGTCTGCTGCGTCTGATAAGCTTTGCTCAGATTGCAGCAGACCTTTCCTTAGATGTGCTCACCACATTAGCATGCATGGTGTGGTGCCGCCGATGCATGCCCTGCATTCGCCCAACAGCAGCCGGGCCTCCAAAGCTGCACTACCGAAAGATGTTGACTTGCGTGCAAGGGTGGCAAGCCAACATAAAAATCTTTATTTTAAGACAGGAAATAGATGGAATAACATATCATTAGGACAAAGTTCTGTTTACAAGATGGTCCTGTAGAAAGGAATTTCAAAAATCAACAACCGTACAACAAAATACATATAAATACAAATACCATTTTAAGTATTATACCGATTAACATTTACTAATACAAATAGTCAACAATACTTAACGTACAACAATCATAAAGTGCATGAAACATTCTATACATAAGTATCCCCTTAATATAACCTACTTCAGACAAGTAGGAGTTCCCGGGGGAAGGTGGGTTGTGGCAAGGGGGGTGGAGCATAGCCCATTAAAGGGGTTGCACCAGAGAGGTTTTCCATTTTTTCACCTCTACCTCAGGTCAGAATCTACCCAAACCTCACCCTAATAAAACTGTGTGTGGTGGGGGGGATGGGGGAATAGGAAACTTGCTGTCCCACTAGGGGAAATCACCTTAGGGGTTGAGAAGGAATTTTCTCAGTTTTCTCCCTATATGGTTTTCTGGTTTTCACCTTCTGCAGCAAGGTTGGGGGGGGGGCAGCAGAAAGCAGTTAGTAGAATAGGTCACCACAGTCATGTATAAGTGTAGGTGGTGGCTTGGTAATCTTGGAAGGTATGTACAGAGAGGGGAACGGGATCTCAAGTCTTGTGCAGCCAAATCTTCCTGAGGCTGACAGAAGGTCTGGGCCAGATGACTGGAGTTTTCTCCCTTCAAAGATGGGCAGTTAGAATGGCAGCCTCCTCTCGCATACACCCATGACATAGCAGGTCCTCTGGTGGGGAGGACATTGCCACAGCTGGTCAAGAGAGCCATCCCTCATGCCTTGGAGGTGGTGTCCTCGTGGGGTTGTGTGATTGGTGGTAAGGTGGCCTCAACGTTGGTGGTGGGGGTGTCGAACTCGAATAATTTCGAATCAGATCTAGTAGATTGATTAATTATTGATCAAGACTACCTCACTGCTCACATCATGCTGATTTTGGCTGTATCTGTTGATAAAATTGTTAATTAACACATGGTTGTGGCCATTTTTCTCCAAAGATTGCTGTCTGTCTCAATCTGTCAAGGTGAACCAAGGGATATGCCCTGTAAGACAAAAGGTGTTTTATAGGTGAGTAAAGAATGACATTCATTCTGTATTCAGTGAGAAGAAAAACATGTGTAAGGGAAATGAGATATAATCTGTAGCAACTGACTAAGCTAGGGATGATGGGCTGGATTCTCAAAATATTTGGAAGGTCCAAAAAATGTGCAATTCCACAAAAGTTGTGCAGAGGCAGAAAAAAAGGGGTAACTGCACTAAGTGGCATACACAAAACTTCCACAGCTGCAAGAAGAATACACTGTGGACTGCAGAAAAAAGTGCAGCTGTGGAAGTTCCTGAGCAAAATAAAGCCATTGACAAGTATGGCATATCCCTTTAAAGGCTATTTTCAGCCAGTTTTTCCACAGTTGCAGAAAGAATGCTGCACACATGCTATACCACAGAGAGTGAGGTATAACTCACCCTGAGCAAAATACAGTGTACTAACAATTGGGATACAATGATAGTGGGGTTTCAGGCACCAGCAACTGCAAACCTGTGGGCTATATAATAGTGTCAGTTGTTACAACACAAATATCACACATTTCCATTGAAAGGCAACATACCACAAATACAGGACCCAGTGCAGCCCATAAAGGAGCCCCACAGGCAGGAGAGGCAGAAGTGGAAGTGTGTGCTATAGACACAGGAGGAAGAAACACATCAGACAGAGACACAACCCAGAGATACATATTGCCAGTGAGTTCAAGGTCCTGCTGGTACAGGTGCTGCTACCGTGGTCCCAGTTGTGGGACAGGCTGCTTGCCTTACAGGAGTGCTGGTTCTGCTGCAACATTTGCAGGGCTGTGAAATCCTCTGGCTCCACTTAATATAGAGCACCTGCTGTTGTTCTGTCTGCTGGGCCTTTTATATTACTTCTGCAGCTGCAGAAAAAATGTTGAGGATTTTCAGCACTTGCGGTATTTCGCAACTCGCCTGTTTGGCAATTTTCCACAACTGTGGAAATTTTATTTGTGAATATGCTGCAACTAAATGTCCACAGTTCTGCAAGCCATTTTTCTGCAACTATGGAACTTTTGGCTCTCTTTGAGAATCCAGATCGATGGGGCTAGATTCTCAAAGAGAGCCAAAATTGGGTTTCTGCTTGTGACACCGGTGACCCGGATTCGGGAACAGACTCGGGTCACTGAAGGGCCAGCTGGGGGAGAATGCTTGAGCATTCTAGGTACTGCTCGCCTTCTTTGGGGGAGGAGGGAGGGAGGGCAGGATCTGCGGCTTGTCTGACTCCGGGTGGGGGCCTGAGGTACAGCAAGCTGGTAGGATAAACCAATGGGGAGCTGTGTGGTGGATGTCAGTGTAAACACCCTGACGTCAAGAGCACACACCACACAGAGAGAAACAGGGAAAAAGCACCACTATAGCATGGGTAGATGGAGCTCCAGTGCCAGCCCTGATTGAAACTGCCTGCCAAACCACCAGGGGACCCGATCAGACAAGAAGATATCGGGGTGTCCAGGCCACGCCCCATACCACCTGGGGATTTAGCCATAGCTCCATGGGGGAACTCCCAGAGATTCAGGTAGGTCAGTCATGGGGGGGGGCACACAGAAGAAGCACAGCTCCAGGGTGGGGGTAAGGAGAAGAAATAGAAAGTTCAAAAAAAAAAAAAGAGAGCCAAAAATTCCATAGTTGAGGAAAAATGGCTTGCAGCACTGCAGAAATTTAGTTGTGGCATATTCACAAAGAAAATTTCCGCAGTTGCAGAAAATCGCAAAACTGGCAAGTTGCAAAATTCTGAAAACGCTGAAAATCCACAGCATTTATTCCGCAGCTTCTGAAAATTCGCAAGTGCAGATCTGCAGCTGTGGAAAAGGCTCAGTGGGCATAACAACAGGTTATCCATATTAACTGGAGCAGCAGAGTTTAACAGTCTTGCCATAGATGCAGCATAAAGTACTCACAGAGAGACCAGCAACCAGTCCCTCAACCGGGACCACTGCAACACCACTGGTACCAGCAGAACCATGCAGCACAGTGGCTGTCTGTATCTGATGGTGGAGCTGATGGTTGTGTCTCTCCCTGGGATGTTCATGTTGCCTGCTTCAGTTGCACTCACTGCAGGCTGTTACCAGCTCTGCCTTTACTGCCTGTGGTGCTCCTTTATGGGCTACACTAAATCTAGTGGTTGTGGTCTTTTGCCTTTCAATAAAAATGTGTGCTATTTTTTTTTGTAACAACTGACTACTATACACCCACTGGTTTGCTGTTTCTTGGTGCCTGAACCTCCACTATAATTACATCCCAATTGCTGGTACACTGCATTTTGCTCAGGGAGAGTTACACCTCATTCTATGTGGTGCAGCATGAGTGCAACATTTTTTCTGCAACTGTGAAAAAACACTGGCTGAGAATAGCCTTTAAGGGGATATGCCATACTTTTCAATGTTTTTTTTCCTCAGGAACTTCAGCAGCTACACTTTTTTATGCAGTCTCCAGTGTATTTTTTCTATAGCTGCGTAAGTTTTGTGTATACCACTTAGCACAATTTCCCCAATTTTTCTGCAACTGTAGAACTTTTGTGGGCTTGTGGATGATTTTGCACCTTCAGAGTGTTTTGAGAATCCAGCCCTGTAAGCACTGAAAATCCGCAACAATTTTTCCACAGCTGCAAAAATAATATTAAAGGCCCAGCAAATGGGACAACAGCAGGTGCTCCATATTAAGTGGAGCAAGAGACTTTCATAGCCTTGCAAAAGTTGCAGCAGAACCAACTCTCCCACAAGGCAAGCAGACAGTCCCACAACTGGAACCATGGTAGCACCACCTGCATCAACTGGCAATATATATCTGTTGGTTGTGTCTCTGTCTGAGGTATTTCTTCCTCCTGTGTCTATGGCACATACTTTCACCTCTGCCTCTTCTGCCTGTAGGGCTCCTTTATAGGCTGCACTGAGTCCTGTATTTGTGGCTTGTTGCCTTTTAATGAAAATGTGTGTTACTTGTGTTGTAACAACTAACACTACTAAATAGCCCACAGGTTTGCAGTTGCTGGTGCCTGAACCCCCACTATAATTGTATCTCAGTTGTTAGTGCACTGCTTTTTGCTCAGGTGAGTTACATCTCATTGTCTGTGGTGCAGCATGTGCACAACATTCTCTCTGCAACTGCAGAAAAACAGTTGCTGAAAATAGCCTTTAAAGGGATATGCCATACTTTTCAATGGCTTTTTTTTTTGCTCATGAACTTCCGCAGCTGCACTTTTTTCTGCAGTCTGCAGTTTATTTTTCCTGTAACTGTGGAAGTTTTGTGTACACCACTTAACTCAATTACCCATTTTTTTCTGCAACTGCACAACTTTTGGGGACTTACACAGGTTTTTGCACCTTCCAAGTGTTTTGAGAATCCAGCCCAGGATTTCTCACATCTGGCTAGGAAAGCAGTCCTTTGACCTTAGATGATTCCCTGAGCAGTCACCTATTAGTCATTAGCATTTGACTGCTGGTGACAAGGGTCTTTTGAATTGAGGTGCTTACACTTTGAATGGTCTCACAACCACTGTCCCATTTGAAACCCAAACTTTTAAAACTATTGCCCACTGGCTCTTGAATAGGAGGGATTGTTAATGCTGGCTGAAAACCACATCAGTTAGCCCAGGCTTGTAATAAGAAAGTGTAAAATCCCTTTTGTTTCTGGGTCTAGAATGACCTTTAGTGACAGTAGTACCTAGGTCCTTTAAAGGAGTAGTACAGTCAGAATTTTCAAAAACATAGAGTGTTTTAATTTGTGTCTGTAGTCTTAGTGTCTCTTCTACTTGGCTGGCCCCCTGCCCACTGTAGACTCTGTGCTTGCACTTTCCTTTATTTTGTTAATCTCCCCAAATCTTCCTCTGTCCTGCCCTACATACTCCGCTGCTGGCATGTCTCCTCTACTTGTCTGGCCCTCCATGCACTGATATCAGCTGGTATTAATTTCTGCCTTTCCTTCTCCAGTGGAGGACTGATCTGGGGCTTCCTCCACTGCCTGATCTTCCTTGATCTCTCTGTCCACAGTGCAGTTGGCTCTGCTTAGGCTGCCATAAGCGCTCTCCTGCCAGAAGACATTTGTGCTGGCTCCCCCACTCGCCCCACCCACCCTATTCAATGCGTTACTCATATAGTTGTTGAGAGTCATGTGGTAGCTGTCTGCCAGTCTTGACGTGTCCAGTTTACCATTAGCAGATTATAAAGATCTGCCACTAGAAGGACCCTAGTCCACTCATTTGCAGTGTGACTGTGTCTTAACAATATAGTCTTCTCTGTCCCCTAACCTACAAGTGCGGTGTGCTCATTTTCCTTTGCAGGAAAGTCTTCATCATGCAATTTTTCTATCGCAGAAAAGTCTTCATCATGCACCTATTCTTACTTTGCTGTGTTTTCATACTAGGGAATCTCCATTAACTTCTAAACCCCTTCATGTACTAAGTAAGCCAGTGCATTCTATCTGCTTCAAGTTGTCTGTGTATATTAATGGCTATACCGGCACCCAGTCACAGAATAGAAGAACCCCCCCTCCTGTAAGCTGCACCCCTCTCTTCCTGCCCCCACCACATTAATCCTTTCAGTATGGGTGGCTATATACTCCTCCTCCTTGGTCTCTTACAAATTCTCCCATTGCTGCATTTCACCAACTTCCTCCCTTCACACCAAAAGGGGAACATTTTGACTCCTAAAACTCTTACTAGAGGCAGTCAAGAAATTACTCCTAATACTATTACTATGTTCAGGAAATGTGGAGCTAAACTCAGGTCCCCCTTCACCTATCTCGGTGCTCTCTGACTTAGAACAGGTAAAAGGTATGACCTTCCTGCATATAAATGCCTGCGGTCTTTTACAAAAATTGGACACTGTTCAAGCCTGGATTTTGCACATGGAGCCAGATGTATTAGTAGTATCCATAACCTGGCTAAGAAGTGCCACCTCTGACCATGAAATTACCTTCCCCACCTATAATTTGTACTGGGCAGATAGATCTTCAAGGGGGGGGAGGGCGCAATTTATGTGAGAGACAAGTTCTCGGTTACCCTTCTTGACTCTATCTCTCCTCCAAAAGAGTTCAAAAGTATCTCTGTAAAAGTTCTATTACCACCCTCTGAATCCATATTTATCACTGGTAGTTACATACTTCCATCAGGAGGTCTTGAGCTATTAAGTACCCTTTGCAAACTCTCAGATATGCAGTCCTGTGAGGTAATTATCATGGGAGATGTCTGGATTGGAACTACAACTCTTTTAAACCACTAAAATATTTTTGCGATGAATATGAACTTTCCAAGATCATAACAGAGACCACCCTATCCAACTTCAAAAATCCTGCCAATAATACAGTTCTTGACTTAATACTAGTAAACAAGCCGCACTTCTTCAGCCACACTGGTGTATTCTTTAATGAAATAAGTGATTACAGCATTATAGCTTGTGTAAGATCTATTCCCAAACCTTTATCCATCTCTACATGCATATTAAAAAAAAGTCATTGTAACTTCTACTGCAATAGTTTTCTAGTGGACCTAAGTAATATCGAATGGCAGGACCTCTATCTTGCTTTCTCTGTGGCCACAGTCTACAAGTTGTTCCAAAAACTTGTATTAAAAGTTATAGATAAACATGTACCCCTGTCTAAGATTAAACTAAGAGAAGGTCATGCCCCGGTTTACTGTTGAACTAAAATCATCATTACACAGCAGAGATGCCCTCTGGAAAAGGGCATGAACAACTAAGAACCCTGTAGACTGAGTTGCTTTCAGAAGGATGAGGAATCAGTGCACAAAACTAGTTAGGGCTGCAAAAGCCAATTATTTCCAGTCACAACTACAATAGTCTCCTCTAGTAATGACTCCGCTAAGTTTTGGAAAACATTGACAGAAATAGAAGGGCATCATCTGGCAAACTCACACCCTGCCAAGATTAGTACTGGCAGCACTAGCACCTCAAATAAGCAATGCATATTAGAGCTACTAAATAACCACTTCTCTTCAGCTGGACTAGCTTTTGACACTTCCACTACTAGTAAACTCCTCTCCCAGACCAATAACTCCATCTCTATATGTTCTCCTGTAATGGCTGCTGCTCACAAAGTAATATTCTCTTTCAGCCCTGTCATCTTCAAGCAAGTTGAAGACCTCCTTCTGGAGCTGGACACTAAAAAAAGTGCAGGATTGGATAATTTAGAATCATACTTCCTATACATGGGTTACTATGTGCTGACTGCACCCATTACACATCTCTTTAACATGTCCTTAGCCCATGGTGAACTTCTGACCGTGTGGAAAATAGCACATTTAGTCCCTCTCTCTAAGTCTGTCTCCTACCCATCCTATCTAAACTCCTTGAAAAACTAGTCAATACTCAGATCAGAGACTTTGTAGACACATTTGACATGCATAATCTACTTCAGTCTGGTTTCAGAAAAAATCACAGTATGATATCTACTTTAGCCAGGGTAACAAATGACTGGCACTTGGAACTTTACTCTAAACTTTACGTGAGTGCCTTATTCCTCGACCTAAGTAAGGCATTTGACACAGTAGACCATGTCCTGTTGCTGATCATACTGCAAGGTATTGGCCTAGATGTCACTGCTATCAAATGGTTTTCATGTTACCTTATAGGCAGACAACAGCAAATCAAGGTGCAAGAAGAATTGTCACCACTGAAACCACTTCTCAGAAGTGCACCTCAGGGTTCACTACTAGGGCCTTTGCTATTCACAATATATGTTAACAACATTAATGCAGGGATCAACCAAGCAAGTGTTCACTTATTTGCTGATGTTACTGTTCTCTATGTTGCCAGACCATCTCTTGATCTCGCCTGCAGTGCACTGCAGCAAGAATTCAACTTATTGCAGCAAAATCTCTTGAATTTCAAACTTTTGCTGAATGCCAAGAAAATGAAAGTTGTGATATTTTCCCCTAAATTCAATTCTATCAACTCTCCTTCCTCAGAAGCCCTGCAGCAAATAAAGTCCCTCCTGGGAGAATCAATTGAACTAGTGGACAAATGCAAGTATTTAGGATTCTGGATTGATCACAAACTCTCCTATACAGTTCACATAGAGGAACTGTCTAAAAAGTTAAAGCAAAGATTAGGATTGTTCTTCAAAATCAAACACTTATTATCCCTGGAAGCTAAGCAGAGATTAATGCAATCCACTTTTCTCCCCCTCCAGGACTATGTTGACCTCCTGTACAGTCATGGCCCAAGCACAGTATTGGCTGAGCTTGACACCCTGTACAATAGGGTGCTAAGATTTACTGGTACTCCTTGCAAAACTCATCACTGCTTCCTTTATGCTCTTCTTGATTGGCAGTCCCTAAAAACCAGGAGATTAAAAATGTAGCAATTTGGACTTATAGAGCCCTAACTGATAAACTCCCACAATACATATCTAGCCTCTTAACCAGCACCCCTGGAAGTTATTCCCTTGGGAGACACTCCTACATTTCATTTGACATTCCTAGATCTAGAACGCACTTTGGGTTAGCATCTAAAATCCATACTCTCCCAGCCCTATGGAACAACCTTCAAAAATCCCTGAAGCTTTCAACTATTGTTAAATTGTCAACCTTCAAAACCTTATTCAGAAAACATGACAGGAACACCTGCAACTGCTACTCTTATCTTCCTACTAGATCTCTAGCTGCATATGCATAGCATGCATCGCACTGCCTCTGTACATGCACTTTCTGTAAACCCATGTATACTGCACATCCCTTTTCCTTAGGTTGATTGCATTTTATATTGTAGTGAAATGTACATGTTCTCTGATGCACTTGGGCACTATATGCCCTGTTTTTATATGAATGTATTGCAGATATAAATCATGTAATTATTGTGTATATCTGTGTCATAATGTTGTTATTGATTATCCTTAAGACATTGTATTATCTCTGTCGTTATGTATCAGCGTTATTATCGCTGCCCAGGTCCAATTTGTAAATGAGTTTCACCTGGTAAAATAAAGATTGATTGACTGAGTGTGCCCTTCCCTCTGTCTACTATTAGGATTTTTTTCAAAATGTTCCTCCTATTTTTACAGTGATTTTATGGCCCCTGGGAATCTCCATCTCAGCAAGGTTTATTGCTCTTCTTGTTCCTACAATGCCTCCTGCCCTATGTGACAGTGATGTATCCAGGACCATAGATTCAGCAAGCACTGATTTAGAGTCAACTTACTACAACAGAACTGTGATATTAAGTAACTTGCCTTATCCAGAGAGCACTAATTGCTACATTTACAGTTTAGCAAATACTTCAGTGCTAACTGAGTGGGTTAGTCTGTAAGAAAACAGCTAGAGTCTTTACTAATTCTAGCACTGATGATCTGGGGTGATTTGTGTGTTTTTTATGGTTGTGTATAATTTGATGAAATGAAAAGTTTTAAAAGCAAAACATATACTTCTGCTGGCTAGACCTGACAGACATAGAACACAAAAATTAGAGCTATTCATTGGAAGCCAGAACATCAGGTTTCTAGCTCTAGTACTTGCTGAGTCAGTGGTCATGGATGCATCACTGTCACATGGGATAGGATGCATTGTAGGAAAAAGAAGAGCAATACACTTTGCTGAAATGGAGATCCCAGGGGGGCCATACAGCTACCATATAACTAGCAGGTTATATTAGAAAGAACTCCTAATAACAAACAAAGGGAATGACACACCAGGACTACACATAGAAATCAAAACACTCTGCACTACATATGTTTTTGCAAATTCTGACTGCATGTACCTTTAACCAGGAGTGGGTTTGATTGACATAGGAAACTGTTTGGGTTTAAAAGGATCACTGTCTTTTCAGCAGTAGGCATTAACCATATCAAATACACTGGGCTAATAAGGAGAACCAGTAAAAAAGGATTGAGGGCTATCTGGCCTGGGGAGGCTGAGTTACAACTTATAGCCATATGAGCAGAAGGCAGATGGTAAAGAGAGCTGGTGAGAGAAAGACAACAGGTAAACCAGTTAGAAGCTGCGTAGCCTGCTGTTCATTTATGAAAGGTATTTTGCAACTGTCATCTGCTTGCATACATACAGTATCTGTAACAGCTAAAAACTCCTGCAGGAACTCTTTGCAGTTGCTCTGCCATTTTCTTGTAACCTTTCCTAAATACATGAAAGCTATATTTTTGTTGCTTGCATTGTCAGCATGTGATTAATTGATTCTCCAAATGACAGATATAAAATCCAGTCATCCTGAGGGGGTACAAGCAAATGACCCATATGTGTGAAAATTAGATCCTTATGAAAGAATAAAACTGGGGCCTCCCAGAATGGAAAACATAAAAAATTGAATCCCATTAGAGTGAGAGAATTACTCTTGGAAACAGTATTATCAGAGGTAAAATAGTCAAAGTCCTATTAACCCTTGCTGTCTTTTGCTGTGTTAAAGATTACTGTATATCAATGCAGCTAAAGTATGTAAGCTGCTAACAAGAGACTAGAATTTCATGCAAAAACTGCATCAAATAGATAAGAGTATGCTAAGCCAGAGTCTCAGTTGCTATGTGGTAACGGTGACCACACAGCATCTCTTAATGGTTTACCACCCCATTGAGCTATGCTCAGTTGAGATTGCAAGCTTCCCTGCATGGTTAAAAAAGTGTTTGTGACTATAGTTGCAGTAATTGACATGATCAGATATTTTCTGAGATTTCTGTGATATCGCTAGAGAAATTCCCTGCCTGTATATAATATTACATAAGGGCCACCACAGAAAATCTCTTTAGAAATATAGTAAAGTACATGAAAATATCTGACCATAATTATTACTGCAACTGTATACAGGAAAGAAGGCATGGTAGACCACAAAAATTTTAGTCACAATGTATTGCAGCACTCTCAAAGCTTGTTACAGCCTCTTGCACCATCTGTCTATATAACTATTACAGGAAGATAACAGGAGGGATGAAGTGTTGCTACTGGATCCAACAGCACACACTAGAAAGACTTGGGGGCCTGTTATAGAACACAGGAATAGGGCTAGGGGAAGGATACCACTGGATGCATTGGAAGTATTAATTTATGTGGAATGTGTGAGTGGCCTACTGTACTGCCAGGTTGGAGGCTATACAGTAATACATGAACTGTTCACTTACCCACTACAGGCCCACAAGGTAAAGAGGGCCTGGGGGGTTACATTTAGGAATAAGTAGAACCCCATAAGGGATGGGATTGCCACATTCCACAGTGCAATGTGACTGGCACAATGAAACATTGTGATGAAATTATTGTTGATAACCAGTATGCTACTATGTGCAAATCCAGTTTGTTCCTACTAACATCTGGCAAAGCACTTTGCATCATGACAGACTTTCAGTGGGAACATTACTAGGGCTTTGAGTATGCTACAATAGTGTGGGAGTGCAATGGGGTGAATAAATGGCTTCCCCAGAATGCCTTCCACTACCTTTCGTGACTGAGAATGGTGCTGAAGATAAAACTATTGCCCTTAAAAAGTTCTGAACCTCAAAGTAGATTTCCCTAACTGTTCATACTGTCCAATATCCTTTGTTACTGTACACAGAACTATCTATGATTTGACAGGTGTTGTATGCAGTGCAAAAAAAAAAAAAATTAAATGGCTCTGACATGCAATAAAAAGATATAACAGGATGAATGATTTCTTTAATTAATGGCAATAACCACAGATAGCTGTCATGAATCAAATACAAATTTTGATGATAGATGATATCATGAAAAGACCATTGTCATCAATTTAGTCAGTATCCTTCTAGCTGATGACAAATTGCTACAACTATATTAAGGTAATTGTAAGTTATGATACAGAATGTATCTAAGTGTCTGTTATTTTGGGAGGGGGGTTCTGATTTATGAGTATATAGGATTTGCTATATGGGGACATGCTGCTTACAAACTCTGTAGTAAGCCCATTGTTTTCTACCAGGGCCTTTCTTTTAATGAGATAATCCAGTCTAAGTGTAGAATTTGCACTGCAGCTGGGCAGTTAAGGATCAAGATTTTGGGTCTATGTTAGCAGGCTTGAAAAAAGACCACCTGTTGTGTCTGAAGCTAGCTTTCTGAAAAGGGGGTCAGTTTTAAACTAAGTGATTTCAGCCAAACAACCTTTAACCAATTTGAAATTCTAATAGCTGCCTGGAAGACTCAGCATCACTGTGGAATTTTTGGAAACAGAAAGATCCAGAGAATTCTCAGATAACCAGGAGGCTTGACACGGAACATAGTAGGCTGAGTCTAAGCATGCTGCATCATGGGAGCTCTAGGCACACATCTTTTTAACTGGGAATGAAGGGGATTTCACTCTCTTTTCCTGTTCCTTGGGTGGAGAGACAAGTCTGGGAAACTGTGTTCTATAGAAATTGAAAGGGCCATTTCTCTTCTGAGAAGAACTATTTGCTGTGTGCAGAGACTTCTAAGGAATTAGGATAAGAATGACAATTCAACAAGGCCATTGACACTGTGCCGCACAGGAGGCCAACTAGAAAATTGACCAGCTTAAGAAGGGGGCCAAACTGGTAAATTGAGTTCAGAACTGGTTAATGGACAAGAGACTGAGGGTAGTGGTTAATGGCACTCACTCTAAGGAAGGGAGAGTAAACTAGTGGTGTACCACAGGGTTTGGTACTGGGACCAGTCATTTTTAATGTCTTCATAGAGAACATTGCAGAAGAGCTCAAGGGGAAGGCAGGCCTATTTCCAGATGATACTAACATTTTTAATAGGGTGGACAAATACAATGGAGTGGAGGGAATGATTAGGGGTCTAGGGAAACTGGATTAATGGTCAAAGACATGGCAGCTGGGGTTCGTTGCTTAAAAGTGCAAAATCATGCACCTATGGTATGGGAACACCTGTGCTCTGTATAGGTTGGGGAGGCACCAGCAGTCACTAGACAGAAAAGGGACCTTGGAGTTATTATATCAGAGGACATCAAGGTGGCAGTGCCTTGTGGCAAAGTCTTGGGCAGAGTTAGTGGGATGCTGGGGTGCTTAGGAATGAGTATCTCCAGCAGGAGATGGGAGTTGGTGGTGCCACACTATCACTCCCTGGCACACCCTCACCTGGAGTATTGTGTCCAGTTTTGGAGGCTGTCCCTCAGAAAGGACATAGACAGGGTGGAGGTGGTCTAGAAGAGCACAACTAAAATGGTGCAGGGATTGCAAGAGAAGCCTTATGTGGAGAAACTGAGGGGCCTCAACATGTATACCCTGGAAGAAAGGAGAGAGAGTGGTGAAATAATTGAGACCTACAAGTACCTCGCAGAGGTGAACAGGCTACAGCAGGGGAGCCACTTCCATATGAAGACTAGAACTAGGGTCAGCAGTGGCGTGCAATGAAGATGGAGGCAGGAGAGTTCAGGAGATATTTCCTCACAGGACAGGTGGTAGACACCTGGGACAGACTGCCAGTAGAAGTGATGGATTCTAAAATGATGGGGAGCTTAAAATATGCATTGGCAAAATATTGGGGTAGTAGAGTAGAGGCAAGGATGGGTGAGGGTTGCCAGAGGCCAGATAAGATCTGCTGACATAAATTATGCATGGAATACTTGAGCAGATTAGGTGGACCAAGTGCCCCTTTTCTGCTGACAAATTCAATTTCAGTGTCTCTAATTCAAGTCAGTTTAGTGTTTTCCTATTCTGTGCTTCTGTGTTTAAACTTGTCTACTTTAAATGTTCTTATATGTTTGTAGTGCCCTTAAGTTCACAGTGTAGCTTGTAAATTTCATATAACTATTAAATATGTTATATTTGACCCACCAGTGATTGTAGTGTTTTAATATGTACAGGTAATATATTCTGTAGTTATTCCATGATCTGTCCCTAAAAGAGCACTACAAACTTAAAAAGTTAACCTTTGTCTAATATGGAGCAGGGGTATTGTTACCTTAAGCAAATATGGGGTCTCCTATGTATGAGAGTCCTCATACTGTGTGAGTAAGAGCCTGGCCTTTCTCTGTGCGAGTATAAGCCTGTAACATGACATGAAGGAAACAGCTCTGAGTGAGGCATCACCAGATTGCTTTTAGCATAACTGAGTGAGAAAGTCAGTTTACTACAATCATCTAGAGCATTTTGTGTACTGTTGTGACATACATTTGGCAGTAGATGGGATTGTGTGTGCTCCTTCTTGACTGGGTCTCAGGGAGTTGGCATCAGGGAGCGTAGTGTGTGTACGAAAATAGTAAGCATCTAGCTAGCACACAGAGAAAATTAATTTCCAGTAAATATTACCTGCTCAGTCACAAAACAAGATAGATATAGAAAGTTTTTATTTTATGAAAGTACAAGATCTGTTAGGGCCACCAAGGACCTATTTTCCAAGTTGTCCTGCAATTAAGCATGTAACAATGACTACAAAGTATACTAAGGGAACTACTTAATACACTGCTGTTTTATTAGTTAGTGTTGTACAGTGAGGGGGTACTATGCAAGGAACTTATAAAAGATTTACAATGACACAACTGCAGGATTTGTGCCAAAATAGAGGGCTTGCCTATTAGGAGCAAACAAAGTAAGACCTCATGGCAATCACTGAGAAAAAGGACATATAGAATGGTGAGACTGGGGTCAGAAAGGATGCTGGACAGAGTACCGAGACTGAGATCAGTGAGAGTGAGCCAAAAATCAGAACTAGAGTGACTGAGCAACTGGACAAGATAGAAATTATGAGACTGAAGCAGGTAGAAAGACAGATGCAGTGCTGTAAAAAGCAGAAGTGGGGGTAGACTTGCACAAGGGAAAGACTGAGTATGAGAAGTGAGAGAAAGCCCTCTAGCACCAGACCCAGAAACAACAGAACGAGATTCTGATGTGTGAGGAGTGAGGAATAGAGCAACAGGAGAGAGAGAGAGAGAGAGAATGTGAGTATGAAAGAGGGAAACGTGAATGTGAGAGAGAGAGAGTGGGAGGGAGACAGAGACAGAGATGAGGTTTCTGGGACAGAATGCACAACAAAACATAAGTACTATACTTGGCTGGGAGGTCTCCTCAGGTAACCAAAATTAATTATAAAATTTTTCCACGTTACCAGGAGGGGAATCATCTTGATCTTTTTCTGGATTTTTTTGAAAGGTTGTGGCGGGCAGTTTAAATCAGACATAGCTTCTTGGGCAACTCAGTTTATGCCATTACTCATGGACAACGCCATAGCACCATTCACCAAAATGGATAATGCAGATTGCATGGACTACGTTAAAGTGAAATGGTTTTATAAAATAGTTTGAATTGACTGAGTTTTGAAATATTTTGAATTGAATTGAGCAATAAAAGACCCAAATATAAGGGGCTAAAGAAAGAACCGGGTACAGTTACATGGACATCATGTTAAGTTGTGCTATGTTTAAGAAAGATGATTGGAGGATGTTAATGCAGTTTCTGCTGAATAAGAAAAAATATGTATTTTAGACAGAACACTTTCTTTGAATGGTGCCTGAAGAGTTGCAAGTGTAGTTTTTGGATCAAATGCCCAGAATTAGGAAGAAACCAGTTGAAAAAGCTGGCAAGTTTGTATCAAACAGGCCTCACACAGAGCTCAAATACAATTGAGTAGTGACACTAAGTGGCTTTAAGGGCACCCTGGGTTGTAGGAGTGGGCAAGTACCTAATTTTGAATGTTCAGCTTAATATTCATATTCAGGGACCAAAATATTCAGAATTCATTACTCATAGTCATTAGTCATGTGCCTGTGGGATAGAAAAATAAAATACAGGAAATAGCTCCTACCCTCTTCACCAGTCCAATCATTTAAACTACAGTTCCCTATCCCCCCTGCTACAAGCCAGGTTTGAAGCAGCAGCATGAAAGCAGCAGTGGTGAAGTGCTGGGGGAAAATGCAAATGCTGGAGTAGAACCGGAGTGTGGCAGGTTCTGAGGAAGATTACAGCCAGTAAGTGAAACATCAACTACCTCACCTGACTGAAAGTAATATGCTGCAACTGCTTTTGAAAGTGCCTTCTGAATAATTGTGGGGAGACTGTGTTCATGCTGCCTGTAATGCACTTTAGTTAAAGTCTGTGTGCCAAGACTGTTTTTCATTGTTAAGCAACTAGCCCTGCTGTAAGCCTCAGTCGAAGGGGCTGTAATCACTACCTGAACTGTGCACACCTGAGTTGTTCTGTCATCGACATCAGGAGCCAATCACAGTGGTGGCAGAACTGTTTGATTTGGGGAGCCTGCAGTTTAAAATTGCATCCAGGTTTGAAGCAGCAGCGTGAAAGCAGCAGCAGAGAAGTGCTGAGGGAAAGTGCAAATGCTGGAGTCATACTGGGTAATACCAAACACAAGGACTGTGTGCAATAGGACTATTATAGTAGGGTGTTAAGTTTTATGAGTTGTACTAATAAGAGAATTATATTGGGGATTATATATGCACTGTGTATTCTATGGATTGATGCTATTCTTGTTAAAGGTGTTCATCATCAGTATGAGAATACATATAATTAGAGTGGTGCGGGTCATTTGTATATGCTAAGTGATTAAAGACATTCAATGGGTGCTTGTTACAGATATGTGGGCTACAACATTGGGTTTGCAATGAGATCATCTAAGGGGCTGCTGGGGATGCTATTCCTTATGGTGGAGGCTATTAAGGTTAATTTGCTACTTAAGGCTGGGGATATTGAGTGTAACCCTGGTCCAATGAGTAATGATTTAGCAGATTGAGATTCTTTTGCTAATGCTGTCAGAGGTATGCGAATAATGCATTTTAATGCTCGCAGCCTTGTCTCTAAATTTCACGAGGTTGAGGCATCGATTGCAAAGTAACAGCCTGATGTCCTGGTAATTAATGAAACGTGGCTACAGGACTCAACAATCAATAGTCAAATTAATATTTCTGGGTATACAATTCACAGAAATGATTGATCGACAGGAAGGGAGTGTGGTGCTTTATTTTACTTTAAGAATGGCTACATTGTAAATGAGACAGATATTGTAACTAGCCCTCCTAAGTACTGGGAACTGTTGTCTATTCAGATTGCTATTGGTATGCTTAAGAAATTGACCATAGGAAAGGCTCACTTCGCCTTGTTATTATTACTTCGCATTGTCATTCCACCTTAAATGCGAAGTAAGGTGGAATGACAACAATATTGGCAGCACCCCATCCACACAGTCACCAGAATTAATGTGCATCCTAAAACTGCTACTGTCTTGTGTCCAGAAAACTCCCCAGTGCTAACGAAGTGAAATGAGAGCGTAACAAGAAATGCAGTCTCCCAGAATTAATGGCACACTCAGTCATGTGCATAGTGGTCATACACAGAGTCACCAGAATTAATGTGCATCCCCAAAATGCTACTGTCTTGTGTCCAGAAAATTCCGCAGTGCTGACAAAATGCTACTGTCTTGTGTCCAGAAAATTCCCCAGTGCTGATGAAGTGAAATGAGAGCGTAACAAGAAATGCAGTCTCCCAGAATTAGTGGTGCACTGCAAATGCACAGACAGATTAAGATTGCACTGTGCACTCAAGGGATGCATACGAAAAGGCACAACAACACCTAACCAGTGCTCACAATTCACAAATCCAAATCTGAAAGGAATACCTTTTGCCAGTTGGGGGATTAGTGCACTGCAGTAACAATCCACTACCAGTAAAGATACCACAAAGCAGTATAAAAAATTCATATAGGTGTGGCAGATAGCAGGTTCACACTGCTGCAATTATTCTGTGGCATAATAAAAGGTATCTGATTTAATGGCACCCATCGCACACACACTCACACACACACTACAAGTATTGCATAGCAAATTGAAAACCTTTAGTAATATAACCAAATGTTTTAAATAGACAAATTATACACTGCTGAACCACAACAATCAACAAAAAATTTCAAGAATTACTGGAAATATTACTGTGTGTACATTAACAGTTATACAAGAAAAATATAACCAAAACAGAAAGACTGCCTTTTTCTCCTAGTTAATGTACCTACACCACAAATACACCCCTCACCTCAAAGCACACTTCACAGTACACAGACTGACTGTTCTAAATTAACATCCAAAATCCACACACAACAATAAAAACTTGATAATATGAGCACAGAAGGGCTTCCTACAATCGATGTACTAAATTTTGAGCAAAAATAATGACTCAAAAAGGCATGTCAAACAGCTTTTAGAGGTTTTGAATCTCAGAGCTCAGAGAGCAATCTGTCTCCAGCTACCACTACACACACACACACACTACCCAGGCCAGACCTGAGGCTGTGCAGAACAATCTAGAGCCCATGTGACTTGCAATCCCACGAATCACTGCAGAATTTCATTTGGAGCTCAATTACAAGGTGAAGTGAGGCGAATTATATGTACTTTGCCTTAAAACTGGTGGAGAAATGGTTTGGGGAAGGCAGAATAATGCAAAGTTATTGGTTTCAATGGACTTCATATTCCTCATTATGAAGTGAAGTACTCTGCTTCACATTGCAGAGTACTCCACGGATTCAGTGTTACTCCGTGAATCACTTCACGGAGCAAATTTTGGCCACTTCGCCCACCACTACTTATAGTACTGTAACTCACATGCTGTACAGGAAGGAACGCGAATGCCTATGGCTGTACTTCCCCGATGAGCAGAGCCTGTATCATAAAACTTCTCAATTTAAAAACTCTTATTAATGAGTACGGTGGTGGGGTGGTGAAGCATGGAGAGATACTACAAAACAGGCTTACAATACATCCAAGTAACTAGTAAAGAATTAATTTTGTGATTCATGACGTGATTGTGAATTGTGATTTGTGACTGCATTTTTAACCGTGATGATGAAGAACATCATTCGGTGTGAGATAACCAATATGGAACTGTATGGGAATGTGAACGCCTATGGCTGTATTTCCCCAATGAGCTGTAGCACGAAACTCCCCAACTTAAAAACTCTTATCAATGAATACAGTGGTGGGGTGGTGAAGCCTGGAAAGATACTACAAAACAAGCTTACAATACTTCAAGTAACTAGTAAAAAAATTAATTTTGTGATTCGTGACGTGATCGTGAATCATGATTTGTGACTGCATTTGTGACCGTAATGATGAAGGACATGATTTGTATCTCGAGTAACTCATAATGATAGTCCTGACTTAAAAACGCATATTAATGAGTACAATGGTCATGCAGAATTATGCATCACACCAGTCCAGTACTCTGAAGGGTAACCAAAGAAATAACTGTGATTTAAGTTACAGATGGAGATTGGGCCCTAAAAAATGCAAATGCACAGACAGATTAAGATTGTGCTGCACACTGAAGAGATGCAGACACAAAGGCACAACACTAACCAGTGCTCACCATCAGAAATTCAAATCTGAAAAAGGATACTTTTATCGGTTGGGGCGGGCCACGGGGGGGGGAAGTGTACTACAGTAACAGTCACTAGTCCTAGTACCAGTAAAGATACCACAGAGAAGTACAAAAATCAGGCAGCTGCAGTGGACAGCAGGTTCACATTGCTGAAATTACTATGTGGCACAGTAAAAGGTGTCTGATTTGATGACACGTGTCACACACATACTCACACACACACACACTAAGTAATACATAGCAAATTGAAAACTTCAGTGATATAACCATGTATTTTAAACAAACTTAAATTATGCACTGCTGCACCACAACAATCAGCAAAAAAATTTCAAGAATTATTAAAAATATTACTGTGTGTACATCAACACAGTTTACAAGAAAAATATCACCAAAACAGAAAGAACTGTGTTTTTCTCCAAGTTACTTTACCTACACCACAAATATGCCCCTCTCCCAAAGCACACTTCAACTGCCTGTCAGTACACAGACTAAATGTTGTACATTAACATTCAAAATCCATACACAAACAATAAACGCTCAATGATATGAGCACAGGACAGTTTCCTACAATCGATGAACTAAAGTTTCAGCAAAATAGATTTCTTAAAAAACAAGGCAACGTGAGGCTAAGTACATTATTTTCAATGTACTTCGCCTTAAGAATTGGTGGAATAGTGGTTTGGGAAGGTGGAGTAATGTGAAGTCATTGTTTTCAATGGACTTCGCATTATCCATTATAACACAAAGTACACTGCTTCGTGTTGCGGAGCACTCCATGAATTCACCTTCACTCCACGATTCACTCCATAGAGTGAATTGAGGACACTTCACCCTTCTCTAACCGTATGTTGTACAGTATGTACATACCCCCAAAAGTAAGCACAGAGGGCTTACATGAGTTCTCTGAGCTAGTATCTCTCAACACTGTGGGTGAAACCATTGTGCTGGGAGATTTTAATTCAAATTGATCTGGAAATGGAGTACCTGGGCTGATTGATGCTTTGTCACATACTGGTCTCCAGCAATTAATCAATACCCCCACAAGATTGAATCTAAAATCAAAGAAGCACACTGTGCTTGATTGGCTTCTTACAAATAAAGTAAACCACATATTAAGGTGCGGTTTAATTTCAGACTCACTTAATAATCATCACCCTATACTTTGCCTTTGGAAACACTCATACAGACCAGCAGTTAAACCTATGGTCTCTGAGTTTAGAAATTTATCAGATTTTGATGCTCTTGGGTTTAGAGACAGCCTACAGAAAATAGATTGTTTTTTCCTTGAAATAATACCTGATGTAAACTGTGCACTACATAATTTCATAACAGAGTTTACTAGGGTATTGGACTTGTATGCTCCATTTATCAGAAGACGTGTTAGAGGTACAAAATCCAAATGGTTAACATCATCTTTATTTAAAGTAATGAAGGATTGTGACAAATTGTGGAAACTATATAGGAAAAACCAAACAGCTGCAAATTTACAGAACTACAGGTGTTTAAGAAATAGATGTAAGGTTGAGATCAAAAAAGCAAAGGCCCAATACCTAAGGCAACAACAGACAGATGGACTGACAAATAGTGCTAAATGTTGGAAGATCATTAATAATATGATTGATCCTCAGTCTGAATCAGAGTTTCATTTGAATAAGGGTAGTGAAAAATTAATAGATCCTTTGATAGTGACAAATTAATTTAACACATTATTTACAGATTTGGATCATTATAGAGTGCAATGTGTACCTGACTCAGTTGGTGATAATGCTGTGGGTTCTATGGATAATCCAAAATTTTACATAAAAGCAGTTACGTATTCAGAGAAGTACAAGCTCTTGAAACAATTGAAAACAGACAAATCCTGTGGGTTTGATGGTTTGTCTCCTAAATTGTTACATTTAACTTCAGCAGAGTTAGCATATCCTGTTAGTCTGATCTTTAATTTGTCTTTCTGTTTGAGAGAAGTACCTGATTTGTGGAAACATTCATATGTGATACCAGTCCATAAAGCAGGTTTAACTAGTGAATTTACAAACTATAGACCAATTTCTATTCTGTCGGCTCTGTCTAAATTGCAGGAGAAGATTGTCTTTGGGCAGTTAACTTATTATATAAAAACATATGGTTTGCTATCACAATGCCAGCATGGTTTCAGGAAGGGGAGGGGAGTTGAGAGTGCCTTGGTTGAGTTCACGAGTGCAGCCCATGAAGATATGGAGAGGGGGTGCCTGACTGGGGCAGCATTCGTGGACTTGACCAAGGCATTCAACTTGGTGGATCATTCCCTTCTTGTTGAGAGACTTAAGCATATTGGGATCGGGACATCAGCACTGTTTTGGGTATCAAATTATCTTTCTAACAGGTTTAAAATGGTACAGAATGGAAGTAGTAGATCCGCTAGGGCATTGGTCAAGTGTGGAGTCCAGCAGGGCTCCATACTGGGGCCAATTTTATTTTCTATTTTTTTATTCTGTTATTTCATCTGTTAAAGATGCACATTTGATTATGTATGCAGACAATGCTGTTGTTTTTTGTCATAGAGGAGCACTATCCGAGCTTAACATAACTCTGACCAAGGAACTTAGAGCTATGCAAAATTGGTTGATAAATAATAAATTAGTATTAAACAAGCAAAAAAAAATATGTTATTTGGTACTCCAGCTAAGTTAAAAGCCATTGGCTCCAGTCTGCAAGTTGAATCACTGGATGGAGTTCTGTATGAAAATGTAAATAATTTTAAGTACTTAAGGGTAGTTTTAAACACCACATTAACATATGAGTTACATATAAACGCTACTACAGCTAAGATCCACTCTAAAATTTGCTTTACTATATAGGCTGCGTAGCTTTTTGACAGATGATGCATGTTTGGCAATTGCATACTAGTGTTTGCCTCCCATTTTGGACTATGCCTCTATTGTGGTGGATAATGCTTCTGTAAGATGGAAAACAGTGTTATTGCACAAAATTGGTAGATTTGCTCTATTAACATCTAATAGTGTACATCATTGCATTATATTGGACAATCTTGGGTGGCTATGAAACAATATCATAAGTTTATCATGTCTAAATGTATTTGCAAAACACAACAAACAGGTGTACCTTTAAGATTAAAAAATAATGTTGAGATTTCTAGTCCCAAATTACACACTAGATCATCAGGGGACCTAACTATGTTAAGAATCCCATTTATGCATACTTTAAGTAGACAGCGATCTTTTGCATATTGTGCACCACCAATATGGAATCATATTCCAGCACAAATTAGAGGCATGGGCAGTTATGGGTTGTTCATAGCAGCTTTGAAAATACATTTTAGGGATTTGTCTAAGTTCAGCTGCTTTTTGGACAGTGACACTCAATGAATGTACATATTAGCCATGGAATTACAGCTCTTGTCATATAAATTTGTATAATAATTCAAACTATATTAGGCTTTCTTTTTAAGTTTATGACTAATTGTGATTTTTAGCCAGATGTGGAATATGTACTCCTATTAATATGTTTTGTATTAAGTATAATTCTGTCTGATGCAATTTTATATGTATTTTGATTGACCATGAGTCACACCTGTAAAAGGGATTGTATCCCAGTGTGCTTACCCATATACAAATAAAAATCAAATCAAATTATAGCCCAGTCCCACCTTTTTATCCCCCATGACATCAGCAATTTAAGACACATTTATGAACTTAAAAAAAAAAAACACCCATAATGGACTACCAAAGCAAACTGCTGGCATCCATGGCCGGCCATCATCTCTCATGTAGCTTTTTGAAATCAATTTATTTCCACCCACACATGAAGCAGCACCTAACTCCAACGTTCCTCCCCCAGCATCTAATTTTTCTAAAGAGAAGCCCCCCCCCCAGGAACATAGAAAGTGATCAGCAGCAACCGGCCCTCCTAGAAGGCCAGGCACCATCTTGTTTATGAAAGTGATCCTGTGTTTGCTGTAACAGCAAAACAGCTGATCGCAAAATTTAAAAAATTGGTTAGCATTTAAAATGAGTTTGCCACGTTTACAAAAACCTTTGAAGAACCATAACATTTAGATACAATTATACTTACAGTATATGTTATTTGTTTTTTTGTATTTAATTATTTTTATTAGTTGGTTAATTTACATGGAAACATGATCTATATTCCCTACAGTTGATCTACTCCTATTGTGTAATCCTTTGCTGAGGTCACAGCCTTCTGTTTGTGTCATTGTAATAATTTTTTACTGCAACAAACTGATGTCACAAATAGAGGAGTATGACTTTTGTAGAGGATTAAGCAGCAATAGCAGATGAATTATAGGGGATAATGATCCTGTTCCCATGCAAATTAACCAGGTAATAAAGAACAATGGGAAGAGATATGTAGACAATACATAAAAACTATCATTTACATTGTACAAGTATTATGTTTTTCAAAGTTTCCTCAAAAGTGATAAACTCACTATAAAATGATAATTGATTAGAACAATGGTCTACACATCATAATAGTCCTCTGTGGTTAACATAACTCAGAACAAGCAACATTTGCTTCATAGTCTATACAGAATATGGATTGATAGGTGAATGGATGGGTTAGTGGATGGATGGATGGATGAAAGAATGAACTGATGGATGGAAAGTGACCCTGGATGGATGAGCAAACTCCAGCAAGGGCTTTGTGGGCCATTTCATTGTCTGTGAGGTGATGGCCATTAATAATGAAACACTAAATGTTTTACAAAATTCATTATTTGAATACTCACTTTGTTTACAAAAATGTGACATATGGTACTCTTAAAAAATCAGATTTTTATTGCAAATGAGGTATTACTAAAGTTAAACAAGCAAACATAAAGTAAAATACTTTCAAAGGGCCCGAGATTGAGAAGTAATCCTGCAAAGTACACAAATGCACTACTCATGCAGTTCAGATGCTCAGTGGTGGAAACTGCAGTATGTATAGTAGGAGTGGACGAAAGTTGCCAGTTCCACTTTCACGGAACTTCCATGAAATTTTGGAAATTTTGCGGAAATAGCTGAACTTTCACCATTGGCAAAAGGATTTTCCATTGATTTTCACTGAGTTCTGTGGAATTTTTTTGTGAACTGCAGAAAAATGCATATAAACTGTGGAATTTATTCTTTCCACATTTTAATGAACGGTCAGTGAATGAGGGCCTGCTTGTACAACCATGTAGTTATTCACTGACAACTCAGTGGGCCAACGGTAGTGGAGGAGAGAGGAGTGCTGCACTGGTGAAATGCTCAGGAGCAGGGTGGGGAGTGGAGTTGGGTGGTGGCAGATGAACTGTCAGGGTGGTGTTTGTGGGGGTCTAATAGACACCAGGGAATTGAGATTACTTTTTTACAAGGGATCTGGGATGGGGAGGTCCACTAGGCACCAGGGAATACTGGGAAAGGGGGGGATGAGTTGGTGGACTGCTGGCTGTTTATTTGTGGACTCAGGAATCCAGGATAGGGAGGATGGTCTACTAGACATCAAGGAAATAAAATGTTTTGGGAGCCATAATTGGTTGGTGGGGGGGGGGCACTAGAAACCATAAGGGTCCATGGAAGGGATTGGAGGTCTTTAATGGGACCCCTGATCAGTGGGGGGGTGGATTAATGAGTTAAACTGCAGTTAAAAAAAGCCTCAGAAATTACCACTGGCACTGATCCTTTCTGTGGATTTTTTTTCCGCAGTTTAATAAATTATCCCGCAGTTTTTTATATTTTTTCTGCAGTTTTAAGGTGAAATTTCCATGAAAGTTCCCGAAAATGATTTCTGAACTTTTGCGGAAGTGAAATTCACACTTTCAACAAAATTCTGCTGGCAGAAATTAATTTTTTGCACATCCCTAATGTATAGGCACAACCACCAATTCAACATGACCCTTACATGATAGTCTATTCATTTTGTGGACCATTTTTTAGATATTGTTGTTTTGCCTTGTTTGGGTTCCTGGCTATCATCATTGGCTGGTATATTTTATGTAGAAACTTTGCTCTATTAATTTGTTCAGTTTGTGAAGTTAGTTAAAACATTATCAAATTGTCAGCCTGGTGGCAAGGAGGGCTGAGGGGCTGGACCCCTTAACTCCACCCATGCCAGCGACCTGGGCTTGGGAATGTGCTATGGTCACTTGGGGGCTGGACAGGGGAAGGAGGAGGATTGAGTGCCCTGAGGTCAGCTCTCCTTCATCAGGGTGGGGGTCACTGAGCTTACCTGTCACCCAGCGGCAGCACAGTGGGACCAGCAGATGTGTGTGGGGGGTGATGACACAACCTGCATGTGCACCAAGACACACACACACACACATGCAGTCATGTCATATGTAGTCTTAGTAGGTAAAGATGGAGGAAACTACCCCAGATCATTCAGCATCACCTGCAGGCTCCAGAGGACCCTATGCGGCAGGCTACCAGCTAAACATGTCTCTTAGTAAGGGATGGTGAACCTGTAAGTCTATGAGTTGGGTCAATGGTGGGGCTGGGTGGAGCTACTGCTTCCAGGACAAGGGATACTAGGAAGATACAGAGAGAAAAAGGCCATCTCATGGCTCGGTGTGCTACAAAGAAAAGTAGCAACAGAACAAACACTTGAGCACCACCCAGCACCAAAAACTCCACAGATTGCCAATTTGAGTCAGCGAATGATGCCTTGACCTAAACTGGTCAGAGTTGGTGGGTCCTGCTGGTGTCCATTTGTTTTTTTGGTAAGAGGTCACTGAGTTTGGGGTAGTAAGCAATGTTTATTACCGAACACCTCTTCAAGTTCCCCTTCCCTCTCCATCAGTTCTCCCTATCCTAGCACCTAGTCCCTCCTCTCCCTTGTACTCTGCTCTGTCGCCTTCCACCTCTTCCTTACCCCTGTTTGCTTCACCCTCTCCCCACTTTGTGATGTCCACCCTCCCTCACTCACCTGCCCAATCCCTCAGGTTAGTTCTCTAGTCTACCCAACTAGATGCTGAACCAAAGCGGTTATTACACCTCCTGACAAAGCCTCACTGTAGCTGCTTATGATTGTTATACTGCTTGTGATTCCATTTAAACTTTGTGATTGTAACTATGAACTCAACTGTAATTGTCTTATGCATATGTAACTTCCAGCCATGCTTGGCCTGACTGTCTCTGCTGACATAGAACCTTTGTAAAAGAACTTCTGGTTCAAAGGTGTTAATCCTAGAAATCAATAAATAAATAATGTCTGCACAATTATTATGAATTAAACAGCCAGTATTTGGACTCATATTGGCACTCTGGGGATTGTTTTGATGGTGGGTGGTGCTTAAATATTTGTTCTGACTCTAGGAGGATAGACAGGAATAATAAAAACATGTATAATAAAATGATCAAGTACAGCAAGCTTAAGAAATGGAACATAAAGAGTGCCTTTCCAAAGTGACAGCTTTAAGCAAGAACACCCAAGCAACCATATGTTTCCAAGGAATTGATATCTGAATAGGACATGTTGATTGCTGAGCAAAGAGGAAGATAATCATGTTAAGACCCTGTAATTGCACAGCTGTGAGGGTGTTATGGCAATTATAAGTCCTATCACTTATAGCATAATCAATTTTTGTTATCTTAAACTTACAGTCTGCATTCATAATATGGGAAGCAGTAATATGTTCTGTGGTCCTATTAGCTGTGCTTGGCATTTCTAGGGGATTAACACCAAGTACAGCAGTCTTTAAGAAAGTGCTTGGTGATCATGAATAATTAGTTAGACTTCTAATTAGTAGTACAGTACAAGCTGCTTAAAAGTGATGCATCTGTAAGGGGCTGTTTTCTAAATTATAAGCGGCAGTCTGGACAAGGCAAAAAAACTTTTTAAATGCTTCCTGTCTGAATATCTTTTCACACTTAGCAACAGGTCACATGTACTAGTGTGGTATACCTTTTTGTATACATATCTCTCCCCTTGATGTCTGTTTGAGTACGGAACTGTAGTCTGGACAAAGAAAGTGATTTAAATAAAGAAATACTGTGAATAAACTAACCACTACAGGTATTGTACTGACACTCAGTTTTCTCACTTGCTCGCTACTGGATTTGGCTTTCTCTCTCTGCCAGCTACATGTTTGAGTCAAGTCTGTATGACACCTAAAAAAGGGAATAAATCTATACTACATGTTTCTGTATAGTCTAATAAAGAATTTCAGGGCACAAGTATTCTATTCAGTTCAGTTAATTCAAAGTGTGTGATGCATGTGCGAACCACGACCACTTTCACTTTTTAAACATGAATATTTTTATAGAAAATTTTTTATAAGGTACATCTCCAAAAGCATACTGAAACATGTTAGAATTTTCCCAGTCTATGATTGGCTGAAACCCCTGACAAGGGGGTATATTAAGTGTCAATACAGACCAGGAAACAAGTCACACTGCCAAGTGCCCTGTTACCAGCTGGTTTCACTGTGCCAGGTTGGAATTCAATTTCAAACAGCCACCATTTTTTTCTCACACTTAGCAAGAGCTTGCCCCCCCCACCCACACTGTAGTAGTGTCTATGTAATTCAGCACATAAAACCCTATACCTGCCACCACCCAACTGAATTCACTGCACACTATGTTATTAAAGCACTGCACAATTGTGCTACACTACCCCCCATTCTGAAAGTGCTGCAGACTTGCACTGCATTGTTACATGGCTTCCCAGGCTGGCTTCCTCCCAACATTTATGATCCGCCCTGAAACAACAGAAAAAATGGCAACAGTGAAACTTTACAGTACCTTATTTCTGGTATTAATAATAAAGGTGCCCATCACCAAGTATGCACCTTCACAGCCACATCATAACCATAGAAACATAAACTTTGATGGCAGATAAGGACTGCTTGGTCCACCTAGTCTGCCCATTTCACTATCTATTGGATAAGCTGCAGATCCTAGTTAACCAACAGCCTACTTCTTACTACCCCCCACCAGAATTGCCTTATGTCTGTCCCACACATTCTTAAATTCCCCCACAGTTTTTGACCCCACAACCTCCCCAGGAATGCTGTTCCATGTGTTCAACACCCTCTCTTTGAAAAAATACTTCCTCACATTGCCCCTGAGCCGTCCCCCCTCTATCTTCAAATTGTGTCCCCTTGTTCTTGCACTTCTCTTTTTCTGAAAAATGCTACCCTCTTGGACTTTGTTGATTCTCTTGAGGTACTTGAATGTTTCTATCATGTCCCCTTTTTCCCACCTTTCCTAAAGGGTATACATATTAAGTTAGTTTAGTCTCTCTTCATATGGCTTCTGTTGCAGACAATGCACAATTTTAGTTGCCTTCCTCTGGACTGCTTCCATCGTGTCTATGTCCTTGCAGAGATGGGGTCTCCAGAACTGCACAGGGTACTCCAGATGTGATCTCACCAACTGTCTGTACAGATGGATAACAACTTCCTGTTTTCTACTGGTGATGCCTCTCCCTATACATCTCAGTATCCTCAAGCCATCTTTACTGCCTTCTCACATTGCTTGCTTACCTTTAGGTCATCTGATATGACTATCCACAGGTCTCTTTCCATTTGTGTTGTTGTTAATACCCCTCTCCTATTGTGTACTCTTCCCTTGGGTTTTTGTTTCCCAGGTGCATTCATTTGCAGTTCTTTGCATTGAATCTAAGCTGCCATACCTTTGACCATTTCTCCAGCCTTGCCAAGTCCCTTCTCATCCTTTCCACCCCCCCTTGTGTATCAACCCTGTTGCAGATCTTTGTGTTATCTGCAAAGTGGCATACTTTTCCTTCCAGTCCCTCAGCAGTGTCACTTATAAAAACATTCAAAAGGACTGGACCCATTACTGAACCCTGCAGTATCCCGCTAGTAACACCCCTTTCCTCAGAGTGTACACTGTTTACTATTACCCTCTGTGTCCTGTTGTCCAGCCAATTTTTTACCCAGGCTACCACCCTGGGACCTACTCACAGGCTGGCTAATTTGTTTAATAATCTTTAGTGTGGGACTGTGTCAAATGTCTTGCTAAAGTCTTGGTAGGCCATGTCCACAGCCTCTCCCTGGTCTACTACTTTGGTCACCCAGTCAAAGATACCTATTTGATTCATCTGACATGACCTTCCTACTGTGAATCCATGCTGCCTTGGGTCCTGTACCCCACTGGCCTCTAGGCACTGAACATTCTTTCTTTCAGAAGTGATTCCATCATTTGCCCTATCACTGAGGTCAAGCTAACAGGTCTGTAGATTCCTACCTCTGCTTTGCTCCCACTTTTGTGAAGGGGAATCACATCCACCCTCCTCCTTTCCTTAGGTACCACACCATACTCCTATGATTTGTTAAAAAGGTTAGTCAGGGGTGCTGGCAAGGTGGTACTGAGGGTTGAGGCACTGGTTGCCACAACTCGTGCCATGCCAGCAACCCATGTTCAGGAATGAGAGTGGGCCACTGGGGGTTGGCAGGGAAGGAAAAGGATTGAGTGTCCCAGGGACTGCTCTCCTTCTCCAGAGAGGGGGCACTAGTAGTATGCAAACACCTGGCCCCTAGCAGAGGCTGGGGGGCAGTACACCAACACTGTTGAGGTGGGTGGGGGTTGGGGCAGATGCCTGGAGGAGAGCACACAGGAGCATGCTCGTTGACTCCACAGGTGTCATTGCACACCCCACCCCCAAAGGGAACAGGAAAAAAAGGAAAATGTGGTTGTGTGGCTTGATGGCTGTCCCAGGACATGCTTGGCTCCATAGGTGTCACCCCCAGAAGACTGGATCCAGAATTTGGAGGTGAGTAAGGGGGAGCTTGCCAGCTCCCCACCACAGGGGCAATCCATGGGGATACACACACCGGGAGCGAGGGCCTTAATGGGAGCCAGTTGCACCAGGCCGGCGGCCAGATGTGGGCCAACTGCAGGTGGTAAAAATGTACGAACAAAAAAAAAAGGTAGTCAGTGGTGTCACTACTTCTCCCCTTAGTTCATTTAGAATTCTGGGGTGAATCCCATCAGGCCCCATTGCTTTGTCCATCTTCAGGTTTAGGAGTTCTTTCAGAACCCTTTTTCCTATGAAAGGACTGGTATCGTCCCCCCTTTCCAGAGTGCTTCTATTGATAAGATTAGATACCTCCCCTCCTCTTCTTTTGTGAATACTGAGCAGAAGTATTCATTCAGTATACCTGCCTTTTCACTGTCCCTCTCTGCCCACTCACCCTCCCCTTTATAAAGCCTCACTATCCCTCCCTTGGTCTTTTTTCTCTCCCTAATGTACTTATGAAAGGTTTTATCCCTCTTCTTAACTGAGTTGGCTATCTTTTCCTTAGCTTGGGTCTTTGCTAGTCTGACTGCCTTCCCTGCTTCCTTCTGCTGTAACTGTTACGGTTCTCTGTCTTGATCCTTCTGTGTTTCCTCATTCTTCCTGAATGCTATCTTTTTCTCCCTAACCTTCCCCTCCACCTCTTTTGAGAACCATAGTGTTTTTTTTCTTTTGTTTTGATTTATTTGCTTCGCATAAAGGCTTATTGCCTCTGTGATGACAGTTTTGATGTTCCCCATTATTCTTCCACCACTCCTTCTTGCCTGTTTGCTAGTGCTTTTCTGAGGCGCTCTTCCATTTTGACAAAGTCAGCCCTCCTAAAGTCCATTGACAAAGTCAGCCCTCCTAAAGACCACATTGGATACCAACTTCAAGGCCGTATATGCTCCTGACTTTTCACTCCTCCCAAAAGCAGCCCAACCTGTTACTGCCATCCTCCATCAGCCTGCCCACTCTCTGTCGTGCTACACACTATCAGCATATCTCGATCTGCTGTAGAAGAAACAAAAAAACTGCCAACTCTCTCACTCAGACTTGCACTTATTATTATAGCACTTCTGCCAATGGTCTTCTGTAATTTTTTTGTTTCCCCAAAGTTACGGACAGTGGGGGGTGAGGTTAAACACCACTAATGGACAATAACACAGAGAGGCCTATTCATGATGGTGTGGGTTTTACATATGAAATGTGTTCATGAGGCCTGCATATACGCAGACCCAGACAGTAACAGGGTGCTTAGTATTCACAACCACAAGCACCCATGGGATACCTGTCTATGGCACTGCCCTCTGTGTGCAGCTGCATGGGTGTAGATTATGAGACTCAGGTGAACATCCAATGGGATGCTCATCTTGGGTCCCAATGTGTATCCCCAGCTGCATGACAGCTGAGAACCTGGGATGGCATGGGAATCAACAGTCAGACAAGGACAGGTGACTTCTCCTCATCTGCCCGGTTGGCTGGGGCAGTGATGTGGATGGGGTCCTTGTCCTGTGGCAGCTGGCTGGTGTTGGTAAGGGGGGGTGTATATTTACAGCTGGGCCCCCCTTGTGTAAATTACACCTCCCTCACCAGGCACTCCATGCTTTAGTGAAAGGCATGGAGTGGGGGCATGCCTCTAACACCCCCCCCCAAGGACTGCCTGTAGTGTATAACTGCGTAGTCATCTGGGGTAAATATGTGCACAAGGGTCTTACACACCTTTCTGAATGTTGTCAGGGGCCCACTGAACCCCCCACTGTGCAGCATTCCAACTTTATGGTTACCTACATGCTTCAGATAAGCAGAGTGTAGGCAGCTCTGTGTTTCAAAAATAGAGCCAATTCTGAGCAAAAGGTTCAGAAACACAACAGTGCCCTCTACTGGCAAGCACCCGGTAAAGAGAGTACTTTAGCACAAAACAAGAAAAGTAACTTAAAATTCATTTTTACTCAGTTTTTTTAATTTTTAAATATGTCACATGTGACCATTTTTTAAGTTTAATAATACCCTCCAGGGTGGGTGGAATGGGCAATACCAGACCTACCAAGGCTATAAGGCCCTCTGCCTGTGGTGTCAGGCCTTATTAAACCCCTTGGTGATCCAGTATTGCCCAATAACACCCAACCTGTTGGGTATTTTTGCTTGCTTAACACCTACTCCATCAATGCAGGAATGAAATTGTGCACGGGTGTGATATACAAACCCCCAAGGCAGGGAGAGGGGAAAGATGAACAATAAGCTGAGAAGTTTAAAAAGATGGCTGGTAAAGCTAACATAGTGGTGGCTGGGGACTGTAACCTGCCAGATGTGGACTGGAATATCCCATCAGCCAAGAGCTCCAGAAGTCAGGCTTTACTGGACACATTCCAGTACTGCCTGCCATCTCAACTAGTGAAGGACTCGACTGGGGGGGGGGATGCCATCCTGGATCTGATCCTCACAAACTCTGAAGAAATTAGATCCATGACGGTGGAAGAACCCTTGGCAAATAGCAATCACAATACAGTCTGGTTTGAAATAACCATGGAAGCTACTAAAACCACCTCAAGCACAGAGGTGCTGTGCTTTCAGAAGGCTGATTTTGGTAGATTGAGGCAGGTAGTGAAGGATAAGTTAACAAACATCACAGACAAGCCAGACATGGAGGAACTATGGAAAGATATTAATAATACTGTTATAGAGGCAACAAGACTCTGCATCAGGACTACAACAAAGAAGAATAGGTTTAAAAGACCACTGTGACTCCCCCATCTAGTAAGAGATGCAATCAGGGCCAAACAGAATACATACAAATGGTTCAGGCAACATAAAGGGGACAGGGAATGGGAGGATTACACTCAGAAAAGTAAGGAGATCAGTAAAATTGTGAGGGAGGCCAAGGCAGCAAAAGAGCTGCAAATTGCTTGTAGAGTCAGATCAGGGGAGAAAACCTTTTTCTGCTATTTAAGCAAAAAAAAGGAAGAAAGGGGAGGAATTGTAAGGTTAAACATGGGGGAGGAGGCTCTGTAGGACAGCAGAGAAAAAGCTGAGTCCCTAAATGAATACTTTTGCTCAGTATTCATGAAGGAGAATAAGGGTCCATTGTCAGACAGTGGTATCAAAGCTGAGACAAGAGGGGTTCAGAGAATGTGCACCAGGGAGTTCATCCCAGAGAGGATCAGGAAGTGCCTTTCAGACATCATACCTGACAAGACCCCTGGTCCTGATGGTTTACACCCTAGACTGCACAAAGAGTTTGCAGAAGAGCTGGCAGCACCTCTCGTGCACCTATTCAACAGGTCACTGGTGTCAGGGGTATTTCCTTGCAACTGAAGGGTGACTGATGTAGTGCCACTGCACAAGAGTGGAGACAGGGAAGATACAGGTAACTATAGGCCAGTCAGCTTCACATTAGTAGTGGGTAAACTTATGGAGGCCCTTATCAAGCAAGATCTAGTGGAATACCTTGAAGTAAATCACCTTCAGAACTATAAACAACACAGGTTTGTGACAGGCAGGTCATGTCAAACAAACCTTATCACATTCTTTGACGAAGTGACCAAGGAGTTGGACAGGGGTCATGCAGTGGGCTTTGTTTACTTTGACTTCAGTAAGGCATTTGACACAGTCTCACATAGACACCTCTTAAAAAAGCTAGAAGACCTTGAGGTAGCAGAACAGATAGTAAAGTGGGTACGGAGTTGGCTGAGGGTGATAGTAAATGAGGTGAAATCAAACAAGAGACAGGTCACTAGTGGGGTGCCTCAGGGGTTGGTCCTGGGGTCGGTCCTCTTCAATGTATTCATTAGTGATATCAGAGAGGGCATAAATGGCAACATCACCCTGTTTGTGGATGACATGAAACTTAGAGGAAATGTGGATAGTAAGGAGGGAGTCAGACAACTGTAGGTGGACCTTAAGAAGTTGGAAAGGTGATCACAAATATGGCAATTAAACTTCAATGCTAAGAAGTGTAAGGTGATGCACCAGGGTAGGGCCAACCCCAAGGAAAAATACTGGCTCAACGGAGTTCAGCTGAGCTTCTCAGCTGAGGAACGTGATATGGGAGTCATCATTAGGGACATCCTCAAGCAGCAAAGTCAGTGAAATAAGGCTTACATCAGGTCTAGCAGGGTGTTAGGATGTATTGGCAGGGGGATAGATAGTAGGGACAGGGAAGTGATACTACCACTTTACCGGCCATTAGTGAGGCCTGATCTGGAGTACTGTTTATAATTCTGGAGGTCTCACCTAAGAAAGGACATTGATAGATTGGAAGTGGTCCAGAAAAGGGCAACACAAATGGTACATGGCCTTCAGGATATCATCTATGAAGAGAGGTTTGGGGCTCTGAAATTGTACTCATTAGAGACTACAAGGGAGAAGGGAGATATGATTGAGACCTTCAAGTTCCTTAAAGGCATCAACAAGGTGCCAGAAGCATAGCTTTTTACCAGGAACATCAATTCTACTACAAGAGGCCACAAGTGGAAATTGAAGGGTGGAGAGTTCAAGAGGGACATCAGAAAGTATTACTTCTCAGACAGTGTGGTGGAACCTTGGAATAGATTACCCCCTGAGGTGGTGGCTGGAAAGTCAGTATCAAGTTTTAAGCATGCGTGGGACAAGTATTGGAAATAAACACATGGCACTGGCAAGGGCTAGGCTGGGTGTCTAGGAGTTTCAGAATACTGATGCACAACAGGTCCTGGGATACCTCATTTGGGCAGACTCGATAGACCACAGGTCCCCTTCTGCCATCATCTTCCATGTTTCTATGTTTTACTCAGCATACAATCACCAGTTATCAATGCCAGTCTAGCAGCAGCTCCAGTTGGGTTGAGGTTGGGTGACAATGACTTTTGACACTTCATTGAGAGACACTGGCATACAGTATAGCATGTGCACATAATATGTTATGTCAGTTAACATTGCAGCTCCATGGCAGTTGTTCAGGAAAGTTAAAAATGTCCATGAAAAGCAGCTGTCTGGACCAAGTGTGTCCATTATAATTGGTGTCTATTGTAAAACAGGGGTAAAATAATTTATTTACTAGCCAGCAGTAGCATGTTGCCACCAGGGATATCAAGGTTTATATGTAAGCCCTGGATCCCAGAGCATGATCATCTGGGAGCTGTGCACATAATGGAGGCGAGGGATGGTACAACTTGTCCAGCATCAAGGCACTTTTTGCCAGACACAAGGAGCAGTACTGGCATTGCCCATGATGGAAGCCACCAGTTTTACCAGAGGAAGGGCTCAGTCTCTCTGACCCTGATCTTTGGGGTGGGGGACAGTGGACAAATAATTTGTTCATGTGCTCAGTTGTTCTTACATCTTTACTATGTTATGACTGATGCATTCTGTATTCTTGACTTGCAGAAATTAATTTCATCAGGTGGGAGGGGCTATGCTTGATCTTTTAAGAAACTTTAGATTCTTCATGACATTCTCTAGCCCTTTTGCATTTTCTTTCTGGCTACCAGCAGTCTGGAATAAACTTCCTATCTTCCTTCTCCTTTCTCCCTCATATTTATATATATATATATATATATATATATATATATATATATATATATACACCTTTCCAATTTTCACTATAAATTTTTCCCTCCTCCTCTTGCCTTTACCCTCCCCTGGAACGCAACTGCTTTTGTAGTTTGTCTTGTTCCTTATCTACAGATGTTTGTTTCTGGCCCACTTTATTCTCTGTATTTATCTATGTAGTCATGCCGTGTGTATATTGTACTTGTACATGTGATCACAATTCTGCTATTTATTGTTTCATATTATTGTACATTTTTACTTGGTTTATTGTTACTCTGTACCACTTTGTTCCCTCTCCCCGTGGGTTGCACCTGGAAATAAGCCACAGCTCAATGTACCTTTCTTGATTACCAAGTTTCAAATAAATTTAAAAATAAAATAAAAAATGTCAGTAGAACTTAGAGGTCATTGTTTTAACCTACTGTTTTGGGCCTTCCAATTTTTTTAAGGTGAATGTAGCTCTTAAGCACATTCCAATTTTTTAGAGTTGAATGCCATTTTAATAGCATAAACAATAACTGAAAGTGATAATTATGAACTACTCATTTACTGCAAGGTAGCAATGAGGTAACTCTTGTTTTTGTGTTTTATTACATTGTATTTTATCTTCCTCCTCTGGAGAGACTCCCTAACCAGTGACTTCGGCCCTACTACTGGAGTGGCACTCTCTCCGGATCCGCCCACACCCACGCTTCCTGACCCTGGAATTTCCCCCACAGATTGCCCCCTGTGATGGGGCCAGGAAGGATACAGTGCACTAAACTTCCTCCTGGAAACCCAATCCAGAAACCAGGGCTGGCCCTTGGATGTGGTGGCCTACACTGAGCACCAGCCAGGGCTCTCCTCCTTTTCGCTGTTCTCCCTCCCCACCAATGCAAGCATATCAAAAATGTGCCTCCTGACCCACACTGCCCTCTGGCCATCACTAGGGGCAATCAGCAAGGGGGACAACATGGCACCCTCCCTCCAGAGAGGAGAGCAGTCCTCTGGATGCTCGATCCTCTCTTCTCACTGCTGACAACCAGTGGCCCGAACTCATTCCTGAACCCAGGCCACCAGTGTGGCATGTGGTGTGGCATCTTGTGTCTCAACCCTCAGTGCCTCTGGGCTGGTGCAGGGGCAACTGTTGTTTGAGGGTGGACTGGGTTGCAGGAGGTGGACAGCCCAGCTGAGATGGACACTGCTGCTGGTCATGCATCCTGGCCCAGGGTAGGATGGCACCATGTTCCACTACTAAAGTGATCTGTGTGTGTAGACCAGGAAGCTTGTTTCCTCCACAGGTATATACTGAGCATGTGTAAGGAAGAAATGTGTACAGTTGGCAAACTATGCATGGCGAATAAATTTGCAAAGATTGGCAGATTCAAGCAGTGCTCCCTTAATGAGGTTTTCAGCTGGTGAATAGTCACTTTTTACAGTAAAACCATGCAAATTCCCCAGCTAAGTTGCAACTTCACCTTGATAACACCTGGCTTTGCCAGGAAAACTCTTTGTGAAGTGATGAAGTGGATAATTTGCAAAGTTTTTCATGAAGGTGAACTCTGCAACTTTGCCAGAACTTCACCAACAAAGTAAATCTTTGCAACATCTATAGTGTGAGGCCATCAACGATAGCATGGAGTGTAGAGCGGCAAAAGCAGGTGGAAAAAGGCAGCCACTATGATGAGGGAGCTGGTTCTTTCAAGCCCTGTGTCCCTACAGGATCCATAAAATGGTAAATGAAGGTACATGGATGTCAGGTAAGGGCTGGGAGGTAGTTTGACCACATGGGGTGACTATCAGGTACAAAAATAATAACAATAAAAAAGTGATAATTCCATTCTTATTTCTAAATTTTACTGCACTTCTATTTTATTAACCTTCTTCTGGAAATGGTGCCACACTTTGAATATCATTTTTAGAATATCAGCAAATGTTTTTCTATATGAAGAGTCTAATGATGTATGAATTATAAATGTAGCATAGCTAGAGACAGGACAATGTGATACTGATTGACAGCATGAACTGTACTACAGCCAAAGTGCACATAAATCTCTACAGTGCTGTACTAAGAGAGCATTAATAAATAATACTAATGCACTGCAGGTATACTGTAATGCATAGGCATTTAAAAGGTAACTAAAATAACCTCAATTTATATGACTTAAGTATTCTGTGTAATAGTTAAAGTTCTTTGCTAAGATCTGTTACAAACATGAGAAACAAAGAGAAATAGTAAAAAAAATCACAACAGTTTACAAAGGTCTCATAGACTGCCTCCACTACTGGATATGGGTAGATAGCGATCATCACTGAAATGGTGGAGCTTTTTCTTATTTAATTTCTTTTCATTTCATTTAATTTTGATTTAAAATAGTAAGCCATCTGGCAAAACTGCTGTTTTTCACAGCAACCAGTATACAAAAACACTAAGACAAAATAGTTAAAACATTACATACAGCATAAACAATTGGAGTCGTGCAAACGTATGTTATACAGTCCAAATTTAAATACAGACAGCTGTATGTTACTCAGGACAAACTGAGGCAGGTTATTATAACAGATAATTGCCTTGTATTTCAAAGATCTTAGGCCAAAGGATGAGATAAACCTAGGTATAGAAAAAAAAATCTGACTTGAGACCTAATAAAAAAACATGTTAGTACATCTTGGGAGTTTCTCAATCACTGAATTAGGCACCTGGCCTAACACCATTTTATGCAAAAAAATTGAAGCTTTAAATTCAATATGTTGTTTAAATGGAAGACATCCAATAGACTTGTAAAGACGGCATGGGTGTGTGGAGCCTTCATCCCAGTTACAAACCTACATGTGGAATTGTAGAGTGTATTTAATTTGTAGAATAACTTTTCAGTCAAAAACATAACTGATGTATGTTTGTCACTGGTCTTAAGTTAACAATAAGAAATGTTTAACTTCAAAAAAAAAGGGTACAAAATACTAACATTACCAAGCTTTGAAAGTAATAAACAATTTGATAATAACTTTTGTGACTCCGGGACCAAGAACTGATTCATCCTGTACAGCATACACAGTCTATTATGGAATGGTATATGGGGTAGCCAGTCAATAGCACTAATCAACAAGAGTGTAATTAAAAACCATGCAGAGAAAAGAGCATGAGCGAATACAGCTGTGGGGAAACTATAGTGCGGACATTACAGTGCTGCACCTGTAGCTGTGTTCATACTCACAGACTACAAGTTCAGGAAGTGTGGTCATGAACCACACTGCCCTTGTGGTTCAAAGAGAAGTGTGCCAGGCTTTGGAAGGCAGTGCAGCTCCAGGTGACAGTGGTTCAAGTATCCCCCCCCCCCGTGTCCTATTTTTGTGTTTTATGTCATCATGTAATTTTTTAATTTTATTTTTTTCAGAAGTTGCACCCGCCCCTTGCAGGTCCCTCACCAGTCTTGCTGCTGAAACATAATCCACCCTATCCCAACTTTCTTCTTCTCCCTCTGAGTTTTGCTCCCCTGAGTTGATTTTATAAAGTGGGAGGCCGTAGGTCGACACCCCATTCCTAAGCATGTTCCTTAAGATGTGGTGAAGTAAAACTTCACCGGAGAAGTTAGCATGAAATGCCAAAAATTTGCACTTTGCAGAGCTTTACAAAGTTTCCCAACACCTGGGAAACTTTGACTTCACCCATCTCTAATGTCCAACACATATCCCCCCCCCCCCGCTCATGTTACATTTCTTGTGCACACCCCAAGCATTGACCCAGTGCTGTCTCTATGCTCGCTATTTTTCATCAGCGCTGTTATTACTCCCACTGTGTTTCCTGTACTTACTTTGACCACGCTGTTATTGGAATGCAGTTTTGACCTAGAACCAGTATATGGATGTAGAGACAGTGTGGTGAAGAGGTTAGAGTACCCATGTGTGAACCAGGATATAATAGGATCAATCCTCACCACAGCCAAATGCTTTTTGTGTGACCTTGAGTGAATTATGATCCAACCTTTATGTGCTCAAGTCCTCACAGCAGCAGAAGCTGGTAGAAGTTGTAATGAGTTCCATCTTAGCTGGACTATGCAAAGACAATAAATTGTAATACAATGTGCAAGTTTAAAAATAATTTTATGCTAAGAGGCAACTTCAGAAACACACAGAACAGAAGGACATAGGAACTTAAATATATTAAATAATTTAAATCTAACATTTCTGAACTGACTCAGGACATTGGTTTCATGACACACTATGGAAAACTGTAATTCTTTTTTATTGTGAACTAAATCATGTCATTATTTATCACACTTTGCTTCTGTATTTTTCTTATTATTTTTTCTGAGTTCTGCCTAATCTACTTTTTTTACCTGTACCTCAGATCCTCCCTGCCTCTCCTACTAACTCTTTAGCTCAGTCCCGCCCGGTCCCTATTGTTTTCACACCTGTTTTTATCACCTCACATTCCATTTATCTAGGCCTTTGTTCTTTTGTTTCTCCTAATCTCTTGACTTCCTTGCATCTCTTAGGCATCTACTGCCTATTTACACTTACAGCCAGCCTCTGATCTGAGATACTATCTGTGTGCCTTTGTCATCCCTTTAGCTTCCTTTCATCTCCTACTGACCTCTTTCTACTTAGCCCCCTCCCCACTTCTTGTCATTTTTTTTTTACTTTGCATCTTAGACTTTCATCTCTAGTCCCCTTTATCACTGTCCTACTTCACTTCCTGATTTTTAATTGCTCCACAGTGGATACAAATACTGCTTATGTTGCTCAGTTTTGCTGTTCACCTGAAGAAGGGACCTGTGAGGCCCCGGAAGCTTGTGTATAATTCTATCATTGTACTAGACACTTGTTGGTCCAATAAACGCTATCAAACTTTCCATCATCACGTTAAGTTCTGTTAATGCAAACCGCAGAATAGGATCAGATATTCAGTCAACCTAACACTTATGCGGGAGTAATATAGAAAAGGGAAAGAGGAAATTGTTTAACCAGGAATGGCACACTAAGCAGAAGCTTGTTTCCTGGTGTGACCTGGGAGCACAAGGAAGTTAAGTGACTTGCTCAGGGTCACATAGTATGCAAGTGGATACAAATTAAATATCCACCCATGTCTGTGTTAAAATTTGTGCTGGAGATGCCAGCAGTTATTTTAAGGGCATTAATAAGGTGAAAGAGTCTAACATGTTTCAATATAAGAAAAATAGCAGGACAAGAGGACACAGCATGATGTTAGAGGGAGGCCGATTAAAGGGTAATGTGAGGAAGTCCTTTTTCACATAAAGGGTGGTGGATGCATGGAACAGCCTACCTCAGGAAGTGGTGGATATGAATACAGTGAAGGGCTTCAAACATACATGAGATAGGTATAAGGGAGCAATACAGATCAGTGTGAATAGATAGGCCATTGACAGAGTAAAGGCCTATGGCACATTCATAAGGCAGAAAAAATGGGCAGACTGGATGGGCCTTGGGGTCCTTATCTGCCGTCAACTTCTATGTTTCTATGTAAACATGGTGGGTGTGTTATGACATTTGCTGCAATTTGCAGTAGCTGGCATCAAAATAATGATGCCTGTTTCATTATTTTGATGCAAGGGCTCTTTCCTCAGATGTGACTATGTCCAGTTGACTAATGCTTTGAGACCATCTAATAGATGGGCTAACATTATGTCTGCTTTCTATATGGAGATGGTTTATCGATGATTGATCCACTTGGAAAATCCTGCCTGTATCTTTGAATAATAAGTTATTTTATGTTTAAATGCCCACATGAGGTAACTGGTTAACTATAGTTTCCATGGCATGAAATAGGACTGAAAATATACTCCCCCATGAGCAGGATGACAGTATGACAAATGGCTTACTGGATGTACTTAAGACACTTTCTGTAATTCATGAAAATAATTACATACATTAAAGGAATAATAGAAGGCTAATATTTTGGGGAGCATAAATTGTACAGTACTTTAAACAACTTCAGTTATAGGATGATGTCACATTCTGTAGTGGCTTGACTAGTAACTTTCATTTATCTAAGTTTGAGTGCCCTTGTCTCACGGATAAGTGTTATGAAGACTTTCTGATCTACGGGTCAGACAAAGAACTTTAATTCTCATGACTACTACACTCTCTTTTGCTCTGTTAATAATTAATAAGAAACGCAAATTTTATTAAGCAAACCAAAAGCTAAATGAGCAGTCCTGTCCTAACTAAACCTAAGTGATATGACAGTCATAAGCTGAATGAGATAAGATCATTGATATCTGTTAGTTTATTACAGTACTATTAATTTACTATAAAAAAGTGGAGCAGATTTTCAATGTGATTTTATTGAAACTCTGCCTTACATGATTCCTATCTAATCTGTCATCTTATTGTCTCATTAGGGTAGAGGTGAAAGAAGATGGGCAGTGGTAAATCTGGTTCAGTTTCAGTTCTGGACACTTTGTTTTTTTGGTTTCACTTTTTTTACACTAACATCCTTGTGGTAGGTAGAGTTGGCATGGCAGTGATGGGGAGTACTGTTTTTGTTGATGGTTTGACAGAGTCTGAAAACCACTAATGCTGTAATCCACTGTCTCCACTAATTTTCCAGGCAAGCAATAATAGTCAACAGGGTAGGCAATATTAGGCTATACCAGACTGCTCAGGGGTCTAATGAGGCCAGATGTTGCAGGAAGAGGGACTTATAGCCCCTGGAAGGTCTGGTATAGCCTATATTGCCCACCCTGGAGGGTATTATTGCACTTAGAAAATGGGGCTACATATGACAATTTTATGTGATATGCATAAAATAAATAAGAATTCTATAAGAAATGACTAAAATAAATAGAAACTTGTTTTAGTGGCAAAGTAGTCCCACTATTGATATACTTGCCAGTAGAGGGCACCGTAGTTCTTCACAGTTGTTTTACTGTGAATTGTTCTTTATTGCTGTTTTTCCTGTCTCATCTGCTTTTCTTTTTTTTGTTGCTGTTACTGGCCACTCCTGCTGCTTGCCGCATATCCTCGTTGGTGATCACTTTAGTTTTGGGGATCACATGTTCACAACGTGAAGGGAGAGAAGCTAAGAGGTTGGTGAAGACTACACTGGGTAAGACAGGGCACAGATGGTGTTTCTTGGTTTTGGGTGAGCGGGAGTGCAGTCAACACAAGCATTTCATAGTAGTGTTGAGAATGTGATGTGCTAGTGCTACTACTTTGGATTGAAAGTCTTTTTTTTGAAGTTGAAAGACTCCCTTCACTGTCTGGCAAATTAATGTTAACAGTGATGTTCACAGGCAGGGTTGATTCATGTTATAGAGTGCAATGGAGTACAACATGGTAGGGGGCAGTTTAATGGGAAATGTCTGACAGGCTTCTGGAAATGCATGGTTTAAAAAAGTGTGTGGCTTGCTAAACTGTTTTAAAAGAGAGAGAATAAAGTATGTGGGTATGTTTTGGCTATGGGGACAGTGGAGAAAAGTGACCAGTGCTATGTTTTGTGTGCTTGGAGTTAGTGGTGGTGGGGCACTCACAAAGCAATTTGAAAAATGTAATTTATTAAATTGGAAATCCAAAGTGAAGCAGTGATACCACTTTGGTAATCAGGCAGGCTGGGCTGGTACATTTTATTTCCTGGTCATCTATTTAAAGTTAATGTACCCCTGACATGGGTGCCAGTCTATCAGACTGCAGGAAATAAAAAAATCCAATTTTCTAATTATACATAATACACCAAAAAGAAAGGACATGCATCAACATACAAAACAAATTACATTTAAAGTTTGTGTATTGCCCTCCAATTACTACTACCTATTTATCTGAAAAACTGTGGCATTCACACTGTATGTAGAAGTATGTTCCATCTCAGCAGGGCTACCCTGAGTAAACAAATTATAAAACAATGTGCAATTTTAAAGTTACTTTTATGTTCTGTTAATGCAGAACACAGATTGAACAAGATTTTTAACCAGTATTACACAGATGCAGAAGTGAGATCTGTGGACATGTGTGTCAGATGTGCATTTATTTGTGCATGCATATATATTTGTTGCAAAAAACATTGTTAATGTATCAGTTAGGGTTCCAGCGACAAACGTTGGGAAATGTAGTGTTAGGGTTTCCAACCCTAACACCCCACCCCCATCCTGCACACACCAACAGGCATTTTCACGAGAGTCTCCTGCACTGCTGTCCAATAATCCTGAATCATAGGGCATTCCCAAAATATATGTGTAATGTAGCAAATTGGCTTTTGTGTAATGTGCAAAATATATGAAAATGAGTACCTTTAAGCCCATAACCTCTCCAACAAAGATTTGATGTATGATTTCAGTAGTATTTAGCTATCACAGTAACTATAAAGTACCTCACATTTACTTTCCACTTAAATTCCCTCCATGGTTTGGTGCCAGTGGTTTTCTGCACTCCCTCCCATAGCTTCTCCTATTGTGTTAGTAATAATATGTAGGTCATCTCCTCTTCCCACTTCTCCTGTATCCTAAGTTTGGTTAAATGACTCTCTCCCTCCCTCCCTCTCTCATTTTTGAGTACAGACCTGTTATAAATTTCTTCATGCCTGCTCAATCCAATTTAAGTTTCATATACACAGCCTATTCTTCCGGATCCTGAGCTAAGTGCCCTATAGGATATCCATGAGAATCAGGTGCCTGCACTGCAAATACTTATAAAAGTCCACTTATGGGTTTCCACATTCCATCCTAAGTGTTTCAAATGTCTTAATCTGTCCTAAACTTTCTATTAACTGTGCTAGGTATGTGAGCCCTTCTTTAGCCCAAGACTAAAAATCAATAAAACTGTTTTTTTCAAATATGTGGGGATATATATCCCTGGGATGTAGTGCCATATTGGAGTAGGCATCTCCCATACCCCTCTAACCCTTACCCATATGGCCAAAGTATGCTTCATCCATGGATTTGAAATCTGAGACAGGGAGTCCCTAGCAATGATCCAAGGAAGAATTCTAAAGGAGAATGTGGATGGGCTCCCTCCTCCAGTGTGGTCCAGATTTCTGAATCTTGATTTTGTAGCATTTTCAGAATTGGTTGAACTTATGATAAACACCTGCAGCTCTGAATTGCCTCACTCTGCCAGTACGCTTGTGCCACACCTGAAGCCACCAGCACAATGAACAGTTTTTCTGTCAGACACCACAGAAACAAATGTACCTCACTGGAGTTGGGAAGTGTGCCACTGGACTGGAGGATGGCACATGTAGTACCATTGCACAAGAGCGGGCCAAGGGATGAACCGGGTAATTATCATCTGGTAAGTCTCACCTCCATAGTGTGCAAACTCATGGAAACGATACTAAAGGAAAGACTGGTATCATACCTGGAGGACAATGGCCTCCAGGATGTGAGGCAGCATGGGTTTGTTTCAGGGAAGTCTTGTCAAACCAGCCTTATACAATATTATGACTGGGTGACATGTGAGCTGGATAAGAGTCATACAGTGGATGTTCTTTACTTGGACTTCAGCAAGGCCTTAGATTTGGTGCCTCATGGGTGGCTTGGGGAGAAGCTAACTGGTGTAAGTGTAGGGGAAAACATGAGGAACTGGATTACAAGCTGGAAGAGTGGCAGGCTGCAATGGGTGGCGGTGAGAGGGGAGCTCTCAACTCCATGGCCGGTGATGAGCGCGGTGCCACAGGGCTCTGTGTTGGGGCCAGTATTTTTGGGGTCTTCATATCAGACATTGCACACGGGGTGGCGAACAAAGTAAGTCTGTTCGCTGACTACACCAAAATCGGAGCAGTGGTGGATGGAGAGGAGGGATGGAAGCAGCTGCACGGGGACCTACACAAGCTAGAGGAGTGGTCAGAGAGGTGGCAGTTGAGATTCAATGCAAAGAAGTGTAAGATTATGCACTCTGGGGTGAAGAACCCAAAGAGAGAATACTGGATGGGGGGTGGGTTAAGCTGGGGATCACTGAGGAAGAGAAGGACCTAGGAGTAATGATAACAGGGACCATGAACATCACTGCCCAGTGCAGGAGAGCAGCTGCAAAAGTGAACAAAATGCTGGAGTGCATAGCGAGGGGTTTTTCATCCAGGTAAAGAGAGGTGATCTTGCCCCTCTACAGGTCACTGGTAAGGCTGCACTTAGAGTATTGTGTGCAGGTTTGGAGGCCATACCTAAAGCATGATATCAGACTACTGGAGGAGGTGCAGAGGAGGACAACAAAGATGATATGTGGAATGGAGGGGAGAGACTATGACAGCAGGCTGGGAGACCTGAATATGTACACCCTGGAGAATAGAAGCGACGGGGGGACATGATAGAGACATTCAAGTATCTGAGGGAATCAATAAGGATGGGGCAGATGGGGTCTTTAAGTTAAGGAGGGGGAGGGTCACCAGGGGGCATGGGCTAAGAATAGAGGGGAGGGGGAAATATTTAGAAAGGAAATGAGGAGACACTATTTCTCAGAGAGAGTGGTAGGAAAATGGAACACCCTACCAGAATGGGTGGTATCATGTAAATCTGTGAACAGCTTCAAGAGGGCATGGGACAGAAAATGGGGGAGAGTGAGGGTGGGGGAGGTGAGGGGTGGCAGTGGGATGACAAAGGGGAAGGAGTGGGGCAGCTGCAAACTAGGGGGTTGGCTGCACACTCAAGCAGACTTAAATAGACTGGGTGGTCTGTTTCTGCTGGCACATTCGTATGTTTATATGTACCATAGACATTTAAATTAATTTACATTAAAAGCAGTAAATGAAATGACAATGTCATCCCAATTCGCACCAGGCACTGTATCAGAACTTCAGGAGTTCATAGAGGAACACTAGGGTACTTTTTCTTCTGTGCTGCCTGACAGAAAAACTGTTCCTTGGCAGCTTCAAGTGCAGTGGGAGCATGTTGGCAGCGTGAGGCAAATTCAGAGCTGCAGGTGATTGCTTGCTATGGGGACTACTGGCAGAATGTTAGTGAGAGGTGCCTGTTTAAAAAGTGCTGAAAATGTAAAACAATGTTTTGACAAAATTCATTTAAACAGTTTCCTATAAAAATGCAATCATTCTGTTCTTTGTGTTATAGTAAACTTTCAGAACAGTTCAACACTGCTGTCTCACTAATAATTCCATATTGCAGAAAAAAAATGCAATTGTCAAACAACCAGTAAATATAAAAAATAAAACTTGGGGAACTGATTACATTTGGATTTTATGCACACCTTCAGGGTTTATGGAGCACTGCACACCACGGGTGTGCATAAAATCCTCATTGTACACACTTTCCCATGCATGCACTATGCTATATCTTAACCCCATACTGTATTTATACGATTCTTCTGTTAATGGTGTCTCTCAGTATCACTGAGTAATTATCAATTCTTGTTTTCCTCAAATGCACTAATGTTTCTCTTTGTTCACATCCCTCCAGAACTCCATGTTCTTGTTTTTTACACTTCTGTGTTCCTGCTGTTGGCATGCTCATATCATCTCACTGGCATTTTTCTGTATTCACATCCCTCCAGAACTCGCTATTCTTCTTTACTACACTTCTGCATTCCTTCTGTTAGTATGCTCATATCATGGTGTCATTATATATTCAGCGGAGATATTATACTTGTGAAAGTTATTGCCAGTGTGCGTGGCTTTCCGCCCTCCTTGTCTGTTCCCTATTGGGTGGTATTGATCCATCACATCCACAGCACAGGCACACTATCCTGCTAAAAATTTTAAATGTGTTAGTGACCTTAAACATTTTTGGGTGGGGTTCACAAAACACTCAGGTTGGGTGAGCATGGGGTTCTCTAAAATCAAACACTATGATATTATATCGCAGTAGTTTTGAAAGTGTCAGAGTGTTTATTACCTCTTTTCTGTTTGTGCTACCATACAATCATGTTTGGGTCCCCATTCAGTCCGCATCTCTTCTCTATTGTATCAAACATTTAAATCCAGTAACTCTCATGCCATTCTAATAGCGTGTTCCAGTCTCCTCAATGGGTGGGTGAGTCCATCCTTTCTATTGCCCAGAATCTTAGGGTGGAGGCAGAGTGCTGTGCCTCACTAAAGTGTTGAGTTACTGGGGAGGTTACTAGACCTGTACATATGTTGCCTTTATGCTCTCTAATTCTGTACTTTAGGGGTCTACTGGTTTGCCTCATGTAGAATTTTGAACAGGGGCAAGTCAAAATTTACACCTCATGGTCTGAGTCACATTTTAGATAGTTGTCAATTTTGTATTTTTTGTTTCCAATAGGGTGACTTATTTCCTTTTTTTCTGGAGGTGTTCCCACAATGGCCACAATGGCCACATGGGAACATACTTGGTTCCATTGGTCCCAGCAGCAATTGACCTTTTGGGCATTCTTGTGCTGCTTGCTCAGAGTGCACCAGCCTGTCTCTGATGGTGCTGACTTTCTTCGAGGCAATGATTGATCTGTTAAGAAAAGATATTACCTGTGTTGAACCAAGTATGTCCCAGTTGTTATTAATGATTTATTGATTGGTTCTGTGTACTCAAAAAACTCCAGTGACAACACAAGTCTGTCACTGGAATTTTGGCCCTATCTGTGAGCTGTATTCACTGTGTCACCTGTCTTCTTTAATGCCTGGTGTAAAGAGCTTTTGCTGTGCTCTGTCTAAAAAATGATTTGTCATTTTTCACTATCTTCTTATTATTTTCTGTACTGCAGTTCCTATGTACACGAAGCAGATGACAGAATGGAATACTATTCTTCATCTGTCTTGGATGGTAGCTGTCATACTGTAACAGCGTATTCCTGTTTGTTTCTTTTTATAGAGAGTGTGTAGCAGTCTCTCACCCTGTTTATATATTAGCAGGTCCAAAAACGGAACAGATATTTCACTGGCTGCATGTGAATTTCAAGTTCTCAGACAGTGCATTCAAATAATTAAGGAATGCATCCAGCTCCTACATGGTAATTCTCCAAAACACCAGGAAATTATCAATGTATCTTTTGTATATTACTATGTGTTTGTGAAAAGGATTATACATTGCATTTGATACAAACTGGTTCTCAAAACTCTCCATATAGATGTTTGCATAGGATGGAGCCATAGTGCTAACCATGGCTGTACCCCTCATTTGTCTGTAATACTTCCCCTCGTACCTGAAATAGTTTTTGTACAATGTCATCCTGGCCAGTTCTATGAGTGTGATAGTAGGGGCCCTATCACCTGCTGTATCCCTATTCAATACTGTTCTAGACAGTATAATGCTTCTTCATGGGGAATGGAAGTATAAAGGTTCTTGATGTCCATGATGCAAAGTATTTTAGGTCCCTTGTCTCTCCTTTATTATTAAATTCTCTATCAGTTTTATGACATCACTACTGTCTTTTATAAAGCTATTCATTTTTTCCATGTACGGTTGTATGTATAGAGTCACAAAACAATCATTACAGGACACCAAAGGTTTGGCAGGAGGTTTATTTGGATCCTTATGTACCTTTGCTTTTCCATAAAACACTGTGATTATGGGGTATTCATACACTTGTCATTTTTTCACCCATTCTTTTAGGTGTCCCAGTTCCTGTTCGGTATTCAGCACTTCCATGATGCTGTTCCTGATCCTGGAAGTTGGATCACTAGTTAGTGGTTCATAGTTGTTTTTGTCCTCTTGCAGGTTTTAGCCATGTTTAGTTATTGTTCCCTGCCCATGACAACAATTCCCCCACCTTGTCAGCTGGCTTAATTACAATAGAAGAGCCCTTTTCTAATTCTTGGAGGGCTACATTTTCTGCCCTTGATAAGTTAAACACGATGGTGGGTTGTTGGTATCTGAAAATAGTTTGTTCACTTCATGTATTACCTGTTTGACAAAGGTCTCAATGTTGTTGTTTCTATCACTGGGAGGATTGTACTTGGATTTGTAGTCCAGAGCCTGTCTAACCTCTCTTACTCTTTGATCTTGTGGTGTAGAAAATGCAAATTGCTCCTTTAATCTGAGTGTTCTAAGAAATTGTTGTAGATCTGCTGTGATCTGGAAGGCATTAGGGGGTTTGTAGGTGCAAAAAGGTAGTCCTTTACTTAATACTGATATCTCCTCATAAGTCAAGACTTTCTTGCTTAAATTAAAAATTACTATGCTTTCTTCCTCTCCAGTTGCCCTCTCCCCTCCTCCTCTTCCTTCTCCTCTTCCTCTGCAGCCTCCTCCTCTGCTTCCTGCTCTGTGTGGCTGATAGGTTTCGTACTCTGTTCTTCTACCTGACCCTGTGACCTTGTATGGTATCTTGGTCTGTCTTCCTGGCCCTGCTCTGGGCCTACTGCTTCCCCCTGTGTCTCCCTGGGTAAAAACCATGCTATCGTTCCCTTCTCAGGTATTATCTATCACTGCATTACGCATAACTGTCAGAGCTGTCAGAGCCAGTCTTATCACCTCTATTCCTATAGGGTGGTTTTATTTTCCAATTATATAAACATGGTTCAGTCTGTAATCATTTGTGTCCCTCTTGAATTTCTTTATCTTGTTTTTTTTTAACTTTTCCTCAAATTGTTCCAATCTCTTCTTTATGTTCCCTAGATTGCATTTAAACTGATCTTTTTCTGTTTTTAAGTTGAACAAATCCCGCACCTTATTTATTTCTTCAGTGATGTTATTCCTTCCTTGTAATACTGCCTCTATGAGGGCATACATGAAATTAATGGAACATCGATTCCATATGCCCTCCCATCTCTCTTCCAGAATTTTTGATTCCACCCCCAAATAGTGCTATTTAAGGACCATTAGCCCCCTGGGTATTCTTTTATAATGTATGTATTGTCCTAGTGTAATACCATGCCATTCCAGCTTGGCATACTTTTTTCATAACTGTTCTAACTTTATCTGTAGATCTCTCTCATTGGAGTCAATCTCCAGAATTTTTGGGGCCCTTATAGCTGTAAGCAGCTTTTGTTATTCTGGATGGCTATAACCAAAGGTTGGTTGTCTGAATTCACAGCTACCTCCAATTTCAGCAAAGCTATTTTTGGAGTAGATACCACTATGGCCTTACCACACCAAGACCGATTTATATATTTTCGTCTACAGTATTGTACAAACAACATGTACTGTCCCATATATGTCCATGGACCACCACAGGTGGTAGTTAGAAGGGAGAAAGCAATAAATTTTCACATAGGTGTCCTATAACACCTCTATCAGTCCTTTATGCAGTATGGAAAATACCTTCTGCCCAAGTAGTAATCTGTAATATGTCACAATCAGAACCAAAGCACAGAACTGTGTGGGTCCCTTTTCCAAGTCTGTTTATCTCATGTAAAGTTGGGGCTGGTAGTGCAAAAGATCCATAAGAAATAAAGTGTAGCCAGCCACACATGCTATGTTTCCAAAATAATCTAATTTCTTTACTTTTCAAATACGATCCTCCTGTGCCCAAAGTTCGACCAGTAGGGCTTCCTCAGGGGAGAGAATATATATATAGATACAATAATTATTAATATACATAATTTTCTGGCTTACTGTAAAATTATTATTTTTAAGAACTTTTTCTCATATTGCTTCCTTTACACAGTTTGAATTCCATATATTCTTATTAGTGTACCTTGTATTACCCAATACTCAGACTTCAGCTTCAGCAAGCAAGTGGACCCCCCAACCCCCATACACAATAGAGATCTCATTCTCTAGGGTGACTACATCAAATTATTAAAAATATAGAACTCATTTACTTAGTATCTATACAAGTATAATGTATTTTGTTACCATGTTCCTTAGGTTTATATTTCTCCTTATCTTATAGTTTTATGCATCATTTGTTATATTCACCTCCTTGAAGTATTCACTGTCATAGAATTCCTGTCTGTTTTATTTTATTTTCTTGGACATAGATTTGCCCTGTTATGGCAGAAAATGATTGTCTTTTCAACTAGTACCATCATGAGTAATAAGTGCTCACTGTTCTGTGCATTCTATTTAGAATATTTATAATTCTGTCTAAAGTTGTTCTCATTATATTCATGGTGAACAGTGAGAAGTTTCTTCCTTAATAATACACTTTACCAACTTCTATGTATTAAGCAAGCAAGTTACTACTCCAAATATAGTCGCAGTTGCTAGTATATGAGTTATGCAGTTCTGAAACTACTGGTTTACTATAAGGATTCTTACACCATACATTACACCATATATTCCTTAACTGTTATATTCATAAGAAACAACTTTTAACCTGTCTTGACACTATTTGCAGCTTCTGTATAAATCATCACTTTCTCTAGTTGCTCACATCAGAGTCTCAATATATGTGTTGCTACTCTCCATATTCATTTCCTAACTGCGCATCATCATATACATTATCACTTCACTTCAGTTTCTTAGTGCACTTGTTACTGTTATACATCTCTAATCCTTAACTTTACATTGTCATCGGAACTCCCCTGAAATCACGGACCCCACACCAGTTATATGGTTCAACCACTTGAATTTTATTTACAGATTTCCATTTACATCACATTCTGTTCCGAAAACACCTTAAACCACTTACATAAATCCACCATACATTCAGGATTGCCCCTTTATTAACAAGCTTTTTACCATATTTACAGCTTTATTGCTAAACCAACGTCTTCTTGGCCCGGGTGTGGCTAGCCCAATGCCTCTTCACATACTCTTGTAATATATGGGTTCAGGTGTCCCACCCAATCCACAGCCTGTCCCCACTGGGGTGACTAACCCATGAGGGGTCCTCCCCTGCCCTGCTGTACCTCCTTCCGGCTGGGCCCCCATTTTTTCTCCTTTCCATCAATGAAGGCCAAACTTCTCCTGTTGCTCTCATCCAGCAACCCCAGCTTGACAAACCATGGTATCCTTGTTGCCCTCACCTGGCAACTCACATGTTCCCTTTGAATATGCTCACTGGAGTGGGTGGGTGTAGAGTCAGGATCAGCTGTAGATGACAGAAGGGTTTTACTGGCCTGCAGCTCCTTTTCTACTGCCCCCCAGCCCAACCCCTCCACTAAGCGCCTCGGCCAATGCCATCCTGCCAGCATCCCTGTACCTCACTAGCGCCACCCCTTTTGTGGCATCTGGTACCTGTGATGTCACTAACCCCACCCCCTTCCCCTTCTCCTCAAAAACTCTCCTCTTTGCAGGTACCAGGTGGCTACTGCTGAGAAACTTGCATTTCCTTTGCCTAACATTCCCCGCCCCCCCCCTTCAGATCCCAGGGGCTAATGACAATCTAGCTTGCCCTTTTATGGGGCAATCCCTCTTGTCCTGTGCATAAAAACTGAAAACGGTTTCACCAGTGTTTCTGGTCTTACATACACTTGTCTAGTTCTCTAGCAAACAGCCCCAACTTTACAAGAGATAAACAGACTTGGAAAAAGAACCTGCTGAGCTCTGTGCTTTGATTCTGATTGAGAAGTATTGCAGAATTCTACTTGGATGGAAGGTATTTTCCATACTGCATGAAGGACTTATGGAGGTGTTATAGGACAGTTATGTGAACATTTATTGGTGTCTCCCTTCTGACTATGACCTGTGGTGGTCCATGAACATATATGGGACAGTACATCTTGTTTGTAGAATACTATTGATGTTAAGCTACAAAACTGTCTTGGTGTGGAGAGGTCATAGTGGTGTCTATGGCATGGATAGTTTGCTGAAATTGGAGGTAGCTATGAATCCAGACAACCAACCTTTGGTTATAGCCAGGCAGAACAACAAAAGCAGTTTAGAAGAATAAGGGCCCCAAATAATCTGGGAATTGGTTCCAATGAGAGAGACCTACAGGTAAAGTTAGAACAGTTACAAAAAAAGGATACCAAGCTGAAATGGCACGATAACACACTAGAATAATACATAGATACGTAGAAATTGTCAGCAGATAAGGACTGCTAGGCCCATCTAGTCTACCCATAAGCCCTATACTTGTATGCAGTCACTGACCATAAGTGTTCAATGGCTTTTCTTCCCTCCCTACCCACCCAATGTACCCTTTTGCTGGTCCAAGGCATTTTTTTCTACCACTCCATTTATCACCTCCAGACACCAGAACTCTCTCAGGCCTCGACTCATCCCCCACTCTATTGCCCACTGTGATCTCCACCTACCTCAAAGTCATTACTCTTTCCTGTGGAGCCCCCCCTTGGCCAAAGCCCCACCAGGAGATCGAAGGGGCAGAGGTAGAGGTCCAGCACTGGGCATGTGGCAGGTGGACACTGTGGGGCCATCGCCTACCTGGGCCAGAAGGGTTTTTCCCCCTTATAGTGATTCCTTGCTCCCTTCCTCCCTCCCCCCTTGTGTGGTGCACCCCTGCTGCTACTGGTGCATGGCAACCCTGCCGGCATTAGCCACGCTGCTAGGTGTGCAGTCCAAGATCTGCAGCACCCCTGATCTCTACCAGGGGCTGCTGGAACATCGGACAACTCCCAACCCTCCCCCCGGGAGAGGAGAGCAGCCCAGCGGGTGCTCAATCCTCTGCCTCCCCAGCCAACCCCCAGTGCCCAAGCTCGCTCTTGAACTTGGGTAACTGGCATGGTGCAAGGTGTGGCGTCCAGCGCCTCAACCCTCAGTGCCTCTGGGCCAGCTCCCAGGCATGTTTAAACCCCTCTATTGTGTTGCCCACACCACCTCTTGTGGTAGACTGTTCAAAGCATCCACTACCCTCTCTGTGTAGAAAAACTTCCTCATGTTACCTCTTAATCTACCCCCCCAATTTCATATCGTGTCCCCTCATTCTGATATATTTTCTACATTGGAAAAGATCCCCCCACCTGCACCTTGTTTATGACCTTGAGGTACTTAAAAGTTTCTATCATGTCCCCCTTTCTCTTCTCTCCTCCAGTGAGTACATATTGAGGTCTCTTAATCTCTCCTCATATGTTTTGTAATGCAAGCCATGCACCATTGTTGTTGCCCTTCTCTGGATAGCCTCCACCTTGTCTATGTCCTTATGAATGTGTGGTCTCCAGTACTGCATGCAGCACTCCAGGTAAGGCCTTACCAGTATTTTATACAATAGCATCACCATCTCCCATCTCCTGCTAGTAATGCCTCTGCCTATGCACCACAGCACGCCACTGGCCCTCCCTGCAGCCTTTGTGCATTGCTTTGACACCTTAAGGTCATCAAATATGATAACCCCTAGGTCCCTTTCCTCTATGGTGACAGTAAGCACCTCCTCCCCATCCTGTAGCTCTCCCCAGTTTCCCCCTACCAAAGTGCATTATCTTGCACTTTTTTTGCATTGAACATCAGTTGCACACCTCCAACCATCTTTCAAGCTTTTCCAGGTCCCTCTTCATTTTCTGCATCCCTTCTGGAGTATCCACCCTGTTGCAGATCTTGGTGTCATCTGCAAATAGACAGACCTTTCCTTCCAGACCCTCTGCAATGTCACTAATGAAGACACTGAACAGGACCGGTTCCAGTACTGATCCCTGTGGTACTCTGCTGGTCACCTCTCTCTCCTCAGATTGGATCCCATTTATCACCACACTCTGCCTTCTGTCCATCAGCCAGTTTCTAACCCAATGCTAACCAGTCATCTATGTGGGACAGTATCGAAGGCTTTGCTGGAATCTAGTAGGCGATGTCTACTGCCCCTCTCAGATTCACTCTCCTAGTCACCCAATCCAAAAAAAACTATCATCTTTGTTTGACAAGACCTTCCTGCTGTGAATCCATGTTGCCTCAGATCCTGGGCACCATTGGATTCCAGGTGTGCCAATATCCTTTCTTTCAACAGTGTCTCCATGATCTTCCCCACCACTGAGGTGAGGCTGACTGGCCTGTAGTTCCCCATGTCCTCCCAACTGACACTTTTGTGCAGTGGGACAACATGTGCTCTCCTCTGGTTCTCTGGAGCCATGCCTGTGTTGAGTGACTCTGTGAACAGGGTGGCCAGAGGTGCTGCTAGTTCCTTTCTCAGTTACCTTAATATCCTTGGGTGTATGCCATCTGGCCTCATAGCTTTTTCCCCCTTCAGCTTTGTGAGTTCCTTCAGAACTCTCTCCACTGTGAATGGACTGGTGTCCACTTCTCCCCCATTGCCTCTGCTCCCAACTGTGGTCCTTGACCCTCTCCCTCCTTAATGAATACTGAACAGGAGTATTTGTTCAGTATTTCTGCATTGTCTAGATCCCCCTTCTTACCCTCTCCCTCCTTCCCTTTCAGCCTCACAACCCCCCCTATTTTTTTTTCTATTGCTGATGTACCTATAGAATTTCTTGTCTTCTATTTTTCACAGTCCATGATAAATGCTCCTTTGTCTGTGCCTTGGATTTCCTAACATCTTTCCCTGATTCCCTTAGACATTCAAGGTACACCTCCCTGTTCGCCTTTCTTTGGGTCCCCTCATAGTTCCTGAAACTTGTCCTTTTAGCCCTTACTTTGTCTGCCACCTCTTTAGAGAACAATAGTAGTTTCCTTCTTATTTTCCCTTTGGACACTATCCTAACACATTGGTTAGTTACCTCCACTATGGCTCCTTTTAGTTTCCCCCACTGTTCCTCCACTCCCTCCATTACCTCTTCCTTCTCTGGGGCTGCTCTTAAATATCTACTCATTTCACTGAAATCTGCCCTCCTGAAATCTAATACCTTTGCCCTTGTGTGGCTTAACTGAGTCCCTGTCTCCATGCCAAACCACACCATGTGGTGGTCGCTGGATCCCAGCTGCCCTTCCACCTGGACTCAGTCGATTCTGTTCCCATTGTTCCATACCAGGTCCAGAATCGATTTATCTCTGGCTGGCTCATGCACCAGCTGTCTGAGTCCAACCCCTTGCAGGGATTCCAGGATGGCCGTGCTTCTGGTTGGAACAGCTGTATGGGTAGCCCAATCCATATCCGGAACATTGAAATCCCCCAAGAACAAGATTTCACCTTTAGCTGCTGTGTTGTAAATTTCCTCTATTAGTACTCTGTCCACTTCCTCCCTATGTGCCGAAAGTCTGTAGATCATCCTGTACATATTGCTGTACCATTCCCTGGTTCAAGGGTGACCAACATTGCCTCAGTCTCCCTCTGTATTCCCTGTACTTCTGTAGCCTTTATGCCTTCTCTGATGTACACAGCTACCCCACTCCCTTTTTACCATGCCTTCTGAACAGTATACAGCCCAGTACATTGACATCCCAGCTGAGATTAGCAGAGTACCATGTCTCTGTTATTGCTGCTATGTGAATGTCTACATTCATCTTCAAGGCTTGCAGGTCTAGAACCTTATTTCCTACACTGCAGGCATTTGTGAGCATGACTTTCCATGATTTACACCCTGCCTTCCTTCTGTTCTTGTTCTGTCTCGCATCTGTTTTCCCCACCCTGGTTTTCTTGTTCATGTGCTCCTGCCCCCCCCTTATCCCCCTTATACATGCTTCACCTGCCTGCTCCTTACTGCCTGCTTCAGTTGTTTCTGTTGTCAACTTGTGTTTTTGCATGTTCCCATGGTGAGTGTTCCTAAGCCACCTGTCTTGCCTGGTCCCTCCCCCTTGGCCAGTTTAAATGCTCTCTGCTGAAGCATTCCAGCTTCTCACTAAGGAGTGAGGTCCACTTCATGGACAGATGCAGGCCATCCTCCTTATACAAGCTCACATCTGCCCAGGTGGGGCCCCAGTCCCCTATGTAGCCAAATCCTTGCCTTCCACACCAATCAATCAACTAGGTGTTGAAGACTTGCACGTGAAGTGCCCTAGCCTCCCCTGTGCCTTGGACAGGTAGCACTGCTGAGAATGAAACAGAATGTTCTACCTGCTTCAGGTCCCTCCCCAGCTTCCTAAAATCCTCCTTGACTCTGGCTAACTCCACCCTTCTCCCCACCAGATCACTGGTCCCTAGGTGGACAATGACATCCAGATCCTTGTTCCTGGTTATCACCCTAGCGAGCTTATGGATTTGCTTCCCATCCCTCCATGCAGTGCTTCCTGAGATGCACTTGACTAGGTGTTCCTAACTTCACACCCCAGACAATAGATTTCCCTACTAGGAGAAGCTTCCCCCTCCTCTGGAGTCCCATCCTCCCCTTCCCTGGGGTCCCAGGATTGGAGGTCCCGACCATCCTCCCTGGTCCCAGCTGTGGGTACCTGTATGGGGAATTCCTTTACTTCAAATACAGTGTTGAGGTTATTCAGCAAAAACAATCAGCTAAGGAGTTCCAGGGCAGTGGCTGGTCCAGCCACACCCACTTACAAACTGCTACAAGCTTCCACAAAACAAACAGAAACCAAGACAGGCCCCCTAGTCAGGCCAACAGACTAATACTACTGCAGTCAAACAAAAAGGCAATGAAATTAACTGAAAACCCCCATAAATACTTACAGCAGTTGGAGATCCAGCTCCACCATCTTACAAGCTGCTTCAGGCTTTCACAAATCAAGCAGCAACCAAGAGAGGCCTCCTAGTCAGACAAGCAGCATAAAGCTACTGAAATCAAACATAAAGACAGTGAAATTAACTGAAAATCCCCTTAGATACTTACAGCAGCTGAAGATCCAGCCACACCCACTTACAAGCTGCTACAAGCTTCCATGAATCAAGCAGCAACCAAGAGAGGCCTCCTAGTCAGACAAGCAGCCTAAAGCTACTGAAATCAAACAAAAAGGCAGTGAAATTAACTGAGAATCCACTTAAATACTTACAGCAGCTGAAGATCCAGCCACACCCACTTACCAGCTGCTGCAAGTTTCCACAAATCAAACAGGAACATTATAAAAGAATACACAGCAGACTAAGGGTCCTTATAGAGCCCAATTTGGGGGTGGAATGGAAAATTCTGGATTATAGATTGGAGGCATATGGTACTGATGTTCCATTGATTTCATGTATGCCCTGATAGAGGCAGTATTAGAATGAAGGAATAACATCACTGAATAAATAAGTAAGGTATAGGATTTTTTAAAAATAAAAACAGAAGAGGAACAGTTTAACCACATTCTAGCAGACATAAAGAAGAGATTGAAACAATTAGAGGAAGAGTTGGAAACAAAAGATAAAAAAAAAATCAAGACAGACACACATTATTATAGACTGAACCATGTTCATAAATGGAAAGTAATACCACCTTATAGTAATAGAGGTGATGAGACTGGCTCTTACAGCTATATGCAATACAGTGATAGATAATACCCAAGAAGAGAAGGGAAGGGAAGGACAGAGAGTTTTTTTACACAGGGAGACACATGGGAAGAAGTAGGGCCAGGAAGATAGACCAAGGTACCATACAAGGTCACAGGGTCAAGTAGAAGAACGAGAATATGAAACCTATCAGCCACACAGATCAGGAGGGGAAGGAGGAGGAGGAGGCTACAGAGGTGGAGGAGGTAGGGGGAGGGCAATTGGAGGGGAGGAGAGAATAGTAATTTTTAATTTAAGCATGAAAATCCTGACTTGTGAGGAGAAATCAGTATTAAGTAAAGGACTATTATTTTGCCCCTGTGAATCACCTAATACCTTCCAGATCACAGCAGGTCTACAACAATTTTTGGAACACTCAGATTAAAGGAGCAATTTGCATTTTCTGCACCACAAGATCAAAGAGTGAGAGAGGTCAGACAGGCTCTGGACTACAGCTCCAAGTACAATATTCCCAGTGGTAGAAACCTCAACATTGAGTCCTTTGTCAAACAGGTAATGCATGAAGTGAACAAACTATTTTCAGATACCAACAAACCACCATCGCATTTTAACTTATCTAAGGCAGAAAATGTAGCCCTTCAAAACTTAGAAAAGGACACTTCTTTTGTAATTAAGCCAGGTGACAAAGGTAGGGGAATTGCTGTCATGGACAGGGAACAATATCTAAACATGTGCAAAAATCTGCTAGAGGACAAAAACAGCTATTGATCACTAACAAATTATCTAACTTCCAGAATCAGGAATAGCATCATGGAAGTGATGAATACTGAACAGGAACTGGGACACCTAAAATAATGTGAGACGAAATCACTAGTGCAAGAATACCCCCAAATCCTGGTGTTTTATGGGTTACCAAATATACATAAGGATCCGGATAACCCCGAGCCAGATCTATCATGTCCGGTAATGATGCCATTTTGGAAAAAATGTTCCAGTTTCGTGAATCTATACATACAACCATATGTGGAAAAAATGGATGGCTTAATAAAAGACAGTAGTGATGTCATAAAACTGACAGAGAAATTCAATAATGAAGCAGAGACAAGGGACCTAATCCTTTGCAGCATGGACATCAAGGACCTTTACACAGTAGTAACCAAAGTCATGGTCAGATAGTGCCAGATATTTTGCAAAATTTCCAAAGAGTTCCCCTCTACTGCCCCTACTGTAGAAATGCAGAAAGCACAGATTTCTCTAGAAATATCACAAAAATTTCAGGAAACATCTGACCATATCTTTGGCTGTGAGGGAGGGGGGGAAAGAAGTGGAGAGGGGAAGATAGGGGGATGGGGAGGGGTTAGAGGTGGAGAGAGGAGTAGAGGGAGAGAGGGAGGAGAAGAAGGATTACACTGTCTAGAAGAAGTACTCAATAGGTATACAGCAGGTGATAGGTTCCCTACTAGCACACTCATAGAACTGGCCAGGATGGCATTATACAAAAACTATTTCAGGTACGATAGGAAGTATTACAGACAAGTGAGGGGTACATCTGTGGGTAGCACTGTGGCTCCATCCTAATTAAACATCTACATGGAGAGTTTTGAGAACCAGTTTATCTCAAATCCAATGTATAATCCTTTCCATAAATACACAGTAATATACAAAAGATACATTGATGATTTGCTGGTGTTTTAGAAAGGTACCATGGAGGAGCAGGAGGCATTCCATAATTATTTGAATTCACTCTCTTAGAACTTGAAATTCACTTATGAGGACAGTGAAATATCTGTTCCCTTTTTGGACCTGCTAATATATAAACAGGGTGAGAGACTGCTACACATCTCTCTATAAAAAAAAGCCAAACAGGAATACACTGTTACACAATGACAACTATCATCCGAAACAACAGAAAAATAGTATTTCATACTCATAACTGCTTTGTGTACATAGGAACTGCAGTACAGAACATAAGAAGAAAACAGAGAGTGAAAAAATGACAAATCAGTTTTTAGACTGAGGGTACAGCAGAAGTTCTGTACACGAGGCATTAAAGAAGACAGGTGACACAGTGGTTATAGCTTACAGAGAGGGCCAGAAGTTCAGTAACAGACTTCTGTTATCACTGGAATTTTTGGAGTACACAGAACCAATAAAAATGTCATTAATAATAACTGTAACATACTTGGTTCAACATAGGTAGCATCTTTTCTTAACAGAACAGTCATTGCCTCTAAGAAAGTCAGTGCCATAAGAGACAGGCTGATGAACTCTGAGCAAACAGCACAAGAACACCCAAAAGGGCAGTTGCTGCTGGGACCTATGGACCCAGGTATGTTCCCATATGGATATTGTCTCCATTGTGGGAACGCCTGCAGAAAAAAGGAAATAATTCACTCAAACAGAAACAAAAAATACAAAATTAGCAACTAAATTGTGACTCTGACCATGTGGTGTATATTTTGACTTTCCCCTGTTCAAAATTCTATGTGGAATGAACCACTATACCCATGAAGCTCAGAATTATTGAGTATAAAAGCAACATACACACAGGGCCAGTAAGCTTCCCAGTAGCTCGTCACTCTAGTGAGACACAGCACAATGCCTCCACCCTACGATTCTGGGCAATAGAAAGGGTGGACCAACCCACCTATGGAGGAGACTGGAACACACTGTTGGAATGTCTTGACAGTTACAACATTTGCTCATTTGATACAATAGGAAAGAGATGGGGACTGAATGAGGACCAAAACTGGACTGTATGCTATCATAAATAAAAAAGAGGGAATAGACACTCTGACACTTTCAAAACTATTGAGATATGTCATAGTGTTTGATTTTAGAGAACTTCCCCCATGCCCCAACCCCACAACCTGCTTTCTTTTGTGACCACCCCAAGAAGTTTTACGAACATATGAACAAATGAAACTGCCAGCAGAAAAAGGTCATTTGATCAATCGAGTCTGCTCAATTTTGCAGCTAGCACCCCTACTCTGCAGCTGCCCCTTACCCTACCTCCTCCCATGACCCTTCCTTTTGCCCTATCCAAGCCACTCTTGAAGCATCCCACTGTTTTACAGGCCACCACCCCTGCTGATAGTGTGTTCCATTCTGCTACCACCCTTTCTGTAAATAAATGCCTCCTCATTTCCATCCTAAACCTTCCACCCTCCAATCTTATGTCATGAACCCACGTATCTCTCCCACCCTTCCCTTGAACAGTCCCTCAGTGCCTGTCTTGTTTATTCCTGTCATGTACTTAAAGGTCTCAATCATGTTCCCCCGTCCCTCCTCTTCTCCAGAGAGTACATGTTCAACTCCCTCAATCTAACCTTATATGGTAACTCACCCAACACCCTGAATCATCTTTGCTGCTCTGTGCTTCACCCCTCCAGCAATCTAATGTCCTCCTTAGGTAAGAGTGCCACAACTGAATGCAGTACTCCAGGTGGGGTCTGACCAGTGATCTGTATAATGGCAGAATCACCTCCCTCCTTCTAGAGGTTAGACACCTTGCAATATAACCTAGTATCTTGTTGGCCACTGCTGCTGCTTTTGTATACTTTGCAGAGTTGTTCATTGCTCCTGTTATGAGCACCCCAGATCTTTCTCCTTCCCTGCCACAACTAGCTGCACACACCCCCAGGTGGTAACTCCTCTTTGGATTCTTTGCCATGAAATGCAGCACCTTGCAATTTTTTGATATTGAAACCAAGTTGCCAAGTGTCAGACCATGTCTCCAGCCTTGTTAGATCTTCCTGCAATCTCTGCCACCCTCCCCCCCCTTGGTTATCCACCAGTGCTTCCATCTTGGTGTTTTCCACAAAATAGACTGATCTTGCTATTTATGCCTACTGAGATGTCTGCAATAAATACCCCAAACAACACCGGCCCCAGCACTGACCCCTGTGGGACTGCGCTCATCACTGTCCTCGGGGATAATAATTCTTCTCCCACCACCACCCTCTGCTGCCTAAGTGACTAAGGTCATGATCACATTTAACATTTTTAGCAGGATGGTGTGCCTGTGTTCTGGATGCCCTGGCCTGATACCACCCAGTAGGGAACATACAAAGAGGGTGTAAAGTCACACACACACTGGGGATATCTTTCACAAGTCTAATGTCTCCACTGAATATATAATGACACCATGGTATGAGCATACAAACAGCAGGAACACAGAATTGTAGTAAAGAAGAATAGGGAGTTCTGGATGGATGTGAGCAGAGAGCAATGTCAGTGAGATGATATTAGCATGGTAACAGCAGGAACAGAGAAGTGCAATAAACAAGAACATGGAGTTCCAGAGGGATGTGGATAAAGAGAAGCGCTTGTGTGTTTGAGCAAATCAAGAGTTGTTAATTACACAGAGATACGGAGAGACAACATAACAGAAGGATAGTATGAATGCAGTATGGGGTTAAATACTTATTTAAACATGTAAAACATCAATAACTGCAATATAGTGGCACTATGAGATGAGCATACAAATATCAGGAACATAGAATTGTAGTAAATAAGAATATGGAGTTCTTGATGGTCATGAACAGAGAGAAAAGACAATGAGATTATATGAGCATGCTATCAACAGGAACACAGAATTGTAATAAACAAAAACAGGGAGTTCTGGAGGGATATGAACAGAGAAACATTAGTGCATTTGAAAAAAACAAGAGCTTATAATCATACAATGATACTGAGAGACAACAAGAGAAGAAGAATAATATGAATGCAGTATGGGGTTAAATACTTATGTAAACATGAAAAAAACATCAGTAACTGCAAAGAAATATGAGTTATAAACCAGAAAGAACTGCCAGGGTAGCTGTGGACTGTTGCTTTGCAACTAGTAGTTCCTTCCAGCGGTGATACCAGGATGTGATGATATCATGTCACGTGACTCTGGTGCTCTTGCTGATTGGTTGGAACACTTCCTGTCCTTCTTGCCTGAAAGTCAAAATGGAAGTATCGATGAGCAGATAGTGTAGTTTGCCCTGACTGCCAAGGAAATTATATTGAGTACTTGGTGAGTACTCCCTCTCCTGCAAAACATGGCAGAGAGCTGATTTCACACTGTAAATGTAGGAATAAGGTTCTGACTGTATAATTGTATACCAGTATCCAAACAAAATTTACAAGCCAGTGAAAATGCTTAAATGAAAATGGTAGTAGCTAAAAGAAAAACATAACATACACTGGGGTAAAAAGTCATATCTAACAATGGTATGTTGAACTGAGCACTCTTAGAAAGGAGAAGTGATGAAAATAAGTAGATTTTATGTAATGGCAATAGAAAGCTATTTGTTAGAGAACTATAAAAATGTATGCAGGACTAGAAACACTGGTGGAACCATTTGCAGTTTGTATGAACAGGACAATTTAAAGTTAAGCATTTGGAGATGCATAACAGTAACAAATGCACTATGAAACTGAAGTGAAGCAGCCAGTGATAATGTTTATGATGATGCACAGTTAGGAAATGAATATGGAGAGTAGCAACAAATGTATTGAAACTCTGATGTGAACAGCTAGAGAAAATAATGATTTATACAGAAGCTGCAAACTGTGTTAAGACAGGTTAAAAGCTGTTTCTTATGGACATAAAAGTTAAGGAATGTACTGTGCAATGTATGGTGTAAGAATCCTTAATAGTAAACCAGTGATTTCAGAACTACATAATTCTTATACTTGCACTTAGGACTGTATGTGGAGTAGTAACTTGCTTGCTTAATACAGCACATAGAAGATGGTAAAGTGTATTACTAAGGAAGAAACTTCTCACTAGTCACCATGAATACAGTGAGAACAGCTTTAGACAATATTATAAATGTGTGAAATAGCAGAATGCACAGAACAGTGAGCACTTATTACTTGTGATGGCACTAGCTGAAAGGACAATCATTTTCTGTCATAACAGGGCAAATCTATGTCCGAAAAAAGAAACTAAAAAAGACCGGAGTTATATGACAGTGAATACTTCAAGGAGGTGAATATAACAAATGATACATACTGTAAAACAATAAGATAAGGAGAAATATAAACCCAAGGAACATGATAGCAAAATACATTATACATGTATAGATACTAAGAGAATATATATTTTTTTAATGATTTGATGTAGTCTCCCTATAGAATGAGATCTCTGTTGTGTTGTTGTTTTTTTTTTTGGTGAGGGGGTCCACTTGCTTGCCGAACCTAAAGTTGGAATGTTGTGTAATACAAGGTGCACTAATGGGAATATATTACAGTAATTAAAATTGTGTAAAGGAAGCAATATAAGAAAAAGTTTCTAAACATAGGTTTTCAGTAATGTAGAAAATTATGAATATTAATAATTATTGTATCTATATACAGATCCTCTCCAATGAGGAAGCCCTATAGGTGAAATGTTGGGCACATGATGATCTTATTTGAAAAATGAAGAAATAAGATTATTTTGGAAACATAGCATTTATGGTTGGCTATACTTTATTTATTATGGATCTCTCACACTACCAGCCCCAACATTACAAGAGATAAACAGACTCGAAAAAGGGACCTGCCAACTCTGTGTTTTGCTACCTGGATTTCAGCAAGGCCTTTGACACAGTCTGACATAGGAGGCTCGCTAACAAGTTGGGCAGCCTGTGTGTAGGTCCCAGAGTGGTAAACTAGGTCAGAAATTGGTTGAGCAGTTTTACACAGAAGGTGGTGGTGAACTGAGTGCAATCCAAAGACAGGGGGTTGCCAGTGGGGTGCCACAGGGATCAGTGATGGGCCTAGTCTTCTTTAATGTCTCATAAGGGACATTGCAGAGGGGCTGGAAGGGATGGTATGACTCTTTGCAGATGACACTAAGTTCTGCAACAGGGTGGACACTCCAGAAGGGGTAGAGAGAATGAGAAGGGGCCTATGTAAACTTGAAGAGAGGTCAAGTGTGTGGCCGCTATGATTCAATACAAAGAAGTGAAAAATCATGCATTTGGGGCACAAAAATCCAGGGGTAAAGTATATGATGATGGGGGAGGTACTGACAGCCACCAAACAAGAAAGGAACCAGGGGGTAATCATATCTGATGACCTGAAGGTGACCAGGCAATATAATAATGCTGTGGGGAGAGCCAGTGGGATGCTGGGATGCAGAAAGAAAGGGATCACCAGCTGGAAAAAAGGAGGTGGTAATGCCACTGTACAGATCATTGGTGAGACCTCATCTGAAGTATTGTGTTCCTTTCTGGAGGCTGTACCACTGGAAGGACTTAGACAGAGTAGAGACAGTTCAGAGACAGGCAATAAAAATGGTGTAAGGGCTACCCCAGAAGTCATATGAGCAGAGACTAGAGGACCTCAATATGTATTCATTGCAGGTGAGGAGGGAGAGTGGGGATATGATGGAGACTTTTAAATACCTCAAGGGTATAAATAAGCTACAGGAGGGTAGCACCTTCCAGAAAAGAAGATGTTCTAAAACAGGGGGTCATTATATGAGGCTGGGGGGGGGATAAATTCAGGGGGAAATGTATGCTAAGCAGTTTTGTTCATCATGCATAATGTTAAACTTCATAATATTAGTGTAGTGTGGCAAAGGTTTCTTTATATAAATGAACTGTCATCATCTGCATAACCAGGGAAATCGAATTCAAAAAGTTCACCACAGTGAAACCAGGTTTTACAGTCAAAGCACACAACTCACCAGTAGTCATAGAATGAACAATACTGTGTTCACATTTCAATCACAACTTGACTTATTAGTTTCTTGAACATTATAGCTCTTTGCCATTCATAGCCTTTTACTGAAAACTAATAAAAAATGATAATTTATGTGCCAGTGCTAGTGTCTGTGTACATGTACCAGCATTTAATGCGACAGGCAGTATCAGTGGTGTTTCAGTGTCCTGTCCAAGAATTTCAATCTTTTCTATTTGTATGATAGCAAAAAGCTAATGCTGACTTTGTTCAAATAAATGTATTTTGAATACTGAGTTGCAACTGAACTATGTGCAGAGCATTAGGACCTCTGTTAAATTGAAATCAGTAGTGCATTTTTGTTTATTTGTAATTGCGGCTTTCAACAGATGGCAAAAAAAAAAAAAAAATCAGTGCTCTATAGCTACTAAGAAAACAGAAGCACTAGTATTAGTGCCTCAGTGTACATGTCATTCAGGCAATACAAAAAGACACAGGCAGAAGGGGATAGGGAGAAGTACCAGGAGAAGCAAAGGGAGGCAGGGAGGTTAGTAAGGAAAGCCAAAGCTCAGACAGAAGAGCACATTGCAAAATCAGTGGGTAGAGGGCCTTTTACAGGTACACAAGTGAAAAAAGAAAGGCAAAGGGAGGGATAGTGAGCCTGAAGGGGGAAGACTGAGGCCGCGTGGAGGATGACAACAGTAAAGCTGACATATTGAACAGGTATTTCTGCTCAGCCTTTACTGAGGAAGAGGAGGGTAGTGGGTCTGAAGGGAGTACAAGGGGTGAGAATGGTGCATAAATGGACACAAGTCCCTTTACACGAGAAAGGGTCCTGAAGGAACTGAAATAATAAGAGTTGATAAAGCAGTGGGGCCAGATGGTGTGCACCGCAGGGTCCTTAAAGAACTAAGAGAGGTAGTGGCTGAACCTGTGGTTATCCTGTTCAGCCGATCACTGGAAACAGGGGAGGTACCCAAAGACTGGAGGACAGCAGATGTAGTCCCCTTATACAAAAGTGGGAGCAAAGAGGAAGTGGGGAACTACAGACCAGTCAGCCTCACCTCAGTAGTGGGGTAGATCATATAAGTACTACTGAAGAAGAGATTGGTGGAACACCTGGTTGTCAATGGACTACAGGACCCAAGGCAACATGGTTTCACCAGGGGGAGGTCATATTAGACCAACCTCATTGAATTTTTTGACTGGGTGACTAGGGAGGTGGATCAGGGGAGGGCATTGGACATGGCCTATCTGGACTTCAGAAAGGCCTTTGACACTGTGCCACATAGAAGACTATTACACAAACTGGGGAATATAGGTGTGGGCAAGACAATAGTGTGGCGGGTAGGTAACTGGCTGGGCGGCAGGACACAGAGGGTGATGGTAAATGGTTGTCACTCCACAGAGGAAAGAGTGACCAGTGGGGTACCACAGGGATCAGTGCTAGGACCAGTCCTATTCAACATCTTCATCAGTGACGCTGCGCAGGACCTAGAAGGCAGAATTTCACTGTTCGCTGATGACACAAAGTTCTGTAACAGAGCAGACACACCAGAGGGTGTAGACAGAATGAGAAGGGACCTGCAGAAATGTGAAGAATGGTCAGGGGTTTGACAGTTGAAATTCAGTGCAGAGAAGTGCAAGATAATGCATATGGGGCACAAAAACCCTGGCACAATATATCAGTTTGGGGGGTGAGGATATAGCATGCACCAAGCAGGAAAGGGATCTTGGGGTTATCATCTCTGATGACCTCAAGGTAGGGAAACAGTGCAACAAGGCAGCAGGTAAAGCAAATAGGATGCTGGGATGCATAGGCAGGGGCATCACCAGCAAGAAAAGGGAGGTCATAATTCCACTATACAAGACACTAGTGAGACCCCACCTGGAGTATAGTGTACAGTTCTGGAGTCTTTATCTACGTCAGGACACAGACAGGGTAAAGAAGGTTCAGAGGAGGGCAACAGAGATGGTACATAGATTGCATCACAAGTCCTATGAGGACAGGTTGAAGGAATTGAATATGTACTCCCTGGAAGAGAGGAGGGAGAGAGGGAACATGATAGAGACATACAAGTATCTTACAGGGAGGAACAGGGTGCAGGAATACACTATTTTAAGTGAGAAAGATGTTCCAGGACTACAGGGCATGGGATGAAGTTGGAGGGAGGATGATTCAGAGGAAACGAGAGGAAGAATTTATTCACAGAATGGGTGGTGGACAAGTGGAACACCCTGTCAGAGGAAGTGGTGAGGACTGAAACAATCATGGGATTTAAGAATGCATGGGATAGACATAAAGGAAATCTGGAGGTCAGGAGTAAGGTGCAACAGACTTCTAGGAAAACATAAACTGAACTTACAAGCTCAATGGGCAGACTGGGTGGGCCATAGGCCCTTATCTGCTGACACTGTCTATGTATTTATGTCCAGTCCTGGAGTCTGACGTCCAGTGTCAGATGCATTGCATATACACACACACACACACACACACACACACACACACACACACACACACACACACACACCAAAATAAACAGAACCCATAAATAACTTGATGTAGACTTCTTTATTTGCAGAGAGCTAAGGGCATTAAGCAGACAAGCCAGGAATCTGAAAGTTTCACACAAGTGCTTTGTCAAAATATACTGTTCGCCCTGGTGTCCACAAAGTTATGCAGAAAAGCTTAAGAACAACCAGGAGGAATTAAATACGTCAGAATATGCTGTGTAAAAAACAAACATACACACCCACACAAAACTTAAAAATAAGATACAGTATTAAAAAAAATCACTAGATATCATAGGAGACAAAACACGTAATCACTATTGCAGTTATCCTGATGCTGTGCACTATTGCTGGTTAATACTGCCTCAAGTAGTGCATAAGTATGGTACAGTACCAGCTCAATTTTATCATTAAAGCCATTACCTATAGTAGCTTTGAGCCTGAAAATCCAAAAATCTTCTGTCCTGCACAGCAGATTCACAACAGCAACCCTTCTCAATTCCTAAAAATTACCAAACATGGTCATTTGGGTTAGGGGATGTTTTGGTATGGGAAGTTGTAGCATAATCCATATTGCCTTATAAAATTGTCCTTATAGCGGCCCCTACCCTCTCTTTAAACATCCATTTTGTGTGGCCAACATAAAAGCTGGAACAATTACACCTTGATAAATGTACCACATTGGTTGTATCACAATTGATAAAATGGCAAATTGTGTATTGTGTCCCTGCAATAGGGTTGTCAAACTCTTTGGTTGCATTGATATACTGTAGCATCAAAATTTACATCAGCAACACTGGTGATAGCAGTCTGGCAGAGCTGACCACCAGATAGTGGTATGTGGAATAATCTGCAGACTGTGTGTCAGCCTGTCCTCTAAATTCTGAGGGTTACACCATGTCAGTTTGACATAAATATTGTCAACCGACATCACAGTAACAACAAAATGCTGATAGCGACCTTGTCACCTGGCAATCGTGCCACCCAACTGCCATCATGGTAAGCACCAGGGTATATCCTGGCTATTTGCAGGGGGCTTTTCCCCTCCCCCCAAAAAAAATAATAAAATCACCCAGGTCGGAGGTGTATGGGGGAAAAGCACAACACCCTTGTGGTAGCAAAATGGGCACCACAAAATTCCATTTGATTGAATGACTGTCAATCAGGTTGCGGTGTCCACATTATTGTTGATGTAAGGGTTTTGCTGCACTGATGGCACAATTCTAGGGTTGCTTGACAACCATGCATGGGGAATTCATAGTCCACTCCCTTAACTTTGGTTCAATCTGTAAAATTCTCCAAATTTTTGGGAGCACTTGCTCAAATGCAATGGCCTGTGTGCTTAACATGGTAACAAAGTTGCACTCTTTTCTTGGGGAGAGGGCAGCACAAGCTGTAGGGTACAACATGGATTACCTAGCAGAATTTTTGGCTCTCTGGTATGCATTATTGATATTCTCCCTGCTATATCCCAGATTCAAAAATCTGAGACTCAGTTCAGATGCATTCTTAAAGCTTTTCATAGTACTGCAGTTTCTCTGTACTCTTAAATATTGTCTTATGGGCATGTTTCTGACGGGGTAGTGGAGGTGGCATGAACTAGTCAAAAAGACGGTGTTACAATCTATATGTTTCCTAAACAAATTAATAACAACATCCTGATGTTTGTCTTTTGTAGTTGTTATATCTAGAAAGGAAACACTATGCTGGATGCTTGTGATGCTAAATCTCAAATTCCTGTTGGTACTTCCATAAAATGTACAAAAGAGGTAAGTTCATCCTTACTGCCCCACAATACCTTCAGTATATAATCAATAAATCTATGCCATAGTGAGATTTAAGACAAGTATGAATTAATAGATTCACCATACACCACTTTCCATAAACCTAATTACAAACTTACAAAACTGGTTTGCAAAAAATCATCCCCTTGAAAGGTAAAATAATTTCACTTTAGTACAAACCTGGACAATTAGACCAGCAATTGTTTGGGGGGGCACACTACCTGGGGCTCTCCTATCAAGGTAGCTGTGAACAGCAAACAAACCGTCACCATGTGAAAGGGGTTCTGTGAGAGAATTAATCCCTGAAGTTATTGATTGCCCTAGACGTGCCTGCAGGATCGTCTCACAGAACCCCTTTCAAGGTTTGTCGATGACATACAACCATTTGTTGGTGACCTCTGATCATATGTTAAGGACAGTGGAGAGGTATTGGGGATGTTGGAGGATATCCAGGTCGAGGGCACTATTTGGCTGGTTTCCATTGACATAGAATTCTTGTTCATCAGCATCTCATTTCTGTAAAGAAGCAAACACCAGAATCTAGCTACAGTAAATGGATCTTGTTTAGCTTGTTTCAGGTGTTTGTTTTTTAAAATGACACCATTTTGTGTATTTTTCATGGTTTGTTTTTTTTAGTTTGGGGAGAAAACAAGCTGGTGGCTATCATGATATGAAATTTTTTTTTTGTGCTTTGAGAAGCAAGTGGTGAGAAAACAAAAAACAGTCTTGCGGCGTGGAATTTTTCATATCGTATCAGAACACTATCCAAAAAACCCTACTGAGCATGCTCAGTACAGCAAAAAAAAAAAAAACCTTTAATGGCTTTTAACTCTGGAACCATTTAATATTTTTCATTAAACCTTACAAAGGTACTATGTAACTTGGCACAGCACCTTTTTGCCCTGAAAGTTTTGAAAAAAAAAAAACCTAGATTCTCTGTAGGCTGTACAGGAGACCAAAACTAAAAACCCATGTTAAGTATAAGATAAAATTAGACATCTACAGGAAAATGACATACAGTAGAATTGGCTTAATTGAGACACCCTGGTGGCTGGCTTTTACCCAATTATGTTGCTTTCCCTTTTTTTCAGAAGCCCACTGATGTGGCTTTATCACAGGCATACAGCCCCACCCAGCTCCTCCGAATCCTTGATAATTTGCACAGTACTCTACTGTACTTAAAGACAACTTGTAGCTACATTTTTAATTAGCTTGTACAGATCGAAGTAAAAGTAAAGTGCAGTATAAGCTCATTTTCACCTACCACCACCCTCTCTGCAAAAGCTGGCACCTCTCTACCCTGCTGAGAGTTTACTCCATGGGACTCTACTCTCTTCGCTATCTCCTACATATGCTCATTCGATCTGATCAGTTGATGTGAGCATCCAGTTTCAGCCAGTCAGGCCGTGGCAACTGGCATTTAATTTAAAGCCCTTTCCATCATCAGTGCTTGTGGGTCTGGTTATTTTGAGTGTGGGGTGATCAGAGGTCAGCTGGCAAACAACAGAGGCAAAAATAAAACCATTTAGTATCGCCACTCAACATCTATGAAATGTCCAGCATCAGGTTTTAGTGGGGGTGATCAGGGGTCAGTCCAACTGGTAGATCAGTCAGAAAGGGAAACTTGTAAATTACCTTTGGTGTAAAAAAAATATATATATAATAAACAGGGCTCTTGTGCTTGAATTGGAGGACTTGGGGCTCTGTCTCACTAGTGTCAGCGACTTGGATACAGTTCAATCATCTAAAACAAAACAGCACTAATGGAGTGCAGGAAGGTAGAAGGCAGTCAGGAGGGAGGGAGTGTAATGACTGGAAAACAACAATTTATGCTTATCTAGGCATGATAAAAGGTGATGAAAGGATTAACGCAAAGATCAAATCAAGGGATTAGCATGAGGGGACAAGTCAAGGCATGTAGATCAGGAGGAAAATTGTCCCAATAAAATGGCAGGGTCATCCCATTTAACCAGTGACAGCTTCCACAGATAACATAATCACTTAATCAGTGCCTGGAGGGACATCCCAATAAAGAGGACATCCCTATTATCCACCCCCTCACACCTGAATTAAATAGAACTCAATGTAAAATGAGCCACAAAAGTGGAGCACAGGTGTGAGGGGATTGTCTTCAATCAGAGAGAAGATCTTTACTCTGTGACCTATTCAGGTAAGTGAGGGTCTGGTTGGGTGTACTGGGGGTGTTGGGTGTTGAGTGGAATATGGGGTAAGGGGGGCATATTGGCATGGGACCTTTCTGTTTTGCATATTTAAAAAAAATTCAAGCAACAATTTTTTACAAATTCAGACTGCGATGGCGATTGGAGGATGGGAGGTACCACTAGACACCAAGGAAGGATAAAAAAATTGGGGACAGTGATTGAAGGGTGGGGAGCATCACTAGACATGAAGAAAAGACAAAAAACATTACTGGAGCAGTGATCGGAAGGTGGGGTGTGCCACTAGACATGAGAAAAAAATAATAACATTAGGAGGACTGCAGTTTGAGGGTGGAAGGTGCCCCTAGACACCAGGGAATGAGAAATAAAGTATGGGGATGGCAATTGAAGGGTGAAGGGTGCCACTAGAGACCAGGAAACAACAAAGACATTACAAAGATGGCAATCAGAGGATGGAGGGTGCCACTAGACACCAGGGAAACAGTCAATAAATACTGGGAAGGTGATCGGATGGTGGGGGTTCCACTTGACACCAGGACAACATTACATATATAAAAGGATGGCAATGGGGAGGGGGGCACCAGTAGACACCAGGGAAATGGCAGCTCACTGCTCTCACTCCAGCCCACAGCATAAGTTCCAGCTGCAGAAGTCAAGAAATTTCTGCGGTTCTCATACAGAGAATGTGGGTGAACAGCTCATCTTGTTGAGCTGGGTACTCTGGATTTTGGGTACCTAGAAAAGGTATTTTTGGCAACTGTAATTTTTTTTTTTTTAAGTTTTTCTTGACCAGGTAAGTGCACTAGACAAATCCTGCCTATTTTCAGGCATGACCCGGGGAGTGGGATACAGATGAATGCCAACTGACCTTGAAACTGATTAAGTTGTTGGTGGTATTTTTAGTAAATTAGGGAAATTTGGCCAGTACACCGGGGAAATTCCCCTACTCTGCCTACAGGGGGCCTTGCTTCCTGTGAGCAGAGGGGACCCTTTTGTCTGCGGTACCAAGATGGCAGATGACAGTGTGGTTGCTTTTAGAATTGCTGGAGATATTTTTGATTCTGACCCGACTACAGCTTCACCCATGGAGTCAAGAATACTTGACATTACCTCTGAAGAACCTACAAGGCTGCAATCTGCAGAAAGAAATACGGAAGGTACCACTTAAAATGAATTTCCAGACAATCATCAAGAAGACTTGCCACAGACACCTCTTTACCCAGTTTCAGGAACTCAGAGCACTTCTAATGACACAGACAATTATCTGCGAAGCATGTATTTTACATACAAGGACTTTCTTATTGGTCTAATGCACTCTGATTTGCAGTTTTCCTCACAGCCTTTTTTTGTCAACTTACCCTGAGCAGCCACTTCTGATATGACTCCTAGCACCAGAATTGCCACAAACTCTGCATTGGGAGCTCCTCTGTCTTTGCATCTATGGGACAGTCATCACACCGCAGAGGACATTGAGCACATTTGGTCACCCACGGCAGTGCTCCGTGCTGCTGGCTGGCAGCAACATTCAGAAGGAGCACCTTGGACCTTCCCAAGGGCTGTTTCAGCCCAGGAAATCATCTCTGAGGCACTCAACAAACTCTGATCTTCAGAAGATACACCATTACCAATGAAAACAGCTCCAGAACCAGTATCTTTCCCTAGTAATGCTTCATGCACACCTGCCATTTCCCGAACAACACCTGACATCACAGATGCCATCACGGGCCCCAGCTTAGCCAGACGTGAATCTACTTCATCCTCCTCAACTTCAGAACATAACTTAGCTGGTACATCTGAGCCACTTGGTCCACAGCCTGCAGGTGAGGGCACTAACTCGACCCCATTTAAACTCAGTGATCTGTTCACAGACTTAGGTGAGCCAGCACAGTGAAGGAATGCTGTACATATGAAGTTCATGGGGCACATTGCTACAAGCCTTGACAGAAGAACTGTATTGCATAGTATGTTGAAGGACTCTTTAGGGACAGGGGAACAGAATTATTTGCCTTCATTCATGTGCATGGGGAATCTGTGTATGACTTAAGTTTTAAAAATGTGTACACTTTGGAGAAATTCTGGGAGAAATATGAGCATGTAAAACATATGCCGATCTGGGCTCCCTTTATGGTCATCCCTATCATGAAACCAACAGTGAAAATTGTTACCTTACTGTTTCATAGTGAGGGGGTGAGCATAGCAGACATCCAGTACTGGCTCAGGCAGTGCTGCAATATACTAGGGGCCCCTTGATCTATTTTGGATGAGGACCTAGTATGGACTGGGGGATGGAAATTAAAGGTACAACTTAAAAACATGGATAAAGGTATCTCTCATTTACCAGGCAGCTTTCACATAGGCAGGGACCATGGCTTATGTTTTTACCCTGGACAACCACAGACCTGTCATAAGTGCGGTTCTTGCACCCACCTGAGCAGCACTTGTGACAAGCCCAGATGTACTTTGTGCTTATCCTATGGACATGTGAGTTTAGGTTGTCCAAACCCTCTATACTGCAATCTGTGTGACAAGCCAGGGCACTCCTATCACCAGTACCCTTCGGCAGATCATAATAGGCTCGACTGCCCTCCCCAGGACCGGAAAATGCTTATAACGGATGCCCAGACTCAGGCCTTATGCCGCAGGGAGGCCCTGATCCCTGCCACTTCTACCCTGGCACAAGAACCTCCTCTCCCGCAACAGCCTGAACCTACAGCCAGACAAGGGGCCATTCCCCAGTCCCCTGGCACTACTATAGCAGCAACACCCCCTTCTGAATCAGTCTTTGCTAGTACCCAGGCTACCATGCCTCCTCCACCCCAATGGACTCAGACCACTTTGTGGTAATCCCCCCCTTCTAAATGGGGTAAAGGCAAATGAAAAGCAGAAGCTTCCACCCCCAAGTGAACAATTATCATGAGGAATAAATTTCAGGCCTTAACCAAGAAACGACAATGGGGAGACATGGAAGGGGAAGATGGAGACTCGGATTCTTCTACAGCCTCTTCCTCCCTTATGGACTTCTACTCTGACTCCCAGCTTGATCCCCCTCCTTCAGCAGATGGAGATAGGACCCATGCTAACATTACCTGACACTAGCTCCTCCAGAATGGCAGTACTGTACTTTCTGGGATGAACCACCACCAAGGACTCTGCTGCTTCACCCTAAATGCACGGAGCATTAAATCCTATAGAAAACAACTCTCTACAATGCAGTACCTTTCTGACTTACACCATGACATCTATTTTCTCCAGGACACCCGTTTGAAACCTTCTCATGAGCTTTCTCAAATTAAAACTCGTTGGCATCAGGGATCTTCCTTCTGGTCATATGGAGAGGATAGGTGTGATGGCCTAGGTATTTTGTTTGCAAATTTTAATTTCCAAATTTCCCGGTTGGTAGGCATAATACCAGGATGAGCCATGCTTGTAGACTGTACATACCAACAACACAAACTCAGGCTCATTAATGTATATGCCCCCCAGAGTATTGCCTCCAGAACAGACCTATTTAACAAAATACACCCATACCTGTATTCCAACTGGCAAATCTATATGGGAGGGGATTTCAACTGTGGTCTTACTCTCTCAGATCAGGGCGGCTCCACTCAAAAACTTTTCACAGATTCAATTGCCCTGAACAAAATTATTCAGACTGTGGCCCTCATAGATGGACATAACGCTTTACATGGTCCAGGTGCCAAAACCTATCATAGAGGCCCTTACGCTACCAGGATAGATTTTCTTTTTGTCTCATGGAATATTTCAGTCACATAGGCAAGAATCTTACCCTGTGAGACTTCAGACCATCTGGGGATATCTCTGGTTTGCTCCCCCCCTCAGGGAACGCCTTTCCTGGTCAACCCCACTCTAGGTGGAACTTAAATAGTTCATTGTTGACAGACCCGGCCATTTCAATGCATTGCACAGACCTTCTAAGGACCTGGCTGTCCGTATTGGAAGCATATCATTCCCATCTACAATGGTGGGAAGACACTAAGAGTGATATCAAGATTTTATTCCTACGTATAGGGAGGAAGAGAACACCAAGTTCATATCTTCGATACCTCACTCTCAGACAAAAACTACAACAGGCCATATGTCTTTCTTTCACATCCCACATGGACTACTCTCACACAATAAAGTCCATTAAGGAAGAAATGAAACAGTTCCAGTATCACCGAGCACTTTCTTTATGGATGGAAGCTCAACATGGGATGCTAGGCTCCGGTTCCTCCTTAGATATCTATAAAAGTTGCACCAACAGGGCAAATGCAACCCACATAGAGGAACTTTTTGATCCTGCTTCCAATACCCCACACAATTCCTTGCTGGACATAAAGCATATTGCCAGCTCTTACATAGCTACGATGTTTGGCATCACAACTCCTGTGGATAGTATCATACCTTTCCTTTCAGGTATTTCTATTCCTCCTCCATCCCAAGATACATTGAAACATCTCCTTAAACCTATAACACTAGAGGAAACCCAGCAGGCTATAAAACACCAAAAGAAGTGCACTTCCCCTGGATCTGATGGCCTTACCACAGAATTATATATACAGTTTATGTTAGTTTTTGGCCCCTTTCTGACGTTAATATACAATACCATCATAAGCACTAATTCTACTCCTAAAGGATTTTCTGATGCTATTATGATTTTATCATTCAAGAAAGGGAACAGAGCTGATATACGGAACTGGAGACCACCAAGTCTGCTAAACGTAGACTATAAAATATTCACTTCCATCTTGCTCAATAGGATGTTCCCTGTTGCTGCTCAGATTATTTCTGAGGTGCAGACTTGTGCCCTTCCTGGCAGATCTATCCTTTCCAACCTATCCCTTATTCGAGACATTATTTCAAACAGTACCCCCTCTTCACCTGCCCTGTTACTCCCATTGGACCAAGAAAAGGCTTTTGACTGGGTCAGCCATGTTTATTTGTTCCAGGTTCTTGCACACTACCATGTTCCCCAGAAATTCATCTCTTGGCTTAAACTCTTATATAGTACTGCTTGGATACAACCCCATATAAATGGTTCTCCATGCTCCCCTTTTTTAGGGCTTAGAGGAGTGTGACAGGGCTGCCCCTTAAGTCTTCTTTTATATATTTTCCAACTGGACCTTTTATTATGAACCCTACTGCTGCACCCATTTTTACCTAGAATCTTTTCCCCCATTGAAAGACCTCTACCTCCAGTATGTGCATATGCTGATGATTTGTGCATTTGTTCTACCCCCTCTCTTCAGGAGATAGTACTTCCCCCTATTTTCAAAGCATTTGAGACAGCTTCGGGCTCCCAAATAAATATAGCAAAAAGCACAGCACTAGTGGTGCCAGCTTCAGCCAGCATGGACTTACCAACACATATTGTAGATATCCCTCTGGCAATCGCTCAAATAAAAATCCTGGGATTACATTACGGGACCTCAGATAAGGCCAGCTATAACTGGAATATAGTATTAAATAAAGCAGCACACTCCCTTTCCTTTTGGAAAGGACATAGCATTGCAAAATGGAAAAGAGTGTTTTTATTGAAAACTTTAATACTTCCCCTCTCCTTACACGTGGCATCAGTGTTTCCAGGCTCTTTTTCTCTGGAGGCAAGAGTTTACAATATTTTTTTTCAAGGCTTCTGGGGCAGTTGTTTAAAACCCATAAAAAGATCATACACATACATGGATTATTGTCATGGTGGGGTAAGGATGCTGAACCAGATAATATTTTTCCATAGCCTATTCCTGAACATCACAATACCCCACTTAATCCATGATCCACCCCTATTTTGGCATTTAATTATATATTCTTTTACCATTAAGATATGCAAAATATGGCAACAACTCACGCATGACATTCCCAGGAACTTAAGAAAACTAGGTATCCCTAGCTTCCTCTTCCCCCCTTTTCTGAAGATCCAGTAATGGAAACTCTCCCTATCACATATATTGACTAAAACCAGGAGACAGCTTTATAACTTTGTTTTAGATACTATCTGTGGTAAGTCAGAAAAATGGGTATCAACACAAGGCTCCCTTCTGGAATTAGAAATGCCCTTCTCTCAGTTAACTGACCCCAGGATCCCCACACAATTTTTGGGATATCTCCTGGCTAGCCTGTCATGTAAGACTGGGTGTCAAGAACAACCTAAAATATAAATCAGCAGAGGAGTGACTATGACCCCAACACTCTTGCACAGCAGCACTGGAAACCATGCATCATTTTTTTATTGATTGCTCTTATAGTAAAGTTGTCTGGACCCTCCTGTTACATAAATGGAAAGAAAAGGCACTTCAGAATATAACATATGATATCCTGGTGTACGGTATATACCCCGATTACAGAAATATCACACAGGGGCCTTACGTCTCACCTTTGCATCCTGCCACTATTATTTATGGCAGGCCAAGTGCGCCTTTCTCCTGCAACAGAAAGTGTTTTCTGCAACACAAATAGTTGCACAGATTGTTTCTAGCCTTGTGTTAATCCAAAATGAGGAAAAAAAAAAAGAGTGGACTTCTGCTGTATACAGTTCATATTGGAACAATTGTGCATGGATTGAAACTGCAGTACCCTGAAGATGTTTTTCTTTTTTTCCCTCTCTGTATTAGTAAGCATTTATTTTGCCCCATTTAAAATGAAATGTTTCTTTTGACTTCTTTTTTCCCCCTCACCCTTGTTTATTGTTTTTTTATTTGTGGGTTGATTTCCTTTTGTCTTTCTTGCAAACCTTATTTACAGTTTCTGTAAAGCTGACATTGTATTTTGTTTATTGAATGTACTGCACTAATTTTTCTTTAAATAAAACATTCCCCTACTCTTTCCAAGAAGTGCCATGGGATCTTTAATATCCACCTGAACTACCACCAATCCAGGCAGATGGGACCTCAGTTTAACATCTCATCCGGAAGGTGGCACCTCAGAAGTGCAGCACCCCTCTCATGCTGCACTACAGTGCCAGTACTGGGATATTAATCCAAGTGCCAGATGTGGAAACTGAACCCACAGCCCTCTGATCTCCCAGCCACACAGGCTAGTGTGCTACCTACTGAGCCACTGACACAGCACTAATAAAAGACAGACACCAGAATCTAGCTAAATGAGTCCTGTTCAGTTAGGTTAAGGTTATTGTCTTTTAAGAAATGCATAAATGGTATGTACTTTTACTGAGAAATAAAGAAACAAGTTGGCAGATATCGGAAACCAAAAAAAAAAAAAAGTGGTTTCTGAGACCCATTTTTTGTTTGGGATACATCAAATTTGCAACCAAACTCTCACAACAAATACTCTCACAAACCAGAAATCTCTGGCTCATATGAAGCATCTATTTGTTAAATCATTATAACTCAGGGACCGTTTAATATTTTTTCACTAACACTCCGAAAGGCATTACCTCAGCACAGACTATATGTACCCTGAATGTTTGGTGCAGAAATTCAGTACCATGTAGCCTGTACATGACAGCAAAATCAAATGCAAAAACAAACATGTTAAGTATAGGGGAAAAAGTGGAGGTTTTATAAAATAAGGGGTATTCAGATCTTGGAACCCTTACAATGTGCCATCATGAAACTCTCCACTTTTTTACAACATTGCACGTCAATGGCAAATGCAAATTTGTAGCTATCCTAACAACCACACCAAACTTATTAAACTGCAAAGTTAAGGGGTTAACATTGAGCATCCTACTGAGCCCTAACTATTGGGACACTACCGTGCTTCTATGATAGACAGACAGATATATATATAAATATAATATATATATAATATATATAAATATAATATATATATATATATATATATATATATATATATATATATATACACACACACACACACACACACATACATATACATATACATATACATACACACACACACAAAATACACATGCACCGTATGTTTTGGGATAAATAAGAGTATAAAAAATTACATCTGAGCTGGCCAGTGAAGATAAGTGTTATCTTCATGTTAATATACATCATATATTTATCTTCACACTGCTATACATCATCTTTAAAGTAATTAGTTAATGATAGCCCTTGCTCAGCTTTTCCATGGCACTTTCACTTTTCATTTATGCTCATACACACCACTACACCCTCCCATTATCACAAACGACATACTAAGAATTCACTAGCTATGGCAACAGAAGCACCATGATAGAAAACACCTTTGCACAGAACACAACTTTCTCTAATCACCGATTCAGTCTGTTACTTCCATACTGCTGCAAAATGTAAGCAAGCAAGTGTACAGAAACACAAAGAAAGCCACAAATCAAACCCAGCAGTAACACTCTCTTCGGTAACGTCTTTATATAAAGCCCCTTTCACTTCAAGAAATGTACCACAATTTTAAAAAACTCACCCCATACTGCACAGCTTCAAGATACAAATACAATATAAATCCATTAAATGCAACTGAACAAACACACCTGAATGACCCTTGCAAACAGAGACACTGAGCATCATGGCAGAAATAAATAAATGTGTGCTTTTACATACAAATATTTTTCAAACTCTCTGAAACACACTGCATTCCCACTGCTGCCTTTATATCATAAAACTATTAAAAAGCATGATTAATGACCCTGTAAGATTTTTCTTGTTTTTTTACACAAAGACTGGATTCACACATGCTTCATTTAACATGGTTACCAAGGCAACAGATGTCTTCATACTTGCACACTTCAGGGTTCTACAGCTCATCCTCTCTTTGAGTTTTCACAGCCCAAAACACAAATATCAATTTACAAAAATTGTCACTATACCACCTCTCCCCAAAACAAGGAATGCACCACAAATAACATCTCTAAAACACTTGCTCTGTCCTCCCATCCTACATAGCACCAAATAAATGTCAATATTTATTACGGACACTAAAAAAAATGGTGCATCATCAAAATAACACACAAACTGCTATATTTGTCAAAACAACACAGCCCTGCAATAAGTTAACTTCAAGTAACTCTTTGCAATTTAAATTAAAAAAAATCCACCATGCTGCCATGGGAGCACAGCGCAAGATAAACCTTCACCTGTGTACCATAACAACAATGAACTTCTCCAATGTTCTTGGTCATCAAAGAGTTAAAACAGTATCATCTTTATTAATGTGCTATTCTCTATATTGTAAAACAGTTTCCACACTTCCAATCAGTTCACAGTTTATTGACTTTCAACAATAAAACAACTTTTAAAAGAAAAAACTATGCTGTTGTACTTTTCTCTATGTTACAATAACTGATTACTGTTATTCAAATGTGTAAGATAAAAAACTACAAATATTCCAAAACATACATTGTATAAACAGAACATGACACGGCCTGACTGAAGATATCATATGTATCTTCACTAGAGGCCAGTGACATCAAGATATCTCACTCATGAGATATCATTGGCCTCTGTGAAGATAAATTTGATATCTTTGGTCAAGTAATATAAATATAGATATAGATATAGATATAGATATAGATATAGAATATAACACACACACACACACACACCTATCTATATCTATACATCTATCTATATTGGTCTCTATATCAGTCTCTATACATCTATCTATATCTATCTATACATCTATCTCTCTCTCTATCTATCTCTATATACATACATACACAAAGAACCTTTGTGCTCAAAGGGCATTGGCCAGGAAACCAAGTTTATATGTTTATGTTTATATATATTTCAAAAAAACAACACTAATGAAGACATAGGAATGATAATACCATTCTGCAATCACAAAAAGAAAGGAAATTAATTGCGAAAAAAAGTTAATGCAGACATTAGGACTGAGAACGCAAAGTGCACAGAGTAGGAAAATGAAGAAATAATAGTGTTGAGAGGTGTTAGTGAACCACCATCCAAGATGGCCACTAAGGGGAGTGCTCTTTTGCACCCCCCTGACATGCACCACCCTGGAGTTGAGAATCCTTTAGTAGGGGGGTACAGGGGGTGAAGCCCCCACAAAGGGGAGGGTGCAGGGGGCACAGCACCCTGCATTAAAAAAAAAAAATCATCCGAGTCTCTGGCACCCTTTTGCTGTGCACTGGGAGCGTATGTCTCAGAAATGTATTTTCGGCACTGTACACTCACTGTAAAGGTGATCGCCTTTCTGTGATCTCTGTTATGACATGGAACCAGCAGTGGCACCAAGGGGATTAATGGCTTTTTAAGAGTAAGCAAATGGCAGCTCAGGAAACACAAGCTAGAAATGGCAGAAGTTCAAGGGCAGTCTGCGGCAGTGGTCTCCCAAACTATAGTGGGCACCGCAGATCTATCAGAAATAAAAATGATGCTAAAAACCCTCATTGAGAACATTTCTGCCATCAGGCAATCCATCGCTGAAGTGGAACAGAGGGTTCAAGCCATGGAAATCCACATAGCAGACACTGAACTCTTTGCTATGTAGATTGAATCCAAAACAGCAGCCTAGAAGGATCTGATGGCTGAGTTAGAAAGACATGTTAACCAGTTATGGGACAAAGTCAATGACATCAAAAACAGAGGACATTGAAACAACATCAGGAAAATAGGTATTCCTGAAGTCTCCAAAGGCCAAGACATGAATGTTTTTATATAATCATCCTGCAAATGAGAGACTATTAATGGGACTATCCACTACAGGTAGAATGGGCTCACAAACTGCTGGCACTGAAACCCAGTGGAGAAGGCCCCCATGCCCAATCTTGTCTTATCTACAAACATACAGCATTAAAGAATGTATCCTCTGATTGGCAAGTAAAAAGGTCCACTGCACTGGCACTGTAACAAAGTCTTTTTATTCCAAGATTCTTCTCAGAATCTAGCTGAAAGAAGAAGCTTGTACCAGTGTAAAAATGGAACTAGCACAAGCAAATATTTCCTACTCTTTGAAATACCCAGCTACTCTGCAGGTGTTGTGGGATCAAACAAGATACTTGTTACAAGATTTCAAAGAGGCAAAGCTTTTGCATAGCAGATTATGATGAGGAGCACATGATGCACAAGCGCTAGCACTGCCTGCCCGGCATAAAATGGAGAACATCTTCGAGCAGCCTGTGAGCACAAGTACTGCAAGTCACTCTGGAACTCCACTATAACAGAATCAGATGAAGCAATCTGGTCTGAGGGAACAGTGGCAAACTGTGAAGCCAAAACACCACAGACAGCAAGGCAGGAATATAGACAGGGAAAAAGGGAGCCAAACAATATACTTGAGACATAGGAGTAGGGGGTCCAGGTACTGGTCACCAGGTTTAAGCACGTTGTCTTGGGAAGAAGAACCATCAAACAAACTGCCTACAGACCCAATTGCTGATGAAGGAGCCCCTACAGTGACTACAATAAGAGAAGCAGTAACACCAACAAAAAAGGAGATGGAGATGACAACACCATTCAAGGAGACTTCCCTGTGGTGTAGCTGGACTGCCATTGTAGAAGAAGAAACTGTTGGAGTCAAGCCCTAAATTGGTCAGCTGATTACTCTCCCCCACCCCCCCCCAAGAACAGCTCATGACTTGCTGATGTGACAGGAAAGATCCTTGTTTGACTATCTGAACTGGACTAATGTGGACTTACAAATGTGAATGTAATGCACTCCGTGTGTACACTTAGGGTACATCCTTTCTTTATTTCTGTTTGCCTCTCTTAAGTTCCCCTATACAGACTGATTTAATGAGGAACCAGGGGCTTCCCTCCCCAAAAAAGTGACTGGGAATCTCACCAAAGCCGAGTAATGGCTCTGTAAGATATTGTGTTTGGTCACTTTTCATAAGTTTTAAAAAAATTCCTTCCTTCTTATTTGTTTAGACTGCATAGGTTAAATTGTCCCCTGAGCTTTAGACAGGCAACTTTGATTCACATTGAGCTCTGCTACATTCAGTCAGTCACCTGAGTTGTGCAGGGCAGTCTGAGCAGGAAACATTAGTAATTCTCAGCTGCACAAAGATGCTGGGGCAAGGCTTCCAAAAATGACAGGAAAGGGCAGGGGACAGCAGATATATTCAAGAGGTTGCCCATTGATGGATTGGGGAGAGGAGGGGTACACAAATAATGGCCATAAGCTGAAGGTGTGCAATGGGCTGTGTACTTTTTCATTAATCTAGTTTACTCATCATCACTTTTCTACATGGTATACTGGGCTGCAGGCAGGACACTTTGATTCATGGACCACAGTGTATTCCCACCCTGGCTGTTGAAAACTTACTATGAGAGTATTTGTGAGTAACAGGGAGACATGGGTAGGATAACGTTGTATAAAGGAGGGAGTTGCTATAGTGTCCCTCCTACCTCAATCAACAATCTCTCCTGGTTAGCAAGTGAGCAAGCAATAGATGTGTTGCCATTTTTATTTATTTTTTCTTTCTTTCTCTCCCTCTAGTCTATTCAGGCTATCTAGGCTAAATTATTCACCTTGCTACAGGCAGGGCACTTTGCTTTACATGGCAGTGTACCCTTTGGTCTTTGATGTATTACCTGCATTTTGTGGGGCAGTGCAGGTGAGTTGACTGAGCCAGACCTTCAGTGGCATAACAAAGCAGACAAAAACTTCTTGAGTGTAGCAGGAAAGGGTGAGGGAGTGTGGTAATGCTGGAAGGGTTGGCACAGTTTATACTCCACAGATGATGGCCCCTTACCATCGACAGGCACAGCTGAAAAGAGTAGTAACAGTGTTCCAGTTCTGAACTGCTGTCAGAAATGCTGGGGGGCACAAGTAGCCTTAAGCGTCAGGTGTATCTGCAACTCAATTGTAATAACAGGTTCACCCCCCCACCCCCACCAACCCAGTATGACATTCCCTGTGCATATGTCGACATCCAAAATAACAATCTGAATAGCCAGGGCCGATGGCATGGAGCATGGTGGTGGCAACATGGACTCCAGTATGTTGTGAGACACACCAGTTCAAAATGCTCACAGTACCATGTTGTATTAAATGAAAGGGGTCCTTTAATTTCAGAGTTGAAAGGGGCTCATTTCACAGGTTGTAGTATGCAGCTCTAATGGGTACATTGGTTGGCATGGCTGCCCCCCAGTGCCAGTCCCACAATACTACTGCATGCCCAGCTGTCTGACCCCAAAAATCTGGTCACATGGTCAGGGGGCTGGTTAAGACCCAACTTAATCCTCAAAGGCAGGAAGTACCTGCAGTTGATGTGAAACAGGGACCACTAATGGTGATGCTGGGAGCAAGCATCAAGACACAGAGGGGTGATCGGAGACAAGAGAAGCTCAGTCTGTGCATGTCTGCCCCCACAGTTCACCACATACTAATTAGCACAAAGGTACCCGAGTCACAACATATGTATGAGACAGGTCAGCACTGCTCAGGCTGTTAGGACTCAAGATTACTAAAACAATAGGACCTTGGGTGATGTGACACAGAACTCTGAAAAAATATTAGCAGGATTCCACACCCCTCCATCCGTATGCAGCCCTTCAAATCAGAGGGTATCAGAAGCCCGCCCCTTCATCCTGGATTTATGGTGGCAGAATGTGCTATTTGTATTTGTTCCCTGTAATCTGGAGCAGGTCATCCAGGTGTAATTGGACCAAAAAAAGCATGAATGATGGACAAAATTGAACCAAACATAGGCCAGGAGCAATAGATCACCCTTGGTTTAAGCTGAATTGCTCTTATGGCAGTGGTGGCTTAGAGTGCTACAGCAAGTGAGTTTTAGGACTTAGAAAATGGGTTCCTCACCCTTCAAAAACATAAGACTATCTGCAGGGACATGGTCCTCATTAAAGCTCCAGGTTGTATGTGGTTGATGTTGCTTACTTAGCATGCTACACTTATTCTCAATGTTTGGCCATCCTATAGTGTGACCCTGCTACCACCAGACTACAACACTTGTGGCATATAGAGTTATCTTGTATATTAACTCTCCAATTTGCTTTTTGCAGACATATCTATTCTACTTGCTTTCCTGCCCTTCAACTTTGCCATGGTGGGGTAGCCTAAGGAGAAGGCACTGCATGGATCGTGTGAGGTGGCTCACACCTAGGAATATGGACAAAGCTATAAACAGCTTTCCATTTCTGTGAGTTATGCATGCATCTTACCTAATGATGATGAGTCTGCTATGACAGAGTTGAAATTCATATATTGGAACATCCAGGGCATTAATCATCCCATTAAACAGAAAATAATCCCATCCTACTTTAAAACCACCAGTTGTGGTATTATGCTGCTACTAGAAACACATCTTCTATACATGGAGGCAGTTAAACATGCTTCACATGGGTAGGGACTGAATACTCAAACTCATATAGTGCCAAAAAAAAAAAAGGAGATTCTATCCTTGTCATGAAAGGGTGCCCTATTCTGATAGAAGCTGAAACAACAGAGGAGAGAAAATGGGTAATACTTAGAAGGAAGGTCCAGTCCAGACATATAGTTACAGCTAATGTGTATGGTCCCCACTCAGATGACACTGGCCCAGCAGTTACAGGAGGACGATGCACAAAACACTGTGGTGGTCATTGGGGGATACTTCAACTTGTTGCTTGAGCCAATCATGGACAGCTCCTCTAACTTCTTGTGTGAAATAACCACAAGCTGGCAGGCCTGGCTCTCAAGCAACTGTGTCAGGAACATGGGCTAGTAAACAAATGGCACTTATGCCACCCCACTGCCAAAGACTTCACCTATCACTCCTCTAAGTTTTCCACCTGCATAGGCTGGACTGCTTTCTAGTCAGCTCCCAGTTGGCTCATGAGGTGTTCAACAGTACCATACAGCCCATTGTGCTGTCAGATCACTCTTCGGTGACTATGACACTGGTTATGGCAGACACAATTACCAAGTCCCCATGGTGGAGGTGAAACTCTCTGTTACTACAGAATGTGGATTCTGTGAAATAGTTATGTAGGGAAATCCAGATTTACTGTTACCTGAATGCCTCCTCAGACATGACTGAGACAGATGTCCTGGATACTTTGAAGGTCTACATTAGGGTCCACATCATTTGTTAGGCAGCCCATGTCAATAAACAGTGGAGGGAGGAGGTAGAAACCATCACTACTAACTTGAGAGTAGCAGAAGAAAAATATTATCCACAGGCGAATATGTCTGAAGAATGTCCTCAGTACCTCACCTTACTTCGTAAGTACAAACTTAATACCATACATACTCAGCAAGCCAAAAGGGCACTTTTCTTCCAACACCAGCTGTTCTGGGAGCAGGGAGAAAAGGCAGGCAGCTCTTAGTTATAAAAAGAAAAATAAGAAAGGAAATGTCCTGATTCTGCACCTTAAGATAGAAGGTGACTCACTGTCTACAAACCCCCACTCATACAAATTCAGCTTTCCAAGACTTCTATAAGTATAGGAGTCTCTGTTCCACCCTGGGGACCCTACCAGATGGAACTTTATGCCAGTTTCTTCACAAAGCAAACTTGCTGCAGATTCCTCCAGATGTGGACACCGAGACAGTGAGCTCCTTTCTACTAAAACAATTACACAAGTGATCAAAGTCTTGGCCAAAGTTAAAATCCCTGGTCCGGATGGGCTAAGTTCGGAGTTTTATGAGCCCTTTGAATCCGTGCTAATACCTCACCTGGTAGACCTATTTCAAGCAATGCACTGCAGGGTTTTAAATAATTGATTAGCAGTTTTTTTTATTGGGACAATACTAACTTTACAGAAAGTATTTATATAGGTTTTCTAGAAGTATTATGTTTGTTAGACACAGTGAGGCAAGTACTATGCATTTTCACGTTTTAGTACTTTTATGAGCAAAATGCTAATCAATTTTTAGAGTTAAATAAAACCCTGCACTGGATGGGTAACCTATCCCACTTGATGCAGGAGGCTGTTATCATGGTCCTCCTCAGAGCCTGCAAAGACAGAGCAATGTGCTCTACCTAGTACAAGGTCTCTCTCTTATGAATGTGGATGTTAAGATACTGGCTAAAGCAATGGCCACGACTGTAGCAGGTTCTGTCATTCATCATTCATAATTCTCAAACAGGATTAATGAAGAGAAAGCAAGGGACTGATAAAGTCAGGCTCTTAGTCCATGTAGTGGAACAAGTACAACATAGACAGACCTCAACAGCACTTATTTGCATAGATGCTGAATAGGCTTTCGACATGGGGGAATGGAACTACCTTATTGAGGTGATGAAGACAGTGGGAAAAGGGCTGAACTTCATCGCTTGGGTAAAATCATATATTCTTCTCCAAAGGCCAGGGTCCTTACCAATGGCCTCATTTCACAATCTGACCCACTCCACCAAGGTATGTGGCAAGGCTGACCCCTCTCCCCTCTGCTGTTCCTAATAGCTATGGAGCCTCTGGGGGCCCAGAGCTATGAGGATGATGGAATTATGGATAAGCATCTAGGTGGAATGAATTCCAAAGCTCTATTTTATGTGGATGACCTCCTCCTTACCATAACACATGTAGACAAATCACTACCTTGGCCATTAGACCACTTGATGGAATTGGGCCATATTTCAGGGCTCAAGCTTAACTGGTCTAAGACAGAGGTCCTCCCCCTCAAGGGGTGTACACAGAACACCTGGCAGGTAGGGGGAAGGTCCCTACTATGTACACCTCTGGGTATCTCATATGTCGGCATGAGCACTGCCCCATAATGGCAAGATCTAGCTATGGCAAACCTTATCCTGCTGATATCTGACCTCTCCCAGGATGTAACCAGATTGAGAAAACTGTCCTGCTCAATCCCATGGAAGACAGCTGCATTTAAGATGATGGCAGTCCCCAGCCTAATGTATTATTTGAGCAACCTCCCCCTCCATCTTCCTCCAAAAGTGTGGAGTCAGATGGACAGACTAATCTCCAACTTCTTGTAGAAGGCAAACTTCCGAGGTTAAGCATGAAACTTTCCTTGGATATAAGCCTACCACATGACCAATGGAGCAAAGCAAGCACTAACTTGGCTGCAGACTGACACTTTCCACATCCCACTCTGGGCTAAGGCTGAGCTGGCACTGTTTGGAGCAGCATCCATTAAGTTGGCCTTCCTGGACCTAATACCCTTATGATAGTAAATAGGACCTACACTAAGGTACTCACGGAGGGCCTGAAGTTAAACCAATGGCGAGATACTGCTCTTGGCAAGCAGGAACCTCCATGGAATAACTCCAAGCTTCAGGTTGGGGCAAAGCCTCGAACTGGAAGGATGTCAGACAAGAGGTATTCAGATCCTCAGCCATTTAGTAGAAGAAATGAGTAGAACACTGAAGTCCTTTGTGCAGCTTAGGCAGGATTTTGACCTGCCTGCCTCAGAACACTGGTGCTTTTTACAGAATAGACATGCCCAGAGCAGGTGACTGGGTCCAGAACATAGGCTCAGGTGCTCAGATATGACTAATATTGTATCCAGCACCCTATGCCAATCTGGGGGAGGGCAACTCATATAAAAATGTACAGGAGCAACACTTGCCAAGATGAGAAACACAGCCAGCCAGAAGGAAACCAGAGCTCTTACTGAATATCACCCCAGATCATTCAGAACAGCGTTGGAGATGGGTCCATACAGGTTACACATTCCCTAGATTCCAATTAAGCCAAAAATAAAAGTCTGGACAGATGGCACAGAATCCCAGACAAACTGGTAAGGAAGGCCCTTCAGATCCCCAATGAATGCTCCATGTGTCATCATTCCCCCAGAGACATTGGCCACATAATATGGAAGAGTCCTCATTTGCAACCCTTCTGGGAAAACATTATTAGGAGAATCAGAACGTTCACATATATTGTGGCACCTGATACCCCAGATCTGTGGTTACTGGGAGTCCCCACCTACTTCCACGGGGTAATACAAATGTCTCACAACTCATACACCAGTTGGCAATGGAGGCCAAGAGGCAGATTCTACTCAGATGACACAAAACAGACCCACTCTCAACAGTAGAGTGGATGGCAGAGGTGTCCAGAACTGCAATGTATTAGCTAGTTATGCATAAGGCTAGGGGAATGGCTACTAAGACAATGACATTTGTGGTCCATGGCTTAACTACCTAGAGGCTACCTCTAGCAGTACTCCACTCGGGTAGGCCCACAGTGGGGGCAGAGGCTGGTGGCATCCTACTCTCCCCCAATCTAAAATAACTCCCCCTGCCCCTCAACTTGCAGTGCTGGCAGACACAGTACTCCCCATGGGGTATATGACCCCACATATGGAACCAGACCTTGAGACAAGAAGGGGAAAATCTGCTTGTCTGTGCTCCATAAATATGCACACCACACTCGTGATTGAAAATGTAATCATCTGTGCAGCACCAGATTGTGCATTGGAGAGGGAGTAATGTGCTCTTGGATGGCCTAATTTTAGTTGCCTTGATGGCGCAGCTGGCAGCACAACCAGAATGGTATTCTGGATGGCCTGGGTTCAAGTCCCAGCTAAGTGATATAGGGATATAAGGCCACTGAAAGGTAATGTTGACATGGTACAATTTGCATACAGAGCAACTTTCTAAAGATCTCATATTTAGAAGTTTATGAGCTAGTTTGTCACATTGAGAGTTGTCTATACAGTGGTAGCATAGTTCTTTTCCTCTACTAGTATCAAATCCTAGCAAGCGGGTGAAGGAAGGTGGGTGATGCTCATCAAAACAAAGGTGCCTGCCCCTGTGAAAACAGCTGACATTCATTCTCTGGTTCAGGGAAGCCTGTCGAGGGCTGCATCAGTTGTGGGAGACTGTTGCCCTGTTCATATTCCCCCCTCCCATTGCCTGTGTTACCGTTGAAGTGGGGTTGGGCCAGAACCTGCCAGACACCTTGCAGACCTGCACTCAGATCCTGCTGGCATTCCTCTCTTTTGGGCCAGATGTGGACAAATGGGCACTATCTGGACACCCATTGGGTGCTGACCTGGCCTGCAGAAGCAGTACCAACTGAGTGCAGGAACACAAGCAGCATTGGGGGAGATGTGAACAGGGGCAACAGTGCAGGCTCCTGACCCAGTGTAAATGCCAGCTGTTTTGTAGGGAAGAAGCCTTTGTGGTGCTGATCAAAATGAAGTCTTCTTCCCTACAAAACAGCTGGCATTCACACTGTGGCTTAGGGAAGCCTGCTGAGAATCTGAGGCTGTGAGGGAGACTGTTGAACTGTTCACATGCCCTGCCCCCAATTGATGCCTGTGGCACCATTCAAGTGGGGTTGGGCCAGAAGCAGCCAGTCCCCTTGTATACCTGCTTTCGGATCCTGGTGGTGTTCCTGTCCTTTGGGCCAGAAGCAGCCAATTGTGGGCACTATCTGTAGTGCAAATCAGAAGCTCACCTGATCTGCTCCAGCTTCACTGATCGGGACTAGGAAGTCAATCAGTGCTCTTCCCACCTATTCCCACAAAAGACTCCTGCTCAGTTGGTCTCTGTACTGCAATTCTCCATGTTAATGAGCTAGTGTACTGCCTAAAACTAATATATTTTAAAAGCAGCCAACCGTTACCTTTTATATCTGAGGTACTTTTTATTTTCCCTTTGTTTAATTAGAATATTGTTTACCTGATGTTGATAGGTGTGATGTGTGGAACAGCTCTTAGCCTGGCAGCTGACATATCTTGCTCCACTGCTCCCCACTACATCATCAGCATTGTAACCTCACTGACTGTGACATTACTGCTACTTAGGAACAGCAAGTGAGAGACTGCCAGGTCATTCACCTATGGTGTCACTGTCAGTGAGATTACAATGCTGATGATGTAGTGTGGGGCAGTAGAGTCAGACATGTCAGTTGCCAGATTGAGAGCCATTCCACACATCCAGCACAATATTGTAACATAGATTACTTTCTGATGAGTAAAAGGTAAAAGAAAAGTACTTCAGAAATAAAAAGTTACAACTGACTACTACTTAAAATTTGTATTATTTTCCTGTCTGCCTGTTCTGGCTCCACTAGCTCTTTAAGAGCCATGACTTAAATGGCATCTTCAACTAGGAGTCTGCCTGGAGTCAGCGTGAAGACAGGTGGCAGGTGGATATGCTGCCCTATGAATCCCTCTACAACCAAGGTACTGATTACTACCTAACTCCCTGCTATTATTGGTATTGAAACCTGTGAGACTGCCACTGATTTATTTTGCAGTGCTAAAAGGACAATTTAACCAAGTGTACTAGCCTGCTGCTGATACCTACAATAAAGGCAACTGGTCCTATGTACATTATAAGGCTTTGCTAAATTAGAGTATCTTTGCTTAACTGACACATACTGCCATATTGTTGCTGTCCTGCTGATTTATATTTTTTCTAATTCGTTGGTAACCAGGAAAGGTCCACTAGGCACAAGTGCTTGTTTTCAGGGGTGAGCCAGGAGCACTGGGAAGGTTATGTGACATGCTCAGAGTCTCACACTATGCAAGTGGATGTTCTGGGAATCAAACCCAGGTCTGCTGGGTGTACCAGACTCACTCACAGCTTGTTACTCTAACTTCTAGCCTATACTGCTAGCTCTAGTAAGTACTGATTACTGTATATTCTTTTTTTTCCTGGGTGGTTTAACACATGTCACGCTTTGATGCTTGTTACTGTTACTCCATATGCTGCTGCAGCTCCTTATATGGGTAGCCAGTAAAATACATTAGTTAGGGTACTGCCTGCATGTCTTCTTAGTGGCCTGTAACTCATCTCTCTAATACTGGTCATTTTTGTCACCTGATTGATGCTGACCCATGTACCTTAAGGCTACACCCTCTCTGGGTGCACCAAATATTCAAGGAGGTCATTTAAATCAGGCCAGGTTACTCCAATTTGGTAAACTGTATTGTCTGAGGTAGGATGGGGCCCAAGGAACTATTAGTGACACTCCTGTCCTTATGTCTACTCTCTTGCATAGACTCCTTACTGGCTTCTCTACCCTATCTGTCATAATGGCAACAGAATATCCTCTCCCAACCTTCTGATTTTGTTGGGCCCCCTGCTGCATATTCCACACATTTCTTGGCTCCATATGGTCACTTCTACATGGTCTCATACCATTGCCAGAGACCTCTGGGCTACAAATATGCCCCTAGTTAGCTAGTGAGTAGCTAGGGTATTATTGTTGTCTATTCTTCTTTTAGCTGGAGACATAGGGCCCAATTTTCAAAAGGTCAGGACTGATACAAGGGGCTTGCAGTAAGGAGAAATGGCACAAATGGCTTCTTGCTCTGAACTTTGCACCAGTCCTGATTTTTTTAAGGGACCATGCACCACTGGGGGGGACTGCCATGCCAACCAGGCTTGTGCCATCCTTGCATTGGTCACACTGGTGTGGCATGGAGGAAGGGGGATTGTGCTGGGGTATTGCTGAAATGTGCCTTACATTGGGATTTTGCAAGCCCCCCCACAGGAGTGCAAGGACCCTGCAGTTAGACTTGCCCAGAGCTGGTCTAAGCTGCTGTGTGCCATTGCTGCAGCCCTTGCTGCATGGGGGAAGACCCTGTCCATCCTTGGGAAGGTGCCCAGACAGCCCCCAACACCTGCCAGACCACCACTGGAGCAGTCTGTGGTCTGTGGTAGGTGAGAGCCCACAACCCTCCCCTGTGTCACTGCTGTGTCCATCCCCCCATGGACCTCAGGTCCCCCCATTGGTCCTAGTTGTCACCCCTTCTCTCCCAGCCTGACCCATCCCACCAATTCATGAGTCAAGGCATCCTCTGTATGACCTGTCAGCCACTGGCATGACCTGCCGTCAGGTTCCCATCCCATGCCACTAATGCAGCAAGCCTGTGCCACAGGTTGTGGCAGTCCCCTTCCATGCTCGGTTTGGTCAGCGCACAGGTTAGCTTTCAGAAAACTTGAGAAGTTTGGTGCTGGGACCCTCTTCTTGTAAAATCTTGTGCAGGGTCCTTGGCACAACCGAATTTGTTGTAGGAAGTGGTTTCCACAGAATGCACCAATCTAAATCGGCTTTTTAAAATCAAGCCCATAGAACCCAACCCTTGCTCTCTTTTACTGTCCTACACTGATCCCAATTGGACTAGTAACTGGGGACTAAAGGTTTACCACATGAATTTAGAGGGTATCAGGAAAAAGATTCCTGACCTAGACATTTGGAGTGCTCTATGTAAACGATGTCTTAGTTGTTTCAGAAACCTGGCTAAAACCCAGAGTCCTTCCACACAAAATGGCCATCTCTGGGTACTTTGCATTCAGAAAGGACTGTGCTAACAGAAACAATGAGGTATTTTGATATATGCAAGGGCCTCACTCCTTGTGAGTGAAATCCTAATGGTATCCCCAGTTTATTCCTTATTTGAGTGTATATTTGTAAAACTGCTTCTGGGAGGTACTAAATCCCTTATAATCAACTGTGTCTACAACCCAAACATTAGTGACATGGCCTGCTTTTGAAGAATTCCTTGACTGTCTAGAGAATATTGAAAAGGTGGAGTTGATCGTACTTGGGGACTTCATTCTTTATTAGTTTGACAGAGGTGAAAGTAATTTTAAATCTCCTCTTGCTGAGGTCAGTCTAAACCAGGGTGTTAATGAGCCTACTCATTTCAGTATGAAGTTGGTTAATCACTCCCTACTAGACTTGCTTCTAGTCAATAAGTGTGATAGCGTCACGGTAGTCATCACACTCAGTGACCACTCACCCAGTTACTGAGTCTGGAGAAACTGTTCTTCTTGACCCCCCAATGATCTATTATGGTTAGGGATTACCTTCATCTTGATGGTAATGCCTTCCCTACAGACCTTGCCTCAGTAGAATGAGGTGACCCATGTAGGAGTAGAAATGTAAATGTGGCATTGACATTTCTTGTTAACAGCTTCCTGAGCGTGGTAAATATTCATGTACCTTTGGTCCAGAGGCATATCAAGGGCCTATGTTCAAAATGGCTTACCCCAGCCCTCTGTCAGTTAATGAAACAATGGGACTCAGCATGAACCAAGTATATATCTACTGGGCTGGCACAGGATTGGCAACAGTACCATTCCCTGAGAAACTCATGTAAAGGCAGTCTCAAATGGGCTGAGGTAAACTATATCAAAAATTTGCAGCCTAAAAACCTTCATGACCTAAAGAGGTACTAGTCACAAATCAACTGCCTCCTAAAGGGTAGAACCAGTGCACCCTCAGGTGATATCCACTCCAGTGGTAAAACAGTAAATGACCCCACTGTTTAACAGGTTCTTCAAAGACCTGGACAGCTTTACCATCACCCTGGGCACTCCCTCCCTCCCAGTGGTCCACCCATCTTGGCTCCTCAGACTCCTGCTAAACTAACCAGAATTCCATTTCAAACCATACTCTAATAAGGAGGTCCTAGATCTCCTATTGGTCTTAAAGTAAGGACAGCTCACCTGGACATGGTAATCTTGAAGCCAGACTCCTTAGGTTTGGTGCCCCCATACTTGATGGTCCTATTGTGTCTCTATTCAAGATGACCCTCCAGCAGGGGGACTTACCCAATATCTGGAAAATTGTGCATGTAGTTACAGTACTCAAATGGGGGGGGGGGACAAAGCAGCCCACATCTTTGCTGTGTTCCCTGGCCAAGATCTAGGAAAGACTGACATGCAATCAGCTACAGAAGTATCTTGAGATGTACACTGTCCCAGGAGAGGTCTAGCACGTCTTCAGGAAACAGCATGGTACTGATACTGCCCTAGTTTGCCTCAAATCCAATCTCTTTTATGCTATACTATACAGGTTGGGCAAGCCACTTAGCTGTTTTGTGGCTCTTACCAAGTAGTTTGTCCTTGTGAACTATTACCTTCTGTTAGATAAATGAATGGGCTTAGGCTTCGATCACTACTCATGTCTGTGGTTTCAAGATAATTTTGTGGGCCACAAGCAGCTTGTGAAATGGGAGGTAGAAGGTCCTTCCTGGTGCACCTCAGGGCTCAGTTTTTGGTCCCATATTGTTCTCACTGTTTATTAATGGTCTGACTGATAACTGTGGTGATACAAAAATCTTTCTGTATGCTGGTGATGTGGAGGTGTATAGGTCTGATCTCAACCCTCTTCTGATTCTGTAGTTTCAGTTCAATTTACTTACATTGAACACAAAAAAATAATGCTCTACTCTTTATAAGTCATAGACTGAATCCTAACAGACAAAACATACTCAGCATCCATGCTGTGTCAGGTACATGCATTGAAATTGTGTCACATTAAAATATTTGGGAATCCAGCTTGATCAGGAGCTTTCCCTTAGGTCACATATTGAAGGAATGGTCAGAACTCTAAATTAGAAACTGGATCTGCTAAAAAGGTTGCATACCTATATCATCAAGATTATATGGCCAGATTATCATTCACTGACAGCACCCTCATACCTGCCATTACCTGTGCAGCACAGCTACCCTCACTGGTCAACGAGCCTGAACTATCCATTTTAAAGTTATCTTACATCTGCATCTCTTGCTTTGCTGCTGATGCCAGCAACAGAGAACATCACTGCAGGACTTTTTCTATGTTAACCTGGGATCCTCTGAAAAGGAGGCCACATTACTCTGTACTGTGTATGGCCTATAAATTCCTGTATTTGCACCCTCAAAATCTGCATGGGTTAATGGGGTCAAGCCACACAGAAGGAATCTTTAATCCACTACACTACAACTAGCAATGGTACCATGGTCACTCGCTGCTGCTGGTCAATGATCTTTTGCTGCAGTGGTGTCTGGGCTGTAGAATGATCTCCTCCCATAAAGTCCTGGAATGCCACATCTTTATTATCCTTTATACCCTACTACAAGGAGCTTGTGAACAGGAGCAGTTCTTATGACTGCTACTACTATCTACTGTCACTAAATATTTCTCTTACTGGCTTTATCTGTTGTTCTGTAAGCCAATATGACAGCTGCGTATTTTCCTGTAACTAATATCTGACCTGTGCACATATTCTTGCTTATTGCAAATCCTGTGTATTCACTGTATGAGTATTGCCTGTTCCATTGTTTGTAATTAATTCCAGGTCATTCCTCAAAAAAAGACAGTTTGTCTCAATGAGCCTACCCGGTTACCAAAATCAAACAAATAAAAATTGTCATGACCATATACTGCAGATACAGATGGTATCACCTCACTGTTGTTTACAAATGCACACACCTCGTTGTTTTGTTTAGTTTTAACACTGGGGTAGTATGCATAGTTTTTAGAACTAGCACTCAAGGATTGCATGTTAAACAGACACCTAGACTGGTTGATATTCAACTCTTTTTCCCTCTTTAACAGATTTCTCTCTTTTTTCCCTGTTTGCTTCAGAGAGGTATGAAACATAATTGCACAATATACATGTGCATGATTCAAGTTCTTCAAAACATTTATCTAGCATGATCTTGTCACTCTAGCATGAAGCATATGCAGTTTCTGTGTTTATATCTGTTCATTTTGATATTAGAGGAACTCAAACACACTTCCTATTTGTTAATTGCATTCTTGCTTTAGTATGTACATCCATGGGGGCAACCCCGGCTAGGCATGTAAGAACTGTATAATACCATTGTGAATCAACTTGTACTTGGGGTTATTGGAAACTCAATAAAAATCACTGATTTTATTGTAAAACATATGAGTTTATATATTTCAGAGCACATGAGGGAATGTGGCCAGCATACAGTAATATGGGAAGAAGTGTGCTATTTGCCATGGCTAGTCATGTGTCCTTAATGAGTTAGGAATTTAATTGGTAAAGGAGTCCAATTTTTGGGTGTGAAGACGTGGATATATTATCCACATTGGTTTTGAAAGACACTTACTGTTCCAAATCAACACCATGGTACTTTAAAGACTCATCCACTTCGATGTGTGATCCTTGACATATAGCATTATCAAATGCCACTTACTGTTTTCAGGTATCTGGTACCAAATAATACTTGAATTCTGAACCAACTTATTAGCAAGAAACCATTCTTCTAACTTTCTGAAGTCATCAGCAAGTTGGCTGCTACTTTGATTAACAACATTTGAGCTTTTATATGTAACCCCCTTGTTACCCGGGGTTACTAGAATCCCAGTAAGACCTAGTGGTAGGCAGGGAAGGCAGCTTGTGAAACTCCAGTTAAATGGGTTTCACACTGTCTCACTCTGTTCTCAGTCTCAGCTGAGACTGAGGGATGACATCACTATAGAACAATCGCAGCTGCATGAGCCACAATGGAATCTGCAGCAGGGAGTTGTAGTAGAATGTTGGGAGGTTTGAACAGTAGTCTGTAAGTCAGTTGGAGTTTGGAGCTTGTAGACAGAGGAGCACAGCAGCTCTGTGTTAGGCTCTTGGAGCCTCAGCCCTGACATAGGGCTACATTTAGGAAAAAGGTGTGTGTTTCCACCTAAAGAGAGACACAGAAGCTAGTTTTAAAGTGGTAGAGACCGCTGAATTGGGTCTCAGTGCCCCATCCCTCAGGGGATGGGGCAGGGAAGGTTAGCCTGCATATTCCAGGGGCAGCCCTCTGGCTACTGCTAGTGGAGAAACTGCCTTATTTGGTCCAAGAGTTTTGGGAAACAAGAAGATTTCGTGATTTGCCTGTGGGGCACCTGCAACCGGAGGGTGAGTTCTGCTCTTTCTAAAGGGCCCATGTTTTCACCCTGGGACTTGTGTAAAAGTGGGGATTGGACTACTGAAGTAGTGGGAGGCCTAGAGTAAGTGTCGCTTAGCCAAAAAGTAATTGTATGTTCAAGTCTAGCACATAGGGGAAGTCAAGACACGTAGAGGAGATGTGACATACCTCTACCCAGTAATCCACATTGCCAAGCTTTCAGAAAAGAGTTGTTTAGTATCCAGAGAAATGGCCAGGTATGGATTGCGGGAGCTGGAGGTGGGAGACCCCCCATCTTTAGTGACCAGGTCCACCTCTACGGATTTGCTCTGTGGATTTCTACTTTGCCTCATGCACTTGGCTAGTGATGAGGGAAGTACCCAGACATGGGATTGGAAGGAAAATTCCCTCTAGGAGTCGAAGGCTCCAAGGTGGTTTGGGGAGCCACCAATTGGAAAACTGGTTCATTCCCATAATGGACCGTGGCTCAAGTGGCCGGCGGGGGAGCTGGGCCACTGGGGAAAACCCAAGTAGTGTACAAGTCGGGCTGTGCACCCAAAGCTGCGTGCAAGTCCAGGCTGTGTGCCTGGTGGGTTTAGACCCTGAGGGCTGGAAATGTGAAGAAGTGTTCTGTTGTCTCTAATCTGCATTACCAGGAATGTAGCCCCATGGGGGTCCATCTATGCTTTGTTTGTTCAGCTTGGATATGAATAAAAGCCGCACTGTAGAATACCATTCCTGGTTTTGGACATTACAGTTATTGCTTCCTGTGTTTGGATTTACTTGGGTGCCCCTGTGCAGAGTAGCCAAACCTAGGCCCCCTGTGCCGAGTAACCTTATCCTCCCTGAACCCAGTCCCCACCAGGTACTGCTGTCAGCTTCAACAGCATGCCACCTGTCATTTTGCAAAAAGGCAGGGGTCCGGTGGCTACATATATAAGACAGTGTCATCAGTTTACATCTCCAATTTGGCCCCACCACAGTTCCCTGGCATATCATTTACAAATAGGGGGAAAAGTAAAACACCCTACATTGAGCCTTGGTGGATGTTCTCTATGATGGGTCCTTGCAATGATTGGACACCCTTGCACATCAAATACCCTATCCTATACACCAAGTAGTGAGTAAACCAGCAACAGGAAAGAACATTAAGACCTAGGTGTTGCAGTTTAACTAACAAGAGGATGTGGCTGACTAAATTAAAAGCTTTTATGAGGTCTATAAACACACACCAGTCATTAAACCTTTATCCATAGCCCCAAAGATATCAAAGGACAGTCTTACCAGGGCAGTGTTGGCCCCATTGGGTTTCATAAAGCCATGCTGCTTGTCAGTCAGTATGTGATGCTTCTTCAGTTACTGTTGGAGCTGAATGTGAACCAACACTCTTGCCTGTACATTGGCTAGGAAACTTAGACGTGAGATGGGACAGTAGTTCTTCCCTGGTTCCTTGGGACCACCATTATATACAGGAACCACCAAGGCCACCTTTCACCTCTCAAAGATTTAGCCCTCTAGTAGAGATTTACTGGAGAGGATTTTGATGGAAAAGACAAGGACTGGGCCAGCTAATTTAATTTAGGCTCTAGTTTGTCAAACCCAGCCAATCTTTCAATTTTTAACTGGCCCAAATGGGTTAACACCTTCTTCTATGAGATAAGGCAGAAATTAAATTCAGGGGATCACCTCCTGGTATAATGTTGGATCTGGGGGGTTTGGAGGCTCAGAGGTAGGAGGTTTGAACTTATCTACATCTGTTAAAAGCCATTAAAAGTAATGGCAGTACCCAAGGGGTCATTGTAAAGCTTACCATCAGCCACTATATCTTGTTCAAGGGGACCAGCACAGACCTTTAAGAGAGTTAATTTGTGCCCAGAAATTCTAAAGGTCAGATAGTTTTTGGTTTTTTCTGTAGGTCTCAAGTGTATTTTCTTTTAGCATTTTTAAAGTTAATTTTACAAGCATTACTAGCATTACTTAGTTCACTGTAACTGTGCCAGTCAGCCATGAGGCCAGATGATTTAAAAGGTATTATCTCTACTTCTCATGCTTTCTAAAATCACTACTAAGGCTAGTGATTTAAATAATGAAATTCCATTTTCAGGACTTGCAGTTCCAGGAACTGCAATGGTGATTGTTAGCCTAATTTCTGCATCTTACTGGGATTTTACTGTCATTCTTTTAGTATATGTTTAAATAATTAGAATAAATAAAGTCTTAATTTACAGAGCATTAAATGGGCAGAGGGTGAAGGTGAAAAGGCAGAGATACTAAACAAATATTTTTTGCTCAGTATTTACAAATGAAGAGGGGGAGGTACCTAAAACAAACAATAGAAACACTCTGGATACAGAAGTTGATTCCAGCCCATTTACAGAAGAAAGGGTTCTGAAAGGTGGACAAAGCAATGGGGCCTGATGGGATTCATCCCAGAATTCTAAAAGAACTAAGGGTAGAACTAGTGACACCACTGACTACCCTCTTTAACAAATCATGGGAGGATGGGGTGGTACCCGAGGACGGGAGGAGGGCAGATGTGATTCCCCTTCACAAAAGTGGGAGCAGGGCAGAAGCAGGAAACTACAGACCTGTTAGTTTAACCTCAGTGATAGGGAAAATGATGAAATCACTTCTGAAGGAAAGAATTGTTGAGTACCTAGAGGCCAGAGGGGTAAAGGACCCAAGGCAGCATGGATTCACAGTAGGAAGGTCATGCCAGATGAATCTAATAGATTTCTTTCACTGGGTGACCAAAGTAGTAGATCGGGGGCAGTGGACATGGCCTACCTAGACTTTAGCAAGGCATTTGACTCAGTCCCACACAAAAGATTAATATACAAGTTAACCAGCCTGGGAGTGGGTCCCTAGATAATAGCCTGTGTAAAGAATTGGCTGGAGAACAGGACACAGAGGGTAATAGTAAATGCAGTCCACTCTGAAGAAAGAGGGGTTACTAGTGGGGTACTGCAGGGTTCAGTATTAGGCCTGGTCCTCTTCAATGTCTTTATAAGAGACATTGCAGAGGGACTGGAAGGAAAAGTATTTCTCTTTGCAGATGGCACAAAGATCTGCAACAGAGTTGATGCTCTAGGTGGGGTGGAAAGGATGAGAAGGGACATGGCAGGTTAGAGGAATGGTCAAATGTATGGCAGCTTAAATTCAATGCAAAGAAGTGCAGGTAATGCCTGGAAACAAAAACCAGGAAGAGCACACACAATGGGAGGCGAGATAGTAACCACAACTAAAAATGGAAAGGACCTGGTAGTCATATCAGATGACTTAAAGGTGGGCAAGCAATGTGAAAGAGCAGTAAGGAGGGCTGGGGGGATACTGGGATGCATAGGGAGAGGCATCACCAGTAGAAAACAGGAAGTTGTTATCCCTCTGTACAGGCAGCTGGTGAGACCCCATTTGGAGTACTGTGTGCAGTTCTGGAGACCCAATCTCCACAAGGACATAGACAAGATGGAAGCTGTCCAGAGGAGGGCAACTAAAATGGTGCAGGGTCTGCACCAGAAGACTAAAGGAGCTTAATATGTATAGCCTCGAGGAAAGGAGGGAGAGGGGGTACATGATAGAAACTTTCAAGTACCTCAAGGGAATCAACAAAGTCCAAGAGGGTTGCGTCTTTCAAAAAAAGAGGTGTGCAAGAACAAGGTGTCACAATTTGAAGATAGAGGAGGGTGGTTCAGAGGTAATGTAAGGAAGTATTTTTTCACAGAGAGGGTTGTGGATGCATGGAACAGCCTTCTGGAGGAGGTTGTGGAGTCAAAAACAGTGGTTGAATTCAAGCATGCATGGGACAGTCATAAGGCGATTCTGGGGGGGGGGCAGAAAGAAGTAGGCCGCTGGTTAATTAGGATCTGCAGCTTATCCATTAGGTAGGAAAATGGGCAGACTGGGTGGGCCAAGCGGTCCTTATCTGCTGTCAAATTCTATGTTTGTATGTTAAAGCAAATTTAAAATAGTATGGGAAGCAAGTACATAATAAGAAAGATACAAGTTCTGTAGCTCTGCTGATCTGGTCTAAAATGCCAAATTCTGTGAAATTCTTTGTTTTTACCAGTGTGTAGGTCATCCAAATTCTAGAATTTTACTAGGTTTTCTGGAAAAACTGAAAAACAGTGGCCTTGATCACTATCCATCAATTTAGAACAATGCCATTTACCACTTAACTGTTTGAAGAAGTATGTTTGTTAGTAACTAAGATAAAACCAATAATGAAGAAATCCAGGGCATAGTCAATATTAAAAAGATCTCTCAACTGTGGCCCAGTGGATTTTGGAGAGACTGGTCAGGAAGAAACAAGCATCACATTTGGAATTTGGCACAGGAAGGACTCTTGGCAGTAGCTTGGGGTGTTATTCTTCTAAATACCAAAGATTTGGGAGTGGTCCCTAGTGAGTCAGCAGATATACCTGCAGCTCAGATTTTATCAGGTTTAATGACTAGTACCCAGCTGAGAAGATATATTGTAGGGGAGCGGTTGCGCCGCTATAGTTAGGGCTCAACCTTCACTTCTATGTTAAACTTGAAATTTTGCACATCTATAACTTCAAACCATTCAGGTGATGTGCATGACATTTTGCCTGCACATCAGGGACCACTTATTACTTGATGTGGTGAGTTTCGTTGTGGCCAGATGTGTGGGTGCAGAGATACAGAGTGTCAAAAAATTTGAAAATTACTGTTTTGGTTTTTTCCAAATTCTTTGTCACACCACTGTGCAAACAACGTGTGGAATTTTGGTATAACATTTTTAGGGTAGAACGGTCTTGGGTCACACATGTGCCTTTGAAGATTTGTTTAAAAATGTTAATCCATTCCAAAGTTATTAAATTTCAAATTTTCACATTAATTCATAAGGGTGCAGTTACTGTACTGTAGATGTGAGCCCAAAGAAAGGATTCTTTATTGCAAATGCGGAATCAGTTTTCACAGACGTGGGATCCTCTGCAGCAAATGCTGAATCTTTTTCCATGCTGCCACCATCTTGTTTTCAGTTAGCGGTGACAAGAAGATTGACTAAAAAAAGTACACAACAGTTGTCATTACCTAATTGGGACCCATACAGTTTGATTCTGGGGTTGGTTTTTCAGTAAGTTACTTAGAAATGTGTTTTTTTTTTGTTTGTTTTTTTAACCCCCCCCCCCCGACAGTTCAGAAATAGTTATTGATCTTGGTCTGAAATGTTCAGGGTACAAGGGGCTTGCCATACAGATGTGCCTTTTGCTGGTTTCATGAAAATATATTAATTTGGTGTCCAGTTACACAGGTTTCAAATTTTGATGCACTTTCTATAGAATGACATTGCAACATGAGGTGTTTTTTGGCACTGCACACTACGGGATGGAAGTGCATGGCCCAGAGGGTCCTGTGCTCTCACAGGCAAATACAGATACCACTAAGCTATCTCAAAAATTATGCATGGATGCTCATGCAAATATGGAAATAGAAACAGAGAAACATAACATTTGCCAGCAGTTAAGGACTGCCTGGCCCACCTAGTCTGCCCATTTTGCCTACCTACTTCATATATTGCAGACACTAGTTGATCTGAGGCTTTCCCTCTCTTTCCTATCACTAGGGTTCCCTTATGTTTATCCCATGCTTTCTTAAATTCCCGCACCATATTCACCCCACCACCTCCATAGGGTGGCTGTTTCATGCATTCACCACCCTTTCCATGAAGAAATACATTCTGATAATGCAAGTGAAGCAAACATGACAAGAGAGTTAGTGACTGCATGTCATACAAAACAAGCACTTGTCAATGCCGAATGTTTGCTTGCTGGCATTGGCAGTGGTAGTGTAGAAGTTACAGAGCTGCATAATAGGAATGGCTGTGAAGTATTGAACTAAAGCCAACCCCACCACCACCCTGCAGAGAGAGACAGGCATTGGGGTGTGCCTTTGGGTTGTCAGGCATAACGGCCACGCCATTTCACCACACCCCACCCTGCAGAGACTGACAAGTGTCACGGTGTTCCTTGGGGTCTTTGGCCCTTATGCGCACCCCATTCCATTAGGAAATACGGTGAGATGGGTGCAATATAGGAGAATGGGGTGAACTTTGGGGCCAAAGAGTCCAAGGCATACCTCGATGCCTCTCACTGGCTGCAGGGTGTGGAATGGTATAAGCATTACAGGCAAGAATCCCAAGTCACACCCCTGATGCCTGTCATTCTCTACAGGATTGGGCATTATGATTGGAAACCCTAATACCTCAGGCATTTGTTGGTATTTTCACTCCAAATTTTCAACATGTTTTTTTTGTGACCCCACCTCATGAACAGGGGGAATATCAGTTTGTTAGCCGAAAACTGCTTATGCACAGCGACTACGGCATTTAGCACCACAGGTGCAAAAACATTCCGAACAGGATGTAAAAAATGACAGCTGTACTGTTCATGGGGAGTGTAAAATGGCAATGTTGCAAATCTGCAGTAAAATATAAAAAAAATGGTGAAGTGATGAGCGTACATAGAAACTGTGCAACGACACCTGTGATATAATTAGGTTGGGGATTTTTACAGCAGATTGTCAACTCAGGCATTTGGTGCCTCCGATCATGAACAGTGTCACTGTGATTTTCTTTATCTGTCGAACAATGATTCCCACAGCGACCATCGATTCTCTGCGCTGAAAGTAATGAAAACACACCGGCCATGTTGTGAAAAATGACAGCTGTACTGTTCATAAGGAAGTGTAATAAAATGGCTATGTTGAAAATCTGGAGTGAAAATATTAAATTCGCAAACTTACGAGCATGCATAGGAACTGTGCAACGCACGTTCATAAAACAGTCACTTTTTGGAATTTTTTCACCAAATTTTCAACATAGCCATTTTAAGACCTCTGCTCATGAACAGTGTCACTGTGATTTTCTTAATGTGTCCCGTACATTGATTTTGCACACTGACTGAGCCATTGTGCGCTAGATGGGCGGAAACACGTTTTGGGTGAGATGTGAAAAATGACAGCTGTACTGCTCATAAGAAGGTGTGGTAAAATGGCAATGTTGAAAATTTGGAGTGAAAATATTGAAAATTTGTGAACTTACGAGCGTGCGTAGGAACTGTACAACACATGCTCATAAAACAGTCATTTTTTGGAATTTTTTCACCAAATTTTCAACATAGCCATTTTAAGACCTCTGCTCATGAACAGTGTTAGTGTGATTTTCTTAATGTGTTCCATACATTGATTTCACACACCGAATGCGCCATTGTGCGCTACATGGGCGGAAACACATTTTGGGTGAGATGTGAAAAATGGTTCATAAGAAGGTGTAGTAAAATGGCAATGTTGAAAATCTGGAGTGAAAATATTGAAAATTCGTGAACTTACGCGCGTACGTAGGAACTGTACAACACACGCTCGTAAAACGGTCATTTTTAGGAATTTTTCCACCAAATTTTCAAAATAGTCTTTTTGAGAGCCCACCTTATGAACACTGCAGTGTTGTTTCGTTAATCATTCTGGAAAGGTGATTTCGCGCAGTGGCTGCAAAATCACCCTTTGGGCCCGAGTAACGCCATGACAGTGCAAGAATTCATGAGGAGGGGTCCCAAAAGCCCCATGTTGAAAATTTGGTGCAAAAATTCCAGAAAATGCCTGAGATATGCAATAAAGTTGAAAAACCCTTATCTATCCCGTTATACAGCTTACCAGCTTTTCTTCAGTTCGCGGTCAGCTTTGAAGAGTGCAGACGTGTTCCCGGTCCACTGAATATCGTCGCGCCGAACTCCGGAGGTAAGTATGGGGTGGAGGGGTGTGGGGAGGTAGGGTGCACAGTGGGTGGGTGCGGGTTGTGGGGGTAGGGAGACTATGTGGGACCGTTTTTTCTTTTCAGGGTTTTTTTTTTAAAAGATGCATGGACGTTTGCCACACTGGGGCGGGTTCCCAGCATGGCACAAGGATGGCTGGGGTGTGGAAGCCGACGGATTGGGTACCCCATCGGCTATAGCATCAGTTGCCACGCTTGGGGTGGGTTCTCAGCGTGGCACCCTGTACTTCGGGTGGGGGAAGGACAGTGGAGCTGATGGGGATTGGGCACCCCAGTGGCTATCGATAACTGCCATGCTGGGGTGGCACCAGCGTTGCATTTGGAAGGCTTTGGGGAAGCGCAGCACAGCCGATGGGGATTGGGCACCCTTCGGCTATAGAGTGTGCGCAAAGTAACCAGTATGTGTGCGCATGTATGTGTGTGTGTAGCAGGACTCCGCGATGAGCAGGCAATATCTTATCGCTGCTCACTGAAGCGTAGCTCCCCCTTTCAACCGTACGCCACTGCATTTTGGAGCTTGTCATAGACAGCTCCAGCATGCATTGGAGGACAGGGGCCGCGCCTCCCAACACACTGACTGAATTGGAAGAGGGGGTGACACACCTCCGAAAACTCTGATGATGGCAGTATGTTTCTTGCACATTCGTGCAAGCAAACATAAAAATTAAAAGTGGACCCTCTTCCTGCAGATAATAGGCATTCAGTTGCTCCTTGAGGTCAGTCTTTTTTTAAATAACAATTACATAAAGGCAACTCAAAAGATTACATACATATGAACATATGAAGAAGCCAGGAGAAGATGATCATTTGGTCTATCAAGTCTGCTTGTATTGCAGGGTCCACAGCTTGATCTAATATCCCTGCCCTCCCTTCCCACTCCTCCCATCCTCCCTACTCATGATCATTACCTTCCGCCATGCCTACCCTAGCCTCTCTTAAAGCTGCCCACTGTCTTCAATGAGATGACCTCTTCCTGTAGCACATTCCAAGTGTCCACCACCCTCTCTGTGAAGAAGTGCTTCCTGACCTCCCTCCTAAACCTCCCACCCTCCAGCTTAACACTGTGCCATGTTATGGTTGACACTCAGCTTAAAAAGACTTTGCTTATCAACCTTATTTATCCCTTTCAAGTACTTGATGGTCCCAATCATGTTCCCTTTCTCTCTCTCCTCTCTTCCAGGGAGTACATGTTCAGTGACCACAACCTCCCCTCATATGCCTTACCCTGCTGACCTGCAGTAATCTTTGTAGCCCTCCTCTGGACCTTCTCCAGCAGGTTAATGTCCTTTTTGAGGCGTGAGCTCCAGTACTGAACTCCATACTGTAGATGTGGCCTTACCAGTGACCTCTAAAAGGGCAGTATAACCTCCTTTCTCCTACTATTGATCAAATTCATGTTATGATTAAATTAATGTTGAATATACTATGCTATTAACAATTCATCATTACACTAATATAGGTATTAAAAAGAAGATGCCCACATTCTGTAAATTTCTCTTTTGGTGCACTTCACAGAAGAAGCACCCAATTGTGCTGTTAGGTCTTATTGACAAAATTAAATGAAATACCATGGCATTGAAATAAAGACACTAGATGCAACAATCACACATATGAGTTATAAAGACCCTCTTGGCTGTAACAAACAATATACCAGATTGTTTATTAATTTTTAAAAGGCTATTTGAATATCTAACTTGTCATTTCACCTTTAATATCCTAAAAGTGGACTGGGGTTCCCACCCCCTGTACTACTTGCCCTCTCCCCTCCCCTTCAGGTCATTATTTTCCTTAAGCCCCCCCCCTTTTATTTTATGGATGATGTATTCCCAGATATTATTATTTTGTAAGCAGCCAGAATTTCCACAGTTATGCAGCTACAGCTTAATTATTTTGATCTTTGCTACTAGTTATACCCTGCTTCTGAGTTGATTGCCCCCTTTTTCAATTGGGTTATTTCAGGTCAGTGATTGTCATTGAATTCCTTCCTTCCTTTTTAAAATGAATAATGTTGTATTCTCAGTATCTGGGTTACCTTCCCCTTTTTATGTTGATTTCATGCATGCACAATAAACATATTGCAGCAGCTTGCTGCAGAAGCAGGTTGTGGAGGCGTGGCACTGTTGTGGCCAGTGCCCCCACAGCCTTTGGAGGCTTGGCCTGCTTTTCCCAATGGGGTGGCATGCTGCTGCTGACACTAGTTCAGCCAGTGTGCCAAAACCTTGTAAGGTTTCAGCTGCTGCAATCAGGGCCACCTCGTCATTGCAGTGTAAACCATTCCGCTGCATTGAGGGAGCGACCCATCATTGCTGGGAGGAACCTTGTTACTGTGATATTGTTTGTGAACTTGGCGGTGGCTTGCCACAGTGTTCATAAACAATTTTAGGCACTCCCACTGCTGAGGGGGTGCCCAATCCCCCTTGGCAGCATGTGCCCCCCCGCTGTGTTTGTTTGCTGACATTCATGTTGCCAATGGGGGAGCCCACTTCCCATTGGCATTATGTCCCCCCTACCTGTTTCATTTGCCGATGGGGGAGCCCACTCCCTATCTGCATAATGCCCCCAAAACATGCAGTACAGTTGTGTCAGTGGGGGTGCCCAATCCTCCATTGGCTAGAGCTGCCACCCCAAGAAAAACCCTCTGTTGGTACACTGGGAGCCCACCCCAGTGTGCCAAGTGGCCCTGTTTAAAAAAAAAAAAAAAAAAAGTCCCGCAATTTATTATTATTTTTTTTTTAACCTGTCGAAAAAGAAAACTGTCCCTCATGGTCTCCCTGCCCCCTCCCACAACCCACACCAACCCTCTGCTCACCCTGCCTCCCCACACCCCGTCACCCCATACTTAGCTGCGGAGTCTGAAGCGACGATCTTCGGTGGACCGGGAACACATCTGCACTCTTCAAATCTGACTGTGAACTGAAGAGTTACTGCAGAGTATGTCCCTTCTGGGGCTGGTGCAGTTTGTCGGTGAGCCTACTCACCAGGATGGCCACACACTGGACCTGGTGTTCTCACTGGGACTTGAGATCGCTAATTTTGATGTTAATCGAGTGGCTTGTTCTGATCATTGCACGGTGAAGTTCATGTTTAGTGCTCCTGTCATGAATTCTTCCCCTCCTGAGATATTTCGCTGCCGCCCGTTAAAAGATCTGACCCCTGAGGGTTATTTGGCGGCAGTTGATCTATCAAGGGTGGATGATGCATGCGTCGGAGCAGTTGACGCTGGGGTAGACACCTATAATGAGGTGCTATCTGGCGCCATTGACTCCCTCGCACCTGTCCATGTACGACCCAGAACTTCTTACCTGAGGTCACCTTGGTATGATAGCGATCTCAGGGAAATGAAGAAGCTGGGTAGGAGATTAGAGCATCGCTGGAGGAAATCCTGTCTGGGGGATGACAAACTGGTCCTATGTGTGCATTATTGCGCATATCAGGAGGCAATCAACCAAAAGAAGACAATATTTTTGTCTCGGGAGATTGCTGCTGGGAGAAGCCGACCAGCCTCACTTTTCTGGATTGTTGATAGACTTCTTCATCCACTCTGTCTTCAACCCGGAAGAGTTTCCTTGAATGAGGATTGTGAGGAATTTGCTCGGTTTTTCTCGGACAGGGTGTCTGCGATCCGGCGGGAGGTCTCCTCAGCCAGTAATATCATTGCTGTCAGTGGTCACCAGTTGTGTTCTAAGAGCACTCTCTCGAGGTGGGGGGATTTTAGGCCAGTGGAGGTTCATGAGGTCATTGAGATAGCAGCCAACTTGAGGTATACCTCTTGTGAACTGGACCCCGTGCCAACGTGCTTCTTGATGAGGTGCATTGATACTGTTGGCCCGGTGTTTGCCCTGATTGTCTGGTGCTCCTTGAGTCAGGGTGTCTTTCCAGATGCCTTGAAGGAGGCTCTGGTGAGACCCCTCTTAAAGAAAGCTTCTCTGGACCCAGAGATCAGGGCAAATTACCGTCCTATCTCAAATCTTCCATTTCTGGGAAAGGTTATTGAAAAGGTGGTATCGCTTCAGTTGGGGGAATATCTCATGACCCACGAGTTGTATGATCCCTTCCAGTCAGCTTTTCGGCCAGACATAACACTGAAACTGCATTAGTTCGGTGCAAATGACTTCTCAGGGCTAGAGATCGGGGGACAAGACAATTCTTGTTCTCCTTGATCTCTCTTCAACATTGATACTGTGGACCATTGTGTGTTGCTTTTCCGCCTGAGGGAGTTATGCGGACTCACATTGTTATCAAATGGTTTGAGTCATTTCTTACAACAGGAGGCAGCGGGTTGTGATGGGTAATTTCTCATCTGCACCCTACCTCCTTTCGTGTGGAGTCCCTCAGGGTTCGGTATTGGCCCCAATGGTTCCATGGTATACATGCTGCCCCTTGGGGAGATCATTAGGAGGAATGGTTTGAGTTTTCATTGCTATGCTGATGACACTCAGCTATACCTTTCCTTTGCCCCAGGAACATCAAATGCAGTGGATGTGTTAAATATCTGTCTGGCTGAGATAAATGACTGGATGTCTTCCAGCTGGCTGCGACTGAACCCTAACAAGACTGAGGTACTAGTAGTGGAGTCGAACAGAGCTCGTGATGGGATGGCCTCTGACTCTGCAACTGGTATTGTGCTAGGAGCAGTGTCATTGATGGCCTCCCCATGGGTGCGAAATCTTGGTGTGATCTTTGACAGGAATCTGTCCATGGAGGCTCAGGTATCCTCTGTGGTTTGTTCCTGTTTTTTCATCTGAGAAATATCGCCAGGATTAAGCCCCTTGTTCGGCTCTGGACCTCCCTACTTTGGTACATGCCTAGTAACTTCTAAAGCTGACTACTGTAATGCCCTCTATCTAGGGTCTCTGGAACTTCTCTTCAGACTGCAGCTAGTGCAAAACGCTGCCCGGCTTTTGACTGGACAAAGTAAGTTCTGCTTACTATTACGCCGGGTATTGCGCGAATTGCACTGGCTGCCTGTCAGGTGGAGAGTATTGTTCAAGGTGGGTTTTCTCACCTATAAGACCCTACATGGACAGGGCCCTGGTTACCTTTCTGATCTCCTGATACTGTCCAACTCTGCTTGGGATCTCCGTTCTTCAAATGGTGGCCTCCTCAAAGTTCCGAGAGCGAGGTTGAAATCAGCTGGGGATTGATCATTTGGAGTTGCTGCTCCAGCTCTCTGGAACTCGTTGCCATTTGATGTGAGAGAGGCCCCCACTATAGAGGCTTTTAAGAGCCATCTGAAGACCTTTTTATTTATGCAGGCTTTTGGAGATTGAATTTCATATGTATGTTATTTTAAATGAAATGTATACGGTATGACATACTGTACAGTTTTGTGCGGCGCCCAGAGCCTTTGGGATTGGGCGTCTTTTTAAATAAAATTGACATTGACATTGACATTGACAAGAACTGCCAGTAAGCTGTATAATGGCATAAATAGGTTTTTTCAATTTTGGTGCATATCTCAGGCATTTTTTAGAATTTTGGCACCAAATTTTCAACATGGGGTTTTGGGGACCACTCCTCGTGAATTCTGCCACTGTCATGGCGTTATTTGGCCCCAAAAGGTGATTTCACAGTCACTGTGCAGAATCACGTTTCAGGACCAGTTAACAAAATGACAGTGCCAGTGTTCATGAGGTGGGCTCTCAAAAGGCCTATGTTGCAAATTTGGTGGAAAAAATCCAAAAAGTGACTGTTTTAGGAGCGTGCATTGCGCAGTTGGTCCACACACTCATAACTTTGTGAATTTGCAATATTTTCACACCAGATGTTCAACATTGAAATTTTTTCACACCTCCTTGTGAACAGTACAGCTGTCATTTTTCACATCCTGGCTGAAATGTGTTTTCTCACTTCCAGCCCAGAATAGCGTGGTCACTGTGGGAAATCAGTGTTTGGGACAGATTAAGAAAATGACAGTGACACTGTTAATGAGCAGAAGTCCTAAAATGCCTATGTTGAAAATTTGGTGATGATACTCCATAAAATGATGGTGTTACGAGCATGCATTGCGCAGTTTGCATGCACCCATGTAACTTCGCAGATTTGTAGTATTGTCCCGACACAATTTCAACACTGGTATTTTTTCACACCTCCTTATGAACAGTACAGCTGTCATTTTTCACATCCTGACCAAAATGTGTTTTCGCACTTCCGGGACAGAATAGCATGGTCATTGCCGGAAATCAGTGTTCGGGACAGATTAAGCAAATGACAGTGACCCTGTTCATAAGCAGAAGTCATAAAATCACTATATTAAAAATTTGGTGATGAAACTCCACAAAATGACTGTCTTACAAGCATGCATTGAACTGTTTCCACGCACCCTTGTAACTTTGCAAATTTGTAATATTTTCACGCCACATTTTCAACAATGGCATTTTTTCACACCTTCTTATGAACAGTACAGCTGTCATTTTTCACATCCTGACCAAAATATGTTTTTGCACTTCTGCTGCAGAATAGTACGGTCGCTGTGGGAAATCAGTGTTTTGGACAGATTAAGATCAGGCGAGTGAGAGGGGGGAGTGACCAAGCTCAATTGAGCTCTGTTGGGACTGCTGCAGATTTATTTGTGGGCAGAAAAAGGCCCCAACGCAGGAGCCCAGTACAAAAGGGCAGCCTGCAGCACTGGGAGAAGCAGAACAAGAAAGTGAGTCAGGGAGGGGGAGTGAAAGAACTCAATGGAGCTCTGTTGGGACTGCTGCCTATTTCTTTGTGGGGAGAAAAAGGCATCAATGCAGGCAGGGGACCAGTACAAAAGGGTAGCCTTTAGCTGTGGGAGAAACAGTACAAGAAGGTGAGAGGGGGGACTGATTGAGCTCAACAGAGCTCTATCAGGACTACTGTGGATTTCTTTGTGAGCAGGAAAAGGTGCCAATGCAGCCAGGAGCCCAGTACAAAAGGTCATCCTGCAGCGCCAAGAGAAGCTGAACGAGCAACTGAGAAGGGGGGGGTAAGCGAGCTCAATAGAGCTTTGTTGGGATTGCTGCAGATTTCTTTGTGGGCAGAAAAAGGCACCAACAGAGGCAGGTGCCCAGTACAAAAGGGCAGCCTGCAGCACCAGGAGAAACAGAATGAGCAAGTGAGATGGGGGAGTGAGCGACCTCAACGGAGCTCTGTCAGGACAGCTGTGAACTTCTTTGTGGGCAGAAAAAGGTGCCAACACAGGCAGGAGCCCAGTACAAAAGGGCAGCCTGCAGCACGGGGAGATACAGAATGAGTGAGTGAGAGAGGGAGAGTGAGTGAACTCAATGGAGCTGTGTTGGGACTGCTGCAGATTTCTTTTTGGGCAGAAAAAGGTGCCAATGCAAGCAGGAGCCCAGTACAAAAGGGCAGTCTGCAGTGTTGGGAGAAATAGAATGAGCGAGTGAGAGAGGGGGAGTGAACGCAGTTCAATGGAGCTGTGCCAGAACCTTAGAGTCGCCCACCCTCCCACCCAGGGTCCTCCATGGTCCTATATTACAGCAGGGTCTCAGGAGTGGAGACTGGATATGCCCACACCTCCTTATGAACAGTGCAACTGTCATTTTTCACATCCTGGCCGAAATGCGTTTTCACACTTTCAGCGCAGAATAGTGAGGTCGCTGTGGGAAATCAGTGTTTGGGACATGTTAAGAAAATCACAGTGACACTGTTCATGAGCAGAGGTCCTAAAATGCCTATGTTGAAAATTTGGTGACAAAAGTCCATAAAATGACTGCATTACAAGCGTGCGTTGAACTGTTTCCACGCACCCTTGTAACTTTGCAAATTTGTAATATTTGCACGCCACATTTTCAACAATGGCATTTTTTCACACCTTCTTATGAACAGTACAGCTGTCATTTTTCACATCCTGGCCAAAATATGTTTTTGCACTTCTGCCACAGAATAGCACGGTTGCTGTGGGAAATCAGTGTTTTGGACAGATTAAGATCAGGCGAGTGAGAGGGGGGAGTGACCAAGCTCAACTGAGCTCTGTCGAGACTGCTGCAGATTTCTTTGTGGGCAGAAAAAGGCACCAATGCACGATCCCAGTACAAAAGGGCAGCCTGCAGCACTGGGGGAAACAGAACGAGAGAGCGAGTGAAGGAGGGGGAGTGAGCGAACTCAACGGAGCTCTGTTGGGACTGCTGCAGATTTCTTTGTGAGCAGAAAAAGATGTCAATGCCGGCAGGGGCCCAGTACAAAAAAGTAGCCCGCAGCAGTGGGAGAAACAGTACAAGCAAGTGAGAGAGGGGGACTGAGTGAGCTCAATGGAGCTCTATCAGGACTGCTGTGGATTTCTTTGTGGGCAGAAAAAGGCGCCAATGCAGGCAGGAGCCAAGTACAAAAGGGCAGCCTGCAGTGCCGGGAGAAACAGAATGAGCAACTGAGAGAGGGGGAGTGAGCGAGCTCAACAGAACTTTGTTGGGACTGCTGCAGATTTCTTTGTGGGCAGAAAAAGGCGCCAACGGAGGCAGGAGCCCAGTACAAAAGGGCAGCCTGCAGCACCAGGAGAAACAGAATGATTGAGTGAGATAGGGGGAGTGAGCGAGTTCAATGCAGCTGTGCTGGAACTTTAGAGTTGCCTACCCTCCCTCCCAGTGTCCTCTGTGGTCCTGTATTACAGCAGGGTCTCTGGAGTGGAGACAAAGCAATGACTGGATATGCCCACATCCCTTATGAATGGTACAGCTGTAATTTTTCACATCCTGGCCAAAATGTGTTTTCACACTTCCAGAGCAGAATAGTGAGGTCGCTGTGGGAAATCAGTGTTTGGAACATGTTAAGAAAACCACAGTGATACTGTTCATGAGCAGAGGTCCTAAAATGCCTATGTTGAAAATTTTGTGATGAAAGTCCATAAAATGACTGTGTTACGAGTGTGTGTTTGTGCAGTTTCCACGCGCCCTTATAACTTCACAAATCAGTAATATTTTCACGTCAGATTTTCAACACTGGCATTTTTTCACACCTCCTTATGAACAGTACAGTCATTTTTCACATCCTGGCCTAAATATGTTTTTGCACTCCTGCCACAGAATAAAATGGTCACTGTGGGAAATTAGTGTTTGGGACAGATTAAGATCGAGTGAGTGAGAGGGGGAAATGACTGAGCTCAACTGAACTCTGTCAGGACTGCTCTGGATTTCTTTGTGGGCAGAAACAGGCCCCAATTCAGGAGCCCAGTACAAAAGGGCAGCCTGCAGCACCAGAAGAAAAAGAACGTGTGGGTAAAGGGAAGGGGGAGTGAGTGAGCTCAACGGAGCTTTGTTGGGACTGATGCAGATTTCTTTGTGGGCAGAAAAAGGCAGAAATGCAGGCAGGGTCCCAGTACAAAAGGGCAGCCTGCAGCGGTGGGAGAAACAGAATGAGCAACTGAGAGAGGGGAAGGGAGTGAGCAAGCTCAACTGAGCTCTATCGTGACCGCTGCATAATTCTTTGTGGACAGAATAAGGCAGCAACGTAGGCAGGAGCCCAGTACAAAAGGGCAGCCTGCAGTGCCAGCAGAAGTGGAATGAGCGAGTGAGAGAAGGGGAGTGAGCGAGCTCAACAGAACTCTGTTGGGACTGCTGCAGATTTCTGTGTGTGCAGAAAAAGGCACCAACAGAGGCAGGAGCCCAGTACAAAAGTGCAGCCTGCAGCACCAGGATAAACAGAATGAGCGCGCGAGAGAGGGAGACTGAGTGACCTCAACAGAGCTCTGTTGGGACAGCTGTGGATTTCTTTGTGGGCAGACAAAGGTGCAAATGCAGGCAGGAGCCCAGTACAAAGGTGTAGCCTGCAGCGCCAAGAGAAACAGAATGAGCGAGTGGCAGAGGGGGAGTGAGTGAGCTCAACGGAGCAAAGCAATCAACATTCGGCATTGACAAATGCTTGTTCACTGTAGACTTCGCTCACAAGTTAGTCAAATTAGTTTCAACTCACTAGACATATTCATTTTTCTTCCTGTAAACCAGGGCTGGAATAACATTAGGGCAGACTGGGACATTGCCCAGGGCCCCAACATGAGGGAAACCTCCAGAGTGAACAGGACTTTTCCCCTCAGAATTACATTTTTTCCTCTGTGTGCTCTCTGCCTGTAAATGTTGGTCATCTGCGGGGGGAGGGGGGAGTTTCCCTTTGTAGCTGCTGACACGTTGGTTGGGTCTTGCATTGAAGCTCTTGACACATTTAATAATTCATGTTGCAGGCCTGTGAGCATCCCTACTCAATAGAAACTGCCCCCCCCCATTCACTTCATACCTCCTTTTGCACACTCATCACAGTGTAATTCTGTGTGGACTTGGACTTTGAACTCTTGTTCAGGTGCCTTTCCATTCCTCACTAGTAAGCACCATCTGACAGCTTATAAAATAGCTCACTGCTCTTTTGTTTTAAGTTCAGACAAAATAGCAGTGAGATATAAAATTCAGTTTTGATTTGATGCCCATGTTTTCTGGTCATCCTACTCATTATAGATTGAGGGAGCACTCCTGACCAATTGGAGCGTTCCTTTCCCCTGTGCATGTGACACTCTTATTCTGTGAAGAGCATCTAATGCGCAGATGCCCTGAAAACAGGCATGTTCCAGGAACAGTTATTTCTTTTAAATATATTATTGATTGTTCTCTATCAATAATATATTAATACGTTCCCCATCACCACTCGTTCCTATATTAGAGTGGTTTCACTTGCCTTTAGCTTGAGCCAGAACAGCTCAGCTTCACTTCACTGTTCTGGTGCCACCTGAAGATGGATGAAACCATCCTTATACAGCAATGAGTGGCTCCGGGGGACATATGCAAGCAATAACATATGCATAACCCACACCTCGGAATGTGTTGCTGTGCTTATAAAATGGGCTTTCTATGTAGAAATTAAAAAGAAAACAATAATAGCTGTTAAAATATGAAAAATAGGGGGAACATTTTTTTTTTCTTAGAAGAGAAAAAAATATTTCCTCTGTTTATGTACTGTATTGCCCTGTATAGTACAATGTATTTTGCTTGGTCACCTGTAGAGCCCCCCCCCACCACAGACACACACAACTTGTGCTGCCTATGACACCACAAACACATAATGTTTCTTTGTACAGTGCTTTGAAGTGTGCATTTTAAAACTGCAGGGGCAGTTTCATAGGTAGCGAGCGTGTGTTTCTTAAACCGCCCTACTGTACAGTTTGTCTGATTTAGAGAACATCTGGCTAAAATGACCGTTTGTTTTTAAATCATAAGGGTGGTTTTACAGGGAGCTAGCATGTGCTTCTTAAGCTCCCTAGTGTACAGGGTGTTTTTTGTAACAGAGCGGGTGGTTCTAGTTGGAGCGGGCAAGCGAGCGTGTCCTTTAGCGGCCCCAGTATTATACGATTTCCTGCTTTGTGCTTTTGAACCCAGAACAGTCGTGGTAAAAAAAAATAGATGCTTTCATTTTGAGGATACTGTATTGAAATGTGGTTCTTTTGTTGTTTTTTTATTATTCACCATGGTCTTTGGATTTTGTCATGAAAGAGGAAATAGGGGAAATTCTTGAATCGGGATTGAAGATCTCTGAGGTGTGTGTACTGGGTAGCAGTTTGAGGAATGGGACCGTTGGACTGTTGCTGCCGCGAAATGTCTGACCGCGAGTGAGTAAAAATGAATTAAATTGAACTTTATGAGTTTGGCACAGTGGTTGTGCAGAAAGGGGGGCTTAGAAGTTATTTTTTAGTATTGCTGTGGTTTTTCAGTTGCTGCCACTCTGCTAGTAAGGAAGTGCTGTTTCTTGCTGTGAGCTGTGCCAGCTTGTGTTTCTGTTTTCGGGTGGCACAGCTCACTGATTCTGTAGTGTTATGGGGCTCAGGACTGGAGGGCAGTGCCAGTTGGCTACAATATCTTCTGATAAGGACATGGCTCAGAAGATGTTGTAGCCAATCAGGTTACAGGATTTCTTGAGCCCATTTTATAATAACATATATGCCAGTACTAGACATGAACCACATTAACTACTGCTGTTAGTGAGCAGTGAAAGACTGTTACAGGCTCTTCTCTTTCTCACTCTTCACCCACTCAACTCACTTACTGACTTGCTCCTAACTGAGTTTCTAGGCTAGCTTCCTAGCTGAATAGTCCTGTCCAAGACTGGTGTATGGTGGTTCCTGTAATAAGCACTCTGCTTTGCTTTTCCAGTGCTCAATTTAGTACCAAGACCCAATTCACACTACAGTACCACCCACTGCCTGGCCTGCCCCAGTTGGGAAGAAAATTAAAAAATAAGAGTTGGGAGACTCTGGACTTAACTGAGGGTATGGGTAGGCTCGCTCCTGATTTATCTTTTTCCAGGCCTGTTTAGTAAAAATTTAGGATGGCATCAGTTAGGATGGACCAATTTGTTGTTTCAAGTACTAGGGGAAACCATATTTTGGATCTGGTGTTAAGTGACCTGGGCAAGAATATTACTGATTGTAATGTAAATCCCCCACTCGGGTCTAGTGACCATTCTATTATTATCTTCCAGAATGTAGGAACATTTGGAACAAGCACAGGTACAACAGTACTTCAAAGGTACAGTCGAGCAGATTTTGAAATAATGAAACCTGTACTAGAAGCTTGGGACTGGAAAACTGATTTTGGTACACAACCAGTTGCTGTAATATGGGATAAACTAACAAATAAACTAACCAGTTTGGTTCAAATGTATGTACCCATTACAAACAAATATAGTGGGGCAAAAAAAATGTCCTTCCACAGTGGATGTCCCCATCAGTTAAAACATTAATTAAAGAGAAACACAGATCTTACCACCATGCTAAAAAGGGTAATACTGAGGATAGCTGGGCGACATACAAAAAAAGACAAAAGCTGGCAAAAAGAGGTATCTTTATGGCAAAAAGAAATTATGAGTTCACCCTAGCTACTAAAGTACAGGATAACTATAAATCCTTTTATACTTATATAAATAGTAAAAAAGGGAAAAGCACATCGGTGGGACCCCTTAAAACCAGTATTGGGAGAATATAACTGATAATGTCATATTAGCAGAGGAATTTAACAACTATTTCTACACAGTTTTTAATGTAAGTCCACATTATGCAGTGTCAGTGGCTCAGTAGGTAGCACACTCGCCTCTGAGGCCGGGAGATCAGAGGGCTGTGGGTTCAGTTCCCACATCTGGCACTTGGGTTAATATCCCAGTACTGACACTGTAATGCAGCATGAGAGGGGTGTTGCATTTCTGAGGTGCCGTCTTTCGGATGAGACGTTAAACCGAGGTCCCATCTGCCTGGATTGGTGGTAGTTCAGGTGGATGTTAAAGATCCCATGGCACTTATCGAAAAGAGTAGGGGAATTTCCCCGGTGTCCTGGCCAAATTTCCCTCATTCACTAAAAATACCACCAACAGCTTAATCTGGTTCAAGGTCAGTTGGCATTCATCTGTATCCCCCTCCCCCGGGTCGTGCCTGAAAATAGGCAGGATTTGTCTAGTGCACTTACCCGGTCAACAAAAGCTAAATAAATGAATAAATTCTGGCCAGGATGCCACAGTCACAATACAGTCAAATTCCAGTTATAGAATAGATCGAGCCACTGTACTCACAAGACTTAAGCAAGTTAAACAAAATAAAGCACAGGGACCCAATGGAATTCATCCAAGGATGATAAAGGAATTAGTGGAGGTCCTGGTAGATCCGGTGATGCACTTGTTTCAAATATCTTTTGAAACCGGGGAGGTCCCAGATGTTTGGTGACAAGCTGTGGTGATCCTTATACATAAGAAAGGATCACGACAAGTGGTGTCTAACTACAGGCCTATAAGCCTGACCTCTGTGTTGGGAAAGATATTGGAAGGCATAATAAAGGACTTTATCACAGACTTCCTTGAAAACTTAGAAAAGGTAGATAAATTTCAGCATGGGTTTACAAAAGGGAGATCACGCCAGACCAATCTTTTAGAATTCTATAATAAGGTCAGTAAGTCTATTGATGGAGGTAATCTGGTTGATGTCATCTATCTGGATTTTGCGAAGGCCTTTGACAAGGTCCCACATGAGGAGCTTGTTAAAGTTATTTTACAGTTAAAACTCCCAAATTGGACTGCACTATGGATTAGGGCATGGCTGGCGAATAGAAGCCAGAAGGTATGTGTGAGGGGTAAATTCTCTGACCAATCAAGAGTGACTAGCAGTGTCACTCAGGGATCCGTGCTGGGACCCTGCCTGTTCAATATTTTTATATCAACAATGCATGTTGACCAAGGGGTTTGGCTATCAAAATTTGCTGACAACACCACGTTAGGGGGTTCAGTAAACAGTATTGTAGAACATAACACTTTGCAAGCTGCCCTAAACCAACTGGAAATTTGGGCCTCCCAAAAACAATCCATATTTAATATAGATAAATGCTCTATAATGTATGGAGACAGTCAATTAACCTGTGTTTTCTGCAGTCTTACAACCTGATAATCCCATCAATGTGACGTCACATGCTGTAAACCATGCATAGAGATGTCACATCGATGGGATTACAGAAGAGAACTAAGCAGCTGACATGATTCCAAAAATGGAATGCCAATCAGTTAACATTCAAAAAGTTAACAAACCCACTCATTCAGTCCATAAAGCACCGTAGCACATGTCACGATGGCTACCAGCACAGCCCCCCCCACAATCCTCCGACGAATCTTAGCAAGTATCAGGCACATCGCACACCAAAAGAACATTCTTAGTTAATATATTAAATGTGTACCCAGTTTAAAAGCTCAATTTTCTGCTTATTTTATCTCCCCAGGCCTACCTCCTGCTGTTCCCACAATCTCCATGTCTGTCCCACGCACATCAAGAGGTGAAGTCGCAGACGACTACGTCGCGCACATCACATGACAAGAACTGACCAACCGCAAATGTGCTGCATGTAACTGACTCTTTTAGTAACCCTTTAGTGATTTTTTAAATAAAACCAAACGTCGTAATGTCATCCGCTGCCATGAGTTGCATGTTCATAGTGTTTTAATAAAGCGAATGGTAAGTTTTACATTCTATCAGGCTCAATGCTGTGTTTTTTCTGGGATGATGTTTTTTTCCCTCCATACACTATAAAGAAAAATGCCTAGGAAGTGGTTGTTAACCACGGAGGTAATCACCTCTCGCGGTTGCCAGGACAACTGTAAACCTCTCGAGCTGCACTCTCGAGGTTTACTTAATTGTCCTGGCAACCACTCTAGGTGATTACAGCATGGTTAACAACCACTTCCTAGGCATTATCCTCTGTTATGCATTTTGGAAAAAATAATAAACTCTATAAATACAATTTGGGAGGCATAGTATTAAAGGTCTCACAGGAAGAGAATGATCTGGGGATTAATATCTGCAGCAACTTGGATTTTAGCATACAATCTAATAAAACCATGAAATAGACTAGTGGTATTGTACATTGTATTAAAAGGCATATTAAATGTAAGGAAAGGCAAGTTGTAATCCCATTGTACACCGCACTGGTGAGGCCCCATATGGAGTATTGTGTGCAGTTCTGGGCACCCTATAAAAGGCAGGATGTGGGGGCATTGGATAGAGTTCAGAGGAGGGTCACAAAAACTGTTAAAAGATTGGAAGGACAGTGCTATTATCAGAGGTTGAGTTTATTGGGGTTGTATTCACTGGAGTATAGAAGGATGAGGGGGGATATGTGCCTGATTTTTTTAGGGCACATACAGACACTTTTCTTTGGGATAGTATGGGATTAGAGCATAGACATAATACAAGAGCACATAGCCAAAAATTGGCCAAAGAAAGATCAAATACAAATAAAAGGAGACACTGGATTGATAATAGGGTAACAAAAATATGGAATGCATTGCCTTATGAGGTGGTAGAAAGTAAAACTATATCTGAATTTAAATTGAAGTTTGATTAATATTGTATTAATAAAGGAATAAAAGGTTATTTGTAGGTTCTAAGAGGTGAGCTCATGGACTTCAGTCTTTAATTGCTCTGTAATATCAATGAAATCAATGAAATGCATCTCTTACCCTCAGAGCTCACCAGGATCAAATCAGAGACTCCTATTTGAAGAACTTGGGGGCCCAGCAGGTCATGGCTTTGGGGAGGGTGTGGAGGGGTTGTGGGATAACAAATGGACCAGATACCGAACTTCAGGTTCAACACACAATCTCTGTGTGATGTCTATTCAAAATACAAGAAGTAACCTTCTGCAGTGGCATATTTCTTTTTCAGTACATCAGTTTGCAGCAACAGACTATGAATGTCCTTTCTCTGCACTTAGCCAGCACCTACTGACACTGATCTCTGATCCATTTCACTAGTTGAGATGTAGCCACCACCCCATGCAGGCCCTATTTGCTTGGGTAGTGGGGGCCCAAAAAGAAGAAAAACAAAACAAGCTATGAACAAAGAACCTCAATGCAAAATCACTGAAAGAACAGTTACCCCAAAGGGCATTGGCAACAAATCAAGTTTCAAAGAAAGACATCATCATACATACTTCCATAATGCAATGTATCATGGGATATATGCAAATCACCATTCCATTTAGACTTTTTCAGTTTAGATCAATTTCCATGCATTTTAAATAGCACAATTAGCTTAATTTCTATAATACACACCTAGTACTTTTTACAATTATCAAAAACACCTAGTGCCACAGTATTTTACATTTACAGGTTTCATAAACATAAGGGCTAGGATATTCAGAGCAGTTGCACCATGCACAATTGGGATGCACCTGCACAAGAGAGGAAATGTGCCATAATGCGATATTCAGCAGCAGCAGATATGCACCACAAAATCCAATTCACTGTAGAGCAACGGTAATAAATGCATGCACAAGTGCAGGTGGTGTAACCAGGAATATGTGGTACAGTGGGATATACAACAGCAGGCAACATGCGCAATAGTGGAACAAGCGGAAGTTGCGTGATAGCGGACATGAGCAAATATAAAAGGGAGCAAGTGAAGGGAAGATGATTGTGCTAGAGAGGGCAGAGAGTGGAGATGGAGCAGCAGGGAGCCAAGACAAGATACAGGCGGTCAGGGGTAGCCAAGAGGTGGATGGGGGCCACTGGAAGCGTGTGTGTGAGTGTGTGTGAGTATGTGTATGTGTGAGTGTGTGTGAGTATGTGTGAGTGTGTGTGTGTGTGTGTGTGTGTGTGTGTGTGTGTGTGTGTCTCTATGCATGCCACAGAGGCAGGGCACGCAGTGGTGTAGTGCCAGGGGTGCACCCAGTGCAGGGGCAGGACCAGCAGCACACAGCCAGGGAGACCGGGTAGGCAGCCACCTGGGGGGAACACCAACCCAGGACATGGCCAGTGCCACCTTCCAGATGGAGGTGGTAATGAGGGGTGTGAGGAGGCAGACTGCAGGGAGGCACGGCCATGGAAGGGCTGATCGGCGGTATGCCCATGTCAGCTTTGAGCTGTACAGTGACATCAAGATCGTGGGCTGGTACCACCTGAACAGGGCCATTCTAGGTGGCTCTGTGAGCTGTGCAGTGACGAGATGTAGGCACCCACAAGACTGAGCCATGCTCTGTCTGTGGAGACAAAGATCACATCTGTCATGTGCCTGCTCACCATGGGCACCTTCCAGAGACCAACAGGGGACACAACAGGCATAACCCAGTTGGCTGTGTCATGCCTACTCACACAATTCCTCAGTACACTGCTGCCACATGCTGCTGAGTACATCCATTTCAGGAGCACACAGCAAACATGCAGGAGTTCTACAGGGTAGCACGGTTGTCTGGTGTGCTCAGGACCATCGACTGCACCCATGTTGACATCCACATGCCAGCTGGCCTGGAGGGGGCGGCATATATAAACCGTAAGGGATACCCGAGTGTCAGCTACCAGGTGGTGTGCGATGCCAGGGGGCACATAATCAATGTCTGTGCCACACACCCTGTGGGAGCACATGATGCCTTCATCTGGCACCAGTCTGCACTGTGCCATAGGTTCGAGAGTGGGGACATCCTCACTGGCCATTTGGTAGGTGAGTATGCAGTGTACACCAGATGCTGGGAGCAGCAGGGTGTGTGTGTGAGGCAAGGGCAGGGGTGCTATGGGGTGCAGCCTGGAAGGCCAGGGGCACAGTGTCATAGACCATCATGCTAACAATACCTCTCTACACACAGGTGACAGGTGGTACCCACTCTGGCCCTGGCTGCTAACACCATACCGACGCCCCACGACCCCAATGCAGCAACAGTACAATGAGGCACACACCACCATATGGAACATCATCGAGTGGGTGTTTGGGCTGCTGAAGACTTGATTCCAGTGCCTGCACAGGTCTGGTGGTGCCCAACAGTACAGCTCCTCAAAGGCCTGCAGGCTATTCCTGGCCTGCTGTATCCTGCACAACATGACCACCGACTGTGGGATAGCCATTGAGGTTGAAGAGGAGGACAGCGTTGGGGATGATGAGGATGCCAGTCCAGCTGGCATTGAGCAGCACCAGGATACCATTGTAGAGGAGCACTATGGACCACACAGGTAGGAGAACAGAGCCATGAGCAAGCACCAGGGGCAATGGCATAGTTGACAGACAGGCAGGGGCGGACACCAAGACAGGTTTGGCAGCAGGGGTGTGGGAATGGGCGGGGGCCCGCACACATAGGCAGAACACATCAGGGCTGCACACAGCTTGCACACACACCCCATCCCTTGACCACAGGGCCACATGCACATCCACCCCATATGCCCCCCCCACACACCCACACAGGACCCAACAGAACCACACCCAGTGGCAGGCACTGTGCATGTCTCAGATGCTGAGCACCATTGCACAGTGGCAGACAGCACTATGCTGGCATCATCATGCACATGACACAGTGGCCAGCAGCCGGGCGGGTGTGCACATGCCCCGTGTGAGTGCAGGCCAGGGTACCACACCCATGCATCACACAGAACACCACAGTGCACACTGGGCAGTGGCAGACAGTGATCATGGAGGGGGAAGGGTCAGTCACACAGCACAGTAGCACAGCTGCCACAGACATGTGGGCAGTCCTGCCAAGACCTGCCGGCTGTAACAGGCTGAGTGTCTGAAGGCCACCAAACATGCCTTCACTGGGCATGCTTGGTCTGCCGACAGCCGATCCCAGCATCGACATGGCAGGGGTCGCCTGATGCCGAGATCGAGGGGTGGACATTGCAGTCCGCGTGGTGTGCGGTGGCTGGGCACACAGCTGGTCGGCCAGTGTTGCCACGACAGTCGCCATCACAGTGGCATGCCTATTGATGGCTGCAGTCGCATTCACCCACTGTTAAGCTAACTCTGCCAGGATCAGGGTATGGTCCCTGCTGCACTGCTCCTCTGCCTGGCGCAGCTCTGCACAGAGTGCATCCACCGCTACCATGAGCCTTACCTGCTGATTTACAGAGGCCTGGAACAGATGGCTGTAGGGATCCAAGGGGTCATCTGCATGGCCATCATGCTGACCCCTTGTTGTGCCTGACCCTGGGGCACAGCGCCCTGCGATGGTGGGTGCCACATGGCAGTGCCTTCCTGGGGTACATCCTCACGCGGTGCACTGTTGCCGCCCCCTGCCCCCATCAACACTGTCCAGCTGCTGTCACCGCCCCTCCAGCTGCTGAGCACTGGGCACCACCAATGTGGCTGCATCAGCACCACCAACACCTTTGCCATGTCTGCATGCCAGTGCTGCCCCATTGGATGCCACAGACATGACAGGAACAATGGCAGGTGGGCAGGCAACCATGCCAGTGCTGCCCCATTGGATGCCACAGACATGACAGGAACAATGGCAGGTGGGCAGGCAACCATGCCAGTGTTGCCCGCACTGCCACCTAGGCGGATGCCAGTCATGGGATCTCCCTGTGACCCACCTACATCACTGTCCAGGATGTGCATCATGTCATCATCGGTACTGGAGTTGACCCCGATCTGCATCTCAACACACAGGACACCATGCCTAGTGTCCTGCTGGAACACAGCCAGGGCCTCATCCGCACCTGCACCACAGGCATCAGTCTGGACAGCTGTGCAGGGCTGCAGGTGGTTGGTCCCTTGGATACCAGTGGAGGTGGATGAGCACTCCACTGGTTCCAGGGCCACCCCCTCAGTGGACACACCCATCACCGCTGCTCCATGCAGATGCTCTGGAGCTGTAAAGGAACACAGTACTGTTAGTGGTGCCACCTGACCCCTGGACCCCACCCCACCACCCTTACACTGCCAGAACTGGTCCTACCATGTAGTGATGGGTTGCCACCCATCTGGAAGCCTCTGCCAGTCATACCCTCAGTGGCACAATGCCACATGCTGCCAGCCATCTGCTCCTCCTGCAGCATCAAGCATGGCAAGTCTTGCTGGCCCCCACCAGTGGCAGCACGTGCTGCCCAGATGGCAGCCACCTTGTCCTTTATCCTCCTTCTCCTGTCTGTGCCAACCTTCTTCTTGCACTCCTGCATGGAATGCTGGTGGCTGCCCAGCTGGTTGACTGCATGTGTCACCTCAACCCACACCACTGCATGGGCCTGTGGTGTGCCTCTCTGTCCACTGAGGAATGGCTCCCTGTCAAGGTTGGCCTTGAACAGGCCACCCGATTCTGCCCTGGTGAAGCTGGCCTCCACCTCCACACCCTCCCCTGCTCCTCATTCTCCTCGTGTTTGGTCATGCTTGTACCTGGGGAGATGGACAAGTGTTACCATGGACTGTTCAGTCCCAGGCTGCCCTCCCAGACCAATGTCCCAATGTCCCCACAGCATGGCACATGCCTCCAAAGACTGCAATACCGATCCATGGCCTGTGCAATTCCATGTCACCTTTATAGCGCATCGCTTGCAAATGAGGGTATGCACAACTGTAATGGGATGTAAATGTGGCGGATGCACTGCAGAATGGCTTATGAGCTGATTTGCATAACCTGGTGGAACATCGCATGGATGTGCCTTGCGCAATGGAGTGGAGCATGCTCAAGTCATGGTGCACCACTGTGATGTGCGCAATCGGACCCACACCATGCATGCGCGCAGTGCTCACACATATGCTAGTGGTGCAGCATTTGCACATTGTGTGGGAGGCAGTACAGTGCAGAGCCACTACTATGCCTGTGGTGCTCATGTTCTGTATGTCCTGTGGGGCATACATACCATAATGCGGGTGGTGCAGTGCCATCATGCCCTGTATTGCACCACTGTGCCATGGGTGCTATGGTGTCTCTGCGCAGTAGGCCACTGCATGGCGTCACACACATGCTCTCTACTGTGCACCATACAGGGGTCTCCCAATAACATAGTGAGTGCTCCATGCATGGCCAGACCCTTGACCCTGTGGCTCCCTTTGCCCTCTAGGTGCCATGCAGCCGCATGGCTACCCATCTATTGCGTAGTCCAGTGCCAGAGTGATTGCGAATGGCAGTGCAGCACTGCACTGCTTCAGCACGTGGGACAAGTGTGCTACCATTTCACACTGTGGACAGCGAGGAATATGCCACACACTACAGCCCCCATGTGGAGTGACATTGAGCTGGCCAACCTAGTGGCCCTTGTAGAGCCCCATGCAGGTGCCCTGTTTGGGGAGGTGCCCCTCCAGAGGCCTCACACTGCGGTGTGGCAGGAGGCTGCAAAGGGACTGAAGGAGGCCACTGGGAGCCGGTGTTCAGGGGAGCAGTATTGCCACCACTACAGTGACCTCCAGCAGTGTAACCCTGACCAACTGAGGCACTTGCAGGTGCATGTCCATCGGGGAGCTGGGCCACGGCCAGGTAGGTGCTCCTTGACCATCACTAATCATCTCTGACTGTCCTCAGGGCACAGGGGTCAGCAGACCAGGCTGCTGGGGGGGCCAGCACCTGTGTTGTTGGGTGTGGGGGTGCACCATGTCCACCCTATGCCACTGCAACCCAGACATGCTGTGTGGGATGTCACACTGATTGGGGGGGGCCTATGGTTCAGATGTGTACTGATGTGCTCCTCTCAATGTTTCCCCCCAGGACCATAGGACTGCCGTAGGACCCAGATTGCCAAGGAACAACGGGGCCAAGTCCACACTAGGGGAGAGGGCATGCGGGCAGGCCATAGTTGTGGTGGTGCTGTGGGACAGCAGCGCCCTGCTGACCAGGATGCAGGTGATTACCGTGTTTCCCTATACACCTGTGCAGGGTGGGTTGCAGGGGTAGTGGTGTAGCATGGCTCCTCTGCACATGGCCCCACCAGCTGTGCACTTCCTGCAGTGTCCTCTGCACCATCCTGTGGGCCTGCACATGTGGGTAGGTGTTGCAGGTGGGCTCTGGGTGCACTCGGTGCCTGGCTGTGCCACTGCCTTCCCACTGCATAGCCATGATGCCGGATGACCAGGATGGTGCAGTGCTGTGCATGGGCAGTGATGGTGTGCAGCGGTCCTCATGGCTGCGGTTGCCTGGCTAAGTGGCTCATTTGGGCACACTCAGTGTGGGTGGTTGCATGCCATCCCAGGGGCGCCGGTCACTGATGCACACCATGCACATTGGGTGGGCTCTGTTAGTCTGGTCAGTCACTCGTACTGTTACTGCTCCCTTGTCCTAGGTGGACATCGTTGGGAGATCATCGAATGGACCCTCAGGGAGATCCTGCAGGTCACCTGGGTGACACACAAGATGCTCGAGCAACTGGACAGGGGGGACTCGCGGAGGCACCACAGACACCATAAGGTGGCAGAAGAGGACTGGGGCCACCAGTAGGGCCTGCTGCATATGGAGACACTCCCTCCATCCCTGGACTGTACCCCACACCCCCATGTCCCCCACCTTTGCCTTTCCCATTGTCCCCTGCACCTTTTCCCTCCCCTCCTTGTAGCGTCCTCAACCTTTCCATCCTCTGTTGTACATACATGCAATTGGTTATTGCTGTTGCTGTTATATTTATTACATACATTGATATTTACGTCCATGTCTGTCTCTGATTTGCAGTGGGCACATGGAGCCTTGCTGCAGTGGTGTGCATGGCTATTGTGAGGTGAGGCTGGATTGGGCATGGGTGTGCCTGGCAGTGCTCCTCCACTGGTGTGGGTGGGGGCCATGGGCTATGTCTAGGGGCATGTGTGGTGTGCCCTGTGCACTGTTCACCTGAGTGCAGCAGGCTGTGGTGCATGTGCCATTTCCTAACTGCCCCTGTCAGTGTGGGCTTTGCCTGTGAGGCTGCGGACATTGCTGCTACACCACCACCATGCACGACTGTGGTACGCATGGTCATGTGGCCCCCACCACTGCATTATCATCTGCCAGCATGCCTTCAGGGGCAGGCTATACCTGTCACCTTGCAAGCACGGCACCCTTGCAGCTGGCACTCTGACCCCTGGACTATCACACCTCTGTCCCTGTTGCCACTGTGGGTGGTGCCATTGGTTTCCCCCTCCGTGCAGTCCATGGTGACTGGCGTGGTGCCTGTGGCTGGTGGCTGTCACATGGGGTCCTGCTGCATGCAGGTGGTGGCCTGGCCACAAGCCCATGCACCTGCCAGCAGGGTGGCCATGCTTATGGGGTGACTGCCACATGGCAGGCTCACCAGCTACCTGGTGGTGGGCAGACTGCAGGTTACACAGCACCATGGACTTCACAATGGCAGGGCCTGTTGTACTGCTTTGTGTGGCTGTTTGCCGGAGCACCCATGGGACTGGGATGGGGGAGGGTATTGTGTGTGCCCTGTGTTGCCTCCTGTGTGGCACATGCCTCCATGCACCATGGGAGGGAGCTGTGTTGCCTGGCGGGGTTGGTGCTGTGGTGGAGTGGGTGCATGGTTTGTGGACCTTGCTCTGGTCCTGTGTTTGGAGTGCCTACCTGCTTGTGGTGGTGTCCAGGGTGGACCTGGTCATGTGCCGGGTCCCTCGGGTACTGGTGCCAGGTAACCCACCTTGCTGTGCCTCCATGGGGACCATGCTGGAGGGCCTTGTGTGGGTTGTGGTAGTGTTGGTGGATGGTTTCACCACCTAAGTTAGGTGGTCATGGTGGGGTTGTGCTACATGTGCATTGTGGTCCGTAGCAACTGGATGCCTGGGAACAATGGTGGCGGACTGCCTTTGACGCCATGCACTGTTTGGTCATGCTTCTGGGCAAGGTGTCTTGGGCACTCCATACTGGAGAGGCAGCATTGGGGTGGTGCCCTGGCATAGGTGGGGCATGACCATCATTGTTTCCTGGTCCCTGTTGGCCAGTGGACTGTGCAGGGGCACTGTGCCCAGTGGGTGGGGACTACTGGGTCACATCTGCTGGTGGTTCAGCACTGGGGTTCAAGGGTCAGAGGTCTGTCTTGCACCTGTCTGGTTGTGCTGCTCATGGGGGCCTTGCCCTGGTCGGGTGGAGGGGCTGGGGTTGGGGGGATGGTCTGTCTGTCCTGGTGCATGCTCCTCAGGACATGGTGCATCCATGGCTGCTGCTCAGCTGATTCCTGTCTTTGTCCATGCCCATTCCTAGGGGTGCTATTGCACATCGAAACCCTGCTCCATGGTGCTTCCCTCATTGCGCTATGGTGCATCAGGAGTGATATTTAGCCACATTGCACAGGTGCACCTTGTGCTGTGCATGGTTTGAATATCATGCCCGTTGCACCATGGTGCAATGGACATGTGCCTGCTCCCTCCATTGTGCATCTTTCTGGTGCAGTCTGAATATCCCAGCCTAGGTGTGTGTGTGTGTGTGTGTGTGTGTGTGTGTGTGTGTGTGTGTGTGTGTGTGTATGTATGTATGTATGTGTGTATATGTATATGTATATATATATATATATGTGTGTGTGTGTATATGTGTATATATGTATATATATCAAGGTATTTTATGACATAGCAGTGCAATTACATACTAAATCCAACAACAATTAACACAACCTGTTTTACATACATGTGGAGGTCACCAGAATAACCTCCCTATATAAGGACCTAAGAGGGAAAAATGAAAATTAAAGAGGACACTGTAGCATAGTCAAGGGAGGGAGAAGGGGGTGCCCACAGGTGGCCAACCTTATGGACTAGAAATAGTAAAGGATAGATTAGTCTTAGAAACAGAAGAACTGTTGCAACAGATTTAAGAAAAGGTCAGTCCTCAATAGTGGCAGGAGCTCCTGGTCACAGAGGGGATCTGAAGCAGGCATCCACAAGAAGGAAAAGCACTGTGTACATCACTGCCAGCTTTCCTGGGATTACCAATCCAGTGTACCTGATCCTTCAACCACCAACTGCCACACAGCTAGACAGAGGGTAGTCAAATGGCCAAACATCTAAAAGCTCTTTAGACTCAAACTGAGGACTGGTCAAACCAAAAAATGTGTACACCTGTGTTGGAGGAGCGCTAAGGAGAGGATCCTACCACCAGTGAAAAGTCTACCTGACCACTGGACTTGAACTTTATTTACTTATTTTTTTATTTGCTTTTGATAACTGGGTAAGTGCACTAGGCATAGCAATGCCTATTTTCAGACACGACCTAGGAGGGTACAAGCATTACAGATGATAACAGTTTGTAGAGTACAACAGTAGGTGGAAAACGGTGGTTACAGGTCCAATACAATTTTCAACAAAAATGTTCAGTGTATACAAATCAACAATAAATAACAAGAAGTAAAACATAAAAGTAACAAAATAGCAAGTGGAAGTTAACTAATTTTAGGGACACAAACTGTGAGAGATAGCTAACGAGGCACAAAGTGCAGTCCAAGTTGAAGACAAGTTAGAAACACAAACCAACAGAGTGAGAAAGAGAACTTCTACTACAATCATTGACAGCACCAGCCACCAGTAAGTACCATGTATTTTACAATGCCACCATCTCTAAATAAATCCTGGGAGACCAGTTCAATAAGAACAGGCAACAGGGAAGAATGTTCATAAATAAAATTAGCTCTGGCAAGAGCAGATAGGGCTTCATGCTTGAAATTTGGTGTAAAAATATTGAAAATTACCAAAGTTATGAACCTTCATTAACAAAATGTACCGTAGGCTTCTAAATTTGTTGTTTTATAATATTTGTACAACAAATTTTCAACATAGCCTTTTTATGACCCTGCCTCATGAAGAAGGACAGAGCAAATGTTCAAAATCTGCCTGAAAAGTGATTTCATGTAGAGACTGCAAAAATCAATTTTCGGGATGCAAAAATACATTTTGGGAAGGAGTTGAAAAATGACAGCTGTCACATTCATGAGGGGCTGAAAAAAATGGCTATGTAGGAAATGTGGGGTAAAAATATTGAATATTACCAAACTTACCAGCCTGCATTTGTAAAATTCAACATAGCCTGATAACTTTTTTGGTTTTAAATATTTTTACATCAGATTGAGAACATAGCCCTTTTTTGACCCCACCTCATGAACAATGGCAAAGAAAATCTTCAACTTCTGCCCAAAAGGTGATTTCACACAGGGACTGCAAAATCACCTTCTGTGATGTAAAAAAACAAACAAAAAAAAAACATTTTGGCCAGGATTTGAAAAATGACAGCTGTCACATTCATGAGGTACTGTAAATATATTGCTATGTTTTAAATTTGGTGTAAAAATATTGAAAATACCAAAGTTATGAGCCTGTTTTTAGAAAATGCAATGTAGGCTCATAACTTTTTTTAATATTTTTTGCCACATTTTCAACATAGCTTTCTTATGACCCCACTTCTTGAACAATGGTAGAGCAAATGTTCAACTCCTGCCCAAAAGGTGATTTTGTGCATGGACTGTACAATCAACATTCAGGACACAAAAATACATTTTAGGCAGGAGTTGAAAAATAACAGCTGTCAAATTCATGAGGTGCTGTAAAGTTATGGCTATGTTGTAAATTTGGGGTAGCGATATTGAAAATTACCAAAGGTATGAGCCTGTGTTTGCAAAATTCAGTATAGGCTCATAACTTTGTTGTTTTTTAATATTTTTATACCAAATTTTCAACATAACCTTTTTATGACCCCACCTCATTAACAGTGGCACAGAAAATGTTCAACTCCTGCCCAAAAGGTGATTTCATGCTGGGACCACAAAATCACCTTTTGGGACAGATCTGCCTAATGTCAGTTCAATTGTTCATGAGGTACAGTCCCAAAGAAGGCATGTTGAAAATGTGGGCCAAAAATATGCAAAAATGTCCAAGTTATGCCACTAAGTTCAAAACCCCATTGAAATACAATGAATTACATACTGTACCTGTTTCTTCAGTTCATGGTCCAGCATTGAAGAGTGAAGATGTGTATGAATTCTAGAGAGGATTATGGAATTGGACCTCTGATCAGTAAGTAAGGGCTGGGGAGGTGTGGGGTGGTGGTTTCTGAGTGGGAGGGTCAGGTGGGGGGGAATGTTGGCTGTAAAATACATAGATTTATGGTTTTCCTTTTATAGGTACAAAACAAACAAACAAAAAAACATGAGGATTTCTGCACTGGGGGATTGGGCACCTCCCAATGTCAAGGGAGAGTTGGGTTGGTGGATTAAAATTCTTATCACAAAACTGGGGGATTGGGCACCCTAGTATCATTGTTATGTTTCTGGGAGGATGGATGTGGAGTGGTGGGTGCTGAGAGGGAGGGTCAGGTGGGGGGATAAAGAAATATATATTTAAAAGGGGCACAGAACATGAACATGACATTAGGGGAATTGGCACCCCCAGTGTCATTATTATGTTTCTGGGGGTGGGGTTGTGGGTGCTGAGAAGAAGGTTGAGCTGGGGGAGATAGCTCTACTTTTAAAGAAAAAAAATGGCGGTCATGGCAGAGTGCAGCATGACCCTGCCATGATCAAAATGGCCACTGCACTACACTGCACATGCACTAGCGCATGAGCAGTAGAGTGCGGGGCCATCTTGGACAAAACGGAGTGAGATATGTTCTTCTGAGACCGCCATTTTTTTAATTGTAGCTATCTCCTCACCTGACTGTCCCTCACAGCACCCCCCCAGAAGCATAAGAGTGACACTTGGGTTACCCAATCCCCAGTGTCTGGATCAGGACAGCCTGATTTTTTTCATGTAAAAAATAGCGCAGTGTGACTGGAATGTTTCACAGACGTGGAGGTGACTGTGGTGGAACTCCAACATGTTGTTCGGTCACAAAGAATGGGGAGTCCTTTTTTGAAAGCAATAGCTCTGCTGGGCTCTGCCCACTGCAACCCTAAAATAGAGAGAAATTTTACCACATTGTTTAGTCTCCCATTTAAGCAGCTGTTTCTCCTTTTTTCTTACTTAATGGTCTTCCTTGCCTGTTCTCATTGAATGAATATCACAATATTTATTAAACATTTTCAACATTTTTCAATTCCTTTTCTTATTAATTTTTTATTTGAATCTAGGATTATAAGTATCTTTGAGCCAAGGATTTTTTACAAAGGTTCCACGTCAATTGAAGTACAATTCAAACAAAACATTGAATAACAGTATAACAGTGGGTTACAGGCAGTTACATACAGTTTTGTACATTCAATACAGTGGCAAAAATGCCAGAAGGAGGTCTGGTAACAGGGTTGACATGGTATGGAGGAGAGACACATTAGTGGGGTGTGGCCATAAGCACTTGTCAAATATCAGTTAAAGTGCTACGGGGTAGGGAAGGAAGGTGGGAGAATGAATGGATGTATGGGAGACAGAGCTGAGGGGGGAGAGGGTAAAGTGCTAGGCAGAAAGAGAAAATAGGAGAGGAGAGAACAATTAGGAAGGACAGTCACAGGAGCTAGATGCAGACAGAATGTGATGAAGACTGGATTTGAATGGACCAAGCTTTGGTATTGAGGTGATGTCAGTGTTGACACCATTGAACCAGCTTGGAGCTCTGTGCACAAATGAACTTTGCCCTTGTGTAGTGCAGAAAAGTGGGATATGCAGAAGCTGGGATTCAGGGGCCCTGGTGATGTGAGTAGTCCGCGCTGGGCAGAGGAGAGCTTGGACACCTGGGGGAGCAAGGCCTAGTATTATTTTCTTTGTCATAAGGCAGGTTTGGTACTTGATCTGGTTTTAAAGTTGAAGCCACCCAGTCTGTGCATAGAGATCACGCGTATGGGTGAGGCGATGGGTGCCAGTTATGAGATGGCAAGCTTTGTTTAGTGCAATGGATATGCACCTGAGGGTGGTGGCAGAGGCAGAGCCATAGATGATCAGGCTGTATTTGATTATTAAGATTACTGAGCTCTGTACTGCAATCCTTATGGCATCTGAGGTAAGGCATTGCCTGTGGGTGAAGAGTAGGCCAGTGTGAGTGTTGACAGCCTTGGCAATGTTGTCAATGTGCGTAGCATATGACAGGTTACAATCAATGGTAATACCTACATATTTAAAGGAATGAACCTGTTTGAGGGTTGCACCAAGGCAGTTTTTGATCGTGATGGGATTGAGTCTGTGTTTGTTGTGCGGGCTGCAGAACAGCATGGACTTGTTTTTTTTGTAGTTGAGAACCACTTTGTGTACTAAACCAAGTTTCAATCAAGGTGAAGGCAGGTTGCAGATTGTTTTGAAGGTGGTCTGGATCCTTGTGAGTGGAGAGGATGTCGGCATCGTCAGCATAGAGGAGGACTTGTGCTGGACACGGTTGTGAAAGATCATTCAGAAAGAGGCTAAAAAGAAGTTGCCCAAGAATGGAGCCTTGAGGAACTCCTGAGTGAACAAGATGTGCATCTGAGACACCATCAGCTATTTTCACTCTTTGAGAGCAGTTCTCCAAGTAGCTCTTGTACCAGATAATGGACTCAGGTGAGAGCCCAGCAGAACATAGCTGTGTGATTAATAAATTATGATGTACAGTGTCAAAAGCCTTGGTAAGGTCAATGAAGACTGGCCCAGTTAGGAGGCTGCTGTTCAATGAGCTGTGGATAGCACCGGTAAATTCAAGGAGGGCCGATGTAGTACTGTGACCTGTAATTAGTATACTACAACCCTCTGTGGCCATGCAAAATGATTCTGCCTGCCATGCAAAATGATCAATTCCTGCAACCATTGTGACTGGCATCATTTAAGGCAAGCAACACTGCCCTATTTCAATGTTGTAGCTCTCATTGCTAACTTTGCGAAAATCCACATCATTTAGGAATGGTGTTCGGAGTTGGACTGGCCAACCAAGACACATGGAAATTTCTGGGTGGGCCCCCTCTGTTGGGTGGAATACCTGGCCACCTTCTAAACTCTGAAAACATTTGCAGTTGTTATATTTTTTTCTAATTAAGTAGGTATTTAAGGCACTGTAGATAAATGTAAGCTGCAAATACTAAGCAGGTGTATCAGATTTCTGACAGCATAGCCCAGAGGTTAAAGTAATGAGCAGTGAAAGAGCTTGGTACACCCAACAGACCTGGGTTTGATTCCAATAATCTCCACTTGCATACTATGTGACTCTGAGCAATTCACTTAACCACCCCAGTGCTCCTGGGTCCTCCCAGAAAATAGGCACTTGCACCTAGTGGGCCTTATCTGGTATACCAAAAATAATAACAATTAAAAAACAAAAATTAAAATATAAGTGTAATACTGAAAAGAGTGTGTCACCCTGGGCCCTTCCCCACTGATTTCCAGGTGGGCCACTGTACATATATACTTTCCAAGTAGGCCCCCTGTACCCCAGTTGACACTGATGATGTTACTGAGAGAAACATAGCTGACTCTTCTACTGAAATGAATTAGAAAAGCATCACTTTACTTATATGGGGTACCAGTAGCCTAATCTTATAAAGTGAAGATATGGCTTTTCTAATTTCTTTTCAATAAAAGAGTCAGTTATATCTATCTCAGTGACACCATTTGTAAATGATGCACTTTTGACAAAGTAAACACAGAGACTGACTACAGTACATACAGATAATGACACAAGTAGATATCATCACTTTTCTTTACCTTTCCCAGTCTGTAATAACTACCCCTTCCCCGACACACACACACACACACACATACTAATGATTCTGCCTCAGGAGGTTACAAATATTAAAATAAGGATGGAAGCTTAACAGAAATATATATTTGTGTTTGTTCCAAATGGCACATTCCAAGAAGCCACACCTAAAAGGGACCCAAGTAAGTAAACAATCACTTTGCCAAGGTTAACAATTAATTTGATCAATGATAATGAAAGTCATTCTCCTCAAAGGGGATCAACAAATGTGAAGCCAGTTTACTGGGGGAAGGGGTGGCAGGTGGGAGGATACCCACCCTCTGATTACTGATCAACAAGCTCAAACTAGTTCTACTTTTAATAAATCGATGGGGACTTCTAAATATGTGATTTAAAACAGTTGCCCAGATTCTTTTTAGCTTTTAAGTTCTCTCTCATTTGTTATTCAAGGGAATTTGACTCAGTGGTTAAAATGAAATGTCGTCTCTAGATTTTTGGGTGGAGGAACTCTCCCATAGTTTTAAATGGAGCAAGATGATAGAGGTGCATGAGCACAGATACAATTTTGTATGAGGCGGGGGGAACTGAGTTCCTATTCAATTTTACCCCTGGATTTGAGAAATTGATGGGGAGAGGTCATTCTGACAGAGCAGGTTACCACACTTTCTGAATTTTTTTTCTTTTGGAAGTTGGAGAGGAGTCTGTGTGATGGACAGGACACTGCAACGGCAGACCTTTGGCATTAACATCAGCAGGGCACCTTTGATACTTACCATGCCTCTCTCTCACTGCACCTGATTGACAGCGGTGTCCCTATTACCTCAACCATTTCCTTGGTCCCTGTGTAAGGAGCTTTTCTGTCACTGACGGGCAAGGATCTGAAGCACAAAACTAATGTAATCAGCAATCTTCTCCATAAGCAAAGGCTCATCACACTGAGCCGCACTGTGACAGCTTGAGCAGCTTGTGACAATATTGCTATACTTTCGCACTATGTCCCAGATTTGGGCAATGAACCTGATGTTAACTGGATTGTTCCTAATTTTTTTTTAGCTTTTATTTTTTACCACCCTCCTTGCCAACAGGCCCCCCTTCAGTCCTTGAGGCTGCCCGAACCCCATCAACCACCATCCCTAGGACTTTTCTGAGAGGCCACAATTCCTCCACAGACTCCCCTCATAGCAGGGTTATTGTGGGGCCAACAAGCCCCCTCTGGTAGTTGGAGGGAGAGGTGGCTCACAAACACTCTGAAAGAAGACAAGACTAGTAGCAGACAAGCAGTGCTGAACTGGAGGTCTCGGCTATCTAAAGAATGAGTAGTCCATGGATTAGGACACAATAATTACTTCATTAAGTGAATAGACTACACGGAAGTAAAAAATAGACCTAGCACCTCCTCAGGTTACATGATCGATGTTTCATGTCACCCTGATGTTTTTTCAAGATGTAGGAGACCCAACATGATCTCCAGTATATAGCAGCACTCAACAAGAATACACCCCTTACTAAAATACTGGTGTCCACTCACAGAAACTGCTTAAAGTTCATCCATGCAGTAAAAATCAATCAGACCCAGTTACATTTATAGCCTTATCTCTTTAAAAACTGTATTGTGCAATCGGTTAGAGCACCTCTCCAACTCACATTATAACCAGCATATGCATATACATCCACCACCTTATCACAAAATATAACTTATTTCCTACATAATAAATATCATTGGGTTTGGGGGGAGAGAAGGGGAAGAAGGTAAAGTGTGATTTTGTTATTTTCTTAAACTACTGATAGCAATATAGTAAAAAGGCAAGCACAAAACTCAGTAGATAACAATCTCAGCAAACCATAAACAACCGAATATGTCAAGGATATATCTAATGGTTATCACTTTCTTTTCAGGAATGATGCCAGCTGGAAGAGACCATTTAGATCTGGACAGGTACCAGCTTTCAGTCTATATTGCCAGTAAGTCTCCCTACATAATAGTTTGTTATTGAGGTCACCTCCTCTCGGGCCCAGAGTCACTTTTTCTAAACATCTAAAAGTAAAATCATATCCAGCTCCTGCCCTTTTGTAATGAACTGCCAGTGCATTATCAATGGAACCATTTCCTATGTGTTTCAAGTGTTCAAGGATCCTTTCTTTAAATTTCCTGCATGTCTTTCCAATGAAGAAACATTTACACACACAATTGGCTATGTATACAACTGACTCAGTACTGCAGGAAATAAAGGAGTTTACCTTGAGACATTCACCCATGTGGGTGAATGTAAAGTCAGCTCCCACCTTGATATGTTCACATGCTGAACAGTTCCTACATCTGTATGCTCCTGCCAGCACGCGTATACTGTTCCTACATCTGTAGACTCCTGCTGGCTGTCTTTCTTTTTTTCTTTCAAGCTGGTTCCAAGCTGTGCACTAAGATGTCTGAGAGGTTCTTTCCTTTTTGATATGTGATGACTGGACCACAGGTGACCACATCCTTGAGGTCTGGTTCCACAACCAAAATATGCCATTTTCTCTTGATGATAGATTCCAGATGTGTGGCCTGTGTGTTGAAAGTGGTGATAAGATTAGGGACTTGGATTTTATTATTTGATTTATTTCCATTCCTATTATCCCTATTTCTATTCTGTTTGTCACCAACCAAGTCTGTCTGTCAATCCATTTACCTTTTTTCTAGCCACTTCTATTCATTTCTGGCTATATCCTCTGTCCTGAAATCTATTGGTAAGGATGTCAGCACCCCTATTGTAGCCTTCTGCTGTGCTACAATTGTGTTTGACTCTCATTTACTGACCCTCATGTGTATTGTGGGTCATGTGTCTGGGGTGGCAAATCTGGAAATGACATCTAGCATTTCTATCGGTAGTTTTCCTAAATAGTTTCATAGACAATCTCCCATCCCCATTTTTGGATATCCAAATCCAAGAAGTTAATACTTGTTTTATTTAGAGTCAGTGTAAATTTTAGGTTGGTGTTTGTGCTTTCCAGATATCCCACAAATTTTCCTAAATATACTTTGTTACCTTTCCAAATGAGTATGATGTCATCAATAAAGCGATGGTAAAAATCCAACTGGTCAAAGTATGGATTAATGTCAGGATCATGTATGTGATTTTTCTCCAATTGGGCCTGGTAGATGGTTACTTAATTGGGGGCCATCGCTGCCCTCATTGCCGTACCCCTGATTTGATGGTAAATCTCAGACAGAAATGAAAATGTTTTCTTGGTTAGAACAATTTCGGTAAGCTCTACCAGAAATTCAGTGAACATGGTATTATATGTAGTGTGGTCACAAAGCCTCACACAATGTATCCAGACCATCTGTATGTGGTATGTTTGCATAAAGTGATTTTACATCTAGGGTTGCTAGTATCCATTCTGGCTCTATTTCAGTCTTCTCCAGACCTCTAAAATGTGTGTGGTGTCAAGGACAAAGGTAAGTATACCCAGGGCATCTTGTCTCAATTGAATGATGTGGAATTTTATCTTAACTGTACCAAGGATGAAAGGGAGGCAATCTAAAGGTTCCAAAATCTACAGATCATCACCAAATGCCTTTATCGGCAGGCTTTATGGTGATGATCTGTAGAGTTTGGAGCCTTTAGTTTACTTCCCTTTCATTCTTGGTACAGTTAAGATATATGGGTTTTGGGATATTAATCGTTTACTATATTACTCTCAATCATTTAAGAAAATAACAAAATCACACTTTACCTTCTTTCCCTCCTCCACCCCCGAACCCAATAATATTTATTATAAAGAAAATAAGTTATATTTTGTGATAAGGTGATGTATGTATATGCATATGCTGGTTATAATGTGAGTTGGAAAGGTGCTTTAATCGATTGCACAATACAGTTTTTAAAGGGATAAGGCTATGAATGTAACTGGGTATGATTAATTTTTACTACATGGATGAACTTTAAACAGTTCCTGTGGGTGGGACACCAGCATTTTAGTAAGGGATGTGTTCTTGTTGAGTACTGCTTTATGCAGGAGATCATGTCAGGTCTCCTACATCTTGAAAAACCTTCAGGGTGATGCAAAACATTGACCATATGACTTGAGGGGGTGCTAGGTCTATTTCTTACTTCTCTGTAGTCCGTTCATTTAATAAAGTAATTACTGTGTCCTAATCCATGGACTACTCATTCTTTGGTTAACTGAGATCTCCAGTTCTGCACTGCCCCTCCAGAAGTGGGTGTAGGTTAAAACTGCACCAGCGTAAATGCGCGGTAAAAAAATGTGCTGTGTGGACACCAAATAATGGGCAAGGTGAAAAACTGTGCAGATATATATAAACAAACTTTGAAACTGCACACGCTGTTTTGCCAATGCAGTTTTTAACCTTGCACTTATACTGCCATGGTTTTGACTGAATACATTAAAAGCAATGATCACTTAGAGAACCCCATGTCCAGAAGGTGCTGTGGTGTCTGTGAGGCACCATGGGGCATCATTCTGCCATCAGTGGTGTTTTCTGCTGCTAAAGATCCCAGCCTACTGATGATCCATGGAGGCGGTGGTCTGACATTTGCACAATGTGCAAATGTCCACCATGAGGAATTGTCCCCCACCCACAGCTGCTGCCTGAGTCACACCACCACATATGGTCACCTAGGTGGTGGTAATGTGACAGAGCAGTGTGATCACCCTCCCTGGTGGAAAAGAGCATCATCCAAGGCTCTCAGCCATCCTCCCCCAGTCGGACCTCAAGTAGCCCAGGCTCATTTCTGAACTGGGGTTGCTGGTGTGGTGGCAGGTGAGGCATGAATACCTCTGTCATCTGCAACACTGGGCCAGCTCCAGATTGTCCTAATTTGTGAGACTCTGGTTGCACAGCAATGATGCTCACCTTTGAGGGTTTATCTGGTTGTGTGGTTTACTATAACAACACACAAAACAAAACCTAAACAAATCCACATGTTCACAAAAGCTTATGTGGTCCATATACAGATTAGGCACTGATATTCAGTTATCTCCAATTCGGGGATATTTGACTTGCAAAAATAAGGCAAAAGCTTCCAAACTAAAGGGGGAGAAGTCATCAACTTCCAAGTGTAAAACATAAATTTAGATGACTTCCAACATTGCAGGTATGAAAGTCTAGAAATGATGGATTTTCCTAAAAGAAATTGGGGCCGATCCTCAAAGGGGTGGTGAGAGCTGTGCCTAAGGTGGCTTGCACTGATTGCCAGTGTGCTAGGGACCCTTTTCCCAATTTTCTAAGTAGGGTCCTAGCAGGCAAGTTCCATGGCTTGTGGCAACCTTGGCCATGCACCAAACAAATGGCACATAGTGAAGGTGTGCCTCAAGCTGCAAGACAGCCATGCAGCAATAGCACCATGGACAAAAGTCCATGGTGACTATTGCCCCCCTCCCCCTGCCCCGATTACCCCTTACAAAAAATGAAAAGTCCCTGGTAGTCTAGCAATCCCCCTCAAAGCCCTGATCTCCACTCATTTGTATAAAAAAATCCCTGATAGTTTAGTGGCCCACCCCCCCCCCCAGAAACCCTGCTCATCCATCATAGTTGCGTGTGTGTGTGTATGTGTATATATACATATATATTCCCTGAACATGTACTATATACCATGCATGCTCATTCAGAGCTCAGTTGGCAGCTGGCCACAGTGGTAAGTGGTGGGCTGTGCCAGTTGCTGGCTCCCTTGTGGGGTGGTGGGGCACTTTGGGGTGAGGGGTCCACTAGGCCACCAGCTATTTGGTAATGTCTATTACCAGAGGATCAGGGATGGAGTGCTCCACTAGCTCACCAGGGATAGTTTACTATTCATAACAGGCAACTGGGGCTGGGTGGGATGCCTCTAGACTACCAGGGATACATATACAACTATGATGGGTGATTGGAGCTTAGGGGAAGGGGTGGGCCACTAGACTATCAGGGATGTTCATTTACAAATGATGGCAGATCGGGGCTTGGATGGGTGGCACATTAGCACACCCTCCAGTGGATTTCTAAGTACTTTTAGACTAGCCCTTGGCTAATTTAATGGTACTTAGACCAGAGCCCTCTGGGAGAGTTTAGAAAATAGCAAGTTTGGAGTTGTGGCACAAGCCTCCTAGCACCATGCTGCAGCCCATTTTGTAGCACAAGGTTAGCGCACACCCTCTTTGGGGTAAGCAGCCTGCATCTGATGCAAACTGCTTTTGAGAATAGCTCTGGGTGCATTTTTTGACACAAGGTACCACATGCATCTTTTATCTTTGATGCAGACACCTTGTGTGACATTTCTAAGCCCTTTGAGAATCAAATCCATTGTATTTTACCACTAATATTTATATTAACAACCACAAATTGGTCCTTTCTAGAAAATTGACTCCCAAAATGTGGGATCCATGAAATATTTTGACTTCCTAAAAATTGGGATGACTTCCAGATTTCAACTCATGGAAGTTTGACTTCCATAAAAAATAAATTAGCTGGACCTCTGATTAGGTATAGCACAGTTGTCCCACATACAGTAGGTTTGCTTAAAGCATTTAGAATTCAAGATGTTTAAAGGCAGACTGTCAACATTCGATTTGCCAGATGTCATTCTTTGATTGATTGCACATTGTTAAACCCTTGTGCTTTTTTATGAATAATCACTTCACACATTGCTGGCCTTCATTGATAACATGTTGCTGTATCGCACATAACAGCTGTTGGTAGCACCACAGCTGTCATTGAAGAGCTGCTGTGTATGATCCATTTAGCTAGATTCTGGTGTTTCCTTAAAAAATGACATAAATACCTTTTCTGGGCATATCTGCTGCATACTATTCCAGATGCAATGCTGTTAATGTTCCTAATATATGAATATGACTTGATGGTCCCAGACTTATTACATTTCATAATGTGTGTGGTTTAAACAAAGTTGTCTCCACATGTTAATGAAGATAACATCCATCATTCTGGGCATTGTTCTGTCCTATTTTGTAAATAGAGGATAATGTATGGGCATCAGTGAACAACAATGCTATGTTCACTTCGGGTGGTTGCCATAACTTGTCATGGCAACCACGAGAAGTGAACATAGTGTTGTTCATGGATGCCCATGCATTGTCTTTTATAGTGTATGGGCAACAATGTCTTCAATTCAGTTCAGTTTATTGTGAGTTAAAAGAAAAAAAGAGCCTGTATTACATTTGAACTATGCCCCTAGTTTCCACAGCAATAATAGTTATAGTAATTATGTCAAATCATAAAGCCGGTTAGCCAGAGGTTTGGTCAGCATCAGAGTCGTGTCTTTATAAGTGACATTGCAGAGGGACTGGAAGGAAAAGTATGCCTCTTTGCAGATGACACAAAGATCTGCAATAGGGTTGACACACAAGGAGTCGTGAAAAGGATGAGAAGGGACCTGGCAAGGTCGGAGGAATGGTCAGAAGTATGGCAGCTAGGATTCAATGCAAAGAAGTGCAAAATAATGCACTTGGGAAACAAGAACCCAGGGGGAAGATTACACAATTGGGGGAGGAGGTAGTAACAACAACAAAAAAGGAAAGGGACCTGGGGGTAATCATATCAGATGACTTTAAGGTTAGCAAGCAATGTGAGAACGCAGTAGGGAGGGCTGGGGGTATACTGGGATGCATAGGGAGAGGCATCACAAGCAGAAAACAGGAAGTTGTTATCCCTTTGTACAGACAGTTGGTGAGACCCCACCTGGAGTACTGCGCCCAGTTCTGGAGACCCCATCTCCGCAAGGACATAGACAGGATAGAGGCAGTCCAGAGGAGGGGAACTAAAATGGTGCAGGGTCTGCAAGAGAAGCCATATGAGGAGAGACTAAAGGAGCTTAATATGTATACCCTTGAGGAAAGAAGGGAGAGGGGGGACATGATAGAAACTTTTAAGTACCTCAGTGGAATCAACAAAGTCCAAGAGGGTAGCATCTTTCAGAAAAAAGAGATGTGCAAGAACAAGGGGACACAATTTAAAGATAGAAGGGGGGCGGTTCTGGGGCAATGTGAGGAAGTATTTTTTCACAGAGCGGGTAGTGGATGCATGGAACAGCCTTCCTGAGGAGGTTGTGGGGTCTAAAACTGTGGGAGAATTCAAGAATGCCTGGGACAGATATAAGGTAATTCTTGTGGGGGGTAGGAAGAAATAGGCTGTTGGTTAACTAGGATCTGTGGCATATCCTGTAGGTAGGGAAATGAGCAGACTAAGTGGGCCAAGCGGTCCTTATCTGCCGTCAAAGTCTATGTTTCTTACTTTACTCCTTATGAGATTACTTGTGGTGAGGTTCAATGAAGAAACATCTTTATTTTGGTTTCAAGAAACAACAGGAAGAGCTTTTACACTATTACTACTTGTATGAACATCTAAGCACTGTGCAATTTAAAGAAACAACAAAAAATGGTTGTTCATGGAAATCATATGACAGGAAAGCTTGTCAAATTATAAAGCCGGTTAGCCAGAGGTTTGGTCAGCATCAGAATCGTGCAGCAGGAATGGTGGGCACTTGTGTCTGTAGGTTACCTGCAGAGAAACAGAAAAAGAAGAAAACAGAGTTTCTTTTATTTTTATTACTGCCACCAGCAAGGATGGTTGGGGAGGGTAAGGAAATTACTTACTTTTCAGTCTTTGTTGTTTGATGAGGAAATCAGTGATGATAGCAACCCTCTTCTTTTTCTGATTGTCAAAGTAATTGTTAATATTTGGTGTGATGCCCTGCTGAAATATACAATTAGCTCCAAACAGATTAAAATTTGTTAAGTCCGACAGTGGAAACTTTTTCTGAGGTTTCTTTTGCTGTGGGTGTTTGGGTCAGTGATACAGCAGCAGTAGACTTAGAGGTGAAATGTTGCTGGATGTCAATATTGCTCTGGCTACCAAATATTTCTGAATTCCATTTTTGCTTGGCCTCTGATTAGTAGCTGTAATTATTTATGAACTGTAAGCACCTGTGCCCTGATACCTGCTGCTCTTCAGTAAGGGGTACTGGTTCTATGTGATAACAATGATTGCATAAAGACGATAGCCGTTATGGCTAATGTACATTGGTGAAAATCTATTTCACCAATGTACACCCCGGCGCATGGCAAAAAGGTGTCGGGGGACTTACATTTTTAATGTTCATGGGGTTGTGGCCCCCACCTCCCTACTAAAGGATTCTCAGCTCCAGGGGGTGTCATGTCGTGTGTGTGTGTGTGTGTGCAAATTAAATAAATAATAAAAATTCGAGACAGGCCCAACAAAATGTATGTGCACCCAGACCCAAACCCGGCACCCTCAAAGCTGGGGCATGCGACCCACCCACCACACCACAAGGCAGCTCAGCAGCCCATCACCGCAGCACTAAACACAAACCCTCCCTTCCCTTCCACTGTGTTCGCCCCCCCCAGTGTGTGTACAGATAGAAATATATATTGACAGGGTGTCGCTATACCTGCAGTCACCCAGCCCATCCAGTAGCCCTGTGATAAGGCGCAGCTATTGAGTTGTCTTTTTTGGTGTGTACTCAATAGCGAGCTCCCTTATCACAGGATACCGGGGGGTACTGTGCTGTCCACCAGGCACTGAATGGCAGTTTTTCTCATGGAATATTAGTCACATGCTTTTCAGGTGGTAATCCTGCTGATGTTTTAATGACCTGCATCATATTACAAATATTGTTCTCTCTGAGTGTCATGGACCTAAGCCATAAGGTCACACCAGACTTGAAATAGATGTTTGATGTCCGGTAAAAAGGAGAGTCTGGCAACTGCATGGTGGGTGGTTTCTTGGGATTCATAAGTTTTGTACACCTGTACTGAATCTCTATCAGGTATGTGTTGGAGTACATCCTAGACTTTACTGCCTTTACATCCTGTGGATTTTCTTCTGACCTAGTTTTCATTTGATACTCTGTGTACTCTTAAGTATTGTTGCCCGTATGTGTCGCATAACAAGAATAAATCACACCAGCTGAGGGAATATTATTCAGCTGTTCTAAGTGCAAAGTAAAGGACAGTGTTAAAAAAAGCATATTTAACAGTGAAACAGGGCTATGCAATCCCAAGGCACTAGTTGAACACAGCTTTTCTATGTCTGTGGGTGTAAGAGTTTTTGCTCTATTTGATTTACTAGCTTTCCCCAGTTTTTTTTAAGTACTTTTGCTTAGCAGAAAGGGTGGCATTTGTTTCTGTAAGATCTGTGTTGTTGCCATGGAATGCAAACTACCCATAGTTATGTTTGAGTAAATATCTGTCCACACTTCCTAAGAAGCCCCGGAGAGTCCTTGGCTCATAATCAGTCCCATCTGTCCTTTTAATTTTATAGATAAAATCGACTAGGAGACTTTTCAGCTTGGTGACTGGAATGTCTATTGTTGTCCACATCTCCCCCATGATGTCCAGGTAATATTTTAGTAATGAGATGTCAGATTCAGTCTTTTTAATTATTCTGGGTAAACAGGGAGGAGAGGAGGCACTGTGGGTCACCCTGGAGACTGGAAATTGCTCCACAATTCACACACGGGTTGTATACAGACACCCATTTCGGGGGTGGGATAGACAAGGAAATGATAGAAGGCATCCTTGGGATGGCAGAGAAAGGGGATATATTGCTGATGGGGGACCTGAATATGCCAGATGTTAACTGGAGCACCTTTGCTGCAGCCACATTCAAGAGCAGGGCCATTCTCAATGCCCTACAGGGGGCATGCCTCAGACAGCTAGTTTTGGAACCCACTCAGGAGGGAGCAATCTTAGACTCGGTACTCTCAAATGGGGATGGAGAGAGAGGATATCTGATCTTGAAGTGGGTAGCCATCTGGGAACCAGCATCCACCAAATAGTGTGGTTCACAATAAACTTAGCTGTAGAGTCAAGCCACACAAAAGTGAAGGTGCTGGACTTCAGGAGGGCTGATCTGGGTAAAATTGGAGAGTGCCTGAAAAAAGCACTAGCAAACAGGCAAGAAGGTGAGGTGGAGCAGCAATGGGGAAACATCAAAACCGCCATCACAGATGCAACAAACCTTTGTGTAAAGCAAATAAACAAATCAAAATGAAAAGAAAAAAACACTATGGTTCTCAAAAGAAGTGGCAGGGAAGGTAAGGGAGAAAAAGACAGCATTCAAGAAGTATAAGAAAACCCAGAAGGAGCAGGATAGAGAACTGTACCAGTTAAAGCAGAAGGAAGTGGGGACAGCAGTCAGAATAGCAAAGGCCCAAACTGAGGAAAAGATAGCCAACTCCATTAAGAAGGGGGATAAAACCTTTTTATAGGTACATTAGGGAGCAAAGAAAAACTAAGGCAGGGATACTGAGGCTGAATAAAGAGGAAGATGGTTGGGCAGAGAGCGACAGTGAAAAAGCAGGGGTACTGAACAAATACTTCTGCTCTGTATTCACAATGGAAAAGCGGGGGAGATACCTAATCCAGTCAATGGAAGCACTCTGGATAGGGGGTTGATATTAGTCCTTTCACAGAAGAAAGGGTTCTGAAAGAACTCTTAAAACTGAAGGTGGATAAAGCAATGGGGCCTGATGGGATTCACCCCAGAATTCTAAAAGAACTAAGGGAAGAACTAGTAACACCACTGACTTCCCTTTTTAATAAATCATGGGAGGATGGTGCAGTACCTGAGGACTGGAGGAGGGTGGATGTGATTCCCCTTCACAAAAGTGGGAGCAAGACAGAGGCAGGAAACTACAGACCTGTCAGTTTGACCTCAGTGGTAGGAAAAATGATGGAATTACTTCTGAAGGAAAGAATTGTTGAGTACCTAGAGGCCAGTGGGGCACAGAACCCAAGGCAGCATTGATTCACAGCAGGAAGGTCATGTCAGACAAATCTAATTGATGTCTTTGACTGGGTGACCAAACTAGTAGACCAGGGAGGGGCTATGGACATGGCCTACCTAGTCTTTGGCAAGGCATTTGACACATTCCTGCACAAAAGATTAATAAACAAATTAGGCATCCTGGGAGTGGGTACCAGGGTGGTAGCCTGGATAAAACACTGGCTGGACAACAGGACACAGCGGGTAATAGTACATGGAGTCCACAGTGAAGAAAGAAGGGTTACTAGTGGGGTACTGCAGGGTTTAGTACTGGGGCTGGTCCTTTTTAATGTCTTTATAAGTGACAATGCAGAGGGACTGGAAGGGAAAGTATGTCTCTTTGCAGATGACACAAAGATCTGCAACAGGGTTGATATGCAAGGTGGAGTGAAAAGGATGAAAAGGGACTTGGCAAGGTTGGAGGAATGGTCAAATGTATAGCAGCTTAGATTCAACGCAAAGAAGTGCAAACTAATGCACCTGGGAAACAAAAACCCAGGGGAAGAGTACACAATGGGGGATGAGATACTGATAACAACAAAAATGGAAAGGGACCTGGGGGAAGTCATATCACATGACCTAAAGGTGGGCCAGCAATGTGAGAAAGCAGTAAAGAGGGCTAGGGGGATACTAGGATGAATAGGGAGAGGCATCACCAGTAGAAAACAGGAAGTTGTTGGCCCTCAGTACAGACAGTTGGTAAGACCACATCTGGAGTACTGTGTACAGTTCTGGAGACCCCATCTCCACAAAGACATAGACAGGGTGGAGGCTATCCAGAGGAGGGCATCCAAAATGGTGCAGGGTCTGCACCAGAAGACATATGAAGAAAGACTGAAGGAGCTTAAGATGTATAGCCTCAAGGAAAGGAGGGAGATGGGGGACATGATAGAAACTTTCAAATACCTCAAGAGAATCAACAAAGTCCAAGAGGGTAGCATCTTTCAGGAAAAGAGATGTACAAGAACAAGGGGGCACAATTTCAATATAGAGGGGGCACAGCTCAGAGGTAATATGAGGAAGTATTTCTTCACAGAGATGGTTGTAGATGCATAGAACAGCCTTTCTGAGGAGGTCATAGAGTCAAAAACAGTGGTGGAATTCAAGAATGCATGGGACAGACATAAGGCAATTCTAGCAGGGAGTAGGAGGAAGTAGGCTGTTGGTTATCTAGAATCTGCAGCTTATCCATTAGGTAGAGAAATGGTAAGACTAGGTGGGTCAAGCAGTCCTTATCTGCCATCAAATTCTATGTTTCTATGTTTCTTTTGTTCTGTTGGACCTCAATAAATGTTTTGTGGTCTGTGTAATCTGACTTAGAAAATACAGATACTGCCATCTCGATCACTCATTTTCTTTTTTTTAAAACTGTCACTGTGTACTGATGATTTCAAACTAGGAGAAACAAGTGATCAGCAGTGCTGCTAGGGCAACTACATTGTGTGGGCATTCTTTTTTGTTATGCCACTGCAGTTATGTAGACATGATAGTATAACAACAGCCTGACATTCACTACAATGGTACAACTAATCTGTGACATGTTAAACAAGCATTTGTCAATGCCGAACGTTCGCTTGCAGATATTTGCAGTGGTGTTTGGCATGTATGGGGCTTTACCCCAATGCCCTGTGTGATTGCTGGTATTTGCACAGTAAATTGTCAGCATGATCTTTTTGTTACCCCCATTGAGCGCTACATAGGCAGAAACATGTTTTGGGCAGGATGTGAAAAATGACAGCTGTACTGCTCATAAGGAAGTGGTAAAATGCCAATGTTGAAAATCTAGAGTGGAAATATTGAAAATTCACAAACCTATGGTGTGTGGAACTCGTGAAATGCACGCTCGAAACAGTCATTTTAGGATTTTTCATTAATTTTCAACATTGCCATTTTAAAACCTGTGCTAATGAACAGTGTCACTGTGATTTTCTTACTGTGTCCCATTATTATTGATTTCGCACACTGACTGCGCCATTGTGCACCACATGGGGAAAGACATTTTGGGCAGGTTGTGAAAATGACAGCTGTACTGCTCATAAGGAGGTGTGGTAAATGGCAATGTTGAAAATCTGGAGTGAAAATATTGAAAATTCACAAACTTACGAGCGCATAGAGGAACTGCGCAACGAGACTCATAAAACAGTCATTTTAGAATTTTTCACCAAATTTTCAGCACAGCCATTTTAAGACCTCTGCTCATGATCAGTGTCACTGTGATTTTCTTAATGTGTCCCATACATTGATTTCGCACACCGACTGCGCCATTGTGCGCTACATGGGCGGAAACACGTTTTGGGTGAGATGTGAAAAATGACAGCTGTACAACTCATAAGAAGGTGTGATAAAATGGCAATGTTGAAAATCTGGAGTGAAAATATTGAAAATTCGCGAACTTACGAGCCTGCGTAGGAACTGCGCAACGCACGCTCGTAAAACAGTCATTTTTTGGAATTTTTGCACCAAATTCTCAACATGGGGTTTTTGGGACCCCTTCTCATGAATGATGTCACTGTCATGGCGTTATTCGAGGCCAAAGGGTGATTTCACGCAGTGACTCGCGAAATCACCCTGTGGGCCCAATAACGCCATGACAGTGACATCATTCATGAAGGGGTCCCAAAACCTATGTTGAAAATTTGGTGCAAAAATTTCAAATGACTGAGATATGCAACACAGTTGAAACCCTCTATGTAGCCCATTATACAGCTTACCGCATTTCCTCAGTTCGCGGTCGGCTTTGAAGAGTGCAGACGTGTTCCTGGTCCACCAAGATCGCCGCACCAGAGTCCAGAGGTAAATATGGGGTGGGGGTGGGGAGACTGCGCGCAGGGTGGGTGCGGTTGTGAGGGGGTTGGGAGACGTGCATGAACCGTTTTGTTTTACAGGAAAAAAAAAAAGACGACGGACATTTGCCATGCTGGGGTGGGCTCCCAGCGTGGCAGAAGATGTGTGGGGGCCGAGGAGCCGACGGGGATTGGGTACCCTGTCGGCAAACCACAGGGGCTGAAGAGCCGACTGGGATTGGGCACCCGCCGGCAAAACAAACAAATGGTTTGCCATGCTGGGGTGGGCTCCCAGTGTGGCAGGAAAGCTTTTGTGGGGGCGGCGTGACGCGTGTGGGGGGGAACGCTGTGATGGAGGATGGCAGCGGCGCTCAGTATGGCAGCGGTGTTTTCCTTTGAAGCAGAGGAACACCGCTGTCATACTGAGCTCCTGCACCCATTGGTGCAGGACCGCCACGCCTGCTCAAGGGAGCAGTGCATTGGCTGGGAGAGGCACACCTCCAAGTGTGCTACTCTCCCAAAACATTCCTTGCGCTTGCTCACTAGCGAACGTAAAAATGAAATGTTACAGGGCTCACCCATACATTATTTATGTATTACTGTGCTGCCACCTATAAAATTTACATACCATTGATAAAAGGGTTGGATTTTCAAAGGTCCCTTAGATCCATGCAAGCTATGTCAAACAACCAGCTTGAATCAGATTTAGGTGCGCCAAATATTGTGCACCATATTTTGCAAGAAAAGTGTTCTCTGTGACAAATTTCTCCAAACTGATGCAAGAAGTCAACTGCATCGACAAAATGGCATAAGGGATAAGAATGACGCAAGCAGCATCAAAATAAATGGTGTAAGTTGAGTCAAAAATGGTGCAAGTTGAGTAAAAAAAATTACTCGAGGAACAAAAATGACAGAAACTGAGTAAACAAATGGTGCAAACTGAGTAAACAAATGGTGCAAGCCGAGTCAAAAAAATGGTGCAAGTTGAGTAAAAAATGACGCAAATGACGAGAATGATGCACACTTAATAAAAATAAATGGCAGATGAAATGGCCAAGATTAAGCCCCCAAATTGTTCTTATCAAGTCCTGCAGGAGAATACTGGCTCTTAATAGTAGCATAATCAGATCTGACCACCTGCTGTGGGTCTCTTTATATGCCATAGTGTCCCTTACACCAGCTCTGGCTGGTCTATCAGCGACATGAATTTTAGGCACAAGGACAGGACTTGCATTCTTCAAAAATTCCAAATAAGGGGATGGTTTATCATTTTGGTGATGCAGGCATCCCTTCTGACATTGTGCATGCACTTTTTTTTTTGGTATAAGCATGGGGCAAGCCACTCTGGCATGTGCCGACCTAGTTTTGACGTAAGCACCATTTGAAAATCAGAATTGGTGCAAGATTTGACTCATCCTGCTCCTTGTGTCAGTTGTTTTTGATGCAAGCACCCTGCATCATTCTCTGGCCTTTGAAAATCTGGCCCATATTATTTAACTTTCAACTCTCACTGACCCAGCTCCTTGCAGTGATGTATCTGTTTTTCTTTCCCAAGGGTCTATTGTTGTTTAAAGTACTTACTTATTTTTATCAAATATGTAGGCGCTTTACAGTAAGTATCATAATGGAGACTTTGTGGATATAATTTCAGAAATTCAGATGTTTTCAATAATATATATAATGATAGTTTCTGTATAACTTTTAGGCACTAAGATATATACAGTGTTATATAGTTAGATATGTAAATAAAATATATAAAATATGTGGACAGTTTGTTACATGTATATTACTTAGAAAAGTCAGTGCATCATACAGTACCACTTTCTATTTAATATAAGCTGGACCTTGCTTCACTATCTTAATACTTCAGGTGTATTGGAACTAGGGATGTAGGGAAATTTAATTTCACCAGTGAAATTCTGGCGAAATCACCAATTTCGCCATGCTGAACATTTTGCAAAATTATGATCTTAGGGCAGAATTTTTCCTGTATAGTGAGATGAAATTTCACCTATATTGTGCAGCGAATTTCGCCTGTAAATTTTGCTTCTGTTGGTAAGTTTCGCCTTAGCATTTAACTAAGGTGAAATTAGGAAGAAAGGCATGTCACATGACTTGCTCTCTGAAGCAGACTGCAGGTCACATGTGTGCCTGTACTCAGACAGGAAGCCACTGAATCTGCATCCTTTTCCTGCATTTTGTAGGACAGAGACACTAAAAGAGACTGTGAGAGAGAGAGACTAAAAAAACATATAGTTTGGTGAATTGTGAGTGAGAGAGTGAGAGCTTGTGGTGTGTGTGTGTGTGTGTGTGTGTGTGTGTGTGTGTGTAACTTCTGTTCATCCCCTATTTCTCTATTTAACAAATGTTTATCTTTCTCTTGTGTTCTATTTTCTCTCTTTATCTTGTGTGAGAGTGTGTGTGTGTTTCACTCCCCTCTTTTTCATTTTTTTTTTTAATAATGATGCAAGGGAGTGGGTCTGACTCTGGAGCTGGACAGAGTGGAAAGGGAGGACAACACGTTCACCTTAAAGGGCCTTCTGGATAGGACAGAAGGACAGGCACACATTTATAAGTGAGCCCCCCCCCAGCAGCAGGAGAATTTGGCCCCAGTCTCTGCCCCACAGCAGCAGCAGGCACTGGTCATTGACCCTGAACCAGCAGATTCCCCCCACCCCTGGTCTACAGCACTGTCAGCAGAAGCAGTTTCCCCCTCCCAGCAGCAGGATGTGGATCCTGCCACAGCCACCCAGCAGCAGAAGCAGCACTCAGGCTCAGAGCCCATTGCCCCCCAGGAGGATCATGGGGCTCCTGGGGCTGCCAGCCCCCAGCATGATGATGTAGAGGAAGAGGCCCCCCACAGGACATCAGTTTGCACCCCCCAACCAAAGATCACCATATTGGGCATTTTTTACCACAAAGGCAGATGATATAAGTGTGCTTGTCTGCAGCCTTTGTGGTAAAAATGTAAAAAGGGGGAAACCAGAGTCCCACTTTGGGACTTTCAGTCAAAGGAGCCACCTGGAGCACCACCGTGCTGTAGAGTGGCTCTCAAAACAGTGAGAGATAGCAGCAGGAGGCAGCACTGAGACTTGGGGCACCATACCAGAGGAAGGAGGAGGTCTAGCAGCAGGACGCACCTGGAGCCAGAAGAGACAGAAGCATCCCACACCCACAATGCACGATGGAGGACTCTGCAGTGCTGCCCCTGCCCAGATCATCCTGCAGCAACCTCAAGTCAGGTTGTACTCACCAGGGCAAACCTGGAGGATGTGTGCACCAAGGTCCAAAGTGTCCATCTGGACATTGATCAGCTCTGCCAGGAGGTCAGGTGGGACCTCCAAAAAATAATGGTGGACCAGAAGAAGGTGTTGGACCTCCTGTTTGAGCTTCATGGTGGTGGTGGCACAGGTGGCAGTGTCCAGCAATGAGTGGCCTGTGGCTGTGGTGGTGGTCCAGTTTTATTTTCTTTTTCTTCTCCTTTCTTTTTGTCACTCTTCTCGTTCTGTACCCCTTTCCTTAAAAAAACACAGAAAAAAAAAAAATAAAAAAAACAAAAAGATCTTTTCTGTCCTCTTTGTCTTCCAATCTATGTCCTGTTGTTTATTTTATCTGTTCCAGTTGTTTATGCTCCCTGTCTTTCCTATCCACTCTAATATATGAATAACTTTGTCCTCCTGAACATGCAAGTCCCCGGTTCCCACCTCACCAACCCCATCCCCCTGTTGTAGTAACATGCCCATAAACCATGTACCTTTCTACTTTTGTCTTACTCCATTTTTCTTTATATGTTTCCTCCTTGCTCCTTCTATCCTGTCTACAAATGTCAAGTATAAGAACTTTACTATGAACAAACATTTTCCAAAGCTGTGTGAGAGTGAATCTTGGCTCTGCTCATGTAAAACAGGGCCGTCAGGTAATGAAATGCTTCCCAAGAAATTTTATATTAAATTCAGACAGAAATCTGGTCTCAGTAATGATGTTTTATGGTGCCCCCCCAACCACCACCATCCAGACATTAAAATGCTGTTTTGGCCACTGTGTACAATTGCTTTTAGGCCACATCTTGCTTCTGCAAGTGCAACACAGGCAGTACATGTCCAGAAATGTTTCCTTAAAAATGGAACATTAAATTCAGACAGAAATCTGGTCTCAGCCATGATGTTTTATGGTGCCCAAACCACCACCCAGACATTAAAATGCTGTTTTAGGGCCTGTTTGCCAAATATTTATGCCTGAAACTCACTGCTGCTGATGCCAAACAGGACCTACATGTCTAGAAATGTTACAGGAAAAATGTTACATCAAATTGAGACTGAAATGTGGTGTCAGTGCTGATGTTTTATGGTGTGCCACCACCTCAGGGATCTGAAAAGAGGTGCCAACCCATGCAGAGAAAATGAATTCCTCCTGCAAAATGCTGTTCCTACTTGCAATTCTTTTTTCCTGCTGTTGCTTCAATTGATTGATATAGAAATGTACAATTATCATTTCCCTATCCCTATGCTGCTGTACTGATTGTCTAGCTGTCTTGACTGACTGACTCTGTGGTAGTAGCTTGCCTGGAGGTGGGGATGGGAGTGAATGACATTTGGGGCACTGTAGCTTGCTGCCTGCTGCTGTCTCTGACTGCTACTTGCCATGTTGCCACAAGAACTACTGTTCTAGATGGTTGATGCCTGGTGGATTATCTTCACACAGTCCATACTGTTACTGCTGAACACGTAAGAATCTGTCTTCATATTTGTTCCTGTGCAAGGTAAGGGTGTTGGTGGGTTGGTATTATGGCATCTTGAGTTCTAATATCCTCGTACTGCTCTTATACTATTTTTCAGTGTGCTGTGTATGACATCATCATGCCAGGCCGGGAGGGAGGGAGGGAGATCTATGGATCTTTAAACGCACCACATTTCCCAATTTCCCAATGCAGACAGTAAGTATTGGAATTTTCTTACTAGTGTGGTATGTCTGTTACTGCCATCTGGTTGTCTGAGCTTGATAGTAATTGTGTTATTTTTTTGCTTTTGTCAACATCAGGAATTCCGGAGAAGTTAAGTCTTGTTCCATCCTGCTGCCATTGCTGCTGCTGGCTGCTCAACCAGATATGGGGGATTTATTTAATTGTGCGATGGTTCCACTTTCACAGTCCTTGAGGTAAGTATTTCTTCATTTTTTATGGTATTCTGTGGTGGGGGGGTTGGTGGACATTCACGGATGGTGCGAGGAACTTTTTAATAATCCTCAAAATGTTTTTCTTATGTTTTTCTTATTTCAAGGTATGCAGTGTTGATAGGGGAAGGGGAATGCCTGCTACTACTGCTAGTGCTACTGTGCATCATCATGGACCTTGGTCTGGAATCATGTGCACCACACAGCATGTTCATGTGGGGAATGTCCGCAGTTTAAGGACATCACGGGGTATGGTAGGTATACATTTTTTTTTCTCTGCTTCTTCTTCCAACTTGTTAGATAAAGCCAGGTATGCAGACTGATGAGTATCCATCATTTTTTCTTATCTTTTGTCTTGCTTAGGTCATTTTCCTTAGTTGAAGTTTCATCGTGTCTTCATGACTACATCCATCCAGGCCCTACAGGAGCTGTGTTGTCTCTGTAGAAAACAGGGGTGTTGCTTGAACTGTGATGTTGGCCACTGGACAGGTGTCCATACCATTGCCATTAATGAGTAATCACCACTGCCACCCACATACAAGGAGGAACTATATGCGAAAACAGATGGTTGAGATGGTGTTAAGTAAATAATTAGGTGGAGGGGGTTAATGTCTTGTCAATGGAGATTGCATAGCTGCAGTAATCATGAACATTTTGAATCCATTCCAAAGTGAGGACAGCAGGACCCTCCCCCTGTCCTGACTGCCCCCCCCCCGGAACCATTGTGGTTTTGGTGTACCTTAACCTGGTACTGAAGCATAAGTAACCTTTTGGGGGAGTTGATGTTGCAAGTTGTTAAGCCTCTTCATGGTTACTTTTGTAATTAATGACTCACATCATTAAAGATGGCCACCATTCACCATTTCTCAAAATGTTTTCAACTTGTGGCGTTAACTGTTAAGTTAGCATGTTATATTTATATGTTACTTGTACTAGTCTAGGGGCCAGGGTTCTTGTACTTGTCACCAATACTAAGTGGCAGAAACATTTTTTTTCAGTTGCATGGAGTGCATGGGTGTGTCAGGTCAGATCAGGTGATGAGAGGGGGTGGTGGGGCAGTGTGAAATTTGCCCTTTTAAAGACATACAGACAACATATCTTGCTGTAAGATGGGGATGATATAGTCAACATGAAAAGTAAGGTATTTTTGGAAGAAAAACATTATGACTGTAATCATGCGATTGCAAAATCTTTATGGTTATGGTAATTACATTGCTGCTGCTTTATATAGGTTTGGAGGACTGGTGGTGAGGTGACCAAACAACGGGTTATGGCAAAGGGTGTCCAAATGAAACTGATACACACTGCAGCACATAACAACACATTACCATAACCAACCCAATGGTACATAGCTAAAAATAAGGTATAACATACACACCCCAGCCACCATACTGAGTTAAAAGTTGTTTGGGGGGGGCTTGGAGTAAACTCAACCTTTTTCAACTTCCAATTTCATATCATCCAAGAAGCACCCCTCACAGTCTTCAAGACTGGAGTTCTCATCAGGTGGATATTCTCTCAATATTGCTGCTTCATCAACCTCGCTGCCAGTGGATGCCTTAGTCAAGGGATCGTGATCATCCTCATCACCGAAATAAAGTTCGTGTGGCAACACCACTGACATCACTGTGTTGTGTGGAATGTGCCTTTCTTTCATTTTGATGAATGTTAGCATGGACACATTCTTGGGTGACAAATTGGTCCTACGGTCACTCAGAATTGCCCCAACTGCACGAAACACTCATTCCACAGTGACACTGGATGGTGGACTGCTCAGGTATTTCACAGCAGCCGATGTTAGTGCTGGCCAGTCAGTCATTTTACTACTCCAGTACAGCAGTGGTTCATCAGTAATGGCAAGGTGCTTTGGATCCCCCATGTAGGCCTCTACCATTTGTTCTGCTGCCCGGAGTCCAGCTGCCTCATCTGTCTCCTCCTCCTCCTCTTTTTCCTCCATATCTTCCACCCCCACCTGAAAGAGAACATCCCAAATGAGATTGCTTGCTGTTTCTGCTCTGCCTTGCCCATTTTCTCTGATTGGGTTGCCTGTGAGCTGCTGGTGGTGGTAGCAATGCCCTATTTTTGATGCAGTGCGTGCATTTTTCATTTGTGCAGCATGTACCAATCTAATGACATTCTCTGTCAACTGTTGTACTCACTGACAACCTCCTTCAATTAAAGAGGGCAGGCCATGTTTGTAGCATGGATCCAGCATGGTGGTGACTGCAAAGTCAGCTAACTGTAAAATGCCAGATACATGAGGATTTGTTGTCCAGCACATGGAGCATGTGATTCATTATATCACAACTGCCATGATCCCCACTTGCCTATGTCTGGTCTAGCATATTCACTAGGGTCTGCCTCAGTACAAGTATGGGGGGAATGGACTAACTTATACAAGCAGTGTCCCCACTCACTGCCTGTGTAGCATGCTCAAACGGATGGAGACTGCATATTAGCCCATCAGTTTGGCACCACTGCTCTGTTGTTAGAGCGATGGACACTCCAGCACTGTCACAGGTAGTGTGCAGCAGCAGGTATTCTGACACAGCCTTATACTGTTCATACAGCCAGTCAAGCATATACAGTGTAGAATTCCACTTGGTGACAACATCAGGCTTCATTCGGTGCTGAGACAGATGGTTATTGCGCTGTAGCTCATGTAGATGGTCACGGGCCTTTCCAGAATAGGTGAAGTGGAGACAGATGTGACAGGCAACAGTATATGTTTCCTTAATCAATCAATCAATCAAAATCTTTATTTATCCAGTCAAACATCATTGAGCAAAGCTCATTTATAAGATGGACCTGGTTAAGGCTGGTCAAAATACAGTTACATACAACACTGACAATATATCATTAAGGCAACAAATAAATACAGAATTCATTTACAGGATGGGCCTGGTGACAGTACATCATATGACACAAATAGTACAAGGTAGGTGCTCAATGCAGTGGCAGAATAAAACAGAAGGGAATAGTGAGGGTGGGGAGCTGGGAGGGCATGGTGGGTACGAGACAGCATAAGGGAGGGAGGTAGAGGACCTAAGCCGGAAAACAGCTAGCTAGCGTGCAGTTGCAACCTAACTGGGCAGAGAGAAATTAAAGGTTTTGCTCACAACATGAGATGGATCCATAGGGCCAGCAGTACTCTAGACTGCACTGAAGGCAGCTGAGAGCTAGGTGCCTAGGACTCAGGATAGGTTATGGAGTGAGGGAAACAATTACAGTGATCCCTTACAGTTCGGGCAAATAAGGCCTTGAAGGAATCCAAGCTGATGGGTATGCTCAATTTCAGAGATTTTTGCAATTTGTTCCATGAGTTGGACAGTACAAAGCTAAATGCTGCTCTACCAAAGCGTGAAGAGACCTTGGGAATACAAAGTGCCAAAAATGAGGCACTTCATAAGGCATAAGTTCCTGGAGTGCTTAGCGTGAGACAGTCAAAGATATATTGGTGAAGCTTTTTTGTGGCAGCTCTAAGAGTCCAAAATGCCGCATCTGTATTTATTCTAAACATAAGGGAGAACCACCCTATGGCAGCATACAGCAAGCAGTGGTGGTTAAAAAGAGGAAGGCCTGTTATAAATCTGATAGCTCTGTGATAAAGCGTGTCCAGTTTAGCAAGGGAAGCTTTTAGGCACTGACTGTATAAGAAGTCTGCATAGTCAACCAGTGATAGGAATGTTGATTGGACCAGGCACTTTTTAGCATCTTTAGTCAAGAACCGGTTAATCCTAAAGAAGAGGCCCAGCCTCTGCCTTAGTTTCTTAAGCAAGTCCTCAATATGCTCTGAAAATGAAAGATTTTGGTCCAGCCACACTCCCAGATATTTGAATTTTGTGACAAACTCCAGGTTTTCTCCAAGGACAGTAGTGATGTGAGGTAACGCTCCAGTACTAACCAGGTTCACTGCATGACTGTAGGGTGAGAAAAGCATCGCTTTTGTTTTGTGGCATTTAACAGGAGTTTTTTGAAGAGAAGCTGATTCTGAGGACAGTTGAATTCATCCTGGAGGTCTGTACAGGCGGCTTCAGGAGTCGGGCGACTAAGGTACAGAACCGTGTCATCTGCGAACAGGTGTATATTTGCCTTGGATATGCTATCATTAATATTATTAATATAGATATTAAATAGTAGGGGGCCAAGTATTGACCCCTGTGGCACTCCCCTCTGGAGAAGTTTTAGTAGGGAGAGCTCACCCTCAGCCTTAATCTGCTGAAACCATCCTGAGGGGTAATCAGCGAACCAATGCAGTGATACTGTGTCCAGACCTATGCTCCTCAATGATGAGAGAAGCAGGCTGTGATCCACAGTGTCAAAAGCCTTGCTTAGGTCTAAGAATACAGCACAGATTAATTTTTTACTATCCTGATCATGGTACCAATCATTGGTCACTTTAGCAAGTGCTGAAATAGTACTATATCTTGTTCTGAAACCAGATTGCAAGGGATTTGAGTTTTTTTTGATTCAAGATAATTCCTGAGCCGGGTACTCACTATTTTTTCTATAAGTTTTGAAAGAACTGGCAAGAGAGGTATCAGTCTGTAATTATTCCGATCACCAGGGTCTCCTGACTTGAATAAAGGAATGACATGCGCAATTTTCATATTGAGGGAATATGCCCTTACGACAAAGATAGATTAAAAAGGTGAGTGATTGACACAGCTAGAACATGATATGCAATCTTAATGAAGTAGGGATCTAGTGAAACAGCACCAGTACTTTTCTTTGAGTCCAGCTGAAGTAGGAGGTCTTCAGGTCCGCATGGTTGAGAAACTGCTGAACAACAAGATTAAGGCAGCGTGCCAGGTGGTGCACTCTGAAAAAAACATCGCTAATGCACTTCACTACATTGGAGCCATTATCACTTGTGATGAATCCTGCTATGAGTGACTGTGTGTAGCCACCCATCAGTCTCGTCCAGCAGAACAGTAAGCATTTTCACAGCCATGTGAGAACCTGTGACACTTGTCATACTCAGGGTTGCATGCTGCCGAATACCAGGTGTGTTCCTACCACCACAATCTTGCTTCACGCATGTTTTGCCAGGCCCAAAATCAAGTACCACCACAGGCAACTGTGCCCAGTGTGCTGTTATGCACAGATATGATGAGCATGCTGCTGTTTGTCCACTGGTCCACATATCCATGCTAAGATGGATATATTGTGATGCACTTTGCTTCAATGCATGTCTAATGTAATCAGCGACTCTACTGTTCAGCTCTGGCATGGCATGCTTAGTAAAATAGGTTTACAATGGAACTTGCCATTTGGGACAGGTACGGGCCATCAACCTGTGGAAATCAGCATTCTCTACAAATGAGAATAGCAACAGATTGACGGCCAGCATTTCAACAGTGGAAACATTTAACTCTCATGCAGCAGCATGATTGGGGATACTTTGTCTGCCACTCAAGGATGGTCTTCAGTGTGGGCTGCATCTTTGGGGCTGTCCGACCAGAACACTGTACTTGTGGCAACAATGATTTTCTTTTAGAGGTAACACTTGACTACTGAGGCTGTGTAGATCAAATGAAACCAGTTATTTTGGTTGCTTGTGGGTGTGGTGGTGTACTTTGCTCACTCATGGGACTGGGACTCGCACTGCCACTGCTATGCCCACTACTCAAGAGATCAAAAGATTGCTCACCCTCCTCCTCCACCACTGACCCACTCTGCCCTCCCTACTCCTGCTCTTGGTCTACTACACGTAACTTGCTACCAACAGCTCTGTCATCCTTCTGGTGTTGCAGCCATCTCAGCGGGTGCTTGTTTTTCAGGTGGGCGTGTTGGCCTCCAGTGCCTATGTGGTTTCCCCTTTTTCCCCCGACTAACATGGGCTTGACAAAGTTGGCATATTGCTACGGACTCGCTGGGTGCGGACACGCACATGGAGACTCTTTGACATCATTTCACGCCTGCGCCGTGGAAGGGAAAAACACAAGAAAATCAATGGCAGTCCCCCGAGCATGATGAAAGAAGGATCTGGCACCGTCGCATGGGTCACACCCAAAGCAGCGCCCCTGGTCTGCCTGCTCCCTTGTCTTCCATGGTGTGAGGGGTACGTACCTACTGTGATGTTGCTAGGGAAGGGTGGGACATAGGGGTTTCAGAGCTCCTGGCTGTGATGGGGGTGGCAGCCACAGAGATAGCTGGATGGTTGGGGGGAAACACAGGTACATCCCCCAGCCAAGGAACAGGCATAGAAAAAATGTATAACAAAAAAAAAGAAAAGAAAAGGAAGACACTCATGCAGACATACATGTGTTTTCAGTGCTATGGGGAACTGGAATTGAAACTGTACTTTTTTCAGCAGACGTCTTAGCTCCCTCATCCCCGCCTGTCACTTGACCGCTTCTTAGCAGGTATTTTTGCTGACTGCTGCTTCAAAGCTTTGCCTTTCTCTGGAAGTATTTGAAGAAAGGACTGGCTTCCTTACAAGTCCAAATGCAATCAGGACAGGTATCAGCATTTAGAGTACAACTAATACCATATATGATAGGCAGCCTATTCTTGTAAAAAACCAAAAGGAAACTTTTTTTTTCCACAAACAGGATAGGAATTAAAGAAACACACATGAGGGAAAAGGGCACAAGTGGCCGACTTTAAATACAGATCACCTGTGTCTCCAGACAAATAAAGTACTGTAATGTGTTATTACTCAGTACCACAGTGTTTTTTATATATATATAAGAGCAGAGACAACCATAAAAGCGCAACAAAGGCAAGTGCCACACAATATGGTAGTGGTCTAGATGGAAGGGATCACCAAGATATCTCTTGAAAATGACTATTTTAATATATACTGTTTTATAATGCACACATCAGGTGTTACACAAACAATGCTATAACAGAGAAAGGGTAAGCTAAGCTAACTAAAACAGGAACACTGCGCAGTATCCAGAGTCAAGCTCCAGCAATAACATACAGGGAAACAATTCAGCAATGCAGTGTGACTGTAAATGGACAAGTTCAAGTGATCAAGTAGAAGTGCTTAGGTAAAGATACAAAAAAAATAGAACTGTTGATTTTTCACAGTTTTAGTAACACAAGTTAACACTCCAGCAAACAGAAATCAAATAAAACAAAGGATCAGTTTTGTGTGTTTAAAACTTTAGAATTCACAATTAATTCACACGAAAAGCAGAAGAATGGTGTATATATAACACAGCTAACAGCAGCAGGAACTCTCTCAAACAGGACAGAGAAACTTTTCGGAGATAAATAAATGGCAAGACATAACAAATTTAATAAGAAATAACAGTAAATAAATAACTCACAATTGTGAGTAAATACCAATCTGCTTGGCTAGAAATAGCCTGCACTGCTTTACACTCCTACCCTACCCCACACCACTCTTTCAAAGACAGAGAGAAAAATAAAACCTAATTTCAACTAAGTATTATAAAAGAATCCACAGAATAAGAAAATGTTCCCTAGCAGCACAGTAGCACTAGGAAAAAACTTTATATTTTGCAGCAATTAGCTCTCAAAAACAAGTTTTAGCTCTGTTTTTAAAGGCTTTATTGGCTCTGATGCACCACAACAGACTGCTCTCCAACTCAACATGCAGTAGAATGAGCTATAAACAAGCTACACATGACTTTATACCAATTTACCCACAATGCATTACAAATTTCACCTTTGGACCAAAAGCTTTCCTGCAAAATCAAGTTACACCAGAGAAATTACACCACAAGGTGAAATTTGATGCATCAATGAGCGAAATTGGCAGACCAATGGATTTACCTAAAATTTCACCATGTATGCTAAATCATGGAACCAAGTGACATTTTGCTTTGCATAGGTGAAAAATGTCACCAAGGTATGTTAAGTGAAATGTTGCCATTACGCAAAATCAAGTAAACAGTCAAAGTTTTCTTTTGCATAGGTGAAAAATTTCCTGTAATTGTGGAATTACATGAAATGTTTCGCCAGGTGAAATATTTCAGTTTCGCACAACACTAATTGGAGCATTGTGTCACAATTTAGCACAAATCTGAAACTCTAAACAAATATATTTAATTTATTGTAGATTATCCATGCTGTGTTGTATACACATATTTGCTCACTGAAAAGACTTACATTTTTGTTCTTTTGCCCACAAATGAAGACAGATGCCGATAATTGTGCTCTATAATTTGTATAAAGAAAAGCCAACAACATTTTTGAAGTGGTTGGGACAATACTGTACATACTTCGGGTTTGGGAATTAGAGTGAGATGTAGGGAAAAACTTAAGAATTATGATTTTGTCCCAGTTAAATTTACTGTCCATTTATAGTTGGTTTAGCCTCCTGATTTGATTGCCACAGTAATATGAATTGCCAGCAGCCAGCAATGGTGGTGGGTGGGTTGTGTCAGTCACCTCCCCGTGCCTGAAGGCTTCTAAATAAGGAAATATGGGTGGTAGGGGAGGAAGTAGGGAGCTGGTTGCTGCTGCCAGGGTGAGGGTAGTATTTCTTTCCAGCTAGGACTTAAATAAAAAAATTCAAAGAGCTTCAAAAAATGGAGGCCAGCCATGGAGGTGGGTGGGTTGTGCCATTTTCCTATCATGGGATCCTTGTTTAAACATTAAATTGTGGATGCTGGGGGAGGAGAGGGGATGGGGGATATGGCTGTGGCTCTTTAAACAGTTGAGCTGGGGGTCTATGTCTTACTTTTTTTAATTATTTCCCAAATACAAATAACAGTGCCATTATTTATTATTTATATCCAAATAAGGAATAGTGTATTATTCATTGTATTCAGGAAATACTATTTGTCCCTTACACACCCCTTTTATACATGCAGGGCAATGCCAGTATATTAGGCCTGAGTTAGTGTTTGTTTCAAAAATAGGGTTTCTGACAGCTTATGACTCAGTGATCTTAATACCTAGGACTATAAATTTTAGAGTGCTCAGTCTTATTCATTGTGGCAAATTATTGGGGCAAATTTGGAAAATATTCATTTGGCAATTGAGAAATTATTAATTAGTGAAATTATGTAACAATCCCCAAATTCAGTCTTTTTCATTTTCAGATAGCAAACATCTACACTGATTTAAGTTATAAAACCTACAGGTTCATGAAATCTTGTCCTTGAATATGGCCTTCAAGTGATTTGGAAACAATATCTTTTTTTTTTGTTTGTTTGTTTTTAAGTTATACATTTTTCACATTTTAAAATCTCACATCGGGACCACTTGGAAAAAAACAAAAAAGCTAAACAAACATGATCTTTCTGTTTTAAGTTAAAGTGTGGCACATACAATGTTTGTAAAAGTTAAATAGAAACAATGCATAACTATAAATGTTGACAGTTGTAGATTTATTAGGATCAGGTATACGGCACAGTGACTTATACTGAAAATGTATATTTTTAGAAAGGCAGTAATAGTATAGTCTTTATTGTTTGGCTATAAAGCCAAGATCCAGGTGTAGTATCACACATGGATTTTACACGCAGTGAGAACTGCTTCTAGGCCAGCTGTCCATGAGACTTCAGACATGAGTTCTTTCAGACACTCAGTTACCTTGTATGCCATGTTTTTACAAACACCATTAACTGAGTCAAGAGATGCCAGGATTACAATTGGCTGTTCCTGTCTCTGCAACATAATTTCATTACACTCAGCAAATTTTTTAAGTCATGGCATCAAACACGCAATATGCGTGGTGTCAGAGAATACTTTACAGAAGACATCACACACATCAGAAATGAAAGTACCAGTAGTACAGATGATGCAAGTCTTCAGAAGATAGGCATTAGAAAATGACAAATTTTCAACATTAGTCTCATCAAGTAAAGTTTTGTACATAAGATCACCACTGTGTCTTATATTTTGAAACAGTTCTACTTAGGTGAACAACTCACATTGGTTAATGCCACCAATGCACCCAATTGTTTTCTTAGCTTGCTCAACAGACTACAGTATGTAGAAAACACAAGTTGCCCATATATGGGTGTGAGCTGAAGAAGGTCACCAAAAACCATAACATTCCTGCTTCAAAAGGGGAGATAATCATCTGGGCCAAGAATATCTTGCAGATGTAGGTAAACAAAAGTGAGCATTACATTTGAGACCATGCTAATCTTATCAATAATCAGAAGTTTATTTTTTTTCAAACATAGTTCACAACTCAGCAGCAACATTATATGACAAGTTATGGTACACAACTGTTTTCCCATGTTCTACAGGCAGGATAAAAAGATGGTGTAGAGTGGCTCCACCAATTTTACACACTGGAAGTCCTGTTGGAGCAGTTACAGCTACAGACATTATTGTTCCAGTGTGTTTTCTAATCTCTGCTGTGATAGCTTTGATCAGAAAACTCTTGCCTGTCACAGCAGATCCACTAACATACATACATAGTGGTTGTGCCTGTCACTGTTGCACTCTTTGTTTCTATGAAGTACGCCATGTTTCACAGCATAAGTGACAGCAGTATACTCCACATCCTGCTGTGAGTTTAACTGTTTGTTTATTTGTGATCCATCAACACCAGAGTGGAAACTGTGCTCCATAGCACATTCAACCTATGCCATCAATATTGCAGGATCATTTATAGGAAGAGGTGGTCCAAGAGCACCCTCTCCTTCATGATTGCAGTTCTCCTGTGAATTAACAGGAGTGTTTTCTTCAAGTTGCTGTCTAGCCTTTTCTAGCTGTTTCTTCACTAACTGTAATTGCTGAATGTATGTCTCAGACTTTTCACTCTTGAAAGTCTCATAACTCAAGTAGAACTGCTTTTCATATGTGTCACAGTCACCTCATAATGAACCTTCTTCCTTTCATGATTTGAACAGGAAAAGTAGAGCAAAATAATATTGCTTCCTTTTTTCAGCAGTTTTGAGTGTCAGCTTGCAATGGTCAATCAACTGAGGCTTCTGTCCCTCAAAAAGACTTCCTTCCAAACCTGTCACTTGGAAGATGTCCTTTGCTTGGTTAGATGGAACACCAGCCTTGTAATAATATCATTTTACAATGTCAAATAGACACATGTGTTTCATGGCATTGTGTCGCTGAGGGAAATTTGTATCAATCAAACTATTTCTCAAGATGTCAGTGGAAGAAGGCTTATGAGATGCACGCTCTTCAATCTGTTCATGAGACATTAGCACATGCCTCCTGTGTTGCTTCATATTTCCCATACAAACAAGTGCCAATCAGACAGTCACTAGCTTCATACACTCCACATTCATGGTATGATAGTGTTTTCAAGCCCAGAGAACATAACCATGAAGTAATGGATCTGCTGGTGGTTAATAACCCCTTCCAGAGTTCCTGTAAACAGGTTTCCTCATTTTTGGTAGTGTACAATGTCACGTACCATACCAGAGCCATGAAATTGTCAGTATTGAATTGGACATCTATATTAGCCTGCCACATCTACAAGGGAACCAGGCTGTAACCATTAATGAATGCCTCATTTTCCTTTCTAGGCAGTTCATACACCCTCTTTGTTGACTTTGCTTTCAAATAATACTGCATTGCAGAGAATAACTCATTGATATGACCAAGCTCAGATGCACATCTGAAAAATCCCAAACACCTAGTGTACCACAGGTAATGACTTTTCACATTTTGTAGACAGTACTTGCCATAAATGTGGTGCTAGAACTTCTGGACAAGCTGCCACAATAATGAACAGTTATACTTGTCAGGAATCTGACAAGAAATGCACTGCATGATGAACTTCAGAATGGCTGCATTATCACTGTCACCAATGTGTGGTGCATCCTTTATGCACAGCAGCATGTAACCATGAGGAGCTCCACATGCTTGATATTCTACTCTCCAGAAATTGTGTTCAACATCTCCAAGAGGTGGATTGATTTTTGACAGAATAAATCTTAGCAGTGTTGAAAATGATGGTGAAAGTGCTGTGACACAGACACTGGGTCTAGAGAACACTTCTCTCCAATAGTCATAGATGAAATACCAGTTACATCAACATTTGCCCACTTCAATATGTCTACCAACTCAGCACAGCTCAGGGTTACAAACCAAGTCGCTGCATCATACTCTTTCGGCATACACATTACCTCAGAGTGTCTTCGGTACCAGCATTCTTTAGTACCATGCATACTAGAAAGGTTGGAGCTCAGGTTAACCTGCACTGTCTTGTCCTTCTCTCTCTTTTTTTTTTTTTTTAACTTTTATTACATTTTTTACAATAAAGAGAACAGATCGAGCAGAAACAATATGCACCAACAAAATATTTGACAATATGTTGGACCTATTCTCCCCCCTTCCACCCCCCCTCCATAAACCCTCTCCCTTTCCTACCCAACACAGATATGTGGGATCTGATTACTCCAAAAGTTAATTAGGTACTAGCATGATGCAGTTGTAAGGAGTAAAGGGTGTGTAGGGGGTCCCAAATTTTCATATACCTGTTTGTCCTATTACTGAGACTTGCTATTGCCTTCTCTGTTCTGAGGTTCACAAGTAGCTCATTGAGCCGTTCAGTGTAAGAAATGTCTTCACTATCCTTCCAGTGGTGCAATATCACTTTTTTAACAGACATAGAAATAAGGCCCATATGGTAACTGTGATTGAGCACTGAAACCTCAGAGTAGTCCCCCAGTACACAGATATCTGGGGTAAACAGTGCATTGAGACCTAATAGAGAATCTGCTCTTTGTTGAATGTTTAGTCCAGAGCGGTGTTACTTTGGAACAGGTCCATAAGATATGATACAGGGAGACATCCTCTTGTTGGCAGTGGGCACATGTGGATGACAGAGTGAGACCAAATTTAAGTAATCTGTGAGGGGAATAATATAAGTTGTGCAGTATGTGAAATTGGGTAAGACGCAGCCTGTCCTGGGTGACATATTTGTGGCAATTGCACCATAGAATTGGCCAGTCCTAATTCAGACTAGGGGGAAAAAAGAGTCCAACAGGCCGTGGGACCAAAATAGCCCTGGTAGGCCCAGTCATATAAGATCCCATAGGTCTTGGACACCGCTTGTTGGAAACCTGCCAATGGACCTAACTCAAGTTGAAAGGATAGCTTAGCTGGTTGGGGGAATCTGGTCCCAACACTTTCAGAATTAAGTGTCTCGGTTAAAAAATGTTGAAAACACTATGGGTCAGAATTTTAAATCTATTTAAGATTTCTGTAGTAGAAAGCCAAGTGCTCCCCTCTTTCATGAATTGAGTAAGCTGCCCATCTCACAGGAGAGGCATCCAGTGGGCACTGAGCATTCTGTTATCGATGTTAAAATTAGGATTTCCCCATATGGACTGTGCTAAGTCCTGAGTATGGTTATATTTAAGGAAGGCACTGAACTGGGAATGGACTTTTGACAGAAAATGCTATGGGGGATGTTTTTAGTCATGGATGGAGAGCACTAGCTTTAATGTGTAAAAGTGCAGTTGGGGATAGGCCACTGGATCTTATAAAAGCCAGTTTGATTCTAATCCAGAGTGGTGAAAAGAGAGGGGAGGGTACTACATCAGCTGAAGACAACCATCTGAGGTATTTGGTGGAATGGCTGGGGGAGGCATAAACCCCTTTTAACTTTGGGAGCTGCTAGCTTGTAGTATGCTAATCTAGGCTGTTTATTGGACCAACTAAATTTTGTGATGAGACCATGTACTTTTCTGAACCAGGAGAGTGGGAACAATATATTAAGTAAATTAAGAGGGTAGAAAAGTCTCGGGAATACGTTCATTTTAGTTAGAATAATTTTGCCCCAGAGGGAACTCAGGAGTTTGGACCATCTATCCAGATCTTGACTGATAACGTTAACCAGAGAATCCAAATTCAGTTTCTGGGTAGATGTTAAATTCCTTGTCAGTTCAATTCCCAGATATTTTAGGGAATCTTGTTTCCAAGAAAGTCCTAATTCAGTAATGGAGCATTTGAGAACCTTGAGATTGAGGGGAAATACTACAGTTTTACCTACATTTAACTTGTAATTGGACATCTGGCTATATTTCTCAATAATTTCTAACATAGGAGACATAGAGGCGGATGGGTGAGACAGTTGGAGAAGAAGGTCATCTGCATAAAGAGAGCTTGATTTTCTGGTCCAGAATGGTTATTCCTTGGATCCTCCCACAATCCATCAATCAACAGATGAGGGGTTCCAAATATAGATTAAAAAGAAGGGGAGACAGGGGGAAACCTTGCCTGGTACCTGACTGCAATGGGAGAATGTTTAAGGTCACTCCATTACCCATTACCCTCACCGACGGGGAATGATACAGTGCTTGTATCCAGTGTTGAAATTCTAGGGGAAAATCAAAAGCTGTGAGGGTCCGAAATAGAAAGTTCCAATCCACCCTGTTGAGTGCCTTCACAGTGTCCAGAGATACTAAAGCAGCAGGAAAATACATGTCTCTGGATGCCAAGTATACATGAGACAAGGCTCAGAGGTGGTCAACTGATGACCTCCCCTTCATGAAGCCGACCTGCTCTGGGCCAATAAGGTCCAGAAGGATGATGCTGATACAGTCAGCCAGTAGCTTGGTTAACATTTTTATATCCTGATTCAATAAGGATATGGGTCAATAGCTTGTAACTAACTCTGGGTTCTTATCAGCCTTGGGTAAAATAACAATTAGGACTTCAAAAAGGGTTGGGTCCATGGATGATCCAGACAAAATGTACTGGTATTGGGGTAGTAATAGGGGAATTAGATGCTCTTGGAATTTTTTGTAAAAATTGGCCAAGAATCCATCTGGAGAGGCTTTTAATGATTTTTGCCAATTCTGAATGGGAGATGGGAGCTATGAGCACATGTTGTTGTGCTTCAGAAAGAGAGGGTAGGTTAGATATGGCCAGGTACTCATCTAGGGCCTGGTCAGAAGGCGGGTCAGACATAGGCCTATACAGGTCTTTATAGTAATTACTAAATTCAGCTACTATGTCTAATGGGGATGTTTTCAGTGAGCCATCTTCCTGAAAGTGGATTGATGCTATGAATCTGGATGACTCCTGTTGCTTTATCCTGAGGGCTGAAAGGTGCCCTGCTTTCTCTCCCTGATGTGTGTAGGATGCCTTAGCCATCAGGATTGCAAATTCTGCCTTCTCTCTCAAGATCTCTAAGTAAGCATCTCTTAACTTAGCTAAATCCTGTCTAAGGGTTTCTGGAGAGTGGGGAGTTAAAGTGGCTTCAATTGTTCAGATTTGGGAAAGAATGCTTAATAGCTTCTGCTCCTTTTCTTCTTTCTTTGAGAACTTAGGCCAATTAGGATTTCTCCAATATAAGCCTTGCAGGTGCACCATTCCATTTCTGGCATGGTGGTGGAATTATGATTAACACTGATAAACTGATCAATATGTTCAGAAAGGTATGTGGTCATTTCAGGATCCTTCAGCAGCTGATTGTTAATCTTCCAACATGCCTCTCTCTGGGGAAGGGGTAAAAGGGAAAGGTAAAGCACAACCACAGAATGGTCTGAGGAGGGGCCCAGTTGGATGGAAGATTCAAGAACTCCAGTCAGTAAAATTTGAGATAAAAGTAAGTAGTCAATGTGAGAGGTGGTTTCATGAATGGGGGAGGTAAAAGTATATCCCCTTTCTGTGGGGGTTAAGTACCCACCAAACACTGCACAGATTAATTTGATCTATAAGTTCCCAGAGGGCTCTTTGAGCTGGGGAAAGCCCCTTTCAGGGGTGTCCCAAGTGATCTAGGTTGTGGTCGAATACCAGATTCAGATCTCCACCAAGTATTATTGGTATCGAGAGAAGGGGGGTAAGACTATTAACTAGCTACATGAAGAACCCTGGTGTGTCCACATTGGGCCCATAAATGCTTCCCAATAGATCCTCTGTTGTGTATATTGTGCCATGAATCAAAATAAATCTGCCCTGGGGATCTCTGACCATCTGTATGAGTGAAGATGAAATTTTCTTGGCTATCAAAATCATGATGTTTCAGCTTTGGGTGGTGCCCCCAGATGAGAACACCTGACCCACTTGTTGTCTCCTCATCTGAATGGCTTTGGAATCCAGCAAATGAGATTCATGTATGAATATAACATCAGCTGCCTGTATAGACAAATGCTTCACTTTATGTCTGACCCCCTTGACATTCCAGGTAGCAATTCTAAGGTTATTAGCCATATGATATGGTGAACATAAGTTTGAGAGTAAGTCTCAGAGATTAAATCAGTACTACCAGTGCCTTTTTCAACTCTGGATCTGTGTTATCCCCCTCCAACCCCCTCCCCACTTCCCCTTCTAACCATCCCCCAAATCCCCAGAACCCAACAAGAAAAGAAAACTCAGGTCTGTACTTTTGAGCCTTCCCATCCCACCCGCTTGCCCTTACTGTTGCAAACTTCATTCTGCAGAACCCCTTCACTGTTGATCCCTCCCTACAGCCACCCCCAATTGTTCCCTGTTCTTATTCTTAATGCAGAGAAACAGGAAAAACGAAAACCCTCTGGACCTGTACTATAAATCTAATGATCCAAAAGAAAACAAATCATGTATCATATTGTGTACCTTGTAAAGTTCTTATAAATCTACCCCAGACTACCTGCATAGTTTATATATGCAAACACAGAAAATGTATGAGGCCTTGTCTGCTGCTTTAAATGTCAAGCATATAAGCCAGTGTCCCAGCCTGTGGATTTGATGCCTAATCCCATGTTCAGTCTCTGCTAGTGAGCAGTCAGCTAATCCAACCATTCATGAAGGAGTCCAACCACAAAATCCAGAGAGACCCTATTCTAGCAGTGTCTTAACCTAAAAGGAAAATTTAAGAAAAACAAATACTGTTGGACACTGAGCTGAGAAAATAAACCAAACCATAGAGCCATTGCTCCATGACTTAACTGACTACAGTTAGCTCCTTGTAAAATGGGAGATGCACTCTCTCTGGTGGTCACAATGCACTTTGAACTCTGCCTGGGTGGAAAGGTGGTGTTGCACGACTGTGCGCAGTCTTGAGTGGTTCCAGCAGATAGTCTAGTTGGGTGGTGAAGCATTGCTTCTTGCTGGTAATTCACAGTAATATGCTCAAGAAATGACAAGAGAAGTTGTAACTCGAGACATACAAGTGTCGTAACAGTCCCATTTGAGCCGCCATGGTCATAACCAGATATAAAGAGCTGAATAAATGAAATGAAGTTCTAAAGACATGAATTGTCCTAACACCTTGTTTTCCTTGACATCAGATACATTCTTTGCAAGTTGAAGTGCCCTTCTGTTATTTGAAGGAATCTGCCAAGACTTCACAGGGTCAGTTCAGGCATCCCGAAAAAGGTCTGGCAGTGTGGCCTTGAGCACCATTTGGGCTTCTTCAGGATCTTCATAAGTTTGCCAGCTACCCACAATTAAGACCTGGAGCCTCGCTGGATAGTTCATACGAAATCTGACCCCGGCAGCGATGAGTTTAGACACTAGTGAATGAAAAGCCATTCTGCATTGACTGATAGTGGCAGGGAGATCTTGTGAGACTCGAATCCTAATTCCTTCCCATTGGGCATCCTGTAATTCCCTCACTTTAGATAGGAAATGATGGTGCTCTGAATAGTTCAGGAATCTAAAGATCAGTGGTCTCAGGGGTGGATCCAGCTGGGGGGGTCAGTCTAAGCATCCTGTGTGCACGTTCAATCACATATCTGGGCCCAAATGGAGAGGGCCCAGCTATTTCCTCTACAGATTTCTGTATGAAGAGGATAGCATCTTGACTTTCTTCAGCCTCTGGGAGACCTATAGAACTGCATTATTTCTGCAGCTGCGGCCCTCAAGGTCCTCTATTTTCAGCTCTATTTTTGCATACTTGTGTCTGGTGGCCACCAGCTTGGGATCTACCTTGTCCATGCATTTGTGAAAGAGATGATTAGGGTTTCTGAATCAGAGGTTCACTGCGAGATGTCCTCTAAAACTTGGGAGAGGGATTTAATCTCTGAGGTAAGTGAACAAAGCTCCTCTTTAAATGGTCTAAATTCAGCCAGGAAACCAGCAAGGGTGAGCTGCTCTAGGTCCGGAGAGGGGTTGGAGGTCCCTGGTTGGTCAGTAGTATTGACAGCTGTAGGCTTCAGGCATTTTTCTGGTGTCACATGAGGAGTATGTTTCATAATGCCTTCCTCATTTCCACCTCCATTTAAGAACTGTTACTTGTAGGCAGCAGATGATCATTTCAGAAGTCTTCCAATCTGGTTTTTAAAGTTTTACCAGTTTTAGAACTCTGAAAATGAATAATTAAAGTGATTGGGTGGCTGGAGCGAGAACTCGGAGCTAGCACCAGGTGCACTGCATCACTTAGTCTCTTGTCCTTCTCTTTTAACTTCTGTTGAAACTCTGCAGCTGTCATACTATGTAATGATGATGTTAGCCATGGAGTGTATGCTATTGACACAGAGAGAACGCTTTGTTCACATTCTCACAGCGGTTGAAAAAACTATCGAATATTCCTCCTGAACTTTCCATCACAAATATAACACTCTAGATGCTTGGTGCTCTTTCCCAGGAACATGTGCCATGCATTCATCCAACCATCCTCCAGTACCACTTGGGAACAAATCAGGAAAGCAACACAATTCCGTTATGCTCTCCCAGATATTCAGAGGACTTCTTTCAACCTGCTTCATCTGGTACAAGTCAATGTTTTCACTCCCTGGATCCCTACCATGCAGAGGATGAATTGTCTAATGTTCATACACATTCTCATTCGTGTTCATGTCGACCTTCTAAATCATTGCCATTCCGGTGTCTAGTATTCCAAAGTGTGTATCAATGTCAGAAAGGTGATCAACATTTAAATTGTCATAGAAAGAATTTCTGCTCTTCAAATACCTGAGAGCATGTTTCACTTTGTCTACGTTAACTACTTCCTGCCAGATAGTTTTTAGGGCTGCAGTGGGTGTAGCCCTGCAGACCTTTTGGGATGAGTAAAGGGACTCTGCATTCCTTCCTAAGTTGCCACTCACTGCTCTGTCCACTGTGCCTGACTGCCTTTTAGGATGAGTAAAGAGACTCCACATTCCTTCCCAAGTTTCCACCCACTGTTCTTCCCACTGTGCCTGACTGCCTTGCTTGAATTGTCTTCTTTTCCATTCATTCAAGTAGAAAGTGGGGAAAAAAGAAAACAAATAGAATCAAGTCCTGTTTGAAATAATTCCAACAAGTATACTGACCATAAAACAACTGCTCTGAATGGTTTTGTGATATGTATGTATGTGTGTGTGTGTGGGGGGGGCAAGATGCATTATCAGCTACATCAGAACAGTAGGAGATTCAAGAGCCCAAAGTGCATGATAGAGCTTTTGTTAAATCTCCAGTTAGAGCAGCCCTGTGTGACTGTACATGGCCTAGGGAAGAATGACAGGACCACCAAACAGAATATCTGAACTTATGTAAGCTCTAATATACAATGCAGGCTATTGAATCTCTTACTGCTGCATACTGTTCTAAGGCCAGCTGCAGGAGATTCTGGGATTTGTAGTAACAGAAGATGTAAAAAGAGTTAATAACCCCTTTCATTGCTACAGTTTACTACAGCTTGCAAATTACAGAGCCACATTAAAACAGCTAATTCAGTTGAAGGGAACATACACACCAACTATCATACAGTACAGTATAGTACAGTGTGAGCAACAGAGGAGGACTAGATAGGCAACTCATCTCATATAGGATTGTGCACTTTCCCTAGGCAGAAGCCCTGATGTACCTGTTACAGAACATACACCCTGGGAACACCCTTGCATGCAATTTTTATATATTTTATTTTACTAAGCAACATTGGTTAGCCTTGTTTTCACATATGAACTGCAGTGTAACTTTCACCCCCTCCACACACTCCTGTGAGAAGTGCCTGACCCACTATTAGTGCACACCCCTTTAATTCTGGATCCACCTCCAGGTTGCCTTGATTTATACTGGGCTTCTCCCATTTAAACTACATTTCCTTTATACTGAGGTTGGCTGGCCGGATCCACTCAAAGAACTTATATAAACTCTAAAATACAATGCAGGCTACTGAATGTCTCACTGCTGCATACTGTTCTAAGGCCAGCTGCAGGAGATTCTAGGATTTGCAATAAATGAAGATGTAAGCATTTGTAATCCCTTTTGTTCTGATAGTGAGTGTTATGATTTACTACAGCTTGCAAATTACAGAGCTACATTAAAACAGAGCTAGTTTAGTTAAAGGGAACATACACAACAAATATCACTATTTTTTTCTTGTTATTGACAACAAAGGAACACAATGGTGATGACAGGAGTATATCACAAGATTTTCCTCTTTTGCAATTACCAGCAGTCTGCCATTTTTTCCATTTGTACTGGTTCCTGAGTGGATAGAGTTCCAGCCTTTGGGTCTCTCTGACAAGGTCCTCCATGTTGTAGAGGACTTTCAAAAGGAGTCAACGTGTCAGTGGTATGCCTTCAAATGGGAGTGTTTTTTCCATTTAGTGCCAGGGCAAGGAGCTCGACCCCATCTCTTGCCCTGTGGCTAGCATCCTGGATTACTTCTAGTCCATCTCTTAATCAAGCCTAAGCTTGATGATCCTCAAGGTGCACCTAGCATGCTTGCCCAGTGGCATGGAGGGCTGAGGCACAGGGCACCTTCCTCCTGCCCCACTGGTGATCCTGGGTTGGGAATGGACTCAGGTTACTCGGGGGAAGGCAGGATGAGGGAGGATTAAAGATCCATGTACAAGAAGTTTGCAGTAAGGAGCCACTACCCACCAGCCTGTAGCCACCACCAGCTGCCATTCAGTCAGATACCTCCAGCAGCCCAGAGTCTGGTGCCAGCATTTATTCTTTCATGGGTGATATCACCTCTAGTGGTTGAGGGGGTCATTTGTACTCAATGACCATTCAATGCTTTGGTGCTGTCAATCAGATCTCTTTCATTGACATTACATTTGTGATAAAAATCAAGAAAATACACATTTTAGACACTTACTAATTTGAGACAGATTCAAATCATAGCTCTGAAACCTAATGCCAAACCTCGGTGACTCTGCTCCTCCATTTTCTTTCATGGCTGTGATCAAGACCCTTTAATGGAGGAACAATGAAACTGCTCTTTTGTAACTTTAATTTGTTTCTTGCTGTGGAGCAAATGGTTAATAGTCATTACTTTCACCTATGCAGAGATAATAAACACTGGCTTTGGATTAGCGAAAGGGGTGGGCCTTGAGGGCCTGTCCAATCCTCATCAATATTCAATTCTTTGTTTCTGTGAACATGTTAGATATTTAGTGTTATTGACTGAATAGGTTACATGCTTGCTTCTGGGGCCAGAAGGACATAGGCTGGTGCTCCACACCAGGAAATTGGGATAATACCCAACATTGATACTATAGTGTTGCACCTGGGTATGGGATGTACTACACTGATGTTGAGGTGCTAGCCTTTGTACGAGATGTTAAACCAATGTCCCTTCTGTCCATCCTTTGTGGTTGTGCAGGTGGAAGTTAAAGATCCCATGGAACTTAACGCAAAAGTCAAAGAACTTTTTATTTTAAAATCGGTCAGCAAATCAGAATACAATACTCATAAATTTGTCATGTCATTATACCCTTCCTCTAGGACCCACCCCTTATTATATGCACTTCTTTTACACAATTTCTGCTACACGGTATTTCTAGTGACATCATTACAGGGGTATAAAAAGGTTTTTCCCATTAGTTATGGAAAGCGTCAGTCTCCATTATTAGCAATTCCTTCTAATATAGCAACCCAATTAAGACTTACAATTGTCCAACCATGCTTTCAGGTGCCACCTTGTGGTTAGTATGAGAGATTCTTGGCACTCTGCTTGCTATAGAAAATATTTGAAAATTATGAACACCAACTGCTGCATTCCCACCTCACCCTTTCCTTGTGGAAGGGAATTTAGGCTGTACACAATCCATCCATCCTGAGGACTGCACAAAAGAGGCTCCCTTAAGACACTTAAAACATAGCCCCAATGTTGTGAGTAAAGGAGCATTCTGAGAATAAGTTAACCATATAATTGCATCTGATGTTTTTATCAGGATCCTTGCATTTTGCTTATCACAAAAGCCCCACTTTAAACATAGAAATTTACGTCAGATAAGGACTACTAAGTCCACCCAGTCTGCCCATTTTCTCTACCTGCTGCAGAAATCACAGACCCTACTTTATCTGTCTTTGTTCTCTTTCCTATCACTCAGGTTTGGAAACTTGCTTGTTGTGTTGCTTCACAAGGGACCATCCTCCTACAATGAAACAAGTCTGGCCCAAATTCCTCACCTGCTGCCCTATCGGCTTTGGCCAGAGTTTGTTGACTTTGTTGGAACACCATTGACCAAAGTGATGAGACTGTTGTCACGAGCCATTGCCACCAGTGGTAGATACATAAAGGTTCTATTGAGTGTCTGACCAGCTCTTTCTGTGGCATGTTCTTCATCTTGATATTTCAGACACAGGAACACATACCACACATTCATCCAAACATCCTCCAGTACCACATGGAAACAAATCAGGAGAGCTTCCAGTGTGCACTCCCAGTTACTTGGTAGTGGAAAAATAATGGAATCATTACAGAAAGAAAGAATTGTGACATACCTAAAGGAATGCAGGACACAGGACCCAAGGTAGCAGGGGTTCACATCTGGTAGGTCTTGTCAAAAATATCTGATAGATTTCTTTAACTGGGTGACCAGACAAACTGATCAGGGAAGGGCAGTGGACATGGGCTATTTGTATTTCATTAAGGCCTTCAACACCATCCAACATAAGAGATTTGTAAACAAGTTGGGTAACCTAGGAGTGGGGACCAGGGTGGTAAAATAAGTCAGAAATGTGTTAAGTGAAAGGACACAGAGGGTGGTGGTTAACAGAGCTCAGTCCAAGGAGAGGGGGTGACCAGAGGGGTGCCACAGGGATCGGTATTGGGGCCAGTCCTCTTTAATATCTTCATAAGCAACATTTATTTATTTATTCATTTGGTAACTGGGTTGGTGCACTGATGCAAAGACTTTTCCAGACATGGCCTGGGCCAGACACTGGCACAAACAGTGTAAAATACAGTGAGAAAACAGTATGGATCATACAAGGAACATAATAGTGGATCCAGTGTAGGTCAAACTGTCAGAGAAAATATAAGGTAAACAGTACCAGATACATCAACAATTGAGCATACCAAGGTATATAACATTTAGGTAAATAGGGTAAGGTTGCACCATCATTCAACAACAGGAATAACAATGGTATTCAGGACGGGAGAGGACAGCGTAACACTAGAGAGGGTGGGGAAGGGTCGGCTGCAAGGGAGGTGCAGCCGTGCTAGTGGGTGTGGGCAAACACAGGTCATGGAGGAGAGAAAGTGCATACTTAATAGGGAATTTAGATGTAGAGGGGGGTCAGGGGAACATAGAGAGGAGGCAAGGTCATTCCATAGTGAGGGGTCTAGTTGTGGAGAAGGCTCTTAGACCCATCCACATAGTTATGTTAGGATGTACTATTTGGAGGTGAGAAGACTAATGTAGGTTGTAGCAGTAGGTTTTGGGCCAGATAAGAAGGGATAGTGAAGAGAAGGAGGGATTGTGCAAGGTATCAGCAATGGTCAGGACTAGCAGGTAGGAGCATCATGCTTGTGAAGGGAGCCAGTTAAGAGACTGGTAAAAGAGCAGAGGTGAGTAAGGAAGGGGAATAGAGGGTAAGGCAGCATATAGAATTTTAGGTATCATCCAGGCAATTCAGGTTAGTAATGGAGGTGAAGGAGCATGCAGGGTGGCCATAGTCAAGGAGGGGAAGGAGATTGCCATGGACAATAGCAAGGTAAGCTTCCATCGAGAGGTGGTCAATCAGGTGATAGTAGAACCAGAAGGGTAGTAGAGGAAGGTATGCCTCTTTGCAGATGACATGAAAATCTGCAACAGGTTGGGCACTCCAGAATGGGTGGAGAAAAGGAAAAGGGATCTAAGCTAGCTGGAGCAGTGGTCAAGAGTGTGGCAGCTGAAATTCAATGCAAATAAATTCACAGTCATGCATTTGGGGCACAGAAATCCAGGGAGGAGTACAGGATGGGTGGGCAGGTTCTGACAGCCACCAAACAAGAAAAGGATCTGGGAGTGATTATATCCAATGACAAAAAGATGTCCAGACAAACTGAGGAGGCTGTAGGGAAAGCCTGTGGAATGCTGGGGTGCATAGCAGAAAAAAGAGATGGTGATGCCACTGTACAGATCACTTGTGAGACACCACCTTGAGTATTGTGTCCAGTTCTGGAGGCTGCTCCTCAGGAAAGGCATAGACATAACAAAAGCAGTACTGCACAGGGCAACAAAAATGTTTCAGGGGTTGAATCAGAAGCCTTATGAGGAAAGACTGAAAGACCTCAATATGTATTCACTGGAGGAGAGATGAGAAAGAGGTGATATGATAGAGACTTTCAAGTACCCCAAAGACATAAATAAAGTACAAGAGGGGAGCATCTTTCAGAGAAGAAGAGGGTCAAGAACAAGGGGCCCGATATGAGGCTAGATGGAGGTAGACTCTGGGGTAATGTAAGGAAGCATTTTTTCACAGAAAGTGTGGTGGATACATGGACCAGTCTGCTGGCAGAAGTGGTGGGGGTGAAAACTGTGGAGGAATTCAAAAATACATGGGATAGACACAAGGGAACTCTAGAAATAGAAATGAAAGGGTAAGCCAGAGGTCAGGTAAGGTATGCAGCTTAAGCACTGGGTAGGAAAAATAAGAAGATTAGATGGGCCCGGTGGTCCTTATCTGCCATCAAATTCTTTGTGTCTATGTTTTTATGTGTTTATTCATAGAATTGTCTCAAATGGCTTCATGTTTGTATGAATATCTGTTCAAACAAACTGAGTGTAGTACTCTCAGGGGGTGTAACATCAGCCTCCACGTTGTTTAAAACAGACTTTGGAGGCAGTACAATGGTTTTGATCTTCCTAAAGCAACACAGACATATCTGAACCTTTGTGTCTAAATCAAAGTTACTGTTTAGGAGCAGATAAGCCTCCAAATGACCCCACATAACATTGAATGGCTGAATGTTGTAAAGATCACCCTTCACTGTTTGCTCTCTGTAGAAAAGACAGTTACAAGAGACACATACACATTCAAATATGTGTCTCTTAACCCACTCAGATCTTGTAATTTCATTCAAAAACCTTTGAGTAAACTGTGTTTCTTTACTGAAACACAGTTAGTTTGTCTGCATGTTGTGACAATTTATGTAATGAATAATGATGTTTTACCTTACTGGATTTGCTCCAAAAAAGCAACTGCACCTTTTGTGTCACCTTCAGTCAGCCGGTGGTCAAGACATGTAAATTTAGCAACACAAGTGACTCAATAGATTTTTGAGACAAACTTGTGCATTGCTGTACGGTTTACAGCAATCATACGCATATGATGAAAAACACATGCTTCACTCTGCAAACAAGCCAGAGAATGGCCCATCAACCAAGTTTGTGGTTTTATTTCAAAGCTGTCAATGTTCTCAAATAGTCTGTAGCTCTCTTTCTTCTTAGTGATGATGAAAAGATAATAAAATTCTTAACCTCATCAAAGGAAGCCTGTCTTATACTGCAAGACTCTTTACATGTCCATGTGACGTATCGAGGTGTGCGTTGCTCAGCTGATAAATCACTGTCTTCATATACATCATACACATCATTGTGCTGTACTAGAGGCAACACATTCAGTGCATTCCCACCTACAGCAACACACAATGGCAGTTCCTTACTGTGTGAATGGTGCATTTCTTCCCAGAAATATACCTCTGTATGCTGTGTGTGTAGTCAAGAACCATCAAATATGAAGTTACCTCTGTTCAGATTTTCTACTTCTTGAAGCTTTATTTTTATGGTACAAACAGTTCTGTTGAAATCAGCAGTGTGAGACAGCATTTGTGTCCACAAACGTGATCACACCTTGACAGCCATATGCACAAACTGTTTTACTCTGACGTAACTTCATCAATTCAATTTTTCTCTTGACTTTCTTACCAGCTCATCTCAGTATAGCAGAGATAATCCACTCAGTTCTGGCTTTAGAAGTTAACATGTGGAAATATTTAGCCTTACTATGATGACTTCTGACCACAGACACACTTGGTAGACTTTTTTGTGACTGTTATTCTTTTCTGCATTTACTTATATTTTTTCAAACCTACAGATAAATCGGTCTTTCTCAATGACAGCGAAGGATGTTTCAAAGCATGGAAGCAATGCTGTCTCTGTTTCGTCACTTATGTACACATAGATCAGTATTTACATGATGAACAGCACTTGCTAATGCATTGTTTAGACTGTTGCACAACACACAACTACAGTGCAGCCCACTTTAGTACACATTGGATAAGTGCACATCTCAGTTAAGTGCACACTTTTTCAATATCCTGATTCATTTCCTATCTTTGCAATGTTAAAGTAACCTGTTAAGTGCACATTTTTTCCCTGTTTTCCTATTGATTTGGGATCCATCACATGTATAAATGCACATTTCAGCAAACATATAAAACTTTTTTTATTGGCAAAACAAAATCTTAAACACTGCCCAACTGCTAACCTATCATAAAGCAGGACTGACATCACTGAGTCCATCTCAGGTAACACGGAACCCAGAAGTGGATAACGGAGACATGCCACTGATTCATGTTTGCCAGCTGATATGACTGCCACATACTGCCAAGGATTTTATGGAAAACATATCATAGATGAATCTGTTCCCACAGTGGGACTTGTAAGTGAGGAGTAGATATGCAGGGAAACCTGGAGGATGCCACAGATGCCACAGACATAGACCAGGAACAAGACAGGAAGCGGACAATGAAAGTTCCCAAGAAGAGGAGCCCGTGATTTCTGCTGAAGCCATACAATGCATAGAAATAGCAAGAACATATGTACTCTGAAAAGAAAACATGACTTCAGCACCTTGTTTCATTCTGATTTGTTTCATTCAGACTTCTGGGTGTTGATGTGTGCAAAGAGTAAACCATACTGTAAGGTTGCATTTTTTTACAGCTGCATTGTTTAGTGACACTTACTGTTACAGTATAATGTACTGTACTAAACTAAAGCCTTGTTTTGTTTTCAATTACATTTACTAACGTAATTTAATGTACTGTATTGTGTGTCTCTGCTAAGGAGTGTTGTTACTGTTTCTTCTATGTCAGCATTAGCATTGTATGCTGCACCCATATTTACTAAGGTGCTTCAAACACAACCAAAGTCTGAAAATGTGATTTTTTGGTTAAGTGCACAGCCCACTTAAGTGCACAAAAAAAAATATTCTTAGGGTGTGCACTTAAGTAGCCTGCACTGTACTAAAATTCTCTTGTCTTCTATGAAGAGATTCTATTCAGTCTTTAGTTGACATTTTTCAAGGAATCAGCTGCTGCAAGATCCAATCAGGCTCAGTATGAAATATCTTACAAAAATGAAATAAAACAATTTGGTACATTATAAGTATGCATGCCTTCTGTATTAACACTATTTTTTCTTGTACACACATTCAAATTATAAATTATTACACCTTCAGTTAAACATAATCATACTATTATTGGTTATGTACTCCATTTGTTTTAGTTACAGTAAGATAATAGTTTATTTAAATGTATGGAAATGAGCCATTTTGCTAAACAGAATGACACCTTCCAGGGTGTTAGATTTTATGGTATCCTTGACCTTGTGCAGGCTATAATGCTCTGTGGTTGTGCTGTTGCCTCTTATTATGCCCATGGCTGTGCCGATATAGGACAATAGTGGCCATCCTGTTGGGTTTTATTCAATGCATAACCAATAATAGCACATTGTCATGTACCAACCAGTGTCATTACTGAAATCATGGTGGTAGTTAGGTTTTAAAACTTGAAACCCCTTTCTTTTATCTTGCTTAGCGAGAGGTGAGGCTGGCCATTCTTTCCTCTCCCTCCCACCCAATAGGCAAAGTATTTGGTACCCTGTTTAAAACACAAGTGCATTTTGTTATGCATTATGTTATGTACTATTGTCTAGATGTTTCTGGATTTAAAGATTGTTCTATGCTGCTGTTCAAACTGTTTGTGTCCAGTGATCATACTGTGATGCAACTGCAGTTGTGCACTAATACAATATACAATGTAGAAGCATAAAGTATGTGTTTGGTAAAGGATGTACAATGTGTATGGGATTACTAGGTAAGGGGGGATTCCATTATCAAAGAGGACTCTCTGTGTGATGAAGAAGAGCTCTATGATATGGGTTCAACAACACTTTTGTTGACCAGCATCACATCAACAGGATTTATGCCAACCACAGGTTGAGTCTGACATGAATGCTGTTTTTCTCCTGGTCAGGTTTCCTCAGGGGGCTTCACCCCCAGAATCCCCCTGGTGGGGGGGTTTGTCCCCCCACACCCCCATACTTTAGATTATCAACTCCAGTCAGAGTTGATTCGGGGAGGGGGTGAGGACCAGGAGACAGCATGCTCCTGTGTCAGGCACACCAGCACAGTGACCTGTCAGCAACCTGTTGATTTTGTTGGCAGGTTTGTAGGTTGCTGTGTTGGTATCCAATCATAAGTAAAAAAAAAAAATTTGTTGCTGTCCCACTCACCAGTCTGCCTGTTAATGCTGAGAAACTGAAAGTGACACTGACTTGGCATAGGCTGTTGAAAGAGGCATGCACATTTTAGAGACTGCCGTCATCTGCACTGTCTCTGAAAAAACTGAGTGCAGTAGAAGGATACAGAACTACTGTTTAGATTGTGGGAAGTTCAATTGTCTGAAGGGCTGTGCAGTTTGACAGGAGGAGTCATTTTGGCAATGATTTGCAGCTGCATAACTGTGATGTCTGTTGGTTTGGTAAGGGCAGAATGAGGTGGGAACAGCTCATGCCAACTATGGACCAACTTCTAGACAGTCACCCTTGGCCAGAGATTACTGCTGATCCATCTCAGAGGTAATGATTTGGGCCACAAAAGGGATACAGACCTCATTGAATCAGCTGAATCTGATTTGGTTGCACTTACAGCAGTGTTACCTGCCTGTAAGCTGCTGTTTTCAGACATTATAAAGCAAACGATCTGGAGAGACCAGCAGCATTGACCTGGACTTGAAAGATCAACATTCAAATATCTTGCTTCCTTAGCAATCTGAGTATGAGAACTGTACGACACCCCAGAATTAAACATCACAAACATTAACTTTGGTTTAATGATGGTGTGCATCTCTCAGATGCTGGCAATACAATTTTCCTCTGGGACCTCTGACATGGAATTCAAACAGTGCTGTGATATGTGATTAGATTTATGGGCAGTACCATCATGCTGCCTCTCAATGGCTCTTTTCAGAGCTATATATACCTTGGTCAAAAAGTAGAAGAGATACACCTACACAACATAAACCTGACATTTTCTATCTTTTTTTTTTTTTTTTGGTGACACTTGGCTGGGGTGGGGCTTGGGGCTTGAAGGTTGCAGAGAGGGATGATCCTGTTGCTGGGTGCAGACTGGGAGGGGGAACCTGATCCCTGGGTGAAGGAGGGTTGGGACCCTGATTAATGGGTGCAGGGATGGTGGGGACCCTGATTGTTGGGTGCAAGGAGGTTGGGGACCATGATGGCTGGATATAAGGAAGTTTGGGATCCTGGTTTATGGGTGCAGGGAGGGGGGACCCTAGTTTCTCAGTGCATGAAGGAGGGGACCCTGATTGCTTTGTGAAGGAAGGGTGGGGACCTTGACTGCTGGGTGCAGGAAGGGTGGGTACCCTGATTGCTCTGTGAGGGAGGTGGGCACCTGACTACTGGGAGCAGGGACGTGCAGACCCGACATTTGGTGAAGGGTGGGTGGCCACCCTCATTGCTGGGTGCAGGGAGATTGGGGACCCCAATTGCTGGTGCATAAAGGGTTGAAACTCTGATTACTGGGTGCTGGGTGGGGACCCAAAGTGTGTTGTGATATGTCATCACAATCAGTACACATAACAGCAATTCCCTAATGCCACCACAGAAGGGCTCTTCTCAGAGCCATATTTACTTGGTTAAAAAATAGCTGATTTATACCAACATCACATACAGAGTTATTTTTCTTCTTTCATTATTGTGTGCTTTTTTGGGGGTTGTAACACAGATCCTTCATCTGATTTTGGAAAACTTAGTGTTCAAGCACCAAAGTGAAAATTTTTTGATGGAGAAATACACCTGCTCCAAAGAAGCAGCACATTGGAGGTGAGTGCTGGAGTCTGTGGAACAGGCTTGAAGCAGAATGATACAACAATGGCAACCCACCAGCCAGTCAACATCCTACCATACAGGTCATGCAGCCCATGGTTTGCATTGTGGAGATCTGTAAAGGTTCAGGGTGGAGGTGGGCATACACCTGGCCATAACTGCCAAATTATTAACACTTTTTTGGGGGGGGGACAAAGCAGCACTGGCATCATGTGGGGGAAGGAGTTAAACATTGGACAAAGCACCAACCACTCAGTTGTGGTGTCGGTAGTATCACTCACCATAAAGTGCATTAACAATAATAACAAAAAGTCATTCCCAACTACAAAGGCCTTCATAACTAGTACAACAGTCCTATAGTATGTTGTACCCTGTTTGGAGCAGGGTGACCAACAACAGCATCATAGTGGTGGGGGAAGGATAGTGGCATGTTGCATAAAGGTACACTATTCCAGCAGTCCTCTGACTGCTGTCAGTGGCTGTAGGGTGCCTTCACAAAAGTAGCATAGGATCATCCCCACCTTCAGGATTAGAACAAGTCACCCAGCACTTGCAGTGCCTGATTGATGGCTGCAATGGTTTAGTGTTAGGCAGGGGGTGAAAACTGACCCTAACTATGACCTGTTCACACAATCCATGTGTTTGGGGGGAGAAATGTGGACAGACCAGTACCCCCACAGAGGGGGAAAAGACAGTGCAGTCAGATCTGATAATAGATGTTCTTTCAATGTTGTATTGTGTTACTGTTGCATTAATTGGAGCTATTACAATTTATACAATTATGTGACAGGAAAGATACATGGCCATGGAAAAAAAAAGAAATACAAAATAAAGTCAGAAGTAAATAGTCATACTTCACAGATGACCAGTCACATATTACTGTAAATACATTTTTGTGCGTTTCTTTCAAAACAAATAAAATGCCCCCAAACTGGAAGGATGAGGAGGTACTCCCCCTGGTCAAGGCTGTCCAGAAACATGAATGACCTGACATCATGATGTGGGGCACCAATTTGCCTCAAAAGAAGATTTGGAAATAGGTCAGTCACTTGCTGGGTGACAAAGGAATTTAAAAGGACAAAGACACCTGTCACTGCAAGCAGAAGCAGGTGCAGCATAAGTTTAATAAAATCAAACAATCTGACAGTGTCTGAGTAGGGGACAGGACAGGTTCAAGTGGACCCATGACATACATACATATCTACATATATACATACATGATGTTGTCAGAGAAGGAACCAAGGCCCACCTAGTCAGCCCAATCGAGCATCACCTAACAAGAGACCCACAGTCTAACTCATACACTGGAAAATCTTCCACTAATGTGACATGTTGATAGAAACAGGGGAGCCTGAATCAATGACAGACACCACAGAGGTAAGTACACCAATACAGTGGTATCAAAAAAAAAAAATAAGAGAATGTTTCTGCTCTCAGTGTATGTCTTGTTCTGTAATAAGAGAATAACTTTATTAATAAGAAAAAATGTGTATTAGAAATAATCAGAAACTACTGCATGTAGAGTAGTTTGCCTGATAAACAGTATTGCATAATCTGTAGTGTGCAACTATTAGTAACATTTCATAAACAGTAATATGACAATTGACGTTGTAATAACTTAAATAACCATTCAGTAACAAGTAATGGATAACAAATGAGAGGGTGTGCAGCAATGTAAAATTATTACATTCCAAGTCCATTTAGAAGAATGAGGCACATACAAGTGCCTTCAACCATCTGTGAAGTTCAGAATAGATGTGGCCTTGTACCTCCCTGTGCCTTCACAACCACATTAGAATCCTTTAATGTACACCCTGTTGACCCCTACCACTGAATAATAATTACATTAAGAAACTGAGGCATGTGCAGTACTGTTGTAAATTATTGTACTCTATAGTTCGTTGAAATCACTCACGTGCATGTCATACCTTACAACTGACCAGTGCAATGTTATAATTTACCATTCCTGCACATTATCTCATTTGTAATTGCTTTCTTAATGCACACCCCACACATGTTGTGAGACACAAGTACAAATAATTACTGACTTGACAGTCCAGGCAGTCCATTACTTAATACAAAATGCTGTACAGAGCATGTGGTGATGCTCTGATACATGCACACCTTGCTGTGTTACACAGACTCCTACTTCACTTAAATCATGTGATTGATCCTCCCACAACTGTCACAAATTTAAGGTGTTATAAAGCACTTATCAGTTTGATTATGGCAACATTTTATAGTCAAAACAGACAGAAAAAATATCTTGTTGATGTCTTGCATTAATACTTCTGCTGTTCACAAACAAGGTATATAATCTAGTAAAGGTATGAAAGTGAACCACAACTTACCCACTCAGCAACACTGTAGCAGTTCACCTCTGACCCATCACTGACTTGCGGTGCTGCAGAACAGTGCAGCAGTTCACCTATGCATCATGAGCAAGTTGCAGTGCTGCAGTCACACCCAAGTTCTCTTCAGCACTCATACATTTCTTATGATCTTATGCTGACCATTCACAGGTTTGGGTAACCCTCTCCCCTCATCCAATGTAACAGCAGGATACGATTTATTTCTATGCCACATTTACAAGTCTTAAAACAATACAACCATGTTATTGAAGTGCAGTGGAAGATACAGTAGCCAAAGTCTTCTTCTACCTTAAATATGTTGTGTAGATGAAAATATATGTTCCTGCAATGAACTTACCTCATAATATGTTTTTATATCTTCACTTTTTCACAGAACTTCCAGGCTTTCCTGCCACAGCAGCACAGAGGGCCCAGTTGGAACCTATCCCAACAGACCAGGTGGAGGAGAATCCTGATGAGGAGATGCACCTCGTCAATTCTGATGGTATGTAACAACTTGACAATGACACTCGATAGTATTAATTAGACATATTGCATACAAACATCTACAGCATTATTATGTCTTACATTTCTAGCAGTTCATATGCTTCAGAACTGAGGAACTAGCTTCTGCAGGATACAGCGTAGATATAGCATTTGTGTAGGAGGTGAGATAAGGGGAACATGCATTGTGTTTTTCATAATCTGGCTGGGTAATAGACTGAGTGGAATCCAATAGCCAGCAGCACAAAACTTTCAATAAGAAAGCTTTTATGTTAAAGTGCCATGTTTTTTCAATACCTAACACAGAATATGTTTGTATTATTATAGTGCTTAAGGTTGTGTATATTAGTTTTTTTTGTTCTTTGATTTTTGTATATAATGGAACATCACAACATAATATGTGTCTCATATAACACATAACAACTACAGTAACACATATAGCCAGTGGTTCAATACCAAGCAAACAATATGTGCATTTTAACATGCTGGTAAAGTTTGAGTATATGACTTTTGTCTATGTATTATAGAACATCAAAGTATAGGTGCTGCTATAACACCACTAAATAACTGAGCTGTCATATAATAATAAACAATAGAAATAGTTTCTTGAATGCTTCACAATAACTATATGCATTACTAGATGTTAAAATTATTCAATATTGGGCAATACCTGGTGAATTACAATGCAGTATGATATTCAATATGGCGGCAGGTTAACTAGAAATAATACAATATCTATGTAGTAACATAATAGTAGAGTTTTTTAATTTGTTTTATTACAGATCAGGCAACACACAGAGAAGGTACCAGTAGTCCCACCAAAGAAGGCACAGAGGAATGTAGACAGAAACACCCAGCCGCCTCTGTGACCAGAACTCAGGGACCACTGCTTGCTAGTGGCTCTGACACCAAACAGCCAGAGAAAGAGATCCAGCCTCATCCATCCAGTACATCCAACAGTGCAGAGGGAAGCAAGTCTCATGCCGATGAATGTAAGTCAAAAACTACTTCCTTAAAATATTATTCTATAACACTTGGTTCTCTTTCTCCATTTCATATGTAGTTTTAATTGTCATCACTGCTTATTTTAATATGGAGCTGCAAGAATCAATGTGTCCTATCCAGTGATGTTCAAGTTGCATACACAGATACTTGTAGGCAACCCCACATTGCTGTACTGCACTGCAGGGGAGTCCAGTGAACACCCAATAACATTCACAAACTGTGCATGAGCTAATTGTGCACAGGATCTCCCTGCCAGCCATACACATACACATGCATGACTGGTGTAGAGGATGGTACAGTCCATGTTCACACTGCTTGATGGGCAAACAGATGCAGACTGCAGAGCACAGCACTGTCCACCTTGCAGCCACAGCAAGCCTGCCATAACTTTACTGTGCACCCCACGCAGGACACGCAGACATCATCCAGACACAGCAGCATAGATTCTCCAACAGACATGTCAGTACTGTGACAGAGCTGTGAAATGCCAATATTTAGACTGCCAGCATGCTATGATATTGCACATCTCAGAATCATACCATACTATAAGGTGTTCTTACACTACCTACTACTACCATGTATCTTTGTAACTACCAGTGTAGAGAATGAGGCAGCATACCACCTGCATGATACCCCCAGCCTTACCATGCATGTCAGGGGCCAGACCATCATGGTGGAGGATTCCATATCTGAGCATGCCCACTCCCTGACCCATGATACCCCATCAGAGCTAGCTACATAATGGAGCTGGGGGCATCCCTGCAGGCAGTATCTGGCAACATCCTCTACACCAGTAGCAACAGATACATAGAAGTACAATATATTGTAACCGCTACCTTATGGTATGATATGTTGCAGACATGTTGAATATCATTGCGTGCTTCTTTCCAAAGCCTTGCTTTCTTGGAGAGGTGCAGAAATAGTGCCAGTCCATAAAAAAGGAAATTTAATATATCAAGTTATGTACAGATTAATTAGCATCCTAGATATCGATCTAAAAATATGTTCTAAAATTAAATCAGAAAGATTAAAAATACAAATAACACAAACCAGAGGATTAAGTGACTATTGAGCTGGATTTAGAAATAATTACTCCACAATTGATAATTGATTTATTTTAGGTCACTTAATTGAAAGACATATTCATGTAAGACAACAAAAGTTATACACAGTCTTCATGGATTTCTCAAATGCATTTGACTCTGTCGCCAAGGAACTACCCTGGTCTCTGATGTTAAAACATGGTATTCATCCAGCTCTGGTCTATATAATTCATAATTTATATTCTGAAACATGGGCATGAATTAGAACAAGTGTTAACTGGCAACTATCAAGAACTATATTAACTAACAAAGGAGTCCAGCAGGGTTGCATATTAGCTCCAACATTATTCTGTCTATATATTGATCAGCTACTAAAACATTTTGATGATTTAGTATCTGACTCACTGAATATTCAAGACCATAGGTGCGCTGAGTTGGCATATGCTGATCATTTGATTTTGTTATCATGATAAAAAAGGGATTTCATAGAAAACTGAACCTGTTGGATAAAAACATAAATGCCCTAAACTTAAAAATTAATCTTGCAAAAACCCAAGTAATGGTATACATTTTTTTTAACCAGGAGAGATAAACTAGGCTGAAACTTGTTTACTGGTGTGACCTGAGAGCACAAGGAAGTTAAGTGACTTGCTTAGGGTCACACAGTATGCAATTGGGGCTGTGAGATTCAAACCCAGGTCTCCATGTTTGTAGCTCAGAGCCTTAAACCACTGCACTATACTAGGCAGACAGGAAGAAATGGACATTGGTCCATTGAGATCCAGATACTGGAAGTAGTGGAGAAACACATATATTTAGGTGTGACCTACACATCTAATGCCACATGGTCTAAGCATGTTTCCAGAATACTAGAAAACTCAAAAAAAAATGTGGCTTAGGTAGGTTCAATTCTTCTTATGGTGGAATGACAACAAAGTCTCTGATCACTGCTCTTAACACAAAGTGCTGCTCTCAATTACTATATGGCATTGAGGTATGGGATTGTACCAAATGAGCTTGCCTAATAGTTCCTATGTTCAAATTATTAAGAACAACGCTTGGTTTAGGGCCTACCTTCCCAGCAGTTTACATTAATTCTGAATTAGGAATAATAGACATAAGTGAAACTGTAGAATACAAGAAACTCAGCCTTGGTTAAAATTGACCAGGTTGAAGCAAGACTGGCTCCCATCTAAATGCCTTACTGAGAAAAAAAGCTGGCTGTTGATGGGAATTAAAGAATCAACATGGTATAAAGAATATTAGCTAGCCTTAAAAACTATGATTTAACAAGGCTATTGAGATATCCAGAAAAAACTTCATGCTAAGTTTAAGATATAAAACGACATGAAAAATAGAACATACAACAAACAGATTGAATTGGAGCTAGAATACCGTACATTGCTAAAACAAAATTCTCCCTTGGTTTGCAGCCAATAATGGCCTTTTGGATATAAATATTATCTAGACATACTCACAGATCCATCCCTAAAGACAGTTTTCATCTGGTATAAATCTGAAATCTTTGAAAATAACAGGCTAAAAGCCAGATATAATAAAGATGCTCAGATTGATTAGCAATGTTTTTGTTTAACAAGTACTAGGGAAGATCTGATGCATGTCCTATGGGAATGTTTATGGTACAACCAGGCAAGCACATGCTGGTCAGCCCCTCAGAATCAACCAGTTGTAGACACAATTCTGTTGACAGTAATAGTAATGCAAACTGAGGATGAATGGAAAGTTAGATGAATGGCTAGATACATTCTGATAATAAATAAAATTAAAAAACCAAAAACAAGAAATCTACATTTAAACACACCTTAGTGGAGCCTGATCTTGCACATCCTGCTCTTTACATGCACTAGTGCCTACTATTAAGAAGAGGTTTTAAGAGAAGTATGGTTTACTCATGTGCAATACGAATAATTGATTGAATGTGACTCATTGAAAAATTACTCTTCATGGGACACTGTGTATTTTAATAAGACTATTGTACATGCTTATAGAGGCAAGAAAGAATCAGTGGATTTTTACTGTATGTGGAAATGTCATTTCATTTATGCCAAACTGGAAGCTCTTCAGATGCCATTTTAGAAATATTAGTAGCTAGCGTTTCATGTATTACATGTTAGATATGTATGGGTATTTGCATAAACAACTTGCTTAATTTTGCACTATGAAGAGTTGTGTGTTATCATATTGTAATGACCTCTTAAGGTCAATCAATAAACTTATTACTACTACTACTACTAACTCGCTCATTCCCAATCACACTGTCTCATCACACTCATAAGATCAACAAACGATAAATGTATAACAATCATTGAGAAAGTTGCTTATGTCCAGTACTGTTTTCTTCCATGAGATAAATTGTTATTTATTCTATATAGAAGTTATAGCATAGCAATGTGTTACATTATGTCATTCTACAGTACAGATGGTCTTCTCCATGCTGGGCCACCTTGACATATCATGTACTAGACTAGCTGTCTCAGAAAATGTCCACAAGGTTGAACTATGAAAGAACTGCAGGTGTGGAATTGTTCTCGGGTAAGAGATAGTCACTCAAGATGTTAAATAAAGTTAACAATAGAAATTTTTTTTTTAATAACATGTTAACAGTCACCAGTAAATAACATGTTCCTAACTATATATTTTATTTCCTTTCCATAGCTCTATATCACCAGTGACACCACATAATTGCTGATGAGACGTAAATCATCTCTTATTAAATAGAAACTATGTCCCAATACAATGTTACACATACATCACAGCTGGATTCATAAATAGTACATACACTATTTAACAATAGTACAGATATGTACAAATATGAATTTGTTTTCTGAGTAAAATAACTCTTCATCATGTAGCAAAGTATAAAGCTGTACTCTGATTTACTACTGCCCTATGCTAGATTGCACTACTACCAATGAGCACTGACGACTACCAGTCCAGGATTCCAGTCATTAAAATAATAGATCTTTGTGCTCAAATTCCAAAGCAGTTACATAAATTTTGTTTCTCCATGGAAGTAAGCTCCCCTGCTATTTGAAACAAATGAAAAACTGTTACATAATAAACATAACAATACTCTGTTTTGCTGTCTCTCCCATCCTGCAAAGTCTTGGAATTAGTTTCTTCAGTGTAATTGTATGTACAAAAGAAAATAAAATAAACACATTTGACTTAATATGCATACTTTCTGTCTGAAAAGTTATCTTTATTACAAAATGGCATATGACAAGTGCAGTAATACACTTCATCCTTTGGGTAGTATTACATTCACCACACTTACACATACAATAAGGCACTCTGCATATCTCCAGATACCTCATTACATGATTAGGCATGTGGTCACCATGCCACTACCCACGCCATATCATGTGTTATTCTTATAACATGGGAATACATGATGGACAGGAGTGTGATATGAAAAATATTTTCACTTCTGCAGAGTGGCCTCTGGATACTTATGAGTGGAGAAGCCATTTTCCATATCACATGATCTGCACATCATGTGTGCGATTTATACAATAGGGGACACATTTATTATTATTTGTGTTTTTTAGTCAGTTTATTTTGCTGTCTGGTGTTCTGACAATGAATGTATGCTTTCTTCTGTGGGATTCTGCTTTGTTTTGTGAATGGAATTGACTGTTGGTATGTCATTGGTTGGAAGTATGAATGGGAAGCAGTTTTTGTTTTTCATTCCTTGAATTTTGGGTTTACAATTTATGATTGGCTGGGTTTTGTTTCTTTCTGTACTGTGATTGGTTTACTGCATTGAGTGGGGAGGAGTTTGGTTGGTGTCTTCCTGGACGGTGATTTCTACATTTATTTTTCTTTTACTGGTTCACCGTTCATTTGGTGTGATTTTTCCCGTAATGTTTATTTGGCATTAATTGTGCTGTGTACTCTGCTGGGTCCATGTTTTATTTGATAGGTTGTTGCACATCTTGTTACCAGTGATGCAGCTGCCAGACTTTCACTTTTATGACTACTTTCTGATTTGGATCCACAATGAGGAATGATGAATGTCTATATCAGGTACTGCTGTGAAATGAAAGTTGCATATTGTGCAAAGTCCTGCAACAGGGTACATAGTCTGGGGATATGGTATATTGTTCGAGGATTTCACTTGTGGCAGAGGTTCAGCTCAAATATCATTCATTGAGAGAGTTGAAGTTGTCTTGTTTAGAATGGGAGTTCCTCGTGGAGATTTTGTGCTTTACTTGTTTGTGTTTGATTTTGCTGATGTGACAGTTTTGTGGGTATGTTTTGTAACATGGGCTATATCGAGATTTTTTTTACATAGAGAAGTAGTCTGGTGAGGGTGATGCCTTTACTGACATAGCCACAGTGAGAATATCAGTTGCTGACGTAGGCACTGTGTGTATAAATAGCACATATTTTCACTGTGGTTACATCACCAGGATTTATCACACTGGGGTGAAAATAAATGTTTTTATCAGAGGGAATATCACCTCACCCCTATTGTATAAATAGATATCATAACACTAAGATAATATAATAACTGTATTCCATGCCTTGTGTATTGCTGTTTTCTTTGTATTTCACTATTTTTCATGGTAGACAGGTATTCAATTTGAAAACAGGAGACTTTTTCACTGTTGAAGTCTCAACAACATGGTATGTATCTTCTTCTGAGTGTCACAGACATCATTGTGTGGTAGGGCTGGTCATCCTACCTTGGAATTATAGGGACTACATCTAATTTCTTTTTCTAAAATCTGTTGCTACATCATTCTAACTTTTTTATGCTGCACTATCCTCTCCCTGTTCTGTCAGGATGGCCACCTACAGTACAGAACTCGCATTGTTTTCTTCTTTGCTCTATGGTTTTCTTTTCAGGTCCCTCTAAAATGCATCCTGTATGGTTTAAAGTGACCAAACAATGTAATAGCTAGCTAACAGAGTTTCATTTTCAATATGAAAATAGATACCCATTGTTTAAACATTTGCACATTTAAAATACTTAGTAATGTTTGCTGCAATGTTGTTATGCAGCACATATAGTAAAAATGTATTTAATTATCTAAAGTACATTGAACATGTTATTTCCCATGTAGTGCTTTGGAGTCTGAGTAAGCCAGTTTTACTATAAATGAAAAGTTTCCCTCGATAGGGGAAAGGCTGGAGAATGTATTTGTTGTATTTTAAATTCACAATGGTATCTGAGGCAGACTTGCTTTTCCAGCCAACCCAGAACCAGTTGCAAACAGCCTTGTTTTTCCAGACTGTCAGGAGCAGTTGAAAACAACCTTGGTTTTGCAGACTGCCCAGAGCCATTTGCAAACAGCTATGAAAACAGTTACAAGCAGCCTGGGTTTTTCTTTTTTCAAATCAAAGTTTATTGAAGTTTTTCCATTACATAGAACAGAACCATCATATATGTAAAACAAATAACATTAGCCTAGCACCATAGAAGAACCATCCTCACCCTTTCTCCTCCCCCACCCTCTCTCCCCAACACCCCAGCACAGAGTCACACAATTGTACAATATCACGATACAGAAGAGGCATTGACGTCTGTTGTTTACAAAGAGTACTGAGCCTGTAAGGGGCTCCATTTCTTGTTAAACCTTTTGATCTATTGTTAAGGCTAGCTATGGCTTTTTCTGTCCAAAGATGAGAAATGGATCCTGGCTATGCTATGTAAACCTGACTGTTGCATCCTGACAAATGCTATGTAATGATTTATTTTCTTTTATTCATTTTTATTTACTTGTGTTTTTCATTTTTGGAACCTGGTTAAAATCATGCAGCAAGCATGTTGTACCTTATGCAAACTTAATCAGTGACTATTTTCCATACCCATACCCTGGGACACATGGTTTTAGAAGTGGAATTCTGATGAACATTCAGGTAGTCAGGGGAATTTTTTTTTAATTTTTATTTTATTTAGTTTTAGTTTACCGTGTAAGTGCACTAGACAAATCCTGCCTATTTTCAGGTACGACCCGGGGAGAGGGGGATACAGATAAATGCTAACCGACCTTGAACCAGATTAAGCTGTTGGTGGTATTTTTAGTGAATGAGGAAAATTTGGCCAGGACACCGGTGAAGTTGCCCTGCTCTTTTCAATAAGTGCCATGGGATCTTTATCATCAACCTGAACTACCACCAATCCAGGCAGATGGGACCTCAGTTTATTGTCTCTTCCAAAAGACGTCATCTCAGAAGTGTAGCACCCCTCTCATGCTACACTACAGTGTCAGTACTTGGATATTAACCCAAGTGCCAGATGTGGGAAATGAGCCCACAGCCCTCTGATCTCCCGGCCTCAGAGGCTAGTGTGCTACCTACTGAGTCACTGACACTGACACAACCAGCAGATATCAGCCCTAGTATTAAGATGGCCCTAAGGTACATGTCAGAAGACCAGAAAGACAGCCTCAAAGGAGAATTAAGTACCCAAGGGTATTAACAAGGGCCATGGCTGAAGAAATTGGGGAAAAGCCACTGCCTGCGATGGAGCCCAGAGCCAGAAGGAAGACATTACCTGATCCCATATTTGATGCTAGTAAGAATGAGACAGGTGAGAAACTGGCTGAAGAATCCCCAAAGATAAAAAGTAAAATGTTGCTTTGGTTGGCTGTGAAGCAGGTGGAGATGGAGAAACAGAGACAGAGAGAGAGAGAGAGAGAGAGAGAGAGGAAGAGAAAGCCAAGAAAGGGAGATGGAAAGAAGAAGGCACGATTAGAGGTGGTCTGATGCAATGCAAGAGCTCCAGATCACTGGGACCAGTTGTTCTCCTAGTGGGACTGGTATGTCCCCAAAAGACCTAAAACTTACCACTATGACTGGTACAGATGATATTAAGGCCTACCTAATTACCATTGATAGAATTTCAAGAGCCTGTAAGTGGCCTCAGGTCCAGTGGGTAGAATGATTTGCCCCATATTTAACTGGTCATGCCCAGTTAACATACAGTTATGTGGACAGTAGAGACACAGATGACTAGGAACTAATAAAAAAATCTTACAATGAGTTGATATTAGCACTGAGACCTATATGTAAAGGTTTCATTCACTTCATTATCAAAATGGGTGCTCCAAGAGAAGTGTATACCCAGCTAAAGAAGTTGTGCACAAGGTGACTTTAATCTGAGGGAAGATGGTTGCTGACATCTTGTAAACCTTGGTGATTGAGTAATTCTTACAAATACTACCTCAAGATGTGCAGAGGTGGTTGAGGGAACATTGACCAGAAGCTGTGGAAATTACCATCATGTTGGCAGAGGATTACCTGGCTGTCCAACAGTCTGGCACCAGAGGGTACAGAGGCACTGTTTTTTCAAATTCTAGCACATCTAATATGGTAATAAACACCCCCTTTTATACGTAATCAGACCCCAAGAAAAATACTCAGAGAAAGCTGAGGGGAAACCAGGAAAAGAAGGGAGAAGTTTTCCACCTGTCGTAATCTGCCACAGTTGTCAAAGGGTGGGCCATATAGCTCCCTATTGCCAGAAAAAGAAATGGGAGCAAACACATCTGGCCTTAGCCAACTGGGGACATTATTTAACTAATGTTAATACTGATAGCAAACAAGTGATTGGGCTGATGAACACTGGCAGCAAGCAAACATTGATCCAATTGGATCTCCTGGACAGTGTGACAAATAGAGGTCCTTGTACAGGTGTACTTTGTATTCATTGTGACACACACCATTATCCTACCACTGTTGCAGATATGACCATACAAGGTAAACCAACTACAGTAACTCTTCAGGGCTTGTGCCTAGACTCCCTTTACCTGTGGTTATTGGGTGGGATGTCCCAGAGTTTGACACTTAGATGGGATGAAACAGTGTCTGTAGTGACTATCAGGGTCCAGGCTAAGCAAGAAAAGACCCTTCATGACACCTTTCCTTTTGAAGGAGGTGTAATAGGGGTTCAAAGAAAGGATACATGTTCCAGAAAAGAAAAGACTAAAGAAGAAATGGAACAAAGAACATAATGGATTGTCTGAGGGTCACTTAGACAAAATGTTTGAATGGTGTGATATTGGGGTTGAATAAAAGAATGCTAAAACAATAACCCTTTCTCTAACAGGTGGAGAAAAGCATGTGTAAAGGGACACCTCAGTATAATGAGAAAAATAATGTTTTATACTGGTATGGGTTAATCTAAACACAGGAGAAGTAATAGAGCAGTTGGTCATCCCTGAAAGGTTTTGTCCCCAGATGTTATACTTGGCTCACGATTTACTGTTAGCAGGTCTTGTTGGGAAGGACTGTACCTTGACTCACTTATAGAAAAGGTTCTTTTGGCCCAATATCCATGAGCAGGTAGCTGAGTATTGTGGAGCCTGTGCAAAATGTCAAAAAGTTGCACAGATAGGGAGGAAGGATATGGTGCCCCTGATGCCCCTACCTTTGGTGACTACATCCTTTAAAAGAATAGCTATGGACATAGTAGGCCCATTAGAAAAGAGCTCTCGAGGGAACCACATCATACGAGTTGTGTGTAACTACACCACCAAATACCCAGAGGCCATACTTTTATGTACAATCATTTACCCCAAATTGTCAAGGAGTTGGTAAAACTGTTCAGCAGATTAGGCATCCCTAATGTGATCCTGACTGATCAGGGAAGCAATTTTAATGCTACATTGTTAAATGAATCATACTTTTTATTGGGTGTAGTTGCAGTCTGGATGACCCCTACCATTCCCAGACAGATGGGCTAGTGAAAATGTATAACCAAATCCTAAAATGAATGCTGTGAAAATTTTTCCATGATGAAGGGAAGGACTGGAATGGGTATTTGCCTTTCCTGCTGTTTACATGCTGTGAGGTGCCCCAAGATTCCACTGGTTACTCCCCCTTTTCTCCGTTATTTGGAAGAAACCTTCAGGGCCCATTAGATGGTGTCAAAGAATATCGGGAGGAGGAAAAGAAATCAGAAAGACAAGTGTAGTGGAGTATATGATGCAACTTCATAAGCAGCTGGTTAAATATACTGAAATGGCACATGACAACAATGTACAGACACAGAGAAAGCAAAAGTATCTTTATGATCAGGGAATGATACATAAAGAATTTAAAGAAGGAGAAAAAGTATTGTTATTTCTATCCTCCTCTGAAAATAAGTTACTTATGAAATGGCAGAGGCCTTACCAGGTCCTTAGACAGACAGGACCAGTGACACATGAGATAGAGACCCCAGAGAGATGCCTGAGTAAGAAAGATACATCTACAAACCTGTAAAGAAAGTGTCATGAGAAAGACAACCCTCTAATCTGAGCATGATAGTTTTTCTGAAGAGAGACGACACAGAGATGGATTTGCCCTATGAAAGGTTAGAAAAAACAGGTGGGTTGGAGGAACTGATAGTCAACCTTTCATTGCAGTGCACACAACAGAATGCGGTAAAACAAATGTTTCAGACTTTTTAAATCACTTTTACTAGCTTTCCAGGAAAAGCAGAAGGGGTGGAACATCAAACAGTTGTTACTCAAGCACAACCTGTAAGGCAAAAACCCCACAGACTCCTTGAGAGGATGAGAAGTGAGGGTATGGCAAAGACAAAAAAAAACTGTAACAGTGAGGCATCATATAACCATATACTAGTGCATGGGCTTCACCTATTGTAGTGGTTGGTAAGAAAGAGGATGGGAACAGACTATACTTAGATTTCCAGAAGCTAAATGCTGTATCTCACTTTGATGGTTACCCCATGCCACAGGTAAAATGAAATGAAACTTTATTTATATGGCTCCTTTCTCAAACCAAGGCACCTCACAATATTTAAAACAATAAGCAATAAATAAATACAAATCCATAAATAATTTATGCAACACTAAATCTGGGCTACAATTCACAGTCAGTTAATTAAAATTAATCTTTGACCAGAAATAGGTCTTGAGGGCCTTTTTAAACTCCTCCACGGTCATACACTGATGAAGCGGATGGGGTAGAGAATTCCAGAGGGTCGGAGCAACAAACATAAAAGCATGAGCACCTGATGACTTTAAAAAAAACCTCAAAATCTCTAGCAACCACTCATCCGCCGAGCAGAGAGATTGCCCGGGATGGTAGGGAACCAAAAACTCTTTCAAGTAGTCTGGACCCTGTCAGTGTAGGGCTTTGTAGGTCAAAAAACCAACTTTGAAGGTGATCCCCCACTGAATTGGCAGCCAGTGCAGATCACGTAATACTGGTGAGATATGACAGGTACGACATGTACCCGTCAATCGGGCCACAGCATTCTGCACTAGCTGCAAGTGGCGGATATCAACCCCAGGAAGCCCTAGATAAGTGGAGTTGCAATAATCCAGGTGTGAGGTCACAAAAGCGTGAACCAGTGTAGGAAGGTCAGCTGGCGGAACAAGGTGCTTAATCCTGGTGATGTTCCTAAGATGATAAAAGGAAAGTTTGAAACTGCCGACACCTGCAAGCACAGTGTCAGTTAGTTGTCAAAAATCACCCCCAGGTTCAGCACCCGTTCAGAGGTAGGGAGCTGGATACCTCCCAGAAATAAACCTGAGGATAAACCAGTTCCCATCCCCACTACCCTGTGACCTGGGTCCACAACCAATACCTCGGTCCTCTCCGAGTTCAACTTTAGCCAGCTTGAACTCATCCAGTCTTGGATTTCAGTAAGGCAGCTATTAATGACCAAGAGAGCTCTATCCTGGTTGGGTGCAAAAGACAGGTAGAGCTGAGTATCATCTGCATAGCAGTGAAACTTCAGCCTGGCCATACCTTCTTACAATGTCTCCGAGGGGCAGCATACACACTGCGAACAACATGGGGGACAGCACTGAGCCCTGGAGTACCCCACATGACAGTGAGAGTGGGCATGATGAATTTAATCCAGACATCACTCTCTGAGTCCTGTCAGTGAGGAAAGATCTAAACCAACTGAGGACTGTCCCTGACAGACCACAGATAAACTCAAGGCACGCGAGAAATACCCCATGGTCCACAGTGTCAAAAGCTGATGAGAGATCAAGAAGAACAAGAATGGAATGATTCTTCTGCTCTCTAGCCATCAGGAGATCATTGAGCACCTGAACCAGCACTGTCTCAGTACTATGCCTCTTTCAAAAACCAGACTGGAGGGGTTCATAGATGTCATGGATGGTTAAATGGTTCTCCAATTGTGCAGCCACCACCTTCTCAATAATCTTCCTAACAAAGGGAAGATTAGAGATCGGCCTGTAGTTAGCATGGCAGTTGGGGTCCAAGGTAGCTTTCTTCAGGAGGGGTGTCACCACTGCCTCCTTCAGGGAGCTGGGAAACTCACCTGTATCCAGGGAGCACCAGACTATCCATGCTAGAACCTGGCTGATAGTCTCAAGACAACCCTTTATCAGGGAAGTCGTGTCTGGGTCTAAACTACAGCACATAGGGCGCATACTCTGGACAGTCCTCATGACATCAATGAACTCAGGCCAGTCAAAGGAACTCCAGGAGAGACCAGAGGGAGGAACCAAATGCTGATCAAAAACATCTCCAATAGAGGGAGCAGGTTGGAGTTGTGCCCTAAAGTCTGCCGCCTTATCTGCAAAGAAGCGGGCAAGCTCATCACACTTTAATTGTGAAAAGGCTTTCTGAACCTGGAGACAGAATGGGATGTACAGTCTGTCAACAGTTCAAAAAAGCTGAGCTGGTCAGTTTTGAGCAGCTGCAATCTGTCTGGACAGGAACTCTGCCTTCTTACAAGAGACTGTAGAATGATAGAGTTGATAATGTTCCATCAATCTAAGATGGTCGTCATCAAGGGCAGTTCTCCGCCAACAATGCTCTAATCTTTGTCCTTGTCACTGCATCTCCCTCAAGGCCTCGTCAAACCATAGAGACCGAGGTCAAAGGGGGAGAGGACGAACACGGACAGGAGCAATTTGATCCAGAGCCGAGGAGATAGCCCTATTATAGGCTAGCACCAAGGCATCAGGATCATTGCTCACTACTGAAAACTACGATAGGTTAAATGCAGCTACCAGGCCCACAGAACTAATATCTTGTAAAGAGCTGCACTTAACCATTTTTACAGGGGTAGGCCTACAAGGGGGGTGCAAAAACTGAAGCCCACAGTGTAGTAACATAGAAACATAGAAACATAGAATTTGATGGCAGATAAGGACCGCTTGGCCCACCCAATCTTCCCATAAGCTGCAGATCCTAGTTTACCAGCAGCCTTACTTCTTCCTACCCCCAACCCCCAGAATTGCCTTATGACTATCCCATGCATGCTTGAATTCCAGCACTGATTTTGACTCCACAACCTCCTCCGGAAGGCCATTCCATGCATCCACAACCCTCTCTGTGAAAAAATACTTCCTTAAATTACCTCTGAGCTGCCCTCTATCTTCAAATTGTGCCCTCTTGTTCTTGCACACCTCTTTTTGAAAGATGCTACCCTCTTGACTTTGTTGATTCCCTTGAGGTACTTGAAAGTTTCTATCATGTCCCCTTCTCCTCCTTTCCTCGAGGCTATACATATTAAGCTCCTTAAGTCTCTCTTCATATGTCCTCCGGTGCAGACCCTGCACCATTTTAGTTGCCTCCTCTGGACAGCTTCCATCCTGTCTATGTCTTTGCAGAGATTGGGTCTCCAGAACTGCACACAGTACTCCAGATGGGGCCTCACCAGCTGTCTGTACAGAGGGATAATAACTTCCTGTTTTCTACTGGTGATGCCTCTCCCTATGCATCCCAGTATCCCCCCAGCCCTCCTTGCTGCCTTCTCACATTGCTTGCCCACCTTTAGGTCATCTGATATGACTACCCCCAGGTCCCTTTCCATTTTTGTTGTTGTTAGTATCTCACCGCCCATTGTGTACTCTTCCCCTGGATTTTTGTTTCCCAGGTGCATTACCTTGCACTTCTTAGCATTGAATCTAAGCTGCCATACATTTGACCATTCCTCTAACCTTGCCAAGTCCTTCTCATCCTTTCCACCCCACCCTGTGCATCAACTCTGTTGCAGATCTTAGTGTCATCTGCAAAGAGACATATTTTTCCTTCCAGTCCTTCTGCAATGTCACTTATAAAGACATTGAAGAGGGACTGGTCCTATTGATTGAACCTCATGGTACCTCGCTAGTAACCTCCTTTCTTCTGAGTGGACTCCATTTACTATTACCTCTGTGTCCTATTCTCCAGCCAATTCTTTACCCAGGCTATCATCTTGGGACCCACTCCCAGGCTGGCTAACTATATATTAATCTTTTGTGTGTGGACTGTGTCAAATGCCTTGCTAAAGTCTAGGTAGGCCATGTCCACAGCCCTCCCTGATCTACTACTTTGGTCACCCAGTCAAAGAAATCTATCAGATTCATCTGGCATGACCTTCCCACTGTGAATCCATGCTGCATAGGGTCCTGTGCCCCTCTGGCAGCTAGATACTCAACAATTCTTTCCTTTAGAAGTGATTCCATCATTTTCCCTATCACTGAGGTTAAACTAACAGGTCTATAGTTTCCTGCTTCTGCCTTGCTCCCACTTTTGTAATCGGGCCAACTGACTGGTTCCACCCCCACGTTAGTGGCCTCAATCCCCAGGAGGAAGACTAAGTCCAAGAAGTGACCGCTCTCATGCGTGGCAGAAGTAAATGCTTGTATGAGACCCAAAGGTATCATTAATTGGAGTAAGTGTTGTCCAAACTGTGAATATTCATCATCGATCCAGCCATTGAAGTCACCCAGGACCATCAGCCCGGGAGACTCAAATGCCATGTCGATGAAGAAGTCAGCTATTTCCTGTGGAAAATGTTCTCATTCCCTGGTGGATGGTAGATGAGAACAATTTTACATCCCACACCTGCCACAATGGTACACTCAAAGGACTCTGGCTCCTCAACTGGTACACTTGTGAGTCCCAGTTTGGTCTTGAAACAGACCGCAACCCCCCGGCCCTGCGGTCCAACCTCAGGCGGTGTAACACTGAGTACCCAGCTGGAATTGCTGCCCCCAAAATTGGGCCGGCACATTACCATCCAGCCAGGTCTCAGTAATGCAAGCCAGATCCATGGACTCCACAAGATCTGCAATAACTGCAGTCATGTTCCTAATGGATCTGGTATTGCACAACACTGCTCAGGTTGGACAAGTCACTGAAGTGGAACAGACTACTTGCCCAACACCATTAATAGTAGAGGTGCTCTTGGGTTTGGAAACCAGACAAGGAGAACCTCACTATCGAATCCATTTAGCAGCAGGGCGTCTTCTGGTCTCCACAACCCCGATCCAATGTTGCCACTCATTAAGCCTCCACTATCTGCACCCCCCAAAACCCCTCCTCCCCCTCCATACAATCCCTAGTGCTCTACAGCGCTGGTAAGTTGACAACTGTAATGGCATAGGGGAGAAAGGGTGGAGGGCACGGAGAGTGGAGGATGAATAGCATACGACCATGGTGGCAGACCCTCTACACATAATAAAACCAAACCCAAACAATAACCCATAATAAAATAAATAAATAAAAATAAAATGAAATAAACTCAAACAAAATTAAATCAATTCAATCAAATAAAATATCCGAATAACTAAAATTCACAACCAAAATCAAGAGGCTCTCACCCTCCTTTAAATTCTAAAACAAAGCATAAATACAAATCACATAGCAGTCTCTAAAAGCCAGTGTCAAAGGGAAAATAGCAATTTTCCACAGAGAAATGTAGAATCTAGATGACAACAAGAGGGACTCTCACCCTCTTAATCCAAATACCAGAAGTTCCTCCAGATGAAATTCGGACAAGCAGCAAGAGGCGCTCTCACCCCCTCTTGATCCAATCACTGAAAAAGTTCTTTTGGAAAACCAACTCTTCTCCAATAATCTGTATTCTCAGGACCCAGGCCTAGACCCCTAAGCTGAGATCGGTAGATGATATTATAGACTGTATAGGAAATGCCAAGTATATTACCACACTGGATCTGATTAAAAGGTACTGACAAATTGATTTAGAAAAGAAATCTAGGGATAAGACAGCCTTTATTACCCTACTAGGTGTCTTCCAATTTGTAACCATGCCTTTTGGCCTACATGGTGCTCTTGCTACTTTTCAGAGGTTTATGGAGCAGATGTTAACTCCACACACAGAGTATTGTTTGGCCTACCTAAATGATGTGGTAGTGTATAGCCCATACTGGAAAACACACCTTATGCAGTCTATGAAAACAGCAGGGCTGACCATCAACCCAGCTAAATGTGCAGTGGCTATTACTGAAACCAAGTACCAAGAATTTATGTGGAGAAATTGGCAAGTCATGCCCAAGCCTGACAAAACAGAAGCTGTGGCAAGGTGTTTTATCTACCAAAACAAAACCAAAGATCAGTTCTGGACTTGGCAGTTTATACTGAAGGTTCATCCCTAATTTTGCCACAGTAGCTACCCCATTGACAGATCTGACTAAGAAAAGATGTTCTAAAAAGTCAAATGGAGCCCAACCTGTGAAGAAGTTTTCAGGTCAATTAAGGTTGCTTTGTGGTCCACTCCTGTTTTAAAATGTCTAGCTTTTACAGTCCCATTTGAGGTGCAGACATATGCCTCTGAGACTGGAATCAGGCCTGTACTCAGCCAGACAATACAGAGTGAAGAACATCCAGTTTACATACAAGTAGGAAACTGTACAAAAGTGAACAAAATATTCTACCATAGAGACAGAACGCATGGCAGTTAGATGGGCCATAGAAGCATTATGATTTTATTTGTGGGGTGCTGAGTTCAAGATGACTACAAACCATAATCTCCTTTGCTGGATAAAATAAATGAAACACAAAAATCCAAGAATTATGAGGTGCTATCTTGCTTTGCAGCACTATCATTTTACTGTTCTACATAGACCTGGTGTCAAACAGAAAACTGCAGATTTTCTATTTAGGCATGGAGCAGATATAAGACATGTATAAAATATTGTTGTGAAAGGTATCTCAGAAGTTGGATACTTTATATACCCAGGGAATATGTGTAAGTATAGGAACGCCTTTATGGAAAACAGCACGGGACAAAAATGTGTCACTTCTGACCCGTACCTGCACCTTGCACACCCCAACTGACCATCCTCCCCACACTAGCGACCAGCTTGGCAGCTGCCTGTTACTCTCCTCCAACATACTCCCACCCCTTCCTCCCTCCCCACATGTGCATACGCGTATCTTCGTGGTTGCCCTCACTCACTCCAACCAGGTATCCAGTCGCTACCCTGCCAGGTAGCCCTGAACACCGGTGCCATAACTGACTCACCATTTTTGTAAGTGCTCAATTGTGGTTGGAGGGTTGACTGGATACCCCCCTGGTGTATATTGATACAGAAGTACTCTTACATACTGTTTGACACTCCCAAGATATGAACTACATTTGGTGCCTCATCCCTAAGTTATAGCATCCCCACCCTTTGGAATACTTTCCAGAAATCATTAAAGCTTAAAAAATGGTGGGACTGAATACATTCAAGACACTGCTGCATCAATTGCTTACAGAAACATGTAACTGCTTCTCCTAAGCTATTATACATTAGAAGCTCTCAGTTTACTTCTTTCCTCCCAGAACTTGTTCCATGCTTGTAGCAGTTTATTACTATCCAGCACTTAATTCCTTTGCCCCTATTGGTAGTTGTACACCACCAGCTATTTAGCTTTTATTAATTTCCACACCTCCACAGTTCCATGGCCTCCCATCCTACTCTCTATTCCTGTTTCTGCCTTGCCCTCTGTTGCTCAAAGGCCTATACCAATGTGACTCCTACCTTTTTCAGTGAATCTATATATTCACATCCTTTTCTCTGCTTGTTCCCCCACATTATGTCTATGGTTTTGAATTTTGTATGCATCCTTTTACTATGCTGTCTCATCATGTTTTGGTTATGTAAATTGTATGACTTGTTTTGATGTCTTGTATTATTTGTGTCATGTCCTCCCAGGACCACTTTGTAAATGAGTTCTCTCAATGGTGCATTCCTGGTTAAATAACAATTTTATTGAATATATGTATATGATTGTACAGTATATCTATAGAAGATATATTGCATGACTATGTATATGATTGTGTATCTATAGAAACTTGAAGAAATGTTTTTCTACTGTTTAATAGAGACCCTGGGGTGGAGCTTCTGTAAAGGGTGGATGGAAATTCCCATTGCTCCATTATGCCTGAGTGTATGAAAACCAGTTAATTAAAAAGTCACGTGTTTCCTCCTGAACAGGGCTATGTGTGGTAGGGCTGGTCATCCTACCTTGGAATTAGAGGGATTCTATTCTAATTTCTTTTTCTAAAGCCTGTTCCAACATCATTCCGACTATTTTATACTGTACTATCCTCCCCCACTATGTCAGGATGGCCACCTACTGCCCACCCCTTTTTTCCTTCCTTACTCTACGATGTCCTTTTCATGTCCCTCTAAAATACATCCTTTATGGCTCAAAGTGACCAAACAATGTAATAGCTAGCTAGCACAGTTCATTTTTCAATATAAAAACAGATACCCATTGTTAAATATTTGCACATTTCAAATTTGAGCCATTTTTTTATTGCACTGTTGTTATGCAGCACAGGTAGTATAAATAAATATTTGATTTGCTAAATTACATTGAACATTTTATATATTGTACTACTTGGTGATTTGGTGTCTGAGAAAGCCAGATTTAGCATAAATGAAAAGTTTCCCTGGATAGGGAAAAGGCTGGAGAGTGTATTTCTTTATGTTAAATTCATAATGGTATATGAGGTAAGCAGCCTTGTTTTTCCAGTCAGCCTGGAGCCAATTGTAAACATCCTTGTTTTTCTAGTCTGTCCAGAGCCAGTTCCAAACAATGTGGTTTTACAGACTGCCTGGAGCCAGTTGTAAACATCCTTGTTTTTCTAGACTGCCCAGAGCCAGTTCCAAACAGCTTGGTTTTGCAGACTGCCTACAGTCAGTTGTAAACAACCTTGAAAACAGTTGCAAGCAACCTGGGTTTTTCAGTTTGCCTGAAGCATGAGAGAGGGACATACTTCTAGTCTTCATGTCCTCAAAGCAATCAGAAGCACAGATAAGAAAAGGAACCCAGCAATATTATGTGATCCTAACTGTTAAATTTTGACAAATGCTATGTAATGATTTATTTTCTTTTATTTATTTTTGTTTCCTTATGCTTTTCGTATTTGGAACCCTTTTGAAATAAAATCATGCAGCAAGAGTGTCGTACATTATACAAACTGAGTCAGTGTCTATCTTTTATACTCACACCCTGGGACACACGCTGAAAATTCTGCTGGTACTATACTACAACACCTTTCATTATCTCCCCCCTTCTCATCACAGCTTACATGCTGATTTTTGTAACATACCTCTGTCTTCAAAGCCTGTACCTGCTACCACTATCTTGCACTGCCACAAGCTCCATTCTGCATGGCATTTACCTAAGCAACATTATATACTGCATGAAAAAGCAGTGATGATGGTGTCATTCACATAAAGTAGATGCATTTAGAAACATCTGCATTCATAGTTACTAACAGACCACACAGTAATTTTAGTCCTTTGTAGCATTCTGTTAGTATAGTAAATGTCCATAGAAAAATGTATAACTCTATTGAACAGTACTTACCTGGACAAACTGGTTTTGAAATATATGACACAGCTTAAAGCAATAGTACTGGATAATCAGGAAGTGATTATCAAAATTTTGCTTTTTGGCTGGAAGCATGCAGTCATAGCTCTGGTTTCCATATCTGTAAATATTTTTTTTCTAGTGATCTTTAGTTTTTTAGATATTTACTGTAAAATGTATTTCCATTATTGTGGACCCAAAGCAGAGAGTCACGTGATGAGCTGATTCAGAAGAGACGTCTCGCGTGCGTCTCCGAGGCCCCATAGCACAAAATTTAAGATTATTTACGCCGAGACTGGCCATAAATAATTTAAAATAGCCATTAAGTTATCACGTGAGATGGCGTGGGTGTATTTCCTTGCCAATCGTTATAGGGCCCCGAGGGTTTGAACGGCGAGGTTAACAAATAGCAAGGGCGTTAGGCAAGCTTAGGCCGTGTCATTGCCTGAAGATGGAAGCTCGAACTCAGAGAACCTCTGGCGGGCAGCCCAGCCACTAAGAGGCCCAAACCCAGTCGCCTACCATACCCAAACAGGATGAGGAACCAGGGAAGGAAGGGGGCTCCGGCTCAAACGCAGAGGACATTCGGGAAATTAAAGCATTGCTGCAAGGGCTGGTGATCGATTTCGCCGAGGTAAAGCATTACATTCCCTGGCACAAAGAATGGACGATGCTGAGGCCCGGATCTCTTCGCAGGAGATGAAGGTTTCTGTGCTTGATCAGGAGATGGGGACAATTCAAAAAAAGCTTAGAAAACTAGAGGAGAGGGTGGAGGACCAGGAATCAAGAAACCGGAAAACAACTTGATCTTGGCGGGGCTACCAGAGCAGGCTGAAGGCTCCAATTGTGTATCTTTTCTGCAGGAGCTCTTGTTGAAGTTGCTGGGCCCTACACCATTCGGGGAAGGTTACAACCTGGAAAGAGCTCATCAGGCACTGCAGGAGATGCCACCGCCGGGGGCGAGGCCCCGAGTGATAATTATGCATTTCCTTAATTATAAAGAAAAGTCTCATGTGCTGCTCACTGCCAGACAAAAGAAGTCTCTGCAATGGAATGGTGCTTCCCTACGGTTCTTTCAAGATCAAATGCCAGCGATTCGGGAAAAGCAAAAGGAGTATGCTGACATAAAGAAGAAGCTTTATCTTGCAGGAATAAAATTCCGACTACAGTTTCCTGCAACCCTAGTGGTGTGTCTCCAGGCTGGAGAGAAGAGGTTCCTCACAGCGAAAGACGCGTTGGAGGGACTACGGGCTGACCTCCCAGACTTATTCAAACCCCCAACATGAATGCTTTCTGACAAAAAGAGGGCTGGGCCTATCTGATGGCCATGATGGAACAAAAGCAAGGGATTTTAAACTTTCTATGGCCTGTTGGCTCTATTGTTCTCGGTTAAATTTGGAAGTTCTAGGGATTAGCTTAGGACTGGGTTTATAGGATCATTGATGGGCCACGAGGTGACAAATTTCAAAATATCAGCACATTAAGTAGTAATCATGGGGAAGGAGATCACCAAACCCACTATTTGTGCTATTAGACTTAATAATATCTTGTGACCCTGAAACATTGGTGGAGGTGTTAGAGGGTGTGGTGAGGAAATATTATTACAATAAGGGTTAAACAGTCAGTACTATACCTGCTAGAGGGCACTGTTATATACAAAGCGGCCTCATGTCAGTTTTGGGGAAGGACGGAGAGGGGATTGGCCAAAGGGACTTAGATCCAAGCAACACTAGTAATGGAGGATATCACCCCGGATGCAAGTGAATTTAAAGTGGAGCAGTGCGGCTTGATATATAATTTATCAAAGAGAGCTTTGAGAGGGGTTCCCTCTCTTGTGTTTATTTATTTTTTTTTCTTTCTCGTATGGAAAACAAAAGGGGATCGACTGAAGGGAAGATGGGGCCTTCACATTTAGGACTTTATAGGAGACAGGGCCAGATTCCGGGCTCAGTGTCAGGGGCTGGGGCTGGGGGGCATGGGAACGGGTTCATCCATGACTCAACATCAGGTAGGTGGTCGATCTAAGGATCGGGAGATAAAGGGGGGAGGGAGGAGAGGGGTGGAAAGAGAGAGAGTCCAAGTATGGGATCAACAAGAATGCAGACCCTAAAGAGGCATAATATCTGGGCTTATTCGAAAAATTCTGATGTTAAATGATGGCATGTTTTAAAATAATCTCTTGGAATGTAAAAGGGCTCAGGGGTCGACATAAAAGAATGGTCATTTTGCGATATATTGAACAACGAAGGGTACACATTGCAGCGCTACAAGAGACGCATTTATTGACTGAAGAGCTGGGTGGTATCAGGAAGCGTTGGGTGGGACAAGTATACGGCGTGGGAAAGGACAGGGCCTCCGGGGATGTGGCGATCCTAATAAAGAAATCCTGCCCATACGAGGTGGCACAAGTGCTAACAAGGCAAGATAGTAGGGGGATTTATTTGTCGGGCACTTTGCTTGGTAAAGCAGTCTCGGTTGCATCCATATATGGGCCAACTCCCTCTGATCCTAAATTTTTCACCTCAATAGAAAGGGATATAGCTAATCTTCCTTCACACTCACTTATCCTAGCGGGTGACTGGAACACCTATCTTGATAACCAGGAGGACAGGATACCTCCATATAGCGGGCCGAAGAACAAGGCCCAGCTAGCCCTGGCTAGGTCTTTAGAGGCAGCAGCACTGGTTGACCCAATTAGGAATCTTTCAAATAGGGGCAGCGACATGACATTTTATTCGGCAGCTCACAAGAGTCACTCTCGAATTGATTTTTTTTTGGTTAATAGAGAGGCACTTGCTGAGATTAGAGAAGTGCTGACAGAGGGTAGAACCTCTCAGATCACTCTCTTATTCAGATACAGTGGGAACTAAGACCCACACCCCGACCTTACAGATGGAGGCTCATGACTGGCTCTTGACAGAGGCCATGAGAAGGGATGAATTAGAGATGGCCTTACAGGAGATCATTAGATTCCAGCTCCCCACATTGTGGGATAAAAGATTAGCTTGGCCTACATTTAAGTTTTTATATGCGGGGGCAGCTAGGGCTCTAGCTGCAAGGGATAAGAAGCACAGAAGGGCCAAAGAGGAATTCTTGATCGGGGGCGATTAATTCTTTGTCACAGCTAGAGGGATCCTCAGGGGAAATAGATGCGGAACTCAAAAGCTTGAGAAGGGAATTGTCAGATATTGTTTATGGGAAAACAGAGTTCTGGCTGAATAAGATTAATGCCAAATTCCTACTGCAGGGTGACATCCCTGGGCATCTATTGGTGGCTAAAATTAAAGAGTGGGAGGCAAGTAGGACAATCATATCTGTTCAGTATGAAGGGAAGCTTGTTACAGACCCACAAGAAATGGCTGAGGCTTTTGCAACATACTTCACAGGAATTTACCAAGCTAAAGACTTGGTGGGGGGAGAAGGAGGCCAAGTGTTATCTGGAAGGAATCCCGTTACCAATCTTGGATCCTGCCCAAGCCAAGGAATTAGAAGCTCCAATAAGAGCATCTGAAATTATTGAAGTGGTGCAGTCTCTTCCTTTGGGTAAATCACCAGGGCCTGATGGCCTTACTGCTAAATTTTATCAGACACATATTCAGACTATACTCCCTATACTCCAAGAGTTTTTTCTCACTATAATGAGGGAGGGAATCCACCATTCTCCACTCTATCAGGCGTATGTTACCTTAATACCTAAGCCAGACAAGCCTAGGGATGCATTAGGTAGCTATAGGCCTATAGCGTTAATAAACCAAGATATTAAGATTCTCACCAGAATCTTGGCAAATAGGATTTTGACTATTGCCCCCAGTTTAATCAGTCAGGAACAAGTAGGATTTATGCCAAGGAGAGGGGAAAAAGACGCTCTCAGGAAAATCCATCATATCCTAAATTCTGCCCCCGATTCTCAACTACCTTTAGCCCTGATTTCCCTAGATGCTGAAAAAGCGTTTGATCGGGTCTCACATCCCTTTCTCTTTGAAACAATGGAAAAAATGGGATTCCCCGGGGGTCTCCTTAGAGGTATCAAGAACTTATATGCCGCCCCAACGGCTAGAATATTATGTATTAGTTATATCTCGCGGGAATTCCAACTAAATAATGGGACTCGTCAAGGGTGTCCTCTTTCACTGATACTGTTCAACATCTATCTAGAACCCCTTCTGAGATCTATCAATAGGGATGTAAAGGTCCAGGGATCAGGATTGGGGAATGGAGCTAAAACTTTCAGTCTTCGCAGATGACATACTCCTTCATCTACAAGACCCAGTATCCAGCTTTGGGAGAGTAAGAGAGTTAATAGACCGCTTCTCTAAGGTCTCTAACTATAAGTTGAATCTTACAAAGACACAAATCCTACCCTTGACACGACATGTATTTAGGACAGATTTTTCATCCCTGGGAGTGCAATGGAGTACTGACAAAATGAAGTATCTGGGCATCTGGATTACAGCAAATCAGGAGTCTGGGGCTGATGCTAATCTGGGGGGGATCATATCTGCGGTTAAGGGGGATATTCTAAGATGGAACATGCTACCTTTGAACTTTACAGCGCGTTTAGGCCTCATTAAGATGAATGTTTTACCGAGACTGCTATATCCAGTACATTTAGCCCCATATAGTATCCCTACTAAATGGTTTAGTATAATCAGGAGGCTAATTTCAGGATTTCTGTGGAATAACAAACCGTCTAGGATAAAGCATAATGCCTTGCACCTTCTGTATGGGGAAGGGGGTATCAGGCTACCTGACCTCCATGTTTACTATGTGGCAGGCCAGTTAGGCCTTATGGCTCATTGGGCTGAAAACGATGAGGGGGAAAATTACATACCAGCATGGTTGTGAATCGAGAAGCAATTGTTAGCGAGCTCTGGCCTCACCCCCGAATCGATGCTATATGCCAAACTTAGAAAAGGTTCTTTTAGGTTGGGGTATGGGAACCCAATCAGAAAAACCGTGGAGGCCTGGTGGTCCTTCCTCACTCCGGTACAAAAGTGGTATCAAATGAAGTCCAGAGACCAGCCCATACTGGGTAACCCTAATTTGCTTATAGGGGGTCTGGTAATTGGACATCAGTGGTCTAATCATTTGTGGGGCCTAAGATTGAGGGACGTGATGCAGGGAGACAAAATAGTCCTTCCATTACAATGTGAGGGATTGTCCTTTTTCCAAAGGATACAGCTTAAACAAATGTTAGCAGGGTTTTGGAAGGGGATGGGGGAACCCCATAGATAACTTTTTCTCGTGGGGGAGTTTAAGGGAAGCCATCCAAAAGCCAACCCACTTTCACAAGTTTATAAAATTCTCTTGGACTTTCTTGGCCTAATTACTCCTACACGAATCCTTACTGGGACAAGGTGATGGCTCCAGAAATCTTAGGTGGAAAGTATTTGAAGAGCACTAAATACAATGTGATACCCAAGTATAGAAATATGCAAATCTTTGTGGTTTTCAACATATACTATACCCCTGTAAAGCTATATGGCAGAGGGTTGAGACAGACGGACCTGTGTTTCAGGTGTGAGAGGGACGTGGGTGACCTGTTGCATGTAATGTGGGGATGTAGCAAAATCTCACCCTTATGGAGGGAGATTAAATGGGGCATGTATCCAATGCTGGACTATACAGATTTTATAACGCCAGAAATATGTGTTTTGGGTGACTTTTCTCAAATTGTTGGGATCGCATCCAAATACCACCTTTCATTAATGGTGTCAGTAGTTAGGGCATTCTTAGTAAAGCATTGGAAGGATGATCAGGCCTATACCTATGAACAATGGGTGAGAGAGCTTTTGGGGGTACTGGCCAAGATAAAGAGACATCTATTCTCTGAGGGGAGACAAGAGCTATATGTTAAAAGATGGGCAATATTAGATGCAATCTACTCCCAGCAAGTTACGATTACTGGAACACAGGTCTGTCTGTCAGACAGTGATTAGCAAAGGGAAACATGCTGGAGTGTTTGATGCCTATATTTCTTTGTGCCTACTTGTACATTGCTTTTCCCTTCACTATCCCCAATATTCTTGGTAATATTTGGACTTTATAATTTCTTGGATGGTCAAATTTGGTCATATTGGTCCATTACTAAGACAAAGGATTGGCTATGGTCTGCAGGAGCTTAAGGGTTGGAGACTCTCTCTCACTCCAGGGACACATTAGGCAAACGTCCCTCAAGAGTCAGGCTCCTTTAAAATGAGGATAAAATTATCTTTGTAAGTGGATATACAATGGAAGATTTGGTCAATGAAGGAAGGTGTACTCTAACATCAATCAGCGTACTATATTAAGGCACTATTGACTTTGGAACTTGACCATAATGTGGGGCGGTTCTCTAGTGTGCTTGTACATAAGAGGATGTACATAGTTTGCACAGCCAGTTTTGGGTTGTGTTCCCTGGCTTGGCCAGGTATGTGTATGTTTGTCTGTCTGTTTTACTGAAAATGAATAAAGGTGTTTAAAAAAAAAATTGTGGACCCAAAGCAAATAAGGCTGGTGCTTAAGTTGCAGATGAACTTCCCCCTCACATTGGATCATGTCATTTGTTTTCTTCCATGGAACCCTGTGCTGTGTGTTCCCACCATACCTGTGTAGTACCACAAGTCATACACACGTGCTGTTGATGGCAAAGTGTTTCAGTTCAATATGGTGGGTTGGAGAAATGTAAACAAAAACAGAGAAAAATGGAGCAAATAATTGGGAGATAGTACAGCGAAAGCAAGAAAGATTATCAGGTGAGTGCTCAATGGAGCACAGGGAACAAACTGTTGCAAAAGATCCAGTTTTTTTTTTATCTAGTACTGCTGCCTTAACTGAGATTCTTATTTGAAGAAAACATTACAGGTGTCTTCAAAATCTGCTTACCAATTGTCACTGAACAATATTATAGCTTTCCTTCATATTAGTACTTGTCTTCATAGGACAAAACAATTATGGTAGTCTTAATTGGAATTATACTGATATAACACCAGGAAATAAAAATTAAGATTTTTGTTCATAACTAATACATTTTCTTCACAGAAATCAGTATCCTTACAGGTAAAAAAACTAGAAGCAAAACAAAAACTGCTTTTTGTCCTATAACTAATACATTGTTTTCACAGAAATCTTTTCACAGTTAAAGAAACTCAACACATGTCATAAGTCTATATCCTCACATGTAAATAAAATCAACACACTCTTTCTTCTCTTGACCTCGTAAAGATACACTAGCAGAAGAGAAAATATCATTTTCATTCTTTGCTAATATATTCTCCTGAATTACAGGTGTATAACATACTACATTCCCTTCACAGAAAACTTTATTGTCACAAGTAAACAAAATCACCAGACAGTGCCTTCAGATACAACATGTACAGCAGCAAAAGACAATAACTTCTTCACTTCCAGGTTTACAAGCTCCATCACAGCCTTATTACTACTCATTCACTTCACAGTGCAACACGTACAAGAACAATAAATCCTAACAGTTTTTACAGTACACAGAGCACAACATACAAAGTATACTAACATATTTTATTTTTTATTGTAGCATCTCACACATCAATCAAGGTACTGAGAGAGGACCTCCATCACTTCATAAGCCTGTGTCAGAGGCCTTCAAGAGTATGGTTGAGTCTGTTATGGTACTAGATACACAAAAATAAATCCTAAACAGGATGTACCATCATGACAAACTTGAGAACCAGACTTACAAGGCCCTCTGTGGTCTCCAGAGCAGCAATGCTGTCCTTGCTCACACCATTGGGGAGCTCAAACAGAGCCATAAGGACAGCGTAGCAGCTCAGGAGACCATATATGAGTTGCTGCGTGGAGTGATAGATGAACTGCATAGGACGAAGGAGGCAATATATGAAACCAACAGAATTCAGCTGTACAGGGAAAACCAGGCCTGCTCTGATTGAACTTATCAGGAAACAGAAGATCATCCATCACAAACCCCTCCTCAGTTCACTCTTCAAGAGGAGGGAGTGTGATCCACCTGATCACAGTCCCCAACAAGGACACTACCAGTGAGCACCTTCTTCTACTTGTGGTCTCATTCAGGAAGTGACCGACAGCCCCACATCATGATGTCAAAGGTTGAGTACCTCCTCATTTACACCCCAAAAAATAAAAGACTTTAATTAAAAAGAGAAAAAAAAATTCATTTTAATGTACATTTAATTTTAAAAAAGGTTTCTATTTTGTTTTATTAAGTTATTTTTCAATATGAATTAAATATTGCTAGTTTGTTTTCATTTAAATAATCTTTATTTTTCAAGGAAACTTCATTTACTTTATTTTATGTTGTTCATAGTGTAAATTATTTATTTAAAAATAATGAAAACATTTATTTCTATAATGAAACTCTGTGTGTTACTTGTTTATTTCTGCCTGTATTAAGTACGGGAACTTATGCATTATTATAGTTCAAATGTGGGGAGAAAAATAACTCCAAAATCTTTTTTTTGTAAGCAGGGATCCTGTTTTGTATGAAAGAAAAAGCCATATAAAAAAAGCAATAGTGATCACCCGGGGTGACAAGACCAGAAAGGAGAATGGGGATAGACAGCCAGGGTTAATACCCTGGAAGAACAAAAGGTTCCAATGAATGCTCTGGGGATTATAGGGAAAACAGGCACACTGGATGCAGCTAATGCCTTTTTGTGCCATCATGGTCCATTTGTGTATGGTGTAGTGCCCGAAGTGTGAATATTGACAAACTTAAAGCTTTTTGAACCTCCAATGTTATCCTATGGCAATTTGCATTTCATCATGTTTTTTGTTTTTTTTTAAATCTTGGCCCCTAAATCTTTTTTGAGGGGGATTATCTTTTGATTTTGTAGTACGCATTATGAGTTTTGCTTTGATATACAGAATGACTCTTAAACTGCAAGAATTAAAGGAGTTGTGGCTTGTCAAAGTTCCAATGTAATCCTGTCAGAATCTGCATTTTCTATTTTTTTATTGCCCCCAAATGTTTAACAGGGAAAATATGTGTTATTCTTGCAGTACTTATTTACACCTTTTTTATTGACATATAGATTGCCAATTAACTCCAAATAATTAAGGACTTATGGTTTGTTAAAGTCCCAATGTTATCCTATGGGAATTTTAATTTTTTAAATTTTTTAAGAGTTTTTATACTGTCACTAAATGTTTAGGTGGCTGTGTATCTGTTACTTCTGTTATTCCTTTAGCACTCCTTAAGACCTTTTGTTTGATATATACATTGTTCCTGAACTCCAAATATTGAGGGAGTTATGACTTCTTCAAGTTCAATTCTGTAAAACAAACTAAGTACAAAATCCTTTATCACATGAACAAATCCTTTTTCATAGCAAATAAAAAAATATATGGAAAGGATTCCTCCAAATGAAAAAAAAAAAAGGAAAAATAAAGTAAGTCCAAATCTGAAGAGATCCTTTTCATATGAACCTAAAAGCATAAGAAAAATAATCACTTCAAATGAAAAAAAATTAGATAAAAGATCAAAGTCCAAAATCTTTTTCTGTATGAAAAGATCATTTTTTGTATGAGTGAAAAATGACCATATGAACAAAGAGGAAGTGAGTCACAAGAAAGGATGCAAAAAAAAAAACACACATTTGGGGGTCATTTTTCCAACAGTTAAGTGCAGAATCCACCTAATGGGGTCCCCAATGAACAAGATACATGTTGGGATGTCTCTGCAGAATGTTATTTTTGTGGGGTTTAAAAAATTATTTTTGGAAAAAAAAGTGGAAACAAGATGGTGGTCACATGGAAAAGGATTTTTTCCTCACCACAAAGGTTTGTCCCCATATTGAAAAGGATCCTTTTTCATATAGCCAGATTATTTTTCTTATTTTAAGCATCTGCCCTAAGTGCCTATTGACCATGCTCAGAACCAAATGTTTTAAATATAATAACTTTCAAACAGATTAATATTTTTTCACTGAACTAGCAAAAGGCACTACTCTGGGCATTCTCTTCCTGCCCTGAACATTTCTGACCCAAATTCCAAACCTTCTGGGCACTAGGGGCTGATAAAAAAAAAAAAAAAGATAAAAAAAGATTTTCACACATTTTGCACTGTCCTGTTCTTGGAATCCACCCATCTGATTGGAACAAAACTAGCATATCAAAAGACTTTAGGTTCCTGATGATGCATTATGAAATTTGTGCAAATTAATTAAAGTGCAAAAATTGAGATTTAACATTAAACACCCTACTTAACCATAACAATAGTAATGCAGAATTGCCACTATTATAACACACATACAAATAAGGACTAGAGTCAAGGGCTATAGTGAGAAAATTTGACCCTGACAAACTATTGCCTATTAATTGTTTTGTTGCCTAAAGCTGAAGGCACAGATTCATAAAGGAAGGTTGCTTGCTTGCGCTCTCTCTCTCTCTCTCTCTCAACCCCATGCTAATGACACTGTTCCATGCTGCCAATACAGCTAAGTCTGGCAGTGATGGGTGATAGGGAGGAAAACAGAAGTGTGAACTTAAATCCCAAAGTCATTCAGTAGACAAATAAAGAAAACACCAATATATAAATAAAAAGCCCAGCCAACCTGCACTGAAACAGTGGAGTGTGAGCATTGCTTTGGCAAACTTAATTTACTATCTGCTATTCCAAAACTGCTAATGCCTCTGACTCTCTTGCTGTATGCTGAAGTAGAGTTGACAGCATGCTTTGGACAAAGTAATTGAAAGGGGATAACTACTGGCACATGTGTTTTGGTTTTAAGTGGTGGGAAACTAGCTCCAAATTGAATTGAATGGGGGAACCTTCCCTATATTTTTAAATAAAACTAGTGATGGGGAGGGGATTCAATGACTGACAGGCTCACAGGTTCACTGGGAGCAGTTCAAAGGGACTATTGGCTGGTTCTTTCCTTTTAACTGGTCAATAGTTCAAAAATGTTCACTGTCCACTGACTGACTCTGTGCCAGTCTGAGTCCAGGATTTTTTCAAGGTCCTACAAATATTTATAGATATATACAGTATGTGTATATGTAAGGAATAAGACATGACAAGGTGTGGTTTATGGCTTGATAAGAGCACGCCCCAGGTGCATAATGAGGCACAAGGCGCTTGCGCCGAGTGACTTTAGCACCTGGGAAGTGCTCTTATCAAGCCATAAACCACACCTTGGAGTGTCTTATTCCACTTATAAAATGGGCACTGTATTGTTGTAAATAAAAGTAGAAACAGAGTTGTGAAGTTGAACATATTTATTTAACAACAGTGTTAAAAAGAAGATAAAATAGTTCCTAAGTTCATTCATTAGCAAGTTAAGTGACACTGCATTAAAAGTGAAAACTGTTAATAATAAAATAACAGCTCAAATAAACGTGAAAACTAACTACTTTTTTAAAATGACAGCTCAAATAAACAAAGAGGCTGTAACTGAAACTGTTTAAAATAGAAAGAACAGGCTGCACGTGATGTTCTGTTAAATTACTGGAAGTGAAATTAGATTTTCCAACTGATTTAAAAAGAGTGACTTATTTTGAAAAGTGGATGAACTCCACTTTTTCCATATAGCAGTTCTGGATGATGAACGGAGCAGAGGAAGTGCTTTTGCCGAACTGCTGGATTTGTATTGCAGTGGTTTGTTGGAGAACGTCATCAGATCGTGCTTCCTGGGTTGTGTGAAGTTGCTTTTCGGCAGAGGGTTCAATTCCGGTTGCCATTTCTTCATTTACTGCGCTTGGAGTGGTGGTTTTCGGTAGCGATGTACTGCAGGATGGAGGTGATCGTTGCTCGTGGACATCAGAGGTGCATCGTGGTGGTTGTAAGTACGGTTTTCTGACGGTTGGAGACGTGGGAGTAGTGCTGTTGCTGGGTGCAATGGGTGTATTTGTGATACTTAGAATGGTGCTCCATTTCTGCTGATTGCTTTCACTTGCAGCCCAGTAGCTGCAGAGGCTGGACTCAGACCAATGGCCTGTGACAGACGTAATTTCACGGGCATCGTGTCCAGCCTCCGAGAGTAGATGTACAGCCGTGGCTCGTACATTGTGATTAGTGTATCGGCGGCTAAGCTCGGCTTCTGTGCTTAGTAGGGGCATCAGATTTGAGAGGTAATTAACACCGAGAGGCTCTTTTGAATACCAGATGTCTGTGGTGTTATAGGTCGCTGTTTTTAATCTCCGTGGATGTAAATAAAATGCTGGTGGGTCTGGTGGCAGTTTCGAAAGGTACTTTTTGAATGAAGCAACTGGGCATGATTTGTTATTAGGTAGTTCGTATATGTACCCGTGGTATTGCTCTCTGTTTGGCTCAAGTTGTTTATGATTCTTAGTACTCTCATTGAAAGTGAGAGTAATATATTCGGCTCCAGTTTGGTCTTCTTTAATTGTAAAATGTTCTGGTTTTAATTGACGGAGTCCTTCACGCCCCCTTCTAGCCATGCAAATTTGGATGTCTAGCTACACTTTTCTAAGAAGGCCGCTTGGGGTTTCTGTAGACAGGGCTCTTGAGTTTTTGAGTTTCCTGAGGTCTGCGGCACTAATGGCAGGGTGGTGAACTGCTGTGTCTTTATGTTCACAACGGTATTTTTTGCTGACAGCTGTTAAGATATTGTTGGCAGGGATCATGTCTGGATGTGTGAAGATGTTAATACTGTGATTTATTTTAGGAGAGTTTAACTGTCTATTGATTCCTGCTCTCAGTGAAAGTAGACTAGACAGGCTGTATTCTTTGCCGTCTGACTGACAAACCTCTCCATAAAATCTTCGTAAGATCTGACACAGCTCGTCAGTTTGTATTTGTTCGTAGTTTATGTTTAATTTCCTGTCATGTGCCCAGTTATTCAAAACATTTATAGCCCACTGAATTGTTTTTTTTTGTGTTCTCCTCATCTTTTTGTTCTTCTAGGTTTGACAGTTCTTCTGCTGATAACATTACATGAGTACTCACATTTTTACTTTTTTTCTTTTTCTTTGCAGGTGATTTGTCTTGTTGTTTCTCTGGTTCAGCATCATACTGGAATGTGTCTATTATTTCTTATAAGTCCAGCTGGAACTTTGAGGAAGGTATGTCAGACATTGTTTCTGTTGACAGCTGTCAAATGCCAGGCTACTGAGGGATTTTTCTGTCAGAAAGCAAAATGGCTGTTATTGGCTAGTCAGTGGTCAGGGGGTTAGGGATATTGAAGCTGTGCTGCCTGGTCACATGGAAGTAGTGCCAGCTGTGAGTTTATGGCTCTATAAGGACACAGCAAAATTGACATACTGACCAATCAGAGGGCAGGAAAATTGGTACCCATTTTATAAGTATTTATACAACACATGAGTACTGATAAATATCAAGACAAAAATGTTATCTTGACCCCAACATAGCAAGATAATAGTATCTTGCAAAGTAGGATATGCCACAATGACACAACATACCAAGATAGTATTATCTTGCAAAGTAGGGTATATCACAATTCATAATGAACCAATCAGAGTGCAGCTTTCACAATGCTGATGACATCACAATAGCTAAATGTGGCATTTATGCCAGAAGTTCAAATCAAACAGAAACAGTTAAATCTTCATACAAAGAGCATGTTCAAAAAGTATAACTAGAGAACATATGTTGTATAAATCAAATATACAATAGTTTGACTCAAAATACACAGTTTATCATCACTTGTGTGGGAGCATGACTTTCATAATTAACTTGTGTTTTTGCCATTCACAAGTTAAGGTCTTGCCCACTGATATGTGAAGATAAATTTATCATTTTCAGTCATCCTACTGCATATTCCATATATCTATATTATAGAGGCATGATAGCACCACCATAGTTAGGGATGAGCATGGATTTCTATCTTCTATGTAGCCTAGGAAATAAGGTTCCAGACCTGGAGGCCTTGTTGACAGATGCAGTCCTTGACAAGGTAGCAATAACAGAGATTGTTACTCTGCTAATCATGGCTGGGAAGTCAGAGTACCAGGCTGTACACTGTTCAGGATGGACAGGAAGGGTACAAAGGGTGGGGGAATGGCCCTGTACATCAGAGATGGTATAAAGGCTACAGAAGTTCAGTGCAGCCAGGGAATGGAACATCAATATTCACAGGGGTGATTTACAGACCTCTGGAACAGAGGGAGGAAGTAGACAAGGAACTAGTGGAGAACATACACAACATGGCAGCTAAAGACAAAATTCTGCTACTGGGGGATTTCAGCATGTTGGATGTGGAGGCTGTTTCAGCCAGATGCACAGCCATTCTGGAATACTTGCAGAGGGTTAGACTCAGGCAGCTGGTGCATAAGCCAACCAGGGACAAGTCAGTTCTGGACCTGGTATCAACCAATGGGAACAGAGTTGAAGAAATACAGGTGGAAGGGCAGCTAGAGTCCAATGACCACCACATGGTGTGGTTCAGCATGGAGACATGAACTCAATTAAGCCACACAAGGGCAAGAGTATTAGATGTCAGGAGGGCATATTTCACTGCAATGGGTGGATGTATACAAGCAGTCCTGGGGAGGGGATGGTAATAGAGGGGGTGGAGGAGCAATGGGAGAAACTGAAAGGAGCCATAGTGGATATACTGCAACAAACTAATGCATTAGGATAGTTGCCAAATGGAAAAGAAGAAGGAAACCACTAGGGTTCTCCAAACAGGTGGGGACAAAGTTAGGGCTAAAAGACTGAGTTTCAGGAAATATAAGGGGAGCCAAAGGGAGGAGGACAGGGAGGTGTACCTTGAAGAAAAATGTGGGGATTGTGAGGCTCGAAGGGGAGAAGGGATAGTATAAGGAGGGGGATCTGGACAAGGCAGAAATACTGAACAAATACTTCTGCTTAGTATTCACTAAGGAGGGGAAGGGTCAAGGACCACAGTTTGGTTGCAGAGACAATGGGGTGGGGGCAGAAGTGGATATCCGTCCATTCACAGTGGAGAAAGTTCTGGAAGAAACACAAAGCTGAAGGTAGATAAGGCCGTGGGGCCAGACGGCATCCGAGTATATTAAAGGAGCTGCAAAGGGAACTAGCAGTGCCTCTGGTGGCCCTGTTTACAGAGTCACTTAACATGGGTGTTGTTCCAGAGGACTGGAGGTGGGCACATGTAGTCCCACCACACAAAAGTGGCAGTAGGGAGGAGGCAGGGAACTACAGGCCAGTCAGCCTCACCTCAGTGGTGGGAAAGATCATGGAGACACTGCTGAAAGAAGGGATAGTGGCACATATGGAATCCAGTGGTGCTCAGGATCTGAGGCAACATGGATTCAAAGCAGGAAAGTCATGTCCAATGAATCTAATAGATGTTTTTTGATTGGGTGACATGGGAAGTAAATCAAGGAGAGTTGGTAGACTTCGCTCACCTAGATTTCAGCAAAGCCTTTGACACCGTCCCACGTAAAAGGCTGATTAACAAGATGTGTAGTCTGGGCATGGGAGATAAGGTGGTGAACTGGGTTAGGAACTGGTTAACAGACAGGAGACAGAGGGTAGTGGTAAATTGGGTACAATCTGGGGAGATGGGGTGACCAGTGGGGTTCCATATGGATCAGTACTAGGACCAGTCCTGTTCAATGTCTTCATTAGTGATGATGCAGAGGGGCTGGAAGGAAAGGTCTGCATGTTTGCAGATGACACCAAGATCTGCAACAAGGTGGTTACTCCAGAAGGGGTGCAGAAAATAAAGAGGGACCTGGAGAAGCTTGAAAGATGGTCGGAGATGTGGCAACTGTAGTTCAATGCAAAGAAGTGCAAAATAATGCACCTGGGTAGAGGGAACACTGGGAGAACTACAGGTTGGGGGAAGGAGCTGACTGTCACCAAAGAGGAAAGGGACCTAGGGGTTATAATCTCTGATGTCCTTAAGGTATCAAAGCAGTGCACAAAGGTGACAGAGAGGGCCAGTGGCATGCTGGGGTGCATAGGCAGGGTTATCACTAGCAGTAGGTGGGAGGTGGTGTTGCCATTACATAAAACATTGGTAAGGCCTCACCTGGAGTGCTGCATGCAGTTCCAGAGGCCACACCTACACAAGGACAAAGATAAGGTGGAGACTATCCAGAGAAGAAGAACAAAGATGGTGCAAGGTTTGCACCACAAAACATATGAGGAGACACTAAAAGATCTCAATATGTACTCACTAGAGGAGAGGAGACAGCAGGGGGACATGATTGAAACTTTCAAATACCTCAAGGGCATAAACAAGGTCAGGTGGGGGACCTTTTCCAATGTAGAAAAAGTACTAGAACAAGGGGGCACAATATGAAGTAGGAAGGGGTAGATTAAGAGATAATGTGAGGAAGTGTTTCTACACAGAAAGGGTAGTTGACAATTGGAATTGTCTGCCATAGGAGGTGGTGGGAGCAAGCACAGTGATGGGGTTTAAGCATGCCTGGGTCAGGTACAATGGACGCTTGAGAGAGGAGGGCGTGATAAAAAACCAGTGATCACATAGGGTAATTGGCCAAGTTCAATGTATAGTGCCTACGGACAGACTGGATGGGCCTAGCAGTCCTTATCTGCTGAAAATTTCTATGTTTCTATGTTTGTGTTAAACCTCAAACTTTGCACTTTAATATCCTCACAACCATTCAGTGGATTTGCACAAAATTTTGCATGCTCTGTCTCAGGTGGTAGGTTTCTTGAACTGCCAAGCTTTGTTCTGATTGAATGTGCAAATTCTGAGATCTGAAAACCAACAACAGTTAAAGAAATCACTGTTTTTGCAGGGTTTTTTTGTCATCACCTAATGCCTAGATGGTTTGAAATATTGGTCTGACATTTTCAGAGTAGAAAGGGCTTGGATGTGGCACACAGATGTGTCTTTTGCTGGTTTGTTGAAAAAATATGAATCCATTCCAAAGTTATTAAATTGTAAAATGTTGGTTCTGAGTCTGCTCTGTACTGTCATTTGAATACCTGCTTGGAATGAAAAAATAATTTGATTCATACAAAAAAGGATTCTTTTTCTTTATATGGTGGTAATCCTTTTTCTTGAGGAAAAAAAGTCATTTTTCGTATGGCCACCAATCTTGTTTCCATTTAAAAAAACATGTCAAACCCTACAAAAATGACACCCTGCACACACACACACACACACACACACACACACACACACACACACACCCCAATAGATTCATCTTGCTAACTGGGATCCAGGTAGGTGGATTCTGAACTTAGTGCCTGGAAAAATTACCCAGAATTATATTTGTTTTACCATTTTGAAATCCTTTTTTGTGAGCCAAATTTTTTATATGGATATATGAAAAAGAATTGAGCCATATGGAAAAGATAGCTTCATATAAAAAGAATCAAGACCTTGTTTTTTCTAATTCCTTTTCTTATGAAGGCATTCTTTTTCATATGAACAAAAAGCATATGAAAATTTCATATGAACAAAAAGACAAAAAGGATGCCTTCATATAAAAAAGAATGGGGAAAAATTAGTCCAAATTCTTTTAATTTGAAGGTATCCTTTTATGTGCTTTTTCATTCATACAAAAAGAATGCCTTCATATGTAAAAAGATTTTGGGCTTAGGTGGATTCTGCACTTAGTGCCTGGAAAAATTACCCAGAATTATATTTGTTTTACCATTTCGAAATCCTTTTTTGTGAGCCAAATTTTTTGTATGGATATATGAAAAAAGAATTGAGCCATACGGAAAAAGATAGCTTCATATAAAAAGAATTAAGACCTTGTTTTTTTAATTCTTTTCTTATAGAGGCATTCTTTTCTCATATGAACAAAAAGCATATGAAAAATTTCATATGAACAAAAAGCATACAAAAAGGATGCCTTGTATAAAAAGAATGGGAAAAATTAGTCCAAATTCTTTTTAATTTGAAGGTATCCTTTTATGTGCTTTTTTCATTCATACAAAAAAGAATGCCATCATATGAAAAAAGATTTTGGGCCTAGGTTTTTCTTTCATTCTTTTTTGACATGAAGGAACTTAGTTTTTTCGCATTCTTTTTTCTTATTAAGGAATCCTTTTTTATACACTTTTTTCAGTCATATACAAACAGAATGCCCTCATATGAAAAATTAATTGGGATTTAACTTTTTTCATATAGAGGATTCTTTTCTCATGAGGCTGTGTTGTTCTCACGAAAAATAATCCTTCATACTGTACACCAAAAGAATGCAAACAAAAAACAAGTCCAAATTCTTTTTTCATCTGAAGGTAATCTTTTTTCATGTGGCTGATTCTTGTTTCATATAGCCATATAAGAAAAAATTGTCACAAAAAATATTTTAAAATGTATTAACACATTACTGCATCCACTTAAAATAGTACAGATTAACAAGATACATGTGTTGGTGTGTTTGTGGGATGGTTTTTAATGGGTTTTCAAATTTGTTTTGTGGAAACAAGATGGTGGCCAGTTGAAAAAATATTTTTTTCTCATAAAAAAGATTACCCCCATATGAAATAAAATCCTTTTTTGTATTGGCCAAATTAATTTTTCAAACCAAACAGCTATCAAAAAGATGACACTGAGCATGCTCAGAACCACATTTTCAAATCCTTATAACTTTTAAACAGATTAATATTTTTTCACCAAATGAACAAAAGGCCCCAATCTGGCCCATGCCCTTTTTACCCTGAAATGTCAGAGCAAAATTGCAAACCGTCTTGGTGATAATTATATCAAAAATATATATTTTTATTACCTGTATCTTGGAATCCATAAATCTGACCTGCATGAAACTTGGCATGTCAGGAGACCTTGCCCCTTAGAGTATGCCTGAAAACTTTTGTGGAAATCTATTGAAGGGTCATGAAGCTATTAAAGTGCAGAGTTAGGGTTTAACATTAAACAGCCCACTCAATCCTAACTATAGTGGTGCTACTGCATCACTATAATTATAGAAGCATGGTAGTACCACTATAGTAAGCATCAAATAGGTTGCTTAATGTTAAACCCATAACTTTGCAATTTAATAGCTTCACCCCACTTCAATAGATTTGCACGACATTTTACATGTGTAGTCTTGGGGGAAGATCACTTGATGTGATAAGTTTCATTACAGTCAGATCTGTAGAGTGTGAGATAAAGACAGTGACAAAATCTGTTTTTTCTGTTTGTTTGTTTGTTTTTTGTCATTTCCTAGTGCCCAGATGGTTTGTAAATTTGGTCTAAAATGTTCAGAGTAGAAAGTGATTGCCAAATAATTGTGCCTTTCATTGGTTTTGGTAAGAAACTATTAATCCATTCCAGAGTTATAAAGATTTAAAATGTTAGTTCTGAGCATGCTTAGTACAGTCTTTATGATAGCTGTTTCATGCAAAACAAGAATCTGCCAGTATGAAACAAGAGTCTGTTTCATAAGAACAGTAATCTTGTTTCCTGATTAAAAAAAAAATCTTGTATGGTGTCCATCTTGTTTCCTTTTTTATAACAACCAAAAAAAACTTTTAGGAAAACCTATAACAATTATATCATGAAGAGACACCAACACATGTTTCTTGCTAAATGGGACCCCATTAGCTGGATTTGACAGTTAATTTTTGGAAAAGGGACCCAGAAAAGAGTTTTTCAAAATCTTGTTTCATGACATGATTTTCTTTTTTTGTGAGGCCTAATGAATCAAGAATAGGGTGATACAAAACAGTTGATTCATGTGAAACAAGAATTTGAACTTCTTTTTTCACATTCTTGTTTCGTACTGTGTGAACCAATCCTTTTTTGTGAGAACAGCACAATCTTATGAAACAGGATTGGTTCATATGAAACAAGAATTTGGACTTAGTTTTTTTGCATATTTGAATTTTAATAAGCAATAACTCCTTTAATGTTTATGGTTAAGAGACAACAAATATAACAAGCAGGTAGTTGCAGGCTTCAGATCTAGGTCTCTAGTTTCACAACTCTAAGATTAAGAGACCTGTGTATTTACTGGGGGAGTTCCCTATATTTAGGCTGCCATACAGTAAAATCATGTTTTAGTGGTGCTTTCATAGACTGGTCAGAATTGATGAAGAGCTAGCACCCCAACCTGCATTTCAGAAGATCAGTTCACAGACCAGACTAATTGGGGGAGGGGGAATGGGGAATAGCTTCCTGTTAAAGAAAATTAAAATAATCAATGAAATCCACACACAATGAAGCAAATGTGCTCAATAACACTGATGGTTATATTACTTGACTGTAGGCATTACCCCAAGTGCTCCACCAGCTCTCCTTGTTTATTGTCAGTGTTTGTCACAGTAAGCCAAGTGATATAGGCACTGATTCACATAATAATCCCTTTTAAATAATTAGGGAAGGGCCCAATTTTCCTTTATGTTTAGAGAGGACAGTGGGAAAGAGCACAGAACTTGTCAACTAGGATATTGTAGGGTTAAGGTCTACCACAGTCATGGGCTCACTGGGTGTCCTTAACAAGTCACATAGCCTCCCATCTTAATTGAATCTGCTCAGGTATAAAGGCTGCATAAGACAGGCCCAGGGTAAAGGGGATATTGTATGTCAGTTGCACAGTCCTGGGTAAGTGAACTGTAAACCAAATGCTACATAATTTCCACACACCTCATACAGTAACTCTGTATTTCTTGTCTCGGTCATTTTTTACTGAGGTCATATGCATGAAAACAGGATAGTTGTCCCTTGAGTGTTCATCAGTACTTATTGCTTCTTGCCAACCTGAAAATACAATACTCAGCTTGTGGTATAACAATATATATATATGTAACAAGCTGTAACTCTGTCAATCTTCTGAGTTGTGGGAAAAGCTATACATCAGAAGAAAGGCCTAAATGAGTACTACAAGAATAAGTCCCTAAGGAAATCCAACTGAAAATACACATATAAAAATAAAAGTTAAAAAATGAAAATTCCCTTAGATAACATTGAAAATGTAACAAATTGTAATTCTGTTACTTTTGGGAGTTAACGGACAATCTATGTATCAAAAGAAAGATAATAATGTGTACTATAAGACTAAAGTGCTACAGAATACCAACTGAAAATAGACATATGCAAAACACTGCAAATATAAACAAAATCTGGCCAGAGCCAGTAGGTCTGCAGCCGAGATTGCCAGTGGAGCAGAGCACTGTTCACCATGTTTAAGATGGTCACTGGAGTTCAGTGCACATGTGCATATCTTCCAGCATGCACAGAGAACTCCAGCCATTATCTTGGACACATCAGCCAGTAATGTGTTCCACCAACGACCAGTGGACAAAATAGTTTGGTGAATGTGCAATGATTGCCATTCACTTCCACTATTTAGAAGTCCATCTGGTATCTAGTAAGCTTCTTTTACTCTATTGTGCTCACGAGATGTATGCAGGGCTACACCCACTGCAGACGTAAAAATGCCCTTTGCTTTGCTTGTGTTTTGGTTGTGGAGACTCTGTGAGGAGTGAAAGTGATCAGTTCAGATGACTGATTCACTTTCATTCAACTCTCCTCTCCTAGCTCAGCTCAGCTGACAAGTACAGCAAGTGCTAAAATACTCCCCTTCCAAGCACTGTAATTCTAAAATGAAATATGAAACCAACAAAATAAACCCTTCACTATCAGTGAGACTGCATATCAGCATAATCAATGGCGAGGCAGTGAGATAGCATGTGTGTCTGTGTGTAACTGCAGAGGCTGGTAGGTGTGTGTGTGAATGTGTGTATCTACATGACTGCCGAGGCTGAGAGGGACAGGAGGCTAGATAGACAACAAGTCAGAGGACGTCACAGTCTAACCTGCACCAGACAATAGCTGGGGCAGTAACAGGAGAGCTGCTGGTGCTAAGATGGTGCAAGAATCATTGGGGACTATAAGGAACATGCTGTACTGCATTCAGCCTTGGGTTTTGAGTTGCTAAGAAAATGAGCAAGGTGCTCAAGTGTGAAGTGCTGCCAGCCCAGAGTGCTACTCCCCTGGAGGATAGAAGGGTGTGGGTGGTTATCAGCTCTCATCATCAGCAGGCCAGCAGCATGGGTTTGGAGGAGTGGGACAGAAAAGTTGGACCAGAGACAGAGGACTCAGAGAGTTGGGCTGGAGCAGAACAAACCAATGTGGTGTAGTCCATCTGCCAATAAAAAAAGCCTTAGCCAGCAGCAGCAGTAACTCTAAGAGTTGAGTGAGCAAGCAATGAGCTAAATTAACTGATATTTTGTTCTTGTTCCCATCACTTCCCCACATACCAATGGTCAGTGCTTCATGTTGAGGAGACGGGAGAAGGGTTTGACCTTAGTCTATATCCCCAAGGCCTCCACTAATTCTAGTGTGTGTGTCAATCTCTAGCAGGTCTTAATGGCTAGATTTAAAAAAAGAAAATGTTTCCACGGGGCAGGTGCCATTTGCAAGTTTGCCTAGGGTACTTTCATACCCAAAGGCTGGCCCTGGTTCTTTGCAGAATCAGGTCATTTGGATAGTACACATCCTTGTAAGAGCTATGGAAAATGGTGAGAAAAGTCATCAGAGGTGTCATAAGCAGACTATACTTTGACAAACTTCACTCCTATTAGGGCCGAATGCCAAGAACACAAATATAGGTCACTGCCACATTGCTTGATCCTAGGTACTGTACAGAGTTCTTTATATAATACAGAGCTTCTTATGTAGCTTTTAACTCCCTTACCTGTCACCATAGCAACATTGGGAAGGAACTGAGTGCCTCACCGTGTAGTTGAGATCAAAAAGGCATCATGATATTCATCCATTTTCTCATGTTCAAGCACAGCTGTACAGACAGACAGATAGTTAGGATGGAGGCAATACACATAATATATATGTGGTAGGGTTAGTGTCCTACACTGATATTAAAGGGACTCTCTTCTTCTTCTTTTCTCTAAATGCCTGTTGCAATAGCCCCTTTCTGATCTGTTCTGTTGTTTCCTCTCTTTGTTCTGGTGGTATGGCCACCTACAGAACAACCTCTCTCTCTCGTCTATTCTTTTCCTTTTTTTCCAAGTCCCTACATCAATGCCTCATGCGAAATGGTTCAAAATATAATAAGTGTGTAATAGCTAGCTAGCACACTGTCACTTCAAACAAATGAAGGCGTAAATTCTAGCTAGCCCAGTGTCATTTTATTTACAAATATGGAAAGGCAAATGCCATTGTTAAACATGGGTACAGCTAAGAGATGAGCCATTTCTTTGTTGTGTTAAAATGATTGGTAAAAGTAGCATTATGTGTTAGTACCAGCAAGGCATAAAAGTATATATTGGAATGATTGTTGTGGTCCAAGAAAGCTCAGGCTTTGAGACCACAGTAGGAAGATTTGACCATTCTAATAGGAGGCAGTGGAGGGGGGCATACAAAGTTGTCCCCCCCTCCAGGCTGAAGCAAGATTAAAGAGAAGTGTTTTCCTTCCTCCCCCAAGAAACAAATGTATAGTTTAAGTCATGACTTGTCTATTTGACAAAAGATACTGTAGTGCCTGAGGTGAGCCTTTCAGCTTTCCTAACTGAAATATGCTCCCTAGAATGGAGCATCTTTTAAAGCTGCAGAGCTAAATGGTAAGCAGCCATCTTGTTGAGGAGCCGACAAATAAAGCTTCAGAACTGGCCAGTTACACGGTTTTTGGTCTTGAAATTCCTGAATCTGGGCTGCTAATTGGAGGAAAATGCTGGGAACAACTGTCAGAATTCTATTGAAATGGGAGAAGTGAGTGAGAGACCCAAAGGAAATGCATAGTAACAAATAAGTCTCTCTCTCTCTCTCACTCTCTCAGATAGACAGTGTGCCAGGATTGGGGGACTAGGTTCCCATGTGTTGTATGTGACAGATTTTATTTTTATTTTTTGGGAGAAAACAAATGGCTCACGTAATTTGAGCAACTGTGTGATAAAATATGGAGTGGCAATGTGTTGCTGCAAGCCAGACAACTGCTCCATTTCAGGGCCAATACATAAATATTGATTTTAAACTGTTCACTCCCTGTATGGGATTGAATACCCTTAAAATAAAACTTTTAAACTGGGCAAAGTGTTTGGAAAATTGTTATGGCATCACAAGGACAGTGCATGGAAGAACTGCCTGCAAGTGGTACAAACAAATTCTATCTCCCCCCTCTGCATGCCATGGCACTGTGCTTCCAGTGGCCATCTTGGACATGAGTGACAGTGTCGTGTTCCATCTGTATCAGTGGACAAATTAGTGTGGTGAATGTGAAATAATTGCCGTTCACCTCCAGTACTTAAAAAGACCATTCGATATCCAGTAAGCTCCATTTCCTCTATTGTGCTTACAAGACTTCTGCAGGTCAACACCCACTGCAGCAATAAAAATGAAAATTCCCATAGCATAACACTGCAGCTTTAACAAGCCATAAGTCCATCAATAATTGGAGTTAAGGGACAATTTATATACAGTACACCCCACAAAAAAGTGTCAATGAGTACTGCAACACTAACACATAATCCCCCCTAAACATTCACGGAGTATGCACTGCAACCACAAATTACCTCTAGTCTTCACCATGGTGCCAAGCAGAGATTCAGAAAATTTAAATTCCATCAGCGAAGTGCCCGCAAAGTGGGCACTTCATGTTGTCATTTCCCTATGTGGAATGACCCATATGAAAGGTTGATTTTGCCTTGTCATTTTTACTTCACTTTGTGATTCCTCCTTAATGTGAAGTAAGGTGAAGTGACAACAATATTGGCAGCCCCACACACACACAGTCACCAGAATTAATGTGTATCCCTAAAGTGCTACTGTCTTGTGTCCAGAAAATTCCCCAGTGCTGACAAAGTGAAATGAGAGCACAACAAGAAATGCAAAGTCTCCCAGAATTAATGGCACACTCAGTCATGCATGCAGTTGTCACACACAGTTGCCAGAATTAAAGTGCATCCCCAAAATGCTACTGTCTTGTGTCCAGAACATTCCCCAGTGCTGATGAAGTAAAATAAGAGCGCCACAAGAAATGCAATATCTCCCAGTTTTTTTTTTTTTTGCAGCTACTCTTATTTTTCTCCCAGGCACTGTCAGCTAGCCTCTCTGATTCCTCAGCTCCATCCACCACTCGCAACATACCTCTCGGTGTGTCCCCATGACAGGGTGGCAGGACCCCCTACACCATCTCTCACAAATCTGGAACTGAGGGTTATTGCTCATCATGAAGGTGGCACCTGTGGGGATCTGGTCATTCCGCCCATTAGTGCCTTCTGTTTTTCCTCCATTTTCCCCCTGAGATGCAGCATGCAATGATGCCAGGGAGTGAGCACGTGTGTTACCACATGAGCTCCTCTAAGCATCTGCTGCATCTAATGCTCTTCCTGAGCTTCAGTACATTAGTCCCCAGCCTCTGCTAGGGGCCAGTCATACACCGAGAGCTAGTGTCCCTCCTACCCTGGAGAAGGAGAACAGTCCTCAGATGCTCACTACTTCTTCTCCCCCACAGACCCCCGATGACCCATGCTCATTCATGAACATGGGTCACCGGCATGGCATGAGGAAAGGCAACCAGCATCTCAGTCCTCAGCACCACCGGGCTGGTGAAAGTCTCCCAGAATTAATGGCATACTCAGTTATGCACGCAGTGGTCACACACAGTCACCAGAATTAATGTGCATCCCCAAAATGATACTGTCTTGTGTCCAGAAAATTCCTCAGTGCTGATGAAGTGAAATAAGAGCGTAACAAAATATGCAAAGTCTCCAAGAATTAATGGGGCACTTAGACGTGCGCACAGTGGTCACACACAGCCACCAAAATGAAAGTGCATCCCCAAAATGTTACTGTCTTGTGTCCAGAAAATTAATCAGTGCTGATGAAGTGAAAGAAGAACGTAACAAGAAATGCAAAGTCTCCCAGAATTAATGGTGCACACAGTTATGAGCACAGTGGTCACACACAGTCACCAGAATTAATGTTCATCCCAAAATGCTACTATTTTGAGTCAAGAAAATTCCTCACTACTGACAAAATGCTATTGTCTTCTGTCCATAAAATTTCCCAGTGCTGACAAAGTGAAATGAGAGTTTAACAAGAAATGCAAAGTCTCCTAAAATTAATGGCACACTCAGTCATGCGCACAGTGGTCACACACATTCACCAGAATTAATGTGCATCCCAAAATGTTACTGTATTGTGTCCAGAAAATTCCCCAGTGCTGACGAAATGTTACTGTCTTGTGTCCAGAAGATTCCCTAATGCTTATGAAGTGAAATGAGAGTGTAACAAGAAATGCAAAGTCTCCCAGAATTAATGGCGCACTCAGTCATGCGTGCAGTGATCACACATAGTCAGCAGAATTAATGTGCACCCCAAAGTGCTACTGTCTTACATCCAGAAAATTACCCAGTGCTGACAAGGTGAAATGAGAGCTTAACAAGAAATGCAATGCCTCCCAGAATTGATGGCACACACAGTCATGCGCACAGTAGTCATACGCTGTCACCAGAATTAATGTGCATCCCCAAAATTCTACTGTCTTGTGTCCAGAAAATACCCCAGTGCTGAGAAAATTCTATTGTCTTGTGTCCAGAAAATTCTCCAGTGCAGACGAAGTGAAATAAGAGTGTAACAAGAAATGCAAAGTCTCCCAGAATTAATGGTGCACTCAGTCATGTGCACAGTGGTCACACACAGTCACCAGAATTAATGGACATCCCCAAAATACTATTGTCTTGTGTCCAGAAAATTCACCAGTGCTGAAGAAGTGAAATGAGAGTGTAACAAGAAATGCAAAGTCTCCCAGAATTAATGGCGCACTCAGTCATGTGCGCAGTGGTCACACACAGTCACTACAATTTATGTGCATCCCCAAAATGCTACTGTCTTGTGTCCAGAAAATTCCCCAGTGCTGACGAAATGCTACTGTCTTGTGTCCAGAAAATTCCACAGTGCTGATGAAGTGAAATGAGAGTGTAACAAGAAATGCAAAGTGTCCCAGAATTAATGGTGCACTTCAAATGCACAGACAGATTAAAATTGCACTGTGCACTCAAGAGATGCAGATGAAAAGGCACAACAACACCTAACCATTGCTCACAACAAGTCACAAATCCAGATCTGGAAAGGAATACCTTTTGCCGGTTGGGGGATAAGTGCACAGCAGTAACAATCCACTACCAGTAAAGATACCAAAAGCAGTACAAAGAATTAATGCAGGTGCGGTGGATAGCAGGTTCACACTGTTGCAATTACTCTGTGGCACAACAAAAGGTGTCTGATTTAATGGCACGCATTGCACACACACACACTACAAGTAATGCATAGCAAATTGAAAACTTTTAGTAATATAACCAAATGTTTTAAACAAACACATTATACACTGCTGCACCACAATAATCCGCAACAAAATGTCAAGAATTACTGAAAATATTACTGTGTGTACATTAACACAGTTATCCAAGAAAAATATTACCAAAACTGAAAGACTGACTTTTTCTCCCAGTTACTCTACCGACACCAGAAATACCCTCCTCCCCAAAGCAAACTTCACAGTACACAGACTGACTGTTCTAAATTAACATTCAAAATCCACACACAAACAATAAACATGTGATGATATGAGCACAGAAGGGTTTCCTACAATCGATGTACTAAATTTTGAGCAAAGAAAATGACTCAAAAGGCATTTTAACAGCTTTTAAAGGTTTTGAATCGCAGAGCTCTGAGGGAAAACTGTCTCCAGCTACCACTGCACACACACTACCCAGGTCAGAACTGAGGGTGTGCAGAACAATCTAGAGCCCATGTGACCTGCAATCTCATGAATTACTGCAGAATTTCATTTGGAGCTCAATTACAAGTGAAGTGAGGTGAAATACATTGATTTCAATGTACTTTGCCTTAAAATTGTTGGAGAAGTAGTTTGGGGAAGGCTGAATAATGCAAAGTCATTGGTTTCAATGGACTTTGCATTCCTCATTATGACATGAAGTGCTCCACTTCACATTGCAGAGTACTCAGTGGATTCTGCATTACTCAAGGAATCACATCTCAGAGAGCAAATTGGGGCCACTTCACCCACCACTACTTACAGTACTATAACTCACATGCTGTACAGGAAGGAACATGAATACCTATGGCTGTACTTCCCCAATGAACTGAGCCTGTATCATAAAAATCTCCAATTTAAAAACTCTTATTAATGAGTACAGTGGTGGTGATTGGGTGAAGCCTAGAGAGATACTACAAAACAGGCTTACAATACATGCAAGTAACTAGTAAAAAAAATGTATTTTGTGATTCGTGATGTTATCATGAATTATGATTTGTGACTGCATTTGTGACCGTGATGATGATGAATGTGATTCGGTGTGACATAACCCATATGAAACTGTATGGAAACGTGAATGTCTACGGCTATACTTCCCCGATGAGCTGTAGCACAAAACTCCTCAATTTAAAAACTCTTATTAATGAGTACAGTGGTGGGGTGGTGAAGCCTGGAGAGATACTACAAAACAGGATTACAATACATCCAAGTAACTTGTAAAAAAATTAATTTTGTGATTTGAGATGTGATTGTGAATCGTGACTGCATCTGTGAAGATGATGAAGATTGTGATTTGTATCATGAGTGACTCATGATGATGGCCCTGACTTAAAAATGCATATTAATGAGTACAGTGTTCATACAGAGATATGCACCACACCAGTCCAGTACTCTGAAGGGGAGCCAAAGAAACAACTATGACTTAAGTTACAGTTGGAGATTGGGCCCTAAAGAGATGCAAGTGCACAGACAGAGTAAGATTGCGCTGCACCCTGAAGAGATGCAGACGCAAAGGCAAAACACCAAACTGGTGTTCACCATCACAAATTCAAATCTGGAAAAGAATACCTTTGCCAGTTGAGGTGGGCAGTGTACTGCAGTAACAGTCACTCTAGTACTAGTACCAGTAAAGATACCACAAAGAAGTACAAAAATCACCCAGCTGCAGTGGACAGCAGGTTCACATGGCTCCATTTACTATGTGGCACAATAAAAGGTGTCTGATTTGATGACACACACACACACACACACACACACTAAGTAATGTGTAGCAAATTGAAAACTTCAATAATATAACCACGTATTTTAAACAAACTAAAATTATGCACTGCTGCACTACAACAATCAGCAAAAAACTGTCAAGAATTATTGAAAATATTACTGTGTATTCATTAACACAATTACACAAGAACAGTATCACCAACACAGAAAGAACTGTCTTTTTCTCTAAGTTAATCTACCTACACCACAGATATGCCCCTCCCCCAAAGCACACTTCTAGTGTCTGTCAGCACAAAGACTGAATGTTGTACATTAACATTCAAAATCCACACACAAATAGTAAACACTCAATGATATGAGCACAGAAGGGTTTCCTACAATCACTGTACTAAGGTTTGAGCAAAAAAGGCTTTTTTAACCGCTTTTAGAAGGTTTGAATTGCAGAGAGGTCTCACAGCAGACAGTCTCCTACAGCTTCCTATACTCACTACCCTGAACTGAGGCTGTGCAGAACAATCTAGAGCCCATATGACCTGAAATTCCATGAATCACTGCAAAATTTACCTTTGGAGCTTAAAACAAGGCGAAGTGAGGTGTAGTACATTGTTTTCAATGTACTTCGCCTTAAAATTTGTGGAGTAGTGGCTTGGGGAAGGCAGAGTAATGTGAAGTCATTGCTGTCAATGGACTTCACATTGCCCATAATGATGCAAAGTACTCCACTTTGTGTTGCGGAGCACTTTGCAAATTCACCTTGACTCCGTGAATCACTTCATGGAGTGAATTGAGGCCACTTCACCCACCACTAGTGCCAAGTCCACAATGAACATACGATCATCATTCTTCCACTACAAACATAACAAATTTCAGAGTAAAATGACAAAAAATTACTGACTTATGGATAAAATACAAACAGCACACTTTTGTCCACATACAATCAACTGCTGGCAGTTAAGAGGGACACTTACTATATTTTTTTTCCTTTGAAGTAAGCCCCACAAAAAACAATTACAACTAAGCACATACATTGCTTCCCTAGCCAGATGATGTGTTCATTCAGGTCTCAAAGGGATCTGTGTGAATGAAGAAACAGTCCTAATATCTCAAATGGTAGGACAATCTTTGCAAAAAAAAACTCCATTATTGCACCAGTTAGGCTTCAGGTTCAAGCAAAAAAGTAGGAAAATGTTCCAAACATAACTCTGTACCTCCCACCCTCCAAGCAGGAAAAGGAAAATAAAATTACAGTTTTCGCTGTCCTGACTGTTGGAAAATCAGGGGTGGGGTCTTCTTTGGGGTTCTCAACCCTCATGCTCACCCCATTCCATTACCAAATAAGGTGATATGACATGTTTTCTTCAGACAGGGCTTACAGGTTGTTGGAAACAAATTATGAGAGACAGTTCTGTATGTCGGAAGACTATATCACAATGGGATGAGCGTTAGGGTTGAGAACCCAAAAAAGACCCCATCCCTGATTCATCAACAGTCAGGATAGTGAAAACCTTTATGTGTTTTCCATTTCCTACCTGGGAGGGTGGGGATGGGTAGTTAGAGTTGGAAACCCTAATGACACATTTCCCTTATTGTCACTTTAATCTGAACCCTAACTGGTGCATTAACAGAGCTTTTGCAATGAATATATATAGATTCATTTCAAAAATTATCATTAATGCACTAGTTAAGGTTAAAGCAACAAAATCGGGGAATGATGCATTAGGGTTCCAACCTAACACACCCACTCATGCAGTTATAATATATATGCGGTTTTGGGTTTCAACCAGAACGCCTACAGCATCCCAAGAGTATACAACTTAAGATGGGTACAGTGTATGAGAATGAGGTGAGAGTTAGGATTGACAACCCCAAGGCACACTCCATGCCTGTTGCTGCCTGCAGGGTGGAGGTGGGGTGTTAGGGTTGGAAACCATAATGCTACATTTCCCTACTTTTGTCTCTTTAATCCTAACTAGTGAATTAACAACATTTTTACTTTTACTTTTTGAAATAGCATATCGTATCCATGTTTGCCTTTAGGAGGGCCCTGTGCTCCTATCCATCCACAATTTCTGAGATAATGTAATTGTATCCTTATTTGCCTGTGACCCCCTCCCCCAGTTGGAGCAAGGAAGCACAGAGTGTCAACAATTCCAAACTGAATGCAGAATATATAAGGATCACACTCAGTAAACTGATGATCCAGGGAGCCTGACATACATGCAAGTCTGGGATTTAGAGTACTCAAAAAGATTCAGTGGGGGAAGACAATGTCTGGGGTGCATGGAAGGCAGAATTTTGCTCTTCCAACAAGATAAGTTGATAGGAAAAGGAGTTGGGGAAGGAAAAGGAGTTGGGGAAGGTATGTTTTATTTATTTATTGAGGTCTAGGAATTGCAACCCTTTGAGTCAGGGACTCTTTTTCAAAGGCTCCACATCAGTACAAAGTGTGGCAGGCAAGTGTTACAGGCATCATGAAACAATGACAGCAAATTATACAAAGAGAGAGAAAAAATATATATACACACAATAGCAGCTATTACAAAAGGATCCACATCAGTACAAAGTGTGGCAGGCAAGTGTTACAGACATCATGAAGAATGACATTAATTATACACAAAGAGAAAATTATGCAATAGGGAGTTATCTAAATAACAAAGCATTACAATAAGCATTGACAATTGACATGGGAGTAATCAAAAAATTATAAAGACAAGTCTGAGGAGAACAAATAAGTATTAGAGACAGAAGCAATGGAGTTGTGGAGAAGAAAGTGAGAAACAGGCATAGGAAGTGGACCAAAAGGAGAGCTAGAAAATAGTAGAGACCAGAAAGCCACCTGATGGGTGCTGTCCTGTGGCCAAGGTAAGGGAGAGGAAATAGTTGGAGAGTTACAACAGTGTTATGGGCAGTCACATTTTGATGAAACCAGGTTACAGTCCTGCATTTCTTTTTTGGAAGGGCCCAACCTGGGTAAAGATAGAAGGAACAGGGGATGGAGTTCACCTATAAAGGGGTCCTATATCTGAAAGACCTTTGACCGGCAGTGGTTCTATAGAAGGGGACTTGGAAAGCAGTTTTGTCAGTGTGTCTGTTCACTTGCCTGTGCTGCCATGGTGAGAGGAGGAGGAAGAGGTTACAGCCAGGGGTGAGTCACCCATACAGATTTATTTTGCTAGTAGGCAAGTTTAATAGTAGAGACACCCTTGGAAATTTAGTCAGGCTGAGCATTGATGGAGATCACAGGTATACATCAACCTGTCACAGCCAGTGGCCAGGTGGCAGGCTTTGTTTAAGGCATGGAAAGAGGAGGAGGAGGAGCAGGTTACAGCCAGGGGTGAGTCACCCATAGAGATTTCTTTTGCTAGTAGGCAAGTTTGATAGTAGAGAAACCCTTGGAAATTTAGACAGGCTGAGCATTGATAGAGATTGCAGGTATGTGTCAACCTGTCACAGCCAGTAGCCAGGTGGCAGGCTTTGCTTAAGGCATGGAAAGAGGAGGAGGAGGAGGTTACAGCCAGGGGTGAGTCACCCATAGAGATGCCTTTTGCTAGTAGGCAAGTTTGATAGTAGAGACACCCTTGGAAATTTAGTCAGGCTGAGCATTGATAGAGATTGCAGGTATGCGTCAACCTGTCACAGCCAGTGGCCAGGTGGCAAGCTTTGTTTAAGGCATGTTTAATTTTGCTCATGGCAAAGTTTGAGGCACAGCCGTAGATGACTATACCATACTCTACCAAGGATAGGATAAAGCTGGAGATAGCCAGTCTAAGAGCATCAGGGGGGAGGCAGGACCTAATTCTGTAGAGGAGGCCAATTCTGGCATTATCTGCAGAGCAGGTAGTGGTAATGTGTTCATGGAAGGAGAGGACAGGATCGAGGGTGATACCAAGGTATTTAAAATGTGGAACAGATTACAGGGGGGTGCCACGAGAATTGAGGATGGAGAGGATGGAGGTCTTGTACTTACGTTGGTGACCAAAGTAATAGACCAGGGAGGGGCTGTGGACATGGCCTACCTAGACTTTAGCAAGGCATTTGACACAATCTGACACAAAAGATTAATAGTCAAATTAACCAGCCTGGGAGTGGGTCCCAGGGTGGTAGCCTGGGTAAAACATTGGCTGGACAACAGGACACAGAAGGTAATTGTAAATGGAGTCCACTCTGAAGAAAGAGGGGTTACTACTGGGGTATTGCAGGGTTCAGTACTGGGTCCAGTCCTTTTTAATGTCTTTATAAGTGACATTGCAGAGGGACTGGAAGGAAAATGATGCCTCTTTGCAGATGACACAAAGATCTGCAACAGGGTTGATACACAAGGAGGCATGAAAAGAATGAGAAGTGACTTGGCAAGGTTGGAGGAATGGTCAGAAATATGGCAGCTTAGATTCAATGTAAAGAAGTGCAAAATAATGCACCTGGGAAACAAAAACCCAAGGGAAGATTACACAATGGGGGGGAGGTAGTAACAACAGAAATGAAAAGGGACCTGGGGGTAATCATATCAGGTGACCTTAAGGTTAGCAAGCAATGTGAGAAGGCAGTAGGGAGGGCTGGGGGGATACTTGGATGTATAGGAAGAGGCAACACCAGCAGAAAACAAAGAAGTTGTTATCCCTTTGTACAGACAGTTGGTGAGACCCCATGTGGAGTACTGCATCCAGTTCTGGATACCCCATCTCTGCAAGGTCATAGGACAGAGGCAGTCCAGAGGAGGGCAACTAAAATGGTGCAGGGTCTGCAAGAGAAGCCATATGAGGAGAGGCTAAAGGAGCTTAATATGTATACCCTTGAGGAAAGGAGGGAGACGGGGGACATGATAGAAACTTTTAAGTACTTCAGTGGAATCAACAAAGTCCAAAAGGGTAGCATCTTTCAGAAAAAGAGATGTGCAAGAACAAGGGGACACAATTTGAAGATGAGGGTTCAGAGGCAATGTGAGGAGATTTTTTTTTTACAGAGAGGGTAGTGGATGCATGGAACAGCCTTCCTGAAGAGGTTGTGGGGTCTAAAACTGTGGGAGAATTCAAGAATGCATGGGACAGACATAAGGCAATTTTTGTGGGGGGTAGGAAGAAATAGGCTGTTGATTAACTAGGATCTGCAGCTTATCCTGTAAGTAGGGAAATGGGCAGACTAGGTGGGCCAAGCAGTTCTTATCTGATGTCAAAGTCTATGTTTCTATGTGGTGGGATAATTAGTTTATGGGTTGAAAACCAGGATTCAACCTCCTTGAATGAGTGCTGCAGGCCCAGTTGAAGTAGGGTGGGGTCAGGGTGGTGACTGAAAATCACTGCATCATCCTTATAGAGAAAAAGACATCTGGTGCAGACCAAGGTGAGAGAGTTCAGGCACAGGGTAAATAGAAATGGGCAAAGATTGGAGCTCTGGGGAACCACAGTGTTATTCTGTAGTCTACTGGATAGGGTGCCATTTATCTTCACTTGCTGGGATCTTCTTTGCAGGTAGCGAGTGAACCAGGTGGTGGCCTCTTGGGACAGGTGAGTGGAAAGGAGAGAGTCTGATAATAATGAATGATTGACTGCATCAAAGGCCTTGGTGAGATCTATGTACACAGACCCAACCAAGGCACCTTGGTCGAGGGCATGGTGGAAGAATGAGGTGTACTTCAGGAGGCAAGTGGTGGTGCTGTAGCCCTTCCTGAAACCATGCTTTGCTGGCAATGGAGGTTATGTGAATCCAGAAATTCAGTGAGTTGGTCAGTGATGATTTTTTCAAGTGCTTTTGGGGGGGGGCAGAATGGAGATAGGTCTGTAGTTATTATGGGAGGATTGGCCACCACTCTTGTGGATGGGATGATCACCACCCATTTCCACTGGGAAGGAAACTGACCAAGACATGGTGACATATTCAAGATTTTGGTCAGGGTGGCTTTAGGACTGCAGCTAGAGACAGGTTGAGCAGTTTAAAGTTTAGTGTATTACCACTCTGTCTGGATTTACCAAGGAACTTAGAGAGGTAGGAGAGGGCAGTACTCAGGGAGATGGTCTTGAAACAGAATGGTGGGACACCAGTAGGAGGAGAGGGATGGCCCAGGTGAGGGGGAGAAAAAATGGGGAGGAGTACTGAGCTAAGGTCAGTAAAAGCCACATTAAAGGTGTTGACAATTTGATGAGGATCCTGGGAAGGGACTCTCTTTATGATCAGTAGTGAGGGGGGAGGAGGATTTACCACTGAGTTCCTTAATATTCTCTCAGAAGTTACATCCCTGCCCCCAGGAGGTGGTGAGTTTTGTTTGGTAGTAAGGAGACTTAGCTTGGTAAATGGCCCAGGTGCAGGAATTTCAGGCAGCACAGTATAGTTGATGGTCCATGGGGCAGCCAGATTCCAGGGCTCTGCACCACAGGTTGTCACGAGCAGTCATTTGATCTATTATAGAGTCGTTGACCCAGGGAGAGAAATCACAGGCAGTGTTAAAAGAACTAATAAAGAAGGCCAGCGCATCATTGACAGATGCAATATAGTTGAGTGGGGACCAGTCAAAGTCTGGAGGTGGAGCAGAATCAGATTTGTGGTGTCAGTTGCTTTGGCTTCTCAGAAGGAACTAGAAGGGAAAAGGATCAGATCTGTTTCAGTACAGTAGCTTCTTCTTGTTGTTTTTACATTGTTTCTTGTGGATTTTACTTGATAGAAGGTTATTTATTTTCTTACTACATCTAAGGGGCTAGCAGGGCATTGTTTTGGGGCTGTTGGAATTTTGAAACCTGTTTTGGTGGCTATAGTTAGGCTCATTTGTTGATGTTTTACTGTGTAGCAGGCTGCATTGTGGAGGCCTATTTCTTCTGATTTAAAACCTATTTAGTTTGATGTAATTCGGGCTGTTTCTTTGAATTGGAGACCTATATCTTCTAATTTCAAGCCTATTTTGATGTGTTGTTGGTGAAGCTGTTTGAATTGGAGACCTGTTTCTTTTGGTAGAAAACCTATTTTGGGGGCTTTGAGTAGAATTGTGATTCATTTTTGCTGGCTTCACTAGCTGCAAAGGTTAGTGCATAGTGGGGAAGGGTGCTAATGGTCTGACCAGGGCCTCAGCTAACTGATTGTTTCTGGAAGACTTGGGCAGGTCCCACCCCTAACCCTCATCCCACCCACCCTGGTCAGAGATTTCCTTTATACCAGGGTTCTGACATCACTTCCTCAAATGGGCAAAGGATATGCACCTGTCATAGCAGAAGCAGACATCCAGGAAAGGAACAGCAGTGACTGAAGAGGTGACTGCTATCTCAGTGGAAGGGAAGTAACTGCAAATCAAGGAGCTTTCATTGTTACTTTGCATTTCTATTGCATTGTGGAAAGGAGGAGTAGGAGTTTGAAGAAGGTTGTGCAATAGCTACTTAAAGTCTTTTTTGGGTCTGGATAGGAAAGATAGGAAAGCAGTTGCTCAATCTATCGAAACATGTACAACAAAGGGAGTAAGGGAAATTAAGAAAAGAATGTTTTGCACTGATAGAGGGGGGAGAGGGAAGACTTGGAAGGGTGTTTGGTATCCTTCATCTGGAAGGGTGGGGGGTCGCTGGTGGGCAACAACAGCAATGGGCAGGGTGGTAGGCTGCAACAACTGCTGTGCACCAATCTTTCAAAAAATTGCCTGGAGTGTGGGGGGATGTTTAGTGTGCAACCACATAGAGAAATTTAGAAAGGAGATCGAGGGTCTGCAGGAGGAGCTAAGACAGGCAGGGCAGACTGGGGGTGGGTTTAGCCCAATACTGGAGGGAGGAAGGAGGGGCGATGAGGGAGGGTGATTTGAGCCAACAGTGGTGAGGAGAGGGTCAGAAGAAGGAAAGCAGAGACAAAGGAGCCCAGGCCAGGAAGAATGATTGCCGGGGAAACTAGGTCATGAGACAAAGACAAATGGAGGGAGGAGATAGGGACTTGTGAGGGGATGCGAAGAAGTGGCAAATGTCATGGAGTGGAATGGAGAGAACAGGTTACTATGAAGAGAGAGGGAGCAGGCATCTGTGAAGGGTCTTCAGAAAATAGTTTTGCACTGCTAGAGAAGAAGGAGGAGGAGGAGGAGGAGGGAAATGATGAAATTAGAGGAGTAATTGATAAATGCATGGACCAAACCGGAGTGGGGGAAGTTCTACTGGGAGAATTGCAATGGGGCAAAAGGGGGAAATAATGTGCAGGAGGAAGAAGAGGAGCTGGAAATGAGAGAGGGAGAGGGAGATGAATGGAAGCAAGCAGGGAATAAGAGAGGTGGAATTCTTAGTGCTGGGGGACTCAATACTAAGAGGAGTCAGATGGGGTAGCAAGGGGGAGAGGCATAGTAGCATTTGGGTGGAGGCCATGCCAGGAATGACAGCGGAAAGGGTGGGACAATCTGTTCTGAAATATGCTAGAAGGGGTAGGGACAAGCATCATTTAATTATACATCTTGGGATGAACGACTTGGCTAACAAGACAGTAGATATAGTCCAGAGGAGGTTTGAGGAACTAGGACAATCATGTGAGGGAGCAGGAAGAACAGTACTTTTTCAGACATACTTCCAGTGCCCAAGGTAAGTACAACAAGAAAGCTGAGAATAAAGGAATTTAATGGATGGCTAAGAACCTGGTGTTGTGCTGAAGGGTATGGGCTGTTGGGGGTGGGAATGACCTGGGAGAACAGTAGTCTGTATGCCAAGAACAGACTACACTTGAGTGAGAAGGGAAAGAAAGTGTTGAAACAGAGGTTGGAGGAGTACATAGAGGAAGTTGGGAATTTAAACTAGGAGCAGGGGGTGGCAATTGGGCAAGAGACATGCAGAGACCACAAGTTGGGAAACCATGTGAGCTTACCCCCCATAACAGTGACAAAGGACAAATGGCAAGTACTATTGGTGATGCTAGTAAAGGAGGGCAGGATGGGAGGGGGGAAGAGTGGAAGGTGGTTACCCTTAATGCTAGGAGCCTTGGGAGGAAAACTGGAGAGTTACAGCTGCTCATGGCAGAGGGAGAGGTGGACATTGCAGCCATCACAGAAACATGGGCCACCCAATACAATGACTGGGACCTGTCTGTACCAGGGTACAGGTTATTTTGTAGATACAGGGTGATTGGGAAAGGAGGGGGTGGGGCACTATATGTGAAGGAAGAACTGAAGTATGTAAGGGAGGAAGATGAGTAGGGTAGTATGAAGTCACTTTGGTTACAAATCCAGGATTCCAAGAATGGGAGTAGTGTGCAGGCTGCCATCTCAGATGGAGGAGTTAGACAGGGAACTAGAGGGACAGATCAGGAGGACCTTTGAGAAGGGTAGTGTGGTGATTGTGAGGGACTTCAACATGCCAGGAGTTGATTGGAGTACCCCAACAACCAGGAACAGAAGGGAGCAGGTACTGCTGCATGCCTTCCAGGACAGTTTTCTGCTGCAAATGGTCAGTGAACCAACCAGGTTAGGGAATACCCTTGACCTTGTGCTGGCAAATGGGGACTTTGTGAGAGAACTTACAGTGGAGGAACCACTGTCAGGGAGTGACCACCACTCAGTATGGCTCACATTGGATTTGGGCAAGGAAGGGGTGGAATCTGGCTCAAGAGTGCTGGACTTCATGACGGCCAACTTTGGGAGGATGGGGGAAGTGGTAAAAGAGTATCTGGCCAGAATTCAATTTAGTATGGACACTAACCAGAGGTGGGTGCTCATAAAGCTGGGGATAGTGGATGCAACCAAAGCCTGCTGCAAGGCCTAGAGCAAGAAGGCTAGGGCTAGGAAACCAAGCTGGTTGAGCAAGAAGGTCATGGAAAAGGTAAGGAGGAAAAGAGCTGCCTTTAGGAAGTGCAAGAAAACAGGGAGGGGGAGGACAGGAAGGAATACTTAACGGAATCAAAGGAGGTGACAAGTGCAGTAAGGGGAGCCAAGGCATCTCTGGAACTCAGGCTGGCACAAGGCATTAAGAAGGAGGAGAAGGACTTCTTTAGGTACATGAGGGAGAAAAGGATCTGTAAGGACTACATAGTAAGGATTAGGAAGGAGTGGGGGTTGGGTGGAAGCAGAGTGCGATAAGACAGAAGCACTAAATGATTACTTCTGCTCGGTATTTACTAAGGAGAAGAGGGGATAACACTCAAGGTGGGAGGAATGGCAGAAACAGGGAGGAGGGGTGACAAATGGGGAAATCATGGAGGACAGAGTTCGGGACGGTTTGAAGGCACTGAGGGTGGACAAGGCACCAGGCCCAGATGGCGTCCACCCCAGGGTACTAAAGGAGCTAGCAGAGGTCCTTGCAGGACCTTTGGCAGACCTATTTAATGCCTCACTACATTTGGGGTGTGTACCTCAGGACTGGAGGATGGCTCATGTGGTTTCCCTCCACAAGAGTGACCCCGAGGATGAACCAGGAAACTACAGACCAGTGAGCCTCACATCCATCATGTGTAAGCTAATGGAGACTATCCAGAAGGAGAGGCTGGTGGCCCTCCTAGAGGCCAAAGGACTACAGGACAGCAGACAGCATGGCTTCATATGTGGCAGATCCTGCCATACCAACCTGGTGGAGTTCTATGACTGGGTAACTAGGCAACTGGACAGAGGCCACGCAGTGGATGTCCTGTATCTGGACTTCAGTAAGGCATTCGACTTGGTGTCGCATGGAAGGCTGGGAAGTAAATTAGAAGGCACAGGAGTGGGTGAAAAGCTGGTGAGATGGGTAGGGAACTGGCTTCAGGGAAGGCAACAGAGGGTGTTGGTGGTGGGTGGGGAACTCTCACACCCAAGGATAGTGACGAGCGATATTCCACAGGGCTCGGTGTTGGGACCAGTTTTGTTTGGGATATTCATTGCAGACATATCATGGGACATCAAGAGCAAGATCAGTCTGTTTGCTGATGATACCAAGGTAGAAGCAGTGGAGGATGACCTAGAGGGATGGCAGGGGTTGCAGGATGATCTGACAAAGCCTGAAACCTGGCCAGACACCTGGCAACTGGGGTTTAATGCCAAAAAGTGCAAGGTGTTGCATTTTGGGATGAAGGACCCAAGGAGGAGTTACCAGCTGGGGGGAGTGCAGCTAGCCCAGACAGAGGAGGAGAAGGATCTGGGGGTGCTCATTACAGGATCAATGAACATCTTGGCACAAAGTAGGAAGGCAGCTGCTAAGGCCAACAAAATGCTGGGTTGTATTGCATGGGGTATATCCTCGAGGAGGGAGGAGGTGATTCTGCCACTGTATAGATCATTAGTTAGACCGCACCTGGAGTACTGCATGCAGTACTGGCGCCCATATCTGAAGAGGGACATTAAGTTACTGGAGGGGTGCAGCGGGGCAAAAAGATGATCAAGGGGCTGGGGGACTTATCATATGAGAGGAGGCTGAGGAAGTTGAACATGTACTCGCTGGAGGAGAGGAGGGACGGGGGGACATGATTTTTTTATTTATTTTTTATTTATTTATTGAAATATTCAGAAAGACCTTTGAGTCAGCGACTCATTTACAAAGATTCCACGTCATACATAAAAGGATACATGGACAGAACTTGGAATACAGATTAAAGTACAATTACAAATAACAGTCAGTGAGGTTACATAGTTGTGCAGTTGTTGAATAACAGCAAGATTTGTTTCTTAGTACAGCCATAATAGTTACAGAGGTTCTGTGGAGGCTGATGGTCATAGGGTTGAAACCTTTAAGTACATGAAAGGAATAAACAAGATGGGTACAGAGGGGTTGTTCAAAGTAAAGGAGGGGAGGGACACCAGGGGCCATGATATGAGACTGAGGGAGGAAGGTTCAGGAGGAGATGAGGAGACACTTTTTACAGAGAGGGTAGTGGCTGGGTGGAATGCATTACCTGCAGAAGTGGTATCCAGTAGAGCAGTGGACTGCTTCAAAGGGGATGGGACAGGGCAAGGGGGAGGGTCAACGAAGGGGGAGGGTGGAAGGGGGGGCAGCTGCAGAATAAGGGGTGCTAGCTGCACATTCTAGCAGACTTGATAGACCTCTAGGACTTTATCTGCTGGCAAATTTCGTATGTTCGTATGTTCGTAAAGTTGAGAAAATAATTGCACAAATTCTCTAGGGTGCATTTCCTAAGGAGTCAGTGTCTAGAGATATGGGTGGGGGGTAGTTTCCAGCTGTCTGATCAGCACCAGGTGACTGAGAAATGATCGCTAAGCAAGGCAGATAAGACCTGGACATCAGAGATGCGTTCAGGGTGGTTGGAGAAAATCAGGTCAATGAGGGATCTGTTGCCCATGTTTTGGTAAAGGCTGGTTGGAGAGTGGACCAGTTGAGTTAGGTTGTGGGTGGCAGTGGCATCTCTGAAATAGACTGATTGAGGGGCAAGCCAATTTGTGTTAAAATCTCTAAGTGTGATGATCTCAGAGCTTTTGGGGAGTTGGGCAGTGATATCTAGGATTGAAGTAAAAGCCTCTTTCTGGTTATGGGGAGGTATGTAAATAGATATCAGATAAACAGTTTTACCAGAGGTCCCAACATCAATTTTAAGGGTAAGGGACTGAGCATTAGCATCAGGGAGAGTAGTCAGAACTACATGACCTTGAAGTGTATCACGGCGATAGATGGCACAACCCCGCCCCCTTTTTTCCCGTTATACCTGATCTGTGTAGGGTGTAACCAGATAACGTGACAGCTGAGTCAGGGGTATGGTGTGGTAATCAGGTTTCAACTACTGCAGGAGCATCTGGGTTGTGGTGGCATGCCCAGGCTTGGATCTGGGCATGCTTCTTTAGAAGGTTATATAAGTTCATGGTGGCCAGTAGGAGGCCACCAGTATGCTTGAGTTTTTGGGGGGAGGTGGGCATAGGCCTAGGTTGGGATGAACATTTCCAGAGAGGAGCAGAAGTATGAGAGAGAACCTATACAGCATATGTTTGGGTAGCTTCTTTAAGGTGAGTTTGGTGCTCCAGGGGTGGGGCGGCTGAGCTGGTTTATAGTAGGGGATCGGATGAAGCCCAGGATTTCAGGGCCCCCAGAGGAGTTTGGGTTAGAACAGATACACTACAGGAGTGCATGGGAGGTTGTTGGCAAAACAAAGGAGGCAGGACATGATGCCGAAAAGAGGGGTAATGTGGTATGTAATGGTAGGAGAACCGGGGGGACAGGGCAAGTGAAAATGAAGGGGTGTAAGAGGGAAGAGAGGACAGAAAGAGGAGCACAGGAAGAAACAGAGCAAAGAGATTCATTTTGGCAGAAAAAGAAACATGAAGTAAACAAAGTGGAGGGGAAAAGAAACAGGAGATGGACAGGGTCAGGCAAAGAGGATATAGGAACAAAAAAGCAGGAAGAAGGTGACATTAGCTAGTGGTATAGGGGTTAAGGGTTCACCTTTAGAGCAGAGGGTAGAGGGGTCAAGACCAGCAAGGGTAGAGTTGCTAAAAAAGGGAGCTGAGGCAGTTTGGAGAGGTAAGAGGAACTGGGATGACAAGGCAAATAGTGAAGTGGTTCAAAGTATAGAGAGAATAGAGTTAGGGAGAGGAGGAGTGGGCACAATACTGACACCTAGTGGCCAAAAATTATAACCTACAAATGGGGATTGGGGAAAAAAGTAGACAGAAAGTGATGTGGGTAGGGTAATAAACTGAGGGTCAGCCTTGGGTGGGAGGCTGGCTGGAGTGGGTGGGGAGTTCATGCAAAGCATCAATGGGTAATTACCCACAGAAACAAGCAAGATGCAGGGATGGCTGTCTTTTCCTCTTCAGGCTCATCCAAACCATCCTCTCCCAGGGAGCTGTTGGCAGTGTGTGGTGGGGGGGTGCATGCTTGGACACCTAAAGTAGCAGAGGGGAAGAAAAAATGAATCAATCAGAGCTTAATTCCAGAACAGGAAGCTGGTCTCAGGCTGGAACCTACTGAGCATGCCCTGACTGTACAGCTGGAACAGTAGAGAAGAAGCCAAGATAGTAGACCACAGGTAAGCACTGATTCGGTTACTAGCACAGAAGGCCCCACAAAGAGATAGGTCAGAGGAGAAAGCACTCACTAGAAATTACACCAGATATTTAACCCACAGCCCAGCTAAGCTTTTAACTGTGAGACTCTTAGAGTACTGGCTAATATCACTCTAAATGTACAGAATATATGACAGCATTATAGTACTAGCTGAAAACACTCGAAATGTACACAAGAATTAGAGCAGCAAACACTGCCAGAAATAATCAGTCTGAGTCTGTAGTCAATTAATTACAAATCATCCTGACTAACAAGTGATCACAGAAGAGAGAGGCAGGTAATCAGTCCACTGCAGAATCAGAGTTTTGAGAACAAACACCCACAGAAACAAGCAAGCTGCATGGAGGGCTGTCTTTACCTCTTCAGGCTGATCCAAACCATCGTCTCCCAGGGAGCTGTTGGCAGTGTGTGCTGGTGGGGGTGCAGGCTTGGACACCTCTTCAGGCTGATCCAAACTGTCCTCTCCCAGGGAGCTGTTGGCAGTGAGGGGTGGGGGTTGGGAGTGCAGGCTTGGACACCTCTTCAGGCTGATCTATACCATCCTCTCCCAGGGATCTGTGCAGCGACATAGTTGACAAGCTACAACACATTGTGATATCATGACAGGTGGCTTTGAAACAACTAATGAGCACCTCATGGTGGTAATATATAAGCAGGATGAGATTATTCACCTGCTTCACCACCATGAGTGCGCTTGATGATACCATGTATCAAGGTATCGGGGATGTGTCATCTGTCAACTATCTGAACAAAAAGACTATACAACAACATATTATACTATTTAACAGTTTTTCCCCCTATTCTTTATTATTGATTTCAAAAACCTTAGTAATAGAACAGCTTAGAACTATTTAATTTTTTTTAAAGGGTAATATTTTAATAACAGTGACAAAGTTTAACAGTTATTATTATGTAAAAGAAAATATATAAGTAAAAAATATATTGTGTTTTATACAAAATGACTTGTGTTCATTTATTTATAGCATTAACACAATAAGGCACTGGAAAAAGGGTGGTTCTGGGAGGGAGCCACTGTTCAAGGCTCTTCAAATGTAAGAGACCAGGGAGGCAGGAGGGACAACATAAACATCACTGCAGAACCACATGCCCTTAGGGCTCTGCACTTCCATACCAACATACCTGACTATGATAGTGTGGGTTGGGGGACAGGGTACATACTGTAATGGTATCCTTATTTACTTATGGCAGAGCATGATCCTCCAGGACCTGCACTCCCATCACTCCATAACTGTATCCTATAGCTGACTACAGGAGGGTGGTTTGGAGGAGGGGATGACATACTGTAAAGGTATCCTTATTTACATATAGGAGTGCATGGTCTTGTATCCTTATTTGCCAATTGGAGTGCATGGCCCTCCCAGCGCTGTGTTCCCATCACTCTGTAATCATATCCATATTTGCATGTGGGAGCACAGGGCCCTCCAGGCCCTGTGCTCTCATCCATTCATAATTTGTCAGATAGTGTAATTGTGTCAGTGGAGGGCAATGTGCTCCAATCTATCCATCATTTTTGAGACAGAACCTGTAAATCCATGCCAACATAGCTGATTATGAGGGAGGGGTTGTGCAGGGGATACATACTGTAATGGTATCCTTATTTCCCTATGGCACTACATGATCCTCCAAGCCCTTCACTGTCACCACTCCTTAACCGTATACTATACTGACTATGAGGGTGGGGGTGGGGAGGGGCTGACACACTGTAAAGGTATTCATATTTCTCTAAGGAAGCACATGGTCCTCCAGGCCCTGCACTTTCATCACTTCATAATCGTATCTTTATTTGCATGTAGAAGCACTCCCATCCATTCATAGTTCTTCAGATAGTGCAATTGTATCAAGGTCCTGCGCTCCCATCTCATGGTGCACAGGGCCGAAGAAACACCTCACATTGCAATGTTATACTATGGGAATCACAGGAAAACTTGAAACCTCTGTAACTCCACATCCAGTAAATATATTTTCACCAAACCAGCAAAAGGCAGATTTGAGGGGCAAGCTCTTTGTACCCTGAACATTTCAAATCAAAATTGCACACTTTGTCTTCACAGCTGACTGACAAAGAAACTACTGGGAATACCTCACATTATAATGTTATCCTACGGGAAACAAAGAGAAATTTAAACCCCTAGAACTCCAGAGCAAAGTAATCTGCTTTCACCAAACTAGCAAAAGGCACATCTGAGGAGCATGCCCTTTGTACCCTGAAAATGTCATACCAAAATTCCAAACCATGTGGTCAGTGTGAAGTGACAAAAAAAAGCTGTATAAAACTATTTTTTGGGAAACCGTGAAACAGCATCCTGTTTCATGTTTCCTTTTTTGTAATGTTCAGAAAAAGAAAAATCATTTTTCGCAAATTAAGGGAATTTTTTTTTCACAATTTGTGAGAAAGGATTTCGGCCTGTTCAAAAAACACAATTCCAGATGATTTATCAAAAAACTAATAGCGGAATCCAAAATAATAGGTCCCAATTGGCAGAAAACATGTGTACATTACTTCATAAAACATCATTTTTTTCCAGTTTGTTAATTTTGTTTGCCTTGCTAAAAACAAAAAACAAAAAAAAACAAGATGGTGGCAGCATGAAAAAAGATTTTCCATCTGCGAAAAAGGATTACAGATTTGCAGAAAAAAATCCTTGTCGAGGCTCACATCTAACTGGAAAGTGAAATTCCAATTGGATATAATGGGAAACTTTAAAATGTAATAACTTTGGAATGGATTAATATTTGTTTCACCAAACCTTCAAAAGTCACATCTGCGATCCAAGACTTGAGATGCAGCAAATTTAAAATCCACCGGCGAAGTGAACGTGAAGTGGCTACTTCACCTTGGCACTTCGCTATGCAGAGTGCCCCATAGGAAAGGCTCACTTCACCTTGTCATTATTACTTTGCTTTGTCATTCCGCTTTAAACATGAAATAAGGTGGAGTGATAACAATATTGGCAGCATTCCACCCGCACAGTCATCAGAATGAATGTGCATCCCCAAAGTGCTACTGTCTTGTGTCCAGAAAACTCCCCAGTGCTGACAAAGTGAAATGAGAGTGTAACAGAAATGCAATCTCCCAGAATTAATGGTGCCAAGCAAATGCACAGACAGATTAAGATTGCACTGCACACTTAAGAGATGCATATGAAAAGGCGCAACAACACCTAACCAGTGCTTACAAGTCACAAATCCAAATCTGGAAAGGAATACATTTTGCCAGTTGGGGGATTAGTACATGGCAGCAACAATCCTCTACCAGTAAAGATACCACAAAGCAGTATAAAAAATTCATGCAGGTGAGGTGGATAGCAGGTTCACACTGCTGCAGTTACTCTGTAATAGAATAAAAGGTGTCTGATTTAAGGCACACATCTCACACACATTCATATGCACACTCAAGTAATGCGTAGCACATTGCAAAGCTTTAGTAATATAACCAAATGTTTTAAACAGAAAAAATGTACACTGCTGCACCACAACAATCAGCAAAAAAATTTCAAGAATTACTGAAAGCATTACTGTGTGTACATTAACACAGTTATACAAGAACAATATAACCAAAACAGAAAGACTGCCTTTTTCTCCCAGTTAACCTACCTACACCACAAATATGCCCCTACCCAAAGCACACTTCACAGTACACAGACTGACTGTTCTAAATTAACATTCAAAATCCACACACAACAATAAACACTCGATGATATGAGCACAGAAGGGTTTCCTACAATCGATGTACTAAATTTTGAGTAAAAAATATTACTCAAAAAGGCATTTTAAACAGTTTTTAGAGGTTTTGAATCACAGAGCTCTGAGAGCAAACTGTCTCCAGCTACCACTGCACACATACTCTACCCAGGCCAGAACTGAGGCTGTGCCGAACAATCTAGAGCCGATATGACTTGCAATCAAATGAATAACTGCAGAATTTCATTTGGAGCTCAATTACAGGTTGAAGTGAGGTGATTACATTGATTTCAATGTACTACACCTTAAAATTGGTGGAGAAGTGGTTTGTGAAAGGCGGAATAATGGGAATTCACTGGTTTCAATGGACTTCGCAGTCCTCATTATGAAGCGAAGTACTCCGTTTCACATTGTGGAGTTCTCCGTGGATTCCACGTTACTCAGTGAATCAATTCACAGAGCAAATTGGGCCACTTCACCCACCACTACTTACAGTACTGTAACTCACATGCTATCTAGGAAGGAACGCAAATGCCTATGGCTGTACTTCCCCGATGGGCTGTAGCACAAAACTCCCAGACTTAAAAATGCTTATTAATGAGTACAACGGTGGAGTGATGAATCCTGGAGAGATACTACAAAACATGCTTACAATACATCTAAGTAACTAGTAAAAAAATGAATGTTGTGATTCGTGACGTGATCATGAATCATGCTTTGTGACTGCATTTGTGACCATGAAGATGAAGAACATGAGATAACCAATATGAAAACTGTATTGGGAACACAAATGCCTATGGCTGTACTTCCCCAATGAGCTGTGGCACAAACTCCCTGACTTAAAAACACTCATTAATGAGTACAATGGCAGGGTGATGAAGCCTGGAGAGATATTACAAAACATGCTTACAATACATCCAAGTAACTAGTCAAAAAATTAGCGTTGTGATTCATGACGTGATCATGAATTGTGATTTATGACTGCATTTGTGACCGTGATGATGAAGAACGTGATTTGTATCACGAGTGACTCGTGATGATGTTCCTGACTTATAAACACATATTAATGAGTACAATGTTCGTGCAGAATTATGCACCACAACGGTCCAGTACTCTGAAGGGAAGCCAAAGAAACAACTGTGACTTAAGTTACAGATTGAGATTGGGCCCTAAAGAGATGCAAATGCACAGACAGATTAAGATTGCGCTGCACACTGAAGAGATGCAGATGCAAAGGGATGACACCTAACCAGTGCTCACCATCAGAAATTCAAATCAGGAAAAGAATACCTTTGCCAGTTGGGGCAGGCTGGGGGGGGAGGGAGGCAGTGTGCTGCACTGCTGCAGTAACAGTCACTAGTACTAGTACCAGTAAAGATACCACAAAGTAGTATGAAAATCACACAGCTGCAGTGGATAGCAGGTTCACATTGCTGAAATTATTATGTGGCACAATAAAAGGTATCTGATTTGATGACACACGTCACACACATACTCGCATACACACTAAGTAATGCATAGCAAATTGAAAACTTCAGTAATATAACCACATATTTTAAACAAACTAAAATTATGCACTGCTGCACCACAACAATCAGAAAAAAAATGGCAAGAATTATTGTAAATATTACTGTGTGTACATTTGCAGTGTCAGTGGCTCAGTAGGTAGCACACTCACCTCTGAGGCTGGGAGATCAGAGGGCTGTGGGTTCAGTTCCCACATCTGGCATTTGGGTTAATATCCCAATGCTGACACTGTAGTGTAGCATGTGAAGGGTGCTGCACTTCTGAGGTGCCATCTTTCAGATGAGACGTTAAACTGAGGTCCCATCTGCCTGGATTGGTGGTAGTTCAGATGGTGTTAAAGATCCCATGGCACTTATCGAAAAGAGTAGGGGAATTTCCCTGGTGTCCTGGCCAAATTTCCTTCATTCACTAAAAATACCACCAACAGCTTAATCTGGTTCAAGGTCAGTTGGCATTCATCTGTATCCCCCTCCCCCGGGTCGTGCCTGAAAATAGGCAGGATTTGTCTAGTGCACTTACCTGGTCAACAAAAACTAAATAAATAAAAAAAAATAAAGAACACAGTTATACAAGAAAAATATCACCAAAACAGAAAGTACTGTCTTTTTCTCCAAGTTAATCTACCTACAACACAGATACACCCCTCCCCCAAAGCACACTTCCACTGTCTCTCAGTACACAGACTGAATGTTGTACATTAACATTCAAAATCCACACACAAACAATAAACACTTGATGATATGAGCACAGGAGGGTTTCCTATAACCGATGAACTAAAGTTTCAGCAAAACAAATGACTCAAAAAGGCTTTTTTAATAGTTTTTAGAAGGTTTGAATTGCAGAGAGCTCTCGGAGCAGATCGTCTCCTACAGCTTCCTACACACACTACCCCAAACTGAGGCTGTGCAGAATAATCTAGAGCCCATGTGACCTGAAATTCCATGAATCACTGCAAAAGTTGCCTTTGGAGCTTAAAAACAAGGTGAAGTGAGACGAAGTACATTATTTTCAATGTACTTCGCCTTAAGAATTGGTGGAATAGTGGTTTGGGAAGGCAGAGTAATGCAAAGTCATTGTTTTCAATGGACTTTATGCTACCCATTTATAAGACTACATTAAGCATTCCACTTAATTCACCTCACCCCGTGAATCACTTCATGGAGCTTAATTGCGTCACTTCTCCACCACTATCCAAAACCTATATACACTAAAAATTCGGATCTAAATTAAAAACAATTTGCACAGTAGCGTGACATAGAAATAAAAAAACAAACATGTAATTTTCACAATTTTTCACACTCTGTATCTCTGCACCCATGCATTCGACCAAAACAAAACTTGCCACATCAATAGATCTTTGGTCCATGATGGTGCATGTAAATCACTTCAATGACTGCAAAGTTATTAATGTGCAAAATTCTGCATTTTATGTAACTAAGTTTATATATTCTTTGCAAAAACTTTGTTAATGTACTAGTTTATGTTGAAGTGACAAAAGTAGGGAAATGTGGTGTTACAGTTCCAACCCTAACACCCCACACCCACCCAATAGCAACATCAAAAACCATTACAGTTTGACTTCTCCTGTGTCTTCACTAATCAGGCATGGGGTGTGCCTTGGGGTTGTTAACCCTAACACTTTCCACATTCGATCATGAAAGAAGCTGGGATGTATAGAGTATATGAGAATGGGGTGAGCATTAGGGCTGACAACTCCAAGGCACAACCCATGCTGATTATTGAGGACTCAGGAGAGGTGAAACTGTAATGTTTTTTTCTTGTTGCTGTCTGGGGAGTGGGTGTGTGGTGTTACATTTCCCTATTTTTGTTACTTCAACCCTGACTAGTGCATTAATGGAGTTTTTCCAAAGAATTTTCTTACTTTTTGAAATAGTATCCCTCCTTAGATGTGTACATACTAGTATATCCTGAAGATATACTTGTGGATGCAGAAGCACAGGGCCCTTCCATGGCTACATAGGTGAAGTGCATGGAGGGTCCTGCACTCTTATCATTCCAGTGATGTGTACATGTATGTTGTTTGAAAGCACAGGGCCCAGATTGTCAGCATACCATTCTTAGTACCCCACCTCATTAAACCAGTATAAGTAAATGGAACACTAAACCTGAAGCCTTAGTATGACAAAGCACATGCATCCAAAAGTGTGTACTGAGTATGCTCAGAACTCTCATTTTCTAAACCTAATAACTCCAGACTGCACTGATATTTTTCCACCAAACTAGAAATAGGGACATCTAATAGGCGAGCCCTTTGTACCCTTAAAACTTCAGAGCAAAATTGCAAAGTGTTTCTGTGGTGCGCAGTGCCAAAGAAACACCTCACATTACAATGTTATCCTACAAAAAATGAAGCAAAATTTCAAACCCGTATAACTCCAGACTAAATTAATATGTATGTACCAAACCAGCAAAAATTACATCTGTGGGACAAGCCCTTTGTACCCTGAAAATTTTTGAACAAAATTCCAAACCGTTTCTTCACTCTCAAGTGACAAACAAATGGCAGTGTTATGATCCTTTTCCATGTCCTTTTTTCACAAATTTGTAAAAAAGGAATGCTTTTTTTGCAAATTTGAGAAACAGGATGCTTTTATGTGTTGTTTTTTCACAATTTGTTAAAAAGGATTCCCAAGCACAAAAAAAGACACAGAACAGAATTTCAAAAGGTTGAAAAAACACATTTTCAAGTAATCTTTCCAAAAATTATCACCAGATAATGGTGAAATGGGTCACGATTAGCAGAACACATGTGGTGGTTTCTACTAAGCACATCATTTTTTTTGTTATTTATTTATTTATATATGGCATTTTGGTAACAGGGTAAGCTCACTGAGACCAAAGGTCCCTTTTAAAGGGGTAACCCCAAATTAGTTGCATACTTTAATTACAGGCAAATTCACAGTCAATGAAATACATAACAACAAGTGACTGGTGATTGCACAACTTGCATACAGGTACATAGAAGTAGCAGTTACAAATAGTTTCACAGATAGTACAATACACATAAATATAGGAGAACATGACCAGTGCTAAATAAGTACATAGCTTCTCAAACAGTCAAAGGTACATGCATTGATGCTAACAATAAACCATATGTCAAGTTGAAAGGGTAAGTGGACATTGAGGTATAAGGTAGTACCAGCGATAACAGCTGCATTGGCAGCATTCCAATAGATAAACTTTGACCCCAGACTGGAACCCTTCTATAGAAGTGGCATTAGTTAGGTTTTCTGAGACTGAGTTCCAGTAATAAAATGTAGACTATGTGAAGGGTCTTTTTTCCAAGGTCAGTCCATACCCCAGGGATCTCAAGAAGATAGGAGTTTGTGGAATTAAGGGAACGCCTCAGAGACCTTGGGTTAGTAGTCCTATTAGGTTGGGGGAAGGTACAGACATTAATCAGTTTAAAGGTGAGGCAAAGCAGAGGGTAAGTGAGTCTATGTTTCAGTGTGGGCCAGTTTAACTCAAAGAAAACTTCACAGTGGTGCCTCCTTGGTGGCAACCCAGATGCAAAGCATCTGATCTTATTGGACAAGACAGTCAGTTTGCAGGCTTCTGTACCATTGAGGAATTGAAATACTAGGGCACCACTGACCAGTGTGGGAAGCAAGGTACCGTTTACTATGGCAATCTTTGAGTCTGCAGCTAAAGAGTTTCCCAATCTACAGAGAAGGCAGAGTTATCAATGAATAGTCTTGCTAATGTGATTAACGTGGTTTTAACATGAGGTTTTGATTAAGGTAAACACCAACGTAGTTTACATTTTCTACCACTTCAGTCGAGGACCCAGTCATACAAGGTAGGGGAAGTAGATTTTTCCAGTTTGCACCCAGACGTTTGGGTCAGAATAAAATTGCTTTTGTTTTTCTGTCATTCCTCATTAGCATATTGGAGTCCAACCATTTTTCTAGTGCTTTTAAGCTGGCAGAGAACCCAGTGGCAATTGAGCTGGGATCTGCATCACTCCAATTAAGCACAGTATCATCCGCATACACAAGTAGTTTCCCATTATCACAGTTTTGGCTGATACTATTGATAAATAACAAGACTAATAGTGAACCTAGTATGGCACCCTGAGGAACTTCATCAGTTGACAGCAAAGCAGTTAGAGTGTGCCGTTTTCCATTTTACCATTAATTTTGTTTCCCTCACTAGCTGAAAAAACAAAATGATGTCAGCAAAAAAAAAAAAGATTTCCTATTTGTTACACAGGATGATCTGTTTGCAAAATAGGGTTACCCATTTGTGAAAAAGGATCTTTTTTCAAACCTCACATCTAACTGAGTGCTACTGAGCATGCACAGAATCCACATTTTCAAATCCTTATAACTACAGAGCACATTAATATGTTATCACCAAACCAGCAAAAAGTACATCTGCAAGGCAAGCCCTTTCTAAGCTAAAAATTTCAGATCAAAATCCGAATTCGTTTCTGCATTGCAGAGTGACAAAGGAACTGCTAAAAACACAGTAAATTACACACTTTGTACACTCTGTATCTCTGCACTTGCACATCTGACTGGAACACAACTTGCCAAATCAAGAGATCATGGGTCCCTGATGGTTCTGTCGCAACTTCAAGTGAATCGGTTAAATGGTGATAAAGTTATTAAAGTACAAAATTTCAAGTTTAACATACAAGTGCCACTTCAACACTTAACTATACTGCTGCAACCGCGGTCCTACAATATATTTGTGCATATATATATATATATGTACTCTATGGACCAGATATTCAGAAATGCACCAAAGACTGGCACAAGTCCATCACAGCACAAATCCAATGCGCTGAGGTTCAACAGGAGCCATATTCAGAAGTTGCACTGGCTGCACTGCACCCTCACAACCCGGCTGAATATGGCACAGGTGTGCCCCAGCGCAACCAGAGGTGCACCATGGTGCAACCAGAGGTGCGCCATGGGCAGACAGAGAAGCCTCAGGGCAACCATGGCAGCACAGCAACAGAGGGGGGCATGGCACACAGAGGTGACCCAGGGAAAGAGACTGGGAAGCACAGTGACAGGCCACAGGAGGCCAGCACCAGCTGGGCACAGCAGGGTGCACACAGGCACCCAGACCCTCACCCCAGAATACAACAGTGCCACAGACAGTAGGCAACAGGGGGTGCCTGTGGTGCACAGAGGGCCACCAAGGGGGCCCTCGAAAGCTGCAGGCCATGGCTCCCCAGCACAGCCAGACCAGCACATGCCACACACAGGACCATGCAGGCAAGCACACACACCCACCACACATCCCTGGCAGCCTCCCCCTGGGCAACCCAAGGCATAGCCCCAGACTCAGGGGAGGGACACCACTACAGTGGGACATACCTCAGCACACAGCAGTGATCCACAGAAGCACAACACATGCCCCAACACATGCACACCACACAGACAGGCACTGGGCCACTGCAGAATGGCTCCTCAAGCCACCTGCAAAGCAAACACAGACACAGGCGTATATGTTGAAAGATATATATTGAGGTAAACAACTATACACAAGAACAGCATGTGAGGGAGGGTAGGAAAGCGAGGGGAGGGAAAAGGATCAGGGACTGTACAGTGGGAAGGGGGACTGGAGAGGGAGGTATGGCTGGGGAAACAGGGGACATCAGGGCCAGACTAGTGACAGCCACCTCCTGCCACCCCTTGCAGACATCACTGTTTCCTGTCTGCCAACAACATGCGCTGGACCTTCAGCACTGCCTCCATTGTTGTCGAGATGATGAGGATCAACTGTCACAGGAGACAGTAGTAGAGGGGCCTCCTGCACCACCGCCAGACACCTAGGGGAAGGGACAGGACAGACAGTCAGTGCAACATCCCAAGGAACCATGCCCATCCACAGCATGCAATGGGCAGTGGGATCACACTCCCCAGAGGGCCCATAGAGGCCATCCACAGGGAGTGGGCCAACGCCTGGCAGCAACCCGGCACACCACAACAGTGCACAGTGGTGGTCCCCGATGCACAGTGGCCAACTGACTGCACCATAGCCAAGGCCCCTAGAATTCTGCGGCCGCAGAATTTTGCGCAGAACCTGCAATCTACCGCAGAACTTCTGCGGTGCCGCAGAATTCACTCTTCTTGGTGATTTTTTATTAATATTTCTGTTTATCCATAGAATCTGGTTCCCTTCCCCTCTTTTTATATCCTAAACCCCCATATGTTCAGAATGTGATGTTATCATTGCTATAACATCATACATTAGCTAATGAAATGGCTGCATTCTGCAACAGAAATGAATAGTCACTTATCTACCACAGCTCCCACTGCCAGAGACGGTGGCACAGCACATCATGCATGGTGATATTTGCTCAACCTGCACTACAGCCTAATACAATTTTCAGTCTTACATTACTGCACTAGGGCCAACTTAAACAAAACCTTGTCAATGGCACAGACCTGTTAATCCATAACTCACTTTGTGCAAACTTATTTGTGCCTTTAAGGTATAGAGACACTATCTGAAATGAATAACTGGTAAAATGAATTTAACTGTCTAAATTTTTAGGAAAAATAAAGTAATTATGCCCAGAAAAGTGAAATATAATAATGTGTAGACCTGTTGAAAGAATAGACCTGTTAAATAAATAATTGCACTGTATGCATTTTTGCCAGGGTTATTGATTACATATTGTCATTGGTTGGTAGAATCACCTAAAAGTTATTGAGAAATGTTGTGTGCAGGGACAGCTGTTGGGCCAGAGGGTAGCATGCTGTGTTTCCATGCCGGCAACTCAGGTTCAGAGATTAGCTCTGGGAGCTGGCTGGGCAGCACAAGGATTGGTGGAACACATCACTGCTTGGAGCCTGGGAAGGTATGGTGCAGTGTTCTGTCACATGGTGGACACATTGTGATGGGCGGAGAGCTCTATCTCACAATTGGTTCACATGCATGTCATGGCCTGATGGTGTTACGCAGTGTGTCAGGGAAAGCAGGTTGACATGAAAAATTAGTTTTGCAATAACTCCTCTATTCCATTTCCAATGGGACCTGTATGAATGAGGATGCAAGTTCATGGAAATTAAAAAAATATATATATATATATATGTATATATATATATATATATATATATATATACACACACACACACACATATACAGTATCTCTGTCTCTCTCACCACACACACATGCATATTTGTATGTATGTTACAGATTGCATATAAATATATAAGTGATACACAGTGGGAACCTCATGAGTGGTGTAGAAAGCACATACAAATATATAAGTTATAGACAGTGGAAACCTCATTAGTGGGATAGATAGCATGCATATAGAAATACCTTATTTATCACATAAGATCCCCTCTGCATATGTCATTTATGCAACAGGCTAGGACCTTAAGGGAGAGACATTTGTTTTGCTTTTTTAGGCATAAAATTATTTTTATAAGTCTGTTATTTTTTGAACTAGTGTTACTGTGCTTTCCACCATCCTGATTGCTATAACCACTGCCATGAAAGTGAAGTCAGGATGACAAGCTGACACTGTGATGTGGTAGTTTGTTAGTGCCACAGAACTTCCGCAGAAATTACAAACCACCGCTGCAGAAGTTCTGCGGCAAATGGTAGTCTTGCCACAGAACTTGGTCCCACTGTGCAGCAGAAAAGTAGGGGCCCTGGCCACGGCAGTCACATGGCACAGTGCTCTGGCAGCACCACAGCAACATCAGTGGCAGCCAGGTGCACACCCACAACACAAACAGCTGGCACATGTGTCCAATGGATGCATCACAGTGATGGGCACCATGCACAGTGTGACACACACAGCTGCCATGGCACATGGCACAGGTGGCCATGCCCACACCCATGCACCCACTACCCCCATGGATGGTGCGAAGGTGAATGTCAGTGCCTACCTGCTCTTCATGGCCCCACTGGTGTGGGGCCGCTCTGCCTCCCTGGGCTGCTGCGGTCTGGCATCCCACCAGCACTGCCCCTCTTTGGTCCTCAGGCACTGGGAATGGAACAGAAACAGGTACACATCAGTAACCAACCACAGCAGCTGCCCACCACCCCCATCCCTGTGCACAGGGTGAGCCCCTGCCTGACACGTCCCACACAGTGGCATCACAATGCAAGAGGTGGAGCGCAGTGCCACCCTGGGATGCACACAATAGCAGTACACCACCCTGCAGGACATGCCAGGCAGCCTAGCCAACACTACAGTACAGCACCAGGGCACACATGCATTATGGGTCTACTCACCTGGCTGTGGCAGAGCCCCACACCTGACACACACCTCCAGCCTCCTGTGGTGCTCTGGGTCCCTCCAAGCCAGGTCTCCATACCGGTGGCAACACTGCTCCCCTGTCCTGGCCACCCCTGTGCACTGCCACAGTGAGGCAGCAATGGCCTGCCACACAGCCACCAGGGGCTGCTGCAGTGGCATTTGCCCAAACAGTTGGGGTGCATGGGGCTGGACATATGTAACAAGCTTGACTAACTCAACCTGCATCCAGTTGGCCTCTCGTCTTGCTCACTGCTGCACCATGCTTCAGGCATGAGCTGCTGAGCAAAATGGCAGCGATAGGCACATGTGGCCACTGCATGCGCCAGATATGTGGGCTGAGGTGACATGCACTGTGTCTGTCCATTGTGCAGTCCTGGAGATGTGCAGCATGGACTTGGCTAGATGAGGTCACTGGTGCAGGGGTCACCCAGAGGCAGAGGTCACAGTAGGGGTCAGAGGTCAGCCTCTACACAGTGCACATGTGTGCAATAGCAGGCATGGAGCAGCATGCACATGGCACATATAACGCAGTCTGCATACAGTGCACAATTGGTGACAGTATACTGTCTGGTGCAAGCGCACTGCGGACCTGAACACTGCGCATGTATGTGCATTGCGCCTTGACTTGCGCAGGAGCAAACTGATTGTGCACAGAGCAAAATCAAGACATTCAGCCGCCACATGCAAATGAACTCATCAGCCAATGCATGGTGCACTGGGGGAATTAGCATGTCATTACCGTTGCGCCTAAGCTCATTTGCATGTGATGCACTATAAAGGCGCCATGTATCAGCACAGGTCATGGACCGGTATTGCATCCTTTTGAGGTAAGTTGCACGTGCTGCTGCTGCACACTGGGTGCAGCCAGCACGGCAAGGGGAATGGTGAGGGGAGCTGCTGCCACTGATACACTGTGCTGTCCATGTCCACAGGAAGTGAAATGTCTGAACAAGAGGAGGGTGATGAGCGTGGGCCTGCTCGCAAGTGCAGGCCCAACTTCTCTAAGGCAGAGACAGAGGCCCTGTTCAAGGCCTACCTCGACAGGGAGTCTCTGTTGAGTGGTGCCACTGGTACACCACAGGCCAGGGCTGGGGCCTGGGAGGAGGTGGTGGCATGTGTGAATCAGCAGGGCAGCCACCAGCTTTCAGTGCAGGAGTGCCAAAAGAAGATGGGCACGGACAAGTGGTGCATTAAGGAGAAGGTGGCAGCCATCCATGCCTCTCAGAATGACACTAGAGGGGGTCCTGCAGATGTGCCACAGCTCATGGCACAGGAGAAGTTGGTGGCAGCCACCATGTGCTGCAGCACCATGGAAGGTGTGCCTGGAGAAGGATTTCAGATGGGTGGCAACCCATCACTGCATGGTATGTATTTGAGCTACACACAGCTGGTGGAATGGAAGGTGCATACACATGCATGCTGGTGTGCACACTGCTGCCATACATGTTCTGTGCATGTATGCACAACACCGTGCATGCCATGCTGATGGACGCTTGCAGTGGCTGTTTTTTTTGGGGGGAACATGTGGGCATTGCATCACTAACACACCTTTCTTCTCTTTCAGAACCAGCATGCCTGTATGCAGAGGATGAGGTGCTGGCAGCAGCCGTGGATGCAGAACCAGCCCCGGAGGACAAGCCTTCCACCTCCACAGGCATCCAGGGGCCTGATAGGCTGCATCACACCACCACAGTCCAGGCAGATGTCCTGGGCATGGGGTCAGATGAGGCCCTGGCTGTGTTCCTGCAGGATGCCAGTCTTAGTGTCCTCTGTGTGGAGACACAGATTGGGGCAGGGTCCAAAGCCGATGATGACATCACCATCATCCTGGAAAGCATGGGCGATGTTGTGGGGGAGATGCCCATGCCTGGCAGCAACACAGGCAGCATGCCCAGCAAGCTGACAGTGAGGGAACATCTGCTTGCCACCACTACGGGTGCAGCTGTGTGCACTTCCACAACTGTGCCATGTGGTGGTGGTGGCACAGCCATGCAGGCTCTGGGCAGTGTTCAGAAGCTGGACGGGCAATGACAGCAGGTGCATAGGATAGATGGATGCTGGGTCCTCCACCCGGGAGACAGCTAGAGACATACCCCATGAGGACCCCACTGTGCAGTGCCCACCTGAGGGGGGTTGCACAGCTTGGCTGGTCACCACAGGAGGGTCGGTGTCCCACCCAGGAACCCCAGGTCACCAACCCACTGGCAGAGTACACCCGTTTGCTGTGGGCTTCTGTAGAGCAACAACTTGCAGCTTGCTTCTGGGGTGTGTGCACTGTGTGTGGAGGTGCACCAGCTGGCCGAGCAGTGTGAGATGGGTACTGTGCAGCTCCTGGTGGGGATGCAGCACATGCAGGAGGCCATGACTGCATCCCTGGATCACACTGCAAATGCGATCATGGATGGCAGTGTGATGCTGGCTGCCACAGGGTGTGGCCAGCCACTGTGGACCCCACAGAGTGCACTGTCCACCCCATGATCCTGGCCTCAGATGACACCCAAACTGTCAATTTCTGGGCTCTGATGTAGGCATCCCAGGCACACCTGGGGCAGGTCTGTTTGGGCATCTACGCACCCCTGCATGGATCCGGTCATGGTCCCACTGGTCAGCCCCTGGGGGGCTGATGCTAACACCCTCTGTGGCTGATGAGCAACCTGTGGCTGCTGATCAGCCCTGGGTGTGGCCTCCCTCATGGCCGTGGTGGCCATGGTTCTTTGCAACAGCCCTGATCTGCATCCCACCCTGACTGCAGTCTGCAGCTGTTGCCCTGTGCACACATGGGTGGCATGTGTGTGTGCACATACCACTGGTGTGGCACCTGTGTGTCATGCTGCATACTGCCTGTGAGCATGCTTTCCCAGCCACTGGACCATGTGGCATGGACATGATGAAGGCAGTTCAGCACCGGTTGCGCCTATGCACCAGTGCAATGAATCTAATCCCCACCACATGCCAACGTCTGGGTGTGTGGCTGCATGGGTGCAAGTTTGTGTTGCTATGTGATGCTGTGTACAGTTGTGTGTGGATGTGTGCCATTGACTCCCCTACTCCTGCACCACACCTATGTGTGTGCATGCCCATTGCCATGCACAGCCCTGCATGTGTGCAGTACCTGTGTGTGTGCGGATCATGCATGGATTTCGCGCCACCTACCTGCATACACAATAGTGCTCCTGTGCAATGGTATCAAAATGCTGGCACACCATCCATTGCAGCTGGGGATCCCTCTATCCGGGGGGGCTATCCACAACCCTCAGGCCCATTGCCTCTGTCATCCCCACTTCTGTTGCCCTCACCAGCCTCGACAGCTATCCCACATTCAATGGCCATGTGGTGTAGTATGCAGCAAGCCAGGAATAGGCCACAGGCTTTCGAGGTGCTGTACTATAGGGCACTGCCAGACCTGTCTAGGCAATGGAAATGTGCCTTCAGCATCCTGAATATACGCTCAATGATGTTGTGCATGCTGTCATGTGCCTTGTTGTAGTGTTCTTCTTCTGGGGATGACAGGCACCAGTAGGGGGTGAGCAGTCAGGGCCTCAGTGGATGGGTACTGTCTCCTGTGTGGATAATGACATGGTTAGCCCTCTGCCATCCTTTGCTGTGCCCTTTGACTGTCCCTGGCATCCTCACCAGCATGCCCACCCTGCCCTCCCCACCCCAAGGCCTGCTCTGCCCATCACCCCATGCCTGTCCCATACTCACCCACTAGGTGGTCTGTGGAGATGTCCCCACATTCAAACCTGTGGCACAGCACTGGGCTGTGCCAGATTAATGCATCATGTGCACTCCCAGGGTGTGTGGCACAGACATTGGTGATGCGTCCTGTGGCATCACACACCACCTGACAGTTGACGCTTGGGCTCCCCTTCCTATTGATGTAGGCCACACCTCGGGGTCAAGTGGCATTTGGATGCCCATGTAGGTGCAGTCAATGGCCCCAAGCATGCCAGGCATACGTGCTACCCTGTGGAAGTCCTGCATGGTTGCTGTATGCTCCACCTGTGTGCTGGGGAAATTGATGTATTCCGAAGCATGTGGCAGCAGAGCATTGAGGAACTGTGTAAGTAGGCATGATGTGGCCAACTGGGTTATGCCTGTGTTGTCCCCTGTTGATCTCTGGAAGGTGCCCGTGGCAAGCAGGCACATGATAGCTGTCACTTTGGTCTCCACAGACATTGCATGGCTCCATCTTGTGGGTGCCTGCATCTCCTCACTGCACAGCTCACAGAGCTGCCTCTGAATGGCCCTGTTCAGGCAGTACAGGCCCACAATCTCCGTGTCAGAGTAGGTCTCATAGGTGGTGCAGGCACAGTACTACCTGTTTTGGGCATACCACCAACAGGCCCTCCCTCGGTCACGTCGCTGTTCCTCCTTCCCCCTCAAAACCCCTAATTACAGCCTCCATCATGAAGGGTGCACTATCTATGGCCCCTATTGTCCTATATCCCCCAGGGCGGTTGGCTGCTGTGGTCTATGTGCTACCCTGGTGCACTGTCTGGCAGTGTGCCTGCCTGTCCCCTCACTCTCTCTGCCCTTGTCTCCCTCTCCACTGCCACCTCTGTCCCTCTCCTTATGCGGCTGTCTCTCTCTGTCTCTCACTCGCTCTGTCTCTCTCTGTCTGTCTTTCTTTCCTTCCTTCTTTCTTTGACTGTCTCTCTCCCTCTCCCTCTTGCCTGGTGCAAGTGCTGTCTGTGAGCTTGTGCCCTGTATTTATAGGCCCAAGTCTGCTCGGCGCATTTCGGCTTTGCTCCGCACTTGCACCATGGTTCCATGATTGAATGTTGCACTGCGCTGGATATTCATGGGCATGCCCCCTGCACTTGCACCTGCATTCATTATCATTGCACATTGGCGTAATGGGATTTGTGCTGCACAATGGATCCCACTGAATATCACTCCTGGGCACATGTCTGCACTTGTGCTGGTGCAACTCAGTTGTACCATGTGCAACTGCTTCGAATATCTGGCCCTATATGTATATGTATATGTGTCTGTGTAATGTGTGTGATATATAGCCCAGATTTTGCACATTAATAACTTTGCAACTGTTAAATGGATTTGCATGATATTTGGAAAAGATGGTGTTGGGTGATAGATCTCTTGATATACTAAGTTGCATTGTTATCTGGTTTGCGGATTTCATGCAGCGAATTGTGAAAAAACTAGTTTTTCAACAATTTTTGCCAATTTCCCTTTTTTTCCTCATCATGCTACAACCACACTGTTTGGAATTGTGGCCTGAAATTTTCAGCGAAGAAAGAGATTGCCTGAGGAAAATCCAGCATTGATTTGGTGAAAAAATATGAATCCATTTCAAAGTTATTGAATTTTACAAATTAAGGTTCTGTGCATGCTCAGTTCCGTCTTTGGGCTAGACATACAGTTTCGATGAAGAATTCCTTGTCACGAAGGGCTCATGAAAAGGGATTGGGAAAAGGGATCCCTTTTCATGGGAAAATCCCTGTATATCAACCACCATTTTGTTTTCTTGCTTCACATGGGAGAAAACAAAACCTTATAACTTGTCTCAGGGAAGGCTTTTGTAAAAGCCAAGGCATGGGTTTTGGTGAGGGGGACATCCTCTACCCACTGATGCCTTAGTCTTTTTGTAGTTGTTTTTAAAATGGCAGTTTTAAACCTTACGAAAAGGAATTGGCTCATGAAAAGGGATCGTAAAGAGGGATTGACTCGTATAAAGGAATCACGAAGAGAGATTTTTAATGACCACTGCAAAGAAATCATTTGGAATTTCAATCTGAAGTTTTTAGGGTAGAAAGGGCTTGCCCTAATGATGTGACATTTGCTAGTTTGGTGAAACAATTTACATTGGTTCCATAGTTATGGGACTTTAAAATCCCTTTTTTGTAATCCCTTTTCACAAGTTGATCCCTTTTCACAATCCCTGTTCATGATCTGTCAAAATCCCTTTTTGTGAGGGGGATGATCACATGACCCTACCTCACATAAAGGGATCAGCTCACAAAAAGGGATTGGGAAAAGGGATTGGCTCGCAAAAAGGGATTGCGAAAAGGGATTGTAAAAGGGCACTGCAAATAAACAGTTTGGAATTAAGGGCTGACATTTTCAGGGTAGAAAGGGATTGCCCTAAAGATGTGATATTTGCTGGTTTAGTGAAATAATTTAGATTGATTCCATAGTTATGGGACTTTAAAATCTCTTTTTGCAACCCAATCCCTTTTCTCAATCCTTGTTCATGAGCTGTCAAAATCTCTTTTCATGAGGGGGAGGGTCACATGATCCTACCTCATGAACATGGATCAGCTCACGAAAAGGGATTACGAAAATTAATTTTAAAAGGGTACTGCAAACAAATGGTTTAGAATTTCGGGCTGAAATTTTCAGGGTAGAATGAACTTGCCCTAAAGATGTGACATTTGCTGGTTTGGTGATAAAATTTACATTACCTCCATAGTTAAAAGATTTTGAAGATTGGAAATTTCCCATTACAGAGTGATGGAAGTGTAATGGGAGGGCAGGGGGACTAGATGCAGTGGCTCCTACAGGGAGATGGATACTATTATGCAGTTATGTGGCTTTAGGGTCCTGTTTTGATGCAGTAGTGGCAGATGTCAGGGAGATGACAGTTCATTACAATGTCTGTACACTTATGGATAGATCCCCAAAAGGTCCCTGTGCTCCCAAAAACATATAATGGTATGATTACATTTTCTCAAAAGGTAAGGAAATTCATAGCAAAAAAAAACTTTGCTAATGCATCAGTTAGGGTTAAAGTGACATAAATAAGGAAATGAGATGTTAGTGATGACACCCTAACACCTCCCCCACCTAACCATTCCACCCCACCCCCACCGTCCACAGACCAACAGATGATGGGGTGTGCCTTGGTGTGGTTGAGCCTAACTCTCACCCCATTCTCCTGTACTGCACCATTGTCAGCTTTCTTACATGTGGAATGGGGTGAGAGTTAGGGCCAACAACTCCAAAGCACACCCATCGCCTGTTGGTCCATGGATGCTGGGAGTGGCTGGTGAGGTGAGGGAGGTGTTAGGGTGCCAGAGGGCCCTGTGCTCCCGCAACCACATACGGGTAATATTACACTTTCTCAAAAAGAAGGAAATTCATTGCAAAACACTTCATTAATGCATCATTTAGGGTTGTCATTACAGTGACAAAGTTCAGAAATTTGATGTTAGGGGTTACAAACCCTACCCCCACCTCGTCTCACACACCAACAGGTGTCAGGGTGTGTAGGTTTGTCAGACCCTCACCCGGTGTGTCTATGTATGCCGCTCAGCTTTCTTACAAATGGAATGGGGGAGAGTTAATGCTGACAACCACAAGGTACACCACTATGCCTGTTGGTGTGTGGAGATTGGGGTGGGGGTAGGTTGGTAACCCTAACATCAAATTTCTAAACTTTTGTTGTTAATGACAACCCTAACTTGATGCATTAATGAATTTTGTTTTGCAATGAATATATGTGTGTGTGCGTGTGTGTGTGTACATATGTACATATGTATATGTTTGTGTATGTATATCTATCTATCTAGCTTGCAAAAAAAACCTTGTTAATGCATCAGTTAGGGTTGCTGTGGCAAAAGAAGAGGAGGGGAGGTACCTAAACCAAAGAATAGAAGCACTCTGGATAGGGGAGTTGATACCAGTCCATTCACAGAGGAAATGGTCCTGAAAGAACTCCTAATCTTAAGGTGAACAAAGCAATGGGGCCTGATGGGATTCACCCCAGAATTCTAAAAGAACTAAGGGGAGAACTAGTGACACCACTTACTACACTTTTTAACAAATCATTGAAGGAAGGATGGTGTGGTACCTGAGGACTGGAGGAGGGCAGATGTGATTCTCCTTCACAAAAGTGGAAGCAAGACAGAGGCAGGAAACTACAGACCTGCTAGTTTGACCTCAGTGGTAGGGAAAATGATGAAATCACTTCTGAAGGAAAGAACTGTTGAGTACCTAGAGGCTAGTGAGGCACAGGACCCAAGACAGCATGGATTCACAGCAGGAAGGTCATGTCAGTTGAATCTAATCAATATTTTTGACTGGGTGACCAAAGTAGTAGACCAGGGAGGGGCTGTGGACATGGCCTACCTAGACTTTAGCAAGGCATTTGACACAGTCCCATACAAAAGATTAATAAACAAGTTAACCAGCCTGGGAGTGGGACCCAGGGTTGCAGCTTGGGTTAAACTTTGGCTGAACAACAGGATGAAGACAGTAATAATAAATGGAGTCCACTCTGAAGAAAGAGGGGTTACTAGTGGGCTACTGCAGGGTTCAGTACTGGGACCTGTCCTCTTTAATGTCTTTATAGGTGACATTGCAGAGGGACTGGAAGTGAAAGTATGCCTCTTTGCAGACAACACAAAGATCTGCAACAGGGTTGATACATGGGGGGGTGGAAAGGAAGTGGACTGGATGAGAAGGGACTTGGCAAGTCTGGAGAAATGGTCAAAAGTATGGCAGCTTAGATTCAATGCAAAGAAGTGCAAAGTAATGCACCTGGGAAACAAATATCCAGGGGACAAGTACACAAAATGGGGGAGTACCAACAACAACAACAAAAATGGAAAGGGACCTGGGGGTAGTCATATCAGATGACTTAAAGGTAGGCAAGTAGTGTGAGAAGGCAGTAAGGAGGGCTAGGGGGATACTAGGATGCACAGGAAGAGGTATAACCAGTAAAAAAACAGGAAGTTGTTATCACTCTGTACAAACAGTTGGCAAGACCCCATCTGGAATATTGTATGCAGTTCTGGAGACCCCATCTTCGCAAAGACATAGACAGGATGGAGGCAGTCCTGAGGAGGGCAACTAAAATGGTGCAGGGTTTGCACCAGGAGCCATATGAAGAGAGACTAAAGAAGCTTAATATGTATACCCTCAAGGAAAGAAGGGTGAGGGGGGATGTGATAGAAACATTTAAGTACCTCAAGGGAATCAACAAAGTCCAAGAGGGTGGCATCTTTCAGAAAAAGATGTGCAAGAATAAGGGAGCACAATTTGAAGATAGAGGGGGCAATGTGAAGAAGTATTTTTTAATGGGGAGGGTTGTGGATTCATGGAATGGCCTTCCTGAAAAATTCATGGGGTCAAAAACAGTGGGGGAATTCAAGAATGCATGTGACAGTCATAAAGCAATTCTATTGGGGGATAAAAGGAAGTAGGCTGTTGGTTAACTAAGACCTGCAGCTTATCCAATAGTTTGGGAAATGGGCATACTGGGTGGGTTAAGAGATCCTTATCTTCTGTCAATGTCTATGTTTCTGTGTAAATGAGGCATTATTGTTTCACCCTAACACCCTACCCCTGCCCTGCAGAGACCAGGGGGGCATCGGGGTGGCATTGGGGTTGTCAATCCTAAAGCTCACTCCATTTCATTGTAAAATAAGCTAGATGGCTATAGTCTAGGAGAATGGGGTGAGCATTAGGTTTGACAACCCCAGTGCCACTACTGATGCCTCCTGGTCTCTGCAGTGCAGGGGTGGGGTGTTAGGGTGAAACCCTAATGCCTCATTTCCATACTTTTGTTGTGGCAACCCTAACTGATACATTAATGAAATTTTTTGCAACTAGTTTCCTTACTTTTTGAGATAGTATAATAGCATCCTTATTTGACGTTGGGACCTCAGGGTCCTTTAGACCCAGTGCTCCCATCCCTTCACTGACATATTGTAACAGTATCCTTATTTCTCAGTGGGACCCTCCATTGACGTAGTATAACAGTATCCTTACTTCACAGTGAGAACGTAGGGTCCTTTGAACCCTGCATTCCCACTCCTCCATTGACATAGTATAACAGTATCCTTATTTCACAGTGGAATCCCTCCATAGATGCTTATATTTATGTGGCTCTGGAAGCACAGGGACCTCTGGCCCCAGCACTTCCAGTCATATCACAGCACTTATCAAATTGTCACCATACCCATGTTATTACCCCACCTCATGTTCCTGGTGCAAAACTTTTTGAATCCCCACCGAAACATAACTCTGTGCAACCACAATGCCATTCTGCACCACAAGTGCAAATACGCATTTTGGCCATGATTTAAAAAATGACAGGCTGTGCCATACATGAGGTGGGGTAATAAAATGAGTATGTTGCAAATATGGGGTGAAAATATTGCAAATTTCTAAAGTTACAAGCATGAGTAGTGAGATTGCAATGAATGCCCATAACACAGACATTTTTTGAAATTTTGACCCCACATTTTCAAAATAGCCCTCCTATGACCCCACCTCATGAACAAGATGACTGTCATCACACAAATCCAACCAGAAAGGTGATTTCTCCAATCAAGCTCAAAATTACCTTTCCAGCACAAGTTGCCTAATGACAGTCATGTTGTTCATGAGGTGGGGTCCCCAAGATACTATGTTGAAAATTTGAGACCAGAATCTCAAAAAATGGCCAAGTTATGGATGAAAGTTGACCCCCCCATTGCAATACATGGGACTGCATTATCTTAGTTCCTATTGCAGTCACGGGTTCCAGCAGCAAGATGTGTCATCAATCAGCTGAACAAGTGTTGAAACAGGGACCTCCTCTAGTGTGTCAGGGTTGGTGGGGACATCAGGGGAGATTTGGGGAAGAGGGTCCGCAGCGGGAAGTCAGGTAACAAGTACAGGAGTGATTGGTGATGGACATTTTTTTCCACAGGTAAAATTTTTAAAAATGACAGCGAGGGATGGTGTTTCACTTTACAGGTCACAGAAACCCATAAAGGGTAGCAGGTATCACTGACCACCACCAAGGATAATTAAAAAAAAATCAGTGGGTGGTGAGGGAAGGGGTACCACTAGCACCAGAGATTTAATGACAATAAAAAGTGGCAGAATGCCACCATGCATAAAAGATATCTAAAAAAATTAAAAATATTAAATATATAGGATCGAGGGTGGGGAAGGGGCACTAGACATCAAAGCTTAAAGGGGGAAAATTTTAAAAAATACAGTCTTCTGACCAGATGGTCCCACAAAACTTTTGTTCCTGGGGGACAAGTTGGTGGAAAACAATAATTGTTCACCATCTTGTTTCCTCATTTGCCAGCCATTTCCGTCACTGGTCAACAAGGAAATCAGCTGTCAAACAAGGATTCCCAGTCTGGACATCTAGTCAAGACATTTTCATGATCAGATGGCCAGACAGGAATCCTTGTCTGCCAGTTAAATTCCTTGTTCACCATCCTGATTCATCACTGGTGAACAAGGATCCCCAGTCTGGCCATCTGGACATGAAAAATGTCCGACCAAATGTCCAAACCAGGGATCCTTGTTCGCTAGCCGATTTTCTTGTTTGCCAGTGATGAATCAGGATGGCAAGCAAGGAATTTAGCAAGTGATGAACAAGGATTTCAGTGATAAAAAAATGTTTCTGGGGGCATGCAGAAAGCACACAACACAGCTCATTAACTCCTAATGAGCAGAAATCACACTTTGATGTGTGAGACAGACTTCCTTGGGCAGAGTTATGAGACTTTTTCAACGGAAAATGAAAAAACAAGATGGTTGCTGATGACCAAGGATTTTTTTATGGTGAATGTGGATTGGCCCCTGGCAAACAAGGAATAGCCCCTCACGAACAAGGATCCTTGTACATACTGTGCAGCTATCCTGAAAAATTAAAATATAATTGAAAATAATGGGACCTTAAAAATGTTATAACGTTTGAATGGATTAATATTTTTTCACCAAATAAAGGGTGATCTGTTCTGTCTCAAAAATTCTTTCTACCATAAACATTTCAGACCAACATTCCACATCATCTCCCCACACAGCGTGATGAGAAAAAAACTACAAAAAGTGGCAAAATCTAAGGTTTTTCACTGTCAGTATCTCAGAATCCACAAATCCAACTGGAACGAAACTTGGCACATCAAGAGATCTACCCCAGGAGACAGTCTATGCAGACCTTTGTGCAAATCCATTGAAGAGTTGCAAAGTTATTAAAGTGCAAACTTTCAGGCTTAACATAGAAACTGCTACTCAACCTTAACTATAGTGGCACTATGGTTAGGGCTCAATGATCACTTAAACCCCAAACTATGCACTTTAATAACTTTGCAAATGTTTTACTGGTTCACCTGAACTTTTGCATTCCTGTCTGGTACCATATAACTCTGGATCTGGCAAGTTTCATTCTGGTTGGATGTACAGGTGCAGAGTGATGGATTGTCACCAAATGTGAAACAAAAAACACCTTTTTGTAAATTTCTTTGTCACACCATTTTTTCAAAACTGCTTGGCAGTTTGCTTTGAAATGTTCAGGGTGTATGGGGTCTGGGTCACAGATGTGCTTTTTGAAGGTTTGGTGAAAAAGTATTAATCTGTTCAAAATTTATTAAAATTTCAAGTTTCCAAATATTTTCTATGGGAAAAATTAGCTGTTCCATGCAAAATTACCATTCTCTTTCACGAAAGTGCCATTCTCTTTTGCAAATGGGGGAAGATATTTTATGCTTCAGCCATCTTGTATTCATTTAGCGATGTGGAAAAAAGGGTATAATTCAAAACATTCTGTCCCTTGGTAAACAACAACAGTTGTATTTATCTAATCAGGGCCTGAGGAACATGATTCTGGCATTACTTTTTTAAAATAATGTCCAGAAATATGTTTTTGGGGTTCAGAATTTGGTAGTGCCACAAATTTGTGACACTAGCTTTGCCAAAATGCTGCAAATTGTAGCAATACCTTTTTTGAAAATGTTGCAAATTGCTGCACTGTCCCAGGTGTTGCATGACAGTATGGGGTGGGGGGGTCCTAAAGCCATCCCTGTACATTTTCAGGCCAGACAGATCCCAGAATCTGATTCCTTGGCCCCCATTTAGGTAAACTGCTGTTGGTGTTTACCTAAGAAATGCATTTTTTCCCCTTTCATTTACTGTAAGGGGAAGGGGGCAGAGGAATGTTAATATTAAAAATGTTAATATTCTTGCTTATGGGCAGACTGGATGCTTGTAGCAGTCCGTAAGGATTAATTGCCCCTTGCATGTATGCCCAGATAGTATTTTTCTTTCTTATTTGGCAGCCTCATATTAGCATTCCTATTCAAAGTGGATCAATTCCAGCAAAATTAGAAAGGTACCTGTTGTGTAATGACCCCCGTTTTCAAGCGCTATATGCAGTTCTGGTGATCAACTTTTCAGACCTGGCTGTGCAGAGCTTGAGTGCATACAAGTCATGATAAATTGTATATAGAATACTTCAAAATTCTTTAGAGAACAGTCATCTACACTGCCCTGTACCACAAAAGATACACAGGACCATCTGAGAAAGAGAGGGGGACAGAGCACAATAATTGAAGTTGTGTAAACAGACTCACTGGAGCTCCATACGGCACAAGGTGTGGCATGCAGACCATTATAGTGAACAAAGAATGCACCTGGCAGCATACCTCTCAACTGTCCCTGATTTTCAGGGACGTCCCTGATTTTACCTCAAAATTTAACTCTGTCCCTCGTAAAATTTCTGTTTTTGTGACCGAACAGTGGGGATTGTAAGCATAAAATAATGTTAAACATTAAAGTTACAGACTAGTTCTTCATCAGAAAATGCTTCTTACACTAATTCCCTTATTCCTAACAGCTTTCTGAGTGAATATTACCAATTTTTAAGATGTGTCCCTGATTTTAGGTCTCAGTCCCTGATTTTTTTAAGCCTTGTCCCTGATTTATGAGGTAAGAGGTTGAGAGGCATGCCTGGCAGAGAAGCTACTTTACATAGCATTTACCTACCAACTGAGTCACATTGGTTGTACAAAATAACATTGTGTTTGGGTGGGGGCTGGTTCAGGGTATTCACACTGTCCTCTCCAGATGTCATCAATACTGAAAGCATATAAATGAATATCTGTATTTTAAAACACAATGTGACAATGGAGTTTGCCCTTTAAGGAGCAGACCAGGTTGTCCTGGTGCACCCCTTCCTTTTCCATCAGGATGGTGCGCTCAGAAGAGGAGGGGGAAGGAAGGGGAGGGGACAAGGGATAGAACAATGGTCAGGCAACAGAAAGGGGAGGGGCAAGTGGAGGTACATAAGGGACAGCACAGAGGTGCTCAGCCACTTTTTGCTGGAGTTTTGATTTTTTAACTACATCAGAACTACATCGCGTCAGATTGGCAACTAGGATCTTATTGGGGAGCTGAGGTTCGTGCACTACAGACAAGAAGGTAGGGCAAGAAACAAGTTGGAGTTATAAAAAAAAGAAATGGCACTGTGTAGGGATGCATGTAGAGAAGGAATTGTGTGGAAAAGTCCAGGTCCAGAAGGACTGATTTATAAGCTTTGCACAGGCAGATGCTAGCATTGGTTGCCTGAGGAGAGTATCACTCATGGTAGGCAACTGAGCCATGGGGGGGAAGTAGTAGAAGGCTGTACAACATGGGACAAGTCTGGGACACCATGTTAAGAAAGGCTGTGCCTTGTGTGATGGCAGAGGGAGGTTTCCCTAGCAAGGGTGGGCGTCATAGTGTCCAAGGGTCAGCTTGCCCTGGTAATGCATCCCCTGTTTATGATGGTTTGGGGACTCACAAGAGAATTGTGGGCAGAAGGAGAGTAGGGTGGGCGAGATGTGGGGTTAGGAGGTAGAGGAGCAAGCATGTAGAAGCACCTGCATGTGACAACACGTGGTGTGATGTCAGACGCCGCGGGCGCATTGCAGTGTGAGGCAGCACCTTTCAGAAGTGCATGGTGCAGTAGATGGTGCCCTCTGGGTGATTTAAATTGTGTTAAGCTGCTTTGGGGAGAATCAGCAGAGGAGCAAGCAGGTAGAAGCACCCACGAGTGATGACCACGTAGTTGTGATGTCAGATGCCGTGGGTGCATTACAGTGGGATGCAGCGCTTTTCCAAAGCACATGGCACAGTAGATAGTGCCCCTCTGGGCAATTTTAATTTTGTTAAGTTGCTTTGGGGAGAATAGGCAGAGGAGCAAGCAGGCAGAAGCACCCGTGAGCGACGACCATGTGGTTGTGACATCAGATGTCACAGGTGCATTACAATGGGAAGGCAGTGCTTTTCAAAAGCACATGGTGCAGTAGTGGGTGCCAATCAGGGAATTTTTCAATTGTATCCAAGTGGTGTTGAGAAGAAGCACAGTCGGAATCACGATGTAGATTGAAGCAGATGGGCAGGCCAGGACAGCTTCCGGTTCTTGGGGGCACAGTGTTGGCGAGAGATAGCGTTTTTCTAACCGTGTGGCGCAGCAGTCAGGATTCCCCATGGCTGGGATTTCAGTGTTTTGTAAGAGAGTAGCAGGCCATGGAAGGGTAGAAAAAGGGCAGAGGTGCCTAACAGGAGAGTGCCCGTGAGCGGCAGCGAGGACAAGCGTGGCAGGCCTAAGGCCATTGTGGGGGAGGACCAACAAGAACACACAAAAGGGGTGATATGGGAGGCCCTCATGAAAAGGGGTGGGGGAGGTCTGGTGACCATGTGGGGGCAATGGGTCGGGAGGGAGGGGGGGCGGGGCGAGGACAGAACAGGCTTGGAAGGCCTGCAACCAGAAGCATGTGAGGGCACATGGGGAGGACAATTTACAGGCCAGGAGGCCGCAAGACAAAGCACAATGAGGCAACCTGGCCATCAGTGATCAGAGGCCAGCTGAGGGGGTGCAGAAAGGAAGGCTAGGCCTGACAGGCCAGGAACATGTGGTGGAGGCCTCGGGGGGGCAGATTAGCAATGTTTGGGCCTCCCTGGGGAAAGGGGGGTGAGCGCTTAGGCAGGGAGGTTGCATGACACCCCCAAAACTGGTACATGTGGGGAGGAGTTGTACAGGCCTGGAAGGCCACAGTAAGTGGCACATGAGGTTTAGTGGCCATGAATACAGACTGGGGGGCCACACAAAGGGAGTTTTTTTGGCATTACTTGCCAGGGATGGGGAGGAAAAACTAGGGCATAATGTCGGGTCAGCGGTATAAAAGGGGGGATAAGCAATTCAAGGGACAGGAGCGCAGTTTAGTGTGGAAGAAGACACGTTTGGCTATTGGTCGGGAGGTTTCGGGAAGCAGACCTGGCCCTGTGTGAGACTGTTACAGGCAGGCTTTTAATAATGGGATTTTCTTGTCCTTTTCTTCAGTTATATCTCACAGGAGCAAGAAGGAATGAACATGGCACCAAGGAAGAGAAGGCCTTCGAAAGAGGATGCCTACAGGGCAATAGTGGAACTAGCGGAGAAAGCTAATGGAATGTAGGAACTGGTGGAAGGTGAAGAGCCTGGGAGATCGGGGAGAAAAGGAAAGTGGGAAAGCAAAACGGTGGCAGAGGGAAATGGGTAGCTTAGCCATGCAGCCCAACCAGGGTACAGACACCGACAGTGACGCCTACCAGGGTGGCTAGCCCAGTACCTCTGCAGCCCTTTGACCCGGTACCATCAGTCCCTCCCCTGAACCAGGTTGGGGTTCCCATAGTGGAGCCCAGACTGGATCCCCAGTGCACAGCGGTTCCTCCCCAGCCACATTTAGGGCAACCACCCCTTCAACTAATGGGGACCATGTTCGAAAACCAGGAGAACAACAGGCAGGAAGGAACGGATAAGGCCACAGGTAACTCATCTGACTCCATGGGTGACAACATTAAAGAGTATATAAGCCAAATTGTGTCGGCACTCGGGGCAGGGGGTTTGGGGCAAATGGAGTCAGCACTGGCTGAGATTGGGGTAGGAAAGGAGCAGCCAAAAGAAAAAGAAGGGGGAGTAGGAAAATATGGGAAAGGAACAAGGGAGATAAGAGCCCCAGGGATGACAGTGGTGGAACATGTCCCGTTGGCCACAAAAGAAAAAATATGGAAGGGAGAATATGTGGATATTTTCACTCTAGTAAGCCGGGAAGCGGCAGCGAAATATGAAGAAACAGAAAATATAGGTAAGAGTGAAATGGCAGCAGCGGTAGTTTTGTTAGCGAAAAAGGAGGAGGACAAATTCACTAAAGGGAAGACTTGGGAAGGATGGTTTGTAGGTTTTGCCACATTCTCAGCAATCGTGTTGGAGAAGAGGCCTAAGTTGTGTATCCCACTCATTACATATTCATTGATAATCAGGAAAGCGAAAGCGAAGGGGGGAGTGGGGTGGATATACTATGACAAATTCTTTCAGCAGAGAATGGCGACATATGGGGATGTAAGATGGGACACGAAACAACTAGTCCTGTGGACAGACTATGTAACTGATCAGTCCACGCCTGAGAGAGAGCTTGGGAGAAAAGGTGCTGCACCACAGAGGTGTTGCTGGCCCACAATAGGGCCTTTTGCTCCTGACCACAATGCCGTTTCTGGCACGCATGTTCGAAATGTGGGGGATCACATCCAGCAAGCAGGTGCAGGATGACATGGGTCCAGGGAGCCCAGGGACATGGGGGGCAAGGGTCAGGCCAACAGATTTTTCGGGAAGGGCAGGGATATAAAGGGCAGACATGAAATAGAGGGGGGAGGGGCAGGGGACATGCCAGTAGAAGGTTTCAGAATTACTGACCAGCAAGGTCAGACATAATTCGGAGAAGGAGACCCGGATGGAGAAGAAGGAAAGAAGACAAGGGAACAATTGAAAGAAGCTAGAACCCCCAACAGGATAGAGGCATGGAAAGAATGGCTAGACAGATACCCGAATAGGAAAACAGCAGAGATGATTAAAAAAGGTTTTGGCACAGGTTTGTCATTGCAGTGTGAGGGCCCAAGGCAAGCAAGGGAGGCGAACAATTTGGCTTCAGTAATAGGGAGGGAGGTAATGTTAAGACAAAAAATAGAAAAGGAAGAGGCAGCCAGAAGAATAGAGGGACCATATGATAATCCCCCATTGCAGAACATGAGGATTTCTCCATTGGGCTTGGTTCCCAAAAAACAGGAAGGGGAATACAGGGTGATTCACCACCTACCCTTTCTGGAAGGCGAGTCAGTGAATGATATTATCAGTGAGGAATATAGTAAAGTGACATATTCCACCTTGGAAGACGCAGTCCGGATCATCCGGGCAACTGCAGATGCATGGATAGCAAAGACAGACATCAAGTCTGCTTTCAGATTACTTCCAGTTAGGAGAGAGGACTGGGACCTTTTGGGTTTTAAAGTCAGTGGACAGTACTATTTTGACAAAGCCATGCCCATGGGTTGTTCTATAGCATGTGCGACATTCGAAGCCTTCAGCACATGTTTGCAGTGGATATTTCAGGAAAAATGGGTATAGAGCAGTGATTCACTATTTGGATGATTTCCTTTTTATAGGCAGTGGGAGAAGAGAGACAGAAAAAATGCTAGCCAGCTTCCAGGAGCTGTGTAAAGAACTAGGGGTTCCTTTGGCACCTGAAAAAACAGAAGGGCCCAGCAAAGTTATAGAATTTCTGGGGATTGAGATAGATGCTCCGGGGGAAATATTTCAGCTGCCAGACAAAAAAGTGAAAAAACTGAAGGAACTGATTCAGATACATACCAGTAGAAGAAGAGTACAACTAAAACAGGTACAACAAATATTGGGACATCTGAACTTCATGTGCAGGACTATCGGGCCAGGGAGAGCTTTCACCAAAAGGTTAGCAAGGGTTACAGCCAGAGTGACCAGACCACACCATTGGGTAGACATGACAAAGGGAATCAAGGAGGATTTTAAAGTATGGGAGGAATTCCTCAGGGACTATAATGGCTGCTCCTTCTGGCAGGAGGAATGGGTGTATAACACAGACCTCGATCTTTACACAGATCCAGCTGGGGGCCTAGGCATGGGGGGCTATTTGAGGAGCAGATGGTTCACAGAACCGTGGCCCATAGACTGGGTGAGAGATGGTAAGGTAAAATATATAACATTGCTAGAAATCATGCCTATCTGGGTGTGCGCCCTGGTGTGGGGGGAGGAATTACGGGACCAGAAAGTGACATTTTGGTGTGACAACAGAGCAGTGGTAGAGGTCCTAAACAGCAGGGGAGCCAGGTCAGACATGGTCATGCAAGTTTTGCATCTTCTGGTGCTAAGGACATTGCAGTTGAACATGTCATTCAGAGCAAAACACATAGAAGGGGTACACAATACCCTGGCTGACAGCCTTTCCCATCTGCAGCTGGATCATTTCTGGAGCCTGGCACCAACAGCGGAGGAGCAAAAAACACCCATACTAATGAACATCTGGGAAGTTGGCATGAAGGAGCAGAACTGTTGTTTCACAGCTCATGGGCACCTCAGACTCTGAGGGTCTACGATAGGGCCTGGCGAGTCTTTCAAACATTCAGGGCAACACACCATATGGAGGTAAGTAGGCCAGTGACAGAAGAACAATTGGGAAAGTTCACCATAGAGCAATGGAAAAAGGAACAGCCCACACCACAATGGGGGTCTATTTGGCAGGGATTAGTGTTATCTGCAGTCTAAAGGGATGGAAGAACCCGACAAAGTCATTGTTCATTAGAAGGATGATGCAGGGGTGGGGTAGGTTAAAGCAAGGATCAGTGGACAGTAGAAGACCAATAGGAGAACAGTGGCTAGCAAAACTAAAGGAGGTGCTGCCGGCAATATGTAGATCAAAGACTGAGGCCCAGCTATTTCACACGATTTATGTGGTAATGTTTGCAGGGGCCATGAGAGTGAGTGAGGTGGTAGGCCATGGCAAAAAAGACAAGAACGGGGGATTAGAATGGGAAGACATAAGCTGGGGGATGAAAGAGATACAGATCAGGATTAAGAGGTTGAAGACAGATCAAAGGGGATAGGGTTGCGTGGTGACACTGAAGAAGCATGGAGAGGGCGCAGTGTGCCCAGTGCAGGCTTTGTGGGCTTTCGCCGCAGAGCATGGGACCAGAACAGGGAGATTATTTGTGCATGGTGATGGCAGAAGGGTCACAGGTTATCAAGTCACAGTATTGCTCAAAAAAGGCATGCAATTCCTTGGGGGAGGATCCAGTTAATTATTCATCCCATTCCTTGCAGATTGGAGCTGCCTCACAGTGGGCAGCGGCAGGCAAAACTGTGAATAGTATTTTGGAAAAAGGACACTGGTGGTCTTCCAGTTATAAGAGATACATTCGGACACTGAAGTTTGGAGATTAAAATATTACTTATGTTTTGTTACAGATCTGGAGACAAAAATGGGGCAGGGGGCAAGGAGAGGGATACTATGGTGAAGAAAATAAGACCATATATAAGATAATTATTTTTGCTTAAACACCATAGGAAAAGGGAGGATCATGGAAGTCTGGATCTGCGGCCACTCCTATATTTATTGGGCAGAAAGGAGAGCAGAGAAAATGGTTGGGGGAAAGCAGCTTTGCCAAGATGTGAAGCAATGTAGGTTAGTTTGGCTTGGCATCTGGGGCATGAGATGGGCACAGCTGCTTCCTACCTTGAATGAACTTAAGGAATGGCAACCCAGTCCAGACTTAATTATTATACATCTAGGGGGCAATGACCTTGCGGGCAAGCCATGGGTGGACACATACTTGCAGATAAAAAGGGACCTAGAAACAATACAGCAGTGGTTGCCTAGGGTAAGCCTTGCCTGGTCGGATATGATACCAAGGAGGATCTGGAGACAGGAGCACAGTCATAGAGCCATGGATAGGGCCAGGAGAAAGATGAACAGAAGGGTAAGGACACTGGTAAGGAAAATGGGAAGACAGGTAATACTATGGGGTGTGGAAGAGTGGGTAGAGGATTTCTACAGGTCAGATGGGGTGCACCTGTCATATCTAGCCATAGACATGTTTAACACAGAAACTATGGGTTTTATAGAAGCATGGAGGAGGCATACAAAAAATGGATGATAAAAAAAGGGGATAATATAAATAAAAAAGGGGAGAAGAGAAGGAGTAGGAAGGAGGTCTCCCTGAGGTAAGGGAGGATAATACCCTAAGTGAGGGGAAAGCCAGTCATCCAATGCAAGCTTGAGACTGGCTAATGGGGAAAAAGGGTGGGAAGGAGGGAAGGGAGGGGGGGGAAGAAAGGAATAAGACCAAAAGAGGAAGAAGTTGAAGGAGAACAGAAAAGGAGAAGAAGAAGGCACTCAGGTTTTCACCTGGGGGGAGAAAAAGAGGAAGAAAGAGGGATGATCAGAGATTGATACATGGATGAAAATGAATGAAATTGTGAGAGATATAATAATAAAAGATGATGACTTGGAACATGGAATTATGATATATAAATAAATGAATTGCCAATCTGAGCACAACAAACAATGGTCTCTGTCTTTTGTGAAGGAAAGGGGGGGAATCTGGGACAATGGAGTTTGCCCTTTAAGGGGCAGACCAGGTTGTCCTGGTGCACTCCTTCCCTTTCCATCAGGATGGTGTGCTCAGAAGGAGAGGGGGAAGGAAGGGGAAGGAACAAGGGATAAAACAATGGTCAGGCAACAGGAAGGGGAAGGGCAAGTTGAGGTACATAAGGGACAGCACAGAGGGGCTCAGCCACTTTTTGCTGGAGTTTTGATCCTCCACCCACCCTACAAGACAGATCAAGAGGGAAGACAGTCAAGAAGGGACTGTATGGTAAGGCTGTCAAAGGTGGATGACAGACGCGTCCGGTAGGACGGTTGTAGGACTGCCAAAGGTGGATGGCAGATAATAATATGGTTTTTGGACTGCCAAAGGTGGATGGCAGGAAAAAAGGGGGAAAAGAGGGGAAGGAGGGGAGGGGGGATAGAAAAAGGAATAAGACCAAAAGAGGAAGAAGCTGAAGGAGAAAAGCGGTCTTGGTTTTCACAGTTACCTAACAGAGAAGGAGACGAAGAAGAAGGCACCCAGGTTTTCACCTGGGGGGAGAAAAAGAGGAAGAAAGAGGGGTAATCAGAGATTGATATATGGATGAAAATGAATTAAATTGTGAGAGATATAATAATAAAAGATGATGAATTGGAACGTGGAATTATGATATATAAATAAATGAATTGCCAATCTGAGCACAACAACAAACAATAGTCTTTGTCTTTTGTGAGGGAAAAGGGGGGAACCCGGGACAATGGTCAATGCTTCAAGTTTGGATTTCTATAGCTGTGAAACTAATTGGATTAATGCAGGCACAACCTACAGTATAACATGCCCAAGGTATTTCTGGATTGCCCAGATCTTCAGGGATTCCTGTACTTTACAGGGATTTGGATCCAGCTATGGTGAAATTATTCCCATACATTTGCACTGGCTATACAGGAAAAGGGGGTAATTTTGAGTTCCATATGAAATAATGTAACTGACAGTAACACAAATGAAAATTAAAGTGAAGTTATAGGAAAATGCCAAATCTGTGTGAGAGTACTGCCTTTCAATGTCAGCAGCATGGAATGTGTATCGTATACCCCTCACCAACTGATCAAACAAACACAACTGTCTATGTGGCAAAATAAAGCAAATGGATGTGGCACATACATTTAAAATAAAAAAGGGGTAGATTTGGAGAATAATACAGCTGCAGTCAGCCACTGGATACAGGCATTCCTGCTGTGTGACAAGATTTACCTCACAGCAGGAGAGCAAGGTGAGAGGTCACAGTTCACTAAGCTGCAGCACAGTCACAGTAAAAACTGTGCCCCCAAAATCTTTTCAGTTAAATAACAAGTGAAGTATGGATTAAAATAAAAAAAGCTACACAGTGAGTTACATCATGCCGAAGACTACAGACCATGGTAAGAAGATTTAACTTACAGCTTCATGGGGGGCAATTGATCTTTAACTGCCAATTATTTTATGTTTTATATACCGACATCAGGGTGCCCAGCCCTCATGTTGGCAGTATAACCCCCTCTAGTGTGGGACACTGGGGAACCCACTCCCAGTGCCCCAAGATATGTTTTACAGACACCCCCACACAGTGTGGGACATTGGAGAGCCCACTCTCAGTGTCGCAAAACATGTTTTATATTTCTTTGCTGACAGTGGGGTGCCCAATCCCCCTGTCAGCACTGTAAGTCCCCCCGCCAGTGTAGGACACTGGGGAGCCCACTCCAAGTGTCCCCAGATATGTTGTACTGCCCCCACAGCAGTGTGGGACACTGGGAGCCCACCCCAAGTGTCCCCAAACATTGTCACAGTTAAACCTGTAAAAATGAAAAGTCCCCTGATGTCTTTTTTTCCTGAAAAAAAGAAACTGGCCCCTCATCATTTTCCCATCCCCTACCCCTCCTAACCCTCCCACTGAGCACCCACCACCCCACACCACTCTTTCCCTATTCTTACCAATGGAGGTCATTGGGTGTCATCTTCTGTGGACTAGGATATGCCTGCATTCTTCAAAACTGAACTGTGAACTGAAGGATCAAGGTAAGTGCCTTATAATGTCTTTCAATGGCGTTTTGAACTTATGGTGATATCATGGCTATTTTTAGGTATTTTCTCACCATTTTTTCAACATGGCCTTTTCGGGACCTCACCTCATGAACACTGTCACTGTTGTTTCATTACTCAGACCCAGAAGGTGATTTAGCAGTCGCTGTGCAAAATCACCTTTCAGGACCATTTAATGAAATGACAGTGCCAGTGTTCATGAGGTGTGGTCCCAAAAAGGCTATGTTGAAAATTTGGTTACACATTTCCTAAAAATGGTCAAGTTACACATGGTCATTGAATGTTTTCTACGCACCCACATAACTTTGGTACTTTTCAATATTTTGACACCAAATTTTCAACATAGCCTTTTTTTTACACCACCTCATGAACAGTACCACTGTCATTTTTCACATCCTGCCCAAAATGTGTTTTCACACCTGTGGGGTGGAATGGTGCTCAGCACAGATTTTAAATATTTTACCTGAGGTGGGGTCATAAGAAGACTATGTTGACAATTTGGAATCAACATATGAAAATGTGCTATGCTTATGACCATTCATTGCAATTCTGCTACTCACACTTGTGACTTTAGAAATTTTACGTATTTTTCCCCCAGATTTTCTACATAGCTTTCTTATTACCCCACCTCATGTATGTCAAAGCTGTTAATTTTCAAATCCTGCCAACAATGTGTTTTCGCACCTGCGGCACAGAATGGCATTGTAGTTGCACATAATTACATTCTGCCTTGCATTTCACAATGTCTCTGTATCGGGGTAAATGAGGTGGGGTAATAAGATGGCAACGCTGACAATTTGGTCACTGTTGTTCTACACACTCCAGCCTTGTGCTTTCATACCTACATACATATGCGTATCTATGGAGGGATTGGAGCACAAGTTCCAAAGGACCCTGCACTCCCACAGTTAAATAAAGATACTATGATACTATCTCAAAAAGTAAGGAAATTCATTGCAAGAATTGTCATTAATGCATCAGTTAGGATTCATATTAAGGCAACACAAGTATGGAAATGTGGTGTTAGGGTTCCCAACCCTAACACCCCATCTCACTGCCCCATCCAACCCTACCCTACCACCCCACCCCACCGCACCCCTCCCCCACTGTCCACACACCAATATATGTCGGGGTGAGCCTTGGAGTCATTGGCCACTTTACTGCATTGCTTGACTTTTATTTAAAGTGGACAGCAGTTTTTATCAGTTCTCGCTCTTGTATTACTCTGGCACTGTCTGCCTTTTTCCTAGGTAAATTTTAATGGAACTTACCTGCAGAAACTTGACAGCAAGGCTTATGACACACAAACTGTGTTTCCGCAGATGCATTAGGCAGGTTGGGCTACTCATTCCAAGCTGCTCTACTAAACCCTCACTAATCTTGTCTCTAGACCTACTCTGGAGGACACTGTTTTTTTTTTTTCATTTTGAACATAAGAGGACTATGAAATGCTTCACCTTTCCCTTCACCCATTTAAATAGCACCAATTGTTGGTGACTTATGAGACTTTTCAGGGAGCATACACATGGAGTGCTTAGACTGACATTGTGGACTTTTAAGTGGACAGTTAAAGGATTAATAGTTTTATATGTACCTTCAAAAAAGAAAACTGTCCTTGATGTCTTTTAAATTTTTAACCTGAAATAAAAAAAATGTCCCTTATTGCCACCTTCCCCTTCCCACATCCCAATCCTTCCACTGAGCACCCACCTCTCCACACCCCCCTTACCCTACACTTACCTCCGGAAGTCATATGCTGTCATCATCTGCAGACTGAGACACATTTGCACTCATCAAAGCTGTACCACAAACTAAGGAATAAAGGTAAGTGCCCTATAATGTATTTCAATGGAGTTTAGAACTTATATTGATATCTTTTACATTTTTTTGAATTTCTGCACCAAATTTTCATTATGGCCTTTTTGGGACCCCACTTCATGAACATTGCAACTGTCATTTCATTAATTGGGTTCAGAAAATGATTTCACTGTTGCAACACAAAATCACCTTTTAGGACAGAATAAAGAAATTTCACCACCAGTGTTCATGAGGTGGGGCCACAAAAAGACCATGTTGAAAACTGGGTGAAAAAATACTTATAAATGGAAAAGCTGCATGCATTGGTATAATGTTTTCTACACAAGCACATAACTTTGGTAATGTTCAATACTTTGACTCCAAATTTTCAGCATAACCATTTTTTCACACCACCTTATAAACAGTACAGCTGTCATTTGTCACATCCTGTTCAAAGGGTGTTTTCACACCTGTGGTATAGAATGGTGTTTTGACACATATTTCAAAATGTTCACCTATGGGGTTAATGAGGAGGCATCATAAGAAAGCTATGTTGAAAATTTTGGATCAAAATATATAAAAATACCAGAGTTATGACCATTTGTTGCAATTTTGATATGCTCACTCATAACTTCAGAAATATGATTTAATTTTACCCCAGATTTTTAACATAGCCTTCTTATTACCCCACCTCATGTATGTCACAGCTGCCATTTTTCAAATACTGGCCAAAATGTGTTTTTGCACCTATAGCATACAATGGCATTGCAGTTGTGAAGAATTACATTTCTTTTTATAATTATAGTTTAAAAAAATTATTTCACAATGTCCAACAAAAAACAACAGTACAGCTCACAATAAAAGTGAAAAAAGGTACAAAACAGAACCCATGAATTATTACAATTTCAGAAACAGCAGCAAATAACATCCATGAATTAAAAAGCTTACATTCAATTCAAAGAAAAGGGCAGAAAATGGTACTAAGGAAAATGTGAACAACAAGATTGTGGTATAGGGCAAGGCATTCCATAGTTATAGCTCACTTTCTTTTTTGAAAATAAATAATATTCCCCTTTCAGTCTAGGCCAGTGAAAGGTAAAATGGAGAGAGATAGAAGAAGTACCACTTATGGTACAAACAGGGATTATTTTGAAGCTGATGATGCATCCATGAGCCCCAAATTTCTTCAGACTTGGCAATCTAATTAAATGCTTGCACATAACATTTTCAAGACCATAAATAAAATTGAAAGTTTTGAACCATTGTTGTAATACTGGGGACCTATCTTTCTGTCAATGTTTAGTAAGGGCTTTCTTAGCACATACCAACAAAATCAATAACAACTTGAACTGGTGTGGGAGAAGCTTTGGAGTGTCCAGAGGGTTATGCAGTAGAACCAATAAAGGATATAGAGATAGGCCTAGGTTGAATATTTGTGCAATGGTTTGGGAAACAGAAGACCACTATTGTTGTATAATAGGACAGATCCAAAAAATATGAGCTTTGTCTGCCTTAGTCTCTCCACATAATCTCCAACAGCCACCTGCCACAGAACCTTTTTAGCATGTGAACATAGCCGGTGTTAAGAAATAACGGGGCCTACACTTCCATGCAAACTCTTTTAAATGTGGAGTAGAAGAATGGGAATATGTAGCTGATGCATAACTTTCCCATTCCTCAAAACTACAGGTAATGGAAAATTCTTCAGTCCATCTGGTAAATACTGATAAAGTTGATTCCTTTGACATAGAGCAGAGGATAGAATAAAGAGTTCCTATTGGGTGTTCTATGTCAGTTCCTTTTTTGACTGAAATCAGAAACACTTTCAAAGGAAAAATCTGTGGGGATAAGCTATGCAGTACAAATGGTTGAGTGCGGATGTAGGAATGAAGCTGCAGATACCTAAAATGATCTGTATGGGGAAATCCAAAATTGTGTTTTTAAGGCAGCAAAAGTAAGAAGGCCTTGGGCATCTAGTATTTGATGGTAATAGATCAAACCTGACTGGTCCCAATGACGGAGAAAGTTATCAATATTATTAAGAGAATTTGATTGGTCCCACACTAGGGCAGTTAAATACAATCACTCATGGAGAAAAACATTTCTGATGTCTATGCCACAGCCACAGTACATCAGCTGAGAAGCACAAGTAGAGAAAGTAGGGAAGATAATTAGGAGGGGATGCATACAACATCCACCTACAACATACAGATCATTTATGGCAAATTTGATATCCTTCCAGTGGGAAGAATATAGCGAGTTTGATCAATAACAAAAAATTTGAAATAGACATGCCACTGCATAACACTGGAAGCAGGGAAAACCTTTGACACCCTTCAACATAGATAAATACAGAATGGAAGCTTGGATTCTAGGTTTATTTCCTCTCCAGAGGAAACACAGAGATTTTCTTTGCCAGTATTTTACATAAGTTAGAGAGAACATAATGGGTAAGGTCTGAAGAGTGAATAATATTCTTGGTAACACATTAATCCATATTTTTTCAAGCTGGTGAAAACAAAGAAAGAGGTAAAGTTGATGAGTGAGCAAGATCTTCTGATATTGTCTGCATCAAGGATTCAAAATTCAAAGTATCCATTGCTCATGGGATTTAGTGATTGCTATCCCTAAATACTTAATGAAATTTCTATTCCACCAAACTGGTAACATCTGCTGGATTTCTAATGGAGGTGAATAACGGAAAGTTAACACATCAGTCTTTGATGTATGCAAACTGGTTCCACCAAGTTCCTTCGACAACTTTATTGTCAAAATCCTCTACAGCAACAGGCAAAATTTCAACTGTTGAAGTTTCACCTGTCAGAAAATCATTTTTTTTTGTGGGGGTCTATGCCACCTGGTGGAACACCCCAATTTTTTAATAACCAACTCTAAGGTGGACTTGAATTGAAAGGGGTTGAAACACTAGTAAAACTGGTGCTGGTGTACAGTGGGACCATTACAGTGACAATCTTGAATTTGTCACTGTAATAGTCTTCCCTGTCATTTTTTCATTGTTTTGCTGGTGTACGATTCAAACGAAATCCCACGATCTGCTTGAAAGTGTTAAATATCCAAAAACCTCTTTAAGCAAAGATGTAGGATTAGTCAGGATTAGATGAATATCATCCATTAACAGGGCCATGCAATAATCCTGTCCTGCCAAGGGAAGCCCTTCTACTGAAGAGGAGAGGTGAACGTGTGAAGCCAAAGGCTCTACATAGAGAGAGCAAATAGAAGAGGAGAAAGAGGGCAGCCCCATCGAGTACCTCTGCCTAACTTAAATAAAGAAGAAAACATGCCATTTACCTTAACATATGCAGCAGGGGTCTGGTATACAGCTTGTAATATAGTAAAGAAAGAGGAAAGCCATAAGTGAGTAAGGCTGTCCAAAGAAAAGACCAAGCAATGTGGTTGAAGGCCTTCTCTGCATCCAGGCTGGCCAGAACCAGGGGGGATAGCCCATTGATGCACATAATCTAATAATAAAAGTTTGTGATACATTATCATGAGCCTGTATCTTACTGACAAATCCCACCTGGTCCCTGTCCAACAAGGTAGGGAAAAGGGCCTCCAATCTAAAAGCAAGAATAGACATAACAACTTTATAATCTGAATTCAATACAGAAATTGGGTGGTAAGATTCCAGTTTGGTAGCATCCTTATCCAGCTTAAGTAGAGCAATAATCATCACATAATTCCATGATGATGGGGGTTCCAGTCCTTCTTGTATAGATTGGAAAACCCTCAGCATCACAGTTTCCAAAGCCTCCTGACAAGCAGCTACCTTATAAAAGTCAGAGGGGACTCCATCAATGCCAGGGATTTTACCAGGTTTAGCTCATTGAATGGCAGTCTGTAATTCAGTAGGGGTGATTGGGCTAGTTAATAAAGATACCTGTACTGAAGATAGTTTGGGAAGTGCTGCTTGAGCCAAAAATGAATTAACTTTGGCTTCAGATGGAGTTGACAGAACAGAAGAATAAAGAGTAAACTAATATGCACAAAAAATGGAAAGAATGTTGTCGCTATGATGGGTAACCTTACCTGTTTGAGGGTGTTGCAATTTAACTACCATGGCTGCAGCATGATGGGATCAAAGCCTCCTGGTCAAGTATCTAGTTCCTTTAGGGAACCCAACATTTACATTTTTGTTGCTCATAAAAGAGCATATGTTCTGTCTTCAAATCCAAATAACCTTATAGTTCAGCCTGAACTTTGAGTATTTTCAACCATGCAGGCCTGTTGCCCCATATCCAATCAGCATGTAAAGCATGTAATGCTTGATAAAGCTCCGTCATTCATTTTTTCTGCACCTTTTGTTTGGCTGAGGCATGGTCAATTAGCTTACCTCAAAGGACAGCTTTTAAAGCATCCCAAAACATACATGGAGATATGGATCCATTATCACTATGTTTCAAAAACAAGTTTAATCTGTGCAACCAATTCTTCAATTAGTGATTGATCCCTAAAATAACCCAGATGAAGGTGCCAAAAAGGGTGACTAGTAGATTTATCAAACTTTAGTGATACTAATACCAGACCATGATCAGAATGACTACATGCTCTGTCTTATTTACTAGTCCCAAATGCTCTACAGTTGTAAAGAAATAGTCTAATCAAGTGAAGCTCCTGTGGTGTGTAGAATAATGGGCATATTCATGGGTCTTTGTATGAAAAGAATGCCAGGCATCAATAAAACCCAGGTGCTGAAGAGTACAATGAACATATTTGTATGCAGACGAGTATCAGTGAGATACTGACTTAGAAGTGTCAAAATCTGGATTCAAATCTAGATTCAGGTCCCCCACCCACAGTAACTACCCTTTTAAAGAGGACATCAAAGTAGAAAAAAAAGCAGCAAAGACTGTTTTACTGGATCCCAGGGGAAAATAGGTATTTACTATTGTTACCTCCCTTCCATATAGCAAACCAGTCATCTAGAATGAATCTGTAATGGAAGTCCTCAATGACATAAGGTTAAATCACCATAACAATGGCCAGAAAGCTGGGAGGCAAAATAACATTTATCAAAGACAAATTTTGAAAATTTCAAATGCTCATCTGGAGACAGGTGCATTTCTTGTAACAGAATTAAATTGGCATGCTGCTGGCAAAAATAGTGTAGAAGGTGGTAACGTTTCACTGAGTAATGTATTCCTTTGACATTGTCTGAGATCATTTTTAAACCTTTAGAGCTATCTAATAGTAAGACCTAGAAAAAGTACAGAATGTAAATTGGAGAACACTGGTATTTCCCAAAGATCCCCGCACAGTAGTACATTTAAAAATGCACCTCCTTCTAGCACTGCTAAAAACAAAGAATACTAGAATTATTTATGGCCACTAAATAACAAAATCCCTCTGAAGAAGGGATGAAGTGAGAAAATAATGGCTAATGGCTTGTCCAATAATAACAGTACTGCAAAATGCAAAAAACTAATATATTAAGTACCTGAGACTGAAGAAACAAGCTGTACTCAGTAAAATAACTGTGCTTAATTGCTTTACACTCCATTAAACATAGAAAGTTGTAATACCTCTGGATTTTCCATTGATTATGGAGAAATAAATAAGATAAAGTATAATATTGCAGATAATACCTAAAAATTACAGTGCAACCAGGCAGAACATTAGGAACAATAACAAATAGTAAACAACAGCATACAACTGGGAATACATTAGCTCCCAAGATAGACAGCTTCTAAAATCTCAGGGCTCCTTTGTGGTGTTGAGAAGTTAAGGAGCACCACAGGGGAATGAATGATGGTGAACCGCAGCCCCAAGTTCCAAGAGAACCAACTTAATATGGCGGGATTAGTAAAATAGAGGAAACAATAAGGGCTCCATCAAGGCAGCTGTGTAGTTCATGAACCAGATATAAAGTACTGGGCTAGACAGGTTGTCATAATAAATAAAAACTGTTTACATAAGCCCTAAAAACTGTCTAGTATCCACAGCAGAAAAGAAAGAACATAAAAAAAAAAACACATAAAACTATACAGCAACCTAAAGCTATCCTGAATAGTACCCAGAACAGGTTTATGGTAAAAAAAATTGGAGATATAGAATATTATAACAATGCAAACCTGGTATTAAGCTGCAGTGTTAACTACTGTTTTACTTTTCCCCCATAGTTATCCTGTAATAAGTATAGCCCCTAAGAGACAAATGTAAAATTCTCCTGGGGAGTGTTACAATCTCAAAATCTATGACATCAATCTAATACTGCTTAGAAGTAAATATTATTGATCCAAAAAATTCAGAGAAAAGAACCCCTCCAAAATGAATATTCTTAGAGCTACTGCACCCTACTTGGTCCCATAGTGTTCAGTGGTAAAGGAAGCTTCTGGAAGGCATAAGCAATCTCTGGGTATTCAGTCCTTAAACAGATTAATATAAGTCTAAGACTGCCCAGCTATACACCAGTGATAGCTCAAATTTTCCTAATTTCAAGTAAATCCCTCCAACCAGTAAGCTTGGCAAGTGATCTGATGTTCTTGTAAATGTAAACTGGATCAATAAGAAAAACCAAAAACATAGTGAATACAGTTTTGTAATCTCATGGTTCTGACTTTAACCAGCAGGAGTAGCGACTATTACACTAATCCCCATAATTATCCTACTATAAGAAAACCTCAACAAGGCATACATAGGCTCACATACAGTATAACAATAATACAACAAACCAATTCAAAATACCAAATCTTATTATTAACCCCTTGTAATGCTGATTATAATATAATCTTGATAAGGATAAAAACAATATGAACAGAAAAAAAGATGTAACAGGGAAAGTCTTTGCCGGGATTATCCATCAATCAAAACCTTACGTTCCTGCTTTGGGGAAAGTGCAGCTGTTCCTTTAGGTTCATGTAGAAGAAACCTTTGTTCCAGTCTACTGTAGATTTTCTCAACAAAAATAAAGAATCAAGAGGGAAAAGACTCCAAAGAAACAAATCAAATAGTAACAAAAACTTGAAACAAAGAATCAGATACAGAAAAGAAAGCAAACCAAACCGATCAACTGAGAACAGAAAAAACAGGTTACCAAAACCTCACAAAAGAAAAATACACAGGCTCCTTGACTTGAAAAGGAAAATAAGCAAATGACTGAACAAATAAGTCAAGAATGCAAATTGGCAATATAAGATCACTCGGTGAGCAACCAAAACTTAACAACTCAGTAACTAAACCAAACTTAACAAGAAACTGAATACTCAAAAACTGAGAATAAGGGCAAAGACAGAAATAGAAATTAAAAATAACTTAAAAACCAACATGGAAGGAAAAATGCTCTGGGAGCAATTATCCCTAGCTAAATCCCATTGTGTTCAGTGGTATAAGACGCTTTCAGATGGCACAAGCCAGCATCAGATATATAGTACTCAAATATCTTAAACTAATATTTCTCAGTCAGATCAACCTAATAACAGCAGAAGCTCAGATTTTCAGCTTTCAAGTAGAGTCCTCCCATCAATAATCTTGGAGCATGACTCAGACTTCTTGTAGAGAGGCTTTAGTATACTGCTTCTAACTGGATGGAGAGGCTCAAGACCATTTATCTTTTTGCAGAGCTCATTTATCGCTGGCCTCCGACAATTCCATGGGTTGCTCAGGCGGCATCAATTTCCAGCTACTCAGCTCCTGGGCAGCTGCTTAAGCATCCTCGAAGACTTTTGTACCATCCAAAGAATGGACCTGAAGCCTAGCAGGATAAGGGGTAGAGAACTTAATCGTGTGTGCTCAGAGGGTCTGAAGGATCAGAGCATATGCTTGCCTTTTCACTTGTAGTGCCAGGGAATAGTCATTATCCATGAACAGTGGGGCATTTTTATATAATATGTGAGTGCTCCTCCAAGCCCTCTGCAGAAGCTCCTGTTTGACTATATAATTGTAAAATCTCACTAATATGGAATGTGGACATCACTCTGGCGAGAGGGGCTTCTGACCCAGCACCTTGTGTGCCCTTTCAAAAGGTAGAGGAGAAAGGTCTGCAGTATCGAGGACAGAGGACAAGAGTGTTTTCACAAATGGGGCCATATCCTCTGTCTGCTCGACGCCCTTCAAGATGCCATATATATGCAAATTGTTGTGTCTAGCTCTCTTTTCCAGATCCTCCCATCTCTCAGTTAATTGCTGATGTTCAAGAAGCACTCACCCAAGGACCAGCTCCATGTGATTGATGTGAGAGTACGAGTCTGATATTTGTTTGGTGATTTTATTCACCTTTCCTTAGAGGGATTGGATTGAAGTTTTAATCTCTGAATGAATTGCTCGAGACTCTATTCAGAATTACTTTAGTTCCTGCAATATCACCTGTATTGTCGGGTCAGTTGTTAAAGAAGGCACTGAAGTTTCATTGCCCGACATGGCCCCTGATTGCGTCTCGAGCTGTTGTGCATTAATAGTACTTGCCAGGTGTGCAACTTCAGAGGTAGGATATTTCTTTTTTTTATCATGTAATATTTCATTGAAATTTTCCAACTTTTAACATATTGCCTGCATAATACGCAGAAGCAAATATACCATGAGATTCAATCCCTGACAAACAAAAGCGAGATAGCTAATAATACTGCCACCTTAAGGGATATAACCAAAATACATGGTAGCACTAAACTACATCAATACTTATCAGAGTCCAAGTCTCAACTGGCCTTCAGGAAGACATTTACTATGAGTAAAACAGACTGGTTGCAATAAACTTTAATTAGACACAGAAATTTGTAAGGATAAGGATTCAAGGAGAATATTACATTGCAGCACAGGCCTCTCATTTACTTGATGACTGTATATCAAATAGGTTCTCATAATTAGTTTATACCCAGTAGTCCCACAATAGAGTATCTGAGTTGTCAAAAGGACAGGATTGAAAAAGGAAAAGAAGGAGGAAAAGAGCTAAAAATAAAAGGATTGATAAGGAGCATGGCAGGAGTTATATGAAGGAGAAGGGGATGCCTCATATTTGGCGTACCACTCTAGGGTCGGCCTGCTATAAAGTAATAGGAGGGTTTTGTAGTGGGGGAGGAGGCACTCTACAGATGTGGGAATGTAGGTAAGTATCCCATTTCGAGTGGTAGTCAGCGAGTTTACCCCTGGCTGCTGCTGTGAGTGGTAGGGTATTTCTGCTTTCTTGTCTTGCCCCTAGAAGTAGGGATGCCTCAAAATCACTTTATGCTGAAAATGGTCAGAAATACCATAAATTATCAGGCTAATAAGGTGGCTCTGATCAGAGCTAGCATTTTGTTTATTTATTCTATGTGTTTATGTGCCTCTCTAGATGGCCCCCATCTAACCGGCCCCCTCAGCTCCGTCACTCGAAATTACCGGGACTTACCTTACACCCGGTCAGGGAGTGGTGCCTGTGGGGAGTCAGTCATCATCCTGCCACCGGTATTTTTTCATCCATTTTTCTCCTGAGGGCCCCAGGAGAAGGACATATGCATGTGGAGGTGTGCATGTGTCTTACAGCCCTGGTAATGACTCTCTTCTGCCCACCCCATTAGCCTAATGCTGACACCCTGCCTGATCAGCCTCCTGGCCTCCACCAGGGAGCAGCCTTGACTGAGGGATGCCACTCCACCACCCCTGGAGAGGAAAGCTGCCTGTTGGCTGCTCATCCAGCTCCACCCTCCCCCCCATGCTGACTTCCAATGCCCCAGGCTCGCTCCCGAACCTGTATTGCCGGCATGCCATGAGGTGAGATGTCTGGTGCCTCAGCCCTCTGTGGCACCAGGCCAGCATCAAAGCTAACATTTTAACCTGCCATGCTGTGCAGAGACAGAACTGGAAGTCTGCACAGATTTATATTTTGGCAGGGATTCAAACATTTTCTGCACTGGGTACATGAGGTGGGGTAATAAGATGGCTATGTTAACAATTTGGTCACCATTGTCCTATAAATGGACACACAGGGTCTGGAGGGCCCTTTGCTTCCAGAGCAACATACATATACGCATCTATGGAAGGATGGGACCCTGTGCTCCCACTCTAAAAAAGGATACTATTATACTGTCTCAAAAAGTAAGGAAATAAGCTTCTAGAAACTTCGTTAATGCTTCAGTTCGGGTCAAAGTGACAAAACTGAGAAATGAGGTGTTATGGTTTCTCTGTGTGGGGTGTGCGTTAGCATTCACCAGCCTAATGCTCACCCAATTCTCCCAAAATCTACACATCTGATCTTATTTACAATTGGAATGGGGTGAGCTTTAGGCTTCAGAAGCCCAAAGAACACCCCATACCTACTCTTCTGCCTGGTTTGGGAGGGTGGGCTGTTAGGGTTGGAAATCACAACACCTCATTTCCCAACTTTTGTCACTTTGACCATAACTGGAGCATTAACAATGTTTTTTACAACTTATTTCCTTATTTTTTGAGATAGTATAATAGTATCATTATTTTTACTGTGGGTGCACAGGGTCAGAACCCTGTGCTCCTATCCCTCCGTAGATGTGTATATGAATGTAGCTCCCACCCATCTATAGTTTTTGAGCTATAGTAAGGGAGTGGCACTGATAGTCACCAAGCCAAAAAGAGACCTAAAGGTCATCTTATCTGACTTCTTATCTTAAAACAATTGGTACTATTGTTCTGTAGGCTGGTGTGTGAAGTGAAAATCAGCATGGGGCTGTAACTGAATAAAAAGAACTGTAGCTGGACAGTAATACAAAGCAGTGGAATAGGCTAGCAGGATGCTGGGGTGCATTCTGAGAGGGGTTTCTAGCAGAAGGAGGGAGGTGGTGCTGTCCTTTTATGGCTCACTGGTGAGACCCTTCTCAGAGTACTGTGTCCAGTTCTGGAGGCTGTTCCTCAGCAAGGACATTAAAAAGGTGAAGGCCGCACAAAGGAGAGCAACTAAAATGGTGAGGGGATTTCAGGAGAAGCCATAGGTGGAAACACTGCAGAAACTCAACATGTACTACCCGGAAAATAGGAGAGCAAGAGGGGATATGATTAAACAAGGTGAAAGTGAAGGGTCAGTTTCAGAGAAAGGAAGGCACTAGTACAAGGAGGTATGCAATGAAGCTAAAGCTGGAAGATGTGTGGAAATAGTTCTTCATGGAAAGGGTGGTGGGTGATTGGAACAGCCCGCCAAAGGTGATAGTGGGGACAAATATTATGGGGAGCTACAGACATGCCTGGGATAGACACTGGGACATATTAGGTAGAAGAATGGGGGCTGGGTGTGACACTTATGATCAGCTAGTTAATGGTGACTGAATAGGCAGGCACAAGAGACAGACTCTATGTTTCTATGTTTCTAGGGTATATAGCTCAACCCAGAGCCCAGAGCCAGATGGTTAGAATGGATAACCCCAAGTATTGACTTTGCCTGGGGTTCCCAAAACACATGATACAGTCTCTGGCACATAGAGACAGAAGGCAATGACTACCAAGAGGCAGGGACACTGATTTGGGGGTTTTACTGGATCATCCAGTAAAATCATGGAATTTTGTCTTTCTATACACCGGAAAAAACAAAGTGCTTCACAGATATATCCTTTTTTTTTTGTTTAACAGATTAGTGAATGTTCAGAAATTGTATTTTTCTGTGAATTGTTTCCTGTATTATTTTAATGTTGCTTTATTTAATTTGATGTACTCTTCTTTCAGTCTGAATATTTACTCACATACCAAAAGGGCACACGGATGGAACACCAGTAAAAACTGATTTTGGTGTTGCTGACACTGGTGACAATATCAGTTTTTCCCATCTGCAAAATTGAATTTGTCTTTTATTAATGATGGTAAACCAATGACCTTGCCCAGACATTATTGTGAGGGAGACCGCAGAGAGAGACCATACACTACTCCTAAAACCTTATCATTTTTATTATTTTTGTATAGACTGACACTGAAGTAATTAAGACAATTGGTACTATTGTTCTGAAGGCTGGTGTGTGAAGTGAAAATCAACATGTGGTTGTAGCTGAATGAATGGAAGGCTTGGGATGAACTTGAGTATTAATGATTTTAACTGAAGGGGAGTTTTGCTTACAAAATACACCATTTACAGGTACAGGGCAAGAATAATATTCATGCAACTTAGTGTTGATGTTTTTTCTTAATTAATCCCTTGATTTTTTTTTATTACTAAAATAAATGTGCTTTAGCATAATTTATAATCGTTTTAATCCCGACTTTGGCAAGACCTTTCATTACTGCAAATGCACATTGATAACAATGTTTGATTTCTGTTTGGTCTGCAGCAGCTCTGCAGTACATCCATTAAGCTAGATGGAATAACAACAACAACAACAAAAAAAACCTGCTTGACAAAGAATAAGGAGAAAAACATTCAAACATCCCAGTTCTCCCTGATTTGGAGAGATGTTCCAGATTTTGCCTCAAAATCCCCCCCATTCTTGAATTTGTCATTTCTACTGTTGAAGAGCAGTGATTTGATTTGAAGAATAACACAATACTAGTCTTTAGCCCTAAGGTATCATATGTCTTCAAAAAATGCTTTCTGCATTAAGTGACATAGTGCAGCCGATGTCTTGAGCTGATGAAGCCTTATTTGGATGTGACACTTAAAATCAAAAGAGAGGCAGTGACACACTCACATCAGCATTCCACATACATTTTTAATAGTGGCTCCCTATTGACATTTTATGTTTACTTGCAGTGATCATGAACCCCTATTTAAATAGAAACTAGAAGATATAGACCAGGATTTTCTGAGTTTGGAAAATGGAGATCAGCCCAGCTGGGGTGGGTTGCAAACTTGGAAACTTTTCAGTTCTCCAAGTAGGCCAGTAGGACTCTGGCTTGTATCAGCAGAACTGGGTTACAAATAAATCTACTACACATTTAATTGATTGTCCTTCTATGTTTTACTGCTAAAGACATTTCATGATGTGGAATCTTTGAAAACTGCCATTGATGCTGAAATGTATTTTCCTAATAAATAAAAATGAAAACAAAACAGAACAACATAAAATAATATTTTCATTAAAACATGATCTTTTGACCTCAGACTATCTGTTCAGTTTGCATAGTTCTGTGGCAAAGCCCCATCTTAGCTTATGACATCACAACCTGCTTCCAAGGAAATGACTCTGGTATCACAAGAAAAAGGATATGAAGAATTTAGGGCAGGAAAAGTAACAGGAACTGACAAAGGCTAAGGAGCAACATGCATGTTTCCATGTAAATGTCTTCAATAATTAATACTGTCAAATGTCCAGAAGTTCATGTTTGAGGGTAATACCATGATATTTGAGTTCTGCCAATGTCAACTGTGATTAGTCTGCATGAGGCAGGAACATCAATAAAAAGTCATACTGTACTTCAGTAAAGCCAGGGTCTCTGTGTTATGTATGTAGCTCTCATGCACCACTCTCAGGATAGGTGTGAGTGCCAGCCTTAGAGTCATTTCTGCTTTCCTCTTGACAATAGCAAATGCACTTTTTAGAAACATTTGTAAACCATGTTCTGTTAATCATAAGTTGATTTTATGTTATTAAAGGCAGAGGGGACGCATTAGTATTAGAAACACAGAATGCACCTATATAACCTAAAACTTTGCTTCCTCCTGCCTCACGTGCTGCAGTTTCCTATCAAACCCCCAAAAATAAGACAGCTGGAGTCTTAATTAGACATAAGCAGGATTAAGACTTTCATTTTACTACAGCACATGTGTCATGGTATCAGATTAGGTTGCAGTAATTTACTACCTAATTTAGGACAACAATGTGCATGTGCTCATTTTGCTGTTTTGTATTGGCTTTCTGTGTAGTCAATATGTGTTACACTATGGTCAGACAAGAGAGAATGAGAGAGATTACTGAGTTTAAAGAAAGATATATTGAATCACAGAAGGCTGAACTCCTAGAGTTCTGGTTAACATGACCTATGGGTTGACATTATAGGAGAGGAGGAGGAGAGGAGAAGGAAGGAGAAAGAAAGGGTGAGATAGAGAAAGAGAGGGAGTCTTATTCCTAAGGCACCCATCATCTTTATCCTGCTATCTGTATGCTCTAGTATATTTGCATAGTAATTCAAATTTTTCAAATGCTTAGTGAACTGTGATTAAGCATATACAAAATCACACATGCCCACACAATGCAAAGCATCATGGGCTGCATATGCAAATCACCACAGAATGTTATGCTGGTTCAACTTTATTGTTCCAGAAATGTAGCAAGGCTTAAAACAGTTCAAGGAAATGCTTAATATGTCCATTTTAATGAGTTAGATGCATGTATGGATAACTAGGGTGCTCCCCCCCCACCTAGCATGCATTTTTAATAATTTATATCAACAAATCAGTGTTAAGCTTATATTTGCTGGCATGTTAGTTTGATAAGCAGCTTTACATTTTTTTTGTACAATAGCGAGCATAAATTGTAGCGGGGGGGGGCGAAGAGTGGTTTCAGAATGGATGGGTGGGGATTGCAAATGAGCTGCATGTGTGCAACCCTGACTAGGAATCGAGTCTCCAGGACAGCACCAATCAGAAACATTGTTATAATTGTAATAAAATGAATCCACAAGCCAGTTCTGGTAGGGCTCCCTACCTCTTGTATATTTGCAGTGATACTTGGAAAGTAATACTTACGGAGCACCAGTGAACTATTTAGATTTCAGATCCATTATTTGTGTTTTGCTTTATTTCATTTCTGCTCTTTGTATCCAAAAAGCATACACTGTTTTTGACTTTATGATGTTTTCTTGGCTTTCAAAAAGATTGCACATCCTTATAATAAGCATCAGTAAGTTCAATAGAGCATGCTGCAGATTGAGTCCCTGTAGTCCTGTAGCGCAGAAAGACTCCACAGGTCGCACATTTGCCTCTGAGTCCAGAATATCGGAAGGCTTTGGGTTCTAGGACCAACCCTGGAACTTGGATTAAATCTCAATGCTGACTGAAGTGCCACATGAGTGGGTTGCTGCTCTACTGAGTTGCCCCTTTTGGATGACAGGTTAAACTCAGGTCTAGCCTTCCTATTCTGGTGATTATTCAGGTGGATGTTAAAGATTCCATGGAAGTTCTGGAAAAGAGTATGAATATTTCTGAAATGTCCTGCTCAGATTTCTCCACATTCTCAAAAACAAAAAGCAGCCTAACATGATTCAATGTGTCACTTTGCATCTGTATGCCCCTGTATACCCCCTACTCTGGTTAAAATAGGCAGCATTGCTTAGTCCTCCTTTCCCAGTCAACAAATAACAATAAATAAATGAACAAACAAACATACAGCCACTCCATTCAGTCTCAACAGTAAAACAGCTATCTATAGTTAGTCACAGGCATTTTGTAATTCCAGTGTGATGCACACATGGAACATCAGTAACAACATTAAAAAATAATACTGTCTTTACACAAGAAGTAGCGGTGTAAAGGAAATAATCTGCAGATGTTAGAAGTGTTAAATTGTGGTGAGTCCACACAGTTTGTTATCCATTCAGAGTCAGTTGCTGCTTGTGCAATTCTATTTTCTGCTGGCATCAAATAATCCCTGACATAAGACAGTACTCCTTTTTTGGGCTCCCAGATATGGTGCAGAATATATTGTTGGGTCAATCCTGTTGTTTCTGCACTGTAATATCATTTTTGGTCCTGCACACTTTCTGAAGCTGAAAAATACATTGCTGTCCCATTATATATGAGCAAATCAAAAGTGATTACAAATTAACTCAACACCAGTATTATTATAAAATAAAGTTATCAATGTGGAGCCATAAAAAAAACAGAGAATACAGATTTAATTCCCACCACAGTCACTGATTCTCTGTGTAACCCCGACTAAATCACTTATCGTCTCAGTGCTTCTGTTCACCCTGCTGTAAAATTTGGTAAAATAAGAAGCCAAGAAATTTGCAGTGTTCTCATACAGAGAACACTGTGGAAGCACTTCTCTCACTAAGCTGGGCACCTGATTTTTGGATGCCCAGAAAAGGGCATTTGTGAGCACAACTTTCAAAAATAAACAGCAGAATCTAGCTAAACTGGTCCTGTTTAGATAGGTTCTGATGTTTGTTTAAAAAAATATCTGCACTTTTATGTATTTTCTACCTTTGGTAGTTGGTGGAAGAAAAAAGCAAGATTTGGCTCATGAAAAATGTATTTTGGCTCATAAAAAAGGATTTTAGTCTCATGAAAAAGGAATTGATCTTGTGAGAATGATTCCTTTTTCATTAGGTCAATCCTTGATTGAAGTTTATCCGTATAAAATCAACAGATTTCCCATTGAAAACAATTGGAAAATTAAAAAGTAATAACTTTGCAGCAGATTAATATTTTTCACCAAACTAAGCATGACAGTTCCCTTATCAAAGCTGATTGTACCATAAAAAATTACACCAAAATTACACACAGTGTGGACACAAGGCAGTGAGGAAAAAATGGCAAAAAAAGGTGAGTATTAAAGTTTTGCCATTATCCGGATCTCAGAATCCATACATCTGACCAGAAAGACACTTGCCAAATCAAGAGCTCTGTCACATGGGACAGTGCATACCAAATTGTGTGCAAATCCATTGATCAGTTTCAAAGGTATTTAAGTGGAAAATTTGAGGTTTAACATTAACAAGGGCAAAACATCTTAACTATAGGGGCATGACTGTGCTTATATATACATAGATACATAGATAGTGTCAGCAGATAAGGGCCTATGGCCCACCCAGTCTGCCCATTTGAGCTTGTAAGTTCAGTTTATGTTTTACTAGAAGTCTGTTGTCCCTTACCCCTGACCTCCAGAATTCCTTTATGTTTATCCCAGGCATTCTTAAATCCCGTGATTGTTTCGGCCCCCACCACTTCCTCTGGCAGGGTGTTCCACCTGTCCACCACCTGCTCTGTGAAGAAATCCTTCCTCACGCTTCCTCTGAATCGTCCTCCTCCAACTTCATCCCATGCCTCTAGTCCTGGAACATCTTTTCACTTAAAAATAGTGTATTCCTGCACCCTGTTCCTCCTGTAAGATACTTGTATGTCTCTATCATATCCCCCCTCTCCCTCCTCTCCTCCAGGAGTACATGTTCAGCTCCTTCAACCTGTCCTCATAGGACTTGTGATGCAATCCATGCACCATCTTTGTTGCCCTCCTCTGAACCTTCTCTACCCTGTCTATGTCCTTACGTAGGTAAGGTCTCCAGAACTGTACACTGTACTCCAGGTGGGGCCTCAATAGTGTGTTGTATAGTGGAATTATGACCTCCCTTTTCCTGCTGGTGATGCCCCTGCCTGTGTATCCCAGCATCCTATTTGCTTTACCTGCTGCCTTGTCACACTGTTTCCCTACCTTGAGGTCATCAGAGATAATAACCCCAAGATCTCTTTCCTGCTTGGTGCATGCTATATCCTCAACCCCAACTGATATATTGTGCCATGGTTTTTGTGCCCCATATGCATTATCTTGCACTTCTTTGCATTGAATTTCAACTGTCAAACCCCTGACCATTCTTCAAGTTTCTGCAGGTCCCTTGTCATTCTATCTACACCCTCTGGTGTGTCTACTCTGTTACAGAGCTTTGTGTCATAAGCGAACAGTGAAATTCTGCATTCTAGGTCCTGAGCAATGTCACTGATGAAGATGTTGAATAGGACTGGTCCCAGCACTGATCCCTGTGGTACCCCACTGGTCACTCTTCCCTCTGTGGAGTGACAGCCAGTTACCACCACCCTTTGTGTCCTGGCGCTCAGCCAGTTACCTACCACCACACTACTGTCCTGCCCACACCTATATTCCCCAGTTTGTGTAATAGTTCTATGTGGCACAGTGTCAAAGGCCTTGCTGAAGTCCAGATAGGCTATGTCCACTGCCTCCCCTGATCCACCCCTAGTCACCCAGTCAAAAAATTCAACAAGGTTGGTCTGACATGACCTCCCTCTGGTGAAACCATGCTGCCTTGGGTCCTGTAGTCCATTGACAACCAGATGTTCCACCAATCTCTCCTTCAGAAGTACCTCCATGATCTTCTCCACTACCGAGGTGAGGCTGACTGGTCTGTAGTTCCCTGCTTCCTCTTTGTTTCCACTTTTGTATAAGGGGACTACATCTGTTATCCTCCAGTCTTTGGGTACCTTCCCTATTTCCAGTGATCGGCTAAACAGGATATCCAGAGGTTCAGCCACCACCTCTCTTAGTTCTTTAAGGACCCTGGGGTGCACCGCATCTGGCCCCATTGCTTTATCAGCTCTTATTACTTCCAGTTCCTTCAGGACCCTTTCTCGTGTAAGGGGACTTGTGTCCATTTCTGCACCATTCTCACCCTTCAGACCCATTACCCTCCTCCTCTTCCTCAGTAAAAACTGAGCAGAAATACCTGTTCAATATGTCAGCTTTACTGTTGTCATCCTCCATGCAGCCCCCATCCTCCCCCTCCAGTATCACTATCCCTCCCTTTGCCTTTAATTTTTCACTTATGTACCTTTAAAAGGTTTTGTCCCCTCTACCCACTGATTTTGCAATGTGTTCTTCTGTCTGAGCTTTGGCTTCCCTTACTGACCTCCCTGCCTCCCTTTGCTTCTCCTGTACTTCTCCCTATCCCCTTCTGTCTGTGTCTTTTGTATTGCCTGAATGCAGTCTTTTGGCTTTCACTTTCTTTGCTACCTCTTTGGAAAACCATAATGGTCTCCTCTTCCTTTTCCTCTTGCTAACCTGCTTAATGCATAATTCTGTTGCTCTTGTAATCCCCATTTTAAATACTGCCCACTGTTCCTCAACCCCTGATTCCTGCCCCATTCCCCTTAATGCCTCTTTCAAGTATCTTCCCATTTTCCCAAAGTCTGCCCCCCTAAAATCCAGGATACGTGTTTTTGTGTGGTTTGGTTCTGCTCTTTCTGTGATTTCAAACAACAGTGACTAGTGGTCACTGTTCCCCAGGTGCTCCCCCACTGTTACCCCCATCACACTGTCCCTGTTTGTGAGCACAAGGTCCAGTATTGCCTTCTGCCGAGTTGGTTCCATGACCAGTTGCTTGAGGAAGGCACCCTGAAGGAAGTCCAGGATAAATCTGCTCCTAGTTGATGCTGCTGCTGGGATGCTCCAGTCCACGTCTAGAACACTGAAGTCTCCAACCAGTACTACCTCACCCTTGTCTGCCATCCTTTTGATGGCTAGCATCAGCTCCCTATCTGTTTCTTCCTCCTGGGCTGGTGGTCTATAGACTACACCTGTGCGGATGGCTGGTCCCATTTTCCTTTCCAGCTTAACCCACAGTATCTCTCCCCCATTTTGTTCATCCTGGATCTCTGTGGCCCTTATGTCATTTTTCATGTACAGTGCCACTCCTCCTCCCTTCCTCCCTGCCCTGTCTCTTCTGAATATGTTGTAGCAGGTATGCCATCTCCCATATATATATATATATATATATATATGGGATATAATGGTGAGCTGTCAGATAATTATTTATCTACACAAGTGCTGTTTGACCTTGGGTAACCTCACGAGTGGAGTAAGCCACGAGTGAGGTGTCTGAGGTCAAACAGCACAAGTGTAGATATATCATTTATCTGACAGCTCATCATTGTATATTTCATTTATGCAATAGGGATGCTTTCCATCAGTGCAGGAACATTTGGTTTTGACTGTTTATCTTTATTTTAAATGATAATTTCTAGGAGTTTTGGGTAACTTTCCTAGAGTATGTCTGCCTAGCACAGTGGTTGCTATTAAATGAAGCACCACTCATTTTGTAGACAACTTCTTGCTGAACAAATCTCATGCTCACAGTACTATGCTACCTTTTTCATTTTAAAGTTATTCACATTTGTTTGTCAAAAAAGGGAAAAGAAAATTTAATTTTGTGCTGTTTTTTGCTAATGATAAAAAAACTAAAGGTATCTGTAAATAAAATACCACTCATTTTGTAGATATGTTTGTGCTGAACATTTTTCGTGCTCACAGTACCACGCTATCATTTTTTGTTTTAAAGTTATTCACATTTGTTTGTCAAAAAAGTGAACAAAAAAAATTACAATTTTTTTTGCTAATTATAAAAAATCTCTAAGGTATCTATTAATGAAACACCACTCATTTGTAGATCATTTAGTGCTGAACAATTTTCGTACTCACAGTACATTGCCATATTTTTCACTTTTAAGTTATTCCCATTTGAATATGGTTAGTACTGCTTCTGAGGCTGAGCATTCTAGATGAATTCTGAAGAGATTTGTGACATAGAAACTATGGCCCAGATATTCAAAAGGGTTGCGCCATGCGCAATAGGGTTGTGCCAGCGCAAGTCCGAAAATACACCATTCTGCGATATTCGGCGGGAGGCAGTTGTGCCCCCCAAAATCATGCTGAGCAACAGTGCAATGATAATGAATGTATGCACAACTGAAGGGGGAGGAACCATGCATAAATGGCGCAGTGCAATATTCAACAACATGTGCCATGCGCAATAGGGGAGCAAGTGGAAGTTGCGCCATAGCGGAAATGAGCCAAAATAAAAAGGAACAAAGGAGAGGCACAAGAACGCTACAGGGAAGCCACAAGTTGCTGAACTATAGCCAGCCACACAGGCAACACACACACACATGGGGCAGGACAGTGAAAGGGCACCTGGAACCCACAGGCTCAGGGGAAGGTGTGGGGAGCCACTGTGCAGAAGGGGGAAGTGCCACACAGCAGGGAGGCCAGCACAGTAAGGTGTTCCCAGTGCAGGGGAAGTAGCAGCCAGAACAGCGGAGGGAACACAGAAACAGCTGCTGGGGGGGTGAACACAAGCCAGGGACATGGCCAGTGCCACCATCCAGATGGAGGCAGTAATGAGGGGGTGAGAAGGCAGGCAGCAGGGTGGCGTGGCCATGGAAGGGCCCATCGGTGGTATGCCCCCAACAGGATGTACCGAGCCCGCACCAGCTTTGAGCTGTATACTGATACGGAGATCGTGGGCTGGTACCACCTGAATCGGGCAATTCTGAGGCTGCTCTGTGAGCTGTGCAGTGATGTGATGCAGGCACCCACACAACGGAGCCATGCTCTGTCAGTAGAGACTAAAGTGACAGCTTGTATGTGCTTGCTCGCCACTGGTACCTTCCAACAGGGGACACCACAGGCATAACCCAGTTGGCCGCATCACACCACCTCACCCAATTCCTCAGTGCACTGCTGCCACATGCTGCAGAGTACATCCATTTCCCCAGCACACAGGCAGAGTGCACAGCAAACATACAGGAGTTCCACAGGGTAGCACGTATGCCTGGGGTGCTAGTGGCAATAGACTGCACCCATGTGGTCATCTGCACACCACCTGACCCCGAGGGGGGCGCATACATGAATCACAAGGGCTATGCTAACATCAACTTCCAGGTGGTGTGCAATGCCAGGGGGCGCATAATCAATGTCTGTGCCACGCACCCTTGGGGAGCACACGATGCCTTCATCTGGCACCATTCAGCACTGTGCCACAGATTCAAGAGTGGGGACCAGGCAGAACCACACTGCAGAGCACCATTTTGACTCTACTGAGCAATAGAGATGGCGCGGAGGAGAGCTGCCCAGTGGAGTCAGGTAGAAATGGCAAACTTGGTTGCCATTGTGGAGCCACTTCTTGGCCCACTGTTTGGTGAGGCACCCCTGGACAGGTCCAGGAGTCAGGTGTGGCAGGAGGTGGCTGACGCCCTGGAGGAGGCAACAGGAATGCAGCAGACAGTGGAGCAGTGCCGCCACAGATATGGGGACCTGAGGTCGAGGGACCTGGACCTCTTGCCCACCTGTGGGCATGTGCCAGGAGGGGCACGGTGCCATGGCCAGGTAGGTGCAACATCCATACACTTTTATCTTCCATATGGGTATCATGGTTGCATGTGTCTGGAACATGGGGGACCATCCGGTGTTGGCTGTGGTGGTGTTATCAGGGTGTGGGGTGGGTGGGTCTGGCTGTGTGGGATTGCACACACATGGGGCAGGGGGACTTTGCTACAGGATTGTACTGATGTTCCTCTCTCCATGTTTGCACCTTAGGCCCAGATGAGCAATGGCTGGTGAGGGAAAGGAGGCACCAGCAGTAAGACCATCACTCCAGGAGGGGCGAAGGTCCACAGAGGCAGAGGGACCAGCCTGATGATGGTGAGTGTCTTACATCCATGATTACTATTGCATGTTGTGTAACAGGGTGGGCAATGGGGCATGGCCACCATCCACCAACACCACTGCCATGCATGCAACTTGTTACAGTCAGCACTGTCCAGTGGTACTGCATGTCTGGGAGTGCATCAATGGTGGTCCATGCATGCACCGGGTACCTGGCTGTGCCACTGCCTTCGCACCACATAGCCATGTCACTGAACAGCCATGGTGGTGCTGTGCAGAACTTGGCCGGTGGGTGTGTGCAGTGGTCTGCATGGCTGTGTGCACCTGGGTGGGCAGGTCTTGCGGCCACGATCACTGTGGGTGGTCACACACCATCACAGAGGCATGTCCCATGGCTGTATGCCATGCACAGTGGGTGGGCTGCATGGGGCTGTGCATTCACACCTATTGACTCTGCTCCCTTGTCCTAGGTGGTCAGCAGCTGCAGGAGATCAGGGTGGCACTGAGGGAGATTCTCCGGGTGGCCAGGGCGTCCCTGGAGATCCTCGAAAGGTTGGACAGGATCGGAGTCCAAAGACTTCATGGCGGGAGGAGAAGCCAGAGCGGGGAGCAGGGCTCCCACTGAGCTATGAACTGCCCCTGATTTCCCCTACCCCCCTGGACACACCCTCACACCCTTCCTTCCCTCTACCGTTTGTTCACCCCTGCCCCTTACCCACCCCTATCTTGTTTGTGTCCCAACCCACAAACCTTTGTAAATACTTGTACATAGTTTTGTTTGCTGTTTTTAAATACATTTCTTTTGATATGCCTACTGTGGTGGTCTCTGATTTGCAGCGGGCTATAGGTGCTCAGCTGCAGTGGTGTGCATGACGTCAGGGGTGGTGCAGTCATGTGCGTGTGTGTGTGTGTGTCCGTGGGCAAGTGATTATGGTGTGGGAGTAGCTATTAGTCACTGTCTGTGGTGTGTGTGTTGTTCCCTGTGCACTGGATGACTATGTGCAGTTGTCCATGGTGCATGCCCTGTGTCCATGGTGCACCTGTCAGCCCTTTCATGGCCTGTGCAGCTGACACCCTTGCATGTCTGTGACCTGCATGGTCAGCTGGCATGTCAGTGGTGGCTGTCCATGCAGGACAGCCACTGTACCCATCACAATGCCGGGTTGCCTCCTGTCACTGGTGTGGTGCATGTCTGCCTTGGGTGACACTGTGGCCTGCGCTGTTGTTGTCCCACCTCCATGCTGTGGCTTGTGTGTGTTGCAGGGGATGTGCACCACTGTCTGTCACTTGTGCTCCGGGCAAATGCTGTTGGTGTACAGCTCCACATTGCCCTGCGCAGGGTGGCTGGCACTCCTGTGCCATGGAGGAGTGCTGGCCATGTATACACGGTTTCCATGGCCACACGCTGGGGGCTTGGTTGCCCTGCTACTGCGTCCCTGTGTTGGTGTGCCCTTGGGTATGGGTGGGTGTTTGTCCATGCACTGTGTTGCATCTGGTGTGGTGCATGCTTCCATGCACCACTGTGGGTGTCTGCGCTGGCTGTTGTGGCCAGTGCTGGGTCGGGGTGTGTCCTTGGGAGGGTGTGCAGGGTGCTGTACAACTGGTGGTGGGGTCCGAGGCATGCCCTGTCACGTGTGGGGTACCTCATGTGCCGATGCATGGTCGGTCTCTCAGCTGTACCTCGGGGGGGGGGTTGTGCATGGTGGCACTGTATATGCAGTTGTTGCATCACTGTGTGCTGCCACCCGCTGATGGGTACTCATGGTGGGGCTGCCTTGCATGGTTCTGTGGTGCACAGGGTTGCATTGTCACAGTGGGGGTGGTGGCATGAATGGGGTGTCCTGTACTGGTGGACGCTGCTCCTGGGCAGGGTGTCTGGGGGTCACAGTGCAGGGTGTGCTCTGCATTGGTGGGATGGTGTGGAACGGGGTGGTCAGCCCTCCTTGTGTGCTGGTCACAGCTTGCCATGGGGTGTGATGGGACACCATGGCCCAGCTGTGGGTTGGTTGTTGGTCTCCATGGGCCAGTGGTTATTCCAGTTCTCCCCCAGTTGTGCAGTGCATGGGGTGTGGGGGGACGATGTCTGTTATGCTGTGTGTTCCTCTGCCCATCTGTGGCATGGGTGGTGGGCCCCTGCATCCCTGGTTGTGCTGTTGCATTGCTGCCCTGCTGCTGGGGGGCATCCCTGGTTGCGCTATGGCGCATCTGAACTGCTCAGCTGAACATCCCTTGTTGAGCTATGGCGCATCAGATATGCTCAGCTTCACCTCCCTAGTTGCGCTATGGCACAGGTGGTGCGATATTCAGTCGTCGGCTGTAGGCGTATCTTGGCCAGTGCAGTTTTTGAATATCACGCCTCTTGCGCATGGGCGCAATGGACTTGTGCTTGCTCCTGCTGTTGCGCACTTTTTGGGCACAGTTTGAATATCTGGGCCTGTGTGTAAAAATGGTCACTGTATGTATAAATTTTTGTATACATACAGTGACTCAAATAAACAGATTTATCACACTGAATGTGTGCCCACCCCATTGCATAAAAAAAATATATATATATATATATATATATATATATATATATGCAATAGAGTGGAGGTAATCTACTCTGATAAATTTCTTATTGGAGCAATTATATGTACAAATGAAATTTATATATATAGTAACTATGTCATCAACCTTTTTATCAAGATTTATATGCCCAGTAGGTATGTAATCAGATGCCCCCCACCCAAGCTGGCCAGCTGACTGGATCTAATTTTTACCCAGTTTCTCCTTTTCTACACTTCAAACACCAAGCTTCCACACAGAAGATCTTTAAAAAAACAGCAGCCACTCATTTTGCAGCTTCTTCTGCCAAAACACTGAAGCTTGCCCACACCCATTCCCCCTGCTGCCACATTATTGGCTCACCTCTCAGAATCTCCATAGTGTCTCTTCCTCTGGCTCCAGCAAAACTCCATTCTGCTCTCCTCATAGCACAGGCCTAATACCCATCCCTGCAATGCTCACTGCCATCTCGGTACCTCCTAATCACTCCATTCCCAGGGATTGAACACAGAACTGGACACTAATTGCAGGATCAATCAGATAAATTAATCTAAAAAGAAAAAGGAAAACAGTAACCACAGCAGGTCCCTTGAACTCTCTCTAAGTGAAAAACAGACCTCCATGTTTGCCAAACTCTTCAGCCCTCCCATACACATCATCCCAGCCAATGAAGTAGCGAGCCTCAAACAGACAGACATACTGGCCCTAGCAACAGAAATTGTATGCCTAACAAGCCACTTCAAACAGCATACTAACATGCAGAACTTCCTCTACATTTTATTAAAGAAAACCTCCAAAATAAAATAAAAAACAAAAATCAAAACTGCACCAGAAAATGGAAACCCCAGTTGCATAAATGGAATATGCAGTGGGCAACTCATTGAATAAATGATTTATGTGGATTTTAGCAGTTTGACCTCAGACATCTCATTCATGGCTTACGCCACTCATGAGGTTACCTGAGGTCAAACTGCTTTGTCCACATAAATCATTTATTTAACTCATCTCCATTGTATATTTCTAATATAGATCATACAAGGATTGGAGCGTTTCTCCATGGAACAGGCCATCATTTATTTCCCTGTATACCTGTGACTAATCTATCAGTTAAAAGTATAAACCTGCACTACTCAAACAATTACAGCTGTATATGCATACTAATCAAGCAATTAATGGGACAATTCTGATAACACAATTAACACATCATTAGAAAGCTAGCTAAACCAAGTAACAAGATACAAAAGAACCTATGAAAGACACACAAAATCCACCCTAACCCAGAAATCCCCCAAACTCCTACCTGCACTCACTACACGCCATTCCCTCCTTGCTGCAAGAGACCTTCAGGTACCATAACATGATTGCAATGGCAATCTCTACAACAAAAACAATCCTACTATATTATATTCAACAGACAATGGGTAGGGGTGGAACACTCAGACATACACCCATCTAGAGGGGTTAATTAGGGCAATAAAACCACTCACCCTTCAGGCTTGTGGTCTTTTAGCCCTAATTATCCTCCTTGATGGGTGTCAGTTGGCAATCAGTTTGCATCATGCTCCTTCAGCACCTGCCACCCCTCTTCCACCAACTCACTGTCCAGTGAATTTCCCTAACAGTCGCTACTAATGCAGGCTGCCTGACCATGCCCCATCACCCCACCATTTCTCCCTATACCTTATCGCCCTTCTTTCCCCACCCTTCCCCTCCACCACCGTACATAACTCTCTCTTGTACCTCCTTTCTTCACCCCACTGCCAGCTATCCCCCTCCCTCTGAACTACTGACAAGGCACTTTGTGGCTGCTTATCCACACCACCCACATAAAGTGTTTTTCTTGTTATTTTAACTTGTACCTATGTTTTCAGTTATTCTGTAAGTTCTGAATCCAGGCTGTATCGTTCATTGTAATGTACCTTTGCTTTCTCCTATTGTACTTTATTTTGCAATCTATGGTGTGGAACCTTTGTAAAAGAGCTTGTGCTCAAAGGTCTTTTCCGGATCACTAAATAAAAATAATTAAAAATTGATGGGTATACTTAAGCAATAAGGCATGAAATGGGGGCACTATGGTGGGATAACGGCCCACCTCAGGTGGGCTGAAGCACGAGGAGAAGCTGAGCACTTCCACCACCTAAGAAGGGCTGTTAGCCCACCATAACTCCCCCCCCGGACTGCCTTATTGCGATCAAGGGTGTAGGCAGGCATACTCACTGTACGTATTTGACTACAGTTTTGTTGAGTGTCTGTCACAAACCATATGCCTTTCTGTTAACATTTTCATTATAATCTGTAGTATTTGGGTTAGTTTAGGCCACTGAGGAGTGTCTCTGCTCAAACTTTTGTTGTTTAGGAGAAAGATACATATATAACCTCTTTAGAGATTAGAAGAATCATCTTTCAACAGTCTGATTTGTTTGGAAGGGGGTACCATTTGGAGAGGATGTGTACATTTTTTAATTGAGGGGGTGCAACTGTTGGAGACTGTGTACACAATGAACATTTCTTGCTATACCCCTGATTGTGATTATAAAATGGGTCCCTATCAGTGTTATATAAATAAATTACTAAAAATCAGTATCTCTGTTAGTTCAGTAAAAGATATCAAACCATTTGCTTCTGGAAAAATCAATATTTAAATTGCCAACAAATATAGAAAAATGTTTAAAGTGATTTTTCTACTTAACTGAGAGCAGCTACCACTCATATATTGTGGTAGCTGCCCTCATCGACAGTTATTCCAACCTGGTTCAGAAAATTAATATCTTCCCATACCTTGGTTATGTTCCTCATAATTTTTGTTTTATAGCAGCCAAATCATTAAAAAGGAAAAGAAAATAGTCCCAATATGGACACTGTATTGCTTATTGCTGTCCAGTAGGTGGCACCAGCTGCTTTAGTAGCAGTACTGAGGGTACGCTGTGGCTTCCCTTCTTGCAGCTTCTGGCATGTGTAGTGGGACCAAATGGTTTACAGTCAGGAGCCCTGGCTTTTCGTGCAGTCAGCCTGAGTGGTTTGTGGTCAAGTAAATGGCTACTGCAGTTTTAAAACAACCGATGGAGTTGGGGCCAGTGGTTTACAGTCAGGCAAGCAGCGTCTACTGAGAACAAGCTGCCTATCTTACACTCCCTTCACGGTTGAGAGGGAGCCATCGATGGAGGTGAAGGAAAGATCCAGACTGCTGGTCAGATTTGAAGGAGATCCAACTAATGCAGGGTCCCAGTGTCTCAAGGGAGAAACCAGCCTGTCTTTCTTTTTTTTTTGTAGTTAAAAAAATAATTTTTTTCTTTAGCGATCCATCTCGCATCTGGTCTGCTAGGTGGAGCTGATTGTGGTGAAGGAGGCAGCGCTATAGATCAAGAAATAAAAAATAAAAAAAAACAGTACCGGAGAGGAGATGTTAGAGCGGGACCGGAGGATGTTTATGACAGGGGAGATTGGAGTTGCTGTTGAGAGATACATGTTGTGCTGGGACAAGCAATTTTGCTTTTTGTAGGTAGTTGAGCATAGGGGTATTTCTCAGGTGCAGAGTTCTTATTGTGAGGAGCTTCTTTCACATGGGCCATTGTGCTGCAATAATGGCCCAGCTGAAAGCAGCTCTCGACCAATCAGGATTGAGCATTCATAGTATACCACTCTTACCCATTATTTATTTTATATTATAGTGGTGTGGTAGCACCACTATAGTTAGGGTTGAGTAGGTTGTTTAATGTTAAACCCCTAACTTTGCACTTTAATAGCTTAACCTCTATTCAACATATTTGCACAAACTTTTGTATTCATGGTCTGGGGCAAAGACCTTTTTTTTTTTAAACTTTATTTCTACATCCACACTCCGGGCATCCTTCAGTAGACCCCACACGGAGTCCGCCCTTCTCCCAGCCTGAATCCTTGCATCTCTCCTCGATCTCCTCCCTTGAATGACCCCAGGCAGGCTCAACCCCCGGTACCATCTCCAGGGCTGATTCCACCCTCCCATGGTGGTAGCCTCTTAAGTGTGAAGTGCCTGCCTTGGTGCCATCGGGTCGGCCTTGGAGGAAGATCCGGGGTGCTTTGGGCCAGTAGCTGGGATGTGGGCAAAGTCTGCCGGGGCCATCGTCATCTCACTGCCATGTGGAAGGATTTTTTCACTTGTTTGTACCCCCCTCCTTCCCCGCGGAGCCTGGCCAGGAAGGCAATGTCATGCCGTTGCTCCGCCCCCCAGGCATTATGCCCGAGCTGCTGCACTGGTGATCTTCCAGCCACCGCCAGAGGTCACTCCATGAGCGAGCGCTTCCCGTATCCACCCCCGGGAAGAGAGAACAGTCGGCAGATGCTCAATCTCTGTCCCTCCCCTGCCTACCCCCAGCATCCCTGTTCATTCCTGAACCTGGGTCACTGGCATGGCACGAGGTGTAGTGCCCAGCGCTTCAACCCTCAGTGCCACTGGGCCGGGCTGGAGGCAAAGACTCTTGATGTGACAAGTTTTGTTCCGGTTGGATGTGTGAGTTTTGAGACCTGTATAGTGCTTTTTTAGGAACAAATGTTTTTTTTTTCTGTTTGTCACCACATAGCACAAATATGGTTTTGGATTTTGGTCTGAATTTTCACGGTAGAATGGAATTACCCTAAAATGGTGCCTTTCCAAGCTTGGTGAAAAAATATTAATCTGTCTCCAAGTTATAAGGATTTGAAATTTTGGTGCTGCACGTGCTCAGTAGGGTATGTTGGATAAATGTGTAATACCCTACTGAGCATGCTCAGAAACAACATTTGAAATCCTTATAACTTAGGAATGGATTTTTAATTTTCACCAAAGCAATGAAGGCATCATTCTGGGGCTAGTCCTTTCTACCCTGAAAATTTCAGACCAAAATTCTAGGCCATCTGGGCTAGGCATATATAACAGTGGTGCAGTAGTGTCACTATAACTATGGTTGAATAGGCTGTTTAATGTGAAAACCCAAACTTTGCACATTAACAGCTTCTTCCCCATTCAATGGATTTAAACAAAAATTTGCATGCACAGTCTAATGGTAAAGTCTCCTGATGTAGCAAGTTTCGTTCTGGTCAGGTGTGTGGAAACCAAGATCCGTATATTGCCTTTTTAGGAAAAATCAGTGGGGGGTTCCTTTTTTTTTAATTTTTTTATTGCCATCACCTAGCACTGAGTTGATTTGGAATTTTGGTCACATGCTTTCAGGGTAGAGAGCCCTTGCCCCACAATGGTCCCTTTCATTGGCTTGGTGAAAAAATATTAATCCATTACCAAGTTATAAAGATTTAAACTTTTGTTTCTGAGCATGCTCAGCAGAGTATTTGGGTAGGTGTTTAATACCCAACTGAGCATGCTCAGAACTGAAATTTGATATTCTTATAACTTGGGAATGGATTCATATTGTTTCACCAAACCAATGAAAATCACCATTCTGTGGCTAGCCCTTTCTACCCTAATAATTTTAGACTACAATTTCAAACATCTGGGCTGTAGGTGATGACAAAACACAGCAAAAAAAAAAACATTTTTTCCTAAAAATGCACTAAAATGATCTCTAAAAAAAAATTAGCATAATAATCTGGACCCATTTAGTTAGATTCTGCAACTTTTTTTTTATCTTTTCTAAACTTCTAAAAAAATCTGTACAAGTGAAATAAAGACCCGATGCCTGATTATAAGAGTGGGTACACTGGGGTAAGCCGAGATACAGCAACCCCTTGGAGTATCTCGTGCCTTACGACAAGCGGTATGCTGGCTGGGATTCCAAGAGATGCCTTGCACCATGTCAGCTGCAGGCTGTGACAACTGTGGGTTATGCCACCCACTACGCTGCATTCCCTCCGACATGGTGCAAGGGTGGGTTATGGCAGCAGCAGCACCCTATTCCAGGAGGGCGGCTTCCGTAACCCACTAGCATGATTCTGAGAGCTGCACTGGTGGTGTTATGGTAGAGCAGTCCAGAGCTGCTCTAAGGGGAAATTGATGGTGCTATCCATCAGCTCCCCACCCCTTGGTCATGACAGTGATGCTGAAGTGTCCCTCATGCCCACACAGGCATACCCCTGCACCCCACCCACCGAATGTCAGGGACCCCTAGGGGTCTGATCTCCGGTGCACCCCCAGATGCCTGTGCCACCTGTCCTGCTCCCATGCCCCCCTGGTGTGTGCCATGGTGTTCTGGGGTGGGGGGCTGGATGGGCCACAGGTAGCGTGGCATGAATTGTGACATATGGGGCATCTACACCAAGCCCAGGGTGTAAGCCTCCACATGGCACATCCCTCATGTCACAAGTGCAGGGACCCTGGCACTCTTGGAATGCAGCACAGGGTCCCTGGCATAGCAGTGAATTTCTCAACTCGCATGCACCTGCGAGTAGCGACATTTGACTTGGAATCAGGCCCCTGGTTCATAAACAAGGCTAGAGAAAGAACCATAACAAAATTAACATAAGTGATATCTGATCTGACTGGGCTAATGTGGTAAATTATATATTATACAATGCGGTATGAAAATCCTGTAACCTCATTTGTCAAAACACATCACATGACCATGGAATATCCTGCAATAACCCACGGCTGTGAAATAGCATTTATAAGAAACATACTTAAACACATTTTAAATGTATTTCACTCATGGGTCCATTGTATAATCACGATAAGGCATTCCAGGGTGTGGGTTACTGGTGGATTTACACACTTCTTGTATGGTTTGCCACTCAGCTGTGCCTGATGACACACCACACAAGGCATAGGTAAATCCCCCAATAACCCACACCCTGTCATGCCTTATTGCTTAATTTATTGATGCCTGTACATTGTTCTATTGTTATGTCATCTATGTTTCTTGTATAATATGTATTTACTGTGGGTACATCTATTTTTGTAACTTATGTAACTTTTGTGCAAAGGACATCACTGGAAATGAGCTTGTCTCAGTTTGAGCTGTCCAGTTCATTATGATATGAATAAAAGTTCTTACTACTACTACTGCTAATTCCCATTCTGTTCCTTGAGCAAACAACATCACACATTTACTCCTCTCTTCACACAGGGCCCTGCATGAACAAAGCATCAACAAATTTTGCTGGCAACATGTGGCAAGACATACTTCTCTATCTTTGAAGAGTGTGGCACTTTGAGGCACTGGGTTGGAGCTGTACCTTGTTCTTTGGACTGGAGGCTACAGGCTGGGGAAAGGGTGAGCATTAGAGTTGACAACCCCAAGGAAGACTCCACCACTGATTCACCAAGACTGCAGAGATCCAAAACCCTAATGTTTTTTTTCCTTTTGCTGCTTGGGGTCTGGGGGTACAGAGTTAGGGTTGGAAACCATAACACAATATTTTCCTACTTTGTGGTGTTAAGATATATCAACTGGTGCATTAACAAAGTCTTTTGAAATGATGGGCAGACTAGATGGGCCAGGCAGTCATTATCTGCCGTCAAAGTCTATGTTTCTACGTTCTATGTTATATATAGAATAAATGACTGTTAAGTGTAGTATATAGAGATATAATTCCATTGAGAGGTCCCAATGAGGTCAGTAAGTCACAAGTCCAAAGGGCGAGTGACATAATGACCTTATTAGGACCCTGAGATGATTTAACTACAGCCCTATGCACCACACTTACCTTTTGTTTGTTTTATATAATAAATGGGTGAGGTGCCTTTTTTTGTACCCGAAGGCTTTTTTTTGTCAGGAGGCTTATTAGCGAAGGCTGTGTTTTTGTCAGGCAGCTTATAAGGTGTGCTAATTATCATAGAAAATTCTTAACTGGTTCAGCTGGTGTGTTCATTGGTGTGTTTATTAGTTTAATTGGTCATTAAGCACCCCGTAGATATATAGTGACTTGTTCTTATAAATCCCTGGACCTTAACCCTGTAGTTACTGACCTATTGACAGACAACTGGGCCCCTATCACTTCTGCTTCCTTCATTGACCTGGCTTGGGATTTCTTCCATACCAAATTCCTCACCATCTGGAATAAATGTGCCCCCATCAGGGGGGTAAGAGTGTGGTGTAATCACCTCCCTTGGATCTCTTCTTCCACATGGTAGACAGGCTATTACATCCTGCCTATCTTCATGTGGGAGGAGCTGGTTCGAGCACTATGTGTGAGAAGTTCAATCTGTTCTTTGCCGACAAGGTGATCTCTATCAGGGCTGGGATTTCCCCCAGTGTCTCTCGAGGGATTGTGGGGTCCTTCCTGAATCATGATGAAGCACTTCTCCTGTCTGGGTTGAGTCTGAGCCAGTTGAAGTGGAGGAGGTGGTGATTAAAACCTCGAGGCTGCAGCCAACACAGTATGATCTGGATCCAGATCCTACCCCCTTTTGGTGGAGTGCTTGGACCCGATTGGGAATGTGGTTGCTGATATTATCCAGAGTTCTCTGAGCAGTGGAGTCTTCCTGGTGTCCTTGAAAGAGGTGTTGGTTAGGACCTTGCTGAAAAAATCTTCATTGGACCCAGAGTGTTTTGGTAACTACAGACTGGTCTCAAACCTCCCATTTTTAGAGAAGGTTATTGAGAAAGTGGTGACTATTCAGCTTGAGGCACATCTTGCCTCCTCCTCCACTTATGAGATATTCCACTCTGGGTTCTGGGCTGGACATAGTATGGAGACTGCCCTGGTGAAGGTGCTTAATGATCTGCTGATGGCAAGGGACAGGAGAAAGTGTACCATCTTAGTTCTCCTGGACCTGTTGGCAGCATTTGACACTGTGGATCAAGAGGTGCTACTCGACCGCCTGCGGTACTGGTGTGGCCTGTCAGGAAATGTCATCAACTGGTTCAGGTCATACCTGACAGGCAGGATAGAGAGGGTGATGAGGGGGCTTGCCACATCAAGCCCAAGACCTCTGTCTTGTGGCATGCTGCAGGGTTTGTCTTGTCACCCTTACTGTTCACAGTGTATATGCTGCCACTAAGAGACATTATCAGGTAGTAGAGGCTAGGTTTTCACTGGATATGCAGATGATACCCAGCTGTATTTGTCCTGTGCACCTGGTAACCATGTGGCATCTTCTGTATTTAACAGCTGCCTAGAGGAAATCCAGAGCTGGATGTCTCAAAACTGGCTTGGACTTAACCCAGACAAGACTGAGGTGCTAGTGGTGGATCCAGGTCATGGTGGTGGGGGGGTGATTGAGGTGACCCCCATGGCTTAATGCCAAGTGAGATTCCCTTACCCCAACTATGCAGGCAAAGGATCTGGGTGTGATCCTAGATGATGGCCTGACACTTGATGCGCAGGTGTTGGCCATTGTCAAAAGTGGATACTATCATTTGAGGAACATTGCCTGTCTCAGGGCCCTGATTACATCTGAGGACCTGCCCATGCTGGTACATGCATTCATCACATCCAGGTTGGACTACTGCAATGCCCTATACCTTGGGCTATCTGGAGGCAACCTTTGCTGACTGCAGCAGGTGCAGAATGCAGCAGTGAGATTGTTATCAGGGGTAAAAAGAAATGAACATATTACTCCTGTCCTCCATGAGCAACACTTGCTACCAGTCAGGTGGAGGACTGTCTTCCAGATAGGGATCCTTACCTACAAGGCCCTGCATCATCAGAAACCAGTCTATCTGCACGATCTCCTGGTGCCCCACTGTTCGATCCAGACTCTCCATTCTGCTGAGGGTGGCCTCCTGGGGGTTCCCAGGACTATGTCGCAGCGTTCTGGAAGCCATGCATTCTCAGTTGCCATGCCTACCCTGTGAAACTCACTACCTAGGTATTAATGAGAGGCACCCTTGGTAGAAGCCTTTAACACAGGTCTCAGAACACTCCTTTTTCAACAAGCATTCTACATTAATTAGTTATATTCAGGGTAGTATTTTAATTATATATGATAGATGCATTTTAAGAATGTTCCTATTTCTGGCTGATTTGGAAATTGAATTTGGAATGTTATTATTATTACTGTATTGTATTGATTTTGTTTTAAATGTACAGCACTCCGAATCTCTGGAGAGGAGAGCTTTATAAATAAAGCATTTTTTTTCTACTTATCTGTCTATCTATCTTGTCTGTCTGTCTGTGTCTATCTGTCTCTCTGTCTATCTTCTGAACTCCTAGCTTGCATTTGGGTGCATGACCTAGCCTGGCAGTCTCATAAATCCATAAGTTCCCCAACTGACTTCCAGTGCTGTAGCAGTCTCCACAACTAATGCACCCAGACAATTAGGCTTGCACAAGCAGAATATTTCCAAACCACCTTCCTAACCAATCTGAGCCACCCATCCAAATTCTGGAAAGAGGTTCAAACCCTTTTTCTCCCCTCCTGCCCAAACACCTGTCCCCCTTCTCCATGACATCAACTTCATAATATCCAACCCCTTAGCGGTTGCCTCCAAATTTAACTCCTATTTCATTTCATGTGCTGCAGACTTCCTCAGCTCTCTCCCCTCCCACCCTCCTCATCTTCTACCCCTATGTCTCCCTCCATCCCCTCACCTCCTTCTCCATTATGTCTCCTCCACTCCCCTCAAGGCCCTTCTTGCCTTGAACCCTCTTCTGGGATCTCCCCCAATGGTCTTGATCTGAAATGCCTATTCCAATCAGCCCCTACTCTTGTCATCCCTCTCGCCTCACTCCTTAACCTCTTTTTCTTCCTCTCATCAGTCCTTAAGGCCTGGAAACATGCCACTGTCCACCCCTTTCCTAAAGGGGGGTGACTCCACCTCTCCTGGCAACTATCGGCTGATCTGCCTTGTCCCTATCCTGTCTAAGATCCAAGAACACATTGTCCTATCATAACTTTCCTCCTAACTTTACTCCACCTCCTTCTTCATCCCTTTCCAGTCTGGGTTTAGGAAGAACCTCTCCACCACTACCTCTCTCCTCAGACTCACTGACTCCATTCTTACCAGTATGGACAGTGGCCTCATCAACTTCGCCATTTAGTCAACCTTACTAAGGCTTTTGACATGATCTCTCTTCTTATCCTTATAACCAAACTCTCTTCAGCTGGGCCCTTTCCCTCTGCTGTTGACCGGTTCAGATTATACCTGGCTGGCAGAACCCAATCAGTTAGCATTACTGACTCTGTATCCCCTTCCCTTCCTATCCATACAGGTGTTCCACAGGGCTGCCTGTTCTGGGCCCCCTCCTCTTTTCCATTTTTCTTAATGACCTTCCCTCTGTCTGCTCCTCTTCTAGCATCCACATGTATGCTGATAACACTGTTCTGTACACATCTGGCTCATCCCCCTCTAGTGCCACTACCAGCCTACAACAGGACTTCAATAGGGTCCAGCACTAGCTAGTTACTCATCAGCTTTTCCTCAATTCCAAAAAGACTATCTCCAAGACCTTTGGCACTAGTCAGAGATTGCATCACTTCCCCTCCCTGCCTTCCACACTCTTGATGGGACAAGACTGGAAAATACTACTTCAGCTAAGTATCTTGGTGTCTGGCTTGACAGGTACCTTGACTTTTGTGTGCACATGCCCTAAAACTGTTAAACTAGCGGGGGGGGGGGCTTGGGTGGCACAAGTATCATAAAAGAAGGGGAAACAAACAGTGATAAAGTATGTAGTAGTAAAGAGTGGAACTGCATGCTTCTAAGTGCCAGAAACTTAACAAATAAATTTGACAAGCTCAAGCACATACTGGCTTAGCAAGATATATATCTATGTGCAGTTACAGAAACATGGTGGGATGAACAGGATTCTTGGAATCAAAACATACCAGGGTATTCCCTATATAAAAAATCTTGATGTCACAGAAAGGGGGAAGGGTAGCCTTCTATGTTAAAGATAATATAAAATCCAAGGCTATAGAATCAACCATAGATGAGCCAGACTAAATCTGGTTTAAATTATTTCCATCTAAATCCCCTAACATAATACTTGGAGTTATATATAGGCCGCCATCAGCCCCAGCAGACTTAAATCACTTACTATTAAATAAAATAGACTTGTTAAACCCTACTGATAGAATACTAATCCTGGGTGACTTCAATTTGCCAGGAATAAGTTGGGAATCACTGAAAGGAGCAAATAGAATAGATAATGCATTTTTGGAATCCTTTAATAATATAGGGCTGTCACAATTATTTAAGGAACCAGCCAGGGATCATAACATACTTGATTCAGTGTTAACAGATATGGGCGATAATATCATGGATTGTGTTACAGCTATTCCATTGGGTACTAGTGATCACAAAAAAATAGAATTTAAAATTAAAGAACCCTTGTGTAATAATGTAGGGCAAACTATAAAAATGGATTTTAGTAAAGCTGATTTTCATCTTATAAAATCTAATATTGCTAGATGGAATTGGCAACGAGATCTAAGAGACAAACCCTTGAACATTATGTTGGATACATTTCTCAATAAAATAACTAAGGAAATAGCTAATAATATTCCCTGTAAACAAAAATACAAAAATGCAGGATCCAAACCTCAGTGGCTTACTCCAACAATAAAGAAACTTACAAACAAGAAACATAAGTTATTCAAAAAATGGAGAGTTAGTGGCACAGAAATAAACAGACTTAATTATAAACACATTCTAAGAACTTTAAAAAATAAAATTAAAACTGCAAAGACAAATTATGAGCATAAATTAGCTTCTTCAGTTAGCCAAAACTATAAAGTATTTTACTCATACATTAATAACAAAAAAGGTAATTCACATAATGTAGGACCTTTAAAAAAGTCCAAATGGGGAATTAACATCTGATGAAAATTCTATGGCTAACCTACTTAATGTATACTTTTCATCCATATTTAATAACAAAGTAGGTAGCATTCAGAGTTTACAGGTCACTGACACAACATATCAACAAAGAATAATTATAGACCCAATTGATGTAGAGGCTAGACTGAAGAAACTTGATCCTAATGAATCACCAGGACCAGACTGTTTGTACCCAAGAGTATTAAAAGAACTAAGCAACCAATTTGCAGCACCCCTGACATATATATTTCAGGTTTTTCTGGATAGAGGGGAGGTAGTAAATGACTGGAGAAGGGCTACTGTAATTCCCTTATTTAAAAAGGGAGCACAATCTGACCCGACTAATTATACACCAGTGAGCCTGAGCTCTATTCCATCAAAAATATTAAAGGGTATATTAAAGGATAATATACTAAATACCTTAAATCAAAATAACGTTGTGGACAGCACAACACATGGTTTTGTCAAAGGCAGATCCTGTCAGACAAACATGTTGAAGTTTTATGACAAAGTGGTAAGGGAGCTTGATGATGGGAGGGCACTGGATGTGGCCTTCCTGGATTTTTCAAAAGCATTCGACAAGCTACCACATGCAGGTCTATTGTCAGCAGTGAGCCATTTAGGTATCCTATATCCTATAATATGCTGGGTGTAAGGTTAGCTAACTAACAGAATCAAAGAGTTAGTATAAAGGGTTCATATTCTGCATGGACAGAAGTAACAAGTGGTATTCCCCAAGGTTCAGTACTGGAACCTTGCCTCTTTAATTTATATATATATATATACAGTATATCTACACTGCAATATAATAAATAGGATGTTTGGCTATGCAGGTTTACAGATGATTGTAGGTTGGGGGCTATAGTCAATCACAGCTCCACGAATTCTACATTACAAACAGCACTAAATCATGTTTCCGGATTTACAAACAAGGCTGGATTATCATTAAACTGAGATAAATATGCTATTATGCATCTAGGGAGAAATAACCCAGAGCAGAAATATGTGTTATATAATAAACTGTTAAGAACCACATTAGAGGAAAGAGATTTGGGGATCGTTGTGTCGAAGGACATGAAATTCACAACACATTGCAGGCAGATATCTCAGAAGGGGAATAATATCTTATATTACATTTTTAGTCATAGTAATGCAAAAGGCTGAGAGATTATTAAGCCACTTTACATACATTTGGTAAGGCCTATATTGGAGTATGGAACCCAGATTTGGTCTCCTTATAAAAAAGGAGACTAAGCCATGTTGGAGAGGATCCAAATGAGGGCCACTAGAGGAACAGTGAACATAAAAGGTAAATCGTACCAAGAAAGGCTAGATGAGTTAAATCTGTTTTCCCTGGAGTAAAGGAGGAAAAGAAGGAGGAAAAGGGGAGATACGTGTCTAGTGCACAAGGCATGGGCACAAGGCATGGACAAACAATGACCTATGGGAAAACTTGGGCCTAGAAACAACTAACAAAGTATATAACACTAGATCCCACCCATTACAGTTAAAAGCTAGACAATCAAGGCTTTTGAGATCAAGGAACTGGTTTAACCAAAGGGTGGTGTACGACTGGAACAGATTACCTTCTGAGAAGGTCGCTAGTGGCACCACACAGTCCTTTAAATACAAATTGGAACAATTTTATAATGTTATTTGAAATATATGGCAAGCATAAAGGACACAAGTCTTCAGGCTTAGTATAATTCCTATGATTCCTATGATTCCTATGGATGAGATTGCTAAAAAATGACACCCCAAGCTTGGTGCTCTGTACCACAACCGCAGCTGCATCCTGCTGCCAGCTCATCACACTGTAGTACAGAAAATGATCCTCCCAGTCTTTGACTATGGTGATGTAGTTGGTTCCATGTGATAACAGAGATCGTGGAAAGGTGATCGCCATTAGGGCAAGAATACATTGCCGGAAATTAGTTTTGGCAATGTACACTCCTGGTGCATAGCAAAAGGGCACCAGGGACTTTTTTTATGTGGTGGGCTGCACCCCCAACCCCCACCACTAAAGGATTCTCAACTCCAAGGGGGTATATGTCAGGGGGGGTGCAAAATCGGAAAAAATAAATTGATGGCCGGGAGCAACAAAATGATTGCATGCACAGACCCGAACCTGGCACCCTTGCAGCCTTGGCCTGCAACCCACCCACCATGCCACGGGAACAGCTCAGCAGCCCACCACTGCACTATGCCTCACAAATCTTCCCTCCTCTTCTGCCCCTCGCTCAGTGTGCTCGCTCCCCCACTTGCATGTATATATAGTGACATCCTGTCGCTATATTTGGGGACTCCCCTCATCCATTCACCCTTCCTGCCTGGTAGCCTTGTGGACAGGTGCCATGATTGAGTCAACCTTTTTGAAAGTGCTCAGTCATGGTCACCATTGTCACGGGCTACAATGTAGTCTTCAGTGCTGCTCCCAAGAACTCACTTGCCAGACTGGACACCCTCTACAACTCTTTCTGCTGCTTTGCATTTGATGCCTCCCTCTCTCTCCCACCACTGTGACCTCTATTACTCCCTCTACTTCCTTTCTCTTGAGGACAGGAGATGCTCCCACTGTATCTTCTTTGCAGTAAAATTACATAGAAACATAAAATTTGATTGCAGATAAGGACCACTTGGCCCACCTAGTCTGCCCATTTCCATACCTAATGAATAAGCTGCAGATCCTAGTTAACCAACAGCCTACTTCCTCCTACCACCCCCCCACTAGAATTGCCTTATGTCTGTCCCATGCACTTTTGAATTCCCCCACTGTTTTTGACTCCACGACCTCCTCAGGAAGGCTGTTCCATGCATCTACAATCCATTCCATGTAGAAATACTTCCTCACATTACCTCTGAGCCATCCCACCTCTATCTTGAAATTGTATCCCCTTATTCTTGCACATCTCTTTTTCTGAAAGATGCTACCCTCTTGGACTTTGTTTATTCCCTTGACGTACCTGAAAGTTTCTATCATGTCCCCTCTCTCTCTCCTTTCCTCAAGGCTGTACATATTAAGCTCCTTTAGTCTTTCTTCATACGTCTTCTGGTACAGACCCTGCACCATATTTGTTGCCCTCCTCTGGACAGCCTCCACCCTGTCTATGTCTTTGCAGAGATGAGGTCTCCAGAATTGCACGCAGTACTCCTGATGTGATCCCACCAACTGTCTGTACAGAGGGATAACAACTTCCTGTTTTCTGCTCGTGATGCTGCTCCCTGTACATCCCAGTATTCCCCCAGCCCTCCTCACTGCCTTCTCACATTGCTTGCCCACCTTTGGGTCATCTGATATAACTACCCCTAGGTCTCTTTCCATTTTTGTCATTGTCAGTATCTCACACCGTCATTGTGTATTCTTCCCCTGGGTTTTTGTTTCCCAGTTGAATCACTTTGCACTTCTTTGCATTGAATCTAAGCTGCCATAAAATTGACCATTCTTCCAACCTTGCCAAGTCCCTACTCATCCTTTCCATCCCAACTTGTGTATCAACCCTGATGCAGATCTTTGTGTCATCTGTAAAGAGACATACTTTTCCTTCCAGTCCCTCTGCAATGTCACTTATAGAGACATTAAAAATGACTGGCCCCATTACTGAACCCTGCAGTACCCCACTAGTAACCCTCCTTTCTTCACTGTGGACTCCGTTTACTATTACCCTCTGTGTTCTGTTGTCAACCCAATGTTTTACCCAGGCTACCACCCTGTAACCCACTCCCAGGCTGGATAATTTGTTTATTAATCTTTTGTGTGGGACTGTGTCAAATGCCTTGCTAAAGTCTAGGCAGGCCATGTCCACAGCCCCTCCCTGGTCTACTACTTTTGTCACCCAGTCAAAGAAATTGATTAGATTCATCTGACATGACTGTCCTGCTGTGAATCCATGCTGCCTTAGGTCCTGTGCCCCACTGGCCTCTAGGTACTCAACAATTCTTTCCTTCAGAAGTGTTCCATCATTTTCCCTACCACTGAAGTCAAACTGACAGGTCTGTAGTTTCCTGTCTTTGTCTTGCTCCCACTTTTCTGAAGGGGAATCACATCCACCCTCCTCCAGTCCTCAGGTACCACACCATCATTCCATGATTTGTTAAAAAGGGTAGTCAGTGGTGTTACTAGTTCTCCCCTTAGTTCTTTTAGAATTCTGTGGTGAATACCATCAGGCCCCATTGCTTTATCCACCTTCAGTTTTAGGAGTTCTTTCAGAACAATTTCTTCTGTGAAAGGACTGATATCACCCCCCCTCCCATACAGAGTGCTTCTATTGGCTGGATTAGGTACCTCCCCCTCCTCTTCCTTTGTGAATACCAAGCAGAAGTATTCGTTCACTATTCCTGCTTTTTCACTGTCTCTCTCTGCCCAACCACTGTCCTCTTTATTCAGCCTCAGTATCCCTGCTTTAGTCTTTCTTTGCTCCCTGATGTACCTATAACATGTTTTATCCCCCTTCTTAACTGAGTTGGTTATCTTTTCCTGAGTTTGGGCCTTTGCTATTCTGACTGCCTTCCCTACTTCCTTCTGCTTTAACTGGTACAGTTCTCTGTCCTGCTCCTTCTGTGTTTCCTTATACTTCCTAAATGCTATCTTTTTCCCCCTAAACTTCCCTGCCACTTCTTTTGAGAACCATAGTGTTTTTTGATTTTATTTTGATGTGTTTATTTGCTTCACACAAAGGCTTGTTGCCTCTGTGATGGCAGTTGTGATACTTCCCCATTGTTGCTCCACCCCACCTTCTTGCCTGTTTGCTAGTGCTTTGCTGAAGCACTCTTCCATTTTGACAAAATCAGCCCTCCTGAAGACCTGTACCTTCACTTATGCATGGCTTGACTCTACAGTTTTGTTTATCATGAACCACACTGTTTGGTGGTCACTTGTTCCCAGATGGCTACCCACTTCTAGATCTGAGATCCTCTCTCTGTCCCCATTAGAGAGTACCAGGTCTAAGATTGCTCCCTCCTGAGTGGGTTCCAAAACTAGCTGTCTGAGGCATGCCCCTTGTAGGGCATCAAGAATGGCCCTGCTCATGGAAGTGGCTGCAGCAAAGGTGCTCCAGTTAACATCTGAAATATTCAGGTATCCCATCAGCAATATCTCCCCTTTCTCTGCCATCTTAAGGATGCCCTCTATCATTTCCTTGCCCATTTCCTCCCCCTGAGACGGGGGTCTGTATACAATCCCTGTTCAGTTTGAGGTGCCATTTCTAATCTCCAGGGTGACCCACAGTGCCTCCTCTCTTCCCTGTTTACCCATTAGTTCCATTGCTTTGATCCCTTCCCTTACAAAGAGAGCTACTCCTCCTCCTCTTCTACCCTCCCTGTCCCTCCTGTAGATCGTGTACCTTCATATGTTAACATTCTGGTTTGGATCCCTCCCTTCCTATCTCTCCTCCTCCTTATCTCTACTACCCCACTCCCTACTCACACCCTACAAAACTACAACCCCTACTCTCTAACTATTCCTAGAAGATCCACTTCTAAAGGCCAATCTGCATTCTCCTACCACCTGCCCAAACTGTTGAACTCCATTCCCCTGCCCCTCCATCATGCCCCCTCCCCTTCTGCTCTCTCCTTCACAACCACCCTCCCCACATCTGCACCTGCTCCTAATCTCCAAATATCTTCCCTCTCTCCCTTCTCCTCATGGCTAACCTGCCTCTAGGCCACTTTCACCCACCCTTCCTCTAATTTGGTTTTGCAACTTCTGCCCTCTCTGAGGCTTGTTCTATCTTAAAGTTGCTTTTCTGGCTAAGTCAAATCTACAGTGCAATATGCTTGTCTCAACATTCATGACTTTGTGCATTGTTCATGAATCACTGTTACTGTCTACTGTAAACTTACTGACTGCTGTACCACTGTTATATATATACCTGTTGACTTACTGTATATATATTTATTTTGAATTTCCTCTTACCCCTTCCTCCAGGATGCACCTGGAAATGAGCCTTGGCTCAGTGTGCCCTTCTGGTGAAACTTTAAAAAAAATAAATAAGTTGTTTGATTTGGTGGTCATAATATTGTTCTGTGGGTTTTTCCCACAGTATACAGGTTTCCTTGCAGAGGTATGTAGCTTTAATTGTTTTAAATGTAGGTTTAATTGGTGAGGTATACAGGGGAATACATGATAGTGGTCTCTTACTGGAAAAAGGCCCCATCCATGTATTATAACCAGCTGGTGAGTTAGCTCACTAGCTAGACAGATATAGGATATGCCATGGTCCAATCGAGAATATCATTGGCATTCTTCCTGAGTGCAGTTTGACCTTTGAGAACATGAGCGGCATAGCCAAAGGTCAAACTGGATGATGATGTTCTCTGTCTTGGGCCATGGAATAGTCTATTTATACAAAACTAAGTTTAATTTAAGCTGTCTTGCCATTTTCAATTTGAAGGGAGCATTATTTTTCTTTTTATTCTTTCACTCAGACTGAGTGGAAAGTGAGTGCTGATATGAGCACAATGCTTTGCATCAGTGCAGGAGTGCATCAGCATGAATCATGGCTAACCAAGGATTTTGAGCATCTTACAGGTGTTTGAGAGAGGGTGGTCATGTAGGTGGAGACTGGGGATAAGGATTCTGTTGGCTGCTTCATAAAGACAGAAATGCCAGCTGAGGAAAGGGTTTGTTTGGTGGGTCTGTGGAGGGTGGTAGATAGTAGAAAGCTCTTCCTGAACAGTTTTGGCACTTTGTAAGTGCTAGGAGGTAGACTGTGCTGTTTGTTGGTGATTTATATATTTTTATGGTTTTGAAAGGGAGAAGACTTTCCTCCTTGGAGACTTCATGGAGACTGACAGAGCTAGGGATTTGAAGCTGGTGTGGAGGTGAACAGCAGCCAGTAAAAGTGAAAGTGAGCTGTTTGCACTGCTGGTGCCAACCAATCCTCATGTACACTGTGTATAAATTCTGGCATGAGGAAGCTAGAGTGAGGATAAGCATGATATCCTCACTCTATTTCAGACCACCCTCTGTGTGGTGAAAATATTTGCCAGAACGTATCCTTACAAGCACTGTGGCTAGATAGATAGATAGATAGATAGGTGGAAGGGTGTATATTGGTGGATGATATTTCATTGGATGTTGGACTGTTCTGTGTGTAATCTAGTTGTAAAATGTGGTATATAGTTGTGCTGTATTATGACATTGTGATAAGGAAGTATGATGTGTTACTGGATGTTGGTCTGTACTGTGTGTAACCTAGTTATAAAAAATGTGGCATAGGGCTGTGATGTATTATAATATTGTGATAAGGGTGCATGATATAAGTGTATATTTCTGTAAGATGTAGTTTTGCACTTTATGACTATTTGTTTATCAATGGTCAGTAACATGTATTGTACTGTACTGTATCATATTTATTTTTTTAATTTCTTTATTTGTAATCAGGTATAAATTGTTATGGTTCCCCTAGTAAATGAGCTTAATTTTTGCACTCAATGGGTGTATACCATGTTCATTTTATAATGAATAAAAATCAATCAATTGATCAATCATTCAGATAGCCAGCCCGGTGGCACTGAGAACTGAGGTGCTGGACGCCTTACCTCATATCAAGCCAGCGACCCATGTTCGGGAATGAGCACGGGCCATCAGGAGTTGGCTGGGGAAGAGAAGGATTGAGCACCTGATGGCTGCTCTCCTTCTTTGGGGGGGACATCTGCACCCTCCTGCCTCTATACCGCCATCTTGGGGAGCCCGGGTGGAAGGTGCAGTAGATGGGGGGAAACAGCAAGGGAACAGGGAAGATGTCGACAGAGGGGTGGAGTAGGAGGCGCATCTTAGTGTGACTCCTCGCTCCTTGGCCCTCATTGCACGCCGATGTCTGGGATCGAACACAAGGAAAAACACCTCCTCTAGCCTAGATGATGACTCCTCAGTGTGTGCGTCTCCTTAAGATTGTCGGGGCATACTCCGCTGTACCAGATCAGACCACGTCAGAATGAGTGAGTTGGGGAGGTGGGGTCTCTTCCCACCCTACACTGGGGGTGTTAACCGGGCATGAAATGTCAGTGGTACCTGGTACTCTATGGGAAGACCCCGATGATGAAGGGGGGGGATACACACAACTTAGAGGAAGTCTGAAGGAGTGGAGAGGGGGGGAAGTAAGGAGCATGGAAAAATGTAGAGTAAAAAAAAAATCAGTCAGATTAATAGATAGATAGATAGATAAATAGATAGATAGATAGATAGATAGATAGATAGATAGACAGACAGACAGATAGTTGTGTATAATGTATACAGACATGGCCTGACAGAAGCTATCATATTTATCTTCAAGAGAGGCCATTGGTATTGTAATAACTCACGAGTGGCGAATGTCATGAAGTAATGATTTTTTTTTTCCTCCAGAGCTCCGGCTGCAAGCCTGCTGTCTGTTGTTCCCCCAGCGCCATCCCCGAAGGTCAGACCCCCTTCCTTATGCACCCTGTGACTTACCCTTCATGGCAGGGTGGTGGGGAGCTACTCAACCCACCCCAATGGATCCATGCCAGGGAGGTGCCTTCTCGGGGACGGCGCTGCAGGGTGCAACATCATTCTGCCGGGCTCATGCTTTTTTCCACTTTTTCCTCCCCTGCGGGACATGACGTGCAATGACACCAGTGAATGGGTGCACGCACGCTCCCGTCCGTGCCTCAGTCAAGCATCTGCCACGTCCCTGCCCCCTTAACTTGCAGCTATGAGCCCACCGACCCCCAGCCTCCGCTAGGGGTCAGGCAAGCACCGGCCGCCCAAACCCCTCCCCCGGAGATGGCGAGCAGTCCATTGGATGCTCAATCCATCTCCTCCCTGCCAACCCAAGGCAACCTGTGCCCGTTCCCAAACACGGATCGCTGGCGTGGCGCGAGGTGTGGCGTCCAGCGCCTCAACCCTCAGCGCCACCGGGCCGGCATATGAAGTAATGATTTTAATATCATTGGTATCTCATGAAGATAAATATATAAGCAATAATATCCAACAGGGTGGGCAATATTGGTAAATACCGGACTGCCCAGGAGCATAATGAGGCCCGACACCACAGGTGGACAGCCTTAAAGTCCCTGGAAGGTCCAGTATTTCCCAATACCGCCGACCCTGGAGAGTATTATTGCACTTAGAAAATGGCCAAATGTGGCATTTTTTAACGTAAAAAAAAACTGGAAACTATAAGGAAAACTATAAAAATGATTGTACAGATTTTTTGGGGGGTTAAATAGTCCCTTCACTGGTATATCTGGCATTTCAAAATGGCAGTTCCAATAGAAGGCACTGCTCTCTTTCATGGTTGTGTGTGGCTACTTTTTCTCCTACAGAGACTACGGACACAGACCAAAGTCTTGTCATTTTTCCTTCTTTCCTGGCAGATGCTATCCTGTCACCCCCACCCCTCATCCCCACATGCACACAGGCAGTTCCCCCCCTGTCTGTGCAAATCTTCTGTGTCCCTATGCATGTCTGAAAGGGAGTAGGTGAAGAGACAGTGTTGCAATGACCTGCTTGCTCCATGATGTTAGGAGCGGTATGTGCTTGCATTTGTCTTCCGGTGATGGACAGACACTGCCAGGTTGCTACACTTATGGGAGCAGATGGTTTCCTTTTTGAGAATGGTCTGATTTTCAGTGGGATTTTTAGTGGGAGGTCAAGTCTCTATGCAAGAATGAAGGTGGGAGGCGCAATAAATCAACATAGACAGCACTTGTGTGAAAGGTCACAAACTCACTTTTATTTTCTTATACGGCCCAAATGTCGACATTTCACCTTTGAAGTAGGCTTCATCAGGAGGTGCCTTTTAACACATAATGTAGTGCACACAAACAATTTCCATATCTCATATCCTACTTTTTGTAAAGTTCATTTCTCCTGATGTCTCACAAAGTGACTCTGTAATATATACTGTTTTACCATCAACAATTGCATCAATTGCATTCTTCAAAGAAGTCAAACACCCCAGAAAGGTTGCTTGCAATGTGTGTGTATTCTCGAGAATGCCAAGTTTAACTGCCCCCGGCACTGACGTTCTCAAGTACATCAGATCTGGTGGTGGGGGGCAGACTTCGCCAGAGCGGTCAGGCCATCACAGTTCCATGGAACCCCGGCCATTTTCTGTTTTCTGCCTTCCCTCCCCTCTGACGTAAGCACATCAGTGTCTGAGCCTTCTGACCAGCCACTGCTAGAGGACAGTCAGTGGGTGGGATGACTAATCCCCTACCCCAGAGACAGTAGAGCAGTCCACGGAACGCTCAATCTTTTTTCCTCCCTGCTGACCCTCAGTGGCCCAGGTTCATTCCCGAACCCAGGTTGCCAGCATGGTGTGAGGTGTGGCATCCAGTGCCTCAATGCTCTGCATGACTGGGATGCTTGATCAACCTTTTGTGGGGCACAGAGTCAAAGGCCTTGCTGAAATCCAGATGGAGGATGTCTGCTACTTGGCCGCTGTCTACTGTCTTAGTGACCCAGTCAAAGAAATCAATCAGATTCGTTTGACACAATCTTCCTCCCATGAACTCATGCTGCCTCGAATCCTGGTGACCATGCTCCTCTAAACATTCTATGAACCTTGCCTTAAGTATTGTGTCCATAAGGTTACAGAAGATTGAGGTCAGACTGACTGGTCTATAATTCCCTGGGTCATCTTTGGGATCATTGTTGTGGAGGGGGACCACATGTGCTGTTCTCCAGTCCTGCAGTACCAAGCCTGACTCTAATGAACTATTAAATAGGCCAGCAAGTGGCCCTCCCAGTTTCTCAGCCAGTTTCCTTAGTACCATTGGATGTACTCTGTCCAGTACTGGTGAATCGTCCACCTTCAATTCAATGCTAGCAGCCTCTCCCTCACTCTATCCTCCTCTACACTACATCTGTGTCCCCCCCCTCCTCTTCTTTTTTTTTTCTCCTGAAAGCACTGCTCTGTCCTTCTCCCTGGTGGAAACAGAACAGAAGTATTCATTTAGTATCTTTACTTTCCCCATTAACCTCCAATCACTTCTCCCCTTTCTTAAGTCAAACAATCTTGTCCTTCTTGTCTCTTTTCTCACTTATATAGTGAAAGAAGGTCTTCTCCCCTTCTTAATTCCTTCAGCTATCTGCTGCTCCTTCTGTGCCTTAGCTCACCATACATACTTACTTGTCTCACTAGCCAACTTTAGATAATTTTTCCCAATCCATCTGTCTCTTGCTCTTTCTAAATTTTCTATAGTCTAACCTCTTTTCCCTTGTTGCCTGGGCAACCACAGAACTGAACCAGCTGGGTGTTTTGGCCCTTGTGTTCTTCCCCCTGAGCCTAATGCACTCCTCTGTGGCAACCAGTATTATTTCCTTAATGATAAATCACCTTTGGTCCACCCTCATATCTGCTCTGATGCCTGGCAGGTGGCTCCTTAGCACTTTCTCCTTCTTCCTGTAGTCCACCCACCTAAAATACAAGATTTTGGTCTTAGTCAGGATGCTTTCCCTGCCCATATCCAAATTGAACCACACTGTGTAATGGTCACTCTCACCCAGGAGCTCCCTGACTCTTATTTCCTGCACATGCTCTCCATTTGTGAGCACCAGCTCAAGAATTGCCTCTGCTCTTGTTGGTTGTGTGACACTCTGAGTCAGGAACTGACTCTGCAGTCCTTCCAGGATCATCTGACTCCTAAAACATGTTGTGGCTGGTATGCTCCAGTCCACCTTGGGCATGTTGAAGTCCCCCACAATTACCACCTCTCCTTTCCTCACAGTTTCCAATTTTTTGTGAGTTCAGTTCCCTATCCCTTTCCTCATCCTGACTGGGTGGTCTGTAAACCACCCCCCAACTTCACCTTTTTCCCTCTGTTGGACTGTAACTGAATCCATAATGCCTCCACCTGCCCTTTCTCTGACTCCCCCCACATGCAAATTATTCCCTCCCTAATGTAAACTGCCACTGTCCCCCCTTCCCAACTACCCTGTCCCTCCTGTATAGTTTGTATCCAGGGATCACAAGGTCCCAGTCATGGTGTGATGTTGCCCAAGTCTCAGTTACAGCCACTGTGTCCACCCTCCTGTCTGCTAAAAGTGCCAGCAGGTTGACCACCGTCTTTCCAAGACTCTGCTTATTCAGAGACACCACCCTTCACCTAGAATCTGATCTTCCTTCCCTTTCCTCTATTCTTCTCTTCACATTTCTCCCCTCTGTGTGCACCCCACCTACCATTGTTATGTGTTCCTCACTCCCGCCATCCTTTGCTAACTGTTTTCTCACCCCTTCCACCTCCTCCGTCCAGACCTCTTCCATCACTATGGGGGGTCACTGACCTGCTCCTCTCATAGTCTTTGAGCCTGTATGCCCACTGCTCCCCCTTAGTAGTTTAAATTAAGTGTAGTTGTTATGTATTCCCCCAGTTTGTGCCTGAGTACCCTAGAACCCTCCCTACTGAGGTGTAGCCTGTCTGGTGAAAAGAGTGTATTGTTTGACCAGCTCTCCTCCCAGTGCCTAATACAGATGAACATCACCTCTCTGCACCATTTACTCAGCCAGTCATTAAAATCCTCTGTACAAATTGTTTCTGTACCATCTCCAACCAATGCAACACCAGGAATATGGCCAAGAATGCCTTTAAGCCTCCTTTCTAATGTAAACAGCTATCCATTTGTCATTTGCTCTAAGGGCTGCTAACTGGTTAAGAAAACTGCTTGATACTCTGCAACAGGAAGAGATGGTGAGGCAACTCAGGACACACAGGAAGGTGACATCTGGAAAAAGCAAACACTTGTTTAAACAAAAGGAGCAGTCAGCTACTCAACCGAGGAGAACAACATCAATAACCACTTGCTAGTTCATGATAAAAAAAAGAATTTTTAATGAAAGAATACTTTTTAAAAGGTAAAAGGCACACCGCAATCATGAATAGCACCCCCTCTCCCTCCTGTCAACATTTCACAACTTCACCATTGCTTTATCAAGATGCTAATGATCAACTACTCACACTAGCTTTTTATGGCTCACTCCTAAGATTATGTGATACACATTCGCCAATAGTCGCAATGCACTCTTTTTTTGAACAAGCATGTACAAAGTGAAAGCAGTCATTTTGCATATCCTACTGTTTCACCCCATAGTTGTGCAAAATTATATCTTTATAGCTAAAATGTGCAAGCAAAAGACACCATATATCAAACACCTAAATTCATATGTATTAACACAGAGAACAAAACTGTAAATGTCTATTAGAAATATAAATATATAGTAAAGTGCTAATGTCTTATCTGTATATATTCTTTTTTTCAGTAAATAAGTAAATATACTTTCTTTTCTTTCCTTTTCCAAAATCCATTTTGCCCATATGCCAGCCAACCAATCAGTCCCATAAATAAAATATAGATCACAGGAAGGACTCAATATTCTGTTATACATCACATGTCTATCATCTTGTGCTATTGCTGTCTCCTTTTCTTTAGGAGGGAGGCCGACTGGAATTATTTGTTTAACCCTGGCAGATAAGAAGCTCACAGTTTATACTGCCAAAAAGTTTCTCTGCACATAAGTGCATTGTTCAAGTCCACCCCCCCTTTCAGTTAGCTTGACCTGTCCCATCCCCAAGAAAGTAAAAGTATGGTTCATGTTGCCTGCTTCTTCCACATGTACAGCAAGTGCATTATTTATTTTTTTGTGTCTGATATATCTCAGATGCTCCAAAACTCTGTCCTTGAACTTTCTTAGTGTTTTACCCAGGTAATATTTTCCACATACACAAGTGGCCAAATATACCACAACTTCTGTGTTGCATAGTATAAGGGACTTTACAACATGAATCCTTTCAGTCTGTGGAAGGCAGAATTCCTTACCCACTTGTATGTATGTACATGCTGTGCAATGTTCACATCTATAATTTCCTTTGAGTCTTTGTACATCTTTGGGATCTTGTTTTTCAAAACTGTGTGTGATGAGGTCTGCCAGGTTCTTGCCCCTCCTAGTTTGATTTAAAGAGCCATGCCAGACCCCTGGCTTTGCTCTGGCATGCCTCTTGGTGAAAAATTCCTGGCTTGCCCACATCTAGTGCCTGCAATCTTATGCATGGGTGACATAAAAAAATAAAAAAAAAACAGTGCTTGCCATCATAACACAGCCTGCACAAAACCCTGAACAACCAAATGTGGTATACAAAACATCTGCTACAAAGTAGTGTATACTTATTAAATATTACTGTCTCTGAGCCTTACAAGATCACGAAGGTCACTCAGGCTCATGTTCCCATTATCAGCTTGATGGTAATATTTCCATGTATACAACACTTTGGTAGCAGGTAATCTCAATGTATTCAATATAGAATATTCTATGCATTTTGCAGCCACCCTGCTGATACTGACATATTAAGATTACACTTCTGTTTGCTTAGAGTTCATATTTACAACAGACCTGACTATATTTTCACAATGGCTACTCTCAAATTCTTCTAAAGAAAATAAACAAACTGTTTCTTTCTTGTAGTTTGCCTTGTATTTAGGCATTCATCCAAAAAGAATACAATATCTAGGTGCCTTTAGCATGTAATAAAAGGTTTAAATGGAGAAACATGCTTAGAGTGGAATTCAGTCAAACTGAAAATAACAGCACAGCAGTAAGCTATGATTTATGCTTACATCACTTCTACAGTCTCAGTGTGAAACAGAAATATTGCAGTCGTTGTTATAATAACAGTAACAAGGTTATAAAGCATCAGCAATCAAGATGTCAAAATAAGTATAAACTATTAATCTCTCTCTATTAATAAAATATGCATTTAGATATTATAATGTTCCATAAAAATCATCTGTGTTTGGTGCCTGCAATAACTAAATCATATTTAACTTAAAAAAACTAATTGAACTAATTGTGTGTAGAGAAAAAATGCAGTGCTGTTGTGGTTGTGCAGCAATGAACCTGGTGAATAGGCCAGTAACTGTTTGTTCATTTTTAATTCTTTAAAGGCAAAAAGTAATTATTTTTACATAGGTAACTGCATTCATATTTTCATTTCCACGCCAATTATGTAATATGGAAGATAACTATGGAAAATGTTCATAGTACATCTGGTGCTGTGGTCCTGGACCTTAGATGAGTTGATTTTGATTTTAATTCTCTGGGGGGGGGGGGGATAGAAATATTAGTAGAGGTAACAGAGGCACAGGGAGGAATAACAAAATGGGAGATCATTAAGAAAGGTATTATAAAAGTCACAAAAAAAACTGCATGTGTACTGTGACAAAGAAAGACAAGCACAAGAAACCTATATTTTCACAATGCAAGTCAGAGAGTCAGTGAAATCTAAAAGAAAAATAGGAAAATAAGAGATTACAAAATGACAAAAACTGGGAAATTTGCCTACTAAAATTAAAGGAAGCAAAAAAAAAAAAGCTGTCAGAGAGGCCAAGGCTGATACACAATTCAAAACTGCAGAAAGAATGAAAAAAGGGGGAGAAGGAAATCTTCAGAAACATTATGGAGAAGAGAAATACAATAGGAGGGATTGTTAAATTCAAGAAGGATGGTGGGTGGACAGAGGAGCATGAGCAAAAGGCTAAAGTTTGCAAAGATTATTGTTGTTCAAATTTTACAAATGAGAATGTACTCCACTTCGAGGGAGCAAGATAATGGTTGAAGAGGGAACTGGACATTGCATTAAACCTATAAAGTTTATAGAAGATAGAGTAAGTAAGGGGTTTCAAGTTCTTGAGGTGGATAAAGCACCAGTTCCTGATAGTCTGCATCCATAGGTGCTTAAAGAACTTGGTCTATAGGTAGCTTGTGTTCCCCTTGCATAATCTGTACAGATACTCTGTGGAGACAGGGGTGGTTCCAGGGACTGGAGGAGAGCAGTCATGGTGTCACTAAATGGGGTTGGGATAAAGTGGAATCTGGTAACTATATAGCAGTCAGGCTTACATCAATGTAGGGAAACTTATGGAAACAAATAGTGGCATATCTGGAGCACATGGACTGCAGGACACTAAACAGAGACAGAAAAAAAGAATGAGAGGCACACCTCATTCCAAAAGTGGAGCTCCTGAAGAGAGGTTATTCAAAAGTAAGAACAAGAGAAGCACACACTCCAACTTGGAATAAACAAAGTTAATTTATTTTAAAACCTTGAAGAACATGGAACAATCTCCCCAACTTATCATCTACTTAGCATGGAGGGTAAATCTGGGGGGCAGAGTTTGTCCTAACATATGGACATTTCAATACAAATAATAAGTTAATTACAGAAGTGAAGAACATTTTTTTGAATTGGTGAACAATTTAAAGTGCCAGTACACAAAGAGAGTGAATATTAAAGTGCCAATGCTCACAGTACAAACAGTTATTCCAAATATCCACACTTTTATAACAACTTTCAAAAGGACTGGCAAGTCCATAATATAAATCATGTTAACAACATTGTTTGTTTTAGGCCTTTTACAGGTAGAATTCCAAAGGTGGACTTTTATCTCGCAGTAACAGATTGAGTATGTTACTTGAAAGAAGTTCCAAACAAAACAAAACAAAAAAAAACTGTAATGTTGCAAAACAAATGCAGTATTAGAAGGCTAATTACTCTGGGGTGACTGGTCCTTAAAAATTCTTTACCATTTCAAATCTAATTTGTAAACAAAAAACAGGTATGAAAAGGGGAAGGGGAAATTGGAGAACTGGGGTGGTGGATACGAATGTGGGGGGTTATTGAGGGAAGAAAGAGATTTATGAGGGAGGATATTTTAAAGACTGCAGGAATGCAACAAAATGGGGGAGTTGCCTGATTTTTAAAACTGATGTGCCCAGAGGTTTTAACCAATTCCAGCGTTTACTAAATTGTACATTCTCAATAAACTGATCAGAGGCAACAATAATTTATACATGTTCAAGGGAAAACACACTAGAGGTCATACACATAATATTTGTTCTCCTTAACTGATTCAGTATTCATAGGAAAGGTTTAAAATCAATCTGGCAATTGAAACTGTTTGGCTTAAAGGCTCTGAGTGTCAGAATACATTTGTTTTCAGCATGGAGGAGAAGTTTGAACTTGTCCCCTTCTCTCTCTCTCTGTAACATGGATAAGTTACAAAGCCCTAAAACAGAAGCCAGCTTGTTTACTGTTGTGCACCCCCTTAAAACATGCAACCAACACATTGAACATGGACTTTTTGACAATAGCCCTAATGTGCTCCTGGATGTGACATTTTTGGGGGTGCACAGTCTTTCCAACATAAATCAGTCCACATCCGCCCCAGCCCACATACACTGCATATTCAGTTCTGCAGTCTATATATTGTTTAAGGATGTATGTGTTACCAGTGACAGGGTATATAAAATCTCTCTCAAGCTTGGCAAATTTGCAGATGTTACATTTTCTAGCCTTTGGAAACCTGAAGACAGTTGTCTTTAATCATTATCTGCTACAAAATGACTATTTGTCACTTAGTCTCCAACACTGGCACAATTCCTAAACATGATCCTAGGGGTTGCACTGATATGGGTTCAATTTTGGGGCCTGATCTCAGTATGCTCCATCTACGTTTGATTATTTGCCTCAGTTTCATTGCTTTTAGGTAGAAATCTGTCATAAAATTTAAAGGGTGAGACTCTTCTCTCTCCTTTGTTTCTGGTACCAGTCACTTTCCCATTCATGAAGCCAATAGCTGGCAGCATAGTTTTGAGGGCAGAGAGTGCCCACCCACACTCCCTGCCTGACAGCATCCCATGAAGTCGATTCCTATGGATAAAAAGGAATAGTACAATGGAAGAGACATACATAAATGAGTCTGTGATACTGTCAGCTAGGTTTAAAGAGCAGAGCTACTCTGAGAAATCCATCTTCCAAGCAAAAATTAAAGCTTCATAGACTGAAAGAAGCTTTTTGATCATACCAAAAACCATTCTGATTTTCAAGAACTGGCTGATCAACTAAAAAGAAAGTTAGAAAAGCATAAGCAAGAGCTGATCAGGAGGAGACAATCATAATTAGAGAGGGATAATGAGGATTACGAGACACAGAATATCTTATCCTGGCCCAAACGAGCAAGGTCCACCAGCAGGGGTCATTCTCATTCTAGAAATTGAGGGAAAAAAGTGACAATGCAAACTGAAATGAACACTGAGGCGGGGGAAGGCACTCAAGCTCTGGGTCAACCATTAACAATTTTCAGGGGCAATAGCAACAGTGGGACAGAATCAAGCTCAGGCAAAAAATTGGAAAAACAGTCAGAGAGGCAGGAAGACAAGGAGATGCAGTAAAGGAAGGTCACAACAGGATGCACAGGAGTAATACAAAGATGCTCCAAAAAGAATCAACCTCTCACAAGTGACTCTACCTGAAGCCCAAATCAAACATTTGCAGAGAGGTTTAAATTTTTCTCCTACAGCAAATACTGATTGATTTTCCACCCAAGTGGACTTATTCAATTTTTTTAGAAGAATTAGACTGTGTGAATTCTATGCTAAAAAAAGACAATCCACCATGGGAGGTCAAATTGATTATGATTTAGGGGTTGGGGTGAAACAATTGATGCTTCTATGGTTGACTTATTAACAAATCTAGGTAATTTTGAAGTAGGTTCTGCTTCTCATCAACTAGAAACAAGTGATTCTGAATTGTTTGATTCAGACATAGCAAGCATGTCTGCCTTAGAAGCATTATTAATTGAAGCAGGGGCGAATTGGCCGTGACTGAGATTGACATAAGAGGTTTTCAAGAACTTGTTGCTAGTATTCCAGGATAAAATTTAAAAGAAAGAAGAAAGATATGGTTCAGATCTCAATCACTGTTTTGCCTTACCTCTAACCCGCTTAGCAAAACCTTTGAAAATATTGTGCTTAAAGAGACAGACTCCCTTAAAAAAAAAAAAAACTCCTCCCCTTGTTTGACAATCTTACTATGAAAGAAAGGACAGCTGTTAAAGAACTCTCTAGTTTAAAAAACATCATAACAAAATCAGTGGAAAAAAGGGGGAAATATTGTGATTATGGACACTGTGGATTACTCCAGATGTGCTCATGGCATAGTGGATGATACCATGAATTACAAAAAACTACAAGATGCTCCATCTGATACAGGTATATACTATATATAGAAAACAGTTATTGGATCTTTTAGAATGGGGAAGGGCTAATGTGTTCATCATGGATGATGAATTCAAGTATTTGTGGAGTGATGTTTCAGTAACTCCTACCTTCTAAGTCTTAACCAAGATTCATAAGAGACTTAAATGCCTCCCTGGCCATCCCATTGTCTCTGGGGTGGGATCCATGACAGACAATTTAAACCACTTTATTGACTGCTTTCTTAAAATGTCTGCCAAGTTTAGAATCCTACCTCAGTGACACTATGGATGTTCTGGATAAATTCCAAGACTTTAAATGGAATACTAATTACCTGTGGCTATGTACGGATGTGGAATCCTGAAATATGAATATTCCACATAACCAGGGTATTTATGATTGCTCACAGCTTTTAGAAGACCATCCTCAAAGTGAAAGCTTCCCCATTAAATTTATACTTGAAGCTTTACAGTTTGTCCTATATCACAATTTCTTTAAATTTGATGGAGAATATTTTCTACAGCTTCATGGTACAGCAATGGGAGCTGTTATGACTCTGAGTTATGCCAACCTCTTCCTTGAGTTCTGGGAGAAGAACATGAATATGTCAGGTACCATAAATCCATTTTACATATATCTCTCAAAATGGTACTGTTTTATTGATTGCATACTGTGTGTATGGAAAGGCCCTGAGGTAAAGGTGGTTAACTTTTTGGAGTGGTTGAATAACAATGAGATGAATTTGCAGTTCACATACAGTATGAAAAGAATATTGACGTTTTGGATATAACTTTTTGTGGATGAGGATTTGAATGTCCAAGTGAAAGGGTTCTGGAAACCAACATCCACTAATACCTTACTAAGGGCAGATAGTTCTCATCCACATGCTCTTGTCCATGTTATTCCTTCTTACTAACTGTTCCAGAGAGGAAGATTTTCAGGCCCAATCTAAGGACCTATTTAACAGAGTTTTGGATGGAGGATATGGTAGAACCACTCTGGCAGCAGCATTAGAGAGGACCAGATCCCAAGACAGGAAATCTCTCTTAAAACCCAAAGGTCAGCCTCCCCCTAAGAAACAGCCCATCACCTTTCATGCTAAATATAGTAGAAGGGCAGGATAGATTGGAGCAACTATTGGAAAATATAGGCCCAACCCTGTCCCAGCTGAAGAACTTGGTAATCAACCTAGAATCACACTCTCTTGGGCAAAAAAGTTATGTGACAAATCGGTTCACAGGAGATTTGGGTCACCAATGACTGACTCACCTATGAGGAACTGGTTACCACTGCCACCACAGGGCATGTATAAATGTGGCAGATGCAACATTTTATAATTTCTGTAACCAAGTTAAAAGATTTCAATTTGACAGTTACAGCAGAGGGGTGGATATCAGGAACTGTCTTAATTGTGGTAGTTCATATGTGCTATAAGATATATGGGGCCAGATATTCAAAAGAGTTGAGCCATGCGCAATAGGGTTGCACCTGCGCAAGTCTGAATTGACGCCATTTTGCAATATTCAGCATGAGGCAGTTGTGCCCCTGAAATCATGCTGAGCAACAGCGCGATGATAATGAAGGCATGCGCAACCGAAGGGGGAGGAACCATGCATAAATGGCGCAGTGTGATATTCAAAGACTTGCACAATGCACAACAGTGGAGCAAGCGGAAGTTGTGCCATAGCGGAAATGAGCCAAAATAAAAAGGAGCAAGGAAGAGGCGCAAGAAGGCTATAGGGAAGCCACATGTGTCAGAGGCAGAGGCACAGACAGGGCAAGTGGCAGGAACAGGGCAGGCCAGGGAAAGGCCACAGCAACAGACAGGCACAGGGAAGGTGTGGGGAGCCACACAGCTCAGAGGCCAGCACAGGCAGGTGTACCCGGTGCAGGGGAGGTAGCAGCCAGGACAGCGAGGGGAATAAAGTAACAGCTGGGGGGGTGAATGCAAGCCAGGGACATGGCCAGTGCCACCTTCCACATGGAGGCTGTAATGAGGGGAGGTGAGAAGGCATGTGGCAGGGGGACATGGCCGTGGAAGGGCCCGTCGGCGGTATGCCCCCAACAGGCAGTACCGAGCCCGCACCAGCTTTGAGCTGTACACAAATACTGAAATTGTGGGCTGGTACCACCTGAACAGGGCAATACTGAGGTGGCTTTGTGAGCTGTGCAGTGATGTGATTCAGGCACCCACACGACGGAGCCATGCCCTGTCAGTGGAGACCAAGGTAACAGCCTGCATGTGCTTGCTCACCATGGGTACCTTCCAGAGACCAACTGGGGACACCACAGGCATAACCTAGTCAGCCATGTCACGCCACCTCACCCAATTCCTCAGCGCACTGCTGCCACAATCTGAGGAGTACATCCATTTCCCCAGCACAGCGGCGGAGCGCACAGCAAACATACAGGAGTTCCACAGGGTAGCACATATGCTTGGCATGCTAGGGGCAATAGACTGCACCCATGTGGCCATACACACACCACCTGGCCACAAGGGGGCCACATACATGAATCACAAGGGCTATTCCAGCATCAACTGCCAGGTGGTGTGCGATGCCAGGGGGCGCATCATCAATGTCTGTGCCATGCACCCTGGGGGAGCACACGATTCATTCATCTGGCACCATTTGGCACTGTGCCACAGATTTGAGAGTGGGGACATCCCAACTGGACACCTAGTGGGTGTGTATGCAAACCAAATGGACAAATATAGGGCCTGAGGGCATGGCCAGAGGTGCCATGGGTAGTGGCCTACATGGCTTAGGGCAGGGCGATGCTGATCACCAAACTAACCTCCACCCTCTACACACAGGTGACAGTGGATACCCACTCTGTCCCTGGCTGCTTACACCCTACCGGCGGCTCATGACCCCATTGCAGCAACGCTACAATGAGGCATACGCCACTACACGCAATGTCATTGAGTGGGTGTTCGGGATGCTGAAGGCACATTTCCATTGCCTGGACACCTCTGGCGGTGCCCTACAGTACAGCCCCTCAAAGGCCTGTGGGATATTCCTGGCCTGTTGCATCCTGCACAACATGGCCAACAAATGTGGGATAGCTGTACAGGTCGAAGAGGGGTACAGCGATGGGGATGCCGGTGATGATGGTGATGGGCAGCCCCCTTGGCCGACAGGACCCCCGACTGCTCCGGTTGGCACAGCTGCACCAGGACACCATCATGGAGGAGCACTTCAACCAACCCAAGTAAGTCATGGGGCCATGTGCAACCACCAGTGGCTAAGGCACAACCCACAAACATGCAGGAACCCACACTGGGGGTGCATGCCATCGAGGGAAGTGGCAGGGCACAGAGGCACACACACAGCCAGGGATGGGTGAGAATGAACATGCCATGCTGAAGGACACACACACACACGTACACACACAATGCAACAAACGTGCACAGAGGCCAGAAGGCACACCAACCCAGAACGCACACCCTAGCAACACACGTGTCCACAGGCCACCATGCCCACTGCCTGTCCATGTGCATGTGTCAGATGCTGGGCACCATTGCACTTTGGTGTACAGCGCAATGCAGGCATCATCATGCACACGTAACTGTGGACAGCAGCCGGGAGGGTGTGCAGGTGGACTGTGTGTCTGCGTGCAGGGCCAGGTACCAACCTGTGCACTGCCCACTGAAACACACAATGCACACAGGGCAGCACCAGACAGTAGCCACACTGGGAGACAGGTAAGTCTCGCAACACAGTGCCACGGCCACCACGGATGCGTGGGCAGCCCCGCCGAGACCCGCCAGAACTGGCAGGCTGACCACTGGCCTCATGGGGGTGGCACCGATGGTCCCCCAGGGGTTCAACTGCATGAACGTGACCATGCCCACGCAGGGGTCTGCAGCACACTGAACATGCCTGCACCATGAGTGCTCGGGATGCCCACAGCTGAACCTGGCATCGACAGGGTGGGAGTCGCACGACGCCGGGAATGGGGGGTGGAGAGTGCACTGCATGGTGTCCACAACGCATGGGCACCTGACTGTGTGCCCATTATGGCCATGACAGCAATGAACGCCTGTGCATGCCTGTCAATGGCAGTGGTCACATCCTCCTGCAAATGGTCCATCCGTGCCAGGATCCATTCAGTGTCCCTGCTGCGATGCTCCTCTGCCCACTCCAGAGCCACACACAGTGCTTCCATGGACGTCGCAAAGCAGCATCTGCTGCTGGACCGATGCTTGCAGTAGGCGGGTGTGCTCATCCAAGAGGTCATCAGCCTCCTCAGCATCCTGTCCCTCAGGGTGTGCAAGGGCCTGATGTTCAGCACCCCTTGAGGGTGGGTGCTGCACACCAGGACCAGGTCTGGGCATGTCCACAGGTGGTGCACAGATGCCGCTGCTGAACCCTGTACCCCCATGCCCCGTGGGTGACTGCTGCTGCTGCCCCTCCAGCTGCCGCACACCAGGGCTCAGTGGTGCTGCCGCAGTGGCCACAACAGTCCCACTGTCCTGAACAGACACCAGTGCTGCCCCACTGATGCTGACAGGCACAGCCTGGGACTGTGCTGACATGCAGGCCCCCACGGTGGCACCAGCCACAGCCATGGGTGCGAAGTGCCCTGCTGTGTGTCCATCCTGTGGCACACACATGTCACTGCCCATGACGATCATGTCATTATCACTGGTGCTGGACTCTGCCTGGGCCACAGCTGCAGCATGCTGGCATCCCAAAAAAACTCTCAGGTGGCATGCCGGGAGCCCACCACAGCATGCCAAAAGTCCCTGTAAATAAGAAAACCTTCCTGCAACATTATAACATTTTTTAAACCTGTAAACTGCAAAAAGGTCCCTTGTTGAGTCTCCCCCAACCAGCACCCACCCACCCACTGCACACCCCACCTCCCTGCACTGTCCTGTCACCCCATACTTACCTCCGGAGTCCAGCACGACATTCTTCGGTGGACCGGAAACACATCTGTACTCTTCAAAGCTGACTGCAAACTGAAGATATTCTGGTAAGCTGTATAATGGCATAAAAGTTCTTTTTTTCAACTTATGTGGATATCACGGGGATTTTTGGGACATTTGGCTCCAGATTTTCAACATGTGGTTATTGGGACCTCACCTCATCAATTCAGTCACTGTCATGACGTTGTTCGGTCCCGAAAGGTGATTTCACTGTCACTGTGTGGAATCACCTTTCAGGCCCAATTAATGAAATGACAGTGCCACTGTTCATGAGGTGGGCTCTCCAAAAGTCTATGTTGCAAATTTGGTGAAAAGAATCCAAAAAATGACTGTTTTATGAGCGTGCATTGCACAGTTTCTATGCACACTTGTAACTTGGTGAATTTGTAATATTTTCACTCCAGATTTTCAACATTGGCATTTTTCCACACCTCCTTATGAACAGTGCAGCTGTCATTTTACACATCCTGGCTGAAAAGTGTTTCTGCATTTCCGATGCAGAATAACGCAGTTGCTGTGGGAAATCAGTGCTTGGGACAGCTTAAGAAAATCACAGTGACACTGCTCATGAGCAGAGGTCTTAAAATGCCCAAGTTGAAAATTTGGTGATGAAAGTCCATAAAATGAGTGTGTTACGAGAGTGCATTGAGCAGTTTCCACACACCCTTGTAACTTTGAAAATTTGTAATATTTTCACTCCAGATTTTCAACATTGGCATTTTTTCACACCTCCTTATGAACAGTGCAGCTGTCATTTTTCACATTCTGGCCAAAATGTGTTTTCACACTTCCGGCACAAAATAGCGCAGTCACTGTGGAAAGTCGGTGTTTGGGACAGATTAAGAAAATCACAGTGACACTGTTCATGAGCAGAGGTGCTAAAATGCCTATGTTGAAATTTAGTGACAAAAGTCCATAAATAACTGTGTTACGAGCGTACATTGCACAGTTTCCACACACCCTCATAATTTTGAGCATTAGTAGTATTTTCACTCCAAATTTTCAATATTGGCAGTTATTCACACCTCCTTATGACCAGTACAGCTGTCATCTTTCGTATCCTGCCCAAAATATGCGTTTACACATCTGGTACAGAATAGCATGGTTGCTGTGGGAAATCAATATTCAGGACAGATTAAGAAAATCATAGTGACAGTGTTCATGAGCAGAGGTCACAAAATGCCTATGTTGAAAATTTGGTGAAATAATTCCACTAAATGACTGCAGTACGCACATGCATTGCACAGTTTCCAGGTATGCTCTGAAGTTTGAGCATTTTTAATATTTTCACTACAGATTTTCAACATTACCATCTCTTCACACCTCCCTATGAATGGTACCGCTGTCATTCTTCACATCCTGCCCCATCTGTGTTTTCATATATCTGGTGCAGAATGGCACGGTCGCTGAGGGAACTCAGAGTTCAGGACACATTAACAAAAATCACAGTGCCACTGTTCATGAGAAGAGATCCCAAATACTTTCATTAGGTCAGGGTCACAAAAAGGCTATGTTGAAAATTTGTAGTGCAAATACCAACAAACACCCAGGGTGTTAGGGTTTCTAACCATAACGCTCCACCCTGTACAGACTGACATACATCAGCGGTGTGCCTTTGGATTGCTGACTATAATGCTTATGCCATTCCACCCCCCCCCCTGCAGCCAATGAAAGGCATCAAGGTGTGCCTTGGACTCTTCAGCCCAAGAGTTCAACCCATTCTCCTATACTGTACCCATTTCAGTGTATGTCCTTATGGACTGGGGTGACTGTAAAGCTGAACACCCCAAGGCACACCTCAACACTTGTCAGTGTCTGCAGGATATGGTGAGGTGAAATGGCATGAATGTTATGGGCGACGACCCAAATGCATACCCCAATGCTTGTCCATCTCTGCAGGGTGGAGGTGGGGTTGGCGTGAAGTTCAATACTTCACTGCCATTCCTATTTTGCATCTGTCTAACTCCGGCATTTTCAATGCTAATACCAGCAAGCAAATATTCAGCATTGACAAATGCTTGTTTAAAGAAGAGATGAACTAGCTATTTGAAGTTATTTAATATACTGCACTGCTACAGTATGTCACATGTACTTATTGTTTCTCTCTAATTTTCTTTCTTTCAGCTCTCTCTTTGATGGCCTCCAAGAAGTTGGACTGGTGGATCCCCCATGCCCAGAAGCTGGATTAAAACAGTATGGGGGAGATCACATTTCCTAAAGAATGGGACAACTATTTTTCTCTTTCCTCTTGTATCTCTATAGTGAGGTTTGTAGCTACACCAGCTTGCTTAATTGTGCATTTAATTTTATAACTGTCCTATGCCTCAGTAAGTTGTTGTCATCACTGTGATGATAGCTTTATTTTTATTTATTTATTTATGGCTAGGATTACAAATACCTTTGAACCAAGGGTTATTTTACAAAGGTTCTGTGTCAGCAATGGGTGCAAGCAAAATAGTGGTAAGATACAATACAAGGTCAGGAGGTTAACACAGAAGTAAGCAGAGGTAAGATACAATACAGGTCAGGAGGTTAACTTAGTAACAAAAGACAATACATGTGTATAGACTAGCACAGTAGAGAACAGTCTGTGGCAAATAACAATGCACAAGTAACAATACAGGTGTATACATAGCAAGACACAGATACAAATGAAAACCATCCTAGGGGTGACATAAGTGGAGCAAGGGGTTGGGGATAAGGGGGGTGGGGAAAAGTTGGGTAGGCAGTCAAGGATTTGACATTGTCGTAAGTGCAAGAACAGAAAGATAAGTGCTAGGTAGTCTGAGGGTGGAGCAGCAAGAGATAGGGTGATAGGGAGGGAGACAGGATGAGAAGAGTGGGAGAAGGGTAGAATGGTAGGTGGGAGGTGAGAGGTAGTAGAATGGTAGGTGGGGTGGGAGAGAGAGATTGGGAGTAGTAGGGGATGGAGGGGCAGAGAGAAGTGGGGAGGGTAGCAAGAGAGGAGAGAAGAGGAGGGAGTAGTGAAACAAAGCCGCTACCTTAGGCAGAACAGTCACAACTGCTGAGGTCAGTGAGGTGCTGTCGGAGTTTACAATTGAATGGGCCAAGCTTGTTTTCAGCTGCAATTTCAGGGGGAAGGTTGTTTAGCAGCAGGGGGGCCCTGGTGTGAAAAGCACGTTGAGCCTGGTTGGTATGGCAGAATGGAATGATAAACATTGGTTTGAGGGAACTGCGCATAAAATGTGCAGTGACTGTGGGCAGCAGGAGTTGCAGGGGATGTGAGGTTAAGACAAATTTTCTTAGCCAGTAGGCAGGTCTGGTAGGCAAGTCTACCATATAGATTGAGCCAGTTGGATTGCTTGTAGAGATCACAGGCATGTGTATGCTTCCCTGCACCAGTGAGAAGTCTATAGCATTTGTTAAGGGCTGTCTTGACCCATTTTAGGGTGGTATCAGTGGCAGCCCTGTAGAAGACAAGCCTGTAATCAATGATGGGTAGGACTGAGGCAGTTATGGGTGCACACATTGCTTCTTTGGTAAGACAGCGACGGTGGTGGTAGAGGACCCCAGTTCTTGAGTTGACTGATTTTGAGATGTGTTGAACATGCAAGCTGAAAGACATTATGTAGTCAAGGGTAATACCAAGGTATTTAAACTCCTGCACTTGTTCAAGTGGCTGTTCAAGTTCATTATGCATGGTGAAGTTTATGGATCTGTATTTGCCGTGAGAGCTATGAAACAGCATGGAGTTTGTTTTTCTGTAATTCATCAACAGATTATGTTGGAGAAGCCAGGTTTCAACTAGGCTGAAGTTCATCTGCAGCACCTTGGAGAGCGAGAGAGGCTCAGTATGGAAGGAAAAGAGGACTGCATCATCAGCATAGAGTATTAAGTTATTATTGCAAGCTGCAGGAAGAGCATTGATAAAAAAGCTGAAAAGTAGAGGCCCAAGGATGGAACCCTGGGGTACACCAGAGCAGACAGGAAAGGCACTTGAGAAAGAGAGTCAACGATTTTGACTTTTTGGCTCCTTGCCGAGAGGTAGCTTTCAAACCATTTGTTTACATCATTAGATAGTCCAAGTGAGGAGAGTGAGTGAAGCAGTAGCTGGTGGTTCACAGTGTCAAATGCCTTGGTCAAATCAATGAACACTGCACCCAGTTGATGGCCAGTGTCAATTGCCTTATGACTATGGCTGGTGAAGTCAAGCAGGGTGGTGGTAGTACTATGGGCTTTTCTAAAGTCATGTTGTTGTGGGCAGAGTAAGTTATATTTGTTGAGGTGTTCAGACAACTGTCAGCTACAATTCATTCCAAAGCCTTGGAGAGTGGTGGGAGGATAGAGATAGGGTGCTAGTTAGAGAGAAGAGACATATCATCACTTTTATGAATGGGTGTAACCACTGCTAATTTCCAGAGTTGGGGGAATTGTTTATGAGAGAGTGAGAGATTCAGAAGTTTAGTGAGAGGTTGTAGGACAACGTCAAGGGAGACAAAGAGGAGTCTGAGGCCAAGGGTAACATTGCTGAAACTGGCTTTGCTTAGCACTTTGTTAAGATATCTTTTTGCTTCAGACATGGATACCCTCTTACAGTAGAACTGTGGGGTATTACTGAGGAGATTGATTTTATTATTGAGGCAGTGCCAGGCAGAGTTGTCAAAGAAGTTGGAGGGAAGGACACAGCTAAGGTCAGTGAATGTGAGATTAAAGGAGTCTGCTATTTCTTTGGGGTCCTGTAAAGTGGAGCCATTAACCTCAGTCATAGTGAGGGAAAATTTACTTGGTTTACCCGTGAGGCTCTTGATGTTCTCCCAGAAGGGTTTGCTATTTCTCCAGGAGTTAGTAAGTTCCTGGTTGTAGAAGACTTGCTTGGCTCTGCGTACAGCTATTGTGCACTGGTTCCTAGCCGCCTTAGAGAGCTGCTTATCATGTGGTTTCCCTGAGTCCATGGCTTTATCAGTGAAGTCTGCAATAATTTGAGAAATTAAAATTTAAATATATTTATGCCTGTTGGAAATTGTGTTTCCTTCAAACACTAGCATTCTTAAAATGTAAAATTCAACTAGCTGTATAAATTAAGCAATGGAATGAAATGTTACTGTTGGATTTTATTTGTGTTTGCTTTTGTATTAATTCTTTCTGTATTGAATGTGTTTTTGCATATAATCTCATCTATTTACACTGATTTTATAATCACTAGACCACTTGTTTGAATCCTCCCTGGACCACTGTTTTTACAGTATTCAGTCAAACATTTCATAAGGTGGTGCCAAAGTGTTACATGGCTGAATCAGTATTTAAGGGTGGATTTGACCACTCTAACTCCACCCTCTGATGAAGACCAGACCTTGGTCAAAGCACTAGGGAGTTAGCATGGTAGCTATTAATCACGGTTTTCTACACTGCAGTTTGGATGTTTGAAGCAATACAGTGTTTTACTTTTTGCAATTGCTTCTTCATGCTGGGTTTACTTGAACTGATTTTTCACCAATGTAAGACACATAACACAGTGCACAGAATATCAAAAATACACTTTACTGTACAAAATGTCAATAGGCTGTACAAACAAATTCAAAAACAAGAACAACTACTACTACAACAACAACAAGATGGTGTGGGGAGAACAAAAACAAAAAGAGCAACCACCCAAAACGGGTGTGGGTGGGTGGAGAAACCAAAGAAAAGGAGCAACTACCAATATGGAGGGCTAGAACCCAAAGAAAAAGGGTAACTGCTCATAGAAGGAGGGGCACAAAAACATGGCAACCACACATATAAAGAGGGGAGTACAAAAGAACATGGACAACTGACTATATAAAAGGGAGGAATGAAAAGGGCACATACCCAGTAAAACATAAATAAGGACCCTCCATAACACTAAAAATAAAGGGCTCCTGCCATGATAATCAAAAGAAAGGCCACCTGCCCATGTAAATAAACAGAAAGACCACCTACCTATGAAACTCAAAATAAAGGGCACCCACCCATGTAAGTCAAAATAAAGGGCACTCACCCCTGAAACTCAAAAGAAAGGGCACCTCGCTATGCTAATCAAATGAATGGGCATCAACCCATGAAACTCAAAACCAAAGGGCACCTGCCTATGTAAATCAAATGAAAGGCCACTCACCCTAGAAAAATCAAACTAATGGGCACCTGCCCATGAAAATCAAATGAAAGGGCACCAGCCCATGAAACTCAAAATAAAGGGCCTCTATCCATGGAACTCATTAAAAAGGCCACCCATCTATGTAAATCAAAAGAAAGACCACCTAACAATGAAAATCAAAATAAAGGGCACCCGACCATGGAAATCAAATGAAGGGGCACCCACCCATGAAACTCAAAATAAAGGGCACAAGCCCATCATTAATTATCCATAGTCCAGTTCAATCAAGAGACTGCAATTTGGTGGTGGTGGTGGTGGTTGCTGGTGTAATTCATGTGGCAATGCCATTAACAAGATGTCTACCACATCGGTGCATTCCTCCATTGCATGGGTACATTTCTCTAACATGCATGTGTAGTCTTCCACATGCCACACTAGCAGCTGCAGCAGCCAGACTTGGCACCTCAGAAGGTCATTCAGGAGGCCATCCCATCCCTCTGTCATGGCTGCATCCCTCTGATGCCTGTGGGCTCCTGCATCCCTTTGGGCACCTATGGAAAGAAATACAGTGAACTCAGCAGACAGTAGAGGACTGCACACATGACAATGGCAGCCATGCCAGATGTGGGAACATAGCACAAGTAACACAGTGCCATGTTAAAGAGTGACAGGCAATGCGATGGCTCAGATGTCTTGGGGCCACACACACATACACCCAGTGCACTGCAGACAAGCTATCTAGCACACAGGCCATCACAGATGTGAGAAACAAAAAAGATCAATGAGCCACCCTGGTCAGCTGCAAGGGCAGGCTCAGGCGCAAATGTGTCTCAAATAACACAGCTGTATATGGATGGGACTGTCATGCAGCATTGTGTGCAGTGAGGGTAACATGTGTGCTGTGGTGTTGCAGATGGGTGTACCACAGTCAGCACACAATGGCGGTGTGGCATGTAAAGCCACCTGGAGGCCCCCTTGTCCCAGTAGCTGCCATTCACACCCTAGGTACTGGGTTCCCACTCATACAGAGTCAGTGAAGGACAGTGGGCCCTGCAAAGACACAATTGGGTTGGAATATGTTCATCGGCCCAGCCCGTATATAGTGGAATAATCATACTCTAGTCATCACTGTGTTGGTCAAACAGTACTGACTCTGCATTGCAACATTGGACACATATGGTAAAGTACATTCAATGCCACCAATGCCCTCCCTACCACTGACCCCATGCCGTATATGTTCAGCTCTGTTGAGATGCAGTGGTATAACACCCAGTGCATATGGCACTGGAAATAGAACCAATGCAGGCAGACTATCACAGTTGCTGTATGATGAACATGGCATGTCACGGTGATGTTCTGGTACTACATTGGCCTGTGCCTTCTTTGGAAGACAGATATGCATACATAGTCCAGAGCATGTGGCACAACAGACCAAAAAGACACTGACAGATGAAACAACTAGGTCAATGAACATTACCACCAACTTTCTGGTGCACCAGGTCAGCGACACAGAGGACACACCACTGCATGGTGTAAGGCATGACATGGCACAGTATACACACACAAGGCAGCATGCCTGCTGGAGGTGCACAACTGTATACTGCACAGACCATGACACACCACAGTGTCATTGGCGGGACAGTGCCCCAAGTGCAGGGTGATTGTCCCAAACAACAACTGCATAGGTGATGCTCCCACAGCTATGCATGCAGCATGGCGAGTCACACATGGACATTTGTCTTCACCCACAAAACCATGCAGTATAGTATAGACATGCAACCCCAAGTGTGACACACAATGCAGTGCACTTATGTCAATGACTGCCTGTAGAATGGCTACAGTGGGCCCCATCATGACATTATGATTGCTCTGGCTGGTACTATCTATGCCCTTGCTGTACCTGGGTCCTGGCATGGCCCTGCTTGCCACTGAGGTCTGTAGAGAAGGACAAGGGAGATGTGCTCAATATCATGCAATGGAATATATAAGCCCTAATCTGTATGCATTCCCATATGCTGGTACTGTGCACCAGCTGCCACATGTGCAATTTTTGGCTAGAAAGTAATGTGTGTCTTAACATTGTGAACTCCTGTGGCACCACACACATACAGGTGTGCCATGGTCCAGTTGAAGCAGGAATGTTACATCTCACTGTTTCAGGTATACCCTAGCACAGTGTATGACAAATAATGTAGTGCCCCATCTAGCCATCCTCCCCCACCCCTGTCCAACATACCCATGCATGCCAGCTGCAGGCCACGTGCTACTCATAGTATGCAGTATGATGCGTGAAGCACTAGGTACCATACACAAATGCCATAAGAAGCATATCTGTAGAACAGTAGGGGGAAGATATGGTATCATTTGTGTATGCCAATACAGTGGCCGATACAAGAGTGGCATGCCCTCTGAAATATAATAGTACACTGCCTGCCTGGCATATGCCTATTGGCACCAATTCTGTATTATACGGACAGTATACACAAAACAGATGGTGGACGCAATCAAGTGCTATTGGTGACACCTACCACCCCAGCAATGTGGAGAACACATGTTAAATACTCCCTGGTTGTAACTGACAATAGGCATTTACCTGTCTAGTGTACAATACCCTTTAGAACCTAAATAAAATAAATGCATACATTAACCAGTCAACCACTTTGGCACTGCAGCTACATCACTGTGGTAGCACACAGCCTTGCTGCTATAGCAGTTGCACACCTAAGGGATTCTCAGCAGGTGCTGTAATGTACAGGCACAGGGGACTTCAGTTGGGACAGCTAGCCCCTACACCTGCATCCATAAGCTCAGGCCATTATTTATTTTTTTTTTTTTACTTTTATTTATTTCAACATTTGGTAACTGGGAAAGGCACACTGAGCCAAGGCTTATTTCCAGGTGCAACCGGGGGAACATTGGGGGAGTGAGGTACAGAAAGCACAAACAAAGTGAAGCAGTGAAGCTTACCGGTAAGCAAATGTTTAAATAAATTTAAAAAAATAAACGTGACCTCATGTACGCTCCACATATGGACATTGCACTTAACAGTATCAGTACTAGTGCTAACACAATTACGATAGCACTTGGAGGAAAGCTGCAATATTCAGAGTATGCAAATGAACTAATTATGCATTCCAAGGGCAAAACTCACATTAGCATGTCATTACTGGAATATATTCATTCAATAGCATGCCTAATTATGCCTGAGGCATATAAAAGGAGCAAAGTGCACCACCAAAATCTACAGTGGAACTGCAGGCAGATAGAAGTAAGTGTTTAGTGGAACGGCTGACAATAATGACATGGTTGACCAGAGTATAGTGTATAAGCTGTATCATGACTAAATTATTTGTATATCTGCACATGGCTCATTGAAGTGATAGGCAGGCAGTTAGCTGTGTGTTTGACCATGACATGCAGGAACATGTTTTTGCCCTGGCCAGGTAGACAAAGGGCCAGCATGCCACTGCACCTCTGTGTTCAGCTGTGTGTCTACAATGCTTTGTGGTTTGCATACCTACAGGTGGCTATGAGAGCCTGGTTACTCCATTACAGTCTAGTGTGTAACAGCATTACACCCCCTCACATTGAGCCTGATATATAAATGAAACAGTGGTGTTATGTTTTGCAGTATTGGGGGGGGGGCACCTGGTGACATGAACCATGGCTAGATAAGCAAAATGTACAGGTACAGTGGTACTTCATATATCTGTGTTGTGCCTACACATCCTACAAGAGCCCTATGCATGCATCCTGCATGGGCTACTTTTCACCACACACATGGAACATCACTGATGCATGCCCTTTCTGCAATGGTGTACCTGTAAGCAGTGTTTGCCAGGAACAAGAAGATAACAAAACTTTCTATAGATACATTAGTGAAAGGAGAAAGTCCAGAGGGGGTATTGCAAAGATCAAAGGGGATAAGGGGGCATGTGAGGAGGAGGACCATGTAAAAGCATCTATCCTAAATAAATACTTCTGTTCAGTATTTACTGAAGAGAAGGTAGGGCAGGGCCCACAGCTCAGCACCATGGACACAGGGGGAGGGAGATGTGCACTAGTCCCTTCACAAAAGAAAGGGTCCTACAAGAGCTCGATAAGCTCAGGGTGGACAAGGCAATGGGACCTGAAGGCATACATTGCAGGGTACTAAAGGAGCTAAGGATGGAACTAGCAGAGCCATTATCAGAACTGTTTATGAGTCTCTTAGCACAGGAAGGGTCCTGGAAGACTGGAGAAGGGCTCATGTGATTCCACCACACAAGAGTGGTAGCAGGGAAGAGGCAGAGAATTACAGACCAGTCAGTCTTACCTCAGTAGTGGGCAAGATTATGGAGGGACTCCTTAAGGAAAGGATAGTGCAACACCTGAAATCCATAGGAGCACAGGATCCAAGACAGCATGGGATTACAAAAGGAAGGTCCTGTCAAACTAATCTCATAGACTTCTCTGACTGGGTAACCAGAGTGGTGGACCAAGGGGGAGCAGTTGATGTCCCTACCTTGACTTCAGCAAAGCTTTCAATACTGTTCCACATAGAAGATTGATTAATAAGCTGGGTAGGCTCGAGGTGGGTCAGAAGTTGGTCAACTGGGTGGCAAACTGGTTGATGGGCAAAAACAGAGAGTGGTGGTAAATGGTATACAGTCAGAAGAGATGCAAGTCACAAGTGGGGAACCTCAGGATCAGTCCTGGGGCCAGTCCTCTTCAATATCTTTATCAGTGACATTGTAGATGGACTGGAGGGTAAGGTTTGTCTGTTTGCAGATGACACCAAGATCTGCAACAGAGTAGATGATCCAGATGGGGTGGGCAGAATGAGAAGAGATCTGGATAAACTAGTAAAATGGTAGAAAGAGTGGCAACTGGGGTTTAGTGCAAAGAAGTGCAAGATCATTTCATTAATTTTCATTCAGTTTTTGTTGACTGGGTAAGTGCACTAGACAAACCCTGCCTAGTTTCAGGCATGACACAGGGGAGGGGGATACAGATGAATGCCAACTGACCTTGAACCAGATTAAGTTGTTGGTGGTATTTTTCATGAATCGAGGAAATTTGGCCAGGGCACCAGGGAAATTCCCATGCTCTTTTCGAGAAGTGCCATGGGATCTATAACATCCACCTGAACTACCACCAGAACAGGCAGATGGGAAGAGAAACCCTGAAGCCACCTATAGGCTAGGAGGGGAGTTGCTGGCAGTCACAAGGGAAGAAAGAGACTTGGGCATTATCACCACTGATGACCTGAAATCATCTAAGCAGACCACTAAAGCAGTAGGTAAGGCTAGGGGGATGTTGGGGTGTATTAGTAGGAGTATCACAAGTCGGAAGAGGGAAGTAATAATCCCTCTTTACAAGACACTGGTTAGGCCAAATCTGGAGTAGTGGGTGCAGTACTGGAGGCCACACTTTCACAAGGACATTAAGAAAATGGAAGCAGTGTAGAGAAGGGCAACCAAAATGGTGCAGGGACTGCAGCAGAAAACATATGAGGACAGATTAAAGGAGCTCAATATATACACCTCAGAGCAAAGGACGGAGAGAGGTGATATGATTGAAACATTCAAACATCTTAAGAGCATTAACATGGTGAAAGAGTCTGACATGTTTCAATATAAGAAAAACAGCAGGACAAGAGGACATAGCAGGAGATTAGAATGAGGCTGATTAAGGAGGTAATGTGAGGAAGTTCTTTTTCACAGAAAGAGTGGTGGATGCATGGAACGGCCTACCTCAGGAAGTGGTGGATATGAGTACAGTGCAGGGCTTCAAACAGGCATGGGATAAGCATAAGGGAGCAATACAGATGAGTATAAATAGATAGGCCATGGACAGAGTAAAGGCCTATGGCGCATTCATAAGGTAGAAAAAGAAATGGGCAGACAGGATTAACCTTGCGGTCCTTATCTGCCGTCAACTTCTATGTTTCTATGTTTCTACTTCAGGATGCCCTAAGATTCCCTACGCCCCCTCTGTAGAGTTCATGGCTGACATTTGCACAATACAGCTCCTTCCATCTCCCATCATTTGTCTACTGGAAAAGAGTATTTGTGGCAATGCAGATAAATATAGGAAGCACACACTGAGAAAACATCACATTTACCTACCATATTCTAATGTGTGTGCCACCAGGTCCACTTCCCTACTGATGTTTCCTGTTGGCAGTCTTATTGACGTGGTAGTTGTGTCATCAGGGACACGTCCAGACCCTGACTATTGGATGTGTTACACAATGGGTATAGTCTGCATGGTACTGTCCATTTGCCTGGGTGGTATGGTGGTCTGTTGTGTACTCACTTACTGTGCCTCATGTGTGTTAGCTCCTGTGTGTTCACTAGTAATAGGGTTGGAGTGGTTTGTTCAGCACTGGTGGTGTATGGCCATTGCACAGCATTTGCAGCATGGTCTCTACAACACAGTGAACTTGGCATGCATTCTGCCATGGTTGGAATACAGATATGTACATTAATACCTAATATCTCTCTTTTCTCATCTCTCATCAGCTCAGTCTGTGGTGGAGGACACAGTTCTGGAGGACAAAGCTGGACCATCCTGCCATATCCTGCCCTTGAGTTCTACCCATGCTGGGATTGAAGGTGAAGAGAAGAGTGAGGAGTTGGAGGAGGTTGCTGAATATAAAAGCACCTTACTGGATGAGTAGAGGACTAAGGAGACTGGAATGGACCAGTAGGGTTGCCTGCACATGCAATCCCCCTACTCATGGGGCCCAGCCCCCAGGCACAGCCATCATTGCATTGCCCAAAGCCACTGCCTTTGGCAGAGCCACAGCTGTGCCATCCCAGGACTCCACACATGGCATGGCCCATGCCCTGCCTTCCCATGTCAACCCCACTGGCCCTGCCAATGCTGCATCACCCCTGGACACTAAAATGGCATGATCACTTCCCTGCCTCACAGGCAATACTACTGGCCCAGCTACTGTTGTGCTGCCCCAATCACAGCATGTTGCAACACAAACTGCAGTGCAGACCTTGGCAACATGCTAGCCAGAGGTACAGCCTTACCCTGTCCCAATGGACAATTCACGGTGACACTAGGCACAGTGAACAACTGTCAGTTGCTGCAGTCAGCCATGGGGGCCAAGGAAAGTGTACTGCAGGTACTGGCACACATACACTGCACGATAGATACCAACATGCAGCATGCTGCACAGCTTGCAGAGGCATGCCATGAAGACCACATGGCAGCCATCCTCCAACTGTGGCAGGACCTGTCTGCCAGCATTTCTGCCAGCATGAATTGCCTGTGTGCCCTTGTGCAGGAGGCTGCTGCCATAGTGGCAGGCACTGCAAGGGATGGCTAAAGCCCCAGCTGGTCCAGTTGGGGTGATATCACCCCACAGCAGACACAGCATCATACCAGCATACCACACCACACAGTGCTTACAGCAGGACCACCCAGCACAGCCAGGACTCCAAGGGCACCATGCATCTGTGGCTATTGCCTGCTCCTCTGTGGGGTCAGTACTCTGCAAAGCCATGGGCAGTCAACACCGTCCCCATGCTCATACCCTATTCTGTGGATGGTGAGCCCCTTCCCCTCAGGATACAGTGCACCCATGCAGTCTGTACCCATAGCAATGGTAGGGGACATCTCTGGGGTGCATATTGGATCTCCACTCCATCACACATCTGCCAACTTACACCCCCTCACATTAACCATATGTCACCACCCCTTGCTGAATTAACCTCAATCATCCATCTCCCCCACCTGGATAGCATGTTATTTGGTTTGATCCCCTTTGAACCCCCTTCCCCACCTGGATGCTATTTTATTTTGTTTGATCCTCTTTGAACCCACCCCCACCTGGATGGCATGTTATTTTATTATACCCCTTTGAACTCCCACCTGGATGGCATGTTGGTTGATTTGATCCCCCATTGACCCCCCACCCTGCCTAGATGGCATGTGGTTTGGTTTGATTACCCTTTGGCCCCCCCTCAAACCTGGATGGCATGTTATTTCTTTTAATGCCTCTTTGAAACCCCCATTTTGATTTCTGTATGATACTTACTTAATATATTGTTGTGTGGTCTGTACTCACCTTCTGGGTGCAAGGTCTGTGAAGAGGTGGACTCTGTACTCCTGTGACCTCCTGGCCATCCTGGGGTTACACCTCTTGAGCTGTTCCTGCATCTCTGGGTCCTCTGTCTCAGCATCTGCTCTAGGGTTTTTCTCTTGAGAGGGCAGGCCAATCCCATGTTTGAGTACTATGTTGTGTAGTATGCCACAGACCTTATGAGAGGTGTATTTTAGAGCACCACTGGAATGATCAAGGTACCTAAACTGCATCTTGAGTTTCTGAACATATGCTTATTGCTTTTGCATGTAGTGATGTGTGCTGCATTATACCTGTCCTCTGCAATGGATGTGGGTTACAGGACAGGTGTGAGGAGAAAGAGACACAAGGCATGGGCTAGTGACATTATCAGCAAGATGGGGAGGGGGAGATGCCTTTGGGGTATACTCACTGACAAGGTGTTTACTAGGGATGTCTCCACCTTCTAATCTCTTCAACAGGATGGAATTGTTTCAGATGAAAGCAGCAAGGGTACTGCCAGGGAACTATCCAAGGACATTGATGATGCACCCTGTTGCATCACACACCACCTGACAGTTGATGGAATTGTACCCCTTCCTATAAACATTGGTCTCAGATCCATCACCAGTGGGTGCACAGATGGCAACATGGGTGCAGTCAATGGCACTGAGTACAGATGGTAGGTGCACAACTTGGTAAATCTGCTGCATGGTTGCTGTACGCTCTGCTGGTGTGGTGGGGAGTATGATAAACTACCTGGCATGTGTCAGCAGGACATCTAGTAACTGGTCCAACAGCAGTGAGTTAGCAGACTGTGAGATACCAGTGGTGTTCCCCCACTGGTGTCTGGAAGGTTCCAGTAGCCAGGAAGCACAGGCAGCTGTCACCTGTAGCTCTACAGACATTGCATACCTACATGGGGTGTCTGTCAGGAGCTGGTCATGCAGCTCACACAGCTGCATGATCATGTGCCTGTTGAGCCTGTATGGCCCACAATTTGTTCATCACTAAGGGCCTCACATGTGACTCATGGACAGTACTGTCAGTTTGCAGCATAGTGCCTCCAGGGCCTAGGCCCAGGAATGGCATTGGCCCTCTCCTCAACTTGTGTGACTAGCTGTATGAGGTACATAATGTGAGTCATTTTGTTTTCATCTAGGTGTGTAGGTGTTGTACTATGTTTCTCCCCACTTCTGGGTTTTCCCCACGTTAGGAGCTGCTTTTTATAAGCAGTGTTTGTGCAGTGCTTTTATACTGTGTCATTCCATTAGGGCAGCTCTATAACTCTGATTATAAAATGGGGGGAGAAAATCTTTCATTTTGATTGGTTCTTACCTCTGAATCAAATCTATTTGATGCACAGGTAAGAAAAAGTACAGAAAAGCAGAACCGCATTACAAAAAAAAAACAGAGTTCCATTAGAACTTTTGTTTTTAAAATCCACCATTTTTTTGTGTGTGTTAGCAAGGAAAACAAATGTAATCAGCAAAGTCCACATCAGTCTTATAGCAGACAACATGTGACTAAACTTTCAATTAGAAAACATCTATACAAAAAGATTTAGTATGCAGAATTTATGCACACACATAGATTATTTACTTAAACACCACATAGAATGAAACAGGTTCAGGTTACAACGTGCTGACACTTCCCGAGTCCCCACCTGCTCCCAGTTCAACAGTGAATGATTTATTTCACATTGCAGTGCTCTTACTTTCAGTTACTGGCTACTCTGGCTCTCCCACACACTCGAAAACAAAAATTCTATGCCCTTGTTTTTTTTTTTTTAATATGAATGATCTGTAATATCATTCTTTACTTAAACGCAGCATAAAATGAAATGGGTTCGGGTCAGAATGCACTGAGGTTTCCTGAGTCTCCGCCCGCTCCCAGTTAAACAGTGAATGGTGTGAGCAATGCAAATTTTATTTAAAAGATGCCCAGTCCCTGAGGCTCTGGGCACCATACACAAGAAAAGACAGACAAAATAAATAAACAACACACCAATGAATAAAACAGTATTAAGTATACAGCTATGATAAAATAAAATAGAACAATACATGAATAAATAAGTAAATAAGAAGCCTGAGACAAAACTGTTTCATGGTGTGTGAGTGTCAAGGCAGTATTTAGAAAACAGAGTCAGGGAAGGCTTGATTGAATAAGAAGGCATTGAGTCAGTCCTTGAACACCTCTACTGAAGGGGCCTCACTTATAGCTGGAGATAATGAATACCACAGGATGGGGCCAGCAACTCTAAAAGCTCTGTCGCTGGCCGGTTTTAGCCTCATCCACAAGGAGGTCACTAGAGCAGGAACAGAGAGAGTGGACTGAGGCAGCAGGTGTAAGAAAGTCCACCAGGTAACCAGGACCCAAGCCATGTAAGGTCTTAAAGGTGAACAAACCCACCTTAAAGAGGACTTCCACCTGACTGGCAGCCAGTGCAGTTCATTCAGCACTGGGGTGATGTGGCAGTACTTAGTCTGCCCCATCAACAACCTGGCATCTGTGTTCTGCACCAGCAGATGGTACCTCCCGAGACTTCAAGGTAGAGTGCATTACAGTAGTCTAGCCTCGATGTCACAAAGTTGTGCACCAAGGTAAGGGGGTCCGGGGCAGAATGAAGCAGGTCACAATGCAGCTCGACTACAATTTTGGTGAAGTAAAATGATACAGAAACAAAGATGGAGGGAGACTAGGAGAGACAGCTCGGCAAACCTGAAATGTTCTGGTGTACACATTAAGAGCACTAAATAAAACAGTTGCAATAAATAGAAAGCAGGATGGCAGGTATGTTGGTAACAAACCGATTTAGGATACAAATCAGGCATAAGGTACCTAGACAGAATGACACAAACAAGATAAAATAAATAGAGCAGTCCTTAAATAAGAATGTACAAAGAGGTTCAAGTAGGTAAAACAAAAGTGGTAAAATTTGTATTTGTGACACTGAGACAGAAATAGCTTGGAATTGAATTTTAATTGATTGATTTAAATTTAAGTCGAGTGTTTTAAATAGCATGAGGAGCACAAGGGATATGAGGAGTGTGGTCCCTTTGGCTAGTGAGGGAGTGATGTAAATAGCTTCATTTGTGATCTTAGAAGCAATCTGTTCTCGGCTTTGCTACACTGTCATCTTGTGGTATTAGGTGTTTTCTGTGCGCTAACAGTTAATAGTTAAACAAGACACCAATGTCTACATTTATGTTAAAATTTGTTTGTGAAAAAGATGAAGTGTGTGTATAAACTTCAGAGTACACTGTTGTACACTGAATGTTGTATTTATAGCCACTTCTTGGTTGGCGAATTTGCTTATTTGCTCGCTCTCTTTGTTTCATTCATTCTGCTCATTCGTTTGCTCACTTAGATTTATCTATTGGAGCTTATTGTAATAGCTAGAACTATTGAGCACCATTGAGCATTTCAGAGAGAAAAACTCAAAACACCTTCTTTTTTATGTTTGGCCATATCGTATTCCACAAGTAAGTTTTTGTATTTTGTTTTAAACTGTTAATAAGTTTAGTTAGTTTAGTTAGCTTAGTTAGCCAATAAGTAAAGGTCTCTAATAAAGTTATCAATACATATTTTATAGGTTATTATAAGCTTTTAAAAGTTTTTAATTAATTATATTTAATTATATTCTGTTTGATATTTTGACATTTTTAAATTATTTAAATAAACCCGTTTACTTGCTTGTTTGTTATGGCTTGTTTTTTTTTGTTTTTTTTCCTTTTACCCTGTTTAGTGATGCCTGGGGATCTTATATATGTCCTTCTAGACTTAGTGGAGTTTGTTGGTCTAGGATTTTTGTGTGAAATTTTCCACATCTGATTACTACTACTTATGGAACTTATGAAACTTGATGAAACTTGTTGGTGTTGATCAGAATTGTCTCTTTTGGAAGACTATGTAAGATTTGAAGGATTTGACTGTTGGAGTTGCTGGGAATTTTTAGCTCAGTTTTCTTTAAAGAAGAAACTGGTAGTGTGTTTTTCTTATTGAAGATTCAAAGAATTGAATTGAATTTGCATTGGGTCATCAGGTACTGGAATTATATGGACATCAGCGAACCTCTGGTGAGAGGTGGAGTAGTGCAGTGCACCAATATACTTTGATATACCATTAATATATTTGTTTTAACTGTTGCTGTATTGTGTGGTTTCATTTGCTTGTAACTGACCCTTCAGTGAAAAGCAGAGCATTGTGGGAACCTGGAGGACTAGCAACAGGCTAGTATACCTCCTACCCCAAAACAACATCTCTCTGTTAAAAGCACTGTTGCCTGGTGGTTCTCTTACCCTTTTAAGGGCTTGTAAACATTCAACTCACAGAATCTTGCTGAATTTAAATAAATATTGTCATTTTTTCTTCGCGCCAAAACCAGAAGTGAATAGACGCTTACTTCCAGTTTATCAGCTTAAAACCTGCTCCTCTAGTGAGCGGGGCGAGCGTGCACAGGGCCGCATGTGGAGACGCACGCAGAGACACGCGCATTTGTGTGTGTCTGCTGTGTCTGCTGGGCACGCTGAAACTGCTGGCATTAAACAAACTCAAATAAGATAATTTTAGCATATCCTCTACTTAGTAAATATACACCTTTAATAATGGAAAAAGAACTTAGTAAGTATATGCAATGTTTGATGTATAGTGAGGGAAAGTATGGGGGTGAGTATGTATGTGCTAATTGCCATCTGCTTACTACTCTTGAAGCAGAGATAGCATTTCTGCTTAATATTAAACCAGTTTCTACTGATATTAGGGAATTGGAAAGTTACATTGATCTTATGGATGAACAACTTCACTCTAATGAACAATTCCCTTCACATTTAGGTAGCATTTATATTCCTCCTGATGAGGAGACAATTGTAATGACTAGTACTAGTATACCTGTTGCCTCTGCCCCCTCTTATAAGGTGGATGATTATCTGCCCTCTTCTCATGCTAATGATGACTGAACCATTGTCACAAAGCCTCTTAAAAAAAGGAGGGGTGGTCAAATACACAATAGTACCCCTATTGAAACTCGTAATAGGTTTGAGCAATTGACTGTATCAAATAATGAAGTGCTACATGATTTATCCTGTGTGTCCCCCTCTGTTGATAATAATGGTTTAAAAACACTTTTCAATCAGGAGTTAATGCCCATGAATATTTGTCCTAGTAAGTCTCAAGCTACCAAATCAATACCTATTAAGTTAATCACTCCAGAGTGTGATAAACAATCACCTTTTTCTGATTCTTGTACCCCTACTGTCTCAAAACAAGTGTTAGTCCTGGGATATTCAATCATTAAGCACATTGACAGGGTGGTATGCAATAGTGACAAGAGCAACCACACTTGTTCTAGCTTCCGTAGGGCCAGGGCATCTGACATTACCTCCATGATGCCTAAAATTTTACAAAATACAGGGGAAAATCCACTGGTTATCATACATGTCAGTGTTAATGATATAAACAATACCCCATTTAGTCAGTTACAACAGGACTATGTGACATTATGTAACCTGTTACTTGATAGGAGATGCTATGAATGTATATCTGAAATTCTACCTGTCCCGAGAGCAGCATCTACCATGAAGCAGAAAATCAAAGCCCTAAATGAATGGCTGAGATAGTAGTGTTTTAAGCAGGATATACCCTGTATTACCCACTGGGAATCATTTTCAGATCATTCTTCCTTGTTTTGCTGGGACGGTTTACATCTCAGTCGTAGGGGTAGTACACTTATGGGGAAAAGTATCACTAAAATCATAAATCATTGTTTAAACTAAAAACAATGGGGGAGAATGGGTCTATTCTCAAGTCTCTGAATACTTACCAAAATATTATTACAACTAAATGTAAATTCCTAGCTTTGAATGCAAGATCTTTAAATTAGCAGAACTCAAAGTCAAATGTAAAACTTTAAATATAGGTGTGGTGGGAGTAACTGAAACTTGGTGGGACGCATCCTCAATTTGGTCCACAGAAATTCCAGGTTATAAGTTATATCATAAAAACAGATTAGATAAGCAAGGCGTTGGAGTTTGTATGTACATACGAAATGATATTCCTTCTTTTGAAGTGTGTTCTCCCTTTCCTTTGGAAAGTATATGGGTTAAAATCTTATTGAAGGAGCAGTCCTATATATCTATTGGTAACATCTATCGACCTACATCTGCAAATTCAGATTATACAACTGATATGTTTAAAGAAATTACACATTTTTCAGAATCTCAAGATACTGTAATATTTGGTGACTTTAACCTCCCTCATATTAATTGGGACTCATTCTCAGGACAATCCTATGTCGTGAAAGGACTAATAGATGTGGTAGTTAGTACTGGATTACAACAACTTGTTACTGAACCCACTCGAGGTCCTAATATTTTGGAGCTTTTATTTACTAACATACAGCAACAAATCAGCAATTTACAAATTTGGGATCCACTTGGGACCAGTGATCATGCATCTATTCTTTTTGAAATTCAACAGTTTAAAACTACACAAAGGAAGTTATACTGTACAAAAAATTATAATAAAGTAAATTGTTCTAAAATCAATGAATACTTACGAAACATAAACTGGAAATCTAATCTTCTTAATTATACAACACAACAAGCCTGGGAAAAAACATTGTACATTATTTGCAAAATACCTTTATTCCATCTAAGAGGAAATTTAATAATAAAGGAAAAATTCCCCCTTGGTTCAATAAGACAATTAAAAATCAGATTAAAATAAAAATTGAACTTTTTAGGAAACTTAAGAATAGTTCTGTTCCATTTAAAACTACTCTATTACATAAATACAGACTATCTGTGAAAAACTTAAAAAATTCTATTAAATTGGCAGAAAATAAGCTAGAATTTAAACTAGCTCACACAAAAGACTGTCACAAATCTCTTTTCTCCTATATAAATAGTAAAAAAGACGTATCAAGGACCATTGGTCCCATTATAATCAATGGCTCTTCTCTATCTAATATAGAAACCTTGAATCTCTTTAATAAGTACTTTTGTTCTGTCTTCTCTCAAAAATCACCTATTAGTATATTTAAAGTTCACCACGCAGATTATCATAGGTTCTATCCAACTGACATTATACAGGCTATCAAAAAACTAAAAAAAAAAACTAGTCCAGGCCCAGACGGTATTCATCCATGGTTTCTGATCGAAACTTCTATAAATATTTCTATACCTTTGTCAATTATCATCAACAAATCCTTACAAGAAAGCATTGTACCAAATGATTGGCGTTCAGCAATAGTTACTGCCATATTTAGAAAAGGCAATAGAGGTTCTGTGCAAAATTATCATCCAGTTAGCCTGACCTCAGTGGCTGGTAAATTAATGGAACGAGTAATGAAGTCTCTAACAGATCAAGATTGTCAAAAAATAGGAATTTATGATTCAAATCAGCATGGGTTTACTCCCAAGTATTCCTGCACCACCAATCTGATATCTTCTTACAATAATATAAGTACTCTACTAGATGTGGGTATCCCTACTGATGTAATTCTTTTGGACTTTAGTAGAGCTTTCAATAAAGTCTTATATGAAAAACTCATTACTAAAATGCACAATCTAGGTTTGTCACCTGATATTGTCAACTGGACTTTAAACTAGTCGACAAATCATTCTCAGAGAGTCAGAATTAATGATATCTTGTCTGATTCAGTAGTGTGACAAGTGGTATACCACAGGGGTCAGTCTTGGGACCAACATTGTTTAATCTCTTTATCAGTGATTTACAAACAGTGCCAAATAACTTCATGGTTCAATTTGCAGACAATACTAAATTGGGAGGCAAGGTTAATAATCAAGAAAAGATTTCTGCATTAAAGAAGGATTTGGATAAATTAACACTTTGGGCAAATGAAAATCATATGCAGTTTAATCAAGACAAATGTTTAGTAGTGCATTTTAGTGTAAATAATCCAAAAACTATATATTATATAAACTGACTACCACTTCACTCATCAAATTGTGAAAAAGATTTAGGGATATATGTTAATAATAAACTTACATCAAATGATCACTGTGTTAGAACTGCTTGCATGACCAACAGACTTTTGAGGCAAATAAAATGCACTTTTGTTAATCGCACTGAACAATGCCTTATTCCATTGTATAGGGCATACATTAGACCATGTCTAGACTATGGCTACCCTTTCTGGAATCCAAACCAAAAAAAAAAGACATAGCAATTCTTGAACAGGTTCAAAGGAGAGTAACTAGGATGATTCCAAGATTAACAAACTTGGATTATCAGAACAGATTAAAAGCTACTGGTCTCTTCAGACTAGAAGATTAAGAGGTGATATGCTTATGGTTTTTAATTTAATAAATTTACCAGATTTAATGGAAAAATGTGGTCTAGCACTCTCCAAAAGGAGACATGTTCCGAGACTGCATAATAAACAGCTTGAAGTAAAAACTTATAAAACCAGCAAAAAGGGAAACGTTTTTCCAATAAGAGCATCCATTGTATGGAACACCTTGCCACAAGAATTGGTAGAGGCAACTAGTGCTGCTGTCTTTAAAAACAAATTAGATGCTTGCTTGAGGGATAATAGATAAATAATGTCCCACATAGTGTGGGGAACAGTCTCGATGGGCTCTGGCCTTCTTCTGTTCTTTCATACCAAGTAATACCAAGTAATCAGGTACTGAAAATCTCAAAAACTTCATAAACCACCTGAGCATCGTTTTTCACTGACATTTACTGATATTTACTGATATTTTGTATTATTGTACACATTTGACTTGGGACTAACATCAGTAATCATGGTAATTCCAAGAGCTAAAGCTATTGATACAGAAAGAATACAAGATGTAATTAATATCCCTAAAAGTCAAAAGGGTATACAAGGAATGTTGGATATGTATTTGAATAATGGGGCATTGGATACTAATAGAGTTAATGGTGAGATGAATGATGTATCAGATGAAGGATTTAGTAATATAATAGATAAAGAACAGAATGGACTTGAGATGATAGAAGATAGGAATGTGAGAAAAAATGGTAAAGAAGGTTTAAAAACTGGAGGTAAAGTTGTAAAAGGTGTAAAAGATGGAGAAGGAAAAGAAGGTAATGCAGATAATGTTTTCAAAAATGTCAAGGGAAATAATGGAAAAGGTAAAGAAAATTGTTGAAATGGTAAGAAAGGAAAAAAGGAAAGTAAGGATGTGACACAAACTAAGATTTCTCCATCGTTAAGGAAAATACTAATAAGAGGGCATCATTAAAGACTGAGATGTTTGAAAAAGAGGGTGGTTTGTATCAAACTCCAGCATATAAAGAAACTAGAGAAGTTAGAATATTAAAAGAAACAAAAAATCAGAGCATTTCAACATCCACTCCTATAGTAGAAAAATATATGAATATGATAATGACTCCATCACCACTCAGATTATGTAGTTCAGGAGTAATAGAGGGGGATGATCTGGAGAAATCAATTGAAGAACTCACCTTATATAATCCAATTGCAACTAGGGATTTGATAAATGAGGAATCATTTAGTAAAGGTGGAAAAAAATTGAAATTATTGAGGACTTGCAAAATACTATACAAGGTCTTAAAATATTGGATGATTATCAAAGATTAAAACTGAATAGGTGTATCAACACAAAGGTTATAGTTGAGAACTTGGCTCCAAAAAGGGAGCAGGATAATAAAAATGGTGAAGACAGAAAAACAATAGATAAGTCTATGATGTATTACCCTATGGCAATTAGTGAAGAGATAATTGCAATTATGAAAAATCAACATGCAAATTTGATATTAATGGAGCAATTGATAGCAATAAGGAATGAAATTGATACACTTAAGGAGAATATAGCTATAAATGGATATTTAATGGATGAGATGTTGGGTGTCTTGAATAAAATACTGCCCCCAAAGGAATCGCCATCAATTATGATGTATGATAAGATGGAAAATAAAGAAGAGAGAATAAGACCAGATTTTTCCTCCCTGCTATTATCAGATGATATCAAAACTAATGGGCTTAAAGCTCAGAGGAAAAAATAGAAAAAAACAAGGGGAAGAATCAAAATAAGATAAAATCAAAGAATGATAGTAGATGTTTTCAAGGGAGTGAAAAGGAAGAAAGAGGGTTGGAGGATCATGAGAATACTCATAGGATAGGTGTTGAGCCACTGTTAAAGATCAGGGATGATGATATTGTAAAGCAGGGGCAGGGGATAAATGGCCTAGGACATGAAATAAAAGATATTGAGGAAACTCTAAAGAAGGATCAGAATGTAATAAGTAAAGAACACATAGTTTGGGAAAAGGGAGATAAGTGGGATAACAAATGTTGTTTAAAATTGTAGGGTCTTAAGAGACTGGATGATGACCCAGAGATAAATTTGAAGGATTGTGTAATGAAATTATTTAATGAGGTATTTGAATTGGCAATTGATAAGGGAGATAATCTTGAGATGTCTAGGCCATTGAATCCTGGCTCTGTGGATATAATATGGGTAAGAATCTCTCATAAGAGAGTGGCTCAATACCTATGGAGAAATGGTTATTTATTCAACTGTTTGAAATTAAGATTGGAATTGGAAACAGAAACTGTATATAAAGAAGAGAATGTGATAGTAAACGAATAAGAAACACCTGTAATAATACCAATGTTTGTCTATCCATGAATTTATAATGAGACATCAAGAAAGTTGACATGGTCTATTTATAACTTGATTGCCAATGTTTTTCAGATAAGACTAGGAAGAATGGGTATTATGAGTACTTATAGGCATGAAAGCCTAAGTGGAGACAGGTGGATATGGTATGTAAAAATGAAGAAGTAGCACAAAGAATATTGAAATGTTACAGGAAATTGGATAAGATGGGAATCCATGTAGTGGATATGAATGCCCTTTATAAAGAAAGAGAACAGGAAACAAAGGAGGAGGAGGTAGGAAGAAAGATAGAGAGTGGAAGTGAACATGTTGTGATTAATGAATCAATTGAGACCTATAATAGATACCAATTGTTAGAAAAAGTAAGTTGACCAGAAAGAAAAACTTTAAATAGTGATACTGTAAAACAAAATGATTTAACAATTGTAGGAGATGAGTTTAAGAAAGAACAAATTCTCATTAGTTTTATGACTTGGAATATAGCAGGTTATGGTACTAAATTATATAATTATGATTGGCTGGCATTTATTAAAAAAAAATACAGTGATTTGTTTACAAGAGACTTGGCATGATGTTAAACCAGATATTAACTTAAATGGATTTCAAACTGTGCAATGCCTGAGTTATAAGGATACTAAATTAGGGAGAAGAGCAGGTGGTTTAATTACACATGTAAGAAATGGAATATTTAACATTGTTATAGAGCTGATTAAAGATGATTATTATATGATTCTTAGACTGGGGACAAATAAAATATCTATATATTAGTTAGTTGCTATATACCACCAGTAAAGTCCAAATATTATAAAGAATCGGTATGGCAAAGGTTGGAAAGTAATATTTCTGAGGTCTTTATGGAATATCCTGAGGACCATTTAGTACTACTTGGAGACCTTAATGCTAGAGTTGGGAGGTTTGATGGGTTAACAGACAATTCAGTTATGCAGTGGATATACCCAGTTACTAAAAATTCTAGTAGAAAAACAAAGGATGAAAAAAGTAATTTAAATGGTAAAAAATGGTGTGAAATACTAACAACTAATGGACTCTATATTTTGAATGGGAGATTGAAGGGGGAAGAAGAAGGTGTAACAACATACATTTCAAAATATGGAAATACATTACTTTATTTAATATGCTGGCGAGGTCCCAGTGATTGGTGGAAGTTATTAGATATACCCTTAAGACTTAAAAGTGATCATCTACCAGTAATAGTTTATATTGATCAATTGGATGAGGGAATGGTTACAGTAAATAATAAAATAATACCATCTCAAGTGGAAATTAAATATAAGAAACACATTAGATGGACGCTGACCTTAGAAATGCAAATTTTAAGACAACTAGAGTCATTCTTTAATGAGATCAAATTAAAATTAAATGAGTTAGATATCATTGCACTTTATGATAGGTTGGAACATTTTTTTAAAGAAATGCAGTCTAAATTGTATAAAGAAGGAGACTTTATACATGATATGCAACCTAGGGGATAGTTTGATAAAGAGTGCAGATTGAGTAAAAAAAGACTCATGAAATGTTTGAGAATATATAGGCAAAATGGTAGAAAGGAGACATTTGATACTTTAAAGATGGTAAGGAAAGAACATAGGAATTTACTACTAGCTAGGAAAAAGGAATTTTATGCTGAGCAATGGAAACAAATGATAGAAACAATAGAAGCCAAGGATAATAAGAAATTTTGGACATTGGTAGCTTATGGGTGTAAGGAACTATTGGTAGAAAATATAATTATATAGAATCTGAGGAATGGTTAGCATATTTATCTACTGTAATGTACAGCAAGAAGGAGGAGAAGTCATGGACAATTATGGAAAGAAGTATGATAAATGTGAATTTTATTCCAATTACATGTGTTGAAGTTAACCTGGCAATAAACAAACTTAAGCTTAACAAAGCACCAGGACCAGATATGATGCTGGGAGAATTATTTAAGGTTAAGAATACTCAATGGCCAGAGCTTTTAGCATCATTGTTTAATAAATGTATATATAATAACCTTATTCCTCAGTCCTGGAGTGGTGCAGTAATAGTTCCTATTTATGAAAAGGGTAATAAGCATGATCCAAAAAATTATAGGACAATCAGTTTGTTGGACATCGTGGGAGAGATTTTTGCTAGAATTTTATTAGATTGTGTTATGACAAGTCTGGGAAAAAATGGGGGCTTATCTTCTCTTCAGGCTGGCTTTCGTAGAACATATTCTACTATGGATAATTGTTTTATCCTCCATCATTTATGTGAGAAATATGTTAAGATAAGGGCACATAGGCTATATGCAGCATATATAGACTTCTCTACTGCATTTGATACAAATGGTAGCAATAAACTATGGGATACAATGTACAGTATTGGTATAGAACCAGTATTGATAAATATTATAAGATTACTGTATTCACATACATGGGTACAGGTTAGACTGGATATGAAAGGTAATTTTTCTCCACAATTTTCAATAAACATTGGAGTAAGACACGGGTGTATACTTGCTCCAACTTTGTTTGCAATTTATCTGGATCCATTGATGAGAATCCTGCAAATGTCTAATACTGACTCCCCTAAAATTAGAACTGAATATTGTGCAGGACTAGCATATGCTGATGACCTTATTTTATTTTCATTAACATTAAAGGGACTTCAGGATAAATTGAATCTCCTTGAAATATTTGCTAAAGATAGGAGTTTAAAAGTAAATATGTCCAAATCTAATATAATGCTGTTTGGGAAAAAATATAAAGGGAACTGGCATATAAATTTACAACCATTGCAAATTTTGTATGAATATACTTATTTAGTTTTTTTTTTTTCCAAAAACCTATGCTAGAAAACACATTACACCAAAATGTGCGATAAATTGGCAAATTCAGCCCTGGCATTAAAAAGATTTAACTTAAAGTTTGGGGTTATCCAATGAAACCTTTATTAAATGCCATTAAAGCAAAATATAACTCACAAATATCATATGGGATAGAAATAACTGAACATAAGTATTTAAAGAATATGGAAAAACCAGTTATGCATTTATTGAGATCAACACTGGGTTTCCCGTTAACAGCACCTGCTGCATATGTGTGAGCAGAAATGGGATTAATAAACTTGAAGGCATTAGCCGAGTCAAATACTGTTAATTTTTAGATAAGAATAAATACTCAAGGAAGGAAAAGAATGGTATAAAGTCACCATGGTTGCAGAAAGTTAGAAGGATATTGAGGACAGTAGAACTAGAGCAATTACTGGATTTGACATGTCAGAATGTGGTTATTTCTGTCCAATATAAGAAATATATATAAAAAAATGTTAATCAGGCAGTTTAACAGTATAGATATGGAAAATATTAAAAGTTCTTGTTATTCAAAGTGGTATAGTAATAACATCATAAATCATAAATACAAATATTATTTGGATGTATTAGAAGAACAAGAATTAAGAAAAGTTCATGCTAAATTTAGAACTGAGTCCCAGGAATCAAATAAATTAATAGTTAGATTTAATAGAGAAGTAGATATAGTTCATTCCTATTGTCTATGTGGAACTCTTGAGATAGAAAACTTTTTGCACATGATGCTAAAGTGTACGTGGTATGAGAAGGCCAGAAATAAGTGGCTGGCAGATATTTTATTTGAATTACAAGGTTGTGATGACGAATTAAAGATTACTATACATCTTACAAAAAATGATAAATAAAATAATGAACACACAGTTTTTAATCAATATAAGGGAAATAGGGGTTAGTACTATTAGAACAATGATTATAAAGTCTTAAAAAGACTAGATTTAGGAGTGATTACGTTTTTAGAGTATGGAATGTTTTGATTAAGTATTTGCATATATGTAATGGATAATTATACTTATTGTATATTTTTCTATTGTTTGTATTTCTTGTGTTTGTAATAGTATTATGCCTATGTCTATTCATATTTGTTTGTTTCTTTTGTAAAGATCCTTTTAGATTGAACAATAAAATTTAACTGAACTGAACATAGGCAGCCCACACACATACATGGTTTACACAGCATAGGTCACATACTTCAGGCAGGCAGGAGGTTATGGGCAACAACACTCTCCAATGTGGGCTGACTTACACGTTTTGCATGGGGTGTGACAAATGGTTCGGCTCTGTGAATGGCCAGGGAGTGGGATGTGGACATGTGATTAAAAGAGGTGCACAGGTGACAAGTCTGCAAATTAAGTTATTTTCCCCATTTTACTTACAGGGGTTGATGTACCACTTGCAATAGACATACTACATTGACCACCACCACCACTGCTACTCTGACCATCACTTTACAAGATTTCTAAATCATAATCCTCCCCCTCATCATGCCTGAAGTAATCCTCTGGTGTTATTTCATCACTACTGCAGACATTCCTACTTGGTCTTACACTCATGGAAAGGGGGATAACATACTCAGTAAGGCTGATGATGAGGGTGAATGCCCCACTGTGACATTAGCTGACATCTGGTGCGGGTCCACAGTGCCATGTGGCTGTTCTTAAGATGTGTATGCTGGCTCCCCATGCCCAGATGACTCCCTTTTTTACCTCGACTCGCACATGCATGGCAATGCTGGCAGATTGCAACTGACTCATTTGCATCTTGGACAAAAAAATTCCAAACAAGGGATTGTGATACCCTGGTTTTAACATGTCCCTGATGCTGCTTATTGGACTCCATTTCTTTAACCCCAAAATAGGGAGTGTACTACATGACTTTTCAGGTTGGACACACTTGGGCTCCAACTGACCACCACAGCTACCTAAGATTATTACTGGGTCATCATCATCATTACCATCAACAGGAACCTCTAAATCACAACTTTTTTGAGGATGGTGGGATTTAACGCCAACAGACCCAGACACAGCCACCTTGACTTTCTTTTCATCTGGTTCCCAGCAGTGGTCACTTACAGTACATCATTATCATATTCATCAACATCATCCGCATCCACATTTTCAGCTTGGATGCTGTCATGTGGAGAACATGCTCCAACCACAGCATCATCATCATCACCCAACATTTTTGCACCACACTTTGAATCATTAGATGGCAAAGGCATGACCTCAACAGCACTGGAAGAAATGTGACATTGTGACTTATCGTTGCCAGGATCAGAATCATGTTCAACTATCATGGGGATATGAAAGAGGAGTATGACATCATCTACACTGTTAGTCACAGCTTTAGATTCAAGCATATTTTTTGAAATGGTTAATGGGTCAGAAGTGGAACTTGAGGCAGCAATACTCATGCCAGCAGAAACTGCACTAACACCACCAGCTGGGACAACATCATCTCCTCCAACTATAAGAGAAGCTACAGATTGTGCTGTATAAAACATTGATGGGGAAATCCCTTTACTGACATCAGCTATGCACTTCTGCATATTATTATGCCCATGGACAATCTTGCCACTGGCAGCAGTGCCATGGCCAGAAACAGCTTTATACAGCATGTTGGGGGATCACCAAGAAAATTCTATACAAATTTATATTTCTGAACTTTCAGTCTGGACCAGCGAATGTTAAGACAAAAAAAAAACAACAACTGTGGCTTGCAGATGGAGACTGGGCACTAAACAGATGCAAAAGCAGAGAAAGATTAAGATTGCACTGTGCAATCAAGAAGAGATGCAGATGCAAAGTTACAACAACAAGTCACAATCCAATCTGGAGAAGAATACCTTTTGACGGTTGGGGGGGGGGCTGTAGTGCACTGCAGTAACAGGCCAAACTCAAGATACCACAAAGCAGTACAAAATCATACAGGTGCGGTGGATAGCAGGTTCACACAGCTGCAAGTACTCTGTGGCACAATAAAATGTGTCTGATTTGATAGCACTCGTTGCACACACACACTACAAGTAATGTGTAGCAAACTGAAAACTTCAGTAATATTTATTTTTTATTTTAGTCTTTGGTAACCGGGTAAGGCTCACTAGGCACAAGTGCCTGTTTTCAGGGGCACCCTGGGAGCACTGGGCAGTTAAGTGACTTTCTCAGAGTCACACAGTATGCAAGTGGAGGTTGTGAGAATCAAACTCAGGTCTGGTCTGCTGGATGTATCAATATAACCAAATCTTTTAAACAAACTGAAATTATGCACTGCTGCACTACAATAATCAGCAAAAAAAAAATTCAAGAATTACTAAAAATATTACATTGTGTACATTAACACAGTCATACAAGAAAAATATAACCAAAACAGAAACCGTGCCTTTTTCTCCCAGTTTTAACCTACCTCCACCACAGGTACGCCCCCTTCCCCAAGCACACTTCAAGTGTCTGTCAGTACACAGACTGAATGTTCTAAATTAACATTCAAAATCCACACACAAACAATAAATACTTGATGATATGAGCACAGGAGGGGTTCCTACAATTGATGTACTAAATTTTGAGCAAAAAATAAAGGCTCAAAAAGGCTTTTTTAACAGCTTTTAGAGGATTTGAGTGGCAGAGCTCTGAGAGGAAACTGTCTCCATCTACCACTACACAGAACTGAGGCTATGCAGAACAATCTAGAGCCCATGTGATCTGCAATCCCATGAATCACTGCAAAATTCACCTTGGAGCTCAATAACAGGGCAAAGTTATGTGAAGTACATTGATTTCTATGTACTTCGCATTAAAATTGGTTCAGAAGTGGTTGAGGAAGGTGGAGTAATGCGAAGTCATTGTTATTAATGGACTTCACATTCCTCATTATGACGTGATGTACTCCACTTCACGTTGCGGATTACTTTGCGGATTCTGCATTACTCACAAATTGCTTTGCGGAGTAAATTTTGCTCACTTTGCCCACCTCTAGTTCAGGGTACCAAGGGCTTCTGCCACTGATGTGCCTTTTGCTGGTTTTGTGAAAATATTTTAATTTGGTGTCCATTTACACAGGTTTCACATTTTTCTATAGAACAACATGGCTATGTGAGGTGCTTTTTGGTGCTCCTACAAGCCAATAAGAATACCTCTACACTATCTAAAAAATTATGTTCTGGGCCCTGCACTCCCACAGGGAAATACGGATACAATTACAAGCTCTCGAATATTGTGGATGGATGGGAGCACAGGGGCCCAGACAGTCCTGCGCTCCCACAAGCAAATAAGGATATGATTATATTATTTCAAAAAGTAAGGAAACTCATTGCAAAAATCTTCATTAATGCATGAGTTAGGCTTCCAGTAACAAAAGTTGGTAAATATGGTGTTAGACTTTCCAATCCTAACAACTCACACCTACCCTGAACACACGAACAGGTGTCGGGGGTGTGCTTTGGGGTTGTCAGCCCTGCATTCACTGCATTCTTCTATACTGTATCCAGCTCAGCTTATTTACTCATGAAATTGGGTAAGTGCTGGGGCTGACAACCCCAAGGCACACCCCTGACACCTGTTGGTGTGTGCAGGTTGGGGGTGAGGTGTTAGAGTTGGAATCCCTAACACCACATTTCCCTACATTTGTTGCTGGAACCCTAACTGATGCATTAATGAAGTTTCTTGCAGTGATATAATATATAGGTGATATTATATAGAGAGTTTGCTTTCAAGGAGGTCACAGGATGTGGTGTACTTCAACTGTTTTTTTGATAGAAATAATAATGAATGTAGAAATAAACATGATTAGAAAATGGGTTGTAGAAATCCTGCTGTCTGACTGGATGAGAGCACCCTGTTATCCATGGACCAGCACCCCAACTGTACCCCCACCTTGTGGACAGCAACACATATGTAGGTATATGTACTAATCTTAGGGCACAGACACTTATTGTGTAAGCATAAGTGTCAGGATCTGAGTTCTGCTGTACTTTTGCAATGCATATTACACTTTACTATATTCTCACAATATATTGTACCACTGGGAGATGTTTTCAATTATATTTTTATTGTATAATTATTAGTTAGGCAACAGTGCCATCATTAGTGATTGTGCACAACTGTAACTGCAAGTAACCTTGGAAGCATCACAGACCTTATTGTTCACTGTATCTTATACTAGCTATGCAACTTCTTATGTTAGTTAGGATGGCTACTGATACCACCTGTTTTTAGCCAATTACTTACTTTATATTAATCTTCTTTTATTGTTGTCATGGTTATTATCAGGGTATAATACCCCTTGCACCACATATTTTCTCTCAGAGACACTTGACTGCGCCTATAGGTAAAGAAACTGGATACCTCCCAGTGATTACACTGTTGGTTGTAAGCCTGTATTATTCTTATTTACCAGTAATAAATTACATTTATTATCTGGACACCATTTGTCTGTCATCTCTTCCTTTTGTGCAGTTCCAACGAGAATCTGAGAAAGGTAATTTTATTACCAAGTTACATTTGGTGACCACGTGCGGATTGGAATGAGCAAAGTGAAGATTCCATTCAATTAATTTTGAATGTTGAGTAGTGCAGTGCGTTTCTTGCCTACTTGGACCTACTCATACTTACAGTGGTTGTTATTGTGACAGACACACTTCATCCTGGTCTCAGGTGTGTCATATCCACACTGGATCCCGATACACTCCCTTTGTGAGCAGCAGTGTACCACCTTGGCAGCACCATTTGCCCACGGTGGACCGGAAAGCGATGGTGCCAAGGATTTTATCCAGTTTTCCGACTGCTTCTTTGTTTGTTTGTCCACCCCTTGTTAGTCATGCCTGAACTTTGCACTGAACTGAGACTGGACATCTCAAACTACCTCACCTCCCATGGAGGATAGACAGATTTCATGCTGGATGCGAAGTCTGCAGAAAACCCATTGTTGATAATTTCAGAGCACTATCTAGAGTCCAAACAGCCAAGAAATACAGTCTTAAAGGTATCTGGGTTGTGGATCTACATACCTCTGTTGAGAGTCTCACGGCGAAGTGTGCCTCCCTTGAACTGCAAAATGTGTCTCTAAAAAAAGATATGGGCTTGTAGGCATCGGAGTTACAGAAATGGGAACAGAAACTAGTGGAGGAGGCCCAGTCACTCTGTGATGCCAATAACAGACTGTTGCATTGTACTGCTCAAGACTCTGAGTGTGAAATTTGCATGTTGAGAGATGATTGTGAGAGGTTGAAATGTGATAAGAAACAGTTAACGTATTTTAACTATATTCTGAGTGATACGAATCAAGGTTTGAGAGAAGAAAATGCTGAGTTGAAAGAGTAGAATGAGAGAGTGAGTCATGAGTTAGACAAAGAGCTTAGGGGAAATGTTGAATTGGGCACTGTGTACAGAGTATTGCAGTGTGAGGTTGAGAAGAGTATTGAGCAGGGAACTCCATGAGTTTGTCACAAGAAGTGTAGATCAAAGATGGCAAAATTGCACTGACAGCAAGAGGTTCTCACTGGCCATGTTAAGGCTATGAATGGGTTCCAGTATATGCCCATTGACATTGCATCATCCGCCGATGATGACTCTGACTTTGATGATGAGGCATGCTGCATCACACCCAAGTCCAACCCCCATAGGGCTGTCATTTTCGCCAGCCATCCCCAAGACAGCACCTACTTCCACAGACCCTCTACATTGCCATGTCTACGTAAACATGGTGGAAGCAATGTATTACACCAAGATGGCGACTCCCATGACTGGGCAGATGGCCTATATTCTGTGGTGCACCTCCAATTGCCCCCCTCTCCAGGGAGGACAACACGGAGGTGCGCGGCCTAATTCAAGAGGCCATTACCAACATTATGGCACCGGATGACCACCGGAGAGTCATCCAGGATCAGACTTGACAGAATGTTTGAGGACACTGTCACCCAGGACCATGTATTCAAAGCAGTCGCTGATGCGGTGGTGGAAGTTGCCCTTTGTGGTGCTATGGAACGTAATAAGTGGAACATGATTCCTCGTACTTCCAATCCCCTGCAAGTTGCTCACTCAGTCCAGCAAATTGCCAAAAGAACTGGACAGATGGGCCTGACTGACAATCTCAGTTGCCATTTGGAGAAGATGTACTCCCTCTGCGAGAAGCTTTCTCTCCAACCCAAGTACCAGGTTCAAGTTTTGCAACAGACAATAAAACTTGCCCTCTGGGTCAAACTCTTGGATACCATCCACAACTGCGAGACACTTGCATAAAATGACAGTGCTGTGGCACTCCTTGCTGGCAATGCCCCAGGTGTCATTGGAGCCCGCTTAGCCTACAAGGTTAAGCAGAATGTGAAGGAAAGCTCCACGGCTTACTATCAATGGTTGTGGCTCACCTACGAGGCCAGAAAAGGCCTGGCTCATGAAGTCACACACCAAGACAAGATTGAGTACAAGGACTTGTAAATCTGGAACATGACTTCGGGAAAAGGTTGAACTCGATGTTTACCCAGAGAATGACACCTTAGAGAAAATTCTTACCAACATGGAGCATGTCTTCCAGGTATGCCTCCTTATTCTTGCTTCTGGTAAGAATAATAAAGTGGCTACCATCCAAACCCTGCAGCCCAGGTAGCTGCAGTCCAAGTTGCTGCAGTACAGTCTACCTTGGATGTAACTATCCACTATACTGTGGAAAGTAATAACCAGAAGTCTGATGCCCCATCTGATGACAAGCAGCCACATGGGGGGGACCAGAACTGGAAGAACAATAGAAACGAGGACAGGAGCGATTGGAAAAATCCAAATACCCAACCTGATAGCAGGTATCATAATGGCCCCAGCTACTGAAGCCTCAAAGATGAGAATGAGATCCTCCACAAATTGCTGGAGGAGGCCTGTGCCAAAAAAAGAGGTTAAGTCTATGCACACGGTAGCAGTCCTCGCCATGGCCATGGGACAGTCATGCTGCCAGTGAAATCCATTCCTGCCCTTGGCTACCAAGCAACTGAGCAGCTGAGGAAAGAATTCTTTCATGACATCGACTACTGGCCAGGCTGATGTGATGATAAAGGAGGAATCAACTGAGCAGGCCACTGTCATGCCTGTTACATCATGGGCACATTTGTATCCCATGCAAGACATACAGGAGGCCCAGAAAGATCCTGTGGGCCTTAGATTTCAGGAACAGGATGATGAGGTTGACTCTGAATGTACAGATTGACAATTACAGGCCCCAGTCTGGATTGTGAGTGACATGCTTGTCGATACAAATGGATGGCCTTGTGTACAGGCCATGGTCGGGGGCCACCAAATGAACATGCTTCTGGATATAGGAGCAGCCATGTCTGTTCTCCATGATGAGAACCCAGCCACGTCTGACTAGTCTACTGGCTGGAAGACCAGTGCACAGGGTGTAGATGGTACTCATCTACACACTACTGATCTGTGTCTTTGCCTGTGGTGGTAGGCCGCCTCAGTACTGATTTTGCCTCAATTTTATGATATTACGTCATCACCCCAGCATACTGGAAACTGACTTTCTTACACTGCACGGCTGTGTAGTGGACCTAGCCAACAGGCTACTTCTCCAGATCAAAGGACAATGTCATGCTGTCACTATTTCAGATTCGCATGTGGTGGCAGCCATCTCTCATAACAACAAAGATTATGACATCATGGCTTTGTTTAAAAGTCATGACCTATTTTCTGAACGTGCACCTTTGCTGCAAAAACTCCTTGATGTGCTTGCTACCAACAAACACAACTGTGGTAGGATGCACACTACCACTGAGATCCCAGAACCTAACCCTGTGAGGCAGAAGCAGTATCCATTCCCTGCCAAAGCCTTGCCATTACTGAGGGAGACAAGAGAATCACTACTACAGCAAGGAGTGATTAGGATTTGTGTCTCTACTGTCAATTCACCTATTTGGCCTGTGAAAAAGCCAAATGGAGCATGGAGACTCACAACTGATTACAGAAAACTTAATCAGGTTACCCCCAGTTATGCCCCAACAGTAGCATCAGCACCTGATTTACTCAAGTTGCTGACACCTGACAAAAAGTAGTTCTCAGCAACTTGACATCTTTAATGGGTTCTGGTCACTCCCATTAGCACAGGTAAGTCAATACAAATTTGCCTTCAACTTTGATGGGCACCAGTATACCTGGACCTCTCTTCCCCAGGACTTCCATGACAGCCCTTCCCTCTTCCATCTCCACATGATGGATGCCCTGCAGGGGTTCACTACACCTCATTGCCTTCTGCAGTATGTGGATGACTTGCTTCTGACAACCACCACAAAAGAAGATCATTTGGCCCTCATAGATGAAACTTTTGTCTCTTCTCAAGAGAGCAGGCCTCAAGCACAATCCCTCTAAGGTACAATTGTGTGAAAAAGAGGTCATCTTCCTTGTGCATTACAGACCAGAGCAGAAGCCCAGCTGTTAAAAAGATCCTGGGCTTGCAAGATCTGCCACTTCCTACTAGTGTGGCAATACCTAGATGCTTGTTAGGAATGGTAAACTATTCCAGGGACTTCATTCCTGATTTTGCCTTGAAGGCTGCTCCCTTGTATGAACTTCTGAAAAAGAACATCCCATGGACATATGGCCCCACTTACACTGAAGTTGTGACACAGCTCAAACAGGCCTTAGCCTCAGCCCCAGCACTGATTAACCCCAACCCAAACCTTCCCTTCCATTTGGAAACTGCTACCTCTGATGTGGCAACGTCCACAGTGCTGGCACAAAAATACAGTGGGTACCACAGGCCCATTTGCCTGTGCATCTCAGATACTGTCCCCAGTTGGCAGAAAATATAGCCTGTGTGAAAGAACACTTTTGGTAACATTCTGGGCTGTCAAACATTTTCTGTACATCATCTGGTATGCTCCTATTGTTCTGCATACCTGTCACACCCCAACTAACTTTTTACTTTTAGACAAAGTAAAAGATGATTCAATCTCTAACTCCAGACTCACCCACTGGTCTTTGTTTTTGCAGGGCATGGACATTAAAGCACTGCCTGTTAAAATGCCCTCAGTCTTGGCCCATGGCTACTCTACACAGGCACACCCCATGACTGTGCCCTCTAACCTCCAGACTTACCTGAGATGGGATCATTCTTTCCGGCTACACCAGATGTTCTGAAAGATACCAGCATGTACCATATCTTTACAGACAGCTCTGCATCTTATATAGATGGACAGCAGGTGGCAGGATTTGGAGTGCTCATACGAGAGCATGAAGGTGATTTCAGGCACATTTCTAGGAAATGCACTGTTATCTCCTCACATTCACTTTGCCAAATTGGCAGCTGTGGCCTGTGCTTTGGAGGTCATGCCCCATGGTGACAAGGATGCCATCATCTTTGTAGATTCCAGTTGGGTCTGCTCATCCCTAACTGAGTGTCTACCATTCTGGAAGAAAAATAACTTTACATCATCTGATGGAACATCTGTCAAATACATGGATTTGTTTGTATATATACACACCCTGACATAGCAGTTTACTCACAAACTGTACATCCACAAGATAAAGGCTCACTGTAAATCTGATCTTTACCGTGAATTCAATGAGCGAGCAGACTCACTTGCCAAAATAGGTGCTTGGGGGGGAGACATGGACAATGACTCACCCAATAGCTGCAGCAGCTATAGTAGCTGCTGACACCAGGCAGAAAACAGTACCAGAACCTCTACTGGATCTTTCTGCTGCACAGAAATCTGACCCAGAACTAAAGGATGTGTTCAAATCCTTGGACAAGGGAACTGAAGAACCACTACTGTACCTGTTGGTAGTCAATACAAGAGACACTCTGACAACATACATTTGTCTAGTGATCAGAAACTCATCTGGTATCGAAAAGAGGATACAGGTGACAAACTGTGGGTTGCACCACAAACTCTGTGAACTGAATTCATTCATATGGTTTGTGATACCCCCACTGGTGGACAGCAAGAGGCAGAAAATACCCTGCAGAGACTCAAGACTGTCATCTGATGGCCTGGCATAGCCAAAGATGTAGAGCACTATATGGACAACTGCATAGTGTGCCCCCAGAATAACCCAATTTCGGTGAAAAGAAAGACCAAGTTGTTGCCCCAAATGCAAATTGGACCACAGAATATGATACAAATCAATTTCATTGGCCCCCTTACCAATTCCAGCAAGAACAACAAGTATGCACTTGTTGTCACAGATTTGTTTTCTAAGTGGGTAGAAGCATTTCTCACTAAGACAAACATGGCTAAGACAACTGCCAAGATCCTGGTGGATCAATTGTTCTCAAGGTGGGGCCTACCCTTAAAGGTAGACTCAGACCAGGGAACCAGTTTTGCATCTGAGCGGATGAAGCAGACACTCCAGCTGCTTGAAGTAGATCAGAGATTCCACATCCCTTACCATACTCAATCCTCAGGCCAGGTAGAAAGAGCCAATGTTATGCAAATTCATCAATAACAATCCCAAGGATTGGGATTCCCTCTTGCCACTACTCCTGATGGCAATTAGGGGCACTCCTGCAGCCACTACTCAGTGCACACCTTATGAGGTTATGACTGGTAGAGCCATGAGATTACCTGAGCACCTGTTGATTGATCTCCACACCCCTACTGCAGATTGAGTATCTGTAGACAAGTATGTTGAAAAGCTTCATGATGACATCATGAAGACACACTTGTTTACTGCCAACCAAATGGGCAAGGCTCAACAACATGCTAAAGCTCATTTTGATAAGCATTTCAAAGAAGTCAACTGGCAAGTTGGAGACCAAGTTATGCTTCTTCAGTACAGACAACCAACTCATGTATTTGCCAATAAATGGGAAGGCCCATACCCCATTGTCAATAAACTCAATCCTGATGTATATCAGGTCTGAGTTCACCAGCAAAAGAAGACCACTGACAAGTGGTTCCATGCTAATCAGCTCAAGTTTTACAAAGGTGAATAAACTTACTTTCCTAACCCACTTAGGGTGGAATAGTACCCCACACATTTAACAATCTTTTTCTGTTTTCTTACAGATACACTGGCAAGATGGCTATCTTGCACCTCCTCATCTTGATGGGACTACTATGACTTCCCCTGACAGAATCCCAGAATAAAACCCCTGTCAACACACAGACAATGCTCCAACATTTGCTTAGCAAACTTGAACATAAAGCCCCAATGGGAATTCATCTTAATGTACCCAACAAAATGATTACTGTTAAAGAAGGCTCAGATGCCTACCTTGATGCCATGGTAGTAGCTCCAGACAGATCCACTCTTTCCATGCAATGGGAAACTGACATTAATGGCTAAACACTCCCCTGTAGCTTGGTATCCAAAGGTACTTTTCATGGCTAGCCTAACACTGACATGTCTAGAAATGGTACTCTTTCTAATCGACAGACTTCCCTCCAACATTCTGGTTGTTATAGCCTTATTGCTCCAACAGATCCTGCTTGGTGTGACCGCCTCACCTCTGAGGAGGAACGTGCCTTCTGTCTTCACAACTATATAGCTACTGAATCTCTTTTTCTTTCTGTAGTCCCACCCACCAAAGAAGAAATGACTGACTGCCCTCTCCAGGAGGATGGTCCTCCTAGTGGTCTTACTGCCACTTCCCTTCCAGGAGCCTTGATTAATAATGTACAATTTATGCATGTTCCCGTTATTTTCAATCTTACGCATTGGAATATGGCTGAAATTGGTCTCTGTCACATGACCAATACTTCAAATTTTTAAAGTATGATGCTTACAGATATTGTATCTGCATATTAAACACATACTAATGATCCTGTCAGTGACCCTTATACCACTGATCATGTAGGGGTCTTTCAACCTACACCTAATGCTAAAGTTAGACCACACACTAGATGTGATACTGCAAATGATACCGGTGCAGCAGGCACTGTTCCTGGCATTTTTGACTCAGGCATGTCTATTTGGAATAAAGCAGACATAGCTGCTATTAAAGCACAAACTCTTAATTTTCAGCAAGCTGTTAAGAATGATCTCCTACCCCCACTGTTACAAGGTGTAGATGGTTTAAGTAAGGAAGAACATTTCACTCTATATTACATGCAGGAAATTGCCAAAGTGTTCAATGATACCAAAGATAAGATTAATGAACTGATTTTTCTAAATAATAAGAAGGCAGGCAAGCAATATATTACACGTGAACTTTTATGCTCCACTTATGGCTCTTATGTAATTTCCACTAACAATCTCTTCAGGGACTTGGAAACAGGACGCATCCCAGATCTCATCCATGACAGTCAAATGGATAAATGGTATTGCCCTCATTGCAAATCTAATGGTTGCACTACTATTTGTCTAGCAAACAATGTTAACATTTCTATGTCCACAGCCGGAAACCTTGGGTATGTCTCCACATATTCAAACAAGCCCCCTGCTATTTTACTAAGACTTGTTCTATCCATGACAACGTGTTTGTCACATTCACTGTGTCACTACCCCACTTTTATCCTGTAACATCTGTTTTTGATAAATTGGCTGCAATTAACTCCATTGGATATCTTGATAAGGACATCTGTCATGAAATAATGGAATTGCAATCATTACTTGTTTACCATTCTGTGCTCCAAGCCTGGGTGACAGCCCACACAAACTAATGTGCCAAGAAAGGATATTACTATCTGTGCCACTGTGATGTCTTTGACATTGTGAAACCAGTGTGTGGATATTCCCCTGAACACCTTCACTGGGCCTTTACCTTGGGTGATGAATTGCCATTTAACCTTGTTGATGTTGATGAGGATGAAGAATCCAAATCTGCACAAGCTGCATCTTCTGTGCCTAATGCTGAAACAGCTAAATCCTGAAGCTACCTAGAAGAGTTACATCGCTTCACTTCACAGCTCACCAATCAGTCTTTTTGCTCTCCAATTCGTCTACAGCGAAGGAGGGTACCAATTGTATGAGCTACCTATAATTCCAATAGGCAGTATTGAGCAGTAACAAATCACAACACCTTTGCTTATGCTAAAAAATCTTGTTATTGAAATGCCTAACTTCTGTTTTAATCCACAGCAGAAAACAGTTCTAGGTCACAATATCATAACTCCTGTTCCTCTCCTTGAACTAGATGTTATTGATACTGATCCGCAATATTTGCTTGTCTTATCTCAATATTTGCCTGTGTTTAACGTGCACATTGACCATTTGACACTTTCTTTGACATCTCTTTTAGCTAGAAAGGATTCACATTTGATTGATATCAGTAATTATATTTATCAAGATGGCGATGCCCTTAATGCCCTTATTCATGATGGTGATTTAAGTACTGCTCTATCCAATACCTGGTTATAACTCACTTTTAAAACTTTTGTTATTATTCAAGCATTTTTGATTGTTTTTCTGATACTAACCCTCTGCTGTCTGTGGCATACTCTAAGACAACTCTGAGAACAACTTGAATTCCTTTACAAGGTTTGTGCTTTGGGCTTGTAAATTACTTTTTTTATCTCCATCTCACTGTTTAACTAGGATTGTTGCCCCTTTTGAGGCAAGAAGAGGGGAATGCTATCCATGGACCAGCACTGCTGATTGTACCCCCACTTAATGGACAGTAACACATATGTAGGTAAATATACTAATCTTAGAGCACAGATATTTATCATATAAGCATAAATGTCAGGATCTGAGTTTTACTGTACTTTTGCAATGCATATTATACTTCACTATATTCTCACAATATGTTGTACCACTGGGAGATGTTTTCTATTATATTTTATTGCATAATTATTAGTTGGGCAACAGTGCCATCTTCAGTGCTTGTGCACAACTGTAACTGCACATGACCCTGGAAGCATCACAGACCTTATTGTTCACTTTAGCTTATGCTAGCTAAGCAACTTCTTATGTTAGTTAGGATGGCTACTGACACCACCTGTTTTTAGCCAATTGCTTACTTTTTATGTATCTTCTTTTATTGTTGTCATGGTTATTATCAGGGTATAAAAACCCTTGCACCACATATTGTCTTTCAGAGACACTTGACTGCGCCTATAGGTAAGGAAACTGGATACTCTCCCAGTGAGTTCAATGTTGGTTGTAAGCCTGTATTATTCTTATTTACCAGTAATAAATTACACCACTTGTCTGTCATCTCTTCCTTTTGTGCAGTTCCAACAAGGATCTGAGAAAGGTAATTTTATTACCCAGTTACAACCCTCAACCCGGGCATACATAAGGCAACAGAGATCAGCAACCTAGCTTATCCAACAGGTAGAGAAATGGGCAGACTGGGTGGGCCAAGCAGTCCTTATCTGCCATCAAAGTCTATGTTCTATGTAATCCCTGTACCTGACTGCATATTCATGAAATCATTGGACATTAGGAAGTTTAGTTTTGAATTAGCTGTCATTTTCTTTTGGTCACTTAACTGGCGACACAGTGACTGATTCCCAGACTCCACAATGGCAACTGTGTTCCTCGCAAAAAAAAAAGCAAGACTCACCCATTCCCCTTCCTGCAGTATCTAGAAGAAAAACAATGTATTCTTTTTAAACTAATAGTGCCAGCACAGTTGCATGCTCAGTGCTTTTATACAGCTTCCCATAACTTTCTCATGAGCTTGCCCTACTTCCTTAAGACTCGCTGCAAAACAGAAGGGAAAAAAAATACAACCTGCCCAATTTTTCACATCACCTTCTTCATGGCACAGCTACCATGTCCAGATCTGGTTGCCATGCCCAATCCCACTCCTCTTCACCTCTGTCTTCCTCCGGATCCTGCTGATACAAGACGTTGTCACCATACAACACCACAAGTACTTGGTATCCTGTGGTGACAGTGCCAGATTATGAGTGATCGCAAAAACGGCAACTCATATTCAGTGCTTTTATCACAGGGCAACTGCAAGGGTAGCAACCCACTATGACTGAGAAGGAAGGAGAGGGTGACCAGAAACGAAGGTTAGCAAGGGGAAGGGGAGGGATAGGGAAGTGGGTGAAGAACATGTACTGGACCTGCTGCTGCTGAGCCAGCTGTGTGGTGTGGTGGTGAGCAAAGCTAGCTCCAGCATAGCAGGTTCTGGGTTCAGGGCTGGTGTCAGGAGGGTCATTGTTTTGCTGGTACCTGCAGCTGCAGGACTCTGTTTTTTTTTTCTTGTGTGTCTGGACTGTGCTACCCCACCCCCTCAAAATGCACCCCCTTGGAGTTGAGAATCTAAAATCAGGGGGTGCGGGGGGCACAACCCCCCCCCAATAAAACACTTGTAATGCTGGGTGTTGGGTTGCCTACAAGTGTATATTACCGACTTGTTTTTTGACGATATGGACTCGCCATAATAGCAATCACCATTCGGCGATCCCTGTTATGACATGGAACCCAAGTACTAATAATGGGGTCCCAATATCTAAAATGTCAGAGTGGCGAAAAACAAGGAACCCTCCAAAGGAGTTTTGCAGTAAAACAACTAACCCAAAAAAAAAAACTTGAAAAAAATGGCAGCTGCCCACAGGCGAGAGGGGTTGGGCTGTCCACATGGCAACAAAACTACTTCCTGGCAACAGAAAATGAAAATGAATGTAAAACACTCTCTCCATGAGAACAGTGCCTTCTACTGCCAAGTATATCACTTGAGGGACTACTTGACAGGAAAATTAATTTCTGTTCAATTTTATAGTATTTAAATGATTATTTTATTTTTTTACTTTATTAAAAATGTTACTGATAACCCATTTTCTAAGAACAATAATACCCAACAGGGTGGGCAATATTGTGCTGTACCAGACCTTCCAGGGGCTATAAGGCCTTCTGCCTGTGGCGTCGAGCCTCATTATGCCCCTAGGGCAGTCCAGTATAGCACAATACTGCCCACCCTGTCAGGTATTATTGCTTACATAATGAATATAGTACAAAGTGATACAAGACATAAATGTAGGAAACTGATTTCTTTTGTTATTTGTCTTATGTATATATATGAGCTATAGGATGAACTGAAAATATTATTTAGCAGGGCCTAACAAAGTAGATCTGAAGTTGATGATGTAAAGTAAGCACATTACGTCCAAGCTAATATTAATTTGTTTTGACTACTTAGCATACAAATATGCTAACAATTGTTTTGTATAGACATGAATAAGAAAAGAATCAGTGCTCTGTTTTAGATGGGATATTAATAGATATAATTATCTAAATGTTGTTACAGACAGTAGGGCCTGCCAGGATACACCACAATAATGCAGAATTCTTCAGAAGAGTTGCTGTAGGCAATAAAGCAATTTCAATGGCAGTTAATCCCTTTTGTCATGCAAAGTCACAGGATATTGCATTGCATCCTGGCAGACACCACTGTATGTTTTGTTTTGACAGGAGGACCGTGTGCTCCATGAGGAAGCCCTATGAAAAAGGGTACAACATTGGAGTTTATTTCATGAACATGGTCACAGCCTTAACTTATATGAAAATAAAGTACTTTGAACATTTTGAAAACAGAACTTGAAGTCTTGCTTATGTTATTCTGAATTTTTCTGTGGAACTATGGGACCTTCATCAGACCCTTTTTAAACATTTCAATTGAAATTTCATAGGTACCCAGTGAAGTCTTTGTATTTTTTGGACTGCTTCAGGGATACCCTACCTCCCGTTCAATGGGTGAATGGGTCTTTTGGCAGGGATCCTGTAGGCAAGTTCCTACAGAATGATAATAGGTTGATGTCAAGTGGTGAAACCTCCTTCTGGGAAAAGTACCAAAAGAAGTCTTTCTGCCCTGGCGAGCCATGGAGGTGGCTCAGGGGAATGTGATACCCCTCCAAGGCCCTGGGTGGATGCTGGAAGACAGCATGCAAAGTCTTGGTCATACCCAGCCTGCCTGCACTGGAACTTGGGTTGGCCAGAGGTTGTCACAGGCCTCCTAGTCTTGAGATCAGATGGAAAAACTCTGCCTATGGAAATCTGTCATTTTATTTTGTTTATTTATGTTGGTTAAGTTGAGATTATTTGGTTAATTTTATGTTATTTTTTTGTTAAGTCTGATTATTTTTGGTGTGTTGGTGGGTTTATTGTTTTTGTTTAACCCGTTCAGTAGTGACGTGTCGGCCTTCTGTCCCCACGGCGGTGCGCTATTCATCCTCCTCTCTTCACGGCCTCCATCCTTTTTATCCTCCTCCCCTTCAATATGATACATACCAGTGCTGTAGAGCATTGGGAATTGTTCGTAGGAGAGTGAGGAGGAGGGGGTGTGCGAACAGTGGAGGATGAACGAGGGGGGGTCACCATATCAGGGTTGTTAGGTCCAGAAGGCGCCCTGGGGCCAAATGGAATCCAGATCATGGTTTACCATGTCTGGTGCCCATACCCAAGGGCACTACTGAATTCAGTAGGCAGATAGGCCTGACAGCCTCCAAAGTTCTTCCAACTCGGGTGGTATTATGCAACGCCAGGTCCATCAGGAATAAGACCAGCATTATTGCCGAACTTGTTGGCTCAGCGGACTTGGCTTGCATTACCAAGACTTGGCTGGATGAAAATCCAGGTCCCATATTGGAGGCCATGACTTCAACCGGGTACTCAGTGATACACCGTCCGAGATTGGACCACAGGGGATGGGGGGTTGCAGTCGTTTTTAAGACTTAACTGGGCCTCACGAACATGGTAGTGGGAAAGACTGAGTCCTTTGAGTGCACAGCAGTAGCGGGTGTAGGTGTTCGAATCATACTGATCTACTGTCCACCCGGAGATGGGAAATGCTTCTTACAGGAAGTAGCAGACTTCATAGTCAACATGTCATTTGAGTCACCCAGATTGATGGTTCTGGGTGACTTCAACGCCTGAGTCAACGATGAACTTTCACAATTTGGTAATCACTTCCTCCAATTAATGACTTATTTGGGCCTTACACAGGTAGTTTCCATTGCTACTCATAAAACTGGGCACTCTCTGGACTTAGTCTTTCTCCTGGGGATTGATGCATCCGACTTGGGGGTGGAATCAGTCACCTGGTCAGACCACTACATCATGAGGTTCAGTTTTTGCACCCCCCTGAGAAGGTCTTCCCCCTCTTGAGATGGTCAAGTACCGCCCTTTACAGAATATTACTTCTCAAGGCCTCGCGGCAGTCCTTGACCTCTCGTCCCCCATGTTGGCAAGCAGTAATCCAGAGACTCAGGTGTCGGCTTATAAAATGGCTGTTACAATGGCTCTGGATCTTATTTCTCCTGTTTGTGTGTGCCCCCACCCCTTCATCCCAAGTCCCCTTGGTTTGATGAGACATTGAGGGAGATGTGGAGACAGGGGCGAAGGTTAGAGCAGTGCTGACGCAAGTCCACCCTTGAAGCCGACCACCTTAGACTGATGGAACATTATTCTGTCTATCAATCTGCAATAACCCATAAGAAGGCAGAATTCCTGTCCAGGGAGATTGCAGCTGCTCGGAGTCGACTGGCTCAGCTGTTTTGAACTGTAAACAGACTGTGCAACCCAGCCTGTCTACAAGTTTGAAAAGCCTTTTTGCAATTAGAGTGTGAGGAGCTCGCTTGTTATTTTGCAACTAAGGTGGCTGACATCAGGGCGGATTTGCATCCAGCAATCTTTAAGGGTGATGCTGTTGAACAGTGTGAGTTCACAGTACCTCAGTTTTCTTGGAGTTCCTTCAGTTGACCTGATTTCGTGGATGTTATGAGGATCATCCATAGTGTGCATCCCACAAGCTGTAGTTTGGATCCTGGACCAACTCCCCTAATTTTGGGTTGTAGTGATATCATCGGTCCTGTCCTGGTGCAAATAGTCTGGTGCCCCCTGGAGTTGGGTGAGTTTCCTAGCTCCCTGAAAGAGGCGGTGGTGACACCTCTCTTGAAGAAAGCTACCTTGGACCCAGACTGTTTCACAAACAACAGACCCATCTCTAACCTTCCCTTTATTGGGAAGGTGATTGAGAAGGTAGTGGTTGCCCAATTGGAAGACCATTTAACCATCCATAACATCTATGAATCCTTCCAATCCAGTTTTCATAAAAGACATAGCACAGAGACTGCACTGGTTCGGGTGCTTAATGATCTTCTGAGGGTGAGAGATCAGAATAGACGTTCCATTCTGGTTCTCCTTGATCTCTCGTCAGCTTTTGACACTGTGGATCACTTGGTGCTGATAGCACACCTGAGGCAGATTTGTGGAATCTCGGGAATCGTTCTACAATGGTTCACCTCGTTTCTCACTGGGAGATCACAAAGAGTTGTGTCAGGTTTTTTTTCCTCAGGCCCAACTCCTGTGTTGTGTGGGGTGCCTCAGGGTTCAGTGTTCTCTCCCATGTTATTTGCGGTGTATATGCTGCTCCTCAGAGACATTATAAGATGATATGGGCTGAGGTTTCACTGCTATGCAGATGATACCCAGATATACCTGTCTTTTGCACCCAACCAGGATGGAGCTCTCTCTGTGTTTAACAACTGTCTGGAAGAAATCCAGGATTGGATGGATTCTAGTTGATGGAAGTTGAACTCAGAGAAGACAGAGGTTTTGGTTGTGGACCCGGGTTGTTAGATAGAGAGGTTGCATGTTGTTGGCACACCCTCTGGAATCCTCCTTGGCGGCATGTCACTTCCGACCTCTGAACGGGTGTGTAACCTAGGGGTTGCTTTTGATGACAGACTGACACTACAGTCTCAAGTGTCAGCTGTTGTCAAGACTTCCTTTTACCATCTTAGGAATATCACCAGGGTTAAGCACCTTGTTCGGTCTGACACCCTACCAACGTTGGTCTACGCCTTTGTGTCCTCATGCTTCGACTACTGCAACTCCCTGTACTTTGGGTTTTCTGGGGTTGAAATCTGTCGCCTACAGCTGGTGCAGAATGCAGCAGTCTGGGTTTTGACTAGGAAAAGTAGGTCCTGTAATATTACCCCAGTGCTCCACTAATGCACTGGCTCCCTATACGGTGGCAGATCGCCTTTAAGGTCAGTTTACTGACTTTCAAAGCTCTTCACGATCAGGGTCTGGCCTATCTGAAAGAACTTCTGGTGCCTTACTGCCCCAGCCAATCACTCCGCTCGGCCGACGAGGGGTTGCTGGAGATTCCAATAGTGAGTCTTAAATCTTCCGGCTGTAGAGCATTCTTTTATGCTGCACCCACTCTTTGGAATTCTCTACCACGCCAGTCATGGGAGTGCACCTCTGTGGAGGAGTTTTAAGAGTAATTTGAAAACTTAGTTTTGGAGAATGGCCTTTTTGGATGGCTAATTATATTGTAATCTGCTGATTGTGCTGTGGTTTTATCCTTATTTATCTTGATTTTAATGCCTGATATTATTGTGTTATGATCTTATTTATGTGTACTATTGGATTTTGTATTTGATGTTATTGTTTTAATGTGTTCAGTGCCTTGGAAAAATAAATGGCCCTTTATAAATTAATTTATTATTATTATTATTATTCCCATCTCATCCCTAGTCCCGATCTTTTGAAAGGCACTACATCCATGTTTCTCCATTGGGGCACCTCAATGAGTTAAGGGAGCTGTTGTACAGGCCAGCCAATGGGACTTCCACTATTGATGTCAGTTCCCTCAGCACCCTGGGTTGCATTCCATTTGGCCTGGAAGATTTATTCACATTCAGGGCTAGTAGCCCCTTTAGAACCCTATTGACTGTAATTGGCTTCTCACTCCTCTTTGTTGACCCCTCAATCCTCTTGTTTATCTTTCCTTATGATATTGGTTCTTCCTTCTCCTTCACCTAAGGGAATACTGAGCAAACGTATTCATTCAGTGCTCCTGCCTTTGTGCTACTATCTTCCACCTGCTCCATCTTTTGATGCAGTTTGACAGTCCCTTCCTGTATTTGCCTTTTTTCACAGCTGTACTGAAAGAAAGTCCATTATCCTTCCCTGACTCCATGCACTATTCGCAATTCAGCTCTTGCTTTGGTCCTATGTACTTACCTGCTAGATGATTTAAGTTTATCCAGGTATTCCACTCTATCCTCTGCCCTCTGAGACTCCCTTTACTTTTTAAATGAAATCCACTTACACTACATACCCCATGTACCACAGAGGCTTCCTGTCCTTGTTTTTGTTACATTTCTGCTTGAGGCAAGTGTTGTGACTATCTGATGGACCATTTCTCCCGTACTCAGCTTGTTCCCTTGAGTTTGGCCAGATGTTCTCCTACCTGTACCCTGACTGGGGTGAAGTCTGCTTTCTTGAAATCAAGAATGCATTTGTTTGTATTTAGGATTTCCTTCCCCATATCAAGCAGAAGCCACACTGAAAGTTGATTGCTATTACACAGGAGATCAGCTATTCTGGTCCCTAAAGTAGTTGCAGTCTGTCAGCACTAGGTCCAGAATCAACTGATACATTGTTGGCCCTGTCACACCCTGGATTAAGAAATGATTCTGGACTGTGTCTACTGCTGGCTTTAGGGATGCTCCTGACATTTCTACATAAGGTAGGTTAAACAGCTCCCATCACAGTTGGGAGACCTTTGAAAAAAAAATAATATTTAGACATACTTTAGCTTATATTACTTTTTTCATGTAATTCACACCCTTATTTCTTTATTGCTCAGAACAGTTGCATGAAAATTTGATCTCTGCCCCATCTGCTCTGACTACTTGTCTACACCTGACATCTTTGTTCTGTTTGTGACATTACAGTCTGTTGCTGTAAAGATAACTAGAGCATCATAAACAGGGAATTGTGATGTCAGGTGTAGACAACTAGACACAGCAGATAAAGTCTAGGGAATACTGATCCTGTTTTTATGCAACTGTTCTCAGTAACCCAAAAAAAATGAGTGAAAGAATTAGAGAAAATATATGAAACAAACTGAAATGTACATAACGCATACATCTTTTACAATTTTACCAGTGGTGTCAGAGGATCTTTAAAGCCAGCAACTCTCATCACCTCCCCCTGAAGTGATGCCTTCTTTATCTCCTTTTCTAGTTTCTGGACTATACTTTTGCTCTGATTTGGTGGTCTGTAGACCAACCCCAGTGTAAACCCCCTCATTGCCTCTGTTTGAATCTGAGCCCAGAGCATCTCTGTTCCCACATTGACCTTTCTTCCCTCATGGCAGCTATCCCTTCACTATTGTGTAGGGTCACCCCTTCTTCCCTTCCTCCTGCTCCAACCTTCCTGCTAATGGTGAACCCGAGGATGGTAAAGATCTCTGTGACTGCCACCAGATCAAAGCATCCCTCCATCACCAGTGCCTTGAGGTTCTCCATCTTATTCCCCATGCTCCTGAAGTTAATTAAAATTAGTCTCTAAGATGCCTGGTGTCCTCCTTCCCATCTCTTTTCTGATGTTTCCCTCCTGCTTGGCACCTTCCCTCCATGTCATTCTGTCCTGACCACCTTCACTCCCCCCGCCTTTATTTGCTCTTAAGCCCAAATATCTACCTCCCACCACACCAACAACCTGGGGAGCATGCTTGCTCCACCTTGGGAGAGTCAAGAGTCCCTTCCTGGATGAAACCCCCCAGTTTTAAATTTTGCATTTTGTATGACCCAACTTGTCCCATAATATACTAGTCCTCCCTAATTACGTGCCACCTCTCTGCTGCATACAGGGTTTTCTCTTCCTAAACTCCTCCACAGTCTCCAGTATGACCAAAGTCTTCTTCCCAATACCATCCCTTGAGCCATTTATTGAATTCTGAGATTTTCAGCTTTGTATCCATACTGGCTCTGGGTACCAGTAGCACCTTGAAGAATGTTGTCATACTTGTTCATTCTCTAAATTTGCTCCCCAAGCAGCCTAAACCTGGCTTGAACCAACTTCATCTAGTACCCTGATAGGTCATTATTACCTAACTGGGCCACCACAGGGGGCTTACCCTCTCACCGTTGGTTTGTGATGAAGCATTGGTATGATTTTTTTCTGTTGTCACACCCAGGAGGCACACTACACTCCTCTTGTGTGATCTACTCCTTCCCATAAGCCTCCCATTTCCATGACTATGGAGTCCCCTAGCACTAGGACTCTATTTGTTCCCCTCTTACTGGAAGCCCCACCACCCTCAGCCTTATTCTGAAGCCCCAGTAGGTCCCTCCTAGTCTCCTTCTCTCCCTGTGGCATGTTCAACCTGGTAGTGACACAGAGGACTGAGGGCACTTCTATCTCACCTGCCACTATGTTGGTGACCCAGGTTCAGGAACAAGCCTGGGACACTCAGGGGTCAGCAAGGTGGAGGATGATTAAGCATCCAAATGTATGCTGTCCTCCTCTGGGACAGGATGGGTGGCCTGCTCCATCATGCTACCGCCACTTAGGTGACCATAGGTATTGGTGCAGGTTAGGGCAGTGATTGAGAGGGAGATGATCTGGGCAGATGATGTCAGCAAGTCCAGTGGCATGGATACATCAAGCCATCACTCCCTCAGAGCATCTGGGGATAGTTTCCTGGAAAAGAATGGAAAACTCCCTAACCAGTGGGATGAAGCTTCCACTCCATGGGTACACTAAACTTCAATCAAGCTAAAGTCCTCCTGGGAATAGGTAGCCACTGGAAGGCTGTGCCACAGAGGGTATCCTGTGGGGCACAGCAAGGGTCACATGATACATCCCAGGGATCATGGGTTGATGGGGCTGGGGTGAGTGGGGGAGTGGAGGCTGATGGGGGCAGGTTGGGTGCTTGGGGGATAAAAATGAATGATAAAAAAAATGGCTCCCTCCCTTTCTGTATTATTTGTTTCCTCCCCAGAGGGGTTTGGCTTTCCACCTTGACTCCCTTCTGTTCTGTCTCTTTCTGGTGAGCTGCTCTCCCTTCCCCTTGCTGGTATCAGCAATCCCCTTCTGCATAGCCTTTGCACCTTTCTTCCATCCCTTTCTGCTACCTTATCTTTTACTTCAGCTCTTCTCTTTAATTCAGTGCACTTGCCTGCTCTGTTCCCTACCTTTGCTCTACCCATCTCTTGACTATCCTGTGCCCTTTCCCACTTCCCCCCTGCAGTCCCCTCCCAAGCAGCCTGGTTGACAGTTATGCTGTTACTCAAACCTGCATCTGTTACTAGCATTTCAGTTAGCAACACTCAGTGTTCACAGTACAGTATTAACTATCACCATCTATAAAGATTTTGCACCATAGTGCTGGGTGTCAGTTTTGTTTCTGTTCCACTCTGACACTGGAATTTATTGGGTGCCATAGTACCTGTGGTGGTGAGCAGATGTCACTATATGGCATTAATACAGTGCATGTGTCACCTTCAAGCATGGCCGGCAGTAGCAATGCACAGGAGTACTATGTTATAGGTGACTTACTGTAACAAACACCACAATACACACTCCACGCTACTGTACACAAGCATCCTATGCTTCAGCAGTACTGTTGTTTATCCGGAATTCATTGCCTCATTGTCCCCTCCCATGTTTCCTGCCTTAATGCCTTACCTTTAGATCTGTTAAAGTCATCTTTCTACAGTACTTTGCTCCATGAAAAAATATATTATGAAATCCTGGTCACCTTCAATTGTTTCTATTTCACTTTTGAGACGATCGCGTTTAATTATGAGCCCAACTACACTTCCATGGCTTAAAATGTATTGGTAAGTCAACCCTGTTTAATGTTTATTTCTATTTCACTTTAATGTTAATTTCTGTCTCACTTTTGCGGTGATCACTTTTAATTATGAGCCCATCTACACTTCCTATGCTTAAAATTTATTGGTTAAGAAAGTCGTCCCTGTTTAATGTTTATTTCAAATTCACTTCTTTTTAATACTTATTTCTGTCTTACTTTTGTGGCAATCACTTAATTATTGGCCTCACTACACTTCCATGTAAGGATATAGACAAGGTGGAAGCAGTCCAGAGGAGACAACTTAAATGGTGCTGGGGCTGCACAAAAAGCCCAATGAGGAGAGTCTGAGGGATCTCAGCATGTACACCCTAGAAAGAGAAAGAGGGGACATGGTAGAGAACTAAGCACCTCACAGGGGTGAACAGGCTGCAGGAGTGGAATCTCTTTCAAATGAATAAGAGCACCAGGACCAGGAGGCATGTGATGAAGCCTGGGGGAGAAGTTTAAGGGGGATGTAAATCAGGGAGTGTGGCCAGCTGAGCAACATGACTGACATGTTCTAGTCAACATCCTACAGGAACAGTCTCTAATGGCACAAATTGACATGTAATCAATGAGGAAGCCAAAACCAACCACCTCCAGCTACCTCCTAATGCCCCATGGACATGAGCAAACAACAAACATGGCAGATCAGGCTTAATTTTGAGCTGGTAGGAACTCCAATTGACAAGCCCCCACAACTCAGTGCACAGACTCGCTTTTATGCCTCCACTGTTCTGGAAGTGTCTATGATGTCAGAGCTTGAATGGTTCCTGATGGGGATCCCAGTAACCTTGGCTAATATGCAGAATGAAATGAGGGCTGGTTTTAATAATCATTAGTTCAGAACAGCCACATCCAAAGTATCATAACGGAGACTGCAGTGGCACACACAACGTGCACTGATGAACTGAAAAAATGCAAGAGTGAACTCCAAGACATAGCGATGTTGATTGAGACTGGTGTAATCGTAAAGCTACCATGGAGGAACTTTGCTCCCATGCAGATGGCCAGGAGAACAGAGCATGGAGGTCAAATCTCTGTATAATCAGACTACCAGAGGGTCTGGAGTTTGAAGATCCAGAGAAGGAACTACTCAAATGGCTGGTCACACACTTGAAGTTAGAACTTGCAGCCCTGGAGTATGAGGTCGCAAGAGCACACAGGACAGGGCCCAAACCCAGGCCCTGGGAGAGACCCTGACACTGCCACATTAAATATCTCCAGTATATTGACCAGGAGAAGATTCTCAAGGCTTCTAAATTCCATGGTCCCATACACATCAAGGGAGGTCAAATGTCGGTCTACAAGGATTATAGTCGGGAGTTACAATATAAGTGCCAGCAATTTAACAGTGTTAAAATAAAGTTGTGCCATCATGGCTGGGAGTTCGCCTTTCTGCTGAGAGATTTATAGAGGAGGATGATTCAGCCCTCAAGAGATGATTCCATGTACATGAAACAGCTCCATCTCACTAAAGAGATATCTCTGTGTCTACGGTTTGCTGATCCACCCCCTGTTTTGCAGAACTTCCTGTCTTTTAACTCCCCACTGTGATTACTCATGCTGTTATAGTGCTCTGGGGCATGGTGGGGTTGGGTGACCCTGCCTATTTTTTTCTTCTGCCCAGCCACTACAAAGCTGTGGGCAATGGTGGCTGTGATGGGGGAATAGTGGGGAGAAGTAATCAGAATCTTCTTTTACCTATCATCTTGAATGCCTTTCGAATACAGAAATAAACTAACAATTTGGAATCTGTTTTATTATATATATCTTTGCCACATATGTAGTGGTCTTTGCTGTCCTTCTGGATTGTTGTGGCTCACATCATGTATTCCTAAACATGGTGACGGAGACTCCACTGCTTCAGAGAGAAGCAGGTCCCAGTCCATCTCAGGTGGTCAGAAATCCTTTATGAGTGTGATGGCTCCTTGAATGTCTTTGCTGCACAGCTGTGTGAACTATAATGCAACTCTGTTTCAATCTCCTGGGACCACCTCTACATTAGACTGATAGCCTGATGTGTACATTTGATCACACTAGTCAGGTGAGGCCATTGTATGGTACTCTTTTGGAATGTGGGATCATGACCCTTTACTCATCTCATGTGAGCTTTCTCCTGACTGCATCTGGGATGCAGGTACCTGCTGGAGGAGAAACCTGTTGGGAATATGGCCATTGCTCTTTGCCATTGCAGCTCCATCTGTTTATTGTGCTTGAACTGCCCTGATGCCCAACCATCTCTGCTGCGAAGATGTCCTGGCTCTGCAGGTCACTTGCTAACTTTTCCTCTTCTAATTGATCCATGCTGTTGGGGGGGGGGTGGGAACATAGAACAGCCAGTGTGTCCCAGCACTAACAACTATTAAGGTGATCTCTTTGTGATATGAACTGCTGAAACTGGTGTTTTCCCACATAAATGCACTTCTTGAACTTCTGTCAGGGTCTGAATGTGTTGTCTACCACTTTCTTACTGTAGGGGATATACCTCTCAATTAAGAACAATGCTGGTTCACTTAGCAGTCATTGAAGAGTCACAGAATGGCTTCACAATGGCCAGTATGTGTTTCCAGGTATAGCTCACTTGCTCATCATACTTGCCACATATTTGCCATGGGTGGAAATCCATAAACCCAGTCTACTGGGCTAGGGGTGGTCACCCACCCCAAGGTGCTCTTGTATTGCTGTTTAAAAATATGTGGTTTTAAAAACTGTAACAGTTTATTGTGTGCCTTTTGCCATGCCCTCCCTCCTCATCCACCACTAGTCTGCAAGGCATGCTCTGTCACACTTAGATAAGCATTGTCAGTGGGAGGGGTCTGGTATTTCTTGGAATGTTGTGTTTTACAAGTTTAAACTAATTGGGGGAGGAAAATAGTTTTGGTTTCTATGTTGTTATGTTTGACAGTTTGGGGAAGGAGGATGTTTTTTGGGTAGGGACTGTAGTGTGGGGGAGGGAAACATGTTCCCTTTGCTGTTGGATAAAGTAATGTGCTCACATCTCAGAATGAAAACTGGTACCACAGGTGGTGGCAAGGGCTCCACTTAACCCTCTGCTGAAATCTCACTCTGTATCCCAATGAACAGTGACATCTCAGTAGCCATATGCAATGTTAACAGCCTAAAAATTTGATTAATCTCTGTATGGTAGTGGGAATGGTGACAGGTCAAGATCTCAGGTGCTCCTTATGCATGAAACACATATGAGTCAACCTGAGTTTGATAAAAAAACAGTAACTGCCTGGGAAGGCAGTGGGTGGTATCCTGTTTCTCGGCTAAAAAGGGGTGGCCATTTGGCTCTCCCTGGGAGTCCAGAGCATAATCCATAAATCCTTGACTGATCCTGGGGCAGATATGCACTGGCACATGTCATACTCACAGGGGGAAGGGCACATTCGGTTGCTTCGGTGTATGTTCCGAATGTGGAGGACCCTTAATTCTTTCAAAAGCTGGCAATGAACATGACAGCGGTTCCTGGCGCTTGGTTGCCAGGGGATGACTACAACTGTGTGAGGGACACTGCACTAGACTAGTCAAACCCACACTCTTACAATGCCTACGCGTTGGTAACCTGGAAGCTAACTTTAGTAAATGCATGGAGGCACTGCCACCTCACAGGGAGGGAATATAGTTTCTACTCACACTCCCACCAATCCTACACCAGACTGGATCACGTACTGGTCAGTGCACATACCTTACCTAGAATTTCTAACATCACTTACTCTACTATATTATTTTCAGACCATGCCTGTTTAAGCATGGCACTCTCCACAAATGCTGCTGCTGCATCAGTGAGGCGTCCATGGAGGTTATACACTCTACTCCTGACAATTCAGGATCTCAAGTCAGTCATTTCCCAGGCTCTCAGCAAATTCCTGGCACACAATAAAATGGGAGAAACTGCCAATGAGATTCACTGGGAAGCACTAAAGGCTTTCGTAAGGGCCAGGTCACACACTGTTCTACCCAAAACAGAAAAGTACAACAGCAGAAGCTAACTAAACTTTTGACTAAAACTGAGGAATGTGAAAAGGTACTCATGTTAAGTCCCTCAACACCCTTGTAGATGGTCCTCTAAAAGTTTCAATTGAAATATAACTCCCTAAGTAGTTCCCACATTGGAAGATCTGTAATCCTTGCACAGGTGGGCTTGTACTTTGGCGAGGACAGGGGATGTAAGTACCTTACTGCCAGTTGCATAGGAAGGAGGGTGAGACATTTATTGCCCAGATTAGTGCTAATGCAAAGACCCTCACCTCTGACACAGTTAAAATAGTAGCATTCTGCTCCTACAAGGCTCTTAATTCCTCTGATGCCTCCCCCCTTGCCCAGCAGGAGTATGCTTTCTTCACTAAAGTATTCATCTAACCCATTGATACCCAGAATGCTGAACACCTAGATGCCCCTCTAAGTAAAAATGAAGTTTAGTGAACTGTGAAAAATCTCAGAGGTGGAAATGTCCCAGGCCTGGATGGGCTGCATATTGATTTCTTTAAAATCTTTTCCTCATAATTCTTGAACCCCTTAATGCATATGCTACAGGTAAGCCTAAGGTCTGGTGTACTTCCTCCTCCATGTGGTCTGCCACCATAATGAAACTCCCTGAGCATGTCAAGGACCCCACGCTTTGTGCCTTGTATTGACACTTCACATTGATGATGGCTGATTACAAAATTGTGGCAAAGGTCTTTGCGTCATGATTGGAATCATTCTACCACAATGAGTCCACCTTAACCAGGCTGGGTTTGTCAAAAGGAGGCAGGGGAAACATAATAGCATAGAACCCAGAATATAACATACAGTTGGTCCAGAAAGTCAGCTAGCCACAGGACAGTGGTCCTCGCCCTGGATACAGAAAAAGCCTTTGACCTTGTGGGGTGTGGGTATATGCTTGAAGTGCTCAGAAGGTTTGGAATTGGTCCCCATCTCTTGAGTTGGATACAAGCCAAGTACTCTTCCCCTGCTACCTACATAATAGTTAATGGGTCCTTCAAACCATAATTGTCTCTTAGTTGGGGCACCAGGCATAGGTGCCCCTTGCCACAGCTGCCCTATGCTCTTTCCCCTGAACCTTCAGCAGCTGCAATTAGACATGGACTCAGCATTGAAGGTTTTAGCAGGGCATAAACTCACAACAGTATTATTTGCTGACAACCTGCTTTTATACCTCCAACGCCACTTCAGGGGGCTGCTGGAATTCCATTCCCTACTACTGGAATATGGCTCCCTATCAGGCCAAAAGTCTAACTGGACCAAAAGTTAGATGATCCCAGTACGGAAACAACAAAGGGCACAAGTGGTGGGCAACAACCCGGGACTTCTCATGATCAGTCATATGCAGTGCTTCGGGGTGATCGTTCCTGCTAAGTTAAATCTTCTGTACTATAGGAAATTGTAACCTCTTTTAAGTAAACGTGCTGAAGACTGTGAAAAGTGATGGGTTTTGCTGCTCTCCCTCCTTGAATGTATTATTATGATAAAAATGTCTCTCTTCTCAGGATGCTGGTATCTGTACTAGTCCCTGCCAGTCAATGGCCCTCTAACCCAATTCAGACAGTTAAATTCTACACTCCACAGATTTCTGTGGAATGGGAAAATGCTTGCATCAGGAGAAGTATATTACAGCTCTCAACTGATTTGGGTGGAGCAACCCTACCCCATTTCCAACATTACTGGGCCTCACAATTAGCTGTATTGCCCATAGGGGAGAACTATAATGGGCCTACATAGTCAGCATTAGAGGAGGTGGAACTAGGTGGAGATCTTAAAAGACATTGCCTGATCAGGTCCCTGTGGACCCATAGCCTGTCACCCACAAATAACCCTTTTACTGAAAATACAGCAAAAGTGTGGCTTATGTCACATAAGTATCTTACCATCCCACTGAGTCCTTTCCTTTACTATAATATCATTGCCACACTGAGAGAGAAGGAGGGGTATACAATAGAACTCCACTAAAAGCTGCTTGGCTGCAGAAAGAAAGATTTGAAAATGTAGCTTAGTTATACACAGGTGGGTGACTGATCGAGTTCCAGGAACTAAGAAAAGAATGGCACTTGCCAGTGAAGGACTTGCTCCAATAACCTGGTGACACGTACAAGGCTAGGGGAAACCCTGGACCAGGGTTCAGGATGGCACAACCTTACCTCTTTAGAAGATGAACTTTATAGCCCCCAAATCTGTATTAAACCCCTATCAGTATTTTACCATTAAAGAAAGATCAGATCCATCCCTAGCAGACATCTGATCTAAGTGGTAGTATGATCTTTGCACACCCATAAATTCCAAAGTCTGGTTTAAAGCATCATGACGCCTTAACAGTTGCTCAAGCAGTAATAAACTATAACAGATCCAGCTGAATTTTATATACAGTGGCTATGTAACACCACAGAAGCTTCACAAGGTCCTTCCAGATGGGTTCCCTTGCTGTCCTAAGTGCTTTCAGGAAGAGGATGACTTCCTCCATATGATGCCCACATACTCAAGAATCATTCCCTTCTGGAACTCAGTCAATTCCATTATGTCTAATGGGTTAGGGACTGGTCTGTCCAAACATCCCTTAGAGCTGCTCCTAGGTTCAGATCCTAATAAGTATCAGGTGGGGGAGAGCTTGCCTCGGTTCCATGTTAAAATCACGACTGCAAAATAGCGCCAGAAACAATGGCGAATTCAAAACTGTGAATGGCAAGTTAGCGAGCAATCATAATAGCATTGCGATTTTAGCTAAACCATCAAAATAGCGCCATGCTTTCCTGTGCTATTCCTAAAGCTGTCTGTTTCCCCTTTACTACCCAGCTAATTATACAGTCACGGAAGGCCTGTTTGAATTAGTACTGTTGCATTTTACACTAATTAGGCAGTCAATATTCCAAAAGCTATCTGTTGTCACAGCAGATGGGGGACAAACCAGGGGGAGTCTCGGCACAACAGAGTCTCACATCCCTGTGAAGTTGGCTGCCTTAGAGACAGGAAAAGATATGAACCAGACCTGTAGAGTTGCAGGGGGAGTGGGGAACAGATAGAATTATGCCCCTCAAACCCCTGATCAGCAGGCTGAAAGGATCCAATGCTCCATGTGATGGCATGACAGGGGGAGTCTCGGGCACCACAGAGACTCTTTACCCCTGTGCTGTCAATCGGTCGCTGCAGGGACTGGGAGAGCTGGGATATCATGTAAGCTGCTATGAGGCACTGGCACCCAGCTGGTAGGCAATGACCCGGGACAGCAGATGGTAGGGAGGACTTTCAAACAGACTGCTGAGAGAAGCAGCAGCATGATAAGATGCATTTTTGGCTGTGTCTGGGGATGTAGCAGGGTTCGTTTTAATGTGCTCAGTGACCCTGAAGTAAGTCAGAGGTCAAACAAAACACTCACAACTAAGTGCAACTGCAAATAAAATAAAAACCCCCAATTAATTTGTGTAATAGCTAGTGAGTACAAGTGTACGTGCACAGGCTGGAAATAGTGCCCAGAATGAAAATAAAGTTTATGATTGGGACTATCAAACAGACTGCTGAGAGAAGCATTTTTCGCTTATTAGACAGTTGCGATTGTTGTTGTGAAAATGACAGTAGTAGTCGCTGTAACGTGCTATGCACTGTTGTGTCCAGTCACCATTCAATGGATCACTATTTTTTAGTCACCTTTTTAACAATCACAATTATATAGTCGCTATTATCACAGGATACTCTTGCCTCTGGTAATTCACAATTAGAAGTGCAAGAAAAGGTATTGTACAAAACTGGATCTTCTCTGCTGCACTGAAAATCAGTCAGTGGGCTAATAATCTACAAATGTGCCTTAAACTTGAGAGAGCACAACTGGGTATGAATGGTGTATCCAACCTCTTTCTGAAACTGTGGGGCCCCGTAAAGGTGTGACCCCCCATACAATACACTGCTCACACTCTAGGGGGTAGCTGCCATATAAGACAGTGGCAGACTCTCCTCTTCTTACTCTTCACTAGCAGGAATGTATTTATTCTCTTTGCTTTGCTTTGCTGAGAATCTAAAAAGTGTCAAAGGGCATACCTTGGCAATGCAGAAACAGCCCTCGTCTACATTCCCCTGTACAACAGCTACCTCTAATATGATCAAATTGCTGTTCTTAGGCCAAGTTCCCACTGTGGACCTATTTAGTGTCACAGCTGCTACTTTAAACACCTGCTGTCTGTTCAACCTGCTGTGAACTGCATTTTAAATCCCTGCCTGCTGACTTGTGACTAAAGCTGTTGCTGTAGTAGATGTTGCTGCCCTAATTTCATGTTGTAACTGTGATCCTGGGTCCCCAGTACACCAGAGAAGCAAATGGCCAGTGAAGAAAGAGAAAGGAGGGGTGTGTCACAAGTAAAGGAGGAGTTACACAACATAAAATGCCTCGCGCTACTCCCGGTATGCTACAGCTGCTACTTTAAACACCTGCTGTCTGTTCAGCCTGCTGTGAACTGCGTTTTAAATCCCTGCCTGCAGACTTGTGACTAAAGTTGCTGCTGTAATAAATGCTGCTGCCCCAATTTCATGCTGGAACTGTGAGCCTGGGTCCCTGGTACACTGGAGAAGCAAACGGCCAGTGAGGGAGGAGAAAGGAGAGGCATGTCACAAGTAAAGGAGGAGTCACACAACATAAAATGCCTCATGCTACTACACTGTGAGCACTGTGGCATGAGCTAGAGTGGCGTGAGTGCCACTCAGCAAAGGAAAAAAATTTTGTAAAAAAAGATTGTTTAATCTGGTAAACGGAATGTGGGTTTGATTTAAATACCAGCTCTGAATGAGGCAAGTTTAAGTAATTTTAAACAGGATAAATATAGCTAGAGTTTTAAAGTTAACGCCACTAGTGTTTGCTCCAATTCTGATGCCTCACTGTCTGCCAAACTGTAATCTATTGTCAGACACTGAGTGCTTGTTATTGTTCCTAGTGGTTTGGTAGACATTTATTTTTGGTTTTTAAAACTTTTAGCACTGTAGAATAAAACCTGATTCTTAAACAGATTCATATAAGTAATGAAAAAATAATATTTGGCTGTATTTTGGGGGTATTGATAACATTAACATGTCTTTCCCAAGCATGTTCTACAAGTGCAAGTCCATCTTTTTCCCCTGAAATGCCAGATTCACCAGAGTTTTTATTTTTCTGCTCACTCTATTAAAAATGAATGTGGTCTGGTAAAGAGGATAAACTCTTTTGTCTGGGTGAGACTCCATTTGAGAGGCCAACAGGTGAAACTTAATTTTACTCCTAAGCAAATTGGTAAAACAAATGGATGGGTCTTATTGGTGTATCTGGCTCTCAGTGAAGACATTGAGACAAATCCAGGACCTGAACACAGGCAATTAAAAATTATGCATGACAATGCACAAAACCTAGTAAATAAAATGGACATGCTTCACACATTGGCTGAAATGGAAAAAACAGAAATAATTGCACTCTAAGAAACATGATTGGGAAAGAAAGAAGAAAATAATGAAATAGATTTAAATGAATATTATTTTCATAGAAGGGATAGAGGGGCTAGGGGACGGGGGGGGTAATGATGTATGTAAATCACACCTTGGGACATTCTGAGATCATTTATTCTAGTAAAATAGATGGGAGGGAATGTATTTTGGTATGCATTTTTTATCTTGCTCTTGTAGTTGGTGTGGTCTATTCCCATCTCAAAACTAAACTAAGCCACTTTAAAACGTTGCCATAGGAATGCATGCTAAGGATAAAAAAAACAGTATTAGTGGGTGATTTTAATGCTCCGGGGGGTGGGGTGGAAGAGGGGACTGAAATTAGAAGAATCATTCCAAACTTTAAATTCCATATAAGTAGTTAGAACTCCAACCAGAAAGGGTAATATAGATAGCCCTGGAAATATATTAGACCTCTTCTTTTTGTCTCCTGATATTGTATTTTCAGAAATAAATGTTTGACCCCCAAATTTGGGAGATTATAATGTTATATCCTGCTCCATTAGTATTGAACAACATGAAGTTCACCCCAAAAAGAGAACATTACTGTAAGCAGATGTTACAGAAAATACAATAAACTAATTTTTCAATATTACGTCACAATAAAAGTGGTACAGGATTTCTCTTATCCCAGATTTAAATTTAGTAGTAGAGGAATTTTTTGAAAATGTTTTTAGAAGTATGTAACATGTGTGCCCCTTATAAAAGGACGAAAAAGAAACAATGTCATTTACCCTGGATGAATGATACAGTTCAAAAATTGATTACTTATAAAAAGTAATTATGGAAAAAAGCTAATAAAACCCCTAGACCAAGCTGTATGGGATCACTTTAAAAAGATATGGAATAAGACTATTCAAGAGATTAAGAAAACAAAAGCACTTTATTATAAACATAAAATTAATAAAACAAATGACCCAAAGAAATATTGGGCCCTAGTGAAATCCCTTATTAAATCAAAAGTAAAGTCAAAAAGTGTAAAAGTAATTGTACATGGGAGTTTTGCAAAAATCAGATAGTGCAGCAAATATCTTAAATAAATACTTTATTGAACTTCCTGAATTTAGACATTCCTAGTAGGTCAAACAAAACAGGATGTTATGGGTTGGGAGTTAAAGATACACAAGATGAACAAAATAATGTTCCGCTATTTAGGTTTAAAAAAATAGCCAAGAAGGAAGTGATAACAGAAATAATTAAATTACAAACAAATAAGGCTAAGGGTTTAGATGATGTTGAAATAAGATTGTACCTATATTCAAAGGGGGATCAGACTTTGGGCCAACAAATTATAGGCCAATTGCCTTACTGTCTGTTCTTCCCAAACTGTTGGAGAGGTTGGCTCACAGTCAACTTATAGGTTATCTGGAAAAATATAATAAGTTAAATAAATATCAATCATGCTTTCGACAGGGCATGTCAATGACCACAATACTCATGGACTTTAATGACTTAGTATCAACTTCTCTTGGTGAATCAAGATCCGTGGGTGCTGTATTCGTCGACTTATCAAAGGCCTTTGACTTGATCGATAATTCAATACTGTTACAGAAGTTAAATCAAATAGGTTTAGCAGCTGAACCACTAAATTGGTTTGAATCTTATTTAGAAAAACAGTCTCAAAGGGTAATGGTAGAAGACATTAATTCTGAATCTCTTCCAGTGACTCGCGGTGTCCCACAATGGTTCATATTAGGACCCTTGTTGTTTATTATTTATACAAATGAACTCCCTAGTCAAATAAAATCAACATATATTAGGCTTCATGCTGACAACACAGTTTTGGTTTCTGAGGGGACTGGATTTGGGGAGGTGGAGACCATGTTGCAAACAGATTTTAATATACTGCAAGCTTGGTTCACCCAATCAAATCTAGTCCTAAATACAAAAAAGACTCAAAAGATGCTATTTTGTTCAATTACCCATAGAAGAAGTTTAAAAGATGGAAAATTGCAAATAAAATCTGCAAATTGTATTTGCTTAACTCAGGTTTTGGTCTATAAGTATTTGGGGGTAGTGGTGGGTGAAGTGGGCTCAATTCGCTCCGCAAAGTGATTCGCGGAGTGAAGGTGAATTCGCGGAGTACTCTGCAACATGAAGCGGAGTAATTTGCGTTATAATGGGTAATGCAAAGTGCATTGAAATCAATGACTTTGCATTACTCCGCTTTCCCAGACCACTAGTCCACCAATTTTAAAGGCGAAGTGCATTGAAAAAAAAATGTACTTCACCTTGTTTTTAAGTTCCAAAGGCAAATTTTGCAGTGATTAATGGGATTTCAGGTCACATGGGCTCTATATTGTTCTGCACAGCCTCAGTACAGGGTAGAGTGTGTAGGAAGCTGTAGGATACAGTCTGCTCTGAGAGCTCTCTGTGATTCAAACCTTCTAAAGCTGTCGAAAAAGCCTTTTTGAAATTTTGTTTGCTCAAACTTTAGTTCAATTGTAGGAAACTCCTGTGCTCACGTCTTTGAGCATTTATTGTTTGTGTGTGGATTTTGAATGTTACTGTATAACACTGAGTCTGTGTGGTAAGAGACAGTGAAAGTGTGCTTTGGGGGAAGGGCATATCTGTGGTGTAGGTAGATTTAAGTTGAAAAATAGGGAGTTCTTTGTTTTTGGGTTATATTTTTGTTATATAACTGACTGTTAATATACACACATTAACATTGTCAATAATTGTTGAAATTCTTTTGCTGATTGTTGTGTGGATCTGGTGCAGCAGTTCATAATTTCAGGTTGTTTAAAATACGTAGTATATTACTGAAGTTTTCAATTTGCTATGCATTACTTTTAGACAAATTGTGTATGTGTGTGTGTGTGTGTGTGTGTGTGTGTGTGTGTGTGTGTGTGTGTGTAGTGCAGGACATCAAATAATATACCTTTTATTGTGCCACAGTGTAATTGCAGGTGCAGCAGTGTGAACCTGCTATCCATTGCAGCTGTGTGATTTTGTACTGCCATTGTGCTATATTGTCTTTGTTTTGCTGCTTGCACTGCCATAAAAATCTGCACCCAATGCCCCCCCCCCCCCACTGGCAAAATGAATTTCTTTTCCAGATTGGATTGCTTGTGACTTCAGCACCACTGGTTAGTTAAGGTGTTGTTTACATAGAAACATAGAATTTGACAGCAGATAAGGACCGCTTGGCCCACCATGTCTGCCCAGTTCCCTACCTAATGGATAAGCTGCAGATCCTAGTTAACCAGCAGCCTACTTCTTTCTACCCCACCCCCTAGAATTGCCTTATGACTGTCCCATGCATGCTTGAATTCAACCACTGTTTTTGACTCCACAACCTCCTCCAGAAGGCTGTTCCATGCATCCACAACCCTCTCTGTGAAAAAATACTTCCTTACATTACCTCTGAGCTGCCCCCCTCTATCTTCAAATTGTGCCCTCTTGTTCTTGCACACCTCTTTTTTTGAAAGATGCTACCCTCTTGGACTTTGTTGATTCCCTTAAAGTACTTGAAAGTTTCTATCATGTCCCCCCCTCCATATTAAGCTCCTTTAGTCTCTCTTCATATGTCTTCCAGTGCAGACCATGCACCATTTTAGTTGCCCTTCTCTGGACAGCTTCCATCCTGTCTATGTCCTTGTGGAGACTGGATCTCCAGAACTGCACACAGTACTCCAGATGGGGTCTCACCAGCTGTCTGTACAGAGGGATAACAACTTCCTGTTTTCTACTGGTGATGCCTCTCCCTATGCATCCCAGTATCCCCCCAGCCCTCCTTACTGCCCTCTCACATTGCTTGCCCACCTTTAAGTCATCTGATATGACTACCCCCAGGTCCCTTTCCATTTTTTGTTGTTGTTAGTATGTCACCTCCCATTGAGTACGCTTCCCTTGGGTTTTTGTTTCCCAGGAACATTACCTTGCACTTCTTAGCATTGAATCTAAGCTGCCATACATTTGACCATTCCTCTAACCTTGCCAAATCCCTTCTCTTCCTTTCCACCCCACCTTGTTCATTAACTCTGTTGCAGATCTTTGTGTCATCTGCAAAGAGACATAATTTCCCTTCATGTCCCTCTGCAATGTCACTTATAAAGACATTGAAGAGGACTGGTCCTAATACTGAACCCTGTGGTACCCCACTAGTAACCCCCCTTTCTTCAGAGTGGACTCCATTTACTATTACCCTCCGTGTCCTATTCTCCAACCAATTCTTTACCCAGGCTATCATCTTGGGACCCACTCTCATGCTGGCTAACTTGCACATTAATCTTTTGTGTGGGACTGTGTCAAATGCCTTGCTAAAGTCTAGGTAGGCCATGTCCACAGCACCTCCCTGATCTACTACTTTGGTCACCCAGTCAAAGAAATCTATTAGATTCGTCTGGCATGACCTTCCCACTGTGAATCCATGCTGCCTTGGGTCCTGTGCCCCTCTGGCCTCTAGATACTCGACAATTCTTTCCTTCAGAAGTGATTCCATCATTTTCCGTATCACTGAGGTTAAACTAACAGGTCTATAGTTTCCTGCTTCTGCCCTGCTCCCACTTTTGTGAAGGGGAATCACATCTGTCCTCCTCCAGTCCTAAGGTACCACCCCATCCTCCCATGATTTGTTAAAGAGGGTGGTCAGTGGTGTCACTAGTTCTACCCTTAGTTCTTTTAGAATTCTGGGATGAATCCCATCGGGCCATTGCTTTGTCCACCTTCAGTTTTAAGAGTTCTTTCAGAACCCTTTCTTCTGTAAATGGGCAGGTATCAACTTCTGTATCCAGAGTATTTCTATTGCTTGTTTTAGATACCTTCCCCCTCTTGGTTTGCAAATACTGAGCAAAAATATTTGTTTATTATCTCTTCCTTTTCACCGTCACCCTCTGCCCACCCCCCTTCCCTTTTATTAAGCCTCACTATCCCTCCCTTGGGATGTGACTTCACATCTGCATCTGTTGCTGAAGCCACAATTGTTTTTTGTCTTCACATCCAGTGCCTCTCCCCCACCCAGAGTGAACATTTCAAAATCTAAGTTTGTTTAGAATACTATTGTTGATCACCAAAATGCCCGCAAACAGACGTGCAAACAAAGCTGTTTCTCACCATGGCAGTACTGCCAGTGGTAAGATTGTCTGTGGGCATGGTAGTCGCAGCTGCAGAAGTGCATTGCTGATGTGAGGAAAGGTATTTCTTCTGCAATGTTTTTTACAGCCCAATCAGTAGCTTCATTCATAGTTGGAAGAGACAATGTTGTCCCAGCCAGTGGTGTTAGTGCAGTTGCTGGTGGTGGTATGAGTATTGCTGCCTCAAGTTCCTCTTCTGATCAGTTTACTGTGTCCAAAAATATAGTGGAGTGTGAAGCAGTAGGTATGCAGTTAAAATTGAGCATCCACAATAGCATGAGTAATTATAGCATGTACAATTAAGTGCATGACAAATCAGTGTGATTAAAATATGGTGTTGGAAATAATAGCGCAATACTGCCATCTAGCATGAGTTTAGCTCAGCTCACTTTAGAACAAAATAAAGTCCACACAGCACGTCATGCAGTATGAACCTAGCACAGTACTGCCTTACACATGTCTTAAGTGTAAGTGTGCCCTAAAAGTACAATACATTTCCAAAGGTATTAGACTCTACATAATTCAGAAGTACATACATGATTCGGAATAACATATACACGTTATTTTTGTAAAACCAGTACAGCTGTAAAAAAGTAAAATCATAAGTACATTCCTGAAAAGAAAAGAAAGAAACTCTGAGAAAGCCGACCAACATAACGTGAGCGAAATGGAAGACTTGATTTAAAGGGTGGTTTAGCACTCCTTGAAAATGTCAGCACATTTTTTAAATTAATCCAAGAGGGAAATGGAGCTTGTTAGAGCCGAGTTCAATGTTTAGCTTTTCAAAAAAGTTTGTGGTTTTGGAAATTGTATTTTGTTTTTGTTGTGAATATTGTCCTTGCAGAAGGATGGTGTTGTTACCAGAAAGTTTGAAACTTGCACAGTTTTTTTCATCCAAGATATTTGCAGGTTTACCGGTACTATTTATTTTCCACATTAATTAGAAAACATATTGTGCTACTCGTGTGTTTTTCCCATTGTATTGTGCCGAAATGATTTAGTAGGTCAAAAACAAAGATCTAATGAAATAAGAGCAGAGGATTACTACAGGCATGATGAGGTGGAGGAGCATAATGATTTTGAAATGTTGTCCAGTGGTGGTGAGAGCAGCAGTTTTGGTGGTGGTGGTGGTGATGGTGAATGCAGTATGTCTAGTGCAAGTGGTACATCAACCCCATTTAGTAAATATGGCAAAATAACTGCATTTGTGGGTTTGTCATCATCTGTGCAACCGTCTTCATCAAATGTCCACACTCCACCACCTGCCATTCGCAAAGCAGAACCATTTATCATCACCCCCATGTAAAACTTTTAAGTCTGCCCACATTACAGAGTGTTTTTGCACATAAGCTGTAGTACCCAACCAATCATACAGTGTCAAGTGAACTTAATGCTGCTGTAGCTGAAATGCTGGCAATTGATCTTTTTCCCTTTGCCTTTGTGGAGAATTCTAAGTTCCAGCAGTTTGCTGCATGTGCCTGTCCAAAACTGAAAGTCCCATCCAGGACATACTTTTCGACGCATGCTGTCCCCGAGTTGTACCGTACTGTGTCCAACTCTATAAGACATGCCCTTTAACATTCCTCCTCTCCATTCATCCATTTAAGTATGGATATGTGGACAAGGGGAAGAACAGTAGGGAGTTCATATTTGTGTATAACTGCACACTGGGTGCAGGTGCCAGGTGTTGTTTGTGCTGATGGCAGTGTGAATAATCAGTGCAGTAAGGTGGAGTGTCATGGTAGCAATCTTCCAGGAATTGGACAGCATGTAATGATTGCTATGCACAATGTGACCTGTTCACACACTCGTGAAAACATGTTGGACTTTGTACTGATGGAAATTGACAAGTGGCTAAACACCCTGTCCCTGAGATCTGGGTTCATAGCAAGTGACAAGGGGTCAAATGTGGTGAAATGCATCACAAATGATGGCTTTGTTCATGTTCCATGCATGGTCCACTGTTTAAATCTTGTGGTGCTGAAGTTTCTGCACCACCCTCATGTAAAGGAAATGCTGACAGTTGCACGCCTATCTGTTCTCACTTTTCACGATCTGCAAAGGCCCGTGACCAGCTTCAGCAGTTGCAGATCTGAAACAGCCTCCCACAGCACCGCTTGAAGCTGGAAGTTGTCACTCAGTGGAACTCCACTTTATACATAGCAGAGAGGTTGTATGAACAATCCAAAGCCATCTCAGAATATCTTGTCATGCACAATGGACGTGACAGTTCCAGGGCCTCCATGTCTATGACGACTGAAGAGTGGTGCCTCATGGACTCTGTAATAACAATTTTGCAGCCTTTTCAACATGCCACGCAGGCAGTAAGTGGTGAGTCTGCCTTCATTAGCCAATCAATTCCACTGCTGTGGGTGCTGAGGCTGACATTGGTGAATGTACAGCATAGCCTTGATTTTGCCGGAGACAGTGCTAGCAGTATGTTGCTGAAAAACATGCTGACAGTATTCGACCAGAATCGTCACATCTTGAGCATTCAGTGTAGTGACAACTTTGCAATAGCAACAATGCTGGACCAATGATACAAACGTGGAATTGTCTCAGTACTGGAGGGAGGGCTTGAACAGGTAAAAAATGTCAGTGGGCAACTGGTGCGCTTGGTTCATGGGGCACAGAAGTCACGTGCCAAGGTCAGCAAACCTCTGCAGCATAATCAGGCTGAAGGTGAACCTGGAGGAGTATCAAGCATATCCTGTAAGGTGAAGGGGACTGCAGTTCCAGGTGGTCTGTCATCCAAAACGGTTGGTGTCAACCCACTTTGGGAGGCTTTGTCCCAAGTGGGGATTTGTGACATAAATGATTCCAGAGAACAGGATGATGCATCAACCACTGGACTTAGTGCAGCACAGAGAATGGCTGAGTCATATTTGTCTGAAGACAGGCATCTGTCAATAACTGATGATCCTCTTTTATACTGATGCAGAAAGGTCAGTGACTGGCCAGAGCTGACTGCAGTGGCACTGAAGTACCTGACATGCCCATCCTCCAGTGCAAGTGTCAAGAGGGTATTCAGCTCAGCAGGTGCAGTAGTTCAGGATCATCATACAAACCTCTCTCCTGCAAATGCCAGCTTGCTAACATTCATAAAAATGAATGAGAGGCACATACTAGCTCAGACTGCAACCTCACTATTCATACCCTGGCATAGTCATGGTTTTGGTGATGTAGAAATGGACCATCCTGGTGGCACTGGCAGTGGCAGCATGAAATGGCCTACCACTGACATAGATGATGACACAATGGAGAAAGAATTTGCCTGTGGTCAGACTCAGACATAGTTGACTGTGAGGGCAGCTTTCTTTATGAGGATGATGATGAGGTTAATGTTGGCAGGTTTTAACTTTAGTTGTAAAAAGGCTGTCACATTTGTTGTATGATACATGTTTTATTTTTCAAAAGGTTAAATGAGTGTCCCACTTAGAGTGACTTAAATTCCATATGCCACGTCACATTTGTAACAGAGAGCACAATATATCCTGGCCCCATACCACCACCATAAGACCGCTGTTAGCCACTGCCAGCAGAGAGAATGACTTATTCTGCCCCCCGGACCACCAACATAAGACCGCTGTAGCCACTGCCACCACAGGGAATGACTTTTTGTGCCCCCTGGACCACCATTAGAAGACCGCTGTTAGCCACTGCCACCAGAGGGAATGACTTTCTGTGCTCCCCTGGACCACCACCATAAGACCACTGTTAGCCACTGCCACCAGAGGGAATGACTTTCTGTGCCCCCCTGGACCACTGCCATAAGACTGCTGTTAGCCACTGCCATCACAGGGAATGACTTTGTGTCTCCCCCTGGACCACCACCAGAAGACCGCTGTTAGCCACTGCCACCAGAGGGAATGACTTTCTGTGCCTCCCTGGACCACCACCACCATAAGACTGATGTTAGCCACTGCCACCACCACCAGATGCAGGAAGATGTCAGAGGGAATGTCATCATGTGCCATAGTTATGACCACCAGCACCCACCATCAGTGTAATTCTGACAAGGTTTTTCCATTACATTGAGCATGCCAAGGCAGAGGGAGTTGAACAAGAGACCACATCCATCAGCCACAGGCACAAGGGTTCTTACTATTAAAACTATAAAGTGAGTATATGTACTAATGTTTTTTATGCTAATTCAACTTCCTTTAGCAGTGTATTTTGTTTTCTGTTGTTTTTCTGAGCTGCAATGGTCAAACATAAGGTAAATTTATTTTGTTTTTTTACAGGTTAACAACAAATGACTCTCCATCGCTGAAAGTCAGTATCAATGGTACAGCAGCAGTACTGTCCACAAGACCCTATAAAGTATCCATTTCCAATCCATACTGTTAAGTATATATATTTTATTTCATCTGTTCCTTTTTATTTTCATAAGAGTTCAGCAAATCCAACTGAGGATTCATAAACTAGGTGACGTGTACATCACAAAAAATATTTCTGCAGCATATCGTGCACTGTATTCCAAATTTGCAGCTGTGCAGCCATGACAGTGTTGAAAAACTGTGGGATGTCATTGTCCCCCTAGAGACAAATGACCTGGCTAAGAAAGGGATTAGAGCAGTGCAGGAAGAGTTTGTGGAATTGGGGAGGGGCCTTAAACAAGTAGCAAGCATGGTAACCTCGGAGGTGCTGCCCATCTATGGCGTAGAAGAGACTAGGGTGTTCTGAACCATGGGATTCAATCAGTGGTTGAAAAACTGGTGCAGAGCTCAGGGATTTGGCTTCTTTGGGGACTGGGGGTCCACCTAGAGTGATGCAAGCCTATACTGGCATGATGGGCTGCATCTGTCCAGGAGGGGAACCAGGATCCTAGCTGATAGGTTTAAATGCTTCTTTGGCAAGCATTTAAACTAGCCAAGGGGGGGAGGCACTGGAAAGGAGCAGGGAAATCCTAGCCCCCCCAAAAAATCACAGTAGTAAGTGCGGTAAATACCAACATAGAGGTGGCGATAGGGAGTAGGGCAGGGGTAAATGGGGTAAGTGACAAAGGTTAGAAGGACAGGGATGGGGCAAAAAGGAGTAAGATCATCAGGAAATGGAGGGTAATGAGTACCAATGCCCGTAGTCTGGGTAACAAGCTCCCTGAGCTGGTGGCCTTGATGGAAGAGGGATGCTTGGATATCGTAGCAGTCACTGAAACATGGTACACAGAGAACCATGACTTGGATGTTAACATACCAGGGTACATAATCTACAGGAGAGACAGGCAGGAGAGAAGAGGTGGAGCAGTAGCTCTCTATGTAAAGGAAAGGATAAAAGCAACAGAACAAAAGAGTAAACAGGGAGGAGAGAAGGCACTGTGGGTCACCTTGGAGACTGAAAAGGGCACCACAATCTGCACTGGGGTTGTGTACAGACCCCCATATCAGGAGGCAGAAATGGACAAGGATATGATAGAAGGCATTCTTAGGATGGCAGAGAAAGGGGAGAAACTGTTGATGGGAGACCTGAATATGCCAGATGTTAACTGGAGCACATTTGCTGCAGCCACATCCAAGAGCAGGGCCATTCTCAATGCCCTACAGGTGGCAGGCCTCAGACAGCTAGTTTCGGAACCCACTCATGAGGGAGCAGTCTTAGACCTCATACCCAAATGGGGACAGTGAGAGGATCTCAGATTTAGAAGTGGGTAGCCATCTGGGAACAAGCGGCCACCAAACAGTGTGGTTCACGAAAAACTCAGCTACAGAGTCAAGCCATACAAAAGTGAGGGTACTGGACTTCTGGAGGGCTGACTTTGGCAAGATGGGAGAGTGCTTCAGAAAAGCACCAGCAAACAGGCTAGAAGGAGGGGTGGAGCAACAATGGGGAATTATCAAAACTGCCATCACAGAGGCAACAAGCCTTATGTGAAGCAAATAAACAAATCAAAATTAAAGAAAAAGCCACTATGGTTCTCAAAAGAGGTGGCTGGGAAAGTCAGGGAGAAAAAGATAGCATTTAGGAAGTATAAGGAAACACAGAAAGAGCAGGACAGAGAGCTGTACCAGTTAAATCAGAAGGAAGCAGGGAGGGAAGTCAGAATAGCAAAGGCCCAAACTGAGGAAAAGATAGCCAACTCAGTTAAGAAAGGGGATTCAACCTTCTATAGGTACATCAGAGAGCGTAGAAAGACAAAGGGAGGGATAGTGAGGCTGAATAGAATGAATGGTGAGTGGGCAGAGGGGGATAGTGAAAAAGCAGGGATACTGAACGAATATTTCTGCTCAGTATTCACAAAAGAGGAGGGGGAAGTGCCTAATCCAATTAACAGAAGCACTCTTGATAGGGGGTTCAATCCCAGCCCTTTCACAGAAGAAAGGATCTGCAAGAACTCATAAAACTGAAGGTGGACAAAGCAATGGGGCCTGATGGAATTCACCCCAGAATTCTAAAAGAATTAAGGGGGAACTAGTGAAACCACTGACTACTCTTTTTAATAAATCATGGGAGGATAGTGTGGTACCAAGGACTGGAGGAAGATGGATGTGATTCCGCTTCACAAAAGTGGGACAAAGACAGAGGCAGAAAACTACAGACCTGTCAGTTTGACCTCTGTGGTAGAGAAAGTGATGGAGTCACTTCTGAAGGAAAGAATTGTTGAGTACCTTGAGGCCAGTGGGGCACAGGACCCAAGGCAGCATGGGTTCACAGTGGGAAGGTCATGTCAGATGAATCTAATAGATTTCTTTGACTGGGTGACCAAAGTAGTATACCAGGGAGGGGCTGTGGACATGGCCTACCTAGACTTTAGCAAGGCATTTGACACAGTCCCACACAAAAGATTAATAGTCAAATTAACCAGCCTGGGATGTCGGTCCCAGGGTGGTAGCCTGAGTAAAACATTGGCTGGACAACAGGACACAGAAGGTAATTGTAAATGGAGTCCACTCTGAAGAAAGAGGGGTTACTAGTGGGGTACTGCAGGGTTCAGTACTGGGTCCAGTCCTTTTTAATGTCTTTATAAGTGACATTGCAGAGGGACTGGAAGGAAAAGTATGCCTCTTTGCAGATGACACAAAGATCTGCAACAGGGTTATTACACAAGGAGGCGTGGAAAGGATGAGAAGGGACTTGGTGAGGTTGGAGGAATGGTCAGAAGTATGGCAGCTAGTATTTAATGCAAAGAAGTGCAAAATAATGCACCTGGGAAACAAGAACCCAGGGGAAGATTACACAATGGGAGGGGAGGTAGTAACAACAACAAAAAAGAAAAGAGAACGGGGTAGTCATATCAGATGACCTTAAGGTTAGCAAGCAATGTGAGAAGTCAGTAGGGAGGGCTGGGGTATACTGGGATGCACAGGGAGAGGCATCACCAGCAGAAAAAAAGAAGTTGTTATCCCTCTGTACTGACAGTTGTTGAGACCCCATCTGGAGTACTGCATCCAGTTCTGGAGACCCCATCTCCGCAAGGACATAGACAGAATAGAGGCAGTCCAGAGGAGGGCAACTAAAATGGTGCAGGGTCTGCAAGAGAAGCCGTATGAGGAGAGACTAAAGGAGCTTAATATGTATACCCTTGAGGAAAGAAGGGAGAGGGGGCACATGATAGAAACTTTTAAGTACCTCAGTGGAATCAATAAAGTCCAAGAGGGTAGTATCTTTCAGAAAAAGAGACGTGCAAGAACAATGGGACACAATTTAAAGATGGGGAGGCAGTTCTGGAGCAATGTGAGGAAGTATTTTTTCACAGAGAGGGTAGTGGATGCATAGAACAGCCTTCCTGAGGAGGTTGTGGGTTCTAAAACTGTAGGAGAATTCAAGAATGCATGGGACAGACATAAGGCAATTTTTGTGGGGGGTAGGAAGAAATAGTCTGTTGGTTAACTAGGATCTGCGGCCTATCCTGTAGGTAGGGAAATGGGCAGACTAGGTGGGCCAAGTGGTCCTTATCTGCCTTCAAAGTCTATGTTTCTATGTTTCTAAAAAGTTGGACTCAAGTTGTGTTACTTGACAAGATGTAGTTTTGAAATGTAACTTGAGTTGAGATGCGGGGACACTGACACAGTGTATTTGTTACACTGCCTGGTACTAAATTAAGCTGTGATCTGATGATTACAGTGGTACAGCTTGCTATCTATGTTAATCCAGATACCCGTAGAAGAGCCACGTTTTAAACATAATGTGTTACTGCTGCAATCCAGTTGTAATAAGTACTTTATTTCTTTTTTTAAGAAATTTCCAGATGCTTTGTTGTGTCATAGTTTCCTTATCCAAAGAAGTTCTTCAACATCAGCCCTCCCCCCCCCATGGGCTGAGGCAGACATGCAACATGCAGAAGTCATTTCAATCGATGACCATGACCATCATTACCAACAAGACTTGAGAAGGTTGCAGATGAAATCTGTGAAGAAGTAACCAAATAAGAAACCATTAATGAAACCTACCTGCAAATATGCCCCCCCCCAAAAAAAAAATACTTACCTTCATTGGCTTGAGAGTATTCCATTTCCAATTTCACTGCAAAGATTTCTCATCAAGCACTGGAATGTGCACACCAACAGTATCTGTGACCTGTAATACAAAACAATACAATGAGTACGTCTGTATATGTCAACCCCCCACCTAGAAAACACAAACATATATATATAGATTTATACCATGGGAGTGAGACCAATTCCGGTGAAATAAACCATGTTATTTTCACTGGAGGAGTGAAATAAATCCTGATGACATCAGCAGAGTTAAAATAAATACCATTTATACCTACTCTGCTGGCATCACTCACCTGCATCTGAAAACACTAAGAAACACCCCTGTAATTTGTTGAGTTCTAAAACAGGCCCTACACTGAAATTAACACAATTAAGACAGATAATGACAGTCAGCTGCAGCACAAGTTTAGTACATTACTGAATCAAACAGATGATGCCTGAAATGTTTAAATACATCTGAAACAGCCAAACATGAAGACACAAACCTGCCAAACAAAATCATTACCATCTTCCTCATTGTCGCAGAACAGAACCTCCCTCCAGTATCAATTACCAAAACACAGCACACCTAATCAAGACCCACACACACACACACACCAACCAACAACAGCTCACTACAACAACTCATTCATAAAAGTCCACACACACACACACACACACACACATATACACACACTACCACAGCACCAGCATCATTTAAAGTGACATGATCCTCATAACAACAAACATAACTCCCTCATTGAAATTGGTCTCACCTCCATGGTATAAATAGCACACATGATGTGCAGATCATGGAATATGTAAAATATTCTCACTCCTGCATTGTGAGCACTGGATATTTCACATATGCCTTCGGCACTCGTGAAATATCAGAACTCACTCTGCAGGAGTGAGAATATTTCACATTCCTCCCCATCATGTATCTCCTAAATATATATATATATATATATATATATATATATATATATATATATATATAAATAGATATACCACTCTGAGGTGTGTGGTCGTGCTCTGATATATGCACACCTTGGTGTGTGTTATACGCACGAGGATGCAGGCCGAGTGTGTCAACCGCCCAAGGCGTGCATATATCAGAGTGTGACTGCACACCTCAGAGTGGTTTATCTATCATACAAAAAGTTGAAATTGTTTTGGGGGGGTAAACGTGCAGGTGTGTGGTTGCGTTCTGATATACACATGGTCATGTGATGCTCATCATCCAATAAAAGAACAAAATTTCCCTACCCATTTTATAAATATATATATATATATATATACACAGACACTCATACACTGTATATATATATATATATATATATATACTATACACATATATCAACTCCCCAAGGCTACTATTAGTATCCACACAAAGGGCGCCCTTCCATCTGGTTGAGGTAATCACATCGCATTTGTGGGAATTGCAGCACACTTTGGACCAGCAACAGTTCTCTCATGGTCATCATTTCTGATGGAACACTGAATGGATTCATGTCACGTTATCTCTCATTCACACAGTTTGGCAAGACACTGTGCATCATGATTACATCATCATCACAGAGTATGTAAACTTTCTGGACACAAGACAGCTGCATTTTAGGGATGCTGAAAAATTCTGGGGACTCTGTGTGACCACTGCGCTCATGAGTGACTGTGCAATAAATTGTGGGAGACTTTGCGTGTGGTGTAATACTCCAATTTCACTTCCTCAGCACTTGGCAATATACTGGAGACAAGACAGATGCATTTTGAGGATGCAGAAAAATTCTGGGGACTCCGTGTAACCACTGGGTGCATGAGTGACCGCGCAATAAATTTTGGGGGACTTTGCATGTGGTGTAAAGCTCCCATTTCACTTCCTCATCACTTGGCAATTTTCTGGACACAAGACAGATGCATTTTGTGTGTTGTGATTGGGAGCATATAATGTCATACTTACATTATTAATTGAAGCATCAGTGCAACAATGTGGTGAACATTTTGACCTATATTTTTTTAAGGTACATCCTGACTTTTATGATACTATTCTTTCCAGTATTTGAGTCTGCTTTAGTACTTTTTTTCATGTCTGAAATAATAAAAGGAGCACTCCTTCTAATATGGTGTGGACCAGGTCTGCATCAGTATTTTCCACTGTTTTTTTTCCATCAGTTGTTATATATTACTTCTGTGGTAAAATTAACAATTATGTAGCAGGCAGTGTTTTATGACCTCACAGAAGAATATTTATTCAAAAACAGCTGAAAATAGTGATGAAAACCTGGTCAGAGCCATATTAAAAGTCTGCTCCTTTTTTTTCAGACATGAGGAAAAAGTAGTAAAGCAGACACAGATTGTGAAAAGAAGGGTATCATACAAGTCAGGGGGTAACTAGTGGCTGGCAATGTAAAATAAGTAAGGTGGCAATGTAAAATAGTATAAAAAAGTATAGGTCAAAATTTTCAACAGATTGTTGCATTGCTGCTTTAAAGAGATTCACCGAGTTACGTAGTTATGGTATTGCACCCAATATATGGGTGCCTAACCTCCAAGGGAATCTTTGTTGCTCCACATGTCCTTATATAGTGCAATACTTGTCTGGCAAAAATGTTTGTAATTTCAGTATACCGGGTCCTGGAGGACTTCCCGTTCTGAAGAGCCACCCAAGTTCCACCCCACACTCAGCAATGTTATGTTATGATGTGATGCCAGGGAGAGTGTGAAGCGTGCTCTATTATGTTGCTTTCTAAATTTTTTTCATGTTGTAATGGTCAGTTTGTGGTGAAACGTGGGCACATTTTAACCAACAAGAGCCTTGCTAGTGGAAAAGTGCCCACTTTTCACCACAAACTGACCATTATAACATAAAGAAACATTAGGAAAGCTGCCAGCCACTCACTATAATGCAGCGTGCCCCTGCACTCTCCCTGGCATCACATCATAACATTGTTGAGCATGGGGGAACAATTTGGGTGGCTCTTCAGAACAGGAAATCCTCCAGGACCCAGTTTACTGAAATTACAAGAGTTTTTGCCAGAAAAGTATTGCACTATGTAAGGATATGTGGAGCAAGAAAGATTCCCTTGGAGGTAAGGCACCTATATATCGGGTGCAATATTGTAACTGGGTGACTCTCTTTAATGTCTATTTAAAAAAAAAATGATTCTGGAGCCTCAGTAATGTTTACTTTGTGTCAGGACTCATGATTTGAAGTGTTTCGCAAAAAGCATGACTGAGCAGTGCAAGTATGTTGTGCTAAACTGCATGTGTGCTGTCAGTGTTCTTTTCTGTCTGTGCAGACATTGTCCAGCTTTGTACAAACATATGTATGGTGTGACCTGTTGCAGTATCTCAGGAATTAAGAAGAGAAAGAATATATGATGTATATTTTATTTGTACCATCAGCACCAGTGAAGTAAGTCATATATTTTTTCAGAGGTATCGGGTCACTTTGCACCTCAGTCACTCACAGTGCACACACATGACTTTGTACAGATCATAGCACAAAAAACACATGCTCTCCTTAAAGTCATGTGTGCAGTATGTTACTAAGGTGCACTCTGGCCAGACAAATCTGAAAAAGTATCGTATCACTTAGTCGGCTGATTACAATAGTGACAATAAAATATACGTTATTCTGTTCATTATTCTTTATACCACCAACACTACAACAAGTCAGCAATATATGTTTGCAAGAATTTGCACAAATGTCTGATGTCACACACACACACACACACACACACATACACGAAACAACACTGACTGTACACATGCAATTTAGCACATCATACTTGCACTGCTCACACCAGCTTTTCCACAACCACTCCACAACAGAAAGTAAACATTGCTGAGGCACTGGATTATAATAACAGGGCAATAAAGAGCATGTATGACTTATGTATGTATGTATGTGTATATATATATATATATATATATATATATATATATATATATATATATATAATATATAGATAAAGGGAAGCAGTTAGCAAAGGTGCTCCTGCCCTGCAAGGTTTACCCTCTGGTTAAGCCTTTTAAGTATGTTGCAGCATTTTTCTCATGCCGCAACATACATTATTTTAATAAAGAAAAGCCAGCGACTCCAAAGGAAGGCAGATGCTATGGGGGCTCCATTATGTGTTAAGGAAAAGTGCGGCGGAGATGCACCATGTGCTTCAATACTTTTGTATTGAAGTGCATGGTGTGTCACTGTTGCACCTTTACACATGTTGATCAAAAAAGTTCATTCCAGGATAGGAGCACAAAGAAGAAATATCAAATTGTTTGACTACTAATGATTGATTGGTTATAGCAAATCAACTGATACTGCCCTTGATAGACTGTGGGAATCATGTCTATTCTAGTGTGACTAAATCAATATTACGTAAGCTTGATGTCTGTTATAACAGATTATCAAGGTTCATATTGAGATGTAAATTTGACACTCATTATTGTTTTATGTACCTAAAGCTATATTGGACTTATCTTGAGCTTACGACACAACAAATTTGGACAAATGTAGTTTTTAAAATTTATAAGACCTTTTTTTTTCAATTGTTTAACCAGGTAAGGCACACTAATCTGAAAGCTTGTTTACAGGTGCAACCAGTGAGCACAGGAAGTTAAGTAACTTGCTCAGGGTAACACAGTATGCAAGTGGGGGCTGTGGGATTCAAACCCAGGTCTCCAGATTTGCAGCTCAGAGCCTTAACCCACTGTGCTATACTGTCTCCCTCTGCCTAGATGTTCCCTGACTAATCTAGCTAGTCTAAGACTTGGGGAGTGGCATTTAGAAGTAATTTTTTTTCCCAATAGGTTGTGTTGCAGGATGGAGAATTCTGACTGTAACAATTCACAGGCTTTTGATGGTGAAGGATTGCTGACATATAATACAGTATCATCAGCAAACAGGTGAATGTTAGATTGAGAGAGGTTGGAGTCAATGTTATTAATATAAATGGCAAAGAGGATGGGGCCCAGGATAGAACCTTGCGGTACCTCTTAGCTATGGTTTAGAGGTAGATAGATAATTTTAATTTTTACCAATTGTAACCTTCAGAGATAGCACCTAAACCAATTGAGGAGAGTGAATCAAGGCCTACAGAGCTAAGAGAGGAGATTAATGATTCATGATCCACTGTATCAAATGCTTTACTCAAATCCAGGAACACAGCACAGAAACTATTCTTTTTATCCAAGGCAGTCTGCCAATCGTTAATGACTTTTGCTAGGGCAGATATGGTGCTATGCATTGATCTAAACCCAGATTGTGCTGGATTTAGCAGGTTGTTGGTGTCCAGATAGGCCCTTAACTGCGAGTTTACTAGTTTTTCAAGCATCTTGGATAATACCGGTAAGATGGAAATGAGCCTATAATTGTTAAGGTCCATGGGATCACCTGATTTGAGTAGTGGAACTACTTGAGCTGTTTTCCATATAGAGGGGATGGAACCAGTAGCTAGGGAAAGGTTGAAGAGGTGAGTGAGGGGGGCAGATAAGGCATGCAGTGCCACTTTAAGAAAGTAGGGATCCAGGGAGTCTGCACCTGCACTCTTAGATGTATCTAAATTGGATAGGAGGTCTTCCACTTCTTTTAAGGATATTGGTTTGAAGGAGAATGTTGAAGCAGCCTTTTGTCCCACAGTGGATTGCAGGTTTAATGATGATCTCAAGAGATTTGCAGGTAAAGAGTCAAATGCTAGGCCAGCTGTAGTGAAATGGTCATTGAAGGCATTTAAGATTCCTTGCTTGTCAGTGATTTCTACATCACTTAGGAGCAGTTTGGAGGGTAAGGCAGGGGTAGGATTTTGGCCTAGAATTCCCTTGATAGTACCCCAGAATCTGGATGGGTTAGTATAGGATGCATCCAATTCAGTTCTATAGAAGGCAGCTTTGGCATTTCTTATTTGATTTGTGCATGAGTTTCTTGCTTTTCTGAATTGAAGCCAATCTCTGGTATCCTTTGTTTTTTTCTTGCCTTTTTCCAGAGTTTGTCTCTGGCTAACAAAGCTGATTTAAGGTCAGCAGTGAACCAACGACAAGATTTTACTTTTGTTCTGACAGTGGTGATTGGTGCCTGTATATTGAGAGCATTAGTGATAATATCCTTTAAGATCTGGAGAGCTGTCTCAACTGAGGTTGTAAGGTAGAAATCTTGCCAATATGTAGTATTGCACAGATCATGGAGATATCCTGAGATGTTGAAATTCTTTTTTTGACCTTTTATGGAGAAATTTTGCAGGATTGGATGGCTTGAGTGTAGATCTTATGCCAGCTATAGGACAATGATCACTTACGTCACTGGGTAGCACTCCAGCATGAGAATATAAGTGAGGCTTGTTCACCATCATTGCTCATCCTTTACCTGGTCCCCATGGACCAAAACTGGAGACCAGGACAGAGAAAGGAGGCTTTTTCTTCTCTGCTGTTGTGACCCTGCTTGGAGGGTGATTTAGGCAATTAAAGGAGGGAGTAGTGTCTACTCATATGTTTGAGTTTTTCTCCTCAGTTGCTTCTGTTGTGAGCGTGCATCACTGTACATTCATCAGCATGCTAAATACTGTTAAAAAAATTCACAGTACATTAACCATGTTCCTAATTTCCCTAAAGTAGCATGAATGCTTCATAAAAGCCACGTGAATAAATAGTTTCCTTCAACATCAACACATAGTCCATTAAACTTATTTACATAATGGCTGAGATCTGTTATTGGCACAGGGATCAAGCATGGAACACCTTACATATTCCAGGTGTGAAATTACAAACTAAATTTAGAGCTGAATGGGATGTGTGGAGTCAGTAGGTCTTACCTTCCATTAATTCTGTTTTAAATTCATTTGCTACAGTATGTAACTTTTCCCTGGCTGCTTACCAAAGGCAGCATATACTTTTGGCAATCTACATTCTCTGTTGCATTACACTTAACATTTGGGGCATTAAGTATGGACTCTAAAGAAACATCTATGGGCATTAAAATGAGAAACATAAAGCAGCATTTGGAGATATTAAATGTGTGGGACCTAACATGTACATCTCGTTTTGTTTAACTAGCTCTTCTAGACCCTCTAGAGGAGTTTAATGTCCCTCTTTAAGAGTGGCCTCCAAAACTGCAGGCAGTACTCGAGGTGCGGCCTCACCAAGCAGTTATACAGAGGGAGTATCACTTCCCTCATTCTGGAGGTAATCCCCCTAGCGATGCATCCCAGCATCCTGTTGACCTTGGCTGCTGTCCTCCTACAAGTCTGTGAGTTTTTCTTCTTGACATCCACCACCACCCCCAAGTCCCTCTCAGCCATCAAGACTTGTAGCATTTCCCCCCCAAGGGGTACACTTGGCCCAGGTTTCTGGCCCCCAGGTGCAGTACCTTGCATTTCCCTGCATTAAACCTCAGCTTCCACTTTCTAGACCATCTTTCCAGAGCCTCCAGATCCCACTGTAGGGCCACCCTCCCTCCTCCCCATCCACCACCACCCCCAGTTTGGAGTCATCTGGAAAGAGACTCATCTCACTCCTGATATCTGTCCTTATGTCAGAGACATAGGTGTTGAACAGGAGGGGCCCAAGGACTGATCCCTGTGGGACCCCACTAATGACCCTCCTTGGGGATGAGACTATCCCACCAACTACGACCCTCTGGGTCCAGTCTGGAGCCAATTGCCTAGCCATCTGATCATCTGGTTCCCCACCCCCATTTCTCCCAGCTTATCCAACAGGCCCATGTGAGTAACAGAGTCAAATGCCTTGCTGAAGTCAGAAAGAGGATGTCCACTGGTCTACCCAGGTCCAAGGCACTCATCACCCAGTCATAGAACTCCACAAGGTTTGTCTGACATGATTTCCCTGGGATGAATCCATGCTGTCTATCGTCCAGGCACCCTGACTTTTCCAGGTCCCCCCCAGCCTCTCTTTGACAATGCCCTCCATCATCTTGCCCACCACCAATGTCAGGCTGACAGGCATGTAGTTCCCTGCCACCTCCCTTGATCCCCCCCTTGTGGATAGGCACTATATGTGCCAATATAACCCCTCTACTATACACAGGTCTAGATCATATACTTGTTATATACAAAATCTGTGCAGATATGAAATAAGTATATACATTATAGAATGCTTTACCATAGCTGAGTGTCATGATGATATGTAAACATCTGAACTATGCAACAGTTGCATACTTCAGATATTTACATATCACCACACTTCACATTTTTTTAAGTACCTTTGTTCTAATCATTTAACCATTGGAATTACAGTACACTTTTACCCAAGAACTTTGGAACAGTGACCCCTGAAGGACAGTAGTACCGAACTTTTCAGCTAAACCTTGGAACTCTATAAGGGAAACCCCTGGGATACTGAGTGGAGGGCCAGATTATTACCTTGGAGGATGCTGTAAACATTAGTTTGGACAGGGAATTGGCAGTAACATGTACCCCTTTATGAACTACATTTATGGACAAGTCCACAGGCTTTCCTGGTGAATCATGAGATGAACCACATGTTTTACAAGTCTTCCAGATCTTCTTGGTATAGGAGGTATTGGCACTGATGCTTCAACATTAGTATTCGGGTTCTTGACTCCCGCTCATTTATCAGCAACAACACAGCTTCTGAAGAAGGGGCACCACTGCACTCTCTTGAGGTTCAGAACTGGTTATTTGTTCAGGTTCATCACTGCACATATTACTTTGGTTTTCAGATTCCTGAGGCTCATCTTCATTGGAAAGAGGTATTTCCACAAAATGTGAGTCATCCAACACTGTTAGTAGTCTCAGGAATAGCTATATGTTCTTGGTCGGGAAATAGCTCACTTAGCATACTTAATCCAGCATCACTTTTATGTTCACCTCCAGGTTTATCATCTGTTGCGCTGCCACCTTGCAATTAATTAGGTCAGCATCAAGCACATCAGTGTCAGACAGTTCTACTAAGCAGAGGGAGTCTGCTATGTCAGAAACTACAGTTTGTGCACAACTCTCAGGAGGTGCAGGCACAATTGATAGAGTAGAATCATCTGAGACCACTGGGCTGCTAGAATCATCAACAAAGGTGGGGCAGTAGGTTCCTTGAAACAACTGATTTAGTTTGATGGAAGGGTAGTACACAGCCCCACATTCACTATTGGTGTCTTCATAGTCAGCATCTATATTCATTGTAGCATTTTGAGCTAGGGCTCAGGCTACTGAGCAGCAGGAGGTGAATCTGTTTCTTATGAGCAGCAGAACAGGTGACAAGCCCTGTTGGAGTAGTATTCAAAGGTGCAGTATCTATAACAATTTGCCCGATTCGCAGAAGGTGATTACTATGTGTTGTCTTTACAGCTTGAGGATCTCCTTCAGGTCATACCTTGTATACAGGTAGATCATTTAGCTTCCTGATTACAATGTAGGGTGTGTGGCTTGAATGGTCAGCTATTTTATGTTTTCCCTGGAAACCAAGATTTCTCATTAATACACAGTCTCCAGCATTTAGTTTATGGGCCTTCACTCGCTTGTCCTGATGTGCCTTGTTGGCTAGGTTTTTCTTTGCAGCCATGATGTTGGCTAATTGTTAAGCATGGTTTAGTTGTGCAATCAGTTTCTTTACATACTGTAGGTAGTTATCAGACTGGACCCCATCAGGTGAAACTCCGAAACAGACATCAACAGGAAGATGTGCCTCACAGCCAAACATGAGATGGTATAGTAAGAATCCTGTTGCATCATTTTTGGTGCAGTTATATGCATGCATGAGAGAGCTTATTTGCTGACTCCACTTTGGTTTATCTTTGTGATGCAGAGTACCAAGCATATATAGCAAAGTCCTATTAAAACTCTTCAGCTATGGATCTCCTTGTGGATGGTTAGGAGTGGTTCTAGATTTCTGTACACCCCAAATAGACAAGAGTTCTTTAATCAGTCTGCACTCAAAGTCCCGGCCTTGATCCAAATGGATCTTCTGAGGAGCACTGTAATGAACAAAGAACTTTTGACCATGGACCTTTTCTACTGTGGCCACCTTCTGGTCTTTAGTTGGGTATTCCTGGGTGTACCTTGTCAAATGGTCTGTCACTACTAGCACATTACCAATATTTTTGGAATCCAGCTCCAGGCTCAGGAAATCTATACATACTAGTTCCATTGGTGCACTGGTTGTTATATTAACCAAAGAGGCTGCTTTTTGTGGTTGGGCCTTTTGCTGGAGACATCTACTACAGTTTTTTACATGTTGCTCAACATTCACACCCATCTTGGACCAGTAGAAATGTGCATGGGTTAAATCCATAGTTCTCCGACTGCCCAAATGTCCCATTTGGTCATGGAGTGCTTTTAATATAACATTTTTGAATTTTAAGGGCAGCGCAAGCTGTCTTTTTAAAACATCCCCTTGATTATCAGTCAACTCTCTGTACTGCAATTTCTTTCTCCACTTATGTTTGGGCCCTTCTCAAAACAACAGAGCAGTTCTGGGATCTTGGACTGTAGTCTGGAGATATCTTCTCCCTTTGTGGGGGCATTTAAGACTGGTCATATCATTGGATCATAATATTGTTCCTTTTGAAGATCAGCTGGCATTAGTTGTGGCAAAGTACTTAGGTCTAAAGCAACAAAATTACAATAGGCCACCTGCAAACAAGTATCAGGAGGTCCTAGGCAATCAGCTAGGCAACTGACAGCTTCAGCAGATGGAATTTCATCTCTGTCAAACGTATAGCACAATGCCTTTACAGAATGTTCTGACATTCATACCCATTCTAGGCTGGAGGCAAGTCTTCATGATAAGGCATCAGTATTGATGTGATTGAGGCCTGGTTGGTACTCCACCACATAATCATATGTAGACAGTGCTGAGAGCCATCTGTGTCCCATAGCATCTAGTTTTGCATAAGTGTGGGTGTAGATTAAAGGATTATTATCTGTTGTAACTAATATCTTGGTGCCATACAAGTATTCATGGAATTGTTCCACAATTGCCCACTTGAGAGCGAGAAATTCCAATTTGTGCACTAGATACTTCTTTTCTGAAGGTGTCAGACTTCTACAGGCATATGCTTCTGATTGCAGTCCTTCAGCATACTCTTGACAGAGCACAGCCCTGAGGTCACTTAGGCTGGCATCTGTATGCAGCACATAGGGTTTGGATGGGTCTGCATACACAAGAACAGGTGTGTGGGTCAGTTGGTAAATAATTTCGTGGAAAGCAGCGTCTCAATCTGACATCCATCTCTGGCCAAAGGGTTTATTCGGCCATAAATATGTTTTTGAAGTCTCTTGTCTTGGTGCCTTTCTTACATTTTTTCTGACTGGGAGGATACCCTTGCATTAGGTTTAACAGTGGATGAACTACCTTTGTATAGTCCTTAATGAAATGGTGATAGTAGCCACAGAAGATCAAGAATCATTGTAGCTTTCTTAAGTTGTCTGGTTTTGGCCAATCAGTTAACACTTCAACCTTGCTAGGATCTGTCTGGAGGCCTTCCAATGACACCATGTTGCCTATATTTTATGGCGCTCTAGAAAAACTGGTATTTGTCATATAACTTTAACCCCAATTCCTCAAGTCTGTCCAGCACTTTAAATAGGTGCACCTCATGTTCTTTGAAGGTTTTATCAAAAATAATGTAATTGTCAAGGTAGAATAAACATTCGAGTAGGTTTGTATATCCCACAGCACATTCCATTAGTCTTTGAAAGGTTCCTGGTGCACCTGATATGCATTGGGGCATGCGGAGAAACTCATAAAAACCTAATGGACAAATGAATGCAATCTTTTCCCTATCCTCGGGTGCCATCAGGATCTGATAGTACCTGCTGTGGAGATCAAGGACTAAAAACCACTTACTCTCGTTGAGACAATCCAAGGCATCTTATATGCATGGCATAGTATATTGGTCAGGCACTGTTCTTTTGCTAAGGGTCCTGTAGGCTAGACACATGTGGATGGAACCATTCTTTTTCTGGACTACAACAATTGGAGAAGTGTAAGGACTACGTGATTCTTGTATAATGCCAGCTACAAGCATTTCCTGTAGATGGCGCCTTTCTTCATTGATGTCTGCAGGAGCTAGGTGTCGAGTTCTCTAACTGAAAGGCCTTTCATCATGCATGCTAATATGATGTTCAGCACTGGTGACACAACCAATGTCCCATTCTTTAAGAGAGAACACTTTGGTTCGCTGAGCCAGCTTTTGACTGATTCTATCCCTTCAGTTGTCAGGGATGGGGGAATCTCCGAAATCAAACATGTTCAGTGACACTTTGCATTTGGCCCCATTTTGGCACTTGCTCGGCAACATGGCAGTATCATTGCAGTAGACCTTAGCCAGAGTGCAACCTCGGTTAACTTTGATATCCTGGTCTGTAACATTCTGAATTTGGACTACCACTATCCAAGCATGTACCTGAGCATGGACAGGCAGCATACTGTGTTTAACCAGAAGTCCCTTGGGTAGTCTTTCTTGTTCTGGAGTGTCCAGCATTAGTATCTTGTTAGCTATATCTCTGCTTAGGCGGACCTATCTGTTGACACTACACTGAACATTAGGGGGAAGAATAAAATGTGAAGAGTCCTTCATCCATACAAATCCCACAGGCTTATCCTGATCACCTTCATCTGGATGCATCTGCATCGCATACACTTTCTGTACCATTGCGTGAATGTATTCAGCTTTTTCTGTCTTATGTGCCTGCCTCTCATGACACATTTGTGCAAGGTGCCCAAACATATGTGCATTGGTACCAATCAATACTGGAATCCCTTTATATAGGCCAGATGGGGAACACACAAGAGCTAAAGTTTCCCCTGGATCTCCAATGCCTGTTAATAATAAATAATAATAAATTTTATTTAATATAGCCCCTTTCATAAATCAAGGTACTGCACAGTCACATAAACAAAACAATAAAAACAGATAAAATCACAGAAGTTCAGGGAAGGCTTTACCCTACAGAAAGGTCTTCAGTGCCTGCTTAAAGCACCCCACTGTCCTGCTCTCATGTAGCTGACAGAGCAGAGAATTCCAGCGGGTGGGGCAACAAACCCAAAGGCGCGAGCACCAGATGACTTTAAACAGACCCTCAGGATCTCTAGCAACCCCTTGTCAGCTGGGCAGAGCTGTCACAGTGGGGTGTAAGGAACCAGAAGCTCTTTCAGGTAGTCAGGACCCTGTCCATATACGGCTTTGTAAGTTAATAAACCTACCTTAAAGGTGATCCACCACTGAACAGGCAGCCAATGCAGATCCGCCACACTGGGGTAATATGTGTTCTCCTTGATACCCCAGTCAATAAACATGCTGCAGCATTCTGCACTAGCTGCAAGTGGCAGATATCAACCCCAGAAAGCCCTAGGTAAAGGGCATTGCAGTAGTCAAGGCGCGATGTCACAAAGGCATGGACCAAAACAGGCAGATCGCTAGATGGACCAAGGTGCTTGATCCTGGCAATGTTCCTAAGATGGTAAAAGGACAACTTGACAACTGCCGACACCTGATGTTGAAGGGTCACTACATCATCAAGCACCACTCCCAGGTCACACACCCACTCAGAGGTAAGAATCTGGGCCCCCCCAGACCCCCAGGAATAAACCAGAGGGGAGATCAGTCCGCAATCCCTCTGACCTGGGTCCACAACCAAAACCTCAGTCTTTCCTGAGTTCAACTTTAAACCACTGGAACTCATCCAATCTTGGATTTCTACAAGGCAGCTGTTCAATACTGAGATAGCACTAACCTGATCAGGGGCAAAAGACAGCATAGCAGTGAAACCTCAGACCATACCATCTCACAATGTCTCCGAGGGGCAGCATATACACTGCAAATAACAAGTGTGACAGCACCAAGCCCTGAGATACCCTGCAAGGCAGAGAGAAAGATTCAGAAGAAAATATTCCCGAGATGACTCTCTGAGATCTACCAGTGAGGAAATATGTAAACTATCTGAGAACTATCCCAGACAGCCTACAGATGAACCTCATACGCTCGTGCAGAACCCCATGATCTACAATGTCAAAAGCTGATGATAACGCAAGGAGTACCAAGATGGAATGGTTTCTCTGATCTCTTGCCATCAGGAGATCATTGAGCACCCGAACCAGAGCAGTCTCAGTACTATGCCTCTTACGAAAACCCAATTGGAGAGGTTTGTATAAATTATGGATGGTTAAATGGTTTTCCAGTTGAGCTGCCACAACTTTCTCAGTAAACATTCCCACAAAAGGAAGGTTAGAGATGGGCCTGTAGTTTGCTAGGTTCTCCAGGTCTAAAGAAGCTTTCTTCAGGAGGGATGTCACCACTGCCTCCTTCAGGGAGCTGGGAATCTCATCTGAATCCAAAGAGCACTGGACAATCGAAGCTAAGACTGGGCCAATGATATCACTACAACCCAAAGTCAGGGAAGTAGGGCCCGAATCTAAACTACAGCAAGTGGGATGCATCCCCTGGACAAACCTCATAATGTCCATGAACTCCGGCAGATCAAAGGTACTCCAGGAAACTCCGGGATTTGTGACCAAGCACTGACCAACAGTGTCACCCATAGAGTGAAGCTGATGGCACTCCTGCCTGATGTCGGCCATCTTATTCACAAAGAAACAAGCAATCTCATCACACTCACTTTGTGAAAAAGCTTGATGGACTGCTGACAGGCTGGGTTGCACAGCCTGTCAACAGTTCATAAGAGTTGAGCCAGTCGATTCCGTGCAACAGCAATTTCCCTGGACAGGAATTCTGCCTTCTTATGGGAAATTTCTGTTTGATAAAGTTTATAATGCTCTAACAAAATAAGGTAGTCGGCATCCAAGGCAGTCCTCCACCAGCGACACTCTAACCTATGCCCCTGCCTCCACAGCTCTCTCAGTGCCACATCAAACCATGGACCCCCAGGGCAAAGCAGAAGGGGGTGAACACGAACAGGAGCAATCAGACTGAGAGCTAAAGAAATAGACCTATTATAGGTCAAGTTACTGTTGAAGGTAAAGAAAGTCACACTTGAAGAACACCAAGATAAGGATACGACTTGTCACTTAACCCCCACACATGCAGTCTATCAAGAGGTTGCAGGGGATTGTCCGAGAGCAACTGGTCATATCAATCTTTAAATATTATCATGACCTGGGATCCACTGTCTAACACAACTCGGGCCAGGATCCCATCAATATGCACAGTAGCCTCCATGATAGAACCCACCATTTCTGACCAGTCAGGAGGAGCATTGTTTTTAGGATGCATGACTGCAGACCATCCAATATAAGACTTGGAGGGAGGTTTAGACTGAGGCTTTAGACCACTTTAGCTCACTTAAGTAGCTTGGCTGTTACTTTTCACAAATCCTCCAGGGAGTTACATACTCTCTTAGTGTGCCCATCTTATCCACAATGGTAGCAGAAGACATTCGACCTGGGTTTAGGTACTCGAGGTTCTTCAGTTTGATTACAATTAGGGTGAGGACTAGGGTTGTACTCATCTTTAGGCTTTGGTCCAGATTCAGCTCCACTAGGCCTTTTCCAGGTGGAGCACTGGTGAGATGTTTGCACAAGATCACTCAATAAAGCTTGTAGCTCTCTCTCAGTTCCTTCAGCATATTGTCATTTGGTGCCTCGCCGGGGACTTAAATACTTGCACTGGTGGCAGCAAACTGTACCTCACTGATGACTTCAGCAGCAGGGAAATGATTAGTTTGACCTTTAACCACTCCATGGCACTTTTGGCACTGGTCTTTACCTCTTGAAGCTCATTTAGCAAGTCTGTTATCTGCTGGGCATTGAGGGCAGGTTCTTTATTACCAGGCTATGCAAGGGTTGGAGCCGCTCAGACAGCACCTGCATAAGGGTCCCAGTAATTCATTCTCAGCCTCTCTGACTTCTTTCATGAGCCAAAAATATTTATTTATTTTATTTAGGTTTGTTTTACCGGATAGGTGCACTAGCCATTAGCAATGACTATTTTCAGGCATAACCCAGGAGGGTACAGTAAAAAACATTCAAATATTTAATTACAAATATAAATAACATTAGGTAACTGGAATGGAAATTTGATTAACAATGGTAGTGGAAGGCAGGAAGACAATAAAGGAAAGAAACAGTCAAATACAAATAAGGTTTAACAAAGTTGATTTGTGGAGTAAATTACACTAACATTATGAGAGCAGGAAAATGGCAAGGCAGAATAGGTGTACAAAAAGAGAGAACAGGAGTAGATTGCTGAGAAACTGGTGGAAGGAGGATAGGGTTAGAGTACAATAGGCAAGGACAAAGTGTAGAACAGCTTAGTAAATTGTGAAAGTGCTGAGCATAGAGAACAGCCTATTTGTGTCTAGGAGTTTAAGGTAGTGTGAGTGAGTTGTGGGAGACTAAGGGGGCTTAAAGCAGGAACATTGGTTAGAGCCTAAGAAATTACCACATAGCTCATTCTTTAAAGTGAAATGTGAGGGAGCTTGGTAAACAGTTAGGGGTAGGGAGTTCCAGTATTGGGGGGCATGACAGGCAAATGCTCTGGCACCCTTGGAGGTATTTTGTCTGGAGACATGAACAAGGGACCTGTCAGCACAGCATAAGCTGTAACAAGATGACTGATGGGGAAAAAATCCTCAAAAGACTTGGGGATCTGTGATCTTATAATGCTGTCAATGACAGAACCAAGTGAGTAGAGCCTGGACACATTTGGTGGAAGCCATCTAAATTCACCTTAGAGGAGGCAATGGTGCTTCAGTCAGTTTGAGGAGGAGGTGTAGCAACAAATATTGTTGAAGGTAAAACATCCCACTTATGAAGACTTGACTTGGATGTAGTACCATATTTAGTAACACCATAGATAAGGGAGGGTAGAAGCACATAGCTAGTACGGTAGGCAATGCCAAGTTTGGAGTTAAATGACTTGTAGGTAGATTGTATGTGCATATCATAGCTCAACAATGGCTCCAGGGTGACACCCAGGTATTAAAAAGAGGTCACCACTGCAACAGAAGATCCATCCAAGATGGACACTTTAAAATTATTTTGTGAGTTCTTGAGTTTGTAGTTTGTTCCAAATGGCATAGCTTGGGTCTTGGATTCATTTAAGACTAGTTTGTGGTTAACCAACCACTTTTGAGTTAGCTGGAAATCATGGGAGAGCTGAATATTTATTTCCTCAGTACAAGTAGCACTAGTGTAAAAGACAATGTCATCCACGTACAGAAGAGAGGTGGTCTTAGAGAGGTTAGAGGTGATGTAATTTATGAATATTGAGAATAGCAATGAGCCTAGGATTGACCCTTGGGGCACACCAATTTTTACAGTGGCTTTGTCTTAGAGGGTAGAGTTGAATTTAACAATTTGTGCCCTGTTTGATAGGTAGCTGCCAAACCAACTGACAATGTTTGGCACAAAGCCTAGTGACCGCAGGGTGGTAAGAAGAATGGTGTGGTCAACTAAGTCAAACACCTTAGTCATATCAATGAAGATGGCACCAGTGAATAGGCCAGCATCCAAGGCTGACAAGGTATCCGATGTGAGTTTGAGGAGAGCTGTGGTAGTGCTGTGACCCTTATGGAAACCATGCTGAGCAGTGGTTAGAAGATATTTTTTTTGAAGAAATTCAATTGTTTGAGTAGCAATGAGTTTCTTAAGGATTTTGCTGAGGACAGACAGGATAGCTATAGGTCTGTAGTTTGAGGGGTCTTTAGGGTCACCTTTTTTAAGTACAGGGGTAATCTTCCAGATGTCCAGGATGTGACTTAGGCACATAGAGAGAGTAAAGATCCTTGCTAGGGGGCAGCTATGAAGGGGGCAGCTAGTTTTAGTAGCTTGGGTTCTAGATTATCACAACCAGCAGCTGTGTTTTCAGAGATTTTCCTGAGTAATCCAAGGACTTCATGGCAAGTAATAGCCTTTAAGTGGAAGTGGGGAGCAGAAACATATGGGTTAGTGTGTGAGATAGGCAAGGGAGGGAAGGAGGAAGTGAGCTTTGTTAAGTCAGAGAATTGTGCATTAAAGAAGTTGGTAATGTTTCATGGATAGTTACAATGGGTGCCATTAGAGTTCTGTCATTAGTGGTAGAGGGCTGGTTTGAACCCAGGAAGGTCTTGATATGGGACCAGAATTTTCTGGAATCTTCATAGGATTTTCTGGGCAGGTCTTTGCAGTAGGAGCTTTTTGCCCGCTTAATTTCCTTTTTGCATATGTTCCGCTCAGCCCTGTAGGTATTGTAACCAGCTGATTGCCCAGAGTTCTTGAAACAGAGCCAGCATTTATCTCTTTCTCTTAGTTTGGCGAGTAGCTCGGACTTAAGCCAGTGGGTTTGCCTATGTTTAACTCAGCGAGTTACAAGGTGATAGTGATTTTCCTGCAGTGCTAAAATATTGCTTATGAAGCTATTTAGGGCAGGTGGATCATCCTTGTGGTCATGAAACTTTAATTTAAGCATCAGCACACTACAGAATCTGGCAGATTTAAGGATATGTTCTAACTTTATTCTATTTAAGACACTGGCCAGGACTCCACCCTTGCGGTGAGCTCTCTGAAGGGCCCTTTCCAGCCAGGTCACATATGCAGACAAACGTTCATTTTTTACACTGTTTGGTGGACTTGAATTTCCACATTAAGTCTTCTCCAGACTCAGTACTGCCAAAAACACCTTCTAATGTGGATAAATACTCGTTAGCTGAAGCATTAGGGTTTGTGGACCTTAGAAATCTAATTGCTTCAAATGCAGGGCCCCACATACTTTCCATTAGTCTTTTTCTCTTTTCTGGTTCTGCACATTGCAACTCTTAGACCAAAGGGGTTGCATAGTCCATCAATGTCTCTAGATCATCTTCCCCACTGGGTGTAGAAACAGTGCCAGAAAACACTCTCGGTCTATGATATGAGTCCAGATTCACCAAGGGTATAAGCACTGGTGAGGTCATGGGCAAAGGTGCCGATAAGGGAGATGGTGAAGGAGCAGGAGAGGAGTTTGTAGGTGTACCACCACCCAAGGTATCTAAGGCCTTTTTTAGGTCTTCCCACATCTGTCCTTCAGCTGCTAACAGTTTCCCAGATTTATCTAAAAACTCCTATAGTTTGGGAGGCCCCTTAGGCATGGATGTTCCACTATTCATAATGATCAATCTCCAGCCCACCTGGGAATCATCATGGATAATAACAGGGGGTACCTGCTCTGGGTCTACTATAACACTGCAAGATAATAAGGCCATCAAACTCTGACTGAACAGATCAGCACTTCATCCTTGTACAATGGCTTTATCCAGACATTTAATCTTATTTACTCTCTCTTCTATAACAGTTTTAGTAGTACCCAAAGAAATATGTAATAACATTAGAGCCTTATGAGGATCAACCTCCTCAGCTTCACACCACCCTATTAGGCAATGCACAGCCATTTTGTGGGCAGGGATCCCAAGTCTAATCCTAGCTGCATCCTACATTTTGATATCAACACTCATAAAAAGATAAATTGCAATTTTGTATTTTGGCCACTAAGGGCCCTAATCCCAGTGGTCCCTCCATGCTGTAACTCTGGCGCCCTTATACCGAGGGCTACTACCTCTGCCTGCTGCCCTGCTTGCACGTTTAGGAGCCTGGGTTCGGAAATGTAGGGTACGGTGATGTGCTACCAAGAGTAGAGTTACAATTACGGTTCCTCCATCCAGAGTACTGCTTAATTGGGTTCCTAACAGAATTGGTACAGCGCTCTGAGAAGCTATAGCCACCCACAATCCTGCCTAGTAACCTTGTACACTTAATTTTGCAACTGCAATACTTCACACTAAGAATATAGATTAATATATCTCCAGCCAGCAAAGACTTCCTCGGATCCAGGCAAGCAGAGGTCCCTGACTGGGAGCTCTTTCCACAGCCTGACCCACCTCTCTCCCTTCTTCTCTGCAGTGTGGCCAGCTCTGCTAAAGACATCACCCGTGCTCTCCAGACAGAAAAGACTCCTTCAGATCCAGACAAGCGGAGGCCTGACCGGGTGCTCCCTCCACAGCATGACCCACCTCGCTAACTTCTTCTCCATGGTCCATCTGGCTCTGCTAAAGTCATCACTTGTGCTCTCCAGTCAGCAAACACTCCTTTGGATCCAGACAGGTAGAACCCCCTGACCAGGCGCTCCTTGCACAGCCAGACCCACTTTGCTCTCTTCTCCTCTGCTGTGTAGCTGGCTCTGCTAAATCCATCGCTCGTGCTCTTCAGCCAGCAAACACTGCCTCAGACGCAGGCAAGGAATGACCATACTGAGCAGCTGATTGAATTTCAGTGATCTACACTGCCTGCTCCAGATTGGCCACTTCTCCCTGCAACCTCTGTCCCATTGGTCTCACTAGAAACTGCAGCTACTGGTGGTTCTTTGTCGTATTTTACTTTCCTTTTTCTCTGGTTTGAAAATAAATATTTTATTCTTTTACTTCCTGGCTAAGTAGTTAGTTACTGTGTAGAACTATTTTAGCAAATATTGCCACTGTTAGTTACTGTTTAGAGCAATCTTACATTGCTAATACTGCCTGTGTACTGTAAAAAGACATGCCTAGTCAGACACTGTGCCTGTGCTTTTCCTTTCTGTAGCTAATTTCTCCTACACATTTCTATCTGTCCTGCCTACCTTCTCCACTGCTTTTTGTCTCCTTTTCTTGTCTGGTACTCCGCCCACTGATTTCAGCCTATATTAACTTGTGCTTTCCTGCTCCTTCCCCGGCGGAGGGCCCTGCCCATGTGCTCCATCCACAGCCTGATCCACCTCACGCTTTTCTTCTCCGTGGTGCTCTCAACTCTGCTAAAGCCATTACCCATGCTCTCCAGCAAGCAAAGACTTTCTCAGATCCAGGCAAGGTATGGCCATACTGAGCTGACGATTAAATTTCAGAGCACTACACTGTCTGATCCTTATTGGCCACTTCTCCCTGCTGCCACTGTCCCATTGGCCTCACTGCAAACTGCAGCTACTGGCGGTTCCATGACACATTTTACTTTCCTTTTTCTCTAGGTTAAAAATAAATATGTTATTATTTTACTTTCTGGCTAAGTGGTTAGTTTCTATGTAGAGCTATTTTAGCAAATATTGCCACTATAAGTAACTGTTTAGAGCTATTTTGCATTGCTTATACTGCCTAACTGTGCAGTGTGAAAAGACCTGCCTAGCCAGACACTGTGCAAGCTTTTCCTTTCTGTAGCTAATTTCTCCTACTGTACATCTCTCTCTCTCTCTCTGTTCTGCCTACACTGGCTGCTGCTCTTGCATCTCCACTACTTGTCTGGTCCTCTGCTCACAAATTTCAGCCTATATTAACTTGTGCCTTCTGTCTCCTTTTCCAGCAGTAGACCCTGACTGGGTGCTTCCTCCACAGCCTGACCCACCTCATTCTCTTCTCCTCCGTAGTGTGGCCGGCTCTGCTAAAGTCATCGCCTGTGCTGTCCAGCCAGCAAAGACTCCCTCGGATCCAGGCAAGGTACGACCATACTGAGCAGCCAATTGAATTTTAGTGCTCTACACTGCCTGCTCCTGATTTGCCTCTTCTCCCTGCTACCTCTGTCCCACTGGCCTCACTACAAACTGCAGCTACTGGGGGTACTATGCTGCATTTTACTTTACTTTTTCTCTAGGTTAAAAAGAAATATTTATTTCTTTTACTTCCTGGCTAAGTGGTTAGTTACTGTGTAGAGCTATTTTAGAAAACATTGCCATTGTTAGATACTGTTTACAGCTATTTTACATTGCTAACACTACCTACCTGTGTAGTGTTAAAAGACCTACCTAGCCAGACACTGTGCTTTTCCTTTCCCTAGCTAATTTCTTCTGTATCTCTCTCTGTCCTGCCTACTCCCCCCAATGCTTTTGTGAGTCCTCTATTTGTCTGGTCCTCCAGCCACTGATTTCAGCATATATTAACTTATGCATTCCTTCTTCATCCCCAGTGGAGACCCCTGACCGGGCGCTCAATCCACAGCCTGACCCACCTCGTTCTCTTCTTTTCAGTGGTGCTGCCAGCTCTGCTAAAGCCATCACCTGTGCTCTCCATCCACCAAAGACTTCCTCATATCCAGGCAAAGTATGACCATACTGAGCAACAGATTGAATTTCAGCACCTTTCACTGCTTGCTTCTGATTGGTCACTTTTCCTTGTTACCGCTGTCCCCTTGGCTTCACTAGAAACTGCAGGTATCGGTGGTACTTTGCCACATTTTACTTTCCTTTTTCTCTTCGTTATAAAGAAAATTTTATTCTTTTACTTCCTGACAAATGGTTAGTTACTGGGTAGAGCTATGTTAGCAAATATTGCCACTGTTAGTTTCTGTTTAGAGCTATTTTACATTGCTAATACTACATAACTGTGTAGTGTGAAAAGACTTGCCTTGCCAGACACTGTATTTGCACTTTTCCTTTCTGTAGCTAACTTCTCCCATATCTCGCTCAGTCCTTCCTACACCCCGCTGCTCTTGTGTCTTCACTACTTGTCTGGTCCTCTGCCCACTGACTGCAGCCTATATTAACGTGTGCCTTCATGCTCCTTCCCCAGCAGAGGGCCCTGACCAGGAACTCCCTACACAGCCAGACCCATCTCGTGCTCTTCTTCTCCTTGGTGCGCCAGCTCTACTAAAGTCATTGCCTATGCTCTTCAGCCTGCAAAGACTCCCTCAGATCCAGGCAAGGCACAACCATACTGAGCGTCAGATTGAATTTCAGTGCCCTACACTGCCTGCTCCTTATTGGCTGCTTCTCCCTGCTACCTCTGCCCCATTGGCCTCAATGGAAACTGCAGCTACTGGCTGTTCCATGATGCATTTTACTTTCCTTCTTCTCTAGGTTAAAAATAAATATTTAATTCTTTTACTTCCTGGCTAAGTGGTTAGTTACTGTGTTCAGCTATTTTAGTAAATATTGCCATTGTTAGTTACTGTTTATAGCTATTTTACTTTGTTATTCTGCCTAACTGTGTAGTGTGAAAAGACCTGCCAAGCCAGACACTGTATCTGCGCTTTTCCTTTCTGTAGCTAATTTCTCCTATATCTTTCTCTGTCCTACATAAACCCCCCACTGCTCTTCTGTCTTCTCTACTAGTCCAGTCCTCCACCCACTGATTTCAGTCTACATTAACTTGTGCCTTCCTTCTCCTTACCCAGCAGAGGCCCCGGACCAGGTGCTCCCTCCACAGCCTGAACCACCTCGCTATCTTCTTCTCCATGGTGTGGCCTTGACTGCTAAGGCCATCGCCCATGCTCCCCAGCCAACAAAGACTCCTTCTGTTCCAGGCAAGGAATGACCATACTTAGCGGCCAATTAAATTTCAGTGCACTACACTGCCTGCTCCTGATTGGCCGCTTCTCCCTGCTACTTCTGTCCCACCGGCCTCACTAGAAACTGCAGCTACTGACAGCTCCATGACACATTTTACTTTCCTTTTTCTCTAGGTTAAAAATAAGTATTTTATTCTTTTACTTCCTAGCTAAATGGTTAGTGACTGTGTAGAGCTATTTTGGCAGATATCGCTACTGTTAGTTAATGTTTAGAGCTATTTTACATTACTAATACTGCCTAGCTGTGTAGTGTGAAAAGACCTGACTACCCAAACACTGGGTGCACTTTTCCTTTATGTAGTTAATTTATGCTATATCTCTCTCTGTCCTGCCTTCAATTCCTGCTGCTCTTGTGTCTCCTCTACTTGTCTGGTCCTCCGCCCACTGATTTCAGCCTATATTAACTTGTGCCTTCTGTCTCCTTTCCCAGCAGAAGCTCCTGACCAGGCGCTCCCTGCACAGCTTGATTCACCTCTTTTGCTTCTCCGTGCTGCAGCTGGCTCTGCTAAAGACATCTCCCATGCTCTCCAGCCAGCAAAGAATTCTTCGGATCCAGGCTGATCTCCTGCCAGCAAAGTCTCCCATGACGTGATAATTGTTTGCCAATTTTATTATTTTTTTTGTGTGTCCAGTTTCCCATTAGCAGATTATAAAGATCTGCCACTAGAGGGATCTTCACTGTTTCATTTGCTCAGCCAATCAGTTTGCAGGCACTGAATCCCAGCCTAGTTGACCAACTTCTCAAGCTTTCTGTGCTGCACCTTGCTCTGCCCTTTGGCTATACTCCGAGCTCTGCTGGACTGCTATTTTCTCCTGCCCACCCACCCCCACACTCTTTAAATACACTTGCTCCACCACCTGCCCTAAGATGTTGCTCTGTTATTGGCTAATCCCAGGTCGGGGCTGAGACTTAAAGGAACTACAAATTTATCCCACAGCTGTTTTTTTGACTACCTTTCCAAGTGCTCCTAGATACAGTGTATAAGCTAAAGCATTCCTACAACCCAGCTATTGCTATCCTGCTTCCCACCTGGTCTATCTTTTTTCTGTGCACCCTCTCTTATATTCTCTCCTCCCCTCACCTACCACATGGGTGTTCCTTTCCCCTCCCCCCTCCTGCTTATTCAGCTCCCCTCCATTAGCACCTCCATCTCTCTCCTTCCTTGCCTACTTGGATCCCCCTCCCACTCCTTCCTTTCACTAAATCTGGCCTAGTTTCTGTCCAGCCCATATAAGTTGCAGCATCACTCTAATTCGTTGCTCCAGGCATACACCCTTTTCCCTCAATACCACCAAAGGTGGTAAACTGCCAGCTACTTTCTCTGTGCTGTTTTTCCTATTATTAATTGCAGGAGACATTGAAAGGATCCCTGGTCCCCCTTTGCCTCCACAACAGCAACCCACCCAGAAAGGCCTAAAAATCATGTACATAAATATTAGGAGTCTCCTCCCAGAATTGGACACTTTAAACTGCTGGATAGCCCAAAATATCCCTGACATCCTATGCATCTCCAAAACCTGGCTTTCTGCCAAAACGCCGAATTCATCCATCTCCATCCCCAGCTACCAAATTCTAAGGCAGGACCATGGCAAGAGAGGAGGTGGAGTAGTCATGACTATAAGACAGCACCTCTCTTATTCGGTAACTAAAAAGGAATCCTGCCTATGATCCCATGAAGTAATACTAACTAATTTCCCCCTTCCCAATACTCTCCCCATTTTCATCGTGGTAGTGTGTGCCTCCCCTCGGCTCGGTCAAGAGGCTCAAACAGCATGCATTTCTGCTCTCCCACCACTGGCTCAATTTGGTGAACTAATTCTCCTAGGGGATTAAAACCTTGACTGGCTGGTCCCTTCATCTAAGACCACAGCCTCCAAATTAGAATCATTAAACCTCACTCAGCTGATCATGGAGCCTACCCACTACAACACCCGATCCTCCAATCAGTCCCTCATTGATTGGGTCCTCTCTTCCCACCCTCATCATATATCCTGAGCCGGTGTCCTCGACCCCACCTTAAGTCACCACTGCATCACTTATTGCATTAGAAAAATGTATCTTCCCAAATCTGCCCCAAAGTACATTGAAACCCACCCAGTAACCTAATTTTACACTAACTCCCTCCTATCAGACTTACACAATGGCAAATGGGCACCAGTTTATACTGCAACCACAGTCGATATTGCCCCAGCCCAGTTCATTAATATTTTCAACTGTCTCTGGGACTTCCACGCCCCTCTCAAATGAACCAGGGTCAGGAAGTACCACCACCCATGGATTATTGCTCATGTAACTGCCATGTGCAAAGCCTGAGACAGAGTCTGATCTGCCTTTAAGTCCTCTCTATCCCTAAGTTCAAGACAAGTATACAACACTGCCAGAAATGCTTGTACTAAGGCCATTCATAAAGCTAAGGTGGATTACTTTAAACATCGTCTTAACACTGCACACACACATCCTCCTTTTAAAATATTGCATATTCCATTGTCAATCCACCTCCTTAACGTACCACCCTACCATTAAACACAATGGCATTGAAGTTACGGACCCCATCAAGGTTGCAGACACCTTCAATTCCATATTCACCACCTGTGCCTCCCCTTACCCAACCACATCTACTATACTGCCTGCCTCCGAACCCTCCCCACATCACATGCCTAGGCACAACGTCCTTCTATCCCCTGCCTCCACCAACAAAGTACTGCTTGCCCTCCTATCCTTCAATACATCAAAATCCAGTCCGGGTGGTCTACATCCTAGTCTCCTATGCCTTTCTGCTCCTGCCATCATACTCTCTCTTACCTTCATTGAAAATAAGTCCTTCTCCTCAGGTGTTGTTCCAAAAGCCTGGAAATCTGCATGCATCATCCCTCTCCACAAGGGAGGTAACCCCACCTTACCTGAGAACTACTGACCAATCTCCCTCCTCTCTGCTCTGGCAAAACTCCAAGAACATCTTGAGCAATCCAGGCTGACTGAATTTCTCTCTGCCACCAATGTCCTATCCTTCTGCTAGTCAGGTTTCAGGAAAAAAAACATTACACCTTATTCTCCCTTCTCCATGTCACAGGTCACACTCAATCTGCTGCTGATAAAGGACACCTCACTGCTGCGATCTTCATCGACCTGGCAAAAGCATTCAACTCGGTATCCCAACCTCTTCTCTTGGACACTCTAGGGGATGCAGGGCTTTCCCCTCCTACCATACAATGGTTCCAAATCTTGTCTCACTGACAGACACCAATCAGTAAAAATTGCAAAATCCTCCTCTCCCTTCCTCCCTATCCTAGCTGGAGTCCCTCAAGGCTCAATACTCAGCCCCATTTTATTTTCTATATTTATAAACAGTCACCCATCTGCCTGTTCCTCATCCCTCATTCAAATGTATGTGGATGATACCATTCTGTACACCTCCGGCCCTGACCCAGTCACCATCCACTCTGTGCTGCAACATGACTTTCACTTAGTTCAGTCCTGGTTCCAATCAAAACAACTCAAGCTCAACACTTCCAAAACAGTCTCTATGACTTTTGGAACCACTCAAAGATTAGCCAAAGCTATCAATGTCCCTCCAATCACCTCTCTTGATGGCACCCCTCTAAAGATCGTCCCCTCATACAAATATCTAGGAGTCTGGCTGGACCCACAGTAAAATTTTACTTTCCACATTGATTACATGGCCACTAAACTCTGCCCTAAGCTTAGTATACTATACCATAACAAAGACTCTCTCCCTCTCCCTGTATGTAGGGAACTTCTAACAAACATGATTATGCTAGTCTTTGATTACTCTGACATTGTTTACTGCACTGCAACCTCTATATCACTCTCTTGACTTGATTCCCTCTACTATGCTTTCTGTCATTTTGCCTCCAGCTCTCCATAGAGATCCCACCATTGTTCTCTACTATCCTCTCTGAACCTCCATCTACTCACATACAGGCATCTCATCCACTCTGTATCCTTCATTTCCAAATTCTGGTTCAATCTGCTCCCCGCATACATTGTTTCCTTCCTCTCCCCTGCCCCAGCCTCAACATTCTCCCTACATTCTAGGGACTCACGCTCTTTCTCACTCCCTACTCCATCCTCGAACATGGGCAAATCTGCTTTCCACTATCATCCCTCCTCTTTGTGGAACACTCAGTCTCCTCTCTTAGGCAACTCTTCCTCTCACTCCTCTGTCAAATCGCTGCTCCATTTCCTACCTTTCCCTACTTGCTCCCATAACACCTCTTAACACTTGAAATGTTTGTCCCCTGTTGTAACAACACTGATTTTGAGTTACTCCGTACCATGTACAGTTGTCTCATTGCACTTGAAATGTTTGTCCCTTGTTGTAACTATTCCGATCTTTGATACTCCATTCCATTGTACAGTTGTCTCTCTGCGTAGCCTGTTTTGCTGTGCTGTAGTCATTGAAATATTTTGTTATGCTTACTATTGTGTAATTTTGTATTTTAATGCCTTGTACTATATATTGTGATTCCCATGCTCCCTGTACCCCGGTTTGCACCTGGAGCTGAGCCTTGGCTCAGTTTGCCTGTCCCTGTCACCAAATGTTTAAATAAAAAAAAAATAATACCAGCTTTAATGATATGCTCATGCACCTTCCACTTACCAGCAGTGTTTGGTCTTGTGGCTTTTACCCTGCAACCCCCTGTAAAAGACAGTTTCAATAATACAAACATGCACTTTCACTATGTTTTGCAGTACTTCAGTAACTGTAGACCAGGTAATGATATACCCACAAGCCAGGTTAAAAGCAAAACAGTAAATTAGGTTTATTAAGATGATGTGAACAAGGGAAGCATGATAATTTAGACAAATGATTACATTACTGTACTTAAGACAGGCTATCTTGCTTTTAATCACTTTAGTCCCCGAATTTATCAGTCTGGCAACTACTGCCCAGAGTGGAAAACAGGAATGCTTGAGGCAGTGCCACAGGTTGGCCAGCATTGCAGCTGATGTTGGGGCTCTTGATGGAAAGAAAGATGACTGAATGGAAGCAACAAATAAGAAACCATAAACAATTTGTATCCATAGCTGGATGGCCCAGTCACTTTTAAGCATATTAAACTGGCAAACAGAATCAGATGGTACCATTAGAACAATTGATAATTTGTTGCAGGGAGCTACCTGATTTTACTCACTGTCCCCAAAAGAATGAAAGAAGGCACTAGCGACATAAAGACCTGCTGCTTGCTTGAGCTGGGGGCCAGGACTGCCATGGCTCACCTTGCTCCATGGCCTTCCCCTGTAGGTGGCCACAACCTGCGTTTGACTGCTGTGCAAGGGCTGAATCCCCAATGCTGACCTCTCACCAGGATGATGAACATGGCACAGGAACAGTCTGTCTGGGCCATTGGTGACAGAGGCTCAGATGCAGAAAATGCCTTTTTTTTTGTGTATGTTATCTATTTATCTCCCCTGTGACACCCACCTATCTCTCCTTCAGGCCAATTGCCACAAGGATGCTCACCTCTCTTGTCTCCACTGCCAATCCCAACCCCACATGGCAGCCACCTCAGGGTAACCCGACATAACTCTGCGTCGGGTGGGTCCTCCTTTTCTGAGGAGAAATGGCCTAATGGCTTAGGCATTGGCCCTGGATGCTACTGCGGCTGGGTCGGCTGTTGCAGAACTTGAGGAGGCACTAGTCCGAGCATCCATCATCTGGTAGGAGGAGATGCCATTTTCTTGTTTTTTCCTCCAGTTTCCCAATGTGCATTGCAATTGAGCTTCCCCTGGTCTCCACCGGGGGCCACTACAGAGCGATGCCATTCCCCAACCCACCCCAGGAGAGGAGAGCAGTACTCTGGATGCTCAATCCTACTCCTTCCCCTGCCGACCCTCTGATACCCAAGTCCGTTCCTGAACCTGGGTCGCCGGTGTGGTGTGACGTAAGGTGCCAGCGCCTCAACCCTCTGCACCACCGGGCCAGCTGAAAATGTCTTTTTAAAGTTAGACAGCCTGCTAGTGAACCCTCCAGCTGGGTTTCTACAAGAGAAAGTCCTTACTGCACTGGAGTTGCTCCTGCTTTGCTTCAGGAGTCTCAGGATCAATGTCTCCACTCACACGGTAGGCCACAGGAGTGTGGCTGAAGAAACAACAAACTTCTCCTTTTTTCAGTAAACAGCTGGTTCTTCCTCAGCCTTCTGCTGAAGAATGCTTTTTTGCCTGGTTAGATGCAGTCCCAGACCACTCGATCCCTGTTTGGACCAAGTGAGAAGACACAGGAAGCAGTTACAGGCCTCCCTACCTGCAGTTTCTCTCAGCACAACTACAGGCTGTGTCCTCTTCAGTGGCTCAAGCTGAACTGATCTCTGTTTCAAACAGTCCCATAGTTACTTTAAGAATCAAGCATTCTGGTTGGCTAAGGGAGCTGTCAATTACAGTCTGAGCACTCCTAGTGTTTAGTTTAGGTGCCAACAAGAAAGTTCACAGTTTCACCCATAATCCATTATAATTAGGACCCCTCGAGGACTCTTTTGTTCCAACTGGTCCAAAGCAATGAAGTCCAGAACCAAAGATGGCAGCTCCCATTAGAGAGAGCTGATACTGGCTGTACTTGCAAGTCCAAATGATTTATTTTATTTAAACAACACTGGGGATTTAGAAATAACAGTTTATACAGATTATAGAACAGCTCCCTCTGTTCTCATAGCAACAGCAGAGTGGAGTCAATCATGGAATGGCTTGGCTGGTCATGATCTCCATTGTACTCGGACCCATCCTAGGTTATTTACACTATACACAAGACTGGAGCTCTTAAAGAGACAGCAAGGTGGCATGGATGTGAGCACACATGCAGAGCAGCAGCAGCACAACATGGAACATGGATTTAACTTTTCTTTTTGGAAGTCTGCCAGGCAGTGGGCCTCAGTGAAGTCAGAGAGCTACCTACGGTAAGCCCCCAGAAATTGGGGGGGGGGGAGTTACATCTATGTTTCCATTGCTTAAATTTTATTGGCTCAGAAAGCCATCCCTGTTAAATGTTTATTACTATTTCACTTTAGTTTAATGTTTATTTTTTGTCTCACTTTTATGGTAATTCTTTTAATTATGGGCTCCACTAAATGTGAAAACCTAGAAACATACACTCTTATGCAGACAAGGAGCATTAGACCCACCCTGTCTGTTCATTTTTTCTCTTCCCATACTGTCACCGCAGACCCTACTTGATCTCCTGCTCCCTTCTTCAATTTCTTCCCACTAAGATTCACATGTGTCAATCTACGCATGCTTGAAGCCCACCTCTGCGTTCTCCCCCACCACCTCTGCAAGAAGACTGTGCCAGTCATCCATCCCTCTTTCACTGAAGAAGTACTTTTTCACATCTGTCTTGAATTTTACCCCTTTCCAGTTTCATTGCATGTCCCTTTGTTCTTGTGCATCTTTTTATCTGAAAAATACTCCTCTCTAGACCTTATTTATCCCAGTGAGGTATTTATAAGTCTTTATATTATCCTCCCCACTCTTCCTTCTTACAGGGTATTAATATTGAGGTCCTTCAGTCTCTCCTCATAGTGCCTCTGATGTAGACTGTGTGCCGTATTAGTTGCTCTCCTCCGGACTGCCTCCTCTCTGTCTAGTTCCTTCCTGCAATGTGGTCTCCAGAACAGGACATAACACTCCAGGTGGTATCTCACCAGTGATATATACAGTGGCAACACCACCTCCCTTCTTCTGCTGGTGATACCCCTCTCTATGAAACATAGAAACATAGAATTTGACAGCAGATAAGGACCTCTTGGCTCACCTAGTCTACCCATTTTTCCATGCCCATAGTTATCACTTCAGATCCTACTTGATCTCCAGCCCATTTACCTACCCCTTCCCCTTTCCTATGATTCCCTTATGCCTAGTCCATGCATTGTTGAACCCCGCCACTGTTTTGACCCCACCACTTCCACTAGAAGACTATTCCAGGAATCCACCACTATTTTTGTGAAAAAGTACTTCTTCACATCTCTCCTGAATCTACCCTCCTGCAGCTTCATATCATGCCCCCTTGTCCTTGAGCACTTTTCTTTTCTGAAAAATACTTCCCTTCTGTACCTTATTTACTCCTGTGAGGTATTTAAAAGTCTCTATTATATCCCCTATCTCCCACCTCTCTTCCAGTGTGCACATATTTAGGTCGTTACATCTCACCTAATGGGCATCTGATGCATCTGCCCCTGCACCATTTTAGCTGCCCTCCGCTGAACTTCCTCCACTCTGCTATGTCTTTCTAGATATGTGGTCTCCAGAACTGGACACAGTACTCTAGGTGGGTCTTACTAATGACCTATACATAGGCAATACTACCTCCCTCTTTCTGTTGGTGATACACCTCCCTATGCACCCCAGTATACAACTAGCCCTCACAACTGCCTTGTTGCATTGCTTGGCCACATTTAGGTCATCCAATATGATCACCTCCAGGTGTCTTTCCTGCTTGGTGGTTGTCAGTAACACTCCTCCCATTTTGTACTTTGCTGCTGGGTTTCTGTGTCCCAAGAACATTACTTTTCACTTTTTCACATTGAAACCCAGCTATCATACATTTGACCACTCCTCGAGTTTTCTCAGGTCTCTGTTCATCTTTTGCAACCCCTTGGAGTGTCAAACCTTCTGCAGATTTTGTTGTCATCCACAGCGAGGAAGACCTTCCCTTTCAGCTCTTCTGCAATGCCACATATAAAGACATTAAAGAGAACTGGTCCCAGCACTTTTCTTTGAGGCACCCTGCTGGTCACTCTCCCTTCATCTGAGTGAACTCCATTTACCACCACCCTCTGTCTCCTATCCCCTAACCAATTTCTTACCCAGGTTACCACCTTTGGAACCACTCCTAAGCTGCCCAGCTATAGTAGCTTACTAACCTCTTGTGTGTAATGGTATCGAAAGCCTTACTGAACTCTAAGTAGGCCATGTTCGATGCTCCACCTTGAACTAATTCCTTAGTCACCCCATCAAACAAATCTATCATATACATTTGACATGCCCCTGTCCCCCCCATGACTCCATGCTACCTAGGGTCTTGCAACCCATTGGGTTCAACATATTTCACAGTCCTTTCCTCCAGCAGTGACTGCATTAATTTTCCCACCACTGAAGTCAGGGTGACTGGTCTATAATTGCCAGTCTCTTCCCTGCTACCATGTTTGTAAAGTGGGACTACATCTGCCCTCCTCCAGTCCTCTGGAACCACTCCTGTTTCTAATGAGCAGTCAAAGGAAAATTACACTCTCATATCTTGTCAATTCTATTTGTTTCCTTGTCAACAGACCACTCTTTTCCTGCAGCTGATGAGAATATATGTGTTTGCTTTAGTTTATTTTCTCTGTGCATGCTAGCCCACTGTAACTATCCCAGGAATTCTATTTTATAGTTGTTGAAATCTAATTTTCTCTGAGACCTACATTAACATATGAGAACATGATGTCACATCACCCATTTATATCATGTATCTTTGTGCTGAAAGTACAAATATCCTGAAAAACACCCTCTAGAAACACACAAATTGAAAACAATTTACAAGAAAAAACCCTGAATTGCAACTCAGCTGGCAAGGCTAACTGAAGGTAAATGTGGTATTTCTCACTTTGCTACAACTTATTTTGTTGAACTCTAAACAAGCAGGAATGCTGTGGAGTGTAAAGGATGCTAACACGTCATATTCTCATAATCTTAGGGACAATGAGATTTCAATAAAACCAGAAAATAAAGACCCCCAGAATAGTTACAGGGACAAGTATGAACGGTGAAAATAAAGTAAAACAATAACATACATCCCTAACAGATACAGGAAAAGAGTTATCTGTTAACATGAAAACGAATAAAATTTACAGCATATGAGGGTATAGTTTTCCTTTAAATGGGAGCTTTAGAAGTGCAGCCAGTACCTCCCTGAGCTCCCTCAACACCCTTGGATGCACTCCATTTAGCCCCATTGCTTTGTCCACTTTCAGATTAGTGAGTCCCTTCAGGACACTCTCCCCTGAAAATGAACTAGTGTCCACCCCCATAAATGCTCCTGTTACATTTTGTGGCCCTTCCCATCTCCTTCCACTGTAAACACTGAAAAAAGTATTTATTCAGGATGTCTACCTTGTCCTGGTCCCCCTCTGCTAGAGATGGGTGAAATTCACAAATTCCCTTCTGTGAAATATTTAATGAAATTTGCACATTTCATGAAATATTTTGTGGATGTGAAATGTGAAATTTCGCTGGTGAAATGCAGAATTTCACCGTGAAATGTGGAATTTTGCCAGCAAAATGCAGAATTGTGCTCGCGAATGGTGGAATTTTGCCACTCACATGCATAATTCTGCTGTTCATAGGCAAAATTCATTGTTTTGCCTGTGAAATTCAGCATTTTGTAGGCAAAATTCAGCATTTCACACTTATGAAATTTTTCACGGAATGTGCTACTTTTGCAAAATATGTCATCAGGCAAAATTCACAATTTCACTGAAATTTCACTGGCAAAATTAAATTTCGCTGCATCTCTACCATCTGCACAGTTCCTACCTTCCCTTTTTTAATTTTAAAAACCCACTCGTGGACTTCCTCTTTTTGCTTAGATAACTAAAACATGTCTTGTCCCCCTTCATCACCTCCTAGGCTATTCTCTCTTCAGTTTGCACCTTTGCACTCCTAACTGCTCTCCATGCTTTTTTCTGTTACCCTGATGGCTGTCTCTGTCCTCCTCCCTCTGCATGTCCTTATACCTTCTGAATGCTACCCTTTTAGCCTTATCCTTTCCCTCACCTTTTTTGAGAACCTTAGTGGTCTCCTTTTCCTCTTGCTTTTGCTCACTTGCTTGATGCAGAGGTTTGTTGCCTTCCCAATGGCTGATTCTAGCTTTACCCATTGTTTCTCCACACAACCTAAGGCATCCCACTCCACCAGATTATCTCTGAGGCACTTGCTCATCTTTTTAAAATCTTTCCTCCTGAAGTCTAGGACCCTCGCACTTGTGTGATTCAGTTCTGCAGCCATCCTTATAATGAACCATACTGTATGGTGATCACTTTTCCGCTGGTGGCCACCTATCCACCCCAATATTCTCCTGGCCTACCCACTGCCTTGTTGCACAGCCTCAGCACCTTGAGGTCATCAAATATGATTACCTCCGGGTCCCTTTCCTGTTTGGTAACTGTCAATACCCCTTATCCCATATTGTACTCTACTTCTGGGTTTCAGTGCCCTATGTGTGTAATTTTGCACTTTTTTGCATTGAAACCCAGTTGTCATGCCCTTGACCACTCCCTGAGTTTTCTCAGGTTTCTGCACATTCTTACCAGCCCTTATGGACTGTGGACCCTACTGCAGATATTGGTGTCATCAACAAAGAGTCAGACCTTACCTTCTAGCTCATCTGCAATGTTGCTTATAAAGACATGAAAGAGGACTGGTCCCCGTACTGAGCCCTGTGGCATCCCACTGGTCTCCCTCCCTTCCCCACACTTCTACACTTCTATTGCTTAAAAGTTATTGGTTAGAAGGTCATCCTTGTTTAATGTTTATTTCTGTTTCACTTTAGTTTAATATTTATTTATTTCTGTCTCACTTTTGTGGTAATGGTATTTAATTATGAGCCCCACTACACTTCCATTGCTTAAAAGTTATTGGATAAGAAAGTCAGCTCTGATTATTGTTTATGTCTATCTGACTTTAATGTTTATTTCTATCTCACCTTTTGTGGTGATCACTTTTAATTATGGTCCCACTACACTTCCATGGCTTAAAATTTATTTGTTAAGAAAGTCATCCCTGGTTAATGTTTATCTGTAGTTCACTTTAGCTAAATGTTTCTGTCTATCTCACTTTTGTGGCGATCACTTTTAGTTATGAATCCTACTACACTTACATTGCTTAAAATATATTAGTTAAGAAAGTCAGCAATGTTTATTGTTTATTTTTATCTCACTTGGCTATTATAGATGTGACCTAACTTCAAGATTTATTTTTTTTTGTAGAATATATGTCCTCTTTTCACTGGCCTATTAGGTCTCTCTCCAGGGTGGACCACTGGGCACGGCATGCTCCTGCACTGCCTGAAATCCTCTAGTCCAACCTCCAACCCGAGGTGCTCCTTTGCCTGACCTTGACCTACCAGTCCCCCAAGCTCTGAGTTCCCTGAGGTGTGACCGGCAACTCCACTGATGCTCTATCTAGAATCTGTCTAGAGTGAGGGTGAGAGCTGGAGGCCAGCTGGAAGGATCCGGCAGCAAGCGTGGGTGCTGTCTGTGGGGTCCCACCTTCACCTACCTGGGCACCAAGGTTTTTCTGCTTTTTTGTGTTCCGAGGGCATGGATGAGCACTGATGTCCAGCGTGTGATGGGCTCACTCCCGCACATGTGTGCTGGACATCTGCAGACACCATCCTATCCTTTGTACATGCCCCTTAAGCTCCGATGCTCCCAGTCTCTACTGGGAGCCACTAGAGCTGCTGGGTGCACTACCCTCTCTCCCCAGGAGAGGAGAGCAGTCCTCTGTATGCTTAATCCTCTCTTTGCCAGCTGACACCTGGCAACCTGAGTCAATTCCTGATCCCGGATCACTGGCGTGGAGCAAGTTGTGGCATCCAGTGCAGTTCAGGCTTTAAAGTTAATGAGTGTGGGTTGTTGTACTGAGATAGTAACTTGCCTTTCTTGTTATTGCCCATCCCCCACACACATCCTGTCTTCCTAACATGTTTCCACACCAACAGGTTTAATGCAGTTCACCTTTAAATCATTCTGTCATTGTTCCATTTTTCTATATTTCTCAAATAAAGTATCCCAGTCTTTCTGATTTTCATTGTGCTGGTAACAACCAACTCAGAACTATATCATGTAGGTTATGTCCCTGTTTTTCTCTTGCACTTGGAGCATAAACTACATTAAACAGTTCCAAAAAGGACTTACAACTGTACCACCTTGTAAATCAGAAAACCTCACACACAAAATCACCATTTGAAACCCAATTTGGCCTCAGTTTTTAACCTGGGCATGTTGCGGACATCAGGGGACCCTTTGGGGAACATGTATTCTGAATGTCTTGTTAATACACTGGGAAACGCCAAAGTAATTGGTACTTTTGTGTGATGTTTTTGATACTGAGGCATCTTTAACCACTGAAATGGCCACTTGCAGTTTCAAATACATCATACAGATGCGCCCTTTGAAAACCATGTTCCCCTAAATGTTTGAACCCAGATATATGATGGTCATCAGGGGGCTATTTGGGCAACATGTGTTCTGCATTTTATGATGCTGCACCAAGAAATGCCAAAGTTATGTGTGCTTTTGTGTTATGTTTGTCAAATAAAGCCAGGCCCGCACAGGAGAAAACAACATATCCTGCAGTTGGACAAGCAACACACAGATGCACCCCATGAAAACCACTTTACATTAACTATTTGAACCTGAGCATCTAGTGGTCATCAGGAGACTTTTTAGGAAACATGTCCCGAATTTCTTGTTAACACATCAAGCAAGGCCATAGTTATGTCTGCTTTTCTGTGATGTATTTGAAGCTGAGACATTTTTAACTAGTGAAATGGCAGCCTGAAGTTTTAAAAACAGCAAGCAAATGCAGTCCTTGAAAATCAAATGATCCTGAATATTTGAACCTGGGCATCTAGTGGTCATCAGGAGACCCTTTGAAAACTTGTATTCTGAATTTCTTGTTAATATACCACTAAACGACAAATGTATGTGTGTTTTTATTGGATGTGTTTCAAACTGAGGCACATTTAGCCATTTAAATGACTGTCTTCAGAATCAAAGACACCACAGAGGTGTACCCCTCAAAATTCACTTTACCCTCAGTATTGGAACCTGGACATCTCTTGGCCATTAGAAGACCCTTTAGGAAACATGTTCTGAACTTTTTGCTAAAAAACTCCAAGAAATCCCAATATTATGAGTGCTGTTGAGTGATGCCTTTGAAACCTTAGGCCTACAGTTTCAAACACACCACACAGATGCACCCATTGAAAACCACTTAACAGTACCTGTTTGCATATCTCAAAATTAGAACACTTTAAAAAAAAATCTGTACATTAGGATGGTTGGAACAACTGGCATGGGGTCAAAATGTCATGGTCAAAACCGGGTAGAGCAACAGTGCCACATGTAAAGCAGCGTACAACAGAACAATGTTGCCACAAAATGCCGAGGACCACAAAGACAGTGCACACCAGACAAATATCTTTTTTTTTGCAGGTGGCTTCACCTCCCACACCCACAACATGGGAAGCTTTACCCCCACACACTCCGGACTAATTAGAATCAACTCCAGGGGATCGTGGACTTTGGGGGAAAAGAAAGAAATCGGACCGGGACTATTTTTAATTTTTTTAAAGGCTGCAGCAGAGTGGGACCTGGGGAAGAATTGAACCCACAGCCCCAGGCCCCTGATGTCACCAGAGGCAGGTACTCTAGCCACTCCACCATGGGAGCAGCCTGGTCAGGCATCGCCCAGGTGGCATCCTTCAGCTTCCCTTCCAGCAGGCTACAGTGACAGAGGAAGTGGTTATAACTGCACGCTTAAAAAAACCTTGTCACTGTAGAACCATTAGCACTTCTTACAGCACTGTATTTCATGCACGGTTTTATCCATGCTGTATACACCCGGTACTGGAACAATCAACAGTCTGACATCAGTAATTGAGTTTGATATTGTCACAAATGCACTTAGCAGGTCAGCCCTCTACTTCCAAACTGCCAACCTCCGAGCGCAGTCTTGTGAACAGTTAACAGAAACAGGGTAACTCTCCTTTATGCTTTGTGGGTCTGAATCAACCTTTGGTCTCAAGTTCTGGAGGGATTCAAACTATGAACCTCTTGTTAGCATAACCAATGCACAGGCTCAGATAATTCTGTCTTCGGGGGGCCAGATATCTTTGTCTACGGGCACCTAACCAGGTGTACAAACATGAACCCTTAAAAACTCTAATAAAAGACCTCAGATTACTCTTACCTTTCCAGTTTGGTATCACCATTCAAGCTTATGCACAGTGTCTGCTTTAACCATATATACTTCTCTTGTTAAAGAAAAGAAATTCAAAGACAGACCAAGTAGGCTCTAAAAATATAGTTTTACTAAAATAGATAAACGTATGTAAAACATAAAATACAGAACCATTATATCACAAGAACCATACAATCTTTTAAAATGACAAGGTTTTAACAGTGCAATTCCTACTACAGCACTTAGATTTTGTTTCTCTCTATCTGTATACTTGCTTAAAGTGCTCAAAGATGTTTCTTTGTCAAAGTGTAGATAAAAGTGTCTCTGAAGAAAAACTGAATCTGTTTAAAAAACTGTCTTTGCCAACCCCTTTGTGTGAGGTCACCTAGCTCCTCGGTTTATGAAAAATCACACACCCAGGATATTTTATCATATTACAAGGTAAGATAATTAAAGTTACATCAGCAGAAACTCCTTTCCCCATGTGACTTCCCCAATCAAGTCTGTAAATTTCCTTTCATCTATGAGCAGTATCCCCTCTCACACAGACATCAAAGCATTTATGATTTTGCACCAGTGTGCCAACCCTGGTTTCCTCCTCTAAGCATCATAAAATGAATATTGATTTCCCTCTTAGCAGTTAAAGCTATATTTAACTTAGAAAAACAAGAGATCCTTGATTAAGGCCTGTTCTAGACTGTAATTAGCTTCTGGCCTTCCAGGTAACACCTTGTATCTAAAACCTGGGTGTGTGTGTGTCAACTCACATGCTATCTCAGCATCTCTCATGAGAGACAGTCCATAACACATTTTTATATTACAAAAAAAATCATAGTGTACTCAGAACTGGCTGTCCACGTGTAACAGATATTACTTTTATTTTTATTACATTTGCTTATAGTTCCATATATCTTTTTTCTGCTATTCACCACAAAAGTTGTGGTGTTCCCACATTGGTGGCTAGTCCACTAGCTTGATGACCAGCAGTGGTGGACTAGCTACTCCCACTCCAGATTTGCCTGGGTCCCTGCTCTGCTTGCCCTTTGGATCCTTTCTGGCTCAGTCATCTGTGGGCTTGTCAGTAACTGCCCACTATAGTGCCTCTGTCTCCTTCTATTCTAGCAATTACACAGACATAGTTCTTATCTTCTCTTGCAAAAGACAAGAACAAAACAGGGCCCTGGCATTCTTGTATATAATGTACTGTACATTAGAGGTGTGTGAATACCTCCTTCCAAATATTCAGACAATTATTTGGATATTTGGGTATTCAGTATTAGGAAGCCTTACAAAAAAAAAAAAACCTTCTTGCCCAGACTCAAGCCCTGTAAAATGTAACCTCCACTCCCCCACCCTCTTAACAGCCCAGTCCCACCTTCCACCAACCCCCAGCACTCTCAGTTTTGTTAACTATAAATTATTTAAACCAAAATCCTCTGATGGACGAGTGGCACAACCCTCCATGGCCGTCCACCATCTTTCAAATTAACATAGTACCTGTTTCCACTTTAGAAAAAACACATTCAGTAAGTCCCTCACCAACCTGGCAGCAACCTTCCTCCACCCTCCTTCCCCTAGCAGCGTCCAATTCTCATTACTAGAAGACAACCTTCACAACTTGCCCTCCTCCATCACCAGCTGCTTTCTCATAAATGAAAGTGGTCATGCATTTAAACAGTAAAATCAGCTGATCACATGGTTAGCTGGTTTTATTATTCAAGTGTGTAAGTGCTTTCATTCATGAGAAAGTAGCCAGCCATGGTGGTGTGTGGGCTGTGCCGGTCACCTTCTCGTAATGAGATTTGGGTGCTGCTGGGAGAAGGAGGAAGGGAGTAGGTTGCTGACATGATGTGGGGGTGGGGAGGGACACATTGAATTTTTTTAAAGTGGAAACAGGTGCTATATTAAATTTAAAGATGGTGGCTGGCTGTGGAGATGGGCAGATTGTGCCAATCGCCTTCCCATAATAAGAATTTGGTGCTACAGAGGGAAAGAGGGTGGGAGTAGGTTGCTGCCAGGATGGGGAGGGGTAGGTGGAGAGGGACATACTGAATGCTTTTGTAAAGTGGAAACAGGCACTATAATAATGTAAAAACGGACGGCCGTGGAAGCAGGTGGGCTGGGTCGGTTACCTACTGCAGGATTTTATTTTAAATAATAAATTATATCTAACAAAACTGTGTGTGATGGGGGGAGGAGGGTGGAATTGGGCTGTTAATAGATGGTGGGGGATAGGTGTTGCATTTTACTGGGTTTTGGGCTTGGAAGGAGGATGGGGGCTATTTCTTCTTTTTTTCATGATACCCAAATAATACCCAAATAATCACCTATTTGGAAATAGTTCCTGAATATTCAGAAGCCCTACTATTCATGGTATTCAGAAATTAAGATTTGACCCCTGCACACCCCTACTGTACATGGCTCAGTGTGGCCTTAGTAGGCATGAGACACATTTACACCTCAGACATATTTACTGTTTTAGTAAATACATTCAAAAGTGCACGTAGCACTAGCAATAGCAAACACAATGAGTAAATGTCAGTGATGCACAACACAGTACATACAGTACAGTAGAGAACTATTGCACAGTGCATGTGTGTTTTGTGGTCTAACCCTGCCTAACCATGCATCTCCTCTACAGTTACTCCAATCAATAGCTTAAGTGAATAAATTTAAAAGTACAAAAACAGCACCAATTACAATAAATGATAACAATAAGACAATATCTACTCCATGTGGATGGGTAGCCACCCACAGTGGCCTCATTGCCTGGTCCTCATACATGTCCAGCCCCACCAAGGAAAGCAAAGTGGGGATAGAGCAGTTCCACGCAGGAGTGGAACTGATACAAGAACACCAGTGCTTTCTGCTGTCACACACAGCTGCACAACTCTTCATCATGTCACTAAAAAAAGAAAATATAAGCAGTAACTGTATATAATCATTTAACATGTCTTAAACATTGTACTGACACAATATAGCAGACATTTTTTACAGTATATTATAATAGTGATCTCACTAACCATGCCATTTCATGACCATATGTGAAAACCAAATATTAAGACCAACATTAAGTAACATTATATTAGCAAACAACAAGTCATTTAGTTGATGGTACAGTATATACAGTGGGAAGCCCAATGTCCACACCTTGTTCTTCATGTTTCTATAGAGCCATCCATCAAGTCTGAAAACTAACTGCATAGGGTGTCAGTGATATTGGGCATAATGTCTGGGTGCAGGAAATCTTGTTTGTTTGTTTTTTTGTTGTTTTTTTGCTCTTCCCCATTGTTCTGGAACCTTGCTAGCTTGTCAGAGAATAAGTGCCCCTGGATGCATGGCACAGGTTTCAGGTCATACAATATTTAAAGGGAAAATGCACACTTTACAGAACATGTTATGAGAGGTACAGTTGAAATGTATTTGGATTACTGCACCTTATTTTTACTGAATTTTATCTTGCCCACTATTGTATTGTCTACTCACCCCTGGGCACATATGGAAATTAGTTGTTACCAGCTCAGTAGTATGGTTTGTTATGTCCCTTATTAATTTCATGTGGTTGCTACCGACCTCCAAGTACCTCTTGACACTCCTTAATACCTTATGGCATATACAGTAGCACTTGGTATGGGCCTCCCCAGGAGATGGCTAACCTTTTTAATAAGAAATGTTGTGAATTTTTTTCTACACAAAGCAATAGTGTATCTACATCTAATTCAATACTACCACAAAATTCTGATTTTATTACCTTTTCAAATGAAACCATTAAAAACAAGTTAATGGCTCAAAAAGATAAAACTAGCCCTGAACCTGATAACATCCCAGGCCATTTCTTATATTTAGTTGCTGATAATTTGATCTTGCCCCTAAAGCTTCTGTTTGAGGGTTGTGTAAAACACAGTTTGTGCCAGCAGTCTGAAGAACAGCAAATGTGATCCCCATGCATAAAAATCATTATGGGAAAACTATCGCCCCATTAGTTTGACCTCCTCTTTTAGTAAAATTATGGAAAGTCTAATCAAAGACTTTATTGCTTCAGTTGTGAATGCGCATGACTCAACATAGCATGGTTTTAAAAAGGGAAGAGGCTGTTTGACTAACCTAATGTGTTTTTGTTAGCACAATAGTGCATTTCTAGACAAAAAAAAAATCACATGTTATGTGATTTATATAGACTTTAGCAACACTTTTAATGTTATGCCACGTTGGGCATTGCTAGGCAAACTTAACATCTTAAACGTAAATCAGCACATTATTCACTGTATTTTGACTGGCTGTCAGACAGATCTCAAACTGTATTAATTAATAGCCATATGTCTGCTCCAGGACTTGTAACTAGTGCTGTCCCACAGGGATCTGTTCTTGGACCCTGTTTGCTTGAGATTTCTGTTGCTGACCTTACTTCAGATTGTACCTCACTTAACATTAAACATGCAGATGATGTTAAATTAGGAGGTCCCAGTTTTACCCCAGAGAATTCACTTACCATATAGTACAAAGAGATTTAGATCATATCTCATCATGGGTTAATAGATATCTTATGAAAGTAAATAAAGAAAAATGAAAGGTTATGCATTTACCATCACACAATCCTATGTTTACATACTCATTAGTTGGAGTGCCATTAAAAATTACTCCTGAGGAAGAAGATTTGGGTGTCTCTATTAATAGTAATCTTACCCACATTGAGCATATAAATGCAGTAACTAATAAATCTAATAGGGTTATCTGGTCCATCAGGAGGAATATTAGATCATATGACTTGAAAGTTTTGGTACCTCTGTATTGAGCTTATGTAAGACCACACTTAGAGTTGTTGTGTCCATTTAAAAAATGTGAATGTAGCATACTGGAAAGAGTACAGAGAAGCTTCACTAAATACATTTATGGTCAAAACAATGATGACTATAAAACCAGATTATTGAGTCTAAATTTAATGTCACTAGAAATGCGTCAACTAAGAGGCGAACTTTTATTTTTATATGATATAATACAGGACCCACATTTAATGTCAGATTTGGGGTTGGTCTTTAAAGATAGCATTTATAATATTCGAGGCACCCACTACAACTTGCGGGTAAAATATTTAACTATAGTAGCAGGAAGTTTTTCTTCACACTATGAGTTATTGGCCCATGGAATAGTCAAATCATTGTATGTTATCATTAATGAGACCAAATCTATATTTAAAGAAGCATCTGTCAATGCCGAACGTTCGCTTGCAGGTATTTGCAGTGGTGTTTGGCATGTATGGTGCTTTACCCTAATGCCCTGTGCGATTGCTGGTATTTGCAGAATAAATTGTCAGCATGACCTTGTTGCTACCCCCATTGTGCGCTACATAGGCGGAAACACGTTTTGGGCAGGATGTGAAAAATGACAGCTGTACTGCTCATAAGGAAGTGTGATAAAATGGCAATGTTGAAAATCTGGAGTGGAAATATTGAAAATTCGCAAACCTACAAACGTGCATGGGAACTGTGCAACGCACACTCGTAAAACAGTCATTTGTAGGATTTTTTTCCCCAAATTTTCAACATTGCCATTTAAAAACCTGTGCTCATGATCAGTGTCACTGTGATTTTCTTAATGTGTCCCATACATTGATTTTGCACACCAACTGCGCCATTGTGCACTACATGGGCAGAAAGACGTTTTGGGCAGGATGTGAAAAATGACAGCTGTACTGCTCATAAGGAGGTGTGGTAAAATGGCAATGTTGAAAATCTGGAGTGAAAATATTGAAAATTTGCAAACTTACGAGTCTGTGTAGGAACTGCGCAATGCAGAGTCATAAAACAGTCATCTTTAGGAATGTTTTCACCACAGCCATTTTAAGACCTCTGCTCATGATCAGTGTCACTGTGATTTTCTTAATGTGTCCCATACATTGAGTTCGCACACCGACTGTGCCATTGTGCGCTACATGGGCAGAAACACATTTTGGGCAGGATGTGAAAAATGACAGCTGTACTGCTCATGAGGAGGTGTGGTAAAATGGCAATGTTGAAAATCTGGAGTGCAAATATTGAAAATTCGCAAACGTACGAGCGTGCGTAGGAACTGCACAATGCACACTCATAAAACAGTCATTTTTAGGAATTTTTTCACCAAATTTTCAACATAGCCATTTTAAGACTTCTGCTCATGAACAGTGCCACTGTGATTTTCTTAATGTGTTCCATACATTGATTTTGCACACCGACTGCGCCATTGTGCACTACATGATTGGAAACACGTTTTGGGTGAGATGTGAAAAATGGCAGCTATACAACTCATAAGAAGGTGTGATAAAATGGCAATGTTGAAAATCTGGAGTGAAAATATTGAAAATTCACGAACTTACAAGCCTGCGTAGGAACTGTGCAACGCACGCTCGTAAAACAGTCATTATTTGGAATTTTTGCACCAAATTTTCAACATGGGGTTTTTGGGACCCCTTCTCATGAATGATGTCATTGTCATGGCATTATTCAAGTCCAAAGGGTGATTTCATGCAGTGACTGTGCAGTGCCTGCGAAATCACCCTTCGGGCCCGAATAATGCCATGACAGTGACATCATTCATGAGGAGGGTCCCAAAACCCCATGTTGAAAATCTGGTGCAAAAATTCCAAAATGACTGAGATATGCAATAAAGTTGAAACCCCCTCTGTAGCCCATTATACAGCTTACCGGCATTTCCTCAGTTTGCGGTCGGCTTTGAAGAGTGCAGGCGTGTTCCCGTCCACCGAAGATCATCGCGCCAGAGTCAGAGGTAAGTATGGGGTGAGGAGTGTAGGGGATACTGACTGCGCAGTGGGTGAGTCGCGGGTTGTGGGAGGGCTGGGAGGCGGCGCCGGAGACCGTTTTGTTTTACAGGTTAAAAATTTAAAAGATGACATGGGACATTTGCCACCCTGGGGTGGGCTCCCAGCATGGCAGAAGATGGCTGGGGGCGAGGAGCTGGCGGGGATTGGGCACCCGCAGCCGGCAAACTCTGAGGGCGAGGAGCTGACAGGGGATTGGGCACCCCGTCGGCAAAGTAAAGGACCGTTTGCCATGCTGGGGTCAGCTCCTAGCATGGCAGCAGGGCAACTTAGGGGTGGGGCTGTGGAGCCAATGGGGATTGGGCACCCCGTCGGCAAAAACATTTTCACACTGGGTGGGCTCCAGCGTGGCACCAAAGCTTTGGGGTGGCGGTGTGACGTGCGTGGGGGGCGGGAGGTAACGGGAGGTAGCGCGTGATGCGAGGGGAGGCGGCGCTCAGTATGGCAGCAGTGCTTTCCTTTGAAGCAGAGGAACACCGCTGTCATACTGAGCTCCTGCACCCATTGGTGCAGGACCACCACGCCTGCTCAAGGGAGCAGTGCATTGGGTGGGAGATGCACACCTCCAAGTGTGCTACTCTCCCAAAACGTTCCTTGCTCATGCGCACAAGCGAGTGTAAAAATGACTTGATACCCTGCTATTATCTGGACATAAGCTTCAATACTACTCAAATGTGTAACAATGTATAGAAGGTGCAGACATAGGCTAAACCAGCCTCCTTTCTCCTAAAAATCCTTAGTATGCTCCTCTTTTCCCTGCTCCCATCCCAGTTGTGAGGTCTGGTATTTGTATATGTGCAATTTAATTTGCGTATTCATGTCTGTGAAATGCTGTATTTTTCTGGAAATAATTTCCTTCCACTGCATAATCCAGGAAGAAGGTGACCCACCTGTGTAAAGGAAGACACAGAGCACAATTTACTGCTCACATATAAATCTGTTTTTGCATATGTGTGTGTGTGTGTTTGTGTAACAAAAGTGGTAACAATAAGTCCACAGATATACCATGATATAGTACATACACTGGCAGACATTAAAACAGGATGTATTACATTTCTTTAGCATCCGCTGGGCTTCAACAGAGACAACATGCTGTGAGTTCATGTTTGCTTAAGTACTGCAACCTTAAAGAGTTACACATATAAAACTGACACCAATTCCAGAACAATCATGTGCAAAAAGTGCAAATCTAAAAACAGCATGGTACTATGCATACCATATACAGAACTTAGACACAGTGGGCCATACCCATTTGCTGCAACTCCACCCAATTTTACAATCTCAGGTGCACTTATGACAATTAAACTGCCTTACAGCAGCTTGCACCGAATCTTAGGCACAAGCTCTATTAAAATGGTCCCCATTACTGATGCAAGCTAGACCACAAAAAGGTGGTCTAGCAGCATCAGTTGCCACAAGGGATAGAAAAACCTCTTTATATTGCTGCATGCCCAGTGCACCATATATTTGGTGCACCCGGGGCTAGCAGCAGTCTCTGGCTTTTGAAAATATGGCCCAGTGCATTCAAGGACTTTCAGAGAGCAGTATTAGCATGCACTACTATAGAAAAAAAAATCAGAAGTGGTCAAATTCAACTTGCACTGATACTTGATCTAAGCATTTATATATTCAAAATATTGACCTGCAAGTAGGCAGCCTGCAGTTCTAACTACTACTGAGATGTCCAGTTGCATAAATATTTGATCCTGGCTTTATATTCTAAATGCTAAAATAAAACAATAAAAAGATAAGCTGCATTAACATTACTTAGGATATTATCAACTTCTCAAACATATATGTGTTATACAAATAGAAAGCCCATGTACATATTAAAGATGCACATGGATACTAATGCATAATGCAAGCACAGAGAGTAAGGGTCCAATATTCAAAGGTTAGTACTGGTGTGAGCATGGTTAGTACCTGTGCTAACTTGAGTTTGTGCTCCAGATAGGGCCATATTCAAAGGCCCTGGAGTGCCTCCCAAACCCAACAGTGCCAAAGCACTAAATATACTACTGCACCTATGCAAATGTTGGATTCTTCTCACACATACCGGTGCAGAAGCATATTCATGTGTTTCTGGTGGTGGTAGTAAACAAACCCCCAAGCAGTGCTATTTACCTCTACTGTAAACCACTTCTTAACCAGACACCAAGCCCTCACCCCTGACCCCATTAGGCAGAATGGCTGTACTGCAGCTGCCCACCCCTGCAACAAGCTGCCCTCACTCTCCCCTACTCACCAGTCATCATGTTCATAATATGCCCTGGTGTCCCAGTGGTTTCAACCCCAATCACCTGTTGTCCTGTTCATTAGTATTCCCTAGTGGTTCAATGGTTCTCCCCAGTAGCTCATCCGGTTTTGTAATATTCCCTGGTGGCATTGTGGTCCCCCCACCCCTAATTGCCTGTTGTCATGTTCCTTAATAGTCCTAAGTGGTCCAGTGGTTCCAGCTGCCCCTGACCGTACATGATCCTCCACCTGCCCCCCCCAAGAACCCCCACCATGCCCTCAGCCTGATTGTTGGTCCTGTGAAACAGGTGATCGGAGGTGGGGGAACAACTGGACCCTGGGGAATGTTAGTGAACAGAACAACAGACAATCGCAAGTGGCAGGGAACACTATGTCACATGAAAATACTACAAAACAGGACAATGGATGTTCAATGGTGGGGGAATCACTATGCCACCAAGAAATATTGCAAAACAGGACAATGAGTGCTCATGGGATGAAGGGAACCACTAGACCTGCAGGAAATATTGATGAACAGGACAACTGAAACTCAGGAGTGGGGCAACCACCAGAAAATATTAATGAACAGGACAATAGGTGATCAGGGAGTGGGGGGACTTCACTGCCACCAAGGAATATTACCAAACAGGATAACAGGTGCTCACGGGGTTGGGGGACCACTGGACTGCCAGGGAATATTAATATATGGCACAATAAGTGATCAAGAGGTGCCACCAGGGCTTTTGTTTTCCAGTGAATGATTGCTAAGGGGTTGTTGCAATGCATTCAAATGAGCCCACAATGAGCTTACAGATGTCCACTTGGTGCCTTTCATGCCCAATGGACTTATTTGCATGCTCAGGCTGAATATGACCCTCAGAGGACCTGGCACCATCCCATTTCAGGCAGTGCTGTCTCCTCAGTGACATATACAGTCTTGGTTCATGCTGGCACAGCACATATACACTTGGTTGTGCACCAACATGGACAGATAATCAGTCAGACAGCACCACTGCATCACCAAGTGCTAACTGTCTGAATATCCTCACAGCCAGAAAAGCACAAGTGCAGCACAAACAGCAGGGCTGCACTTGCTCTAAGGTCTGAATATTGGGGCCTATATTTCCAGCTGCATGTAACTTATTTAAAAAAAAAAGCAGCCAAGTCAAAGGTGTCACTAAGTTCCCACTCCTCCCAAGCTCCCAATTTGAATATCTAGTAACTCTCTTTTTGACCAATACTTTTCTTCTATCCCCAACCTCTACGACTAGTAATCACCTTCTCAATTCCTGTAAACTATGTGTTATGTTTCCCAACTCTAACAGAACTGAGATGTTGTACTATAGCATAAGCAGTGTCCTTTCTATGTATAGAATCACATGCTTCCCTGTTCTAGTCTTTAACTGGCAAATAATGAGGCCCACATAGAAAGCACCACAAAAACACTCCAATAAATAGATGAATCCAAAAGTGTTACAATTGAGGAAGTCTGTTATCTCAAACTGTTCCTTTCTACTTGGATGTTACAGTGTTTTGGTACTTTCAACATATGGACAGTACTTACATTGTCTGCACTGGTGCATAACAATAGGTGGGGGTGGTAACCAGGGGATTCTATTCGTTGGTTCTGGTTGCACTCTCTGATAGCCTGAAACCAAGGTATCCTTAACCAAATGGTAAATAATTTGTGGTGCATCTCCTACCAAATCTCTGATCTTTTCATCAGTATGTAGAATCCCCCAGTTTTGGTATAATATTTTTCGTACCTCCCTGCAACGACTACTATACAAAGTCACAAAGTTGCATTAATTAGTAACATAGTCACTTAGTGTCCTCTGTTTGGGGACTAAAGTAGATTCCCTAGAAATCTGACTAACACATTGGACAGCTGAATCAATAACAAGACAGCCATAACCTCTCTCCTGGAATCTGGCAATTTGTACATTTTGCTTCTCAAAGAAACCTTCCAGCCATGCACCATTTCTAAGAGCTTGACTTAATTGGGCCTTGGGGATATTCTTAGCTTCATGAGGTGGATGACAACTACTCAACAGAAGTAAACAATTTCTGGCTGTAGTTTTTTGGAATAGGCTCAGGCCCAGATGTCCATTTTTCATTTTATAAATTATCAAATCTAGGAAAGTTATTTCATTCTCCTGGGTGTTAGCCTTAAAATGCACTGTGGATTTGTACTTTCTAACCAGGCTACAGATTCATGGAATACATTTATGGAGCCCTATTAAATAATGAATATACTGTCAATATGAAAAATAGAATTCTCATGCTTGAAACAAATTACTAATAGGGTCAAAATTAACAGTTTTACAAATGCTAACACCAAATTATACCAATGGTTGCCAAATGTTTTTGGGTTAGGAAAAAAGGAATGGAGAGGGGGGAAATGAGGAACAGGAGAGGGAAAGAAAAGGAAATTAATAGGTGGGTACCAGTAGTGTAGTGATAGATTAAAATAATAGTTGGAGGGGGGTGACCAGAAGAACTGGTCAAGGAATTACTAAGGAAAAAGGGGTAAGAGGTAAGAAATGGCCGGAAAGCCTGGAAAGGGACAAGCAGAGAGAGGAGAAAAGGAAAAGAGAGAGGACCAAGAAAAATTAGTAGGCAGGCAGCATACAATGGAGCCTGCCAGAATGCAATGTAGAAACACAGGACACTGTATGACAAAATGGATTCACTGCCATTGAAATTGCCTTGTTTCTTGCAGTACCTCTGCTGTAGAATACAGTGGTATTGTGTTGCATTCTAGTAGGTTCAACTGTAGTTCCAAGTTCGCTAAAGCTTAGGAAGAAAGGGGTTATGGAGTATTTCAAAGCTCAATGGACAACAGTTTAGAAATATGAAGTCTCACTTAACTGCAACTACAAAGTAATATTTCCAAGAATATAGTTATGTAGCTTAACAGCATGGTGAGTTATCTTAAAACAACCTATTCACCTCACCAGCAATGACAAGTCCATATTTCCTGTTGCTTAAACCATTATTTGACCTCACCTCTCTTGTTTTGGGGTATTATTACCTTTAAACTGAAGTAAACTTATCCTACCAAAATACATATCTTTTGGCAGTACCTATACCATTCAGTTTACACCATTGTTAAAATAGTCTCACAGCATTTATGAAAGCATACTGCACAATTTTTTAAACTGTTTAATTTGCAATACTACCTATCATCCACAACTGAACAAAACATAGGAATTTTCACATTGCATGAAAGCCCACTTTTGGCTGCTACTGTTTAAACAATTGGGTTGGCATAATCTTGCAGCAGTTCATCAAACTGACACCTCTGAGAGATGCCCATCTCTTAGTGCAGGTCATACGGCCTTCATGCCACCCATAAACAGAGGAATAAGTAGTAGAATTGACATCAGCTGTGATGGTTCTGCTTACCAACGCTCCCATCTGAAGGGAGGTTGTAATCACAACAGCCCTAGTTCTCATGAAAAAAATTAAAATTTAGTAATCTAAATTTTTATAGGATTAGTCCAGTGTTGGCAGCAGCATAACATGCTGCCATCAGGGAGACCAGGGTTCTCATGTGAGCCCTAGAATGGTTCCATGTCATAACAGTGAAATTTTATGGTGACTCACAAAAGAGCAAGTGCATTTTATCAAATGTTAGAGTGGCACAGAACCCACCTCAGCAACCATCAATAGGGTGATGGAAAGACATTTCAAAATGGGGACCTTAAAATTAATGTTTAATGCTGGGTGCTACACCTCCACACACCCCTTTCCGAGGGGCCATGCCCATGCACCCCCATATTAAAATAATCATCTCCATTGGTGGGCCGACACTGGGGGACTGGAGACTACTTGGGAGGGGGGCAGCAGTGAACAGGGGAGATAAAACGGCTGGGGCACCAGAACCACAGGATGGAAACACATAAAAAACAACACCAGAAACATTACAAAAAATCTACATGCACTCAGTCTTGAACCTGGGACCATTGACACCGTAGGTGGCATCTGTACCTGCAACGCCAGGTGGCCAGCTTGGCAGCAACAGGCTGCACTCCCCCAATTAGCCCATAGCACCAGGCAAACCCCCATCAGTCACTATCGCGCATCTGTCCCTCATCCTTTGCTATTCCCCCCTTGCTAAAACCTCACCGTTGCTGCTCATACAGGAGTGCAAATTGAGTAGCCCAATTTGATTCACCTATATCATGGTATAACCCCTTAGAATACTACTCTTGAGTCACGTGCATTACAGAAAGAAGGTGCTTCACTCCTGGAAATGGGAGTGCAGGTCTTCTGGCATTAACTCACCCTCTACTGGCCAACAAATGAGCAACATGGGATATAAAGATCACCCTTTGCCTGACCTCACAGTAAGAAGAAAGGGGCAGTCACTGTGGATCTTATTGCTAACTATGGGGAAGAGGGAAACACTAAGGGAGAAAATGATAGAGAAAATACAAACTAAATTCCTCAGAAAAAGGTCATGTCACAACCATGACACTCATGCAATATACTGTAAGTACAATATACTGTATGTAGAAACATAGAAACATAGAATTTGACAGCAGATAAGAGCTGCTTGTCCCATCTAGTCTGCCCATTCCCCTACCCAATGGATAAGCTGCAGATCCTAGTTAACCAACAGCCTACTTCTTCCTACCTCCACCCCCTAGAATGGCCTTATGACTGTCCCATGCATTCTTGAATTCCACCACTGTTTTTGACTCGATGATCTCCTCTGGAAGGCCATTCCATGCATCCACAACCCTCTCTGTGAAAAAAATACTTCCTTACATTACCTTTGAGCTGCCCCCATCTTCAAATTGTGCGTTCTTGTTCTTGCACACTTCTTTTTCTGAAAGATGCTACCTTCTTGGACTTTGTTGATTCCCTTGAGGTACTTGAAAGTTTCTATCATGTCCCCCCTCTCCCTCCTTTCTTCAAGGCTATACATGTTAAGCTCCTTAAGTCTCTCTTCATATGTTTTCTGGTGCAGACCCTGCACCATTTTAGTTGCCCTCCTCTGGACTGCCTCCATCCTGTTTATGTCTTTGTGGAAATTGGGTCTCCAGAACTGTATGCAGTAATCCAGATGGGGTCTTACCAGCTGTCTGTACAGAGGGGTAACAACTTCCTGTTTTCTATTGGTGATACCTCTCCCTATGTATCCCAGTATCCCGACAGCCCTCCTTACTGCCCTCTCACATTGCTTGCCCACATTTAGATAATCTGATATGACTACCCCAGGTCCCTTTCCATTTTTGTTGTTGTTAGTATCTCACCCCCATTGTGTACGCTTCTCCTGGGTTTTTGTTTCCCAGGTGCATTACCTTGCACTTCTTAGCATTGAATCTAAGCTGCCATACATTTAACCATTCCTCCAACCTTGCCAAGTCCCTTCTCATCCTTTCCACTCCACCTTGTGTATCAACTCTGTTGTAGATTTTTGTGTCTTCTGCAAAGAGACATACTTTTTCTTCCAGTCCCTCTGCAATGTCACTTATAAAGACATTGAAGAGGACTGGTCCTAGTACTGAACCCTGCGGCACCACACTAATAACCCCCCTTTCTTCAGAGTTGACTCCATTTACTATTACCCTCTGTGTCCTGTTCTCCAGCCAATTCTTTACCCAGGCTACCATCTTGTGACCCACTCACAGACTGGCTAACTTGTATATTAATCTTTTGTGTGAGACTGTGTCAAATGCCTTGCTAAAGTCTAGGCAGGCCATGTCCACAGCCCTTCCCTGATCTACTACCTTGGTGACCCAGTTGAAGAAATCTATTAGATTCGTCTGACATGACCTTCTTGCTGTGAATCCATGCTGCCTTGGTTCCTGTGCCCCTCTGGCCTCTAGGCAGTTAACAAATCTTTCCTTCAGAAGAGATTCCATCATTTTCCCTGTCACTGAGGTTAAACTAACAGGATCAGTAGTTTCCTGCTCCTGCCCTGCTCCCACTTTTGTGAAGGGGAATCACTTCTGCCCTCCTCCAGTCCTCAGGTACCACCCCATCCTCCCATGATTTGTTAAAGAGGGTAGTCAATGGTGTCACTAGTTCTACCATTAGTTCTTTTAGAGTTCTGGGATGAATGCCATCAGGCCCCATTGCTTTGTCCACCTTCAGTTTTAAGAGTTCTTTCAGAACCCTTTCTTCTGTAAAAGGATTGGTATCAACTCCTGTATCCAGAGTGTTTCTATTGTTTGGTGTGGATTGAATCTATCCATAAAATGGAAACATTCTGAAACGTATATCTTTTTCACAAATCACAGCATGAAGCATGAACAATACATTTTAATCAGCATAGGTACAATGTTTATAAAATATTCAACCCTATTCAGAAATATATTTTTTAATGAGGTTATAGACACTGTCACTCAAGGTTTAGTTTCCTTGCAGGTGAGCCACTGTCACCTCCTCTTGCCTTCTCATATCTGTAGCCTTACAGTAGGATCTGACCCTTTTGTGTGCATATATTCTGCAATTGTTAAACCTGCTATAATAGACATGGCAGTGACAGTGACAGAGGGGTGCAATGTGATGGTCAGAAGTTATGACACATTTTTTCTGTGTAGTGTTATCATCCTCAGTTTATTATACACTTTTTCAGTCCAGCAACTGAGAAACAATCCATATATATCCTGCAAAATGACATTTTTAATCTCTTCACTTGCACGCTGTTTACTGCAGATAATTTCTGCTCTTCTCTGCCACAGTAAAAATAATGCAGTCCACTGTCAGGCTAAATATCCTAGTTGCTGACAAGCTGATCTGCTTGTGAGCAACTGAAAATGCTTGTCTATTAAAGAAATAAATATGGTTCTCTTATTTTCATGAATGTGATTCTGCTTCTAGGGACCGTGCACATATTAAATCTACCTTCTCAATAGAACTCATCATGCATGTCAGATACAGCAAACGTGAAATGATGGCTTCTGTTATGCAATGGAAATATTATTTCAAAAACCCTTTCTAGACATCAAAGCCTGTAAATGCAATATTTAAGATCCTTGTTTTAAAAAAAAACAGGTAGATGTAGAAATCCAATACAGAATGAAAAGACGGATATGTTTCAAGGGTGGCGGTGTAAAGCAAGAGTTGCCAAGAAACAACAAAGTCTGCATTAATGTATTACTACTGCTGCACCTTGGGGAAGGAATGCTCAGTACTTATTCAGTTCTTACCATGATTCTGTCCACTGCTTTAAATTGTTTGGTGTAGCACATTATGGGTTATGCAGGCAAGGCAATGTTATTTGTATGGCACCCTATCCTATGGGCTCTGGGCACATCACAAAAAATGTACAGCAGAAATGAATAATACCAAATGTATCACATAACATACAGTTACAACAGAATAAAGGAATACTACAATCTCATTAAAACAATAAGCAATCAAATAACAAATAAACCTAACAAAACTAAACTCCTAGACAGGCAATATCTTCAGGATCAGCAGACAATATATGCTTGAATTAAAAAAATGGAGTTCAGACCCTTTTTAAATGTCTTCACCATGAGTGAACACAGAAGATGGTTTAGAAGAGAGCTTTAATCAATAGGGGCCACCACCAAGAAGGCCCTGTCCAAGACTGTCTGAGGTGCCATCTCAGTACTGCCAGTAAATTCTCCTCACTAAAGTGGACAGGGCAGTTCTGAGCTTAAAAGGCACTAAAGTAGATTCAAGAATTTTCCCTTTTGCTTCATAGAGATTTTTTTTCACCCTTTTGACCACATCATCAGAGATTCAGAGATATACCCTGTTCAGGACTGGTTCTCCCTGTCTGTCTGGGTCCAGCTGCCACTCAATGGCTTCCACTGCTTCCCTTCATAGATAGGGGCTCCCATGGAAGGGCCTTCCTCCCCTGAGGCAGTCCACTTGTTGGACAGGATCCAGTGTTGGTGCTAGGATCCAGGGGAGCCCGGAAACCTGGCCATCAGTTAGATGGTATATGGGATTATGTCACAGTTTTTCACCCCTGGTATGGGGGGATGCTATTAATGGTTTTGGATGCATGAATCAATGTCCTGTGGAAGGAGAAAGCCCTCCTCACCCACCCCAGAAGTTGCTGTAGAACCAAGCTCCCACAGCCTTCCCTCCCATCAATAGCAGACTTCCATGTGGCTCCTGCAGCAGTTTGGGCCACCTGATGTGATGACTCTAGTTTGTCACTGAACCCAGATCACCTGAATGGCACTGCAACACTATCTCACTGGGCCATAAGGGAGGGGGATGGAGTTTTCAGTTCAAGTTTATTGCAGGAAATACTCCGTTGAGCAAGCTCATTCACAAGGAGGTCCTGAGGCACATACACATACAGTTCACAATTACATAGACAGGAGATACAAAATGTAGAACAACAAGAAAAAAAAAATATAATACAAGAGGTATACACAATAGAAGTCCTTATGCTATATTTCTAATGAAAACTTAGAATAAAACTGTACTGCCTGTGTCAAGGTTAGGGTCCCTGTCTAAGTAAGCAGGAGAATGTTGGTAACACCCCCCCCCCCCTCACATTTTTTGTGATTCTGGACTGCAACATTTTAGAAACCATATTTATTCTACTTATTTCTGTCCTATCCTATTCTGTAAAAATCTGTTATGACATTTCTGTCTCCTGGCAGATCTGAGAACTGGCCCCTTTACTGATCTGATGCCCCCCCAACAAAAAATCTCATATCCTTACCTTATCTCTTCTCTTCTTTCTTCTGTTTCATCTTCCTTTCTTCATGGTTACTGTTGCTACCTCCCCCCCATGCTGTGCCTTGGAATTCTGTACTGCAGGTAGATATTTGTGAATCTCATCGAGAGACCTGAATGCAGAGACTGTTTAAAGAACAGATTACCCCCAGGTGCTGTCCTGCCTGAGGACAGAAAGCACTGCTGAGAGGAGGCAAATTTGCAGCAGGAGAGTCTGCTGGAACCCATTCCTTGGGTGTCTTGTTTGAAAAAGAAAATGCCTTGTCGAGCTATGTTTCAAAGTAAAAGCCCCTCTTTGGTGATTTTGTTAAAATGTAGCCTTCTGGGCTTACTGAGGCACACCTGCTCCTCAGGTGACCTCTGTTCTCTGCTCCCTCCTTCCCTGCAATAGTGCTAGAGACACTGCTTAAATTTTAGATCACAAGAGTCAGTTTAAAAATGTAAAGGCTTATACTGTATGTGAAATAAAGCACTTTTTTAAAACTAACTCCAAATCTCCAGAAGGTGTAGAGAATGTGAAAAGGGAGAAAACCAAAACGAAGTAAAGAAAAGGAAAATGAGAAGTAGAAAAGGAGGTAAATAAAACTAATGTAAAATGATTGGAAGCAAGATAAATGCAGGTTTGAAACAGCCACTCATTTCTTTTTCCCCCAAGCTGCTAGGGAAGCAGGGAGAGTGCTGCACTGAAAAAAAAAAAAGCAGACTCCATTAGCACATGGTGTGTCTCTCCGAACAGTAAGATCAGAAAGAGAAACACTGAACCTGCTGATAGGGAGCCTTTTGTTTTTGAATAAAAGCAGTGTAGGTACCAAACCTACTTTCAGTGGACCAGTGATTCCACTGAAAAGCCCTATAAATATTGGGGCCTCTGCATGATTATGCAGAGTGGCTACATGCCGTGTATCCTTGGCAGGTAGCCACTCCACACCCACTGTACCCCACCATGCGGGATGCACTAACTGGGGCATGCAGTCCCTCCACACCCAATCCCTCGGCCATACAGACAGCAACGTGCTGGTGGTGGGCCGGGGGGGGCGTGACAACACTATTCGCCATGTACCAAGGCACATAGTGCTCTCTACAAGGGGCACATAGTGGAGCAGGTTACGGGAGCTGGGACCCTGCTGTATCTCCCTGCACACCCCCTCAGACATGGCCCGCAGGTCTCGGTGGAACAAGGAAACTGACCCCCCATGATGCCCCAGCCCATTAGGCTGCTGGTGAGGGCCAGGGTAGCTAATGGGGTGACAATCTGGACAATGTAGAGCCGGGTCCTGTACCAGTACTGCCACTCCATGTCCCCCCCAAATGGGCCAGCGCTGACCAAGTAGTGCCAGGTATACCCCCCTGACCCTGTAGTGCAAGGCATACCCCCATGACCCTGAAGTGCCAGGTGTATCCCCTGGCCCTATAGTGCCAGGCATACACCCTAGACTCTGTAGTGCCAGGCATACCCCCCCCTACACACACAGGTATGCCTGGAATGGCCATGCAATCCCAACCCCAGTATCAACAGCGGTGGCCAGTGCCCACCCCCGCTCTCCCATGGCACTGTCAACACCTACCCCCACATACTGTCACATTCCAAATGGTGCCATGGTTCAGGACGGCCAGTGGCACTGCCCTCCTCACACCTCCACAGCTGCTGGCCAGCCAACATCCGCAGGAGAACACAGCCTACACATGCCCTGCTGCATAAGGTATCTACTGAGGGACCCAGGATGGGCATCTGATTGGATGTCTGCCCAGGTCCACGGCTCTGACCCCCATCCACCTCGTGCATACTTGCATGCTATGGGGGCAGGGCCACAGACAGATGGCCAGCAGTCGTGCATTCTGCCAGGTGCTCACCTGTCTGCAGGTGTGGAGCTACGCAGGTGGGATACGTGCCTCTGGTGCATAATTCCCAACCATTTGTGCATAGGGCCCATTGTGGATAGTGTGCACTGGTGGTTCCTTTGTTGTTTCTTCATTGTTTATTTAATGTTACACAAGCCTTGCCATACACTATTGAAATGTGAAACATATCTGTAAAAGAAAGAGAAAAAGGAGACATAAAGAAAGAAAATAGATATAAGGAAATTAGGTAAAACAGTCAAACTTACCTGTTCCCAATAGTTCCATAGGCTCCAGCCAGCCAAACCTCTGCTTCTCTTGTTTCTGAGCTGAGAAATGGGATGACTTGGTGGTGGGACAAGAGACAGCGTTAGACCCCGTGTTAGGTAGCTTTGATAAAAATCGCCTTTGCTGTACCTAGAGAGAAAATGTTAAACAGACTGTCTGTAATATAGAGGATAATGGATGGGCATTGGTTAATTTCATTTATTTTGTAATTGCAGGTTGGTACACTGGAATATTAAAGTTCCATTTTCAGGCGTGACCTGAGGACAAATATAAAAAGGCATGTAACTTACAGTAACAATACAATCAGATTAACTGTCAATTCATTTTACACAAGTACGTACTTTCAAGTTTTTAAAATAATGACATACAGCTTTTGAAAAATTATTAATAAAGTTTGAACACTTAACCAAGTCTGGAATAGTATTCCACACTGTGGCAGCACAATAAGCAAATGACATTTTCCCTGAATTTGTGCAAACCAAGGGTAAGGTCAAGTTGCAGTTTTTGAGAGGAATGAGAGTCGTAGGGGGAGTTGAAAATATCTAATAGATCACATAGTGAGGTAGGGGTACCCAAGTGCAATATCTTAAACATGAAACATGATAAGGCCAGTTTATAATTGTTTTGAACAGATAACCAGACAAGACTGTTTAATACATTACAATGATGAGTCCTGTGTGGTGCTATGAGTACAAACTTTCCAATATTGTATAGTAAGTTCTCTTTTCTGGAAACAAAAGAAACTGATGAGGCATCAGTTATTATTGAAACATAGTTAAGGGCAGGAAGTAAACTCTGTTAATCAATTATTTTTGTGATTCTTTTGACAGAAAGCTAGCAAGGTGATAGAGTCCTAATCTTAGAATGCAGTTTTGCATAACCACACTGTATTCACTTTGTGAGGTTGCCAGGACAACACTGTAAACCTCCAGAGCAAAGTGGTTTATTGTTGTCATGGCAACCTCAAGAGGTGAATTCAGTGAGGTTGTTAACTGATGCCCATCCATTAGCATTTATAGTGTATGTGCACCAGTTAAACAAAATGAGTCCTTACTTTTCAGCATTTTTTATTTTGCAGTGCTCTCCTTCAGTGTAGCTCTCCCAGCCACTGCTGTTTGTCAGAATGCGGAAGACCGAAAACTACAGGAGATGTGCATGTGCAAATACGATGAGGTTGTTATGGTATTGATGTGATGTAGTCAAGAGGGGCAACCTCTTGATGTCACAACTATACCATAACAACACTGTAAACTGTTTGATTTCAGGTAATAATACGGGCTCTCCATACATTATAACAATGTTTTTCACATTGGATTCTGTTATATTTGTACTGGTAAATATTATATGAAAGATACAAACCACTAATTAGTAAATGAAAGCATACCACATGACCAGTGGGAGTGGTATAAAAATGGCCCCTTCCAGTGACTGTTCAATTTGATAGTTAGTTGGTATTCAGCCTTGCTAGAGGTAAGATTTCTGCTAACTCATGTTACTGATTGTTCAAATACTCCTAGAAGCCTGTGGGAGTGTATCCAGATGCAATTTTGCTGAAATCCTCTGTCTGAAATTGAAATCTTAAAAGGTCACTTTGGGAAGCGTCCATGCTGCAACTCTGTTATTCTGCATCCTGACAAAAACTGGTAAAAAAGACTTTATTCTGAATTTTTATGCACATCTGAAACAAACATGCGTTGCACCTTTTAGAAATAAAACTGTGCTGCACTAGCTGCACTTCATCTTAATTATGGTTGTCTGTGTCTGTCTGATCTTCTTTGCCTGCACCTCTGTCATACTTGGTATTACAAGTTGGATATGGCCTGGACAGTCTCTGTCAGGGAGAGTTTGTTCAGGAGACACCAGTCCTGGTGTCAAAGAAGGTCAGTAGAGTACCTAGTGATGCACAAAGGGAAATGAGGTAGCACAGCTATACATAGGACCTCTGTCCTGGGCATACTTACTAGAAAATGGCTGCAAAAGTAGGCACTTGTGAGCCTGAGCTGAAGGATGAAAGTGAACCAGTTCATCTAGCAGAACCTGTAGGGAAGCCAATAGTGACAAAAAGAAAATAAAGGTTACAGAGAAAAAATGGGTAGATTTACCTGAGAGTCTGTCAGAATTTTGCAAGTAGCAGACTCATTAACAGAAAGAGATGGACTTACAAAGAGAAAAAGAGAGAGAACATGAATAGAGGTAATGGGAGAAAGAGAGCGACAGAGAATATGAGATGCAAAAGAAGCATAGGGCTGAAGCTTTGCAAGCTCTGGAAGCAGTGGCTACAACAAGCCAGAACATGCCTGATGACACAGCAAATTACATTGCCCTAACTAAACTGAGTCATACAGATGGCATAGAAGCTTATCTGACTTATTTTAAATGTGTGGCTACAGCTTGCCAATGGCCACAACATCAATGAGTCAACAGAGTGGCCCCTTACCTACAGTAACTGGTAAAGTGCAGCTAGCCTACAGTCAGACTGATTCTGCAAATACCTATAATTATGACAGCATTAAGAAGTAACATCTGTATTGCTGTGACATTTAAAATGAGATCTACTGTCAACATTTCTGCAATTGGAAACCCATCAGATACACGCTTTGAGATCTACACTCATTTGAAAGAACTGTTCACAAAATGGATACAGCCAAATGGAAGACAGTTGCCCAGGTGCTCGAGATTTTTGTGATGGAGCAGTTCATCAAGGTTTTGCCCAGTGATGTCCAACTTTGGATACAGGAGCACCATACACATTCTGGGAAATGAGCCATTGCACAAGCTAAGGACTACCAGATGGCAAGACAATTAACGGCACACACAGTTCACTGGAGAGTGCAGTAAGCCCTAATTTTTCTGAGACTAAGCCTTCAACCAAGCCTGATTCAAAATCTGGTCAGGGTATGCTGATGTCCACAGACTTTGTTTTTGTTCTAATAAACCAGGTCATATTGCTCGTAAATGCCCTAAGAACATGGAGATAAAGATGCATACCTAGCCTTAGTAAACTGGGAACAGTATCTCACTGAGGTGACTGTGGATATAGCTACAGTTTTTTGGTTGTTTGACTCAAGACGTTGACAAATTCTAGTTCACTGAGATCTAGTAGGAAACTATAAGATGGTTCCTGGGACTGGTGTTATTTGCAATCATTGTGACACAAAGTATTACCCTACCACACCTGTGACAAAGTTTATTGATAGTGTACCTACTATGATTGAGGGGCTCTACGATGCCTGTTCGACAAGTAAGTTGTTGACCATCCTCACAGTGGCAGATTTATGTCAACCGCAACTCCCAATCTCTAGGATTCTAACTCTGAGTCGGAGGTGGACTAGGGAGGGGTTGCAGGACTGGGAAAGAGAGAGAATGCTGGGGTCTCAGGTGGTCTATTACAATGAAAATGTAGATGTTGTTGGCATCAACATTTTTGCTGTAATAGTGTCACTGTCCTGGGCGCATACCTGATTGAGGCAGGTGTAGTACCAACAATGCCTATACTAGTCATCATTGGATATGTTTATCCTGCATTTAAAACTTTACTGAAAACAGAGTTGCTGGCCTAACTTTCTGCTGCCATGGTCACCAGATCTCAGAGTAGGCAAGAACTAACTTTTGGTGATGTGTTTCCTTTCCCTGACTATGTCTTGTTTAATGCCACATACAAGATCCACAAAACCAGGGAAGAACATAAATGAATTAAGAGACAGCAGAATCAAAAAACTGCACCAGATATCTCATCAGAGACTGTCTCTTTATCTGAGACTGTGTCCATGGGTAAATGTGACATGACAAAAAGAATAAAGTAATGATGTGTCCCTTAACCCTTCATATAAATGTGTGGGGGTAAAGGATGAAAAGGGAAAATCTGAATTTATTGTGGAAAGCAATATATTGTATAGAGTAGGCATAACTCCTCTAACATCTGGGATTACTGAACTAGTGGTCCCTACCAGATTCATGGCAGAATTATAGAAACATAGAAACATAGACTTTGATGGCAGATAAGGACCGCTTGGCCCACCTAGTCTGCCCATTTCCCTACCTACAGGATAAGCTGCAGATCCTATTTAACCAACAGCCTATTTCTTCCTACTATCCACAAAAATTGCCTTATGTCTGTTCCATGCATTCTTGAATTCTCCTATAGTTTTAGACCCCACAACCTCCTCAGTAAGGCTGTTCCATGCATCCACCACCCTCTTTGTGAAAAAATACTTCCTCACATTGTCCCTGAGCCGTCCCAGTTCTATCTTCAAAATGTATCCCCTTGTTCTTGCACATCTCTTTTTCTGAAAGATGCTACCCTCTTGGACTTTGTTGATTCCACTGAAGTACTTAAAAGTTTCTATCATGTCCCCCCTCTCCCTCCTTTCCTCAAGGGTATACATATTATGCTCCTTCAGTCTCTCCTTGTATGGCTTCTCTTGCAGACCCTGCACCATTTTAGTTGCCCTCCTCTGGACTGCCTCCATCCTGTCTATGTCCTTGCAGAGATGGGGTTTCCAGAACTGGATGCAGTACTCCAGATGGGGTCTCACCAACTGTCTGTACAGGGGAATAACAACTTCCTGTTTTCTGCCGGTGATGTCTTTCTCTATACAACCCAGTATCCTCCCAGCCCTCTCTACTGCCTTCGCACATTGTTTGCCAACCTTAAGGTCATCTGATATGATCACCCCAGGTCCCTTTCCATTTCTGTTGTTGTTACTACCCCCCCATTGAGAAATCTTCCCCTGGGTTTTTGTTTCCCAAGTGCATTATTTGGCACTTCTTTGCATTGAATCCAAGCTGCCATACTTCTGACCATTCATCCAACCTTGCCAAGTCCCTTCTCATCCTTTCCACACCTCCTTATGTATCAACCCTGTTGCAGATCTTTGTGTCATCTGCAAAGAGGCATACTTTTCCTTCCAGTCCCTCTGCAATGTCATTTATAAAGACATTAAAAAGGACTGGACCAAGTACTGAACCCTGTGGTACCGCACTAGTAACCCTTTTTTTCAAAGTGGACTCATTTATAATTACCTTCTGTGTCCTGTTGCCCAGCCAATGTTTTACCCAGGCTACCACCCTGGGACCCACTCCCAGGCTGGTTAATTTGACTAATAATCTTTTTGTGTGGGACTGTGTCAAATGCTTTGCTAAAGTCTAGGTAGGCCATGTCCACAGCCCCTCCCTGGTCTACTACTTTGGTCACCCAGTCAAAGAAATCAATTAGATTCATCTGACATGACCTTCCTGCTGTGAACCCATGCTGCCTTGGGTCCTGTGCCCCACTGGCCTCTGGGTACCCAACAGTTCTTTCCTTCAGAAGTGATTCCATCACTTTCCGTACCACAGAGATCAAACTGACAGGTCTGTAGTTTCCTGTATCTGTCTTGCTCCCACTTTTCTGAAGGGGAATCACATCCGCCTTCCTCCAGTCCTCAGGTACCTCACCATCCTCCCATGATTTGTTAAAAAAGGGTTGTCAGTGGTGTCACTAGTACTCTCCTTAATTCTTTTAGAATTCTGGGGTGAATTCCATCAGGCCCCATTGCTTTGTCCACCTTCAGTTTTACGAGTTGTTTCAGAACCCTTTCTTCTGTGAAAGAACTGGGATCGACTCCCCTATCCAGAGTGTTTCTGTTAATTGGATTAGGCACCTCCCCCTCCTCCTCATTTGTGAATACTGAGCAGAAGTATTAATTCAGTATCCCTGCTTTTTCACTGTCCCTCTCTGCCCACCCACCGTCCATGCTATCCAGCCTCACTATCCCTCCCTTTGTCTTTCTACGCTCCCTGATATACCTACAAAAGGTTTTATCCCCCCCCCTTCTTAACTGAGTTGGCTATCTTTTCCTCAGTTTGGGCCTTTGCTATTCTGGCTACCCTCCTTGCTTCCTTCTGCCTTAACTGGTACAGTTCTCTGTCCTGCTCCTTCTCTGTTTCCTTATACTTCCTAAATGCTATCTTTTTCTCCCTAACCTTCTCCGCCACCTCTTTTGAGAATCATAGTAGCTTTTTCATTCATTTCAATTTGTTTATTTGCTTGACACAAAGGCTTGTTGCCTCTGTGATGGCAATTTTGATGGTTCCCCATTGTTGCTCCACCCCCTCCTTCTAGCCTGTTTGCTAGTGCTTTTCTAAGGCACTCTCCCATCTTGCCAAATTTAGCCCTCCTGAAGTCCAGAACCCTCACTTGTGTGTGGCTTGACTCTGTAGCTGAGTTTATCATGAACCACACTGTTTGGTGGTCACTTGTTCCCAGATGGCTACCTACTTCTAGATCTGAGATCCTCTCACTGTCCCCATTTGAGAGTATGATGTCTAAGATTGCTCCCTCATGAGTGGGTTCCAAAACTAGCTGTCTGAGGCATGCCACCTGAAGGGCATCAAGAATGGCCCTGCTTTTGGATGTGGCTACAGCAAAGGTGCTCCAGTTAACATCTGGCATATTAAGGTCCCCCATCAACAGTATCTCCCCTTTCTCTGCCATCCTAAGGATGCCTTCTATCATATCCTTGTCCATTCCCTCCCCGACATGGGGGTCTGTATACAACACCTGTGCAGATTGTGGTGCCATTTCCAGTCTCTAAGGTGACCCACAGTGCCTCCTCTCCTCTCTATTTACTCTTTTGTTCAGTCGCTTTTATCCCTTCCCTTACATAGAGAGCTACTCTGCCCCCTCTTCTCCCCTCCCTGTCTCTACTGTAGGTTGTGTACCCTGGTATGTTAACCTCCCAGTCATGGTTCTCTGTGTACTATGTTTCAGTAACTGCTATGATATCCAGGCATCCCTCTTCCATCAAGGCCAACAGTTCAGGGAGCTTGTTGTCCAGACTATGGGCATTGGTACTCATTACCCTCCATTTCTTGATGGCCTTACCCCTTTTTGTCCCATCTCTGTCCTTATTGCATTTGTCATTTTTTCCATTTACCCATGCTCTTCTCCCTATCGACATCTCTATGTTCTTGTTTACCTCACTTAGTACCCTGATTTTTTTTTGGGGGGGGCTAGGATTTCCCTGCTCCTCTCCAATGGAGCAGGGAGCACTAGGCTCATGATATACCAATATCAGGACATACGGGACATGGAAGTACACTAACACAGTTTATTTTACAGATTTTATTGGCCTGGCATATATGAGCAGGTGGCTGAATTCTGTGCCTGTTGTCCCATTTGCCAGAAGGTATTCAGCCACGTAGCGATATGTAGGGAAATCTTGACAGATCAAAGGAGTAAATTTATTGCAACAATGCTAAAAGATCTGTACCAGGTGCCAGGTATCACTGCTATCTGTACCTCTCCCCACCATCCACAGACAGAATGTCTAGTGGAAGGTTTCAATCAGACCTTGAAATGCATGTTAAGGAAGTTTGTGAGTGGTGAAGAAAAGAACTAAGATCAGTTCTTACCTTAATTGCTTTTCACATAAAGAGAAGTACCACAAGTTTCTACTGGATCTTCACCTTTTTGAACTGCTACATTGTAGAATACCAAGAAGGCACATAGATCTGATTAAGGAAGCAGGGGAAGGTGATGTAAAAAAAAAAGAGAATATCACTGCTTATAAACTTCCTTAAGGAAGAAACTGGCAATATACTTTGAGATGATCCATAGCAATCTGCAGGAGGACCAGTATAAGCAACAAAAATAGAAGTTACGTTAGGCCCCTTTTGGATTATGGGTCCCCTGTCTGATAACCTCACTTGTCCAAGGACTTAGCATAGATTGAGGGAGTCCAAAGATCTGCTACTAAATAAATTACAAAGTTTAAAGACCTAACCTACCATGAAAGGTTACTAAAAACTGGACTATTCCCATTACAGTACAGGCATCAGAGGGGTGACTTATCATTATTCAAACTGTTACAATCTCTTGACCATTGCAATCAGTGCGGTATCGAGTATTGTAACACTAGAAACAATATGAGATCACATAACAAGAAATTGGTAGTCCCAAGAGTTTCCACCAACTAAAGGGATAACTACTTCACAGTTAGGGCTGTCAAAGCTTGGAACAGACTGCCCCAAGAGGTGGTTGACATTAAAAAATGTTGATCTTTTAAAAAAGACGCTAGACAGACTATACTACACCAAACATTGAATGGTATGATTTGATCCATCAATGTGAGGGACAATCTCGATAGGCATTTCTGCCCCCTTTTGTCCTATTGATCTAGTAAATCTAGTAATACTATAGCCATGGTGTAGCTCAGAAAAAAAATGAAACTGGGGACAAGGTTTTATTGCTGTTACCAAGAAGTGCAAAAAAAAAAGATTTTAATGAAATGGCAAGGCCCCTATAAAGTTATAAAACAAAACAGTGGAACTCAATTATGAAATTGAGTCCCCTGATAAAACAAGACCTACTAAGATTTATCATAGGAATCATTTCAAAAAATGGTTTGAGAAACCAGAAACAAAACATATAATACCAGCATTGCCTAGGAGAGAAAGTGATTTAGATACTGTGTACCAATGCATTAAACAAAACACTGACTACCATGAGGTAACTGCTAATCCTCCTTGACTCCAGAACAAAACACTGATATTAGGAACAGATTAGGTGCCTTTGGGTAGTCCTTTACGTCTGTGCTGGTCATGCCAAAGCAATAAAGCACAGAATTATTATGCAGAATGTTAGCCCAATAAGACAAAACACATATTGTTTGCCTGAAAGGATGAGAGGTAACATTGTCAAGGAAGGAGAAGAAATGAAACAGCTAGGAATCATAGAACCATCTAATAGTGCTTGAACTTCAACAATTGTAGTTGTAGATAAAAATAGTGCCTTGATTTTAGAAAGCTGTACAAGGTCTTTGAATTTGATGGGTACCCAGTGCTACATAGCAATGACTTGTTGATTGGTAAGGGGGTGCATGATATATCAGCACCCTAAATCGAACCAAAGATTACTGGCAAATTCCACTGAAAAAATCTTCATGAGACAAAACTGCATTTGCCACACCCATTGGGTTCTTTCAGTTTACCAGCAAGCCCTTTGGTCTACATAGAGTGCCAGTCACTTTCCAAAGGTGTATGGACCAAATCCTAGCTGCTAATTCTATTTCTAGTTACTACTCAGCTTACCTGGACTATGTGGTGACCTTTAGCATACACTGGGAAAGCCACATCCAGCATTTGAAAAATGTTATTGGTGCTATCAAGCAGGCAAGGATGACTATTTACTCCAAGAAGAGTGCCCTGGCTATTCAACAGTCCCAATAACTAGGATTCATTTTGTGTAACAGCATGGCAAAGTCCAACATTTGAAATGTGAAGGTTGTAGAATGCTGCCAATGGCCCCAGACCAAAAAACATGTGCAGTCGTTTTTGCTAATAGCTGGCTATTATCAGTGATTTGTTCCTCAGTTTGCTGAAATAGCCATATCCTTGACTGAACTCACTAAAAAAAGGAACCCCAATATAGTTAAAAGGTCAGAAGCATGTGAAAATGCATTTTTGTCTATCAAAGCTATATTATGTGCAGCCCCTGTTTTAAGAAGTCCAAATTTCAAGAAAAAATTCTTGGTATAGACAGATGCTTCTGAGTATGGTATTGACACTTTCTTGAGTCAGGTGTTTGATGGAGAAGAACACCTAATGATTTACATCAGTCACAAGTTGCATGACAGAGAAAGTACTTGATTACCAACTATAACCCTCTTTGCTGGCTCACCAGATGAAGAATAACATTGCATGCACCACTAGTTGGTCTTTGGCATTACAACCATGTAATTTTGATGTTTTTCATAGATCTAGAAAAAATCACCTAAATGCAGATTTCCTGTCCAGATACAGGGTAGGGATAAATACTGAAAATAAATAATGGTACTGAATGTAATGCATTGTATTGATTGTACCGTAATGAGATTATCATATGGAACTGTTCTAAAGGTACATTACTAATTACTGGAGTTATGGATCCTCGGTTATGGAGACCCCAGGGAATTCCTTGTTCTGCGGATAATGCCTTTATCCTTTTTGTTAGTGATGTAATTTGAGAAGGGATCCCTGGGTGGAGTTCTTGAAGAAGGGTGGGTAAGAACTCCATCACTCCTTAATCAAGGAGATGATTTATTAGGTAGAGAAGCCTGTCCTGGCAGAACTCTCTCTCTTTTAAATTTTATTTTTTTTGGGGGGGGATGTAACAGGATCAGGGTCCTTGTTCCAATAGGTAGGGGGATGTTGTTAACCCCACCCACTTTTGTGATCCTGGACTTCAACATTTAAAAAAAACATACTTATTCTATCCTTTCTGCCCATACTATTCTGTAAAAGTCTGTCATGACAGGATTTCTGTTTCATGGCAGATCTGAGGATTGGCACCTCTAAAGATTTGACTCTTCTTCCACCACAAACCCTCATATCCATTCAATTTCATCTATCTTCTTTCTTCTGTTTCATCTTTCATTCTTAATGGTTAGTCCTAGTAAACCCCCCATGCTGTGCCTTGGAAGTCTATACTGCAGGCCGACATTTGTAAGTCTCTTTGAGAGACCTGAATGCAGAGACTGTTTAAAGATAAGATCAGCCCCAGGTGCTGTCCTGCCTGAGGATAGAAAGCACTGCTGAGTGGAGGCAAGTTTGCAGCAGGAGAGTCTGCTGGAACCCATTCAGTTGGGTGTTTTGTTTGAAAGAGAAAATGCCTTGCTGAGCTATGTTTCAAAGTAAAAGCCCTCCTAGGCAATTTTGTTAAAATGAAGCCCTCTTTAGCTTGCTGAGGCATACCTGCTCCTCAGGTGGCCTCTGTTCTCTGCTCCCTCCTTCCCTGCAATAGTGCTAGAGGCACTGCTTATGTTTTAGATCACAAGAGTCAGTTTAAAAATGTACTGTAAGTGCTTGCACTGTATGTAAAATAAAACATGCACATTTGTTTTAAATAAACTGATGCCAGCACAAAACTCCAGCAGGTGCAGAGGAAGTAAAAAGGGAGCAAACAAAAACCAAGTAAGGAAAAGGAAAATGAGAAAGTAGAAAATTGGACAAGCAAAACCAATGTAAATGATAGGAAGCAAGATATAAGCTTGTTTGCAGTAGCCACTCTTCCTGTTTTTTCACTTATGCTGCTAGGGATGCAAGGAGAGTGCTGCATGGATAGAAAGCAGACTTCATTAGCACATTGTGAATCTCTTTCTGCAGTAACGTCAGAAAACCAAACACTTAACCTGCTGATAGGGGACAGTTTGTTTTTGAATAAAAACAGTGTAGGTACCAAACTTACTTTCAGTTGGACCAGTGCTACCACTGAAAAGCCCTGCAAATATTGTAAATAGTTTGCACTGGTGGTTTCTATATTGTTTCTTCTTTGTTTGTTTAATGTTACATAAGCCTTACCATACACTGTTGAAATGTGAAACATACATGTAAAAGAAAGAGAAAAAAAGAGACTTAAAGAAAGAAGATATAAGGAAATAAGGTAAAACAAGCCAAACTTACCTTTTCCATGTGGTTCCACAGGCTCCAGCTGGCCAAACCTCTGATTCTCTTGTTTCTGAGCTGAGAAAGGGGATGGCTTGTGAGTGGGACCAGAGGAAGGGTTAGAATCCCTTGTGAAGTAGCTTTGATAAAAATCTCCTTTGCTGTACCTAGAGAGAAAATGGTGAACAGATTGCCTGTAATAGCAAGGTTTTTCACATTGGAGTCTGTTATATTTGTTCTGGTGAGTATAATATGAAAGATACAAAGCACTAATTTGTAAATGAAAGCATATCACATGACCAGTGGGAGTGGTATAAAAAAGGGCCCTTCCAGTGACTATGAGGTGTAACCAGATGAAATTTTGCTGAAGTTCTCTGTCTGATATTGAAACTGTAAAAGGTCACTGTGGGAAGCTTCCATAGTGCAACTCTATCATTCTGCATCCTGACAAAAACTGGTAAAAATACTTTTTTCTGAACTTTTATGCACTTGTCAAATATATTTGCTTTGCACATTTCATGAATACAATTACGTGCACTAGCTGCTCTGTGTCTTTTGTGTCTGTCTGACCTTCTTCACCTCCACCTCTGTCACACCGCCACAAAGGTAGAGGTCAATCCAAATACAGTATGTGGAAGGCTAGATATGGGTGTGCAGTGTCCTCTCTCTAAATTCAGAGTGTGTTGTGCTTTTGTTAACACCTTGTGATGTTATATATGTGTCCCAGTCTGATCTCAAGCTGTCTTTTGAACTATGTGGACAGCCCGGTTAGTGGTGAGGCTGCAATCAACATTTAGACAAAAATACCTAGTTTCAAAGAAATACAAAATTACCCACTGACACACACACACACACACACACACACACACACAGAGTTAGGCTCTTATATGTTAAATAAATGCACACATATGAATATCTTTGCATATATTTATTCAGTACATCAATATCCATTTTGAAAGTACATGTTTTTTGAAATTGTATACATCAAGAGACATAAACAAATTACCATAAAATATGTATTTTTAACAAGCATAATGTGTTATAGTAAGACAATAATGCAGGGAGTTATTTTTATGTTGGCTTGCCGCGCTTGCACGCAAGTCAACATCTTGCGGTAGTGCAGATTTAGAGGTGCGGCCTCTGTTGGGCGAATGCTGGGCACACATCAGTAGGTGCATCCCTCATTCCCCAATCAGCCTGCATGCCGGCAGCCACACCATGCATGCTAATGTGGTGAACACATCTAAGGAAAGGTCTGCTGCAATCCGAGCAAAGCTAGTCGGATGCAGTGGACCCTTCCTGCGTGCTCGCCACATTAGCAGCATGGCGGGCAGCCGCCCAACGGCCGACTTTGGGGGTGCCCAATCCCCCAGTTGGCTTACTGTGGCCGCAGACATTTGCCGCCAGGGGAGCCCACTCCCCATTGGCATACAGCAGCCCCCATTTCCTATATGCCGAGGTGCCCATCCCCTCTGTTCTTGCCTCCCCCGCCATTGTGTGCCGACGGGGAGCCCACTCCTCCACAGTAAATTAGCCCCCCACATTTCTTATATCCCGAGGGGGGTGCCCAATCCCCTGGCTCTTGCCCTCCTGGCTGTCATTGTGTGCCGACGGGGTGCCCAATCCCCCGTTGGCTGCAGCAACCCCCCCCACAAAACAGTTAGGTGGCACACTGGGAGCCCACCTCAGCGTGCCAAGTCCCCTGAAAAAAAAAACTGTCCTGCACTGCTAGTTTTGTTTTCCTCCCCTGTAACGTAAAAACGGTCCCTTGTAGTCTTCTGCCCCCCACCCACGCCAACCCACTGCGCACCCTGCCTCCCCACACCCCCCTCACCCCATACTTACCTCCAGAATCCGTGCGACGATCTTCAGTGGACCGGGAACACGTCTGCATTCTTCAAAGCTGACCACAAACTGAGGAAATGCCAGTAAGCTGTATAATGGAATGAATAGGGTTTTTTCAACTTTGCTGCATATCTCGGGCATTTGTTGGAATTTTGGCACCAAATTTTCAACATGGGGTTTTTGAGGCCCCTCCTCATGGATTCTGTCACTGTCATGGCATTAATCAGCCTTGAAATGACAGTGCCAGTGTTCATGAGGTGGCCTCTCAAAAATCCTATGTTCTAAATTTGGTGGAAAAAATCGAACAAATGCCTGTTTTATGAGCATGCGTTGCGCAGTTGCTACGCAGGCTCGTAACTTCATGAATTCAAAATATTTTAATGCCAGATTTTCAGCATTGCCATTTTTGTACACCTCCTTGTGAACAGTACAGCTGTCATTTTCCACATCCTGCCCAAAATGTGTTTCTGCACTTCCGGCGCACAATAGCGCAGTCGCTGTGGAAAATCAGTGTTTGGCCAGATTATGAAAATGACAGTGATACAGTTCATGAGTAGAGGTCCTAAAATGCCTGTGTTGAAAATTTGGTGATGATACTCCATAAAATGACTGTGTTACGAGCGTGCATTGGCAGATTGCATGCACTTTCATACCGTCGTGCATTTGTGATATTTTCACTCTGGATTTTCACCATTGCCATTTTTCCACACCTCTTGATGAACAGTACAGCCGTCATTTCACATATCCTGCCCAAAATGTGTTTTCGCACTTCCGGCGCAGAATAGCGTGGTCACTGTGCGAAATCACTTCTTGGGACACTTTGAGGAAATAACAGTGACACTGTACATGAGCAGAGGTGCTAAAATGCCTATGTTGAAAATTTGGTGCCAACCAAAATGGCAGTACAAGCGCAGTGTTGCATATTTCCCATGCACACTTGTAACTCGCAAATTTGCTATATTTACATGCCACATTTTCAACACTGACATTTTTTTACACCTCCTTATGAACTGTACAGCTGTCATTTTTCACATCCTGCCCAAAATGTTTTCCCGCACTGCATTACCAAACACCCAAAGGGACACCCCAATGCCTGTCAGTCTCTGCAGGGTAGGGGAGGGTTGGCATCAGTTCAATACTTCACTGCCATGCCTATTATGCATCTCTCTAACTCCTGCACTACCAATGCCAATGCCAGCAAGACAATATTCGGCATTGACAAATGCTTGTTTTTACAGCTACAGTACAAATTGTTTTCAAGAGTAATTGTTTAGTTAGTTAGTAACAAACTTGCTGTTGGAACTCTAGCCAGAACTAGCCATTTTTCTCACTCAGAAACTAGTAACACTAATCTCTGCATCTGTGGTAAACATTCGGATACTTTCAGCTGTAAATTACATGTAGTTACTGATTAGATCAGTACAAAAATTATTTTTGTATGTTACAGAGAAATATTAAAATGCATCTTATTGTCTGTTTTATGACTATTTTAGCCAGACTTTCAAAAGTTACCCACCTAGGCTCTATTTTCTCCCATTCCTTTAAGCATTACAATGACTACCAACTGGAAAAATTCAAAACAAGACTGGAAAAACAACTTAAACATCAGCATGTCAAAGATGAGTTAGCTGGTTTCTAATTGCTTCACTTAACAGCACCATATAGTAGGTTTAGAAACTAGAGGCTCTATGCTATGTGGAACAAAATCCTTTACCTGCTGTAGATGGTGGTCATCTGCAAGCTCCTTGAACTACTGGCCTTGATGGAAGAGGGATGCCTGGATATTGTGGCAGTCATGGAAACATGTTACACAGAGAACCATGACTGGGATGTCAACATACCAGGTTACACTGTCTACAGGAGGGACAGGGAGGGTAGAAGAGGAGGAGGAGGAGCTCTCTTTGTAAGGGAAGGGATCAAAGCAACAGAACTAAAGGGTAAACAGGGAGGAGAAGAGGCACTGTAGGTCACCCTGGAGACAAGAAATGGCACCACAATCTGCACAGGTGTTATATACAGACCCCATCTCAGCTGGAGGAAATGGACAAGGAAATGATAGAAGGCATCCTTAGGATGGCAGAAAAAGGGGAGAAATTGTTGATGGAGGACCTGAATATGGCAGATGTTAACTGGAGCACCTTTGCTACAGCCACATCCAAGAGCAGGGTCATTCTCAATGCCCTGCAGGGGGCATGCCTCAGACAGCTAATGTTGGAATGCATTCGGGTGGGAGCAATCTTAGACCTGGTACTCTCAAACGGGGATGAAGAGGGGATCTCAAATTTAGAAGTGAGTAGCCATCTTGGAACAAGTGACCACCAAACAGTGTGGTTCATGATAAACACAGCCATAGAGTCAAGCCATAAAAAAGTGAAGGTACTGGACTTTAGGATGGCTGACTTTGTCAAAATGGAAGAGTATCTCAGAAAAGCACTAGCAAATGGACAAGAAGAAGGTGTGGAGGAACAATGGGGAAATATCAAAACTGCCATCACAGAGGCAACAAGCCTTACTGTGAAGCAAATAAACTAATCAAAATGAAGGAAAAAAACACTATGGTTCTCAAAAGAGGTGGAGGAGAAGGTTAGGGAGAAAAAGATAGCATTCAGGAAGTGTAAAGAATAGTGTTGTACGAAACTGGAATATTTTGCCGAGCTAAATATTTCACGTAATTAATGCATTGCGCAAAATATTTCACTTGACGAAATGTGAAATTTTGCCCATGGTTGTGAGAAAAATTTCGCACCCAAGCCAATGAAATTTCGCTCGTGGGCGAAAGTTCACACACACATGGGTGAAATTTTGCCACCTGCGGTGAAACTTGTGTTCAAACTTCTCCCTGGTTTCAAGTGCCCCCCCCCAGGCCATCATGGGCCATAAACATTAATAAGCACCACCCCAAAGTTACCCTGCTGCCTCCGTTTTTTTTTTAAATATATACCCTTCACTCCTTGGTGTCTAGTGGTCCCCCACAAGCCATAAACATTAATAAGTACTGCCCCCCAAAGTTACCCTGCCTCCTCTGTTGTTTGTTTTTAAAAAATATATATATAAATACCCTTCACTCCCTGGTGTCTAGTGGAAACCCTACCCCCCACTCCATCAGTATATAGCAGCACCCACCCAGTTCCCCCCCCAGTGGCCTGATTGGGCCACCAGCACAGCCCTCCACTCACCTCCCTGGCCAGCAGCCCAACTGAGTGCCACTGAGTGCTTGAATGAATGAGCATATGTGCGCATTCATTCAAGTGCTTGGTGGTGCTCAGTCAGGCTGCTGGCTGTGGAGGTGAGTGGACGGCTGTGCCAGTGGCCCAATCAGGCTACTGGGGGGCTGTGGGTGCTGCTATATACTGATGGCATGGGGGTGGGGGCTACTAGACACCAGGGAGTGAAGGGTATATATATATATATATATATATATATATATATATATATATATATATATATTTTATTTTTTAAACAAACAACAGAGGTGGCAGGGTAACTTTTGAGGGGGGAGTTCTTATTAATGTTTACAGCCAGTGACAGCTGGGGGGGACCACTAGACACCAGGGAGTGAAGGGTATATTTAATAAAGACAAACAAACAACGAAGGTGGCAGTGTAACTTTGGGGGGGAGTACTTATTAATGTTTATGGCCAGTAATGGCCGGGGGGAACCACTAGACACCAGGGAGTGGAGGAGGATGAATTATTTTTAAATAAAACAAATGGGGGGGGGTGCAGGGCAACTTGTGTGTGTGTGTGGGGGTTCAATTTATGATTGTGGCCAGCGGCGATAAGTGAAATTGTGGGCAAAATTGTGACATTTTGCTGCAATTTTGCAAAACATGTCTCCTGACGAAATTGCCAATTTTGAGGCAATTTCACCGGGGAAATTTTATGTCACTGCATCTCTAACAAGGAAACTCAGAAGAAGCAGGACAGAGAACTGTACCAGTTAAAGCAGAAGGAAGTGAGGAATGCAGTCAGAATAGCAAAGGCCCAAACAGAGGAAAAGATAGCCAACTTGGTTAAGAAGGGGGATAAAACCTTTTATAGGTGCATTAGGGAGCGAAGAAAGACTAAGGGAGGGATAGTGAGGCTTAATAAAGGGGAGGCTGGGTGGGCAGAGGGTGACAGTGAAAAAGCGGGGATACTAAATGAATACTTCTGCTCAGTATTCACAAAAGAAGAGGAGGGGAGGTATCTAACCCAATCAATAGAAACTCTCTGGATGGGGGGGTCTATACCAGTTCATTCACAGAAGAAAGGGTTCTGAAAGAACTCCTAACACTGAAGGTGGACAAAGCAATGGGCCCTGATGGGATTCATCCCAAAATTCTAAAAGAACTAAGGGGAGAACTAGTGACATCAGTGACTACCCTTTCTAACAAATCATGGGAGGATGGTATGGTACCTAAGGACTGGAGGAGGGGAGATGTGATTACCCTTCACAAAAGTGGGAGCAAAGCAGAAATAGAAAACTACAGACCTGTTAGTTTGACCTCAGTTGTAGGGAAAATGATGGAATCTCTTCTGAAAGAAAGAATTGTTGAGTACCTAGAGGCCAGCAGAACACAGGACCCAAGGCAGCATAGATTCATAGTGGGAAGATAATGTCAGATGACGCTAATAGATTTCTTTGACTGGGTGACCAAAGTCGTAGACCAAGGAGTGGCTGTGGACATGGCCTGCCTAGACTTTAGCAAGGCATTTGACACAGTCCCACACAAAAGACTAATAAACAAATTAGCCAGCCTGGGAGTGGGTCCCAGGGAGGTAGCCTGGGTAAGAAATTAGCTAGACAATAGGACACAGAGGATAATAGTAAATGGAGTCCACTCCAAAGAAAGGGGGTTACTAGCAGGTACCACAGGGTTCAATACCTAATTCACTAAAAATACCACCAACAGCTTAATCTGGATCAAGGTCAGTTGGTATTCATCTGTATCCCCTTCCCCCGGGTCGTGCCTGAAAATAGGCAGGATTTGTCTAGTGCACTTACTCAGTCAACAAAAGCTAAAATAAATAAATAAAATAAATACTATGTCTGGTCCTTTTTAATGTCTCTATAAGTGACATTATAGAGGAACTGGAAGGAAAAGTATGCCTCTTTGGAGACAACACAATGATCTGCAACAGGGTTGATACACAAGGAGGGGTGGAAAGCATGAGAAGGGACTTGACAAGGTTGGAAGAATGGTCAAAAGTATGGCAGCTTAGATTCAATGAAAGAAGTGAAAAATAATGCACCTGGGAAATAAAAACCCAGGAGAAGAGTCCACAATGGGGTGGAGGTACTAACAACAACAAAAATGGAAAGGGACCTGGGGGTAGTCATATCAGATGACCGAAAGGTGTGCAAACAATTTGAGAAGGCAGTAGGGCTGGGAGGATACTGGGATATATAGGAAGAGGCATCACCAGTAGAAAACCAGAAGTTTTTATCCCTCTGTACAGACAGATGGTGAGACCCCATCTGGAGTACTGTATGCAGTTGTGGAGATCCCATCTCCACAAGGACATAGATAGGATCGAGGCAGTCCAGAGGAGGGCAACTAAAATGGTGCAGGGTCTGCCCCAGGAGCCATACGAAGAGAGACTAAAGGAGCTTAATATGTATACCCTCGAGGAAAGGGGGGGCATGATAGAAATGTTCAAGTACCTCAAGGGAATCAACAAAGTCCAGGAAAGTAGCATATTTCAGAAAAAGAGGTGTGCAAGGAGAAGGGGGCACAATTTGAAGATAGAGGGGGGATGACTCAAGGGTAACATGAGGAAGTATTTTTTTCAAGGAGAGGGTGGTGGACCCATGGAACAGCCTTCCTCAGGAGGTTATGAGGTCAGAACTGTGGGGGAATTCAAGAATGCATGGGACAGACATAAGGCAATTCTGGTGGGGGCTAGGAGGAAGTAGGCTGTTGGTTAACTAGGATCTGCAGTTTATCCAATAGGTAGGGAAATGGACAGACTGGGTGGGCCAAGAGGTCCTAATCTGCTGTCAAACTCTATGTTTCCATGTTTCTATGCATCTCATTGTCTCTTTTACAATTATTTTAACCAGACTTTGAAAAGTTACCCACCTAGGCTCTATTTTCTCCCATTGCTTTAAGCATTAAAATGACTACCAACTGGAAAAACTCAAAGCAAGAATGGAAAAACAACTTTAACATCAGCATGTCAAAGATGAGTTAGCTGGTTTCTAATTGCTTTACTTAATGGCACCATACAGTAGGTTTAGAAACTAGAGGCTCTATGCTATGTGGAACAAAATCCTTTACATGCTATAGATGGTGGCCATCCACAAGTGGGGTCCACCATATTGTGCCCCCTTCCTCCCCCAATCAAAATAGGTCCATGTCCAGCTCACAAAGTATTACTTTATACAGCATGCAAGCCTCCACATGCCATGGAGAGAGGGCATCTGCTGGTGCAGATCCCCCTGTGAAGTGCATTATCCCTTCCCAGCAATGCAGGATAGCTCAACTGAATCATGCTCCACCTACAAAGCAGCATAAGTATCTGTGTCAGTGAAATGCTAGGGGTGGAACCAGCCCATCTGTTATGGCAGACTAAGAAACTAAGATTAAGAGAAGTTGGCCAGTGGCTACTTTGATTTGGCTTCATGTTGGGTAGGGATGGGCTACCCATCCAGTTGCTTTTTTTGGGTCAGGTACGGTAGTTCTGGCAATTTACTACCCTACCCAACATAACAGGGAATTTCACGGGTTGTGTATTGTGGCCATGGGTAATGGGGTGAGTAGCAGGTAATAATAAAAAAAAAATGGGCATTTTCCGCAGAGCCTGTTGGGTTCTAGGATCCATGTGCCACTCCAATCAGGCATTAGAGGCAGCCTGTGGGGTCCTTACACCAGTCAGGAGCACATGACACCCACCTGACCATCTCATTAGTCAGTGTTAGTATCTGAGCTCCCTGTCTGTGTGAGCATGCTGCAGAAGATGGTCACAGCTTGGAAGAGATGGAATGATCGGTTGGTGGTTTGGCGCTTGTGGCTGAACCTTAGCCCCCCCAAAATGGCAAAAAGCAATATTAAATTTAAAAAAAGCAGACGGAGACTTGGTGGGAACTTGTTGACTGAAGGGAGGAAGGGAAAGGATTGGGAATCAGCACTGTTTGTCTGAGTGACTCGGTGGGGGTGAGGGGTAAGCCAATAAGAGTCCTGAGCCTGTGTGTTTCTGCAGTAATAAAAGCTATTTGCTGCACCTATTGTCTGTGCCTGAGTTCTGTGTGTGACATCTAGCACTACTGTGTGTCTTTGAAACCATGTTTGGCTGTATAGTCAGTGTCTGTTTGGTGCCCCCAGCCCTGTCTGTATTGGCTACTCTGTGTTTCTGCATAAAAAAGTGCAGCTGTACTCTACACAGTCTGTTAGGTGTCCTAAGCCCTGTACTCTGGGTATCTCCTAGTAAGAGCCATTCAGGCTGCCTGACTATATTACACAGTGTCTGTTAGGTGTCCCAAGCCCCCAGTGTGTGACATCTAGCTACTCCTATCTTTGCATAAAGTCATTACGGCTGTATTATACATAATCTGTTAGATGTCCTGAGCCCTGTCTGTATGTGTATCTTTTAGTAAGAGCCATTTGGGCTGCCTGGCTGTAATACACACTGTCTGCTAGGTGTCCGGAGTCCTGTGGGTGACATATAGCTACTCTGTGTCTGTGCAAATCTATGACAGCTGTATTACAGTGTCTGTTAGGTGTCACAAGCCATGTGTGTGACATACAGCTACTCTGTGTCTTTGCATAAAGCCATTTTGGCTGTATTATACACTATTAGGTGTCCCAAGCCCTGTGTGTGACATACTATAAGCTACTCTGTGTCTGCATAAAGCCATTTTAGACTTTTCGGCTATATTACACACTGTCTGTTAGGTGCTCCGAGCCCTCTGTGTGACACATACCTGTAGCTACTCTGTGTCTGCATAAAGCCATTCTGGCTCTATTACACAATGTCTGTTAGGCAGTTAGGAGTCCCAGCCCTGTGTGTGACATATAGCCACTTGTTGTCTCTATAAAGCCATTTCAGCTGTATTACACACTGTCAGTTAGGTGCCCCAAGCCCTGTGTGACATATAGCTACTCTGTGTCTCTGCATAAAGCCATTTCAGCTGTATAACACACTATTAGGTGCCCCAAACCCTGTATGTGACATACTGTAAGCTACTCTGTGTCTGCATAAAGTCATTTCAGACTTTTTAGCTGTATTACACTCTGTCTGTTAGGTGCCCCAAGCCCTATGTGTGAGATAATATATGCTACTCTGTGTGTGCATAAAGTCATTTCAGACTTTTTGGCTGTATTACACGTTGTCTGTTAGGTGCCCCAAACCCTCTGTGTGACAAATAGCTACTCTGTGTCTGCATAAAGTCATTCTGGCTGTATTACACAATGTCTGTTAGGTACCCCCTGCCCTGTATGTGACATATAGCTACTCTGTATCTCTGCATAAAGCCATTTCAGCTGTAATACACACTGTCTATTAGGAGCTCTGAGCCCTGTGTGTGTCATATAGCCACTCTGGGTCTCCATAAAACCATTTCGGCTGTATTACACACTGTCCATTAGGTGACCTAAGCCCTGTGTGACATATAGCTACTATGTGGCTCTGCATAAAACCATTTTGGCTCTATACACACTCTCTGTTAGGTGCCCCGAGCCCTGTGTTTGACATATAGCTACTCTGTTTCTGCATAAAGCCATTTTGGTTGTATTACATAGTTTCTGTTAGGTGCCCCGAGCCCTGTGTGTGACATATAGCCACTCTGTGTTTCTGCATAAAGCCATATTGACTGTATTACACACTGTCCGTTAGGTGTCCTGAGCCTTTTGTGTGATATATAGCTATCCTGAGTCTCTACAAAGCCATTGCAGCTGTATTGCACAGTCTCTGTGAGGTGCTCTAAGCCCTGAACGTCGCTTCAGCTGTATTACACACTGTCTGTTATGTGCCCTGAGCACTGTGTCAGATATATATCTACTCTGTGTCTGCATGAAGTCATTTCAGTTATATTGCACAGTGTCTGTTAGGTGTCCCGAGCCCTGTGTGTGACATATATGTACTCTGTGTCTCTGCATACTCTGTGTCTCTGCACAAAACCATTTTGGCTATATTACACACTGTCTGTTAGGTGCCCTGAGCCCTGTGTGTGACAAATAGCTACTCTGTGTCTCTGCATAGAGCCATTTTGGCTGTATTACACACCATCTGTTAGCTGCTCCAAGCCCTGTGTGTGCCAAATAGCTACTCTGTGTCTGCATAAAGCCATTTCAGCTGTGTTACACACTGTCTGTTAGGTGCTTTGAGCTCTGTGTGTGGCATATACAGTAGCTACTCTGTCTCTGCATAAAGCCTTTTCCGCTGTATTACACATTGTCTGTTAGGTACTCTGAGCCCTGTCTGTGACATAGCTACTTTGTGTCCCTCTGCAGTATAACAAAAGCCATTTAGGCTGTATTGCATTGTCTTTTAGCCTGTTAGGTGCCCTGAGCCCTGTCATAGCTACACTGTGTGTGAAGTCTCTCTGTGGCATAGCAAAAGCCATGGCTGTGTCGTCTATGTCTCATATTTCCCAGACTAAGTCAACTAAAAGGAAACATAGTGCTGCTACATGTGCAACTGAAACTGATGTGGATAATATGAATCCTAGAACTAATGAATAACATAGTGATAATAATAGTAATGCCATAACCAGAACTTGTACTAAATGTTCTCCTGAACCAAAAAAGCATGTTACCAATGAAATGACAATAGAGTTTTGGAAAGAACTGACAGAAGTTACTTGTAGAGGTACTAGACATTTGCCACATATTCTAGGAGACTTACAGCTGCTGAAGCAGCATGCAAGGGGAGAAGGCATCCTCCTGAAATATAACTTCAGATACTGAGGCAATGAATGCTGATGAAGATTGTGGTGATTGGGAATGGGATAGCCAAGTCTGTGTCCCACCTGATGAATTAGGCATTTCCTGTTCTTCTGAATCTTTTTGAAATTTAATATACCTTATTTTAACTTTCATCATACAAGACAATGAAGAGCATATGGAACAATAGACCACATAAATCATTACAGGACATGAAACAAGTGATAGTCCCCCCCTAAGAAAATGTTCTTCTGAATCTTGTAGAAATGAGGTCAGTACTAGTTTTGATAAGGGATTGGAGAGGATGTTGCTGTAGAACATGAGAAGCAAGTGCAGAAAAACTGATCATATGCTAAACAATAAGAATAAGAAGATGACCATGAATGAGAAAAATTAATGTGAACAAGAAAATGGCAGTATAGGATTTCCTCCAGTTACCTTGACTGTACAAGAAATAGTGCCAGTCACCATAGTGCAAAGCACAAGGGGTAAATCTTTAGTGTGGAATTTATTTTATATTGACCCTGCAGACAACTCTTGAGCTGTATGTAGTCTGTGCAAAAAGGGTGTCAGTCATGGTGGCAAAGCAGGACATTTTGGAACATCAATAGTGATAAGACATGCAAAGGCAAAACACCCAATTGAGTGGGGCAAGGCAAGGAACAGTGTGATTGGAATGGGAGGTAGTGGAAGTGGTGGTGACGGTGACCATAGTGACAATGAACTGGAAACCAAAACTGACATTGAATCACTTGATGTATCCTTGCAGTTTTCCCAGACAAACATAGATTGTTTTCTTCTGACATCATTAAGTACTGCAAAATCCCACAGTAGTACTCCATGTGAAAAAGGTGTGAAAAGTACAGTCCCCCAAAATTAAAAATATCTTGTCACTCTCGTCAACTAACATTAAAAGAAAGTGTTGCGAGGACATCAAAATTTACCCGTGAGCATCCAACATGCCAGCTGTTAATTAAAGCCATTGTAGAGCTCTTGGCCAATTGTCAGCTCCCTTTTGCTTTTGTTGCCCAGAAGGGTTTCCTCAAGTTCATGAACTGGATTGTACCATGGTACACCATTCCCTGTGGAAGATATTTCTCAAAAAAAGGCTATTCCACAGTTGAATGACTTGGTGTGTAATGTGGTCGCTAAACAGTTGAAACTCTCTGCAGTGAAGCAGAGTCACATAACCACGGATAGATGGACCAGCAAACAAACAATTTACTACATGATTGTTACAACTCATTGGGCAAGTTTTTAGTCAGAAAGTAATAATGTGTGCTCCACCATAAGTAGTAGGAACCAGGCTGTGTTATGTGTCATCACTGCTGAAGAAAAACACACTGCTGTGAATATTTTCCAGGAGCCGCAACATCAATTCCAGAAATGACTTACTCCGTATTGCTTATCTTCAAGATTCATAGTAAAAGATAATGGTGCCAACATAGTCAAGGCTGTTAGAGATGGCGACTACCGGCACATACAGTACCTTGTTTTGCACATTGTTTAAATCTTCTCATTCATGGTTTCTTAAATGGAAACAGAATTGTTGAAAACCTGTTAGGTCATGCTAGGAAAATACTGTATGTTGGCAATTCAGCCTCCCAGTGAAAGCTCAAAAAATTCTGAAGGAGCAGCAGAGGTCAAACAACTTATTCTTGCATACATTAAAGAAGGAAGCTCCAACCCACTGAAATGCAACATTTTATATGTTGGAAAGGCTTCTTGAACAGAACATTTATGTATTTATTTATTGAATTTTGTTGACATGGTAGGACCACTGAGACTAGAAGTCCCTTTTTCAAGGGTGACTGGGGAAGGGGAATACAAATGGTAACCAACTGAAATTGAACCAGATTAAGCTGTTGGTGGTATTTTTTTAGTGAAAAAACTGTACATTACTACACCATGCAGAATACAATAGGTGAAGTAGAAATCGTGTTCAGTTCCAGCAGCTGGACTCTACTGGAATCTTTGGTCACCTTATTGGAGCCATTTGAGGCTGTCACATGTGATATCAGTGCAGACAGTACAACTCTGAGTCAAATTCTTCCTCAAATCATATTTCTTCACATTTTCCTTGATGACATAAAGAAAGACTTTCAGCGAAAAGACATCACACCTGTTATGCTAACAGATGATTTGAGTCTCAGACTGATGACTGATCTGAGAATAAATGCCATGTTTAAGAATGATACCTACAGTATGTGTTGGCTACGTTGCCAAATCACCACTTCAAGTGGAACACTGAAGCCATCCTTCCTGCAGGGGAAGACACTGAGCATTGGAGAGGTCTTTTGCTAACCAAATGTGAAATTATCCTAAAAACACCATTAATTGCTGTACTGCAGTCAAATCCTGCTGAACCATCACAGTGCGTCTCTGGTGCAGAGAATAGCACATCTATCAATTTTTCATAGTCAGCAGTGTCATCAGTGAGGGAAAGGACATGTACAGCTACTGAACTTCTCGGGCATCCTATGTTCAGGGTCAGAAAGGCAAATCATTTCTAAGTCACCTGCAACAACATGGACTGGTATCTTGTAAAGAAAGTGCAGCACCGGTGGCGCTGAGGGTTGAGGCGCTGGACGCCACACCTGACGCTATGCTGGTGGCCCGGGTTCGGGGACGGACTCGGGCAGCCAGGGGTCGGTGGGGGGAGGGAGGATCGAGCATCCCAATGGATACTCTCCTCCCTTGGGAGCGGGTTACCAAGAGCGCTCTGCGCTCTGCATCCCTTCCGTAGCCAGTGGAAGCACCAGCATTGGGAAGGGATGGAGGTGGCTTTACTCATCGGAGCTGGGGAAGGGGGACGTCAATGGCACATGAGGGTAGGCATGCATCAGCACGTCGCCACTTGGGACGATGTCCCAAGCGCAGGGCGTCCCCAGGGGGAGGGATCCGAGGGGAGAAAAATGGAAAAAACCCTCGGGAAGCCTAGATGAAGGCTGCTCCAGTACCTCCCAGGGGCAACCTACAGGACAGACCCCACTGTGCGAAGAGAGGGGGAGGAGGAGGCACTCTAAGGGCAGATCACTAAGGTAGGTGACCCTGGGGGACATGAGCGGATGGAAGGAAAGGGCTCCGGAGGTAGGAAGAAGGATAAAAAAGAAATTAAAAAAAAAAAAAGAAAGTGCAGCAGGTTCATCTGCCAGACTGGTAACTGTCTTATGCAGCACAATGATCCTGGATAGAGATGTGCAAAATTAGAAAATTTCATTCCACTAAATATTTTGTGAAATTCACACATTTCACAAAATATTTTGTGGATGCGAAATGCAAAATTCCGTGGGCAAAACGTGAAATTTTGCCCATAAAATGGTGAAATTTAGGCTAAATTCAGTGAAATTCCGGTGAAATTTGGTGAAATTTCACATTTTGCAGCAAAATTTCACATTTCGCTGGTGAAATTTTGCAATTTTGCACCCAGTGAAACATTTCATGGAATGGCAGAATTTTGCGAAATGTTTTGAGTGGCAAAATTGCTGATTCTGTGGCAATTTTGCTGGGGAAATTTAATTTCACAACATCTTTGATCCTGAAGTACTTTACAGACCATACTGTGACTGACCTCAAGGAAGATCCATTACTGTATTTTAAACAAAAGAGAACGATATGGCCAGATCTAGCAAATCTTGTAATAATGTACCTCAATTGTCCATCTACAAGCACATATTCAGAATGCATATTTAGTGCAGCTAGAGGAATAGTGACTGACCACAGAACATTACTGCAGTAAGTCCTGCAAATGTTTATGTTTATGCTTATATTTCTCAAAATGAATTCTGAAAATTTTTGAATTGTCACAAATACTGATTTGTGCAAGTCTGACCCTGAAAATGACCAACAGCTTGCAAACAGTGATACTGAATATGGTGATTAGGTTGTATATGAAACAAATGGCTCCATCACCACTGCCACCATGCCAGCCATATGAGCCACACTAGTACTACTTTTAGGTAAGTTTGATCAATGCCCACCATGGGTATAATGTTTTAGAAACTAAAGTAGGCTCAATCACAGCAGCTGAACTTCTTGTACATGCCTCAGCAATGCCTGCCATGGGTATCATTTCTGGAAACAGCAGCAGGCTCACTCACAACAGCTGCACCTCTTGTACCTGCCTCAGTAATGCCTACCATGGCTCTAATTTCTGAAAACAGCAGCAGGCTCGGTCAGAGAGCTTGTGCCTCTCGTACCTGCCTCAGCAATGCTCCATGGGTATAATGGATTGGGACACCTAGCAGACAGTGTAATAGTACCCAAAAAACAGTCTTTACATGATTTTTGTTATGGTCAGTGTCTGGCAGTTGTTTAGTAGAATGGGTCAGGTAGTGACTACTTGACGCAACCCAACTAATCAGTTTTATCTGGGTTTTTTGGGGGTACTTTTGGGGTACCTGTGGGTTGTCTTGATGGTCAGGTATTTTAGTACCCTCTCATCCCTAATGTTGGGCCTCACTAATTCAGTTTGACATTATGAATTAAGCCAGACTATTCTGACTCCCAATGCTGTAACTGGCATGAGTTAAATCAGGCTACAGATAGTGGAGTAAAAAAGCCTTGAAATCAGTAATGGGTATTAATTACTGTAGCTTACTTGTGGCAGGTGGTGATTCCATGCATCTGCTTTATGTAACTCTTTGTGGTTTTGAGATAGTGTTCTAAGTGCACTAAGATTACCATGGCCCAGTGTGAGCTTCAGTAATATAGTGTTCTAAGTGCACTAAGATTACCATGGCTCAGTGTGAGCTTCAGTAATAGTATTCATTGCTTACTTCAGAGAATATAGGCCTTCTGAAATTGTTGATTTACCCTAATGCCACTTACTATATTCTTTGTGACTGAACTGATTTTCAAAATATGTAATAATTCATTGCAAAATATTTACATTAATGCGTTTGTTAGGGTTGATCTTATCACTGCAAAAGTATGGAAATATGATGTTAGAGTTGTCAGCCCTAACACTGCATACAGAATGCCAACACAAAACCACGTTTTATTAAACATTTATAAAAATATAGCGACTATCTCAGCTCATCCAATTTTAGAAAAGATATACATTGGCTGATCAAAAATGTAGGTATCTCCACACTTTAGCATGTCTGAAACAGAGTTTGGACAGTTCACGTTATAGCTCCTGACCTTACCACATAGAATTAAAAAACACCCCTCACCCCCCATTTTGGATACATTATTGACTTCAAGGAGCCACCTCTTCAGATACAGCTCAGTAACATTTCTAAACTGGCAGCCTCACATATCCTGCATACTGAACTAAACTTCTTAAGCAATTGCTCCATTTTTATGGTACCAATTTGCTGTAGCTTGACCTTTGCATGTCTGATCTCTCACCTTTCAATGACATGATTCCTATCCCCTGGTAGTTGCCTCTTTTGCTTTAAATTGCTTCCACTTACCCTCCACTTTTAAAAAAATTATGTGATCTTCATACCCTTGTACTGTATATATTCTGAAATGCTGGTTAGTTTCCCCTGCACCAGATGAGGGGACCATGGAATTCTCTAAAGCTGGTGTAAAAATGTTTCTGGCAGTCTGCTCCAGGTGTCTACAACTCTTTCAGTTAAGTAGTGCTTCTTCATATCCCCTTAAACTGCCCCTGCAGCATCACTACATGCCATGTGGTCCTGGTGCTCTTTCTCATTTAAGGGAGACTTCCCTACTGCACCCTGTTTAACCCTGTCAGGTACATGCACGTCTCTATCATGTTGTCTCTTGCTCTCCTCTCTTCCAGGGTGTACATGCTGAGATCCCACTGCCTCTCCTCATAGGGCTTTTGGTGCAACTCTGCACCATTTTAGTTGCCCTCCTCTGGCCTGCCTCCAACCTGTCTATGACCTTTCTGAGGTTCAGCTTCCAGACTGGGACACAATATTCTAGCTGGGATCTCACAGGTGACCAATAAAGTGGCAACACTACCTCCTTCCTTCTACTAGAGATACCTCTCCCAATACATCCCAGCATCCCATTGGTCCTACCCCCTATTTTGTTACACTGCCCTGCCACTTTAGGGTCACTGGATATGATAATCTCAAGGTCCCTTGTCTGCTTAGCAACTGTCAGTACCACCCCCATCCTACACTCAGCTCCTGGGTTCCTATGCCCTATGTGCATGATTTTTCACTTTTTGGCATTGTACCCCAATTGCTATGCTCTTGACCTGTCCTTGAGTTTCTCAAGATCGCTATGCATTTTCTTCACCCCTCCTGAGTGTCCACCATATTACAGATTTTGGTGTCATGTGCAAAAAGTTATACCTTCACTTCCAGTTGTTCTACAGTGTCTCTTATGAACAGATTAAAAGAACCAGTCCCAGTGTTGTGCCCTGTTGCACCCACTTCCATCATTAAAGTGAGTGTCATTAGCAACCACCCTCTGTCTCCTATCCATAACCAGTTTATAACTCAGTTCATATTTGTGGAGCCCATCCCTAGGCTGCTTAATTTCTTTATCAGTCCCATGTGGCACAGTGTTGAAGAATTTGCTAAAGTCCAAATAGGCCATGCCCACTTCCCTCTATTTTCTTGATCACCAAGTCAAAGAAATCAATCAGATTTATCTGGCATGACCTCACCCTATGAATCCACGCTGCCTATGGTCTTGCAGCCCATTGGATTCAAAATTCGCCATCAACATTTCCATTAACAGGGTTTCCAGTAATTTGCCCTCCACTGAGTTGAGACTGTCCAGCCTATAGCTGCTAGTCTCCTCCCTGCTGCTGCTGTTAAGTAGATGGCCCATGTCTGCTCTCCTCCATTCCTTCAGAACCATGCCTGTTTCCACAGAGCTGTTGAATAAAGCCATCAGTGGGGCAACTAGCACCTCCCTGAGTTCCTTTAGTACCCCTGGAGGCATCCTATCCTGTTACATAGCCTTATCTACTTTCAAAGCTCGATGCCCACTCAGGACCCTTTCCTTTGGAAATAGACTTGTATCCACCTCCTCGCTTTGTTGCTGATGTTCCTTGGTGGTCAGTACCCCTCCCTCCACTGTGAAGACTTAGCAGAAGTACCTATTCTGGATGTCTGCTTTTTCCTAATCCTCTTCTGTGCAGTCCCCGCCACCACCCTCCATACATTCACTGTCCCTTCCCTTGCCTTCCTTTTCTCACTTACATACCTGAAGAAAATCTTATTCACTTTAGCTACTCCCTTGGCTATCCTCGCCTCTGTCTGCACCTTTGTTACCATTACTGCATTTCCTGCTTCTCTCTGTTTTACTTGGTACACCTCCCTGTCTTCCTCCCTCTGCATTTCTTTATACCTCCTGAATGCCACCCTCTTTTTCTTTTACCACCTTGGCTACTTCCCTAGAGAACCATGATGTTCTCTTTTTCCTTCTGCTTTTACTCAGTTCCTTCATGCAGATGTTGGTTGCCTTAATAATGTCCTCCTTTATTTTTCCCCACTGTGACTGTAACCCTCCCTGCCAATTTTATTTATTTATGTAGTAATCAGAATTACAACCTTTGTGCTAAAAGCTCATTTACAAAGGATCATCATCACAAGGGTAGGGGAGGGTACATAAGTTTGGAGTCAGTAGCAGCTTAATAGGCATTGTCAAGAACATCTAATAGTAAGAAAAAATGTGAACAGGAGAAATCAGTAAACATTGGCAAAAGCATAACAATGTAGGATAACATAGGCAAATAACAACACATAGCCAAAACAAGGGTACATAGTCAAAGGGGTTGGGTTCACACGTCATGCCATTCAATTAAGTGCTTAAGTCAGAGTTAGGTGCTAATTTGAAATAAAATCAGAGGTGGAAGCTAGGCAGGATCTTGTATTAGGAAGAAACAGCAGATGGAGCTGTTCATCAGAACTAGTACCTAACGATTACTAGGCTATAGCCAGAGGAACCAGCCTAGGCATAGTAGTCAGAAAGGGTAGAGGGAACCAATCAGGATTAGGTAGGAGAAGAGGAGTTAGAGGAGGGGGATGATGGTAAGCTCAATGGTGGGTGGTATAAGGAGGTCAGTGGGTGAAGGTTTGTCAGGGAGATTGCAAGAGGAGAAAGGTGAGCAGGCAGATGGGCAGACATGGGCAGGTGGTGAGCAGAGAGTTTTGTGTCAAATTGTAGATTGAAAGAAGAACCTTGGCAAGCCTAGGGTTCTGGTACCTGCTAGGCTAATAGTGGCTATGGCAGCGTACAGGAGGGGAGATAGTCTTTAGAAGCATGGCTTTGGGTAACAGAGGTGTGCAGGCTCGTGGGTTAAGAGTGGCAATAGCAACATACAGGAGGGTGGATAGACTTCCTTAGCTTAGACTTGAAAGGCTCAAGTTGGGTAACTTGGGATGGTGGTTGGTTACTCATTTATCCAAGCAGGGGCCCTGACCACAAAGGCTCGTCTACCCAAGGCAGTCCTTTTGAATGGAACAGCTAATGCATGTTTGATAACACTTCTTATGCATGTTCAGCTGGAGCAGGACAGAAAAAGGCTTGTATAGAGGGAGGTGCAAGTCTGAGTAGGGCCTTCTGTCCCAAGATGCAGGCATGGAGATTATTGTGGTCCATAAGTGGGAGCCATTCACACCGTATGTATAGTTCACATTTATGCAATTGGCGGTCTGCCCCTAACGCAAACCTACAGGCTTAATTTAAGGAGGCATGCACTTTGAGCAGACTAGTTTCAGTGGCTGCCCCACAGACTACATTCCCATAGTCCAGGATTGGAAGGATTGTGCCTCTGATTGCCTGTGTCATGGCCTCGGGAGTAAGACAGAACCGATGCCTGTACAGAGCCCCTAGTTTCCTATTGACCATGGTAATATTGCACATATGGTCATCAAATGATAGGGACTCATCTATAGTGAGAACAAGATACCGGAAGTAAGTTACCTGCTCAAAGGTGGTGTGAAAACTGCAGGTAATTGAGAGAGGTGTGGTGGACTTCTTCTTTTGTCATCCAGTAAAGAGCATTCCCCCCATGAGGCAGTTTTTGAGGCTGTCTGCTGTTTCTTCAAACTCTGCCCTGCCAATGTACTGGACACTCATCCTTATGTAGTTTGCCTCTGCTCCTCTCTTTATGTTACCACACTGTATGGTGATCTCTGGAACCTAGGGGACTTTCCACTGTGATGTCTGCAATGATGTCCCTGTTTGTTTGTACCAGGTCCAACACCATCCATAGTACATTTCTCAGTTCAATGCCTGAGAAAATAATATGGAGCCAGGGCTTCCATTTTAACTGTGGCTGGAATGCAGCAGAGCTCATTCATAGATAAATAGAAGTTGTCAGAAGATAAGGCCCTCTTGGCCTACCTAGTCTGCCTTATCAATCCCTACCTACTATGAGGTCTGGTGCCCAGACTGAACTCTGGAGCACCCACCATTTGCCTCCAGGATACCCCTGTGTCTGTCCCACTCATTCTTACATCCCTTTACTGTTTTAGCCCTAATCATGTCCTCTGGGAGGCCATTCCACATGTCCGCCACACTTTCCATGAAAAAATACTTTCTCCCATTACCCCTAATATGTCACCTTCCCCCCAAACTTCATACTGTGCCCCTTTGTCTTGGAGAATTTCTTACTCTGGAAGATGCTCCCCTCCTATACCCTGCTTATACCATTGAGGTATTTGAATGTTTCTATCAAGTTACCCTTCTTCCTCCTTACCTACGGGCAATACATATTTAACTCTTTTAGTCTATCTTTATAGGACTTCTCATGCAGGCCCTGCACCATTTTAGTTGCATTTTAGTTTCAGGTAAGTGAACAGGGATAGGAGAGGGATTTTTCATGGCCATCAAAGGAATACCAACAATTAAAACTGAGTAGTACATCATGTTTTTAAAACTGTATGTGTAAATATAAATAAACTCTGTGTGTGTGTGTGTGTGTGTGTGTGTGTGTGTGTGTGTGTGTGTGTGTCTGTCTGTGTAGGTAGATAGACAGATAGATATATAGATAGATAGACAGACGGATTAGTACAATAATGGTGGACATAAATGCAGTGTGATAAATCTGAGTAAGTGTGTAGATGAATTTTGTTTATGCACACAGTTACAACATCACACACCATTTATGTACACAGTTCTTATGTCACTGTCCATTTATCTACACAGTTTCTATGTCACTGCCCCCCTCCCAACTATCTGCTGGCACTATTTCCCCTCTTACCAGGAAACAAAAGTACCATTTATTTTCCTTCCCAGTTCTGTAGCTCTGCCATACACACCCCACCAGGTTGCCTCCCTGCTCATCAGCTCCAATAACCTAAACTATTCCAGTTTCACTTTTGCTGTCACCCACCCGTCTGCCTGCCTGCCCACTAGTTTCCATTGTCTCTGTTTTTTGTAAACTTTTGAAGCGTAGCCCAGCTGTAGAAACTTTAAAGTATCTTCAAGTAGATTTGATATATTTATTTATTTTGCCACTCATCTGTCACTGCCAATCTGCTCTCTCTGCTTTAAACTATGGCCTTTTTCTTCAACTTCTTCCATGCTTTCCCCAACACTGAAGTAAACACCTGGAAACAAACTCCAATATTTGAAACAAAACTGTCTGGTACCAGCTCTATAAATTCTTAACTTCATCCCACTCTTGATATACCCAAGTGGCTGCACTTGTGAAGTGGGGCCAACATGTTTCCTTCACCTTTTTTAACTCCCACTCACTCCACCAATCAGCAGGTATGCTGTGACATTCTTGTCGTGACTAAGCATGCATCCTTAACAATAACCATAGCAACCAGACTGAGAAAAACATGGAAAGAAATGATTTCACAAGCCCCCCTCCTCAACAATGCAAAAATAGACACACTGTGAATAACATGAACTATCACACAAGGTCCTCTTCTATTCCATAATGAAATATGCAAGTGGCGACTGTGTGATAAAACATTTATGTTGTATAGCTGCCATCGCCCTCTTGTAATCATCACTTGTGCCTCTACCACTCGTGAGGTTACTTAAGGTCAATGGCAACAACACAACATAAATGCTTTGTCTCAGTTGCCCCACCCCCACATATCCCATATCTATCTACCTATCTATCTATCTATCTATCTATCTATCTATCTATCTATCTATCTATCTATCTATCTATCTTTCTGTCTCTCTCTCGCTCTCTATCTATATACAGTATATATGTTCTTTGCAAAAAACTTCATTAATTCATCAGTTAGGGTTCCAGTGACAAAAGCTGGGAAATGTGGTGTTAGGGTTTCAAACCTCAACAGCCCACCCACACCCTGCATGCACCAACAGGCGTGGGAGGTTCTTGGGGTTGTCAGCCCTAATGCTCACCCCTTTCCATGACTAAATAAGCTGAGATGGGTACAGCATAGGAGAATGGGTTGAGCATTAGAGATGACAACCCCAAGGCACACCCCCACACATGTTGGTGTGTGCAGGGTGTGGGTGGGGTGAAAGGGTTCGAAACTCTAACATCACATTTCCCATCTTTTGTTACTGGAACCCTAACTGATGCATTAACAAAGTTTTTGCAAAGAATTTCCTTACTTTTTGAGATAGTATAATTGTAGCCTTATTTGCTTGTGGTTGCGCAGTGCCCTCCAGATCCTGCACTCCCATCCATCCATAATTTGTGAGACATTATAATTGTATCCTTATTTTCCTGTGGGAACACAGGGCCATCTGGGTCCTATGATCCCATCACTCCATAACAGTATGCATATTTGCATGTGGGAGTGCATAATTTTAGAGATAGTGTAATGGTATCCTTATTTGCCTGTAGGCCCCTGCACTTCCATCAGGTAGTGCGCAGCACCAAATAAACACCTCACACTGGAATGTTCTCCTATACAAAAGATAGCAAAATGTCAAACCAGTGTAAGTCAACACAAAAGCAATATATTTTCATGAAACCAGCAAAAGGCATATCAGTGGGGCAAGCCATTTCTACGCTGAAAATTTAAGCACAAAATTGTAAACTGATTTGTCACAGCAGAGCAACAAATAAATGACTATGTAGACCTCACATTACAATGTTATCCTATGGGAAATGAATCAAAATTTAAACCAGCAGAAATCCAGAGCAAAGTAATATCTTTTCACCAAACCAACAAAAGGCACATCTGTGTTGCAAGCTCCTTTTACCCTGAACATTTCAGACCAAAATCACAAACCATTTTTTTATCATATAAGATTTTATTGAAAAGTTCACAAGACATCACACGTTACATAGAATAATGACCAAAATGTAACAAGCAGCATAATATACAGAGGTGACATCAATACCAAACCAGTACCATAAAGAAGTATGCAGTAATGAGAAACCAGAAGGATGGTGATGACCAAGGGCTTACACTTTTACCTAGAGAGCTAAAAGTGATGAGAAAAGATTATCCAATGTGTTTCAACTTAAGAGTGTGTCGGAGGGTTCCTGGGGGTAGGGGTTTTACACAGAGAAGAGTGAAGATAAGGATCCCATTTGGCCTGGTAAAGGTCCATGTGACCTGCATGAATATAGGAAAGGTGGTCAAGAAGAGCAAGGTGAGCTAGGACCGCATGCCATGAAGGCAAGGGTGGGGTAGCCACTTGGCGCCAGTACATTAATAGCAGTCTTTTGGCTTCTAGTATAGCCAGAGCAACCCAGTCACACTGGGGCTTTGACAAAGTATGTGGGGACAAAGTATCCCCCAAGAAGAGCTTAGGGTATGAAAAATAAATGGGTGATCCCAGCACCTTTGTACAGTCCGAAGCTACTGAGGCCCAGAAAACTGTAAGTTGTGTACAGGACTACACCACATGTAACAGATGGGCCTCTGGTTGTTGGCAACGCCAGTAGTTAGAATGCCCCAAAAGTCCCAAGGAGTGCAAGACCGCCAGGGTGCGATGCCAGAAAAGCAGGATCTTCAACTGAAGAAAGTGAGTCTTAGTGTCCTTGTAGGTTCTGTGGGCCTCCCTAAGATAGCGGGACCAAAGCCTCTCAGAGATATCAAGGTTTAAAATCCTCTGTCATTTCAGGCATGATGAGGCTGTGGGGTCTGGCTGAGAATCTCTCCATGTCCTGTAAAATCTGCCAATCAGACCTCTAGAAGATGGGGATTTATGCAGGGCACTAAGCCAGGCCCATGTATTATCCATCTGCCACTGGTGAGAGAGAGAGACCCAATGGTGCTACAGATTTGCAGACATCACCAGAGGTCCCTGCTTGGAAGGTGGAACTTCTCCTTCGGTTGGTCAAAGGATATCAGTGTGTCAGAATCAGGTAAATACAAGTCTTAAACGTGCCGAATACCTTGCGCCTCCCAGGCGGACCACGATAGGGCGGTACCACCCACACCAATATGTCAGTTGTGCCAGAGGGGGGAGTACCGGACCGGGGGGTCCAAGCTCCAAGAGGGATATGCTAGCGAGACATGAGATGGTGCCAGACCACCCTCATTGCAGCCAGAATTGGGGATAAGGCTGTCTGTGAATGGAGTTTGGGGTAGAGGAGCTCACCCAAATTAGACCCACCGAGCAGGTCAGATTCCAATTGCAGCCAAAGCGGAGGGGGAGAAAGTGATGGAACAAACCACTTGGTAGCTTGTGCCGCCAGGCAGGACAGGTGGTAGCTTTGTAGCCAGGGGACTCCAAGACTCCCCTCTCAACCAATATGCTCTTAACTTGTGCTTACTCCATCTAGAGGATTTTCCCATCCCAAAGAAATCTGTACATGTGCTTCTCTAGGGAAGCAAAAAGCTTGGGCGAGAGACTAATAGGGCAGTTATTAAACAGGTACATGAGTCGGGGCAGAAAAAGAATGCATACTGCAGACACTTTACCAGGCAGAGATAGTTGTAATTTGCGCCATCTCTCTTTCTCAATGTAGAACTGGGACAAAAGGGGGGAGAATTTAGCTGACTCCAATTCGGCCCATCTAAAGGGGATAACAAGACACAAATAGGAGAGCCCTTTTGTAGCCCATGATAGCTCAGTGCCCTGCAGACAGTCATTCGAACAAGCACCATTGAGAGGGGCCAAAATGGTCTTCTTCTGATTCATCTGCAGGCCAGACAGGGTAGCAAACTGCTGTAGCAATGACAAAACAGCTGGCAGGGATGGTTGTGGCTGAGAGAGGGTAAGCAGAAGGTCATCTGCATAGGCTGCCACCATGTATGATGCACCTGCAACCTCAATACTGGTGACATCAGGCAAGGCTCAAAAAGCCCTATCCAAAGGGTCCAAGGCGACCAAAAAAAGAAGGGGAGAAAGATGGCACCCTTGCCGGGTCCTTCTATGAAGTGGAAAAAGGGGGAGAATCGTGGTGTTGGTCAAGATCCCTGCCATTGGGGAATCATATAGGGTGGCCACCCAGTGACGGAACTGAGGGCCAAAACCATAGGAGCAGAGGACTTCATGTAAATAGTTCCACTCAATCGAATCAAAAGCTTTGGTAAAATCAATGGCAAGAGTGGCCATAGGGAGGGAGGACTGGGAAGTAACCCATTTGAGATTTAAAAGCAGTCTGGTATTGTCTGCTCCCAATTTGCCCTGCATGAAGCTGGCTTTGGACCAGGTGAATTATGGAGGCTAGTATATCCAGCAGTCTGATGACCAGGACCTTCACCAGGATCTTAGTGTCCACCAGCATCAGAGAGATTAGGCGGAAGTTAGAACAATTAAGTGGGTCATCGGACTTTTTCGGTAGTAAGGTGATAAGGACCTCCCTCATAGTCGGGGGCAAGGTACCGGTGGTGTGGGCCTCCCGGAGGACCAACAAAAGAGACTGAGTGATCTTGTCCCCCAAAGCATGGTGCAGCTCTACCGACATACCATCAGGGCCTGAGGCCTTGCCCTTGGCCATACGAGGAAAGGCCTGATGCAGTTTGGTAGCAGAAATTGGGGCATCCAGGCTATCAACCTGGGCTGGGGTAAGAGCAGGCTTGCTGAACCCCTGACTGAATTCAGCTAGCCCTTGCTTTAACTGGGAGGGAGAGAGAGAGAGATGAATGCGATTGATACAAGGCTTCATAGAACTGTTGCATGGTCCTGTTAACCTCCAATGGGTCAGAGACAGTCTTACCTGAGAGGGACCGAAGGGCATGGATCTGTGATGATGCTTGCTGTTTGCACAGCTGGAAAGCCAAGAGTCTACCACCTTTTTCACACCCATCTCAGTAGGCATGTTTAGAGTGAAGGAGAAGCCATTTGGCCTTCTGATGGAGAATAGTGTGGATTTGATATTTCAGGCTGACTGTCCATCAAAGAAGAGATGAATCTCTGTGAGGGGCGGGGGAGTCTCAGAACTGAGTTTCTAGGGTGGCAAGCTTAGCAAGAAGGGTCACCAAGGTTGCCTTGCAGGCTTTGGTTTTGGCCGCTGCATATGCAATAATGCAGTCCCAGAGGACTGCTTTGAACGCATCCCAGACCATTCCATGGGAAACCCCGCAGTCAGAATTGAGGGAAAAAAACAGTCTCTGGCTGTATGGGTAATCATCTGGAGGAAATCAGGGTCCTGAAGATACAAAGGGTTGTATCTCTACTGAGTTCAAGAGGGTTGTTTACCATCTAGGATATAGGAGAGGGAAACTGGAGCATGGTCAGAAATCACAATCTGACCAATTTTACAGTTTGAAACCCCGGGAGCCATCGCCACATTGGTCAACCAGAAATTGATCCAGCTATGGGTCTGATGCACCGAGGAGTAGGTGGGGTAGTCATGCCCAGAGGGGTGGTCCCTCCTCTAAATGTCCACCAGACCCCATTCTTCTTATATGTCCTGAAGAGCCCGGTGTGCTTTAGGGCACGCTAGGGGAGTAGGCCTGGATTTATCCAAGAAAATATCCTGGACCAGGTTAAAGTCACCCCCAATCAGAATCGGAATGGAGGCACCCAGTGGGAAGAGGGTAGAGAGAGCCTGGCTCAGGGCCAGAAAGAAATCAGCATGGTACTCATTTGGAACATACACATTGCCAAGGAGCAATTGACCACCCAGGAAGGAAAGTTTGGCCACTACCCATCTCCTTTAGGATTCCTTCCTAACCTCCTCTGCGACCCATGGTGAGGATCCGCGAATCAAAATAGTGACCCCCTTAGTTTTAGATGTTGCAGAACTGGCCAGAACTGTTCTGACCCATGATTTCCCCAATCACAACTCAGATTTATATAGAAGGTGCGTCTCCTGCGGGAGGGCAATGTTCATGTGAATGGGCCGGAAAAACTAAGACTTTGGTCCTTTTAATAGGGTGGTTGAGCCCCTTCACGTTCCATGAAATGAACTGGGTGCCAGGAGTGGAGGGGTTCAACATAACTACAAATTAAGGTATATAGAATATAGAGGGTACTTACTCAGATCAAATCGAGAGACACTGGATGGGAAGGGAACACAATTGGAGGGAGGTCTTCCCTGAGAACACAACTATCAGAGAGCAGTAATCCCAAAGAGAAAGTGTAAGCCCCAATACAAGCCAAACAGGGTGATTACACACTCAGTACGAGCTAGAAAGAGCAAAAACAAGAGAGAGAATATCAGTACAATACAAGAACCAAAATAAGCATAACTCACGTATGTGAACAACTTTTGGCATAACGACTAAGCTAAAGCTCAACAATATGAACTATCCACAAAGAAATTAACACAAGCATAAACACGCAAAGGATTCAGAGCCAAAGCGAATGAGGGTAACTGCAAGCAGCTATCCTCAGCTACGTAAGCTCAGAAAACCCAGTTGGGGGAAGTACTGGAACCAGCAGGGAACGAGTTCTCCTAGCCTGGATACATTACCCAGGTCAGGCACTGGGACAATGGGAAGAGACAGGACAAAAGGTATAATAGTGAGGGGGCGGAAGCAGGGCTGGGGATGGGGAGGGGTAGTTATGGGAGGGAGGGAGGAAGAGAGGGGAAAGGATGGTGGGGAAGGGAAACAAAGGGTGGACGGGTACCCTCTTACTGTCTCAGTTATTGACCACTGGGAACCAGCACATGGTAAGGAACACCCTATGGTTAGAGGTGCAACCAAATGAAGCAGGGGGGCATAGAAAACATATAAACAGCAATTCAAGTTCCCCTAGCTGAATCTAATAGTTGGGATTCCCCGTCCTCATACAGAGGAAAAATGGCTTCCGCAGCCACAGCACCTCCCCACCATAGATGGATTTTCAACCCCTGGTGTATGTTGCTGGCCAATAGGAAAAAACATGCATTACAGTCCAGGTCTTAAGTGGGAGAGCCTTTGGCCAGCTGGGGGGAGCCCTGGGGGACTTTCTCAGAAGACGGCCCCTTTGAAGCAACAGCCACTGCATAGCTAAGCAAACCAGGTTTCACTGATACAGACAAGTCCACAGCTTCCACCAGTGAGGAGTCAGGGAAGTCAGCCCAATCAGAGGGAAGTGCAGTGTCCATCACCAAGGGATCCTCTGGAGTAGTTGACGCATTGGTAGAGGTAAAATAGTCTTCATCCCTAGATATTTTGGCAGGAGAAGCACTCAAATGAAGATCTGGAGTTGGACAGCAACCACTTCTGGCGCACTGTCGGGGCTTGGGACTGGAATGGAAATGGCACTAGGACAGCTGCTGAGATGCTGAAACAGGAATAGAGGCTGCAGACTGGTGGGAGAGCTGAGCATCAGCTGCCAGAGCAGACTGCTTGGGGGAGCTCTGAGCGAGTGGTACCTGTCCAACAGAAAATCTGCCCCCTGGAGCACACTGCCCCAGATTTTGGCTCCTGGATTAGGGCTGAGCTCTGTCTAGTTCCCAGAGCTTCCTGGGACTTGTAGTCAGGGAAGCTCTGGGATACTCAACAAGAAGTTACCTTCCATCTTTTGAGACAACAATTTGGTGAGTCCCTTAAATTTGAAGTGAAACTCATGCTGGTAATGAAAGGTAATGCAGGGTAGAGCGAGTGTTGCTCTAGCAACAGTTGCTAGAGCAACAATCTCTCTGCCCTGAGTTACCTCTCTGATGCTGCCGACCCCCTTGCTCTGCACTAGCTCTCCACTTGCTTCAGACGGCAGCTTTTTTACAGTATTTTAAATTAAAATAACCTGAAGTGCACAGTTTGTTTGGTTTTCTGGTACAGAGTGTGACTTAATTTCCTTGGCTGCATATTATTTATCACTTTTGACCACGCTCGGTCACGCTACATGTCACTGATAAAATTCAAAGTGCTGTCTACCACTCACTTCAGCTGGCTTCTTCTTTTAGAGAATTCTCAAAAATAACATAAAATACAGTTACTTTGGTTTTTTAACAGCGAGGGACTTGCTTTCAGTGTCTGTCTGCATATTAGGTACTATTACTGACCACGCTCATTTATGATACATATCACTAATAAAAGTGAAAGTGCTCCCCACTCGTTTTCCTCCCTGTAAAGAGGACGACTTTATTCTAAGAATAGTAAAGGAAAATAAATAGAAATATAAACCTCTTTTTTATTAGTCAGTCTTACTTTGAACTTTTGGCAGCAATTCATTTACCAGGGGCAGTTATAATTTATGTTGGTAGCAGTCTGAATGTACCACTTGTATGCATGTGGCTGCTTATCTGTGGTAGGTGTGGAATTTTCTCACTACTGGTGAGAAGGTTTTGAAGGATAAAAAGTAGTTCAGGCGTGCTGGGAGGTGCGCGGTCGTTGAGAAATAATGCACGGTCATGTGATGCATTCTGTCCAGTCATGTTAGTGGAATTTCTATGATTTTACCTACCTATTTTATAAATATATGGGATATGCCAAGGCCCCATGGTCTGAGTGTAGTTTGACCATATGACATTATGAATGGTGGAGCCTCGAGTGATGTTATAGGTAAAACTTCACAAGTGAGATATATCACAGATATTTTCCATAGGGCCATGGCATATTTGTGTTATGCAAGGCATTATCTCTAGAAGTTGACAGCAGATAAGGACAGCAAGGCCCATCCAGTCTGCCCATTTTTTTTCTACCTTATAAATGTGCCATCAACCATTGCTCTGTCAATGGCCTATCTATTCATACTAATCTGTATTGCTCCCTTATGCCTATCCCATGCCTGTTTGAAGCCCTGCACTGTATTCATATCCACCACTTGCTGAGGTAAGCTGTTCCATGCATCCACTACCCTTTCTGTGAAAAATAACTTCCTCACATTACCCCTTAATCAGCCTCCCTCTAATCTCATGCTGTGTCCTCTTGTCCTACTATTTTTCTTATATTGAAACATGTTAGACTCTTTCACCTTGTTAATGCTTTTAAGGTGTTTGAATGTTTCGACCATATCGCTCTCTCTCCCTTTGCTCTAGGGTATACATATTGAGCTCCATTAATCTGTCCTCACATGTTTTCTGATGCAGTAACTGCACCATTTTGGTTGCCCTTCTCTGGACTGTCTCAATTTGAATAATGTCCTTGTGAAGGTGTGGCATCCAGTACTGCACACAGTACTCCAGATGGGGCCTAACCAGTGTCTTGTAAAGAGGGATTATTACCTCCCTCTTCCGGCTTGTGATACCCCTACTAATACACCCTAACATCCCCCTAGCCTTACTTACTGCTTTAGTGGTCTGCTTGGATGATTTCAGGTCATCGGTGATGATGATGATGCCCAAATCTCTTTATTCCCTTGTGACTACCAGCAACTCCACTCCCAGCCTATAGGTGGCTTCAGGGTTTCTCTTCCCTATGTGCATGCTCTTGCACTTCTTTGCATTAAACCCCATTTGCCACTCTTCCAGCCATTTTGTTAGTTTATCCAGATGTCTTCTCATTCTGCCCACCCAATCTGGATCATCTACTCTGTTACAGATTTTGGTGTCATCTGCAAACAGACAGACCTTACCCTCCAGTTCATCTGCAATGTCACTAATGAAAATATTGAAGAGGACTAGCCCCAGGACTGATCCCTGAGGTACCCCACTTGTGACTTGCATCTCTTCTGACTGTATACTGTTTACCACCACTCTCTGTTTTCTGCCCATCAATCAGTTTGCCACTCAGTTGACCAACTTCTGACCCACCCCGAGCCTACCCAGCTTATTAATCAATCTTCTATGTGGAACAGTATCGAAAGCTTTGCTGAAGTCAAGGTAGGCGACATCAACTGATCCCCCTTTGTCCACAACTCTGGTTACCCAGTCAAAGAAATCTATGAGATTAGTTTGACAGGACCTTCCTTTTGTAAACCCATGCTGTCTTCGATCCTGTACTCCTATGGATTCCAGGTGTTGCACTATCCTTTCCTTAAGGAGTGCCTCAATAATCTTGCCCACTACTGAGGTAAGACTGACTGGACTATAGTTCCCTGCCTCCTCCCTGCTACCACTGTTGTGGAGCGGGATCACATGAGCCCTTCTCCAGTCTTCTGGTACCTCTTCTGTGCTCAGAGACTCACTAAACAGTTCTGATAATGGCTCTGCTAGTTCCACCCTTAGCTCCTTTAGTACCCTGGGATGAATGCCATCAGGTCCCATTGGCTTGTCCACCCTGAGCTTACCGAGCTCTTGTAGGACCCTTTCTTTTGTGAAGGGACTAGTGCTCACCTCCCCACCCGCCCCGTGTCCATGATCCTGAGCTGTGGGCCCTGCCCTACCTTCTCTTCAGTAAATACTGAGCAGAAGTATTTATTTAGGATAGATGCTTTTACATTGTCGTCCTCCTCACATGCCCCCTTATCTCCTTTGATCTTAACAATACCCCCACTGGACTTTCTCCTTTCACTAATGTATCTATAAAAAGTCTTGTCACCTTCTTTTACTGTCTGTGCTAGTGTTTCCTCAGTTTGGGCCTTTGCCTGCCTTACTGCCTTCCCTGCTTCCCTTAAGGAAGTTTGGTATGCCTCCCTATCTTCATCTTGCTGTGTTCCCTTATATTTCCTGAAAGCCAGCCTTTTGGCTCTGACCTTTTCTGCTACTGTTTTTGAGAACCTACATGGTTTCCTTCTTCTTTTGCACTTCCTTTTTTCTCTAACACAATGGGATATGGCTTCAAGTATTGCATCCTTAGTGCTTGCCCACTTTGCTTGTACCCCCTCACCTGTATTTCTTTTTGCCAGGGCTAGCTTAACTCTGTTGGACATCTTATCAAAGACAGTTCCTCTGAAGTCCCATATTTTTGCCTAGGAATGAGATGATTTAGTTGTAGTGGCCAAATTGAACCATACCATGTGATGGTCACTGGCCCCCAGGTGACCTTCTACCTGGAGATCTGTGATCCTTTCCTGGTTAGTCAGTACTAGATCTAGGATAGCCCTGTCTGTTGTTGTACCAGTTGTTTGAGGACTTCCCCCTGCAGGAAATCCATCATGTGTCTAGTTCTGGCAGATGTTCTTGCTGGTATTGACCAATCTGTATCTGGCATGTTGAAGACTCCCATTATCAGAACCTCCCCTTTAGCTTTGTATATCTTCTAATAGTAATGTGTCTATGTCCTCCCCCTCGTCTGGGGGCCTGTAGACAACCCCAGTTCTTATGGCTGTCCCATTTCCTGTTTCCAGGGTGACCCACAGTTCTTCTGGCTTCTTATGTGTATTCTGAATTTCTGTAGCTTTGATATTTTCATTGACATACAGGACCACTCCATCCCCCCCCCCCCTTTTTGCAGCTCGGTATCTTCTGAACAGTACATAACCAGGTACTGAAGTCTCCCAAGTGTGGTTACTGGTAAACCACATCTCACTAATTGCTGCTATGCCCAGTTTAGCCTCTGTCATTATTGCCTGCAGGTCTGGGATCTTGTTTCCCAGACTGTGAGCATTTGTGTACATGATTTTCCATTGGCTAGATTTCGGTGTGTTAGTTGTTGGGCGAGTTCTGGCATTTCCCCTGTGCGTCGGATGGGGAGCCAGACCTTTCTCCTTACCTGGTGATGCAAATGAACTGCAAACATGCTGAACTCCTGTTTGACCACTAGCTGGGTGGGAGGGGTGTTCTTCCCATTTGACGTATGGCATGCTGCACCCCTCTCCCCATTTGCTAGTTTAAATATTCTGCAAACATGTCAGACTTCTGCCCCAATGCACTAACTCTCTCCTTAGACAGATGCAGTCCATCATATTTAAAGAACTTTCGCTGACAAAACTGTTGCCAGTTCCCTACAAATTTGTGTCCTTTTTCCCGGCACCAGTCTTTGAGCCACATGTTTAGCTCCCCATCTCCCCTTCACTGACCTTCGGTCCATCTGCCCCATCTCCCAGACTGGCAGGATCTGCGAGAAGGAGATGCCAGATGAAATGGATGATAGTTTGTCACTCAGCCTGGTCAGGGGTTCCTTGGTCTCCACAACTGACCAGCTGGTGAGATCATTAGTCCCTATGTGTACTAGGACATCAATGTTTTCTCCTACTTCCTGAACAATTTTAGCAACGCGGTCAGTGTCTCTCCACACTGATGTACCTGGGAGACATCTGAGCATTACCCCTGGCTGGAGATAGGTATCAATATACCTGGGAGACATCTGAGCATTACCCCTTGCCGGTTTTAAGTGTGTTATTTCTTTTGATGCCACTTTTTATGTTAATTCTGTTTTCAGGTGGCTGAGCAGCACATAATGCACAAGACACTATTGCAGGTGTCAGTGCATCACGGTGTCCTTTGGTGCTGCACTAGAGAACTCTTGGTTTGTGGTACTGCAGTGAATGGATGCAGGTTATGAAGGATGCTGGGGGATCAATGGTGGTTGTTGGTAGGGAGTGCACTGCTGTGCCAGTTTGAGAGATTATGAGTGCTTGTTGGGCAGACAGAGGGAGCTATAAAAGCTGATGATGTTGTTGGGGGTGTTCTTTTGCTGGGCAGTGGAAGCCGGTAGTCAAGGACAGTAAAGAAACTTTTTTTGGTATAATTCTTATTTAGAGAAAGACTTTTCACACAGGGGGAGAAAGTGAAAATTATTTGCATGCAGCATTGAAATAATGAATCTGTGAGAAGGTGCTAGTGTGCAATTGAGCAGCCGAAGTCTAATCATGCTGCTCATGCTGCCAGTTCCAACCAATATCTACCTGTATTGTGGATACATTTTGGCATGGGGGACCTAGAGTGAGATATCCACACTCGAGGTCAGACCGCCCACTAGATATCACAACTATTTGCCAGAATTTATCCTTCAGGGCATGGCATAAATTTATATAGATACATGTGTATAGGGGATATGACATGGCCAGGCTGAAGATATTGGGCTAAATTTTCAAAAGGCAATGCAGGGCTTGCATTAAGCCCTGCATTAAACCTGTTGTTTGACACAGCTGCACCAAACATCATTGCTGCAGCTGCATCTGATTTTAGTAGGTCAGGCACAGTTGTAACACTTTACTCAATTTATAGCAGCTTGTGCCAAATATTTGGCACAAGCCCCATAAAAAGGGAACCTGGGATTGCTGAAAGCTAGACCAGAAAAAGTTGGCCTAACTTGAGGCAATTGGTGCATGGGATAGAAAATCCCAATCACCGCCTGGAAGAATGCCACAAGCCCCATGTGCCATTTTTTGGTGCAACCGATGCTTGTGCCAATCGAGAGCCTTTGAAAATCCAGCCCATTATAATTATCTTCATGAGAGACAAATGATATTATTATATCTCATGACTGGCAAAGGCACAAGTGAGATGTCTTAAACCTTGCTGTACTGCGGATGTGTATACACGTCCTAAAAACCTATATGTTCTAAATCTTCTGGCAGCCTAATGGGTAATATCATTGGATTTGAATGAATATAAATATATCGTCAGTCTGGCCATATCATGTTCTGTTTATATGTGCATATGGTTTAGGATAAATATGATTGGGACTGTGTAAAAAAGTATTTGTGACTTTGGAATGTATAGCTAACTTTTGGCTTCTTTCACATTGACAGTAATTGTGAGTGGTTTCTGTGACTTACTGCAGTACCACTATTTAGACTTCCAGGGGAGCCATGGGCAAGAGGCCTTGCTGGTGAGACCTCTTCTGAAGAAATCATCACTCAACCCTGAAGTCCTGGTGAATTATAGACCTATCTCCAACCTCCCATTTCTAGGGAAGGTTGTCGAGAAAATAGTGGCTCTGCAGCTCGAGGCACACCTCGTGGCTTTTGACATATATGAGGCATTCCATTCCAGCTTCAGAGCCAGGCATAGCACAGAAATGGCAATAGTTCTGGTGCAGAATGACCTCCTTCTCAGGGTGAGGGATAGAGAAGAATGGTCAATTCTCGTTCTACTCAATCTAGTCTCAGCATTTGACACCGTGGACCACATAGTGCTATTGCATCACCTTAGAGTGCATTGTGTACTCACTGGAATAGTCACCAAATGGTTTGAGTCCTGTTTCTCTGACAGGAGGCAAAGAGTAGTGATGGGAAATTTATCCTCCTCCTTGTGACCCCGTCATATGGAGTACCTCAGGTCTCATTTCTCTCGCCAATGTTGTTCACAGTGTACATGCTGCCCCTGTGGGAGCTCATTAGACAATACAGGCTGGGTTTTCACTGTGATGCAGATGACACCCAGCTAATTATATAAATTGCCCCTGGAACTGGAAATACCATTGACATCCTGAATAAATGCCTGGCCAAAATTCAGGATTGGATGTTCTTGAACTGGCTGAGACTGGTCCCTGATAAGACGGAAGTGCTGGTGATTGAGCCTGGTAGTTAGTGTGATGCGGATGCCTCCAGAATGGTGAAAGCCTTGGTCCTGGGTTCCACCCATTGATGGCCTCCTCTCATGGTGAAGAATTTGGGTGTCATCCTTGATGACAGGTTGACTCAGGAAGCCCAGGTGTCATCTGTTGTCAAGAGTGGATTTTACCATCTAAGGAATGTTGCCTGAATTAAATCCCTGATTCCATCTGAGGGCCTGCTTTCACTAGTACATGCTTTTGTGACTTCCAGGTTGGACTACTGTAATGCTCTATACCTCAGTGTCAACAGATGGACTCTCTGCTGACTGCAGCTAGTGCAGAACACAGTGGCCAGACTGCTGGCGGGTCTGCCAAAAACCTGCCATGTGACCTTGGTCCTGCGAGATCTGCACTGGCTGCCAGTCAGGAGAAGGATCCTCTTCAAGGTGGCTTGCTTACCTAAAAGCCCTATATGTACTGGGACTTGGTTATCTGTCTGATCTCCTAACTCCAGCCATCCAGGTACACTCCCTCTGCTCCTCCATCGAGGTTCTCCTGGCGATTCCGAGGGACAGGCAATAGACCTCAGGGGATCATTCCTTCCAGGTTGCCAGCCTGGCCCTCTGGAATTCACTGCCAAGATCTATAAGGGAGGCCCAAACAGTGGAGGCATTCAAGGGGGCCTAAAGAACCTATCTGTTTAAACAAACTTTCCATGACAGTTTATAACTTAATTTTAAAACCTTAATTTTAAATTCTGTTTTATAGAAAATTTGTATGCTGATACTTAATGTTTGTTCTTATAAATGGTATACCCTGCTTGAATTGTAATGTCACCAAGAGCCTCTGGGATTGGGTGCCACGATAAAATAAAAACTTACTTACTATGTGTCATGAGTGCCTCACCTGAGGCACAAACCTTAAAAATCCTCCATTTTTGAAACTGTACAAATTGTGGCTTTTTTTGTTATTTTTCATTTATCTTTGTTTAGTACTAATAAAGTCTGCTACAAAGCTGATCAAAATGTATTTTTTCTGTCAGATTCATCATTTGAAATTGAACCTCATTTTAGAATGACAACCGTGCAGGTAGCCGCCACGACCAGCCATGATTCTGTGATGATATAGTAGAAATTCCCTCAAATATTACAAGGGGTAATGGGGGTAAAGACAAACATAGAACATTTACAACATAAATTGGAGCAAATGTCCATCAGGGTCTCAGACAATGAGACCATTCTAAGGCACTTGGATTGGCACTCTGATGACTGGAACAATGTCATCCTGGGGCTTACAGCTGAAATCACCCTCCTATGGGAAAAAAACTGGAGAACCTGAAGTGCAGGAGCAGATGCAATACTATTAAAATTATTAGGGTTCTAAATACACTTATATTCTATCTGACACTGAGTGTATTAAAAACACTTTTCATCTAACTAGTGTTTCAGTTTCATTTCCATTTAGTAATTTCAGATTGAAGAACATTTGTACCATAGAAGACTAAAGACATGTGAGCAGATCTATAGGCATTTTAATACAGTTTTAAATGCAATAATATTATTCTGAATGTTGTATTGCGTTATAAAAGTGGTTTTACAGTTGTACATCCAAAGGTGTTATCCCCATGTCAGGATTGTTGCATCTGTTTTGTTGGTGAGACTGTTGAAACTTAATAAAAACTATTTAAAAAAATAAAATTGTTGGGGTTCCACAGGGTTCCAATAAAAAAAAATGTCTGTGACTTTGTACAGCACTTGCTTTCTGGGCTGTTGGACATTCCTGGAACAAACTAACAAACTCAGAGCAACCCTGGCTGGCTTCTCATCCCAAGCTGGGAGAAAAACCTAGACCCATCCTGGCATTAGTTTTAAAATTCTCGGTCAAAAAGAAGCTAATGAAACTGGCCGGGAGAAAGGCCTCCTGAAATAGCATGACCACACCATCTCCCTATACCAAGACTATTCCCCTGGAGTTAAGAGGATGAGAGTAGCCTTTACCCTTATGAGGCAAGCACTTCGGAAGCCTGGAGTTAAATACTGCATGGCATACCCTGCTATATTCAAAATGGATAGAAATGGGGTATCCCACGAAGTCACCTGCCCTGCTGAGGCAGCCATCTTTTTTCAATGATCCTGGAGGGTCCAGCTTCAAGCCTTTTAACTGCCCATCAAGTTGATCAGTCTGAAAAAGGAGGTGCTCAGATTGAAACTTTGACTACTTCCCAATGAACACAGTGGCTTTCTTGCCGGCTCCTTCAATCAGTACCACTGCCAATGAACAGTGGCAGTGTAAGTGAAATAAATAGAGGCAGGTCACACAGGCTACCTTTGACAGATTGCAATCCTCCAACCAGCAGCATAGTAGCTGCATTATTGGGTCCCTGGCTTCAACTCGGAGCTCCAGCTCACCCAGCGTTACCCCTTCAACAGGGTGTCTGTTGCCACATCTTAAAGATAATGCTACTGCCCACATTGCCTCACAATACTTAACATTAACTGCCATTTCCTGGGATGACATACAGTAGTACAGACACAGGAACCTTGTAGACACCTGAGGCCTCTGCCCCCTTCCCCCAGGCACCAGCTGTCAAAGCCGCCTGCAACCTAAGCTACTGCATCCACAGTTTTTCTCCTGTCTTATGTGGATTAACTAAGTGAAGTTCTGTTGACCACCAGCACCGGCTGCCCCCCCCACACCATCTCTTTGTCTGACTGCTACACCCACCCCAGGTCCTATGTTGAGGGTCACTAGAGAATCACAGTATGCAACAGTTAACAGTATGTACTTTCAATTGCCTCCCCCACCTGCCATATGGCTACACAGGTATGACCAGTCCAACTGATTCTTGCTCAATGGACTTTACCCACAGCAGCTGCAAATACCATTCACTGACCTAGCAGTTGGTGAAACACAATGAACCGGCATGCTGTGCAAAAACAAGAACTATGTCTGCCCTAGATGCTATCCCTTTGACAGGTGGGGCTGGACTCTTCCACATGTGCCTTTTAATTTCTTTCTGACTTTGGTGCAATGTCCATGTGTTATGGGAAAAGGTTATGTGAGCTGAAACAAAAAAGATAGCATGCTTTACTTTGTAAACTGTGATCAGTCTCCTGTTGTTGAAGTGGTTATTTGCAGTCCCTTGTTTATACCATCTCAAATCCCACCCCTGACCCATTTATATTACGGCCACCATTATGTTGGCAGCCACTTATTCCCTTCTAGCAATAAACTCCATCCCATATTTTTATTGTTAGCACTGCTACCTAAATTTTTCGCACACCCCTCTGTTGTCTACCACCAACATCCCCGAGTCTGTTCACATCTGGTGCCACCTCACTTGAGGAAGCCTACCCCATGCCCTCCACCCTTGCTGGTGAGCACCCCCTGCTCACGTTCCATCTCTCCACTCCCTCAGGACCCCTGAGCTTCTCCAGAGGGAAACCCGCATGACTGAAGGTAAATTTGTTTCTCTTTCTTTGTCAATATAGCCATGCAGCAGTTGCCCCTGCATCAGGCTTCAATGGACCTCATGACTAATTTCCCTGCAGTATAGTGTTGTAGTTAAGAACACTGAGCTACACACCTGGAGATCTGTGTTTGAGTCCCATCATCCCCCACTTGCACACTGTGTGACCCTGAGCAAGTCACTTAACTACCTAGTGCTCCCAGGTTGCACCTGGAGAAAAGCTCCAATTTAGTGTGCCTTTCCTGATTAAACCATTTCCCCTTCCCTTCCCTAGTCTGAAACCTGAGCTGCTATTGCACACTCTAGACAAGCTGTAAAGTTCTGAAGCAGCTGGCCCTTGGTGCTGCAGCATGACAGTCACTCATCCCTATCCCATGACAAGGGTTAGGATGCCACATGACTATCAGTTGGTTGCCTTCTTCCTCCATTAATCCCATGACATGCAGCTGCTTTCTCTTGACACTCTTTTAGTGCTGTATCTCTGCCTGGTTTCTATTCTTCTTCTTCCCTTTGGAGCAGCCTATTGGATGCCAACTGGTCAAACTCTGCTTCAGTGCCTGTGCTTGCTCTCAAGGCCATTGCCCACCATGATTGCTATGTCAGCCAGTCTGCCCTGCCAGCTCCATACTGTGGCCCTTGTGCTTCTAATTATGTTTCATTTATTGGAGGACTGCTTATTAGGTTGCACGAAGGTGCTGCACTTACAATAGTGCCAGTCAAATGCAGATGAGGCTGTAGTATTCCTGCCTCTGCACTAGACACTCTGGGTTTCCTCGGTAATCTCTCAGGTGCTGGAACCATAAACGTACAATGGGGGAAGGGGGAGTCCTATGGCACTCAAGGAGGCTGGCCTCACAGTGTTCCCTGATAATCTGGGGTGGCCAGTAATGACACTCCTTCCTCCACTTAGCTAGCAATACCTCACATAAACTGAAGGTAATTCACACATTATCAATCATGAAAGTCTGAAACGTGGCAGGTACTGTGGCTGGCAGGTACAAGGTATGAGCAATGGCTCATCTATTACTCTTCACTCTCTGTGCTCACCCCCTTACCTGTCTCCCTATTCCACCGTCTACTCTTCTTCATAATTCCTCCCCAGCCACCGATGGAGGAACTGGGCCTTCTTAGCTGCCTACAATGCTTGGCCACTCTGTAGCTAGTTGGCCCGAGCCCCATGTACAGGAGAAATATGTCTCAATGCTTGGCTGCTTACTCATGGCTAACCTACTTAATGAAAAGGATAAAACCTCTTCCATGTCGAAGGAGGCAGCAACCTGACTTCCTAGGCATTTATGTCATCTGCTTTGGGTCTGATAGCTGCTTCAAGGAGGTACCCATCCCGCTAAAGCCTCTGTCATTATCAGTACCCCAATTTCAGATCATTTGTATGTTTCTAATCACAGTGTTCTTATGAAACCATTTTTTCATCTGTTGTATTTGCTATGTTTAGCTTCCTGTTATCTGTGCATCTCCTAATGTATACTGCTATTACAGAATGTACTGTTTAGAGATTCTCTAGGTAAATGTTGCGTAAAGTGTTTAAAACCATTATGATTTCCAAACTTGCACTCCTGGGTTTACTTTTTATTTTATTTTATTTATTTATTTCAGATTAGAATTAATACCTTTGAGACATTGGCTCATTTACAAATGCTCCAAGTCAGACGATAATACATGTCATAACAGGTCATTAAAAGGTACATACAAGTGAAGACACTAATTAACATCAGGGTTATAAGTGCAGTTACATCACATACAGGGATACAAGGACAGCAAGTAATAGTGCAGGTCTTCACTTGCAGAATAACCCTCAAAAGCAACACTACAAGAGTGTGGTCCAAAGCTTAGTAGACATCAAGGAGTAACCAGAGACAAGAGAGCCCCAGGCTGCTGGTGGGGATGGGGCAATTAGGTGCAGCCAGGCATGACTTTGTCTGTTGAGAGGTGGAGGGGTTGAGGTAGGGGAGGGGCAGGAGGGGAGATGGGGAAGGAGCAGCAGAAAGGGGGTCTAAGTGCTAGGGTGGGAGGAGTAGGGGGTAGGTGAAAACACCAGAGGGGTGGTATGAGGGGGAGATGAGAAGGAGGGTAGGGTGCAGCAGTCAGTAGGAGCATTTATGTATTTATTTATTTGCTTTTGTTTACCGGGTAAGGCACACTAGACAACCAAGTGCCTATTTTCAGGTGCAACCCGGCATGGTACAGGGGATATGAGGAAAGATGATGGGATTAGGTAGGACGGGGGCAGGACCGATTGCTGGCAGGAGTTGTCTGCTAGCAATATTATTGACAGTCATTTTTGTTGGCAAGGTGAGACCAAAGCCCTGTCTTAAATTGGCTTAGCCTAGTACATATGACTAGGGCAGCAGGCAGGTCATTGAACAACTTTGGGCCAGCAGTAGGAGAGGGATCTCTGAGCCAGGGTAGTTCGCTTAAAGGGTACTTGCAGCCCTCCCTTGGTTGCACTTCTAGTGCTGATGGAGGGTTGTGCATTTTCAAAGAGTGCAGATGTAGACTCAGGCATGAGCCTCAGCATAGCTTTTTTTGCTAGCAAGCAGGCCTGTTATTGAATCCTGAGATGGAGGGGGAGCTAGCTGGTTTCCTTGTATAGAACACACAAATGTGTGATGGCGAGCACCCAAGACCAGTTGGCAAGCCTTGTTAAGAAGGGTTTTGACCCTCTATAGCACTATGTCAGAGCTAGCCCTGTAGATGACAAGTCTGTAGTCCACTGAAGAAAGTACTGATCAGCATGTGACAAGTTTTAGTGTGCCCGGCATCATGGAAGTCTGGTGTCAGTAGCTACCACAGATTTTTTTGCTCTTCTGTTTTTTTAGGTATCATTATTTAGGACTTCATCATCCTGCCCTATACACCCATCCCCTCTGGTAAGTCTCCTCAATCCCTCTATCAGGTGGCAGCCCACTTCAAGTGCACCACCATACCTTATCGGGCACCAGCTGCCTGGGAGGCTTTCTGTTACCCTACCTAATGCCTGCCCATACTTTTTTGGAGGGACTATGCTTACATACTACCTTAGCCACTCAGGCATATTCTTCTCCTTAGTCAAATGGCTGTAACTACAGGGACAGGCAAAAAGTTATCTTCCTGGAACATCCAGGGCATAACCTTGCTTATTAAGCATGAACAGTTCCTCATCCATTTAAAAAGGGAACATTGTGACATCATCCTCATACAACAAACCCACCTTTTACCTGCTGAGACACAGAAACTTCAGAGGGGCTGGGTGGGCCAGGTTTTGGGTAGTTCATATATGACTAAAGTCAGAGCAGTGACGATTCTCATTCATAATAGACTTCCCATGCAAGTGCTCTCAGTGTCATCAGAAGTCAAGAGTGCCATTGGGTTTTGGCTCGGCTGCAGATTGATGACCAGATTCTTCTGCTGGATAATATCTATGCCCCAAATGAAGACACTAACTCAGACTTCCTGTGTTGCAGCAGATGGCAGTGGTTGCAGGACGGGGAGCTTTGCGATGGATCACAATTAATCTTGGCCACAGCTGAGCAAACTCCCTTAGTTTTGCTACCTAACCAGTATATTTTTACTTGAACTTTCTTTTGGAGCTAGCTTCTGCTTAATTTGCTTTTCAAATGATAGCGGAGCAAGTTTTTCCTGAGGTGATGCAGTTAATCCCTTTGCCAGTGAGCCCAGAGCTGCCACAACTGCCTGTCTCAAAACAGTCTTGGGAACAGAAGTCCAATTCCTACATGCAGGAATTTGCTTCTACTAAATTATTTTGGTGGAGCTGGTTGCTGACATGATGTCCATTCACCTGTCAGTGGAGTCTCTTTTGACCTGAGTTGTGGATGTGGACGCCTAGGTCAGCTCTTCAGAGGATCAGGCATAGGTGGAGGAATAGGACATAGTGACTCTTAGGAGGTGGATGATGAAGTTGCAGGATAAAACTGATGACTTAGGAACAGGAGCAGAAGGAATAATCTGCTCCTGATTGGCTTAGGATATAGGCCCACAAGACAAATATTAATGCGTAAAAAGATTGTCCAAACTCAGAAGGGGGTCTAATGATGCTCCTGATTGGTATTCCAAAAGGTGCAGCGAGTACAAGCCTTGTTCAATTTTTTAATGATCTGTTTTGCCAGCTAGCTGGGCATCTAGGATCTGGACAGAGTTATGCCATTGAACGTACCCATAGGCCCTCCATTCAGTCCCACAACCTGGTTAATGACCTAGGGCACTGATTTGCCACCTGCTAAACTTCCAAGACAAACTGAAGATTCAGCAAGCCTCCAGAGTGCACCCAGTCCTTTACTGGCAGCAGCATAATTATTTTAGTTTTAATGATTTGAGCCAGCATGTCTGTGAGAAACAAAGGGCCTATAAGAATATCAAGCAGTGGCTCCATCAAGGAGGCATCAAGTTTAGAGTGCAGTTCCTGGCTGAATTGGTCCTGACACTTCCACATGCTACCTTCAGCTATAACTCCGTAGACACCAATCTGCAACACCTCTCAATGTGCTCCTGGACTTATTTTCCAAACCCAGCAGCAGCCATCGTTGGAGAAAACAGATCAGTAATTATGGCTTTTTTTCCTTCACTGAGATACCATGGCTCTGTCTGCCTTTTGGGGGTTGCCCTGGCTTGTTATTACCGTGCTGTGCCATTGGCTGCTTTGTCTACCTGCCCTAGTTCTGCATCAGTGTGCTTCTTTTTACAGCTCTTTGTTTCTCCCTGGAGCCAATATAAGAGGATGCGGCCATGTTATTCTCAGTATTTAGATGGACGTGTCTTTGCTAGGCTTCAGGGTAAGAGTGATTGGGCTTACCAACTGTTTTGTAGTTTTGCTGTTTTAATGGTTGTTATTTGATGTAGCCCATATAATTCCCGCTGCAGTTTTTAATTTCACTGCACCATACTGGACCAGGTCTCTGACTTTTAATAGGGACCCACTGATCGGATTTGCCTTGATAGTTTAAACTTTCTGTATTACCTTTTGGATTTGCACAAAGACTTTAGTCGACCATTCAGTTTTGGGTATTTACCTAACTTGATGCTGTGCATGCAGTGCGGGGTGTGGGGTGTTGCCTTGTTTCGATATTATATAACTTTGTTTAAGCTTTGTCAGATTTGTTGGATGTGATTTTTTGAATTCTGTTTTCTTGAGCTGTGGTTATGGAGAGGGGAGTGGGAATGTTCATTGATTTGTTACAGTGCGGGGTTGCCTTGATGTTTTTTCATTTTGGGATAGCTATATTTGTAGTGTTCAAGTGCATTTCCAAGTGCATTTTCTATGCGGCTCCTGTCACTTCCACCTGTCCTTGGTCTACTCCTTGTTGTAAATTTTTTCATTCTCCACTTCTGATTGACAGATGGGGGTCAAAGGGGAGTCTCTGAGATTATTCCATTATTGTTGCTTTTGGGGGTCCTTACAAGTAAATTTTTTTTGTGATTTTAGTCAGACTGTGATTCTTTTTTTGTATCATGAGCCATGAAATAAGTTATAATCTTATAAAAAGAACATTTCTCCAACAGTTAAGTGCTGAATCCAGCTAACAGGATCCCTATGACCAACATACATTTATGTGTTGGTCTCCCCCTACCATGCCATATCTGTGGCTTTCATCCTTTTTTATGATGGGAAATTCCTTTTTTGTTTGCCACCATCTTTTCCTGGTGTCTAGTGGCACTTTCAAATCTCTGATTGCTGTCTCTGATGTGTGTAAGGCTTCTCTGGTGTCTAGTGGCACCCTCCACCCCTCTGATCATTATTCCCATAATCTGGAAAGGTTCCTTAGTGTCTAGTGGCACCCTCCATGCTCCATGATCACCTTCTGCCCCGAGCAACGCCTCTAGGTCTCTTCGGCGGCACTACCAGCAGCTGCCTCTGACACATTGGACTCTTCCAGACCAACCTCCTGGTTCCGCCGCCGAGATCTCACAAGCAGATCCCCTCCTGTCTCGAGCAGTGCCTTTGGGTCTCTTCAGCGGCACTACCAGCTGCCGCCTCCGACACATCAGACTCTTCCAGCCCATCTTCTTGGTCCCGCTACCCAGATCTCACAAGCCGGTACTACCACTGAATCTCCTAGTCCCGTCCAGCTAGCGGCGGCTCTCTGATTGGTGCATCTGCCATCTGAGTAGCTCGGATTGGTCTGGTGGGCAGCGACTAGCTCCCGATTGGTGTGCCTCAATCCTGCTCTGTACCACAGCAAGGAAAGCTATTCTTACGGCTTTCTGGACTTGGACTGTCCTGCTGCATTGGTTTTTCTCCCACCCCCACCCCTTCCCAGGCCTCCTATTAAATCCGCTACTTGCCCCACCCCTAAGATCTGCCCAATCACTATTGGTGCCTACTACTCCCTGCCCCCTTGCCCTCCAGTCTATAGCAGCCACCCAAGTGGTCCATGTGGCTGGTCTTCCACCGCTCGTACCTACAAGTGTAAACCCACTTTACTACCTCCTGCAAACAGCTAGCATGGCACTAACACCATGGTTACTACTCAGATTCTCCCTCATCTCTTTCTGCCTACCCTGCCTTTTACCTCCAATTCCCCTCTACCCTGACCCCCCTCCTTCTTGACTAATCTAACTACTCATGCGTATTCCCCCCCCACTACTCTATCTGTTCCAGCCACTACCTGATCCCCCTATCCTTTTCACCCCCTCCCTTTACTCCATGTCCACCTTTGGTCAACCCTCCTCCTAGTTACCTCCTGGACATCTCACGTTGTCTGCCCTAAAATGTCCTCTAGGCGGTGCTCGCCCTCAGCTTGGTGCTATCAAATATGTTCTCACTATCTAACGCTTATCTTGCTACTGCTTGTAGTGGGTGACATTCACCCCAATCCTGGCCCTGCACCGGCCCTATATCCGCTAAGCTCCACTATCAACTCTCCTAATCAGCCACCACTGCTATACCTTCAGGCTCCCTTCCCCGAGGGCTGCACTTCCTCCATCTAAACATTTGTAGCCTAGCCCCAAAGCTTGATCTGCTCCAGGTGCTAGCTGTCCTGCATGCTCCTGACATTATCATCCTATCGGACACCTGGTTAAACCCTAACCTTCAGGACCCACCCATCGCCATCCCAGGTTTCAATGTCACTCGACAAGGCCACCCCACTAGAGGCGGAGGAGTTGCAATATACACAGCCTCAGACTTACATTTCTCTGTTGTGCAATCAATTCCGCTTGTGTGCATAACCTCGGGACCTGCAGAAGTTGTGCACACAACCGAAAATGCACTAAACCAAAATTGTGGTTTTATGGACAGGACAGAATCGGAGTTGAGGTAAAAACATAGCGTCAGATTATTAAACACTTCAGTACACTGTTATATTTTCTAGAAATGCTTTATCTTGTGTAAACATGTTAAAAATACTGCAGCAATTAATAAATATGCAATATGCTGTAGTTTTATGAGCCGCCTGACAACATGAAACTATTGACTGAGACAGCAATAGGATTTCAGCCGGGACTTACAAATCAAACAGCAACATTTTTCTGGGCTTGGCTGGGAATTAGGACTGATCCACTCAGTGAAACTGTAGATTCTTTGCCTGGGTCAATCTCCAAAAATCTTTAAAAAAGCAATTGAAGCTGAAAAATGTGTCCACACCATTGAGTCTGCTCAGGGAAGGCAGGACACAGACTTGAACCACCAAACCTGCTGTCTGATTTCAATGGATCCAGAAGTGGTGCTTTTCATACCCCACCTCACACCAGTAGTTGCAGCTGAGAGAGATTAGGTGCTTACTACCCATGATTGTGGAGTGGACAGCTCAGGAAACTTAAGCACTGAACAAAAGCAGCCGTTCAACACCACAATTAACACCTCACTACTGCTGCTAGTGACAGCTAAATGCTGTCAGAATTGTGCACATAACCGAAACTCATAGTGCACACAACCAAATTTTTTAATGCTACAGTAATGGTAATGGAATCGGGACTGGAGGAATGTGTGCACACAACCAGAATGTGCACACATCCGAATTGTACACAAGTGGAATTGACTGTACTTGCTAAATCTGAGCCCCAAGCCTTTGAACTACTTATGCTCAAACTGACCCTCCCCTTCTCACTCCCTATTTTCATTGCAGGTATATACTGCCACTCTGGAACCCCTGTCGCATCTGTCACTGACCTTCTAAGCCACCTAGCCTCTCTAGCCCCTTCTGGTGAACTTTTTATCTTGGGAGATTTTAATCACAACTGGCCATCCCCCTCCCTTAACAAAGCTCGCTCTGAGATCACAGCCCTCAGTGTTACCCAGGTCATCTCTGAACCAACTCGTACTAACCACAATCAGGTAACTACTCTCTGATTGATGGGGCCCTCACCTCCCATCCTCACCAAGTCTTCAAAGCCAGCTTACTTCCTGACTCTATAAGTGACCACCATATCACTTACATAGTCCGCAAAATCCATCATCTTAAATCCCCTCCCAAATTCCTAGTTCAAAGGTCCTACAAATCTCTAAACATTACCCCCCTTCTGGATGAACTAGCTCATGCAAACTGGGGTACTCACCATAGTAAGTATAACATAGATGATGCCTTGACACACTTCCAAAACACATTCCTTAGCATCTGGGATAATCATGCCCCCATGCGTCGGATCAGGGTCCGAGGGTCACACCTTCCATGGATTTCCCCAGAACTAATAGTGTTCCAAAATGCTCGGGATAAAGCGTGGAAAACCTACAAGTCTACCCTCCTCCCAGGTGATAACACCACCTACCGAATGCTCCGTAACAAGTGCACCAAGGTCACCCGGCTAGCCAAGGTTGAATACTTTAACTCCACCTTCAATGCCAACCTACACAACCCTTCTAAATTCTGGAAAGTTATCCACTCCCCTTCCCCCCCCCATCAGCAAATCCCACCCCCCTTCTGCTTTTAAATGATACTCTTCTCTCTGACTCACTCGCAGTTGCCTCCGAGTTCAATTCATACTTTACCACATGTGCTAGTTCACTCCTTGCCTCTCTACCAGCTGCAGCTCCATCTTCCCTTCATGCTGAAGCTGCTACTCCCCCTGGTTCCTACACCTTCCACTTCGGGAACATCTCCCAGTCGGAAACTCTTAATGCCCTCCTCTCCCTGAACCCTTCCAAGGGGAAGTCCCCTGATGGTTTAGACCCCAAACAACTTCATCTATCTTCCCCTGCCATTGCAGTTCCGCTAGCTGCCCTGCTAAATCTATAATTTGCCTCTGAATCAGTACTGGTGGAGTGGAAACACACCATAGTCCTTCCACTTCCCAAAGGAGGAGACCCCACCTCAGTGTCTAACTACCACCCTATCTCCCTCCTCCCCGCCTTAGCGAAACTCCAAGAGAACCTCGTGCTTTCAGCTCTCCAGCTTCTTCTCATAATCTAACTTCTTCACTCCTTCCAGTCCAGATTCAAAAAGAACCACTCCACCACCACTTCCCTCCTACGTCTTTCCAATTCTGTCCTCTTGGGTATGGAAAAAGGTATCATTACTGCAGCCATCTTTGTCAACCTAGCCTAAGCTTTCAACACCATCTCCCATCCCCTGATGCTATCCTGCCTCCCTAAAGCGGGTCTATCCACGCCTGCCACAAACTGGTTCAGAGTATACCTGGAAGGACGAACTCAATCCGTAAAAATTGCTGATTCCACCTCTCCTCCTCTCCCAATAGTCACTGGCATTCACCAAGGCTCAGTACTCGACCCTATCCTCTATTCCATCCTCCTAAATGACCTGCATCAAACCTGCTCATCTACCTCAATTCACATGTATGCAAACGACATCATCCTCTTTTCCTCTGGCCGTACCCCTGATGAGGTCACTACCTCTCTTCAAGCAGATTTCAACAAGGTTCAGCACTGGTTTGGCTCCCACTAACTCTCCCTTAATGTCAAGAAGACTGTCTCCATGACCTTTGGCACTAGGCAGAGACTATCCAGGCTTACTACTCCCCTGAACTTCCACACCCTTGATGGGTCTGTCCTTGAGGATGTGCCTAACTTTAGGTACCTTGGTGTCTGGCTTGACTGACACCTATCCTTCTCAGCTCATGTGGATGCAATCCTGAAAAAATTGCACCCTAAACTCGGCACCCTATACCGAAATCATAGCTGCCTCCCCCTACCTGTAAGACGCGAAATTGTGCAAAAAATGATATTACCTAAGTTCGACTACTGTGATGTAGTCTATAGTGCCGCTCCTAAGTTTACTCTATCCAGACTGGACCCCCCTACAATGCCTTCTGCTGCTTTGCCCTCAATGCCCCGCTTCGCACCCACCACTGTGAGCTTTATCACGCGCTGGCCTTCCCCTCACTTGTCAACCAACGTCTACTGCATTGTGCAAAATTTGCTTCCAACCTCTGGCTCGGGTCCCTTCCCCTCTACCTTACCTCCTCTTTATCTCCCACCCCCACTCCCTCTCATGCCCTTAGATCTACAGACTCCCTGCTGATGGCTATCCCTCACTGCCAGACCACAGCAGGCCAATCGGCATTCTCCTATCACCTCCCGAGGCTTTGAAATGACCTGCCAGCACAAATCCATCACTCCTCATGTAGACATTCCATCTCCTCTGCCCTGACAAATTACTACGTGGTAAACTGCCAATGTTGCTGACCTCCCCCTTCCCCCTTCCTCTTGTCTTCCATCTCCCTTCCCCCCTCACCTTCTCCCAATCTGCCCCCACTGTCCTATCCTAGATCCCATATGGCCTGACCAGTGGCTTAGCTATGGCTACAAATGCTGGCATATATCCACCAACCTCTGCACTTACCCACTACTGCACTTCTAGCCTCGATTTACTACCTACTGTGGTACTGTAGAGTAGTTGCTGACATGCGTGTAATTATACCTTTACACTCTTGTCATTTAATTCCATGTACAATTTTCTCTTATGCCGTGTAACAATATATACAACTTCTTATTCCAGTGTTTCCTATGTTACCCCTGCTTCATGTTTCTGAGGTGTTATACTTATGCTCAGTTGTGTAACTAATTCTGTAATTTTCTTTTCTATTATACAACTGTATACAGTTGCTCTCCTCTGTATCCCCCCCCAGGTCGCACAGTGAGATGAGCATCTTTTTGCTCAGCGTGCCTTTTCTGGTGAAACATTTCAATAAATAAATAAATAAAATGCTCTGATCTTTGTCCCTGTATCTTTAAGTGTTTCCCTGGCTTCCAGTGGTACTTCTACCCCTCCAAATGCCATCCCCCTATATAGGAATCTTTCCTCTGTGTCTAGTAGCACCTCCACCACTCTTCTGTTGGCATTCCTCTTGACTTTTTACTTTTCCATGATGTCTAGTGGTACCCCACACCCTCTGATTGCCAACCTCTCCGAAAAAAGAGCACAATTCCTTGATGTCTTTTTCATTAAAACTTGTAAAAAAAGAAAACGGTCCTTCACCGATCTGACCCTCCCACCCCAACCTTCCACTCAGCACCCACCCCCTGCATCCCCCAACACCCCCCCTCACACACCCTCTTTCACCTGAACAGGTCCCAGGGTGAAGATCCACTCTCTGATCATAGGCATGATTTGCTGGTGGAACCACTGACTACTATATAAGAAACTAAGGAAGTGCACGTCAATGTATTTCAGTAGGGTTTTCAACTTTGGTGCATAACTTTGCCATTTCTACATATTTTTACATCAAATCTTTAACATGGCCTTTTTTGAGACCCCTCCACATAAACAACATTGGTGGAATTATGCAAATCTGGCCCAAAAGGTGATTTTGTGGTCGATTGACAAAACCACCTTTCAGCTAGAATTTGAACATTTTTACCACCTTTGTTCATGATGTGGGGTCACAAGCAGTGTATGTTGGAAATTTGGTGTCAGAATATGTAACAAGCATTTGTCAATGCCGAATGTTTGCTTGCTGGTATTGCCTTTGGAAGTGCATGAGTTAGAGAGATGCAGAATAGGAATGGCAGTGAAGTATACAAGTGATGGCAACCCCACCCTCACCCAGCAGAGTTGATAAGTCACTGGGGTGTGCCTTTGGATCATTGACCATAATGCATTTAACCTCACCCTATCCTGCAGACACTGAGAAGTGTTGAGGTGTGTGTTGCAGAGTTCGGCTTTATAGTCACCCCATTCCATAAGGAGACACAATGAAATGGGTGCAGCATAGGAAAATGGGGTAAACTTGGGGGGCGAAGAGTCCAAGACACACCTCTATGCATGTCACTGGCTGCAAGGGGTGGGTGGGGGTGGAACGGCTTGAGCATTACAGCCAGCAATGCAAAGGAACACCCCGATGCCTGTCAGTCTGTACAGGGTAGGTTGTTATGGTTCGAAACCTTAACGCCCCAGGCGTTTGCTGGTATTTGCAGTACAATTTTTCAACATGGCTTTTTTGTGACCCCCTCCCACACACACACACACACACACACACACATGTTGGACCTCTACTCATGAACAGTGGCACTGTGATTTTGTTAGTCTGTCCTGAATGTTGATTTCCCACAGGGACTGTACCATTCTGCTTCACACGTGCAAAAACTCAGTTTGGGCAGGATGTGAAAAATGACAGCTGTACTATTGATAGGGAGATGTGAAAAGATGGCAATGCTGAAAATCTGGAGTGAAAATATAAAAAAATTCTCCCACTTTTGAGCGTACATGGAAACTGAGTAAAGTAAGTTCCTAAGACAGTAATTTCATGAACTTCTTTCATCAGATTTTCAACACAGACGTTTTGTGACCTCTGCTCATGAACAGTGGCAGTATGGTTTTTGTAATATGTCCTGAACATTGAGTTCCCACAGCAACCGTGCCATTGTGCACAAGATGTGCAGAAACACATTTTTGGGTAGGATGTGAAACATGACAGCTGCAGTGTTCATAAGGAGGTGTGAAAAAAATGGTAATGTTGAATATATGGAGTGAAAATATTACAATTTCTCAAAGTTATGAGTGTGCATGGATCCTGCACAATGCATGCTCCTAACTTTGTCATTTGTTGGAATTTTTTCATCAACTTTTCAACATAGGCATTTTGTGACCTCTGCTCATGAACAGTGTCAGTGTGGTTGTCATAATCTGTCCCGAACATTGATTTCCCACAATGACCACGCCATTGCGAGCCAGATGTATGAAAACACATTGTGGCCAGGATGTGAAAAATGACAGCTGTACTGTTCATAAAGAGGTGTGAAAAAATGACAATGTTGAAAATCTGGAGTGAAAATATTACAAATTTGCTAAGGTATGAGTGTTCATGGAAACAGCTCAGTGCGCGCTCATGACACAGTCATTTTGGGGAATTTTGTAACCAAATTTGCAACATATGCTGTTTGGGAGCCCACCTCATGAATAGTGACATTGCCGGTACATTAATCAATCCTAAAAGGTCATTTCACACAATGACCATGAAATCACCTTTCAGGATAAAATAATGATATAGCAGCGTCTGAATTTATGAGGTGGGGTCCCAAGAACCCAATGTTTAAAGTGTGGTGCCAAAATCTGTAAAAATGGGCAAGATATCCACATACGTTGAGAAACCCAATTCATGCCATTATACAGCTTACAGGCATTTCTTCAGTTTGAGGTCAGCTTTAAAGAGTACAGACATGTTTCTGCACTGCCAAAGATCATCGTGCTGGGCTCTGGAGGTAAGTATGGGTGAAGGGGGGGATGCAGGGAGGTGGGATGCACAGAAGGTGGTTGTGGGTTAGGGAGGGGGCACCCGAGACAGCAAGGGACTGCTTTCTGTTTTTTTACAGGTAAAAAAAAAAATGACAATGTGCGAGGGTTTTGGCATGCTGGGGTAGGCGCCCAGCATGTCACCTGGGTATTTGTTGGTGGGGGGGATGGAGCCAATGGGAATTGGGCACCCCCATTGGTCATACAATGTGCTTGGGGGGGAGTGAATGAGCACGCTGGGATGGGCTCCCAGCATGCCACTCAGGGGGTTGTTGAGGGGCTGCAGCTGACAGGGGTTGGGCACCACCCGTCAACCATACAGTATGCTTGGGGGGGGCACATGAGCTGAGGGGGATTGGGAACCTCCCTCAGCACATAACGTGGGGGGATGCCAATATAGATGGAGCAGGGAGGACATTAGCAGAGGGAGGAAGTGGGAGGGATTTCAAGCAGCCAAGGGAAAAGGCTGACGTCAGTATGCTAATTACACACACATTACCACCACTGATTGCAGCGGGTGTTTTTCTTTCAAGTGAAGACTACTGCTGCTGAACTGTTGTCACAGACAGCTCAGCATGTATTGGTGTGGTAGGGTCACTCCTGCTACACTGAGCATTGCATTGGATAGAAGGGTCACACACCTCCAAAAAGTCATACTGTGACAAGACATTCCTTGCTCATGCCCGCAAGTGAATGCAAAAAAGAAGGGAAGGGGTGGGAAGGTTAAGAGATAACAGTAGCATAAGAAACACAACCACAGTACAGGAAAAGGTCACATAATTGGAGAGTAGAAGTGTAGAAGCATAAACTTTGATGTCAGAGAAGGACCAGTTGAGTCACCCAGTCTGCCCAATTCCCTACCAATTGGGTAAGCTGCAGATTGTACTTAATGAACAGTCTATTTCTCCCACCACGAATTGCCCTATGTCTGTCCCAAGTAACACAAAAGATCTTAAAATTTATATTACTACAGGCATAAGCAAAGGCAAACATCCAGGCATTCAATAAAGAGGCAAACTGTAGCCAATACAAGATGTAGCCTAAGGCCAGTCCCGACATAATACATGTAAAAGCAAAATTAAATGTCAGTTAAATATACAACTATATAAATAAAGACCAGAAATTGAAGAGCACCATGTGTAACAAAGGTATGCAGAAGGTACATCCAAGAATATTACCAGGTTAAACAATACACACATACTGTAGCTGAGCATAATCAGAACATATTGTAGGTTGTGCAAGATGTGGAAGGCATAGCTGCGACTGCTGGACAATCAGCAAAACAGTGTAGTGGATACCACTACTATTAGCCAGCTGCCTGTGAGGAGAGTGGCCCCTCTGGCCCATAAAAAACATATCCTGTACAATTAATTTTGGTACAATAAATGTTTGATTTTTCAATAATGATCCAAGCACCCAACCCATTGCTGTCATGCATGCTGCCATTTAACAACCGGGTGTGTCTAGTGTTGCCAGATCTGGCATATTTCCATTACCTCCAGGTATATTCCTGTAGATTACATGAATTCCTTTGGAAGCCAAATTGCTCTGTTGTCCACTATAATAAATACAAGTATATGGGAATAATTCCCCTGTAGATGTTTGTAAATCACTGTAAAATACAGGAATACCTGTACATCTGTGAGGCATTGGTGCGTCAACCAGCATGCAGCAGTGAAACAAAACAGTGGCCCACCATGCTAGTATCTCCATAAATGGACATGCCACACTGGGCTCCGAAACCCAATCAGTTCATAGATAGTCACTGGACAGGAGTGAGGATACCTTATGACACACTGATACAGATGTTACCATTTTATATATTATATTAATATATTAAACAGCTAGTAGAACCACAAATAGCAGACAGGAAAATGCTTAAAATGTTAAAAAGTGGTCATAACCTTATCTTTCTGAAGTGTTTTCCTTTCTGTGTTTTGCTGAGTACAGAGTTTTCTTTGTGATAGCATTATGCATCACCGATGAGGCCTCAGTGACATCACAGGTGACTTCATGGCAGCTACTGAGTGGCTTTTCCTGAGCAGCTGCTATGTCAGTCAGTAAAATAATAATACTGCTGATGCAATGGGAGGAACACAGCTAGATTTGCCAACTGCCAGACAGAGTGCTATACCACATCAGAGCTACTAATATAAGATAAAAAAAATCCAGGTAACCAACAGGAAAATAAAGTTATCTCAGATGTAAAATGTGATACTGTGCTACTTTTAAAAAGTAACATTACTTTAATTTTCTTTATTTTATTCTTTTTGGGTAACAGATAAGGGGCACTAGGTACAAGTGTGTGTTCTCAGTGGTGACCTGGGAGCACTGGACTAGTTAAGTGACTGTTGCTCAGAGTTGCTAAGTCTGCAAGTGGAGTTTGTGGGAATCAAACCTAAATGTGATGGGTGGTATCAAGTTCATTCAGAGAGTGTTACTCTAACCAGTAGGCTATACTGTCTGTCAACCCTATTCTGTTCTTATTACAGCATGTTAATTTACCAAATTTGTAAAACGGAGTAATTACTTTGCTGCAGCATCTGCGTTGTTCTGTCTGCACTAAGAACATTCTAGTCAATATATTTGTTACAATACTGCACTGAAATAAGTTGGTCAAAATGACAGTCCTGTACTTGGGTAGCCCATATTCTAGGTTTGGCGTTATCGATAAACTAAGGCAAGATAGCACAGTGGCTTAAGGCTGTAAGCTGAAGACCTGAGTTTGAATCCCACAGCCCCCACTTGCATACTGTGTGACCCTGAGTAAGTCACTTCACTTTCTTGTGCTCCCATGTTGCACCTGTAAACAACCTTTCAGCTTAGTGTATCTCCTGGTTAAAAAAGAAAAATGCAACTATGTTTTTGCTTTCTGCAAATATTTCATACAGGAAAGAAGATTTTCTAAATAAATCATAAAACAGTTTTATTTTCATGTGTGTTTAAAGATACCTGGTGTAAGCATCTCACACTTAAAAACACACTGGAGGTGTGATTACTGACCCATAACAACAGTTTCAATACATAATACATTTTCCATAACTGCATATGTGTGTTGTGTGTGTGTGTGTGTGTGTGTGTGTGTGGGTGTTCTTAATATAAAAATCAAATTTCCTCTTTGGTCTCATGGAAGAAAGAATCAGATAAGTCCCACAAAGACTGAGGGATGTTCCTAATTTCAGCGTTTGTATACTTTGTAATGGCTAATTGTTGATGCCTTAAACAACAGAAGCCTCTTAGTAAAGCACATATAACAACTCTCCAAATGTCATGTTTAAAGCATATGAAACAAGTTAAAATTAAGGAATGCAGGCATCAAAATTCAGCTTTCAAGTATTCATAAAAGCATGGTCTTGCATTTTTAAAACTCAAAACCCTGTGTGGCATGATTGGTGTAACTGTTGATTTAAGTACGGTTTCTAAACAATTAAAGAATTGTATATATTCCCAGAAGTGTAACATTATGTGTAAATGAGTGCAATTCACTGTTGTGCATCATGAAGTACAAAGAACCACCTATATAAACAATGTAGAAGGCTGGAATTTGTAAATCTTAACCAGATGGTGTCGTAAATATCTAGTGATAGTTGTTAAAGTTATAGAGATATTTCACTTTAACGTGGCGACTGGCTGGCTAGAAAAACACGCACTTTTGATTTAATGAGCTGTTACATTGCTCAAGTCAGTTACAGGCATCAGTCAATGACACTTGCTGCACTTAAAAACAAGCATTTGTCAATGCTGAATGTTGATTGCGTTGATCTGTTGAGCTCACTCAGTGGCCCTCTGTCACTGGCTGTCTGTTTGTCCCGGTGCTGCAGGCTGCTCTTTTGTAGTGGGCTGCTGCCTGCGTTGGCACCTTGTTCTGCAGAGGAAGAAATCCGCAGCTGTCCCAACAGAGCTCCATTGAGGTGGCTCACTCCCCCTCTCTCACTCGCTCAATCTGTTTCTCTTGGCGCTGCAGGCTGCCCTTTTGTACTGGGCTCCTGTCTGTGCTGGTGGCTTTTTCTGCCCACAAAGAAATCTTCAGCAGTCCCGACAAAGGTCCGTTGAGCTCGCTCATTCCCCTTCTCTCACTCGCTCATTCTGTTCTGCCGGCGCTGCAGGCTGCCCTTTTCTACTGGGCTCCTGCCTGCATTGGTGCCTTCTTATGCCCACAAAGAAATTTGCAGCAGTTACAATACAGCTCTGTTGAGCTCACTCACTCACTCATTCTGGTTTTCCTGCCACTGCAGGCTGTCCTTTTTGTACTGGGACCCTGCATGCATTGCTGCCTTTTTCTGCCCACAAACAAATCTGCAGTAGTCCCAACAAAGTCCCATTGAGCTCACTGACTCCCCCTCCCTCACTCGCTCATTCTGTGTCTCCTGGCGCTGCAGGCTGCCCTTTTGTACTGGGCTCCTGCCTGCATTGGCGGCTTTTTCTGGCCAGAAAGAAATCTGAAGCAGTCCTGACACAGCTTCACTGAGCTCGCTCACTCCCCCTCTGTCACTCTCACATTCTGTTTCTGCCGGCGCTGAAAGCTGGCCTTTTGTACTGGGCTCTTGCCTGCATTGCCGCATTTTCTGCCCACAAAGAAATCTGCAGCAGTCACACTAGAGCTCCATTGAGCTCGCTCACTACCACTCTGTCACTCGCTCGTTCTGTTTCTCTTGGTGCCGCAGACTGCGCTTTTGTATGGTGCTCCTGGCTGCATTGGCACCTTTGTCTGTCCACAAAGAAATCCGCAGCTGTCCCAACAGAGCTCCATTGAGGTCACTCAGTCTCCCTCTCTTATCGCTCATTCTGTTTGTCCTGGTGCTGCAAGCTGCCCTTTTGTACGGGGCTCCTGCCTGCATTGGCGCCTTTTTCTGCCCACAAAGAAATCCCAGCAGTCCTGATAGAGCTCCATTGAGCTCACTAAGTCCCCTTGTCTCACTTGCTCGTACTGTTTCTCCCACCGCTGCAGGCTGGCCTTTTGAACTGGGCCCCTGTCTGTATTGATGCCTTTTTCTTCCCACAAAGAAATCCGCAGCAGTCCTGACAACGCTTCCGTGAGTTCGCTCACTCTCCCTCCCTCACTTGCTCTCTCATTCTGTTTCTCCCAATGCTGCAGGCTACCATTTTGTACAGGGTTCTTGTGTTGGGGCCACCATCTGCCCACAAACAAATCCGCAGCAGTCCCGACAGAGCTCAGTTGAGCTTGGTCGCTCCCCCCTCTAACTCGGTCAATCTTAATCTGTCCCAAACATTGATTTCCCAGAGTGACCGTGCTATTGTCCGGCAGGAGTGCAAAAACATATTTTAGCCAGGATGTGAAAAATGACAGCTGTAGTGTTCATAAGGAGTTGTGAAAAAATGCCACTGTTGAAAATGTGGCGTGACAGTATTGCAAATTTGCGAAGTTACAAGGGTGCGTGGAAACAGTTCAAAGCATGCTTGTAACACAGTCATGTTATGGCAGTCCCGGCAAAGCTCCATTGAGCTTGCTCACTCCCCTTCTCTCACTCACTCATTCTGTTCTGCCAGTGCTGCAGGCTGCCCTTTTCTACTGGGCTCCTGCCTGCATTGCTATCTTCTTATGCCCACAAAGAAATTTGCAGCAGTTACAATACAGCTCTGTTGAGCTCACTCACTCGCTCATTCTGGTTTTCCTGCCACTGCAGGCAGCCCTTTTGTACTGGGCTCCTGCATGCATTGCTGCCTTTTTCTGTCCACAAACAAATCTGCAGCAGTCCCAACAAAGCTCCGTTGAGCTCACTGACTCCCGCTCCCTCACTCACTCGTTCTGTGTCTCCTGGCGCTGCAGGCTGCCCTTTTGTACTGGGCTCCTGCCTGCATTGGCAGCTATTTCTGGCCAGAAAGAAATCTGAAGCAGTCCCGACACAGCTCCACTGAGCTCACTCACTCCCCCTCTGTCACTCTCACATTCCGTTTCTGCCGGCGCTGCAAGCTGGAATTTTGTACTGGGCTCCTTCCTGCGTTGCAGCATTTTCTGCCCACAAACAAATCTGCAGCAGTCACACTAGAGCTCTTCTGAGCTTGCTCACTACTGCTCTGTCACTTGCTCATTCTGTTTCTCTTAGGGCCGCAGACATCGCTTTTGTATGGGGCTGCTGCCTGCGTGACACCTTTTTCTGCCCACAAAGAAATCCCAGCAGTCCTGATAGAGCTCCGTTGAGCTCACTAAGTCCCCTTGTCTCACTCGCTCACACTGTTTCTCCCACCGCTGCAGGCTGGCCTTTTGTACTGGGCCCCTGACTGTACTGACACCTTTTTCTACCCACAAAGAAATCCGCAGCAGTCCTGACAGCGCTTTGGTGAGTTCGTTCACTCCCCCTCCCTCACTTGCTCTCTTGTTCTGTTTCTCCCAGTGCTGCAGGCTACCATTTTGTACAGGGCTCTTGTGTTGGGGCCTTTGTCTGCCCACAAACAAATCCGCAGGAGTCCTGACAGACCTCAGTTGAGCTCGGTCACTCCCCCCTCTCACTCGGTCGATCTTAATCTGTCCCAAACACTGATTTCCCAGAGTGACCGTGCCAATGTCCGGCAGGAGTGCAAAAACATATTTTAGCCAGGATTTGAAAAATGACAGCTGTAGTGTTCATAAGGAGTTGTGAAAAAATGCCACTGCTGAAAATGTGGCGTGACAGTATTACAAAGTTGCGAAGTTTCAAGGGTAAGTGGAAAAAGTTTAACGCATGCTTGTAACACAGTCATGTTATGGAGTTTCATCACCAAATTTTCAACATAGGGATTTTAGGACCTCTGCTCATGAACAATGCCACTGCCATTTTCTTAATCTGTCCTGAACACTGATTTCCCACAGTGACCATGTTATTCTGTGCTGGAACTGTGAAAACACATTTCAGTTAGGATGTGAAAAGTGACAGCTGTACTGCTTATAAGGAGGTGTGAAAAAATGGCACTGTGGAAAATCTGGTGTGACAATATTATACGTCTGCGAAGTTACAAGGGTGCGTGGAAATTGCGCAACGCACACTTGTGACACAGTCAATTGATGGGCTATCATCACCAAATTTTCAACATAGGTATTTTAGGACCTCTGCTCATGAACAGTATCATTGTCATTTTCTTAATCTGTCCCGAACAGCGATTTCCCACAGCGACCGCTCTATTCTGCGCCAGAAGTGCGAAACACATTTCAGCCAGGATGGGAAAAATGACAGCTGTACTGTTCATAAGTAGGTCTGGGAAAATGGCAATGTCAAAAATCTGGAGTGAAAATATTATAAATTCGTGAAGTTACGAGCATGCGTGCCAACTGCGCAACGCACATTTTATGGAGTATCATTACCCAATTTTCAACATAGGCATTTTAGGACCTCTACTCATGAACAGTGTCACTGTCATTTTCTTAATCTGTCCTGAGCACTGATTTCCCACAGTGACCGCTCTATTCTGCGCCGGAAGTGTGAAACCACATTTAGGCCAGGATGTGAACAATGACAGCTGTACTGCTCACAAGGGGGTGTGCAAAATGCCAATGTTGAAAATCTGGCATGAAAATATTGTAAATTTGAGAAGTTACGAGCGTACATAGCAACTGCGCAGCACGATCGTAAAACAGTCATTTTTTGGATTTTTCCCAACAAATTTGCAACATAGGTTATTTGAGAGCCCACCTCATGAACAGTGGCTCTGTCATTTCATTAATCAGCCCCGAAGGGTGATTCCACACAGTGACCGCGAAACCACCTTTTGGGCCTGACTAGCGCCATGACAGCTCAAGAATTCATGAGGAGGGGCCCCAAAAACCCCATGTTGAACATTTGGTGCCAAAATTCCCAAAAATGCCTGAGATATGCACTAAAGTTGAAAAAACCCTATTTATTACATTATACAGCTTATCGGCATTTCCTCAGTTTGCGGTCGGCTCCGAAGAGTGCAGACGTGTTCCCGGTCCAGCGAAGATCGTCGCACTGAGCTCCGAAGGTAAGTATGGGGTGAGGTGGGTGTGGGGAGGCAGGGTGCACAGTGAGTGGGCGCGGGTTGTGGGAGGGATGCAGGGAGACTACGAGGGACCATTTCCTTTTTTTCAGGGAAAAAAAACAAAAACACGTTGAGGGTCCGTTTTTCACTTTACAGGGGCATGTGGCATGCTGGGGTGGGCTCTCAGCATGCCACCAGAGTCCTGCTTTGGGGGGGCAGCTGTAGCCAAAGGGATTGGGCACCCCATCAGCAAACAACAAAAGAATGGAATTCTTTTCTGCTGATGGGGACTGGGCAGCCCATCGGCAAACAACAAAAGAATTCCTTTCTGCTGATGGGGATTGGGCACCCTGTCAGTAGATAATAAAAAGCGGGGGTTACATTATGCTGATGGGGTGGGCTCCCCCATCGGCAAATAAACATGGGTGGGGTAGATATTGTTTGTGAACATGGTGGCAAGCCGCCACCATGTTCATAAACAATATCAGGGGTCTTACATCCTGCCCTGCAATGACAGGTGACTCCCTCATTGCAGCGGATGGCTGATGTTGCAATGACGAGGTGGCCCCTGATTTCAGCGGCTGATTTTTTAGAAAGTTGTGGCACGCTGGCTGAACTAGTGTCAGCAGCAGTGTGCCACGGCATTGGGGGCCATGGGACAAGCCTTTGCAGGCTGTGGGGGCATTGGGCACAACAGTACCATGCCTCCACAACCTGCTTGTGGAGAAAGCTGACGCAATATGTTTCTTGTGCATGCGCGCAATCAACATAAAAATATATAGGGAGCTATTTTCTTTTAGAATGTTGTGAATAGCACTTTGGATGTTTGAGCAGTCAGAACGGGAACTCTGAATTAATATCAGCAGTATATGCCAGTGTGACACATGTACACAGTAGGATTGCAGTCTTTGTAATTGCTCATATGAGTTCCTTATTAACATTGTCACTGAAAGATATGTAGTACAACTTTACAGCCATTGTATAGATCAATCCTAATATCTGTACTGCGTCCTGGCACTGCACATGAAAAAAAAAATTAGGCTTGCAATCCACATAATTGATGTTTGGAATATGCTATCATTGTCAGTGAAAGGTATGTAGCACAAATTAACTTATATGGATATTACTTAAAGTAGCAGAAAATTGGTATGTGTGTGTGTGTGTGTGTGTGTGCTTGTGTACACGCGTATGTCTCTGAGTGATGCATCTCCATACTGTTTTGGCAGTATAGTTTTTTTCAGCTCAGAGTGGTTGTATTTTACACATAATAAAGTACAATGGACATCTGTCCTCTTAGCCATGTAATTATATATATATCTATATATATATATATATAAATATATATGTATGTATGTATATATATATATATATATATATGCTGTATTCTGTAGTACATGTTCCATTCAGAATGGGACATTTGTAATTACACCCAGGGATGTCAATAGAAGCCCATTATTAGCACCTATGATGCAATGTAATGTTCATATATCAGTTATTCTGGCACATAGTGCAGCACAGTGTTTATATGTTTGTAATTTGCATAACTATGTTCTAAGTTTCTCAGTCACTGATTTGAACAGTGATCTGTACCTTAGGTTTCCTAATGTGATAATAGTCATCCATGATGTTTTAGTCATTGCACAAGATATTCCTGCTGCTATATATGTTATTTGCCACTGCATAGGATGCACTGGCTCTAAGAATGGACAGATTAGCAACAAGTTACAATGCAAACATGTGCAGAAGTATCAGTATTGCAGCCACCAATGTGGTCTTCGGAGTCCAGACAATTTTACTGCGCTTATTTTTGCAACAGGTTTACAGCATGGCCCCATCCTTGTTCCATGTATTTAGACAATGGTATTTGCATATGTCATGACAGCTGTCATAATGCTTGATGTGACAGACATAGTCCAAAGTGTAAAAATGTAAGAACGTCATACCACTTTCCCTCTATTTTTCTTTAATGTCAATTTATTGAAAATACAATCAAAATTATTAAAAAAAAGGAAGTAAAGCAAGAAGGTAGCATGATTCACATGCTTAGCAGAATAAATGCATAGTCAGTAGCCTCTAATTGAAAGATCTGACATTTGATTCCCTACATGGAAAAAATTAAGGTTTTATGACTGTCGGTCTTATAATTATTATTCTTTTATTTTCAAATATATAAAACTGAGGCTTCTTCAAAGATTTGTGATCTAATTTAAAAATAACTGTAACTCTCAGCCATACTCCCACTGTCCATCTATTTTGATTTATTTTCAGTACAAAATATGGCTTGTACTGTAATTAGCACACAACCACATTGACGAGCAGTTTATGCACGTTGTAAACCAAATGTTTAAGTACAAGCTCAGAAGCATGTTACAAGTCTACCATTCATTCATGGACACTCAAAAAACAAATGTTCTGCTGCCTGTTTATACAATGTGTCAATAGTAGCTGCCTTTTTTTTTTCAAAGAACTGCAACTCTCAATCATATTACTGCTGTCCTTCCATTTTTAATTTTTTAGTGTAAAATATGGCTTTTAATTAGTACACAACCACATTGCTGAACTTTTTATGAATGCTATAAACACAATTTTTATGTACAAGCTCAGAAGTATGTTGCAAGTCCACCATTCGTTGAAGTGTAGTCCAAAGAGGGGAACAAAAACCTTGTGCCGATCCAAAAAAACAACAAACAAAAAACCAAAAAACATTCTGTTGTTTAGTTGTGCAATGTGGCAAGATTTGCTGTTTTGTTGTTTTTTTTAGCCCCACCACATGTTTCTGAGGAGGCAATGATAGTATAAGTCTACAGGGCAAATGTAACCTTTCATAAGCAAATGTGGCATAGTAATCAAATAAAAGCACATCAACGTAATCTTTATTTATAAGAGGTTGCACCATTGAGACAACTAACCACAGCAATGGAAACAAATGCCTTCAAAAGTACTCTGCACTTCTGGTAAAAAAATTAATTATCCAGTAGATTACCAGGTCAGTTATTTATTTTTCTTGGAATAAAATTACATTAGTGTTAAATAGAACTGTGTCACACGTTTTCGGAGGAATATTTAGGTAGGAATCAAAGCAAGATATGTTCTGGATGAAAACCACATTGGTAACAAACCTGCTATTTTATAAGACAAAGCACCATTGAGACAAGTAACAGTGGCAACAGAAACAAATGCCTTCATAATTACTCTGCACTAATGGCAAAAAAAAAAAAAAAGAATTACCCAGTAGATTATAGTCTTGGTTATTTAGTTTTGCAGGAATACAATTACAGTAGTGTTAAATGCAATGGTATCACAAGTTTTCTAAGGAATACTTAGGCAGGAATCAAAATAAGAGACATTCTCCTTGATAAAAATCACATTGGTAACATATTCATTGTGTTACTGCTTTCAGTGGTCTTCCCTGTACATTTGCACATCACTGGACACTTTATCATCAGACTGTTTATTTATATCCTACGCAGTCGGAATTAGTACATGACAACATTGCTGAATCTTTTACTCTGCACTTCTGGTATAAAAAAAAATAGAATTATCCACTACGTTACAGTGTCAGGTATGTATTTTTACAAGAATAAAATTACAGTAGTACTAAATGGAAGGGCAGCACAAGTTTTCTGATGAATAGTTAGGTTAGGTAAGAATCAAAATAAAAGAAGTTCTTTTTCATGAAAACCACATTGCTAACAGATCTGTATGCTACTACTTTCAGTAATCTTCCCTGTATATTTGGACATCACTGGACCCCCTATCATCAGACTGTTTATACGCTATGCAGCCTGAATTAGTACACAACCAGGATGCTGAACCTTTCATGTATGCTATAAACAAAAGTTTTATGCAGAATCTCAGAAGCATGATACACATCTATCATTCATTGATGTGCAGTCCAAAAAAAAAAAATGTTGCTGCTTGCTTATACAATGCAGCAAGACTTACTGATTTTTTTTAATCCCACCAAGTGTTGCAAGGTTATAATGGCATAAGGCTGCAGGGCAAAGGTAATGTTGCATAACCAAAACTGGCACATTAATTAAATAAAAGCAAAGTAGTCTGTATTTTATAAGACAAACCACAATTGAGACAACTAACAGTGGCAATAGAAACAAATGCCTCTAGAATTACTCTGTGTTTGTGGAGAAAAAATGTATCCTCCAGATTATGGTCTCAGTGATTTATTAAGCACCATTGAGACAATGAAGGATTGTGCCCCTGTAATGATAGGGAATCGTTTCCACATGTCCTTCTAACAGAACTGCACTGAAGACGAGTGTGTGTGCGTGTGAGTGTGTGTGTGTGTGTGTGTGTGTGTGTGTGTGTGTGTGTGTGTGTGTGTGTGTCTGTGTGTGTGCCTACGTAGGAGGATGAATGGAGTCCTGAGCAGTGTAGCAAAGGAAGAGGTTTTTATTTGTTTTTTGTTCACAAGTGATGGTCTCTCTTGAGGGCCCAGGTGTAAACCGGTTAATGAATTATCCAGGCTGTGTGTGTGGGTGTTGATATGTGATATGACCATCAGTACACACTCAGTCACTTCACTAGTAGTCTAGCATTGCTTGTAAAGCGCTTTGGGTACACTGCACGAAAGGCGCTATATAAATGCTGATCCTTCTTCTGCTTCTTCTTCTGAAGCTGGTCTGGCAACCAAGTAAGGGATAATCTCCTCATGATGTAGTAGTGCTATCTTCGTCCTTCTGGGTTACTGTGATAGGCACTGGAACCTGCCCCTGAACGTCTTGCCTCTGCTGTACAGAAATTCCCTCACCGCAAGTGCAGTAGAACTGCCGAAGGTAAAAATAAAATAGAAACAAAACCAGTATGCAATCAAGCAAATAAAAAGTACATTGTTAATACATGGGTAATTTTACAGGTTGGAACACAGAGAAGGGAGTGACTGCCCCAGCACTTTGACCCTAGGTGTATAAATAATTTTTTGCTAGCAAAACATTTAGATTACCTTTTGTATGCTGTGACTGCCATGGGTTTAGGCTGCTGCTACTATCAGTTAGGCAGTGTGCCATTCATCAGCCTAAAATAATGGAGAAGGCACAAGTCATCTTTTCATGGACTCTTCCCCCGTTGCGGGTAACTTTATAGAGGGGTAGAACACTGATTGTAGTTGTGGCCCCAGGTAGAGCTGTGCCTTGGCGACTGAGTAAGGTGTCATCTCCTCATGAAGCACTGGTAGGACTGATAAGGAATTACGTTTTTTTCACACGCAATATTGTATCTTGTGCCCCAAGTAGAAGGGGTCGGATTCAGGAGGAGGAATTAAATTTTTGCTCTGGCGACCCCGTAACAGTGAATCTCCTCTCCCTTTGTATTCCTGTGGCAGTCTGTCACAGATTAGCTCTGCAGAGTAGGCATTTCATTTTTTTCCACATGCAATTGTGTCTCTTGCCCCCAACTAGAACGGGGTTCTGGCAGCGAGTAACACAGCACCTCCTAATGAGGTACTGCTTCTAGCTTCATACTCCTGGGGTAGTCTGTTACAGATTAGGACTCAAGAGAAGGAATTCAGTTTTCACTCTGGTAACAGGGCATCTCCTCGTGAAGTATTGGTGGCACTTTTGTATTCCTGCAGCAGCCTGCTACAGATTAGGACTGCGGAGTACACATTTAATTTTTTTCTGATGCAATCTTGTGTCTTGTGGCTCCAGGTAGAACCGAACTGTGGAGAGAAGTAAGAAGCCATCTGTTAATGAAGTACTACTCGCACCTTCCTACTTCAGGGGTACTCTGTTACACGCTAGGACTGAGAAGGAGGAATTCAATTTGGGCTCTGGCGACCCAGTAACAGGGCATCTCTTCATGTATTCCTGCAGTAGCCTGTCATACATTAGGAGTATGGAGTATGAATTTGAATTTTTTCCCCACACGTAAAGGCAGTGGTGACAGTCCATAAATAAATGGAGCAGAAAATGCTGACTGCTATTAAACTACATCCATTTGGACCTCCACAAGGCATAAAACATAATGCCACAAGAGAAACTCTGTGCTGCAACAGTCGGGGTCACTCCGCAATGGAAGCATCAGCTTTTCTGCAAAGTGCATATGCCAATATGTCCACAGCTACCTCCATGCACACTGTTCAGGGGAAAGGAGAGGCTGATGCTGCAATGACGATGTGCTTTCTGACTGGTGCGGCTACTTTCTTTTAACTTGGTGGCAAGCTTCCAAACTAGCATCACAGTCAGCCTGCTCCTTTATTGGTGCCAGACACACAAGCCCCAAATGCAGTGGCAGCATTGGCCACAACAGTGAAGCACCTCCACAACCTGCTTCTCCAGCAAGCTGCCGCAATATGTTTCTTACGCATGTGCGTAATCAAACATAAAAATGGCAAAGCTATGTGTATACCTTGAAATTCAGCTGTGCTCCTCATTTGTAACTTTGGGAATTTTAAATATTTTGACCCCAAATTTTCTTTTTTTTTTTATAATTCAATATACTTTATTTCTTTTCAAAGACTATAACAAGCTAACAAACCAACAATATGAACAAACAAATACAAGCAATAAAATAAAGTAAGCATGAAAAATAAAAACTAACTACTACCCTTTCCCCACCCACCCCCAATGGTTCAGCAACCCAATTACAGTACAAAAAGTGGGGGACACTATCTTCCTTGGTAAACTGTCATCAAGGGTGAAGAAGTGGTCAGTGTAAGAAGGCCGAGGTTTATGATCTCATTGTGGATACAGATAGCAATGGACAGAGGGACTATCATCTGTCACAAAATTGCTTAGGGCAATATAATGCATATGGGGCACAAAAACCCTGACACAATATATCAGTTGGGGGTGAGGATATAGCATGCACCAAGCAGGAAAGGGATCTTGGGGTTGTCATCTCTGATGACCTCAAGGTAGGGAAACAGTGTGACAAGGCAGCAGGTAAAGCAAATAGGATGCTGGGATGTATAGGCAGGGGCATCACCAGCAGGAAAAGGGAAGTCATAATTCCGCTATACAAGACACAAGTGAGGCCCCACCTGGAGTACAGTGTACAGTTCTGGAGACCATACCTACGTAAGGACATAGACAGGGTAGAGAAGGTTCAGAGGAGGGCAACAAAGATGGTGCATGGATTGCATCACAAGTCCTATGAAGACAGGTTGAAGGAACTGAACATGTACTCCCTGGAGGAGAGGAGGGAGAGAGGGGATATGATAGAGACATACAAGTATCTTACAGGGAGGAACAGGGTGCAGGAAAACACTATTTTTAAGCGAAAAAGATGTTCCAGGACTAGAGGACATGGGATGAAGCTGGAAGGAGGACGATTCCGAGGAAACATGAGAAAGAATTTCTTCACAGAACGGGTGGCGGACAAGTGGAACACCCTACTAGAGGAAGTGGTGGGAGCTGAAACAATCACGGGATTTAAGAATGCATGGGATAGACATAAAGGAATTCTAGAGGTCAGGGGTAAGGGGAAACAGACTTCTAGGAAAACAAACTGAACTTACAAGCTCAAATGGGCAGACTGGGTGGGCCATAGGCCCTTATCTGCCGACACTGTCTATGTATCTATGTATCTATGTATAATATCACAATGATGCAATCTGTTTCTCTACAATTAATGTATTGAGAATATCTTGATGCCTTGCGAGGCAGTATAGTGCAGTGGTTTAAGGTTCCATGTCCCCCCTCTCCCTCCTTTCCTCGAGGCTATACATATTCAGCTCCATTAGTCTCTCTTCATATGTCTTCCGGTGCAGACCCTGCACCATTTTAGTTGCTCTCCTCTGGACAGCTTCCATCCTGTCTATGTCCTTGCAGAGACTGGGTCTCCAGAACTGCACACAGTACTCCAGATGGGGTCTCACCAGCTGTCTGTACAGAGGGATAACAACTTTGTGTTTTCTACTGGTGTTGCCTCTCCCTATGCATCCCAGTATCCCCCCAGCCCTCCTTACTGCCCTCTCACATTGCTTGCCCACCTTTAAGTCATCTGATATGACTATCCCCAAGTCCCTTTCCATTTTTGTTGTTGTTACTATCTCACCCCCCATTGTGTACTCTTCCCCTGGGTTTTTGTTTCCCAGGTGCATTACCTTGCACATCTTAGCATTGAATCTAAGCTGCCATACATTTGGCCATTCCTCTAACCTTGCCAAGTCCCTTCTCATTCTTTCCACCCCACCTTGTGCATCAGCTCTGTTGCAGATCTTTGTGTCATCTGCAAAGAGACATACTTTTCCTTCCAGTCCCTCTGCAATGTCACTTATAAAGACATTGATGAGGACTGGTCCTAATACTGAACCCTGCGGTACCCCACGAGTAACCCCCCTTTCTTCAGAGTGAACTCCATTTACTATTACCCTCTGTCCTATTCTCCAGCCAATTGTTTACCCAGGCTATCATCTTGGGACCCACTCCCAGGCTGGCTAACTTGTATATTAATCTTTGTGTGAGACTGTGTCAAATGCCTTCAAAGTCAGGTGAAGTGCTATATGCACCCTTTCGATAATATATGCTGGACCATTAGATGATGGGCCAGCAATTTTTTCACACAGTTTCTGGGTAAAAAGAATCATGTTGGTGCCCTTTTCTTTAGGGTAGCCAATGATGACTACATTATTTTGCCTCCTGAACCCTTCCAGATCTTCAATGTGGTCCTCCAGTCAGCTGATTTATTTTTTCCCACATGGCTACAAACTCCATAGCCTTCTTATTCCTCTAGTCCTCATTGGAGCTAATGTGAGCCTCCACATCATTTATGCATTGGGTGAGACTCTCTGCAGTGGCCCTAGTGTCTTGAATTTTGGCAGTGATTGTAAGCAGGGCTTCCTTTTAGGGTAAAATCTCTTGCAAAAAATGTTCTTCTATGAGAGCTCTTGCAAAATTAGGTGTAGTTTTAGACAATGAGGCCTGGGCTTTAGGACATTTGGAACCCTTATCCTTCTCGGGTGTTACAAGAGTAGTGTGATGCATAGCAGCAGCTTTCATATCTACATCCATGCTAAAAGACAGGAGTCATTCTGAATAAAATCCAGAGACCAACAGCAGGTAATATATTTCAATTGAACCTGGAAAATCCATGTTTTAACAAAGGAAGGTAAAATTAGGGGGTAGAGAGGAGAGAAGTCAGCTTGAGCACCTTCTCGAAGGGGTACATCATGTGACTTGACCCCAAATTTTCAACATAACCATCTCTTTATACCACCTCGTGAATGTGACAGCTGTCATTTATCAAACCCTAGCCAAACTGTGTTTTCTCACTTGTGGCACGCAATGGCATTGCAGTGGTGCAGAATTACATTTTGGTAGGGATTTCGACATTTTCATTACCAGGTTCATGAAATGGGGTAGGATATGATTACACTACCTAAAAAATCATGGACGGATGGGAGCACAGGGTCCAGAGGGCCCTACGCTGCCACATGCAAATAATGATACAATTATGGAGGGATGGGAGGGCTCTGCACTCTCATAGACAAATAAGGATACAATTATACTATCTCAGGAAGTAAGAAAATTTGTTAAACAAAACTTTGTTAATGCTCTAGTTAGGGGCTAAAGAGACAAAATTAGGGAAGAGAGTGTTAAGGTTTCCAACCCTAAAACTCCACCCCATCCTACAGGCAGAAACAGGCGTGGGGTGTGCATTGAGGTTTTCAACAATGTTTTTTTGCAATGAATAGATTATAGGGGCATGATAGTACCCCTATAGTTAGGGTTGAGTAGCCCGTTCCATGTTATCCCCCTAACTTTGCACATTAATATATTTGGCTCTGTTTGACAAACTGAGAAGAAATTTTGTATGTGTTGTCAAGGAGGCAAGGTCTTAATCAGTGTAAATTTTTGTAATGGTAGGTTGTGCGATTTCTGAGATCTGCATGTGTCATTTTAGGTAAATGTCTAACTTATTTCCTATACTTAACAGTGGTTTTTGTGCTCTCCCCTATAGCCTACATGGTATAGAATGTTTTCCCCAAATGTGCAGGGAGCATGTGTCATTTCCAAAGGTAGTATCTTTGACAGATCTGGTGAGAAAATATTAAAGGGTTCCTGAGTCATAAGGATTTAATATTTAATGTTTTCAAACCTGTGCATGTGCAGTAGGGGTTTTCAGATAACGTTCTACAGTAAGAGTAAAAATGTGATTGCTCAAATGCCATTTTTTACTTTTACTCCACTTAATTGGCAGGGCACCAAACATTTTTTGTGCTGTGCCAACCACCATCTTGTTGATTTTTTTCACGAACTAACAAACATGGAAAATAGATAAAAATGTTTGGATTTAAAAAAAAACGGACATCAGAATCTAGCTAAATGGGTTCTGTTTAGCTAGATTCTGATGTTTGTTTTTTAGTATGCTGCCCATAAATACCTTTTCTAAGCACCCTAAATCATGGGTGCCAAGCTTAGCAAGAGGAGTGCTTCCCCATCATTCTCTGCAAGAACTAGTGCTGCCATCTGCAGTGTGAACTGTGAGCCCCCTTACCCTGGTGTCTAGTGGCACCCCCCAACCACCACTCAGTGTCCCACTAAATGAAAAACATATATTCCCTCATGTCTCATGGCACCCCCCACTCTCCAATCATTGCAGTCCCTGTTATTCTATTCTCTGGTGTCTAGTGGCAATCCTCAACCCTCCAATTGCCGTTCCTGTTATTTGAATTTTATTCCCTTGTGTCTAGTGGCAGCCACCCACCCGCTGATCACCTTCCCCATTATTTTATGTTATTCCCTGTTGTTTAGTAGCACCCCCCAACCTCTGATCGCCATCCCCATTATGTTAGGTTTGTTCCCTGGTTTCTAGTGGCACCCCCCTACCCTTCCATTACAGGCAAAAGCTGAAATTAAGAAAACGGCCCCTCAAAGATTTTATTAAATTTTTTATGAAATGTATAAAATAGAAAAAGGTCCTTCGGCAATCAGCCCCCCTGCCCCACCTCCCACTCAGCATCCACCACCCCACATCCTCCAGTACACCCCCACACACATCCTCACTCATCTGAACAGGTCCCGGGTTCAAGTTCCACTCTCCGATCAAAGACATGTCTTGCTGCTGAAACCAACGACTGCAATATGAGAAACAAAGGTAAATGCATTTCAAAAGGGGTTTCAACTTTGGTGCATAACGTTGCCATTTTTCTTACATATTGATCCCAAATTTTCAACATTGCCTTTTGGGGACCACACTTCATGAACAATAGGACTGTCATTATGCAACTCCCACCCAGAAGATGATATTGTCAGTTACTTGGCAAATTCACCATTTGGGTAGGATTTGGAAATGCTTTCTGCCCTTGTTCATGAGGTGGGGTCATAAGAAGGCTATGTTGAACATTTGGGGTCAAAATATGTCAAAATGAAAAAGTGGAAAAGATCCCCTGTAGGGTGGCTGGCCACCTCTCCCTGGGCTGAGATACAGATATATATCACACTGATCAGTCCAAATAAGGATGAAATACATGTCTGTGTCTGCTGTTCTCAGCCTTTGCTGATTGTATTGTGAGGCCTATTGGCACCATACAATTCTGCTTAAAGTAGAGGCAGTCCAAATTAATTCACAGGCATTTGCATATGCTTCCCATGATGCTTTGCATTATTGGGGTATGGCAATTTGTGTTTTCTTTAAAAATTGTCTGTATGGCCAATATCCTCTGGGATAACCCATGCCCCAGTGCATTTGCTCTGGAGTTCTTAGTATGGAAAAGTTATGACCATTTGTGTTGATTTTGCTATGCACAATTGTAACTTTTAAAATTTTAAATATTTTCTCCTCAGATTTTCAACACAGCCTTCTTATTACCCCACCTCGTATATGTCACAGCTGTCCTTTTTCAGATCCTGGCCTAAATGTGTTTTTGCACCTGCGACACGTAATTGCATGGCAGTTGTGCAGAATTATGTTTTCACAGGGAAGCAGACATTTTCTAAACCAGGTACATGAGGTGGGGTAATAAGATGACTATGCTGACAATTTGGTCACTGTTGTCCATAAATGGAAGCATAGGGATGGGAGGGACCTGTGCTTCCCCAGCTACACACACATGCACATCTATGGAGGGATGGGAGTGCAGGTCCCAGAGGTCCATGCACCCCCACAGGTGAATAAGAATATGATTATACTATCTCAAAAAGTAAGGAAACAAATTGCAAAAAACTTTGTTAATGCTCTAGTTAGGGTTAAAGCCACAAAAGTAGGGAAATGTAGGGTTATGGTTTCCAAATCTAACACCCCAACCCTACCCTGCACACACCAACACGTGTGGAGGGTGTGCCTTGGGGTCGTCAGCCCTAATGCTCACCCCATTCTCCTATATTACACCCATCTCAGCTTATTTACTTATGGAATGGGGTGATCATTAGAGCTGATGACCCCAATGAACCCCCCGATGCCTGTTGGTGTGTGCAGGGTGGGGGGAAGTTAGGTTTGGAAACCCTAACTCCACTTTTACCTACTTTTGTGGCTTTAACCCTGACTTGAGCATTAACTATGTTTTTTGCAATTTATGTATATTATAGGGGTGCGGTAGAGTCTTTTTTTGTATCATGCAATATGAAAAAAGATTTATAATCTTAAAAAAAAGACATTTTAAGGGCATGTCTTGAACACTAAAATGCAGAATCCAGCCAAGAAAGTCTCAGTGAGCAAGGTACATTTGTTGGTCACTCCCCAGAATGTGATTTTTGTAGGTTTTCAAAAGTGATTATTTAGAGAAAAGCAGAAAACAAGATGGCAGCAAAATGAAAAAGGATTTCCCACTCATGAAGAAGAATGACATCAGCAATGAAAGATGATTATTTTTTTCATTTCACATAGCTTCTTGATTTGATTACTGAACATGCTCAGAACCAATTTATAAAAAAATTTAAATTGAATAACTTTGGAACAGAGTAATATTTTGTTCACTGAACCAGCAAAAGACATATCTGTGGTCTGTCCCCTTTCTATACACACAATTTCAGATACAAATTCCAAACTGTCTGCGCTCTACAGGTGTCAGACAAAAAACCATAAAACCAATGGGAAAAAATGACAGAAATTTAATGTTTGCACTATCCAGAATTCTGAATCAACACATTCAACTGGAACAAAACTTGGCACCTCTTGAGATGAACCGCCACAAGACCACGAATACAAGATTTCATGCAAATCTGTTTAACGGTTGCAGAGTTATTAAAGTGCAAAAACTGGGGTTTAACATTAGATTACTTACTCAACCCTAACTATAGGGGTGCGACTGTGCCCCTATAATATGTAAGTGTATATATATTATAAGGGCATGGACATGCCACTATAGTTAGGGTTGAGTAGCATGCTTAATGTTAAACCTCAACTTTTGCACTTTAATAACTTTGATAGTAAAACAAAAATAAATGACACTGGTCTAGACTGCAAAACGTTTATTTATAAAGTCTACAAAATGTGATAAGACATACTGTAAACAACAAGCACAAGGTACTCACATACAGAGCCCAAAAACAGCAGCAACAAATGGGAGAAGGGACACCTGATGGGTTTCGCCTGGAGGCTTCTTCAGATGGGGATAGCTTGCTAATTGCCAAGGTTACATATTAAGTACTATAACCAATTATACAATCAATAAATAATCAATTAGGAAAGTGATTAACAATAAATATAAGTAAGAAAACAGAGTGAGTTAGCAAATTAAAATCATGTCATGAATGGTAATGGGGACAATTTAAAGAAGCTAACTCTCTAGGGATTTTCCGTAAGGGCCTGCAGGATTATCATATGGACAGTAGTCACTGCTCATGCACTGATGGTTAAAATCCCCGATGTGCATTCCTTTCTCTTCTCTGCATCCCCTCCCATTGTGAACTAATATCTAGGCCTGCCATAGATTTAACAATGACTACTCCAACCAAACCCCTTTCTAATAAACTCTGATTGTAACACTAAGCCTATTGTAATCAAAATGATACCTCTGTAATCCGGCTTCTTAACCTAACTGTATCCAATTCCTGCTGTACTCTGTGATCTGTATCCCAAAGTGATGTACAATTTCTTGTGTTTCCTCCTTTGTAACTATGCTGGGTCACCCCTGAAAAAGGGACCTTCGGGGCTCAGAGGGCCAACCCGGTTAACAAAATTAATTAATAAATAAATAAATAACAGAAATAGCTTTTGAAGTCCTATAATACATCTTCAGGTAATATCTCTAGGTCTCTGCATATTCATTTCACCCATTACTGTGATGATCTCCTGTAAGCAAAAACTTAGTAAAAAACGGAAGAGAAAACATACAAAAAATAAATATTAGTAACAAAATATAAGGAATGTTTTTTTAAGATGAATAACTACAACTAAAGTCACAATAATTATTTTCAGTTCCACTTTCTAAGAGGCATGTAATCTATTCTATCATTGAGGCCATGGGGCTATAAAGCTCCCAATTGTATAATCCAGAGTGCCTCCCTATAAAGAATCAAATCATTTACGTTACCCACTCTCCTACCCATAGAAACATAGAAACATAGAAGTTGACGGCAGATAAGGACCGCAAGGCCCATCCAGTCTGCCCATTTCTTTTTCTACCTTATAAATGTGCCATCGGCCTTTGCTCTGTCAGTGGCCTATCTATTCATAGTCATTTGTATTGCTCCCTTATGCCTATCCCATGCCTGTTTGAAGCCCTGCACTGTATTCATAGCCACCACTTCTTGTGGTAAGCCATTCCATGCATCCACCACCCTTTCTGTGAAAAGAATTTCCTCACATTCCCCTTAATCGGCCTCCTCTAATCTCATGCTGTGTCCTCTTGTCCTGCTATTTTCTTATATTTAAACATGTTAGACTCTTTCACCTTGTTTATGCCCTTAAGGTGTTTGAATGCCTCGATCATATCACCTCTCTCCTCCTTTGCTCTAGGGTATACATATTGAGCTCCATTAATCTGTCCTCATATGTCTTCTGATGCAGTCCCTGCACCATTTTGGTGCCCTTCTCTGGACTGCCTCAATTTGGTTAATGTCCTTGTGAAGTGTGGCCTCCAATACTGCATGCAGTACCCAGATGGGCCTAACCAGTGTCTTCTGACAGAGTTATTACCTCCCTCTTACGACTTGTGATACCCCTACTAATACACCCTAACACCCCTAGCCTTACCTACTGCTTTAGAGGTCTGCTTGGATGATTTTAGGTCATCAGTGATGATGATGCCCAAGTCTCTTTCTTCCTTTGTGACTGCTATAACTCCCTCCCAGCCTATAGGTGGCTTCAGGGTTTCTTTTCCCTATATGCATGATTTTGCACTTCTTTGCATTAAATGCCAGTTGCCACTCTTCTGACCATTCTGCTAGTTTATCCAGATCTCTTCTCATTCTGCCCACCCATCTGGATCATCTACTCTGTTGCGAATCTTGGTGTCATCTGCAAACAGACAAGCCTTATCCTCTAGTCCATCTGCAAGGTCACTAATGAAGATGTTGAAGAGGACTGGCCCCAGGACTGATCCCTGAGGTACCCACTTGTGACTTGCATCTCTTCTGACTGTATACCATTTACCACCACTCTCTGTTTTCTGCCCGTCAACCAGTTTGCCACCCAGTTGACCAACTTCTGACCCACCCGAACCTACCCAGCTTATTTATCAATCTTCTATGTGGAACAGTGTCAAAGCTTTGCTGAAGTCAAGGTAGGCGACATCAACTGCTCCCCCTTGGTCCACCACTCTGGTTACCCAGTCAAAGAAATCTATGAGATTAGTTTGACAAGACCTTCCTTTTGTAAACCCATGCTGTCTTGGATCCTGTGCCCTTATGGATTCCAGGTGTTGCACTATCCTTTCCTTAAGGAGTGCCTCCATAATCTTGCCCACTACTGAGGTAAGACTGACCAGTCTGTAGTTCCCCGCCTCCTCCCTGCTACCACTCTTGTGGGCGGGATCACATGAACCCTTCTCCAGTCTTCTGGGACCTCTCCTGTGCTCAGAGACTCACTAAACAATTCTGCTAATGGCTCTGCTAGTTCCTCCTTTAGCTCCTTAAGTACCCTGGGATGTATGCATCAGGTCCCATTGCCTTATCCACCCTGAGCTTAGCAAGCTCTTGTAGGACCCTTTCTTTTGTGAAGGGAGTAGTGCTCACCTCCCTCCCCCTGTGTCCATGATGCTGAGCTGTGGGCCTGCCTACCTTCTCTTCAGTAAATACTGAGCAAAAGTATCTATTTAGGATAGATGTCTTTACAGGGTCCTCCTCCTCACATGCTCCTTTTCTCCATTAAGCTTAGCAATACCACCTCTGGACTTTCTCCTTTCACTAATGTATCTATAGAAAGTCTTGTCACCTTCTTTTATTATTCGTGCTAGTGTTTCCTCAGTTTGGGACTTTGCTTGCCTTACTGCCTTACCTGCTTCCCTCAGGGCAGTTTGGTATGCCTCCTATCTTCATCCCGCTGTGTTCCCTTATATTTCCTGAAGGCCAGCCTTTTGGCTCTGACCTTTTCTGCTACTGTATTTGAGAACCAAAGTGGTTTCCTTCTTCTTTTGCACTTCCTTTTCTGTCTAACACAATGGGATGTTGCTTCAAGTATTGCATCCATAATGCTTGCCCACTTTGCCTGTACCCAACTTTACCCAACTTTACTCTTTCAATGCCAGTGAATTTAAACTGATGATCATCTGCATTGATTTTCACACGTGTATGGTTAGCTAGAGCATTTGCCAAATCCATGTTTTCTATGCTCCTAATATGTTCACCAACAGGCAATTTGAAATTGTGTGTGGTCTTTCCCACAGAAAATGCCCCACAAGTACATGTCACCAAATACACCACACAGCCAGTATCACAATTAATAAAAGCGCATATGTCAAATGTTTTCTCTGCATTAGTGCTTGTGAAGTTTGTTTTGATCATAGAAGAGTAAAACTTACTCTGGCCACATGAAAAATTTCCTTTGGGTAATGGGGGAAACCATGAGGAAGCTGCAGGAGCTATTTCTTAAATGGGCAGGAAACTGTGTACTAACCTATCACCAAGACTGGCACCCTCTTGTAAACAATTCTTGGTAGTTCCCTTGTATAATTCTGAAGCACATGATCGGACCTAAAAATAGTCAAATTTTTGTTAATGATGTTTCTCACAATACCATTTTATCTGAAAAAGATGGTAACAAAATTAAAAGTATGACCCTCCTGTGCCTTACTGACTTTTGTTGCATCATAAGTTATAACCCCTGGCTACAGATCTGTCCACAAGCTCATCATTATGTGCCTCATAATAAGAGCCACTGGAAAATTGCTGAAAATGTTACCAAAAAATGCGGAGACCCTTGCAGAATTTGCAGGAAAATTGCGGGGTTCACTATGCATCCTCAGTGCTCCCTAATAAATATTTTGCTGTTTGCTGCAGTATGTATTGATCACATAAATTGTTAGATAAATGTATTGCCACTTGTATATACTGTCAATATGAAGAAGGGTTTGTATTTTTGAAAAAAAATCAGATTAGTCATTATACAAACATACAAAATTGTCAGCAGAAACAGGGCTCACGGCCTATCAAGTCTGCATGCCTTCTAAAATCTAAAGGCATCTAGAGCATGCAGTGTAACCAGATTTTATTTAGTAATTCACAGTCAGTGAGTATTGAATAAATCCCGAAACAACTTATTTTGCCAGTTTCTAGATGATAAATAATGAAGCCTGTTTAATAACTACTTATTTTGGTGCAAGAAAAAATATGTGCAGATAACTAGAGTGCTTAATAACATTCTAGTTAAAAGAAAATGTTTATTTTATTAAAATAATTGAATTGCTGTTCTTAATCAGCACTGTAAGTACAAACACTTTTTAAAGTCCTATGACAAACATATTAACTCACACCAATAGCTTTTCACTACAGCATACAATACTTTTGAATACTTGGCACTTTTGTTTTACTTGGATTGCAGTGTAAGGCCCTGTCCACACTACACCAGAAAAATCCCGCTGTAACATTACAGAAGGTCCAAACTATTATCATAATGGTTTTCGTTTACACTGGTAACATTACAGAAGGTGTTTTCATAACTGTTATAGGAACCTGTTGTGAGGTGGTTTCAACAACGGTTTCTGTAACGGTTTCAAAACTCTATTTTTCCCTGTCCACACTACACCAGTAAAATCCTGTAACACTTTCAAAACATTTTCAGTGGTAGTGTGGATGCACTGTAACGTTTTTAGTCTGTAATGCTTTCAAAACATTACACATTTTTAGTGCAGTGTGGACATGGCCTGAATGTTTAAATACACTTAACCTGTTTTATCAGTGTGTTTTCAAAATACATGTTTTTTTGGTAGGCTTTGTATGTGATCAAGTAGTTGTGGCAGATTATCAAGTAAGGGCTCACTGTCACCAACCTCCTCAGAAGCACATTCAGGTTTATAAACAGCAGGGTCATCCAGATTCCTTACACATTTGAATCACAATCCATTCAGAATGAAAGTACTATATGTATACAAGACAAATCTACCCTTCAACTCAAAAGCAAGCTTTGTATTTAATGCTTCATTTAGGTGAACTGGGCAATTTGCACCTTTTCTCACACCTATTGTTTCTGTCTCTGTGGCAACAAAAAAGTTTTCTGATAGTCTTCTTCAACACAGATTTTAAGTGCTCAAGTGTACATTTGCATATCCAGAGAAGTTTGAAACCAAAGCTGGGAAGTGAATCACATGAAAGCAGAGTCACATTGGACCCCTTCTCCCCTCACACTGTACTGCTTTGGCCAAATCCATGTCTGTGTGCTAAATTGCTCGCATATTTGTGTAGATTTCCTCGAGAGTGTTAATATTTTTATATAATTTCAGTCAAGAATTAAATAAATACAAGAAATTGTGGATTCTCTATGGAGAATGTTGAAAATTGTGGATAATGACGAAAAAATGCAGGTGTAATTTTCCAGTGGCCCTGCTCATAATCTCCAACATTATTGCAATTTCTGCATATCCTCAGGAACTGCCATTTAGGAATATTCACTATGTCTGGGGTGACAACTGCTATAATGTAATAGTGTATTATGGTTTGTACTTTTTCTAAAAAGATGGGCACAAAAAGTACCATCTGCCTGTTTGTTGATTGTCAAATCCAAAAATGAAATACTACTCTCATCTGCATGGACCATCAACCATAAATCTGGATTGCTTTATTCATGATATTCAACAAATTCACTTAATTTACGCAGTTACCCTTCCATACCATAAATATGTCATCTATGTATTGTTTCCAGATGTCAATCCTATTGTAATAAGGATTGACCTTGGAATCATAGACAAATGACAGGCCTGGGTTGCACACACCCTACTGGACTGTCTGGTTATATCTAAAACATGGCTCAAATCTGCAACAAAAGATAGTGAAATAAACCTTCCCAACTACCAGCTCTTCAGATCTGACCGTCTATCCAAGGGCGGTGGGGTAGCCATCTATGTCAAAGCAAATATCTCTGCATCCTGCCTCAATTCTACATCACAACCAAAGGAATTCGAATGCTTGTCAATTAAAATAACTCTTCCCAACACATCATCCTTTCAACTGATTGGTTGCTATAGGCCCCCTCTGCAGGCCTCAAACTCCTATCCCACTTAGGATCCATACTTAATCTGGGCCCTGAGACACCATCATCTTAGGAGACATGAACTTAAATTGGCTGACTAATGCATCTGCACCCTGGTAACCTTCTGTGACACCTATGGATTCTCTCAATTAATCAAAGAACCAACAAGGATCAACCCAAAGAATACTCTCAACAGCACACTCCTGGATATTATATTGATAAATAAACCTCATCATTATCCCTATGCAGGAGTACTATTCAGTGACATAAGTCACTGTCCCATAGCTGCCATTAGATCAACAATCAAGCCACCCAATCCTGCAAAATTCCTCCCACGAAGGTCAAAAGAACTTTAATATTACAGGTTATCTCCATGATCTGTGCCACACCACACGTTGGCAAAATTCTATCTCACAGCCTCAATAGAGACAGCTCTTCAAATCCTAAATGATATAATCATAAGTGCCCTCAATTCCATGCACCCTCACCAGTGTCAGAACCAAACTCAAATCCTGTCGCTGGTTCTCTGTCGACCTCAAATCAAGCACTGCTTGCCAGAGACAAACTCTGAAAAGGGCAAGAAAGACAAAGGACCCAAATGACTGGCTCCAATTCAGAAAAGCCAGAAACTCCTGCACAAAACAAGTAAGAAAAGCCAAGGCAACCTTCTACACAGCTGAACTAGATGCCTCCTATAACAACCCTTCCAGGTTCTGGGGTACCATAAAGAGCATCCTAGGTCAAACCTCTACCCCGTCTTACCATCCAAAATTCAATTAAATAATATTGAAATCACCGACAAGCAAAATATCTTGAATGCCTTCAATGATCATTTCACTACAGCTGGCCTGGCTTTAGACTCCTCTCCTGCAAACCTATTAAGATCATCTCTAAACCTACAATCTACTGAGAGTCAAAGGTTGCTTCCACATTCTCATTCAAACCAATATTGTTCAAAGAGAGAAGACCTCCTACTCCAACTAGATACCACCAAAAGTGCAGGTGCAGACCCCTGGATCCCTACTTCTAAAAGTAGCACTGTATGCCTTAACCGCCCCCTCACCCACCTCTTCAATCTATCACTTGCCACTGGTTCTATCCCCTCAATATGGAAAACAGCTCAAGTGTTTCCATTACTTAAGGCAGGTGATCCCATGGACCTCAATAATTATAGGCCCATCTCCATCTTACCAATACTATCCAAGATGCTTGAGAAGCTGGTAAACTCTCAGTTAACTGCCTACCTTGATACCAACAATCTCCTAAATCCAACTTAATCTGGGTTTAGATCTATACATAACACCATCTCTGCTAGCAAAAGTCACAAATGACTGGCAGACTGCCCTAGACAAAAGAATAATACCTGTGCTGTGTTTCTGGATCTAAGCAAAGCGCTGACACTGTGGATTATGATCTTCTAATCACCTCACTGAACTCCATAGGCCTTGACTCACTCTCTATTAAATGGTTCAGATGCTATCTCTCTGGAAGACTACAACTGGTAAAGAATGATGGTGATCTATCTACCTCTAAGCCACTCCTAAGAGGTGTACCGCAAGGCTCCATCCTGGGTCCCATCCTTTTTGCCATTTACATCAACAATATTGACTCCAATCTCTCTCTTTCTAATATCCACCTTTTTGCAGATGACACTGTACTTTATGTGAGCGATCCCTCACCATCAAAAGCCTGTGAGCTCCTACAGTCTCAATTCTCCCTCCTCCAGCATAACCTATTAAAAAAGAAATTATTACTAAATGCTAAGAAAACCAAAGCTATGTTCTTTGCCCCCAAGAACTGTTCTTCCACTATCCCATCATTCACCCTCCACAACTCTCTACCATCCTTGGTGAAAATCTGGAATATGTTGACAAATTCAAATACCTAGGAGTATGGATAGACAATAAACTAGACTATACTACCCACGTTGAAGAGCTCCTGAAAAGCTAAGACAAAGACTTGGTCTATTCTTTAGGATCAAACACTACCTGACCAAAGATTCCAAACAAAGATTAATCCTTGCATCATTCATGTCCCTCATTGATTATGCTGACTTCCTCTATGGTCATTGCTCCTCTCCATCTAAACAAACTAGACACCCTGTATCATAGAGCTATTAGATTCATTACTGACCTTCCTCTAGCACCCATCATTGCTCTCTCTACAATGCAGTCAGCTGGACATCCCTGCAACATAGAAGAAGAAAAATGCTGCTACCTGGATCTACAAAGCTCTGACAAACAAACTCCTTCCTACATCTCAGACTGCTTCAACCAGATCACATCCCAGGCCCTACACCTTGAGGATCAACAAACTGATCCTGCTGAAGATTCCTATCACCTGCACCCGGTATGGAAGAGCTGCAATCAGTTATTCCCTGGCACTTATCTGGAATTCTATCCAAAGACATTGAAAATGGAAACACTGATTCCCTTACATCCTTCAAAAGCTGTACACCAGCCTAATCCCAGATTCATGCAATTGCTTCCACAAGGCCTAGTCCTCCCACACCCCACCCTCCCACACCTCTCTCCCCACCCCCTCTTTAAAGCTCCTCCCTATTCTTCTATCATTCTCTGGTCCTTTCCACATCAAACCTCAAACATATATGCCCACCCATGTACCATTATCCAAGCCTTATCCCTACTAGACTGTTTGTTTCTCTCCTTTATTAGGTTTTGGTTTACTGTCCTTTGCCTTGTATATATGTAAATATTTATACATCTATCTCACTCATAAATGATTGTATTTGTGCTTATTCACTATCATGTTTTTGTATACACTCTGTAACCTTTTTGTTATGACCACTCAGGTCCATCTTGTAAATGAGCTATGCTCAATGATGTTCGCCTGAATAAATAAAGATTTTGATTGATTGATTGATTGAAATGATTTTTCCCAGTTATCTATGTACAAGTTAACACAATTGGCTGCAAATGTAGCACCTACAGCCATACCTTTTATTTAAAGCCAGAATTTATCCTGGAAAACAAAAGAATTGCACGTTATTACATAAGAAGCCCATTTTGATAAAAAGTCCTTAAATTCTGTATTAAAACCAGTGTTGGTATCCAAACTCTGATATATTACCTTCAATCCCCCATCATGGGGGATGTTTGTATATTTATTTTATTTATTTAAAATTTGATAACTGGGAAAGACACCATGAGCAGGAGTTTGTTTCCAGGTGTGGCCAGGGGACAAGGGGACAAAACAGAAGATAAACAAAAAATAAGTTAAATGGTAATACATTGTACAATAAAAATCAGTTGTGCAAATGACAAATACATGTAATGAACAGTGAATATTTATAATTATATACAATATAATACAAAGCATATATATATATATATACACACACACACACACACACAATAAAGGGTTGCACAGATAAACCAGCAGGTAAACATTAGGGGATCAGCTTTGTGGGATAAAACAAAAAGGAGCCTGCTGATGCAAAGACAGAGTACAGTCTGCTGATGCAGAGATGGAGTAAAGGAGAAGCAAGTCAGGAGCAGAGGGAGAAGAAGCATTTGGAGGGGGGGACAGGTGCAGGATGTGGAAAGGGAAGGTCTGAGTAACCTGTTAAGGGCAGGAAAGGAGGGAGTGAAGTGGGTTGGGGGGAATGCTGTTCCAGAGGGAAGGAAGCCAGTAGGAGAAGGCCAGTTTGCTGGCCAAGGTGCAGACATGTGGGAGGGCGAAGGCTTGGGCACTGATTGACCACAAGTTTTATGGGCAGGGGTGGCAGGTTTGAGGAGAGACAAGCTATGTAGGGAAAGTCCCAAAACAGAATTTATATATGAAGGTGATGCAGTGGGAAAAGCATCTCTGGGAGAGGGATTGGAGGGATAGGGAGGAGTAGATGTTACAGTGGTGAGTCAGATAGGGTGAGTTTGAGGTGAACCTACAAAAGGCATGGTAGAGCACATCGAGTTTGGAGATGGAGGTTGCAGGGGCAGCACTGAAAACAACATCAGTGTAATCAAAAGCAGGGAAGATCCATTAAGCCAGTAGGTCATGTCTAACAGTGAGGGGAAGACTATACTTTTGTTGATAGAGTAGTCCTAGTTTAGATCGCAGTTTCAAGTGGAGAGCACTAAAGTGGGAGGAGAAGTCAAGGGAGGGATTGAACCAAACTCCAAAGTACTTGTAGGTGAGGACATTTTCAAGGTGAGTGGATGCTCTGGAGAGGAAGGAGGGTAGGGCATGAAGCTTAGCCAGTTTTTGCTTGGTACTGAATGTCATCTCAACCATTTTTTTTTACATTAGTTTTAGACAGTTAGCATTGAACCAGGGGGTGACAGCTGAAAAATCATGTTGCAGTGGTGTTTGGATGGCTGAGATGGAAGGGCCAGAAAGGAAGAGGGCAGTGTCATCCACATACCTGTGGATCTTGCCATGGGGGCATGCAGAGGGGAGGTTATTAATGAATAGTGAAAAAAGAAAAGGCCCGAGGATCAAGCCTTGGGGTACACTGGCAAGGATAGGGAGGAGGAGGATAGGGCATTGCTGACTTTTACTGATTGTGAGTGGCCCATCAAATAAGAACTGAACCAGGACACAGAAGATGGAGAAAGACCCAGGGTGCTAAGTTTATTTAGGAGAAAAGGGTGGAACACGGACTAGAAGGCCTTTGCATGCTCCATATAAACTGCCAAGGTAATCAGATCTTGATCCATGGCAGAGTGGATTGCATCTGTAAAGTGTAGAAGGAAGGTAGAGGTAGAGTGATGCTTCCTGAACCCTGATTATACATGGCATAGAGTGTTAGAGGCCAGGAGAAAATCATTTAGCCTGAAGTGGACTAAGGACTCTTGTACCTTGGCAAGTGAAGAGAGAAATGAAAAAGGGCAGTAGTTGCCAGAGACAGTGGTATCATGACCTTTGAAGAGGGGTAGGATCCAACATTAATGGAAACCAAAAGCCAATCACTATCAACCTGCATGTCATCTAATATTACTGAGAAGGTGTCCTGTATCTCAAATATATGATGGAAGAGCCAACACTAAATCTTTTACGTGCCCATCAACAAATTTAGAAAGCAGCTCCATTAAAAAGCTGATTCCTGCCACAATCAGGCTCCCAGGTGAGTGTTGTATGTTCTTGTGGACTTTTGGTAACAGGTAAATTGTGGCACAGATAGGATGTTCAACCAATAGGTGTTTATAGACAAAATCTGGAATACCACCATTATTTCTAATGGCTAACAAGAAATTATCAATATGTTGTTTAAACTTTACAGTAGGGAAGTAGTTTTTATAAAATGAGGTATTAGATAACTGTCTGCAAACTTCCTCAACATAGAAGCTAGTGTCCCTAACCACCACAGACCCTCCTTTGTCCACCGGTTTGATAGTTATGTTTTTCTCTAGTTCCTGTGGTGCTGCCATCTCTTCCTTGGACATGTGGTATGGACACATGACTTTATTTTTGGTGATATTCCTCAAATCATCTTTACATAGTCTTTCAAACACTGACACTGTTTGGTTGTTCAGAGACTCATGACTTTAATAACTTTGCAACTTGATCAATTGATTTGCACAAAATTTGGCATGTGCTGTTCTGTGTGGTAGATCTCTTGATGTGGCAAGTTTCATTCCAGTTGGATATACAGACTCTGAGATCTGGGTAGTTCAAAACCCTTAAAATTCACCAGTTGGTGCAGATTTTTCCTCATCACCGTGAACACAGATGGTGTGGAATTTTGGTGTGAATGTTTTATGGTACAAACAGCTTGGGAAACAGAATTGTCTTGCATTTGTTTTGTGAAAAAATATTAATCTATTGCAAAGTTATTCAGTGTTTAAGTTCTTGTTATTTTCAATGGGAAGATCACTCTTCAGAATAGAGGTACAAAGTTCGACAAAGGATTTAGCCCCACGAAAAATTATTATTTGTCATGAGGGACCAATCCTTTTTCACCAGAAAAAAAATTCCTTTTTTGTGAGCCTTTTATTTTCTTTTCTTTTTTATTTCACACAATAAACTGTCATAGCACTGTCCAGCGATGTCTTTTACAGACATCCAAACATGTATCCTGCTCATTGGAAGCTGATAAGTTTCATTTAATATTTTTTATAGCTCCCATGGCCTCTGAACATGTGTTTTAACTATTTAAATCCTTTTTTGTCACTTAAGATCCTTTTTCGTGAATCCTTTTTCATGCAAATGAAAAAGGTTCAAGAGTCACGAAAAAGGATTTGGAACACACTTGGAAATGTGTTCCAGTATCTAAATGATTTTTTTCCTATAAAAATCAATTGTGATTCACAATTCAGTGCCATCTTAGTCATGTGATTATTTTTATAAAATCACTAGCCATTGATCATGGTACAGTATGTTGAATAAATTGTGTACTTTTCTTCTAAACCAGTACAAGTAATTTCTAATTTCCTTGCATAATATTTCAGGAAGCGATTGAATCATGGTGTGATTTGCAGCTGCCACACTTACTCATAGTTCCCTGGTGTCTAGGGTCACCCCCACATGCCAGTCACTGCCCACTTATAAAAGAATAGTTCCCTGGTGTGTCTAGTGGCACCCCCCACCCTCCAATTTTTTCCCCTATCATATTTTTGTATTTCCCTGGTGACTGACAGCATATCCATTTTCTGACACAGGATTCCATGGACACATGGGCAGCAGGATTCGGTACCAATCATCTCAAAATGTATGGTGCATACTCGTGTCCACAGTAGGAGGCATTGTGAGCTTGGGACTCCTGGTTACTGTTGAGTGTCTCCTATACTCAGTGTAGACCCAGTGGTACATACATGTTTGCAACAGAGAATTAAAAGCAGTCCAAAGTAAATGTTCCTTTCGGTTTGGAAATCTACCAGGAGCTCCTAAACCAAAGCAACCCCAATGTTTACTTTTCCCAGCTTCTAACTACATGAAGTTTTGGTTCATACTGAAGCTCCTAAACAAATATCTGTCTGATTAAACTATAAAAAGAACAATCTCTTTAGCCCCCCCATCACAGCCATTCAGTCCTGAAAAAGCAGAGTTTTTAAGGGTATACATATGCAGGCAGCCCCCCCTTCCCTGTGGGGTCTGAGTACCATCCAGAAATAAATATAACAGTGTGGTGCTTTGTCAGTCAGCCAGTGGGAAAAAACAAATACATTCATAAGGACAGTAATGATGTTGTGCACTCCCGCAACACTTCAAACAGTACACAGTATTCAATAGAAATGGCATAAAAGTAGACATTCATAAACTGTAGAATTAAACATTGCACCCCAGGAAGAAGAAGTGTTTGGAAGAAATACTGTACACCACCACTGTCACTCCTTCCCTGACCTCCGTGGAGAAAGGTTGCAGTGAAACTTAAGAGACACATTATTGCTTTGTGTGGTTCAGTGAGTTCCTCTTTCAAAGTCCCACAGAAAAGCCACAGTTATAGTGTAGTAAGTTTATTTATTACTTATTTATTAGCTTTTGTTGACCAGGTAGGTGCATTAGGCGAAAACCCTGCCTATTTTCAAGCACGACCCGGGAGACTACAATATACAGTTTACAAAAAGACAAGCAGTAAATAATACAGAACCAGTAGACATCCTCACAGGGATAGTCATGGAAACAAAACACAGATGTGACAATGGCCATCCACTTAGGGATGGAAGGAAGCAGGCACAGGAACAAGACAATGCAGTAAATAATTGCAGAGACAATGTTAAGCTAGCTTAAGGAAAGCAAGAGAAGAGGGGGGTTAGGTACAAACACAGAAATCAAGTGCATGTAGGCAGGAGAAAAATGCAGTCTTGAAGGAGGAGTAATTTGGAGAGCATTTAAGATTAGGAGGTAGAGAATTCCATAATTTGGGAGCAAAGTAGAGAAAGCTTGTTCCCCCAATTTTGTAGAACAGTGCAGGATGGACAGTGAAGAGGAATTAAAGGATCTCAGTAGGTGGGAGTGTGATACTGGGGTAAGCATAGCCCCAATCCTGTCAGGGTGAGGGGATTTAGTCATCGAGTCACTGAAGCAGCCCAGCATGTATAAGTGGAGGGTTTTGGGGGACAGCCAGTGTAGCGTGGAGTACAGGAGACAGTGGTGAGTAAGGCGAGGGGCAGACAGGGCAAATCTGCAGACGTTGTTGTAGGTGGTGTCCCATTTATGAAGAATACCAGCATTGGCATGGGATAGGATGGGGAGGGCATACAGAAGCCTAGGAAGCAAGGCCCCTCTGCCCACCGAGATCCTAGCAGCAGGGGTTATAGAGTGATGCACCCGGTAAGTTGAAGCAGAGACCCAATGATACAGCTGCCAGTTTGAAGATGCAGAGCTAATACTTGCTGGATAATTTCTAAAACCCAAGTCGCACAACACAATCCATTGCGAAGAACTGATTTTTTAACTAGCCTGTGTCACACATGACTGTAGAGTAAATAATACTGTACTAGAACCATGGGTCAAATGTACCACTCTGCCACAAAATAAAGAATAATTGTAGACTTCATACTTATCCAGTGTAATTATTAAGTCAACATTAAGAAAAAAGATCAGATTAGTGAGCCCTTTACATCAATGGAGATTTACTTCAAAGTCAGACCTAAAATGGTTTAAATCCTTGACATTTAACATTCTACTCCCAATTGAAAATGTACTGTCCTTAATTTAGAGTATACCATAGCTCAATACACAGGAATAAACAACAGTGCTTACTTGTTTGTTTGTTTGTTTTTTATCTATTTTGCGAGGTATTGATGAGACCCATCTGAAGGAAAAGTGTTATCATAGACTTTACTTTGTTACACAGAAGAACAGGGAAATTCAGTTTAATGTGACATTATGTAATTTACAGGAAACTACAAAACAAAATCCACTGGAGTTAAAAAGAAATTGACAGACCTGAAAGCCCTGAAACTGGCACATGTATGATATTGTATTGTACAGTATATGTAGACATCATATGATTACTTTGTAGCTCGCTTCAACAACTGATATGATATATGATTGTGTGTACAGTGCAGTACCTATAGCTGAGAACTTCTAAACAATATGTTAATAGGCATGGAAATTTGTAAAGAAAAGGTAGGCTGATGCATTATGCGGAGGTTCTAGGATGCTATACCGTCAATTTTTAAAAGATCAAGATCCCTTAACTATGAAAGACAAACTTTTTTCATTAATTAAAAAAAAGATCAAAATAAAGACTACCACTCAAGGTGTGATGTTGAGCAAATTAACATATTAACATACTAAAATGCCAGCAGAATAGGCCTAACGGTCTATTGAGTCTACTCGATTTTCAGCATCCGCACTGAGGGTCGATTCTGGTGTCCCCCCTCCCCCTTGGGTTATAATGTCCCCAGTCCCAGATGCTCCACCTGTACTGGGCCTGGTCAGATTTACTCTCCCCCTGTACCTGTCCCATCCCCATTTAAACCTGTCCACAGTCTCCACCTCTACTAGCTTCCTGGGCAGTGCATTCCATGGCTCCACCACCCTTTCAGTGAAATAACATTTCCTCCTCTCCCTTCTGAGCCTGCTCCCTTCCAGCTTGCACCCTTGACCTCTTGTTGCCCCACCCTCCTTCCTTTGGAGCACCTTGACTGGCCCTCCTTTATTGATCCCTTTCATGTACTTTAAGACGTCTATCATGTCCCCCCTGTCCCTCCTCTTCCCCAGGGTGTACATGTCTAGCTCCCTGAGCCTCTCCTCATAGGTCCTCTCCCCCAGGCCCCAGATCATTTTGGTTGCCCTCCTTTGGACCCTCTCTAGGACTGTAATTTCCCTTTTTAAATGTGGTCTCCAAAACTGCACACAATACTCAAGGTGTGGCCTAACCAAGCAGTTGTACAATGGAAGGATCACTTCCGCCTTTCTGGAGGTAATCCCCCTGGCAATGCATCCCAGCATCCTATTTACCCTTGCCGCTGCCCTCCTACAGGTCTCTAAGTTGATCATTTTAACATCTACCACTTCGCCCAGGACCCTCTCACCCTCCGTGACTTGAATCATGTCTCTTCCCAGAGTATACCCCTGGCCTGGATTTCTGACTCCCAGGTCAGAACCTTGCACTTCCCCACATTGAATTTTAGTTTCCATTTTCCAGACCACCTTTCCAGAGCCTCCAGGTCCTACTGCAAGGCCACCCTGCCCTCCTCCTCATCCACCACTGCACCCAGCTTTGAGTCATCTGCAAAGAGACTCATCTCACTCCTGATCCCCTCCTGATGTCTGAGACATAGGCATTGAACAGGAGTGGCCCCAGCACTGACCCCTGGGGAACCCCACTAGTAACCCACCTTGGGGATGAGGCTAACCCTCCAACCACCACCTTCTGAGTATGCTCAGAGAGCCAATTTCCTATCCATCTTAACAAATGTCTCCCTACCCCCATTTCCTTCAGCTTAGCCAGCAGGCCACTGTGGGGTACTGAATCAAATACCTTACTAAAGTCCAGAAAGAGGACGTCCACTGGCCTACCCTGGTCCAGGGCCCTCGTCACCCAGTCATAGAACTCAAAAAGGTTTGTCTGGCAGGATCTTCCCATGACAAAGCCATGCTGCCCATTGTCCAAGTACCCAGTTTGCTCCAGTAATACCCCCTAGCCTTTCCTTGACAATACACTCCATCACCTTGCTGACCACCGATGTCAGGCTAATGGGCCTGTAATTTCCCGTCTCCTCTCTTGATCCCTCCTTGTGGATCGGCACAACATGGGCCACCCTCCAGTCTTGGGACACCCACCCAGTCCTCACAGAGATGATGAAAAGCTCCACTAGAGGGACTGCCAGGACATCTGCCAGTTCCCTCAGCACTCTGAGATGTATCTTATCTGGCCCAGGTGCTTTCTCCATCTGAAGGGACCTGAGGGATTCCTTTACTCTCTCTACCGGGATTTCAGCCTCCATGTCTTCCCCCTTTTCATCCTGCACTGCTGGCCCCCTACCTGTTTGTGGTGGCCACTCCCTTTCCCCAGACCTGTCAGGGCCCTTTGTCTCTACCGGTCCCACCCCTTCCTCCGGTTTTCCCCCGCTTCCCTCACAAGACATAGCTCCTCCATCCCCCCTGCTAAACACTGAGTCAAAGTACTAATTTAGGACTTCTGCCTGTTCCCCTGCCTCCTGTGCCCAAACATCCCCTACCCTTATCTTGCTGATATTCCCCCTTACTTTCCTTTTTTCCCCATGTATCTAAAGAACCCCTTGTCCCCCCTCCATATCCCACTGACCAAGGACTACTCTTTTTTTGCCTTAGCTGCTCTCACCACCCTGGTGACTGTCTTGGCTATCAGCTCATATTGCTTGTATAGGCCACCTTCTTTTCCATCACCACCTCCTGTACCTCCAGGGTCCACCAGCAGGGTTTTCTGGCCTTACTGAACTTATGCCTTTCCCTTGCACAGGATCTGGTAAACTCCAGTATTCCCCTTCTAATGATCTCCCACCTGCTGTCAGCATCCATATCTGGCGTTATCCTGTCCAGACAATCTTTAAGGATCCTTCCCATCTCCCTGAAGTCTGCACCCCAAAAGTTCGCTACTGCCATCCTTATTCAGCTTTCCTCCCTTAGGTCCAGGAAGAACCAAACTGTGGCGTGATCACTTCCCACCAAAGGGTCCCTCATCTCTAGGCTCCTAATCTCTTCACTGTCCAACAGGACCACGTCCAGTGTCTGGGCCTCCCTAGTTGGCTCACACCCACCTGTTGTGTCAGAAACGCATCCTGGAAGACATCCAGCAGCATCTTCTCTTTGTCCACTGCTGACATCATAGTCCCCCAGTCTGTTCCTGGCATGTTGAGGTCCCCCATTATCACTACCCTTCACTTTCCCAATCCACAGTGTCCCTCGAGATTTGTCACCAAACTTTCTTCCAGAATCTCTGCCAGTGCTGGTGGTCTGTACACCACTCTGACCTTTACTCTTTTACCCCCCTGCATCAGCAAGGTGACCCAAATAGTCTCCACATTTTCCTCTGCCTCCTCTACCCCTCCAATACCCATGCCATTTCTGACTAACAGTGCTACACAACCCCCCTTCCCTCCCTCCTATCTTTTCTAAACATAGTATAGCCCTCCAGATTTAGGTTCCACTCATGCAATTGAGTGGCCCAGGTCTCAGTGACTACTGCCACATCTACCTCCCCCTCAACTAGCATTGCCTGGAGCTCAGTCATTTTATTTCCTAAGCTCCTGGCATTTATCAGGACCACTCTCCACCCCTTTTCCCTCCTCAAGCTCCCATTTCTCAGCTCATGCACCGTTCCTGGTGACCCATTTCCACATCTCCCTAGCCCCCTAGAGGAGTGGAGACCATGTCCCTCATTTATTGTACCTGCTGGCACTGCCCCTTTTTTGATCCCTCCCCCTTCACAAGTTTAAACCCCATCTTTCGTTGGTGAACCCAGCTAGTTTGAGCTTAAGGACTTCTTTCCCCTCCAAATTAAGGTGGATCCTGTCCATAGCGTACAGCCCTTTATCCTCCAAGGTCTCCCCCAAGTCCCCCACCAGGCCATACCCCAATTCCCCACACCACTCCCTAAGCCACTGATTTATCTCCCTAATTATGGGGCATTCCTTTGATTCAGCTAGGCTCCAAGTTCAAAAGTCAACTAGAAAGAACCACCCAAAACATGTTGTTCAATTGCAGTTGGGCTAGTATGTGAAAACTGTTCAATAATTGTGAAAAACAATGAAAATAATAAATTGCTATATTTGCAGCCAGTAAATGAAGCCCTATACTGGATTTTGTCTAGCTGGTTACTAAAGACATGACCCATTACATTAGTTTCCTGACCCATTACAGAATTTAAACTGACAACTGCCTTTTTCACATTCACTATCTCTACCGAGCGATTTCTGGTTCAAACCACTTCTGCTCCAAAGTACTACCTTTGATTTTCCCATCCAGTCTTTTTCCTGAGCAAACTTCTTGTCATTTTGCTTCTGATTCCCAACTGTCAGGATATTGCTTGGGGTCTGTCCAGTGCCTCTTCTGCTGCCTTCATGACTGCTCTGTATCCCAATGGAAGTAGCCTACACTCCCATAACAAGGGACTATTTATATCGCTTGACATTCTGTAAATCTGAACCTCATTGTCAAACATGAGATCTTTCAAAAACAGAGCAAAGATAGTGTGAAAAAATATACAGTTCCTGGCTATGATAATAATTGAGATTCCTCAGGACAGCCTTTAGAATGGCTTAGTTAATGATCATTTGTGGTGTGCAAGTGAACTGTATAAGTATAGCTGGTGCTGCTTAACAAAAAAAGCCAATGTGCTATAGCTAAAAAAAAAAACACCATATACAACTTGCAGTTTATGACACGGGGGAAGCAGTTTTCAAATATTCCTGAAAAATGGCATCTTTATAATCAGATCATGTACTAATCAACTGGATCTCATAGTTTTTTTTCTCTAAAATCCACTGATCTTGCTGCCACTGAATACTTTGCATATAAAAATTGCAAGACACAATCATGTCACTTAAACATATCATAAAATGTACATTTTAAGGTTAAGAGACTTAACGCACTATTTTTTTAAATGTTTATATTCGTTCAAATACTTCATGTTTAAGTAAGTAAGTAATTCTTTTATTTTTCCACCAAGACATAATAAAACATCAAGGTTACTACAAAAGGACAAGTTGTTTAAAATACAAATATACATTAATATTCAGTCTCATACAAAAAATATATATAGTTTAGACAAATAGATAACATCAATACAGGGTACATACCAAAATACATGCAAATGCTTACATCAAGTTCAATATTTAGGTGTGCATTACTTTTTTCTTTCTTTTCCTTCTGTAGTAACATTTTCCTTTCCATCAATGTTACAACAAATGCAATTATTAATTCAGCATCCTTTATGTTAAATGGGTGAAGACGAATGAATAAGGAGGCAGTATAGTGCAGTGGTCTAAGGCTCTGAGCTGCAAATCTGGTGAAATCCAGCAGACCAGACCTGGGTTTGAATCCCACTGCTTCCACTTGCATACTGTGTGACCCTGAGCAAGTCACTTAACCTCCTTGTTCTCCCAGGTCGCTCCTGTAAAAAAGCTTTCAGCTTAGTGTGCTATACCTGGTTATAAAAAAAATAAAATGGCATAGTCTACATTGCTATAACATTCCAATATGTCTCTTAAAAATTGTTCTCGTAAATCCTGATGCAGAGGACAAATAGTGACTAAGTGTAGCAAAGTTTCAGGAATGTTTTGATCACATCTACACATCAATACTTTCATTGTAACAGTTTTAACTCCCAAGTATTTATTCAACTAGGAATACGTGGAGTTTATCAAACCAAACCTAGCCCACATTAAGGCTTTTCTTTTGAATGGTTCTAGAGGGAATAGCAAGTAATTACTTCATGTGTGCTGTTTGGTTAACAGGTCATATTCACATTTTAAATGTTAGTTTGGAAATTTATTAATGTGTGTTGGGTGTTCAATCTATTTTTAATAGCACTATTATCTATTTATGAAACAATAGTAACGTTTTTTAATGAGGCTCCATTCTATCACAGGCCAGCACATCTATTTTTTTATTACAAATAGCAGATCTTCACAAAGGAGTTGCTGCATTGGAAGGGCCGCAATCATCTGCAGATCTTCACAAAGGAGCTTCCACATTGGCCAACCAGTGCTGGTTTCAGGAGCAGACATCATGTTTAAATCACAAGCCGCAACCCAGCTTATAATGCACTTGCCGGCACTTGCATCAGGAGTTTTCCTGCACTGGAGATACAGGTGAAGGAGGTCAGCTTCATCCCTGCCTGGACCCCCATCTTCCCTTGCACTGTAGAACTGTAGCTGAAAGTTTTGTTGGGCCGTAATTGTGTGAAGTTCTTCACAAATGACCTGCTGAATCAGAAGAGCCTTAATCGACCACAGATCTACAAAAAGCAGCTGCTGCATTACCGATCAGGGCCAGTTTCAGGGGCAGGCACCAAGTTTAAATCACAAGTCGCAACCCAGCTTATAAAGTGCTTGACAGTGCTTGCATCGGGAGTTTTTCTGCACTGGAGATACAGGGCAAGAAGGGTAGCTTCATCCCTGCCTGGGACCCCCTCTTCCCCGACACCCCAGAACTTCAGTTGAAAGTTTGCAGGGCTGCAATTGGCTGAAGATCTTCAAAAAGCAGCTGCTGCATGAGAAGGGCCCCAATCAGCTGCAGGTCTTCACAAAGGAGCTGCTGCATTGGCCAATCAGGGACGGTTTCAGGAGTGGATGCCAAGTTTAAATCACAACCCACAACCCAGCTTATAAAGTGCTTCCCAGTGATTGCACTGGGAGTTTTTCTGCACTGGAAAAAAGAGGAAAGGAGGTCAGCTTCATTCTTGCCTCGGACCCCTTCTTCTCCCGCACTCCAGAACTGCAGCTGAAAGTTTGCTGGACCACATTCAACCAAAGAACTTCACAAAGAGCTGCTGCATCAGAAGAAAAATACCCACTTCCACTCCCCACCACCATGACTTTGAATGCCTAGGTCACTTTTACGATTGGGCAGTTAAGACAGGAGGTTGGGCTATGCATGGAAATGGGGATAATCAGGTTGGGCTATGCATGGAAATGGGAATAATCTGTCATATAATAAGCAGTACTCTGCCCACAACCACACGTTTTTGGTTTTCATTTTTGTTAAGATTCTGTAGGGAGCAAGCTACATTGAGAAAGATTTTAAGCTGCTGTGCCAATAACCACAAATTTTTGATTTTGTTAAAATTCAGTAGGGAACAAGCTAAACTGAGAAAGGTTTTAAGTTGTTTGACCCATTATTGAAGTTTTCATTAGTGAGATCTGTTCTCTGTATTTGTTTACATAGCTAGATCAGAGCAGAAGATTTTCTCAAACAGAAGTGGACCCTTATTGGAATGGTTTGATTTCATTAGTGATATCTGTTCCCTATATTTAATTTCATAGTAATTAAAGTGTCACTGATAATCGCTGTGTAAATTATAGAGGTTAATTTATCACTTGGTCACTAATTTTACAGGTCTGGAACAGGATTAAATTATCACTGGGTCACTGGAGATTGTTGGAAGGATAGAGACAGGTGAGGGTAGGGTTACAAATCAAGTAAGGGATAGGTAAAGATGTGGAGAGGCCAGGAAGGTAGAAGGATGGAGGAGGGGGTGAGTGGAGAGGACAGGAAGGTAGACAGTTGGGGAGGGGGCAGGAGGAAAAAACATTGCAATGGGGTGGGAAATGGTCATAGCAGGACAGTACAAAATCACACATGCCCCCACAATGCAAAGCATCATGGGCTGCATATGCAAATCACCACAGAATGTTATGCTGGTCCAACTTTAAGCAGAATTGCATGGTGCTGAAACGCCTCTCACACAGTTTGCAAAGGGTGCTAACAGAAGACATAGGCACGTATTTCGTCCTACCAGGACTCATCAGTATGCCTCGTCTGTTTGACACCCCAGTGGAATGGACCAGCTACCCTTAAGACAGTGTGCCTTGGATATGTTGTGGTGAACCCATTAAAATAAAAAACTATTTAAAAGACAAAGAACCTCTCTACGCAAACACTGGGCAAGGTTACCCCAAAGGGCATTTGGCTGGGAAGCCAGGTTGGCTTCCCAGCCAAATGCCCTTTGGGGTAACCCTTGCCTCAGTGTTTACGCACAGAGGTTCTTTGTCTTTTAAATAGCAGGACAGTGAGATGTAATGGGTGCAGAGCAGCTGTGCACATTATTACACTCTGGAGAGCAGGAGCATGCCCTATTTGTGTGAGGGTGTTACACCTGGAAAGGGAAATTTGGAACTTAAGGTGAGAGGTGGAGATATTAATCAAGGGAGTTGGGCATGGGGGGTCATGGCAGTGGTCTGGCAGCTCAGAGGAGAACATTTGAGAGATCCGATGTGAGACAAGAAAGGAGGATAAAAGAAGAAGGAAATAAACCAGTCTATGAAAAATATGAGTGATCAGGAAGAGAGTAAAAGGGGGATCTTGCTGCTTAGGGTGATCAGGATGAGGTTAACAAGAGGGAAGCGGGTCCTCAGGTACCACACCATCCATGGGAGGATGGTGTGGTATCTGAGGACTGGAGGAAGGTGGATGTGATTCCCCTTCACAAAAGTGGGAGGAAGACAGAGGCAGGAAACTACAGATCTGTTAGTTTGACCTCAGTGGTAGGGAAAATGATGGAATCACTTCTAAAGAAAAGAATTGTTGAGCACCTAGAAGCCAGTGGGGCACAGGACCCAAGGCAGCATGGATTCACAGCAGGAAGGTCATGTCAGACAAATCTAGTCAGCTTCTTTGACTGGGTGACCAAAGTAGTAGACTGGGGAGGGGCTGCAGACATGGCCTACCTAGACTTTAGCAAGGCATTTGACACATTTCCACACAAAAGATTAATAAATAAGTTAGCCAGCCTGGGACAGGGTCCCAGGGTGATAGCCTGGGTAAAACATTAGCTGGACAACAGGATGCAGAGGGTAATAGAATATGGGGTCCACTCTGAAGAAAGGGGGGTTACTAGCAGGGCACCCCAGGGATCTGTACTGGGACTGGTCCTCTTTAATGTCTTTATTAGTGACATTGCAGAGGGACTGGAAGGGAAAGTATGCCTCTTTGCAGATGACACAAAGATCTGCAACAGGGTTGATACACAAGGGGGGGTGGAAAGGATGTGAAGGGACTAGGCAAGGTTGGAGGAATGGCCAAAAGTATGGCAGCTTAGAGTCAATGCAAAGAAGTGCAAAGTAATGCACCTGGGAAACAAAAATCCAGAGGAATAGTACACAATGTGGGGGGAGGTACTAACAACAACAACAAAAATGGAATAGGGACCTGGGGGTAGTCATGTCAGATGACCTAAAGGTAGGCAGCAATATGAAAAGGCAATAAGGAGGGCTGAGGAGATTCTGGGATGCATTGAGAGAGGTATCACCAGCAGAAAACAAGAAGTTGTCAACCCTCTGTGCAGACAGTTGTTGAGACCCCATCTGAAATACTGTTTGCAGTTCTGGAGACCCCATCTCCGCAATGAAATATACAGGATGGAGGCAGTCCAGAGGAGGGCAATTAAAATGGTGCCACATCTGCACCAGAAACAATATGAAGAGAAACTACACTAGCTTAAAATGTATACCCTCAAGGAAAGGAGGGAGAGGGGGACATGATAGAAACATTTAAGTACCTCAAGGGAATCAAAAAAGTCCAAGAGGGTAGCATCTTTCATTAAAAGAGATGTGCAAGAACAAGGGGGCACAATTGGAAGATAGAGTCTGAACTGGCTCAGGGGCAATGTGAGGAAGTATTTTTTGTGGATAGAGTGGTGGATGCATGGGATGGCCTTCCTGAGGAGGTCATGGAATCAAAAACAATGGGGGAATTCAAGAATGTATGGGACAGACATAAAGTAATTCTAGTGGGGGTAGGGAAATGTAGGCTGTTGGTTAACTAGGATCTACAGCTTATTCAATTGGTAGGGAAATGGGTAGACTGGGTGGGCCAAGCAGTCCTTATCTGACATCAAAATCTATGTTTCTACATTTCTTGCAGGGGGTAACATTTGTGAGATCCTGTGCAAGACAGGAAAGGGGAGCAAACCTCCTCCCCCTCCCAGGGACCACCATGGCCACCACCACTGCCTTAGAGGTTGACAAGAAAGAGGAGTGGTTGGACAAAGGTGGGCTCAGGGTGGATGAGGGTGGTGGAAGTGAGGCACCTCTCTCCAGTTGTACCACTCCACAATTCATATGCCATTCTGGTGGTGGGTGCTTCCTCTATGGAGGCACCTGCAGTGGAGACCAAGAAGGATGCTGGGAACCTCCAAAAAAGGAGACCGACAGGAGGGTGGCATAGGACCCCACAGGGGAAGGAAACAACTCCTGGTGGGGGACTAAATCATTAGTGGGGTAGAACTGGGGGAAGGAGGTGAGAGAATGGTAAGGTGCATGCCTGGTGCCATGGCTTGGAGGGACAGGGAGTGAATCCTCAGAATCATGGGAGAGACTGCACAGGAGAGGGATCTGGATGCCATTGTCCACCTAGGGAAAAATGACATCTCTGGGAATGGGATCAGAGCAGTGTCAGAGGATTTTGTGGTTTTGGGGAGGGGCCTTAGACACGTAGCATGTACGGTAACCTTTTTAGAGGTGCTGCCTGTCTATGGCAAAGGTGAGGCTAGGGTATTCCACATCATGGGATTCAAGGAATTGTTGAAAAACTGTTGCAGATCTCAGGGTTTTGGCTTCACTGGGGACAGGGGGTCAACCTGGAGGGATACAGGCCTATACTGGTGTGATGGTCTGCACCAGTCTGGGAGTGGAACCAGAATCCTAGGTGATAGGTTTAAATACTTCATTGGTACGCATTTAAACTAGCCAAGGGGGGAGGCACTGAAAAGAAACAGGGAAATCCCAGTCTCCCCCCACAAAACAGTGAAGTTAGTGAGGTAAACACCAAGGTAGAAAAGTCTATAGGAAGCAGGACAGGGGTAATTGGAGAGAAAGGCAGTAAGGACATGGATGGGGCTAAAAGGGGTAAGGCCATCAAAAAATGGAGCGTGATGAGTACCAATGCCCATAGTCTGGGAAATAAGCACATTGAACTAGTGGCTTTGATGGAAGAGGGATGCCTGGATATTGTGGCAGTCACAGAAACATGGTACATGGAGAACCATGACTGGGATATCAACATACCAGGATACACAATCTACAGGAGAAATAGGGAGGGTAAAAGAGGAGGAGGAGTCGCTGTATATGCAGGGAAGGGATCAAAGCAATGGAACTAAAGGGCAAACAGGGAGGAGAGGAGGCACTGTGGGTCACCCTGGAGACAGAAAATGGCACCACAATCTGCACATGGGTTGTATACAGACCCCTATCTTAGGGGGAGGCAATGGACAAGGAGATGATAGAAGGCATCCTTAGAATGACATAGAAAGGGGAGATATTGTTGATGGGGACCTGAATATGCCAGCTGTTAACTGGTGCACCTTTGCTGCAACCACATCCAAGAGCGGGGTCATTCTCAGTGCTCTACAGGGGGCATGCCTCAGACAACTAGTGTTGAAACCCACTGGGGAGGGAGCAATCTTAGACCTGGTTCTCTCAAACAGGGACAGAGAGGGGATTTCGGATTTAGAAGTGGGTAGCCATCTGGGAACAAGCAACCACCAAACAGTGTGGTTCACGATAAACACAGCCATATAGTCAAGCAATACAAAAGCAAGAGTATTGAACTTTAGGAGGGTTGACTTTGGGAAAATTGGTGAGTGCCACAGAAAAGATCTAGCAAACAAGCAAGAAGGAGGGCTGGAGGAACAATGGGGAAAAAGGAAAACAGCCATCACAGAGGCAACAAGCCCTTGTTTGAAGCAAATCAACAAAACAAAATGAAGGAAAGAAACACTATGGTTCTCAAAAAGAGGTGGTGGGGAAGGTTAGGGAGAAAATGGTAGCATTCAGGAAGTATAAGGAAACACAGAAGGAGCAGGACAGAGAACTGTACCAGTTGAAGCAGAAGGAAGTGGGGAAGGCAGTCAGAATAGCAAAGGCCCAACTGAGGAAAAGATAGCCAACTCGGTTAAGAAGGGGGATAAAATCTTTTATAGGTACATTAGCGAGTGAAGAAAGACCAAGGGAGGGATTGTGAGGCTTAATAAAGGGAAGAGGGGGGTGGGCAGAGGATGACAGTGAAAAAGTAGGGATACTGAATGAATACTTCTGCTCAGTATTCACAAAAGAAGAGGAGGGGGAGGTACCTACACCAAAGAATAGAAGCACTGTGGATAGGGGATCGATACCAGTTCATTCACAGAAGAAAGGATCCAGAATGAACTTGTAAAACTGAAGGTGGACAAAGCAATGGAGACTGAAGGGATTCACGCCAGAATTCTAAAAGAACTAAGGGGAGAACTAGTGACACCACTGACCACCCTTTTTAACAAATTGTAGGATGATGGTATGGTACCTGAGGACTGGAGGAGGGCAGATGTGATTCCCCTTCACAAAAGTGAGAGAAGACAGAGGCAGGAAACAACAGACCTGTTAGTTTGACCTCAGTTGTAGGGAAAATGATGGAATCACTTCTGAAGGAAAGAACTGTTGAGTACCTAGAGGCCAGTGGGGCATAGGACCCAAGGCAGCATAGCTTCACATTGGGAAGGTCATGTCAGATGAATCTAATCAATTTTTTTGACTGGATGACCAAAGTAGTAGACCATAGAGGGGTTGTGGACATGGCCTACCTAGACATTAGCAAGGCATTTGACACAGTCCCACACAAAATGTTAATAAACAAGTTAGCCACCCTGGGAGTGGATCCCAGGGTTGTAACCTGGGTAAAACATTCACTGGACAACAGGACGCAGAGGGTAATAGTAAATGGAGTCCATTCTGAAGAAAGGGGGGTTACCAGTGAGGTACTGCAGGGTTCTGTACTGGGACCTATCCTCTTTAATGTGACTTATTAGAGGGACTGGAAGGGAAAGTATGCCTCTTTGCAGATGACACAAAGATCTGCAACAGGGTTGATACACAAGGGGGGTGGAAAGGATGAGAGAAGGGACTTGGAAAGGTTAGAGGAATGGTTAAAAGCATTGCAGCTTAGATTTAATGCAAATAAGTGCAAAGTAATGCATCTGGGAAACAAAAACCCAGGGGAAGAGTACACAATGTAGGGGGGGTACTAACAACAACAAAAATGGAAAGGGACCTGGGGGTAGTCATATCAGATGACTTAAATGTAGGCAAGCAATGTGAAAAGGCAGTAAGGAGGGCTGGGAGAATACTGGGATGCATAGGAAGAGGCAACACAAGTAGAAAACAAGGAAGTTGTTATCCCTCTGTACAGACAGTTGGTGAGACCCCATCTGGAATACTGCATACAGTTATGGAGACCCCATCTCCACAAAGACATAGACAGGATGAAGCCAGTCCAGAGGAGGGCAACTAAAATAGTGCAGGGTCTTTACCAAAAGCCATACTAAGAGATACTAAACAAGCTTAATATGTATACCCTCAAGGAAAGAAGGGAGAGGGGGGACATGATAGAAACATTTAAGTACCTCAAGGGAATCAACAAAGTCCAAGAGGGCAGCATCTTTCAGAAAAAGAGATGTGCAAGAACAAGGGCACAATTTGAAGACAGAGTCTGAATGGCTCAGGGGCAATGTGAGGAAGTATTTTTTCACAGAGAGGGTGGTGGATGCATGAAATGGCCTTTCTGAGGAGGTCATGGGGTCAGAAACAGTGGGGTAATTCAAGAATTTATGGGACAGACATAAAGCAATTCTAGTGGGGGTTAGGAGAAAGTAGGCTGTTGGTTCACTAGGATCTGCAGCTTATACAATAGGTTGAGAAATGGACAGACTGGGTGGGCCAAGTGATCCTTATCTGCCATCAAAGTCTATGTTTCTATGTTTCTAAGTGGAGATGAAAATAAAATAGACTACAGAAAACACAGGAGTGACCAGGAAGAGGAAAACAAGAGTGGAGGAACAAACAAGGGATTGCAGGAAGTGGTCAGGAAGAGAGTATGCATGGCAGGAGAGGCAGAGTTAAGTGAGTAGTGGATGTATGTCAGGTAGGTCCAGGGTGGAAAATGATATTGATGATACAGGAGGTGTGGTAGGGATGAACAGGCATACCCCACTACAAAATAGAAGGAGCAAGGGTGATCATGTGGGGGAGGTGAAGACTGATGATGCAAGGGGAGAGCATGACAGTGAGGGGGAGATACATAGGGATCCTGTAAAAATAGCTGAGGATGGAGGGATAGGGCTTGTGAGAAAGGAGGATTTAGGAGGGGGGATGAACACAGAACCTCGGGGATCAATAAGGGACAGGAATAATGATGAAGGGAATGGGTTTGCAGGGCTAATTGCAGGGGAAGAGGTTGGAAAAAATGGAGTGGCTTGGCATCAAGGGCATGGGGAGGTCAATGGGTCAAGAGGGAAATTTGGGAAGGGGAAATAAAAGGGGACAGATTAAAGCTCGGAGGGGAGGTGGCAGTGGTGCTAAACAGAGAAAGAGTAGTTGACAATTCACAATTTTCAACTCCAGTGGGCACCAAGGTACTGATCTTGGGGGATTCCATAGTCAGGGGAATCAAATGGGGGGTAGTGATGATGGGAGGAAGAGCTGTATTAGGGTTGAGTGCATGCCAGGTATGACTGTGCACAAGGTAGCACACCATGTGCACTCATTTGTAAGGAAGTATAAGGAAGTGCCAAATATTGTGGTGCACATGGGCACAAATGATCTGGTATAAAATAATATGATGGAGGTGCAAGCCAGATACAGAGAAACAGCAAGAATATACAGTGCGGAAGGAACCACCCTCTCAATCTCAGAAGTCCTGCCGGTACCTATGGGGACCTTAGGAAGGAAGCAGAATATTTGAGAATTAAAAATGCTTTTGTGGAATTGGTGTCCAGCTATGGGATTCAGGTTAATGGGAAAATGGGATGATATGTTGGAAAATAAGGAACTCTTCACCAGGGATAGATTGCACCTAAGCAATGCAGGAAAGGATATATTGAAAAAGAAATTGGGAGAGTACATAGGTATGAGGCAGAATTTAAACTGGTAGCAGGGGGTGGGGGGGTTGACAATGGGTAGCAGACAGCAAAACAAGTCACGGGAGGCCAGAGGCCTCTACCCCCATTATAAGTGCAGGCAAAAAAGGCAGGCTCGACTTCAAAAAAAGGAGAGGGGGTTAGGGGGGATGGTTAGGTTTGGGGAGTCAGGTTGGAGGGTGGTATTGATTAATACAAGAAGTTTGGGGACTAAGATGCCTGAGCTGCAGGCTCTGTTGACACCAGGGAAGGTGGATATAGCAACTGTAATGGAAACCTGAGCCACACAGTGCAATGATGGAGACCTGAAGCTCCTAGGGTATGCAACCTATAGGAAAGATAGGACAGCTGGCAAAGGAGGGTATGTAGCTTTGTTCATTAGAGAAGGGTTTGAGTGTAGTAAGGATGAGGACATGGGGGGAATGTGTAAGCAATATGGGCCACCTTGCAAGGTGGTAAGGGAAGGAAAATCAATCTGGAGGCTGTATACAAGCCACCAATGCAAGTTGGAATACACAGACAATGAACTGGTAGCTAGTATTAGCAAACATTGCAGCATGGGTTGGGGAGGGACCGTGGTACTGGGGGACTTTAACATGCCTGGGGCAGATTGAGGTACCATGGCATCAGCATCTGCAAAAGAACAAAGGTTACTGGATGCCTTTCAGGATGGGTTTCTAACTCAGCTATTGGCAGAGTCTTCAAAGGAGGGTAGCATCCTGGACTTGATACTTGAGAACGGGGACCAGGTGAAGAATTTGGTAGTGGAGGACCCCTTGGCAGGGAGTGATCACTCAATAGTTTGGTTAACCTTAGACTTAGGGAAGGAGTGTAACTAGAACAAAACAACTGTGGTGGACTTTAGGGGGGCTAACTTTGGGGAGATGACTGACATACTCGTGGAGTATTTAGAAGATATCAGGCCAGGGATGAGCACAGAAAGTCAGTCGGGGATTCTGAAGCTGGGCTTGATAAAGGTTACAAAAGTCTGCACTAAATCCCATCACCTTGTTGGTGATGGTCCAGAGAAGTGCAGTCAGAAGGTGAGGGAGAAATGCTGGCCTTCAGACAGTACAAGCATTCCCACAGGGAGGCAGATAGGGAAGAGTACAGCAAGATCTCAAATGAAGTCAGCAGACAGGTAAGAGCATTCAGTGAACATTAAGAGCTTAGGCTGGTGCAAGGGATCAGGGAAGGGGAGACGGAATTTTGTAGATATGTCAGGGAGAGAAGAAAGGGGGGAGCAGGTTAAAGAAGAATGGGGGCTGGGCTGAAGGAACAGCAGAGCAGGCAGAAATACTAAATGAGTGTTTCTGCTCAGTCTTCACTAGGGAAAGGGAGGGTTTATTACCACAAGGGGGAGGCAGGACAGAGACTGGATGGGGGGTCACTTATAGATTGTGAGATTCAAGTGAGGAGGGTGAGGTAGGTTCTCAAGTCTTTGAGAACAGATACAGCCCCAGGACCAGATGGGATCAACCCCAGAATTCTAAAGGAACTGGGGAACGTCCTGGCTGCTCCAATGATGGAATTATTCAATTTCTACCTCCAATCAGGATGTGTACCCCTAGACTGGAGGACAGCACATGTTGTGCCAATCCACAAGAGTGGACAGAGGGATGAACCTGGAAACTACAGACCAGTTAGTCTGATGTCCATTGTGGGAAACTGATGGAGACCATCCTGAAGGAAAGGATGGTGGAGTTCTTGGAGGCAAATGGCTTTCAAGATGAAAACCAGTATGGGTTCATCTGGGAGAGATCGTGTCAGATCAACCTAGTCCAATTATTCAATGGGTGACAGGATCCCTGGATAATGGAAAGCCGGTTGATGTCTTGTACTTGGACTTTGGCAAGGCTTTTGATTCAGTCCCACATGGAAGGCTGATATGTCAACTGAGGAACCTAGGGGTGTGAGAAAAAAATAGTGGAATGGTTACCAAATTGGCTTAGCAACTGACAGCAGAGGGTGGTGGTAAATGGAGAGGCTTTAACTCATAGGAGGGTAATCAGCAGGGTCCCTCAGAGATCAGTATTGGGCCCAGTCCTTTTCAATGCATTCATTGTGGACATTGGGGAGGGAATAAGGAGCAAGATGTGCCTATTCATAGATGATTCTAATTTGAGTGCAGTGGTAGACAGCGAGGAGGGTAGGAAGATGCTTCAATAGGATTTGATCAGGTTGGAAAAGTGGGCACACACTTGGCAGTTGGGGTTTAATGCTCAGAAGTGCAGCATACTGCATCTGGGAGTTAGGAACCCTGGGTATAACTATAATTTGTGGGGGACAGCTGTTGACATCAAAGGGGGGAAAAGACCTGGGGTAGTCATAGATGCCAGGATAAATAACTGAACAGTGCCGGAGAGCAGCTGCTAAGGCAAATAAAATACTTGGGTGTATCTCTAGGGGAATAACATCAAGGAGAAGGGAGGTCATTCTGCACCTATACAACTCCTTAGAAAGGCCTCACTTGGAGTATTGCATACATTTTGGAGGCCTTACCTGAAAAGGTATGTTACCCCCTTGAAGAGAGTACAGAGATAAGCCACAAGGATGATCCATGGCCTGTGGGGAATGTTCTATGAGAAATGACTTGGGGATTTGAATATGTACTCACTGGAGGTCAGACGGGATGGAGGGGTATGATAGAGGTCTTCAAATATATGAAGGGAATAAATAGGGTAAACACAGAAGATCTCTTTACATTGAATGAGGAGGGGAATATTAGGGGACATAACCTTAAGCTAGTAGGGAGAAGGTACGGTGGAGGTGAGGAGACACTATTTCACAGAGAGGGTGGTAGCACCTTGGAACTCACTACCAGGGGAGCTAGTGGCAAAGGTAACAGTGGAGGGTTTCAAGGTGGGGTGGGACAGGTACATGAGCAAGGTGCAAGTTAGGGGGAGTTTAATAACAGGGTGTTGCGATGTGTGTCAAGTAGAAGGGAGCACATGGCAGGTGGCTGCTGAAACTTAATCAAGAGCTGCATCTCAGGCAGACGAGACAGACCAATAGGCCTAATCTGCTGGCAACTTTGTATGTATGTATGCAACAACAATCAGTAATGCATAGCATACCACTTAACATGCAAGGACCAGCATCCATTGCAACTCTTCTGTGATGCACACTTTGTTTGGTTCTACTGAAAATCAAACTGCATGTTCATCTCATTTATAAAATGTGATTGCATAACTTGTAAGTATCACAGCTTGTAACATTGTTGCATGGATGGGTGTTGTGTTGTGAAGAGAAGCTGAGGAGAATAAAAGAGCTCGGCACACCATTACTGCATGCTGTAATACAAGGGACTGGCACGCACCTTATACTGACTACAACTCTTATAGTTAATTTGCAGAAATGTGATCTTGTAAGAGGTGACCCATTGTGTTTTCTTCTGATTTTACCAAAGATACCAATTCATAGTGTCCTTGCTTTTATGTTCTTGCTCCTGTTTCCCATCCCAATGTTTTTTTCTTGCCATAATTTTATTCTTGGTTTCCTATAGTTATTCTTTTTTTTTTTATAACAAACAAAAATAGGTTACAATGTGGTATTAAAATCACGGGTCTCAAAGCTATACAAAAGCCATAATTACAAAGAAGAAATAAGACTTTTACTTATTGGTCATCAACATTTCATGAAAGGGAAGCCAAATATCATTAAATTTTACCATTTGCTTTGTAGTACAATAATGGATGCATTCAAGAGTATGAATCATACTCATGGAGTTCAACCATATATCAAAAGATGGAGGTATGGGGTCCTTCCACCTAAACAGAATTTGCTTAAATGCCATAGCCATACTATACTATTTTTAATAAAATATTGCTGCGTAGGTTGAAGTCTTCCATGCAGATTACCTATCCTAATAAGCAGCCAATCTGGATTCTTAGTCAACTTAACTTTTACAATTTTAGACAGCAATTCAAGAATCTGATCCCACCATAGATTAAGATGGGGACCTAATGAGCATATGCTCTAAAGTACCCAAACTATTGTCACATCTTGGACATACAGAAGATATTAAAGGATTCATTTTATGTAATCAGGCCAAGGTATAGTATATCCTGTGCAGGACATTAAACTTTGTTGTAATCAAATAGATCTCAACCACCATCTCTTCATGTTAACAGTGATATTCCATTTCCCATTTGGGATAGCACATAGCAAATGCTGTTCCCATTTAGCTTTAAGTTGTAATGACACATCTACTGTCTTGGGAATGATAATTTGATAAATTTGTGATATTCATTTCACTTTTGACCCCTTTAATAACACATCCTCTATCTGATTCATTAGATAATGGGGACCTTGTTTAAAAATTCCATGAATAAAATTTCTTACTTGAAGAAAGCTAAAAAACTTTCCATTCAATAAATTGTATCAATGTTTTAGTGCATTATAATCCTGTACTACCCCTTCGTGACAAAATTGATTAAATTCCTTTAGACCTTTATCATACCATTGTTTAAAAACAAAGTTAGATAAAGATGGGGGAAACCTATTATTTTTATACATCGGTGCATGGAATGACATACAATTTTTATAATTTTGGTTATGAAACAGCCTGTTCCAAACTTAAACCATAGTTTGTGTACATTTAAGCAATTCTCCAATTTTATGTTTTTTCATTCCTTCATTTAGAGCATGTTTGACGGTTTGTAGAGCCCGTTCTTCTGGTTTCCATACTCCAAGATGGATCATTTGCATCTACCACAAACCAAACAGAGGCAGCAGCCAATATTGTGGCATTATAATAATATTTAAAATTGGGTAATGCAAGACCTGCTTCTGAATTATGTAAATACAATTTATCCAATTTGAGGTGTGGCTTTTGACCTTTCCACAAAAATGTTCTGAGTAAACTATTTAACCCCTTAAAAACAATATCATCTACAATTATAGGCACTGTTTAGAATAAAAATTGCATTTGGGGAGTATAGTCATTTTAATAACATTTTCTCGACCCATAAGTGTCAGAGGTAATGACTCCCAATGTGCCAACAGAGATTTAATCTCCTTTAATACTCTAATGTAATTCAGCTGAAATAACTCTTTCAGGCCACTATCAATTTTCACCCCCAGATAGTTGACCTGAGAGACTCATCATCACTGATAGTTAGGAGGAGAAACAAATGGGTCAGAATGCATATCTGTTTCCATTACCTCCATTTTTGCCCAATTAACTCAATATCCTGAAAAGATACTAAATTGATTTAATAAATTTACTATATGCGGAAAACTATGATTAAGATTGTTTACATACAACACCATATTATCCACATATAGACTAATCTTATGTGAATAATTATTAATGTTGGGGCCTTCAATTAACTGGGAAGTTCTAACGGCTATTCCCAATGGCTCAATAATGAGTGCAAAAATTGATAGGTGCCTCTTTGCAAAATTATTGGGGATGATAATTCCTGGTTAGCCTTTATCCTGGCCACCAGATCAGAGTACAAGATCTCCACCCATTTACAAAAATTGGGGCCAAATCCATATTTAGGCATTTAGAATTTAATATATGACCATTCCACCCAGTCAAAAGCCTTTTCAGCATCTATTACTGTAAGAGATAAATATTTATCCTTACAGCAATCCAACAAATTAAGCATTCGTCATATGTTAGAATTCAGCCCACACCCCTTAATAAATCCGTTCTGATCTTGATGAATTACTATGGATAGAATCTTTTCCAATCTGGTGGACAGGATCTTTGAAAGGATTTTTGCATCTGAGTTCATGAGAGATATAGGATGGTATGATGTCAATTGCTGGGGATCTTTGTCCTTTTTTGGAAATAACAATATAGAGGCTTTGCAAAACGAAGATATTAATTTTTGAGAGGACAGCATATAGTCAAATGCTTCTTTTAATGGACCAATGAATTTATGTATCATAAGTTTATACAAATCAAGAGAAAGGCTGTCAGGGCCAGCAGCCTTCCCAGATGGTAGGGCCTGAACAGCTTTTAAGATTTACTCATAAGTAATCTCCTGATCCAGCTGTATACATAAGTCTGGGGAAATTATAGGAATCTCCATATCCTTAAAAAAATTGTTCTCGATTATCTAATGTCTCTGATATTTCAGAGGTATACAATTGTTGATAGAATTTACTAAAGGCTTTATTAATTTCCCCAGGAGAATTCTGTATATTACCCTCAGAATCGATTATTTGAGTAATTAACTTCTTCTGTCATGCTGCTTTTAATTGCCAGGCCATCAGTTTGTCTATCTTCTCTCCCTTAAAATAATAATTGCTAGGGGTATAAAACATCTGTCTTTCTGCTTGCTCAGCAGCAATTACATTATTGTGTTCTCTTAATGATGCTGATTCAGTGATATACTTTTTATCATTAGACACCATATGATTTCTCTCCATCTCAGAATTTTTTTTTCAAATATCATAACTTTTGATGCTTAGCCCATCTACGTTTAATACTATAAGATGTAATGACCCCCCTTAAAAAGGCCTTAAACGCACCCCATACCCAAAACATTGAAAGCTCAGCTGTTTTATTTTGTTTAAAGAAAACCTTGATTTCTGTACCTTAGACTTTAACAAAATCTTTGTCTTTATAAAGAACAGGATCAATTTAAAACTTAATTTTTTAGATTGACTAATACCTTGGAAATTTACCACTAAAGGGGTGTGGTCAGATATTATAATATTCTTATACTGGATAGCCCTAACTTGAAATTCAATGGATTGTGAAATCAAAACATTATCAATTCTTGAATACATTTGATGTGGGGCAGAAAAGAAGGAATATTGTTTAACATCTGGGTTCTGCATACACCAAACATCAAATAAATTATAATCCCCATATAGTTAATTATCTTTTTAGTTGCCAAAGACAAATGCACCATAACTGCAGATGCTCAATCCAATGAAGGATTTAATACTGTATTAAAATCTCCAGCTATAATATATGGGGCTGCATAATTAGGAAGTTCCAGAAATAAATGATTAAAGAATTGGGGAGAGTCTTCATTTGGCCTGTATACATTCCCAATAGTGTAAAAATTACCTATCCAGTTGATCTGCACTATTATATAGCTCCCATTGGGGTTACTATAGTGTTTCATTATATTAATATCTAAAGTCTTTTCAAAGAAAACAGCAGTCCCGTGGGACAAATTAGTATGAGGAGCATTAATTCCTGGACCCCATTTTTTAGCCAAAAATTGAAATTCAGCATCATTTAAATGTGACTCTTGCATTAAAATGCAATTTGCCCCAATTTTATCTATAAATTTAAATACTTTCCTTGATTTCACATGATCTTGAATCCCTTTCACATTCCAAGATATAATTTTAAGTTGATTGGCCATTATAACCTTTATTAACAATATACCATGACCCTACTACATTATTAATATGTAACTTACTTTTTGCTTTACCACCACTGTAACCTTGCCATATTTTATTAGACACTTTAAACCTCTCAATAATGTATACCCCCTTCCCCACCCAACCCCATAAATCATTCTAGGAAAAAAAAGCAAAGTTGCACATCTTTCAGCATATGACCCATTTCTGATCAACCAAAAATATACCAATTGCACTATGCTGCTCATGGTGAACAAACAAGCTACCCCTCCTTAATAGCAACCCCCCCCCCGGTTATCAGTCTCAATGAACAAGCTGGGAATCAAACTATATGGGGTCTTCCGAGACACCAGGAATCGCTGTTAAATGATTTCAATTTATCTGCTTCCAGTTGTCCACTTATAGAAAGAAAAAAGAAAAGGAAGAGAGGAGAAAAAAAAGGGGAGAATCATTGTTCCTTCCTTCTCTCTTCCCATTCCACCTTCACCTCCATTCACTGTCAGTACCTCTCTTCTCACATCTGCGGCACTGCTACTTTTTTTTATTTTAACCAATATTTTGGGTCTCTGTTGTATTCACCATTAGAGATTTCAAATGATGATCAGCTTTCTTAAGGTCTGAAAAAATCCATTGTCTGCCATGTAAAAAAAAAAAAAGAATCCTTGCTGGATGTAGGATGGAAAATTTTATATCCCTTTGTCTCAGCATGTCTTTGACTGTGTTAAATGCCCATCTGGCTTGCAGTGTTGACTGTGATAAATCTGGAAATGCTGAAAAGCGATGCTAATCAAACTGTAAACCCCTGTTAATTTGGGCATGTTGTGAAATCTGTTCATGTTCCTTAAAGTAATGTGGCTTTATAAATATAGGTCTAAGATTTACCCAATTTTGTGTTGCTCAGACACTTGCTTGGCCCCTCTATGAGCCTGGTCCAACAAACTCTTTTCCTCAGGATACTGATGATTTAAGGCCTGCATTATAACTTTTTTAAGGAATGGGAGGGGATCACCCGGACCTTCCAACCCTTCTGGTAAGCCCACTATTTTAATGTTATTTCTATGTGAGTGATCTTCATAAGCCACCATTTTAGTTGTTAAATCTGCAAGCTCTGACTTAATTTTTTAATATTTTGTGCCATGGGTGTAACAATATCTTCCAAACTTGACACTCAAGTCTCAGCTTCATTTGTATGAATATTGAGTAATTCAGTTTTATTCTGGATTGCTGATAAAGCTGCCATAAAATCTGTGAATGCAGAGGACATTGATGCAAATCCCACTTGTATTCCTGTTTTATTTTGACTTGAAATTTACAAAGGTCCACCACAGACAGCTGCAACCCTTTATCTTTATGACCACCTGATTCACCTGGCTGACTGAATCTTGTATTTATATGTTCTACTACACTCTGTGAATTGCACACATCCATATTGCTTCCCAGTTCCCCACTGCCTGCCACTTTTAAGCTCTTATCTGTATTCAAAGTTTTATGCAGCTTACCATTGTTCATTATTTCATTGAGTTCAGGCACATCTGCAGCTGCAATTGGATTGATTTCTTCATTCTCGGCAGTAGTATGTCCAACCTCTTCAGGGTCCAAACTCGGATTAATTATATAGCCAAGTGTCCTGGAACATTGAGGTAATTGCGACGATGCCGGCAGTGGGGATACTGGTTTGCCAGAAAAAATCGTAGACGCTTCAAAAAAGGCATATTGATTCTGTTGTTGTACTCTGGTTCGGTCAGCCATGATTAATACTGGTTTTAAGTTAGAATCTTTAGCCGTGTTTCTTTTTTTACACTGATGTTGTATAGCAAGGGGTTTAACTGGTGCGTTTGGAGTGTTCCGAGCAGAGATATTCTCAAGTTGGTCGGACATGCTTACTGCTCTACAACACAGCTGTCAGTTTTAAAGATAATACGAGCTGAGCAGGTCACACCTGAATGCGAGTGAGTTCATTTAAGCTGTAACCACTCGCAGTGCTTAATAACAGTGATTAAACTGGTAACTTAACTCACAACTGCATGCACATTGAGAATGCTGCTGAATACTTGCTTTCCCACTGATAAAAGTACTGCATAGATGGTAGCTCACCAAGTTGGCGTCTCCTGAATAGACCTCCTGCTTGTTCAGTCAACCTGCCATTATGAGCCAGCTAAAGACGTAGCTCCTCCTCTTCCTCCCATCCTGTTTCCTGTAATTCTTCTATACAATTCCAGGACTTAACTCAATGCAAAAGTTCCCCAGGCAATAGCAGTAGTAATGGGGAATCAGAGAAGTCCACAATATGTATACAGTACAGACATACAACAATAAATGCAAAGGGTGTAGGGATGGAAGGGAAGAGAAGGCAATTTTCTGTAATGTCAAGAAACAGAACATAGAACCATGGACACCCAGGATTAGTAGCTTTGGTAAAATCAGAAGAAATCACACAAAATGTCAACTCCACTAGTCACTACCACAGAGAAAGGAAGTAGAAGATACGAAAAGCAGGTTATTGGATCCATCATGTTGTCCCAATATACAGATTAAAAATGGGTGCTACAAATGCAGAATAAAAAAGGAAATATGTCCCATTTGCACAATTAGTGCAAAGGATAGTATTCTGATAAGTTATGTTCCCTTAAGTTGAATTATTTATGAAGGCCCCAAAATGGAATTTTAAAGTAGTGCAGATGCAATACAGGAGGGTGATAGAATAAAATGTGGAGGATTTTAATGCTCTCATATGTTTTTAAGTGATCGCTATTAAATGCTAGTTTTAACTGCAGGTCTTTCAAGTTATTGGAGGTTACTGGTCTTCATTTATCATGGTTTTGTTTTATATGAATGATCAATATAATCAACAGTGAGCTCAAATCACTCCAGTATATTGAGCATTTTTTGTAGCAATCGTCTATTTAGTCATGCGGTTTTATTTAACATTTGTAGGTAAATAAGTAGTATTCAAAGACAATATTGTTAGTGATTCCAATGCACTCTCAAGCTTTGAAGTAATCGTTATTAAATGCTCCTTTTAATTATAGGATTTTCAAGTTATTGGAGGTCATTGGCAATGATTTTATTTCCAATAAATAACACATTATAACGAAAAAGTGAAGAATAATTAGCTATCACACAGACATACATTACATAAATCGGACTTACTTATAATAGGCAACAGAAGTGTAAATTACTACAGTACCTTGAGCAATACTGGAATCACTCACATAAAAAACAACAGAAAAGAGAAAATAACAAGAATCAGATGGCACAAGTTAGACTGCAGTTTTGTTTCTTTCCATGATAAGCGCACCTTTACAATAGAATGAAAATGCAAGCCTGACAAGTTGCTCATCACAGAAATTAGTAATCAATGACTAAATACAATTTTACTGAAAGATAAATCAACTCACCACAAGAAATAGAGAACAGCATACATTTAACAGAACAGATATCAGACAAGTTGTAAAGTGTAATCGAGTGTTACACACTGATTAGAATCAGTCACAAACAACATAATCAAAGTGCTGCAGTGATTGTAACTGGGTCTAAAAATCCCAGAGTAAATCAATTGGAATATAAATAATATTGGGATTTTATGCAAATTATTGAATAATTTGTTCTTAGAGTCAATGCTTTCTATTTTAATAAAAGTTTTTTTCAGCAGGTCAGTGGAGTTACCATGGGTACCAAGATGGGTCCCAGCTTTGCTAATCTGTTTGTCAGTTGGGTGGAGGAATGTTTTTTTCTCTCATTCACAGGAACTGTGCCTGAACTCTACAGACGCTACATAAATGACTGTGAGGGGACCACCTTCTGTTCCAGGGAGACCTTCCAAGTTTTCCTTGACAAGTTTACAACGTCCCATTCTTCACTTCAATACACTGTTGAAGTATCCTCCTCTACATTGCCTTTTTTGTATATCCAACTGTGAGTACAGATCACTGGTCAGAGGACATCTGTTTATTACAAACCCTCTGACTCTCACAGTTTCCTCCTCCACAGCTCCTTCCATCCTAAACATGTCAAGAGTGGCCTGCCTTATTCACAGTTTCTTAGACTTAGCAGGTTATGCAGTGAAGAGGATGATTTTGCTGAGCAGACCCAAATGATGCAAAGTTTTTTTTATCAACAGGGGATACCCTAAAAGCACAGTGGACAGAGCACTCTCCCAGGTCAGTAACATGCCCCGTAACCTTGATCCCACCGCAGGAAGGATACTGTCATGGAAGAACAATGACAAATTCCACTAGTGTTTCCTTTCCATCAGAGCACAGTTTTTCTTCACAGGATCATAACCAGTAACTTTCTCATTTTGCAAACTGACCCTAACATTGGTGCTTCCTTTACAGAACCACCTATTGCCACAAACACTGGCCACCTAACCTGCAGAATCTCCTGGTTAAAAGCACCCTACCTACTCCTAACAGTTCCTCCCTACCAGGTACCAAACCTTGCAACAGGACCCGCTGCTACTCCTGCAAATTTGTTTCCAGTGTGACTGAAATTCAGGGGCTGACATGTGTTTTTCACATCACCAAGGAGTTGTCATGCACCTCCACTAATGTGGTATATTGTATTCTTTGCAGGAAGTGTACAGCTATTATATCAGACAGACTGGTAGGCACCTTGCTAACCATTTCAGGGAACATTACAGAGCAGTCAAGAATGGTGACACTGCTAAACCAATTGTACCCCACTTTATCCCCAAGGACCACAGTGTCAATGACCTTTCTGTTTGTGGCCTTCAGCAGGGCTTCTGGGATTCTGACCATAGAAAAACCATGGAAGCCATGCTGATCATCCACCTTGGCTCCCAGCAGCCCTCTGGTTTAAATGGTAAACTTATTTTCCACTAACATCTTTCAGCCACCCCTTATTGTCCCTAAAGTCTGTTTATATCTGTACACATTTCGTTTCTTTTTCATTTTCACCATAAGTCTCCATCTCTGTCTCCTTCCCCCAAATTTGTCACCTTTCAGCCTTCTTACTAGGCCCTATTAATTTGTCCCCACCTGGGGACTTCTCTAGCTCTTTCACTCCTATTTTGCTTTAACTTTCCCATCATCACCTGTTTGTTTCACAGATTCTCTCTCTTAGTCTTGCCATTTATCACTTCTTCTCCCTGAGCCTCCCTTTTCTCATTCCATATATATATATAGATATATATATATATATATATATATATATATATATATATATATCCCTCATTTACCTCCCTCTTCATTAACTTTGTTTTTCTTTTAGGTATTTCCTGAAGAAGACCTAGGCTCAAAACATAGGTTTTTAACTCTATTTTCTATTTTCAGCATGCATTTAATATAACCATTTTCTTTTGCTTTTAGACCACATACTGATGCAGTACGGTGTTTTTTTTTTTACATTTTGTATGCTATATTTGCTGTGACCCACTATGCCTAATCTGACATCTCTTCTGAATTCTCTACGATGCTCCTTCATTTCATCTATACCTGCATTCCCTTCTCATATTTTTAAGACTTCGCTTGAATTATTTTCTGTCATTTGCTCAAAGACTAAACTCTGCAGTCACTTGCAGTTTCTTTCCAAATGCCACCTGGGTATTATTTCTAAAGGTTTCTGTTTGAAATTCCATCCTTATTCATTTGGGTCTGAGATACATGTTTCTCCACTAATAGACTTTTGAAAATTTTCTCTAGGAAACTTATCACAAACACCATTTTCTCCATTAAAACACAGCTGATCTCTGTGGACAAAACCATTCAAAGGCAAAAGGATTTCCTGCAGCGAACAACTCCACATAACCTTCCTTTTATGAAGCACTGCATCCAAATCCTTAACTCCACTCTCTTTCAGTTCCTCAAGGACACCAAATCTGCAAAACTCCAGTCTCTCACCCAGCAGATCAGCAACCAATATGAGCCCCGAGTCAGACACAATCTAACAATTTGGTATTTTGTATTCCTCCAGATCTTTCCCTGACACAAGATAAGCACTCACTTCCTAGCAAAGGTCTCTGTGGTGCCCACACCCAGATATCTTGATGCACCCCAGGTTCAAGCTGATCTGCAGTGCTTCTATCATAGAGTGTGCCTTACAGCTCATTTTGCTAAGGAGACTCCCCTTCCTGCAGATGATGACAGTATCACCAGAACAATCAATGGTATCAACCTGCAGTGAAGTGCATGGACATCCCCGCCAGGACGTTTTGCTGCTATTGATTATTTTGTTAACCAATGCATGAAAACACCACTAACTTCAATCTTCATTGCATTCACAACCATTCCAACCTGACACCTGGTGAGCTTGCAGCCCTCAGATCTCTGCAATGTAGGAATGACATTGTTCTCAAACCAGCTGATAAGGGAGGTGCTATTCTGGTCTGGCAAGAGGAGCTGTACATCACTGAAGCCACATGGCAGCTCTCCAACACCAGGTTTTTTTCTTCTCTTCCACCGGACCCCACTGCTGACTATCAGACTGAGGTCACTACAACCATCACCTCCTCTATTGAAAACAAAGAGCTCCCTTCTTCTGCTAAGACTCATAGTTCACCATCCCGAGACATCCAAGTTTTATCTCCTTCCCAAAATCCACATAACAGGTAACGCTGGTCTTCCTATTGTGTCTGCCTGCTCCTGACCCACATCCCACATCACTGCAATTTTGGACAGCCTCATGAGACCCCTCGTTTAGTCCCTGCCCTCCTATGTTAAAGACACTAACCAAGCTCTCCAGTTATTTGACAGGTTCAGATTCAGATACTTTCTTCAGCTCATCTTCACCATGGACATCAAATCTCTTTACATAGTGATCTCCCACGGTGATAGTCTAATAGCTTTGCAGCATTTTATTAATAAGTAGGATGTCTAGCCGCCACCCACACACACACACTAACTCATCTGGCTGAACTTGTTCTTACACTCAGTGCTTTTTATTTTAATAACAGTTTTTTTCAGCTGGTCAGTGGAGTTGCCATGGGTACCAAGATGGGTCCCAGCTTTGCTAATCTGTTTGTGGGTTGGGTGGAGGAATGTTTTTTTTCTCTCATTCACAGGAACTGTGCTGAACTCTACAAATACTACACTGATGACTGTGTGGGGGCCACCTTCTGCTCCAAGGAGACCCTCCAAGTCTTCCTTGACAAGTTTACCAAGGACCATCCTTCCCTTCAATACACTGTTGAAGTATCCTCCTCTACACTGCCTTTTTTGTATATCCAACTGTCAGTACAGAACACTGGTCAGAAGACATCCATTTATTGCAAACTCTCTGAGTCTCACAGTTTCCTCCTCCACAGCTCCTTCCATCCTAAACATATCAAGAGTGGTCTGCCTTATTCACAGTTTCTTAGACTTTGCAGGTTATGCAGTGAAGAGGATGATTTTGCTGAGCAGACCCAAATAATGCAAATATATTTTTATCAACAGGGTATACCCTAAAAGCACAGTGGACAGAGCACTCTCCCAGGTCAGTAACATGCCCCATAACCTTGACCCCCCCCCCGGAAGGATATTGTCATGCAAGAACAATGTCAAATTCCAATAGTGTTTCCATTCCATCAGAGCACAGCTTTTCTTCACAGGATCATCACCAGTAACTTTCTCATTTTGCAAACTGACACTAACATTGGGGCTTCCTTTACAGAGCCACCTGTTGCCACAAACACTGGCCACCTAACCTGCACAATCTCCTGGTTAAAAGCAGCCTACTTACTCCTAACAGTTCCTCCCTACCAGGTACCAAACCTTGCAACAGGACTCGCTGCTACACCTGCAAATTTGTTTCCAGTGTGACTGAAATTCAGGGGCCAACAGGTGTTTTTCACATCACCAAGGAGTTGTCATGCACCTCCACTAATGTGGTATATTGTATTCTTTGCAGGAAGTGTACATCTATTATATCAGAGAGACTGGTAGGCACCTTGCTAACCATTTCAGGGAACATTACAGAGCAGTCAAGAATGGTGACACTGCTAAACCAATTGTACCCCACTTTATCTCCTGGGACCACAGTGTCAATGACCTTTCTGTTTGTGGCCTTCAGCAGGGCTTCTGGGATTCTGACCATAGAAAAAACATGGAATCCATGCTGATCATCCACCTTGGCTCCCAGCAGCCCTCTGGTTTAAATGGTAGACTTATTTTCCACTAACATCTTTCAGCCACCCCTTATTGTCCCTAAAGTCTGTTTATATCTGTACACATTTCATTTCTTTTTCATTTTCACCATAAGTCTCCATCTCTGTCTCCTTCCCCCACATTTGTCAACTTTCAGCATTCTTACTAGGCCCTATTAATTAGTCCCCACTCGGGGACTTCTCTAGCTCTTTCACTCCTATTTTGCTTTAGCTTTCCCATCATATCCTTTTTGTTTCACAGATTCTCTCTTAATCTTGCCATTTATGACTTCTTCTCCTGAGCCTCCCTTTCTCTTTCCCCACATATATATATATATATATATATATATATATATATATATATATATATCCCTCATTTTGCCTACCCTTTACATTAACTTTGTTTTTTTCTCTTTTAGGTATTTCCTGAAGAAGACCTAAGGTCAAAACATAGATTTTTAACTCTATTTTCTATTTTCAGCATGCATTTAATATAACTATTTTGTTTTGCTTTTAGACCACATGCTGATGCAGTACGGTGTTTTTGGTTTTACATTTTGTATGCTATATTTGCTGCGACCCACTATGCCTAATCTGACATCTCTTCTGAATTCTCTACGATGCTCCTTCATTTCATCTATACCTGCATTCCCTTCTCATATTTTTAAGTCTTCCCTTGAATTATTTTCTGTCATTTGCTCAAAGACTAAACTCTGCAGTCACTTGCAGTTTCTTTCCAAATGCCACCTGGGTATTATTTCTAAAGGTTTCTGTTTGAAATTCCATCCTTGTTCATCTGGGTCTGAGATACATGTTTCTCCTCTAATAGACTTTTGAAAATTTTCTCCAGGAAACTTATCACAAACACCATTTTCTTCATTAAAACACAGCTGATCTCTGTGGACAAAACCATTCAAAGGCAAAAGGATTTCCTGCAGCGAACAACTCCACATAACCTTCCTTTATGAAGCACTGCATCCAAATCCTTAACTCCCTCTCTTTCAGTTCCTCAAGGACACCAAATCTGCAAAACTCAGTCTCTCACCCAGCAGATCAGCAACCAATATGAGCCCTGAGGTCAGACACAATCTAACAATTTGGTATTTTGTATTCCTCCAGATCTTTCCCTGACACAAGATAAGCAATCACTTCCTAGCAAAGGTCTCTGTGGTACCCACACCCAGATATCTTGATGCACCCCAGGTTCAAGCTGATCTGCAGTGCTTCTATCGTAGAGTGCGCCTTACAGCTCATTTTTCTAAAGACACTCCCTTTCCTGCAGATGATGACAGTATCACCAGAACAATCAATGATATTAACCCACAGCAAAGTGCATGGACACCCCCACCAGGATGTTTTGCTGCTATTATTTTGTTAACCAATGCGTGAAAAACACCATTAATTTCAATCTTCATTGCAGGCACAACCATTCCAACCTGACACCTGGTGAGCTTGCAGCCCTCAGATCTCTGCAATGTAGGAATGACATTGTTCTCAAACCAGCTGATAAGGGAGGTGCTGTTCTGGTCTGGCAAGAGGAGCTGTACATCACTGAAGCCACATAGCAATTCTCCAACAGCAGGTTGTTTTCTTCTCTTTCACAGGACCCCACTGCTGACTATCAGACTGAGGTCACCACAACCATCACCTCTGCTATTGAAAACAAAGAGCTCCCTTCTTCTGCTAAGACTCATAGTTCACCATCCCCAGACATCCAAGTTTTATCTCCTTCCCAAAATCCACAAAACAGGTAACGCTGGTCTTCCTATTGTGTCTGCCTGCTCCTGCCCCACATCCCACATCACTGCATTTTTGGACAGCCTCATGAGACCCCTCGTTGAGTCCCTGTCCTCCTATATTAATGACACCAACCATGCTCTCCAGTTATTTGACAGGTTCAGATTCAGTGACTCTCTTCAGCTCATCTTCACCATGGACATCAGATCTCTTTACACAGTGATCTCCCATGGTGATGGTCTAATAGCTCTGCAGCATTTTTTGAATAAGTAGGAAGTCTAGCAGCCACCCACACACACACTAACTCATCTTGCAGAACTTGTTCTTACACTCAGTGCTTTTTCTTTTAATAACAGTTTTTTTTTTCAGCTGGTCAGTGGAGTTGCCTTGGGTACCAAGATGGGTCGCAACTTTGCTAATCTGTTTGTGGGTTGGGTGGAGGAACATTTTTTTCTCTCATTCACAGGAACTATGCCTAAACTGTACAAACACTACACCAATGATTCTGTGGGGGCCATCTTCTGCTCCAGGGAGACCCTCCAAGTCTTCCTTGACAAGTTTACCAAGGACCATCCTTCCCTTCAATACACTGTTGAAGTATCCTCCTCTACACTGCCTTTTTTGTATATCCAACTGTCAGTACAGAACACTGGTCAGAAGACATCCATTTATTACAAACCCTCTGACTCTCACAGTTTCCTCCTCCACTGCTCCTTCCATCTTAAACATGTCAAGAGTGGTCTGCCTTATTCGCAGTTTCTTAGACTATGCAGGTTATGCAGTGAAGAGGATGATTTTGCTGAGCAGACCCAAATAATGCAAAGTTTTTTTTATCAACAGGGGATACCCTAAAAGCACAGTGAACAGAGCACTCTCCCAGGTCAGTAACATGCCCCGTAACCTTGACCCCCCCCGCAGGAATGATACTGTCATGGAAGAACAATGACAAATTCCAATAGTGTTTCCATTCCATCAGAGCACAGCTTCTCTTTCCCAGGAACATCACCAGTAACTTTCTCATTTTGCAAACTGACCCTAACATTGGTGCTTCCTTTACAGAACCATCTATTGCCACAAACACTGGCCACCTAACCTGCAGAATCTCCTGGTTAAAAGCAGCCTACCTACTCCTAACAGTTCCTCCCTACCAGGTACGAAACCTTGCAACAGGACTTGCTGCTACACCTGCAAATTTGTTTCCGGTGTGACTGAAATTCAGGGACCAACAGGTGTTTTTCACATCACCAAGGAGTTGTCATGCACCTCCACTAATGTGGTATATTGTATTCTTTGCAGGAAGTGTACAGCTATTATATCAGAGAAACTGGTAGGCACCTTGCTGACCATTTCAGGGAACATTACAGAGCAGTCAGGAATGGTGGCACTGCTAAACCCATTGTATCCCACTTTATCTCCAGGCACCACAGTGTCAATGACCTTTCTGTTTGTGGCCTTCAGCAGGGCTTCTGGGATTCTGACCATAGAAAAAACATGGAAGCCAAGCTGATCATCCACTTTGGCTCCCAGCAGCCCTCTGGTTTAAATGATAGACTTATTTTCCACTAACTTCTTTCAGCCACCCCTTATTTTCCCTAAAGTCTGTTTGTATCCGTGCATATTTAATTTCTTTTTCATTTTCACCATAAGTCTCAATCTCTGTCTCCTTCTCCCACATTTGTCAACTTTCAGCCTTCTTAATAGGCCCTATTAATTAATCCCCACCTGGGGTCTTCTGTAGCTCTTTCACTCCTATTTTGCTTTATCTTTCCCATCATCACCTTTTTGTTTCACAGATTCTCTCTTAATCTTGCCATTTATCACTTCTTCTCACTGAGCCTCCCCTTTTCTCTTTCCCAACATATATATCCCTCATTTTCCCTTCCCTCTACATTAACTTTGTTTTTTTTCTCTTTTAGAGATTTCCTGAATTTAATATAACCATTTTGTTTTGCTTTTAGACCACATGCTGACACAGTGTCTTGTTTCTGTTTTTATTTAAATGTTGTCAGTCAGTGAACAAAAACATCTTACAGTGGTTTGGCAGCATCAGCATGAGGTTGCTACCCTAAGCTGCTTTGCTTGAAAGAGTAAACTACATCATTTTCTGAATCAGGCAGAACTCAGGGTTCCAACTGTGCAAACTGCTATTCAAATGCAGAAACCTCACTCAAACATAGAAACATAGAAGTATAGAAACATAGACTTTGACAGCAGATAACTACCACTTGGCCTACCTGGTCTTCCCATTTCCCTACCTATAGGATAATCTGCAGATCCTAGTTAACCAACAGCCTATTTCTTCTTACCCCCCACAAGAATTGCCTTATGTCTGTCCCATGTATTCTTGAATTCTCCCACAGTTTTAGACCCCACAACCTCCTCAGGAAGGCTGTTCCATGCATCCACCACCCTTTCTGTGAAAAAAATACTTCCTAATATTGCCCCTGAACCGCCCCCCATCTTTAAATTATGTCCCCTTGTTCTTGCACATCTCTTTTTCTGAAAGATGCTACCCTCTTGGACTTTATTGATTCCACTGAGGTACTTAAAAGTTTCTATCATGTCCCCCTTCTCCCTCCTTTCCTCAAGGGTGTACATATTAAGCTCCTTTAGTGTCTCCTCATATGGCTTCTCTTGCAGACACTGCACCATTTCAGTTGCCCTTCTCTGGACTGCCGCTATCCTGTCTATGTCCTTTTGGAGATGGGGTCTCCAGAACTGGATGCAGTACTCCAGATGGGGTCTCACCAACTGTCTATACAGAGGGATAAAATCTTCCTGTTTTCTGCTGGTGATGCCTCTCCCTATACATCCCAGTATACCCCAGCCCTCTCTACTGCCTTCTCACATTGCTTGCTAACCTTAAGGTCATCTGATATGATTACCCCCAAGTCCCTTTCCATTGTTGTTGTTGTTACTACCTCCCCACCATTGTGTAATCTTCCCCTGGGTTTTTGTTTTCCAGGTGCATTATTTTGCACTTCTTTGCATTGAATCCAAGCTGCTATACTTCTGACAATTCCTCCAACCTTGCCAAGTCCCTTCTCATCCTTTCCACGCCTCCTTGTGTATCAAACCTGTTGCAGATCTTTGTGTCATCTGCAAAGAGGCATACTTTTCCTTCCTGTCCCTCTGCAATGTCACTTATAAAGACATTAAAAAGGACTGGATCCAGTACTGAACCCTACAGTACCCCACTAGTAACCCCTCTTTCTTCAAAGTGGACTCCATTTAAAATTACCTTCTGTGTCCTGTTGTTCAGCCAATGTTTTACCCAGGCTACTACCCAGGGACCCACTCCCAGGCTGGTTAATTTGACTATTAATCTTTTGTATGGGACTGTGTCAGATGCCTTGCAAAAGTCTAGGTAGACCATGTCCACAGCTCCTCCCTGGTCTACTACCTTGGTCACCCAGTCAAAGAATCAATTAGATTCATCTGACATGACCTTCCCGCTGTGAACACATGCTGCCTTGGGTCCTGTGCCCCACTGACCTCTAGGTACTCAACAGTTCTTTCCTTCAGAAGTGATTACATCACTTTCCCTACCACAGAGGTCAAACTGACAGGTCTGTAGTTTCCTGCCTCTGTCTTGGTCCCACTTTTGTGAAGGGGAATCACACCCACTTTTCCACCATCCTCCTATGAATTGTTAGAAAAGGTAGTCAGTGGTTTCACTAGTTATCCCCTTAATTATTTTAGAATGCTGGGGTGAATTCCATCAGGCCCCATTGCTTTGTCTACCTTCAGTTTTAGGAGTTCTTTTAGAACCCTTTCTTCTGTGAAAGGACTGGGATTGACCTCCCTATCAAGAGTGCTTCTGTTAATTGGATTAGGCACCTCCCCCTCCTCCTCTTTTGTGAATACTGAGCAGAAATATTCGTTCAGTATCCTGCTTTTCACTGTCCTCTCTGCCCACCCACTGTCCAGTTCTATTCAGCCTCACTATCCCCTCCCTTTGTCATTCTATATCCCTGATGTACCTATAAAAGGTTTTATCCCCCTTCTTAACTGAGTTGGCTATCTTTTCCTCAGTTTGGGCCTTTGCTATTCTGACTTCCCTCCCTGCTTTCTTCTGCCTTAACTGGTACAGCTCTCTGTCCTGCTCCTTCTGTGTTTCCCTATACTTCCTAAATGCTATCTTTTTCTCCCTGACTTTCCCCACCTCTTCCTTTGAGAACCATAGTGTTTTTTTCTTTCATTTTGTTTATTTGCTTGACACAAAGGCTTGTTGCCTCTGTGATGGCAGATTTGATGTTTCCCCATTGTTGCTCCACCCCTCCTTCTAGCCTGTTTGCTAGTGCTTTTCTAAGGCACTCTCCCATCTTGCCAAAGTCACCCCTCCTGAAGTCCAGTACCCTCACTTTTGTATGGCTTGATTCTGTAGCTGAGTTTATCATGAACCACACTGTTTGATGGTCACTTGTTACCTGATGGCAACCCACTTCTAGATCTGAGATCCTCTTACTGTCCCCATTTGAGAGTATGAGGTCAAAGATTGCTCCCTCATGAGTGGGATCCGAAACTAGCTGCCTGAGACATGCCACCTGTAGGACATTGAGAATGGTCCTGCTCTTGGATGTGGCTGCAGCAAATGTGAACCAGTTAACATCTGGCATATTCAGGTCTCCCATCAACAGTATCTCCCCTTTCTCTGCCATTCTAAGAATGCCTTCTATCATATCCTTGTCCATTCCCTACCCCTGACATGGGGGTTTGTATACAACCCCTGTGTGGACTGTGGTGCCATTTCCAGTCTCTAAGGTGACCCACAGTGCCTCCTCTCCTCTGTGTTTACTCTTTTGTTCAGTTGCTTTTATCCCTTCCTTTACATAGAGAGCTACTCCTCCCCCTCTTGTCCCCGTCCTGTCTCTTCTGTAGGTTATGTACCCTGGTATGTTAACATCCCAGTCATGGTTCTCTGTGTACCATGTTTCTGTGACTTCTGCAATATCCAGGCATCCCTCTTCCATCAAGGCCACCAGTTCAGGGAGCTTGTTGCCCAGACTATGGGCATCGGTACTCTTTACCCTCCATTCCCTGATGGCCTTACTCCTTTTTGTCCCATCCCTGTCCTTATTGCCTTTGTCACTTTCTCCATTTATCCCTGCCCTCCTCCCTATCAACATCTCTGTCTTGGCGTTTACCTTACTTGCTACCCTGATGTTTTTGAGGGGGCTAGGATTTCCCTGTTCCTTTCTGGTGCCTCCCACCTTGGCTGGTTTAAGTGCTTGCCAATGAAGATTTTAAACCTAGCACCTAGGATCCTGGTTTCCCTGGACAGATGCAGCCCATCATGCCAGTATAGGCCTGCATCAGTCTAGGTGGACCCCCAGTCCCCAGTGATGCCAAATTCCTGAGCTCTGCACCAGTTTTTCAACCACTGATTGAATCCCATGGTGTGGAGCACCCTAGCCTCACCTATGCCACAGACAGGCAGCACCTCCGAGAAGGTTACCATATGCGCTACTTGTCTAAGGCCCCTCCCCAACTTCACAAACTCTTCCTGCACTGCTCTGATCCCTTTCTTAGCCAGGTAATTTGTTCCTAGGTGGACAATGACATCCAGCTCCCTCTCCTGTGCAGCTGCTCTGGTGATCCTGAGGATTCGCTCCCTGTCCCTTCAAGCCATGGCGCCAGGCAGGCACCTTACCTCCCTCTCCCCTTCCTCCCCCAGTTCTACCTTCCTAACAATTGAATCCCCCACCAGGAGTTGTTTCTTTCCCCTAGGGGGTCCCATGCCACCCTCCTGTGGGTCTCCCTTGTGGAGGTTCCCCGCATCCTCCTTGGTCTCCACTGCGGGTGCCTCTATAGAGGAAGCACACTTTGCCGGAACAGCATAGGAATTGTGGAGAGGTACAACTGGAGGGATGTGCCTCTGTTCCACCACCCTCCCCCACCCTGAGCCCACTGTAGCCCAACTGGTCTTCTTTCTTTGCAACCTCTAGGCAACAGCAGTGGCTCAAATCCTGGCCAACTCAGCCTGGAGATGAGCAACCTCCTCTCTCAGCCCAGAGAGGTGCCTACAGATGGGACAACACCGCATCCTCCAGAACATCTCCCGGAAGACTGCTGCTCCATGGCCACTGCACTGCAGAGCTCTCATCATGTCTTATTTCTGGCCCCTTCACTGTTGTTTGGAATCTTTACTCTTTCCTTTTTTTGTCTTTTTCTTCTCTCCCTACTTACTTACTGCCTCTGTGCCCTTTAAACACCTGATCATTCTGTTCTGAGGCAAGAAGATCCAATATTTCTCAGTAGACCCCTTACTTGCTCAGAGGCAGACCCCCAGCAGCTGGGGGGGGGCTGGAGAGCTACTCTTTCCCTTCTAGGATGGCGAATCTTTGGTGGTTCTGTGATCACTCACTTCCTGCTCTCAAAAAAAGTTCCTGTTGTCAGTCAAATCCTGTGCCTATAAAAGTAGAACTAGCTTTGGGTGGGAGGGAAGGAGGGCAATATAGTCCCTGTAGAGAAGTCAGTCACACAGCACTCCTTCCTCCTGGTGTTCTCTGCCAAGTCTCTGGCAGAATCTATCAAGGGCAGTGTTTAAATCTAGCTTCCTTCTAGCTAAGCCACTCCCCCTACTTAACGGATCTTTCTACATGTAATTAAATTTCACAGATAACAATCCCCTAGAGCCACCTGAGATTACACCTAGATAACTGCTTCAGATAACCATTCACTTCAGCTAACTCAGACAAACGCACTAACATTTTTTGTGTTTTTTTTTACCCTAAATTGAAGGTCCCAGTAGAAGAGTTTTACTTCTTTAGTCCCAGTAGAGAAGTCCAGTCACACAGCACTCTTTCCTTCTGGTGTTCTCTGCCAAGTCCAAAGTCTGAGAACATTCAAAGGACAGTTTTGAGTGAATGCAAACTAGTTATAAGTAGTGAACAAAAAAAAAAGAAAAACACATACACAAAACACATTTCAGAAGGGTGACAATACTATTTATTACAATATTTCTTTTCTATCTCCTTTGACTTTGCTATCTCTCCACCAGCTCCATTCATTCCACTTACTAAGGGTACGATTCCCAGTCTGTCTTCCCTTTCTCCCTCATGCACAAACAAATAAATAAATCAAGCAGCATTTGAACCGCAGAGTGTCAGAAACATCTCTCATGACTGAAACCAGCTCCTGAAACCACCTGCAAACAGTTTAGAAGGGTATAGGTCCCATAACTAAATCATTAGTAAGATTCCCATTTTAATGGACCTTTTAAAGAAGAGGTCCTTTTTAGTTTTAAATGTTTTTTTTTTAACATGGACAACTGATTTACCATGGCTGACCAGACATGATTAAATCTGCTGCTACTGCTACTATTACTATTAGAAGGGGGAAAAATGTTGATCCTGACATTTAACCCCTGATTGTTAGCCATGTTTGAGAGAGAGAGAGAGAGAGATGGTGCACAGGGAACACTGCCAAATGATATCTGATGTCAGTGTGAGCCCAACACATCTGCTCTAATTTCAGGTAGTCTCTGGGCTATGTATTAAAATAGAAAATACACTAATTTACCATATGCATTTAATTTTTAATTGCTTATTTGATCTTAGGAAGGCTGTAAAAGTGCAATTTGAGGTTCCTCCTACAATGATTTGTAATTGTAATCCAAAGGACCCTGTGCTCCCACAGTGAAATAGGATACTATTATACTATCTCAGAAAGTAAGGAAATAAGTTGAAAAAACTTTGTTAATGCTCCAGCTAGGGTCAAAGCAACAAAAGCTGAGAAATGAGGCATTAGGGTTTCCAACCCTAACACCTCACTTTCCCAAACCAGTCAGGAGAGCAGGAGTGATGTGTGCCTTGGGCTTCTCCAGCCTAATGTTCACCCCATTCTCATAATGTCTACACATCTGATCTAATTTACAGATGGAATGGGGTGAGCATTAGATTTGAGAAGTCCAAGGCACATGCCAATTCCTGCTTTACTACCTGATTTGTGAGGGTAGGGTGTTAGGGTTGGAAAGCCTTACACCTCATTTCCCAACTTTTATTGCTTTGCCCTTAACTGGATCAGTAACAAATTTTTTTGCAATATATATATATATATATGTAACCTCTATGTATGATGAAATGTTTTTCAGATAGTTTGCCTTCAAGTTTGCTGCTGGAGGTGAACTGCCAGAATGTACATCTACAGTTTTGTTTTGCACTGACATTAAGACTTATATGCCCCCTTAAAATCTCAAGTAATATGTTCCAGAAAAAGGAAAGGTTCGGTTCTTTAATCATCAAATTAAAAAATGTAACCCCATGCTGAGAGGGGGTTTCTCTATGCATTTGAAGATGTATATGCAAGGAGTACTGTTGATATACTTTTCACTGTACATTGGTGCTGGATTAAACTTCCTCTTCTGCAGTGCAAACATTTTATTAGTCTATTGTGTTGCATTCAGAAATAATAAAACAAATGCAGATCCTTGGCAGAAACATGTGGCATGATTCTGTGGCATGGAGACCAATGTAAAGATAAAGCAAAAATGTTTTCCATATTGAGATAGCATGGCTTATGCTCACATATCATACACCACAGCAGATTAGGGCTGAAGAGGTAAGGAATTGTAACATTTTGAAGGTGTTAATGTTGAGAAACTAGTCAAGTGGCCAGTGTAGAGGTAACATTTCAGCACCTTTTAATATTGCAACAGACTCACTAATGATGGAGACAAATCAGCTCATTTCAATATTCTTTGGAGACAGATGCAGAACCCATATTCAAGTAATTTACCTCTGATGCAGAGAATGATACTAATAATGTTGATGGGATTTTGCAAACACTCATGAATATTTAATTTGAAGGAGAAAATTGTCAGTGACTGTGCTTGATTCCATATGAGAAATTAAACAAGTTCTAATCACAGACACAGTGGCTGTTAATGCATTAATGTGGTAAGATATAGAATTAATGTGTGACTTGCTTGTAATTGTATTATTGTGATGTAAAAGTATTATATTTATACCAGAATAGTAGAAATATAAAAAGAAAACCATAAACATAAAAAATGCAGTAGCTCATTTTTACTGGGGTGCTGCCTTTATCCATTTTTATGTTGATTGTGTACATGCGCAAGAAACATATTGCGGCAGCTTTACTCCACAGGCAGGTTGTGGAGGCATGGCACTGTTGTGGCCAATGCCCCCACAGCTTTTAAAGGCTTGGCCCACTTTCCCCAATGCCGTGGCACAAGGCTGCTGACACTAGTTCAGCCAGCATGCCACAACCTTGTAAAAAATGAGCCGCTGCCATCAGGGACCACCTCGTCATTGCAGCGTAAACCATGCGCTGCAATGAGGGAGCGATCCGTCATTGCTGGGTGGAACCTTGGTACTCTGATGTTGTTTGTGAACATGGCGGAAGCTTGCTTCCATGTTCACAAACAATATGAGTGAGTCCCCTCATGCTGAGGGGGTGACAAATCCCCCTCGGCAGCATGTGCCTCCCCCCACAGTGTTTGTGTGCCGATGGGGGCCCCAATCCCTGTCAGCTTCAGTGCCCATATACATGCATCCTTTTTGTCGATGGGGGAGCCCACTCTCTGTCAGCATAATCCCTCCCAAACACCCAGTGCAGTTGTGCTGAGCAGTACCCAATCCCCCTTGGCTCTTGCGTCACCCCTTTTGTGCTGATGGGGGTGCCCAATCCCCCATTGGCTAGAGCTGCACCCACAAAAAAGAAACACTGTGTTGGCATGCAGGAAGCCCACCCCAGCATGCCAAATAGCCCTGTAAAAAAAAGAAACCGTCCTGTGATGTTTTTTCCCCTGTTTACCCTGTAAAGAAAAAAAACGGTCCTTCGCCGTCTCCCTGCCCCTCCCACAACCTGTGGCCACCTCTGTGCACCCTGCATACCATCATCTCCTCAACTCATTCTACCTCCAGAGCATGGTGCGATGATCTTCGATGGATCGGGAACATGTCTGCACTCTTCAAAGCTGACCGTGAACTGAGGAAATGCCGGTAAGCTTTATAATGGCATAGACAGGGTTTTTTCAACTTTGATGCATATCTCGGGCATTGTTTGGACTTTTGGCACCAAATTTTCAACATGGGGTTTTTGAGACCCCTCCTCATGAATTCTGTCACTGTCATGGTGTTATTCGGTCCTGAAAGATGATTTCACGGTCACTGCGCGGAATCACCTTTTGGGACTGAGTAACGAAACAATGGTGCCAGTGTTCATGAGGTGGGCTCTCAAAAAGCCTATGTTGCAAATTTGGTGGAAAAAATCAAAACAATGACTGTTTTACGAGCGTGCGTTGCGCAGTTGCTACGCATGCTCATAACTTCACGAATTTGCAATATTTTCATGCCAGATTTTCAGCATTGGCATTTTTCCATGCCTCCTTGTGAACAGTACAGCTGTCATTTTCCACATCCTGGCCGAAATGTGTTTTGCACTTCCGGCACAGAATAGAGCGGTTACTGCGGGACATCAGTGTTCAGGACAGAGTACAAAAATGACAGTGACACTGTTCATGAGCAGATGGCCTAAAATGCCTATGTTGAACATTTGTTGATGATACTCTACAAAATGACTGTGTTACGAGCGTGCATTGTGCAGTTTGAATGTACCCTCGTAAGTTTGCAAATTTATAATATTTTCATTCCAGATTTTCAACATTGCCATTGTTCTGCACCTCCTTATGAACAGTGCAGCTGTCACTTTTCACATCCTGGCTGAAATATGTTTTCGCAGTTCCAGAGCAGAATAGAGCAGTCACTGTGGGAAATCTGTGTTCGTGACACATTATGGAAATGACAGTGACACTGTTCATTAGCAGAGGTCCTAAAATGCCTATGTTGAAAATTTGGTGATGAAAGTCCATAAAATGAGTGTGTTCCGAGTATGCGTTGCCCAGTTTCCACACACGCTCGTACCTTCTCAACTTTCTAATATTTTCACTCCAGATTTTCAATATTGCCATTTTCGCACACCTCCTTATGAACAGTGCAGTTGTCATTTTTCACACCCTGGCCGAAATGTGTTTTCGCTCTTCTGGCACACAACAGCGTGGTCACTGTGGGAAATCAGTGTTCAGGACACATTAAGAAAATCACACTGACACTGTTCATGAGCAAAGGTCCTAAAATGCCTAAGTTGAAAATTTTGTGATGAAACTCCATAAAATGACTGTGTTACGAGCATGCGTTGTGCAGTTTCCATGCACCCTTGTAACTTTGCAAATTAGTAATATTTTCATGCCACATTTTCAACACTGGCATTTTTCCATACCTCCTTATGAACAGTACTGCTGTCATTTTTCACATCCTGGCCGAAATGTGTTTTCACACATCCAGCGCAGAATAACGCAGTCACTGTCAGAAATCAGTGTTTGGGACAGATTAGGATTGAGCAAGTAAGGGGAGGGGAGTAACCGAGCGCAACTGAGCTCTGTCAGGACTGCTGGGATTTCTTTGTGGGCAGGAAAAGGTGCCAACGCAGGCAGGAGCCCAGTACAAAAGGGCAGCCTGCAGCAGTGGGAGAAACAGAATGAGTGACTGAGAGGGGGGAGTTGGGGAGTGAGCGAGCTCAACAGAGCTCTAGTGTGACTGCTTCAGATTTCTTTGTGGGCAGAAAAGGGTGGCAATGCAGGCAGGAGCCCCGTGCAAAAGGGCAGCCTGCAGCATGAGCAGAAACAGAATGAGTGAGTGAGAAAGGGGGAGTGAGTGAGGTCAATGGAGCTCTGTCAGGACTGCTGCAGATTTCTTTTTGGGCAGAAAAAGGTGCCAACAGAGGTAGGAGCCCAGTGCAAAATGGCAGCCTGCAGTGCCAAGAGAAACAGAGTGAGCAGGTGAGACAGGGGGAGTGAGCGACCTCAATGGAGCTGTGTAGGGACAGCTGTGGATTTCTTTGTGGACAGAAAAAGATGACAACACAGGCAGGAGCCCAGTACAAAGGGGCAGCCTGCAGCACCAAGAGAAACACAATGAGCGAGTGAGGGGGGGGAGTGAGCAAGCTCAATGGAGCTGTATCATGACTGCTGTGGATTTCTTTGTGGGCAGAAAAAGGCAGCAAAGCATGCAGGAGCCCAGTACAAAAGGCCAGCCTGCAGCGCTGGCAGAAACGGAACTGGCGGTGAGAGAGAGAGACTCAGCGAGCTCAGCAGACTCGGGACTGCTGCAGATTTGTTTGTGGGTAAAAAAGGCAGCAATGCATGCAGGGACCCAGTACAAAAGGGCAGCCTGCAGCAGTGGGAGAAACAGAATGAGCGTGTGAGAGAGGGGGAGTAAGCGAGCTCAACAGAGCTCTATCATGACTGCTGCAAATTTCTTTGTGAGCAGAAGAAGGCGGTAATGCAGGTAGGAGCCCAGTACAAAAAGATAGCCGGCAGAAATGGAATGAGCGATTGAGAGAGGGGGACTGAGCGAGCTCAGCGGAGCTCTGTCATAACTGCTGCAGATTTCTTTGTGGGCAGGAAAAGGTGCCAACAGAGGCAGGAGCCCAGTACAAAACGGCAGCCAGCAGCACCAGGAGAAACAGAATGAGTGAGAGAGTGGAAGTGAGCAAGCTCAATGGAGCTGTGTTGTGACTGCTGCAGATTTCTTTGTGGGCAGAAAAAGCTGACAATGCAGGCAGGAGCCCAGTGCAAAAGGGCAGCCTGCAGCGGTGGGAGAAACAGAATGAGCGAGTGAGACGGGGGAGTGAGCGACCTCAATGAAGCTCTGTCTGTACAGCTGCAGATTTATTTGTGGGCAGAAAAAGGTGCCAATGCAGGCAGGAGCCCAGTACAGAAGGGCAGCCTGCAGCAATGGGAGAAACACAATGAGCAAGTAAGGAGGGGAGGTGAGCGAGCTCAACAGACCTCTATTGTGACTGCTGTGGATTTCTTTTTGGGCAGAAAAAGGCAGCAACACATGCAGGAGCCCAGTACAAATGGCCAGTCTGCAGCGCCAGCAGAAATGGAATGAACGAGTGAGAGAGGGGGAGTGAACAAGTTCAACGGACCTGTGTCGGTAAATGCTGCAGATTTCTTTGTGGGCAGAAAAAGCCGCCAATGCAGGCAGGAGTCCAGTACAAAAGGTCAGCCTGCAGCAGTGGGGGAGACACAGAATGAGTGAGGGAGGGGGAGTGAGTGAGCTCAACCGATCTCTGTTGGGACTGCTGTGGATTTGTTTGTGGGCAGAAAAAGGCAGCAATACACGCAGGGGCCCAGTGCAAAAGAGCAGCCTGCAGTGCTGGGAGAAACAGAATGAGTGAGTGAGAGGGGGGAGTGAGTGAGCTCAACAGAGCTCTATCGTGACTGCTACAGATTTCTTTGTGGGCAGAAGGAGGCAGCAACACAGGCAGGAGCCCTGTACAAAAGGGCAGTCTGCTGCGCTGGCAGAAATGGAATGAGCGAGTGACAGAGGAGGAGTGACCTAGCTCATTGGAGTTCTGTCAGCACTGCTGCAGATTTCTTTGTGGGCAGAAACAGGCCCCATCAGATGCAGGAGCCCAGTACAAAAGGGCAGCCTGTAGTGCCAGGAGAAACAGAATAAGCGAATGAGACAGGGGGAGTAAGTGACCTCAATGGAGCTCTGTCAAGACAGCTGCAGATTTCTTTGTGGGCAGATAAAGGTGCCAATGCATGCAGGAGCCCAGTATAAATGGGCAGCCTGCAGTGCTGGGAGAAACACAACAAGCGAGTGAGTGAGGGGGAGTGAGCAAGCTCAATGGACCTGTGTCGGGACTGCTGCAGATTTCTTTGTGGGCAGAAAAAGCCACCAACCGAGGCAGGAGGCCAGTGCAAAAGGGCAGCCTGCAGCTCCAGGAGAAACAGAATGAGTGAGTGAGAGAAGGGGAGTAAGTCACCCCAATGGAACTCTTGTCGAGACAGCTGCAGATTTTTTTGTGGACAGAAAAGGGTGCCAACACAGGCAAGAGCCCAGTACAAAACAGTAGCCTACAGCACCAGGAGAAACAGAACGAGCGAGTGACAGATGGGCAGTGAGCGAGCTCAACGGACCAACGCAACCAACATTCAGCATTGACAATTGTTACAGTGTAGTTATAACCAGGATAGCTAAGCTAATATGCAGTATCTCATTTTCAGTGGGGTGCTAATTGTATTGTTACAATGTATTTTCCCAATAGTGATCAGCTGACATTCAATATCTTGTTTTCAGAGGGATCCTGCTTTTGGCAAATGGAAGTTGCTATCTACGTAATGCAATATTTCAGTAGAAGATGGGGATTTATGATGTCAGCATGGGAACACAGAGCTAGTGAGATACTGACATCATACAGAGCATCCTAATGTTGTTTATAATTTATTTACCCAGGACAGCTCAAATGAGTTGCAGAATCTCATTCTCAGCTGAATCCTACCTGCAGTGTAAAGTACAATAGCCCCAATACAGAACTGCATTAACCACAAATACTTCACAATCACAATAAAACAAATTAATCATATATTTAAAAAGTCAAACTTCTGTTTGTGATTTTGATTATATCAATACAGTACTTTGGCATCAGTCTTCAAATTATTCAGTTAGCAGACTGTTTGGTGAGTTGACCATTCAAACAAAAAAAGAAAGGTGACACTTGGAATAGGCCGTCAGTGCTTGCATTAAAAAAGTGAAAGGCAATACTGGACATGAACTTCTGGTACCAGTATTAAAATATTGAAATCAGACACCATGTAACATGGCTGCACTTTTACACCTTACCCACCTAGCATGGATAATAAGTAGGAGATCTCTTACCTGGGTCCTTGACAGCTTGGGATAGGGTTCGTGAGAAGACAGCAAAAGGAAAGTGTAAAATAGGAAAAGCGATTGGGTCACAAAGTGTCTGTAGTTCTTTAGGGACAAAATAGGACAGATAGGAAAGATTAAACATAAAATAGTACATATCTGATACATGGGGGATCTGTGCCATGTCAGGTCGAGACTAGCATCCTGTAAAACCTTCAGAAATAAAGGTAAAAATTAGTATGAGGAACAACTATTAACGAGGGTAGAGACAGAGTTTCAGAGAGGTACAAGAGCTACAGGACAAGAACAGATATTAAGTAAAATACACTTTGGAGAAAAGGTGCAGTTTAAAGTAAAAGAAATGTGAAAATAGAGAAATAAAAAAATAATTGACATAGGACTGAGAAAGAGACAGAGAAATAAAGATGAAAGAGTAGAGTGGTGTGGGTGTTCAGGTTTACCCTTCAGCACCCCATTGGCCTTATTTAAATATTATATAGCACAGTAGTCCAGTGGGCTACTGTAGGCCTTTGGGCATGGGGCTCTATTCAACTATAAGGGTCGACCAGCATGAAACCATGGACCATCACCAGACTTGTTATCAGGGGGAGTAATGAAGACAATAATCTGGTGTGGAAGACAGAATGCCAAAGCCCCAAATTTGGTATTCTGTCTCGGTTTCTGTTATTCCTCCTGTCCTAAAGTGCTGCACTACAGATTAAACTGTAGAGCAGTGGCATGAAAAAGCTGTTTTCCAGTCAGAATGCCAACATGATGAAAGGGAGCATTGTTTAACCAGGCGTAGCACACTAAGCCAAAGCTTGTTTCCAGATGCGACCTGGGAGCACAAGGAAATTAAATGACTTGCTCAGTATCATGCAGTATGCACCTAGGTGGCAATGGGATTCAAACCCAGGTCTCTGGATCTGCAGCTCAGAGCCTTTACCCACTGAGCTATACTGCCCCCAATAATCTGGGATGAACATGGTATTATATTGAAAACTGATATGCAAAACAGGGCAGGAACAATGTAATTGCAAGCCCTGATTTTTCGTTATATGATGTCTGGCCAAGGTGATGGCTGCATGGTTTTGTGCTGGGCAGCTCACTCATCCAGCTCATAGTCGATCAATCCATGAGGGAGGACACCTGCGTGGCTGGTGGGGGACTGAGAGGGATTGTTTCCTTTAGTTTTACTGTAGTGAATGGGGAGCAACACAGGGAATTTTGTGATGGTAGTCAGTCATATAATTGTTCATCACAGTACTGGGTGGGCCCTAGGGTTCTGGGTTGACCTGGACAGCTGATGGTGGGCTCCATTGAGACATTATGATGGCACTGGAAGGCATTGTTGGAGGACCATATTTTGTGCCATGAACCAGTCAGGAGACCAGAGTATGGTGACAGCTAGGTGGTACTCAACTGTTACTGGCATCTTAAGATCGCACACACAGTAAGGAAGTAATTGTGGTGGGGGGGGGGGAATGTGTGCTACAAAGGTAGTGGAAATGGGGGATGTCTACTGCATGGCATGGTGGTGAGGGGCCCAAACAGTAATGTTAACTGTGTGTGGGCAGTGATTAAAACCAGGCTTGTGTGAGTGCCTTAGGCTTTCCTACTGCGCCCTGAGGAAGGCAGCTATACATGACAGCCATACTTAGTTCCACAGGACTGACCGTGTAAACCTGGCCCCCACCCCCACAACCCATTCCCTTAACCAGGTCCCTAACAAAGAGCAATGGTTGGCATCATCCCCTGCCTTTTGGGGAGAAAATAAATTCTATAGGCAAACCATTAAACACGACACACAGTTCTGAAAAATCTGCAAAATAGTATTCCTTGTGGAATTACAATAGTCCACATTTGTGGACGCAAAATGGCATGCTATTAGTAGTATTCCACTACAAACATAGTCAAAGATGAGACAGACAACTGGGGTGCAAGTATGAGGCCTTTCAGATAACCTCTGCTTATGGTTCAGATTCATAAAGGACAAAAAGCATGCCAACATGTTTCATCCTAGTGTTCATTTTTTAAGGTATTACTGTTATGCTGCTGACAGCTAGATTAACATTTTTCAATGCATTTTATTTTCAGAAACATGACTATTATCTTGCTTTAATTTCAGCTGCTCTGGGAACAAAAGCAAAAAGACAGTGAGAGAGAGAAAGCAGAAATCATAAGGCACATTTCCTGTTCACCAGTTCCACATACACACTTATCTATTCAGCTTTTAAAAAAGAAGAATTTTGTTCCTCATCATCTGATGATGAAATATATTTGGCATGAGGGAGAAGACAGATCTTCTAGACTAAAAAAAGAATGGCAAGAGAGAGAGAAGCAGCTAGTCCATCTCCCCATCATGCTTAAGTACTTGTTTTATAGAAGTGTTGGGAGATCTCAAGAGGTCATTCCAAGGTCAGCCCTTAGATACAGTACTTAGAATTGTTCTTTTGCTCCCCATTTGTTGTGTTTATTACCTAGAGGCAAGCTACAGTGCTATGCAGAAATCTGAAACTCGAGACTGTGCATCTTTAAGGAGAGTTACTCCTATTCCAATTTGGAAAATGTAACAAGGAGGGATATTACCCCAAAGGCCTTGGTGGTGCTGAAAAATAAGGTCTTCTTCCCTCTCTTCATTTTCCAGTTTCAGAGCTTTGCTTAGGACTGAACCATCCTGCCTACTGGTGATGGGCATGGCAAATAGTGGTATGGTACTGAGCACACTGTGACAAACTTGAAAGGGGAGGTGGATATAGACCCTTGTCTCAACCAATATTGCATGCATTCTTATTCGGCTTCTGGAATCCCGAGTTTGATGCAAGTCGGCACTTGCAACAAACAGCCTGCCACAAGTCCCCTGCAGCAATCGCAGACACTTATGAAATCATGTCCCTGATCTCCATTGCCACCAGCTGAGCTGCTCCATGCTGCAGCCCTCCACAACATGGGAGCAGCTCGGCCAGCCTCCTATTCCCACCAGCCCTTGTCTTGTGTACTGCACCATGGACAGTGACCAGAGGAGCGGTTACAGCAAGCGCTATAAATCCCCCCTCGCTCTGCATGGTAGGGCTTACCTGACTAGCACTGTGAATTGTGGCGCTACTCTGGAAGCACTCTTCTCACTAGGTACACCAATTTAGATGCACCCCAGCATTTTGCCTGCTGTCTTGATAGAAGCTGTGCATGGTTTGTCATGTGTCATCTGCTTGTCTATTATAAATTACTAACATGATTTCAGCCAATCAGCATGCAGAGTCACTGTACATCATATCCTGTATACAGTGTACTTTTGTGCAGAATTACTAGGGGAGAGTGCTCCGTTTAAGCACGGGGGACAGCATCAGTAAATAAAAAAAGCTCTAATCCCATTAGAAATCACTCAAACTGAACTCAAGTGGTTTATAATAAGTTAATAGGGCTGCCGAGGGGTGTCTGTTATGGTATAAGAGACACATCTCATGAGGTTTGGACAGACAGAACTGCTCAACTTTGTTTCACGGTCCTCTAGAGTAAACCCCAAGCTCGATGTCTCTTATACCATAACAGACATCCCTCGGAGGCCCTATTAATGTATATTGTAACCCAGAGGGGGCTAATCCTTCTTCAGTACACCAAGAGGAGTCCCACACATTGTGAAGGTCACACCTCTGTTTCTCATCCCCAAATGTAGCACCTTGTATTTGGCTATAATGAATCTAAGGCTTATAACCATGAACATGAAATACAAACCTCAAGTATTGTATGAACCAATTAGGGTAACATCAGCAGAAGTTTCTCTTCTAGTCCTTCTGTACATACCAAGAAAACTGCTCTGCACTGTAGTCCTACCTAAATAACTGCCAGCTGGTTGCCTGCTTATAAAAATAATCATTTTGTATCACCCTAATAAAATATCTGGATATTTTATTATAAGAAATGCTGTTCAATGAAAATACAATCACACCCCTCCTCAAAACCAGGAAATATTTCACTAATGAATACTTGACAGTACTCTCACACTTGTCCCCCCATGCCTGCATTTTTGAAAGGTGTGATTTCTTTTCATCTGCAATGCTCTATTGAAAATAACATACACAGCCATTCTGTGGGTAAATACCATTAACACCTTCGAGGCCCCACCATCGGATTTCCTTTCACAGAGTGAGTAGTGGGTGGTCGTCACCTGAATGGATCCCTGATGAATGTTAGAAAGCAGAGCAGGAATTCCAAGTTACCTGATTTACCTCACAGTCTCCATCCAATAAGAACTATTTTTTTGCCCCATCTATGATCCAATTTCCAGGCAGAGATTTGTAAGAAAACTGAATGGATACACCAGCATATGTGAGACAGTCTTATCACCTGTGCTGCAGAAATCCTAATGTATCCTGCTCCCTGCTGCTCATCACCCATTTGCACCAGTCAGAGAGCCCAAAGTCAAGTGAGATCTCCTGGCTGGGACTCCAGGGTTGAGGATTGGGTGTAGACTCACTTTTGCAAAACACACTTTAGCAGCAACACGTGGTAGTAGGGGCAGGAGTCCTGATAGAAACATAGTAACATAGACTTTGACGGCAGATAAGGACCACTTGGCCCACCTAGTCTGCCCATTTCCCTACCTACAGGATAGGCTGCAGATCCTAGTTAACCAACAGCCTATTTTTTCCTACCCCCACAAGAATTGCCTTATGTCTTTAAGAACAAGGCGGCACAATTTAAAGATAGAGGGGGGACGGTTCGGGAGGGGTAATGTGAGGAATTTTTTTTTCATGGAGAGAGTGGAGGACGCATGGAACCGCCTTCCTGGAGAGGCTGTGGGGTCTAAAACAGTGGAGGAATTCAAACATGCATGGGACAGACATAAGGCAATTATAGTGGGGGGTGGCAGGAAGTAGGATGTTGGTAAACTAAAATCTGCAGCTTATCCAGTAGGTAGGGAAATGTGCAGACTGGGTGGGCCAAGTGGTCCTTATCTGCCATCAAAGTCTATGTTTCTATGTTTATGTCTGTCCCATGCATTCCTGAATTCTCCCACAGTTTTAGACCCCACAACCTCCTCAGGAAGGCTGTTCCATGCATCCACTACCCTCTCTGTGAAACAATACTTCCTCACATTGCCCCGGAACCGCCCCCCCTCTATCTTTAAATTGTGTCCCCTTGTTCTTGCACATCTCTTTTTCTGAAAGATGCTACCTTCTTGGACTTTGTTGATTCTACTGAGGTACTTAAAAGTTTCTATCATGTTCCCCTCTCCCTTCTTTCCTCAAGGGTATACATATTAAGCTCCTTTAGTCTCTCCTCGTACGGCTTCTCTTGCAGACCGTGCACCATTTTAGTTGCCCTCCTCTGGACTGCCTCTATCCTGTCTATGTCCTTGCAGAGATGGAGTCTCCAGAACTGGATGCAGTCCTCCAGATGGGGTCTCACCAACTGTCTGTACAGAGGGATAACAACTTCCTGTTTTCTGCTGGTGATGCCTCTACCTATGCATCCCAGTATACCCCCAGCCCTCCCTACTGCCTTCTCACATTGCCTGCTAACCTTAAGGTCATCTGATATGATTATCCCAGGTCCTTTTCCTTTTCTGTTGTTGTTACTACCTCCCCCACGTTGTGTAATCTTCCCCTGGTTCTTGTTTCCCAGGTGCATTATTTTGCACTTCTTTGCATTGAATCCAAGCTGCTATACTTCTGACCATTCCCCCAACCTTGCCAAGTCCCTTCTCATCCTTTCCATGCCTCCTTGTGTATCAACCCTGTTGCAGATCTTTGTGTCATTTGCAAAGAAGCATACTTTTCCTTCCAGTCCTTCGGCAATGTCACTTATAAAGACATTAAAGGACTGGACCCAGTACTGAACCCTGCGGTACCCCACTAGTAACCCCTCTTTCTTTAGAGTGGACTCCATTTACAATTACCTTCTGTGTCCTGTTGTCCAGCCAATGTTTTACCCAGGCTACCACCCTGGGACCCACTCCCAGGCTGGTTAATTTGACTATTAATCTTTTGTGTGGGACTGTGTCAAATGCCTTGCTGAAGTCTAGGTAGACCATGTCCACAGCCCCTTCCTGGTCTACTACTTTGGTCACCCAGTCAAAGAAATCTATTAGATTCGTCTGACATGACCTTCCCGCTGTGAACCCATGCTGCCTTGGGTCCTGTGCCCCACTGGCCTCTAGGTACTCAATTATTCTTTCCTTTAGAAGTGATTCATCACTTTCCCTACCACAGAGGTCAAACTGACAGGTCTGTAGTTTCCTGCCTCTGTCTTGGTCCCACTTTGTGAAGGGGAATCACATCTGCCTTCCTCCAGTCCTGGGTACCACACCATTCTCCCATGATTTATTAAAACAGTAGTCAGTGAGTTTCACTAGTTCCCCTAATTCTTTTTAGAATTCTGGGTGAACTCCATCAGGCCCCATTGCTTTGTCCACCTTCAGTTTTAGGAGTTCTTGAAGAACCCTTTCTTCTGTGAAAGGGCTGGGATCGACCCCCCTATCAAGAGTGCTTCTGTTAATTGGATTAGGCACTTCCCCCTCCTCTTTTGTGAATACTGAGCAGAAATATTCGTTCAATATCCCTGCTTTTTCACTGTCCCCCTCTGCCCACCCACTGTCCATTCTATTCAGCCTCACTTTCCCTCCCTTTGTCTTTCTATGCTTTCTGATGTACCTGTAAAAGGTTTTATCCCCCTTCTTAAGCTGAGTTGGCTATCTTTTCCTCAGTTTGGGCCTTTGCTATTCTGACTTCCCTCCCTGCTTCCTTCTGCCTTAACTGGTACAGCTCTCTGTCCTGCTACTTCTATGTTTCCTTATACTTCCTGAATGCTATCTCTTTCTCCCAGACTTTCCCAGCCACCTCTATTGAGAACCATAGTGGATTTTTCTTTCATTTTGATTTGTTTATTTGCTTCACACAAAGGCTTGTTGCCTCTGTGATGGCAGTTTTGATGATTCCCCATTGTTACTCCACCCCTCCTTCTAGCTTGTTTGCTAGTGCTTTTCTGAGGCAATCTCCCATCTTGCCACACCCAACCCACACCCAACTCACTCAGCAGCACTTTCTGATTTGTTCAGGGTTTGGGTTTTAGGCACAGGCAGGCAGGCCACTCTCTTGGACTTACCTGGTTCCATTACTGCAGACAATCACATTCCTGCTCTGGTTGTTCATCCTCATCCCACACTCTGTGCACCTCAGTCATTTTGATATGCTTCCTGCCATTCTGTCCCTTTTCTACCAGGAGCAGAAATGGTTTGAGTTCAGTTAAACTAAATGTAACACCATGGTTTCAGAGAGAGAGAGAGAAAAAGTGCAAGGGGGGAAGGGGATGGGGAGAACGAAGGAGACAGAGGGAGAAAGCAGACTGTTCATGTTGTATGTGCTTCAACTCCACTTACTGGGCAGAGCACAAAGCAAATAAAATGCAGTGTGTTCAGTATCTGGTCATGTCCCCAGACTCTTTATTTTCTCTTATCCTCCTTTTACAATATGTGAGCATAGCTCTTGCCATGTAGCCATAAAAAGGCTAATATGAGCTATATCCACTTACCTGTTGAAATGGACATAGAAAAGGATTCCTCTTCTCTGATTTGGATGTCCTTTACTCTCAAGTGCTTCAGTGCTTCCTTTTCAGACAGTCTCATCTACATTCCTGTTATAGGGTCTTAGGTACCAATTTCTCCATCCTGCTCTTCCTTTTATTTATTTACCCTCCAGTCCCACAGGACTGCAGAGTCAAGGACTGGCAGGGCAGTTGTCAGGTGTCCTGGAGGGAGCTGAGCCTGGCTGCATGCAATGGTGTATTGGCTGGAGCCACTCAGCTAGTTCTGTAATCCAGGCACCAGGACCTCACTGTGGATCTGGGACAGGAACAGAAGATGTCGACAGTGCCTTGGGGGGAGAGCTGGCATGTCTGAGATGAGCACCAGACCCAAAACATTTATTTAAAAAAGAGCAGGGGGAGAGAAGTGTGTCAGGGGTTTATACACTGCATACAGAGGGGTTTGACAAAATAGGGCAACAGTCACAAAACAGATAGGCATAAGATTAGAGCGGTCATATAATAGAAGAGTGTCACATGAGAAAGAATTAGAGCACAAGATAAAGAGATTCACATGAAGGAGAAGTGGGTCAGGCAATATAAGGGGACCAGAAGCACAGACAGAGGAGAGTGACAGGGAGAGGGCCACCAGCAGAAACATTGCTGAATTGACAACAGATGACACCCCCTCTGCAGTGTGACTAGAAAATGTGTCTTCAGTTCAAGTAACTGCATTTAGCATCTTCTACCAAAAGGAGAAAAAAGCCAAGGCTTTACTTCTCATGACCTTCAGGAAGACACTCAACTCCCTTACAGATTCCCAAAACCATATACGTTCTGTCTTCCTCTGTTGTTTTCTAATAATACTCAGCTTTCCATCCCGCCTTTCTACAGCCATTGTTACACACTCATAACTGCTACTGACTGGTTATGTGGGAGGGTTTCCCACAGTTCTGTCATGTGCATGCAGCCTACACAAACGACCCAACTCCATGAGCCATGACTATAGGTTTTCTCTCAAGTCAATGATCCTCCTCCTTCTTATAGGCTAAATACTCTTAGCCACCACTGCAAGTTGATGCTCAGGGAGTTTTCAGAAAGTACAGTAGCTGGTTTTTCAACCGAGTACTCGTAGCTAACAGAATAACAGCAGTAGAATGGGAGGTAGAATAAAATGGGAAATTACAAGCTGGTCCTGCACTGCAGGACCAGGAACAGTGGTGAGAGAGCAGGAAGAGGGAGAGGTGAGGTAGCATAACATGGGAAACTATAAGCTGTTCAAAAAGAACTGCTACTTCTAGGGTTAAGCTACATTCCTTGCACTATGGGTAGTATAGTAGGCAGAAGGAGGGAACAAGTAGGTTCATATTAGGAAAATGTGTGAGGAGGGAGGAGAGGGAAAGAGAAGGAGAAAGAAAGTGCACAGCCCAATGATTCATACTGATGTGCTTCAACTTCACTGGGTTGGCAGAGCACAGAGAAAACAAAATTCTCTGTATTCGGTAGGGTCAGGCCCTTTCAGATTCCCTGTTCTCGCTACTCCTTTTTCTATAGCTCAGCATATCTCTTGCTATGTAGCCATAATAAATGAGTGAGTCAAAAGCAGCTTTTAATCAAAGTTTGTGTACTTAGCAGAGAATTGCCATTTCTGGTCCCTCTAAAGGTGAATATATCAATGATAATGTAGGCCTATGGTAGGCCTTTTGGATAAGTTGCAGTCAGAGAAACTGTGACTGCAAACCAATCTAACCTTAGCCTCAGTTATTGTGAGAGCCTGAAATCATGAGATAATTAAAAGACAAAACCTATATGAAACAGAGGATAAGAAAAGCTTGCAGGAAGAGCAGCTGGGAAAGGCTAAGTGAAATAAAAGTTATTGAAATGGGGCCCCAATTATTCCCTAAACTGAAGCACAAGTGAAGCAATAAGATACACCATCCAAGTGATGTTCAAGATGCAATAATGAAGATGGTCAGCATGAGTAGTACCCTGCAAAAAACAAATCAGGGGGGAGAAAATGCCACTGTATAGGATAATAATAATGTATGAAGTAGTAGCTGACTGAGGCCTATCCTCTGTTATTTTTCTTGAGATTTATCTGCTGTGACCATGTTTCAGTCCTTTTTGGTGAGTGGACTTGGACGTGGGATGGGGGTTGAATAATGGTAAATTTGAAATTAGATTTCGCTGATAATACCACTGTATTGTCTAAAGCAGCTTATAAGAGCCAGCAAGTCTAATCTCCATTAAAACAATTCAGTGTTATTCAAAACAGCCTTCTGGCAGTATTGCAGTACTGTATATACTGTAGGTCAGTGCATAATAGACTAAGAATGAGATGAACGATAACTGCCATGACCTTAATATTGTTGTGGATGGTAGAGTTACAGTAGTGTTGACAATCCCATGGAATGTGAAGCAGCAAAAAAACCAAAAAGTGTATATGATCTCTATATAGGAAGATGTTATTAATAACGTGTTTGGAATGGTAGAATTCCTAAAGGGAGATCCTGTTAAAACTGTTTTTAGGAACAGTACTGAGCATTATAGTGTCACAGTAGCATGAAGAATTTCAGTTTCCATGTTACCAAGGGACAGAGATACAATGCTGTGAACAGGATGGAAACGATTAGCAACAATGTAAATATCTGACAACTAAAACTGACACCCTGGTATATGCCTGTTGTGCCAGTCACCAAAGAAATGGAAATCTACACATATATGTTGACTTGTGTAAGCATTAATCACTGAGATAGGAGTAATTTCCTAGGAATTAATGCATGGTTGGGGTAAGGCCGAGTGCTTCCCACCACCCAACCATTCATTAATTGCTGGGAAATGACTCCTGTCAAGGTGATTAATGCACTTGTAACATAGCTTTCTCAATAGGTATTGCTGGTAATTTTGTTACAGGTATTCTGTAAATATGACAAGACAAATGTGTTTCTTTTTCTCTATCTTCATATTTTTATTTATTTATTTAAGAGATTTACCAGATAAGCATACTGAGCGGGAGCCGCTCGTTTCCAGATGCGACCTGGGGGTTACATACATACAATACAAATGGTGCATAGGCAATGGTGCATTACAACAGGTTCAGAATGGGTACATATAGGGTGAAACATCAGGTCCAGAAATGTTACAGGCTGGACTATGCATTTGTTATTTAATTACAAGTTTAGATCAGAGTGCATGAGTTGCTATATCATAGTTGGGGTCTATGACCGCAGTGCATAAACAGACAGTGACACATTGGTAAACACAATTATAGTCAGTTTTTGGACAATTGTACAGTTTATGGCACGTTATGATGCCTCTTGATATCAGATCTGGGCTGCAGGTTGCAGGTACATATGTCTGAGAAGTGGGCCTGGAAGAGAGTTTTCAAGGTCCTTGGGGTGGAGGACTGCCTAATTACTGCAGGGAGGTCATTCCAGAGTTTGGGCAGCCTATATTTGAAAGCTGATTGGCCCTTTGAGGTGTGCATGAAAGGGATTTGTAGAAGTTTTGAGTCAGAGCATCTTAAGGAGTAGGCCGGGGGGCGGGGGTTGAGTTGACAGTATGGAGCTGAGATAGGCGGGGAGGGAGTTGGACCAGTGCTTTACTAAAAGATTTGAGCAATGAAGCTGATGCCTGGAGTGCAGCAAGGGGAGAGATAGGGCACTATACAGGTTGCAGTGGTGGGTGGTGGTGGGGGCATTCTAGGATGAGCCGACAGAAAGAATGAAAAAGGGGGTCCAAGTTGGCCAGGGTGGATGGGGAGGCTGTGCTGTAGATCACGTCTCCGTAGTCAAAGATTGAGAGAATCATTTTGTGCACTAGCTCCCTCCTGACCAAGGTAGGTAGGCAACCTTTGTTGCGGTATAGTGCACCTAGTTTTGGGTGTAGTTTTTTCTGAAGGGAGTCAATGTGGATGGAGAAATCTAAATGGCGATCAAGCCATACTCCCTGGTACCTAAAGGAGGTGCAGGATTTCAAGGTGGTTCCATCTAATGTATGGAAAGTGGGGGGAGCAGCTAGCTGGGAGAGTCTAGGCTGCCTGCTGAAGGTTATGGAGACGGTTTTCTTTGCATTTAGGACAAGTTGAGTTGAACTAAGCCAAGTTTGAACAGCATCAAAATCCTGTTGTAGGGCAGAGTTTAAGACCCTGCTGGAAGGGCCAGAGGCATACAGAACAGTATCGTCAGCGTACATTTGTGTAGCTGAGTTTGGGCATGTCAGTGGTAGGTCATTTAGAAATATGGAAAAGAGAAGGGGGCCCAGGACAGAACCTGGGGGAACCCCATGGTGACTGGGAGTGAGGGGGATACGTGTGGGCCAATTTTTACTGCTTGTTTCCTGCCAGATAGGTAGGCTTGGAACCAGCTGCTGGCTAGATCAGATAGGCCTGCATCATGCAGTTTTGTGATGAGTTTGGGGTGGGAGATGGTATCAAATGCCTTTGCCAGGTCAATGAATATGGCCGAGGTGAGGAACCCTTTGTCCATACCAGAGACAATATCGTTAGTGAGTCTTAGTAACCCAGTGATGGTACAGTGTGATTTGCGAAAGCCCGACTGGTAGGGGGTGAAAAAGGAGGTGGTATCCAGGAATTGTGTGAGTTGGGAGAAGGCTAGGTGTTCCTGTAATTTGGCCAGAATTGGGAGAAGGGAGATAGAGCAGTAGTTTCCAGGCTCAGATGGGTTGCCACCCTTTGGTAGCGGTATGACTACTGCCTCCTTCCAAGCTGTTGGAATTTGTGCTGAGGAGAAGGAAAGGTTTAGGAGGTCAGCTAAGGGGGCTGCAATGGCAGGGGCAGATAGGTATAGGAGTTTGGCATCCAGTCCTAAAGGGCATTTGCCTTTATTGGGGTCCAGGGAACGTAGGGCAGCTAGAACTTCTGTTGTGGAGACTGGACGGAAAGATAACTTGGTGGCATGGGGGAGTGCTGGGCGGACGTGGGAGGGTTAGGTGCGGGTGCAATGATTTGTAGGTTTGTTAGGAGAGATTTAGCACAGTTGGTAAAAAGGTATTGAAAGTTGCGGCAACTTCGCTTGGCTCAGATATATTTTTGCCCTAAATGGTTAGGGTAGGGGTGGGCAGCTGGATGGGGGAGAGAGCAAGGTTTTAATAGATTTTCAGAATTTGGATGGGTGGCTAAGATTAGAGGAGAGGGCCGCTTGTAAGTAGTTCTTTTTAGCCTGCCTTATGGCTTTAGTACAGTTGTTTCAGAGGGTATGGTAATGCTGCTTGGATTCAAGGGTGCCTGTTTGCCTTTGTTTTTTCCAGGCCTGGTCTCTTGCTCATGATCTGGAAATTATGTCGGCAGAGACCCAGGGGAGATGGGTTTCCCTAACCCTTTTGCTTCTTAGGGGGGCGTGATAGTCCCAGACAGCAAGAATTTGATTCCTGAACATGTCGATAGCATGGTCAATGGAAGGTGCCAGTTGGATGAATGACCAGTCGGCGGAGGCAAGGTCATTTAGTAGGGAGTTGAGGCAGAGAGAATTGTATGCTCTTGTGAGGAAAGTCCTTGGGGGGAGGTGGTTTATAGGTCTGTGCACCTTTCTGATCATGTAGATCATGTGGTGGTCACTCAGTGAATCAGGTAGGAGGCCAGCTTTAATAATCCTGTGAGGGTGTGTTGTAAGAGCCCAGTCCAGGAGGGAGTGGTTCTGGGATTTTGGGTGGAGGCGGGTGGGTTGCTCAATCTGTTGGGGAAGGTTAAGAGCTTTAATCTTGCTGCATAGTTTTGAGCAGTCTTTATCTAACCAGTTGTAATTAAAGTCCCCGAGGATGTAGAGCTAACCGGCAACAGCCATATCTTTAAGAGAAGCCAGGTGGTCTATGATGATAGATACTGGGGTAGCAGGGGCACAATATATCCCTGCCACATACGCCGGTGAGGTATGCGCAGGACAAGTTTTATCATCTTGGTTTCAATATGAGGAGTGTGACCTGGGAGCTGGACAGAGGTGTACTGGAGAGCGTTAGATATATACATGGCAATACCACTGCTTTTCTTGTTGCCTTGTCTGTCCTGCCTTATTACTGTGTAGCCAGGCATGGCTACTTCAGAGTCATCATGATGGGATTTTAGCCATGTTTCGGATATTACTGAAATGTCCGGTCGAAGGGTTTGGGCAGTGATTTGCAACTCCGGGACTTTGTTCAATAGGCTGCGGATGTTGAGATGAATTAGGCTAAGACCCTTTGGCAGGTTTTGGGGGGTGGGGTGGGACGGTGGTCCAGGATTGGTTTCAACATCACCCGCCAGTAGGAGCATCAGGGTGAAGTATCATAGGGCAGTGTGCCATTTGCTTCTAGTTTTAAACTTGGGGCTGGTGAAATTCGGGGTGTGGTTGGAGGTTGACTTCGCTAGGCTGCTTAGGGAAGATAGGCACAGGGTGAAGGGGGGGACGACGACGAGGGGTATGAAATCCATACAAGAGTCGGTGTGTGAGCCTGGCGTTCAGTGGGGGTGTTTAGGAGGCACAGGGGGGTAGAGACAGAGCTAAAGAGTAGGAGATTTGGGTCATTTTGGGGATGGGTGGATGGGGGTAGCGATACAAGAGGAGTGGCAATGGTTAACATAGTTATAATGTAAAGCAGCATGTTTGAGAGATTTGGCTTGCAGTAGCAAGCTGTAGTTTGTGATAGCCGCCTCTGCTGGTGAGATCTGATAACCTGCAGATCTGAAAGTGGGCTGATAGGTTTTTGAGAGTCACCTGACCTCTCAACTACCTATATATTGGAGTGTCACCCAAGGGTGGTGGTGGGGGCGGTGGGAAGCCAGCGCGCAGCGCCGGAGGGTCAAGACCTTTGCAGCACTGTTCCAGGAGGCCCTGTGTTGTGCAGCACAGCCATGGATTTCAACTGTTTGAAAATTGGTGCCAAGGCAAGACAAAGGCCTCTGATTCCTGGCTCTTGGGCCTGTCGTACTTAATTCAGTCTTCGGGTGCTCGGGGGGGATGGTTCCAGCTTGTCCTAGGAAAGTAAAGTCCCTCACGACCTCATGGGGTATTTGGGGGAGGGCAGCAGTCCCCTACCCTCTTGACCCACTGTGGAGGAGAAAAGGAAAGGCAAGAATTATTTATAGCACAGGTGGAGGGGCGTAGAGTGTTAACCAGGTAACATGAGCTTAGGTGAATTTTCAATAGAGAAGGATTTTACTGGCTGCTCTCCCTTTTCTCTGTGGCGTGTTCTCGAGTTATTTTGCTTAACTTCCCTTGTTGAAAAACTGCCCCCATATGTTTTATAATATAATTCTTTGGCTCCCTTGGTCCCCGATTGTTATGTGTTTAATATTGCTTGCTTCCCTGTGGTTTAAAAGCCCCTAACTGTTTCTCTTCCCTTAATTCGTTACACTAAGCATAGGAAAATTTCCCCCGAAAGTTTGTTTTACACTTTTAGGATTGATTTGTAATTGAAATGCTTTGCTACACTTTGGTTTATGCCCCAAATTATTTATTCCTTTGATATTCGTTGCCGTTCCAGTAAAAATGGCATCCGAGAGCTTTACAGCTTCGGCGCTGCGACTCTTACAGTAACTGAGCAGCTGTGTTCAGAAATTAAATAGAAGGCTGCATATAGCTTCCTTCAATATTTACAGCCTCTGAAAATTGCTTGCACTACTCGGTGCTGTTGCCCCTTTAGTGAAAACCAACCTACTAAGAACATCAGGTAAAATGCCCAACCCAGCAGTAATGCAGTTTGTCCTGCTTCTTTTTACTTTTGCTCGGCTAATGCAGGGACCCAAGTGCTTAACAACTGAATTTATGTACTTTGGAGTAGTAAAGGTAACTAACAAACAGCATCCTGGTATCATTTGCTTTTGCTTGGTTAAAAGCAGGCATACGTTTAAAATTGCAGGCAGGCTCTAACAGCAACATGTGCTACTACAGAAACTATTTTTTTTTTTAATGGAGCATCAAGATTAAACACTACAAACAGTGTGCTGGTAACATTTACTATTGCTCAGCTCAAGCAGGAATCCCTTTAAAAATGCAGGCAGGCTCAATTAAGGTAACATGCACTTTACTGCAGAAACTATTGAAATGCAGGCAGGCTCATTAAAGTAACCTGTGTTTTTCTACAGAAACAACTGTGCATGGAGCAAAAATGTAATAATAAAAACAGTCTTCACATGTGCGCCAATTTAAAGACCTTTGCAGCACTGCTCCAGGAGGCGCTGTGCTATGCTGCACAGCCGTGGATTTCAACTGCTTGAAAATTGGCGCCAAGGCAAGACAAAGGCCTCTGATTCCTGGCTCTTTTGCCTGTTGTACCTGGTTCAGTCTTCGGGTGCTTGAGGGGGGGGGGTTCCAGCTTGTCCTAGGAAAGGTAAAGTCCCTCGCAACCTCGTGGGGTATTTGGGGGAAGGCAGCAGTCCCCTATGCTCTCGACCCGCTGGTTCAGTCTTCGGGTGCTCAGGGAGGGTTACGGCTTGTTCTAGGGAGGGTAAAGCCCCTCGTGACCTCGTGGGGTATTTGGGGGAGGGCAGCAGCCCCCTACCCTCTCGACCAGCTGGTTCAGTCTTCGGGTGCTCGGGGGGGTGTTCCGGCTTGTCCTAGGGAAGGTAAAGTCCCTCGCAACCTTGTGGGGTATTTGGAGAAGGGCAGCAGTCCCCTATCCTCTCAAAAGATTTCTCTTTTACTATGACAAATGTTTGTCTAACCATTCTTGTTTATATAGTTATTAATAAACTGTACATTTTTACAAAACATTGTGGTTTCATTTATTTAACTGTTTAGGACATACAACTGTTTTCTTTTTCTTTTTCCTTTTCTAGTGGTAAAAACTGTTTTGGTTAACTCGTTTGCATATTTGTAACCATTTAGTATGCATTATGGGATATGCTGCTAATTTACATACTAGTTGGCAATCATCAACTGTGCACGATTATTTCTTAGAAAACAGTAAAACACAATTACCAGGGATTAACTACTGCTACTTTTGTTGCACACCTCTTTGTGTATCATAGGTTTCCCACAAACAGACAGAGCTGTGTTGCACTTCAATTGCACAGAGTTCACAACTGAAGTTTGTACTGGAGATTATTTGTTTGCAGATGCCTGCTACTGCAAATTTAAAAGAGAGTTTTTTTCTGAATCTCAACATCTGAAAAAGGTTCTTGGAATATATTTAATTTGTCAGATTTCCTGCTCTACTACTTGTACTGTGGTCAGTATTCCCATTTTCACGCCCTACGCTATGCTGTTCAGTGCCTCGGACATTAGCATCTGTTCAGCTACTCACTTTCTCTGTGCATGATGTTGGCTGTGACATTGTGCCTTTACTCACTACATGTGCTGTTACTGTGGTGCCACAAGGTTCTTGTTCTGATATCTCAGGTGTAGTACTACTGCTGGGTTTTTGGCTATATGAGTGTGTGGGCATATACCCCGAGATTGAGAATGTGCTTATAAATGCATCCATTTTCTTTTTCTCAGACTACTGACATTGCATGACCTCCTGTGTCCACTGGGCGGGTGGGTACTATGATGTTTTGCTGATCAGACTGTGTTTTGTGGTGGATCTTTGTACTGTACAACCATGCATATGTAGGGAATTAATGCACTGTTGGAAATCTGTCAGCTGATGCCTTTTGAAAAATCATATTACTTGTTTGCACTCTTTTCATTAATGCCATGTTACAAAGGGGTTTAATGAAAAGGATAAAAAAATGCCCCTCCCAATCTGAAAGTCATTAAACTGAAGTTGGGGGGGGGGGTTCTTTCTTGTAGATGCCACTAGAACATTCTTGCAAATCCCATTAAATAATGAAAGTGCAAAACTCATAATGTTGACAGCACAATTTGGAACACGCTGCTGATGTAGGCTCTGATTTGGATTACAAGTGTGCCACAAATATTTCAATGCTAAGTGGCAGACCTTTTTCAAAAATTTGAATGAAGACGGAACATGCTAGAGTGATGATTTTATGATGAGAGTTGATCAGTTTGTACTGTTATGCATTCATGTATCACCTGCACTGCTTTCCCTTATAACCCTCCTCCTACCCACTCCATGGGTTGCACATGCAAATAAGCCTTGGCTCAGTGTGCCTTTCCCTACCTTTACATTTCAGAAATTGGTAAACGCAGGGCCCCAGTGAAAGCAAGATTTTGCTGGACTATTCAAAGGTAAAGAAAGATGAAAACAAAGCCTTTCAAGAGGTAAAAGATGCTATAGCCTTAGAACCTATGTTAACATTTGATAATTTGTTGAAACCTACAATAATGAGCACAGTTGCTAGCAACTATGAAATTTGAGAAGTACTGCTTCCATAGTACAGTTCAAAGTTGCTGTTTGTCACTTTTTGGTCATACACTTTGCTGCTATTGGAGTGCCTATATATGCGTATAGAAAATTAATGCTTAGTATGTGTATGCACCTGTAAGATGTTTTCTCTGTAATTGTAATGCAGACCACCAGGATGAAGCACACTGTGGTTCTGATGATACAGTATCCTGTGTGATAGTCTTGAGGGACTGTAATGACTGCCAGGTGGTGAAAAGTTTTTGGCTACGGGACCTCCAAAATATGGAACTGCTTGCCAAATCACTTTTGAACTACTAAATTCCCTTCTTCCTTCAAATAAATTCTTAAGGAATATTTTCACATCACTTATAACTGTCTCTGATGCTCTTTATACTCTGTATAACTCCCCAGCCTTTGTGCTTTTCCTGTATTTGTTTGATGTTGTTATATATGTGCCTGGGTCACTACCATGAAAGGGTCACTGTCCCAGTTAGCCAACCCAGTTATCAAAGTAAAGAAATAAATACATTATTTGTATTAACTGCCACTGCCATAAGTATGTTTCTGTAGTATCCTGCAAACTATCACTGGTAACAATAACGAAAAGAGGACTTTATCTTAATGGGCAGCATTATAAATAGACTGAACTGTTTTAAGTAATCACTGACCACAGTCCTTTAGTACAATTTATGAATTACAGGGATTGGATTAAGTGCTCCTGCATTGATAGTATCTACTCATCAGATTGATAATGTTTAATCCCATGGATAAATATTCTCCAGGCAAAATGATTAGCTGCTGATATTTATTTTCCAGACAAACCACGGTTACCATAGACTCTGAAGAAGTAGAGATGCTTATGGAGACCAAAAGGGCAAACAGACCAACTATGACTGAGAGGTAGAACCATTTATGGCAGCTATCATCTACTGATCAACAGATACAAAAAAAGAAAAAAAAACAAACAAAAAAAAAAACAAAAGAACCTTTCCATCAAATAGATATGGTCAAAATATTTTGTCACCTTCATGCCTTTGTTCCTATGCCAATGAGGTCAGTTGACTGAAACATTGATTTAATGAACTCATATTGTCACACCTGTTACACTGAGAAAGGAAATGCTAGGCAGGATTCATCAAGGCTATCAAGTCCTTTCAAAGTGCGCAGAGCATTCCAAGCTATTGGTTTGGTGACCAGGGATCAACATAGAGAATAATGTATGGGCAACCATACACAACAAGGCTGTGTTTCTATCAAGGGGTTGAGATGACAGCTTATGGACCTTGAGAGCGAAGCTCGAGAGGTCCATACTGTCATCTCAGCCCCACATTGGAAACACATGCCGAGCTGTGTGTGGTTGCCCATACATTTTTTTATGTAGTATATGGTTTTGTACACAGAAATCCCAGAAGTGATACCCCCTTAAATGAAAGCAAAAGAAAAAAAGATCTTGCCATTTCTTATTTCTGTTTTATGATTCAAATTAAATTTATAGACTTTTATGAGTTAAAAGGTACAAATTTGGGTACTGGGGGTTAGTAATCAGCTAGGTGATAGGTGAATGAGGAATTGAAAATGATATGACCTTTGAATTGTGCTGAACAACTTCTTGGAATGCGTAGAACAGCACCTTGGACTGCGTCAGATATTGTATTGCCCTTTGTTTACATATGACGTACCACTTATCGATGTACCTATGTAACATATTGTTGTAACATTTTGTCTTTGATAATGTCATTTTGTTCTTTTGCTGTATATGTTTAAAAGGGACATCCTTGCAAATGAACTTGTTCCATGGATCTCATCCCTTCACAATAAACTGAACTGAACTGAATGTGCACAATGAGATTTTTGAGCAGGCTGATTTTTATACAGTACAGAGGCCAACTGTGTACTATAAGGACATTAATGAAATGGCGGCCTATTGTAAACCCTGCCTAAGTCATACACACAGCACAGACAGCCATTAAGTGTTCAATCAGCCAGAAACAGCTTGGATAACTAGCAGTGGATCTCAGTGAAACTGAGATACTACATGGACTTAGACTTACCAACTACTTTCAGAGGTACACTGATAGTGTACAAATTGTGGACAAACCCTGAAAAAAAGGACTGGCTAAACAGAAATACATAACTGCTGGGGCAGAGTACCAAGATAGCTCTGTTGCTGCTATGCTGTTTGGCTCTTATTTGAGCTTAATGTTATTTAATGGTCATCCAGCTTTAAAGTTTTCATTCCGAGCTCTTGTTATGGTTATCTGAGCACATGCTAAAGGGGCTTTTAATTTTTATTATGACTATGTGCTGGAAGAGCTAAGGGACAGTCTGAACCACATGAGCAAATGTTTGGAAGGTGCAGAGTTTAAGTCAGACCCAGCATTTTTGGATCCTGAACTGATATAGTGGCTTAACCTTGCTCATTCTGCACTTTCATTCCCTTGAAGTGAGTTTGAGCATTCACCAACACTGATGCTTGTAGAGAGCTTGTGGAGAGGTTTACCCTGGCTCATGGTTTGATTTACATGAGGCTTTCCCAGAGCACAAATCAGGTTTTGTAGAGAGAGAGAGAGAGAGAGAGTTTTGTATGCATGCTGGCTGCAAGGATTGACACTGGCTAATTTTTGTGTGTCTCTTTAAGCCATGGTCCTGCTGTATGCCACTCCTTGAACTGATGACAGACCAGCATGTTATGAAATTTTACTGGATTTTTACTGGACTGCCTTGACCCATTTGAAATGGTTAAATATTTTTTTTTTGTAATTCAAAGAAATAGAGTCTGGGGTAAGAACTTGATGGTAAGAGTTAAGAGTGGAGCTTAATTTAGTGTTCTTCCTACCAGTGAACTGCATGGCAAGTTGAGATGGAGGTCAACTGGTACGGTGTACTGCAACTGAATGACTAGCCCCCAGTGAGAGTGTGTTTCACTGAGGGGTGTTAATATGCTTGCATATAAAAAAACAAAAGGTATACCAACATTGCCTAGTGAATTTGGGGTTTGAATCCTGACAGGAAAATATTTACTGCTCGAAGAGTTCACCCTTGCCAGTGAGACACTGAAATCACCACCAGCAATCAGAGTGCTGGCATCATGCTAATGGTACAGTGCATGGCACATATACCTGGTGGCCACAGTCTCCCCACCTGATACCCACCCTATAGTAGGATAACACACAGCCTCCCCTTCGACACTCACCTGTTGGCATGGAAACCTCCCTCCCTGGGGTCATCAGACTCTACCCAGACACCTGGCTTTAATCATATGTCAACAGAAGCACCTTCCCAAGGCCTGGCAGGCATAGTAGCCATTGTTAAGTCCCAAGATGCAGGTCCAGTGATTGAATGTTAAGTACCACATTCCCTGTTGGTCTAGTGGCCCCCCCCACAAGGAAGTGTCACCGGTCACTACCCTGCATCCCCCTAGTTTGAGAAGGCTTGAGCCACTGGCACAGCACTCCACACACCACCATGGCTGGCAGCCCACTGAGCTACCACTGAAGGGGCGCATGACCATGCACACACAGTGACATCTCAGTGTGCTGTCAGCAGTGGTGGAGTGAGTTGAGCTGTAACAGTCACCTGTTCCATCTCAGACTTGGGGGGAAGCAGGGTGGTAATGTGTGACACTTCTTGCCAGAGGTTGTGGGTGGGGGCCACTAGACCACCAGGGAATGTGGGATGTAACATGCTATCACTGGACCTGCATCTTGGGACACTGCAATGACTACTCAGCCTGCCGGGCTTGGGGGTGCTTCTGTCTACATGCGTTTACAGGCAGGTGTGTGGGAAGGGTTCAATGTCCCTGGGGGGGATGCAGTCAGATACCATGCAGAGTGCCCCAACTGATGCCACATCCACACCAACAGGACAAACAATGCTGGCACAACAGGCTTTACTAGGGAACACCATGGGAATGTACACAGCCACACAGCTGCAGGGACACTGTACAAAGGCATGTGGGCACACCAGAGGGAATGCACCTACTGGCAATATACAACAAGGGCTACACTTGCAAGTGATCCCCTTCATGTAGTCCTGCACAGTGCATTCGTCATACTGATCCACCATCTCCATGATGTGCTGACTGTGGTTCTTGTATCACTTCCGTGACACAGTCACTGTTGTCCCCACCACGTACTGCTGTATCTTGAGCTCCTTGAGTTGCTGCTCTGACCAAAGGCAATCAATGAAGGTCCAGATACCAGGGTGGGCCACCTCCATCAGGGAATTGAACCCTTGATGCCAGCCATCCACAGAGTTGATGGCCCTTGGAAGGCCAGACTAGGCTGCATCATAATTCCAGAATGCAACTGGAAAAGCTTGTGATGGTTCCACAAACAGGTTGTCTGAGCCAGCTATCTTCAAAGTAATTCAGTAGGAGGGTGAGAAGGTCCTCTCATGCAGTGTTAAAGTCCCAGGTGTGCAGCTTCTTGAACGTGGGCAATACATCCCCAGGCAGCACAAACGCCAAGGCAGACAGGAGGCAGATGTTCATGACAAAGTCCCTGTCTGCCATGTAGGACCGCTGGACCTTGGGAGCTGCTGCACCTTATGCCAGACTGGCAGAGATGGAAGAAGCCACCCTGCAACACCACCTTTGGGAACACAGACTGGAAGGCTTTGTAGGCTGCTAGCTTGTAGTCAGCCATTACTGACAAGGGTTCACACCAGGGTGCAGCTCTAACAACTTTCTCAGGATGGACAACATATGAGGCAGTGGTATGGCTGACCATCAGTACATACGCTGTTGGTATCACTGTGTTGATTTCCACCCCATGAGTAGTGTAGAGTTGATGGAACAATGGGGGACAGCACTTGATGGTCCCCTTGGCATACCAGAAAGTGCACTGTTCCATGTACTGCAGGTTATGTTCTGTTGCAAACAGCAGCAACCTGTCTTGCCCACTACCTGAGTCCCATAGCAGGAACAGCTCACCCTTCTGGGTGACCCGGTACTCCTCGGGCACAATTAGTTCTGCCAGTGTGGTCGGCAGACCGGGTGCTTGCTGGCTTCTCTCCTAGCATGCTGTATCTAATGCTTGTGGTTCTACAGGTGGGGCATCCTACCACTGATGGACTTGGGCAGCATGCTGCAGCAGCTGGCCACCACTTGTTGCAGTGTCTCCGGTGTTGTGAGTGCCTGTTTTTTAATTTCTTCATGCACCCTCTACACTGTAACACTGGAACAGTCTGGGATATGGTTGTGTGTCCCCAGCGCTGTGACCAGCTCCTCTGTGGTTCTACATGCCTGCTCCTTACACCAGTCACCCTGGTACTCCGTGCACTTCCAATAGGTCTTCCTATCATGGGTGTGCTCCTTGTGGTATACATAGCCATCATGCAGGAGCAGTTTATTACCCCAGGGACTGTCGACAGACTTAAAAGACATGGTAGCAACACCATTGGGTACTGTGCAGATGCTGCATCACTGTCCACCCACCAGTTATACCTCACCTAACTGTGGGCCTGCTTATCCTGGTCCTGGATGCAGTCCACCTGTGTACCATGGCAACCCACATTCCCTGCACCGTGCCTTAATTGTTGGCTGATCTTGAACCAGGTTGCACATCTGCTGGGCACCATGGCAACAGGCATTCCCTGCACTTTGCCCTAACTGCTGGCTGAGCCCAATCCGGGTTGCAAATCCACAGGGCACAATAGCAACTGGCATTCTCTGCACTGTGCCCTTATTGCAGTCACCTGTTTGCTTCATCCCTCTTATTGCACATGCCTCTGTGTACTGTCTCCTGCCCATCACCCTGATTACATGGCACTGCTCAACCCAGGTCACAGTTACTCATTTCATCATTTCACCACTGCTGTACTGTGGTGGCAAAATGCCAGCACTCTAATGCCGTGGAATCTGTGCTCAGATTGGGTGATTTGTTTTTTCCTATTTATTGGTCCCATTGATTTTAAGCCCAAATGAGCTGGAGAAAGAGTGAAGGAAATATTGGAAGAGAAGGCTAAAATTGCCATTGAAGTCTGTGTTGGTTGCCGTTCAAGAACTTTTGGGCACATGGTGTCATTATGGCAACAATTCTGAGATTTAGTATCTGGACCCTCCAATAGGGCATACTTAAAATTGTTTATCTGGTATATAGAAATCTGAACACAAAGACTTACAACCATGTATGGTGAAAATTGTGCAAAGAATTCTACCTGTCAGTACTTCTCTGGAAATTGAATAGTGCAACACAACAAGGTATTGTTTAAATTTTAGATAGACGTTTGGCTCCTGCCTGCATTCTTGAATTGGAATGCTGAAAGAGGACTTGATTAAAAATTTTAAAAGAGCCTAGAGTTTAAGCTAATGTTTCCTGCAAAACAGTGCCTTGAATTTTATGGCTGTCAATGTATACATTAACTTTAAAGGACCTATTACAGTCTGGACCCTATATTTTCTTAGCTAAAAGAGCCTGAAGGCTAAAATGTTATTGTGAATAGCTCCTTTTTTGCACTCTTGTTTTTTATTTACATTTTATATGTTCTTAATTATTTATTATATGTTGGTGCTTAATTATTTGTCTGACTTTTGAATGGCTCCCATGTGTGTCTCTTAAGTTATGTTAAGCTCTTTTATTTCCGTTTTATATTTATACAATACTAATACCTATAAGTTTATGAATGGGACAGGATTGTTGAATATTTTATGTATTTTGAACTATGATTATGTTAATGTTAATTTATGACTGTTTATTTAGTTGATTAACCATAAAACCATTAATAATTTGACAGAACAAAACTATTCTGGACCACTGGGTACTGAGTACAAGATTAAATTAGTCACTTGTTTTGTTCTGCCACATGCAGCTGTGGTCAACTTGGGATAGGGCCATGTTGTGAGAAGACCAAAAACTAGAGAGAGGTGGTATTTATTAAGTACAACTAGGTTCCATTCACATCCTATTTGTATGACTGTTTTAAGACAAAACACCAAGTCTAATGTGTTGTATCTTGCCCACAAGGACAGGACCAGGTGTAGTCCCAAGCCTTGCTGACAAATGGACAATTCTGTGTTCCTATTCCAAAAATGGTAGTTAGGGACCGTTAATGACCTAACTGGAATGTCATCCTAGGTTCTTTTTAACCAGAGCAGACCAGTATGCTGACTTATTATACTGTATTACTGCCAAACAGAGAAGTGGTGCCATGGAGATGATTTCCTGGTTGGCACACTGTGGGTCCTTATATCTGGTGGAGCCAGGTAATGTTCAGATCGACACTTTGACAAAGTGTGTCTTTAAACTGAGGCAGAAAAGTTAACCATGCTGTTGTACAAGGTGTGTTTTCGACGGGGAGTTCCCCACTCAAATAATGGTTCTCCTCGCTGTAGTCCCTATGGCCTGAAGGACTGACAAAGCATGTTTTGACAGAAAAATGGGTGTTTCTTTTTTCTTACAGTTGTATAATGTGGTTTTTGAGGTATTTTTTCAAAGTACTATTGGGCTGTCCGTATAACAAAGTCTAGTGCAGGAACTGTGGATATGATACAAATTGATGAACTATTTTGTCTATAAACAAAATAAAATGGTAATATTAAATGCATGCTGAAAATAGAAAATAGAGTTAAAATTGACGTTTAAACCTTAAGTCTTCTTCAGGAATTATCTAAAAGAGAACAAAGCAAAGTTAGTGGGAAGGTAAGGGGAAATAAGGGCTATATATGTGGGGAAAGAAAAAGGGGGGATCAAGAAGAAAAAGTGATAATATGTAAGGTAAGAAAAGAATCTGGAAAACAAAAAGGTGATGATGGGAATACCAAGGCACAGTAGAAGTGCATGAGCTGAGGAGTCCTCAAGTGGGGACTAATTAATAGGGCCTAGTAAGAAGGTTGAATGGTGATAAATGTGGGGGGAAGGAGACAAAGATGGAGTTATCTGTGGAAAATTAAAATAAATGTGCACATATAGCTGGAATACCTATGTGAGGATGCCAACACACACACACACACACACACACACACACACATGATAGAAGTGTTTGTGGGCATCACCACATGTGCAAACATACCATGAACATATGCAAGCAAAGATATGACAGGGGTGGGGGTTGAAAAGACAGATGATGGTGGGAAATCATATGGTGGATGAAAGATGCTCATAGAAAATAAGTCTGCCATTTAAACCAGAGGGCTGCTGGGAGCTTAAAGTGGATGCTCACCTTGGTTTCCATGTCTTTTCTTTGGTCAGAATCCTAGAAAGCCTGCTGAAGGACACAAACAGAAAAATCATTGACATTATAGTCCCTGGAGGTAAAGTGGGATACAATGGGTTTATTAGTATCTCCATTCCTGACTGCCATGTAATGTTCCCTGAACTGGTCAGCCAGGCTTCTGCCTGTTTCTCTAATGCAGATAGCTGTACTCTTCCTGCAAAGAACACACTATGCCACATCAGTGGAAGTGCATGACAACTCCCTGGTGATGTGAAGAACACCTGTGGGACCTCAAATGTCAATGACACTAGAAATAAATTTACAGATAGAACAGTGAGTTTTGTTTCAAGCTTTGGTACCTGATAGGGAGGAATTGTTAGGAGTATGTAGGCTGCTTCGTACCAAGAGATTCCGCAGGTTGGGTGGTTGGTGGTAGGAGGCAATAGGTGGTTCTGGAAAGGAAGTTTCAATATTAGGATCAGTTTGTGGAACAGGGAAGCTCAAGGTGATGGTCTTTTGAAGAGAATGTGTAATGGAAGGGAAGCACTAGTGAAATGCATTGCTGTTGTTGCATGACAGTATCCCTCCTATGAAGGTCAAGGTTACCAGGCATATTACTGACCCGGGAGCATGCTCTGTTCACTGTGCTTTTAGGATATCCCCTGTTAATAAAAAAAATCTATGCATTATTTGAGCATGCTAGCAAAATCATCTCTGCATGACCTTTGAAGTCTAAGAAACTGCAAATATGCCAAACCATTCTTAACATGTTTAGGATGGAAGGATCTGTGGAAGAGAAAGCTGTATGAGTCACTGGGTTTGTAACAATCCAATGTCATCAGACCAGTGTTCTGCACTGAAAATTTGATATCTAGAAAAGACAGTATGGAGGAGGAGGATACTTTGACAGTGTACTGAAGGGATGGATTGGCTGTGGTAATCTTGTCGAAGATGATTTGGAAGGTTTCCCTGGAGCAGGAGGTGGCCCACACACACAGTCATCTATGTAGCATTTGCAATGTTCAGACATAATCCCTGTGAAGAAGAGAAAGAACTGTTCTTCAACCCAATCAACAAACAGATTGGCAAAGCTGGGACCCCTCTTGGTACCCATGGCAACTCAACTGAATTGCTGAAAAAAGAAACTGCTATTAAAAGAAAAGCATATGTTTAAGAATAAGTTCTGCTAGTTGGGTTAGTGTGTGTGTGGGGTGGAGGTGGCTGCTGGACTTCCCACTTATTCAAAAAATGCTACAAAGCTGTCAGACCATCACTGTGGGGATCACTGTGTAAATAAATTTGATATCCATATTAAAGATGAGCTGCTGGGAAACACTGAATCTTAACCTGTTAAACAACTGGAGATCCTGTTTTGTGTCTTTAATGTAGGAGGGCAGAGATTCAAGGAGTGATCTCATGAGGTTGTCCAGAAATGCTGAGATGTGGGATGTGGGGCAGGAGCAGGCAGACACAATAGGATGTCCAGGGTTACCAGTTTTATGGATTTTGGGAAGGAGAAAGAACCTGGATGCCTGAGGGTGCTGAACTATGAGTCGCTTGGTGGAGGCAGGGAGTTACTTGTTTTTAATAGCATAGGTGATGGTGGTGGTAACCTCTGTCTGATAGCTGGCCACTGGGTCCTGTGGAAGAGAAAAGTAACACCTGGTGTAGGAGAGTTGATGTGTGGTTTCCATGACATATAGCTCCTTTTGCCAGACCACAATAGCTACCCCTTAACAGCTGGTTTAATAACAATGTGATTCCTGCATTTCAGAGATCTGAGGGCAGCAAGTTCACCAGCTATCATGTTACAGTGATAGAGCCTACAATAAAAATTGAAGAAAGCGGTGTCTTTCATACATTAGTTAACAAAATAATCAACAGCAGCAAAATGTCCTTAAGGTGGGAACCATGCACTGCATTGTGAATTGATGTTGATTATTCTGGTAGTATTATCATCATCATCATCATCTGGAGGAAGAGGGGTCTCAGTTAAACAAATTCTGGCCAGAGCCGATAGGGCTACAGCATAGGGCACAAGGGGGAAACCAGAGGGAACTACTGATGTTTTTATTTTGGTGTGCTGAAATACAGCCCTTGCACAGATGTGTAACCGTTTGCAGTTGCATCAAATGTGAGAGTTGGCAGTCCATGCATGCACACTGCTGTGCATCCATTTGCCAGCTGCTATAGCAGCACATCAGGATCTCTCCCAGTTTTCCTTGATCATGAGCTCACTTAGCTGGGTCTGGAGATACGAGGGCTGTGGTGCAGAAGCCACAACCGTATTTGTTTAACGAGCAACAATGACCTTTCAGCTACTGAATATATACAAGATAGCAAGCTGATCATGAACAGGGTTCATTTATATGCATAAGCAGCTCATTATTATGTATGTATTTAGTCCCAGAGTGGTCATTGCTGATCTTTAAACAAATAGTTTCGTGGATCCCTCACCACGGTTCTCCTGTCTCTGAATCCTAAATAAGTTATTTCGGTGTCTGGGAGTACTGGGGAGCTTCTGATGTGCCGCTATCATGGTGAGCAGAAAAATAGTGCATATGACAGTGGAATGCTTCACCGACCGTGGAGGCAACTGTGAAGCAACTCCTAAACGTTGTTTGGTCAGAATGGAGTCCTTGTTTTGCTCGTAAGAGGTCTGCAGGGCTTCCCCTGTTGCAGCTCTAAAAAGCAAGCACTTCTTGTACAGAAATTTAAGGAACAATGTCTGTTTTCAATGGGGGTGAGTGGGTGTGAGTCTGACTTTTCCAAATGTTAGGTATTATATTACCTAGTCCAGAGCACCTGTATCCCAGTGCAGTCTCTGTTTAGTTATTTTGATATACCAGGTCCTTGATTTGGAGCTGGTGAGAAGACAGTTTTTATTATAAGTAACCAGCACTTTTATTATACTACAACAATAAACAAACTCTAGCCAGAGCTGATACAGCTATGGTGAGCTGCCAAATGACCAAAGTTACACATGTGCATAGAAAATTTTGAATGATCGGGTGTAACTTGGCCATGTTTATGTTTGCTTGTGCACATGCACGCCTCGCATGCACAGGAATCATCTTGAGACAGTACGACATTTTAGAGGTGTGTGAGTTTCTGCCCAATGCAGCTGATGCTTTATGGGGCTTGTCCCTCAGGCACCAATGAATCCACAAGCTGTCTATGACAGCAGCTTGAGAGAAGCAGTCTTCACTTGAAAGAAAAGTGCCTCTCCAATCAGGGATTGTTATGAGTTGACGCTTTATGGGGATCATCCCTCAGGCACCAATGAATCAGTGAGCTGTCTATGACAGCAGTTTGAGAGAGAGGACTGCACTTGAAAGAAATCTGCCACTGCAATGAGGGATAGTTTCCTCATTACAGCGGGACTTTCCCCCTCCCTCACAACCAGGTACACAGACATACCTTCTCTCTGTTGGCAGCAGCTGACAAGACTCCAGCCATGCACTTTACAGTGCACAATAATGTGCATGACTGGAGTTATGGTTCTCATTAGCTCCTGCTGCTGCCGAGCACCTTGTTTGTTCAGTGTGCCTTTCCTGGTGAGCCATTTCAATAAATAAATAAATGAGCTGTGGCACAGCTTTCCACATTGGCAGCTCCTGCCACATGCCACACACTCCCCGGAATGCCAACATCGGGGTGCCCAATCTCCATGGTGGCATGTATCCCTCCTCCCCTCCATTAATGTGACACATTGGAAGTCCACCCTAGTGTGCCAAAATCATTTATTATTTATGTTTCTGACACCAGAAAGCCCACCCCCAGGGTCAGATGACCCCCCACCCATCCAAATATTTCTAGTGACAACATCAGGGTGCCCAATCCCCATGTCAGCATGCCTCTCACAGACACACACACACACTATTGTGGCATACTGGGAACCCACCCCAGTGTGCCTAAATATTTTTGGTAACTTGTAAAATAAAGAAAACTGTCCCCAAAGTCTTTATTTCTCCTGTAAAAATGAAAACGGTCCCTCGTCATCTCCCCCCTTATTGTCCCCACCCCCACTCCCACCCTTCCTCTGTGTACCCACCTCCCCTTACCCCCCTTACCCCATACTTACCTCCAGAGGTCAGAAGCAGTGATCTTCTATGGACCTGGACATGTCTGCACTCTTCAAAGCCGACCGGCAAACTGAAGAAATTATGGTAAGCTGTATAATTGGAGTCAATGGGGGGTTCAACTTCGGTTGATATCTCAGTCATTTTTAGGAATTTTGGTCCCAAGTTTTAAACATGGGGTTCTTGGAACCCCACGTCATGAACACTGTCACTGTCATTTGGTTATTCAGTCCCAAAAGGTGATTTCATGGTCACTGCATGGAATCATCTTTCAGGACTGTTCATGAGGTGGGGTACCAAAAATCCCATGTTGCAAATCTGGTGAAAAAATTTCAAAAAATGACTGTGTTACTAGCATGCATTGCACAGTTTCTATGCACACTCATAATTTTACCAGTTTTTAATATTTTCACTCCAGATTTTCCACATTGCCATTTTTTCACATCTCCTTATTAACAGTACTGTTGTCATTTTTCACATCCTGCCCAAAATGTGTTTTTGCACCTGTGGCGCAGAATGGCGTGGTCGCTCTGGGAAATCAAATTTTAGGACAGATTAATAAAGTCACAGTGGCACTATTCATGACTGGAGGTCCCAAAATGCCCCTGTTGGAAATTTGGTGAAAACATTGCACAAAATGATTGCATTACAGGCATGTTTTGTGCAGTTTCTATGCACGCTCATAACTTCACCAATTTTTCATATTTTCTCTCCAGATTTTCAATATTTATTTATTTATTTATTTATTTTATTTTGACAGCAGTTTGGAAAACCTTTGAGCCATAGGCTCATTTACAAAGGTACCTTGTCACAGTAAGATAAAAGAAAATACACAGCATAACAGTAACTTAAGACAGCAATAAGTACATAGATACAAACAAGCTGGTACAGGTAGGATTGATGCAAACAATAATAGAGTTAGGTTGTCATTATTGCCATTTCTTCACATCTCCTCATGAACAGTACAGCTAACATTTTTCACATCCTAACCAAAATGTGTTTTCGCACCTGTGGCACTGAATGGCACAGTTGCTGTGTGAAGTCACCTTTTGGGATTGAGTAATGAAATGATAGTGCCACTGTTCATGAGGTGGGGTCCCAAAAAGCCCATTTTGCAAATTTGGAGTGAAAATGCCAACAAACATCTGGGGCATTAGGGTTTCTAACCATAATGCCCCATCCTGTAGAGACTGACAGGTGTCGGAGGCATGAATTGGGGTTGTTGGCAATAATGCTCATGCCATCCCACCCCCACCCTGCAGCCAGTGACAGGCACTGAGATGTGCCTTGGGGTCTTCAGCCCTAATGTTCACCCCATTCTCCTCTACTGCACCCATCTCAGCTTATTTCTTTATGGAATGGGGTAAGCGTAAGAGCCAAAGACTCCAAGGCACACCACAACACTTGTCAGTGTCTACAGGGTAGAGTGAGGTGGAATGGTGTGAGCATTATGGCCGACGACCCAAAGGCACATCCCCAAATACTTGTCAGTCTCACCATGGTGGGGGTGGGGGTTGGTGTTAGCTTAATACTTCACTGCCATTCCTATTATGCAACTCTCTAACTCCTGCACTACTAAGACCAATACCAGCAAGCAAAGCTTCGACACTGACAAATGCTTATTTGGAGTTGTTTCTCTAAATTTTCAACATGGTCTTTTTGGTACTGCACCTCATGAAGAGTGCCACTGTCATTTCGTTCACTTGTCCAGAAAGGTGCTTTCACAGAGCGACCATGACATTCTGTGCCACAGGTGTGAAAACATGTTTCAGGCAGGATATAAAAAATGACAGCTGCACTGTTACTAAGGAGGTATGAAAAAATGGCAAAGTTGAAAATCTGGAGTGAAAATATAAAAAAATTGGTGAAGTTAGGAGTGTGTATAGAAACTGTGCAATGCAACCTTGTAATGCAGTCATATTTTGGAATTTTTTTTCACCAAATTTACTACATGGGCTTTTTGGGACCCTACATCAAGAACATTGGCACTGTCATTTTGTTATTGGTCCTGAAAGGTGATTCCGTCCAGTGACCGCAAAATCACTTTTTGAGACCAAGTAACGAAATTACAGTGACAGTGTTCATGGGGTAGGGTACCAAGAACTCCATGTTGAAAATTTTGGACCAAACTTCCTAAAAATGGCTGATATATCAACATAAGTTAAAAACACCATTGTCTGCCATTATAGCACACTTACATTTGATTCTTCAGTTTGCGGTTTGACTTTGAAGAGTGCAGACGTGTCCTGGTCCAGAGAAGATGACAGCGCCGACCTCCAGAGGTAAGTATGGGTTAAGGGGGGTGTGGGAGGTGGCTGCTCAGTGGGAGAGTGGGAATGGGGGGACTGGGGGGATGATGAGGGACTGTTTTCTTTTTTACAGTTAAAAAAAAATAAAGACATCAGGGGACTGTTTTCTTTATTTACAAAAAACACCCAAAAGCATAAATTTGAGCACACTGGGGTGGGCTCCCAGAGTGCCACATCAGTTGGTGGTATACGTACATGATGCTGACATGAGACTGGATGCCCTGATATCAGCGTGGGTGGAAACTAAAGAAAACAAAATAAATTTGGGCATACTGGTGTGGGCTCCCAGTGTGCCACATGAGTTGGGGGGTTACATGATGCCAACATGGAGATTGGGCAACCTGATGTTGATGTGGGGATGGGGAACCAGGGGAGTGGGGAGGACAGCAGCAGTGAGAGGGAATAGGAGGTTTTTTTTTTTGGTGCCAGTGCTGGATGGGAATGGGGATGACAGGAGTATTGTGACTGTGCAGGAATAATGCCATCCAAAAGATGGTGGTGGTGCCACAACTGCACATTCACACATGCATAGTTGCGGTGACTGGCATTCTGCCATTCACAAGATGGCATAGCCAGCAGAACTGTGTATGTGTGTGAGGTGCACATGCACTGTTCTTGTCCTGGAATACAGAAGAAACAGCCAAAATAGTGTGGCTGTTACTCCTTAGTGGCCAATCATGGCAGAGTGTTATAAGCTCCATTGGACTTTTGGAAGGATTCTTCCAAAAGTTCAGTGGAAGGTGCCATGATCTGCCCTTTTTAGGTTATCATTGTGAAACAGCTGTAGGCTCTGCCCACAACCATAAAAATGTGCTCACAGAGGGCTTGTAAGGGTTGGAGGGAAGTTGGGGCTAGTGGGTGTGTTGTGGGGTCATTTAATTAGCATTGAGGTTTATGTGAGCTGGTGGGGAGGAGGGGAGGAGGGAGGTTCATGAGTTGTCAAAACTAAAATGAATAAAGACACTGCTCCTTAGGTTTCTGTGCCAAAAGTGCTTGATTTTATTATTGGTGTCACAAATGACACAGAGTTTGTAGTAAAATGGCTGACAGGTATCAGATGAAAAAAAAAAACTGAATCCTTTTTCAGAGTCTTTGAAAAAGGATTGCGACTTTTTAATCCGAATTGCATTGCGTGTTTTACTACAGACTCTGTGTAGTCTGTGGCACCAAAAATAAAAAGCGAGCACTTGCACAGAAACCTAAGGAGCAATGTATTTTTTCCAATGGGGCTGGGTAGATGGGTGGGGGTGAGTCTGACTTTTCCAGTTTTTATGTATTATGTTACCTAGTCCAGAGTACCTGTATCCCAGTGCAGTCTCTATTTTGTTATTTCAATTTACCAGGCTCTGGATTTGGAGCTAGTGAAAAGATTATTTTTATTATAAAGAAGCAGTACTTTCATTATACTACAACAATAAAAAAAAGTGCCCACGGGGGCTGTGAGAGGGATGCTGGGGTTAGAGGTAGTTTGAGACTGGGTTATTAATAATATTAGGATCAGGGTCAGACTGGGGTATAGAGACACAGCTGGAAAGTTGACATAGGGACCCAGTCAAAAAATCAATAGGGGAGGGGCCGAGGGTGACAAACTCATATAATTCAGTATGATACAATAGCTCTGTGTTTGCATCTCACATTTACAAGCAAAGGCTCTGAAAAAGGAATGTGATATTTTTAATTGAAATGCCTCTAGTTTGTTTATATAAACTCTGTGTTGTTTGTGGCACCAATAATAAAAGGAGCAGTTCTTGAACATAAACATAAGGATCGGAGTATTTCCTGAATTGGTGGGGGGAGAGTTTTAATAAAACATGAGCCTCCTCTCCCTTCCCAAACTCTACAAGTCACATTTAAAGCTGGAAAGGCTAGAAAAAAACTGAGAACCAACATGGGTGGGTTACATAGAAACATAGACACTGCTGGCAGATGGGGACCTTGTGATCCATCAAGTCTGCCCCTTTTTTCCTCCAACCCCTCCCCCACTTAGCTGCCTACTTGAGTATCATGCAATGCCTGTCCCTTGCCCACTTGAGATGGTCTGGATGGACACCAGCCTTCTGCCCTCTAAAAACTTTTAGCAATGCAGCAGCACAACCTATTCCATTAAAACCATCTGTGCCTCCCCATTCCCTAATTTGCATTTTTTTCCATTACTTGCCTTTTTCAAGATAACCATAGAAGAAAAGGCAGCACCACCTTCTCCAGCTTATGCATGGCAAAGGGATATGTGTCTTACTGGTAAGGTAAAATAAGGAACATCCCTTCAAAAGCCAGGGCATGCATGAGGCTGCTGCTGGCTGCATAAAGTACAGTAGTAAACTGCTTTGTGCTTTCCAACTTTCCTACCTGGTTGAAGTTCACAGTCTCCTGCCCAACTGAGGAAAGATTAACTTAGTTGGGAAGTGAGAGAAAGATCAAGCCCTCTCCCAAGAGTGGTCTTGCTCCTTGCTTAAAGATAGATTTGTGAGAATGAGACTGCACGTTGTATTTTGCAAGGGTATTGTGCCCAAGCTCTGTCTGCAGAGGTTGCAGAAAGAGAAACCAAAGGTACCCTCAGAATCCCTTCACCAAAAATACCCTCAGAATCCCTTCACCTTCCACAGAGCAGATTGTGAAGAATGGAGAAGCAGCCAGAGAACAGGGCCATCAACCCTATATGCCTGAGCCAGGTACCCAGCACTAAAGTGCTTGCACAAAGTAGGACTTTTTATTTTTTTTCTGAGCATTTCTGTTATCAACTACCTTATGAAATGTATTTAATTAGTCAGAATACCAGAAATTTGCTGTTAACTGAGAGGTCATTAAATATATATACATATATATATATATATATATATATATATATATATATATACTCTTACATCTGAGTTTTTTCAGGTTTAGAGTACTCTGTAAACTGCTGGAAGAAAGGTGTGATCTCCGATGCACTAAAAAGAGAGGTTCATAAGGTGTTACCTGAAATGTTGTTAAACTACGTATGTGAATGTGTTTTTCCATGTAAAATTAGACCAGAAATGTGCCATTCACTGACAGGTCAATATTTATACATATATACATATATATATATATATATAGAGAGAGAGAGAGAGAGAGATATGTCAGTGCACAGCACATTTCTGGTCTAATTTTATTTGGAAAAACACATTCACATCATGGTTTACCCCAAATTCATATGAAGTATATATATATATATATATACACACACACACACACACACACACACATACACACAAACACTTGCAACCACCCAGTGTCCTGGGGTTACTAGAATCCTATCAGTATTAGTGTTAGGAAGGTAGCAGGCAGCTGGTAGGGAGCTCATTAGGGGCTTCTTACACAATGGCATCATTGTTAACTCAGCTATCCTGCGAGAAGAATGATTATGTCATTCGGAACTCTCACAGCAGCATAACTCCTTTGTATGTACAGCTGCTCTGGGGAGCTTAGACTGTTCAGTTAGAGTGGGAGAGTCAGTGTGAGTTGTAGCTGAGAGTGGAGTGATAGTGGCAGAAGGACTGCCAGTTGGGCTCTGAGTTGAGGGCCCAGCACTTCTCACCATAGTGTGGACTACAATTTCTAGTTTCCAGTGAAGTGGTAGAGACCTTTCTACAGCAGGATTTCCTGATTTCTTCTCCCAGTGAAGTGGAAGAACTGCTTGTTCTCAGTTGGTTCAAGGGGCAATCCCCTGAAGATCCTTTGTGTGTTTTTGGCTGCCTTGGAAAGGAACTGTTGAGAGACTGTTTTGACCTGGCACCCAGGAGAAATGTCTTTTGTTGTTCCATGCCCAGCTTACTGGACAACAGTTCGTGAGTACTGTTTTAAGGAGACAAGTTCTCCACATATTTAGGGGAATCGTTTCTGGGGTGTATGTGCCCATAGATAAGGCTAGAAGGCACCTGTCAGTGCCCCTAGTTCACCCAGGAGAATGTAATTACTGTAAACTGTTCACTCAGGAGAGTGCAGGTTGTTTTGTGGTCACCCCAGTGAGTGACAGAAATGGAAGATGTGGGACCTCTAGCATTTCATTGGGGGAATGGGGGTTTCAATGGTGTAACCCTGAAGAATGGCAGAGGCTGTCGAATATGGAGAAGGGTGAGAGGAATGCCACCTGAAAGTTTACACAGCAGGGCTTACTGGTTTGTAAAGGGCACCAGTCCTACCTGAGCAAAGGCCAGTGCTGCAGGTTCAAGTGTGTGGATGAGTTTCACATAATTGCACCTATTTTTGAAGAAGAGTTCTGAGTATGTGGCTCAGTTTCACAATATGTGCACTCATGGGAGGAAAATGTTCAGGTGTGTGCCTGAGTTTCACATAATTGCACCTATTTTTGAAGAAGAGTTCTGAGTGTGTGGCTTAGTTCCACAGTATGTGTACTCATGGGAGGAAAATGTTTGGGTGCGTGGCCTGGTGTCCAGTATATGCACTATTTGTAAATAGGAAGAAATGTTCTTTTGTATGTTCTCGAACTGTACTGCATGCAAGGAGAGTTCATGAAATGTACCTGTCCTGCCTTGACTGACCCATGGGGGTCCACTACTGCTTAAGTTTTCCATCTATTAAATAAAGCCATACTGCACAATTCCAGTTCTTGTTCTGGACATTCTGATTCTTGCTTCTGGTTGCCTAGCAGCCTCCACCCTGGAATTGGGTTGTAATTTTTTTACAAAAGGTTCATGTGTTTGTTCTTGTACCCCCACCCCTCTCTTCCCCTTAAAATGATCCAGGTATACATCCTAATGCCAAGGGTGGTACCAATCATTGTAAAGTTAATGGTATGCCAATACGTGGGTACCAGTGTCCAGATTTAATGGGGGGGGTGCTAACTTTAAAAAGTGGCCCTGGGGTTACAAACTTCTTACCTCTGGGTTTTTTTCTGGTTTAGAGTATTCACTAAACTATGGAAGAAAACGTGTGATCTCTGATGAACTAAAAAGAGAGGTTCATAAGGTCTTACCTGAAATGTTGGGATAAACTGCAATGTAATTGTATTTTGCCATGTAAGCCTGCAGTTGACACATGCCACAGAACATTTTAAAGGGGAATGGTTATGTTAATGTAATTGTACTCTTTGGACTATCACAGTGAGAAGAAATATAGTGCATTGGCAGCGGAGTGTTTCACAGACCACGGAGGCAACTGTGAAACAACTCCTAAATGTTGTTCAATTGGAGGGGAGTCATTGTTTTGCTCACAAGAGGTCTGCAGGGCTCTATCCACTGGAACCCTAAAAATGAGTGGTAAGGTGTATTCTTTGATAGAAGCACTGCAGATCAAGTTGAACCCGGAGTACACTAAGATGTCTAGGTGTAGGCACAAAAGAGAGACCCTTGCTAAGGAGAGATCACTCATCTTTGTTACAGGAAGGTCTGGAGGAATGCAAAATACCAAACTGTTAGGTTGTGTCTGACTAGAGGGCTCATGTTGTTTGCTGACCTGATAGGAGAGAGACTGGAGTTTGGCACATTTGGTGTCCTTGAGGAACTGAAAGAGAGTGGAGTGAAGTTGTTGGATGCAGTGCTTAATAAAATGAGGGCTGTGAGGGGATGTACATTTGCAGGAAATCCTGTGACCTCAGGATAGTTTTGTCCATGATGATCAGCTCTTTCCTAATGGAAAAAATGGAATTAGTGATAAGTTGCCTAGAGAAAGTTTACAAAAACTTAATATTGGAGATAACATGTACCTCAGATCCAAAGGAACAAGGGTGGAAATTCAAACAGAAATCTTGAGGAATAATTCCCTGATGGCAGCATGTGGAAAGAAACTGTAAGTGACTGCAGAGTTTAATCATAGAGCAAATGGTAGGAGAGAAGACTTGGACATATGGGAAGGGAAAACAGACATAGAAGAAAGATCATCACAGAGATGTGAGAAGAGATTTCAGAGTAGGCATAGTGAGTCGCAGCAAATGTAGCACACAGAATGTAAGAACAAAAAAAACACAAGATGCTATGTCAGCATGTGGTCCAAAAATAAAACAAAATGGTAATATTAAATGCATGTTGAAAATAGAAAATAGAGTTAAAATCAATATTTCGTCCATCGGTCTTCTTCAGGAATTATCTGAAAGAGAACAAAAGCAAAGTTAATGGACAGGTAAGGGGAAATAAGGATATACTGTATATGTGAGGAAAGAAAGAAGAGAGAGACTCTAGGAGACAAAGTGATAATAGGAATGGTAAGAAGATAACATGAAAAACAAAAAGGTGATGCTAGGTATGACAAGGCACAGTAGGAGTGCATGAGCTGAGGAGTCCTCAAGTGGGGACTAATTTATAGGACCTAGTAAGAAGGCTGAAAAGTGACAAATGGGGAAGGAGACAGAGATGGAGACATCTGTGGAAAATTAAAATAGATGTGCACACATAGCTGGAATGCTCATGTGAGGATGCCAACTCCCCTTCCCCGAACACACACAGGATGGAAGTGTGTGCAGGCATCCCCACCCATGCAAACATACCATGCACATATGGAAGCAAAGATATGACAGAAGTGGGTGTGCAAAAGACAGATTACAGTGGTAAACCATAAGGTGGTTTGAAGATGTTAGTAGAAAAAACTCTATCATTTAAACTTGAGGGGAGGTAGGAGCATAGGTGGATGATCAGCTTGGTTCCCATGTTTTTTCCTTGGTCAGAATCCCTGAAACCATGTTGAAGGACACAAACAGAAAGATCACTGACACTGTGGTACCTGGAGGTACAGTAAAATACAATGGGTTTATCAGTGTCTCTATTCCTGACTACCTTGTAATGTTCCCTGAATCAGTCAGCCAGGCGTCTTCCAGTTTCTCCAATGTAGATAGCAGCATATTTCCTGCAAAGAATACAGCATGAGAACTCCTTGGTGATGTAAAAATCTCCTGTGGGACCCCGAATTTCATTGACACTAGAAATAAATTTTCAGGTATAACAGCACACTTTGTATTCTGCCCAGAGGTGTAAGGGACTGACATTTATATGTATGGACTGTTTATTATGTGTTTTGTTGCTTTGCCTTCAATATGAATTATGAATTTATTAACCTGTCTAATGTTTTATGAAAACATATTTTTTATTAACCGTTTGCAGTGACCGTTCAGTCAAACAAATAAACATTAAACCTACCAACCTAAACTTAATTGCTGACTTGTGGATACTGGAACAATTCATTACATATAATAGACTACAGTGACGTCACTGAGAAATGTGAACCTGCAATGCAAACAGTGAGAAACTTTTTCTCCTAGCAAATAAACTTTGCATAATGAGTGTGTCAATACCATGCAAAGAAGATACAGGTAAAAGACTGTTCAAGGCTATACTGATTGAAGTCTTTGAGCAAGGCACAGAATCCAAGATGGCCAACTAGGAGGGTACTGAGTGTGGAGCTCTGAAATTCCTAACTGTTTAAACCTCCAATGGCTACTCCAGCATCAGAATTCTAAAGGAATATGAACAAGCTGCATACTTCAGATTCTGTTCACAAAAAAGAGACTATAAAATAAGAAGCAATAAACTATTCCTTTGTCTTACAGCTTGACAGTCTGGCTTGAAATGTCAAGAAGAGTTTAGCGTGTGAAGGAGCTGGCCATAGATTCATCCCTGGAGACACTGTTCACAAGAAGCACTAGAGCCCTATGCCAATGGCTGCAGTAAACTCCTCACCATGAACTGTTAGTGCAAAACGCTAACCCCCCTAACAAAGGGACTGTCTCAACTAAAAAATCTCTACCGCTCCTGCCTGTTCTGTCACCTCTGCCTTCCTCTCCATTTACCAGTCTTCCTACCAGGCAACTTACCTTGCTTGATATGGTAGGTTCCCGAGGGTAAAAACACAGCAGGTTTACAGATACAGAGTCAGGAAAACAGATTATCCAAGGAGCACAAGCCCATCAGTTGGGCATTCAATCTGTGCAACTCCCTCCTGCACATACTACAGTTTCTGCAATGATGGTGCAGACAACACAAGTCATCTCCACAGAAGTTGCAGGAATCAATCAGCCTGATTCATACAAAGTGACTACTCGGTACCCCAGTGGTCAATGTGCATAAAATCTGGCTATGTCTATCACATCGTTGCAACAGTCACAGCAGCAGCTACTACCAACTTTATAGATATCACAGTGCATTGAACAGGAGACTTTGAACACAGGGACGATTACAGAAATAAAAGAAGGAATTAAAAGAAGTGCAGAGTCAATAAGTAATACCACATTTATTATACGTCCCCAAGCTGAAATAGCTGCGAGTATGTTTGTATCTGAACATGCTTCCAATCCTTCTCAAACAGTGTTTTCAGAACTTCCATTACCTTTAAATATAAGCAGTAATAGCAATGCAGACATTACTGCAAGTCATGCGGCTTCACAGAAATGGACAGGTGAGTGCATGGCCCACAGAACTAGGACTGAAAAGCTGAGATCTGACTGTGAGACACCGAAGATGCATGAAGTGGCAATTTCTGTACAAATGTTGATGCTGAGGTTTGTATTGTGGGCAGTGAAGCTGTAACATACTCTTATCTTTACTTCTGACTGTTTCTCACTATCTTATGTTTCACTGGGACAATGTGAAATCATGATGGCTTCTTGGTGCAGGACAGACTGGGATGCACTTGGACTGATTTTTGTTTTGTGATTTCTTTTATTTTGCATAGAAAGGAAGCAAAGAAAATAATGTAAGTTATCAAAATGTTGACAAGTTGTGCCATTTTGTGTGTATTGGGGAGCATAGTCAGCTGTGATGCATTGAAGTCTGGAGCAGGAGAGTGGGGAGTGCTGGAGCTGAAGCCGTTTGCACCATCCTGTGATTTTTGACTCAGTTATGCAATCAACCATGTGCCTGGACTTCATACAGTGATGTTATTGTGTAATAACATCACTACTTCAGGCACACACTGACCAATCAGAGGGCAAGAAATGTCCTTGCCATTGTATAATCCACATTAACCACATTATCAGCAGCCTTTGCCAGGGTCACAGCAAAACTGGAGGATTTAACTTCCTAAACAACTGAAATATAAAAGCTGGTAAGTGACTTGAAGGATACATTAGCACCTTTCAGTAGGACTGTATCTACTCATACTATTCAGTTAAAAATGTTAACCAAAAAATACATGATCAAAAGAATAGATCCAGGAGGGGCAACATAAAACTGGGCCACATTCCAGTGGGAGCCAAAGGCAAAGGCAAAGGCAACACTCTCCCTTATTTTGAAGAGCTTCTTACTGAAGCAGCAGGACATAAATACCTGGAGCAAAAAATCACTTTAGAACATGTTCATAGAAGTACAGCCACGGGGGGCCATGGTCTGGCCACCGAGAAAATGGCAGCCTAAATCTTGAGCTCCTCCATGCACGGTGACAATCCATGGCTGATCAGCCTAATCCCAGGATGTAATTTAAAGCCTAATACTCAAAACGATTGGGTAACCATTCCCCAGCCATCTGGTTCGACTAGTTTGCGAATCCCTTGGTGCATTAATGCTGTGACAGATGCCGGTATTCGCAAGTCGCTTGGTTAGTTAGGCCACAGAGGCCACAGTGCTAAATTGCTGGAGCCCTTCAGAATATCCACCTATATAGGGCCCTCACTGTGCTATTTCTGACATCCATTATGCCCTTCAAGATGGATTACGGGGCACCTCCGAATGCACTACCAGATACAGCTCTACAAGCTCCATCAGTGGGAGATTTACTAAGCTACATCACTCGTATGCTAGAGACGGTATTGTCTCATGTGGATGATATCAATGTTACCCTCACGGGCACCACAACTGATGTGCACCAGCTTCAAGACCGTCTTAATGTGGCAGAACAATACGAACCTTAGAACAGCAGCAAATTAAGCTTCAGATAAGAATGCAAGTGCAGGATGTTAAAAGAGAAATACTACTTGCCAGAGTGGAGGATCAAGAGAACAGAGGGCGTCGGAATAATCTTAGAATTATTGGCATTCCAGAGGCAGCTGAAGGCAACACCATGGAGAAGTTTCTCAATGAACAACTCTGGGTAGGCTCGGGGTGGGTCTGAAGTTGGTCAACTGGGTGGCAAACTGGTTGACAGACAGAAAACAGAGTGGTGGTAAATGGTATACAGTCAGAAGAGATGCAAGTCACAAGTGGGGTACCTCAGGGATCAGTCCTGGGGCCAGTCCTCTCAACATCTTCATTAGTGACCTTGCAGATGGACTAGAGGGTAGGCTTTGTCTGTTTGCAGATGACACCAAGATCTGCAACAGAGTAGATGATCCAGATGGGTGGGCAGAATGAGAAGAGATCTGGACAAACTAGCAAAATGGTCAGAAGATTGGCAACTGGGATTTAATGCAAAGAAGTGCAAGATCATGCACATAGGGAAGAGAAACCCTGAAGCCACCTATAGGCTGGGAGAGGAGTTGCTGGCAGTCACAAAGGAAGAAGAGACTTGGGCATCATCATCACTGATGACCTGAAATCATCCAAGCAGACCTCTAAAGCAGCAGGTAAGGCTATGGGGTGTTAGGGTATTAGTAGGGTATCACAAGTTGTAAGAGAGGTAATAATCCTCTTTACAAGACACTGGTTAGGGCCTTCATCTGGAGTACTGCGTGTATTGGAGGCCACACCTTCACAAGGACATTAACCAAATTGAGGCAGTCCAGAGAAGGGCAACTAAAATGGCAGGACTGCATCAGAAGACATATGAGGACAGATTAACAGAGCTCAATATGTATACCCTTGAGCAAAGGAGGGAGAGGTGATATGATCGAGGCATTCAATCACCTTAAGGGCATTAACAAGGTGAAAGAGTCTAACATGTTTAAATATAAGAAAATAGCAGGACAAGAGGACACAGCATGGGATTAGAGGGGCCGATTAAGGGGAATGTGAGGAAATCTTTTTCACAGAAAGGGTGGTGGATGCATGGAATGGCCTACCTCAAGAAGTGGTGGCTATAAATACAGTGCAGGGCTTCAAACAGGCATGGGATAGGCATAAGGGAGCAATACAAATGAGTATGAATAGATAGGCCACTGACAGAGCAAAGGCCGATGGCACATTTATAAGGTAGAAAAAGAAATTGGCAGACTGGATGGGCCATGCGGTCCTTATCTGCCATCAACTTCTATGTTTCTATGTTTTTAACTCCCTATAATGCTAGGGGAAAGGTGGAGAGGACCAGTGGAAGTCGAGAGAGCCCACCGCATTGCTGGAAGGGGAGATAGGAGCACACAATCTCCAAGGCCCATAGTGGCTTATCTGCTCTGATATTCCACAAAAGAATACATTCTGAGGGCCTCTCATGACCTGGGGGAAATCAGATTGCAGGGAGAGACAATCTCGATCTATAGAGATTTGCACAAGAAACTGCCAGCAAAAGGCGTGCCTATGGACCTCTGAAAAATTTTTGGCTACTCACAATTTTCAATATAGGTTCAGAGGACTCACCAAACTCCTAGTGTCTAAAGAGGGGAGAGAAGTACTAGCAGAATCTCCCAGTGAAGTGGAGCTATGGATTCATTCAATTCCTTTGTTCTCTCCATACAGACGTAGCCCTCTTCAAGAAACACACATTCTTAGCAAGTCTGTGCCCTGGCTCAAGAAGTTCTGGGTCAGGGTGGTTCATGCCGGCTCTGCCAGCTCTAAATCTAAGGAAGCTGCTATTCTCATTCGCAGATCTAGCACTTGGGTGGTTGAGGACGCTAAATCCGATTCACAAGGCTGCTGGGTTTTGGTCCGACTGAACTCCCCAAATGGGAAATTGATCCTGGGTAATGTCTATGCCCCTAATACAGACCATGGAGAATTTTTTCCTAACCTTAGTCAAGCCATCTCTGCCTTATAGCAGGATACTGCTACTACACCCTTACTCTTGGGAGGTGACTTTAATTTACTATCCAACGTCTTTTTGGATAAGTCCAAACCCACCCCCAGACACACCCTAAAGCCCACACCTCCTTACAGGAGTTGCAAAATGACTAGGGTCTTACAGATGTGTGGAGGCGCGATAACCCATCAGGGCGAGATTACTCCTACTTTCCCCCCTCTCATAGAGTACATAGCCGCATTGACTATTGGTTGGCTAATACTGGAACCTCTAGTGGAGTAACAAATAATTCTATAGGCAGTATCCATATCTCAGACCATGCACCTGTATTGACTACCTATTACCCCTTTAGGACACTGACCCACTGGTACCTGATGGAGGGGTAACCCCCTTTTAGTTAAGGACCCAGAGTTTAAACATGCCACGCTGAAGGCCACTCAGGACTACTTTGCCCTTAACTCAGAATGTGGAGTCTCTGCAAGTTTAGTCTGGGAGGCTTTTAAAGCAAACCTCCGGGGTCATATTATTGCTTTTGCCACACAGCGGAATAAAGCCCGGAAAAAATCCTTGGATGGATTACAAACAGAGCTCTCCGGACTTGAGACCGGCTTTAAAGCCTCCCCTAGCGCAGCTAGAGATGCCTCACTGTCCCGGAGAATAGTAGGGCTTAAATACCAAATTAATACCATGTTACATCATAAAGCAGAGTGGCTTCTGCTTCGTTTGAAACGCGCATACTGGGAGGGGGGGATAAAGGAGGTAAGCTTTTAGCCTATCAGCTACGTAAACAGCAGGCATCTTCTAGAATCCATGCACTTCGTACGTCCTCTGGTCTAATTACCACTGACCCAGCAGGTATTAATGATGCTATGAGTCTCTTCTATCAATCCCTATATAAATCCCAATCTTCCTTGACATCAAACGTGCTGTCCCAAAACCTAAATCAGTTCTGCCAGTGCTTTACTACCCCCACCCTGTTACCGGAACAAGTCTCCCTATTAGAGGATCCAATCACGGTATCCGAGATAAGAACAGCTCTATCCCAGATGGCCAAATGGAAAGCCCCGGGACTGGATGGAATGACTGTTGAATTGTATCAGGCCTTAGAGCAAGAGATTGCCCATCCACTGCTACTGGATTTGCAGAACGCTCATTCCTCAGGATCTGTTCCTACTACAATGAGAGAAGCCCTCATTACTCTGTTGCCCAAGAAATCTAATGACCCCCTTAACTGTGCAAATTTCTGTCCTATATCCATATTACCAGTAGCTACCAAAATCTTGGGCAAGATATTCGCTTCTAGTATGCACCATGTCCTTACCTTTCTAATCCATCACTCACAGGTGGGGTTTATGCCTGGGGAAAATGGGAATATTAGATTATTACTCGACTTGAAGTGGTTAGCAGTGAGGTCCAAGACCCCTATGGCTGCTTTAGCCGTTGATTTAGCTAAGGAATTTGATTCCATTGAATGGAATTATCTACATGAAGTTCTTCTTCTCTACGGCTTTGGGCCTCAAGTTTCGCAGTTGGGTCTCAACACTATACAACTCCCTCATGGCAAGAGTGCTGACGAATTTGGATATTTCCCCATCTTTCCCTCTGTATAGATGCACTCGCCAATGCTGTCCCCGTCCCAGCTCCTGTTCCTGGTTTCTTTAGACCCACTGATTATGGCACTAGCCAGTGCTGATGGTCTTACAGGCATTCCAACACATGGTAAGTCACATGTAGTGGTGGCTCAGACGCTCCTTTACTCACTCTATCTCACCCCCAGCAGTCCCACCCAGGAGCTCTCATCATCCTTCAAGATTTTGCTTCCCTTTCTGGGTTACAAGTCAACCAGCAGAAAACTCCCTGGCCCCCCCTTAATCCACTTTGCTTCCAGGATTGTGTCTGAGGCACGGACTTGAGCTGTGTGCCTCAAGGATTCACTTATCTTCGGATCTTTATTCCTACAAACTGGGCAGATTTTGAGCTCTCCAATTTCAAACCTCTCCAGAGGCAATTGAGTACAGAAGTGGAGCATTGGCGTAAGCTACACCTGTCCCTCCCTGCAAAGTGGCAGCTATACGTATGCTCCTTCTCCCCAGAGTTACATACTTGTTCAATAATCTTCTGATACACCTCTCTCCCAAGCTGTATTCCTCCCTTGAGAAATTGGTATCCTTCCTTTTGTGGGAAGGGAAGGCTCATAGGTGGGGAAAGCATAAGCTAAGAGCATAGTGGTATAAGGGAGGCCTGGGGGTTCCCTGGTTTCAAGGTTACCATCTGGCAAGTGTGGCCGCAAAAGCCACAAAATGGTTCATGCCCATGGCCATGTCCCAGCTACTGTGGGTCACTGTCGAAGCTGGTATGCTGGCCCCCACTCCACTTAGATGTCTACAAGGCCCAGGTGGTCCGTCTAATAAGGGCCTGTCCCCTGTTATTGCCGAATCACGGTATGCCTGGCGTCACTGTATGGTTCTATCATATACCTCCAAAGAAGCCTGGCACCCTTCTTTGAAATATGCTGAGTTATGGCAGAACAGCTTTATCACTATTGATGGGAAACCTAGTATTTGGCCAGAATGGGACGCCCAAGGAATAAGATATGTACAAGACCTGATGCTGCCTGACTCAAATATTATATTGTCTTTTACTCAGTCCAAACAACACTTCCATCTTCCCAATACAGACTTTTGGAGCTATCTCCAAATGCATAGTATTGTTAATGACCTCTTAACCCAATATAAATTGGATACTAAATGGGCTTGGCTTGCCTCCTTGCATAACCCCCCTCCTCAAAAGGCCGAATAGATAAATTCTATACTACCTGGTGAGAAGCTCAGGCTGATCCCATGGCACATTGTAAAGCTAAATGGGAAACTGACCTAGGCTTGACTATCTCTAATGACTCATGGTCCCATTATCTTGTGAATGCACATAATGGGTATAGAGACTCTAAAAGCAGATTTTTACAACTCAAAATTCATTTGCACAGATACAGAATGCCAGCCTTTTTCCACTCAATTGGCCTTATCCCTCACTCTAATTGTTGGAGATGCCAACAACCAGATGCCCATCTCCTCCACATACTATGGACTTGCCCTCAAATAGTCCCCTTTTGGACCAAGGTTGCCCATGAATGCTCAAGAGTACTTAACATTAAAGACATGCCTTTAGACACTGCACTGCTTTTAGGGGACCCATCTGGGTTAAATTCTCTTCCTAGAGCACATAGAGAATGGATTATGTTAGTGTCTCTAGAAGCTAAAAGGCTTATATTAATGCACTGGAGACAGATAAATAATCCAACTATGGATATGTGGCTTGCAGCTATGGCTCATCTGGTTCTATTGGAGAGGCTGTCCTATGCCCACCGGAACCAGCTAACCAACTTCTATGAGAAATGGGGAGCTTACCATCATTCCCCACTGTGTAAAATTCCTGTCCCCCCCCGGACCCCTCCCCTTTGACAAGATAAGATATAGTTCATAGTACCTTCTTTTGCCTGTTGTTGGCAAGAAGCTATACCTAGCACTGCTATAATAATCTCAGTTACCTAACATATTCCTTCCTATGTTTAATGACTCCTTCATGTGGCCTCTACAATATTGATACATGGACTATTTGAAGTGTACCAAAAAAGTGAAAATCTTCAATAAAACCTTCTATGATAAAAAAAAAAGAAGTAAACCCACTAGCAGGAATGCTACTTAGAATTTCCATGCTTTGTGTATGTTAAGCCGCACAACTTTAACAATCATAAGACTCTACTAAGAAAAGCACGAATGGAGAAAGGTCTGACAGCAAAGGGTATAAAATTCCAACTATTTCCAGGCTTTAGTGTAGAAACTATGACAGAAAAGTTTTCAGAGACATAATAGAAATTCTTAGATCAAGTAAAATAAAGAATGCTCTCCTTCCACCTGCAAGACTCAGATTCTGTTACAAAGGCAGGATGAAATACTTTTTTGACCCTGAAAAGGCTGTTGTGCTGTTAAAAGAAGAAGTTCTACAACAGTAAAGACACCCCACAGATCATTCCATGCCTGATCATTATGACAAAGAAACTGCAGCTGCCTTTTCACTATCTTTTGATCAAATGTTGGAACTTAAAAATGTTTTTTTTTACACTTGCAAATGCAAATTGAGGAGGCAAATATGATCCAAACTTGGACAGTGCACAATCAAACTGCTCACTTGAGGTGGCTGCAATAACACTTAGAAGGAAGGTGCAACTTACATACTGTAGGAAGACCATTAAATGGTAATATCTGAAATGCTTTAAAAATTACTGTAATAGAAGGGGTCAGGTGAGGGAGAGAGGGAAGAAATAGGGAAAAGTGTGCTAAAAATGAAAAGAAAGGAAAGAACTAAATGTTATATACAGTATAGAGGTTATCTAATACTAAATGTCACTTTTTTATGTTCCCAGAACAGAGAGGCTACAATTATATCTTTTAGACCTGATCTGACCTAAACCAGAATGAATTAACAGGGTTTCCACCACTGAAAATCTATCTCTGTATAGCTCTATCTATCTTTAGAGTAGTCATATATACCTATTTCCTCATCTGATAGGGAATCTCAGGCTGGCTCTCTTCACTCCAAGGTAAGCGGACACTACAGTATATCTTTTGCTGGTGTAATGAATGGGGTGGCAGGGAAGGAGACTGGGGATGGCAATCAGGAAAGGAGTTGGATGGTGTTATTCAAAGGAGAGTTAGGATTAGGGTGAAACATTTCTCTCTTTATCTATGTGTTCTCTTTACAACATATTTTGTGATCATTTTATTAAAGGTAGAACTAGGGAGTGGAGTAAAAATACAGAAAAGGAAGAGACAAGATATTATTGTTAATAGAAGTACTTATAATGTCTCAGGCTTCATCCTTCAGAACTATGCAGGGTCATATGAAATTATTATTTGGTTAATTAAGTTACATCAGTGGCACTGACATTGTAACTTGGAATGTTAAAAACATACAGGACAGACAGAAGACAAAGAACGTATTTTATTTTACTGACCAAAAGGGAGCAGATGTACTACTTATGCATGAAACCCATCTGTGCAGTAGAGAAGCTGAACTCCACACAAAAATTGGGGGGGGGGGGGCATGGTGGAAAATTTTAGCATGACAGCTAGGGAAGTGGCTATATTTAAACAAAAAATAGATCTATTTCATTTCACAACTCAATAATTGACCAGGAAGGAAGATTTATTGTGGCAGAAATTAACAATTTAGATGGATCTTTTGTGTTTGCAAATGTTTATGCTCCAAACATAAGTGTTCTTATATTTTTAAAAAAACTTTTTCTTGAATTTGGCAACTTTTGATGGCCCTTATATTCTAGGTGGAGGTTTCAATTTAGTACTGAACGGTAGACTGGATAAGTCATCCTCTTACTTAAGTCATATGACAAGTCTTAGAAGACAGCTTAAAAGCTATATGGAAGATCTAACATTAATACATATATGGAGGGAGTTTAACCAGGACACTCAGATTTACTCTTATTTATCTCCTCCCCATCAGTGCTATACAAGAATAAATTATTTTCATATTTCTCAACTTTTTACGCACTGTATAAAATCTATAAAATATTGTATAATTCTGATTTTGGACCATACCCCATCTGAGCTACAAATTATGGTTTCTAGATAAAACTTGGACAAATTATGGTCAATAAACCCAACCACACTGAAAAATAAAAGTTGTTTGGAGCATTTATAAATTGGTATCAACAATTATTTTGAACTCTACCCTTCTTCACAAACTTCCCCATGATGCAATGGGAAGCATTTAAAAGCAGTTATAAGAGGTGATGCTATTAGTTATTCAAGTAGTAAGAAAAAGAAAGCACAGTGAAAAAAAAGAGAATTAGAGAATAAAGTAGTATGGTCAGAAAACAAACACATGACTACATATGATCCTGACACATTTAAAAGGCTAACACGTTAAAATGACTATAATAAGCTAGTTTCATTCAAGGCTGAGGAAAATATTTTAATGTCAAGAGCTACAGTAAATATTATGCCTTAGCAGACAAGCCAGATAAAATTATAGATCTACAGTTACAAAAATAAAAACAGGGAAAAATATTTTTGAAATTTTGAACCATAGCAATAAACTGATTACCAACCACTCTGATGTCAACAGAGTTGTTTGGGATTACAATTCCACACTATAGTTCTGAGAGATCTAAACATCAAAAAGCAATATGACATTTTCTTTCACACTTAAAAATTCCTAATATCTCAAAACAACAAGAAGATATTTTTGAACAGACCATAACCAAAAAAAAATACAACAAACAATAACAAAAAAAATGCCTACTGGTAAATCCTCTTGCCTGGATGGATTACCCACTGAATTTTATAAGCAATATTCTCTTTTATTATTTGAACCCCTAACAGAGGTTTTCAATTATTGTATGCAAACAGGTAAACTGCACCATCTATGAGGCAAAAATGTCAGTCTTTCTAACAAAACAAAAAAAGAGATTCTAGGTAAGTAACTTCTTATAGGCCTATTTCACGTTTAAACTCAGATATAAAGATTTTGACCAACATTTTAGCCACCAGATTAGAAAATGTAGTAGCCTTCTATTATCGATTCAGACCAAACTGGCTTTATTCAAGGATTTGTTTTATTTATTTAAGTTTTTGTTGACTGGGAAAGGAGGACTAGACAATTCTGCCTATTTTCAGCCTTGTCCTGGGGGAAAGGGATACAGATGGATGCCAACTGACATTGAACCAGATTAAGCTGTTGGTGGTATTTTTATTGAATGGGGGAAATTTGGTCAGGACACCAGGGAAAGTCCCCTACTCTGCCAGCAGGGGGCCTTGTTCCTGTGAGTGGATGAATAACTACTTCCCCTTTGCTACTGATGTAGCTGGATGTGCAGAAGGTTGGGGAGTTGGTCTCATCCCAAACTGTGGATGTTCCTGAGATGGAAATCTTTTTGGAAGTTTCAGACTTTATGGTAAATGACCGACAGAAACATATGGAAGTGGATGTATCTGTACAAGTAGACATGGTAATAGAAAAATGAAAGATACCTGAGTTACAACCAGAAACTGTGAAACAGCCAAATATCAAGTTGCCTTCTGAGTTACAAGCCTTGATGACAGAAGAGGAACTCAAATTTTCCTGGAGAAGACAGGAGTTAGCAGCTGCTTTGGCCAATGCTACTAAAAATGGAAGCAAGGCCGATCTGGCATTGCCTAGCAACCAGACTCCTCAGTTTATTTTCTCCAGGCAAACATCTGAGACACTGGGACTTTTAACTGGCACTATTGATAAAGTATTTCAAAATGATCCTAAAGATCAGAGAGTGACAACTGTTTTTTTTTTTTTTTTTTTTTGCCACATGCGACGAAAGCCGTTCGTTTCAAAATACAGTAAAACCTATGGAAAAAATGCTTTCTTCATGGGCAGATGGCACAGAGTTCACTGAGGTTCCCTGGACAGTACAACAGTCCTTACAGTTGGCAGGCTGGGCTCAACTACCTGATACAGGACAATGGATTTCAGGATTTTCCCCCTTCACATCCTAGGGGTAAGCATGACAGAAAAATGTTCTACTGTTACAACTAACACTAAAAATATAGAGGCCCAGGATATTCCTCCTACTTCACTGATTGTTTGTGCTAAGAATAGTGAACAAAATACTACAGAGACTACTGATAAACTCCTCTGACATTACCCTCAGACTTAACTTTAATGCAGAACCCAGTTCTTTTGCTACCTCAAAATACAACAAGCCCCCCCAACTTACCTATTGTCACTGAGACTTTGGGGAAATCTATGAGTGATCTGTCTCTTTTGTCAGAACTTTTGGAAGAACCAACAAATATGGAACACCAGGAGGGCCCTCCACCTGCATCTAATAAAAGAACAACCAAGACCAAACTCTAAGTCATATGCTTCTTTTTTTTAGGCTCCTATTTATGCTGACAAATGGCACAATGCTGTACATCTTTTATATAAAGGGGGATGGAAATATTTCCTGATAGGAAATTTGTAGCTAGAATGTCACTGAAAGACAGCCTGTATTTTTACACTACAGAAATGTGTGCTCTAATTCATGTTTCTGGAAGTCTTCATTTGATGTGAGCTTTAAGCTCAACAGTGGTCTGGAAACATTTTGGGAAAGGTATAATCTGGTAAACATTCTCCCCTATGGATGCCCTTTGAAGTAATTCCCCTTACTAGACCTGCTCACAAAAGTATCACGGTATTGTTCAGAAATGAAGGGGTGAGCATCACAGATTTAACTTTTTGGCTTAAGCAGAGATGCATGGTGGTAGGCCACCCAGTGGCAATTTTTGACAAGGAGGACATTTGGATGGGGGGTTGGTGGATTAAAGTCATTCTGAAATCTACAGACACTGGGTTGCAACATCTGTCCAATTGCCTTTTTTAGGTAGAGACAGGGGGGTCCTGTTTTATGCTGGACAACCCAATACCTGTTATAAATTGCTATAAATGTGGGATGCCAGGGCACATCAGTAGTGTCTGTGACAGGTTGCACTGCACACTCTGCAATAGCCTAGGCCATACTAGTGGGCAATGTAAAAACACAGTTATATGCAATATTTATGGGACAGCAGGACAATCTTATGCCCCTTGTCTACAGGCAGCTCACAGACAAACTGCTGCATCTGATTTTGATGAACAAAGGCTCCTGATAGCTGTCACTGAGAGAGCACATTTTTCAACAGTCTCTCAGTGTCCTATTCCTCCTCAACCATCATGCCCCTCCATAGTGGTGCATCCACTGACACCAGAAGTTCAAGAGAGGACCAACCCCTTAGAGGTAACTTACTCCTTCCCTTCCTTACATGAAGATAGTGATGTTAGTACCTATAAGGAAACAGTATCAGAGGTTCCCAGTGTTGTTTCCACATACATGAGCCAGGATACAAGGGTGATACCTTCCCCACCCACCCCTACTACCTTTAGCTGAAGACCAGCAACAAGCAGAGATGGTCACTAGGAGATGACAAAATTGGTGACAGGCAGCTTCAAAGATAGCCACAATAGCTACTATTCCTACTTCAAACTGATTTCAGGCTTTGCAACAACACCCTGAATTGTCAGACAATGAGTCAGAAGATTCCCCAAGTTAGCACAGATCCATGGGAGGGTACCTCTGAAATTGAGGCACATGAGACAAAGGAGGGATACCCAGGGCAGTTAAAACAACAACAGGTGGGAAAAAGAAACCAGGGAAAAAATCTAAGAGTGCCAAATGGAAACCACCCTAAGCCCTATTTTTCATTTCAAAACTGTAAATGGCAACTTCTGTCACCTGTTGTTCCATAAATATGAACAGTGTTAAAAATAAACAAAAGCAGGCTATAGTATTTGCACATCATAGAGCAAACAAAAATAATGTTATTTTTCTGCAGGGCACCAGACTCCACACGGTGGTAGAAATAATCTATGCTTCCAAATGGTGGCATGCCGGAGTTTCCTAATGGTCCCTAGGACTGGAGGCTTGCTCAGGGGTTGCTATTCTGTTTCAAAACACTGACATAAAATTGGTGAAACTAATTGACTTGGTTCCTGGCAGAGTCTTGAATTTGGATGTTATTCTTCATAAAACATATTTCTTGTTAATCAACACCTATGCACCACAAAACAAATCTGACATAGTGGAACTATTTAAGCAAATACAACCATAGGTACACACCTCACAAAATATTATTTGGGGAGGGGATTTCAACTGTGGGTTGACTATACAAGATAGAGGCAGAGGAACTGCCGCCAGGAAAATATTCAGCAATATGTCATGTTTACAGCCTATTATACAAAATGCAAATTTAAGGGATGTATATTACCAGGTGAACTCAAGAACAGATCATACCTTTCATAAAGGTGCTTTAGCAACCTGAATTGATTTTTTCTTTACAAATAAAAATCTACCCTTACAATTGGCTTCAACTACCCCTGTAGAATATTCAGACCATAGTGAGTTGCATTTAACAGTAGGCTCTCAGCCTATTCAACCACAAGGCTCAGGATTATGGAAACTGAACTCCTCCCTGTTATTACAGGAAGATGTTAAGCAACATCTGCAATATTTTCTTATAAGGAAAAAATTGATATATGAGATGTATGATGACCCCATGCTTCGGTGGTCAGACACAAAAATGGATTTAACAAAACTCTTGAAATCTATTAGTACAGCCTTTAGGGATAATGATTATTATCAATAGTTGCATAACCGTAAACAACTACACTTTCTCATGTCACTTGCACAGACCCTAAAACATGACTTCACATAACAAATTAGAGCAATTAAAGAGAGTAAGAAATCTTTTCATAATAAACAATGAAATACATTAAAAATATAACAGACTTATGGTACACAAGGGACTTTCACTACTATATGCCCATTCATGAGCTGTAAAGACAGAATTAACAAGTAAAAAATGAAAGCAGTCCAAGGGGCAGATAATCAGATAAAAACTAAGCCACAGGACATTATGGTGGAAGTCACAAGACTTGCAAAAGAATTATTTAAAGTGGAAACAATAAACTTTGAAGATATTGTCCTCTTTTTAGAGCAAATGGACATTCCCAACTGTTCCACCTCTCTTTTAAATGAACTGACGAGACCTATAGAACAGGATGAAGTGACATAGGCTATATCTTCTTTAAATATAGGAAAAGCCCCAGGGAATGATAGCCTGACAGTGGAATTATATAAATTGATGAGTGAAACTATAGCTGGTGAATTTGCTGCAGCATATAACTTTATGCTGAACAAATCAGAGCTACCCTTAGAAATGGCTGGGAGGATTCTCATGTTTTTCTATAAAAAAGGAGAAAAACTAAATTTAAATAACTGGAGACCAATAAGTTTATTGAACATTGATTTTATAATATTAATGAAAATTTTAAATAAACAATTATTGACCACAACCCCTTATCTCATCTCCTTTGCATAAACCTGTACATTGCCAGGTAGGTCTATTACTGACCAATTGATATTGTTAAAGGAGCTATATGAAAGAAAAAACACCCCTGGTGTAAGTGGCTATATACTGTCCTTGGATCAAAAAAGTGCTTTTGATTCAATCACTCACCAGTTCCCATGGTAATCTTAAAATATTATGGTATACCTGAGTTATTTATTACTTGGTTGCAGAAATTATATAAAAATGCAACAGTGGCACCTTATGTCACTGGTAAATGTGGCCCAGCGGTACCCATGCAGAAAGGAGGTAGGCAAGGCTGACCAATCAGCTCCCTTTTATATCTATTCAATATACTGTAGTTCCTCTACTCAAGAAAGTCAACAAGGACATTCCACCCATTACTATAGGGGCAGAGACCCTCCCCTTTTCAGCTATGGTATATGCAGATGATGTATGTATAATGGCCCCAAATGCAAGAGATGCAGAAAGAGCTGTATGTATCTGCACAGATTATGGTACAGTTTCAGAGGATTCCTTAGATACAAATAAATGTGTAGAGACAGAATTAGGACACCCTACATAACCCAGACAAAATATTGCAGATATTTCCCTAACTAGACACCCAATAAGGCTCCTTGGTACAGAATTTGTAGCAGACATACAGGACCGCCACAACTGGGACAGAAAGTTAGAAATTGGTAGAGTAATGGTTAAAAAATGGAATTGTTGGCCTTTAAGTAAAACAAAGCATATATATTTAATAAAAAAATGTATTTAGTGTATATTTTTAATTTTATTAGTCAAGTTTTTCCTCCCCCCAAAGCAAGGGACACAGCCCTTATGAATATTTTTTTCAGGCCACATGGGGCAGTCAGCTCAACCCTTTAAAATGTAATATTTTATATCTGCCAGTTAATAAAGGAGGTTTGAATATGGTTAATCCAGTAATTTTTGTATATTTTCAGTTTTTATTCACCGACCTACAACCACTTTTACTTAACACAGTAAAATTCTGGACAGATTTGTTTTTTTCCTCTGTACATATATGGTTCCCGGATTGGGAGAATGGGGCACAGAGAATTATAAAATCTAGCCCTAATTCCATCCCATATTTAAGGAATGTATTTGTGAAAAGTAAATCTTGGAACATTATGAGTTTAATGGTATTATTCAACTCTAAAAAACAACTTTATACAAGGTTCTGGAGACTAATTTCACAGAACAAATAACTTTTCCAAAATGTCCTAACAGTTATCTCTCAACTCTGCAAAAATTAATTACTGAAAAGTGTATCCCTCCAAAGCAAAATGATGCACATTGGTTATGTTGCCACAAGAGACTTAATGTTAAGGACAACCAAAAACACAAGCAAATGGAGGATAGAATCTGTTCCAGACCTGGTTGCATTCAAGAACCAGAAACCATGAGGCACTTATTCTTTTGTTGTTCATGTATGACACATTTTTGGTCCTATGTAGCTCATGTATGGAATGGAAACATTTTTTCTACAAATACATATGAAATGCTTATTTATGGTGTCTACCCTAAACAGTGGCTTAAATGGGAAAGGAGTACTCTGAATGTTTTATTTTCTGTTTTCAGATGGGTTATATTGAATAGCAGAAGTTTCTTCTCATTGCAACAAAAGCAAATGTTGCATATTGAGATAGCACAGAAGATTATGAATGAATTGAAAAGGTTTTATTCTTCTGAGACAAAAAAAATATGCACATAGTGAGACAAAAAAAATATGCACATAGGGAACTATTATTAAGCTGGAGAAACTTGCTTTGGAGCACTAATAATGACGTTCTGTCACCTAAATAAGCCACTGACTTTGTTTTGAAAGAACATTATTTTGTGAGCAGTAAGTATCAAACTAGATTTGAGTTTTAAGTTATTTTCCTTTGTTGCATTATTTTTCAATTGTTTTTATTTCTTTTTTCTGCACATATGTATATACTTTTTTGTGGTTAACTGATGTAAGATGTATCACTATTTGTATGAGTCATCAAATAAAAACAAATCCCCCTACTCAGATGGCAGGGACTCTGTTTCTCTGCTGTCAAGTGTGTGTGTGGCAGTATGATGGAGGATGCCAGTGAAGGAGGAGGTGGAAATGTGACTGCAAGTGAGGTGAGAGAGGTGGCTGGAATGCACCTACCTGGTGGCCAGCAAATCATCTCATTGAACTCACCACAACAGACGGCAATGCCGGATGTCAGTGACACTATGTGGGGGATGGAAATGTGGCTACCCCCCACCACAACATCCCAAGGTACCAAACAGGATGGGGAAATCTACAAAGATGTTTCAAATTTGGAGAAATGTCAGCATAAAGCAGAACAGGACTATTTAGTGGAAAAGCATTGTCTTGAGGAAGAAAGAAAAAGGAAAAGGGACTTATGGGTTTCACCCTACCAGATGCCTGAAAATGTAGCCAAGGTATTCAATTTTTCTGGGAGCAGAGCAACCCTGGATGTAGACTAACACCCTCAGGAGAATCTCCAGAACCCAAATGAACAGGCACAGGAACAAAAATCTCCAAAGAAAGAGTTGTTCAGTGTGGGTTGGATTCACACAACACAGGGAGAATGGGTGCCCGATCCTGTGGTTCCTTTACTGGGTACATAAGAACAACTGGTGCAGGTTACAGAAACAATAGAAACTAACCAAATGGGACCAGACATGGTAGAGAATATGGTTCAACTGCAAGCACCAGCACAAAATGTGACTGTTGTAATTGATGAAGGTAACATTTCTTACTCTCCCCTGGACATACATGTGAGTGATGAATTTTGTATGCACAGTCAGGGTTACCTGAGGTCAGGGGGAAAACCATGGACAGAAACATTCCCACTGAGGTTACCATGATAGATGCAAGGGGGGGACTTCCTACTCAGACTGACAATCCCAGTTTTCCTGATTTAACTGAATCAGTTGCACCTACATATGCTAGTCTATTAAAAAAAAACTGTAGAGCTGGCAAAATGGTATAATGCTGTACGTATAAGATATTTGGGTAGGCAAGAAGAAATGCCAGATTTTTTTTTGTGGGCAAAATTTTGTTGAAGCAAACAATGGGTTTTTACCCTGCTGAGGTGTATGCATTGATCCATACCCCTGGGGAGAACACTGTTGGTGTTAGTTTTCATACTCCAGCTATTCATAACAGGTTTTGGATAAAATACACTGTTTTAAAAACAAATCCAGCATTGGAACATTTCCAGACCATACCACTAACAAAACAGACCTTCAAGGTTATAACTATCCTGTTCAGAAATGAAGGTGTGAACATTGCAGACATCATCTACTGGCTGGAAAAATATGTAAGGTTCAAGAAAACCCTGAACCCATTTTGGATTCTGAAGGCTTTTGGAATAGGGTTGGTGGTTCAAGATTAATTTCCTTCATGAGGATTCAGGGTTAAAACACCTCCCCAATTGTTTTTATTTGTGGAGCAGTAAAGGTTATATCTTTTATCCACATCAGCCTCGACACTGTTATAAGTGTGGGTCTCTGAGGCATTTAAGTAGAAGCTGTGAGGTTGTGAAATGTGTGCAGTGTGGGGAGGTGGGACTCTTTATGTTTCACTGTAGGAACCCTTTGAAATTTAATCTTTGTGAGGAGACCCACTCATTTACAGACTGTCCCTGGGCTGCTCATAATACATCTGATGCCAATTATGGACTACATGATTTTTACATAAATACAGCAGTGAAATCTGTCAAGTATGTTCCCCCCCAGGTGACCCCCCTTCAGAGACAGGAAAGTGCTTTGAGGACCGTAGATCTTGCACTCGTACAAACCCCATCTGCACCCACTACTGCGATGTCAGATACCAGAGCTGAGGGTCCTCCAGATCCAACTAGTTCAAATAACAACCCTGTACTGGCAAGCACTACTACTGCAGCTATGCTTCCCCCACCCCCTTGCCAAACTGAAGATTCCTATCAATTGGTTAAAATAAAGAGTGGATGCAGGAAGACTGGTCTTGACAAAACCAATACTCCTGCACACCCTGTACCAATTCAGAATAAGTATACTGTTTTACAGGAAGAAGACAAGGAAAGGGAGATGGAGTCTGACTCAGCTTCACTTCATTCATCACAGCCAGATGATGACTCTGACAGGGAATTTCTTCCCAAAGACACTGACCCTAAACCACTCAGGAGATGAATGGCTCTAGAGCAAGTGTCAGAAAAAAAATATGATCAGATTCGGTTATGTATAGGTCCCTGTATGATTTGGCATTTGCTTCTCTGAATGTTAACAGTATAAAAACTAATAGAAAACACACCCTCATATTTTCCCAGTTTGAAAATACACATTTCAATATTGTTTATTTTCAAGACACCAGGTTGAATTCAAATACAGAAACCCAAGAAGCTAGCTTAGATTGGGTATGGGTCACTGCCTATTGGTCTACAGGTACTGAGACATGTTGTGAAGTTGGTATGTGTGTAAATAATCCAGCAGCTAAAGTAATACATGACATGGATATTATTCCTGGGACAGTTTTATTGTTAGACATATAATTTCAATCTATGGATTTTTGTTGCATTAATGCATATGCACCCCAAACTAAAGCTGCCAGGACTGAATTATTTCAGACTTTGTTACCTTACCTGTTTACTTCTAAATATGTGCTGTTAGGAGATGATTTTAATTGCAGCAGGTATATTACGGACAGAGGTCTCAAAATCTCAAAGATATACAATGATATTTCCTGTTTAAATAATTTGTTAGCTCAGATTGGACTGGTAGACTCTTTAGCACAGGCCAAAATACCACCAAAAACATACTTTAAGGAGACCATCTCCACATGGATTAATTATTGGTTCATGTCAGATAGCTTAGAGATTAAAACCTCTACGGTAACACCAGTGGCATCTTCTGATCATGCCTTGCTGATGTTAACAGTGTCTAACTATGAGAAAATTGGGAGGGGGCCAGGATACTGGAGAATGAATCTGAATCTCATCAGATCTCCTGCATATACAAGGGTTTGATGACTTATTATAGGCAAGAATGTCAGTATCCTTCTTGTATGATTCCCCCCTAGAGTGGTGAGAGGACTCTAAAATGGATGTACAACTATGTTTTAAGACTATTGGGAAACTTAAAGGAAAAATGAAAAAGGACTAATACCAATTTTATAAATAAAAATGATTTACTCTACAGTATTTCTAGGAACACTCTGAAATAGATCTTTCACTCCACATTTCAGAAATCAAACAAAAAATGGCAGACATACTGTATAACAGACTCTAATCCCTAGAAATAGAACAACGGTTTGGGACACAAGGAAGGCAGGATTTTGTGACTCCATTTCATTTCTACCAAATGTAATAATAGCATAAATTTATTTCCACACTCATTACCCCCATCAGGAATATCCCTTACAGGGAAATCATAGATTTTAAAAGAAGTTCAAAATCATGTTTGAACACTTGTTTTCAGATAGCTACCCACAGGACCCAAATAGAAAGGAGTGGTTAGGGACATGTAAACTTCCTACACTATATACCCAACACCAACAGACCCTCATATAGCCTATTTCTAAACAAGAACTTATTGGAGTAGTTACATCACTAAAAGTGGGGTCAGCACCAGGGAAGGATGGTCTCCCATATGAGATTTATAAACTTATAATACACAAATTATTGGAAGAATTAGTGGTAATATTTAATGAAATGCTGTTTTCTGCATCTATCATAGAGAGTATGAGAACTGTGTGGTTAGTACTATTGTACAAATCAGGAATATAAGCTTGTTAAATAACTGGAGGCCCATAACACTTTGAAATGCAGATTTTAAAATCTTTACCAAAATCTTAAGTAATAGGTTGGCCTTAGCAACTTCAACCTTTATTCACCCCTCCCAAGCATGTGCTATTCCAGGCAGAACTATACAGGACAATCTTATTTTAATAAAAGAAATTATGGGAAAAGGACAAGGAGGTGAAATTTCAGGTTTCCTGTTATCCATTGATCAAGCCAAGGTCTTTGATAATGTGTCTCATCAATACGTGTGGGACTGTTTAGAGGCTTATGGCATTCCCTTTCAATTTGTGGAATGGATTCGAGCATGTTATAATAATGCATTAGTGGTACCACATTGTAATGGGTGGTTGGGAAATGAGTGCAGAGTTGCCAGAGGGGTTAGACAGGGATGTCCGTTAAGTCCCTTGCTATATGTGATAACTTTAAATCCCCTAATCAGGTTAATTAACCTTTCACTAACGATTTCTGGCTTATCTTTCTATAGCACAGATCCTGAAATCCAAACTATAGCCTACACAGATGATGTCTGCCTTATAATGGCTGATATAGACTCATGTGTGCAGGTTAATGACATTCTGTCTGAATTTATGCAGATCTCTGGGTCTAAAGTAAACTATGGGAAGAGTAAGTGTCTTATGATTGGGGACCCTGGATACACCATAGATACTATTATTAATATTCTTGTATCCAGAACACCATGCTCCATTTTAGGTATACTTTTTGGTAACGGAGACTTGGCATTTATAAACTGGCAAAAACAGTTAGATCAAGCACAGGAAAGGGTGGACAATTGGAACAGATGGAGGATGTCTAAGCTAAAGAAGGTATACATGGTGAAAACATATTTACTGGCCTCTTTCCTTCATTTAAGTTGTATATTTTTACTTCTAAATGAACTAGAACAAAAATGTATGGGTGTTTTTTTAAATGTATTTGGAGAAGTTGGCTGAACCCCTTCAAAAGGGGTAATTTATTTTTTAAATAAATTTCAGTGTGGTTTAAAAATGGGGTACACCCCCCGGACAGTGACACCAGCACAGCGACCTACATCACTGTTGGCAAAATCGACAGTTTGCCTGACACAGGGTCAAACTGCCTCCCGGTCCTACACCCCTTCCCTGAACCAACTCCAACTTAGATTTGAGAATATAAAGTACAGGCAGTGAGGGGGGTAGAGCCCCCTGCATGGGGGATTCAGGGGAAGAAGCCCCCAGATGAAAAAGAAGACCGGGAGGCAATGGAGATTTATGTCGACTGCAACTTGCGGTCGACATAAATCCTGTTAATGTGATGCCAGTCAACAAACGTGTTGTCAAACTGGCATCATAGAGACTAAAAATGATTAATCCTATCCCATTTTTTCTCCATGTACATAAATGCTAACTTAAGGCCTATACTGCTCAGTAAAGATAAATTATGGATTCCACGTGTACGGGATGCCATAGAGCCTATTTTACAGGTATGGCCATCACACAGTGAACTCCCAAGGCAAAGATCTCCCAATATTGCCATTACAGTACCAGGCCTGCTTTGGTAAAACTAAATTATGGATGTTCTCCAAGCACCAACTTCTTAGCCTTCAAAGGAAAGAGTGTATGACCATATAATGCAGAGATCTTTTAAAGGAAAAACACACTTTTCTGATAGACCCCAAAATGGCAGACATTCCATTGGTAACATGCTAACTTCCCCATATATTTCCAAACAGATGTGGGATGTCACCTGGCTATGATTATATGGGAAGTTAAATGTGTGAAACCTAAAACATAAAGGATTGGAAGAACGGTACTGTCTCAGACCCGCTTGCATAACTTCAAAAGAAACCATGCATCACCTTTTTCTGGGAGCCCCTACATTGTGACCTTTTGGAATCTCATAGGTCAAAAATGGCCTTCTTCTCCTTTCAAGACCATTACCCCAGATATTTTATGGTTAGGGATTTTACTCTTTAGATGGTCAAAATATGATAGACAGACTATTTGGTTAATTTTAGCATGTTGCAAATTTTACATATGGCATGTTTTATGTAAACTTTCTTTACAACAAGTTATAATTCCGGAGAACCAATTATTTCATATGATTAATAATGCCATTAAGAAAATTAAATTTCAAGAAGCCTCTTTATTCTCTGCCCAGGTTCACCAAAAGTTGTGGGGAAATGTTGCCTGGGTACAATAGACACTATGAATGGAAGGAGCTACATCTGCTTTTTGCCTTAAAAAAACAGCAAGTGTCAGCACACCTGCTGCTGGGTACAGTTGGGTGTATTGTAATTTAAGAAACATGATTATATCAAGATTTTAGAAACTCATATAGACATTGTCTATTTTATTTGACTAGTGTCTCTATATCCATTAATAATAGAAACGAGTAGTTGACAGCACTATTTTCACATTTAAGAGCTTTTGAAATGCTAAAATGTGTTCACAGGAGGTGGTACAAGAATACTGCACAGTCCGATACAACTGAGCATAGGAATGACCTTTATAGGTATGATGGGTTACATCTGAATTAAAAGGGCACAAGATTACTAGGGTACTCCATTTTTAATACTATAAATGACCATTCTGTTACAAAAAACTAACTATTGAGGGGCAAAGGGAAAGGGTAACAAAAACCTCAATAAAATATTTAGGGACATATAATAATAGTATCAACAGAAAACATCAGAATAGATACGGGTTGTCTTTTTTGCTTACAAATGCTAGGAGTCTCCACTCTACCAAACTAGATGAGCTAGAAATGTTATTAAACAGGGAGAATATAGATATAGCAGCAATTACAGAAACTTAGTGGAGGGGACAAATCTGGTTGGAATGCAAACATTCCTGGTTATAATACAATATACAAAAATAAAACACCAAAAAGGGGAGGAGAGGTAGCACTGTTTATTAAAAACAACATTAAATATAATTCATTAAATGATACTCTGAATGAAGTAGCAAGTAAAATGTTGTGGATAGAAATCATTAGGGATAAACAAGCCAAACTCTTAGTAGGTCTTTGCAATTGATCACCCGGCATTAATACCCAGGAACACCAGGAGATACTAGATTGTATAAATAATAAAACTGATCAATCTGACATGATACTGTTGGGAGATTTCAATCTCCCAGGAATAAATTGGGAGCAAGGGAACTACAAATAATAAGTTGGAAAACATGTTCCTGGAACTTTGCGAATCTGGTGGATTAACACAACTCATAAATACACCAACAAGAAAAAATAATAGCCTCGACCTATTAATAACTGATATTCCACATCAGATCCAAAATATAAAAGTCCATGATCCCTTACAAAGTAATGACCATTGCATAATAACCTTTAATTCTAAATTTATTCTGGAATAAAATCCAGGTAAAACAACTTATAAAAACTACAGTAAGGCAAACTTTAATCAAATCAAGAAAAAACTTACTGCATGGAAATGGAACAATGCGTCCATGTCACCTGAAGAGATTTGGCTTATAATTAAAAATAAAATTATTGAACTTAAAACAAAGTATTAATTGTTAAAAGATTGCAATGGCTTTTCTTTATAGTTGTCTTGAGTGTCCCACCTCCAGATGGTCATACAGGTCCCCCCAAAAGCAAGTTTCTACACCTTATGTGAAGATGCTCTGTCTTTCTTGAGCCCACCTTTTTAAAGTGAGTAAATACCGTTCTCTGGATTTTCTTAGTATACCCATGGTAGGATTTTCCAGGTTTAATGATGCTTCACAGTTAATACTTCATTAAGTCAGTTTTAATACATGTACAACAGCACAATATGGCTGTTTGTATAGTGCCTCAGCTGTTTGTATTAAGTGGCATGTTTGTAACCACTTTGTCAGCCATTTGGTCTAATGGTTCTACATATCTAATAATCTGAAATCTCCTAATAAAAAGATTAACTGCAAAAAAAAGAACTTGAAACAAAGTATGTACCAGATAAAATCGGATATAATAACAGAGGAAAAATACCAATCTGGGTAACCCCATATATACTACAGCTGTTAGAAAAAAAAGAAGTGCATATCATGCATCAGTTAGATGTAATAATCAATATAACAAACATAACTATAAGGAAATATTAAAAAGTGTAAAAATGCTATAAGAAGGGAAAAAAAGAAACTGGAATTTAGATTAGCACATATAAAAGACTGGGGCAATAGCTTTTATTCCTATATAAAGAATAAAAAACAAACCACCAGAACCATTGGTCCATTAGTAGTGGGAAATAAAATTTTGGGATCTCCTCAAGAAATGGCAGAAGAATTGAATACTCACTTATGTTATATTTTTAATCCAATTTCAAATATTAAACAAGATATTGATTATACAAACAATCAAATAGACAATGCCATCAAGGCAATTAGTAGATTTGAAATCAAGACAAAGCTGGAGACAATTGATATTAATAAATCACCAGGACCAGATAGACTTCATCTACATATATTAAAAGAAATAGCACCCTGGCTAATTGAACCACTACATACAATTTTTAATCTAACATTAACATGAGGAAAAGTATCAAATGACTGGAAAACTGCATTGGTAACACCAATATTCAAAAAGGGAAATAAGAGTGAATCATCTGATTACTGACCTATTAGCCTGACCAGCATATTGGGTAAAATCTTTGAAGCTATTCTAAAAACAAGAATTGAGGATGATTTAATAAAAAAAAAAAACTAGTAGATCCCAATCAGCACGGCTTCAAGAGCAAAATATCAAGTCTCATCAATAACTTAGTTTTCTATGAAAAAGTCAGTAGATTTCTTTATGAGAACATTCCAGTGGATGTGGTTTATTTGGATCTGTGTAAGGCTTTAGATAAGGTACCACATAGAACCTTGATAAACAAAATATGCTCACTTGGAATACATTATAGACTGGTTAACTGGGTAGATGAATGGCTCAATAATCATGCACAAGTGGTGTGTATAAGGGGTCACTCCTCAAGTACAGGCACAGTTACTAGTGGAGTACCACAGTGGGCCGTGCTGAGACCCGTGTTATTTTCCATCTTCATGTCTGATATAACAACTAACTTGAATAATAGTGCCATTAAATTCACAGACGACATTAAAATTGCAGCAAAGGTTGGTTCAGAAAAGGACATAGCTGATTTAGTAGAAGACCTAAAAAGTTTAGAGGAATGGGCAAACATAAATGACATGAGTTACAATGTAAACAAATGTGTAATTATACACTTGGGGGATACAAACAAAAAAAAACTGTTTAATTTGAATGGTATTCCAATGACACCAATAACAGAAGAAAAAGACCTGGGAGTTATCATCAAATCAGATCTCACATTTAGTACCCACTGCAATCATCTCAGAAAACAAGCAAATAGGTTGATAGGATGCATTAAAAGATCCTTTGTTACCAGGATAGAGAATGCATTCTATCACTATACAGAGCATATGTACGCCCTCACTTAGACTACTGTTCTCCACTCTGGAGTCCCTATCTTAGAAGAGATAGCAATGCCTTGGAGGGGGTTCAGCACAGAATTACCAAAATAATAGATAAAATACAAAACAAAATATGTGAGGAAAGATTAACAAATCAATGCCTTTACTCATTGGAGCAAAGAAGAACATGAGGTGATCTTCTATTGATGTTTAAAATTTCTAAAGATGCTGAGCTCATGGCTCAACTTGGCTTAGTCTTTAATATTAGGGAGTGCAACCTAAGAAGTCACACATTTCAGCTATCATTAACATACCCAAGGATAGACATCAGATGTTTTTTCTACACCCAGAGAATTATTCCTTATGGAATGCCCCTGAGTTCATTTTAGAAACAAATAACCCTGAGACGTTTAAAGCAAATCTTGATAAATATCTATTAAATCAAGCATAAATATTTCCAGTACTCTGGAGATGTACTTATATGGGCTACGGTCTTCTGTACATAATCTACACCTAGTATGAAAACTATGATGGGCACTTAATTTGTTTACTTTAATATGTTTATGTAGGAATCTAACAAAAATGAAGTTTCTTTTTGAACAGAATCATTATAATCATTATAAAAGTTTTATGTCATATCGAAAAGACTCTTTACCGTATCACCGGTATGTTGGTCGTACAGGTGATATTTCTAGTTTAATATTACTTTTTTATGTATGTATGATTATAATATTTATTTTTCTTTGGATAATTAGGCAACATTAATGTGACTGTGTTTTTTATACTTGGTTTACCTTGTGTACACTATATTGTTTACTTTAATTATTATTATTATTATTATTATTATTTTTAATTTCATTATATACCCTAAAGTACTTTTTGTATTTAAATTGACAGTAGGAGAGAGTATGCATTATTATTTATTTGCTTTATGTATTTCATGTCCTTTTTCCAAACAACAAAATGTTATTACATGATGATGTTCTTTCAAGTTTGAATAAAAAATTCCCATCTCTTCTGTAAAGGGCGCTGTCTCTCTGAGGAGAGAATGGAGGACTCCAGTCAGGTTGTGGACAATGGAAGGAGAAGGTTGTGCCCTGGACACAGGGCAAGGGGAATTAGTCACTGAACCTGCTTCTGCAAAAGCTAACATGGACTGAAGTGCAGAAGAAAAACGTTTGCAAGATGAATTAATGAAAAAGAAAAAAACAGCATTTGCTACATATGATGACTGAGGCCGAAAAAGAATATGAGGACAGTAAGAATAAGCTTGAGGAATAGAAAAAAAGGAAACACTCTGAACAGAGCTCCTTACCCACTTCTGGCAAGAAATTTAATCCAGAAGAGTGGATAGTGGATGTTTCACAATCAGTTTCTCCACTGACGACTCCCTTCTCACAGCAGTTTCCATTTACAGAGATGGCAGCTGAATGTTCATTGGAGAAAGTCCTCTGTGGAGCGGGCTGGATTTTTTCAGATGGTATATGGTTACCTGACGAAGCGGTTCCACTCCCAGGTATAACATCATGGTAACAAACTGTAAGCTGTCCGGGCAGGACACAGCAAACAGCAGTCCCTGAAAATGCACAGCAGGATGCAGATGCAGACGAGCAAGCTGCATCTACAGAGGTAGACACGGCGAACAGTGGAACTGCGTCAGATGCTCACCTGTCTGGCACACAGGACCCCAGGCTTCAGCATGAGAACATACCTGCGGTGGAAATAGGCAGTGTAAATGGTAATCTTCCTACACATTTTTCATCACAACATTCAGGTATGGCATCTCCTACTAATATTCTTAATGACAATTAAGTGTTGGACGTTAAAGAAGATGTAGCTCCCCCACCCCACTAGGTAACCCTCTAGTTATTCCAGTTTATTTAAGCACCCAGCTGAAGCAGGAAAAAGATGTTTTGTGGTTAGACTCAAGTACAAAGGTGGCTTAGAATTTCCCCCAAATCCCATCTATTTGGGGAAAGAGTTAATCATTGATTAATTGCATTGCATTTTTCTCCCACAGAAGTTTACACTTTTATTCATGCAGCTGGAGACCAAAACTTTAACATCAGTTTTCAGCCAGCTGCCTTGTTAGACAAGTTTTGGTCTGCCTGTTTTAAGGTAAAGGACACACCTATCTGGACTAACTTCATTGCAATCTGTATAACAAAACCCACTTTCAAGACTATTACTGTCCTTTTCAGGAATGAGATCATACATGTGAATGATATTTTATATTGTTTGGAGAAAAGATGCACTGTAGAAGGAACCCCTGACCCTATAATTGATGAGAATGGGTTCTGAATGGGGGGGAGGGGGGAATTTCATGTCCAACTCAGGCAAACAGAACAAGGGATTCAACATCTCCCTAATCACGGCTATCATTTTTTTTTTTGTTAGTTGTTTAACCAGGAGTAGCACACTAAGCTGAAAGCTTTTTTACAGGCGGGTCTGGGAGCACAGAGAAGTTAAGTGACTTGCTCAGAGTCACATAGTATGTAAATGGAACCTGTGGGATTCAAACCCAGGTCTGGTCTGCTGGATGTCACCAGATTTGCAGTTCAGAGCCTTAAACCACTGTGCTATACTGCCTCCCTCTTGGCTGAGATAGAGGAATTCTGTTTTATCTAGGACAGCCACGCTCTTGCTATTGATGTGGCTCCCTGAATCATTTGCATACTGATTGTGATCAGCTGAAATGCTATCTTTGCAGGTCATTAGGTCATACTGCCAATTTATACACCATCCCTCCTACTTGTAACTTATGTGGTGCTGAAGACCACTTATTTAAATCCTGTCCGTGGGTGGCGCATCAAACCACAGACTATTCTGAATAGGACAATCACATTAACCAAGAAACAAAAAGCCATCAAACAGGGCAGTATGAGACAAGGCCACAGGCCTCTAAAACTCAAAAACCTTTTCCCACCAGAGCATCAACAGGTACCCCTACAAGTGCTCCCATAGATACACAACTGCAGAGAATGCCTGTATCCAGATCAGGGGCATCTACTACAATACTTCCTTCTACTACTCTAGCCAGTTCAATACCTCAGGCTATGCTCCCCCTCCCCCCACACACACCTGTACCTCCTGCTGAAATGGACTTGAATAAGGACATACAATCTCCCTTCCTTTTGGTTGGAGAAAGTAAGGAGTCATCCTCTACAAAAAAGGAGAAGCCACAAGAAGAAGATTCTTTAAATACAGAAAATAGATACGAAGTGCTTCAGAGTTGGGGAGAATGGATGGATGATGAGGACTCTGATATCTCATCAGTCTACACACAGTGAAATAACTGTTGACTCAGGGAATTCAGGGGTTTCAAGACCTAAGCCACACGCAAAAAAAAAGGATTACAAGTAGGAAGAAACATTAACTTTGCTAACATTCTTTGACTATTTCCCCCTTAAGGCTTGCTAGTCTTAACGTGAACAGCATTAAATCAGATGTGAAAAGCAAAACAACTTTTGCTGTTCTTCAGCAACTACAATATGATTTTTTTTTTGTTCAGGATACTCATTTACATACTGAACAAGATGTGAAAAATGTGAGTAGAGAATGGTATATAGGGGATTCATATTGTAAAGTGAGGGTTAAATAATGTTGTTTAGGTATTTGTTTTACATCACCAGACTTTAAGATACAGACATTAACAGAAATTGACCCAGGAAGAACTTTATTAATGGATATAGTTTCAAGGTTTGGCCTGTAGATTGATAAATGTATATGGACCACAAATGAAAGCCCTTAGAATTTCATTATTACAAAATATACAACCCTATCTGTATACCAACAGGCAAGTGTTTTTAGGAGGTGACTTGAACATCTCTCTCTCTGTCAAACACAAAAAGACAAAAATATACTGTGATAATAATCATTTGCTCAATATGCTTAAGCAATCAGCCTTGAAAGATGCCCAGGCTACATCAGGCCACATACCAAAAAATATGCTTTATAAAGGGATACTATCTTCATGGATAGATATTTGGTTTATAACACATTCTTTACCGGTCCAGCATATTGAGACATGACCCATAGAGACATCAGACCTCTTGCTTATAGGTAATCATGTTGCTTCAGACCCCCTAGGGTACCAGGCAAAGGAATTTAGCAAACTTAATGCCAACAAATTGGAAGAAGACCAAACCCTGGTGGATTTAAAACATATTATACAAGATGGATAATCAGTCTAATTTCTGTATGATTCTATACTTCCATGGTGGGAGGACACAACAACTTTTTTGGCAGATTATTTTAAGCAGATAACCATGGAAAAAGTGTTTACTGCCCAACAAAAGTATATGGTACACAGGAATCAGCTACAAAAGTGAATTTCAGATCAGATTTCTACTAAAATAGATCACTCACATGAAGTTTCAGAAATAAAATAACACATTTTTTAAACAAGCTTTTAAACTAGCCATGGTGGAGGTGCTACTAAGAGGCAGGAAATTTCAAGCCTCCCCAAAGAAAACATGCCAGGTAGTAAGATAAACACTGAGGTACAGTGCTCAACAGAGGGCAGGACAGGGGTAAATGGAAAAATAGACAAGGGCAAAAAGAGCAGGCACGGGGGGAAAAAGGATAAAGCCAACATTAAATGGAGGGCAATGAGTACCAATGCCCGTAGTCTGGGAAACAAGCTTCCTGAGCTAATAGCCTTGATGGAAGATGAACAATTGGATATTGTGGCAGTCACAGAAACATGGTACATGGAGAACCATGACTGGGATGTTAACATACCGAGGTACACAGTCTACAGAAGGGACAGGGATGGGAAAAGAGGAGGTGGAGTAGCTATATACATAAGGGAAGGGATCAAAGCTACAGAACTAAAAAGTAAAGGGGGAGGACAAGAGGCACTCTGGGTCACCATTGGAGACAGGGAATGGCATCACAATCCGCACAGGGGTTGTATACAGACCCTCGTCTCAAGGGGAGGTAATGGACAAGAAAATGAAAGAGGACATTCTCAAAATGGCTGAAAAAGGGGAGATACTGTTGATGGGGGACCTGAATATGCCAGATGTTAACTGGATGACATGTACTGCAGCCACATCCAAGAGCAGGGTCATTCTCGATGCCCTGCAGGGAGCAGACCTTAGACAGCTAGAGTTGGAACCCACTCAGGAGGGAGCAATACTAGACCTGGTACTCTCAAATGGAGAGAGGATCACAAATTTAGAAGTCAGTAAACATCTGGGAACAAGTGACCACTGCGCAGTGAGCTTCACAATAAGCACAACCATGGAGACTAGCCATACAAAAACAAGCATACTGGACTTTAGAAGGGCTGACTTTGGCAAAATGGGTGAATACCTGAGGAATACACTGGCAAATGGCCAAAAAGGAGGGGGTGGAAGAACAATGGAGAAAAATCAAAACTGCCATCATAGAGGCAACAAGCCTTTGTGTGAAACAGATTAAGAAAAAACAGTGGAGTAAAAAACCACTATAGTTCTCAAAAGAGGTGGCAGGGAAGGTTAAGGAGAAAAAGGCCACATTCAAAAAGTATGAGGAATCACAGAAGGAGCACGACAGGGAACAGTATCAATTAAAGCAGCAAGAAGTGGGGAAGGCAGTCAGAATAGCAAAAGCCCAAACTGAGGAAAAAATACCCAATTCAGTTAAGAAGGGGGATAAAACCTTTTATAGGTACATTAGGGAGCATAGAAAGGTTAAGGGAGGAATAGTGAAGATTAATAAGGGAGCGGAGAGGTGGGCAGAGGGAGACAGTGAAAAGGCAGAGATACTGAATGAATACTTTTGCTCAGTATTCACAAAAGAAGATAAGGAGGAGTTACCTAAACCAGACAATAGAAACACTCTGGGGAGGGGGGGTTGACACCAGTCCATTTACAGAAGAAAGAGTCCTGAAAGAACTCCTAAAACTCAAGGTGGACAAAGCAATGGGGCCTGATGGGATTCACCCCAGAATCCTAAAAGAACTAAGGGAGGACCTAGTGACACCACTGACCACACTTTTAACAAATCATGGGAGGATGGGTGGTACCTGAGGACTGGAGGAGGGCAGATGTGATTCCCCTACACAAAAGTGGGAGCAAGGCAGAAGCAGGAAACTACAGACCTGTAAGTTTGACCTCAGTGGTAGGGAAAATGATGGAATCACTTCTGAAAGAAAGAATTGTTGAGTACCTAGAGGCCAGTGGGCACAGGACCCAAAAGCAGCATGGATTTACAGCAGGAAGGTCATGTCAGATGAATCTAATAAATTTCTTTGACTGGGTGACCAAAGTAATAGACCAGGGAGGGCTGTGGATATGGCCTACCTAGACTTTAGTGAGGCATTTGACACAGTCCCACACAAAAGATTAATAATCAAGTTAACAGCCTGGAAGTGGGTCCCAGGGTGGCATCCTGCAGCAAACTGGCTGGAAAACAGGACACAGAAGGTAATAGTGAATGGAACACATTCTGAAGAAAGGGGATCACTAGTGGAGTACCTCAGGGCTCAGTACTGGGTCCAGTCCTCTTTAACATCTTTATAGGTGACATTGCAAAGGGTCTGGAGGGAAAGGTATGCCTCTTTGCAGATGACACAAAGATCTGTAACAGAGTTGATACACAAGGGGGGGGTAGAAAGGATGAGAAGGGACTTGGCATGATTGGTGGAATGATCAGACATATGGCAACTTAGATTCAGTGCAAAGAAGTGCAAAGTAATGCAACTGGGAAGCAAAAACCCAGGAGAAGAGTACACAATAGCAGGGGATGAACTAACAACAACAAAAATTGAAAGGGACCTATGGGTAGTCATATCAGATAATCTAAAGGTTGTTAAGCAATGTGAGAAGTCAGCAAGGAGATCCAGGGGGATACTGGGATGCGTAGGAAGGGGCATCACAAGTAGAAAAATGGAAGTGGTTATCCCTCTGTACAGACAGCTGGTGAGACCCCATCTGGAGTACTGTGTGCAGTTTTGGAGACCTTGTCTATGCAAGGACATAGACAGGATGGAAACAGTCCAGAGGAGGGCAACTAAAATGGAGCAGGGTCTGCATCAGAAACCATATGAAGAGAGACTGAGAGAGATTAATATGTATACCCTTGATGAAAGGAGGGACAGGGGGGACATGATAGAAACATTCAAGTACCTGAAGGGAATCAACAAAGTCCAGGAGGGTAGTATCTTTCAGAAAAAGAGATGTGTAAGAACAAGGGGGCACAATTTAAAGATAGAGGGGGGATGGCTCAGGGGTAATGTGAGGAAATATTTTTTCAGAGAGAGAGTGGTGGATGCAAGGAACCGCCTTCCTGGGGAGGTTGTTGGGTTTGAAACAGTGGGGGAATTCAAACATGCATGGGACAGAAATAAGGCAATTGTAGTGGGTAGTGGCAGGAAGTAGGCTGTTGATTAACTAGAATCTGCAGCTTATCCAGTAGGTAGGGAAATGGACAGACTGGGTGGGCCAAGTGGTCCTTATCTGCTGTCAAAGTCTATGTTTCTACGTTTCTATGTTAAATGACAACTTACCAATAAAATAGGCAGAACACCTTAGAAGAAGAACAAAGCTTTCGGACACAAGGTATACAAGAACAAAACTGATCCAATGGCAGATTGCACATACAGACCGTCTAAAAGACAAATACATGCATTATAGTCAGCAACTGGGGTAAAAGTTATTGACAATGATAATATTATGTTGGTATTTGAACAACATATTTTCCAACAATTTGGCACACCAATCATGGAAAATGAATATATGAAACACTTTTCACAGGCAATACAAATACTACATTTAGAGAAAGAACAGACCATGCCTTTAATTGAAAAATTTACCAACTTAGAAATAGATTTGGTTATAAAATCACTTAAGAATGGAATATCACCAGGGTCTGATGGTCTACACAAGGAATTATACAAAATCTTAGGGGAACTTATGCCACAGGACATAGTGGAACTCTATAATTCGTTTTTGTTAGAGGACAGGATTATATACTGCAAGTATGAAGGCTTAATGGTATTTTCATATGAAAAGGGTAATACAACAGATATCAATAAAAATACAGATTTTAAAATTTTTACAAAATTATTAAGTAGATGATTATCAGCTGTACTGGAGATTTCAATACACCCATCCCAATTTTGTTCTGTGCCAGGTAGGAAACTTACAGACACACTGGTACTTTTAAGAGAAGTGATGGATAAGGGTGCACAAGGCTCCATCTCAAGTTATGTAATGAGCTTTGATCAAGTTAAAGCTTTTGATAGGGTGCCACATGACTTTCTTTGGCTATGCCTAGAAGCTTATGGACTCCCCTCACTGTTCATTCATTGGATAAGAATGTGTCATGCATTAGTATATGTATGCCCTTATGACAATGGCAGGGTGGGGCAGAGATGTTCAGTGGAGGTAGGAGTGTGACAGAGGTGTCCGCTCAGCCCTCTTCTTTATATATTTATAATAGATTCAGTCATCAGACTTATTCAAGCCTCACCTAGATTACAAGGTATATCCTAATTGGGTACTCTGGAATTAAAAGGTATAGTGTATGCAGATGACCTATGTCTGTTAGTTAATGATGTCATCTCAGGACAAACTGCATATGGATTATTACAAACTGTATCAGGGGTACTAGGTACTGGAATCTATGTGGAAAAAGGATTTGCCTGAATCTGCAGGGGTCTGGACAGCCAGAACCCAACATTGATGACTTAGTTGTAACAACAACTCCTCATAAAATGTTAGGAGTTTACTTTGGGCCAGGGTATATGGCCAAATATAATTGGGACATGTGTTTGGCAGTAGGTTAAGGGAAAATAAATTGGTGGAATAGTTGACATATGGGAAAACTTAAGTGTGCATTTATGATAAAACATTTTTTATTACCTATCTTTTTATTTTTGAGTTATATTTCTCCTGTCCCTAAAAATTTAGAAACTTCATTATTAGGGTACTTTTTTTCATGTTTTTGGGGCAGCCAATTGAATCCAGTTAAACAGAATATCTTATACAAAGATATTAAAGATAGAGGGGATGCCTAACCCTATTGTGTTTTATTTTACAGTTTTTGTCACAACAAATATATTACTGATACTGAAAGGTCAAACTAGAATTTGGGTGGCTTGGGTTAAAGCTACTGTAACCGACATATTTATGGAATGGGAGTCAAATAGTTTTCTACATAAAAATAAAAGAAAGCCAGCTTTGTCAAGCATGTGGATGGACATTTCTGATTACATTAAAAAGTGAGGATTGTTATGTATATATTGAAGTTATTAATATAACAAGGAAGCAATTATACATGAATATTATACATAATAATTGTATGGTGTATCCATTCTGCCAATTTTCAAAGGTAGATCAAGAAAAAATAAGGAAATTATTATTGGACCCAAGAATCCCTGATAAAATATGGGATATTATTTGGTTGGGAGTACACTGGAAAATCAATACCAAAGGGAATCAAAAGCACAAGGAATTATCAGAACGATATTGCCCTAGAAGTATATGTGTCATGCAAATTGAGACAATGAATCATCTATTCTTACATTGTCCATTTATCATTAAATGCTGGGATTTAGTAAAAGAAAGATGGAAAACATCTATGTTTAGGAATTTAACTCCTGAAATATTGTATTTTGGCATTTATCCACCAACATGGAATCACTATTATGATAGCAGTTTAAGACTTATTCTCACATATTATTTATATTGGATATGGCAGATTATATGCTGTTTTGTTTTTACAACAACAATTGACACCAGTAGCTTTATTTCACGTTATAGTACAAGAATTACAACAGAAAAAGAATACAGGAAAACAGACATTAGATAGTGTGCAATGGGGGTAAATACTGGTGGGAAATCCAATGGTTTTGAAAGGATGTAGTGCTGTCTGAGTTTTAATATACAAATGCTGTTGAAAGTTTCTTTGTTTTTTTGGCTTAGGAAATGATTATTAGTTATATTAAATTTTATGAATATCTTTCGGGTTTGAATTTTTGATTATTTTCATGATTATCTTATTTGGGGGGAGCACTGGTAGGATGCATGTTTATAATATTTATTTTCTTGAATGTAGATTGATTTATGTATTTTTTTCATGTGACTTTAACATGTATTGTGATATTATTTTGAATTTCTGAAGAAATAATAAAAAATTCCCCTGCTCTTTTTGAAAAGTGCCATGGGATGTTTAACATCCACCTGAACTACCACTAAAACAGATAGATGGGACCTCGGTTTAATGCCTCATATGAAAAACAGAAGGAAATTAGGTTCCAATATAAGGAGAATAATACATATTCTAAATCTAGGAAAATCATAGGATGCCATGATTGTTATACTCGATGTAGAGAAAGCCTTCAAATAAAGTCTGTGTTTTCACAATCTTTGAAAAATTTGGATTTTGTCCTAAATATATTAACTGGCTAAAAGTCTTATATAAGCCTCCCAAAGCAATAGCACATACAAATAGAAATCTATCACCATTTTTCCAACTATCTAGAGGTATTAGGCAGGGATGTTCCTGATCACCTTTACTCTTTGTACTGTGTAATGAACCTTTAACAATAGCTATTAGATATAGTAATAATATAAAAAGAATACTCACTGGCCAGCAAAAACATCAAATTAGTCTGTATACTGTTAACACGCTTCTATATTAAGCAGACCACATACATCATTTTAGTAAGGACTGCCAACCACTTCTGATTGCAATTGAAAGAGATCTAGAAAACTTGATAAAATTTCTTCTGAAATGCATTGGTAGGTATAATGTGATTAAAATGAATATTCTTACAAGGGTCCTATTCCTTTTTCAGTCACTGCCAATAGCAGTAGGAAAAAAAATATGTGGCATACTTGCTAAGTTTCTGTAGAAAGACAAAACACCTCACCTACAGTACAGGGGTAGGTCTTAAAAAACTGTGGCTGAGAAAGGACATTGGAGGCTTGGGACAATCAAACTTCAGATGGTACTTTTTGGCTTCTCAACTCTCTCAGTATCAAGATTGGTTTATTGATTCTTATTCCATAAACAAAGTGATTGAGCAAGAGTTCCATAACTATAGTAATATTAAAAGCATTTTCTATTCAGGCTACTTTAACAGACAATGGAAAGCATACCCTACTTTACTTGCAATGCAAACTACAAGTGCTAGTAGAAAATAATTTTACAAACTTATTCAACGCACCCATCAAATTTTCCATCTCACTCCTATATATCGAAATTTTAATTTAAACCATTATATTAAGACAATGGTTTTTCATTATGGGAAACCTTAGGTACAAAGACAATACAAGATGTGATGGACCAAACTACTTTCCTTTCCTTTACAACAACTGCAGGAGAAATATAATTTGCTAAGGCATCAAATATTTAGATATTTATAGCTGAGATAGTACAGTATATAACCTCTATTACTGGGTGTATAGGAAAACCACAAGTTATAAATATTCTAGAAAAGCATAATTTAGAAGTAAAGACAGTGTCAGTTATTGATACCTATTATTTAAACCTCACAACTATCTTTTCATCAGCTAAAAAGGAAATGGGGCCAACACTTAGGGCCAGATATTCAAAACTTTGCGCTGGGCAAAAACCATTTGCGCAAGTTAAGCGCGGGATTAGCGCGGGTCTGCCATATTCAAAAGGCCAAATAGCGCAGGCAAACTGCATTAGCGCCGGGCAAAATTATAATGTATGCAAGGGGCAAACTGACATGAATACAGGCGCAATGCTATATTCAGCGACTAAGCGCGCGCTAAGTGGTTTTGCCGACTTAGCGCGACACTTAGCAGCGGTGCACATTACACGCCCAGGAAAAGCTGGTCTTAATCCTGGGCAATCAGCTTTGCGACATTATGGCTTTTGCGCCGGCGTTGACAGGTTTAGCGCGGTTTTATGCGACCCAACAAATAAATATGACACATAGATAAAGCCAAACATAGAGGAAGATGCTGCTAACTGATGGCATCACAATGATGCCATCATCTGCCACCAGTCCCAGCCATGCCAGGCAGTAAGTGGTGACCCTGCCACCAGTGGACAGCACGGCATTGTGGCCATACAGCACACACCTGTGGACCACACTTCCGTGGACACCAACAGATGCCAGCACACACATGCAGCACTGTGGGCATGGAGGATGTTGAGGGGAGCATGTATGGGTGGCGAGGCTGTGCTACGGACCAGGTGTGGCCACAAGGCTGGGACACATCATGCAGTGTACATGGGTCAGTATTGGGAATACCCCAACACCAGTGTGCCTTTCGGATAATATATGCCCCCCCGGCCATATACCTCACAGCTGTACAACTGCCATAGCACACAAAGCCAGAAATGTACATGTTACTGTGAGCATCCATGCCACAGGTGCAGCATCTGTGGGTCACACAACAGCGTAACAGTAATGTCCAGTGTCAGAAAACATCCGCAGGCTGGGCCGCTCACTGTGTATAGTGCAGTCATCATCACTGCCCTACACACCATAGGCATTGCTGTAGTCCACACACTACTGGCCCCTTGCTACTGTAGTTTCTGCTGTGCACTGTAGCATGCCCTACAATGTGACAGTGGCATGCAGCACCATCACCACCTGTGCCTATGGTGTCCTGTCCCTGGGGTATAATATGCTATGCTATGCTGTATTGTTTACATGTAGCCTGCAGCTATCATCATGCACTTCAGACTGACCTACAGGTGGAGCTGCGGTTGGACCTGGTCAGCCCCTGTACTTCCAGACTGACCTCACAGGTGGCTCTGTGGGACTCTGCAGTAACGCTGGGCAAACTGCATGCAAATCAGGGTATAATGAGATACTAATCCAGTTGTTTGCCCAGAGACTAAGTAAGTAGGCTCATTTGCATAGCACTTTGAATACTGCTTTATTTAGCCCGGGCAAGCGTGTTTGCTCGGGCTAACTGACAACTCAGCGCTAATGCGCGCTAATGTGTTAAGCATGGCGCTATGATGCAGGGAATATTATACAGTTTTGATCACTGTTCTTTCACATCTGCTGCTTCCTGCAGCTGTACTGAGTCCATGCATTTGCTGGCACACATTGGCCACGTAGTTCGTCTGTACCTGCCCTCATGTTGCTGTGTACTGTGTTGTTGTTGTGGGTTGCACTTCCTGGTTGCTTTATTCAGTGCTGTCTTATTCCAGGGCTATTTTTGCCCTGCACTCCCAGCCCAGTTTGCATGGCCTCATTACCATGCCATATTCGGAAGCTGTTTGCCCTGGGCTATTCCTTTTGAATATAGCGTGCTCTGTGCTCCGGGCTAAGTTTGCCCGCTGGGCAGTGCTAATTTTGCCCCGGGGCAAAGTTTTGAATATCTGGCCGTTAGACTTTAATATCAATGAAACATTACGGTAAAACATCACCACTTTTCTTTTCTTTGAATTTCAATGGTCCAAATTACAACAGATATAGTTTAACATTTTTCACAGAATTTATTCTCCACCTACTAGACTAAATCAAATGAATATTACTATCAGTGCTAGATGCTCCAGATGCCTAGACAATCCAGGCTCACTTATCCATATGTTTCTTAATTGTAAAAAACAGACTTATTTTTGGGATCAAATTCTTTTTACATTAGACAAAAGCTACAAGCATTAAGTGAAAAAAAAAAATGTGATGGTTATTTTTCTGGGGTTACATCAAGGAGATTTAAGTTGCTAAAGAAATCAAGAAAAACTCTTATTTAGGTTGCATTATTGCAAAAAAGGTGTATTTTAATGTCCTGGAAGTAGTCGAGTCCCCCTAGTTTTAACACATGGCTAAATCTAATGATCGATCTCTACAAAATAGAAAAGATACACTACTATTTGAATCACAAAGATTATTTTGATCAAATCTGGGTGAACTTTATCACTAATGCTTTACTTCAAAAAATAGCACAGCCAGTTCTTTGTCAGGGTCTGCCTTGCTGTTCTGTCCCTATACCATTAGTTAATTTTAATTTTGTGAGATCATTACCAATTCAGTGTATGCCTTTTTATTTCTGATTATATTCATATGCCATTTATATTTATTGCTATTTAATTGCTTACTTACTTTTTTTTTCTCTCTCTTTGATGTAGTGTGGTACTTCTAATTTACTGTGCTGTTAAGTTTTCAGTCTCCCCATAATAAAGATATGTTGGGGAAAAAAGTGAATGAAGTCTTCAATGACCCTGAAATACTGTTGTTCCACAGCTTGTGTTTACAATATGAGCAAAGGTTGTTACAGTTAAGCAGCATAATCAAAATGTCCTTGTTGAATGCAATGTACAAGGTGTAAGATATTAAGTCTGATTACAAATAATATAATGTACCCACAACACCTGCACCTCAGATCCCTCTGAAACTGTTGTGCCTTTGTATGGTCTAGACTGCACCATACCTATGATTTACTTCCCAATAAGATTAGAAATCTAGGATACTCCTATAAACACTGACTAAATAATGTTATGTTGCCCTCCTACTTACAGTTAGCTACATGGAGAACATAGAATCACAGAAACCAATACATACAACATATGTTAAACATTTTCTAACATGAAAGGTCTCATGGTCTAGCATGTCTTCCCAGTGTAGAGTAACATACACTTTAGGGTTTCATGTCACTCTGTCTCCCCTCCCCTGTCACCAGTACTGGTCACCTTAGCTTATCCCATCCCCATCCCCTTAAAGCTCCCTACAGATTTTGCACTAACAACCTCTTTTGGCAGCTTTTTTCACCCTTCCACCTCTATCTCCATGAAATAATATTTCCTGATGTACCTCCTGGATTTGTCCCCTGCCAATCTGTAGCCATTTTTTCTCTTGTATTCTTGTTCTGACAGGGTCAAAATAATTCAGTTATGTCACACTATTGATACCTTTTAAAGGTCTTGATCATATTCCCTCTCCCACTCATTTTCTCTAGAGAGTTCATATTCAAGTTCTTTAGCCAATGTTTATACATCTACCTCTGCTGCCTCTGAATCATCCTGGCTGCTTTTCTTTGCACCATCTCTAACTGGTTTATGTTTTACCTGAGATAAGAGTTCCAGAACAGGTCACAGTATTCAAGGTGCAGTAACACCAGGGATAAGTACAATCATAGAATAAAGTTATTCTCTCTGCTTGTTAACCCCATGCCTAAGAAAGCCATTATCTTGTTTGCCTTACCCAGTGCTTTACTACTTTGTGTAGAAGGCTTTAGGGTGCTTCTAATTACTATTTCTAGATATTTGTCTTCCTCCATCACTATGATGATGACACAGCCCATCTGTACTCATCTACTGGGCTCCCTACATGCATAACCATGCACTTCTGGGCATAAAAGTCCAACTGACAAACCTAAGACTTCTCTTTCTAGATTTCTTTCAGATCTTCTTTAAGATAATTGATTTTCTGTTCTGTGTCAACTGTACTGCAGTGCTTAGTGTCCACAAATAGACACATATTCCCTTATCTTGATGCCATCCACTATGTCACTGTTAAACTTGTTGAACAGCATTGATCCAAGTTCTTAGTCCTGCAATGTCCCAATTGTGACATCCTCATCAGTAATTGCTCCCCATCAATTACTACTCTCTGTGTTCTTTCTCCTAACCAATTACACCTACTTTATCTTGTCCCCCATCCCAATATATCCATCTTCCTGATCAATCACTTGTGTGAGAGTGAGTAAAATGCCTTGTTGAAGTCCATGTACCACATGTCCGTTGCCTGGCTCCATCCAGGACCTCTGTGACCTAGTCAAATAAATCAATTACATTTGTTTAATATGACCTACATGCTACAAACCAATGCTGTCTGCTACCCTATAGACCATTAGCCTTATAAATTTCTACAAACCTTTCTTTAAGAATGATTGCCAATGACTGGACTTGCCAATGATTCAGGTTAATCTGACTGGCTGTAGTTCCAACCTCATCCTTGGCACTGATATTTTGTAGGGAATCAATAGCCATAGTCTACCAATCTCTAAGTACCTCACAAATCAAGGGAGATGATATAAAGGTCACTGTGCTGCCACAATGTGGGACAGTTTCCTCAGGCCCCTTGGGTGCATTCCATGTAGCCCAGGAGGTTTGCTCACCTTCAGGGAACAATCCAAGCTCATTTTAGACCAAGCAACAGACACTCCTCAACACCAATCGCCAAGGATTTATTAGTGCATGAATAAACATCAAAACTCTTTCTCCCAAAGATTGACCTGCTGTGCAGATTGATCACCCAACAGAACCCTGGCATTTAAACAACTACTGAAACCTGATTAAATCCCAAGATCTCCAGCAGCAGCATTTCTATTCCTAGATAGTCAATCATCTGGCATGACAGACCATCAGCTAATTGAGGTGGCCTAACCTTGTTTATATCAAAGCATATTTAAATTCATCCAAGCCAAACAACTCTAAAATCCAGATCAATGCCAGAAACTCTCCCCATAAAAATCCTACTAGGTAACAACAATCTCTATATACTGTACATTGCCTCTACTGGCTTCCTAGCACCCCAAAATCATTGTTACTCCAACTGGAGGTCTGCCTTTCTTCAGGTCACCAGAAGAAAGAGATTCAGAGCATAAGGGACTTTAATATCAACTGGCATGCTTCAGCTGTGGAGTGGATTGACTGAACAAAATTCATTTCACTCTCCATTACTCACCTCTGTCACATCTCAGAAAGGACATAGACAGTGTAGAGGCAGTCCAGAGGAAGGCAACTAAAATGATGCAGGGGTTGCATCAAAAGCCCTATGAGGAAAGAATGTGGGATCTCAACATGTACATCCTAAATGAGAGGACAGCAACAGGAGACAAGATAGAGACCAACAATGACCTAATGGGGGTGAACAAAGTATAAGAGGGGAGTCTCTTTTTAATGAGAATAGGTACCAAGACTAGAGGGCATGCAATGAAGCTGGAAGGGTGGAAGTGTAACAGGATGTGAGGTAGTATTACTTCACTGAATGAGTGGTGGATGCCTGGAATAGATTGTCAGTTGAAGTAGGGGAGGTGCAAACAGTATGGGGCTTAAATTATTCATGGTATCGACATACCAGAATATTAGTCATTAAGGCAAGGAGGAGGGAGGGTCACCAGAGACCATTTAGTGTCTGTAGAGACAGACTAGGCAGAGACCACCTTGGCAGATTGGGCGGGCTAAGCAATTCTTTTCTGCTGACAAATTCTGTGTTTCTGTGTTATATGTACAACTACCTTCACAGCCCATGTACATGCTAACTTTCGCACACTGCCCTTCTCCTAATCTTTCCCAATTTCTCATCAATTTTATCTGGTCCTATATCTTGTCTAACTGAACCTGTTCATCAGTTCTTCTCATTTGGGCAAATATATCATGTGCAGTTGCTTTACTTTGCATTATATGTATTGTATTTATAGTTCACTGTGTATATTGTACAGTAAGATTATAACTTTTGCTTCATGTTAGTGAAACTATTTTTAGCCACTGTAACTTTTACTTAAGTTCAGCATGTAATCACTCTGCTGCTTTACTCAGATTCCTCCCCCAACGCCCAATCAAAATAGGTGCAACACTTAAATGTGACTTTCCTGGGGTGCAACATTAAAAACTAATAAGTGAATTATTTTCCTTAGAGAGAGTTTTATAACTGTCATACATATAGAAACATAAAACTAAATCAGCCAACATTTATTAATACACTTGTATAATATTTAAAGTGCAGGTAACACCTTCAGCAGAACTTTAACAAAATATAACATGCAAACAAAGTTCAACATGTATTTTACATTAGCTCAGTATTTCTCCTTCCCATTATTTATTAGTAAGGTCATTTGTATGAAAACATGATCTTTGTTCTTTGAAGATTTAATCTGTTCTGTTGTTTTCTCCCTACCTGATGTAATAATGCATCAATTGTGACATCACAGTTACTCCCATGGCAACAGATGGTGATGTCACAACAGAAGATTATGTCTTGAAGTAGGGAATAAGTTGCAGAGGCAGATGAATTCTAAGGGATAAAGATAATGTATTCTTTCAAATTTCCTCAGTAAAAAACAACAGGGATGAGAAGTCTATAGAATATATATATGTAATGCAAGCTGAATTGTACTTAAATGTTGTGTTTTTCAAATATTTATTTGAGGCATCAGCAGCTTTTTAAGGAGTACGGTTGACATTCTATGTACTTCTGTTTATGTGGGAATCCTTTCTCCTTTGTAGGATGAATCTTTTATTAGACAACTGTGTTGCACTCTGGAACAATAAAGCAGACACTGTTTCTTAGAGAAACTCACGGTGGTGTATATTATTCTGTAACAGTACTGGAGCATCATTTTCTGAAAACAGGTGAGTTTCAAGTTTTACCAAGGTTGCAGAGTATCCAGCTCTCCCAAAGCCATCTACAGTACAAACCCTCATCCCAAACAGAATATTCATAATTTATAAAATGGGGTAGGAAAAATCATGCTTCCTGATTGGTGGAGAAGTTTCCAGAGTAGTGCAGTTCAGGAACAGCAACACTAGGACAAGAAAAGAAGATATTTATGTAATCATTTATTTAGCATATTTAAAGAAATAATATGCCATTTTACATAAATGTTCTTGAATAATCCAGCTGTTTTGTTGTCATTTAGAAATAGCTTGACTCTTAATGCAGGTTATGTATTAGTTTAGCGTTAATACGTCTTCCAGCTTTTTGAAAATAGATTAGTTATGATTTTTTTTAAATAATGGGATTGTTTTAGTATTACAAATAAATGTTATACTTGCACTGTGTCACTTTAAAATGGGCTTTACTATATAATGGAATCAAATAGAAAAATTGTAAGAATGGGGACATGGATTGAGGTAGCAATACAAATGTTACATTTAAAATAAAAAAAAACAATGAGCTGTCTAATTATATTGGTTAACATTGTCACTTAAGGCTAGCATGGAAATGTAATCCTTTGAGCTACTATGATTTTAGAAAAGCAAATAGAAATCAATAGTACAGTGGTGATTGCACTTCATTGCTAGTGCCCTTTACCACTTGTTCAATCAGGGATTGACAGCTGCCAGAATTCATTACAGCCCTTCATTAATTGGGCTTGTCCGCATGTTTTTTTGGTAGCACATCAGACAATAAACATTTGCCACAAAGCATTGTGTTTTCACTGTCCCTAAGGAAGAAGAAGTGAGCTTCGAAATACTGGAGGTTTTTATTTTCTGTCATCATTTTTTCTAGCAGAATGGTGTGGTCCCAATAGCCCCCATGCCATTTCCTCTAAATAAACCCACAGACTCAGGCCTTTGAGAAATGGCTGCAGCCATATGTTTATTATACATGTTATATTACTGGAGTAGCATGCACGGCTGTAAGAATTTGCAGACACCTCTGGCCCTTACAGGTAGCACGTCAGTACATCGACAATGTTACAGTGAACACCACCACAGTGACAAATCATGCCAGGTTACTGTGGTGGTACGCTGTATGCTGACACAGAGACTCCTGGTGTTTTGCCCCACCCCAAACCAACTCCGATTTGGAGTTGATCAATTAGAGATGAGGGGTGCAGGGGGCACAGATCCCCATATGGGGGGGTGCGGGGTGCATAGCCCCCTGCAAAAAACACTTTTTCCCGACAGGAACACTGACAACAGTCGGCATTGTTCCTGTCACTGTTCAGAATGTCGACAACATTGTTGTTGATATTCTGCCATGGAACTACCCTTACACATGCCTTTCATGGAAGGCGAACCTCAGTGTAGATCATATGAACATATGAATCTGCCAGCAGAAACAGGCCTCATGGTCTATCAAGTCTGCTCGAGTGTGCAGCTAGCACCCCAAAAATGCAGCTGTCCCACCCCCTCCCACCTCTGAAGAATTCTCAGAACTGTTTGCCCAGAGCCCCCCATGTCCTGTCCCATGCCCTTTTGAAATTGTCCAGTATCCTGCGGATACCATCTCCTCTGGTTGTGTTCCATTTCAACACCACTCTGTCCATGAAATAATGCCTCCTCATCTGTCTCCTAAATCTACTCCCTCCAATCTTAACCCATACCCTCTTGTGTCTCTTCCCTTCCCTTCCTCAGCCTAAATAACCAATCTGTGTCAGATTTGTTCAACCCCTTTAAGTACTTGAACGTTTCAATCCTATCCCCTGATCCATTCTCTCCTCCAGGGTGTACAAACTCAGGTCTCTCAATCTGTCCTCATAGGACTTGCCTTCCATCCCCCGTATCATTTTTGTCACCCTACACTGCACCTCCTCTAGCAGCCTGATATCCTTCTTCAGATACAGATGCCAATACTGCACCCAGTACTCCAAGTGTGGCCTGCCTAAGGACCTGTAATGGGGCAGGGTCACATCCCTATGTCTGTATGAGAATCTTCTTGCAATACACCCCAGCGTCTTGTTAGCCTGAGCTGCAGCCTTTCTGCACTCTGCAGAGTTGTTCATGCTCACCTTTACTAGCACCCCTAGGTCATTCTCTTCCTCGGTGGCACCCAGCCACATCCCACCCAGCCAATATTCCCTCCTTGGGTTCTTCACCCAGAAGTGCATATCTGCTCTTCTTCACATTGAAGCCCAATATTCACTTCGCTGACCATTCCTCCAGTTTGGTTAGGTCCCCCTGTAGCTCCTGCCACCCATGTACACCATCTACTAGGTTCCCCATCTTGGTACCAGCAGCGTACAGGCTGACCCTGCTCCTAAGTCCATGTGAGATATCTGATATGAACAGCCCAATCAACACCACTGGCCTAGGGGATGAGAGTTCTCCCACCACCACCACCAGTTGCTGCCTCCCCTTCAGCCAGTTCATGATCCAGTCAATCATCTTTGTCCCAACCCCACATATTTCAGCTCCCCTCCCAGCCCCCCATGAGGCACTGAATCAAAGGCCTTGCTGAAACTGAAATACAGGACATCCACTGTGTGGACCCTGTCCAGCTCCCTTGTTACCCAGTCATAGTATTCTATCAGGTTGGTCTGGCATGATCTCCCTGAGATGAATCCAAGCTGCTGCACATTCTGGAGCCCAATAACCTCCAGAAAGATCACCAATTTTTCCTGCGGGATCACTTCCATAAGTTTACCTACTATGGAAGTGAGACTAACAGGTCTGTAGTTGCCTGGCTCATCCTTTGGACTGCTTTTGTGCATAGGAACAACATGAGCCATCCTCCGATCCTGTGGTACACATCCTGTGTCCAGGGAGGTGTTGAACAGGTCTGCCAGTGGCTCAGCCAACACCTCCACCATCTCCCTCAACACCCTGGGGTGAATGCCATCAGGACCTGGTACCTCATCCACCCTTAGTGCCTTCAGACCCTCCTGTACCCTGTTCTCTGTAATCATCCCATCAGTCAACCCTTCCCCTGTCCACACCCTCCCAGCCCACAGAGGTAGTAGACCACCCTCCTTCTTCATGAACACAGAGCAGAAGTATTCATTCAGTGCTTCTGCTTGTTCTGCTTGTTCTGCCTCCTTCTCCACCCACACCCCTTCCTTCTTGATCCTCACTATCTTGTCCTTGCAGCTCCTTTTTCCCCCTTTACGTATCTCAAAATGTCCTTCTCTCCACCCCAATGCCTTGAGCCAGTCATAGCTCTCTGGAGGACTTGGCCACTCTTACTAGTTTGGTTACCTCCTTGGACCTCCTGGCATACATCTCCTTGTCTTCCCCCCTCCCAGTCCTCTTGAATCTCTGAAAAGCACTTTCTTAGCCTTCACCCCCACCAACACCTTCCTGCTCAGTCAACATGGCTTCTTAGCCCTGCTCCTCTTGCTCAGAGTCCTGGTGCATGCTTAAGTAGCCTCCCTCAGACCAAGTTTGAGGATATATCACTTCTATTGTGCATCCATCCCCAGCCTAATCCCCTTGAGGCACCCCTTCATGATTTCCCACATCTTCCAAAGTCACCCTTCTGAAGTCCACCACTCTTGTCTCTGAACCTACAGACTCCCTGCTCAGGCTGAGTGTGAACCACACTGATTGGTGGTCACTCCCAGCTAGTGGGTCCTCCACCCTTAGTTCCCTCACCGCCTCCCCATTTGATAGTACCACATCCAGTATATTACCTAGCCAAGTAAGCTCACTAACCATCTGCTCCAGAAGACTATCCTGGAATGCATCCAGAAGTACCTGTTCCCTGACACTAGAAATGGCTGGGGTTCCCCAATCCACTACAGGTAGATTGAAGTCTCCCATGATCACCACACTCCCTTTTCTACATACCCACTGAATCTGCTCCTGTAACTCCCTATCCAACTCCTCAGACTGAGCAGGCTGTCTATATACAACCCCCAGTCTCAGTTTTCTACCTCTAGAATCCAGTAACTGCATCTATAGTGCCTCTGTCCTCCCCTCCTCCCCCTCATCCCTTCTGCATCAAATCCCATCCCTTACTTAAATAGCCACCCCTCTCTCTCTCCCCCAACCCTCTATCCTTCCTATATATTCTGTACTCTGGGATCACCAGATCCCAGTCCTGGTGTTGAGTGGCCCAGGTCTCCATGATGGCCACAACGTACACCATCCCTTCAGCTAAGAAAGCCTGTAGCTCAGCTGTTTTGTTACACAGGCTTCTCACATTCAGTGAGACCACCCTCCACCCAGTTCCCTCCTTCTCCCTACCCCGTGCCCCCCCAACCTGACCCCTCCCCTCCGGTCCTCCCCTGTAGCCCACACTGTTGTCATGTGGGGGTCAGCTCATTTGGCTCCCCTATCTGGCAACCTTGCATACTAGCTGCACAATTGCCTCCCCCCTTCCTAGTTTAAAACCCCCATGGATGCTATGTATTCCTCCAGCTTACATTTCAAGACTCCCTGCCCTGCCCTGCTCAGGTGTAACCTAGCCTTTGTATACTGGTCACTGTTCTTCCATGTGTTCTCCTAATCTCCCACAAGCCCATAGCCCTGAGTACGAAACCACCTACCCAGCCATGAGTTGAACTCCACTATCATGTCCTTCCTCGCCCTGCTATCCCTGGATACTGGTAGTATTTCTGAGAAGGCCACTGAGCTTCCTACCTCCATACATAACTTCCCCAGTTCCTCAAATCTCTTCCTAACCAACTCTACTGTACTATCCCCCAGGCCATTAGTGCGTATGTGAGCCACCACATGAGGTTTCTCTCTTCTCCGCAACACACCTAATCAGAGACTGCCCCACCCTACCCACTGTCAAGCCCGGTACAGATTTACCCATATCTGACTGTGTCATTCTCCCCTTCCACCCCATCTGATCCTCTTCAGGATAGAGTCCCCTATCGCTACAACTCTGCCCCCTCTTCTCCCACAATTTACCTGTTCCTTTCTGCTAACCCCATCCCTCCCATGAGCATCCACCCTTTCCTGTCAATCAGCACTCATCCCCACCTCTGATTCCCACCAAACTGCTCTTCCTGCTATACTTACCACCTCTTCTTTATTAGCCAATGCACCATCTATGACCCCCCACCTCGCTACACACTCTTGCATCCCCTGGGTTGCATTTCCTCTCTGCCCTCTCCTTCCCTGCTCCTCCCTACCTGTTTTACCCTCTCCCGGTATCCTGCCCCTCCCCATCTGGACTGTTTTCCCCTGCATTCCCCTATCCTAATTCCCACCTGGCTCACGCTGGAGAGCCCCACCATCCTCATCCACCACTGACGTCAGTACCTATTACCTGAACCTGCCCCTTTATTATAGGCATTGTTCTGCTGCTATCTCAATACAGCCCCATATTGCTACTAGGTTTTCCCATCCCCTTCCCAACCTTCATAGACCCTACAGGCTCAGTTTCCCTGTATGACCGAGGGAGTGTCCAACATACTCCCACTCTTCCCCTCTCACCCCTCATTCTCCTTAACTGCTCTCCAGCCACTGGACCTCTGCCTCCAGATCCCCCAACTTGTGGCAAATGACCATTCCCATAACCTCCACAATGTGCCCATCCAGATGGTCACCCCACAGCCATTGCAGCTCACTAGTCTGTCTTCCCTGATTTCCCTTCTGCCCCCCTGTCCCCAGTACCAGCCCCCCTTCCCCTGGAACCAACCCCGACCTTTCTTCTTGTAACAGCAGCCTCTGTCCTGTTGCCCAAAACTTCCCCAACTCCACCTCCCCCAGACAGTTCCATGCCATCCACTCCACCCCCTTGGCCCCGAGACCTTGCTGTGACACAGCATAACTGACCCATCCCCCCAGCCTGCCTCTTGAGCCCTGTCATAGTCCCCAGGTGAATTAGTTATAGTTAACTGAATATCAGGTACAAATCAACCCTCCACTCAAAACAGTTTCGTTCAGCCCAACAGAATAATTACCCTTTAGGACAAATAACCCCACCTGTATATCTACAACAGTACCAACAGAGTAACTACCCCTTTGGGAACAATCAACCCCACCCAACACAGCTGCAATCAGTAGCACAGAGTATTAATCACCTCCCAGGACAGGTGCAATCAGCCCAACATAATTCTACCCTCTAGGAGCAAATAACCCACCCAAGACATCTATGAACAGCCCATTAGAGTATATACCCCTAGGAACAATCAACTCCACCCAATACAGCTGTCACAGAGTGTTCACCCCCTAGGACTCCAATTCCTTAGCAGCCACCGCTGACCCTTTTAGATGCACAGTTTCTTGAGTAGCAAGTTGCACAGTACCTTGAGTATGCTTCACTTCCCAGCCCTCAGTGTCCACTTTTTGTCCCTTTAAGATAGATGATCCTGCAGGCTTCCAGTCAGTCCGAAACCAAAGCACTCCTTGGTGTCCCCCTACAGGATACTCTGCCTCTGCTCTTCTCCTTATTGGTCCACCCCCATTGGGAGTGGTTCCTGCAGCCCATTTAACAATGGAGGTGGTGTGGGGCAGGAGGTGGGGAAAAATTCAAGCTGGGAGCCTCCTGCCCTCTCCGATTAGCTCCCAGCTGCTGCTGCTCCTGAAGGCCTGACAGTGCGGCCCCACTGCAGCTTTGTCTAGTTCAGCTGGGCCTAAGCAATTTATAGCCCAGCTGCTAGTTCAAAACTGCCTGCCTCTTCCTCTGGTTGGCCCAAAATTCAAGCTGGGAGCCTCCTGCCCTCTCTGATTGGCTCCCAGCTGCTGCTGTTCCTGAAGGCCTGCCAATGTGACACCACTCCCCGCTGGTCATCCTCCTTGCCACTGCTCTGCCGCTGCTTCCCTCCTGAGGCCTCCACTGTGGCCTCACTCCCCTCCACTCCACCTCCCAGCTTCCTTCTTGCAGTCCCGCCACCTGTAGCTGGTAACTGCTGGTGCAGGCACAGAAGTGAAGTGCAGCTTTGTCTAGTGCAGCTGGGCCTAAGCAATTTATAGCCCAGCTGCCAGTTCAAAACTGCCTGCCTCTTCCTCTAGTTGGCCCAAAATTCAAGTTCGGAGCCTTCTGCCCTATCTGATTGGCTCCCAGCTGCTACTGTTCCTGAAGGCCCACCAATGTGGTCCCACTCCCTGCTGGTCATCCTCCTCACCACTGCTTTGCTGCTGCTTCCTTCCTGAGGCCTCCACTGTTGCCTCACTCCCCTCTGCGCCACCTCCCGGCTTCCTTCTTGCAATCCCGCCACCTGTAGCTGGTAACTGCGGGTGCAGGCACAGAAGTGAATTGCAGCTTGGAGCAGATGTACATCATGGGTGGGCAACTGACCCCAAGAGAAGGGATGTCATGTGGACAATTAGCTAGCAACTGCCACTGTCTGGTACCACTGCCATTGCATGTTAGCCTGATGAGACTGGACCACGACCCCCCCTCCCACAAACTAGGGTCCAGGTCTTGCTGTCCTCCAGGCCTCATACTGTCCATAGATGATGAGCCCTTCAGGAGAATTTGATTCCTCCACCCTTTTCCCTGTATCATCATCTGTGATACTACAAAACTGTCATGGTACATGGCTGCAACATTTAAAACCTTCTTCTTGCTTGCTCTTTTATCCCTTTGGAGGAGTCAAAACTCCTGGAAAACCCTTTTCCAAGGGAAAATCCCCAACCCCTAGCATGTTCACCCCTATTGGGTCAACAGGTTCCCCGCCTGGACTGGCCTGGCCAGGCCACCTAACTGTGTTTTTATGAGGGTGGGTTGGGGGTGATCTGAAGAGGGACAAGAAAAGAGGAGGAATGTCTGGCATCAGTGCTTCTTTAACGCCTCTCTCTTTACCCTCGGATGATGGCCACCACCCTCTGGGCTGCCTCTGCTGTTCCTCCTTCTGGAATGATGACATGGTTTACCTACAACCCCGGGAGGAATCCTACCTGCCTAGTTTCACTTTCTAGGGGGAGTGGTCACAGACAAAAGGACTTCTGCTGCAGTTCTGTGGCAAACTTACTATTGTCTCAGTAGCAACCATGTCCCTTCCACAAATAAACACACAGACTCAAGTCTTGGAGAAATGGCCACAGCTATATGTTTATTTAACATGTTACATTATTGGAGTGGAACGCACAGCTGGGAGAATTTGCAGACACCTCTGGCCCCTATACTTGCCTTTGCTGGAAGGCCAACCCTAGCATGGGCCACGAAATAGCTGTACTGTACCTCCTGGGTTGGTACCCAACCCCAAGAGTGGGTAGATCATGTGGCTAAGTGGCTAGTGACTGCTCCTGTATGGTGCAACTATCCTTGTTAGCCTGATGAGGATGGACAGGTGACCACCACAAAACCAGGGCCCAGGTCTTGGGGTCCCCAGGGCCTCATGCTGACTGGAGACAATGATCCCTTTGGGAGAATTTGACTCCTCATCCAGTGTTTTCCCTCTGTAACTCTGTGCCATCAGTCTGAGATACTCCCAATCCACCACAGGACATATGAAGTCTTACCTACCAAGCTGTTCACTCCAATTGTGCTACCAAGACCTTGTGAAAGGAATCCGTCAGGAAATTCCATCCTTCGCCCTTCACACACAATCTTTTTTTTTTTTTTCTTTACGCCTCTTGCCGCCGTTAGCCCAAGTACTCAGCCCATTTCTACGCTTCCACCCCCCCCCCACATTGACCTTGGGATCCCCGGATACCCCGTGGCTTTCCCCCCACGGTGGGGCCGCGGCACTGGGGCGCATGCCGCGGTTCTCGGATTAGGTCCGGGAGCTGGCCTGGGGGGGCTAATTGAAGCTGTGATGGGCTTCATTGAGGGCCTCCGGCAGCTCTCCTTTTTTCCTGGAGGCGGGGACTTGCAATGACGCGCAGAGCGTCCTGCCCCGTCTCCACACAGAGCTTGGTGTCGGCAGTCATGTGCTTTTCCTGGCCTCCGCCAGGTCCGCAGACTCGGGACACCCCACCCTCCCAGAGAAGGAGGCAGTCCGTGGGGACGCTCTATCCTTCTCCCCGCCGCCCTCCAGCACCCGAGTCAGTTCCCGAACCTGGGTCGCCCGGCTTCGCAAGCGGAAATCCAACCGCTGCGCCGGCGGGCCGGCTTCCTTCACACATCATCTTGAGCATAAAGTCCCTGGCAGGAACTGTTAATGTCCTTGTGCTGAACCGCAGTTCCTCCACAGGCACCATGAAGGGTTGCATCTCTCTATTAATGTGAATGCATGCTACATTTAAAGCTTTGCAGTCCAGTGCATGCTGCCAGTGCTTATGTTGAATCAGGTGAGACCAGATGATCTTGATCTTAGGCCATCTCTCCTGTATGGAATGTAGGTCTCCCTTCATCATCAGGAGCAAGTTGATCAACTTCCAGACCCGAGGTCATTCTTTCCTAAATGGATGAGTAGAATGTCCAGTACTTGCCTCCGCCACCAACCTGGGGAGCAGTTCCTTCCAGAGCATGCCTCTCTTGCCCAACCATCAAAGCTGTGCCTTCTATGGTGGTATCACTGGGTTCTCCCCTCCTGGCTGTCCAGTCACTCTCTCTCTATGGCCTAATAGATGAAGGAATGACCACAGATTCATATACTGCTGGGGCCTTCCAGGGAACCTGGAACAGAACACAGCAAGATTATTAAAGCAAGTGCAGTCATATATTGCGAAAGAATATCTGGGACTTTCAGTGCTCTAAGGCCTGAGTCTTGCTATCCAATATCCCTTGACTCCAGGCAGTCATTGCTGCCCTGATTCTGAAGGAATGGATGGTCAGCTTCTAGGTGTTTAGTCCAGTGTGGCAGACCTGACAGGCAAACTTTAGATGCCCAAATATCTGCTACAGATCCTGCAGGGTTATCTTCTTAGCCACCACAACCTTGCTTAAGAGAGAACACTGTGCATCTAACTTGTCATGTGGCAAGCAGCATACCTGCTTCACTGCATCAATTTTGATACCCAGGAAGGTCATCACCATGCCTCAGCCTTCCTAACAGCCAAGGGTACTCTGAAGTAGCTGCACATTTCTATAAAAGTGCTCAGCATCTGGCCACAAACTGGTGAGCAAGCTGGTCCCACAATGAGAAAATAATCGGGGTAGTGAACAATGCTGTGGTTCCCTGATGCACTAAAGATACTCAAGCCTTCAAACAGTGTGCACGCCACTGCCCATCTCATAAGCATGCAACTGTCCACATAATACTTCCTCTCAACTTTCATCCCTAGCAGTTCTGGTCAGCTGGATGTACTGTCAGTAATCAGAAGGCCAATTCAATGTGACCTCTGCTAAGCAGGAATGAGGCCCTGCCATCTACACTACCACTAACACCTTACTGAACAACTTATGTTGATCTGATGTAAACTGGGATCAGTATGGTCATTAACTGAATCCCCCTCTGGATGAGACAGGTGGTTGATCATCCAGAATTTGCCCAGAGTCTTCTTGGGCAGCAGGCCTATTGGGGAACCCTGAGGTTAGGTGTCCCCCTCACCCTCCCCAGTTGCATCTCTTTTTCCAGTTTGTCCCATACCACTTGTGGATGGTCTCTGGCAGTCTTCAGGTTTTCCACCTCATACCCCTACTGAGGACCCATGTACAGGATTTTGAAGCCTGCAAAAAACTCTATGCTAACAGGGGGCATCCTTGTAGTCTGGGTACTGGTAAAGCCAGGGTTTAAGCCTGTCTGCCCTTACTGGGGTAGGCAGGTTTGTGTCCCTGCTTTTGCAGGCAGGAGATTGTCTCCCTTTGTGGGCTGTGAGGAGGTGTACTGCACAAGGGGATGCTGCTGCCCACAAGCGACACATTCATTCTGAAACCTGTAGCCGTTCCTGGTACAATTCCATTGATTATACATATTGCATATTTGGGAAGGGGATGCTGCAACCACTGTGGCTGAGTTGTTGTAACAGGCAACCAACTACCCATGTGGAGGACCCCCTGCCCTGCATTGCTTCCACCAAGAGGGGCACGTCCAATAGCCCCCACCTGAGTAATGCATTATTCTGCCTCCTCCACCTGAACTCTTCATCATACTTTAACCATGCCATTCTCCCTTTGTGCCTGTAAGTCAGCATGATTCTATTCAAATAATGGAACAAATCAGAATTATGTGATAATGGAGACCCCTAATGAGTGTTGACCAAAAAGAGTGAGAAAAAACACCCAACATTGACAGGGCAATGGACATTAGGGCGACTGTCCAAATAGTGACAGTCGCTTACTGCATCCAAAGAAAAAACACCATATGTATTTTTATTCAGGGGCTACACCTCCCCGTGACTGGGGGAAAGCCCCTCACTTCCCCCAAAACAAATATAATCAACTCCATGGGGGGAAGGCACGGACTTAGAAGAAAACAGAAAGAAAAACAACATTTTATATTTTGTCAGCCACTAGACCTGAACCCGGGTCACTGGCTCCGGGGCTGGTAGTGTACACCACTACGCTATATGGCCAGCTCAGCGGAGCTAGGCCAAGTATCATCCCATACCCTACTGTAGCAAGTGTAGCTCCCTGCTACACTCGCTCTTCAGGATATAGTGACTTTTTCCACCAGTCGTTCTACTTCCAAGCACTATTACTGAGTCGCTCATATTGAGTCGCTCAATAATAGGCACTCATATAGGGTACTACCAACAACTCTAACACTTGCTCTGGAGCCATTTGTATGGTAGTGCAAGTAAATACAATAAACCCCACTGGCTAATTATTGAAAGTGAGAGACATTCTCGTTATCTTCTTGTCTGAGTCCTCAACCTTATCTTTTTATCTTCCTGCTGTCCTGTCTGGTTGAGTAAGGAAAACATGCAGTAGCTACATAGTCCCAGTTTTGGACCTTGTGCATCGGGTAGAAACCCACTGGTTGCACTATGCTAACATAGTGACTGGGCCCACCCTCAGCTGTTGCTGGTGTTTGTGCCATGCTGGAACTTGCTGCTTCCATAGGCCCATGGTCTACCACCCCCCTTTTGCTGTCAACACTGGGCCAATACAGCAAACTCAATCATCAGGTCTATGATTTTGTCTAGCTTCTCATCCATGGTGGATCCTTTTCGGGGGAACCCCTGCTGCCTCTGTGCCAGGTCTGATGGGCCGTAGTGGCTGCCTCTGGTTCAGCTGTGGGCAGAGAGGAAGCCTCCTCCTCTCTGATAGTGGCATGCTCTCCCAGTGGGTCTGCTCCATCAGTTCCCCCCAGGCTCAGTTGGTGCAGTCGAATCCCATGGAACCCCTCTGAAAGCTCTACTTACCATGTCCCTAAATGGCTCCTCCAATATCTGACAAAACCTCACATTGCTCTTACCACCTTGAGTTGCCATGAGGATCTTCAGTAGGGGTGCTTCTGGTACTTTGGCTAGTCATTTGTTCTTTGCCATCACTCTGGTCTCTAGTGGAGTGCTGGTTCCCTTCTAAATGGTCCTCAAGCCATCAATGCCCTTTCTTCCTGTACATTTCACAAAGCTGTGCTTCCAGTGCTGCTGTCACTGCCTTCTCAGAGGGGTTTTCTTTTTGCTGGGCATTGTTCCACCTGCAATGGTAAAACTACTGCCCCCCCCCCAAAAGAAATGTGCATTAATATAGTTCATTCATGTCACCTGGGCACATGGGGGGGGAGTGTCTTGCCATGGCTGCCCAGCTTCTATTCCCACTTATTAATTTTTTGTTTTGTGGGGCCATTTTTCAAACTGAACCTCTTGTTGAGGTTGACCATAGAACTGGCCCTGCTGGCCCATGGGGGCACACCCTGCTGTTGTTGCAGCTGGTCACTGTGCATTTCATTTCATCCCTGGTCTTGTACCTTGACCACCTTATGTGGTCTACTGGGTCTGGACACGTTGTTACTACCTGCTATCCAATTCTTTATCCTTTCTTTTCTTTCATTTGATTGCCTCTAATCCACTGCAATTTAGAGAGGCACCTCTCTGTGGCACAGCATCTGCACCTCAAGCCTTGCCGTGACCATGGGAGTATCCTTCATATCTTCCTCATGTTTTTTTTAAATATCCTTCCTGCTATGCCCAACTCTGGTTCTGTTGGGGCTGGTGTGCTGGGAGGGCAAGGGTGTGTGTATGTGTGTTGAGGACTGAGAAGCCAAGAGGAACTTCCATCCCTCTCTTCCTTTACCATGGCCTCACAGCTCGAGGACTGGAGTTGGATCTCACTGCTTGATGGCTTCTGCCAAGCCCTTGCTGTTATCCTACTCTGGCTATCTATTTTTTTCACTGATTTACACATTTTCTTTTTAACTGCGATCCCACCATCCTCAGTATTCATTGTGTGCTGTCACTCTCACGTGGCTTGAGTGAATCCCACTGAGTTATGCCTGAGATCGCTGGACAGTTACCCAATTAAAGGTGAGAGTGAGAGTAAGTCCACAAGTAGATGGAAAGGTGAGTCCCTTTGTCCCTGTTCCCCCAGTCTGATTCCACCCGCTCAAACCTGCTTTACTGTTGTTGTCCCGGTTAATGTTATGGGATTATGATAGACTCCTGTTCATCCCCGTAGGGATCTCTCTGAGGATTTGACTCCCCGTTCAAAATTCTAACTGCTCTAGCAACCAAGGATGCTCTATTGTACCTGTCCATGAGGTTTTCCATGGAGAGCCTCACTCATGAACTTCTCTACTCCCACATGGGCTCTAGGCATCCCCCTGTATCAATTCTAACTTAACTGCTACTCTGCCTCCTGCATTACGTCCTTATCTTTGCAATGCTAGCTGAAAGGTAATTTCCTCTGTGCCATCATTGACTGCTTGCAGTGTAACCCAGCCCCATTCAGTAACAGACCTCTCATTCTGGCTCCCTGATGATGGCCTGAACCTGTCTTGCCACCTGTATTGGGGCTGATGACTGTCATGCTTTTGCTACTGGCATTGCTATGTAGATTAGCAACTTTTATATGCCATCTGAATGTCTGATCCAATCCCCAGACCTTTTTCTGTGATTCTGGGACCACAAGACCAATGGTGCCATCTGGCTTCAGTCCCCCATGCTGCAGAAATCACCACAAGGTTTCTCTGGCAGTATCGCATCTCCTGTTCTTTTATTTAGATGGGAATGCAGGGACCTTTCCTCACCTCCTGCCTATACCAGCCACCCCAGTTTCCAGGACCTACCATTTTTGTCTTCTCAGCCCTACCAGCTATAATGCCAAGCACCTCAATTGCCCTAGACCTTTTGGAAGTGATCTCTCTGCCCAGAGACTGCACCACCACTCCAGGAGGGATTGGTTGCTAAGACATTAAGCTGATGCCTGTTAAACAGTAAAAGGGCACTGCCTTTGTTATTTTTATATATCTGTTTTGTTTCTTCTTGTTTTTTTAAGGAATCTTGTCATTTTTGATGTGATCTCCTCTGCCTGATAGGCAAATTCCTTCCCAGCCAAGATTTCCTATTGATGTCTATGTGCTGACCTGACTTTGTCTGCATGGGACTAACCTTCCTCCCCAAAATATCTGCACAAAAGCAAGTATCCTTTGCTGCCAAAACTAACACCTTTTCCAGCAGGGCTTTGCCTTTTGTTCAACCAGCCTTGTTAAGCTCCAGATCATCAAATTTAACTTTCTTACTTGAAAATAATGCCAGGAACCCCTAGCCAGCTGTTGATGATCTGACAAGGGAGAAGAAAACAGGGAGAGCTCTGGTCTTAGCTGTTTTTAACCCCTCTATCTCCATCTTCTGCAGATGGTCACCACCCTGCGGGCAGCCCCTGTGGTTGCTCCTCCTGGGGTGGTGCCAGGGTGTGCCCACAACCCCCGGGGGAGAAACCCTACCTGCCAATGTTCAGGTTCGGTAGGGAGGGGACACAGACAAATGGACATCTGCTGTAGTCCTTTAGCAGACTTATTATGTTATGCAACAGTAACAAATGTAATATACTTTGATAAAGGATTTCTTGTGAGCAATGCTTTTCTTTGTTTACAGGAATAGGAACCACACTGGTAAATATATATCCATATTTTTCTTTTACAGTAGATCCATTTTATATTAGGTGGTTGAAAGTACTCAGCACAAGTGTCTCATGCCTCAAAAAGCACCTCGGCATGTAGTTCAAGAATAGCATCCCACACCCAGTTGTATCTTTTTGGTTACCTAAATCACTCTACCATGTATTATTGCATAACTATGTTACATAGTTTTTGAACTAGGTTTGGGAGAAACTGGAATATGTATTTAGTATCATACATTTTTGCTTAGAGAGGTTTTAATATTCCCTGTACAGTATAATTGTTTTCAATAATAGGTTTATTTCTTATTTTCTCTGGGGTTTTTTTCCCAGTTAAACTCTGCTAACACAATCACCTGCATCGGTTAATTTGCTACAAAAAAACATTTTGCCTCAGAACAGTACAAAATAACTAGCCCCATATATTTTCATGTCATTCATAGACTGGAATGTTTACCTTCAGAATGTGTTTTAACAAGTTCCATAAATCTTTCCTGTATCTTTTGCCTGCCTTTTCTGATTAGCTATTTGGTAACCCTATGATTCTCTTTTGTTTCCTACTTACTGTCCCATGCCTCCATTTCTTGCCATTCTGTGTTGTTTTCTTAAATTGTTTTCCATCTATATCCCTTCTGTTGTCTATCATGGTTCATATCTGTATGAACTTCCTCCTTATACTGTTGACAGTTTTACAGATCATGCTACTAGGAATAAGTCTTTTTAGAACTACTCTGCTTCCTAATCCCTCAGGTTTTGCTCACAAGCATGAGAAACAATCTTAGCACAGACCTTTGCTTGAACTTTCCTATATTATTACACCTTTCAACATTTCCACACAAATCTCTGCCAGATATCTTACTTTTGTTTGCCCTCAGTGCATCAACTTTTAATCCTGGTGCACTTGTTTACCAGCTAATGATCATTCTCCATTCCATACCTGTATACACATTTCTGTTTCTCCTGGTGCTTAAGCATACTGTACCTTTGCAGCGCATGTACTGAAATGCAATCAATATTTTTTTATACTTCTGGTTTCCTACTTCCTCAATAAATTCTGTCACTCCATTTATGTGTAGCAAATGTTCAGGATTACCAAACCATGGCTGCTATTCTCAAACGTTTTTAATGTCTTTCATATTATATTCAAAACACAGCAGACATCAAACATTGCTTAATACTAGATGTTTCCTAAGCTATTCTCATAAAGTGAATACTGTTTATTTCAGTTGTGGCTGTAGCCACTTTGATATTATTAAAATAAAGTCTATACAAAATTATTTTTTAAATAACTTTCTCAGTATGAATGGTTTATTTTTATTTTAAAATCAGTTACATAACACTAGTATGTAAAAAAGCTTTACGATAATTTCATTTAGCAGAGGTGATAGGTTTTGTAAGCTAACAAATCATTTCCATATAATCCTTTTGAACTGTTAAAGTCTCATTATTAGGTATACTGTATAGTCAAAGCTGAAACTCCTTTTACAGAGGCTTCATGAAAGAAAATATATGACCATTCCACAAATTAGAGTGGATATTGTGGGAGTGTTAAGGTAAACAAATTGTTTAGCAAAGCCTTAACATCTGCAAAACTGCAACCTAGAGAGTGGAGCTATCATGTATTTCCTTTCATCTAGCCTCTATGACAGGAATTTCATCTTTGATTGTGTAGTACAACATACCTGCTGCAGAGCACTTAGGGCCACAAAAAGATTGTATACCTAAATCATTTATTAGCCTGATAAAGAACTAGTTTCTGCTAAACAAAAACATTTGTTAGTTATGTGCATTTTGATGGCTAATTTTGAACCCTCCATACACTCTCCTAAATTCTCAAAGAACCAATAATTGTAATTAGGCATTTTTATTTCAAACTGTTAACCAGTACCACATAAAGATTTCACCTAAGATCTCATTCAGAGCTCTCATCCATGTCCCAAGAGTATGCATATCTGTGGGTATGAAAGTTTTTACCATTACTACCTTGATGACTGATAGTTCTGTCTCAGCAGTATAAGAGGTTCTGGCTACTTACCGACACTCAAAGGAGCTTTACACTATCATATCCTCTGCTTGCATGGCTTCTGTTCATATCGTAACTTCCCTTTTGCACACTAAGTCCATTAATCCCTCAAATATTCATTGTGTCTTCTCACGATCCCTACTATTTTTTTTACTACTAGTGAGTCTCTGAGCACAGAAGAGGAGCTCAGAAGACTGGAGAAGGGTACATGTGATCCCGCTCCACAAGACTGGCAGCAGGGAGGAGACAGGGAACTACAGACCAGTCAGTCTTCAGTAGTGGGCAAGATTATGGAGGCACTCCTTAAGGAAAGGATAGTGTAACACTTGGAATCCACAGGAGCACAGGATCCAAGACAGCATGAGCTTACAACAGGAAGGTCCTGTCAAACTAATCTCATAGATTTCTTTGACTGGGCAACCAGAGTGGTGGACCAAGGGGTGCAGCTGATGTTGCCTACCTTAACTTCAGCAAAGCTTTTGATACTGTTCCACATAGAAGATTGATTAATAAGTTGGGTAGGCTCAGGGTGGGTCAGAAGTTAGTCAACTGGGTGGCAAACTGGTTGATGGGCAGAACACAGAGAGTGGTGGTAAATGGTATAAAGTCAGAAGAGATGCAAGTCACAAGTGGGGTACCTCAGGGATCAGTCCTGGGCCAGTCTTCTTCAATATCTTCATCAGTGACATTGCAGAGGGACTGGAGGGTAAGGTTTTCCTGTTTGCAGATAACACCAAGATCTGCAACAGAAGAGATGATCCAGATGGGGTGGGCAGAAGGAGAAGAGATCTGGAAAAACTGGCAAAATGGTCTGAAGAGCGGCAACTGGGGTTTAACACAAAGAAGTGCAAGATCATGCACATTGGGAAGAGAAACCCTGCATCTACCTGTAGGTTGGTTGGGGAGTTGCTGGCAATCATAAGGGAAGAAAGAGACTTGGGCATCATCATCACAGATGACCTGAAATCATCCAAATAGACCCCTACAGCAGTAGATAAAGCTAGAGAGATGTTGAGATGTATTAGTAGGGGTATCAGAAGTTGTAAGAGGGAGGTAATAATCCCTCTTTACAAGACACTGGTTAGGCCTCATCTGGAGTACTACATGCAGTACTGGAGGCCGCACCTGCACAAGGACATTAACAAAATGGAGGCAGTCCAGAGAAAGGCAACCTAAATGGTGCAGGGTAGAGCAAAGGAGGGAGAGGCTGATATGATCGAAACATTCAAGCATCTTAAAGGCATTAACAAGGTGAAAGAGTCTAACATGTTTCAATATAAGAAAAACAGCAGGACAAGAGAACACAGAATGAGTTTAGAAGGAGGCTGATTAAAGAGTAATATGAGGAAGTTCTTTTTCACAGAAAGGGTGGTGGATGCATGGAACGGTTTACCTCATGAAGTGGTGGATATGAATACAGTGCAGGGCTTCAAACAGTCATGGGATAGGCATAAGGGAGCAATACAGATGAGTATAAATAAATAGGCCATTGACAGAGTAAAGGCCTATGTCACGTTCATAAGGTAGAAAAAATGGGCAGACTGGATGGGCCTTGTGGTCCTAATCTGCCATCAACTTTTTTGTTCTATGTTTCTAGTATATACAATAACAGCTATTTCTATATACATGCATTCATTCACCCTACCATGGGGTTGTGACAACATGATTTTTTTTCATGACTGTTCTTTCACCAATCTCTGAAACCCACAATATCGTGATCACATCATTTTAGTGATTTGTCTGTTTTTCTACCCCAGTTCTTTCAAATGTTCTTCTTTTAAAATTTTCTAAGATAGAAATTTAAAGTGACATGATTCATTTCTATGTATCACTGAGATCAATGTACCAGTGTTTACCAGCAGAAAAACTGTTCTGCAACTAAAATGACATCATGTTGCTTCCCACAAAATGTCAAAGCTCTGATAACTAACAGCTGAGACGGAAGTGACAAAAACAATATTTAGTGCCACACTTCATTATTTTTTAACAGATGAACATTTTGTGACAAACAGAACTCAGAACTGAAAATAACAGAAATAAAGTAAATTGAATTCTTCTTTGTTTAAGGTTTTTAGGTACTCACGTTGTGATATATGGTTTATCTGATGTACTGTATCATGTATTATTTTCTATTGCTGGTTTTTATTGATTTATTGCTATTTCTAAATTTCCCGGTACCTTGGCTGTAAAAATACACTCACATAAACACCCCATGCTTTCCCTTAGAAGACATTTCTGCTTCTTTACACTTACAATTTGTTCTATTTTTCTTAGATGGCATATGCTCCACTTTACCCAATTTGCTGTTATAGTCAAATCTTTCTTAATATAACAGTATTTTAAAGAGATGCATCAAATACAATATTAGAATGCCAAGTTATGTTAATCTTTTTTATTGCAGTTAATTAGTTTGGACAGTATTGACATTGGGCGAGATTTTCTAAAGACTGTGTATGCTGCAAGCCCCAGGTGCGCTATATATAAAGCACATGAAGTTTATGGCATTCACCTGCCAGCAATCAAGATTTTCTATCCCTTTGCAGCAATTGCCACAAGCTAAACCTACTTTTTGTGGTCTAGCTAGTGGCAGTCTTAATAAACTTCTTCACGGAACTTGAGCCAAATATGTTGCACAAGCTGCTATAAAACCTACAAACTGTCGCAACTGTGCCTGAGACTGTAAAATCGGGTGCAGTTATTGCAAAGTTTGGTGCAATGCCAAATCCTAAGGCATGGTGGTGCAGGGCTTGACAGAAGCTCTGCGCCACCGTTTAAAAATCCAGCCCTTAAGTTTTGTGAGCCACTGGCTTTTAATCTAAGGGGATGTTATGCTGGTACTAAGAAGGAAAGCACTCAAGTGATAACCTGTACAGTAAAAAGAGTTTCTTTCTTTTTTGTTTCAAAATACTTCTATCACATTAGTGCTTGTGAAAGATGATACAATGATGTCCTTAGAATCAGATACCCTCTCTGTTGCCATATGTCACATACTATGATATGTATAGTGTTGTATAGCTTATCCAGAGCTTCTCTCAGATTTTCAGCAAAACTAACAGCCCAGTGTAGAAAGAGAATATGAATTAAGCTAATTCTCTTATTTTTTTGTTCAACTGTTTTTCACTCTGGTGACCAGCTCCTGGGAACTTCCTTGGATGTAGCCCCATGGGCAGCTTCTCACAATCTGCCTGAAACTCTCCCAACTTCAGCCCCAAGGAACTGCATCCTGAACTCCTGACCTGTGAGAGCCATCCTGGCTTGTATCCCCAGAGATGGGACCACCATCCACTTACTTTGGCACTCCTTAAATCCAGTCTGTAAATGGAGTGAGTCTGGAGGATATCAGAGACCCGGTTGGGCAGGATCAGGCAGTTGGTAGCTGCTGTGGGCTCATCATCATCATCCTCCCAGGTGCCATGGTGTTTCCTTATTCCAGATGTGAACATGACCCCCTGAAGGTGTGGATGTGCAATGACATCCAACATGAGGAGGTCATGCTCCCTCATCCTTCTTGTAGACATCTGCCATTGCCTCCACCCCTACCTGAGGTGTTCCTTGGTTGTAGCACCCCCAGCCTCCACTGGGAGTCACTGATACCAGGGATCTGCAGCCCACCCCTCCCCAGGAGAGGAAAGCAGTCCTCTGGATGCTTAATCCTCTCCTCCCTGGCCAACCCTCAGCAACCTGAGCCTGCTCCCAAGCCAGGGTCACCAGAGTGGTGCAAGGTGTTGTATCCAACATCTCAGCCCTCAGCACCACTGAGCCAGCTTATTTTTTCTTTTAGTAGAGGGAAATGGAAGCATTGTCCCACTCCCAATTTAAGTTTGCTCAACCTTGTTCTTTTGTCTACCTATAGTTTTATTTTCTGTCTTTCTGGTGTTTAATACCAGATCTGTAGACATTACAACTTTTACACCATTATTTGTACTCCGGCCAATAACATCGCTACTTGTAATAAGTCAGTTGCCCTTGACATGGATGCTGCTGCTTAAATGTGCTGCTACATAGATGAAAATGGAACAGCTCCTCAATGTACTCTATTTTCATCGAAGTAGCAACTTGCAGTATGGAAGCAGCAGTATGTAAGCTAGTGTGGCATGGAAATGTTGCAATGTTTCCCATAATCTTTTAAGTTCCTTGGTATAGTTTAGAAATAGAAATCATGTATCATAAGTAGGCATATGTAGGGCTATACTTTTGTCATGGACAATTTTGGAGAAAATCATATTGTTGTGGTGGTCAAAATGACAGAAATCGTGGAAATCATAGTTAAACTAATGAAAAGTCATGGATCAATTGTGCTAAACAAATTATCATTATTTTGATATATTTTTTTATTTTAAGCAAGTACATCAGTAATGATGTGTCTGTGTTAAAATGCATTGTTAGGCTGGTCCAGCAGTAAGGGACAGTGCACTGGGCTACAATCTCAAAGACTGGAGTTCACATGAAAGCCCCAGATTATTAAACTGGGGTTGACTGGAGACCAAGTATATTTTGGAGGTGAACCACAAAATGATGGTGCTGTCATTTGTAAACCTCCAACTTTATAGTGATTGTATGGAAAATGATAAAAATAATGGGTTTGTTATGACAAAGGCCAAACATCACAAAGTTTATATAAAACTGGAAAAATCATGGTATCCATGGCTTTCATGACTTCTATGAGAATTGTATAGCCCCACTCATGAGCTTATTTACTGAAACTGATTGAAAGTAACCATTAAGAAAAAGCTTTTCTCTCAGGGATACAGACTTCAATTCTTTTTGAAGAGGCCCATCTCATGGATGGAATATCATACAAAGACAAAATTGATATCAGCTTATAAGTAAGTAAACAAGTTTATTTGATTGATCATAAAATATAAAATCATTATAGTCTTTACAATATTATATAGCAAAAATTCCCCATCCATGCCCTGTACACTTGTGTATTTCTTTTAAAAGCAGCTAAAATGCATCCCATTAACAGGGTATTGGAAAAGACTGAATTTTCATTGTTTATAAAGGTTGCTAATATGGTAATAGGTTGAAATTAGATACAGTGCACTAGCAAATAACCACCTTACTTGGGCATTTAAACCTACCGGTGAGTACTGGCAACCATGGCAACCCTTTACTTACAACCTCCTCCCAATAGATGCTCTTTATACTGAAAGATGCTATTTATAGGAAAAAATGCAAATGAGCCTTCCGGTGATGTAGGCAATGGTGGCAGCCACATCTGACTGAGAGCAGGATGAGATCACTATTTTTTTTTTCTAAATACCAATAATTCTAATGCAAGTGTGTTTTTTGTGGGTGCCTACCATCTTACTACATACATTTCTGCGGGGCTAATTGCATACAACTTCTGCAATCCCAAGATAGTGCATCACAGCAATATCTAACTTCACCGGTCTCAGCTCGGTCCCAGGACTCCAAGATGCATAAATTTGATTCTCTGGCAGAAGTTTCCCCAGATCTCTTCCAAAATCTACCATTTATGGAGACATTTCTCACTGAATTTGTGGCAATAAAACTTATGCTGACAGATACAGTATTACTGGCAAGATCAAAACAATTAAAAGATTGTCGGATGGTCTCACCCTCCATGTGGGACAAGTTAAAGTGTGTGTTAGTTCACCCAAAGATACTGTGGCCAAGGAGGAATGAGAGCTCATTTCTCTAAGGAAGAAAGTACACTGCCTTATAGACAAGCAGGATGACCTAGAAAATTGGAGTTGGTGAAATAATCTAGTGCCGGTCGGAATTCCAGAGCAAACAGAAGGGTCTGACCCAAATAACTTTTTGAATAATTTGTTTGTTCAGCTGGCAGGGCCCCATGAAGCATGGCCAGGAATACATTATCAGGTGGGCTCATACGGGCCTCTATCCAAAACACAGCAGGGTGAACACTCACATGTTCTCATTTGTTGGTTCCTTAGCTTCAGGGATAAAGTAGTTATTCAGTGGGCTGCAAGGGCTCATCTTGTCATACACTCACAGAACCAATGCTATTATATTTTCAATAACCTGAGTTAGTCAGTGCAAGATCATCAAACAGCCTACTGGTACATTAAAAAAGTCTTGTATGGGAGAATGTGAACTTTAAGGTACAGTTTCCAATCAGGATTATGGTAATGCTCCCCCATTCCTCTTTTTCTTTTGTTCGGTGACTGTAGCCTTGCAGGAGCTCCACAAACATCTCCCTCAGCTGTATTCACAGCCTCCAGCCTATCACTTCCACATCTCAAGGAGAATCCAGGGTAGCCCTGTGCTGGATTTATGATGGGTGAACTTGGAGGACTGATTTATTGTTTTTGCACTTTAATAGCTGTTAGAATTGTCATTGGGTCTACTTTCTGAGGTGGAAGGTTGGAGGGTTCCACGAAATGGATCATTATTCTACACACTGGTTATGAAAAAGGTATGTTGTAAGTTTACTTGTAATGCTCAGACATGGGGAAAAGTTCTTTGCTCTCAGATTTTATGCACTCTACGAATATACTCCCCCTGCCCCGGTCCAGCGTGTTGTGTGTCTGTTTTTTTGTTTGTTTGTTTTTTTGTATTTTTTGCAGCCACACTGGTGAGCAGGATCTAGTGTTTGTGTTGCACTTGATTTGGGGTCTGCCTGCACAGACTTCTGACCCTATTTAATGGTGCCTTTTCCTTCTGGGGTAAACCTTGCAGTGGACTTTTTATCACTTGTGGAAACTTTTTGGTTTTTCTGGCATGTCATTGTGCCTAGGTCCCTATAGAATACAAAATTTATGGCCCATCTGTACCTGTGTTCTATGACCCAGACCTTCTCATATCCTTGGTTGCCTTAGGACGGACTCTAATGGGACTGATAACAAAACTCTGAGCTGTTTTGGCCTACTGGGTGTAACGGATGCCTTTGCTACTTCAGACACCATCTAGGTTTGGACATTTGTATATTACCCAGTTTCAGCATGTCCCTATGGACTTTGTTATGGGTGGCACTTCTGTTTCTAGGGTCCTATTCTGGTATGTTAGTACTATTCTTTGTTGGTTCACAAGTTGAGAATATTATAACATATCTAAAGGGTCTATCTCCTCTGTTTAAATGCACCCACTTACTGGTCTGGTCTGGTGTTTATGGAAAATAATACACATTTTAAGAAGTAGTCAGATGTAAGCTTTTATTTATGATTTTTTTCCTTTTCCATTTGCTCTTTAGAAAATCTTCAATCAATCAGTCATACTTCATTTTTAAAGAGCAATTCATTAAAAATCAAAGTGCTGTACATACTAAAAATCCATAAAAACAGATAAATAAATAAAATCAACAGTTGAAACTTAATCCTTACTAAAATAATAACAACAGGGTAACATTCATTAGAGTCGGGAAATGCCATACCAAAATGATGGGTTTTAAGAGCAGATTTAATGTTTTCGATGGTCAGGCACTCTTTGATATAATCAGATAGAGAATTCCACAGGGTAGGGGTCTTAAAAGCAAAACAGAGGGGGCCCAGAGGTCTTGTGTTGAACCCTGGGAACCTCTAGCAATCCCTCATTGGAGGAACAGAGTGAGTAGAGTGGGCGGTAGGGGCATATAAGTTCTTGCATTTAATGCAGTCCCTGTCCCTGTAGTGAACTGTAGGTCAGCAACCTGATTTTGAAGATGATCCTCCAATGAACAGGCAGCCAGTGCAGGCCATGGAGCACAGGCGGGATATGGGATCTTGGTGAGCCAGTCAACAACCTGGCTGCCACATTCTATACAAGCTGCAATCAGTGGATATCAACCTTTGGTGGCCCTAGGGAAAGGGCATTGCAGTAGTCAAGGTGAGAGGTTACAAAGGCATGAACCAAAGTTGGAAGGTCTCTGGGCGGTACCAAGTGCTTGACTAGGGCGATGTTCCTCAGATGGTAGAAAAAAGTGTTCATGACAGCAGACACCTAAAATTTTAATGTCAGGCCACTGTTGAACACAATGCCTAGATTTTGCACCCAGTCAGAGGTAAGCAGCTGGTCTTCCAAGAGCCAAAGCCCAGACAGTTGACCCACTGACAGCCCCATACCCTGGTGACCTGGGTTCACCACCAACACCTTGGTTTTGTCCAGGTTCAATATTAGCCAGTTGGCACTCATCAAGCCCTGAATCTCAGAGAGGCAGCTGTTAAAACCAAGACCGCTCCAACCTGCTCAGGTACAAAGAACAAGTAGAGCTCAGTGTCATCTGCATAGCAGTGAAAACTCATCCCATACCACCTTATAATGTCCCCTAATGGCAGTACATAATAGAAACTTTCAAGTACCTAAAGGGAATCAAAAAAGTTCAAGTGGGGAGCATCTTTCACAGAAAAGAGATGTGCTAAAACAAGGGGGCACAGTTTGAAGAAAGAGGGGGATGGCTCGGAGACAACATGAGGAAGTATTTTTTCATGGAGATGGTGGTGGACAAATAGAACAGCCTTCCTGAGGAGGTCATGGGGTCAAAAACAGTGGATAAATTCAAGAATGCATGAGACAGATATAAGTCATTTATAGTGGGTGTAGGAGAAAGTAGGCTGTTGGTTAACTAGGATCTGTAGCTTATCCAATAGGTAGGGAAATGGGCAGACTAGGTTGGCCAAACAGTCCTTATCTGCAGTCAAAGTCTGTGTTTCTATGTTTCAAACAACAAGGGTGAAAGTACGGAGCCTTGCAGAACCCCACAGGACAGGGGAGAGGGGCCAAGGAATAAATCCCCGACACCACTCTCTGAATCTGCCCATGAGGAAAGCTCAAAACCAATTGAGAACTGTACCAGACAATCCACAGAGCATCTGCAGGTGCTCCAACAACACTCCATAGTCTACAGTGTCAAATGCTGCAGAGAAATCAAGAAGAATCAAGATGGAATAGCTCCACTGATCCCTCGCTATCAGGAGATCATTAAGTACCCGAATAAGCACAGTCTCAGTACTATGCTTCTTCCTAAATCTGGACTAGAGAGGATCAAAGACATCATGAGTAGTTAAATGATTGTCCAGCTACACCTCAACCACCTTCTCAATAACCTTGCCCACAAAGGGCAGGTTAGAGACAGGTCTGTAGTTTGTTAAGCAGTCCGTGTTGAGGAAGGATTTCTTTAAGAGAGGTATCACTACCACCTCCTTCAGGGGGGTCAGGAAACATCCCTGTCTCCAACGAACACTGGACTATCTCAACAAGGACTGGGACAATGACCTCAACACACCCCACTAGGAGTGTTGGGTCCAGGTCCAAATTACAGTATGTTGGGAGTATACCATGGATGATCTGCACAATGTCTACGATCACCAACTGGCCAAAGTCAGACCAGTCAGGTCAGGCACTTGCAACCTCCTGCCAACCTCCATTATACCCACTTAAGGGCACTGAGTGAATCTCTGACCTGATAGTGGCAACCTTATCAGTGAAGAACCAAGCAAACTCATCACACCTAATTTGTGAAAACAAGCCGGCCCAGTGGCACTGAGGGTTGAGGTGCTCGACACCACACTTCACATCACATCAGCAACCCGAGTTCAAGAATGAGCTGGAGCTGCCATGGGTTAGTTGGGGAAGCAAGGGATTGAGCATCCAGAGGACTGCTCTCCTTTCCCGGTGATGGATCCAAGGAATTCATTGCTGTTGGGCAGCCCTTGATGATAGTCATGGGCAGCACAAGGGACAGGCAGTGCTACAGATGTGGGGGCAGAGCTGCGGCAGATATCAGCACGTAGTGCCTTGGACATCATTGCACGTCTGAGCTCTGAGGGGCAACCTACACAAGAAAATCCCCATTCGGTCTAGGAAGGTGCTGAGTGATCCAGTGGCAGACACCCACATCCCCATCACCAAGCTCTCTCCCTGAAGGCTGGCCAGGCCCCCCACCAGATGGATGGATGCTCTAACTCTCAAAAAGGCCACCAGGTAGGAGAGGTGGATCCTGCCCCGGAGTGTGTTCTGGGAGCTGGAAAGAACAGTTGGGAGGTGCTGGAGGGACAGAGAGCTTCAGGCAGGGGAGTAGAGGTGTCTGGATGAGAGAGCACCTCTGAGAGATGCCCTGACCAAATGGAACATAAATTCAATTGTGAAAAAAAAAAAAAATCTGTGAAAATGCTCCCCAAGGCTGAAAGCAGATTGGATTGCACAATCTGTCGACAATGCGGAAGAGCTGAGCTAGCCGATTCTGCACCACTGCAATCTCCCTGGACAGGAACTCTGCCTTCTTATGGGAGATTTCCAATTGATAGCCTTTATAATGGACCATCATTCTAAGTTTGTAGTCAGTCAGGCAAGATTTCCACTAGCACCGCTCCAACCTTTGATCCCCTCTCCTTAACTCCTTCAAAGTCTCATCAAACCAGGGGTACTTGTGGTGAAGAGTGAGTGGGTGAACATGGACAGGAGCTAGGGAGTCCAGAGCCGCTGTCACTGCATTATTATAGGCTAGTACCAGATTCCCTGGCTCCCCACATATGCTCGACACACCTGATAGGTCCATCACCACCATAAGACCATCTGGAGTCAAACCCCTTAAAGGGCGGTACCAGACCATCGTCATAGGAGCAGGTCTATTAGGGGGAGACTCAAAAGTGAACCTTATAGTGTGATGGTCTGACCATCCAATCGGTTCAACCACCAGATTGGAGATCTCCATCCCCAGTAGGAAGACCAGGCCCAATGAGTGACTGTAACTATGGGTAGCAGAGGAAATTACCTGTGTAAGTCCCAACAAGTTCATAAGTTGGAGGAAGTCCTGACAAAATTGCGAGAGTTCATCATTGACCCGGGCATTGAAAGCCCCAGAATTAACCATCTGGGGAATTCCATCACCATGTCGACAATGAAGTCTGCAACTTCCTGCAGGAATTTCTTCTCACTCCCTGGTGGATGGTAGATGAGAAGTATCCTGCAACCTACACCTGTTCCCATGACACACTGAAAGGATATAGTCATTACCACTGGGGTATCGACAAGGCCCACTTCTGACTTAAAACAGATGGCTACTCCCCTGCCCCTACAATCCTCCCTCAGGTGGTACAGTATATCACTGAGTGTTTACCCACCCAACAGCAACAGTTTGACAGCGAGGTCTCCCACAGTGACTACAGCACCATGCCGCTGTAGGGTACCCGCTGGAACCGGACATTGTCTGTCAGTGGTCCTGCACCCCCCCCGGATCAACTCCAACTCAGAGTTGAAAATCCTTAAGTGTAGGGTGCAGCACCTCATGTGGGGTTGGGGTGAAGCCCCCCGAAGAAAACACAGCCAGCAGATAGAAACTGGCAGCTGACTGCAAAATGCGGTGGACTTGCCGGTTTTGCTGTCGGGGCAGTCGACGGGAAATTTGTCAAGCACCTGTCGTGGATCCATCACTGAGTACCCTGCCAGAACTGCTAATTTTAATACTGGGCCAGCATTCTCATCCAGCCAGATCTAGGTGATGCAAGCCAGGTCAGCTGAATGAACAAGATCAGCAATAATAGCTGTCTCTTTTGTTTATTGACCTGGCATTGCATAACACTGCCCGAGTAGGATAGGTGGATGAGGTAGACTGAGCGACTTGCCCACCAAGAGTGGAGCCCTTGGGTATATGAATCAGGCAGGGAGAATCCCTTTTCTGGACCCATTTCACCCAAGGGCATCTTTTATTCCCTACCACCCCAATCTACCCACACTGCTCCAGAACCCAATCAGGCCCAGTTCTCCTACACTTCTTCCCCCTCCTAGCTATCCCCAGTACACGCCAACTCCCATACACCTCAGCTGGTAAAGAGGTGGTAGCTAAAAGGGCGGAGGTCCCTGAGCCAGGTGGGAGAGAAGCAGCTGACCATCTGTAAGCTGTGCAAGCACATAACTAAAAGCCAACCTGACAGTAAACAAATTCAAAATTAGACACAACAAACAAACACACACACCCCTAAACTCACACACCCACTCATACACCAACTCAGACAACAACTATACTCTTACTCCCCAATTATATAATAAACACAGACAATACCCTCTACCCAAACTTATTTAAATTAAAACAGGTATAACAAAAAATCAACAATTATATTAAAATTATGGAGTAGTCCTTTCACAGTTCAGTTCAGTTTCCTGAGATACACCAGCCTTTTCACAGTTCAGTTTGTTGAGATACACCAGGTCTCAAAAAGTGTTCAATAACTGGCTATGTGGATCTCTCACCTCCCATAGCCCAAAAGAATCAGAAAACACGCCAATTTGCGATATTCTCACTCTCGCAGTTGAATGCTTTAAACACATTTTTAAAAGTGTAATAAAAACTCGCCACTCTCACTGCTTTATAAAACTACCAGCTCAAACAAATCCAAACCTGCAAGAGTCCAGACCAGTTCGAGTGGTATTCTTTCCCAGCTCTCGATATAAAAACACTGCTTTCTTTGCTCCTCAAGCAGCAGCTTCCACTGTCAGATCCCGCTTCACAAAGCCACAAACCCCGGAAGCAGTCACCCCGAGCCCAGCACTCCTGGAGAGTTAATACTATGGCAGTGTCTTCCCTCCAGCAGACACCCCCCTAGATAGCCCTAAAGGAAACTAGGGTGGTATCTACCCTCCAGCAGACATCTCCAGATAACCCCACAGGAGACAGGGACAAGATAACTGCCACCAGAGCAGGTGGACAAACCTCCAGCACTCCTCAGGGATAATCTAAACAGGTCTTCGGCAGCAAGCCCCAGTGAGGAACAGTCTACAGATCAAACGCAGTCTCCAAACATCTCCACTTCTTCCGGCAGTACAACTCCTCGCAGTGGCCACCAGCAATGCTCCCTCCAGATATTCTCAAACATCATGGACTCCACGAACAAGCTCCGAACTCCCACAGCAAGGAAATTGGCAGGCAGGAAATGGTTGATTTGGGCTGTACAGAATAAGAGGTAGCATTAGAAAATATAGGCTTCTAGTGCAATGTTCCAGACAATTTTGTTATGGCAAGTAGCAGCAGATTGTTCCTCTCCCACATTTCTAACAGCTCTTAAAACTTTGCGTCCCTTAATTCTCAGCTAGTCTGAAAGCTGGTGTCCTCCATGCTAACCCGATACTGGAAACTAGCTGCCTAACTCACTTAATTTCCCTAACTACTCCTAACTACAAAACTACTAACAAAACAAAAAACCAAAAGTGAATGAACGGGGAATAAACAAATAAAATAAGCAAAAACAAAACAGCTTGCTTGTTGTTAACGGTCAGCACGGCCGCCTCTGTGATAATATTGTTCTGGATGTGAAACAGCTCTTAACCTGGCAGCTGACATATCTGTCTCTACCCCTCCACTACATCATCAGCATTATGATCTCACTGACATTGACATCACAGATGACTAATGTAGCAGCCAGTGAGTGATGTCATAGTCAGTGAGGTCACAAATCTGATGATGTAGGTGGGGGAGAATAGAGATAGAAATGTCAGCTCCCAGGCAGAGTGCTGTCCTGCATATCACATCTACTAACATCAGATAAACATCTTCTAATTAACCAAAGGGAAAAGAAAAAGTACCTCAGATATAAAAGGTAATGGTTGACTGCTTTTCAAAACAAATATTAGTTTTAGGCAGTACATTATCTCTTTAAAGTGACAATTCTCACATAATTTAAACATTCAAATTATTGAGGGCAGCCTCAATATACTCCTACTGTTCTTTAAATCAGACATCTGGCCCCAAAATATACAAATTGAATAAAGATTGATAGCATAAAAAGTGTTCTTTTCTCAACAATACATCGCGCAGAAAATGAAGGGAAATATTTCTGTAGTCCCTCTCCAGCGCCATCTGGGAGAGGGCCACTACTCCTACCTGGGTAGCTACTAGCCAGTTTAAGGGGTCTGGGTTCCCATAGCTAACATACATGGGGGTTCTTTCCCAAAAGCTAAAACAAAATGGTGGTGCCTCCACCCAGAACACTTATCAGTGGGTCTAAATACTTGCAGTACAACCCCCTGGGATGTCGTACCATCCCACTTCCCCAACAGTTACCCCAACATGGATTTACCAGATTCGAACCTCCCCTTATTCCATTACATTATTTACATTTTCCATTTTAAGCAATAGACAGGCTCACTAAAATTTGGCTCTGGATTCATCTCTGCTGCAAAACAATAACTTCTTGGTTTATTTACAGAGGGAGGGTTTATGATGGGGTAAGTGGAATAGAGTTTAAGCATTTTTAATATTTGCATTTCCCCAGAATCACATTCCCTGTTCTGATTCAGTCCCATATTTTAACCATTGCAGCCACTGGGTCTATCTATCTGACTAACTGCTGCAGATGTACTCAAACCCAAACCCACAGGTCTCAGTCCATGGCTGGTGTCACATGGCTTCAAAACATGGTGGCCATTGTAAACAGCACCCACAGAGTTTTTCAGTGTCCAAAGATCGAAGTGTCCTTGCAGCCAAACCCTATACTTTTTTTTATTTCCCCACACAGCTGTAGCCACCCCTGCACCCTTCAAAGTGGCTGCAATTTTTTTCATTTCAGCCTGCTCTTTCGCAGTCACTGCTGCTATTTGTCAGAGTCCCCAGGCAGCCTATTTACATTCCCATTACAGTTCTCACAATGTCTCTGCTGCAGTCTGTGGAATCCTTTTTATTTACAGTATTTCCTACAACACAGACTGTCAGCATTCCCTTAAACATTTGATTAATGTATTTCCCTGTCGCTAGCATTATCTCTTCATTTTGCTGCCACGCTAGACAGGACTACCATGACTTCAAAAGGATACCACCTCATGAACATTACTGAGGTTACTCCTAAATGCTACAGTGCTACTGGCACTAACAAAACAGCTCTCTTTTCTCTCCCGCTGCCACTCCAGTTTTTCCACCAGTCCCAGTTCCTCCCTTGCTTCCCCATGAGGCCAGAACCACTAGAGAGGTTAGCCAAAATGGCATGAATGGCAGAAATGAAATTGCACTACTGCGCATGTGCAGAGATCGCCAGCACTGCAGAGCCATGTCCAAAACCAGTGGCTCCATGAACCAGCTCCTCCAGCCCCACTACTCTCAAGAAACCATGTGGGGGCCAGCAGGAGAGGACAGAACACAGGGGCAAACAGCCAGAAAACCCCCCCAAAAATAGGGTGGAACCTAAACCCTGGGGTAAATGTGTCCTTTTCGTGGGCTCACAGGTAAGCCCCCGACGGGAGAGGTTACATTTCATTTTAGACTCTATATTATTGTGCATTTACAAATGTCCTAAAAAAATCCTCATTGTTTCAAAATGCTCAGTAATATAGACAAAGAATACTTAATGGCAACTATGCACAACCAGTGCATTCTGCCACAGAGGGGTTCTGATTCTTGCTGACTTCAAGAACAAAGCTTGAGAGGTCACAGGGAATTGCAACCTTGAAGTGACAGAATGCATTTATTATACATAGAGTTGTGCATTCAGTATTTTGTATCCTGCATGGTGCTGTCTCCCAAAAATTAAACTACAGTCTCCTTTGTGACATATAAACATACAATTTACTGCCAACTCAGAATGAACTCATCAGTCGGAGAGTCAGCAGACTTCTAACTTTTAAACAGTTCTGAATTCAAACACCATTAATAACAGTTGCAGTTTAAAAATGTCTATGAATTCCAGAAAACGTCTAGTGAACTTCCATTCCTATGCACTCTGACTATTTGTGGAAAGAAAACAAAACCAAACAAAATCTCAATTACCTTTTTTATTTACTGTTTTATCTCCCCTGCCACAGATTTGCTCCTAGATCACACCTGTCACCTGTGCACACTCCAGCCATGGGATATCAACTCTACAAGATTGCCCCCTCGCAGTGAGGCCATCCCAAGGGATGGTTCTGTCCACCACATTACACCTGCAGCAGCCATGCTAGGAGTCAGGATGACCACCAATCCAGGAGGTCGTAATGCATGGAGGGGGTTACTGCTTCCCCATTGTGATCCCACTCCCCAAGGACAGCATCATGCAAGGTAACATGAGGAGGTACATGCGTGCAAAGATGTGCCACTGCTCTGAACTCCAGCCAATGCCCTCCCTTCCCACATGGCATCTTTCACTGTACTGCAACCCATGGTCACCAGGTGGCAATAATACAGGGGGTATGGCAACCCTCCCTCCCTCCCTGGTGGAGGAGAGTATCCCTTAGGTCACTCAGTCCTCCTCCCCCAGCTGGATATCCGATGACCCAGGCTTGTTCCTGAACCCAGGCCTCCGGCATTGAGAACTACAGCTCTACCATTGTGCTGGTAGGCTGTCCTGTCTCAGTTACCTCTTGATGCTTGACTCTGTCTCATTTTTTCACATTTCACATTTCTTTCTATTTGTCTGCATTTATTAACTCAGTGAACTAGCGTACTGTGAGACCCTCCATCCAATGGTTTCTGTTGCTCCTCCACATTGCCGTTCTTAGCATACTGTTGACCCTGATGAATTGCTCTTTACTTCTGTTGCAGCTCATTTGTTTATGCAGCCTGTATTCTTGACTGCAGACTTAGACAGGAACTTACCTTAGTTGGTGTCCAAGGAGGAATCAATCACTTGGATCCACTGTTTTTTGGGAGCCTCGATCCCCTCAATGACTGTCACGTTCACTGCTTGTTAGAATATACAGTAATCTCTGAATAAAGTGAGAACTTTTGATTCCCCAACCAGGCTGGCTTGCAGGTTCAGTGACTGGTACAGAGATGTTGGAGGCACGCCTGAGGTTTCTGTTTCATTTTGGCAAGCTTTTCATGGCTCACTATATGTTGAGGGGCAGTTAGATATGGCAGAATTTGCAGAAAAATAACAGTTTTGGTGCCGCTTTTCTTAAGATATGAGAGTCGTTGTTTACTGAGGCGAGGTTTTTGCGACCAGATACCTAGGCAACTTTAATTGTCGATACATTGGCATCAGTTAGTCTCTGAATAGATGTTATGCAAGTGGAGTGATTGGTATGTTTTTTTTTCTGACATACCAGCACTGATTTTCATTTCCTTCATAAGGAAACATAAATTGTTTTCCCACAGTGCCTTGGCATGATACAATAAAGAGCCTGCTTTTCCTGGCACATAGTTTGTTAGGAACCAAGTAAAATGGAGATTCTGGTGTTTTCATTTTTGGTGGTCTCCAGGACTCATATTTAATGTCTGCATAAATGAGATTACTTTTAGGATTTTCAATGTTCTGATACATTCTGGGCTTTACGGGGTGGACATCAAATGGGTTTTCACCCATTTGTCTCTTATTCTGTCATCATTGTATTGGATGTATTTTTGTCCTGCTGAATCCTGGCTCAGTTTCTGGTCATCCCATTTCAGACAGCAATGCTTACTAGTTCTAAATTCAAAATATAACCCACTGTTAAAAAACAGCATGTTCAGAAGAGCTGTTGGGTTTTACAAGCCTGCTGTGTCTGTACTGTACAGGAGATCAGTGTTATCCTCACTCAGTGATTCTGCCTTATTTGGCTTACTGTCCTTCCTTTGTTTTTCTTAAGAAATTTCTGTTTGACAGCTATTGTTTTCAGTGTCTCTTTAAACTCTCTACTATTCCCATAGTAAAATATAGTGACCATAATTATGTTTTATCAGGTGCCTATCAACACTGCCCAGATAGCCCCTCAGTGTGCTGGGTTCATTCTCAGAACCATGAATGTGCTTTATTTTGAAATTACAGGTAGTAAGTAACATAATGAGTTCCTGGAATGGGAATTCCTGTATTGGGTCTGTGTTCCTCCACATAATGTAAGTAAGAAGTCAGTATTATTAGGTCATTTACCATTTTCTTCAGTGTACGCTTGGTTTCATTTTCTAGGATGAACTGCTAATGCTCAGAATGGTGCTTTGAGAAAACCACTGCATCTATTTCTGAGGTGATTTACTGTTAGGCTTTGATGTGCATGTAGCAATTTTCTCAGTTTCATTTAAAACAGTGTGGCTCATGGACTTTAGAAATCAGCTAGAACACGGTGGTACCACAGAAGGGTACAATCGTGTTCCATGACCTTTCAACTGTGGTACAACAGCATTTCAGGTGAGATGAAAATGGGGTTGGAACAATATTCCTCCATACACTGTAAAACTATAATAGTTATAGGATTTAATAATCGCATTGTAAATGCCAAGTTAAGTAAAGTGGCTCAAATGTCACATAAGAAAACCCAATCATTTTCTGCGTGATGCATTGTTATGAAGAGAACAACTTTTATGCTATCCACCTTTATTCATGTGGTGTTTTTTGGGGGCAGGTGTCTAATTTAAGTAACAGTTGGAGCATATTGGGGCTGTTGCTAATATTATGACTGTTAAAATTATATGAGCATTGTCACTTTAACTTTGCCATGTAAATCTGTGATCTGTAGCACTTCGTGCCATGTCCCCTGAAGAAGAATTGGGTCAGATTCAAAGAGTCTGAGTTAGCTGTTCAGCCAGTTCATTTTGTGTTGTGGAACACAGTAAAACACTCACTGCATTTGACTGCTTGGCATGTACTTGCTGCATGTCTTCAATTCCTTTTCTTGACGAGTGCTAGCTTTGAAATCAACTGCACTGTAATAGCTATATGCTAATTTAATCATGAAAATAAAATGAAGGATATATGCACATTTTAGAGTATTTTTTAAATGGCTGCTCATAACTGCTCATAGCAGTAGTTCAAATTCAGAGTAAAGGCCCAGAGTTGTACCAACGAATATAAAAATATGTATACAATATATAAATAGAGCCTAAGTATGAAAAATGGATTTACTTGAAAATTCTCAGCAAACTGTCTTTGCTCCATTTATCAGTCATAGAGGACTTTCCTTATGAGAATTGTGTACTTAAGTTGTGCATGATCTAATGCACTGCCTGGTTCATAAAAAATGGTAATATGGTAAATCTCTGTCACTGAGCCTTGAGTTTTTCATCTACTTAGGCCACCTAATCTGTTGTAGCTGTTGTAACATTGTAGCATTATAGCTATCTGTAGCTTATGATTAGTGATGGGCAATGTGGCCACAATTCACTCCGAAGTGATTAGGTGGGTGAAAGCAAATTGAGAGGTCTCCTCGCGAAGCAGAGTCTACGTTATAATGAGACAAGCAAGTCCCTTGAAAACAATGGTTTACGTTATTCTGCCTTCCATCACCTCACTTCACCTTGTTTTTAAGCTCCAAAGGTGAATTTTGCAGTGATTCAGGGGATTTCAGGTCACATGGGCTCTAGATTGTTCTGCACAGCCTCAATTTGGGGTAGTGTGTGTAGGAAGCTGTAAGAGACAATCTGCTCTGAGAGCTCTCTGCGATTCACACCTTCAAAAAGCTGTTAAAAAAGCCTTTTTGAGTCTTTTTTTTTTGCTGAAACTTTAGTTCATCTATTATAGAAAACCCTCCTGTGCTCATATCATTGAGCGTTTATTGTTTGTGTATGGATTTTGAATGTTAACGTACAACATTCAGTCTGTGTACTGAGAGACAGTGGAAGTGTGCTTTGGGGGAGGGGCATATCTGTGGTATAGGTAGATTAACTTGGAGAAAAAGACAGTGCTTTCTGTTTTGATGATATTTTTCTTGTAAAACTGTGTTAATGTACACACAGTAATGTTTTCAATATTGCTTGCCATTTTTTTGCTAATTGTTGTGGTGCAGCAGTGCATAATTTTAGTTTGTTTAAAATATGTGGGTATGTGTGTGATGTGTGTCATCAAATCAGACACCTTTTATTGTGCCACATAATAATTTCAGCAATGTGAAGCTGCTATCCACTGCATCTGTATGATTTTTGTACTTCTTTGTGGTATCTTTACTGGTACTAGTACTAGTGACTGTTACTGCAGCAGTGCAGTACACTGCACCCCCCCCATGGCCTGCACCAACTGGCAAAGGTATTCTTTTCCAGATTTGAATTTCTGATGGTGAGCATTGGTTAGGTGTTGTCCTTTGTGTCTGCATCTCTTCAGTGCACAGAGCAATCTTAATCTGCCTGTGCATTTGCATCTCTTTGGGGCCCAATCTCCATCTGTAAGTCACATACTTAAGTCACAATTGTTTCTCTGTCTTCCCTTCAGAGTACTGGACAGGTGTGGTGCTTAATTCTGCATGAACATTGTACTCATTAATATGTGTTTTTAAGTCAGGACCGTCATCACGAGTCATTCATGATACAAATCACAGTCTTCATCATCATGGTCACAAATGCAGTCACAAATCACGATTCATGATCTTTCACGTTACGAATCACAACATCAATTTTTTTTTCTAGTTACTTGGATGTATTGTAAGCCTGTTTTGTAGTATCTCTCCAAGCTTCACCACCCCACCATTGTACTTATTGACATGTGTCTTTAAGTCTGGGAGTTTTAAGCTACAGCTCATCGGGGAAGTACAGCTGTAGGCATTCACGTTTCTTCATCATCACGGTCACAAAGCATGATTCACGATCACATCACGAATCACAACATTAATTTTTTTAAATAGTTACTTGGATGTATTGTAAGCCTGTTTTGTAGTATCTCTCCATGCTTTGCCACCCCACCATTGTACTCATTAATGTTTGTTTTTAAGTCAAGGAGTTGGACAGTATCTGCAGTATATACACAGACTGGAAAGAAGACTGACTGCACACATTCAGTTTAGTACAGTATACTTGCACTGCTCAGAATACAAAGTGTCACGCATATGGAAGACAACAAAAAAGGGCATAATTACATACAAGGGTCGGGGATGGTGGAGGAATACATTTTATAACACAGCAAGGAAGGTGTGGGGGGGCACATGGTGTGAAGAAAAAAAAAACTAATGTGGGATCCCATGGTGATCCAGCAGCAGTTCCAGCATGGGCATAATTTGCAACTGATGTCCCTCTATGTGATCCAGCCACTGCTCCACAGCACTCACCCGCTTGTTGTTATCCTCGACAGCACTCCAGAGAACTGCCAAGTCAGCCTGTGTTACATGCAGTTCTCTGGGGTCCACACATTCTACAGGCTGACCTGCTGGTGGTGGTGATGGTGATGGGGGTGCTGGTGGAGCAGAAGGTGCTGCTGTGGCTCTCTTCTTCTTAGGGATGCCACAATGCACAGCTGCACCCTCTGCCACAGAATGGCCAGCAGGTGCAGGCATGGTCCATTCTGTGGCAGCCTGCCACTCCAACTGCTGGTGATTGAGCATATGGGTGTGCTGGCCCCCAGTCCCCAGGTGAGTCCCCTGGGGACCACGGTGCACCTCCACCTCACATAGGTGGCATGTGATCACACTGCTGTCCCCCCTGACACAGTCAAAAAACTGCCAAACAACAGAGGTGCGGGGAGGACCAGGCACAGGCCGGGGATGGCCAGATGAACTGGCATCCGGCTGGTCATGGTGCTGAACAGGGATGGGATCCACACCTGAGCCAGGGGGAACAGGCACATCTTGCTCCAGAGGACCTGGTGCTGGACTTGGTGGTGGTGGTTCAACTGCCTCAGAGTTAGGACAGGAGGCAGTGCTGGTCCTGCTTCTGGGGAGGGATACTCACAAGTTTTGAGCGGTCCAACAGGAATGGGTGCCCATGCCTTCCACACATGCACATGGTATGATGCTTACCACTACCATGCTTTCCCAGAGCTGCCCCCACCCCAGACATTCCCTCCCCGTGGTCCATCTCTCCTACTGAGCTCCCTCAGTCCAAGCAATCACTACTCACACTGTCACGCAACACACACACACAGTCACATAGACACAGACAAAAAACTAACTACTTATAAAGGTAAGAAAAATAAAATTTACAGAAAGAACAAATTAAGTAAAAAAGAGTACAGTAAAGACAAAAAAATGTAGCTTTTAAAAAAACTGTTGGGTCTAAATCAAAGTTTAAATCTCCTCCTCCTCGCTCTGATCTCAAAGTATCAGCAGTCACAAAACACACTACTCTCTCTCTGTCTGCACAGGAGAAAGTAAAAGTGTTGCTATATGACTCACTTTCTTCCTGCCTAGCTAAGAGCATGTGACTTACAGTACTGTAAGCCATGTGATGTGTGGGAGGGCTGCCAAATCTGAAACACCAAGTGGATCACTTAGAATCATAATGAGGAACGTGAAGTCCATTAAAAACAATGACTTTGCCTTACTTCGCATTGCCATTCCGCCTTAACGTGAAGTGGTAATAATAATAATAATAATAATAATAAAATTTATTTGATTAAGCGCCTTTCAAATATTTCAAGGCGCTGTACAAAACATCATTACATTCAACATAACCATACAAACACTAACAATACAACCGACAAAATATTTAAAATAAACAATTTAAAATACAGCAGGGAATGCCGGATTCCATAGAAATGACTTTAAGGCCTTCTTAAACCTATCCACCGTTGTACTTTCTCGGAGCTGGCGGGGCAGAGAATTCCAAAGGGTGGGAGCCACAAAGCCAAAAGCACGGGCTCCAGAAGACTTCAAATTCACCCTCGGAATCTCCAGCAACCCCTCGTCAGCTAAGAGATGCTGTCTCAGAGGGGTGTACGGCACCAGAAGCTCTTTCAGGTAGTCAGGACCCAACCCATGTAGGGCTTTGTAGGTCAGAAGACCCACTTTGAAGGTGATCCGCCACTGTAAAGGCAGCCAGTGCAGAGTGTGCAGCACAGGGGTAATGTGAGACCTTCTAGACACCCCAGTCAACAAATGTGCTGCAGCATTCTGCACTAGCTGCAAGCGGCGGATATCAACACCAGTAAGCCCTAGGTACAGAGAGTTACAGTTGGGGCAAGGTGGAGTGAGCACTGCATTGCCCACTCCGCGTAGTGGAGTGGCAATGCAAAGTGCCCACTTCGCGTTCACTTCACCAGCAGAATTTAAGTTCGCTGCATCTCTACTTATGACTATAGCAAAAAGATCTCCTTTTGAGTAGGAAACCAGGCTCTCCTTGGTATTTTTCTTTGTTAATTAATCCTGCTTTTGCTCCATCAGGGGACAGATAGCAAAGTTGTGCTATTTTAAAATACAAGTGCTGTGACAGTTAAAAATGACAGGTTAACTTCTTGGCAAAAAGGCAGAATGGGAAAGTCTAACAGCTTATTTAGTTTATTACCCGGGTAGCTCCCAAGAAGGTTTTTAGAATATATAGTTGCCATCTTTGTAGTTTCTCGAGCTGCTGCTCACTACTGTCACTTCCCCCACTCTGATGATGTAATACCAATTAGAACACTAAGGTCCCCATGTTCAAAAGTGGCAGGCTGCATTACGCAAGTGCTTGTGCCATGCATCTCAACTGCGCCACCACAATGTAATGGTATATTCAGAAGCTGCACCATAATATATGATCACACATTTGTGGCTAAATATCATGAACATCCACCATCACGCTGTGGGAGTTGCATGGTGCAGAAGGTGCCCAGAGCCCAGTGCAGAGCATATAGAAGTGCATGATGCAAAGTCACTTGCCAAGTATACAGATCTACAATATTCAGCCAGGATATGCAGATGGCTTCAATGCACAGTCAGTGCCAAAACAGCACATTTGCATCTCATTACTGAAATCTATGCAGGTCATTTGCACACCATTGTCATGTGCAGTTCCAGCATTACAGGGCAGCACCACCACTCCACAAAGGTGATCAGGAGGTACTGCAGCCTAGCAGGCAGGTGAGAATGCATGGTTATGTGTGGGTGGACTGCACTGGCCTGAGTACAGTGCTACATACCCCTCAACCCCTTAGCACTGAAATGTGTGCCAAGATGTGTCACAACTGATCAGAATGTGTGACACAGCATCAAACATGACAGTTCAAGATTGGAAGAATATGGAAATAAGTATAACAATGTTGCTACTGTGTGCTGATGTCTAGCATCTCCTATTATCATACTATTCTGCAGAACAGTCTCAGTCGTCTGTGTGTAATGTCACCCACTCTATGTGGGTCAGAGGGTGTCTGAGTGATAACATGAGTGCTGTACCCAGTACTGTTTAACAGTTGAAAGGTTTGCAGTGCTACTATCCATGGGCATGTCCGTGCCCTAAGTGGCTGCACTCACAACACTGGAAGGGTCAGGTGTCCTTGAGGCATGCACTTTCCACCCCCAGGCCACAGGTGGTGCCACTCCTGCCTCTGGCTGCTCACAGGTGTGCACTGTCCACCACCAGTACACCACACTGACCCAAACCCAGGGCTCCTGTGGCATTGTCACACTGCAGAGTTGGCATTGGTAACATGTATGTAGTTCCTGGTGGTGTGGGTCTGGCATGGGCATACTGTATGCACCTATGGTGTTCCACCATGGGTGTGTGCCACTGGGCTGTCCCTGACCCCAGCCATGCTGCCACCAATACCACCATTCATCCCTGCTCACCGTTGTCCCAGACACCACCATGGGTGCATGCCTCCATCAGGTGGCACTCTGATCGCCAGATGGGGGCAGACCACGGCACTTGGTACATGAGCAGCATTGTAGCTGTCTGCTCTGCTGGTGGGCTAGAGAGGCACCTGACTAGCATGTGGCAGTTGGGTGTCTTTGGCCTGGGTGTGGTGCAGATAGTGGCTGACTGGGTAGTACCAGTGGTGTCCCCTGGCAACACCCAGCAGATGCCCAGCAAGCAGGTGCAGGGCAGCTATGGCTTTGGGTAATACTGTCCTGGCATGACTGCTGTGTGTTGGTGCCTGGAGCACATCCTGGTGCACCTCTGAGGGCTGTCTCAGGGTTGCCTGACTGCAGTTCTGCAGCCTGCCTGTGGGTGGCTGGCTAATTTAGGGCATCCCATTAGGTACCTAACTTTGCACAGCAAATTTTTGTGATGTGCAACTTATGCACCGCACATTTTGGCTAAATATACACTTCCGTGGAATATTCAGGTGCCCGTCCCCATTTTTTGTGCCACATACATTATTTCTGTGTGATCATGCATTTAGAAATGTGTGATGCATCTCTTCCTTTCAAATATTGCACTTCTGTGCATTTTCTGGGATATACCACACATCTCCAGTTTGGGCAGCGCATATCCTTTGGATATCTGGCCCTATGTGCTCTCTTATTGGGTATGACAAACAATATGATTAAGCGCCCAGAAAAATAAAAAAATAAATAAACCAATTGGGTCTTCATTAAGAAATGCTAATAACAGTAATCTAATAATCTAGAATGTACAATACATATCTATATTCATAAATCTTCATCCAAGTTCTTAATCATAGACATATAATTGTGATGTAATGTAATGTAACCATTTGCCAGGTACATGTACTGTATTTCCCTGTCAGGATAACAGTTTGAAGTAGTTGATGCTGCCGGCTTGCTTATCAGTGATTCTGAGAACAGCAAACAGACTAAAACTGGACCTGGTTGTCAGTTTTATTTCAGGCCTTTGAAATATGGTTGGACACTAGAATGTCAGGACTGCTGGTTAACACAAACATGCCTGTAAGTGGGCTTATAGTAATGATCTCTTAGACAAGTACAAATTGTTCCAAATGGCTGCTCCAGACAAAAGATTTTGAATCTGTGATGTCAGAGTGACATGTTGCATGATGGGTCATGGGAGGGTCAACTAGAGGGTTTTAGGTATGATAGGGCCTCACAGAGTCAGTCAGGCTTGGGACTGTGAACAAATTGTCATAATGTTCATGTCTGCCCTGATTCGAGGTGTCTTGTGGCAAGCTAATATACAGTACCGTGTGTGTATATATATATATATATATATATATATATATATATATATATATATTATGGTAACACAGCAGTGCTACCATAGTTAGGGGTTGAGGAGCCATTTCTATGTTAAACCCCAAAACTTTGCACCTTAATAACTTTGCAACCGTATGACAGATTTGGCTGAAATTTGGAATACATGATCAAAACTATAGGCCTTGGCATCTGCCAAGTTTTGTATAATCGGATACCGCGGCTGTGGGTTAATAAGCATGATTTGTGCGCCGCGTTTCGCTTTTTCTGGAATTCTACGATCGCGTACAGGTCACACGGTTTATGCGACCAGCCCAAAATCTTCAGGGAATGTGCGGCTGGGGTTCCCAATGTGCCTTTTGAATATTTGGTGAAAAAATATTAAACGGTTCAAAAGTTATTCAAAAAACAATTTCCCATTATGTCAATGGGAAAAGTTAAGAAAAAGTTTGACAGTGTCGCAAATGCATTTTTACTTTTGCAAATGGGCCTGTTACTTTCGCAAATCAGCCATTTTGTTTTCAGTTGGCGATTAGAAAAATTGTTGGCATTTAAATTTGGGACCCTCTAGCAATCTAATACGTTTTGTATTCACCTAGTCGGACCCTGAGGATGCTGGCCATGTCTTTATTTTGTGGTAAAACACCCCAGAAATATGTTTTTCAAATTTCTGGAAAAAAGTACTTTCACAAACTACTTTCGTGCTCACGAAAGTGTTGAACTTTTTTGCGAAAGCTTTCGCAAATTGCGACAGTAGTTTTCCATCTATGGGAAAGTGACAGTGATTCTTTGGCACTGCGCTGCAAAAGAACCGTTGGGAGTTTTGGGCTGAAATTTGGAGGGAACGGAGCCGACATCTCTCAGATGTGTTCTTCAGTGTTGTATTGAAAAAATATTACACATCAGCAAAGTTACGGTACTCCAAAGTTGGCAGTTTTTCCCATAGGATAACATTACGGCGCCCGACGCATTACAGAAATCCTTTGGATTCCTGCTGCAAAATAACAGTTTGGTCTTTTTTCCTGAAGTTTGGAGGGAAGACAGCCAACAGCCCACAGATGTGCCTTTCAGTGGTTTTGTGAAAAAATATTACAGGGAGGCAAAGTTATGGCACTCTGAACTTCTCTTTTTTTCCCATAGGATAACATTATGGCATTCGCCGTGCCTTTCAGGGCCCGTATCACGGAAACGGTGCGAGATACGGACTTTTCGTCGGAACATTTCTTAGCCTCCTTATAGGGAATAAGTATAAAATTAGCCAGGACAGTTGTAAATAATATGACTTTTAAATTTTTTTTCTACGTCGTATGGTTCCTGAGATATAACCTATTTAGTATTCCAAGTTCTCATTTTCTGCTCCGATACTCATTATTATGCATACATTATTTGTACTCACTGTCTTTCTCTATGCAGGTTTTGGGGAAAACCAGCCTGTGTGTGCTTACATTACTGTTACTGTTGCCCTTTCTGCTTGTGGTTCTGTACCAGTTTCACTTACGCTGACGCTTGCGCCACCGTGCGTTATCCTTATGCGTTTCATTTCGGGTTGTGTTTCTGTTATTTTTTGCCATTTGTGTCTACAGTACTGTTTCTCTTTCTGTTTTAGTTTGTGTCACCATGCCCATTGAAATTTCCATTTGCAGGCACCATGTTACTATGTGACAACACATCACGTGGCAGACCGTTCCCGTCCACGCCACTGTGTGCGTTACCCTTTCTGTTCTCATTCGCACTTGCGTTACCATATGTGCCACTGTTAGCACTTCTGTTTGCGTTGATGTTCCTGTTACTATGCCTCAAGACATCACGCGGCGGGAGTGCGGGGCCCAAGCCGCAGGGTCCCACGCTCCCGCCGCTGCATTACATTCATTGTTTCTCGTTATCATTCTAAAAAAGAAGGGAAATTAGAGGCCAAAAACTCCATTTAGTGCATTAGTTAGGGTTGTTCCACAGTGACAAAAGTGAGGAAATTCGCTGTTAGGGTTGAAAACCCCCCTTTGGACCCCCTGCTCACCCCCCCAACCGGCATTGGGGTGTGTATTGGTGTCATCGGTCCTAACTCTCACCCCATTCTCCTAGACTTCTGCTGCTTTACACATGTGATGGGGTGAGAGTTAGGGCTGATGACACCAATGCACACACCAATGCCGGTTGGGGGGTGGCAGGGGGTCCAAGGGGGGTTTTCAACCCTAACAGCAAATGTCCTCACTTTTGTCGCTGTGGAACAACCCTAACTAATGCATTAAATGGAGTTTTTTGCCTCTAATATATATATAGATAGACAGATACATATCTATCTATATATATATACTGTATATATAAAGAGAGAAACCTGTATGAAAACAATTCTTTTTTTCTCTGTAGAATTACTGTTCCTACAGTTTTGTGATAATATCCTGTAGAATCTGTGTAATTATCTTGAAATATAAAAAAATATTATTTTTATACATTTCGTGTTTTTGAGACCAATTTTTTTTAGGTATAGCTAACCAATTTATGACTGACAATAACTGTATTTCTACCAATGAAGAGTAGGCTACAGTTACCATACTCTATTTCTTGCTCATCTTAAATTACAGCTTACAAACAAAAATGAATGTACATGTGCATTCTAGTAATTGATGTTAACTGTTTATTTGTAATGTTGTTTAAATTACTATATTTATTCTGTTTATGTTTTGTTGACTAGTCACCTGTGAAAACAGGCAGTTTTTGCTCATCAGGCTTGCAAGTATAAAAAGTAACAAGCATTTGTCAATGTTGAATGTTTGCTTGCTGGCATTGGCATTGGTAGTATAGGAGTTACAGAGCTGCATCATAGGAATGGCAGTGAAGTATTGAACTGAAGCCAACCCCGACACCACCCTGCAGATAGTGACAGGCATTGGGGTGTGCCTTTGGGTCGTCAGGCATAATGGCCATGCCATTTCACCACACCCTACTGTGCAGACCCCGACAAGTGTCACGGTGTGCCTTAGGGTCTTTGGCCCTTATGCGCATCCCATTCCATCAGGAAATATGGTGAGATGGGTGCGGTATAGGAGAATGGGGTGAACTTTGGGGCCGAAGAGTCCAAGGCACACCTTGATGCCTCTCAGTGGCTGCAGGCTGTGGGTGGGGGTGGAATGGTATGAGCATTGCAGGTGACAATCCCAAATCACAGCCCTGATGCCTGTCATTCTCTACAGGGTGGGGTGTTATGGTCAGAAACCCTAACCTCTCAGGCATTCGTTGGTATTTTCACTCCAAATTTTCAACATGTTTTTTTTGTGACCCCCACCTCATGAACAGTGGCAATATCAGTTTGTTAGCCAAAAGCTGCTTTTGCACAGCGACTATGGCATTTGTCACCACAGGTGCAAAAACACATTCCAAACAGGATGTGAAAAATGACAGCTGTACTGTTCATGGGGAGGTGCAAAAATGGCAATGTTGAAAATCTGCAGTGAAAATACTAAAAAACTGGTGAAGTCACGAGCATGCATAGAAACTGTGCAACGCGCACCCGTAATGTAATTAGTTTGGGTATTTTTTACAGCAGATTGTCAACACAGGCATTTTGGGACCTCCAGTCATGAACAGTGTCACTGTGATTTTCTTTATCTGTCCCAAACAATGATTTCCCACAGCGACCACGCATCTCTGTGCTGAAAGTGTGAAAACACATTTCGGCCACGTTGTAAAAAATAACAGCTGCACTGTTCATAAGGAATTTTGGAAAAACGCCACTGGTGAAAATCTGGACTGAAAATATTACAAATTCATGAACTTACGAGGGTGCGTGGAAACTGCACAATGCTTACTTGTAACACAGTCATTTTATTGACTTTTGTCACCACATTTTCAACATAGCCATTTTAAGACCTCTGTTCATGACCAGTGTCACTGTGATTTTCTTAATCTGTCCCAAACATTGTCTTTTTCACCGACTGCACCATTGTGTGCTACATGTGCAGAAACACATTTTGGGCGAGATATGAAAAATGACAGCTGTACTGCTCATGAGGAGGTGTGGTAAAATGGCAATGTTGAAAATCTGGAGTGCAAATATTAAAAATTCACGAACTTATGAGCATGCGTAGGAACTGTGCAACGCATGCTGTAAAAGTCAGTTTTTTGAATTTTTTCACCAAATTTGCAACATAGACTTTTTGAGAGTCCACCTTATGAACACTGCCACTGCTGTTTCCTTAATCAGTCCTGAAAGGTGATTTTGCACAATGACCGTGAAATCACCCTTCGGGCCCAATTAATGTCATGGCAGTTCAAGAATTCATGAGGAGGGGGTCCCAAAATTTGTTGCCAATATTCAAAAAAATGCCTGAGATTGCATCAAAGTTGAAAAAACCCTGTTTATTACATTATACAGCTTATCAGCATTTCCTCAGTTCGCAGTCAGCTTTGAAGAGTGCAGCATGTTCCCGGTCCACCGAAGATTGTCGCACTGGACTCCGGACATAAGTATGGGGTAAGGGGGGGTGTGGGGAGGCAGGGTGCACAGTGGGTGGAGTGCGGGTGGGATCAGGGAGACTACGAGGGATCTTTTTGTTTACAGGTTTTTTTTTTGGAAGATGACACGGGACTTTTGTCACGCTGGGGTGGGATCCCAGCATGCCAGCTGGAAGGCTATTTTTGGGGTGGGGGCCTGGAGCCGATGGAAGATTGGGCACCCCCTTCGGCAATAAAAATTTTTGTCATGCTGGGGTGGGCTCCCAGTGTGGCAGCTGGAAAGCTTGTTTTGGGGGGGCGTGAAGCCGATGGGGGATTGGGCACCCCTGTCGGCCATACAGTGTGTGCGTGGGGGAGGCTGGAGTCCATGAGCATGCAATATGCATGTGTGTGTGAGTGCATGTGTCTGTGTAGGGAGGGGGAGCACTGCTTACTCAAGTGGTGCTCTCCCTTTCAACTGTACAGCACTGCATTTTCTATCATTGCACTATGTTTCTTGCACATGCGTGCAAGCAAACATAAAAATGAAATATTTATTTATTTATTTTATTTAAAAGTTGGTAACCATGAAAGGCACACTGATCTCATTTCCAGGTGCGACCCAGGGTAGGGGGCATGGAACAAAGTTTACGGAAATATACATAAGAACAGGAAACAGAGTAATTTACAAAAATAAACAATAAATACAGGAATAAAAACAGAGTAGATCACTGTTAATGAAGAAAATAAGACTATAATACATGGTACAAAAATGAAGTCATCTTGGAATACAGATGAGGCAGGAATGATAAGAACAGCAGTTACAGTAATTATTGTGAAACAAGAGAGTACGATCCAAGCAAATTGCATTGCAGGTGTCTATAGCTAAACTTGAAACAATAGCATCAAGGGGCCAGCTACTGGAATGCAGGACAGTGGGGTGCTTTAAGCAGGCACTGAAGACCTACAAGTGGGGAAAAGCGTACCCTGAATTGTTTTATTTTTATCTTTATTTATTGATTGTTGTTTTTATCTTATTGTACATCGCCTTGAAGTGTGAAAGGTGCTATATCAAATAAAATTTATTATTATTATTAACGATGCAGACTGGGTGGGGCAATACATTTGATTTATTTTTTATTTATTGAAATATTTCACTAGGAAAGGCACACTAAGCAACAAATTGATCATATCCCAGTGCGTCCTGGGGGGGAGGGTAATAAGGAAAAATAAAGATAAATTATACAATACATACATCATGAGCATACTACATTGAAGGTAAAATAACAGACAGTCATTACAGAGTAACAGTACAAAAATAAAAATAGCCAAGGATACAACATCCTGAGCATACCACATTTAAGGTGCAATAACAGAGAGTCATGACAGACTAACAGTGCAAAAGTGGCCAAGAAATATACCTTGAAGTGTTATAGTAGGATCCATTTGCAATTAACACCTTGGAACAGTGATGTGCGAGCATCGTGCGAGGCAGAGGATGGATCAGTAGCAAGTAGCAGGGGAAGGACTTGAGACTTTAGCCACAGGCGCAATTCACAGTGAGAAAGTTTTGAAGGGCTAAGGAGATGGAGTGGAGGGAGGAGAAAGTGGCAAACCTGGGGAGGCAGGGCATTCTATAGCTTAAAGAAGTGATGAGAGAAGGCCATATGTTCCATGACAGTAGACCACCTAGGAGTTACTAGTAACTGAGAGTCATAAGACCTAAGGGAGTGGTCAGGCAGGGGGAGAACAGATAGAGATGAGGTAAGATAGGAAAGGAGAGTTACAAACCAAAACTTTGATGTGAATTTGGCACAGGGGAGGAGACAGAAATTTTCAAGGGAGAAGAAGGCCAGGGAGTGGTATAGAGAACAGTGATGAGTGAGAGAGGGGGCTTCAAGTGTGAAGCAACAGAAGGAGTTAAAAAGGGTATGCAATCTGTTTAAGGAGGACTTGGGATTGGCACTGTATACTACATCACAGTAGTCGAAGATAGGCAATATCATCTTCTAGACTACTTCACACCTGGCTGGTAGTGGGATGCAGCTACGTTCCTGTATAATGCATTAAGCTTGGGGCGCAGCTTCTTTAGGATGGTGTCAACATGACCAGAGAAGTTGAGGTGTTGGTCTAACCAGACCCCCAAATACCAGAAGGAGATGGAGTCCTCAAAGATCATCCCATCTAGGGTATAGATGGTGGGCAGGGAGGGGAACCGAGAGAGTCTCTGCCTGGTACCAAAGGTCATTGAGATTGTCTTCTTGGCATTAAGGGAAAGCTGGTGGGAGGTGAACCAGAGCTTAACTTTACTGAAGTCATGCTGAAGTCTGGACGCAACATCGGTGGGGGAAAGACCTGAGGTGAAGAGAACTGTATCATCAGTGTACATGTGGATTGAGGTGCAAGAGCAGACTTAGGAAAGGTCATTTAGGAAAATGGAGAAAAGAATGGGGCCCATGACAGAGCTCTTAGGTACACCAGTGTTGATAGAGAGGGGAGGAGATATGGTTTCTGCTATTTTGAATGAATGGGTCCTTCCCACAAGGTAGCTTTGAACCAACTTGTGGCAGAGTTTGTTAGGCCTACCGAGGAGAGGGAGTCTAAAAGAAGGGTGTGGGAGTCAGTGTCGAAAGTCTTTGTGAAGTCAACAAAAATGGCTGATGTGATTTGACCACTTTTCATCCCTGTGAGGATGGTATCAGTGAGGCTAATCAGGGAGGTAGTGGTGGAGTGATTCTTCTGGAAACCAGATTGGAAAGGAGTAAAAAAATTAGTGTCTGAGAGATATGAGGTTAGTTGGGAGAGAACCAGATGTTCTTGGAGTTTAACGAGGGTAGGGAGGAAAGAAATAGGGCGATAGCTGGCAGGATATGAAGGGTCACCTCTCTTAGGTAGGGGAAGGATGGTGGCTTGCTTCCAAACAGAGGGGATAGAAGCCGTGGTGAAGGAGTGATTGAGTAGGTCCGAAAGCAGAGCGGCAATAGCATGGGCTGATGAATATAACAGCTTGAGATCCAGTCTGTCAGGTCAGTTGCCTTTGGAGGGTGTAAGGAAATTTAGAGCCTCCAAGGTAGCTGTAGGTATAGTGCTAGAAAAGGAGAAGGAAGAGGAAGTGTAGGGTGGAATGGGAGAGGTGAGAGAGGGGCCAGTGTGAGGTGGGGGGCATGGAGGATAGGAATGCAGAAGTGCAGGTGGTGAAATATTAATTAAATTTATTTGCCATGCTAAGGTGGTCAGTAGTTTGGATATTGTTTATTTTAAGAACTGGTGTTGGAGAAGGGGGGGAGAAGAAGGAGTGAATCACCTTCCAGAATTTAGAGGACTTATTTATTTTGGACTGGAAAGTAGAGCTGAATTAATTAGATTTCGCTAAGCGAGTGGCTTTTGTGCACTTGTTATGTAGAGACCAATAGTTGTCGTAGGCTTGAGGGAGCAAGGTAGCTTTGTACATTTTTGATGCACGGTCCCTAGCCTTATGATATGCTAGGAGTTCAGGGGTGATCCTTGGGTGGTGATTTCCCCTAACCCTTGCATGCTGAAGAGGGGCATGTTTGTTCCAAACCTCAAAAAATTTAGCTTGAAAAAAGGTGTATGCTGCATCTATGGAAAGAGATTCTTTTATCAGTTCCCAGTTGGTGAGGGACAGGCCCAGCAGGAGGGGATTAAGGTTTAGTGATTTATATGATCGGAAAAGCAGTGTTTTTTGGGGGAGGGGCTTTAGTTTGACATATTTTACATAGCATGAAGATCATATGGTGATCACTTATGGCATCTGGTAATGTACCAGATTTGATTATCCTATGGGGGGTGAGATGTGAGGGCCCAGTCAATTAGGGAGTGATTTCTAGACTTAAAGTTCATTCAGGTTGGCTCAAGGATAAGTTGTGAAAGGTTAAGTGCAGAGATTTCATTTTGTGTTTTAGTTACGGAGGTGAATAACCACTTTTGGTTGAAATCACCCATTATATAAGTTTTGCCTGCAGGAGTGTGAGAGATAATGGCATTTGTGAGCTCAGTGATGACGGCTGGGGGGAGGCCAGGGTGACAGGAAGTGCCTGCAACATAAATGGGTATTGAAAAAGGAATGGGAAGTTTCAGAATTAGTACCTCACAGGCTTTGAGGACAGAGATGGCTAGAATGCTCATGAGTAGAATGGATGACAAGACATATATTGCCACTCCTCCACCCCTGGTAGGCTGATCTTGATGGGATATAGAGTAGCCAGGGATGGGGAGGGCAGAGTCTCTTATTTTGTTATTTAACCATGTTTCAGAGAGGATGATGATGTCAGGGGTAAGTGAGGTGACTATAGGCTGAAGTAGGTCAGTTTTAGGGAGCAGGCTGCATATGTTTAGATGTTAGTTTTAGGCCATGGGGTAGGGCAAGAGGGCTAGGAGTAGCAGATACAGGCAGGGTAGTAACTGGAAGGCTAGGTCCAGAATTGGGGTTTATGTCACCTAATGATAAAAGCAGAAGTGCAATTATAAAGAAATGGATTTTCACACTCTGGTACCAGGGTGGAGATCTGATTAGGGATGAGGTAGGTAAGGAGTGAAGGGAGGGGGAAGGTTGGAATTTTAATAAGTGCAGCAAGGTGAAATAGGCTGGTATTAGTAGAAGGGTGGTACTGGGAAGAAAGGGGTAGTGTGTCCAGCTAACAAGGAATGGTGAAGGGGTGATTGCAAAGTTGTGAGTAGGTTTGAGGAATAAGGAGGAGCAGGTAGGGTCAGTTATCTTAGGTGGCGAAGTAGGGTCACGCAAGGGGAGCGGAAGGCTGAGTGCCATGAGAATAGCAATAAGCACCCTGTGAGGAGCTAGAGACAATATACAAGGAGACATCTTAGCAGCTTAAATAGAAGTAGCAGAGGAAGAGACTAGGCAGTACTTTTGAGCAGAACAAGGGGTAGAGGAGATAATTGGGTCAGAAGGTGCTGAGTGAGAGATCTAAGTCTTCTCTTTTTTTTGATTCCTAATTAGGTCTAGTACATGAGTTTAACCCTTCTAACAGCCAGGCAGGATCCACCTGAAGGGCGTTGCAGAACAGGAAAAAAATGCATGAGAGGTAGCAGTTGTAAGGCAATTGGATGGGGACTGCTGACAGGAGAAGTTCACCTGTAGCAGGAGCATTTAAAAAGTGCTGGGGCCGGGGAGAGTGGATGAGTGGGAGAAAATAGCAACAAGTAAATATATGCAGGGAGCTGGCAAATTAGTAGAGACAGCTGGCGACTGACTGCGTGTGCAGGAGCCAGTCGGTGAGCACCCACAGAGGAGAGTGGCCAATCGAGCTGCAGCTATGCGAAGGTGACAACTGTTTGAATCTCCAAGTCTGGCTCATGGAGGGACTGTACCTGATGTAGTCTTCAGGGAGCAGTAGGTCCAGTAGCGGGCAGTAGCAGAGGTGTGGCCACACTGCAGGGAGGGAGAGTACCCGCTCAGAGGAGCGCTGAACTGTGGGAGGAAAAGCAACAAAAGAAAGGGATTAAAAAGGATTACGCCGGAGGCGGGTATACAGAGGCAACCGGGGAGCAGAGAGGAGAATGGCCTTGATTGGGGGGGGCGAATAGCAGACAATTAGCTGCAGGGTCAGAGACAGCTGGGGGAAAAAACAAAGAAAGATATTAAGTTTAGATCAGAGAGGTTGGAAGAGCAAAAGTCAAACCGAGAGGAGACAGGGGGCAGGGTGGGTCAACGCCAAGCATGGGGGGGGGGCTTTGGAGAGGGGGTAGGAGCAGAAAATTGGAAAGAGGCAGAGCAGGAGAAAGGTGGAATTAAAAATGAATTAAACTATTGAGTAAGGGATTAGCAGAGAACAGAAAGCATTGGTAACAGTAACTTAAATCACAGTATTGCAGCCCAGATAGTAGACCCTGACTAACTGGTGGCTATAGCAGACAGTTTAAATACAGAATTCTACCATTACTAAATTAAGATTGCACAATTACTAAATATGGGCTAAGTACAAGATCTAAAAATTAAGGCAAGCACAATTAATAGCAACAAGAAATATATGCAGGGATCTGGTAAATTAGCCAAGAGAAGACTGGCAACAGACTGCGAGTGCAGGAGCCAATCGGTGAGCACCCACAGAGGAGAGCAGCCAATTGGGCTGCAGCTATGTGAAGGCACCAACTGTTTGAATCTCCAAGTCTGGCTTATGGAGGGACCATACCTGATGTAGTCTTCAGGAAGCAGTAGGTTCAGTAGCAGGTGACGGCGCAGATGTAGCCACACTGCAAGGAGGGAGAGCACCTGCTCGGTGGAGCGCTGAGCTGATGTAGTCTTCGGTGAGCAGTAGGTTTGGTAGTGGGAAGCAGCGGAGATGTGACCACACCACAGGGAAGGAGATCACCCACTCGGAGGAGCACTGAGCTGATTTAGTCTGATGTGAGGACATAGGCAGGTGGGGACGGGGAAGTGTCTTTATGGAGGCTGCTTTAGGCAGACTATGTACATTAAGAGGAAAGGAGTTCCAGAGGGCAGGTATCCTGTAGGTGAAGGCTTGTTTCCCAGCCAGTGAGTGTGGAGTGAGGATTGTGGTGCAGAGCTATAGACCACATCTGCATAATCGAAGCAGGGGAGGATAAGATTGGTGACTAAATCCTTCCTGATGGGTAGAGAGAGACTGTCTTTGTACCTGAACAACATGCCATGTTTAGGCCATAGCTTGTTGTGGATGGCATGAAGGTGTGGTGAGAAGTCCAGTTTGGGGTCTAGCCATACTCCCAGGTATTTAAAGTTGTCAACCATGTTTATTTTTGAACCTTCTAGGGCATAGAACGAAGGGGGGAAGGCAGTTTGGCCAGCTTCTGGGCAAAGCCGAAAGCCATAGTGACTGTTTTCTTAGTATTGCACTTCAGTGATTTGGAGTCAAGCCACCGCAAAGTGTTCTCAAAGTCTGATTGGAGGAAGGGCTCCATGTGGGCTAGGGAAGGGCCATAGGAGAAAATCACAGTATCGTCGGCATACATTTGAACTTGTGAGACTGAGCTGACAGAAGGGAGGTTGTTTACATATATTGAAAAGTGGGTGGAGCCAAGGATTGAGCCCTGCAGTACTCCAGCATGAATGGGAAGGGGGAATGATTTGGATTCCACTAGCTGTATGAACTGAAATCTATCATAGAGGTATGCCTTGAACCATTCGGTGATGGAAGGTGAGAGGCCAATAGTGGAGATGTCATTTTATCAGGACTTTGTGGGTGACTGAGTTGAAGGTCTTGACTAGATCAATGAAAATAGTCAGAATCAGGTGACCCTTATCCATGGCCAAGTGGATGTGGTTGGCGAGGCAGAGAAGAGATGAGGAGATGGAGTGGTACTGTCAGAAGCTAGATTGATAGGGGGTCAGAATGTCATTTGAGAAGAGAGAAGAGTTTAGCCTTTTTGAGATAAGGGATTCAAGAATTTTTGAGAGGGAGGAGGAGGAGAGAAATTGGCCTGTAATTACCGTGGATGGATGGGCCACCCCCTTTGTATAGAGGGATGACCTTGGCCAGTTTCCAGGCCTTGAGTAAGGAGTTAGTTGAGAGGGAGAGGTTGAAGAAGTGTGTGGTTGGTTGAACAATGGCAGGGGCCAAGATTTTCAATAGGATGAGAATGATTCAATCTTGACTCTGTTTGGAAGAATTTTGTGATTTGAGTGCACAGATTACCTCTAACAGGATGATGATAAGAGGGAATGTATAGTTAGCTGGGGTGGAGGTAATCTCTTCGGTGCTGAGGGGGTGATGGGAAGGGGGTTTGCTCTGTTGTCAGGTTGGGCAACAAGGAGGAGGGGATGTGTTGGTGTCTGCGGGGAGGAGATAGGGGAGCTGGAGGTCACCTCTGAGGTAAAACACGAAGTGAAGAAATGGTTTACGGAGGAGGCAGCTGTTATGGAGTCTATGTCTGTGGAGTGGGTGCTGGGAGGGGGCAGGAGTGGGAGGAGGAGCCAAGAATGGAGTGGAGTGTTTTCCAGAAGGTAGCTGGTGAAGCGTGGCTAGCATCTAGCTGAGATTTAAAGAAGCCCACCTTGGTGGAATGCACAGCCTTGGTACATGGGTTCCTTAGTGTTCTATATTTTTGGAGGCCAGAGGCATTGAAGGAGACCTTGTATAGTTTCCATGCTTGGTCTCTGGATTTGAAATGCTTAACTAAATGAGGAGAGATCCAGGGGTGAGGCCTATGCTGGAGTCTAAGTTTTTTTTAGTGGGGCATGAGAGTTCCAGATGTTTAGAAAGGTAGAAATGAAGGCATCCAGTGCAGAATCAATATCAGGTGCTGTGAAGACTGTGGACCAATCAGTCAGGCAGAGGTCCACAAGTAGTGTATGCACATTCAGAGACTTTAGGAGTCTGAACAACATATACTTTGGCAGAGCAGGAGTGGGCAGTATTTCCTTTGGTAATAGATGATACAGTGACCACTGAAAGCATCAGCGAGGATGCCTGCTGGGGGGAATTTTACCGGGTGTCTTGTTAGGATCCAGTCGAGCAGTGTATGGTTAGTGGAGTGGGATTTGAGCCTGGTGGGGTCTGTTATAAGTTGTGAGAGGCTGAGAGCCTTGATCTCTTGTGTGATAGCCTGGTATGAGGGGCCAGCCAATTGAGACTGAAATCTCCCAGTAGAAGGAGTTTGCTGGTTGTGGTAGAGGAGGCAAGAGCAGTGAGTTTGAAGACTATGTTGGAGGGTGAGGCATTGGAGAGAAGTAGCAGATAGCGACAAAGAGGGGTGAAGAAGAAGGGAATACTAGCTTGGAGAGGAGAATCTCATATTATTTAGAGACTGCCTCCTGAAGGACAGTGGAAGTGTGTAGGGTCTCATAGATATAGGTGGCAATGCCACTGCTGCATTTGCTCTTATCTTGATGGACAACAGTATTCCCTGGGGATGGCAATCTGTGTGTCGGGGACTTTGGTGGATAGCCATGTCTCTGAGATGCAGAGGATATCAGGAGAGTATCAGGAGAGTATTGAGTTATCCAGACCTTGATATTTCCAAACTAAGGTGTTCTCAGCTGGGACAGTGAGGGGTGGGTCATGTGACCTTCAGCAAGGAGCACTGTACTGTGTGAGCAGTGGCTCTGAAGAGATGTAAACCTTGAGATCCCCAAAAGAGTGTCTAAGCTGAGTGATGACAGCTACTGAAGTATTAAGAAAGCTGGTAACAGTGATGCAGGCTGAGTCAGGGGGAAAGACCAGTCTGTCACAATAATATATAATGTTGATATTAAAAGTTCACTAACAATTTGCTGCTGAGGAGAACGGTCAACCCTCTATACCATTTTAACCATGGGGATTGATAACTAAAATAGTATAATATAAAGCAGAGCAATGCAACATGTAGCAAGGTGTACAGTAAAAGATAAACATCAATTATTTCTGGCCAAAATACTAAATTAGTCTTTTCTGTCCTTCACGTTGCTACTGATCCTCAACAAATAAGCTCCAATTTTCTGAGTTTGAGCTAAAAATACAGCTAGTTGTGAGTTACAGCCTGTGAGCTCTAGACTTCCGTTCACTTTAATCTATCTGGTCCCGCCTTTTTGACTTTCAATCCCAAGTTTGAGACCATCTCTCCTCTTTGCAGTCTCACACTCTGGCGTCTGTTCTCAGCTCTCCATTTCCTGCTCACAGCCCTCAGACCCCAACTCTCTTCTTTGGTGCTCCACCACATTTCCGGGGCACTCCACTCATTCTTTTACTCCTACTTCTGCATCATCTGTTGATACACAAACAGACTCCTCTTCAAGGTAGCACATAAAACAATGACAAATATAATAAAACTAGCATAAAAGATGGGACAGTGATTTTAAAAAGCACTTATAATTTTCTGCTGAGAGCTGTATCCCAAGATTAGGCTTCTCCTCTGATCCTGCTATACTGCTACAGGAACAAATGGTCTGCCATCTTCCTAATCTCGACTTCGGCTTGTATGTAATCCCACCAGGTTTCTTAGAATGTGTAACACTTAGTAGAACTTATTCTGTTTTCTAGATACTGTAGAAAATAATGTCTGAAAGAAACAGTTTTGTTTACTGCATTTTCAAAATATAGTCTTCATAATAAGTCTGACAATGACACTAACTACATTTTGCTACATTTTGTGGGTAGAATTATAGCTTATTTATTTGATCAGACTTTGTAATATGCACATTTGCATCTTCTGCAAAACTTTAATATAAACAATTTGAGAAGTAGCAGACTAAAAGTCTTTGCTTTTGCTTATTACCCCCCCCCCCCAACCAAAACACAAATATAATCTAGAGTCAATATTTCATGCTACAGGAATGTGAAGTAGATATTACCCCAAAATAGCTGTTTTAGTCTTTTTGTTTCCTTCCTGATAAGAGAAATGTGATTTAGTTTCTAGACACAGAGTTGGTTGAACTGTGTCATAATAAAGAATGGCAAACAGCTAAATCCTTGCCATGACTGGGCTGGCATCAGCCACATCATCACCTTACGCTGAACAATTTTGTTTCAGTTATTTGCAGGTATGTTTTCATGTAGCTCCTGTCATTTCCCTACAGATGGCATCCTGTGCTGTTCATACTGCATATGTGTCACCCTTTGGTTGCAAATTTGCATATATGAGTATTGTCTGCCATTAGAAATGCTCTCACAATATGTGCATGCTTAATGTCCACATACTATGCATATAGACCCCTATGCAACTGTGTTACAGTACATCAATTAATTAACTGCCCAGCCCTGCTAAGTTTGCCAGTGTATTAACTGCCTCCCTGCTACTAAGTTTGCCTGTATTCTTCTTCAGTATCAGTGGTGGAAATGGGAGTGGTAATAATGCAACACACAGTAAACAAAGGGAAAGGGGAAATTGTTTAACCAGGAAAGTCACACTAAGCTGGAGCTTGTTTCCAGGTGCAAGCTGGGAGCACAAGGAAGTTAAGTGACTTGCTCAGGGTCACACAGTATTCAAGTGGGGGCTGACAGGATTCAAACCCAGGTCTTCGGGTTTGCAGCTCAGTGCCCTTAACCACTACACTATACTGCCTCAATACAGTACAGTACTGTATACTGAGTACAGTTAGGAACTATTCCCCAGCCCCCTGTCAGGTATGTTTGATGCTTGATTAATGATGATGGGTTAGATCTTTCCAGCAATGTTCAGAATGCACATTTTTGCTTACAAACAGTGCAGCGTAGTGTAGTGCAGTAACATTGACCTACTTTATAACTCCTTTATGGGGTCTATGGTATTATGTGTATGTATGAACCACCACCAAATTTAGTACAAATAATTACACCAGATGAACATTATAGACATTGTGGGGGATATTTAAATGGGTTGCACATGGCACAACAGAGTTGTGGACATATCAGGACTGTGTAGTACAGTGCAGCTTGCATGCCCATTAGCCCACGCTGTGGACCAATGGGCATACAGCCGTACTGTACACCGTCAGTCGGCAGGTGGCCGGGAGGCTTGCGGTGGGGTGCTGCCACCCACCGCTGACCAGGGGCTGGGAGTGGGGTGGTGGAAAGAGTGAGTAGGTTGGGAGCGGGGTATGGGTACCACTGGACCACCAGGGAGTGTTTTTAATATTACAGTCCATGATTGGGAAAGGAGATAGGTCCACTGGACCACTAGGGAGGTTCATTATTATTACAGCCCATGATCTGGCAAGGAGATAGGTCCACTGGACTACCAGGGAGGTTATATATTGTTACTGCCCACGATCAGGCAAGGGGATAGGTCCACTGGACCACAGGGAGTTTATTACTATTTACGGCCCATGATCAGGCATTGGAGTGCGTTGCCGGTGAGGGGCAGGGGGTGTCGGTCCCCGATGGCTGCTGCCTGGAAGGGCGCCCGGCAAATGTCTCCGGGGATTGGTGCACCTGCATGCAAATGGGACCGTAATGACATGAAAATGGCCCCATTTGCTCCTTGCATGCATTATGGCCCCATTGGCATGTCCACCACTGAATATTGCGGTTGATGCACCTAGCGCAACAGCATTTGCACTAGCACATCCCCCTGCTCCTCTCTGGCCACTTGCACTGGTGCAATGTCACTGTGCCATGTTGTATCCGGGTGGCCATGGAGCGATATTCAGCACCACTGAGCCATGGCGCAACACCATTGAATATCACCCTGTCAGCGCTCTGGCACATCCCAGTTGCGCTGTGCCCAGGCTTGCGCCACAGCCTGGCGCAGTCTGAATATCCCACCCATTGACTATTGCAGTCATGCATTGTTGGGCAGAAACAGTATTTAAAAATACTCATGTGAACTATTAAAAGGGTAATGCTACAGTACACTTAAGTTACAACTCATCGATATTTTCACTTAAATGTAACAATTTTCAAGGGAAAGCACATGACCACAAAAGTTATAGCATGATAACGTATCCTGTAAAACAGTTTTTTAGTGAATCAGTAACAATACACCATTTGATGTTTTCTTCACAGTACTGAACAATGACTGTGGGAGAGGAGGCTATTGAAACCACGTGCAGGACTCTCTTTTATGATCAGTGATTCTCTGCTGTTACTCTGTGTTACTTCTGTGAGTGCTTAAATATATTTTTTTGTGATCCTCAGTATTCTGCATGCTTAGTTTAAAACTGACACATGACTTTTGCTCCAAAACATGCTGTTTTTATTTATATACAATGGGCATAGCACATCTGGTTCAAGGTCAGTTGGCATTCATCTGTATCCCCCTCCCCTGGGTCATGCCTGAAAATAGGCAGAATTTGTCTAGTGCACTTACCCGGTCAACGAAAATGAAATAAATAAAAAATAAACATTTTATAAGTCATGTTAGAAACTTCTGGTTTTAATACTGTGACTTGAATTTAAACTCTAAGGGCCAGATATTAAGAAATGTACCAATGGCCAGCGCAAGTCTAGCGCAGCACAAATCCGATGTGTCATGGTGCAACGGGTACCATGTTCAGAGGTTGCACATAGTGAAATGTGCCAGTGCAACATTGCTGAATATGGCAGAGATGCACCATGGCACAACCAGACTTGTACCATGGCACAACCAGATCTGCACCATGGTGCAACCAGACATGCGCCATGGTGCAACCAGACATGCACCATGGTGCACAAAGAGCAGCCACAGGCAATGGTGGGAGCACAGCAGCAGAGTAACAGTGGGGGTGCACAGCACAGGAAGAGACCCAGGGACAGTGCCAGGGAAGCACAGTGGCAGGCCACAGGTGGCCACCATCAGCAGGGCACACACAGGCACCCAGACACCCCCACCCCAGAACACAACAGTGGCACAGAAAGCAGGCAACAGATGGCACCAATGGCCAAAGGAGGGCCACAAATGGAGACCCCCCCAGTCGCATGCTGTGCCCCCACCCAGACCCCAGCAAGCCACACCCAGGAACATGCTGCCATAAACACACATGCTACACACCCCTGACAGCCACCCCATGGACACTCTAAGGCACAGCTACCAACCAAGGGGGAGGACACCACCACCATGGGACACACCACAGCACACAGCAGTGCACCGCAGATGCATGACCCACACACCGACACATGCACACCACACAGACAGACACCACACCACTGCAGCATGACTCCTCATACCAGCTGTAAAGCAGACACCAACACAGGCAGGTAAGTCAAAAGAAGTGTAATGTAGAAAACTATATACAACAGCAAGGGGTGGGAAAGGGTAGGAAAGTGATGGAAGGGGACAGGGAACAGGGACTGTACAGAGGGAAGGGGAAAGGATGGGGGAGGGACAGCAGGGGAAATAGGTAAAAGCTGGGGCTGGAACTAAGGGCGGCCATGCTCTGCTGCTGCCTGGTGCCTCCTTTGCCGCTGTTCGGCCAGAAACAGCCAGCGCACCTGCTGGATCACCTCCATGGTGGCGGAAGTTATAAGGATGATCTGGCGCAGCAGCCTACAGTACAGGGGCAGCCTCAACTACAATCAGATACCTATGACAAAGAGCAGGACAGGTGATCAGTGTAAGGTCCCAAGGTACCATGCCCACCTACTGTGCGCAATGGGCAGTGGGAACACACACCTCTGGAGTGGCACCTCTACCACCCACAGGGGGTGGACCAATGCCTGCCAGCAACCCAGCACACCATGACAGTGCACAGAGGTGGGCACCACTGCCCAATGGCCACTCAACTGTGCAGCAACAGTTAGATGGCACAGGGTGCCAGCAGCACCACAGCAACACCAGTGGCAGCTGGGCACACACCCACCCCACCAACAGCTGGTACATGTGTGCAATGGCCACCCCACAGTGGCATGCACCACGCACAGTGCGCAACACACAGCTGCCATGGCACATGACACAAGTGGCCATGGCTGCACCCACTCCCCCACTGACCACCGTGTAATGTGTACAGGACAGAAGTGCCTACCTGCCTGCTGTGGCCCCGCTGGCAGCTGTCCGGCTGCTGCACCACCACCTCTGGGTCCTGCTGTGGCCTGCTGGGCTAGCCCTGGTGCTCCTGCCACTCTTGCCCTGTGGTGGTCCTCAGGTCCTGGGAATGGAACAAAGACAGGTACACATCAGAGAACACCCACAGCACCACCCCCACCCCTGTGCACAGTGTGTGCCCCTGCCCGACATACCCCACAAGGCTGTATTGCAACGCATGCTGTAGCTGGCAATGCCACACCACAATTTGCATGATGACAGTGTACCCCTCTGCAGGGCATGCCAGGCAGCCAAGCCATTACCACAGTACAGGACTAGGGCACACATGCAGCATGGGATGACTTACCTGGCCGTGGCATGGCTTCTCAGTGGACATGTGCCTGCAGCTGTCTCAGGCGGTCCGAGTCCTGCCGCATGAGGTCTCCATACTGGTGGTGACATTGCTCCCCAGTTCTGGCCAACCCAGTGTTCTGCACCAGGCTGTCAGTGATGCTCTGCCAGACATCAATCCATGGCTGTTGCAGGGGCACCTGTCCAAACAGCCCTGGTGCATGTGGCTGCACACAGGGCACCAGATTGACTAATTCTATGTCTGACCAGTTACGGGCCTGGTGAACTTCCCTCTGCACCATTGTATTGACAGCGATGTGTGGAGACAAAATGGCAGCCAGAGGCACACGTGTGCACAACATGCATGGGATGCGCACCTCGTGGAGGTATGCACTGTGTCCACCAACCATGCAATGCTGGAGATGCGCAACATGGGCGTGGCCTGACAGGCAAGTGGTGTGGAGTCCCAAGAGGTCAGAGGGTCAAACTAGAGGTCAGGGGTTGACCAGCACACTGTGCGTCATTGTGCAATAGCAGCCATGGTGCACAATGTGCCAATGGTCCCTATTGCACAGTGGGCGCACAGTTCACAATAGGCAGCAGCACACTGCCTGACATATATGCACTGCGGTCCTGTGCACTGTGCATGCCTGGACATTGTGCCATGATTTGCTCCGGAGCAATTTCATTGTACATGGAGCAAGTACGCGATGTTCAGCTGCCACATGCAAATGAGCTCATCAGCCAATGCGCAGTACACTGGAGAAATTAGCATGTCATTACCATTGTGCCAATGCTCATTTGCATGCGTTACACTATAAAAGCACCATGGACCAACACAGGCCATGGACCGGTATTGCAACCATCTGAGGTAAGTTGCACATGCTGTTGAGCCCAGCCAGCACAGCAGGGTGGATAAAGTAGGCTGCTACTGACACTGACACACATGTCCATGTCGACAGGTAGCACTATGTCAAAGCGTGAAGAGAGTGAGGAGCTTGGGCCTGCTTGCAAATGCAGGCCCAACTTTATTAAGGCAGAGGCAGTTGTCCTGTTTGGGCCTACCTTGACAGGGAGCCACTGCTGAGTGGTGCCACAGGCACACCATAGGCCAGGGCTGTGGCCCGGGAGGAGATGGCAGCATGTGTCATCCAGCAGGGCAGCCACCAGTGGTCTGTGCAGGAGTACTGTAAGAAGGTGGGCACCAATAAGTGGTGCATCAAGGAGAAGGTGGCAGTCATTCATGCAGCCTGGACAGCAACCAGAATGGGGCCTGCTGATGTGCCACAGCTCACAGTGCAGGAGGAGCTGGTGGCAGCCACCATGCACCACAGCACTGTCAAGGGTGTGCCCGGTGGAGGTTTTCAGATGGGTGGAAGCCCATCACTGCATGGTACGTATGTTGGGCATGCACAGCAAGCAGTGGCTGGGGGGGATGGGGGCCTTACTGACACATCTGTTTTCTCTTTCAGCACCAGCATGCCTGCATGTGGAGGGGAACCAGCAGCAGCCGTGGAGGCAGGCCCAGCCCCAGAGAACCAGCCATCTACCTCCATGGGCATCTGGGGGCCTGATCGGCTGCAGCACACCACCACTGTCCAGCCGGATGTCCTGGGCATGGGGTCAGATGAGGCCCTGGCTGTGTTTCTGCAGGATGCCAGCCATGGTTTCCTCTGTGTGGAGATCAGAGTGGGTCTGACACTGATGATGACCTGACCATGATTCTGGACAGCATGGGTGGTGTTGTGGAGGAGATACCCATACCAGGTACCATCACAGGCAGCATGCCCAGTGGCCTGACAGCAGTGGACAGCTGCCCACCGCCACTGCAGGTGCTGCTACATGCACCACCATGGCAGTGCCATTTGGTGGTGGTGGTGCAGCTGTACAGGCACTGGGCAGCATACGGGGCCAGAGGGGCCGCAGCAGCAGGCAGCAGGGGCCATAGGGCAGCTGGACATGGGGTCCACTGCTGGGCCACCTGATAGGGACCTACCCCATGGGGACCCCACTGTGCAGTGTCCACCTGAGTGGGGGGCTGTGCAGCATGACTGTATACCACCAGAGGGTAGGTGCCCAACCCAGGTTCTACAGTGCTTGCAAGAGGACACGACCACATTCCAAGATTGCATAGCCAATGTGATCATGGATGGCCTTGCACTGCTGGCTGCCACAGGGTGTGGCCGGCCACCTCAAACACCATGTAGTGCACTGTCCACCCCATGATACTGACGTCGAGCGACACCCTCCATGTCGATGCCGGGCTCTGCTGTTGGCATCCCAGGCACATCTGGGGCGGGCCTGTTTGGGTGCCTACACACCCTTGTGCGGTCCCAGTCACAGTCCCACAGTACAACCCCTAGGGGGCTGTTGAAAACACCTCTGTGGCTGATGTGCAGCCTGTGGCTGGTGATCGGCCCCAGTGCAGTCAATCTCGTGGCTATAGTGTCCATGGTTCCATGCGGCAGACCTGATGTGCATGCTGTCCTGGCTGCAGTCTGCTGCCACTGCCCTGTACACACATGGGCAGTGTGTGTGTGTGTGTGTGTGTGTGTACATACCACAGGTGTGGCACCTGTGTGTCATGCCGCATGTTGCCTGCGTGCATGCCTGCCCAGCCACTGGCCTGTGTGGTGTGGGCACAATGAGAGCAGATCTGCATCAGTTGTGCCTGTGCACTGCATCTGATCCCCGCCACATGCCAGCGCCTGGGCATGTGTGTGTGTGTGTGTGTGTGTGTGTGTGTGTGTGTGTGTGTGTTGCTGTTCACTGCTGTGTGCAGTTGTGTGTGGTTATGTGGCACTATCACCACACCCCTGCACCACACCTCTGTGTGTGCATGCCCATTGCCATGCACACCCCTGCCTGTGTGCTGTACCTGTGTGTGTGTGGCCAGTGCGTGGGTGTGGCGCCACCTACCTGCATGCACCATAGTGCTTCTGTGCGATGGTGTCCCTGTGCTGGCATGCTATTCTCTGCAGCCAGGGATCCCTCCACCCAGGGAGGACTGTCCACCACCCTCCGGCACATTGCCCTTGTCGTCCCTACTACTGTTTCCCCATCAGCCTTGACAGCTATCCCACAATCAATGGCTATGTTGTGCAGTATGCAGCAGGCCAGGAATAGGCCACAGGCTTTCAAGGGGCCATATTGTAGGGCACCGCCAGACCTGTCTAGTTAACAAAACCATGTCTTCAGCATCCCAAATACATGTTCCACGTGCTGACGTGTGCCTCATTGTACCATTCCTCTGCTGGGGATGACGGGCACCGATAGGGGATGATCAGCCAGGGCCTGAGTGGATAGCTGCTGTCACCTGTGTGGATAATGATATGATTGCCCTGTGTCCTCTGTTACTGTGCCCCTTGCCTATTCTTGGTGCCCTCACCAGGGCACCCACCCTGCCCTTCCCCATCCCATGTCCTGCTCTGCCCGACACCCCTTGTCCATCCCATACTCACCCACTAGGTGGCCCGTGGGGATGTGCCTACGCTTAAAACTGTGGCACAGTGCAGAGCTGTGCCAGATGAATGCATCATGTGCACTCCCAGGGTGTGTGGCACAGACATTGGTGATGCATTTCTTTGCATCACACACCACCTGGCAGTTCACACCTTGGAACCCCTTCTGGTTCATGTAGGCCACACCCTCAGGGCCAGGTGGCATGTGGATGCCCACGTGGATGCAGTCAATGGCCCCAAGCACTCCAGGCATGTGTGCTACCCTGTGGAAGTCCTGCATGGTTGATGTACACTCCACCTGTGTGCTGATGAAATGGATGTATTCTGAAGCATGTGGCAGCAGGGTGTTGAACTGTGTGAGGAGGCGGGACGTGGCCAACTGGGTTATGCCTATAGTGTTCCCTATTTGCCTCTGGAAGGTGCCCATGGTGAGCAGGCACATGACTTCTGTCACCTTTGTCTCCACAGACACTGTGTGGCTCTGTCTTGTGGGTGCCTGCATCTCCTCTCTGCACAGCTCACAGAGCTGCCTCAGAATGGCCCTGTTCAGATGACACCAGCCCACAATCTCCATATTGGTGTAATTCTTGAAGGTGGTGTGGGCATGGTATCACCTGTTCTGGGCATACCACCAATGGGCCCTTCCATGGCCACGTTGCTGTTCCTCCTGCCTCCTCACATCCCTTATTATGGCCTCCATTAGGAAGGGTGCACTGACCATGGACCCTGATGTCCTGCCTGCCCCTGGGCAGTCGGCTTCTGCGGGCTATATGCCACCCTGGTGCACTGCATGGCACTTTGCCTGCCTCTCCCTCTCACTGTCTCAGCCCCTGGCTCACTCTCCACTGCCACCTCTGTCCCACACCCCTGTGGCTGCCTGTGCCAGTCACTCTGTCCCTTACTGGCTCTGTCTCCCTTGCTCTGTCTCTTGTACTGTCTCTCCTCCTTCTCTTGCCACTCTCTCTCTCTCTCTCTCTCTCTCTCTGCCTCTCCCCTGGTGCAAGTGCTGCCTGTGTGCTTGCATCCTGTATTTATAGGCTCAAGTCTGCTACGCATCCAGAGTTTGCTCCGCACTTGTGCCATGATTCAGTGGTTGAATATCACACTGCGCCACATATTCATGGACACCCCCCTGCTCTTGTGCATGCATTCATTATAGTTGCACATTGATGCAATGTGACATGTGCAGCACAATGACTCCCACTGAATATTGCTACTTGGTGCAAGTCCATACTTGCACCGGCCAACTCAGTTGTGCCATGCGCAACTGCTTTGAATATCCCTGCCTAAATATTTTAGTTTGAAAATGATTGCCAGATAGTTCAATATCCTTTTCAATTATTTAAGATATGAAATGTCAATATCTGAATTCTAAAGTGCATTTTATGTTTACATTATTACTGCCTTTTTCCCTGAAGAAGAGGACACATTAAAGACCCTGAAATGTGGAATAAATATGAAATATTAAAAGGCTAATTGAAAAAGAATAAAAAACTTGTGCATATTGTGAAAAGAGAACAAGTGAGCCAGAATTGTTTTTTACACAAATATTTTAGTTTGTAGAAAATATGAAAAATCCTGAATGAGAGGTCCTCTTATAAGGGTCTGAAATATTTATTTATTTGCCATCTTGGAGTTATACCTTTGAGCTAAATGCTGTTATACAAAGGTTCCATGTCGGGTAAGGTTCAAACAATTGGTACATACAGAATAAAAAACAAAAGGTATAGACATAGTCGAGTACAACAATAATTGGCAATTGTTTGTGAAAGCCTATTATTACAAAGAGGAAAAAGCTATATAAAATAAAACTGTATGATATATAAGAAGCAAATGCATTCATTCATACAATGAAGAACAGACAGTATTTATGACAGTTTTGAAAAGGAATGAGTGCAGGGGTCACTGAACTAGTGCAGTGAGGAGAGGTGGAGAGTGCAGATAGTAGAGCAGTCAGGGCTGACTATGAAAAGGGGTAAAGGGGGAGTGGGCTGGGGAAGGGGTAGAAAAACATGGCACAGGCAGAGGTATCCTTGTTAGTGATTATTGGGGAAAGTGAGCAAGGGGTGTTGGAAGGGGATTGTGAGAGACAAGACGATTATGGGGGGTGAATGAGTAATGACCGAGGGGGTGAGGGTTTGGAAGAGAGGGAAACATGAGGGGATAAGAGGATATAGGGTGAATGACTGAAGAAAAATGGGAAAGGTATATTGGTGGCAGGATGGTCAGGGAGTGGAGAGACAGAAGTGGGGGTGGTGGGAGGTTAGAACCTGCAGTCACAGGAGCTGACTACTGTCAGGTGTTTGTGTAGGGCTTTTTTGATAGTTCCAAGCTTAGACAAATTTATTATTTCTGAGGGTAGTTCATTGAGCCAGAGGGGTGCCTTGTAAGTGTAGGATCTCTGTGCAAGTGCTGTGTGATGGAAAGGAATATGTAGAGCATTTTCTGTATTTCCTGTGGTCTGGCATGAGTTAGATGCAGGTTTAAGGAGGTCTGTAATGGGTTGAGGAGTTAGACAGAGGAAAGCTTTTTTTTCTTAGCAGGCAGGTCTGCTTTTGTAATCCTCCCCTGAAGAATAAGCCACTTAGACTTGGAATAAAGTTTGCAGGTTTGAGTGAGCATGTGTGCCCCCACAGTGAGCCTACAGGACTTGTTGATGGTGGTTCTGACCATTTTTAGGGCTATATCTGTTGCCACTCTGTACACAATTAGTCCATTGTCTATAACAGAGATTATAGAGCTATTGACATCCAGAGACAAGGCTGCACGAGTTATATTGTGTCTGTGTCTATTGAGGAGACCAATTCTGGTTTTGGCTGTCTTTATAATATTGTCTATGTGGGGGGTAAAGGAGAGGGAGCTATTCAGTGTGACGCCTAAATATTTAATGGTATTGACCTGATCGAGGGGCTCCTGCTTGTTGTTAAGGATGATCAGCTGACTAGCTCTGTATTTGCTCTGGCTTTTAGCAAACAACATAAGCTTAGTTTTTTTTTGTAGTTCAGGAGAAGCTTGTTTTGAGTATACCAGTCCTCTAATACTGCAAAGCTATTTTGAAATGTGGATTCTAGTAGGTGCAAGTGGGGGCTATTTGAGAAGAAGACTGTGTCATTTGCATATAGCAGGACATTATCAGGGTAGGCCAGGGGGAGTGAATTAAGGAACAGGCTGAATTGGAGTGGGCCCAGGATCGAACCCTGTGGAACACTGGTTGTTACCTGCCTACTATCTGAGAGGGTCCCATTGATTTTCACTTGATGGAATCTGTTACCAAGGTAATTTTTAAACCACCCAAATGTTTTGGGAGATAACTCGGAAGCATGGAGTTTGTTATTTAAAGATAATTTATTCCCTAAATATTATTATGATGTTTATTGACTGGATAATCAAAGTACAACACATCCAAACAATACAGAGTCTTCCATACCATATAGAAATATTGTAACAAAATGTAGATGTTTCTACATTACCACTTGTCCTAATTTTGCCATAAACAACCCTGTTTGGGCATTTGCGTCATGCCAAAATTGTACTAATTTTGTATGTAATGAAAAGTCCTTAAAATATGCATTGTAAGGGTCATATTTAAACTGGTTACAAACATACAGCACACTATAGTACAGGTGTACAGCAGCCTTAAACCAATAGCGATGGAGCAACTGAAGAGCCTGACTCACAAAGTGGCAGACAAGATTTTCACAGTGAGATTTCAGCAGCAATGCAGTACTGAACAGAGGTTGGTAGAGCAACTGCAGATTGCCACTAACAATATATATGACAAGATTTATCATTGTGAGATTTTGTCAGCAGCAATGACCACATCAATTAATACTGAACCATGTTCACTGGTTACCAAAGAAAACTGTCAAACTGGTAACATGATCATCAGCGAGGTAACCGTTTGACTTTTTTTACAACCAATTTTACAACACTCTGCATGAGTGTGAAAGCCTCTCCAGAATTCCCAGTTATCCTCCATCAAGTCTGATGATCATCCAACCTACCCTTTTCATTAAAGATAGCTAAGGATATCTTGCAGGATATGAGATTTTCATTAAAACATGCACTGCTTCTTTGGAGCTTACAGTGCCACTGAGACTTAACCTCATTTTATACCAATCAGGTGTAAAAACTGTAATGCTATAGTATTTGAAATATAGAGGCATGGAGGTGGAGGGAACAATAAAATCTGAATGCTGAAGATAAGATAAACAGCACTATGCCTCTCTACACTGGAAGAGGAACATCACCACATAGTTGTTAAAGTGCAGCAGTACTTTACAGTAATCAGAGGGTCAGCAACATGTGTACCTGATATCTGGTGAGATCCCTCTCTTAGCCCATACTATAAACATACTCACTGCCATTCTGCAGATCTCAGTGCGGTAACTGCTCATTGCTGCTTTTATTGCTTCTATTACTTCTTATTGCTTGATTTCTCTTGGTAGCAGGTTGATTTTATTGACTTCTTATAGGGAGTAACAGGGAATTGTTTTGGGGCTGTTTAAAATTTGAAACCTATTTTAGTGTGATATAAGTGAGGCTGTTATTTCTTTGAATTAAAAACCTATTTCTTCTAATTTCCAACCTAATTTAGTGTGCTTTTAGTGAGACTGTTATTTCTTGGCTGTTTTTACTTGCTATTGAAAGTCTGAAACCTATTTTGGTGTAATTTAAATGGGGCTGTTATTTCCTTGCTGCTTTTACTTGCTGTTGAAAATCTGAAACCTATTTTGGGGTGATTTAAGTGGGGCTGTTATTTCCTTGCTATTTTTACTTGCTTATTCTTGATTTCACTTGGGCCACTGTTCTACTTATCTTGTTTTTTTACTCCAGTAACATTATAGTGTAGGAACTAATTCTTGTCTAGCCCTGTAGCTTGGCAGGGGAATGCTAATTGTTTGGCATTGGATCTGAGCTATGTGATAACTGGAGGCAGGGCTGAGTCAGATTTGTGGTAGCAGGTTGCTTTTTGGCTTCTCATAAGAAGCTAGAAAGGGAAGGAATCAGATTCGTTTCAGTGCAGTAACTGCTCATTGCTGCTTGTATTGCTTCTTTTACTGCTTATTGTTAATTTCTCTTGGTAGTAGGTTGATTTTTTGACTTCTTATAAGGGGTTAACAGGGAATTGCTTTGGGGCTGTTGAATATTTGAAACCTATTTTGGTATGATTTATTAGAGATGAATTAGAAACATATTTCTTCTAATTTCAAACATATTTTGGTGTGCTTTTAGTGGGGCTGTTATTTCTTAGCTGTTTTTATTTACTGTTCATTTATTTGTTTATTGAAATGTTTCACCAGGAAGGCATACTGAACAACAAGTTGCTCATCTCCCAGTGTGATGGGGGAGGGGGTACAATTGGATGAAGAATTAGACATACAATTTAACATTTAACAAATCCAAGAAATTAAATATTCAATTACATTTGTAGCAAGACATACAGTTAAAAAAATATCATAAATAATTATACAGTTGCATTTGTGGCATAACATACAGTTAAATCTATCATACCTGTGGAATATGCATTTAATTATAAGTGGCATATCTGAGGAACATAGTACAGACATTTATTGTAGTCTTGGAGCCAACTCCTTGCAGAAATGGATCACAGTTAAGAGGCAGATTATTTATCAATTATTGAATGAATGAGGCACAGTGAGAGGACATCAAGGAGGGTAGAGGGGGTAGACAGGGAAACCAGCTGGGGGAAGGAGGAGATAAAGATTGGGGGAACATTACTGGAGCAAAGTGAGCAAAAAATCAGTTGCAAGGGACAAGTTAACACAGGGCTAGTGCAATCTGAGAGAACCTCAGACAGAACAAAAAGTGCAAGTTATTAGCTCAAGTGAACTAATTCCTTTGTTTACATGCAGGGGTAGATAGGGGGTGAGAGAGGTGGGGTAAGGGATAGGGTAGGGAAGGATGAGACATACCTGGAACTGGCTGCTTCAGAGTGCAGAGTTTGCTGTTAGTGGTGGAATGAGGTGAGGACTTAGAATAAGGGGCAGGAGTAGGCCAGGACAAGTTGGGTAGAGATAGTAGAGGGCATGGTAAAGGTTAGGAGGAGGAGGGATGGGAGAAACTTGCCTAAGACTAGGCCTCTTAATGATGTTGAGAACTCTGCCAGAGAGCAGAGTCAGGTGACGATGAGTTAGGTAGAAAGGATGGAGGAGAAAGGGGAGGGAAGGAAGAGTAATTCCCCAGTGCTGGACCCCTCCATGATGCTGAGAACCCTGCCAGGGGGCAGAACTAGATGAGATCCAGTTGGGAAGAAAGAAAAGAAAGAATGAAGAAAAAGGAGGGAAGGAAGAAGCTTGCCTAAGACTAGGCCACTCCAGGATGCTGAGAACTCTGCCAGAGCACTGAATCAGGTGAGGACTAGTTGGGTAGAAAGAACAGAGGAGGAGGGAGAGTGAAGGAAGAGTAATTGCCCAGTGCTGGTCCCCTCCTCCAAGATGCAGAGAATCCTGCTAGGGGATAGAATTAGGTGATGATAAGTTGGGCAGAGGGAACAGGGGTGATAGAAGAGGAGAGAAAAAAAAGTAGTGAGGGAAGAAACTTACCTGAGAGTAAACATCGCTAGGGTGCTAAGAATCCCAACAGAGGGCAGATTTAGACAAGGACAGGTTGAGTTGAAAGGAAAGAGGGGGAGGAAATGGGAAGGAAGAGGCTTTCCCAGTGCCAGACCCCTCCAAGATGCAGAGAACCCTGCCAGAGGTCAAAACTAAGCAGGGGCAAGTTGGTAATGGAAGAAGGTTAAGGGTAGGAGTGAGGGGATAAGCAGTGAAGGGAGAGGAGAGTGTGCTGAGGAAGAAGGTTCGGGGAGGAGAAAGGTCTAATAGGGGATGTGAGTCATGGTGAGTAGCAGAGGTATAGAAGGACAGTTAAGGAGGGTTAAAGCAGGAGTAGTTAGATAAGAGAAAGTTATGTAAGGCACAGGTAAGGGAGTAGGAGGAGTGCCATATTTGGAGAGGAGGGAGGGAGTTCCAGATTTGCAAGAAATGATGAGTGATGCCTGACTTACCGATGAGAGTGGTTCAACAGGGAACCATCAAAGTGTGAGTGTCAGAGGATCTGAAGGAGTGGGAGGGGGGGGGAGGACAGTGAGCATGAGAGGTAGGAGGGAAGTTCTCCTAACCCAAATTTATAAGTGAGTTTGGCAAAATGAATGAGGCACCTGTTGGCAAGCGGGGTAAGGGGCAGTGCATGGTAGAGGTCACAGTGATGAGTGCATGATGGAGCATCAAGGGCAAAACAGTAGAAGGAGTTAAAGACAGTATCCACTCTGGTTGGGGAGGATTTGGGAGCAGCACCATAGACTACATCACAGTAGTCAAAAATGAGGAGGATCATCTTCTAGACTAGTTCACGTCATGCCTTAGGAGAGATGCAACTATAGTTCCTGATTAAGGCACCAAGCTTGGGGTACAGTTTTTTTAGGATGGCATCAATGTGGACAGAGAAGTTGAGGAGTTGGTCCAACCAATCCCCAAGGTATCTGAATGAGGAGGTGTCCTCTAGGATCGTCCCATCAAGGGTATGGAAAGAAGGTAAAGAGTGGAGCTGAGAGAGTCTCTTCCTAGTGCCAAAGGTCATGGAGACAGTCTTTTGTTGGCATTTAGGAATAGTTGATGTGAGGCAAACCATAGCTGAAACTGGTGGAAGTCATGCTGAAGGATGGTTGCTACATTGGCAGGGTATTTGCCAGAGGAGAACAGGATGGTGTCGTCGGCGTATATATGGATAGAGGAAGAGGAGGAGCATACTGAGGGCAAGTCATTAAGGAAGATGGAGAAGAGAATGGGTCCAAGCACCAAGATGTTAAAAGTTTGAAACCTATTTTGGTGTGATTTTAGTGGGGCTGTTATTTCCTTGCTGTTTTTACTTGCTGTTGAAAATTTGAAACCTATGTTGGTGTGATTTAAGCGGGGCTGTTATTTCCTTGCTATTTTTACTTGCTGTTAAAAATTTGAAACATATTTTGGTGTGATTTAAGTGAGTCTGTTATTTACTTGCTGTTTGTATTTGATGTTGAAAATTTGAAACCTATTTTAGTGTGATTTAAGTGGGGCTGTTATTTCCTTGCTGTTAAAAATTTGAAACTTATTTTGGTGCAAAAAAATGTTGTAGGTGCCGTATTGGTCCTTTTAAAAAACAGATCCAGAAACAAATGATTTGATACCTTTTATTGGACCAACATGGATGTTACAGAAACGAACAAAGTGCTTTAGCTTTCGAACCAACCAGGTCCTTCTTCAGAAGCTTTGTGGCAGTTTTTTCAAATATCCCATACTATTAACACCAGATTATATAGAAAAAGCAGAAATAATTCTCATTGGTTTAGCATATACATTTAAAACATAATAGAAGATTACGTCAGAGAAGCTAATTAACACCAGAATGCTTTCTTGGCATACTGAGACATTTTAAAATTTATGTGACAAGAACTCTCTGGCTGTAGAGAATTCTTGATAACCTTTGCCCTTCTGAGGCTCCTCAGTTTAAGGCATACTGGTGTTAATTAGCTTCTCTGACGTAATCTTCTATTATGTTTTAAATGTATATGCTAAACCAATGAGAATTATTTCTGCTTTTTCTATATAATCTGGTGTTAATAGTATGGGATATTTGAAAAAACTGCCACAAAGCTTCTGAAGAAGGACCTGGTTGGTTCGAAAGCTAAAGCACTTTGTTCTTTTCTGTAACATCCATGTTGGTCCAATAAAAGGTATCAAATCATTTGTTTCTGGATCTGTTTTTTAAAAGGACCAATACGGCACCTACAACATTTTTTTGCATCATGGAAGATACCGAAATTTGCCGCAGGACATGGCAGTTGCATAACATCAGGAAGAAACTAGCACAGCTAGACAGTGACATCTACTTTTTATCCCAGTGCAAAAGGAATAACATTATCCCTAATGGTCTAACTATTTGGAATCCACTGAGAAACACAGATAATTCTACATATGCTGAACAACTTTGTCGTAGGACCTCTGAGAAATTGAGAAATCACAGAATCCACAGCTCATATGCCAAAAAAGCATTTTTGAAGAAACAGTTTAATGAAATAGCTACCACACTGAGAGGATGTCTGGTGAGCCTATTATGGACATCTTGCATGAGATAGACATGAACTACCAAAGAACCTTAAGAAAAGCCATGCTCATTAAAACAGGAAGTTAAATGCCCTTCAACTTACCATACTTCCTAACAACCATGAAGAACAGAACAGAGTGACTGAACAACTAAGCCACACAGATGGGCACCTTTCAGTTGTTAATTTGTCCACCCACACACTGACTACTGGGGAATTAAATGTACTTAGTATCTCAATTTCTGCCCAACTAAACCACTGGACAGAATACAGTTTTGTGGTGAAATGGAGGAATACTTCCGCAGATTGAGACTCAGGGAATTTTTTCATGGCAGAGAAGACATCACAGGCAGGGAAGAAATAACAAACAGTAAAACTACTATGGATAAGAAAAAGAAACCATATGAGTTTACCCCATCAAGTGGCCGTAACAAGAAACTGGACAAATACATTAATTGCTTTCGCCAGAGAGTTACTGGTGAGATTCTTAATAGGCAGAAACAGGCCCGCTACAACCTCTCTCCATTGGAATGGAGGGCTATACAAACACTAAAATCAAACCATAACATTGTCATAAAAAAAGCTGATAAAGGCTCGGCAGTGATGATATTGAATCGGAAGATTACATTACAGAAGCCAACGAGCTAAGTGACCTTACTTACTACAAAGTACTGGGAAGTGACCCAACTACAGAATATAAAACAGAACTACAGAAGTTAATTAAAACATTTCCAGAGCATGTCCAAGACAAACTAAAGGACCTCGTCCCCAGTGAACCTAAGCTAGGGACATTCTACATGCTTCCTAAAATACATAAGCCTGGTAATCCTGGTAGACCCATAGTCTCTGGTACTGGCACCCTGACAGAGGGATATCAGGGTTTGTAGAAGCTATTTTCAAACCACTGGTTATACAAAGGGATAGTTACATCAAGGACACTACTACTTCCTACATAAACTTTCTGGTTTTAAGGACTTACCACCTGATACCCTTTTAGCCACGATGGATGTAACCTCCTCTACACTAATATTCCACACACAGATGGCATTTCAGCCTGCCTCAAATACCTGCATGACAAAGAATTGGGCCCCAAAATTGACCCTGGAGTTGTGGGTAAACTCACTGAATTCATTTTGACACATAACAACTTCAGCTTTAATGGTAAACATTATGTTCAAACTATGGGAACCGCAATGGGAACCAGGATGGCTCCTCAGTATGCTCATCTTTTTATGGCAAATTTGGAGGAGGATTTTCAAAGGCACTGTACACATAAACCACTCGCTTATTTCCGTTACATTGATGATTTGTTTATAATTTGGACAGAGGGCACTGACACACTTAAAGATTTTCACCAAGAACTTAATAACCTCCACCCAACTATAAAGCTTTCCCTAGAATATTCTGCCACAAGTGTACATTTTCTGGATACCACTGTCACTATTAAGGATGGTATCCTACATACCTGTCTTTACAGGAAACCAACAGACAGACAGAGATACTTACACAAGAAAAGTAATCACCCGAGCCACACAAAGAAATCTGTTATATATAGTCAAGCACTTCGGTATCACCGCCTCTGTTCAAATGAGGCAGACAGAGACACACATCTGGCGATGTTGAAAAACACCTTTATTGAGCAGGGACACTCATCCAGGGAAATTGACAGAGCAGTGGAACGTGCAACGCAGGTCCCAAGAGAACAGCTACTGCAATATAAGGAACGGATGACTACCAACAGAATATCCTTAGTAGTCACATACCATCCTGACCTTGAACTCCTACGTAAGATTACTAAGGATCTCCATCCAATAATTAGTGAGGATGAAACCCTTAACTGTATTTTTCAAGAACTACCACTACTATCTTTTAAACAACCACCTAATTTAGCCAACCTGATTATTAGGAGTCAACTTGAACCGAACAGAATACCATGTCATCATATGGTACACGACCCTGTCATCAACGCAATGTAAGACATGTAACCTCATTTCCACTTCAGACTGTGTGGTTACATCACAAAACAGACTATTCAGGATACAGGGAATTATACATGTACATCAAGTAATGTGGTCTATTTTATCCAATGCAAGAAATGTCCTCACGCAGGTTATGGGGAGACAAGCCAACAACTCCGACTAGAATGAATTCACACAGACATTCTATTAATCACAAGATGATTGAGAAACCAGTAGTCCGCACTTCTCCCAGGATGACCACTCAATCTCAGATATGTCTGTGATGGTCTTAAAGGACATTTCCACAGTACGCAATAGAGACGGGTTTGAAATTAGACTTATTTTACTTTCAATATGGTGGCGGATGGATTGAACATTGATGTTGGGTACATGACACATTATTCCACTTAAACTTACACAGACCTTTACTTTAAAAGATGGACATAAACAGTTTAGTTCTTCAGCTGGCCTTTGATTTTGTAAGTTTATGGTTATCTACATTGTTGACTTTTCACCTTAACACTGTGGTGAGTGCGTTTGAGTGTGTGTGTGTGTGTGTGTGTGTATACTGATGTATGTATGTGTGTGTTTGGTGTGTGTTGTGTTTTTATGTGTTGTGGGTATGGTGTGTATGTGTGTTTTGTTTGTTGTGTGTGGTGTGGTGTGGTGTGTGCAGAATGTTTGCTATATTTGTTGTGTGTTGTGGTGGGTGTGCAGGTGTGTGTGTGTGTGTATGGGGGTGTGGTATGGTGTATGTACACACATATGTGTGGGTGGAGCGTGGCATGGGCAGTTGTTATGTGGCTAGAACACTTAGTTTTCACATATAGTGTGCATTTATTTCCTTCTATTAGTTGTCAGTGGGTGGATTTCACACTGTCACATTTTCAACTGCTCATATTAAGATGCATATCTCATTTACTTGGGGGTCATTAAAGGTGTAATTCCTTTGGGTTTTCATTTAGATTGCTTAGACTGATTCTGTGCATTTTTGTTATACACAGACTCTGTGTTGAAATCTGCATTTATCAGGCTCATGTTCTCGTTTTCTTGGGGGTCCTTGACAAGGATTTGTTTTTTTTTTTTTGCACTTACACTTACAAGTGATACTTTCATGCATCATGTTTATATGTGTAGGTTAATTTGAGGCTTGATTTCAACTTGCAGTTATACCTAATTTCAGGATTTTGTCTCTCATTATCTGTCCTTTAAATACCAGGACAATTGGAATGTAAGTTGTAAGCTCATCTTACATGTATTAGGGAGAATGCCACTCAAGGTTTTTTTATCATTAGAATGCTTTCTTGGCATACTGAGACATTTATACTCTATGTGACAAGAACTCTGGTCAGAGAAATTCTGATAACCTTTGCCCTTCTGAGGCTCCCTCAGTTTAAGGCATACTGGTGTTAATTAGCTTCTGATGTAATCTTCTATTATGTTTTAAATGTATATGCTAAACCAATGAGAATTATTTCTGCTTTTCTATATAATCTGGTGTTAATAGTATGGGATATTTGAAAAAACTGCCACAAAGCTTCTGAAGAAGGACCTGGTTGGTTCGAAAGCTAAAGCACTTTGTTCTTTTCTGTAACATCCATGTTGGTCCAATAAAAGGTATCAAATCATTTGTTTCTGGATCTAAACTTATTTTGGTGTGATTTAAATGGGTCTGTTACACATCTAGGGGAAACCAGAAGGAGGGCTTCAGAATCAGACAACTAATATACTAGCTAACAGACAAGTAGTGTGATAGTGTAATTACACAAATAGTGTAATAGCTGTATAAGTGCAGAATAATGAGGGGAGTGGTACAATGCAGTGGATGTGGGGTAGTCATATTAAGGCAGACCTGCTGGAGGCTGAGGTGCTGCCCTATCTGCAGACATCTCTTGGGATTGTGGGACAAGGAAGTCAGATTCAAAGCGGTGATAATGTGGGTCAGGAGTACCTTCGCCCCATCCAGAGACCGCCTAGTCCAATGCTGCTGCCTCACAGGATGCCAAGAATGAGGAGCACTTGGACAATGGTTAGCTCAGGGAGGGTTAGGATGGTCAGACATAGGCACATCCCAAATCCTGTTCCACTTCAGAACTCATATGCATCACTGGCAAATGAGGACTATCAGACAAAGGCAAGCAGAGATGTGGAAGGGAAGGATGTGGATGTCAAGCTAGGAGATGACCTCAGTGGGGGGGAGAAGTGAGCCCCAGAGGAGGATGATGAAACAAATCTTTGGGGGGGACTCTATCGTACAGGGGATAAAGTTACGAACATGTGAGGGGGAGGACAGGGAGGTGAGTACCTACCAGGTGCCACGGCATGGAGGGATGTGAGGAATATCCTGGGGATCACCAGGAAGGCAAGACAAGAGGGAGCGCTGGATGTCATTATCCACCTAGGAACTAATGACCTGGCAAGCAGGGAGCCCAAAGAAGCTCAGGAAGAGTTTAGAAAATTGGAGAGAGGTCTCAAGCAAGTAGCTACATCTGTCACCTTCTTAGAAGTACTGCCTGTGAGAGGAATAGGAGAACATAGGGGCACACACACCAGGAACTTTAACACATGATTGAAGAACTGCAGCTGCGAGGAAGAGTTCAGGTTCATAGGTGGCTGGGGACCCACCTGGAGGGATGGGGGCTTTTTCAAGCCTGATGGCCTGCATCCATCCTGGAAGGGAATCCAATCACTCAATGAAAAGTTTAAATGCTACATGGACAAACACTTAAACTAGCCAAGGGGTGTGGCAGGCCAGCAAGGAGGGTACCTAATTGCCACCCCATGGCTAGCAGTGGAACCAGAGAATGGGAGGAGGAGATATCACTACAAAGCAGTGTTCAAAAGATGGAGATAGGCTCCCAAGGGGTAGATAGGCAGAAAAAGAACAAAATACAACAGAAGGGCAGACTGAAGGGAGAATCAGGGATAATGGATAACCAGGGAGGGTACTGGAGTAGAACAGTAAAACAGACCAAGGAGATCACATCATGGAAGGCCATGTATGCCAGTACCAGAAGCCTTAGCAACAAGATGGAAGATCTGAAGGCTGCCATGGTGCAGTTGGACCTGGACATTGTGGCCATCACAGAGACCTGGTGTAATGATAACCATGACTGGGAGGTAGCCATAACTGGCTACAGCATATTCAGAAGAGACAGGGCAAGCAGGAAGGGAGGTGGAGTGGCACATTATGGGAAAGATGACATAAAGGCCACAGAGATCCAGGAGGAACAAAAAGGGTGGTGGGGGGAGATGCTGTGGGTTAAGCTGAAAAGCAAACTGTGATCAGCTATCTGAACAGGGGTAATCTACAGACCGCCAGCCCAGGAGGAAGAGGCAGACAGGGAGTTAATACTAGCCATCCAAAGAATGGCGAACAAGGGGAAAGTGGTGCTGGTTGAAGACTTCATTATTCCAGATGTGGACTGGAGCATCCCAGCAGCAGCATCAAGTAGGAGCAGATTTAATCCTGGACTCCCTTCAGGGTGCCCTCCTTAAGCAACTGGTCATGGAACCAACTCGGCATAAGGCAATACTGGACCTCATGCTCACAAACGGGGACAGTGTGATAGGGGTAACAGTGGGGGAGCACCTAGGGAACAGTGACCACCAGTCAGTGTGGTTTGAAATCACAGAAGGAACAGAACCAAACCTCACAAAAAACATGTATCCTGGATTTTAGGAGGGCAGATTTGGGGAAAATTGGGACATGCTTGAATGAGGCAATAATAGGAATGGGGAGGGAATCAGGGGTGGAGGGACAGTGGGCAATATTTAAAACAGGGATTACAAGAGCAACACAACTATGCATTAAGCAGGTTTGCAAGGGGAAAAGGAAGAGGAGGCCATTATGATTTTCCAAGGAGGTAGCGGAGAAAGTGAAAGCAAAAAAGATCACATTCAGGCAATACAAAAAGACACAGGCAGAAGAGGATATGGAGAAGTACCAGGAGAAGTAAATGGAGGAAGTGAGGTTAGTAAGGGAAGCCAAAGCTCAAACAGAAGATTGCAACTCAAAATCAGTGGTTAGAGGGGACTAGAGATGGGTGAAGTGGCCTCAATTCACTCCATGGAGTGATCCGCGGAGTGAAGGCAAATTCACAGAGTGCTCAGCAATGCGAAGTGGAGTACTTTGCTTTATAACGGGTAGTGCAAAGTCCATTGAAACCAATGACTTTGTGTTACTCCACCTTCCCAAATCACTACTCCAGCAATTTTTAAGGCAAAGTACATTGAAAACAATGTACTTTGCCTTGTTTTAACTTCCAAAGGCAAATTTGCAGTGATTCATGGGATTTGAGGTCACATGGACTCTAGATTGTTCTGCACAGCCTTAGTTCGGGGTAGTGTGTGTAGGAAGCTGTAGGAGACAGTCTGCTTTGAGAGCTCTCTGTGATTCAAACCTTCTAAAAGCTGTTTAAAGTCTTTTTGATTCATTTTGTTTGCTGAAACTTTAGTTCATCGATTGTAGGAAACCCTCCTGTGCTCATATCATTGAGCATTTATTGTTTGTGTGTGGATTTTGAATGTTAATGTACAACATTCAGTCTGTGTACTGAGAGACAGTTGAAGTGTGCTTTGGGGGAAGGGCGTATCTGGTGTAGGTAGATTTAAGTTGGAGAAATAGGGAGTTCTTTGTTTTCTGGTTATATTTTTCTTGTATAACTGTTATTGTACACACAATAATATTTTCAGTAATTGTTGACATTTTTTTGCTGATTGTGTGTGTTGTGGTCTGGAGGGACCTAGTGCAGCATTGAGGTTGTTTAAAAAACCTTGTATATTACTAAGGTTTTAAATTTGGTATGCAATACTTGTAGACAAATTCTGTGTGTGCATGATGTGACATCAAATAATACACCTATTATAGTGGCACGGTGTAATTGCAGGCATAGTAGTGTGAACCTGCTATCCACTGCAGCTGCGTGATTTTGTACTGCCATTGTGGTATCTTTTCTTGGTTTTGCACTGCAGTAATCTGCAGTCAGTGCTCCCCCCTTCCCCCACCGGCAAAAGGTATTCTTTTCCAGATTGGATTGTTTGTGACTTGAGAACACCACTGGTTAGTTAAAGTGTTGTTGAACTTGTTGTGACTTTGCATCTGTATCTGTTGTTGAAGCTAAATCCAAGCAAGCAAAATTACTGCGCCCATGCTCAGGAGGAGTTTGCCACCAAGGTAATAAACCTATGAACTCCAATACATCTCCAAAACAGTAGTGCTCTTCCACAGCAAAAAACAAAGATGCAGACTGCAATTCACAACATATGTTGTACTTTATTTCATCAAATGTGAGAGCCCCTAGTGTCTCAGCAGAGTGCCTTCAAGGGGGCATAATACTGAGTTTTAACCTTAAGCATTTAAATACAATTGACATAGTGACATCATACACTCTTTAACCAGTCCAAACTAAATACATGTTTTAAACAATAAAAAGGGAAAGAGAGAGAGAGAGAGGAAAAAGAAAGAAAAGGATGGGGAAGGATTGAGGGTAAAAACAGTAGAAGAAGGGTAGATTGTTAGGATAAAAGGGGAAGGACAGGGGAAGGGGAAGGGAGGAAAGGGTGTGTAGGGGTGTGGGAATGAAGGGGTGAAGGTGTATTGGAGAAAAGGGGGAAGGGGAAGGGAAGGGAGGAAGGGGAAAATGTGGGGTGGGGAGGGGGTTAGAAAGAAAAGAAGAAAGAGAAAAGAGAATTTTGAATGAAATTGGACTTTAAACTACAAAAAGAGAAGGGGAATTATTCCTTAATTCACATTCTTGATCTTGCAATCTAAATTATATACAGATTATGGATACAAATTGTGTTATAATATGCCAGTATAAAAACCTTTTCTACATACTTTTACAGGGGTTCTCCTAGGACACTAGGGATACACCAAACTTGTGAAAAATAGGTTTTAAAACTGGAATGAATAACCAGGCTAGATAGTTTCCACACACCCCACACCCCCTTTCCCCGTTCCTCCCATCCCTCTTCCCATCCTAACAACCTACCCTTCTTCTACTGTCTTTTATCCCCTCAGTCCTTCCCCATACTTTTCTTTCTTTTTCCTCTCTCTCATTTCCTTTTTATTGGTTAAAACATGTATTTAGTTTGAATTGGTTAAAGATTGTGTGATGTCGCTATGTCAATTGTATTTAAATTCCTAAGGTTAAAACTCAGTATTATGCCCCCTTGAAGGTCTGTTGTTGAAGCCACAGTTGTTTTTTTGGCTTCACATCCAGCATCACCCCCCCCCCCAGCCCCCTCCCAGAATGAATGTTTTAAAATCTGAATTTGTTTAGAATATTCTTGTTGATCCCCCAAAATGCCCACAAAGAGATGTGCAAACAAAGTAGTTTCTCGCCATGGCACTGCTGCCAGTGGTAAGATTCTCTGTGGGCGTGGTAGTAGTACGCAGTTGTAGAAGTGCATTGCTGATGTGAGGAAAGGTATTTCTCCTTCAATGTTTTTTTACAGTGCAATCAGTAGCTTCACTCACAGTTGGAGATGATGTTGTCCCAGCTGGTGGTGTTAGTGCAGTTGCTGGTGATGTTATGAGTATTGCTGCCTCAAGTTCCAGTTCTGACCAGTTTACCATGTCCAAAAATATAGTGGAGTGTGAAGCAGTGGCAGTGAGTGACAGTGTAGATGATGTCATACTCCCCAGTAACATCCCAGTAACTTAACATGTGAATTCTGACCATCATGTCAATGATAGCACACAAAGTGACATTTCTTTCACTGTGGTTCAGGTCATGCATTTGCCATGCAGTGATTCACAGTGTGGTGAAAAAATTTTGAGTGATGTGGTACTGATGATGATGATGTTGCTGTGGTTGCAACATGCAGTCCATATGCCAGCATCCAAGCAGAAGATGTGGATGATGTTGATGAATACAATGATGATGATGTGGGAAAATTCAAGAATGCATGGGACAGACATAAGGCAGTTCTTGTGGGGGTAGGAAGAAATAGGCTGTTGATTAACTAGGATCTGCAGTTTATACTGTAGGTAGGGAAATGGGCAGACTAGGTGGGCCAAGCGGTCCTTATCTGCTGTCAAAGTCTATGTTTCTATGTCAGTGACCCCTGTTAGAAACCGCAGAAAAAGAAACTCAAAGTGGCTGTGTCTGGGTCTGTTTGCACCCTCTTCCTTGTAAAAACTTGTGATTTACCAGTTTCAGTTGATGATGATGACCCAGTAATAATGATAGGTGGTCATGGTGGTCAGTTGCCGTCCAAGTGTGTCCTGCTTGAAAAGTCACGTAGCACATCCCCACTTCATGGCTTAAAAAAACAGAGCCCAATAAGCAGCATCGGGGGGGGGCATGTTAAAACAAGAGCATCAAGATCCCTTGTTTGGGATTTTTTTGTGGAAGATGCAAATGATGAGTCAGTTGCAGTCTGCCAGGTTTGCCAGGTGCATGTGAGCTGAGGTAAAAAGTGGAGCCATCTGGGCACAGTGGGACAGCATACACATCTTAAGAATAGGCACATGGCACTGTGGACTCAGCACAAGTTGGCAGCTAATAAGTGTACCACAGTGGGGCATTCACCCTCGTTATCAACCATAACGAGCATGTTATCCCCTTCCATGACTGTAGCATCAAGTAGAAAATTAAATGTGTGCAGTAGTGATGAAATAACAACAGAGGATTACTACAGGTATGATGAGGTGGAAGGGCAGAATGATTTTGAAGACTTGTCCGGTGGTGGTGAGAGTAGCAATAATGGTGGTGGTGGTGGTCAATGCAGTACGTCTAGTGCAAGTGGTACATCAACCCCTGTTGCTAAACCTGGGAAAATAACTGCATTTGTCATCACCTGTGCTACTGTCTTCATCACACGTCCACACTCCCCTTCCCCGCCACTCACAGAGCAGAATCATTTGCCATCACACCCCATGTAAAATGTTTAAGTCAGCCCACGTTGCAGAGTGTTTTTGCGCATAAGCTGAAGCACCCACACAATCATACAGTGTTACATGATTTTAATGCTGCTGCAGCTGAAATGCTGACAGTTGATCTTTTGTCCTTCTCCTTTGTGGAGAATTCTGGGTTCCGGTGGTTTCCTGCATGTGCCTGTCCAAAATGGACAGTCCCATCCAGGACATGCTTTTTGACCCATTCTGTCCCCGAGTTGTACCGTACTGTGTCCGACTCAGTAAAACATGCCCTTTAACATTCCTCCTCTCCATTCATCCATTTAACTATGGATGTGTGAACAAGTGGCAAAACAGCGTGGAGTTCATATTTGTGTATAACTGCACACTGGGCGCAGGTGCCGGGGGTTGTTTGTGCTGTTGGTAGTGTGAATAATCAATGTAGTAAGGTGGAGTGTTGTGGCAGCAGTCTTCCAGGAATTCAACAGCATGCAACAATTGCTACACACAATGTGACCTAGTCACATACTGGTGAAAACATGTTGGGCATGGTACTGGCTGAAATTGACAAGTGGCTGAACCCCCTGTCCCTGATAGCTAGGTTCATAGTAAGTAACAATGGGTCAAATGTGGTGAAATGCATCACAAATGGTGGCTTTTTTAAGGTTCCATGCCTGGCCCACTGTTTAAATCTTGTGGTGCATGAGTTTCTGCAGCACCCTGATATAAAGGAAGTGCTGACAGTTGCATGCTGTATCTGTTCTCACTTCTCATGCTCTGCAAAAGCCTGTGACCAACTTCGGCAGTTGCAGATCTGAAACAGCCTCCCACAGCACCGCTTGAAGCTGAAAGTTGTCACCCAGTGTAACTCCACTTTATACATGGCAGAGAGGTTGTATGAAGAGTACAAAGCCATCTCAGAATATCTAATCATGCACACTAGCCATGACAGTTCCAGGGCCTCCATGTCTATGACGACTGAACAGTGGTGCCTCATGGACTCTGTAATAAGAATCTTGAGGTCTTTTGAACATGTTACACAGGCAGTGAGTGATGAGTCTGCCTCCATTAACCAATCAATTCCACTGCTGCAGGTGCTGAGGCAGACATTGGTGAATGTACAGCATAGCCTTGATGTTGCCAGAGACAGTGCTAGCAGTGTGTTGCTGAAACACATGCTGACAGTATTTGATCAGAATCGTCATATCTTGAGCATAGTGACAACTTTGCAATAGCAACAATGCTGGACCCAGGATACAAATGTGGAATTGCCTCAGTACTGGAGGGCGGGCCTGAACAGATAAAAAATGTCAGTGGGTAATTGGTGCACTTGGTTCATGGGGCAGAAAAGTCACGTGCCAAGGTCAGGAAACCTGAGCAGCATAATCAGGCTGAAGGTGAACCTGAAGGAGTAGTATTAAGCATGTCCTGTGAGGGTGAGGGGAAGGGGACTGCAGTTCCAGGTGGTCTGTCATCAAAAGTGGCTGGTGTTAACCCACTTTTGGAGGTTTTGTCCCAAGTGGGGATTTGTGACATAAATGATTCCAGAGAACAGGACGTTGCATCAACCACTGGACTTAGAGCAGCACAGCGAATGGTTGAGTCATATGTGTCTGAAAACAGGCATTGTCAATCACTGATGATACCCTGTTATACTGGAGTGGAAATGTCAGTGAATGGTCAGACCTGACCACTGTGGCACTGAAGTACCTGACATGCCCACCCTCCAGTGTGAGTGTCGAGAGGGTATTCACCTCAGCAAGCACAATAGCTCGGGATTGTCGTGCAAACCTCTCTCCTGCAAATGTCAGTTTGCTGACATTCATAAAAATGAATGAGAGGCACATACCAGCTCAGACTGCAACCTCAGTATTCATACCCTGGCATACTCATGGTTTTGTTGATGTTGAAGAAAGGGACCATCCTGGTGGCAGTGACAGCATGAAGTGGCCTACCACTGATGGAGATGATAACACAGTGGAGAAAGAATTTCCCCATGGTCCGAATTCAGACACAGAAGACTATGAGGGCAGCTTTCTTTCTGAGGATGATGATGAATGATGATGTTGGCAGATTTTAACTTAAGTGGTTAAAAGGCTGTCATATGTCTTGTATGATACATGTTCTCTTTTTCATAAAGTTAAATCACTGTCCCACTCATATTGGCTCAAATTTCATATGTCACATCATCACATTTATAACACAGAGCACAGTATATACTGGGCCCAGAACTACCACCACCATAAGACCACTGTTGTCCACTGCCACCATAGGGAATGTGACCATGTGTCTTCCAGGTCTACCACCACCATAAGACCACTGTTCACCACTGCCACCACCACCAGATGCAGGAAGATGTGGGAGGGAATGTCATCATGTGCCACAGCTATGACCACCAGCACCCACCACCAGTGTCATTGTGACAATGTTTTTCCATTACATTGACCATGCCAAGACAGAGGGAGTCAAACAGGAGACCACATCCATCAGCCACAGGCACAAGGCTTCTTACTATTAAAACTATAAAGTGAGTATGTGTACTAATGTTTTTTATGCTATTCAACCTCCTTTAACTATGTGTTTAGTTTTCTGTTGATTTTCTCAGCTGCAATGGCCAAACACAGTCAACTTATTTTATTTTTTACAGGTTAACAACAAATGAGTCTCTTTTGCTGAAGGTCTGTATTAATGGTACAGCAGCAGTACTGTCTACAGGAACCTTATGGAATATCCATTTCCATTTCCATACTGGTAAGTATATCAATTTTATTTCATGTGTTCCTTTTTTTTTCATAAGAATGCAACAAATCTGACTGAGGATTCATAAACTAGGTGACATGTGTACATCACAAAAAATATTTCTGCAACATGTCATGCTTTGCACTGTATTCCAAATTTGCAGCTATGCAGCCATGACAGTGTTAAAAAAGTTGGACCCAGGTTGTGTTACTTGATAAGATGTGGTTTTAAAATGTAACTTGAGTCGAGATGCAGGGACACTGACACAGAATATTTGTTACACTGCCTGGTACTAAATTAAGTTGTGATATGATGATTGCAGTGGGACAGCTTGCTATCTGTGTTAATCTAGATACCTGTGGAACAGTCACGGTTTAGACATAATGTCTTACTGCTGCAATCAAGTTGAATGAGTCCTTCATTTCTTCCTTTAGGAAACTTAGAGATGCTTTGTTGTGTCATAGCTGCATTATCCAAAGAACTTCTTCAACATCAGCCCCCTCCGGGCTGGGGAAGACATGCAACATGCAGAAGTCATTTCAATCGATGACCATGACCATCATTACCAGACTGGAGGAGGATGCAGATGAAATCTGTGAAGAAGTAACCAAATAATAAACCACTAATGAGACCTACTTGCAAATATGTCCCCCAAAAAAAAATACTTACCTTCATTGGCTTGAGAGCATTCCATTTCCAATTTCAACACCAACTTTTCTCATCAAGCACTGGAATGTGCACACCAACAGTATGTGTGACCTGTGATACAAAACAATACAATAAGTACACGTCTATGTATGTCAACCCCCTCACATATATATCAACTCACCAAGGCTACTATTAGTCTACACACAAAGGGCACTCTTCCATCCAGTTGAGGTGATTGTATTGCATTTGCAGGAATCACTGCACACTTTGGGCCAGCAACAGTTCTCTCACAGTCATCATTTCTGATGGAATTATTTGAATACTGAATGGAGTCATGTCATGCTATCCCTCCTTCACACGATTTGGCAAGACACTATGCATCATGAGTACCTCATCATCACAGAGTATGTAAACTTTCTGGACACAAGAAAGATGCATTTTGGGGATGCAGAGGAAATTCTGGGGACTCTGTGTGACCACTGCATGCATGAGTGACTGTGCAATAAATTCTGTGGGACTTTGCATGTGGTGTAATGCTTCCATTTCACTTCCTCAGCACTTGGGAATTTTCGGACACAAGACAGATGAATTTTGTGGATGCAGAAAAATGCTGGGGGCTCTGTGTGACCACTGCATGCATGAGTGACTGCACAATAAATTCTAGGTGACTTTTCATATGGTGTAACACTCCCATTTCATGTCCTCAGCACTTGGGAATTTTTTGGACACAATACAGTTGCATTTTGCGTGTTGTGATTGTGAGCACATAATGTCGTAGTTAAATCATAAATTAAAGCAGTAGTGTAACGTGTGAAAATTTGATTTATGTTTTTATGCTATTTTACATTGCCAGTTACTGGTTACCTCTCGATTTGTATGATACCCTCTTTTCACAGTTTTTGTCTGCTTTACTACTTTTTCTCATGTCTGAAAAAACCAAAAGGAGCAAGTCTTTTAATGGCTTGGACCAGGTTTTCATCATTATTTGCAGCTGTTTTTGAATAAATATTGGTCTGTGAGGTCATAAAACACTGCCTGCTGTATAATTGTTTCTTTTACAACAGAAGTAATATATAACAACTGATTGAGAAAAACAGCAGTAAATACTGACAAAGACCTGGTCCGCACCGTTTTAAAAGGAGTGCTCCTTTTATTATTTCAGACATGAAAAAAGTACTAAAGCAGACTCAAATACTGGAAAGAATGGTATCATACATGTCAGGAGGTAAGTAAAGTGACAATGTAAAATAGCATAAAAAAGTATAGGTCAAAATGTTCACCAGATCATTGCACTTCTGATTTAATGTCTATTTCAAAAAATAAATATTTCTGGAGCCTCAGTAATGTTTATTTTGTGTCAGGACTCATGATTTGAAGTGTTTCACAAAATGCATGACTGAGCAGTGCAAGTATGCTGTGCTAAACTGCATGTGTGCCATCAGTGTTATTTCCTGTGTGTGCAGACATTGTCTAGCTTCGTGCAAACATATATATATATATATGGTGTGACTTTTGCAGTATCTCAAGAATAAAGATAAGAAAGAATATATGATGTATATTTTATTTGTACCATCAGCACCAGTGGAGTAAGTGATATGATATTTTTCAGAGGTATCGGGTCACTGTGCTCCTCAGTCACTCATAATGCACACATGACTTTGAGGAGATCACAGCACAAAAAACACATGCTTTCCTAAAAGTCATGTGTGCAGTATGTGACTAAGGTGCATTCTGGCCAGACACCTCTAAAAAAATATTGTATCACTTAGTCCGCTGATGATGAGGGTGACAATAAAATATACATTATTCTCATTGCTAATCTTTATACCATAAACACAGCAACAAGTCAGCAATATATGTTTGCAAGAAGCTGCACAATGTCTGATGTCACACACACACACACACACGCGCGCACAACAGAGGAAACAACACTAACTGCACACATGCAATTTAGCACATCATACTTGCACTGCTCACACCAGCTTTTCCACAACACCACAACAGAAAGTAAACATTACTGCTGATGCACTGGATTATAATAACAGGGCAATAAGGAGCATGTATGACTGTATGTGTATGTATATATTTAAATTGAAGCACTCAGCAACAGGAGCTTCTGCCCCCTGCAAGGCTTGCCCTCCAGTTAAGCCTTTTAAGTATGCTGTAGCGTTTTTCTTGCACCGTAACATACTTTATGTTAATAAAGAAAAGTCAGGAACTGGGAAGTATGGCGGATGCTATGGGGCTCCATTATGTGTAAAGGAAAGGTGCAGCAGAGATGTACCATACAATTCAATATTTTTGTATTGAAGTGCATGGTGCATCACCGTTGCACCTTTACACATAATGGAGCCCCCATAGCATTTGTCATACTTCCAGGTCACTGACTATTCTTTATTAAAATAAAGTATGTTGCAGTGCAGGAACAAATGTGTAGCAACATACTTAAAAGGCTTAACTGGAGGGCAAGCCTTGCAGGGGCAGGACCTCCTGTTGCTGACTGCTTCCCTTTAAACTAATACTGTGGCCTTTCCCTTTATGTTATTAAACATAAACAAACGACAAAACAATACAACAGTAGGGGGGTGGTGTGCTTAACAAAAAGCTAATGGGGGATCCCCTGATGTTCCAGCAGCAGATGGAGCATCAACACAATCTGTAGCTGGTGTTGCTCAATCTGCTCCACCTGCTGCTGTACAGCACACACCCTCTCGTTACTTTCCTCCACCACAGCCCACAAAAGTGCTATGTCTGCCTGCATTGCAGACATTGTGGGGTCCACTGGTGCAGGGGGAAGACCAGGCAGTGGTGTTGGTGAGGGTGGTGTTGGTGGTGGTAGTGGTGGAGCAGCTGCTGCTGTGTCCCTCCTCCAGCTGCAGCAACTCACAACAGCATCAGCCTCTGCCACTGCCACAGAAGGGCCAGCAGGTGGAGGCCTGACCCATTTGGAGGCAGCCTGACACTCCACCTTGTGGTGGTTCAGCATATGTATGCACTGGCTGCCAGTCTCCAGATGTGCCCCCCCGGGGGCCATGGCGCACCTGCACACCACAAAGCAGACACACCACAAGGCTGCTGTTCCCCCCTGACACAGTTGAAAAACTGCCAAATTGGGGAGCTACGGGGGGGACCAGGCACAGGAGGGGCAGATGTAGTGCCAGCAGCATGGTCACACATGTGGGGCTCCGCCTGCTGCTGTGGAGGTGGTGCTGCTGGAGCTCCTGCAGCTGCTGCTGGTGGTGGTGGTGGCGGACATGGTGGATGTGGCGGTGGCACTGGTGGTGCTGCTACTTTTGGAAAGGGGAGGCAGGACCAAAGAGTCTGGAGCAGTCCAACACCACCCAGCTATGATCCCCATGCATGTGCACTCCCCTCCGGCCACGGGCCACATACTGTCCCTGGTCCATCACACAAAAAAATACTCCTTCCATCTCAAATGCTACGAATGACTTCACACACACTTACACATACACACACAAAACAAAACTTATAAAACAAAGAAATGGGTCACCAAAAAGAACTGACAAAACAGTACAAAAAACCCCTAAAGAATTAGCTTTTAAAAAGCTTTTGGGTTTTTTGAATTTGCTCAAGAAAAAAACTAATAATGAACTCTCCTCTCCTACACAAAATTCTTCCTTCTTCTACCTCTGTAAAGGAGAAAGTCAAAGTATCTGATTTCATGACTCATTTCCTTCCTGCCTGGCTGAAGTATGTGACTTACAATACTGTAAGCCATGTGATGTGTGGGGGGAGCTGCCTAAAGTGCCTGTATTGTTGTCATTCCACCTTATTTCCCATTAAGGTAGAATAACAATGCAAAGTCATAATAAGAAAGTGAAGTGAACACTTTTCAATGGCCACTTCTCCTAGCATTATGATTACAGGAAGTGGCCACTTCATGTTCACTTCACAGGCAGAATTTAATTTCACTGCATCTCTAGAGGGGCCAAAACCTTTTATAGATACATAAGTGAAAAAAGAATGGCAAAGGGAGGGATAGTGAGACTGAAGGAGCAGGAGGACAGGGGCGTGGAGGATGACAACAGTAAAGCTGCCATACTGCCCACCCCACCTGGCAATCCCCCACTTGAATGTTTTGACACCTACCTGCTCCACTGTCTCAAATGTAGGGTGTATATGTCCATACAGGCACAGATAGTGGGCTCAGGATAACTGTCTCCACCATAGGACCTTCATAGTTATTTAAGGCTGAGGCAGACAAGGCTGAGATCACTGTTATATTGTTATCAATTTGGTCTAAATGGCTAGATATTTAATTTAAACATTTGAGTTCATATAGTCAGTTTATTATATAGATGAGCAAGGAATAGTTTGCATATATAGCTATTCTGTAAAATACTGTCTGTATAGCACAGAACCAGTTTATGCTATAGCGTGTTATAACTCAATAATATGACTGTATACACTGTCTCTGTTTGCTGTTTGTTATATTAAGAAAATTAATAAAATATTTCATGTTAAAAAAAGCTGACATACTGAACAGATATTTCTGCTCATTCTTTACTGAGGAAGGGGAGGGTAACAGGCCTGAAGGGAGTACAAGGGGTGGGAAGGGCACAGAAATGGACACAAGTCCTTTTACACGGGAAAGGGTTCTAAAGGAATTGGGAGGAATAAGACTCAATAAAGCAATGGGGCTGGATGGGGTGCTTTCTAGGGTCCTAAAGGAACCAAGAGAGGTGGTGGCTGAACTTCTGTCAATCCTGTTTAGCCAATCACTGGAAACAGGGGAGGTACCCAAAGACTGAAGGACAGCAGATCTAGTCACCTGATACAAAAGCAGGAACAAAGAGGAAGAGAGGAACTACAGACCAGACAGACTAATTTGTGTAGTGGGGAAGATCACGGAAGCACTACTGAAGGAGAGATTGGTGGAACATCTGGTTGCCAACGGACTACAGGACCCAAGGCAGCATGGTTTCACTGGGGGGAGGTCATACCAGAGCAGCCTCATTGAATTTTTCGACTGGGTGACAAGGGAGGTGGATCAGGTGAGGTCAGTGGACATGGCCCATCTGGACTTCAGCAAGGTCTTTGAAACTATGCTACATAGAAGGTTTTTAAACAAACTGGAGAATATGGGAGTGGGCAGGACAGTAGTGCAGTGGGTGGGTAATTCGCTGAGTGGCAGGACACAGAGACTGGTGGTAAATGGCTGTCACTCAACAGAGTGAAGAGCGACCAATGGGGTGCTGCAGGGATCAGTGCTGGGGCCAGTGCTATTCAACATCTTCATTGATGACATTGTGCAGGACCTTAAAGGCAGAATTTTCCTTTTTGCTGATGACACAAAGCTCTTTAACAGAGGGGGACACACCAGAGGGTGTAGACAGAATGAGAAAGGACCTGCAGAAGTTTGAAGAATGGTCAATGGTTTGACAGCTTAAATTTAATGCATAAAAGTGCAAAATAATGCATATGGGTCACAAAAGCCCTGGAACAACATATCATTTGGAGTGTGAGGATATAGCATGTACCAAGCAGGAAAGAGACCTTGGGGTTATCATCTCTGATGACTTCAAGGCAGGGAAACAGTGCAACAAGGCAGCAGGTAAAGCAAATAGGATGCTAGGATGCATAGGCAGGGGCAACACCAGCTGGAAAAAGTAGGTCATAATTCCACTATAAAAGACACTAGTGATCCCCCACCTGGAGTACAGTGTCCAGTTCTGGAGACCTTACCACATTAGGACATAGACAGCATGGAGAAGGTTCAGAGGAGGGCAACAAAGATGGTACAGGGATTGCATCTCAAGGCCTATGAGGACAGGCTGAAGGACTTGAATATGTACTCCCTGGAGGAGAGAAGGTAGAGAGGGAATATGATAGAGACATACAAGTACCTTACGGGGAGGAACAGGGTGCAGGAAAACATTATTTTCCAGTGAAAAAAGATGTTCCAGGACTTGAGGGCATGGGATGCAGTTGGACAGAGGGTGATTCAGAGGAAATGTGAGAAATAATTTCTTCTCAGAAAGGGTGTTGGACAAGAGGAACACCCTGCCTGAGGAAGTGGTGGTGGCAGAAACAATCATGGGATTTGAGAATGCATGGGACAGACATAAGGTAATACTGGAGGTCAGGGATAAGGGGCAACAGACTTCTAGAAAAACTTAAAGTGATCTTATTAGCTTAAATGGGCAGACTGGGTGGGCCATAGGTCCTTATCTCTTGGCAGTATCTATGCATCTATGTAAGTATGGAGGCACCATAGTTCTACCTGTTAGGGCTATGTAAATACCTTTTTTCTAAATATTCAGCTGAATATTTGGTATTCTGCCATCAGTTATATGTTATTCAGCTGTATATTTGGTATTCTGCCATCAGTTATGTGTTATTCGGCTGTATATTTGGTATTCTGCCATTGGTTATTTGTTATTCGGCTGTATATTTGATATTCTGCCATCAGTTATGTGTTATTCGGCTGTATATTTGGTATTCTGCCATCAGTTATGTGTTATTCGGCTGTATATTTGATATTCTGCCATTAGTTATGTGTCATTCAGTTGTATATTTGATATTCTGCCATCAGTTATGTGTTATTCAGCTGTATATTTGGTATTCAGATTTAAAGAAAGGAAATGATACAGCCCCAAACCTCCTCCATGACCCAGATCTTTAATATATAGAAGCCCCCATCCTCTACCATCAGGTAACATCCAAACCCCCCTTCTCCATCCAGCACCCATGGTTTGATTAAATTTGATTTTATTCCAATGGTTTGCAACTGGCACAACCCGCCAGCTTTCATGGCTGGCCAATGACTTTCATCATCATTTTTTATTCAGTTATTGATAGTCTCCATCCCCACACTGAGGTAGCACCACTATAGTAGAAGCAAGACACTCGTAAGCACAGCCAAGACACCTTCGTAGCACCCCCACTGCACCCACATGCAAGAAAACAACAAGGTGATTGGCTCAGCCTGCCCTCTACAGTCCATGACCTTCTGTCTTTTTCTGAATTAATACACTGCCGTGCTTGCTTATGTAGGTTTCACTGTGAAAGCAAGTGCAGGAGTATCTTCATTCAAAAGAAAGTGGCCTGCCATAGATTGAAGAGGGCGGACTGAGTTTGTTGCCTTCTTCCCGGTTGCATGTGGATGCTTTGGGGGGGAGCACAAAGGTTCTAACTGTGTCTATGAGTGTCCTGCTTCTACAATGGTGGTGCTACCTGGGTGGGAAGAGGTGGGGACAATCCATAACTGAATGCAAAGCACTAATTAAAGTCAGTGACCGGCCATGGAGGTGGGGCAGGGGCTAATGCTGGCTGCCTGTCATTGGAGTAAACATAAATTTAATCAAAACGTAGGTGCTGGAGGGGTGGAGGTGGAGGGGGATTTGGGTGCTAACTGAATTTGGGGAATTGGGGGCTTCTATATTTAAAGGATCTAGGCTAGGTAGGAGGGAAGGAGCTGTTTCTTTTTTTTTTGTTTTAGACAGTGTTTCCTGAGTAGAAACAAATAGTGCCATTGTTCATTATTTGGGATCAGAATAATGAATAGTGCATTATTCATAGTATTCCAGAAATAATATTCATTAAGTGAACACCCCCACTATCTATTAGAAAAGGTGAGTTAAAGCAGGAGAATTCCTTTTGTCTTCAAGGGACTTCAGTGAATGTTGACTTCATCAAGCTATGCTGAGTCTGTAAGCAGTTACTAAACATGTCCAGCATCAGGCTTATGCAGTGTGTCTCTCACCATGAATATGAATGCCATATGAGTGACAATGTACAGCACTGTACCTACCCTTTTAAACTCAACCCTGCAGTCAGGGGGTGAGTTGTTAGTGTAGATACACTGCTACTCAACATAGGCCACTGAGTGACTTTCTGGTAGGGTGGTTTTCTGTGCTGCATCTTGATCATTCAACACTTAAAGCACTGTAATGGGTCTACTAATGTAGCTGCACTTGTTATAGTGGGTCATGGTCTGTGTATTTGGTCCAAGCAAACATGTGTGGGGAGTCTCATCCTGGAGATAGTACACTGGTGCTGTGATAAGACTTACAGTATATACATAGGGCTGTATTTTCCTTTTTGATTACCAAAATGCATGACAAATTACTATGCCCATAGATGTGTATTGTTTAGATGGGAAAATAGAAGTGGTACAGCACACAGAGTACTATAATTAAGCAATAATCCATGACTGTGTGGGTTATGCTGGGATGTAACCATGCCTGGTATAGTTTGGTCACTAGGCCACAGACAAAGTGACTAAATCCACACCAGAAGTGGGTAAATCCCACCACAGCTCAAACCCTGGAGTGGATTATTGCAACTATACAATTGGTAGCAAGTAAGAGTTTAACAAAATTCATTTTTAAGAAACTTACATTTTTTAAAAAGTGTTTTTTTTATTAACATTTAGTATAAATATCCTCTGTCTGTATTTAAAATAGTCCTTGCTGTTAGGTAGACTAGGATTCAGTAGATGGAGAGTTACAACCCCACCCCCAGAGAGCATACCTGCTGCCCAGAAATCTGAGGCACTGTACCCTGAAGTTTCTTCTATCTAGTGTAAATAAGTTAATGGGCTACTGGGAGGAACTGATGCAGTAAACAAAGGCACTTTAGGCAGCAACAGACAGCAGTTGTGAGCAGTTTGGTAAGGAAAGAGAGTCGTACTGCAAGTGAGGTTTGGGAGCAGTGCTGCCACTGTGAGTGAGAATGCAGAGTGAGCAGCAGTAATAGCATCAGTATCTGGGGCAGAGTGGGGAGCCAGGGAGTTGGGAGGTGGTAGTAAGTGATAGGCATGTGGTATTGTGGTATAGAAGGGTGATTTTACAGTTTTTATTGTTTTGTTACGTTGGTCAGTAGTTGTGAGCAAGCAATTTCTGTTACCGGAAGAGGTACACATAGTGGGGAAACAATATGGCAGTTTTTTTTTTATATTTCAGTGATTGTTAGCAAGTTTTTTTTTGTTTGTTTGTTTGTGAACAGGATTGTCTTGCTGCTTTAATTTAAACTGGCTTTCATCTTCACACGGCTCAACCAAAGATGCCCTATCAACTCTCCACCTCTCACAACTTGTAAATTCCCCTACCAGACACAACTATAGAATGGGGACAAGCACACTACTCGACTGGATCCTTACAAACAGCACAGATCATATTGCAAATGTTGTTGTTTACTCCGACTCACTTCGTGACCACTCCCCTGTCTCGTGCTCCTGGGCAAATAAATTCACCAAGCCGCCTCCACAAACTGTCTACAGCCGAGTTCTAAAACATGGTCACCTTGAATTCTTAAAGCTACACTTATGCGCCATTGATTGATCTGCTATTGACTATGTCACTGATGTAAATTATGCTCTTGAGTATTTCATCTCCTTTTTCAATGCTGCATGTGACATCCACGTTCCTGTGAAAACTAGGAAAGTTCATGGCACGAATAACTGCTGGATCACGACTGAACTGCTATCCAAGATAAAATTACGTGACCACCCCTGGAACTGAGCAAAAGCCATGAGGAAATCTGCCAATATCTAAGCCTACAAAGCAGCTAGGAACTCATGTACATGAGCCATCCAAAAGAAAAGCAACCTTCATAGAGAAATGCTTGCTAACTCGTGGGGAGATAGTAGAAAATTTTGGTCTAACATTCAGGATGTCATAGGCAAGGTCCCAAAGGTTACACCTTCTATGATCAACATTGATGGAGTGCCAACTATGGACCGCCATTTTATTGCAAATATCTTCAACAATGCCTTTTCTGATCTAAGGAGTGTCCTCCCTCCAGACCTCTTAGATGAACCTCTCCCTCTCCGCATCACAGCATGATGCCACCTCACAGGAGCATTGAGAAAATCGAAACTCAACTCCCCTTTCTACTTTAAAAAAGTACCAGTTTCCCTCATTAGAAGATATCTGTGCAAAGTCCTGGGTAAGTCATGGCACAGTGGTGACTCCCTTGACCTAAACTCCTTGCACATACCCTTGATGAAGTTAGTGTTCCCATATACAAGGATCTTCAACCTTTCACCAAGTCTATCTCAATTCCCTCTTGTCTGGAAAACAGCACTGGTTACCCCTGTCCATAAATCATGTGATCACTCCATACATACCAACTTCAGATCCATCTCAATCCTCCCCCCCCCCCCGTTAAAAATCCTGGAGCGTATAGTAATGGACAAATAAATTGATTACCTTGAAAAATACTCCATACAATGCCCATAACAACGCGATTTCAAGAAAGGGCACAGCACCACCACTGCCCTCATGGAATTTACCAGTTTCATTCACCAGTCGCTTGATCAAGGGAACCTTGTGGGTGCAGCCTTCATAGATTTAACAAAGACATTTGATACGGTGAACCACCCATTGCTCCTAAAACAATTAACCTCTATTGAATTATCAAATGACATGATTCTCTGGTTCAAAAACTATCTGGAGGATCACTTCCAAAGTGTGAACATTTCAAACATCACCTCTGACCAGTAGATGGTCCGTTCTGACATGCTTGGCCCTCTCCTATTCATTATCTTCATCAACAACCATCCGTCTTGCTGCCACCAATGAATACTTCTGTATGCCGATGATGCCGTCATTTTCTCTAATCAACCTAACCCCGCTCTTCTTGAATATTGCCTACAACAAGGTTTTGAAGATGTCAAAAAATGGTTCAGTACCGAGAAACTGGTCCTGAACTACAAAAATACTAAAGTAATGATGTTTATTACCTTGTGCAGCAAGTACAGATCCTGTATACTCACCATCAAAAACCTACTTGCTGCCCCACTTGAACTGGTGGAGCACTTCAAATATCTGAGGGTTACTTTGGATAATCACTTCTCCTACATGCAGCACATTGAGAATGTAGCCAAGGTTATAAATATAAAGATTTGGCTCCTCTGTCATCATAAGTGCAATTTAACCCCATAAGTGCTTAAATTGACTGTCTATAGCTCCATTCTCTCAGTCATTGATTATAGACTCATCATATATGGGTCAGCTTCCCCATCCTCTTTCCAAAGGATAACTGTTGCACTTAACAAGGCCTTCAGGCTTATCACAAGCTCCGATTGCCTTATCCATACTTGCAACATCTATGAGCAGACTGGCTGTCTACAGCTAGGAAATTGAATTAAATATCAGATATGCCTCCTAACCAAAAGAGTGCTCCTGGGCCTGCATCCACCTGGGACTGCATCACTGCTGACCCCATCCTGCAGTACTAAGCACACTTGGGCATCTGTTAATCAGCTACTCCTTGTCCCTAGATGGCAGACTACACAGGGTCAGAAATCTTTCTCCTACAGAGCTCCATTATGGTTTAATACCTTGGATTTTGAAGGGTCATCCTCTCCTCAACTTGGGAAATTTAAGTTTCAGCTCAAGCAGTACCTTGTATAAACAGCTCCTGTGACTGCTTCATGTAATGGGTGCCCTACTAACCCCCTGTTGGGTACTCCTGTGTCCACATTGATACTCTGCTGACAAATGATACCCCTGAACTTCTTCTGCCCACCTCCTGCCTATTTCATCCTCTCCTCTACCTCCCCCCTTTCAGTTTTACCCTTTTCCCCTTTCCCTACTCCTCCCTCCACACCTCTTGTCTCCCTCCCTCTTCCTACACACCTGTATACCAATGCCAGTGGTCACTACCTCTCTCTTCACTCCTCCCTCACCCATCTTGCAAAGCTTGACAAGGCCAAAGGCTGCTCCCCTCTCCCATCTAACTATTCTTCCCTCCTCTTCTCCTTTGCTCTCCTGTTACCCTAACCTTTACCCTCCCTTATAATGCTTGTTTATAATTTACGGTATTTAACCATTTATTTTCTTGATGCATAATTGCTGAACTGTCATTTTAGATTACCTCTGTTAGTCTTCTCTTTTGTCAGTTTGTAATCCCACCCACTGACGTGTAACCTTTGTAAATGAGCGCCTGTGCTGAAAGGTATTGCAATCCTAGACTGAAATAAATAAATAAACATACAATAGATCTTAATCTGTGAGTTACTGTAAAATTTACCCACCGTTAAAACCCCTAGTTAGCCAGTTAAGAACACTGGAAACTTGGGACCCATTGTATAATGTACTGTATATGCTGTTCTGGAGTTACATGGATCATAGGGCAAATGTAATCACATAATGCTTAGTATAGCCACTAATAAAATAAAAATCCACAGTGCCAGCATTCATAATCAGCCATGTATGTACATTGCTAATGCATCAGCAAAACACGTGACAGATTACTATTACTGGCAAACTGAAATAGTGAGCAGGTCATTGCTTAGAAATTGTGCCCATAAAAGTAAATGGCACAGGCTGCTGAAAAATGTAGTGTTCACTGCCAGAGAGCAACAAATGGCAGAATCCCATCAAGCTGCAGGCATTGGTTACTTCTGAACTGAAGAAGGAGAATACCTGACATGCTCATGGCTAGTCTCAGTTGGGAACTGGAAAGTTATTTTGGGATTGGAATAGGCTCAGCTGTGAGGGAGCTTAAAGATAAATACATAATGTGGTGATGAGCAGGGGATGCTGGAGAAACTGGGGGAAAATAAAACATGTTTTCCAAGGGTGAAAAACTGAGAAAGTGAATGAAAATGCTGTTCACACTTTATAGCTACATGTCAACTTTAGTAACAGTATTCAAAGAAAGTAAAACATTACTTACAAAAATCTTGTAGGAGACAAGTTCATACCCCATGATTTCATTTTTAATTTTCCACTCCATAAATAACTCAGATGGGAATACTGCTGATTTTGCGAGCCTTAACTCTGATTGCTATTAAAGAGTGTTTCATTACAGATCATCACTTTTGAGCATTTTCATTATATTTTACAGTATTTTGCTAAAATAAAATTCTGTAGGAAAGAAAGAGGGTTGGATAATAAGAATGACTAAATGCTTGCTGTGCAGACTTTTCATTTTATTCTGTAGAGCAGTCGATTCTTTACTAAGAGGCTATTAACTAGATGATGGTAAGCTGAGGACCCCAAAATGTCATCCAGTTGTTTAATGTCACCTATTATATTTAGTACTTAAACTCTTATCTCAATACAATATTATTATGGAAAAAAAGGAAAAGAATTGAGTTATAATAATACCTTTCATACAGATTGTATCCCAAAGTGAAGTGCAATTCAGGAGAAGTAGGGTACATAATGTTACTGCTATTTAAGGTACACAGGGAGGTACAAACAGCACAAAGATAGATTAAAGAGAAATTAGAGAGTTTAGGCATAGGCAGGTTTAAGTGACAAGCTTTGGGTCACAGAGTAAGTAAATGGTGCTTGTGGGATTGAAACCTGGGATTGTGTCCCTACATTTCCAACTGTCTACGCTAACCACTTGACCAGATGCCTTCTTATGAAAACCAATTCTCTGTGAATTTTAGAAAAGAATATGACTGTATACAGAATTCTTGAATGTTGTACTTCATTTTGTATTTACCTTTGAATTTGTTATTACTTATCTTTTTGTCAATATGGTACAACGCAAGACACTTATAGTATTTAGTTCAGTGTTGCTGCTGTATAAATTCATTCACTTCCAGATGCTGTTGTACCACAGTAGGAAAGTCAGAATTCTGTTGACATAGAGATTGTAGATAGAGAAATAGGTAGATAGGTAGATAGATAGAGTATATATATATATATATATATATATATATATATATATATGTGTGTGTATGTATCTATATATGAAACTAGAGGTGCCATCGTGTGTTGTTTCCAGTGCTCTGGCAAGTTATTCCCAACTGTTAACATGGGGGTAGGAAACAACAAAAACACACGATGTCCCATCTAGTCTGTCTGTCTGTCTATCTATCTATCTATCTATCTATCTATCTATCTATCTATCTATCTATCTATCTATCTATCTATCTATTATCATTCACTAAAAATACCACCAACAGTTAAATCTGGTTCAAGGTCAGTTGGCATTCATCTGTATCCCCCTCCCCCTGGTTGTGCCTGAAAATAGGCAGGATTTGTCTAGTGCACTTACCAGGTAAGCAAAAACTAAATAAAAATAAATAAATAAATAAATAAGTCTGTTGCACCACAGTATCCATGCCACTAATGTGGTACAGCAGTATAGAATACCAAGTCTATTAAGATTGCTGATACTTATCTATACTGTAGGTTCCCTCATAAATTAAAAAAAAACTGGAACTGTCTGTTAAAAGATAGATATCTTGAAATATTGTGAGCTTAGGTAGATACTACTTCCAGTAAATCACATTTTTTAATCATATTCTATTTTCTGTGCTTTCCATTTTCTGTTAAGTTAGTTAAAGACAGAGTTACAAAGAAGGTAAATAATTAAAATGAACATATACGCCACAAAATAATATATGGATAACCATACACAAGGTTAATGTTTCTACATGAGCCAAGCTGACATCATAGAGAGTACTCAAACTTAACTCTTGAGGTCAACAATGTTATCTCACTGCTCACTAGAAACACAGCCTTGTGTATGATTTCTCATACATTTTTCTATATAATGTGTATGCCGTTAAAGTGTGTTTTTTTTTCACATTTGAGAAAACTTTGGAAAACATATGTAGGCACAATTACACACTTTCTGAATGACTGTTCCTTTTATCCTCAGTGATAAGTTCATATTCCTAGAAATGGGACTCTTGTCCCTTACTGTTGATCTGTTTCTTATGTTTAATCCTTTGCTAAAATCATAATCCTCTTTGAGACATCATTTCCACAACAAAAAACTGTTAGACCACGAAGTATTTTGACTTCATGAAAGGATTATGAAGCAGAAACTAAAGCTCTCTGAGGGATAAGTACCCTTCTTCCATGAAAATAAACCTAGCAATGAAACTCAAAGGGAAGAAAATGCACACAGCATGTAAAGTATAAGTTAATTGTGCCTAAATATTATGTTTTAAACATTTTTTCAAAAGTAACAAACTCACTTTAAGGTATCTGAAGAAGCTAGACATTTTCTTAGGAACAAATCTTTTTGGTACCTATCTGGAATGAACTCAAACTGATTCTATTTAATAGGGAACCAGAGAAAAGAGGGTGTATGCTTTTCTGCCAAGGTGTCCTTATTAAAAGTCTTCTACTGTATTAGAATTGCTATTGATTTTTGATGGTGTGTGATGCACAACACATGACCCATTTAACAAGATGAGGGTGGAAGATGTGAGAGCACCTTAGATTTCCATTTTTATATTTTGGAAGGTTACATTCCCAAAGATGTCCCTAGTGCATTATTGATAGCAGCTTACTCACCACAGTGCGTACACTATATTTGGAACCATGGCAATGACTCCAGAGAAGTTAGAACACATTTATTAAATAAATGGCATACATAGATAAGCTGAGAAAACACTGCTATGCTTATATTGTACGAAGTAAACATTTAAGAAAATTGTTAATGCTTTTTATTTCTGTATTTTTTTATTTGTTTATCCAGAAGGTGGTCTGGAACAAAAACCCATTTGCAGCCATGTCTGGTAAAACATCATACACAGATGACAAGTACAACACAATAAAATACCTATAAGACCGTTTACTCATGGGGTCAGCCTCTGGCACAGCAGAAGAGCTATAGCTCACAATGTCAATTACCTGGGTTTGGGAAAAAGCCAGGGCTATCGGAGGGCCATCCAAAGGGGGGTGATTGAGCATCCCAGTGGACATTCTCCTCCTCTGGGGAGGGGGTAAGTCACAGCTTCACTGTTCTCACTGTTCTACCATCATCTGGGTGACCATAGGTGATGATGCAGGGGAAAGCATTCTGGGGGGAAGTCAGAGTAAGTGCTGGTGTTGGTTGGGTCCTCCAGCATGATGGCACCTAATGATATGGCACATCATTAGGAGGATGTCAAGACCTAAGGGGGAAATTGGGGCAGAACTGGGATGATGAAACCTTTGCCCACCCTCCATGCTCACTGTTGGACAACCATTGCCATCATCTAGGGATCACACCCAGGTCTTCACCTCTGCTGTGGTTGCCCACATAGACAGCAGGAAAGAAATACTGAAGTGGATAAAGATACCTGACCCTGGGGGACATGCCAGGAAGCAGCACAACAGTGTGTCATGGGTGGGCCTTGGGGTTCTGGAATGACTTATGAGTGGTGTCTCATTGAGCAAGAATAGGGACTTGGCACTGATGGAAGAAGGTCTCAGCTTGCACCCGGGGGGAAAATATGTTTAAAAGAAAAGACAGTTTACTCATTAAAATTAGTACAGTCTATCCTAATAAAGCACAGTGCAATACGTCTATGTTTGTTTTTAAACTATTCCCATAGTATGTTGCTTGTCGATTCTAGGCAGCTAAAATAAAAAATAAATATTTCTGTGAATTGAATGAGTAATGCTCTCCTCTCCCTTTATGGGTAGAGGATGCTTCTAACTCCTGGTACAGCTGTGTATGGCTAGTTTGTGCCTTACAGTGTTCTGTAGTTAAGTACTCCTCAGAAGGAAATGTTTTATGTTAGCATACAAGGGGGGGGGACACTAGTCTTTTGGGTTACTGGGTCATCCTTTTCAAGAGGCTCTTGGCATTTACAGTTTTGCGAGTCAGAGGATCAGACTATAAGCAATGATGTCCATGTGGTCAGAATCGTAGGGAAGTCAAGTCCTTGAGTACACAGAGTTGTGGTTCACATGCATCCCCTTGGCTGAAGAAACCCTGAAGTCAGAAGACATTCCCCCATGGAATTGAAGGAAAACTGTGTTAGGTGAAGTATTAGGATGTGAACTGAGCTAAGTGGAACAGCATTCACCTCCTCCAATGGCAGAAAAAAGGTTCTATCTTACATCATCACATTTGATTTAAAGTGCTTCAACATTTATTGGACCTGAACATAGCAGCATACAAAGCTGTGGTGGGAAATAACCAAACCTAACATTTCTCACGTGCGTGCTTCATCAGTGGTTAAGGAATCTACACATCAGTCTCATTTAACTAGCATCGTGCACCACCATGTGATACAATATGTTTAAGTGCAAACACATGTAAACACATGTAAGAAATGTACACCACTGTACACCAGAGGGTCTTACATTTGGTGGCTTGTCCCATGTTATGGAATACCCTTGGCTATCAATCAATCAATCAATTTTTATTTTACCAGGTGATACACCATTGAGGTAAACTCATTTGCAAGGTGGATCTGGACAGATGCATGAAAGCAGTACAACACCACAATAATAAATACAGTGATACTGTATCTACAGCAATTTATACAGTTGTAACATAGCAATCAAGGACACCTAGTAGAACATGATATAAGGTAATAACAACAATGCAGCTCTTAGAACTAAGTGATCAAGTTCAACCTAACGCTATCCAAGATTAGCCTCACTTCTTGAGGGGGAAGGGAGGGGCAGCTGCAGAAGAAGGGGTGCTAGCTGCACACTCGAGCAGGCTTGATAGACCTCTAGGCCTTTATCTGCTGGCAAATTTTGTATGTTCGTATATTCGAGAGTACTGCATGAAGTCATGAGGGACAGAGAAGGGAAAGTAGAGTAAGGATGAGAGGAGTTAGAATTAATATGTGGTTATGTGGTGAGTTTCTGTGTACCCTGAAGCTGAACTGGCCCTTAACTGGAAGACAACAATGAAGAAAAAAATGACTGAACTCTTTTGCAATTGGGACTGTAACCATGCATAAACAGTATGATGTGGATGCATGAAAGCCTTCAAGGGTACACACAGATCAACTCCCAGGTGGGGTTCCAGCAAGGAATGGCTCCATCTGTGATGCAGTGTAGGAGGAGGAATCAAGACAGAGATACCTGGGAGTTGTAGAGCTCGTAACAACAGTCAACATGTAGAGAGGAAGTCATCATACTGAGGTTGTAAAGGAACAGTGTTTCAAAGTCATTAAATACTTTATAAGCAAGAGGGAGAGAGACATTTGTACTGGCTTTACTCTGTTTCCCTCAATGGCAAAGAATCCGAAGACCTGCAGGAATGCATGATATGGAAAGAAGGTCCTTGGGAAGTATTTGCTTTAGAGGGTAGCCATGAAAATGAACTGTGAGAATGCAAAGTGAGTACTTAGGACCCCTAGGCAGAGTGGATAGCCAGGTTCCTTTGAGGATTTGAAGCTGTGTCCTGCAGTCATGCGCAAAAAATGAAACTTTGTGTTACTTCCTAGCAGACATTGTGTAAGTTACTAAATTACCTAAAGATACTGAAGAACTGTTATTCAAATACACACATATTTGTTTCAAAGTGAAAAGCACAAGGTCCCAGCTGAAAAGCTTTGGCTTAGACACTTCATTCTAAGGGTTTGTGATTATAGCTTTGGTCCAGCAATATGTGCTGTTCTGTTATTTGAAATACGATGGATTCCTGATGTATGCAAATGCATGGGTTAAGCTGAATTTGTGCATACAACAGGAATGTACATACAACCAGAACACAATAGAAATGAATAAGTGGATATTGAAATCAATGGGGACACATTTATAAATGTAACAGACATGCTCACAAGTACACCTAAGCCACCTTAAATGCTGTTAAATGTTATTTTTAGCAATATGAGAAGTGACAGCTTTTACCATAGCACATAATGTGTTCTTTCTAAACTGAAAAGTCACTGATGCTGACCCACCTTCACTGCAGCAAGCGAAGCGTGAATGCAGCTTTCAGTGAAAAGCATGAATTTTGAAGTCAGATTCTTTGCCATCAGTCCATTACCCTCTGTGGGTTAATCAACTGTCAAAGAGGTGACAAAGATCTTCTGGGGACCTGCTGGGGAGGATGTTAAGATGAAAAAAATGTGCACATAGTAAAAAAAATGTGCATTCAAATGAAATAATTAACATTGCTGGAATATGGCAGGAATCAGGACTTCAGTTTTTTGTTCATACTTCCAGAATGTGCATACATCTGAATTGCATACATATGGAATCCACTGAATGTTGAACAGGAGTAGTGACTCGATCATTTGCCGGTCCCAATACCCCTCTACTGTTACTGAACCTCTGCATGGGGAAAGGACCATGTTTGACACCCTTCCTGTGCCATGAAAAAAAGTGAAGGTTGAGGTGGGGTGGGGTGGAGTGTCACTGAGACTGAGACTGTTATGTGACCCAGAGCTGGGGGTCTGGGACAGTGCAACACCAGAAATGGCTCCTGGGCTTCACAGTTCTTTTTGCTGTTGTAATGGTAGCCTCCCATATTGCCCCAGTACCATCCATTGCATTTCAGAAGGGCAACCTTTGCTCCTGCATCTGTCCTATTGACCGCTAAAGATAAAAGCAGCTGGGGATAAGAAACATCACCTCAAGAAAGAGGGTGCATCATCAGTTGACCACCCAAAAGTTCCAACCAGAGCCGGGCTCTGAACCATAGTGACTTCCAACCCGCATGGGATGACAACAGTGACACTAATGAGAAGCCAGAGGGTCCAGACCATAGGTACATATTCTATAGGTAAATGCAGAGTCCTGTAAGGTTTGGGCTATCCCTCCAAGTGGTCTAAAGCCATGCACAAAGGGTCCAATGGCAGTACTGTTGGTTTTATCTTGTGCAGGGCCTCATGTGTCTAGAAATTTGGTATACGACAGCGCAATCTGCAGTGCAGGAACCTAATTCATTTGGTTCATTGCCAGATTGATCCTGGGGTCCTCTTATCAGACTGTGTCCAGTGGACTGGAGATTAGCCAGGAAAGTGAAGAAGATGTGGTGGGTATGACTACACACACTTACACACTTGTTGATTTGGGTCTGGAAGGAAGTATAGGAGTGTTGAGCTTTTGGATTAGGTATTTAATAAACTGAGGTGAAGGTATCTGGGACACCTGATTGATGATCATGTTTAAAGCAAGGACTTAACAGTACAGCAGGAGTGGCATAGCAGGCATTGTATTCATGTGGATGTTGTGGACCTGAGATGGGTCATGGAATGGAGGTCCAACAAGTCAGAGGCTATTTTTGTACTAGGGTGAACATTTAGTAGGTAAGTCCCACCAAGACTTTAAGAAATGATTGACCTGGTAGTGCTGTTGTTCTGTCATTTATTCTGTTGGCAGGTCTCGTGGGCACAAGGGATCATCTTTTCAGCCTTACCACTACCTGATGCACTGCCACCAGATGGGTTATTCAGGACATTTGCACAGCACAGATCTTGGCCAGAACTGCCTAATTCTTATTACTGAATTCTTTATAAAATGTTCAAAAAGAAAACAAAAGTCATAAAATGTTATTGGTGTTCCTCTTTATCCATCCTAATATGGGTTTTGGTAGGCTGAGTGACCGCAGGGATGCCTCCCTGCCATGACCAGTTGATAGGGGCTTCAGAGTTGTGTCTGTGTAGCAGTGCAGCTGTGGTTCCCTAATATAATCCAGGACACTTAGGACCCATTGTGGTTGCTAAGTATATCTGAGTACCATACAATGTCTTTCTACCATGCTTGGGCTGGCATAGTGGGATGCAAAGTGATTGTGTCCCAATGCAGCCATGGTCCCATGGTGGGATGCTGGACATTTCTTGGAGGAATTTATGTCTAACATTAGCTTTTTAATAGCACTGTTAAGTATGCTAGGGTAGTTAGGTGGGTGTGTATTTCACTGTTAGTATATAAGCCTGTTTCAGGTATGGGGGGAGAGAGCCAGGTGGGAACTGATAGTGTAGAGAGGGCATGCATGGCTCCTGGGGAGCAGAGTCTGGGCAAGAGGACACAGGATATGCTGTGGGTTGTTTGGAGTTTGGGTTGAATTGCCGCAGACTACTTAATTTCTTGGGTATTGAGAAGGGAGCAGGTTCCCAGTTCATGCTCAGTTTTGTTGGTGGAGAGCCATGTCACCATCATCTGCTATAATGAGTGGGTTCTCAGTCCACGCCTTGGATTGATAGCAAACCACTGCCACTCTGAATGTGTTGCTAGTGGTGTATATCTGATCCAGTCCAGATAGTGGGATCTCATTTAGCAGCGTCAATGGCTCAGCAGGTTTCACACTCATCTCTGAGGCCGGAAGATTGGAAGGCCTGACCTAAGCCGGCAATTAGGTACCACGAAGTGGCTTTGACAGGCTATAACCTGCTTTAAGAAGGACAGACTAGGTAAAAGGGCAGGAGGGGTCCTCATATACTCTCAGTCCAACCTGGATGCAGTTAAACTCCTGGTGCCTGACTCTGAATCTGCCGCTGAATCCCTATTTCTATCCTTGACACTTGGCAATGTGAAGAAACGGATCACTGGTTGTGCCTACCTGCCCCCCAATAAAGCTGTTGTCAGCCCCCCTTTCTCTCTTCTCTTCTCTTGCTAGTCTTCCTTGTCATGACCTAATACTGTGCAGTGACATCAATATGGACTGGTTTAACCCCTCTTCTGAAAAAGTATCAACATCTCTAGCAGATTCTAATCTAAACTAACTCATTCATGATCCCACTTGTATCAACTACAAATCAGGTAAACACACCTTGCTGGATTGGGTTGTCATTAACTTCCCCCTAAAGATCAGGGCTGTAGTTGTTCTGTCAGACTGCATAAGTGATAATTCCCACCCACATTCTGTGTATGAAGAAACAATCACTCTAATCCCCTACCTAAAATTTCATTGGTCCATGATATGTCCAAACTGGATCCCAACAATTTCATTTCTTCCATCAGCAATACCTACTGGAGCCCCATCTTGACTCTCCCGGATATCACTCAAGCCCTAGACTTCTTTATCTCTACCTTCACCCATATCATCAATACACACATCCCCCCTTAAAAAAATGTCGTTCTAAGGGAATCAAGGCCCCCTGGCTCAGTAAGGAACTAAGGATCCTTATGTCCTCCTGTTACAGGGTCTGGCATTCTTACAAAACTTGTGGGTTGATCTCGGTTTGGCTAAAATATAGACAGCTTAGAAATCAATGTAAGAGCTCCATTCATAAAGCCAAATGACACCACTTCAAACAACTTCAAATGCAACACCTTAGTAACCCCAAAGAATTCTGGAGACAGGTAAATTCCTTGATGAAAGGGAAAGCCGCTGAACTCCCTAGCTCCATCGCTGTGCAGGGCTGCCTCCTTACCGACCCCTCGTCTATTGCAACTGGGTTCAACTAATTCTTCACTGACTTTAATAGATACACCTCGCTATTCCACAATTCCCCAGCTGCTCCACCTGCCCCAGCCTCTTCAATCAATACTGGTTCTCGTCCCTCCTTTCATCTGAAGCTGGCCACCCACAAAGAGGGCCAAATGTTTCTTGCTAATCTGACAGCAGAAAGCTCCCCTTTCCATGATATGCTGGAACCTAAATTTCTAAAGCTCGGTGCAGCTGCCCTTGCTCGCCCTGTTCGTGACTTACTCAACCACTCCTTTCTGTCTCACACTGTGCCTGATAAATGGAAAGTGGCTCTTGTTCCAGTGCACGAAGGGGGTCCTAATACCATTGTCAAACATTTCTTATCTATTTCCATTCTTTTCCCTCTGCCTAAAATACAAGAGCAAATTGTCTATAATCACCCTCAAAACTACCTAGAGCACCATAATCTGTTATCCCCCTTCCAGCATGGTTTCAGAAGGATTCATAGCACTCTCATGGCCTTATTAAAAGTAACCTCCATAATCTACCATGTCATGGACCAAGGTGCTGCCACTGGTGCTATATTTGTCAATCTCACCAAAGCGTTTGATCTGGTGAACCATGGCCTCCTGCTACAGCAGCTTCATAATATTGGATTTGATACTAGTGCACTAAGTTAGGACCAAAGCTATCTCTTCTGCTGCTCCCAAAGGGTCAAGTAGGCTGGTTCTTTGTCAGGCTTCAATCATATTACACATGGAGGTTCCTCAGGGTTCCATTCTGGGCCCTATGTTGTTCTCCCTTTTCATCCATGAGTTACCTTTGCATTGTCGTGGTGACTCTGTGCGCCTTTTGAGGATGATGCAATCATTCACTGCTGTTCTCCCAGTGTAGCCTGGATTAACACAGAACTTGCAGCTGACTTTTCTGACCTTAAAGGTTGGTTCAAATGAAACCATTTCATTCTAAATACCAAAAAGACCAAAAGTATGCTTTTTTCTCACCGTCACCCCTCCGTCAGTCCGCTGTCCCCTCTCTATACTACCTCCTGTGATGGTGATGCCCTTGAGGCTATCCAAACCTTCAAATACCTGAGAATTACCTTAGATATATCTTTTTCTCTTAATGCCCATGGCTGTGCCCTGACTAAGGCACTAAATCAAAAATTGGGTCTCCTCTACTGAATCCACCCTTTTCTTTCCTCTGCCTCCTGCCTCAAGATTGCCTCCTCATCTCTCCTCCCACTCCTTTCTTATGGTGCTCCTCTACTTTTGTCAACCACTGCCAGTAACATGTTTTTCCTTGCACAGGCTCACCATAGAGTGGGAAGGTTTGCGTTAGGGGCTTGTGCCTGTCTCCATCACTATGATATCCTTGCCTCCTTAGGCTGGTTGATTTATGGATATAAATTGAAATACTCTTCCTTGAATTTCATGTTCAAACTTGTTTACAAATTCATCCCCCCCAATGTATCATTAACATTATACATCCAAGGCTTGTGCCACAGGCCTTTAGATCTGCCTCCCTCCCCCTTCTCTTTGATACCTAACTTTAAGCTTATTGTTGCCCATAAACCCTTTGCTTATGTGGCAGCATCTGATTGGAACTCCCTCTCCCCATGTCCTGCATTGTACCACCTTCCCTTCCTTCTTTCCAAACCTCCCTACTTGCCTCCCTCTCCTCCGCCACTGATTGTTACTACTTCCAATGACACTCCTCCTCTTGAACTCTCCCCTCCTTACTCCTCCTCTCCCCTCCATATCCTATTCCTCCCTTTTTTGAATTTTCTAGAATCTCCCCCTATTTGAATTCTACCCTTCTTTACTCCTTCCCTAACCCCCATATCCTATTCTTCCCCTTTTTTATTTTTCTTGCACCTGTGTGCAGGTTTTGGTGGCTCTGCCAAACCAGCTGTTACCTTACCCTGCACATATCCAACGTGCTGTGAATCATTGATTTTTTCTTACACTGTATATAACCATTTGGGTATGCCCCATGACAGTGACACCAACACAGTGACCTACAAACCTGCTTACAAAATCGACAGTTTGCTGACATGTCACCGTGCTGGTGCACCTGACACAGGGGCACGCTGTCTCCTGGTCCTGCACTCCCTCCCCGAATCAACTCTGACTGGATTTGAGAATCTAAAGTATAGGGTATGCAGGGGCAGAGCATCCCTTGCATGGGGAGTTTGGGGCGTGAAGCCCCCCAATGAAAAAACAGGAGTGGGAGAAAAATTGGATTTATGTCAACTGCAACTTGCGGTCGGCATAAATCCTGTCGATGTGAATGCCAGTTGACTAGAGTGTTGTCGAACCGGCATTTTGTAGAGCCAACCATTTTGTTACTTAATTTTTTTTTCCTGTATTGTGTTTAGCTACAGTTCCATAATGTTATTGTTATCTCATCTGTAGAGACATCTTTCTGTAATAGTGACTGTGACCTCTGTAACCTGTCTAAATTAATTTGTTGTACTGAATTCTTTTGGAACTCTGTCTGTCCCAGGTCAGCCCTGAAAGAGGGACTGTAATTGTCTCAGTGGCCTTACTCAGTTACTAAAATTCTAATAAATGAATAAATAAAGTTGTGGATTCTAGTCCCACACCAGGAACCTGGGGTAAAACCCAGCACTGACACTGCAGTACAGCAAGAGGGGATGCTATACTCCTGAGGTGTTATCTTTTGGATGAGATCTTAAACCAAGGGTCTCGTCTTCCTGTTCAGGTAGAGGTAAAACATCATATGCCATTTCTTGAACAGAGTTGGGGAATGGTGTCTGGGCCAGATTCTCCCCCTCCCCCTTCCCATTCATTAAAAAGAATGCCACAAGCAGCATAATCTGGTTAAATTTCACTTGGTTTCCATCTGTATCCCCCTCAACCAGGATGAGACTGAAAATAGGCAAAATTACCTAGCCCTCCTTTCCCCATCAACAAACAAAAACTGAATAAACAAAGTGCATTGGGTCAATATCCTCATTTGGCCAGTGTAGGACCCTGGAGTATAGCAATAGTATGTCTCAACATGCACAGAAAATATATATATATTTATTTGCAGCTCATTTTTTTATTAGGAGATTTCAGACAGGGCCCCCGTGTTTTCTGCAATTCTGCAGTTGCAGCAGTGGCTGCAGAAATCAGGGCTGGCCACAGAAATTGGGAAAACCAGCCATATGGCCACAGAAATGCTAACTGTGCTATGCAATGACACAAGAAAAGGGCATAGCTACTGATATGTTAAGTAACCCATAGCATACATACTCATTAGAAGGGGCAACAAACTGATGCCGCCTGCTACAAAGCTGAAAAGCTAGTGGCCGCACGTTGTTACATAACTCTGTCTAGCCAATATTATTGGGGGGAAACTGACGCAAGAGTAGCAGAGCTTGATTAGATCCACAGCAGTTATGATTTGCTGTTGTGTAGGTATGGCTAGCTTAGCCATGTTAATTTTTCATCTGAGACCACTGACAGTGCATGCTGAATCCCTGGAAGATGAATTTGGAAAGAAGAGCTGTGAGAACAGCTAGCAGTAGTCAAGAAGTGAGAAGATTCAGTGGTGCCCATGGAGGTGGAATCAATGTCGGTGTGGTGGCAGGTATCAGAGGAGGAGCTGATTGCAGAAACATGTGGCTAGCAGCAGACTGGGAAGAAGACTCCATCCCCACTGATGGACATAGATCACAGTTTTGATTTGTGGGCTGCAGATCTGTACCTGCAAGTGTGAGAGTAATTTCATGGCAGATTTGAACCTGCAGCCTAAGTGGTGGCATCAAGCTCAATTTTTAAGGAGGGTCAAGTTGCCCAGCTGCAGTAGAGTTGGAGACCAGGGTATACTAGAACTGGAGCGAGCAGATGAGGAAAAATTTCAGAATGGAGAGTTGTACTGATTGCTGCTATACATAAGTGAAATGAGGGTCACTGACTGAAGAACACCACAAGCCCCTGAGTTGCGAGGAGAAGAGAACATGCTAACCAAGGTTACTCCAGCTTAATAAGAATTACTTGCCTGCATTTTTTAGTGTGCTCCCCAAAAGAAAAATCAGGAGTTAACAAATCCTACAGACACTGCAAGTTACAACCTCCATTCACTATTATAGGAAGACAATCCCACCCCCAACACACAGATGTTCATACTTCACTCATCATGTTTGTTGCAAGACAGCTGAGATATTCCTAATTTTAAAACATTATTATCTAAAAGAATGTTGATCAAAATCAGAAAAAAATAAATAAAATGGCTTTCAAGTTGCAGTTTCTCTTTATTTCTGCTATCTGTAAATATAAACAAGAAGAAATCCAAGCAGGTTTTGCCTTCTGTGTAGTTTTAGCAGAGTGTTTCTGTCCTCCTGCAATTATAACCTAAGAGAACAACAAAAGTCACCAGTGTACAGAAAAACAGATGAGCCTTCAAATAAATTCTTGGTGGGAGGGAAAGTTATTAAAAGAGAACACCAGGTTTGGGTTATTGCAGTTTAATATTTGTGATAAGAAGACTACATACTGTTAAATGGCCTGCTGTTCCAGTTTCAGTGTAGTGGAGTGGTTGCAGGAAGGCAGTCAAAGGGTAAACTAAGACTTAATCCCTTTGAAGGTATGCTGTTTAACCAGAATTTATCTACCGCAGAATGACCGAGAATCGGCAGTTGTTCTGCCTCAGAAAGTATGCGGTCCTGCCGCAGAATATGGGTCCACTTTGCCACAGTAAACACGGGGCCCTGATTTCAGATTATTACCTATGCAGAACCACTAGACCAAATGGCTGACAAAGTGGTTTACAACCATACCACTTAATACAAACAGCCGAGGCACCATACAAACAACCATATCACGCGGGTGTACATGTATTACAACCTTCTTAACGAAATGTTAACTGAGAAGCATGATTAAACCTGGAAAATCCTACCATGGGTGTACTAAGAAAAATCCAGAGAGAAAGTATTTACTCACTTTAAAAAGGCGGGAACAAGAAAATTCACATAAGGTGTAGAAACTTGCTTTGGGGGGGAAGGCCTGTATGACCATCTGGAGGTGGAACACTCAAGATAGCTATAAGGAAAAGCAATTGCAGTCTTTTAAAAATCAATCAACCATTATTACTAGGGTGGTCATGGAGGTTTCAGTTTGTCCTTTGAATATCTGGAGGGCAAGGCATGGTTAATGTGGTCAACATAGGTTAAATAAGGGGTCCAAACTGCTTCGAACTTGTTATAACACTGCTTTTTAACACAAGATATCCTGGTCAGGGTGGCAAACCTTTCTATGGAACTGAGCCACTCTACAAGGTGTGGGACCTCTAGGGATCTCAGCGGCGTATGATAAAGGCAACACATTCTGCGAGGGCCTATCACGAGCCACAGTGTAGAGGCTTTGGGAGGTGAGACCTCGGGTATAAGGGCCGTCATAGCCAAAGACCAGGATCTGCTGAAAGTGACGTCTTTAAGATAAGGGAGCAATGTAGGATTACTGCCTCCCAGCAGGACTTCAAAGGAGTACATGACCCCAGGATGTGAAGCAGATCTGCTTCTGGGGCCTCACATCTCCAGCATCAGTCGGAGGAGAGAAGACCCATCTTGTTTAGTTGGGACGGGGTATAATACCAGAGGTGCAGTATTTTGTTCTGTAGAAGAAGGCTTTGGGGGATGCAACAGGCCTGGTGAGTTCTCAACCAGCACTGTCGCCATTGTAGATCTGTAATGGTGATCTTTAATGCGGTGGCCCACTTGGTTTTGGCCGGTAGAGAGGGGTTGGGAGCACTATCTCTTTGAAATCTCTGTATAAGACCAGACCTACCTTTAGAATGCATAATACAGTCATCTATAGGAAGAGAGGGTCTAACAGTTTTGCATTTTTTACAAGTGACACAGGTGCATCTTTTCTTAACCCAAGACTGGTAGAGGCTTCTCATCTGAAGGTATTTCCAAAAATCACTGTGAGGGAGACCATACCTGTTTTGCAAACCCTGGAATGAGTCCATGTCAGAGTGTTCTGGGGATCTCAAGTCCCCAATGTAAAGTATTCCTTTAGAGGCCCAGTCCTCCCAGTTCATGGGCGATTTATCAATACAGAGGCTGAGGTTATTCTAGAGAGGGGTATGAATTCCCAAGCTGAGGCATCGAGAGTTTTTGAGCCCTAATTTTTGCCAGGCTTGATGTGCATGATGGATGGAGAGCCAGCCCTTGTGCAGCTTTGGAAGGGGGTGTGGTACCAGTGTGAAAAGCGACGGGCCCTGCAAGAGATCTCTTTCAATTTGGGACCATGCAGGAGGGTGAAGGGAGTGACAGGTAACCTCCTCCTTTAAGGTCTTTGCTACTATAAATGTGATGGAGTACTGAGAGAAGTCAGGTAGGTTCCAGCCTCCCCTCAGGTTTTGAGCCCACAATTTAGCTCTACTATATCTAGGTCTATGCGAACCCCATAAAAAGCAGCTAATCAGAGTGTTCAGCTTTTGATTCCATGCATCAGGAAGAAGAAAGGGAATATGGGATAGTAGGTGGTATACTCTAGGGGCAAGCAGCATTTTGATTGTGGCAATCTTGCCTGCCAGGGATAGGTGCCAATGAGCCATCTGTTCATGGCAGATTGGAGTTTGGTCACTAGGGGTTTAAAGTTTTTGTCCATTAGGGATGAGAGTTTGTAGGTAAGCCGGATGCCCAGGTATGTTATTTCAGATCTTGCCCAGACCAGACCTTGGGATTCCACACCGGCTGATGTTTTAAGAACATTAAGAAGGAGGATTTCAGACTTTGCTAGATTGATGTTCAAGCCTGAGATTATGCCGAATGTTTGTAATGTAGAAAGGATGTGTGGAAGGCTGCTCGGTAAGTCTCGGGTCAGGATCATGCAGTCATCGGCATACAACTTAGTGATATAAGATTTGTCCTTAACCTAAAGTCCATGTATATAAGTGTGATTTCTGAGGGCTGCCACGAGGGGTTCAATAGCTAAAATAAAAAGTAGAGGGGATAATGGGCAACCTTGTCTGGTCCCTCTCTGTAGGCAAAATGGTTCAGAGAGGACATTATTGGTAAGGACCCTGGCCGTAGGGCAGGCATAAAAAGTTTTTATTCAAGTGGTGAAGTACAGGCCAAAGTTTTAAGTGTTCAGGACTGTGAATAAATATTCCCAGCCTACCATGTCAAAGGTCTTCTCAAAGTCAATTGTAACTGCTGCCGCTGGGGTGGGGAGGGAGGCTGCTATCTGTATTAAGGCTACTAGGGCCCGGATATGTCTGAGCTGATTCTGCCCTTAACAAATCCCACCTGTGAAGGGTGAATAAGCTCTGTAAGGAATTCCTCCAATCTAGTGGCCAAAACCTTGGCCAGGATCTTGGCATCAGCATTGATTAAAGAAATAGGCCTGTACCTGGAGGGAAGGGAGAGATCTTCACTCTCTTTCGGTAGTATGGTAATTATGGCCTCAGATAGGGTAGGAAGGAGCTGCCCACACGAGTGCACCTTGTTCAACATGTTCACCAAGGGGGCTGTAATCAAGGGCTGAACCAGTCTGTAAAAATCCACCGAAAACCCACCCCCCCAGGGGCTTTATGAGGGGCCATCTTAGTAATGGCTCTGTCAATTTCTGCCTCTGTAATGGGCTGGTCTAGTGTGACTTTTTGTGAGTCAGAAAGTTTAGCGAGGGGCAAGGGCTTAATAAATTGAGTGTAAGACTCACCATCCCAACATCCATGGGAAGAGTAAAGAATTTTATAGAACTCGGTCATAGTGTTATTAATAGAGGCGGGGTTCAAGGAGAGCTTCCCTGACCTGTCCCTTAGGCTGGTGATAACTCTTTCAGCTTGTCTTTGTTTTAGCCTGTAGGCCAGCAACTTGCTAGCCTTTTCTCCCTCAGCTTGGTAACGGTGCTGGGTTCTATGAATATAGAGCTTGGCCTTCCTGCTTACCAGCGTATTAATTTTTAAATGGGTGGCAGCCAGAGCAGTTAATACTGTCAGTGTCTGAAGCATTGTGGGCTTCACTTTATACTTAGCCTCCATATCTTTTAAAGTGTTCTCCAGTCGAAGAAGTTCCGGGTCCCTCATCTTCTACCTATATGAGGCGAAGCTAATGATTCTTCCCCTACTAGTGGCCTTGTAGGCCTCCCAAGTGCTTGCAGCTAAGGCAGAGGAGGGGAGATTGAGGGAAAAATTCTTCTGTAGCCGTCTGAAGCCACAGGGTGAAGTTCTTATCATACAGCAGGAGGGGATCCAACCTCCACAGTAGTGATTTGGAGATTTTTTGAGCAGTTACGAAGGTAAGGGAGACAGGGGCATGATCGGAGATATAGATTTGGGAAATAACTACCCCAGAGGTGGCCGTAGTGATGTTAGGAGAAGTGAGCCAATAATCCAATCTACTAGCCATTTGGCATGGTGCAGAGAAAAAGGAAAAATATTTTACTGAAGGATTCAATACCCTCCACACATTGGACAGCTGGTGCAGAGAAATAAGATCCTGCAGTGCCTGCTGCACTCTGCAATGGGGCTCCAGTCTGGCACTGGACCTATCCAGGAGGCTGTTCATTACCAGATTAAAGTTACCTCTCATGAGCAACTCAGGATTGTCATACAATATATCCATGAGTTTTTGTGAAATAGAGTGAAAAAATTCAGGAGAATTCTCATTGGGACCATATATATTTGTGAGTATCAGGGGGCCAGAGGGAGTAGAGACCTTCAGAATGATCCACCTACCATCTCCCCCTCTGCAAACCTCTTTAGACTGCCATTGCAGTGATTTATGTAGCAAAATGGATACACCCCATTTGGCCGATTTTGCCATGCAATGAGCTTATGTACCAACCCAATCCCTCATCAACTTTGCAGCTTCTTTGGAACTTAATTTAGTCTCCTGTAAAAGGCGACTTGGGTGCTCAATATTTTTAGCCAGGACAGTACCACTTTTCTCTTTATGGGAGAATTCAAACCCCTGACAATCCAACTAGTGGTTGTGATATCTGAAAATTTAGCCATTGTCAGGATGCTTCCATTTTGCCTGCCAACATCTATAAACAAACACTGACGCTAAGTGGAGTGTTAGTTGAAAGCTAATATAAGCTTCATCCCAATTCAATGCACTTAAAGTCTCAGAGCCTATCCTGGCTCCAGTCGTATATAGCTTTTTATCCTCTCTCTCTCTCTCTCTCTTTCGCCCTCTCTATCTCTCTCTCTTTATTGTGCCATTCTTAATGCTGCAGTGTGTAAGGCTTTAGGTACTCTTTGCCACTACTCTACTTGTCATTCTAGTGTGTAAGATTTTAGGTCCCCTTTGCCGCTACTCTACCTGCCATTCTATCTTACCTCTAGTTGTTAGCCTTAGGATTTAAAATTAACTCTACCTGCAATTATTTGCTTTCTTACTAATATATTGTTCACTTACAACCTATGCTTTTTATGATATTGTATAATTGTGTGTGTACTCATTGATACTACGTAACTCCCATCATCCTTTCCCCCAGGTCGTACTGGGAGATGAGCAACTTGTTGTTCAGTGTACCTTACCTGGTGAATCTTTTCAATAAATAAATAAATAAAATAAAATATGAATATTCCAATAACTAAATAAGGATCCCCACCTTAACTTGAGCAGTACAGCAGCCCTAAACAGGCCCATAACATGTTCGCTGCAGGTCCTAATAGACACTGAAATTATTTTTGTAACTGTCGGTAAACCTGATAGGACAATGAAGAGAAAAAGAAACCTATATATCACCCTGGGGTATCCCAGATGCTTTCAGAGTACCAACACAATCCAGGGGGTTAGTTTAGGTAAGTTAAAGAGCAGCACCTCGGCTGAAAGGCAGTTCAGCATGCTGAGTAGATGCTGAGATGTCTCACCAAGGTCAGAGTGGGGGGTGTAGTCTATTTTCAACCAAGGAGGAGGAAGACACACCATCGGCTCCCAGTGGCTCAAGACTATCCCCGGGGTGGGAGTGAAAATAACCAGTGGGATCTGGGTCCCACGAGATGGACAGCACTGTATGTGCATCTCTAGTCATCAAAAACATTGTAAAGGGGGTGCCAGTTCTCCGTATCCTGGAACATATACACCCACACCAACCCTAGACTAGCTTGTGCCAATGGGTAGAAAGAGCAAGGAGAGCCAGAATGTATTGAGAATTACATTGATATTGAGATTCTTTCAGCTTAGTATATAAAGAAAAGAAAATAAGTACCTCTACCAGAATGGTAGGTGCAACTAACTTATACAGTACTTTGTCACAAATACTGTCACCATGGTGATATCATTGCTATATCAGGACCCCCAGGATGTAAAAACGAGGGGGACATTCATAATCCAGACACCATTTGAAATATGGCGGCCACTAGCAACAGTGGGCTTTGTGCCTGGAAATACTCCATAATAAACCTTCTGAAGCCATATTAGCTCCCAATAAACCTCAGGTTTTTAACATATTCCATAGGACAGCATTCTACAGACAGACCACTTTCTGTGCCTTCTTACTCTACCCTGCATGACAGCTATCCCCTGAGTGCCAGAGAGCCTTATGTATACAAGGCAGCAACGCCGATCTGTGGGAGTGGCCTCGGGGATCAGGATCCAAGAAAAGTTACAGGGTATCATGTCTGGGGCTTCTAATATAGAGCTAAATCAAAACCCCTTGCCTGAGATCATGCAGGAACCCAATGGCAATTAAAAACTAAAACAGAACGAAGGGGTGACAACCACTGATGCTACATACTGTGTTAGCAGGGCTACCCTGTAGAGTGTGTATCAGCAATAACTCCTCAACGGAAGAGATTAACATATAACTAGGAGCCCAACTAATTACATTTTAATCGCTGATCAGGCCAGACAGTACACGGAACATTTAATCCAGGACCTGAACGGCATTTGTGAGTCGTGGAGAGCGAGCGGTGCAGCAGGAGAAAGAATGGAGAAAAGGGACTGGGACTTATAGTAAGAGAGACTTGGTGTACATCACACAAGGCGAGTGTTACGGCCTAGCCCTAGGAAAGGGAGCATTACACCAAGGACAAGCTAGGGAAGCCCTGGATTTCCGGCCGCCCTGTATACCTCAGCAAACATTGACAAAATTGCTTAACCCTGGGACCTTTATCCATCCTGTGGCTTCTCCAAGAAGGACGTGGCACTCCTGTCCTCCCATGGACTCTGAGGTTCAGCTGACCAGTCTGTCTCGAAGGGAACCCATTCAGTCAGCCCCTCGGCATTGTCAAGGCGGAGTGCATCTTCGTGGCTGATGCTTCTGTCGGGCATAACCAGGGCTGCTGGCACCAAATCTCTGAGTGTCTCATATCTATTGGACAGCTTCATGGGCGTGGAGTAGGTGGAGTAGCCATTGCTTCCTGAAGCTGGTGGGACCCACTGGTGGCTCCTCAAGCGATTTCTTCATGGTTTCTATGTAGAAGGCAGAGAGGGTTTCCCCGACTTGCCAGGTGCTTTCTTTTGTTGTGTGCCCCATGCTGCATCTGTCACTTGGGTCTTCCAGCTGGTGCTTGAGGGGGTGTAGAGTTTTGGCCCTGAGAGCATTCAGGAGGAGCAGAGGTATCCATGAATGGCATGGCATCACCATGAGGCAGAGGGGTGGATTTTTGTTGCGGCCTAGCTTCACCTCCGATGTCCTCCAAGAAGAGTTCCACCTCAGCCAGGGAGTTAAAGGTAAGCTGCTCACCTTTATACAGTACACGTAGTTGCAAAGTGTATCTTAGGGAGGTTGGAAGGTTTAACTTGTAAAGGGCTTGCTTTACCGGACCATAGGCTCTACATCTCGAGGATAAATCACATGAGAAGTCCTGGAATATCTGAATGGCAGCCCCGTCCCAACGCAGCGTTCTTAAGGTCTCAAGCAGCTTTCAGACATAGTTCTTTAACCGGGTATCTGGAGAATTTACACAGTATTGGACGAGGTCGGTCCCCAGGCTGAGGCTTTGGAGCTAGTGACCTGTGGGCCCTCTCCAGCTCCAAGGGAAGGGGGGATGTTTAGTTTAAGCATTATTGGAAGAGATGTTTGCAAAAAGGAAATCATATCTGGGACCTCAGTCCACTCTGGAAGCCCCACAATCCGAATGATTTTTCTTCTCCCTCGATTTTCAAGGTCATCAACCTTGGCCAGTAGATACTGTATCTGGCTATGATGGTCCCTAGTTTGGAGAAATTGGCCATGTAGGATTTGATCTTGTTGTTTAATTTGAAGTTCAATATCCACCACTGTGGAGGTTAACTTCTCAATGTCCTTTTTCATGTTAGAGGTGGTGGAAATGAGTGCAGCTGTATCCAATAATACTTTGTTTAGCATGGAGGTAATATTACCCAGTTGTTGGTCCACTGTCTGAGTAAGGGGGATCTGAGGCTCATTAGAGGGGGCATCTCCTCTTTTGGGACTGCTCCCCTACTGGAGCCTGGTTGTCTGCAAATGTCTTACAGGCCTGAGGTAGCAATGAGAAAAAATCTTCAACCGACAATAAAATAGTAATCCCTTGTCCAATTTATTCACTTTAGGTAGATTTGGCTTCAGCTCAATGCTCAGAGTGCAAATCGGGAGAAATATCCTAGGGATATGGGTGTTGAAAATTTGGATGTAACAGGATGGATAAGATTGGAACTGCAGTAGCTTAGTTACACAGCTTCCATCTTGGCTGGTTAGATCCGCATCCCACACAGAAAAGATAGTAGAAGGAGGAGACTTCTTCTTTCAGGGCTGAATGGGAGTGTCACAGTTCTCACCATAATCCATGGTAACCATGCAGGATTGTGGGCCACCCTCAGTTTTTTTGCCTCTCTTATTGGTTAATTTAAATGTCTATTAGTGTAGCATCTAAAACTCCCACCTCCTGAATGGAGGACATATCATTTGTATGGGCCCCAGCCTCCCAGGTGGGAAACCAGTCCCCAATGTAGCTAAAATCCTCCTCCCTGCATCATGCCTTCAACCACTTGTTGAAGGCCCTGGTGCAGTCTTCCCTAGATTTCCCACATCCATATGCAGGTAGCACCTTAGTGAAGGCCACCATGCAATGTACCTGCTTCAGGCCACTCCCCAGCTCCCTAAATCTATCCTACACCACCCCTATTGTGCCCGCCCCAACCAGGTTATTAGTTCCCAGGAGGACAGTGGCATCCAGCTCCCTACTTTCCCCCTCTCTCCTCTGATCTATATGATTTGTCCTCCAGTCCTCACTGCTGAAGCACCTGGTAAGCACATTACTACCCTATCTCCCCCTTCCCCTGCTCCCAGCTCTATCATCCTGATTATGGAGTCCCCCACAAGCATCTGCCTCTTCCTTGGCATTTGGCCCCTCCCTCCTCCTCTTGGTGCCTACTCCCTTGAAGACTCCCCACCTCCTTCCTTTCCACTACCTTGGATGCCTCCTCTGGGCTTCCCTCTCCAACCAGAATGGTGAAGGAATTATGCAGCAGTAAGATCAGACATTCCCCCCACCCTCCTTGAGCCACCAAGGTCCAGCCACTCTGCCTCTCTTCTGGCCTCTTTTGAGAGACTGGTGGTAATCTTGATGGCCCCGGGTGATTCAGATGGCACTCTGTACTCATACCAATTCAGCCCTGAGTCCAACAACCTCTGGTCTCAGCCCAGAAAGGTGCCTTCATATGGGGCAGCACCTCAATCTCCAGAATGTGCTGCCCAAGCATGCAGTGCCACACCCATTGTACTGCACCAGTCCCATACTTGATGACTGTTTCTCCTCTTAACTGATTACTTCCTCACCTTTCCCTTGTTCTAATACCTTCCTATGTACTGTATATCCTCCTCTTGGTGTAACTGTACTTTTCCCTTCTTCCTGAATTTATCCCATCCCTTTAGTGTGTTTGTACTGTTACCCTAGATAGGATGTTTCTAACCTTCCCTTCTTAGTCTTGCTTCCAAATGCCCCCTGTACACTTTATCTAGATGGAGTTTCCTTGCTTATCATGGTGTGCTCTCCCTTGCATTACCATTGTTCATGTTCCTTCCTAGTATTCTCCATACTGAAAATCTTACTTTTGTTTCCTGTAGTCCCCATTCAGAATTATCTGTGGCCTGCTGTTGCCTGCAGGCACCTGCTGATGCCTAAGACACCAATCCTGTTCCACTCCTGCTCTGTTTCACTCACGATCGAGGATACAAGCGTGAAAGGAACACATTAGTAGTGACTGAATTTATACTACAGTAGGACCTCCTCCAAGTGTGACTTCCTGCTGAGCTCCTCTTGTTCTACATGCATCACATGACCCTCTTGTGTTCCAACCCCGACCTGGTGATAATGTTCCTCCCTACATAACAAAAAGAATGGACTTCTTACAGGTTATTTTCCTTACTTTGTACATCCCTCTTTCTACAGTACTCTCTTAGCAGTTTACCATGCCCCTCCCAGTTTTGTTAATAAGGTAAGAAAAGGCACAGTTTTATAGTTTGCAACCTTCCCTCCCCTCAAGAATTCCTTCCTGTTTGTTTTGTCTGAATGTTTATTTTTTGCCCACAAATTATTACTCACATTTTTAAATAGCAGACAAAGCAATGCCTTTAATTAATTTATAAAAGGAAAGAATGAAAACAAATAGCAACCTTTTTGGTTTGCAACCCTCACTCCACTCAAGAATCCCTTCCCATTTGCATTTCCTGGATATTTGAGTTTACCCACAATTTACTGCCTTCTTTCCAATAAGAAAACCTTCCCATTTGTTGTATCGAGTTTTTATTTATTTTCTGTTTTTATTCTTACTTATAGACTACAATCCCCTTCTCATTCATGGTACTGCCAGTTCAACCCTGCCTGCACTTTGTAGTGTTACAGGAAGAGGGTGATGATCCATGTGGAAGCAACATGAACACTGGGGGAAGGGAGGTGGAAACAAGTCCATTCACAGAGGAAAGAGTCCTGAGAAACCTTGTGAATCTGAAAGGGATGAGGTTATGGGGCTGGCAGGATAACAACCAAGGGTGCTGGGGCAGCTCAGGGAGGTACTGGCTGCAACTCTGACAGTCTTATTCAACAGCTCACTGGAGTGGGTCCAGAGAACTGCAATAGGGTAGATGTTGTCCTGCTTCATAAAGGCAGCAGGGAGAAGTAGGGTAAGTATAGGCTAGTCAGTCTAATGTCAGTGGCGAAGTTGTTAATGGAGAAAATATTAAAACAGATGCTAGTGGAGTATCTTGGATGCAGTGGGTTACAAAACCTAAGGCAGCATGGATTCATGGGGGGGGGGTCATATTAGTCAAACCTGACAATTTCATTGACTTGGTGACCAGGAAAATAGATGAGGGTGTGGCAATGGATGTGATCTACTAAGACTTCAGCAAGGCCTTCAACACAGTGCCATATAGGAAGCTTATAACGAAACTGGGCAAATTGGGGCTGGGACACAAGGTGGTAAACTGCATACACAATCGGTTGATGGATAGGCAACAGAGGGTGGTAGTAAATGACACTCACTCTAATGAGTGGAGAGTGAGCAGTGGGGTACCTAAGGGTTCAGTACTAGGACCAGTCCTCTTCAATGTCTTTACAAGTGACATCGCAGAAGAGCTGGAAGGGAAGGTATGCTTCTTTGCAGATGACACCAAAATACTCTGGAGGGGGGTGGAGAGAATGAGTAGAGATCTGAGAAAACTCAAAAAGTGGTCAAGAGCATGGCAGTTGGGTTTCAAAGCAAATTCTTGCACCTATGCCAGAAACCCAGGGGCGATGTATAAAATGGAGGAATATGTGTTGAAAGTTACCAAACAGGAAAGGGTCCTTAGGGTAATCATATCTGATGTCTTCAAGATGGCGGTGAAGCGTGGCAAGGCAAGTGACAGGGCCAACGGAATGCTGGGTGCACAGGGAAGGGTATTACCACTAGAAGGAAAGAGGTGGTGTTTCCACTCTGTCAATTGTTGATGAGACCCCAAATGGAGTACTGTGTCCTGTTCTGGAAATCACATCTCAGGAAGGACATAGACAGGGTAGAGGCTTTTCAGAGGAAGGCAACAAAAATGATGCAGGGGCTGCAGCATAGGCCCTATTTGGAGAGAGTGAGGTATCTCAATATGTACACCCTGTAACAAAGGAGGGCGGGGGGACATGAGTCTGAAGGGGTGGAAATTTAGGAAGGATGTGAAGGAGTACATCATTACTGAAGGTGTGATGGATGCCTGCAATAGTCATCCAGCGGACGTGGTGGATGCCAAAACAGTGGGTGACTTCAAACATGCATGGGATAGAAACAATAGAATCTTGGCAAGAAAGGAGGATGTGGAGGGGAAGTAGCTGGAAATCATTTAGAGTCTGCAGTGACAGTATTGGTAGGGATAAAATGGGCAGACTGGTGGGACAAGCAGTCCATATCTGCCAACAAATTCAATGTTTCTATGGCAATACAAAATTATGCCTAACAGTAGCAAAAGTGTTATAATAAAGACAAAAGAAAACATCTGCTGGATAGAAAAAGGAGCATTATAGTTGAAAACAATATTAACTATCTACACTGAAAAATAATCATGATGAGCATCAACATACAGCAACTTCAACCATGAATATGTCACAATAATGGATGTCATATTTAGAGCTCATGGCAAAATCCATTCTACAGCAAACAAACCCAGAACAGCACCTGTTCAGTTGCAGCAGAATAAATTAGAATACCACAGTCAATCAAAGACAATTAGAAGCTTTTTTAGTAAACTTTCATCTGTTCTGATATAGTAAACAAAAACAGTTCACGGATTTAGTAAGATTGTCCACATGACCTAAGTACTGTAGTCAAAATAAGTGAAAGTTTCAATGTGAAAATCTTCAAGAATCACATTTTCCAAAGAAGCAACACATGTATTACATTTTTAAAGATCTTGTGAAGACCCTGACTATGTCTCATTAGTGTTTATGATTAGTTGGTTATCTAGGAGCCAGGTCAGTATTGCAATCTATCAAAATATTTCATACAATATGGGAATTGATGAACTAAGAGTATTATGTTTCATAAATAAGACCATATTGCTGGCATAAATATTTCAGGATTGATACACGTTTGTGGGAATTAATTTATAAATAGACTAAACAGCAATGCACTTAAGCTGGAACCTTATGGGACACCAGTGTTAATAGAAGTAGGAGAAGATATACATCAAAAATTATACCAAACTGTGATGCATATGCTGACATACACACCTTGGGAGCATAAGATTGAACCTCAAGTGTCTCATTGATGTAACAGTCCACAAGAGGTGTGTGAATCAGTGAGTTCTTTACAGTTTGGTGTCCCTTTATTTTTTACAATATTTTGGATAACATGTTTTTGCTACATAATTTTTCTGATGTGCTGAGGCAAAACCTGAAAGCAGAAGTGATAAAAACTGATTAAAAAGACTAACAGTCACCAACATGAAATAAAACAGAAACCAAAAATTGCTAAAAGGTAATATTTAGAGTAAACAGTCTGAAAGTGTTGTCATAAAGGAAGAATTGAGAGGTGAATTAATACCATGGGTTCTTTTAAATTCACCTCAACATCCACCAGGACAGCACCAGGATGGGTAGAAGGGACCTTGATTTAACCATTCATCTGAAAGATGGCAAAACCCAAACATAGAAACACAGAAACATAGATGTTGACGGCAGATAAGGACCACAAGGCTCATCCATTCTGCCCATTTTTTCTACTATATGAATGTGCCATGTGCCTGTACTCTGTCAATGGCCTATCTATTCATACTCATCTGTATTGCTCCCTTATGCTTATTACATGCCTGTTTGAAGCCCTGCACTGTGTTCATATCCACCACTTTCTGAGGTAGGCCGATCCATGCATCCACCACCCTTTCTGGGAAAAAGAACTTCCTTACATTACCCTTTTATCAACCTCCCTCTAATCTCATGCTTTGTCCTCTTGTTCTGCTGTTTTTCTTATATTGAAACATGTTAGACTCTTTCACCTTGTTAATGCCCTTAAGATGTTTGAATGTTTCGATCATCTCACCTCTCTCCCTCCTTTGCTGTAGGGTATACATATTGAGCTCCATTAATCTGTCCTCATATGTTTTCTGATGCAGTCCCTGCACCATTTTGGTTGCCCTTCTCTGGACTGCCTCCATTTTGTTAATGTCCTTATGCAGGTGTAGCCTCCAGTACTGCAAGCAGTACTCCAGAAGGGGCCTAACCAGTGTCTTGTAAAGAGGGATTATTACTTCCCTGTTATGACTTGTGATACCCTACTAATACACCTCAACATTCCTCTAGCCTTACCTACTGCTTTAGTGGTCTGCTTGGATGATTATAGGTCATCTGTGATGATGATGCCCAAGTCTCTTTCTTCCCTTGAGATTGCCAGCAACTCTCCTCCCAACCTATAGGTGGCTTCAGGGTTTCTGTTCCCCATGTACATGATCTTGCACTTCTTTGCGTTAAACCCCAGTTGCTACTCTTCAGACCATTTTGCTAGTTGATCCAGATTTCTTCTCATTCTGCCCACCCCATCTGGATCATCTACTCTGTTTGCAGATCTTGGTGTCATCTACAAACAGACAAACGTTACCCTCCAGTCCATCTGCAATGTCACTGATGAAGATATTGAAGAGGACTGATCCCTGAAGTACCCCATTTGTGACTTGTATCTCTTCTGATGTATACCATTTACCACCACTCACTGTTTTCTGCCTGCCAATCAGTTTACCACCCAGTTGGCCAACTTCTGACCCACCCCAAGCCTACCTAGCTTATTAGACAATCTTCTGTGTGGAACAGTGTTGAATGCTTTGCTGATTTCAAGGTAGGTGGCACCCCCTTGGTCCACCACTCTGGTTACCCAGTCAAAGAAATCTATGAGATTATTTTGACAGAACCTTCCTGTTGTAAACCCATCCTGTCTTCTATCCTGTCCTTAAGAAGTGCTTCCATAATCTTGTCCACTACTGATGTAAGACTGACTGATCTGTAGTTCCCTGCCTTCTCCCTGCTACCACTGTTGTGGAGTGGGATCACATGAGCCCCTCTCCAGTCTTCTAGGACCTCTCCTGTGCTCAGAGACTTACTAAACACTTCTGCTAATGGCTGTGCTAGTTCCACCCTTAGCTCCTTTAGTACCCTGGGATGTATGCCATCAGGTCCCATTGCATTGTCCACCCTGAGCTTAGTGAGCTCTTGTAGGACCCTTTCTTTTGTGAAGGGACTAGTGCACACCTCCCTCTCCCATGTGTCCATAGTGCTGAGCTGTGGGACTTGCTGTACCTTCTCCTCAGAAAATACTAAGCAGAAGTATCTATTTACGATAGCTGCTTTTCCTTGGTCCTCCTCCACACACCGTCTCTTATCCTCTTTGATCTTAGCAATACCACCTCTGGACTTTCTCCTTTCACTAATGTATCTATAGAAAGTCTTGTCCCCTTCTTTTACTGTTTGTGCTAGTGTTTCCTCATTTTGGGCCTTTGCCTGTCTTACTGTCTTCCCTGCTTCCCTTAGGGAAGTTTGATATACCTCCCTATCTTCTTCCCACTGCATTCACTTATATTTCCTGAAGGCCAGCCTTTTGGCTCTGACCTTTTCTGTTACTGTTTTTGAGAACCAAAGTGGTTTCCTCCTTCTTTTGCTCTTGTTTTTCTCTCTAACACAATGGGATGTTGCTTCAAGTATTGCATCCTTAATGTTTACCCACTTTGCCTGTACTGCCTCACCTGCATTTCTTCTTGCCAGGGCTAGCTTTACTCTGTTGGCCATCTTATTAAAGTCAGCTCCTCTGAAGTCCCATATTTTTGCCCTGGAATGGGATGATTTAGTTCTAGTGGCCAAGCTGAACCATACCATGTGATGGTCACTGGCCCCAAGGTGACCTTCTACCTGGAGATCTGTGTTCCTTTCCCTGTTAGTCAGTACTAGATCTTGGATAGCCCTGTCTCTTGTGGTTTGTTGTACCAGTTGTTTGAGGCCCCCCTTTTGCAGGGAATCCACTATGTGACTAGTTCTGGTGGATGTTCCTGCTGGTATTGACCAATCTGTATTTGGCATGTTGAAGTCTCCCATTATCAGAACCTCCCCTTTAGCAGTCATGTTTTGTATGTCTTCTAACAGTAATGTGTCAATGTCCTCCTCTTGGTCTGGAGGCCTATAGACAACCCCAGTTTGTATGGCTGTCCCATTTCCTGTTTCCAGGGTGACCCACAATTCTTCTGGCTCCTTATATGTATTCTGAAATTCTGTAGCTTTGATATTTTCATTGACATAAAGGGTCACTCCACCCCCTCCTTTTTGCACCTCGGTCTCTTCTGAGCAGTACATAGCTGGGTACTGAAGTTTCCCAAGTGTGGTTACTGGTGAACCATGTCTTGTTAATGTCTACTATGTCCAGTTTAGCCTCTTGTCATTGTTGCCTGCAGGCCTGGGATCTTGTTTCCCAGACTGTGGGCATTTGTGTACATGATTTTCCATTGGCCTGATTTTGGTGTGTTAGCTGTTGGGCAAGGTCTGGTGTTTCCCCTGCACATCATATGGAAGCCAGACCTTTTTCCTTACCTGGTGAAGCAAATGAACTGCAAACATGCTGAACTCCTGTTTGATCACTAGCTGAGGGGGAAGGGTGCTCTTCCCACTCAATGTATCGAGTGCTGCACCCCACTCCCCATTTGCTAGTTTAAATATTCTGCAAAGACATCAAACTTCTACCCCAATGCACTGACTACCTCATTAGTCAGATGCAGTCCATGGAATTTAAAGAACTTTCGCTCCCAAAACTGTTGCCAGTTACCTACAAATTTTCTGTCCTTCTTCCTGGCACCAGCGCCTGAGTCACATGTTTAGCTCCCCTATCTCCCCTTCTCTGACCTTCTGTCCATCTTCTCCCCTCTCCCAGACTGGCAAGATCTCAGAGAAGGAGATGCCAGATGAAATGGATGACAGTTTGTCTCCCAGCCTGGTCAGGTGTTCCTTGGTCTCCACAACTGACCGGCTGGTGAGATTGTTAGTTCCTATGTGTACCAGGACATCAATGTTTTCTCCTGCTTCCTTCACAATTTTAGCAATGTGGTCAGTGTCTCTTCATGCTGATGTACCTGCAAGTCATCTGACCATTACCCCCAGCTGGAGGTAGGTATCAACTCCTCGAATCATGGAGTCTCCTATGATCAGAAGTGTTCTTGATTTCCTTTTTGCTTTTTTTGTTTTGGTCCCTGTTTTTGGTGAGTTTTGTTGCGTTAGCTCCTGTGCTGCAGTGTCCTGCTCTGCATTGTCCTCTGCCCCTTTGCTTGATTTCAGAGCTAGAGGAAGATACCAGTTTGTAATTTGTATATGGTTTGTGAAGGTGATACATTGGACAGCATTGACTGATGTGGCATCTGATTTGCCCCTCCTAACCTCTTGCCAACCTCCCAGACCAACTACCCTCTGCGGTCGAGGTGCTTCAGTTGGATGTTGGGGAAATGGTGGGTGGTTCTTATATTATATTTCCTCCTGAATATGTGATTTGAGTTGTGCAGTCTCTGCCCATGCTGCTTGGAGCTAAGCCCTTAGATCTCAATGGTTCAGCATGTGGGACAGCATCCTAAATCCTGTATAACTGCCCTTTTGAAAAGTGTCCCGCAGTACCTGCAGTTAATAATATCCATTCCAGATGAGTTGCTGGGTTTATAACCTGATCCAAGTAATTAGAAGGAGGAAAATGGAAGCAAAAGTTTGATTTTTTGTTTGTTTGTTTTTGTATAACTTGTTATAACAAGTTAAATTACTTGTGCCCCTGTAAGTGAGGTCACTGTGTGGATACCCCTCTGATCTTCCCTTCCTGCTTTGCTACAGGAAATGTCACAACTGTGCTACCCTATAAAAGGAGTGTAGCATGGGGTGGTTTGGGATGGGGGTGGGAGGTTGGTCCTTTCCCCTGCCGAAAAAGAAGAATCATGGATGAAAGAAACAAGGAGGCAAGAGCAGAAATAATCAACCAATAACAAATGCAGTAGTCCTGAAAGCTTAGCCTAATGATATATAAAACTATAAAACCTGTAATGTTCCACATGCAATAATTTTACAGAAGGTATACCCTGCAAAAATACACTTTGTTACAGAGAAAAATAAAGCAGTAACAGAAGATATGCCTTGCAAAAAACAATCTGAATCAGAGAAGATTACAGCAGTAATCTGTAAGCACAATGCAGTAACAAACCTGTAGGCACACCATGTAATAATGCAGCAGAAATTATACCCTGCAAAAGCAATTTGAATCAGAGAACAATAATACAGTAAAATGTTAGCAAAGAACAGTAACAAACCCTGTGAGTACAAAAGAAAATAGTAACACACAGCAAATCTGCCTAGTCAAAAGAAGCCTTAATCTTTTTCCTTGCACTGATAATTTTCCTTGCTCTGTCCTTACAAGCAAACCTAGAAGAAAATAGTTCAGATAATACTAGGTGCCTTTACCAGCAAACCTAGTCTTCCACTAGTAGTACAGTACCCCCCCAATACTGCACTCAAGTACCAGTGTTTTTTTAGGTATGAGTCCAATCCCGGTGTGGGACAAGAACCCACAACCTTCTAATCCAGAGACAGATGTGATGCTAACTGAGCCACGCTGAAACCCACTGATAAAAATGCAATTTTAGGAGCTACTTTGATGCATCCAAGCCATGTTGTGAATAACATTCAGCAGAGTCAGTTTTTGAGACTAAGGTGAAATTGCGTCAGGGAGGACAAATACGATGTAAGGGCCATGGGGATGGAAAAAAGATTCTGTGACAAAGGATATAGTAAAAGAGTAATGGGGGAAGCAGATTATTGTGCAAGACAAAAAAAACAGACATTTTATTAAATAGGATTGGCAATAATAAAGAAACAGAATATACAGAAAACAATACCTTCAGATAAATTATGAAGTATACTCAGCAGTCCAAATACATTAGAAAGATTATTGGAAAAAAATTGAATATTTTGGAAGCATATCCAGTCCTGGAAAGTGTGTGCAAAAATAATAAACCAAAAACTGTCTATAAGAGATGTATTAATATAAGAGATAGAGTGGTACATTCATTTAAAAAAATAGGGGATGAATACCTTATGGTGTGGATTTATACATTTTAGATAGCGAGCACGTTCATTAATATGGGTAAGTAGTTGATGAAATGAATGTGTAAATTGCACTGCATCCCTCTAAAAGGGTTTTGAATGTTGAGATGAATTTATCCCTTGAAAACGTACCTGCATAGATACAAAATGGTGTTGGGAAGATTTGTCTTAGTGGCCTGTAAGCGGGTTACCATATGTACCTGCAGAGCTTTGCACTTGTTTTTTTTTAAATGCATAAATAAAGCTGTGTGCTTTTACTTCGAGAACCGGAGTGAAGAGCTTTTCTAATGATGAGAGGAGGTGGGGGGGTCCTTGACAGAAATGTGCTTATTAACTTAACCCAGATGCACTGCCACATTGGGGAGGTTCATTTGTTTCTGCCTAACTTGCTATTTAAAGCACAAGTAAAGTTCCAAGTGGTCATACAAATTTGTCTTTCTGAGAGCAACAACGGTTGAACAATGATTCCATAGCTATTTATATTTGAAATATGAGCATATACCAAACTTGTTTTCATTATTAACATTATGAATTATGATTAATGATTAAGTGGATGAAGTTCTTATTCTTTTTATAAGGGAAATTATTCAAATTACTATAAATAGACGAAACAGGTATTCTTTTATTTTGATTTACATATTGCGCTTTGTATTGCATATGTCACATACTGAATCATTGTTTTGTGATTGGTTTCATTGTCATGGCAGTTTTTAGGGCAGGAATATATATTATATGAGAGATTTTTCTCTTTTAGTTTAAGAGGATACATTAATCAGGAACAATAGGCCACTAACAGGTATGCATGTATGTATTTGTGCTACAATGTCTACCAAATGAGTAAACCTCATACAAATTCATTTTTTATTATCATTTAGTTGTACCAGTTTCCCCAAAGAAGGGATCCAGAAGCAAATGATGTGATACCTTTTATTTATCTATTTTTACCAGAAGAAGGGGTCATCCCCAAATATTGGTCCTTTTTTAACTCTAAGTTAAGCAAATTTAATGAATAAATCCATTAGTTGCCTCAGGATGATCTTTATAAGTACATAGTTTGCTGAGAGTGGGGAACATACACCATTATTGACCAGTAGTTGTTTTGGTGTGAGTTAGGACCTGATTTGTGTTAAGGATCACCTATGTTTTTTTTTCCAAATTAGTCATAGCTTTCTTGTTTTGAGGAAGAGGTTGAAAAGGGATTGTATCAATGTAGATATTGTTTCTTGTGAAGTTTTTAGTATTTGCAGTTCAATACCATTGATGCCTTTGCATTTGGAAGCATTGAGTTTTCCTTGAAGGTTTAGAACTTTATCTTGTTGTATGCTCATGAAGTGAAAGATAGAGGAGGAGGTATCAGAAAATCAAAGTTATTGACCTTGCTGCTTTTAGTCAAGCTGGGGTGCAAGGATGTTGATGGTAGGGCACAATTTAGGCTTGTGAAGTGCATATTCATGGTATCAGTGATTCCTATGTTGTCAGTGACTATACTACAAGGTAAGAGTAGTGAAAGATTGATTGTGATTGTTCCTAGCTTAGTACAGTGTTAGTGCTTACAATTCTTGACCATAGGATCTTTGAAGAGATTTTATAAGTTTTCATGCATATGCAATATAAATCGACCTCCACATTCAGTTTGACTGTTACAGCTAAGTTTCTTAGGTTCCTGTAATTTTCACAGTCCCTGTCAATTTGGGTTGATTTGAAGGTAGACCATGACTTCCAATGATATCTAAAGTAGTGCTGCAGTTCAGGTGTATTCCATTTGTTTTGCTCTCTCCCTAAAGTTTAACATTTGTTGTTTGAAAGTGTTTTTTAAAAGCATTTTTGAGTTTACTTGCAAAGTAAAATGAAATGGTTCTTTATCTGGGATGAGGGTCTGCCTTTTAAAGTTAACTGTGCTAGGTTTAGGACACCTACTGTGTGTAAGATTCTTAATGCAAATGTTATTGAATCATGGATTGGTTACTGGGTTACTGGTTTTGCATTTTCAAATGGAGAAGACTGGAATATGGTCATTCAATAAATTTGAGTTTGTACTATAGTTTGTGTATTTATTGGCTCTGTAGTAAGGTATCCAGTCACTACAAGTTTCTCTTTGAATCTACTCAGACATCATTTGGTTAAATAGTTTGCTTTCCAGTGTTGTGTTCAATTATGCAGTCCTTAGCAGATGCATCTAGAGAGTTGAGACAGCCAATTTTACAGTCCACTGGGATTATAATATTGGAACTGGAGGGGGCAGTTTTTCCAGGAGAGCTATAACATATTGTACAGAGTATTTGTGGATTTAAGAAGGCTTGCAGAAACAACTGAGATATAGCTCATTGTTTCCCATGGTGAGCTTTACTATGACCAACAAAAACACAAACACTTCACAGAAATTATTTCAGTGCAGCTGACAATGGCACAAAGAACTCCATTCAAAAGTATAAAAAAAAGGTTACACAGGAGGAAAAGGAAATGTTATAAGTCAAAAGTATTCTTTAGTTGAGGAAAGGTTTGCAAATGTAACCAGTATAAGCACAAAACACACCTAGCTTTTGAGTACAGAGACCTGTATTTATATGGTTCCTGTACTCATCAACTATGTTTGCACTCCTTTCCTCAAAAAAAAAAAAAAAAGAACTTTTCCCTTACAACTTGAATATGCTCCACATTTACATTCATCATTTGTTTGGACTTTTGAACCTAACCATGAGTAGTTTGAGGGTCTGGCCTGGTTGATACTGTTGTCAGCCATGCAACCTTTAGTTACTTTAATACATTAGACTAGATCTCCATCTTTTCCAGTGGGTCTGTCTTGACTGGTTCAATAATATCAATAGTAGAGGCATTCATTGTTGGATGTTTTCAGTTATAGCCAAGTCTCATTGATGGTCAGGATATCAGCTTTGTTTACTGTAGTCCAGGTGCAGATTTTGTCACTTTAAGGAAGAATACTCACACTGATACCAATGAATGTACATTCTTTAGTAGACTTTCTAGACAATGGCTGTTGGATAGCAATAGTTGGTCCTGGGTTGCTCTCTACATCCCCTAACAGATGTTTAAAGCTAACACAAAGGATCCTAATTATTTTGCCAGTTGATACATTTTCTTCTTTTGTTGGTGGAGAGAGGCAGAAGTTTTACATTCTTCTTGGCATGGCTGAGGATTCTCCAGAAGTGTTAGCTAGTTCCAAATTTTTCATAGAGGAATTTTGAGGATGTTGAATTTTATGTCTACAGCCAGCAGGGAGGAGTCATGGGGAAACTTTTCTGTTGGCAAAGTGAAGGTCTGTATGTGGTTTTCTAGTGGCAGTGCATTATGAATGTCAGTACTATAGTATGTGATATAGTTGGAGGGGTTATGCAGGGGAGACAAAGGGTAAATAAATAAATGGAGAGAAGGAAGCATGGTGGTAGTAATACATTGTTTTATTCAACTGAGCATGAAAAGGAACAATCCACGTTGAGCTAGTGGCTCATTTTAAATATGTACTATTAAAATAAAGAAAATGTGTTATATGAATAAGAAAACTAGTAGCTAACATATACAAAAAGTATAACCTTTTATGTGAAAGAAGACTCATCAAAACAAACACATTCACTTATAACACATACATATTTTTTTAATGGAATTGTATTTTACAGTATCAATAGTATAATAGACATATAAGTTTGAGGAGCTTAGAATAAAACAGTATACCTGAACACAAATGTCTTCAGTCATAGTGGAGGTTGGAAAAACAAGTTAATTGCTGTTTGTTCTGTTGCACCAGCCAATTTAAAATATTACCAAATATTACCGAATCTTATAAGTCTTCAATTAGGTCTTAATTGTACTGGTAAATAGTTCAAATTAAGGGCCTTTGAATCAGAAGAAATACCATGCCAACATTTATCCTCACAGAGAGGATTAAAAATCCCAGATCATCTAATGATCACAGCCCTGCTATGGCTAATTGTATTGTAACATTATTTAGAACATAATCTAGAAGAGACCTTTTCTAACCTTTAAACATAATATTTAAAGTGGGACATTTTCTATGGTCTTCTACTCTCTGGCAGTTTAAATATTTGTACAAGAAACTATGATGTCTTATTTGTGGGGCATCAAAAATGAAATGTGCATAGTTGTTGTATAATATCTATTGCTGGACCACAGTAGGTGACATCTCCATTGTCAATGCTTGGAACAGCCATTGTCTGAACAAATTTGAATATAGCAACCCTAGGTAAATTGTTTTGAATGTTGTACAACACATGGTTTCTAATTCAAACATAACCATTTTATCGACATGCACAGACCATTTACAGTACTTGTCTAGACACATATTGAGATATTTACATGCATGGACTTGTAGTATATTACCAGGATATCAAAAAAATATTCAAATTCTATTGTGCTATTTCATTCCTATTTGTAATGCTTAAATACCATAACATCTAATTTTATGACAATTAGCAACAGCTTGTGTTCAAAAATGAACCATTGCAAAACAACAAAAGCTCTCTGAAGTGCACATTGCACATGAGCATGTGCGTTGCCAGTAATATACACAATGGTGTCATCAGTATACAAAGTAAGTATGAATTGTGGGACTAGAATGAAAAGGGAATTAATGTATACATTAAACAATAATGAGCCCAAAATGCAGCCTTGTAAGACTCCCAGATATTGTTGGCATGGGACTTGTTTGATAAGAATTTAAGGCAGCTTGTTGAAAATGTCTCAGCAGGTAGTCTATGAACTATTTTGAAGTGAAAACTGACATATCCAAATATTTAAGTTTATCCAGTAATATCTCATGGTTAACAGTGTCAAAAACATTTGATAGGTCTATAAAAAATGGCCCTACCATTTATTTATTTTATTTATTTATTTTAAAGTTAATAACCGGGAAAAGCACCAATGAGCCAAGACTTGTTTCCAGGTGCAGCCCATGGAAAGGCAACATGAGAAAATAGTACATTTACATATGACAGAAAAAAACAAAACACATCAGTAACAAGAAACAAGGGTCACGGTTACAAGACCAGTAACAGTAGGTAACATCAATGTACAGGAGTACAACACTAAAGCAAAAAAAAAAAGTTTATTCACATCCATTTATTATCTGTCTAGGGCACTGTGAATGTCACTAAACATTTTTGTTAATGCCATGGTGATGCTGTTTTTCCCTACAACTTGATTGGCAGGGATTCAAGATTTTGTTAGAAGCCAGGTAGCATTTCATCTGTAAACTTACCAACCTTTCAAATAGTTTGGATACTATGGAGAGCACAGAAACTGGTCTGTAATTGTTTAACTCAATTTGTGCTCCCGATTTAAAAATTGGGATAATTATAGTTCATTTCCAATATGATGGGAGTTGTTCATTTGATAAAAAAATATTAAAAATAGTGGCTATTGGATCCTTAGAAATGGAAAGTCATATTTTAATAAGTTTGCTGATACTGTAGAATAGACAATAAGTATGTGCAGTTTATTTCATGCTACTAAGTCCGAGGCATGACTGTGCAAAACATATTTCCACATGGCGAGCTGATCAGAAAATTGTTAGTAATTAGGAACATTTTTTATATAGGAAAAGTTGCTGCACTTTCCTTTCATTTTACTCTTATTCCTAAAAAACATATAAGTTGCAAAGCATTTCAGCGGAACGGTAAATACCTCACTATGCTGCCTCTTCACCTCACTGTTTTTGAAGGTTTTACCCTGACATTTATGGATGCTCTTTCTACTCCTTCCCATCTCTCCAGTACAGCACTGCTGTGTTTCCACTTTCAGGCATGCATAGTGGGCTTGATATTTCCTCCCCTGTCACTCACAACTTCCCTTCACCATCAGCATACCTCCAGTTTAAAAGTAAAAGAAGAAACTTCATTATATACGTTCACGTTCCTACCTCTCTGCTACACCTCCCCACAGTATACCAATATTGTACTATGTTCTGGCATAAGGGAGTCAGTGGCATTCAGAAAGGCACATTCTCAGGAGCATATGGAAGTAGACACTAGCCCATCACAGGATTTTGATGGGCTTTGATAGACATCATAGCATCTTAGCACCAGGAAAACAGGATGGCACCAACATTTTACTTGTGCTTGTGCTTCTGCTAAAACAGAAAACAGATTCCCTAAAATACAAACACTCATGGCGATCAAGTGGTGAGACACAGTACAGTACTGTACATGTAGCCAGCATGCCAAAGCTACAGCAGCAAGCAGGTAGAATGCCTCAATAATACTTCACTGTTCCTTATTTTCCATGCTTCGAGTCAGACCCACGAACATAGCAAAATATAATGAACAGTGAACATTGTCTAGTCTGCATTATATTACATATGAACATATGAAAATGCCAGCAGATACAGGCTATATGGTCTATTGAGTCTGCTCAAGAGCATAAATCCCAGTCCAATCTACTGCAGCTGCTCCTCCACCCCTTGCCTATCCATCTGATTTACTGCCCCCTTCTGCTGACTCCCCCCCTCTCCAACTTCCCTCAGTTTTGACCTTACCTTTGATCCTGTCCCACCACCTTCTAAAACTGCCCAAAGATTTCAATGATATCACCTCCTCTGGCAGTGTTTTCCACCTCACTACCACCCTTTCCATGAAGTAGTGCTTCCACATTTCCCTTTTGAATTTTCCACCTTCCAGTTTCAGACTGTGTCCCCTGTGTTCCCCCCTTAATCTGAACATGCCTTCAGTACTAACCCTATTCATGACTTTTAAGCATTTGAAGGTCTCAATCATATCCCCTCTCTCCCTTCTCTCCTTCAGGGAATACATGTTGAGCACCCCCATCTTTCCTCATGTGGTTTGTCCTCTAGCCCAAGGATCATCTTTTACCCTGTGCTGGACCCCCTACAGTAGTTTGACATCCTTCTTTAAATAGGGGCACCAGAACTGCACACAGTACTCCAAGTGAGGTCTCATCAGTAACCTATACAGTGGCAGAATGACTTCCACTCTCCTAGAGTTGATTCCCCTGGCAATGCACCCCAGAATCTTATTAGCCTTGGCCGCCACCTTCCTACACTGCACTGAGTGATTCATGTCCACTGTGACTAGTACCCCCAGACACTTCTCCTCCAATGAAGTGAATAACTGCACTCCCCTCAGCCAAAAGCAATTGCCAGGGTTCCTGGCTCCCAAGTGTATGACCTGTTGCCATGAGTCTGACCAGTGCTCAAGTGTTGCCAAATTCTCGTGGAGTACCTGCTTCCCCTTCCACACTATCCACCTCCTCCCCAATCTTTGTGTTGTCTGCAAAAAGACAGATCTTACTCTTAATCTCATCCAATATGTCAGCAATGAATATGTTAAATAGCACTGGTCCTAGGCCAAGCCTTGTGGGACCCCACTGGTTGCAGCTCTTGGAGTCGAGAGTTCTCCCCCTACAACTAATCTCTTCTGTCTGTCCTGCACTGAGCTCCTAACCCATCCAGTCAGTTTTTCCCCTCATAATATTGCCAAGTCCAGTTGACTTTGAGTTCCACTTTTAACAGTTCACTCAGAACATTTTTTGATTTATCTTCTTGAAACCTAATCTCATGCTAACATACGGACATACAAAAAATGTCAGCAGATACAGGCCCTTAGGTCTAGTGAGTCTGCAGCTAACAGTGTATTACTCTGCAGCTGCCCTCCCCCTCCCCCGTACAGTAGTTACCTTTCCTCTGACCCTGTCCCAGCCCCTCTTAAAACTGTCCACTGATTTCAAAGTTCCCACCTCCTCCAGCAGTGTATTCCACCCATCTATAACCCTTTCTGTGAAGTAGTGTCTCCTCATCTCCCTCCTGAACATTCCCCCCTCCAATTTCAGACTGTGTCCCCTAGTGTTTCTCCCTACCTTTAATCTAAAAATCTCCTCTGTGCTAACCTTGTTTACGCCCCTCATATATTTTAAGGTCTGATCTCATTTGTTATATTCAGTAAAGGGGCCTGATCAGTATTATAGACATGCGGGAGGGAGGGTTGACTATTATGCATAAGACATTCATGCCCATTCAGGTAAAGAATACATTGAATCCACTGGCTACTTCATAATCTAGTGGAGTCAATTTACCATCCACTGAGAAGGCACTTGGGAGTGTAGAGCTACCCGATGACTGAAACTTACATACAAGTCCCTAAAAATCTTTTGGGTTTGTCCTGCAAGTGATGTTTTAAATATATATTTTTTTTCCCTTTTAATTTCATGCAGGAATTTGTTTCTGGCCTGTCAGTAACCTGCTGAGTCCCTCTGGAAATTGTATTTATTTATTTATTTTGCAAATTTCCAACATTTATCCCTCAACCATCTAAATCTAGTTAGGTCACTGTTATACTATGAGACATTAACTGATTTATTAAGCTTCTTTTTAATGGTACATGTCTACTACGGACTGATATGAATTCTCCCTGGAAAAATAACCATGCTTCATTCGATGACAGAATCAGAGTGATCCTTTACCAATTAATTAATCCCAGGTCCATCATAAATATAGAAACATAGACAATGATGATTGAAAAACATGAAAGGTCCATCTAGTCAGCCCAGTGTCTACCCAAGATAACAGAAAGGAATGTCACATACTGTATATCATTAATCAACAGATTAGGTTTATTATTACATTAACCCTATGCCTCACCAACACACCTGCCATTTGGTCTCTGTGTTCATTCCAATACATGGATCCAAGATTTTCATGTTAAAAATCCATTTCTGTCACGTTCATTTAACATTTATTTTATGTGCCCATTCAAATAAGTAGTATACTGACAGTGGGACTATACCTTTAAAGTTCTTCATATAAAGGTTTACTTTTATTTTATATTTTGAGGAACAAAGATCTAGTTGATATTTACAAAACACCTCTGAAATTTTAAAATATGAGCAAACAGGTGTGGGTTGTTCCCTGGCAATCAAATTGTAAGGCATGCAGCATTTTGAAAAATAATACATGCACTGAATGTTGGCAGTGGCACAAATCATTTTAGACTAATAAGAGATTTTAAATACAGTATAAGTAATGTAAGCTGTGCAGCACTTGAAAATAGTAGATGCATTGAATGATGATGGTGGCACAAATTGTTTCAGATCCATAATAGATTTAAACACAAACAATGTGTTCTGTTTTAAATACTAAAACATCTGATTAAACTGCAAGTATTGATGAGTTTTTGAAGCAAGTGCACACAGGGTAATATTGCTTGTCTTTGAAACATATGTGCATAGATTCTATTATGCATGACATAATAAGACTTGTAAATATATTTAAATGAATATTACCTTTATTTTAATGTAGATTTCAAAGTAAAATCCCTTTGAAAAAGCTCCATAATTCGAGTGAAACACTGGGGAATAGTTAATAAAATCTGTGAAACAAATTATCTAATTTCACATGTCTGGAAGTCATTTGGAAGACATTACAGTAGCCCCGACATTGCTATTGTTAGGAATTCTAATAAACCTTTGGGGGAAGCTAAAGAGGAACTGAAAGAGGACCATTAGCCACAGACTAACTTTTGGATTTAATTTCAACTGCCAGACCTCAGGCAATCTCTCTAGCCTTTGTAGATCCCTCTGCACCTTCTTGACCCCTTCATCACTATCTACCCTACCACAGAGCTTTGTGCCATTTGTGAATAGACACAACTTGTCCTAGATGCCCTCTCCAATGTTGCTGATGAATTTATTGAAGAGGACAGGACCCAGAATAGCTCCATCCAGCACATCACTCAAGACCTTCCTCTCTTTGGATTTGATCCTGTTTATCACCACCCTCTGCTGTATCTCCCTCAGCTAGTTTCCAGCCCATCTAACTCTGTCCCTATCCATGCCCTGATCCTCCAATCTTCTGTGTGGCAGAAAGTTGAAAGCCCTTATCAACTACCTTTGTTATCTAGTTACAGAAACATATCAGGCTGGTATGACAAGACTTCCCTGCCACACATACATACTTTTCACTATCTTGTAGATCATTGCTCTCTAGGTAATCCACAAGGTCTTCTTTGATCACTGACACCATCAGTTTACCCATGACAGAAGTAAGGCTGACAGGTCTGTAATTCCTCAGTTGCTCCTTGTTCCCTCCCTCCTTGTGTAGCAGGACTATGTCTGCTACCCTCCAGTGTTTCGGAACTAATGCTGTCTGAATTGAGCTATTCAATAACCCTACTAGGATTTCAGTCAATTATTTGAGCACCCTTGGGTGCATCCTATTTGGCCCTAGGGCTTTATCAACCTTTAAGGCTTCTGGCCCCTTCTGAACCCTGTTTCTGGTAAATACTAGTTGACTCATTTCTAGAATGCTTCTACCAGTTGCCTTGATGCAACTGTCAGGCAGGGGCCCACTGTCTCCCCTTGTGAAAATAGAGCAGAAGTAAATGCTAAGTACAGAATTTTTTTTTGTTCATCTCCCTCTAGTACCCACCTTGTAACCTAACAATACCCCTTCCTGCATCCTTTTTCCTTAAGACCGCTTGACCTCATATGCTCCCTTTGGTCAGTGGACACGGGACTCATCTCTGTTCCCTAATCTCATTTAAAATCCTCAGGGGACAGGGCATTTGGTGAGATGGCCCTGCTTCTCTGACCATTTTTAAATCCAAGTTCAAGACTTAAGTGTTCAATATCTGTTTTGGGTAGTAATGCTGTTATTTATTTAATTACTCCGCTATGTTTATGATATTACATGACTTCTTATTTATTGTTTTAATTGTGCTTATTTGTTTTTGTGAAGCTCCCTGAGACCACAGGATTGGGTGTCATATAAATAAAATTGTCATTGGCTTGGTGGCAAAGAGAACTGAGGTGTTCTGTGCCTTACCTTTACCCATGCTGGTGACCTGGGCTTGGGATTGAGATTAGGTCACTGCGGGTCAACCAGAGATGGAGAGTATTGAGCATCAGGAGGACAGCTGTCCTCTCTCAGGGTGGGGTGGCTTGCCATATTTTGGCCCTTAGCTGCCTGCAGGTGGGGTTCTGGGGGTGAGCAATATGAAGGGAGGGGCCATGGTTCTGTAGGAGTGCACCTCTCCATGTACACACCTATGTGCCACTATGTCAAGCGGTCTCAGGGAGAAAAGCAGAAAATTGTGACTGTGGGCTATATGAAGCCTTGCCCACCTACCTTCAGCCCGTCCCATGGACAGTTCACCTGCCCCATCTTAATGTGTGTCATGGAGTGGGTGGAGGAAGGTCCTCCCTTTCCTGGCCTCACCACAGGGGGAATCCATGGGGGATCTCAGACATGGTGGTCTGGTACAGCGGGTGCCAGGTGAGAGGTGACAGGGACAGGGCTGGCCCATCCACTCTGACCCTGGTGAGAAAAACCCCTATGGCAAAAATAAAATTGCCTTGCCATAATATATTTGAAGTATTGTTTTTCTCCACCCTTGACTCCCTGTGCAATGCACACCTCTGTGTCTGCCGTTGCCTTCCTGACTGTCACCCTTTCTTCCCTAGTTCTCATTGGATAATCTCCCCATTCCTCCTAACACTGCTTTTCCTTGTACCTGATGAAAGCCTTTTTCTTGGCCCTCACTGCTTCACTGACCCTTTCCAAGAAACTTATCTGTATCTTGTACCTGTTTCATTTTGTAACTGTTCTCATGCATGACTTTGTTCCCTCAAGAATGGTTCCCTTAATTGCCTCATTTCTCCTTTTCACCTCCAATGCTGTCCACCCTGGTCAATTTGTCTTAGACAAGTTCCCTCATCCAGTTGAAGTCTGCACTTCTGAAATTTAAAGTAAAGGCCACACAACCAAAATGTTTGCAAACTATATGCGGATGATGCAGTCATTTACAGAGGCTCCCATAATTTACCCGAGCTGCAGACAGCCCTCCAAGAAGACATCCACGTGATGGAGGACTGGCTAACTCTGAACAAAATGGTTCTAAACACTAGCAAAACGAAGGTAATGGTCTTTGGCCCTAGATCCCTGGGAACAGAGAGGTCACACCACCTACAACTCCATTCCAGGGTGGGTGCAAAACTTGAGGTGGTCTCCTCTACCAAATACCTTGGCCTTACCCTGGACCAAGGTTTTACCCTAAAGAATCATGTAGATCAAATCACAAAAGCAATACATGTGAAATTAGGCATCCTCTATAGACTAAAGGACCAAATCATTCCTGAAGCCAGGGCAGCCATTGCCACAAGCGTACTCCTCCCAAAGCTCACATTCGGGGCCCTGATCCTCCAGGGTGTGGCCACGATGGAATTAGGAAGGCTGCAGACTCTGTACAATAAGATAGTCCGCTTTGCCACCTTGTCTCACCTTATGACTCACCACTGTGAGGCCCAATCCAGGCTCAGGTGGCCGTCGCTTGATGCTCTTCTAGCTTACCCTTCCCTCTGCCTTACATACAAGATACTTGGTCCCTCCCCCCCCAGCCTGGTTGGGCTCGTCAGGGCAAAACCCAACCCACGGTGCCTGCGCTCATCAGGCCAATCTCTCCTCGAGGTCCCAAAGATTAGGACCAAAGCGGGTCTAGGTCCTGCGTACACCGCCCCTTCCACCTGGAACAACCTCCTTGGAGGTCCGGAGGCGGAGACTGTTTCTAGCTTCCGGACACTGCTGAAGGACACCTGCTCAATAGGAGCATATGTCTATGCCACAGTACCTGACCTAGCTCAGCCTCTTGAGCAGCTCACTTGCCCTCCCAACAGCCATCTTGGCAGGACATTTGGTCCTCTTCTCTTTGAAGGGGTGCACTTAGGTCCCTAACTTATCCCCCTTCCAACCCTGCGTACTTATCAGCTAACCCTAGGTCTACAGTCACTGCCCACTATTTCCTGAGGACCTGGTATCTAATCTACTATTTAGGATGCTTAAAGCTTAACGTGCTCATTATTTGTTACCTTCATGCTTTCCATTCTTTTGTGTCTGCAAAGATATGTACTCCTACTTTTAAAATACTATTCCACTCTCCAGTCTGTACTGAAATGTTACCTGTTTGTTGTTGCTGCACCCAGGTCGCCCCTGAAAAAGGGACCTCTACGGGCCCAGTGGGCCTACCCGGTCATCAAAATTCAATAAATAAATAAATAATATAAAAAATAAACCTTGTAGAGCAAAATTTGTTGTCTTCAAGCCTAACACATATAACCCCCTGGTAATCCCCAAATGAATCTAAGATCAATTCACTGGGCCTGACTCACAAAGCTCAGAGAATGACACAAGGGCCCGGATATTCAAACTGCACCAGGCTGTGGCGCAAGCCTGGCCGCAGCTCAACTTTGTTGTGCAGGGGTGTGGCCTAGGTGATGTTCAAGAGAGCTGCGCTGTTGCACAGCAGCTTTGAATATCGTACCCTGGCCACCCCCACTGTGCATGGTGCAGTGGCACTGCGCCAGTGCAAGTGATCAGAGTGGAGCGCGGAGATGCGCTTGTGCAAGTGCCATTGCACCATGCACAGCACCTGCGATATTCAAAAGGAGACATGCAAATAGGGCAATAATTTATGCAAGGCACACAGGGAGCCATTTGCATCTCATTATGGCTCCATTTGCATGCCATTAGCATGCAGGTGTGCCGATCCCCGACGACTTGCGCTTGACGCCCTTCCAGGCAGCAGCCATCGGGGACCGATACCCCTGCAGCCCTATTATGGCATTCGTAAATAAACCCCTCCCATCCAATATCCCTGGTGGTCCAGTGGACCTCTATGTGCCGGATCTCGGGCATCGGTATATTACCCCCATCTAATATCCCTGGTGGTCCAGTGGACTCGCCGCCCGATCGTGAGCATCTGTAACACATAAAATACCCCTACTACCCTGGTGGTCTAGTGTACCCCTCCCCACCCACCCACTGAGCCCCACGGCCCCGCCTCCCCCGCCAGACGGCGAGTGGCAGCACCCCACCTGCCTGCTGCCCTACTGCCTGCTGACTGACAGCTCAGTAGGGTTGCACGCCCATCCAAATCCAAGACACCAGTAATAGGACATTGAGGTTGAGAGTGGTGTATAGGCTGCCCACCCAAACAGAGGAGTTAGATAAGGAATTAGCTGGGCAGATCCAGAGGACCAGCGGGAAGGGGGGGTGTGGTGATAGTGGGGAACTTCAACCTGCTGGGAGTGGATTGGAGTAACCCTGCCACCAATAATAGAAGGGCGCAGGTAATGCTGGACACCTTCCAGGATAACTTCCTGATGCAGTTGGTCAACGAACGAACCAGGAAAGGGAACATCCTTGATCTCATGCTGACTAATGAGGAGTGTGTGAGGGAACTGAGGGTGGAAGAACCACTGGCAGGGAGCGATCACCGGACAGTATGGTTCCAGTTGAATATGGGTAAGGAAGATGTAGGATCTGACACAAAGGTGCTGGACTTTAGGAAGGCAGGTTTCAAGAGGATGGGGAAGGTGGTACAGGGGTTCCTAGCCAGAATTCAACCTAATATGGACACAAACCAAAGGTGTAGCTCATAAAGCTAGGGAATGTAGAGGCAACCAAGTCCTGCATCAAGGCCCAGAGTAAAATGGCCAGGGCTAAGAAACCTAGCTGGGAAAGCAGGGGAATCATGGACAGGGTAAGAAAGAATACTGGGAGGGGAGAGGACAGGGAGGAGTACCTGAAGGAAGCAAAGGAGGTGACTAGGGCAGTAAGGGCAACCAAGGCTTCCAGGGAAAACAGATTGGTACAGGGCATTAAAGAGGGGGAGAAGGACTTCTTCAGGTACATCAGGGAGAAAAGAAGTTGTAGGGACCAGATAGTAAGGATTAAGAGGAGGGGGTGGGTGGATAAGGGGGGCAAAAGGCTAAGTGCTTAACGACCGCCTCAGTATTTACCAAGGTGGGGGGATTACCGAAGTGGGAGGGAGGCTAGGAATGGAGGGGGAGGTTGTGACAGATGGGAAAATCTCAGAAGGTAGGGTGCTTAAGGCGTTAAGAGCACTAATGGTGAACAAGGCGCCAGGGCCAGATGGCATTTACCCAAGGGTACTAAAGGAGCTAGCAGAGGCCCTGGTTGGCTCTAGGCAGGCCTATTTAATGCCTCTCTGAACTCAGGATGCATACTTCAGGATTGGAGGATGGCTTACATGGTCCCCCTCCATAACAGTGGTCCCAAGGATGAACTGGGGAACTATAGACCAGTGAGTCTCACATCCATCATGGGAAAACTAATGGAGATAATCCTGAAGGAGAGGCTGGTGACCCTGCTGGAGTCCAGTGGGCTGCAGGACAGTAGACAGCATAGCTTTGTCATGGGCAGATCCTGCCAGACCAAACTGATGGAATACTGTGACTGGGTGACTAGACAAATTGATAAGGGCCATACCGTGGATGTCCTGTACCTGGACTTCAGTAAGGTATTCAATTCAGTGCCGCATGGGAGACTTGGAAGAAAACTAGAAGGCACAGGGGTGGGTGCTAAAATGGTGGGATGGGTGGCAAACTGGTTGCAGGGAAGGTAGCAGAGAGTGGTGGTTAGAGGGGAACTCTCATCCCCAAGGGAAGTGACAAGAGGGGCTCCACAGGGCTCGGTGTTGGGGCTAGTGTTATTTGGGATATTTATTGCAGACATTTCTGAGGGCATCAACACTAAGAGCAGTCTATTTGCTGACGACACCAAGGTGGGAGCAATGGTGGATGACCTAAGGGGGTGGCAGGGTATGCAAGAGGATTTGACAGGGCCGGAGATCTGGTTGAATACCTGACAACTGGGGTTCAATGCCAAGAAGTGCAAGGCACTGCATTATGGGGCAAAGAATCCAAGGAGAAGCTACCAACTTGGGGGAGTACAGCTAGCAGAGACCGAGGAAGAGAAAGATCTGGGGGTGATCATTACTGGATCAATGAACAACTCTGCACAGTGTAGAAAGGCAGCAGTAGCAAGGGCCAACAAAATGCTGGGTTGTATTGCGATGGGTATAGCCTCAAGGAGGGGGGAGGTGATTCTGCCATTGTATAGATCACTGGTTAGACCTCACCTGGAGTACTGAGTTCAGTACTGGCACCTGCATCTGAAGAGGGACATTAAATTGCTGGAGGGGGTGTAGCGCAGAGCAACAAAGATGATCCAGGATCTGGGGGACTTACCATATGAAAGTAGGCTGAAAGAGTTGAACATGTACTCACTGGAGGAGAGGAGTGACGGGGGGATATGATCGAGAGCTTCAAATACTTGAGAGGCATAAACAAGACCGGTATGAAAGGAATATTCAAAGTAAGGGCAGGGGGCAACACTCATAGCCATGATATGAGATTGGAGGGTTCAAGGTTCAGGAAGGAGATGAAAAGACACTTTTTCATGAAGAGGGTGGTGGCAGAGTGGAACACAGTATCAGCAGAGGTGGTAGCCTGTAGAATAGTGGGCTGCTTCAAGAGGGGCTGGGACAGAGTGAGAGGGAGGATCAAGGGTGGGTAAGGAGGGAGGGGCAGCTGCAGAATAGGGCTGCTAGCTGCAAATTCAAGCAGACTCGATAGACCAATAGGCCTTTTTCTGCTGGCAGTTTTTGTATCTTTGTAAATAGAGTACTGTATACAGTACACTAACTGACAGCTCAATCATCACCTGGCTGTGGTGGAGAGTGGAGGACTGTACCGGGCACTGGCTCTAGGATGGGACGGTGGGGGTAGGGTGGTGGGGCACTGCCTGCCATGCTTGGGGGGCCTCCGCTAGACCACCAGGGAAACAGTGATATGTATCTATAGCCGAGATCAGGGATAGGGAGAATTAGACCACTAGGGATGTTTATTTAGTCTAGCAGACCCCCACTCACCCACCACAGCAGGCAGTGCCCCACAACCCGGCTCTCCCCGTCCCATCCCAGAGCCTGCACCCGGCACATCCCTCCATGCTCCACCATGGCCAGGTGCTGCCTGAGCTGTCAATTAGAGTACTGTATACAGTACACTAATTGACAGCTCAGTCATCACTTGCCTGTGGTGGAGAATAGACAGCTGGGCCAGGCCCTGACTCTGGGATGGGACGGGGAGTGGGGTGGTGGGGCACTGCCTGCCGTGGTGGTGGGGGGCTTTGCTAGACCACCAGAGAAATAGTGATATGTATCTATAGCGGAGATCAGGGATAGGGAGCATTAGACCACTAGGGAATTGTATTTTTTATTCAATAACTGGGATTGAGGTTGATCAAGGGGGTCCACTAGATCACCAGGGACCTTGGTTATGTTTTTGATTAACGGGGATTGGGGCTGGGGGGAGGATGAGCTTGCCACCAGGGACTGTTGTCCTTGGTGCTATTAAAGCATGACTGCCCCATGGCCTTCAGCACATCTTCCAGATATTCTGTCTGATTGCCACAGGGCCATGGTTGCCACAAGCCAGAGGACTTTGCTGCTGGGACCCTACCCAATACTGAACTCGGCACATGGTCCCTAGAACACTGGCACTCGGTGCAAGCTGTGGTTGGCACAGCTTGCACCAACCTTTGTGAATCGGGACTACTAGTTTTATTAAGATCTTATTTGGAAGTAAAGATTAGCTCTACTATATTGGAGGCAGAAGAATACCTGTGATTAATTCCAGTATATTCAGTAATCTGTTGAGTTAGGTCCAATTTAGTGTTTAATTCATACAAACAGTGATTAGGATTGACTGTATTTAAATTCACATTAATGTCACCAATTAACATAATCTCATGACTGTAGTTATAGTTCTGCAAAGTGTCCTTTAATTTACTAAAACCAGAATTACTGCTCTTTGTTGGTGATAAACACATGCCAAGAGAATGGGTTGGGAGAAATGAAGTTTTACTTCGAGAGTTAATAAACCCAAGGGGACTTCCTCAACTTTTAACTCTGGTTCCCTTGCTTTCAGATCTGCCCTGCTGCAAAGTGACCCCCCCCCCATTTCTTATTCCTGTCTGCTCTCCATAATTAGTACTCCAGAATGTTTATAGAAGAATCCAGAATTTTTGAGTTTAGCCACGTTTCATTAATTATCATTTGGTCAGGTTGGTGTTGAATGATCCAGACTCTGACAGAATCTATTTTTGGTACAACACTTCAAACACTGAAATGGGCAATGCCAAAGTTGTGACCTTTTAAAATGTTTATATTTAAATGCCCCGGTTTAAAACACACAAGGTTTGGGTTTTCATCTCCACATACAGTAACAACAAAAACAAGCAAAAGCATCTGCCTTTTTAAACAGCAGTTTTTAGAGTATGTGGAGGTATGCATTACCATGTCCCTGTTTAACTGTGTCCATATCAGAAACATGTGAGCCAGTCTGGAATTGTAGTGTGAATACTACTGTTTTTTTTCAAACTTTATTTCCTTCCTCTGCACCGCCACAGAGGCCTCTCTCGGGTGGACCCACTTGGTCCTATGCCTTCACCACCCACCTGAACCCCTTCCCTGATTGAGGAATTGGGTAAGCTGGTCCCCCCCTCTCCCATTGGGCCCCCACAATAGGAGGTTGGGGACCACAGACAGTCAAGACAAGGTTGGGGCTGGCACTGGGTGTGTGGGCACAGCCACTGGGTTGTCCACCATTGCCTCCCTGGCGCCAGTGATTTTCCGCTTTTTGGTGCTCCCTTCAAGGCACAACATGCCATCCAGTGCCTGATGCGCACATTCCTGCCCATGTCCACAGGTCGGCTGCCTGACATCACCCCTCTACAAGGTCCCTGACTGCAGTGCACCCAGTCTCCACTGGGTGCCACTAGCATGGGATGTGGTCTCCCCTGCCTCCCAGAAAAGGAGAGCAGTCCATCAGACACTCAATCCTCTCCTCCCTGACAGACCCCCGGCTTCCCAGGCTCTTTTCTGATCCCAGGTCTTCAGCATGACGCGAGGTAAGGTGGATGCCTCAGCCCTCAGTGCCACTGGGCCTGCGTGAATACTACTTTAAGCAAGACACTGTGTAGAGAATTAATTAACACATTGGGGGATACAAAAAAAGCAATCACTGATTTTAGATGTGAAAGTATGACATGAAGAGGTAGCAAATTTATTGTCATTCTTAGTGCATTGAGGAATTCCGGCTCACCATCTCCCTAGCACGATGTTTTGTGAGAGGTACTCCTCCTGGGAGAGTGATATACCTACTCACATCATACAGGTAAGATTAATTTTAAATAGAGTACACTTTTGCTATAAAATAATCAGTTTTGAATTCTGTTTTAACCACTAGCATTAGTTAAAAACCTTAGTAAGTAAAATCGTTCACTGGAGATAATTAGGGGAGGTAGAAAATAGACTACTTAAAATAAAAGAAAACTGGTACAGTATTACATTATACTTAAGTAAATGAGCTATATAAAAACATAAAAGAAAATCAGACAAAGAAAAAAATAAAATACTGTAGCCTCCCCACAGGCCTCCACCTGAGGACTCCCCTGAGCGACTCCTGACACTCCTGTGGGAGCCATTCACACAGAGTACCACTAGAGGAGTCCCACTTTTATGCTGCAGTATGTCCACACCCTGCACATGTCATACCTCCCGGTAGTCCCCAGCCCCTTACTAGATTGCAGGCAGTTAGTGACAAGCTGCAAATGCAGGATAACAGGTCACTTGTGAACTGAAGATTCTTAGTACAGGTGAGAGACAACACAGTTACTGTCGGCAGGAGTTTAAACATGTGGCAGGGCTCAACTGTTTCTTGAGGCTAATGGATAGTGGCCACATGATACCATTAGTCATTTTCTATAATGAAGTAATACAGGGAGAAGCATTTAGTGGCCAAATATAGCAACAGTTAGTCAAACAAACAAACACCAGCTATGTAAACAGTTTACTGTATGTGAACATGGGAATTAAAGGAAAAAAGAGTTCCACCAGCAGGGCGGAACTAGCAGCCCAACTGGAGGCAGTAATTTGCAGGTGTTCCTGCTGAACAGCCCTTGATATCATTTTTATTAAGTTTTGTGATTTGTAATCCAAACTAAAGTAACATAATTTGATAACTTAAGTAATCGGCGTGTGACTTTTATATCCTTACTATGGTGGTTCGATCAAACAATGCTGCAAAACAGAACTTTTTTCAGCCACAAGACAGTTCCTCTAAAGTGGTGGGACTAGCAATGGGATCTCAGACTAAACATAACCAGGCCGACAGTTCCTCAGAGGGGCTGTAACAAGCCCTTAAAGTCATCACAAACTCTGTCAATGAAGTGGACTGTAAGTGGGACACAGTCTCACAGCAGCTAACAGTTCAGATTCACAAGTTGAAGAGTTGAGGGACTCAGAGGTTAAATCAGTAGTGATGGCTGGCAAGGCAAATGTAGCAGCCACTACGACAATCAAGAAGCAAATTGTCCTGGATTTCCCAAGAAAGAGACTTACACAGTAGTGGTGGGTGCTCAGATCAGCCAATAGTTTATTCTTTTTATATAGCCCCATATATCATATGTTTCTTTAAATCATATTTACAAACTTGAAGATCATTGGTCCCAAACTTTCCAATAATCTTCCCAATTTTTATACATCATTTTCTGTTTATGTCCATTTCATTTTATACCAAGAGTTCCAAACATTGATTATTCATTTCTTATGTATTCCTCTTTCTTCGTCTTCTCACCCCTCAGACATAGAATCTGGGGGCCCTTCTCCTTCTTGTTGGGACATAATGGTGTGACACCCATTTCCACATCTCTTCTCTTCTTTTCTTTGTTCTCTACTTGTGTCTGTTCTCCCCCCTTCCCTCTTTGCAGCTCTTATACTCTTTTCGCCACTAGGCCATCTCCAGTCTGTGTTGGATGATGGCCCTCTCCCCCTTCTACTGGGATCTGTTCTTGTTAACCAAGACTCTTTCTCCATTCCTGAATATTCCCCATGGTCTCTGAATTAAACAGGTCGACCCCTACGTCTGATGCACCCCGTCCAGTCTTCAGGATGTACCGTGAGATGAGAATATTGTTGCTCAGTGTAATTTTCCCAATGAAACATTTCAACAAATAAAAATTAAAATTGAAATCTATAAACTTCGTCCTCTCGCTGTTCTATGCCCCACCTAATGACCCTGTCCCCATGGGTTATGAACCATGTGCCTATGCTTCTGTAAATTTTTCTCCTTAATCTATCCATTGCAAGGTGACTGTGTGCATAGCTCCATACCCCGCAGGGTACCATGTCTGACCACGTAAGGGTTACTTGTGGCCACCATTTCTTTATTATGCTCATATCATACTTAATCTGTAAATAAATGTCCAGCTTTGTTCTGGATCCAATGTCATTGCCTCACAAATGTGTAATAATCATGTCTGGTGGTGGCTGTCTTTCTCTTTCTCTGTCATGTCTCTTAATGTTGGGAGCAGCTGGGCCCATTTCATGCCCCTGATGCCCTGCCATGTCACATAGATAGAAACATAGACTTTGATGGCAGATAAGGACTGCTTGGCACACCTAGTCTGCCAATTTCCCTACCTAGAGGATAAGTTGCAGATCCTATTTAACCAACAGCCTATTTCTTCCTACCCCCCACAAAAATTGCCTTATGTCTGTCCCATGCATTCTTGAATTCTCCCACAGTTTTAGACCTCACAACCTCCTCAGGAAGGCTGTTCCATGCGTCCACCTCCCTTTCTGTGAAAAAATTCTTTCTCACATTGCTCCTGAGCCGTCCCCCCCCCATCTTCAAATTGTGTCCCCTTGTTCTTGCACATCTCTTTTTCTGAAATATGCTACCCTCTTGGACTTTGTTGATTCCACTGAGGTACTTAAATGTTTCTATCATGTCCCCCCTCTCCCTCCTTTCCTCAAGGGTATACATATTAAGCTCCTTTAGCCTCTCCTCGTATGGCCTTTCTTGCAGACCCTGCACCATTTTAGTTGCCCTCCTCTGAACTGCATCCATCCTGTCTATGTCCTTGCGGAGATGGGGTCTCCAGAACTGGACGCAGTACTCCAGATGGGATCTCACCAACTGTCTGTACAGGGGGATAGCAACTTCCTGTTTTCTGCTGGTGATGCCTCTCCCTATACATCCCAGTATCCCCCCAGCCCTCCCTACCACCTTCTCACATTGCTTGCCAACCTTAAGATCATCTGATATGATCACCCCCAGGTTAGCTTCCATTTTTGTTGTTGTTACTACCTCCCCCCCATTGTGTAATCTTCCCCTGGGTTTTTGTTTCCCAGGTGCATTACTTTGCACTTCTTTGCATTGAATCCAAGCTGCCATACTTCTGACCATTCCTCCAAACTTGCCAAGTCCCTTCTCATCCTTTCCACGCCTCCTTGTGTATCAACCCTGTTGCAGATCTTTGTGTCATCTGCAAAGAGGCATACTTTTCCTTCCAGTCCCTCTGCAATGTCACTTATAAAGACATTAAAAAGGACTGGACCCAGTACTGAACCCTGCGGTACCCCAGTAGTAACCCCTCTTTCTTCAGAGTGGACTCCATTTACAATTACCTTCTGTGTCCTGTTGTTCAGCCAATGTTTTACCCAGGCTACCACCCTGAGACCCACTCCAAGGCTGGTTAATTTGACTACAGTACTAATCTTTTGTGTGGGACTGTGTCAAATGCCTTGTAAAAGTCTAGGTAGGCCATGTCCACAGCCCCTCCCTGGTCTACTACTTTGGTCACCCAGTCAAAGAAATCAATTAGATTCATCTGACATGACCTTCCTGCTGTGAACCCATGCTGCCTTGGGTCCTGTGCCCCACTGGCCTCTAGGTACTCAACAATTCTTTCCTTCAGAAGTGATTCCATCACTTTCCCTATCACAGAGGTCAAACTGACAGGTCTGTAGTTTCCTGCCTCTGTCTTGCTCCCACTTTTGTGAAGGGGAATCACATCAGCCTTCTTCCAGTCCTCAGGTATCACACCATCCTACCATGATTTGTTATAAAGGGTAGTCAGTGGTGTCACTAGTTCTCTACTTAATTCTTTTACAATTCTGGGGTGAACTTCATCTGGCCCCATTGCTTTGTCCACCTTCAGTTTTAGGAGTTCTTTCAGAACCCTTTCTTCTGTGAAAGGACTGGGATCACCCCCCGAGTGCTTCTGTTAATTGGATTAGGCACCTCCCCCACTTCCTCTTTTGTGAATACTGAACAGAAATATTCATTCAGTATCCCTGCTTTTCTCTGTCACTCTCTGCCACCCACCATCCATTCTATTCAGCCTCACTATTCCTCCCTTTGTCTTTCTCACGCTCCTGATATACCTGTAAAGGTTTTATCCCCTTCTTAACTGAGTTGGCTATCTTTTCCTCAGTTTGGGCCTTTGCTATTCTGACTACCCTCCCTGCTTCCTTCTGCCTTAACTGGTACAGTTCTCTGTCCTGCTCCTTCTATGTTTCCTTATACTTCCTAAATGCTATCTTTTTCTCCCTAACCTTCACCGCCACTTCTTTTGAGAACCATGGTGGCTTTTTCTTTCATTTTGATTTGTTTATTTGCTTGACATAAAGGCTTGTTGCCTCTGTGATGGCAGTTTTGATATTTCTCCATTGTTGCTCCACCCCTCCTTCTAGTCTGTTTGCTAGTGCTTTTCTAAGGCACTCTCCCATCTTGCCAAAGTCAGCCCTCCTGAAGTCCAGAACCCTCACTTTTGTATGGCTTGACTCTGTAGCTGAGTTTATCGTGAACCACACTGTTTGGTGATAATTGTTCCCAAATGGCTACCCACTTCTAGATCTGAGATCCTCTCACTGTCCCCATTTAAGAGTGTGAGGTCTAAGATTGCTCCCTCATGAGTAGGTTCCAAAACTAGCTGTCTGAGGCATGCCACCTGAAGGGCATCAAGAATGACCCTGCTTTTGGATGTGGCTGCAGCAAAGGTGCTCCAGTTAACATCTGTCATATAATGGTCCCCCATCAACAGTATCTCCCCTTTCTCTGCCATCCTAAGAATGCCTTCTATCATATCCTTGTCCATTCCCTTCCCCTTACATGGGGGTCTGTATACAAGCCCTGTGCAGACTGTGGTGCCATTTCCAGTCTCTAAGGTGACCCACAGTGCCTCCTCTCCTCCCTGTTTACTCTTTTGTTCAGTTGCTTTTATCCCTTCCCTTACATAGATAGCTACTCCCCCCCTCTTCTGCCCTCCCTGTTTCTCCTGTAGGTTGCGTAACCTGGCATGTTAACATCCCAGTCATGGTTCTCTGTGTACCATGTTTCTGTGACTGCTACAATATCCAGGCATCCCTCTTCCATCAAGGCCACTAGTTCAGGGAGTTTCTTGCCCAGACTATGGACATTGGTACTCATTATCCTCCATTTCTTCACAGCCTTACCCTTTTTTGCCCCATCCCTGTCCTTATTGCATTTGTCACTTTCTCCATTTACCCCTGTGCTTCTCCCTATTGACATCTCTATGTTGGTGTCTATCTCACTTAGTACCCTGATTTTTTGGGGGGGCTAGGATTTCCCTGCTCCTTTCCAGTGCCTCCCCCCTTGGCTCATTTAAGTGCTTGCCAATGAAGTATTTAAACCTATCACCTAGGATCCTGGTTCCCTTCCTGGACAGTTGCAGACCATCATGCCAGTATAGGCCTGCATCCATCCATGTGGACCCCTGTCCGCAGTGAAGCCAAATCCCTGAACTCTGCACCAATTTTTCAACCACTGATTGAATCCCATGGTGTGGAGCACCCTAGCCTCATCCGTGCCATAGACAGGCAGCACCTCCAAGAAGGTTACCGTGTGTGCTATTTGTCTAAGGCCCCTCCCCATCTCCACAAATGCTTCTTGCACTACTCTGACCCCTTTCTTAGCCAGGTCATTTGTCCCTAGGTAAACAGTGACATCCAGCTCCCTCCCCTGTGCAGCTGATCCTGTGATGCTGAGGATTCACTCCCTGTCCCTCCAAGTCATGGCGCCAGGCAGGCACCTTACCTCCCTATCCCCTCCCTCCCCCAGTTCTACCTTCCTAATAATGGAGTCCCATACCAGGAGTTGTTTCCTTCCCCAGTGGAGTCCCATGCCAACCTCCTGTGGGTCTCCTTTGTGGAGGTTCCCAGCATCCTCCTTGGTCTCCACTGTGGGTGCCTCCATAGAGGTACCACACTTTTCCAGAATGGCATAGAAATTGTGGAGAGGTACAACTGGAGGGATGTGCCTCTGTTCCACCACCCTCACCCTTCCTGAGCCTACTGTGGTCCAACCACTCCTCTTTCTTGGCAACCTCAGAGGCAACGGCAGTGACCCTGGTGGTCCCTGGGTGGGAGCGGAGGTCCCACAGATCCTGGCAAACTCAGCCTGGAGATGAGCAATCTCCTCCATCAGCCCAGAGAGGTGCCTACAGATGGGACAACACTGCATCCTCCAGAACATCTCCCAGAAGACTGCTGCTCCACAGCCACTGCACTGCACCACTCCCATCATGTTGTTTTTCTGGCCCCCTAATTGTTGTTTGGAATACTTACTCTTTCCTCTGTTTATTTTCTTTTTTCTTCCACTACTCACTTACTGCCTCTGTGCCCTTTTAGTTCCTGATCTTCCTGTTCTAAGACAAGAAGTTCCTATAGTTATCAGTAGTCTTCTTACTTGCTCAGAGTCAGACCTCCAGCAGCTGGCGGGCACAGAGAGCTACTCTTGCCCTTCTAGGATGGTGAGTCTTTGGTGACTCTGTGATCACTCACTTCCTGCTCCCAAACAGGAAGTTCCTGTTGTCAGTTAAATCCTGTGCCTATAAAAGTAGAACTGGTTTAGGGTGGGGGTAGAGGGGAGAGAAGGAGGGAAATATAGTCCCAGTAGAGAAGTTTTAGTTATACCAGTAGCTCCTTCCTCCTGTTGTTCTGTCTGTTCTCTGGCAGAAGTTATCTAGGGCAGTGCTTAAATCTGTTTTTAACCTAGCTCCTTCTAGCTAAGCCACTCCCCCTACTTTGCAAATCTTTCTACACTTAGTTAATTTCACAGATAACAATTCCCTTCTGACACCTGTGACAAGCACCTACATAAGTACACAGATAACACAGATAACAGATAACAATTTACTTCAACTACCTCTGACAAACATGCTAACTCTTTTTTTTTACCCTAAATTGAAGGTCCCAGTACAAAAGTTTTAGTTATACCAGCAGCTCCTTCCTCCATTGTCTGGGGTCTTGGTATAGTTGTCTGCCCCCTTCTTTTTTGGACACTCTCCTTTCTTCCCAATGAATGTAAGAGTGTCCTCATATCCATACCTCCAACCTCTGCCCCTTGTCTGCTGAGAGATCAAAGTGTGTGTGCTTAATGAGATATTCTTTGTTGTTGCCACTCTTTTCCTGTATCTCATTTCTCCCCCTCCCCCGTCTTTTATGTCTTTGTAAACTATCCCCCCTCAATCCCTCCCTTAAACCTGTGGAGAAAAATTTGGAGAATTGGTTAATCATTTGTTTAGTGGTTTTATGTATCATTTATAACAGTCAGAATTCCAATGTCTGACCCCTTGAACTTGTGCAACTGACCCCCCCTACTGACGCCATCTGTGACGCCCACCCAATTCGTAATGAATGTGAGGAAACATTTTTTGGGGTTCTCTCCCAGGAATTCTATGCATTTTTTAAGAACCGCTGTCACCTGATAGCCTGTGGCTCTTTTCATGTCCTTGTGAATAAAGAACTGGCATGCTTGTGTTGGATGCACTATGGCGTAGGCCCACAATGCTCTGACTGGGCAGCTAGCTGGCTCCTCGTGTCTTCCTAGTCTTATTCAGGCTCCCTCACTGTAATAGGGGATAAAGAAGCGTGTCCCAATATTCCAGCCTAAACCTCATTTTGGTCTAAAACATAAGGTGTTTGTGTAACTAATATTGATCTATGAAGCTAAATCATATCAAAATTTGCAAAGCTACAAGTTTAATTAACTGAGCCACAACTTGTAATATTCGAGTGTCTTTTAATATTTGTACTGATCATGTGAGTAATAGAAAATAGGTGTTTTAAGTGTCTGTAAAAACAGAAATACAGGGAGAGAGTTCAAATTATCCCTTCAGACTATTTTTAGTGTTTATTATTAGGACGGGCCAGAGTGCCTGTGTGCACATTCCTAAGTGCAAACCTATTTCTTCCTCCTAAACCTTGATAACTGGTAATGACCATTATTACTATCCTTATATAGTAGTATAATTTACACTATCAATACATTTGTGCTGACAAGAGCTAGCTCATACATTAGCTCATGCAAGAACTAAAAAGAGAATTGCCTTTTAAAGTTAAAGTTTATATTTGTCTTGGACCAATCATAGACAACCATAGTACTGTCTTCCACTATTTACAGGGTAGAGGGTAAGGCTTGTCTGTTTGCAGATGATACCAAGATCTGCAACAGAGTACAGGATCCAGATGGGGTGGGCAGAATGAGAAGAGATCTGGATAAACTAGCAGAATGGTCAGAAGAGTGGCAACTGGGATTTAATGCAAAGAAGTGCAAAATCATGCACATAGGGAAGAGAAACCCTGAAGCCACCTATAGGCTGGGAGGGGAGTTGCTAGCAGTCACAAAGGAAGAAAGATACTTGGGCATCATCATCACTGATTACCTAAAATCATCCAAGCAGACCTCTAAAGCAGTAGGTAAGGCTAGAGAGGTGTTAGGGTGTGATAGTAGGGAGTATCACAAGTAAATAGAGGAGGTAATAATCCCTCTGTACAAGACACTGGTTAGGCCCCATCTGAGTACTGCGTGCAGTATTGGAGGCCACACCTTCACAAGGACATTAACCAAATTGAGGAAGTCCAGAGAAGGGCAACCAAAATGGTGCAGGGACTGCATCAGAAGACATATGAGGACAGATTAACGGAGCTCAATATGTATACCCTTGAGCAAAGGAGGGAGAGAGGTGATATGATCGAAGGCATTCAAACACCTTAAGGGCATAAACAAGGTGAACAGAGTCTAACATGTTTAAATATAAGAAAAATAGCAGGACAAGAGGACACAGCATGAGATTAGAGGAGGCCAATTAAGGGGAATATGAGGAAATTCTTTTTCACAGAAAGGGTGGTGGATGCATGGAATGGCTTACCACAAGAAGTGGTGGCTATGAATACAGTGCAGAGCTTCAAACAGGCATGAGATAGGCATAAGGGAGCAATACAAATGACTATGAATAGATAGGCCACTGACAGAGCAAAGGCCGATGGCACATTTATAAGGTAGAAAAAGAAATGGGCAGACTGTATGGGCCTTGCGGTCCTTATCTGCCATCAACTTCTATGTTTCTATGTTTCTATATAAGCAAGTCACTATACACTGTTAGTCTGAAGAATGAAGAATGAAGGATGTACCACTTGTAATCTCTCGCTGTGATTATTGTTATAATCATTAAATTCTTCCGCCATCAGTACCATCTCCGTTCATCTCCTTTCTAAGTATGTAATAGATAATTTACTAAAAGTAATTTTTTTGCCACCTCTACATTTGGTGCCTTAAAGACTCGGATCGCTGGTGCTGCATGCTGTGGAGGCTGCCTAACTACTGGTTGGTTAGTCTGCAAGCCTTAATAAGAAGGTGATGATGCTCAGAGAAGGTGCTAATGGCTTAAAGCGAGAGACTGCACATAGACAGTTTAGCCATTTGCTAATCAGGTGATGTATGCTTTGTATGCTTTTCAAATTGTTTAAATAAAAGTAGTGCTTAACTCTGTAGGAACTCATGGGGCAGAGTAGGTAAGTGAAGGTGCTGGGACTTGCAAGCTGGACCTCACAAGGGAGCCATAAGACATAGCTAGACAGACCAGGGCACCAGTGCATGGGTGCACCCGACTGTAAAGGCTAGGCAGGCAAGAAAAAGATAAGAAAAATGTGTATGGAAACACTAATAGGTTGTTTTCTAGTAAAACACCTAAAGGGGAAAGCATACGAACCAGTGCCTGATGATCAACAGGTACAATTGTATTTTATGAGTATGGAAACATTGATAGGTTGTTTCTAGGGGAAACACCTAAAGGGGGGAGCATACAAACCATGATTAACAGGTACAGCAGTGTTTTGATTAAAAATAAAAAAAAGAGGAACTAGCAAATACTGTACAAAGTCTGTGATAATATAGCCAGGTGGTAATTCATTAACACATGAGACTTTAAAAATAAAAGGAAAGCTGCATGAGCAAAAAGATGTAATAAGCCAGCTACAGTCAAAAAATAGATAGTTTAGAAGTGCAAAATAAGTCAAGAGCCAAAATCCCTGCAAGAAAAAAGACATAACTAAAGTTATAGTTTATAAAGGTACAGGGAGACCTTTGTTTTTTTAGATAGGGATAATTCTCTTTTATTGATTGCAATATAAACTATAACACAGCTTCTGTAGCATGTTTGTAAGATGTAAATGGCTTGAAATCTAAAAACAAGCACTTGGTAGTGTGCTAACTCCTGTATAGGAGCAGTTAAAATGTAAAAAAAAAAAAAAAGTCAGATATGGCAAACTTGTGTCATTAGTCAGGTATTGGCAAGTCATACTAACTTAATGCCCAAAGACCTTGCCTCTTCTAATGTTAAAGAGTTTGATTCTAGATACTCTTAGTATGCAGTGGGGTGGACTAGAGCAAAGACTAGCCACTTGTTCTTCTGTAATTGCTACCATGACCAAACAAACCACAGTTTGGCATGATTAATAATGTTATCAGTAACACTAGCGTTTCTAAAGGACAAAAAGATTCTCATTAAAATGATGTTGGCATATTTTTAAATATGATATTCAAGTGTCCTTGGATAAAAAATGTTTATAAAAAGTTGTTTTAATTTCCTGTGAAATGTAACATCAGCCAAAAAGTCTAAACATACTGCTTTTTCTATGCAGTGCATTAATACCTTAAGTTGTATGCACTATGTGACCTTTTGCATTTTATTTGACCTTCTTGTGTTTCAACTACCAGTTCATTGGTAACTCAGTTTCTAAAACTTTGCAAGTTTGCAGGTTTCACAGGATGGCACACATAAGATCTCTACGTTCAACAACAGTAATACTTTTATCTAGGTTGACAAGACTTTCATCTTTTTCCTAAAAAAACAACTGCTACAGTTTTGATGTATTGCATAAATCAAGTTATTATTACCTCTGCAAGTGTACATCTATTTGTGAAACTTTAAATCAACTAAAAAAGGTCTAGTTTAAACTCTACAATCAAGCTTATTGTTTCTACTTACTATGAAGTAAAGTCTGGGGTAGGGGCAATCCTCTAACTTCAGCAAAAAGATTCTTCTTCAATTGACCTTCAAGCAAGACATCCATTTTCTTCACTGTTGTTTATTCCAAACATGGCTGATACTTTATGCAAACCTATTGCTTTACTATGGACTGTTTATGGTCTGTTAATCTATGTGCCAGGGTGTAATCAACTATCACAACACAAATGCCATGCCAGTGTGTGTGTGTGGCTACTCAATGCACAATCTAATGCACCCCTGACCAGTGCAGTGTGTCTGCTAATCAGCCATCCAGCAGCCAGCAATATGAACACTAACTTTTCTAAATTGGTGTGTGGACATACTTAACAGCTGGTCTAGCAGCTGTGCATCAAAGCTCAAGACTGGATCACCGCAAAGCTACATGGACTAAAAACCAAAAAAAATGTGTTTCTTGTTATAAACAGAGCCACACCAAAGGACAATAATGTTTATGTGTTAACTCTGTCCTACTGTTTTTGGGGTAATAATAATGTTTGTAACTATTCTGGTGTAAGCAATTCATTATGTTTTGTAGTCTCAAATGCCATATACTTAACTGTAACACCAACTGAATGCTCAAATGTGACAAAAGGACCAGAGAGTGGATTTAATCAACACTTATTGATCAAGTGATTGTAAATAATGAAAAGTACATAGTGAGATGTACATGCTCAGAGGAGCTACATTGTTGCATAAATAATAATTAGGCAATTATTGGGCCAAAGGGGGGCTTGTAATAGGGGATAAAGAAGTGTGTCCCAATATTCCAGCCTAAACCTCATTTTGGTCTAAAACACAAGGTGTTTGTGTAACTAATATTGATCTATGAAGCTAAATCATATCAAAATTTGCAAAGCTACAAGTTTAATTAACTGAGCCACAACTTGTAATATTCGAGTGTCTTTTAATATTTGTACTGATCATGTGAGTAATAGAAAATAGGTGTTTTAAGTGTCTGTAAAAACAGAAATACAGGGAGAGAGTTCAAATTATCCCCTTCAGACTATTTTTAGTGTTTATTATTAGGACGGGCCAGAGTGCCTGTGTGCACATTCCTAAGTGCAAACCTATTTCTTCCTCCTAAACCTTGATAACTGGTAATGACCATTATTACTATCCTTATATAGTAGTATAATTTACACTATCAATACATTTGTGCTGACAAGAGCTAGTTCATACATTAGCTCATGCAAGAACTAAAAAAGAGAATTGCCTTTTAAAGTTAAAGTTTATATTTGTCTTGGACCAATCATAGACAACCATAGTACTGTCTTCCACTATATAAGCAAGCCACTATACACTGTTAGTTTGAAGAATGAAGAATGAAGGATGTACCACTTGTAATCTCTCGCTGTGATTATTGTTATAATCATTAAATTCTTCCACCATCAGTACCATCTCCGTTCGTCTCCTTTCTAAGTATGTAATAGATAATTTACTAATGGTAATTTTTTTATGCTCCTCTACACTCACCTTCTTGGTTTGTCTTTGGTTTCCTGATCCATATGCTGATTGTGTTTCCCTGCCATATAAGGTCATCCTGTTCCAAACCACCCCCCAGACTTTCCCTGTCATGTCCTACTGCTTCGCTCACCCTCAGTGTGCCATAATACATTGTTGTAAATAATGCCTGGATCAACAATTTTTCAAATTCTGCTCTGCATACAGCTCCCATTGCCTGCCCCAGACCTTCCATCATTCTTTGTGATACTGGTTTCCATTCATCCTTTCCTTTGTTCTCAGCCTTCCGCAACCCTGAACCATTCACCATACTAACATGGTCTTCTTTGGGTTCTTCTACTGTCTTAGGTTACAAACTATGCTAATGGTGACCAGGTGGACTCCCGTGGTAGCATGTGCCATTCCCTTTTCCCATTGGTGCACTAAGTATTTCTCACTTGATCGGCTGTGACTTGCCCACTTACCTCCATGTGCTGCAGTTCCCTGAACTTCTGGAATGTTCCCCATACCCTTTTGTAGGCTCTGAGTGTCCTGGTGGACCAGGGGTTCCAAAACAGGACTTTGGCTCCTTGCAGCCAACTTCCCATATATCCTTTGGTCTGTTGCACCTCTGCCTTCGGTGCTGAGGCCTGGAATCTATCCAGCTGCAGATGAGAGAGGCTGTCAACTATAGTATTTCTGATCCCTTTTGTGTGCCTAGCCCTGAATGTCATGTTAAGACCCTGTAGTACTAATTGTCTCAGTACCCATTGCACTGGCCCAGTCGATGGTCTCCTGTTTTTGAGGACATACACCACAGCTCTGTTGTCACACCAAAAAGTCACTTTTTGGTTCCAGAGCTCAGGGCCCCGCACTAATGTGCATGCACAAATTGGCATGATTTCTAGCAGGTTGATGTCCCTAGTCAAACCTACCTCTATCCATCTCTGCGGCCATGCCTCGGATAACCATTTTCCTCTACAGTTTCCCCCCATCCCAAACCCCCCCCTTCAGCATCTGTATACATCTCCAAGTCTGTATTAAAGACCCAGTCTTCCTGCCAGAAAGATATGCCATTGAATGTTTCTAAAAATGTGTCCCATATTCTCAGGTCCTCCCTTGTGATGTCCAACCAGTTGTGTGGTTTAGTCGCCCCAGTGTGATGTGTGCTATTCGCCTGGTGTATGCTCTCCCCCGTTTGATGGCCCTGCATGCAGAGTTAAGGTGTCCTATCAGTTGTTGGACCTGCCTCAACTGTTTCCTTCTTCCTTTTCTATGTTCCTTTAGGAGCCCCCTCAACTTATTTAGCTTGCTTTCTGGCAATCTAAACACCTCTTGCTGTGCATCTATCTCTATGTCGAGGAACTCAATGATTCTGGTGGGCCCTTCTGTCTTGTCTGGTGCCAATGGCACCCCCAGGTCTCTGCACAGTGTCTGAAAGCTCTTGAGCAACTCCTCAGTCTCCTCCCTCCCACTCCTGATCAGTAGGAAATCGTCCAGGTAGTGTATCACTGTCCTATACCCTGACTGTCTTTAAAATATACCCTGTAAATGTGTGCTAAACAGTTCTAAGGAGGTGCAGTCTGTGGATCAACCCATAGGCATGGCTTTTTCAAAGTAATATTCCCCATCTAGCTTAAAGCCCAAGTCCCAATCTAGAGGGCGCACTGGAAGGAGCCTGAATGCAGCCTCTATATTTGTCTTCATTAGCCATGCTTGTGGTGTTGACTTAATGATTTCCACTGCTTCCTCCAGTGTGGCATAAGTCACCTTGGAGTGTCTTTCATCGATGTAGTCATTCACTGACTACCCCTCTGGGAATGATAGGTGATGTATCACCCTAAATTCCCCTTGTTGTTTCTTGGGCACTAAACCTAATGGGGATATTCTCAGATTGTCAAACGCGGTACCTGAAATAGGCCCTCTATCCTCCCTGCTTCCTTCTCTTTTTGCATTTTTTTCCTCAGGATCTCCTCCTTCCCCTTCACTGAGCCTAAATTTTTTCTGTCCCGTTGCGCCCTGGGGCCCTGACAATGCAGGCTGAAACCCTCCTTAAATCCCTTCAGCAGTTTCTGTGTTGCTATTGGGTCAGTGTGTCCTTGTAATGCCACCTCCCAGATCCTGATACTGATCGGTGTCCTTGCCATGTTAAATATCTGACCTTCCCCCCCAATCTGGTAGGCTTTGTCTTAATACTTATTTCCCTCTTTCCCAAACCCCCCTACCCTGAAAATCTCTGGCTCCTAGCTGTCACCTGAACCCCCCTTGGTCCCCCCAAAAGGACTGGTTGGCACTGCCCTGTGTCCCGTTGGGGTGCCTCATGGCCACCCAGTTTGTCCTGCATCTGGAAGCCAGGTGGGTCCTTCCACATTATGAGCATGCATGGCGGAACCTACACTGTGGCCAGGAGCAAAAGGCTCAATTGTATCTCCAGCAACATTTTTGAATCAGTGGGGTCTTCCTAGTCTCTTCTCCATCTGGTGTGGACTGATCCATGATGTAATCTGTCCACAGGTCCAGCTGTTTGGTATCCCACCTAACGTCTCCATAGGTGGCCATCCTTTATCTGAAAACTTCATCATAATATATCCACCCCACTCTTCTGTTTTGCTTTCACCCTCCTCCTTATGAGCTAAGTTATCAAGGGAATCCCCAGTTTGGTCTTTTTCTCTAACACTAAGGCTGCATACATGGCAAAGCCAATAGACCAATTGTCTCATGTCTTGCCTTTAGTGAATTTGTCCTCCTTCTCTTTCATCCCTAGAAGGACTAGGGCTGCTGTCATCTCTGCTTTCCCAAATGCTCTTCCTCTCATCATATTTCATCACTGTTTCTCTGCTTACCAATGTGAAAATGTCCACATACTCTCCATTCCATATCTTTTCTTTTGTTGCTATGGGGTCGTGTTCACCTATTCTCATCCCTGGTGAACCTATGTCTCTAGAACCCCCTGGCAGCAGTCCTGCATCTGAGGTGCTCCCATGTCCTGCCTTTTACCCTTTCCCTGTCTTGATCTCTCCTAAGGCTTTCTACAGCTGCCCTAGCCCATCTTGTCCCATATTCATACTAATTTGCTCTACGTATTCCTTTATGCTACTGCTCACATTACCTCCCGCATTACCTGGTGTTTGGCTCAGAATTGGTCCATTCGCCCCTGGGGTCTATCCTCCCGATGGGATCGGTGTTGCCATTTCCAGTCCCAGCATCTCAGGCAGTAATGGGGTGATTGGGATGGGCACTGGAATCGGGATCTCAGGGGCCAGTGGGGGCGGCTGGCATGGTGGTCAGGGCCCTTGGCTCCAGCCCTTCCGGGCTTGCCCATCTGGGTGGTGGCCCTTTTGGGCTAGGCAAACTGGCAGGCCTGCACCCCCTGCCGCTGCTGCCCCATGTCCCTTTTCCTCTTTTCCTTCAATCCTTGTGCATCCATATCCTCTACCAGTTCCCATACCTTATTGGCCTTCTCCGCCAATTTGATGATGGCCTTGTAAGCTTCCTCCTTAGTTGGCTTGCCCTTTTTCAGTGTCATTGTCCTCCGTTCTTGCTACTGTTCCTACCACTAACAAACTGCTGCAAAAGAAAATGCACATGTTAATAAATCTGGGTCTCCGGGCTGCCATTCACTATGGGTGCCCGGGAGCCCCATCCCTTCTCCTGGTCTTCCATGCACTGTGACTTGGTTCCTTCCTCCATGTTTATAACTCTCTTTGTCATTTTCTGAGCTCACAATGTGCACCCCCTTTTGGTCCCCCCCCAGGCATGGCGACACCTTCTCCCACATTCTTAAAGGCCCACGAGTCCAGCCACGTGGCCTACCCCTCTGTTGTGTGTGTGTGTTTTTTTTATATCTATATCCACATCCTGGTTATTATGCATACTATTCATTATTATGATTATTATTGTTTTAATATATCCTTCCACCTTAGGTTCTGGGCCTCTGCAGCTCCCCAACACATGGCTGTGTCCAAGATGGTGGCCTCATGTGCCTTTTGGACTTACTTCCTCCCTTGAACCCTTTTTGCCATCCCTGTAGTGCCGAAAAATCATTTTACTATTTTTTTTTTTATTATTATTATTATTCTTTTCATCTCCTTCTGTTTGCCCCTTGTGTTGTTTGTGCCCTTCCTGGGCCTTGAGCCCTTTCAACCCCCCGCCATGCAGCCTGCAGTGTCCTTCTGGCTGTTTCCTGGCCTGCTGTACACATGACCTGCTCCCACATTCAGCTTGAGCCCCCCGTTGGGCTTGTTGCATTGCTTTGTCCCAAAATTATTTTTTTTTTTGATTTTAGAAACAACTGTAACATGAAAAATCCCCCCAAAATGAAAGAATAGTGTACCTGAGCAGCCATGGAAAGTTAAATGAGAAGCCCACTTTAAATCTGCCTTGCAACCTCCTCGGTCGTCTACTCTCCCCACCCTCCTCATTCCAAGTTGCTGCCTGCTTGTGCTGCCCTTCTCTCATGGCCTCACGGAGAAAACCATTGCATGCACAGGCCCTTCTCCACCCTGTTGGGCCCCACAGTCCCTGCAATGCAGAAACCTCCTCCCCATTCTCCTTTTCCCATGTTTGTTAACCCTCTGGCCATTTTCAGCCCTTTGTTCCTTTTGTCTGCCTCTCCCTGGGCCTACCTGCCCATGCGGTGTCCTTCACCCCCCCCACACTCCCGCTATGCTTGTGGTAGCTTGAAACCCCTGCAGTGTCCCTGTTTTGCATGCATTCCAAAGCTGGTCTGTTTTTTGGTTTTTCTTAATTGCGTTCCTCTCCAGATACTATAGTGGAGCAATGTCACAGACTGTGCCACAACGTGTCCTATTCCTAGCTCCCTTTCAAGTCTGTGAATGCCATCTCCCTTCCAGTAGCACCTTCTCCCCCAGTGTCTTCTGCTCCCCCTCCCACCAGAAAAATACCCTTGTTTTGCTGCAGCTGTTTGTCCCAGCCCCCACCCCTGCAAACTTGTCTCCTTTCTCCCGCCCGCTCATCCATGGGCCTCCTAGAGCGCATGGACTCTTCAGCTAAGACACCCATGGACAGTGAATAGCTTGCACATTGCGAGAACCAGCAGGAGAACTGGCACTCTAAGTGCACATGGCTGTTAAGCTCCACGCTAACACACAAAGGCAAATAATATCCTTGCAGTGGGGTCTTGAATGCAGCCCTTTGCCAAGCTGTGTCACATTCTCTTCTTATACGGAAGCACTCACTCTACATCCAGCATTCCTCCCCTGCCTATTTGGATAAAAGACCCCCAGTTTTCCCCAAACTCTGCCCATTCAAGAGCTTACCTGTCACTTGGAGATCCAATCAAGTTCTTTTGTCCTCACCAGCACCAGCTCCTGATCCTATGGTCCTTGTTGCAGTTTTAATCCTGTTTTTTTTTTTTTGCTTGTTTGTTTTTTAAATATTACCAGCTCTTTGGTTTACTAAGCCAGCAAGTGGTACCAGGTTTGATACTGGGTAATTTAAATTAGCCCTGAAATAATTCTCTGATCTGATGTGCTGCTCCCAGCTTTTTTAACAACTGAAGAGCAGCAAACTAAAAGTGGTCTCTTCCTCCCCTACAGCCCCTTAAAAGGCCAGCATAGCCCCTCCTTTTCTTGTTTGTCTTGGCCAATTGTTTGTTTCTCCAGACCCGTTCTTAGCTCCACCCCCTCGTGATGTCACCCCTTTCCCCTTCTTTCTTCTGAGTCACCCTCTTAGCCCCTTCCCTTTCTTAGAGTTCTCCCTTCCCCCATATCTCCTTTCCTTTCCCTTTACCTCACATGTCCCTTCTTGGGTGGTCACCAGGACAATCTGGTCTGCCATTTAGAGACAAATTCCATTGTCCAATGACCCTAATTGAATAGCTAGAGAATGTGGTTCAAGTAGCTAATGTATACATTCTAGGACTACCCAAAAGAATAGTAAATGAGGACCTAATTGTTTTCTATTTATTTGATTACCTACCTGATCACCTCTCAGAGAGCCAGAGGAGGAGATGAAGGACTGTAATTGATGTTGCTAGCACTGGCCACTTCAGTAGAGCAAGCTGTGATTCTACTACCTGCAAGAAAATAGAGACCAGTTCAAGTGGATGGCTCTAAAATTCTCTTCTTCCTAAATTTATTGTTCACCACCTGCTATAAAGCATTTGATGGGGCCAAATGATGGGTTCAGGGGCTAGATATTCCCTACTTTCTCCAGTTTCCTGCCCATTGCTGCTTTTCAGTTTGGAGGGAAGATTACATGTACACTAAATCCAAAGATGCAAGGATCTATGAAGGCAAAAATTAAGAGAGGCTGAAAGGATCGGTGGGGGCAATGAGCACTTCGGCAAAGGAGAGGACTGAATATTTACAGATGCTATTGGCTTCAGTGTTCTGCTACATTGCATTATAAAAAGACAATGCCCCTCTCAACTTGGTTTGTATAGATCACTGTAAGACCCCGCCTAGAGTATTGTGTTTGGTCCTGTAGACCACATTTCCAGAAGGACATAGACAGAATGGATGCTGTCCAGAAGAGGGCAACTAAAATGGTGCAGTGTCTACATCAAAAGCCCTATGAGGAGAGACTAAAGTATCTCAACATGTACACCCTGGAAGAGAGGAAGAAAACGGGGAACATGATAGAGACCTTTACATACTGTACCTCAGATGGGTTAATAAGGCACAGGACGGAAGTATTTTTCAGAAGAAAAAGTACTCAAGAACAAGGGGACATGCTATGAAGCTAGAGAGGGTAGATTCATGAGAGATGTTAGGAAGTACTTCTTCACAGAAGGAGTGGTGGATTCATGGAACAACTTTCCAGCTGTGGTGGTGGGGGTGAAGACAGCAGCAGGGTTTAAGAATGCATTGGATACTCACAAGGAAATCATAGTGGAAAAGAAGTGGGGGGACAGAAGAAGAGCTGTAGATTGGGCACGATCTGCGGAAATAGTGTAGGTGGGGAAAAAAGGGCAGACTGGGTGATCCAAGCAGTACTTATCTGCAGGCAAATTCTATGTTTCTATGTTTTCTTTTGACTTAAAAATGTGTACTCTTGTAACAGTACTGTTTCAGACTATATTTCTTTAAGGGCGACCACTTGGGTAAACTCGAACATCAAAAGGTTTTATGCAATAAAATTGGGATATATATGTGTTCTCAATGTGAAATGGGGCCTATTCTTGATTACATTGGTGAAATGACTGAGTAAATGGGAAATCTTGTCTTTTTATATATGTCTGTGTATCTGTTTTTGCTGATAAATTGAGACGCAGTTATCAAATGTTACAAGTGTTTACTTCACAGAGTTATGTCTGTATTAGGATGAGTAAACTGGTTCTGCCACACTTCTGACCCCCCCTTCCCGGAATGGGCCAACTCAGCTCTGACCAGGAAAACTGAGTATTTCATGGTTCAACCCAAGTTACTGAGTTGGCCCAGTTTGGAAGTGAGGCTTGGTCTGGAAACAACACTCCCACTAGCAGTACTGCATGCAAGTCACTAAAGAAGGCATGGCAGGGTGCAAAAATAAAATAAAAAAAGCATTTTCTTTTTCGATCTCTAACAAATACTCCAGAGTCCCTGGACCATCACATGACCAACAAGGACAAACACTCATGATACTGAGGCACTGAAGGAAGCCAACAATGAAGGTCTCTGTTCTCTGATTGGCTCATGTTCTAGCCAATCCTGTGTGTCTGCCATCACAGGGCACCCATAGGAAACAGTGTATCGAGCGCATCTGGGATATGCATTGAAAGGAGACAGTTTTGTGTGTGTGTGTGTGTGTGTGTGTGTAGAGAAATTCAAAAACAAAAACCAAAAAAAACAGCAAAAACAAAACAGTGTTTTCATTTTCTTCTATCCTTAGTCAGAAAGAAAGTGAGAGGGAGAATAGAGAGACCAAGAAATACAACAACAGAATGCAGATGTTGCAGCAGAGTGCTCTGTAAAAAAAATTGTTTAAGAGACAGAAGAGAGTAGAGAGAGAGAGAGAGACCAGTGAATTCAAAAACAGACAACAGTAGAGTGTAAAGTAGACAACATCGGAGTTCCGACGTTGCAGACTCCACAGTAAAAAAAAGAAACACCTGTTTTTCGTTACTCAAAGAGAGGAGAGTGAGAGTAGAGAGAGAGAGAGAGACAGACCAGTGAATTCAACATTGGACAACAGTGGAGTGCAGAAAAAAGTATTAAGTGGAACAGAGTCAGACAGGACAGGAGGACTCTATCTGAAGCTCATAGTGCCTCAATAATTTTGAGGGGGGTTATTGAGCCATATAGATTTTGAAGTGGGGTTTCACTCATGTCTCAGACTCTGTGTTGCCCATCTTTGTGCCCGAACTACTTCTAGGCCATACTTCCATAGCATAGACTCTTTGTTGCCCATCTCTGTGTCTGGCCCTGAACTACCACCAGGTCATCTCTGTGCTACTGAAAGTTCATACTTCCATAGACTCTGTGTTGCCCATATCTATGCTTGGACTACTACTAGGTCATAGTGCCATATAGATTGTAAAGGGCGAGGGTCATGTCTCAGACTCTGTGTTGCCCATCTCTGCGCCTGAACTACTTCTAAGTCATATTCATTGTTCTCTGAGCTGGAGTTGAAATAAATGATTTATTTTCACTCCAGGTCCCTACCAACAAAAAGAAAGTAATTTTTTATACCCACTGGTATTATTCTTTATATGTCCGGCAGTCAAGTTTGGAGGTTAGACTAATGAGCTGTGAATGAGTTTGATATGTCTAGCAGACCGGGGTTTGATCTCACAACCTCCTCTTGCATATTGTTTGACACTGAGCAAGTCACTTAACCTTCCCATTCCTCCCAGGCTATCTATGATAACAGGTGCTCTAGCTAGTGGGCCCTACCCAGTAACCAAAGAATGCATACACACACACACATATATATATATATATATGTGTGTGTGTGTGTGTGTGTATTATAGAGGCACAGTCGTGCCTCTGTAGTTATGGTTGAGTAACATGTTTAATGTTAATCCTCAAATTTTGCACTTTAATAACTTTTCAACAAATTAATGGATTTGCATAAAATTTGGTATGCACTGTCCTGTAGGGTAGATATCTTGATGTGGCAAGTTTTGTTTTGGTCAGATGCACAGATTCTGAGATCTGGATAGTGAAAAAAAACAAGAAGTCCTGCTTTTTTGCAGTTGTTCCTCCTCACCTTGTGGCCAGATGGTGTGGAATTGTAGCATGATTTTTGTAGAGTAGTAAGAACTTTGGTAGCAGAACAGACAGTGACAATTTGGTGCAATAATATTAATCTGTTGCACAGTGATTAAGTTTTTAAGTTCCCATTATTTCCTATGAAAAGTTTGTTTTTCAGGATAGCTGTATTTTTTGAGAAAAAGAATTTGATCTCGTGAAAGCATTTCTTTTTCATGAGACCTGAAATCCTTTTCCGTAAGGAAGAAATCCTTTTTTGAGAGCCGCCATCTTGTTTTTTGTTTTCATCAAGTAAGAAATCTGTGAAATATAAATGATTTTTAAAAAAAAAACAAACACCAGAATCTAGCTAAGCTGTCTTTGTTTAGCTAGATTCTGACCTTTGATTTTTAAAATAATGGCCAGAAATACCTTTTCAGGTAACCCAAAATCTCAGATGCCCAGCTTAACAGAGAAGCCTTCAGCTGTAGCTCCACAGCCCCATTTTCCCTGGTGTCTAGTGGAAACCCTCACTCCCTGATCACTGTCCCACCCCATTCCCTACACCCTACTCAACTTGAAACTCCTGCTTAATGCAAAAAAAGGCTAAGGCCATGATTTTCTCTCCATTGGCCCCCCTCATCTCACAAAAAAACCCACAGATAAAGTTCCTCACATAAGCACCTTTTTGGGAGAAGCCCCAGAGTTTGTGGAACAATTCAAATACCTAGGAGTCTGGATTGACTATAAATTGTCCTTCAATGATCACATTGAAGAACTCACTAAGAAACTGCATTAAAGGCTTGGTATTTTCTTTAGGATTAAGCACTCACTAACCCAGGAGGCTTGTAAACTCCTAGTCCAAGTTACCTTCTTGCCTTTTCTAGACTATGTAGACTTCCTATATGGCCATAGTACTAGCACAGCTCTCTCCAAACTTGATACCCTATACCACAGAGCCCTGAGGTTCATTTTGTATGCCCCCTATGACACGCACCACTGCATCCTCTACTCTTCCATAGGCTGGAGCTCCCTTAATTCAGGAGGCAAAAGAATGCTATTCTATGGACATATAAGGCAATCACTCATAAATTACCTCAGTAACTCACAAGCTGCCTAACTCCCTGCATCCCGAGTGCCTATTTTCTCAGACATCTTACCATCTTATCTCTGGCTATCCCTAAAGTTAAAACAGGCTTTGGTAGAGCCTCAATATTCTTCACTCTTCCTACGCTGAGGAATAAGATCCAGAAAACCTTAAGGCTCACTTTCCATGTCATGTTCTCCCTCTTCAAATCCTTGTTCCGAGAACCTTCTCCAAGGTATGCTATTGCTTCAAGTCAAGCTCTTAACATCACAATTTGTTAATGCCATAAATTATGGACTTAAACCTCAACCATTGCCTGAGGTGTCATTTGAGTCCTCCCTTCTGTCATTGTCCAAATCAAGGTCCCAACATCATGATCTGTCTTTGCTTCAAATATTGCACATAAACCCCAACCATTGCCTGTGGCATCTGTCATGTTTCTCCCTTAGAACAGTCCTTCCTCCTTAGGCCATCATGTCCAACTGTCTCCTATCTCATCTGACCTTCACTCCCTATACCCCCCATCCCTTCCCACCATACTTGCCAGGCCATGCCTACAGTACTTATCAAAGAACTCTTACATCTCAATCTTCTTTGCACTTTGACACTGGAAGAACTGCCACCCCTGCTCACTATGACTCCTCCAATGATGTTTGCTGTATAAACTTTAACTCATTATCTTACATCCATATATCTGTAGTTATACAATTGTATTAAATGACACTACCTCCTGTTAAACCTATTGCTATGTTCTGGTGGAAGCAACTTGTTACATGTGATGGTTATTTGTTATTATGTTGTTATTATTACTATGTAATTCTTATGTACGTTCACTCAACCTGCTATGTCTTAACTCTGTTGGCAATTGTTTTGCCCAAGGTCCATCTTGTAAATGAGCTTGTCTCAATGATGTTCCACCTGGCAAAATAAAGATTTTGATTGATTGATTGATTCCCTGGTTTCTAGTGCCCCCCCACCCTCCGATCACTGTCCCCTGCTTGCTTTTATATTTAATTGCCTGCAGACAGACATGGAACACCCCACAACCAGCACCAGTCCAACAGTAAGTCAAAGTGAGTCAGGATCATGATTGCTTTGTGACAACCCAGAGACTGCAGGGTCAGAAGAACACTTGGGTCTGCTGGGACAGTGGGACTGTTTCGGGAGTCTCATTTGGTCAGACACCTTCAGGGGATCAACATTCTGAGATGATGACAGATGATACAAAAAACTTCAAAATCAGATTGCTGTGAAGACAGACTCATGCGCTAAACTACATATAGTAATATAACATCGGTATCGGTACTACCCATTCTCTGCATCATGCATCCTCCACTCTGCTACCCCCCCAACTGCCACCTGCGCTCCAACCAATATTATGTTATGTGTTTTTTTTTATTTATAAAACTTTAGGCTCGACTCAGCTCAGGCAGACTCATCAGCAACACACTGCAGCTAGTTTTTAATTTTTTTTAATTTTACCAACCTAAGTTGCAGGTTGTCACTTGTGTAGTGCCAGCACAGCCCTGCTTCTTCAGTTGTGGGTGCAATTCTGCAGCAGCTCTTGACTTCTTTCATTGTATATGGGTGGGGCTCACTCTCGAGTCAGGATTAGGACAACAAGAAAAGAAATTAAGAAAATTAAATTAATGACCACACAGCAAAATGAGAGAGATAAAAGATGTTGATGAATTTTAAGTTCCACTTCCATCGTGCTCTGCCTAATTCCAACACCAGGATGCCCACCACCGGATGACCCCCTTCCCTGCAGCCTGTTGCTTTATTGATGTGTCAACATCGGGGGACTGAATCACTGTGTCAGCATTTAACCCCCCCCAGCTGTGTGGGACACTGGGGAACCAACCAGCATAACACCATCTGGTATGTTGTGCTCCATGATATATTCATGGACTGCCTTCTTTTCTGCGAGAGGTCTCTCACACATGTAAAATACTGAGTCCCATCTTGTCGGGACATCTTGTTTCAGTTGCTGTATTGCTGGCAAGTCATTTTTTTTCTGGAGGTCAGTCAAGATACCAAGTGATTTTATAGAGTGACTGAAATGGCTACAGATTATCTTTGCAGCTCCCACCAGTGTTACTATACAGTTGTCACTGGACATGAAGCTAGTACTAACAGACTGAATGAGTGTGCATAGGATAGAATGTGAGAAAACCACCATGTTTCAATGCACTAACAATATTGGCACCATTGTCTCACAACACAAATCCAGTATTGAGTCCTCAGGGCTCTAACCACTCAAATATTTTGTCATGCAACTCTTCCAAAATATTGTCAGCAGTGTGATGCTTGCCAAACATGTTATCCCAAAGAGCTGCCATTCTCTGTCTTCCTTCCTGTACAGTGCTGTTTGTGGTGATGTTTGAAGATGACTGTGACACCCAATGTGCAGTGATGCACATACAGTCAGTGGTTTGAGAACTCATCCACATGTCTGTGCTCAAGTACACAGCACCACATTCAGTTTCTTTAACAGCCAATGTTATTCTACTATGCATACATTCATAGTTGTACATTTTAGGAACAGCCATATTTGCAAAATATTTATAGCTTGGTATGTTGTAAATTACGTGGAGCAAATTATTTTGAAAAAGGCTCTAAAACCTTCATTCTCCACCAGAGTTGCAGGACCACGGCAATACATTCAGCTATTAACTGATTCATTTTTAATGTTATTTGATTGATATGATCTACTGTAGGCATAAATTCAGCTATTAACTGATGCATTTATAATGTTACTTGATATGATCTACTGTGGGCATAAATTAATTAGCTATTAACTGATTAATTTTTAATGTTACTTGATGTGATCTACTGTAGTTAGCTCTTTGTTCAAGCATCGTAGTAATGGTCTGCTGATTAGATTGTTCAGGGGGGCAAAAACCACAGGACTGCAGTGGCAAAGCTGTAGATGTCCAAATACTTTTTTCAGTGAAGTTGCAATTTTTTTTTTCTGCTATGTCTCTCAGTCTCTTCACCATCACTATTCTCTGCAGGACTACAATATTTTCATCACAGATATTTTCCCTTGCTCAGGACAGCTGCCCACCTGAATGGTTAGGTGTACTCCTTGCAAATGCCTTTTTAGTGATGTTGTCCCGAACTGGCCTTTCACTTTCCCCCTGCTAACTTTTCACTGACAAAGGTGCAGACAGCACAATTTTCATTTTGGGGGCTTACGAGAACATAGCTTCGCACAATTGAGGTGGAACATTTTGTTGTCATGCCAGGAAGGAACTGCAGCACTTTTGGTGGCTGGTGTTTCTGACCCTGATTCATGCACACTGTGGCTGTCCCCAGAAGAGCTACTAAGATTGCTATTGAGTTTTTTTCCACTACTGGCTATGGCTAGCGGTGGTGCTTGTATATGTGTTTTTATTTTTGTTTTTCCTTTTTGGGTTCAGGAACCCAGGTGGCATCCTCTACGTCATTGGTATCACATTCTGATTCATCACCTTTGGAAGAGCATAATTGTGATGCATCATGATATTTATCGTGATCTTTTTCTTATTCTTGACTCTTATACATTTACAACATCTTCATCACCTTTGGAAGAGCATATAACTGTGATGCATTGCGATCGTGATCTTATTCTTGTTCTTGATTCTTTTTGCATTTAAAAAGTCTTTATTAGAAGCACTGCTTTCTGATGAAGAATCCTGATTTGCATGAGTGGCATATTGTGGAGTGCCATGTCTAGTGGTACTGGACGGATCCTTTTCCTTAATCATTGACTTTCTAGGTCTAACTGTTTTGGCTACCAGTTTTTGTGTTTTATCTTATTTTTCTGGCAATGCCGACAGTGCTGCATTACTTTGATCAGGGATTTACCAACATTCTTTTCTTTTTCTGGTTGTGTTGCTTCATTTTTATTAATGTATTAAGTATATTATCTGAAGCAGTGAATTTCCCTTTTTTTCTGAATTTCTTTTTGAGAAACAGTTTTATTGTTACGTGAAGTACTGATTTCAGCCATACTGCTGGTGTTGACCACATGTTCATGTTCCATAACAGATTCTGATTCTGAATCCATATTAGTTCAGATACTACTTATTTCATAGTATTAGTATAAATCTTAGAGAACCAATGCATTCCCATGACAAAGCTTGGAAGGAGTTTAATAAAACAGGAAAGGTGTTTGACTGGCAATCCTATCGACGATTGTGCAATGCTTGCAAAATCCAGGCCACAAAGGCAAAAGGATTTACCTCCACTCCCTACAGGAAAACAAATTGCCAACCCAAAGACTTTCAGGACCTAAATAAACTCCCTCCTTAAAGGAAAACTCCATGCTAAAATCAGAACAAGATATGTAGTAGTCTTTTTTTTCTGTGTTCTAACCAGTTTCCAGTGTTTTCTTTTCCCCTGGCTGTGAGAGATGTGTTTTCTAACTTTCCCTGTTTTATTGCCTTGGAGGTTGCCATTCTGGTTTCTTTTATGGCCTTTTATCCCAGATAGTCTTCCCAGAGTGCCCTTTGGTGTGATGTCTTATTGCCCCTGCAGGAAGCCAGTGTCTTGCTACAGGGTCTGTTACAGCTCTGCCACAGAGAAAACACTTCTTCCAGAGAAGACACACTGCTAGATTTTGGGTGAGTGTAATCATTATTATTTTTTGATATCAGTACCTTGTCCTGCTATGTTCTGCTGTGTGTGTTTATGTGTGTGTATATGTGTGTGTGTGTGTTTGAATCATGTCACTGTTTACACTTTTTCTCTCAGTCACTTTCAGTTTTTGCACCAGTACTAAGTAGCAAAAACTGAATGTCACCTTATAGGTTGTAACATAGCAGGACAAGGTACTAATATCAAAAAATAATAATGATTACACTCAACCAAAATCTTGCAGTGTGACTTCTCTGACAGAAGTGTTATCTTTGTGGTTGAGCTGTGACAGACCCTGCTAAATCTAAGGGCATAGCTACACCACTGTCACATGAGCCAGGGTGCATTGTAGGAGAAAGAAAGAAAGCCAATAAACCTATTTGTGATGGAGATCCCCAGGGGTTGTAAAACTACCATACAGCTAGCAGGATAATTTAGGAAAAACTCCTAATAACAGACAGAGGGAAGGACACATTAGGACTTGACATACATATCAAAATACTCTACATAACATATGTTTTTGCACATTGTGGGTGGACTTCTCCTTTAAAGGAAGGACAGAAACATTCCCCAGTCCATGGTCGCAAATGGTGCCACACTATCGAGACCCACAGACATAGCTACTGGTATAAACCACTTTTTCATGACCTGAACAAATATTAAAAAGACCTGCCTCCTGTCCCAGCTGACTCAACATCGCCTGACCCTGACTGTACCCTCCACACCTTCCACCTAAAACTGGCCACTGAGACTGCTCTGGTTCGGGTGCTCAATGATCTCCTGATGGTAAGAGATTGTAGAAACCGCTCCATCTTGGTTCTCCTAGATCTCTCCTCAGCCTTTGACACTGTAGACCATGGGATGCTGCTAGATTTTTTTTTTTTAGTTTGTTGACTGGGTAAGTGCACTAGACAAATCCTCCTATTTTCAGGCATGACCAGGGGAGGGGGATACAGATGAATGCCAACTGACCTTGAACCAGATTAAGCTGTTGGTGGTATTTTTAGTGAATGAGGGAAATTTGACCAGGACAACTCTTTTCGATAAGTGCCATGGGATCTTTAACATCCACCTGAACTACTACCAATCCAGGAAGATGGGGCCTCGGTTTAACATCTCATCCCAAAGATGGCACCTGAGAAGTGCAGCACCCCTCTCATGCTGCACTACAGTGTCAGTACTGGAATATTAACCCAAATGCCAGATGTGGGAACTGAACCCACAGCCCTCTGATCTCCCCGGCCTCAGAGGCGAGTGTGCTACCTACTTAGCCACTGACACTGCAATGTCAGTGCAATTGCCTGAGGTCCATCTGTGGCCTGACAAGTACAATACTCAGATGGTTTTCTTCTTTTCTTGCTGGAAGAACACAGAGTGGGGTGTCTGGGGACTTTTCCTCTGATCCTTTCTCTCTATCTTGTGGGGTTTCTCAGGGTTCGGTGCTGTCCCCATGTTGTTTGCAGTGTATAGGCTACCCCTTGGAGACATTGTAAGATGGTATGGGCTGCGGTTTTACTGCTATGCTGATGATACTCAGCTATACCTGTCTTTTTTCTCCCGACCAGGTTAGTGCGCTCTCAGTGTTTAACAACTGACTAGTCAAAATCCAAGACTGGATAAATTCAAACTGGTTGAAATTGAATGCAGGAAAGACAGGTTATGGTGGTGGACCTAGGTCACAGGATAGAGAGGTTAAGGATTGATTGGCCCTCTGGAATATATCTGGGGGGTGAGCAGATCCTTACCTCTGAATGGGTGCGCAACCTTGGAGTCGTGCTTGTTGATGGGCTGACCCTTCGTCATCAGGTGTCAGCAGTCAGAAAATCAGCATTTTACCATCTTTGGGATATTGCCAGGGTCAAGCACCTTGTTCTGGCCAGTGATCTGCCGATATTGGTCCACATCTTTGTGATCTCTTGGCTTAACTACTGCAACTCCCATTATCTAGGGCTTCCTGGGGTTGACATCCACTGCTTGCAGCTAGTGCAGAATGCTGCTGCTCATTTATTGTCAGGGGTATCAAGGAGTTCGCATATTACCCCTGTGCTGCACAATCTGCACTGGCTGCCGATTCAGTGTCAGATGACCTTTAAGGTAGTCCTGTTGACCTACAAAGCCCTACATGGTCTTGGTCCTGAATATTTGAAAGAGCTCCTGATTCCTTATAGCCCTGTGTGACAGCTCCGCTCAGCTGTTGAGGGGTTGCTAGAGATTCTGAGGGTTATTTTGAAATCTTTTGGGGCCCGTGCTTTTGAGGCCCCTACCCTTTGGAATTCTCTGCCCTGTCAGCTTTGGGAGTGCACAACCATTGTGGGCTTTAAGCAGGCACTGAAAACTTTTTTGTGGGCATTGGCATTCCCAGAAATATAATGGATTTTATTGTTTTATTTATTGCAGTGTTTGATGATTATGTTTATACTGTAAGGTGCCTTGATACTTGAAAGGTGCCCTATAAAGAAAGTTTATTGTTATTATTATAGTAGTTCAGGCACAAAGATGGGTAACACAGAGTCTGAGACATGACCCCCCTTCAAAATCTGTACTGCACTCTGGCTGACACACAAGACTGGCAAGAACAACAATCAAACAAAAAATAACCTAAATGGTTGGCTCCTTTCAGTTCCCCAGTATCATGAGTATTGCCTTTAATACAGTTTGTTGGTCTCATGTGGGTCTAGGGAGTGCGCAGTAAGAGTGTTCTATGTTTATTTTTCATTGCTGTTGGCTGGTTGCTGACCTTGATGACATGAAATGACAGACATGAAAGTTTTTTTTTTAAAGTTAATTTTTTTTAACAGAGGGATCTAAAAGAATAATATTGATGCATTTCTTTTATTCAAATAGACTAAAAATAGGTTTACAATTCACCAGAGTAAATCAGAACCTTTTTGAAATAATTCAGAGTTGGAATCAGAACTGGGTCACAGCTGGCCTGCCCATCCCTAGTCTACATGTTATATAAAGTTTGTGGTATGTAGTTTTTTTTTTATGGTTAGGTGAAGAGGTTATCTCAACAATGCAGTGTATTTTCATGGTAACAGGATGAGGAACATGTAAGGTGGTGCTGGCCATCCACACCACACGTCTGAGTTAAAATGGCACTTTATAGCTGAGGGTACTAGACTGCAGTTATGGGAGGGAGATGTCTCCCACCATATCTTTACACATACTAATGTGGTAGGTAGCTTACATGATGTAATGTGCCACTCAACTGACAAGAAATATACAATGAGCAGAATGGTTAACTGTCTGTTACCTGTTACCAGAGCTGTACACTATGCTGAAGATGGTGTCTGACCAGTGATCTGTACAGGAGAATAGTGATAAGTTTTAGTCTGCTTACAAAGTTTCTTTTGATGCACGACATGATTTTATTTGATTTGTTAGCAGGTGCCCTACATGGTTGGCCCCATTAAAGGTTACTACTGAGCATCACTGCCTGATCATTTATCTACTGATTTTTCTTTTTCAAATGGATTTTATTCAAATATTTCTCATAAGACTGTTACATGTGTGCATTATGGCAACAAGACATATAACAAAAATCTAGGATAGGGTACAAATTCAATTGGAGTACAAATTTCTTACGTATTTACACAACTCATTTTTGTGACTTGTTTAAAATTGAATTTTTACTTCTAATCCCTCTCCCTGTCCCTCAACCCCCCCCCCACAAAAATATAAGTAACAACAGTTCTAACCCATTACCTGCCCTGTGGTAATTCTATTGAAGGGCATCCTAAGCCTAACTGACAGAGAAAGAAGAACACTTAGACTGGGATATTCAAAAGGGTTGCACATGGTGCAACACAGATGCACCATGCGCAACCCACTGATGCTCCCTGGCATGATATTCAAAAGGGGAAACTGCACGGCACAAATCCCGATGCACCAGGGTGCATCAGTAATGTAAGCAGCACAAGTGGGGGGGCGTGACCATGCATATTCCGCACATCCTGATATTCAGCCCGGGATATGCTGAGCAGATGCAGGTGCAACCCCTACTTGTGCCGCACACAGTTGAGCCTAAAAAATAGGAGCAACTGCTGGACACTCACAGGTGAGCTGCCGTATTGCAGGATGCAACATGGCAGCTGCCAGCTGTGGGTGGCCACCCAGGCTCCGACTGCACCCTCCGTCATGGTGGTACCACCCCAATGTCCGATCGCGGGCATAGGTATATAATTGTAGTGTCCAATATCCCTGGTGGTCCAGTGGACTGCTTCCAGCCCGATCGCGGGCATAAGTAAGTTTAAAAACATGTTCAATATCCCTGGTGGTCCAGTGGACCACTTCCAGCCTGATCATGAGTATTAGTACATTTAAAACATCCTCATTTATCCCTGGTGGTCCAGCAGTACCCCTCCCCACCCGCCCACTGAGCCCCACCACCCTGCTCCCCCGGCCAGCAGTGAGTGGCAGCTCCCCACCCACAAGCTGCCCGTCCACCAACTGACTGACTGCATACAGTATGGCTGTATGCCCATTGGCCCACTCATGCAGACCATACCGTACTACACAGTCCTGATATGTGAATGGATCCATTCATATGTAGGTACTTGTACTACAATCACGGTCTGCACACTGATTGGCCCATGCTGTGGACCAATGGGCGTGACGTGCATTGTGCTGCAGTCAGTCGGTGGCAGCTGGGCAGCTTGTGGTGGGAGTCGCTCGTCACCTGACTGGGAAGCAGGATGGCGGGCTCAGTGGGCAGGTGGGGATGGGGGTACCGCTGGGCCACTAGAGATAAATCAGGATGTTTTAAATGTACTAATGCCCATGATTAGTCTGGAAGCAGTCCACTGGACCACCAGGGATGTTGGACGTGCTTTTAAACATACTTATGCCCGTGATTGGGCCGGAAGCTGTCCACTGGACCACCAGGGATATTGGATGGTTTTGAATTATACTCATGCCCGCGATCAGGTATTGGGCACTTTGCTGCATTGTGCAGGGGGCGCAGTCCCCGACGGCTGCAGCCTGGCAGGGTGCCAGGCACAAGTCGCAGGGAATCGGTGCGTCTGCATGCAAATGGGGCCATAATGACATGCTAATGGCCCCAGTTGCACCTTGCATGCATTATGACCCCATTTGCATATCCACCACTGAATATCGGGGCTCCTGCACCTAGCACAACTGCAGTTGTGCTGGCGCATCCCCCCTGCTCCACTCTTTCCACTTGTGCTGGTGCAGTGCCACTGCACCATGCGCAGTGTGGGTGGCCATGTTGCAATATTCAATGGTGCTGAGCCATGCTGCAGCTCCATTGAATATCGCCCAGTCCATGCCCTGGCCCATCCCAGTTGTGCTGCACCATGCTTGTGCCCCTGCCAGGCACATTTCTGAATATCCCACCTTTAGAGTTTGTCTGTAATCAATATAAAAAAGAAGCTGCCCCACCTGACGTCAAAAGGACCTAGGGGTAACACAGATCAGTCTCCGTGGACAGCCAGATTCATAAAAAACGTTTGAGATGGTGATGAGAAAGGAGGCAAAAACATTCATTAGTAGGTAACACTCACATTATGCATCACTGCAGCAGCTCAGCTAACTGATCTAAGACTGAGCTATTAAAGACTTTTCAATATAAGAAAAATAAGGCAGCCATCTAGCTTCCACTTTTTCTGTTGTGTGCCTCAACTTGGCAGTCATCCATTCCATAACCAGAATTGGTTTTCAATTTTTTATCCACCCTCTTGTTGTAAGAGGGGGTTGTTGAAGCCACCTTGGAGTTATGGCCTTTATTGCAGCTGCAACTAAAACAGAGTATTATGTACCTTTTACTCTTAGTTTTTACACTCACTGGAGGGAGGCCCCACACCATGTTTTGACTCTCTTTTGGGAGTTTAATCTCCAGAATGTCCCCAACTCCCTTAGCTACCTCCTCCCAGTATTGAACTAATTCTGGACATCCCCAGAATGCATGTTCATGAGTATCCCACTGTTTGCAGTCTCTCCAACATTTATCAGATTGAGATACATTAAAGTTAACAGTGATCACTGGAGTTCTGAAGAACCTATTAATTACTTAGCGGTGGTTTTCCTGCCACCAATTAGAGGCCATGGTCCTCTGTGCCAGGCATCAAAATAGATTCCATTTTTTGTCCTCCAGATCCCCTCTGCTTCAGTTTCCCACTTTTGCTGCACTACTCTCCTTTGTATGGTAGTTTTCGAGTGGTGTGTTATGAGTCATTGAAACTAAATGTTCCATCTGTGTTTGTCCTTGGAAGCTATCCACCAGTTGTCTCAGTGGGCCTAACTGTTCTCCCCACTTCTGTTTGGTCATATTCTCCATGAGATAATGCATAGCCTGCAAGTATCGTTAAGGTAGTATTTTGCTTTTATATTCTTTTTACTGAGATCTATCTCTTTGAACTTTTCAGTGTTGAAGTTCATCTGTTGTTTTTCAGCATGTTTCAAGAGGATTTCCAAATCACTCTGCATTTTCTTAATATGAGGATTATATGTAGCTATTGTTCCCATGTTTGGATCATCAGTCATTTAGGAAGCCCAGGCCTAGTGGTGCCACCATCATATCACTTATAAATATATTGAACATTACTGGCCCCAACAGTGATCCTTGGCAGACTACATTGGTCACTCATTGCCAAGGAGATAGATGACTATTTATTATAACCCTTTGTTTCCTGTCCTACAAACAGTTTTTATTCAATTACATTGCACAGCCAGGTATGCTTAGAGTCTTCATTTTTTTGAAACAGTCTTCTGTGCAGCATAGTGTTAAAGGCTTAACTGAAGCATAGCAAGGCATACTATTTAGATAAATTTTGGTACTGTATTATGAACTTGTTGGAATTATTTTTATTGCAAAAAAAGGTAAAAACAATTTAATACAAAAAATAGCCTATAAAATGTCAGTAACTGTAAATCATGACTATGAGACAGTACTTAGCATCAAATAAAGACTGTGTTCCCTTACACAGTGCAGTAGTATTCTTCACATACACAGTACCAAATCTCACCAAATGTGATACTGTATATCTTTTTGTTACACAAATCAATAGCATTAAACTGATTAATCTTAGTGTAACATCCCAGAAAAGTAATATGTTCATTCATACTGTCTATTGTGTTGTTGACACCTTTACTGTTTCAACAACTGTTATACTATACTTCCAATTGCTTTTTGTATATTCTGAAGTAATCAAACATTTATGATGTTATATAAAGCAAAGTTTATTACCAGCAAAGACTTTTATAGCTATGTGCAGGAGAGGAGCTGTGACTACAAGAATGCATAATAATACAAAGAGATAATACGAAAGACTGAGCGCTCTGGAAAGGAACTAATTAAAGCTACTTCTAATTGTTCAATACTTCAGGTTTTCTAATTAACCATGGTATATGCACTGCTTAATTTGTAGTTAAAATATAGAAATAGGAACAACAAAGTCAGCTATAGCAAATGTAATCTCTCTACAGCAAATCTTAAAGTCATTAAATGCTTAGGTGGGGTGCAAGATAAATCCCCATGGCCTATTAGTAAAACTTGAAAAGAATTACACACCCACACACTGATATTTTTAACAATCAGATGCTTGAAGATGCATTATTTGCACTCATTTATGCCAAAATGCACAGTGACCTAAACAGTATGGGCAACTGGGTATTCCAGTCTTGGTTTAATTTCTGGTGATCCTATCATTTTCTAATCACTAATCATCATCTCCATTAAGTATGGATTAATCAATTCCCCCCGTGTTAGACAACATTGCATCTATATTTATTTGCAAATGATTAGTGGAAGATTCAAAGTATGCTAACTTATTGTATGTGCTGTATTGTACTTGATTCTCAAGAGTATGAGTGTAAGTGAAACACTGCATCATGCAGAACAACAAAAGAAAATCTTATTCATCACAAACATCATTAGTCCCATGTATTCAAAATTAATCAAATGCATAAGTCCAGCACCAAGTCAATTGAACTCAAACAGCTGTAACCTAACTCTGTCTCTGTCTAAGATTCATTAGCTCAAATATTTTTATTGAAGTGGTTTTCTCCTGCTAAAGGTTATGGACTGTACAAAAATATTTTACCAAATCAAGCACTAGGCTACATTCCAAAGAAAAGACCTCCCACTGCAATGTAATCTGTGTGTGTGTGTGGGGTGTGGTAAGAAATGCCTCTGTGTTTCAAAACTGTCCAATCAGTATCAATTAGCCTGATAACTAGGATGTTAGAAACTGTGGCTTCAGCAATCCTACAAGCCTACAGTGCAACAAGCTATTTTCAAAAGCACTCCTGGCTCCTTCATCAAACTACAGCCACTGCTTACTTCCTAGTAGAGATCCAGCAACAGGGGTGAGTGTGTGGCATTTATCAGCATTGCAACTCTACCACAGGACAAGGACATCAACCTGCATCTTGGACATCCGTTGCAACTTTTCTACCTCTGCAGTGTTTCCAGACCAATTGAGAGGTTCAAGGATGGGTCTACAATCCCTTCTTTAGCTGACCTCTACTGTCAACCCTCCAAATTAAGGGCCATGCTCAAAGGACATCAACTTAAGGAGTCTGCCTGGAGTCTCCCTGGGATCAGCTGTTGGCTAGCCCTTTTGATCTGCACACAGTAAGTTCCAACTGCCTGTTTGTTCACTTGTGCTACTCAGGACCCTCTTATTAACTCATACTTGTGGTTACTCCCTACATGAATCACCCCTAAGTTATTGCCACTCATAGCCAAGCCACCTGATGCTGAATTCCTTGCTTGCCAAGCTGCTTATTGTTTGTATACTCAACATAACTTAGTTAAATATTACTCAGCCTATCACTGCAAACATTTGCCTTATGGGTTGCTCCCCATTAAAGATGCGCAAAGTTTTACTTCACTGGCAAAGTTGCTAAATTTGCCTTTGCTAATAGCTTTGAAAATTGCCTTCTTCTCCACTTTGCCCCTTTAAATTGAGTTTTACTGGTGAAAGGACACTTGTTCATGCATAATCAGGCAAAGTCAAAGAGAAGTTAAGGCAAAGCTGCAACTTCACCAGTGAATTTGCATAATTTCTCCTGAAAAAAGTGCTACTTCACCTGCCAAAAACTTCACAAAGTTCGCACTTCTCGAATGTGGCAAACATCGTGAATTATTCTGCTGAGTGAAGTTTGCCAACTTTACACATCTCCACTTCTTGTCTGGCTCACCCTCACCTCTGGCTTTTGACTTAGCCACCAGCTGCTGTTTACCTTGCTCGTACAGTTGCAGTTGCACTGGTTACTTGAATTCACATAGTCTAACCCCTGCATTTGAACTTGCTGTGCTGTATTTGCTCTGCTTAATTTAAATCATACACTTACCCCTGCATTTGACTTTGCTTATGTCTTGTATTTGCACTGCTTAGTCAATATTACTTACCCCAACACCTGCTTTGCATAAGTGTTGCTGTGCTTAACCTTATTCGGGTCATCCCTATACATAGTTTTCAGTGTAGACTCCACTGCTGCTCAGTAGTTTAGTACAATATGCCTACCTTGCAATATCTACCACATTAGTAGTCTTTTTTTGTACCATCTTACCAAGATGACTGTTGTGTACTGTTACACAGCTGTGGTTACTGTTTGCCATTTGTCTTTGCCTCCCTTCTTCATCATGACAGTATGTTCCTTGCACTCCTCTGCCTGCTCCATTTCCTCATCCTCCACCTACCCTCTCTACCTCCCTCTCCCATCCAACTCTCCCACCTTTCTTTCCTTCCCAGTTCCCTCCAACCTCTACCCACATCCACCCCCCTAATCTCATCCCTTCCCTCAACCTGGACTTTCTATCTGGAGTTTCTCCACTGTGCCCTCCTCTCCCCTCACTATCCCTCTTCTTCCTGCTCTCTTACCTGCTCCAAAGGTAGGAAGCCTCACTCCATCTTTCTCCTCATTTTTCTGCTCTGCTTCATGTATGTTGATGTAGAGATAATCTCTGGCCCCTTCCCATCCCTCCCTCCATCCCTCCCCCCTCCACAACTACCAAGAGTCTTAGCATTTACCATATGAATGCCATAAGCCAGCTTCCTATGTTCAACTTCTTCTCTGTTTGTGTTCAACCACAATCTCATGATGTCCTCTGTATTACTGAATCCTGGCTCTGCTCCAGGACTCCAGACTCCAGCATGACACTTCCTGATTATCATCTCTTCAGGCAGAATAGGGGAAAAACATGGAGGAGGCATTGCCACTTATGTCTGCAAGAGCTTCCCATCTACTATGACCATGAAGGAGGCCATACTCTCCTCAAAGAAATTTCTCCTAGTCAGGCTCTCTTTCCCCTCCTCTATACCTATACTCATTGGGGTTTTTTTCTCACTTATCCATGGTTGACTTCCTTTTCTCCATTACCTCTCCTTCCTCCACATGTGAACTCATCCCCCTTTGGGATTACAATGTAAATTTGCTTTCACCATACTCCAAATCTACCATTCGTAGGATTGAGTCCCTTAATTTGTACCAGAGTTTGGGAATATGCTTGACTTAATCCCTACTCCTCCAACTCTACACTCTTAGACTTGGTTCTAACGTCCCATCTCCACTGCACCGATGCAGCAGGTATACTGCCAGATTCATTCAATGACCACTGTCTGATGTTCTACATCAGCAATATTTGTCATCCCCTCTCCTTGTCAAAATACATCTGTTCCAGGTCTTTCTGATCATTTAATATTAAAGCTCTATTGACTGACTTCACTGCAACAGACTTATCAGCTGTTCACACTGCCTCTAAATGAACATGAACTTTACCTTATTCCACTGCAAACTCTCCTCTATCTGGGACAAGCATGCCCTTCCTCCAAGATATTCAGAATCAACAGTTTTATATCACCCCTGGATTACCTTTGAAATCATTCACTTGTGCAAGTCCTGTGATCTTGCCTTGGCCCACTATAAATTATCCCTCCCCTCTCCTGATCTCATCCTGTACAGATCCCTAAGCAACAACTGCATTACGGCTGTCTAGGCAATGAAATTGCATTATTTCAAAGCCATCCTCCAGAAAAATTTTTAACACCCCAGCTAAATTCTGGAACATTAACCGCTCCCTTTTCCACTCTCCTGCCCAGTCCACTCCCACAATCCTCATACTAAATGGTTCACCCAATGTTGGAATTGTACTTTATGAGCTTTGGGAGCCATGGGGCCCATATGGGTCCTATCTTTAAATTGATCCCCCTTCCCATTATAAGTCAATGACCGTGATGCATGAGCTATCAGGGCTTGCTTCAGAACTAGGTGGTCCATGCCCTGGAAAGCCCCCCTGTAATTCAAACACTAGTTCACCTGTGTCTGACACTACTTCTGTTGCTGCCGACTTCAAAGAGTTTTTCACAACCTGTGTCCTCCCTTCCTCTCCCCTCTTGGCTCTTCTTCTTCCCCTCTTGTTCCCTCTCGCCCACCCTTCACTGGGTTTTCACCATCCAGGAAACCTTGCTTGTCCTCTCCTTTCTCACTCACCAATGTTCAACCTTGGTGGTATGGAATTCAAACTCCCTCACCTCTCAGCTATTGACATTGTAGCTCCCCTTACTTACCTACTTAAACTCTCTTTCTCCCTTTGCACTGTTCCTCAAGCCTGAATATTTGCTGAGGTTATTTTCACTTCACAAATGGGGTGACCCCTCTTCCCCTGCCAACTTCCATCCTATCTTCCTTCTCCCCTTCCTCTCTAAGCTGCAAGAGAAACTAGTTCATTCTAGATTCTCAATTTCCTCTCATCCTCCAACTTCCTGTCACCCTTCCAGTCTGGTTCCCAGTAGCACAATTCCATTATATCCTCCTTGCTGCGTGTAACTGATTCCATCTTCTCCAGGATCTATAAGAGACACATAACAACTGCCATTTTCACCAACATAAACATAGCTTTCAATTCAGTGTCCCATCCACATCTCCTGGACAAGCTGAGCTCTGCTGGTCTCTCAGCTCCTGCTGCTGATTGAATACATTCCTACCTCATGGGCTGCCAGCAATCAGTGCAGATTGGAGGTGTCCTATCACATCCACTACTGATCCAAGCTGGGGTCCACTGGCTCCATCCTAGGTCCCTTCCTCTTTTTTATTTTCTTGAATCTCATCCCCTTTGCCTGTACCAACTCACATATCTACAGCTATGCAGATGGCACAATCATCTTCACCTCTGGTCCCTCCAATGTGGCTGTGGAAGACCTGCTCCAACAAGAGTTTATCAACATTCTGCACTCATTTCAATCCAACCTCTAAGGGTCCAATTCTAGAAGGGTGGTACAAGTTGCTGCCGAATGCAACTTGAACTACCTGCAACTGTGACATTGACCCCATGCCCTATTCTAGAAAGGGCAGGGTGTAATTGCGAGCTAAGTCCTGCAACTTATATGCAGCCAGGAATGCCAAACTGTGGGTGTACCTGTCAAGCATGTTGCAAGCTGCAACAGCAGGGTGGCACGGACAACCCCCTCACCTGTGCCCAACCCAGAGTCTCCAGCTGCATATGTGGCATATACCCCGGTAGTCCAGTGCACCCCATCTATGTACAAAGATGAAACCCTCTAATGCCCTGGTAGTCTAGTGGTCCTCTAAATTGTATAATAATATGTAAGATCCCCTGAATCCTTGGTAGTCTAGTGCCACTGTATAATAAGAAATATGAGCCTCATCTCCCTGGTAGTCTAGTGGCCCCCCATAAGCCATGCCAGCCCACCCTGCACCCCCCACGTGTCCCCAGCTGGTGACTGGCACAGCCCACCTCTCACCTCCATGGCCAGCTGCCGACTGAGATCTGTATGAGCGCTACTGGAAAGACATGCAGAATTTAATTTCTGAACTCATCTTTACATGTTGCAGGCCACTTTGTAGAATTGTGCATGTCACAGCTGCTGGCTAAGTTGCTACATGCACCATTCTACTTGGCACAACTGCTGTTACACCAGGTGTAACCCTTCTAGAATCTGGCCCTAAGAGTCAATACTAGAAAAACAGTGTCCAAGCCATTTGGTACCAGACAGAAACTGGCCAAACTCACTGTTGCCAATGTTTTCACCACTCTGGATGGCACACCTCTTGAAGCAGTTCAGTCCATCAAGTAACTAGGTGTGTGGCTTGACAGTAAACTGGACTTCTCAGCCTACATTGATGCCATCCATACAAAACTCTGTTCCAAGCTTTGTACTCAGTACAGCAATAAAGACTGCTTATCTCCCCCTGTCTGCAAGGGGCTTGTTACCAAAATGGTGCTCCCTGTCTTTGATTACATGGATGAGATCTATGGCACTGCCCCCTCCTCTTCCCTTGCCAGAGTAGATACTCTCTGTAACTCCTTCTGCCACTTTTCTGTAACCTCCCATACCCATAATTGCTTTCTCTGTTCCACCCAATTCATCCCCTCTCCACTCAAACATTGCCAGACTCACTGTACCTCTTTCATGTCAAAATAATGGTTTAATTCCCTTCCATCCTACCACTCATCTCTCCTCTCCCAATTACCCTGGCATCCTGTTCCCTACATTCTAGAGACTATTGCATTTTCACCACTCCTAACCCCCACAGTCTACCTTCTCCTAGTGACTTCCCTCACTCTGGAACCAACTTCCTTCCTCCTTCTAACCTCTCCTCATCCCCAGGCTCCCTCAGGTAACAGTTGACATTCCAACCACCCTTCACTTGTTCTTGTTGCCCTTCCTCCTAACACCTGTCTGGCCTGAGACTCTACCATCCTTGATATGCTTGATATGACAACTGGCAGGGTCCCTGCTTTCTGTCATTTAGCCTCACTACTATATTACCTCTGTTTTATCCATCCAATATGATGCCAGGCAATAACTCATCCTACAGGTCACTCACTTGTTGTATATGTGTCTTATTGCCAGTTTTACTTTGTACTCATATGGGTGATTATTTTTGAGCTGTAACCACACTTTATTCTCTGTACCTAATGTTCACTATTTATATAATTTTGTATCAATCTAATTTCTCGAATGCAATTCAACTGACTTGTTATTATGTATTGTGTTGCTATTCTTCCACTTTTCCCCTTCTCAGGTCACACCTGGAAATGAGCCTTGGCCTCTCCCACTTATCAGTTTTCAAGTAAATAAATAACTAATGAAAAACATGAATACTATGCTTTGCTCATAATATTACCTACTCAAATAGATTATATGTGTCTCTTCTTACAGCAGGTATTAATATTACCATGTGTCTTTCTACAAGTTGATTAAAATACTGTACAAAGGAAAAAGCCTAGTCCATTAAGACAAAGTCATTGGGCATCGAGACAATCTCCCAAAGTTTTAAAGGGAGTAATTTTCCAAAATAGTGAAATGATAACAAATGTATATCCTTTCAGTAGCATAAGCACAAATAACGTGACTTAAATTTAAGAACAAACTTCACCAGCACCTTGCAACACAGTACAGGTGTAATTTCTGACCTAAGCTATCCCCCCACCATTTATCATGACGTGACCCCCCCAAAATTCTATTTCTCCTCCTCTCCTTCTATCCTCATTCCTGGTGATCTAAATTTCCCTATTCTGTCTTATCCCCTTCCCATAGTCCCCCCCCAACTTCTATTCTACCTCCCTCTTCTATCATGACATAGCCATTGCGTGGCTGCATTGTTATTCTGTATTCTGCTTAAGTTTGCACTTTATTTTTGCCTATCATGCACTGTTCACGTTACCTGTTTTTTTTTGTAACTTACTGTGTAACTGTGTTTGCATTTTTCCTCATATAGAACATTTGTAAAAGAGTCTCTGGCTCAAAGGTATTGTAATCTGAGAAATAGAAAGAAATAAAAAAAAATTAACATGGACATCTATTAAGCCGGAGTTGAACAAAATGTTGTCTTCCCCTTATGTACAAAAACTGATACAAACTAAGTTCAAGCATTCACCATCTAGGAGGCCTGTTTGGCAGATAATACATGGAACAAGATATCTGGTTTGTTATTTGCGCAGAAGAATCCGAGATTTTGGAGAGGTAAGCCTCAGTTGTTTGAGCTGCCTTGATCTGAACTTAACAATTTAATTCAGTATGAATCCATGGGATCAAACATTACTGACATAACTTGAGATTTGCACAGCAAAAATAAAAGAAAGATTTACATCTCAGCTTTATTATATATCCCTATTATGAAAAATCTTCGATACTATAGTATATCATATTTGATAGAAAATGTAGCATTTTTCAAATGTGCTTCTAAGCAGTGTCTACTGCCTGGCATACTTGAATGTGATGTAATACATAATAGAAGAGGAAAGCATGAAACTGTAACTTCTTCATGACATTTTCGGTCTTTGCTACTTTTTGGTCAACAGTGAGTCATGAACCTGATCATAAGGATCAGAAAAATCTTTAATTTTGCTGATCTTTCTTGGAACTCCTGTTAACAACCACAAATAATGACTTTTGGGCCTGTTCATAATCATTCTGAAGCACAGCATGACATGAAATTTAGTTCAGCCATTTTTTGTCCATAGTCTTAAAGCATTGAGATACTGGTATATAAACAGATTGTTTCAAACTACTCCTTGCCTACATTGTCTTAGCCCAGTGCATAATTTAACTTTTTATTTATTTATTCTGGACTCATAATTAGGCTGTGGTCCATGTATTTAATATAAACATGATTAATGGTTAGTGTCAATTACAAGCCAAAAATCAGATATGAAAGTACAATTTACTTTTACATACATTGCATTACACATGAGTGTGTGATAGAAAAGAAGCTTGTACAGACCACTGGTACCCACACAGCAGTTAATCATTTGAAATCCTCTCAGATGTTAATAACTTCACAACTGCAATGGGCAATGAATTTTATGTGACATAGCACTGAATACATTTCCCCTTAATTTAAAATCAATGAAAAAACAATTGTTATATAAAATAAAATATGGGCAGCAGTTTTGCAACTGACTCTTTTACACATCATAAGTATTTGCTTCTTATATAAAACACATAGCCTTAACTATTGTTGTTAATGTGATATCACACATAGAAACTCCAAAATGGCTCCACAGTATGCTAACCTCTTTATGGCTGACTTGGAGGAGGATTTTTTTAAGGCAGTATCCCCACAAACCACTGGCTTATTTCCGTTACATTGATGATTTGTTTATCATCTGGACGGAAGGCACAGATGCACTCAAAGATTTTCATCACAAACTTAATAATCTCCACCCTACTATAAAGCTTACCTTGGAGTACTCTACCACCAAGGTTAACTTTCTGGACACCACAGTCATCATTAAGGATGGAACCTTACATACATGTATTTACAGGAAGCCAACAGACAGACAGAGATACCTGCACAGGAAAAGTAATCACCCTAACCATACAAAAAAATCTGTCATATACAGTCAAGCCCTTCGTTGTCAACGTATTTGTTCAAATGAGGATGACAGAGATACACATTTGGCTATGTTGAAAAACACCTTTATGGAGCAGGGACACTCTTCCAGGGAAATTGACAGGATAACAGAACGGCAACGCTAAGTACCAAGACAACAACTACTTCAATATAAAGAAAAGACAGCTACAGAAAGAATACCCTTGGTAGTCACATATCATCCAGACCTTGAACGTCTCGTAAGATTATTAAAGATCTCCACCAATATTTAGTGAGGATGACACCCTTAATTGTATTTTTCAGGAACTCCACTACTATCTTTTAAACAACCTGCCAAATTTATCCAGCCTAATTATTAGGAGCAAACTTTCACCGAACAGAATACCATGTCACACAATGGCACACGACCCTGCAATCAACGCCCTGCAAGACCTGTAGGCTCATTTCTACCTCAGACTGTGTGGTTACATCACAAAACAGACAATTCAGGTGCATGGGAGTTATACATGCAAGTCACGATATGTTGTTTATTTCATTCAGTGCAAGAGATGTCCACAAACAGGTTATGTAGGAGACACGCCAACAGCTCCGCACTAGGATGAACTCACACAGACATACTATTACAGCAAGGAAGACTGACAAACCAGTGGGGCATCACTTCTCCCAGCCTGACCACTCAGTCTCAGATATGTCAGTAATGGTCTTAAAGGAAATCTCAAAACACACAACAGAGACGAGCTTTTGAGATTAAACTTATCTTACATCTCAATATGGTAGCAGATGGGATGAACTTGGATATTGGCTTTATGGGACACTACAGAAACTAACATTCACAGACCTTTTCTTCTTCAAACTGACATATTATAGGACTTCAGCATATGTGAGATGTGGATGCATGTATGTATGCATGTGTGTGGGTATGCTGTGAAGTATGTGATATAACAGATGTGGGGCTTGCTGTCACATTGAGGTAAGTCTCTATTTAGCTATATGGAGTTATAATGTGTTACTATTTTTATTTCACACATAAAGAATTTCTTCTTACTTTTATCTTTGCCTGTGGGGGATTGATTCCATTGCACCATATTCAGATTACCCAGCCTGCTAGTGTACATACAGGAGTGTTATCTTATACTGTTACATATAATTTTGTAACTCTGTACATATTGGGATGTGTGATCTCATTTCTTGGGGGTCCTGCACATATCTTTTACATTAGGCTTATATTATAGTACTTTACTCAGGATTTCATGACAAGTTGCATTCCTTTGGGAACAATTACAGCGACTGAAGTTAATATAGGTTCACTAGGAGAGGGATTGAGTGTGTGTGTGTGTGTGTGTGTGTGTGTGTGTGTGTGTGTGTGTATTGTGTGGGTCTGTCTGTGGAGAGAGAGAGAGAGAGAGAAAGGAGGGTGGGGATAGAGAGAGAGAGAGACTACATCTCTGTTTAGCTATGTATCTCCTCACCCACATTATTGTGATGTGGGGTGGGTTAGGTTGTATTGTTTGTATGAACAGGAGGAGATAAATTACATTTTATCTCTTTTTCAGATTCCTAGACACTTGTGGTACATGAAGTTGCTACATTCTCAGTATATATTGACATCAGTACATATCAGGCTGCATGGTCTGAACTCCTTGAGGTTCCTTGACTAGAGTTTTTGCTTAACACTAATATTATCTATTTATATTTTAATTATCATGTATATAGTCCTGAGGTTTTTGTAATCTCTTGGCCTTTTATTTAGCTTGAGAATACAGCTGGGTGGCAAGTCCAGCTAGGTTTTACACATCACACAGTGAGCACTGATGTTTTTAGACAACTTTACTGGTAATTCTTGTCTTTAATGCATACATTGTAATTTCATGAGCCCTATAACTATCTCAGTCTGTCTTTAAGCTGGGTGGGGTTGTCTTTCAGTAATCACATCCTTATACTGACTGTGGCACTCATGGCTTGATTTGGGAGTTATCTGCTTCTGCAGTGTTATCTTATGTCAATTAAATTTATGTGCAGTAGGATTCCTTATATGTGTCTTGCACTAGGAACATCTGAACCCAAGGTTCATTCGGACTGAGGGCAGTATTGTACTGTTAAACTTGTCTGACATCATCTGTTTTTAATGAGTATTTTAAACCAATGGGGATTTTTTTCTGTTTTTCTCTGCATTATCTAGCTGTTATAAGTATTGTATTTTCCAAACAACTGCCATGAGCTTCTGAAGAAGGACTGGTTGGTCCGAAAGCTAGAGCACTTTGTTCTTGTTACATCTATGTTGGTCCATTAAAAGGTATCAAATCATTTGCTTCTGGATCTATTCTTGCAAGGACCAATACGGCAACTACTAAATCTACAGTTCAACATGGAAGATACCGGAATTCGCCGTAGAATATGGCAGTTACATAACATCAAGAAGAAATTGGCACGGCTAGACAGTGACATCTATTTTCTAACCCAGTGCAAGAGGAGAAACATTATCCCTAAAGGTCTTACTATTTGGAATCCATTAAGAAATACAAACAATTCTATTTATGCAGAACAACTTTGTCATAGGACCTCTGAGAAACTGAGAAATCACAGGATTCACATGTCATATGCTCAAAAAGTTGTTCTTAACAAAGAGTTTGCTGAAATTGTAACCACTCTGGAAAGGGTGTCTGGGGAACCTGTTCAAGACATCTTTATGAGGATACACATTAACTACCAAAGGACCTTAAGAAAAGCCATGCTTGTGAAAAATAGGAAATTAGATGCCCTTCAACATACCATACTTCCTAACAACCATGAAGCACACAATGGAGTCACTGAACAACTACACAATACTGATGGGCACCTTTCAGTTGTTAATTTGTCCAACCACACACTGACTACTGGAGAACTGAATGTACTTTCAAAGGGCCTCACTTTCTGCCCAACAAAACCACTGGATAACATACTGTTTTGTGGTGAACTAGAGGAGTACTTCCGTAGATTGAGACTTAAAGAATTCTTTCATGGCAGGAAGAAATCACTGGTAGTGAAGACAGTGCAAACAGCAATAATGTAATGGATAAGAAAAAGGAATCTGATTTTACCCCTCAAGTGGGCGTAACAAAAACTAGACAATTATATTAATTGTTTCCGCCAACAAGTCAGTAGTCAGATCCTTACCAGGCAAAAACAAACCCATTATAACCTCTCTCCACTGGAACGGAGCTATAGGGACACTGAAATCAAACCACAACATTGTCATCAAAAAGCTGATAAAGGTTCTGCAGTGGTGATTTTAAACAGAGAGGATTATATTACTGAAGCTAATAGACAGCTAACAGATCTTACATACTACGAGAACTGGAGGTGACCACTACAAGATATAAAGATGAACTATGTGACTTAATTAAAACTTTTCCTGACCATGTCCAAAATAAACTAGTTCACCTCATTCCTGCTGAACCAAAGCCAGGGACATTCTACATGCTGCCTAAAATACATAAACCTGGCAATCCAGGAGACCCATAGTCTCTGGTAATGGTACCCTGACTGAGGGATCTCAGGGTTTGTTAGAGACCATTTTGAAACCACTGGTTATGGAAAGAGACAGTTATATCCAGGACACTACACACTTGTTGCGTGTACTTTCTGGTTATAAGGATTTACCACCTGATGCCATTTTAGTGACAATGGATGTAACATCCCTCTACACTAATATTCCACACACAGATGGCATTGCAGCATGCCTTAAATACATACATGAGAAAGGACCTGACCAAAACATCAACCCTGGAGTGGTGGGGAACTTATGGAATTCATTTTGACACATAACAACTTCAACTTCAATGGTAAACATTATGTTCAAACTATGGGAACAGCAATGGGCACCAAAATGGCTCCACAGTATGCTAACCTCTTTATGGCTGACTTGGAGGAGGATTTTTAAGGCAGTATCCCCACAAACCACTGGCTTATTTCCATTACATTGATGATTTGTTTATCATCTGGACGGAAGCACAGATGCACTCAAAGATTTTCATCACAAACTTAATAATCTCACCCTACTATAAAGCTTACCTTGAGTACTCACCAAGGTTAACTTTCTGGACACCACAGTCATCATTAAGGATGGAACCTTACATACATGTATTTACAGGAAGCCAACAGACAGACAGAGATACCTGCACAGGAAAAGTAATCACCCAACCATACAAAAAATCTGTCATATACAGTCAAGCCTTCGTTGTCAACGTATTTGTTCAAATGAGGATGACAGAGATACACATTTGCTATGTTGAAAACACCTTTATGGAGCAGGGACACTCTTCCAGGGAAATTGACAGGATAACAGAGACGGGCAACGCAAGTACCAAGACAACAACTACTTCAATATAAAGAAAAGACAGCTACAGAAAGAATACCTTGGTAGTCACATATCATCCAGACCTTGAACGTCTCGATAAGATTATTAAAGATCTCCACCCAATATTTAGTGAGGATGACACCCTTAATTGTATTTTTCAGGAACTCCCACTACTATCTTTTAAACAACCGCAAATTTATCCAGCCTAATTATTAGGAGCAAACTTTCACCGAACAGAATACCATGTCACACAATGGCACACGACCCTGCAATCAACGCCCCTGCAAGACCTGTAGGCTCATTTCTACCTCAGACTGTGTGGTTACATCACAAAACAGACAATTCCAGGTGCATGGGAGTTATACATGCAAGTCACGATATGTTGTTTATTTCATTCAGTGCAAGAGATGTCCACAAACAGGTTATGTAGGAGAGACACAACAGCTCCACACTAGGATGAACTCACACAGACATACTATTACAGCAAGGAAGACTGACAAACCAGTGGGGCATCACTTCTCCCAGCCTGACCACTCAGTCTCAGATATGTCAGTAATGGTCTTAAAGGAAATCTCAAAACACACAACAGAGACAGGCTTTTGAGATTAAACTTATCTTACATCTCAATATGGTAGCAGATGGGATGAACTTGGATATTGGCTTTATGGGACACTACAGAAACTAACATTCACAGACCTTTTCTTCTTCAAACTGACATATTATAGGACTTCAGCATATGTGAGATGTGGATGCATGTATGTATGCATGTGTGTGGGTATGCGCTGTAGTATGTGATATAACAGATGTGGGGCTTGCTGTCACATTGAGGTAAGTCTCTATTTAGCTATATGGAGTTATAATGTGTTACTATTTTATTTCACACACATAAAGAATTTCTTCTTACTTTTTATCTTTGCCTGTGGGGGGATTGATTCCATTGCACCATATTCAGATTACCCAGCCTGCTAGTGTACATACAGGAGTGTTATCTTATACTGTTACATATAATTTTGTAACTCTGTACATATTGGGATGTGTGATCTCATTTTCTTGGGGTCCTGCACATATCTTTTACATTAGGCTTATATTATAGTACTTTACTCAGGATTTCATGACAAGTTGCATTCCTTTGGGAACAATTACAGCGACTGAAGTTAATATAGGTTCACTAGAGAGGGATTGAGAGTGTGTGTGTGTGTGTGTGTGTGTGTGTGTGTATGTATGTGTGGGTCTGTCTGTGGGAGAGAGAGAGAGAGAAAGGGAGGTGGGATAGAGAGAGAGAGAGACTACATCTGTTTAAGCTTATGTATCTCTCACCCACATTATTGTGATGTGGGTGGGTTAGGTTGTATTGTTTGTATGAACAGGAGGAGATAAATTACATTTTTATCTCTTTTCAGATTCCCAGACACTTGTGGTACATGAAGTTGCTACATTCTCAGTATATATTGACATCAGTACATATCAGGCTGCATGGTCTGAACTCCTTGAGGTTCCTTGACTAGAGTTTTTGCTTAACACTAATATTATCTATTTATATTTTAATTATCATGTATATAGTCCTGAGGTTTTTGTAATCTCTTGGGCCTTTTATTTAGCTTTGAGAATACAGCTGGGTGGCAAGTCCAGCTAGGTTTTACACATCACACAGTGAGCACTGATGTTTTTAGACAACTTTACTGGTAATTCTTGTCTTTAATGCATACATTGTAATTTCATGAGCCCTATAACTATCTCAGTCTGTCTTTAAGCTGGGTGGGGTTGCCTTTCAGTAATCACATCCTTATACTGACTGTGGCACTCATGGCTTGATTTGGGAGTTATCTGCTTCTGCAGTGTTATCTTATGTCAATTAAATTTATGTGCAGTAGGATTCCTTATATGTGTCTTGCACCAGGAACATCTGAACCCAAGGTTCATTCGGACTGAGGGCAGTATTGTACTGTTAAACTTGTCTGACATCATCTGTTTTTTTTTAATGAGTATTTTAAACCAATGGGGATTTTTTTCTGTTTTTCTCTGCATTATCTAGCTGTTATAAGTATTGTATTTTCCAAACAACTGCCATGAGCTTCTGAAGAAGGACTGGTTGGTCCGAAAGCTAGAGCACTTTGTTCTTGTTACATCTATGTTGGTCCATTAAAAGGTATCAAATCATTTGCTTCTGGACATAGAAACTTAGAAACATAGACAATTATGGCAGAAAAAGACCACTGCCATAAACCCTTACAAACCCAGGGCCTATTGTCCATACAAGGTTCTAACCCACACTATCCAAGCCCATGCTCCCTGTCCTACAATTTCACCCTGAGCATTCACTAAGGCCTCCACTCTGTCCCTGTGTTTGAAACTATTGATACTTTTGGCACTCACCGCATCAGCTGGCACATTTTTCCATGGCTCTACCACCCTCTCTGAAAAATAAAACTTTCTCACTTCCCTCTTGAATCACCCCCTGATAGTTTTCACTCATGCCCCCATGTTCCTTATCAACTACTTATTCTAAATAGTTTCTTGCAGTGTACATTGTTCATTCCTTGTTCCTCAAGAACTTGAAGGTCTCTATCATACCTTTGCTTTCTCATCTGGTCCCCAGTTAGTACATGTTCAGAGACTTGAGTCAACCCTCATAAGATCTGCTCTGCTGGCCCTGAATCATTTTGGTCACACTACATTACACTGTCTCTAGCCTGTCCACATCTTTCCTTAGGTGAGAGCTTCAGAACTGGGCATAGTGCTTTAGGTGGGGCCTCATCAGTGATCTATAGAGAAGTAGTAATAGCATTCATAGGATTCATGGGACATTTCATGTCAAGAAGCTTAAGCCACATGGACTTGCCTTTAGAGTTAGCCAAAACCTACCAATCCTTTTCCTTGTTCTTCTGCTGTCAGTACCCCTTTTCTAAACACTTATCATCCTGTTTGCCTTACTGCAGGCTTTGTTACATTGGTTTGAGTGTTTTAGGTAGTCACTGATGATGACCCCCTAGATCTCTTTCCTCAGAGGTCATACACAGTGTTAGCCCCCCATCCAGTACTCTGTCGTCTGGTTCTTGTTCCCTCTGTGCACCACCTTACATTAAATTTCAACTACCAAACCACATACCACCTCTCTAGCTTTTGCAAGTCTCTATGCTTCTCCCTATCCCCCTCCTCACTGACTACCCTGCCACAAAATTTAATGTCATGTGCAAAGATAAACATCTTGCCCTGGATTCTTTCTCCCATGCCACTAATGAACATATTGGAAAGGACTGGACCCAGGACCAATAATTGTGGTCTCTTCTGATTTGACTCCACTAACCACAACCCTCTGCTCTCTCCTTTCTAACCAGTTTCTCACCCATCTAACTATGTCTTTTGCTTTATCCAGATCCTCTAGCTTATGCAGCAACCTTCTGTGAGCCACCATGTTGAAATCCTTGCTGAAATCAAAGTAGAGTAAATCCACAGCATGGTCTTTATTCACTAACCTCATTACCCAGTCAAATAATGCTATCAGTTTGGCCTGTCAAGACCCTCTTGACACAAACCCATGCTGCCTACTATCATGGAGTCCATTACTCTCCTGGTAGTTTATGAGGTCCTCTTTGTCAAATGTCTTCATCAATTTACCCCCAATAGAGGTAAGACTGATAGGCCTGTATTTATCCAGTTGACCTTTCTCCCCCCCATTATGGAGTGGGACTATGTCTGCTACTCTCAGGTCTTTTGGGACTATTCATCTCTGAACTGAGTTATTGAATTGCACCACCAGGTTCACTTAATTCTATTTCCAGTACCTTGAGCACCCTCAGATGCATCCCATGTGGCCATATCAATCTTTAAGCCTGCTAAACTTTCCAACCCTTTTACTAGTATATACTTGCTACCTCATCTCAGGAACCCCCCTTAAGTTACAGCTGCTTTATTTCCAGTCTTTTGCAGAGGCCTTCTCTGTTCTCTTTCAGATACAGAGCAAAAGTAGTCATTAAGAACAATTGCTTTCTGTCTGACCCCCTCAGTTACCTACCTCTCGCTCTGTTAGCCTTCTTCCTCCTCTTTGTGACAGGGAGCTCCTGCCACTCTTGAGGACTAACTTTTCTTAAATCTGTTGCAACAGTTCTTCTATTTCTTAGCCTAATCTATTCTTTACAATTTCTAGTCCATAAGGTTGGCCACCTATGACACTTCCTTCTCTTTCTTGACTATGCTATAGTGCCCTCTTTAATTTTCCTTTTCCCTGTAAGGTCCTCGTAGAGGGAGGTTATTGTGTGACCTCCAAGCATATGTAAAACAGATCATGTTTATCATTTTTGGATGTAGTATGTAATAGCACCATGTCATAAAATACCTTGATGTATATACCTTATGTTTATGAAGTCTGTACATGTGGAAAATACCGTGGCACTAGGTGTTTTTGATAATGGTAAAAAGTACTAGGTGACTATAAAAGAAATTAAGTTAGTTGTGCTATTTAAAATGCATGTAAATTGCTGTAAGTTGAGAAAGTCTGAAATGTCATGGTGATCTGCATATATCCCATGATGCTTTGCATTATGGAATTATGTATGATGTTGTGTTTCTTTGAAACTTCATTTGTTGCCAGTGCCCTTTGGAGTAATCCTTCTTTCAGTGATTCTGCATTGATGTTCTTTGTCTATAGTATGTTTTTTTTTTTTTGAGCCCTCACTACCCCAGTAAACAAGGCTCACACAGGGATGAAGGGGTTTCACTAAAAATGTTTAGATCAGCGATCAGTGTCAGTAGGTGCTGGCTAAGTGTAGAGAAAAGACATATATAGTCTGTTGCTGCGAACTGATGTAGTGAAGAAGGAATATGACATTGTTGAAACTTATTTCCTGTATTATGAATAAAATATCACACAGAGATTGTGTGCTGAACCTGAAGTTCAGTGTCTGGTCCATCTGTTATCCTACAACCCCTCCACAGACTTGATGTTTGAAGTGGAATAACTTGCAGGAAGCATCTGGACTGGCTGAAGAGGGACATTTTCTTATGGATATTGCCAAGATATCCCAGGTGGACTGATGCAGCAGGAGTTGCTGAAGTAGAAACCCAGAGAAAAAAGTCTTTGGAGTTCTGATGAGAACCATGACTGACAGACAGAGAGAAGCTGCTGCCGGGACTGGATCTGGGAGCTCAGAAGAAGGCCAAGCCTAAAGAAGATGAAGTGATGCAAAGGGATGAGAAACTACCATGGGGCTGAGGCAGACCAGAGGTGCAAGGACAACACCCAGGAGGTGGAGACCCTGATGAGGATGATCCACTGGAAGAGTGGGCAATGACTGGAGGCAGACTGACTATGCAGAGAGGTAGAACACTGGTGTCAGGTGCTCAAGAGGTCCCTGTTGGAGAGTTTTGATAAAGAAATGGAGGAGGATATTTTGTGTGATCAGCTGGAGGAGGACCCCCTCACTCAGTAGGATATTCCATTGTTGCCTGTGTTTCCAGGATGTTATCTGTTGGAGGTGGGGGATGCAAGTATGGAACTTGAATGTGAGACCACAGGTAAGACTGTGCCTAGTGATGTTGTGCTGGGGTTGAAGACTCCAAGCAAGCAAGAAGAAGTCTATAAGGCTAAAGGGACTTTTTCTTGTATTGATGTAACAAAATCTATTAACAGTATTGACTGGGGTATACTGCACGCTAAGGATGCTAATATTGCCAAAATGTTAAAATAAGTTAAGATTGGGAGGTGGTACATGTGTTTAATTTGGTGATGAAAAACCTACTAGGGAGTGGTGGTGGAAAATAGATTGTAACCTGTGTTGGGGTAACACCAAAAGAGTGTCTACCCTCAGATGTCTGTATCTGTAGCAAGTGAAATAAATTATGAGACACAGTGGGTTTATGTAGAGGGGTTGAACCTAGGACTGGGCCCTTGATTAAAACTGACATGTCTGGTGGGGTAGGAGTAGGTAATTACTCACTCCAGAGAAAGTGTTTCTGTGGTACTGGACTTTACAACTGTCCAGATTTTTTGGTTAAGAAATATGACATACTTTCCCTAAAAGGAGATAGTTGAGGAAAGGTAGTGTTAGTCTGTGTTGAGAAATGTGTTAATGCCTTAGGGTAAAAAATGATGATATCCACTATGTTTATGATAGAATGTTTATCATTAATTGGGACCCTGAGACTGAGCTTCTGAAGATGGATGGGTGGAAGCTCCATCCCTTCCTGGGACAGGAAGGTGGTAAGCAGTCTGAAATAACTGCTTCTCTCTTAAGGTGGGGGATATATGACAGGGAGCTCCTGCCACTCTTGAGGACTGACCTTTTCTTAAATCTGTTGCAACAGTTCTATTTCTTAGCCTAATCTATTCTTTATAATTTCTAGTCCATAAGGTTGGCCACTTATGGATGCTCCCTTCCCTTTCTTGACTATGCTATAGTGTCCTTTTTAATTTTCCCTTCCCCTCTCAGGTCCTTGTACAGGGAGGTTGTTGTGGTGACCTCCAAGCATATGTAAAACAGGTTGTGTTTATCATTGATTGATTTAGCATGTAATAGCACTATGTCATAAAATACCTTTGGGTATATACCTTATGTTTATGAAACCTGTAAATGTTGAAAATACCATGGCACTAGGTGTGTTTGATAATGGTAAAAAGTACTAGGTGACTATTATAGAAATTGTTAGTTGTGCTATTTAAAATGCATGTAAATTGCTGTAAGTTGGACAAGTCAGAAATGTCATGGTGATCTGCATGTATCCCATTATGCTTTACATTATGGAAGTATGTATGATGTTGTATTTCTTTGAAACTTGATTTGTTGCCAATGCCCTTTGGGGTAACCCTTTTTTCAGTAATTTTGCATTGAGGTTCTTTGTCTATAACTTATTTTTTTTTTCCTTTTGAGCCCCCACTACCCAAGCAAGCATGGTCCACATAGGGATGAAGGGTTTTCACTAAAAATGTTTAGATCAGAGATCAGTGTCAGTATGTGCTAGCTAAGTGCAGAGAATGGGCATACATAGTCTGTTGCTGTGAACTGATATACTGAAGAAGGAATATGATATTGCTGAAGCTTATTTCCTGTATTTTGAATAAACATCACAGAGATGCCCGGCCCGGTGGTACTCAGGGTTGAGGTGCTGGACACCACACCTCATGCCATGCCCATGACCCGGGTTCAGCAACGAGCCAGGGTCGGCAGGGGAGGACTGGGATTGAGCATCTGCAGACTGCTCTCCTGGTCCTTGGGGAATCCTGCCACACTGTAGTGGTCCCTGGGGACACTCAGGGGCACTACTGGATCAGGGGATACTGGAGGGGGAAGTAGCAGACATCAGCATGCTGTGTCTGGATGTCATTACATGTCCACATTCTGGGGGACCAATCAGGAGGAAAATGGCTGGGCGCGACCATGCATCTTGATGGCCACACTCCAAGCCACCTGGAGGACTCTGCAATAGTCCTATCGGGGAGGGTCTGGGGCTATCCTGGCTGGCTGAGGCAAAGGGGGAGTCCTCCAGTGGGATGGCAAGATGGCCATCCCAGATCCTCCTGGGTGCAGTTTGAGCTACCCAGTACTCCGGGCAGGTGGAGCCGGTGGCTGGATGCCCCAAGTCAGAGTGCACCACAGCGGGTGACAAAATGTTACATAATAAAAAAAAAAAACATCACACAGAGATTGTGTGCTGAACCTGACATTCGGTGTCTGGTCCATCTGTTACCCCACAACCTTTGTTTATTTCAGCTATTCATAGTTGACATTATAAAACTATGCAGTTCAAAATGATAAAGTATGCAGATGACATAAAATTGGGGGCTTATGTGCCAATTCAGATCAGATAAATGCCCTTCAGTATAATCTGGACTTAGTGTCATCATGGATCAATACATGGGGTATGACTGTAAACCATAATAAATGTAGGATTATACATTTTGGTTATGGTACTCCCCATCACATCTACAGATTGGCAAATTCCATTCTGATCATTTCTGATACAGAGAAGGACTTAGGTGTCCTGGTATCTGAGGACTTTCTTCCTAATGCTCAGATAAATGAGGTAATCCTTTGGGCAAACAGGATTATTTGGTCCATTAAGAGGAATATTAATTCTAGGGACAGAAATGTTCTTATGCCTCTTTATAGAGCCTATGTGCACCCTCATTTGGATTTTTCCTCTCAGCTTTGGTCTCCATGCAGAAACAGCACATTATTTTACTTGAACAGGTGCAAAGAGGTTATACTAAATTGGTACATTAATTAGTAATACCTCATTTAAATCTAGATTGCTCTCCTTGAATCTGATGCCACTTTTCATCAGACGTTTAAGAGGGGACCACCTCTTACTATATGATATCATGAAAGACCCCTAATTACTAACTAGTCTTGGGTTTAAGTTTAAAGAGGATTTTTATAATCTTAGAGGTCACCCCCTCCAGTTACAACCCAGGAGATTCAACTGTATGCCTCGTAAACATTTCTGTACTTTAAGAGTTATCAAGCATTGGAATGCGCTGCCAATTGATATAATCATTAGCACCTCTAAGGATATGTTTAAATCTCAGTTGGATAATATAGAGAATAGTGGATAGGTAAATGTGTGCTATGGAGTTTTTCACATACTCGTTGTGTGTGATGACCCATAAACATCAAGAGCGCAGCTCGAGAGGTTTAGGCGGTCATCACATACTGATGGTATCTGAAAAACATCCATAACATCAAACTTACCAGTCCTTTATTTTTTTATAATTGCTGGTGTGGAGGTTTAGACTGTATGTCTAGCAATTTTAAAGAACATTTTTTTTTTTTAGCTAGAGTGCAGTTTTATTTTTTAAGAAATTGAACTGTACATGAATAAAACAGTTGAAAATACTGCAGTTGAAATACTTTTTGTGAAACAATGGAATGCAACAGTTTCTTTGGGGAATGTCATATCAACTGGATTTTGGGTTATTATGAAGTGTCATATCAACCAGATTTCAGGTTATTATTGCCTTTGGAGCATAATAACTTGAAATCCTATTGATATGCATTGTTAACAAAACAGAAAAATGGTTGATATTTATGGTCACCAGTAATTATATTATATTATCAGATTTCTGCCCTTGTTATCAGTAATGACAGGAGTACATATGGACCTTTGGGCTCTCTAACTCCTTATTGTTCCTAGTATGATTCCTAGTATAACCCCTCCACACTCTTCTTTCTTTTTTTCCCTAATATATATAAAGAACTGTTTTTCTCACCCTTGACCCCCTCTGCAATAGATAGATATGTGTCTGCCTTTGCTTCTCTGATGGCCCTTTTGGTTTCCTTGTTCTCATTAGGTACTCTCTCCATTCTTCCTTTGTTTGTTTTTCCCTCATTATACATCACTTTTGTATTCAGGATGAAATTTCAGAAATTGCACTTATGTTATCAGTTTAAGCTTTTGATAGTAATATCCTGATATATTGCTTATATGAATAACATGAATAATGGGCTGGCAGTCTAGCCTAGAGGTTGGAATAACAAGCTGTGAATGAGCATGGTACACTCAGCAGACAGACCTGGGTTTGATTCCCACAGCCTTAACATGCATACTGTGTAACTCTGAACAGGTCACTTAACCCCACGAGTGCTCCTGGGTCACCTCTGAAAACAGGCACCAGTACCTAGTGGGCCTAACCTGGTTACCAAAAAATAAATAAAAAAACAATGGGTCACACTTTTCTGAACTGTACATATTAGAGGAGGAACTATGCTGTATTAGAAAGGAGTGGATCAGGTGACCTGACAAGACAGAATATAAACCCTTCCTTCACAGTTAGTTCCTCAGTTCAACCTAGTTGGAGTGAAGAGGGCATACCAAGTGGTGTATGGTCCTAAGAACCACAGAAGAGATGATCTAAGCAAATATTTAGAGCCAAACTGTGAGAACACTACATGTGGTAGTGCAGTATTGATGAAGTTTATTATTTTTATTTTTTTTATTTTAGTTTGTTATTTTTTTAAGAAAAATAAATAACACACTTCTGTGTGTTTGGATTCTGAAAAACTGTTGTTGGTGTTATCCTTTTGCTACACCCTATCACACCCCCTCCACAAAAATATATTGTCTGCTATTTAATGTACAGATGCTAGCACCATTTCCCTCTATAATTGTGGCTGGTCCCACTGCTACATGATGACTGTAGGTAATGACACTTGGGAGTTACAGCACTACTTGCATATTGTACTGCAATGAGCAATGCACAATGCAGGACTCCCTTGTAAGTAGGTAGGGCACTTACTGCTACTGGCGGATCATAAAAAACGTGGTTTATGCTATGCCAATGTGATAACATTGTTGTAGATGTTTGGCACAGAGGCTGTTTCTCTATTGGGAGGCTGAGCCCCCCCGGACCCCATAACTATAGACTGTTGACTCTGAGTCAGAGTTAACATGAAGTGGGGCAAAACTGTGCCAGCAGGTCCCTCACAGTGACATTTTCTAAACTTGATGAAAATGTTGCTATGGGTGCTTTCACCATCTAGGTTTTGCCCTTCCATCAGTACACCAAAAAATACCACTGTAGCAATACACAATTACTGAAATGTGATGTGTGACACCCCCTAATAAGTAAAGAGATTTTACTGCTACTTGTGGGTTACAAACAAAACACTGTTTTCCTTTTAATGTATTGCTGCTAGCACAATTTCAGTGTACAATTTCTGCTGGAACTACATGGCAAACTTCAGTGCTCACACATTTGATAAACAGCAGTGCCTACATTCCACATTGTGGCATATGATGCAGGACCACCTTATAAGTAGAACACTTTTTCGGGTACTGGCTGATCACAAAAACACTCTGTTTTCCTTTTAATTAACAGATGCTGGGACAACTTCCCTGTACAATTTCTGATGGTATTACTGTTATATGGTTAATTGCAGTGATGTTGCATGGGGATTACAGAAATTGACATGTACTGTGCTGCCCCACATAATGCAGGACATTATAAGTAGGGTGATTGTACTACTTCTGGCTGATCACAAAATTGCAGTGCCAGCCTATGGTAATTACAGCACTGCATGAGCACCACGCTGCAATGCATAACACAGGACCTCCTTATGGATCTACACTAAATTTTAAAGTTCAAAAAGGAGCTGTTCTTTCCTTGATTACTTTTCTAAGGCAAAATTAAAACTTTATAAATATATCCGATAAACTTAATCCACTGCAACAATAACAACAAGCATTTGTCAATGCTGAATGTTGCTTGATTCTATGTGCTGTTTAGCTATTTGGAAGTCATTGGAGTGCAAATATTGAAAAATTGCGAACTTACAAGCGTGCGTAGGAACTGCACAACGCACGCTCGTAAAACAGTCATTGTTAGGAAATTTTTCACGAAATGTTCAACATAGCCATTTTAAGACCTCTGGTCATGAACAGTGTCAGTGTGATTTTGTTAATGTGTCCCATACATTGAGTTTGCACACCGACTGCGCCATTGTGCGCTACTGGGGCGGAAACACGTTTTGGGCAGGATGTGAAAAATGACAGCTGTACTGCTCATAAGGAGGTGTGGTAAAATGGCAATGTTGAAAATCTGGAGTGGAACTATTGAAAATTCGCAAACCTACAGTGCGGTAAAGGAACTTTCATAGCCTCTCGTCAAAACAGTCATTTTTAGAATTCTTCACCAAATTTTCAATATTGCCATTTTAAGATCTCTGCTCATGAACAGTGACACTGTGATTTTCTTAATGTGTCCCATACACTGAGTTCGCACACCAACTGCGCCATTGTGCGCTACATGGGCTGAAACATGTTTTGAGCAGGATGTGAAAAATGACAGCTGTACTGCTCATGAGGAGGTGTGGTAAAATGGCAATGTTGAAAATCTGGAGTGAAAATATTGAAAATTTGTGAACTTACGAGCCTGCGTAAGAACTGCGCAACGCACGCTCGTAAAACAGTAATTTTTAGGAATTTTTTCACCAAATTTTCAACATAGCCATTTTAAGACCTCTGCTCATGAACAGTGTCACTGTGATTTTCTTAATTTGTCCCAGTACATTGATTTCGGCATTGACTGCGCTGTTCCTGCGCTACAAGTAGGAAACACATTTAGGTGAGATGTGAAAAATGACAGCTATACTGCTCATAAGAAGGTGTGGTAAAATGGCAATGTTGAAAATCTGGAGAGAAAGTATTGAAATTTCGCGAACTTACGAGCCTGCATAGGAACTACTTGCGCTAAATAAAACAGTCATTTTTTGGAATTTTGGACCAAATTTTCAACATGAGATTTTTGGGACCCCTTCTCATGAATAGTGTCACTGTCATGGTGGTATTCAGGCCTGAAGGGTGATTTGCAGTCACTGTGCAGTAACTGCTGGAAATCACCCTTCAGGCTGGAATACACACCATGACAGTGACATCATTCATGAGAAGGCTGTAAAACCCCATGTTGAAAAACTGGTGCAAAAATTCCCAAAAATGCCTGAGATATGCAATAAAGTTGAACCCCTCCTATCTAGCCCATTATACAGCTTACCGGCATTTCCTCGGTTCGCGGTCGGCTTTGAAAAGTGCAGGCGTGTTCCGATCCACGAAGATCGTCTCGCCAAGTCAGAGAGTAAGTATGGTGTAAGGGGGTGTGGGGATGCTGGGTGCGCAGTGGGTGGGTGCGGGTTGTGGGAGGGGTCGGGAGATGCACCGCGGGACCGTTTTTACAGGTTAAAACAAACAAAAAAACTACGTGGGAGCGTTTGCCACGCTGGGGTGGGCTCCCAGCATGGCACAAGGATGGGGAGGGCCATTCAGCCGGCGAGAGATTGGGCACCCCGTCGGCAAACAACTGATTGCCACGCTGGGGTGGGCTCCCAGCGTGGCACCAGCTATGGGGAGGAATGGATGACAGCAGCTCAGCGGTGGGGATTGGGCACCCGTCGGCTACACAGGACATGCGGGGCGCACGCCTGCGTGTGGGGGGGGAGCTACGCTTATCGGTGCTCACTGAAGCGTAGCTCCCCCTTTCAACTGTATGCCACTGCATTTTGGAGCGTGTCATAGACCGCTCCAAAATGCATTGGCTTACAGGGGCCGCACCTGCCAGCTCACTGACTGAACTGGAGGAGGAGGAGGTGACACACCTCCGAAATCTCTGATGATGGCACTATGTTTCTTGCACATGCGTGCAAGCAACATAATAAATGGATTGCCAAGTAATTTCTGGCAGACTGCAGAAGAATATAATAGGTTTTAAAGTTTGTTTTATAAAGGATTGCACTAGATTACAGCTCTGTAGGTCTAAGCTATCTGACATTTCCCACAAATGTGTAGATATGGCTTATCAGCACTGGAACATGTTCAGTGTAAGCCAATCAGGAATCATGGGCAAAACACTCCCTCTCCCCTCAAAATGTACCATTTGGTAACACTGCTTGACTAGTATTCGTATATGATTAGTGTGCACTTTTGAAAGTGTGCATTTTTAAAAACCTCAGTCTTTAAAATTGTGCACTCTCATTCATTGTATTAAGAAAGCTACATGGTACTGTATAGTGTGCTCAGCTCACAAAACTGCATGAGATTACATGAAAAAGGTGAAATTTCACAAAATGTGCAGAAAATGGATTTGCACAATTTTGCCCAACCCTAGTGATTGAAATAGAAGTGCATAGGGATATGAACAAGTTGAAGAACCATAAAAACAGTTGACTTAAAGGGTTACAAATATTTAAAGAGCTATTAGAACCAAAACAGACAGACAGAAATCTGATATAAACCTCAAGAAGCAGCCAGTTGTAACTTTTTTATTTCTGAAGTAGGTTTCTTTTTCCTTTTGCTCATTAGAAAGTGTTTTATGTGGTAATGTGCTGGATATGTGGAATAGGTTTCAGCCTGGCAGCTGAAATATATATTTCTAGTCCTCCCACTACATCATCATTATTGTGATCTCAGGGATAGTGGCATCACAGGTGACTGACCTGGCAGTTACTGAGTGGCTTTTCCTAAGCAGCAGTGATGTCAGTCAGTGAAATCACAATGCTGATAATGTAGTGGGGGAGGAATAAAGACAGATATGTCAGCAGCCAAGCAGAGTGCTGTCTTACACATTGCACGTACTAACATCAGGCAACCATTTTTCTAAATAAGCAAAGGGGAAAATGCCTCCGATATTAAAGGTAATGGTTGATTACTTTTAAAAACTAATATTAGTTTTAGACAATACACCAGCTCTTTAATTATTAGACAGTGCATGCATTATAATCATATTATTAAGTATAAAAGGTACTGGTGACATTCAGCTCTATTGATACTGTAATTTTTATGTCTGAGATGAATTACATAAAAAGAGCAATCTATCTCAGCTTTCAGGACAATAAGAAACTGGTATTTCAAGGAGTCTGGTGACATTGAATGTAAATCACAAAAGTAATGCTCAAGAGGTTTTTGATTTTGCAGAGCCCTGAAGTGGAGGGCCTCCTTTCATACAGCAGCTTTTTTTATAATATGGAGGTATACTTGTTTGACAAATATTCAAAATGAAAGCAACAATTCAGGCAAAAATATTTATTCATAACTGCATCATATAACCAGTCAACCTATGCAGTGCTGTGGGAAAATGGTTATATTCAAAACCTGTGATATTAGAAAGTGATATCAATTCACTTGCTTGAGATGCAGAACAACCAAACTGAATACTTAGACCATGGTTCCCCACAGTCTTAGCTTGTTTTGATTACTGTTTAGATGTACTTAACTTTAAAGTTTTTTATTCTACCGTGTATATTTTACCTTGTACTAAACTTTTCCTTCTAGACTATGTTAACCCTGTCAAATGCTGTTCACCTCCCTGGGACCATCATGAAAATAACATGATGCAGTGAACAAGACCCCCCCCCATCAGAAGACCAACAAAAAGCCTTTCTGACTGGTCTCAAAATGCCCAAATTAACATCCCAATACATCAAAATGCAAGAAGTCCCAATAACAAGCCAAAAAATACTTTATACAATAGGACAATTAAAAACACAAAAATGCCCAGGACCAGATGGGTACCCCTTGGAGTGGTACAAGGCCTTCAATGGGCACTTGATACCTCTTCTACACCAAGTATTCCAAGAAGTGCAGGAAGGAGACCCAACATTAGACACTTGGAAATAAGCAACAATCTCGACAATTCCAAAACCAGGTAAAGACCCAGGTTCAGTCCTATCCTACCATCCAATATCAGTCTTAAATGTGGATTACAAAATATATATGTCCATTTGGGCCTACAGAACAGAACATATTCTCCCCATGCTCATTCACAAAGATCAATCTGAGTTTGTCTGACAAAGGCAAACCTTGGATAATATACGCTGAATCCTTTTGTTACTAGAACATATATCAGTCACCAAATCCCTGCTGTTACACTGAGTTGCAACATGGAAAAGGCATTTGACAGGGTCACTTATAACTTCCTGTGGACTACGTTACAAGTGTTTAAATTTCCTCAATCAATAAGAGACAACATCAATGCCCTCTATAATTAACCTAAAGCTTCTATCCAAGTAAATGGAACATTAACCCCCCTCATATCCCTGCAGAGAGTAACAAGATAAGGCTGCCCTCTGTCCCTCTTACTTTTCACCCTGTACACACAGCCTTTAGTAGAAGCAATAAGACAATCAACACAGACAGAAGGAATTCCAGTGGGAGGACAGGAATACAAACTGGTGCTTAACACAGATTACTTACTGCTAACCCTCCTTAACCCAACACGGTCTATCCCTGCGACCTGGCAGCTAATCCAGGACTTTGGTAAGATAGCTGGATTCTCACTAAATACATTAAACATAGAGGTTCTGGCACATAATTATATGCCCTCAGATGTAATAAAGACATCATACCTCTTTAGGTGGAGAGGAACTAAGATTAAGTATTGGGGCATAATAATACCAAAGGAACTAACACTTCTGGAACTTCTAAATTAGCCGTTAACACAAAGTATATAGAAAGATTTACATGGCTGGGACCTTCTCACCCTGACTCCTTTTTCTAGGGTGGGAATAATACAATTTAACATACTTCCCTGTCTATTATACCTATTCCAGACTATTCCCCTACTCCTGGCAACACAATATTTCAAACATTGGGACAAAATAATCAAGATTTATTTGGGCGGGGGAAAAAAAAAGGATTAGATATTCCCTGTTTCAAATGCCAAAGGCACAGGGAGGTTTAGGGCTCCCACAGCTTTTTAACTATGCTAGGACAGCCCAAATGTGAGTGATGTTTCACTGGATGAACAACACCTCTGATTGTTAATGGAAGCACATAGAAAGCATCATGTATGACCTCCAGGACATAGGCCCATGGCTTTTTAAGATCTCTGTCAGACAAGTCACACAGCAGGACTTTGGACAGTTTACTGCAGCCATCCTATGGACATGGAATAAGCTTTTCACTAATAATAAACTTTCCTACCCTTTTTACTTTGTTTGGATACTGTTCTCAACCCCTGACTTCTTCCCAGCACACACTGATATGACATTTACAAGGTGGAGACACCAGGGACTTACATATATTCACCAATTCCTGAACACTGAGGGGGTGGTACCTTTTGAAACTGTAAATGCCCGATATGGCCGAGTGGGAAGAGAGCACTTCTGATACCTCCAACTTCATACCTACCTACTCCATAAAACAAAAGACAGAATAAGACTTCCTGGACCCCTACCACTGCTCTTACAATTACTGATGTATGTGCAGGGGGGGAATATAATGGGGGAACCTGATTGTTTTTTTTTTTTTTATAAAGCTCTCACAGAGTACTTATTGGACTCTACATAGTCAGTATTAGATAGATGGAACAGGGAATTAGTTACCTCAGTGTCATGGAAGGACTGGAGTAAGCATATGAGCCTATCTGTAAAAATCATCTCCTCAAACCTATGGAGAAAGTTTTCTTAGAAATGCAAATTCAGATTCTTTTTTACGCCAGCTAAAGTAGCTAGGATACATTCTCAAATGAAAGATCACTGCTGGAGAGAGTGTGGGGCAAAATTAGTGGACAATAGTCATGTGTTCTATCAATGCCCACTACTTGTAGACTTTTGGGAAGCTATCAACATTCAAATGACAAGAGTGGGCACCTCACCAGATATATTAACTGCAACCACGATACTTTTGCTAGCACCACCAGGTCAGGTGAAGATAACCCTTGGATCTCTAACCTTGGTCCTTATACTGGCAGCAAAAAAAAAAACAATAACAAGAAAATGGAAGCAGACAATAACTCCAGCAAGAAAAGAATGGCAGGATATTGTAAACAAAATATATAATATGGAAAGTATGAGAGCATATTTGTTTAATACTCAGCATAGGTTCAAAATAAGATGGTAGCCATGGATACTATATACCATGCAAGAAGATAGGGACTTTGTTCCATAAACAAGAAAAGAAGAATAATTGCTTGAGGTTATTTGAAGCAGATGCATATGAAGTAATGGACCCAGTCCAACACAGATTTCTATCTTTCTTTATGAAAAGTCCTAGTCTTCTACATCAATGTATCAGGGAATTAAATATAGTTTCAAAGTATGTTAAGCTGTTGTCCCTCGCACATCCAATTCTAGGCTGGTGATGCCATGATATACCAGGAGAGCCAGAGGTCCTGGAGATGCTGCAGGGGGAACCAGGGAAGGTATGGAATGGGTCACTGAGGGGAAAAACAGGACTGATGGAAGGTAGGACAAGCTTTTTTTTCCATGTACATCTGCACCTCCAGTGGTGTAGAAACTTGACCTGTAATGGAATGGAATAGTTTGAAGGTAAAAAAGGTAAGGTAGTGAACTCCTGCTTCAAAAATGTAAGTATGAAAAACAGCACTCAATTAATTGCCAAGTATGAAATGAGAAAGAGATGGAAAAGTTGGACACTAAACAGCAGTGACCTTTTAGATAAATATAATAGATAATAAAGGAAAAGGATAACAATAGTAAGACACTGTAACCATAATAAGACCTGAAATCTATAATTTAACTTTGACAACTGTAAAGTCCTGATTGTAACTGTATGCAAGGAAACAAGAATATCTACTGCTTGAAAATGTATGTATTATATTTGGTGCAAAAAATAATAAAAAGAAAATATAAAAAAAGAAAATTACATGATGCATCTGACTGAGTTATCCCAGTTGCAGTAATTTCAAATCCATCAATCAATCAATCAATCAATTGTTGGTCCAAAACACATTCCTTGAGATTATAGGATTCATTTAAGCCTGGCTTTTAATAGACTTTTAATTGTCATCAGTAATAGTTTGTATGTACTTGTGTAGTTAAATTCATGTTCAGTTCATTTAGTAACATTTTTAAGAAAAGAAAGCATACTCAAAGCTCTTGTACACTGCACTCATCAAATTTGTGGCTGTAGATTTCCTTAACCTAAAAGAAAAGTTGTGTTTCATGGTACTAGTAGACTTTTCACAAACAAGTCATGCACTACTGCAAAGAAGTAGCGTTCAGACTGTCTAGTTTCTTATTTTGCCTTATGTGATCACATATCTAAAAAGTGAAGGTTATGGTTTGTACTTACATTTTGTGGGTGTCTGCATACCTTTGAAGAAATCACTTTTTCAATCATTTTCTGAGCAAAATTCAATGCCAGGACAAAGCATATCTACAGCCTTTCAGGCAAAATAAATTGTCTGGCAAGTAACAATGAACTCTGCAAATTAATGTCACAGAAAATTCAGGGACAGCATGAGCTTCACGCTCTGAAGATTCGTTGTTTACAAGCTCTATTATTTCTGCACATATAAACTGATTGGTGGGAATATTTGCATCCTCTGAATCTGTTTCATTAAATTGCAAACTAGCTGGTAGCAGAAACATTTCTGTATTAAACTGTACTGCAGTATTTTTAATAAACATTCTTTGAATAGGATTTACCCAAAAATGTAAGCAATATGAATTTATCCCTAGCCACAAACATTAAAATCTTCTTGTTTGATTAGTTGGCATTTGAAAACAATTCCATCAGATTCAAATAGCTCCATGTGTGCTGTTCTCCCACTTTATGTGATTCCTTACAATAGTGAGATATTTCTTCTGCACCAGAAACCTAGATACACTCCACATTTCATCAATTTCTGTTACTTTTTAGTATCATTTCATATTCCTTTCCAGTTCAGTTCCAGCATTGCTTCTGTTAAATTTAAGGTTAGATTTTTTTTCTAAGTTTTTTTTTTAATCAAGTCATCCTGACTCTGTTATTACCTTTCATTGAGTGACTTAATAATGATGAAGTAGTGTATGTATTTGGCTGATGGGCACAGTAAGGACCTGGACTGCCTGTGGCTGGATCATTTTATGTTTACTAATTACTCAAAATGTTAGATGATTAACAAGAAGTCAATGTAAAATGGGCAGGGAGACTGGTTTACAGGGATTGAGAAAGGGCATGTTCCATTTTGCACATTGTGAAAAACGATATTGTCACTGGTGTCTGCTAAGCCAAAATCTGGTTTTACTGGTGTTTGGTTTTGTGTACTTTGTTTAACATTTTTAACTCTGCTAACATGCATTTTAGCAGTTTTTACCTCCACTATTACACATCCTTCCATCCTTGTACCAATTTAAAGGTATTTTAGGTACAAGATGTGATGGCAGCAGCAACACTACAGCCCCCATCTCTAAGGTGTGGTTGAAGCAGCACTACTGCCCCATCCCTCAGGTGCGATGGCAGCACCAACAGCACTATGGCCCCCATCCCTCTGGTGTGATAGCAGCAGCAACAGCACTATGACCTCCCTGCCTCAGGTGTGACAGAAGCAGCAGCACTGTGGCCCCCATCCCTTATGTGTGATGACAGCAGTACTACATTCACCATTCCTCAGGTGTGTTGGCAGTATCAACACTACGGCCCCCATCCCTCAGGTGTGATGGCAGCAGTACTACATTCCCCATCCCTCAGGTGTGATGGCAATATCAGCACTATGGCCCCCATCCCTCAGGTGGGATGGCAGCAGTACTACATTCCCCATCCACCAGTGGTGATGGCAGAAGCACTACAGCCCCCACCCCTTTGGTGTGATGGCAGCAGCAACAATGCAGTACACATCCCTCTGGGGTGATGGCAGTAGTAATAGTACTATGATCCCCTTTGTTCGACACCCACACCCCACATGCACAAGTTACAAATTACTTGGTATCTTTGCTTGTTAGAACTCAGATGTGAATTAATCTAAACCATCACCACTAAGGTGGACTACCTTTGTTTTTTCCTATCTATAATTTAACTGCCTGAATTGGATTTCTGCCTGTGACACCACTGACCAGGTTTAGGGAACAGATGGGCATTGGAGGGCCAGCTGGTAGGTGAAGGCTACAATGTCCATGACCATTCACCTTCTCCTGGGAGGGAGGGTGGGTTCACGGATCACCATTTGCTGGCCCCTGGTGGAGGCCAGAGGTATGACAACATGTCAGCCCTCATGGCAGGATGGAGTGTGACAGACGTCGGCTTGCGCCTTGATATCATGTGGCCTGTCACGCTCCCAAGAAAATGGGAAAACACCTGCTGACCAACTGAAGGACAGCTGTTGGTCCCTTCCTAAGCCAGAAACCCCAGACATGTGTTCATTCTGACCTCTGCCATGTCCAGGATACACAGGAAGCTCTTTAGGGCAATTCTCCGCCTCTGGTAGTCTCCCACAGGGGTAGGAGCCCACTCAATGAAGAGTTACTTTGGGTTACCTGGTAGCACAGCAGTAAGGGACAGTGAATGGTGGTCGGGACTCAGCAGCGATGGTAGGGGCCTTGCCAGGCCTGAAGGAGTGAATGGCCAGGGGGTAGGAGGAGCAAAAAACAAACTGCTTGAATTTGCTTCTTTGAAATTAAGGGTCTTCACCTAAAAAATCCACAAGTGATTGGTGGAGGACGTTCAAATGGATTTATGCATCTCCCAGACATGTGGATGCTTTTTTTTACTTGGTGTCCATGACAAGGGTGTCTCCCAGTATTCATGTCTTTATTCAGATGTGAATTGAGCACTACTCTGCCCACCAGCATCATATAGCCCCTGGGGTCTTACCGTCTATATGTCATTGACTGTGCTTTCAAAATCCACTGGCCAAACATAAGTACACAAATACTTAACATTTGCTTTTTGTTGAAGCAGTCTAGCAGAAAACTTTTTGTTGTCATAGAGACTGAAACAGCAGGTGGGAGAAAAGGTGCAAATGATCCAATCCACCTAAATGGGATGCTAACTGTGAAGTCTTTTCATAAGTAGTAAGGCAGTTTCTTCTTTGTGAACATACTCTCATTCAGACTAGTTTTCATTCAAACAACTGAGGATTTTGGATGGCCCTACTTATGATAAACTTGAATAAGCTAGTTGGTAACAGTGATCCTGCATTTAGCAATCTACAACCTAGATGCTTATGTGCAAAGAATACAATAAAAACCTGACTAAAATCTAAACACAAGCTTATAAAACACATAAAATGTATCTGAACATTTATCTTTACCTATACAAAATCATTGCAGCCCAAGTAAAACTCAAGTAAATTAGATGGTACCCTGACTACTATCCTGTGATGTAGTAAACATATATTGGTATTTTTTTTATATTCTTTGTAAAGCAGGTAAGGCCGACTAGGCAAAACTGTCTGTTTTCAGAAGTGACCTAGAAGCACTGGGGAGGTTAAGTGACTTGCTTGGAGTCACACAGTATGTAAGTGGAGGTTGTGGGAAACAAACCCAAGTCTGCTGGATGTACCCAGTTCATTCACTGTTTGTTACTCTAACCACTAGGCATGGGTGGTTAAATTGAATGGCTGATTAAAATAAAGCAGTGTGGGTGATTTCCTTACTGACTCTACATGCAGCAAAACAGAAAGAATGCAAAGAACAGCAGCTTTCATTTAAAGATGCTGAAATCTGGGTCGGCCTGCTAGCACTGCAGTAGCACTATTGCTTGCAATGCCAGCAATTCAGAGTCAGAAACAAACTTTGGTTGCTGGAGGTCTGGCCAGGGCAGTAGGATCGAGCACCCGGGGGACTGCTCTCCTCCTCAGGGGAGGGTGGGCTGCAGGTCCTGCTGCTTTACCACCACCTTTGTGACCATGGGTGGTGATATAATGGTGCTGCAGAGTGATCAGGAGGGGAGGACACTACCCAGGATCTGGAGCAGTGGCATGTCTCTATGTGACCTATCTCCTTGGATCTCCTCTAGTGCCGGTGCCCTCAGGGACAGACAGCAGAAAATCAGGAACAATCACCCCACATTGGCTACTGGCAGAAGGGACCCAGGTGCCCCAGACTTCATAACCAGACTCCATGAAGGACCCACTGAGCTGCCTGGCATACACTAAGGGAGTGTGGAGAGGTGACCTGGGGTCCCCTCCCTTCCCACCTGGGGGGGTACAATCCAGGCAGGATGGGGCAGAACCACAGGAGCCCCAGAGCATTACCTGGGGGTGAAGCTAAGGGATACCTAGCCTAGAAATCTCTGAAAAGTGGAGACTGATGCTGTGAGAAGGGGACATAGAAAGAGAAAATTAAAAAAAAAATTTAAAAAGATGCTGAAATCTTAGAGATTCTGTGCAGTGACATGCAATTTCTGTGAGGCACCGGTACAAGAATTCAAAATCTGCAAACCAAGCAGGATTCCGTGATTGTTACCGGTAAAAATAGAAAACCAGGGTCCCTGAAAATGGGATATCAGAGTCGGAATCCTTTTCATACAAATTTTGTCTTCACTATTAAAGTGCTAAAACCTTGGGTGACTAATATGGTTCTCCAGATCTAGAGTATGAGATGAACACTGTAGAAGGGGTAGTTTCTACTATGTTTTCTTTGTCTGGATTAATATGGTTGGAGGTTGAAAAACACAGGTGCCTCCTCCCAAGTTAGGAATCCCTAAATGTACTAAAATGAAATAAACAGACATTGTTTGACTCGAACTACATCCATATGAGAGATCTAAGAGATAGAAGTCTAAGAAAACACATTATTATAGTACTGAAAACACCTCCCATCTGCTCGATATCAAACAGTGGAATAATGAAAATACAGCCCTTTCCTGATCAGTTTTGTAGAGGTTGAGTGTCCAAACCTGGGTGCCAGCACACTCCCTGACATTTTCAGAGATCATTATATGACTTACTGTGTGCAAAAGCTGCATCTACCGTGATCCGTCCCCACCTTCCCCTGGGTGAGATCACTACGTTCTCTAAATACTAGCACCCTCCACTTTGATCTTGCTTCTTCTGACTTGTCACTTTTCTAGTCTGCACTGACATTGACACTGCCATTTCCATTTTTGCCACTTCTGAAATAAAGCTTGGAACAAGTCTCATGTTCCTTCCCAATGGCAAAGAGTGAGACACTTCCATCACCCATGGATCTTGGCAGACAACATCAAACTCTGCAACACATGGGACCATGCTTGGGCACAATATAAATGTTCCCTCTCCCACACTGACCACTCCATATATTGCTCCTTAAGGAACTCCTGCACCAAAGTGATGCAAGCTGATGTGGTTCTATACTTCTGGAACACCATACAGTAAAATATAAACTCCCCCATAAATTCTGGCAGACCCTCTCTTCCCTTTTTAACCCCTCTCTGAATCCTCCCCCATCACTGATGACAAGCTAATCTCTGACCCCTTCTCCATTTCCTCCTCTTTAAATACATTCTTCAACACCTGTGCCCTTCTGACGAGCCCTGCAAACACCACCTAACCCCCACCCTCTCTCACATGGTTTCTAGTTCCCCATCTCTTCCCCTGAGTTTTACCATGCCCTTCATTCTCTGAATCCCTGCAAATCCAGTCCTGATGGTTTCGACCCTCTCCCCTTCTAATCACTGCCCTGCCATAGCCCTTTCCCAATCCCACCTGCTCAATCTCTCTTTCACCCTCTCTACAGTCTGCCTGGCCTGGAAATCTGCAAAACTGATTCCCCCTTCAAAAAGGAGGAGATCACTTGGTACTGAGGCAATATGGCATTCTTATCTGAGCACAGTGAAAACCACACAACAAAGAGAGCATAGGGAACAATAGCTACAGGGTACAAAACACCACAAGGACAAAATGCTGCAGGAGCAGTTTTGTACCCTGTAGCTAATGACTGGGAGGCAGTGATGCAGAAAGGAAGACCTCTGCTGGGTTGGTGGTCCAGCAAGCAGCTGCCGTGGCTCAGTGGGATGGGAAGTGCTGTGTCTGTGGACAGGGCTCAAATCCCGGTCCCAGACTACAACTGTTTGTTGTGGGTCTTTTTTGTACTTGTGTGACAGGTTCTTTCCCTTGTGCATGTTTCTTCCATCCCAGTGTTATGTACAGCCCCCTCGGAGTTGATTATATTAATGGGGGGGGGGTTCGGGGCATAGCTCCCTGCAAAAAAGGAAGATGTTCATTGTTTCCTGGCTGATCTGTCCTTTCACTCTGATCAGCAAGTGCTGATAATGTACCCGCTGTATTGTCAGAGTGGTACATTGCAGCGCTGATTTTGTTTGCAATATTATGACCCCATGCGGATCACTCCCTACCTGGAAACTACCATCTCATCTCCCTCCTTGCTGTACTAGCCAAGCTCCAAGAGTCCTTAGTCCTCAACAGTCTCATGCATTTCCTCTCCTCCTCCAACTTCCTCTCCCCTTACCAGTTCAACTTCAGAAAAAAAAAAACACTCAACAGTCTCTTTATTTCTCTGGGTTACCGATGCCATCTTCACTGGTATGGACCAAGGGCACCTTACTTCCATCATATTTAATGACCTAGCAAAGGCCTTTGTCTCTGTTTCTCATCCACTACTACTAAACTTAGTTCTGCTGGCCTTCCTCCCTCTGCAGTGGAATGGTTCAGATCCTATTTGTCTTGTCACACCCAATGGTTTCAAGCTGGAGATGCCCTCTCTCCCCCTCTTCCTATCCTTGCAGGTGTTCCCCAAGGATTCCTTGTAGGTGTTACCCAAGGATCTATCATTGGACCCATTCTCTTCTCTACCTTCCTCAACAACCTCCCTTCAGTCTGATCCTCTTGCCAAATCCACCTCTATGCTAATTACACAATTCTGTACACCTCAGGCCCTTCTGCCTCCCTAGTAAATACACAACTGCAGAGTGATGTCACCTGTGTTTTGCATTGGTTCCAAGCAAATCACCTTTTTTCCCAGTACAAATTAAACTGTGTCAATGGCTTTTGGAACCTCTCATAAACTTTCTAAGCTTTCTCCTCTCCCCTTCTTTGCCACTATTGATGGCACCACACTGAACACAGTCCCCACCTATAAGTACCTAGGTGTCTGGCTGGTCAACAGACTTGATTACTCGACCCACATTGACTATAGCCACTCAAGACCTCTTCCAAGTCTCAGTGCCATGTACAGGAACAAAGATGCCATTTCTATTCAAGACTGCCATGAGTTGCTCACTAAAACTATCCTCCCTACCTTTGAATATGCTGATGTCATCTACAGGTCAGCAGCCTCCCCTACTTCCCTCTCCAGGCTAGACACACTTTTCAACACTTTCTGCCATTTTGCCACTATTTCCCCACCGCACTCACCACTGTACATTTTGCTCCTCCCTCTCTCTCTCTCTCTGCTCCCTTACCTCCCACCGACAGCTCAGCACCTCCACTCTTATCTCCAAATATTGGTTTGGGACCCTCACCCCAACCTCTCCTCTCTCCAACCCCTCTACCCAATCTTCCTACTCTCTTTGCTCCAGAGACTCTCATATTTTTAACCTTCCCCATCTCCACTCTTATTCCAGCCAGGCAGCATTCTCTTACCACCTTCACCTTATTTGGAACTCTCTCTCTACTCTTCATTCTGTCTATTGCCCCCCCTTCCAATCTCTCAAACATACCTTCTCCCACTACCCTCCTCCCTCAGATACATGCTACCCACCTCTCTAGTCCTCACTCTTGAAGTTGTCCTCCTTCTCCTCTCCATTCCCCCCTCCCCCTCTTCCATTTCCCTTAGCCCAATCCGGTAATGTATCTTTGCTTACTGCTGAATTCCTCTGCACTGTGTTGTTAGGATTTGTACTTCTATTGTTCCATTGCTAACAAATTATGTACTTTTTGTATATACTCATATATGTGTATTATATCCTTTATATCCATCCTATTTATTGTTGTTATATTTTGCCTCCCTCCACTGGGTTTGCACCTGCAAATGAGACTTGGCTCAGGTTGCCTCTCCCAGTCACCAACTTTAATTCAATAAATAAATAAATAAATAAATATGCAAATATAGGGGGAGGATCCTCTGATGTCTGTAACACAAAGAAAGCATATGTATGTGTGTGTGTGTGTGTGTGTGTGTGTGTGTGTGTGTGTGTGTGTGGTGGTGGGGGGATCAGTTGGAGCGTGGATGTGAAGGATCAGATCAAAAATAGTTTATTGTTCTTCCAGAACACATTAGTCTGGACATTTCCAGTACAAAACAAGTATTTGTCAATGCCGAATGTTGCTTGATTATATATGCTGTTTAGGTTTTTGGAAGTGAAAGTACCATGGTTAAGAACTGTCAGCGGTGGTCAGAAGCTCATGCTGCCTGACCGTTGTCCATTTTCCACTTTTCTCCCTTTTGAGGAGTGTGGGTGATCAACGATGCTTAGGCACAGCATGTCAACCTCTGCATAACTCCGCTTCCTTTACTACACTGCTCTAGCAGCACCCCTGGTCAACACCAGGGGTCACTACAGAGTGGTGGGTCCCTGGATCCTGCCCTGGGATAGGAGAGGAGTCCTCCAGATGCTCAATCCTATCCCTCTCCTGCCAACCCCTGGTGGGCTGGGCTTATGGTTCCGAACCCGGTCCAGTGTGGCGTCCAGCACCTCAACCCACAGCACCAGTGAGCCAGCAGTAATGCTGCCTTTAATACTCCCCACCCCTTCCTGCTCCAGTGTACCCTGTCCCCCACATACAAGTCACTATTTCCCCCCCCGACTCTACCCCAGTTATCACTAACCCATAATATTTGGTGTGGCACCAATTCCTCAGCCACTTGAACTCCTCAAGCTTACCCTTCCTTCCCATGCTTGCACATGGTACTGGCAGTACCTCCAAGAATGCCACTGACTTCCCCACCCTCTCACACTGCCTGCCCAACCACTTGAACCTCCCTCTCACTACTTCCATAGCGTCCGCCGCCAAGTCATTTTTATGCATATGCAACAGTAAATAAGGTTTCTTTCTCTCCTGCCTGCCCTGCCCTTCCTGCAGTCAACCTGGAGACAGCTTCAACCCAAATACGGCTGTGCCTTTCCCCCTTTCCACCCCATCTCACCCATTTCAGTATAGAATCCCCCAAGATGAGTACCCCCATCCCTTACCCCATTTCCCTTCTAATGCCCCTTCCACCACCCCAGTATTCATTCTTCCCTGCCTCTTACCCCAGCCAGCTGCACCCTCTGTGACTTCTGTATCTGTACTCCCTACTTCCACCTCACCCCTTTTCTCTGCCTTATTCCTCCCATTCCCCTTGAACCCCTTCCCAACCTGATTGCTTCCTACTGTGCTTCCCATGTTGAACTCTCCTTCTACCCTGCAGATTTACAGACCCTCTCCTATCCCCGCTGTTGTTGATTTAGAGCCCCAATTCCCTTCTTCCCCAATAGTGATGCCCCTCTCATCCTCCTCCCTTCCTGTAGCCTTCTCACCTCCAGTCACCACCCCCCCTTCCTTACTAGCCCCCTTCTACCCTTTCATCCTTGCTGTCTCTTCCCCTACCTGTTGTCATCCCTCTCATCCCTCTCATGACTGCAGCCGGCTCAACATGAGCCCCTAGGATCATGAGGGCAAGTGACCAAGCAGTCCTCCCCACAGCCTGAAGGTGCCACATTTAAATCCAGACTGCAGCCGGCTCTCCATAAGCCCCTAAGGTTGCGAGGGTGAGTGACCAACCAGTCCTCCCCACTGCCTGAAAACGCCACATTTAATTCCAGGTATGGATCCCAGCATTGCGCTCCAGCTACGTGCAGACAGCCGAGTGCAGAGTTCGGTGCCATTTTCAAAAGATTCCACTTATTTTCTGTCGCCAGACTATACTATTGCTGATTGTTTTTTTCTGACTAAATCTCTGCTTACAACACTGTCTAAATGCTTATTCAAGTTGAGCACCTTAATTCAGTTACAGCGATTAATGTTGCTAAACCAAATTGCAGCTTACAGCATTTCAATTGCACTGTTTCAAGTTTTATGTTCTAATAGCCAAATTGCAGCTTACAGCATTTTTATTGTACCGTTTTTAGCAAATCCCAGCAGCCAGATAAATTTGCTTGCTAAATCATAGCTTTCAGCCAAATTGTACTGCATAAATTAAGGATAGCAGGGCTTGTTGAGAACATTACTAATACTACCTCACTGTAACGTTGCTGTGCTATTGCAACACCCCCTCCCCTCCTTTTGTTCCACAGCCCCTCCTATCCCTACCTAAACTTAATATTCTCTCTCTCTCTCTCTCCCATTTCCCCACAGACTGCAGCTGGTTCTCCGTGAGCCCCTAGGGTCATGAGGACGAGTGACTGAGTAGCTCTCCCCACAACCTGAAGGTGCCACATTTAAATCCAGGTACTGATCACAGCAACACACTCCAGCTACATGCAGATGGCAGAGTGCTGACCCCGCCGATGCACTGCATCGGCTGCCCCACTGCCCCCACCACCACCCTTGGTCATTCTTGCTACTTATAGCTACTGATACCTGATAGATTTTAACCTATCAGGCAAGTTTTTCACACACAGGTTATCAGTTCTGGCCTCAAGTGTCCGCTATACAAAATAACCCAACTCTGTCATTGAAATCCCCCCTTCACTACTGTATCCCATTCCCTCTAGTGGCATCTACTTCTAACAACAACCTTTCCATCCTACTTTCTTTCTCACTTGGCACCACCCTTGTTTCGTGGTGCCAAACTGCTGTTGTGCTTACTATACGGCCTGCTCCTTCCTTCTACCTTCTTCTCACCCTCATCTCACCCTCTCCATCGCCCCCTCTCTATGGCCACTCTCCCTTCTCCAAAGAACCTCACCCCTCCCTCCCCAGGTACCACCCCCTCTTGCCCTACCCCAATGCTAACTCTTCTCTTCTCCCTTACTCCTCTCTCCCCTGCATCCCTCCCCCAATCCACACTTTCCTACTGCTCTCCCCATCCATCCATCATTACTCCAATCCCACCTCCTAAACCTGGAAGCTGTATACCATTGCCTACTCCTCCACATGCCTCCCTCTAAGCAATGTTCTGGCACATCCAAACTTTCTCTGCTACTCACATACTCTATCCTCCTCTTACTCCTGGTGGGCGATGTACATTCCCAAACCAGGCCCTTCTGACTCCAGGAACACCGCAACCAGATTGCCACCAAGTCCATCCTCTAACTCACTCCTCAAGAGCCTCCACCTTTTTCACCTCAACACCAGAAGCCTCCTCCTTAAAATGAACACCTTAACTCTATGGGTCACCCGATACCACCTAGACTTACTCTGCATCATGGAATCTTGGTTATCCACCAAAATCACAAACTTCTCTCTCTACTGTACATCTCAGACTAAAATTTAGTACTCCAGGACTGTGGCAAATGAGGTGGGGATGTGGCAGTTTACGTTAGGCAATCCCTCATGTGCTCCATCCTTGTTTAATGAATCTTGTCCCATGTCCCATGAATCAATTGTGGCATATCTATCCTTCCTCTCCTCCTCCCCCCTCTACATTGTTGCCCTTTATGCCACCCCTAAGACCTCACTCGACTCTATTATTAAGGCCATAACTTCCATCCACTCCAAAACATCCAATGGGGAACTCATGCTACTAGGGGATTTCAACCTTGACTGGCGCTCCCCCTCCACAAAATACACCACCCTAAAAATCGAAGCCCTAAATCTATCTCAGTTAATCCATGAAGCTACTCACCTAAATCGTCAGTCCCAAAACCACACCCTCCTGGACTGGGTCTTATCCTCCCATCCCCACCGTATCTCTGCCTCAGGCATATAATCCGACACCCTCAGTGACCACTGCATCACCTATTGCATCTGCAAAATCCACTCACCACTCTCCCAGCCCAAATTTATCTGGTCTTGACCCTTTCACTACCTGAAAGTCCCTGCCTTGCTACATGATTTTGCTAATGCAGACTGGTTGCCAGTCCACTCTTTATCTGATGTTGACCTGGCACTATCTCAGTTCTGCGGTATCTTCCTGAGCATCTGGGACACACACACACACACACACCCCTAAGAAAAACTAGGGTAAAATGCCACCACTACCCCTGGATCACAGCCAACCTCATTGCCTTGTGTCACTCCAGGGACAAAGCTTGGAGACTCTACAAATCCTCCCACTCAGCTCAAGATCTCCAAACATACAAACACCTCAGTAATAATTGCACCAAAGCCATCCGGCAACCTAAATTCTCCAACTTTAAAGCTCAATTCACTCAAAACCAAAGTCCCAATGCTTCTTTCTGGAAGCTGATCAACTCTCTTCTTGACCCTCCCATGAAACAGGCATGTCCGTCCCTCAAATTATACGGCACTACTGTCTTGGATCCTGCCACTGTGGTTGATCTCTTCAACAAGTTCTTTGTCTCCTTTGCCAACCCTGACTCCAGCCCATCCCCATGCTTGCCTGAACCTTCCAACACAGCCACTGGCTTCATCATTCCTTTCACCACACCCCTTGAAGTATACTACGCTGTCTCCTCCCTCAACTCTTCCAAATCTAGCCCAGACAGCATACACCCTAAAATGCTCCACATCACCACAGCAGCAATTGCTGCCCCCCTGTCTCACATACTGAACCTCCCTCTATCCACTGCCACTGTACCTGTAGCCTAGAAATCTGCCAAATTTATCACCCTGCACAAAGGTGGTGATCCCTCCAAACTGGGAAACTATAGGCCCATATCACTCCTCCCCTCCCTTGCCAATGTCTAGGAATCCCTTATACTGTCCAGACTGTCTGACCTCCTCACAGCAAACAACTTACTCTCTCCAGTCTGGATTCTGAAAACACCACTTCACCATAACCACCATTCTAAGTGTAACTGAATCTATACTCTCGGCCATGGATAATAGTCAAATCACAGCCACCATATTCATAGACCTGGCTAAAGCGTTTGACTCAGTATTACACCAACTCCTACTCCACAAACTCTGCATTTTCGACATCGGCCCTCCAGCAATCATCTGGCTCCACTCATACCTCCACAATAGGCAACAATCAGTTCAAATTGGTGACACTTTCTCATCTCCTCTCCCTATTGTATCCAGCGTTCGCCAAGTATTTATTCTGGGCCCTATCGTTTTCTCTCTCTTCATAAATGACTATCCCTCCATCTGTCTCTTCTCCAACATCCATCTGTATGCAGAAGACATGGTCATTTTTGCCTCAGGTCCCTCTCATGACAGTGTCCTCCCTGTTCTTCAAAGTGACTTCAACAGAGTCCAGTCCTGGCTCTTCACAAATCGACTCACTCTTAATGCTAAAAAGATGGTCTTCATGGTTTTTGGCTCCAGATAGAAGCTGGCAACCCTCCCAGCCCCCCAGTCCTCTTCACCTTGGACAGCTCACCACTGGAGTGAGTCTCAGCCTTCAAATACCTGGGTGTATGGCTGGACTGCCACCTCAACTTCTCCACTCATGTCGACACAGTCTGCACTAAACTCTGAGCAAAACTCGCAATCCTCTACCACCACAAATCCTGCTTACAGATCCTCACCCACCACGAGCTCATATGTAAAATAATCTTGCCAGTTCAAGGGTGCCGGAAGATGGTAAAAGCTGAGGGGGCTGAGAATCAAAAGGGTACTTATAATGGAACAAAGGGCACTTTTTCTACTAGTTTTTGCCATACAGAAATAAAAAGTGGAGGGGCTACCACCTTCTGCCCCCCCGGTTCCGGCACCTATGTGCCAGTTATAGACTATACAGATGTAGTCTATGGTACAGCCCCTACATCTTCCCTCTCCAGACTTGACACCCTGCTTAATGCCTTCTGCCGATTCACCACCGCCTCCCCCCTGCTCATCATTGCCTGCTCTATGCCCCTCTCTCCATTGCCCCATTCTCCCACAGGTGTACCATCCACAGCACCTCCCTCTTACTGAAATTCTGGTTTGGTCCCCTCCCCCCATACCTCATGTCCCTGCTCAACCAAACCCCTTCAAGCTACTCTCTTCACCATAGGAACCCTCATATCTTCCACCTCCCCAGCCCTCACACCCTTTCTGGTCAAGTCACCTTCTCGTACCATCTCCCCCTTCTCTGGAACTCTTTGTCCTCTGACCTTCGCAAGGCCCCTACTTGTTCAGCTTTTTCTCAGCTCCTCAGACTCCTACCCATCCCACATTGTCCTATGTGCTCAAATGGTCCAAATGCACTACAGAGGCACCACTCAGCCCTTTCCAACTCACCAACATCGCCTCCCTTAGTAGGCCTCTCCTTTTCTCTCTCTCTCTACTAAATGACCAATTATTACATCTTTGAAAAGTGTACTGTACTACTGTACTGTTTAATTAATTATTCTGTTAACTGCCTGTACTTCTATGATTGTGATAATTGCCTGTACTTCCTGTTTCCCTTGATACTTGATGGAGACTTAAGGAGCTTAATATGTATAGCCTAGAGGAAAGGAGGGAGAGGGGGGACATGATAGAAACTTTCAAGTACCTCAAGGAATCAACAAAGTCCAAGAGGGTAGCATCTTCAAAAAGAGGTGCAAGAATATAAAAGTACAATTTGAAGATAGAAGGGTGGCTCAGAGGTAATTTAAGAAAGTATTTTTTCACAGAGAGGGTTGTGGATGTATGGAATGGCCTTCCAGAGGAGGTTGTGGAGTCAAAAACAGTGGTGGAATTCAAGCATGCATGGGACAGTCATAAGGCAATTCTAAGGGGTGGAGGTAGGAAGAAGTAGGCTGCTGGTTAACTAGGATCTGCAGCTTATCCATCAGGTAAGGAAATGAGCAGACTGGGTGGGCCAAGCGGTCCTTATCTGCCGTCAAATTCTATGTTTCTATGTTTCTATACTACCTGTACAAACTGTACCCGGGTTGCACTTGGAAATCAGCCTTGGCTCAGCATTCCATTCCCGGTCATCAAATTTTAAATAAATAAAATAAATAAAAATTCTCCTCCCCCTTTAGTATGTTCCTGCTCTCCTCTCTCTCTCTCTCTCTCTCTCATAGCAGAGATTTGACTCTATTCCTTCTCAATACCCCTCCTATATTTCTTCCCCTATCGGTTCCCCCCTTCTACTTGTTCCCTCCGTGCCACGCCTGGTCCCTCCCTACTCACAGCCATCTACTCTCTCCCCTGGTACTCCTCGTGGTCCCTTCCTCCCCATCAGGAGGCCTCCCCCTCACCTCAGGCACCCCCTCCCTTCTCCTGTCTTTTCTCTTAGTACCTCTAATACTGGGGTCAGTTTCACTCCCTAGTTGTCCTTCCTGCATCCCCCTTTGCCATCACCTATCCCTCCCAAGATACCTACCATAGTCATCTGCCCTGCCACTTAGACTCCTCCTTAATCTCCACAGTTCCTCCATCAAACTAGCCAGTCATCTACAGACCATACACCCCCCCATCCTCCAAGACCAGTCCACAATCATGGTGGACCCACACCCTGTACAGCCCACCACCCTTCCAAAGATGCCCACCCTATTGACATGTGTCACCGGACTCATTTTGGTCCCCTTCTTATGTATCTGGCTCTTACTCCCAGGTTCTGTACCCTACTACAACTGTTAAGCCCCTATTTACTCAAATTCCTGTCCCCCCCCCTCCACTAGTCCCCCTAATGTTCCCTTGCTGATCGGGTTAATTCAGTTTCAAATCTCATCCAGTAGATGCTGTATTACTGTAGCAATCCTAAAGCCTCCTTTTTCCATTTTTCACCCCTCAGTTACCATATTTTTTGTTTTCAGCTCTCATATAGTTTCACTTAGCCCAGTTAGAAGTCCTACTGCACTCCAAGTATTACTCAACTCAGTTAGAGAAATAAACAGAACAACTAAACCTGTATTATTACAGCAATCCTAAAAGTATCCAATCATTGCTTTGTCTCCACTCCAGAGACTCTGTTGTGATATAGGAGCACAAAGGACACTGGGCGGGAGGGTGGGCAACTGTAAAGTCCTGGCAGAGCTCCACTGAGCTTGCTCACTCCCCCTCTCTCACTCGCTCATTCTATTTCTCCTGATGCTGCAGGCTTCCCTTTTGTACTGGGATCCTGCCTGCATTGGCACCTTTTTCTGCCCACAATGAAATCTACAGCAGTCTATCATAGCTCCATTGAGCTCCCTCACTCCCCCATCTCACTCACTCATTTCGTTTCTCCCAGCACTGCAGGCTGCCCTTTTGTCCTGGGCTCCTGCCTGCATTTGCACCATTTTCTGCCCACAAAGAAGTTCACAGCTATCCTGACAGAGCTCTGTTGAGCTCGCTCACCCCCCTCAGTCACTCCTTCTATTTCTCCCAGCACTGCAGTCTTCCCTTGTTTACTGGGTTCCAGCCTGTGTTGGCACCTTTTTCTGCCCACAAAGAAATCTGCAGCAGTTCCAAAAGTGCTCCATTGAGCTTGATCACTACCCCTTTGCCCTTTTGTACTGGGCTCCTGTCTGTGTTGGCACCTTTCTCTGCCCACAAAGAAATCCCCAGCAGTCCCCGACAGAGCTCCGTTGAGCTTGCTCACTCCCCATCCCTCACTTGCTCATTCTGTTTCTCCTGGCGTTGCAGGCTGCCATTTTGTACTGGGACCCTGCCTGTACTGATGCCTTTTTCTGCTCACAAAGAAATCTGCAGCAGTCCTGACAAAGCTCCATTGAGCTCGCTCACTCCTCCTCCTCCCTCACTCGCTTGTTCTGTTTCTTCTGGCGCTGCAGGCTGCTCTTTTGTACTGGACTCCTGCCTGCATTAGTGCCCTTTTCTGCCCACAAAGAAATCCACAGCAGTCCAGACAGAGCTTCATTGAGCTCGATCACTCCCCCCTCTTTCACTTACTCGATCTTAATCTGTCCCAAACACCGATTTCCCACAGCGACTGCGCTATTAATTAATTATTTATTTATTTATTTAGTTTTTGTTGACCAGGTAAGTGCACTAGACAAATCCTGTCTATTTTCAGGCATGACCCAGGGGGGATACAGATGAATGCCAACTGACCTTGAACCAGATTAAACTGTTGGTGGTATTTTTAGTGAATGAGGGAAATTTGTCCAGAAGTGCAAAAATATATTTCAGCAAGGATGTAAAAAATGGCAGCTGTACTGTTCATAAGGAGGTGTGAAAAAATGGCAGTGCTGAAAATCTAGCATGAAAATATTACAAATTTACGAAGTTACAAGGGTGCATGGAAACAGTGCAATGCATGCTCGTAAAACAGTCATTTTATGGACTTTCATCACCAAATTTTCAGCATAGGCATTTTAGGACCTCTGCTCATGAACAGTGTCACTGTCATTTTCTTTATCTGTCCTGAACACTGATTTCCCACAGTGACCACACTATTCTACTACATCTGGCAGTATAGCCTAGAGGTTAGAGGAATGAGGTGTGAATGACTTGATACATCCAGCAGACCAGACCTGAGTTTGATTCTCACAACCTCCACTTCAATACTGTGTGGCTTTAAGCAAGTCATTTACCCACCCAGTGCTCCCAGGTGACCCCTAAAAACACAGGCACTTGTGCCTAGTGGGCCTACCAGTTACCAAAGACTAATATAAATAAAATGCAAAAATTCTGTGCTGGAAGAGCGAAAATACATTTTGGCCAGGATGTAAAAAATGACAGCTGTACTCTTCATAAGGAGGTGTGAAAAATGCCAGTGTTGAAAATCTGGTGTGAAAATATTACAAATTTGTGAAGTTATGTGCATGCGTGGAAACTGCACAATGCACGCTCATAAAACAGTAATTTCTTTGGGATTTTTTCACCAAATTTGCAACATAGGCCTTTTGAGAGCCCACCTCATGAACAATGGCACTATCTTTTCGTTAATTGGTCCCAAAAGGTGATTCCATGCAGTGCCCGCAAAATCACCTTTCGAGACAGAATAGCACAATGACAGTGACTGAATTCAGGAGTATGGGTCCCAAGAATCCCATGTTCAAAATCTGGTGCCAAAATTCCCCAAAATGCCTGAGATATGCACTAAAGTTGAAAAAAAAACCTATTTATGCCATTATACAGCTTACTGGCATTTTTTCAGTTCGCCATCAGCTTTGAAGAATGTAGACGTGCTCCTGGTCCACTGAATATCATCATGCTGGGCTCTGTAGGTAAGTATGAGGTGAGGGGGAAGCAGGGTCTTCAGAGGGTGGGTGTGGGTTGGACGAGGGGCCATTGAACTCTATGAGGGACTGTTTTACTTTACAGTTGTGGAAAAAAAACATTGTGGGACTTTTTTTTGTAGGGACTTCGGCATGCTGAAGTGGGCTCGTAGCATGCCACAAGAGTATTTTTTTGGGGGGGGCTGTAGCTGATTAGGGATTGGGCACCCCCGTTGGCACATACCAGTTGTGGGGGGAAAGCTGAGGGGGTTGGTCACCTCCCTCAGCAGACAGAAAATTGGGGGGGGAGACATTATGCCAGTGTGGAGTGGGCTCCCCCATCAGCAAATTCAACTTGGAAGGGGAGACAGAAGCCAATGGGAATTGGGCCCCCTGTCAGCAAAAAAAGTTGGCAGCATGATGCTGTGGGGGGATTGGACACCCCATCAGCATACTACAGAAACTTAGGTGTAGGGACATTATGTAGGGGACATGCAAGGTGCAATGATGGGTTGCTCCCTCATTGCAGAGTAATGGCTTTTGCTGCAATGACGAGGTGGTCCCTGATTGCAGCAGCTAAAATGTTTCAAGGTGGTGGCATGCTGGCTGAATATTGGGGAAAGTGGGCCAAGCCTCAAAAGGCAGTGGGGGCACTGGCCACAACAGTGCTGCACCTCCACAACCTGCTTCTGTAGCAAGCTGCTGCAACATGTTTCTTGTGCATGCCTGCAAGCAATATAAAAAGTGTACATTAATTTACAGTAAAAACAACATGCACATTCATTAGACAATATTATGAAAGAGGTCAGGAGAAATATTGCTCATCCTTTTAACATTTGAGTAAAATCATAATCCTATGCATAATCATTCTCAATTCTGTAATGCGGATCCCTATGATCTTTGATGATTTCAGAACATACCCCTCTGATTTTTGAGACTGAAAACATTCTTCTTTTTTAAGCTGATTACAGAATTGGCAATCCTTTCTGCATCATTATTCATATGATGCATTAAGATGAATACTATAATATGTATCTGCATATTTAAGCAAGGTGTCTTTTAAATTACTATCTCTATACTTACTGTACAGTGGACACTGTATTACAACATGAAACCATGATTACAAGGGCATAGATTTTGTTTAGATACCAGAGGAGAAGAAGAATATCGATTGAAATATGCGTATTTGGAAGTTAGGATACCAAGTGTTGCCCAGGAAATTGCCCTCCTCTGCAGGAGCTGTAATGGTATTATAAGATGGTCTGTAATTAATGAATTTATTTTGTTTTGATGAAACCAAGGAGCTTGTTTTTGTCATATTACTTGTTGCATCTGGAATTCTTATGCCACAGAAAACATTTTTGCCTTACACCTGGCTCTATAGATCAGGGCAATAGATATGCCAAGTTGAAAATCTCTCCAGAGTTGCAAAGCATCAGTTTTAGTCAAAATTAAAAATAGTTCTTTAAGCCAAGGCAAATGGAAGCAACTTACGTGCCACTGCCCTTTTTCATTCAAACAAGCTAAATGGAGCCTGTTTGATGTATTATTTATGATTTTTAACCAAAAAGAAATGATGCATAATTTAAGGACGTATGAAATTGGAATTCTACCGAGCTCAGATCTAACGTTTATATTAGCTGTACCTTTTGGAACCTGCAGTATAGATTTGTAAAAACATGATAAAGGAAGTTCTAAATTAGGCCAATCTTCAGTTCCCATGCCTCAGCCCCATATAAAAGAATCAGTGTAATTTTCACTTCTCCTGCAGCAATAGCTAGGGCAACGGAAAGTACACCATAATTGAAATTAAATTGCTGCAAGGCTTTTGCTACCTGTTTTGCCTTGGCAATTTCCTCTCTTATATATATTGTCCAATGTCCATCGGAGGTAAACTTTATTCCCAGATAAACATAAGAAAATACTGTATCTATGTGTTTTGCGCCCTAAAAGAAGTTTGTGGAATGTTGGTAAAAACCAAAGATCATCACTTTTGTTTTTCAGAATTGATCCGTAAGTTAAGCTTTTCACATTTGATTGTAATCTGGTTTATTTTCCTTTGAAGTCCAACTGGTGTAAGTGAAAAAAAGGACTACATCATTGGCATAAGCCAAAATATGAATAGGAATATTATTAATTTTAAGAGAATCTAAAAGTAGAGAAGTGTCAAAACTCAGTAAGGAGTTGATATATATATATATACAAAATCACACATGCCCACACAATGCAAAGCATCATGGGCTGCATATGCAAATCACCACAGAATGTTATGCTGGTACAACTTTAAGCAGAATTGTATGGTGCCGAAAGGCCTCTCACACAGTTTGCAAAGGGTGCTAACAGAAGACATAGACACGTGTTTCATTCTACCAGGACTCATCAGTATGCCTCGTCTGTTTGACACCCCAGTGGGAGTGGACCAGCTACCCTTAAGACAGTGTGTCTTGGATATGTTGTGGTGAACCCATTAAAATATATATATATATATATATATATATATATATGTACTAAAGAACGGGGTGCCAGCAGACATCCCTGCTTTACCCTCTTATTAGATGCAAAATAATCAGACAAACTCCTTTTGTAATCACATCTTATTGCAGTTTGGGTATTTAAATGTAAAAGAAAAATGGGCATCAATACGTTTAGTGGCATCCCACATTCCTGTAAAATATCCCATAAAGTTTCCCTGACCACAAAGTAGAATCCATTTGAAAAATCCATAAACAGCGCATAGAGTTTCATCTTTCTTAGAAATCAGTATTTTTCAATCAAATGCACTACCACAAAAATGTTATCAGTTGTTAAAAAAACATGTCAGAATCCAGATTGAAATTTGGATAATGAGCTAAAATTATCTATCGAAGATTGAAGTTTATTAAGTAGAATACTAGAAACATTTTTTAGAACAAATAACAATCAAGCTTATGGGATGATAGTTTGATGGATTTTGATATTCTCCTTTTTTGTGTAAGGGAACAGTTATATTTTTGGTCCAGGAATGTAGGTTAAACATTTCCATCAGGCAAGCATTAAAAAAAATGAGTTAAAAAGGGAATCAAATAATTCAAATGTTCTTTATAAATTTCTCCGGGTATTCTATTTGGACCATGTGCTTTGCTATTTGTAAGTTGTAATATTGCTTCTTCAACCTCCACTAAAGAACATACCAGAGGGTGGTATGAATTAGAAGACAACCAAATAGGAATTATGTTACTATCTCTGAAGGTGTCATCAGTGAATAGTTTTTTGTAATAGGTAACACAGGAATCCTTGGGAATATAAACTGCCAGAGAGCGGGAGGATTTGGAGGAGGAAAGATGTGTCCTGGGGGCTCACCTCAATGATAGAATATGATAAGAAGTTCTGGTGAGCTGCATGTTCAGAGCTGGGAGCTCTGTTCAAAGAAGGAGGATTCTGAGAAGTTCTAGCGAACTGTGTACTCAGAGCTGTGAACTCTACTCAAGGGTGAAGGACAGTGAGAAGTTCTGGTGAACTGCATATTCAGAGTGAGGAGTTTTGTTCAAGGAGAATGCTAATAAGTTCAGGTACGGAGGGAAACACAGCCATTGTTTGGTATACAAAAAATGTATACTCAAAGTTATTTAAATTATTTGGATACCAAAATATTTAGACTGAATTTGCTGAATGCTGAGTCGGGTGATTTGGTGAGCCACCCTATTTGAATCTGTATACTCTATGGTCAACTGTTCTACATCTTACTTATGTTGAATAAAATGACACTGATCCAGTACCTTGTACATAAACTAATTTGTTTCACCTAGTTCCTCTGTTTACCCATCAGTCTCCCACCGTTGATGTTAGAAGTTGGATTGCACTGGATACCTCAGGAACAGTCAGATCCATGGGGACTTTCCAGGTGGGAGCTAGCTGCAGCTCCACAGAGCTTCTGTAGGAAAGGGCAGATGCTGAGTACAAAGGCAAGCCCCTAAACAAATTGGATAAGGTCAAGAGGCAGGAATAGGATCTTTCTGGTGCAGACACGGACCACAGAGAGTTCAGTCAGAGTACAGAGAACAAGCCCAGAGTGGTGACACCCAAGACAGAGATGGAGCATTTAGAGAATCATGTGTTTCCTGTGTGTTACCTTGAGATGGAAGAACACCTCATGCTGGGTCATGAAGGATCAGATGTGAAGGGTACACAGACCTACAATAAAGAGGTATCTGATTGTGGTGGAGAACAAAAAATAAATCAAGAGTGGCAGATTGTATGATCTGAGATGGAATCGTGGACTCTTTAGTACAGAAATCAAAAGGTGCCAGCTCAGTGGCACTGAGGGTTGAGGCACCGGACACCACACCTCACGACACACTGGCGACCCAGGTTCAGACGTGAGCTCAGAGCATCAGGGGTCAGCAGGGGAGGGATGGGATTTAGTGTCCGGAGGACTGCTCTCCCATCCCAGGGAGGGATCCAGGGAATAACTGCTCTGTAGCAGCCCCTGGTGATGACCAGGAGCTCTACTAGAGTGGTGCAGCAAGGGGTGGAGTGCAGCAGACGTCGGCGTGTTCATGGTTCCATTGCACACTTACACTCCAGGGGACAAAAAATAGGAGGAAAATCATGGCAGCACAAACCCACAGCAGCAGTAGCCACAGTTTCACCGGCGGCGAATGCCTGGACAGAGGCGTGTGCCGGTAGTGGATCCTGGCCAGCTGCAGGGTCATCGAAAGTGGCCCCTCTCAATGGTACAGATGCGTATGCCAGCTGGCCATACACAACTCTGGGGTCAGCGGCGAGGAGAAGCGGTGACTGGAGGTAGGTTGGGAATATGGCTGCAGGAGGATAAAAATAGAAGAGATAAAAAAAAAAGAAATTAAAAGGTGAGGAAGAAGCCTGTGTGCTTGCTAAAGAGACTGATGTTTTTGCTAAACCAGAGATTCCCTGGAGAATCAAAGACCAGGGAAGCTACTAAATGGGGAAACACTTATTTTCAGGGTATACCTGTATCGTATGTGCAAAGTATTGATTAGGGTATGTTTCATACAGGCTGGGCAAGACATATAGAAAATAGATAAATGGGTAAAACAATACAGTAGGAACAGACCCTACTAAAAACACTAACACCAATCTTTCAAAAAGCAACAGACTCACTTAGATTCCCGGTCAGGTGTAGAAAGAAGTGTACACCTTGTTTCATATAGAAACATTATACCTTTTACTATTTTGGTTCTAGAACCCTAATCTTTTCTCATTCTGGATATGTGCCCATTCTAGTTCAGGCTTCTGGCCCTAACTTGTAGCCAGCTATGAAGTATAATCTAGTACCAAATCTAAACTTAGTCCCTCTCCCTGAGGCCAGAGTCTTATTCCCCCTAGGTCCACTACACTTCATTGGGGCACTGATCACATATGCACCACTATGCAGTATGGTATGGATGCCACAAAAAAGAAGCTGCAAATGGCTGCAAATGTCAATGACACTGCCACCAGGGGCATGGCCACTGGTGCAGTTGCAAGGAGACAAGTTTTGTTGAGACACCCAACCTGTCTCAGGAAATGCAATAGAGGGTGGAATGATTCTTATTTGGGGGCTTTTTCTTCTCAGTTCCCAGGCAGAGCAACTACCAATTTACCCACTAACTCCACTTAGGGACTCTCCTCCTGCAGAGGCGCTGCCAGCATGAGTTAACATTGGGGACCCAAACAGAAGGCCAGGGGCCCTAGGGTAACCTAGGCCCCCATAAGCTGTAGAATGTCTGGTGCTGTATCTTGCTAAATAACACATTTTCTGCTACTTTAGCCTTGTTTTTCCCCCATTCCTTTTCTATTATTTTGTGTCTTCTTTTTGGGGTTGGCTTGTCACTTGGCAGTCAAAAACTACATGTTGTGGATTAAAAGTCATAGAATTAATTGCATATTTTGTAAATATCAGTAGATCTGGGATAATCTACTGATATTTAAGAAGTATGGTGGATATGGAGGAGGGCTGGGCATCCAGTGCCAGCAGGTGGCCTCCCTGAGTGTGACCCTTATGCAGTTATTGTCCGCACAGTCACAGAGGTCCATGATCTGACTGAGTAAAATATGATACTTGATGCACTAAGGGAAGTACAAGAAAATGTAATTTACAGAAGTAAAGAACCACTGACACTTTGAGAATAACTTTTAAAAAATATTTGTATACAGAGCAGCTATATATTACTTAATTGTTCTGTACTTCTTATCCTTATTGGTTATTATTGATGTCATATGCATGGAAACAGGATAGTTGATGGCACTTCTCCCTGAGTGTTCATTGGCTCCTATTGTTTATTCCCAACTTGATGTCATAATACGGTGCTTGTCACATCACAGTTATTCCTAAGGCAATAGAACATGATGTCACAACAAAGGATATGCATTTCAAGTAGGGTATAAGCTACAGAGGCAGTCAGTAATAAGTAATTTTAAAGACGAAATCTATAGAAGATAGATAAAAAAATGCAAGGTGAATGGTGTCCAAATTAAAAAAAAATGTTTTAAGTTTTTCACAGTGTTCCCAAAGGAAAGGTGTCAGCTGCTTTTTAATGTTTATATGCAGCAACAGTGTATCCTACCTATGTCACCTAACAGCGGTGCTAACCAAAATTGGAAAATGTGAAGAACAGGCATATGAAGGTGGCATGACATTATTTTTATACTCATATCACATGGACCCTTTAATAAAATATTTTGCTTTCATTTTTCTGCTCAGACTGGAAAGTCCAGATTCAAAAATACATCAGTGAAATACACAATAACAACAAAGAACATCAAATTATTCTGTCTAATCAATTCTATTTTTGTGCATTCTCTTGTTCTCTTCCATGCTGTTCTCTCTCTATCTCTGGTAATAACAACTGATGTCGTCTGTTGCTTTTCTTTGCAAATCGTGTAATTACCTGATTTGATGATAACACATAACACATGTCATTTTCAATTGCTAGAATTGCAAGATCATGTAATCTGTTTTGAGACATGGTGCTTCTGAGCCATGTATGTACCCTTTGCAGTGCACTAAAGGAGCGCTTACAGCGACATCTTGTCACTGGAATAGTTAGTGCTGCCTGGACCAACTGGTTGAGTTTTGAAAACATATGAGGGTCTAGTAGCCTATAAACTTCATTTGTATTAATTTGTTTTTTTTCTTTCATTTTTCCTTTCAGGTAATTTTTTTGCAACAAACAATTCTTCGTTTGGCAGTTCAATCCCATAGTGATGAGCTAGAGGGTCCAGAGATTCAGAGCAAAGAAATGTTGCAGACGATGGGTTGCATGCACGGCTGCCATTTATTATCGTGACTGCAACACTAGAAAATCTTTGCTTTAGTTTAACAGACATTCTGTCAAGGCACAGATAATAAAGCTGGTTTGAAAGTCCACTTGAGAAGAAGTTTGGTCCCCCACTCCCACTGATGCCTCAACAATAAAATCATCCATCTGTTTCTGTTTTTTTCTTCTGTTTGTGTCACTTATTTCCACATTATTCTTGTTACAGAAATCCACAGCTTCCTTAAACAGTTCATTGCTACTGTCCTCACTCCACATCTCTTCACGAGTGTGACAAACTAAGTCAGCAAAATCTACTACAGTGGATAGATCTACATTTTCCCTTTGTAAAACTTTGTGGATGCCTTCTATTACCTTAAGAAGAGAATGAAAAATGACCAGGCAGTAAATTGTGGTTGACTTTTGCAAGGATGCTAACAGTCCATTGGCTTTTGGAGCGTGAATAGCAGCAAGGCACTGAAGTATAACTACATAGCAGTTCATCAAGGCCTTGATTGATCGGATCTGGCAAGACCAGAGAGTATCTAACAACTGGACCAGCTCTGATGGGCTCAAGTCTGACACTCTATATTGACAAAGTCATGATGATGAACAAGGGAAGTGCTAAAAAACTCATACACACTTTCCATAGTGCAGAAAAATGATTTTGCTTCAGCAATACAGTTGCTTATATGGCAAAGTACAAGATTTAGCTCATGTGCATAGCAGTGCACATACACAGCCTCAGATCATGCTGGCAGAACTTAGCTTGAACTCCCCTACTGCCCCATTCATAACAGAGGCACCATCATATGCCTGTGCCACACATTTTGCACTGATAATTCGACTGTCTTGGAGACATTTTAGCAGTGATTCCACAATGGAGTCAGCATTAAAGATTTAAGTTCTGTGAATCCTATAAAATGCTCTGTAATGCTTCCAGTTCTAGGTGCAGTATACTTCACACAAACTGCCAGCTGCTCTTAATGTTTGTCTGTTGCTTCATCTGCCATGACAACAGACATTACTGAGCTGTTAAGTTCAGCAACTATCTTTGAAATGACCTCTTCTGTGCAACATGCAATCACCTCATTTTGAATTTGGGGAGAAATATAACTGCCATTTGAAGGTGCCTTATACTTTTGTAGAAAAGGATCAAATTGTTTTAATGGATCCAAGCATTCCAGAAACTTTCCTTTATTTAAACTACCATGCGTTTCATCGTAACCCCTGAAAGAAAGTCCTTGCCTACCCAGAAATAATGTGACAGCAATGATGCGCGCAAGATAGCATTGCCTGTCATTTACTTCTTTGATGTTTGCTGCTTGTAATTTGTGAACAATATCACCAGTACTCTTTGTCTCTTTAAATCCAGCCCATAAGGTGTTGCATTTGCATTATATGAAGTCATTTCATGCTCTCTAAATGAGTCAAGTGCCCTTTTCCAATTAACAAATCCTGCGCTTAACAAAGAATCTTTATTAGGGCGACTGGTTCCATATTTCATTCCAAAGCATCTACAAGGATAGCAAAAGGCAGCATCCAGAGTAACAGAATATTCTAACCAGTTGTAATTTTCAAACCAGTGAAACTGGAATGACCTTTTTTCCCTCCAAATGTGCACTGTGGGAAACAAGGTAACTTACTCTGAATAGGCCCTGTCTCAAGTGTTCTGAAGTCTGTTATATTTTGAGCATTTTCTAGTTCACTGTTTGTTTTATTTATACCTTCTGTGTCAGCACCAATATAACTGTGACTGTTCTGGTCACTTGTGCTTGGTTCAGTGTTCCCCTCATGCTCAGTGGTACATGATGCATTAGAATGAGGGAGCGCAACATTATCATCCCTTTCTGAATTGGCAATTACTCACACTTCTTCATGTTTATTCATTTCTTTGGACTTAAAGAAATGTTGGATATCCATTTTTTAGAAAGAGTGGAAACCAACAAGTTCTGATATACAGTACTTGTTTGCAGTACAACTGACTGTGAGCCACACACTGCCACCTCAGGGCTCACAGCAAGGCAATCGCATAGACACACTAAGGTTCATTGTCACTTAGAGGCTGCTGTGATTTAAACTGCAACTACAATTTTTTTTAACAGAGTACAGTGACACACACTGCTGCCCTCAGCCCTCCCACAACAAGCTGGTACTACTGGCAAAAAATGATCTCCGGTACTCTGGGTCCCTGATGAGGTGGAACAGAGGCTGCTGTGATTTAAACTGCAACTGCAATTTTTTTTTATTAGCAGAGTACAGCAACACACACACACACTGCTGCCCTCAGTCCTCCCAGAAGAAGCCCAGTACTGGCAAAAAATGAATCTCAGGTACTCTGTGTCACTGATGAGGTGGATCAGAGGCTGCTGTTGTGATTTTAAACTGCAACTACAGTATTTTTTAACAGAGTATAGTGACACATACTATTGCCTTCAGCCCTCCCACAACAAGGTACTACTAGCAAAAAAATATCTCAAATACTCTGGGTCACTGGTGAGGTGGATCAGAGGCTGCTGTGATTGAAACTGCAACAACTATTTTTTTTAACAGAGTACAGCAACACACACTGCTGCCCTCAGCCCTCCCACAACAAGCCCAGTACTACTGGCAAAAAAGTATCTCAGGTACTCTAGGTCACTGGTGAGGTGGATCAGAGGCTGCTGTGATTTAAACTGCAACTACAATTTTTTTTAACGGAGTGTGACAACACACACTGCTGCCCTCAGCCTTCCCACAACAAGCCCAGTACTACTGGCAAAAAAATATCCCAGGTACTCTGGGACCCTGATAAGGTGGCTCAGAGGCTGCTGTGATTTAAACTACAATAACTACAATTTATTTATTTTTTTTTTTTACAAATTTGTTTTTAACAAAATTTCCCCCTGCCCTCCCAGACAGGCCATCTAGATTGTGCTGACTTGAGTTGATGACTGTAGAAGCTGACTCAGATCTCAGTCATGCAAGATACAGACTACAAGTTAAAAAGTTATGTTCCTTTGTGACCTTCTAGCCTAGTAGACCTAGAGTGAAAAACAGGCCTATCTACCCTTGCCTTACAGATGTGGCAAAAGGAGGCAGGAACATCAAAGTTAGCAGCAGCAATTGCTGAAATACAGAAAATGACAGTTTTTATGCAAAAATATAGAAGTCGTGTTCTCTCTTTTTTATTAAATTCCACTCAAACACAGAGGCGAACTGTGCACTGACTGAACAACTGCAGTGCTTTTGCATTCACTCTGTCTCTCTCTCTCTCTCTGTCTGTCTCTGACTAAAAAGGCCACATCCTACATGATACTCACTAGCCACTCACAAGGCTTTATTGCTGTGATGACACTTTGTAGTCCATGCTGCTTAATAGTCATGTGACTATCAAGTAGCATAAACTACAAAATAGGTATCCCACAATGTACATGGGTGGCCCATGTAAGAGTGACTGTCATGTGACAGCAGTTGACTGCTGCTCATTGCTGGCCCAGCAACAAGCAGCACAGCAGCCAGCTGCTGTTGTCAGTATGCTGGGCAGTGGTCAAGTCAGTGTCATCCACTATTATTCTTGACTTTTTCTAATCTTGATGATCTCTGAGTAAGTCCTCCCTCTCCCAGGCAGTTGTGCGCGTGCTGCAGACTATTGCACTGCTGGGCTGGCTCTGCTCCTCTTAAGGGCTCACGACCCATGCCCCTCTGCAAATAAATGCAGTTTCTGCCATGCCATCCATATCCATGATCCATCTATCAAACAAGTCACACAACAGCAAGCAAGTCACTGTACAGTGAGATGACTGCATCTTTGTCTCTCTCACTGACTCACCTTGCACAGTAACAGCAGGCAGGCATGACCATGATGCATGGCATCCAGTTCTGTCTCTCTCCATCTCTCTCTCCCCTCTGGCTCTGCTCCACATCAAGTCTCTTCAGCAGTCCTCTCCGCTCCAAGACAGTCCTAACTCCCAAGTCCAAGTTCCCAACTGTCTGTCCCAGTGTCCAGTCCTGGCTCCCTCCCCAAGCCCAATCTGACTGTGAGTGGTATAATCCCAAGTCCTGACCCCCTACTTTTGCTTTCAGCTCTCTCCTGAATCTTTTCTTTCCAATCCCCTCTGTCTCAAGAGTCTGCATGAATGCTACCAACATTGCAGCATTTTCCCTGACCATCCTCTGAGTCCTCACTCCCGCTCTGCCTTTGAGTCTGGTGTGTGGCGTACGCCATCACTAAGGCAATCACATAGACTCCTCACCAATCAAACACCATATCTGAGAGAACTAGGAGCCATGTGTTGATGGTTGCCATGGTGTCAATGGGGACAAAAACGAGAGAGCAGGCCAAGCAAGCGATGGGCGGTGAGTCGATGGTCAGGGGCTAGTGCTACCACTGGCAAATAAAAATAATTAGTTTAATTAGAGCTGCTGCTGACTGCGTAGCTGTGAGCTGGCTAGTCAGGCAGATTGGGTGAGCTGGGCTGCAGTGAAAATGGGGTTTCAACATTTTTACTTTTGCTTGGTTGAAGCCAAGGAAGGGCAGTGGCAGTACAAAAAATGTGAAGAACCTGCTACTGCATGGTGCACCACAGGCACGGTACCACCACCAATCATAAAAAAGTTTTGGGGCCCCAGACAAAACATTCGGGGCTCTAGCCCCAGAGGCCCAGTCCTAGCAATGCCTCTGTCCTCCTGAGCTAGAAATGGCCAGAATTCTTTTCATTCCCACCCATTGGGGGTAAATAAATCCTCATGCAAAACTTTACCATTGCAGCCACTGCAGGGACTTGGTATGTAGTAAGGCCCATCCAGCCTCCACTGTGGCTACCTCAAGTTATCTTCAATGTCAACAGAACTGACTCCTTGGTAAATATCCTCAATATCCATTCATGCCATACCTTTTGGTAGGAATAAGGATCTTCCACATCCATCCCATTTGTCATTCTGTTCCCACACATAGGAGGGTCAGGGTGATTCTTTAGGGCTGATTTCTGTCTGGAACATTTTAATTTCCTCCTCCTCTTAGTCACTTCATGAAGTACATGGTGTTCTCCAACCTAAAGCAGGACTGCTTAAAGGGCAGCACTCTGTGCTAATAACCCAAAACCCAAGTGTGAGGATGATGCCATTTTGCAATTTGTGTGCAAAACATTACCTTTACTTACTGTTCACTGCAGTATATTAGATTGCATCTGGATGATCTTGCTGACTCTAAAGCAGACATTTGCTGTAATTAGAAATCCAAGAATCCCCTTGCAGCAGTCATCAGAGATGAACTACATCAGTAGGAGAATCAATAGCCTACAGTGCATGCTAGAGTTCTTAAATGCTCTGAAATTTTCTTTTCAGTTTCTGCTATCCCCCTGGGGCCAAGTACATTCACAAATGACTGTATTTAGCCCCAGAAGAAGACTGGGGCTGGAATACATCTGTTTGGAGCTCATAAAAGTTCAAACATGCACTACAAGTTATTGAATAGCCATCCCACTGCTGCACCCCAGTCCTGACATCGGCTGCAGGGACTATGGGAGTTCCAGTTATACCACATGTCATGTTTGGAGTCAGCATGATCAGCAAGATACAATCTGCTGTACTGCAGTAAAAAGTAAGTAAATAATTATGTATGCGCACAAGGTGCAAATTGGGACCATCCCCTCACTTGAGCTTGGGGCTGTTAGTGCTGACTACTTCTCTTTATGCAAGGAAATTCAGAGCATTCTTCTAGCAGGGTGAGAAAGTAGGCTAGAGTTAAAAATTGGAATATTCTTCCTGATTCTCATAAAGTCATGAGTGTGTTGGCCCAGTTTGACGCTCAAAGGCCTGCACATACTCTAGTTTGTGAGGTACACAAAACTCACAATGGGCTCTTGATGGCCTGGGGGGGAGATAATCCTCTACATCTGACAGGGATATTGCTTCTTCTCCCCCCTGAATCTCAAGGATCTGTATTTTCACAACACAATTACATCATCCCACCAAATGTCTTGTGATTCTAAGAGGGAGCCAAAAACATATTGGTATAGAGTTTTGTCATTTGGACAGTCCTCTGGATTTTAATTTAATTCCTTCGGTCTTTCCTGACTATTGTGGGTCTCTCAGTGTATCTGAATAAAACTGGATGAACAAAACCAGTTGGTCTGGAGAAATTCATAAGCATTATGACCTCACACCGGTCTGTACTTATACATCTAAGAAATCAGGATTCCTACTGAATTTAGGGATGTCTGTGCTCATCCCAACTCAGAAAATCACATTTGTTGGTGTTTAACTGCAATCTGATCAAGCAAAGGTATTCCTATCTCAAGATAAAGTTTCAATCTGATAGTACTTGTCGGGTGCATTCAGGTAGAGCAGATGCTTATTGTTAAGAAGTTCTCTCACCTTCTGTGCTCGATGACTTCAGTGATGTTTGTGGTTTCTTGAACATGACTTCATATGAAGTCAGTTCAGTGGTACCTCAAAAAATGGTGGTTTTAGAGATGGAACTCCATGAAACACACAGTTGCAGTGACAATAAAGTTGGTGTAAACACTACCTTTTTTGCAGGTCGAACAAACCCTTAGAGCTGAGATAACTTTTCGACTGCCAAGTCTTAATGCCTATCTGAACACAGATGCCTCACTGATAGGAATGAGAGCCCATCTCAGTTAGGAGGTGATGCTCTAGATAAGGTCTGTTGTGACAGAGCCACACATAGCCCAGTACTGCAGTTCTGTTGTTTTGTTTGTTTTATGGGCAAGTCAATGTATTTACTCATGAAAGCCCAGCTGAGATGCAACAGATTGATTTCTGCCCTGCTTCTACCCATTTCCACAGCTGGGTGAACTGAACCACTGACACAGTAAGTGACTTGCTCAATGTCACAAAGTGAATATTTGACTCTCCTAGGATTTAAAGCTTTGCATAATACATCCCTAATAGTCCAGTAGTACACCTTGCCTCACCCAGTCCTGGCATCCTAAAAATATATATCCTTGATAGTCTGGTAGTATCCCATCTCTCACCCAGCCTTGGTATATAAAATAAAATATCCCTGGTATCCAGTGGTCCTTCTCCGAGTCCCAGTACACTTGGGGTCTGGTGGCTGCCCAACCCATCGTCAGCCCTGAGATAGAGGCTGCCACAAAGCCTTTACTCACCTCCACTGTCAGCCACCACATGCCACATTCAAGTAGTGAAGCAATGCAAGTGTTGTATATACACAGTGCTTAAAAACATTACAGCAAATATATGTTTTTGTCATTTATTGGGACCAAGAGTGGGAGAGGGTGGTGAAATATTTGCACACCATTTACAGCAGAGCCAGCTACAATGCAACACAGTAACTTACAATAAACAATGTCACAAAACACTGCATGACAAAAGGGCTTATTTGCTATTAAATTATACTATTCCCTGAAGTATACTGCAGCATTCTGTGATACAACAGCATTACTGTGTTACACCCTGGCTGATACAGCTGTATACATGCTTCTTGAATGCTTAAAGTAGTATTGTGCTGGCAGCCTGTTTGCACATACAGGAAGCATTAAAGCTACCAGTGCACCATGGATGCAGTGAAACACCACTTATTTGCATGGGCACCTGTTACCCTTTACCACTACTGCCATAACAGATCAGCACCACATGAACTGTGCCTTTTGAAATGGCAACTGTGGTAATAGGCTGTTAACCTTGATAATCAGTTTGTGTGGTGCTAATCCTGACAGAACAGCCAATGCTTTAAAAGTCCTGTCCTACTCTATGTCTCTTCAAACATTCTATAGGTGGAATGATTGTTTACTATTAAATATAAGAATTCAAAATTCTGATGGCAGAGGATTCATTCTGTCCACCCATATGTACTCACAATGGAATTCATTGTATAGAATCAAGGTCTCAATGTTATCTGTGCTGTGGTGAGCAGTAGAGATGTCCCTAGTATACAGATAAGGATAGGAAGGGGAATTGGAATGGTAAACAGCTGACAGACGCACCAAAAGTAGATGTTATGTTGGAAAAGTACAGCCGCAGGAAGACTCAGTAGTAATAATTACAATTTTTGTTCTAGAAGAGTTGTTTAAGGCACATAATAAATAAAGACACGTAATGAATAAAGGCAAACAAAACACTATAATGCTATTAGGGGAGGCATTATAGCGCAGTGGCCTAAAGCTCTAAGTTGTAAATCTGGAGACCTGGGTTTGAATCCCACAGCCCCCATGTGCATACTGTGTGACCCTGAGCAAGTCACTTAACTTCCCTGTGCTCCCAGGCCGTACCTGTAAACAAGCTATCAGCTTAGTGTGCCATTCCTGGTAAAACAATTGCTAAAAAAAAAAAAAAAATAGAGCTGCTGGTCAATGGCTCCACAGATAACATACAGCCTAACCAACTGGTATATCCATGGGAATATTTACATAAAAACATAGAAGTTGATGGCAGATAAGGACTGCAAGGCCCATCCAGTCTGCCCATTTTGTCTACCTTATGAATGTGCTATAAGCCTTCACTCTGCCAATGGCCTATTTATTCATACTCATCTGTATTGCTCAGTTATGCCTATCCCATGCCTGTTTGAAGCCCTGCACTGTATTCATATCCACCTCTTACTGAGGTAGGCCATTCCATGCATCCACCACTCTTTCTGTGAAAAAGAACTTCCTCACATTACCCCTTACTCAGCCTCCCTGTAATCTCATGCTGTGTCCTGTTGTCCTGCTATTTTTCTTATATTGAAACATGTTAGGCTCTTTCACCTTGTTAATGCCCTTAAGATGCTTGAATGTTTCAATCATATCACCTCTCTCCCTCCTTTGCTCTAGGGTATACATATTGAGCTCCATTAATCTGTCCTCATATGTTTTCTGATGCAGTCCCTGCACCATTTTGGTTGCTCTTCTCTGGATGGCCTCCATTTTATTAATGTCCTTGTGCAGGTGCAGCCTCCAGTACTGCAGGCAGTACTTCAGATGGGGCCTAACCAGTGTCTTGTAAAGAGAGATTATTACCTCCCTCTTCTGACTTGAGATACTCCTACTAATACACCCCAACATCCCTCTAGCTTTACCTACTGCTTTAGTGGTCTGCTTGAATGATTTCAGGTAATCTGTAATGATGATGCCCAAGTCTCTTTCTTCTCTTGTGATTGCCAGCAACTCCCCTCCCAACCTATAGGTGGCTTTAGGGTTTCTCTTCCCTATGTGCATGATCTTGCACTTCTTTGCGTTAAACCTGCGGCACCTTCACAATGTTTTTTGTTGTTTTTGCACAGCTGTCAACCGTAATTGTAATCTTATGAAGTGTACTGTATTGTATCAATGCCCAGGACCACCTTGAAAATGAGCTTGCTCAATGGTGTTTATGCCTGGTTAAATAAAGTGATTGATTGCTTAATTGATTGAAACCCCAGTTGCCACTCTTCCAACCATTTTGCCAGTTTATCCAAATCTCTTCTCATTCTGCCCACCCCATCTGGATCATCTGCTCTGTTGCAGATCTTGGTGTCATCTGCAAACAGACAAACCTTACCTTCCAGTCCATCTGCAATGTCACTGATGAAGATATTAAAGAGGACTGGCCCCAGGACTAATCCCTGAGGTACCCCACTTGTGACTTGCATCTCTTCTGACTGTATACCATTTACCACCACTCTCTGTTTTCTGCCTGCCAACCAGTTTGCAACCCAGTTGACCAACTTCTGACCCACCCCAAGCCTACCCAGCTTATTAATCAATATTCTATGTGGAACAATATTGAAAGCTTTGCTGAAGTCAAGGTAGGCAATATCAACTGCAACCCCTTGGTCCACCACTTTGTTTACCCAGTCAAAGAAATCTATGAGATTAATTTGACAGGACCATCCTGTTGTAAGCCCATGCTGTCTTGGATCTTGTGCTCCTATGGATTCCAGGTGTTTCACTATCCTTTCCTTAAGGAGTACTTCCATAATCTTGCCCACTACTGAGGTAAGACTTAATGGTCTGTAGTTTCCTGCCTCCTCCCTGCTACCACACTTCTGAAGCGGGATCACATATGCCCTTCTCCAGTCTTCTGGGACCTCTCCTGTGCTCAGAGACTCACTAAACAGTTCTGATAATGGCTCTGCTAGTTCCACCGTTAGCTCCTTTAGTATCCTGGTATGTGTGCCATCAGGTTCCATTGCCTTGTCAGCCCTGAGCTTAGTGACCTCTTGTAGGACACTTTCTTTTATGAAAGGACTAGTGCACACCTCCCTCCCCACCCTGTGTCCATGGTGCTCAGCTGTGGGCCCTGCCCTACCTTCTCCTCAGTAAATACTGAGCAGAAGTATCTATTTAGGATAGATGCTTTTCCTTGGTCCTCCTCCTCACATGCCCCCTTATCCCCTTTGATCTTAGCACTTACTTAGGAATATCAATGGACTGCTCATTAATATTGATGAACTGCTCATTAAGATTAATGACCCCCTTATTAATGAGCAGCATATATATATATATATATATATTCACAGCAAACAACTCCATTTAATGCATCAGTTAGGGTTTGTTCCACAGCAACAAAAGTGAGGAAATTCAATGTTAGGTTTCCACCCCTTGCACCCCACCCCACCCGCCCCCACCAACAGGCATTGGGGTGTGCGTTGGAGTCATCGGTCTAACTCTCACCCCATCCCATGTGTAAACAAGCTGAGGTGGTGCAGTATAGGAGAATGGGGTGATAGTTAGGACCAATGACCCCGATGCACACCCGATGCCTGTTGGTGGGGGCGGGTTGGGGTAAGAAAGGGTGGGAACCCTAACATCGAATTTCCTCACTTTTGTCATCATGAAACAACCTGAACTGATGCATTGAATGGAGTTGTTTGCCATGAATGTTCCTTCTTTTTGAGAATTTGCAGTATAAACAGTGAATAGAATGTGGTGGTGCAAGCACGGGGCCCTACAGTAATGGTAACGCAAGTGAAAACGCAAATGCTTATGGTAACAGCAAGGAGGATGCCAAAGGGAACAGTAACAAAAATGGAAGCAGAAACACGGGTGCATAATGAAACGTAAATCGTAACATGCACGGTGACGGTAACGCAATTGGAAATGCAAAAGTTAACGGTAATAGCAACAATGAAGCCAAACAAAACAGAAATGGAAATGAAAGCACATACAGAAATGCAAACAACAATGCACACAGTGACACAAAAATAAACACAAATGCAAAAAAAACCAGTAATGGAAATGCAAATAGTAACAGTAATGCAAACGCAAGCACAAATGCAAAGGATAACACACACAGCAACGTAAACGGAGACACTAACCCAAACACTAACTGTAACAGTAACGTAAATGCACCCGCTTTTTGTCCCCAAAATGTGCATTCAGAAGCACAGTGAAAACGAAGAATGTATGCATAATAATGGCCCTCGGAGCAGCAAATGAACACTTGGAATACTAAACTGCTTGTATCTCAGGAAGCATACGACATAGAAAAAAATACTAAAATTTCATATTATTTATTACTTTCCTGGCTAGTTTTGCACTTAGCCCTATAGCAGGGGGCTAAGCATTTGTCCGACGAAAAGTCTGTATCTCAAAGCGTTTTCGAGATACAGGCCCCGGAAGGCACAGTTGACAATGTAATGTTAGCCTATGGGGAAAATAATCAACTTCAGAGTACTGTAACTTTGCAGTGCTCTAATATTTTGTCACCAGTCCATCAAAAGGCACATCTGAGGGATGTTGGCTTTCTTTCCTGCAAATTTTAGCTCAAAAGACCAAACTGTTCTTTTGCACAAGGGTGGCAAAGATTCCCTACTGTTTTGGGCATAGTGTCACAAAGTAGTGTCACAAATCATGACTCTTTCACACAAAAAATCATGAAAGTGTCACAAGTGCAACACTACAGTTTACAAAAATTTGAAAAACGTATTTCTGGGGTGTTTAACCACAAAAAAAAAGACATAGCTAGCATCCTCAGGGCTCGACTAGGTGAACACAAAAAGAATTGTGTCCCTAGAGGTCCCAAATTTAAATGCCAAGCATTTCTGTGACCAGTAACTGAAAACAAAATGATGGATTTATGACACTACAGGGGTAATTTGTGACACTGTCTAATAGTATGTTAACTTTTCCCATTGACTATAGTGGGACATTTGTTTTTTAAATAACTTTTGAACCGTTTAATATTTTTTCATGAAATCTTCAAAATGCACATTAGGGACCCTGGCTGCATGTTCCCTGAAGGTTTTGGACCAGTCGCTTAAACCATGTGATCTGTAAGAGCGAGTAAAGAATGTACAAAAAACAGTAAATGTGACTTTCTATTGCTCTTTATAGCTCTGTAACCGTTTATTCGACCATTACGAAACTTAACAGATCCAGAAATCTATGGTACCGCTCCATGTCTTCCAAATTTCAGGCAAATACATCATACGGTGGCAAAGTTATTAACCTTCAAAATTTCAGACTTTAACCTTAAATGGGGTACTCAACCCTAACTATAGTGGCGCTACTGTGCCACTATAATATATAAATATATATATATATATATATATATTGCAAAAAACATCATTAATACATCAGTTAGGGTTGAAGTGACATAAGTGGGAAAATGAGAAGTTGTTCTGAGCCCCAACCCCCCAACCTTCTATCCTCCACAGACCAACAGATGCCAGGGTGTGCCATGGGGTCATCAGGCCCAACTCTCACCCCATTCCATGTGTAAACAGGTTGACATGCTACAGTAAAGTAAAATGGGGTGACAGTTAGGCCTGACAACCCCATGGCACCCCCCAGCATCTTTCAGTCTGTGGAGGATGGGGGTGTGTGGGGTGGGAGAGGCTAGGGGCTCAACCCTAATATCTCATTTCCCCACATTTGTTGCCTTAACCCTAACTGATGCATTAACAATATTTTTTTGCAATGAATTTCCATACTTTTTGAAATAATGTACTATAACTAGTAAAAGGGTAGAATGATCCCACCAGGCTGCCCACTTATGCATAGCAATATGCATCTGTGAGAACATGGACCCTGCGCTCCCACGTACACATTAAATATGGAGCCATACAGCAGCTCTGTAGGGCAAGGAACAGTTGTAACACTAATTTGCCAATATCTCAGTAAGCATAGCAGCTATGAAAAAAAATCCCATTATTGTTGTAATCATGACAGTGAGTCCTCCATGCAAGATACAAGCCGACAAAATCTATATCTCACTTTGTTTTCGAGATACAGGTGCCGAAGGGCACCATGGGTGCCACAATTCAACTGATGCATGTTACTCGGGCATTTTTAGAATTGTTTCCACCCAATTTTCAACATGGCATTTTGGGGACCCTACCTCATGAACAATGTCACTGTCATTTCATTAATCTGTCCCAAAAGTTGAGTTTGCACAGCAAATGCACCATTCTGCTCCACATGTGCAAAATCAAGTTTTGGGCAGGATGTGAAAAATGACAGCTGTATACTGTTCATAAGGAGGCATCAAAAAGTGTAATATGGAAAACCAGGAGGGAAAATATGAAAAATTGTCAAAGAAACGAGCATGTGTAAAAACTGCACAATGCATGCTAATAATGTGGTCATTTTGGGGAATTTTTTTAACCAAATTTTAAACATGAGCTTTTTGGGAAATCCCCTCATGAACAGTAGCACTGTGATTTTGTTAATCCATCCTGAAAGTTGATTCCACACAGCAACATGCCATTCTGCAGCAGAGGTGTAAAAACACATTTCAGGCAGGATATGAGAAATGACTGCTGTACTGTTCATGAGGAGGTGTGAAAAAATGGTAATGTTGAAAACCTGGCATAAAAATAATCATTGGCAAAGTTACGAGTGTGCGTAGAAACTGTGCAAAGCGTGCTTGTAACACTGCCATTTTTTACACCAAATTTTCAACATGGGCTTATTGGGACCTCTCCTCATGAACACTGAGACTGTCATTTTGCTAATCAGTCCCAAAAGGTGATTTCCCATCCCAAAAGATGATTCCATGCAGTGACCGTGAAATCACTTTTTTGGGCTGAGTAATAAGATGACAGTGCCAGTGTTCATGAGATGGGTTCCCAAAATGCCTGTGTTGAAAATTTGGTGAGAAAATACCTCAAAATGGCTGAGATATCCACATTTAAACTCTTTGCTTGTATCGGAGTCATACAACATGGTAACCTAGTTCGTATCATCATATGAACTAAGATCCTATGTTGTATGATGCTGAGATGAACAAAGAATTTAAATGTTAAGCAACACACATCTTCAGAGCATTTTCCAAACAGTAAAGTGCAGAATGCACCTTGGGGATCACGATAAACAAGCTACATGTGTTGGTTCCTCCTCAGAATATCATTTTGGGAGGTTTCCAAATTTGAATTTCAGGCAAACTGGAAACAAGATGGCAGCCATACAAAAGAGGCATTTTCTTATACAATGCTGGATTCCTCTTTCATATCAACCAGTTGTATTGAAGTGCCTACTGAGCATGCTCAGAAATAATTTTTTCAAATTTTTAAATTGCAATAACTTAAAAACGGCTTATTGTGTTTTCACCAGACTAGCAAAAGGCACATCTGTGGGGGTAGTCTCCTTCTGTCCTGAAAATGTCATACTAAACAAACAAACCCTCAGGGCTGAAGGCAAGTTCAAAGGAAAATTCCAGTAAAGTCAATGGGCAAAAACATTGTTTTTCAACTCTCCATAACTCGAAGACCATACATCCAGCTGGAACGGAACATGCCAGATCAAGAGATTTACACCACAGGAAGGGGCATACCAAATTTCGGGCAAATCCTTTCAACAGTTACAAAGTTATTAAAGTGCATAATTTTGAGTTGAGCATTGAAGTGCTTACTCAACCATAACTATAGCGGCATGACCACACACCTATTGTATGTGAATATATATATATATATATTTTCAGTCTCAGAGCAGTCATTGGTGCTTTTTAAAGAAATCCTTTTGTGGCTTCTGCACCACTGCCCTCATGCCCTCAGGCACTTATCGAAAAAGAGTAGGGGAATTTCCCCGGTATCCTGGCCAAATTTCCCTCATTCACTAAAAATACCACCAACAGCTTAATCTGGTTCAAGGTCAGTTGGCATTCATCTGTATCCCCCTCCCCCGGGTCGTTCCTGAAAATGGGCAGGATTTGTCTAGTGCACTTACATGGTCAACAAAAACTAAATAAATAAATGTCTATGGACCCTACCTTAGTAATCTTGGATTCTGGGAGCTACAGGAGAGATCCTGATGTACCTCTGTTCTAGCAGGAAAAGGGATGCAAACCAACACACATTGCAGACAGCCAGCTGGCACATTCTCGGTGTGGCTGCAAGCAAGTTTGTACTTTTTCCTCTTTGCCATGTTGGCTCAAATCTCTGAAGGGGTTTCAGTCTCTGTCAGGCCACACATGCCATTTCTTCTTGTAAAGAGGGACCGGAGGAAAGACGCAGAACCACTTGAAGCCAAACCAAGAATGTGCAAGATGACAGTCTGTTGGTGAGTGTTTGCGTGCATCCATTTACTCACCATGATAGGTGTGCCTCTGGAGCTATCCCAGTTCTCCTGGGCCCCAAAATCAATTCATTGAGATATGAGCAGTGGAGCTGAAGCTGTAAAACTTTTTGTTTAAAGAACACCAAAGACTGCTCTGGGGCTGAATATATACATAAAAAAAAAAAAACTGCTCAAGAATATTAATGACCTACTTATGAATAGCAACAGACTGCTCACTAATATTGATGAACTGCTCATTAAGATTAATGACCCCCCCCATTAGTATATACATATATATATATATATATATTCATTGCAAAAACTTCATTAATGCAGCAGTTAGGGCTAAAGCAACAAAAGTGGGGATATGAGATGTTGGAGTTGAGCCCCTAACCCTCCTCCCACCTACCACCTCACCATCCTCCGCAGACTGACAGACACCGGGGTGTGCCATGGGGTCATCAGGCCCAACTCTCACCCCATTCCATGTGTAAAAAAGTTGACATGCTACACCAATAGAAAATGGGGTGAGAGTTAGGTCTGACAACCGCATCTGTTGGTCTGTGGAGGATGGGGGCTTGGGAGGTGGGTGGGGTTAGGGGCACCACTATAGTTAGGGTTCAGATGTCTCTTCTATGTTAAAGTCAAAATGTTGAGCATTAATAACTTTGGACCCATTTAACGGATTTGCCTGAAGTTTGGCATGCGTGGTGGGGCATGGTGACCTCTTGATCTGCCAAATTATGTTTCAGTCGGGCTTACGGTCTTTGCGTACAAAAACACTGAAAAATGCAAAATTATCAGTTTTTGGAGGCAGCTTTTGGGATTTTGGACATAGCCCTGTGCAGCTGTCATGGAGGCTGCCACTCTGTGAGATGGCTTGTTTGAAAGAGCTTTGGAGGCTGAACATGCCACTTTTCATTTGGTGAAAAAATATTAAGGCATTCAAAAGTTATGCCAGTTTTAAGTTCCCATTATAAGTCAATGGGAACATTTATATGTATGTTTTGTGAACAAAGAATGGGGTTCTGGCCATCTGGTTCCACCCGGCGATCAAAGAATTTGCAGGCTCGTGGTTCAAGAATCTCTGTCCCAGAGAATTTTTAAAATTCTTTGATCGCGAGGTCCGCCATATTGTTTAAAGTTTTCCGATCAGAAAAAGACAAATATCTCAGCTCAGAGGTCACTCCTGAAGTAAAACTTAAATAGGTTTTACTCAGGGGGTCCAAGCTATCGAGCCGTGCCTTTGGTTTCATCCAAATTTGGTCAAAAAAATAGAGTTACAAGCTTTTAAAATCTTTGATTGCAGTTCACTAACGATCTTTGATCGCGAGCCTGCAAATTCTTTGATCGCGAGGTTCTTTGATCGAGATCTTGCATTGCAACCTAAAAACACAAATATCTCAGCACAGGGGTGGGCTACGGACAAAAATGAGGGTGGGTTTTGCTCAGGGGGCATTTTTTCCATTGAGGCATGTCATTGGTTTGGTTCAAATTGGTGAAAAACTCATGTGTTTCACCATTTTATATTCTTTGATTGTGAGCGTGCAATTTATTTGATCGCGAGCCTGCAAATTCTTTGATTGCAAGATTCTTTGATCGTGATCGTGCATCATGAGTGAGGCATGAGATGTCCATATGAAAAAATAATTTTTCTCAGCCCAGGGTTGTCCTAGGAAGTCAAATGAGGGCAGGTTTGGTTCATGGGGGCTTTGTTCTGTCGAATCATGGTGGTGGTTTACCGCAACTCCTTGTAGTTTTAAAATTTGAGCTTTTTTTATTCTTTGATCGTGACACTGCAAATTCTTTGATCGCAAGCCTTCAAAATCTTTGATCGTGAGATTCTTTGATCACGATCGTACATTGCGAGTGAGGGACGAGATGACTGGATTAAAAAATCAATTTTCTCAGCCCAGGGTGCCCTAGGAAGTCAAATGAGGATGGGTTTTGTTCAGGGGGCTTCGTTCTGTTGAACCATGGTGGTGGTTTACCGCAGTTCCTTCAATTTTTTGATTTATAGCATTTTTATTCTAAAGAACATAATACTTGCTCCCATTTCCCTGGTAATCTAGTGCCCCCCCAATCATAATAAAATAAATGAAGAACTCTAATGCCCTGGCAGTCTAGTGGCCCCCCTGATCATAATAAAAAACATGAAGAACTCCATTTCCCTGGTAGTCTAGCGGCCCCCTGATCATAATTAAATACATGAAGAACTGCATTTCCCTGGCAGTCTAGTACCCCCAATCATAATAAAATAAATGGAGAACTCAATGCCTGGTAGTCCTAGTGGTCCTAATCATAATAAAATACATGAAGAGCGTGATGTCCCTGGTAGTCTATGAGCCCCCAATCATAAATAAATACATGAATATCTCCATTTCCTTGGTAGACTAGCGGCTCCCCGATCTTAATAAATAGATGAGAACCAGTTCCCGGGCAGCCATGCCTCACACCATGTAGCCCACCCAGCACCCCCTACTCATGCCAGCTGGCACTGGCACAGCCCACCCTTCACCTCCAAGGCCAGCCACTGACTGAGTGTTGTAGAGTGCTCCTGCAAAGACATGCTAATCTGAGCACGTCTTTACAGGAGTGCTCTACAGCACTCAGTCAGCAGCTGGCCATGGAAGTAAGAGGTAGGCTGTGCCAGTCGCCAGCTGGGGATGGGTAGGGGGGTGCTGGGTGGGCTGGCATGGCTGGGTCAGAGGGTGGGGGGCCACTAGACTGCCAGGGAACTGGAGTTCTTCATCTATTTTATTATGATCGGGGTGGGCTGCTAGACTACCAGGGAAATGGAGGTCTTCAGGTATTCTATTATGATCGGGGAAGGGGCCACTAGACTTCCAGGGCATTGGAGTTCTTCATTTATTTTATTGTGATCAGGGGGCACTAGACTATCATGGAAATGGAGTTCTTCATCTATTTTATTATGATTGGGGGGGCCGCTAGACTACCATGGAAATGGAGTTCTTGGGGGCACTAGATTACCAGGAAATGGAGTGCTTCATGTATGTTATGATCGGGTGGGTCCACTACACTACCAGGGCATTGGAGTGCTTCATTTATTTTATTATGATTGGGGGCACTAGAGTACCAGGGAAATGGGGGCGAGTATTATGTGCATTACCATGATAGGGGGCACTAGACTACCGGGGCATTGGGGTTCTTCATATATTTTTTTATGATCGGGGGGCGCTAGACTATCAGGGAACTGGAGTTCTTGATGTATTTTAGTATGATCGAGGGACGAGATGGCTGGATTTAAAAATCAATTTTCTGCACAGGGGTGCCCTAGAAAGTCAAATGAGGGTGGGTTTTGCTCAGGAGGCTTCATTCTGTCGAACCATGGCAGTGATTTAGCACAATTTCTTCAATTTTTTGATTTATTGCATTTTTTATTCTTTGTTCGTGAGCCTGCAAATTCTTTAATTGCGAGTCTGCAAATTCTTTGATCGAGAGATCCTTTGATTGCGATCTCTGATAGCAAAGTAGAGGAAAAAAGGCCAGATTATTTTTTAATGGAATAGATAGGGACATTTTACTAATTTTTGATATTGAATATCTCGGAAACAGTTTGGTCTTTTTACTTAGAATTTGGAGGGTGTCTACGGCATGTCTTGTGGATAAAAATTACAGTATTTATGTGTTGGAAAATATTTTTTGGCAGAGATATGGCATGGCACAGTTTACATTCTGCGGACAGGGTTTTGCTTGGGGTGGTGGCTTTAAATTGATAGGATACCTAGCCTTAGTATCATGGATGTAGTTTTCAGTCATTGTGTGTGTTAAATGTCAGAAGGTACGGAACTGTACCACTCTTGACGAAAGAAAATTTCAAACTTTGATGTGTTATATCTTAGACACGTTTTGGTCTTTTCACTTGAAATTTGGAGAGTGTTGATGGCATGTCCTGTAGATATGAATTGCAGTGTTTACCTGTCAGACAATATCTTTTGGGGGGGGGGATATTGTGTGGCACAGTTTATGTTTTGTGGATAACGTTTTCTATTGTTCTACTACATTAACATTTGTTTGGTGGCTGGCCTTGTTGTTGTCAATGTACTTTTTAGTCATTAGGTGTGTAATGTGGCCCAACACTTACAAGTTGGTGGTGGGCCTCACTCTCCCACCAAACTTGTGCAATTTTCTGCTTTTCTATTCTTTCTTAAAAAGTAGGAAATTCTATGCAAACAACTTCATTAATGCATCAGTTAGGGTTATTCTACAGTGTCAAAAGTGAGGAAATTTGACATTAGGGTTCCCACCCCTTCCCCACCCCACCCACCAAAGGCATCAGGGTGTGCATTGGGGTCATCAGCCATAACTCTCACCCCATTCTCCACAGTGCACCACATCAGCTTGTTTACACATGGGATGGGGTGAAGTTAGAGCCGATGACCCCAATGCACACCCCAATGCCTGTTGGTGGGGCGGGGGCTGGGGTGCAAGGTGGGAACCCTAATGTCAACTTCCTCATTTTTGTCACTGTAGAATAACCCTAACTGATGCAATAACAAAGCTTTTTGCATAGAATATATGTATATATATATATGTATATTTATTATGGCCCAGAGAAATTTTCAGGGTTGAAAAGGATTTCCCAGAATGGTGCCTTTCATCGGTTTGGTGAAAAAATATTTAATTCGTTCACACATTATATAGATCTGAAATATCTGTTCTGAGCATGTGCAGAAGGGTATCAAACATCTATTCAAAAGACCCTACTATGCATGCTCAGAAACCAAATTTCAAATTGTTAACATTTGGGAATGGATTAATACATTTTCACCAAACCAATGAAAGGCACCATTCTAGGGCAAGCCTTTTCAACATTTAAAATTGCAGATCAAATTCCAAACCAACTGGGTGCTAGGTGATGACAAAAAAAAAAAAAAAAAAAAAAAACTATTTAAAAAAAAAACACTGTGTGGATCTCAAAGCCTTCATATCTAACTGAACAAAACTTGACAATTCAAGACACTTTGTCCCTCAGACTGCACTTCCGAAATTTTGTGCAAATCCATTGAATGGTGGTGAAACTATTAAAGTGCAAACATAGCGGTTTAACATTAAGCAGCCTAATTAACCTTAATAGTGGCACTACCACATCACTATGAAATATATATATATATATATATATATACACACACACACACACACACACATATATATATATATATATGTTAGAGGCAAAAATCCATTTAATGCATTAGTTAGGGTTGTTCCACAGCAACAAGAGTGAAATTCGTAGTTAGGTTGAAAGCCCCCTGGACCCTACCACACCCCCAACCGGGTATCTGGTGTGCATTGGGTTGCCGGCTTCAACTCTCACCCCATCAGATATGTGAAGAAGCAGAAGTATAGGAGAATGGGGTGAGAGTTAGACTGACAACCCCAATGCCTCCCAATGCCGGTAGGGGTGTGGGTGGGTGTCCAAGGGGGCTTTCAACCTAACACCGAATTTCCTCTCTTTTGTAGCTGTGGAACAACCCTAACTAATGCATTAAATGGAGTTTTTTGTCTCTAATATATATATATATATATATATATATATATATATATACACACACACATATATATGGATATATTTGTATAAATATATATATATATTTGTATAAATGTATATATATATGTGCGTGTAATGGATAACCCACTCTGAGATGTGCAGTTGCACTCTGATATACATAAGCCTTGGTGTGCATTCCACTAGTCGTAATGCATCAACCACCCAAGGCATGCATATATCAGAGCCGCAACCACACATCCTAGAGTGGGTTATCTATCTTATAAAATGGCAAAATTGTTTTGGAGGGGGGTTAAAGTGGAGGTGTGCGGTCACACTCCGATATACGCACGGTCATGTTATCCATTATATATATATATATATATATATATATATATATATATATATAGACACATATATATATATATATATATATATATATATTTTTTTTTCTCTGCAAAAATATATGCAAATGCACTATTAGGGTTAATGCGATTAAAGTACAGAAATTATACTTTCTCAAATTGTAAGGAAATTTTCTGCAAAAAAATATAGTAATGCACAATTAGGGTAAAATATCAAATGTAGGGAAATGCAACCTTAGGGTTCTCAAGCCTAAGACTACCCCCCCTCCCTGTATGCAGAAAGTGGCCTGAGGGGTGTGTCTTGGGGGGTTTGAACCCTAATGCTCACCCCATTCCATGAGTAAGTAAGGTAAAACAGCTACAGTATAGGAGTATGGGGTGAGCATTAGGGTTCAAAACCCCAAGCCACACCCCTCAGAGGGGGGGGGTCATAGGCTTGGAAACCCTAAAATCACATTTCCCTTCTTTTGATACTTTGACCTTAATGGTGCACTAACATAGTTTTTTTGCAGAGAATGTCCTTACTTTCTGAGAAAGAATAATTTCCCTGCTTTTAATGCATCAACCCTAATACCGCATTAACACAGTTTTTTGCAGAGAATTTCCAACTGTTTGAGAAAGTATAACTGCAGGCTTATGGCCTTGTTGGAGTGCAGAGCCCTCCAGGCAGTGTGCTCCCAACCATCCATAAATTTTCAGAGACTGCAATTGTTTTTTTATTTTTTTCTGGGGCACAGGGGGTTGGCATTACTCCATAATCCTCTAATTATGGTTTTATTGTTTTCTGTTTATTGTTCAAACCTTTGGTAAAAATCTGCCTAACTTTACTCAAATTAAATATCAGCAAGCTATGTTATTAGCAGTAGCTTATTTGCTAAAACATCTGTTTTTTATGTGCAGCACTTAATTTACTTTAGTATCCTCTGAAACACTATTTCCATTACATTTGAAATAACTGCTCATTAGTTTGCAGGCCACAAATGTAATGATGTTTTGAACTCTCAACCAGTAGGTTCTGTACCATATTCTACTGATTTTAGTGCTTACAGACAAACATAAATGCCTCAACACATTCTCCCACTCACCCTTGGCTCTTGGAGCCACTATTTTAAGCATTGAAAAATATACCTAACTATAGCATAAAACTGTCTGATTTGTATACCATATAAGTAGCAGATCACATATGATATAACCTGTTGTTTTTTGAATATTTGGAATATTACTGAAATGTATGTCAGAAATGAATGTTCTTTTAAATAGGTTAAATTTTGCTGGCATGGTGGCACTGAGCATCTTACCTCAGGCTACACCAGGAACCCAGGTTCGGTACAAGCCAGAGCCATTGGGTGTTGGCAGGGGTGAGAGAGGATCCAGTTTCCGGAGGACTGCTCTCCTCTCTCAGGATGGGAGGGATTTCCATCCCACCTGTCGATTGCTCTGTGGTGGGGGCTGGGGGATTGTGCAGCCTGGGAGATAGGCAGCCAGAGCACATGGTATGCATGTGCCCTCACACACAGATGCCTACACCTTATGCCAGGAAAGAGCGAGGCAAACTGGAAAATGGAAAATAGTGGCTGGGGCTTCATGAAGTCCCAACCCCATTCCACTGATCAGCCAGCACAGCCTCCCCAGATTTGATTGTAGAGGAGAGGTAGCTCCCTTCCCAGCCCTGCCATGGGGGGGGTTAATCCGTTGGGATTCTTAGAGATGGTTGGGGCTGGTGGATGGGCAGTGAGGGATGGAGTTCTTGCCTTTGGCACACCCAGGAGTGATAAACACATAAAAAAATAGGTTCAATTTCCTGTTCTTATTATCTAATATCAACATCTCTATGAAAAATATGTTTTTTTTTTTTTATTGGGCATAACAGAGTGTGGTTATTTATTTAAATTAGTATCATATCCACATCACTGTGAGTTGTGTTTTCACATTAGAGAAATGGCTTTTGTTATTGTGAATTATTCAGTCCATACAGTAGTGATGCATGACAAAGATAATTGGTGAAACTTCAGCAGGGAAAACAATTTAATTATGGCTTTGATGAAGACCATCTCCAATGTGATCAAAACAGTTTCCTCGGCAGACCCGTAGTGCACTCCCTTTATGAGATTAATTCCCACCCTTTTGACAACTGTAAAACAATGTTCCACTTTATGAAGCAAGTGGTTAGCCCTCCTCCCCATACATCAAGCAAGACAAAAGAAACCAAAATACCATTGAGGAAAGCGACAAGGGGCACAAACCTGCAAAGATCTGCAAGTTACCTGGGTTAGTCAGAGAGGAGAATGCATCACTGTCTGTAGGAAACTTACATGTCGCAGAGCAGAAATTTACAAAATGCAAGGGAAAAAATTATAGTCATTTTGTAGATTTCAAGAACACTCTTTTCCCAGAAGTTCAATCCATAAGCGTTCAAGTTGAAATAAAAACTGCAGAAAAAGGAAGAGAGCAGGACGAGAAATCTGATATACAGTATGAAAAATAATACTTAAAGATGCAGTGTCCCTTTTTTGGCTTATGAGCTGTGCCCAACACCAACACCAACACCATAAAAATGGAACTGGAATGGGTATGATTAGTGCAGTCATGTACACACTTCTTTTTTTTTCCCCTATTTGTATGTTTTAGGAGTTTTCTTTTGTCTCCATTATAAGAGATGTCCTCTCTTTAAGAGTGTTGGCCCTATGATCAAATAACAGCCAGATATATAAAAACTGCTGATAGAAGCCACCAAGCCGGCCAAAGAACAATCAGAGCACCAAGCAGCATACTTTGCATTATTCTGGAGGGGAAAACACGTTGTTGGTTCAAATATTATAACTTTGCATTTTATATTTCATGTTGCAATCATTTAAAACAAAAATTCAAACCAATAATAGTAATCATTTAGCTATTGTTTCCATGGCTCTAATGCAGCTTGTGAAAAAGGTGCTCCACAGGTAATGATAAATTGACTTAAAACGGAATCCTGTGTTGTTATGTAGCACTACTAAATACTGTATAATGTAGAAGTAATATATATAAATAAAATCCTTTCTCACAAATTGCAGCAAAGGATACTGCTTCATGATAAAACAGAATCCTTTACCACAATTTGTAGAAAAGGATCCTACTTCAAGGTAATAGATTTCCTTGATTTGCGTTTAAAGAATTTTGCTCATAAAATAAACACATTTGTGGATAGTCAATGAAAAAACTGACCACAGAATCCAATTCCTCAGGTAAACACTACTGTTGGTGTTTACCAAGAGTCACACTTTTTTTAGAAATTTAAGTTTCTTTGCCTCATTAACATAAAACAAAATGGCGGCAGCATAAACTAGGATTTTGCATTTGTGGAGTAGGATTTTAACTTGAAGGTTGGGTTTTTGGTGTACTGAGGGTACCAGAAGAGAGCGGAGCACTAGTTCTGGTCCCCCAATACAAAAGAGTGAGCACTGCTCAGAACTTTGGATTTCTAGCTGCTGTAGACTGGGGAGTGGCTCTGAACACTACTTATAGTTATTGAGGGATGCTTTTGCTTTATTCTCACTCTCTGAGTGTAAGAGGATGTGCCATGGATGTTTCACGGATGTTGCCAAGGTGATCAGGGAAGCAAGAAGTGCCTGCATGGAGACAATCTCTCTCTCGAGGGATATACTGAGCTGAAAAGGCACTAGTTTTAGCTGATTTATCCTGTAAAACATTTGGGTGATCTTTTAATTGCACCGCAAATGAATTTTAACCTGAAGGTTGGATTTTTGGTGTAGTGAAGGTACTGGAAGAGAGCGGATCACTACTTCAGGTCCCCCATTACAAAAGACCTAGTGCTGCTCAGAACTTCAAATTTCTAGCTGCTGCAAATTGAGGAGCAGCTTTACACACTACCAATAGCCATTGAGAGCTGTTTATACTTTATTCTCACTCTCTGAGTGTAAGGGGACATGTCCTGAATGCTTCAGAGGTGTTGCTAAGGGAACCAGGGAAGTAGGAAGTACCTGCACAGAAACAGTCTCTCTTGGGGGATATACTGGGCTGAAAATGCTCTATTTTTAACTTATTTACTCTGTAAAACATTTGGGTGATCTTTTAAGGGCACCACAACTGAATCTTAACCTGAAGGTTGGATTTTTGGTGTAGCGACGGTAACGGACAAGAACAGAGTGCTACTTCTGGTCCACCCACTACTTAGCTCCTTCTGCCTGAGAGCCTTGGTGAGCCCAGGTGTGGGAGAGCCCAGCAAAGTTGACACAGCTAAGGCAAACAGATTAGCTGTGTCTGCCATGTCAGCTGTGGCAGCTGGGGGATTTTATTGTTGAAATAAGAACAGGGGTCAGTGGAAAAGGGTATAAAAGATTTGGTGGTAAGGGAAGAGTTGTTAGAAACTAGCCAGACAACATAGCATGGAGTCCAACATAGTGAAGCTCATAACAGGGTAATTAGATATCAGATGTATCATTTGTAGTAAAATTCATATAGAAGTAATTAATGATGTGTTGGTGTACACTTGTTGGGAATGCAAATTAATTAGGGAATTAAATAATAAAATTGTGATGTCAGAAATGCAATTAGTGACGTTATAGCAATAAAATGTTATGCACGAGTGCAATAATCATAGAGTAGAACAAGGAGAACTTGTAACTGGTGCAGAAAATAATGCAGAAAATAGAAAAAAGGACTAGAAATACTGAGGAAGATGGAACCTGGATTGTGGAGAGCAGCAAATATAAAAAATGCCATAGAGCAGGGATATTCAGTTTGGATACGACTAATAGGTTTGAACCCCTACTTATAATAAACAGTAGTGAGGGGCATGAGGGAATAGTACAAGGAATAAGGGAAGATGGTAAGGAAATAACAAATCAGTCAGATGCCTACATAGATGCATAGTGGATGATGAACCGAGTTCGCAAACAACTACTCAGCACACACTTCTCCTCCAGCTGCTCCTGTTTTAACTAACAAAGTACTACTGTGTTCCTGAAGCTTAGTTGCATCTTCTAATTTGTATCATGAATTCAAACATTCCACTGTATGTATCTATCTGCCTGTCTGCAGCTATCTGTTGATTGTCTGCAAGGCAGTTAGCCATTTCACTTCATTGTTGATTTGTCTCTGTAACTAATACTTTCTACTGTATTGGGTCTTGGCCCTCAGGTCACATCTGGAATCGAGCATCACTGCTCAGTATGCCTTCCTGGTAAAACTCAAATAAATAAATAGAAAAGTCAGAAGGAAGTAAAAATGGGCATGGCAGCACTAGGTAATGAAATTAGATCAAAAAGACACTTATTGTACATACAACCAGGGAAAGGATATTTACAGAACCAGTCCAGTGATGCTCAGATTATCAACACAGAAAATGTGCCAAATAAAGTTCAGCAAATGGAAACTGAGGAAGCAGGACCTTCCACTATTAACGCTGAGGGAGAGGGGCCAGGAAACATAAAACAAGTATATGTGCTAGGGGACTCCATCCTTAAATATACAGATAGGTATACAGCTAAGGGTAATAAAGAACATATCACCACAAGTTACTTCTCAGGTGCTAAAATAGGTGATGCACAATAAATGCTGCCAGACATTGTTAAGGAAAGGGACTATCATTTTACATCTAGGGACGGACAACATCCAGCAGCAGTCTGTGGTAGAGACAATGGATAATTTAAGAGAATAAAATGAAGCACAAAACAAACTGTAAGATATTATTCTCAGAAATCCTTCCAGTTCCAAGGGCGAGTACCTCAAGAACAACAAAAATCAAACTGATAAATAATTGATTAAGATTATGGACATTGCAGGAAGGGATCAGATGTATCACTCACTGGCAGGATTTTTCAAACAATATGAATGATTGCAGTGGGGATGGGTTACAGCTTAACAAGGTTGGCAGCAGAAAGTTGGGAATAAAGCTGAAATATATTACAGGTATATGTTTAAACTGAAAGGAAAGGGGAAAGGGGTATCTGGTGATATGAACAAGTCTGTGCTAGGGAAAAGTCAAGAGACAAGACCACCAAAAAGTAAAAACAGGTGTCTTAAGATGTGGTCACTTAATGCATGGAGTTTGAACATCAGCAAAAAATCAGAACTAGAAGTATTAATAAGTACAGTGAATGTAATCACTACCCCACGGCTAAGATTTAATGCAATGGAGTGATCCCCCCCCCTTTCCTCGTCAGCATGGTACCAGGCGAGGCTGCACACTATCTCCTTTCCTTTTCAATCTCTACTTGGAACCCCTTATTCGTTCCCTCCAAATCAACCCTGAAATTTGAGGAATACAGGCTGGCAAGGACCGATACTGCTTGTCTGCTTATACAGATGACTTACTATTACTCTTGGAGGAACCTCAAACCTCCATACCTGCTGCAGTGAAGACAATCGATGGATTTTCCCAAGTGGCAGGTTACAAATTAAACCTGGACAAATCAAAGGCAATTCCTTTCAACATTCATGTGCAGAAACAGTAGATTATGACACAAGGCCTTTCCTGGGAACCTAAAGCTCTCACTTATTTGGAGATTAAAATCTCCTGTTCCATCATTGCACTGGTAAAACTTAACCTGTCCCCTATTTGTCAACTTATCCAGGATGACCTCCAGAGATGAAAAACACTCCCGCTCTCATTATAGGATCAGGTGAATATAATCAAAATGAACATTTTACCCTGAATATTGTACCCTTTGAACATGGTGAGCCCTTACCTCCCCAAAAGTTGGTTTACCAGGCTTCAAACCTTTCTGTCAGAATGCCTCTGAAATGGTAAAGCCGTTCGCAGAGCTTACTCCAAACTGACACATCCAAAACAGTTGTGGGGACTGAGAGCACCTAATTTTTTTCTCTATTACTGTGCCACTCATAGCTGTAAAATTTTCAGGTGGAGTGCTTTTGCCACAGGGCATATGGATGGTTCTTACACCACTTTGTGGCTACCTTTGGAACAGCACCACTGACATTCTCAGGGTATTGATGGTCTGGTCTATGCCAAGTCCTCGGAACTCCCAAAGAAATTCCAGGACTCCCCAATTTGGTGGTCCCTTAAGGCTCTTCAGCAGATCTGTTCCCACCTTGATCTCTCGCTACACCAGGATCCATCCCAACAATTATTTGGAAATGTATACTTCCAAAAAGTGACCCGTATGATTCCTCCAAGCTTCTGTCCTGCCTTGGATAGGGCCCCATTCTCATCCTCATCCTTGCTTTCTGATGAAAAGTTTAGTTCAGCCAGGGTAATTCAGGACAGGTTTTCTATTCTTACTTACCACCCTTTTAAGCACATGCAATTGTATAGTGCATTATCTTCCTTCTTGGGGACCACCACATGGCAGGATGCCTTCAGCCCTTCACTGCAAATATTAGTTGACATTGCTATTCAGCCACACACTATATCTAAATACTATAATCTTCTACTGCAGTATGATCTGTATAGCTCCTTGGGGGTTTGTTTTTGCTGGAAGAATGAATTAGATCTCAACTTGAGCGAGAAGGGCTGGCAACAGATCTAGCAGTGCCTATACAAATACATTAAGCAGGACCACCTCCAGTTTTTGCAATTCTGTATCTTGCATAACCTTTACTTCTCTCCTGAAAGACTGTTTAGGATGGGTATAGTAATGTCTCCACTCTGCACTAGATATGGGAATGCAGAGGGAACACTGAAACATATACTTTGTGACTGTGCCTTGGTGACTCCCTTCTGGCAGGCTATACAGGATGCTTTGGACCCCACGCTGGGACTGGATTCTTACATTACCCAACAGATATGTCTGCTGGGTCAATTTACCAAAGATATGTTAGCTTGTCATAAGGCCTATATGTCACTTATTTCAGTGGTTGTTAAACTAATAATAGTCAGAGACTGGGTAGATCAAACCAAACCATCCTTAATGGAGTGGCATGCAGAGGTACTCCAAGCTCTTGAGATGGAGCGAGATATTGCTAGGAAGATGAATCTACAAGAGGCATTCTGTAGGAAATAGGCCCAACTATTGGCCCTTCTCCCTATCTTGAAGTGTCACTAGAATAATTTTATTGTGGTTGGAAGGGTGGGGCTTCCAATTAGTGCCTCTGCCTTGGGGTTGTAAGAACAAAGCTGTGGTTCTACCCCCCCATCTGTCTGTTTAGGCAATATTCTTATAATTGCTTTGGGGAGGGAGGGGAGGTTGGTGAGTGGTAGGGTTGGGAGGAGAGAGGGTGGATAAGAGATAGTTACTTTGATAAATCAGGCCTCAACATTGTTGTTGAAAGTGGATATATATATATATATATATGCTAGGCCTGGCATTTGTACTGTCAGATACTTCTTTGTGCTCATTTGATTTTCCACCTTTACTCTGTAAGGGGGAGGGAAGCTAGCAGGGGATTGTTTGTCTATATATCTTTATTCTATTTCAATAAAATATATTACATTGAAAAAAGTGCAGAAAATATGGATATGTGCTTCATAACTGAAACTTGGTGGGATAGTAACAGTAATTGGAACAAAAATATAGAGGGATACTCACTTTATACCAGGGATAGGTCTGAAAACAGTGTTGGTGGTGGTGGTGGTGTAACAACTTATATAAAGAAACCTATTAGTAATAAGATTCACAATGTACTGAGTAAGGAAGTGTTGAGTCAATATGGGTAGAAGTGGATATCCTAAATGTAAAAAATTATACATAGGTGCCAGAGCACATGGCAGAAACTGGAGATTTATTGGTAACCGGTGACTTTAACTACCTACATATAAAATGGGAAACATTAATCTCCATGGTGGCAACAGAAAAAAAATTTAGAGACTTTGACAATGGCTGGCCTAAACCAAATGGTGTATATAAACCTAATAGAGGCATCAAAACATTAGATTTAATAATAACAAATGTAAACAACATTGTAAAAAACATCAGCATTAAAGAAAATCTGGGGAATAGTGATCACAGTATTACAGAGTTTAGCTTTAAGAGAAATTTGTTAAGAGATAGGGGGTCAACTATAATAAAAAATTACAACAAAGCTAACTTTGCAGGACTTAAGGAAGAATTATCAGCTTGGAATTGGGAGAGATCATTCAGTAACAAAGCTGTGGGGGAAATGTGGGGCATATTTAAGAATACACTACTGCAAATAGAAAATAGGTTTGTTACAAATAAGAAAAAATATAACAGAAGAAGAAAAACAGGTATCTTCCTCTATCTCTGAAATCAAACAAAGGGGCAGAGAACACTGCAGAGCAGAACACTGCAGCACAGGAGCTAGCGCAACAAAACTCATCCAAAACAGGGACCAAAACAAAGAAAGCAAATAGGAAATCCAAAACTCTTCTGATCATAGGAGATTCCATGATTTGGGGAGTTCATACCTACCTCCAGCAGGGGGTAATGGTCAGATGTCTCCCAGGTACATCAGCATGGAGAGACACTGACCACATAGCTAAAATCATACGAACATACGGACATATGAAATTTTCCAGCAGATAAAGGCCTAGAGGTCTATCAAGTCTGCTTGAATGTGCAGCTAGAACCCCTTATTCTGCAGCTGCCCATCCCTTCCTCCCTTCCTGTTCATTGACCCTGCCCCTTGTCCTGTCCCATCCCTTTATGAAGCAGTCCACTGTTCTACTGGATACCACTTCTGCAGGTAACACATTCCACCCAGCCACCACCCTCTCTGTAAAAAAAAGTGTCTCCACATCTCCCTCCTGAACCTTCCTCCCTCCAGTCTCATATTAAGGCCCCTGGTGTCCCTGCCCTCCCATACTTTGAACAGCCCCTCTGTACCTGTTTTGTTTATTCCTTTCATATACTTAAAGGTTTCAATCATGTCCCCCCATCCCTCCTCTCCTCCGGTGAGTACAAGTTCAACTCCCTCAGCTTTCTCTCATATGATAAGCCCCCCAGCCCCTTGATCATCTTTGTCACCCTGCTCTGCACCCCCCTCCAGTAACTTAATGTCCCTCTTCAGATACAGGCACCAGTACTGCATGCAGTACTGCAGGTGCGGTCTAACTAATGACCTGTACAGTGGCAGAATCACCTCCTCCCTCCTCGAGGATATACCCCTTGGAATACAACCCAGCATTTTGTTGGCCTTTACAGCTGCCTTCCTACATTGTGCCAAGTTGTTCATTGACCCTGTAATGAGCACCCACAGATCCTTCTCCTCCTCTGTCTGGGCTAGCTGCACTCCCCAGCTGGTAACTCCTCCTTGGGTTCTTCATCCCAAAATGCAGCACCTTGCACTTTTTGACATTAAACCCCAGTTGCCAAGTGTCTGACCAGGTTTCAAGCTTTGCCAGATCATCCTGCAACCCCTGCTGTCCCCCTAGGTCATCCACCATGGCTCCTACGTTGATATCATCAGCAAACAGACTGATCTTGCTCTTGATGTGAAATGATATGTCTGCAATGAATATCCCAAACAACACTGGCCCCAACACCGAGCCCTGTGGAACACCGCTTGTCACTACCCTTGGGTGTGAAAACTCCCCACCCACCACCACCCTCTGTTGCCTTCCCTGAAACCAGTTCCCTACCCATCTCACCAGCTTTGCACCTGCCCCTGTGCCTACTAACTTACTTCCCAGCCTTCCATGTGGCACCAAGTCGAATGCCTTACTGAAGTCCAGATACAGGACATCCACTGCATGGCCCCTGTCCAGTTGCCTAGTTACCCAGTCATAGAACTCAACCAGGTTGGTCATGCAGGAAGCAGGAGAAAACATCAATGTCCTGGTGCACATAGGGACTAACAATCTCACTAGCTGGTCAGTTGTGGAGACCAAGAAACACCTGACCAGGCTGGGAGACAAACTGTCATCCATTTCATCAGGCATCTTCTTCTCTCAGATCCTGCCAGTCTGGGGGGAGGGGCAGATGGACAGAAAGTCAGAGTAGGGGAGATAAGGAATTTAAACATGTGGCTCAAGGGCTGGTGCCAGAAAAAAAGGACAACAATTTGTAGGTAATTGGCAACCGTTTTGGTAGTGAAAGTCCTTTAAATTTAATGGACTGCATCTGACTAAGGAGGGAGTCAGTGCATTGGGGCAAAGGTTTGACATCTTTGCAGAATATTTAAACTAGCAAATGGAGAGAGGGGTGCAGCATCCAAGACATCGAATGGGAAGAACAACCCTCCCCCCTCAGTTAGTGATCAAACAGGAGTTCAGCATGTTTGTAGTTCATTTGCATCATCAGGTAAGGAAAAAGGTCTGGCTCCCCATACAATGTGCAAAGGACCTTGCCCAACAATTAACACACCAAAATCTGGCCAATGGAAAATCATGTACACAAGTGCCCACAATCTGGGAAACAAGATCCAGACCTGCAGGCAACAATGACAGAGGCTAAACTGGACATAGTAGCCATTAACGAGACATGGTTCACCAGTAACTACAATTGGGTTACTGCAGTACCCAGCTATGTACTATTCAGAAGAGACTAAGGTGCAAAAAGGGAGGGGGGAGTGGCCCTTTATGTCAATGAAAATATCAAAGCTACAGAAATATAGAATATACATAAGGAGCCAGATAAACTGGGGGTCACCCTGGAAACAGGAAATTGGACAGCCCTACGAATTGGGGTTGTCTACAAGCCTCCTGACTAGGGGGAGGACATAGACACATTACTGTTAGAAGATATACAAAACATGACAACTAAAGGGGAGGTTCTGATAATGGGAAAATTCAACATGCCAGATACAGATTGGTCAGTACCAGCAGGAACATCAGTCAGAACTAGACACGTAATGGATTCATTGCAGGGGAAGGGCCTCAAACAACTGGTACAAGAACCTACAAGAAACAAGGCTACCCTAGATCTAGTACTGACTAATGAGGAAAGGATCACAGATCTCCAGGTAGAAGGTCACCTGGAGGCCAGTGACCATCAAATGGTATGGTTCAATTTGGCCACTAGAACTAAATCATCCCATTCCAAGGCAAAAATATGGGACTTTAGAGGAGCTGACTTTGATAAGATGGCCAGCAGAGTTAAGCTAGCCCTGGCAAGAAGAAATACAGGTGAGGGGGTACTGGCAAAGTGGGCAAGTATTAAGGATGCAATAGTTGAAGCAACATCCCATTGTGTTAGAGAGAAAAGCAAGAGCAAAAGAAGGAGGAAACCACTTTGGTTCTCAAAAACAGTAGCAGAAGAGGATAGAGCCAATAGTCTGGCCTTCAGGAAATATAAGGGATTACAGTGGGATGAAGATAGGGAGGCATACCAAACTTTCCTAAGGGAAGCAGGGAAGGCAGTAAGGCAGGCAAAGGCCCAAACTGTGGAAACACTAGCATGAACAGTAAAAGAAAGGGACAATACTTTCTATAGATACATTAGTGAAAGAAGAAAGTCCAGAGGGGGTGTTACTAAGATCAAAGGGGATAAAAGGGAGTGTGTGGAGGAGGACCAAGGAAAACATTTATCCTAAATAGATACTTCAGTTCAGTATTTACTGAGGAGAAGGTAGGGCAGGGCCCACAGCTCAGTACCATGGACACAGGGGGGAAGGAGGTGTGCACTAGTCCCTTCTCAAAAGAAAGGGTCCTGCAATAGCTCGCTAAGTTCAGGGTGGATAAGGCAATTGGGGCCTGATGGTATACATCCCAGGGTACTAAAGGAGCTAAGGGTGGAACTAGCATAGCCATTATCAGAACTGTTTAGTAAGTCTCTGAGAATAGGAGGGGTCCCAGAAGACTGGAGAAGGGCTCATGTGATCCTGCTCCACAAGAGTGGTAGCAAGGAGGAGGCAGGGAACTACAGACCAGTCAGTTTTATGTCAGTAGTGGGCAAGATTATGGCAGCACTCCTTAGGGAAAGGATGGAGGACAGCATGGGTTTACAACAGGAAGGTCCTGTCAGACTAATCTCATAGATTTCTTTGTCTGGGTAACCAGAGTTGTGGACCAATGGGGTGCAGTTGGTGTCACCTACCTTGATTTCAACAAAGCTTTCAATACTGTTCCACACAGAAGAGTGATTAATTAGTTGGGTAGGTTTGGCGTGGGCCAGAAGTTGGTCAACTGGGTGGCAAACTAGTTGGCAGGCCGAAAAAAGAGAGTGGTGGTAAACGGTATACAGTCAGAAGAGATGCAAGTCACAAGTGAGGTACCTCAGGGATCAGTCCTGGGGCCAGTCCTCTTCAATATCTTCATCAGTGACATTGCAGATGAACTGGAGGGTAAGATTTGTCTGTTTGCAGATGACACCAAGATCTGCAACAGAGTTGATGATTCAGATGGGGTGGGCAGAATGACAAGAGATCTGGATTAACTGGCAAAATGGTTGGAAGAATGGCAGCTTGGTTTTAATGCAAAGAAGTGCAAAATCATGCACATAGGGAAGAGAAACCCTGAAGCTACCTATAGGTTAGGAGGAGAGTTGTTGGCAATCACAAGGGAAAAAAGAGACTTGGGCATCATCCTCACAGATGACCTGAAATCATCCAAGCAGACCACTAAAACAGCAGGTAAGGTTGGGGGGGATTTGGGGATGTATTAGTAGGGGTATTGCAAGTGGTAAGAGGGGAAGTAATAATCCCTCTTTTCAAGACACTGGTTAGGTCCCATCTGGAGTACTGCATGCACTACTGGAGGCTGCACCTGCACAAGGACATTAACAAAATGGAGGCAGTCCAGAGAAGGGCAACCTAAATGGTGCAGGGACTGCATCAGGAATCATATGAGGACATATTAATGGAGCTCAGTATGTACACCCTAGAGCAAAGGAGGGACAGAGGTGATATGAATGAAACATTCAAACATCTTAAGGGCATTAACAAGGTGAAAGAGTCTAATATGTTTCAGTATAAGAAAAATAGCAGGACAAGAGGACACAGCATGAGATTAGAGGGAGGCCAATTAAGGGGCAATGTGAGGAAGTTCTTTTTCACAGAAAGGGTGATGGATGCATGGAAAGGTTTTCCCACAGGAATTAGTGGATATGAATACAGTGCAGGGCTTCAAACACGCATGTGATAGGCATAAGGGAGCAATACAGATGAGTATGAATAGATAGGCCATTGACAGAGTACAGGCCTATGGCACATTCATAAGGTAGAAAAAATGGGCAGACTGGATGGGCTTTGCGGTCCTATTCTGCCATTAACTTCTTTGCTTCTGTGTTAAAACTACCACTGTGGTGTACCCACAGGATTATAAATTAATGCAATAAAAAGAAAATGACTTTTGATGCTATGAAAACTCATTAATCAGAAGAGTCAGTGGGAGTGTATAAAAGAGAACTGAGAAAGTTAAAAAAAATATAGGAAATGAAAGAAACAGGCTAGAATTCAGTATTATACACAGGAAGGACAATGGAAAAAGTTTCTATTCACACATCAACAGTTATAAACCAACCAATACACCGGTAGGCCCTATAGCATGTAATGGTAAGGATATTTATAGCACCAAAAGAGATGGCCAGAGCCTTTTAATAAATATTTTTGTTCAGTATTTAATCATAATAATGGTAATTATTGCAATAATGCTGAAGGAACAGTCGGGCTTAGAAATTAACATAAGTGCATCAGTAGTTGAGGATCTGTTAAGTAAATTAAATGATACAAAATCCCTAATCCTAGACTCCCTACATCCTAGGCTCCTTAAGGAAGTGAAAACACAGATATCACAACCCTTAGCACATTTGCTAAATGTTTTTTACTTTTCTACAGGGGATATTCCATACGACTGAACAACTGCCACAGTCATACCCATATTTAAAAAAGGAGACAGATCTGAGTTAACGCACTGCAGACCAATCAGTCTAACATTGATTTGTTGTATACTAGAAGAAAGCTTTTTGAAAATAAAGATTGTAGAGGCTCTACATGTCATAGGATATAATGATGTTAAACAACATAGCTTTCACTAGAATAGGGTTGCATAACTAACCAGTTATGCTTTTACGAAAATGTTAATAAAAACCTTAACAACAATATCCCAGTGGATGTACTTTATCTGGACTTCCAGAAATCATTCAACAAAGTGCTGCATAAACAGCTAATTGAAAAATTATCTAATATAGGTATAGCCACTAAATTGATCAAATGGATTAGCAACTGGTTGACTGGGAGAAAACAAAGGATCCAAGTGAGAGGATGCTATTCAGAGGAGGGTGATCAGTGGGACAAGTGCTATTCGCTCTATTTATAAGCGACTTACAGCATAAAGTTAGTAGCTGATTAGTAAAGATTGCAGATGATGTTAAGTTAGGAGGGTCTGTGGATATAGTTCAAAATGTTATGCAACTCAAGTCAGACCTAGAAGCAATAGAGAAATGGGCACTGGAAAATGAGATGCAGTTTAGCATTGAAAAATGTACAATAATGCATATGGGAAGAAAAAACAAACAACAAATATATCTCATAAACTGTAAAATACTCAGTGAGGTGGCAGTAGAAAAAGACTTTGGGGTCTTTGTAGATCAGAATTTGAACTTTAGAGAACACTGTACCAAAGTTTTTCAAAAGGCAAACTATATGATAAGGAGTATTAAACAAACTTTTATAAACCACTGCCACTTGTATAATGCCTCTCTACAGGGCCTATATTATGCCACACCTGGACTATGGATCCCCTGTGTGCAGTCCATTTCTGAGGGGGGAGGCAGATAGGGTAAAACGGGTTCAATGAAGGGTGACAAAGATGGTCAGAGGTTTGGAGGACTATACTTATGAGGAAAGGTGTCAACAACTGGGACTCTATAGTTTAGACAAAATAAGGATAAGGGGTACTTGATAATGTGTAAGATTATTCATGATGAGGAACTCAAGAAAGAGCTTGGTTTGGAGATCCATTGTAAACCAGTTAGCCTAAGAGGCCACAAATTACAAATTAAATTGGATAATATAGTAAAGAATGGTAGCTATAACTTCTACACACACCGCACTGCTAGGTTGTGGAACAGACTGCCAGGAGACATAGTGGAGAGTGTGAACCTGGACAAATTCAAACAGAGATTACATTTAGCTATGTTGCAGGATGGGATAATATGGACCCACTAATGTGGGTGGATGCTATTAATGGGCATAATGCCTTCTACTGTCCAGTTCTCCAGTATGGTAATCCAGTATGAATTGTGATCAAGAGTCCTATTTCGAGCCTGCCATCCAACTTTCCCCTTTGGAAATAATGGGAAACTGCAAAATGAAATAACTTTGGAAGGCACTGGGTCCAAAGAGTGCCGACAAGAATAGCATCGGCAAGGAGCACTCTGTAAAAATAGCTGCAATTTCTTTTTTGCGAGGGCTGGAGCTCTGCTTCCTGCACCCCCCCCCCATCTATAGGATTCTCACTCTGAAGGGAAGCAGATTCCAGGAAAGTTAAAATTTGTGGGGTCATGGAATGCTGTTTCCACAGCCACATGTAACAAAAACAAAGTCCTAATATGTCAAAAATGTCAGAGACCAGGATTAAAACCCTGGTCTCCATTGCCACTGGCTGAGCTTCTCCATGCCCCAGCTCTCCACGCCATGGTAGCAGCTCGGCCAGCCTCCCGTTCCTTGCAGCCCTTGTCTTTTAACAGGACCATGGACCGCGACCAGGGGAGCACTTACAGAAAGTGCTGCAAAACTCCACTTGCTGTCCGTGTGAACGCTTACCAGACTAGTGCTGTATAGTGCGGTGCTATTCTGGTAGCGCTCACTTGACTGGTTACCACTTTGGCATGGATAAATATTTTTCACCAGACTTTCAAAAGGCACCATTGTGATCTAAGACCTATATACCCAAAACATTTTAGCCTAAAATTCCACAAAGTTTTTGTGCAATGCGGTGACAAAGAATTTCACAAAAGTGGATATTTACATGTTTTTGACACTCTGTATTTTTGCACCTACATATCTGACTGGAACTAAACTTGCCACATCAAGAGATCTTTGAAGGTGCATGCAAAATTTCATGTGAATCACTTGAATGGTTTCAAGGTTATTAATGTCAGAAATGTTCAGTTTAACATAGAAATGAAGATTTAACCCTAATATAGGGGTGCAACCATATATATGTGTGTGTGTGTGTGTATATATATATATATATATATATATATATATATATATATATATATGTATTTGAGGCGAAAACTCAGTTTAATGCATTAATTAGGTTTGTTCCACACCGGCAAAAGTGAGGAAATTCAGTGTTAGGGTTGAAAGCCCCTCTTGCCCCCTGCCCACACCCCCAACCGGCATCGGGGTGCACATTGCGGTTGTTGGCCATAACTCTCACCCCATCACATGTGTAAAGAAGCAGAGGTGTAGGAGAATGGGGTGAGGATTGGGACTGACAACCTAATGCACACCCGATGCCGGTTGAAGTGTGGGTAGGGGCTTTCAACCTAACACTGAATTTCTCACTTTTGTCAGTGTGGAACAACCCTAACTAATGCATTAAATGGAGTTTTTTGCCTCTACTTTCCCTTCTTTTTGAGAATGATAATGAGAAATAGTGAATGTAATATGGCGGCGGAGAGCCCCGCTCTCCCGCCACATGATGTATTGTCACATAGTAACACTGTGCCCGCAAACACAAATAGTAATGTGCATGGTGACGCAAAGTGAAACAGATAGAGAAACAGTAGTGTAGATGGAAATGTTAAAAACAACGCAAAAGCAAGTGCAAATGAAAATGCAAAGGGTAACGCACATGGTGGCGTTGACGTGAACGGTAAGTGAAATGGGAACGAAACCCCAAGCGAAAACGGTAATGGTAACAGTAATGTAAGCAGACAGGCTGGTTTTCCCCTAAAGCTGCATAAAGAAAGACAGTGAGTACAAAGAATATATGCATAATAATGGTTCTTGAAGCAGAAAATGAGGAGTTGGAATACTAAATTGCTTATATCTCAGGAACCATACGACATAGAAAAAAAATTTAAAAGTCATATGATTTATGACTTTCCTGGCTAGTTTTGTACTTAGGTCCTACTAGGGGGCTAAGCATTTTTCTGATGAAAAGTCTGTATCTTGCACCGTTTCCGAGATACGGGCCCTGAACGGCGCGGTGAATGCCGTAATGTTATCCTACGGGGAAAAAAGAGAAGTTTGGAGTGCCATACTTTTGCCTCCCTGTAATATTTTTTCACCAAACCACTAAAAGGCACATCTGTGGGATGTTGGCTGTGTTCCTTCCAAATTTCAGCCCAAAAGACCAAATCGTTATTTTGCAGCAGAGCGCCAAAGGTTTCCTGTAATGCATCAGATGCCGTAATGTTATCCTATGGGAAAAAGCGTCAACTTTGGAGTGCCGTAACTTTGCCGCCATGTAATATTATTTCAACAAAACACTGAAAGGCACATCTGTGAGATGTCAGCTGCGTTTTCTCTAAATTTCAGGCCAAAACACCAAACCATTCTTTTGCAGCAGGGTGCCAGAGAATTGCAGTCATTTTCCTACAGCCTAGAAAAGTACTGTTGAAGTTTTCAAAAGCTTTCGCAAATTCATTCGACAGTGTCACAAGTGCAACAGTACTTTGAGAAAGTACTTTTTCCAGAAATTTGAAAAACATATTTCTGTAGTGTTTTACCCCCAAAATAAAGACATGGCTAGCATACTCAGGGTCTGACTAGGTAAATACAAAAATAATTAGGTTGCTAGAGGGTCCCAATTTTAAGTGCCAAGTATTTTTCTGATCGCTAACTGAACACAAAATGGCAGATTTGCAACAGTAAAAGGGCCATTTGGGAAAGTAAAAACTGCATTTGCGACACTGTCAAACTTTTTGTTAATTTTTCCCATTGACTTATAATGGGAACGTGTTTTTTTGAATAACTTTTGAACCGTTTAATATTTTTTCATGAAATCTTCAAAAGGCACATTGGGGACCATGGCCACACATTCCCTGAAGATTTTGGACTAGTCACGCAAACTGTGCGACCTGTATACGCAATAGTAAAATTCCAGAAAAGAGTAAATGCGTGCGCAGATCATGCTTAATAACTCTGCAGCCATATATGCAACCAGTACAAAGCTTGGCATATCCTAAGATGTATGGGTCTTGATCATGTATTCCAAATTTCAGGCAAATCCATCAAATGGTTGCAAAGTTATTAAGCTGCAAAATTTTGGGTTTAACATGTAAATGGCTCCTCAACCCTTACTATAGTGGCACTACCGTGCCACTATATATTCATTGCAAAAAAAACTTACCTGATGCATTAGTTATGGTTGGTATTAAAGCGACAAAAGCAGGGAAATGTGGTGTTAGGCTTTCCAACCCTAACACCCCACCACCACCCTGCACAGACTGACAGACACTGGGGAAGTGCCTTGGAGTCATGACTCTAACACTCACCTGATTTCATAAGTAAATAAGTTGAGATGGGTACAGTATAGGAGAATGGGGTGAGCATTAGGGTGATGGCTCCAAGGCACCCCCTGGTGCCTTTCAGTCTGTGCAGGGAGGGGGTTGGTTGTTAGCATTTCCCTGCTTTTGTCACTTTAATAACAATCCTAACTGATGCACTAATGACATTTTTTTGCAAGGGATTTCCTTACTTTTTCAAATAGTATAATCCTATCCTTATTTGTCTATGGGTGTGGAGGGCCCACCCTCCATAGATGCATATACATATGTAACCATTAAAGCACAGGGCCTTCTGGGCCCCTGTGCACCCATTTATAGGACAACAGTGACCAAATTGTCAGCATAGCCATCTTATTACCCCTCCTCAAGTACCTTGATACAGAAAACTTTTGAATCCATGCTAAAATGTAATTGCGCGCAACTGCAATGCCATTTCATGCCACAGGTGTGAAAGCACATTTTGGACAGGATTAAATAAATGACAGCTGTGACATACATGAGGTGGGGTAATAAAAATGCTATGTTGAAAATCTGGGGTAAAAATATGTAACATTTCTGAAGTTATGAGTGGACGTAGTGAAATTGGAATGAATGGTCATAACTTTTGCATTTTTTCAAATTTTGATCCAAAATGTCAACATAGTCTTCATATGACCCCACTTCACAAGCCCCATAGGTGAACATTTACAAATCCATGCCAAAATGCCATTCCTGCCACAGGTGCAAAAACACATTTTGGGCAGGATGTGAAAAATGACAGCTTTACTATTCATGAGGTGGTGTGAAAAAATTGCTATGCTGAAAATTTGGAGTTAAAATATTAAAAATTCTCAGTTACTCGCTTGTGCAGGAAAAGTTCAATGAACGCGCGTAACTCAGCCATGTCTATGAATTTTTTCACCAAATTTTCAACATGGACATTTTGAGACCCCACCTCATGAACACTTTCTTAATTAGTCCCAAAAGGTGATTTCACACAGTGACCATGAAGTTATCTTCTGTGACCAGTTAACAAAACAACAGTGACAGTGTTCATGAGGTGGGATCCCAAAAAGCCCATGTTGAACATTTTGTGAAAAATTATATAAAAATGGCAACGTTATAAACATAAGTTCAAAATGCCATTGAAATACATTATACAACACTTAACTTGATTCCTCAGTTTGCATTTCAGCTTTGAAGAGTGCAGACATGTGCCAGTCCAGAGAAGATGACAGCAAACAACCTCCAGAAGGTAAGTATAGGGTAAGGGGGGTATGTGGGTGGTAGGTGCTCAGAGGGAGGGTGGGGATGGGGAGGGAATGGCAGGGACAACTAGGGACCATTTTCTTTTTTCAGGGACAAAAAAAAGACATGGGTACAGTTTTTTCTCTACAGGGAAAAATGAAACAAATTCTTGGAGACACTGGGAGTGGGTTCCCCAGTGTCCCACACTGCTAAGAGGGCTTCCATTGCTGACATGGGGATTGGACCCCCCCCAATGTTGAAAAACAATAAGTAAAGAGACTGTGGGGGAAGGGGCATCTGATACTGGGAGTGGGCATCCCAGTGTCAGATTATATTAATAAAATAAATTATGACAATAGGGTGGTGGGTGGTGCCACTAGACACAATGGCATGATAAGGAGGGGGGTGTTACTAAACACCAAGGACAGGGATAGGGAGCAATGATCTGCAGGTGGGGGGTGCCACTAGACACCAGGAAAAACAGCAGGTTACAGAGAAATCTGCAGTTGGCAGCACGAGTTACAGCTGTGGCTGCAGAAGTCAAGAAAATCCCACTGTTCTCATTCAAAGAATGCAGCAGAAGTGGTCCTCTCGCTAACCTCAGCACCCGGGATTTTGGGTGCCCACAAAAGGTGTTTCTGGGCACAATGTAAAAAAAATCAGAATGTATCAAAACGGGTCCCGTTTAGCTAAATTCTTATGTCTTTTTTTTTGTACTACATTCATTTTTACATGTTTTCTTTATTTTGGATCTCTTGATAATGGGAACACAAGATGGTGGACACAAAAGCGCTGTGTGAAAATACAGCAGGCTATATGTGACGCTACTTGTGAAAAGACAGTAGCTCCTGTGAAAACAACAAGGGAACTCTGAGAAAACAAACTAGGCTTTATGTAATCCTCCATGCAAAAATGTGTGCGAAAATATCAGCTCCTGCGATAACAAAAGTATTTTGTGTGCACAAATACTAGCTCTTCCGACAGTAAAAGTGCTTTCATGCCTGACATATACATTTTCCCATAGGAAATAATGGGTTATTTAAAAATTTTATAACTTTTGAATGGATTAATATTTTTTTTCATCAAATCTTCAAAAGGCACATCTGTGAGGCAAAGGCTTTCTACCCTCAAAATTTCAGACCACAACCTAAAACTATTTTCCAAGATACAGGTGGACAAAGAAAGGGCAACATCTTGGTAACTTTAGGGATTTCTGAACATTAATAACTTTAAAACTGTTCAACAGATTCATAAAAACATTGCCAAGTCAAGAGACCTACCCCTAGAGATTATACATACCAAATGTCATGGAAATCTGCTATACAGTTCCAAAGTTATTAAACTTAAAACATTTGTCTTTAACATAGAAGTTTGCACTCAACACTAACTATACTGGTGCTACCATGCCAGTATAATATATATACACAGCTAAGATGGCTTGGAATTTGGTCTGAAATTTTCAGGGCTGAAAGGGCTTGCCCCAGAATGGTACCCTTCATTGTTTTGGTGAAAAAAAAACATGACTCAGTTCCAAAGCTTTAAGGATTTGAAATTTCGTCCCTAAGCATGCTCAGTAGGGTATCAAACATCTATCCAAAATATTCTAATAAGCATGCTGAGAAGCCACATTTCAAATAAATTTACCTTGAAAAACAGATTAACCCTTACACTACCAAGGTGTTTCTATAAATTGAATATCTTGGCTGCCAGAGTTTTTTTCATTGGGTTTGCACATCTATCAGTTACAATGTTAATGTATAATTTTACTTAATTCCCTGGTAAAATGTTTTTGTCAAGGTAGTAAGAACCTAACAGAACTATAATATAAGGTAAAAATGTATGGGTTCCAAGTAAGCAATTCAGTGATATGTATGTTTATTTAGTGAAATTTCAATTGTTTTTGCAAATTCTTATTCGCAAAAAATATTGAAGTTTGTAAAAACTTTAAAATCGGTTGCATCATTGATAACCATTTTTGTCTAAACTGTAATTAATTTTCAATTTCAGGTTACAAATTCTTTATATAAACACAAATTTCAAATTGATTCCTCACCTACAAATTATCAGAGTGACCAGAACGAACCACCCATGGTAGGGCAATGCTGGCCCATGGGGTGTCCACCTATTGCATTATGGGGTACATGTCAATAAATCCATAAAGGATAAGTAAGAAGTGGCCTGTTTTACATGACAGGGAAGTGAATGAGTAAATCAAGGCCCAGATTGTACCCATATCTACATCCCCTGGGCCACATGACCAAAAAGAAGATGGCTGCCACCATTCAGTCATTTTCTGCATCAGACTGCTTCTGTTACACATTTATTGGGATAACTAAATTATAAAAGTAGTAAATGTCAATGGATTACATCTTTTCTTACAGCAGCAGGGGCTTGAATGAAATTTCTGATCACTAATTTTACATTACAGGCCCACCTGCAGACATCTGGGGTGCCATACCCAACCAGCCATGGTTTGGCCATGCTGGCCCATGGGGGGGACCACCTATTGCATTACGGGGTACGTGTCACTAAATCCATAAAGGACAAGTAAGATATAACCTGTTTGGCATGACACAGAAAGGAATGAATAAATCAAGGCCCAGATTGTAGCCATGTCTACATCTCCAGGGTTGCATGATCAAAAACAAGATGGCTTACACTGTTCAGTCATTTTCTGTGTCAAGCAGCTTCTTTTACAAATTTATTGGGCTAACTAGATTAGAAAAGTGATAAATGTCAATGGATTACACCTATTTGTGCAACTGCTGGGGCTTGGATGATATTTCTGATCACTAATTTCACATTGCAGACCCACCTCTATATTGCCAGGGTGCCATACCAAACCACCCAAGGTCGGCCTTGCTGGCCAATGGTAGGTGCACCTATTGCATTATGGAGTACATGTCAATAAATGCTTAAAGGAAAAGTAAGAAGTAACCAGTTTTACATAACAAGGAAGTGAATGAGTTAATCAAGGACCAGATTGTACCCAGAACTATATCCCCAGGATCACATGAGCAAACCAAGATGGTGACACAATTCAGTCATTTTCTGTGTCAAACTGCTTTTATTACACATATAGAAACATAGAATTTGACAGCAGATAAGGACCGCTTGGCCCACACAGTCTTCCCATTTCCCTATCTAATGGATAAGCTGCAGATCCTAGTTAACCAGCAGCCTACTTCTTTCTACCCCCACCTCCTAGAATTGCCTTATGGCTGTCCCATGCATGCTTGAATTCAACCACTGTTTTTGACTCCACAACCTCCTCTGGAAGGCTGTTCCATGCATCCACAACCCTCTCTGTGAAAAAATACTTCTTTACATTACCTCTGAGCTGCCCCCCCATCTTCAAATTGTGCCCCCTTGTTCTTGCACACCTCTTTTTTTGGAAGATGCTACCCTCTTGGACTTTGTTGATTCCCTTGAGGTACTTGAACGTTTCTATCATATCCCCTCCTCTCCCTCCTCTCCTCGAGGCTATACCTATTAAGCTCCTTTAGTTTCTGTTCATATGTCTTCTGGTGCAGACCCTGCACCATTTTAGTTGCCCTCCTCTGGACAGCTTCCATCTTGTCTATGTCCTTGCGGAGACTGGGTCTCCAGAACTGCACACAGTACTCCAGATGGGGTCTCACCAGCTGCCTGTACAGAGGGATAACAACTTCCTGTTTTCTACTGGTGATGCCTCTCCCTATGCATCCCAGTATCCCCCCAGCCCTCCTTACTGCCCTCTCACATTGCTTGCCCACTTTTAAGTCATCTGATATGACTACCCTGGTCCTTTCCATTTTTGTTGTTGTTAGTATCTCACCCCATTGTGTACTCTTCCTCTGGGTTTTTGTTTCCCAGGTGCATTACCTTGCACTTCTTAGCATTAAATCTAAGCTGCCATACATTTGACCATTCCTCTAACCTTGCCAAGTCCTTCTCATCCTTTCCACCTCACCTTGTGCATCAACTCTGTTGCAGATCTTTGTGTCATCTGCAAAAGACATACTTTTCCTTCTAGTCCTCTGCAATGTAAACACAAAGACATTGAAGAAGACCAGTCCTAATACTGAACCCTGTGGCACCCCACTAGTAACCCCCTTTCTTCAGAGTGGACTTCATTTACTATTACTCTCTGTGTCCTATTCTCCAGCCAGTTCTTTACCAAGGCTATCATTTTGGGACCCACTCCCAGGCTGGCTAACTTGTATATTAATCTTTTGTGTGGGACTGAGTCAAATGCCTTGCTAAAGTCTAGGTAGGCCATGTCCACAGCCCCACCCTGATCTACTACTTTGGTCACCCAGTCAAAGAAATCTATTAGATTCATCTGGCATGACCTTCCTGCTGTGAATCCATGCTGCCTTGGGTCCTGTGCCCCTCTGGCCTCTAGGCAGTTAACAATTCTTTCCTTCAGAAGTGATTCCATCATTTTCCCTGTCACTGAGGTTAAACTAGCAGGTCTATAGTTTCCTGTTTCTACCCTGCTCCCACTTTTGTGAAGGGGAATCATATCTGCCATCCTTCAGTCCTCAGGTACCACCCTATCCTCCCATGATTTGTTAAAGAAGGTAGTCAGTGGTGTCACTAGTTCTACCCTTAGTTCTTTTAGAATTCTGGGATGAATCCCATCAGGCCCCATTGCTTTGTCCACCTTCAGTTTTAAGAGTTATTTCAGAACCCTTTCTTCTGCAAATGGGCTGGTATCAACTTCTGTATCCAGAGTGTTTCTATTGTTTGTTTTAGGTACCTCCCCCCTCTTCATTTGTATATACTGAGCAAAAATATTTGTTTAGTATCTCTGCCTTTTCACAGTCACCCTCTCCCATACAATGGGATAACTAGATTATAAGAGTGGTAAATGTCAATAGATTACACCTTCTCTTACAGCTGAAGGAGACTAGATGAAATTTCTGATCATTCATTTTACATTGCAGACTCACCTGCAGATAGTTTGGGTGCCATATCCAACCACCCACAGTTGGGCCAAGCTGGTACATTGAGGGCCCATCTATTCCATTATGGGATAGATATCACTAAACCCATAAAGGAAAAGTAAGAAGTTGCCTGTTTTACATGACAGGGAAGTGATTGAGTAAATCAAGGTCTAGATTGTACCCATATCTACATACTCTGGGTCACATGACCAAAAACAAGATGGCCACAATGTTCAGTCATTTTCTGTGTCAAACTGCTTCTGTTATATATTTACTGGATTAACTAGATTATAAAAGTGATAAATGTCTGTGGAGTGCATCTTTTTGTACAGTGGCAGGGGCCTGAATGATACTTCTGGTCACTCATTTCACATTGCAGACCCACCTGCAGACTGCTGAGGTGCCATACCCAACCACTCATGGTAGGGCCATGCTGGCCCATGGGGGGACCAACCTATTGCATTATGGGGTACATGCCAATAAATCCATAAAGAACAAGTAAGAAGTCACCTGTTTTACATGACAGGGAAAGGAATGAGTAAATTAAGGCCCCAATTGTACCCATATCTACATCCTCTGGGTCACATGACCAAAAACAAGATGGCTACACCATTCAGTAATTTTCTGCATCAAACTGATTCTTTTACACATTCATTGGGATAACTAGATTATAAAAGCTGTAAATGTCTATGGATTATGCCTTTTCTTACAGCTGCAGGGGCTTGGATGACATTTCTGATCACTAATTTCACACTGCAGATCATGGGATGTTTGGTATGGCACCCCGGCAATCTACAGGTGGGTCTGCAGTGTGAAATTAGTCATCAGAAATATCATCCAAGCCCCAGCAGCTGCACAAAAAGGTGCAATCCATTAACATTTATCACTTTTCTAATCTAGTTAGCCCAATAAATGTGTATAAGAAGCTGTTCAATGGATTCATAAAAACACTGCCATGTCAAGAGACCTACCCCCAGAGATTATATATTTTCCAAATCAAACTGCTTTTGTTGCACATTTGTTGGGATAAGTAGATTAAACAATAGATATTCAGGGTGCCATACCCAACCACCCATGGTAGGGCTTTGCTGGCCAATGTGGGGTAGGCACACCTGTTGCATTTTGGAGTACATGTCTTAAACTCCATAAAGGAAAAGTTAAAAGTAGCCTGTTTTACATGACAAGGAAGTGAATGAGTAAATCAAGGCTGAGACTGTACCCATAACTACATCTCCTTGGTCACATGAGCCAAAACAAGATGGCCGACACTGTTCAGTCATTTTCTGCATCAAACTGCTTTGTTACACATTTATTAAGATAATTAGAGTATGAAAGTGGTAAATGTCAATGGATTACACATTTTCCTACAGCTGCAGGGGCTTGTATGAAGTTTCTGATCACTAATTTCACATTACAGCCCCACATGCAGATAGCCGAGGTGCCATACCTAAGTACCCATGGTAAGACCATGCTGGCCCATGGGGGGCCCACCTATTATATTATGGAGTACGTGTCACTAAATCCATAAAGGACAAGTAAGACGTAACCTGTTTTACATGACACAGAAAGGAATGAATAAATCAAGACCCATAATGTAGTCATATCTATATCCCCAGGGTCACATGATCAAAAACAAAATGGCTTACATTGTTCAGTCATTTTCTGTGTCAAACAGCTTCTTTTTCACATTTATTGGGCTAACTAGATTAGAAAAGTGATAAATGTCAATGGATTACACCTTTTTATACAGCTTCAGGGATTTGGATGATATATCTGATCACTAATTTCACACTGCAGACCCACCTGTAGATTACTGGAGTGCCATAACAAACCACCCATGGTCGGCCTTGCTGGCCAATGGGAGGGTGCACCTATTGCATTATGGAGTACATGTCAGTAAATGCATAACGGAAAAGTAAGAAGTAACCAGTTTTACTTAACAAGGAAGTAAATGAGTTAATCAAGGCCTAGTTTGTACCCAGAACTACATCCCCTGGGTCACATGACCAAAACATGATGGCGACACAATTCAGTCATTTTCTGTGTCAAACTGCTTTTGTTACACATGCATTGGGATAACTAGATCATAAGAGTGGTAAATGTCAATAAATTACACCTTTTCTTACAGCTGAAGGGGACTGGATGAAATTTCTGATCACTCATTTTACATTGCTGACTCACCTGCAGATAGTCTGGGTGCCATATCCAACCGCCCATGGTTGGGCCAAGCTGATACATTGGAGGCCCATCTATTCCACTATGGGATAGATGTCACTAAATCCATAAAGGAAAAGTAAGAAGTTGCCTGTTTTACATGACAGGGAAGTGAGTGAGTAAATCATGGTCCAGATTGTACCCATATCTACATACTCTGGGTCACATGACCAAAAACAAGATAGCCACAATGTTCAGTCATTTTCTGTGTCAAACTGCTTCTGTTACATATTTACTGGATTAACTAGATTATAAAAGTGATAAATGTCTATGGAGTGCATCTTTTTGTACAGTGGCAGGGGCCTGGGTGATACTTCTGGTCACTCATTTCACATTGCAGACCCACCTGCAGACAGCTGGGGTGCTATACCCAACCACCCATGGTAGGGCCATGCTGGGCCATGGCGAGCCCACCTATTGTGTTATGGGGTACATGTCAATAAATCCATAAAGGACAAGTAAGAAGTCACTTGTTTTACATGACAGGGAAATGAATGAGTAAATCAAGGCCCAGACTGTACCCATATCTACATCCCCAGGGTCACATTACCAAAAACAAGATGGCTACACCGTTCAGTCATTTTCTGCATCAAACTGCTTCTTTTACACATTCATTGGGATAACTAGATTATAAAATCAGTAAATGTCTATGTATTATGCCTTTTCTTACAGCTGCAGGGGCTTGGATGAAATTTCTGATCACTGACTTCTGGCGATGCCTCGTGCAGGATAGCGGCTTCCTCTCGCAGCTCCGGCCCCCCGACTGTTAAAAATCTTCTTTTCTCCCTCTAAGATAATCGCCTACTCCTGTGACCGATACACAATTCCATCGGAACATCTCGGGAGCTGCGGCAAATTATAAAAGGGCAAAGAAATGGACGGCGAGAGTTAAAAGATGCTGTCGAAGCGCATTCCGCCTGTGACACCCGAAAAGGCCCCGAAGAAGCCTAGGGCATCAGATGCCACCCAAAGCTCAGGCATTGTTACTGCAACTGGGGACCAGGATCCTCTGACCCTGCAAAGATTCCTAGAGGAATTTAGGCCAGTTCGAGATGACCTGCATAGTCTGGCATCAGTCCTTGCTACCTTAACCACACAGCTCAAGGAAGTTTCCCAAAAGACTTCAGATAATGCTGCCCATTTTGCCTCACTGGAGAAAAGACAAGAGAGGCTCAATCCAGAGTTGAATGCCTGTAGGCAATGTGTAGCCAAATTGGAACTCAAGCTGGAGGACCTTGAAGGGCGTAGTCGCCGGAATAACGTAGTAATAATCGGGCTCCCGGAGGGGGAAGAAGGGCAGGACACCATTCTGTTCGTCCAGAAATTGTTGGTTAAATTAGCTGGCCCTTCGCCTTTTGAGAATAAGTACATCATTGAAAGGGCTCACAGGGCCCTCCATGCCAAGCCAGCTCCCGGTGCCCCACCACACCCTTTGATATTCCGACTTTTGAATTTTCTGGAGAAACAACATTTCTTCCAAAAATGCAGAGAACTACACGAGATCAAATGGGAGGGCTGAAACCTGAGAATAACACAGGACTTGCCTGCATCTATTTGACTAAAGAGAGCAGCCTTTCATCCTATGGTTTTAAAGCTGATTGCGGCAAGCAACAAGTTTAGAATGACCTACCCAGCCAGGTTACAAGAGTTGATCGCAGGAACCTGGTCCTCCTTTGAGGATCCTGAAGTGGCAGCTATTCAACTCTGACTCGCTTTCCCTGACCTCTTCAAGAGCCCCTGAGGGATAACTGCGAAGAACACAGTTGGCAGTGAAGCCGGTGGAACATGAGGCCATTTTATTCTGATGGGAACTCCCCAGTAGCGGTCGAAAACCACATTCTGGATCGCCCTAATGGGTGTTTAAATAGTCTTTTGCACATGACTGTTGCTCTGCAATACATCCACATGGGTGCGCCCTGGTACAGCAGATGGACATTAACACAATGTGCAGACTTTTAGGTTAAATAAATGCCATATCTGGAACTTTCCTTCCCTATAACTCATATTCTACTCCTTTCCCTTACACTTGGACATTTGGTTTGGTGTTTTCTTCTTTGGCTAGATGCCCCTCTGTAGTTTTTTCATGCTAAAGGGATGGGGAGGGATATATCCGGACTAAGGGGCACCTTCAATGTTAAAGCAGTGACATTCCAGATGGTGCTGTGGCTCTGTCATTGCCCTCATAGCTGTGCTCTTCCCCTTTTGGTTTACGATAATGGATATGGGCATTTTATGTTATCCGCTAGGGGGAGCAATGTTTATATAATGATGATTTAATAATCAAATGTTTGCAAAGGTGGTTGTTAAAATCATTATGATTATCGTTCTGAATAGTAGCCCACAGTTGGAGTTAGTAGTTCCTAAGTGTTAGTTAAATCTTATAGGATCGAAGGTTTTTATTTTGAGTAGTTTAACATAGGCAGGATGTGCCCTAAAGGTTGAGGGCTGTAATAAAGTTCAATTTTTGTGGATATAATGCATGCACAAAATGTCACCTGTGGGTGATCATATCTGGCTTAGCGGAGAATGTTTTGTTATTAGTATTAGAGACATAAGGGGGGCTGGAGGGAGAGGGATGACTGCAGCAGCATGAGGCGTGCAGCATAGAGTGAGCTAAGGGGTAGGGGGGAGGGCTGGGTTTTTTGGTCATTGTCTGCTGAACGTAAGGGCTATAATAAGGGGTTTGTTTGGGTTTGGGGATATGGGGGGAGGGTTCCTTCACATGGGCTCGGCTACCAGAGGGATTTTTGGGATAAGGTCCTTATGGGATTAGTGTTGTGTATATTGGTAAGACAGGAATGGTGAGTATTTTCACATGGAATATTAGGGAAGCTAGGCGCAAACTAAAGCAGTATCAATTACTCAAGCACCTCCGTGTGGTGGCAGCAGACATAATAATGGTCCAAGAGTCACACCTCTTAAACTCAGAGGCGAATAATTTGCGTAAGCAACAAATAAGCCAATGTTTCTCAGCCGAAGGGAACAAGCAAAGCAGGGGAGTGATGATCCTAATTTGTAAAACCATACCATTTACGCCTGTTCTAATTATTCCCAATCCAGAGGGGTGCTATATTATTGTGAAGGGGAAGCTGTATTCCAGAGACATCTTATTGGCTAGTGTATATGGCCCCAACACCGATTCTCCCCGCTTCTTCATGCAACTACTCAATATTTTATCACCCCACCTTGACACTCCATTAATCTTAGGAGGGGATCTGAACATGGTGGTGAACGCACAACTGGATCACTCCAATAAACTTCAAAAAGGGCTCTCCCTGGCTCAGTGTGCTCTTTGTGAGCTGATAGACAGTGCGGGGCTGGTTGATATATGGCGAGTACTCCATCCGACAGTTAAGGATTACATGTTCACCTCACAAGTCCACCATACCTCTTCACGTATCGACTATATACTAATTTCCCAAAGCTTGATTACTGGGGTATCAGACGTGACTATACACTCAGGTCCTCTATCCGATCACTCATTGGTATCGTGCTGGATTTCTCTTCTATCCTTTCCTATGAAAGGTGGGCATTGGAAGGTTAATAATCAACTGCTCAAAAGCCTGGGAAATGTCAAACGCATAGCAAAACACATTGCACTCTTCTCCGAAACTAATGTTAATCCTACACAGAGACCAGACATAGAATGGTGTGCCCTAAAAGCTTATCTGCAAGGCCAACTGATTAGCCTCACCTCTAGTAGGAAAAAGATGCAGGAGGAGAAACTGAAATCCTTACTGCACCAAATTCGTGTGCTGGAGCGCACTTTGTCGCCGCAGTCCATAGACTCAGAGAGGCAGAACCTGGTTAGACTAAATGACGCCTATTTAGATTTGCTGAGACAGAAGGCCGAATTCTCTATTCTCAAAACAAAAGCACTTTACCTCGATCAGGGAGAAAAAGCAGGGCATCTCCTAGCCCTCAAACTTAGACAGCTTGAATCTGATAGATTCATTCCTTCTATTCACTCTATGGCAGATCACACCATGAAAATAACTCCATCTGACGTAGCCTCTGAATTTAGAACTTATTACTCTCAGTTGTATAGCGAGATGGAAGAGCTCCCTCCGTTGGCAAAACTGTCTCAGTTTTTCTCCCATCTCTCCCTGCCCACTATCTCCAATGAGCACAAAGCCACACTCATTGCCCCCATTAGACCGGAGGAGATAGTTAAGGTCATTAAGGATCTCCCCTCAGATAAAACACAAGGGCCGGATGGTTTCTCCACCAACTTCTATAAAACGTATGCTTCCCAATTGGCCCCTTTATTAGTGATACTGTTCCACCATATATTGTCAGAACAGAAGGTGGATAAGTCTTTATTTGAGGCTTTAATCACTCTAATACCTAAAGAGGGGAAACCTTCAGAAAGAGTACACAGCTATAGACTGATCTCCCTCATGAACCATGATTTTAAGATCCTTACTAAATTACTGGCAGACCGGTTAGGCCCGGTACTGTTGGATATAATAGGCCCAGAACAAGTGGGATTCATGAAGGCTTAATCGTCCGTAGACCATCTTAGGACCCTGTCGCATGTCTTCCTGGCTACCACGGATGCCAACTACCCAGCTGCGCTTGTCTCACTGGATGCCGAGAAGGCATTTGACAGAGTTGATTAGAACTTTTTGCAATATTTCCTCCAGGCATTCAGATTCCCACCGCTGTTTTCGGACTGGATCAAGGCGCTATACAAATACCCAACTGCACGTGTGCTCTGCAATGGGGTTATGTCTGACCCTTTCACACTTTATGCTGGGACTAGGCAGGGCTGCCCTTTATCGCCTTTACTGTTTAACATCTACTTAGAGCCCTTAATTCGCAGGATTATAATGGACCCGGACATGCAGGGTATTACCGGTGCAACAGCATACTGTGAAAGCCCTGGCCTATGTAGATGACCTGCTCATACAACTGGCTCATCCTAGAACCTCCATTCTGGCCCTCATGTCTGTTCTTGAAGAGTTCAGTTCCCTATCTAATTACAAGTTGAACAAGGATAAGACTGTGGTTTTCCCATTAAACTACAAGGCGACCAAAGTAGAAGTGCTGGAGGCGGGGTTCTCCTGGCAGACCAAATCCTTAAAATACTTGGGAGTCTGCCTGGCAAGGGATCCCAGTAGATTTGTAAAACTAAATTTAGATCCCCTCATTGTGGTTATCAGGCAAGACCTTGCAAGGTGGGCCCTCCTCCCCTTATCCCTCTGGGGGAGAATCAACATAATTAAAATGAATATCTTTCCCCGTATATTTTATTTAATTCAGCGTTCAAACACCTGGATTCCCTTGGTTTGGTTTAAGAAGCTACACAAGATGATTTCAGATTTTATCTGGGCTGCAAGGAAAGCCCGGATAAGTTACAATAAGTTAGCAGCTCCCAAGGGTAAAGGAGGACTACGCCTCCCACACATGGCATTTTATTATTGGGCTAGCCACGCAAGCCTTTATTTTAGGTGGCTTACTCCAGAATCCCCAGATATGTCATATCCCTATACCCTGATTTGGCTGGATATCGAACGTTCCCTGATAAAAGCTAATGGGCTATCTCCAAGGGCGCTTTGGCATACCACATTGAAATCTCTGTCCCCTTCACTCAAACATACCCCCCTGGCAGTGTCAGTGAGAGTGCACTCACAGTTATGTGCTTTCTTGAAATATGAGCATACAGTGTACCCTGCCCAACCATGGTGGGGAAATCCCAACCTCACCATAGAGGGCAAACCACTTCAGCTGAGGTGGATCCCCCAACTGGGAGATCGTCTGCTTAGTTTTTTATTCGAGAGGATCACTCATGGTTAAATTCCTCCGAGATCATTCATAAAGCCCAAATCCCGAATTTTGCGGTTTTCAAAATATTCCAGTTAAGGCATTTATTGGTGAAATCCCTCGGCACGGTCCTCCCGGCTTCTCAAAACCATCCATACTGGACGGAACTGATTTCAGCGGCTGTCCATCCTCATGCGGTGTCCAAGATGTATGGGTTACTACAAAATTGGAACTGGCCGGACTGTTATGGACCGACTTAATTCTGGGCCGCATATTTCCCTCACCAGATCTTTAATTGGCCCTCTTTATGGGCAGACTGTCACAAGTATATTAGACATGATAAGCTCCAGCTTATGCAGTTTAAAATTTTGCATAATTATTACTACTCCCCTTGCAAACTGGCTAAGTTGGGGCTCCTGTCATTTAGTACATGCATTCATTTCCACCAGGATGAGGGGAATCTCCTACATATATTTTGGGAGTGTACTAAGGTGATTCCCTTGTGGCAAGAGATACGATCGAAGGTAGATCCGTTACTGGGATTAAATTACCTTTTTACTCCCAAAATTTGCATCTTGGGAGATTTCTCTTCTATCACAATAAACATTAGGAAATTCCATATGGCTTTGATTGCCATGTCAGTGAAAAAGCTGGTACTGCGTCATTGGAAGGATACGACTGGCATTGCTTATAGTGAATGGTTGCAAGAGTTGTTGGCAAATCTGTGCCTAGAGAATATGATAGCTAACCTGCACAATCAGTCTCAAAAATTCCAGAAGATATGGTGCCCCATGCTGACGTTGTACTCCTTGCAGGTTTAATAGGGTTTTGCCCCTACTCAGTTGGACCTCCGGGGTTGTGCCTGTGTGAAGGAAAGGGAGGGAGGGGAGGGGAAGGGAATGGAAGAGTTGATCTAATCTCGGTATTTTGGTACTGTCTTAATCACTTCTGTGTTTATTGGATCTTCTCTTCAGTATTGTATTAAACTGAATAAAGTTTGAATTGCAAAAAAAAAAAATTCTGATCACTAATTTTACACTGCAGACCCATCTGCAGATAGCCGGGGAGCCATACCCAACCACCCATGGTAAGGCCATGCTGGCCCATGGGGGGCCCACCTATTACATTATTGGGTATGTGGCAATAAATCCATAAAGGACAAGTCATAAGTAGCTCATTTTACATGACAAGGAAGTGAATGAGTAAATCAAGGCCTGGGCTGTACCCATAACTACATCTCCTGGGTCACATAGCCCAAAACAAGATGACCAACACTGTTCAGTCATTTTCTGCATCAAACTGCTTTTCTTGCACATTTATTGGGATAAGTAGATTATGAAAGTGATAAATGTCAATGGATTACACATTTTCCTACAGCTGCAGGGGCTTGGATGAAGTTTCTGATCACTAATTTCACATTACAGCTCCACCTGCAGATAGCCAGAGTGCCATACCCAACCACCCATGGAAGGCCTTGCTGGCCAATGGGGGGGGGCAGAACCTAGTGCATTGTGGACTATGTCACTAAATCCATAAAGGAAAAGAAAGACGTAGCCTGTTTTACATGATAGGGAATTGAATGAGTAAATCAAGACTCAGTTTGTACCCATAGCTACATCCCCTTTGTCGCATGACCAAAACAAGATGGTCACCAATATTCAGTCTTTTTATCTGTCAGACTGCTTCTGTTACACATTTATTGGGTTAACTAGATTATGAAAGTAATAAATATATATGGAGTACATCTTTTCAAACAGCTGCAGTGTCCAGAATGATATTCTGGTCACTAATTGCACTTTGCAGACCAACCTGCAGATACCCAGGGTGCCATACCCAACCACCCATGGTCGGGCCATGCTGGCCCATAGATAGCCACCTATAGCATTATAGGGTACATGTCATTAACTCTATAAAAGAAAAATAAGAAGTAGCCCATTTTACATGACAGGAAAGTGACTGAGTGAATCAAGGCCCAGACTGCACCCATGTCTACATTCCCTGGGCCACATGACCAAAAATCAAGAAGGCCGACAATGTTCAGTCATTTTCTGCATCAAACTGCTTCTGTTACACATTTATTGGGATAACTAGATTATAAAAGTGATAAATTTCAATGTATAACACTTTTTTTTACAGCTGCAGGGGCTTGGATGAAATTTATGATCACTGATTACACTTTACTGACCGAACTGCAGATAGCCGAGGTGCCATACTCAACCACCCATGGTAGGGCCATGCTGGCATAAGGTGGTCCCACTTATTGCATTATGAGGTACAAATCAATAAATCCATAAAGGAAAAGTGAGACATAGCCTGTTTTACATGAAAGGGAAGTGAATGAGTAAATCAAGACCAGATTGTACCCATATCTACATCCCATGGATTAACATAGAAACATAGAAACATAGAATTTGGTGGCAGATAAGGACCGCTTGGCCCACCTAGTCTCCCATTTCCCTACCTAATGGATAAGCTGTTGATCCTATTTAACCAACAGCCTACTTCCTCCTACCCCCCACTAGAATTGCCTTATGTCTGTCCTATGCATTCTTGAATTCCCCCACTGTTTTTGACTCTATGACCTCCTCAGAAAGGCTGTTCCATGTATCCACAACCCTCTCTGTGAAGAAATACTTGCTCACGTTACCTCTGAGCTGTCCCGGAAACAAAATTGCCACCACCGTTCAATCATTTTCACCGACAAACTGCTTCTGTAACACATTTATTGAGATAGCTAGATTATTAAAGTGGTAAATATCTATGGATTACACCTTTTTGTACAGCTGCATGGGCTTGGAAGACATTCCTGAACACTAATTTCATACTGTAGACCCACCTACAGATAGCTGGGGTGCCACACTCAGCCTTACATGATAGGGCCATGCTGGCCCATTGGGGTCCAAACTGTTGTGTTTTGTGGTACTAGTTAGTAGATCTGTAAAGGAGAAGTAAGAAGTACTATGTTATACATGTCAGGGAAGTGAATGAATAAATCATGGCCCAGATTGAGCCTACAGTATATCTGCATCCCCTGTGTTACATGGCTAAAAACAAGACAGCAGCAACCATTCAGGCACTTTCAGTGACAAACTACTTCTGTTACACATTTATTGGAATAACTAGATTATTAATGTTGTAAATGTGTGTGTATTACATCTTTTCTTACAGCTGCACAGGCCTGGATTTCATTTCTGATCACTAATTTCACACTGCAGACCCACCTGCAGATAAACGGGGTGCCATACCCAACCACCCGGTGGTAGGGCCATGCTGGCCCACTGGGGTACCACCTATTGCATTATGGGATACATGTCACTGCTGTGGCGTGTGGGTGTATGGATAGACTCTGCACACAGAAGAACAATGGTGGCAAGGCAATTACCAAGCCACTAGTTTATTCAGTTTCTTCAAAGGATAGTGAGAAAACAAAAGACAAAATTACAATGAACTGATAAATGGCAGAATAAGAAAACACATGAAAAAAACCCACTCCTGCTGTATAGAGGTCTGGCTAACAATCATCACCTCTCTTTAGAAAATGGAGTCTAGGTCTATATAGGTGTAAATCTTCATTCAGGGATCAGTAACTAGCTGATCCCAGACTGAAAGGAGGTCTGCATCTGTACAGACCTAGACTCCATTTGCTAAAGAGTGGTGATGATTGTTAGTTTCTATCCATACACACACATGTCACGACACTGGTGTCAGAAGTGGGATAATATTGCAGACTGCCACACACAATTTTTCAGAGCAGAGTGTGCAATATTTAGCAATCTCACAGCATGGAGCACACAACTTCGGAATTCTAACTGCCCAGTAAAGTGCTTCATGCTGTAAATGTCATGCTCTAAACTCTAAAAAGTATACTCATGTCTTTTTGTAACCATAACTGAAATTTTCAACACAGTGGCTTTTAAACCTCTTCTTAACATTTGCATTTGAGCTATTTAAAAATGGAATGTATACCCAAGACTGAGTCACTATGTCCAAGGCACTCTGTACAGTGATGCACACTGAAACAATAGCAGTCAGGATTGGCTGCAGTGTACCTATACTTCAAACACTCAAACTACTATACATTTTAAAGGTTCTTACAATTAGCTACCTGTTCCCAGACCTTATCTCAGTGTGCTTTATTTAATAGTCTTGGAGCAGGGCTTTCTAAACAAACACAAAACACATTAAGACTGGTGGCTACACCTGCGGTCTCATGCTCAGGTTCGAGTGGCTCCAGCCCAAGTTCCTGCACTTAAGCTATGATTTTGAAACACACCATACCTCAGTAAATGAGACAAGGGAAGGCTGGTATTTGTTCTTATGCAGAGCAGACAGTGAAAATAAAAGCGCTAGACTGCTAGAAAATGAAGAACATAGTAAAGGAGCACCCATTTTGCGCTCAGGTGGCCAACTTGAATATGGGGCACTATAGAAAGAGAAAGAGCAGAGAAAAGACAGATATGCTACTGCAGTAGACTTTATTATAGAAAACAGTCAGCATATGCACACAAATACCAGGCACCCTTCCACATCTCCTCCCACTCAAGTGAAAACTAGAGGAGTTTCTTAACAATCCCTAAGTTTTCCTAATAATAGAAGGTTAGACTCCTAACAGTATACACAGACATGTCAGATCTCTCTCTCGTATCCATAATGGAAAAGTAAGTAGCAACCTGTTATACATGACAGGGATGTGAATGAGTAAATGATGGCCCAGATTGTACCCATATCTACAATTCCTGGGTCACATGACAAAAACATAACTGTGCCTAATGAGTAGGAAGAACAAGACTTGAAACCTCAAAGAATGCAGACAACAGTTGATGAAGAACTGCGGACACATTGAAGTGAAGGAAAATGGATAAAGGCAGAATCAGAGTATGAAACACCACACTACACCAGTGATACCATGGGGGCTGCTGTGTGGTTGCCAATCTACTGGCAGGGTATAAAAGAGAACAGCAGATGAGTAGTATCAACAAGAATCTTGAGTGTCCAACAGATAAGGTGGCATGCCTAGTATATGCTGCCAATCCTGAGACTTAACAATTTGTGTCAAACATATGCAATGGATTTTTTTTATGAATTAAAATAATTACAATTTGTAATGAAGAATTAAATGGCTCTGTTTAATTTCTTCAGACTGTCTATGATTGTATAATGCATCACAATATCATATGATCAACCTCTCATACTCACCTTACCCCTTTAAGGCAGGCCAAAGGACTGAATGTTGACAGTATTACAGCATGTCTCACCTTGCTATGCTTTATCAGGCTAAAGAATAGTATAAGTATCCAATGTCTATGATATGTAAGCAATAAGACACTCTGAGGTGTGGGTTATCTCCTGATAAGAGCACGCCCAGGAGCGTTGTTAGGCACGAGGTGCTTGCACCAAGTGTCTTATGCACATGAATTGCTCTTATCAGAAGATAACATGCACCTCGGAGTGTCTTATTGAGCTTATAAAATGGGCCCCCAAGTAATAGTTTAATGGGTAAAAATAAAAAAAACTATAAAAAAGGCAAAAATATAACTATAGGTTTATTTACTTGAGATAGTAAAAAAATAGTTTTCCCTATAAAGTTACTTTTAAAGTTGTTTTACTGGCAGTATAGGGTCATTATTTGTTCATGAGGCTGTTGTTGTTAATTGAATATTTTCCTTTCACATAGTTTTTTTTTTAGGTGTGTCTGTGTGGTGTGTTTTTTGTTTCTTGGCATGGTGAGAGCAGTCATTTCCCTGACACTGAGCATTTGCTTTTACTGACAGTCATCAGTGTGTCTGCCAATACTAACATACTAACATACTAAAATGCCAGCAGAATAGGCCTAATGGTCTTTCGTGTCTGCTTGTTTGGTCAGCCCCCACCCTGGGTGCTGATCTTGCTGTCCCCCTTGCCTTCTCTGGCTTCTCCCTTCCCAGTTCCGGATATTCTTGCTGCATTGGATTTTGCTTCCAGAACCCTTCCCCTGTACCTGTCCCACCCCCTCTTGAACCCCTCCACTGTCTCTGCCTCCACCAGCCCCCTAGGCAATGCATTCCATGGCTCCACCACCCTCTCAGTGAAGTAGCACCTCCTCCTTTCTCCCCTGAATCTTCCCCCCTCCAGCTTCCACCCATGCCCTCTAGTGGCCCCTTCCTCCTTCTTTCAAAGCACCCTGACTGTTCCTCCCCTATTTACCCTCTTCATGTACCTGAAGACCTCTATCATGTCCCCCCGGTCCCTTCTCTCTTCCAATGTGTACATATTTAGCTCTTCGAGCCTCTCCTCATAGGTCCTGTCCCCCAAACCCCAAATCATTTTGGTTGCCCTCCTCTGGACCCTCTCCAGGAGGTTAATGTCCCTCTTTAAGTGTGGCCTCCAAAACTGCACGCAGTACTCAAGGTGCAGCCTCACCAAGCAGTTATACAGAGGGAGTATCACTTCACTCCTTCTGGAGGTGATCCCCCTAGCGATGCATCCCAGCATCCTGTTGGCCTTGGCTGCTGCCCTCCTACAAGTCTCAGAGTTGTTCATCTTGACATCCACCACCACGCCCAGGTCCCTCTCAATGTTGCTGCGTCTGACTCCCTCACTCTACGATAGGCAGAGTCTGAAATAAACAGCGATAGAAATGAATGCTACCTTTTTATTGACTTTTTTATGCAGTTTTTTGTTTAAGAAAAAAAAGCCACAGGTTGTAAAGTATGAAGCAGTATTGCCATTGGGAGCAAGTTTGTCTCTTACCGGCTGCCATAGAGAACGCTTTCCTGCTTCACAGTTTGGTACTGGTATAGGAGGAATGGGAAGTTATTGTCTTCATGAAACTGAGGAAGGATTGTGGAGGACTGCATACGAATACATAGAGGTAGACTACCAGATATAGGTTGAGAAACAAATGGACAGTCTGCAGAAGCTGCAACAAAAATAGTGGGATGGGCATGGATGGAGATGTTGGGAATTTAGCGGTCTTGTTTAGCGCTGCACTTCCTGAGGAAGGAAGAAGCGGGCGACGGTGGCCACAGTTTGCAAAGCAAAAAGAAAACAACTGATTCTGCAGTATTGTAATGATTTGTCATGAAAAATCAAAAAGAAAGTGTTGGCTTGGGTTGGGGGAGGCTTTCCATACAGTGACTTGTGTCTGGGTGCTGTGATGCTGGCTGACAAGCTGAATAGCGATAGCGGGTACGGATTGATTTCTTCATGTGCTGTGTTTGTCTTGGCAGAATTAGTGCCGGTTGGGATAGACATGTCCTGATAAAGACATGGCTGAAAGCGGCTTTCAGCCAATTGGAAGTCTGGATTCATTTTGCCCATTTTATAATTCTGTTTTGAAAATGTCATATTCAAATACACAACAATGTTTGTTTGGTCTGTTGGACTACTGTCATCACACCTACACTTGCTACAGTATCTGCTTCATGTTATCCACACCTGGGAAGTTTGCTAGTGGGGGAGATAGCAGAGAGTTATGATTAAAGTGATCAGCTTAGTGGAGATGGAATTCACAAGTTTGGTGCACATGTGTCACTCCAGGCATTTGTCATTTCCAATTCCAAAAGGTTCATCAATGTAAGGGGATGAACATAGCGCAAGATGCATACAGTATATTTGCAGATGACATTGAGCTTTGTGGGATATATGATACTGAGGTGGGGGTACAGGAATAAATGTGGGAATTGCAAATGACAGATATGTAGTCCAAGATTTGGTAGTTGAAAGTAAATGCCCAAAAGTGCAAGGTGAGACACATACAAGTGAACAAAAACCCGAGTACAGATTATTGGAAAGGAGGGCTTACACTCTGCAATACTTTAGGTCACAGTGGCCACGGGAGATATCTTAAGTGACATTCATAACCAAACTAGCATTTGTAACAAGCTGACTGGATGAAGAGAGGTCAGTAGGTAGAGTTGTCAAAAGACAGAGGCCCTCAATTTACTAACATAAATAAAGAACGTTAACTGCAAGCTAGTATTCTGAATGAAATGAGCATATATCAAATCTGTAACATTAATGTAACCCTCATCATTTGTTTCCATGTGATAAGGGTGAATTTCGAATGCTGAATGCCCTTATCAGAACTCCACATTGCCGAAATTGAATTTCAGTGATGTGGAATCCCGGCACCAGTGAAAGCGGTGCAAAACAAATAGTTTTCCTGCTTTTATGTAGGTGGGCTTCACCCTCCCATACTCCCCTAAATTAAGATTCTCAACTCCAGGGGGGTGCATGTCAGGGGGTGCATATCGCATTAAAAAAAACACTGTCTCGGGCTGGGCGCAACAAAAACTACTGGCACCCAGTCCCAAACCCTGCATCCCCACCACCCCAGGCCAGCACCCATTCCACCACACCAAGATGCCAGCTCGCTGGCTACCCATGGCACCAATCCTCACAAACCCTCCAGCCCCTCGTTCAGAGGACTCACCCCCCCCATGAGTATATACTCATGACATCCTGTCACCTTTTCACAATCCTACCCATCTGGTCACCAACCCCACACCCTCGTCGTCGGGACAGTCACTGCAAGTGGGTCACCGTTTTGGCAGGTGCACACTTGTGGCTTGCCCAAATCATAGGATACCTCATTGTTCAGTTAAGCAATAAGGCATGACAAGGGGTGCATTATGGTGGGATAACTGCTCACCTCAAATAGGTTGAAGCACAAGGCATAGCCAATTGCTCCAACTACCAGAGAAGGGCCATTAGCACACTGTAACACACCCCATAGAATACCTTATCATGATTATGAAATGGGTCCTTTTTAGTAAATGTTATACATATTACTTTCAGCTGGGCCATTGTGCTGTGATAACAGCCCAGTTGAAAGCAGCTCTCAGCCAATCAGACATCAGCATTCTTTACACCCAGTATATAATATTGATTAATACATGAGCAATACTGAATATGTGTGATATTTATACCATTGCTTTCATTATACAACTCTGGATATACTTTATGATAATGGTTGTTACATTGCAATCACACTTTCAAAGGATATACTGTATTATCCCTAAACTCAGTATCCTGAGTCTTGGGATACTGACCCCACTGGCCTAAAATGAATACTCTCAAATCAATCAGATGCCCAAAAATACAATTTCGGGCATCTGATTGAAAAATTCATATTGCAATACAGCGGGCTTCTCCCCCAAACCCCTCATGGGGGGGAGGTTCTGCTCCTACACCCACCATAACTAAAATAACTAACTCTGAGGGGTAGCAGACCTTGGAGTTAAAAAAAAATAGTTACTGGGATAAGACTGTGTAAAAAAAATTCCAGGATGCAGCACGGGATAGAACCTGTGCCTACCAGTGCACACTGGCCAAGCTGCCAGTGGTTTAAACCTCAGCACCACTGGGGCAGCTCGACCAGCCTCCCGATTTCTCCACTACTTCAAATCCATCTACAGGGTAAGGTAGCAAGCCATTGCATCCACTACCTTACTCCTGTAAGGTCCATTGGGTTTTCTTACTGTCAGGATGCTCACTGTCTGGACACTGAACCTGTCAGGCAATACTGCCCGGGCAGGTCAGTGTCAGCATAGTGAGCCTCGGCAAACCATAAGGGTACCCTTTTGGATAAGTGGTGGGCCTTACTCCACTACATCTGGTGTTTCTAATGCAGCACAATGTATTTCCAACTATTACACTGTTGGACACTGTTCACCACATCCATGAAGGAAAGGTAAGAATTGCATACAAGGGTGAGTTTGGTATGTTTCAGTTATCATTTAACTTTAGACATTTACATTTCAATTCTGGTCAGCTCGCACATAAGACACTTAAACCGCTAGCTATCTATTGTTCATGGGTGAGGGGGTCACTTGCATTGTGAATTCTTTACTAAAGCAGATTGAAAAATCATTATGTTTTGGTAGCAACATCGCTATTGCTGAAGAATGACCTTTTCAAATATATGCATCTCCAACAAAGGAGCATTTCATGACAAGCTATAAAACTATTAACATGTAGACAAAAATCCTGTCCTTTCCCTATTCTAAAACATGTCTAGTATTCAACCCTTCATTTTATATTCAATTCAAGAAGCCATTGCCTATCATGTTTGGGGAAAAAAAATATCTTACCTTATAACTATCAGTCACCTTCATGCCTGCCATCTGTTGAAAAAAAAGACCTGTCTACTATTACATTTTAATTGTGACATATATACCAAAGCAGAATGTGAAGTCGTTCTGTTTTAGTAGTGATGTCACTATTGCAGCAGAATTACTTTTTCAAGTGGATGTATCGTCATACACAAGAGCATTCCATTAGACTGTTTAAGACCACAAACTTGTGGAGAAATACCCTATCCTTTCCCTGTTCTAAAACATGTCATGCAATCTAGTCTTAGTTGTATAACCATTTCATATACACCATTACACCATTGCCAATCCTGTATGGAAAAAACCCTATCTGTCCTGAGAAGAAAAAATACATGTCTAATATTACCCTATACTGTTATTTTTTAGATCACTGTACTGCCCCAGGAAAGAAACTCTTTTTTTCTTAATTGACCCTATCCTACTATGCCTTTTTTTTGTTATTATTCCCATCTTTTTTTTCTGTTTTTTTCTCCCATACATTATATAGAATAGTCGGTGGTCATCAATACACAGCAACGATAAACATTTACCCTAAGGATATAATTAGGTCTGCAAAGTAAGAAAGAGGTTTTAAGAAGTGTTGTTGTGTATTTTGGCCACCATACAGTATTTTATACAGTGTACTGTAGGAAAGAAGCCGAAATAGAATTTTTTTTATTGCCATTAGCATTTACCATCAGTGGTCTGCATTTCACTTCTGGTCATTTGCCAGTGCAACACTTCAACAGCCTAACGTCCCATCTAACGCGGTGTTGTGGTCACGTGCATTGTGATGTATATACCAAAGCAGAATAAGAAGTCATTCTGTTTAGTAGTGAACTCACTGCTGCAGCAGAATTAATTTTTCAAGTGTATGGATCATCATACACAAGAGTGTTCCATCAGACAATATAAGATCAGAAACCTGTGGAGAAAAAATATATCCTTTCCCTATTTTAAACCTGTGGAGAAAAATGCTATCCTTCCCCTATTCTATAACCTGTCATTTCATCAACTATGCTTTCTATTAATTTCAAACACACCAGTGCCGATCCTGTATGGAAAAAAAAAATGATTTCTCTATATCTATCTACCGTCTTCATGCCTGCTGCCTGTGGAAAAAAATACCTGTCTACTATTACCCTATACTATTATTTTTCAGATAACTTTACTGCCCCAGGAAAGGAACACATTTTTCTTGATTTACCCTATCCTACTATGCCTTATTTGTTATTTTTCCCAACTTTTTTTTGGTTTTTTCTTCCATACAATATATAGAATAGTCGGTGGTTGTCAATACACAGCAACGATATACATTTACCCTAATGTCATAATTAGGTTTGCAAAGTAAGAAAGAGGCTTTAAGAAAAGTGTTGCTGTGTATTACGGCCACCATACAGAATTTTATACAATGAACTGTAGGAAAGAAACTGAAATAGATTATTTTTTTTATTGCCATTAGCATTTACCACCAGTGGTCCGCATTTCACTTCTGATCATTTGCCGATTCAAAACTTCAACAGCCCAAAGTCCCATGTACCATGGTGTTGCGGTCACTTGCATTGTAATGGATAAACCAAAGCAGAATGAGAAGTCTTTCTGTTTTATTAATGAAGTCACTACTGCAGCAGAATGACTTTTTCATGTGTATGGATCATCACACACAAGAGTGTTTCATCAGATGATATAAGGCCAGAAACCTGTGGAGAAAAAAAACATATCCTTTCCCTATTCTAAAACCTGTGGAGAAAAACCCTGTCCTGCCCCTATTCTATAACTTGTCATGTCATCAACTCTTTGTTTTCAGTTAATTTCAAACAATCATTGCCAATCCTCTATGGAAAAAAAAATTATTTCCCTATATCTATCTACCACCTTCATTCCTGAGACCTGTGGAAAAAAATACCTGTCTACTATTACCGTATACTTTCAATTTTTTTAGATCACTGTACTTGTCAAGAAAAGGAACTAATTAAGCATTATACAATGGTGTGTGAAAATCCTGTGACCTCACTGGTCAAAACATGTAACATGGCCGTGAGTAAATCCTGCATAACACATGGCTGAGGAATGGCATTTATAAAAAAATATAATTAAACATATTTTAAATTTATTTTACGCATGGGTCCATTGTATAATCACAATAAGGCACTTCAGGGTGTGAGTTTTTCACTGATTTACCCACTTCTTGTGTGGTTAAGTCACTTGGCTACACCTCTTGACACACCACAGAAAGTATGGGTAAATCCCCAATAACCCACACCCTGTTGTTCCTTATTGCTTAAATAAGGTGCAATAGGGTGTGGGTTATTGAGGGATTTACCCATGCCTTGTGTGGTGTGTCATAAGACACAGCTGAGTGACTTAACCACACAAGAAGTGGGTGAGTCACACAATAACTCGCATCCTGAAGTGCCTTATTGCAATTTTAAAATGGTCCCATGTGTAAAATAAATTTAGAACGTGTTTAATTATGTTTTTTTATAAATGTCATTCCTCAGCTGTGGCTTATTGCAAGATATACTCACGGTCATGTGATGTGTTTTGACCAATGGGTTACAAGATTTTCACACACCATTGTATAATTTTTCCTAATCCACCCTATGCTACTATTCCATAAATGTTGTCATCACATTTTTATAAATATATCCTCTTCATGCTTGTGACCTATTGGGACAAAAAACTAACTACTCTTACCCTACGCTACACCATTTCATCAACTGTTGACATACAGTTTGTAATGTTTTATTTAACCAAAGTAACTTTTGAGACATATTGCACCCTCACATGAACTCATCACTTGGAGTGGTCAATACTAGTCTTAGCATTATAATCCACTCCAATTAATGAGATGGTGAAGGTGAAGTTTGGTGTGGTGCAATGCATACTAGTAGCTCTACAAGGCTGATTTCTGTTAACACCACAATGTTTTCCATAGCCTGTTAGACAAATTGGTTTGTCTCTTATCTTAAACAAGGAAAGTTGCAGTTGAGTAGTCAAGACGTAAAATGTTGGACTGTATCATCATTGCAGTGTCTTGATCCTCAATTTCATCCTAAAAGGGTCAATTTGTGACTTCTGTAGGTTTGTTGAGCACACATTCTCTGAGAAATAAGACATTTGCAATCAATCAATTTGATGACTTCCAGAAATACTACTGCACCACTTTTACCACATTCAAGCACTAAAATGTGAATTACTGCTGAGTGCTTAAAAATGGCTGCAATTGCCAAAATGTCTCAAAATGACTGCCTTTACTAAAATGCCTTAAAGGAGAACTGCATTCAGGCTGAAAACCTGTGTTTTCTGAAGAAGCTGTGCTTCTAATACTGGTTCACATTCTGTTTTTGTTCCATCTTAACTAGCCTTTTGGTAAATGCAGTCAGTGTTTGTGCTTTACTCTCCAATGGGCAGTACCATTTTAAAACTGTATAATGTACTTTATGTCCTTGTTAAATAACTTTCATTGTTTTCACAATGCATTTGTGTTCTACGTTAGAACTCTGTGATCCAAGGGGGACATAAACTACATCATACAGTTCTAAAATGGTACTTACCATCTGTGTATGAATCTGAAACTCCCACTGAGTTTCTAAAGGGCCAGTAAAGACTGAACAATAACAAAATGGGATGCAATATTATAAAAAATGCTTCTTCTGTAAAAAAATACTTACAGGTTCGGTGCAGTTCTCATTTAAAATTGTCACCTTTGCTAAAATGCATCAAAATGGCAGCCTTTGCTAAAATGCTGTCTGAATGGGTCAGTGCAGATGAGGTATGGTGGCAATCAGTCATGTGACCACTTCTGGACACACTACTGCACCTCTTTTGCCACATTCATGCTCCAAGTGTGAATCACAGGATGAGAACTCTCAAATGGGGAAGGAGAAAGGATCTCAGATTTAGAAGTGGGTAGCCATCTGGGAACAAGTGACCACCAAACAGTGTGGTTCATAATAAACACAGTCATAGAGTCAAGCCATACAAAAACAAGAGTATTGGACTTTAGGAAGGCTGACTTTGGGAAAATGAGAGAGTGCCTTAGAAAAGCACTAGCAAATGGGCAAGAAGGAAGGGTGGAGGAACAATGGGGAAAAATCAAAACAGCCATCGCAGAGGCAACAAGCCTTTGTGTGAAGCCAATCAATAAAACAAAATGAAGGAAAAAACCACTATGGTTCTCAAAAGAGGTGGCAGGGACAGTTAATGAGAAAAGGATAGCATTCTGAAAATATGAGGGAACACAGAAGGAGCAGGACAGAGAACTTTATCAGTTAAAGCAGAAGGAGGCAGGGAAGGCAGTCAGAATAGCAAAGGCACAAACTGAGGAAAAGATAGCCAACTCTGTTAAGAAAGGGGATAAAATCTTTTATAGGTACATTAGGGAGCGAAGAAAGACCAAGAGAGGGATACAGATACTTAATAAAGGGGAGGGAATGTGGGCAGAGGGTGACACTGAAAAAGCAGGGATACTGAACGAATATTTCTGCTCAGTATTCACAACAGATGAGGAGGGGGAGGTGCCTAAACCAAACAAGGGAGAAACTCTGAATAGGGGGGTCGATACCAGTCCATTCACAGAAGAAAGGGTTTTGAAAGAACTCTTGAAACTGAGGGTGGACAAAGCAATGAGCCTGATGGGATTCCCCAAGAATATTAAAAGAACTAAGGTAGAACTAGTAACACCACTGACTACTCTCTTTAACAAATCATGGGAGGATGGAGTGGTACCTGAGCACTGGAGGAGGGCAAATGTGATTCCACTTCACAAAAGTGGGAGCAGGGCAGAGGCAGGAAACTACAGACCAGTTAGTTTGACTTCAGTGGTAGGGAAAATGAAGGAATCACTTCTGAAGGAAAGAACTGTTGAGTATCTAGAGGCTAGTGGGGCACAGGACCCAAGGCAGCATGGTTTCACAGCAGCAAAATCATGTCAGATGAACCTAATAGATTTCTTTGACTGGGTGACCAAAGTAGTAGACCAGGGAGGGGCTGTGGATATGCCTACCTAGATTTTAGCAAGGCATTCGACACAGTCTCACACAAAAGATTAATATACAAGTTAGCCTGCCTTGGAGTGGGTCCCAAGGTGGTAGCCTAGATATAAAACTGGCTGAACAACAGGATGCAAAGGGTAATAGTAAACAGAGTCCACAGTGCAGAAAGGAGGGTAACTAGCAGGGTACCGCAGGGTTTGGTACTGGGACCGATCCTCTTTAATATCTTTATAAGTGACACTGGAGAGCACCTGGAAGGAAAGGTATGCCTCTTTGCAGATGACACAAAGATCTGCAACAGGGTTGATACACAAGGTGGGGTGGAAAGAATGAAAAGGGACTTGGCAAGGTTGGAGGAATGGTCAGATATGTGGCAGCTCAGATTCAATGCAAAGAAGTGCAAGGTAATGCATCTGGGAAACATAAACCCAGGGCAAGAGTACACAATGGGGGGTGAGTTAATAACAATAAAAATTGAAAGAGACCTAGGAGTAATTATATCAGATGACTTAAAGGTGGGCAAGCAATATGTTGGGGGGGGGGCACGTGAAGGTTGGTGGTGGACTCAAAAAACTGATTCAACGTGCTGTAGTTTTTTCTTTAAGTTCAACCCTTAAAACATAAAAAAAAAAGCTTTCAGCTTGATTTGATAGACAATAGCACCCATGTGGCAGCATTCTTAGTTGCTGTGCTGCAGTAGTGACTTTACAACTGCATCACAGCAACATAATATTCTAACTACTGCAGCACAGCAAGGATATTCCATGCATAATATGGTTTCACCATAATATATGTGATTACAGCCTATGCTGAACTGCTATAATGCTAAATTAATTAGACATGACCAAATCTTACATTAACTATGGGATAGTCTGAAACAGATGTTTCATATAGGTCAAAAACACCATGACTGTAGGAATTATTACCATGGATATTGTAACAGAATTTTATAACTACATAGAAAAATCACAACATAACAATATAACAATATCTAATAAATCATCACAGTTGTGAAATAGTATTTGTTATGCAATGGCAAGGAAAGAGTCCTGGGCTCTTATTGGGCAATGTGTACCTGGGAGAGTGATGTTATCTAAGCATAACAGCACTGTATCAAGCCCAGGTACACACATGCCCACAGGTCATCAGTAAAAAAAAAAATCACCCCACATGCAGATTAGGGAGATTGAAAAATTAGCTATTTACTGTACCTACAATTCCTCGCTATATAAATTAGTATGCAGGCTATTATATTTCTGTACTCACTACAAAAATAGGAGACTACATCTCTCAGTAAAGAAATCTTCTCCGTTATCGGTGCATGCACAATGCTTCATATTGAAAATAAACATCTGAGATCTTACATTATTGTTGTAACCATTACCAAAATAAGAGTTAACTGATTTTAAAAAAGGACTACTTTATGTTCAAATAATGCAAGGGGAAATGCATTTTAAAGTGTATTTTTAAATCTTTTGAGCCATTGTATGTTATTAATCAGACATGGGCTCCTCACTAGGCTCCTTCTAATCTCTACCCTTCCAATAGCATCCCCTGTAGCCCACATCCTGAACCTCAACCTCTCCCTCTCAACCTCCACTGTTCTCAAAGCTTGAAAATTCACTAAGGTGATGCCTCTTCACAAAGGGGGTGACCCTTCCACCCCTGGGGAATTACGGGCCCATTTCACTCCTCCTGTCCCTTGCCAAACTCATGGAGTCACTCATCCATTCTAGGCTCCCTGAATATCTATCCACTAATAGCACTCTCTCACCCATGCAATCTGGGTTTAGAAAACAGTATTTGACCATCTCTTCTCTGTTGCAGGTCACAAACTTCATTTTCTCTTCTATGGTTCAGAGCCATATTACTGCCACCATCTTCATAGACCTGGCCAAGGCCTTTGACTCAGTCTCCCACCCCCTACTGCTGCACAAAATAAAATCGGCTGGTCTTGGAGCTCCTACTGTCAACTGGTTAACTCCTATCTGCAAGATAGGTAGCAATCTGTCCAATTAGGTGACCTACTGAGGTCCTCCAAGGCTCTATATTATGCCCCATCCTATTCTCCCTCTTTATTAATGACCTCCCCTCAATCTGCAACTCCTCCCACGTGCACATATATGCTGACAAGACTTTGATAGAGTGCAGACATGGTTTCGGTCAAACCAACTAAAACTCAACACAAAAAAACAGTTACCATAACGTTCGGCATCAGACAGAAATTGGCTACCCTCCAGTCCACCCCGCTTTCCATTCTTTGGACAGTTCCCCCTAGCAAATGTCCGACTTTTAAAAATCTTGGGGTATGGCTAGACAACCTCTTAGATTTCACCACCCACATAGATGCCATCTGTTCCAAACCCCATCCTAAGCTTGCAGTCCTCTACCATCACAAAGACAGTCTCCATCTCACCACCCATCGGGAGCTTGTAACCAAAATTATTCTGTCACTGACTATGCTGATGAAGTCAAGGGCACTGCCCACACCATGTCCCTCTCTAGGTTAAATACTCTCCTCACTTCCATCTGCCACATTGCCACCTCTGCCCCTCCCTTCACTCACCACTGTCTTCTCTATTACTCTTTCTCTCCCTCTCACCACTATCCTACAGGTGGATGGTTCACAGCACCTCCTCATTGCTAAGTTCTAGTTTGGGACTCTTCCACCCTACTTCTCCTCCAGGCTCTCACAATCTAAGAGTGGGGAACAGCAAAAACAGCTCAAGCTGCCGAGTGGTGTGTGCAAGGCACCTTACAGTGAAACATGGAAAAACAACAAGCCAGCTCCACACCAATGCTAAGACAATAGGCTTTAATTAAATATACATACCCAAATGGGCAGGCTCCACAACAAGGATAGAGACAGAATACAAAAAGGACCCCGACCGGTTTCACAGCTAGTGTGTCATCAGTGGGATAAAATGTAACCTCATGCATACACTATTTTATAGTAGTCCCTTAAAGTGATAGTACACCCTAACAGTGTATACATATATTTATTATACTATGTACAAAATATGACCAAAATAATCCACCTACTATAAAGTAAACAATAAGAATAAAAAGAAGAGAGACATGCTATAATGACCATTATTTATAACACTAATTTATATATATATTTCAAAAAACGATACTAAGAAAAACTAAGCAATTCCACAGCATTTTACTTAATAGTTTACTATGTAGGGTCAGTCCTTGGGCCTCTGCTTTTTTCCACCTTCATCAATGACCTTCCCTCCTCGGTGGCCTCCTGCAGGGCTGTCCTGTATGCTGATGACCTTGTTATCCTCACTCATTCAAAGGATATTGGGGTCATTAACCACCAACTGAGTGAGGGTTTCAGGAGTGTCCATTCTTGGATATCATCCCATAAGCAGGTCCTAAATCTTAAAAAGACCCAGACAATGCTGTTCAGTTCCCTGGCCAAGTTAAAGGCCTCCTCTGTTCCTATGTGCATCTCGGATATTGATGGCACTCCTGTTCTCACCACCGATTCCGTCAAACACCTTGGGGTGACACTTGACCCACAGCTCGATCTTGGTCAGCATATCCAAAATGTGTGTAGAGCTGTTAACTGGAAATTGGATCTGGCTTACAGGGCAAAGAATAACCTTACTCCGGCTGCTCACCTAGCACTGTCTAGAGGGGTGTTTCTACCATCACTCTGTTATGGGCTCCTTTTGTTTGCCAATACCTCCAGGATCCACCTCTCTAGATGGACTGTTACCTATAATAACATCTGCCATTTTGCTCTTGGAGTCCCTCGTCTCACTCACCACTGTGATCTGTACAGTAAGTTCAACTGGCTCTCACCGCCCAATTATTTGAATTTTGTTGTGGGCAGTTTTACGGGTAAGATACTGGGTATTGGCATCCCCCCTGGACTGACGGAGCTCCTTGTGCCAGCAGCCCCCGCTGTCTACCCCCTAAGGTCACTGGGCCCTGCTATCCTTAAGGTCCCTCCTACTCATACCAAAATTGGGGACAGGGACTTTGCATCATGTGCCCTAGACTGTGGAACTCCTTTCCTGTTCAGATCCAGACCTCCCCCCAGTCAGGCCTACACACCTGCCTGTGGAACCACTTGAAGCTCTCATCAGTATGTGACTGTCTTAACCCTCCCTGACTACCCTGGTCCTCTGCATAGTATACTTGAGTGTATTCATTCCATGTATCTTGCAAAAGTGTAAATTTTGTATATATCTGTATATATATTGCTGGTCACGTTGTGTCAGTGATGCTGTACCTTAGCATATTGACTATGATTACTGTCGTGACCTGAGATATCTTACTATGTACAGTGGCGTGAAAAAGTATTTGCCCCCTTCCTGATTTTCTCTATTATTGCATATTTGTCACACTGGATGTTTTCAGGTCTTTAGACAAAATATAATATTAGATAAAGGGAACCTGAGTGAACAAATAACACTTTTTTTTACTTATTTCATTTATTTAATGAAAAAAGTTAACCAACACCAACTGGCACTGTGTGAAAAAGTAATTGCCCCCTAGTTAAATCAACCCAATTAAAAGGATAATTAGAGTCAGCTGATTGAACACAGCCAGGCTTGATTACAGCCAGCCCTGCTCAATATAAACCTCACTTATTTTGACCTTACCATCAGAGTCACGTTGCCAGCACAAAGATTCAACCAGCACATTATGCCACGATCAAAGGAAGTTCCTGAAAAGATCAGAAAAAATGTGTTGCCCTCTATCAGTCTGGAAAGGGTTACAAAGCTATTTCTAAGGCTCTGGGACTCCATCGAACCACAGTGAGAGCCATAATCTCCAAATGGAGAACACTTGGAACAGTAGTGAATCTTCCCAGGAGTGGCAGCCTGCCAAAATTACTCCAAGGGCGCAGCGTAAAATCATCCAGGAAGTCTCAAAGGATCCTAAAACAACATCCAAAGAACTGCAGGCTTCTCTTGCCTCAGCTAAGGTCAGTGTTCATGACTCCACAAGCAGAAAGAGACTGGGCAAAATGGGCTTCATGTGAGAGTAGCAAGGGAAACCACTGCTAACCAAGAAGAACATAAATGCTTGTCTCACATTTGCCAAAAAGCACCTGGATGATCCACAAGCCTTTTGGAAAATGTTCTATGGACAGATGAGTCCAAAGTGGAACTTTTGGATGACATGGATCCCATAATGTCTCACGCAAAGCAAACACAGCATTCCACAGTAAGAACACCATACCAACAGTCAAACATGGTGGTGGTAGTGTGATGGTGTGGAGATGCTTTGCTGCCTAAGGACCTGGATGACTTGCCAAAATTAAAGGAACCATGAATTCTGCTCTGTACCAGAAAATTCTTAAGGAGAATGTCCGGTCATCCTTCCGTCAGCTGAAGCTGAAGCGTAGTTGGGTCATGCAGCAAGACAATGATCCAAAACACAAAAGCAAGTCCACATCAGAATGGCTAAAAAGAAGTAAAATTAAAGTTTTGGAGTGGCCTAGTCAAAGTCCAGACTTAAACCCAATAGAGATGCTGTGGCAGAACCTGAAACAGAGCAGTTCATGCTCGAAAACCTACCAAATGTTACTGAATTAAAGCAGTTCTGCAAGGAAGAGTGAGTTAAAATTCCTCCACAGCGATGTGAAAGACTGATATTGAATTATAGGAAGTGTTTGGTTGCAGTCATTGCAGCTAAATGTGACGTAACCAGTTATTAAGTGTAAGGGGGCAATTACTTTTTCACACAGTGCCAGTTGTTGTTGGTTAACTTTTTTCATTAAATAGGTGAAATGAAAAAAAAAAAACAAGTGTTATTTGTTCACTCAGGTTCCCTTTATCTAATATTACATTTTCTCTAAAGACCTGAAAACATCCAGTGTGACAAATATGCAATAGAGAAAATCAGGAAGGGGGCAAATACTTTTTCACGCCACTGTATGTTATGCTTCTCCTGACATCTGAGTATCTGCCCTACTTTCTTCAAATTGTACTCTGTATGTTCTTTGATTTCCTGTACTCTCCCGGGTCATACCTGAAAATAGGCATGTGTTTGTCTAGTGTACTTACCTGGTTGACAAAAGCTAAATAAATAAATATGCATCAGTTGATGGACTGTAATTACTAATTCCATATGAATCTGAAAGAGAAAACAAACAAAATAAAAAATATATAATTAATTAATCTACAAATGTAATATGTAAAAAACTATATGAAATACTTAGGGAGACCAAGTAAGTGCAAACATATTCTGGAGGTCATTACTTGATACATGCCATCAGTTCTATTTTATCATTTAATCCAGGTGGTCTTAGAGCACCAAGGGTGAAGATCCAAAAGGACACTCTTTGTTTTAGCTTTTGGTCCAGATCACCACCTCTAGGTCCTAATGTGACCTTCTCAATACCTTGAAACTTAAAAGAGTGGCCAATGGTACCTAGCGTGTTGCAATGATGGGCTAGGGCATTACCACTGTCCTTATTTACAATGCATCGTAGGTGCTCACCTATTCTGATCTTAAATTGTCTAGATGTCCTACCTACATAGAAGGTCTCACACTCACAAGTAGCCATATATATCACATTTGTAGTATTACAATAAAAAAATCCATTACTTTGATAATGCTGACTACAATTATTACTAGTGAATGTATTGGTCTTCAAAATGGAGGGGCAGAATTTACATCTGCCACAAGAAAAATTACCATCTGGAAGTGGTGGTAGCCAATTTCCCTCATATGTACCTGTCATAGAGGATTCTATAGCTTGATGGCTGTGAACAAGTTGATCCTTTAAATTGCAGCTACGCCTATATACCATACGAGGTTTCATCTTGACCACGTCATTTAACAACGGTTCAGTTTCCAAAATTCTCCAATTATTCAAAATGGCCCTCTCTATTTTCTTAGCATGTCCTGTGTACTGTGTAACAAAATTCATTCTTGGGGAATCCTGTGTAACTTTTTTAACTGTTAATAAAGTCTGTCTATCAATATCCAATGCTTCTTGGAAGGCTTCTCTAACCAACCCAGAGCTATAACCCTCTCTTGACAAATCTGTCACATAAATCTGTGGCCTGGACAATGAAGTCTGCATCTTCACTACAGTTTCTCCTAAGGCACAACATCTGGGCTTTGGGAATGTTCTTAATTTGATGGGGTGGGTGGCAACTGGTGGCATGCAAGAATGAGTTCCTATCTGTCTCCTTCCTAAATAGATCCATTGTATATGTACCATCGTGATTTTTAATAATAATCATCAGATCTAGGAAGGAGACAGATGTAGGGTTGCATTGTACCATACATTTTAAGTTACTATTGCTTGTTTCTAAATATGCAACAAATTCCATTAATTCCTATCATGTGCCTCGCCACACCATAAAAATTTCATCTATAAAGCGACACCAAATGTCAATCTTATCCAGATAAGGATTGACCTGGCCATCATAGACATATTCCTTCTCCCATTTCCCCAAATAGAGGTTTGCATAGTTGGGTGCAAAAGTTGCACCCATAGCAGTACCCTTAATTTGTAGGTAAAATGTGCCCTGAAACAAAAAATAATTTTTTGTTAGTACCTGTTCAGAACATTCTAACAAAAATTCCCTTTTGCCATTATCTATTCCAATGTCTTGCTCAAACCAATATCTAAGTGAGTCCAAACCCTCTTTATGTGGGATATTAGTATGAAGAGAGTTAACATCCATGGAGACCAACAACCAATCTAGTTCAGATTTCATATCGACTAACACTTCTAAAATATGCATAGTGTCTCTGATATAAGAGGGATGGCTGAAAACATAGTCTTTAATATAAGAATTCACATAATTAGACAAAGGCTCCACTAATGAGCCAATGCCTGCCACTATAGGTCTTCCTGGGGGATTCTGCATGCTCTTGTGGATCTTTGCAAAACATATACAGTATACTGGCTCTTATCGGATGTGTCACAGAGAGGTGCAACAGTTCATTGGTGTCTATAACACTATCCAACACTGCATTTGATAAAAATGAGTCAATATTACTTTTAAACTGCAGTGTGGGATCATTCACAAGTTTCTTATAAAAGACAACATCTGATAATTGTCTCTGAACTTCCATTAAATAATCCGTTGCTAGAACAACACTGGACCCCTCTTGTCAGCTGGTTTGATAACAATTTTCTTATTGACCCATAAAGATTTAAGGGCCAATGCTTCTTTGTGTGTTATAGTGACAAAGGAGGGTCCACTGTCTATTGTAAGAAGTTCCTTAATCCCATTTTCACAAGCTCGCTCGAAGATTTTAACAGTGTCATTATATGGAGGTAAAAAAGTGGAGGGAGGTTTGAATGGTCTTACCTCAGGTCCAGGGGTTACTACACCTGGTCCTCTATCACTATCTTCTGACGTTCTCTACACATTTTCTGTTTTTAAAAGAAAGCCTTCAAATTCAAATTATGAGTGAAGCAGTGTAGGTCCACATACAGATCAAATGGTTTTATATCCACTGTTGGTGCAAATGCCAAACTCTTCTGTAAAACTCGAAGTTCATCCACATTTAACTCCTCTCCTGACATGTTGAATACCAAATTATCCTGTCGCTAGTTTACTTCTTCCTGCCACGTACTCTGCCTCTGATGTTTCCTGCCCCCTCGCCTCATCGGTTTAGAGCACTGCTCGGTGATGGAGTGACTTGGACTGAGCATCATAGTAATTTGGTCCCCTTCCTCTGTACAGGATGTTGTTGTTGGTCTTGGAATTGAACTACATGTTGTTCGCTCCCCCTGTGGTCCAGGACATCTCCCGGGTCCTCGTCTAAAAAAAGTTCATTTTCAGATTCACTATTGGAAGTGTAGGTTGGTGAATGACTTCGATTTTTAAGGATAAGACGTAACTGTTGTTGTTGTTGGTTTATTGTATCTTGTCTATGATTACCACAACCCTTATATCTATTTTTATATTTATTATTATTGCTGTTACTGTGCCAATCAAAGACCCGGTCTAAAGGTAATCCTGTTGGTCTCGTTCAAAGTTATTCAATTTTATTTGCTTGATTTATTTTTCCTCTTTCTGTACAAATTCCTTCAACTGACTTTCATATGAACTGAATTCAGGATTGTCTTTAAATGAATTAACCAGTTCCTCCTTCACCTGTATATCATGGGCAACTTCAGGTTGTTGAGCGTGATAGTTCTTGATCACTGTTTTGATCAGTAAATCAGTTCCTGCTTGTAATGAGGTTTCCAATTAGACATGAAAAGTTCACGGTCCCACCCATATCCCAGCTTATTTTTAACTCTAAGGCCCCTGTGTGAACGTTCAACGTCAAGGTAAGCTTCCAAAGTGATCCTCCCCCAGTAATGCCATCTCCCTCATAAGATGGCACACTGCAAATTAAGAAAAGCAGTTTGTATATCAATTGTTTGACCTTCCTGGGATGCAGCACATGCTTGGTCAGAAATATCTCCTCTCGCAGTATCCTCACTGTCAGAAAAAAGCATTTCTTCTCCTGCTGATGCAAAAACGTTCACTGCAAGGGATCCTGCCTCTGCCCCAATCGGATGTCTGAAAAAGCATAGACATACCGAAGTAGGGTTTGCAGTAATGCACCAAAGAAAAGTGCTTGTTATAATTCTCATCTCTCTCATAGCGCGTGGCTTGCTAGAATCAGTACTGACAATACATTCAAATTGCTGCTTTCAGAAAAAGAAAAATGCAGTGCCGCAAAGAAACAACAGTCAAACGAGCAAAAACGAGCAGAACAAATCTCAGAGGGCTACTTATTACTACAAAAGGATTTTAAAATAATCAGCTGTGGAGCTCAAAAAAGCAATAACTATAAACGCCAGTCCACAGGCTTGCAGTGAGCAGGTTCAAATGAAACTAGAAGTGGGGAAGAGCAAAAACAGCTCAAGCTGCTGAGTGGTGTGTGCAAGACACCTTACGGTGAAACATGGAAAAACAACAAGCCAGCACCACACCAAAGGTAGAACAATAGGCTTTAATTAAATATACATACCCAAATGGGCAGGCTGCACAACAAGGATAGAGACAGAATTCAAAAGGAACCCTGACCAGTTTCACAGCTAGTGCATCACCAGGGGGATAAGACGTAACCTCATGCATATATCAACTGATGCATATGAGAGTACATAGTACACTGTTAAGTGAAATGCTGTGGAATTTCACAGTTTTTCTTAGTATCCTTTTTCTGAAATATATATATAAACTAGTGTTATAAATAATGGTTATTACAGCATGTCTTTCTTCTTTTTATTCTTATTGTTTACTTTATAGTAGGCGGATTATTTTGATCATATTTTGTACATAGTATAATAACTATATGTATACACTCTTAGGGTGTACTATCACTTTAAGAGACTACTATAAAATAATGTATGCATTAGGTTACGATTTTTCCCCCAGATGACGCACTAGCTGCAAAACTGGTCGGGGTCCTTTTTGTATTCTGTCTTTATCCTTGTTGTGGAGCCTGCCCATTTGGGTATGTATATTTAATTAAAGCATATTGTCCTACCTTTGGTGTGGTGCTGGCTTGTTGTTTTTCCATGTCTCACTATCTAACCCTTCAGCATACTCCCTTCACCACAGAGACCCATGTACCTTTCCTCTTCCTTACCCCCACTCTGCTGCAGGTCAGTCAGCTTTGTCCTATTGTGTTCCCCTGCTCTGGAACAAACTCCTCCCTGACCTTCACCTATCTGCCTCTGTCTCCTCTTTCAAAAGACTCCTCAGACTTTTCCCCTTCCCAGAGTGTAATTACACCTCCTCCTCCTCCTTGCAGCCATCTTAAGTGCAACCACCTGGCTATTCACTGCAGCCATCACCTTAGGTTTCCTTTGGCCTACTCTAATCACCATGTAGACTTCCCCAAAGCTCTGTGGTTGGTTTTGCATTCACTGTTCTAAATTGTTTCTAGCAAACTAGATATTTATTTTTGTTATTTGTCCTGTCCTACTTAGCTGCCTGTGCAATGATACTTGTATATTGTCTATTTATCCTTAAAAGTTTTTTCCAATATGTATTTTTCAACTGATTGCTTAACTGTTTCAAACTCTGTAAGGTGCTATACTGCAGACACCACTACCAAAATAGGAGGCTGTACTGCTGAGTAACGCAATTTTAAGTTAACTTTATAATCCACCCAGAGTTCCTTGTTGTTGTATGGAAATCAGCATATTAGCTGTTATACTGCGGAAACCATTACATGAAGGTGCTTTACTGCAGTCACCACTACAAGAATAGGAGACTGCACTCCTGAGTAAGGAAAATTTTAGTTTTTAACCTACTCCAAATTCCTTGATGCTGTATGTAAATAAGCATATTAACTGTTATACTGTTGTAACCATTACCAAAAATAAGAGTTAACTGATTTAAAAATAGGACTGCTTTATGTTCAAATAATGTAAGAGAAAATATATTCTAACGTGTATTTTTAAACCTTTTGAGCTGTTGTATAACAGCAATAATGCACACCAGGGTGTGTCATGCTGGGGTAACATCACTTCTAGGGTGTTGGATGCACTTGGCCTGTGGCCTCAGCTTCATGCCCAACCACCCGAGGTGTGACATTATCTCAGCACAACACACACCCTGTCATCCATTATTGCTTAATTGAAAGTATCGGACTAAGCTAGCCTGGTGGCGCTGATGGCTGAGGCGCTGGACGTCTTACCTCATGCCACACCAGCGACCCATGTTCGGGAACATGCGTGAGTTGCTGGGGGTCAGCCAGGGAGGAGAAGAATCGAGCATCTGAAAGACTGCTCTCCTTCTCTGGGGAGGGGGACTGCCAGTGTTCAGCATAGACTGGCCCTAGACAGAGGGAAAAAAGCAGGAAAAAGGCCCTGGCTGTGCAGCTTGATGGCCATTCTGCCAATCACATGCCTCCAGTGGGCATCACCGCACATACTGGATCTTGTCCTAGTGGGGAAGATGAGGGGCTCCCTGCCACCCCTCCATGGGGTACAAGCCGTTGGAGTAAAATAGTGATGGCCCATAATGTGGAGGTACGGGGGACAGACAGTGGCTGGAGGACAAAGGTTGCTGGGTAGATTCAGCCAAAAAGGGGCCAAGGAGAGAAACATCACCAACTCAAAAAAAGTATCATACTATAAATATCACACTGCTTCTTAGCAAAAAATGAATATGTTCTGTAATATTTTACATGCCTTATAATTTCTGTATTCTTTCTCATTTCAGTCCATCCTTGCTTCCCTACCACACTGAAAATGAGGGTGTGTCTATAACAAGCCCCAGAGAAACTGGTATGGGTAATTTAACCTATCCTCCTCCTTCTGTGTTTGTTTGTACTTTCTGAATGCTAGTTTTTTTTGGGCTCTTAATGTTAATGCTAACTTTGTAAGGAATCATAGTGGTCTTCTTATCCTCTTGCCTTTGCAGACCTGCCTGACATAGAGATTTGTAGCTCTTTCAATTACCTCTTTTATTTTTGTCCACTGATCCTTGACTTCTCCTAGCATCCCAATCCCTGCCATTGTGTCCCTGAGGCACTCTCCCATTGTCTTGAAATCAGCCCTCCTGAAGTCCATGACCTTCACCTTTGTGCGGTTTAGTGTAAATCCATTTTTTGCACTAAACCACACCATATGATGGTCACTGGTCCCCAGGTATTCCACCTCTGTGACTTCAAGAACACTGCCACCACTCATCATTACTAGATTCAGTAATTAATGCTCCCCCGAGAGTGGGTTCCATTTCCAGTTGATTAAGGGAAGCTCCCTGCAAGGAGTCCAGGATATTCCTGCTCCTGGAAGTTGCCACTGCTTGGAGTCTCCATTCCACATCAGGTAGGTTGAAATCTCCCATCAGCAACAACTCTCCCTTACGAGCTAGCCTGTGGATTGCTTCCAGCATTTCCCCATCTACTTCTTCCATCTGTGCTGGAGGTTTGCATATCACTCCTGTATGGATAATGGCGCCATTCCTTTTCTTCAGAGTGACCCACAGTAACTCCATGCCAGATTCCTCTTGTATTTATGTAGCCTTTATGCTGTCCCTTACATAGATAGCTACTTCTCCCCCTTTTCTTCTGAACCAGTCCCTTCTGAGCAGTCACTCAATCACAGTTTATTAAATTAATTTTGATTGTTGTCTATTACTGTTTCCAGTTTGGAGTGTGTATAATGAAATTTATGCATTTTTTTCTTTTTATTTCTCTTCTAACCCCCCCTCACTCACCCACAACCCATATGGAGCACTCAGCATGACACTTCATGCAAAGAATTGTGACCTTTTCCATAGAGAACATCCACCAACCCCTTAACCACTCCTTACACATCACCAGCTATCATCAGCTACAATAGGTGGCATTTGTGTGCCAAATATTTCCTGAGCACCCATCCCAAGAAAAATAAAATTGTCTTTCCCCCACTTGTCCCATTCCCCCCTCCCACTTGCCCTGAAGAGCACAAGGTCACCACAGAACCCAGATTACCATCAGCAACAGCTGTACTGGTACCACTTCACCAAGTTTCTGAACTGTCAACAATCATTAACTTTAAAAAATGTTACAGCTTGATCTGATTATAGCATACTACTTTTATCATGCTGCCATACTATCAAATTTCTATTTTTATGTCAGTTATTTACTAAGCATTGAGTAATTAACATAAATTTAGCCATATCATAGATTTTTTATTAGACAAGGGTTGTAAAGATAGATATAGTATAGTATACAACATCCTTAAAAAATCAGTGATCTGTCAATGATATTACTACAGAATCTTAGATGACTCTTTAACAATTATTCTACTTAAAAATCTCACAGTAAGCTCTGATTATAGTATAGTATTTTCATGTTACCAATGTAGGCAATTGCTAGTGTTACATCAGCTGTTTCCTAAGGATTAATTGACTTGAAGATATAGGAATATTATAGCTTACTTTTGGTACTAGTGTTCTAAGGACAGATATAGTATAGTATCCAACATACTTGAAAAATAAGTGAACTGTCAATAATATTGCAACATAATCTTGCATGTTACTGAAATCTTTCTGTTTATTTATTACAGACGTTAATGCGGATGATGAAGACACCAATTGTGCTACAGAGAAAATCATGGAGAGAGCCAGAGCTACAACTCCTGCTCCATCCCATGGCCAAAAAGTGCAGCACTGCGCAACAGTGGCTCATCTGAACCCCACCAGGATGAAGGTCAGCCGCATCCTGTACATATGGCTCTGCTGCAGGAGGGGCTTCTCACACATGTGAATGTATAGTTATTGCACAACTTTAAAACTGTTTCTTTTTTTGTACCAACTTTGTAAGACACTTATGATATGTTACATTGTGTTACCTTGTTCCTAGTTATAATGGCGCCATGCAGAAGCATCCCTGACAGTTAGCCTCAGGAACATTCAACAACAGATACCCGCAGAGTGCGAGGTCAGGGCCCAAGTGTAGTGAAACTTGATGCTTGAAATGCCTGTTTTCCCAGAGGTGCTGGCTAGGTTGATTTTTTCACGTAAATGAATTGCTGAAACAACTTGCATAGACCGTTCTATGGTTCTTTAAACTATAAAATGCTTTATTAACATAAAAAGTTAATTTAGAAAATGAATATATAATTTACTTATGAATATCCCGTTGTTTATACAAAGGAGAAATATATCTTCCACATGAAAACAAGCCATCAGGTGCTTTAACATCATGGTCTTAATCTACACATCGTTTAAGTACTTTTTGTTGTTTTTCCTCAACTAATCCACCCACTCACTGCTACCTACTGGCTGGCATTAAACTATATAAATTATACTTTCATTCAAGGTTACATTTATGAAATAGTGTTATTTATACTCTAAAACTGTGATGTACCAACTGGTATCCATATAGAGTACTTTGTAGAGATAATGGGCCAGATGTTCAAAGTTATGTGCTGGTTGCAAAGTGTTTGCACCTGTGATAAGCACAGAATTGCACTAGAATCCCATAATCATAGGGCTATTAGTGCCAGTGCACTACTGCAGACATAATGAAGGCAGTGCCCAAACCTAGGGGTGGTACTGTGCATAATATGCACAGTGCAGTATTCGGTATAACAGCTCTGTCTAAATGGAATTGCTGAGGTAACATATCGCTGTACAAATATCACCTATAAAAAGGCCAGCTTAATCTAGGCAAACCCCAGATGCAGAGGGAGACACTGCAGAAAACACACCAAAATGTCTTACATGGCAGCACATATTGTGTACCTGATGCAGCAGGTCTTGGAGGATGAGGAGAGGGTCATTGGCTACCCTGGATCCAGGTGTAGGCCATGGAGTTGCTTTGCTGGCATGGTACCCCAGCAGCACCCACAATGCACTTATCTGGCACAGTTCCATTCTGTGCCATAGCTTTGAAAGTGGAGACATCCCTAGTGACCACCTCATTAGTGAGTATACCCCAAAGGCTAACCCCCACCTCCATGTTGCAGATGATGACACTAACCAATGCCCTTTCCTTACACAGGGGAGAGTGTATATTCCCTATGTCCCTGGCCCCTCACACCTTTCCTATGGCCATATCTTATGGCTAGGGATCCTGGTGCAATCTCGGCACTACCACCGAAAAGCAGCGCTCAACGGCCGCCACACTGACTCCAATGAAGAACAACAGCCTGCCTCCCTGGAACTCGCACCTGGATCCAATGCTGAGGGATCCCAGTGCATTCTCGCATTCACACCGGTGCCAGCCAATGGTCACCACCCCGACTCAACGAAGGACAACTGCCAGCCTCCTGGAACTTGCATCCAGATCCAATGCTGAGGTAGGAGTGCCTAACCCAGTGGGAGCTCCATACCTAGCGGCTCCTCACTGATTGGCGCAGTGTCGCTGCAAGCAGCCTGTGATTGGGTCATACAGCTTCTGCACCTAAACCATTGTTGCGCTCATGGACTGCTGCCAGCTCTGCATTTTCTTGTACTGAGATCAGGGTGATTTTTGCTGATGCTATCCTGTGGATATAACAACTTGTATAGCTGCACTGTTTAAAACCTATCATAAATTCATCTAGAACTACAGTGATGCTGCAGTAACTGCTACCCGTTTCACAAATAGTGTGTAGGGCCACAGTTAAAACATTATTACTAGAGGGCTGTAATTACTGTTTGGTAGCCTACTGTTTTTAGAAATGCTGTAAATCTGTTTGGTAGCCTACTGTTTTAACTCTCTACTCTCTCCTTCCTGTCTCGCTATTCTGGGACCCCCTCTATATGCCCCACACTTGCACTGATTCTCTACTCGAACCCACAGCCTGACTAGCTGTATTACCGATACCTCCCCCCCGGCAGATTACAAACTCCTGGCTCTGGCCCACACTCTGCCAGCCCTATCTTCACCTGAGCTCTCACCTCCTCTCCCCTCCCCCACTCATTTATAAATCTTTTCTCCCCTCTAAACAGTGCTACGTGACTCCTTTGTGTCTCTACCCCACCCTCAGCCATGACACCTCTTTATTATTGTAATTTTTTCTAACACCACCACCCCCAAAGACGAGCTGTCGCCAGTCTCCCTACTGCACCAGTCAGCTATTTAACTACTGTGCTCTTCTTTTGGCCCCACTAGGGATCCCGGTGCATTCGGCACTACCGCGGCGGCTCAACAGCAGCCGCAACGACTCCAACGAAGGATAATAGCCCGCCTCCCTGGAACTCACACCCAGATCCAGCGCTGAGGTAGGAGTGCCTAACCCAGTGGGAGTTCCATACCTAGCGGCTTCTCACTGATTGGCACAGTGTCACTGAAAGCAGCCCGTGATTGGGTCACACAGCTTCTGCACCTAAACCATTGGTGCGCTCACGGACTGCTGCCAGCTCTGCATTTTCTTGTACTGAGATCTGGGTGATTTTTCTCCCGCCCCCACCACCCCCTCCCAGGCCTCCTTTAAATTCACTCTCACCCCTCCCACTATTGGACTACTAATTCCTATTGGATACAGCACACTCAGCCTCACCCTATCCTCTTGCACAAATGAAGCACCTAACCTATTGCCTTATTTCTCTCTCTAGCTCTCCCTTAGTGCCCACTCTCATCTGTAGATCCCTTCCTCTCTTTCCCTCCCCCCCAACAATCTGAACCTAAAATAAAGCAACAAAGTAAATCACCTATTTTACCAGAGAGAAGATTAAAGCAGGACTGCCACACCAAACTATCTAATAAGGGGCAAAACCACATAATATCACTTCTACTCCTGTCTGCCTCCCCTTGGCATTGCTGGCACCACTTACAAATTCGGTCCCCAAACTCCACACTCTGAAACCTCTTTGGGTGCATCCCGGCCCAAAAGCATGAACATGGCCATGACCACCTCTGATAATGTTAGGCCCCCCCATTCCTCCCCACCTCCGATACACAGTCCCCACCATAGGTGCCGAACCGGGGGGCCACTAGTGCCATGGCCCTACCACTTTCTTAAGTGGCCCTATCACTTTTTGCTATCATGGTAATGTATTTAATAGGGGAAAATTTACCCCTTGTGTCCTTGGCCCTACCACTTTTCAAACCATTCTGGCACCACTGGTCACCACTAAGCTAGCCTCCCCTCCATTAACTGTAATAGTTAACCTTCCCCCTTATGTAATGAATGCATCTAGATACCCCCCCCATCTAAAGTGCAAGCAATGGTCACAAGTAAAAATAAACATCACCCTATCTGCCAGGAAGGTTACCCTCATGCTACTGCTACTCTCAGGCAACGTTCACCTAAATCCTGGACCTACAACCCTGAGGAGCAGGGATGCCTGCTCCGTGGCCGTCCTAAAGATAGCATCGCTAAACATCCACAGCCTAACTGCAAAATTTGACCAGCTCCAGGCTTGAGTGACCATTCACACCCCGGACATACTCTGCCTAACGGAAACCTGGCTGTCAAAAAAGATCTAAGATGGTGAGGTGACCATTGAAGGATTCCAAATTTTTAGACTCGATAGAATAGGCAAGAAAGGCCGCGGCTGCCTCGTGTATGTCAGAAACACACTAAGCTACTCCGTCCTCCCCATCTCCAAAGTTGCAGAGGACTATGAGCTATTAGTGGTAAAAACTCAAGCCGGCCTAATTGGCAAGACCATTACCATTGCCACAACTTACCTGCCCCAAAAAAGCAAAGGAAGGCCATCCACTGGTTAAGCAAGAAATAAGCGGCCTCAAAATGAGCTCAGATCTCATCTTGACAGGTGACTATAATATAAACTGGCTCTGCAAATAGGCGACAGCCGCCAAAGACCTAATCACCTCCCACAATCTCACCCAACTGGTAACTCACCCCACCAGACAGAATGACAAGGCTGGCACCAGCATCCTAACTGACTGGGTTCTGGTCAGCACACCATCCAGATTCTCTGAACTCAGAGTTCTCCCAGACGTACTGAGTGATCACTCACTGATCTCCTTTCTCTGGAACAGTAAAATTGCCAAAAGCCCACCACGTCTCATCGAGAGCAGGGTCCTGCGAGAAGGCAAACTTGGTTCCCTCAAATCAGCACTGTCTATCTACAACTGGTCCCCCTTACACAAAGTAAGCACTCTGGACCAGACACTCAGCTATTTCACAGAGGGTTTCAACTCCATCTGTGATATTCATGCCCCATGCACTAAACGGAAAATTCGAGGAGTGGAAAACTGCTGGATGGATGGAAAGCTCCCCTCTCTCTCTCGCTCTCTCTCTCTCTCTCTCCTAAAAGAAAGGGACTGCCTCTGGGACAAAGCCCTAAATTCTGGCTGTAAGCATGACCTACAACGTTACAAAACTGCTAGAAATCAGTGCAATAAACTGGTCTGGCTTGCAAAGGCCAACTTCCATAAGACCCAGCTCAACAAATCTTGGGGAGATGGAAAGAGGTTTTGGGATAACCTCAAGAACACCCGTGGCAAAGACCAGAAGCTTAGTCCTACAACACTCAATATCAATAACGCACCCTCCACAGATCCTTTAGTCATTGCTGATGACTTTAACCAGGCCTTCACTGACCTGTCCCCAGTACTACCCCCAGACTACCTTCTGCCAGTGGATGAGCAAGGTTGCACTAACCGTACCACTACAAACCAACCAACTTTCTACTTTAAGAAGGTGATGGAAAAGGATGCCTTAACAATGGTCAGGAAAGTCCTAGGAAAAACTAAGTTGGGGAGTGATGGGATAGACATGAAGATACTATCTCTGACACTTGATGTTCTGATCAAACCCATTATGATGATATTTAACAAATCCCTGGCCCTAGCTCAATTCCCAGAAGTCTGGAAGCAAGCCCTGGTAACTCCAGTGTATAAGAATGGTGACAAGGCACTGGTATCTAATTACAGGCCAATATCCATCCTCTCCCCTCTATCCAAAGCACTGGAGAAAATCATGGCAAACCAACTCACAGAATACCTAAACAAGTACAATCTGCTCTGCCCAAACCAACATGGTTTCTGGCAAAAACACAGTACTACCACTGCACTGCTTGTATACTCTGATTATGCACACAAGGCGCTAGATGAAGGCAAATTGGTGGGGTCCATCTTCATTGACATCACTAAAGCCTTCAATACAGTCAACCACCCTCTACTGATATTCCAGCTCCAAAGACTGGGAGTGGCACCAAACGCCCTAAATTGGTTGAATGATTACCTATCACAAAGGAATCAGCGAGTCAAAATCAGGCAGACATTATCCAGCTCCAGAGAGGTACTCCTAGGAGTTCCTCAGGGATCAGTCCTTGATCACTTGCCTTTCAGCCTCTTTGTTAATGAACTGCCCATGGCCTGTGACACCAATCTCATCCTGTATGCAGACGATGCTGTGTTGCTGAGTAATGGCACCTCCCAGGCAGCACTACAAACAGAACTACAGACCTCCTTTAACAAACTTGAGGACTGGTTCTGTAGGAAAAAGCTGCTACTGAACTACAAGAAAACCAAGACCGTGCTCCATTCCAGCCATTACAATAAATGCAGGCTCCCAACCCTCGTTATCACCAATAACGCTGGTGAGCAGATTGAGCAGGTACAATCATTCAAGTACCTAGGGGTCACCATTGATGACTCTCTCACATATACGAACCATAATGACTCCCTTGTTAGATCAGAAAATACAAAGATCGGGGTCCTCTACAGAGATAAGACAATGCTCACTCCAGAAGCACTCCGAATCTCAGTATCCAGCTCAATACTCCCCACGATAGACTACGGGCTTGTGGTCTATGGAGTTGCCACTGACACTGCACTCAACAGGGTCCAAATTGCATTAAATAAGGCATGCCGCCTGACCCTGTGCACAGACCATTGCACTCATACTTGCACTCTATATGAGAGCACTAACTGGCTTAACCGAAAAAACAGGCTCAAATACCAAACCTGTCTACTGGGTAAAAAGCCACTCCTAGGAAAAACACCACCCTGCATAGAAAACCTGCTCGAGGCCTCTCTCTCATCCCACATCACCAGAAGGAAGAAGAATGGAGCACTGTCCATCCCATTCCGGTGAACCTCACTTGAGCAGTGTACTTTCTCCTACCGAACCCCCCTCTGGCTAAATGAACTCCTGCAGAAACTACAAACACACAGCCTGCCACAGTTCAAAATGGCCTCAAATGGCACCTACAGTCTAGCTCACAATTCACATCAGGGTTTTAAATAATTGATTAGCAGTTTTTTTCTTGGGACAATGCTAACTGTACAGAAAGTATTTATATAGGTTTTCTAGAAGTGTTATGCTTGTTAAACACAGTGAGGCAAGTTCTATGCATTTTCACAATGTTTTACCACTTTTATGAGCAAAATGCTAATCAATTTTTGGAGTTAAATAAAACCCTGCACATGTTCCTCAGGCCAAACCTAAAAGACTAACCCACACCCACCGTTAAAACCAGCACTGACATCAAGAACACTTGCCCTCATCCTAGCCTAGCCAGGAGCACTAGTAAGCTACTAATCCTCCTTTCAGGCTCTGCGTACAGCCCTCCCCCTCCCTCCTTTTCAACCATAGTCTATCAGTAGACCTCTCGAGGTCTCTAGAGCTGAGCCACCCCTAGAATTTTCCAAGACATAACCTAAATCCTCTTACGATAGATTTGTTTTCCATTACTTGCCAATAAATCTCATATACTACTCTTTAACTGCCTAATGTGCTGAACCCTGTAATAACTGTATTTGTTCTTAAATCTGTAACTACTGTATTTGTGCTGAATCCTGTAACAACTGTATTTGTTCTGAAATCTGTAACTACTGTATTAGTGTCTTGTATTATTTGTCCACCCTGACGTGGAACCTTTGTAAAAGAGCTCACGCTCAAAGGTCTTCCGATATTCATAAATAAATAAAATAAATAAATATCAGAGGACAGGTAATATGAGGCACAAAGCACCATGTGCAACATCACTGAACGTGTCTTTGGAATGCTCAAAATGCAGTTTAGGTGCTTTGATCATTCTGGTGGTGTCCTACAGTGCACCCCTCATAAGGCCTGAGCCATATGCCTTGTTTGTTTTATGCAACACAACATGACACTCAGCCATGGGCTATACATGCTAACCCCAGAGGAACAACCTGCAGTGGATTCAGAGACTGTGACAGGGATACAGGAGAAGCTCAACAGGCATGACCCAAGGATCTCCAGGAGGGCCTAGGAGTACAGAGCCCACCTGAAAAAAGACCTCTTTTGACACAGAAGGTGAGTATAGATGACACAGGAGATGGTACTGTGTTTAGTCATTGCATTATCACATAACAATATCAGTATAAACATACAGGTAATCCAGGCAAGGGGTATCAAAGAGGTGCTAACAGATATACAGTGCATCCAGGTGGCAGGGTAGCAAACAGGGCACACACACACATATACAGTCCAGTCTGGCATGGGGTTCCAAAAGGATGGAAACATAAATACATGCCAGCTAGGTAAAGGGGTCAAAAAGGGGTGGTTGACAGACATACAGGCCATCCAGATGGGAGGCACATGAATGGGATGGGCCACTGGTGCAGGGGTGGTGACACATGAGTAATGTGGGATGGGGGGATAGAGGGGGCACATTTTAGCAAGGGTTGGCAATTCACACCTTATATGCATCCTATACCACTTCCCTGGGTACAGATAATTTTATTATTCATTATTATTATTATTAGATCATCGGTTTACCAACCTTTGAGTCATAGACTCATTTACAAAGGCACCTCGTCAAGACAGCAATACATCACAGCAAACAAACAGAACAGTACATAATGCTTAGATTAAAAAAGCAACATTGTTACAGGCATTCACTGGTGGTATACGCTTGGCAATAGGTAGATCACAGTAGTCATAATATAGGTACACGTGTACCACATCAGGTAGCAACCAGAGATATTTTATTACATTAGTCAGCAGATGTTGCATGAGACCCCAGGTATATACAGCAAAAGTAGACAGGGCAGACCCAGCCATGGGATGAAGGTAATGGGCAGGTGGGGGGTTATGAGCAGTTGCAGCAGTGAGTGTTTGTCAGGTGGCTTCTGAGGGAGACCTTGAAAGGACTAAGCTTAGTGGAGTCAGCTGTATTGGCTGGGAGGGAATTGAACCAGAAGGGAGCCCAATAGCAAAAGGATCTCTGGCCATAGAGGTCCTTACCCTGGGAACAATAAGGGAGGTTTTGACAGTGCTGCGGGTGGAGACTGAGGGGGAGGCATGCTGCAGGGAGGTGGCGACCCCAGGGGAGGGGGAGAGATCTAGCAGGGTCTTTTTTACAAGAAGGCAGGTTTGGAAGCGGAGTCCTTCTTCAAGGTTGAGCCAGTTGGTGGTGGAGTACAGCAGGCATGTATGGGTGCACCTAGGGGCTCCCAGCATTAGCCTGCAGGCCTTGTTTATAGAGAGCTGGATTCTTGCAAGTGCAGTGCTGTCAGCTGCAGCATAGATGGGCAGCCCATAGTCAATTAGCGACAGGACAGAGGAGGTGATTGCCAATCTAAGGGCCTCTTGTGGTAGGCAGTCCCTCTGGTGGTATAACAGTCCAATCCTGACATTGGTGGCAGCAGAAATGGCATTGATATGGGAATGGAAGGAGAGTGCCGAATCATAGGTAATGCCCAGATACTAGTAGGAGGAAACCTGCTCAGTGGGGTTTAGTGTGCTAAGCAGTATCACAAGAGGGGCACCACTGGCTTTGCTTTGGTGATGCAAGAAGAGCATAGCTTTGGTCTTTTTTTAGGTTCAGGACTAGCCTTCATGATGTAAACCAATGCTCAGCTCTGTCAAAAGCTTGTTGGAGGGTGGTCTGAAATGTCTTGGGGATGGGGTCAGTGGCGAAGTGCACAGCGTCATCCGCTTAGAGGAGGATCTTACTTGGGCAGGCCAAGGGGAAGGAGTTGAGGTAGAGACTGGAGAGGAGAGGGCCTGAAATGGAGCCCTGGGGAACCCCAGAGTGGACAGGTCGTGTTTCAGATAGGGTGCTATTGATTTTTACACACTGAGTTCTGGCAGAGAGGTAGCTGGTGAACCATGCAAGGGGGCCGGGGGAGAAACCAAGGCATCTGAGGGAGTCAAGCAGGAGAGAATGGCAAACCATGTCAAAGGCCTTGGAGAGGTCAATGAACACGGCACCAGCAGGACTTCTGGCATCAAGAGCAGAGTGCAGGAAGTTGGAGAATTCAAGTAGCGCAGTTGTGGTGCTGTGACCTGCATGAAAGTCATGCTGTTCAGGGCACAGGATATTATGCATGGCCAGGTATTCATCAAGCTGGTTGGCAACTACTTTTTCAAGGGCCTTAGAGAGTGGGGGAAGGATGGAGATAGGTTCAGTAGTTACCCAGGGTCACTCGATCGCCACTGTTTAGGATAGCAGTGATGATGGCAGTTTTCCATGAGCTGGGGAATTGCCCCAGGCACAGAAAGCAGTTGAGCAGCTCGGTAAGTAGGACCAGGATAGCATCCAGCATCAGACAAAGTAGCCTAGTGTCCAGTAGGTCAGTGCTGGGGTTGTTACTACTAAAAACTTTTTTGCAGAAGAGGTCTAGCTTCTAACAGGGAGATGGTACATAGGTAGAAAGAAGGTCTCTGGAGAGTGGGGGTAGGGGTGCTTCTGAGATGGGGTCAAATAAGTTACTGGGCAGGACTGAACTCAGGTCTGAGAAAGTGTGGTTTAGGCAGTCTGCAGTGCCAAAGGGGTCAGAGCAGACAGTTCCATTAAAGGAGATTTGAGAGGGGGTGGGGAGTGGGATTTCCCATTCAGCTACTTTGCATTATCCCAAAAGTTTCTAGCTGACCCCTAGGAGGAGACAAAAGTGGATTGGTAGTACTGGGCTTTGGCCTGTCGAATGGCCCAAGTACACTTATTGTGCTCAGAGTTGTATGCTTGCCTATCAGCTGGCTTGCCAGATTCCATGGCAATGTGCCATAGGTTGTCCCTCATTTTAAGTCTGTGAAGGAAGGAGGGGGTAACCCAGGGCAAGTTTTGCTTTTTGGTGCGATTTCTAGTGAAGGGAGCATAAAAGTCAGAGGCAGTGTTAAAAGTGCGAATGAAAAAATCCAGTCCCTCATCTATGGATGGTGCAAGTCTGATTGGGGACAAATCCAGCTGTGAGAGGTACAGTTTAAGGTGACACAGGCCGTTTGGGAGTAGGTGACGTCACTGGGTGGTTTGTGGTGCAGGTTTGCTGTTGCCAGTGGACCAAGAGAATACGACCTGGGAGTGGTCACTAAGTGAGTTGGGAAGTACACTAATATCGAGCACCCTGTGGGGGTGGTTGGTAATGGTGATATCCAGGAGGGTGCTGGAACCAGTAGAGGGGTTGAATCTAGTTGGGGAGGTGACAAGCCGGGACATGTCAGGGGTGGCAAAGATATCTCTAGTTTGGGAGGCAGTGGCAGAGAGCCAGTTGATATTCAGGTCACCAACAAATATCTGGGCCATTTTGGGTGGTAGGCCAGAGAGGAAGTCAGCAAGTGCCTGAATGGCGAGGTCTTGCTTTCTAGGGGGAATATAGGCAACGGTGAGAAAAAGTGGGCCCTTACCAGGGTTGGGGGAGATTTTTAGTGTGAGGGCTTGTGCCCCGTTATCAAGCTTAGGTGGTGGAAGTGCATGTCCGAGGAGGGAGTCACGCATATAGGCAGCACAACTACCTCCATGCTTACCCACCCAATCTTCCCTGAAAAGGGTGTAACCAGGGATGGAGACAAAGGAGTCAGGGGTGAATTTGGATAACCAGGTTTCGACAAGTGCGGCAATGTCTGGTTGGTGCTCAGTAACCCAGCATTGGAATGCAGCAGCCTTCTTAAGGAGGCAGCAAATATTCATAGAAGCTGTGCAAAGTCCTTCAGCCTGGGCAGGCTTGTTCATAAGGCTGGCATGGGGCCAGAGTTTGAGTGAATGTTACCTGATAGAAGCAACAGGAGGATGATTAGGCGCACCAAAGCATGGAAGTGATTGTGGCATCTCCCCTTGCGACTGGACATGGGGCCAGGTGCTGGGGTGCAAGGGGTGGGTAGAGTACAAAGGGTGGGAAAGGCATTGAGGAGAAGAGACCAAGGTATGAGTGGCAAGTAAGAGGTAGCAGGGGTGGAAATGTGGGGGGGGTACTGAGGGTGGGAGGTGATCGAGCGCCGGGGGGGTCTGGTAGAGGTGTTGCAGATAAAAGGGGGGTGCTATGCATAGAGGGTGATGGTCCTAAATAAGGTGGGCCTGGTGTAGGAAGTAGGTGGACCATAGTCATTGTCAATGCACTTGATCCCAGATAGATTGAGGACGATAAGTTATTTCAGCATGAGAGAGGATCGCCACTTTAAGAAGTTACAGAAAGGGGAGCCCATTTAAGGAGTTGCTGTAATCGACTAGTGTGAGGCCTCAGGGGGCGGTGATCACTGGGGAAGTGTACTTAATAAAGGAGGGTGGGTGTGTGACAAAATTGTCCAGAGATCAGTACAGCAAGGCAGTGGCTGAGCTGTGTTTTGAAAAAGGTGCCTTGTATGCTTTCTTTCTCAATGGGGATCTACAGCATCCAATCGGGAAGCAGCCACAGTCCCCAGGAGCCAGTCCAATTACAGGGATTGAAGCCCCACAGCTCAGAGCTAGGAGCTGACCAAACGTACCTGCTTTCCAGGGGGTGGCGGGCTGGATGCAGAGGTCTGACTGCCAGCAGGTAGCAGTGCCAGGGCCACTCGGCTGAAGTGAAGAGCCTGGTTTGGGCTTGTGGCTGCTTTCCTTGGTCAGTGGGTGGCAGGCTGGATGCAGAGGTTCGACCACCAGCAGGTAGCAGCACCAGGGCCACTCAGCTGACGTGGAGAGCACTTGGTGTGCACTTTACCCAATATGGTTGAGCTGTCAATGCATGCCCCACAGCACAAGGGATCCAGTGCGGGATCTGGTTCAGGCATCTGATTGGATGCCCAGCTGGACCCGTGACCACACCACTGGTGGCACTGCAGAGTCCTGCACACCGGGAAGCAGAGTTGCAGACAGGTGGTCAGCAGTTGTGAATGCTGCTGGTGCACACCTGTCCGCAGGTGTGGAGCTCCATGGGCGAGTAACATGCTTCCAGCATATATTACCCACCCTTTTGTGCATAGCACCCATTGTGAGCATTGCGGACTGGCTGGGAGCAGTCCTATATCCTGGGCAAGGGGTGCCAAGGTTGTGGCCATGTTGTATGATGTATCCTGGGGAGGCATAGCAGCAGCTTGTCCTGTGATATTGGCCAGGGTGGCAGAATGATGGCCATGCTGGAGGATGGATCATGGGGAAGCACAGTGGTGGCTGGCCCAGTGGTATTGGCTGGGGTGGCAGAGAGATAGTTGTGCTGGAGATGAGGTCATGGGGTTGTACAGTGCTGGCTATGTCAGGGGCTGTGGGGGGCTGCACCACTATTACCACAGTGCTGCATGGGGACACTGGCTGGACCCCAGTGTTATGGGTGCTGGCAGGGACAGACAACTCCTTCTGGTCTTGGGTGGGCCCCAGCTGTCCCCAGCTTTCGATGAATCTCTCATTGTCATCATCCACTTCACCCTCTTCTCTCGTGTCCAACAGCAGATGCATACTGATGGGTGATATTGGCAGCTGCAACTGAGATAGACCTGGAGCATTCTCTATTGTGTTGAGTACAACATGGCGAGCTGATCAGAGAGGGGAGAAGAGCTATATACCATACAAATCTGTGTTTCAGCTGTGGCAGCATGCATGCCCGATATATAGTGACAGAACACCTATGCCGGTTGAGTGGTGCACTGCTAATACCCACCATGGCCCTACACACCATATACCCCTACACCAGCAAGAACACATGCCATCACCAGGGAGAACATAACCCAGCACCAGTGAGCACACACTCCATCAACAGTGAGCACACATCCCAGCACCACTGAGGACACAGACAACAATGCATGTGGCACAATGGTGGAGTATCACACAGATGGCTACACACCTGGGAATGTAGAAATAGTAGTGCGACTTACACCCAATGTGTCACACAGGACTAGCGTGTGCATGCACCTTAACATGTATACACACATGTACACACATGGTTAGGTCAGTTCCATTTGACTCTCATAGCCACCTCATGGCACTCCCATAACCTCCATGAGACATAGGGCGGAGGCTGGTTCCTCTTCAGCAGAATCCACGGTATTTGCAGCTGCTGATACCTATGGTCCTCTGCCTCTCACATGGATCTCCCTGCATTGCATCAATATAACCATTTTTGTTTGTCTCTTCATGTCCCTGAAGTGCTTCTGCATAGCCTCCATGGGCCTATTCTGCCCACCCATGGCAATGACCAGGTCACTGATCCCTACCCAGGCCTGCCACACCTGAGCGTTCATGGCCTGACTCCAGGATAAGACATCCTCACTGGTAATGTAGCCCTGTGCCAGTGCCTACAGCTCCTCTTCAGAGAAGCATTGGGACCATAGTGTCTCCATGTGCTCCATGGTACCTGCTGAAAAGGGGTGTGGAATACAGGTGACCAGGGAATACATATAGTAGACCATAGATGACAGGTACATTAGGGTGAGGCCCTCAACTCCCCTTCCCTTGCAGAGACTCATAGGTGTCCTGGCAAGACATGTCTTACCATAGCTGGTGGTCTTCCTAACAAAGGCATGCCCACGTGCAGACACAGTCGTAGCCAAGGACGTAGACAGACTGAGGTTGACATGGGCAGGGTCCCAAAGGGACTCAGGGTCACCAACTTCCACACACTTATGTGAGCATCCAACATACTCCGTTATCATGCACTGGTAACAACTATAGGAGGGATCCCTCACCCACTCATGACAACACCACCACCAGGAGGTGTAGATGTGAGAATTACACCATCTCAACATTTCCAATATACCACTGAGTACAGAATGGATACAGTTCAATGATTTCCCATGTCCCTTTCTAGGCCCTTCCATAAGACACCATTCTCTAGTCACATGCAGTTCAGCAGTGGAATCTAGGTGGTGCACACGCTCCAGGCACAATTAAGCATGCTAATGTATACATAAGGTAGTCCAAAACAGACCACAAATTCCCACTGTCTGGATGGGTGGGAGTAAAAGGCAGCAAGCCCAGTTTGCACAAACAAAAATCCAACACACTCGCACACCAAGAGAAAGATAAGGTCAACAAGTATTTGTCAATGCCGAATGTTTGCTTGCTGATATTAGCATTGGATGTGCAGGAGTAATACAGATGGAATGGCCATGAAGTATTGAACTCACACGATCCCCACCTCCACACTTCAGAGATGGACAGGCATTGAGGTGTGCCTTTGGGTTGTCACCCATAACACTCTCTGCATTTCACCTCACCCTATCCTGCAGACACTGGCAAGTGCTGATGTGTGCCTTGGGATCCCATTTCATAAGGACATAAGCTGAAATGGGTGCAGTATAGGAGAATGGGGTGAAGTCTGGGGCTGAAAAGTCCAAAGCACACCTTGATGCCTGTCTCTGGCTTCAGGGTGGGAGGGGTGAGGGTGGAATGGCATGAGCATTACAGCCAGTAATCCAAAGGCACACCCCTGATGCCTGTCAATCTGTACAGGGTGGGAAGTTATGGTTAGAAACCCTAACTCCTTGGGCGTTTCTTGGTATTTGCACTACACATTTTCAACATGGCCTTTTTGTGACCCCCACCTCATGATAGCATTTGGGACCATTGTTCATGAACAGTGGCACTGTTATTTTGTTTATGTGTCCTGAACTGTGATTTCCCACAGGGACTGTGCCATTCTGTGCCAGATGTGCAAAAATACAGATTGGGCAGGATGTGAAGAATGACAGCTGTACCATTCATAGGGAGGTGTGAAGAGATGGCAATGTTGAAAATCTGGGGTGAAAATATTAAAAATGCTTGAACTTCCGAGCGTACATGTAAACTGTGCAATGCACACTCATAACACAGTCATTTAGTAGAATTATTTCACCAAATTTTCAACATAGGTATTTTGTGACCTCTGCTCATGAACACTGTCCCTATGATATTCTTAATCTGCCCTGAACATTGATTTCCCACAGCGACTGCGCCATTGTACACCAGATGTGCAAAAACACATTTTGGGCAAGATGTGAAAAATGACAGCTGCACTGTTGATAAGGAGGTGTACAAAATGGACAATATTGAAAAGTTTGAGTGGAAATATTACACATTTTTAAAGTTATGAGTGAGCATGGAAACTGCTCAATGCACACTTGTAGCAGTCATTTTATGGGCTTTTGTCACCAAATTTTCAACATCAGTATTTTAGGACCTCTGCACATGATCAGTGTCACTGTGATTTTCTTAATCTGTCCCGAACACTGATTTCCCACAGTGACCGCGCCATTCTGCGCCGGAAGTGCAAAAACACATTCTGGACAGGATGTGAAAAATGACAGCTGTACTGTTCATAAGGAGGTATGGAAAAATGCCAAAGTTGAAAATCTGGAGTGAAAATATTACAAATTTGTGAAGTTACAAGGGTGAGTGGAAACTGTGCAATGCACGCTCGTAACATAGTCATTTCATGGACTGTTGTCACCAAATTTTCAACATAGGCATTTTAAGACCTCTTCTCATGAACGTTGTCACTGTGATTTTCTTAATCTGTCCCGAACATTGATTTTGCACACCAACAGTGCCGTTGTGCACTACATATGCGAAAACACATTTTGGGTGAGATGTGAAAAATGACAGCTATACTGTTCATAAGGAGGTGAGGTAAAATGGCAATGTTGAAAATCTGGAGTGAAAATATAAAAAATTCTCAAAGTTACGAGCGTGCGTAGGAACTGTGCAATGCATGCTAGTAAAACAGTCATTTTTGGGGGAATTTTTTCACCAAATTTTCAACATAGGGTTTTTGGGGGCCTACTTCATGAACTGTGACACTGTCATTTTGTTAATCAGTCCCAAAAGGTGGTTCCATGCAGAGACCACAAAATTACCTTTCGGGACAGAATAACAAAATGACAGTGACAGAGTTCATGAGGTGGGGTCCCAAGAACCCCATGTTGAAAATTTGGTGAATAAATTCTTAAAAATGGCTGAGATATCCACTTAAGTTGAAAACCCCCTATTTATGCTATTATACAGCTTACAGGCATTTCTTCAGTTTGCAGTCGGCTTTGAAGAGTGCAGCCATGTTCCTGGACCACCGAAGACCATCGTGCCAGGCTCTGGAGGTAAGTATGAGGAGAGGACAGGTGTGGGAAGGAGGGGTGCACAGAGGGTTGACATGGGTTGGGGGAAGGGACACTAGACTCAGCGAGGGACTGTTTCTTTATTTTTACAGGTGTTTTAAACAAAAGGATGCTGCAAGACTATTGACACACTGGGGTGGGCTTCCAGCATGCCACTTAAGCAAAAGTGCTTACCTTGTGGAGGTCACTCAGCTCCTATCTCCCCTTGGTCACAGGAGCTGTGGCGGGACTCAAGCTGCGAAGCTGTTGGCACTGCAACTGTGGCAGTGTTCATTTGGACCCTGCCCTACAAAGCAGAAGGGTCCGGGAGGTCCAGAAGGGAGAATATCCCCCATATTGCCACACAAGGGGGGGTCAGAGTGGCCCCGGTCATCCTTAAGTAATTCAGAAAAGGGAAAGGAAAAAAAAAATCAGGCAAGGTCATGGTGGCTGTGCGCACAACACAAATGCACTACATGGGGTGGGGCTTAAAGGAGCAATGCTCCTATTATCACTCAGCCATGCGGCCAACAAGGAAATCAGTGTTTCCCCAGTCACCAGTTAAGCAGAAGGGCTGGGGAAGATATGCACAGCGACTGGACTAGTTCTGGTTGTGAATCCTGCCATAATTAGCCTTGGCAGTGGGCTAAATCAATAGCAGGAGGGGGGCCAATGGTGATACTGGAACCTGCCAGATCCCGCGCTGCAACGTCAGCATTTACGGTACTGTGTGAGATTCTTTATCCCAGTTCAGAACACATGAAAGAAGGCACCACTGAAAAACAAATCTTATTTGTGTTACACTAAGTCTGTAGTGCTGAAGCAGTTGCCAAGTACAGCTGAAGTGGATACTACCAGTAACAGAATCCTGTATCAGGAGTCTGTGATGAGAGAGACAGAGCGAGGCAGCCAGCAGCACACTGCTGAAACCTGATCAGTATGACGATGGGCTAAATATGCAAATGACCCACACATTACCACTGCTTACTGCAGCGGTCATTTTCTTTCAACTGTACATCACTGCATCTGAATGGCTGTCATAGACAGCTCGGCCATTCATTGGTGTGGTATGGTCACACCTGCCAAAAGGATCACGGCATTGGAAGAGGGGATGGCACATCTACAAAAAGTCGTTTGATGGCACTATGTTTCTTGCACATGCATGCAAGCAAATGTAAAGAGTTTTTAGGTAAATATTTAGAGCTTTATTGACCAATATAATTAGCACCACGTTAGCCTCTAAGTGAGGCGAGTGTGCTGGATTGTTGTCTAATGTATACATACTTTCCAGTAAGGACATGAAAATGTGGTTGTTTGCCCTCAGACCATGAAATTGGCTCATTTGCATACATTGTTTGAATATTGCAGATTTGCCCAAAGCACTAATGTGGTTGTGCTAGCATGCACATCTGTGCGGCACCTGCACTTGTGCAACAGCAGTCCTCAGCACAGATGTGACATCACATGCCACATATGATGCTATCACAAAACGTAATCCTGCATGCCATGCCGTTGTGCAATGTCTGAGTGCAGCACTGTACAGGGATGCACACATGTACAACCCAGGTGCCAACCCATGCCTAGCACATGCTCAAGGTACAATCCCCCTGGAAGTACACATTCCATGGCACAACATGATGTTGTTGTGCATATTCATGGACATGTGTTAAGCAGATGACCAGGATTCACCCAGACAGTCCTGAAACTGGCAAGAGCATGGTGTGAGGTTCAGGCCTAGTCTGCACAGAAACATAGAGACATAGAATCTGTCAGCAAATAAGGATCATATGGCCCACCTAGTCTGCACATTTCTCTACTCACTACTGCAGCCCCAGATCCTACTTGATCTGCAGCTCTCCTGCTCGTCACATCTCTAGGGTACCCTTATGTCTATCCCATGAACTCTTGAACCCTCGTATTGTTTTCACACCCACCACTTCTGCTGGAAGGCTGTTCCATGGCTCCACCACCTTTTCAGTGAAAAAGTACTTCCTAACATTACCCCTGAGCCTTCCACCCTTGAGCCTCATATCATGCCCCCTTGTTCTTGTGCAGAGTTTTCACTGAAATATGCTTTCCACCTATACCCTGTTTATTTCCCCCAAGGTATTTGAAAGTCTCTATTATATCTCCCCTCTCTCTTCTTTCCTCCAGTGAATAGATATTAAGGTCCTTAAGTCTTTCTTCATAGTGCTTCTGGTGCAGTCCATGAACCATCTTTGTTGCCCTTCTCTGGGCTGCCTCTATTTTGTCAATGTCCTTCCAGAGATGTGGTCTCCAGAACTGGACACAGTACTCCAGCTGAGGCCCCACCAGTGATCTGTACATTGGTATCACCACCTCTTTCTTCTTTCTTGTTATGCCCCTCCCTATGCACCCCAACATTCTGTTTGCTCTCCCCACCACTTTTTCATACTGTTTGGTCACCTTCCGATCATCAGATATGATAACTCCCAGGTCTCTTTCCTGACTTGTGGTGGCCAGAATTTCCCCACCATCCTGTACTTCTCCCTTGGATTCTGGTGACCCACATGCTGATCTTACACATTTTAGAATTGAAACTCAACTGCCTGACACCCGACCACTCCTCTGATAGGCTTAGGTCCTTTCTCATTCTTTCCACCCCCTCCCGTGTGTCCACTCTGTCACGGATCTTGGTGTCATCTGCGAAGAAGCACATCTTTCCCCCCAGAGGCTCTGCAATGTTGCTAATGAAGACACTGAATAGGACTGACCCCATCACCGACCCCTGTGGCACCCCGCTGGTTACCTCACTCTCTTTAGATTTCATGCCATTTACCACCACCCTTTGAGTCCTGTCCCTTAACCAGTTCCCAACCCATTTTACCACTGTAGCACCTACTTCCAGGCTCCCCAATTTAACATAGAAACATAGAAACATAGAATTTGACAGCAGATAAGGACTGCTTGGCCCACCCAGTCTGCCCATTTCCCTACCTACTGGATAAGCTGCAGATCCTAGTTAACCAGCAGCCCACTTCTTCCTACCCCCAACCCCCAGAATTGCCTTATGACTATCCCATGCATGCTTGAATTCCTCCACTGATTTTGACTCCACAACCTCCTCTGGAAGGCCGCCCATGCATCCACAACCCTGTCTGTGAAAAATACTTCAAATTATCTCTGAGCCCGCCCCATCTTCAAATTGTGCCCTCTTGTTCTTGCACCCTCTTTTTTGAAAGATGCTACCCTCTTGGACTTTGTTGATTCCCTTGAGGTACTTGAAAGTTTCTATCATGTCCCCCTCTCCTCCTTTCCTCGAGGCTATACATATTAAGCTCCTAAGTCTCTCTTCATATGACTTCGGTGCAGACCCTGCACCATTTGTTGCCCTCCTCTGGACAGCTTCCATCCTGTCTATGTCTTTGCGGAGATTGGGTCTCCAGAACTGCACACAGTACTCCAGATGGGGTCTCACCAGCTGTCTGTACAGAGGGATAATAACTTCCTGTTTTCTACTGGTGATGCCTCTCCCTATGCATCCCAGTATCCCCCCAACCCTCCTTGCTGCCCTCTCACATTGCTTGCCCATCTTTAGGTCATCTGATATGACTACCTCCAGGTCCCTTTCCATTCTTGTTGTTGTTAGTATCTCACCCCCCATTGTGTACTCTTCCCCTGGGTTTTTGTTTCCCAGGTGCATTACCTTGCACTTCTTAGCATTGAATCTAAGCTGCCATACATTTGACCATTCCTCTAACCTTGCCAAGTCCCTTCTCATCCTTTCCATCCCACCCTGTGCATCAACTCTGTTGCAGATCTTAGTGTCATCTGCAAAAGACATACTTTTCCTTCCAGTCCTTCTGCAATGTCGCTTATAAAGACATTGAAGAGGACAGATCCTAATACTGAACCCTACGGTGCCCACTAGTAACCCTCCTTTCTTCTGAGTGGACTCCATTTACTATACTCTCTGTGTCCTATTCTCCAGCCAATTCTTTACCCAAGCTGTCATCTTGGGACCCACTCCCAGGCTGGCTAACTTGTATATTAATCTTTTGTGTGGGACTGTGTCAATTGCCTTGCTAAAGTCTAGGTAGGCCATGTCCACAGCCCCTCCCTGATCTACTACTTTGGTCACCCAGTCAAAAAAATCTATCAGATTCGTCTGGCATGACCTTCCCGCTGTGAATCCATGCTGCCTAGGGTCCTGTGCCCCTCTGGCACTCTACTTTAGCAATCTCCTGTGTGGGAGAGTGTCGAAGGCCTTGCTGAAATCCAGATGGGCTACATCCCCCGCCCCTTCCTGATCTACCGCTCTGGTGAAGAAGTCAAAGAATTCCATAAGATTCATCTGACAGGACCGTCCTGCTGAGAATCCATGCTGCCTTGGATCCTGTGCCCCGCTATCCTCCATAAACTTCACAATCCTCTCCTTAAGTAGGGACATCATTACATGCAGACAGAACAGGGCTGTGCTGCTATGGGCCCAGATGTGATTCACCACAGTGCTGGCAAAATGTGGTCAACCTGGTGGTGGCCAGAGAGGACCAGCTACTGGGTGAGGGGGTAGGATCACACAGATCATGGTGTTTAGTGTGGATATCTGTTGGGTGGTGCCTCACATGATGCACCAGTGTCACGCATAACAGTGATCAATGTCAGCACTAGTACAATGGTCTGAAGAGGAGGGAGGCATGCAACCTGCAACAACTGCAGATGATGGATGAGAGTGGTACTATGCCTTGGGCAGATGAGTACAGATGGCTCCATGTATAGCATGGGTGGTGTCCTGTGTGCAGTACTGTACCATGATAATATACCTCCAAGGTACTGTCCCTGAGGGACTGTGCACTGTACCTGTCATGGGTGGGTGCCCCAGTAAGGAGATGTAGGTCTTCCCTTAACCCACCCCCATTTAGTGCTAACTATGGGAGAAAAGTGCATTAGTGCATTTAAAGAAGTAAAATACATGAGAAAATGCATTAAGTGCACAGAATGGAGAATAGAGTGCTGAAGTGCAGCCACATATAGAAAGAAAGAAAGTATGGTTTCAAATAATTAGCCCAACAGTAAATGCTGCCTGCTATGTAAAATGCAAATTGCTAGAAAGGAATTAAACATGAATAAAGTGCCTCAAATTCCTGAAGTACTATTTAAGGTGCTAAATGCATAAAAGTGCAAGGTGCTTGTGTAAAATAAAAAAAAAAGAGATTATTTAGCGCATGCTTTATAAGGGGCTTGTATTGCCTTCACAAATGCCAAAGTGCTAGATTTAACATGCAGAATGCTTTAACCAAGCTATTTGCTGGAGGTTGAATAATGTGCTCATGGGCTTTAGAAATATAAATGCTTTTGTATATGCACATCTGTAAGACTTTAAAGTGCCGGCAGTGCTAAATATATGCTTGAAATAAGGTGCCCAAATATACAGGTTAATAAAATGGATGGAAAGGTAAAGTGCAAAGATAGCTACATTTATATATTTACATTGGGCGAACACCAAGAAAAAACAAGCAAGAGTACCTTTTGTGTCTTAGCTCTAAATGGGGCCAGTCTGTAATTTAGCCCCAGGCTGTGTTTGTTCCAGAGAAGGCTTGTTTGTTAACTCCACCCTCCATTTAAAAAAAAAAAACAACAGGCGCATTAAAAACCCTGAAATTGGTAAATGATAAAAAGGGGTTTCTACAGTTCTCAGGTTTCCTGAGAGAGTTTTAATGTTTTGTAGTTATCATATAAACCCAGGAAGAAAACTAAACAGTTCAATATCTTACCTGACTGCAGAACTGCATCTGAGGATTTCTATAAGGGAACAGCGCCCTCTGCAGTCCCCTCTTTATACAGCCTTACCTGTCACTCAAAGATAACTAAGGAAGGATCCTATGTTAGCTGCCAGGCAATTAAGCATTTATGAAGTTTTACAAGCCCAGTACTATACTTGATGCTTGATTAGTTGATTAAATCAGTGTTTAGTGTTGTATTATAATGTATGCTGAGTCACCTTGTGATTACAAACTAATCTAGCTAGTTGTCTTTTGTATTTTTAGTTAAGGGTCTAGTCAGGTGACCCCACCCGGAAAGTATTTAAATCTGCCACTAGGGCTTGATGTTAGATAGGAAATCAGTAGAGGACTGAAGGAAGTAGGAGAGAGACCTTCCAGTGGTGTGGGCTCACACTGGTCATTCTGACTGAAGCCTAGAATCTGCTAAGACCAAAAGCAGTGGCCTTTGTTTTGTATGCAACTAACCTTTATGTTGACATTTTTAATTTGATTTCTATAAATATCTTCATTCATTTTATGACAAAATAAAATGATAAATGCCTCTGGGCGTTTTTTATGCACTGTGATTTGAGTCTGCCTTGTATTTGTTATCCTGAATACCCACACCAAGTGACACCCTCCATTAATTGCTCATCATTAATAATTGAATGCATAAGTAGTAACTCCCCCCAAATCTGTCTGTTATGGAAATTACTTAGTTAAAGAGTTTGAGTTTATAGAGTAAAAGTTTATTGTTATTATTGAGGTGCTCGTCATAGGATTTATCCTCTAATCCTCTAATCAATTTCATAGCTTTTCTTTGTATACATTCAAGTATACTTGTATACATTGAGTCTATCTGTCTTATTTAGTGTACCTCAAAACTGTGAACAATAATCCAAATGTGGTATTTTATATAAGTTATACAGTGGGAGTCTCAATTCATTTGATTTGTTGACAAAATGCCAATTTATTTAGTTTAGCAAGTAATTTGCTTTTCTGAATAATTCTGAGCATTGAATTTGCCTTTTACAGTCATTTCTTATAATAACCCCCAGATTCCTTTTTCTACTTGTCTCCTCCATCAATTGATTTTGCAAGCAATAATTGTATCTGGGGTTGGATTTCCCAAAGCACATGCCCCATTTATGTGCCCAATTTTCCAGATGACCTACTGTAGATCTTCTTGCAAGGTCTTGTATTTAGTTTTTGTATCCATCCTTCCTCCTAATTTTGTATTGTCAGTTTTTTCCAATATCATATGTATAAAATTTGAATAAAACAGGAATAAATATTGAACCTTGTGGTACTCCACTTGTCACCCTGATTTTTGTGGAAATTACTTCCTTTATTTTTATACTCTGTTCTCTATCAGACAACCAATTTCCATTCAATTTGATCAAGTTATGGTCGATTTTAGGATCCAATAATGTGTTTATTAGTGTTGCATGGGGTACTACATCTAATACCTTCTTGAAGTCAAGGTACACATCTATAGGTGTTCCATTATCCAAATTTTCACTTACATATTCATAAAAGCTAATTAAGTTTGTCATGCATGAACACCCTATGGTGAATCCATGTTGGTGTTTGCCTCAAAATGTAACAGCCACATCTATGTATTCAGCATATCTTCAATGCACCCCTCCGTTACCTTGCCCAGTATGCTTGTTAAACTAATTGGCCTATAATTTAACAGGTTGCTTCTTGAACCATTTATATATATCAGGACCACATTTGCACATCCCCAATCTCTAGGTACATCCCCCCTCCTTAGTAGCATATTGAAAATGTACATCAAGGGGGCTGATCTCACCAATGCAATTTCCCAGAGTAATTTTGGTTCCATATCATCTGGCCCAGGTGATTTTGCTGTATCAAGTTTGAGAAGCTTTTTCAGAATGTCCTTCTTATCTATCTCTCTGAAAACACACCCCTTTGTATTTGTATGGCAGAGGAAGGCAGAGGCCATGTTGTACTAGTACACCCTTGTGACATGGTTTGTGTGGCATACAGTACCCATGGCAGTCTGCCATATGCACTGTATGTCACACCACCATATGTCACCAATAATGGCCTTATGTGGCATTGGGTCAGTGACAGGGGTAGCCATTGGTGGGCCTTGAATGTACCTTATCATGTTTGTTCAACATTGTTTTTCATAGTTCATAGTGTCTAAACAACACAGTGATGTCCACGTTGTGATAATTCCATGGTATACAGACAGAGACATGCCTACAGACCATTACAACACAGGGACATGCATCTGCACAGTCTTGGTATTCAGGAAAACCCTCTTCTTAGGGTGGGACCAGCATTTACTGGAATGAAGGGTGCCTATAGGTAGATCAACATCTTGCACCAGCATTGTGTGTATCATGCCTGCTGCATACAGTGATGCATGACAGTCCCAGCCATATACAGCTGTGCTGTATGTACCATATGAGTGTGTGCCTGAGCCCTGCCCCGCTGCCATCCTGGGTAGCTCATGGATGTTGGTATCCTGCATACCAGTGTTGGCCTGTGTACTGGATGCCTGGTCAGTGGGTGCTTGTGTCTCCTAGCAACTTGGGCCATTAAACTGCTTATCAGGCTCTGGCTTGCCACTGCTGTTGTATGTGTTGTACAAACACATCTGGCATGCCTACCAGTGGTATGTATCCATTCCAAGGCTTGGTCATGCTCTGTTTCAGCATGATTCACCCATTGTATTAGAGTCCTCTACTGTATGGATCCACAATGTTGTCTCTCATATGCCATGCATAGTCCATTGTTGCTATTTGACTCCCTCCATCCATGTGTGGCACTGTAGCCCAGGTTTTGGATGGTTGTACTTTTGTTGTGAATGTCAGGCCACTTCTATGTCTCTCATCTTGTGTGCACAGCTGGCTGAATTTAGTGTATTTCTAGCCATAGTGCATGGAGGACTGCTGGTGGTCGAAGGGGTGCCATGAAATAAAGGGAAGGGATGGCCTTCTGTGCAGGCTGATCAGCCTGCAGCTGATCCTGATCAGGCCAGTGGAGGACACCAAACAGGCTGTCCAGGACCTGGCTGCAGCTTTCTAGCAGCAGCAACAACCACCACCTGCTACAGCCCCAGGAGGGTATAGACTGACAGGTGTGTGCCCTATGTTTTCTTTATTATTCACCAGCGGCTGCCTTTTTTTTCCTTTGTTCACTCCCCCTTTCTTGGATGGGTGGTTGCCCTTTTTTCTTTGGTCCAGTACCCCCCTTCCATGTATGGGCTGTTGACCTTTTTGTTTTCATGTTCTATATTTTTTTGAAGTAAAGCTTCTTTTCATACCTATGCAGCTGTGTTATCTGTATTTTATTGGTGGTCTACTCACACCCACTGCTTCCCCCCATGTTCAGCACTATCCTCAGAGTTATATTGAGTACTGCTCATATGCATTATGCTGTGCCAGTCATTTACATGGCATGCAGTCAGCCCAACATTCACAGGATATAGAGCCAGTGCAAGGCCATTGAATATACTTGAGCTGGGGATCAGTGCTAGTGCAAGCCTGGCACAAAACTAGAGCTAGCATGCATTTCTGAGTATCGGGCTTATATGTACAAGTTTGAAAGTTAAATTAGTTTAGCTCACAACAGTAACAGTATGTACATATCAGGATATCAAAGTTGTCTGTGCTTTTTACTCTACATAGTTCTAAATGCATCCATTCCAGATACAGTCCTTCAGATAGTTAACATTGTTTCACATTACAAGTTACATAAAAGACAGTATGATTTTTTTGCAAACAAGAGCTATAACATCCAAAAGACTGTCATTAGTGCAGCACCACTGTTCAGTAGTTACTTAGTTCACCTTTGGTGATAACAACACATTCAAAAGCAGTCACAATATTGTTCCCCCTTATTGTATTTCATGTCCAGCCTTAAAAAATATTACTTATATTTTTTGTCTGAATATTTTGTATAATGATGACTTCAGAAAAACAAGATTCACAGGATGCTTGAAATTTGGTACAAGATTATAATATTTATACAGTATGCTTATGTGTGTCACATCACACGGCACAAGCACCACTAGTGATGGTATCCTCACCACAACCTTCCATTGTTTCACACATTGCATCCTTGTTCTGCTAACAATAAATAAGCTGTAGTAATTAATGTGTTTGTGACATGTCCTGTAATAACCACAGCATGTCCTGTTGTTTCATGTGATTGCTTCTAGCTGTGGTTAAAATATCCCACATCATATTCAGCTCCTCATGGTAAAGAAGACAGCACCCATACTGGGTTACTTTCAAAAATATTTTATTAATCACATCTAATAGTAGCACTCCACCAATCCACACCTACACCATCATCAACGTTTCAAGCTTACTCACTCTTTATCAAGATAGTGCCCCCCATTGTCTGACTTAAATACTACCTTTACCTTAATGTCCATAATATAATGAATTCCCCTTAAATAATGATGCCAATGCACCTATAAAAAATGATGCCAATGCACCTATAAAATTGTACTAATTCCATTAATTCAACCACATGTTCTCAGCATCTTCCTCTAATATTACTTAGTGCAATTAGAATATGAAGGACCATAACTTATGTATGTCTACAAAAAATCATCAACAAATTCATAAAATCACAATTAGAAATGGAATTATTCAAATTAATATTTATACAAATTTACATACCCGGGAGGGAGGGGGGAAAGCTGCTATTCAATGAAGCCTCACATTATAAATATTATTAGGCTACTAAATAACTATTTATATATTTGCAGTTTTAACCAAATGGTGTACCAAATTCGGTCAGCAAAAATATTCATTCTCATTAGGGCAAACCACAAATGGTGAAAATTCACACCTATCTGAATATTTTACACATGCATAGTCAAAGCATTTTACTATACAAAAATCAATCTCAATGTTTTGCTATTTTGCAGATTCAAACTAATGCATGAATATATTTACCTATACAACCCATGTTATATCATGGTGTGCAGCCCCCCATGGACGATCACAAATGTTAATGGCAACACATTGACAACTCAAAAACTTTACATTTGAATGAATGAGTAGATGCTCACTCTCCCCTTCTTTTTACTAAAGCATGGAAATTATGTGCATCTCAGAATTTCTTAACCAACAATGACGCCAGCTGGAAATGTCCGTTTAAACCTGGCGGATTATTTGCTTTTAATTTAAATTGCAAGAAAGTTTCTCAGCTCAACAAATGGTTATCCAAGTCTCCTCCACATTTGTCAACTTGTACCTGTTCTGTACCACAAAATTTAAAATGATGATTACTGACATATTTTTTTAAAAAGTAATTTTATTAATTTTAAAAATACAACAACACATATTAAACACAGACACTCCATCAAGTAAAACTAGAGTTACAGACAGAAAGGAAAAATAATAAAATAAATTAATTTACTACACCACACAAAACCAGGAGGGAGGGGTAAGTTCCCCTCTTCTGAAAAAATCATAAAGGGAAAAGAAAACACACTAGACCTTAGGCTCGGGGTTGTTATAATAACTTCATTCTAGATCTAAACCAATCAATCTGATGGGAGAAAATTAGATAGGGATGAGCATGGCCATAGTGTTGAAGGAACCTAGCAATTAAGTTGAGTTGAAAAAGTCCAACAAATCATATATACATCGGGGGCACTCAAGCACCTTAAGAGTACCCTTATCTGTTGTGAATAACTATCCATGAAGTTAATTTGTTCACAGTCCACCCTAAAAAGGGAAAAATTAATAATTAAATGGACAGGGCCTGTGGTATGATGGAGCCAGTCTGATGAAGAAATACCTCAGGCTTATAGTAGGTGGGGGACCCTCCTACCTCAGTTTAAGAAAGCTGAGCCAGAATGTTCAGGAACCATTTTGTTTTCCATTTCTGCTTCATAATGAAAGAAAGGCAACCACCTGCTTTTACATTTTTCTATCTGAAATCTCAGTTTAACTGTTAAGTGTTCCATCAATTGGATTTGCTTACATGCAGAGTACCACTGCCCTTAAGCTGTGGGATTCTTGTCCAGCCACCTTTTAGTAATGCATTTCTGGGCTGCCGATATTAAAATATAAAACAGGAGTTTTAAATCCTTAGTGGTCAGCATCAAAGGGGGAATACACAGAATCCAATTTTGGGGTTCAAACGGGAATGGGGTTTGACATATCTTTTCTGATGCTTGGATCACAGAATGCCAGAACCTCTTAATTTGGGGGCAACTCCAAAAAATATGAACAAGTGTGCCCCTTTCTCCACAGCCCCTCCAACATAGATTTGACATAGAGAGACTATAATATTGGGTGATAACAGGAGTGCAAAAAAATCTAATATTGACCTTCCAGCAGAAAGCTCACCAGGACAGGGAGGATGTGGAACGATGCGCCCCTCCCCATATCTGCTGCCATTCAGCCACATTCATTTGACAACCCAATTCCTCCTCCCATTTGGCTATAAACTTTGGAGGGGAGTCCTTCACCAGAGTGCCGATGAAAGAAACTATTTGGGAAATTAAGTGTGCTTGGTGATCACTAAAGGAATAAAGAACGCCACCAGTGCATTGGGAATTATAGAGCTTGGAGAAGAAATGCTCTTTCTTTTCAGGAAGTGTCTAATTTGTAAAAACCTAAAATGGTCTCTACTAGAAAGACCAAAGGTCTCCTTCAATTGAGAAAATGAGAAAATTCTTGAACATTTTGTGAGTCAAACACTTGCCCAATTCTGTGAAGACCCAGTCTCTCCCATACATGGAAACCCAAATCAGTGTGCAATGGGAGAAAGTCTGCATAGGCCCTAATAGGGGTCCAAGATGTTAACTTGAGTGGGAAACCACCCACTTTGGCCACCCTCATCCAAACTTGTTTCAAGACGGATGCCCAGGTATTCGAAATCTGTAATTTGGACAAGCCAGCTTGATCTAAGTGGATAATATCCACCAGTTGAGCACCCAGAGTGTCTGGTTTCTCCAGCTCCAACCAGATTGGATGGTTCTTTCCTGGCCATATGAAGCTGAAGACCTGTAGCTGAGCCGCCCAATAATAATGAATAAAATTGGGAAGGCCTTACCCCCCCATTCTGTTTAGCTTCTTGCAAAATTTGCCATTTGATCCTAGGAGGTCTGTTATTCCAAATAAACTTAGAGGTGGCTGATTTCAGACTTTTCCAAAAACACATTGGGGGTTTTAGGGGAAGAGAAGTGAACAGGAAGAGAAGACGGGGCAGTGCATTCATCCTGACAGTTTCTATCCGACCAGAGAATGATATTGGAAGTTCTGCCCATTTTTTATAGTCTTCTTGAATACTTTTAAGCAATTTGGAGTAATTAGTGGCATATAAATTATCTAAGTTTTCTGGGATCCAAATCCCCAAGTACCAAAAGCCACCAATCACCCAATGGAACTGTCCAAACATCGGGAGAGCCTGGGATGCCAGTCTGCCCACTGGCAACATCATCATCATCTAAGATTCATTCACTCGGAAACCTGAGATGGCCCAAAATTCCTGAATCAGTGAGAGTACCTGAGGGACTGAATTCATTGGATCCATTAAGTATAGTAATGTATCGTCCGCATACAGGGAAATCTGAACCTCCAATCCCCCAGTCCTAACACCCCTATATGACTGGGATTGCCTTATGGAAGCCACAAAGGGTTCCATGCTCAGTGCAAACAGCATGGGGGAGTGTGAGCACCCCTGCCTGGTCCCCCACTGGACACTGAACCTGTTGGAATATACCCCATTTACCCTTACCTTGGCCCCTGGGTTGTTATATAAATTAACATAGAAACTTAGAAACATAGACTTTGACGGCAGATAAGGACCGCTTGGCCCATCTAGTCTGCCCATTTCCCTACCTACAGGATAGGCCACAGATCCTGGTTAACCATCAGCCTATTTCTTCCTAACCCTCACAAGAATTGCCTTATGTCTGTCCCATGCATTCTTGAATTCTCCCACAGTTTTAGACCCCACAACCTCCTCAGGAAGGCTGTTCCATGCATCCACTACCCTCTCTGTGAAATAATACTTCCTCACATTGCCCCTGAACCACCCCATCTTTAAATTGTGTCCCCTTGTTCTTGCACATCTCTTTTTCTGAAAGATGCTACCCTCTTGGACTTTGTTGATTCCACTGAGGTACTTAAAAGTTTCTATCATGTCCCCCCTCTCCCTTCTTTCCTCAAGGGTATACTTATTAAGCTCCTTTAGTCTCTTCTCATATGGCTTCTCTTGCAGACCCTGCACCATTTTAGTTGCCCTTCTCTGGACTACCTCTATCCTGTCTATGTCCTTGCGGAGATGGGGTCTCCAGAACTCGATGCAGTACTCCAGATGGGGTCTCACCAACTGTCTGTACAGAGGGATAACAACTTCCTGTTTTCTGCTGCTGATGCCTCTCCCTATACATCCCAGTATACCTCCAGCCCTTCCTACTGCCTTCTCACATTGTTTGCTAACCTTAAGGTCATCTGTTATGATTACCCCCAGGTCCCTTTCCTTTTTTATTGTTGTTACTACCTCCCCCCCATTGTGTATTCTTCCCCTGGGTTCTTGTTTCCCAGGTGCATTATTTTGCACTTCTTTGCACTGAATCCTAGCTGCCATACTTCGACCATTCCTCTAACCTTGCCAAGGCCCTTCTCATCCTTTCTCGCTTCCTTGTGTATCAACCCGTTGCAGATCTTTGTGTCATCTGCAAGAGGCATACTTTTCCTTCGGTCCCTCTGCAATGTCACTTATGAAGACATTAAAAAGGACTGGACCCAATACTGAACCCTGCGGTACCCCACTAGTAACCCCTCTTTCTTCAGAGTGGACTCCATTTACAATTACCTTCTGTGTCCTGTTGTCCAGCCAATGTTTTACCCAGGCTACCACCCTGGGACCCACTCCCAGGCTGGTTAATTTGACTAGTAGGCTGCTGGTTAACTAGGATCTGAAGCTTATCCACTAGGTAGGGAAATGGGCAGACTAGGTGGGCCAAGCGGTCCTTATCTGCCATCAAATTCTATGTTTCTATGTTTCTATTAATCTTTTGTGTGGGACTGTGTCAAATGCCTTGCTAAAGTCTAGGTAGGCCATGTCCACAACCCCTCCCTGGTCTACTACTTTGGTCAACCAGTCAAAGAAATCTATTAGATTCATCTGACATGACCTTCCTGCTGTGAACCCATGCTGCCTTGGGTCCTGTGCCCCACTGGCCTCTAGGTACTCAACTATTCTTTCCTTCAGAAGTGACTCCATCACTTTCCCTACCACAGAGGTCAGACTGACAGGTCTGTAGTTTCCAGTCTCTGTCTTGGTCCCACTTTTGTGAAGCAGAATCACATCCACCTTCCTCCAGTCCTCGGGTACCACATCATCCTCCCATGATTTATTAACAAGAGTAGCCAGTGGTTTCACTAGTTCCCCCCTTATTTCTTTTAGAATTCTGGGGTGAATTCCATCAGGCCCCATTGCTTTGTCCACCTTCAGTTTAAGGAGTTCTTGCAGAACCCTTTCTTCTGTGAAAGGACTGGGATCGAACCCCTATCAAGAGTGCTTCTGTTAATTGGATTAGGCACTTCCCCCTCCTCTTTTGTGAATACTGAGCAGAAATATTCGTTCAGTATCCCTGCTTTTTCACTGTCCCCCAACTCCTAAATTTATTCCCAAATATGAATTTTCCCAGGGTTTTGTTTAAAAATAACTAATCTAAGTGATCAAATGCCTTCTCCGCATCTAGTGATATTATTGCCCCAACTCCACAGGGATGGTAGTGGCCTTAGGTGCCAAGACATTCAACAACAGTCTAACATTTTCCCGATTGTGCCGACCTGGAACAAATCCAGATTGATCTGAGTGCACCAAGTTGGGAAGAATCTTTTTAACCCTTTCCCCAATAAGCTTTGCGAAGATTTTAGCATCAACATTTAACAATGAAATAGGTCTATACCCAGCACAGTCTGATGAATCCTTACCCTCCTTAGGCAATACTGTTATTATGGCATCACCCCAGGACTTCGGGGTTGCCCCTCCCTCATGGGCCACATTACACACTTCTAATGAAATGGGGAGATTTCCGTTACATAAGTCTTGTAAAACTCTATGACAAAACCATCAGGTCCTGGTGCCTTAGCCCCACTCAGGGAAGATATCACACACTTCAGCTCTTCAGCTGTGAAAGGCAGCTCCAGACTGGTGGCTTTCTCAGCTGAGAGGGTTGGCAAATTAATTTTGTCAAGAAACTCATTAATTTTATGACTGTGCTCTGAATCCCTTTCTTGCCTATAAAGATTGGAATAGAAATCAGCAAATGCCTCTGATTTTAACAACACACCTATCCATTTCTTGCTTATGAAGGCATAGGGCAAGTAACTTTCCTGCTCAGTCACCGTCCTCATAATATTTTTGATACGTAAAATATAGGGAGTTGATAGTGTGATGCATCATTAACTGAGTGTACTCGCTTCTTGATTTTTGCAATTTTTGAAAGATACCAGGGTCACAGAAGAATTTATGCTCAAGTTCCAAGGAGGCGATGGATGCTAAGATTTGAACCATTTTATTTTTATGAAGCTTGTGAGAAGCTGCATGGCTGATGAAAATCCCCTGCAAGAAGGCTTTCAATGCATCTCAAATGGTTCCAAGAGGGGTGTCTGCCACCTTACTATCCTCTAGGAATCCTTTAATCTCATTTTTCAGCCTAGCCACCAAAGGTTTGTCTAGCATCAGCCCCGGGTCCAACCTTCAAGTCCCTCCAGGGGATCTCAGCTTCCCATTTTGCCTCAACATGCATGATGGCATGATCCGAGAAAGAGGCAGAGTGTATCTGGACCTCCCCAAATAAATGTGCCTCAGAGAGCCAGGAATACACCCTGTCCAATCTGGAATATGCATTTGCAGCAAGGGCAAAGAACGTATAATCTCTGGCCTGGGGGTGTTGCCACCACCAAAGATCTGTCAGCTGGGACTCAGTCACCAAAGTGCGCAATAGTTTAGTACAACTTTCCCCTCCCATCTTACCTGGAGGATTCCTGTCAAACAATTCCAATCGCCCATCATGAGAAGATGACCTGGGTCTAGACCAGCAATAATCAGGAATAATTCCCTGAAAAAAGGACCAGACGGGAGAGTGGGGGGCATATACCAAAAGGATATGTATTAAATTGCTCCTGAATTCACCAGACACCAGCATCCATCTCCCTTCACCTCCTTGTGAAACTGCACAGGTATGGAAGGGGAGACCTTGTTTCAAAAGAATAGCAGTCCCTGCTTTGGCTAAGGATGGATGTGAGTCCAAAAAAACCCTTCCCACCTAGGATCTACCAAGCTTCGCATGCTCTGCCTGAGTAAACTTTGTTTCCTGTAAACAGTCTACATCACATTTTAAATCTCTAAGTTCTTTCAAAATTCTGTCCCTTTTAGTGACATTGTTAATTCCTTTCACATTCACTGTGCACATGTAAAATGACCCCATTTTTAAAACTTTGCAAGCAACCTGTAAATCCTATCCCCATCCCCCACCACAAACCCAGAACCTTAATTAACACAAAAAATCATAATGAGAAACATAATGACAAACATTTAACAGATAATAAGACAAAAGGCCAAGTGATAAGCTCAACAGGAGCTACACGTTAGCCAAACTTAAAAAGTGTTTAAACAATAGGCAATATTTGTTATCCACCACAGTGTAACCTCTCAAAGGATGTCTTGGCGACTCATGAGCTCTAAGAGTCACTGAGGACACAAAGCCCTCCAAAAACTATTGAGGGGTTCAGCACGTTTGTGCTAAGGGTGAGCCAGCCTGAGTCAGACTGGATTACTCCTTCCCCTCTAGATCAAGGACTTCTGCTGATGCAACCCCCTCCTGGCCTTCCCGGGTATGCAGGAACAAAAAGCTACTGATCATCAAGCTATTGCAATTAATAAAATCACCTCAATTGAATAACAAACTATTGCAAATCCTTCCTTTCCCCCTTCCTCCTCCTCCCAGGTCTAAACCTCAAGAACCGGATGAGATACTGATTGTCTACTGCATTAACCCATAAAAAAACAGGGGGGATAACTTGGATGTGCAGGCCTTACACCATTTATCCATAGGAACTGACCACCATGGGGAGCTCTCCCACCCTGTAACATGGAGAATGAGAGACCTCTCCCGAACAGGTCTATATATCAAGGACCCCCAACATAGTTACCACTGACCATAGTGGCTAAAGAAAGCAAACTTCTTACAACAGTCTAATTACAGTTCCAGGCCAATATACCTCTGGGGTAGTAAACTCCAAGGGTCAATCTCCAAGAGCCTCCAGTCTGTGGCTGTTGGAAAATAAACCAAGTATGAGATCAGACATTTAGGACTCCTCCCGGGAGAGGGGCCCTATGAAAGGGCTTGAAGGAAATTTGCCCCCACCCTCAGAAAATGGCCCAAAAATTAGAGTCATACCCCGCAATTCTTCAAACATTGCAAGGCATAATTTCAACAGTCCTGTCCATGAGGAAGTCCATTAAATCCAAGTGCATGGAAGTCTGGACCCCTAGACAGATCCTGCAGGACAAACCGCAAAGACCCTCCTTTATCACGGCAGTGGAAGTCGAGGCATAACCCAACAGGCCACATCAGCGTGCAAGGGTACTAAAGAGTCATTTCTTCTCCCTGGAGGGTGCCAACCCCCCGGGGTAATTCCCCAGAGTAGGTTTTCTATCTCTGCCTCTGCTTGCTCTGAACTGGTATCAGGCACTTGAATTCCAAGTCTCCCCAGTGTTGGGGTCGCTTGCAGTAAGTTTTCAAATAAGCTCAGTTTTTCTCCCTCAAGGAGCCAAAGCTTGGCAGGATAGCGAAGATGAGCTTTGTATGCTTTTTCTCGAAGTAATTTAACAACTTGCAGTACCTTTTTCTGCTTTGTCATCATATTTGGGGTAAATTCCTGATCCAAAAAAATCTTCTGCCCATCTAAATTCAAATCTCTTTTATTCCATGCCATGTGAAGTATTTTCTCTTTGACAGGGAACTTGAGAAACTTCACCATAATTGCTCTTGGTGGGGCTCCTGATTTGGGCTTGGGTGCTATTGCTCTGTGAGCACTTTCGATTCCAAATTCAAAATCCTCCGGGAGAGACAACTCCTTTTGCATTCAGGTTTCCTGAAAAGCACCCATATCAGCCTGCTCACACCCTTTGGGAACTCCAAAAATTCGGATATTGTTCCTCCTAGCCCTTGCTTCTGCATCTTCTGCCCTGTTTGTGAGCTCCCACTCTCTGCAGTGAAGGTAGGCTAGGGAGCACCCAAATGCCATATGTTCATTCTGTATGATGTTTACATTTGTTTCCACCACTGTAGTTCGAGCTTCTAACTTTTTGAAATCTGACTGCAGGCATGAGATCTTTAAATCGATCCTATGAAGTATACTCAGCATCCACTGCCCATCTACCTTAGTAAAGGTGGCTGTGGATTCGGAGTCGGATTCATCCTCTCCTGAGACTGTTGCAATGGAGGACCTGGAGAGCATGGGGCTTATAGGCCACTCTTCTCCCGAAGTTGCCATGCGTTTCTTCAGCGTGGAATAATCTTTCTTTTTGGTTTTCCCCATTTCCCCACTTCTTAGCCAACTTGGGGAAAGTGAGCTTTAGCTAAGTGACCACTTGATGGTATATATTCTTGATTTTGCTACTCGCGGCTCTGGAGCTGTAGAATTAAGCCACCATTAGGTGCGCTGCATCACTGGAAGTCTCCCAGATTACTGCCATATTTTTTGATATGCATGGCCAAAGCATTTTCTTTTGTTCCTTGTTTTATGTGTCTCAGGTGTTCCGCTATACGGTATTTCAATTTTCTTATGGTTTTACCCACATAAAAAATTTTACAAGTACATTTTGACAGGTAAATTACAGATTCAGTACTGCAAGTTATAAAATCCCGAATGTTGAATCAGGCACAGTCATTCACAGAAAATTCATTTCCCACCTGAATGTACCTGACAATTGTACAGTTATTACATTTAAAACTACCTCCAGGCAGATTTTCAAGTGCAGGTTTTCTGTTAGATTCTAGAGTGCTGTGCATTAATCTATCTCAGAGATTCCTTCCCCTTCTGTACGTAGTGTTTAAACCCTTTCTCACAATTTTCTTTAGTGCCACTTCAGTATCTAATATGTTAATATTTCTCTTTACAATTGCAATTATCTGATGACTCTGTGAAGTGAAAGTGAGAATAAAATTAGGACCTCTTTCCTCTTCTTGCTTGCTTTTTATTTTAGGTGTCAATAAAGTTTCGCTATCCACATGATCAATAATTTCTTTTGTTTTTTTCCAATATTTTCAAATTATACCCCCTGTTTCTAAATCTATCTATCATTTCTCTACTTGCATGTTTGTAGTCATCCACTAGACTACAATTTCTCTTAAGTCTAATGAACTGTCCCTTAGGGATATTTTGCACCATATATCGAGGATGGCAACTATCATGATGTAAAATAGAGTTACGATCAGTGGACTTTCTATAGATTTCTGTTTCGATTTCTCCGTTCTCTCTTTTCTTCACTAAAAGATCCAAAAAAGCCACTTTATACAAATCCACATTCACTGTGAACTTTAACTTTTTGGTGTGTTACTTAAATAATATTAAATGCTGTCAAATCCTTCTTGCCGAATTTCTTATTTGTATATATATTTCCACTATATGAGGTCATGCCAACAGCTGCTAGTGACTGGCAAACCCTGCTCAGCCTATGTAGCTACAACAAATTGGCAAATAGCCATACTGTATATACAACATGAAACTTTATTTGTACTAATTTCTTATTTATTTATTTATTTTTTTTGCATATGGAAATTCCAGCAGCCTTCAGTGGTGAGTAGGAATACCAGCATCTAACACAGCTGGTCAGGTCTCTTGCCAAGTCCCTCTCAATGTTACATGCAGCCCAACATGAACTGACTGACCAAAGGCACTGCCATGAGGTACTTGACCAGCCCTCTTACGTTGCACTGTGTGCTCTCAGTGACAACAATGGGGTCCTAAAAAGGAGTGTTCAATGCCTTTCAAAACACTTTGAGGACCACTTCACTGCCACTGGGAATGCATAGGACCTGCATCAGATGCTGGAGGAACTGCATGAGCAGAACAGACTACTGAGGAGAGGGAAGACCAGGCATTTACCATCTACGTCACTGTTCCACCTCCTCCTCCTCCTGTGCTGCTTGATGAATTCCTGGTGTTTCAGAGTGACACAGAGGAACTCTAAATCCACCAGTTTCTCCCACCCCTAAACATCAGCAGAGCAGCAGATTTCACTTTCAATGGCCCCCAAAGGAAACTGCTTAAAAATCATCCCCTCATCACTGAAGAATGAGTAGGGTGAGTGCCTTCTCATTTTTAAAATGGACAATTAATGAAACACAAGCATTTGTCAATGCTGAATGTTTGTCACTTACATTGCTGTTGAGACGGGTCTTGCCTGTACACATTTTTATGGTGTGATAAAATGATTATAATGAGAATTTATGGTCAAAATATTGAAATTATGAAACTTGTGAGCATGCATTGAACATTTTCAATGTACAGTCATAACTTCATTGTTTCTTTAAATATTTTTACTCCAAATTTTCTACATAGCCTTCTTATGACCCCACATAGCATTCGTATGACCCCATTTCATGAAGAAGAGTAGAGGCAATGTTTAAATCCTGCCCAAAATGTGACTTTGTGCCACAAGTGTGAAAACACATTTTGGCCAGGATTTGAAAAATGACAGCTGTCACATTCATGAGCTGGTGTGAAAAATGGCTATGTTGAAAATTTGAGGGTTTATATCTTGAAAAATACCAGATTTCTGAGTGTGCATTCAAACATTAACAGGTATGTTAATAACTTTGTGAGTTTTTTCATATTTTTATCTCAAATTTTCAACATGGTCTTCTTATGAACTATCTTCATGAACAAGAGCTGAGAAAGTTTCATATTCTCTCTAAAAGGTCATTTTGTGCAGCAACTGTGAAATCATCTTTTGGGATGGACCTGCATATTTTTATTGTCATTTTTCACAAGGTGGTCTCCCAAAAAGACCGTGTTGTAAATTTTGGGGAAAAATTTTGGAAAGTGACCAAGTTATTAGGACAAGTTCAAACCCCATTGAAATACACAGAACTGCATAATTGATTTCCTCAGATCATGGTCCAGCATTGGAGAGTGAAGATGTGTCTGTGGTCCAGAGAAGATGTGGGAGGGTGAGTACTGAGTAGGAAGGTTGAGTAGAGGGAGGGTTACAGAGTGGCAGCAACAGGTACTGATGGATGTTTTTTTTTTTTACAGGGTGTCACTACTTGACACTCTCATGATTAATGTTTCCAATGAGTGAGGATAAGAGTGCTACAATGAGGAAAAGGTTTGCCATTTTAAACCTCCTGCTGCTGGTTAACTTGCTTCACACAAAGCAGCCATTACACAGAGAGATAACTGCCCCTTTCCTTACTGTAATCATATGATGCAGTGATTTAGGGGTATTCATAAAAACGTGGCAAGTATACTGGTGGCTGTCGAACAGCAAGTGTCGATCAGCAAGTGAGCCCAGGAAAAGCCTCAGACTGCCAGTACATAAGCACGCTTCCCTCCCACTGTCAAAGTACTGCAGACCTTTTTCAGAACAATGTAAGATTGCCACTGCATGCTTCTTGGTGTGCTGCCCCCCATGGTTATAGTCAGGCATCCATTTGCAAAGTCATGTAGCATGGTAACAACACAAATAAAATAGTAGGTGTATTATCAACATTTAATACAAGCTATCATTATTGCTTGCTTTGTCGCAATTCTTTCCTCTTTTGCACAGTATGCTCTGTCATACTGAGCATATGCTGATGATGGCCACAGCAGGCTGATAGTGAGGTGATCAGCTGTTTTTTCTGGGTGAAATTATGTAGATCAGAGGAAAGAGATGCATATAATCAGGCTGGCTCTCTCCTTTGAACTACATGATGTTTCAACCCAGCAAGCCAAAACAGTGTCAAGATCAGCCTGACTGATGATTGGTGTATCACTGATGAACCGCTTGCAGACTGCCCTGCACTGGATCATGGTGACACACTTCTCAAAACTTAGCATTATAACAATAAGTTCACTTGCACCAGCACACAGCGAATATGAAAAGGATAATTTAGTTTTCTTTTTTAAAAAAAAAATAATAATTTATGAAGGAGGCTTTTTTTAATTTAAACAGTAAAATTACTTATTTTAAATATTTCTGCTTATTTCATAAATATGTATGTTTCAAAATGTGTCACTTTATATAAATATGTTATAGTTTACTGTTTTTGTTTCTGAAATATATTAAATGGGATTTTCTGTGATCCTTTGGATAAGCCACTGGCTTTAAAATGAATATACAGGGGTAGATAACACAAGCTGTACTGCTCAGTGGTGATATGTCACAGACCCTAGAATGGGTATACATGTTTAAGGAATGAACAGTGAGTAAAGATATTTGGGGGGTTACTGATTACCACAAACTTGGAGGAATTGTACAGCTATAATTATGAACCCCTAATCCAGGTGATCGAGGTAGTGGGCAAGGTGGAAGTGGTATGAATGAATATTCTTCCAACCTACCAGTGGAACCTCCCACTTCATTATGAACAAAATTATGTAAGTGCACCTCCAGATTAATCTGGTAAAGAGAAAACCTAGACTGAGGTAGGGCCTGTTGAAGATGGGGCGGGGTGTGGGGGACCTTTGGGTCCCAGATTTCAAGGGATATATTCTGGCTTTCCTGACATTTGGTATATTTTGCCCACAGCCAAACTGCAGGGGGGGGGCAGCCTAACTGGGTGGCACTGGATAAAGAGGGAGCAAGAATTAAGCAAGGTGGGTGATTACCCCATTCAGAAATGACCAAGGGTCTGATATGACAAACACTGAGCCAATGGACCCTGGTGACAATGAGAACTTGGGTTCAAGTGATAAAAATATGTAAAGGGAATGTAAGATTAAGCCTCTTAACCCCTATCAGTTCATACAGAGACTTCCTCCCAAGGAGGATCAAGCCATCCTTTTGCAGGTGAGCATTACGGGTTCTGTGCTGGTTGGGATAACTAGTAGTGCAGGGGACCATAATGACTTTTGCATGGATCCAGCAGAAATGATGCCTCCCCCTTCAGGACTTCTATTGCTACTCACATCTCTGCAGTTATCTCCTGACACCTCACAGAAAGGCCCAATGGCAATGACCCTTAAGTAGTTTGCAGCAAATCCTAGAACTGCACCAGACTTTACCTCATGTGGGCCACTGGATCTCACACTAGTATACCGTAAGTTGATACATAAGCAGAAGAAGCTGTGCAGGGCCTATTATAGCAAACTATACAGTTGGGGGTGCACAAAATGAGTAGAGAGCCGAGAAAACTCGAGAAGTAGTCAAGGTATGATAGCTGGGTTTTAATGCGAAAAAGTGCAAAATCATGTCCTAAGGCACGGAAATCCAGATGTAGTGCATAAAATGGGTGAAGAGGTATTAACAGTCACTAAACAGGAAATGGAGCATGGGGTTATCATATCTGAAGACTTCAATGTGGCCAGACAGTGCAGCAAGGCAGTAGGCATCACCAGTGGGATGCTAGGGTGCCTAGGGAGGGATATCACCAGGAGAAGGAGAGAGATGATGTTACCACTGTACTGACTGTTGGTCACACCCACCTGGAGTACTGTGTCCAGTTTTGGAGACCACATCTCAGGAAGAACATAGACAGGCTGAGGCTGTCCGGGGGGGGGGGCTACTAAAATGATGCAGTAATTGCAATATAAGCCCTCTGAGGAAAGGCTGCGAGATCTCAATATGTACACCCTGAAAGAGAGGAGAGAGGGGGAACATGATAGAGAGCTATAAAGACCTCACAGAGGTGAATAAGGTACAGGACAGGAGTATTTTTCAGAAAAGAAGGTGCATAAGAACAAGAGACCATGCACTGAAGCTGGAAGGGAGAATTTAGGAGGGATGTGAGGAAGTACTTCTTCGGTGTAAAACTGTTGGATGCCTGTAATAGTCTACCAGTGGAGCTGTTGGAGTTGAAAATAGTGGTGGGCTTCAAGCATGTATGGAATAGGCACAAAGGAATCTTGGTAGGAAAGCGGGGGGGTGCTGGAGATTAAGTAAGGTCTGCAGTGACAGTATACGTATGGGACAAAATGATTAGATTGGGTGGGCCAAGCAGTCCTTATCTACTGACAAAAAAACAAAACAAAAACAAAAAAACCTAACCCCTTCTCCCCAGAGAAACTATGGTGATTTTGGAGGGATTGAAGCATGGAACATGCAATAAAACTCTTAGGCAGTTAATTTGGTGATATGCCTGGTTTCTCAACAACCCATCCTTTCTCCTTTCCCACCCAGACCCCTGGTTTAAAATTCGGGCTATAAGAGGCTTTGTTGCGCAGTAGCAGATTCTCTGCTAGGATGCAGTTATACCTTTCAAACAAGACAGAGAGAGGTTTGGGTGGCAAGAGAAGGACAGAATCCATTTCTACCTAATCAGAGACTATATTACTACCCAGTCTCGGATGGTGAGCCCTCAACTTCAAACATCTGGGGAAATTTATTTATTTATTTTATTTGTAAAAATTGGTTTACAACCTTTGAGCCAGAGGCTCATTTCCAAAGGTACCTTGTCACATTGAGGACAGACAGAACAAATTTAGGTTATAGGGAAATCCTTCCCTTTAGTGCAGTATGGACTTCCACTGCAGGGGACAGGGCTATATTGCTTTTATATAGAGTCTTGATCCAACTGCAATCACATATTACAGACAGTCTGAAGTTAAAATGGGAATTGGATTTTACAAGTGAGTTTGCAGCAGGATGTCTGGCTCAAGACCAGGCATGGTCCTTGGTCTACTGCTTCCTCACCTGTGTGGAGGAAGTTTACTTAGAAAGTTAGGGCACATATTTTCTAGGCTCTGCCCTGCTGACTAAGAGGTTCCCAGAAACACTGGCTATGTGCTGGAGACACTGTGGCACAACTGTTGTCACCCATGCACATTTTTTTTTCCTTTCCCCAGGCCTGACTGCCTTTTGGCAAGAGGTTTCTCAACATATGTCCTCTCTTTTTGCTGTTTCTGATCAATTTACTCCTCTACACCTTCTACAGTGCTTAGCCCCCAGAGGTCTGTATGGTAAGGAGGCCTTATATTTGTGGGCTATCCTTTTGAGGGAAGCCTACAGGTTGATTACTAAGTGCTTGTTGCAGAAAGACCCACCCACGGCGGATGAATGGAAGGTGGTTATCCAACATATACATAACTTTGAAAGAATATCATTTGGCCTACAGGACAGAGCCTCCCAATTTGCTAACTGCTGGACTCACTGGGACCTTTACCAATGTAATGTGTAAGTTGATTGATGTTAGTGCAGCAAGACTGCTCCTTTATTTATTTATTTATTTACCACCAGGCTTTAAAACATTTCTGTAAGATTTGTGCATAATTCATTAAGGCCCAGTGCCATCTCACAAGTTTTAATGACTTTGATGAATGAATAAGGAGCTTTAATACCAGGCCATCTTGTATTTTTATTTTTTGATTTAATTTCATCATGTTAAAATTTGTCAGTTCTAACTATTGAGATTCTGCACCCTATTCTGTTTATTTTGTAGTTACTCATTTCTAGCAAAGCTGGTACTCAACATATGTTCTTGCTTTATCAATCAGTCATTTTATTTGAATTTGGGTTAACCTAATGTGTACACAGAGATGTAATGTTACTTCTGTACATTACCTGTTTTATTCTGATATAGTTCAATAAAGAAGTATAAAAAAAATCTATGTTTCTTGTCTGTTTTTCTTGTTATTTTCTCATGGTACTATTCATGCTAAGATGAAATCAACAGGAGCCAGACACAGCTGACTAACTCACAAGCTGGAATATGCTGCATAAAAAACTAATCAATGCTAGTGGTATAAAGGGTGAAAGGCTGACTTTGGAAATTACTAGTCACCCTTCCTTTTTATACTTTTTTTAAAAACAAACTGAGCACAATAGTCTAGTTTCACCAGTAGAAGTCTAATACTGCCTTGAAAAAGGATACAGGACTTACAGGACCTACAGGAAGATCTGGAAAAGCTAGGGAGGTGGTCCAGAATCTGGCAACTTGGCTCCAATGCCAAGAAATTCAAAGTTATGCATATTGGAGCCAAGAATCCCAGGACAGAGTACTACTTGGGTGGATTCTGAGTATCTGCATCAGAGGAGAAGGACCTGGGGGTGATGATCACTAGTGACCTGAAGCACTCCACCCAGTGCAAGAAAGCAGCACCAAAGGTGAATAAGATACTGGGATGCACATCTAGGGGGATCAGTTTGTAGGAGAGAGGAGGTTATACTACCCTTGTGCAGGTCAGTGGTAAGGCCGCATCTAGAGTATGGAGTTCAGCACTGGTGCCCACACCTCAAAAAGGACATTAACCTGCTGGAGAACGTCCAGAAGAGGGCTACAAAGATGATAGCAGGTCAGCATGGTAAGGCATATGAGAAGAGGTTAAGGGCACTGAACATGTACTTCCTGGAAGACAGGAAAGAGAGAGAGGACATGATTGGGGCCTTCAAGTACTTGAAAGGGATAAATAAGGCTGATAAAGAGAGTCTCTTTAAGCTGAGTGGCAATCATAAAACAAGGGAGGCAGTATAGTGCAGTGGTCTAAGGCTCTGAGCCGCAAATCTGGTGACATCCAGCAGACCAGACCTGGTTGAATCCCACAGCTTCCACTTGCATACTGTGTGACCCTAAGCAAGTCACTTAACTTTCTTGTGCTCCCAGGTCGCATCTGGAAACAAGCACCAGCTTAGTGTGCCTTTCCTGGTTAAACAATTTCCCCTTAAGCTGGAAGGTGGAAGGTTTAGGAGGGAGGTCAAGAAGCACTTCTTCACAGACATGTTGGACATTTGGAATACAGTGCCGAAAGAGGTTGTCTCATTCAAGACAGTGGACAGCTTTAAGAGAAGCTGGGATAGGCATAGGGGGAAGGTAAGGGCTATGGGTAGGGAGGATGGGAGGACTGAGAAGGGAGGACAAGGATATTAGCTCAAGCTGTGGACCCTAAAATATGAGCAAATTTGATAGACCAAATTACCTTCTTCTGCTGGATGTTTGTTTAATATGTGAACTCAAAGCTATACAGTACAATACATGAAATGTAATATTACCTTTGATTTATAAAGGGGCAGTCATTGAGGCTTTATATAATATATACAGCAGAATGTTTGTGGCAGCTGGGATTTAAACAGTTGGAACCTGTTAGGAACGTGTTTTCTTTCCAAACAGTTTTTTAAGTTTCACAAGCTATTGAAATCCTCTAATAACCTTGAAAAGGGTTATTGACATTACACTTGTGAATACAGCAATAACACTGAAGTAACTGATTTCTGCTAGAAAGCCTAAAAAGTAGCAGTAGCAATTTTTTAAGAGATAAAATGCAGTGAGGCTTAAAAGCCTGTGGCCTTGTTGCTAAAACACTGGAACAGTAGCTCTGCAAATGGTGTACAAAGAATAAAATATCTCCTATTTGTTTTCAAATATGTTTGTAAAAAGCAGAGAACAAATGGCCTTTGTGATATGGTTTCCCACTCCTTTTCTATATTGGGTGTTATTGTCTTAGTAGATAGCATTTTACCTGTGGACCAATATATTATATATTATAATTCAGATTTAGAGGACATTATGAAGAGCTTTTCTTACAGGCCATATCTGAAAGCATGTTACAAAATAATGCATCAGATATTTGCATCATTGATACTGCATGCACTTAAAAAAGTATATATTCGTAATATCTTACCAATGGCTTTGCACAGCTGTGACTATCTCTGTTTTATTGAGTAACAGAGAATGGTGTCCAGCAATTTGTTATGCTATTTGAATTGTGCCACTTCATCTCTTACTTATATATATATATGAACAAATAATAGAATTCAATTGAAGTGACCTTGGCTTAACATCCCACATAAAGGATGACATCAGCAGCACCCATCCCCCAACAATGTACTGTGCAAAAGTGACAGACTGGCTTCCATCTTTCAAGTTTCCTCCTTCCTTATATTCTTCCCAGCACTACCTTCTGCCAAGCAGCTCCTCCTTATGTCACCCTTCCTTCAGACAGACCCTGGTACCATTCTTTCTGCATTGCTCTTAACATCCACACCTCCTATCCTCCTGTTCACTGGACCCACAGTGTGGGGGACAACCCAGAGAGAAAGGGAACATTGTTTAACCAGGAGTAGCACACTAAGCTGAAGTTTGTTTCCAGATGCAACCTGGAAGCACAAAGAAGTTAAGTGACTTGCTTAGAATCACACAGTATGCACCTAGGTGGTTGTGGGATTCAAACCCAAGTCTCCAGATCTACAGCTCAGAGCCTTAAACCACTGTGCTATACTGCCTCCTCTAGAAAGCATGGTGTATTGACTTAAAACAAGTGCAGGTGGCAGTTGTCAGAGAAAATAATCTTGATGCTGACTAGTGTGACATGTGCATGTGTGCTTGCCTCATTTTCAGTAGTGTTTTATTGTTTACTAAGTATATTTTAGCAGTTTAACTCCTTAGGTATAAAAGTGGAGTATTTAAAGAAAGCTTATAGCAAATGGACTTTGCATAAACATTCATATATAACAGTGATAGAATTATGTAAAACATTCAGCACACAACTTAGGTATAGTACATAATGCATCATGAGAGCAATAAACATATGCATAAAATATAGACAATATCTGGATACAATAAACAGTTACAGTTGCGTGATATTGATGTTAGGGGCCATCAGCATGCTTATCAATACAGAAAAAAAATGTGCTACATCAGTGTGTGGTCTGAAAACTATACAAAATGGTAATATTAAATGCATGCTGCAAATAGAGTTAAAACTGACATTTCAACCATAGGTCATCTTTACGAATAATTTAAAAGAGAAAAAAGCAAAGTTAGTTCCCATGAGGCTGTCCAGAAATGCTGAGATGTGAGATGTGGGGCAGAAGCAGACAGACACAATGAAAAATTCAGGGTTACATTTTTTGTGGATTTTGAGATGAAACCTGGATGCCTGAAGATGTTGAACTATGAATCTCTTGGTGGAGGCAGGGAGTTCTTTGTTTTCAATAGTGGAGGTGATGGTTGTAACTTCAGTCTGATAGTTGGCAGTGGGGTCCTGTGGAAGAGAAGAATAAAACTTGGTGTCAGAGAGTGCTATGTGGCTTCAGTGATATATAACTAATTTTGCCAGACCACAACAGCTACCCCCTTATCAGCTGGTTTAATAACAATGTCATTCTTGTGTTGCAGAGATCTGAAGGCTGCAAGATTACCAGCTGTCAGGTTAGAGTGCTAATGCCTACAATGAAAATTGAACTTAGTGGTATCTTTCATACATTGGTTAACAAAACAATCAACAGCAGCAAAACATCCTGGATGCGGGGTCCATGCACTGCATTGTGGATTGTTGTTGTTCATTATTCTAGTAATGTTGCCATCATCATCTGCATGAAGCGGAGTCTCATTAGAGAAATAAGCAGTAAGGCGTACTCTGCGATAGAAGTTCTACAGATCAACTTAAACCAGGGGTACATCAAGATGTCTAGGTGTGCGCACAGAAGAGACCCTTGCTAAGGAGAGATCGCTTGTGTTACGGGGAGGTCTGGAGGAATGCAAAATACTAAATTGTTGGGTTGTGTCTGACTGCAGGGCTAATGTTGCTTGCTGATCTGATGGGAGAGAGACAGGAGTTTGGCAGATTTGGTGTCCTTGAGGAACTGAAAGAGAGCGGAGTTAAGTTGTTGGATGCAGTGCCTAGTAAAAGGAAGGCTGTGAGGGGCTGTGCATTTGCAGGAAATCCTTTTGCCTCTGGATAGTTTTGTACATGGAGATCAGCTCTTTCCTAATGGAAAAAATAGAATTAGTGATGTGTTTCCTAGAAAAATCTTCAGAAGCTTGTTAGTGGAGGAAACATGTACCTCAGACTCAATGAACAAGGCTGGAATTTCAAATGGAAGCCTTGAGGAATAATTCTCTCATGGTGGCATGTGGTAAGAAACTGTATGTGACTGCAGAATTTAGTCTTAGAGCAAATGGCAGAAAATAATTCAAAAGAAGGTTAAGAAATTGAGATGGGAGTTTATACATACAGTAGATGAAATGAAGAAGCATTACAGAGATTAAAGAAAATATTTTAATGCAGGCATAGTGGGTCTCAGCAAAATCCTTGCACGAAGGGGGACATGTCTATGTGCAAGATCTTCTTGTCCCCTACCGTCTGCCTCGAGCACTCCATTCTGCCAGGGGAGACCTCCTTGGAGTACCCAGAGTGAGGTTGTGGCATTCTGGGGATAGAGCATTTTTGGTGGTGGCACCCACTCTGTGAAACTCCCTTCCTGGTTATTTAAGGGAGGCCCTCTCAGTAGAACCCTTTAAGAAAGCATTAAAAACATCTGTTCCAGCAGGCTTTTAATGACTGATTTTGGTTTTAATGGGATGGATAGAATTTTATGTTTGTGTTGAGCTGCTGCCTCTATGTATTTTGTTATTGAATTGTTTTGTGCAGTGCCCAGAGTCCATGGAAATGGGTGCTTTATAAATAAAATTATCCATCTATCTATCTATCTATCTATCTATCTATCTATCTATCTATCTATCTATCTATCTATCTATCTATCTAAAATGTAAGACAAAAAAACAACATGCTGCATCAATGGCTGGTCTGAGTACAAAACTAAATGGTAATATTAAATTCATGCTGAAAATAGAGTTAAAATTGATGTTTCAACCGTAGGTCTTATTCAGGAATTATCCAAAAGAGAAAAAAGCAAAGTTTGCTTTGCTTTTTCGTCTTTCAAAAGATTCCTGAAAAAGACCTATGATTAAAATATCAGTTTAAACTATATTTTCTATTTTCAGCATGCATTTAATATTACTGTTTTGCTTTATTTATTTATACAGTACTGTTTGACCCTATTCTCCTGTATTTGGACACTGATCTGCCAAATATACACATTTAGTAATTGCCATAACATAGCTCCTTAGTAAGCCAGAGATTTTTTTTTACCTGAATTACAGTACTACTGACATTTTCGGATTTGCAATTTACCTCTGTTACTGAATCTGGTAGTGCGATCCTGGAAACTGCAAAATAATGAGATAATTATTGAACTGTAACTTCATAAGAATTGAAAGGTGGAACTTTTGTCTGTATTCCAGAGATACCCAGGTGAGGCCACTAAACATTCAATGACTAATGTATGATAATCCTTTTCTAGGGCAATTCTGACTACCTTGTTTTACAGTATCATAAAGTATCATAAATGTCTTCCCATTTTTATTAGAATAGGTATCATTGTTTACAGAGCTAGAGTACTGTATAAAACTAATATTAGTTTTTTAAAGCAAACAATCATTACCTTTTATAACTGAGGTGCTTTTTCCTTTTCATTTGGTTAATAGAAGATTGTTTACCTGATGTTAGTAGGTGCGATGTGTGGGACAGCACTTTGCCAGGCAACTGACATTTCTATCGCTGCCCCCCAACACACCAACACACACACTACATCATCAGGTTGGTGACCTCATTAACTGTGACAATACTGCTGCTCAAGAACAGTCACTCAGTGGCTGCCTGGTCAATTACCTGTGATGTCACTGTCAGTAAGATCACAATGCTGATGCTGTAGTGGGGATATAGGGATGTATGACAGTCAATTGACAATTTCATTGTAGACTGATGTTACAGCGACTCCTTAATGTCGACCATATTTGCGGTCAGCATAAAGGGAGTCTAAACAAACTTTGTTTTCTTTGGGGAGCTTTACCCCTGAAACCCCCATGCAGGGGGCTCTGCACCCTGCACCCCCTTCTACTTAAATAATCAGCTCCGAGTCAGAGTTGCATCAGGGAGGAGGAGGTGAAATACCCCTAGAAAGCAATGCCTGGGGCCAGTGCTGACACTATAGTGACCTGACACTGTTCTTGCTGTAGTGTTGGGTGAAGTAAAGTTGTTGAGGTAGCACTGGTATATGGGATATAGAGATAGATATGTCAGTTGCCAGTCTAAGAGCTCTTTCACACATCCAACACCATATTAAAACTCAGAATATTTTCTAAGCAAAAGGAAATAGATAAAAACTTCAGAAACAAAAAGTTATCACTGACTACTTCTTAAAATTTATATTATTTTCCTGCCTGCCTGTTTCAGATCCACTAACTCTTTAATATTACATGGTCAAAATTAGATAGAGCACTGGAGCTAAAAATGTGGGGTGGGATATTCAAAGGTGTTGAGCATGGCTCAACAGTGTTGTGCCATCGCCAACCCATTGATCGCAGCCCGGCATGATATTCAAAGAAATTTGCTCAGCGCCAAATCGATGCACCAGGAGCACCAGTAATGTATGCAGTGCAAGTGCGGGGGTATTGCCTATACGTCGGCACATCCTGATATTCAGCCCAGGATGTGCGGCGATATGCAGGCACACACCGCGCAGAGCCACATAGGGGGTGCAAAGATGTTCCCAAAAAATACAGAAGCAAGGACTGGCCACCCACAGGGTGGTTGCCATATTGCTAGATGCAACACAGCAGCTGCCAGCTGTGGGTGGCCAACTGAGCCCTGGCAGCACCGTCCAGTGGCGTAGCACCCCTCAATGCCCAATTGCAGTCTGTAATATGTATTTAACTCCCTGGTGGTCCAGTGGATCTACCTCCATGCCCGTTCGCATGCTGTATCAAAAATCAAACTCACTGGTGGTCCAGTGGACCTACTTCCATGCCTGATCATGGGCTGTAACATAAATCAAACTCCCTGGTGGTCCAGTGGACCGAACTCCATGCCCGATCGTGGGCTGTAATATATATTTACTCCCTGGTGGTCCAGTGGACTGAACTCCATGCCCAATCACGGGCTGTAAAATTTAATTTACTCCCTGGTAGTCCAGTGGTACCCTTACCCTCCCAACCCACCCACTCACACCCACCATCCCACTCCCTGAGTCAGTGGCGGTGGCAGCACCCCACCCACAAGTCACCCTGCCGCCCACAGACTGACAGTGTACAGTATGGCTGTATGACCATTGGTCCACAGTGTGCCATGTATGTCTCTGCCTGCAACTCAAGTCTGTGAAAGTGGGATGTTAAGTACAATAATATTTGTCACTTCTCTTCTTGCTCCCTCAGGCTGAAACATCACTGTCTTCTCTACCCAGATCTGGGATGGCTTCCTCTCCAAGGACTAAGATCTTATGCACTTGGTTCTACTACTGATAACATCATCAGATCCCGTTCACCTAAACCCCTGGCCAAACTCCTTCCTTACCAGAAAACCAACTATGCTTTGTGCTCAGTGAACAATGTCCCAGTTCTTATTCCAAGACATCACACTTCAAAAGATGGTCATGCCTTTGCCTGTTATGCACATCATTTCTGGAACACAATCCCCCTAACCCTATGCTAAGCTGCATCCCACATCTCTTTTAAGAGAGAGCTACGCCACTATCTCTTCTCCTCCTACGTATTCTCCTGTTTCAAACCACACTATCCCCTACTCTCAAATACCCCCCCCACACACTCTCACAGTCACATTAGTCTTACAGGTAGCCTAGGATCCACTCCAACAGTGAGCACTTCCTATCAATCCCTCCTCCTAACTTATAGCATTCTATTCTTACTTTCCTTTTCTGGTTAATTTTTGAGCGATTTCTCTTCTCAAACTTAGCAGCCTTCCTCTTTCATCATCGGCTGAACCTTACTTGATAACCTGTACTTTTCAATACCATACCTATTTCCCCCATCTATTGCCTTCCTTCTCTTTCCAACGCTCTCACTATCTCCCCTTTCACTCCACTCCACCTGTCTATTATTTGCTCTCCCAGCATTTTATTCCTTATTATTTGCATACTGCTCAGTTTCACTTTAAAAATGGACTTGATTGTATTTGTCACTTGTAAACTCAAATGCTGTATTGTTTTTGTCACATCTACCACTGTTAATTGTTCAATATATATATATGTAATATTGTATTATGTACAAAAATGTTTTCTCTTGAAGTTTGTCTCTGTACCCTCCCGGGTCATGCTTGAAAATAGTCTTTTTGGCTAGTGCAATTACCCGGTAAACAAAAACTAAATAAAATAAACAGGGAGGGTGACAGTGGGCAGCCCTGTCTGAGCCCTCTAAATAGGTTGAAAGGTTTAGTGACATGACCATTAATTTTAAGTTGAGCCAGTGGTTTGCTGTAGATAATTTTAATATACTGTATAAACTGTGGGGGAAAATTAAACATTCCCATTACCTGAAATAAGTATGACCATTCCATCATATCGAATGCGTTTGTAGCATCCAGTAAAAGAAAAATTGCTTGTGTTCCAGAATATACAATACAGTCTATAATAAATTGTAGTCTCTGAAGACTTGTTTACTCTTAAAGCAGAGCTCTGGCTTTCCCCAACAACATACTCCAGACACTTGAGTGTCGAATACAAATTGCATTTATTGTTAAAAACGCCAACCAACACCTGAAGCTACTGAAAATTTTTGAGTCACACTTGACTCTTTCTCAGGGCATAGCAGGCATGTGTGAAACCCCCCAATACAGTGAAACCCTTAGGATGATAATACCATAGTACCATATAGAACACGCATAGGCACAGATGGTGGTGGTGCTGCGCTAAACCCGTGCAAAATTGTTAGCGCTGCGCAAACAGTTCGGGGAATATTTTACAGTTTTGCACACTGTACTTTCACATACGCTGCTGCCTGCAGCTGTACTGGGTCCACGCATTTGCTGGCACACACATTGGCCACATAGTTTACCTCTACCTACCTTCACATCACTGTGCACTGTGTTGCTGTTGTGGTTTGCATTTCCTGGTTGCCATATTCAGAGCTGTCTTATTCCAGGGCTAAGTTTGCCCTGCACTCCCAGCCCAGTTTGCCCGGCCTCATTCCCATGCTATCTTCAGAAGCTGTACGCCCTGGGCTATTCCTTTTGAATATGGCTTGCTTTGTGCTCCAGGCTAAGTTTGCCCTCTGAGCAGTGCTAATTTAGCCCTGGAGCAAAGGTTTGAATATCTGGCCCTGTATCTTTTAATGGGGTAGTTGAACCCATTCATAATTCAGGTAGCTACTTTCAAAGCAAACACCATCTTGTATCCAAATACACTTTAAAGCTGCTCCTTTTCCTTCTTAGGACCATCATCTGCACCATTGTGTATATAGCACAGCCATAAATATAACCAGGGTTTGGCAAACCTATAATTATGGAATATGCTCTTTCCCCCTTTTTTCCTTAATCCCCCCCCCCACCCATGTACGCCATAGATCATGTGTGGCAATCCTTCCTGACACTTGTAAACAATATGCAGCAGAGTCTCGGTCCTGCCTCAAGCCCCAGCTTGGAAAAATTATTTTGCATTTTTGCCTTTAGTTATTTTCATATGTTGTAAAATGTTCTGTAAGTCTGAGTTTGAAATCTTGAAATGCTTCTTATGCATGTTCATAGAATAATATCTGATTATTCAGGAAGATTTTCAGTTTTGTTGGTAAATGGTACAAACCTTGAAACCCTTTTTCCAGAGAAACTGTTGGAGCTTGTTGAAGGTTTGCCTTTTTTCCCAGAGAATCTTCAAAGAGTCATTTTTAAAGATAATTTGTTGATCGTTGTACCTAAAATGAGGACCTTTTCGGTAATAGGCCATAATAGTATCCTTTCCCCTCTGAAGTAATCAATTTTACAATTATTGGTCTTGCAGCTTGTGGGTCCTTTTGGTCGATGTAGCCAGTGAATTCTATCAATAACTGGAATTTCTATATTGGTCCCCAGTAAATGCTTGAAGATTTCTGTGGCTGTAAGTTTTAATGATCAATCTTTTTCCCATTCTTGTTGGATGCCAAAAATCCTAATATTCTTGCATCTGGCACAGTTTTCAAAATCATCTCATTTGTTTTGCAGCTCTGACTGTGATTTCTGAATGGTTTTAAACTCTTTAGACGTTGGTTGGACACAGACTTCTAATAATGATTGACACTCTCCAAATAGTCCATTCTTTTAGACCCTTGCTGTATTTTGGTTTCTATGTTCATCAAAGAGCCTTTTAGGTTTTCAATAGCCTTCATCATAGGTTGAAGCTTTCCTAGGGAACTTTGGATTGTTTGAATATTCCCCATTAATTGTTTTGCCCATTCTGGGGGTAAGTCATTTGAATCTTCTGCAGCTGTTAGTTTGTGTCCCCCCATTCCTGTGTCTGCCTTACCAGGATCTGACAGTTCTTCTTCTTGCCCCGAACTTGTTTCTTCAATCAAGCCTGTCTGGTCCTGATTTATTTTGTTCATATTGCTCTTTTCCCCTGCTTGCTTGCTTCCTCGCTTTTCCTTTTTTCTTATCTGTGTCCTTCTTTGGTGGAATTTTCCAATTAGATGGGCCTGCAAGGCTGCAGCAGTTTTTAAAAGGTAATTCCAGCTGTTTAAAGCTGTTTTTGTTCTGAAGTGGCCATTGTATGTTAGTGGCACCTTTTCCTTTTAATTCTTGAGTTTTGTTCACTCTTTTATTTGTAATATGAAATCATTTGCTTAATCTTTTCATATTTTGTGTGCTCGAATCTGTGGACATAAATAAATCTTATTCAGGCTACCTTCCCCTCTGTTAATGATTGTCCACAGGTTGTGATACTTGAAAAAAGACTTATTGCCCAAACTCAGAGAACAGACAGGAATATAACAAACTCGTACTCTGTTTTTAATTTGTCATCAATTGGCACATAATTATACTTGTATGTATGAGAAAGATATTGTTGTTCTTGTTCTTTACTTATTTAAATGTAGTTTTACCCTCAACGAAAGAATCAGGAATGGACCTGAACCACTGTTCACCAAATCTGCACTGCAAACTTTATATTATAATTGCTTCGGAGCCCTTGTAGTCTGTTTTCCCTTAGAGTCTTTAAAATTTATAAGTATCCCTCAAAATCACCATTACTTTGAGCTTTTTGTTTAAATGACTCACTACAGTTTCTATTCAAAACAGAAAACAAGTTAGTAAGAACTGCTTTGCTTCAGCAGTAGGTAGGTGTTTTGATTAGTCTATAAGGCATTCACTTTTTAGTTTACTTTTAATCTTGTGACTGATACATTGCAAATAGCTTTTAGCTTGTTACCCAAACCTCCAAAAACTGATTTTCGAGCAACGGGCATCTGCTTGCAGAATTTGGTGCTATCAAGCATGCCAGGATATTTACTGTAGATTGAAAAAGCCAACTGCCGGTCACCGCAATAAACAAAAATGCCGACATGTTCCACCGAGCTCAAGATATTGGTCACCCAATAGATTCTGCTGCTTGCACTCCAGCAATTACCAGAGTGCTGACATTTTTACAAGCACGCCCACACCAAAGTCACAGAATTCACTTGGGTTTTGAAAATATCAGCCATCCCAGAGCCTAAGATACCACAAGCGAGGGCCTCAGAGCAGAGGGGGAATATAGCCGAGAATGCCTAGTTAGCGTCTGCTCACATTGCAGCTCCCTCCTCCTCTGAAGTACTGACCAAAGTCAAACCAGCATAATGTGGAAGGCAATAATGGGCAGAAACAATGGTCTGGTCCCTCATATAAGGATTTGGCCAAAGAGAACACAGGGCTTTGAGAGTTCCAGGCCAAAGTTCAATCTCTCACAACCAAATTCCCCCATAAAGTTGTAGTGACCATTCCTTCTGCTCCCCCTTTAGAGAAGGAACTCAATGGGAGTAGGCAGTCAAAATCCATATGTCAAAGCAGTACAGATGCTCCAAGAGGTGGACCCTACCCTCTACAGCACCTCACAGGAGTGAAATGGATCAGACTGATGGTGGCAGGCCCCGATTCAAATGATCACTTCTCTAGTCACCAAAGACTATGGGCACCTATGTGTAGAAGTGCTGGTTGGGGGCTGCCAGCTTGAACTACTTCTGGACATAGGTGCCGCTGTTTATGTGCTGCATCAGGATGATCTCCAGTACTCTTGTTGGTCAATGGGGAAGGCCACTTTCACCCAGACCTTCAAGGGGACCATCATCACAACTTATCTGTCCAAGCTAATGCCTATCATCATCAATACCTTAGAAGTGAAACACCGATTTGACCTCATGGTCTTACGTCAGTATCAGAGCATCCTCAGTATAGATTTTCTTTCTCAATATGGGTGCATGGTGGAATTGGCCAATAGGCTACTGCTCAAGGTACCCAGCCTATGTCATCTGCTCCTTATTCCTACTTACATGTCATAGCAGCAGTAAAGGCCAATGATGCAGAATATGATGTAATCTTCATGTTCCAGCAAAATGACCTTTTGCCTCATTTGCGACCTTTTTCAGAAAAAGACCGGGATGCCTTTGCCACAAACAAACATGACTGTGGTAGAATGGACATCCTCATACAAGTTATTGGTGCAGATACACCACACCAAAAACAGTACCCTTTTCCAACAGAGGTAATCCCTCTCTCAGGGCCACAATAGAATCTCTTCTACAACAGGGATCATCAGGACCTGTATTTCCACAGTTAATTCCCCAATCTGGTCCATGAAGAAGTCCAATAATAATTAGAAACGGATCATTGATTACAGAAAACTCAACCAGGTCACCCCAAGTTGAACATCTTCCCCAGATGTGTTGAAGCTCTTTAAACCACACCATAAGTGTTTCAGCACATTGGACATCTCCAGTGGTTTCTAGTCATTACCATTGGCCCCTGAGAGCCAATACAAGTTTGCCTTCACTTTTGAAGGATGTCAGTACACATAGAACTGCCTTACACAGGGGGTTCACTACAGCCCCTACCTTTCCCACATCCATATGAGGGATGCCATACAAGGTTTCTCCTCCCCTGACTGCCTCTTGCAGTATGTGGATGATCTTTTCTTGGCTACAGCAGACCTAGAGAAACACTTATGGATCATAGAAGAGCTCCTGACATTTCTACAGAAAGCAGGCGTCAAGTGCAACCCTGCTAAGGTACAATTTTGCCTCCCAGAAGTTTCCTTTCCAGGCCTGCACATTACTGCAGAAGGCAGAAGTCCAACCTTGGACAAGTTCCAGGGTATCCAGTGCCTGCCATTACCCACCAGTGTCTTTACGTTTAAGGGCTTTCTCAGCATGGTCAATTGCTCAGAACACTTCATTTGTGCTTTTGCACAAAAGGCCACACCTCTGCATGAACTACTGAAAAAGAATGTCCCTTGGTAATGGGGACCAAAACATACAGCTGCTGTTACATACTTAAAATGGGCTTTTGCCCCAGCTCAGGCTTTGGTCAGTCCTAATTCAGAATTGCCATTCCATTTGGAAACAGCCACCTGTGATAATGCCATGTCCGCAGTACTTGCACAAAAGGTGAATGGCACCCTCAGGCCTATCGCCTATGCCTCCCAAGTGCTGTCTGCTGTGGAACAGAGGTACACTCTATGTGAGAGGGGATCCATACATCTTCCCGACAATTGAATGGCCAAATTTTATGAGCTCAACTTTGTTGTCCTATTAGGGACGTGATCCCAACAATAATTAGCCCGTCTTTGATGTCCCATCAGGGACTCTATCCCGATATTTATTTGCACAATTATGATGCCCTGTCTAGTTCCCGACCTAGTGTTGAAATGTTATTTTACTTTTATTTTAACTACATATAGAATACAGCATAGCAAAAAAAAATCACACGATACCCGGATGACTAGTTCACAACAGAATCACCTGAAACCCCATATGCCAGGAGCAGAATTGATGCTAACTATTACCAGTTTTAAAAAATGCAGATACTGTATAACCAGCAACCAGCAACAAACTGGAGGGTATGCCTTACTTTTACACCACTCGTAGACAGCTTGTGATTGTAGCAAAAACCCAGCTGTGCAAGCTGTACCTACTGGGCCTTAGACGGCTTGCGAGCATAGCAAACACCCAAAACTGCAAACTGTGCAAGATATAAACACTGTACTGTGAAACTGAGTATTACAATGTACCTGTGTATTTAGTAGGCAGGTTCAAGGCGCAAGGCAGGTTTCTCCTGGCATACAGAGTTTCAGCAATATAAGACGGATAGAGAGAGAAAGACAAATTTGTCTTAAAAACACAAATGAGAGAGATACATATGAGCTTTTCAGTTCAACTTTTACTTTCACTAGAAGGGGACATGAAGACCACAGGACTACGGGTTTCTACTTGCACAGGGGATTTCAGGCAATTCAGGTAATATTGCAACACTATGTTTCTAGTTAAGGAGTTTTTCTGTTGAGGATTGCTGCAGACTCCATGGACTGGCAACAGGGAGCAACATGCAGCAAATGGGGTAGTTTAAAAAAAGACAGTGCTAACTATTGCAGACATTTCGGTTGTCAGTAAAAAAACCCCGATGGCAAGATTAAAGTTGGGATTTTGGCATTGGGAAAATATGTGTTGGGAAGTTACATGACAGGAAAGTGTACTACACCCTGTGAGACAAATCACTTTGCCACTTTCTTGACTGTCAAACACTTTACATATATTGTAGGCTTCTTTCTGATTGTACTGTACACCAACCACACCCCACCACCTTCCTGTTAATGGATCGAATCAAAGATGGTAATGTCTCCAAAACCAGACTTACCTATTGGTCCCTCTTCCTACAAAACAGGGACATAACTGTGCTTCCAGCAAAAATGCCATCAATTCTGGCATGCAGGCTCCTCTACCAAGGACATCCTCATGAGTGTGACCTAGAGCCTCTCACCTTACCAGAACCTGACCACTTTCTACCCACCTCCTTGTGGATGGCAAGCATACAAAATACCATCTTGGAAGCACAGTTATGATAAAACTTTTTTTTTTACATGGGCTTTATATACTGTCTCTTTGCTATGCTGGTACATGGTAGGTGGGACTTCTGCTCATACTAAATATAATGATTTGCAGATCGGGGTGTTTATCAGGGTAAATTTAAAATGCACTGGACTGGGTGGGAAATGGGTCTGTTAAAGATGTAGAGTTACAAAAAACATCAGCATAGATCCCTCATTGCTCTTTCTGTTTCGCTATCTCCCCCCACTGAGTACATGCTTCCCTGACCTCCCGACCCTGTGTCCCAAAACAGGCTCTGAATGATGTACTAACTGCAGTGTTGAAGGACTGCTGCAGCTTTGGCATCCCACTCGATTGAAGGAGAGGTGAGGGAGGAGGGTGAGATACCAGTACAACTGCAGATGTCCTGCCATGAGTCCAAACACAAGATTGATATTGTTCTGTAGTTGCCTACTAGTGCTCTTTCTCCCCCTTTTAACACTGGGGTGACCAGAGCAGGACATGCAGAGTGATAGGTTGAACAGCTTGGTGATGGGAATAACAATCTCAGGTAATGCGATGTTGATCAGTTTCATATCAAGGCCAACACCTCCCATATGAGTTTTCCCAAGGACTCTGGTAATGTACTTTCTGGCTTCGGCCACAGTCACTTGTCTGAGGTTGAAATTAGGGTAGCAATTAGAGAGGGGGTGGTAGATTGGTGGGTGGAATGCTCAACTTCTGTTTTGTACTACACGAGCACACTGTCATTGGCCATACTGTTATTACCCCTGTTTCTAACCTGGAACCTGATTACATTGATAGTGACCCTGACTATGTCAATGTTATAGAACAGTATTTACCAGTGTTTAATGTGCATATCAACTCACACACCCTAAATCTCAAATCCATATTAGAAAGAAAAGATACACATCTCATTCATTTTAGTAATAATATTTCTAAGCCGGCAATTCTCTAAATGACTTATTTCATGATGGTGATTTAAGTACTGCATTATCAAACACTTACATTTAAATGTTTTATTATTAAAGTTTTCTTGATTCTTTTCCTTATAATTACTTTATGCTGCTTATGACGCACTCTCCAACAACACTGTGGACAATTACACTTTCTTTATGCCACCCAGTCAGCAAGCTTTAGCCCAACAGTGCTATCCCTCTGGTGTTGCCTCTTTCTAATGCAACAAAGGGGGGTATGTAGACCTGCATGCTCTACAGACCCTTATGCATTACATGCTTATAGTACACACACACTACCACAGCATAAGGTAAATTTGTATATACTCATACTTGCTATATACTTACAAATCATGGGAAGATGGGGTGGTACCTGAGGACTGGAGGAGGGCAGATGTGATTCCCCTTCACAAAAGTGGGAGCAAGGCAGAAGCAGGAAACTACAGACCTGTTAGTTTGACCTCAGTGGTGGGAAAAATGATGGAATCACTTCTGAAAGAAAGAATTGTTGAGTACCTAGAGGCCAGCGAGGCACTGGACCCAAAGCAGCATGGATTCACAGCAGGAAGGTCATGTCAGACAAATCTAATCAATTTCTTTGACTGGGTGACCAAAGTAATAGACCAGGGAGGGGCTGTGGATATGGCCTACCTAGACTTTAGCAAGGCATTAGACACAGTCTCACACAAAAGATTAATAATCAAGTTAGACAGCCTGGGAGTGGGTCCCAGGGTGGTAGCCGGGGTAGAAAACTGGCTGCACAACAGGACACAGGAGGTAATAGTGAATGGAATACATTCTGAAGAATGGGGGGTTACTAGTGGAGTACCTCAGGGCTCAGTACTGGGTCCAGTCCTCTTTAACGTCTTTATAGGTGACATTGCAGAGGGTCTGGAAGGAAAAGTATGCCTCTGTGGATGACACAAAGATCTGTAACAGAGTTGATACACAAGGAGGGTAGAAAGGATGAGAAGGACTTGGAAAGGTTGGAGGAATGGTCAGACATATGGCAACTTAGATTCAATGCAAAGAAGTGCAAAGTAATGCACCTGGGAAATAAAAATCCAGGAGAAGAGTACACAATAGCAGGGAGGTACTAACAACAACAATAATGGAAAGGGATCTGGGTGTAGTCATATCAGATGACCTAAAGGTGGGTAAGCAATGTGAGAAGTCAGTAGGGAAAGCCAGGGGGATACTGGGATGCATAGGGAGGGGCATCACAAGTAGAAAAAGGGAAGTGGTTATCCCTCTATACAGACAGTTGGTGAGACCCCATCTGGAGTACTGCGTGCAGTTTTGGAGACCTCATCTACGCAAGGACATAGACAGGATGGAAGCAGTCCAGAGGAGGGCAACTAAAATGGTGCAGGGTCTACATCAGAAACCATATGAAGAGAGACTGAGAGAGCTTAATATGTATACCCATGATGAAAGGAGGGACAGGGGGGACATGATAGAAACTTTTAAGTACCTCAAGGGAATCAACAAAGTCCAGGAGGGTAGCATCTTTCAGAAAAAGAGATGTGTAAGAACAAGGGGGCACAATTTAAAGTTAGAGGGGGGACGGCTCAGGGGTAATGTGAGGAAATTCTTTTTCACGGAGAGAGTGGTGGACGCATGGAACCGCCTTACTGGAGAGGTTGTGGGGTCTAAAACAGTGGAGGAATTCAAACATGCATCGGACAGACATAAGGCAATTATAGTGGGAGGTTGCAGAAAATAGGCTGTTGGTTAACTAGAATCTGCAGCTTATCCAGTAGGTAGGGAAATGGGCAGACTGGGTGGGCCAAGTGGTGCTTATCTGCCGTCAAAGTCTATGTTTCTATGTTTCTATGACGTGCTTAGGAACCGCTACCCAACATGAATATTTTGTGGTGCTTATGCGCCATCTTCAGCTTTTTGCCATGATGCAATGATCAGCATATTTTATGAATCGCTGCATTGTTACCCAATAATAGCCTTAGTCAGCATAATGCTTATCAGTGTGTATGTGCAAAACCGTTCTTGGGTGCGAACTGCCCACCACTCTCCCCCAATAGAATTGCTATATTTTGTTCTTCTACATTGTCAGGAAAGCCCGTTACCTAGTAATGAACTTTCTTATATCTAACTATAAGAACTCATGTAAGACTGTTATTCACTGAGTCTGTATGATGACATTGCAGTGTTCAGAAGTTTTGAAACTCCCAGCAGTTACACTGTTTTTCTCTATGTTTTGGAATAAACTTTCTTCCATGATATCTGGCCTTTTGTGTCATGTTTTGTCAACAGGTCTAGAATCTTGCCATCCAACACTTACAGTATTATGGCCATATGATGCCAATGGAGCAGAGGGTTGATGGCATGATAGGAACTACACAAGCCATGGAGAATGCATCCAGTAAGGCCATGGCTGCAACTTGTGTTAACGAACAAACCCTATTACAATCCAGGCTGGAATATTTAGAAAATGCAGTCAGGGCTGCCAGTGTCAGAATGACTGCTGTACAAGAGGGGACTGAAGGGGAGGATTTTCTACCCTTCATGATAAACTGGTTGACAGAGGCTAATGGCATTGATGTGCAATGCTTGGTTATTCGAGCCTATCGAGTTACCTCATGCAGAGTAAGCGGCCAACTGGAGGGACCACAGAACATTCTGGTGGCCACGGCATCCATGGTGATTCAGGACCAGATCCTACAGGTTGACCAGGAGAGGAGTAGACATCAATGGCTCCTGGATCATGCTGTTTCCAGATTTATAATACACAATGTGCACAAAGCACAAGAGCTTTGATGCAATCAGATGCTGCCTCTGGGAGCTAAAGATCCCAATAAGCATGCTGATGCCTGCCAGACTGCACATTATCATGGGCCAGAAAGCATATATTTACACTGACCCAAAAGAGACTAGATAATTGTGGATAAGCTGAGAGAGCGGCAAGAGAAGGGGGTGGCAACCTTGGACTCTGATGAGGCAGGTGATTGAGAACCTAGTCGTAAGTGACTCTCTGACTCTTCTTCGTTTTGCCTTAATCTCTCCCGCCAAGATGGTATGGAAGGGGATTTCTGGGTTTTTTTCTGAGACTGTGCACTCATTCTGGGGTAGACATTTCACAGAGACTCTGAGATTAGCAAATTCATGTTGCACTTGAATCCATGATAAGCCTGTTTAAATAATTTAGTGAATTGTGTTTGGGTGAGTTTAAATCTAATGGGCCACTGATATGCATTTAGGGGTGTCTTAATTTTTTTCCCTCAACCTTTAGATGCTGGTAAGATGGCTGCCACTGTCTTGTCTCTTCTTTCTTGTTGAGATTGGAGATTGACTTTCTTCCAGTTGGCCATTTTATAGTAAGCTGGTTCAGACTGTTCACTCTCCCATAACTCTTCTCAGTTAACAGTGGTGGGCAATCTTCTACCTTTTACCTTTTTCATCTTTTTTCCTCTTTTTTTACTTGATTAAACATAATTGCTAGTAACATTTTATTCTGCAGTATGTGACTGTCATAAAAATGATAGGATAATATTATTTACAATTGGAAGTTGAGGGTGTACTGAGAGGGGATATTTCATTATGTTTATACGGATTTATCACAAGGGCTTAGTAACCATATTAAGGTTTCCAAGATTTTATTCAGATGTGAGAATATGAGTTTAAAGCATTTGCACAATAGCCAAATCGATTCACTGTTCTGTGCTTTTGACTAATTATTGCTATTCCCCCCTATTTTGTAATAAACGTAACAGTGACTTGACTTCCCTAATGTCAACATATTTTGTGAACACTGATGTATTGCACTGTTCTGTGTATATCCTTATACTGTACTGGTATAAAATAATAAATAAAAAGGAAAAAAAAAGATGTATGTATGTACTGGGGTATGAATTACTGTGCATGTCGCAGTCCTGTAAAGTTCCAGAATGGCATGGCTGGAGAAATAGATTTGTGATGGAATCTGTCATTTTGGTCAGGCATGCGCCATCAACCTTTGGAATCCTACATATTCCACAAAAAGGAATGTCAATAGATCAATTGCCAGCATTTAAGCTGTTGCTACATTAAGTTCATGTGCAACAGCATGATTAGGTAGATGTTTATTATGACTCTGAAACATGCTATGCAATGTAGGCTGCACCTTTTGGGGTATTGGGCTTGGAAGACCAAACAGCTGGAATCTGAACACTGGTGGTATGACTGGACTGGTGGAGTAGGTTTTTGTTTGAGGGGGATCACAGATGCTGAATAAATGAATTACATGATTTTCTGTGTTTTATGGATAGGGGTTGATGTGCTTGGGACACTGGCTGCTAATACTCAAACCTCTTCAACTCCATCTGCTACTATGCAACCCCATCAGCTCCTCTTCCTCATTTCTGTAGTAGTCCTCTGCTGTCGCTTCTGACTCTCCACCATTACTGTATCTGTATCACTTTGGGATGCCTTGCATAGTGTGGTCAATAAGGGAGAAGGCCCCCATGCACCAGCTTCCTTTTGGTGCTGAGTCCATCATAACAGGTGCTTGGACTTGAGGTGTGTGTGTTATCCACCAATGCCTGGTGGCTACCCTTTTTCCCACAGTTCACATGCACTTACAGTAGCATAGCTGACAGATAGCCACCGTTTCATCAGCCAGGACCAGTATGTAAAAATTCCATACTAGGGATTTTGTAGCCAGTGTTTTTATGTGGCTGTGAATTGGATACTGGGACATTGGAAGGGTGGAAATGGGAGTTTTAGGGCAAGATTTATGCACCACTGTAACAGTAGGTGACTCATGGTTGGTTATTATTATTGGCTTAGTGGTGCCAACAACTGGAGGAATGGGGCTTTGGTAATTCCCTGACCCTTACTGTTTTTTCTCTCAGGTTCCCATAGAGGGTCCAACTCATCATCCTCATCCTGCCCTAGAAAGATAACCTCCTTCTGAGATCTGTCCCTTCTCCTCCTCATTCTCACTTTCTCCACCATCTGTTTCCTTCTCAGCATTGGATTCCCTGCATAAAACACTTAGATATCTTTCATCAGACTGTGAGTCATGTTCAAACTCATCAACACCAGTTTTAGGAACATCAACCACTTCATCGTCCTCAAACACATATCCAGAGCAACACATTTTTGGGGTTCTTTGACTGCTTCTGTTGTTCCTGCCTTCACTGCCAGCCATGCCAGCATCAGCATCCACCAGCACTGACACCGCAGATGTGGCTCAAAAAATTTGGCCTCACTAATGCACCCACCACTTGCACCAACTACTCCTTTTCGAGTACTAGCAACACTACTGGCCCCTGATGAACCTGCATCAGAAATAGTTTAACATACGGTGCCCTTCTGAACCACAGGAAATACACTCTTCATGGCAAGAATGCTGCTGTGGGCAACTCCAGATTTAACAGAGCATCACTTTATGGGCATTTTTATGTGTAGATTTTCTAGTACAACACAACACTATACTGAGCTAACTAACAGTAGCTACACAGACAGTATCAACAACACCACCAAAAGAATATATATATATATATATATATATATATATTACACAACAAAACACAACAGGGAATTAGGGACTAAGCTGAGGAGAAACGCAACGACTTAGGAATTATTAAGACATTGCTATTGCTATTACATGAAAACTGTAAGGGCTGGATATTCAAAAATGCACAAAGCATAGCACAAAACATTGCGCTCTGCCTTGCAATAGCCTGGGTGCCAAAATATATTATATTTAGTGGAATAGTGTACTAGTGCTATTTGACTGAATATAGGGCCATGTTGGCCCAGATGTGAGCCACAAAACACCATGCAGACATGGCTTCCGAAGTAGGGCACCTCAAGGGCTAGTGTCCATGCTAAATTTCCAGTATTCAAACAGATCCATTTAAATGATCCCATTGAGCATGCAAGGCTCTAAGGGACCATCTGCATGCCCATTGTGGTCTCATTTGCATGGTAAGTGAGGTTGGTTTGCATGGTGCTGTCCCCCCCAAATTGTCTGGTCCCTGAGAGCTGTCCCTGGTGCTAGTGGTTTCCCCTTCCCTTCAATCCCACTCCTGTATAGACAATAACATGTCCCTGGTGTCCAGTGGACCCTCCCTCAACCTGCACCCATGTCCAATGTGTTAGGTCATAGTCCCTGGTGTGTAGTGGTCCCTTCCCCCACCTAATGCCCTGTCCAGTACACTACAGTAAAAATGTTTCCCTGGGGTCCAGTGGTCCCTCCTTCCGCCTGCACACATACCCGATATGGTAAGTCATAGTCCCTGGTCTGTAGCAGTCCTGCACCCCACCCGATACCCTATCCGTTACATTAAAAGTGTTTCCCTGGTGTCCAGTGGTCCCTCCCTCCACCAGCACCCATGCCCGATTTGTTAAGTCATAATCCCTGGTGTGTAGTGGTTCTACACCCCACCCAATGCCCTCTCTAGTACAGTAAAAGAGTATTTGCCTGGTATCCAGTTGTGCCTCCCTCCACTCAATCCCCTGTCTGATACTGCCAACACATTTCCCTAGTGGCCAGTGGTCCCTTCCTCCACCCAATTCCATGCCCATTGATTTCCCAGACAGTCCTTGATGGCCCCCCATGCCCAGATGACTCCACTTTATACCTCAACTCACACATGCATGACAAACCTGGAAGATTGCAACTGACTCATCATTTGCATCTTGGACAAAAAATCCCAAACAAAAGATTGTGATCCCCTACTTTTAACATGTCCCTGATGCTGCACAATCTTGCACTGAATTCATTCTATGCATGGCAATACACCTCATTGCAGCACCATGTGCCCTCCTATCTCCTGAAACATTGCAAATTTCACCTTGGGGCACACTCACAGGCAAAGTTATCAAATCTGCTGTTCACAAAGTTTTGTCACGATGCAAATTTGAACATCAGATCATGGATTAAGTTTGTAAACTCTCGCAAATTTCTCCAAAGTGAAGTTTACTAACTTCGCCCACAACTAGTCCAGTGGTACATCCTGTTCCTACAGTCTCCCTGGAAGTATGTTGAAAATGCTTCCTTGGTGTCCAGTGGTTCCCCTCCCCTTCCCGAGTATCCTGTTATTTTGTAGAAATTACTTCTGTGGTGTCTAGCGGATCCTCCACCTAAACCCCATTCACCCTGTCAGTATGTTGAAAATTTTTCCCTGAGGTGTAGTGGACTCCCCTGCCCCTCCAGACACCATATCAGTAAGTATACAATATTGTCCACTGGTCCGCTATAGGACTGACACCCCCCCATCCTGATCCACCTTCCCAGTTTCCCCATTGCTATCCCACAACCCACCAGCCTCGCCATAGGTGCACACCCAACGGCAACTGGCACAGTCCTGCCACTAACTTCCATAGCCAGACAACATCTGAATAAAAGGTTGTGATTGTAAGCCTACAGTAGAAACAGTTGTTTCAATTTAAGTTTTCAATTTAAAGTGTCATATTAGACACTAATGTAGTGCCCCAAACTAGCAGTGTCCTGGAGCCCTACAGAGATAGACTTGCCAGGGAACCCAGGAATGCAAGGCAATGCACAATAGCATGTTTGGAGACCCCCCTAGGGCCCATTTAGTCATGCCAGGGGAGAGAAAAATGTGTTGGGGCCCCAGGTACTATAAGAGAAAATAAGTATTTATTTATGGCACTCTGGCCAGGGGAAACTATTCTTTATTTAGGGCATGCTGCCCACAGAGATTCCCCCAGCAACCAGAGCAGCCAATTTCCCCATGTAGTCAGAATCCCTAGTAACAGCCATATGACCCCTGTAACAAGTAATTCCCTCCCTGGAAACAGAACTCAGTGCAATCAGTCCCTTGCAAGCCCTGTCTGAGCACATTTTCAAAACATTGTTCCCCCTTTGCCTGCTCTCTCAGGATCCCCTCCAGCCATACAACATGAGTGATGGTGATCCACACATTGGGACTGTTGTCCCTTACCCAGAGTGTGGGCTGTTTCCAAAATGAAGATCAAGTGGTGGCTCATGCTCAGAGTTCCATGACAGAGTCCTGAACCTTGATAAGGCAGTGGAAGTCACTGTTGAGGCAGACAGTGTTGGAGCCATTGATGGAACAGGATGCACAGAATGACAGAGTGTGGATTTACCTAAGAGTGACTAAAGCCAACTGTTGACTCTTTTGTTTTGTGTCCTCACCAGTCCAGCAGAATTCCATGGTGGCTCATCCGGTTGTTCCCTGCTGCAGTGTTGGCTACATCAGTACAATGGCTCCCTACTTCCTCTAGTCAGTAGCAACTACTGGAACCAGTGAGGCTCCATCAATCAGGTCATCCTAGTTCTTCCCTCACCAGCAGCAGCAGCATCACGGTGACAGACTGTGTTCTGGAAACCTAGCAAACCACCGACCCCGGTTGCAGTTGTGAGAGGAGAGATGATACCAGTGCAGATTCTGACTGCTATCTTAAAGAAAGTGATTGTTTTTTGTAAATAAACAAACAGCACCACTTGGTGCTTTGACAAGCTGTAGAGGCTGTGTGTGTGGGTGGAAGCAGCTCAGCTAAAGGACCACTCATCAAGGCAGTAGAAAAGAGGTTTCAGATGAGCCACTCAGGGAGCAAGCCAAGCACCAGAGAAAAGACTGCCCTGAAGGCAGATTCACTTTAAGGATCACTCCAGGATCAGGCCTTAGGGCACAGTGTTTGGCAGTAGGGGTGGGCAGACTGACCCACCAATAATCAGAAGCCCCCCAGATCCAATGTGGTCCGATGGACCCGGAGCAATAAGAGTCATCCTCTTATTTGTACTGAGTCCGTTGCCGCAAGTTACAACTGTTTAAAAAAAAAGCACTCACTTTCAGGCAGTACTCCCACTTTCCTCTAGATGGAGCCATCATGATCCTCTGGAGCCCAGCCAGCCAGCAGTCACCTGCTCACCACATTACAGGTCATGTAACTGGCTGGCTGGCTGGCTAGTAGTGGCATTCTCCACAAGGCGAGAGTAGTAGGAATCGGAGCAAGTAACGGGCAGCTCGTGAATGAGCGTGCACGACAGAAGCAAGGAGGAACTTGCTTCTTGTCCAGCGGCCAGCCATATCCAGCCAGACAGACAGGCTAGGCAGCCAATAGCTGAAGGCAGACTGCCTGCCTGTCAGTCGTGGCTACTGATGATGCGTGCAGTGGGTTGATCTCTGGAACAGCATTCTCCACGTTCCTCTTAGAGGAACTGCAATTTCAATGAGAATTTCGCGAAGAGCAAGCTCGTTGTGCTTGCTTTCCCATTCCAATTTGTCTCAATCTGAGACAAGTCACTTCTCTTTTACTGATTTGAGCAAATAAAACACCAGAAATGACACTGATGAGAACTTTGTGTGCCTGGGCTTGATGATAAAAGAAATAAAGCGTGTTGCTCTGCACTGAATTGAAGGAACACAACAGACTTAAAGGAAAAATATAATATCTGGGCCTGGTGGTGGGGTGATTGAAGTGTGAGAGAGAGGCATATTGGTACGGCAGAAGTCATCTGAAATGCTTCTGTTGGTGGGCCAGAGGGAGCTATAAATAAAAAAAAAACTAAAAATATAAACAAATAAGATAGGGGAAAAAAAAAGAAATATAAACTAAAAGTAAAACAGTACATCATTCTTTGTGGTACTATGTTTCTACTGAGTTTATGTAGAGGACAGGACAGGTTACATGAATTGTTATTACCTGTCTGAGAAGGAAAATCAACTTCTAATCAAAAAAACAGATACATTACAAATAAAAGTACAAAAATAAATGATAATGTACAATTATAGTAAATAAAAAGTACATTACAAATAAAAGTATTTACTACAGAAAAAAAGGAAATGCATTGAATAAGTGGATGCAGGGGGAGTGTGTGTGGCTGTGAGCTGACAGGACAAAGGAACTTGAGAACAACTGAGCGTACTAAGAAAATACATACAGGAAAAAGTTTTTTTTTTTTTTTTATAAACCTACATAACATACAGTGGTGGATGGGGAACTGTGTGTGACATCTAGCCTGTCCTAGAAGTATTTAGGAGAATAAGTGAGAGGATTAAATTAAAAAACAAGCATTTGTCAGTGCCGAATGTTGCTTGCTTGTATGTGCTGTTTAGGTATTTGGAAGTCATTGGAGTGCGAATATAGAAAATTCGCAAACTTACGAGCATGCACACTCGTAAAACAGTCATTTTTAGGAATTTTTTCACCAAATTTTCAACATAGCCATTTTAAGACCTCTGCTCATAAACAGTGTCACTGTGATTTTCTTAATGTGTCCCATACATTGATTTCGCACACCGACTGTGCCATTGTGCGCTACATGTGCAGAAACACGTTTTGGGCAGGATGTGAAAAATGACAGCTGTACTGCTCATAAGGAGGTGTGGTAAAATGGCAATGTTGAAAATCTGGAGTGAAAATATTGAAAATTCGCGAACTTATGAGCGTGCGTAGGAACTGCGTAATGCACGCCAGAAGCAGTCATTTTAGGAATTTTTTCACCAATTTTCAACATAGGCTTTTGAGAGCTTACCTTATGAACACTGGCACTGTTGTTTCATTAATCAGTCCCAAAAGGTGATTTCGTGCAGTGACAGCGAAATCACCCTTCCGGCCTGATTAACGCCATGACAGTGCAAGAATTCATGCGGAAGGGTCCCAAAAACCCCATGTTGAAAATTTGGGCCCAAAATTCCACAAAATGCCTGAGATATGCAACAAAGTTGAAAAAACCCTATTTATTCCATTATACAGCTTACCGGCATTTCCTTAGTTTGCAGTCGGCTTTGAAGAGGCAGACGTGTTCCCGGTCCACCGATGATTGTCGCCAGCCGAGATCCAGAGGTAAGTATGGGGTGGGGAGGCAGGGTTCACAGTGGGTGGTGCAGGTGGGGGCAGGGAGACTCAGAGGGACCGTTTTTTTATTACAGGGTTTTTTTAATTCAGACGACGTGGACGCTTGCCACGCTGGGTGGCTCCCAGCATGGCAGGAAAGGCTGTTTGGGTGTTGGAGCTGACGGGGATTGGCACTTCGTCAGCTATAATAAGATTATAAGATTTGCCATGCTGGGGTGGGCTCCCAGCATGGCACCTGGAAAGGTTTTTTGGGGGCCTGCAGCCGGAGCTAACGGGGATTGGGCACCCCTGGCCGGGTTATAACATTTTTGCAACACTGGGTGGGCCTCAGCGTAGCACCTGGACAGCTTTTGTGGGGGCGTGAGCTGATGGGGATTGGGCACCCCATCGGCCATACAGTGTGTGCGTGGGGGAGCACATCAGCATGCAATATGCGTGCTTGTGTGTGTGTGTGTGGGGGGGGGGAGAGCTCTGCTCACTGAAGAGGAGCTCTCCCTTTCAACTGTATGCCTCTGCATTTTGGACTGCTGTCATAGACAGCTGCAGCAGTCATTGGAGAACTGTGGCCGTGCCTGCAAAATCACTGACTGAATTGGAAGACGGGGTGCCACACCTCCGAAAACTCGGATGATGGCACTATGTTTCTTGCACATGCATGCAAGCAACATAAAAATACATAATGAAAAAGCTTTTTTTGTGTCAATAAAAAAATACAGTAGTAGAAAGGGCAATTTGTCTGTGATGCCGAGCCTGTAGTGAGTGGGCAGATGAATTTGGGAACAATTGAGTGGACTACATACATCTGTGGTTTTGCAACAGTCGAAAAATATTTCCTTGTCTGTAATAAAGAAAAATCTAGGCACTGTGGAGGAAGGGGGAGTGTGGCTGTGAGGGTGAGACCTGTACTGAGTGGGCATTGGAACTTACATAATTTTTGGCCTGCTTGAATTTGGGATTGATGGCACAAGTTTTTCAACATGTCCTAACAGACTTTGCTAATTTTTGGACTGCCTGAACCTGATGGCACACTTTTGTAGCATGCCCTATTGTAGTTGTGTAATTTTTGGATTGCCTGAACCTGATGGCACCCTTTTCAAAGCATGTCCTAATGGACTTCTGTCATTTTTGGACTGCCTGAAGTTGAGACTGATGACACAATGTTTTCAGTATGTCCTAATTTTTGGATTGCCTGAACAAGATAGCACACTTTTTTCGGCATGTATAAATTGATCTAATTTTGGCATTTTTGGATTGCCTGAATGTAGGTCTCTGTCCGCTCAGTACAGGCTCAGCCTCACAGCTACACTCCTCCTTCCACTACAGCAGCTAGATCTCTGGACTCCTAAGGACATGCGGTTATTTTTTTGGTAGGGATTCCCTAAATGTGTCATCAATTTAAGTGGGTGGGTGAGTGGAGGGGACCCCATGCCATAGAAAAGAACTGCAATGTCTCTCAGTGGAGCAGAGAAGGAACTGGTGCAACAATAACAAACTGATATCTGTTAGGAGGAAGTAGGCTGTTGGATAACTAAAATCTGCAGCTTATCCATTAGGTAGGGAAACAAGCAGACTGGGTGGGCCAAGCGGTCCTTATCTGCCATCAAATTCTGTTTCTGTTATGTTCATTGTATAGTATATAATACTAAATGGGAATGGGATTCCTCTTCTGAAGTCAGGTCAGTTTACAGTTGCAGCACTAGTACTACTGACTCAGTGACAGGAAACAGATAGAGGTCAACTGCATGGCTGCCATATTCAATTGATCAGCACATCAGTGCTATAAACTCACAGTTTTCACATCCTGAAATGCTGATTACAATTCTGTGTGTGCGTCACATATCTCAGTGTTGTTTTATGCAATTATATAGCAGATTTGCAGTTTTCATCCATTTTACAAAAGGTTCTGATTCAGATCAGAACTTATCAGAACTTTGGCCTGGAGCCTGATCCTCATAATAAGGGTCAGGACCTTTTCAGGTCTGCACAACCCTATTCAGCAGGCACAAGAATTGCCCAGAACTCAGGAAAAACATGCACGGATGTTTAGTCCCTGGACAAAATGTTGCCATCATACTGACACAGACATAATGCTACGGGGACTAAATAACACACCACAAAATGTCGTGAAGTTGATTATCTAGTGGAAAAATAGTCACTGCACATAACGCTAGCCAGACAAATTGCTTATTCCAAGCTGGTGATTGAACGCAACCGACTCAAGTCCCGATAATGCAAAACCTCCCCATAATGCAAAACCTAATGCTTTTTGGCATTATGATGCCCAAAACAAGTCTTAAAAACATTGTGGTAACATCAAAGGCAAAATCTCTTACACCACTAACAATGTCGACAAGGAAAAGCAACTTTTAATTACCAAACAAAAAGCTACAACAATAATGTTTGATGTCTTGACTACAACTGGTGGTGCTGCTAATCACTTGTTTCCTGTTTTTAATCAGCATGACAGAATGTCAGCCCATGCATCAAAAACTACTCCTTTCTTCCCCTAGGTCAGCAAGCTGCATAAGATATACCCAAAGCTTTTACTTCGTGACCCAAGAGAGCCAAGAAGGGAAGTGGACCAGAGATTCAACACTGATATCGAACGGTAATACGGATACTCTGGCAGAGCGAATGTTAATTTTGAATGGAGCAGGGACTAAAGAGGCAGCATTTAAAACAAAAAAACAGTGCTTGTCCTGCTGCTCTGAGAGCCCAAGAACCTTTGGAAGAAAACCAAACCAGAAACTCTCTACAAACACCAAGTGATAATGTGGCTACTCCCACAGAACAAACATCAACTAAGAATGGGGAAAGCAGTGTAAAATACTTTTCTTCCTTCATTGAATGGAACTAAAATTGTGAGCTGGGGGATAAGGAGAATGAACTAGACGAGGGGGTCTTTAAAAATAATGTATGAACGTATGAACATACAAATGTGCCAGCAGAAACAGACCTCCTGGTCTATCAATGTCTGCTTGATTGTGTAGCTAGCTCCCTAGGTTGCAGCTGCCTCTCCCCCTACCCCCCTTGTTCTCCCTTGGTTGTCCACTGCCTCATCCACCCTTACCCACTCTTGCTCTCTGTCCCATGCCTTCTTGAAGCAAACCACATTTTTGCTTGATATCACCCTTTCTGGTAGAGCATTCCACCTGACACCTCTCTCTCTGTGAAGTAATGCCTCCTCATTTCCCCTCTGATCGTACCCTCCTCTATCCTTAGTCCATGCCCTCTAGTATCCCTTCCATTCCTTAGTTTAAATACCCCATGCTCTCCCCCCTTGATGATTCCCTTCAAGCACCTGAAGGTTTCGATCATGTCCCCCCATCCCTCCTCTCCTCCACTGTGTACATATTCAGTTGTCCCAGCCTATTCTCATAGTTCTTTCCGTCCATTCCCTGAATCATCCTGGTCACCATCTGCTGCACTCCATCCAGCAGCTTGATATCCCACCTCAGGTATGGCCTCCAGAGCTGCACACAGTACTCCAAGTGCAGCCTGACTAGTAACCTGTAGAGGGGCAAGATCACCTCCCTGCACCTGGATGTAAACCCCCCACGCTATGCACCCCAGCATCTTGTTCACCCTCACTGCCACTTTCCTGCATTGAGCAGTGTTGTTCATGATCCCTGTTACCATTACTCCCAGGTCCTTTTCCTCCTCGGTGATCCCACATTTTACCCCCCCAGCCAATACCCACTCCTTGGGTTTTTTGCCCTGAAATGCATAACCTTGTACTTCCTTGCATTGAACCCCAGCTGCCACCTCTCCAGCCACTCTTCCAGCTTGGTTAGGTCTTTCTGTAGTTGCTTCCAGCCCTCTTCCTTGTCCACTACTGCACCCATTTTGGTGTCATCTGTGAACAGGCTTACCCTGCTCTCCACTCCTTGTGTAATGTCTGAGATGAATAGCCCAAATGGCACCGCAGCCCAGTACTGAACCCTGCTGCACCCTGCTTGTCACTGGTCTAGGCTCAGAGACATCCCCTCCACCACCACCCATTGTAGCCTACCACATAGCCAGTTTGATATCCAGCATGCCATCTTTGTCCCTACTCCCACTCTAGTCAGTTTCCCCCCTAGGTGCCCATGGGGCACTGAATCAAAGACCTTGCTGAAGTCCAAGTGGAGGACATCCACAGCATGGCCCCCATCCAGTTCCCTTGTCAGCCAGTCATAATACTGCATAAGGTTAGTTTGGCAGGATCTCCCTGAAATGAATCCATGCTGCATCCCATCCTGGAGGCCATTGTCCTCCGGAAATGCCACCAGCCTCTCTTTCAGTATCGTCTCTATAAGCTTGCCCACTATGGACATGAGGCTTACTGGCCTATAGTTCTCTGGGTCATCCCTTGGACCACTTTTGTGTATCGGCACCACATGGGCCATCCTCCAGTCCTGAGGCACATCACCCATTTCCAAGGAGATGTTAAACAGGTCCGGCAGTGGATCTGCCAGAACCTCTGCCATCTCCCACAGCACCCTGGGGTGGATACCATCTGGCCCAGATGCCTTCTCCATTTTTTGCACCCTCAGCCCCTCTGATACTGTACTACACTTGATCAGGCAATCAGTCACCTCCCCCCACACCCTCCCAGTGAAAAGTGATATTGGTCCCCTTTCTTCTGAGTGAACACTGAGCAAAAGTATTCATTCAGTACTTCCTTGTTCCTCCCTTTTCACCCACCCCCTTACCCTCAGTATACTAGCCCTGCATTTCCTTTTCTCCTGATGTATCTAAAAAGTCTCCTTTTATTCCCTGCTTAGCTGAGTTCCTTTTGCTTTTTCCCTCACCTCCTGGTCACTTCCGTAAACCATCTGGCATATTCTTCCCTCTCCTCTTCCTTCCCTGTCCTTCTAAACTTCAGGTACACCACTTTTTTCCCCCTCATCCCTTCCGTCTCCTCCTTGTTTAGCCAGCATGTTTTTTTTTGTTCTGTTCTTCTTACTCTGTTGCATGGTACAAGTTTCCATCACCTCTATGAATTCATGTTTAATTATGTTCCATTTCTGCTCCACTTCCATCCCCTGCTTTGTGCCCTCGAGTCTCCCCTTCAGAAACACCCACATTCTCCCAAATTCCACCCTTCGAAATCCACCAACCTTATTGCTGATCCCTCTGGTTCTTAGCTTATCATGATGTTAAACCACACTGTTTGGTGATCGCTGTCACCTAACAGGTCCTCTGCCCTTATTTCCTTCACTGCCTCACCATTTGATAGTACCAGGTCTAGTGTGTTCCCTAGTGTGTTCCCTAGTCTAGTGAGTCCAGCAACCAGCTGTGTCAGGAACCCTCCCAGATCGCATCCAGGCGCACCTGCTTCCTAGCGCTGGAGGTGACCGGAATGTTCCAGTCCATCCACGGCAGGTTGAAATCCACCACTATGATCACATTCCCCTTCCAACATGCCCTTGTGATTTGATCTGCTAGCTCCCTGGCCATCTTCTCTACCTGGGCTGGTGGCCCATACACCACCCCAAACCTCAATTTCCTTCCTTTGGAGTACAGGAGCTGCATTCAAATTACATCTGTACTCCTTTCCTCCCCCTCATCCCTTATACATTTGATCCTGTCCTTCACATAGATTGCCACCCCACCCCCTCCCCACCCCACAATCCTTTCTGTACAGTTTGAAACCTGGGATTGTCAGATCCCAGTCCCGGTACTGTGGCCCTTGTTTCCATGATGGCCCCAATGGCCACCCTTCCTACTGCCAGGAGCACCTGTAACTCCGCTGATTTGTTGCCTAGGCTTTTCTCATTCAATGAGACCACCCTCCATCCTGTCTCAGTCTCTTCCTTTTCCTGTTTCTTTTCCCCTCCATGCCCTCTCTGTGCAGTTTTCCCAAGACATTCTCTGCTAGCTTGGGGGGGGGGTATGCTCATTTAGTCCCTGCCTCTCTCTGGGATCCTTGCCTACCAGCTACCCTCTTGCCATCCCCCCACCCAGTTTAAATCCACTTTTGTTGCAATATAGCCCTGCAACTTCTGCTTTAAGACCCCCTTTCCCTCCCCACTCAAGTGCAGCCTATCCCCTGCATATAGTTCAGTTTTTTCCCGGGTTCCACCACAACCCCCCACTATCCCGTATCCCCTGGATTTGCACCACTCCCCTAGCCATACAGTACATTGAATTCCTTATTCTTCTCCTTCCTCTTCGTACTCACACAGGGTACTGGAAGTAACTCTGAGAAGGCTCCTGACTCGCCTACCTCCTCACACAGCATTCCCATTCCCTTGAACCTTTCCCTAACCACCTCTACAGTCTCCTCTGCCAGGTCATTCATCCCCACATGTACCACTATGTGCGGTATCCCACTGTCCCTCTTCACATGTCTTAGAATCAATTGCCCCACCCTGTCTGCCATTTGCCCCAGTATGGATTCCACCCATATGCGACTATGCTGTTCCCCTCTCCTGCCCCATCTGATCCCCTTAAGTATGGAGTCCCCCATTATCAATACACCCCTATGAGATATGTGTTTGCCTCCAGTGACCCCCCTTTCTTTCCCCATCCCCCCTTTCCCTTCCTTCTTGCTATCCTCCCCTTCCCCCCATCCACCCAGTGCTCCAGCCCCTTTGCTGCAGTGCCTGTCTCCTCTCCCTCCCCATGGCCGCCCACTGCGCAAACTCCTCTTGTTCCCTCCTCCGCCACTCTCTGTATCTCTTCCTCCTTCTCCTCCTCCTCCTCTACCAGTTTCGTTAGTAAATCAAACCTGTTTCCCACCCCCCTCTGTTCTGATTAGTGAAGTCTCTTCCCTTCTCTCTTGAGTCCTCCCTTTTCTGGTAGGCTCGACACTAGTCCATCCCTTATTGCTAGACCGCCTGTCCAGATTGCCCCCCCATGCCCCCCACACCTGACCCATCATTTCCCCCCATGAAGTGTCCTTATGTTCCTTTCATGTGGCTACTTACTTGTTCCAGACTTCCTCCTCCTTTCTCTGATCCTCTCCAGTTCCCCCCCCCCCAATCCTCTATACCTCCTCTTCTAGCTTTCTGGCGTATTGGACATCCTCCCAGCCTTCATAACATGTTCATCCATACTGCTTCCCCACATCCATTGCATCCCACAATCCTCCCCATGCTTAGCACTACCTATCCTTTCAACAAGTATAATTCAGTTTTATCACACTAAATGTACCAGTCCACCCCCGTTCCAACTTTACCTGTCCAACGCTCCAACCTCTTTCTTATCTTACGTAATCATACTAAAGCCAGAATTCAACTCATCCAACTTCAAAAGGAAGACAGAAAACAACAAAAAATCAAAAGGAGGGAGAGGCCCAATCCAATCAAATTATATTAACCTACACCAGATTGGACAATAAGGACCCACTCTCCAATTATATAAACCAATCAAACAATCTTGTTTCTTCCATATTTTTCATTTATTCTCCATTTTTTTCATTTATTTTCCAGCACAAATTGTCCTACATTTTGGAGAAATGAATACCCCTTCCTCAGGGAGCTGGTTTATACCTATTAAATTCATAATATAACTTTAATAATTTATATCAAATACAACTTAACCTTATTGTAAACTGTGACCCTTTATAAACAACATTATTCAACTCACTTTAAATTACTTTACAGGTCCATTTCTTTGTAATTATTTTTCTTGCTGCTTCTAAAAGCTGCTAAATAATAAAACATAAACTTTTTTAGTTTCCAACTGGTGTTTCACATGTGCACGACATACTTTCACCCAAAGGTTTTAAACTAACTGTTTGTTCAGCAAGAAAATGCTTATGTTCTTGTAGCATTAATTTTTTATAGTTCCTCACTCTACAACTGAAGTAGGAGAAAGAAATGTTTTTTATCCCGCTTTATGTTACAATGCCATGTAGCAATTCGTTACCACATTTCTTCAGAAAAACACTTGTATTTTTGCTAACATACTTTCCAGTTTACAGGTTACAGTCCTTCCTTGTGAAAAGCGTAGTGTTCTATGTGGGCTTTATGAGTAAGTGATTCCTAAATAATGTGCCTGAAGCTGGAATCCGGCAATGTGCACAGGCATGAGTGGCATGGTGATGTCACTCCATGCACGTGCTAGGTAGGTCAGTTACCTGCCTGGGTGCTGGACCTGCTCATAGAGCAGCACTTAAAAATAGATGTCCAGCTCTGTAGTTTAACATTTTTTTGTTCCATATTTAAAGTAAATATTTTTAAAACAGCTATGTCCCTATTAGGACACTGATCCCTAACCTACTGTATCTGGATGCATCTGGCTGCATCCACCTGATTAACTGAACTGAATCAAGATTTACCAAAGTTGACATCTTCACTTAATTGTGATAAAAGTTCTGTTGCTGAAACATCTAATCCTCCTGCTGACTGAGAGCCAGATATAAATGTCTACATTCAACCCGACTCAGAAACATAGAAACATAGACTTTGACGGCAGATAAGGACCGCTTGGCCCACCTAGTCTGCCCATTTCCCAACCTAAAGGATAAGCTGCAGATCCTATTTAACCAACAGCCTATTTCTTCATACCCCCCGCAAAAATTGCCTTCTGTCTGTTCCATGCATTCTTGAATTCTCTCACAGTTTTAGACCCCACAACCTCCTCAGGAAGGCTGTTCCATGTGTCCTCCACCCTCTCTGTGAAACAATACTTCTTCACATTGCCCCTGTGCCATCCCCCCTCTATCTTCAAATTGTGTCCCCTTGTTCTTGCACATCTCTTTTTCTGAAAGATGTGACCCTCTTGGACTTTGTTGATTCCACTGAGGTACTTAAATGTTTCTATCATGTCCCCCCCATCCCTCCTTTCCTCAAGGGTATACATATTAAGCTCCTTTAGTCTCTCCTTGAATGGCTTCTCTTGCAGACCTTACACCATTTTAGTTGCCCTCTTCTGAACTGCCTCCATCCTGTCTATGTCCTTGCAGAGATGGGGTCTCCAGAACTGGACACAGTACTCCAGATGGGGTCTCACCAACTGTCTGTACAGGGGGATAACAACTTCCTGTTTTCTGCTGGTGATGCCTCTCCCTATACATCCCAGTATCCCCCCAGCCCTCCCTACCACCTTCTCACATTGCTTGCCAACCTTAATAGAAACATAGAGAGTACCGATAGTAGGACTAGGCATATCTGGAATCAGAGGGAAATGTTGCACTGTGGTGGGTCTGGTTACTGGCTATTTTGGCCGCAGATGCGACATTTCTTCGGAAGCTGTTTGCCCGGTGACTGTTTCTCCGTGCTACATTATGCCCATGGCAATACAGCTACTCTGTTTATGTCAGCGATGATATGTCCATATGTCCAGGAAAAGAAGCAAATTCGGGGTGTTAAGGCCCTGAGGTAGAAAAGGTTGCCCATTGGGCACATTTAGTTAAAGAAAGCTACACAGGAGCAAAGACACAGTAAAGGGTATGTCAAAAAGAGCTCCATCGGAGCTAGTAGAGAAAGGTACACAAAAATTGTTTAAGCAATTAGGCATGACTGGGATGCATTGTGCTGGAACAATGGCATTCAGCATGTGAGCTAAAGCATAAGGTCGAAGTCCGAGTGCTTCAATCACCTTGGAACTGCCATTATCTTAAGATAACACACCCTCTGGAGTGCCTTATTGCACTTAGAAAAGGGGGTTATTCCTATTTACTTATAATATATAGTTTTTAAAACAAAATTTGTTATATATAGGTAACAAAAATGTAAAAATGTAATAGAAATCTGTAAAAGAAAAAAATAATCCTATTTCAACATTTTAGTTTTGTCATCTGACCAGTAGATGGTGACAATGCTACACACAAGCAGCTGCGTCTTCACCTGTCAAGTAAGGGCAGTGGCTAGGGCAGGTTATAGCTTCATAGCAGAGCTGGTGACAGTGGCAGTTACAGGAGTTGCATCAAGGCATTTAGTGGAGACTTTATGCTTGAAGGGCGATTAGTATGTAATGTGCCCAGATCAGCAGTACTCACAGACAGTCACAGCCATATATTTTTACAGAGACTGGAATTGTAGCCTGCCAGGGTGGTGAGCAGTGGGAGAGTCAGCCATGGCACGAGTTACAGTCACAGTCTTCCGCAGTCTGAAGATCCCCACTAAGGCCCTATATTGGATCACTGGTGAAGCTGATGTAACAGTCATGGTCATCAGCAGTCTGGGGATCCATGTTTAATCCTCCTTGAAGCAATGAGCTGCCAGATGAGATTATCAAGCAGCTTAAGGAGCCACAGTCAGCGACATCAGGATAGGAGACTGCCTAGATAGGCAGGAACTATTTGTCACCTAGCCACAGTCAGCGACATCAGGATAGGAGACTGCCTAGATAGGCAGGAACTATTTGTCACCTGAAAATCAACAAACTTCTCTTTGGGCAGAAAGAAGGAGTAGTGGGACTCATTAGAGTTTGAATTAAATTTATATCATGGCAGCCATGGCAGACATTTTTTTATGTGGTCATTTTAGGACACGAAAAGGAAGTGTATTGATTTATTTGGTAATGGGGTGTAGACATGTAATGGGGCTACTTCCCATGCTGTTGTGATGGGATTTTTTGCACTGGGTTCTGAGCTCCTCGTCCAATCAGGTTCCTGGATTTTCCCTACCTATTTCATAATGTATATTTATGAACTAGCCTAACTAAACTGCATGTAAAGTGACAGTGTATTTATTTCTGTAACTGTCCATGTGCACTTCATTTAAGATGATATTGCACTTGATTATAAGAGATCATCTATTCAGAACTATGTTGAGACTGCCTAGATGTTTAATGTCACTATCTGAACTTGTGTGGTGCCTCTTTCCTTGAATGAACTCTCTGATGTTTGGTATCTCCGAAAGTGAACTGCCTAAGTGTGTGGTGCCCCATTGTTACTGCCTGACATTTGGGTGCCATATACTGTATCTGAACTGCCTAATAGGGTGGTACCCTGGAGTGTCAACCTAATGTTTTTGGTGCAATCTGCATACCAGAATATTTGAAAGTGCCCATAACAAAACTGCATAACAACCTATTTGGAAGTGCCCATAACCAAACTGCCAACCAGCCTATTTGAAATGGCCCATAACTGAGGGGGTGTGGCTGGGTACTCACAAGATGTCTAATTCTTTTTCTCTCTAAACTCCTAAACAACACTCAACACAATCTGTTTTATGCTTACAACTCTAGTGCAGTAAACATCTTCAAGTTTGATGGGAATTCCATCACTGAACCGCCCCCCCAGAAATTAAACAACTACTGCTAGGGGGCCGTGGCTTGGACCCAATGGCAATGGCAGCTTAGGACTTTTGCTCTGCCCCTACCTGGCACCTAATTGTCTACAGTCCTCAGTAATGCCAGACTGAAATGTTTCTGTAGCAGCTGGAAAATCCCTTCCTACCTCTGCAGCTACCATCCTGATTTATAGTGCCAGCAATTGAGAGCCGCATAGCCGGGGTAGCCCGCACAAGCCTAAGTGTCGGAGTACCAGTTCACCCATTGAGACACCTGCTGATTCCTTTGCACCTGAGTGTGAGCTGTCAGGTCACGATCTCCATTGGTCGCGGGCACCTCTCAGTGGATCACCGTCTACTTCCTTATAGTGTCTAAAAATTGGTGCTGCACAGGTGGGATGACCAGTAAACAAGGGCCTAGTTCGAGCAGCATCCAACCCCCTCCCCAACCAGGCTCAGCTGGGGGATGCTGTCTCCCACATCACTAAAATGCTGGAGACCCTGCTAACACGGGTAGATGGCATTGGGGCATACCTGGTGGGGAACGTGCAGATGTACGTGTAACCCCCTTGCAAATGGGGGTTCCTGAAAGCTTTCTCCGAGCTCGTTTCCATGCTCCATGCCTGGTTGGAGATCGGTATAAAGCTGTTTAAATGGGTAGCCAGTGAGCGCTTTTAAAGCCTCCGTAAGCTGTCTCTTTAAGGGCTGCCTGTTGCAGTCGTAATTAACTGAAATGGGGGGGTGTGGTTGTATGCCTGAGTCCCACCTGGGACGCTGAAAAATAGCTCCTTTCTGCCATCGCTAGTGGTGCAGAGGGAACTCTGCTGGAGGATGTGATTGTTTGCTTAAAATAATGTAAAATAATAATGATAATGTAGTTGTTCTAACCTGCCTTCCTTTGCAGTAAAGACTGTTTCGATTGTCTCCTCCATTTTGGTCCAGAACTGCTGAATTGGGCCAATCAGTACCTCGGGACTCTGGAGAGCTGTCTGACCAATAGAGGAACTGCTTGTAAGTTGGGAAAGGCATTATGGGATATGGAGCTTTTTTGCACCACTGAGGGGCAAACATTGGTTGACTGACAGGTATGCCAGCCAATAGAATGGGGTAGCGCCCGAATTGTAAGGAGAGCCCCATGCTGAGAAGGGGCAGATGCATTGTGGCTGAGGAGAAGAGAGGAGCTCTGTGCTTCTGCGCTGGAGTATTGTTCGCGCGGGAAGCGTGTGAAGGCCTGAGGAGGCTGTTTCTTGCCTTTTGAGAATTCGGACTAAATCCGCCGGCATGCGGTTGGAGGAGGCTGGTGCCAGCCCAGCTACCTACCAGGCTCAACCTGAGAGGACTGGAGAATCTGCTGAATCGCGCTCAGTCCACCCATGATGTTGAAGCTGCCGTTTACTGCCCGAGACTGCTGCAAGTTTGTGTGGGGCCGAGAAGTAGCTGCCTGGTATGGTACCCCTCTGTTGTTTGCCATATGAATGTGTGAGGAGGCTGGTGAAATTCAGGCTCAGCCCTGCCAGGGGTGAAGGAACCATTATTTGCTGGAGTTGTGAGTGCTGAACCAGGGTAGCTCCCGGCCAAGCATGTAAAGAGTGGTTTCAAGTTGTACTGTTATGCTGCTGACTGCTTAATTGAACTGTCTTCCCATTCTGACTTTCTCAGGATTGCAACACTATCTGTGTCAAGGGCCCCAACCAGCTGCCACGGTGGACTAGCCATTAGGGCTTGGGTACCCAGGGACAGTAAATGTTAGGTCCAGGCCTGTGCACAGAGCCCTAGGTAGATAATTATAGTGACAAGCAAATCAACTTGATTTTCCCCCCTTTCCTTGTTATTTGCCCCTCTAATAAATCAGACTTTTTGTGTTGTAACGACACCCTGGCTGGTTTGTGCATCCCTGGTGAACTGCTGTACAATGACTGTGATATAACTGTACCTTACTTTACAGGGGGTCCCCAGAGTGAGCTGAGAGATACTACCGGGGGGGGGTAAGTGTACTGGTGAAAAGAATTGTTGGTACCCAGCGTGAGCCACTAGTGGGACAAAAGGGGGGTTGCAGTAACCCAGAGGGCTGTAACCGAGGCAATCTCGACAGTATTAACCCCGACCTCTGGGTGGAGGCACCTGCCACCGGATCTGGGCCCCTCACCCTGTCTCAGTAGAGGCAGGCAGGGGTAGTAGCCCTAAAGGTAGCACCCCCTGGAGGTTACATACATCACCTGGAAGACAAACAAAATGTGTTAGAGCACAGAACTGAGGAGCTTGAGAGACAGCACATCATGGTATGGCGGCACCTCATGGAGCATGAGGCAAAGCTCCTCCAAACTCTGTCATAGGGCTGAAGACCAGGAGAACAGGAGCAGGAGGAACAACTTAAGGATCCTGGGGGTCACGGAAGGGGCCAAAGGTTCCAATATGGAACGTTTTCTAAATGAGTGGTTGCCCCAATTGCTGGGGGAGAGATGGAGAGAGCCAATCGGCGTGGAATAAGCCTACAGGGTAGCCAGCAAGCTGGAGGGCTCTACCACCCCCAGAACCATCATAGCATACCTGCTGGAGTATTCTATGAAGGAGAGGCTGCTCCATGCAGCTAGGGACATTGGAGAGCTTACATGGAGGGGAGATACTATCTCTTTTTATAGTGACTTCTCGCAGGAGGTAGCTGCTAGGAGGAGAGTTTTCTGGCCCCTTAAGAAAATCTTGCTAGCAAATTTGTTTCAATATCAGTTCAAAATACTTACTGAGTTACAAATCTTCAAGGTTGGAAAGGCCTTTCTGGCAGAATATCCATGGGACACTGAAGCATGGCTTAACAACCAATGGCCAGGCCTCCTATCCCAGACTACATCTCCCAGACACCTCTGGATCCTTGGGGATCGTGTCGACAAGAGAACTGAAAGGCATGTGAAATGGTTCCCAGATGACAATAAACACAGTCGGACTGGCCTTGCTGGTAAGACATCCCCCAGGGCCCCCCCCCACAAGATTTCAGGAAACCCAGAGATTGGGAAGGTCAGCCTTCTGATAACCCCTTACCTCCTGCTAAACAGCCCATGGCAGCTCAGGAGACAACAGGGAGACAGGACCGCTCTAAGCATTCCCCAACCAACAATGCCACCACTCCAGAAGCCCTGGCCCCCTAACCTCTGACAAACTTTTAACCTCTCCCCGCTAAGCTCCCCCGGGCAGAAGTAATCATGCCAGTAGAGTGTGAAAACCGTGATCCACAGGAGGTTGAATTATGCGAGCCCATGGACGACGTCTCCCTGCTGGATTGGGCCGCTACAGTGGAAGAGACCAAAGAGAAACTGGCATCGGCAGCTGGCATACTCAAGCCTGGGGCCAAGTCATTTGCAGAAGCTCTGGCTGCTTCCCCACGGCCTTTCAGGACTGAAAGTAAACGTCCGGAAGACCTTGGTGCACCTGGGAAGAATGGATGACCTCCTGTACTTTTAATCCATGGCTAAGATTTCTGCTCTATTGTTGTGATTTTTCAGTTGTTCTCTCCCTGTTCTGAGTGTTCTTGACTTGTAATGGGTGGCACACTAGATGGACTAATCCAGCTATTTCACCCATCACACAGATGGCTTCTTTCTGTGTACTCCACTGATCCTCGGTTGAACGTCCACTCACCCCGGCACCCTCCCTCATCCTCTCCTTTTCAGGACCCTAGGGACAGGGGGTGCATACTGAGTCAAGATAAGGGGGGTGCCTCCCCCCCACTGAGATGGCGCACAGCTTTACAAAGGAACCCCTTGGTGGGGGTTTCAGCTACTTATACCCTCCCCCCCATCCTCCCCACTCACACTGAAGTGCCTGTTGTTTACCTGGGGGTATCTCCGTTGCATGGGATGGGTATCAAAGCTATTTGACACCCAAGCAGGGCACCTTAGCTACCCTGGTACTGATCACCCCCCTCTCATATTTTTACTTGGTTCCACTAAGCGGCATAGAGAAGGCCCCCCCCTTGGTCATGAGAAGGGATCTCCCCTTCCCCTCCCACAAGCTGTTACTAGTTTACATGCCACCTAATGGCTATATGCCATCAAGGCTATCTGGATCCTCTGGACCACTGTTCCTGCTGGATTCTGAGGCCAGGTTGGGGCAGGTCGCCCAGCTTGTGGAGACCTTCCCCCCATTATTGGTGCCTGAATCAGTGTGGCCAGGAGACCTGCGAGGCTCCATTGCATGCTTACTTCAGCGCCATTAGAATTGGTACAGTTTTTTGTGTGTTGCTGTTGTTATATTTATTTTATTATGTGCATTGTTTTCTCTTCTGAAATAACATATAGTATAACTGTTCTTGTTATCTGGCCAGTTTTCTATTCGGTGTCAACTGCTGCAGCTCTTTTTTTTTTTTTCAATTGTTTTACCAGGTGAGACACACTAAGCTGAAAGCTTTTTTACAGGTGCAACCTGGGAGCACAGGAAAGTTAAGTGACTTGCTCAGGGTCACACAGTATGTGCAGGTGGGGGCTGTGGGATTCAAACCAAGGTCTCCAGATTTGCAGCTCAGAGCCTTAAACCACTGCGCTATACTGCCTCCCATCTTAACAACCTGTGTTCCATCTTCGCTCCTCCTCTCCATCTCCTCTAAGGTTCGGGACCCTGCTTTCTGAGCCAGCAACCAGGTGACATTCTCTCCTTCCTGCTCTCAGTCTTTTGTTCTCCTCACTGGTGAGTACTCTCTCTTTTTCGTCTCTCACTTAGTGGGTAACAATGGCTAGCAAGCCCCCCTGTGGATTACAGTTGGAAGTACGTCTCCTGGAATGTCAAAGGGGTTAATCATCCTGCTAAACACATTATGTTGCTACAGTTCTTGAACTCTCTGGGAGCTGATATAGCCTGCTCCATGAGATGCACCAAACTACTAGGACTGTTCAATGGCTCAAAAAGTTGTGGGTAGGATCCATAATTGCTAGCTGTGCCTCGCACAGATCCAGAGGGGTGTCCATACTGCTGCGCAAAACCTCACCCTGGGTGGTTGAAGACAAGTGTATAGATTCCCAGGTGAGGTGGGTTGTGGTCTGACTTTCCTGTCCAGGGGGAAGGGTGTTACTAGCTAATATATAAGACCATAGCAATGATTCAGGGGAGTTCTACCCAGATATCAGCCAGGCCTTTACCACCCTGACGGACGGGTTCTCGGACATTCCGATACTGATAGGGTGGTGACTATAACCTGGTCCTAGACATCTTCTTGACAAGTCCCTCCCCACCCCTCAGACCCACCCCAAGGACCTGGCTGGCCTCACTGAACTTATGTCAGAATGGGGCCTGTCCGATCCTTGGAGGAAGGATAATCTGCAAGGGCGGGATTACTCCTTCTATTCAGTGGTCCACCACACCCATAGTAGGTTAGACTTTTGGTTGGCCAACCAGCTGGCCATGCCGGGGGTCTCAGAAGCCTCCATTGGGAGCATTATTATATCCAATCATGCCCCTGTGTTTATCTTGTTCTGCCCTCCAGGTCAGGGGGCACCTTCCACGAGATGGAGGTGCAATCCCTTGCTGCTGTAAGATCAAGAGTTTCAGGCCTTTTTAAAGTAAGAGGCTCACACCTACTTTTCTCTTAACACTTTGGATGAAGTTTCAGCATCCATGATCTGGGAGGCCTTCAAAGCTGTCATCAGAGGGAGAATTATCTCCTACACAGCAGATAAGAACAAGGCCCTGGCAGAGTCAGTGCACCAGCTCCAAGCAGAACTTACAACCCTGGAGGGGCAATTCAAAGCCTCTGCACAGCAATCAGTCAACTCCTCCCTTCTCCCTGCTATTTTAGGCCTGAAATATCAGATAAATTCATTGTTAAGTAGGAAGGCAGAGTGGCAGCTCCTCTGCTCCAAACAAAATTCATGGGAAGGGGGATAAAAGGGGCAGGCTGCTAGCTTACCACTTACGTAAGTAGCAAGCCTCATCTAGAATCTCTGTGCATAGGAATAAGGAGGGGAAAGGTGGTCTTTGTGCCCAAAGACATCAATGAGACGATGCGCCTTTTCTGTCAGGCTCTCTACCGGACCCGCTCCAAGGGCTCACCTGAGGGGCTTTCTGAGTGCCTATCAGAGTTCTGCCATGGGGTCTGTCTCCCCAAACTTCCACAAGCAGCCTATAGTAGCCTGGATGTCCCCATCACCCTGGGGGAACTTCAGACTGCTGTTTTGCAAATGGTGAAGGGCAAAGCCCCAGGACCGGATGGCATGACTGTGGAGCTCTGTCGACTCCTCAAGACTGACATTACAATTCCTTTGCTGCGGGCCTTGCAGGAGGCTCACAGCAAGGATTCACTCCCACCTACCATGTGGGAAGTGCTCGTAACATTAATCCCCAAGAAGTCCTCTGATGCACTGGACTGTGCCAATTTCTGGCCCATTTCACTGCTTTCAGTGGACACGAGGTTGGTGGCCAAGGTTCTGGTGAACAGGTTGACCCAGGTTCTTCCTACATTAATCTATCCCTTGCAGTCTGGCTTCTCAAAGGGCAAGTCTGGGGCAGACAATCTGCACCTAGTTCTCAACCTAAAATGGCTGGCACTTCACTCCTTGACCACCATAGCAGCCCTTGCAATTGATTTCTCTAAGGCCTTCAACTCATTGGAGTGGGACTATCTTCATAGTGTTTTCAGGCTCTATGGCTTTGGTACCCACTTCCTTTCCTGGGTCTCCTCACTATATCACCTACCAACAGCCAAGATCCTCACCAATTGGGATATCTCCTCTCCCTTTTCTCTGCAGAAGGGCAGCAGGCAAGGATGTCTCCTCTCTCCTCTCCTGTTTCTCATAGCTCTAAACCCCCTGATCAGGAGGCTTCTGGATACCCCTGGCATTCCTGGGATCCCCGTCAAAGGTTGGAGTTTCCCGGTCATCACCTATGCAGATGATATGTTGCTCACGCTGCCCAACCCAGATCTCTCCCTCTCTATTGTGCTGCCGGTATTACAAGAGTTTGCCTCTCTCTCTGGCTTGTTGGTTAATCAGAAGAAAACAATCCTTTCCCCGCTGAATCCAAGGTGTAGCAGGAACTGCCTAGCAGGCTCGGACATTACCTGGGCCCCTCAGGGTTTCTCATACCTATGTATTTTCATTTCCTCTGCATGGAAGGATCTTGAAAAGACCAATTTCTCCCCTCTTCTCTTGGCTTTGACAGCTAAGGTTCAGTGTTGGCGTAAACTTCAGTTGTCCCTGAAGGGTAAAGTGGAGGCAGTGCGCATGTTTGTACTTCTGAGAGTCTCCTACCTTCTGAATAGTCTTCTGGTCCCCCATTCCATAACCTGTTTTCCTCCCTGGACAAGCTCATATCCTTTTTCTTGTGGAAAGGTAAAGCAGCACACTGGAGGTATTCAAAATTAAGGGTGCACTGGTCTAGAGGTGGGCTAGGGCTCTGTTGGTTGGCAGGTTACCATTTGGCCTTTTGTATGGCACAATCCACCGCTTGGTCACCCCGGCTTCTCCTTCTCCTCTCCTCCCCCCCCGCAATGGGTTATCCTGGAATCTGCCCTTGGGCCAGACAACTCTCTCTTCTCTCTGCAAGTTGGCAAAAAGGCCCCTGGTAATCAGCCCACCCCAATCATGGCTGAGACTTGCAGAGCATGACGACAGGCTATGGCCATCACTGGCACCCTAAATACTGCCTGCTTCCCCCTGATACTGTACGCTCCCCTCTGGAACAACAGGCTAGTTACGGTGGACCACAAACCCCTCTCTTGGTCCCAGTGGGTGGCAAAAGGGGTTTGTATTGTGGGGGATCATCTCCTCCCTGATAATAAAACCTTAATGTCCTTTGACCAGCTGCAAGAATGCTTTGATTTGAAGGCTCAGGAATTCTGGAGTTATCTTCAGATAAGAAGAGCAGTCAGCCCCCTTCTGTCTGGGCACACTAATGAGGGTGGGTGGGGCTGTCTTGCCACACTCTACAAACCAAGACTGGGTCAGGGACTCATGGGAGTTATTTACAAGGTGCTGAGAGACTCACAGCCAGACACCACCTCCAAATGCAGGTTGGCATGGGAGGATGAGCTCCAGCATCCTCTCCCTCAGGAACAGTGGTTTGCCTGTTTGAGGGCAGCACATGGAGCATATGAAGATGCCAAGAGCCAGCTGATACAGCTGAAGATTCTTCTTAGATGGTATAGGATGCCAGCTATGCTTTTTTGAGCTCAAGGTGCTGGGCCATGACAGGTGCTGGAGGTGCCAAGTCTCTGCAGCGCATCTGTTTCATATCATTTGGACATGCCCCACTCTTAACAAATTCTGGCACACTGTGCTAGATGATTGTTCTAAGATTGTGGGTAAGAGGATCTTGCATTCTCATGATTTTCTTCTATTGGGGGATGCATCAATATTAGACTCCTTACCCATACGGCACAAAATGTGGGTCCTTGCTGTGGATATGGAAGCTAAGAGGGCTATCTTGATAAGATGGAGACAACCCCCCCAAACTCTTGGTGAGCAGTTGTGGCCAGATTACTCATCTTTGAGATACTCACAGCAACATGGAGGGGACAACTCCCCAGATACCACAAGTAATGGGATGCATACCTGCACTCTCACATCTGTACAGTCCCACCTCCATCTCTCGGTAATCTCTCAGTAGGTTGACCCCCTCCCATTACCTATGCAAGATGTGAAGTTTTCACCTTTCATATGAGTATCTCTCTTCTGTGTCCTCATTTTCTTTTCTGACCCCCTCTAGTCCCCACTTCATGAACCAGTTTGCTGACCAACGGAGTCATAGGGGGAGTCCTGATGGATGTAGGTCTGTCACACCCTAGTATTTACTTTGCTGTCACTTAGATCCTCTAAGTCTTTTTCTATATGAAATCCCTAGCTGCAGTTAAGCGGCCACCAGCTGGACTTTACTGAGCAATGTAAATCTGTCCTTTTCTCTCTTATTTGGACATGGTACCATGACTAGTGCCACATGTCAGTTGTTGCACCAATTGTTGGATATTTGTGCTTATGTCACCTGTTGCTGTTATCCAGGCTGTATCAAAAAGATAAAATTTAATACAATTGTTCATGTTTAAAAAAAAACATCTGTTGCCAATCTGCTGGAACAGGAAAAATATAAAGTATTTGGGGGTTATGGATACCAAATCGCTTGAGCAGATAGATATTCTGAATTATGAACCTCTGATGCAGGTTATAACAGACGACCTCATACGTTGGTCCACTTTGCCTCTCTTCTTCTTTCATCAACTTGAGATAATTCAAATTAATGTATTGTCAAGAATTTTATTTTTCCTTCAAATTCTTCCTCTTATGCCTCCCTCAGCTTATATTCAGGGGCATCTGGTCATAATCGCACAACCGGAATAGCGTGCATTTAAATAGCGCATACATATTGGTGTGAGTAAAAAGACACTGTAGAATAATGTTGCATCATACATAATAGCACATTACCCGTCAAGCCGGTCAAACTTTTCACAATTCCTGACCAATTGCCAAAAATTGCAAAGTCACCTGACCAATTGCCGTGGTTACTTACTTCCTTAAGTAGGTTGTGCTATAGGGTCAGTTAAGTAGTCCAGTATTATGGAGACTGTAAAGTTTATAAAGAGTCAGAAGGGAGAAAAAATTGCCATTCTTGATGGCTTTCTATATCTCAGAGAGACAGTGACTTCAAGCAAGTCATACTTTAAATGCTTAGAGTATGACAAGGGGCATTGCGTAGCAAGGCTGCATATTAATGGGGAGACCATGCTCAAGAAAATCGGTGAGCACAACCATGTCCATGACCCAACAGTGGTGGCAGGCAGAGCAGCTAGCAGTAATGAAATAACACACCAGATAGTAGCTGGTGGTATAGCAGAACTCTAATCCTCTGTTTCTTCACAGCTACCTGCAATGTCATTATTGAAGCGTGTGGTGTGGCCTACTCACAGGGATGCTGCTTGTCCTCCACCAGAACCAGCAGATGCTGCCACTCTGGTACTTCCACAGGATCTTTGTCTGACGATGCAGAAAGAAAAGTTTCTGCTGTATGATTCAGGTGCATCTCAGGACCATGTTCTGCTGTTTTCTACCTATCATGATGTACAACACCTCTAAAACAACTCACTCATTCGCTGATGGAACTTTCAAATCCTGTCCTCACATTTTCCAGCAGTTATATACTATTCATGCAGTACACAACAGCATGGTGGTACCACTAGTTTACATTCTCATGGGAAACAGAACAGCTGCCACTTATGGAAAAGTGTTTACAGAGCTACACACCTTTGCTCCACACTCCATCCACAGTCAATTATGGTCAACTACAAGATGGCAGCAATAAAAGCTTTTAAACTAGCCTTCACAGATGCACAAATTTGTGGCTGCTTTTTCCATATGTGTCAGTCCCAATGGCAAAAAATACAGGAGCAGCCAGATGTGGGTGCACAGTATGTGTCTGATCCGAACTTCCCACTCAATCTACGACTTTTGCCTGCACTTGCTTATGTCCCTGTTGCTGATGTCATAGTGGCCTTTGAGAAGCTTGTTAACGCCTCATTCTATCTTGAGTATGGAGAACTGTTATCTAATCTGATAGACTATTTTGAAGATACTTAGTTGAGGCGACCACTGGGTAGGGGAGGCCATAGAAGACCAATGTTTCCTATCCAATTATGGAATTGCGTTGATGCAGTGCTACATGACATACCACAAACAACAAATGCTGTTGAGGCCTGGCACTGCAAATTCAATCATTTCATTGGTGCACACTATCCATCTATCTGGCGATTCATTCAAGTACTCAAAAAAGAACAGCACTACAGCAGCGTTCAGATGGAACAGCAACTAGCTGGTACAGTTGCTACTGCCACCAAAAAAAAATATAAGGACTCAACAAAGAGAATTGCAGCAATTGCAGCAGAGTACCATATGTACTCCAAGGAAGAGTACCTACGTGGCATAGCTTACAATTTTCAATTGCAGGCTTAATAAAAAATTGAAAAAAAACAGCAAAATTTTAACAAATCTTCAATAAAGATAATATTTTAAACTGTGGCACAGTGCTGCGCTGTGTGTACAAGCATTCACACACAACGATCCACAACACCAACAACAACAATACCTCGCTTGATGTATAAAAATGCCAAAAGATCCATAAATTCAATCCGGTGATGGGTGGTGAAATCAGTTTATCATGAATCCTCATAATCCATAGGTTAAATGCCATAAAATCCAAAACGTGTGAAATCTGTAGAACAGTAGATCAAGAGATCAGTATGGTGACCTAGGAACTAAACATGTCCACTGGGGGGACACAATTAACTGTAGGACAACAGTGTGCACCAGTAATCTAGTCTCATGCTGGAAGGACAACAATGTACTGCAGCTACTTTGTTACTAGCTTTTTCTGTTTTGGGACATGCTGAGAAGGTAACGCACGATATTAGAAACACGCTATTTTGTTCACGCTATTGTGTACCGCGCTATAAAAGTGGCGCGATTTTTACTATATCTCATATTCAGGACTGGCAAAGACTATTTCTCTGCTTTCTCTGGAGAGGAAAAAAACCCAGAATCTGAGCAGACATTCTTTATTTGGGGGTATTGGTTTTCCCAGCTTTCTGTGATATGCCGAGGCCTGTCTTTTCCGTATTTTCTGTTACTGGTCTAGCCCCTATTATTGTTCCCATTGGAAATATATTGAATTTGCTCTCAATGACTTATATGATGTGTGGAGGGTGTTATTTGCTTCCCCTCCAAGCTATTTCCCTCTCTCTTACATTTTTTTCTTCTCTGGAGCGGTATTATGACTATGGCACACACTTCAGACTTGCTTTCATCAGCATGAATGAATATACAGTATCTTTCAGTGTTAGCATTGGAGCAACAGAACCCTCTTAATAATTCTGATAATTTCCTCTGTCACTGGGCTCTGAAACGGCTAGTTTATTATCATTAGATTATAGATACTTCTGGTTATCTCTCTTTTGTCGAACTGCAAGCACGATATGAACTTCCACACATAGACCATTAGAGATACTTCCAGCTTTGTTCTTACCTCAGTACTACAGTTACACGTAGAAGAGATCATTTTTAAGATTTCTCCTTTCACTTTGTTCTTTGTTTCAATTCAAAAGGGAACTGTTACTGAACACCTTATAGGTACTCTCTAGTGTCATTTATGCTCCTTGTTGCCAAATTCAGTCTATCCTAACTAAATGGAACAAGGAATTAAATATGACTTGAAGTCTTGAGGGGTTGGAGAAATATGCCTTGACCACATATATCCTTACTGATACCCTGTATTTAAAGGAATTTGCTAGAAAGTGCAAATCCTATTTCTTTCTAACTCCGGCATGGGTTGAGCGGTATAAAGATTCTTCAGAAGGAAGTTGCTGGAGGCTTTGTGGAGAGGCCATGGTGGACCATGTCCATATTTTTTGGACTTCTCCCAGCATTCAGCAATATTGGGCAACAGTCTCTCCAGTGACTGCTCAGTTATTTGATTCTGGCCTCTCCTTAACACCCTTATTGGTTCTGCTACATTTCCCAGAAGAAATGCTTGCAAATGTAGGAGCCTCAAATCAGCATTAAATGCAGTTCCAGACAGGTAGTTCAGTTTTGATGCTTTTTTATTTTCTGTCCCCTACGTTTCACTCCAATAAAGCTTGCTCATGGGGAATTGCAGCTGATAAAACAATAATAAACAGCATTTATTTTTATTTAGTTTTTGTTGACCGGGTAAGTGCACTAGACAATTCCTGCCTATTTTCAGGCACGACCCGGGGGAGTGGGATACAGATGAATGCCAACTGACCTTGAACCAGATTAAGCTGTAAACATAGTTTGTCTCTTTATTTAATGTACATCTCTCAATATATATCTCTATCAATTTGTATTGAATTATGTGGAAATTTCATTACCAAATCCACTGAAAATATCTTTTATATTCTTCTTCATCTATGTGATACATCATTTCTTTATATAGACCATAGCTGCCTGTGAACATACAACATTTTTTAAGGTTGTTCAGCACCTTATATTTCCATATTCCACCCTTAACCAACACCATGTGCTCCACAGCAAAAATCTTGCTGCTTAGGTCTAAACCTAAATCCCCTTAACAAAATTGTTTTGTCTCACCAAAAAAGGTTTCAGCATTTTTATTCAGTAGTCCAATTTTCTTATTTTCCCTTGAGCTTCACACCTAGCATAATGCTCTGCAAAATTTGCTCTATTCCACCGCCAACCTGCTCACCTTGGAAGAGCGCATGTGCTACCAAACCTGCTTACTTGCCAAAAAATCCCTGCTACGACTCTTCCCCCCCAGAGGTCACTGCATCCCTACGGCTTGCATCCCCATCCATTGCCACCCATAGCTCAGTTAAGGCCACCTTTCTGGTGCCCCATATCAAGACCTCCCTAGCCTGAAGGTCCTTTCACTACTGCGCCCCCCCATGGTTTAACCTCCTCCCATTCTCTGTCACTAAGTCTACCAAAATTGGTCCCTTTAAAGTCACTCTCTGTGACCACCTCTTTGGTGCCTGAAGCTGTAGTTGCCCTTAATCAACCTAATGTCAGGGTCCCTCCCTGTTTCTTGCTCATAGCCTTGACAATGTCCATTGGACTGCTTCCCTCCCCCTTTTTTTTCTCTCTTTTCCTCACCCCTGTTCCTCTCCACCCTTCCACTTAGATATTTCCCCAGTACAACCAGGGTTGTGACTTCTACTATTGTTATACTTTATACGACTGCTATTTACTGCATGCAACTTTATCACGTAAACCACTGTTATATTGTGTTCTTTTTATTATCTGTATTGCACCTGTATGTTGCTACTGTTGTATCTCACACTGTAACCATGTCTACCCTCCCTGCGATGAAGTGCCTTTGTAAATGAGTCCCTGACTCAAAGATTGTAAATCCAACTTTCAAAAATAAATAAATAAAAAAATATTGTAAACAGTTTCAGTTCCACTGCCCACTCATTGTGCATGCCTGCTCATTTACTTAAATTGTATTTGCATACCTTATTTGCTGTTTTTGTAATTTAAAATAATCCTCTAAGGACGCCGAAAATGCTACTGCTCTAAGACAACGCCTATCATCTCGAGTCCATTTGTGTTGAACCATAGGAATAATGTATCACTTCCTGCATTTCTTGCGGTGGGAGAATGTTGCTTAGCAATGATGCACATTGCCAAGACAGAGACAACTCTTCACAAATGGGCTCTAAATCTGCTGAGAGCACATGTGTGTTGATCAAAATGACTTACTAAATCATTTCTAGCATCTCAATGAAATCAACCAGGGTGTCAGTGAGACTCCATGTCTCATTCTTTTCACATTCTGTCCCTATACATACCTATCTTCACATTTACACATACAACCCTTCATTTCAAAGAGAATCAATAGGGAATTATTGATTTTGGGGGTTGAGGTGGTTTCAGTAGGAAAGAGGAAAATATCCCTAGATAAACATTCTTTAAGTATCAATGATTGCTATACTCAGTCTATGTGGACCACAGTGGGCTCAGGGAGGGTGAGGGTGGTGGAACAGAGGCGCATCCCTCCCATTGTACCTCTCCACAATCCCTATGCCATTCTGGCAAAGTGTGGTTCCTCTATGGAGGCACCCACAGTGGAGACCAAGGAGGATGCTGGGAACCTCCACAAAGGAGACCCACAGGAGGGTGGCAGGGGACCCTGCAGGGTAAGGAAACAACTCCTGGTGGGGGACTCCATTGTTAGGAAGGTAGAACTGGGGGAGGAAGGGGAGAGGGAGGTAAGGTGCCTGCCTGGCGCCATGGCTTGCAGGAACAGGAAGTGAATCCTCAGGATTGCTGGAGCAGCTGCACAGGGGAAGGAGCTGGATGTCATTGTCCACCTAGGGACAAATGACCTGGCTAAGAAAGGGATTAGAGAAGTGCAGGAAGAGTTTGTGGAATTGGGGAGGGGCCTTAGTCAAGTAGCAGGCACAGTAACCTTCTCGGAGGTGCTACCCATCTATGGCATAGGAGAGGCTAGGGTGTTCCGCACCATGGGATTCAATCAGTGGTTGAAAAACTGGTTGGAGCTCAGGGATTTGGCTTCACTGGGACTGGGGTCCACCTGGAGTGATGCAAGCCTATACTGGCATGATGGGCTGCATCTGTCCGGGAGGGGAACCAGGATCCTAGGTGGTAGGTTTAATGCTTCATTGGCAAGCTTTAAACTAGCCAAGGGGAGGCACTGGAAAGGAGCAGGAAAATCCTAGCCCCCAAATAATCACAGTAGTAAGGCAAACACCAACATAGAGGTGTCGATAGAGAGAAGGGTAGGGTAAATGAAGAAAGTGACAAAGGCAAGAAGGACAGGGATGGGGCAAAGGGAGTAAGGCCATCAGGAAATGGAGGGTATGAGTACCAATGCCCATAGTCTGGGCAACAAGCTCCTGAGCTGATGGCCTTAATGGAAGAGGGATGCCTGGATATCGTAGCAGTCACAGAAACATGGTACACAGAGAACCTATGACTGATGTTAACATACCAGGGTACATAACCTACAGGAGAGGCAGGCAGGGGAGAAGAGGGTGAGGAGAGTCTCTATGTAAAGGAAGGGATAAAAGCAACTGAACAAAAGAGTAAACAGGAGGAGAGGAGGCACTGTGGGTCACCTTGGAGACTGGAAAGGCACCACAATCTGCACAGGAGTTAGTACAGACCCCATGTCAGGGGAAGGAATGGACAAGGATATGATAGAAGGCATTCTTAGAATGGTAGAGAAAGGAGATACTGTTGATGGGAGACCTGAATATGCCAGATGTTAACTGGAGCACATTTGCTGCAGCCACATCCAAGAGCAGGGCCATTCTTGATGCCCTACAGGTGGCAGGCATTAGACAGCTAGTTTTGGAACCCACTGTGAGGGAGCAATCTTAGACCCCATACTTTCAAACGGGGCAGTGAGAGGATCTCAGATCTAGAAGTGGGTTGCCATCTGGGGACAAGTGACCATCAAACAGTGTGGTTCACGTTGAACTCAGCTACAGAGTCAAGCCATACAAAAAGTGAGGGTACTGGACTTTAGGAGGGCTGACTTTGGCAAGATGGGAGAGTGCCTCAGAAAAGCACTAGCAAACAGGCTAGAAGGAGGGTGGAGCAACAATGGGGAATTATCAAAACTGCCATCACAGAGGCAACAAGCCTTTGTGAAGCAAATGAACAAATCAAAATGAAAGAAAAAGCCACTATGGTTCTCAAAAGAGGTGGCTGTGAAAGCCAGGAAGAAAAGATAGCATTCTGGAAGTATAAGGAAACACAGAAGGAGCAGGACAGAGAGCTGTACCAGTTAAGGCAGAAGGAAGCAGGAGGGAAGTCAGAATAGCAAAGGCCCAAACCGAGGAAAGATAGCCAACTCAGTTAAGAAGGGGATAAAACCTTTATAGGTACATCAGCGAGTGTAGAAAGACAAAGGGAGGGATAGTGAGGCTGAATAGAATGAACAGTGGGTGGGCAGAGGGGGATAGTGAAAAAGCAGGAATACTGAACAAATATTTCTGCTCAGTATTCACAAAAGAGGAGGGGGAAGTGCCTAATTCAATTAACAGAAGCACTCTTGATAGGGGGGTCGATCCCAGTCCTTTCACAGAAGAAAGGGTTCTGCAAGAACTCCTAAAACTGAAGATGAACAAAGCAATGGGTCCTGATGGAATTCACCCCAGAATTCTAAAAGAATTAAGGGAGGAACTAGTGAAACCACTGGCTACTCTTTTTAATAAATCATGGGAGGATGGTGTGGTACCCGAGGACTGGAGGAAGGCGGATGTGATTCCCCTTCACAAAAGTGGGTCCAAGACAGGCAGGAAACTACAGACCTGTCAGTCTGACCTCTGTGGTAGGGAAAGTGATGGAGTCACTTCTGAAGGAAAGAATAGTTGAGTACCTAGAGGCCAGTGGAGCACAGGACCCAAGGCAGCATGGGTTCACAGCGGGAAGGTCATGTCAGACGAATCTAATAGATTTCTTTGACTGGGTGACCAAAGTAGTAGACCAGGGAGGGGCTGTGGACATGGCCTACCTAGACTTTAGTAAGGCATTTGACACAGTCCCACACAACGATTAATAGTCAAATTAACCAGCTCAGAGTGGGACCCAGGGTGGTAGCCTGGGTAAAACATTGGCTGGACAACAGAACACAGAAGGTAATTGTAAATGGAGTCCATTCTGAAGAAAGGGGTTACTAGTGGAGTACTGCAGGGTTCAGATTGGGTCCAGTCCTTTTAATGTCTTCATCAGTGACATTGTAGAGGGACTGGAAGGAAAAGTATGTCTTTTGCAGATGACACAAAAATCTGCAACAGGGTTGATACACAAGGAGGCGGCAAAGGATGAAAAGGGACTTGGCAAGGTTGGAGGAATGGTCAGAAGTATGGCAGCTAGATTCAATGCAAAGAAGTGCAAAATAATGCACCTGGGAAACAAGAACCCAGGGGAAGAATACACAATGGGTGGGGAGGTAATAACAACAACAAAAAAGGAAAGGGACCTGGGGGTAATCATATCAGATGACCTTAAGGTTAGCAAGCAATGTGAGAAGGCAGTAGGGAGGGCTGGGGGTATACTGGGATGTATAGGGAGAGGCATCAGCAGCAGAAAACAGGAAGTTGTTATCCCTCTGTACAGACAGTTGGTGAGACCCCATCTGGAGTACTGTGTCCAGTTCTGGAGACCCCATCTCCGCAAGGACATAGACAGGATAGAGGCAGTCCAGAGGAGGGCAGCTAAAATGGTGCAGGCTCTGCAAGAGAAGTCGTATGAGAAGAGACTAAAGGAGCTTAATATGTATACCCTTGAGGAAAGAAGGGAGAGGGGGGACATGATAGAAACTTTAGGCACCTCAGTGGAATCAACAAAGTCCAAGAGGTAGCATTTTTCAGAAAAAGAGACTTGCAAGAACAAGGGAACACAATTTAAAGATAGAAGGAGGGCGGTTCAGGGGCAATGTGAGGAAGTATTATTTCACAGAGAGGGTAGTGGATGCATGGAACAGCCTTCCTGAGGAGGTTGTGGATTCTAAAACTGTGGGAGAATTCAAGAATGCATGGGACAGACATAAGGCAATTCTTGTGGGGGGTAGGAAGAAATAGGCTGTTGGTTAACTAGGATCTGCGGCCTATCCTGTAGGTAGGGAAATGGGTAGACTAGATGGGCCTAGCGGTCCTTATCTGCCGTCAAAGTCTATGTTTCTAGGCAAAAATAAAGAAGTAATCTATGCAAGGTATATGATCTTTACAATTTTATCCTCATACTACAGTTCCCTTTATTTAAATGCAGACTTGCCAGTTACTGTCCAAGTTCATCCCTATATCTGAATTCAATGTTTTTAAATTGAATTTCCATTTCATCTCAGTCTTCTCTAGCAAGTGTTTGAAATTCTCTTCCTTTATAGGGAGTTGTACCACTTCTAACCCCCAGAACCTCGGTGAGGCTCCTGTGTGACCTTCACTATTAAAGTGCAGGGCCACTGAAGACTGTTCATCCTTATTCCTAATGTCTCCTCTGTGTTCCAATAAGTGTTTTTAATAACCTTTTTGTCTGTCCTACATACAGGTGATCACATGGACATTGAATAACACAGACTACACCATACATCATACAGTCATTGTGATCTTTCATCTCAAAAATTTCACCTGAAAATGGGTGTTTAAATGCCTGTTTCTTAATCGTATGATTGCAAATTGAACACTGTCCACATGCTGTCAGATCTGGTTGCAGTGGACCTAGCAGAAGCTGTCCTCCTTTCCGTGGTTCCTGTTCAAACTGAGATCCTACTAGTTTATCATTTAGATTTTTTACCTTTTTCGCCACTATAATTGGTTTATTTTGGAGTGCCAAAATTCTGGGATTGTCAGTAGATACCAGATACCAATTTTCATTGCTAGTTTTCCTAATATCCCTAATTTTGTAATTATACTGTATAGCTAGCACTACTTTCTCACGATCTGGTCTCTTGTCCCATTTCTGTAAAAGTTCTTGTCTGCTTTTTTGTTCTATTTGGTAACTCGCTTGTTGCAATACCTTATTCTGGTAACCTCTGTTTTGAAATCTCTGGATCATCTCTTGTTTATTATTTACATAATCCTCTTGCTTGCTACAATTTATCTTAACTCTTAATAATTGTGAGTAAGATATACTTCTCTTTAACCTGGACTCATGATAACTTTTACTGTGTAAAAGAGTATTTTGATCTATTTCCTTCCTGTATATAGTAGTGTGAAATTTCCCATTCTGTAAGTTAATAAGTAAATCCAAATCTGGAATACTCTGGGTGTCATATTTCATATCAGAGTTCAAATTCTTATCCCAAGTTTTAAGTTCATTATAAAAACAGTGCAGTTTTTCCACTGTACCAGTCCCTTTACATAGTACAGTGTCCTATATGCTGGACCATTGGAGATCTAAGGGCTCAGATCTAGGCAGCATGGGCAGAGATTGCTCACCTCAAATAGCATATGCAGGAGGAAATATATTATAAGAACCACCCGCCATTTCCCCAACATCCAACAGAAGCACCTCGACCACAGAAGGTAGTTGGTCTGGGAGATTGGCAGGTGGTCAGGAGGGGTAAATCAGGTGCCCCATCAGTCAGTGCTCTTCAACATATCACCTCAACAAACTATATAAAAACTACAAACAGGTATCTGCCGCTATTTCTGAAATCAAAGAAAAGGGAAGAGGACACTGCAGAGCAAGACACTGCAGCACAGGAGCTAGCACAACAAAACTTGCCCAAAACAGGGACCAAAATAAAAAAAGCAAAAAGGAAATCCAAAACACTTCTGATCATAGGAGAATCTATGATTCAGGGAGTTGATACCTACCTCCAGCCGGGGGTAATGGTCAGATGTCTCCCAGGTACATCAGTGTGGAGAGACACTAACTGCATTGCTAAAATCATGCAGGAAGCAGGAGAAAACATTGTTGTCCTGGTACACAAAGGGACTAATGATCTCGTCAGCCCATCAGTTGTGGAAACCAAGAAACACCTGACCAGGCTGGGTGACAACCTGCCATCCATTTCATCCTGCATCTCCTTCTCTGAGATCCTGCCAGTCTGGGAGAGGGGAGCAGATGGACAGAAGGTCAGAGAAGAGGAGAAAGGGGGAGCTAAACATGTGGCTCAAGAGCTGGTGCCAGGCAAAAGGACACAAATTGGTAGGTAACTGGCAACAGTTTTGGGAGTGAAAGTTCTTTAAATTCGATGGACTGCATGTGACTAAAGAGGCAGTTGGTGCATTGGGACAGAAGTTTGACATTTTTGCATAATATTTAAACTAGCAAATGGGGAGAAGGTGCAGCACCCAATACATTGAATGGGAAGAATACCCCCTCCAGCTAGTGATCAAACAGGAGTTCAGTATGTTTGTAGTTCATTTGCATCACCAGGTAAGGAAAAAGGTCTGGCTCCACATACAATGCACAAGAGAAAAGGCTGGACCTTGCCCAATGACTAACACACTGAAATCTGGCCAATGGAAACTCATGTACACAAATGTTAACATTCTTGGAAACAAGATCCCAGATCTGCAGACAACAGTGACAGAGGCTAAACTGGACATAGTAGCCATTAACGCGATATAGTTCAGCAGTAACCACACTTGGGAGACTTCAGTACCTGGCTATGTACTGTTCAGAAGAGACTGAGGTTCAAAAAGGGGGGGGTGCAGTAGCCCTTTATGTCAATGAAAGTATCAAAGCTTCAGAAATTCAGAATATCAGAAGGAGCCAGAAGAACTGTGGGTCACCCTGGAAACAGGAAATGGGACTACCATACGAACTGGGGTTCTTTACAGGCCTCCAGACCAGGGGAAGGACATAGACACATTACTGTTAGAAGATATATAAAACATGACTGCTAAAGGGGAGGTTCTGATAATGGGAGACTTTAACGTGCCAGATACAGATTGGTCTATACAAGCAGGAACATCTGCCAGAACTAGAAACATAGTGGATTCCCTGCAAGGGAGGGCCTCAAACAACTGATACAACAACACACAAGAGACAGGGCTATCCTAGATCTATTACTGACTAACGAGGAAAAGGATCACAGATCTCCAGACAGAAGATCACCTGGGGGCCAGTAACCATCATATGGTATGGTTCAATTTGGCCACTGGAACTAAATCATCCCATTCCAAGGCAAAAATATGGGACTTTAGGGGAGCTGACTTTGATAAGATGGTCAACAGAGTTAAACTAGCCCTGGCAAGAAGAAATACAGGTGAGGGGGTACTGTCAAAGTGGGCAAGCATTAAGGGTGCAATACTTAAAGCGACATCCCATTGTGTTAGAGAGAAAAGCAAGAGCAAAAGAAGAAGGAAACCACTTTGGTTCTCAAGAACAGTAGCAGAAAATACTGTATCAGAGCCAAAAGGCTGGCCTTCAGGAAATATAAGGAAATGCAGTGGGACGAAGATAGGAAGACATACCAAACTTCCCTAAGGAAAGCAGGGAAGACAGTAAGGCAGGCAAAGGGCCAAACCAAGAAAACACTTACACGAACAGTAAAAAAGATGATAAGACTTTCTATAGATACTTTAGTGAAAGGACAAAGTCCAGAGGGGGTATTGCTAAGATCAAGGGGGATAAGGGGAAGTATGAGGAGGAGGACCAGGGAAAACCATCTATCCTAAATAGATACTTCTGCTCAGGAGGAAAAGGTAGAGCAGGGCCCACAGCTCAGCATCATGGACACAGGGGGGAGGAAGTTGTGCACTAGTCCCTTCACAGAAGAAAGGATCCTACAAGAGCTTGCTAAGCTCTGGGTGAACAAGGCAAAGGGACCTGATGGCATACATCCCAGGGTACTACAAGAGCTAAGGGTGGATCTAGCAGAGCCGTTATCAGAACTCTTTAGTGAGTTTCTGAGCATATGAGAGGTCCCAGAAGACTGGAGAAGGACTCATGTTATCCTGCTCCACAAGAATGGTAGCAGGGAGGAGGCAGGGGACTTCAGACCAGTCAGTCTTACCTCAGTAGTGGGCAAGATTATGGAGGCCCTTCTTAAGGAAAGGATAGTGCAACACCTGGAATCCATAGGAGCGCAGGATCTAGGACAGCATGGGTTTACAACAGGAAGGTCCTGTTAAACTAATCTCATAGATTTCTTTGACTGGGCAGCCAGAGTGGTGGACCAAGGGGGAGCAGTTGATGTCACCTACTTTAACTTCAGCAAAGCTTTCAATACTGTTCCACATGGATTTGATTAATAAGCTGGATAAGCTCAGGCTGAGTCATAAGTTGCTCAACTGGGTGGCAAACTGGTTGGTGGGCAGAAAACAGAGAGTTGTGGTAAATGGTATACAGTCAGAAGAGATGCATGTCACAAGTGGGGTACCTCAGGGATCAGTCCTGGGGCCTGTCCTCTTCAATATCTTCATCAGTGACATTGCAGATGGGCTGGAGGGTAAGGTTTGTCTGTTTGCAGATGACACCAAGATCTGCAACAGAGCAGATGCTCCAGATGGGGTGGGCTGCATGAGAAGAGATCTGGATAAACTGGCAAAATGGTCAGAAGAGTGTCAACTGGGGTTTAACGCAAAGAAATGTAAGATAATGCACATAGGGAAGAGAAACCATGAAGCCACCTATAGGTTGGGAGGGGAGTTGCTGGCAATCACAAGGGAAGAAAGAGACTTGGGCATCATCATCATCACAGATGACTTGAAATCATCCAAGCAGACCACTAAAGCAGTAGGTAAGGCTAGAGAGATGTTGGAGTGTATTAGTAGAGGTATCACAAGTCATAAGAGGAGGTAATAATCCCTCTTTACAAGACACTGGTTAGACCCCATCTGGAGTACTGCATGCAGTGCTGGAGGCTGCACCTGCACAAAGACATTAACAAAACAGAGGCAGTTCAGAGAAGGGCAGCCAAAATGGTGCAGGGACTGCATTAGAAAACATATGAGGACAGATTAACGGAGCTCAATATGTATACCCTAGAGCAAAGGAGGGAGAGAGGTGATATGATCGAAACATTCAAATATCTTAAGAACATTAACAAGGTGAAAGAGTCTAACATATTTCAATATAAGAAAGATAGCAGGAAAAGAGGACACAGCATGAGATTAGATTGAGGTCGATTAAGGGGTAATGTGAGGAAGTTCTTTTTCACAGAAAGGATGGTGGATGCATGGAATGGCCTATCTCAGCAAGTGGTGGATATGAATACAGTGCAGGGTTTCAGAAAAGCATGTGATAGGCATATGGGAGCAGTAAAGGTGAGTACGAACAGATAGGCCATTGACAGATTACAGGCCTATGGCACATTCATAAGGAAGAAAAATGGTCAGACTGGATGGGCCTTGCAGTCCTTATCTACTGTCAACTTCTATGTTTCTCTGTTTCTATATAAAGATACTATTTGAGAATATTATTTCTATACATATTCACACTTGTGTTCAACACAGTATCAACACAGTATCAGTCTCAAAAATGTACATTTATGAATTCGCATAGGCGGGTGCCATGGTGCTACCAATTGCTTTCCCCCTATCCTGTTGATAAAATTGTCCATTAAACTTGATGTAATTATGTTCCAAAATAAACATTACTTGTTTCTTCAATAGTTCAATATGTGTTCTCTTGTCCATACCTCATGTTTGTGTTGGTGAAGGGTGGAATATGGAAATATAAGCTGCTGAACAACCTTAAAAAATGTTGTATGTTGTATGTTCACAGGCAAAATGGGCATTAAAAATAAGGATTGGGAACACAAGACGTCTGTCAGAAGCAAAAACTTAAAGTATGCAATGGCCAAACACTATATGGAAGTAGGCCATGGGTCCGCTTCATCTCTTACTCATGTTGTATTAGAGAAGGTTGAAATACCATACAGAGGAGGAAATCTAAAAGAAATGCTTCTCCAAAGAGAGGCTTTTTGGATTCATGAATTGCAGACTCTGGTACCAAATGGACTGAATGATGATGCAGGCTATAACAGCTAATTATATTTGTAAACATAAAAATCATTTTTGTAATTTAGCAATTTCAATTTTCTTGACCTCCGTATGTCACATTGTTGAGTTGTTATTTACACAAAAGCAGTGGATTCATGGGTAATATTATAAGAAATAGAAAAGAAAAAAAGAAAAAAATACATAAAAAAAAGGAAAAGAAACAGAATAGAAAATATTTGTTTGACCTTTTGCAATCAGTGTTGACCTCCAGTAAAATAAATAAATGTGGGTCTAGAAATTATAAACAAAATATATAGAATTAGATAAGAATTAGAGATGCAAAAAAGGAAATAAATAATGAGTAGAATGAAAAGCAAAGAGTATAATTGCATCCTTGACCTTTTGCAATTGATGGTGACCTCCAGTAGAAGAGAATTAATAGTAACTGGGGAAATTGGAAAGTAATGATAGTTTTATGCATGTGGCATACTGGATTAGTAGAGAGAGAGAGAGAGACAAAATATATTTTGGCAAAGGATTTGTTTATATATAAAAAACGATAACCAGAGACTCGAATGTAGAATTCAGGCAGTAATAACAATTTGTATGTGGTGAATAAATGAAAATGTTTGAGACATAGGGAGAAGTCAAATTAAGTTACTAGATATAAAACATGAATGTATATAGTAGAAAAAGATAAATGTTCAAAAGCAATGTTAAACTGAGTGAAAACAGTGTATAAAAAGGCAATACACACCTAAACAAACAGCTCTGATGAAGAAGAATTCTTTCTCCAAAACATCAGCTGGTTAGTACATGTCATTAACACCTGATTTGTGGATGCACCGAGGAGGCTGGACTATTCGAAGCAGGAAGAAGAAGGAGGCAATGGTGAAAGTAGGCGTCTAGAGCGCTAACTGGCATCTCCTGAATGCTTCCCTGCACTACTAAAATAAAGAACAGCACTCTGTATTTTGGGCAGAAAACTGAATAAAAGGCGAGGACAAGTGAATATTTTGAAACAGACCTAAGGTATGGAGAAGAATAAGCAATTGCGTCAAGAAGATCTGGACAATTTGAAATGCCATTGTGAGCATGGGGACATATAAAGGAGAAACAAAACCCAAACAAAAGTGGTAAAGTACTGAATTGTATTACACTGAAAGTAAGGAACACACCATTATTGGAAATATGGAATGGAACTTTAAAAATGTTTATAGGTTCATAGGTTCATAGGTGAAATACATGATCAAAGGACAAGTCCATTAAGATCATGCCACCTAAGCTAGGTGGGTTACATATTTTAGACCATTCATATATGAATCAAGTTTTAATTTAAATTGAGCAAAATTATAACAATGTACTACCTCATGTGGAAGTGAGTTCCATAACGAAACTATTCTCTGAGTGTAAAAATAGTTTTCTCTGTAGTTTTATTAGTAGATGCAATTAATTTCAAATTATGTGATCGAGTATGCACAGAAGTTGAATTCCAAGTCAAATATAATGTATTAAACAAATATTCATCCTTAGTTGCCTTATAAAGTAAACAAAGGTCCCCTCACAATGATCTATATTCCATACTATACAGCTGTAATTTTTTTAATCGTTCCTCATAAGTCAAAAGACTCATGCCAGTAATACTTTTTACAAATCTTCTTTGGATTTTCTCTCTGGATAATCTATCTCCTATCTGAGGTGGAGCACTGAATGATGAGCAATAATCAAAATTAGATCTTATAATACTGGTAAATAATTGGATTAGTATAGCTGGTTCTCTGCTTTTTATATTCCTTAAATAAGCAATTGGATAATCTAGTACATTTTTTAATGGTAGAGTTTAAATGTTCTGTGAATTTTAAGTTATTAGTAATAATAACACTCACATCCTTTTCAGAAGTAATAACACTTAACACATGGTTGTCAATATAATAATTAGCACAAATGTTATTCAAGCCAAAATGCATTACTTTACATTTATTCATATTAAAGTTTAATTTATGATTGGTAACCCAATCTGAGATTAAATTCAAATAGCAAATGATGGAATTTTTTATAGATGCTCATAAACTGTAAAATAAAATGTTTTAATATATAAATCCCAATGCGTGAAGTTCAATGGAAATTGGAACAAAGTTAAATATAAACATTGGAAGGGGAGTGCAGGTGGGCAGCACCCAGAGGCTTAGGCAGTGTGCACAACAAACACTTAATTACCCTACCACAGTTGCACCCCAGAACCCCTTAACAGTCTTTCTTAGGAAATGAGCAACACTGACACTGTTTAGTCGATATATTCAGTGGATTTGGTAATGACATTTCCACATAATTAGACACAAATTGATAAAGATATATACTGAGAGATGTAGAAAAAGAGACAAACTGCGTTGTTTATTATTGTTTTAACAGATTCAGTTCCCTGTGAGCAAGCTCTATTGGAGCGAAACATAGGGGACAGAAAATAAAAAAGCATCAAAACTGAACTACATGTGTGGAACTGCATTTAATGCTGATTTGAGACTCCTACATTTGCAAGCATTTTTTTCTGGAATTGAGCCCTCTGGAGCCAAGCAAGAGAGGTTATAGCTCTCTGTAAGGACCATTAAGAATTGTTCTTTTTATAATCTACTACATATCCCACCTGATGTCTTGAAACTTCACCCACACCAGCAAAAACTGCTATTAACTCTGGTGGTCTGTGCTAAGAAGGCCCTTATTAGACATTGACAAAGGGACCAGTCTCTCACACTGCAACATTGGTATGAAACAGTTAACTTTATTTATGGCCTTGAAAAAACTATATACAATATAAACTGACTACCTGTCTTTGAGGAAATCTGGGGACCATGGGTTATTTTTCAACTGTATTCTCACCCCAACTTTGTCCCATGAAAGTTATCATAATGTAATTGTTATAATTGCCATTACTGAGCTCAGATCCTATAAAAAGTCAGATCTTTATTTTTCTATAAAATGGAGTGAAGTAAGGTAAAACATTGCCCTTTAACTAGGTACTTTTGTTTAGAATTTATTAACAGTTACTATAAAATACCTTCTGAAATAAGTTTACATTTAGTATTTCCAGAAAACATAGAAACATAGACTTTGATGGCAGATAAGGACCGCTTGGCCCACCTAGTCTGCCCCTTTCCCTACCTACTGGATAAGCGGCAGATCCTAGTTAACCAACAGCCCACTTCCTCCTATCCCCTACTATAATTGCATTATGTCTGTCCCATGCATTCTTGAACTCCCCCACTGTTTTTGACCCCATGACCTCCTCAGGAAGGCCATTCCATGCATTCACCACCTTCTCCATGAAAAAATACTTCCTCGCATTGCCCCTGAGCCACCCCCCTCTATCTTCTAATTATGCCCCCTTGTTCTTGCACATCTCTTTTTCTGAAAGATGCTACCCTCTTGGACTTTGTTGATTCCCCTGAGGTACTTGAAAGTTTCTATCATGTACCCCCTCTCCCTCCTTTCTTCAAGAGTATACATATTAAGGTTCTTTCATCTCTGTTTGTATGGTTTCTGGTGCAGACCCTGCACCATTTTAGTTGCTCTCCTCTGGACTGCCTCCATGCTGTCTATGTCCTTGTGGACATGGGGTCTCCAGAACTGCATGCAGTACTCCAGATGGGGTCTCACCAACTGTCTGTACAGAGGGATGACAAATTCTTGTTTTCTACTGGTGATGCCTCTTCCTATGCATCCCAGCATCCCCCCTGTTATCCTTATTTCCTTCTCACATTGCCTACCTAACTTTAGGTCATCTGATATGACTACCCCAGGTCCCTTTCCATTGTTGGTATTACCTCCTCCCCCTCTTTGTGTACTCTTCCCCTGGGTTTTTGTTTCCCAGGTGCATTACTTTACTTTTACCAGGCTGGCTAACTTGTTTATTAATCTTTTGTGTGGGACTGTGTCAAATGCCTTGCTAAAGTCTGGGTAGGTCATGTCCACAGCCCCTCCCTGGTCTACTACTTTGGTCACCCAGTCAAAGAAATCTATCAGATTAATCTGACATGACCTTTCCACTGTGAATCCATGCTGTCTTGGGCCCTGTGCCCCGTTGGCCTCTAGGTCCTCAACAATTCTTTCATTCAGAAGTGATTCCATTATTTTCCCTACCTCTGAGGTCAAACTAACAGATCTGTAGTTTCCTGCCTCTGCCTTACTCCCACGTTTGTGAAAGGGAATCACATCCACCTTCTTCCAGTCCTTAGGTACCACACCATCCTCCCAAGATTTGTTAAAAAGGGTAGTCAGTGATGTCACTAGTTCTCCCCTTAGTTCTTTTAGAACTCTGGGGTGAATCATGACAGGCCCCATTGCCTTGTCTAGCTTGAGTTTTAGGAGTTATTTTATGGACCCTTTCCTCAGTGAATGGACAGCTATCATCCCCCCTATCCAGACTGCTTCTATTGATTGGTTTAGGTACCCCCCCTTCTTTTGTGAATACTGAACAAAAGTATTTGTTCAGTATCTCTGCTTTTTCACTGCCACCCTCTGCCCCCTCCCCTTTATTAAGCCTCACTATCCCTCCCTTGGTCTTTCTTCACTCTCTAATGTACCTATAAAAGGTTTTATCCTAAAAAATTTTCATCAGTTCCAGTTAGGGAAATTGTAAATGTGTCTGGGTCTGATTTGAGTTTTTCTGTTTTTTCCTGAATTTGATTGTGCTACTGTTTATGAACATGATAAAAGCATTTGCACACTGATACCAGTATTAAGACACTTGACAGAGTCCCTGCAGAGAAATCATTGTCTTAAATGGTTGCTTGGTATATCTTGTCAGAATACTCAAGATGGCTATGGTGACAAGCCAGAATCCTTCAGCGGTCCTCATAGAGGCCAAAGGAATGTTTGAGAAACTGTTGCCTCAAATCAGGAAACAGAAAATAGCAAACAAAAGGACAAATGTGGATATTATCCAGATTGGGGACAAGACTAATGTAGCAGAACAGCATATTGACTATACAGGGGAGTGGAGGACCTTGAAAACTGTGGGAGGAGAAATAACCTCCATTGTGTAGGTTTTCTGGAGGGGTGTGAAAGTAAACATGCTATTCAATTCCTCCATAAAGTGCTCCACGCTATGTCTGGTCCAGGCTCTCCACTGCCATTAAAATAGACTGCACCAGTCCACAGCTGCCACCCCCAAGTTGGGGTAAAAATTAGGGCCCCTGCTTGCAAGGTTTCTCAGGTACACCATCCAGAAGAACATTACCCAATGGGCTAGACAAACAGAAACTCTTTCATGGCAGGGACACAAGATTAAAATGTTTCCAGACTTCTCAGCTAAGCTCTCAATCATAGATAAACCTACAACCATGCATGATATGAGCTGCTGGAGTCAGGGGCCATGCAGTCTTCGCTGTATGGTCTTACTATATATCACCAGGAACTGCGTATTTCACCAATCTGAGGCTCCTGATGTAGCTGAGGCCTTCATTGCTAAAACCTGACTCCAAGTGGGCTTCAGTAAATTTAAGCCCAAACACAGACTGGGATCTTACAGATTCCAGCAACAAGCAATGGACATCACACCAGCCTACAACCCTGGGACTTCCAATGGCTGTGACAATGGCCCTGTCATACAATCTCTTCCAGAACTAGTGGATCCCTAGTAAACAACATCCTGCTGCAGGAGAAGCAACAAGAAACAGAAAGTCAAAAAAGACTTACCCCTTAGACAGTGCAGCAGGAAGGAAGGACTGCCCAGCCTCTTGCCCAACACAGTCACCTCATCTGGGATCCAACACATTTGCTTCCTTGCTGGATATTCCTCTTGATGGCCAAACTGGGCTGGAATCCTATTCTTGGCAGCCCCTTGGACATGAATCATCTGTGAGAAGATGATGTCAGCTTGGTTGCAGTGGTCACTACCTTACTGCAGAGTAAATCCTCCAGCTCAGATGAACTGCACCCTGTAATTACAGTTTTGCCTCCTGAACCAATTCTTCCCACAACTGCCACTGGTGATACAGTCTTAAGAAGCAAAGAAATGCTCTTTTATGTGACTGAAAATCTGGGTGTCATGGACTACTTGAGCCTATTAGGATTCCTGTGCAATCAAAATTGGAGGCACCCTTACGAGGCAATTGTCTTCTACATAGTCTTTTACTATATACCATGTGAATGTAGTTAGCTATGTTCTTTCTTTTTTTTCATTACCCTCCTGCAATGTGCCCATCTGTGTGTGACCATTTTAAGTATAGTCAGAGGTTGGGATTTAGGTGAGGAGGTCTGTAGCAGGGTTTGGAATATTGCCCTTTAGTCACATTTATTGCTTAAGGTGATCCAGGGAATGAGAGCAGTCTGAGGTGGAGAGAAGCAATGAGAATCAAGTGGGGGCTCAGAGCTGGTACACCTGCTGTCTGTGAGCCCCCTACATTTTGCAGCCCTCCCTGGTACCCGCTGATCAGACACCCCAAGCAATCCAGGTCATCACCAGGTACATCCTCTATACCGAACTCTGTTGTGTGTACCAGGATATATATATATATATATATATATATATATATATATATATATATATACATACGTATATTATAGCTGCAAGGTAGTGCAGCTATAGTTAGGTTTGGCAGGCCACGTCTATGTTAAACCCTAATGTTTGCACTTTAATAACCTTGCAATTGTTTGTCCAATTTACCTACAATTTAGCATGCATGGTGTCTAACCATAGCTATCTGGATCTTGAAAGTTTGGTTGCAGTCAGATATATGGTTGCAGAGCTGCAGAGTGTCAAATATGTGAAAAATCCTCAACGCTTGTGCAATTCTTTATCAGGTTCCAGAGAGTGAATGGTGTGTCTGGCTTCAAATGCGCATTTGTATATGTGGCATGTGTCAGGGAGGTGCCTTTTGAAGATTTGGTGAAAAAATATTAATCCTTTCAAGAGTTATGCAAGTCTTTCTTGTCTGATTTTAGCCTATGGTAAAATTTATATATTTGCACTGTGAAAACTTTCACAAAAATAGTCTTGTTTTCATGCTCTGGATTTTTGTTTTCATGCTGCCACCATCTTGTTTTCAGTTAGTAACAGGCAAAAAACATTATAAATCAAAAAATAGTGCCTCTTGCTAAATACCAACACTTGTGTTTACCTATTTGGGCTTTGAGGAACTTGCCCTGGCATCAGTTTTTGTGCAGGTAGTCTGGAAGTAGGTTTTTCAAAATGTTTCTACAATTTTGCAGTTTTGTTTTGATGAAAACATTTTTTGTGTGCATGATAATAGCCACGCACAAAATAAAAGGTGGTTTGACAACATATTTTTGTGCATAAAAAGATTTTATTATAAGGTATAGGGGTGTCGGGGGGGATTTTTTATTTTCTCAAAAACAATGCTTAAAAACATTGTCTCGTGTTGTTTTCTTTTTCACTTCATTGTCCCAAGGTGGATTGTACTTTTGGGCTGAAATTTGCAGGGTTTGGCAAGGCCTAGTCCCACAGATGTGTCTTTTGGTGGTTTGGTCCCAAAACACTAAATGGGTCCCTAGTTACAACATTCTGAAGCTGAGAAATTTCAATTGGATAAGACAGCAGTGACTGTGGCATCTTTCAGAGCCCGTATCTTGAAAACAATTTGAGATACAGATTTTTTGCTTCCCGCAGCTTAGTCCATGGGATCATCAGACCTAACTCTCACCCCATTCTCCTATACTGTAGCATGTCAGCTTGCTTACACATGGAATTGGGTGAGTGTTTTGCTGATGACCCCATGGCTCACCCTAATGCCTGTTGGTGTGTGTGGAGGGTGGGTGATGTGGGTGGTGGTGGGGTAACCATGACATCACATTTCCATACTTTTGTCACTGTGCTATCAGCCCTAACTGATACATTAACAATGTTTTTGCAGTGAATATATATATACACACACACACACACACATAATATATATTCATTGTGAAACACTTTCTTAATGTACCATTAGGGTTGAAGCGTAAAAAGTAGGGAAATGCGATCTTAGGGTTTCCAAGCATAAGAACCTGCCCCCACCCTTGGCTTCCAACCTAAACACCCCAACCTCACCCTCAGCTTCCAACCCCAAGGCCCACCTCCACCTCCACCCTGCATGTATATGTATATGTATGTATATGTATATGTATATGTATATGTATATATATATATATATATATATATATATATATATATAAAATTTTCATAGCAAAAACTTTATTAATGCATCGGTTAGGGTAGAAGCAACAAAAGTAAGGAAATTAGGCAATTAGGGTTGTGCCCCCTAACACCTCCCCCACCAAACCCTTCCACCCTACCACCACCCTCTACAGACCAACAGGTGTCAAAGTGTGCCTCGGATTTGTTGGCCCTAACTCTCACCTAAATATATGTGTAAGGAAGCTGAAATGGAACAGTACAGGAGAATGGGGTGAGAGTTAGACCAAAAAGCCCTATCTTGAACTGTTCTCAAGCTATAGGAGACGAAAGGTACTGCATTCATCACAACGTTATCCTATGGGAAAGTTCCAAACTTTGAAATGTTATATCTACAGAAGTAATGCAAATTTTATCACCAGACCAGTAAAAGTCACATCTGTAGGGAAGGCCCTGTCTACCCTGAGAATTTCAGCCCTTAATTCCAAACAGTTTCTTTGCAGTGAAGTGGAAAAGAAACAGTAAAGTTTAAAAATCCCTTTTCATAAGCTGTCAAATCCCTTTGTGTGAGCGAATCCCTTTTCGTGAGGTAGGGCCAGCTGATAATCATGTCACAAAAGGGGATTTTGACAGTTTGCAAAAGGGTTTGGCTTATGAAAAGGGATTTTAACAGCTCCCGAAAAGGGATTTGGCAGCTCATGGAAAGGGATTATAAAAATGAATCTCTTTTCTCGAGCTGTCAAAATCCATTTTTGTGAGATGATCCTTTTTCCTGAGCCATCAAAATCCCCTTTTGCAAGCCAATCCCTCTTCTTGAGGCAGGGCCATCTGATCGTCATCTCACGAAAAGGGATTTTGACAGCTCACAAAAGGGAGTGCTTGCAAAAAGGGATTTTGACAGCTCACAAAAGGGAGTATTAAAGTAATCCCTTTCACGAGCTATCAAAATCCATTTTTGTGAGCTGATCCCTTTCGCGGAGCTGTCAAACTCTATTCATTAGTTAATCCCTTTTGTAGATATGGCCATCTGGTCACCATCTCACAAAAAGGGATTTTGACAGCTCATGATAAGGGATCGGAAGTGACTCACAAAAAGCAATTTTAATATTCAAAAATAAACATTATGGAGCCGAAATAGAGTAAACCAAGGTGATAGTTTTGTAGAGGAGTTCTACTTGAATAAAACCCATGCTTGGATGTCTTCAGAAGACATCCCTGGGGCAAGTTATAATGTTTTGTTTTTTAGGAAAAATGAAAACAAAATGGTGTCTAGTGAAGAGGGATTCTTTTCTCACGGAGAGGTATTTTTTAAATCCCTCTTCATGAGCCATCAAAATTCCTGTTCATGAGCCCTGAATCCCTTTTCATACTGTGTAGCTATCCAAAAGACTGAACTGCTCATGCTCAGAACCCAGAATTTCAAAATTGAATAACTTTTGAACAGATTAATATCTTTTCACCATACCAATGCTCATTTGTTCTTTTGGCCAAGCTCTTTCTACTCCGAAATTTTCAGACCACAATTCCAAACTGTGTGGCCACAGTGTAATGGGGAAAAACAGCAAAAACTGGTGAATAAAGGACTTTTACACTTTTCTCACTATGCACAGCACAAAAAACCTAAAATCCAATCAAAATGAAATTTGGTACAGTGAGAGATTTACCCCATGGAACAGAGCATACCAAATTCTATGCACATCCATTGAACAGTTGCAAAATTATTAGAGTGCAGAATTTGAGGTTTAACATTAAACTGCCTATTCAACCCTAACTATAGTGGCACTATCATGCCACTAATCTATCTATCTATCTATCTATCTATCTATCTATCTATCTATCTATCTATCTATCTATCTATCTAACTATATATATATATATATATATATATATAAAAATACCACTTTTGGCAAATTCTTTTGCTTGAAGCTATAGCCAAAACAGATTTTGTGTCTGGTCTGAACTGTTCAGGGTATGTGGTGACTAGGTCACTGATGTGCCTTTTGAAGTTTTGGTGAAAAAATATTAATCCGTTCAAAAGTTAAGGCCATGCAACTACTAAGTGTGGTACGTTGTGTGCAGCTGCAATCAGGGATGTGTACATTTGGTGTACATGGCCTCAGTTTTGCTGTTGATCTCCACTGAGCATGCAGTACCTGGTCAGGTGGGTCGGGATGTCTTTTAGTACATTTAGACAATTGTTTGTTATTTCTGTCACCTGCTGCTGGTTGTCTGTCATTGGTAGTGTTGCCTTGGTCCTCCCCCATACTTGCATATGTGTGTGTGTGTGTGTGTGTGTGTCTGTGTGTGTGTGGTGTTGGGTGGGGTGAATTTGGAGTTAGGGTTTTCAGCCCTAACACTGAATTTCCTCACTTTTGTTGCAGTGGAACAACCCTAACAGATGCATTAAGCGGGTTTTTGCCATGAATAAATATATATATGTAGGGGCGAAACTCTATTTAATCATCAGGTAGAACATTATAACGTGCATGGTTCGATGTTAGGGTTGAAACCCCTTTACCCTCCAGCCCACCCCCAACTGGAATCGGGTGGGCATTGGGGTCATCAGCCCTAACTGTCACCCCATCACATGTGGAAAGAAGCTGAGGAATAGAAGAATGGGGTGACAGTTAGGACCGATGACCCCAATGCGCACCCCAATTCCTGTTGGGAGGGTGGGCTGGAGGGGTGCAAAGGGGGTTTCAACCCTAACATCGAATTTCCTCGCTTTTGTCGCTGTGGAACAACCCTAACTGATGCATTAAACAGAGTTTTTTGCCTCTAATTTCCCTTCTTTTTGAGAATGATAATGAGAAATAGTGAATGTAATGCCGCGGTAGGGCCCAGCGCTCCCGCCATGTGATGTCTTGTCACATTGTAACATTGTGCCTGCAAACACAAATCGTAATGCGCATGGTGACGCAAAGCGAAACAGGAAGAGGAACAGTACTGTAGACAGAAATGTTAAAAACAACAGAAACACAATTGCAAATGAAAATGCAAAGGGTAACGCACATGGTGGCGTAAACGTGAATGGTAAGTGAAACGGGTATGGAACTGCAAGCAGAAATGGTAATGGTAACATCAGTAGGTAAGGCCATGCAACTACTAAGTCTGGTACGTTGTGTGCAGCTGCAATCAGGGATGTGTATGTTTGGTGTACATGGCCTCAGTTTTGCTGTTGATCTCCACTGAGCATGCAGTACCTGGTCAGGTGGGTGGGGATGTCTCGTAGTACATTTAGACAATTGTTTGTTATTTCTGTCACCTGCTGCTGGATGTCTGTCATTGGTTGTGTTGACTTGGTCCTCCCCCATACTTGCATATGTGTGTGTGTGTGTGTCTGTGTGTGTGTGTGGTGCTGGGGGGGTGAAGTTGAAGTTAGAGTTTTCAACCCTAACAGCGAATTTCCTCACTTTTGTCACTGTGGAACAACCCTAACTAATGCATTAAATGGAGTTTTTTGCCTCTAATTTCCTTTCTTCTTGAGAATGATAATGAGAAATAGTGAATGTAATGCAGTGGTGGGACGCGCGAGGCCCTCAGGCCCAGCCTCCCCTATGATATCTTAATGGCATAGTAACAGGAACAGCAATGCAAACAGAAGTGCTAACAGTGGCGCACATGGTAATGCAAGCACGAATGAGAACAGAAAGGGTAAAACACATGGTGGTGTAGACAGGAATGGTCTGCCACGTGATGTGTTGTCACATAGTAACATGGTGCCTGCAAATAGAAATTTCAATGGGCATGGTGACGCAAAGTGAAACAGAAAGAGAAACAGTACTGTAGACACAAATGGCAAAAAATAACAGAAACGCAAGCGCAAATGAAAACATAAAGGATAGCATACATGGTGGGCAGGCGTCAATGTGCAAGTAAGCGATTACGAAACCACAAGAGGAAAGGGCAACAGTAAGAGTAATGTAAGTGCACAGGCTGGTTTTCCCCAAAACCTGCAAAGAGAAAGACAGTGAGTACAAAGAATGTATGCATAATAATGGGTATTGGAGCAGAAAATGAGGACTTGGAATACTAAATAGGTTATATCTCAGGAACCGTGTGAAGCAGAAAAAAAATTTAAAAGTCATATGATTTACAACTGTCCTGGCTAATTTTGTGCTTAGCCCCCACCAGGGGGCTAAGCACTTTTCTGACGAAAAGTCCGTATCTTGCACCGTTTCCGAGATACGGGCCCTGAAAGGCGCGTCGAACACCGTAATGTTATCCTATGGGAAAAAAAGAGAAGTTCAGAGTGCCATAACTTTGCCTCCTTGTAATATTTGTTCACCAAACCACTGAAAGGCACATCTGTGGGCTGTTGGCTGTCTTCCCTCCAAATTTCAGGAAAAAAGACCAAACCGTTAGTTTGCAGCAGGGTGTCAAAGGATTCCTGTAATGCGTTGGGCGCCGTAATGTTATCCTATGGGAAAAAATGCCAACTTTGGAGTGCCATAACTTTGCTGCCATGTAATATTTTTTCACCAAAACAGTGAAAGGCACATATGTGAAATGTTGGCTGCGTTCCCTTCAAATTGCAGCCCAAAACTCCCAACCGTTCTTTTGCAGCGCAGTGCCAAAGAATTGCTGTCACGTTCTCACAGACTAGAAAACTACTGTCGCAAATTGTGAAAGCTTTCCCAAAAAAGTTCGACACTTTCATGAGCATGAAAGTAATTTGTGAAAGTACTTTTTCCATAAATTTGAAAAACATATTTCTGGGGTGTTTTACCCCAAAATAAAGACATGGCTAGCTAGCAACTACTAAGTCTGGTACGTTGTGTGCAGCTGCAATCAGGGATGTGTATGTTTGGTGTACATGGCCTCAGTTTTGCTGTTGATCTCCACTGAGCATGCAATACCTGGTCAGGTGGGTGGGGATGTCTCGTAGTACATTTAGACAATTGTTTGTTATTTCTGTCACCTGCTGCTGGATGTCTGTCATTGGTTGTGTTGACTTGGTCCTCCCCCATACTTGCATGTGTGTGTGTGTCTGTGTGTGTGTGGTGCTGGGGGTGAATTCGGAGTTAGGGTTTTCAACCCTAACAGCGAATTTCCTCACTTTTGTCACTGTGGAACAACCCTAACTAATGCATTAAACAGAGTTTTTTGCCTCTAATATATATATATATATATATATATATATATATATATATATATATATATATATATATATATATATTCATTGCAAAATCTACATTAATGTCAGTTGAGGTTCTCATCCCACCCCATCATCCACAGAAAAGCAGTGTCAGGTGTGCCTTTGGGTTGTCAGCCCCTAGCAACACCCCATTCCATTTGCAGGAAGGTAAGATGGCACAGTATAGAAGAATGGGAGTAGGGCAGACAACCCCCAAAGGCACTACCCTGACACCTGTTGGTGGTGTGTGGACAGTGGGGTGGTAGGGCTGTGTGAGGGAGAGGTGGGGTGTTGGGTTGGGAACCATAACACCTCATTTCCATACTGTTGTAGCTATAATATGAACCCTAACTGATGCCTTGATAGAGTTTTTTTCTTTGCAGTGAATTTCCTTACTCTTTGTGATAGTATCACCATAGCCATAGTTGTTTATGGCCCTCAGTACCCTATGCTCCCATCTATCCTTAAGTGTAGAGACATTGTAATTAATCTTTATATCCCTGTTGGAAGGGCCCTGCACTCCCATTCTCCATGATTTTCCTTTTCTTATTGTGGGAGCGCAGGTTCCTTTGGACCCTGCATACCCATCCTTCCATAGATGCATGAGAAAATTATCACCATAGTCATCCGATTACTCCAGGACATGTATCTAGTACAGAAAATTTTCAATTCCCTACCAAAACATAATTCTGCACAACTGCAATGCCATTCTGTGCCACAGGTATGAAAACACATTTTGGCTAGGATTTGAAAAATTACAGTTGTGACATACATGAGGTGGGCTAATAAGAAGGCTATGCTGAAAATCTGGGGTCAAAATATTAAAAATTTCCATAGTTACGTGCAGGCATACTGCAATTGTAAAGAATGCTTATAACTTCGGCATTTTTTTCATATTTTGACCCCACGTTTTCAACATAGTCTTCTTATCACCCCCACTTCATAAACCCCATAATCTGTGGCAAAATGCCATTCTGCACAACAGGTGCAGAAACACATTTTGGACGGGATGTGAAAAACAACAGATGTATTGTTCACGAGGAGGTGTTAAAAAATTGCTACGTTGGAAATTTTGAATGAAAATATTAAAAATTGCCAAAGTTTTGCATGTGCCTAGAAAAATTTCAATGGCTGCTCTTAACGCAGGCATTTTTTGGTATTTTTGCACCAGATTTTCAGCTTGGTATTTTTGGGACCCTGCCTCATTAACACTGGTATGTCATTTCATTACTCTGTCCTTAAAGTTGATTTCACAGCGACCGTGAGAAATCACATACGAGGACTCCGAGAGTAACAAAACGGCATTGACAGTGTTTATGAGGTGGGGTCATAAAAGCCCATGTTAAAAATTTGGTCCAAAAATACCAAAAAGTGGCAGAGATATCATAAGTTCAAAACACCATTGAAAGCCATTATATGACACTTACAGTGCTTGTATTCTTCAGTTCACAGCTCGACTTTGAAGAGCGCAAATGTGTCCTGGTTCACTGAAGATGACAGCCAACTATCTCTGGTGGTAAATATATGACAAGGAGGGGTTGTGTGGTTGTGGATGCTTAGTGAGAGGGTCGGGATGGGGGAAGGGAATGGAGGAGATGAGGAGGGTTTTTTCTATTTTTTTGCAGGTACACAGTAAATAATACTTCAGGATGCTGGGGGTGGATCCCCAGTGTTCAACAGTATTGGAGGTGTAGGACATAACTGGGGACACTAGGAGTGGGCTCCCTATTGTCCCACACTGGCGGGGGGATTTTCATGCTGACTGGGGGATTGGACACCCCACTGTTGGCAGAGCATAAAAAAAAAGACATCAGTTGACTATTTTCTTTTTTTACAGGTACACTTTTTAACAATATTTCAAGACATTGGAGGTGGGCTCCCTAGTGTCCATCAGTACTGGGGGTATGACATAACTGGGAACACTGGGAGTGGGCTCCCTAGTATGCCACACTGGTAGGGGGTGTCTAGTGCCATCACAGGGACTGGACACCCCACTGTCAGCACAGGATACATATACATATTTCAGAACACTGGTTGTGGGCTACCCAGAGTCCCACAGTGGCTGGGAATGGGGGAGACATCTCGGGACACTGGGATTGGGCTTCCTAGTGTCCCACACTGGCAGGGAAAGGGAGGGCTTCTATCTGGGACACTGTGAGTGTGTTCCCCATTGTCCCACATTGGCAGGGGAAAGCTTCTCCAATGTCGACAAAGACATTTTTTATAATATAAAAATGCCTCGGCCCCCCTTGAAGCAGTTAAAGGATAAACATCCTTTATTTAGTGTTTACCTAAACAGGGGCCAAGAAATCAAATTCTGCAGTTATTTTGGCTGAAAAAATGCTCAGAAAAGGTTTTGGCTTTTCACAGGGGTAGATTTTTTTTCTTTAAGTAGTGCCACAAATTGTGACAGCTTTCGTGAAACAGTACTGCAATTTGCCGCAGTTTTTATGCAACAGTGCCATTAGCTTGTGTAAACTGCTGCAATTTGTGGTAATTTCACAAAAGAAACATCACACATTTGTGACACTACCAACAGCTGATGTGAAAAATATATATTTCTGGCCACTATTTTTAAAAAAGTAACATCAGAATCATGTTTCTCTGGCTCCGATTAGGTAAACACAATTGTTGGTGTTTACCAAGGGCGCAGTATTTTTTGAATTACATCATATTTTCCCCATCGCTAACTGAAAACAAGGTGGTGGCAGCATGACACTAGTGATCCAGCTGCGAGAGGAAAAAAGTGCTTTTGCTAAAGCAGAAACTGCTTTTGCTTGGCACATATAATTTTTACCCTAGGCTATAATGGGAAAAGCAAAAGTTTGATAACTCTTGAATGGATTCATATTTTTTCACCAAACCTTCAAAAAAGCACATCTGCAACCCAGACCCCATATACCTTAACAATCTCGGACAAGATTTCCAAGCGATTTCAGAGCAGGAGTGTGGCAAAGGGTTTGCACCTAAATAGTAATTGTATCATTTTTTTACACTACGCTTCTCCATGACCTCCTCCACAACTGCACATCTGGCTGGAAAGAAACTTGCCACATCAAGAGATCTATCGTACCTGATGTAGCATGAAAAATTTAGTGCACATCAGGGATACATTTGAAAAGTTATTAAAGTGCAACATTTTGGGTTTAACATAGAAGTGACCATTGAACCCTAGTTATACTGCCACTACCGTGCCAGTATAACATGTATACGAACATACGAATGTGCCAGCAGAAACAGACCACCTAGTCTATTTGAGTCTGCTCGAGTGTGCAGCCAAAACCCCTAGTCAGAATCCACAAATCAGACAAGAACTAAATGTTACAGGACAAGAGACCGATTCCAGGAGACCGTGCATGGAAAACTGCATTCAAATCCATTGAACAGTTGCAACGTTTTAACATGCAAAAATTCAGGTTTAACATAGAAACTGCTGCTCAATCCTAACTACAGTGGTGATACAGCACCAGTATTTTTTTATTTATATATATATATATATATATATGTGTATACTGTATATATATTATAGAGGCATTGTCGCATCCATATATTTAGGGTTGAGTAGGCACTTTAATGTTAAACCTCACATTTTGTGTGTTAATAACTTTGCAACCACTCAATGGATTTGCACAACATTTGAACTACATGGTCTGTTATGTTAGATCTTTTAATTAACCAATTTGCGTTTTGGTAGGACATACAGATTTTGAGCAGTGAAGCACCAAAAAATTCACTTTTCGCCAGTTTTGTTCATTTTTTGTCTGTGGTGCTGCACGGCCACCTTGTGGTAGATTGGTCTGAAACTGGGGCCATATAAAGCATTTGGGTCAAGGAATATGCCACATTTTGTTTGGTAAAAAAATATTAATCATTCAAAAGTTATTAACGTTTGAATTTCCCATTATAACCCTTTGGGAAAATTCATATGTATAATTTGCTAAAGAAGAATGGGTTTTTGGCCATCTGGTCTTCCCTCACTGTAAAGAATTAGCAGGCTCATAGCCAAAAAATTTTCAACTGTGAGAAATTTATTGGCCACGATGGCCACAATTTTGTTTTCAGTTTGTGGTAGGAAAAAAACAAATGTTTCTACCCACAGGTGGCTTGTGAGGCAAATGAGCCATGGGTTCAACTCAGGGGGCCCCCCTTCTATCAACCTGTGCCTCTGGTTTCTTTCAGTTATGACAAAAAATAGAGTTTTAAACATTTCAATTCTTTGTTCGTGGCTCGCTAATGATCTTCTGTAGCAAGTCTGCAAATTTATCTGTCATGAGAATTTATCGTTCATGAGGGAACGACCAGATAGCAAGCTTTTCTTGACCAGATGTCCATGGGGAAGACCAGATGGCTCAAATTGGGATGACCAGATGACCACCCACAGCCAAAGATTTTGTTAGCTCTCGGCTGAACCTCATGCCCGAAGATGTTCTCGTGAAAGAAGAAATTTTAAAGGTTTAAAAACTTTAAAATTGCATATCACAGGAATGGTTTAGTCTTTTTATTTGAAATTTGCAGGGTGTTGAGAGGATGTCCTAGAGATGTGAATTATGCTGTTTAGGTGTTGGGAAATTAATTGGTTGCAGAGATATTGAATGACATAGTTGACATTTTTTCCATAAGATTATGGATGATGCTATTGGCCTGAAATTTTTAGGATGGGAAGCCCTAGTGCCACGGATGTGCATTTCAGTGGTTCAGTGTGTAAAAATTAAAGAGGCCTATAGTCACACCACTGCAAAATTTGAAAATTTCATTTTTTGCACTTTAATAACTTTTGAGCCTTTTGTGCAATTTGCCTGACATTTAGAATGTAGAAAAAGTCTTCATAGATTTGTGGCTGTGAAATGTTTTGTGTCGGTGGGATATACGGTCCCGGAATCATAGCCCACTCAAAAAAACTTGAAAATCCTCTAAGCTGCGATTTCTTTCTCCACCCATAGTGCACAGAATACTGGATTTCAGTGGGTTCAAACTGGTTTGTATGCATGGGTCCTGGGCTGCGCTGGTGCCCTATGAAGATTCTGTGAAAACATCTTGTTCTGTTCAAAAGTTATGCCATTTTTTGTCTCCCATTATAGTCATTGGGAAAATGTATGTGTGCACTTTGAAAACAATCGCAAACACATTTCTTGGTGTGCAACAACATACCATAATAAGGTATAGGAAAACTCAAAAGGTATGCCAGATGTATATTTTTATGTAGTAATGGGCAATGTGGTGGGAGTGTGGGGCCCTGTGATTTGCTGCTTATATTAAAATGTTATGCAGAAATGTACAAGTTGGTGGGTGCACGGAGCCCAAATGGCTCCACGCTCTCACCAGCAGTGAAGAATCCATTTGATTGGCTTCAGATTGGGTTTTATGCATGGGTCCTGGGCTGTGCTGGTGCTCTTTGAAGATTTCATGAAAAAATTTTGTTCCGTTCAAATGTTATGCCATTTTTTGTCTCCCATTATAGTCAATGGGAAAATATAAATGTGCATTGTGAAAACAATCGCAGTCACATTTCTTGGTGCACAACAACATCCCATTATGAGGTATAGGAAAGTTTGAACACATCCTTTTGCCACAGTAACATTTTTGTTCCTGTGGCAACATTTCTGCACAACATTGTGCCTGGTGTTTCTTTCTCTGTCACTCCATTGTGTCAGTGTATTCTGCTCCATGGCCCATATTTGCAGGGTGCCAAGTCCTGGTGCCACAGATGTGTGTTTTGGTGGTGTTTCCAATGCTTTTATCGATACAACATTTTTTTGCCACAAAAATATTTAATATGATCGTGACAACATCCCATTATAAGGTATAGGAAAGTTCAAACACATTTTTTGTTCCTGCGGCAGCATTTCTGCACAGCATTGTCCCTGGTGTTTCTTTCTCTGTCACTTCATTGTGCTCCTGGGCCCATATTTTTTTTGCCATGAAAACATTTAATATGATTGCGATCACATTTTTTTATCATGATCACATCCCCATTATCTCAGAAGCAGTTTGATCTTTCTAGTTGAAATTTGCAGGATGTTGAGGAGATGTGAATTAAGCTGTTTAGGTACTGGGAAATTAATTGGTTGCAGATATATTCAATGACGTAGTTGACATTTTTCCCATAGGATTATGAATGGTGCTATTGGCCTGAAAGTTTTAGGGTAGAAAGCCTGAGTGCCACGGTTGTGCCTTTCAGGAGTTCAGTGTGTAAAAATCAAAGAGTCCCATAGTTACACCACTGCAAAATTTGAAATGTTCATTTTTTGCACTTTAATAACTTTTTAACCACTTGTGCGAATTGCCTGAAATGTGGCATGTGGAAAGATGCTTCAAAGATCTTGAGCTGTGGAAATTTTTGTGTCAGTGGGCTATATAGACATGGAATCATAGAACCCTCAAAAAAGTGGAAAATCCTTTAAGTTGCAATTTCTTTCTCCACCCATAGTGCACTGAAGAATGGAATTCAGTGGGTTCAAATTGGGTTGTATGCATGGGTCCAGGGCTGCACTGGTGTCCTTTGAAGATTTTGTGAAACAATCTTGTTCCATTCAAAAGTTATGCCATTTTTTGTCTCACATTATAGTCAATGGGAAAATCTATGCATGCACTGCGAAAACAATCGAGGTCACATTTTTTACTGCACAAGGACATCCCATTATAAAGTATAGGAAACCTCAAAAATTATGCCACATATATATTGTTATGCGGTAATGGGAAATGTGGTGGGAGCTTATGCTGTTATGCAGAAATGGTAAAGTCTGGCCCTACACTCCCATCAATACATGTTTTGTTGTAGCTACACTAACTTGTTTTTTTTTTTTCTCTTTTAGATATTTCCTGAAGAAGACCTAAGGTTGAAACGTAGATTTTTAACTCTATTTTCTATTTTCAGCGTGCATTTAATATAACCATTTTGTTTTGCTTTTAGACCACATGCTGACGCTGCGCCTTGTCTTTGGTTTTTACAAGTTGTAGTTATATTACACTTTTTCAAAAAGTAAGGAAATTCATAGCAAAAAACTGTGTTTAATGCATCATTTAGGGTTAAAGAACAAAAAGTCCGGAAATGAAACATTAGGGTTGAGGTTCTAACCCCCCCACACACCCCGCACTGCCATCCTCCACAGACTGACAGATGCCAGGGTGTGTCATTGGGGTTGTGACACCTAAATTTCATCCCATTCTCCTTTTACTGTAGCATGTCAACCTGCTTACACATGAAATAGGGTGAGATTGGGCCTCACAACCCCAATCACACACCCCAAAGTCAGTCAGTCTGTGGAGGATGATTGTGCAGGGAGTGTGTGGGGGGGATTAGGGTCTCAACCTTAATGTTTCATTTCCTGATGTTTTGTGCTTTAACCCTAAATGATGCATTAAATTCAGTTTTTGATATGACTATATATATATATATATATATATATATATATATATATATATATAATAATGGTAGCACGGTAGTGCTACCATAGTTAGGGATGAGGAGCCATTTCTATGTTAAACCCCCAAATTTTGCACCTTAATAACTTTGCAACTGTTTGACAGATTTGTATGAAATGTGGAATACTTGATCAAGAACCATAGGCCTTGGAATCAGTCAAGTTTTGTACTGGTCGGATATACAGCTGCGGAGTTATTAAGTGTGATCTGTGCTCGTGTTTACTGCTTTTCTGGAATTCTACGGTCACGCCTACAGGTCGTACGGTTTGTGCGACCAGCCTGAAATCTTCAGGGATTGTGCAGCCAGGGTCCCCAATGTGCCTTTCAAAGATTTCATGAAAAAATATTAAACGGTTCAAAAGTTATTCAAAAAACAATTTCCCATTATAAGTCAATGGGAAAAGTTAACAAAAAGTTCGACAGTGTCGCAAATGCACTTTTTACTGTCGCAAATGGCCCTGTTACTGTCACAAATCTGCCATCTTGTTTTCAGTTAGTGATCAGAAAAATGCTTGGCATTTAAAATTGAGACCCTCTAGCAACCTAATTCTTTTTGTATTCACCTAGTCGGGCCCTGAGGATGCTAGCCATGTCTTTATTTTGGGGTAAAACACCCCAGAAATAAGTTTTTAAAATTTCTGTAAAAGTGCTTTTTAGCAGAATTAGTCGCACTCAGGAAAGTGTGGCAATTTTTTCACACCTTCATAAATTGCGACATCTTCAACACTATGCCCAAAATAACAGTAATTATTTGGCATTCCGCTGCAAAAGAATGGTTGGGAGTTTTGGGCTGAAATTTGGAGGGAACGCAGATGACATCTCACAGATGTGCCCTTCAGTGCTGTATTGAAAAAATATTACATGGTGGTAAAAGTTACTGTACTCCAAAGTTAATGTTTTTTTCCATAGGATAACATTACGGCGCCTAACGCATTACAGGAATCCTTTGGCACCCTGCTGCAAAAGAACGGTTTAGTCTTTTTTCCTGAAATTTGGAAGGAAGACAGCCAACAGCCCACAGATGTGCCTTTCAGTGGTTTGGTGAAAAAAATATTACAGGGAGGCAAAGTTATGGCACTCCGAATGTCTCTTTTTTCCCATAGGATACCTTTTAGGGCCCGTATCTCGGAAACGGTGCGAGATATGGACTTTTCATCAGAAAAACAGGGTTAAGTACAAAATTAGCTAGGACAGTTGTAAATCATACGACTTTTAAATTTTCTTTCTACGTCATACGGTTCCTGAGATATAGCGTATTTAGTATTCCAAGTTCTCATTTTCTACTCCGATACTCATTATTATACATACATTATTTGTACTCCGTGTTTTTCTCTATGCAGGTTTTGGGGAAAACCAGCCTGTGCGCTTACATTACTGTTACTGTTGCCCTATCCACTTGCGGTTCCTTACCCGTTTCACATACCGTTGACGTCTGCGCCACCATGTACGTTATCTTTTGCGTTTTCATTTGCGCTTGCGTTTCTATGATTTTTTGCCATTTCTGTCTACAGTACTGTTTCTCTTTCTGTTTCACTTTGCATCACCATGCCCATTGACATTTCCATTTGCAGGCACCATGTTACTATGTGAGAAAACATCACGTGGCAGACCGTTCCCATCTACGCCACCATGTGCATTACCCTTTCTGTTCTCATTCGCACTTGTGTTACCATGTGCTCCACTGTTAGCACTTCAGTTTGTGTTGCTGTTCCTGTTACTATGCCACAGGACATCATGTGGCGGGAGTGCGGGGTCTAGAGGGCCCCGTGCTCCCACCGCTGCATTACATTCACTATTTCTCATTATCATTCTCAAAAAGAAGGGAAATTAGAGGCAAAAAACTCCGTTTAATGCATTAGTTAGGGTTGTTCCACAGTGAAAAAAGTGAGGAAATTTGGTGTTAGGGTTGAAAACCCCCTGGACCCCCCGCCCACCCCACCAATCGGCATCGGGGTGCACATTGGGAACAAGTAGCCCTAACTCTCACCCCATGACGTGTGTAAAGCAGCATAGTAACAAGAACAGCAACACAAATAGAAGTGCTAACAATGGCAATCAATGGTAACACAAGTGCGAATGCAGATCGTGGCAAAAACTCCGCGGCTGTATATCAACCTATATGAAACTTGGCGGATCAAAGGCCTATATCTTGATCATGTATTCCAAATTTCAGAGCAAATCTGTCAAACGAACGCAAAGTGTGGAGTACCAAATATTAATTTAACATGGAAATAACTCCTCAGCCTAACTTTTATAGTGGCACTACCGTGCCACTATAATATATTAGAAGGCAAAAAACTCTGTTTAATGCATCAGTTAGGGTTGAAAACCCCCCTTGGACCCCCGCCCACCCCTCAACCGGCATTGGGGTACACATTGGGATAGTCAGCCTAACTTTCACCCCATGACGGTTGTAAAAAGCAGAAGTATAAGGAGAATGGGGTGAGAGTTGGGACCCACAATCCCAATGCACCCCAATGCCAGTTGGGGGTGAGCGAGAATCAAGGATTTCTCAACAAACTCTCACTATTGCCACTGTAATGCAAACCCTAACTAATGCATTAAATGGAGTTTTGCTTCCTAATTTCCCTTCTTTTGAGAATGATAACGAGAAATAGTGAATATAATGCACAGCGTGGGAGGGCCCCAGCCGCTCCCTCCACATGATCTCGTGTGGCATAGTAACGGAACAACCGCAAACAGAAGTGCTAACAGTGCGCACATTGGTAACACAAGCGCAATGAGAACAGAAAAGTAAGACACATGGTGGGCGTGAAGCGAGAACGGTCTGCCACGTGATGTGTTGTCACATAGTAACATGGTTTGCCTGCAAACAGAAATGTCAATGGGCATGGTGGCGCAAGAAGTGAAACAGAAGAGAAACAGTACTGTAGACACAAATGGCAAAAATCACAGAAAGCATAGCGCAAATGAAAGCATAAAGGATAAGCATGCGTAGTGGCGCAGGCGTCAATGGTAAGTAAAGCGGGCACAGAACACATAAGCGGAAAGAGCAACAATAACAGTAATGTAAGTGCATAGGCTGGTTTCCCCAAAACCTGCATAGAGAAGACATTAATTACAAATAATATATGCATAATAATGAGTGTAAGAGCAGAAAATGAGAACTTGGAATACTAAATAAGTTATATCTCAGGAACCGTACGATGTAGAAAAAAATTTGAAAGTTGTATGATTTACAACTGTCCTAGCTAATTTGTATTAGCCCCCATTGGGAGCTAAGCATTTCTCTGATGAAAGCCTGTCTACTTTCCATTTCAAGAGATACTGGCCTGGCCTGAAAAGCATGTGAAGCATACATAATGTTATCCTATGGGAAAAAGAGAAGTTGAGTGCCATACCTTTGCCTCCCTGTAATATTTTTTCACCAAACCACTGAAAGGCACATCTGTGGGCTGTTGGCTGTATTCCTTCCAAATTTCAGGAAAAAAGACTAAACCATTATTTTGTAGCAGAGTGCCAAAGGATTCCTGTAATGCGTCGGGCACCGTAATGTTATCCTATGGGAAAAACAATAAACTTTGGAGTGCCGTAACTTTGCCTCCTTGTAATATTTTTTCAATACAACACTGAAAGGCACATCTGGGAGATGTCATCTGCGTTCCTTCCAAATTTCAGCCCAAAACTCCCAACCGTTCTGTTGCAGCAGAGTGCCAAATAATTACTGTTATTTTGGGCATAGTGTCACAAAGTAGTGTCGCAATTTGCTGAAAGTGTCGCAAAAAAATTTGCCACACTTTCCTGAGTGCGACACTACTTTGCGAAAGTACTTTTTCCAGAAATTTGAAAAACATATTTCTGGGGTGTTTTACCCCAAAATAAAGACATGGCTAGCATCCTCAGGGCCCGACTAGGTGAATACAAAAAGAATTAGGTTGCTAGAGGGTCTCAATTTTAAATGCCAAGCATTTTTCTGATCACTAACTGAAAACAGGATGGCAGATTTGCGACACTAACAGGGCAATTTGCAACAGTAAAAAGTGCATTTGCGACACTGTCAAACTTTTTGTTAACTTTTCCCATTGACTTATAATGGGAAATTGTTTTTTGAATAACTTTTGAACCGTTTAATATTTTTTCATGAAATCTTTGAGAGGTACAACGGGGACCCCGGACGCACCTTCCCTGAAGATTTTGGGCCGGTCGTGCAAACCGTACGACCTGTAGGCACGACCGTAGAATTCCAGAAAAGCATAAATGCGTGGGCAGATCATGCTTGATAACTCCACAGCTGTATATCTGACCTAAATAAAACTTGGCAGATCCCAAAGCCTATACTTCTTGATCAAGTATTCCAAATTTCAGGCAAATCTGTCAAACGGTTGCAAAGTTATTAAGGTGCAAAGTTTGGGGTTTAACATGAAATGGCTCCTCAACCCTAACTATAGTGGCACTACCGTGCCACTATAATATATATTAGAGGCAAAAAACTCTGTTTAATGCATCAGTTAGGGTTGAAAACCCCCCTTGGACCCCCCGCCCACCCCTCCAACCGGCATTGGGGTACACATTGGGATCGTCAGCCCTAACTTTCACCCCATGACGTGTAAAGCAGCAGAAGTATAGGGAGAATGGGGTGAGAGTTGGGACCCACAATCCCAATGCACCAATGCCAGTTGGAGGTGAAGCGAGAATCAAGGGATTTCAACCTAACGCGAATCTTCTCACTATTGCCACTGTGACACAACCCTAACTAATGCATTAAATGGAGTTTTTTGCCTCTAATTTCCCTTCTTTTTGAGAATGATAACGAGAAATAGTGAATGTAATGCAGCGGCGAGGGCCCCGCGCTCCCTCCACATGATGTCTTGTGGCATAGTAACAGGAACAGCAACGCAAACAGAAGTGCTAACAGTGGCGCACATGGTAACACAAGCGCGAATGAGAACAGAAAGGGTAACGCACATGGTGGCGTAGACGGGAACGGTCTGCCACGCGTGATGTGTTGTCACATAGTAACATGGTGCCTGCAAACAGAAATGTCAATGGGCATGGTGGCATAAAGTGAAACAGAAAGAAACAGTACTGTAGACACAAATGGCAAAAAATCACAGAAGCATAGCGCAAATGAAAGCATAGAGGATAACATACGTGGTGGCTAGGCGTCAATGGTAAGTGAAACGGGCACAGAACCGCAAGCGGAAAGGGCAACAGTAACAGTAATGTAAGTGCATAGGCTGGTTTTCCCCAAAACCTGCATAGAGGAAGACATTGAGTACAAATAATGTATGCATAATAATGAGTATCGGAGCAGAAAATGAGAACTTGGAATACTAAATAAGTTATATCTCAGGAACCGTACGATGTAGAAAAAAAATTTGAAAGTTGTATGATTTACAACTGTCCTGGCTAATTTTGTACTTAGCCCCCATTAGGGAGCTAAGCATTTCTCTGATGAAAAGCCTGTATCTCGCACCATTTCCGAGATACTGGCCCTGAAAGGCGCGGGAACGCCATAATGTTATCCTATGGGAAAAAGAGAGAAGTTCGGAGTGCCATACCTTTGCCTCCCTGTAATATTTTTTCACCAAACCACTGAAAGGCACATCTGTGGGCTGTTGGCTGTATTCCCTCCAAATTTCAGGAAAAAAGACTAAACCATTATTTTGTAGCAGAGTGCCAAAGGATTCCTGTAATGCGTCGGGCACCGTAATGTTATCCTATGGGAAAAACAATAAACTTTGGAGTGCCGTAACTTTGCCTCCTTGTAATATTTTTTCAATACAACACTGAAAGGCACATCTGGGAGATGTCATCTGCATTCCCTCCAAATTTCAGCCCAAAACTCCCAACCGTTCTGTTGCAGCAGAGTGCCAAATAATTACTGTTATTTTGGGCATAGTGTCACAAAGTAGTGTCGCCATTTGTGAAAGTGTCGCAAAAAAATTTGCCACACTTTCCTGAGTGCGACACTACTTTGCGAAAGTACTTTTTCCAGAAATTTGAAAAACATATTTCTGGGGTGTTTTACCCCAAAATAAAGACATGGCTAGCATCCTCAGGGCCCGACTAGGTGAATACAAAAAGAATTAGGTTGCTAGAGGGTCTCAATTTTAAATGCCAAGCATTTTTCTGATCACTAACTGAAAACTGGATGGCAGATTTGCGACACTAACAGGGCAATTTGCAACAGTAAAAAGTGCATTTGCGACACTGTCAAACTTTTTGTTAACTTTTCCCATTGACTTATAATGGGAAATTGTTTTTTGAATAACTTTTGAACCGTTTAATATTTTTTCATGAAATCTTTGAGAGGTACATCGGGGACCCCGGACGCACCTTCCCTGAAGATTTTGGGCCGGTCGTGCAAACCGTACGACCTGTAGGCACGACCGTAGAATTCCAGAAAAGCATAAATGCGTGGGCAGATCATGCTTGATAACTCCACAGCTGTATATCTGACCTAAATAAAACTTGGCAGATCCCAAAGCCTATACTTCTTGATCAAGTATTCCAAATTTCAGGCAAATCTGTCAAACGGTTGCAAAGTTATTAAGGTGCAAAGTTTTGGGGTTTAACATAGAAATGGCTCCTCAACCCTAACTATAGTGGCACTACCGTGCCACTATAATATATATTAGAGGCAAAAAACTCTGTTTAATGCATCATTTAGGGTTGAAAACCCCCCTTGGACCCCCACCCACCCCTCAACCCGGCATTGGGAGTACGCATTGGGATCGTCAGCCCTAACTTTCACCCCATGGCGTGTAAAGCAGCAGAAGTATAGGAGAATGGTGAGAGTTAGGACCTACAATCCAATGCGCACCCCAATGCCAGTTGGGGGTGGGCGGGGTCCAAGGGGGATTTCAACCCCAACACCGAATTTTCTCACTATTGCCACTGTGAAACAACCCTAACTAATGCATTAAATGGAGTTTTTTGCTTCTAATTTCCCTTCTTTTTGAGAATGATAACGAGAAATAGTGAATGTAATGCAGCGACGGGAGGGCCCCGCGCTCCCTCCACATGATGTCTTGTGGCATAGTAACAGGAACAGCAACGCAAACAGAAGTGCTAACAGTGGCGCACATGGTAACACAAGCTCGAATGAGAACAGAAAGGGTAATGCACATGGTGGCGTAGACGGGAACGGTCTGCCACGTGATGTGTTGTCACATAGTAACATGGTGCCTGCAAACAGAAATGTCAATAGGCATGGTGGCGCAAAGTGAAACAGAAAGAGAAACAGTACTGTAGACACAAATGGCAAAAAATAACAGAAAGCATAGCGCAGATAAGCAAAGGATAACGCACATGGTGGCGCAGACGTCAATGGTAAGTGAAACGGGTACAGAACAGCAAGCGGAAAGGGCAACAGTAACAGTAATGTAAGTGCATAGGCTGGTTTTCCCCAAAACCTGCATAGAGAAAGACATAGAAACATAGAAACATAGACTTTGACGGCAGATAAGGACCGCTAGGCCCATCTAGTCTGCCCATTTCCCTACCTATACCTACAGGATAGGCCGCAGATCCTATTTAACCAACAGCCTATATCTTCCTGCCCCCCACAAGAATTGCCTTATGTCTGTCCCATGCATTCTTGAATTCTCCCACAGTTTTAGACTCCACAACTTCCTCAGGAAGGCTGTTCCATGCATCCACTACCCTCTCTGTGAAATAATACTTCCTCACATTGCCCCTGAACTGCCCTCCTTCTATCTTTAAATTGTGTCCCCTTGTTCTTGCAAGTCTCTTTTCCTGAAAGATGCTACCCTCTTGGACTTTGTTGATTCCCTTGAGGTACTTGAAAGTTTCTATCATGTCCCCCCTCTCCCTTCTTTCCTCAAGGGTATACATATTAAGCTCCTTTAGTCTCTCCTCATACGGCTTCTCTTGCAGACCCTGCACCATTTTAGTTGCCCTCCTCTGGACTGCCTCTATCCTGTCTATGTCCTTGAGGAGATGGGGTCTCAGAACTGGACACAGTATTCCAGATGGGGTTTCACCAACTGTCTGTACAGAGGGATAACAACTTCCTGTTTTCTGCTGCTGATGCCTCTCCCTATACATCCCAGTATACCCCCGGCCCTCCCTACTGCCTTCTCACATTGCTTGCTAACCTTAAGGTCATCTGATATGATTACCCCCAGGTCCCTTTCCTGTTTTGTTGTTGTTACTACCTCCCCACCCATTGTGTATTTTTCCCCTGGGTTCTTGTTTCCCAGGTGCATTATTTGCACTTTTTGCATTGAATCCTAGCTGCCATCGTCAGACCATTCCTCCAACCTTGTCAAGTCCCTTTTCATCCTTTCCCGCCTCCTTGTGTATCAACCCTGTTGCAGATCTTTGTGTCATCTGCAAAAGGCATACTTTCCTTCCAGTCCCTCTGTAATGCCACTGATGAAGACATTAAAAGGACTGGACCCAATACTGAACCCTCCGGTACCCACTAGTAACCGCCCTTTCTTCAGAGTGGACTCCATTTACAATTACCTTCTGTGTCCTGTTGTCCAGCCAATGTTTTACCCAGGCTACCACCCTGGGACCCACTCCCAGGCTGGTTAATTTGACTAATAATCTTTTGTGTGGGACTGTATCAAATGCCTTGCTAAAGTCTAGGTAGGCCATGTCCACAGCCCCTCCCTGGTCTACTACTTTGGTCACCCAGTCAAAGAAATCTATTAGATTCGTCTGACATGACCTTCCCGCTGTGAACCCATGCTGCCTTGGATCCTGTGCTCCACTGACCTCTAGGTACTCAACTATTCTTTTCTTCAGAAGTGACTCCATCACTTTCCCTACACAGAGGTCAGACTGACAGGTCTGTAGTTTCCTGCCTCTGTCTTGGTCCCACTTTTGTGAAGGGAATCACATCCGCCTTCCTCCAGTCCTCGGTACCACACCATCCTCCCATGATTTATTAAAAGAGTAGCCAGTGGTTTCACTAGTTCCTTCCTTAATTCTTTTAGAATTCTGGGGTGAATTCCATCAGGACCCATTGCTTTGTCCACCTTCAGTTTTAGGAGTTCTTGCAGAACCCTTTCTTCTGTGAAATGACTGGGATCGACCCCTATCAAGAGTGTTTCTGTTAATTGGATTAGGCACTTCCCCTCCTCTTTGTGAATACTGAGCAGAAATATTTGTTCAGTATTCCTGCTTTTCACTGTTCCCCTCTGCCCACCCACCGTTTATTCTATTCAGCCTCACTATCCCTCCTTTGTCTTTCTCGCTCGCTGATTACCTATAAAGGTTTATCCCCTTCTTAACTGAGTTGGCTATCTTTTCCTCAGTTTGGGCCTTTGCTATTCTGACTTCCCTCCCTGCTTCTTTCTGCCTTAACTGGTACAGCCTCTGTCCTGCTCCTTCTGTGTTTCCTTATACTTCTGGAATGCTATCTTTTTCTTCCTGACTTTCACAGCCACCTCTCTTGAGAACCATAGTGGCTTTTTCTTTCGTTTTGATTTGTTTATTTGCTTCACACAACGGCTTGTTGCCTCTGTGATGGCAGTTTTGATAATTCCCCATTGTTGCTCCACACCTCCTTCTAGCCTGTTTGCTAGTGCTTTTCTGAGGCACTCTCCCATCTTGCCAAAGTCAGCCCTCCTAAAGTCCAGTACCCTCACTTTTGTATGGTTTGACTCTGTAGCTGAGTTTACGTGAACCACACTGTTTGATGGTCACTTGTCCCCAGATGGCAACCCACTTCTAGATCTGAGATCCTCTCACTGCCCCGTTTGAGAGTATGAGGTCTAAGATTGCTCCCTCACGAGTGGGTTCCGAAACTAGCTGTCTAATGCCTGCCACCTGTAAGGCATCAAGAATGGCCCTGCTCTTGGATGTCACTGCAGCAAATGTGCTCCAGTTAACATCTGGCATATTCAGGTCTCCCATCAACAGTATCTCCCCTTTCTCTGCCATTCTAAGAATGCCTTCCATCATATCCTTGTCCATTCCTTCCACCTGACATGGGGGTCTGTACACAACCCCTGTGCAGATTTTGGTGCCCTTTCCAGTCTCCAAGATGACCCACAGTGCCTCCTCTCCTCCCTGTTTACCCTTTTGTTCAGTTGCTTTTATCCCTTCCTTTACATAGAGAGCTACTCCTCCCCCTCTTCTCCCCTGCCTGTCTCTTCTGTAGGTTATGTACCCTGGTATGTTAACATCCCAGTCATGGTTCTCTGTGTACCATGTTTCTGTGACTGCTACGATATCCAGGCATCCCTCTTCCATTAAGGCCACCAACTCAGGGAGCTTGTTGCCCAGACTACGGGCATTGGTACTCATTACCCTCCATTTCCTGATGGCCTTACCCCTTTTTCCCCATCCCTGTCCTTCTTGCCTTTGTCACTTTCTCCATTTACCCCTGCCCTTCTCCCTATCGACACCTCCATGTTGGTGTTTGCCACACTTACTACCATGATTGTTTGGGGGCTAGGATTTTCCTGCTCCTTTCCAGTGCCTCCCCCCTTGGCTAGTTTAAAAGCTTGCCAATGAAGCATTTAAACCTATCACCTAGGATCCTGGTTCCCCTCCCGGACAGATGCAGCCCATCATGCCAGTATAGGCCAGCATCACTCCAGGTGGACCCCTAGTCCCCAATAAAGCCAAATCCCTGAGCTCCACACCAGTTTTTCAACCACTGATTGAATCCCATGGTACGGAACACCCTAGCCTCTCCTATGCCATAGATGGGTAGCACCTCCGAGAAGGTTACCGTGCGTGCTACTTGACTAAGGCCCTTCCCCAATTCCACAAACTCTTCCTGCACTTCTCTAATCCCTTTCTTAGCCAGGTCATTTGTCCCTAAGTGGACAATGACATCCAGCTCCCTCCCCTGTGCAGCTGCTCCGGCAATCCTGAGAATTCGCTCCCTGTCCCTCCAAGCCATGGCGCCAGGCAGGCACCTTACCTCCCTCTCCCCTTCCTTGCCCAGTTCTACCTTCCTAACAATGGAGTCCCCCACCAGGAGTTGTTTCCTTCCCCTGCAGGGTCCCCTGCCACCCTCCTGTGGGTCTCCTTTGTGGAGGTTCCCAGCATCCTCCTTGGTCTCCACTGTAGGTGCCTCCATAGAGGAACCACACTTTGCCAGAATGGCATAGGAATTGTGGAGAGGTACAACTGGAGGGATGTGCCTCTGTTCCACCACCCTCACCCTCCCTGAGCCCACTGTGGTCCAACCGCTCCTCTTTCTTGGCAACCTCTGAGGCAACGGCAGTGGCACTGGTGGTCCCTGGTTGGAAGAGGAGGTCCCACAAATCCTGGCCAACTCAGCCTGGAGATGAGCAACCTCCTCCCTCAGCCCAGGGAGGTGCCTGCAGATGGGACAACACCGCATCCTCCAGAACATCTCCTGGAAGACTGCTGCTCCACAGCCACTGCACTGCACCACTCCAATCATGTCTTATTTCTGGCTCCTTAACTGTTTGCAATCCTTACTCTTTCCTCTGTTTTTTTTCTCTCTCTCCTTACTTTCTGCCTGTGTGCCCTTTAAGCTCCTGATTGTCCTGTTCTGAGACAAGAATATCCTATATTTCTCAGTAGACCGCTTACTTGTTCAGAGGCAGACCTCCAGCAGCTAGAGGGGGCTGGAGAGCTACTCTTGCCCTTCTAGGATGGTGGATCCTTGGTGGTTCTGTGATCACTCACTTCCTGCCCCTAAACAGGAAGTTCCTGTTGTCAGTCAAATCCTGTGCCTATAAAAATAGAACTAGCTTTGGGTGGGGGGTGGAGGGGAGGGATGGAGGGCAATATAGTCCCAGTAGAGAAGTTCAGTCACACAGCAGTCCTTTCTCCTGGAGTCTTCTGCCAAGCTATTAGCAGAATCTTTCTAAGGCAGTCTTAAAATGTAGCTTCCTTCTAGCTAGCCACTCCCCTACTTACCAGATCTTTCTACAAGTAATTTAAACCTCACAACAGTTAAGTCCTTTCAGTCACCTGAGATTTACACCTAGATGACTTTTCAGTTACCCATTCAGTTCAGTTAACCCAAACACACACTTTTTTTTGTTTTGTTTTGTATGTTAGTTTTTATACCCTAAATTAAAGGTCTAAATACAAAAGTTCTTCTACTTTAGTCCCAGCAGAGAAGTTCGGTCACACAGCAGTCCTTTCTCCTAGAGTCTTCTGCCAAGCTATTGGCTAGTGAGTACAAATAATGTATGCATAATAATGAGTATCGGAGCAGAAAATGAGAACTTGGAATACTACATACGTTATATCTCAGGAACCATACGACGTAGAAAAAAAATTTGAAAGTTGTATGATTTACAACTGTCCTGGCTAATTTTGTACTTAGCCCCCATTAGGGAGTTAAGCATTTTTCTGATGAAAAGCCTGTATCTCGCACCGTTTCCGAGATACTGGCCCTGAAAGGCGCGGCGAACGCCATAATGTTATCCTATGGGAAAAAAAGAGAAGTTCGGAGTGCCATACCTTTTCCTCCCTGCAATATTTTTTCACCAAACCACTGAAAGGCACATCTGTGGGCTGTTGGCTGTCTTCCCTCCAAATTTCAGGAAAAAAGACTAAACCGTTATTTTGCAGCAGAGTGCCAAAGGATTCCTGTAATGCGTCGGGCGCTGTAATGTTATCCTATGGGAAAAAGCATAAACTTTGGAGTGCCATAACTTTGCCTCCTTGTAATATTTTTTCAATACAACACTGAAAGGCACATCTGGGAGATGTCATCTGCATTCCCTCCAAATTTCAGCCCAAAACTCCCAACCGTTCTGTTGCAGCAGAGTGCAAATAATTACTGTTATTTTTGGGCATAGTGTCGCAAAGTAGTGTGTCGCAATTTGTAGAATTAATAGCAAAAAGAATTGCCACACTTTCCTGAGTGCAACACTACTTTAGTACTATTTTCCAGAAATCTGAAAAACATATTTCTGGGGTGTTTTACCCCAAAATAAAGACATGGCTAGCATCCTCAGGGCCCGACTAGGTGAATACAAAAAGAATTAGGTTGCTAGAGGGTCTCAATTTTAAATGCCAAGCATTTTTCTGATCACTAACTGAAAACAGGATGGCAGATTTGCGACACTAACAGGGCAATTTGCAACAGTAAAAAGTGCATTTGTGACACTGTTAAACTTTTTGTTAACTTTTCCCATTGACTTATAATGGGAAATTGTTTTTTGAATAACTTTTGAACCGTTTAATATTTTTTCATGAAATCTTTGAAAGGTACATCGGGGACCCCGGACGCACGTTCCCTGAAGATTTCTGGCCAGTCATGCAAACCGTACGACCTGTAGGCGCGACCATAGAATTCCAGAAAAGCATAAACGCGTGCGCAGATCACACTTAATAACTCCACAGCTGTATATCCAACCAGTACGTAACTTGCTAGATCCCAAGGTCTATGATTCTTGATCAGGTATGCCAAATTTCAGGCAAATCTGTCAAACGGTTGCAAAGTTATTAAGTTGCAAAGTTTTGGGGTTTAACATAGAAATGGCTCCTCAACCCTAACTATAGTGGCACTACCGTGCCACTATAATATATATATATATATATATATATATATATATAATATCCTCTGAAGCAAATGAGGTTGGAGTCTTCCTTGTGGTTGTCAATGCTAATACTCACTCCACTTCTGTAACAGAAAAGCTGAAATGTGATGGAAACAGGTTTATATGTTTCATGAGTGCATAGAAGGGGGTGAGAGTTAGGGTGACAACCCCAAGGAAGACTCCACCCATCATTTGTTTCAGTGATAGGGAAGGGGTGTTAGGGTTGGAAACCCTAACATCACATATCCCTACTTTTGTTGCCTTATCCTGAACCCCAAATGATGCATTAATGCAGTCTTTTGCAAACAATGTCCTTACTTTTTGAGATAATGTAATCATATCCTTATTTGTTTGTAGAAGTGCAGGGCCCAGAGGGCCATGCACTCCTCTCTCTACATAGATGCATATATGTATGTTGCTGTGGAAGCACAGGGCCCCCTGCTTCCATTTGTTGGGCAACAGAAACCAAATTCTCAGTGTAGCCTTCTTATTATCCCACCCCATGTACCTAGTACTGACAATTTTTAAATCCTTGCCAAAAAGGGGTTCCATGTAACTGCAATGTATATTCTGTGCCACATGTGTGAAAATAGAGTTTGGTAAGGATTTGAAAAATAGCAGCCATCACGTTTATGAGGTGGGGTCACGAGAAGGCTATGCTGAAAATTTGGGGTCTAAATACTTAAAATTTCCAAATGTATGTGCATGTGTAGCAAAATTTCAAAGGACGCTCATAACTTTGCCACTTGTACATATTTTTACCCCACATTTTTGACATAGCCTTCTTATGAATCCACCTTATGAGTAAGAGTGGTAAAAATGTTCAAATCCCACCCAAAAGGTGATTTTGCCAAGTAACCTCAAATTCACCTTTCAGGCAGGATTTACAATATTCCACCACCAATGTTCATGAGTTGGAGTCCCAAAAAGGCCATGTTAAAAATTTGGGCTATAAATATGCAAAAATGACAAAAGTATGCATCAAAGTCAAAAACCCCCATTGAAATACACTGATCCACACATAACTTAGTTTCTCATATAGCAGTGGGCGGTTCCAACAGCAAGATGTGTCTTCGACTGGAGAGTGGATCTTCACCCTGGGATCTGTTCAGGTGAGTGAGGGTGAGCGGGAGGCTTAGAGGGGTGGTGGGTGCTCAATGAGAGGTCAGTGTGGGGGGTCTGATCTGTAAGGGACTCTGTTTACAGGTTTAAAATACATTAAGGGATTATTTTCTTTATTAAAGATAACTAAATTATGGGACAGGTAATCAGAGGAGGGGACAATAGAAACTAGGGAAGCTGAATGAAATATGTGGATGGCAATCAGAGAGGAAGGGGGTACCACTAGACACCAGAGATACTTAATAAAATACAGGGATGGTGATCAGAGGGGGGTTGCCACTAGACACCAGGGAAACTAAAACAAATATTGAAATGGTAATTGGAAGGGTGGGAGCATGTCACTAAACACCGGGGATAATTAACTAAATTTGGGATGGTATTCAGGCGGTGCCACTAGACACCAGGAATACTTAAAAAAATATTAGGATGACAATTGTAGTGGGGCCACTAGGCACCAGGGAAAGATAAAGAATTATGGATATGGTAATCAGGGGGTTTGGTAGCACGATACTGTATATAGAACAATGAAATGGGGGTGAACATATAACAATACTCATGCATGTATAGCCTAGAAGGGCTGGCAGTGTAGCCTAGATATTAGAGTAATGCGCTGTGAATGAACTTGGTACACCCCAAAGACCTGGGTTTGATTCCACAACCTCCACTTGCATACAGTGTGACTCTGAGCAAGTCACTTAACCTCCCTGGATTTGAATGAAAATTGTGGTGCTGCCAGGTGGAAAAATGTCACAAGCTGTGCATCACAGGAATACAATGCAATTTATTTTCCCACATCATTTAATATGTATTTAGATTAGTGCATATGCTGACATTAAAACAAACATTTTTTTACCAGTGATACAAATAATGAAAAGTATCATCTTACTGTAGAATCAATTCATTAAATGGTATGCAGCTTGCAACAATCTCAAAGAATGTATGGCTATTTCTCAAGTACCTACTGAGCATGCTCAAAGCCATAATTTTGAAAAATAAACAGCATTGGAATGGTTTAATAATGTTTCAGTAAACCAGAAAAAGGCACATCTCCTAGCTTTCTACACTGAAAATCTCAGACCAAGATTCCAAACCATCTGAGCACTAAAAGTGATCAAAGAAACAGCAAAGAAGCCAAATCTTTCTCTGTATGTCTGGATCCTTTTTCATATGAATAAAAAAGGCCATATGGAGAAAGAGGGAGAGATGAAAAAGGATTAACATTTTTTTATATAAAATCACTTTTCAAACAGTTTACTACAGAATCCACCTAGTGAGGTCCTGATGAGCAAGATGCATGTGCTGCCCTCTGTGAAGCATGTCATTTTTGTGAGTTTTGAATGTTTTAAATAAAAAATGGAAAAAAAGATGGCGGCAAATGAAATGGAATTTTTTTTTCACATGAAAGAGGATTAAGCAGTATGAATAAAGATCCTTTTTCGTATGTTCCAGTTCTTGCTTTGTTCTCCACAGCTAACCTGAAAGTGCCTACTGAGCATGCTCAGAACTGAAATTTTAAAATCAATAACTTTAGAATGAATTAATGTTTTTTCACCAAACTAGCAAAAGGCACATCTGTGGCCAAGCCCTTTCTGCCCTGAACATTTTCAAATATCCAGACCATCTGTGCGCTACAGTTGGACACAGAAAACAGAAAAAAATCACTTATTTTCACTATCAGTATCTCAGAATCTGCAAATCCAACCAGAAATAATGTTGGCACATCAAGAGATCTAACACACAGGACTACACCTGCAAAATGTCATGCAATTCCATTAAACGCTCCAAAGCTATTAAGGTGCAAATTTTGGGATTTAACATTAAACACCCTACTCAACCCTAACTATGGTGGTATGACCATGCTGTTATAATATATATATATATATATAGATAGAGAGAGAGAGAGAGAGAGATAGATATATGTGGACTACTGAAAACTGTTTTCCAATTTCTGTTTTGGGCACCAATAGATGTTTCTAGAAAAGTGGGAACCTGGACAACAATGATCCCAATGTGCTTGAGGTGACAAAAAACAAGTTTATACACTTTTCTTCCTATCACCATTTTCACTTCCCTCTTGCCATTCATTCCCTTGCATATGTTTGCATGGTTACAGGGGAGGTCAGGGCAACACAAGGCCCCAGTTTTCAACCATCACAGCTGCAGAGCCACATCATTGTGTTACATGACAATGGGACCTGGAGGAGGGCAGGCACTCCTCATTTGACCAAACAAAGTCCAACTCCCACTCGTAGACTTTCTGGACAAGGCTGATAGTTTTAGGCAACCAAACCAAATGTTGGAACAAGGTCAGACCCTATTAATAAAGGGAGGGTAATAATGGTGATAGTGCCACAGGTAGAGATGTGGTGAAGTTTAACTTTGCCGGCAAAATTCACACAAAGTGGCAAATATTTGCACTTTGTGGAGCTTCAAAAAATTTTCCCAGACCTGGACAGCTTTGACTTTGCCAAATTGTAATGTTTTTGCTGCAAAGTGCAGGATTTTGCCGCAAAGTGTGAAATTTTGCCTGTGAAATTCTGTACTTCATGGATAAACTTCGCACTTCAAGGTCAATCTGCGGGCTGTGAATTCTGTGCATTTCACAAATTGTCTAAAATTCATGAATTAATTTGTGGAGCAAGTTTGCCAACTTCTCCCATCTCTAGCCACAGGGGAGAGAGGGGGAATCCTATGTCTATGAAGCAGCGTAGCCTAATGTGCATTGTTAGATGATCAGTTAACGTATGGTGATTCACCAATCCAGCTGCCAAATAAAATGGAGGTTGGAGGCCATACTGCACATGCTAAGGTATTTAGCTAAAAAAAAAACACACACACACAGTGGAGTTCATGATAAGGATAGCCTATCCCATTGTCCTGTGATGAATAGTCATGCTAGGGTATTTTCAAGTAACATATTGGTAGGGCACAGGAGCTCCCTGTGGACTTTCCCAGAGGCTCTCTCATGATGATACCAAAAGCAATTGTAGGCTTACCTGTGTTCTGGTGCTGGAAAGGATGGGGGGGTGGACTTGGCCCATGACTTGAACCAGGGGACCACTCAGCATCAATGTCTGCATTTGTGCAAGTCTCTAACCAAGTGAAATGTAATAGTGAATACTAAGGACTCAGGGGCAAAGCAGGGTGCAGGCCATATGGTTTAATTGGGCATTTTATTAACTGCATAACTGATTACTATTTGAGGAGGGCATTTAAACCAGCACCCCTGACAAAATGAGTTTGTTCATGAAGTGCTGGTCCAATTAGTCCACCACATCTGTGCTTTTGTAAATTACTTTTTTGTTAGCCTGCTCTTTAATTTAGGCACAGTACTGTGTCACAGGAACAACTTGTCGTTAATGAATGAATGGATAGGCAACTCTATACGAAAAAGCCTCTGACATCTGAGGTTGTATGATGTGAGTCTTCTGTGAGCTGTTTTATGTACTGCATTGAGCCTTAAAAGATTCTTCACCAAGTTTGCTTGTGTACTGTGTTTCAATACGTGGATTTGATGGAGTTCATAATTTAAGATTAGCACCTCCCTTTAGAGTGCTGCAGAGGAATCATTCTGGTTGTTGGAGTATCATTTTTTTTTATTCTGGAGCTCTGAAGTCACTCAGTCCTGTACTTTCTTTTTCAAATGAGTCACACATCTCCTTTTTGCAGAGCATTTATCATATGAACTAGCAAAGTAAATTAGAGAAAACAGGGCAAGAATGTTGAATAATCAATCATGGCTGCATCATGAGCCATATGAGACAAGACTCAAAGAGCTGGATTTATTCTGTCTGGAACAGTGAAGAAACAGGGGAACATGATAGAAACATTTAAGTACGTCAAGGGAATTAACACAACTCAGAAGGAAAACCTCTTTCAGGAAAACAGGGTGGCATGTACAAGAGGGCCAACTTGCATCTGGTGGGAGGCAAGTTTGAAAGAAACTCTAGAAAGTACTTTTTTACTGAGAGACCGATAGACCTATGGAACAGCCTGCTACCAGAAGTGGAGGCATCAAAGACAGTAAGAGAATTTAAACTCGCTTGAGGCAACAATGTAGGCAACATAGGAAAAAAAATATAATTGGGATAGCCATGTTGGGCAGACTAGATGGACCACATGGTCCACATCTGCCAGCACATTTCTTATGTTCTTATGTGAATATAAATATGGCAACAAAAGACAATTCTGAAACCCCATTCTGTCTTATAAGCACAGAGGCAGTGGCTGGACAGGGCAAGCCATGACTTATTCTCAGAGTTCTTGTACTGATCAAACAAGCTATAATTAAAGAGTTTAATAGCACTTTTTCAAAAGCTGAAGAAGAACAAAAGTAATATATGGTACAATAAAGACAGCCATTCCAATTATGATCAGTGTAATTGAGTCCCACAGGGCTTGAGAATTATAACATTTCCCACAGTGGGTATCAATGAATTTAGGTTAAAAGATGTATGGGTGCTAATTCTTTCTGATTGTTCTGCATAATTGTTTAAGTGCATTAGAAAAGAGGATCATTCAAGATACAAAGAGGTGACCAATGAGCTGACCAATTTACAGAAACAATTAGCATAGTTTATAGACTACGATCTTTTTGAAGAATTAAATATAAAACTAGAATTTAAATGACTTAATTATAAGTCTAAAATAAAAGAGTGCAAAGCAAGATTGCTTAAGTTCATGATAAATAAGGACAATTCAAGATACAAAGAGGTGACCAATGAGCTAACCATTTTACAGCAACAATTAGCACAGTTTAAGGACTCTGAACTTTTTGAAGAATTAAATATAAAATTAGAATCTAAATGAGTTAAATATGAGTCTAAAATAAAAGAGCACAAAGCAAGAAAGTTAAAATGGGATGAAAAAAATTATGAGATAGACTGGGTTTTCAACTGGCCAAAAAGTGAATTTAATTTTAGAAGTAGAAACAGAATGGGAAATAAATTGCATGGAAGCTCTAGAAAAAGAAAGTCAGTTAAAGTAACCATCAATCCAAATCTGTTAACTTCTGATGCTGACTTTGACTTGTTACAAACTGATAGTAATCAAGCTGAGTGGAAGTAAGATTAGAAGGTCCAGCTCAATATCATACTGATGGTTCTAACAGAAATCAGGCATCTACATCTAACTGTAGCAAAAAAGTGCAAAAGTGAAAAAACTAAAAATATGACAAATATGAAGGGGGAGGCAAGCGGCAAAAAATGCAGAACAAGGCAGAAATCTAAGAAGATCCAACAAACATAAGAGTTCCAAATAATTAATTTAATTTAAAAAATAACATCAAGTCAAATTAGTGTACTCCACCATGGACTTTATTTTGTAACAACACCCCATGTCAACAGATTCAAGAGTGAGGGAGAACTTCATAAACTGCTCCACAAAATTCAGTTTAGCTACCATTTTGTAAGTAAATCTCATTCCACTGATAATTTACAATTTCATCAGAAGTGCAAAATAATATTCTTGTGAATGGAATTGACAATGGCACTACTACATATCCGGATGCAGAGGTTTTGATGCACAAAGCATTAGAGTTCATGAATGAAAATGTTTCATCTTTAACAGTGGACTTAGAAATGTGGAAAACAATTGTTCAGATTACTATTTGCATTTGACCCTCATAGTGAAAGAAAAGCACAGATACTAACATAATTGAAAGAATTGTACTATATAAAATTATTTATTTGATCAAGCCTGGCTAAAATTGTTTTGGAATATGTCAAATGAAGATCAATAAGCACTACAAGAAATCAAAGACTGGCATGATGTAGTAATGAAAGAATCAGATAAAGGGAGAAATGTAGTCCTATTAAGAAAGGAAAGGTATGGTTTAGAAGCTGGTAGGCGATTGAGCAATACACAGTTTTTCATGAGATGAGTTTCAACTTCAACAAAAACTTTCAATAGACAGCTGAATGATTTTTTGGATACTGCTTTTAACAATGGGTGGATTGATTTAAATGAAAAAAAAGTTTTTAAGCATTCCAAACCTTGTTATTCCCACATTTTATGTACTTCCAAAAGTACCTAACGATGTATCTGTTTCCCTAGGCTGTCTTGCACAAAAGTCACCAACCTACAGTGAAGACTGCCAGGATAAAGCCCAATTCTGCAGCATGTTGGAGCAGAGTTACTGCAGGAAACAATGCAGTCTCAATGAGAGTTAATACCTTTTGTCATGCAGGAAACTGTGACATTGTGCTTCATCCAGGTGGGCTTCACTGTACAGTATGTCAGGGACACTTTGGTTGTGCTCTCGAAATTTGGAGAGGTCACTAGGTCTACAGCAAATATGTGGATTACAGTTGATGTAGAAAGCCTACATATATCTCTTAACTATGATTTAGTTTTACAAGCTGCAGAACAGATGTTACTCCACTTTGATCTCATGAACGTAATTGATCCTGAATTCTTATTATTGGGTTTGGAGCTTGTCCTCAACCATAATTATTTTGTGTTTGATAACAAATTTTATTACCAATGAAGTGGAACTGCCATGGGTACTGCCTTCGTGTCATCATTTGCAAATATTGTGCTGTCATGGATAGAACAATAATTCATACTATCAGATTGTAATCCATTCAAACACTATATAGTGAAATGGTTTTGATATATAGACAGTGTTATATCTGCTTGGACTGCTAAAGAATCAGATGCTATTTTATTTGCTGAATGGTTGAATGATAATGCTTGGGGGATGAAATTTATATTCAACATGCACCAAAATAAAATATAGTTTTGTTAATCTGGTTATGGTAGGTTATGAGAATTTGCATATTGAAACATAAGGCTATTGGAAACCATCTGGTAAATCACTTTTGATGGTAACTATTTATATATTTATTTTATTTATTTGAATTTTGATGACCCGGGAGGCCCAATGGGATGACCATGACCATTTTTCCGGAGCAGATCCAGAGAATAGAGGCAGTCCATATACAGAGAGATAAGACACTATTCGTATAGTGGCTACATTGTTACAACAATAGGGATCCAGGTAAGAACAAAGAATGACAAAAAGTACATCATCAATTACATAGTAAACCATTGCAGAATAATAGAATAAGGTGCAAATGCATAGTAAGCTTAGTCATGAATCAATAACAATTTATACATTTGTAAAATACAATGTATTACATATCTACACACAGTGAGGTGAAGAAAGGTGAAGTCAGGAGAGGGGGAGGTGAGAAGAAAATAGAGTAATTGAATGGGACAGGTGAGATTAGAGAGGGGGAAAGGAGGGAGCGGAAACAGGTTCTCAGAAGAGGATTAGGTGCAGTTACAGTTACAAATAGGAGGTAGAAAGAAAATTTCTTTGAAGAGTCTCTTGAACTGGGGAAGAGACATACACAAAAGTAAACTGTGTGGGAGGTTGTTCCACTTATAAGATGCTATGGAAGAGAAGGATCTCTTGCCTATGGTTAAATAGGTTTTGGGTATGCTTAATATGGGGAGGTGGAATGATCTGAGGGTCCCAAGGAAGGATTTCAGTGTGAGTTGATTGGAGAGGATGGGTTGCGAGGGAAGCTGGATGAGTTTGAAGATGGTGCACAGTGCAGGGAAGTCCATTTTGGTCTCAAAGGATGGCTAGGCTAGGCTAGGGTGTTGAGTACCTCTCAGTGATGGGCCTGGGCAGGTGCTTTGGCCACAAAGCGTACAATTCAGTGATAGGCCTGTTTAAGTTTGGCCAGAATAGAGGTCTTGACAGAGTGAATTATTGGGGCCCCATAGAATAGGCCTGGGAGAAGGGTGGCCAAGTCAGTAGTCTTCTGAGCACAGGGTGTAAGGTAGGGAGCAGTATGGTATAGGAGGCCAAGTTTTAGATGCCTTAATAGCATTTGCTGCATGTGCTTCAAAGGATAGATGTTCATCCAGAGTCAAGCCCAGATATTTGAAGGAAGTCACTCCTTCTAGAGGTACCCCAGAGGAGGTAAAAACTGCCAGGGGAGGCTGAGAGGTCATATGGAAGGAGATATGATGGAACAACATGGTTTTCATTGTCCTTGTATTGAACACTAGCAGGTTCACCTTGAACAAGTATTCCAACTGCTGGAAGTCATTCTCTAGGTCAGTCTTAATAGATTATAAAATGGCCTTGAAAAATCCCAGTCTCTGATTGGCTGATAGACCTTGCAAGGTGGGCATCTATCAGGCAATACAGACTGGGTATTAAAAGTACCAGTCCCAACCTGACCTGCTTACCAATAGCATTGTGCTAATGGAATGTTCAGTTTTAAACAGTCACAATGATTTTTTTATCTAGCTTATCAAAAGCCAACACTCAACCTCCGTTCACCACCTGCCTGCCAACCTGTTTCCCTTACTACTGCAAGGAATTGCCAGTATTTTCTTATTATTCTTATTAGTCAGTCTGACTGGCTCCAAAACTGCAAACTGACTTGAGAGACAGTGCCACCTCTAGTAGCACTACTGTGTTTGAGACCAGCGGTACTTTCTTCATTTTCCATACCGCAGATGGGCATCCATCTGCGGTATGGAAAAGAAAGGAAGTACCGTTCTTGTCACACACAGTGCTGCTGCTGTAAATAGCACTTTCTTGCAAGTCAGTTTGCTGTTTTGTCTCACTCATGTCATTTGGCGGTGTTTTAAATTTAATATTTACTATTAATAGCAGGGCTATTTCAACACTCCAGCAAACAGCTTTTTCATCTCAGCCAATCTGCTCTCCAAGTCTGACCAAACGGCTTTCTCGTCTTGGCCCAACAGCCACCCTGCACTCCCACTCTAATGCCCCCAGTTCCTCAAAAGAAATAAATAAAGGGACACCAGAAAAGTCGGCACTCATTACTGGCATTACTTCACCGCTCCCATTCTGTTCTGCTTCTGATGCAGGTCCCAATATCTTCCACAACATGATCCCTCTATTGCATTTACAAAAGGACAGGACATAAAAAAATACTGACAGTCCATGGAGGAATTAAAAAAAAATGTATTGGTAGTCCAGGGGGTAGGGGAGAGAAAAAGTGGATTTCGTCTCCATAGAACTTCAATGGGCAGATGCTCAATTTAGACACTAGTTGAGAGGCCAACCCACTAGCCCTTCACAAAATAAAAACAGTGCCATCTAGTGATAGCTAGTGTTAAAGCATTAAACAAAGCATCAAAGGGACTGCTTTACCCATAGTTTAATTTATTAATAAAAATTAAGTATTTCCACTATTTTTAAAGATTTTATAAGCCATTTAATTTTTTTTAAAACTAAAAGGCCAATTTTCTAAGCACAATAATACCCTCCAGGGTGGGCACTATTGGGCAATACCAGACCTTCCAGTGGCTATAAGGCCCTCTGCCTGCAGCGTTGGCCTCATTATGCCCTGGGCATTCTGGTATTGCCCAATACCACCCACCCTGTTGGGTATTATTGCTTATGGAGATGTCTCTGTTGGATCTATATAGTATGGCATCATTTGCATGGAGCTGAACCAATGCACCCCCACAGTTCAGTGGCAGTTCAAATATGAAGAGGGATAATAATAGAGGGCCCAGAATTGATCCCTATGGGACCCCATCAGTGACTGGAGATAAGAAAGAGTAGGCACACTGGCCCCGTGGTAGTGAGTGTTGAGGTGCTGGACGCCATACCTCATGCCATGCTGGCGACCTGGGTTCGGACATGAGCATGGGGCATCAGGGGTTGGCAGGGGGGATAGGATTGAGCATCTGGAGGACTGCTTTCCTATCCTGGGGTGAGATCCAGGGTGTCACCACTCTACAGTGGCCTCTGGTGATGACCAGGGGCACTGCTAGAGACAGTGCAGCAAGTATGGAGTGCGGCAGGCGTAGGCACTTAACATGCCCAGCATCACTGCACACTTGCACTCCCAGGGTGAAAACACAGAAAATGGCAACACAGACTGCGGCAGCTTAATAGCCACTATTACATCAACTGACAATGCCTGGAAAGTCAACCTGCCGGTATAGGATCCTTGCCTGGCGTGGGAGCAATGAGGGGTGCCCCTCTAAAAGGTATAGCTGCATATGCCAGCTGGACATGCAACTTTGGGGCTGGTGGTGGAGGTGGAGCGGTGGCTGGAAATATGAAGCAGGTCAGTGGCTGCAGGTGGAAAAATAGTAATATGATAAAAAAAGAAGGAGTAGGCACCGACCCATTTGACGCACTGAGACTGGTGTAATAAGTAGTTAGTGAACCATGCTAGAGAGTTGGATTCTAGGCCAAGACAACGGAGCTTGGAGATGAGGAGTAGATGGTTTATGATGTTGAAGGCCATTGTGAAGTCTATGAAAATGGCCCTGGTGGCACAACCATGATCCATGGCCTGAAAGGTGTCTGAGGTGACCCTCAGAAGAGCAGATTCCATCCTGTGTGATTTCTGAAAACCATGTTGATGTCTGGTAAGGGCGTCAGTCTGCTCAAGAAAGGAGTAAAGTTGATTATATAATATTCTTTCCTGAATTTTTGCAATAGGACATAAGATGGATATCTATCTATCAGTCAATCAATCAATCAGTCAATCAATCAAAATCTTTATTTAACCAGGTGAACATCATTGAGCAAGCTCATTTTCAAGATGAACCTGGAAAGGAGAGGTTAACAAAACATATAAAGAAATACTCAATTCCAACATAATTGGGAAACAATATATACAAAATGAATTCACACTTACATAGTATTTACATAGAGTAGTAATTATACACAGGAGGTTTATAATACACACGAAATGAAGTATTAAAAAAGCCATTAAGCTAAGACCATGAAGAGTATGCAGCTAAAAGGTATAGCAACTGCAGTACAGTATGTGCAGTTTAAACATATGCAACTATAATTACAGTGTGTATTTGAAGCATCCTTGAACACAGTTATTGATTGAAGGAACTTGGTGGGGCATGGGAGGGGTGGGAAGGGGGACACAAGAGAGTGAGTAAGGAGAGATACATGGTACATGCCCACAAGGGCATGTAGTGATTGCAGGGGGAAGGGTGGCAACTGTTAGGGAGTGGAAAGCAAAACACTATGATGGTGTCAAGGGGGTAAGTGAGAAGTGTAGGTGGGAGCCAGGGAGACATGGAAAAAGAACTAACGATAAGGAAAAAAAACACAGGGTCGGGATAGAAGGAGCAGTCAGGTAAGTTCTTATAGGCTGTAACATTGCCCAAGAGGGATGGGAAAGAAGTACCAGTAAAGGGATATAGGTCTGTAGTTCTCAAAGTGGTTGGTCGGGCCATTTTTATGTACTGGGACAACTATCACAGTTTTCCATTTGTCTGGGATGGTCTGCATGAGGATGGATCTTTTAATTCTGGCATACTAGCTGACCACAACCTATAGATCCCAGAGAAATAACTGTGAAAAGCAGATCAGGCTAGCCAAAAGCTCATATTGCAAAGAACTATTAGTTAATGCAGCTGGTGACTCTAGGAAATTCTGGTCCCATGTAAAAACTTGTCTATGGTCCTGGTAAACCCTCTCCACTAATGACATGGTTATAAATGAGGTATATTGTAATGATCCATTAACAATAGTTAACTCATTTAACAAAGCAATTCTCAGATCTGCCAAACTTCCCATCCTTATTTCAGCCAGCACAGTAGCCTCCTTCTCAATCTGCTCTCCCTGCCTCAGCAGTCCCGTACCCACCCTTCTATTTCAAGGCCATACCTAAATCAGATGTGCTTAAACTACTAAATGCCATCTCAGACAACACTAGTGTAGGCTTTGATAGTCTTGAACCAAAACTATAAAAACTGGCAGCACCCTTTATTGCCTCACCTCTGTTCAGAATCCTAACCCTCTCCCTGTGTCTTAGCCATGTCCCTGACATTTGGAAAATTGCTAAAGTCACCCTGGTTTTTAAGAAAGGACATAAAAGAGATATCGCAAATTACTGGCCTATAGCTATACAGCAGAAGCCACTTAATTGGGACAGCCTGGAGGTGGGCTTTTCATCCTGATTAAGCAGCCGTCCCAATTATCAGAAGTATTAGTTTTCCCGTAAGATAACCACCATCTGATTACCCCAGAATCCCCTTAATTCCCTTTACTAGCAGAAATCAGAAAGGCACTGTACTAAAAGGCTGTACTGTGTTTTTGAAGGAGATGTCAATTCAGTGAAACAGTATAGTACCTCGTGGTCCTATTAGCTGCCTCCTGATCTCCTTCTGTTAAAGCCGAGAAATGGAAGATCTGTAAATGCATCAGTGTACCCGTCTCTCCCTCCTCCCTCCCCTCATGTCACCTGCTTCACTTACTAAGACTCAGCATTTCCTTTCTTCTTTCATTCAGAGCCATGGTATGCAACCTCAGCTGAATGCAGCTTGATCATGGAAGGGAAAGGCTCTGACATTCCTTCATTTTTGGGGAGTTTCCCAGTAGGCAGTAAAAGCTCCACCTGCCTCCCTTACTGAGCATCAGCATCTCATGGCATGGAGTTTGATCACAAAAGAGAAAGGTTCCAACATTCTATCACTTTCAGAGAGTTTCCAGGAAGGCAGTAAATTCACATGCATTAAACTTTTCATTTTTTTTACAAAAACAAGCAGTAATGTGCCCGGTTCTATGTATCAAGAGATACACTTACAAGTGGAAAGTGTGGAGAGTCCATGGCACAGGATCAGGATGTAAAGAGCAGCCCTGTGTGAGAGTGTGTGTGTGTGTGTGTTCTATCAGTGCTATTCACAGCACATTAACACATGCTCCGGGGCTTATCTGCTCATCAACACCTTATTAGTAGCAGCAGCAGGGCAACTAAGGCAATCACACTCACCAGGAAGCAGGGGAAGATAGCAGTGATTGGGACTAAATTATCCCAATAATCTGGAATCCCCATCCCCATTAAAAGGATGGGGATGCCATAGGAAAACATGGACACTTAATCGGTTCCCAATGGGAAGTCCCAATAAAGCAGACGTCCCGATTATCCGTGTCCCGATTAAGTGTCTTGTACTTTACTATTAGTCCTGAGCAACATACTTGAAAAGCTAGTAGCTGCCCAAGTTAGTAGCTGCCCAAGTTACTGACTTCATGTCCAAGAATAACATCCTCTCATCAAATCAGGTTTCTATAAAGAGCACAGTACCTCTACTGCCCTTCTTCAATTTATGAATGATACCCTATGCGCCATGGACTCTGGCCATTTCACTGGTGCAGTTTTCATTGATCTTTCCAAGGCTTTTGACACTGGGAACTATCCCCTTCTTCTTGATAATCTTCTAGGCCTTGGCTTCTCCCATCACTCGGTTGCTTGGTTCAAAAGCTATGTATTAAATAGAGCCCAGGTTGTAAAATTCAACTTTGCCTTTTCGGGACCTGCATCCATTCAGCTAGGTGTCCCTCAGGGATCCATACTAGGCCCACTTCTTTTTTGTTATTTTTATTAATAAGATCTCAGCAAACCTTCCTGGCTGCTCATCTACCACCCTTTACGCTGTTTACCTTGTTCTGCACTACAGCTCTAAGGACATACTACTGATTAACCAAATTCTCTCCTCAGCTTTTATCTCTGTTCAGTCCTGGCTAGCTAGTCACAAGCTACTACTCAATATTGACAAAACTCAATCAATGCTTTTTAGTTCTACTGCCAAATTAAAATCTACTCAGGCCCTGTTTAATATATCCTGTCAGGATGGCTCTGTTCTGGCATCAGCGTGTTCCTTTAAATAAAATCACAAACTTGAAAGCACTCAAGCAAGAAATTGAAACACCACACTAATGGACGGTTAGAAGTGCAAAATCCACAGCAGACTACCCCAGCGCTTCATGTCCTCTCTGGGAATCTTCATCAGGAGGTGGGGTTCTGTAGCTTAGGATTGCTTTTTTATTAGTAAACCTTGTTAAAGTGACAGTGCAATCTTTTTGATATTTCATTATCCAAACATAAGAAAACCCCATATACACCAGATATCAATACCATAAATAGATGAATGCCCAAAGTGTTAAACACTAGTGAAAAATATGTATTAAAAAGGTAACAAACAGCATACCCTGGGAGGTCAAATTTAGATGCAAAAGGTCAAATTCTCAAATTCCAGAAATAAGAAAAAAAGATTTGAAATTATAAATCATTTTAATAAATTCACAAATTATGTTGTAATTGGATGCTAGACACAAACCAGCCTTTGCTAGAAAAAGAGGAAAAGAAGAAGGCTCCCTTATTTTCGCCCACTGAAAATTCAGTACAAAAGACATAAATTTTGTAATTTTAATATGTAAGAGCCAAAACTCTCAATACATATCTTTAAGCAAAAACCAGATTGGGAAACATCCAAAAGTAACAGCTAGAGCCAAGTAACGGAATAGATAAACTCTCTATAGAGATTTTTTTCAGTCAATAGAAATGGGGTAATGTCCAAACATTCATTCAGACCCAAAGGAGTCATTGGCCTAAGAGTATAAATCCATCTGGATTCTTTCTGGGGTAATGTATTTAATCTATCCCCAGCTCTAGTAGAGGGATGTGAATTGTTTACTAATAAAAGAGCAACCTTTAGCAACAGAACCCTGCCTCCTGATGAAGTATCCCAGAGAGGACACGAAGCAATAGGGTAGTCTGCTGTTGATTTTTCGCTCTTAACCTTCCATTGGTGTGGCATTTCAGTTTCTGGTCTGAGTGCTTTCAAGTTTGTGATTTTGTCTACAGTTGTTTCTTTTAGCATCCACTCGTTCTGTTGAGCACACTTGCCTGTGTTCTTTTTTTGATTTGTTGCTTTAGTAGTAGCTTTGTTTGTGAGTTGTGACCCAGGTTGGCATTGTTCAGCAGAGCATTATTTCAGCCAGTATGCCTTCACGGATTTTCCTGGAGCATTCATGTGGGATTGAGCAAGACTGATTTCAACTCTTGTACTTACATGTTCAAGAAACTATTATTTTTGATATCTTAATTTTTTGGTTGGAGACATGACAACACTTATTAAGGTCTTTGAAATGCAAGGACCTCCAGTTCTCTCTCTTGGTAATGACCTCCATCACCAAGAGAGAGCTGGAAGTCCTGCAACACTGCAGACAATTAAAACATTGAAAAGAAATTAAAGCTGCAAGTGGATCAGTAGTTAAAAGACAACATATTGAAAGGCCATGAACCTGGGATGGGAAATTGTAAGGCTGTGACTATATTACGAACAATGCCAATTCAAAAGTTTTTTCTTATATAGTGCATCACTGAAAAGGATTTTTCTGAAATGTCTGATAAAACACTGTATCATTAATAATAAACTCTCTTGATTTATTATTCAAACTAATTGTATATTTTATACTGGATGAGTTGGTCCATTTTGTGCCAATCTGTTTACACATGATTTTTGCCTTGATAGGTCACAGGACAACTCCCTTTAAACAAAAACTTTTCTTTTTACCAAGGTTGACTGTGTTGGAACACACTCTTTGGGTAATAGGTAGACCTGTTTTACAAGCATCTAGGTCCATGAAGAAAAAAATTATACCTGAGGCTATCTCTGAGGGTGAGGATAGTAAGGAGCCTTTCAAGATCATATTTTGGGGAATATTCCACTCGTTGCCCTTTAGTAGGCATCGATTTGTGTCCAAAAGCTTTTTGGGATTGGCGCGATGCATTTCTTGCATGGATAGTAGATGGTCCTGCTTTGATTTGTTTGTTTTGGCTTTGCAGGTGTTCCTCAATTGGCGATAGGTTATCCAATCTGAGTGAAGCCCAGATCATTTGAAAGTTTTCCAGGCTTTGTCTCTGGAGCTCATTAGGTGCCTTAACTCCTGAGAAAGCAAGGGGGAGTGGGTACCTTTGGCTTTTCTTAATTTGAAAGGGGCATAGAACTCAAGGATGGTGGTGAAGGTGTTGATAAGGTATTCTAAGTCCCAATTTACATCAGGAAGGGAGGTAATGGGGGTCCAGTTGAGAGAAACAAGACTATGCAGGAAAGCTGCAGGGTTGAACTGGATTTGATAATTTTTGGAGTGGGTGAGGAGAATTGCTCTTCCAGACACAGAATGTGGGGGAATGATCACTTACCTTGATAGGGAGGATCCCCGTGGCCTTGATGTGGATCTTGTTATTAGTTAGCATCCAATCCAGAAGGCTGTGGTTTCCCGAATTCATGTTAAGTCTAGTTGGTTGGTCAAGTAATTGCTTGAGTTTGGCATCTGAAAGAGCTGCCTGGTATTGTACTCTGTTGGACCTAGTCTAATCAAGGTTGAAATCACCACTGAGTATAGTATCTCAGGGTGGGAGTGAGTCAAGACTGGAGCAGAGTTCAATGAAGGAGGAGAAAGCAAGTTTATAGGGTAGGTAGGCACAACCTATAGTTATGTATTTAACCTGGCTGAGGGTAATTGAGATACATAGATGTTCAGTGTCAGAGTTAATTCATAAACCAGTTAGCTCACGGACTGCCAGACCAACTCTAATGTAGATCAGTACCCCCTTGTTGGACCTGTCCTAATGATAGGAGGAGAAGCCAGGGAGTGAGATCTCATGGGGTAGGATGGAGAGCTTTAACCAGGACTCCGTTACACATAGGACATCCAGTTTGTAATGCTGAGCCCATGTTTCTAGTTCTGCCATTTTACATCTGACACTTTGTACGTTCATGTGGACTATCTTGAGCTTTTTTATGTTAGACCAAGTGGGACAAGAGGATAGGAGGTTATGCTTTGCCTTCTTGCAGGGATTGGGGTTCAACTTGATGTCACCTGAAAAAAGAAGTAGGCACAGTTGGGACTGTATAATAGGTGGATGGAGAAAAGGTGACTTGTGTATATTCTTGGCCCAGGATACAAACATACTTGTTTTGTCATGCTGGGTGAAGGTGAGAAGTCTGAGGTGAGGGGTGGACTTGTTTACAGTGTGTGGGAAATAATAGAGGGGTGGAGGCAGAAAGAATTCATAGTGAAGGGGTAACGTGGGTGCCCCAATCATATTAACTACATCAAGAGGGAGAAATGCCAGGAAGGAACTCAAAAGGAGTAGCCCTTTGGTCTGGAAGAGAAACATAGTTGTTGGTTTACAGTGGTCTCTAGAGATAGAGATAGAGTTAAGTGTTGGTCAGTATTGAAATGCTGCCCTCTAGTGACTGAATCATAACACATGCAGACAGTGAAGTTGAGAGATGGTAAAGTTAACTATGGCAGCCACATCGCAAGGTGAAACAGAGAGAGAAATTAAACAAGATTACAAGGGATGCATATTGTTTGGGTTGAATTGGCTGGGCTGCACTGTGGGGAGGAGTCAGAGGTGCAGCTAGTGGATTTAAAAAGTGATGGGGAGGGGACGGGTGGGCAAGAGAAATTTTAACTTGATCTACTGAACAAATTTAGCTGTTCTTTGCTGCACTACACAAAGAAAAAGCAGTTTAAAGCATAAGAGTTGAAATTTCAGTCAGAGTCCATTTGGTTTGCTGTTAGCCAATCAACAGCAACTTTCAACTCAGTATTGGCAATCCCGGTGGTGGGCATAGGTGCCAGAATTTGTTTTGTGGAGCTCCTAGCATGGCTATACCTTGATTCTCTACCGGCTGTGGAGGGTGAGGCCAGGCAATGTCGCAGCAGTGAAATCCGTGCACTGGGGGAGCACACCTGGGACAGGAAGGCTCGATCTGTGAGGTGAAGTCAGCAGAGGTATTTTTATAGTATAAGTCAAGGGGGGCAGACTCTGAACAGACAGTAGAGCAGTAGGGTGCTGGAGGCGTCTGGAGGATTAACTTAATCGGGGGCAGAGAGGAGCTGAAAAAACGGGGGCAGGGAAGAGCTCAGGGAGAGGAGAGACAGAGAAGTAGGGGGCAGGGTGGGTCAGCTCTGAGCTCAAGGTCGGATTACAGAGTGAGGGCTAGAGAGTGAGAATGAGCAGGTAGTAGCATCAAAGAAGCAGAACGGGGTTGAAAGAGAAAAGGTGCACAGGAGAGGTTGCAGCTGCATAGCGGGCAGGAAAATTAACTGAAGACACTGCAGTTGCACAGGAGATCTTAACACAAATAAACAGATTAGCAGTTAACAGATATCAGGCAATACAGCAATTTCAAAGATGATCAGCAGTAAGCAATACTATTGTTAAACAAATTAAATTAATAATGCATCCAGTACTAAAATGTAACTTGAACTATGGAACAAATTTAGCTATTCTTAGCTGCACTACTAAAAGAAAAAGCAGTTTAAAGCAAAAGAGCTGAAATTTCAGTCAGAGTCCATTCAGCACACTGTTTGCCAATCAGCGCCATCTTTCACCTCAATGTTGGCCAATCTCTGGTGATTGGGCATAGGTGTCAAGAAATATATTTTTGGTGGAGCTCCTAGTGTGGCCATACCTTGGTTCTCTACTGGCTGTGGAGGGTGAGGTGGGAGGCATCAGCAGCAGTGAAGGCTGCACCATGGGGGAAGCGCACCTGGGTCAGGGGGTACAATCTGTGAAGAGAAGACAGCAGAGGTTAAATTTTTAAGTAGAAGTCGGGGGCTGGGGCAGACTCTGAACAGACAACAGAGCAGTAGGGGGCCAAGGACTTAATTGGGGAAGTGACAAGCTAAAACGGGGGTAGGAAAAAGATGAGGGAGAGGATAGACAGAGGAGTGGGGGGCAGGATGGGTCAGCACTGAGCACCAGGAAAGATTACAGAATGAGGGCTAGAGGGTAAGAGCAAGCGGGTAGTAGCGTTAGGGGAAGGAGAATAGGGTTGAAAGAGAAAAGGTGCACAGGAGAGGTTGCAGCTGCAGAGCAAGCAGGAAATTAACTGACGACACTGCTGCTGCACTGGAGATCTTAGCACAAGTAGATTAGCAGTTAACAGATATCAGGCAATACAGCAATTTCAAAAATGGTCAGCAGTAAGCAGTACTACTGCTAAACAAATTAAATTAATAATGGATCAAGTACCAAAATTTAGCTTGAACTACTGAATGAATTTAGCTGTTCTTAGCTCCACTACATAAAGAAAAAGCAGTTTAAAGCTTAACAGTTGAAATTTCAGTCAGAGTCCGTTTGGCTCACTGTTAGCCAATCAGTGCCAGCTTTCACCTCAATATTTCCCAATCTATGGTGATTGGGCATAGGTGCCAAGAATACATTTTTTGGTGGAGCTCCTAGTGTGGCCATACCTTGATTCTTTACTGAATATGGTGGGTGAGGCAGGTGGTATCAGAAGCAATGAAAGTCACGCCACAGGGGGAGCACACCGGGTCAGGGGGACTCGATCTTGATTCTCTACCAGCTGTGGTGGGTGAGGCAGGTGGCATCAGCAGCAGTGAAAGTCGTGCCATGGGGGCAGCACACCTGGGTCGGGGGCGCTTGATCTTAATTCTCTACTGGCTGTGGAGAGTGAGGCAGGCAGCGTCAGCAGCAGTGAAAGCCACACTGTGAGGGGAGCGCACCTGGGTCAGGTGGGCTCAATCTTGATTCTCTACCATCTGTGGAGGGTGAGGTGAGTGGTGTCAGCAGCAGTGAAAGCCACAATGTGGGTGGAGCACATGTGGTTCAGGGGGGCATGATCTTAATTCTCTACCAGTTGTGGAGGGTGAGGTGGGCGGCATCAACAGCAGTGAAAGCTGCACTGTGGGGGGAGAGCACCCAGGTCAGGGGTTTGATCTGTGAAGTGCATGTCCCCAAGAGATAACTGAAAATACACTTTATAGCCAATTTGTGAGGCTTAAACAAAATGGTACAGAAACAGAAAAATATAGACAGGAAGGAAAAGATATTATGTTGCGTCTTTAATCTAGATAGTACAAGTTGAATGTAATTATGCAAGTCTATGAAAGATCTGAAAATGTTGATAGGCAGGATCTGTTAAAGGTGAAGCTGAAATCCACAGTTAATACTGAGCTGTGGTGTTTGTTACTGAATTTAAAGAGCTAGTGTACTACCTAAAACTATTACTAGATTTAAAAAGCAGTCAACCATTACCTTGTATATCTGCAGTACTTTTTTCTTTTCCCATTGTTTATTTAGAAGATTGTTCACCTGATGCTAGTAGGTACTGTAGGATGTGTGGAACAGCACTCTGCCTGGCAGCTGACATATCTAGCTCTTCTGCCCCCCAGCTATATCACCAGCATTGTGATCTCACTGGCTGTGACATCATTATTGCTTAGGAACAGCAATTCAGTGACAGCCAGGTCATTCACCTGTGATGTCACTGTCAGTGAGATCACAGTGCTGACGATGTAATCAGCGGCAGTAGAGCTAGATATGTCAACTGCCAGGCTAAGAACCATTTCACACATCCATCAAAATACTATCACATAGGAGACTTTCTGATGAGCAAAAGGAAAAGGAAAAATACTTCAGAAACAAAGTTATAAGTGACTACTTCTTAAAATTTGCATTATTTTCCAGTCTGCCTGTTTTGGCTCCACTAGCTCTTTGATAGGATATTGAAACGAGTGTCTCATTATATACTCAGATTGGAAAATGTTACTTACTGATCCTATTCTTAAAAGTGCATTGTGGAATACACTCCTTATTGCATATGGCAGCGCCCCTAATATGGGGGATCAAATCACTAGTAGCCATCATATTGACAATCACAGTGTCAGTAGTAAAATGGTGGGAGTTTATAATTGTGGTACAGTCCCCCCCCACTTATAGCACCCACAGTTTAAATGGGCAATCGTTTTTTTCTGGGCAGATGTCATTAACCATTTGTCAATTCCCTAAGGCTCTAATGTTAAAATTGCTGGTTACAAAGTTCCATGCCCACCTTCTATTTCGGGCAGATTAGCTGCTAGTTAGTGTCAGTTCACACTTCAGAATGCAGTTTGCAGAGCATGCCAAAGTGTGAACTTTGACTAATTAGCGGCTAATCCACATGAAATAGAAGAGTATCATGGTTGTGGAGACTGGGTAGGGGCTCAGTTTTTCAATTGTAGATGCATCATTTAGCTGTGAGGTGGAGATAGGAAATAGGAGACACAGTTGCGAGAATACAGAGATAACAGAATCTTGCTTTGTTACAGCAGATCGGAACTTAGTTCATTGCAGCAGATCAGAACTTAGTTCATTGCAGCAGATCAGAACTTGCTTCGTTGCGACAGATCAGAGTCTTTCTGGCTTTATCTTATGTGAGTGCAGGCTCGGAAGTGGGAGTCAGAAGTTAGAGTCCCCCTGCTCCATTTCAGCAGTTTCTGCAAGTTCTGTAAGTTCTCCTGCTCCTACCACCAGTACTGTACCTTCATGCCTTACATGTGCGTACAGTAAGTATGCCGATACTGTACAATCACGGAAGGAAGGAATCGGGGGAGGTTTACCTAACTACAGTACATGGAGTTGTGCAGTGTTCTTCACACAGTCCATCAGAGAGGACTAGCACCTCGTTTTTCTAAAAAAAAAAATTGCCTTTGGTTACAGCGCCCATTGCCTATAATGGGCAAAATCTGCTTACACAGATGTGCCCGTTATAAGCAGATTGCACTGTAGTTGTAATATCTGTAAACACGTGTTTAAAGGTAAAGAGTTTAAACCTTCAGAGTTGGGAAAAAGTGTACTGATTGGAAGGTTCTTCAATTGCAAGAATGCATATGCTACATATGCTATATGGGGCTCTTGCAATAAATATTATATGGGTAAGACTACCAGGGAAGTAAAAATACGTATCATTGAGCATTTTCGATGCTCAAATTTGACAGACGTGACAGTACAGTTGGGTTTCATTTTAAAGCTGCTCATGGTTGTGATACAAGTAGCTTTCATTTTGTAGTACTGTATTTGATGGAATTGCTCCACTTTGTGGAGGTGGAAACACTGTTAATTAGAAATAAATTGGATTTTTTAATTATGTACTTTAACACCAAATGGTCTAAATCATGATTTAAATTTAAGAGTTTACATGTAATCTGATATTATCAATTGGCCACTATTTCATTTTCAAGATCTTTTCAAGTGATGTGATAAAGTGCATTGATGTTTGTAGAAGGTATTAATAATATTGGTCGGTGCTTATGTCTATGAAGAATTCCATGACACATTCCTGAGATGTTTCTCTAAAAATGGAATTTAAGATATTAATTTAAGGTTTTGTCATGGGAAATTCATTTTTTAGAACTTTCTGTTTAGTTTATTATTTGGGCTTGCTGTTATTGGTTAGCCTGGAATTCTGTCCTCAGATCCCTCCTTCTTCTCCTCCTTATGTCTGGCAACATACACCCTAACCCAGGCCCACTCACAACCTCTGCACGCAGACAGAGCCAGGCCTCTGGCCCACTCATTGCCACCATCAATGTCTGCAGCCTATTGAAAAGTGGGATACCTTCCAGGGATGAGTCCTTCAACATCATCCTGACGTCATTGCTGTGGGTGAAACCTGGCTCTCCCCACACATACCAGACTCCTCTATAACTCTCTCCGGGTACAACCTCTACAGGGCTGACCAGCAGGGTAAAAGGAGGGGTGGCTGCACCATATACATTAAGGACACACTTCATGGTCAGTTACTCCCACCCCTTCCACTGGTCCATGGACCCCAAGCCCTCACACTCAAAATTGCTCTAGGATGCTCCCTAACCCCTCTTCTCATCACGGTGGTTTACATTCCCCCCAGGAATCAGAGCACTGCCTTCCACTCTGTCTTGTCCTACCTGGCCGCACTCCCATAAAATAATAAATTAATAGCCCAAGGGGACTTCAATATCAACTGGCTGACTAAGAAAACCACCTCACTCATCAACACTGCAACTGCACAATACCTTACCCAAGTAGTCCACTTGCCTACATGCCTTAACCAATGCACTGGGTCCTCCTCCCTACTGGACCTGGTCTTCACCAACCACCCCACAAGATCACTAGCATCACTGAACTCCCTAATGCCCTTAGTGACCACTCTCCTGTCCTCTGCTCCTGGTCATGCAAAGCCCCTAAAGACCCCCTAAAATAGTATGACAACATAAACTTGGATCCGGTAAACTTGCTCTCCTAAATTCCCACCTCTTTTCATCGGACTGGTCCCTCTTAATGAATACCCTTGATTTCGAGTGAGCCCTCAACCTTTTTCTTCTTACCTTCAATGCTATTTGTGACTCCTTTGCCCCACTTATTAAAAGGGTGGTCAAAGGCAACCCTGCACCTTGTATCAATAGCCACCTACAGGCCATAATGAGAACCCGAGACTCACTATGGCACCTCTCCAATGAGACCTGCCTGCCATCCGACTGGCAAAGGTACAGAGAGGCCTGAAACAAATGCACATGGGTGCTTTGCCAAGCAAAAGCAGAATATTACAAATCCTCCCTTACCTCAACCTGGGGCTCAGGGCACAAGATCTGGAATAATATTAAAGACATCTATGGCAAGAACCATAATCAACCCCCAAGCCTGACAGAGGCTGATCGGAGCTTGGCCATGGACCACACCCATATTCCCTCAGCCTTTAATCACACCTTCTCTTATCTCAGCCATGTCCTCCCTCAAAACTTCTTCGATCCTCCCACCACCAGCTCCCCTACTGCCCCTTCAGCAGCCTTTCCCTTCCACCTTCGCTGCATCACCCCCATGTCAGCCAAGCCTTATCTAGAAAAATCCCTAAGCCGCTCCTACTACAGTAGTAACTCACTGGACCTGAGACTCCTCCGGCTCACTCTTGATGAGGTACGACACCCCCTCACTCTCATTCTGGACCACTCATTCTGCCAAGGGAAATTCCCCACCCAGTGGAAATCTGCCTCTATCACCCTCATATTTAAAAGCAGTGACCGTACTGCTACAAACAACTATTGCCCCATCTCTATCCTCCTACCCCCCATTGAAAGCACTTGAGTGCATTGTCTCCAACCAACTCACCAAATACCTTAACAAACATGACCTACTCTGTAAACAACAGCATGGCTTTCATAAAGAGCACAGTACTATGACAGCTCCTGGAGTTTACCACACACGTCCACTCCACCTTAGACAGAAGTCATATCTCAGGTGCAATCTTTGTTGACCTCTCTAAGGCATTTGACACTGTCAACCACTCCCCCTTACTTAACACACTCTCCAACATTGGCTTCTCCCAGGACACCCTTGGCTGGTTTACAGACTACCTGTCGGATTGCTACCAACATGTCAAAATTGGCTCCGCCCTCTTTATCAGACTACCAGTCCATTCTGGTGTCCCTCAGGGTCCATCCTCAGTCCTCTACTTTTCAGTCTCTTCCTTAACTCTCTCCCCTCATCCTGCTCCAGTAATCTACTACTGTATGAGGATGATGCTGTCCTTTTTTTCTTCCAATCCTGTCATTACCCTACTACACAATTCCTTCCAGTCCTCCTTCTCTGATGCCAAAAAATGGTTCTCCACACAGCGTCTTACACTAAATTACAAGAAGACTAAAGTCATGTACTTCTCACATCAGCTGAACTCCCTGAAGGCGCTCTACCCTCAAATTCTTACCTCCAATGGGACCCCACTAGAGGAAGTGGTTACCTTCAAATACCTGGCATAACCCTGGACCCTGCCCTAAACTTCCACCAGCACATCCACCTCCCATCCACCACCCTCAATGTCCGCCTTGGAATCCTCTATCGCCTCAAACACTGTCTTACCCCAGAAGCTCTTCGGCTCACTGTCTCCTCCTCTGTCCTTTCCCTCCTTGACTATGGCATACTCATTTATGAAGCTGCAAACATATCGGCCCTAGGGAGGCGCCGGCTATCCCTGAACAAAGCCTGCCATCTTGTTTTCGGCTGTGATCGCCTCACACACACACTTGCTCTCTATACACCACCACTAACTGGCTGAATCTTGATAGTAGAATACAGTTCCACACATGCCTTATGGCCAAAAGGATCACCCTGGGTCATGCTCCTGCTGGCCTCTCACCCATTTTCCAACCGGCCCTTACTCATAGAACCGCCAGTAACTCAGGCACGCTTCTTTACTCGGTTCCCAGGTGTTGAACCTCCAAACTCCAAAGGTTTTTCTGCCACAGGACTCCATCCTCGCTGAACTGCCTTCCCAATACACTTGCCAACGAAACCAGAATTGGCCTCTTCAAAACCTTACTCAGAGACCATCTCCAGTACTTCACTCCATGCGACTGTCAATGACCTCTCTGTCCCTCCCTGACAATGGCTCGGCCTGCACTCCTCCATCTCCTCCCACTTTTTTTGCCTCTGCCCACTCAGCTCTTTCTGAGCCTTTATTCTAAACTGGTTTAGTCTAGTCCTATTATGTCTCCTCTGAGTATGACTGTTAGCCAGCTACATTATTTGTTGTAATAAGTCTGTCTGAATTATGTTGACTGTTGTATTTTCCAACTAAATGTGACGTGGAGCCTTTGTAAACGAGTCTTTGACTCAAAGGCACTTTCCGAATAAGCAATAGATAAATAAAAATAAATAAATATTAGGCAACCATGTCCCTTTAAATGAGGATTTAAATCATGGGTTAATGATTTCTTACCAAACCAATGTTTTAATTGGGGGGTTTATTGTATGCATCATTGAATACTGTTTGAGCAGGGTATTTAAACCAGTCCCATTCTGATCACGTCACCTCTGACAAAGTAAGTTTATTCACAAAGCCCTGAGTCGATAAGTACACAGTCTCTCTGCTTTTGTAAATTACTTTTTTGTTAGCCAGCTCTTTAATTAGGCTGCAGAACTGTGTCACAGAAATAAATTGCTGTTAATGAATGAATGGATTGGCAACCTCAAATGGAAAAGCCTCTGAAATCTGAGCTTATATGCTGTGAGTCTTCTGTGAGTTATTTTATCTAATGCATTGAGCCTTTAAGTAAAAGTATATTCTCCAAGTTTACTTGTGTGTTATGCTTCACTACCTGGGTTTGATGGTGCCGGCCATAAAATCCAGTGGAACTATCTACACATATCCTCACCTCCATCAACCCCTCAGTAGTGCTGCAGACTCTAACAGGCAAAGAACTCCAATAAAGGTGGTGGCCTCATTCTTTGGCAAATGGTTTGCAAAGATTTTTTTCCTCTGGGCAGCACACTATCCCTTACATTGCTTTAGTCCACTGCAGCAGGCCATGAGTCTCTTTCTCCCCCCTCACTGCCATACCAGCCCTCTGAGGCTCACATCAGTTATGGGCACCCATGAGTATGGACTACAGTTTCCTGTAAGGCACAGGGGCTGACTGAGTTTCCTAGCATATCAGAGGCACCCTGAGGGTACAGAGGAAGGGATGACTGGTACTGCTTAGTTTGTTTTCTGGGAATTATGTGGAGTGGGGGACAGAGAGGAAGTCCCAACCTCTAGCTGTAGGCACTTAGGCTGTAATAGGTTTTGTTAGTCTGGGTCAAATATGGCTGGTGTTTTGCTGATCTGATTCTGAGACACTGGGAGAAGGGTGGGGAGTTGGGTGGGGAATGAATGTTTATTTCAGGGGAAGAGAGGATTGTATTATACTACTGAATTTATCCCTGCTGGGTAAAGTTTCACTACTTTTTAAGTTGGCTTGCGTGCATGTGCAAGCAACATCTTGTGTTTGTAGTACATTTCAAAGGTGTGTCAGTGTTGTGGCAAATGCAGGGGATGCTTTAGTGGGTACGTCCATCAGCCGCCAACCAGTGAGCATGCTGCCAATGACAGCAGTTTCAGAGAGAGACACAGAGTTAAAATGAATCTGCCTCTGCAATCAGAGATAGGCTCGTCATTGCAGCAGCAGATGACATGCCTCCATTATGTGCCTTTCCTGGTGAAACATTTTAATAAATGTGACTGCTCCTGCCATCTGCCACACAATCCCCAGAAAGCGGACATCGGGGTGCACAATCCCTGTGTCAGCATGTTTCCCCCCCACACACACTTTAAGTAGCACGCTGTAACGTGGTGACTTCTGCCACCGCCCCACACACTCCTGAAAAGCCAACATCGGGGTGCCCAATCTCCATTTGGGCATCCCCTCTCTTAGTGTGTATGTCCTCTTAGAGTGTCTTTCCTGGTTAAACAGTTTCCTCTTTCCTTTCTGAAACTGGGATGCCCACTCCAGGTGTTGGATGCAACCCCCATCTGCAAGCCTTGCCAACATTGGGGTGCCCAATCCCCATGTCAGAATCCCCCCACAATTGTGACACACTGGGATCCCACTCCAGTGTGCCTATTTTTTTTATGTGTGTGTGTAACCTGTAAATGCAGAAAACCTTCCCTCAGGCTATTTCTCAGAGATCAAGAGGAACCAAGGGGTCCATCTATTTATTAATGTAGGAGTTCTGTTTTACAGTCCAGCCGTGAGATTCTCCATTTTATAAATATCATGTAAAGTTGATTCCCATTGTGAAATTGTATGGATGGTATGTTGTAACCATAAATGCATAATGGCTTTCTTTGCTGCCACCAACAATATAGAGATTAAATAAGTTTGTTGTCTTCCATGAATATGTTTCTAGAAGTATAATAGTAGAGTAATAGCTGGAGTCAGAATGCCAAGTGTCAGAAACAATTGAGACATAGTCATCTCTATCTTAGCCCAAAATGAGGTTAGTTTTGGACAGAACCAAAAAATATGGGAATGTGTAGCAACCTCACAATCACATCCCGTCGTGCATGAGGGATCACCTTGGGCCATGCATTTAGCTATAATCTGGGGTGTGCAGAAATGTCTCATGGCCACCTTCCAAGAGAACTCTCTCCACTGATATGAATTTGTTGTTTGGTGTTCATGGCGCCAGATGAGTGTCCATTCTTGTGGGGAGAAATTAGTTTGTAGCTCAGCCTCCCAGTTAGTCTGTATGTTGGTCATTTGATCATGTGGACTACTTAATATGGCTTTATAGACTCTAGATACCAGATATTATGGGGAGGGTTCCCCCAACAGCTGGATAAGTAATTGGAACAGTGGAGGAGGAGGAGAGAAGGCCTGCTCCAAGATGACTTCTGTATTTAAAAAATGTTGGATTTGTAGATAATGGTAGAAATCTCTTGTGGGTAACGCAAATTCCTCTTGGAGTTTTTAATGTTTTAAGCACACCTTTTTCATAAAATTGAAATGTGTATATAAGCCCCAGTCGCCACCAATCCCAAAATCCTTTATCTATCTGGGAAGGGAAGGGGAGAACTTCAAGTTACTTCCCGGGATACCTATCCAAGTAGCCCCCAAGTGATTTTCTGGTTGTTTTAAATATCTAGTCCATTTCCGGATCAATGCTGTGGTGTACTTTGAACTCCAGGTTGTGGAGGATAGCAATTTTGGCAGGAATACTAGTTCTCTCAAAAGTGAGGTGGTTGTCAATACACGTTCAATAAATACCCATTTCAGGGATTTGGCTGGTGGTGCAAGCCATTGCACCATATGTGTTAAAATAGTCACTATTGAGTACTTGGTAAGGTCTGGGAGTGAGAGTCCACCCATATCCTTAGGCAAAAGTAGTTTTTTAAGGGACAAGCAAGGCCTATCTTTTCCTCATAAATATTCATTAATAAGTTTATTCTATCTAGAGATATCACTCGAGGGGATTGAGACTGGGATTTTTCTGCATTATATACAGAAGTTGGGGTAGTACTATCATTTGTATAGCTTGAACTCTGTTTAGAAGTGTGAGTGGGAGACTCATCTATTTTTTTAATTCCTCTTGCATCTGGGAATAGAGAGGGTCAATGTTCAGGTTTTATGTTTTGGTAATGTCTGAGGACAGTGAAGCCAAGACAAGTGATATGAGGGCAATCCCATCTGAATAGGTATTTGTCTCTAATATGCTGTGGTATTGTTTGTTGTATTATCAAAATTTTAGATTTATCATGGTTTATTTTATAACCAGGTAGCCGTTCAATGACAGTAAGCTTATCCTGTAGAGTTTATAAGGAAGTCTTGGATATGTAATGTATAATAATAAATTGTCTGCATAATATGCCAATTCATGCTGTTTCCCATTAATTGTATATCCTTTTAGTTGTTCAGTTTGCCTAAGGAATTGTGCTATAGGTTCGACGTAAATAGCGAATAAATATGGAGGCGGGGGCATCTTTGGCGTGTCCCCCGCTGCAATGGAAATCAGAAGCTACAAGAGACATTAATCTTCACTACTGCTTCAGGTTGTGTGTAAAGTCCTCTAATATTATTCCTAAATTCAGGGTGGAAGACAAATTGGAATAAAGTGTGTTGTAGAAAATTCCAGGGGACTCGAACAAATGCTTTTTGTACATCTAGACTTACAATCAGTAGGGGAGAGGAAATGGCCTTAGCATGCTTGATTAAGAGTAGAGTATGTTTGATGTTATCAGTAGTCTGTCTTGTCTTTATAAACCTGACTGATCTGGGTGTATAAGGGTTGGGAGAATATCATCTACTCTATGGGCTAATATGCACATGTAAATTTTGTAGTCTTGATTTAGAACTGATGTAGGTCCATATGATTCACACAGATGGGGGGTTTTCTGTGGTTTCAAAATTGCAGAAATGGCTGCTTGCCTCCAAGAGACAGGACAGTCTACAGTAATATGGTTAGTTTGTAGGGCTGTCAACAGAGGATCCTTTATCCAGGTCAGGGCTCCTTTGTAGAATTCAGCTTCAAAACCATCCAGGCCTGTGTCTTTCCCATTTTTTAGGTTTCTGATTGTATTAATCAGTTCCAGTAATGTTACTGGGGCAGTAAGTTTGATTTTTGGGGCTTCAGAAAGTGTGGGTAGCTTCAATCCAGTAAAAAAAATTGACAACTGTCGGAGGTCTGGTGCTGGGTGGGCTGTATGTAGGTCCTGATAGTATTGTTTAAAGCAAGCTAAGATTTGTTCAGTGGTAAATTTTATTTGTCCTGTTCTATGGTCTTTCACTTTATGTACTGAGAACATTTGAATTTGTCTTCATACTCTGTAGGATAAGATCCTGGCTGCCTTGGCTCCCCTTTCATAGTATCTCAGGTGAATCCAAGTTAGGGCTTGCTCTGTGTGAGCCGTTAGGAGGTGTTGGATTTCTTGTTGTAACTGTGTCATCTGTTCTAAAACACCAGTCTCCAGCCATATGTCTGTCCTGTACGCTTTTAAGTTGGTCTTGAAGATCTTTGAGTTTAATCTCACTTTGTTTCTTTTTCTTTGTTGCATAGAAGATTATATATCCCCGAAGGCCCACTTTAAGTGTGTCCCACAGAAGTTATGGGGAAACCTGTGTGGAATTGTTGTCCACTAATATTTCATTGATTTTGTTTTTTAGTAATTCTTTAAATTCTATATCTTGGAGCCGGGACAGAAGCAGTATAGTGCAGTGGTTTAAGGCTCTGAGCTGCAAATCTGGTGACATCCAGCAGACCAGACCTGGGTTTGAATCCTACAGCTTCCACTTGTATACTGTGTGACTCTGAGAAAGTCACTTAACTTCCCTGTGCTCCCAGGTCGCACCTGTAAAAAAAAGCTTTCAGCTTAGTGTGATACTCCTGGTTAAACAACTAAATAATAAAAATAAATAAAATCTCCATAATGACAGACAGTATTTGAGGCAGGCTGAAATGCCATCTGTGTGTGGAATATTAGTGCAGAGGGATGTTACATCCATCGTGACTAAAAAGGTATCAGGTGGTAAGTCTTTAAAACCAGAGAGTTTATACAGGACGTGAGTAGTGTCCTGGATGTAACTATCCCTTTGCATAACCAGCGATTTGAAAATAGCTTCTACAAACTCTGATATCCCTTCTGTCAGGGTACCATTACCAGAGACTATGGGTCTACCAGGATTACCAGGCTTATGTATTTTTGTTTATTGGAATACAATCGGAATTGCAAACCTTTGAGTCACAGACTCTTTTGCAAAGGCTCCACGTCGGTATTTTAGGAAGCATGTAGAATGTCCCTGGCTTAGGTTCACTGGGGATGAGGGCCTTTAGTTTGATACTATCATGCATCACGTATGTGTGTGTATGTTTAATTTGGGGCTTGTTTTCAACTTGCAGTTAAACATAATTTCAGGATTTTGTCCCTCATTGTCTGTTCTTTAAAACACAAGGACACTTGTAATGTAAGTTGTAAGCTCATCTTACATGTATTAGAGAGAATGCTATCCCAATGTTTTTTATCACTAGAATGTTTCTTGAAGCATACTGAGACATTTTAAAATTTATGTGAAGAGAACTCTCTGGTTGTTGATAATTCCTAATAACCTTTGCCCTTCTGAGGCTTCTCAGTTAAAAGCATACTGGTGTTTATTAGCTTCTCTGACGTAATCTTCTGTTATGTTTTAAATGTATATGTTAAACCAATGAGAATTATTTCTGTTTATTCAACATTATCTGGTGTTAATAGTATGGGATTTTCAAAATAGCTGCCATAAAGCTTCTGAAGAAGGACCTGGTTGGTTCAAAAGCTAGAGCACTTTGTTCTTTTGTGTAACATCCATGTTGGTCCAATAAAAGGTATCAAATCTTTTATTTCTGGATCTGTTCTTAAAAGGACAAATAAGGCACCTAACAACATTTTTTTACATCTCTCTAACTCCTGCACTACCAATGCCAATGCCAGCAAGCCAGCATTTGGCATTGACAATTGCTTGTTTGATCTGTGTTTACACTGTTTTCTTAATATTTATGCCTGTTCTATTGACTAAGCCATTTCCAGACATTCACCTATTGCTCTCAGGTATAGGAATGGGATACCTCCACCTCTGCATAACACCACACCTAACCCTTGATAATGTACAAGGTAATCTTTTGCACAGCAATCCAACCATTACCAGACCTCCTTGTGACAAAAGGTGACATACAAGCCAGGTTGTGCAAAGGCAAGGGCCTTAACTCCCTGGTTAAACAAAAGAAAGTCATGTCCCATTGGAAATGTTCATTGGGCATAGATAGCCTTCCTGCAGGAGACCAGGCTGTCAAAATTAGAAGCACAAAGCTATGTAGGGAATGGGTGAGGATGGAAGTACACAGTAAAGCCCCAGTCAGGTAGAGGGAGTATCCATTCTCTTACACAGGATCCTGATATGGACTATAGGTAGATCCTCCTCAGATAAGGTGGGATGTTTGGTAATTGCTGAAGCCTCCACACTGCAGTGCCTTTTTACCTAGATCAATGTGTACACACCCAATATCAGTGACTCAAGCTTCTTTCATACACTGAACAAGTCATAACATAATTCTTCTCCACCAGTGCCCACATGATGCAAGGTGGAAACTTCAGTGTTACAATGAAATCTTGTGTAGATTGCAGTACTGGACAAGGTGAACCCACCCCCAAGGCACATGAAGCTTTGAAAGATCTTCTAAAAGAGCATAATCTAGTAGACTCCTAGAGGTTACAGAATCCACAGGAATATGACTACACATGCTTCTCTGGCTCACTCCTCCTCCACCCACATAGATCTCTGGTTTACCTCCCAAGGGGTTACCCATAATACCGTATCCACCAAATTTTTGTCTCTCATGATCTCTGATCATGCCCTGTTGGGATTCACTATGGTGTGGGGTCCTATCCTCCCCAAATCAAAGAGCTGGAAGCTCGCAGTGGTTGAAAGAAGCCTTCATAATATTAGCAGTTTGAGGATTCAGGGCTAGCGTGGGTGAAGAGTTGTAATGATTTTGTCAGCTCCTGGTACATTGCTGGGGCAGCCACATTTTTTTATTTTAAAAATCAGTGCAGGAGAATAGGGGAGACGTTGAGGGTAGAAAATCACTATGTTGGGTGGCAAAGGACTAACATTGGTCACCTGTGGTGGGACAAAGCAATCTTTTTAATTTTCTTAAGTTTCTTTTTATCTCTTTTCCAAATATCAGTACCAGGAATAGTAAAACAATACACAATTGTTGGCTCAAAGTACACAGTATCCTATTATTCATGGTATTCAGAAGTTAATATTTGGGGAATGCACAACCCGTGATCCAGACATGGTGCAGGTGGTTGTAAAGTAAAGTAAAGTAAAATTTATTTTTAAGCGCTTTTCAGAAACCAAAGCGCTGTACAGGTGAACAGACATTTAATTACAGAATATAATAATAACAATAATAATAACAATAAAATCACAATAAAAATCACAGTAAGAATCACTCTCCATACGCCTTCAAAAATAGATATGTTTTTAACTCAGACTTAAAACTCTCGACGGTCAGGCAGCTTCGTATCCGACGAGGTAGAGAATTCCACAGGGTGGGGGCCGCGTAAGAAAATGCACGTGCCCCAGATGTTTTTAAACGAACCCTGGAATCTTCTAGCAATCCCTCGTCGGGCGGATCGGAGTGAACGAGAGGGACAGTAGGAGTAAGGAGATCGTGTAGGTACTGCGGTCCCTATTCATGTAGGGCTTTATAGGCCAGTAACCCGACCTTGAAGGTGATCCGCCACTGCACTGGCAGCCAGTGCAGTCTGCACAGCACAGGCATAATATGACTGTTTCTGGATGTCCCAGTCAAAAGCCTGGCTGCTGCATTCTGCACCAGCTGCAAGCGGCGGATATCAACCCCGGTAGCCCTAGGCACAGGGCATTGCAGTAATCAAGTCGAGAGGTCACAAAGGCATGGACCAGTGTAGGAAGGTCATCCGGAGGAACTAGGTGTTTCACCTGAGTGATATTCCTAAGATGGTAAAAAGAGGATTTGACAACGGATGACACCTGCAATTTTAGGGTCAAACCATCGTCAATAATAACGCCCAGGTTACGCACCCAGTCTGAGGTTGAGAGCTGGGCACCATCGGCATGTGCCCGAAGGAAGCCCAGCCCTACAACCCGCCTCAAGGTGACCTGGGTCCACCGCCAACACCTCAGTCTTATCCGGGTTTAACTCAGCCAGCTGGCACTCATCCAATCCTTAATCTCGGACAGACAGCTGTTAAGCATAGAGACTGCATCTTCCTGTCCAGGATTAAAGGACAAATACAGCTGGGTATCATCTGCATAGCAGTGAAAACCCAAGCTGTATCGCCTAATAATGTCTGCCAATGGCAGCATATAGATAGCGAACAACATGGGTGCCAGAATGGAACCCTGCGGTACCCCACAGGACAGGAAGATGGCATCAGAGGAATAAATTCCAGTGACAACCCTCTATCTCCGTCCCATGAGGAAAGATAAAACCAATGCAGAACTGTACCAGACAGTCCGCTATTGAAGCCGCATATGCCTAAAGCACACCATGGTCCACAGTATCAAATGCTGCAGAGATCAAGAAGGACTAAGATAGTACGAGCCTTTCGATCTCTCGCAATTAGGAGATCATTTAAAACCCAGACAAGGGCAGTCTCAGTGCTATGTCTTTTCCTAAATTCTGATTGAAGAGTATCATAGATACTGTGGTTTGTAAGATGGTCATCCAGTTGTAGCGCAACCACCTTTTCAACAACCTTACCCACAAAGGGCAGGTTAGAGACAGGTCTGTAGTTAGCTAGACAGTCTGGATTCAGTGAAGGTTTTTTCAGGAGTGGTCGAATGACTGCCTCCTTTAGGGGATCAGGAAAGACCCCCTGCTCCAAAGATTTCCAGACAATTTCAGCAAGGATCGGGCAAATAGTATCTACGAAGTCTAATAACAGTGACGTAGGGCCCGGATCCAAACTACAGTTGGTTGGGCGTAGAGTCTGGACAATCCTCACAATATCCATGAATTCCGGCTTACCAAAGTCAGACCAGGTGACACAAGTGTTTGTTTCCCCTCGCCGATCACTGCAAACCCTTAAAGAGTGAGCCTGGCTGATATCAGACCTAATGCTAGCAATCTTATCAGTGAAGAATCGAGCAAGCTCATCACACTTTATTTGTGAAAAATCTCTTCCAGACTGTAGACAGAGTGGATTGCACATTCTGTCAACAGTCCGAAAGAGTTGAGCTGGTCGGTTCTGCATCGCAGCAATCTCCCTGGACAGGAATTCTGCCTTCTTACGGGTGATTGCTGATTGATAGATACCATAATGATCCATCAACCTAAGTCTGTCAGCATCCAGGCCGGACTTCCGCCAGGCCCTCTCTAGCCTTCGCCCCACTCTCCTCAGTTCCTTCAAGGACTCATCAAACCATGGAGTCCTTGGGCGCTGAGTGAGTGGGCGAACACGGACAGGAGCAACTAGGTCCATGGCCTCACTCACCACCTTATTATAGGCAAGAACGAGGTCCCCTGGACCCATGCTCTCACCTGAAATACCCGATAGGTCCAGTACCGCTAATAGACCCTCTGGAGTAACTCCTCTTAAAGGGAGGTACTGGACCATCTCCGTAGAGGCAGGCCTAATAGGGGTGCCCAAAGCTGAATCTTATGGTATGATGGTCCGTCCACACATTCGGTTCCACCCCCAGATGCGTAACCTCCAAATCCAGTAGGAACACCAGATCCAATGAGTGACCCCCTATATGGGTAGCAGAGGTAACTACCTGTGACAGGCCCAACATAGTCATAAGTTGGAGGAAGTTCCTACCAAAGTGCAAGAGTTCGTCGTCGACCCCGGCATTGAAGTCACCCAGAATTAACCATCTGGGCGACCCCCATGCCATGTCGACGACGAAGTCCGCGAACTCCTTCAGGAATTCTCCACCGTCACCAGGTGGACGGTAGATGAGGAGAATCCTGAACCCTGAACCTGCTGCCAGGATACACTCAAAGGATCTAGTGTTACCCACTGGCACATCCACAAGATTCAGATCTGTTCTAAAAAAGATGGCTACTCCCCCGCCCCTACAATCCAATCTCGGGCGGTGTATCACCGAGAACCCAGCCAGAGCAGCAGAGTCTAATATAGGACCCGCATTCTCATCCAGCCAGGTCTCAGTGATACATGTCAGGTCAGATGTTGCAACAAGATCTGCAATAATTGCAGTCTTGTTCCTTATAGACCTGGCATTACATAACACCGCCCAGGTTGGATGGGTTTTCGGAGAGGAGCGCAGCATCTGCCCACAATCTGTGGAGCCCTTGGGTATGGGAATCAGGCATGGAGGACCCCTCTCCTGATCCCATTTTGCCCCAGGGCGTCTCCTCGTCCTAACTACCCCTATCTGCCCACTCCTTTCCAATCTCCCACTCTGTCCAGTACAACCATCCCTCAAGTGCCTTTTCACTATCCCCACTGCACGACACCTATTAAAGACATCAGCAGACAAGTGGGGACAGTGAAAAGGATGAAGGCTCCAGAGCAGAGTGGGAGAGTAGCGCCTGACCATTGTAGGACCCATCCAACACATCTTAAACAATTAGTGTCAAAATAAAATATCACAACTTGAAAACCTACCTACGCTCAAACAAAAAATAATCATATACTAAAACAAACAGAACCTATAATAATAATAAATAAACAGATTAATAAAATATATTAAAATTTGACTATTAAACCAGCATCAAAGTTTAACTCGAATAGCATCATAAGGGTTAACATAAAGAGGTGGATAATGAGTCTTTGAACTAAAAACTGGAGAATATAAATTTAAACTCATCAAAAAACTCTCACTAAGGTGTGAGAGTGAATGCACATGGTTCAAGTCTTTTAAACCCCTCACTCAAGGTCTTTTTATCTCCATAGACTCCTGCTGCTAGGAGAGATAGGGCATTATTCAGGATCAAATATGAAAAGCTAAAATGTCCAGTATTTGCAGGTCTAAGAACTCCAGGCTCTCTCACAACCCGGATAATCAGAGTCAGACTGCCTTGTGAGCAAATAAAACTTAAACAGTTCAACTCAAGGAGCATGGGCACCAGAATAATTGTTTGAGGAGAATATCTGCCCAGAGTGGAATTACTGACCCAGGCTGGGACCAAAGCAATGACCCCAGAGCGGTGTCCACCCACCAGTAGACCCCACCAGTAGGTCAAGGAGATACCGATAGTTCGCACCCGCTCTCCAGCAGATCCAAACTGGCGTCACCCGCCCTGAGCCCAGCCAGCATCAACCACCCCAGACAACCATCTCACAACACACCCCAAAATCCGAAATCCCCCTTAAATCTCCTCACAGTCGAAGGCCGCAGGACCGGGGGCCAGCACAATCACACTCTCCACACCAAATTCCACCGGCTTTAAATGCCCACAATTCCACCCATTGTCCATTCGTGGCTCAAACAGCAGCCCAGCCCAACTCACAAATGTCCCAATACAACTGACAGTCTGATGCAATCCAATGCAATAGTCGTTACTTCCAAGAGCCCCTTGTTATCCACTCGTAGCACAGAGAGCAATCCGGCCCAACTCCACCGACATTAATATAGAACGAATCCTCATCTAGCAGCAGCCGTATCGCTCATTCAAACGGCTTCCTTACAAACACGTACAGGGTCGTAACACCACCTCAATCCACCTCGGTCCACCTCGAACTCCAAAACGAAAACAAAACCGAAGAAAGCTCAGTCCACCTCGAACTCCAAAATGGAGAAACAGAACAACGGAGTGAAAACTTAATCTGACAGCTAAAGCGCCCAAAGCACACAGGAGAGCGATTCAAAGTCACAAAATGGCACAAAACGGCACAAAGCAAACATACGGTACAGTGGCTAGCCCAGCATGGCCGCCATCTTCCGTCCGGAGTGCATTTTGGTGCAACATTATTTGTCACTGTAATGTGTTGTGGTGGTAGTTGGTTGTGTATAGCCTATTGCGATATCTTAGAGTGTGTTTCCATGGGTGTGCTCATGCTTGACTTACACTGCTCTGTGTACCACAGATATACCACATGTGCAGTGGAAACAGGTGAGGTATTCACATGGGTCCCAGCTAATTAGAAGGCTGGATTTCTTTCAACCTTTTTTTTAATGCACAGTTACTATCACCTGTCCCAATGTTGTGTGCATGCAGTACATGCCTGTGACTATGATGTCATGTCCATTTACCTAGGAGGCTTCTTCTTTGACTGAAGTAGACCACAGTTATATTGCCTATGTAGAACTATAGCTACATTGTTGCAGTTGCTACATGCATTGCCTGCTGCTGTGACTAAGGTGAGTTCTTTGTCCGTTACACTATCAGTGTCTCTAACATATAATACTTGCACCCCATATGGCACATATTTGTCTCTGTTTACTGAGTGAGTTGTTTTCTTGTCACTTCCTACTAATTTGATATATGTTTACTGGTTTAAATTACCATGACATGTTTTGTACCCATTACCCAGAGGACGCATGTGCCAATGAGCCGCTCAACTCAGTATAGTTCTCCAGGTGAAATACTTTTTTTTTCTGTATAGATTTTTTCTCCTGGAGCCCTGACAAGCAGCTACAGCCCCACTGATGGAGGAACTCTCTCTCTCTGGTACTTCCTCTTCCACTCCAGTTGGTCCCTGGAAATTCCCCCACAGCTTGCCCCCTGAGGCAGGGCCAGGGAGGAGGTTGCTGGCTTCTCCCCCCCCCCCGGAGACCCAATCCAGAAGCCTGGGATGGCCCTCAGGAGTGGTGGACCATGACAGAGCCTGTCAGGCTCACTCTCCACCATTTTCTCCCATTCCCCCTTCCCCTACCAATGCAAGGACTTTGGAATGTGCCTGCTGACCCATACCACCCTCCAGCCACCTCCAGAGGGCGGTCAACAAACGGGATGACAAGTCTCCCTCCCCCGATAGAGAAGAGCAGTCCTCCAGACACTTGATCCTCTCTGCCCCCTGCCGACCCCTGGCAGAATGGGCTTATTCCCGAACCCAGGTCACTGGCATGGCATGAGGTGTAGCGACCAGCACCTCAATTTCCAGTGCCACTGTGGTGGCCCCAGGTCAAATGTTTTAAATAAAATAAACATAAGATGAATAAATGTGTCAAGTATTGTAATGATATGTGGTGTAACATGCATATATTGTCACAGTGGTAGAGGAAGCCATGATAGGAGGGCAGTTGCTGTATTGGCCCAGTTATTTAATGTAGAAACATAGAAAGATAAGGGCAGATTAAGACAAAAAGCCTTTCCAGTATGCCTTGTGACCCTACATTAAAACTGCTTTACACACACATTCCTTGGCAGAAGCGGCAATGTGCTGTGACCCATGCTACAGGGTCTTTGCAGCTCACCTTCACAGTAGTGTTCATGGGCTGTTATTTGGCTGGAATGTGCACATGCAGCTGAACAGGGTGGCACATTACTACTGATGTGATGTGATCGAAACCCCAAAACAGGCACTATATGGTAGGTGACTCAGTGATGGCAACCTAAAATATAGGAGGCAGTATAGCGCAGTGGTCTAAGGCTCTGAGCTGCAAATTTGGTGACATCCAGCAGCCCAGACCTGGGTTTGAATCCCACAGCTTCCACTTGCATACTGTGTGACCCTGAGCAAGTCACTTAACCTCCTTGTGCTCCCAGGTCGCTCCTGTAAAAAAGCTTTCAGCTTAGTGTGCTATACCTGGTTAAACAACTAAATAATTAAAAAAAAGCATGTACAAATGGAGAGGAAAGAGCCCTTTCTGTTGACATACTTCATGCAAGGCCACCCCACCATGTCTCTGTGATTCTGCCCTCTTTCTTTCCCAGCCACTCCTTTGAATCAGGGTTGGGATATTTGCATGTGGGCATTCACTGTGCTACTTCGAGACAGGTGCATATTGACTTTCTGCATGGTCTGAGAGTAAAAATCTTGTAAGCTGCTCATTTGGCCAGTGGACACTTTGTGCCAAATCATCACAGCTCCTGTGCATGTCAAACTCTGCCCTGGTCTGAGGCAGTTCATCTACACCTGTTGCAGTCTTATTCAGTGTTGCCTATATTGAAGACATAGAATTTGAAATGAAGCATCGTAACATGAATTGCCAATACAGCCCATTCCAGCAGCCATATAAACAGCTGTTAGTCAGCCAGTGTTCACACTTTAGGAGCCACTGTGATGGCATTGTCCAGTGATCAAGTACTGTAATGCTAAATGTTGTCAGCAGATGACATTATGACAGTGCTGCCAATATATCAGTCAACTGGGATCCTTTCTAAAGGAAGGTTTGTTTGCATTATGGAAATATATATTTTCTGTTCTGTTTACTGCTAGAACTGGACAAAATTAGTAAATTCTGATTTCAAGGAATGTTTGTAAAATTCCATAAATGTCAAGATATTTTGCAAAACTTTGTGGAATTTTCCAAAATGATTTTATTGGTTATAACGTGATCATTCTTATAGCTAGAGGTCTGCAGTTCAGCATGCACACTGTTTAGGAAAAACCCTAAACATATTAAAAGTTTCATGGCATTTGTATGAGGGGCTAGGAAGCTATCAGGACTAAAAATGAGTAAAATCTACAAATTTCCTCATGCAAAATATTTCACAAAATCTGTGCAAAATGCAAAATTCCACTGCCAAAATTCTGCATTTTGCACCAACAATATTTCAAGGAATGCACAAATTTCACAAAATATTTAGCATGGCAAAATTGGTGATTTCACCAGAATTTCATCAGCTAAATTACATTTTGCTGCATCCCTAATCATGGCTCAAATTATGACAATGTATTATTTATGAGAAGATTTCTAAAAACTATTTCTATGCTTACAACTTAAACACCTTTGGAGATAGATAACTGAAAATGCATATGCATACTTTCCTGGAAGAGAAATTGCCAAATAGAGAGCCAATTAGTTACATACATTTTAAGTTACAGGAATTCAAACGTTCACTGTTTAATTATTTGTAAATTGTGTGAAAATGTTCAAAATATTTGGATGTTTATAGCTCCATTGTTACTGCAGGTATACACTCAACATTTGGCATGCATAACAAATAAATATATTCTCAAATCTAATTAAACTGGCTAAATGTAGTTTAGGAGGTCAACTATGATTGTGGATACTTTAGAAATTACAAATTGGCAATATTTGCTTAAATATTCATAGATGTATAACAGGTAATGCCACTAGAATTCCTCTTGTGGAATTTAACATTCACAAAACACTTATCACCACTGAATCACCTTACCTGCACTAGCATGATGACCCTGCAGTGCTCCTCTAACACTCCTTCGAGAGTGATGCCCAGCATCATGCTATACCATGACTCAAGATATCCAGTTACGACTGTCACAATGGTCTTAGTCACAACTAGTTGTAACTCTTGGCATCACTTGGTGCCACTGTTTTCAAATGGTAAAAATATATGTTGTTATCTATAGGGTTGTTAAAGAGTCAGCAGGTGGCATTGTAGAGAAAGAATGCTGCATGTGTATGTGCTTCCAAAAGTCATTTAAGTCAGTGAGATCTAGTGGTTAGCTGGCATATTGGAAGAAGACAGACTAGTGCACAGTGGTGCCTATAACTAGTTTTCATGGTTCATCACTTGAGATAACGACCTGACACTTGGCACCAATATGCTTTTATTATGGAACCTCCTATCAATGCTACCTTATTGTTATGTTGCCCAAGCTTTATCTTCCTTTTTAATCACAGCTCAAGTGTATGGCTGGCCAAAATATATGCACATGGCTTTGACAAAAGCATCAAAAAAATTCCACAGTTTCACAAATGCTCATGAAATACAACTTGAACTAATTATTTTGTAATCTTTAGCTGCTTATAACTCTGTCAGCCTTTGATCAAGAGATTACAGCATTGACATACAAACCTCTTTTTTTCCATATTGGTTTTTCTCCATGCCAACAACTCATCTCTCAGGGATATATACTGTTCACAGGGATAGGCACTGAACAGGCTATACCTATCCATCTTTCAAATGGCTTCTGAGTTTTTCCCACACATTTTTCCCCTCCCACCTCCCCTGGTGTGGGTGGTGCCTCTTTCTGCCTTGCATAGCCACAGCTTACCTTGTGACATGAGCAAGCTCCCTTGCTCAGCTGCAGATATCACTGTGTTGGTGGATCCCACCGACAACCCTCCCCAACTGAGATGCACTGCTGCATAGCAGCTATCTAAGCCATGGCCTGCATTCCAATGCAACTTCCCTGGCTTGTTTCCAAACCCTGATCATCAGCATGTCAGCATCATACTCTGCTGCTGGGTCATGGGGATGGCACCAAAGTCTAATGTTCAGGGTTAATGAACCTAACAAAATTGGTCATATTCCGTTATCTAGTTTTAAAGTTATAATGGTTTAACACTCTACAGTTTACATCAGTGTGACATGTCACTTTAACATTTCCAAAAGTTTGAAGGCTTCTAACTCCGTCATGTTTAATGATAGAGATTTACAACTGGGTACACTTCTGTATGAGATGTGGTAAAGACATCATCCTAAATACAGTGTAATATGCACACATACATTTTAAATTAGATGGAAATAAATTAAGTCACAGTTTTGGCAAAATATCATGACATTTTCACAGAAATTTCAGAAAAGTTCATGGAAACAAAATCAGAAGTTTGCTAGGATCTCACTGGCAGAAGATAAGTTTCACCCAGCCCTACTAAGCAGTGGAAGAAAAGCAGCAGACGAGCACACACACACACACACACACACACACACACACACACACACACATAAAAACATCATTTGTTTGTTTATTGAAAAATTCCTCAAAATCCATAAATGACCACCAACATTTGTAAACATTTCACACTGATGCTTCTTCAAAACAGTCATCCCTAATAAAATAACAGAATGTAACCTAAATATACCATATACAGTTGTTTATCTTAATTCATGCCAATGTAATATAGCTTTTAAAACCTTGAGCATTGTATCACTTTGTGTTATTACACTGGCGTTTTCTAAGTTACATGTCACCTTCTTTTACCCACCTACCAAATGTTCTTAATTATACCCTCCTCAACTTGAATTCTTTTTATTTGTGTGCCCATCAAGCATACAAAAATGTTTAATACTTCTTCAATATTCAACTTAAATCTTCAGTTTCACAAATTAAACTAGGTAAGACATCTCATATATTTCTAAAATCCTTTACAATTTCCTTGTTATCTTTCCTCTGCACAATACCCTGATTCCAGTTAAACTTAACAAATAAATATTTTAGTTTGTGACACTCATCAACATCCTCTGTCAAATGAGCTTTCCCTTTCATCACTAAATAGGCAGATCTACCTTTACAGAAATGTATAATTTTGTCCCATTACTTTAAAAATTCCTAAGTGTACAGGAGCTATACCTAACAATCAAATCATTATTCACTTCATTGTTTTGATTTTTTGGACTATTCAAAATGCTAAAGAAACTAAACAGTTCAGCAAATTGTACAGTGAATTTATAACCACTAATATATCTAATGAAGCCTATAAAGTGTATCGAGAAAGAAAAACTGTAAGGTATATGTAAACACATACCTCTTAAATACATGCTTTCGTACATAAGTTTCTAAAGTCCCAATTACATTTGCACCTCCCCAATATTAATTTAACCTGTTAAATGCATTTAAGAATCCATTTATTGCAAAGATCTAGCTCCATAAGGCACATTTCTAACTGGTACTTCATGAGCTGAGTGTTTTAGCTACTAGCAGCTGTTGGTAGGTGTTCATTGCAGTGCCTCTGAAGCACAAGCTCTCTTCTAATTACTGACATTTGTATCCTGGGTGACGTGCCCACAGGCTACTAGCCCTGCCTGATGACCACAATACAGGTTCAGGGGCCGGGGTCCTAGTTCTGGTGGAAAAGGGAGTTCTTTCTCAAGATAACATAAATAGTGCAGTGCCTCCACCCAGAGTAACATGTAGTGGGTCAGATATTTGTAGCAGTTCAACCCCCGAGATGCTGTACCTCTTCACCTCCCATCACAGTCATGCCACACATGGTTTACCATAAACCAAAACCATATTTCAATATACTTGCAATTATTGACTTAAGCTAACAATATGCTCACTAATAATATACTCATGAGACATTTGTAAAAAGGCTATCAACAAGTTATTTACATGGGGGAGGGCTAGGAAAATGGATAAAAATTATGTTGCTGTTAAGCAAGTTTCATGATTTGCATTTTTTGTAACTTTAATCAATCCCTTTGTTTGCAAGACCTAAACATTTTAGTGCTCATCTCCCACCAGCATATATTTTATCACAGGTGATAGCCCACTGGTTCTTACATTACTAGCCCCCCCCCCTCCAAACTGGTAACAGTTTAACCCTTAGAAAGTCCTATTTGGGTACCCATGGACTAGTTGCAGGCCAATACATTGCAGCTGGATGGCCTGCACTGGTGCACTTGTTTTACATTTCTGATTAAATGCAAATCATCTTCTAGAATGATGGCAAACAACTACTGTATTTTACAGACTTGGACACTTTGGGCAAGATGGCCATACATCAGAACTCTTAATAGTAACTATTTACAGTTTCTCTAGATGCAGAACAAGTTCTGAATTACACATGGTTTTGCAGATCAGTACTTTGCCTATGGAACTGATGAGCTGATGATTCCCAGACTGTGGGTCTGGGGTAGTTCAAATTGGTAGCAACTTGAAACATAGAAACATAGAAGTTAATGGCAGAAGGAGACCACTAGATCCATCTAGTGTGCTCATTTGTTTTAGACCTATTTTGACACTCTAGTTGCCCTTTGTAGTCAGGGCTCCCTTTTTTCTAACTAATGCATTCCTGAATCCCCAAAGTGCTGACCCCCACAACCTCTTGGGGCAGGCTGTCCAGGTGTCCACTACTCTTTCTGTGAAGAAAAACTTCCTGGTCGTTGGTAGAAAACCTCCATCCTTGCAGCCTGAAATCATGTCCCCTGGTCCTGGAGCCCTTCTTGAAGTGAAAAAGTTCCTGTGCATGTACCTTGTTAATGTCTTTTATGTACTTGAATGTTTCAATCATGTCTCCTCTCTCTCTTCTATGCTCCATGGGGTACATATTCAGTTCCCGAAGTCTTTCCTTGTAGGACATGTACTGCAGACCCTGAATCATTTTTGTCACCTTTCGCTGTACTGTTTCCACTAGAACAATGTCCTTCCTGAAGTGAGCCTCCAGAATTGGACTCCATATTCCAGCTGAGGCCTGACCAGCGATCTATACAGAGGTAGTACCACCTCTCTCCTCCTGCTTGTGATTCCCCTCCCAATGAAGCCCAGCATTCTATTGGTCTTCAATGTTGCCTTCTCACACTGCTTACTAACCTTCAAGTCATCTGAGATTATGATTCCCAGATCTCGTTCCTGGTTTGAGGCTGACATTCTTTCACCTCCTAGGTAATACTCCTTTCTTGGATTTTTCTTTCCTATGTGCATGACCTTGCACTTTTTTGCGTCAAGTATCAGCTGCCATTCTTCAAACAATTCTTCCAGTTTCCTGAGGTCAGCTTCCATCTTGCTCACTCCTTCTGAGGTGTCCACCCTGTTACCTGTCTTGGTGTCATCTGTGAACAGACACACTTTCCCTTCCAGCCCATCGAGATGTCTGCTATAAAAACATTGAAGACCAGAGGTCCCAGCACTGAGCCCTGGGGCACCCCGCTGGTCACCCTGCCTTCCTTCGATTGCATTCCATTAACCTGTACCCTCTGGGTTCTGCCTTTTAACCAGTGTTGTACCCATCAGCCTACTTCTGGACCAACCCCTGAGTGGTTAAGCTTCTTTACCAGCCTTCTGTGTGGAACTGAGTCGGAGGCCTTACAAACATTTGGGTAGATCACATGTACTACCCCACCATTGTCCACTATTTTTGTAGTGTAGTCAAAAAACTCAAGCAGATTTGTCTGGCATAATCTACCTGCTGTGAAACTGTGCTGTTTAGGGTCCTGCTGGCTGCTGGTTTCGAAGAATGCTATGATCCTCTGTTTGAGTAGTGTCTCCATTAGTTTCCCTACTATAGACGTGAGGTTCACTGGTCTGTAGTTATTAGCCTCTTCGCAACTGCCTGATTTGTGAAGTGGAACCACTATTGCCTTTTTGAACACCTGACAGCTGAGATGAGCAGCAGGTGGATTGCAATTTGTGCAGCTGTATCCCCCAGCCTGACCTTGGCTGGCTGTCTCTCTTTTTCCAGGTATTTTAAGTCACTCCGGTGAAACAGGACACAGTCTCTGGGTTTTTCACTGGATATTAGCAGAAATACAGTCTCTCATATTCAGGCATTTTAAATTTAGACATGATGCAGGTTATAGGAAACATCTTTTCACTTTGCTGAGACAGCTTGAACAGAAAAAATAATCTTTTCAGGTTGCAGGTGCAGACTGTAACAGAAGAACAAATCTCACTAAATCTGTGCAGACCTGAACAGAAGAGCAAATCTTCTCATTTTACAGGTGCAGACTTACATAGAAACATGGACTCTGATGGCAGATAAGGACCACTTGGCCCACCTAGTCTGCCCATTTCATACCTATTGGATAAGCTGCAGATGCCATTTACCCAACACCCTACTTCCTCCTACCCCTCACTCAAATTGCCTTCTGTCTGTCCCATGCATTCTTGAATTCCCCCACTGTTTTTGACCCCACAACCTCCTCAGGAAGGTGGTTCCATTCTTTTACCACCCTCTCTGTGAAAAAGTACTTCCTCACTTGCCCCCTTGTTCTTGTACGTCTCTTTTCTCAAAGATGCTCCTGTCTTGAACTTTATTGATTCCCCTGAGGTACTTGAAAGTTTCTATCATGTCCCCCCTCTCTCCCTCCTTTTCTCAAGTGTATACATATTAAGCACTTTTGGTCTCTCTTCGTATGGCTTCTGTTGCAGACCCTGCATCATTTTAGTTGCCCTCCTCTGGACTGCCTCCATCCTGTCTATGTCCCTGCAGAGATGGGGTCTCCAGAACTGTATGCAGTACTCCAGATGGGATCTCACAACTGCCTGTACAGAAGGATAACAACTTCCTGTTTTCTACTGGTGATGCCTCTCCATATACATCCTAGTATCCCCCCTGCCCTCCTTACTGCCTTCTCACATTGCTTACCTACCTTAAGGTCATCTGCTATGACTATCCCCATGTCCCTTTCCATTTGTGTTGTTGTTAGTACCCCCCCATTATGTACTCTTTCCTTCCCATGTGCATTACTTTGCACTTTTTTGCATTGAATCTAAGCTGCCATATTTTTGACCATTCCTCCAATCTTGCGAAGTCCCTTCTCATCCTTAGCACCCCTTCTTGTGTATCAACCCTGTTGCAGATCTTTATGTCATCTGCAGAGAGGCATACTTTACCTTTCAGCCCCTCTGCAATTTCACCTATAAAAACACCCTCTTTCTTCAAAGTGTACTCCATTTACTATTACTCTCTCTAGGTCCTGTTGTTCAGCCAGCTTGTTACCCAGGCTACCACCCTGGGACCCACTCCTAGGCTGGCTAACTTGTTTATTAATATTTTGTGTGGAACTGTGTTAAATGTCTTGCTAAGGTCTAGGTAGGTCATATCCACAGCCCCTCCCTGGCCTATTATTTTAGTCACCCAGTCAAAGAAATCTATTAGATTCGTCTGACATGACCTTCCTGCTGTGAATCCATTCCTTAATGACCCTTTCTTCTGTGAATGGACTGGTATTAACCCCCCTGTCCAGATTGCTTTTATTGTTTGGTTTAGGTACCACCCCCTCTTCTTCTTTTGTGAATTCTGAGCAAAAATATTTGTTCAGTATCTCTGCCTTTTCACAGTCACCCTCTGCCCGACCCTCCCCTTTTTTAAGCCTCACTATCCCTCCCTTGGTCTTCCTTCACTCCCTGATGTACCTATAAAAGGTTTTATTCCCCTTTTTAACTGAGTTGGCTATCTTTTCCTCAGTTTGGGCCTTCACTATTCTGACTGCCTTGCCTGCTTCCTTCTGCTTTAACTGATACAGTTCTTTGTCCTGCTCCTTCAGTGATTCCTTGTACTTCCTGAATGCTGACTTTTTCTCCCTAGCCTTCTCTGTCACCTCCTCTGAGAATCATAGTTTTTTTTAACTTTGTTTTGCTTTGTTTATTTGTTTCACACAAAGGCTCATTGCCTCTGTGATGGCAGTTTTGATTATTCCCCTTTGTTCTTCCACCTCTCCTTCCTGCCCATTTGCTAGTGCATACCTTGGGCACTCACCCATTTTGGCAAAGTCAGCCCTTCTAAAGTCCAGGACCTTTGCCTTTGTATGGCTTGACTCTGTTGTTGTGTTTATCATGAACCATACTGTTCAGTAGTCGCTAGTTCCCAGATAGCTACCCACTTCTAAATCTGTGATCCTCTCACCATCTCCATTTGAGAGTACCAGGTCTAAGATTGCTCCCTCCTGAGTGGGTTCCAATACTAGTTGTCTTAGGCATGCCCTCTGCAGGGCATCAAGAATGATTCCGCTCTTGGATGTGTCTGCAGCAAATGTGCTCCAGTTAACATCTGGCATATGCAGGTCCCCCATCAACAATATCTTCCCATTTTCTGCCATTTTAAGGATATCTTCTATCATTTCCTTGTTCATTTCCTCCCCCTGAGATGGGAGTCTGTATACAACCCTCATGCAGATTGTGCTGCCATTGCCTGTCTCCAAGTTGACACACAGTGCCTCCTTTCCTCCCCATTTACCCTTTTGTTATGTTGCTCTGATTCCTTCCCTTATGTAGAGAGCTAATCCTCCTCCTCTTTTACCCTCCCTGTCCCTGCTATAGATAGTGTGCCCTGATATGTTTACATCCCAGTCATGGTTCTGTGTGTACCATGTTTCTATGACTGCCATGATATCCAGATGTTCCTCTTCCATCAAGGCCACTAGTTCAGGAAGCTTGTTACTCAGACTGTGGGCATTGGTACTCATTAATCTCCATTTTTTGATGGCTTTACTTCTTGTAGTCCCATCTCTACCCTTACTGACTTTGCCTTCTCCATTTACCCCAGTCCTACTCCCTATTGACCTTTCTACCTTGGTGTTTACCTCATTAACTACCCAGTTTGTGGAGGGAGGCTGAAAATTCCCTGCTTCTTATCAGTGCCTCCCTCCTTGGCTAGTTTAAAAGCTTGCCAATGAGGCATTTAAACTGATCACCCAGGAGACTGGTTCCCTTCCTGGACAGGTGCAGACCATCGTGCCAGTATGGAGGGGGGTATCCCTCTAGTTGGAACCCCAGTCCCAAATGAAGTCAAAACACTGTGATCAGCACCAGTTTTTCAACCATGCATTGAATTGCATGGTGCAGAGTACCCTCGTTTCACTCACCCATTAAACAGAAGAGCAAATCTTATCACTTCACTTTCCATCCATAGGAATACAAAAGGCAGGCTTCCCTTGTCTCTTCAGTTGCTCAAGCCTCCAAGCAGGCCTCCAGACTTCCTTCAGGCATTACCAACAAGTTTCCCTTTCCTTGTGAAATTCACAGATGATTCCCTTGACTCTGGCCAATAAACAACACTTCTGTTCTGTTAACACACTCTTTCCAGCCCTTGGAAGGCAATACAGGGCAATGTAGAGCTCCTCCTGAGCTAGCAGCTGTGCAAGATTCACTGGAAGGTCTCCTTTCCTTTAAGATTAGAGAAAGGCTTCCTCTTCCTTGGGAACCTCTTGAACTCAACTCCACTTCTGGACAGCAAATCTACACTTTAATTTTAGACAAGTCCCTCAGAACAGCAGAAGGCAAATGCAGGGCTCCTGGGCAGATCACTGTACAAGCCCACAGGCAGGCCTTCTTTATACTCTGAAGCAACATCAGGGAGCAAGAGGCCAGAGCCCCCCTCCATCTGGTGGCTCCCATCAAACTAACTTGACCAGTCTTTGTCCTTTGGATTTCAGAGAATCAGCACAGCATCCCATTGACCAAAACAAACTATTCATTTAAAAATTAACATTAATCATGTTCCCTCAACGCCTGATGGTTTTTTTGTTTGGATGCCAAAAAATTTCCCTTACCTCCTCCCATAGGTCCTTTGGCAACACATTCCAGGATAGCTAACTTCATGGCAACAGGCCTGGTGCTTCATTATAACCTTGGCAGTAATGTTCAGAGTTTTGTCTTTACTTTTGATTAAGTTCAACTCTCAGATTTCCCCTTGGCTTTTTACAGGGAACAGTTTGTTACCATTCACTGGATTTATGCTCTGATGGCAACAAGCAGCTTATAAATAAGAAACAGGGCTAATTCCCCCTCTCTAGAGAAAGAGAGAGAGAGAGAGAGAGAGAGAGGAGAGAGAGAGAGAGAGAGACAGCACAAACTTCTAACCACTCTATACCAGGACCCTGAGGGAACTGAACTTTGATTCTGCCCCTTTCTGCTCTCCAAGGTCAAGGCAGTGTCCCATTGAACAGAGAAACATACAAAATGATGACAGAAGGGGACCTGTGGTCTGGATCTGCCCAAACATGGTTTCCTGGGACCTACCATTATGCCAGGGTCCTGTCCCCCATGATATCCAGCCTAGCCTTCTCTAGTGCTGTGAGATTGTGCCCAAGCCTTGTCTCAATGCACTTAAAACTTGACACTGACTTTGTAGCCACCACTTCGGGTGGCAGTCTATTCCATGGCTCCACCATCCTCTCTGAGAAGTAATACTTTCTGATGTCCCTCCTGAACTTCCCACCTTTTAATTTCCACTTGTGCCCCAGTGTTGTAGAATTGGTGTTCCTGGTGAAAAGCACTGTGTACGGCACTTTTTTGTGCCTCTAAGGAACTTGAATGTCTCGATCATATCCCCCCTTTCCCTTCTAGTTTCCAATGAGTACAATTATTTATTTATTTATTGAAATGTTTCACCAGGAAAGGCAAGGTGAACAATTTCAAATTGCTTGTCTCACGGGGCATCCTGGAGAAAGGGGACAATGGGTGTACATAATCATAAAACATTACATTTATCATTTGTCAACCATGAAACACCTGGCCAAGGTAAAACACACTACATCAGTTAGGAAACTAGAGACAGTAGAATAGGCATAGCAGTTAGAGCTATATACAAGAAAAGGAAAAAAGGAGACATAGAAAATATACAATACAGTGTATGTATAAGTGTTTACCAATACAGGCGTACTATAACATAGATAACAAACTAGCTACTTAAATTGCTTACTACACAGAAGTGCAACATGTAGGATTAGCTTGGAGTTTATGCACATCAAATGTGAAGGAGGCTTGAGGGAGGAAGTGAGTAGTAGGGGGCTGGGAGCAGTTGCAGGTATGAGAGCAGAAGTTATGAAGGGAGGCTGAGATGAACTGGGGGGGAGGAGAAAAGCCTAATTTGATATGGCAGTGCATTTCATAGTGATGGGAACCTGTGTGAAAGAAGGCCATTTGACCTATTGAGATGGCGCACTGGGGGATGGTGATGGTGTGAGAGTCACAAGATCTGAGGGAGTGTTGAGCGGGAGGAGGATATATGGTGGGGGTAGAGTACTAAACCAGAATTTAGAGATGAATTTCATACAGCAAGCTAGACATCAGTTTTCCAGTGAGGGAAGACCACCTGAGTGATATAGAGTACAGTAGTGAGTGAGTGGAGTGGCATCCAGGGCAAAGTGACAGAGGGCACTGAAGAGGGTATCCAGTCTGGTTAAGGAAGGCTTAGGTGTGGCACTGTAGCTGTCACAGAAGTCAAAAATAGGTAAAATCATTTTCTGGATGAGCTCACGCCTAGCTGGAAGAGGTAGGCAGCTTCAGTTTCTGTAAAGAGCTCCTAGTTTGGGGCACAGCTTTTTCAGGATACAGTCTATGTGTTCAGAAAAGTTGAGGTGCTGGTCTAGCAGACCCCAAGATAGCTAAAGGAGGATTTGTCCTCAAGCATTGTACCATCAAGGGTGTGGAAGGATTGCAATTTAGCTAGCTTAGAGAGTCTCTGCCTAGTGCCAAAGCTCATGGAGACTATTTTCTTAGAATTGAGGAAGAGCTGATGGGAGCTTAACCAGAGCTGAACTTTCTCGAAGTCATGCTGGAGATTGGAAGTGACACCAGATGGGGATTTGCCAGAATAGAAAAGGACTGTTTTGTCAGCGTACATATGGATCAATGAGGTGGTACAGACTGATGGGAGATCATTCAGGAAAATGAAGAATAACAAGTGGCCAAGGACTGATAATTGAGGCATACCAGTGTTTATCTGGGGGGTTGGGATGTGGTATCAGCAATTTTGACTGACTGGGTTCTACCTACCAGGTAGAAACTGAACCAACTAATGGCTGAGTCAGACAGGCCAGTCGTACTCAGATTACTTAAGAGGAGGGAGTGGGAGACCATGTCGAAGGCCTTAAAGAGATTGGCAATAATGGCTGAGGTTATTTGACCACTATCCATACCTGAGAGAATGGAATCGGTGAGCCTAATTAGGGAAATGGTGGTAGAGTGATCTTTCCTGAAACCAGATTGATAGGGGGTGAAAAAGGCAGAAGTAGAGAGGAAGGTAGAGAGTTATGAAAGGACCAGATGCTCCTGAAGCTTGGCGAATATTGGGAGGAGTGATATGGGTCAACAGTTCCCCAGAGTGGAGAGATCACATCTCTTAGGTAAAGGGAGAACTATGGTGTGCTTCCAGGCATAGGGGCCTGTGGCAAATGAGAAGGATAGGTTTAGTAAATCTGACAATGGGGTGGAGATAGCATGAGCAGATAGGAACATAAGTTTGGGGTCGAGCCCGTCAGGTGAGGAGTCTTTGGATGGCTTGAGAGCAAGGAGTGCATTCAGAGTGTCTGTTTGGGTGACCGGGGCAAAGGAGAAAGAGAGAAGTTGAAGTCTGTGGAGGTTTTGTTTAGGTCAGACAAGCATGGGGAGACTGGGGGGAGAAGTAAGGAGGGCAGAGGCACATGAGGTAAAGTAAGAGTTGAATTCTGCTGCAACAGAGAGGTGGTTGGAAATTAGAACATTGGTTACATAAAAGAGAGGGGTTTGAGGTTTTGATAATGGGGAGAAGAGGGAGTGTACAGCTTTCCAAAATTTAGAGGGGGTGATAATGTTAGCTCTGAAGGTGGATCAAAAGTATTAGAGCTTTGCTAGGCATGTTGCTTTTGAACAGGAGTTTCTGAGGGCTCGGTATGTGTCACGGTCAGCTTGAGGCTTTGAGGCCTTGTGAGCCTTCCAAGCACAGTCACATCCATGCATGCAAGTCATTAGTTCCAGAGTGATCCATGGGAGGTGGCTACCCCATACTCTGGAACATTTAAAAGGGGTCTGTTTGTTCCACATGTCAAGAAAATGACCTTGGAAGTAATCCGAGATGTCACCGACTGAGCAAACAAGTACATGTCCAAAGCATTTAGCCTCTCCTCATAGGTGACTCATGAAAGTGATGTATCATCTTTTTTGCCCTTCTCTGGGCCACCTCCAACCTATCAGTATTCTTTTTAGGGTAAGGTCACCAAAATTGGACACAGTGCTTCAGGTAAGGCCTCACTAAGGACTGGTAGAAGGGCAGCATCACCTCCCTGTCCCTGCTATCTATGCCCCTTCCAATACATCCGTGTTCCCTGCTAACCTTGCTGTAAGCCTTATAACACTGACTTTGGTACTTTAGGTCATCCTTAATGATGACCCCCCAGATCCCGTTCCTCTACCAAAGAGCTAAGTTTGACCCCGTTTAGCCAGTATTCTGTCTTAGGGTTAGTTCTACCCAGGAGCATCATTGGTCCATAAATCTGTCAATACAGGAAATTGACACCTGATAAGCCAATGGAAAAGGCAACAAGACCAGTATGGATTTTTATCATAGCTCTTAGAGCTGTCATATGATACTATCCCTGGATGCCAGTTAGCTGCTAGCAGGGTCAGAGGTTGTGCCAAGATGGTGGCAGAGTCTCTAATTTATTCAGTGTTAAACATTAAAGTATTTTTACCAGAAGCACATGCATGTTTATAAACAAAAAGTCCCATGGACTGATAGACACTCTTTGGCTTTGTCATCTGGTGCTAAGATGGATGTTATCTCATCAGCAAGGACCATGTTGGAATCTTCATTCTAAATAGCTTCCACTGCTGCCATGAAGACATTAGTGAAACTGCAGTTCCATTTTTTTTCTTTGAAGGTGCAGAGCACTTAAGCAGATATCACCCATCTATCATAGTCCTAGGACCAGAGGTAGACAACACATAAGGGAGAGTGATGGACAAAAGTTAAGCTAACAGTTTAGGTAAGCCCCCCAAAAAAGGGAGAGAGGGGTTACACATTTATGAACCTGAGCAAGACAATGGAGTCCAAGTGAATACTTTTATAAACTGATCCATTTCTAACAATGTAAGTGCAGCATGTTTTGTTTTTCTAATATAAAATATACACGATCGCCTAAATGTATAACCCACTTCAGTTCATTTTCACAGCTAGCAAATAGGGAATGCTTTTAACAGGGTTCCACTATAATGTGACTTAGATAGGACTGAAACCATTAGAATATGTTTGTTGTGCTAGCAGGATATTATGGCAGTAGTTTGAGGTTCCCACAGTCTTCTTTCCTTCTCAGATTGCGTTTATTCCTTTCTATTATAATGATCTCTATGCAAGCTATCTTCAAGTTGACTGAATGTTTATTCATGATTCCTTGCCATTCACTGGATAATACAAGGGCACTGGAAACTAGATTGGGTTCTATACCTGCCAGTAGCCTTCTTGGTATTCTTTCAGAGTTGCAGCAATTGAAATTGTCAAATATTTCCTGACATTTCTGTCATCGCTAGAGAAATTCCCTGTCTGCCTGCACTACCACTGTAGAGCCACCAGAGAGGATCTCTTTACAAATATTGCAGAATGTCTGAACATACCTATTGCTGCAACTGTAGAACTTTCATAGCCATCCAGTTTAAGGGCATGACATTCTAGCCTGCAATGTCTTCAGTTTCAGTCTCTCAAATTTATTAATAACAATTTTTGAGTGTCCAGAGTTAAATCAGTCTGGCTAATCTCCCATTAGTCTATTGTGTTCTTCACTTATAACATAGAAATGTACTCATCCTTCACTATCAGCATCATATGACTAACTACTTCCATACTAAGGTTTGACTAAAATTCCTGCAAACTGTAGTCCAGTAAAGAATTTGTTAAATGTAATGCATTTCGTAAGAGCAGGGTTTGTCAAACATCCAGTTAGTAATGTCTAAACAACAGGCAAAAAAGGAGTTGTTTGCATTATAAGCAGTCTGATGTTATTAATATTGATGGCCATGCAACATCTTAGTTACCCTGCACTGTACTACCTCCACCTTGTTACAGTCACAAACACAGTGCAATTCTTCAGTGTCAGACACACAAACAACTAGCCAGAATGTCTGAGTTTATATATATATTAGGTCAGATAATCAAAGCTTGTTTACAAGAAACAAACCAATTAAAAGTAATTTGTTTTAGCAGATGTAGTTGTCTTGGGTTCACATGAATTTGCCTCAAATGTGTTTTTGAGGGTAGATATGAAGCACTTAGACCTGCCCAACAAGGGTTATATAGGTATATAAGTTGTAAGAACATTCACATTAATCAATAGTAATGTAGGCTCAGAAAAATATATGCTAGTTTTTACTTTCTAAGAAAATGTCTTCTACAGAAAAATAATGGTATGCAGTATTTTCAACAATGTTTTTAGAAGGGGATATTTGTTTAAAAGTCAGTCTGAGATTTTATCTGATGAGGAAGCCTAATTTTGGGGGTTAAGCCGATGTTCATTAGTTTTGAAAAGCCTTATAAATCTAATTTCCCAGAATAACCTTTCCTGCACCTTTCAAATTCCCCAGAGAATGGTCTCCTTGGCAGAAATGTTCACTTATGGGTGTCTTTTTTTCTGAGTCCACAACAATGAGTCTATAACCATTCATTAATTCCTTGTTTGCCCTGTTTTTCTCACATACTGTATATGTGAGAATTTGTGACATCAAATCAGGATGATCACATTGCTAGTGTTGTATGTTAATGATCCTTTTATTTTGTATTCCATCTGTCCCACCCTCCGAATGCCACTCGACAAACACACCAGCACATAGTAGTGGTCTCATTGCCCTCCATCCACCCACCCTGCAACCAGCACAGCACCCATCCCAAACCCTCCTTACTGGGCAGGACTGGGATGTGTGGCACATCTCTCTATGGTGATTGGCACATCCCTCCGCACCTCCTTGGCTGGCCACTATATGAGCAGCAGTGAATGTGTATATAGTATACTATTCTGACTAGTAAGAGGGGGTTGGGGTGGGTTCTGTGCTGGGGAAGGGTGAGGGTGTAGGACCACTACTATGTGCTTCTGCGTTTGTCAACCAGCATTGCGGGGGTGGGAGGAGGGTACCACTGGATGCCATGGACTGTTGAGCCAGGAGCAGGGGTGGTGGGGTATGCCACCAGACACCAAGACTAGGAAGATACTCATCCAGGTGGGTGAGTTCATGGTGGGGGATGCCATGAGACACCAGAGACCATGTAGCAATCTACAGGATGGGTGTTTGGTGTGGTGTCAGTAGTCACCAGGGAGCCAATAAACACCAGAAACTATATTTGCAGTAATGGGATGGTTGTTCAGGAGGCAGGGGGTGCTGCTAGATATCGATGTGCAGTCCATGGTAGGGGTGCTCAGTGGGATGGAAGGTGCCACTAGCCACCAGGTAATCTATCACACTACCGAGTAGGGGGGGGATTGGAGTATGGGGGGGTGCCACTAGACAGCAGGGAAGACCTGCACTGTACCTGGACCAGGGACAGGAAGGGGGGTTGCCACTAGACACCAGGGAGGGCCTACACAGTACCAGAATGGGGGATCAGAACATGGTGGGTGCCTCTACACACAAGGGCATCTTTTCCTTCACCAGGATAGGACATAGGAGGGTGGAGGGCTGATGGCTGTACTACAGCCATCCTGCTAGTAGGGCTTTGCATCCCATTAAGACTTGGTTTTTGAAGGTGGTAAATGGCATTGTTTTGGGAACCATTTACCACCAATGCAAACCTTTGAAACTGCCAATGTGCCCATCTGCAAGGGGGACCACCTCATTACAATGGGCACAGTATTATGTTAGCACTCGGATGCAAAAGGGTTCTGCCTGTGCAATAGGAGTCTCTGAATATAAACCTCACCCAAAAAATAGGCACAAAACCCAGTTAGTACAGGCAAACATCCATTAGCACCTGTGCAAACATTTCAATATCTGGCCCAGGTGAATACCAACATATGCTGTACCCCAGCACTTCAGGGCACCTGATAAAGAAACATAGAGCAAGATTTTCTATCAGAGGATATGGTACTTGTGTCCATATTTAAGACACATGTTGCATCCATGTAGATGCATCCAGAAGTCTGCTTCCTATTCATGGACATCTGGATCTATTTTCAACAATTCCCACAGTTTACGACAATTACTGCTGCAATTGTTGGAATCACATCTGTTTGTTGGATGCAACTGTAGGATTTCATCCCAAAAGTTAGACCAACGTTATGTGCTCTAACTATTTGGGTGGAATCCTGGACTTACATTCAAGCAAGGAACATGATTCTTGGAAAATGCCACCCATGATTTCAACATATGTAGGTATTTACCTGGTGTCTAAATTTGTTCAGTTATATTTTCAGCAATAAACTGGATTTTGTTTCTCTAAGCTTTTTATTTGGCATGCTGTCTCACCTGTTTCTTTCAAATCAATCCCTTTGGCAGCACCCAGCTTTACTAGGGGCATATTCAGACCCAGTGTTTTCTTCAGTTTTATGAAGCTCATCCTACAAGAGATTTATGTGTAGCTAGTAGGGAATATGATAACTGGAGAGGGTGTCATCTTCAATTTTTTAAAGTGCAGTCTACAAGAAGTTCACAGGTATTCTGAGGGGGCATGATAAATGGAGATGGTTTTCTCTTCAGTTGTACAGAGAACAGCCTACAAGAAATTCACAAGAGGCTAGTGGGGAATGATAAATGGAAAGGCCACACCTCTCCTAATCAATTAGCAATTCAGATATAGTATGCCCAACACCAGTGCATTAATTTAGCTTTAATCAGATTTCCTTTAAATTCCTGTTTGCAGAGGTGCCCTTGATCCATTGGCAATATCCATTAACAAGTATCATCCAGTATACCTCCCCCTGAGCCCCCCCAAAGGTTCTGTAAATAACCAAAGGCTTATGTTTCTTACATTTTTTTCTTTTTTTCTCAAAATGATGTAAAGAGCTAGTGGAAACAAAAATAACAGACAGGAAAATGTCACAAATTTGAAGAAGCAGTCAGTGGCTCCTTTTTATTTCTGAAGACTTTTCCTTTTTCATTTTCCTCATTAGAAAGTTTTCTGTGTAGTAGTATTATGCTAAACATATCGAATAGCACTTCACCTGGTAGCTGACATAGTTCTATTCTTCCAACTACATCATTAGCACTGTGACCTCACTGACTGAGACTTCACAAATGACTGACCTGGCAGCATCTCTCTGGTTCTTCATGAGCAGCTGTGACATCTGTCAGTGAAGTAACAATGTTGATGATGTAATGGGATGAACAGAACTAGATATGGCAAATGCCAGGAAGAGTGGTGTTCCATATATCTCAGCTTCTATTCTAATTAATCAAAGGGAAATGAAAAGGTATAAAAGGCAATAGTTACATAGATACATAGACAGTATCAGCAGATAAGGGCCTATGGCCCACCCAGTCTGCCCATTTGAGCTTGTAAGTTCAGTTTATGTTTTCCTAGAAGTCTGTTGCCCCTTACCCCTGACCTCCAGAATTCCTTTATGTCTATCCCATGCATTCTTAAATCCCGTGATTGTTTCAGCTCCCACCACTTCCTCTGGCAGGGTGTTCCACTTGTCCACCACCCATTCTGTGAAGAAATTCTTCCTCACGTTTCCTCTGAATTGTCCTCCTCCAACTTCATCCCATGCCCTCTTGTCCTGGAACATCTTTTCACTTAAAAATAAGTGTATTCCTGCACCCTGTTCCTCCCTGTAAGATACTTGTATGTCTCTATCATATCCCTCTCTCCTCCCTCCTCTCCTCCAGGGAGTACATGTTCAGTTCCTTCCACCTGTCTTCATAGGACTTGTGATGCAATCCATGCACCATCTTTGTTGCCCTCCTCTAAACCTTCTCTACCCTGTCTATGTCCTTACGTAGGTAAGGTCTCCAGAAATGTACACTGTACTCCAGATGGGGCCTCACTAGTGTCTTGTATAGAGAATTATGACCTCCCTTTTCCTGCTGGTGATGCCCCTGCCTATGCATCCCAACATCCTATTTGCTTTACCTGCTGCCTTGTCACACTGTTTCCCTACATCCCAACATCCTATTTGCTTTACCTGCTGCCTTGTCACACTGTTTCCCTACTTTGAGGTCATCAGAGATGATAACCCCAAGATCCCTTTTCTGCTTGGTGCATGCTATATCCTCACCCCCCAACTGATATATTGTGCCAGGGTTTTTGTGCCCCATATGCATTATCTTGCACTTCTTTGTATTGAATTTCAACTTCCAAACCCCTGACCATTCTTCAAGTTTCTGCAGATCCCTTCTCATTCTGTCTACACCCTCTGGTGTGTCTACTCTGTTACAGAGCTTTGTGTCATCAGCGAACAGTGAAATTCTGCCTTCTAGGTCCTGCATAATGTCACTGATGAAGATGTTGAATAGGACCGGTCCAGCACTGATTCCTGTGGTACCCCACTGGTCACTCTTCCTCTGTGGAGTGACAGCCATTTACCACCACCCTCTGTGTCCTGCCACCCAGCCAGTTACCTACCCACCACACTACTGTCCTGCCCACACCCATATTCCCCAGTATGTGTAATAGTCTTCTATGTGGCACAGTGTCAAAGGCCTTTCTGAAGTCCAGATAGGCCATGTCCACTGCCCTGCCCTGATCCAGCTCCCCACCCAGTCCAAAAATTCAACGAGGTTGGTCTGACATGACCTCCCCCTGGTGAAACTATGTGGCCTTGGGTCCTGTAGTCCATTGACAACCAGATGCTCCACCAATCTCTCCTTCAGTAGTGCTTCCATGATCTTTCACACTACCGAGGTGAGGCTGACTGATCTGTAGTTCCCCACTTCCTCTTTGTTCCCACTTTTGTATAAGGGACTACATCTGCTGTCCTCCAGTCTTTGGGTACCTCCCCTGTTTCCAGTGATCGGCTAAACAGGATAGCCAGAGGTTCAGCAACCACCTCTCTTAGTTCTTTAAGGACCCTGGGGTGTACCCCATCTGGCCCCATTGCTTTATCATCTTTTACTACTTCCAGTTCCTTCAGGACCCTTTCTCGTGTAAAGGGACTTGTGTCCATTTCTGCACCATTCTCACCCCTTGTACTCCCTTCAGACCCATTACCCTCCTCTTCCTCAGTAAAGACTGAGCAGAAATACCTGTTCAATATGTCAGCTTTACTGTTGTCATCCTCCACATGGCCCCCATCCTCCCCCTTCAGTCTCACTATCCCTCCCTTTGCCTTTCTTTCTTTTTTCACTTATGTACCCGTAAAAGGTTTTGTCCCCTCTACCCACTGATTTTGCAATGTGTTCTTCTGTCTGAGCTTTGGCTTCCCTTACTGACCTCCCTGCCTCCCTTTGTTTCTCCTGATACTTCTTCCTATCCCCCTTCTGCCTGTATCTTTTTGTATTGCCTGAATGCAATCTTTTTGGCTTTCACTTTCTTTGCTACCTCTTTGGAAAACCATAATGGTCTCCTTTTCCTTTTCCTCTTGCTTACCTGCTTAATGCATAATTCTGTTGTTCTTGTAATCTCCATTTTAAATACTGCCCACTGTTCCTCAACCCCTGATTCCTGCCCCATTCCCCTTAATGCCTCTTTCAAGTATCTCCCCATTTTCCCAAAGTCTGCCCCCCTAAAATCCAGGATACGTGTTTTTGTGTGGTTTGGTTCTGCTCTTTCTGTGATTTCAAACCACAATGACTGGTGGTCACTATTACCCAGGTGCTCCCCCACTGTTACCCCCATCACACTGTCCCTGTTTGTGAGCACAAGGTCCAGTATTGCCTTCTGCTGAGTTGGTTCCATGACCAGTTGCTTGAGGAAGGCACCCTGAAGGGAGTCCAGGGTAAATCTGCTCCTAGTTGATACTGCTGTTGGGATGCTCCAGTCCACGTCTGGAATATTGAAGTCTACAACCAGTACTACCTCACCCTTGTTTGCCATCCTTTGGATGGCTAGCATCAGCTCCCTATCTGTTTCTTGCTCCTGGGCTGGTGGTCTATAGACCACACCTGTGTGGATGGCTGGCCCCATTTTCCTTTCCAGCTTAACCCACAGTATCTCTCCCCCATTTTGTTCCTCCTTGATCTCTGTGGCCTTATGTCATTTTTCACATGCAGTGCCACTCCTCCACCCTTCCTGCCTGCCCTGTCTCTTCTGAATATGTTGTAGCCAGGTATGGCCATCTCCCAGTCATAGTTATCATTACACCAGGTTTCAGTGATGGCCACAAGGTCCAGGTCTGACTGCACCATGACAGCCTCCAGAGCTTCCATCTTGTTGCTAAGGCTCCTGGCATTTGCACACATGGCTTTCCATGATTTGACCTCCCTAGACTGTTCGCTGTTCCTCCAGCCCCTTCCTTGGTTGTCCTTTATCCTGGTTCTCCTTGCTGTCTGCCCTTCTGCTGAATTTTGCCCTTTCTGCCTATCCACTCTGGGCGCTAATCTCCATCTTTGCACACTGCTTTGTAGAGATAGCCACTCCTCTGGTTCACTGGTTCCACTGCTAGCTGTGGGGGTGAAGCAATATGTACCCTCCTTGCTGGCCTGCCCCTTGCTAGTTTAAATGCTTGTCAATGTAGCATTTAAACTTATCATTGAGTGCTTGGATTCCCCTCCAGGACGGATGCAGGCCGTCAGGCTTGAACAAACCTCCATCCCTCCAGGTGGGTCCCCAGTCACCAATGAATCCAAATCCTTCCTCACAGCACCAGTTCTTCAACCATGAGTTAAAGTTCCTGGTGCATGCACCCCTATGCTCTCCCTTGCCTCTCGTAGGTAGTACTTCTGAGTAAGTGACAGAAGTAGCTACTTGCTTGAGACCCCTCCCCAATTTCTTAAACTCTTCCTGAACTTCCTTTGGCTCCCCATTTGCCAGGTCATTAGTACCTAGGTGGATAATGACATCCAGCTCACCCTCCTGTCTTGCCTTCCCAGTGATCCCTAGGATCTTCCTTCCATCCCTCCATACAGTGGCACCTGGTAGGCACCTCACCTCCCTGTCCTCCCCCTACTGTGTTCCTAGCTGGATCCCTCTTATGATGGAGTCCCCCACCAGGATTCACTTCCTCCTCCTCTGGGGTCCACTGCTTTCCCCGCTGAGGTCACCTCCTTGGCTAACCTCCACATCCTTTCCTTCCACTTCTCTGGGTACCTCAAGTTGAGAGCTTTTGCAAAGTAATAGTAGTTTTAGGCAGTACACTAGCTCTTTAAAAGGGGATCTTATTTTCATGAATCAGCTGAGATGAAAATACACCTGACTACCACTACATGGTGACCTCTTATAAGGCAGGTACAGTAACTACACTAATATTTCAATATTTATCATTTATGAACTGTTATTCCACTGTTCTTACTTTATTACTTACAGTACATTCTATCTTTCATGAAGTTTTGTGGGAGTGCACTCAATACGGTTTGTTACCTGACAAGGGCCATGAATCCATAACAGCCCTGTGAAACGTAGGAATGTAGACAAAAAGTGATTAAAGCAAAATGAAAACAACATGTATGGCTCAGAGTTGAGCATACTATATTCTGAATTGCTGGATCCTGGAGCAGGAAAGGGTTCATAGCAGTTCTGAAAATGGCAACTGGTTCATCAAGGACATCAAACTAATGTCTTTGTTGCAAGCATAGCTGAGCAGTGTTTTTTATAAATTTGTTTTAGTTTCCTCAGAAGAACATTGGACCCAAAGTAGAAAACACCCCATTAAGATACAGGTAAAAGTACTCTCAAGTTCTGCCAGATGATTAGAACCCAACATTTCTTGTTGACTTTGATTCAATAACTTTTTTAAAGCAGTTTAGGCCCTTATGCAGTGTTAGGGATGTTGCTACACCTTCCTATGTAACTGGTTGAAAACTCCTATGTAACTGGTTGAAAACTATCAAAAAAAGAATCCATTTCTACCTTTGTGTTCCAGCTTCCAAAGCAATAGACAGGAGTAGTCAGAAGGCTAAAAAACTATCATATTAATCTCAATGCTACAGACCACTGGCAGACACATAATTCAGAGACTCTGATCCTTACACTTACAGGATTAGGAATAGATGGTGTAGGTTTCGTGTTACCTAACTGAATCATGAGATCTGAGCTGAGGATTTTCAAATGAATATTTTTTCAGGATCAATACATCCAGATACAAGGAATACATTTTTTTTCAACAAAGAACATACTGAAGAACAACTGCAACACTCACTTCTTTCTATTCCCTGCTGAGGAATACTGAGTTTTTGAAGTATCAGTAAAGCGCACATGTGCACAGGAAACACAAACACTATTGTCTTGGCCAAAATAGAAAATATATTTTTGAGAGCATTCTATTGCCTGTGATATTTTCTCACAGCAATTGCTATAATTCTTTTCTTTCTTAAATCACAAACACTATCCATTTGACATTGCTGACAAGTTATTAGTATAGAAACCTTTCATTTTCAGCTTCCCCTAGTAAGCCACACCACTGAAGCTAAAACAGTTCCATAATGATAACACTTAATGGGAATGTACACACTTAATTCAAATTAAAATTGTTTTTCTACTCTGTCAAATCTCTTCATTCAGCTCAGGAGAGCAGACAGGTCAGATTATAATTGTCTGTACAGTACCGGGTTGTGCATTAGACAAAAAGTACTGGGATGTCCCAGTTTCCAGTCGCCCTGGTGGTGCAGCTGGTAGCACAACCAGAATGGTATTCCATGCAGCCTGGGTTCAAGTCTCAGCTAAGGCAATTATTTATTTTTCTCTTCTGTTTGTTTGGACTCCATAAATGTGCACACTGCAGCTTTATGATTGAAAATGTAATTAACTGTGCAGTACCAGATTATGCATTAGAGAATGAGTAAGGTGCCTCAGGACTTCTTAGTTTCCGGTTGACTTTGTGGCACAGCTGGTAACATAATCAGAATGGTATTGTGGGGGGATGCTGGGTTCAAGTCCCAGCTAAGGTACTTATTTTTTCTGTCTTCTGTCTGTTTGGGTTCCATAAATGGGCACACTGCACCCTTGTGATTGAAACGGTCTGATTATTTTCCTATAGGAGTGCTCTGCACTCAGGCTGGACACTATTGTTATCAAGAAGCCAGGGAGCTCTTCTTGTTATGAACACCTCACTGATATCAATTCCCACAACTGTACAAATGGCAGCTAGTGAGACCATGACATCACAGGGAGACTCTCAACTTCCTAAAATGCTGCTGCCCAGTCTGAGTAATGAGGAGCACTTTTATTTAATGAAATAGAATTAGAGTTAGATGCCTGCATAGAAATATTAAAGGCATTTGGGCAGTGTGATGTTACATCTAGGATTTTTTTTTTATTTGAAACTACACATTCCTTTAAACATGTTTTTTTAATCCATCCTGTCAAGCAAGTAATCATAGTTGTAGTAAAGGGAGTACTAAATGTATTTATTTTCCAAAGTTACAGGAAAGCAGCTATTGAGCTTGTGTTCATGTACAATATGTTCTTGTTTAACTACGCAGACAGTATTTTATGGAAAACATAATAAATAAAATATGTTAAATCAGATGGACAAAAACTCAGTGTTTCTGCACAGTGCTAAATTATCAGTTCATGTAAGCTTGTAAGACTCATTGTGCTAGGAACAAAGGTGACACATGTTTGTATGGTGAAAATGTATAAAATTATGCAGTCTTTTCCTTCTGGGAAACTTAGACTTAAGATATTACTCCTTTATGATGTTATAGTGAAGGTAATCTCTTCCTTATTTTGGGGTCTGGGAGGTATTTTTATAACTGGGAATGGAGTAAGAAGGAGTTTAGTGGCACCAGTGGAAAGAGAGAGAGGGAGAGTGAGAGAGTGGTAGGAAGAGGTGCCAGTTAGTGCAGGGACAGTGCAAGAGCACTTTGTATGTGACTGTGAGTGGCCAGCATGGGGCATGCCAAACTTGGGAAGCTGACTCCAGCCTAGGTCCCTTGGAAGCTGGCTCCCCTTACGAGCCAGTCTCTGGGGGCCCCCACCTACCAAAGCACACCACCAAAGACTAAGAGTCTATTTATGCCTCTGCCACCAGTGTGTAAAAACAGGCCTTGCCTAGGCTAAACATCAGGGGTTCCTGACTTCGACAAAAGAACAGAATCAAGACACACCTGGAATCGAGCAGTACTCTGCTCAGTGTGTCTTCTTGGTAAAACTCATAATAAATAAATAAAAGGCAGGACAAATAGACAGAACAAGAAACAGAACAAATTGTCTTCTAGGCAGCAGGCCTGAATTGATGGAAATGTTCATGTCTGCTGTTTGCACTGTTTTGCAAGGTTTTTTGCTCTTTGCACTTTGCATCAGGAATTTGTACAATGTCTGCTGAAATTATTGATGGATGTTCATAGCAAATAAACTTTTTTGCAACAAACTCAATGGTTACAGATTCTGTAATGCTGTATTTTGGACTAATTTAGTCCTTTTTATGCCATGCACTTTAACACCTCTGAGTGCACCACACTTGGTAGGAATAGTTTGGTATTAGGGGTTTTTAGCCAAAACACGAGGGATGCACTGACCCTGTATGTGTGGTGTCAACTCCATTGTTTTGTGTTTAAATTTCATTCATCAGAAGCCATGTGGCCCTAAAGGTGGGCAGCTGTGCCGGTTGCCTTCTAACATAGAAATGGACATAGGGGTGTGGGTGGGAAAAGGGTGCTACATGGTGTGGGTATGAGGGGATTGAGATGATTATTTTATTGCAAACAAGCACTAGTTTTCACAAGTATAAAAATGCTGGCCACCCATGGAGGTGGGTGGGTTGTGCCAGTCTCCTCCTGTGGGATTTATTTAACTTTTAGTCATTTACAAAGTGCTCTCCTCCCTGCATAACCAGCTCTTGGATCATCCTCCCCACCACAGGTACAGGATCCAGGTTTTTTATCAGCAGACCTTCGTAGCCCACCACTGCTACTAAAGCATCTGTCCCACCCCCACCCTCCCTGAGTGGGCATTACCTTTAATGGGTGTTTGTTGTCACAGGGTTGGTCACGTGCTCAGCCAAGTCTCTAACAATCTCCCCCAAACTCCATCAGATGCTTATAATATCTGGCTACTTGAGGCCGCTGTTGCCCTAACTTTACCTCTCTGCACACCTAATGTAAATTGCTATCTCATTACAATTTACACACCCTGAAAATCCAATTCCTCTTCTAATTTCCACACCACCACCATTCCCTTAACCGCTCTTTGTGATTCGGCCCCCTGGCCCTTGATGGACGGCATCAACTGTAGCCTGTTCCCCTAACCATTAGGCCATCCCAGCAGGAGTAATTGGGTTCAGCTGGTAAGACTGTTTAACTCTGTAACCCATCCACCCCCATGCTCTGGGTACCTTCCAATATAATATAATATAAATTGTCATCTAATTACAATTTAAACACCCCAGAAGACTAATTTCTCTTCTAAGTTCCACACCACCACCATCATCTTAACCACTCCTGAGGATTCAAACTCCTAGCCCTTGATGCCTCATGCTCAAGACTTTCTAAGTGCTGATATTCAAACCCTTGCCTTACTGGTGAATAGCTCACACAGTGCTGCATTATTCCACTAGGCCATTCATCCTGCAAAGGTACCTTCCTCCCTCAGCTAGTGCTGATCCTAAATTTGTCATGTGATAGAAAATGCTTCTAATATTTTAAAATTCTCACAGTGTAACATGAGACAGTCCATTCTAACCCCCCCACTGCCTTTTGCTCACCATTCCCTTTAACTGATCCCACATGCTCTGAATTCTCCCTGTGTGGGTACTGAAACTTTGACCCTTTCTTCTAGAGTTATTCAAAGGTGCTGTGTTATTCCTCTAGACTATCCAGCCTGCTAGACATCCTCCTTCCTTTAGATTGTGTTACATCTCAAGCACAGTAGTCACGTGACCTGGAAGCTACCCTTTTATTCCAACAGTTCTCCTTCTTATCTAATCCCCCCAGTTTAAATTTGAGGTTTGTAGTTTATAATCTGCCTTAATATTATGTTTACTTTACCAGGATTACTGAAATAAATGCATGTCTATTACTATTAGATTAACCCAATCACTATGCATCCCCTACTGCTACTTTTATTTTTCTCCAGTCCAGTCTGGTATAAGCGCACTAATACCAAAGGTACATCACCTCTCTGTTTCCCACAGGCAAACATTATTTCAGTAAGTCTCTCCCATGTAACTAGCTCATATCACATATGGAATGTATCCCCAATCCCTTTTCCCCACCCTCGATGCTCTAACAAGCCATTTTTATTAGGGCTCTTACACTTTTTTATTTAACAAAAGTTCCCATACTACACACAATGATGAGGCTGACTAACACATCATCCTATTCCAAAAAAGAGCATATAAACTAAGAGATGTATGCTAAAGAAACTTGCCATACTACTTATTTGCTCATGGAATGTTGAAGTTAATCCAGGTAATAATATCCTTACCTCTTCTTTAGAATTTGGTTCAGCTACTGGTCTAAAAATGATGTTGATGAATGTGTGTAGCCTCCAAAATAAAAAAGATTTAGTGAAGACTTGGATATCCCACACCAGTCCTGATATCCTGATGGTTAAGGAAGCTTGGCTAAAGGCTTCCATCCCTGATCAGAAGGTAGCACTACCATCCTTCAACACTTTTCAGGTAGTTCGACCAACAAGGGGATAGAGTGTGGTAATTTATATCAGCAGTAAGCTTTCAGCCACCAAAATATTTACTTCAATGAAACCTAAGGAATTTGAATGTTTGGCCCTAAGATTAACAGTGTCATCTTCTAAAGCAATCAACATATTTGGCTGCTATAGACCACCAGCCGGGGGCTCAGAGTTGCTTAATACCATCTGAAACTTCATCTACTCTAACTCCAATGAAACAATAATCCTTGGGGACCTTAATCTGGATTGGCTCAGCCCTAGATCTAATAACCTAAAGGAATTATATAACAAACTAGGCATCTTACAACTAATCACAGAACCAACTAGGCCCAACATTAAAAACCCTAATAAAAGTACATTACTTGGCCTTTTATTAACAAACAGGCCTCATAAATTTACTTGCTCTGCTGTATTTTTTTTAACGTCAGTGATCACAACATTGTGGTTGAAGAAAATTGGAAAGAAGTCTCTACAATGCAAAATTTGTGACCAAGAGCAGCTATCAGAAATTCAATTTGGAAAGTTACTTAATAGATCTCAGGATCATGGACTGGCAAACGTTTTAACTAGCTACTTCAGTAAGTGAAGCAGTTGGCATTTTTAGTACAACGCTATTACCACTAACAAATTAACATGCTCCATTTATAAAATCTATAGTTAAAAAGGCCTCCCAGCCATGGTTCACACGTGGTCTGAAAAAAGTCCTAGATGCAGGGGATAAAATTACTAACCAAATTACCCCTAGATTGGTTGGCCTTCAGGAGGGCATGAAATGCCTGTACAAAACTCCTTAGGACAGCAAAATTCAATTTTTACGTGCATGCACTAGAGCATGCTAAGGGAAATCCTGCAAAAATGTGGTGCACAATTAATCTGTAAAAGGACATGGACTACCTCCATCAATTTCACCAAAAATTATGTCCCAAGGAAGTATAATTTTGGACCAAGAACTAATCCTTGAAAAACTGAAATTACATATTGCCACAGCTGGACTAGCATTTGACTTCTCTCTGGCCACAAAACTAGTGAAAGACTCCTTACTGTAGTATACCTCAGCCAGCCCACATATCCTGATCTCTCGCAGCCTATGCCAAATAACTTTTAAACAAGTTGAAGACATGTTAGTCATGTTAGATACCAAGAAGAGTGCTATTGCAGATGGGATAGACCCCTTTTCCCTTCAAGCTGGTTCGTATTTCCTTACTGCCCCCATAACTTATTCATTTAACATGTGAATTACTTCAGGCTCTGTCCCCACCCTATGGGAAACAGCTCACCTACTTCCTCTGTTCAAATCAGGTGACCCTTGTGTCCTGAATAACTATAAGCCCATTTCAATATTACCCATACTCTCTAAACATCTTAAAAAAATAATCAATACACAGCTAAGGGATTACCTAGAAAAAAAATTGAACTTTTTGATCCACTCCAATTAGGCTTCCAACAGCAACATAGTGCAGTTTCAGCCCTGGCAAAAGTGACAGATGACTGGCTCACTGCCCTCAACTACAAACCTTTTTTCCAGAGCTGTGTTTCTAGACCTAAGTAAGGCATTTGACATGGTAGAGCATAACCTACTGTTGTTGAAACTTAAGGAACATGGACTAAATCATGTATCTGTTAGCTGGTTTGCTAGCTACCTGCCAGGGAGAGTCCAATGTATTAAAGCAGATGGCCTACTGTCCCCTCCTTTATCATTCCTGAGAGGTGTGCCCCAAGGATCCGTATTCGGCCCCCTCTCATTTTCAATCTATATTAATTCCATAAGTAGTAATATTACTACAGTGAAACTGCATTTTTTTGCAGATGATACTGTCCTTTATATCTCGAAACCGTCATTAAACGATGTCGGCGCCATACTACAAACTGAATTCAGCCATTTACAATTTAATGTCCTTAGTTCAAAACTCCTGCTAAATGCAAATAAGACCAAAGTAATGTACTTCACTCCCACCTTATCCACATCTCCATAGTCAACACAGGACAACATACCTATACTAAGATTGCTAGGATTTTTCTTCAGAAATAAATCCCTATTTTCTACAGAAGTCAGGAAATGGTTAGTCCAAGCCACATGTCTCCCTTTACAAGATTATGAAGACATTCTGTACTCCAACAGCCCAACATCATGCCTTCACAAATTGGACATACTTTACCATTGGGCTCTACGTTTTATCTTAAATGCTCCTTCAAGAACACATTAATTGCTCATTATATTCAGCTGTGGGATGGACGTCACTTGCCAAGAGAAGAAGGATGCATAGCTGTACCTGGGTGTACAAGCCATGCTGAACTTGAACAATGTCAGTTCTGAGTGCTGAGGAAGGGAGGAGGAGGAGGTGAAGAGCAGGTTTATACTGCTGACAAAGGGTGGAGAAATGTATGTACAGTAATTATATCTGGGCTGAGAAGGAGGTTGGGAGCTGTTTCTTTTTTTATTTACTATACAAATATCGAAAACTCAAATACTCACATATTTGGCTGCTGAATACCCATAGCAGGGGGGCTGAATATTAAGCCTAATATTCAGGAAGAGGTGATTGAAAACCCCTTGACTCAACCAGGAGCTACCGATCAGAGTAGTTTCCATTGACCTAATCATGGCCTTTGATACTGTGAGCCGCTTGCTCCTACTCCTCAGGCTGGCATTGGCAGATCTTTGCTTAATATTCATTATGTGGTTTGTGGGATATTTCTCTTAGAGCATCCAAACAGTGCATATCTCAAAATTATTTTTATTTACATGGAGTGTGATGTACATATATTTTAAATGCAAATTAGAAGTTAGAAGGAAAAAGTGTTCTCCCAGTCAGAGCACATAGTTCTTTCTCATTTCTAAACTATGTATTTCAAAAGTACCCTCCTGTGACAATATATTGTGCATGTGCAAGCCCCCAAGGCTCCATGCTTGCCCCCCTTCTATTCTCCATATTCCTAACTGACCTTCCCATCCCTGCATTTCTTCCAAAATTGTTATGTATATGAACAATACTGTCCATTTTCGGCCGGCCCGGTGGCGCTGAGGGTTGAGGCACTGGACGCCACACTTCGCGCTGCGCTGGCGACCCGGGTTCGGGAATGGACTTGGGTGGCCGGGGGTCAGCAGGGAGAGGGAGGATTGAGCATCCCAATGGATGCTCTCCTCCCTCAGGGGTGGGTTACCAAGAGCGCATTGCACTCTGCATTCCTTCCATAGCCAGTGGAAGCACCGGCAGAGGGAAGGGGTGGAGGCGGCTTCGCTCGTCGGAGCCGGGAAGGGGGGATGTCGCGGCGCATGAGGGTCTGCGTGCGCAAGCACGCTACCACTCGGGGACGTACGTCCCAAGCGCAAGGCATCCTGGGGAAGTGGGGACGTCAGGAAGAAAACCGGAAAACACCCTCCGGCAGCCCTAGATGAAGTCCACCCTAAGTCCCACCGGACCACCTACAGGACAGACCCCAATGTGCGAGGAGAGGAGGATGGGCACTCTAGGGGCAGATCCCTAAGGTAGGTACCGGGGGACATGAGCGGACGGAAGGAGGGGGCACCAGAGGCAGTAAGGAGGGATAAAGATGAAAATAAAAAAAAAAAATACTGTCCATTTTCCTAGTAGTCTCTGAACCAAAATTGTAGCATTCCCACTGCAGCATTTCCTGTTAAATATTTATACATATTTTCAAACTATTATACTAGACTTCAATGACGAAAAGGCAGTAGCAATACATTTTAGCACACAGAGCCAACTAGACTGAGGTTCTCCTGATCTCATATCTCTACCCTGGACCTACATTTCTCTGTTTATATTGTCCATCTGTTGACCAAACGTTACTCCAAGTTGTGTGCAATTTAATGAAACAAGAAATGCCTTCCACAATTTACCAGGAGCAAAATTGTCTCCAAAATGATAAAGCCCACCATTGACTATGGGAATATGCTGTATGGAGTTGCATCCATTTCCTAATTGTTTAGGCTTGATAATATGTACAATAGCTTATGCAGTTGCCCTAAATGGTCACCCAAGAATTCATCACCACAACCAGATTAGCAAATTAAGCTGGACTTCATAAGTTCCTGATAATTTTCCTGCAGTATGCCCTTTTTTTCTAATATTCCGGCCTATGCTCCACTGGGCGGGATTTACACAAGCGAGGCACGTATCCCACCCATGGAACTCCACACCTGTGGACAGGTTCATGCAGCTGGTGTTCCCCAATGGCCGTGACCTGTCCACAGGCATGCTCCCCTGGCATGCAGCACTCCATAAGGTGGCTGGGAGTAGAGTCATGGACCTGGGTGGGCATCCAGTCTTCCTGGGACCAACAGTGGATCTCTTGCATGGTGGGGGCACATTGACTGCACTCCCCTGCAGATGTTCACATGGCCAGTGGCCATGGAGGTGAGAGGTGGGTAGTGCCACCAGCCATGAGGTGCCCCTGATCAGACGGGGAAGTACAGGGTTGGTGCCACAGGTATGTGTGTGTATGTGGGGGGGTAGTTTGCACCAGCCCACCATACTATCCACCATGTGGGGAGCCACAGAGGTGGGCAAGGGGTATACATGTGGTCCTGGGGCCAGGGCCTGTGTGCCTGTGTGTGTGTGTGTGTGTGTGTGTGTGTGTGTAGGAGGGAGGCTTGGCATGCACAGGGATGGTAGGAGCTCAGCAGAGTGTTGGCTTGGAGGCCCTGAGTTGCCACAGGATATTTCAGTGGTGGTCCTCCCTTGGTGTGGGATGGATGTGTGGGGCTTGTAAGGGACATATGGCAGGGTTTCCCAGGCATACTGACAGCCCCTACACACCCAGGTGTGCAGCACTACGTGGCTTTGTGCATGCCACATAATGCTAACACACCTTCTGCCCACTCCCTGCACATTGGGGTCCATGTGGGGTGGAAGATCTGGTGCATGGGAGCTGCACATCCCCCTTTGTGCATCCTGCACAGGGGGCACAATGGGTGTGGAGTGTCTTTGCACATCACATGTATGGTATAGAGGCACTCCGTACCTTCGAGCGTAGGGTCCATTGTGAGAATGAGCTCCCAAATTGTCTATCTCACTACTATCCTTAATACTCTCTCTTAGATTACCAAAGTCCAGGAGTTTCAAGCTCCCTACATGCACAAGTTCCTTGGGGTGAACAGCCATAATGTGGGTTGCTTGCACAAAGGAACCTTGCCTGCTTAGCTCAGAGAAGTTAGGTCCACCTATATCTTCAAAGGACAGTTATGTACTCATGGAGTGCACAAGTGTACCTGCTTGAAGAAATGTTCTCACTAGTCACTATTAAGCCTTCCCCTACTATGTCATCCACAGTGCCTTACACCATTAACACCCCATTCAGTGTGCTCCCAGTGCTTGTTATTTTTTTTTTTATTTAAACTTTTGTTAACCAGATAAGTGTTATGAGATATGGTCCTTTTCAAACATGACCTGGGACAGTATATACAGTCAGGATGTTATACATAATCAAAACAAACACAACATAATACAGTACAATATAATAAACAACTTTAAGAACATCCACATTTTAAAGAACTGATATAATGTTTCTTGAGAAGCTTTTTAAAAGTAACATGACAAGAGGTTTGTTGTAAACACAAAGGAAGATTATTCCACTAGGAAGGAGCAGTAAAGAATAAGCATGCATTCCCACATTTGTACATACTTGTTAGGAAACTATATTCAGTGCAAACAAATTAACTGTGGCTTATGTTACTACATATATATTGATTTATAATTATCTGAATTGCTATTTATTTCACTGTATTATATGATGATTAGTTCATGATCCTTAGGCAGAACCTGATAATTAATGGAATTTGATTGACAAAGGGTTATAATCCACAGCCAGACTTTAATTATGACAACCCATCAATCAAATTCCATGAAATATCACATCTTGTAAATCACATTTCTCTTACTATGAGTTTCAACTGCAACTCTGCCCATCTTCTTTGTGCCTTTGTGTAGATCTCGTTTCACAAACACCTTAATGCCTCTAATTTATTCTCTTTAGTCAGCCTTCACAGCAGCAGCGGGGTTCACAATAACAAATACTGAAGACACTGAAAGTCTTATAAATTGGCAGGAAAATAGAAAACTGAAAAAAGTAACTGCAATGTTAGATTAGTTGCCTGCTACTTAGAAAATATCAAGGACACTTACAGCATTTTAAAATTCCTGTCAGCATCTTAGCTGAGCACCTGGTAACCTTGTTGTTTCTTCATCATCATCACCATTCATTTGTTGAAGGCAAATTGAGAGAAACTCTCATTTATAACTGCATTCAATATAGACAACATCAAAAGAATCAGTATACAAAATATAATAAACAAAGTACAAAACGCATAATATTACAAACACACATAATCAAGACCTAACATATTTGTTCCATTCATTAAAAACTACATTTTGTGCCAAATAGATAGCATCAAGACACATATCAGTTTACCCATAACAATCACAATGATTGTATACCAAACTATCTAATGATGCTCTAAATCGGGCAAGGGAAGGAAACGTAATTATCTTAAGTTTTTTCTGAAAATAATCCCATGCTTTAGGAACAGATGCAGCTAAGGTAAAGTCTCCAATTTTAGTTTTATACATAGGCACTCAATAGACCAACCTTTTAGTTGAACGAAGATAGTGCCTTGGCTGAAAAACCAAATGGCAGTGAATAAGAGTCTAGCATATTATGGGGAATCATACAAAGTGAAGACTGCTAACTCTACAGTACATTTATAACACTCCATGGGCCAGATATTCAAAACTTTGCCCCAGGGCTAAATTAGCACTGTGCAGTGTGCTAAATTAGCCCAGAACCAATAGTTCACTATATTCAAATGGGATAGCCTTGGTGCTAAACCTGCTGAATATAGCATGCTAAGGAAGCTGGGCAAACTGGGCTGGGAGTGCAGTGCATAAATAGCCCAGGAAATCAGACAGTTCTGAATATAGCAACCAGGAAGTGCAAACCACAACAGCAGCCCAGTGGACAGCGAAGTGAAGGAAGGTAAAGGTGAACTATGTGGCCAATGCATGTGCTAGCAAAGGAATGGATTCAATAAAGCTGCAAGCACCAGTGCTTGTGAAATTCTGAAGAAATGTACCATGTTTCTGAAACATTTGCACAGCGCAGACACACTTTCAGGTTTTGCACGAGGGGTGAATGTTTGCCTGGCTCTATCACATTTGCCTGGGGCAAAAATTTGCTATATTCAAAAGTGGCATGCAAATGAGCCTACTTAGGCAGTCACGTTAAACTCAGCTACAGAGTCAAGCCATACAAAAGTGAGGGTACTGGACTTCAGGAGGGCTGACTTTGGCAAGATGGGAGAGTGCCTCAGAAAAGCACTAGCAAACAGGCTAGAAGGAGGTGTGGAGCAACAATGGACAATCATCAAAACTGCCATCACAGAGGCAACAAGCCTTTGTGTGAAGCAAATAAACAAATCAAAACAAAAGAAAAAGCCACTGTGGTTCTCAAAAGAGGTGGCTGTGAAAGTCAGGAAGAAAAAGATAGCATTCCGGAAGTATAAGGAAACACAGAAAGAGCAGGACAGAGACCTGTACCAGTTAAGGCAGAAGGAAGCAGGGAGGGAAGTCAGAATAGCAAAGGCCCAAACTGAGGAAAAGATAGCCAACTCAGTTAAGAAGGGGGATAAAACCTTTTATAGGTACATCAGCGAGCGTAGAAAGACAAAGGAAGGGATAGTGAGGCTGAATAGAATGAACGGTGGGTGGGCAGAGGGGGACAATGAAAAAGCAGGTATACTGAATGAATATTTCTGCTCAGTATTCACAAAAGAGGAGGAGGAAGTGCCTAATCCAATTAACAGAAGCACTCTTGATAGGGGGTCGATCCTAGTCCTTTCACAGAAGAAAGGGTTCTGCAAGAACTCCTAAAACTGAAGGTGGACAAAGCAATGGGGCCTGATGGAATTCACCCCAGAATTCTAAAAGAATTAAGGGGGGAACTAGTGAAACCACTGGCAACTCTTTTTAATAAATCATGGGAGGATGGTGTGGTACCCGAGGACTGGAGGAAGGCGGATGTGATTCCCCTTCAAAAAGTGGGACCAAGACAGAGGCAGGAAACTACAGACCTGTCAGTCTGACCTCTGTAGGGAAAGTGATGGAGTCACTTCTGAAGGAAAGAATAGTTGAGTACCTAGAGGCCAGTGGGGCAGGGACCCAAGGCAGCATGGGTTCACAGCGGGAAGGTCATGTCAGACGAATCTAATAGATTTCTTTGACTGGGTGACCAAGTAGTAGACCAGGGAGGGGCTGTGGACATGGCCTATCTAGACTTTAACAAGGCATTTGACACAGTCCCACACAAAAGATTAATAGTCAGATTAACCAGCCTGGGAGTGGGTCCCAGGGTAGTAACCTGGGTTAAACATTGACTGGACAACAGGACACAGAAGGCAATTGTAAATGGAGTCCACTCTGAAGAAAGAAGGATTACTAGTGGGGTACCGCAGGGTTCAATACTGGGTCCAGTCCTTTTCAATGTCTTCATAAGTGACATTGCAGAAGGACTGGAAGGAAAAGTATGCCTCTTTGCAGATGACACAAACATCTGCAACAGGGTTGATACACTGTGAGACGTGGAAAGGATGAGAAGGGACTTGGCAAGGTTGGAGGAATGGTCAGAAATATGGCAGCTAGGATTCAATGCAAAGAAGTGCAAAATAATGCACCTGGAAAACAAGAACCCAGGGGAAGAATACACAATGGGGGGGAGGTAGTAACAACAACAAAAAAGGAAAGGGACCTGGGGGTAATCATATCAGATGACCTTAAGGTTAGCAACCAATGTGAGAAGGCAGTAGGGAGGGCTGGGGGTATACTGGGATGCATAGGGAGAGGCAACAGCAGCAGAAAACAGGAAGTTGTTATCCCTCTGTACAGACAGTTGGTGAGACCCCATCTGGAGTACTGTGTCTAGTTCTGGAGACCCCATCTCTGGAAGGACATAGACAGGACAGAGGTAGTCCAGAGGAGGGCAACTAAAATGGTGCAGGGTCTGCAAGAGAAGCCGTATGAGAAGAGACTAAAGGAGCTTAATATGTATACCCCTGAGGAAAGAAGGGAGAGGGGGGACATGATAGAAACTTTTAAGTACCTCAGTGGAATCAACAAAGTCCAAGAGGGTAGCATCTTTCAGAAAAAGAGATGTGCAAGAACAAGGGGACACAATTTAAAGATAGAGGGGGGGTTCAGGGCAAATGAGGAAGTATTATTTCACAGAGAGGGTAGTGGATGCATGGAACAGCCTTCCTGAGGAGGTTGTGGGGTCTAAAACTGTGGGAGAATTCAAGAATGCATGGGACAGACATAAGGCAATTCTTGTGGGGGGTAGGAAGAAATTGGCTGTTGGTTAACTAGGATCTGCGGCCTATCCTGTAGGTAGGGAAATGGGCAGACTAGATGGGCCAAGCGGTCCTTATCTGCCGTCAAAGTCTATGTTTCTATGTTTCTATGTTTGGGCAAACATCCAGATTTGCATGCAGTTTGCCCAGTGCTATTGCAGGGTCCCACAGCTTCACCTGTAGGTCAGTGTGGGAAGTGCATGGTGGTAGCTGCAGGCTACACTTGTACAGAACCGTATAGAATATTGTGCCCCAGGGGACTACACAGCACAGGCACAGGTGGTGATGCTGTATGCAGTAGTCAAACTGTGGTTCCTGTTACAGTGCATAGCAGACACTACAGTAACAAGGGGGCCAGCAGTGTGAGGAACAAAGCAATGCCAATGGTGTGTAGGGCATCAATGACTGCTGCACTTTACACAGCGACAGGCCCATCTTGCAGGTGGGTACTGACAGTTGACTTTACTGTTATACTGTTGTGTGACCCACAGATGCTGCACCACTGGAATGGGATACTCACATTGACATATACATGGCTGGCTGTGTGTGCTGTGGTGTCTGTACAGATCTGCGGCATGTGGCTGGGGGTACACATACCATCAGACAGGCACACTGGTGTTGGGGTATTTCCTACACTGGATGGATTGTCTCAGCTTGTGGCAGCACCCAGTATGTGGTGCAGCCTGGCCACCTGTACACCCTCCCCTCAACACCCTCCATGCCCCCAGTGCTGCATGTGTGTGCTGGATTCTGCTGGTGTCCACCGAAGGGTGGTCTGTAAGGTGTGTGCTGTATGGACACACTGCCATGGTGTCCACTGGGTGCCTGGTCATCGATCAATGCCTGGCATGGTTGGGACTGGTGGCAGATGAAGGCCAAAAATCTCAAAGAGATGCTAGTACATAGCAGGTTCAAGTCACCCCTAGGAACAAGACAAACACATGGTTACCACAGAGAACTAGTGGGTTTTACAAATGTTTGAGGTGTAACATCTGTAAATATGGCAAACAGGGAAAAGATTTCCAACATCCTAGAGAAAACAACACAAAAGTGGAAATCACAGAACTAATAACATGTGACACTAACTATGTTGTTTATGTTTTATGGTGTGATCGCAATCTAATGTATGTTGGCAAAACAATACATCCTTTTAAACAGAGGATACAAGAACATGTTAGATCCACTATTAATCAAAAGCAGGATACACCAGTGGGCATCAACTTTATGACTCATCATCTCTCAGAACTAGATGAGTTACAATTCGTGGACCTAGAATGGGTACCACCTCTGACAGAAGGAGGTGATAGACCAAACTTGCTCTTGGAGAAAGAGAGCAAGTGGATTTATAAACTGAGCAATGTGAAATCATCTGGTTTAAATGACAGATGGGACTAGAAACCATTCCTTAAAAGAACATGAAAAAATAAGCTTTGGAAATATCAAGCTAAGAAATAAGTTGTTTTCTCTAATAGCAAAAAAACAAAAAAAAAATGATTTTGCATGAGATGTTTATGAAATTATTACATAGATTAATATTATTTGTCTTTTTTCTCTCTTTTCTCTTCCTTTCAGTAGGAAGTTATGATTCACTGGGAACCATGGACATACAGATCAATACTCTGTAAGAAATGCTAATCAAGCAATTAAAATTCACATCTTGTCCAGGATCTAGCTTTTTCATCTCTTGCCTTAGCCAAATACAGTTTCTTAAAATTTAATAAAACAGAATGTGATATTTCCATATGCATAATAAATACAAATTTTGATTTAGTTGAGCACTAACAGCAGCCACTAAATGGCTTGTACATATGTACTAGGGCTTCAGTGAGACAAATCAATATAGTAAATAGAGAATTAAATAATGTTTTCTTAAGTTTCACAATTTATGTAAAATTATAAATTTATAGAGATTGTAATTGTTACATACATAAATGTTCTAAAATAAGAAATTTGTAAACCAAGCACTTTTGGAATCCTTCTTTCAACTCCCCCCCCCCCACCATCACCACATACTTCCCACTTGCACTTGGTGATTTTGTATATATTGTTGTTGACATGGAAACATAAATATTTATGAACAGCCTGTATTTAAATGACTGACCTGGTACTCTAGACCACACCCCTGAGGAAGATTCGTGAGGAGTCGAAGCGCTGGGTGACTCGCGGAAGCTCTGATGTTGATGGTCCTCAATAAATCTATTTTTTGCAACTTGCATTTGAATGTTTGTGGATTATTTAATTATTGTAGGGACTTGAGTGACAGTAACTTTGTGGAGACTGGATTATTCTGTTATGAGCTGGCAGCTCATTTTTGGTGAGCACCAAACACTATTGCCTGTCGCAGCTGTACTTTGCTTTGTTATTTATGTAATTGACTCGGAGGTGTGGGTCAGTTCTAATATCCAGACAACCAATTGGACAATTACAGAAATCAAACTGTGGGAATAAATGTAGAAATAGAGCTTCAGGAGCAACAAGTAATGTTTAAAATTTCAACTAGTAACAGATATGCCAGCCTCACTGCAACAACAGCATGACTTGAACCAGAAGATACCCAAGAGGAGTGATGTCTCCCAAAAACTGGATCTAAATGGGCTCTACTTTCTTTGAACATAGCCGGCATTTCATTCAAATTTCCTGATGCTGACTGGAAAAATTTTATTCAAAAACACAATATCATCTGTTTACAAGAAACCTGGCATCTGAACAACACAAATGTATTATTTAATGGATACACCTGCTTTCAGATACCAGACAAAAAACAAATCAACTAAGGCAGACTATCAGATGGACTAACTACCTGGGTCAAAACTGGGCTTAATTTAACAGTTCCATACTTAGCAAACACCAGATTTGTTCAATCTTTCATAGTTCAAATGGCTGAGTTGTCATACTGCCTAATAAATGTGTACATCCCTCCTAGTAATTCTAACTATTACTATAAATCTATTTGGGAAGATAAGGACAATCTTTTACACTACAGCTGGGCTACAACAGGATATGACAATATACTCCTTTGTGGAGACCTAAACTCAAGAACAGGAAAATATGATGATTATATGGATAGTGAAATACACAGCTGGATATATAACAATGCAAATAACTTCCCCAGGTCAGCATCTGATACCAAAATTAATGCATCAGGAAAGAAGCTTAAAAATATTCTCTCAGTGTACAATCTGCCCTCCACAAATGGGAGAATAAAATGCAATAAAAAGGTAAATTTTACATATAGCAATTCCACTGGTGCCTCAACACTTGATTTCATTTTCTGGAATGATAACATGGAGTACTGGCCTAGCCTGCTGGTAGCCACCAGAGGTGAGAGTGACCACTCTCCCCTAATCCTAAAATGGGGTACAGAAATAAATAGGAATGTAGTTGGAATGAGAAATTTTGAGATCATAAATAGCACAAAAGTTAAGTGGAAGCCAGGAAATGCAATAGTGATCTACCCATTAGTAGAACTGGCCATTAAATAAGGGGAAGCTACTAATATTAGTGAGCTGACCATGAATCACATGAATGAAATTCTACAGTCCTGCATGGAAGATATAAGAAAGTTAATAACAACTAAACAGAAAAATACCCAAGGACAAAAGATCATGGACACTTGGTTCGATAAAGAATGTCTCAGACAAAATCAAGCACTAAGACGTTTAGTTAGGAAAGCCAGAAAACTAAGGAAGAAGCATGTCTATAAAGAATTAAAAGAGGCTAGAAACTTATATAAAAATTTTCTTGCACAAAATCGCAGAGAGTACTGCAATAAAACATGGGAAAACATGCTTAGGGCAATCTCGAATAACGATCAACAGGCATTTTGGATCTTAGTGGCCAAAGGCACGAATAACAGTAAAAACCAATTGGACACATACATACCAGTAGACCAGTGCCTAAAACATTATACAAACCTATTTTCTGACCCTACAGCAAAAGATACATGGGAAGTCAAAACTGATGAGATCAAGGTTAAGCCATTCACTAGAAAATACATTTATTTAGCTATTTCTAATCTGAAAAGAAAAAGTGCCCAGACCAGATCAGCTACCAGCTGAGATATACCTAAGTGCTCCATTTTTTGGACTTCACTTCTTCTATTTTTTTTAATATCTGCATAAAACATAACACCTTTCCAAATTCATGAAGGGGTGCAACAATTGTATCTATTTTAAGAAAGGAGATAGGTCTGATCCAAAAATGTACAGGCCCCATATCACTTTTGGACATAAGTTGTAAAATTATTTCCAAGATTATTTTGAACAGACTGATAGAGCAGCTTGAGATCTTGTGAAATCTGTCAGAATTCCAAGCAGGATTTCTTAAAAACTTTAGCACCTCAGACAATTGCTATACCCCAGCTCATTTGATAAAGAAATATGTGTTTTTAAGAAGATAAAATTATATATTGCCTTTATTGACTTCAGTGTCACATTCAGCAACATATCCAGAGACTTGCTATGGCAAATTATGCTCCCTAAAGGATTTCAACCAGAATTAATATGTCTAATTAAAGAATTATGCTCGAACACATGGGCCCAAGTTAGAACTAGCACACAGGGGCAATTATCTACAAAAATCAATACAAACAAAGGAGTTTGCCAAGGCTGTGTAATGGCATCATTATTATTTTGTGTTTACATAGACCAATTATTAATACAATTGCTTCAGTCCCAGAGTGACTCATCACAGATTGGCACATGTCAATGCCCTGCATTGGCATATGCTGATAACCTGGCTACTATAGCTTTATCTCAGTCAGGTCTACAAAAAAAATATTTTAAATGAATATGTCTTGACACATCATCTACAAATAAATGAACAAAAGAGCCAAGTTATTATAAGTTTTGGCTTGAGAGCTACTACAAAATCTTGGAAAATAGTAGATAAAAAAACAGCACCGTTAAAACATATGTTTATTTAGGACTCACTTTTACAAAGAATGGATGCTGTGAACAGCATAAAACAACTCAAATAATTTAATTAAAACAAACTGTGAGTGCGCTACAAAGGTTTAAAGTTAAATATGAAGGCAATTCAGTTAGGCCTCTGTTAAAATCCATCCAAGCAATGTACATCCCACAGGCACTTTACTCCAGTGAGGTTTGGGAGCATGTGGATCTCAAGTTATTTGAAGCTCCCCTAAATAAATTATTATGCTCAGCCTTGGGACTGGGCAATTCTATCCCTGCACCTCTGGTCAGGGCTGAATTAGGATGTGCTGCTGTTAAAGCCTTTTCAGTGACAAAATTCCTTGGATATTGGATTGATATAACAAGAATGAAACAATCTAGACTATCCTGTAAGTGCCTGATAGAAAAACAAAGCTAGATAACAAAGGGCTGTAAGCAATCAAAATGGTTGAATCACTTGGAAACAATGTTATGCAGATTTGGATTGCAATACCTAAACAAACTTGCAGATAGACATATAATTATTAGTTTAAAGTACAAGCACTACTGTACCAAGATAATTCAACATTACTACAATGGGAGAGACTGTGAATTAATCAAACCTTAAAAATTGCCCCATGGGTAGTAAAGAACAATGTCAGACATATGTACCTCCTGTACTTGGATGTCCTTAACAATTCTGACCTGAGGAAATGCTACACAAGATACAGAATGGAACAATTTGCTAGTAATGAATTGAAAGTAAGGTACAACAAACAGTCTTTCTTTCTTTCAAGTTTTATTGTTGTTCCAATAATTTAGATAACATTTTTGGACATTACAAACTTCTCAAGTTAAATACATTAGAGCATATAAATACATTACAATTGAAAACAGAGAAAAAAGAAAAAGGAAAACACGTTATTGCAATGAAAATTTCTTAGCAGAGGAATAAATATTAATACATAGAACAGTGAGTCTTACGAAAGCCCATTTGGTTATTTTGTGCATTTACAGCGTTAAGTTCTAACCCTCTTAACATAAGCTTTTTTTTAAGCTTATTATAGATGTTATACATTTTGAAATCCTTATAGCCTTTTCAGCTGTCCCAGGGTGCATCAAGATAAAAACTGGATCATATGTTGAGTCTGCATATCTAATCAGGAAATCCTTAAGAATTTTAGCTTGATGATAATTAAATAAAGGGCACTGTGTTATTACATGAGACAACGTCTCAATAAAACTTTTGCTACATAAACATTTTGCCTCTTTTGGATTTCATTGGATCAATAGACTATTAAAATAAGTAAATTTTGAAGTGATTAACCTGAATCTAGCCCAGGTGATTGCTTTGCAAAAGATAGGAGCTAATGGAAATTGCAAGTAATCTTTAAAATTTGAATTAATTTTGTACTGACTGAACCAGAGAGCTTGTCTTTGATTATGAACTTGGGTCATCTGAGTGTCTGTTGCCTGTGCAAATATTTTCTTTCTTAATTTATCTTTATAAAAATCATGAATCATTATATTTGCTTGCTGGTCTCACCATAAGTGCATAGAGGCAGTATTTTGCAGAATTAGAAAAAGTGCCATTATCCATGGTGAACAATAACCCTCTTTATACCATGCTTCATTTTCTTTTAAGCATGCTAAGGGTAGATCATTTTTTTAAGTTATTTACTACTCTAAGCTAATATGATGTTAACCTTTAGTTGACTAGAGATGACAAAGGAAGTCTTCCTGGTTCCACTCTTACAACAACACCAGCCACTGAAGAAGGCACTTGTAGAATGTCTTTATAATAAAATAATAAGGGTGATTCTAGATGAGAATAATGCTTCACCCCGTAAATTTCTGCACCATATAAAAGAAGTGGCATGACTTTTGCTTCCCCTGCTTTAATAGCTGGAATTACAGAAGAGCCTCCATATTTAAAGTTAAATCTTTGCAGTGTTTTAGCAGCATGTTTTGTTTTAATTGTTTATTCCATTCTATGTAGATTCCAGGAGCCTTTTGTATGAAGCATAATGCCAAGATATTTATATGATGTCACCACTTCAATACATTTGTCTTTATAATAAATCCTTGGTTTAAATGATTGATTCCCAAACACCATCACTTTAGTTTTATCTAAGTTTATCCTCAGCTCCAAATGTTCATATTTATTTATCATCCAGTCAAATTTAATTTGTAATCCTTTGGGAGACAGGGACAGCAGTATCAGGTCATCTGCATACACTAGGGAATGTACATGTTGTTTTATTTAATTTTTGGAGAATCCAAATAACTAGTCAGATCAAAGTCTAATGAAGAATCAATATAAATATTGAACAATAATGGCACCAATAGGCAACCCTGCTTAACCCCTTTATATGTCAGAAAATAATCTGAAATGTTGCCCTGTTGATCAAATCTTACTGCGGTGAGTGTATTAGGTAAAGAAAAAAATGGTAACTAACAAACTAAGTGGGAGACCTCAGCTCTCAAGGATTTCCCAGAGAATCTTCATGACTACTGAGTCAATGGCAGCGAAGAAATCGATAAATAGTACATAAAGTTTTATTTTCCTGTAAAGAGTATACTTCTTTAGGAGGTGGGATAGTACAAAAATATTATCTATTGTAGAAAATCCCTGATGAAACCCTGCTTGGAATTTAGAAAGGGGGTTGACTGTATCTACCCATTATTGTGGGTTATTTAATAGCATACTGGAAAAAATATTTCCAGCAATATCCAAAAGGCTAATAGGATGGTAATTACTGAGGGAATAAAACAAGCCTTTGTTATGGATAGTGACTATTATGTTTTTTAACCATGAGCTGGAGATAAACCTTTCTTTTAAACAAGTATTAACAAGATTCACTAAAAAGGGAACCCCAAAATTTTGCTTCTCATTATAAACCTCTCATGGAACTTTATCCAGCCTGGAGTTTTATTATTTGCAAGTTTGGAAATGGCCAAGGCAACATCAGTAAATGTGAAGACTAAAAGCTTATATGCATCATAATAAACCCAATTCGGCAAGTTCCCATCACCAGTAATGGTAGTATCACTATTAAATTAGAAAAATAAGTAACCCAAGTTTCCATAGGAATACATACAATTAATGTAGTTTGATATGTTTTAGCACCTCTTGCTACCATACTCCAAAATGATTTTGAATCATTCGTTGCTATAGTTTGATGCATAATGGTCCATCGTTTTTGAGTAAGACTCAATTTTTTTTAATTTTAGAAATTTCTTGTATGCTTTCCGGGCTTGATTTAGATTTGCATTGCTAAGTCCTGGGGGATTTTTAAGATTCTCCCTAATTAACTTTCCCAGTTTCTGTTTTTCTTTAAGACAGTGATAATCAAACCAGGTCAATGGGAGAGTTGTTTGGTCCTTGTATACATACATTTCAGTAGTGATTCTGGAAAGCAGACCCCCCAATGTTTTCAGCAGAGCACTGGGCTAAATTTTTAGTTTGCATGGGATTGATTAATGAAGACGTCTGAAAGGAATAAATGGTTTCTTCTACTTTCCTCATATTCCTGTTATTTAAACTAAGTCTAAATTTTCCTGCAGGAACTATTGTGGCCAAATGACAGCTACTAGATGCTAATTTTTTTTATCCTTCCTAGTATCTACACTTATCATCAATACAACGTGTTCATTTTCAGGTCTCATGAGTATTTTAAAGTTCTGAAAATGTTCATAACTTTCTCTGGTAATTAATATATAGTCAATTACACTGTTCCTTTTTGGGGAATAATATGTGAAAGCACTCCTGGGATCCCCTGTTCCTCTTCCATTCAGAATCAATAAATTATTACTAATAATCAAATCTTTTAACTTGTGTCCAGCCTTACAAGTGTCTACAGACACTTACAAGTGTCTACAGATTTCCTTAACTTTAAATCTCCCATATATATCAGGGATTGTAACAGTGGTAAATTATCAAAGGTGGCAATATAAGCATTGAAATCACCACCAACCAATATAATATCAATTTGATGTTTTACATAAAGTGAACCTATTGCCAATGTTAACTCAGACCAAAGGTCTTTCTGGGAGATAAATGTGGAGCCCAGGGGAACATACACATTTGTGATTAAAAAAATAAGTGAATCCCATTTGATAATATTTAAGATTGATACATTTTGTACACAACTTGATCAATTACTTGAATGCCATTTCTGATTTTAACAAAAGTAGTCAAACCCCCCTTAGGTCTGCCATAATGTTTTTCCCTTGTTGCAGGCAGACTGAAAGCTTCATAGCCATTAAAATGCAGTTCAGTAGTTGCCCACATCTCCTGAAACAACATCAACTAAAATTGCAAGATAAATTCCTTCCAATGAGGGTGTCCCAATTTTGTCCCCAAACCTGCAATGTTCCAAGACAAAAAATTGGCAGGCCCTGATATTAATACCTCATTATGCACATAAATCTCTTCCATATTATAAGAAATTGGGGGCTTTGAGAGTGAGTCAGTCACAGGCCATTACTCCTTCCAAAATTCATTTCACTTGGTGTATCAAGAGACTGAGAACCAATTAGATACACATTTAGCAATAGACTTCCAAGTAGTGCTGGTGATTTAATTTCAATATTTATTTGAGCATCAGAAGCATCTACATGTGCTCTCTTAACCGACTGAATTTTGGTTGGAGGGATTTCGATATCTAAACAAGTAACAAGAAGGGATCTAATAAAGGATGTCAGTCTGTGACTGTTTTCTCCCTCAAATCTCTCCACTCCAAACATAGAGAGGGATCTTATATAATTTGTCTTTTCAAAGTTACAATTAAGAAGTGTTAAAGTTGAACTTATAATTTCTGATGAGAATGGTAGTGGTAAGCTATTCCCATACTCAAACTTCCAAATGGTTGTCCAATTAACTGGGAAATATATTAATATACCCAATCTATTTAAAAGACATTGTTTGGCCCACATTTTCTTTGCTGTTTCCATATTGGATAATATTACATAAACTGGAATATTGGGAGCTGCTTTGTCTCTATAGACAAACATAATATTTTCTGCTGCCTCTGGAAATTCTAACTCAGCTGTGAACAGATGAGACTTTAAATAATGTGTCATTTGTTTCGTAGGATTTCAAGAAGATATTTTCCTATTTAAATACCATCTCATTCCCTGTATCAGTGGTCTGACTAATACTGGTCGGTAAGTTTATAGGAAGTTCAGTTTTTGAATTATGAGAGGAATCAGAATGAATATCCTGTCTTTGTATTGGAACCTCTTGTGTATTGTCTGTCACTTGACTATTTGGATTACATAGCTGTTTTTGTTCCAAAGCTGGGAAAGTGCTAGAAGGTTGTCCAATGTCTTTCCCTGTCAGTTGTCCCACCAGAATTTTATAATTTGATTTTCCTTGATTTAAAACAGAGGTATTCAGAGTAGTTCCTTTCTTTACATTTTTCTTTTCATTATTTTTAAATTGTTTCTTTTTAGTTGAAGGTCTCCAGAACTTCTCACTTGATTTATTTTTTTCTAAGCTGTTGAGCTTATCGAACAATTCTGAAAACTTATTAAGAAATCAGAATCTAATTTAGTATGTTCAACTTCCCTATCCAATCTGGTAAATACCTTTTCTGGGGAACCTGTCAATACTAATGAATCTAGTGATGGGTCTAAATATGTATCTATACTATTATTAGATTCTGAGGGACTAAAAAAGTCTAAATGAGTTGGATTCAAGGAGGTTTCTGCCTCTTTAAGTGAATTCGTTGTTTGTGAATTAGATGTTTAATCACTCGAATAATGTGAGAAAAAACTGTCTATTCTGTGGAGAATCAGTCTGGGAAACCTTCAAATTATGAGAAAAAAATCAATTATTTTCCCCTGATGAAGTGGCTTATTTGTGGGGGATATAGAGTTTACAGTATTCCCCTCATTGGTAAAAATAACTCCACTGGTAGATGTGTTTATTGAAATTATATTTTCTTCACAAACAATACTGTTAACATCATTAACATTGTTACTCAATTGCTCACTCATTACTTCTTGTTCTAGATTATTTGAGGTTAATGATCTTAAACTGGAACTCTCATTTTCTCTTGGGCAATCCATAAGATGATTAGTTTCTAAAGTGTGTGTGTGTGGGGGGGTCTGATCTAAAATCATGGACCACCTCCTCTTTGATGTAATATGGTGAAATAGACAGTGGATTTACTCCTACTTGCTCTTTTGGGGGTAGAGGCAGTTATAATTAGGTCTTGAGTGTACACACAATTTTTCCTTTTCCTTTGGTTACCATTATAAGATTTAAGCCCTTTTCCTTCCCAATTTTGTTTTTAGCCACCACCTTGCCACTTTGAGTATACATGGTGACTCAATCAAGCTAAATTAGGAACAATATAACCAGTATCCACTGATGTAAGATTTAAAACTTAAGCAAGTTTGTTTGACAATCTAGAACAAATCTAGGACAGATTAACCATGAACAATTATTAACATAATAAGCAATTTGTTTAGTCTTGTTGGTAGAAAATCTGTATAAGTGCACTGTGTTACAAACAATAAAAAAGAGCTCCTTTTATATATCAATTACAGCAGGCTCAATGGATCACAACACTTCAATTGAAGCTTTTAAGTTCCCTGAAAGAAGAAATTACAAGGGAAGTTCACACCAGCAAGAATAGCTGAATAGTCCTCTAGTTAATGTCTCTTAATTTGAAGTGCAAAAGAAGTCTCCCGTATGATCAAACAATTCAAGTTGTTAATTTTGATTGATGCTGCTAGCTTCAAACCCAATCATCGTTAGGCCCACTGATCCTTTCTTGTATCAATAATCCAGTATGAATCCAATGCATATAAAGTACTCAGTAAAAAATAACACGATCTGTGCAGAGTTAAAATTTTTGAGCTCCCAGGAACAGACGGTTCAAACAATTCAGACAGTTCAAACAGCACAGCAGCTGAAGAAAGTTCCAGTAGAGGGTCACAAAATTATCAGACAGAGAAAATTAATTCCCAAATGTACGATGGAAAGGCCCACTACTTATAACCCAGCTCAATCTGGAAAATCCCTGAGCTTTCTTGGCTTTCTCTGTGTCCTCTGCTTATAACACTAAAAAACAGATCAGAGAAACAGATTGAGCATTATATTTACTTAATAAAAGGACAGATACACCTTAAGTGATTTGTTTGGTTGACAGTCTAGCTTTAACATAAATAGGCAAATGACACAGATAAAACAGTAGTAATCTAGCTTACTTACTGGTGAAGGCTGAAATAACAGGAGATGGTAGGTAGCAAAAAATTTACACTTGCAGTGCACCGCTAAGAACTGATAAACGCCAGAGAAACTCATTGGCTGGAGCTAAAATGCTAAAAAGAAAGTAATAACCACTAAAGCTGCTCATGGACACACACTCGCTCTGTTCGGAGGCAGACTCCAAATGATCTGTCTCCGATCAGGCGCATGTTCCTCTTATAGTGCTATCACATAATTATGTTCGTTTATGGCACAAAATTTAATCTGTGTTTAATTTTAACTTTTACTCAAAAATAAAAAGAAAAGAAAATAAGAAAAAGAGATAAGGCTATAAGTTAAAAACAGGAACAGTGTTGTTCTCTAAATATTATCAGGTGAAAACATTGGTCAATGCTAATAACAGTAGCTTAAAAACCCTTTTTAAAATTTTTAAGGGCTTCCTAGGGATGCTACTAATGGTCTCCTCATAATTATAACTGTTCAGCAAAGAGTTGTAAGGGAATCTGTGTAAAAAATTTATAAAAAACCCATAGACAAGGTAATAGGGAGATGCGAGCTGGACAAAAGGGATGGCTGTTGGCTAGTTTCCTGTAACATACAAACGTGAGGATGCTTTGCACAGTTCACTATGCCCAAGGTTTTCCCCAAAAAAGTACAAAAGAGATATCAGCTCTCTGTTACCCTCGAGTCAAGCCACCTTCTTTTCTTCTCTCTCTCTCTTCTCCCCCTTTCCCCTCCAAAGCACCTGGACACTGCAATTGATTCTGTCCAAGCGAGTTCCACCAAAACAGAGAACATACTGCTACAGGTAAGAAAAAAAGTCAGAATGCAAATCTTTAGCTCTTGAAGTGTCCCATACTCCTTGTTCATCTGCACTAACCCCCTTCTTCCCCCCGGTGGGGCTATTGAGATTCAGCCTGCAGGAGAGGCTGTTCCACCATAAAAACTTTCAAGGCCTGGAAGCTGAAAGACAAACAAATGAACAGGAACACTGACTGGTGACCACACAAGTTGGTCCGGAAAGATTTAGCTCATTTCATTTAAATGAGGCAGCGGTGGCAAACCTTTTAGAGTTAAAAAAAAGTCTTAAGCAAACCCTGCTACAATGGCTCCTCCACAGCATCTCAGTGTGTGGAAGCCATCAGTCTCTCCGTCTCCCTACAGGAAGTCCTCCAAAAAACAGTCTGAACCAGAGGGGAAATGCTGAAGTTGCAATATTAAGGAAACTGAGGATATTGCACATGTCTTGTTCTCCTGCACATGGTATAATATACTGCGTGCTTATTGGTTATTCCCAATATGGTCAGAAATTAAAACTACTTCCAAAAATGTCTTGCTAGAATTAATGCTTACTGTACAAGATGTAACAATAAATAAGCGTGTAGCAGGATTTTTCAAAGCAATCTCAATTATCAAACGGAAGTATGGGAACACAAATGTAGTCTCATGAATGAATTATGTTTTTATTTAATTAAGGATTGTGTATTTATTATTTATGGCTTAAATGGTATACCTTCTATTTATTGATATTTATATGTAAACTTAATTTACTTATTCTTATAACGGTCTTTGACCAAGTAATAAAAAGAAACTTGACTTGACTACTTAGAGAGCTGTTCAGCACTCCCATGTATTTACCTCTGTAAAATATGTTAACATTGTGAAACCCACTTAGTAGTTAGTTCAACTCACTGTGACACTCAAAAGTTCATGATGTATTTGGTCTGTTGATTTGTTTGACATCATTCCTAGTACAGCTGTCTTCCAAAATATGCCAACTTAGTACTTGACTGTTTTCGGAAAAGCAGAATCTTGTCCAGTCAGTCAGGTAATGCACACGCTTGCCCTAAGGACTGGTAGTTTGATTTCAACTGCTGTCACTGAGCTGACCACCTCTCTGTATTGAAAATAAAAATGTTTTCCATATTACTTACATATGAACGTGCCAGAAGAAACAGATCACCTGGTCTATCTAAGTCTGCTTGAGTGTGCAACTAGCACCCCTAGTTTGCAGCTGCCTCACCCTTCCCCTTTGTCATCCCACTGCCACCACCCACCTCCCCACCCTCAGTCTCCCCTGTTCCCAGTCCCATGTCCTTTTAAAGCTGTTCACAGATTTACATGATACCACCCATTGTGTTAGTACATTCCATTTTGCTTCTATCCTCTCCATGAAATAATGTCTCCTCATTTCCCTCTTAAATCTTCACCCTCTGTTCTTAGCCCGTGACCCTTGGTGTCCCTCACCCTCCTTAGCTTAAAGACCCCATCTGCCCCATCCTTATTGATCCCCCCCAGATACTTGAATGTCTCTATCATGTTCCCCCTGTCCCTTCTATCCTCAAGGGTGTACATATTCAGGTATCTCAGCCTGCTTTCATAGTCTCTCCCCTCCATTCCAAATATCATCTTCATTGCCCTCCTCTGCACCCTCTACAGTAGCCTGATATCACACTTCAGGTATGGCCTCCAACACTGCACACAATACTCCATGTGCGGCCTTAATAGCGACCTTTAGAGGGGCAAGATCATCTCTCTTCTCCTGGACAAAACCCCCCCTGCTATGCACCCCAGCATTTTGTTCTGTTTTGCAGCCACTCTCCTGCACTGGGCAGTGTTGTTCATGTCCCTGTTACCATTACCCCTAGGTCCTTCTCCTCCTCAGCCAATATTATCTCCTTGGGTTCTTTGCCTTGAAGTGCATAACCTTACACTTCTTTGCATTGAACTGCAGCTGCCACCTCTCTGACCTCTCCTCTAGCTTGCTCAGGTCACCCTGCAGCTGCATCCATCCCTCCCCTCCATCCACCACTGCTTCCATTTTGTTGTTGTCTGTGAACAGACTTACCTTGCTCACCCCCCCATGTGCAATGCTGATATGAAGAGCCCAACTAATACCGGTCCTAGCACAGAGCTCTGTGGCACCCCACTCATCACTGGCTTCATAAGTGAGAGCTCCCCTCCCACCACCACCACCACCACCACCACCACCCATTGCAGCCTCCCACTCAGCCAGTTTGTAATCCAGTTCATCATTTTTTCCCCTGCCCCTACACCAGTTAGCTTCTACCCAAGCCGCACATTAGGCATCAAATTGAAAGCCTTTGTGAAGTCCAAGTAAAGAACATCCACCACATGACCCCTCATCCAGCTCACCTGTTTCCCAGACATAAAATTTTATCAGATTGGCTTGACAAGACTTCTCCGAAACAAACCCATGCTGCCTCATATACTGAAGGCCATTGTCCTCCAGGTAACAACACCAGTCTTTCCTTTATTATAATTTCCATGAGTTTGCACACTATGGAGGTGAGACTTATCAGACGATAATTACCTGGTTCATCCCTTGGTCCGCTCTTGTGTGACAGCATTACATGTGCCATCCTCCAGTCCAGTGACACACATCCGGCCTCCAGTGAGGTGTTGCACAGACCCACCAGTAGCTCCGCCAACACCTTTGCCATCTCCCACAACACCCTGGGGTGGATACCATCCAGCCCTGGTGCCTGGTCTACCCTCAGTGCCCTCAGCCCCTCTAGGACTCTAACTCCCTCAATTCTTCCATCTGTCAGCTCCTCTCCCCCATCCCCACCCTCCCAGCCTATGGTGGTAGCGGGTCCCCCTTTCTTCTGTGAACACTGAGCAAAAGTATTCATTCAGTGCTTTTGCCTGTTCCTCCCCCTTTTCTGTCCACTCCCCACCCTTTTTTATCCTCACTATTGTCTCCTTGCAGTTCCTTTTCTCACTGATGTAACTGAAAAAGTCTTTCCTCCCCCACCGCCCATTAATTTCCTGCACTAATCTCAGCTCCCTCTGGGCCTTGGCTTCTCTCACTTTTCTGGTCACCTTCCTGGATCATCCTGCATCTTGCATATTGGGGAGTCAGGAGGCATTACCCCAATAGATAGTCTCATTGTAATCTGCACTAGGATCAGTGTCTCGATTTCTACATATGGGCACATATCTGCCATTGCCTTCAGATTTTTGTATATGTGACTCAGGTTTCCTTGCAATTTATGTGAATGGGGTGTCTGAATGGGACATTACCTGATCAATTCACCCAGACTACTGAGTAATTAATTAGTTGATATGTTGCTGCTTGTGTTTTAGGCTGTTTTTCAACTTTGACTGTGGTTCTAGAGGTAACCCATTCAAGTTTATTTGTGTATTTAAACTGAAAATCCTGAAGCTCAAATGTCAATGGTAGTCACCTATCCTCTAGTATCACATGCTGAGCGCTGTGTCTTGATGTTGTTTTCAAGTCTCTTTATGTTTTATTCCATGATGTGCAGTTTGCTGTAAGACAAAGTGGACATAGTTATATGGCAAGCAGTGATCAAATAATGTAGTAGTCTTTTTTACTCAATGCAACAGAAAGACGTACTTTCTGAGAAAACGGTGTGAAACCTTACACAAAATGTAACAAATGTAACAAAAAGTTGCACTCATCTGCTTTTGGAAGGACAGCTGAATGTTGCCTACCTCTAAAAATCAAACAAACTAAAAAAACACAGAAAACATCATATGCGAGTGTGCGATGTTCAGTGAAAGACCCCGGCCCCCCCATTAATTTTGGCCACTAGCACAGGGAACTCACGTGAAACTGGGTAAAACTTAAAACAGGTGAAAATGAACCCGACAAGTCACTTTTCTGGTTTACACATCCATGACAGCAGTAAGATGTTGAAACTCTGCAGGACTCCACAGAATTAGGTGCGACTCATGGACATGATGATCCCATAAAACATTTTTTCTCATGGTTTGCAATCCTCACAAGTTATATTTAATCACAACTACAGGTCAAATTCTAGTCCTCCCCGTCTCTTTCCCCAGCGTGATGTGGCAAATGTTGCTGGCAAAAGGAGGAAATGTGTAGGGACAAGGTAACAGAAAAAGCAACAACATAGCTTTTCAGCTAATCATTTTTATAAATTGTCACCAACACACATACATTACAGTATACAGATTTCAGAATGGAGATCATAACAGCATACCAGAAATTCATTTCTAAACAGGTACAAGAAGTAATGTAACCTAACTATCAAAATGGCTAGCACTGTATTTCATTTTGCATGACATTGTGACCTCATGACAGCTGGGAAGGGGATTAGTATTCCTTGCCCTCCTCTTAAGATCCTTACTGTTATACTTTCTGTGTTGCTCTATACCTTAAAAATGTTTTAAAACATCTTAAGGCAAACTATTGGTGGCATGCTATAATTTTAAGCTGATCAAGCTTGCAATACTGAAATATGTTTGCAGGTGGGGATGGAAGTATATGTACTACATTAATCTCATTAGAACGACTCTCTTCCCACTAGTCATCTCCCTTTTGAATGGGACTCTTACTGGACTGCTAGCCTTTGGAGTAAGCACTGCAGGGCCGACCGACTTGGGGGTGGTCCAACAAAGTGAACTCCTGCACACTAGAGTACGGGCCTGATCAGGACACCTGCAATAAAACGTTCAACAATGCATCCAGCCATGCAGAGCATTAGGGACACATTGGATGTTTCATGATGTTCAAGGCAAGGCTGAATGTGTTCAATCACCCTAAAAATCTGTATATGTATGTACACTAGAACAGTTGGAGGGTGTTATTGCGCTTAAAACAGTCATAAAAGATTACAAAAATGGACTATTCAGATACAAGAACCAATATTTCCTGCTTAGGCTGAAACAACCACAGACCACGTCTTCAGCCGATAAGATTAGTGGATTAGTCCAACTTATTTTATAATGCAGAGCAGTGCAGTATTTACTATTTTCACCAGCACAGTATCCAATTTCACTTAGCCTTAAAGGTGCACAGTTGTTTATTGCGATACTTTGTTCTATCATATTGAAAGTAAGAAACGTTGCGTTTCTAGTTTTGGTGAAGACATCATATATTTTTTTTGTCTGTTTATTCTTTGGAGGCAGTGACCATAGCCACAACTGTCTTGTTCCAATCAGGAAGACTGCACCTCAGTGGGCGTGCTATTGGTCCATGTCTTAGGAAACTGGAGGGAAAGAAGGAAAAGCTCACTCAGCAAGCATGTATGACCCTTTAGTTCCTTCTCTTACTGGTAATCCTACAGTACCTTCATTCCACTAGCTATCCACCTCACCAGTTTTACTACCGACATTGCTCCGCAAATTTTAAACAATATGGGACTATTGTTGCCAGTGGTAAAATTGTGCAGGAACTTACAATTCCACTACCTCCCACTTTATGAATTACATGTGGCTCTACACATTATGAATCAACATTCACACTTGCTCCTCGACTGATATGGGGTGTTCCAGTTCCCCATAATGTTGGCTGTAGTTCTATAGATATGACTCATTAAATGTTAACCTAACTTCTTATAAACAGGTTGTGTCTATTTTGGACATCCGATCAGAGGGGATCATTCCCCATAAAACATATACTTGTTTTATGCATTTGTATAGATTAATACATTGTTTTATATATCTATATCTATATCTATATCTATATCTATCTATCTATCTATCTATCTATCTATCTATCTATATATACACACACACACACACACACACACTGTATAGAAAGAGAGCAAGAGAGACATTATAATATAATTTGATGTGAATTTGAATTTGAGAGAGAGATATCCTACAGGGTAAAGAACTTTTATTAATGGGGAGATTTAAGAAAGTACTTCTTCACCAAAAGAGAGGTGGATGCCTGAAACAGCCTCCCAGCATAGGTTTTAGGGGCAAAAACTGTAATGGGATTCAAGACGACATGGGATAGGTAAAAGAGAACCTTAGTGGTAGTGGTGGTGCTGGTGGTAGGGGAGGTAAAACTGATCAAGTAAGGTCTGCACTGGTGTTACAGTAGCTAGGGAAATGAGCACAGTAGGTGTGCCAAGCTGTCCTTATCTGCCACCAAACTATGTTTCCATGCAATTTTAACCATGTACTATGCTCCTAGGTTGTGCCTATATAGTTATTTATTTATTTATTTATTTATTTAGCTTTTGTTGACCAGGTAAGTGCACTAGACAAATCCTGCCTATTTTCAGGCACGACCCGGTGGAGGGGGATACAGATGAATGCCAACTGACCTTGAACCAGATTAAGCTGTTGGTGGTATTTTTTTTAGTGAATGAGGGAAATTTGGCCAGGACACCGGGGAAATTCCCCTAGTCTTTTTGATAAGTGCCATGGGATCTTTAACATCCACCTGAACTACCACCAATCCAGGCAGATGGGACCTCGGTTTAACATCTCATCCGAAAGACGTATATATGCTCGGTCATTCCTGAAAAGAGACACGTGGGCCCATGGTACTTATCCAATTATCAAATAAATTTTTGGTGCTGAACTTCTTAAATCTTTCTGTAAGTGGTGTCTTGTTTGCTAACAGGGTGGTGCAGCCCCCCCCCCCAGTTGGGAAAGGACCTGCTTTGTCTACCTCAGTGTTTTACTAATCTTTTTTTTTTTTTGTTTGTTTTTATGCAGTTTGTGCATAACAAAAGCTCAGTCAATGACATTGCAGATATAAAAACTGAAGAAGACTGGGACCTAAAATCAGCTTTTCCCCCATTGGGGTAACCATTTATTTCACAAAACCAGGAAGCCAACACTTGTCACAATCTGGCACACAATCACCCTCCAGCAACATAATATCCAACCATTTTGAAAAGTCTGTATCCCAGACTCAACTTAATACAAAGTACATGGAAAGACAGACACTATGGAGAAGAAGAACATGTGCATGACTACAGTGGTTAGTTGTAACTAAATTTGTTTGTTTGTTTAGTTTTTTATACTGGAATACCAATGAGCATAAAATGCCCATTTTCGTTGGTGCCCAGTCACAACAAATATACAAAAACATATCACAATACATACATTAATACAGAAAATGTATACAAAAAATCAATTAAATCATCGACACTCAGCTTCAGTTAACATCAACTTATGAAGTACACTCTTAAATGATGAAATGGTTATGACATAATAATATTTTGAGGCAATTCATTCTATAATTTTACAGCATAATATTGAAACGAGTTCTGTGCCATTGTTTTTTGAAAAAAAGGAATCTGAAATTTATAACCAGCCTGAGACCTAGTCAAAATAGAATTAATCAATCTAGGAAGCAACTCAGAAATAGTCCCGGGGAAGCAACCCAGATGCAATTCATGCAAAAACACTACTGCATGGATTCTAAATCTGTCAAAAACAGACAGACACCCAAAGTAACTATATAAATTACAGTGATGTGTCTTTTTGTTCTGTTTGGTTACAAATTGGATAATATTGTGACAAGTTGTTTTAAGTTTGTTAAGCTTAAATCCATGATGCATTTCATTTCATTTGGAGGAGTGGGTGTCTGGAAAAAAAGAGCCAAACCTTGTGCGAGGTATTCACCTTTTAAAGTAACACCAGTGGTATCAGGGCTGAGAGATAACATTTTTCAATGAGCAAGGGATTGTTACATGCATTTGATATACCCCTTACCCAGTCCTTCAAATAAGCCTCAAGGGTAAAGTTACACCAATAAAATACATCACAGTATAGCATCATCAACAAAGAGAATATGAGAATTCCCCCAGAGAAAGGCACTCAGTCTCTCACTATACTAGATCTGCTATTAAGCCACGAGATGCATTTTCGCTTGTTCATGGTTGTCACATTCTGATGATAGGAATTACTGCAAGATGAAACAGAACCCACTATTGCAAACATCACACCTATAGTTTCTGTTTATAGAACTAATACAGGTCTTCCTACCCCTCCAGCCCCTTGGATTGGCATTCCCAACATCCAGTCCAAATATAAATTGTGAAGATCTTAAATGTATTAGACAAATGAAATTCTGTAACATAAGGCAACCAAAGGTATATTATACATAAATTGTTCTTCTCAAATTTTTAAAAAGCAGCTTAAAATGTATTTGATGCCTGTGCATGTAATTGTCAATCGACACAAAGCACATTTTCTGGACCTGGAAGGACACTACTTTATTCAACTGCGAGCTGTGTGAGAAATTCTATATTGCACTTGATATCTGCAACAAACGTACACTTTTGCTTAATTCTGTGGGAGGTGAAACTAACTACCCTTGGTAATTGCTTTTTATTCAATATTTATTTAGTGTTTAACCAAGAAGGGGCTTGCAAACTCTGTTTTTCTTGTTAGTAACTTCAGAAGGATTTAAATACTGCATTTGGGTAGATCCTTGGAGGTAGCTAGATTGTCTACTAGGATTTTCTGACAGTTAAACTATTTTTAAATAAATTACAGGGCTGAGGAGTTGAAAAAGAAGCTTGCAAACTCTGCTTATCTTGGAAGTAACTTCATAAGTGTTTGAATACTGCATTTAGGTTGTCCCTTGGGGGTAGCTGGATTGACTACTAGGATTTTGGGACAGAAACTATTTTTAAATAATTTACTGGTGCGTAGGAGTTTGTGATAGTTAAACAATTTTTAAAAAAGTTACTGTGGTTAAGGAGTGGTCATAGCAAAACCTGCAGTGTGAAACAGGAAAAGACAGTCTTTCAAGCAACAGAGGGAGGTGGATCTAGGTTTACGTTTGTTTGTTACAAGTCTTAACATTTTCAGTGCAGGAAGAGTTTAAAGCACAGCTGACTTATTTTGGGGCTGACAGCTTTCAGAGCACAAACCACCAGGCCTGTTTTGGGGCTGGGGAGGTTTACCTGTGTTTGACTTGGATGTGTGATTTTCTCTGTTTGATTAGCAGGGTGTTTTCTCTGTCAAATTGTTGTGTAGGGCATCTTGATGACAGGAAGGCACTCATCAGGGTGGCCAGGAGCTTTAGCTGATTGTTTTGTGAGGCACAGTTTGGCCCAACCCTTCCCACCCTCACCCCACCCACCCCTGGAAATAGTTCCTTTATACCTGGGGTTCTGACATCATTTCCTCAAGAGTGCAAGGTGCATATCACTGTCATATCCTCTCTAGCACACTGCACTGACAATATAAGCATACACATTGTATTATATATATATATATATATATATATATATATATATATATTTCTATATTACAAAACCAATCACACACAAAAAAAAATGTGGGGAGCAGTGCAATGTAATGACTGTGGGGCAGCAGTCTTCTGGGAGTCTTTCTGGAGGCTGAGATGCTGCCCTATTTGCAGACAACTCTCTGCCCTGAGGGAGGAAGTTGCCCGTCTTCAGGCCACACTGGACAGTAGTAAGGGGACCTTCCCCCAGGCCACACTGGACAGTAGGAAGGGAACCTCCCCCATCCAGGGATCACCAGAGCCACCACCACTACCTCAGAGGTTGCGAAGAAAGCACAGCAGTTGGACCACTGTGGGCTCAGGAAGGGTGAGGATGGTGGAACAGAGGCACACCCAGTCAGTTGTTCCACACCACAATCCATACACCATTCTGGGGAGCATAGCCCCCATGGATGCACCTGCAGAGGAGACTAAGGAGGCTGAGGACAACTGTCACAAGGAGACCCACAGGAAGGAGGCAGAGGACACCACAAGGAAAGGAAGCAGCTCCTGGTGGGTACTCCAATAATTAGGGGATAGAACTGGGGGAGCAGGGAAAACTGAAGTAAGGTGCCTGCCTGGTGCCATGGCTTGGAGAGACAGGAAGCGATCCTCAGGATCATGAGAACAGCTGCATGGGAGTCTGAGCTGGACATCATTGTCCACCTAGGGACAAATGACTTGGCTAATCATGAGATTAGAGCAGTGCAGAAGGACTTTGTAAAATTGGGGAGGGGCCTAAGACAAGTAGCACACACAATATACTTCTCTGAGGTGCTGCCTGTCAATAGCATGAGTGAGGCGAGGGTACTTTGCACCGTGCAGTTTAATGAATGGTTGAAAAAATTGTGTGGAGCACAGGGTTTCGCTTCATTGGGGACTGGGGTTCCACCTGGAGGACACCAGCCTATACTGGCAGGATGGTCTGCATCTGTCCAGGAAGGGAACAAGTCTTTTGAGCAATCGGTTTAAATGCTTCATTGGCAAGTTTTTAAACTAGTCAAGGGGAGGCACTGATAAGTAGCAGGAAAATCCCAGCCTCCTCACAAAGCAGGGTACTAAATGAGAAAAGACCGAGGTAGACAGGTCAGTGGGGGATGCTGCAAAAGAAGGTAAAGCCATCAAATAAATGGAGAGCAATGAGTACCAATGACCGTAGTCTGAGTAACAAGCTTTCTGAATTAGTGGCCTTGATGGAGGAGGAACATCTGGATATCGTGGCAGACACAGAAACATGGTACACACAAAACCATGACTGGGACATAAACATACCAGGATACACTATCTACAGGAAGGACGGGGAGGGTAAAAGAGGAGGAGGAGTAGCTCTTTACATAAGGGAGGAAATCAAAGCAACAGAACAAAATGGAAAACAAGGAGGAGAAGAAGCACTGTGGGTAAATTTGGAGACTGGCAATGGCACCACAATCCGCACAGGGGTTGTATAAAGACCACCTTCTCAGGGGGAGGAAATGGACAAGGAAATGATAGAAAGAATACTTAGAATGGCAGAAAAAGGGGAGATATTGCTGATGGGTGATCTGAATATGCCGGATGTTAACTGGAATGCAGTTGCAGCAGCCACTTCAAAGAATGGGGTTATTCTAGATGCCCTACAAGGGGCATGCCTTAGACAACTAGTATTGGAGCCCACTCGAGAGGGAGCAATCTTAGACCTGGTTCTCTCAAATGGAGATGAAGAGATGATCACAGATGTAGAAGTGGGTAGCCATCTGGGAACTAGCGACTATCGAACAGTATGGTTCACAATAACACAGCAATAGAGTCAAGCCATACAAAGGCAAAAGTACTGGACTTTAGGAGGCTGACTTTGCTAAATGGGTGAGTGCCTAAGGAATGCACTCTGCAAATGGGCAGGAAGGGAGGGTGGAAGAACAATGGGAATAATAAAACAGCCATCACAGAGGTAACAAGCCTTGTGTGAAGCAAATTAACAAAATGAAACAATGTAAGAAACCACTATGGTTCTCAAAGGAAGTGGCAGTGAAGGTTCAAGAGAAAAGAAAGTATTCAGGAAGTACAAGGAATCACAGAAGGAGCAGGACAGAAACTGTATCAGTTAAAGCAAAAGGAAGCTGGGAAGGCAGTCAGAACAGCAAAGGCCCAAACCGAGAAAAGATAGCCAACTCAGTTAAGAAGGAGATAAAACCTTTTATAGGTACATCAGGGAGTGAAGGAAGACCAAGGGAGGGATAGTGAGGCTTAATAAAGGGGAAGGGGTGGGCAGAGGGTGACTGTGAAAAGGCAGAGATACTAAACAAATATTTTTGCTCAGTATTCACAAATGAAGAGGGGGAGGTACCTAAACCAAACAATAGAAACACTCTGGATACAGGAGTTGATACCAGCCCATTTACAGAAGAAAGGGTTCTGAAAGAACTCTTAAAACTGAAGGTGGACAAAGCAATGGGGCCTGATGGGATTCATCCCAGAATTCTAAAAGAACTAAGGGTAGAACTAGTGACACCACTGACTACCCTCTTTAACAAATCATGGGAGGATGGGGTGGTACCTGAGGACTGGAGGAGGGCAGATGTGATTCCCTTCACAAAGTGGGAGCAAGGCAGAAGCATAAAATTACAGACCTGTTAGTTTAACCTCGGTGGTAGGGAAAATGATGGAATCACTTGAAGGAAAGAATTGTTGAGTATCTAGAGGCCAGAGGGCTCAGGACCCAAGGCAGCATGGATTCACAGTGGGAAGGTCATGCCAGACAAATCTGATAGATTTCTTTGACTGGGTGACCAAAGTAGTAGATCAGGGAGGGCTTGTGACATGGCCTACCTAGACTTTAGCAAGGCATTTGACACAGTCCCACACAAAGATTAATATACAAGTTAGCCAGCCTGGGAGTGGGTCCCAAGATGACAGCCTGGGGAAAGAATTGGCTGGAGAATAGGACATAGAGAGTAATAGTAAATGGAGTCCACTCTGAAGAAAGGGGTCTAGTGGGTACCACAGGGTTCAGTAGTAGATCGTCCTCTCAATGTCTCTCTGAGCGACATTGGAAGAGGGACTGGAAGAAAAGTATGTCTGTTTGCAGATGACACAAAGATCTGCAACAGAGTTGATGCTCAAGGTGGGTGGAAAGGATGAGAAGGAATTGGCAAGGTTAGAGGAATGGTCAGATGTATGGCAGCTTAGATTCAATGCTAAGAAGTGCAAGGTAATGCACCTGGGAAACAAAAACCCAGGGAAGAGTACACAATGGGGGGTGAGATACTAACAACAACAAAAATAGAAAGGGACCTGGGGTAGTCATATCAGATGACCTAAAGGTGGGAAAGCAATGTGAGAGGGCAGCAAGGAGGGCTGGGGGGATACTGGGATGCATAGGGAGAGGCATCACCAGTAGAAAACAGGAAGTTATTATCCCTCTGTACAGACAGTTGGTGAGACCCCATCTGGAGTACTGCATGCAGTTCTGGAGACCCAGTCTCTGCAAGGACATAGACAGGATGGAGGCTGTCCAGAGGAGGGCAACTAAAATGGTGCAGGGTCTGCACTGGAAGACATATGAAGAGAGACTTAAGGAGCTGAATATGTATAGCCTCGAGGAAAGGAGGGAGAGGGGGGACATGATAGAAACTTTCAAGTATCTCAAGGGAATCAACAAAGTCCAAGAGGGTAGCATCTTCCAAAAAAAGAGGTGTGCAAGAACAAGGGGGCACAATTTGAAGATAGAAGGGGGGGCTCAGAGGTAATTTAAGGAAGTATTTTTTCACAGAGAGGGTTGTGGATGCATGGAACAGACTTCTGGAGGAGGTTGTGGAGTCAAAAACAGTGGTGGAATTCAAGCATGCATGGGACAGTCATAAGGCAATTCTAGGGGGTGGGGGTAGGAAGAAGTAGGCTGCTGGTTAACTAGGATCTGCAGCTTATCCAATAGGTAGGGAAATGGGCAGACTGGGTGGGCCAAGCGGTCCTTATCTGCCATCAAAATCTATGTTTCTATGATGTTATTGTCAATGTGTTTGTTTTCTTGTATTGTGTAATTGTCAGAGTTGAACCTGAAAAGGACTCTCGGTCTAGTGCTCCTACCCGGTTAACAAATTAAATAAAGAAATATAAATAAATACAGTAAAATGCAACTTCTGAATTATTACCACCCTTAATTACAGGTGCTGGAACCCATAGGCAGCAGCAGCACCCCTACTTTTTCCCAGGAGCATTCAAAGTGCTCCTTTAATGCATGCAATGCCACAAATGAAGCAATCAAGGTCTCTGTCAGAATGACTACAACCCACCTCCACTTTCACCCCCACACCTACTATTCCCTATGTTTAGTGCATGTACCCATGCATTTAATTCTTTGTCTTCTGGTCTCTCAGTCTCAAGAATTTACATAATCTGGGCATCTTTCAGATGCACCAACATGACTCTAAAATGTATACACCTCTGTTTACATGATAGAACACACAACTAGAATAATTTAACGCACAATATTTTCATTGCAAGAAGTAAAGTTAATGGAGCATAAACAGTTCAGGTTATTCCTGGACTGCTGTCTGGTGTGTTTCCATAGTGCTGCGGCACAGTTTCAAGTGGTTGTGTTTATCTGGCACTTCCCCTTCCCCAGCCACATAAACAATCCTATTTTGGGAGCACTTGTTTTTCTTCCTCAACTGCGGAAGTGACGGCCACTGTGCACAGCATGGCAGCACCAAATCAGACAGTGCATATGCGAGTATCACATCTTCACAGTTCTTTCAGCACCACCATCCTGTCCAGGGCACACCCCGGTGGTGCTTATAACAGCTTGGTGCAGCCGTATCGGCTCTGACCAGTGTTTATTTATTTAGTGACAAATGTGAATTACACCACACATGTATCTTTGTGGTTCCATGTAATGACTACTGAAATCAATAAACAATGAAGTGTAATACAAATCATGAAGCTAAGTCCAGGACTCCTTGATTCAAAAAGAATTATGAACCACAATACCCCAGAAAGCAAAAACTCAGAAACCAACCTATTTGGTGGGATTAGCTTGGGGCTGGTTATTTGAATTGGATACCTATATCTGTTAATTTCAAACCTATTTTGAAGTGTTGTTAGTGAAGCTGATTAAAATAGAGACCTGTTTCCTTTGGCAGCAAACATATTTTGGGGGCTTTGAGTTGAATTTTGATTCCTTTTTGCTGACTCCGCTAGCTGCAAAGGTTAGTGCATAGTGGGGGAAGGGTGTTAATGGTCTGGCCAGGTCTCACTCAGCTAATTGACTGGAGGCAGAGCTGAATCAGGTTTGTGGTGTTAGTTGCTTTGTCTTCTCAGAAGGAACTGGAAGGGGACAGGATCAGTTGTGTTCCAGGACAGTAGCTGCCGCTTGTTGTTTTTACAGGATTTCTTGTGGATTTTACTTGCTAGAAGGTTATTTCTTTTCTTTCTTTCTTCTAAGGGGCTAGCAGGGTATTGTTTTGGGGGCTGTTGGAAGTTTGAAAACTGGTTTGGTGGCTGTAAGTGGGCTCATTTGCTGGATGTTTCACTGTATAACAGGCTGCGCTGGTGGAGGCCTATTTCTTCTGACTTAAAACCTATTTGGTGGGATTTGCTTGGGGCTGGTTCTTTGGCTGCTGGGCTTGGAGGGGCAGACACAGGGCTGATACACTCTATCGAGAGTCAGGTGTAGGCCCAAGGCCCACCTCCCCCACCCCTCCTCCCAGAGCTCTGCTAATTTATAGGGAACACCTACCCTGCAATTGGAGGAAAAGGCATCAGGTGCTGCTCATGTAGTTCTAGCCACTGGGGGTTGGATTTAAAGGCTGGGAGAGAGGAGCTTAAGGAGTTGTTCATGTCCCTTATAAGTTTACTGTGTTGTACTGCACCTAGTAACAGGTTTACCGGTTTACTGTGGGACTGTATCTAGGATTAGTGGGTGACCTGATTAGGCAGTAGGGGACTATCTTGGACTAGCGGGGAACCTGGTGGCTCACCCTAGGAAACCTACTTGGAGGGGGATGGGACCACACGTCATTAGGGCCGGCATCTTTGGAAGGGTGGTGGGGTGCACAGGGTGTGGCGCAGCCATGATACTGGACTGGGCTTGGAAGTTCAGTGGTTGCCTAGTGTGCTACCAGCTGGCACAGCTTAGGGAGGAGGTTGCAGGGATTAGGAGACAGCTGGGGAAGGGGGGAGGTATGGTTGGAGAAGCTGGCAGGGGATCTCCCACGGGGTTGCACCAAGCACTAGGGGTGGGGGCATAGGAAAAGGAGTGCAGGAGAATACTCGGGGGTCACATAGGGACCCTGGCAGAGGGGGCCCAAAAGGAGGACTCCACCAAGGAAGCAGGCAGGCAGGTAACTGGGGACCCTCACAAATGGGGGCCAGAGGGACAACATTCTCAGGGAAGTAGGCAGATGGCTGGGGCTGGACAGAAGGAAGCAAGGCAGGGATGTGGCTCAGACCTTATGCTCAGTAACCACTTCAGTTCCCTTCTTCTGCTTGAGGATGAGGGGGGTGATGTAGCCATGACGGGGTGGTTAGAGATGGAAAGGGAGTGGGGGCAGGGGGGCAATGGATAGCAGAAGGAAAAGGGTGGAACCTGGAATGAAGGAAAATGGGGGGAGCAGTGAATCAGAGCAGGAGGGGCAGGGGGAAGAGGGAGGAAAGTGTAAGGAGAAGGACCAGTTGGGAGGAAAGGGCAAGGAGAAGGACCAGAAGTATAAGGAGGATACAGTAAAGGAAGCTGAAGGTTTAGGCCAGGGGAGCACGACAAGCAAGGAGGGACTAAACAGAGACAGGAAGGAAGGGAGGACGAGCCAGGCTAGTTTAGTAGATGAGGGAGAAGGACCAGTCACGAACAGCGAGGGGGGAGTTAGCGAGGTACAGAAGGACACTCAGGAGGAGGAGAGGCATAGGATCAGAGGAGAGGGGGTGGCCAGGGTAAATAAGGAGGGGGCGGCATGTGACACCCAGATAGGGGGAGGAACAAGGAGCAGGCTGGGTGGAGGGGCCAGTAGAAAGGATGAGGGACATGGAGGGGGAATGGAGGAAAAGGAGTGGTCAGAGTGCTCCTGTTGGGAGATTCTATGATCAGGGGTATCAAATGGGATAGGAAGGGAGAAGCCTGGCCAGTTAGAACAAAATGCTTCCCTGGATTAACAGTGCACAGGGCCAAGCACAAGTTATATCAGCTGGCAAAGGATTGTGGGGGTTCCCCAGACATACTGGTCCACCTGGGTACAAATCACATTGAGAGAAATAGTGAGCTAGAGATACAGGCAAGATTCAGGGAGCTTGCCAGGGTCTGTCATGACATAGGATGCACAGTTTCCTTCTCAGAAATCCTGCCGGTGCCAAGGGCTAGTGGGGAACACAAAAGGAAGATTAGGGAGATAAATCAGTGGCTCAGGGAGTGGTGTGAGGCCAGAGGGTATGGGTTGATGGGGGATTGGGGGGAGACCTGGGAGAATAAGGAGCTGTATGTTATAGATAGGCTCCATCTCAATTTGAGGGAGGGAACTTTAAATTGAAAATAGAGGGGTTCATTGGTGAAAAGTGGGGTTTAAACTTGTGAAGGGGAAGGGATGGGAGAAAAGGCTGTCGAGGGTGTGCCGATAAAGGAGGGACTCTGTCTCCACCCCCCTGGGGAGCTGGAGGAATGCGGGAAAAGGTTGACTGGTAAAGTGCAGACCAGGGGAAAACAGAATCCCCATGGGAACATGAGCAGGGGAAATGTAAGTATAGGGAAAGGGTGGAAGGTAGTCCTGCTAAATGCCAGGATCTTGGGCAATAAAATGCCTGAGCTCCAGGTGATGCTAACGGAGGGAGCGGTGGATGTGGCTGCAGTCACTGAGACCTGGGCCACCGCAGGACACGACTGGGACCTGAACCTGGAAGGTTACACTATGTTCACTAAGGACGGGGGGAGGAAGGGAGGAGGGGTAGCAATGATAGTCAAAAACTGCATTGGCATAGGGGGAGTAGAAGAGGCAGAGGGAACCGTGGAGGCGATTTGAGTCACCTTGATAACAAGGGGGGGCAAGAGAGTAAAAATAGGAGTGGTGTATAGACCCCCTGCACTGGCTGAGGAGCTGGAGGAGAGTCTGGTGGCAGATGTTGGGAGACATTGCAGACTGGGCAGGGAAGGGTGGTGGTGTTGGGGGACCTAAACATGCCAGGAACAGACTGGGAGACTATGACATCCTCGTGAACAGGGAACAGAGGTTGTTGGATGTCTTTCAAGACGCTGCTCCAACTCAGCAGGTGGGGAACCGACCGGGAGGCACGGGTACTGGATGTGGTCCTGGCAGACAGTGACCAGATTGGGGGCCTGGAGGTAAGGGACCCGTTGGCGGGGAGTAACCATGCCACGGTCTGGTTCTGCCTGGACCTAGGAGGGGTAGAAGGCTGCACAAAGACGGAGGTAACTGACTTCAGGGGGGTGGATTTTAAGGAAATGGGAAGGATCCTTACGGAACATTTGGATGGGATTGGGTCAGACATTGACGCTGATAGTAGGTGGGAAATCATCAGGAGAGGGGTGCAGGATGCTACCAGCACCTGTGCAAGACTAAGATGACAATGCGGTAGGGCCTGAAAACCCTGCTGGTGGACCAGGGAGGTCCAGGAGGTGGTGCGGGGAAAGAAGGTAGCCTATAGGCAATTCAAGTGATCAAGGAGTGAAAGGGATCGAGGGGAGTACGAGCTGATGGCTAGAAGGGCCACTAGGGTGGTGAGGGCGGCTAATGCAAGGAAGGAGCAGAACCTGGCCAAGGAAATTAGGAGAGGGAACAAGGAGTTCTTTAGATACACTGGGGAAAAATGAAGGGGGAAGGGGCAGATTAGCAGGATTAAAACAGGGGAGAGATGGGCACAAGACCCGGGGGAGCAGGCTGAGGTACTAAATGAGTACTTCACCTCAGTTTTCACCAAGGAAAATGGAGGTGCTGCATCATACATGGTAGGAGACAGTGATACTGAGGAAAGGGGGACCCTTACTGATCGGCGGGTCTGGGGAGAGGGGGAGGCATCACTGGCAGGAAGAGGAAAGGCTAAGCAAGGAGGAGAGGTAGCGGAAGTGGAAATCACAGCAGAGAGAGTGAGGGAAGCCCTCAGGTCCCTTAAAATGGAGAAAGCACCGGGGCCAGATAAATTACATCCCAGATTGCTGAAGGAACTTGTGGATGTCCTGGCAAAATCCCTGGCGGAGCTTTTCACCATCTCTCTGAGGACAGGGTGGGTGCCCCAGGACTGGAAGGTGGCGCATATAGTGCCTATCCACAAGGGGGGATCAAGGGATGTGGCAGGGAACTACAGGCCTGTCAGCCTGATATCGGTGGTGGGCAAGGTGATGGAGGGCATTGTCAAGGAGAGGCTGGGGGGGACCTGGAAAAGTCAGGGTGCCTGGACGATAGACAACATGGATTCTTCCTTGGGAAATCATGTCAGACAAACCTTGTGGAGTTCTATGACTGTGTGACGAGTGCCTTAGACCTGGGTAGACCAGTGGACATCCTCTTTCTAGACTTCAGCAAGGCATTTGACTCTGTTCCTCACGTGGGCCTGTTGGATAAGCTTGGAGAAATGGGGGTGGGGAACCAGATGATCAGATGGATAGGCTATTTGCTCCAGGACCAGACCCAGAGGGTCGTAGTTGGCGGGATAGTCTCATCCCCAAGGAGGGTCATTAGTGGGGTCCCACAGGGATCAGTCCTTGGGCCCCTTATGTTCAACGCCTATGTCTCTGACATAAGGACAGGTATCAGGAGTGAGAGGAGTCTCTTTGCGGATGACTCAAAACTGGGGGTGGTGGTGGTTGGGGAGGAGGGGAGGGTGGCCCTACAGGGGGACCTGGAGGCTCTGGAAAGGTGGTCTAGAAAGTGGAAGCTGAGGTTCAATGCAGGGAAATGCAAGGTACTGCACCTGGGGGCCAGAAACCCGGGCCAAGTGTACACGCTGGAGGGGCAAATGCTACAAGTCTGGATGGCTGAGAGGGACCTGGGGGTGGTGGTGGATGTCAAGATGAACAACTCAGACACTTATAGGAGGGCAGCAGCCAAGGCCAACAGGATGCTGGGATGCATCGCTAGGGGGATTACCTCCAGAAGGAGGGAAGTGATACTCCCTCTGTATAACTGCTTGGTGAGGCCGCACCTCGAGTACTGCATGCAGTTTTGGAGGCCACACTTAAAGAGGGACATTAAACTCCTGGAGAGGGTCCAGAGAAGGGCAACCAAAATGATTTGGGGCTTGGGGGACAGGACCTATCAGGAGAGGCTTGAAGAGCTAAATATGTACACATTGGAAGAGAGAAGGGACCGGGGGGACATGATAGAGGTCTTCAGGTACATGAAGGGGTAAATAGGGGAGGAACAGTCAGGGTGCTTCGAAGGAAGGAGGAGGGGGCCACTAGAGGGCATGGGTGGAAGCTGGAGGGGGGAAGATTCAGGGAGAAAGGAGGAGGTGCTACTTCACTGAGAGGGTGGTGGAGCCATGGAATGTGCTGCCTAGGGGCAGGCAAGCAGAAACAGTGGAGGGGTTCAAGAGGGGGTGGGACAGCTACAGGGGAAGGGTTCTGGAAGCAAAATCCAATGCAGCGAGAATATCCAGAACTGGGAAGGGAGAAGCCAGAGAAGGCGAGGGGGGCAGCAAGGTCAGCTCCCAGGGTGGGGGCTGACTAAACGAGCAGACACGAAAGACCATTAGGCCTATTCTGCTGGCATTTTAGTATGTTAGTATGTAACATATACCCCCAAAATGAAGTGCAGCAAGTGTCAGGAAACCACAATGTGCAAAGCATTAACACAAACTCAGCTTTATCTGAAACCAAGCAGCAGCATTTCTCATCTATTAAATACCTCTGCAGCAACCTCTGTTCCCAGCATGTTGCTTGCCTACAGCAAAGAAACCAGTTCTGCACAGTAATCATGCTTTTTGTGCAGCTTCTTGTTCCACTGCCCAGTAACATCTTAGACAGGAACCTGGAACACCAACACAGCTGTCACTACAAAAAACAATCAGCTTCCATACTGGAACCGGTAAGCAGATTTCAAACCTAGTTTGGCCCCTATTGCTCTTTTTAGTATAGTGTGACAGCAAACATTTACAGTAAAGAGCAGAAATCACCTTCTAAAAGGAAAAAAAAATGAAAGTAATGTGAGTCTGAAAAGTCTTGTCCTAAAGTTCCATTGAGCAATTTCTATCTTAAGAATTTTACAATTGTGTTTGCTGCCTCACTTAAACTGTTCATTTTTAGCTCTGTTTACCAATTGACTGGTTTAGCTCTGCTGAACAATCCATTTTCAACTTTTTTGGACTCCATGGAGCTTTGTGACTGAAAGATTATAATTTGAAACAGAAATAAATAAAAAAAAATAAATAAATAACATCCAATTTCCAGGCAGTAAAATAGTACCACTCTACTTTTCCTTATTCTGCATTTCAGCAGTTTTTAGGTAACAACAAGCGTAGCTTGTAAGCACCTGTCATGCATACTCTTTTCTGAATTTTCGGTAAAGTTGAAGGAGACTTTAAACTTTACTGAAGGAATCAAGGGTAGAACTAGCAGAACCATTAGTAGAACTGTTGAATGAGTCTCTGAGCACAGCAGAGGTCCCAGAAGACTGGAGAAGGGCTCATGTAATCCCGCTCCACAAGAGTGGCACCAGGGAGGAGGCAAGGAACTACAGATCAGTCAGTCTTACCTCAGTAGTGGGCAAAATTATGGAGATACTCCTTAAGGAAAGGATAGTGAAACACCTGGAATCCATAGGAGCATAGAATCCAAGTCAGCATGGGCTTACAACAGGAAGATCCTGTCAAACTAATCTCATAGATTTCTTTGACTGGGTAACCAGAGTGGTGGACGATGGGGATGCAGTTGATGTTAGCTACCTTGACTTCAGCAAAGCTTTTGATACTGAGCTGGGTAGGCTCAGGGTAGGTATGAAGTTGGTCAGCTGGGTGGCAAACTGGTCAACAGGCAGAAATCAGAGAGTGGTGGTAAATGGTATACAGTCAGAAGAGATGCAGATCACAAGTGGGGTACCTCAGGGATCAGTCCTGGGGTCAATCCTCTTGAATATCTTCATCAGTGACATTGCAGATAGACTGGAGGGTAAGGTTTGCCTGTTTGCAGATGACACCAAGATCTGCAACAGAGTAGATGATCCAGATGGGGTGGATAGAATGAAAAGAGATCTGGACAAACTGGTGAAATGGTATAAAGAGTGGCAACCGGGGCTTAATGCAAAGAAGTGCAAGATCATGCACATAGGGAGGAGAAACCCTGAAGCTACCTATAGGTTGGGAGGGGAGTTGCTGGCAATCACAAGGGAAGAAAGAGATTTGTGCTTCATCATCACAGATGACCTGAAATCATCCAAGCAGACCACTAAAGCAGTAGGTAAGGCTAGAGGGATGTTGGGGTGTATTAGTAGGGGTATCACAAGTCATAAAAGGGAGGTAATAATCCCTCTTTACAAGACTCTGGTTAGGCCTCATCCAGAGTACTGCATGCAGTACTGGAGGCTGCACCTGCACAAGACATCAACAAAATGGAGGCAGTCCAGAGAAGGACAACTAAAATGGTGCAGGGACTGCATCAGAAAACATATGAGGACAGATTAACACAGTTCAATATGTATACCATAGAGCAAAGGAGGGAGAGAGGTGATATGATCGAAACATTCAAACATCTTAAGGGCATTAACAAGCTGAAAGAGTCTCACATGTTGCAATATAAGAAAAACAGCAGGACAAGAGGACACAGCATGAGATTAGAGGGAGGCCGATTAAGGGGTAATGTGAGGAAGTTCTTTTTCACAGAAAGGGTGATGGATGCATGGAATGGCCTACCTCAGAAGTGGATATGAATATAGTGCAGAGATTCAAACAGGCATGGGATAGGCATAAGGGAGCAATACAGATGAGTATGAATAAATAGGCTATTGACAGAGTAAAAGCCTATGGCACATTCATAAGGTAGAACAACTGGGCTGACTGGATGGGCCTTGCGGTCCTTATCTGCCATCAACTTCTATGTTTCTATGTTTCTATGTTTCTATGTTGCATGAGTGATTTGCCATGCATGAGTGACATGCCATGTGTCAGGATAGACAGAAAGCTCTGTCTACCCTGATGCTTGGTACATCCTTTATGCTCACTGTTACAAAGAGCTTTTATTACACCACAGACTTGCAGTGTCTTTTCTGTGGTGGCAACTTTAAAGGCTCTACAGCAAGGAAGAAAAACTGGAAACTAGGTGTGAGAGGTGCCACCACACCTCCACCTTTTGAAGATGCCAACCTGAAACCCACCCAAGCAGTCACAAACTCAAGTTATACTACTCCTTTGAAGCAGTTAAACTGTCTGCAGTAGCACCATTAGAAACCTTTTTACTGGACTAAAGAAAATGTCTTCATTCCCCAGCCCAAAGCGACAGCTAGCACAAATGTAATTCTTTCTCCTGATTCAACAGCCCACACAACACAAAGTTGTTTTTTTAATTCAGTATACTTTATTAAAATTTTTAACAAGAATACAAACATCACAACAAAATCAAAAAACAGAAGCAAAGCACAAACAAAAAAAAACAACAATCACAGACAGAAGAGTCTGAAGTGGAACACCCTGAGTACAAACCTCTCTCCTCCCAACAACCCACAACCCCCATCCACCCATCCCTTACCATCATCTGTGATCCTACTACATTCAAGGAGCCCAGGTGAGACAGAGGTAACTGAAAGTTCCCCCACTACAGGGGCAAGAAAATCTAGATATGGTCATACAGAGTCATTGGAGTATCCAAGAGTCAAAAGGGTATAAAGAGACTCCCAGGTTCGTGAACATTTCTAAGGTCTCTTCTGCATGGAAGCTATATGTTTTACCAGCATAAGGACCACTAAAATCTCCCAGTGCCATTCAACATAGGATGGAGGAGTAACCTCCTTCCAGTGTCAAAGAATGACAAGCTTGGTCACTGCAGAGACCAGAGACAAGTGAGTTTTTTGAATATTAGGTGTGCCAGATGGGGAAATGCTGAAGAGGCAACTCATGGAAGTGTAAAGCTCATCCAGACCCAAAAGAGGATTAAAGACTTGCTTGAGGGAGCCCCAGAAGGGCTGAATCCCACAACACTCCCATAACATGTGATGGAAGGAACCAATGGTCTCTTGGCAATGGGAATAAGGTGGAGAAAGTAATTTGTCCATCCTGTGTAATTTTTGAGGGGTGAAATATAGATTATGCAGAATGTTAAATTGGATGAACCTCAGCCGTTCTTACTTTATTAACTTGTATAGATTAAGCCAGGGGATGTTCCAATACACCTTATCCTCTGACAACTGGAGTATGTGTACTCAGTAATAACATACCCCAGTGGGTAAGTGTGGGTCTATGGACTGGAAATGCCAGTAAAAGTCTGACACTGAGTAAGATTGTACAGCTAGTTGAAGAAAGGAGTCAACCCCCTTCAATTGTGTTAGGCGCCAGGATTTAGGGCCCATAAAGGTTTCCACTGCACCTTTAACCTGCAAGAACTTACAAAATTCCTTATCAGCTAAATGAAAATGGGCCTGCAGGACCTGGAAAGTGAGGAGCCCATCATCCTGAAGAACATCAGTTAATTTACAAGTACTCAAAGGAGGACAGAAGGTAATCGGGATGGGACAATTAACTATTTTGAAATGCAGATTGTTAAACATGGATTGTGAGATTGAAAGTGTCCATGAGAAGGATAAATATGTTTGCAGCTGGGTCCAAGCTTTAAGAGACCACTCTAATGGAGTGGAACGAAGGGCCAGGGGGAGCTGGGAGGGCTTGAGATAAAGTAGGCTATCAAGGGAACACTCAGCTTAAGAGCTAAGGCACGATCAGTGTCCAGACAGAGGGGAGTATAAACCTGGGAACCAGTTTGAGCCACCTGAGTTCCCCACCAGAAAAACATGCTTGCGTGTTGGGCACTATAATATAGAAAAACCATGGGTAAGGACAAACCCCCATTTAATTAGGTACTGCTAACTTGGAGTATGCCCTGCTGATAGAAGCTGACTTCCACAGGAAAAAGTTGAAACTCTGCTGTAATCTAATAAACCATGATTTAGGAAGGTGGAAACCCATCATCCCCAATGGGTAGAGTAATCGGGGTAGTACATTTATTTTTATTATGCTAACTCTACCCCAGAGGAAGAGATGACCACCTCTCCAAATCAGACTTAACCATGTCAAGAAGCTTGGTCAGATTTTCTTTAATCATACTGGGAACTGAATGGGTGAGTTTAATCCCCAAATATGTTAAGACTCAAGGCTCCCAAGAAAGCCCCAATTACAAGCTATCCCTCTGATTCACCAGATTATTCAGGGGGAAACCTTTTCTTGGAAATGTTTAGTTTATAAATAGATATTTCAGAAAACTTAGAAATCTCTTGAAATAAAGAGGGAATAGAAACAACTGGATCCTCCAAGTGTAACAATAGGTCATTGGCATAAGCTGATAAGACATACTGCTGACCTGCAGCTGGGATCCCTTTAAGGTCACCCAAATTGCATAGGCAATGGATCAGGGACTCCAGATAGAAGTTGAATAAAAGGGGAGACAGGGGGTAACCCTGCCAGGTACCCCACTGTAAAGGAAAAGGGGGATGAGAGGTGGCCATTGTACCAAATATGGGCTAATGGGGAATCATAAAATTTGGACCCACTTAATAAAAGTGGAGGGGACGCTAAATCTAAGCAAAGTGGCTAACAAAGATTTCCAAGAAACAGGATCAAAAGCTTTTTCAGCATCCAGGAAGACTAAAACTGCAGGGGTTCTGCTCTCACTGGACATGGAAATTAAATATTGGGGTTTTCTAAGATGATCACTGGAAAATCTTCAGGGCATGAAACCAACTTGCTCAGGTCCTATCACAGAGTCCATAACAGGGGTGAGTCGCATGGGCAGAAATTTGGAAAGGATTTTAATGTCTGAATTTAACAGGAATATAGGCCAATAACCGTCCATCAGTAAGGGATCTCTAACAGGCTTAGGGATAAGGGTTAAAAAAGCCTCCAAAAAAGATTAGTCACTAATACCCTTCTCAAATGAGAAATTATAAACCTTCGCTAGTAAGGGAGCAACCTCGGAAATTCAGGCCATGTAAAAATTGTTGGTCAGCCTGTCAGGATCTGGTGCCTTGTTCTGTGGCAACTGCTGAATGGCACTCTCGACCTCAGCCATGGTAATAGAGGCTCCCAATGAGATCACCGATGCTGGTAGCAAAAAAGAAAGGGTGACAGAATCTAAGAATGCCATAATAGCTTCAGTGGAGGGATCAGAGGTTGGGTCCACAGAATATAAAGATGTATAATAATTACGAAAAATAATCTTTTTGGAGCAGTAATGACTTGGGCATCTGGGTGAGGCTGTATTCCACGAATGAGCTTAGATATTTTGGCTTGTTGCAACTGAAGAGTCAAGAGCTTCCCAGCCTTCTCCCCAGTATCTAAATATTTCATCTTGTTGCGGTGGAGAGCTTATTTAACTTTCTGGGCCAATACCTCTATATATTGAGCTCTAAGAAAATTGAATTTAAGTCATTCCTCCGCCGTTGAGGTGTGGGACAGAGAACTCTCAAGCTGACGAATATCTCAAAGAAGGAGATCCAATTTAGCTTTACCGGCCTTAGCTCGAAAAGTGGAGAGTCAAATACACTCTCCCTGGAGTGAGCATTTAAGAGCCACCCGTAGAATATCTATCTGGCCCATTGAATCCTAATTTTTCTTCAAAAAGAAAGAACTAAACTTTTGAATATGGGAAAGGGAGTAGGGGGTCTGTAAAGGTTACATATTAAGGTGCCATAAAGTATCTTGGTCAGGGTCAGCACTAAAAGAATAACAGACACCCACAGTGGTCTGGTCAGAAAGGACCATTGGATAAATCTCTGCAGCCAGTACACCAGGCAAACAGAGTGAGCTGACCAAGAGAAATATCAATCCTTGAAAAGGTCATGTGGGGAGGGGAATAAAAAGAAAATTGCTGGGCTTAGGGGTTAAGGACCTGCCAAATATCCACCAAACTAACTCCATGCATGAGTTCATAAAATGCTCGTTGAGCTGGGGAAAGACTAACAGATCTAGCATCCGATCGATCTAGGTCAGATGGGTACATAATATTTCAGTCCCCCCCCCAACAATATCAGAGAGGAAGAACAGGAGGCAAGGAGTGAAACAAATTGGGTAAAGAACCAGGAAGGCTCAGTGTTCGGACTATATATGGATCCGATGACTATGGGGTGTATGCCAGTCATTCCCTGAATAATATTGTAATACCCTGCCAGGTCCCAAAGCTCCTGAATGAGCTGAAATGGTATGGATCTTGCAATCAGGATTATGACCCCCCCCCCTTATTTGGAAGAGATGCCCTCCCCAAATACCTGACCTACCCACTCCCTTCTAAAGAAGCTAATCTCCTCTCACAGGAGATGAAATTCTTATAGGCAGGCCACACCTGCACCAAGTTGCTTATGGTGACACAGCATCATGGCATGTTTCCAACTGTCCTGAGTTCCTTTCACATTCCAACTAACAAAGGTAAATGGTCCACTCATAATACTTGCATAATATAAAATATGACTATGGAATCAAGGGGGACCACACCCTGTCCCACAAACAAAACAAAAATAAAAAGGGCAAGATCACAGACGAGAGCACCCAGATATGCTTGCCAACACCCCACTACCTTCTGAAAAACAACACCCCCATAAAAACCAAAACAGAAACTTGGCGAAGAACCCTAACAAACAACAAGAACCAACAACTACCCCCAGTCCTCATGACCAATCCTCCAACATAAACCCACCCATGATGATTAAACACTCTTACTAACCAAGACTCCCCCCACACACTATTAGGATAAAGCAAATTATGAAAGGGAATTAATCAACTCCATTGATAGTTTAATATAAATAACAGGAGGCCATAGTGGCCTACATGGTACTAGTCCCAAAAAGAAACAGCGGGCTACATATTCAAAAGAGATGAGTGGTGCATCTCAGAAAAAAATTGAGATGAGCTGCCCATCTCAACAGATTCTCCAAACTTCCATATTCAAAGGTGGGAGATGGGCTGCCCAAATCGAGATGGGCTGCAGCACAAAGTTAATGTATGCAGCCCAAGTTGAGGTGGCATGCCCATGAATATCCCGCACATTGGGATATTCAGTAGAGCTGGGCTGCCCAAGTGCAGGGGATGAGCAGCGCAAAGTTAGGCATGTAAAAAGCATGCTTAACTGCTGGCCACCAACAGGCAGGCTGTGTTACTGAACACAGCAGCACAGTAGCCTGCCAGCCCCTGCAGCCCAGTGGCATGCCCCGCACCCAGCCCCATGGTTCCTGATGCCAGGTAGACAACAACCCTGTAGCCCAAAGATCTGGATCCCTCCTGTTCAAAATGCTAGTCTGTACACACCTCCATAGCCCAAAGTGCAGGAGACCCCCCCACCACCTCCCATTTCCTGATGACAGGTATGAGACCCTATAGACCAAAGTGCAGTAGACCCCCACCCCATCCCCTAACCACGATTGCCAAAACACACATCCACCCATGTCCATAATCCATCATCATACCATACTGACAGTGTGAACATTTCCATAGTGTAGAGGACCCCCACCCCTGTAAAGCAAGCGGGAGCCTTCTTGGTCGAGAGGGCAACCGAGCAGCCTTCCCCCACAGCTGACGGACTCTTCCCAAGCCCCACGCTGATCACCCCCTGCAAAAGGCATGGAATTCAAGCTGAAAAATCTGTACAGAGATAAACCTGCTCCCCGGGAGCCTTCTGGGTCGAGAGGGCAATAGAGCAGCCCTCCCCCACAGCCAATGGACTCTTCCCAAGCCCCATGCTGATCGTCCCCTGCAAAAGGCACAGAATTCAAACCGAAAAAATCTGTACAGAGACAAACCTGCTCCCCAGGAGCCTTCTGGGTCAAGAGGGAAACCGTGCAGCCCTCCCCCACAGCTGACGGACTCTTTCCAAGCCCCATGCTGATCACCCCCTGCAAAAGGTGTGGAATTCAAACCGAAAAATCTGCACAGGTAAAGGAGACCAGGACGAGCGAGGAGTGCAAACAGCAGAGTGCCATTTTTACTGAAAGACTTAAACTTTATTTTCAGTCGCCACACGAGTGCTGATTGTTTTTTTCCCTCAATTTTTCTCCCTGTATACTTGTGAATTGTAAGGAAGTAGCAGAGCACCTTAATAGTGAAACATTGAATGCCATAGTAAGCTTGTTCTGTGACCATGACCTTTATTTTAAACTAAATCAGTGAAACTTGTAGTGCCAGAGAAAATATTTTTCCTGATTACCCAAGTTGCTAAACATCTACTGCCTTTGCACCTTTTAACCTTACAAACCCCAGTGCCTGCAAAAACTGCTTTGTCTCCACCTGAGCCCTCTTTGTTTAGAAAGTCCTATAATGAGCTTAACCAGGGTTGGGCTAAAATAACCTTAACTGCATTGAATATGCGATCCCCACCCCCAATGCTCCTTTAGTCTGCTGCTTTGTGTAGGATCTGTATAAAAGCCTCACCTTTTTCCTCCTTCTCTGCAGAGACAAACCTGTTCCTTGGGAGACTTCTGGGTTGAGAGGGCAACTGAGCAGCCCTCCCCCACAGCTGACAGACTCTTCCCAAGCCCCACGCTGATCGCCCCCTCAAAAGGCGCAGAATTCAAACCGAAAAATCTGCACAGGTAAAGGAGTCCAGGATGAGCGAGGAGTGCAAACAGCAGAGTGAGGACCCCACCAATGCTACCCATCGGCTACCCTGCCGCCCCCACCACCACCCTTGGTCATCACTCCTTTTTGTAGGGGTAAAGCACCTGACTGAAATTAACCTATCAGGTGACTTTTTCATTTGCAGGTTATCACAGCTGTCCATTAGTGGCCGCTATAACAAAAGGAGCTTCTCGCTACCGTGCCCAATACAAAACTCCAATACCCCCTCTAGTGGCGTTTAGCCATCACTACACCTGCTTTCTCTAATCCCGACCTTTTTGCACCACCTGCAAATTACTGTGCAACTCGGGAAGTATCTCTGTCTCTCCCTACCAAATTGCCTGCTACCCACGAAACTGCCAGTTGTATCATAAACTAAGTAGTCAGAAATTAATTTATAATACCAAGCATGCTGCTGGGCATACTTCTGGGGAGTGGCTATATCTTTCTTAAACTATATACAGACCACCTAATGTTAAACTCCGAGGTGAATTATAGTCTGCCACCTGGCCTCATACTAACTCATTATCCCTGTGTCTATCCTCAATTAAGCCACTACCCTAGCCTGCTTATTCTGAATAGTATCAGGAATAATGGGCGTTGCTACGCCTGTGCAATACTCCTCAAATTAAACAAACACCTATGTTTACAGTGCCCATCCAAGGCGTTCCAGAAGGTAAGGTTTCTCCTAAAGCTCCTGCTAGCAGGGGATATTGAAACAAACCCAGGCCCGCCCTGCACAAATATCCCAAATGTAACTCCCTTTCTGCCCTGTTGGACCAACACTAAAGGTCTGAAACTGGTGCATATCAATATTAATAGTCTCAGACCTAAACTGCAAGAGCTAGAAGCCTGAGTGGACCTACACTCCCCTGACGTATTAGCCATCTCTGAAACATGGCTCAAACCCATGATCTTAGCACACGAGATTAGGATCCCTGGATTCAAAACCTTTCAAAAAGATAGAATAGGAAAAAAGGGTGGAGGGGTTATCATATATACTAAGGAATCACCAATGGTGTCCTTAGCAGAGATTCCAGCAAAGGAGGATGAGGGCTGTGAAACACTATTTGTAAAAGTACTACAGGGGGGTACAAAGTCACTACTAATAGGATGTGTTTACCACCCTCCTAAGATTTCGACGGAAGCACTAAAGGCCCTTACTAAGCTTATCCCTGGCCTGCCTCCCCATGAGAAAATAATCATGGATGACTTTAATCTCCCTTGGGGCCCCTCAACTAAGACTGACATTAAGTCCAGCTTGCTAGAGGCCAAGCTTACCCAACTGATCCATGAACCAACAAGACTGAATTCTGAATCTGGAAACCACACCACCCTTGATTGGCTACTGGTGTCTAACCCCAATAGATTCAAGCTGGCCGGTACTTTTGCCGACTTCTTAAGTGACCACGCCCCCATCTTTGGTATATGGAAAAATGACTATCCAACTCCACCTCCCCGTACCTTTCTGGCACACGACTACTCCAATTTAATGCTACGTCCTTCTGGGATACCCTGTCGGGAATTGACTGGGCTCAAATTAATCTTGCCCCCAGCCTGGACTCTGCCCTGGCCTTTTTCACCAAGAATTTCCTCTCGGCCGCCAACAAACACACCCCTCTAAAACAAATGAGAGTCAAAGGACAACAGTCTAGGTGGCTGACATGTGAGCTAAAAAAAACTAATGAGGGAAAGGGACAGGGCCTGGGACAGGTACAAGTCCACTAATTTAACCAATGACTGGGTCCATTACCGAATGCTCAGAAACTCATGTAAAAAAGATTAAACAGGCCAAGCGACAGTACCTTAAGAACCTACAAACAAAAAATCTCTCTAACCCCAAGAAATTCTGGTCGAAAATAAACGTGCTTCCGAAAGGCCACCACACGCAAAATGCCTGTGACATTGTTGTGGGAGATGTCCATCATGCGAACTTACAAGATGCTGCAAATGCCTTTAATGAATTCCTCACTGACCTTGGCAAGTACAGGGTTCATCCCTGCGGCCCAAAACAGCCATCTTCGGATGACTCGTTGAATCTCCCCTCATCACCTTATTTTCACCTTAGGTTAACATCAAAAACTGAGGTCCTAAAGCTCATTAGGAGCATTAAGACAAATGGTTCTCCAGGCTATGACAAGGTTGAACCCAGGTTACTTAGACTGGCTGACCAAGAAATTTCCGCGCCAGTCATGTGGTTGTTCAATAGGTCGCTGATGGAAGGCAAAGTCCCCTCAGCTTGGAAAACAGCTTTGGTTACCCCGATCCCTAAGGGAGGATCCAGTAAGCTAGTTGAAAACTATAGACTGATTTCTATTCTCTGCACACTAAATAAAATGCTTGAGAGAATTGTACACCAACAAGTCCAGGCATATGCTGAACAACATAACCTCCTCACTCCACGACAACATGGATTCAGAAAACAACATGCCCTGGTGAGTCTAACATCCAACATCCTTGCTGCCCAAGACAAAGGCCAACTTACTGGTGCAGTCTTCATAGGCCTTACCAAGGCCTTTGATCTAGTAGACCATAAATTGCTCATCCAGCAGCTTAGCTCTCTCGGACTGGACAACCACTCAACACAGTAGTTTAAAGATTACTTGCAAAACAGATCTCAGATAATCAGATGGCAGGGGTGGAGTCAGGCAAGCGCTCCATTGCTGAGGGTGTCCCCCAAGGTTCAATACTGGGGCCCCTTCTATTCTTCCTGTTTATCAACAACCTACCAAAGCACTGCGGCGGAGTGAAAGTGACCCTCTATGCGGATGATGCAGTACTATACGGATCTGCTTCAAATGCTGTACAGCTAAACCAATTCCTGAACCACGATCTCTCCCTACTGGAAACCTGGTTCCTGACAAATAGGCTAGTCCTAAATGAGAAAAAAAACAAAGCCGTCTTATTCGGACCCAGTAAATTGGGCCCCCGACAGAACATGTCTACTATTCCCTTATCTGTCCAGTGGCCATCCAATTGAGGTGGTGGATTGCATCAAATACCTGGGAGTCTGTATCGATCAAGACTGCTCTTTCAAGGTTCATGTTGAACAATTAACCAAGGCGCTAAATCAAAAGCTTGGGCTCATGTACTGTCTAACCCCTTTTCTCACTCAGGCATTCAGGCTAAAGATAGCCACGGGCATGCTCCTGCCCACCTTATTTTATGGTGCCCCAGTGCTACATTCAATGCAAAACACAGAGATGCGAAAGCTAGGAAAATTGTACCACAGAATAGGACGCTTTGCGCTGGGAGCTCAGCCACTAGAACACCACTGTAATATACTCGACTCACTGAATTGGCCCTCCCTGGAGGGCAGACTGGCTTAAACTTTCCTATGCTTGGCTTTCAAGCTTCTACAAACGGATGCTCCCCCCAGCCTGAGTCATACCTTAGTACTCAAGCAGCCTAAAAGAACACTTAGATCCTTGTGTCGTCAACTCCTCCATGTCCCAAAAGTCCGAACAAGCCAAGGTCTTCGGTCATTCGAAAATTACATCCCGTCTCTATGGAATGGCCTACCTAGCAATCTTCAAGACTGCAGCTCCTTTGGGGGTTTTAAAAAAGGCCTAAAGACATACCTTCTAGAGCTAAGCCTCTGTGCATGCCACCGCTGAGGACAGAAAACAGCACTCCACCTCTGATACTAAAAACCTGCCGCCTAACAGGTTGGTATCCTATTTCAATTGAATCTTATCACTTCTGAAACACTTGAAATTGTAACCCGTAAAACTGACCTGATAAAATAACCTTATGTAACTGCCACTCTTGTGAAACTAGTGTTTGCCCCATGTTATTCTAAACTTTACCTAACCTGCCTGTGATTGTACTGTATGTTCTGATTTTAATGTCTGTATATGCGCACGTTCCCTTGAATTGTTCCTACTTCTTATTGTACTGTTGACTGTAATTAACCCCTGGGTCGCCACTGAAAAAGGGACCATTACGGTCTCAGTGGGCCTACCCGGTCACCAAAATTTAAATAAATAAATAAAAATATGTACAGTAGGAGTTTGCAGTCCCAATCAGTCGGTGACTGGCCATGGCAGGGTGATAAGGGATGTGCCAGTCACCAACACAGGTCAGGTTGTGGAGGGGTGCATGGTTGGGGCACTGCCTACTGGGGTGGGGGGACGCTACTGGGTGTCACATTGGAATGTGCATTGTAATGCAAGTATCTACGGGGGCACACATCATTGGGTGGTGTTCAGGGTTCAGGAATTGAGGCTTGGGAGGTGGCCATGCACTACTTGGATGGGGTATGTGTGCAGTATATGGTCATCATGGATTGGGGCTTGGGGTCCACATGCTGGACTTGGACCAGAGTGTGTTTACATATGTGGAGGATGAACAGTAGGGTCCGGGCACAGTGCAGGGAATGGGTGGGGGACCGCTACACTATGGAATGGTAGGACACATAAGCAAGCATAGGCACTGTGCTCAGAATGGGGTGGGGGGGACCCATCATCCCACACTATGGAAATCAGGAGTTCTGTGTGTCACAATGGAAATCAGGATATGGGGCTGGGGGGTGCATGCTGGCCCAGTGCAATTTGCCAGGCACAGCCATGCAAACTGCATGCAAATGGGGCCATAATGGGTATGCAAATGGCCAGTTTGTGCCTTGCATGACTGATGGCTCCATTTGCATATGCAGGCTAAATATTGGGAATTTGGGACCGGCACATCTGGTTGCACCACACATCCCCATTCCCAGTATTCAGCCTCTCCTCCGGGATGCACTGGTGCATTGTCAGTTGCCCCCATTTGTGCCATCTGCACAGGTTGCTATATTCAGACAGGATGTGCTATCCAGTGTAATCGCACATCCTGTTTGAATATAGCATTTTATTGTGCCGTTCTATTTCTTTGGGTGGTGCAACTAGATATGCTGCACATCCCCTCTGGCTGAATATCCTGGTCAGCATTAATAATCTTAGTTTAAGAAAAAAATAGCAGCCCAAAAGCAAAAATAACTAAACACCCCAATTAGGGACCGTACCACAAGGTAGTAAGTAAAATTAATAGTAAAGCATATACTATATAAACCTTTAACCGGGTAGGAGTGAACCCAAGAGTATTGTACAGAGATGGATCTTCCCCAACAAGTTAAAAACAAAAACAAAAAAAACACACTAAAATAGTACAATGTGGCTGCAAATTATATACTATACTTATAGTCCAAGAAAAAAGAAAAAGCAGCCTAATCATGAGCAAGTCCAGTAGAAACATAGGGTGTAACAAGGAGACAGAATGAATATTTGTGAGAATTCACTCCAGAGAGACAGGAGAATAAGTAGAACAGCATCCAAATGATAGATCAACAGGACAACAAGGTCAGCATGGCAGACCGTGGAAATAATTTCTCTGAGTGCACTCACCACCATGTAGCCAGGAACCAATCAAGCAGATCAAGTTAGTCCAAGGTGAAGAAAGCAAACAGAGGATGCACTTGTTTTATAAAGCCCCAATGGAGAAGAAACAATAAACTTCCAGGCATTAGATAGAGTCCAGTAGACCAGGGATGCAGAGAAAAAAACAAGGTTCCTTCTTTGAAAATGCCATGCAGCACTGATGCTTCTGAGCACTGATCAAAAGACCCCCACACAGAGCATTGCCATGGAAGATTAGGTAGTAAGGGAGCATCTCAGAATGTCCGCTGATCACATGTCAAGTCCACTAGGACCCCGGAGAGATGAACACCAGGATCCAAAATCAGTGAGCTCTGAGATGTATTAAGGGAGATAAGTGGAGGTAGCCAAGTAGATCCACCATAAATAGAGTCCCCCAGAATGCAATCAAGTGAAAAAATTCCCCAAGCAATAAAGTTTGCACCCACATTTTAAAGTACATCAGTAGGCACACTCAAAGAGGAAAGGTAAGCCTCACTTTAACAGGTCAGGAAACAGTTTTTTGAGGTCAGTAGCAGCTTGTTCGGGAGTACCCATGGAGTGCCATTTATTATCATACTGCACCTGCAGCACCATGGGGTATCAAACCCTGAATGGTTTCCCTGCAACAATGAGCTTTGAAACCAGTGGGTGCAGTACAGTCCATTTTGCCCAAACAGTCAGAGGCAAATCTTGAACAACGCTTAAATGGTGGCCTTCCCATAACAATTCTTTGAGAACCTGGTTTTGAACAAAATATGCTGTTTGTCCAAAACATTTAGCAGGTGAAAAATAAATGGCTTGGGGGGAAGAGCCTGGGGCAGTGGCAGGCATAGGGAGCAATGAGCCCTCTCCACAATATAGATTGGCCCATTAGGAGAGGTGCCCATCATCTGATCACAGAACTTCTGCACAAATAAAACTGGGTTGGAACCTTCTTCTCTCTCCAGTAAGCTGAAAAGAACCAAATTGTTGTGCCTGCTCCTCCCTTCAAGGTCTTCAAGCTTATTTTCCACCTTGTGAAGCTTCTGGCGAAGGGAGGAGACCTCAGGATCCACTTTTGCCCCTCCAGTCCTCCACAGATATAATGCGTGCTTCAGAGTCTGCGACCATCCATTGCAAAGTATCCATGGAGGACCAGAGCCATTGCAACTTTTCAGTAAGGGCAGTAACCGCAACTTGAAGAGGATCCATCACTTCAAGGAATCTCCTCCATTAAAGCTGTTCATGTTGCCACTTGCTTAGTAGGAGTAGCAGTCTGCTGCTTGGTGCACTTTGATATCTTCTCCCGCTTGGGTGTCGGGGGTGGCATGTGGTGCAGAAGCAGAGTTTTCATCTCTGCATCCATCATTCATCAAACAAACATCACCACCGGCAACAGCAGCGGTTCTTCAATCAGACAGAGGTAGGAATTGTTAAGGAAGAACTGCCAAAAGGTAAAAATAATACCGTAATACATAGTAGTAACAGAGGGGAAGAGGCAGGAGATGCGCACTCTTAGGCAGCCAACACATGATCCCCCACACAGCAAGAAGTTAACACTTAAGTTAGTCAGTATATTTTTTTCTGTTTTGCATACTAGTGTCAAAAAAAGCCTTGATTGCCTTTGATGTTTGAAGAACTGTGGTACCTCCTCCTACTCTTCATCTATCAGCACTTTCTCAAATGCTATATGTAATTATTTTAAAAAAGCTGAATGTGTGCATTTACGTAAAATGATGTGATTGATAAATTGTTTGTTTTATGTTTTATTGTTTGTATGCTTATACTACTGACCTCTGGTCATGCCTGAAGATGGATTTTTAAAATTCCAGTGCACCAACCTGTAATTACAAATGAAATGAAATGAGCACTGCCTCACTGGGCCTCTTGATTAGTATCAAAAGAACATTTGGGTATAACAGTAACCCACACATATAGCCCCATTGCTGTGTGGGTTTGGAATACTGTCAGGTACTCATCTCTTTGACTGGAGAAGCATGTGAGAGGGAGAGAGATGGAGAGAGAGAGAGAGAGAGAAAGAGAAAGAGAGAGAGAGAGAGAGAGAGAGAGAGAGCTCTACTGTACCCCATTGCTGCCAGCACTAACTTGGAGCAGGATTTTAGGCCTGCCTGCTGCTGCTGCTAACGTGAGTCTGTGATTCCAAACTAGAAAAATGTTATTGGACCGAAGGTTTATCATCTGTTGTATGAAAAGTGCATTCTGGACTCTGTCATAAAGGCACTCCGCATTTCAGACCCTCTGCTCCCACAGTGGCAATCTTGAAGTGCAATAGTGTGAACAGGAGACAAACTGGGTAACCCTCCTGTGTGTTTTAAGTCTGAATCACCTACCAGCCTCTAGTACTGGGGATCAAATGTAATCCTTATGCTAGTATTCCCAGTTAATAGGCTCAGATATATATTCTCTTCGGGGAAATGTAATATAATCCTTCACCCAATGGCACCCAGCCAGGTTCTCAAAATGTACCTTTACGACTCAATATGAGACTCTAGCTATATTCTTACCTTTTTGCCAGATAGTAACACACTCTGTTTAGCTCTTAACAGCTGTCATAATTAAACACTGGTTCAGCATTCACATCCAAAAGAAAATAAAAAACACAGGCAGAATTTCAAGGAAAATATTGTTTACTAAAATTATCAAATACAGAACATATACATCAATAATTTACAGTCAATAAAAATTATTGGGAAATCACAGAACAAAGAAATGACTTAAAAGTTCTTGCTTAGCTGTATGTTACCGGAATTGTCTGTTTTAAGCCTGAGACAAAAGTCTCATCCCTCTCGAGTCCAGAGATAAAAAGCAAAATTTATATAGATGCCTGACCATTTCAAAATCCTTCTCCCCACCACCTTGGTGAGGTCACAGTTAGATCCTCTCATACTTAATTTCTACTGTGGAAACCAACAGTTAGCAATTTTTAAAATATGAGTCTCCTTCATCAACATCTCTCCTTTGATCTCTCTGCTGATTTCCTGTTTTGAAAGAATGATTTTAGGTTTATGACATTAACACATTAACAAGAATCTGTAACCAAATGGTCTCTTCCTGCAGGATCATAAAATTGTATGAGGTCTCATCTCTTGGCATATGGCCGGAAGCCCTCTGTTAAGGCAGGACAGGAAACCTTTGATTATACCATGACACCAATAAAAACAAGCCTCTGATTGGTTAGCTGGCACCAACACAGTGTTGTAAAATCTGATATTACCAATGCAAGAGGTGCCAACCAACCCCACCCACAAGTTCCCCAGTACTGTACCACTCAGATCCCCATTTGGTTTATTATGTTATATACAGGCGCCTTGGTTTTGGAAAGGTGCCTTTTATAAATAAAGATTGATGATGATGATGATGATGATGATTTCAAAACTGAACCGACACCATATTTCACTTGTTGCTTAGAAACCGAGCCTAAACTAAAATGCTATTTAAACAATGCATACCGCCTTTGACCTCATAGATAATCTTGAGGTCGATACTATTGTCAACAATTTCCCTGAAGGTCACTATCAGTCACATCAAACAGCAAATAGCAGTACAGTAAATACTTCCTGATCTACTGTCATCATGGTCCTGCATCTCTGCTCCTCAAGTAGCCCTCGTATCACAAGGACAGCCTTCAACCTCTGCCTACTCGAGTTTCAATTCGTCATTGAAAAGCCGACCCGTGGTACTGTGCACCCGAATCTTCAGTATCACACTCCACTTTTTTCTCAAAGATTTAGCCCTCATATTTTTAAAATAAACAGTTTCCCACCTTCAATTTTTCTATAGAACTTCAAATATTTCATTAATTCAACAACAAGCATCAGAACCAACAATGAGTGTCACAGAGCTTCTGCGCCATGCTGAACACCACCCCCAGCAGTCTGCAGTCTTGCCGGTAATGTTATTCTTCTAAACTGCTATTTTTTTTATTCTTTCTTTTGCTAATTAATCTGCATTGTACTTCTACAAAACTGAGGTTCAGCTTGTGAGTCAGCCTATAAGGACAGCATATTGTTTCATAACAAGCCTCAGCACAATGTGTGAACAGTACTATTTTTTTTTTCTGGCATAACAATGCATAAAAAAGCATTTGTCAATGCAGAATGTTGTCTTGCTGGCATTGGCATTGGTAGTGCTGGAGTTAGAGACACATAATAGGAATGGCAGTGAAGTATTGAAGTGATTCCAACCCCACCCCACCCTGTAGAGACTGACAGGCTTTGGGGTATGCCTTTGGGTCATCAGCTATAACGCTCATGGCATTGTACCTCACCCTACCCTGTAGACACTGACAAATGTTGTGTGCTTTGGGGTCTTTGGGCATTATACTTATCCCATTCCATAAGGAAATACGCTGAGGTGGGTGCAGTATAGGAGAATGGGGTGAACTTTGTGGCCAAACAGTGCAAGGCACACCACGATGCCTGTCACTAGCTGCAGAGTGGGGGTGGGGGTGGAATAGCAAGAGCATTACAGCCGATGATCCCAAGTCACACCCCTGACACCTGTCAGTCTCTACAGGGTGAGGTGCTACAGTTGGAAACCCTAACACCATAGGCGTGTGTTGGTATTTTCACTCCAAATTTTCAACATGGGCTTTTTGTGAGCCCACCTCATGAAAAGCTGCACAATTTGTTAGCTGAAAGGTGGTGGTTTTGCACAGTGGCTATGCCATTTGGTGACACAGGGATGAAAACACATTTTGGGCAGGATGTGGAAAATGACAACTGTATTGTTCATGAGAAGGCACAAAAAATGGCAACGCTGAAAATCTGGAGTGAAAATATAAAAAAATTGGTGAAGTCATGAGCATGCATAGAAACTGCGCAACACATGTCTGTAACCCGATTATTTTTTGGGAGTTTGTTAGCCACATTTTTAGCATAGGCATTTTGGGACCTCCTCTCATGAGCAGTGGTGCTGTGATTTTGTGAATCTGTCCCAAAAGTTGATTTCCCACAGCGACCATGCCATTGTGCGCCACAGGTGTGGAAACACATTTTGGGCAGGATGTGAAAAATGACAGCTGTACTGTTCATAAGGAGGTGTGACAAATTGCCAGTGTGGAAAATCTGGCATGGAAATATTGCAAATTTGCAAAGTTACAAGGGTGCATGGAAACTGTGCAAAACAAACTTGTAACACAGTCATTTTATGGAGTTTTGGCAATAAATTTTTAACATAGGCATTTTAGGACTTCTGCTCATGAACAGTGTCACCATCATTTCCTCAAACAGTCCTGAAAACTGATTTCACACAGCAACTGCTCTATTCTTCACTGGACATGTGAAAACACATTTTGGCCAGGATATGTAAAGTGACAGCTACACTGTTCATCAGGAGGTGTGTAAAAATGCTGATTCAGAAAATCTGGAGTGAAGATATTACAAATTCATGAAGTTACGAGTGTACGTGGACACAGTGCAATGCGTGCTTGTAAAACAGCCATTTTGGGGATTTTTTCATCAAATTTGCAACATAGGCTTTTTGAGAGCCACCCTTATGAAAAGTGGCACTGTCATTTCGTTACTCGGTCCTGAAAGGTGATTCCATGCAGTGACCGTGAAATCACCTTTCAGGACCGAATAACGCCATGACAGTGACTGAATTCATAAGGAGGGGTCCCAATAACTTCATTTTGAAAATTTGATGCAAAAATTCTAAAAAATGCCCAAGATATGCACCAAAGTTGAAAAAACATTATTTATGCCATTATACAGCTTACCGGCATTTCTTCAGTTCGTGGTCAGCTTTGAAGAGTGCAGACGTGTTCCTGGTCCACCGAAGATCATCGTGCCAGACTTCTGAGGTAAGTATGGAATAAAGGTGGTGTGGGGAGGCAAGGTGTGCCAAGGGTGGGTGCGGGTTGTGGGAGGGGGGCAGGGAGACAGAGAGGGACTGTTTTCTTTTTTCAAAGGGTTAAAAAAAACATTGAAGGACATTTTTTATTTTTCAGGGGATTTGGCATGCTGGGGTGGGCTCCCAGTGTGCCACCTAAGTATTTTAGGGGGATGCTGTAGCCGACAGAGGATTGGGCACCCCCAAAGTCAGCATTATGGCAGGCAGTGTGCCACCATGTTAAATGTTTTTTCTCACCAGGGAAAGCATGTTGGGAGGTCCGCTGAGTATGACAAGCTTTGCTCGCATTGCAGTGGACCTTTCCTTAGATGTGCTCACCACATTATGTATGAATGGTGTGGTGCTAGCATGCAGGCTTATTGGGGAATGAGGGACGCACCTACTGGTGCGTGCCCTGCATTCGCCCAACAGTGACTGCACCTCCAGATCTGCTACTACAGCTATATGTTGGTTGCTCATGCATGAGACAACATAAAAAAACATTTAAAATACCACAAAAATGCCTTTTTCTTTATTATTTCTTACAAAAAAAAATAAAAGGCCATTGTATAACCACAATAAACCACACCAGGGTGTGGGTGATACTGGGATTTATCCATGCCTGGATGGTTTGGTCACTCAGCCTGCACCCTCATGGCTGAATCATGCCAGGCATGAGTAAACACACCATCACTCACACCCTGCCATGGTTTATTGCATAATTTGTTCCCCCCAGCCAGCTTTTATGACAGCCAGCTGCTTTAGTGACACTGACACCTTTGAGTTCAAAGGTCAAGCCTCTTACACACTGGCTTACTTATGTGCCAACCAGGCAGTCCCAAGCACATACACATTTATTTAAAAATACAAATATGATACATATAACAATAAGAAGGTGGCACAGCATCACAGACTGCGTATCTGCCAAGTCACTTTTCCTGCTGTTTTATGAATGTCGTCAGAGAGTGAGATGCAGACGTTAGTAAATTTAGCATCATCAGAGCTCATGTGAAATATTTTGGTTGTCATAAACCTTTTGATCTTTTCTTTGAGATGTTATCCAACTGGAGGCTAATTGAAAGGCATGTGTTGGCTGCTGTCTAGAAGAAGACAAGCAGTAAATAATTACTGCAGCTTTTAGAATGTGCTGTTGTTTTGTACAAGAAAAGTGGTCACATTAGAATTTAACAAATATGGACTTGGTTGTATAAAGAAAATTTGCTCAGTTCTTTACAGATACTGAACCATTTTTTTTATTCTCCCCATCCGAGACCCATATTTGCTAAACATCAGTGTGACCTTATTTTCTTGTGCAAACAAAATTTCTAAAAATCTGCAAGATTTATTTGCTTTTGATCTGATCAAGTATCCCTATTAATTGTCTATTAACAGTTCTAATGTGGTGTCTTGGGCCACTGCAAAGCAATATGTCTCTCCCACCAGTCCACCTGACTTGATCTTTCTGGTTTACTACCCTAGAATATGTAATAAGTTAATGAACGCATTGGCAACATTGCCCCTTTACTGGTGCTTCAGCCAGAACACTGAATCAAAATTCCCCAGTTCTACTCATTAATATTCACAGCATGTTGCAGAGTTAATAAAATGTTGCCATGTTTCCATATAAGTAAGATCTGAATATGAACATATGAAAAACACCTGTAGAAACAGGCCATAATGGTCTATCAGCAAGGACGTTCGAAGAATTGAACTAGGTTCAAACAAGAAGGTTTGTAGGAGTATACACAAATACGCTGTTATGGAGTTCATATTAAGAAAGTATAAATCTGATTAAGAAATTAAAAATTTGTTTAAGAAAGTAAAAAGAAAGGGTTATGAAATAGGGTGCAGTAACTATCAGATTTAAAAGGTAGAGATGAAGCCATGAGTTTGCTAAAAAAGAAAATGTTTTAGAATACTGCATATTTATGATGTTTTTGTGTATTTTATATTTATAGAACAACACTGTATGTTGGGGCCTGAGGAAGTGATGTTGGCCACGGAACTGTTGCCTGGACCTTTTTGGTGTGAAATAAAATAAATGAAAAGCAGTTTTTTGGCTGGAAATATTTTATTTTGAGTGGAGTTCATCCCATTCTAGTTATTTAATGGAGTCAATTTTGCCAAGTTCTTGGGGATGACCCAAGATATAAAATAAAGGATAGAAGTTAAAGAGCAACCTGAACTCACATAGTAAACAAATTTGTTCCACCTTGCCACCACCCTTTCCATGAAATAATACCTCCTCATTTCCCTACTGAATCTTCCCCCACCAATTTCAGACTATGCCTCATCATGGTCCCCTCCTTAAAGCTGAATATGCCCTCTGTGCTAACCTTATTCATACCTTTTAAGTATCTGAAGGTTTCAATTATATCCCCCCATCCCTTCTATCCTCCAGGGTATACATGTTGAGCTCCCTCAGTCTCTCCTCATAGGGTTTGTCCCCTGTGCCTAGAATCATCTTGGTTGCTCTATGCTGTACTTCCTCCAGTAGTTTGTTGTCCTTTTTTAAGTATGGACACCAGAACTACACACAGTACCTAAATGTGCTCTCACCAGTGACCTGTACAATGGCAGGATGACTTCCTCCCTCTTAGAAGTGATTCCTCTGGCAATGCACCCAAGAATGTTATTTGCTTTGGCTGCTGCCCTATGACACTGTGCAAAGTGTTTCATGTCCCCTGTGTCAAGCATCCCCAAATCCTTTTCCTCCTCTGTAATGAATATCTGCACTGCCCCAGGCAGTAGCTAGTCCAGGTGGTTCCTGGCTCCTAGATGCATGACCTTACACTTCTTAGCATTGAACCTCAGCTGCCATATGCCTGACCAGTGCTTGAGCTTTTCCAGGTATTGTCTGAGCTCCTGCTTCTAATGCTATGCGGAATGCGAAATTCTGCCAGTGGAATTAGTGTAGAATGACCATTCTGCTGGTGGAATTTCCACCTGAATTTTGCTGCTGCTTCTTCAGCAGAAATCTGCCTACTGTGAATCACAGAGTAATATTCCATGGAAAAGAAATTTTTCCTTGAAAAATTATACTGCAACAAATTCCATGGAAAATATTGAGATCCATGGAATAATATTTTGTGTAACAGCATTTCTTTCCATGGAAAAGCATTCCACAAATATTTTCTATTGTGGAATTTCACCATTCCATTTGTGGAGAAATTTGGTGAAATTTCAGCAGAACTTTGAAAATTCTGTGGAATTTCATTATGCTGGAATTTGAAAATTCAACACAGCACTACCTGCCTCTTGCCCTCACTATCCACAATCACACAGATCTTTGTGTTGCCTGTGAATAAGCAGATTTTACTCATGATTTCTTCTGCTATGTCCCTGATAAAGAGGTTAAATAACAGTGGTCTGAACACTGAGCCCTCTGGGACCCCACTAGTTATGGGTCTGGGATTCAATTGCCCCTCCCACACACACACACACAATTATACTCTGTTTTCTGTCCTGCAGCCAGCTCCTGACCCACTCCACCTTCCCCCCCCGGCACCCAGGTTCCTCAGCTTACTGAGCAACATTGCATGTGGCATGGAGTCAAAGGCCTTGCCGAAGTCCTGATACAGGATATCTACCCTCATGGCCCCTGTTGAGTAACCTTGGGACCCAAATGAAAAGTCAGTTAGGTTTGTCTGGCAGGATCTCCCTGAGATAAATCCATGCTGTCTTCTGTCCTGGAAACTATTTGCTTCTAGAAAGATCACCAGTCCCTCCTTTAGAATGGTCTCCGTTAACTTCCATTAATGAATATATCATTATTCATGATTTTGTGATTGAGTTTATTAATTACATGGATCAAGTTCTGATTTTGTTCTTGTTTCCATTTCAGTAGATTTTTCTGCTCTTGTTTAGGGCATGCAATCTTCCTGAACCCTCCAAACTTCACCAAAAGAGAAGCCATTTACCTTGTGGAGCCAGCTTGCCATGGATTCAGATGATAGCAAAGTTTTTCTCAACACAGAGAAGTTGGTAGGCACATTAGTTTTTGCCTGTTACTGTGCAGATCTCATAATTATGCCCTTTCTGACTGCCAGCTATTGCTTGTTTAACAATGTTTTAAAACCTGTGGGTGAGTCTGTGAAATGAACGGACCTAACATACCTGGCTGTGACATTGTCCCGGATTCCCCCCCTTTTCCCTCACAAAGAGACAGAGACCATTGTTTGTTGTTGTGCTCAGATTGGCAATTAATTTATTTATATATCATAATTCCATATTCCATTTCCTCATCTTTTATTATTATATCTCTCAGAATTTCATTTATTTTCATCCATATATCAATCTCTGATCATCCCTCTTTCTTCCTCTTTTTCTCCCCCAGCTGAAAACCTGGGTGCCTTCTTTTCCTTTTCTATTAGGTAACGGTGAAACCGAGACGCTTTCCTTCATCTTCTTCCTCTTTGTGTTATTATTCTTTTTTCTTTCCCTCCCCCTCCTCCCCCCTTCCCCTTTTCTCCTGCCATCCACCTTTGGCAGTCCATAACCATATTATCTGCCATCCACCTTGGCAGCCCAAATTGTCCGACCGGACGATCTGTCATCCACCTTTGACAGACCCACCATGCAGTCCCTTCTTGACTGTCTTCCCCTCTTGCTCTGCCTTGTAGGGTGGGTAGAAGGGATCAAAACTCCAGCAAAAAGTGGCTGAAACCCCTCTGTGCTGTCCATTATGTACCTCCACTTACCCCTCCCCTTCCTGTTGCCTGACCATTGTTCTAAATCCTGTCCCCTCTCCTTCCTTCCCCCCTCCCCTTCTGAACACAACCATCCTAATGAAAGGTAAGGGGTACACCGGGACAACCTGGTCTGCTCCTTAAAGGGCAAACTCTGTTGTCCCGGATTCCCCCCCTTTTCCCTCACAAAGAGACAGAGACCATTGTTTGTTGTTGTGCTCAGATTGGCAATTAATTTATTTATATATCATAATTCCATATTCCATTTCCTCATCTTTTATTATTGTATCTCTCAGAATTTCATTTATTTTCATCCATATATCAATCTCTGATCATCCCTCTTTCTTCCTCTTTTTCTCCCCCCAGGTGAAAACCTGGGTGCCTTCTTCTTCTCCTTTTCTGTTAGGTAACGGTGAAAACCGAGACCACTTTCTCCTTCATCTTCTTCCTCTTTTTGTGTTATTCCTTTTTCTTTCCCCCTCCCCTCCTCCTCCCCCTTTTTCCCCACTAGTCAGTCTCCAGCTTGCGTTGGATGACTGGCTTTCCCCTCACTTAGGGTATTATTCTCCCTTACCTCATGGAAGATCCTTCTTAAACCTTCTCTTTTCCTTTTTTCTTTTTTTTTATATTCTGTTTTTTGCGTGTCCCTCCATGCCTCTATAAAGCCCATCATTTCTGTGTTAAACATGTCTATGGCTAGATCTGACAGGTGCACCCCATCCAACCTGTAGAAATCGTCTACCTATTCTTCTACACCCCTCAGTATTACCTGTCCTCCCATATTCCTTACCAATGTCCCTACCCTTCTGTTCATCTTTCTCCTAGCCCTATCCACAGCTCTATGACTGTGCTCCTGCCTCTACACCCTCCTTGGTATCATATCCGACCAGGCAAGGCTTACCTGAGGCCACCACTGTTGTATTGTTCCTAGGTCCCTTTTTATCTGCAAGTATGTGTCTACCCACAGCTTGCCCACAAGGTCATTGCCCCCAAATGTATAATAATTAAGTCTGGACTGGGTCACCGTCCCTTAAGTTCCTTCAAGATGGGGAGCAGTTGTGCCTATCTCATCCCCCGGATGCAACGCCAAACCAGCCTACACTGTTTCACATCTTGGTACAGCTGCTTTCCCCCAGCCTTTTTCTCTGCTCTCCTTTGGCCCAATAAATATAGGACTGACCGCAGATCCAGACTTCCGTGGTCCTCCCTCTTCCTATGGGGTTTAAGCAAAAATAATTATCTTATACATGCTCTTAGTTTCCTCACCGTAGTATCCCCCTCCCTGCCTTCCCCGTCCCCATTTTCTCTCCACATCTGTAACGAAAATAAAAGCAATACGTTAATTTTCTTACTTCAGTGCTCGAATGTATCTCTTATAACTGGCAGACCACCAGCGTCCTTTTTCTAAAATATTATTCACAGTTTTTCCCACCGCTGCCCACTGTGAGGCAGCCCCAATCCGCAAGAAATGGGACGAATAATTAGCCAGGTCCTCCCCATGAATTGCATGCCTTTTTTGAGCAGTGCTGTGACTTGACAGCCAGTGACCCTTCTCCCATCACCATGAACAAATAATCTCCCTGTCCTGGTCCCATGCTCTGCGGCAAAAGCCCACAATGCCTGCACTGGGCATACTGTGCCCTCTACCTGCCTCTTTAGTGTCATTATGCAACCCTGTCCCTTTGATCCATTTTTGACCTCTTAATCTTGATCCATATCTCTATCATCCCCCAGCTTATATCTTCCCATTCTAATCCCCCTTCCTTGTCTTCTTTGCCATGGCCTACCACCTCACTCACTCTCATGGCCCCTGCAAACATTGCAACATAAATCGTGTGAAATAGCTGGGCCTCGGTCTTTGATCTGCATATTGCCGGGAGCATGTCCTTTAGTTTTGCTAGCCACTGCTCCCCTATTGGTCTTCTATTGTCTACTGGCCCTTGTTTCAACCTGCCCCATCCCTGCATCATTCTTCTAGTGAACAATTATTTTGTCAGGTCCTTCCACCCTTTTAGACTGCAGATAACACTAATCCCTGCCAAGTAGACCCCCATTGTGGTGTGGGCTGTTCCTTTTTGCCACTGCTTCATGGTGAACTTTCCTGTTTCTCTGTGAGTGGCCTACTTACCTCCATCTGGTGTGCTGCCCTGAATGTTTGAAACACTCGCCAGGCCCCATCGTAAGCCCTCAGAGTCCGAGGCGCCCATGAGCTGTGAAACAACAGTTCTGCTCCTTCTTGCCAACGTTCGAGATGTTTGTTGGTATGGGCGTTTTTTGCTCCTCCGCTGTTGGCGCCAACCTCTGAAAATGGTCCAGCTGCAGACGGGAAAGGCTGTCAGCCAGAGTATTGTGCACCCCTTCTATGTGTTTTGCTCTGAATGACATGTTCAGCTGCAAGGCCCTTAACACTAAATGTCGCAATACTTGCATGACCGTTTCTGACCTGGCTCCCTTGTTGTTTAGGACCTCCACCACTGCTCTATTGTCACACCAGAATGTCACTCTCTGATCCTGTAATTCTTCCCCCCAAACCAGGGTACATGCCCAGATGGGCATGATCTCTAACAATGTTATATCTCTTACCTTGCTGTCCCTTACCCAGTTAGCAGGCCATGGTTCTGCAAACCACCTGCCCCTCAGGTAGCCCCCCCATACCTAGCCCCCCAGCAGTGTCTGTGTAAAGATCGAGGTCTGTGTTATACACCCACTCCTCTTGCCAGAAAGAGCAGCCGTTATACTCCCTGAGGAATTCCTCCCATACTTTAAAATTCTCCCTGACACCTTTTGTCAGGTCTACCCAATGGTGTGGTCTGGTGACCCTGGCTGTAGCCCTTGCTAACCTCTTTGTGAATGCCCTCCCTGGTCCAATGGCCCTGCAGGTGAAATTCAGGTGCCCCAGTACCTGCTGCACTTGTTTTAGTTGTACCCTTCTCCTGCTAGTGTGTACTTGGATCAGTTCTTTCAGTTTTTCCACTTTTTTGTCTGGCAGCCTGAATATTTCCTCCGGGGCATCTATCTCAATACCCAGGACTTCAAGCACCCTGTTGGGCCCTTCTGTTTTTTCTGGTGCCAGTGGAACCTCTAATTCTCTGCATAGCTCTTGAAACTTGACCAGCATATGTTTTGTCTCCCTTTTCCCCCTACCAATGAAAAGAAAATCATCCAAATAGTGGATGACCATTCCATAGCCAGTTTTCTCTTAAAATATCCACTGCAAACAGGTGCTGAATGCTTCAAATGTTACACATGCTATAGAACATCCCATCGGCTTGGCTTTGTCAAAATAGTACTGACCCCCAATTTTAAAACCCAATAGGTCCCAGTCTTCTCTCCTAACTGGCAGCAGTCTGAATGCTGATTCAATATCCATTTTTGCCATCCATGTGTCCTTAGTAGCCCAGATTATCCAGACTGCATCTTCTAGTGTCGCATATGTCACCTTGAATATTCCTCCCTGATAAAATCATTCACCGAATCCCCTTCTGGATAGGATAGGTGGTGAATCTCCCTGTACTCCCCTTCTTGTTTCTTGGGTACCAGGCTCAATGGTGAAATCCATATGTTCCGCAATCGGGGGGCATCAAATGGGCCTTCTACTCTCCCTGCTGCCTTTTCATTCTCTATCTTCTGTCTTAACATCTCTTCCCTCCCTTTGACCAACCCCAGGTTGCTCGCCTCTCTCGCTTGTCTGGGACCCTTACACTGCAGTGAAAAACCTGTGCAAAAACCTTCTATAATCATATCTGCCACTCTTTTTTGGGGTATCTGTCCAACCAGACTATCCATGCCTCTAACTTGATGGGGGTTCTGGCCACCCCAAACTGCTCTCTATCTTTCCTCCCATTTTCCCTCGCCAGTCCCTCCCTCTTGCTCAGTGCTTGTTTTTTTCGGTCAGTGATTCTGATCTCCTCTACTCATGTTCCCCACCCTCCCTCCCTCCCCTGGTCCATGTCTGCCCTTAAACCCCTGTCCCTCTTGAAAACTGTTGACCTGCACTATGACCCCTGTGCCCCTGTGCCAATGTCATTCTGCATCTGCTTGCTGGGTGCGTTCCCTCGCATTTTGAACACACGTGCCAAAAACAACATTAAGACCATGAACAAAAGGCCCTGTTATAAGCCCAGCAGCACCTCTGGGGTGTAACTCCTTTCCTCCCCCATTCCCCTTCGGGTGTGGACTGATCCATTACATAATCTGTCCATAAGTCTAGCTATTTCGTATCCCATCTTACATCCCCGTATGTTGCCATTCTGTGCCAGAAAAATTTGTCATAGTATAACCACCCCACCCCCTTTTGCTTTTGCCCACCTTATTATTAGGGAATATGTGATGAGCGGGATGCCCAACTCCTGCTTCTTCTCCAGGACAATGGCTGAGAAGGTGGCAAAACCTATGAACCACCCATCCCAAGTCTTCCCTTTTGTGAACTTGTCCTCTTCCTTCTTCCCTAACAGCACTACCACTGCTGCCATTTCACTCTTACCTATGTTCTCTGCTTCCTCATACTTCACTGCTGCTTCCCGGCTCACCAGAGTGAATATATCCACATACTCTCCTTTCCATATTTTGTCCTTTGTGGCCAGTGGAACATGTTCGCCTACCCTCATCCTGGGTGCACCTATCTACCTTGTACCTTTCCCTGCTTTCTCTGTAGCCCCTTCATTTTTTCTGGCACCTCTTTCTCCATCCTAATCTCTGCCAGAGCTGATTCCATTTGCCCTAAACCTCCTGTTCCCAGTGCCGATACAATATGACCTATATATTCTTTTATACTGTCACCCACTGCGCTGGGTGTGTTACCTGTAACCTTGTCCGAGCCTTGCTGCCTGGTGTCTTCCTGGTGCCCCCTTTTGGTGCCCTGTGGTTGAGAAGGAGGGTGAACTACAAGGGGTTGTGGAGGAAACACTATGTTCTGGGGATCTGGTCTGGGTTCCCCAGGGAGTATCCTGACTTGATCTTGGGGAGGTACTGGCATTACCAGGTCTATAGGCTGCAGAGGTACTGGATCATCCACCTTGGTGGGTCCCACTGCCAGCGGTGGTTCCCTAGTGGACTGCGTGGCCTTTCAACTGGTCGTTTCCCTCTGCCTCCTTTTCCCGGGCCTGCTTTCCTTTTCTCCCTGGGTCTCCCTGGTTCCTCCCCTTCCACCAGTTCCCACATTCTGTTGGCTTTTTCTGCCAACTCGATTATAGCCTTGTAAGCATCTTCCTTTGACGGACTGCTCTTCTTTGGTGCCATGTCCTTTGATCCTTTTAACTGTGAAGACAACTGACAGGAAGAAAACAAGATTCCATTATTAATTTATGTTCACCGCATGCCTTCATGTGGAAAAGACCCCCCCTCCCGCAGCCAAGAAACGACAATTCCATTAACCACTTAGCCCGATACTACTTCCCTATGACCCGGCCCCTTCTCCAGAGAAACAGTCAACCAATATTGCCTTGTGCATTTTTTTTGTTGTTTTTGTGCCCCCCCTCCCTAGGCCTTGAAAACACTTCAACATGTTGTCTCATGTGGCTGTCCAGGCCTAACTCTACTCCCCCTGCATGCCTCACCATGTTATGGCTGTTAAGTCTTCCCAGGCCTCTCCATTCCCCCTCCCATGCTCTGTCCCTCCCCCCAAGCCCTCCTGCTGGGTGTTGGCTATCCCCAAAATGTTATCCCCCCCACTCTAGGCCACAGTCCCCTTCTGTGCTGATCCCTTCCTCCCATTATTCAAAAAACCTGTTACCGAATAACATCTCCTTTATTTTGGCCTCCTTCTGTCATCTGGCCCTTCTGGCGTGTGCTGTCATGCCCATGGCCAGGCCCCTCAGTAACAGGCCTCTGGCCCACTCCCTTGCCTCGTGGCATCCAGGTGCCTTCCCATTTCATCTTCCCTCGAGACCCCCTACCCGGAATCCCGACCAAACAACCCTCATTCCAACCATAAGACTTCCCCTGCTTCATAAACAGCCAGTCTGCTTGCTTTTGGCCTATTCCCTTGGCATGTGACATCACGCCACATGGCCACTTGTCACCCCTCCGCTAAGCCTTGTTGTTGGCCCACCCTTGCCATCCCGGTTCCTCTGAACTTCTCTGACCCCTTCTTCCCTGGTCTGCCACACTTCCTATTGCCCCTTTTGGCTGCTATGCACAGCAGCATTTGCCTACCCTATGTGTAGGTGCTTCTACTATCCCCTGGCTCTCACCACGCTGTCCTGATGGGGCAGCGAGATTGCTGCTGGCCCCACCAAGTCACCTCCTTAATGGGTGAAGCCAGGGCTTAGAGGAAACATGGGGGGGTGTAATCTCCCCCAGAGAACATGAGGAGGTGGCTGCGAGTTTTTTTGGGCTGGGGGAGGGGTCCTCTTTCCAGCCATGCGGTCCTGCTTGCGTGCGTGAGGCTCCGTGCTCTCCTTTCTGCCAAGCAACAAGGATGGACCAGGCTCACCTCCCCCAGCCCTTTTCTGGCCACCATTATTCTTTTTTAGACTCCGCTCCCTCGTGACTGCTGCGCAGCGTGCGACATCAAGCCATGTGGCCGCCCTTGCCGGGCTCCTGCTCCCTCTGGTTTAGGGCCTCCTCTAAACCAACTACACTCTTCGGAGTCAGTAAAAAAACCACAGGCTTTACCATCCAGCCTGCAATGCTGCAACTTTTGTCCACTACTGCGATTTCTTGATCCGCAAACTGTCTCCACGCCTCTTCTCTTGCTAAGCCCACCACTGGGCAGACGCTGTGGCATTCTGCGCAACTTTTAAACTGGCCCTGTACAACAGCGCTTTTCCAACAGAACTGTGCCTAATTGCCTAGCGATTTTAAAACAATTACACATCTCCGTACAGCTGCAAAATTCCTATCACCACTAAAACGCATGTCCTTGAACCAGCAATACTATAATTTCCTCAAACCTAATCCTAATGAACCAGACATTTACAAAACAAAGTGTATCACCTCTGTATACCCTAAATCATTAGAAAACACATTCATCCAGGCCAGCAATGCTAAAGACTTCCTTTAAACAGCAGCTTATTGTAAAGCAGTCACAAATATTGTATCCGTAAAAGACATTTTTTTTTTAAATTTCATTCCTTGGAAGCTATCTTATCTGCTGTACCTGGTGCACAAACCTCTCCAAATTATTCCATCAATCTGATGTGCTGCAGTTTCAATTAGGTCAAAACTCCAGCAAAAAGTGGTTGAAACTCCTCTGTGCTGGCCATTATGTACCTCCACTTGCCCTTCCCCTTCCCGTTGCCTGGCCATTGTTCTATCCCCTGTCCCCTCCCCTTCTTTCCCCTTCCCCTTCTGAGCACAACCATCCTAATGAAAGAGAAGGGGTGCACCAGGACAATCTGGTCTGCCCCTTAAAGGGCAATCTCCATTGTGCAGGCTTATATTGAGCTGAGTAAGCTGGTTGGGGGGGTGCTGCATCAGGCTTGGTTTGTAAAGGGTGTAGGTGTTGATCAGTCTAACCCTTATATTAATTCAGGGTTTACTCACAAGTGTGTCATCAGGAAAAAAAAATCTCCACTAAGATACATGCAATGGACATATTGAACTAAAAAAATAGTTGCATACTAAGTAAGCAAACTTCTATCTTGCTTCTCTTGATTTTCGTTTTTTCACCAATAAAGGTTTCAGCAGTACTTTGAACATAACCCAAATACTGCCAGTTTTAGCTTACAGTTTGAACTGTTACAGATTAGCTGTTCAATCTGCAAGACTTAACTTTGAGGTTACTTAGGAACACAGTGTGATTGCTCCTGGGGCTTTCTTTTAGTATTGCCTTCACATAACTTACTTTGAGGAAGAACAATTTAAATGAATTCCTGCTTTTTGCACATTCAGTCAGTGCGATAGCAAACTTCATAACATTTTACTATTGGAGCCTTTTTTCTCTTGTCAAGATGCCATTTGGTTGCCATGGCAGCAGACAACACTGAGCATGAGACACTCTTTACACTATAAGAGCATCTCACAAGCTGATAAATCTTATCTTCTGATTGGCTTGTGGTGAAATAAGGATTTAAAATACCAGAGTAATACCATGCACAATTATTCCAGTATACAGTGTTTCAACCATCACAGAATTATGTTTGCATGACTTTAATTTATAAGCTGCTATATTATACACTTAGTTCATATACAATCAAGATATTAAACATGTTTTTATTTCTATTCCATAAGCACTCCAGGTTAACAGAGCTGAATACCTTACAAATAATCCATCAAATGTACAATGAAATATTGTTCCTAATCTTTAGATAGGTAATGTATGTAATGCTTAGACAGGTACCAGGTACTTCTTGTATATAATGCTTAGACAGGTACTTCTTTAATAAACATACAGTGTTTTTTTTTTCCTAGTCCTTATCGAAACTGCCAGTGGTGGTAAAAAAAAAAAAAAAAAAAAAAGAAGTAAATGAGACATGCAGGTTGATAGAGAACCTTTGTTTTTGTTTATTTGCTTGCTTGTTTGTTTTACTGAAGGTATGTTCTGTGAAGCATACAAAAATGATAGGTATGGATCAGAAATGTCTGTTACCTGTCATCTTTCTGAATTTATACTGTTTGAAGTAATCTGATTAGGTGAGAGAGAGAGAGAGAGAGAGAGAGAGAGATGGAGACAGACAGGCAGACACTGTGACAGGTAAATTAAACAAATCTAGTATATAGTGGGTGCAATCTCTTTCATATTGATACTGGTGAGCCTACAGTGCCCCCAGGGCCAAAGGGACTCCCAGGTACCTCTGGAATCTGGACCCTTCCCTCCATTCTTACACTAAGTGTTAAGCTTTCTTTTCCTGCACAGCCTAACTGATTTTATATTTGTTGTTCAGTGGGTAGCCCAAGCTGTCCAGGAATACAGACCACTGTCCATTCTCCTAGCTACAGCTCCACCAACTCATTTGTTAGAGTTTTTGGTAGAGTTGCTGCTTCCTTTCAAAATCAAATACCCTCCAGAGTGGTCAGTTATTATCTGTGCCACTAATCCAGGTGAGATTGTATTTTCTAATGTGAATAATATATGAATGAGCCTTGGCTATTAATTAGACTGCAAAATATGTCACTGACTATTGCTGCTTAACAACGATCACTGGCACATGCCTTAAAACTATTCCTCAAATGTGAAATGAGTTCAAGATCTTAGTGTTTTTAATATATTTTCATGAGAAATGCACACAGTATATACACTCAAGGAACCACACTTTCTTATTGCATGCCTTATTGTGCATATCTCTGTATTAACAACTGGTATTTCTTAAGCTTTGACATTTACACTACCTGGAAATTGGCAATGATGATTGTTAATTGTTCTTATTATAAAATCTTTCTAAGCACATGGACCCCAATTGTATAGCTGAAGCCAGGACCAGAAAATCATTTAAAGTGCACAGTGTTGTTTACCTGTGAAACAACTAAAGTTTCTAAAATACAAACAGAACGTTTATTAATAGTTGAAAACATGTGTAAACAGTGGACAAAATATGAGGCAGTTTGCAAATGTTAAAATTCAATAAAGATGCTGTTGGGTTGCTTTTCATCAAAAAGAGCTTATTGTTGCAGAGAATTGGAAATTGTGTACACTACATTTCCACTGACAACCCAAATGTGAGCTGAGCTGGGTGTGTGAGCAACATAGCAGAGACCATACAGGCAGCTTTTTTTGGGGGGGGGAGGGGTAGCATGAAATATTTTACGCCAATCTTCCTAAAATAGTAAACCATGCTATCAAACTGTGAGCCTGACTTGCTGCTGCTGCTGTTCCACCATTGCTGGTTCTGAATCCCATTCCGTAGGACCCTGAGTGTGCAACACTGATGCTCCCACATTTTGCTTTTCATGGCTTAAAACAAATAAATGCAAAACCTTGTGCAGAACCATCACTGGTGCTGAGCTTTAGTGCTGATTTAGGTGCAGGCTGTGGACAGATTGCATGAATAAGGATAAATTAATAGTAGTGTAGGGTGCATAAGTGAAAAGTCAGGAGAGGGGTGTGGAATAATGCAGACAGGGAGAATTATAAAAGTATTGACATAAGAGGACCGATTCTCAAAGGGTGGTGCACAGCTTGCACAAGCCCTGCATCAAGCCCTGCAGCTGCACCACACACACTCTCATACCTTCTGCTCGATTCTCAAAGGTCGTGTGCATTTTTTGCTTTTCACCCACTTTATGATGGCTTGTGCTAACTTTGTGGTGCCAACACCATAAAAAGGTCCATGAAGTCAGTATAGAAAAGGTTCAAAAAGGAAAAGCTGCGATACAGTCACAGCAACACGGTGCACTCAAACGAGCAGCCAGCTCATGAACTCAAAAACAACAACAGCAGACAGAAGTGAGTGCACTCTTCATCAAATAATGCTCAAAGCAAACAAACTGAATTCAAAATCAGTGAGAATATTTTATTTTCAGCTCTTGAGCACTGAAAACACTACAGTGCAAGCCAGCTAACCACCCAGCACTTCAACTCCTTACGAGCCTTCCTCAAGGGTGTGGTTAGAGTGTGAGAAGGTCAGTTTTAAAGGCATCACAATTAATTGACATGCCACATTTGCATAGTAACGTCATAATGACGTCATTCTTATTTAAAATGCCTTATCACAATACAGTATTACCGTAACAATATAAATACAGTCCAGAATTTAGACAACACATTAGAAAGATTCAAAATTATTACAAAACATACAAAATGACTACAGAAATGAATACTGATAGAAAAGAAACACATAAAGGACATTAGTTCATATTATTATGTATCAGGAGACTAGGGTTTGTTAACACTGGGGTGCAGCTGAAGTGCAAACCCAAACTAATCCAAATAAAACAAAATGTTCTTATGGTTTCCTTTTCTAAATAAGATAACACTCTATACTTGAAAGAACTGGGATTCAGTCTCTGGCAAGGAAAGTGTTCCTTATTAAATAGGTAGCAAACCATATTTTTATTTCCAGCATGCCGGCTTGGATCCAGAGTACAGAGTGTTCCAGTGTGAGTGACCTGCAAAAGGAGAAAAGAACAAAACGTCAGTTACAAAAGCATTTTAAATTACATCACATATAAGTAAACTTCACCAAAGATATATTTATTTCCATTATTTCTATCTTTTAAGAAAGGGTTTGAGGCCCCATCTTTCATTTAAACCACTTGGTTTACATAGAAACATAGAAGTTGACGGCAGATAAGGACCGCAAGGCCCATCCAGTCTGCCCATTTCTTTTTCTACCTTATAAATGTGCCATCGGCCTTTGCTCTGTCAGTGACCTATCTATTCATAGTCATTTGTATTGCTCCCTTATGCCTATCCCATGCCTGTTTGAAGCCCTGCACTGTATTCATAGCCACCACTTCTTGTGGTAAGCCATTCCATGCATCTACCACTTTCTGTGAAAAGAATTTCTCACATTCCCCTTAATCGGCCTCCCTCTAATCTCATGCTGTGTCCTCTTGTCCTGCTATTTTTCTTATATTTAAACATGTTAGACTCTTTCACCTTGTTTATGCCCTTAAGGTGTTTGAATGTCTCGATCATATCACCTCTCTCCCTCCTTTGCTCAAGGGTATACATATTGAGCTCCGTTACTCTGTCCTCATATGTCTTCTGATGCAGTCCCTGCACCATTTTGGTTGCCCTTCTCTGGACTGCCTCAATTTGGTTAATGTCCTTGTGAAGGTGTGGCCTCCAATACTGCATGAAGTACTCCAGATGGGGCCTAACCAATGTCTTATACAGAGGGATTATTACCTCCCTCTTACGACTTGTGATACCCCTACTAATACACCCTAACACCCCCAGCCTTACCTACTGCTTTAGAGGTCTGCTTGATGATTTTAGGTCATCAGTGATGATGATGCCCAAGTCTCTTTCTTCCTTTGTGACTGCTAGCAACTCCTCCCAGCCTATAAGTGGCTTCAGGGTTTCTCTTCCCTATGTGCATGATTTTGCACTTCTTTGCATTAAATCCCAGTTGCCACTCTTCTGACCATTCTGCTAGTTTATCCAGATCTCTTCTCATTCTGCCCACCCCATCTGGATCATCTACTCTGTTGCAGATCTTGGTGTCATCTGCAAACAGACAAGCCTTACCCTCTAGTCCATCTGCGGGTCACTAATGAAGATGTTGAATAGGACTGGCCCCAGGACTGATCCCTGAGGTACCCCACTTGTGACTTGCATCTCTTCTGACTGTATACCATTTACCACCACTCTCTGTTTTCTGCCAGTCAACCAGTTTGCCACCCAGTTGACCAACTTCTGACCCACCTGGCCTACCTAGCTTATTTATCAATCTTCTATGTGGAACAGTGTCAAAAGCTTTGCTGAAGTCAAGGTAGGCGACATCAACTGCTCCCCTTGGTCCACCCTCTGGTTACCCAGTCAAAGAAATCTATGAGATTAGTTTGACAGGACCTTCCTTTGTAAACCCATGCTGTCTTGGATCCTGTGCCCTATGGATTCCAGGTGTTGCACTATCCTTTCCTTAAGGAGTGCCTCCATAATCTTGCCCACTACTGAGGTAAGACTGACCGTCTGTAGTTCCCGCCTCCTCCCTGCTACCACTCTTGTGGAGTGGGATCACATGAGCCCTTCTCCAGTCTTCTGGGACCTCTCCTGTGCTCAGAGACTCACTAAACAATTCTGCTAATGGCTCTGCTAGTTCCTCCTTTAGCTCCTTTAGTACCCTGGGATGTATGCCATCAGGTCCCATTGCCTTATCCACCCTGAGCTTAGCAAGCTCTTGTAGGACCCTTTCTTTTGTGAAGGGAGTAGTTGCTCTTCCCTCCCCCTGTGTCCATGATGCTGAGCTGGGCCCTACCCTACCTTCTCTTCAGTAAATACTGAGCAAAAGTATCTATTAGGATAGATGCCTTTACAGGGTCCCTCCTCCTCACATGCTCCCTTTTCTCCATTAAGCTTAGCAATACCCCTCTGGACTTTCTCCTTTCACTAATGTATCTATAGAAAGTCTTGTCACCTTCTTTTACTGTTTGTGCTAGTGTTTCCTCAGTTTGGGACTTTGCCTGCCTTACTGCCTTCCCTGCTTCCCTTAGGCAAGTTTGGTATGCCTCCCTATCTTCATCCCGCTGTGTTCCCTTATTTTCTGAAGGCCAGCCTTTTGGCTCTGACCTTTTCTGCTACTGTATTTGAGAACCAAAGTGGTTTCCTTCTTCTTTTGCACTTCCTTTTCTGTCTAACACAATGGGATGTTGCTTCAAGTATTGTATCCTTAATGCTTGCCCACTTTGCCTGTACCTTCTCACCTGTGTTTCTTTTTGCCAGGGCTAGCTTAACTCTGTTGGCCATCCTATCAAAGTCAGCTCCTCTGAAGTCCCATATGTTTCACACACCTCAGTGTGTAAATCCATTTGCTTTCTTTCTCCAACAGTAGATTGGGTCTGTCTCCCCCAAATTCCAGCAGTGGTACCCATTTGATGCCTATAAATTTCATACAATATGGTTTAGAGTCATGTGCTTGACTGAAATGAAGCCCTACAGGAGTATCCCATCTATTATTTAGAATAGAGCATACATGCTCTTGAATCCTCTGCTTTAAGGGCCTTACAGTTTTTCATACATATAGCAGGTCACAGCTGCACCAGGGTGCATACACCACATAACTCGTGTCACATGTGATGAGTTCTCTGATGTCAGCACGAATATCTGGATATCGTGGATGCTTGAACTCTGTACTCGTTATGCAATACTTGCAAATATTACACCTAGAGCACCAAAAACATCCATTTGTTCTCCTTGGTAACAAAGTAGCTTTTTGATCTTTTTGGATTGTGAGTCTGCTATGTACTAGAGTATCTTTCAAGTTCTTAACCTGGTTAAAAGAAACTCGGAGTTTACTTCCAACTGCTTTGGCTACAGTCTGGTTACTCATTAGAATAGACCAGTTACTGTACACAATGTTGCCAATTCTCCCTGCCTTATGGTTGTATTGTGTTACAAAAGTGCAGGGCTGTGTGTCGGATGTGCTACTCTGGTTATTGAGCAAGATGGTCCTGTCTATCTCCCTTGCTTGTAGTTTTTGTTCTTTTAAAAGGTTGACTGTGTAACCTCTTTCTGAAAATCATTGTATGAGTTCATTTGCTTGTTTTTCAAACAAAGCATCTGTACTGCAGTTTCTATGTAGCCAGACCATCTAACTATAGGGGATCGAATCTTTTAAATGTTGGAGGTGTGCACTTGTAGCATGTAGCACAGAGTTTGTGGCTGTTGGTTTACGAAAACATTGAGTTTCTATGTTAAGTTCCTCATTCACACTGAGGTCCAAATCCAAAACAAAAAATAACTTATGTTTATCCACTATATAGGTGAACTTTAAATTTTAAAGTGTTTTCATCTAACCAACTGACAAAATATTTTACAATTGATACGTCCCCTGCCCGTATACAAATCACATTGTCAATAAAACAATACCAGGGCTTGATGTGGGCTCAATAAGGATTGATTGCATCATTTTAAACCAGAGTGTCTTCCCAAAAGCCCCAAAACAAATTAGCATAACTTGGGGCCATTGCTGCCCCCATTGCTGTACCACATTTCTGTAGATAAAAGTGCTCATCAAATTTAAAATAATTGTGTTCTAAAAAATATCTCAGTGCTTGTACAATAAATTCTTTTGGAATTTGCTCTGAGTCTGGAATTTTTCCAAAAAAATATTTGATACCAGTAATACCTTGGTTATGATCTATTGATGTATACAAAGATTCAACATCAATACCTAGCCAGCAAAATTCACTCTCCCATTTGATGCCTTGTAGTTTCTGCAATAGATGTTTGGTGTCTCTAATGTAGGATTTCAGGTCCAATACACTTTGTTGTAAAAAGAAATCAACTCATTTCCCAAGATTTTGTGTGATGCTCCCTATCCCAGACACAATCGGTCTGCCTGGGGGGGTCAATTTTGTTTTTATGTATTTTAGACAGAGCATAAAATACTGGTACGACAGGGAATTCTTTCAAGATGTATTGAAATTCTGACTCAGAAATACTCCCTGCCTTCAATGCCTGTAAACCAAACAATTCTTTTTTGCATATCAGTGTGGGATCAAAATTCAATTTTTGATAATTCTTTTCATTATCTAATAAAATCTTAGACACAGATTTATAATGTTGTTTGTCCAAAATTACAGTGTTGCCCTCTTTAGCAGCTGCCTTAATGACAATTTCACTTTCTTTTGCTAGATCTTTCATTGCTTAGTTTCTTGCTTTTATTAGATTGAATTTTGACTTTGATATATCATTTAGCACTGCCTCTACCTGTTGACAAACCACTTTCTCATAAGTATTAATCACATTGTTAAAAACATGAGGACAGAAAGTAAAATTAACTTTAAATCTATTTGATTGCAGTTTTGACCAGTGCTCCTTTGTATTTGAAATGCCAGTGTCACCATAAGTGGGAGTTTGCAGGGAACTGATATCTGCTGCATTTTCTTGTAGCAATGTTTCTAAGATATCTAAATCAGATGCCAGGACATTATTAACCACTGCTTCTTCCCCACTTGCTAGATTTCTTTGTTCATTCACCTCTATGGTATCCAATGCTGACACTAACTTCTGGCTCCGATGACGGGGTGCTGCCATGATTGATTCCAAAATAAAATCAATGTCCTCAGTTTGTTCAATAAATGTGTCCAAACCTCCCATATCTGATACTGCAGAATCCTTTGCTTCAGAGAAGAAAAAAAGTTTAAGTTTTAATTTCCGAAAGAATTTGAACAAGTCCACAAAAAAAAATGGAAATTATTCATTGGGGGTGGGGATAAAGCTCAGACCTCTACTCAACACTTTTCTTTGTATTTTGGTGAGCTCTAATTTGGACAAATTCACTATTTGTAATTCTTCTTGTTTTTGCCCCTTAGATTCCGTTCTGTTGTTTTTGTTGTTTTTCCCACCACGTCTCCCCCTCCTTGTCTTTCTTCTCTTTCCCAATTTTTTGAAGCACTGCTTGTAGGTGTCTTTCTTCATTCAACTCCAATACATTGGTCTGCACAGGCTGCCTGATCTGTTTGGTCTGGTAAATCACTTCTTTTGCTATCACCTCGTTTTATGTTTCTGTTCTCAAATCTGACCCTTGAGCGACCACAGCTTTGTGACCTATTGATTCTAGATTTAAGCCAGCTCACAATATTACCTTTTTGATAGTCTGTATTCTTAGCTTGTCATTCTCTAGTAGTAGCTTTGTGTTTAATCAGTTTTTCTTGTAATGCCACCTTCAGCTCATTATATTTAATGTCTGTTTTTAAGTTCAACACCTTTTCTTTTGCTGCAGTCAGATCTTTTAACAATTCTTCATATTTTCTAGTATCACTTTTGATTAACAACTTTATAAAGATTTTAGAGCATTCAGACACAGCTTGGATCCACTCTTCCTTATATGGAAAATCTGCTATACCACTAGAGGACACAATTGTCTCTCTTAAATCTCTAGAGGCCTGTTCCCTGTCAAGGTATTCCTCTAGTGTTGAAATATTGAATGAAACATGTATCTTTTTAAAAAGTAGTCTTTCCAACTCCAAGAAGGCTAATTTAATTGAGTCAGAAGTTTCAGAACGTACCTCTTCACCCTGTAGAAGCTGCCTCACTTTACTCCTTCTGTGTGTCAATTCCTCCAAGTTCTCCCAATCATAATGGCATGGGCCTGCTGCATTTATATCCTTTGATGAATGACGCATTCTATCTGTTAGCTGGAAGGTGAGGATTGAACATAGTAGTAAAAAGTAATGCTTAATCCTCTAACATAGTCCAGGAGATTTTGTCCTTAAGCACTTGCACTTGCAGTAAATAAGCTCAAACTCAGCTGGCATGTCTAAGTCCATTTGGTGTAGTGGCAAAGTAAAGCCCTTTATTAAAACAGAGTTGCCAAAAAAACCTAAGCAACAGTAAAATAAACACCAGAAAGGTGGGAAAGCCACTTAAAGAAATACAATAAGTTAAATAGACTACATATTTGAATTCATTAGTGTTTTAGCAATAAAGGGACAGGAGCCCACTGGGTCACCCTGTGGCATCCAGTAATCAGTGTTTTTTTTTTCAACAACAGAAATATTGGGGATTTCAAACAAACAAAAAGAAACCAATGAAACTCTCTGGCAAGATAAGGTTTAATTAGAAATAAAAGGTAAGTAAAAAGTAATAAAGAGTGCAGTAAAGTCATTTTAACACAGTACAAAGAGACAAGAGGACCAACAAATGTTTGTGGGCCATAACTTAATATGCTTAAATATCTGTTTAGGCAAAAAAGCTTGCAAGCATGTGGACATTAAAGGCTAACAGCAATAATCACCAGAATATAATACCAAGTAACATGAATTGCTTAACATTAAGGTGTTAGACACAGCAGTATAAAGGGTAATAAGGAAGCATACAAGAAGTGGGTTTAAACCTTTATTGACCATACGACATTTAAAACCTATTGAGTGGGGCCCGGTGGTGCTGAGGGTTGAGGCACTGGATGCCACACCTCGCGCTGCACCGGTGACCCGGGTTCAGGGACGGACTCGGGTGGCCGGGGGTTGGCGGGGAGAGGGAGGATCGAGCGTCCCAATGGATGCTCTCCTCCCTCAGGGGCGGGTTACCAAGAGCGCATTGTGCTCTGCATTTCTTCGTGGCGGTGGAAGCAGCCAGCAGTGGGAAGGGATGGAGGCGGCCGCTTGTCGGACCCGGGAGGGGACGTCGCTGCACATGAGGGTCTGGCGGCATAAGCACGCTACCCCTTGGGATGTACATCCCTTAGCGCAAGGCGCCCTAGGGGAGTGGGGACGTAGGGAGAAAAAAACAGAAAATCCCCTCCGGCAGCCCTAGATGAAGGCCGCCCTAAGTCCACCCGGACCACCTACAGGACAGACCCCACTGTGTGAGGAGAGGAGAGGAGGATGGGCACTCTAGGGGCAGATCCCTAAGGTAGGTACCGGGGGACATGAGCGGACGGAAGGAGGGGGCACCGGATGTAGGAAGGAGGAGGATAAAGATGAAAATAAAAAAAAAACCTATTGAGTATGACAGCTTAGGGGTTTTATAGCCTAGAGTTAAGAAAGATGGAGCAGGCTGAAGAAGCAGCACAATAATGGTGCAAGGCTAAAGACATAAGGTGGAATTGATAAAAATTAAGTGAAAATATCAAATGAACAGAAATGCATTATATGTATGTGCAATATCTGTGGTAATAATGACATTTGTTAAATTTTTTTTTATTTTCTTATTTTTTATATTATTTTATTGCAGATTAAGTGTATGATTATGAAATGTATACCAATGAGAATGAATTCAGCAAAGGGTGCAGCCAGCAACTACGTCCACAAGGTCATATACAAGAGGAGGAGACAGATGCTGTAAGTCACTAGAGAAGAAGAATAATAGATACAGGGGAAGAGAGAGAAGAAAAAAGGGTTAGCACGCAGAACAGGAAGAGGGTTAGGAGATAGCAGATAGCAATTAGGAGGCATAAGCAGGCAGAAGAGTAAGGATGGTAGCAGTCATGATGGGAGTGGTGCAATGCAGTGGTTGGGGAGCAGCATTCTTCAGGGAGACATTCTGGAGGTTATGATGCTGCCCTATCTGCAGGCACCTCTCTGGGCTGAGGAAGGAGACTGCCTGTCTCCGCGCAGAGTTGGCCAGGTTACAGGTGGCATCCACCCCCACCCAGAGACCACCAGGCCCACAGCATAAACCTCATAGGATGCCCAGAAAGAAATGTGACTGGACCAAGGTGGGCTCAGAGAGGGGAAGGGGGAGGAGTCAGTAGCACATTCCCCAACAGGTCCAGCTGAATAACTCCAACACTGTTTTGGAAGAATGGGAATGCTCCACACAGGCATCTGCAGCTGGGACCAGGGAGGATGGTGAGAACCTCCAAATTGGAGCCCCAGTGAAGGGGGACAGTGGACCAAGGAGGAGGGGGAAGCTTTTCCTAGTAGGAGACTCTATTTTCTGGGGTGTGAAGTTAAGGACACCTAGCAGGGGGGGAGAGGGAGGTCAAGTGCATCCCAGGAAGTGCTGCATGGAGGGATGGGAAGTGAATCTATAGGATCACTAGATTGATAGCCAGGAGGGAAGAGCTGGATGTCATTGTCCACCCGGGGACCAATGACCTGGTGGGGAGAAAAATGGAGATAGCCAGAGTTCAGGAGAATTTCAGGAAGCTGGGGGGACCTGAAACAGGTACCATGTTCCGTCTCATTATCAGAGGTGCTACCTGTCTAAGGCACAGTGGAGGATAGGGAAATCCACATCTAAGCCTTCAATACCTGGTTGAAGGATTGGTGTGGAAGGGAAGGATTTGGTGTCATAGGGGACTGGGGCCCCATGTGGGAAGATGTGAGCTTATATCAGGAGGATAGTCTACATCTGTCCGGGAAGGGGACCTCACTCCTTGATGAGAAGTTGGAATGCTTCAGCAGACAGCATTTAAACTGACCAAAGGGGGGAGAGTCAGGAGGGACAGGTGTCTTAACATCACTCCCCCATGGTAGCATGCAAAAACACAAGTTGACAACAGGAACAACTGAAGCAAGCAGGGAGGAGCCGGCAGGTGAAGCATGTAAAAGGGGGAATGGGGAGGCAGGAGCACATGGAACAAGAAAACTGGGGTGGGGAAACAGACAAGAGAGGGAAAAAGAACAAAGGGAAGACAGGGTATAAAATATGGAAGGTCGTGTTCACAGATGCCTGCAGTCTGGGAAATAAGGTTCCAGACCTGGAAGCCTTGCTGACGGATGCAAACCTTGACAGAGCAGCAATAATAGAGACATGGTACTCTGCTAATCACGGTTGAGATATCAATGCACCAGGCTATACACTGTTCAGAAGGGACAGGGAAGGTAAAAAGAGGGAGGGGGTAGCCCTGTACATCAGAGAAGGCATACAGGCTACAGAAGTACAGGGAAGATGGGGGAGGCTGAGGCAATGTGGGTCACCCTGGAACCAGGGAATGGCACAGCAATATGTACTGGGGTAATCTACAGACCTCTGGCACCAAAGGAGGAAGTTGACAAGGGTACTAATGGAGGAAATTCATGACATGGCAGCTAAAGGTGAAATCCTGCTGATGGGGGATTTCAATATGCTGGATATAGATTGGACCACCCAGGCAGCTGCCTAAGCCAGAAGCACGGCCATCCTGGAATCCATGCAGGGGGGTTGGACTCAGACAGCTGGTGCATGAGCCAACCAGGGACAAATCTTTTCTATACCCGGTATGGACCAGTGGAACCAGAGTCAAAGGAGTCCAGGTGGAAGGGCAGCTGGGATCCAGCAAGCACTACATGGTATGGTTTGGCATGGAGACAGGGACTCAGTTAAGCCACACAAGGGCAAAAGTATTAGATTTCAGGAGGGCAGATTTTGGTAAAATGGGTAGATGTTTAAGAGCAGCCTAGAAAAAGGGAGAGGTAATGGAAGGAGTTGAAGAACAGTGGGGAAACTAAAAGGAGCCATAGTTGAGGTAACTAGCCAATGCCTTAGAATAGTGGCCAAAGGAAAAATAAGAAGGAAACCACTATGGTTCTTTAAAGAGGTAGAAGACAAAGTAAGGGCTAAAAGAGCTAGTTTAAGGGAGTATAAGAGAACCCAAAGGAAGGACAGTGAGGTGTGCATTGACTGTCTAAGGGAAGCAGGGAAGGCTATTAGGAGAGCCAAGGCACAGACAGAGGAGCGTTTAGCACAGACTGTGAAAAAAGGGGGCAAGACATTCTATAGATACATCGGTGATAAAAGAAAAATTGGGGGGGAGATTGTGAGACTCAAAGCGGAGGTGGGAGAGTGTAAGGATGGGGACCTAGACAAACCAGAAATACTGAACAAATACTTCTGTTCAGTATTTACTAAGGAGGGAGAGGGTCAGGAACCACAGTTGGGGAGAAGAGGCAATGGGGGGGTGAAGTGGACACCAGTCCATTCACAGTGGAGAGAGTTCTGGAGGAACTCACAAAGCTGAAGGTGGTAAAGCCATGGGGCCAGACCCCACATATCCGAGGATATTAAGGGAGCTGAGATGGGAACTAACAGCACCTCTGGCAGCCCTGTTCACAGAGTTGCTCAACACAGGCATGGTTCCAGAGGACTGGAGGAGGGCTCATGCAGTCGCACTGCACAAAAGTGGCAGTAGGGAGAAAGCAGGGAACTACAGGCCAGTCAGTCTCACCTCAGTGGTGGGAAAGATCATGGAGACACTGCTGAAAGAAAGGATAATGGCACATCTGGAATCCAGTGGTGCCCAGGATTTGATGCAATATGGAGTCACAGCAGGAAGGTCTTGTCAAACAAATCTGATAGATTTCTTTGATTGGTTGACTAGGGAAGTGAATCAGAGAGGTGCAGTATGTATCACCTACCTAGATTTCAGCAAAGCCTTTGATACTGTCCCACACAGAAGGCTGGTTAATAAGATGAGTAGTCTGGGCATTGGGCATAATGTGATACATTGGGTTAGAAATTGGCTGATGGACAGAAGATAGAGGGTGGTGGTAAATGGGATCCAATCTGGGGAGAGAGAAGTGACCAGCGGAGTATCACAGCAATCAGTACTGGGACTAGTCCAGTTCAATGTCTTCATTACTGACATTGCAGAGGAGCTGCAAGGAAAGGTCTGCCCATCTGCAGATGACACCAAGACCTGCAACAGAGCAGATACTCCAGAAGGGGTGCAGAAAATGAAGAGGGACCGGGAGAAGCCTGAAAGATGTATTTATTTATTTATGTCTGTATGTATGTATGTATGTATGTCTTTGGTAACCAGGTAAGTGCACTGTTCCATTAGACCATTTTCAGACATGACCCGGGCCACAGATGTGGCTGCAAAATAACATAATCAACAGAGACGATGCACAAAAATAGTAATAGTACAGAGTAACACATAAAATACAATATATACAATATAATACAAGATTTGGTAATGTACCTCCAGATGAGGTAATTAACATGTGATGGAGACAAAGTGGGTCTGCAAGCATAGTTTCAGTGTTCAAGGTCTATCTAAGATGCCTACCTGGTGTAAGAGTGGGCAGTAGACTAAATTAGTCAGTGAATGTAAGTTTACATAGACCATACAAGCTATACAAGCTGACAGTGATCTAGGATGGTCAGAAGTGTGGCAACTGAGTTTCAATTCAAAAAAGTGCAAGATAATGTACCTGGGTAGGGGGAACTCTGGTGAGAGCTACAGAATGGGGGGAAGGTGCTGGCTGTCACCAAATAGGAAACCTAGGGGTTGTCATATCTGATGACCTTAAGGTATCAAAGCAGTGTGCAAAGGCTGCAGGGAGGGCCAGTGGCATGCTGGCATGCATAGGTAGAGGCATTACTAGCAGGAGACAGGAGGTTTTGATGTTATTGTATAAAACACTGATAAGGCCTCACCTGGAGTACTGCATGAAGTACTGGAGACCACACATGCATAAGGACATAGACAGGATGGAGACAATCCAGACAAGGGTGACAAAGATGGTGCATGGCTTGCATCACAAAACATATGAGGAGAGACTAAGAGTCCACAATATGTACTCACTGGAGGAGAGGAGAGAAAGGGGGGACATGATAGAAACTTTCAAGTACTTCAAGGGCATAAACAGTGTGCAGGTGAGGGATCTTTTCCAATGTAGAAAAGATGTAAGGATGAGGGGACACAATATGAAATTGGAGGGGGGTAGATTAAGAGGTAATGTGAGGATGTTTTTCTACACAGAGATGGTGGTGGATGCTTGGAACAGTCTGCCACAAGAGGTGGTGTGGCAAACACAGTGGAGGAGTTTAAACATGCCTGGGACAGGCACAAGGGAACATTGGGAGAAAAGGGAGTGATGAAAAGCCATTGACCACTTAGGGTCAGTGACTGCATACAAGCTTAGGGTTTATGGGCAGACCAGATGGACCTAGCTGTCCTTATCTGCCGACAATTTCTATGTATCTATGTATGTATATATTGTCAAGATGGTAAATGCGTCACATATATAAAAATCTGTCTTTCTATGACAAAGAAACATGCACAAAGTTTATGCGAAAACAATTACTAATGACATTTATTATGAATTTTAGATTAAAGAAAGCTCTTTGAAAAAGCACATTTAATGTGCAAAATGTCAGGATGAATAAATAAAAAGAAAATCTTGACAGCAAGTGAAGTGAGAAGATTTTTTTGTTCCTTCCCCCGCCATTAACTGAACATTGACTAGCAGATTAGTCCTTCTGGGAGGGACACCCTACTAAATTCTAAAAGACTGATATTCATTTCCCATGGAACACCCCACAGCAAGAAGATTTACTTAAGGCCAGTTTTGAGGACAAGCTGCCATCCATGAATGTTGGACTGAAATTTTTATTATTTAATGAACCATATTGCAACTCCAGCTACAGAAGAGAAGTGGAACACTTACCACCATGAAAACAATACTTGTGAACTGTAACAGTAAAAAGGACCATGTATTCGGCGAGAATGGCAGCATTCCCAGATGTGAACATAGTGCCCAACAATCTATGCATTATGTAACACACACTGAAGAAGCTAGGAAGAAATTATTAGATGCCATGAGAGGAGGCAGGGATATGACTCAGCAGATAGGAGATGATATTAAAACCTTAGCACAAAAAATAGAAAATCAGAAATGTAAAAATACAAGACTGGAGTGACCCTAATTAAATACCTGGAATTTGATATGATCCCACATGGACTAAGGATATTCACAGAACCTAATTTAGGAATAGAATCTGATAAAATAATGAGAAACTGGGATCTTATAAGGAACCGTGTATCATGTGATTTCATGATCTCACTTACTGAAGCCATACTGGAAGAAAGGGAGAAACTAGGGAAAGAAACCACCATAATGGAAGAAGCTTTAACATTAAAAATAGCTGAAGAAGCTGTTAACACTAATCTAGAAAACTTGAAATCCTATTTTAAGGATTACGAGGAAAGGCTAAAACAGCAAAAGATTAACAAATTCCAGAGAGATGCAAATGATAATCACGATAAGCAAGTCTACACTTATAAAAAATACAAACAGACTAGAAAGTGGGGACAAACTCTGTATACTGATACAAGCACAGATAGTGAGGGGAAGTTACACCCCAGACCCTAATGTAAGTGAGACACAGGAAGGTGAGATACAGAGACAACAGGATTATCAATAAGCACGTCCTTTGCACCACACAAACACAGAAGTTAGATACCCCCTTAGAGATAGAGTGGGAGGCCAGGGAGGTTGAGGGGTCCTGGGGAGGGTCGGTGGGCAGCAGGGCTACAGGAGATGCTCAAACTGGAAAAATAACCAGACCACTAGGCAGATGAGACAACTAGAATCAACAGGGGACCTAATACCTATATTTAACCTGAGTAGGTGATAGCTTACAGACACAGAGATACAGATCCTGAGCCTAGGCCTCTCCTTTGCACCCACAAAAAATATTAACCATTTGAACTAGAGACAGACTTACAAAGAATTTTTAGGTTAATCAGATTAAAAACTATGTTTGATACAGAACAACAACCCTCATATCAGCAACAGCTTAAAATTGCCATGAAATCAAAATCCAAGTACAATCCAACCCAAGGCAAGGGATGCACAGTTGAAACATATTGTGCAGCTGTCCAGAAATATTTACATAAAGAATATAAAAAGAACATTAATGCACAAAACAGGGACAACCTTAACAGACAACAAAGAGCAGCACTTAACAATCTAACTGTAGATGAGAATCTAGCCATCAAACCAGCTGATAAAGGGGGAGGGAGAGTGCTTCTGGACAGGACACAATACAAGGACATGTGTATGGAACTTCTCGATAATAGTATCAATTATTAACATTATCTGAAGACCCTACAAAAAAACTAAAACAAGTAGCCTTCACACTAACTGAGTTTGAAAATAATGACTGGCTAGAAAGTTGGGAAGCAGAAGTAAAAAGTCAAAAGGACATTAGAAGACTGATTTTCTATGCCAACCCCAAAATTCAGAAGAGATAGTTTGACCTTTCTGGGTGGCCCATAGTGTCAGCCAATGAGTCTCTCTTTGTACCCATATCACAAAACATCAATTTTTGCCTGCAACCATTAATAGAGAGAAGAGAAACATATGTAAAAGACACAGGTGATATGCTTCAAAAGCTGCAAAGAATATCAGAACAAGATATAATGGAGCATGAATATCAAGTCACTGTAGGTGTGGTGGACCTGTACATGTCCATTCCCTATGAACAAGGGCTATATGCAATGGGTAAAATACTGGACCAACGAGAACAAAATGCTAAACCTAAGACAGTAGTATTACAAGAATTGGCAGTAATTATCTTGGTCAATAATTATTTTGAATTTGATGGCCATTATTACATTCAGAAAAGAGGGACAGCCATCGGTAGCACCATGGCACTGGCCTAGGTGAATGCATTCATGTATGAGCTAGAGACACAACATATACTTAGTAGAGAAAGAAAAATATTTCATCAACATGTGAGAGCATGGAATAGATATATAGATGATGCGTTTTTGGTTTGGACAAGCACAGAACAATAGCTGTGTGAATTTCTACAGTACATGAATTCCATTAATGAGAATATTACGAACATACGAACATACGAAATTTGCCAGCAGATAAAGGCCTAGAGGTCTATCAAATCTGCTCAAATGTGCAGCTAATACTCCTTATGACCTATAGTAAGACAAGCATAGCATACTTGGACTTACAAATCATGAAGGAAGGGACAGCACTAATTACTGACCTATATAAAAAGGGAACAGATAGAAACACGCTACTACATGGGCACAACTTCCATGAATGCAGGTAGGTTAACAGTATCCCATATTCTCAATTAGTATGTGTGAAACAGAACTGAAGTCGAGAACAGGACTTCATCAAAGAAAAAGATGGAATGCTCATTAGATTTAAACAGTGAGGCTATCAAACATCAACACTAAAACAAGCTGACAGCAGAATCAACCAGGTAAATAGAGAGGACACTATGCGACCTCGGGACAGACACACAGACCAGGGAGCAGAGACTAGTATTCACAACTAAATACAATAACAATTTCACTGAGATGAAAAAAATAATCAATAAGCACTGGCACCTCTTGGCTGTTAGTAATGACCAACCACAGATCTTCCACAGCATACCGCTAGTAGCAGCTAAAGAAGTTGACACATTAAAAGATAAGCTAGTAAGATCACAGTTCAATCCCCTGTATAGGAAGGATGCCCAGTTGTTGTTAGTCCCACTTAAACCTGGAATAACTCCTTGTGGATGATGCTCAGTGTGTGGGCATACCACCAAGAAAGATATCTTTAGACAGCCATACACAGACTAAGAGTTTCCAATAAGACAGCATATAAATTGTACATCAGAAGAAGTCATTCATGTACTCCAGGTCTGTGTGATCATCTATATGTGGAACAGACCACAAGAGCTCTCAAAACCAGAATTCAAGAACACAAAAGTGACATAAGGAGGAATGCTGAAACTTCACAAGTTGCCATACATTTTGCACAGGAGTGACACACAGGGGCATCATTGAGGTTCTGGGGACTAGAACTAGTGTCATCACCAGTATGTGGTGGGCACTATCAAAAAATTGTGGATAAAGCAGAAATATGGTAGATATTTTATCTGAAAACATTACATCGAATAAGGGCTTTGAACACTGAAATCAACTGGAATGCATACCAGTAATAGGTACCAGCAAAAATTCATATTGGTAACAATGGGAGAGCAAAAAAGATAGCATAATAAAAACAAACAAGCATTTGTCAATGCCGAATGTTTGCTTGCTGGCATTGGCATTGGTAGTGTAGGAGTTACAAAGCTGCATAATAGGAATGGCAGTGAAGTACTGAACTGAAGCCAACCTTATCACCACCCTGCAGATAGTGACAGGCATTGGTGTGTGCCTTTGGGTCGTCAGGCATAACGGCCACGTCATTTCACCACACCCTATTGTGCAGACACCGACAAGTGTCACAGTGTGCCTTGGGGTCTTTGGCCCTTATGCGCACTGCATTCCATCAGGAAATATGGTGAGATGGGTGCGGTATAGGAGAATGAGGTGAACTTTGGGGCCGAGGAGTCCAAGGCACACCTCGATGCCTCTCAGTGGCTGCAGGGTGTGGGTGGGGGGGGAATGGTATGAGCTTTGCAGGTGACAATCCCAGGTCACAGCCCTGATGCCTGTCATTCTCTACAGGGTGGGGCGTTATGGTCGGAAACCCTAACACCTCAGGCATTCATTGGTATTTTCACTCCAAATTTTCAACATGGTTTTTTTGTGACCCCACCTCATGAACAGTGGCAATATCAGTTTGTTAGCCGAAAGCTGCTTTTGCACAGTGACCGCGGCATTTGTCACCACAGGTGCAAAAACACATTCCGAACAGGATGTGAAAAATGAAGCTGTACTGTTCATGGGGATGTGTAAAACAATGGCAATGTTGAAAATCTGCAGTGAAAGTATAAAAAAACTGGTGAAGTCACGAGAGTGCGTAGAAACTGCAACGTGCACCCATAATGTAATTAGTTTGGGGACTTTTTACAGCAGATTGTCAACACAGGCATTTTTGGACCTCCGCTCATGAACAGTGTCACTGTGATTTTCTTTCTCTGTCCCGAACAATGATTTCCTACAGCGACCACGCATTTCTGTGCTGAAAGCGTGAAAACACTTTTCAGCCATGTTATGAAAAATGACAGCTGTACTGTTCATAAGGAAATGTGGAAAAATGCCACTGGTAAAAATCTGGATTGAAAATATTACAAATTCATGAACTTTCGAGGGTGCGTGGAAACTGCACAATGCTCACTCGTAACACAGTCATTTTATGGACTTTTGTCACCAAATTTTCAACATAGTCATTTTAAGACCTCTGCTCATGACCAGTGTCACTGTGATTTTCTTAATCTGTCCCAAACATTGCTTGCACACATCTACTGCACCATTGTGCACTTCATGTGCGGAAACACATTTTGGGCAAGATGTGAAAAATGGCAGCTGTACTGCTCATAAGGAAGTGTGGTAAAATGGCAATGTTGAAAATCTGGTGTGCAAATATTAAAAATTTGCAAACTTGCAAGCATGTGCAGGAACTGCGTGATGTGCACTCCTGAAACAGTCATTTTTTCTGATTTTTTTCACCAAATTTTCAACATAGCCATTTTAAGATCTCTGCTCATGAACAGTGTCACTGTGATTTTCTTAATCTGTCCCAAACATTGATTGTGCACACCGACTGTGCCATTGTGCGCTACATACACAGAAACACATTTTGGGTGATGTGAAAAATGACAGCTGTACTGCTCATAGGGAGGTGTGGTAAAATGGAAATGTTGAAAATCTGGAGTACAAATATTAAAAATTTGCGAACTTACGAACGTGCATATGAACTGCGCAACGCACGCTCGTGAAACAGTCATTTTTAGGAATTTTTTCACCAAATTTTCAACATAGCCATTTTAAGACTTCTGCTCATGAACAGTGTCACTGTGATTTTCTTAATGCGTCCCATACATTGATTTTGCACACCGACTAGGCCATTGTGCGCTACTTGCGTGGAAACACATTTTGAGCAAGATGTGAAAATGACAGCTGCACTGCTCATAAGGAGGTGTGGTAAAATGACAATGTTGAAAATCCAGTCTGCAAATATTAAAAATTCAAGAAACTTATGAGCATCTTAGGAACGTAACTTTGCAACTAAGTAAAACAGTCATTTAAATTTTTTTACCAAATTTGCAACATAGACTTTTTGAGAGCCCACCTAATGAACACTGGCACTGTCATTTCCTTAATCAGTCCTGAAAGGTGATTTCACACAGTGATCGCAAAATCACCCTTCGGGCCTGATTAATGCCATGACAATTCAAGAATTCATGAGGAGAGGTCCCAAAATCCCCATGTTGAAAATGTGGTGCCAAAATTCAAAAAAATGCCTGAGATATGCATCAAAGTTGAAAAAACCCTATTTATTACATTATACAGCTTACTGGCATTTCTTCAGTTCGTGGTCGGCTTTGAAGAGTGCAGACATGTTCCTGGTCCACTGAAGATCATCGCGCCAGACTTCAGTGGTAAGTATGGGGTGAGGGGAGTGTGGGGAGGCAGGGTGCGCAGTGGGTCAGTGCAAGTGGGGGAAGGGAGACTACAAGGGACCTTTTTTTGTTTACAGGTTTTTCTTTGGAAGACGATGCAGGACATTTGCCACACTGGGGTGGGCTCCCAGCATGGCAGCTGGAAGGTTGTTTGGGGGGGCCTGGAGCCAATGGGGGATTGGGCACTCCGTCGGCAATTACAATTTTGCCATGCTGGGGTGGGTTCCCAGCGTGGCAACTGAAAACTTGTTTTCGGGCGTGAAGCCGGCGGGATTGGGCACCCCATTGGCCCATACAGTGTGTGTGTAGGGGAAGTAGGAGCGCATGAGCACGCAATATGCATGAGTGCGCCGCACGCATGTGTGTGTGTGGGGAGGGGAGCGCTGCTTTAGTGGTGCTCTCCTTTCAACTGTATCGGCACTGTATTTTTGATCATCGCACTATGTTTCTTGCACATGCATGCAAGCAAACAAAAACAGGCAAAGGGTAGCTTGTTTGACACTGGGTGGCATGCCCAGCATATTTATCAACCCATGGTATGGACAGCCCTCTGTGGGCAGAGATGAAGCCAAATTCACCTTTGGGCCCCCCACTCTACTGTCCTACAAGGGATTCCACAAAGATTACTGTTACAGAATTAGAGTTACTGTAAAAAAATAAAAGCTCATTAGTATTGTACACAGCAAAAATAAACATCAAAGAGTTCTTTGGCAATAAGCATTTAAATCAGGCACAATATGTAATGATGCCAGCATTATAAATATCATCAACGTGGTATAAATCTTTGTGTCCAATTCAAGGAAATAATAAATAAATTGGTAAGCTGCAGAACAGCTCCCTTGACTGTGAGTGGCATCAGGTAAAGAAAAGTTTCTTTAAATCAAAAATGAGTACTTTCCACCTTTTGAAACAGCCTTGCTAAGGCTTGATCACAGGAGCTATGCTTCATAGCACAGTAAGATGTTGCTTAGCAACAGAAGTCGACATGTTAGCACATTGGCCAGTCATAGAAAGACATCATGGGACTCATGACCAGGCCTAAGAGGATTAATAGGCATACCTGGTTCAGACAAAACTACAACATGCAATAGTTAACCTGCTTGTAGAACAAGCAGAAAGCAGGAACCAATTTAAATGTCAGGTAAAACAAAGAAATATGTATTTTTTTAAACAAATACTTAGAACATGTAATGGCAAGTAGAGCCCTTTACTAGAACAGACTTTTGGCAATTACAGACGAGTGGCAATGTTGCAGAAAATACCAAAGCAGCAGTAAAATAAACACCAGATATCTGTGAAAGCCACTTAGAGAAGTTAAATAAGGTAAACAGACTACATATTTGAATTCATTAGTGTTTTAGCAAGAATGGGAAAGGGGTCCACTGGGTTACTCTGTTTCATCCACTAATCAGTGTTTTTTTTTTCAACAACAGAAATATTGGGGTTTTGAAACAGAATAAAAAGAAACCAATGAAACTGCTCTGGCACGATAAGGTTTAATTAAAAATAAAAGGTAAATAAAAAGTAATAGAGTGCAGTAAATTCATTTTAACACAGTACAAACAGACAAGAAGACCAACACACATTCATGGGCCATAACTTAATATGTTTAAATATCTGTTAAGGCAAAAAGGCTTGCAAACCTGTGGGCATTAAATGCTGACAGCAAGACTCACTGGAATATAATACTCGGTAACATGAATTGCTTAACATTAAGGTGTTAGACACAGCAATACAAAGGATAATAAGGAAGCATACAAGAAGTGGGTTTAAACCTTTATTGAAAATGCAATATTTTAAATCTACTGAGTAGGAGATCTTAGGGTTTTTTTAGCCTAAAGTTAAAACAGATGGAGCAGGCTGAGGAAGCAGCACAATAATGGTCCAAGGGTAAAGACATGAGGTGAAATTCATAAAAATTCAGCAAAAAAATCAAATAAACAGAAATACATTATATGTATGTGCAATATCAGTAATAATACTGACATTTGTTAAATTTTTATTTTTTTTATTTTTAATATTATTTTATGGCAGACTAAGTGTATGATTATGGAATATATACCAATGAGAATGAATTGAGCAAGTATTGTCAAGATGGTAAATGCCTCACATTTATAAAACTTTTTCCTTCTATGACTAAGAAATATGAACAAAGTTTATATGAAAACAATTGATTACATTTGTTATGAATTTTAGATTAAAGAAAGCCTTTTGAAAAACCACATTTAATGTGTGAAATGTCAGGGTGAATAAATAAAAAGAAAACTTTGACAGCAAAGTGAAGTGACAAGATTTTTTTGTTCCCTCCTCCGAATTAACTGACTATTTACTTAAGCAATAAGACATGACCAGGGGTTAGATTAACAATCTGTTAATCACCCCTTAGGGGTGTAATGTGGCACGAGGTGCAGCCGAGTGCCATATTGCCCCTAGGAGGTGATTAACTGACTGTTAATCTAACTCCTGGGAGTGCCTCATTGCTATTATAAAACATTCCAAACAAAAAGTGTTAAAAGTATACTATTTAAATGTTTTCCTCATTTACAGAGAGATTTTTAATAAAATAGTTCTTCCACCAACAGTTTAAGAATGCTTGTTCAAACTTATAATGCAGCATTCCAGTCATTCAGCAGTGCTAGAGGTTGGAATGCTGACAGGAAGAATTCATGTGCCCTTTCACTGGTGACCCATCCCTATGTATGAACCAGGTGCCAGGCCAGTGTCCCCACCTTCTGCTGCATTCTGTCATGGCCTGGACTGGGCATACGCCCTCCCCTGACTGTCTACCTAGCTCCACAATGGTGCCCTTACCCATCTGGTCTGTTTTTGACCACCGCAGCCATATGATCACTTTCTCTGCCTCCATTCTAATGTCTTCTTCTCGCAAACCCCTGAGATCACCCTTTTATTGGGCACCACCATTTCACCCACCCTGAATGCCCCCTTCACAACAACTGTGAATATGGCCTGAAACAGACAGGCCTCATTCGCCGAATAGCAAATGCTATTTAGTCCTTTTACCACATTTGTGAATAGGGTTCCCATAATGGGTCTTCTCCCATCCTGTCTCCTGCCCTGGCAACTCTGCCAGCCTGCCACCATCGGTCGCATTCCCCAGCCATCTGCTACATCTGCCTACCCCTACTCCCTGCATGTCCAGCTAATCTCTGCCACCATGGTGGTGTGGGCCATTTCACCTTCCCATTTCTTGTCCACATATCTCGTGACCTGCTCTTCCTGCACAGGGTCCATCACCTCCCATCCCATCTTAAACCAGAAAGCTTGAAAACTTTCCCAGGCACCTTCATAGGCCTTCAAGGCATTAGCCAACCATGACCCCCTGTAGAGAGCCCTGGCCTTCTCTTTCCAATCTCCCACAGCCATCCTGGGACCCTAGTCTGGGTAGGTGTGGCGTGAGATTCCAGCTCCCAGAACTGATCTATCTGCAAATGAGAAAGACAATCAGCCACATCATTCTTTGCCCCCTCGATGTGCCATGCTTTGAAGGACAGGTTCAGACACAGTCCCAGTAGCACTGTGTGCCATAATATCCATCCTACTAACTCCATGCACCCACTCTGTCTGTTGATCACCTCCACCACCCCTTTATTTATTTATTTAGCTTTTGTTGACTGGGTAAGTGCACTAGACAAATCCTGCCTATTTTCAGGCATGACCCGGGGGGAAGGGGGATACAGATGCATGCCAACTGACCTTGAACCAGATCAAGCTGTTGGTAGTATTTTTAGTGAATGAGGGAAATTTGGCCAGGACACCAGGGAAATTCCCTGCTCTTTTCGATAAGTGCCATGGGATCTTTAACATCCACCTGAACTACCACCAATCCAGGAAGATGGGACCTCGGTTTAATGTCTCATCCGAAAGACGGCACCTCAGAAATGCAGCACCCCTCTCATGCTGCATTACAGTGTCAGTACTGGGATATTAACCCAAGTGCCAGATGTGGGAACTGAACCCACAGCCCTCTGATCTCCCGTCCTCAGAGGCGAGTGTGCTACCTATTGAGCCACTGACACTGCTATTATCATACCAGAATGTGATGTGCCATCCCTCCATCCTATCACCCCATATCTCTAGTGCCACCCAGATTGGGAATATCTCCAGGAACGTGATGTCCTTGGTCCATCCCCACTCTTGCCACTGGGCCAGCCACGCTTCCAAAACCCACTTGCCCTGAAAGTAAGCCCCCATCCCCAACCCTCCAGCTGCATCCATGTATAGCTCCAGGTCAGCATTGGTGGCCCAGTCCTCCTGCCAGAACATCACCCCATTGTATGACTCCAGGAACATCTTCCACACATGCAAGCCATTCCATGGTCCTTTACTGATGTCCACCCAATAGTGGGGTTGTTTCACCCTACCCATGGCTCTCCCCAACCTCCTTGTGAAAGACCTGCCAGGGATGATGGCCTTGCAGGCAAAATTAAGGTGCCCCAGTAGCTGCTGTACCTGAACCAGTGGCACCTTCCTCCTCCTCCTCCCCCATACTAAGGCTAATAAACCCTTTAAATGTGATACCTTGTCCCCCGGCAGCTGAAAATACTCCTGTTCAGTGTACACTTCAATCCCCAGGAATTCCAACCTGTGGGCTGGGCCCTCCTTCTTTCCTGCTACCAGGGGAATCCCGATGGTCCAGCACATGTCCCTACAATCAGCCAACATCCCTTGGGCTTCCACCTGGCTGGCCCTGATCAACAGGAATTGTTCCAGATAGTGGACCACCCTCTTGTGCCCATAAAGGCACCTGAACACCCATTGGACTCATGAACTGAATGTCTTGAATGTGGAGCATGCCATCAAGCAACCCATGGGCATTGCCTTATCAAAATACAGGCCACCTTCAAACTGGAAGCCTAGGAGGTTCCAGTCTACCAGGCGGACTGGCAGAAGCCGGAATGCAGATTCAATGTCCATCTTTGCCAGCCAGGTCCCTCCTGCCACCTGGATCAATTCCATGGCCTGAACCAGTGAAGCATAAGAAACCATGCTTAATGGCTCCAATATTTCCCCATTCACCAACCCCTCGTCTGGGTAGGATAGGTGATGTATGCATCAAAACTCACCCACTTGCTTCTTGGGTACTACCCCAAGGGGTGACACCTGGAAATGCTCACAAGGGGATTTGGGCAAGGGCCCTTCTTTCCTCCCTGCCGTAACTTCTTTCATAATCTTACCCCGGACTATGTCTTTTCCCTTCACTGAACCCAAATTCTTAGCCCACATTGCCACCCTTTTACCTTCAAAACCCAGTGAGAAGTCCCTTGTAAACCCTGATCTCAGTAACTCCGCCCCAACTTTGTTGGGGTATTCCTTCATCTAGGCCTGGACTATCCACCACTTAATGGGGGTGTGGGCGATGCTGTAGCCCCACCTACCTGGCCTGTTTCCCGCACTAGCTCCAGCTATAGCTGGCATTGTACCCCCACCCCCAAAATGTGCCCCCCCGTGGGCCCAAAAGGGCTGCTCCATGGGCTGCCTGCCCTTTCGCCACCTTGCCTGCATGTCGTTGCCAGGTGTGACCCCCCGCACCTCGAGCAGACATGCTTGAACCTGCAGCTAGGCCATGTGCATGAATCCCTGTTAAACGGCCAGCACACCTTTGTACCCAGGACCAGACCTGCCCTCTTCCCCTGTTTTGCCACCTGGCCCAATGCTAGACCTGACAGAGTCCTTACCCATAGCTCTGAGTGGGTGCAGTGCCACCTCAGGTCACCTTTTCCTGCCTTCCTCCTCCTAAAGACCTCATCATACTTGATCCAACCGAAACCCAGCCTCACCTTATATGCATCCCTAATGATTGCCATATAGGTCAGGAGCGGGACTGCAAGCTCTGGCTGCTTCTCTAACACCAGAGAGCTGTAAATCAGAAACCCTGACTGCCACGTGTCTAAGCTCTTCCCTTTGAATCTGGCGTCCTCTGCCTTGTGCCCCAGTACCGCCAGTGCCACTGCCATCTCTGACTTGCCTACTGACTCCCTCTGCTCATACTTTTTTGCTGTCTCCTCATCTACCAGACCAAAGATGTCGAGAGGATGAGGAAAGCACTCGCAAATCTGAGGGTGGGCAAAGTCATGGGGCCATATGGGGTGAATCCAGGACTGCTGAAGGAGCTGAGGAAGCTGCTAGCTATACCTCTGGCAGACTTGCTTAACAGTTCTCTTGAGACCGGTATGGTCCCAGAGAACAGAAGAAGAGGGGCCGTGGTCCCACTTTACAAATTTTTTTTTCTCTTATTTTATTCTTTTGGTAACTGGGTAAGACCCACTAGGCACCAGTGTTTGTTTTCAGTGGAGACCCGGGAGCATTGAGGTGGTTAAGTGACTTGTTCAGAGTAGCACAGTATGCAAGTTGAGGTTGTAGGAATCAAACCTACGTCTGCTGGATGTACCAAGCTCATACACAGCTCATTACTCTAACCTCTAAGCTATAGTGCCAAATGATAGCAAGGAGGAGGCAGATAAGTACAGGTCTGTCAGTCTGACATCTCTAGTAGGGAAATTGATGGAAACACTATTAAAGGAAAGAATCATGGAACACCTAGAATCCAGCAAACTGCTGGACCTGAGGCAGCATGCCTTTACAGAGGGGAGGTTGTACCAAAAACAATCTAATAGATTTTTTTGACTGGGTAATCAAGGTGTTGGATAAGGGAGGGGTAGTGCACATGGCCTACTTGGACTTCAGCAAGTCCTTTGACACTTTCACATAAGAGGCTGGTAAACAAGTTGGATAGCATGGAGGTGAGCAATAAGGTGGTAACCTGGGTAAGAAACTGGTTAGAGGATAGGAGGCAGAGAGTGGTGGTAAATGGAGTTCACTCCCTGGAGGGGAGAGTGACTAGTGAGGTACCACAGTGGTTAGTGTCGGTGTCAGTCCTGTTTAATGTCTTCATTAGCAATAAAGCAGAGAAACTGGAAGGAAGGTCTGCCTCTTTGCATGTGACACCCTTTCCTCCCATGCTTGTGAGGTAAGTCCTATGTGTAAGTACAAATGTATAAAATGTATGATTGAGTTAAAGCTGCACTGTAAAACAATCATTCCAATGAAAATATCTCCATGGTAATTAGCAAGATGAACTACAGTTGTACAGATAAAGGTACATTACATCATAATTAATTCCTTTTCTTCAGGGGCTGGCAGTATAGCCTAGAGGTTAGAGAAATGAACTGTGAATGAGCGTGGTACATCCAGCAGATCTGGGTTTGATTCCCACAACCTCCACTTCTATACTGTGTGACTCTGAGCAAGTCACTTAACCACCCCAGTGCTTCCAGTTCACCCATGAAAACAGCACTTGTGCCTAGTGGGTCTTACCTGGTTACCAAAGCATAACAGAAACATGATGGACAAGTAGAAAATGTTTATGGTGCAGGGCCTGCATCAAAAGTCCTATGAAGAAAGGCTTAATGAGCTGAATTTGTACTCCATGGAGGAAAGGAGGAAGAGAGAGGATATGATAGAAACATACAGATATTTTAAGGTAAAAACAGAGTACAGGAAAGTAACATTTTCCAAAGGAAAAGTGGTCACACTATGAAGGTGGAAGTGGGGAGGCTCAGAAGAAATGGGTGTTTACTCACCTGGTAAAGGTGATTGTGTGGGTTGACATCCATGGCACTCCAGACATTACCTCATGGGTTTTAGCCCACCTGATAGGCTAGGTGATGCACATGACTCTAGGATCAAATTTCTAGTATATCCAGGTCCCAGAAACCCCTGCTCTCCAGTTCGAATCTTCTAAAGCTGAAAGTAAGGTTAGTAACACAGCCACTACTAGCAAAGAAAGAGAAAAACAGTAACCATCCTGTATAAATAATGCAGAGTGAGGTGACATGTGAAAAAAAAATGGTCCGCAGGCCCCTGTTTTATTTTCCTAGTAATACAGTCTAAAACTCGGCCCTTAAGGGGTCAACGGTCGACATCCTGGATGTCATTTTGAGAAAACAAAATCAGTTCTTCCCAGACAGTTTATTTTCTCTAATCCTGATCACTTCTGAGCACTGTGTGGGGTGGGTCTTGGAGTGCCATGGATGTCAACCAACACAATCACCTTTACCAGGTGAGTAAACACCCATTGTGATTGGTTGACCATCCATGGCACTCCAGACATTACCTCATGGGTAGATAAGAAGCAGTACTGTACCTGCATGAGGGAGACAGAGTGGTCTAGGAGTGAGAGGAAGAGCTGGCGGTGGAGAGGACCTGAGTTGCAAAGGTTGGCTGTAGCCGGTATAGGTGCTCTAATCTATAGTGTCTGGCAAACGTATGGATGGAAGTCCAAGTTGCAGCCTTGCAGATGTCTTCTGCCGAGACATTGGCCCTCTCCGCCCAGGAAGTAGCTACTGCCCTGGTGGAATGGGCCTTGATACCCTCGGGGGGCATCATTTCTTTTGCTTTGTAAGCCTCCTGAATGGTTCTTTGGAGCCAGCCAGCAATGGTAGTCTTGGATGGGGCCTTTCCTTGTCTTTGTCCCCTTGTGACAATGAACAACCTTTCGGCCTTGTGTAGAGGTAGAGTCCTAGATATGTACATGGATAGGGTGATCCCTATGTCTAGGTGGTGTGGGATGGTCTTGTCTTCCTGTTGAGTGTTTCCGGTAAATGTGGGTAACTCAATGGGTTGTTCCCTGTGAAAGGTGGAGGAGACTTTTGGTTGGAAGGCTGGAACCATGCGTGGGCATAACCCTTGAGGCGTGAACACCATGTAGGGTTCCCTGCAGGACTGCGCCCCTAATTCCCCAATCCTGCGGGCTGAACATATCGCGACAAGGAAGCAGGTCTTCAGACCAACCCACAACAGGTCTACTTCCTGTAGCAGCTTGAAGGGGGCTGTACTGAGGGAGTCTAGTACCAGTGGGAGATCCCAGGGAGCAATGTATGGTCTGACTCGGGGGCGCAGTATTTCGACTGCTTTCAGAAAATGCAGTGCGTCAGGGTGAGCACCTGGGCTGTGTCCTCCTATGGGACCAATGGCTGCCCTAATGGCCGATAGCTGCACTCTAAGGGATGGGTGGGCCAATCCCTTCTCTACTCCTTGTTGAAGGAATAAGAGTATCGTGGACATGTCTGCTAGCTCTGGATCCTTGCTCTGATCCCGGCACCACTTCCTGAACACTGACCATTGTCTACCATAGGTAGAAGTGGTCGAGAACCATCTGGATTGCAGTATTGTAGAGATGACTGAGTTGTGATATCCTGCGTTCATCAGTCTCTTCCTCTCAGGAGCCAGGTTGTGAGCTTTAGCGTCCGTGGGGCTGGGTGTAGTACCGGACCCTGGGTCAACATGTCGGGTTGGTAGGGTAACCTGAGACTGGACCATGTCATTGCCAACACTGTGGCAAACCATGCTTTCCATGGCCAGTAAGGAGCCACTAGAATGATGGTCCATCCTGAATATCGTATCTTGGCTAGAACTTGTGGTAGCATGGGTATGGGTGGGAAGATGTACGACTGGTCCTGGAACCATGGTTGTGACAGGGCATCGGTCCCCTGGGACTGACTCTCTCTGTATATTGAGTAATATGTCCTGACCTGTGCATTTTCTGCTGTGGCCATGAGGTCCATAGATATTGGTCCCCAGGTCTCCTGGATCAGATCGAAGAGGCTGTGGTGTAGATGCCATTCCCCTGGGTGAACTTGTTTTCGACTGAGCCAGTCTGCATGAATTTTGAGCTTGCCAGCAAGATGAACAGTGCCGAGATGGGTAAGGTGGTTCTGTGCCCAGTTTGGGACCGTTGCCGCCTCTCTCAGCATAGCTCTGCTTCTGGTGCCTCCCTGTTTTGCGATGTACGCCACAGTGACTTGGTTGTCTGAACGTATCAGAACCGACTGTCCTGCAATGGAAGTCTTGAAGGCTCTGAGAGCATGGTATACTGCCCGCATTTCCAGGACATTGATGGACAACTGGGCCTCTGATGGCGTCCATTGGCCCTGTGCCATCCTGTTGCCTAGGCAAGTACCCCATCCCAGAAGGCTTGCATCCATCTCTATGGAGACATGGTAAGATGCCTCCAGCAGCACCCCTCGAGTGAGATTGGTGTGCATTGTCCACCATGTTAGTGATTGTCTCACAGATGGTGGTAACGGGACTGTGACATGCAGGTTGCATTCATTCGGAGATCCCCATATGAGGACGTAAGTCTGTAGGGATCGCATGTGCCACCTGGCCCAAGGTACCAGGTTGATACAAGATGCCATGTAGCCCAGTAGCTGGGCTAGTCATCCCATGGTCGCCTGATGGCAGTTCTGCAGTCGGCATGACAAACTGATCAGGTTGACCAGCATTGTCTGGGATGGTTTTGCCCAGCCCTGTAACATGTTGATGTTTGCCCTTAGGTGCTCTATCTGTTTCGTGGGCACCAGATGGCTCTTGGCTAGGTTCACCACCCATCCATGCTCCTCGAGAGCCCTTAGGGTGAGCCTGGTGTGTTGGGGGGAACGCTCTCTGGAGAGCACCAGAATCAGCCAGTCGTCCACGTAGGGGATGATATCGAGACCCTGTTCTCAGAGCCTGGCCACTAGCACTACTGACACCTTGGTGAACACTCTTGGTGCCGAGGTAAGCCCGAAGGGTAGTGCCTGATATTGGAAGTGCTGGCCTAGGATGTGGAATCTGAGGTACTGTCTGTGTTTCAGTCTGATGGGGATATGGAGGTACGTGTCCTTTAGATCTATGGACGTCAGAAAATCTCCTACCTGGATACTCCGTAGGGTCGACTTTAGTGTGTCCATCTTGAACCTCTGGGGGACTACATCCTGGTTGAGGTGTTTGAGGTCCAGGATTGGGCGTAGTACACCTGATTTCTTTGGCATGAGGAAGAAGATGGAGTATACTCCTAGCTTCTGTTTGTGTAGAGGTATGGGCTGTATAGCTCTGTTCTGGATCCGGTCACACAGGATTTGTTGTACCTAATGGGCTGTATCCTTCCTTTTGGCAATGGGGGAGGTGATGAACCTGTGTGTGATAGGGGAATCTGATAACTCTATCGAGTATCCTATGGACACCACCTCTTGAACCCACTTGTCCAAGGTGGTGTAGAACCACTGGCGGCTGAAGAATGATAGTCTTTGTCCCACAGGGGGACACCAGTCCTGCCCGCAAGTGGGTTTGTATGAGTAGTCATTGTTTTCCCCTCTGACCTCTACCTCTTCCTCTGAACCTTGACCCATGGGATCTGAAGAAGGAGGGCTGGTAGGAGTGGGTGAAATGGGTACGTTGTTTGGTGTGTGTACCTCAGCCTCGAAATGTACTGGTTGGGTATGAGGTATCTCTACGTGTGTGGTAAGACTTGTTCCCCCTCCTGAAACCTCTGCCTAGTGGAGGGTAGGTAGGAGTGCCGACTTTTGTTCTTGAGGAGTTCTTTGCCCTCCTCTTTTTGCTTTAGGAACTCCTGCAGGCCCTCCCCAAATACATGTTTCCCCTTCATGGGCAAATTTTGTTGTAATGTTTTCGATTCATTGTCTGCCTCCCATAGTTTGAGCCACAATGTCCTTCTTGCATGGTTAGTGATGGCTGTGGCCCATGCGTTCAGTCTGAGTGAGTCCACTGCCATATCAGCTAGGTATTTTACTGCATTGAGAGTGTATTCAAACAGTTCCGCCTCTCTCTGTTTGGGGTTGGCCTGCTAAAGAAGCTCTTCTAGCCAGCGTATCTGGGCCCGTGCTGTGTAAATGGCTGTAGTGGATGCCTTTGCAGCCATTCCCTCTGTCTCAAAAGCCTTCTTTAACATATCTTCCACTCTTTTGTCTGTGGAGTCCTTCAAAGATATGGTCCCGCCTGGCAAGATAGTCTTTCTACTAAGTGCAGCCACCTGAGAATCAATAGTCGGGGCTGTGCACCAGTTGCTGGTCTTGTCCTCTTGGACTGGGTACATGTGGTCCAAGTTTCTCTTGTTTGACATCCTGCTAGGCTCTGCGGATTATCACTTCTTGGTGATGATGTCCTTGATCGCTGGACATACCGAGAATGTTTCCTTAACGGTTGCCCTCTGCTGAATCATGGGGTCCAACTTCAATTCTGGTTTGTTTTTCTCAACTTTGAACCCCATAGTGGCCTTGACAATTTTCATGAGGTCTGGAACCATGTTGAAGGAGCATAGTTTGGACATGAGGGATGGAACGGATTGAGGTTCCATGTCAACGTCATCAGTGTCAGCCCCGTCTTCTTCATCTGGCATGTCCTTGTCCTCCTCAGAGTCTGACTTGTGGCTATCTGGTACTGGCTCTGTGTGATCCAAGTGGTCCTCATTGGGCCCCCCCCACAATGTCTGGCTCCGAAGGTGGTGCGGTCGGTGTCCTGTGCTGCGTGAGGGGTTCTAACTTCTCCATTACCTTCAGCATGAAATTTTGTTGACTCTCCATCATCGCTATGGTAGCCTGTTGGTTCTGGAGTAAGAAGGTGCCTGGATCCATCCATGTGGAACTGCTGGGCCCCGGGTTATTGGGGCCCATGCCAGTGGGTTGTTCCAGCAATAGGTCATCATTATCATGGAGGCAGGCAGCGCATAGGGGGCCTGGGGCATGGGGCAGAAGGTTAGCACTGCAGGCAATGCATTTCTTGGCCTTGACCATCTGGGGAAGACAAAAAAATGGATACATATTCGTTAGGGTTGTGTGACAATGGGCCTCCAACCTGTGGTTGCCCCAAATCTGTTTATTGCTGCTGATAGGTTTTTACTGATGTGAGGTGAGATGCAAACTGTCTTCCTCATGGGGGTCGCTATAGAGAGGGACCCACATGGAGACAAGCAGACTGGAGGTCGCTATGGAGAGGGACCACCAGTACATCAGCATGTAAGGTTCTGGACATATGGGTTGCTTTAGAGAGGAACCCATATAGACCTGTGGAGGGGGGGTATCTTGGAGTATAAGGTCGCTGACTGAAAAGGGACCCCATATGGAGGTAAGGGGCAAGGCTGCAGAATGTCTATATAGGCCCCTTGTAAGCTGCCTACAAGCCTCCTGTAATTAGGCAGCATTTTGAAACAACAGGGTATTTATTGCCTTTCCTAGTACCCTAGTAATGCAGCTGTGCTCTCAGGATCGCAATTGCCATGCATGCACGGTCAGCAGAAACAAACTTCGACCCCACCACTCCCCAAATGCCTAATAGTAGGCCTTGGGCCTTGGCAGGCAGTGTTAAATAGGGATTTGAGAGGAACCCTCCAGAGGCCATGAAGACAGTGCCTCTGGGTGTTGCATCGCTGTCCTGGATGCAGTCGCGCCTGTTTTTGCTATTTCTGCTAAGTCAGCCCAGAACAGTAAGGGGCTGAAGGGCCAGGCCATGTGGCTGGGGGTAGGGGTAGGAGTGTCACACTGTGGCTTGAGGTCGCGAGGGTGTGCCTCTTGTGGGCGCTACATAGGAGGCCTTAATTCCCTCCTGTTGTGCTTCCACTGTGTAAAATCGATAATTCCCCACATAATGTGGAGTGGGCAGCTGTAGACACTTATGAGGAGGTGAGCAATCGCTGAAGGAGGGAAGGCCAAAAAGCCTGTGACGTCTGGCTGCTCTAGATGCTCGTGAGGAGGCGAGCGATAGTGGGAGGGAAGGCCAAAAGCCTGTGGCGTGCACTGCACCATGAGGAGGAGGTGCAGCAGGCCCAGGGAACAACAGTTGGCTTGTGGAGGAGAGAAAAAGGAGAGCAAAAGCCCTAAAAAGTGGCAGGGCATCCAATGCTTATCCCCCAGTAGGGTTACATGAAGCCAGCTGAGCGCTGCCTAGTGCATATGGAAAACGGAGCAAGGTAGGTGAGGGATGCGTACGGAGAGGCCCACAGGCATGGGAAGACACAGGCCTTGTGCCTAAGCATTTGCGGGGGGATTTAAAGATGAGCCCCAGATCAAATAAAAACCTTGGCATCGCAATAACAACTGGCACTTTATTTTAACATCTCAATAAGCAAACAAACAGTCATTTAAGATCTATAAACAGCACAGAAGATGGCAAACGAGCAGTGTAAGCTTGAGCTAATTATGAAATCGTGCAGTGGAGTTTTCCTAGCTCATGAGAGCGAATTTTACGTTGTTACTTGATCTCAGAGCTAACTACACATGGTAGAAGAAAACCAAGCAAACAAAAACAGTGCAAGGAACTATAGCCAACAAAAAATCCTTGCAGAGCTATACTCCTAAATGGGAAATAATTATTAGTATTGAAAAACAACTGTATATATGGTAGGATGCATTTTCTTGAAAGGTGAATCAAAATGCTAAGTATAAAGAAGCCTATCTTGAAAATGAGGACAGCAGGGATCCTGGTGTGTTTGTAGCCTGATCAGATGCACAATTTGAACTGGAGAGCAGGGGTTTCTGGGACCTGGATATACTAGAAATTTGATCCTAGAGTCATGTGCATCACCTAGCCTATCAGGTGGGCTAAAACTCATGAGGTAATGTCTGGAGTGCCATGGATGTCAACCAATCACAATGTAAGGAAGTACTTCTTCAAAGAGAGAGTGATGGATGCATGGAACAACTTCCCAGTGGAGATGGTGGAGGCTAAACCAGTTACAGGATTCAAGAATGCAAGGGAGAGACACAAGGGGATATTGGAAGTAAGGCAAGGAGTGAAGACCGAAGACTGAGTCGGGTCTGTGGTGTAGCTGTATGTAGGGAAAAACAGGGCAGACTGGATTTATTTATTTACTTTGTTAACCAGATTAGTGCATTAAGCCAAAAGTCCCTTTTCAGGAATGAACTGGCCACTACATTTGTGGCAAAAATATGTTACAAAACATGCAAACAAATACAATACAATACATATAAAGGGCCAAGAGGCCCTTATCTGCTGATATATTTTATGTTTCTATGCTTCTTGGCTGCTTGGTTTCTCTCAGAGACTTCACTAATATTTTATAGTACAAGTTGTCTAGGGTGAGTGCATATTGCCTTGTGATTATTTATTTTTTCCTTTTCCTTTTCCTGGTCTGTGGCCTACACCAAGGGGTGCCTCCCATGAACACTACATGATGGGCCTGCTTAAGGGTGGATGGTGGGAGGAAGGGGGGCTTTGTTATATGTTTTGTGCTGTTTGCTTTTTTCTTGTTCTTGTGTTTTATTTGTTCTTATTTTGTTTGTAAGTTGTTTCCTAAATGTTTAATAAAGTGTACTTAATAAAAACAAATAAGAAATAAATATAATTGTACTTGCTGTAGCTTGAAACACAAACAATAAACTTTGTAGCTTATTAAAATGCTGACTTCAATAGTTCTACATTGCTTAGCTTTTGCGTTGTAGCTTGTAAAAAGTCTGTTTATAGCCATTTTTGTTTTAAACTGATAAACTCTTCTACTGTATAAATACTGTAGGTGATCTTACTGTATGTTCAATTTCATATATCTATTTTTTATAAGCAGGACTATGTATTTTAAATGGGATGTTCATGCCATGCTCACTCTAGGATGCCATGTTCTTTTTCTTTTCTTTAATTTATGCTCCTTCAGCCCTAGACCACCCCCTTCAAGCTGGCATCCACAACATCATAACTTGGCTTCTTCCAGACATACCTGACTCTACATTCAGACAAGTCACATGGCTTAAACCCCATGGTAGGTGTGGTGGGCAGTTCACTTTACTTACAGCCATCCAAGAACCAATTGCAGGCAGTGCTTGGGTCACCAATGTGGGGCCTGCAGAAGGGCAGCACCCATCCATTGTTCCCTGTTCTCTGTTGCCTGCCCTCAGGATGCCCACATCAGGTGAGCACATGTACAGCTTCAGTTGACATTCCCCCACCCATCAAGCAGCTTCTGACTGTACTGCCACCTGTGGTCTGCAAGGCGACAATGTTGTAGTGCAGCCTGTAAACCTCACACTTCCTTGGAGGACAACATCCTCTAGGATGCTCAATCCACCTCCCCCAGCCAGTCCTGGGCAGTTCACGCTCATTTCTGAGCATGGGTCTCCAGCATTGAAAGTGGTGTTCTACAACCATTCCCACAAGCTAGCTTATAAGAAACTATTTTCATTGTTAACTGAATTATCCTTCTTTGCTTTACTAGTACAAGACAATAAAAATGCCATTGTAAATATTGATCCAAAATAATTAATTTGAGAGGCTAACCAAGTATTTTTATTAAATATATCCTTTCAGTTTTATGATAAAATAACAGCACTTTGAACTTCAAGGCCCAGATATTCAAAAGGGTTGTGCCATGCGCAATAGGGTTGCTCCAGCGCAAGTCTGAAAATGCGCCATTCTGCGATATTCAGCGGGAGGCAGATGCACCCCCCAAATCACACTGAGCAATAGTGCAATGATAATGAATGCATTTGCAACTGAAAGGCAGGAACCATGCATAAATGGCGCAGTGCGATATTCAACAACATGCATCATGCACAATAGGGGAGCAAGCAGAAGTTGCACGATAGCAGAAATGAGCCAAAATAAAAAGGAACAAGGGAGAGGTGCAAGAACGCCTCAGGGAAGGCACATGAGGCTGAACTCTAGCCACACAAACAGGGCAGGAGGGACACACAGGCCAGGAAAAGGGCACCCTGAAAACACAGGCACAGGGAAGGTGTGTGGAGCCACAGCCAGTGCAGAAAGGGGACATGCCACACAGCACAGGGGGCACCACAGGAAGGTGTTCCCGGTGCAGGGGAAGTAGCAGCCAGGACAGCAGGGGAAACACAGAAACAGCTGCCAGGGGGGAACACAAGCCAGGGACATAGCCAGTACCACCATCCAGATGGAGGCAGTAATGAGGGGGTGAGAAAGCAGGCAGCAGGGGGGCACAGCCGTGGAAGGGCCCATCAGCGGTATGCCCCCAACAGACAGTACCGAGCCCACACCAGCTTCGAGCTGTACAGAGATCGTGGGCCGGTACCACCTGAATCGGGCAATTCTGAGGCAGCTCTGTGAGCTGTGCAGTGATGTGATGCAGGCACCCACACGACGGAGCCATGCTCTGTCAATGGAGACTACAGTGACAGCTTGCATGTGCTTGCTTACCATGGGTACCTTCCAGAAACCAACAGGGGATACCACAGGCATAACCCAGTCAGCCGTGTCATGCCACCTCACCCAATTCCTCAGTGCACTGCTGCCACATGCTGCGGAATACATCCATTTCCCCAGCACACTGGCAGAGCTCACAGCAAACATACAGGAGTTCCACAGGGTAGCACGTATGTCTGGCATGCTAGGGGCAATAGACTGCACCCATGTGGACATCCACACACCACCTGGCTCCGAGGGGGCCGCATATATCAATCGGAATGGCTATGCTAGCATCAACTGCCAAGTGGCGTGCAATGCCAGGGGGCCGCATAATCAATGTCTGTGCCATGCACTCTGGGGGAGAACATGATGACTTCATCTGGCACCAGTCGGCACTGTGCCACAGATTTGAGAGTGGGGACATTCCCACTGGCCACTTAGTAGGTGAGTATGCAAACCACACAGATAAACATAGAGCTTGGGAGGGGCATGGTCAGAGGTGACATGGGTAGTGGCCTACATGGCCCGAGGCAGGGAGATGCTGATCACCAAACTAACCTCCACCCTCTACACACAGGTGACAGTGGATACCCACTCCGTCCCTGGCTGCTCACACCATACCGGCAGCCCACGACCCCATTGCAGCAACGCTACAATGAGGCACATGCCACCACATGCAATGTCATCGACCGGGTGTTCGGGATGCTGAAGGCATGTTTCCATTGCCTGGACACCTCCGGTGGTGCTCTACAGTACAGCCCCTCAAAGGCCTGTGGGCTATTCCTGGCCTGTTGCATCCTGCACAACATGGCAAACGAATGTGGCATAGCCGTACAGGTCGAAGAGGGGGACAGCGATGGGATCGATGAGGACACCGGTGACAACGGGGATGGGCAGCCCCCCCTTGGGTGACGGGACCCCTGACTGCTCCGGCTGGCACAGCTACACCGGGACACCATCACAGAGGAGCACTTCAGCCAACCCAGGTAAGTCATGGGGCCATGTGCAACCACCAGTGGCAAAGGCACAACCCACAAACACACATGGACACACACCAGGGGTGCATGCCATCAAGGGAAGTGGCCGGGCATGGATCCACACACACCGCCAGGGATGGGCGAGGTCTAACATGGCACACGGTCATACACACACACACACACACACACACACACACAGACACACACACACACCTCACCAGACATGCACAAAGGGTAGGAGGCACGCCGACCCAGACCCCCACCCCTAGCCACACACATGTCCACAGACCACCACGCCCACTGCCTGTCATTGTGCGTGTGTCAGATGCTGGGCACCACTGCACAGTGGCATACAGCGCAACGCAGGCATCATCATGCACACGAAACAGCGGACAGCAGCTGGAAGGGTGTGCAGATGGAATGTGTGTGTGCATGCAGGGCTGGGTACCCACCCGTGCATTGCCTGCTGAATGACACAATGCACACAGGGCACCATCAGAGAGTAGCCATGCTGGGAGACAGCTCAGTCATGTGCCACAGTGCCACGGCTGCCATGGATGCATGGGCGACCCCGCCGAGACCCACCAGCAGTGACAGGCTGACCACTGGCCTCATGGGGTGGCACCGATGGTCCCCCAGGGGTTCCACTGCGTGAACACAACCATGCTCATGCAGGGATCTGCAGCACACCGAACATGCCTGTGCCAGGCATGCTCGGGATGCCCACAGCTGAACCTAGTGTTGACAAGGATGGTAGCGTATAATGCCGGGAATGGGAGGTGGACATTGCACTGCGTGGTGTCTGCGATGCATGGGCAAATAACTGTATGCCCATTGTGGCCATGACAGCTGTGAATGCCTGTGTCTGCCTGTCAATGGCAGTGGTCACATCCTCCCACAACTGGTCCATCCCTGCCAGGAGCACAGCAGTGTCTCTGCTGCACCACTCCTCTGCCTGGCGCAGAGCCTCACTCAGTGCATCCACTGCCATCACAAGCTGCATCTGCTGATTGACTGACGCTTGCAGTATGCGGGTGTGCTCATCCAAGAGGTCATCTGCCTGATTGGCATGCTGTTCTTCAGGGTGTTCATGGCCCTGATGCTTGTCACCCCTTGAGGGTTGGAGCTGCACACCAGGGCCAGGCCTGGGCATGTCCACAGGCAGTGCACTGATGCCACCCCCTGACACTGTACCCCCTCATGGCCATTGGCCGACTGCTGATGCTGCCCCTCTGGCTGCCACTCTCCAGGGCTCAATGGTGCTGCCGCAGTGGCCGTAACAGTCCCACTGTCCTGAACACAAACCAGTGCTGCCCCACTGGTGCAGACAGGCACAGGCTGGGACTATGATGACAAGCTGGCCTCCATAGCGGCACCACCCACAGGCATGGCCGCAATGTCACCTGCTGTGTGGCCATTCTGTGGCACACACGTGTCACTGCCCATGATGTTAGCTCCATCATCATCGGTGATGGATCCGGCACCAGCCCAAGTCTCAGCATGCTGGCATTCATGGACACTGGCATGCTGGGACACAGGCAGGGCTTCCTCCGCACCTGCTCCACCAACATCAGTCCGGACATCCAGGCTGGCCCACTGTCACCCTGACCCCCGTATTCCTGTAGAGGTGGATGGGCCGTCTTCCATCTCCATGTGACTGGCCTCAGTGGAGAAGTCCACCACCGCTGACCCATGCAGACACTCAGGAGCTGTAAGGGAAAAAAAGTAGCATTACTGCATGTGACCTATCCTGTCTCCCCCAAAGGACAGACCATGACCTACCATGCAGTGACGGGCTACCACCCTTCTGGAATCCACCAACTGGAACACCCTCAATGGCGCAACACTGCATGCTGCCAGCAACCCACTCTTCCTGTGGGGTCAGGCGTAGCACCTCCAGCTGTCCCCCACCAGTCACAGACTGTGCTGCCCTGATGGCAGCCACCTTCTCTTTAATCCTCCACCTGTCCATGCCCATCTTCTTTTTGCACTCCTGCACAAAGCGCTGGTGGCTGCCATGCAGGTTTACAGCACATGCCACCTCCTCCCATTCAGCAGCACGGGCCTGCGGTGTTCCCTGGTGTCCACTGAGAAGTGGCTCCTGGTCGAGGTAGGCCTCGAACAGGGCATCTGTCTCTGCCTTTGTAAAATTTGGCCTCTTCTTCCTCCCAGGACTCTGTTCCTCTTCCTCCACCACACGCTTGGTCATGATTCATCCTGTGAGAATGACAGGTGTTACCTGCGACTGTGCAGTCTCATGCATGTCCCAAACACCACAGTCCACACTCCCAAACAGCATGCAACTCACCGCAATCGACTGCAGTAACTGACTATGGCCAATGCAGCCCAATGTCGCACTTTTATAGCACAACTCATGCAAATGAGACAAGGCACATCTTTAAGTGGATGCAAATGCAGTGACTGCACCATTGAATGGCTGATTAGGTGATTTGCATATGCTGGCTGAATATCACGCTGTTGTGCTTTGTGCAATTATGTTGATCGTGCTGAGCCAAGGGCGCAGTTCTGTGACATGCGCAGTGCACACGTAACTGCGCATGCCCAGGTTGATGACGCAGGTGCCTGCCGTGCTGCTGATGTGCTGTGTGGGGAGGCAATGCAGGGCACAGCCACCATTGTGCCAGTGGTGCTACAGTGCTGTTCACTTATATGGCACTGTGGCACTGGGGCAACGTAGGTGCACTGGGGCAACAGTGCTGTAGGCCACTACAGGAGGTGGCACACAGGCACCCAATCATGCTACATACATTGGATTCCAATTGCACTGTGGCTGTCCATGCACCAGAGACCCTTGACCCTGTGCCCAACCTTTGCCCCCTAGGTGCCATGCGTCAGGCATGGGTGCACCACTATTGCGCTGTTCGGTGACAGCGTGATAGGGAATGGCAGTGCTGTACCATGCAGCATCTGCACATGGCAGGACTGCGCTGCAGAGTGCCATTTTGCTTGAACCGGGCAGCAGAGATGGCGCGGAGGTGTGCTGTGGTGTGGAGCCAGATTGAGCTCGCCAACCTGGTGGTGATAGTTGAGCCCCATGCTGGAGCTTTGTTTGGGAGGTACCCCTGGACAGGGCCAGGAGTGTTGTATGGCAGGAGGTGGCCGATGCCTTGGAGGAGGCCACCAGTATGGGGTGAACAGCAGAGCAGTACCACCACCGTTATGCTGACTTGAGGCGCAGGGACCCAGACCTGCTTGCCCACCTGCGGGCACCTGCCAGGAGGGGCACGGTGCCATGGCCAGGTATGTGCAAGATCCATACACTTTTATCAGTCCATACGGGTATCACGGTTGCATGTGTCCAGCACATGGAGGGGCTGTCCGGTCTTGGCTGCGCTAGTGGTATCAGGGTGTGGTTTGGGGGGGTCTGGCTGTGTGGGATTGCACATACACGGGGGTGGGGGGACTTTGCTACTAGATTGTACTGATGTTCCTCTCTCCATGTTTGCACCATAGGGCCAGAAGAATGGCAGCACAACAGGGAGGGGAGGTGCCGCATGTTGGAGCAGAGGGACAGGATGGGTGATGGTGGTCTGCAGCGTGAGGACCAGCCTTATGATGGTGAGTGCCTTACATCCATGATTACTATTGCATGTTGTATAACTGGGCAGGCAGTAGAGCATGGCCACCATCCATTGACACCACTGCCATGCACGCAACTTGTTACAGTCAGCACTGTCCAGTGGCACTGCATGTCTGGAAGTGTGTCAGTGGTGGTCCATGCATGCACCGGGCACATAGCTGTGGCACTGCCTTCACACCGCATACCAAGTCACTGTACGGCCATGGTGGTGCTGTGCAGGACAGGGCAGTGGGTGTGTGCAGTGGTCCACATGGCTGTGGCTGCCTGGGTGTGCAGGTCTTGTAGACACGGTCACTGTGGGTGGTCGCACACCATCACAGGGGCGTGTCACATGGCTGTATGCCATGCACAATGGGTGGGCTGCAGGGGGATGGACAGTCACACCTATTGACTCTGCTCTCTCGTCCTAGGTGGCCAGAGACTTCTGCAGATCCAACATGACATTCAAGAGCTGCTGTGGGTGGTGAGGGAGACCTTACAGCTCCTGCACCGAATACACCACCACGGGGTGAGGAGGAGGAGGAGGAGCTCTCATCGGCACCAGGAAGTGGAGGACCGGGGTGGCCATTGAAGTCCCCATGCCCCGACTACCACCTTCCCCCTTTGACCCACCCTCACACCCCTTCTTCCCTCTCCCATATGTTCACTCCTGCCCCTTACCCTCCCCCATCTGTTATGTGGCCCTTCCCCCACTCTTGTATATAGTTGCAAATAGTTTTACTTTACATTTTTTCAATATATACATTTTGTTATAACAACTGTGGTGGTCTCTGATTTGCAGTGGGCTACAGGTGCTCAGCTGCAGTGGTGTGCATGGCATCAGGGGTGGTGCACGCATATGTGTGTGTGTGTGTGTGAGTGTGTGTGTGTGTGTGCAGAGGTGAACCACTTATGATGTGGGCAGGGGGGTCAGTCACTGTCTGTGGTTTGTGTGTTGTACTCTGTGCACTGGATGCCTGTGTGCAGTGGTCCACGGGGCCTACACTGTATGTATGGCACACCTGTCAGACCATCCATGGCCTGTGCAGCTGACACCCTTGCATGTCTGTGATATGCACGGTCTGCTGGCGTGTCAGTGGTGGCTGTCCATGCTGGAAAACAACTGTACCCGGCACACTGCCAGGTTGACTGTCATCACCAGTATGGTGCATGTCTGCCTCCAGTGGCACTGTGGCCTCCACTGTTGTTGTCCCCCGTCCATGCTGTTGCTTGTGTCTGTTGCAGGGGATGTGATCCAGTGTCTGTCACTACTGCTCTGGCAGCATGCTGGTGGCATACATCTTCATGGTGCCTGCTCAGTGTGGCTGGCACACTTGTGAAATGTAGGGGTGCTGGTCGTGTGTACACGTCTGCCGTGGCCACAAGCCAGTGGCTTAATTGACCCACTACTATGTCCCTGTGTTGGTGTGCCCTTGGGTATGGGTGGGTGTTTGTCCATGCACTGTGTTGCATCCTGTGTGGTGCATGCCTCCATGCTACACTGTGCGTGTCTGTGCTGGCTGTTGTGGCCACTGCTGGGATGGGATGTGTCCTTGGGAGGGTGTTCAGGGTGCTGTACCACTGGATGTGGGGTCCGGGGCATGCCTTGTCACATGTGGGGTACCTCATGTGCTAACGCATGGTCGGTCTCTCAGCTGTACCTCGGGGGAGACATGCAGGGTGGCACTGTGTATGCGTCTGTTGCATTGCTGTCTGCTGCCGCCCACTGCAGGGTGCCCATGGTGGAGCTGCCTTGCATGGCTCCATGGTGCACAGGGTTGCATTTTCACAGTGGTGGCATGCATGGGGTGTCCTGTACTGCTGGGTGCTACTCCTGGGCAGGGTGTATGGGGATCATGGTGCAGGGTGTGCTCTGCATTTGTGGGATGGTGTGGTATGGGGTAGTCGGCCATCCTTGTGTGCTGGTCACAGCTTGCCAGGGGGTGTGCTGGGGCACCATGGCCTGGCTGTGGGTTGGTTGCTGGTATCCATGGGCCAGTGGTTATTCCAGCTCTCCCTGGGTTGTGTAGTGCATGGGGTGTGGGGGACGATGTCTGTTCTGCTGTGTGTTCCTCTGCCCATCTGTGGCATGGGTGGTGGGCCCCTGCATTCCTGGTTGTGCTGTTGCATTACTGCCCTGCTGCTGGGGGCATCCCTGGTTGTGCTGTGATGCATCTGAACTGCTCAGCTGAACATCCCTTGTTGCGCTATGGTGCATCAGATATGCTCAGCTTCACCTCCCTAGTTACGCTATGGCGCAGGTGGTGCGATATACAGTCGGTGGCCGTAGGCGCATCTTGGCCTGCACAGTTTTTGAATATCGTGCTTCTTGTGCATGGGCACAGTGGACTTGCTCTTGCTTCTGCTGTGTGCACTTTTTGGGCATAGTTTGAATATCTGGGCCCAAGCCTATATGACTATTAAGCTCTATTTAATTATTGGTCTGTCCATCTAGTGTCATCAGTAATACAAAACATTCTGCATTCCCTTTCCAATCACATGGGCCTGGTGCTCTATCAATCATATGATAGAATCGTAGATTTGGTGCAGCTGCGCGTTATAGAAGAGAGGGCTGGACCAGCCACATTTACTCCTAGTGGGCACCAAAATATGAATTGTGGGCCCAAGTGTTAAATTATACTTTATTAGTGATTGATGTGGACCCTTAAAAAGATGGTGTTGATTTATGGCACAGTTGCAGGAATTGTAAAAGCTTTTCTTTTTAAAAATCACTCTGGAACTATGGGGAAGAAGATGGGGTAACAGATGGCAGGCCCTGTGGAGGAGAGTGGCAAAAGACTAACACTTACCACCTTGGCAGAGATGGGTGTTATGTTTTTTGTAATATTTTTTGAGCCCCAGAGTTTGTTCCCAAATACACAAGTTTAGGGAAAATGACTTGGTACCCTGATCTGAGCATTCATGAGTACCATATTATTTGTGGTGTTTGAGAATTAATACTTCGGACTTTCATGCCACTACTATGTATTCTTCAGTCCTTCATGCTTTAAAATTGAGTATAGGCATGGTCTCTGAAAAATAGAATGTTGCATCATAAATAGGCTATTCTGTTTAAATACATAGTAAGGAAAAAGAAAACACCACCCAGCAGAAACGAAACATTGGCTCTATGCCTGGCACATTGGAGCTATGCCTAGCACTTTGTTTCAGAAGAGTTCTTGAAGGCATAGCCAAAACCTGCTGAAGAATGATCCTGCTGCCAAGCAGATTTACTTGTCTAGATAACTGCTTTTGCCATCTGTTATATGCCCTTAACTTTGGCTGGGGAAACTATATTGTCAGTATGCTGAGCCAGAGTTCAGTTCCACAATATTGAGTATTAACACTTATTATTAACCTTGGACTATAGATCAGACAACTATAATAATCCAGCAATATCAATAATAAACACATGGCATGGGCTGATCAGCAGTCTGACTATGGAATTTCTGTCATAAATCTTTCAAAGGAAAAGTAGCAGCTATTTGTGAAAAAATTAGAGCACACTTAGTAATTAAATAACTGCCCCCCTCCCCATGCCTTATTGCATTTCTCTGGTTCACGTAGGCCCACCTCACCATGCTGTTACTGATTTTTCCTCCTGTAGTAATAAGGGAGTGACACTATATGTATTATGTTGGCTCCCTTATGGCGCAGTTGAGTTGCTGACTTGTGTAGTTAGACCTGCTTGTTGGCTAGCCTCCCCTCATACTCTATTGTATTAGCTCGTTTCCTCATACATGTTTATCATTGAACAAGATGTAACCTATTTTTTGCTTCGTTGGTACTATGTACTATCTGCTTTATATGTTATCATCCTTTCCCCCCTCCCCCAGGGCACATCTGGAATCGAGCAGTACTCTGCTCAGTATGCTTTCCTGGTGAAACTCTTAAATAAATAAATAAATAAACTTTTAATGCTTTAACAGGAAAAACCCACAATTTAAAAACAATTAATATTTCAGAAGATATTTTGGGGAGTGGGAGGAGGAGGGTTGGGTACAGAGATTCATTTAAAATTAAGAATATACTATTGAGCTGAAACTACCCCAAATGGCATAGAACCTGTTCACATAAGGAAAGTTAGACAAACATCAGGAGATATATATATATATATATATATATATATATAGAGAGAGAGAGAGAGAAATGTTTTTTTTGTTCATATGTACTGGGACTGACTTAACTGCACTTAGTTTAACAATACCTCACCCCCAACTTTTATAGGCCAGTGCTATGTTATATCTCCTCTCTTTTGACAATTTGTTTGTTCTCTCTGTCTCTCACACCATCAGTCATGGCTTCCTTAGTTCCTTACAGGTCTGGAGAGTGGGGCAGCATCAACCCTTCCAGTTGATGATCAATGCTGCTGCTTAGTCCTTAGTTGGCCAATGGGGGTTCGGGGTTGGTAATGGCAGGCAGCCAACACTCTCCATCCCGAGGAGCCAAGTATATCACCTTCATAATGTTCTTGGTTCTTAGATGGTCACAGTGTGGAAATCTTAGAATTGCATCCTGACTCTGATCTCAGCCACACAAGGCTTTTCATAGTACTAAATTATCATCAGTACTAAATTATCATAATTAAACCCTTCCACATGGCCTGATGGCACTGAGGGTTGAGGCACTGGATGCCACACCTTGCACCACGCCAGCATCCCAGGTTCGGAAACAGACCTGCGCCATAAGGAGTCAGTAGTGGATGTGAGGATCGAGTATCTGGAGGCCTGCTCTCCTCTCCTCTCCTGGGGTGGGTTGTTGGGGGTGCCTGGTGCAGCACCAGCCTCTTGCAGAGATCATGAGTGGCACAGATGTTATGCTGTAGAATTGGGGTGGGACTTCAGCAGGCTTCAGCGGCATGAGTGCTGCACAGGATGCCATTGCACACCACATACCATGGGGAGGAAGCCAAAAAAAAAAAACCCTACCTAGGTGGTAGGCGATGGTGGGGATCAGTGGCAAAGCCACATGCCCAGTGCTGGGCCCTACCAAGCTGCACTCCTGGTCATCCTCATCTTCTCCAGTCGCTCCACTAGATTTGTAGATTAAGTGCCAGAGAAGTTGGTGGTCCCACCCCAGGGGGCTCAGAGATGGGGGGTCATGCAGCCAGATGGCGTTTGAGGGTGAGGGACAAACCAGAGAGTGCCCAATTCAGGGCGTTCAGGCAGACAGTAGAGCTCTAGACCAAATATCCCCAGCGGAGAAAGAACACCAAGTAGAAGAAAAAGTAAAGTATACAAAACAAAAAAACCTCCACATGCATGAGTTTTCCACAATAGGAAGGGATCCATGCTGCAGAATTAACAACATGTTGCTGAGATTAATGAAATGTTCAACAACACAACTGGCTAGCAGTTGCCGGTATTATTGAATGAAAGCTAGGCTACTGTGTAGGTCACATTCCTAATGCAACATGATATGAGTATTAGCTCTTGAAAATCATTTTGTGGAGAAGACACAAAAAGATAAAACAACAAAAGCACACTGACAGGAGCGCTATTAAGGAACTGTGGACCAAATGATAAGTCTTGTAAACATACAGTAGGTGAATAAAGAACACTGTCCACAATTCTGACTGTAACAGGTAGTATAGCCCTTGGGTGCAAGTTCTGTATCTTAAACTGGAAGTCAGGTTACGTAAAGAAACATGATATTTATATCAGATAGCATATTCAAGTCATTTTAACATTGTTTTAAGTTTAGAATAAAAATGCTACAATTCTAATGTACGTTGAGATACTTGAGAATATTACCATTTTTAAAAAGCAAAAATGGATTTTGTCCATGCTATGCAAGCATATAGTTTGAGAATCAAGTTGTCAGACGCAGGTCAATACCATGCCAGATGACAGGCAGCACACAGTACCACACAGCCAGTCCAAACCCCCAACCACAGGACACCACACATAGCGCCACAGACCAATATTGTGGTTCCGGGTGGTCAGGATGCCGGCAGTAGGGCACCGGTAATCAGAGCGCCGACACAAGGGTGCAAACAACAAGGGCGCCCCCACGAACAGGATACCTGTGCAACAGGGAACCCGGTGCTCTGGAGTACAATGCATACCCTGCGGGTTGGGTGCCACACCACCACAGTGGTGCCACATTGCCAACATACACATAGCCCAGCACTCAGCGTACTGGACAACAGCACCGTCTAGCAGGAGCAAGGTCCACTGCAGTCTGTGCACCATTCGACATTATGTCTTGCTGTCAGTGTGCATATTCTGGTGCGCCATATGCTGTGACAGGTAATAATCCCTGTGCCCTGCACATACCGTTCACTGTTGGCAGCTGTATATGGGTTGACAGACAATATACATACAGGCAATTCCCCCAGTGGCTGTGCTGTTTGCATGTCAAGGATCTGGCTATTGTGGCAGGAGTGATGTCAATGGTAGTCAGTCTGAAATGTGTCCCACTGATGTGCCCTGCACAGGAGCTGCCATTCATACATAAGGTAGCATAGGACAACGGACATGGCACAGGATTGGCCCATACACTGCAGTGCCTGGCATGCACACTGAATGCCTCCTACAACATGTTACATGCCTTGGACTGTTGCAGGGGGATGTGTGCTGGGAAGCTATGGGGGGTGTAACCAGGGAGTGGTTCAGTGTGGGCGGAGGGGTGATGACGCAACTGTATTACAGTGTGTGTCCCTGCCCCGCTGCACCATGTTGGTTGGTATCCCCTGGTCCCCCGCGGCTGTGTGGACCGGTGCTGTGCCTGCCGGCGGCCTTCGGCTGGCGCTCTGATTGCTGGTGCCCTACTGCCGGCACCCTGACTACCCAGAACCCAATACTGCAGCAGTGCTATGCATGCATGCCACAAGCAGCACACTCAGACTGGGGGAAGACACATGAGCAGCAGGACATGAGGCCCACGCACACGCCACAGGTAACAGTGGGGCCACACGGGGGCGGGGAGGTAGGGGAAAGTAGACTGTACAAATACGGGTGCACATAGGGGCATGGCAGCAAGGGGACAGTGAAGAACCCTTGATAGTACACAAACCCAAGACTGTGGAACAGTGAGGACCACAGACACCATGTTATAGAAGCAATTTAATACAATAAACAATACCAAGAACAAGTAGAGTAACAAGAAACAAAACCAAAATACAACTATATACATATGAAGATACAAAGAGGGATGGGTTGTGAGGGACTATATATAGGAACAGGAATGCAGGAGGGGGTAGTGGGCGGGGACAGCAACATAAGTAGGGAGGGCGGGGACACAGAAACACCAGTACAGTAATAGAAAATATTTACAAAATACAGCTATCAGCTTGGCCATGCAATACACCTATGCAAACCCCCCCATCCACGTGCTGACAGTATGCGGACAACGGCTGCCAATATCCACTGCATTTGGGCCTGCACACACCATATGTGCCACAGTGCTGCCTGAATGGCCCTCTGGACACTCCACCCACTGTCCTGCTGCCACTCCATGGAACCTCCATCTCCAGCCACAGCACTACGATCCCGGGGACCTACAGCAAGAACACAAAGAAAACACACTAAGTGCCATTGTAGACACACAACTCCCACCAAGCAGAAACCTACCCTACCAGACAGACACTGCACACACAAGGTAGCCACCTACCTGCACCCACATGGACACCACGCCATGCACCAACTGCGGCCCTCCGCACACAGTCCTCAGCGGCCTCCGTGGCCTGCCACCTGGCCTCCAGCCCTGCAAGACACAACTACAGATACCGCCATGAGTAGACACGTCATTGCACAAACCAACCCCCATCACCAGTGTGAGCATGCAGTGATGGTGTACACAACCAGTGCAAAACTGGTGACTGGCCATGCTGTCCACAGCTGCACACAGCAGCCTTGCGTGAACCCCCAAAGTGCCCTGCCATGAAATGCACTGCACACTGTGGTCCCACCCCATGTGTGACACACTGTACTTGTCCCACATGCACACAACCACAGAGAGACTCACCCCACATGGTATGCATGACAGGACACCACAGGGCAGGAGCAGCCACAGCCAAGTGTGCATGTTAGTATGTGCCCATGTGAGTGTGATGTTGTGATGTGACCCATCCACACCCCACATGCTCCTGTGCTGCACACGTACACGTGACACCTACTTGGTTGTGGAACTGCACCTATGTGTGCACTCTCACACAGCCACCAAAGCCGGGCCCTGTCTCTCCAGACAAAGTCACCATAATGGTGCCTGCACTGTTCCCCGGTGCAAGGAACCTCTGTGCACTGTACCAGTTGCCAGGCAATGGTGGGCCACACCTCTGCCTGGGGCACCTGCAGGTCCTCCCTCCCAAAAAGCTGCCATTCCACATGCGGCACCAGAGCCACCAGGTGGAACAGAACCACCTCGGACCAAATTCATGGCCCTTGGTCCAGTCCTCCCTGTCCATGGCATCCTCACAGCAGGAACACCACACAGTGACATGCAATGATTGTGCAACTGAAATGCAAAATGGCACCACGTGCACCACTAGGCCACATGCATGCCCCTGTGCACAGTGGCGTGAAGTGTGATTGGTCAGTCATGCGCCCACAGTCGCATGCGCAATGCGCAATGGCATGGCGGGAAAGTGGGGTCATGGGTCATGATCGGGTCATGCATGCGCATCATGAAGGCTCCCGCCATGTTGTGTGTCATGCAGCATCACGCATGGCGCCTGTGATGTGCAGTAGCACAGTGCCGCGCTATGGCATGTAATGCACGATCAGTGTACAACCACGGACAGGTGCCATATTATACTTCAAGCATACCGACGTGCATGTGTGTACAGATGGCACCACATGAAATACACTATACAAATTTCCGTGATGCAACTGTCAGGCCGATCACGCATATGCATTGTGGTGGCAGGTGGACAACGGACACAGCGCATGCATGTAGAATGTGCCAATGCACTTGAACCCCATTCAGGGAGATGCCATGAATAAACTGCGCATGATCATGCAATGTGTTGTGTGCAAATGCACTCAACTTGGCAGATGGGCCATGATGGTTGGGATGAGCTGAGGGCAATTATGCAATTCGCAGACAATGTGCCCAGATCAGCCTATTAACATATTCAGGGGCATCATAGCTGTTTAGCATCTCATTATCAGTGCCCTAGTTCTCATTTGCATGCCCTGAGCCATAAATGCTCCCAACTCAGCCTACATTTAGAATAGGTGACTGAGAGGAAGAACAGCCCTGAAGATGAATAATATATAATTCTACATGCATTTCAGCAGATCTTGTGGATCGGATCAGTGCACTAGGCAACCACTGCCTAGATTCAGGCACGTCCCGGGGGGGGGGGAATGACTATCACAGGACTGTCACACAGACTCAGCTGTTTGTTTACATGTCCAGTAGTACTGTTGCCAATCCACATGATAAAATGGTCAGTGAACAGCTGTCGCCATCTGCGCATGTGCAGGGACACCTGCAGCAAAACATGCTGTGCCACACACTGACCCACAGGTGGCCCTAGTGGGAGGGGCACTGGCAGCCACTGTGCCTGCATGTACAGTGAGGAGTGCATAGAGGCAGTGATGGGCAGCTGGGTGCATGTGTATCTGGACATGTGTCACAGGTGTGAAGTCCTTGACCATGCAGCTGTCCATGGCGGGTCTGATGAACACGCCGGACGCAGCACCGACTGCCACGACAAACCGTGCACCCCAATACAAGTGCATTGCCCACAGGCCCTGTCAGCCAGGTGCTGGGGAGGTCAAATGCGTCCACTGTATGTTGGTAATGGGCACACGGGAATCTACATGTGCATGGCTAATATCTGTCTGTACTCTCCCACAGAAGCCACTATGTCAGGAGGCAACAGTGCCAGGAATGCAGAAAGCATGTAAACAATGAGAAGAGGAGGGCAAAGGAAAAGGTGGTCCACATAGAGGCCTCCCTGTGATGGACGGGGGGGTGGCCTGCAGGACAATGTTCACCTGAGCCCCAATGAGGAGCTCCTTGTGGCCACCATTGCCAGATCCACCATGCAGGATGTCCCGGAAGGGGGGTTCCAGACAAGTGGAAGTCCATTACAGCACTGTAAGTAGCCATGCACACAACATGTGTCTGACCATGTGTATGCCCTGGCTGCCATGCCTGTCTCATTGTGTTGTGCTGTGTGACTGTGTTCCCAGGGGATGCATCATGTGTGGCAGTGGTGCTTGTGTGGCCCATGCTGTGCTACTCTGTGCCTGACAGCCCATGCCCCTGGTGGTAAATGTGATGTGCCAGTGCCAGTCAGGCTGCTGGGGCACACACACCATTGGATGGGCTTGTCATACCATTGCCACACAGAGTACCATGTGGCCATGGCCTGTCACCACACAGAACCAGTCACAGCTGGTGCATGGCTACGTCAGCATTATAGGCACTGCACGACAGTGCCAGGGACTGTCATGTGCAACCATGGCATAACACTGTGTCACACTGTACATTTCTGTATGTTTGTCTGTATGTATAACACTGTATACTGCAGTACACTAACCATGTTCTCCCTTTCTCTTTTCACAGCTCTATCACACCTCACAGGTGCAACCATGAGCATGACTGCACAGGATGCCTTAGCAGGCAATGATGCAGGCCCGTCACAAAGAGCTGTGGGCACTGCAGTGGATGGTGCCATCCCTGGACCATCTACTGCACCAGCTCCACTTGCTCCAACCCCAGTGGTGGCAGGCTCATCAGATCACTTGGCCAATACCACCATAGTGGCTGCCAATGACACTACATGGCTGGAGGGTCTGCTGGGATACTCTCATGATGACCCTGCAGACACAGTGGACATCACTGATGCCCTCCTTGTGCTTGCATCTGGCATGCAGGGGGCATAAAGTGATGTCCCTGTGGATAATGTGGCCACCCATAGCGGGACATGGCCAACTGTGGGACATGCAGCAAACAGGTGCCCGTTCAGGTGGCCCCTGATGCCACTGATGGCCCTGCTGCATGGGGCATGGATGCAGAGGCTACACAGCTGCCCATGGTGGTGGGTGCTGTGTCCTCTACATCTAGTCCAGGTGCTGTGGCAGGGCCATCAAGGGCATCCAATCCAGGTGCTGTGGGACACACGCAGGCACCGTTGGAATGTGACAACACTGGCCATGGACATGTTGAGGCTGAGCTAGCCCAAGGCCCACCCATGCCACAGCCTGCTGTGGTGAAACTGCCGCCCATGGATGCCCAGCAGCATGCTATATGACCCTGCACTTGTTGGCAATGCCACCGTGGCCCATCACCTGCCGATGACATGGAGGGTTATGTCCATCTTTTGCGTGACACCGTGGGGGGGCAGGCAGCCCAACGTGCAGAGTTCAGGAGCCACCAGACAGTGATGGTCCTGGAGCAAGAGTCTGCGGCTGCATGGTGGGCCCAGATGTTGACTGAGGCACACCTTTGCAGGTGGGCATGGCCGCAGCATTGGAGCAGATCGCAGCTGCTGCAGAGGCAGCGTATGCATCCGGTATGCGCAGCGGCCATTGGGCATCCAGCTGGACACCCAGAAGCACCTTCTGCACACCCAGGCAGTGGCATCAGGTGGACCCATTGCTGCTGACACCGTCGCGTCACATTGCACAGACCAGCATCCCTTGCACAGACATGGCTTGCAGGGTCACCACACCAATGAGCACCCATTCAAGGTCTCATTGCAGTACCCCTACAGGGGTGTTGGATAAACCTCCTGTGGCTAGTAGTACCACAGCTGCATCCACCAGTTATGGCAGAGGCTGTCCTTGTGTTCATGGCAGCTGTGGTGTCACCCTGTGATGTCCAGGTCCCCATTCCAATGGCAGCTGCACGTTCCACCACTGTGTCTCATGCAGCTGGATGATGATACCTGGGGTGATGTGTGTGGCAGGCACCTGCCCCAGTGCACTGACATCATGGGCCCCCTGTGAAGTGCCACCTGCATGCCTGTGTGCAACACTGTTGTGCCATGTGGCATGGGTGTGATGAGTGTGAGCCAGTGCCTGCTGCACCTGTGTGCCAGCTGCAGTGCACACTGATCCATGCCATCCCTGGCACTGTCATAATGGCACACGAGTGTGTTGCAATGTGTGTGTGGCATGTGTGTGGTCCACTGCTGTCTTGCCAACACTGTGTGGCATGTGTTGTGTGTGTGTGCACCTGTGTTGGGCTGTTTGTGTGTTGTGCTGTGCCTGCTGTACAGTGCATGGCTATGTGTCTACCTGTTGTCACCATTGTGCACCTCCCAGATACATATCTGTGATACTCCCCTGTGGTTCCTAAAATGCTCCTCCACCAGTGTGCTCCTGTACTGCCTCACCCATGTAGCCAGCCATAGGTTCTGCCGACCCACTGGTGATCCAGTGTTGGTGCCCAGTAGCACTGCATCATCCTTCCCACCCTCCTCCTCCTCCCCGGAACTGTCACCCTCACTGGCCTCAACAGCTATTCCACAGTTAATGGACATGCTGTGTAGCATACAACAGGCCAGGAATATGACACAGGCCTTCTCAGGGTTACACTGTAAGGCTCCACCCAAACTACGCAGGCACCGAAAGTGCATCTTTAACATGCCGAAGATGTGCTCGATGATGGTGTGTGTAGTGGTGTGTGCCTCATTATAACACTCCTGCACCTCTGTTCTGGGTCATCAGAAGGGGGTGAGGAGCCAGGGCCTCAGTGGGTATGCAGCATCACCTGTTGGGGTATAGTTGGCTGTTAGTACACTGGTCACATGAGCAGCATGCCCCCCTCCCTGTTCCATGCTGCACTGGTGTGTGTGCTGAGCATCCACCACTAACTGTACCTGTCCCTTCCCTGCAATCTTACCCCCAACATCCACCTGCTGTTGCTGGGCCTGCAACTGTTGTTGGCCCCAGGCCACCAATGCCATTGGGGTCACATGTGCCACACCCACCATTGCCCTTCCCAGTATGCATTCCGGCACTGTCTGCTGTCTGCTTGTGTTGTGCATGTCCCTGTCACACATGCCCCCATGGCACTGCACCCCACAATCCATGCATTGCACATGTGCCTCCCTACACCAGCTGTCTGCCTATGTCCCATTTCACACTTCCACTGTCCTGCATCTGCTGCACTCTACGCACATTGCGCATCATGCTATCTGCGCAACTACCACCACCCCCCATCCTCGGCCATGGTGCCTCTTGTGTGGCTGGTTGTCATGTCCCACACACCTATGAAATAGCCACTTGGTATGTCCCCTGCCTCAAATCTCTGGCAGAGAGCAGACTGTTACCATATGAAGGCATCATGTATGCTCCCAGGGTGCATGGCACAAACATTGCCGATGCACCCTTTGGCATTGCACACCACCTGGCAGTTGACGGAGTGGTATCCCTTATGGTTTATGTAGTTTACAATGTTGTCACCAGGTGGCATGTGGATTGCCACATGGGTGCAGTCAGTGGCCCCTATGATGCCTGGCATGGGTGCCACACTGTAGAACTCCTGCATGGCTTTTGTCCACTCTACCTGTGTGCTGGGGAAATGGATATATTCCAAAGCATATGGTAGCAGTGTGGTGAGGAGACAGGAAGTGGAGGCCTGTGATATGCCAGTGGTGTCCCCAGTGGCCTCTGGAAGGTTCCTGTGGTGAGCAAGTACATTACTGTTGTCACCTTGGTCTCCACTGATATGGCATGACCACGTGCAGTGGGTGACTGCATTTCTTTATGGCACAGTTCACAGAGCTGCCTTAGAATGGCCCTGTTCAGGTAGCATCAGCCTACTGTCTCTGCATCTGTCAGTTGCTCAAAGGACAGCCTGACACGATACCATGGTGGGGCCGGTGGCCTACAGTGACTTCCACCTCCCTGTTTCCTCATCCTCATTAGTACTTCCACCATTACAAATAGTGCTGCATCCATGCTGGTGGTGTACTGTCTCTCCCTCTCAGTCTGCCACTGTGCTGGTGCTGCTGTTCTGCTGCTGACCTACTGGTGGCTTGCACTTAAATCTGTTTCTTTTATACATATCTTTTCATGGTGCATTTGGTACTTGCACATGGTTTGCTCTGTCATTGAGCCTTCATTTTGCACTGTGAATTGCTTTGCACTGTATATGCATGTGTACGCCCCCTCTACATGCACTGCTTAACACTATTATTCTTCTACAGTGCATCTGGTTCAGTGTGACACATCTGGGATGCGCTGGTGCATCTGCCCTGTCTGTGGATCATTTCGTGGTGCATTTTTGTGTTGCGCTGGTGCATCTCACTTGTGTCCGGTGCATCTCTTTTGTGAATCCTGCCCTTTAAAGGCAAGGGGATCTTTTCAGAGATATTGCCTATACCACAGACAAGTTTTTCAAGAAATAAGAAGATAAGACATACAAATGGGTGCCTTAGAAGATAGCGTACACAGGAAGTATTTATTTTTCAGAGGAACTGGGATCAGTTTGTAAGTGATCAGGCATTATATGCAAGGGATGGTCTTCACCTCAGTCCAGCAGGTGCAAGAATCCAGGGGGATACAATTAATTTTAGTATCAACTGTCTTTTGAGCTAATGCCAATGGGGGAGGTGGGAGGAGTAAATGAAACTCTGTGTGTTGCAAAGGGAAAACCAAAAGGCTTAAAAAATCATAAGATCCAAAATCCATTAGGATTGGGTCTGCTTGCTTCCCAATGCATAAAGTTTGTGCAATGATAGAGACGAACTGGAGGTAATAGTGTTACGGGACAATATTGATCTTTGTGCAGTGACATAAATGTGGTGGGGGTAAGAAAATACTTGGGTACATCAATAAGTGGCTATAACTTATTCAGAAAGGATAGCACCAGATGAAATGGCAGTGGAGTGGCTCTGTACTGTATGTGTGTCAAGGGATAGAAGCTGTACAGGTTTTGAGAAATAAATATGAGGGACTAGACGTGTTGTGGGTGAGAATGACACCAAACTATTCAAAGAAACTGTGTTTGGGAGTAATTTATAAATTGCTTAAAATGCCTACAGAACAAGCTAAGCTATTACTGCATTTAAGGCCTTAAGAACATTCAATGCCAAGGATAGAATATGTAAGCAATAATACATAACAGGATGAACAGTAGTGGGCTATACCAGACTGCCCAGTGGCATAATGAGGCCCAATGCCACAGACAGAGGCTCTTATAGTCCCTGAAAGGTCAGTATAGCCCAATAGTTCCCACCCTGAATGGTATTCTTGCTCTTAGAAAATGGGTTTTAAGTTAGCCATTAGTGAAAATGATTTATCAAAATTAAGAAAAGTAAAAAGTTAATAGAAATCAATGAAAAAAATTGTATAAAGTAGTCCTTGCACTATTGGCATTGACAGTAGAGAGCACTGTTTTTGTAGGCTGTAAAAGGCTGGATTTTGTGACAATCATTTTGTTGATGCCATCGCCCTCACCTTCCAAGACTGGTTTGGGTTTGCCGGTCTGTTAACGCAGTCCTGTCCCCACTTCCTTCAGTCTGGCTTCAGTTTGCTACTCATCCTGCATGTAAATGGGTTAACTGTGTTCCTTGTGGTGTTCTGCTTTCTCCACTGCATCTTGTATGTGATCCCTTATGCTGCAATTTCCTCACACTCACAATCATTTTACCCCACGTACTGACTGCTTACTATATTAAAAAAAAAACTGACAATGCAATCGGTGCCCCTCTCCTATTAGCACTGAGAAGTCCATGTAAGCATTAATGCCTGATGAAGGAGGCTTCTACTGGGGAATTAATGCATGTTTGGGGGGGGGGGGCAGGGGGGCATAAGGCTGAAGGCCGAGTGCCTACAACCACCCAACCATGCATTAATTCCCCAGTACAAAATACAAAAATTGGAAACCAAATGTATTTCAGTAAAACTAAACATGGTTAAAGGGGAAAAAAACCACAGTGGTAAAACTAAAAAAATAGATAAAGATATCTAGGGCATTAAAAGAAGGCTTACATAAGGTTAAAAAGAGTAAAACATTGCACATCGGGATGCATACAGAACACTGGTAAACAAGAAAGAGCAAAGCAGCAGTGAAATTCAAAATAGCAGTGGCAGTCAGCGACAATAATATGACTTTCTCCAGCTACATAAATAACACCAATGTCTTGAATCATGCAGTATGCTCATTAGTGGTGGGAGGGAGGTAATAACAAGGAATGGGGATAGAAACATACAAGTTGATGGCAGATAAGGATCACAAGGCCCATCCAGTCTGTCCATTTTTTCTACCTTATGAATGTGCCAAGATCTTTTCTCTGTCAATGGCCTGTTCATTCAAACTCATCTGCATTACTCCCTTATGTCTATCCCAAGCCTGCTTGAAGTCCTGTACTGCATCCATATCCACCACTTTCTGAGGTAGGCCATTCCATGCATCCACCACCCTTTCTGTGAAAAAGAACTTCCTCACATTACCCCTTAATCAGCCTCCCTCTAATCTCATGCTGTGTCCTCTTGTCCTGCTATTTTTATGATCTTGAAACATTCTAGACTCTTTCACCTTGTTAATGCCCTTAACATATTTGAATGTTTCGATCATATTACCTTTCTCCCTCCTTTGCTCTAGGGTATTCATATTGAGCTCCGTTAATCTGTCCTCATGTTTTCTGATGCACACCCTGCACCATTTTGGTTGCCCTTCTCTGGACTGCCTTCATTTTGTTAATGTCCTTGTGCAGGTGAGGCCTCCAATGGGGATTACAAGAACAACAGAATTATGCATTAAGCAGGTTAGCAAGAGGAAAAGGAAGAGGAGACCATTATGGTTTTCCAAAGAGGTATCAAAGAAAGTGAAAGCAAAAGATTGCATTCAGGCAATTCAAAAAACACAGGCAGAAGAGGATAGGAGAAGTACCAGGAGAAGCAAAGGGAGGCAGGGAGGTCAGTAAGGGAAGCCTCAGACAGAAGAACACATTGCAAAATCAGTGGGTAGAGGACAAAACCTTTTACAGGTACATAAGTGAAAAAGAAAGACAAAGGAGGGATAGTGAGACTGAAGGGGATGGGAGCCGCATGGAGGATGACATCAGTAAAGCTGACATATTGAATAGGTATTTCTTCCTCAGTCTTTACTGAGGAAGAGGAGGGTAATGGGTCTGAAGGGAGTACAAGGGTGAGAATGGTGCAGAAATGGACACAAGTCCCTTTACACGAGAAAGGGTCCTGAAGGAACTGGAAGTAATAAGAGTTGATAAAGCAATGGGCCCAGACGGTGCACCCCAGGTCCTTAAAGAACTAAGAGAGGTGGTGGCTGAACCTCTGGCTATCCTGTTTAGCTGATCACTGGAAACAGGGGAGGTGCCCAAAGACTGGAGGACAGCAGATGTAGTACCCTTATACAAAAGTGGGAACAAAGAGGAAGCAGGGAACTACAGACCAGTCAGCCTCACCTCGGGTAGTGGGGAAGATCATGGAAGCACTACTGAAGGAGAGATTGGTGAAACATCTGGTTATCAATGGACTACAGGACCCAAGGCAGCATGGTTTCACCAGGGGGAGGTCATGTCAGACCAACCTCATTGAATTTTGACTGGGTGACTAGGAGGTGGATCAGGGGAGGGCAGTGGACATGGCCTATCTGGACTTCAGCAAGGCCTTTGACACTGTGCCACATAGAAGACTATTACACAAACTGGGGAATATGGGTGTGGGCAGGACAGTAGTGTGGTGGGTAGGTAACTGGCTGGGTGGCAAGACACAGAGGGTGGTGGTAAATGGCTGTCACTCCACAGAGTGACCAGTGGGGTACCACAGGGATCAGTGCTGGGACCAGTCCTATTCAACATCTTCATCAGTGACATTGCGCAAGATCTAGAAGGCAGAATTTCACTGTTCGCTGATGACACAAAGCTCTGTAACAGAGTAGACACACCAGAGGGTATAGACAGAATGAGAAGTGACCTGCAGAAACTTGAAGAATGGTCAGGGGCTTGGCAGTTGAAATTCAATGCAAAGAAGTGCAAGATAATGCATATGGGGACAAAACCCTGGCACAATATATCAGTTGGGGGTGAGGATATAGCATGCACCAAAGGAAAGGGATCTTGGGGTTGTCATCTCTGATGACCTCAAGGTAGGGAAACAGTGTGACAAGGCAGCAGGTAAAGCAAATAGGATGCTGGGATGTATAGGCAGGGCATCACCAGCAGGAAAAGGGAGGTCATAATTCGCTATACAAGACACTAGTGAGGCTCCACCTGGAATACAGTGTACAGTTCTGGAGACCATACCTACGTAAGGACATAGACAGGGTAGAGAAGGTTCAGAGGAGGGCAACAAAGATGGTGCATGGATTGCATCACAAGTCCTATGAAGACAGGTTGAAGGAACTGAACATGTACTCCTGGAGGAGAGGAGGGAGAGAGGGGATATGATACAGACATACAAGTATCTTACAGGGAGGAACAGGGTGCAGGAAAGCACTATTTTTAAGTGAAAAGATGTTCCAGGACTAGAGGGCATGGAATGAAGTTGGAGGAGGACGATTCAGAGGAAACATGAAAGAATTTCTTCACAGAACAGGCGGTGGACAAGTGGAACACCCTGCTAGAGGAAGTGGTGGGGGCTGAAACAATCACGGATTTAAGAATGCATGGGATAGACATAAAGGAATTCAGAGGTCAGGGGTAAGGCAACAGACTTCTAGGAAAACAAACTGAACTTACAAGCTCAAATGGGCAGACTGGGTGGGCCATAGGCCCTTATCTGCCGACACTGTCTATGTATCTATGTATCTATGCACACAGTACTCCAGATGGGGCCTAACCAGTGTCTTGTAAAAAGGGATTATTACCTCCCTCTTACAACTTGTAATACCCTGGTAATACACTTCAACATCCCTCCAGCCTTACTGACTGTCTTAGTGGTCTACTTGGTGATTTCAGGTCATCTGTGATAATGATGCCCAAGTCTCTTAGTTCCCTTGTGATTGTCAGCAACTCCCCTCCCAACCTATAGGTAGCCTCAGAGTTTCTCTTCCCTATGTGCATGATCTTGCACTTCTTTGGGTTAAACCCCAGTTGTCACTCTTCCTACCATTATGAAGTTTTTCCAGATCTCTTCTCATTCTGCCACCTCATCTGGATCATCTACTCTGTTGCAGATTTTTGTGTCATCTTCAAACAGGCAAACCTTACCGTCCAGTCCATCTGCAAAATCACTGATGAAGATATTGAAGAGGACTGGCTTCAGGACTGATCCTTGAGGTACCTCACTTGTGACTTGCATCTCTTCTGACTGTATACCATTTAACACCACTCTCTGTTTTCTGCCCACCGACCAGTTTGCCACTCAGTTGTCCAACTTCTGACCCACCCAGAGCCTACCCAGCTTATTAATCAATCTTCTATGTGAAACAATATTGAAGGTTTGCTGAAGTCAAGGTAGGTGGCATTAACTGCACCCCCTTGGTCCACCACTCTGGTTACCCAGTCAAAGAAATCTATGAGATTAGTTTGACAAGACCTTCCTGTTGTAAACCCATGCCGTCCTGGATCCTGTGCTCCTACGGATTCCAACTGTTGCCCTATCCTTTCCTTAAGGAGTGCCTCTATAATCTTGCCCACTACTGAGGTCAGAATGAGTGGTCTGTAGTTCTCTGCCTCCTCCCTGCTGACACTCTTGTGGAGCGGGATCCCATGAGCCCTTCTCCAGTCTTCTGGGACCTCTCCTGTGCTCAGAGACTCACTAAGCAGTTCTGCTAGTGGCTCTGCTAATTCCACCCTTAACTTCTTTAGCACCCTGGGATGTATGCCATCAGTTCCCATTGCCTTGTCCACCCTGAGCTTAGTGAGCTTTTGTAGGACCCTTTCTTTGTGAAGGGACTTGTGCACACCTCCCCCCCCCCCGTGTCCATGGTATTCAGCTGTGGACCTTGCCCTACCATCTCCTCAGTAAATACTGAGCAGAAATATTTATTTAGGGTAGATGCTTTACCTTGGTCCTCCCCAACACACTCCCCCTTATCCCCTTTGATCTTAGCAATACCCCTTCTGGACTTTCTCCTTTCACTAATGTATCTATAGAAAGTCTTGTCCCTTCTTTTACTGTCCTTGCTGGTGTTTCCTTGGTTTGCACCTTTGCCTGCCTTACTGCCTTCCCTGCTTCCCTTACGGAAGTTTGGTATGCCTCCCTATATTCATCCCACTACATTCCCTTATATTTCCTGAAGGCCAACCTTTTGGCTCTGACCTTTTCTGCTAGTGAGAACCAAAGTGGTTTCCTCCTTCTTTTGCCCTTGCTTTTTTCCCTAACACAATGGGATGTTGCTTCAAGAATAGCATCCTTAATGCTTGCCCACTTTGCCCGTACCATCTCACCTGTATTTCTTCATGCCAGGGCTAGCTTAACTCTGTTGGCCATCTTATCAAAGCCAGCTCCTCTAAAGTCCCACATTTTTGCCTTGGAATTGGATAATTTAGTTCTAGTGGCTAAATTAAACCATACCATGTGATGGCCACTGGCTGCCAGGTGACCTTCTACCTGGAATTCTGTGATCCTTTCCCCATTAGTCAGTACTAGATCTAGGGCAGCCCTGTCTCTTGTGGGGTGTTGTACCAATTTTTTGAGATCCTTCCCCTGCAGGGAATCTACTATGTGCTTAGTTCTGGAGGATGCTCCGGCTGGTATTGACCAAACCGTATCTGACATGTTGAAGTCCCCCATTAGCAGAACCTCCCCTTTAGCTGTCATGTTTTGTGTATCTTCTAACAGTAATGTGTCTATGTCCTCCCACTGGTCCAGGGGCCTGTTGACCACCCCAGTTCATGTGGCTGTCCCATTTCCTGTTTCCAGGGTGACCCACAGTTCTTCTGCCTCCTTATGTGTATTCTGAATTTCTGTAGCCTTGAAATTTTCGTTGACATAAAGGGTCAACCCCCTCTTTTTCACCTCCATCTCTTCTGAACGATACACAGACAGCTACTGTAGTCTTCCAAATGTGGTTACTGGTGAACCATGTCTCGCTAATGGCTACTATGTCCAGTTTAGCCTCTGTCATTGTTGCCTCCAGGTCTGGGATCTTGTTTCCCAGACTGTGGGCATTTGTGTACATGATTTTCCATTGGCCAAATTTTGGTGTGTTAGTTGTGGGGCAAGGTCAGGCTTTTTCCTTGCATGTTATATGGGGAGCTGGACCTATTTCCTCACCTGGTGATGCAAATGAACTACAAATCTGCTGAACTCTTGTATCACTAGTTGAGGGGGGAGGGGTGCTTTTCCCATTCGATGTATTGGGTGCTGCAGCCCTCTCTCCATTTGCTAGTTTAAATATTCTGCAAAGACATCAAACTTCTGCCCCAATGCACTGACTCCCTCCTTAGTCAGATGCAGTTCATTGAATTTAAAGAACTTTCACTCCCAAAACTGTTGCCATTTACCTACAAATTTGTGTCCTTTTTCCTGGCACCAGCACTTGAGCCACATGTTTAGCTCCACTATCTCTCTTCTCTTACCTTCCCCCAGCTACCCCCCTCTCCCAGACCAGCAGGACCTCAGAGAAGGACATGCAGGATGTAATGGATGACAGTTTGTCTCCTAGCCTGGTCAGGTGTTCCTTGGTCTCCACAACTGACTGGCTGGTGAGATCATTAGTCCCTATGTGTACCAGGATGTTGGTATTTTCTCCTGCTTCCTGCATGATTTTAGCAATGTGGTCAGTGTCTCTCCATGCTGATGTACCTGGGAGACATCTGACCATTACCCCCAGCCTCAGGGTATCAACTCCCTGAATCATGGAGTCTCCTATGATCAAAAGTGTTTTGTATTTCCTTTTGTTTTGGTCCCTATTATGGGCAAGTTTTGTAGTGCTAGCTCCTATTCTGCAGTGTTATTTTGTGCAGTGTCCTCTGCCCCTTTGTTTGATTTTGGAGATAGAGGCAGATACCTGTTTGTAATTTTTATATGGTTGGTGGAGGTGATACACTGGTGAGCATTGAGTGATGGGGCACCTGATTTGCCCAAATTAACCACCTGCCAATCTCCCGGACCAACTACCCTCTGTGGTCAAGGTGCTTCAGTTGGATATTGGGGAAATGGCGGACGGTTCTTGTAATACATTTCCTCCTGAACTGGCAAATTGAGGCACACAATCTCTGACCATGCTGCCCAGAGCTGAGCCCTTAGATCTCTGATGGTCCAGCATGTAGGACAGCCTCCTATATCCTGTATAACTGCCCTTTTGAAAAGTGTCCCACAGTACCTGCAGTTAATAATATCCATTCCAGTTGAGCTGCCAAGCTTATTACCTGGTCTGAGTAATTAGAAGGAAAATGAAAGCAAAAGTTTAATTTTGTTTATTTTTTTTTATGTATTTTTTTGGTTTGTTTGTTTTGGTATAATTAATTGTGCCCCTTTAAGTGAAGTCACTGTCTGGATACCCCTCTGATTCTCCCCTTCCTGCTTTGCTACAGGAAATGTCATGACTGTGCTACTCTATAAAAGGAGTGTAGCATGGGGTGGTTGGGGATGGGGGTGGACGGACTGGCCCTTCCCCTGCCGAAAAAGAAGAACCACAGACAAAAGAAATAAGGAGATAAGAACAAAAACAATCAACTAACAACAAATGCAGACACTAACCCTCAGTCTGCATCTCATATGTGCTCCTGTAATTAGCCTTGAAAATGATGCCTAATGATAGATAAAACTGTAAAACCTGTAAGCACAAAAAAGTAACAAAACCTGTAAGCACAACCTGTAACAATCTAACAGAAGATATGCCCTTCACAAAACACTTTGTTTCAGAAAAATAAAGCAGTAATCTGTAATCACAAAAAGTAACAAAACCTGTAAGCACAACCTGCAGAACAATTTAACAGAAGACATACCTTGCAAAAAAAACACTTTGAATCAGGGAAAATTAAAGCCGCAATCTGTAAGCACAAAAAGTAACAACCTGTAAACACAACCTGCATAACAATTTAACAGAAAATATACCTTGCAAAAAACCTTGAAACAGAAAAATATAGCAGTAATCTTTAAGCACAACACAGTATCAACCTGCAAGCTCACCCTGTAGCAATTTAGCAGAAAATATACTCTGCAAAAAGCAATTTCAATCAGAGAAAAAATAAAGCAGTAAACTGTAACACCTGTAGGCACAACAGCAATGAAAACCTGTAGGCATAACCTTAAACAATTCCAGGAAAAAATATATCATGCAAAGAAACAATTTGAATCAGAACAAATAAACCAGTAATCTGTAATCTGTAAGCACAAAACAGTACCAAACCTGTAGGTACACCCTGTAACAAAATAGCAGAAAGTAAACCCTGCAAAAACTGTTAAATATTTTTACCCCAGATTTTCAACATAGCCTTCTTATTAGCAAACAGTCCCCCCCCCCCCGGCATCCGCCCTTCATTTCCTATTTTGGGGTCATCTCAACCAAGGACACTGACACACTCTTTAAGAGTCTCCCCAACTGGGGCAGCCATGGCAGCGATTATCTCTTCCCATCGATACTTAAGCTGATCTCACCTGCCAACTTGAAACCCCTCACCTTATTTTTAATCTGACATTGACTACTTCTACCATGCTAGCCTCCTGGAAGGTTGCCAAGGTGATACCAATTTTCAAAGCAGGTGACCTCCTATCCTCAGATAATTATAGACCAATCTCCTTGCTCCCCCACCTGAGCAAGTTCCTGGAGAAGATAATTCATTGACAACTGTCTGACCACATTGGAAAATATAACCTGCTGTGTAGCCAGCAATACTGTTTCTGCAAGTTCCACAGCACCACATCTGTACTGGCCCAGTTTACAAACCATGTCTTTAGAAACATGGACAGGGGCAAAGCCATGGGTGCTGTATTTGTGGACCTGACCAAGGCCTTTGACCTGGTTAACCATCACCTTCTGCATACCACTGTCTTCCAACTTAACTGCTCTACAGAAACCTCACAATTGTTTATGAACTATTGATTTGGCCAATCCCAGGCTGTGTGTATCGGCGCTACCCCCTCCACCAACCTGCCTGTCTCTACAAGTCTCCCAAAGGGCTCAGTCCTTTGCCCTTTATTGTTCTCCATCTTCATTTACTTCTTCCCCACTGACTGTCTCACCTGTGAAGCCGTACTATATGCAGATGATCTTACCCTCCTTTGCAGTGACAAGTCGATGACAAACATGTCTTCTGTCCTGTCTCAGAACTCTGGCTTGTCCCACAACTGGTTCCTATCACACAATCTCCTGGTTAATGTTAAAAAAAAAACTAAAGCAATGCTTCTTGGGTCCAAACCATACCTGGCCTGCATCATTAAGTCAGGCTCCTCCCTCTCTGTGCTCACTCCTGAAGGATCCATGCTGGAAAATGTCCCAAATTTTAAATACTTGGGCTTAACCCTCAGTCCCTCCCTATCTTTTACAAAGCACATCAATTCCAATGTACGACAGTTGAACCAAAAGCTCAGGGCCCCATATTGGCTAAAACAGTTCATGACCAGTGAGGCCCACTTAGCAATTGCACAAGGTAACCTGCTCCCTATCATCAACTACTGCTCCCTATTTATTCTCACATGTCCTCTGCCCTGCACTCACGTTTTACCTCTGTCTATAACAATGTATGTCTATTCACGCTACTGGCACCCTACTCCACTCAACACTGTAACCTTTACCAGACTCTTAGTTGGCTCCCACTCTCTGACCTTCAAGACTATGCTCTAGGCTGTATCATTGACAACAACCTTAGGGGTGGCAATGCATCACCATATGCATCCCTCCTAAAAACCAGAACTGCTTCCAGATGCCTACATGTGTCCTCAGTATCACAATTTGATATACCTAAAATCTCCACTTTTATGGTAGCAAATCAATGTCAGTTACTGCTTGATCTCTCTGGAACAGTCTGCCTGCTTTGAACCTGTCTGCTGACACCCACTGCACTTTCAAACACCGACTCAAAACCTGGTTACTGAATGAGACCATATGCCTGTGCTCCCAAGGGTAATCTACTTCAAATTGTTATCCCATCCATGACTACCGTAGCTGCAATGTTTCACTCTTATAGCTGTCCTACCACTTATAGCATTCTGTTCCTGTTCTCTAAACTGTCATTTGTTTCCTCCTGCTGTTATTGCCTACTATCTTTTAGGCTTTCTGAAGTATGTGGCATTTTGGTATTGGTCTGCAACTAAGGACCATTACCTTCTTTCTGTTCTGCCAGGCCATCTGTAGTTGCTGCAGTAGACATCGTCCTGTACCAGACAAAATACCGAGATGGACATACAAAATAATAAACAAGCTGATTTGTTCATAAATTGTACGGACATCAGCTGGTAACTTCATCTCACCATGAGGTTCAGGAACAGACTAACTAACTGACTAAAGGGGTTTCTAGCCCCTGCTAAGCAGAAATTAGTACACAAATTATAATAAGGTCACACCTGGAAACAAGCCTCGGCTCAGTGTGCCTTTCCCGGTCACCAATTTTAAATAAATAAATAAATAAATAATAATGACCCTAACTTGTTACACTGTCTTGTGTTCTTAAAGAGGTGGCAGCTAGATTAGCCCCCATACTTATGCTGTACTCCACAATTAATACTGCCATGTTGTCTGTATTTGCTCATTTGCACTATCTATCCCTGTTGTGGGTGGTCCCTCTACCATGTGTAATACATTGTAAACTGTATTGTAAGTATTGATTTCCTCCAACACATTTGTAAACTGTAATGTATACTTTGACTTCTTCCTACACATTTGTAAATTGTGATGTATTTAATCTGTTTTGACTGTATATTCATTTGCATCTGTATGTAATTTCTTTTGTGTCACTTTGTTAGCCTGGATCATGCCTGAAAATGGTCCCTCAGATCAGTGCACCTACCCGGTAATCAAAGACTTCAGTAAATAAAATGTATATACATATAAACAGCAAGAAGGGGGATTGTTTTTTGCAGAGGGTGGTCTCCTTGTGGAATTCATTGCCTGATTCAGTTGTTATGAGTGAAATTATGATATGCATTAAAACTAGTTTGGACAGGTATCTGAATGTGAATTGTATCTGGGGATACAACCATTGTTGAATGGGGAGCACTATACAGGTTCTAGCAGCATCACTGTGCTTGTATATTCCTATGAATCCTACAAAATCCTATGAATCTTGGTCCAGATAGCATCCATAAACCAATTATTATCTGGAGACATTGTAGACACAAGTCATCATTAAGACCGTCCAGGGTAGTTACTCTGAGTTCCTGTATTCAAAAGGATTTGCATTGTAACAATTCCTTGTCTAGGTCATTACATCGATGCGACAAGATTATATGTTCAATGCCGCAAAATTACAAACTGGATGGAGATCCATGATTCACTTCTGGATAGTGCTTTGCCATCACAAACAGCATATTACCTGTTCTAATGGCTGTCTTGAGTTCACCTTTTAGAAGTTTCAATGATCATTTTGTTAGACCCACATATGGTGTGTAACATGAGCACAGTAATAGGTATAAAACTAAAATCTGAGCACTCACTGCCTCATTTTATCAAATGACACCACAGGAACAAGTTGTTATTTCAGCTGCTTTATTGTGCAGAGAGTGCCATAAAATCAGTCTCCATCAGTTTATATTTGGTGTGAAATGGGCTCTGTAATTAGATGGACACTGATGGAGACTGATTTTTCGGCACTATTTGCACAATAAAACTGCACTTACAGCATTGCTGAAATAATAACTTTTTCCTGTACTGTCATTCAATAAAATAAGGTTGTGCGTGCCCAATTTTTAGTGCATGTGTATTTGGTTTTATTGTGAGCACCGCCATCATTTTGTGAACTTTTTGTGTTTTGCAAGCAGAAAACCCCAGATGTATTACAGTTAATAATCTTATGGGATATCCTTTTACAGATTTTGGAGGTTGGAAATGCTAGGTGTTGGTTGTATTGCTACACTGTTTGCAGACTCCACAACTGTAATTTCCAATTAGTTGGGGTGGGAGCCCAGTAGTCTTATAGTCTGTTCTTCCATACAGTGGTAGCCAGTGACAAGATGCACTGTATATCTGGATATACTGAGAAAGATCACAAAAATCCAATTGAAATTAAGGTGGATTTCTATCTATCTATCTATCTATCTATCTATCTATCTATCTATCTATCTATCTATCTATCTATCTATCTGTCTATATGCCTATTGTTTTACACATGATCTGATGTCCATAGCATCATCAGGGGTTAGGCCATGTTTGAATTACTGTATGTCACACGGGTCACAGATCAAAAATAAAATATCTGCAGGTATGTTTTTTATTACTCTTTGAAAAAGTGCTTGGTTGGTGTGAATGATCAGAGTGTGGGTTTGGGAAGCTTGGTTGCTGCTATTGACCCTGTAAGCTGATAATTTGTTACCCTTCTGGCATGTTTAGAATTCAGTTTAATGCTTAAATTGAACACTTCATAGTAGCTCTCATTTTTGTGTTATTTCCTAGGCCTTGAGCTGGGTTTTGCTGTTGCTGGCTTATGTGTTTTGACCCATTGCTCCTCCATACCATGAGTAACCTTCATTGTGCTAGTATTATATTAACGTATTAAACTATTAGCATAAAACCCCAGATGTATTACAGTTGATATAGTGTTACACTTATTCTCAACTATAAAAAGACAAAGGTAATGCTATTCTCCCATCACCAAAATAAGTACAAGTCCTCCACCCTCTCCATCCTCAATTCTCATGGCACCCCCCTCCGAATCTGTTCCCCATTTTAAATGCCTTGGTATCACTTTCAATCCTGCCCTCTCCTTCCATGAACAAATTACCTCTACCTGCTCTGCAGTCAATGCCAGAATTGGCCTCCTCTACAGAATTAGGTTCTGCATCTCCCCTGCTGCTCTTAGACCGACTATATCTGGCTCTCTTCTATCCCCAGTAGACTATGATATAGTCATCTATGTGTCTGCCTCAAACTCTGCACTAAGAAAAATTAAACTTGCCTTAAACAAAGCCTGCCTCCTGGCCACTGGCTGTGACAGGTTGACACATACCTAGGATCTTTATCAACATTCGGCCTGGCTAAATTTCCAAGAGCGTCTCTACTATCAGACTTGCCTACTAGCAAAAAAGATCTCTATGTGCCACTCACTCCCTGGTTGTAACCTTCTCCTCTCTCCAGGGCAGCACAGGTGGGCAACCAGACACACCGACTAAACTGCTTTCCAATTCCTCTTCTATGGAACCACTGCCGGTCAAAGGTCCTTCTAATATAGGGCCCCTTTATGGATGAACTCCATCCCCAGTTCCTTCCTATCCATACCCAGGTTGGGCCCTTTCAAATAAGAACTGCAGAACCACATACTGGTTTCATCAAACTGTGACGGCTCGTAACACTGTTGTAACCCTCCAACTATTTCCTCTCCTGCACCTTAGCCCCATGACAACACCCATTGGGCAGCTTTCTGGTCTCTACTATATTTCCAGCTCTCCTTTGGTCCACTCCATGGGCCTGTTTCTCACTTTCTCCTCCATAGCTAGATTACTCCTGTCTTTAATATTTATTTTTCTCCTCTGACTTATTTCAACAATTTTGGTTACTCCCATGTAAATTGACAATACTTATTGTATCGCATCATCATTATTAGATAACTCCCTATTGTACAGTTTTCTCTCTGTATATATTTATTTACTTAGTTTTTGTTGACTGGGTAAGTACACTAGACAAATTCTGCCTGTTTTCAGGCATGGCCTGGGGAAGGGGATACAGATGAATGCCAACTGACCTTGAACCAGATGAACTGGTTGGTGGTATTTTTAGTGAATAGGGGAAATATGGCCAGGACACCAGGGAAATTCCCCTACTCTTGCTGCAGAGGGTGCTAATGCGCTGCAGGAGAGATGGAGGACCTCAGTTTGGAGGAGGTTGTGGAGGATGATGGTTGTGTTCTTGGAGCATCAGAGCTCTTGGTGAAGCCTTCTATATCTGGAGGAGAAGGTCAGCCTGATCAAGGCTGCGATCAAGTATTAGCTTTGGATATGAGTGATTCCATCACTGTGGACGAGGATGATGCGACTGCAGAACTACAATTACAAAGAGAGTTGGAAAGAAAGAAATCGCAATTGTTAGATTTGATAACATTGGCGGAACATGACTTTCAAACTTGTCGACAAAAGTTAGAAGCTGAGCGAAGTAAACAGAAATGTTCTATGGTGAGCCCAACACAGAACAGGAGTAAGACGATACCTTTGGATTTACCACTCTCTATTCCTGAAGTGTCTCAGACCTTAGTTATGGAACATGTCCCTTTATCTCAGCTGGGGTCTAAAAATGGATGTCCATTACCTGACTGATCTCCTGGGGTGGCTTTACAGCAAGCGAGATGGCTCTGCGATGACAGCCGCTGGATTCCTGATCCTAAAACCCTTTGCCTGGATTTGTATTTACTGGACTTTTACCTCACAGTGTCAATGGGGATTTAAAGTTGGTTTCCCCGGGTGCTGTTTCTGCCATAGGAGTTCAGTCTCTGCTTGGCCCCATTGCGGCTGTGCATGTTCAGGAGGAGGCTAGAGAATTCAACACTATGCCAGACACTGCTGACCAAGCAATGGAGCAGAGTGATGCTGTTCTGTCCCTTCCGACTGAGGCTTTGATGACTGATCCTCTGAATTCAGAGTGTGGGAAACTACTTTGTGAAGGCAAGACTTGTATCGCACAGTTTGTGCCGGTTGTTGGTCTTGCTAGGGGTGTTACCAATGGTCGAAGGAAGGGAGGGGCACCCCTCCTCAGATTGATTCTGATCCCAAAACATATGCTGGCCTGTTTTGTAAACCAGCAGAGGTGGCTAAATGCTGATTTCTGGTCAGGCTTCGATATCAGAGCAAAGCCCCAGTGGTTCCGGATAGAGTTTGGGCAGGGAAAACCCTTTTGGTGGACTCCATGGATTTTACACTAACAGAGGTATACGCATTTATACCCCCCACTGGAGATCATTCATATGATGTTAGTTTTGTCACTATGAAATCTTTGGACAAATTTTGGAAGAAATACTATGATGTAAAGGATTCAGAAGTTTGAAGAGACTTTCTGGCAATCTCTATCACAAAGCCAACAATTAAAACAGTAGCTATTCTTTTTCGTAATGAAGATGTTAATGTTTCTAATATAATTTTCTGACTGGAAAAAAGGTGTTCTGTGTATGACCATCCTAAGCCCATTATGGACGAAAATGGTTTCTGGACTGGGAGGTGGACAATATGAGTACAATTGACCCATACTGAGGAGGGAATCCAGTATCTACCTAGTTCATTTCTCTTAAGCCAAGACAGGGGTATTGTTTTCTACATGGGTCAGCCTAAGAGTTGTTATAGATGTGGATCTTTGCAGCATTTGAATACCTCCTGTGACTAGGTTAAATGTTTTCAGTGTGGGGTGTTGGGTCACACTGCTGCCCAATGTGGAATACCCATGGGCTACTCATAATTCCAATGACTCCTCTGATCAGGAGTATTTCTTGTTTCAAGCTAGAAGACGGTATAGTTCCACAGGGCTTGAGTCAGAAGGTTTTGGGAGAGGTAGACACCAGGGTGGAGGATGAGGAGGGGGTATGGGGGATAAGAGAGAAACCCCAATGCCTCCTTTGGCTATGATCCCAGTAAAGAGTGGTTCCTCTCAGCCTGCGTGTATGGATCTTACTCCCCCAACTCTGGAAGGTGCTGGAGTTGGAGAATGGGAGACCCCTTTTTGTGACCCTGCTAGGTTCTCCACAATGGGAATCAAGGAGTTTATTGCTTTCTTCCCTGCCTGCACCATTTCACCTTGAAGTTCTCACCATGCCTTCAGCTAGTGGTCTGATTCAGCTGTCAGCTTTGCAAGACCAGGAAGGGGTCCAGTTACATTCTACATTGGAGGGAACTGATTGGTTCAGTAGTCTGTGTCAGCCTTTATCTCCTTTACCCTTATCAAATAGATTTACCCTACACTCCTCTTGGGGAGACCAAGTGGAACAAGATAGCCCCTTGCCTGACCTGGATGCCAGTCAGGATGTGGTTAGAGCTCCATTAGGGAGTTTGAAATTACCTCCATGAACGTCCCAGGCTTCAGAAATCAAAAAACAGGTTACTAGCTCTAGTGGGAAAGTTCTAAAGCCCCCTCCCTGAGCCATCTTCTTTACATGTAGCTAGTCTGAATGTCAATAGTATAAAGTTCTCAGTTAACATCTTAAGACCTTTGGTGTTTTAGCGCAGTTGGATTACAATGTTTATTTGTTGCAAGATACCAGGACACATACTTTAGGTGACGTGGCTCAGGCAACAAAGGATTGGCCATGGGGTCAAACATACTGATCTATGGGGGAGAACACCTGTTGGGGAATAGGGATATATTTTTTGACACAAGACGTTCATGTTTCAAGATTGGTTGATGTTGAACTGGGAGAGTTTTTCTGCTAGATGTAGTTCTCAATGGCTTACAGAATAGATTAGTGTCTGTTTATGGACCATGGATGAAGGAACAAAGAATAGATTTGTTAAAAAAAATGCAACCTTATTTGTACACTAGCAGTCAGATTTTCTTTTGTGGTGATTTCAATATAAACTGTCATCAACGAACAGATCAAGGAAACCAGTATTGCGATAAAGTATTTTTGAAGTCAGTTCTTACACAGGTGGGTTTCGTAGATGCACATGCTAATGTTCGTTTCCAGGCAAAATCAACATTTTCTAAAGGTCTCCTATATTCCAGAATAGATTTAATTTTTGTACATAAGTCTTTGTTAGTCAAAAAGTGATGAATATGCCAGTGGAAACATCTGATCATTCACTGATAGGGATTGGTATTGAGAACCCCGTCCAGATGGATGACAGGCCCTGGGGTGTGGTGGCTTAATACCTCCCTTTTAACATTGCCTGATTCAGAGAAAGATTTATTGTCCATAATTCAAGGTAAAGTAACAACTATAGTTCTATATGATAATATTGGTAGTTGGTGGGAAGATTTTAAACATTGTCTGATGGGTTATTTTCAGGTTTTAGCTAAATCCTGGGCACGAACAAAAATGAAGGAATACCTTATGTTTAGAACCCTGTTGAGCATGTTATTATCTAGACAGGAGGAGGGGAAGGGAAATTTGACTGAAGAAATTACACGGGTTAAACGTTCTATGTTTGAGTATCAGTATAATTGATTCTCTTCTTTGCACAAAGAGCAGTCATTTGGTATACAGGGGAAAACAGCTTATGTCAACCCCTTTTTAGCTTGTAAAGATAGTAGGGAGAAATGTGTTTCTGAAAATTTGCATACTCTAACTGGTGGCCGAATTTGGGATAATGAGGGCATAATGCAGATAGCTGATGATCATACCGAGCAGAAATTTGGGGAACAAGTTGCTGATTCTGTTTGTCTGCCGCACTCGTTTCAAGCAGCTAATCTTCCTAGTTTATCATTGAGTGGGCAGCGGGCATTAATTGAGGATTTTACTTTGGTAGAGATAGAGAGGGTTATTTCATCTTTAAAGCAGACTGTTTCTCCTGGGTCAGATGGGTTGCCGAGTGAGTTATATAAAATTCTCTGGCGGCTAATGTCCCCAATTTTGTTATCTTTATATAACATTTTTCTTGCTGATTTGTTTCTACCATCACAAATGTATGAAGGTTTACTGTTTTTTCTTTATAAATCAGGAGATCAAGCTGATATTAATAATTGGAGGCCGCTTTCGTTATTGAATGTGGATTTTAAAATATTTTCTAAACTGTTGTGGAGCAGACTATCTTTAGTCATGCTGGATTTAATCAGTATGGACCAATATTGTTCTATTCCTGGAAGATGTATCACAGATGCATTACTTATCCAGGAATTACTGGAGAACTGGGATGGGATGGGAGCAGTGGATCATAATTTGGGGTATTTGGTAAGTTTAGACCAAGCAAAGGCTTTTGGTGAGGTTTCTCATGCATATTTATGGTGCTGTTTAGAAGTCTATGGGATTCCAGTAGTTTTTGTGCAATGGATTAAATTATGTTATGCACTAGTGAATGTTTTACCATATGAAAATGGATGGATAGGGTCCCATCATCAGATCCTTAAAGGGGTTAGCCAAGGGTGTCCACTTAGCCCACTTTTATATGTCTTTGCATGAGATCCTTTATTAAGGTTATTAACCAGGTCCCCCAGAATTAGGGGTATAGGAGGGGACTTGGGGAATTTTTTGAACTTATTGACGTATGCAGATGATCTTTGTTTAATATTAAAAGATGGTGACTCCAGTATTGTGGCTTTTACCTTAATAGCAGAGGTGGGTAGGATTACGGGAGCCTGGATTAATTTGCAAAAAACACATTGTTTATGATTCGATGGATTTCCAGTTGAACATAAAATGGTGGGAGGCGTAAAAGTAGACATGGCTCCCTGTCACATATTGGGGGTTTATTTGGGGGGTAAAGATATGGTGGAATATAATTGGCAAAGAGCCTTGGTTAAAAGGCAAAAGATGGTAGCAGGCTGGAATAGATGGAAACTGTCACAGTTGAAAAGAATATACATGATTAAGACCTTTTTACTTCCTTTTTTTTATTTTTGAGTTCTATTTTTTTGTTACCACCAAATTTGGAAACCCAGCTGAAGGGTTTTTTTTAGTTGCTTTTGGGGGAACTGCTTAAATCCAATCTGGCGGAATGTCTTATATTTGAATATTAAGGCTGATGTGGTTAACATGGTCCATCCAATTTTCTTTTTTACATTTTTTTTGTATGCTAGCATAGTACCATTAATTAAAGTATGCTCTCAAAGTTGGAGTTTTCCAGTATATCGTCAGTTGTATGGGGTTTTGTCAGAATGGAGTTCTAATTCCTTTCAACACAAAAATAAGAGGCATCCTAGATTGGCCTATCGGTGGGAGGGACTTTTTGATCAAATTAAATCTTTGCAAATTGGTTGGTCTTTGGTAGGAAATTATTTAAGGAGAGCTCTTTACACAGATGTTTTACATAGGTGTTTTTTGGACTTTGCATTTTCTGGATTTTGCTTGGTTCACCAACAGGAACTTTTGGATTATAGTGTGGATTTGAGAATACCGAAACATATTTGGGACACAGTTTGGCTGGGGCTTCATAATAGGATGAATGTCCATAGTAACCAGAATTATAAAAGTCTTCGGGAACGATATTGTCCAAGAGAGTGCTGTGAGATAAAATTGGAAACTATGTTGCATCTCTATTTCCAGTGCCCTTATGCGATTGATTTTTGGGATGTGGAGAAACACCATTGGAAACATAAGGTTTTCATTCCCCTAACTTTGGAGCAACTATTTTATGGCATTCTTGGCAGGCCCTTGCCTAAAGATAGTCTCAGTACTCTAAGAGTGATACATGGTCATTTTTTGTATTAGTTATGAATTAGCAGATTTAGGCTGCTGTTACAACAACAATTGATTTCTCCTGTGGAGTTATTTCAAATGGTGACCTCTGATTTACGACAATTACAATATATGGAAAAATTTAATTTTAGTGCTAGTTATTGGGCTAATTTATGGAAAGGGTACGGTTTTATTTAATGTCATTAACTGAGATGGATCTCATGATTTCACCTTATTCTTCATTGTCATTTAGATCATATAAATTTGTTTTTGTTTGTTGCATCTTTCTTATAGATTTTTTTTCTCCTTTCATTTTGATATTGGAACTTTTAAACATGATGCACTGAGTTTAGCCCTATGACTCCCCTACTCCTTAGGTAGGGTGGGGAAGGGAGGGGATATACATATTTGTTTGGAAAGTTTTGTACATTTGCAAGGATTCTAGGTATGACTTATAATGTTTGTGTATTTATGGGTTTTTTTATCCCTTTTTTTAGTTGTCCATTCCTAGTTATTGAAGGATGAAGTAGTACTTTGCAGAATGTCAGTTGTTTTCCCTTCTTCATTTTGTATGATGTAATACTGTTTTGTGTTATCTATTCTTTGTAATACTGTTTTGTGTTATCTGTTCTTTCATGAAATGAAATAAAAAACTCCCCTACTCTTTTTGAGAAGTGCCATGTGATCTTTAACATCCACCTGAACTACCAACAGAACAGAGAGATGGGACCTCAGTTTAACTTCTCATCCAAAAGATGGCACCTCAGGAGTGCAGCACCCTCCTCATGCTGCACTACAGTGTCGTATTGAGATTTAACCCAAGTGCCTGGTATGGGGATAGAACCCACAGCCTTCTGATCTCCCAGCCTCGGAGGCAAGTGTGCTACCTGCTGAGCCAATGACACTGTATTAAATATAATTATATAATTACTGTCATTGTTCGTGATGTCTGTAACACTTGCCTGCCACACTTTGTACTGATGTGGAGCCTTTGAAAAAGAGTCCCTGACTCAAAGGGTTGTAATTCCTAGACTTCACTAAATAAATATATAAAATTATTATTAGGTCCTTGCCATATCTGATTTATGTAATGGCCTGGGTTTATGTGGCAAAACTATTGGATGTGCTGCTGACTCAAGTGAGTAATAACTAAAGCACTATAAGAAGAATGTTCTAAGTGCAATCAAGTCCCAGAACAAAATGGTGTCAGGTTTCTTTTCTGAAGGATTTACAGTGCAAATGTTTGCACCTTAAAGTGAGAATATTATAACATTCTCAGTGGTGGTCCATGACAAACAAAACTATCATGGCTATTTTGTGCAGTTTGTTTCTACAGGCATTGCATAAATATGGATATTTTGTATCATATCACTGGCTAACGCTGTACATAAGGTGTGGACAAAATCATTTTTGAAGTTTTTGCCCCTATAATAACTGATTCTTGTTTTTGATATCACTGATGGAAATGCCACAATCTCTGCCTTTAGTGCTGACCATTATATTTTTATTACACCTGTGTATCTGTGAATTGTATTCAGTTACACATACAGCATGATCAATTTGTTTTTATTCTAGTCTAAGTGTTGTTTCTTGGGTTTCAGTAGTGACTCTAATTATTTCTGAGTAGCTCTCTCAATGGTGTTGCAGTCTACCACAGGTTTATTTCTGTAGAGGGACTTTCTTTACATTTGTGCTGTGTTCCTCTTTAACTTCTCTTCAGTACTGCAATTTCTCTGTGCTCCTAACATTGATCTATACAGTTTACTGTGGGGGAATAATTTCTGAGGCACTCCCATTCATGACATCATGGGTTGTGTACACCTGATAGGTTGCTTGATGCACATGTAACTTGAAGAAAGCCCATCCCCCACTTGAGAGGGGGGTCTGCTCTCCAAAGTTCAGTTCTTATGTGCATCAAAAACAGATTGCAAGCACACCCTAGAGCTCCAGTGTGTTTCTTGTGAAGAATTAATTTTTATTATAAAGAACAACTTCATTACTAAGGTAAGAAGCCATCTGGCTAAGACATTTATTAATATCCTACAACAAAGATCAAACGAGACCACAAGAGTATGTTTCTGTAGATTTGCAACTGTTTAAAATTGCAAAACTTGTAGTCTTAAAAATGTTACCACTGCGGCTTCTACCAGCGTCGGTTGTCTAAGAAAATGTTAGCTGAGAAAGTGCCAGCACAGTATTCAAATTGTGAACATTATTGCATTGTGCAACTATAGCGATTATTAGCTACGTGAACACCCCTGCTAGCATTGCCAGGAACTAAAATAATATCTGACCCACATAATTGAACACAGAATCTATGCAGTGATTTACATCAGGTAATATAATAAATAATCCACCTGGTTCCTGAGTTGTATTAATCACCAACAAGAATCTGGTGACCCTGCTAGCCCTACTAACTTGTAAAAAGGGTACTCTCAAACTCAGCCAGAAAAGCTTCCTTGCACTGGAAAATGTTTAAAATGCCTGAGCTGGATTCAGACATTACTGTAGTTCAGTGGCACTAAATCAAAGCACCCTCAACCACTTTGTGCTATTTTCTACACAAAAACAGTCCCACAGAGAAAAGGAAGCTCTATGGACCAAAATGGAGCCATCCAAATTTTTTTTACAGCCCCAGTTTCTCAAACAATTCCTATCAGAATGACCATCCCCCCCCCTTTCCAGTTTGCAAATCTCCTGCTACATTAGAGCTGCAAGTTGATTGGCTCTCAGCTGTCACGAGATTTCGGCCACCATCTTGGACGAGGATAAACAAACTAGATTTGACTAAATCCAACATATTTTGCAGGGGAGAACAGAGCTAGCAATTGCTACAGCTTCCCAAAGCAAAGTCCCCTAACTTACTGACCATGAGAGAGAACTGAAGAAACATGTTTTACAGAACAAAAAATGCTTCTGCCCCAAACAGTAGACTATTACAATAGCAGCCAGCAATGCAGATATCCCTCACTCAGTTTACCACAGCCAAGGCAAGTTTTACCTAAAGCAGCCTGCCCCCCCCCCCCAAAGGCACATGCCTACTTTCTCCCAGAGATAACCATGGCATACAAAAAGGGCCAAAAATGATAAACAGCACTGTTCTATATTGGGTGAACATACAAGGAGGTTTGATTAAAATAACTCTTTTGAAAATAGTGAACTTTAATAGTCATTTCTTTCACTAATAATCAGTTGTTTTTTCTCTCTTAAAGGCACAATCACATATTAATTAAGAAGCTGCTAATATGTACTGTGTGTGACAAAAGTAATACATACCAATGTGAATGCATGACTTGGTCCTATTAATTTAATAAAAAAGGGTCTGGACAAGATAACTTATCACATTTTTGAAATTTAAGGGAGGCTAAATTTAAAGGATGCTAAAATACTAAATAAGGTGCCATAGTTCACCATTACAAGCATAGAAGTACCTGAAGTGCTCACTCAAGACATCACTACACAACAGTCTCTGAAGCACTGTCTTAGTCCCTCTGTGTCTCATCTCAAAATGACATGTTCTCTAGACCTTTTTATGACACATTATGTCTTTTAAACTCACCACCTTCTTCTATCAAAAAGTAGAGGACACTCCTCTATCATCTACCTGACCAAAACACCATAAACAAGTAGGTCTCATGAGGAGGAAGAGCATTGAGAAACTAACTTAACATGCTTATCCAGATCGGCAGCTGCAAGAAAGAATATTGCGAGACTTTGCTGCTGTGATCTCGGAAAAGTTCTCCACTCACACCTTACCCATGCAGGTTTAAGGGTGTAGGTGCCTGCCAGACAGGAGATTGACTGAGAGACACTGCTGCCATCTTGCAGAGAGTGTAATTACACTCATAAACATTCAACCAGCACAGAGCACATTTGTTAAAAGCACCAACTGATCTGCAACAGCAGACCACAATGCGAATAATTAAATGTAAGGGCAATGATTTGCAAATCAACTAACAACGGGGAAAATACATTGGGGGCAGCACCATTACCACAGCTGTGGGCAAGGCAGCATAACACTGAACTCCTCACTCACTCTAATCACATTTAAAGGGACAGTGCACACTTTAATGCACAGGCTCAGCAATAGCCTGCACAGTGCGGAACATTATTGATTACTGTGCAGGGGAAGAATAAAAAAAAAAAAAAACCTCTCACAGTACCTTCTTAGCTTACTGCAGGGCCAAAACAAAGAGCCACAGCTGAACCAAGGTTGCAGCATACCCTACATCTCAAGCATATTTAGCCAAATCTCGAGGCAATGGTAAGACTCATAATATTTCAGTATAAGCCATACATACAAAAATTATAGGACAATTGTCACTAAATACAGGATGCTATCAAGATCCAGCATTCTGGTTATCAGTTTGTGCTTATATCACTAGAATATACCATTCAAAAAGTACAGAAAACAAATGCATGATGTATAGCTTCTGAGTATATCACAACATCGGTTTACAAGGCTATGAAGTAGAACAGTGCAAGTTACAAGTAAAGAGACTGACCACCTGGAAGCCCCTGCTAGCGGTTCCAGGAGCAAACCACCATAAAGTATACACTGGGCCTTATAATGTAAGGAAAATAACTACCTGGATACACCTGCTAGCGGTTCCAGGAGAAAACGTCCATAAAGTATCCATTGGACCCTTATAATGTAAAGAGATTTGACTACCTGGATATCCCTGCTAGCAGTTCCAGGAGCAAACTTTCATAAAGTATTCACTAGGCCTTATAATGTAAGAAGATTTGACACCCTGGATACCCCTGCTAGCGGTTCCAGGTGCAAACATCCATAAAGTATCCACTGGCCCTTATAATGTAAGGAGATTTGACACCCTGGATACCCATGCTAGTGGTTTCAGGTGCAAATGTCCATAAAGTATCCTCTGGGCCTTATAATGTAAGGAGATTTGACACGATGGATACCCCTGCTAGTGGTTCCAGGTGCAAACATCCATAAATTATCCTCTAGGCCTTATAATGTAAGGAGATTCGACACCCTGGATACCCCTGTTAGCAGTTCCAGGTGCAAACATCCATAATTACTGTGACTAACTGGATACCCCTGCTAGTGCTTACAGGAGCAAACGCTTCCAAAAAAAAAAAAAAGCTCATCAAATGACCTGTACAAGGAGAGCAAGGCAAATATCAACCTGGCACCCCTTATCTGAGGGGCAAAACAGTGGGATCTAGCCATCGTGGAGATCCCACGATAACTACTGCCTATGCCCCCAGTACACTGAAATACAGCAACATTTCAACTCCACCAAGTGCAAACAGGAGTCAAACAGACTGTTCAGTTAAGGTCTAGAAAGATACCTCAAGGGAAAAGAGGATAAGGTACCAAAGACCAATCAAACAGATACACTTATCTGACAGCTAGAAAAACATACCATTCTCAGTCCTTTCAAGACAAGATGTGGGCAATTACAACTACAGGCTACACTACTAGAGGCAGCCATACCCACACCCACACACACACAAAAAAATAAAAATGAAAAAAAATGCATCAAATATCGAGCTAGAAGGGTTCCCAAGCAAGGTAGAGGAAACTACTCCCCCCACAGAACCCAGCTGAAACAACAAATACTGTTGCTACAAGCAACACCAAAACATTCCAGTCGGTGACCAACTACTACTCTTCATGCAAGCATGGGAGCAAACCACACAAGACAGGTGGGTCCTACAAGTCATAAGACTAGGATATGTGATGCAACTTTCTCGCATACCAACAAAGAACATTCTAGTCCTATTTCCTGTGCTGAAAAACATGTTACTCCAACACAAGTCCAAACAGTACCGGCAGACTTACTGCACAACAAGACCACAGACAGGGTAACACATTGCACAACAGGGAAAAGGAGGATCCTCCAGATTTAACAAGGTAGCCACAAAGAGACCAGAGGGCTATGCCCAGTTCTGGACCTTAACAATTCTGTACAATTCAAACCCTAGAAATGGAAACAATCAGGCCCACCCTCACAGCTATAAGCTCAGGAGATTACCTAACTTCACTACATTCGTAGGACATATACATCACACTACAAATTCCATCAATTTCACATATTGGGAAAACTATACCAATACAAGTGTTACCATTCAGCCTACCATCAACTCCAAGCGTGTTCATGATGGTAAAAGAGTTAAGGGCATACAAGTAATACCCTATTGAACGACCAGCTGATCAAGACCAGAACAGTACAGCAGTCCTTTCTAGAACAAATGCGGTAGTACACTGCCTACAAAATCACAGTTGTGCAATAACCTATCAGAAAGCTACCTATCATCCCCAGACACTCTATAGATAGTCTAGGCTCACTGATTTACACAAATCCGGGTTTCAACAACCCATTAAATGCCCAAGTCCACTCAATTATTGCACAGACTACACAATTACAGAAACACAGAAATCCAGAACTTCAAGCAGTCTCACAAGTACTGGGAGTAATGTCATCATTGACAGACATAGTTCCATTGGCCAAGTACAACATGAGACCTCTCATACCATTCTTGAGCAAACAGGACCCAGTGCATGACATAGGCTTGGCAAAGACATTAACACTTTCCCCTCCCTGATGGCACTAGCATCTGCCAGACGTGGAGAAGAACTACAGGCACACTCATGCAGACCAGTGCAGACCATGTAGCCTAGTGGTTAAAGCACTAAGCTGTAAACTGAAATTCTCTTTACCTTTCCTAACATTATACACTGACAGAATATCCTTTAGACCTATAATGTCATTCTGACCAATAGTATCATTGGCAGTCCACATCAACCAAACTATTGAAATATCTACAGAACCCCCTCAGTGGAAAATACAAAACAGCCCTCAGCTTAAAATATGGGGTATGAAAAGGATACTTAGCACATTCCTATCAAGGAAATAGGAAATATACAAACAGACTGTTTGTAATGCTACATGGAAAAGAAAAAACAGCTTCAAAATGTTTTATCACCATGTACCTTAAAACAGCAATCATGAAACCATACAGAGTGAATAACTCGACTGCACCAAGAGATCTGAGGGCTCACTCTACCAAAGCAGTTAAAACTTCCTGGGCAGAGAAAAATGGGAATACTACAGAGGAAATCTTTAGCAGCATGTAAGGACAACGTACAAGACAACACGACTGACCCACACTAGCTGAGGATTGCTGCTTTTTAATGACCCATGATGTCATGAATGGGAATGCCTCAGAGATTATCCCCCCACAATGGTAGTTTACTCACCTGGTAAAGGTGATTGTGGGGAATATATCTCTGAGGCACTCCACATCCCGTCCAACAGACATGTGAAAGACTCAACAAGTTTTCATACATTGTATGAATGTATGATACTCACTATTACAAATTAACAAGTTTGGACATCACCGACGTCTATATGTATAGTGTAATAACAAAATAAAGTTACACAACAGTTTTCTACTGCTAAGTGGTCACTACATATATACACTCATTAACGGCAAAAGGTATTAACAGATTATTGTTACAGATACAGCTTTGGAATATATCGAACTGAACTTAGGAGAGCAGACCCCCCTCTCAGGTGGGGGATGGACTTTCTTCAAGTTACATGTGCATCAAGCAACCTATCAGGTGTACACAACCCATGATGTCATGAATGGGAGTGCCTCAGAGATATATTCCCTCACAATCACCTTTACCAGGTGAGTAAACTACCATTCCTTATCAGACATTTTGTGTGGCATTTGTCATAATGTAAGTTATTTTGTGTGGCAGCTGTCATAGTGTAATAGTGTATACTGCACCATTGGTTTACTAAAGATAGTTTGTTCCAGTCTTGCTCTTCTTTCAAAATTTGGAGGTCGAAAAAATTTACCATTTACTTGCTGAATGACGACATGAATTTCAGGTTGCTGTCTTTCAAAACTGATACACTGTAGTTCAGAAAATCATTGAAATCACTTTCTTGCAATTCCCATATTACTGTATAACCACGCCATTGATGTATTTGTATCATATTTTAAGCTGGTTGTACCAAAAGTTTTTTGTGGAACTGTGGATATATATTTTTTTCCCTGACACCCACATATACATTGCCATGGCTTGGGGTAAAAGTGGTGATAATTCATGTATCCTTTCTCTACCTATATAAATTATTTGTAAAGATATAGTAATTTGACAACAGAATAAATTATGTTGTTTCTAATAGTAACACAGACAGTGGACATATGGTCGAGGGTTGTTGACACAGAAAAAAAAAATCAAATGCTTCAATCCTACCTTCATGGGTGATATTACAATCAAGGTTTCAATGTACAGTGAAGCAAAAGTTTATTTTCATTAACCATGATGTAATCGAGGACTTGCATCATAACTTTTGTGTCACCCAGTTATGATTCATGTTGCATTACCCACGGTCATAAAAAAGTCTATAAATTCTGAAACTGGATCTTTCACAGAAACAATGCTGTTAACAATCAGCCTCCCCCAGTGGGCTCTGAGGATCTCTGTGCATCTTGGGTAACAGACAAATGGTTGGTAGCATGGGATTTATGACCTGCAAAAACTGCAAATCTTGCTTTGTTATGCAACTTCTTTGAAATGATATATTAAGAAGGCTACCTGCTATAATAGTAATGTTTTAATGTTAAAGCAAAAGGAAGCAGGAAAAGCAGTCAGAACAGCAAAGGCCCAAACAGAGGAAAAGATAGCCAACTCAGTTAAGAAGGGAGATAAAACCTTTTATAGGTACATCAGGAAGCAAAGGAAGACCAAGGGAGGGTAGTGAGGCTTAATAAAGGGGAGGAGGGTGGGCAGAGGGTGACTGTGACAAGACAAAGATACTAAACAAATATTTTTGCTCAGTATTCACAAATGAAGAGGGGGAAGTACCTAAACCAAACAACAGAAACACGCTGTATACGGAGGTTGATACCAGCCCTTTCACAGAAGAAAGGGTTCTGAAGGAACTCTTAAAACTGAAGGTGGACAAAGCAATGGGGCCTGATGAGATTCATCCCAGAGTTATAAAAGAACTAAGGGTAGAACTAGTGACACCACTGACTACCTTCTTTAATAAATCATAGGAGGATGGGGTGGTACCTGAGGACTGGAGGGGAGCAGATGTCATTCCACTTCACAAAAGTGGGAGTAGAGCAGAAGCAGAAAACTACAGACCTGTTAGTTTAACCTCAGTGATTGGGAAAATGATGGAATCACTTCTGAAGGAAAGAATTGTTGAGTACCTAGAGGCCAGAGGAGCACAAGACCCAAGGCAGTATGGATTCACTGTGGGAAGGTCATGTCAGACAAATCTAATAGATTTCTTTGACTGGGTGACCAAAGTAGTAGATCAGAGAGGGGCTATGGACATGGTCTACCTAGACTTTAGCAAGGCATTTGACACAGTCCAACGCAGAAGATTAATATATAATTTAGCCAGCCTGGGAGTGGGTCCCAAGATGGTAGTCTTGGTAAAGAACTGGTTGGAGAACAGGACACAGAGGGTAATAGTAAACAGAGTCCACTCTGAAGAAAGGGGGTTACTAGTGGGGTACTGCAGGGTTCAGTACTAGGACTGGTCCTCTTTAATGTCTTTATAAGTGACATTGCAGAGGGACTAGAAGGAAAAGTACGTTTCTTTGCAGATGACACAAAGATCTGCAACAGAGTTGATACACAAGGTGGTGTGGAAAGGACGAGAAGGGACTTGGCAAGGTTGGAGGAATGGTCAAATATATGGCAGCTTAGATTCAATGCTAAGAATTGCAAAGTAATGCACCTGGGAAACAAAAACCCAGGGGAAGAGTACAAAAGGGGGGGTGAGATACTAACAACAACAAAAATGGAACGGGACCTGGGAGTAGTCATATCAGATGACCTAAAGGTGAGCAAGCAATGTGAGAGGGCAGTAAGGAGGGCCGAGGGGATACTGGGATGCATAGGGAGAGGCATCATCAGTAGAAAACAGGAAGTTGTTATCCACCTGTACAGACAGCTGGTGAGACCCCATCTGGAGTGCTGCATGCAGTTCTGGTGACCCAATCTCCACAAAGACATAGACAGGATAAGGGCAGTCCAGAGGAGGGCAACTAAAATGGTGCAGGGTCTGCACCAGAAGAGATATCAAGAGAGACTTAAGGAGCTTAATATGTATAGCCTCGAGGAGAGGAGAGAGACGGGGGACATGATAGAAACTTTCAAGTACCTAAAAGGAATCAACAAAGTTCAAGAGGGTAGCATCTTTCAGAAAAAGAGATGTGCAAGAACAAGGGCACACCATACGAAGCAAGAGGGGGGATGGCTCAGAGGTAATTTGAGGAAGGATCTTTTCCTGAAGAGGGTTGTGGATGCATGGAACAGCATTTCTGAGGAGGTTGTGGAATCAAAAACAGTGGTGGAATTCAAGAATGCATGGGACAGGCATAAGGCAATTCTAGGGGGTGAGTGTAGGAAGAAGTAGGGTGTTGTTTAGCTAGGATCTGCAGCTTATCCATTAGGTAGGGATATGGGCAGACTGGGAGGGCCAAGAGGTCCTTATCTTCCATCAAATTCTATGTTTCTATGTAATCTGAGCTTTGCCAAGCTGTGCCAATTGAGTGTTAAAAAGGGTATTGTGGATAGCATTACCTCAGATTTCCATGGACAAAATGGTTTGTGTCCCTAAGAAGAATTGAATCTGCAGTCTACTGATTTGTAACTCTGTGGTTTTAACCTCTGTACTATCCAGTTTAAACCTGCACAGTTATCACCTACCCACTTCCACAGTTTATCCAGTGTTTTCTGATCTTTTCCAATTGGCAGCCTCAGTTCTTTTAGAATGGATTTGACTGAGTTATTTCAGCTATTGCTAAGCTCATTGCCTTCCATACACTAAACTAAAACCTCAGCACAAATTTAAAGAGATCAACACTATAAACTTCTGAGGTTTTATTTGTGTGAGGTGAAAAGCTGTGTTATGGAACTTTGGAAAAAGTCCAGTTCTTTATCTGATGCACTGAATAAGGGATGTGTAACCCTAGCTACAGATGATAAAACCACAACACATTCCAGAATATATGACAGCTTTTTCAATGACCTGCTCTGAAATGAAATACAATGAACAGGGAGGTCAACCCTGTGCTTGTACCTCCACAAACGTAGGGATTCCTGGAGGCTTCTGGGGAAAGGAGGTCTACTATTCTGATACCTTTTATCTATCCTGTTGGCTGTCCATTTCTTGGAGTGACAGCCCTAGGTCAAATTGAAACAGACCTAGAGCAGCACCTATAAAGGCAGGATTGTGCTGAAGACAGGCAGATCTGGTAGAAAGGTTTGCTGTGTGTGGGGCAGGTGAAAGCTGTGCCATCCCAGGCCTGAAAAACAGAGAGCAAACTGTGAACAGAGATTCTGAGTTTCAGAAAGAAAAATAACAACTGCACGAAAGCCACCATGTGTCCAATGCTAAAGATCCTGCACAGAGCAAGCCCCTAGGGCCACTGATCCAGGCTTTGTAGCAGGCATTACAGCATGGTCATCGGCTGCCTTTGAACTAAGTATTTGGAAGCTGGGACTTGTGAGGGTAGAGCTGGCTCCTAAGCAGTCTGAAAAGAGTGGAAGGAGGACTGATGAGCCGATGGCCAGCACCAAAAGGTGGTCAGTTCAGCATGGAACAGAGAGATGGTGTCTGACTGCATCATAGATGCAACCAAAGTCCTATAACCTCTAGGAGATGCCATTGGAAATGAGCTGAGCATGAAGGCTGCAACCTCAATGGTGCTGATACCAAGACAGAAGGGAGGGCAAATAAAGCTTCTACACTCACAGAAACTGTGCTGTTAGTTCTTTTTGTCCAATACAATGTGTCCCTCAAAGTTTCATCCAACCATACATAGGCTTCTTCGGGAGTGCACTTCAAATTTTCTACCATGAAAAACCACATCCATATTAGAATGAGTTAATAATAAGGTAACAGAATTTAAAAAAAACTTGTTTTAGGTATCCAGGTTGATGCAGTACTCACTCAGCGCTAGGACATTGCTACCTTATTTTGTCTCAGTCACAATCTATGTTTTTGCTAAAAAAACATACACAAAAAATACTTGTTAAAGCAACCCTTTTTTCACTTAGGATGCAAAGTGTGGATATTGTGCTCTGTGCCTTTGACTCCTGTCACTCTGCACCACGTGTTAGTATGTTTAGTGCAAAAAAAAGCAAAGCTTCTAATGCTATGAAACCAAACTCTAAACCAAAGAGGTTCATCCCTGGTGGAGATAAACTTAACTTTTAAGTTTCTCAGTACATATACGTTTTCAGTAACCATTTTCTGTGAATCAAAAATAGGGCATCACTTTAGTTTGCGGTCTGCAGCTGTATAACCTATAGGATCATGCATACACTGAGAACTTCTTAAAAGACCTTTAAATTACTCCCAAGTTACGGCTTTTAAATTATAAACATCTACTTTGCTGCATGCAAGAATTCTATTTCACTGTGCACTTATTTATACACATGGGCCCAGATATTCAAAAAGGTTGCACAAGGCGCAACAGTGTTGCACTACGCAAGAACCCACTGATGCACCCCGCTGATATTCAAAGGGGAAAGTGCACGCACAAACCTAAATGTGTGTCGAGTGCATCAGTACGTATGCAGGCACAGGTGGGGGGCATGCCCCTGCATACTCTGCTCCAGCTCGACATTCAGCTCGGATGTGCGGAGCCATGCGTGCGCAACCCCTACCTGCGTCAGCACAAAGTTGATAGAAAAAAAAAAGAACAACGGATGGCCACCCACAGGTGAGCTGCCACACTGCAGGGTGCAACACGGCAGCTGCCACATGTGGATGGCCACCCGAACTCCAGCTGCACTTCCGTGGTGGCGCCCCCCCATGCCGGATTGTGGGCACCAGTAAAAAAAGGATTAATCCTAAATCCCTGGTGGTCCAGTGGACTGCTGCCCGCCTTATCGCGGGCTAAGTAAGAAAGAGATTAATCCTATATCCCTGGTGGTCTAGTGGACTGCTGCCTGCCCGATCGCAGGCTAAGTTAAAAAAGTAACCTCTATCCCTGGTGGTCCAGTGGACCTGTCTGCCTGATAGTGGGCTGAAGTAAAATAGAAGGAAACCTCTATCCCTGGTGGTCCAGTGGACCTGTCCGCCCAATCATGGGCTGAATTAAAAATAAAAGAAACCTATTGTTCCTGGTGGTCCAGTGGACCTGTCTGCCCAATCGCAGGCTGAAGTAAAAATAAAAGAAAACTATTATCCCTGGTGGTCTAGTGGACCTGTCTGCCCGATCGCGGGCTGAAGTAAAAATAAAAAAAAAAAACTATTATCCCTGGTGGTCCAGTGGATCTGTCCACCTGATTGAGGGTCTGAAGTAAAAATAAAAGAAACCTATTATCCCTGGTGGTCTAGTGGACTCCCCACCCACCCACTGATCCCAACTGCCCCGCTCCTCCCCGGTCAGCGGTGGGAAGCAGCACCCCATCTGCCTGCCACCCTGCCACCTGCTGACTGACTCCATCGGTAGGGCTGTACGCCCATTGGTCCACAGCATGAGCCAATGGTTGTGCAGCCTTACGCCATATTACACATTCCAGATATGTGGATCCACCATCATGTGGGAATGTGTATACGGTATGGGCTGCACACCCATTGCGCACGCTATGGAGACATCAGATGTACTAGCATACCTCGGATATCGGTCGGCGGTGCGGTACGGCAGCAGGGTAAGTGCTGCTGCCCGCCGACGAACTGAGAGCTGAGTGGTGGTGGAGAATCAGTGGCGGGCGTAGGAGAAATCACTGGACCACCGAGACAACATGATAGCCTATTTTACTTCAGCCTGATCGGAGCAGAGAATCACTGGAACACCAGAGATAATGGGTTTCTTTATTTTTAATTCAGACTGCGATCGGGCAGACAGGTCCACTGGACCACCAGGGATAGAGGTTTACTTCTATTTTACTTCAGCCCGTGATTAGGCAGGCAGGTCCACTGGACCACCAGGGAAAGAGGTTACTTTTATAACTTAGCCCACGATCGGGTGGGCAGCGGTCCACTGGCAGGGCGCCAGGTGCAAGTCGTCGGGGATCAGTACACCTGCATGCAAATGGGGCCATAATGACATGCAAATGGCCCCATGTGCACCTGGCATACATTATGGCCCCATTTGCATGTCAACTTTTGAATATCGCGGTTGCTGTGCCTTGCACAATTGAACTTGCGCTAGCGCATCCACATGCTCCACCCTAGCCACTGGCGCTGGTGCAGTGCCACTGCACCATGTGCACTGCGGGTGGCCAGGGTGAGATATTCAAAGATGCTGAGCCATGGCGCAGCTCTGTTGAATATCGCCCAGTCAACGCCCCTATGCTGCCAAGTTGCACTGCACCGAGGCTTGCGCTAAAGCGTGGTGCAGTTTGAATATCTGGGCCATAGCGTGCACAGCTTGCTTTACCCTGAAACTGGTTTAAAAAACTAAGCGCTTTATGCTCGATATCCAGTTAAAATCACAGCATAGTTTAAAATTTTAAATGAAAAAAGACCAAAGTCCTTTCTTGCTCAACAACTCACTTGGGCTGAAAAGATTTGTCGATACTGAACAACCAGGATGGACTCCAATTTCCTGCAACGATTTATGCTCACTGCCACCAGCTGACACTGATAATGTTATATGCAATCAGACATACTTAGAGAAACCAAAAGACCCCTCTTGTTGTTGCTGAAGCAACAACATGTAAACACTTGGGGCAACCCATGTTTCAGCCAGGTGGTGGTGAGACTAACATATGAAACTGTGGTGGATGAGATTACTAGGTTTATTGGTCAAGGTGTATATAAATTAACACTGAAAACTGGCCAGTTTCAGGAGCAAAGGGTTCAGGCACGACTGTGAAAATGTGTCTGCATAAATGTATGTTGAACAGAAGAATCTGTTAAAAAACATTTCTATGCTTAACCGGAGGGGCAGGGATGGAAAACCAGGAGAAGAGTTGTAATAAAGTGCAAGAAGCATAAAACACTCTACACATGTACTACTGGTACAATAAAGGCAATGCAGACAGATCAAAATCAAAACTGTACTGCCAGTACACATTTACATTTCATTTTTCATTTGTCATTGTATCAAATCATATTCTCAAAGTATATTTTTAGTTGTTGATCACTAAGCCTGCCCCAACTGGTGCAGACAGAGGCCTTGGGATGCAGAATGAAAACTATTTAGGAAGGCAACAAACCCAGATGACCAAGGAGATATGGGCGTTCCCCATCATGTGGACCAGTTGGCCTTTTTTATTCAGACTGATTCTGGGCTCAAAGGTCTGTAAATTGTAAATCCATTTCATTTCACATTTTTCCAATATTTTATTATAATCCCCTCTTCAACAAGGGGTGTTACTGCATCAAGATCCCAGAATCACAGTGAGGCCCCTGTATGTCCTCCCTGCCTAAAATGCTCTGCCACTGTGTTATCCACTTTATTTTGAAGCACCCTTATTTCCTCAGTTCCTCAGTTCCTGTCTTCAAATTCCTTGTAGTTTTACCTACATATATTCTGTCACAGGGGCACTGCAGTACATATACAACCGCTATAGTGTCACATGGAATGCTTTGATTAATGACAAATGTTTTTATTGGTAAATGGGTGGACATACACAGTCTTTTTACTAGTATGCCCATAAACTGAGCATGTACCACATAGTACCATGTCTGGTTTTAAGGGGCCAAATGGCAACTGTTAAGACCACTGTTGCAGTCCATGTGTACAGTACACTCTGTATTCACTCATTTGTCATTAAGTGTTGGTGCTTTTTTGATAGATACCACTTTTTCCTTAAATGTATGAGCCATATTAGGTGTCTCTGACAAAATTCTCCAATTCTTTGAAGAATACCCCTAATTTCCCTTGTATGTGTATTATTTTTATCATATTGATATATTATTGTTTTATTTATTTATTTATTTATATGATTTTTGATAATCAGGTATGCAAGGCAAGCAAGGCAAATTTTATTTAAGAGACACCCATCCCGGAGGATCTGGGCGCCGAACATATTAAAAATACATACTACATACCATAATAAAAACTGTATGTAACAACATACTGTTAAACATAAACATACGATATTTCAACAATTAAACAAAATTTTATATAAATAATACCCTAAACAACAACAGCTACTACTTAAAAAGCCTAAGGCTAACCTAAACATAAGGTTCTGAAAATAGGCAAGGACTACAAGACACAGTCTGGGAAGGCCTGATTATACAAGAAGGCCTTGAGACGGGCTTTAAATACCTCCACAGAAGGGACCTTCCTAACAGCTGGAGAGAGCGAAATCCACAGGATGGGGGTGGAGACACTAAATGTTCTGTCGCCAGCTGTTTTTAACCTCATCCTGGGAATCACAAGGAGGCCATAGAGGAGGAGTGGAGGGAGTGGACAGAGACAGCGGGTGTACGGAGGTCCTTCAGGTAACCAGGGCTCAAGCCATGTAGGGCCTTAAAGGTAAGCAAGCCCACCTTAAAGAGGACCCTCCACCTAACTGGCAGCCAGTGCAGTTGATGCAGCACTGGAGTGATATGGCAATACTTAGGCTGTCCTGTCAACAGCCTTGCTGCCACATTCTGCACCTGCTGCAGTTGGCGTAGAGTGCCCCCAGAGACCCTGAGATAGAGCACATTTTAGTAGTCAATCCTGGACATCAAGAAGGCATGCACCAAGGTGTGGAGGTCCTGCAGCGGAACTAGGGGCTTTATCCTGGTGACATTCCTCAGATGATAAAAACTAGTGCGGACAACAGACACCACCTGAAACTCAAGTGTCAATCCGCTGTCAAGAATGATGCCCAGATCCCGCACCCTAGAGGAGGCATTCAATGGTACAGAGCCAAGAAAAAGTCCTGTCTCTGCACCAGATGCCAACCTATCATGCCCTCTGTTCGACTCCACCATCAGTACCTCCGTCTTATCGGGGTGCATTCGCAACCAACTGGAGGCCATCCAGTCATTGATCTCAGCAAGGCAGCTGTTTAGCACTTCCACTGCGCAAGCTGTTCCAGTAACAAAGCAAAGATACAGCTGGGTATCATCAGCATAACAATGACAACCCAGACCGTACTTCCTGATGCACTCTTCCAGGGGCAGCATATACACGGCAAACAGCATCAGCAACAAGACCGAACCCTGGGGAACTCCTCATGACAGGTAGCCAGGGGAGGAGGAGAAATTTCCCATCACTACCCTCTGCCTCCTGTTAGGTAGAAAAGACTCAAACCAGAAGATGACAGTGCCAAAGAGTCCGTAGAATTCCCTTAGGTGGTCAAGTAACACTCGATCGTCCACCGTGTCAAACACTGAAGAGAGATCAAGAAGAACAAGAATTGTCCCTTCCCCTTGATCTCTAGCCCTAAGGAGGTCATTATGCATCCAAAGTAGTGCAGTTTTGGCACCATGCCTTGCACGAAACCCAGACTGGAGTAGATTGTATAAATCATGGGTCACGAGATGCTCCACAAGCTGAAGCGCCACCACTTTCTCCACAATCTTTCCCAAAAAATGGAAGCTTGGAGATGGGACAGTAATTTACCTTGATCTCAGGGTCAAATGATGTTTTTTTTTCAGAAGGGGTCTCACCAATGCCTCCTTCAAGACATCAGGAAAGACCCCCTCCAACAGGGAACACTGGACAACTGAGGCAAACTCCAGACAAATGGAGTCAACACATCTTATTAAGAAACGAGTTGGCACTGGGTCCAGTTCGCAAAAGCTGTGCTGAAACTTGGAAACAATCTCAATGACCTCAGCCACCTCCACCAGTCTAAACTCACACCAACCAGGTGAAGTGCTCTCTGGTTACCAAAGGTGACCACTGTCCACCAAACTCTTGCCCACTGGAGGAACTCCCTGCCTGATGGCAGACATACTGTCTGAGAAGAACTGAGCAAACTGCTTGAACAATGCATTAGAAAAGGCTACCTTCGGCTGTAGACAGGAAGGACAGAAAAGCCTGTCTACAGTCTGAAAAAGCACAGTTGGTCAGTTCCTCCAGGCAGCAATCTCCCTGGACAGGAATTCTGCCTTCTAAGGATTGATTGCCCCTGGTATGCACCGTAGTGCGCATGTAGGGCCAGTTTGTCTACTTCCAGGCCAGTCTTCCACCAGCAGTGCTCTAATCTCCTACCCAAGGTCTTCATCACCTTGAGCTCACCATCATACCAAGGGACCTCAAGTGAGAAGTCCTGGGTCGTACTTGGACTGGTTTGAAGGAGTCGAGCACACCAGGCAGCTCCTTATTATAGGCATCCACTGCCATGCACCCCCCACAATTCATGCACTGTCCACACTAGATAGGTCAGCCACTGCCAGAAAACCCCAAGGGGTCAACCCCCTCAAAGGGTTATAGCTGACCATCTCTGCAGGGGGAGGGCTATCAGGAAGGCCCCAAACAAGAACTTCACTGTGCAATGATCTGACCAAATGACCCGATCAGTGCTGAGACCATTAATCTCAAGCCCCAGTGAGAACACCAGATCCAGCATGTAGTCACCCTGATGGGTTGCAGAGGAAATACCCTGTGCAAGGCCCAAAGATGACATCATCTGGCAGAAATTAAAACCAAGCCAAGAAAATCCATCTTCGGCTCAAACGTTGATGTCCCCCAGCACTAAACATCTGGGGGCCTCCAACACCTCCCTGATTGATGAAATCAGCTATCTCCTGCAGAAAGTCTCCCACCACCACAGAGGGGCAGTAAATCAGGAGAATCAGGCAACCTGCGCCCAGACCCCCACGGATGGCCACACATTCAAATAAATGTGGTGCTCTCATTGGGTGCAGGGTGAAGCCTAGCTCAGATCTAAAACAGATGGCTACCCAGCCGCCCCTGCGTTCTACTCTGGTAGGTACACTAGACAATAAATATGCCTATTTTCAGGCATGACTCAGGAGAGTACAAGTCACAAAATAATCATGAGACTTGGCACAAAGAAACAGTAGTATATACTTCTACTACTACATTTTTGCTACTTGCACTGTACTCAGCTCTGCGGTTCTCAACATCAATCCTGGGCATCTATTTTTTAGTGGATTTTACTGTTCATAAGATTTAAAGAGGCGGTCAACTTATTTTTATGCAGATCCTGTTATAGTGTGGGTTGAAACCTTGCGGACACTTATAAGACAAACTTCAACATTTCACTCAAAATAACTGTACTAAATTGAAAAATATTGCAAGTTGCACTTTTTGAACTATCAGTAAAAGCTTTAGGCATTTTTGGCATACAGAAATAGATTAGTTGCCATATTGGTCCTTGTAAGAACAGATCCAGAGGCTGGCCTGGTGGCACTGAGGGTTGAAGCACTGGAAGCCACACCTTGCACTACACCTGTGATCGGGGTTTGGGAATGGTCCCAGGCCACCAGGGTTGGCAGGGGGAGGAGAGGATTGAGCATCCGGATGACTGCTCTCCTCTCCTGGGGTGGTTTGGGACTGTCCCATCACTCATCAGCGACCCCTGATGGAGATCGGGGGCCCTGCATGGAGCGATGCAGTTAAGGGGTGGAGTGGCAGCAGATGTCAGCACTTGCATGCACAGATGTCATTGCACATCCACGATCCAGGGGAAACTACCTACAATAGAAAATGCCAGCCCCAGGGACAGGCGACAGCAGCCCCCTAAAGTTCTACACCTCACCTAAGGTCAGGTTCAGTTCTCTGGCTCTCTTGATCCCTCACCCAGTCCTGGCTCAGCACATTAGATTGTAGATGGAGCACCAGAGTGGACAGCCGACCCACCTTGGGGTGCTCAGAGCCAGGGGTTCATTGGGTCAGGCTGGACTGGGGGTATCTGTCCCCGATTTCCCGGAGACTGGACTTCAGGCAGCGCAGTAGAACAGCAGTGGTGCGTGGTATGCTGAGAGTGTTCCCTGGTTAGCTGGTGATAAAATAGAGTTAAAAAAATAAAACAGATCCAGAAGCAAAGGGTTTGATACCTTTTATTGGACCAACATAGATGGTACAAAAAGAAAACAATGTCTAAGCTTTCAGACCAACCAAGTCCTTCCTCCGAAGTCTCCAAGAAAGGACTTGGTTGATCCGAAAGCTTAGACATTGTTTTCTTTTTGTACCATCTATGTTGGTCCAATAAAAGGTATCAAACCATTTGCTTCTGGATCTGGGCCTTTTTGGCTGTTTGTACACATAAAAAGATCTGTGTGAGAGTTTTTCTTGAATGTTGCTGCATCAATCTGATTTGCTCTTGGCTTGACTTTCTGTATTTAAATAGACCTAGGTGCTGGATTCCCTTGCAGGCATGTGGTTAGAAGTGAAATCTCCTGTGGTACTGCTTTGAGCTTTCCCATTTGGAACCTGTGCACTGGGCCTGTTTTTCTGGGAGCTGGGATTTTTGTTTGTTTCTCAAATGCTGCTTCCCTGCCAATTTCACCCTCCCAATTATCTCACAATAAAAGTCCAAAGGCTTCCCAGAATCATTCTACATTTAAGCATCAGTAAACCTGATAGAAGCGGATTTATTTTATTTATTTATTTATTTATTAAATCTTGGATTACAATACCTTTGAGTTATGAAACTCATTTACAAAGGTTCCACATCAAAAAGTGTAGGACAAACAAACAATGGCAAACAACAGGTAAGGTAGTTAGTGAACTATGAAGAATATACTTTAAAACTAAATACAATCTGAGTATTCTGTAAGATCATAGAGGATGAGGCAGCCTAGCTGGCCTTGTCAAAAACCCAAGAGAATAAGTAATAGGGGTTAAAAGGTAGGTAGAAAAGAGAAACAATGGGGGGAGGAAGGGGAAAAGAGTTGCATGAGAGGTGTCAGGGGATAGAGAGATGGGGATGGCTAAGGGGATGGGGGAAGGAGGGGAGCACATAAAGGAGAGGACAAGGGGAGAAGCAAGGGCAGAGGGTGTGGGAATCAATATAACAGTAAAAGGAGAAGAGGTAGTAATAATCCAAAGAAGGGGGCAGCCTAGCAGGCCTTCTTAAAAACCTGAGAGTGTAGGTAATAGGGGGTGAAAGGTACGTAGAAGAGAGGAATGGGGAAGGGGAAAAGAGTTGTGAGAGAGTTGACAGGGGATAAACAGAAGGGAGAGGGAGTTGAGGAGTGGGGAAGGAGTGCAGAAAGGAGTGAACAACGGGAGAAACAAGGGTGGAGGGTGGTGGGATAAAGGCTAGTAAATTGGGTTGAGATATAGTGCCATGAAGAATAATATCAAGAATAAATATATCTGCTATGGCCGACAGTCAAATATACTGTTTGCCAGAAGGTGATGCCAGAGCTTGTATTTGAAAGGACCTACTTTTGAGTCAGAGGTGATATTCCTATTCAGGGAGTTGAGCCAGTGGGGAGCTCTATAAGCAAAAGACTGTTGAACTATGGTGGTGCGGCATCTGGGAAGAGTGAAGACCTGTGTTGTTGACCTGTGAGTTCATTGCGGGTTGCAGAAAGGACTGAGAAGCTTTTGGACCCTTGGAGGTAGTAATCCAAGGTGGGTCTTCTTGGCTAGTAAACAGGATTGATATTGGATCTGGCCAAATAATTGAAACCACCCAATTTAAGTATATAGGTCTCACGTTTGTGTGAGGTGGGCAGCTCTGGTCAAGAGTCTGCATGCTTTATTAAGAGCAACAGTGATCCTAAGAATCATGGCACACAATTTAAAATGCTAGTCCTGGAATGTTTAAGGGGTTTAGTCCCCCACAAAACATTCTAAAGTATAGCTGCATCTTTGAAGAACACAAATTGATGTTACTTTTCTCCAGGAAACCCATCTCCCCGAACCCAAATTCTGTCCCTGTGACATTCCTGGGTTGGGCATGTTATTGTCTCGGGGCTGGACTCTCGTAAGAGAGGAGTGGCCATTTTGATTGCTAGATCAATCCCATGTCATCTCCTTCAGGAGGTTAATTACTCCCTAGGTCAATATGTTTTTGTTAGGGTTCTTTTGGGTCATTTGGAGTTGATACTGGGCTCTGTTTATGGACCCAACATAGAGGATCCTTCCTTCTTTTCCCATTTCATCTCCACTTTGACCTCATGGGCCTCTCTCCCGATAATTATTGCCGGGGACTGGAATCTGGTAGTGGATAATGATCTTGGCAGAACTACGAGACATGGTCAGGTCCTCTCCGTGAGTCAGTTGGCCCTTCAAGACTGTGTGGATTTTCTTGGGTTGGTGGACCTCTGAAGAATTTTACACCCCACCAAAAAGGAGTACTCCTTCTATTCTATCCCTCATAATACTTTCTTCCGTATTGATTATTTTTCTGTTGAGCCTTGAGGCTTTACTGGGAGTTACTGTATTTTGTGTCTCCATGGTGCCAAGATGCTGTCTAACCACCACCCGGCAGTAGTACAAGTCAATTTGGCCCCGCTCAAGGGACCATGATAAGTCCTGGTGCCTCAATAATTAACTATCAAAATGTTCAGATACTGTGGACTGACTTCAGCATTTTATATCCCTATTTTTCTCACTCAATTCGCCCAAGATGCCTAAGCTTGATATCCTTTGGGGAGCTTTTAAATGTGCATTGTGAGGGGAAATTATCTGGCTGGCCACAATACACAAAAATAATTTTTTTCAGTCCACCTCCCTTCTTTTGCAACAGATTAGAGGGGCTCTACCTCCTCCCTGGAGACTGAATGGAAACATCGGGAGGCCCTTCAGGCTCGGTACAACTTCTTGTTGGGGGGAAAAGGCAAAGTACCTTCTCCTTAAGACCAAGACCATATATTTTGATCAAGAGGAAAAAGCAGTAAGACTTCTCACTCTACAGTTATGGACTTATATTGCAGACTGGATTGTTCCATCTATCCAGTCTGACTCTGGTATCCTAGCCACTTCTCCCCAAGCAATCGTGTCTCAGTTTCAGGTCTTTCGTAGTTCCCTGTATGCTACCTTCAGTCTCCCCTTGATCTTTCCCAATTAGAGGCCTTCCTGCAAGATTTGGATCTACCCTATTTAGGGGATTTGCGGGTTGAATTACGTAAGGCTCCCTTGACACTAACAGAGGTTTACAAGGCAATAGATTCCCTAGCCCTTGATAAATCTCCTGGCCCTGATGGCTTTTCCTCTAATTTTTATAAGAAATTTAAAAAATTACTCGCTCCATATCTCCTGGATATGTATAAGTATGTCTTCTCCCATGGCCTCTTGGATTCTTCATTTACAGCTGCCACTATTGTGGTCCTCTCTAAACTGGTTAGAGATCCATCCTTGGTGGCCAATTACAGACCCATTTCATTAATTAATGTAGACCTAAACATTTTGGCCAAAATCTTGGCCACTAGGCTGAACTCTGTATGAGACTGCCTTCTCAGTAGGGAGCAGGTGGAATTTGTCTCCTGAAGAGTCTCTGCTGATCATCTTAGAAAGCTCCAGCATCTTATTTCCGCATCCAGGGTTCCTCTACCCCTTCAGTTTTGGTCTCCCTGGATGTGGAAAAAGCCTTTGAAAGGGTTTCCTGGGAGTATCTCTTCTGCCTGATCCCAAGATATGGTATTCCCTCTGAGTTTCTTCGCTGGCTCAGAGTACTTTATACTCGTCCCTCGGCACGTATTCTTTGCAATGGTGTTCTCTCTAACTCATTTCCCTTACAGCAAGGAACCCACTAGGGATGTCCTCTTTCTCCATTTTTATTCAGTTTATATCTTGAGCCTTTAATTAGAAAAAATTAATCACTTCCCTTGAGTGCATGGCATTCCTCTAGGCCCGGGGCAGTACAAGTTGTCCGTGCATGCAGATGATATTCTTCTCCATGTGACATCAACAGCTGTATTGAATATAGTTGCCCATTTCAGTACTATTTCCAATTATAAACTCAATAGATACAAGATGGAGGCAATGCCCCTGTATGTCACTGCTACCTGGGAAAGTCTGGATCATTTGGAACTCCTCAGGGTTAGGGACAAATTAAAATATTTGAGGATCCTCCTTAGTACAGACTCCACCAAAATGAGGCACTACAACCTGGATCAGGTAGTGGGCCGCCTTCAAACTGACCTGGAACATTGGTCCTTGTTGCCCCTGTCTTTGTGGGGTTGTCTCAGCATTCTCAAAGTGAACATTCTTCAGAGGATTCTATAACCTCTGATCATGCTTTACCCGAACCTGCCTAAAACCTGGTTGTCTAATATTACTAGGCTCTTCTCTAAATTTCTTTGGCAAGGTAAGCCCCCCTAGGACAGCCCTAACAAAACTTATGAGATCGAGGGAAGCTGGTGGCCTTAAGGCCCCTAATGTATATTTATACTATATAGCTATGCTCTGTTCCTGATATTTTAACTGGTCTCACCCTAGGCTGACACAACAGGGCCTATCATACACTCCCCATTGGTTGGACATTGAAGGCATTTTTTGCTTGAAGCTTGGTTTGGATCTTAGAGCTCTGTTATATGCTCCCTTAAAAGTGATCCCTGAAGCCCTTAAGGCTACCCCTATTGGTAACTCCCTTCATGCTCATAAGCAACTATACCTCTTGCTAAATTTAGATCCCTGTCAAGATATTTCTCAGCCCATCCTAGGGAATCCTAACCTGAAAATTGCTGGAAAAATTCTCATGCAGCAAACATAGCCCTTTCTTGAGACCCTTGTGGTAGAAAATATGGTACAAGCCGGCAAGCTTCTTACTTTTCCCAAGGTTCAGATGAAATTTACTTGGCCCCCCTCCATAGCTTTTAAATTCCTTCAGGTCAGACACATGTTACTCCACCATTTTGGTATGGGCTTGTGGTCTAGGTCATAGGGAAATAAGTTGCTATAACTTTCCCTGGATGCCCCACCTTCCCATATTATAGCCCTCTTTTATGCAAAATTATGAGAGGCCCTTGTGGAGCAGAATTCTGAATTGTTGTATTCCTGGGATCAGGTCCTCCCCTCTCTACAGGGTTTTTGAGATTCATTGAGTATCTGGAAGGCCACATATAAATACATTAAATGGGATCTTTACAGATTTATGCAGTTCCAGATTCTGCATAACATGTATTATACCCTGACTAAGTCACATAGGATGGGTAAGCTGGCCTCACATTTATGTACACACTGCTAGAAGGATACAGGTACCTTGTCACATATCCTTTGGTTATGTGAGAAGGTTGTGCCCTATTGGGGTGCCCTAAGGCTGTTCTTAGACCCTCTAATGAGGCTAGATCAAGCATTTACACCAGAGAGCTTATGCTAGAGGCCTGATTGGTAACCAGAAACCATATATCGCACTGTTTGCAGCATGTGCACTGGTGTGACCAATCTATCCCAACGTACTGAGAATGGTATCAGGAAATATTATTTGCCTTGCAGGCTGAACACATTATAGTTAACATGACAAATACCAGAACAAAGTTTCAGAAGGTCTGGGAATCTCTTTATACCTTACTCATGCTCAGTGCTTGATGATAGTTGTATACCTCGGCTCCTAACACCATATCCTCCCTAGTTAACATAGGTATGGTGTGTAATTGGTGTCCCATGAAATACTAATCTCACCTCGAGTGATGGTCATTTTCCCTGCACCTGTCATATGGTGATAATGTTCCTTCACAGTCGGTAGATTCTGTTAGGCCTTGGACTAGGTTGTATTCAGCGCCAGTCAGTCATTCAGAGGGAAGGGGGGTGGAGGGAGAGAGGATTATTGGCATGATGTTGGAGGTGGAGAATGGAATCACTGTACTCATTCTGTTTGTTTGGCTCTATAATACCAAGTTTTGTTTTTCATGTGACTGCCTTTCTCCTGTAGTTCCTTTGATGTGTTTTTGAGGGTGTGGGTGGTTGTTATATTACTCTATTGTTAGCATGCATTTTTCTATCATGTGATCCTGTCTTTTGTGTCTTTTCACATTAAAAACTCAATAAAGTTTACTTAATGGCAAAAAAAAAGCAACAGTGATCCTGCGAAGGGATGTAGCCGAGGGAGAACCATATATAACCAATCCATAATCGATTAAGGAAATGAAGGAGCTGAAAATTGCTATTCTTATTTTATCAGGAGTCAGACTATGCTTGTGCTTGTGGAGTAGGCCAATCCTTATGTTAACAGCCCTGGCTATGTTATCTATATGTTGTGCGTAGGTTAGTGAGCTATCAACAGTGACCCCAAGATATTTGAAGGAGTGGATCTGTTCAAGCGGGGTGCCAATGCAGTCTGCAGTTTTTTCTTCTACATCTGTACTTCAGTAAACCTAATAGAAGCTGATGGCCCAAGGAATTCAAAGTTCAGAAAAAATATAAGCTTTCAGCTGGCCAGTAGGACTGAGGTGCTGGACGCCATACCTCACGCTGTGCTGGCGACTCAGGTTCAGGAACGGGCTTGGGTTGCCAGGGGTCAATTGAAGAGAGGTGAGGAGTGATATTGAGGCATCACAATGCAGGTATCTCCTCTTGGGAGGGATTGGAGCTCCCCAGCCACTGGCCGCCACCTGGTGGATGATGGTTGGGGGCATCAAACTGAGAGAGCTTCAACAATAGCCATGGGAAGGGGTGGAAGAAGCTGAGCTGGCATCACAGGGAGTGTGGGTATCTCCACACATGCACAACTCTTGTGTGCTGGGGCCCCAGGGAACAGGGGACAAAAACGAGACAAAAATCACAAAAATTTAAAATAAAAAAAAATTTAAGCTTTCCTAAGAGTTGTAATCTTAGACATATCTGAGAAATTCTAAGGCTTCCTATGATTTCTAACCATTTAAGAAAAGTTGGGTGTGACATTTTGCACAGGAAAATCCTCCATGTATGACTGGTATGGTTCTTTAAACACAACTTTCTTCTTATCTTTTATTTATGAGACAAGGTTATCAAGAATTCATTTAGTTTTTTGGATAGCGACTACTATAGTGTGGCTCAATGCCTTATTGCGGACTTCTTCACATTCCATCATAAATTCTTTATCTTCTAAGATAAACTAGGGCTTTTTGAATTTCTAAGCTCCCTAGGAATCTATTTTCTCACAAGTACTGGCCTAGAGATAAAGCATGCAAGAGCATGCATAAAGCTTTCTTTCTCAATTCTCAATTGAAGCACTACTAAAGGTATTTGTGTCAGGTCCAGTTGATGACATCACTGGGCCTGACAAAAGTAGCTACTTCTGTGACCCATCACTACGGCCACATGCTCGACCTGGTGTTCTCACTGGTGCTTGAGGTAGCAAACCTCAAGACTGATCAGGTTGTTTGTTCTGATCATTGAACAGTGAAGTTCTTGTTTGGGGTCTGCCCTGAAAGTCCCTCCCATGTTGAGGTAGTTAGCTACCACCCTTTGAGAGGATTGTCCCCAGAGGGACTGCTGGTGGTTACTGATTTATCTAGAGTAGACACTACATGTGCAGCTCATGTGGGCGAGGCAGTGGCTGCCTATAACAAGGAGGTTTTTGAAGCACTTGATGCCATTGCACCAGTCCATATATGACCCAGATCTTTTCACTTGAGATCCCCTTGGTTTGATGGGGATCTCAAGGTGATGAAGATCAGGGGTCAGAAGTTGGACCATTGTTGGTGGAGTACCCAGTTGGAAGAGGACAAACTGGCCTTATGTGCTCATTATCATGAGTACCAAGGGTCAATCAACCATAAGAAGGTAGAGTTCCTGTCCAAGCAGATTGCTACAAGCAAAAACAGACCATCTTAGCTATTTCAGATTGTAGACAGTAGAAAAAAGCCTTTTCAATCACTGTGTGAGGAGTTTGCTCTGTTTTTCTCTGACAGGGTGTCCTCCATCTGGTCAGGGATCCTGTCAGTGTGTTAAGTTTTGTCTCACAGTGATCAGCCTGGGATGAGCAGAGGCACTTCATCTGTCTGGGATAAGTTTAAACCAGCGGAAGTGGCCAAGGTCATTGAGGTAATCTCAAAGCTCAAGCACACTTATTGTGAACTTGACCTGGCCCCAACTCATTTCTTGATGAGATGTGTCGGAACCCTTGGCCCGTGGTTCACAGGGATTGTCCGGTGCTCGATGTCAGAGGGAGTCTTTCTGGATGCCTTCAAAGATGCTCTGGTGAGACCTCTCTTGAAAAGGCCATCTCTTGACCCTGACGTACTTGCAAATTACCATTCAATCTGCAACCTGCCATTTCTGGGCAAGGTTGTTGAGAAAATAATGGTGCAATAGCTTGAAAACCAACTCATGTCCTTTAATATTTGAGACATGCCAGTCGGGTTTCAGGGCCAAGCATAGCACCAAAATGGTGTTAGTTAAGGTGCATAATGACCTCCTCAGGGCTAGAGATACAGGAATTGCCAAAATTAGAGAGCTCAAAAAAACCTTTAGCACTAGACAGATATTTAAGCAAAGTGAAGACCTAAACACCAAAAAATGGGAGTGTCTTATAATAAAAAACACTCAAACTTTAATATGGTCTTCACAAAAATAACACGGTAAGCTGATAGTGCTGGTGATTGCTACAGGTAGAAAAAACACTCCTAGCGCCTCGACTCACACGAGTTTTCAAAGGGGGCCTCCTCTTTGAGAGCTGCATGGTTGTCCATGGGACTATTGTTCATGGTGTTTTCATTTGGATTTCTAGAGATACAGGAGACAGGTCAGTTCTTGTTCACCTTGATCTCTCATCAGCCTTTGATACCGTGGATCACATTGTTCTTCTTGATCACCTTTGAGAGATGAAAAGCCATTGATCACTTAGGGTCAGTGACTGCATACAAGTATAGGGCTTCAGACAGACTAGATGGGCCTAGCGGTCCTTATCTGTCCACAATTTCTAAGTATCTATGTATCTATGAAAGTATTGTGGCCTCACTGTTACTATCATCAATTGGTTTGAGTCCTATCTCTCTGGTAGGGTGCAGCAGGTGGTAATGGGGAATTTTTCCTCCTCCCCAAAGGCCCTGTTAAGTGGAGTACCTCAGGGATCAATCTTGTCGCCGATGCTATTCAAGGTATATATGCTGCCCCTGGGAGAGCTCATTCGGCATTTCAGTGCTATGCAGATGATACCCAACTGTATTTGTCTCTTGCCCCGAAACACATGACACTATGGAAGTGGTTAACAACTTCCTGGCTGAGATCAATGACTGGATGTCCTCCAGCGTGTTGCGACTGAGCCCGCATAAGACCGAGGTACTGGTGATTGAGCAAGGTCATGGGCATGATGGGAGTGCCTCTGGAGTGGGTACAGGATTGTTTCTGTGATCTGCTCCATTGATGGTTCCCCTAGGATGTGGGATCTTGGCATTATCCTGGATAGCAAATTGACACTTGAAGCTCAGGTGTCATCTGTTATCAAAAGTGTTTTTTACCACTTGAGGAAGATCACCAGGATTACGCCCCTAGTTCCACCCGAAGACCTACCATGACTGGTGCATGCCTTTGCTAAGTTAAGGCTTGATTACTGTAATGGTCTATACTTCAGGGTCACTGGAGGGACCCTCCACCAGCTGCAGCTGGTGCAGAACACAGTGGCTCAGTTGCTGATGGGCCTGGCTAGGTCCAGTCATGTGTCCCCAGTCCAGCAGGCTCTGCACTGGCCACCTGTCAGGTGAAGGATCATCTTCATGGTGGGCTTAATCACCTACAAGGCCCTATATGGGCTGGGCCCTGGCTGTCTGGCTGATCTTCTCACACCTGCCACCTCAGTACATTCTTTCCGCTCCTTGATTAGGGGCCTCCTTGCTGTTCCCAGGTTCAGACTAAAAATATCTGGTGACCGTACATTTAGTGTCGCTGGGCCAGCCCTATGGAACACTTTTCTGCTGCTGTCAGGCAGGCACTGATAATCCAGTCTGTTAAAAAGGGACTAAAGGCTCACTTGTTTTGTCTAGCTTCCCCCGATGAAAGTGATTGAACTGCACTAATTATATTAGTTTATTTTAATTATTCTGAGACTTATTTATTGTTTTAATTTTCTTTTTCTTTTATATATGCTATTTAAAGAGTGTTTGTGTTGCATTGGTCTTACCAGTTTTTATGTAAGGTGCCCAGAGCCCCAGGGATTGGGTGCTGTAAAAATAAAGTTGCCTTGCCTTGCCCTTGCCTTCTCTTGTAAGCCTAAATAATATTAAGACCACAGTTACTACAACTTGAATCATACTTGGGTAACAAAAAGGAAACATTCCATGTCTTGGTGAACAACTAAATAAATAAATAAAGCATACTTAATGAAAATAAACTTTTGGCTACTCTGGACATCAGAAGACTATATTCTACTTCCCATACAAAGGTGGGATTGTGGAAATGAATTATTTTTTCTATTGCAATGATCCACTACCATATATATACTATCTGAATTACTATTAAAATTAGTGGCATTTACTGTCATACAATTCTGTTGTCTTCAACAATACTTTCTATAGTCAGTCCAAAGGTAAGGCAATGAGTTGCCTTTTGCCCCTATCCTTGCTAATTATATATGGCCTATGAAAAAAACAGAAATATATCCACAGTCCCTTAAATACCATTTAGCACAAGCAGCTCAAAACATGTCACTATTACATCAATGATGTTTGAAGTGGCTGCAATATTCAGTAGCAGGATGCCTAGCGTGCTGTGCTGTATCACCACATAGCAGTGATGAAGCATATTACAATTAAACAGGAGGCAAAATTTGATTTTGAAAAACACATTTTATAAAGTACTGCACTTTGAGACAAAAGCATTTAAGAATGAATATAAGATTTAAAAGGAAACTACAGTAGAATGAGAGATGTACATTATACATTGCTGATCTAATAGATCTACCAAAAATCTGCAAAAAAGGGGATTGTTTTTTCTCCAGAATATTGGTGGTATGTTAGGCATCTAGTTAAGTGTATTTTGTTTACACAATAATAAATGAAACTATGTGGGTTTTTTTTATATTTTGGCTAGTGAACAAATTTGTCAAATCTACATTTAATTGTTTCCTGCCCTGACTGGATGTGGTTTCTCCCTAAAAAGATTTATTTTCTTTTTTACCTTTTGGTTGGCTGAGCTGGAGTCTTGTTTTCTGTAATCCAGGAAGGCAAAGAGAGTTGTTTTAATAATTTATGGAACTGTCACCCCCCCCCCACACACCTTCCAGAACTAAATATAACCTACTCCGGGTTGGGCATGCCCCAGAGGGAGTTAATACTGAGTGGGAGCAAAGGGCGACAGGAGTGAGGGGCAATCTAAAATCAAGATTGCCCCTTTCACTGTTGCCCTTGTTATGACAATGTAATAGCAGTGGCCCAATGTAGTCATCAACTTGACAGGCTACGGAAACAACTTTCTCTAGTAAACCAACAGTGCAAAACACACATTCACACACTGAAAGTTGACTACCAAAACATTTTGTATGTAAGCAGCCATATGAATTGCAGCACAGAAGAGTTACAGACCAATGATGCACAAATAGGACAAATGTTCCTGTACAAAGTGACAGTGGTTCTGTTTTGTGTTCATTTTTTTCTTACATAGAAACAGACAGTGACAGCAGAAAAAGATCAGTGGTTCATCCAGTATGATTAAAAAAAAAAAAAAAGAAACAGGCACAACAGTAACAGGACTTGAAAAAGCACATGCCTGCACAAAACATTAGGATATTGTGCCCCATTGTACCTGTTATCTCTCTGTAGTGGCTGTTTTTTTCCTCACAATTGTTTGCTACAGCAATGGAAAATATTATAATTGCACAATGTCAGGTTAGCATAAGACTTTTTACTCTAGCTTGGTTGCTTCTGTGCCCCATTTTTTTCATGAGTATCAATTTTATCATGTACAGCAACTGCACCTCTGAGTGCTCCTTGTTTTTTATTGGACTGTGTCCATCCAGCCTGCCTGGGTTCCCTATTAAGCCATGGGACCTATTGTTCCTCTATGGTCCTAGCCCTCCCCATCTTCTCTTTCATTCTCTTATTTGATTCTGTCACCCCAAGCAACCACTATACCCTTCACTCTGTCCCAACTGTGCTTGAAACCACTAACAGTTTTTGTACCCACTACTCTTATCTGGCCAATTGTTCCATGACTCTACCACCCTTTCCATAAAATAGTAGTTCCTCACATCCCACCTGAACTTCCCAACTGTTAGTTTCCATTCATTACCACGTGACTGAGAGTTAGTATTCAAGCTAAATAGTTCCTCGCAGTTCACCTTGTTCATTTATTTACCTTGTTAATTCCTTTTAGGAACTTGAAGGTGTTTATCATATCTCCCCTCTTGCTTCTGGTCTCCAGCAAGTACGTGTTCAGTGCCTTGAGGTTCTCCTCATAGGACCTGCCTTCCTGGCCCTGAATCATTTTTGGTACCCTGTGCTGTACTGTTTTCAACCTGTCCCTATCCTTCCTATGTTGAGAACTCCAGAATTGGGTGCAATACTCCAGGTGAGGCCTCACCAGGGATCAATATAGGGGAATGATCACATCTCCTTTTCTGCTATCAATACTCCTCCCAATGCATCCCAGCATCCTATTCGCCTTTCTATAAGCCTTGTTGCTCTGACTTGATTGCTTTAGGGAGTCACTGGAGATTACTTCAAGGTCTCATTCCTCAGCTATAGTGATAATGTTCACCCTTCCCATCCAATACTCTGTCCTGGGGTTCTTGTTCCCTAGGAGCATTACTTTGCAATTTTGATGTTGAATTTCAACTGCTAAACCCTTGACCTCCCCTCTAGCTTTTGTAGGTTGCTCTGCATTTCCTTATACCCTCATCATTATGCACCCCCCCACACAGTTCAAGTTTCAAGTTCAAGTTTATTGCAGGAAAGACTCCGTTGAGCAAGCTCATTCACAGGGAGGTCCTGAGGCACATACACATACAGTTTGCAATTACATAGACAGGAGATATAAAATGTAGAATAACAAAGAAAGAATATGTAATACAAGAGGTATACACAATAGAAGTCCTTATGCTATATATGCAGTACATTCCAGCTTTAACCTTGCCCTAAATTATGCAACACATTTCAGCTTAATAAGTAGAGGGTCAGTTGGTACCTAGGAAGTTGACTTGGCATTGAGGCCTAGTAGCACCTACATATGTCTTTTAATTTAGAGATAGCTAGTGTTTTGTAGGAGTTAATTGATACAATGCTGGTTAGCTTCAGCATGGCTTGTAATTGGTTCCAAATGTTTGGGAGGGCGTATGAGACAGCTCTTTGGCTAGCTGTGGTACGTGTCCTGGGAACATCTAGTAGGATAAGGTCAGATTTCCTTAGGGAGTAGGCACTATGCGAGATATGTATGAAAGACATTAAATAGACAGGCAGTTTGTGGAGTAGTAATTTGAGGGTCCAAATGCCAGCATGCAGGAGGTGTCTGGTGGCAAGAGAGGTCTGCCCAACTGCTGCATAAAGATCACAGTGGTGGGTCCTGTACGCAGAGTTAGTAATGAAGCGAAGAACATGGTGATAGAGTATAGATAGACAGTTTAGATAGGCTCAAGGTTGGGGAGGATATAAAGATAATGTCTCCGTAGTCAAGCAAGGGAAGGAATGTTGCTTGGACAAGTCTTTTATGGGTCGCGAGAGAAAAGAGGGTCCTATTAGTAAAGAAGAAACCCAAGCTTGCTTTAAGCCTCTTTGATAGATCCTCGATGTGGTCGTTGAAGGAAAGCTTGTTGCCTATCCACATACCTAGATATTTAAATTTAGGTACGACTTCCAAGGGTTCATCTAGGGAGGTAACTCTAAAGTTTTTAGGTGGGGTAGGTAGGGCACCAGACAAGGCAAGTCTCGAGAAAATCATTGTCTTGGTTTTTTGGCATTTAAGAGAAGCTTGGCATTGATAAGGTTGCTTTCTAACTGGATAAAGTCAGCTTTGGAGTGCTTCCCTGACTTCAGTTAAGGACGAGCCTAATGTGTACAAAACAGTATTGTCTGCAAAGAAATGTATGCTAGAGTTCTTTATGTGGGAGTCAAGGTTGTTGATGTACAGGGAAAAAAAGATTGGTCCTAGGATGATGCCTTGAGGGAATTTGGCAATTGGAAGGGGGGCAGATAGTAGGCCATCAGCTTTGACTTTTTTTATCCTTCCCGTGAGATAACTGTTAAACCACCGTAAGGTAAGTGGAGTGGCACCTATATAGGCAAGACAGGTGATTAGGAGGTGATGGTCTACAGTGCTGAAGGCCTTACTGAGGTCTAGAAAGACTGTACCAGTAACCTTCTTGGTGTCCATAGCATGGATCCAGTCATTAGAGACTTTAGCCAAGGCTGAGATGGTACTGTGCTTTGGCCTGAAGCCAGATTGGGCCGGGTTTAGGAGTGAGTGCGCTTCAAAGTGATTTTTCAGTTGGTTGTATTTAAGTTTTTCCAGCACTTTGGAGAGAACGGGCAAGATAGAGATAGGACGGTAGTTGTTTAAGTCACAAGGATCTCCTGACTTGAAGAGAGGAAGAACATGGGCAGATTTCCAGCAGGATGGAACAGTGGCTGTGGTAATAGAGAGGTTGAAGATGTGAAGAATGGGGGCTGTGAGCTAGGCATAGCCTAACCACAAGAAAAATGAGTCAAGGCCATCGTCCCCTGCACTTTTCTTGGTATCAAGGCTAAGAATTATGTCTTCAACTTCTTTGTAGCTAAACAGGCATAACTGGAAGGGATGAGGTGGAGTAACATGTGTAGAATCTGGGTTAGTGTTGCTATTCACTCGGCTAGCGTATGGGGAGGAGTCGAATGCCAACCCAGCAGTGGCAAAGCGAAGGTTAAGTTCTTTGAGGATTCGCAGTTTATTTTCAACCATCCTATCCTTGGCCAGAATCTTGGTGGGAAGGGAGGAAGCAGCAGGATGGCCTTCAATGGATCTCAGTGTCTTCTAGATTTTTTGGGAGTTCCCTTTGGCCTGCTCCAGAGTGGAGATGTAGAATTTTGCTTTAGTAGCACGTACACTTTTAACACAGGCATTTTTGGCAGTTCTAAACACCTGCCAGTCTGCCGGGTTCTTTGTGTGCCTGGCCCTAGCCCATAGCTTGTCTCTATTGGTAAGTGCAGATTTAAGCTCTTGGGTGAACCACGGATGCGAGATTTTCCACACCCTCATTTTAATAAGAGGAGCATGCTTGTTAGTTAGAGTGGTGAGGTTGTCATTTAGGACAGAGACGGCGGCATCAGCAGATTTGGCAAGATATAGATCTTACCACCTGATCATAGCTAGATCGGTTAGGAAGTTTATTGAGTTGAATTTACGGAATGAGCGTTTGATTCTGAATTTAGGGTGCTGCTGGGTTTTAGATTGGAATCTTCTACATACAAAGATACTGTGGTCACTCATGTCATTATGGAAAACTGCAGAATGTGAGATTTTATGAGGCTGCGAAGTTTAGATGAAATCTAAGAGTGAGCTGTTGGCAGAGTTAGAAACATTGATTCTTGTGGGTTCAATTACTATCTGTGTAAGACCCAGCTCATCACAGATGGCTTTTAGGGAGTGGGATTTAGTAGTGAGCCAAGCCATATTGAAGTCCCCTAAGATTATTGTTTCCGTGTTAGCAGCCAAAGCTATGAATTTCAACATGTTAAGAATTTCTGTACCTCCTGACGGGGGTCTATAGCCACCAATGATTGTGATGCACTCTGAGGATGTAAGGTGAAGTTTAAGCGAGAGAGACTCGTATTCCTTGGGCTTCGTTTTACAGGAAATGCTGCTAACATCAAATTTTGATTTGGCATATACAACCACCCCTCCCAAATCCCTATCAGCCCTAAAGGGCTTGAAGCCCGGTATAGTAATTTTCGGATCAGTGTTGGTCTTTTTTAGCCATGAGATTCATGTTATCTGTGAAGAGTCACAACATATCCTGGGTTCCCTCACTAGTATCACTAATGAACACGTTAAAGAGGACCAGCAGCAGGACAGATCCCATAACCTCTCTCTGTTCTGATTTAACCCCATTGACCACAACCCTATGCTCTCTCCCATTTAGTCAGTTACTTACCCAGTTTACTATGACTTTAGCTGAACCCAGATCCTCCATCTTCATCAGCAAGCATTTGTGAGGCATCAAGTTGAAAGCCTTGCTGAAGTCAAAGTACAGCAAATTCAAAGCATGGTGGCTATCTAATTCCCTCATCACTCAGTGAAATAAAACTCTCAGGCTAGTCTGACATGATCTCCCTGCCACAAGTCCATGCTGTTTGCTATCCTGGAAACCATTGTTCTCCAAGTAGTCCCTGAGGACCTCTTTGACCAGTGCCTCTATCAGCATGCATGCAATAGAGGTAAGACTGACAGATCTGTTGTTTCTTGCTTGTTCCTGGCCCCCCACCACCATATGGAGTGGAACTACATCAGTTACCTTCCAATCTTTTGGAACTACCCCTGTCCTAAGTGAGATGTTGAATACACCTGCCAGGTGTTCAGCCAGTTCTGCTGCAAAGTCCTTGAGTATCTTCAGATGTAATCCATCTGGTCCCAGGGCCTTATCTAGCTTTATGGCTCCCAGTCCTTTCAGGACCATTTCATTAGTAAATGTTGGCTACTCATATCTAGAATCTCATTTTACTCATAGTGGCTGCTTTGACACCACTCTCTAGTAGGGCTGGGCAAAATTTCTCTCCTGCCAGTGAACTCTGGTGAAAGTCTGATTTTGCTTCTGCGAAATTTCACAAAATTTCCATGAAAAGTTTTGTCAAAGTTATAATTTCAATTATTTATATCTAATATAAACAGTATATGTCTAGATTGAGTCAGTTTGGTGTGAAGATTCCACCAAGGTCTATATAAACACATACCAAATTTCAAATCTCCGTCTTTAAATGTGACAGAGTTATAAACCTTCAGGATTTTGTAAATTTTAAAATTACAATTCGCAATTATGTAAACTGCAGAATTTGTAGCCCCTATAACTTTAAAACTGAAGAGTTGAATATGCCCAATTTTGTTAGGTTCATGACCATAAATATTAGGCTTTGAGTTCACCCCATAGCCCAAGAGTAGAGTGCTGCACTGCCATGCTGACAACCTGGGTTTGGAAGCATGCCTGGGAATTCATGTTGGAAGGCAGGCCATGGCTGAGACAGATGATGCTTGGCAGTGTATCTTAGTCAAGGAGGGATGGAAGTGGATTCCACTGACACAGTGACCTCTGCATCTGAGCCAGAGAGCTTGCTGCTGCCACAGGGAAAGTTGTGGCTGTGCAAGACTGACAGAAGCATCACCTCCACCATGGGAGGTAGGATGGAAAAAAATGCGGGAGAAAGACCCAGTAGCTAACTGAATGACAGCTGGGTTCAGCCTGATTAGGGTATACCCCTGTGAACAGAGTATATCCCTCAGAGATGAGTTGCAGGCTTGGAGAAGAACCAATATGGAGAAAAAGATATTGTGTGTGTCAAGCCTCTAATCTCTTGCTCAGAGACTGGCCAAGTTATAAACAGCCACAGATTCCAAAATAACATCAGTAATTAAAGTTCAATTCCCTGAACTTTTGTGAAATTGTGGAAAATTGTGATACTTTTGTCAAAGCCAAGTCTGTAAATTTTGCCCAGTCATATTCTTGAGTTGTCATTGTAGAGGACGGTAGTGACTGGATAATGTGGCAGTAAGGTGTCAATTATAGAAGGCACCATAGTAAAAGTATAGTGGTGCCATGTGTCAGGATACTAACTTAAGTGATGAACCATTAAGAATAGTCATGGACATCACTGTGCACTGGCCTATTTTCTTGCACTATGACAACTAACCACTTGAGCCCACTGACCTAATGATTTGTGGAAGCACATGCATGTGCAGCATTGTTTCTGTACAATGCCACCCGCTAATTCTGCAACATCCCTGTAGATAACAATGTGTATTTTTACTATTTGGAAACAGTGGCACCAAGTGACATAGGCCATTGTGACAGAAGAATCTGGTCAACTTTAGTCATGATGGAATATAATGCTGGGCACCACTGTTCAGAAGTACTGGAGAGGCATTGCATGGCCATTATGCTAGTGCAGGTAAGGTAATTCAGTGGTGATATGTACTTTGTGAAAGTTGAATTCCTCAAGTGGAATTCTAGTGTCATTACCTGATCTTACTTAAAGGGGTCTCTTGCAGCAGGTAACACCTTTAGGACTGAAGCCGGCAGGTGCCAGGACCCCATGGAAACCTTCTAGCTAGCAGTATACAGTGGGTGACTGTCACTTGACGTTGGCCTGCCCTCAATGTCATGTATAGTATAAAAGGGGTGACCCCCCAGCCCATCACCAGTTCTTTTCCCACCATTGACTGTGCAAGGCATATTTCTGTGGACACCTTCAGCTGGTAGACCACCATTTTGCATCGTGTTCACCCATGTTTCATTATTTTCTTCAATTATCTTCAAGATTCATCTTGCATGCCTTCTTCTTCATCTTCCTCAGTTGAGGTGCAGTGATCAAAGTGTGTGTGCAGCAAGAAGATCCCTAACAAGGACAGTCATTCAGCCTACCTTTTCTATCTTAGCCAGTACCACAACATAGAGGCCTGCCAGCATTGTCAAGATTTCAATCAGCACACTTGACTCCACCTTCAGAAGACCCTTGAAGCCTTATTGCTTACCAAAAAGCTATCCAAGATGGAGTAGTAGCTTCACTGATAGAGTTCTTCCTCCTCACCTGCCTTTGGGGCCTCTACTGCCTCTTCTTCTCATAAGGAGAGGAAATTGAGCAGCAAACATAAGCACCAGAAGAAACTTAAGGAGGAATCCCCATTAGACTCCCACTCACAGTCCCCGCCAAGTCAGTGACCTCTGTTGGGTCTTCCCCCTATGGGGGGTCAACTCCTTCCACTGCAGCTGCCCTTTTTCCCTCCGGGGCTCCTGGTGACAAAACCTCCATCTGCTATTACAATTGTGGGAGAAGATTATTTGGGATGTGGGACCTCGTCATCCACCTCTCAGCCTCTCAAGCTTAAGCCCATAGTTCCAGCAGGCTCTAAGCCTAGTGGCTGGGCCAGTGGGTCTTTGGGCAGTTGATCTCCCTGCCATGGTGTATGTCGAGTCCTCCTCAACATCAGGGACCAACTCCAATAGGTGACACCCTGAACTTTTGCCCTTTTCCAGGAAAGAGTGGACTCTGTCCCACTTGGGAGCCAGCTCCCCCCTCTTCTGGTGACTCCTCCTAGGTGGCCACTGACTGAATTACCAGTCAGGCCTCAACCTACTCTGGTGCCTTTGATGCCAGCTTCTCTGACATCACCATGGTGAACCCGTCACTACCTAATCCTTCAAAGTCTCTGGCTGGGCATGACCCCCACCCTCAGCCGACTCCCAAAGGCTGGACACCTGATGGCCAGACATCTGGTCCAGACTGTCCGATGCCAGATGGTTCTTTCCTCTAGATCTGATGTGCGGTAACCCAGATCAGCCTAATCCAATGCCTCAAGTTATTCTAGACTGATATCCAGATGCTGGGGCCCTCTAGGCCTAATCCCCCAATGCTGGACATGCCAGCCTTGCTGTCCAATCCTCCTCAGACTCTGAATGAGCTTTTTGCAGTCTGGTGGGCCCATTTCAAAGACAAAGAGGCACCTAGAGGACCCCCCAAATCTGCTCCCCAGGGGCCACCTCAGGATAAGCCTCCAGTTTGCCCACCCACCCCTCTGATGCTGGATGGGAGAGATACCCCCCTTCCTAAAGAACAGCCATGCAGACAACTCTATTCACCTTCCCCTCACCAGATTCAGGAGACTCAGATGGTTATTCCTCCTCCTCTTCAGACCATGAGGATTTGGACCTTCCTTCAGAGCCTGATGGCAGTAAGGACACCCCTTGCTTCCCACCTGACGATTCATCCTTCATGGTCATAACGTTGCACATCCAGCAGTTCAATGGCTGGGACACAGAGAAGCTGGATTCAGAGCATCATCAGTTGACCACCTTCCTTAGGAGGAAGGACACCCTACCCATGGTAGTCCCTCCACTTATGGAGTCCTATAAGGACGTCAACAGAGCGACCTGGAAGCCTCCATTTTCCATGCTGGCTGTCTTCAAAAAGTCAGTCTGGCTTTATAGTGCTCCAAGAGAGGATTCCTTCTATTGGGAACACCAAGAGGCAGACTCTGTCTTAATCAGTGCTGCCCATGATTGCTCCAGGCACCCTAGGTACCTGAGTATACAACCTCTAGACAACGACTCCAAGCAGTTTGACCAGATGGCCAGAATGGTTCATTCCTCAGTCACTTGTGCTATAAGGTCTCAGAATTTTCTTGCCCACATGGTGCAAGAAAAGAAATCCTTGTGGGACAAGGTGTTGGAGGTAGTTCAAACCATACCAGATTGTCCAGATAAGGCAGGGTTGATGGCCATTTTGAAATCAGGCACGGACGTAGGCAACAACGTCCTCTGAACCTCTTAAGATACAGTGGATTCCTCAGGCAGGGCCATGGCCTCCACTGTCTATATCCATTATTATTCTTGGTTGAGCATGTCCGGCTTTGTTCCAGACGTGCAATTTAAAATCATGGATGCACCTTTCAGGGGCCCAGTTCTGTTCGGCAAGGATTCACAAAATTTCATTACTCACCTGCAAGAATCAGGGAAGGCTATCTGATCTGTACACACTGGCCCAGATATTCAAAGGAGATGTGCCCCTGGGCCATATTCAAAAAGAGGGGGTGCGCCATGCAACTCCAGATGTGAAAGATAATGTATGCAACACATCTGGAGGGGGGTGTTCCCATGCATATGCGGCACACCTCGATATTCCTCTGAAATGTGTGATGCAGCTGCCCGCACATCTCAGAGATGTGTCACGCAAAGTTAGGCATGGAAGAACTATACCTAAGTCATAGCCACCCACAGGCAGACTGCTGTACTACAAAGTGCAACACAGCAGCTGCCAACCCCTGGGGGCTACCCCCAGCCCCGATCGTAAAACAAAAATGAGTACCCCACAGATCCCTGGTAGTCTAGTGCCCCCTACCCTCTCCTGTACCTTGAGTGTGCCTAAATAATCACTGTTCCCAATCCCTGGTGGTCTAGTTGACCCCCTCCTGTCCCCAACCCTGATGTAAGAAAAAAAGTCTGGTCCAAATTACCCTGGTAATCTAGTGGCCCCCCCTCCCATCTCTGAACCCTGCCCATAGCATAAACGTAATCTGAACGTCCATGGTAGTCTAGTGGTACTCCCCTCCCAGCCTCGGTCATAACATAAAAATAAATCCCAAGATCTCCCTGGTAGTCCAGTGGACCCTCCACCCACTGAGGCATCCATACCCTGCCCCAGTCCCCCTGTTCCAGCATGGCCAATGAAGCTGGCAGGCAGCAAAACTCACCCGCACACCTCCCCAGCTGCCCACCAACTGAGCTGTGACAGAATGACAGCCAACAGTATACACTACAATACCATTGCTCAACACTGTTGACCAATGGGCTTGCAATGTGTACTGTAAGCTTTCATTCACCAAATGCCTCACTGTGGCGGCTGCAGTTCTAGGGAGACAGGGACATTATGTCTTCCTTTACCTGGACGACTAGCTGCTAACTGCTCCCACCTGGGACTGGCAACTCCACACCATGCAGGCCACCTTTTCCCTGTTCAGGACCTAGGGGTTACCTTAAATCTCCCCAAGTCCTCTCCTTGGCCTAGCCAGTGGCTGCAATACATTGGGGAAATCCTGGACACTGTTCAAGGCAAAGCCTTCCTACCTCAAGACAGAGCAGAGTGTCTTCAGACACACTCTCAGCAGATCTCTTCCTCTCACCAAGACCCAGCCAGGTCTGTTCTAAGACTCTTGGGACACATGGAGAACACCATTGTTACAGTCTCCCTGGCCAGGTTATACATAAGGGTGATCCAGAGGAACCTGAGAGTTCAATGGGACCAGCGTTCAGACAACCTGTCTTGATGTCGAACCCTGTGCAACAGGCATTGGCATGGTGGTTGAATTCTGCCAACCTTTCCAAAGGGGTTTGTCTGTGGAAGGACTCTCCTAGTCAGATCCAAATAACAGTCGCACTGGACCAAGGCTGGGGAGCACACTTGGGAGGCCACCAGATACAAGGGATCTGGTCTCAGCAAGAGCTCCATCTCCACATCAATGTCCTCAAGATGAGGGCAATTCTGTATGCCCTGCAGGCCTTCCAGACAGTTCTGCTATCTGGCCATCTGTTGCTCCAGACAGACAACATGTCAGTGGTATTTTACATAAAGAAGGAGGGAGGGACTCATTCATATCCCCTCAGCAGGGAGGCCATGCAAGTATGGTCATGGTAAGTGGACCATCAGCTGGACTTAATATCAGTCCATGTTGCAGGTGTGCAAAACACCCTGATTGACAGTCTAAGTCAGTCTTGGTCCAGGGCTCACAAGGGGAAACTTCACCCCATAGTGGCAGAAGACCTCTTTGACAGATGGGGACATCCAGAATTGGAGCTATTTGCCTCCCCACCCAAAGCAAAACTACCCAGTTTTTGCTAGCTAGATCCAGGGCCTGGTGTTTTCTGATGAGATGCATTGTCCCTCTCCCAGATGGGGAGGTTCCTTTACACATTTCCTCCCTTCTCTCTACTGCAGTGAGTTCTTCTCAAGCTGCAGTTGGGAGGAGCAGAAATGATTCTGGTGGCACCTTTCTGGCAACACCATATTTGGTTTTCACTGCTCCAGCAACTTACAGTGGAGCCTCCAGTCCCCCAACCCCTCTGCTCAGACTTCCTCTCCCAGGAGCATGGAACTCAAGTCCTTCCAGATCTCAGACTTCTGCATCTCCATGTGTGGCTCCTGCAGACCTTGCCATACCTAGATTTGTGGTATCCCCCAGGGTAGCGGATGTCCTGGTAGCCACTAGGAAACCTTCCAATAGGGTCACCTACGCTATGAAATCAAAGTGGTTCTGCATCCGGGCCACTGCTCTGCATTTAGACCCCTTCATCTGTCCAGTGAATTTGGTTCTGCAGTACCTCCTTTCCCTGTTAGACTCAGGACTAAGCAACTCCTTGCTCAAGGTGTATCTGTCAGCCATTTCAGCATATCAAGTACCTGTTAAGGGCAAAAGTCTTGACCAGCTTGATCTTCTCCCATACATTTTTATGGGGAATTCTGCATATGAAGCCTCCCATTAGGGCCCCATTCCATCATGGGATCTTTTGTTTGTTTTAGAAAAATGTATCTTGCCTCCTTTTGAACCTGCTGCAAGTTGTGAGCTGAGTTTTTTTGTCATGGAAAGTGCTGTTTTTAGTTGCCATTACTTCCACTCAAAGGATTTCTGAGCTTCAGGCCCTAATGTGCATGGAGCCTTATTTGGTTTTCCACAAGGATAGGGTGTCCTTGTGGACTAATCCTAAGTTTCTTCCCAAGGTGGTGTCAGAGTTTACTTTGAATGAAGACATTCACTTTCCTATCTACTATCCAAAGTACTTGAATTTAGGAGCGGTCTTACTTCATACTCTGGACATTCACAGGGTGCTTTGTTATTATCTGGAGTGCACCAAAGCCACTAGAAAGTCTGACCAGTTGTTCGTATCTTTCACCTCAGAATGGTAAGGGCTCCTGTTTCTAAGCAGTGTTTATCCAAATGACTGGATAATTTCATTATTTTCTGCTACAACAAGTATGACAAACCCTTACCAGGCTCGGTAAAGGGTCAGTCTGCCAGGACCATGGCTACTTCCTTTGTCTCCTTGATGAATGTGTCAGTTGCCGATATTTGTGCAGCAGCTACTTGGAGGTCTGTCCACACTTTTGTCAAGCACTACAGTTTGGACACTGCATGTCAACACAGAGAAGGCTTTGGACTAGCAGTCCTCCAGGGCCTCCTCTCCTATTCCTTTTTGGGAGGCTTCTACCTCCACCCAACTGACCTGGGTCTCTCCTTACCGCTTGTGACTCAGTCCTAAAGGTGTTACCTGCTGCAAGAGTCCCCTCAAAGTAAGATTATATAGTTACATAAGAACTTACCATAACAGTAGATCTTTGATAGGAGCTCTTGCAGCAGATACTATTTTTACCACCCACCTTCCCCCTGTCGCTGCTTCTCCATCATGGATAACTTTGCTTTTCCTCTACTAGAGAAATCTCCTTGGTTCTCCATCTTTACTCACTTGCTGGCAGAAGAACTGGGGATGGGCTAGGGGACCACCCTTTTTATACCATATGTGATGTCGGGGGTGGGCCAACATCAGGGGGCAGTCCCCTGCTGTATACTGCAAGCTAGAAGTGTTCCATTGTGTCCTGGTGCCTTCTGGCTTCAGTCCTAAAGGTGTTACCTGCTGCAAGAGCTCCTCTTGAAGATCCACTGTTATGGTAAGTTCTTACATAACTGTACTTTATGTGTCCAATAATTTTTGAACACATTTTGATAATTAGTAGTTTCTAAAGTATCCACACTAAATTTCAACCTATTGAGCAACAGTTATCCAGCTTACTTTGATTCCAGGACAATACTTACATTGGGTATGCAGCACAAATCTTGGCTGTATATCTGCAATGACAGTGCAGCAATAAACATCTATATATTTTGAAAATGTGCATGCAGTTTAACAAATAAACCATGAAATGTTGAACTCTTGTAATTTACAATTGTCATAACCAACTACCTTTCTACTTCACAATTTGTAAGGCTCTTTCAAAAAAGCATGCATATAAATAAAATTACCCAGTGTCAAAGGTGGTGAAGTTGTAAGCATAGAAATGTTTTCAAAATGTTTTACATGAATAATAAATTGCCAGACATAGAGCCCATATAACTTCCCTGCACCTCATCCAAATGTCATGAAACATGGCATCATGTAAGGGTGTCCTTCCAATAGTATGCTTGCCAAATTTCAGATCTGAATGAGTCATGACCAAGTAAAGAATTTAAAAAAATCCAGCACAATTTTGCAGATCATAACAAAAGAATTTGCTAATTTTGCCCAGCCATATTCTTTGGTAGGGGCCTATTGTCCTCCCTAGGGAAAACTGAGCAAAAGTAATCACCACTAATGGCAGCATTTTGCCCATACTCCTATATCATGCTTCTCCACCAGTTAGACTTATGATTTTCCCTATTTTCTTCCATTTTTCCCCTAATATTTTGGGAGAACTTTTTTCTCTTCTTTTAACCTCCTCTGTAATATGCAGTTGTGTGTCTACTTTTGCTTCCCTAACCTTTCTTATTGCCTCCCTATTTTTTTGTAAATATTCTCCCTATTCTTCCTCCTCCTGCTTTTCTTTATATCTGTAAAACATCTTTTTGTTGGTCCTCACCACTTCCATTTCCAAGTTATAAGAATTTGAAATTTTAGTATTGAGGATGCTCAATAGGGTCTTTTGAATAGATGTTAGATAACCTACTGAGCATACTCAGAAGCAAAATTTTAAATCCTTATAACTTGGGAATAGATTAATATTTTTCACCAAACCAAAAAAGGCACCATTCTGGGGCAAGCCCTTTCTTCTTTGAAAATGTCAAATCAAAATTCCAAATCATTTGTGCTGCTGTATATATATATTATAGTGGCACGGTAGCATCATTATGATCAGAAACAAAATTTGAAATCCTTATAACTTGGGGCTGAATTAATATTTATTTCACCAAACCAATGAAAGACACCATTCTGGGACAATCCCTTCTTACCTTGGAAATTTAAGATAAAAATTCCAAACCAACTGAGCTGTAGGTGATAACAAAAAACAGTAAAGAACCCCAATTTTTCATAAAAATGCATTAAAATGATCTCTTAGAAAAATAACACCAGAACCTAGCAAGGTACCTATTTAACTAGATACTACTGTTTTTTTTAAACTTGCCATTAATATCTATTCTGGGCACCCCACAATCTAGGGTGCCCAGCTTAGTGAGACGAGCCATTCACTCAGATTCTCTGTATGAAAACAGCAGGACTTTCTTGACTTCTTCAGCTGCAGCTGGAAGTCACACTGTGGACTGCACTGAGCTGCCAATCCTCTGTCTGTGTGTCTGTCTGTCTGTCTCTGTCTCTCTCTTTCTGTCTATCAGAATAGGGTACCCCCCAGTATCACTTTTTCTCCCCCTCCCCTCCAGGTCACCCTCCTCCCATTCCAAATGTTTATTTTTGTAACTCATAATTGGAGAGGGGTGTCCACCCCAGATACCACTTCTCTACATCACCCCTCCAAGTCACCCACCCCTGATCCCCAAAGTGTAGCTTGACACTGGTGTACCTAATCCCCAGTGTGGGTACAGTATCTCAGATGTAATAAAGAAAACCATCCCTCAATGTTTTTTTTTTTTTTTAAACCTATAAAAACAAAAACAGTCTCTTGCTGGTCTGGCCTCACCACCCCAATCTCCCACTCAGAACTTACTACCACACAACCCCTCCCCCCCGCACTGTCACTCACATGAACATGTTCCATCATGCAGATCCACTCTCCATTCAAAGATATGTCTTGCTGCTGGAACCAGTAACTGCAATATGAGAAACTAAAGTAAGTGTGGTTCAATGTATTCCAATGGAGTTTGGAAACTTGATGCATAACTTTGAAATGTTTGCATATTTTCACATCAAACTTTCAACATAACCTTTTGGGACCATACCTCATGACCAATGATGGTGGAATTAGGCAAATCACCTTTTGAGTCAGATTTGAACATTTTCAGTGCCATGGTTAATTAGGAGGGTCATAAGAAGGCTATGCTGAAAATGTGGGGGTCAAAACATATAACAATTACAACGTTATGTGTGTATATTGAAATTTTTCTCTGCTCACTCATAACTTTGGTAATTTTAAGTATTTTGACCCCCAGTTTTCAATACAGCCATTTTCTACACCACCTCATAAATGTGACAGCAGTCATTTTTCAAATCCTGGCCAAAATGTGTTTTCACACCTGTGGTGCAGAATTATGTTTCAGCGGTACCCAATGATGTTTCAGCAGAGTTTTGAAATGTTTGACCTACCTGGTTTATGAGGTGGGGTAATAAGAAGGTTATGCTGAAAATCTGGTGTACAAATATGGTAAAATGTCCTGGTCATGACGGAATGTTTTAGTATTTCAATATTTACTCATACCATCCCTAATTTTCAATATTTTGACTCCAGGCCTGGTGGCGCTGAGGGCTGAGGTGCTGGTGCCTTACCTCGTGCTACGCTGGTGACGAGTGTTTGGGAACGAGCATGAGCCATCAGGGGTCAGCAGGGGAGGAGAAGGATTGAGTGTCCGATGGACTGCTCTCCTTCTCCAGGGAGGGGGTTCTCGGTGGCTGGTGCTTGCTCACCCCCTGGCAGAGGCTGGAGGACAGGGAGTTGCACCACAAGCAGGGGAGGAGTTGGGCCAGATGTCTGGAGGGAGCGCATGTGGATGCGTGTGTACTCCACTCCGCTGACATCATGACACAGTCCCGAATCCTGGGAGAACAGGAGAAAAAGGATACCACCGTGCAGAATGGTGGAGGGTGCCTTGAAGGCTCCACCCCCGGCTAGCCACGGTGCTAGCCACCTAATCCGGTCCTCGGTGGGGGAGTTCGACCCCTTGCCAACCCGGCTGGGGGGGTAAGCCCTGGGCTAGGTCAGTGTCAGCTAGTGGACGCCTGGGGACAGGGCTGGGGATGCCCTACTGATATAGCTGGTGGTAGGAGGAGAAAAAATAATAACTGCAAAAAAAAATATTTTGACTCCAAACTTCTAACAAAGCCATTTTTCCACACCACCTCATAAATGTGACATATGACATTTTTAAATCCTGGATGCAATGCCTTTCTGTACTTCTGGTGCAAATTTATATTTTGGCCAATATACTATAAGTGCTACATGTCATGCTTATAATGGTAGTCATAAAATTACTGTATTGAATACTTGGAGACAAAATTAAGTGAAAAAAAAGAGTGAATGTGTGAAGAGTGAGTGTGTAAAAAGTGAATGTGTAAAGAGTGAATGTTTAAGGAGTAAATGTTTAAAAAGTGAATTTGTAAAGAGTTAATGTGCAAAGACTGAATGTTCCAGGCCCTGCACTTCTGCAGGTAGGCAGAGTATTCCCATGGCAAATGGCATGAAGGGTCCTGCACATCTGCACCTGTCCTCACAGATCCTAAATGAACCTGAGTGAATGAAGATATGATTCCACTATCTCAAAAAGAAAGAAAATACTTTGAAAAAAAAAACATAGTTAATGCAGCAATTAGGGTAACAATGCCACAAAAGAAGGGAAATGTGGCATTAGAGTTTCCAACTCTAACTCCCCACCCTCACCCCCTAAACAGCAAAAGTAGAAAACATTAGGGTTTGGGGTTTCCTGAGTCTTGGCGAATTAGTGGTGGGGTCTTCCTTGGGGTTGTCAGCTGTAATGCCCACCCTGTTCTTGCAGCAAACAACATCACACATGATCTCCTTTCTTCAAACAGGGCCCACAGGGCCCTGTGTAAAGAATGTTTCAACAAATTGTGTTGGCAACATGTGCAGAGACATACTTTACCTTTGAAGAAGGCATCACTATAAGGCACTGACTTGGAGCTACACCTTCTGCTGCAGACTGGAGCCTATGGGATAAAGGGGATGGGTGAGCATTAGGGTTGACAACCTCAAGGGAGACCCCACCACTGATTCAGCAAGACTCTGGAGACCTAAGATCCTAATCTTTTTCCTTTTGCTGCTTGGGGGTTGGGGGTGGAGAGTTAGGGTTGGAAATCCTAATGGCACATTCCCCTACTTTTGTGGTGTTACGTTACCCTAACTAGTGCATTAATATTGTTTTTTCCATGAATATGAAGTATAAGATGGCAAAATAGTAGTGAGAAGTGAGCCATATGTCTCCATAGTAGCTTGTGGGTCGTAACCACAACCAGGGAAGTCAGTGCCAAGGTTAAATATATTGAAACATAGGTATAGTCATTAACCGGCACCTTCCAAAGGCCGCTAACTAGCTTTTAGCTCCCAAAAAAGTTCCAAGGAAAATTCAAGTTGTATTTGTGCCTAACCTTTAATCAAGATGTGATTTTCATAAATATTGGCAGTAAAAAACAACTCACATATTTAGATATACAAGGCAGAAAACTCACAGTTTAGTCCTTATTTCAAAAGTGTCCGTGCAAAGAGTCTATAAAGTTCATAAAATCCAACAAGCCAGGACAAGCTGGTGCACTGGCCGGAGCATAAGGTAGTAGCAGCAGAACAGGGAGGGAACCGCCCTCTGACATTGCCTGACACGTTTCACACATAGGTGCTTTTTCAAAGGCTAACGTATGTAACCAATCGTCAACTTAAAAAACCATGTTCCTAAAGAGACACACTCTCATATAACATTACATGATTTGAGTTTGAAAGTGCTCAATAGTCATCAACAACATTTTTATATTGAATATAAACAAGAGTTCATTAATATCATTTTAACCAATGGCAATCCACCCTGATGTGTATAAAATAACAATACAAAAGATAGAAAGAGACTGTGCCAACTAATTAAGGGCACAAGTCAAAACTGCACCCAGTCCATATGGAATTTGCAAGGCAGCTAAAATCCAAACAGTGAACTGTTAGTGACTCACCCTGGTAGGTAGAGATCAACAAAGTACAACACTGTAAAGATAAAAGAAAAAGAAATTAGATACCTCCAAAGATAGACATTAAGGCTATTCTAAAAACACATATATACAAAAACTGAATTGTGTTTCTTTAAAAAAGGCTTTATCTCTAATCTTTCATTGAGGTCTGGTTGTACATGGCTTGCATGGCAAAAATCCAATACTGTTCCCTACAAAGTAATAAGTTATCATAATTGCCCCCACGTCTAATCATAACTGGTTTCTCTATTGCTGTGAACAGGAACGCATGTTCACCTTTAACACTAGATCTTAACACATGTAGGACTAGTGCATTTTTGGTGTCACCACTCATTATGACCCTGGAGTGCTCACCAATCCTCGTCTTGAACATTCTCTTCATTTTACCTAAATAAAAAACACCACACTTCCCTCCCTGTTCTGCTGCTATTATCTTATGCACCAGCCTGTGTACCAGCTGGTCCTGGCTTGCTGGATTTTATGAACTATACAGACTCTTTGCACGGACACTTTTGAAATAAGGATTAAGCTGCAAGTTTTCTGCCTTGTATGCCTGAACATGTGAGTTGTTTTTGCTGCCAATATTTATGAAAATCACATCTTGATTAAAGGTTGGGCACAAATACAGCTTGAATTGTCCTTGGAACTTTTTTGGAGCCAAAAGCTAGTTAGCGGCCCATGGTAGGTGCCGGTTATTGACTGTACATATGTCTTCATGCAGCCTCCAATTCTGTGGCATTGAACATGTAACCATATATGTCTGAGGTGGCAGCCTTACCAAGAAATTGCTATGAATCATTTTATATACATGAACTTAGAATGACTACTCTGTGATGTCTTAATAATGATTTGGGTCTACACTTCCTCCTGATATTAAACTGGTTCATAGAACTCATGGACCAAAGTCTTATGACAGTGTGTGCAATAAAAAATTCTGTTTTTGTGCCTCTTCCCTCTAGTTTTCTTTAAACCTTTCCTTTTTCACACTTCTCTCTCATCCCCATCTCCAACCCCACATTTTTGCTTTTTCCTCATTTGTCACAAATGTATTTCTGTCCCATTATTCTATGACCATCCTCAACCAACTTTTTCATTCCTAATTAATGTTTGCATGTCATTAACATGTGTGTATTTCTGCTAGATTGTTTTGGATCGTATTTACTTTGTGAAATTGACAGGCTTTATTACTGTACTTATAATCAGATTTTATGTTTTTTATAATCTCTTTTTTTAGTCACAGCTCCAGTGATTGTTGCATTTTTATGTCAGCACTTTCTTTTTCACTCTGTCATGGTGGCACTAAGATTACCATAAGTAATATATTTTTAGCAAATATTTAGTGACAAAAAGGCACTATTCAGATGGAGCAGCCTACCATGGCCAGAGCAGAATGTTAGTGTCTGGTGGGGCCAGTTATGGATTGGTTACCTTTCGGAATCTGGCTACAGCAATTTCTTGTGCCTGGCAAGGATATTTAGGCACTACCTAAACTCAGGCAACTTAGCTCTGATGAAGGTGTGGCATAAGCATATCACAACATTAGCTGGCATGAAAATATTCTTGGGCTGGCATGAACCCATTTGTTTGCCCTGAAACTACTCCAACTAGGCCACTTCATCAGCAGTCACAGTGGTCATTCAATAACCTGTATATAGTTCATGGAATTTTTTTCACACTGAGATATACACTCTTCACCTTAGACATGTCTTGTTAAATGTGAACACAGACTGAAGCTACTGTGCCCTGCAGTGGCTATTGCAGGGCACAGTAGCCTCAGTCTAAGTTCTCTTTTAAGAAAACAGAATATAGAAACATAGAAACATAGACTTTGACGGCAGATAAGGACCACTTGGCCCACCCAGTCTGCCCATTTCCCCTACCTACTGGATAAGCTGCAGATTATAGTTAACTAACAGCCTACTTCCTGCCACTCCCCCACTACAATTGCCTTGTGTCTGTCCCATGCAATATGGTGCAGCTCAGTTACTAAGGACAAGCAGAACTGCCAGGTTGCCCCCACTGTGTTCTAAGGTGAAGAGAGTATATCACCAGTTTGAGAAAAATTCCATGAACTTTGCAGATGGTATTGAATGACCACTGCAAGCTCTGAGGAAGTGGTCTTGGGGCTACAAAACATTGGCAGAATGGAATAGGTGGCAGAAATAATAAAAAATGTATCCTCATTGCCTTACTTTGATTAGGTCTGAGACTTTCCTCCACCCTTTTTTGTAAACAATGTATGATCAGTGTCTTTGAGAAAGACTCCTCACTTACAGTTTGGCTATAGGCCATTTATGAGGCCCGGACATGCAGAACCACAACCTCTCACAAACTACTCCTACTAGGAAAGCATTTGGGTTTCTTGGACGTTTGTGAAAAACAGGAATGGTTCCCTTTAAAACTTAATGCAGAAGATAATAATGTCTCAAAGGTAATTCATCCTAAGCTTCATTATCTCCTAGTATGACAAGAATGATATTGTTTTCTCAGCTTTTATCTCTTTAATACCACTGGAAGCATCTTTTCACAGGGGAAGGTCACCTCCAACTACTCACATAGATTATTTTGAGTGGGTTACCAGGAAGATGGCTCGAGAGAAAGCATTGCTTGTGGCCTATCTGAACTTCAGTAAGGCTTTCAACACTGTGCCACACAGGAGGCTAGTTAAGAAACTAAACAGCCTGGGGTTGGGGGAGAAAGTGACAAGCTGGATATAACATTGGTTAACGGATAGGAGGCAAAAGGTGGTGGCAAACGGTAGCCACTGAGGCAATAGGAGAGTGAATTATGTGGTGCCACAAGGTTTAGTGCTGGAACTGGTACTCTTCAATGTCTTTGTAAGCAACCTTGTGGAGTAGCTTGAAGGTAAGGGGGATCTTTTTGTGGAAAATATGAAACTTTGCAAAAGGCATGACATTCAGGAAGAGGTGGAAAGAATGCAAAGGGATCTGAGAAAATTAGAGGAACAGTCAATGTGGGGGCAGCTGGATTTCAATGGCAAAAAGTGCAAGATTGTGCACTTAGGGCTGCAAAATCCAGAGGCTGTAAATAAGATAGGGAGAGTGGTGCTTACAGTCAACAGCAAAAAAGAGACCTAGGGGTCATCATATCTGAGGACTTCAGTGTAGCTGGGCAGTGTGTACAAAGCAAGGGGAAAGGCTAGCAGGATTCTGGGGTGCACTGGGAGAGGGATTTCTATCAGAAGGAGGGAGGGAGGTGGTGTTGCCTTTGCATCATTCTCTAGTGAGTCCCCACCTGGAGTACTGTGTCCAGTTCTGGAGGATACATCTCCACAAGGACATTGAAATGGAGGAGGTGGTACAGAAGAGAGCAAACAAAATGGTGAGGGGGTTGCATGAGAAGTCATATGAGGAAAGGCTGCAGGAACCAAAAATGTACTCCCTGGAAGAGAGGAGAGTGAGATGGGACATAATTGAAACATAAAATTACCTCACAAGAGTTAATAATGCATAAATGGAGGGTTTATTTCAGATAAAGGAAGGCATTGAAACAAGAGGGCATGAAAGGAAGCTAAGGGGGAAAATGTAGGAGAGATGTGTGGAAATACTTCTTCATAGAAAGAATGGTGGATGACTGGAACTGCTTGCCAGGGGAGGAGGTGGGGAAGAAGACTGTGGAGACCTGAAAGCATGTGTGGAATAGGCATAGGGGCATATTAGGTAGAGGAATGGGGCAGGGTGTGACACCTATGACTAACAAGAGTCTGTGGTGATGGAAAGGCAGAAACAAGGAACAGACTGGATGAGCCTAAAGGTCCTTTTCTGCATACAAAATGAATGTTTCTTCCTGAATCGCTTTTGGTGTCCTCTATCACAAGGCCAGAAAAGTTTTCTATGTATAAGCAGAGATGTACACAAGTGCATGATTCTTGCAACCCTTGGTTTTCTTCCCATCATGATTCAGTTTGCCTTTCATACAGTGTGTGTGCCTTTTTCAAGGGTGTTCAAAAATGGTCTTCAGACTATGTAAGTTTCTTTCAGGTTTACCTTTATTTCTGCACCATCTTTCTGGAATTCTCTGCTGCAGGAGCCAAAGGGTCTTAACTGCACTGGCACTGTTAAATATTGGCTATGATTAATCTGACTCCCCAGTTTAAATGTAACCAATGACCTCAAGCTTTGCTTTCACCTTTACATTATTGTCCTATTTGTATTAATGTTTTCCATTTACTGTATGTATTACTGCAACCCATGTACTTATCATGCCATTGAATATTCTGGATCACACCAGAAATGAGACCCTGAGTCTCAATGAGTACCATCTCAGTTAATGTCTTAAGAAAATGTATTAAGACAAATACCCACACAGAGAATAAAGTTGAAAGAGAATTTACAAAGAATGAAAAGATAATGTACATGAAGGAAAGTGTTCATGTTAGAGATTGACACTGGACTACATAGCCAGCATACACATCAGTACAAAGGGAACATAATGCTTAAGAAAATCTAGTTGAAAGAAGTAGCAAAACATCAGTTCTATAAATGTTGAGAACATAAATTGTGATTCTTGATTATAACAAATGTAACATAAGGCAATGATACATGAAAGATGCAAAAATTGCATCATACAGTATTGTAAAATCAAGAACAAGCATCTAAAGTGTGAAACCTAGGAATGAAGAAAGAAAGAGCACAGTTATACATAAGAGCTCCCTGTTAGAACCCAGCCAGCAAACTGTAAATCAATAAAAAAGAATGAACTTCCTGAAGTACATGTCAATATTCCAACATTCTAGTCATTGTACCATTATTACCAGGGGATAATTCATATCCTAATACTTGTAGATTATTGCAGTGAATATTTTTAAATGCTTGATTTAAGAGCAGCATGATGCAAGATCATTGAATGACTACATTAGCAATCTGCATATGGATTGCCATTCTTTTTCATTAATGACAGTGGCCCACAATTCATCCCATCTGACTTGAAAGACTATCTGAGGCCCAATGAGAAAAAAAGAAATGTGGCATCATGCAGTATTCAATGCAAGAAAATCTAGCCAATCAACCAAAAAGCATTTACTTATCAGTATTGATTGCAACTTAATGTCACAAAAGGATGGAAATGTGGCATTAGGGTATCCCTAACTCCACCCAGGTTATGCTAAAGTACTAACACTGGAATTTATACAATGTATCCAAAATCAATCAATAATACAGATCAAAATTACTTTCATATTTAAGTATATAAAATGGAGAAAGAAAGAAAGAAAGAAAGAAAGAAAGAAAGAAAGAAAGAAAGAAAGAAAATAGAAACTGACAGCGGTTAAGAGCCGCTTGGACCATCCAGTCTGTCCATTTTCATCGTAATTGCTTATGCTGCAGACCCTCCATGGTCTACAGGACTGTCTCTTCCACCCCTTTCCCTTCCTTTGTGATCCCCCTGTGAAAATCCTAGGCTTTTTTGAATCCCACCATTATTTTGCCCCACTGTCTCCACTGGAAAGCTGTTCCAGGCACCCACCACCCTTTCTGTGAAGAAGTGCTTCCACATCTCTCCAGAACCTGCCACCCTCAGGTTCATATCATAACCCCTTGTTCTAGAGTACCCTTTTTTCTGAAAAATACCTACTACCTGCACTTTATTCACCCCTGTGAGGTATTTAGAGATCTCAATCATATCCCCCGATCCCTCCTCTCCTCCAGGGTGTACATATTGAGCTCCTTTAGCATCTTCTCATAGGGCTTTTGATGTAGACTCTGCACCACCTTGGAGCCTTCCTCTGGACCACCTCTACTCTGTTTTTGTCTTTCCTGAGATGGGGTCTCCAAAACCGTACACAGTGCTCCAGGTGAGGTCTTATCAGTGACCTACATACAGGGAACACTACTTCTCTCTTCCTGCTGGTGATACCCTTACCTATGCACCACAGCATTCCACTAGCTCTCCTGATTACCTTACCACACATCTGGTGATTCAATATGATTTCCCCAGGTCCCATTCCTGCTTGGTCATTGCAAGTATCTCTCCCCCCATTTTGTACTCCCCCTCCTCGGGTTTCTGTGGGCCGAGTACGTTATTTGGCACTTTTTTTGCATTAAACCTTAGTTGCCAAACTTTGAACTGTTAAATAAGATTGTTAGGGCTGCAGTCCATTCTTCCCTGAGATCCCTCAACACTCTTGTATGCACCTATTTATTATAACTAATGCAGTAATGCACTAGCCCGTGCACTGTATATCATAATAATGTAGTCATTGCATATAGAACAATGCATTTGGTGTACACTGTGAAAATGTAATACACAACTTAGGTGTGTGATGCAACATAAACCCTGAGAATGAAGTTCAATGGATTTATTCAAGCATCACAAACAGGGTGTGTGTGTGTGTGTGTGTGTGTGTGTTAAGTCAAAAAATAAGGCATGGCAGAGAGGGATTATGCTATGTTAATGTACTAAATGGTGGGTTGGAGTCCAGAACCTGAAGGACTTAAACCACAAGGTATATCCCTGCAATTGAATTGCCTTATTCCACTTATAAAATGTTCAGTAATGGTAGTTTGTTAGTGGTGTAGTAGTATTGTAATTTGGTGTTGTATTTTTAAATGGTTGCCTTTAGGGCAGGGCATTAGCATAATTAGATATGCAGCATGGGTTAGGTTGGGTGCAGTTGCACTGCAATGAGCGGATTATTTCATTGCTTTAAATAGGTATTCTCAACTTTTAACTTCCTGTATTTCCTACATTTGCTGTGGGGCTAAGCTGGAAGCCTGGGCTGTGCTTCTTATTGTTTTCATGAGATCTGAGTCAGGTCTGGTAGCCTAGGCTGTTGATTGCATGCTATGTGACCGCTTTCAAGTGCACTACTGGCAGCTGAGATTCAGGCATTGCATTGCATTTCATCTGTCCTTTGGTTTGTTTTTTTCTGCATGCCAGATAGTTGAGTGGAAATTTTATTAGCTTTTACAGCAGTGTTTGTAGATGTTTTGCTGATAGTTTGGGTATATATGTGTAACCCCTACACCCTGCCTTTTTGCAAATGACAGATGGTATGCTGTTGAAGCTGACACCAGTACCAGGTGGGGACTTGGTTCGGGGAGGACTAGGTTACTCGGCACAAGGGGCATAGGTTTGGCTACTCTGCACAGGGGCACCCAAGTAAATCCAAACACAGGAAGCAATAACTGTAATGTCCAATACCTGGAATGGGATTCTAAAGTGTGGCTTTTATTCACATCCAAACTGAACAAACAAAGCATAGATGGACTCCCACGGGGCTACATTCCTGGTAATGCAGATAAGAGATACAGAACACTTCTTCAACATTTCAGCCCTCAGGCTCTGAACCCACCAGGCACACAGCCGGGACTTGCATACTGCTTTGGGTATACAGTCCGACTTGTATACTATTTGGATTTTCCCTGGCCCAGCTCCCCTGCTGGCCACCCAATCTCTGTCCATATGGCAGTGGACACATTTTCCGTTGGTGGCTCCCCAAACCACCTTAGAGCCTTCGACTCCTTAAGGGAAATTTCCTTTCAATCCCACATCTGGGTACTTCCCTCAGCACTGGCCAAGTGCCTGAGGCAAAGTAAAGGGCCACAGAGCAAATCCGTAGAGGTGAACCTGGTTACTAAAGGTGGGGGGTCTCCCACCTCCAGCTCCCACAATCCATACCCGGCCATTTCTCTGGACATTAAACAACTCTTTCTGAAAGCTTGGCAATGTAGATTAAAGGGTAAATGTATAGCACATTTCCTCTACATGTCTTGACTTTCCCCTTGTACTAGACTTGAACATACTTAAAAATCTCTTTCTGAAAAGCTTGGCAGTGTAGATTAAAGGGGAAATGTATGGCACATCTCCTCTACATGTCTTGGCTTTCCCCTTGTGCTGGACTTGAACATACTTTTACTTTGGTTAAGCCTATTCCTCTAGGCCTCCCACTAATTCAGCAGTCCAATCCCCACTTTAACACAGTTCAGGTGAAACATAGGCCCTTTGACAAGAGCAGAACTCACCCTTTGGTTGCATGTGCCCTACAGGTGAATCTTGACAGCTTCTGGTGCCACAACATATTTCAGAAAATAACAGCTTCTTCCCTAGCCGGAACCAGGAGGTTGCCCCTGGAATGACAGGCGAACCTTTTACCCCATCCCCTCAGGGATGGGGCACAGAGACTAGTATCAGTGGTCTCCACCACTTCAAGAACAGTTTATTGTGTTCCTCTTTAGGTGGGAACACACACCTTTCCCTAGAAGTAGCTCTATATCAGAGCTTAGGCTCCAAGAGCCTGTGCACAGACTGCTGTGCTCCTCTCTTTAAGACTGCTCACACACAACTGCTTTCAAAATACTCCCAACATTCTAACCTAACTCCCATCTGCAGATTCCAATGTGGCTCATGCAGCTGCGATAGTTCTATGGTGATGTCATCCCTCAGTCTCAGCTGAGACTGAGAACAGAGTGAGACAGTGTGAAATCCATTTCACTGGAGTTTCACAAGCTGCTTTCCCTGCCTACCACTAGGTTTTACTAGGATTCTAGTAACCCCTGGTAATGGGGGGTTACATATGTATTTCTTGTTTCTGTCGTATAAAATCATAGTTATGAAATATATGTTGTGTTTTTATTAGGTGTTTAAAATGTTTTTCTTGTGTAACCTGCACAGAGGCTTTTTGGGTTTGGATTTGTGAGTAGGAAGTACTGTATGTTTTTAGCAAGTTGTTAGATGAAGTTCCTTTATAGTCTGTGATTCGTGAGCAATATTGCTGGGGCAAGGGGGATGTGTGTCTTTTTTTATTTGCATGACTTCTTTTTGATGTTGCAGTGTTATTTGATTTGCATTGTGACCTTTTTGACCCTGAGATCCTGAGGCTATATAATTAGCATATTGACCTTTTTGACCATAACTGATTGTTCTCTTGATTAATGCACCTCTAGCATGTCTTCTGAGTAAGAGTACTGTATATATTAGGCTATCACAGTACCATGTGACAGGGTCCTGATCAACGAGGAGTCAGAACTGAACAGGCACCATTTTTTAAACTGGAGTAATAACACCACCTCATGCTTGCTTTATTTTCCTCATCCACCCCCATGGCAGCTTACTGAAATCTGTTGTTACCACAATATGGCACAGATTCCTTTTGTTCAGCTCCTTTCATGCAAATGTTTCACCAAGTGATGTTTGACATTGCAGAAAGGTACGGTAACAGTGATCAGACATTGCAGTTGGAGGATGGCCTTGAAGAGTTAATAAATGAGCAAGTGAGCTGCTAGATGAGATGACCTGTGTATACAAGGGGATGTGATGGAAGAAATGAGAGTTTTGCTCTGCATAGGAGTCTGCCTTCAGAGTTCACCCCTAGCTCTTCCCATTAGGACTGCAGCGCTATGTTTAATATAAACAAAAGAAAATAGAGAAGCTGCCCAAGCATTGCAGTGGCCATACATTTGTCTGGGGGCCCCATTCCCCCTTGCTCAGACCCAAAAAATAAGGATACCTTCCCCTCAAATGGACATCAGGCCCTGGACAAGCCCCAGGGGAGGAATCATTAGGTCACCCATGGGGGGGGTCCAGTGGGGAGGAGAAGAGGGTTAACTGGACATTCAGCCATTGTCTCTCTCTCTCTCTCTTTCTCCTCCAAGCATTTGGACACCCACCCTCAGAAGGCAGGGCAGGGGGTCAGGTGAGTGAGGGCCCCCTTTGCCCTAATATGGGTGACTGCAGTAGGAGTTGGGGAGTGACTTTCCCAGTTCTCCCCATAATCAGGGTTTTTTCCTGTTTTTTCGCCTCCTCCAATGGGATGATATGAGACAGGCACTAGGCAACAGGCAGGAAAAAAGTAGACTAGTAACATTCAATATAGCAACTGTCGCAGCCAGGTGAGGTGGCTCTGGAGGAGTGCAGAATGAAGATAGTGGAGCAAAGGGGGATGAGGCCAATTTTCCTGAAGGACTTGCCACCTATGGTCGGTGTGAGGATGGTGGACCACAAGACCTGGGCCTACATGGGGGTCATGGTCCAATCCCATCAGTACATACTGCAAGGACAGTGGCACGGGATGGGGGGGTGGCCGCCAGAGCTTTGGCCATGTGACCTACCCTGTAAACACTAGAGATACTTTGGCACACACTCAAGGGGGCCCAGATTAGTGGGCAGTGTGGATACCTGAGGTATGGCGCATCCTCCTAGTAGCACACACTGCTCAATTTAGGCAAAACTGTTTTACAAAAAAAAAAGAAACTTTTCAAAATAATTTTCTACATATGTTCAGAAAGATATACTGTAAAGTTACTAGTAGCTAAACCAAAATGCCTGGTGTAGTTACTAAACTACTGTTATACAATGGTTATTACAGCGCAAACATATACTTAATTACAGTATGCAAATCTTTCATGGTAGTGTAAGAGAAGCCTACCCAGTCAGAATAGTGATACCAGAATAGCTCATGTAAAGAGAGCGCTAGTCTGAATAGCGCTGTCACGAATAGCAAAAAGGGATTGACAGCACTTGCAGTAAGTGCTCCCCAGGTCACTGTCCATGATGCTGCCACAGGGCAAGGGCAGCAGAATTCTGGAAGCTGGCTGAGCTGCTACCCTAGCATGGAGTGCTGATGCAAAAAGCAGCTCTGCAGGGCGATAGTGGAGACTAGGGTTCTAATCCTGATCTCCCTAGATTGGCCTCTATTGAAACTTAATTTTATTTACAAGGGTCCATGGAAAAAGTATTCCATGGCTCCACAATTTTCTTCTTGTCCTGTGATCCACTCCCCCCCCCCCCAGTTAGGATCTATTAGTCAGGGGGGTGGGGGGGTGGAGCTCACCACAAATCATACAGTGGTGGCATTTTGACCAGCGCAGTTCTTGCCTGCACTGTTTTCAGTGGCACTGTTCTGACCTAGTGCCTAAGAGAAGAGTTAGTGTTTGTAAACAGATCCAGCACTGGTAATTGTGGTACTGTGTGAGGTTTGCATGATAAAATGTGTACCTTTACACAATTGTTTGTGCTGACTGGAGGTATGGAGATTAGAAGTAACATACACTGAATTGCCTGTTAAACTGCTCAGATAGAAGACTAAAGTAAACAATTTACTTCTTTCTTTTAGAAACAGAGTGAGTGCATGGGCCAAATATAAATCACCTTACCAAGATCAAGACTGGGAGAACTACAGGATGCTTAGGAACAAGCTGTCTCCCTTACAAGAAATGCAAAAAGGACTATATGCCAATTATTGAGAAGCACAAAGCAACTCCTCAAAAATCAATTGGCTAGAAGTCAGTCTTATCCTGGGTAAGGACTATGCCCCCAACATCTCCCACCTGATGCACAGTGGCAACTTGTTTAAAACTACACATACTATTTACAAATAATTCATATACCTGAACTTACCATTCCCATCCAACTTATAGAGACCTCTTCTGCCTACCTTATAAGCAGCGGAAATGCCTCCCTCATTCTCCTTTCAAGACATTTCCCCTGTCGAAGTACTACAGATGCTCTACAAACTGGATATCGTGAAAATTGTCAGCTCTGACAGAAGAGACCCTAAAGTTTTAAAACTTTTCTGACCAACTACAGTGGCATGCCCAACAGCATTCCTTTTCAGCCTCTTCTTCTGATCTGGTCTGATGCCACAAATCTGGAAATGAGCAATAAATATTGTACTACTTAAATCTGGTCTTCCATCTGACCCAGTTACCAGCTTATATCAGTATTATCGGTCTTGAATAAGCTTATAGATAAATCAGTGCATAGCCAAATGCTGATCCACTATTTAGAAAACAGCTGACACTACAATTCACATTAAACATTCTGTTAAACCAGTTGACAGCCAGTTTGCAATGAGGTGTTGAAGCGTTGCATAGGAAAGCTCCTAATTATATATGGTTGTTAGCTGGCCTTTGCTGAACTTTGAATGAGCTACCTAGATATACTTTCAATTGAAAGCAACCTTCTTCGGCTGAGAGGAAAACAAAAAGTCTATATGGCAATTCATTGCAGTCACATAAACATAACAGGTTTTAATTGAACTGCACTGTACTTGTAGGTGAGCAATTTGGTTTCAGGTCCCAACATTCCACTCTGCTGAAGGTCACAAGTAGCCTTCTAGAAGAAATATTCTTCTGTTTGTCAAGAGCAGGTGCGAGTTGTGGGAGTGGGTGTCGCAGAGAGCGAGGGACTGTTTTCTTTGTTTCAGGTACTTTAAAAAAAAAGGAACATTGCAAAATGATTTCTTTCTTTACAGGTGTAAGAAAACAAATGTCCAGTGTTCCCCATGACTTTGGGGGGGATATTGGCCACACTGGGGTGCACTCCCACTGTGGCAGACAAAGGGGCTGGGGCAGGGGCAGGAACATGCTAACATGGTTGGCTTCCAAACACCATGGAGGCACACTGGGGTGGGCTCCCAGTGTGCCACACAGTCTTGGGGGGGTATTAAACATGCCGACAAGGGGATTGGGCACCACCAAAGTTGGCTTTCTAGGGATTGTGAGAGGTGAATGATGCAAGCCACCGCCATGTTTATTGAAATATTTCACCAGACAAGGCACATAGGGGAGGTGTGTCATCTGTGCCGCTGCATGATGAGGTTGTCTCTGATTGCAGCAGCAAGTCTGTTTCAAGTTGGTGGCACGCATAAAACTTGTGTCACTGCTAGCATGCTCACTAATTGGAGAATGAGGGACACACCTTCTAAAGTGTGCCCTGCATTCACCAAAACTGACACACTTCTGCATTTCTCCTACTATCATCTCCTACTGCCACAAAATGTTGCTTACGCATGTGCAAGACAACATAAAAAACACACAGGTAGTCTAGGACCAAGATTTGAACAAAAGCTCCTTTTCCCTCCAGTGCTGTTGTTTCTGCCCTCCGAGCCACAGCAGCTGCTCAGCAAACCACCACCCAGCAGAGGTCTTATCCTCTGCATCACTGCCTCACAGCCATAAACTACAGGTACGAAACCGATCCTTCACCATTTTGTCCTTGCGGTATTTTGTACCCTATAGCTATTTTCCCCTATGCTCTTTCTGCCATGCAGTTTTGACCGCAGCATTATTACCACAACATATTGACCTCGTACCTCCTTAAGCAAACCCTCCTTCCAACCCTCAAATATGTGAGCAAGATCTAAAGATCAGCTAATTCCTCTGTTCTTTGTAAAATCACAACTACCTTAAACACCATGTGTGAATTTGTGCCTGGATGCAGTAGGCTAGCCCATTACTGCACATTATGTAACCAGCTAGGACTGTTTACATGAGACACAAGACAGAAACACAATTGGAACTGGCAGGTGTCCACTACAACAGTAAACATAGCCTGTATCCTACCTATTTGTGTGACCTACTGACTAGAACTTACTTGGTTTACCAGCTGAGGTCTAATATGAAGGATATACTGTATATCACATACTCAGGATCAATGAACCAGTTGGATGGAAATGCTTTCTCAGTTGTCACTCCAAATAGATGAACCCAGATCAGAGATACTTTTTAAAACTCAAGGAACATTGTGAAATTTAAGAGCTATGTTCAAGCCCCTCTAAACACCCTGTTTGAATCATTAACCTCAAGTCCTGGCCTCAATGCTATCTTGCACTATTGCCTCCTCTTTCCTCTATCTACTTCCCATAACAGAATTCTAAATGTGCCTACCCACCCTCGGTCTTCACATAACAATGATTTTTCATGGAATGTCTAAATGTAACCCTTCACCCCTGCCTTTTTAGCAAAATGACAGGTGGAATACTGTTGAAGCTGACAGCAGTACCTGGTGGGGACTGGGTTCGGGGAGGATGAGGTTACTCGGCACAGGGGGACCTAGGTTTGGCTACTCTGAACAGGGGCACCCAAGTAAATCCAAACACAGGAAGCAATAACTGTAATGCCCAGAACCAGGAATGGGATTCTTCAGTGTTGCTTTTATTCACATCCAAGCTGAACAAACAAAGCATAGACGGGCCCCCATGGGGCTACATTTCTTGGTAATGCAGATTAGAGACTACAGAACACTTTATCACCATTTCCAGCTCTCAGGCTCTAAACCCACCAGGCACACAGCCTGGACTTGCACGCAGCTTTGGGTACACAGCCTGACTTGTACACTACTTGGGTTTTCCCCACTGACCCGGCTCCCTCGCCGACCACTTGATCCACGGTCCATTTGAGGAATGAACCAATTATCCTGTTGTGGCTCCCCAAACCACACTAGAGTCTTCAACTCCTAGAGAGAATTTTCCTTACAATCCCACATCTGGGTAATTCCCTCATCACTGGCCAAGTGCCTAAGACAAAGTAGAAATCCACAGAAGAAATCTGTAGAGTTGGACCTGGTCACTAAAGATGGGGGGCCACCCACCTCCAGCTCCCACAGCCCATACCCAGCCATTTCTCTGGAAACTGCACAATTCCTTTACTGAACTTTCAAATGTAGATTCTGGGTAGGTGTCTGTCACATCTTCTCTACATATTATTTGCATCCCAACAAACTCTGGACTTAAACCTACTTTTAACTTGCTTAGCCCATTACTCTAGGCTTCACAATATTTTAGTAGTTCAATCCCTACATTGTCACACAAGTCCCAGGGTGAAAAACATAGGCCCTTTTAGCAAGAGCAGACACTCACCCTCATGTTGCAGGTGCCCCACAGGCGACTCACAAATCTTCTTGTTCTCCCAAATAAACACTGGAACACATAGGCAGCTTTTCCTTCACAAGCAGAACTAGGAGGTTGCCCCAGGAACCTGCAGGGAAACATTTCCTGCCCCCCTGAAGGGATGGGGCCCTGACACTTGAAAACAGCGGTCTCCACCACTTCAATGATCTTCTGTGTCTCTCTTTAAGGTGGAGACACACACCCTATTTACTTAAAAGTAGCCCTCTGTCAGGGCTGAGGCTCCTAGAGCCTTCACTGAGCTGCTTTCTCAGCAAGCTCCCTACTTCACACACACTCACTGAAGACTGAACTGAAGACTGACTTCAAAACCTCCCAATGTTCTAACTAACTCCCTCTGCCGCAGATTCCAATGTGGCTCATGCAGCTGCGATAGTTCTATTGGTGATGTCATCCCTCAGTCTCAGTTGAGACTGAGAACAGAGTGAGACAGTGTGAAACCCATTTAACTGGAGTTTCACAAGCTGCCTTCCCTGCCTACCACTAGGTCTTACTGGGATTCTAGTAAACCTGGATAACAAGGGGGTTACATAAACAACACCAACCAAATCTACTTGAGTATAATTACTGTGAATATTAGCTATGTACAGTACTTGGTGAATATGACTTTACATCTAGATACTGTAATTTTATACACTTTGTAACTATTCAACTCTGCTGTTTTTTTGTTGTTAATATTTTTTTGTTTGTTTTTTTCGAAGGAAAGTGTACATATACAGATATATGTCAGCAATGTAAGGTAAACATAACAAAAGGCAAACATAACATGAGTACTTTACAACACAAGTACTGTACAGTAGGAATACCTTACAACTATAAAACTTTACATAGTCAGGGTTCACATTATCTTAATATATCAGACCCCTGTGCTGCCTAGGAAGTTATAAGGCAAGAGTGTAGCTCCTGTGGGGCCTGATAGAAACCTGTACCCCAGATCTACTAGGAATCTATTGAAAGCTTAAGGAGAAAGGAAAGAGCCACAAGATGTTACTTACAGTTCTCAGGGTAGCTAGGGTGTGACCCTTTTGGGGCAGGTGTATTTGTAGATCAGATTCTTTCAAGGCTTCATCCTGACCCTGCACGTTAATCTTCTGAAGCTGGGGCACCCATGGCTTCTAATACTGTGAGAAGATCATAAACAAGAACACACAAAGTATCTAGAATTTATTAAGAAACAGAACAACACAGAAAACCATGGTTAGTTAAACTGATTGCCTGGGAATAGCTGAGACTGGTGAGTGGGTTATGATGGAGGGGAATGGGGTGCGGGAGGGCTGGCTTTCACTACTCTAATCCTACCATGGATCTACTGTGAGTTTTGGAGCACTGTGTAAGGAGAAAATCAGTGCCTGGTCCAGGAGGGTGGGGGGCGTAATAGGCCTTTTCTATTTAACCTACACCTGTAGGTGGACATATGAATGCCATTTATGGGGCCCAGCATTTATAATAGGGAATCATTTCATTAAGTCTTGAGTGGGAAATCCTATCCAACTTGGCTATTGAAGTAAGGGATGCAAGGATCTCATTGATGGCAGGAGTAGTGGTGGATTTCCAATTGCATAGTAGCGCTTTTTTGACCTGCATGGTCAGCATAGATAACATCCTGAACTCTGGGTAGCTCGGGGGGGGCGTGTTAGGTGTTATACCCAAAAGAAGGACTATAGGAGAGGGAGGGAGGGATCTGTTTCCTAAGAATCTTAGTCCCAACTGCACAAATTTCTTTCCATAGAGAAGAAAGTCTGGAACAGGACTATCAGATATGCAGGAGGTCCCCCAACCCCCCCATCAGCTAGGCATCTCCAACATCTATTATCGGGATCTATATGTGCTTCATAAAGAAACATAGGGGTTCCATACCAGGAGTGGAATATTTTATTTTGTATTAATCTGCTGCGGGGGTCTTTGATAGAAGAATGTGCATTACTCCAGGCCTAGCACCACTGTTCTTCAGTGATGTTGCTACCTAGCATCTTTTCCCATCTGTCCCTTGCATCTGCCATTGGCTGGGTACTGTATTTCTAATCTTAAAGTAGATTTTACCTGCTAGGCCTCTCGGGGTTGCAAGCCATTTTTCGAGATCTGAGCCTGCTGCTTGGGTCAGAGGAGAGTGGAGGAGAGGATTGACTGCTTGCCTTATCTGCATATAGCACGACAACTCATTTTCTGGGAGACCCATCTATCTTGGACAGCCTGGTAGGTGGCAATGGTCCCTGTTCCTGGGTGCAGTATGTCTTGTAGATGAAGAATCCCTTTCTCCATCTAGTGGTTCCATTTTATTAGTTTTTTGTCTACCTGAACACTAGGGTTGTTCCATGGGGGGAGTAGGGTGAAGGGATGGGGTACATCTTGTTTTCTTATGTGTCCAATAGCAGTTCTTGATAGACAAGGGTATGGTGGGGTGAGCAGATAGGTGCTTTCCAAAAGGGACAGAGGATAGAGGTGGCAGTGCCACTCTTGCCATTGCTCTTTCCATGTGAACCCATTGTGGAGATTGAGGTGAGCAAACAGTAAACCACTGTAGGGTTGGTGCAGACTGGAAGGCGTATTTGTAGCCCTCCATCCAGGGAAGGTTCCAACCACTGAGCTTCCAGTGTGAGTGGAGCTTGTTGTGGCTGAAATGGGGCTTTCTGTCCTCCCAAAGGTAGTCCCCAATTAGTGCATCTATTTTCCTGAACCAGGTTTATTTATGGGATTAGGGATATGAATAAAGAGATAAAAGAATTTTGGGACCAAAACCATTTTTATGGCTGCTATCTTACCCGCCAATGAAAGATTTAACAGTTTCCATCTATCAAACTTGGCCTTGCACACTTGCAAGAGTGGCTGGAGGTTCTTGTCCCACACTCTGTCATACTGGTATGTTATTTTTATACCCAGGTATGTTATTCTCTTACCTGCCCAGTGCTGGCCCAATGTTTGGACGATACTTTCCTGACAGTGGGGGGGCGGGTCAAGCCTAGGATTTCAGGCTTTGCCTGATTCACCCTGAGGCATGAGAGCCTAGCAAAGGAGCCCAATAAGGATACGACTGGCATTAAAGATTGGTGTAAACTGGCCACTGGTATGAGAATATCATCAACGTACATTAGCGTGAAGTATTCTCTGGATCCCAGCTGTATCTCCTTTATTTCCTCATGTGGATGGATGGCTGCCACTAGGGGTTCAACTGCAAGAACAAGTAATAGTGCAGGGGCATCCTTACCTGGTACCTCTTTGAGCTGGAAGGAGGGAGATAGAAGTTGGTTTGTGGGAATTCTAGCTGTGGGATCTGTATATACAACCAGTACCCATGCTCGATTTTTTGCCCCAATGCCCAGGTGAATAAGTACCACAAGCAGGTACTGTAGTCCTATTCCAGGGAACCAGGGGATAAGTCCTTTTATAGGTACATTAGGAAGTGCAGAAAGACAAAGGGAGAGATAGTGAGGCTGAATAAAGGGGACGGTGGGTGGGCAGAGAGGAACAGTGAAAAAGCAGGGATACCGAACGAATACTTCTGCTCAGTATTCACAAAAGAAGGGGGGGTACCTAATCCAATCAATAGAAGCGCTCTGGATAAGGGGTTGCTATCAGTCCTTTCACAGAAGAAAGGGTTCTGAAAAACCTCCTAAAACTGAATGTGGACAAGGCAATAAGGCCTGACAGGATTCACTCCAGAATTCTAAAAGAGTTAAGGGGAGAACTAGTGACACCACTGACTAGCCTTTTTAACAAATCATGGGAGGATGGTGTGGCACCTGAGGACTGGAAAAGGGCGGATGTGATTCCCCTTCACAAAAGTGGAAGCAAGACACAGACAGGAAACTAATGACCTGTAAGTTTGACCTCAGTGGTAGGGAAAATGATAGAATCACCTCTGAAAGAAATAATTGTTGAGTACCTAGAGGCCAGTGGGGCACAGAACCCAAGGCAGCATGTATTCACAGTGGGTAGGTCATATCAGACGAATCTAATCAATTTCTTTGACTGGGTGACCAAAATAGTAGACCAGGGAGGGGCTGTGGACATGGCCTACCTAGACTTTAGCAAGGCATTTGACACAGTCCCATGCAAAAGATTAATAAACATTAATAAATAAATTAATAAACAAATTAGCCAGCCTGGGAATGGGTCCTAGGGTGGTAGCCTGTGTAAAACATTGGCTGGACAACAGGACACAGAAGGTAATAGTAAACGGAGTCCACTCTTAAGAAAGGGGGATTACTAGTGGGGTACTGCAGGGTCCTTATTAATTACTTTATAGGTGACATTGCAGAGGGACTGGAAGGAAAGGTATGCTTCTTTGCAGATGACACAAAGATCTGCAACAGGACTGATACACATGAGGGGGTGGAAAGGATGAGAAGGGACTTGGCAAGGTTGGAGGAATGGTCAGAAGTATGGCAGCTTGGATTCAATGCAAAGAAGTGTAAAGTAATGCACCTGGGAAACAAAAACCCAGGGGAAGAGTACACAGTTGGGGGGGGGTTATTAACAACAAAAGAAATAGAAAGGGAGCTGTGGGTAATCAATCAGATGACCTAAAGGTTAGTAAGCAATGCGAGAAGGCAGTAGGGATGGCTGGGGGGATACTGGTATGTATAGGGGAGAGACATCACCAGTAGAAAGCAGGAAGTTGTTATCCTTCTGTACAGACAGTTGGTGAGAACCCATCTGGAGTACTGCATCCAGTTCTGGAGACCCCATATCCACAAGAACATAGACAGGATGGAGACAGTCCAGAGAAGGGCAACTAAAATGTTGCAGGGTCTGCAAAAGAAGCCATATGAGGAGAGACTAAAGAAGCTTAATATGTATACACTTGAGGAAAGGGGGCGGGGACATGATAGAAACTTTTAAGTACCTCAAGGGAATCAACAAAGTCCAAGACGGTAGCATCTTTTGGCCTTCATGAGGAGGTTGTGGGGTCAAAAACAGAGGGGGAATTCAATAATGCATAGGACAGACATAAGGCAATTCTTGTAGGGGTAGGAAGAAATAGGTTGTTGGTTAACTAGAATCGGCAGCTTATCCAGTAGGTAGGGGAAATGGGCAGACTAGTTGGCCCAAGCAGTCTTCATCTGCCATCAAAGTCTATGCTTCTATGAAATCCACTGCAATGGCCACTGTAAGTGTGTGAAGTTCTCTGGCTCTGTACATTAGGTTAAAGAGGGATCTGATATGGTCAGCACTGAACCTCCCTGGTATGAAGCCAACCTGGGAGGGGTGAATTAAGGCCATAAGTAGGGGATTGAGTCTGTTGGCCAACACCTTTGTGTATATTTTACTATCTGCGTTTATAAGTGAACTGTGTCACTAACTGGATGCCAGGGTAGGGTCTTTGCCCTTTTGTGGAATTACGATGATAATGGCTTCCTGCACAGACTTAATCAGCAAGCCAGATCTCTCTGCCTCTGAGAAAACCTGTGCTAATGTTGGTACAACCTGTTGGGCCAGAGTCTGGTAGAAGTCTACTGGGAATCAATCCATCCATCCCGGTGATTTACCTACTTAAAGGGATAGTAGCACCTTTGTCGCATCTTCTGGTGTAATGGGGGACTCTAGGCCTAGACTCTGCTGGGGGTTTAGTTTGGGAAGTGGTAGTGTGTCCAGAAAGGCTTAAATCCTTGGTGTGGGTTCAGTGTGGAAGGAAGTATATAACTGTGTATAGAATTCCAGCATGATATCATTTATCTGCTATGGGTTTGTTGTTATGTCCCCTCAGGAGTTTTTCAGCCCTGGGATGTGTCTGAAAACGTGTTGTTTCTGGAGCTGATAGGCCAGCATCTTCCCTCCTTTTTTGCCCACTCCCAAAACCTATGCCTTAACCTAAGAACAGCATTTTCTGCCTTCCTGCTTATTAGGTCATTTATTTCAAAATAAATTCCCAGAACTTTTTTCTACAGCGGGGAGCGGGGATACAGTGTTTCAGCAACTTGTAGTTCTGTTTCAAGCCACTGAAGGTGTTGCTCCTTCTCCCTTTTATGCCTAGCAGGATAGCCCATGATCTGCCCTCTTATGGTGGCCACGAAGGCCTCCCATGTCACCTCCGGTGAGGTATCCTGCACAGGGTTTTCTTGAAACAACATGGAGGCCTCCTTGTGTGCCCAGGGGATAAAATCGGAGTCCCTCAGAAGCGTAGGGTCCAGTCTCCAGCTGGAGAAGTGTTTGGTTTTGAGGCTCCATGTTAGATAAAGCTGCACAGGGGCATAGTCAGAGATGACCATGGGCAGAGTGGTGGAATTCTGTGTACAGTGGGTCAGTGGAGGCTATGTGAGCCAGAGTTCTAACCTGCTGAATGACTTGTGTACCTCTGAGTGGTAAGTGTAGTCCCTCTCACGGGGGTGGAACATGCGCCATGTGTCTACTAAATCACAGTCAGTCATCAGCTGCTGCAATACCCACCTGGCCCTAATGTGGAATTCTTTCCCTGTTACACTTCTATCTATCAGGGGACAGAGTGAGATTAAAATCCCCATCTAGCAAGAGGAGGCAGTGGGGAGGGACAGTGGAGTCAATTGCACTGGTGATGGTATGAAAGAAGCTAGAGTCATCTTGGTTAAGGCATATATATTACCCAGGGCTAATGGCCTCACAGGGGTTTTGAAGATTGCTAGTACCCATCTGCCTAGTGGGATCGGAGTCGTGGAAAGGTATGGTCCAGGGGAGATTCTTGTGCAGGCGAATGACCACTCCACAGCTCCTAGTGGGGACCCCTGCATGAGCATTCTGACCTGCCCAGTCCTTGACTAGAAATGCATGATCATTTTTGGTAAATTTGTTTCTTGCAAGAAAGCTATTTGGGTCCTCATCTTTTGTAGGAAAGAAAGTATTTTCTTTCTTTTGATGGGGGCATTGAGACCCCTGACATTCCATGCATGGCATATCAGATCATCCCTAGTCAGTTTTTTGGGAGCAGGGAATGAATCTGTTTTCTAGTATATAACACTGTGATGAGGATCCTTTGCTTTCTTGTGAGAGTGATTTTGTACTGTCAAACCACTCTAACTGTAAAGGTACATTCTGAAGTCTATGTGTTTGGAGGTAATGCCACCTGCCCCTTACATATCACTTCCTTGTACCATCTACCACTTGTGAGTCAGCTCTAAGAAACATGCAAACATCAGATAGTAGTGCACTCAATGCAGTAGCTAACCAATAATAACAATATACAATTGCCCTTGCAGGTTTCTTTGAGGCGAACCTCAGGTTACTGACCAAAGGTGACGGGCACCCTGCTGCCAACCTGGTTCTCCTGGGGGGGGTGAGGGGTGAGATTTTGGGCCTCTTTCCCTGTAGAAACAACCAGCAAAGGGCTGTGCACCTCAAGACGATAAAGCAAAGACTGTGTGGGGTTACTCCAGTATTTCTACCGGGGGGGGGGGGAGTACCTGTTGGCCTTGTGTGGCCATCTAGTCACTCCTAATTCTAGAGCTATTTGTGTTAGCCTGGGTGCCAGCCACATGATGCTAATCACTTGCTACAGTAAGTTGTTAGGTAGGAGGCAGTAACAAATCTTCTTTTGTTAGGGGAGCCCTTGGCATCCAAAGTGCACCATCAGTGTTGGGTAGTTCTGGTTTTGGGGGCACCAAGGGGACCCCAGCCCTTCAGATAACTCTATTTTGGACATATTTTATGTCCATAAGTTTGCTCAAAATGTCCAAAAATATAACCTCTGGAGTCATTGACGTCCATTAACATTTCCCTTGTTTAAAGCTGACGTCCATTTTTCATGGTGTGGACGTCAGGTCTTTATGTTTTTTTTTTAAATCCTGTGGAGAGTTGCCAGTTGCCATTTTTTTTTTTGCTTTAGTTTCCAAATCCCGGCTTCCCTGCCTTACAAATTGTCTGCCACATTCAATTTGCTATTTACGAGGTGAGTCTTTTGTCTGGGTTTTTGATAAAGCTGAACACAAGGGGGAGAGCAGGAAGGACATGGAAAAGCAACTTCGACTGCGAGTGTGTGTCCTGAATGAGATACTCAAGACCGAGCAGGGATTACGTGGGAAAACTGAAGTTCGTTATGTGTGCGTATGTCATCGCCATGAATGTGGGTGCTCATCTCCCTCCCAGGACAGGGGCTGCCACCAGGGTAAACACAAGAAATAATCAGGTTAATTGGGTAGCATGCATGCTACATGCGAGTTAAAGCAGTTAACCAGTGCTTCATTACACAGTAGTAGACGTGTGTTGTTCTGCTAGCTGCCTTTGCTACAGTGCATGTTTGCCCATGGACACTGAAGCCTGACAAAAATAATAGTTATATTGGATGGCTGAGCAACTTATGAAAAACAAATGAGTGCCCCGCTGCCGCGGCGCCGCCGTGTGCCTGTTGCTTTTTCTATTGGTATGGCAGCAGTAGCATTTGTTGTTGACATTCCTTTCCGCACGCTATGATACGGGATCCTGGCAGACTTCTGGGTAGTTATGCTGCTGGCTTTGTTAGACAGCCCGGTGTTTATAACTTTCAGCAGTTCCTGATTTTGGTAATTTTGTTATGCACTGTTATCTCTAGTTTCTGAGGCAGGAGGTTGAGATCTGTGCACCGCGGTGTTGTAAAGGCTTGAGCAAAGACTTCTGTGTCGGGTGAAACAGAAGCCTATCCTGCATGGGCTGTAAACACCCCAGGGCTAAATCCTGCAGAGGGAAGTGGGGTAAACTTGAGGGTTAAATCCTGCAAGAGAGATTTAAACAGTGAGAAAAATCTTGTAGGAGTGGAAGCTGTAAACACTACGGGCTAAATCCTGCACACTGATGTAATACCAAGGGGCTAAATAAGTACTGCAACGTGTGTAAACAATGGGGCCCTGGAAAGTTCTGCAAGGGATCTGTAGGTGGCACACAGCTTAATCTCACAATGGGCGCACTCTGGTTAGATCAAGCAAAGAGGTGGTGGTAAACACTAGCGCTGAATCCTGCAAGCAGACCTCTTAATTGTCACTGATTTTCAGGGATGTCTCTGATTTTGTCTCACAATTTTCCTCTGTCCCTCATAAAATTTGTATTTTTGTGACAGAACAGTGGGGCTTAAAATCAAAAATAATGTTGAACATTAAAGTTATAGACTTGGTCTTCTTTAGAAAATGCATCTTAACATACATCCTTTTATTCTATCAGCTTTCTGAGTGAATAGTACCAATATCTAAGATGTGTCCCTGATTTTGAGTCTTTGTCCCTGATTTTTTAAGCCTTGTCCCTGATTCATGAGGCAAGAGGTTGAGAGGTATGCCTGCAAGGTGTTGTAAATATAGGGAATGAAATCCTTCAAGGGTGTGTAAACTTTGTTGCACTAAATTCTACATGCAGCAAGGGGGAGATGCCTTGTGACTGCATGAGAAAGGGGGCAGGGGTTGCCATGCAACTGCTGAAGAAGGATGTCCATAGAGTATAGCGTCCCTCACAAAGTGCAGGTACAAGCTCAGTAATTCTAAAGGGTGCCATTAAAGAGTGCCTGATAGTGCTGGGGGGGAGGGGACTATGATTAGAAGCACAGCACAGCCACAGGTGGTCACATTGAGGAATAGGGCTAGGAAGGAATGGGGTACAAACACATTCTGTCTGCAAATAATTTATTGTGTATGTTTTTCTTTCCTAATATTAAGAAACAAATTTATGTGGATGTAGCATGCATTACAGAGAGGTCAATGAGTTGACTAAAAAATATAGGGCTTGTAATATTTTGACTGCCAAAATTTGTCGACTGGAATTATTTTGACTTCCAAAAAGTTGACAGCTGGTGTATTTTGACTCCAGTAAAACTGAAATGACTTTCAAATTTCAACCCATGGAAGTATTTGACTTCCACTCAAAAAAAATTATCTGAAGCCTGGGAGACCCTTCAGGTATCTTTACTAATCAGACTGAAGGAAGTTCTTAATGAGAAGACTGTCTTGATGCAGTGCAGAAATGCTGCCAGCAGTGTGCCTCATCAGCCTATAGAGGTATTCTGAGGGGGAGTATGGAAGGAAGCATGAATCAGGAGGGGGTTGCGAGCAATGCCGCCACCTATATTAGTCACATAACAATTAGTGATTATTATGGGGGGGTGCTACTCTCACCTTGGAATGAGAAAAGTGTATAGAATGAGTCCTTCTTCAATGGTAATGCATCAGAGCCTTCTGGTATCATGGAGGTAAGGTCCATATCGTCTGGAGGGTCAAGGTAGTCTGAGTCCAGTGGAGAAAATCTGTTTTTGGAAAAGTATGGACTGGTGACAGGCAGCTGGTTTTCCTCCGTGTGGTGACTGATCCATGGTGAACTCCTCAACATTGCTCTTTTGACCATGTGGATAGCTGACTTTCGGGCATAAGAGCTGATTTCAGCTCTTGTGCCTATGTTCTGCTACATTTGCAGTATTTCCCCTGAGTTAGGCATATGGGCCCTGTCTTCTCTTGGTTGAATTCTGATATCTAGTGGTGTCCTTACAGCATTTACCCTACTTTGCAGCCACATCTGGTTGATGTAATCAATCAGTGCAGCTGGTGTATCAAAGTTCAGTGGGTTGCCATTAACTATAACCCACATGGTCACTGGATATCTAAGCGAGAAAGGGATTCCCAAGGTATGCAGAAGTTGCTGAGCCTCCGTGTACCCTTCCTCCTGTTGGAAAGTTCTTTGGAATAATCTTGAAAGCCCATTAGCTGATGACCCCTCCATTCTAGATTGCCCAACTCCCTAGCCCTGGACTGGATAGCCTCCTTCTCTGCGAAGTTGAGAAAGCCAGCTAGGATGGGCCTCAATCTCTCGCCAGGTTAGGGCCTTGGTTGAAGGGATATGTGGGTCCTTTCTATGGTAAATCAAGCGTCTGGCAGCAACTGAAGAATGCGTGGTAACTCCACATGTACAAAACAATAACACTGCCTTGCTCAGATCCCTCTGATACTCCTAGAAGCCGCAAGATATTACGGCGGCTGCTATTCACCAGAACATCCACTTTAGTTTGCAGAGCTTGTTTTGTTTGGGATTGGTCTCTGACTGTTGCAGCAAGCTCCACAAGTGCTGTTTCCTGTGTGGTGGTTTTCCGTTCGACATGGAAAATGTGGACATTCATTTGGTGCAATGTTAGGGTGGTATTGTTAGAGGCGATTGTCACCTCTGCCATCTGTTGCATTAGGGCAACAAACAAACATTTGTTTTACAAAGGCTGCATCCATTAGCTTCCTGGAGGCTGCATCCATACTATGTTTAAATGTAGCAGCCATGCGGTCTGTGTCTGCCATGCGGTCTTCGGCTGCTCCAAGGTACTGTAGGTAGCTTACTTGTAGTTGTTTCTTCTCCCCTCTGTGCAAGAGTTTAGTATCAACAGATGCAGGAAGGCAAGAGAAGTTTGAGATTATAGTGTTTACTGTTGAAGGAGGTCTGCTGCAGAGCAGAAAATAAAATTAATACCCTAGGTAGTTCTCTCCAGAGATCTAAGGTGACCATCTTAGATCGCGGTTAACTCTGCTGCTTTGTTGTCCACCCAGAGCCATATTGGATACTAGGTAAGTCACCTAAATTTGGAGTTTGCAGATCCTAAATACATAAAAAATCTATAATTTAGTTATTTTCAAATCAACTTATGATTTTTTTAAATAAACCATAATTATATGGCAGGTATCCATTATAAGCCAATCAAAACAGTACAATCACATTTTATGCACAAACCACAGTAAGTTATCCACATTTTACACATGCCCACAGTAGGATATCCACATTTCTGACATGCCCACAGTAATTTATCCATTTAGTTCACCAAAAAAGTAGAACATAGAGAATAGTGGATGGTCAGCTATGCAGAACCAATGTGTTCTGCCACAGAGCGGTTCAAATTCCTAGTGAACTTAAGACCGAAGCTTGAGAGGTCCATGAGAATCTGAATCCCGAGGTGGCAGAACACACTGGTTCTGCATAAAGATGGTCATCCGCTATTTTTATAGTTTATGGTGTCCCCAAAATACATTTCTTCCTGGTTTGAGCAGTTATTTTATTTTTTTAATGAACAAAGTCTCTGCCATCCAAGTTTTATTCCTGTGGTTACAGCTGGTTGCTAGGGTGAGGTTTATGGTTGCTAGGGGCCAGATATCCCCATGTATTTCTCACATACTCCTATTGGCTGAGACTCAGGTTTGGCAGTGGTTTTCAAAAAAAAGAAAATGAAGGCTGTGTTTCTCACTTAGCGAGAGGTCAGGTAGGAACCAAGTCTTTTTTTAATAAGTACAGTAACCCTTCACTATAATGAACCTCACTATAGTGAATTCTTGGCTATAGTGAATGGTCTGTTTGGCTCCCGTCCCAGTTTGCTGTTGGTCTCTCAGCCCCATCCCCAGCTGCCACTCAAGACATTCTTTCACTCTTCTCACACTTACAAGAAAGAGCAAACTTACTGCCAAATGAAAAATTGCACTAAATAAGAAATGGAGTGGAGCTGTGGAGTGGTTGAAGCCACCAGAGACATTAGTACCAAGCGAGGAGAGCGTGGGAGGCATAATATAGTTGAAACTGCTGTAGCAGTTTGGATGATTTTGGCTGGGCAGGGAACGGTCCCAATGTAGGGGGAAAATAAGTCACTGGCTACCAGGATGCAGCCAGAGCAGCTGTCTGTGCAAATCTTTTAATTTTTTAAATAAAAGTCATGAGAGAACTAAGAAAGAACTAAGCAGGTGTCAGACAGATGCATTGAAGAGGAGCGAGAAGGGCGAGAAGTACAGCATGAAATGGCAACACTGTTTGTTTTTAGGAGGAATTAATTTTATTTACTGTATTTATTTTGTTTTAAAATGGTTGCTGTCTATTAAAATGTGTAATGGTTAGCACTCTGGACTTTGAATCCAGTGATCCGAGTCCGTCTTTCGGATGAGACATTAAACCGAGGTCCCATCTGCCTGGATTGGTGGTAGTTCAAGTGGATTTTAAAGATCCCATGGCACTTATCGAAAAGAGTAGGGGAATTCCCCCTGGTGTCCAAATTTCCCTCGTTCGCTAAAAATACCACAAACAGCGTAATCTGGTTCAAGGTCAGTTGGCATTCATCTGTATCCCCCTCCCCCGGGTAGTGCCTGAAAATAGGCAGGATTTGTCTAGTGCACTTACCTGATCAACAAAAGCTAAATAAATAAATAAATAACAAATAAATAAAATCCTTTTTTTAAAAAAATAAAATACAAGAGAGAAGGACTTCCGGTTGCATCACCAACCTGCATGGTGGCTTGAACTCCAGGCTCTGTGCCCAAGACAATCATCACCCCTGAAACAACCTACAACCTTTGGCAAATATCTATCAAAACATCAATGCCAAAGGGGAACAGGCACAGAGGATGCTCACAAACTGAAAAACTCATTGAGATGGAGCCAGAGGGAGATGGATTACGATCGGAGGCCTCAGACTCTGAGCTATCCCAGGCCTCAGCCAATTTTAACTAGCAAGAATCCATATCTCAAACCCATGGTAATATCCACGCTCCTAGAAAGTAGGAAAAATTAGACACAATATATACTGAACTACTAAGCTTTTGGGCAGAAATGAAGCAATTAAATGGAGAACTTAGAAAAGACGTGGAGCTGCTCGAACTGAGAGTAGATAACTCAGAAAGGCAAATCACTGTAGTGGAGAACAGAACTAATAACTTGGAACAGGTCATGCAAGCTATACAAGACAAATTACAATTCAGTGCCAATTACACAATTACAAATTCAGTGCCAGCAGGAAGATTCAGAAAACCGAGTGCACAGAAAATATATCAGGGTCTATGGTGTACAGGAAGGAGCAGAAGGTCAGAACATTTCAGATTTCTTATCTGTGGTGCTCCATACAGCCCTTGAGCTCTCCGATGACATGGAGTTAGAATTTGAGAGGGTACAGAGGGCACTTGGCTTGAAACCAAATAAACCAGATGCTCGCTTCCACTCCATTATAGCTTGTTTCCTGAAATTTGCCACAAAGGAGCAAGTTCTACTTACAGCATAGAGAAAGCAAAAAATATTTTATGGGCAAGACCGAATTGATATAGATGATGACTATGCTCCAGATACCCTCCAGGCCTGCAGAGAATACCTGCCCTTCTTTGCTCCCCTTCAGGAACACAAAATCAAATTTACCACTCCTTACCCTTCTCGGATGATTAGTCAATTTCCTGAAGACAAGAAAGAGTTTGAGACTGCAGAGGAAGTCAGGAACGAGATCCTGCATCACGGCATTCATATTCGGGAAAGATCAGCAGACCAACCTAATATGCAGAGAGCTGAGAGATGGTGTGATGAGGTACAAACTAGAAATAAAAGATCGGAGCCAAAGAACTTCTCTAATGCACTGGTCAAACCTTGGCTACATTTCGCCACACAGTGGCAAATACCTGAAAGCACTCTGGATCTCCAGCAGCAATTTAGCTGAACTTTGCTCTGCCAACAGGTTTGTGTTTGTCTTTGACTGCATTTGTTTAGGAGAAGGAGGCCTTGTATGGGACTTTTACATCTCCTAGACACTTCGTTTAGGCCTGACCACACTGAAGAGGGTTGAACTTAACTAAAACCTTTATGTACTGTAAGCCTTTTCTGTGCAGCATCTAGCATGAAGATTCGTTTTCAGGACTGGGGTGAGCCCATTTCTCTCTCTACACAACTTTTGCATTTTTCTATGCCTCCCTCCTTCCCCATTGTACTCCCTGGATTTAATCTTTCTCCAGAATCACATTATACAGACCCTAACTGTGAACCAATCCTACAGTAAACTTATACTGGTCTCAACTTAAAGTAGGATAGGATAGCATTACCCTGTCAGCTTCCTACACTTTTTCAGGAGAAGCTAAACAGCTGAGTTGCACATAGTTGGAGGTTTCTAGAAGGTTTATGCTCACTGGAGGATATGGCCCCTCAGTAATGGAAGCAGCTTTGACCTACAGTATAATATATTTTCCAATTTAACAGAGATTAGACCTCCTGGACTCTTTATAATTGCTGCATGTAATAGCACACCCCTCCATCCTGAATCCCTTCCAAGCAGGACAATTTGTATACCTGAGTTTTTCTCTCTTAAATGTTGAGTTTATATGCTGTCTTATGCTCCACAGCCATGCTTGGGAACAAACTGACACATTTACTCCAACCTTTCCCCTTTTTTCTTTAATTGCCTTGGGTCTCCTTAGTAACATTTTTCTGTCTGGACTAAATGTGAAAGGAACCTGCCCCAACGAGCCCAATATTATTTGTCCAAATTTTGGGGGCAACAGTAGCCCCTGGGAGGCCCGACTGGTTTTACTAGCCAGTTTACCTCCCCCCCAGTGGTTGATGTAGTTACTGCATCTGGTGGAGGAGAAATTGTAGTTCTCCTACTACCCATGGCAGCCAATACATTTTCTGTAAATACTTGAACTGCAGTTTAGCAGTTTGTTCACGGGACAGCCCAGTTGGCAGTCTGGTACCTGTTCCCTCCTTTTAATTGGCTGGAGCGTTTAGTTCCAATATTATTATTACTACTCCTCTCTCTCTCATACTGAGGTTGGAGAGTTTATTTCATGTTCATTTTATTCAAAAAAGTATCTATGGACACGACAAGAGCTTTATAATTTGACAGATAGTGTGGTGGGAAACCCATCATGTGGGCTTCTGGAGATCATTTATTGATAAGCGAGGAGTTGTGTTTTGGGTAGGGTACCTGGAGACGTGGGGGAATAGGAGAGGGATGTGGTCTAGGGTCTGGGGGAATTCAGGGGACCGAATTCAGGACCGCTCCATTTTAAAACACCTTAAAAATGGATAGGACCTCTCTGATACTTTCCTTAAATATTAATGGGATTCATTCCCCGATCAAGAGGTACCGTCTGCATCAGTTTTTGAGATGTGAGAGGCCTGAGGTACTTGCTTTGCAGGAGACTCATCTGTCTCAAGCAGTGCACTCCAAACTACAAAATATGAATTATGCCCTCTTAGCCTCTGCATCCAATAGTTTGGGGAGAAAGCGGAGTGTTGCATTATTAATAGCTAAAACAGCAAACTGGGTGGAGATAGAGAGATGTGAGGATACCGAAGGCCGATACACCATAATTACTGGCCTTCTCTACAATAGGGAGGTAACTCTGTCTTTTTTCATGTTTTCCCCCTGGCTCACCAAAATCAGTAGCTCAAATGTTCTTAGCTGATCTCTTATCAATACACTGGGGTCAACTATTAATGGGAGGAGATCTGAATATTACTGTAAATCCTCTTCTTGATGTCTCCAGGTGCCTCGATCATAGGGCCAACCCATTACAAAAATACTTTTAGCTTACTATGTCAAAGCTGGGATTTATTGATGTATGGAGGCATGCCTTCCCTACTGTGAAAAGTTTTACACATGTCTCTTCCAGAACAGAAGTTGCTGCCAGAGTAGATTATATCTACACAACTATTGAACTTTATGATCTAGAGTCTGATATCTGGTATAGCCACCACCGCTGTCGGATCACTCCCTGGTATGTATGAGGGTATCCTTGGGCAATATTTATAAAGTTAATCATCGGCATCTGAATGTGCAACATCTTCGTGATCTGGAATTTAAACAGGAAATTTTAGATCTGATACCAGACATACTAAGGGATAACCAGAATCAAGAGACCTCATCCAGAATTCTCTGGGATACAATTAAAGTAGTTCTAAAGGGCTTGATTATTAAAATTTCAACAAAAAGGAAAAGGGATAGGGACGGGAAATATAGTGAGCATCAAACTGAGCTCCAAACCCTCCAAATGATGCTGAATCAGGAAGACGTCTCTGTTAAATCCATTCTTCTTTGAGTGTGGCAACAGATATAAAAGTGCCTGGACCAGAAAGTGGAACAACAACTATTTTTTCTCAAGCATTATCATTATGAGGGTGGGCCCAAAGGAAGCACCAAGTTAGGCTGACAGTAAACCTGTCGACCTCCCGCTCAGCGGTGGCACAATACCGATGCAGGTATTGTGCCGCCCTAGCCCCCAATGTTTTCTGTTGGGGGCTGACCTCCCCACACCCCCCATGTTGGGAGCTCTTCCCCCTGCACTCCCCAGACTTTAGGATTCTGAACTCCAGGTTGGAGTTGGTCCTGGAAGGGGACAGGACACTTGGGGAAAGCGAAACACGGACAAGGACCATTACAGCGACTGTCACTGTAGTAGTCATTTTCCATGTTTCACCATCAGGGTGTTGGGCAAAAGGATGCCACCAAGCCTAGAGGGGCAAGAAAGCTGGCCAGAAAACTCTAAGAACAAAAAGCTAGAACAGCATTCTCCTCCTTATATGATCCAAGCACTAAGACCTTGTACACCCAGCCCTCCAAGATTAGACTAATCTTGACTGATTTTACCAGAACTTATATACCCAAGATAGATCCCCCTCTTCAGCTGAGATTTTAGATTACTTAAGCTCTCTCACCCTACCCCTCCTTACTAATCAACAGGTGCAGGCAATAAATAGACCCATTACTAGACTTGAAGTTGATCGTGTTATATCAGGAGCAAAAGCTTTAAAGGCCCTTGGACCGACAGCTACCCTGCCGAATTTTACAAGGTTTACAGGGACACATTGATCCCCATTCTCCTCTGGACCTTGCAAGCAATCCAACAGGGAGAGGACCCTTCCCCCTCTTGGCACTATGCCACAATCGCAGTTGTCCCAAAACCATTTAAAGATCCAAAACAGGCTGCATCTTATAGGCCTATATCCATGTTAAATTTTGACTATAGGATCTATATGTCCATATTGGCTCATAGATTAGAAGATTTGGTCCCCATCCTGATAGATCCAGATAAAGTAGGTTTTGTCAAGAGGCATCAGGCCCATGATGCTATCAGATGTACCTTTCTACTAATTGAATATGCTACAGCCTGTCAAATCCCCTTTGTCACACTAGGCCTTGATGCAGAAAAAGCTTTTGACATGGTCGCCTGGTCTTTTTTATGTGTGACCCTGTCTCATTTTGGCTTCCTGGGGGAACTTATCCAACAACTCCAAAAAATGTATCACTACCCTATAGCCTATGTGAGGCTAGATGGAGCTTTATCAGGCCTTAACACACTTTCATGAGGCACCAGACAGGGCTGCCCTCTCTCCCCTTGTTGTTAATACTATACCTGGAACCTCCTGCGGCAGCAATCTGACAGATGTGGCAGGTGGAGGGTATCCCCATTGTGGGTAGAGAATTTAAACTGTCTTTATTTGCAGATGACATACTGCTCACCATTACTAGCCCTCCCCCAGACAATCCTGGAGGTCTAGAAACAACTTAAGAGGTTTGCAGCCTTGGTGGGTTATAAGATTAATGAACAAAAAAACAGAAGCCCTTTATAATTTTTAACCTACACCCAAATTAAAATTAGCATATCCTCTGAAATGGAATAAAGTCACAATGAGATATCTTGGGGTGAAACTAGCTACCAATTTGGAAGTTATAGTAAATTATGAACCACTTACCCCACAGCTAGCAATAGATATGGCTAGATGGTCTCATTCCCCCCAAGTTGTTTTAATCACATAGAGTCCATAAAACAAAATGTCCTACCCTGTATATTGTTTTTTTACAGAACCTCTCTCAGCCCCCAACCAGTTTTTATTTCACAGCCTGGGATTGATTAATTTCTAGATATATTTGGGCTGGACAACACCACAAGTTAGATACACAGTTCTGCCAGCCTCTTGGGGGGCTGCAATCTTCTCTGCTTTCAGAACTACTTTAAGGCTGCACAGCTCTGTGTCCTAACTGGCTGGCTTCATCCACAGTACACTGCATACTGGAAGCAAATAGAGATGGTATACAATGATTTGGGGAGCCTCCTGGGGTCTATTTTTGCTAACCCCCTGACTTGCAGTCCCCTAAGTAAATATTCCCCCTATGCGAGAGAACCCTTGAGGGTTTGGCTTTGGATGCTGACCCATTATTTTACCCCGCAAAAATTACTCTACATGTGGGCAATAGCTTATGACAAGTCCTTCCCTCCTAGTGTGCTGGGTGGCAGGGCACAGGCCTGGTGGGCTAAAAGTCTATGATAGATACATCAAGTAGTGGGAGCCACATGATTGGTCCTGTTCACAGTTCTGCGGGGGTCATATGACCTATTGGGTACTGAATTCCATTGGTATATGCAGCCGAGGTCTTATCTTTTGCTGCATGAGAACCAATCGGCAGACCTAGCTGAAAAAAACCCTACAATGGTCCAGCTAATGATACATTATACTAGTGGGATACAGTCTTCCCATGAAATTAGTGCCTCTTACAAAGCATTTAATGAAAGATTCGATAACTCCACAGAAAAGTTGCGGCTGACCTGGATCAAAGAGATACAAGTAGATATCCCGGTTCCAGCCTGGGAGGGGTCGTCGGGTCCAGCCATTAGAGTAGTCCAAGCCCCATACTGGACAGAATACATTTGGAAACTGTGATCCCATTACTTTAGGACTCCTCTGGTGACCTACAAATATGGTGGGAATCCAACGGGAAGTTGTTGGAGAGGGTGTGGGACTTGTCATGTGGGACAAACCCATGTATTATGGTCATGTCCCCTCCTACAGGGTTTTTGGAGGGCAGTGATCAGGAAAATTCAGGAGATATATGAGTTAGTAGCCCTGGATGAACCTATGTTTCTCCTGACATTCTCTCTCCCACAGGGGCTGAAGGTTAACCCAGTTACTCGTAAGCAGTCTACCTTGATGGTGGCAGCTGCCCATAAAGTGGTCACATATCTGTGGTTGACCCCAAGGAACTCCACCAAACTGTCTTGAGTGGGAATTGCTCTGGAAACTTACTCCCTGGAACATCTTTCAGCCAGCCTTCTGGATAAAAAAGAATCTTTTAAACACAGATGGAGAAAATGGGTCATTCATCAATTAACACATTACCCCGAGTTTGTACCCTGATGTAAGGCATGATCCCTAAGGTTTTTCTATGGTGTATGTACCTGTTCTCCCTTTTTTAATTTCTTTATTCTTCTTCTTGTACCCTTGCTGTCTTTAGCCAGAATGTATTACAAGACATCCACTCGCTTATAAGTTCTGTATGTAACTACTTTGAGGGGGCTAGCTTATGGCTAATCACTATCTGATAAAATTGAAATGTATGAAATGTCATATGCTGTCATGTTTCTATAAATAAAAAAAATAAATAAATAAATACAAGAGAGAACTAAGGGAGAACTAAGTGAGCATCACAGAGACGCATTGAAGAACAGTGAGAAGAGTGAGAAGTACAGCATGAAATGGCAACACAGTTCATTTTTTGGAGGCATTTATTTTATTTACTGCATTTGTTTAATTTACTTTATTATAAAATGGTTGCTGTCACTGTAACGTAATGGTTTGTTTGTAACTATCCTACCCCTGTGCACATAACATTGAGCAACCTTCCATGCGCCAACCGGCATGTCCAGTATTAGCGTCCCTTGCTGTAACAAACGAGAAGCTATAATGAACGGTGGACATGGCTCCCAAAGCATTCGCTATAGTGAGTGACTGTAATTGTATAAATATGGTTGATCCTGCATTTAATTTTTTGTATAGAAGTATATATCTGATTGATCCAGCCTATTTTGTTTTGTACTTGCTTTTTGCTCCTTCCTGGGTGGCCCTCTATCTAGCTGACCCCCCATCTCTGTCCTGCACTCGCAGCACAGCTCCTTTCCTCCTACATGGCTTACCCCCAGTGGAGGGAAAGTGGGGATCCCTCAACCCTCCGAACACGGATCCGTTCAGGAGATGCCTGCCATTCACAAGAGTGGCACCTGCGGGGGGTTGGCATCATCCAGCTGCACCCAGGGTTTTTCTCCTCCTCTTTTACTCCCTCCCACCCCTCCCAGAGGTGGAGCAATGTGGGTGCTTGCAATGGCCAAGCTGTGTGCATTTCCACCCACAGCACACCATCTGACTACTCTGTCCCATCCCTTACATACAGGACCCAGGCACTCCAGCACCCAGTCGCGGCTTAAGTGTCAGAAATGAGTGATCTCTGTGTCACTTCCTCCCCAGGAGAGGAAAGCTGTCCTCTGGACGCTCGATCCTCTCCCACCCCGACTGACCCCCGGCAGCCCGCTTGCACTGCGAACACAGGTCGCCAGCGTGGCAGGAAGTAAGGCATGAAGCCTCAGCCTTCCACGCCACTGGGCTGGTGATCCAGCCTATATTTAATTGCATCTGTTTGATCCTGCATCTGCATGGTTACGTGGCTGTCTGTTCCATTGCTGCCTCCCTTGATCTGATTGATCCTGCAGTTTCAGTTGTTGTTCTTCCTGTGCATGGCAACTCAGCTAGAATGCTGTTGCACCACAGAAGGGTTGAACAGCATTCCATGCTCATTGAGCTGCGGTACAACAGCATTTTAGCTGATATAAAAATCAAGGTAGAACAATGTTCCACCGTACACTATAAAGGCATGTTTCACGTTAACTGCCATAGAGCTTTTAAAATCTTTCTTTTATGAAATATCAATGAAGAACCAGTTTCTGTGGTTGATTAAATGCCTTGGCCATCAGCCTCAACATCTAATCACCCACATCAGCACATTATTCCTTCATACACTCAGGTTAAGTGAATGTTATAACTTAAATAATCCATACAGTTCTATTGCACAAACATTAAAAGTTCTTAGTGTTATAGTTTCTATAGTAACATTACCTGTATACATGTAGACTGTTATTTTAAAAGAAATTGAATGCTGAAGCAAAATAAAACATTATTTTTAAAGGAGTGTCTAAGAGGATAATTTCTCTTGGATGGAGTAAAGGACAGTAGTGTGATACAAAAACATCCAGAATGGGAATTATCGCTACACAGTGTCTATCAGAATAAGGCAGTTATTCCAATGGAACACGTTTCTTTTTAAGGTTGCTTAGCAGAGCTAAAAGCAGACTTCTTATTTGTGGTCTTCTATGCATGGTTAATATTGGAAAAGGCAAACTTTGCCATTTTGGCTACCCCAAGGGAAAAAGTTAGAAGGCTGCTAACTTTGGCACAGTTGTAATGTAATGCTATAGATTATGTAGGGATCTATAGCACTGCATTACAGGAAGGACTATTTCTTTGTGTTCTCTATTTGTTCCTCCAGCCTGGCACAATCCTAATGGGATTGACACACACTCAGCTGCTGAGCAGCTAAATCAATTTGGTTCCATGTCATAACCACGAAACAGCAAAGGCGATTTCCTAATCGGTGAGTGCATATCACTGAAAACATCATAGGTGAATGTGCACAACAGTGGATCGTCAATCAGCGAGGGTCCACAATACACTACTACACTTAATATTTTATGCAGGATCAATGCCCCTGCACACCCCAGTATTTTATAACCAACTCCAGGTTGGGCCTGACACTGGAGGAGTGGACAAACTCCATAGGTGAACGGGGACATGGAACTGGGAGACTGGGGAACAACCACAAAAAATAAAATCCTCAGTCCTCAGTCCCCCCCCCAAAAAAATGTAACATACCTGGCCAGCACAAACTCTGTACCTTCCCAACTGCAGGTAGCCACCCTCACCACTATATCAGATGGCCAGCTCCAAAACTGGTTGGCAAGCTCTGACCCCTATATCCACTTTGTGTCCCTCCCTCTTCTGGTTGCACTCCTACTCCCTCACTATATTTACCTTCCCCCATAGCTGTAACCCACCCTCACCATCCTCTGCCACAAGTCCACATAGGAGGTGCTGTAAATAAGTCACTTGAAAGAGAGTAACTCATTTGCAGCTGCCCATATGACGGGTTACCAGTCAGTTTCCAGATGCACCAGAATCTAAAGTTGTATGTTCATATCCTGAGTGCACCCAGATACAGTGCTGCTCCTTACTTTTCCTGATACTCATTTTTTCCACAAAGGTTTTTGTCCTTCCTAGCAAACCTAGGCAGCTATCAGCCCTGTTCCTTTGCTTAGTAGTCTCTTATTCTTACTTTCTCTGGTCTGTGAGCCAAGTTAGCACTTGGATTTCTCACAGCGGTGGGGTGGAAGGGGTACACTTCACCTTGACAGCCATATCCAGAGTAGCTCAGGGACCAGATTGCTATGGCAGACCACCGATACATTGGCAGGCTTCACAAAGCCCAGGCACTTAGCTTTTCTGTTTTCTCACCTGTTCTCCATGCTGGAGTGCACATGCAGAAGTGAGCACTCATGGAGGCATGCACACTAATAGAAGTCCCACAGCTCCCTCCCATTCTGTGCTAACCTGCAGAACCACACTGCCACCAAGCCTCCACCTGGTGGCAGTTTTTCAGTGGGAATGGCATGCCCCCGGGATGAGGAGAGCAGTCTGTTGGATGCTTATCCTCTCCCTCCCCATCCACCCCTCAGCAACCTCAGATCTTTCCAATTCTCGGGCACCAGTCTGGTAGGCAGTAGTCCTACCACCATGCCACTGGGCTAACTCTCTTCCCACTTGATACTCTTTTAATAAATATACCTGATACTAGTGGTATTGTTCCTTCCTGACCCAATCTTCTTTTATGAAATATCAAAGTTACTAGTGGTAGTCCTTCCCTCACTCAATCCCCTAACATAGAAATATAGAGACATAGAATTTGTAGTCAGATAAGGACCGGTTGGCTTGCCTAGTCTGCCCATTATTTCCTGTGTATAGAATCACTGCAGATCCTAAGTGATCTCTGGCAGATTTATCAGCCCCCCTCTATTTCCCTAAGATTCCCTTATGCCTATCCCATGCATTCTTGGACCCTATCACTGGTTTCACTCCAACCACCTCCTCTGGAAGACTGTTCCAGGAATCCACAACTCTTTCTTTGAAGAAGTACTTCCTCATATCTCTCCTGAATCTACCCCCTCACATTTCTTATTGCTCCTCCTTATTCTTAAGCACCCTTTTTCCCCTGAAAAATACTTCTCTACTGTATCTTATTTACAGCTGTAAGGGATTTAAAGGTCTCTATCATATCCCTACCTTCCTTCCTCTCTTCCAGGGTGTACATATTTCCTTAAGTCTCTCCTCTTAGGACTTCTGATCCAGACCATGCACCATTTTAGTTGGCCTCTTCTGAACCACCTTTACTCTATGTCCTTCCAGAGATATGGGCTCCAGAACATGACACAGTACTCTAGGTTGGGTCTTACTAGCGATCTATACAGAGGCAATACCACCTCATGCTTTCTGCTGGTGATACCCTCCTTATGCACCCCAAGATATCACAAGCCCTCACAACTGCCTTGTCACACTGCTTGGCCACCTTTAGATCATCTGATATGGTTGCCCCTCCAGCTTGGTGGTCATCAGTACAATTCCTAATATTTTGTACTCTTCCCCTGGGTTTCTGTGCCCCAAATGCATTATTTTGCATGTTTTCACATTGAAACTCAGCTGTCATACCCTTGACCATTCCTTGAGTTTTATAGATTTCTGCTCATCTGTCCCCTTCCCCAGAGTGTCCACCCTATTGCAGATTTTGGCGTCATCCACAAAGAGTCACATCTTCTATTCCTTGTCCTCTGCAATGCCACTTATAAAGACATTTAAGAGGACCAGTCCCAATGCTAATCACTGATGCACCCCACTAGTCACCCTCCCTTCCTATGAGTGAGCTCCATTTACCACCACCCTCTGCCACCAATCCACTTACCAATTTCTTACCCAGTTTACCACCTTTGGGCCCACTCTTAAGCTGCCCAGCTTGCTTACTAATCTCCTATGTGAAATGGTGTTGAAAGCCTTACTGAAATGTAGGTAGGCCATATCCACCACTCTGCCCTGATCTAGTTCCTTGGTCACCCAGTCAAAGAAATCTATCAGATCGGTTTGACATGACCCCTTCCCCCCCACCAATAATGCTTACTTTTTTGGATCTGCTGGGTCAGCTGGATTCAAGATAGTCCACAATGCTTTCCTTCAGCAGTGACTCCACTAAACAGTCACTCTCTGGTGGTCTAGTGGCCTACTCACCTCCTGATGCCATCATCTGATGACCAGCCCCATCCTCCACCCCCTAACCTGAGATGGCAGTCAATACTCGTCTTTCATTCATTCCAAGTGCTGGCCATGGTTTTATTCATGCGAGTTAGTCACTTGTGTTATAGAAGTAACCACCGATATTATACTTGCGTGTGTGCAATATTGATACAGTTACTGATATATCTGTAATGCTAGTGAGTTTCATGAATGAGAAGATGGTCAGTAGTGGAGTTGAGCAGAGAGTGAGTGCTGGCCACTGTATCCCAACAAGGTGGAGGGGCTGAGCAAAAGATGATGGCACCAGGAGAAGAGTGAGTCACTAGACTACTAGGGAGGATTTGTTTAATAACATAGTATAGGGTGAGGGAGATGGGTAACACTAGAATAAGGGATATTTCTTAAAAGTTGACTGTCTGAGGGAGTGGTACCACTGGTACCAGGGATATTTAATAAACGAAGATCGGGTGAGATAGGGTGTACCACTGGCATCAGGGATTAAACTTTACAATAACTGTGGCAAGCATCAGGCTCAGGGTGGGAAGGGTTACCAAACACCTCTCTGTGGAAAGACTCTATGCACAAAGTACAAAGCCATGTAGGCATATTGCATTTTGGTCCCTTTTATGCTTTATGTGATCATAATAACTGGGTATCATTTTTTCCCCATAAGGAACCAGGATATACTTCACCATTATAACCTGCGGGTAGGTAGCACACTCGCCTCTGAGGCCGGGAGATCAGAGGGCTGTGGGTTCAGTTCCCACATCTGGCACTTGGGTTAATATCCCAGTACTGACACTGTAGTGCAGCATGAGAGGGGTGCTGCACTTCTGAGGTGCCGTCTTTTGGATGAGACTTTTAAACCGAGGTCCCATCTGCCTGGATTGGTGGTAGTTCAGGTGGATGCTAAAGATCCCATGGCACTTATCGAAAAGAGTAGGGGAATTTCCCTGGTGTCCTGGCTAAATTTCCCTCATTCACTAAAGATACCACCAACAGCTTAATCTGGTTCAAGGTCAGTTGGCATTCATCTGTATCCCCCTCCCCCGGGTCATGCCTGAAAATAGGCAGGATTTGTCTAGTGCACTTACCCGGTCAACAAAAGCTAAATAAATAAATAACGATGAACACGCACCAGGTTTCCCTTCTGTGTATGTGCCAGCCTCCGCTCTGCCCTTCTTCACCACAAGCCCTTTCTCCTCAACGCTTGTCACATCGCCACTTGGAGTCGTTGGTAAGTTAACTAAAAAAAAAGTAACTGGGGAAAAATACTTTTAAACGGGGCTACCTGAAAAATGAAAAAAGAAGAGAAACGTTTTCTTTCTTCAGGCACTTCTGATCATGGACCACACTGAAACTGGAGCAGACAGCAGCTTCAGAGAGAGAGAGAGAGAGAGATGTATTTTTATTTTATAGAATTGCTGTGGTGAAAAAAATAATACTCACAATTATATAAAATAAAACATGGGGTGGTGTGTTTAACTTGAGATTTTACACACAGTCTCGGTGCTGGATGCTTAAATAAAAACCCTCAAGCTTCGCTCTCGGGATTTTTGTGGCATCCAACACCTCGGGTGTGTGTAAAATCTCATTAAACATACCACCCCATGCATTATTTTATATGTAAGAATGCTGACATTTGAATGTGTCAGCCAGGAACAAAAGTCCTAATCCACATTAGATGTGCTAGCCCCCTTTTCTTCTGGGTGCCTTTTGCCAGCGTGGGACTGTGTTGTGCTATGTTTCTGCACTTTGCATGAGGCTGCTACATCCCTATATTCATTCATGCAGTGCATGCAAGATAGAAGCACTGTGCATGTATGAATATAACTTTGGAACAGCAGTGTTCTAATTAGTACACAGTGCTATCCTCTGCATGGTGCTATCAGACACTACTTCTACATACATACATTTTGAATGGTAACTGAAAATAATCAACTATTATGCCAATTAGTCTGATGGTGCACATTTTGCAACTTATCCTTTATATATAATTGAATTTCATATGTTCTAATGCCAATGCCTTGACTGGCACACCTGTTGATTCAGCCAACCGTCTGTTGTGTAATGTTCAAGGTATTTCCTATACTCTCTTTGGCTACTGTTTATATATAATAGTTTCTGTTTTGTTAACATTTACATACAAATTGACAAAACAGAACATACACATGCAATTACAGTACATTACTGAACTGGAAACTAACCGTCTTTTGACAGGTGATTATCAGTTTCCAGTTCAGCAAAGAAATTACTGTACTTTATTATGTCAGCTTTGTTAGGAAGATGTACTGTAAATGAGAACTTGTTTTACCTAATTGAAATGGTTATGCACAGTATGTGTCTGAGCATGTGTGTTGGTGGGTTGATCATTTGACATCTTGCAGGGAAATAACAGTTGTGTTCCTTTAATGGATCTTTATATAACAGCTAGGCACTTATTGCTACATACTAAATTCTTTACAAGAGCTACTCAGCTGCTGAAAGGGATTTTAGTCTTGTAGAAAACTGTTCTAGAGCCTTTCATCATACCTCAATTGGAGACAGTATAGTTAACCTAGTGATTACAAGACAGAGCTGTGAAGCTGAAGACTTCTGAATACAATTACCATTTTCATTTCCAGTATACAGAGCATTTCATGTGGGCATCTCAAAGCCCTTTATAATCAATACACAATTCTGTCCTGAACTACTACTACTACCTCCTGTATGAGCTTGAGCAAGTCAATTAACCTTTGTGTCCCTCTCTCCCTCCCTCCCTTCCTGCCTGCCTGCCTTCCTTCCTTGTCCCCATGAGCTTTCCAAAACCTCCCTCAGTTTCTCAGTTAATCTCTGTGTGTACTTCACTCCTATGGGCTATTGTTTGTCATGACAACCTCCTGAAGCAAACACAGCATTGTTGTTTACTGCTGCCCATCCATTGTCTTTTATAGTATATTGGTACCTTTCCACAACAGTCAAGTATGACTTCAATTTACTTGGATTTCACTATGCCCTGGTCACACACCATGTCATTGAGCCCTGCCAGTCTGACTTACATATGCATGGCACACAGCATGGACAGCACTGCACCACTCATGATCTTAGTGAAAGAAAATTTTTAATACAGTTAGAGCAGGTGGCCACTGCCAAAGATATCACTGATTGCTGATTCTTGTAGTTACCACTGAATGCTGAAACTGACAAGAAAAAAGAAGTGATTGTTGCTGCTCAAAGGAAAAGTGCAGCATGCAGGCATTCTTTATTGTTCTACCCTAGTAGTGACATACTCAAGAATGTGCAACAATTTGACGTCACTACTAGGGTACAGCAACTCTGGGAATTCAGTGAATTTCATTCATAATAGCCCTTAACCATATACTATATGCACTGTACGAACATACGAACATACAAAACTGGCAGCAGATACAAGCCATATGCTCTATCAAGTCTGCTTGAGTGTGCAACTAACAATCCCTTATTCTGCAGCTTCCCCTTCCTCCCCTATCTCCCCACATTGACCCTCCCCTTCACTTTGTCCTATCACCTTTTAAAACTCCAACTGACTTGCAGAATACCACCTCTTTGGGCAGCGCATTTCATCTAGATACCACCCTTTCCTTGAAATGCTCTCCAAAGTGCATGACTCTGCACTTCTTGACATTGAACACCAGCTGCCATGTGTCTGACCAGCATTCAAGTTTAATCAGATTCCCTTCAGTCCATGCCACCCTACTGTGCCATCCACCACTACTCCAAACTAGGTGTCATCCACAAATAGACTTGTCTGGTTCTTTATGCCATGTGAGATGTGGGCGATGAAAATGCTGAACAGCACTGGGCCCAGTACCAATCCCTGCAGTACTCCACTTGTTACAGCCCTTGGAGTTGAGAGTTCCCCTCCCACCACCACCACCCTCTGTTGTCTTCCTTGCAACCAGTTTTAGATCCAGTTAACCTTCTTTCCCTCTGTTCCTAGGTATCCTACTTTGCTAATCAGCCTCCCACGTGGCACTGAATCAAAAGCCTTGCTGAAGTCCAGATAAAGAACATCAACCACATGGTCCTTATCAGTTCTCTAGTCATCCAGTCATAATAGTCCACTACATTGGTCTGGCAGGATCCGCCCATGGCAAAGCCATGTTGCTTACTGTCCTAGAGCCCATTTCCTTCCAGAAAGGTTACCAACCTCTCCATGAGGATCATCTCCATTAACTTCCCCACTATGGATGTCAGACTTACTGGTCTACAGTTGCTTGGTTTATTCTTGTGTCCACTTTTGTGGATGGGTACCACATGAGCCATCCACCAGTCATGTGGCATGCACCCTGTTTTCAGGTAAGTGCTGAACAAGTCCGCAAATGGCTCTGCCAAGACCTCCGCCAATTCCTTCAGAACCCAGGGTTGTATGCCATATGGTCCTGGCACTTTATCAACCCTTAGTGCCCTTAAACCCTTGAGTAATCTGCCCACTGTGATTTCCCCATCCATCACTTCCTCCGCCTATGCCTAACCTCCCTAACCTTGAGGCAGTGTCCTATCCTTCTCCTTAGTAAATACAGAAGTATTCATTTATTACTTTCTCCTGCTCTCACCCTTTCTCTGCCCATCCCCATCCTTCCTGATCCTTACTATTTGTTCCTTGCATATTCTCCTCTCTCTTATGTATCTGAATAAATCTTTCTCTTGACCTTGATGCCCTGTGCCAGCCTCAACTCTCTGGAAGCCTTGGCTACCCTTACTGTTCTGGTCAACTCCCTTGATTTCCTCAGGTACTCCTCCCTATCCTTTCCCTTCCTGGATCTCTTGAATCTCCTGAAGGCTGCCCTTTCACCAACACCTTTCTGCTTAGCCATCTTGGTTTCTTGGCCCTAGCCCTTTTACTTTGTATCTTGATACAGGACCTAGTGGCCTCCATGAGCTCTTGATAACTTCCCATTTCTGGTTAGCATCTATGTGTGGCTGGAATCTGGCTAGGTGCCCTGCCACTATTTCCCCCATCCTCCCAAAGTCAGCTTTCCTGAGGTCCAACACCATGGTCTCTGTTTCCACTGCTTCCTTGCCCATGGTGAGCAAGAACCACACTGTATGGTGGTCACTCCTTGCCAGTGGATCCTCCACCCCCAGCTCCATGACAAACTCTCCATTAGACAGCACAAGGTCCAGACTATTACCTAAATTGCTTTGCTCATTAACCATCTGTACTAAGAAGCTGCCCTGGAAAGCCTCCAGGAGGATTTGCCCCCTCGTACTCAAGGATGCTGGGGTGCTCTAATACACCTCTGGCTGATTGGAGTCTCCCACTATCACAGTGTTACCCTTCCTGCTGACCCTCCTTATCTGCTCTGCCAGTTCTCTGTCCAAGTTCTCTGCTTGAGATGGTGACCTATACACTACCCTCATCCTAAGTGTTCTGTTTTTGAATCCTGGAACTGCATCCATAACATCTCTGTTCCACACTCCTTCTGTTCTTCCCTGACACACCTTATCCCTCCCTCACATAAATCGCCACCCCACCCCCTTTCCCTTTCTCCCTATCTCTTCGGTACATCCTGTATCCTGGGATCACTAGTTCCCGGTCCTGGCATTGGGTGGCACATGTTTCAGTGATGACAGCTATGTCCACCTCCCCCTCTGTCATGAGAGCCTGTAACTCTACCGTTTGTTGCCCAGACTCCTTGCATTCAAGGAGACTACCCTCCAATATGTGCCCTTCCCCTCCTTCCCCCATGTCCATTGTTGTTATCAATACTGTAGGAGCACACCCCTGTCTCATCCTTACTAGTATGGGGAGTAAGCCCGTTTAGCTCCCTGAACTGGAAATCTTTTTTAATTTCCTCCCACTTGCATCCCCCATACCTAGTTCAAATCAACCTTGGTGGCTATGTATTCTCCCAGTCTCTGTTTTAGTACCCTAGAGCCCTCTCTGCTCAAGTGCAACCTGTCTTTGGCATACAGTGTGCTGGTATCCCAAGTTCTACCCCATCCCCCCACCAACCCTTACCCTTACCCCCCAATAGAAATAGCAATGGGTACCATGGCTATCACTCTCAGCCTACTCATGGTTACCTCTCTTGCTCTGCCCACATCCCATCCTTCCTGCCTCCACCCCTGAGACCGACCCCCACCACCCCACAGCAGCCAACCCCCACCCCCTGGACACCTCTATTTTCCACATCACCCACCTCCAACCAAATACCCCTCCCCCAGCACACCCTGGGACCACCCTTTGCTTGCCATAGCTACCCTCTGCACCCTACCCATCCTTGTACCCCCATTAGTAGGACCTCACACGGTACCTGACTAAGGCTCCTGGTCACCACACACTGCTCATCAGATTAATTGCTCTACTCCTTCTGCTCTCCGGAAACATACACCCCAACCCCAAGCCATTGTCAACTAGCCACCCCATACCGCACTGTAGTACGGGCCTCAGCATTGCATCCATGAATATTTGCAGCCTCCTAAAAAAATCCGCCTCTCTCCAGTGCTGGGCTGTACAACACCATCCTGATGTTATAGCACTAGTCGAGACCTGGCTCTCAAGAAAAACTCCCAACTCAGTTATCTCTCTCCCTGTCTACACTTTGTTCAGGGAAGACCGTATAGGCAAATGTGGTGGCGGATGTTCAGTCTTTATGTGTGACACACTTTTAGGTCATGCTCTTCCTGCCCCCAAGCTCGGTTTTAGTGCCCAAGCTCTCACCCTCAAGGTTACCCCTGGCCCAGCCAGAGGCCCTCTTTTTCTTACAGTCTCTTACATACCCCCGAGGGACCAGGGACCAGCTGTCCACTCCCTCATTGATTACCTCACCAGACTCCCACACAAGGCAGAGCAACTCATTCTAGGTGACCTTAATGTCAATTGGCTGAGTAGCACTGCCCCCCATATCAGGGACTCCTTCACTGCCCTAGATATGACCCAACTAGTTACCTCACCCACTAGATTTAACCAGTCAGACGGTTCCAGCACGCTCCTTGATGTAATTCTGTCAAACCGCTCCCATAAAATCAGGGATATTAATGGCTACCAGACTCTCTTAGTGACCACTCTCCTGTCCTTTGCCACTGGTCATCCCCCACACCAAAACCAGTATCCTAGGTCACCTCTTGCTGGCGCTTTCACCCCGGGGGTCTCAGAAAGCTAAAAACACACCTAGCCCAGCTTGTCTGGTCCCCAATCCTACTCACAATGGATACTGAGTCTGTCCTAGCCTATTTCTCCTGTGCCTTCAGCAAGGCCTGCAACCTTTTCGCCCACCTGACCAGAATCCATATCAAGAAACACAACATCTGATGGATCTCCCCATCCCTCATCCAAACACTGAAACAAAAAGATAATCTCTGGCATATTGCCATCGAGACAAGCAAACTGGCTGACAGACAAGCCTATAATGCAGCACGTAACAAGTTCACCTGGGCCATAAGGCAGGCTAAGGCCAGATATTATTAAGCCACCCTTGAATCCACTTGAGGCTCATCCCGTGCCTTCTGGGACAATATGAAAGAGCTCAATGGAAAGAACTGCACTCCCCCACCATCACTACTCTCCATAGATGGTACCATCACTATTGATCCTCCTCGCATAGCTGAGTGCCTCAATATGGCTTTCTCAGATCTAAGCTCTGTCCTCCCCAACTACTTTTTCGACCCTCTCCCTGCCTCCACCCCCACCTCAGGTCACCCCCCCCCCCTCTACTTGCATGCCATATCACCCATTGAAGCCAGGTCTCATCTGCAAAAACCCTTAGTTGGCAACAATCCCAGCTGTGATCCCCTGGATTCCAGGACTCTCTGATTAGTCTTAGATACTGTACTAGTCCCTCTCACCAACAACCTTTTAAACTGGTCACTGTGTCTTGGTCAATTTCCCAGTGCCTGGAAAATTGCAGAACTCACCCCTATCCATAAGAGTGGAGATAGAACCTCCCCTAACAATTTCAGGCCTATCTCCATTCTCCCCCTCTCTCCAAAGCACTAGAAAAAATAGAGGCCATTCAGCTCTCTGAGTATCTGGCCAAATACAACCTGCTATGTCCAGAACAACATGGATTCCACCCTGGACACAGCACCACTACAGCCCTCCTAGAGTTCTCCCAGCAACACCACTCTGCTCTCGACTCTGGTCATGTTGGGGATGCAATGTTCATTGACCTCTCCAAGGCCTTTGACACTGTCTGTTACCCCCTCCTGCTTGACTCCCTCCACCAACTTGGCTTCTCCCCAGGCCCACTGCCTTGGTTCACCAGTTACCTCTCTGCCAGATCTCAGCCCCTGAAGGTAAACGGCACCCTGTCCAATACCATTCCCGTTCGCTTCGGGGTCCTCAAGGGTTCCATCCTGGGCTCTGTTCTGTTCAGCCTATTTCTTAATACCCTCCCCAGCTCCTGCTCGGGCAATATGGTACTCTATGACAATGATGCAGTTCTCCTTGCCTCCCACCCTGATCCTGCATCCCTTCAGGAATCCCTGCAGCACACATTCAACCAAGCTGAAAAGTGGTTCCTTGACCACCGGCTGGTCATTAACCTCAAAAAAAATAAATCTATGCTTTTTTCGCATCACCAGAATAAGGCCAAAAATGCCCCCCTCTGCATTTTCCCTAGTAATGCTCACCCTCTCGAGTAAGTGTCATCCTACAAGTAACTGGGCATCACCTTCGACTCGGCTGTTACATTTCACACCCACATCAATACCCTGTTCTCAGCCATAAACTCTTGGATTGGTCTTCTCTATTTCCACAGAGATTGCCTCCCCCAAATCGCTCTCCAACTGTCAATCAACTCCTCTGTCCTGTCCCTGGTGGACTATGGCCTACCTATCTATGCTGCACCTGACAATACCGCCCACACCAGAATCCAGACCTCGATAAACAAGGCCTGCATGCTCCTGACTGGTGCATCCCTCCGCACCCATACTTGCCTGCTCTATTCCATCGCCAACCTGCTCACCTTGGAGGAGCACTTACGCTACCAAACCTGCTTACTTGCCAAAAAATCCCTACTAGGACTCCCCCCCCCAGGGGTCACCGCATCCCTGTAGCTTGCATCCCCATCTGTTGCCACCAGCAGTTCAGTTAAGGCCACCTTTCTGGTGCCCTATACAAAGACCTCCCTAGCTCAAAGGTCCTTCCACTACCGCGCCCCCACATGGTTCAACTCCTTCCCACTCTCTGTCACTAAGTCTACCAAAATTGGTCCCTTTAAAGTCACTCTCTATAATGACCACCTTGGTGCCCGAAGCTGTAGTTGCCCTCAATCAATCTAATGTTTGGGGTCCCTCTCTGTTTCTTGACCATAGCCTTGACAATGTCCGTTGGACTGCTCCCCCTCCTTTCTTTTTTTTTTTATACGAATGCTATTTACTGCATGTAACTTTATCCCATAAACCACTGTTATATTGTGTTCTTTTTGTTATCTGTATTGCACCTGTATGTTACCACTGTTGTATCTCACACTGTAACCATGTCTACCCTCCCTGTGATGAGGTGCCTTTGTAAATGAGTCCCTGACTCAAAGGTTGTAAATCCGACTTTCAAAATAAATAAATAAATAAATAAATAAAACCTGTACCCTTTTCTGTGACACCAGGTACAGAGCCAAGTGCTAAACTCCTCAATTCTTAGTTTCCTTGCTGCACTTGCTCTGGGCACTGGGAGCACTTCTGAGAATGCCACCAAACTCCCTGCTTCCTCACACTTCTCCAGCTCAAAGAACCTCTGCTACACCTCCTCGACCATGTTCCCTGCCAAATCATTTGTGCCCAAATGCACTACGATATGATGTCTCATTCTTCCCTTCCTTGCATACTTAAGAATAAACTGTCTTACTCTACCTGCTGTCATCCCTGACGTACACTCCACCCATATACAACTATGCTGTTCCCCTTTACTTTCCCACCTCACCACTTTTAGTATTGAGTCTCCCAGAACTAAGAACCTTCCACCTTCCTCATGTTTTAGCCCCAGCCCCCTACCATTTTCCTGACACCAGTTCTGAATCATTGCCCCAGCCTGCATATACCTGATGCCCCCACCTTGTTCCCTTTCCCTACCCCACCTTGTATCTCAACCTGCTGTGTTTCTTCTCTGACCTGACCCCCTCTCCTACTACTACACTCCCCTGCTTCAGCACTATCATTCTCTTTCCCTCTTAATCCTTGCTTTCTTTCCCCTTCCTCAGTGTTGAACCCCCTGCCCACCCTCCTAGCCATTTCACTCTTCCCATTAATCATCTTGTTTAAGTCTCCTCTGTCATCCATGCTGTTGCCCTCTGGGTTGTCAGTACCCCCCTTTCTTCCTCTCGTGTCCCCAAGTTCCTCCCCATCCTTATCCTCCTTTATAGCCTGCCCTAAGAACCTATTTTTTGTCTCCAGTACTCTACCATGAGCAAATTCTGACAGACTATTATGAGACTTCCATTTGCCACAGGCTCTTGGGCCATTACTGCCCCTATTCCCAATCCTCCTCCAGTCCCCTGGTTCTGTACCCCTAGTTACCTGAGGTGGTAGCGATACTGATCCATTTACCCTACCCTTCTTCCCTCCGCTTGATCTGGGATGCCTGTCAACCTCACTGCTCTGTGCCCCAGGTCCTGGGCTGTTCCCCCATATTGCCCATAACTCATTTCTTAGCTCTGCCCTTAACCAACTAATCTTGTTTCTAAGTTGCTCAAACTACCTGCACACCAAGCACCCCCAGCTCTCCATGCCACCCCTAAAAAGATAGCTACCCCACAGCCATTGCAGCCTACCACCCTCCCAATATCCCTGCTTGCCATTTAGTGCACCCCTGCCCCCACATTTGGGGGTTGCCTGCCCCATCCACTAGTCCCTTCCCACCTCTTAAGCATCCCCATGCTAGTTTGCAAATCAACCTCTGTATCCCCTGCAGTTACACACCTTTTTGTTTGTCTGCTTTTCTTATTGTACTTAATTACTGTCTTCCCCCTGAGAGTCACAGGGATGATGACGACCTGTTAGTGGATGCACCTGGTAATGCTATCAACCAATCCCACAGCAGCACCTCCCATATAAGTGTGGAGGATCCTGGGGAGGGAGGGATGGTGGGTTGGATCTACCCTGACTCTTGTGAGAGTCAATCAGCCACCCCCACACTAGTACACCTCAGCCCCTTCCCTGTGAACGATCCCACCACCACCAAGGACTCACAAAATGGCATTTGCTCCAATTAACACAGCTGTCCCTTTAACACCTGAAGTCCTTCTACTGCTCCTTCAACAACTGCTTCCCATAGTAAGAGCACCTCCATCAGGAAAAGCTTAAACTGCAGTGCCTGGAATCCCAGCAACCAATCCTTTCATTACAGGTCAGATAACATCTACTGCTAGGTACTGCTAAAGTAAATTAAAATTATACAGGTGAGGTATCCCCCAAGGCAAGAGTAATCCCTACACAATGCCCCCTAGTTCTTTAGTATAATTGCCAGAATTCCTGGTCACTATGTCATAACCACTGTTTATACTTCTGAGTCCACTAAATTAGGACAGAAATATGCAGAACTTCCCTCTGCATTGTCCCCTTCACTCCATTTTGTCCAAGATGTGCTCTCTGGTCCCTGCAAGCCTCTTGAGGTCGGGATACCTGGAAACTTGGGCTGAGCATTTGTGCCACTGCCCAATCCCTTCCCCAGTAGTGAAACATACAAAAAAAATGAAAATGGAACTTTAAATGACAGAAGTGACCCCACACTGCTACTACTACCTCACCGTGCACTTTGCACTACTCCATATGTCCCATGGTCAATAATCCACAGACCCTCCTTCCTCACCGGTTGCTCTGCTCCCTCTGTGTGTGTAAGGAAATGACACAAAATTTAAAGGACCTTTCCCCTTTGTTTGAACATCGTACTCTTTTCCTGTACCCTGATTGGCCCCGTCAGCTACTGCGAGTCTCTTGAGAGTCATAAAGATACCCCCACACTAGTGCACCTCAGCCCCTTCCCTTGGAACTATCCCCCCATCACCAAGGATTCACTAAATGGCATTTGCCCCAATTAACACAGTTGTCCCTTTAACACCCCAAATCCTTCCACTGCTCCTTCAGCAACTGTATCCTGCAGCAAGAGCAGCCCCTCGGGAAAATATTAAACTACAGTGCCTGGAACTCCAGCAACTGCCCCCTTCATTACAGGTCAGGTAACAACTACTGCCAGGTACTGCTAAAGTAAATTAAAAATGTACAAGTGAGGTCTCCCCCAAGGCAAGAGTGATCTCTACATAACGTCCCCTATCTCCGCAGTATAATTACCAGAATTTCTGATCACTATCTCAAAACCACCATTTACACTTCTGAAACCATGAAATTAGGATAGATACTATATAGTATATATAGATAGATAACATAGATAATATAGATAGACAGTACTTACCTCTGTGTCATCCCCTTTGTTCCTTTCTGTCCAAGATGGGCTCTCCAGTCCCTGCAAACCTTTCAAAGTTGGGACATCTGGAAACTCAGGCTGAGCATTTGCACTGCTGCCCTATCCCTTCCCCAGTTGCAAAACAAACAAAAAAAGAAAATGTAACTTTAAATAATAGAATCAACCCCCACACAGTCACTACTGCCTTGTTGTGCACTCCATGCTACTCCACAGGTCTTGCGTTCAGCGATCCACAGACCCCCCTCCCTCACCCATGTCTCCCCTCTGTCTGTTTTTATTCTAGGCAAGATCCTAGCAAAACGGGGGCATGCTAACCAGGATCACAGCCTCCCAGGATGGATTTTGCATAGCATCACAGTCTCCCAGTGTGCAATTTGTGTAAAGTCACAGCCTCCTAAGTTGTATTATGCATAGGGCCACAGCTTCATGGAGTGCCTATTATTGTGCTGTTAAGTGTGGGATTGTTACATCACAATAATACAAATGGTAAATTACAGTCCAAGCTACCAATCAATTCTATATAACTTATTGGTTTACATGTGTTAGCAGCCATTTTGCATCTGACCACAATTTATTTTTTTAGAATTTCCTCAAAATTGTTAAAGTAAATTTTCTTATTGTGTATTCAACTAACAGACAGAATATTACATATACAGTACATTTACTAGTTATTCATGCACTGTATGTTGATTTATCCATTGAGTCTGCAGTTTTCATACATAATAACTACCTCATTCCATTATTTCTTGTTGAACTCATAAGACGATAATAGAGATAAGAACCAGTCATATATAGAGGATATGGCATGGGTTAGCATGTCATAAGCTTTTTATCTTCACGAGAGGTCTGTGACCTCTTGATCCCTCACGAGTGGTGATAACTCATGCCATGTCTGCTTTATACAATGAGCGTGATGGAAATAAAATTGCCTGCATCTATTTTTTTATAATTTTACCATTGTGTCTGAAGCCGTGGGTCCACTGTAGCATAAGTAGGCATCCACGCAGTGGAATTGTGATGTACCGGGTAGTGGAAATAACAAGCATGACATACCCGATTCATAAGATACATTTTTTTATCTCTGAATCAGGTACATCAGCAGGCTGGATACAGCTTTTATCTGCCTGAATTTTCCATCATGCTCATTGTATAAAAGGGTGTTTGTTTTTGATTATCCATTGAATACACTTGAACATGAAATTAATTATTATTTGTATTATCATCTGAGTTTGGAAAAAACACATGACCTCTTAGAGTGGTATTTTGTTATAATGTTGGTGGAGTAAGGGAAACTCTATCATTCCATTTCCATTGGTTTGAAGCATTAAGTTATGACCCAAACTGATGACCAAATGTATCATTTTTCACATTGAATGTTCTTTGTTTTTGAGAGTACATAATATATAACCGAAGATCATAACTTCAGTTGAAGGAAGGTAAATAATGAATATGCTGTAAGTTGAGTATGAGGATGGCAGCAAAAAAGATGGTAATTGTAATTCTGGAATCCTGGAAAAGATCATTATTACTCATATAAACCTAGTTCACCATAAAAAAATTAAGGTGTTCTGTCACCAACTGTGAAAAAAAAAAACTTTAAGCAGGCAATTACAATGATATTTGATAAAAATATACATATAATATAGAAAATGCATGACACATTATATTAATTAATTTTATTAATTTTGATTTTTTTCATGCACAAACAGAATTTGTGTTTACCTAATCATTTTTTATTTCAGTTTTTAGTAATGTTATATAGTTTTTCCCACAAACACAACAGAAAGGTAGCACTACTATAAAAGTGTTGGCATCTATAAACAGAAAAAACTGAACACATACTGTATTCACAAGAATACAGTGCTTGATAAAACTGGATGTCACAAACTGTAGTGATTTGCCAAAAGTATATGTTATATAGTCTTATGTTATTCAAAATATAATAACAATGTAAAAGTGCAAACTCAAATTGAATTTAAAATCACTGTCACTGAAAGCTTTGTCATATTCTTTTTTTATATGTGATATCATTTGTCTAATATGCTCTTCATCATGTAACAAATTCAGTCTCACAGTAATAGAACTGTTGTTCTGATCTCCATCTGGAAGAGAATGATTGCACTAATGTGCATCTGTCCCATGTTAGCTAGCATAAATTGTTTCCAGGTTTCTCAATATCTGACCTATGTTTTAACAAGATTATCTTAAAAAAATATACTGTATGTATTAAGTTTTCACAAATATGCATGACCACCCAGTTCCTTGGGGTCAATAGACTCCCATCAGTGTTATACTAGGAAGGTAGTGGGCAGCTGGTAGAGAGTTTATTAGAAGCTCTCTACAGACCTCTTATTGTTTATAAAGCTTGGGCTGGGTGACAAATGAATGAAGTCATTTAGAACTCTCACAGCAGCATAAGTCTTTCTGCTTGGCTGTCAGGAGAACAGTTTAGAATCATGAGGTTAATTGAGTGGAGAGTCTTAGTGTAGGAGTCCAGCAGAGCAGCAGTGCTCAGAGGGAGAGCTGCCTGCCAGCCTGTCTTGGGCTGGGTGAAGGACCACTGGTCATTTTCTCACACTAGTGAGTGAGACGACAGTATTACCACAGGAAGAGGTGGAGACCTGTAGTTCTAGGACCCCAGTGGGTCATGTCTGTGAGAGTCAAATGGGACTGAGATATCTGTGGGTCCAAGAGGCAAGCCCCTGAAGAACTAGAAGATTGTCCATCTGCCCAGAGCAGAGACTAAGCGAGAGTCTCAGTGGTCAAAGCTATGGAATTGAAGGGAAGAAAAGGTTATCTTCAAAGGTCTGATGTCTGTAACAAAGGAACAAACAAACCATGAATACAGCAACATGGACATGTTTTAGGTGAGTCGGCTGGTGGTGTATGTGCCCAGAGGCAAGGCTAGATTACACCACTCAGGACTCTTGTTCTCACCATAAAAATGTGCTGAATGTAAAAGTTTAAATGTGTGGATAACTTTAGCAATCTGAGGGTGACTGAAGGATCTGATTTTGTGTTTCTGGAGGGAATGGCAGAGGCTGACTGGGGTTAGAGTGGGCAAAACCTCATCTAAAAGTCTAGTCAGGGCTAACTGTTTACCTGAAAGGCACAAGGTTACCCTGCAGCTGTTAACTTACTCCATTTCATCAGGAGGAATGTAAATGTATTACATGTGTGAAACCCCTCATGTAAAAGACACTTTGAGAAATTATCTCCATGAGATTCCTGGAAAAGAGGGATAGATAGTTGTGTCTGGGGAAAAAAAGGAAATGTGGGAGATGCCAATACTGTTTGTTCTGGAGAAAGGAAAGTTCTTGTCAAGAAGTTGTGTTTCTATAAAGTATAGTATCCAAACTTGGGGGATCACCCATTTCTGCCTTTCCATCTTTGTTCAGAAAATAAAGCCATACCATACAATCACATTTTCTGGCACTGGACATTCCATCTGTGAATCCAAGAGTGAATTTTTATGGGCCCCCTCATATAGGAGATATAGCACAGCCCTAGCACCTATCTCCCAGAACTCAGTGTAAATAAACATGGTATTTTGCACTCTAACCCTATGACCTCTTAGTTGCTGAGCTGGGTATTCACTCTAAAGCTAGGTGTGGTACCTTCATTTATTCCAACTTGTGGTTTGTTGCCTTCTTTGTGGTCCAAGTTGGTGAGATCCTGGTTGTAAGATGCTGCTCTTGGCAATAATTGTACTACAAACAAGGCAACAAACCACAAGTTGGAATAAACAAACGTACCACCCCTAGCTTTAGGGTGAATTGATTTTTCCCAGTCTTCAGAAACTCCATATTTTTGACTTTTCCATGACAACACCATGATTTCTGGCAGTTTTATGATAACTCCATGATGTGTACCATTTTCCAAGAAAAAACTATAGCTTTTAGTGTTTGTAAATGACAGAGCTGTAATTTTGTGCCTCACCACCACAATGTGCTTGGTCCCCAGGCAACACCAATATGGGATTTTGGAGGCTGTCACTTGAGCCCTAGTATCAAAGGTGGCAGAAAACTGTGCAGCCTCCTACTACTGGGCCATCCTATCAATGCAATTTTAAAACATTAAAATGTTTACTTATGTTTCCATATATAAAAAAATCCCAATATAGCATTAATTTGTTTAAGACATAGTGGATCCATGATTTTTCATTACATTTACTGTGAGTTCCATGATTTCTATCATTTAGATCACAATTCCAGAATTTTCTCCAATATTTTCGATGACAGAAGTACAAGCCTACTAATGACCCTAGTCCCTCATCTGCCCTTTGTGGAAGACCGGTGCCAGAGCTGAAGTCACAACGTGTTGTCTAGAGATCCAGTAATGGCATTTCCAGTAGAGAAATCAAAGAATTCTGCACTGTATGAATTTTTGAAACCACTTTTATAGAACCTGCTCAATGTCAGTATGAGATACCTGGAGGTAAATTTCAAAGTATCCATAATATAGATTGCACACGCACACCTGTTACTTTACCATCTGCTGGTAGCATAGTGGTACAAACTGCATAATGTTCATGTATACCTCTTTTGATATGCTTAGGAACAGCCATAAAGATATCTCATTAGTAGAATATATTTCCCTAGTGACATCATAGTCAATTTAATTTTAGTAACTTAAGATATCAAGTTAAGCAAGTTGTCTCACTAGTACTCCTTTTAGGTTTGTTGTAGTTATGTATACCAGGGGTTCTCAAATGGTGAGGCCAGCCTCCTTGGGGAGGCCCTAACCTGTTCCAAAGGAGGCTCAAGCAAGTCTGAAAAAGTACTGTATTTAAATTTTGAGTTTTATGTATTTTGTATGAAGAGATTAAGCAAACTGAAAGAGGATAATAGTAGGGGAATTTTATGTATTTATTTATTAATTGGTGACAAGGGAAGGTGAATGAGCCAAGGCTCATTTCGGGTGTACCCTGGGAAGGGTAGGGAGTGATGCATTTCAAAAGGTAACTGCAAAACAATCAAGAAATACAAAATGAACAATAGTGCAAACAAATATGAACAATAAACTAATAACGATTGGTGGTAATTGATCAATTTGTAGACTGATGGCAGAACAGCCCAAATACAAGGGTTGAGCATAGAAGTGCTAAGAGCAGTAGTAGGAAGGAGCAAAGTAATCCCAGAGAAGTTATTTAGAAGCAGGGAAGGAAGGGGAGAGGGAAAGTATGTAGGAAGGTTATGTCATATAGAGAGGAAACAGAGAAAGTAGTCTGACCCATGAAGGTATGCAACAAAGGGTAACAATGGTTCAAGAATGAAAACAGTGGAGCAAGTATGCTGGCCTGTGTGTTTGTGTGTGTGTGTTGGGGGGGAGGGTTACAATACACTGAATAATAATATTTTATTTTATTTATTTGTTATTCAGATAACACCTTTGTGCACAGGAACTCTTTTTTTTTACTTTTTATTAATAGATTTTATGCAAATACATAACATTAATATTTCCTGTACAATGCAGTACATCATTAAGGATATGCAGCTATATAATCCATTGCAACAAGTGGTACTAGAGTAGGGGGCACAGGAGCTCTTTTTCAAAGGTTCCACATCAGTATAAGACAAAGAACTGAATGAAAGAACTGAATGTGAGCCAAGTACTCAAAGGGGTTTCGATTTATTCATGGTGTACTGCACAAAGTACGGTATGTTATTTTTCTTTGGGGAGGCCCAAGATTATTTCAATTTTTGGGGGATGCTCAGAATCTTTTCCATGGATTTGGGGAGGCTCACTGTGACAAAGTCTAAGAACTATTGATGTATACCAATGCAAGATCTTGTTTCTCTGGTATCGAGGAGAAATGATTTTCAATCGATGCAGCTCATAATATATATATATATTTTTATCTATTTATTTCATACAATCAGAATTTACAATCTTTGAGTCAAAGACTCCTTTGCAAAGGCTCCACATCAAAAAGTACATGAGGCAATAACAACATACTGCACATGCATAAGAATTATGAGATAGTCTAGGGTTAGGTAAACCCAGTGTTACATACTAGTTTTTGAAATGCTATCTGGGTATGGTGTGGTTACTCATTGTTAGGTTGTCCAAAAAGTATCTATAGTGAGAAACTTGGGTTTGACGGCCCAGGGGCTAGACCCCAAACAAAGGAGATGAGGAGAGAAAACGGGAGGCTAGGTTAGGTGCAGTCACAGGATGAGAGTTCATGGAGATGAACTTCTGTGCAGCTGTGAACTTTATGTGGTTCAGTGGGGAGAAAGATCAGGATATTTGAAGATCCCGGATTGCGTCCATTATGTACTGTATTTGCTTAAGGAGCAAATTAATGCCTGGAGCAATCCATAGATATATTGAAACATGCAGAACCACATTGCAAGTACTGAAGGCATGGTCTAATATTCCAACTATATCCACCCAACACTAACTGCAAACCCCTGCCCCCTACTGGCCACAGGAGGTATGTGCCCAACAGGATGTAAGGGGGCTTGCTGGAGCAATCTGACCATTGATTCCTACAAATGGTGATAGATCTACTGGACTAATCTGAATTATTTGTACCTGTATGCAAATGAACTCATAGCACCAGCAAAGTGCTGGGGGTAATTTGCATCCTATTAGGGTCTCATTAGAGGCCCAGAGCAAACACAGTTTGCAACCCGCCCTAACACAAGGCATTTGTCAGGGCTTCTTAGTGCCCCTTCTTTGAGGTTCTGTGATCCAACCAACCCCTTTGTTATATTTCCTGGTGTCCAGTGATCCTGTACCCCAAACACCTGCCCATGTAATTGTAATATTCCTTGGTGTCCAGTAGTCCATCTTCCCCTCAAACACATGCCCATGTTTTTTGTCATATTACCTGTTATCCTGCTGTTGCTCCACCACCTGAATGCCCACCCATGTATTGATTCTATATTCCTTGGTATCCAGTGGTCCCCCAATCACCTTCCCAGTGACAACCATAGTAAATCAGCCCTTCTCCTCAACCCACTCACTCCAGACCTGCCACTATCACCCCCTGTCCTCCCACATTGCCTGAGCCTTTCACCTGCAGTTATTGGATCAACCCTTCTGCTCACCTCTGACTTACTATGGTCTGAATGACATGAAGCTATCATGGGAAGGCAGTATAGCACAGTGGTTTAAGGCTCTGAGCTGCAAATCTGGAGACCTGGATTTAAATCCCACGGCCCCCACTTGCATCCTGTGTGACCTTGAGCAAGTCACTTAACTTCCCTGTGCTCTCAGATCACACCTGTAAAACAAGCTTTCAGCTTAGTGTGCCACTTCTGGTTAAACAATTGGAAAAAAATGTACCTACTGTCATATGATTGCTTCCTGTCATTCAGATGGTGACTGACCAAGGTGGTGAGCAGGGAGGTTGAGCTGGTTTGTGCAAGGAGAGGAGGACTAAGGCTGTGTAGGGAGTGAGGGGGTGTTGGTGGCAGGTCTGGAGTGGGCAGGATGGTGATGGAGGGCTTATTTGCAATGGGAGTCACTGGACAGGCTATTTGCGGCATGACCACTGGACACCAGGGAATGTGGAATCAATGTATGGGTGGGTCTTGGAAAGCCAGAGCAATAGAGTGGATAGTTGATAGGGAATGGAAAGAGTAACTAAGACAGATTAGATGGGCCAAGAGGCCTTTGTCTGCCAACACCTTTTATGTTTCTATGGGGGACCACTGGACACCAGAAACTCTAGCAATTTATGGACAGGTGTTTGGGGCAGGTGGCAAACCAGTTGAAACAAGGGAACATGACAATAATACATATGTGGGTGTTTGGCAGTGGGGACCACTAGACACCAGGAAATATGACAGCAATACATGGGTGGGTGTTCTGTGGGAGGGAGGACCACTTGACACCAGGAAATACTTCCACTGTACATGGGCAGACAATTGAGGAGTTAATGAGGTGCAAGTCATAAGACATAGTTTGTGAGACAGTAATTAGTGAGACACTGACAGCAAGTTACCACTTCTTCAAACCTAGCAGTGTGCCAGTGCAAGTATACAAGGCACAGAAGCTGATTTAGATAAAGTAAGTGCATTGGCTTATTTTAGTGCCACTCTCAAACAGGTTAGTCACTTGTTAACTATGCCATCCAATAGAATATTTTCTGCTTCCACTTAAAAGACATTAAGGGGGTGCTAGTAAGTCACTAGCTCATTTAGCTGCCATTATTAAGATCTAGCCAAAATGTGATAACCTTTACACAGCACCTATTAACAATTGCTTTTAGATGCTATGGCATCATTGGCATAATAATTGCACCCTTTAAGTTATTAAATGCAGTTGGACAACAACTAGAAATGTATGAAATTGCCATTTATGTCTCATCAACTGAGTATCCATATAAGAGAGCCATGATGAAGTTTTGTGCTCAACAGATTCTAATACATGGGTCATTATTTAGGATTTAAGTGCTTGTCATAAACCTGCTATGTATTGGCAGTTATTGTAAATAACTGGGGTGTGTGATTTGTTATACTCCACTATACACATTAGTACTGCTTTGATTCTTTTTGTCTGTTTCAATGTGGCATAAAGCTCATAGAAAATAAACTCAGGAGAAGGCAAAATAACTAATTCCATCATTGAAGAAAGAACTTCCTATGTCAATTATAGCAAAATCCAATGCCAGTCCCTGAGACATGTGTAGAGATACTGCATCTGCACACATATGATGAACTATTTTTTCGTAAAAGAGACAGTCTTAGTCAACTAAAACTATGCTTAGTTTGCTAAAATTTTGTGGGATTTTCAGTATTGTCAAATCTGAAAATAATTCAGTGTGTTTACGCAACATGGTAAGATGTATGCTTATGCGACTTAGATACATTGTGGGTATTCACCTCTCTATTCATGGGATATACCACCCTATGGGTGTGCAACAGCGAGGAACCCTAGAGAAAGGTTTCACCCCTTAAGGTGCAGTGGGAATGATTCCCTTGGCTAAAGGTAGCTTAGGAAGCAGCCCAAAGATAGTGCCCAAAAGGGTGTCAAGCAGCGAAGGAGGTGAGGAATCAGAATGATATAGAGGATGGGACTGGAGGTCAATAGGTGTAGATGGGTAGGACAGAAGAGAAACAGGAGACAATGAGGAATAATTAGTGGATTGGAAGCAAACACGAGGCAGGAGGTGGGACTTCCTGAGGAGAGAGAGAACAGCCAAGGCCACCATCTGACTCCATCCAACAGTGGAACCTAACTATGGTACCCATGAAGGCACTAACCCTATCTAAATATTATGACCATCAGCAAGGAAGAGAGGAAAAAACACCTATGAGGAGGAAATGTGTTGTTTGCCTGGTGTTAGGGGAAGGGGACATTAACTGGAATTACCTTGTCTTTAACAGGAATTGCCTTGGCTTTCATTGTTCACTTGGGAACATAAGCAGAAGGCTGGTAAGGACAGAGGTCTGGGGTTATATTCTGTTTTAACTGAAATATCTGAATAGTTTTGTAAGTGAAATTAGTTCTATGTGTTAAAAATTATTACCTTGAGTTAGAACTGTTACTTGGGCTGTGATATTGTAACTTTGGAGGCTTGGGAACAGTTGTTTGGCAGTGATAATTAGAGTGAAATTTAAATGTGTTGTTTGCCTGGTGTTGGTAAGAGTCCTCCCACCCCTGTTTTGTAGGCTTTCCTTAAATACTGAAATGCCACTGGGGGTTGGGATTGAAGGGCTGAGTATTTCTGTTTGGGACTGAAATTCAAAGCAACAGGAGCTGGTGGGCCTGTGACATCATACGGTACCTGATGTCTGCATACACACACTGTTAGTGGGACTGAACACACACTGGACTGTATGTGTTTGTGAGACTTGGGAACTTTATTGGTGGGGTTGAAATTGGGTTTGTAAATAACTGCAGTCAGTATAGAGAGAAACTGTATTCCAGGGGAAAGGGACTTAGAAAAGGGGGTGTGCCATTATAAACAGAGGGGGATAAACAGGGTGGCCATATTCCACCATGGCAGGCATCTTCAGAAGGGTTGTAGGCTGCACAGGCTGTGGGATGGCAATAATTCTCAATTAGGCCTGGAGTGAGGGAGACTGCCCACTCTGTAGACAGCTGTCTTGTATCAGGAGTGAGGTATATTGGTTAAGGAGTAAGCTGGGGGAGCTGGGGGGGTGTCCAAGGATAAGGGGTGTGGATATGGGCAGCAGAAGGAAGGGGCTGAGGGGAGGCTGGGGCAACGCTCTGAAATTACAGGACGTTATGTTACAGCAAGCAGGAGGGGATATTAGGGACAGAGGACCCATAGATAGGGATGTTGGCTAAGGGAAAAGCGTACAGGGTGAACATTCTGAATACAAGAGAGTGGAGGGGAAGAGTCAGGAGGGCTGTTGTCGCGGAAGCCTAAAACAAGCAGACTGTGGGAAGGGCTCCTAAGGTGAACAGAGCAAGAGGGAAGAAGAGGGGCAGTTTAGAGGTGCAGTCAGGGGAAACTCGGGTTACTTGATGGAGGCTGACATAGAGTGCCACAATAAATTTGAGCTACTAAGCAACCCAGAGGGGGAGGAAGGGGTTAGTGAAAATGAGGAAACTTATACAGAGGCCGGGGGGAGGGAGTCGGATACCCATAAGGCATCACAGACCAGCAATAGAAAGGATATAAATAGTCCCAGAGGGAGAAGGGGAAATATAAATGTTAAGCAAATGGGGGAGATGCAACATATTGCAGACATGAGGGAGGAGAGCATGATTGGAGAGAAACTGGGAGACAAGGAGGTGGGAGCGGAGCCCCCCTTCAGCAGGGAGGTCAGTACCAAGGATGGGGCCCTAGCTAAAGGGGACCCACAGAGAGCCTCTGGAGGCAGGGGTACTGTTACAAGGGGGGAGGATGGCGGTGTGGGAGAAGGGGAAACCATAAGGGCCAGGATAAATGGTTCAGATAAGAGAGGGTTAAAGGGGACACCTATTCAGAGGGGGTTTGAGTTAAGTGGGCAAAATAATGAGGAAGGCAGAAAGGGGAGGGTGACAAGGAGGTCTCTAATAAGGCAGGAAGACTTCCATGGAATTGAGATCATGAATAAAGGGGGGAAGGGGGGCTGAGAGGGCATAGTGGAGGTAACCATAAGGATGATGGCGGTGTTAAGGTTCTGTTATCGGGAGACTAGATGATTAGAGGTATCCAGTGGGAGAGACAGGGGGGTGGATGCCATAGCCAGGTGAAGGTAGTGAGTATCTCTGGGCTGACAGTGCACAGAGCAAAGTTCATGGTGTATGAAATGGTTAGGGATTGTGGAGGGAAACCGGATTTACTGGTGCATTTGGGAACTAACGATCTAGAGGGAAATAGCGTTTTGGAAATCCAAGCAAGGTTCCAAGAACTTGCCAGAGTCTGTCAGGATAATGGATGCAACATTTCCTTTTCAGAGATATTGCCAGTACCAAAGGCCTCAGTGGAGAAAAAAATGAAGCTCACAGAGGTTAATGACTGGCTCAGGAAGTGGGGTGAAGAGAGTGGCTTGGGGTGTTAGGGAACTGGAATGGAGTTTGGGAGGATAAGGGACTATATACCAAGGACAGGCTTCATCTTGCCCCATTAGGAAGAAGTCCTTAAACAGGGATGGCTGACTACATTCAAGAAGGTGGGGTTTAAACTTGTGAGGGGGAAGGGATAAGGAGGGCTGACCAGAAACCCTCTCCTACAGATGAGGAGTAGCCTTCAAACCCAAGGGGAGGGGGAAACAGACTGGGGTGGAGGTTTCAGGAGGAGCAGAGAGGAGGATGGAAGTATAAAGGAATCTGGGTGGGGTTTGACAAAGAGGATCAGGATAAGGGTGCAGGTTGGTGTTAGTAAATGCTAGGAGCTTGGGAAACAAGTTGCCAGAGTTCCAGACCATGCTGTTCGGGTGGATGTAGGCGGTCACGGAGATGTGGACCAACAAAAACCATGACTGGGACCTAAACGTACGGGGGTACACTATGCTTAGGAAGGATAGAAAGGAGGGCAGAGAGGGTGGAGTGGCTATGTTCATTAGAGATGACATAGAAATTGCTAGGGTAGAAGAGGCAGAGGGAAACGTGGAGGCCTTATGGGTCACCTTACGATCCCTAGCAGGAGATAAGGTCAAGCTGGGTGTACTATATAGGCCCCCCGAGATGAGTGATGTTCTAGAGGATGGTTTGCTGGACAACATCATTGCCCAGTGTGGACCAAAAGGGGAAGGAGTGGTGTTAATGGGGGACCTTAATATGCCAGGTACAAACTGGGGAACCATGTCCTCTAAGGTGGCCAAGGAGCAGAGACTGCTGGATGGCTTCCAGGATGTGTTCTTAACACAGCAAGTGATGGCACCCACAAGGTAGGGGCATGTCCTGGACGTGGTTCTGGCAGATGGGGATCTGGTAAGGGACCTTGTTGTACAGGACCCCCTGACTGGGAGCGACCACAATACTGTCTGGTTTCAAATAAGCATGGGGGAAGGGGGGGCGAGATCTAGGACACTGGCAGTGGAATTCAGGGGGGCAGACTTTGAGGGCATGGGAAATATTCTCAAGGATCACTTTAAGGGGATTACATCAATGACAAGTGTGGAAAGGAGATGGGAGGTCATAAACCGGGGACTTCATGAGGCAGTCAGGATCTGCACTAAGTTGAAACATAAGGGAGCAAGGTCACATAAACCATGCTAGTGGTCCAGTGAGGTACAGGTAGCAGTCAGAGAAAAGAAGGTGGCCTACAAAAAATATAAAACAACAAGAGGGGGTAGGGATAAGGAAATGTACCATCTTGCATCTAGAAAAGTCACCCGTATGGTGAGGGGAGCAAAGTCCAGTAAAGAGCAGTGGCTGGCACAGGGGATTCAAGGAGGGGAAAGGGGGTTCTTCTGGTACATTGGGGAGCAGAGAAAAACTAAGGGCCATCTCAGCAGATTGAGATCAGAAATAGGGTGGGTGGAAGAGGCGAGGGACCAGGCAGAGGTATTTAACGAGTACTTTGCCTCTGTGTTCACTAATGAGGGGAATGGGATATCTACAAAGCAAGGCATGAAGGGGATAGAAGCGGCAGCGAGTGGGATCAGGGGAGCAACAGAAATGGAGCAAGAGGGAGGGAGAGGTACCCCAGGGGTGTCACACCTGGATAAGGATAAAAAGGCCAGTAAGGTGGAGGGGACAGATGATGCTATCTCCACCAAAAGGGTGTGGTTAGCCCTCAAGGCCCTAAAGAAAGACAAATCTCCTGGGCCAGATGGCATTCATCCGATAGTACTTTGGGAACTGGCGGACATACTGGCTGCACCCCTGGTGGAGCTCTTCAACAGGTCACTTGAGACAGGGAGGGTACCTAGGGATTGGAGAGAGGCACATGTGGTGCCAATCCATAAAGGGGGGTCGAGGGAAGTATCAGGTAACTATAGACCCATCAGTTTGACCTCGGTGGTGGGAAAATTAATGGAGAGTATACTAAAGGAACGATTGAGGGTGTACTTGGAGGAGGTGGGAGGTCTGGATAGTCGGCAACATGGGTTTGTGCCAGGTAGATCATGTCAAACCAATCTTGTGGAGTTCTACGAATGGGTAACATCAGAACTGGACAGGGGAAGGCCTGTGGATATATTATTCTTGGACTTCAGAAAGGCGTTTGACTCTGTCCCCCACAATGGTCTGGTGGAGAAACTGATGGGGTTAGGAGTAGGCCCTTTGATGGTCAGATGGATTTAAAACTGGCTAGCTGAAGCACCCAGAGAGTAGTGGTCTGTGGGGAGCTCTCGAACCCTACAGAGGTTGGTAGTGGGGTATCGCAGGGCTCGGTCCTGGGTCCAATCCTGTTTAATGCATACATATCGGACATCAGGGAGGGTATAGGTGTGAAATGAGTCTCTTCACGGATGACTCCAAGATGGGAGCAGTAGTTGAGGGAGAAGAGGGAGGTTGGCCCTGCAAGGGACCTGGACACCCTGGAAGCTGGGCCACATGGAAATTAAATTTCAATATTACAGTGCAAGGTGTTGCACCTTGGTCGGGGAAACCCTAAACACAGGTACACCCTGGGAGGGGAGGCGCTGGAGGCCTCAATAGGGGAAAAAGACCTAGGGGTCATGGTGGATGCACATATGAATAACTCTGAGCAGTGCAGGAGAGCGGCTAGCAAGGCAAACAGGATGTTGGGATGCATCGTAAGGGGAATCACCTCTAGGAACAAGGAAGTGATTCTGCCTCTGTACAATGGACTGGTTAGACCACACCTTGAGTACTGTGTACAGTACTGGAGACCACACTTGAAGAGGGACATACAGCTCCTGGAGAGGTACAGAGGAGGGCAACTAAGATGATACGAGGGCTAGGATTTGACGTATGAGGACAGACTTGAGGAGCTCTGCCTGTTTTCATTGGAGGAGAGGAGAGACAGGGGACATGATTGAGGTCTTCAAGTACCTCAAGGGAATAAATAGGCTAAACATGGAGGAGATCTTTAGACTAAAGCAGGGAGGTATCACCAGAGGGCATGGTTTGAAGTTGGAAGGTGGAAGGGTGAGGGGAAAAGAGGAGGAGGTTTTTCACTGAGAGGGTGGTGGACCCTTGGAATGCACTGCCTGGCAGAGCTGGTTCAGAGATCCACAGCGGGGCTTCAAGACAGGGTGGGACAGACACAGAAAGTGGATGTATCAGATGATGGCCTGTCCCAGGGGGGTGGGGATGGAAGATAGGGGTTTCTGGAGCACAAGGGAGGGGAGGGCCTCGGCACCCAACTAAGGATCTAAGGTTCGAGCAGACTCAATAGACCGTAAGGCCTAATCTGCTGGCAAATAGTATGTTAGTATGTTAGTATCAGGAGTGACTCATGATGATGGTCCTGACTTAAAAACACATATTAAAGAGTACAATGTTCATGCAGAATTATGCACTACACCTGTCCAGTACTCTGAAGGGAAGCCAAAGAAACAACTGTGACTTAAGTTACAGATGGAGATTGGGCCTTAAAGAGATGCAAATGCACAGATAGATTAAGATTGTGCTGCGTACTGAAGAGATGCAGATACAAATGCACAACACCTAACCAGTGCCACCATCAGAAATTCAAATCTGGAAAGAATACCTTTGCCATTTGGGGCCGGGATGTGTGGGGGGGGGCAGTGTACTACACTGCTGCAGTAACAGTCACTAGTACCAGTAAAGATACCACAAAGAAGTACAAAAATCACGCAGCTGCGGTGGATAGCAGGTTCACAACGCTGAAATTATTATGTGGCACAATAGAAGGTGTCTGACTTGATGACACATGTCGCACACATACTCACACACACTAAGTAATGCATAGCAGATTGAAAACTTCAGTAATATAACCACAAATTTTAAACAAACTAAAATTATGCACTACTGCACCACAACAATCAGCAAAAAAATGTCAAGAATTATTGAAAATATTACTGTGTGTACATTAACACAGTTATACAAGAAAAATATCACCAAAACAGAAAGCACTGTCTTTTTTTCCAAGTTAATCCATCTACACCACAGATACACCCCTCCCCAAAGCCACTTCCACTGTCTCTCAGTACACAGGCTGAATGTTGTATATTAACATTCAAAATCCACACACAAACGTTAAACACTCAATGATATGAGCACAGGAGGGTTTCCTATAATCGATGAACTAAAGTTTCAGTAAAAAAAATTACCCAAAAAGTCTTGCTTAACAGCTTTTTAAAAGGCTTGAATGGAAGAGAGCTCTCACATCAGATTGTCTCCTACAGCTTCCTACACACACTACCCCAAACTGAGGCTGCGCAGAACAATCTAGAGCCCATGTGTCCTGAAATCCCATGAATCACTGCAAAATTCGCATTTGGAGCTTAAAAACAAGGTGAAGTGAGGTGAAGTACATTGTTTTCAATGCACTTCACATTAGGAATTGGTAGAGTAGTGGTTTGGGAAGGCAGAGTAATGTGAAGTCATTGTTTTCAATGGACTTCACCTTACCCATTATAATGTGAAGTACTCTGCTTCGCATTGCAGTGCACTCCACGAATTCGCCTTCACTCCGCGAATCACTTCTTTGAGTGAATTGGGGCCACTTTGCCCATCTCTGATAACAACCAATGGCTAATGTCTATCACATTGGCTAGCTTGCATTTGCTGTGCAGGTGCTAGGTCTAGATAGCATGGCAGTTAAAATATAAAAAAAACAGTTTTGATAGTGAAATTGTCATGATTGAGAAATAAAAAGTATACATAAAATGTTATTTTCTTACATTAAGTCCACAAATTCTCAAGAGAGTACTTTTATTACCCTAGCATATGAGCATAGCAGGTGTCATTTATTAAATCACACCCAAAACATGACCATGAAAACAAAGTTGGGAGGGGGATTTGAAAAATGATACATGACACGTTTATTAGATGGGGTAAAACAACTGTGTTGAAAATGTGGGTTCAAAATATATTAAATTGCAAAGTTCTGAGGAAACAATACAAATTGACACCAATTGGAGGAGGTTGCTAGGGGAAAGGAAAGTAAACTGATTTTATTTTTCTGCACCTGAAATGCTGCCGTGAGGGGTAAATTGTGTGCTGATGCTTTAAAAATGTAAAATGTACATTGGGTGGTGAACCAGTGGTTTAGGAGGTGGGAGGAAGGCCACAGAGGGAGGGACTGTAAGGTTGGAAGGCAGCAAGTCACATGATTTAGAGGGGCCTATCAGGAGACATGACTCCATGTAAATTACCCAGGGGGCCAAGCAACCCCTCACATGAGTGATCCTGAAGCACGAGTGCCACAAAGCAGGAATGTGGCATCTGCAGAGTGTCTGCAGGGAGGACCGCAGGTCACAGGCCATGCTGAGCAGTGCTCTGAATAAGAGGGAGCATTGAGAAAAATAAAATCAGACAGAAGAAGGAAGGAGATACATGGAGGATGACAACACAAGGAAACTGGGGCAGGCAGATGCTCTGGGGGGACTGGAGAACAAGGGTTGACTTAAGTAGTACACAAGTAGAGGCTGGGTGGCTGGTGAGCTGCAATGGGTGTGGGGCAGCCATATTCTTAGGGACTCTGTGGAAAAAGAGGGTGAGCAGTGTGTAGACAGATCGGACAAATTAGGCAGGAAATAGGATGGTGCAATGGGAGCTGGGGATGGGACATAGAAGTGTGTGGGGTATGCAGTGAGGGCCAGAGGAGCCAAGGAGTGCTCCTCCATGTAGTACATCAGGTAGACAGAGGTCAGAGGGGGAGGGGAAAAATGGGGCCAGGATCAGCAACTCCTCAACTACCAGGAGGCCATAGGTTGGAAATGTGACAGGTGGTAAGGAACAGGGAAAAAGGAGGAATGGGGGACAGGACCAGGGAGTGGAAAGTCAGGGCAGGGCAACAGGAGAAGGCTTGGGCAGGGGGATGGGGTCTACAAAGAGATTTTCAGTGCTGGCCAGTCTGGAGGATCAGGAGGATGGGGGTGAGGGCATAGAACAGGGGAAGGGGGAACATGAGCAGGGGGGGAGAAGACAGTGAACATATGAAGGGGAAGGGCACTGGGGGGAATGGGGAATGTAGGGAAACAGAGGGTGTTTGAATGTACCACAAAGTAGCAGGAGTAGAGGAATAAGTAGGGCAGAAGGGGAAGAATAGGATGGACATAAGAGTTGAGCAGAGAGAAGGGGTGAATACTGGAGGAAGGGGATGGGCTGGGTAGGAAGCATAGAGGGGTGTGCAGAGAAATATTGGAGGAGAATGAACCAGTGGAGAGAAAGAGGGAGATGAGGGAGACAGGGAATGGGGCAGTGGAAATTCTAGTTCACAGGCCCAAGGTAGGGCGTAACATGGGGGTAGGGTAAGTGATAGGTGAAAGGGTAGTAATCCTGGTAGACTCAATTTTGTATGGAGTGGGATGGGGTCAAGGGGTCAAGGAAAAGCTGTGCTTGAGTAGAGTGTATGCCAGGTATGACAGCAGTAAGGGTGGGACAGTTCATTCAGAAATGTGTCGGGAAAGGGTGGGATAAACCTCACATTGAGGTACATCTAGGTACAATGGCCTGGAGAGGTGTAGAGTGGACGAGGTGCAAGGTAAGTTCAAAGAGGCTGGAAGAATCAGCACAGAGATGGGGAGATCACTGGCATTCTCTGAGGTTCTCCCGGTACCTAGGGCAAGTTCTGCTAGTAAACAGAGAATCGAGGCATTTAATAAATGGCTGGGAGGGTGATACAAAACCATGTGGTATGGGGTAGTAGTGGGTGGGGCAGTATGTGGGATATGAAAGAACTCTATGCACCAGATAGGTTGCATCTCAGCAAGTAGGGCACAGGAACTAGAGATGGGAGAAGTCACTCAACTTTGCTACTCAGAGTATTTCACGTAGAACTCAAATTTCATGAATTCTCCACAATGCAAAGTAGATAAATTAGATTTTTTGGGGAACACAAAGATGGCATAGGATCGATCATATGAACTTTGTGTTAGTTCATCTTTTTTTTGCTCCTGAAGATGAATTTTGCAATGATTCATGGGATGGCATGTAACATGGGCTCTATACTGGCTTACACAGCCTCATGTCAGTGTAGTGTGTGTGTAGTGGAAAGCTGGAGCTACTTAGCTCTCTGAGCTGTGAGATTCAAACCTTCAAAAACCATTCAAAAAAGCAATATACTTTTGTACTTTTGAGTCCAGATTTAGTACATGAAGTGTAGTAAATCCTTGTGTGTTTGTATCATTGATCATTTATTGATTCAGTGTGAATTTTGCTTCTTAAATTAGTGTCGGTTCTGACAGACACTGCAGAAGTGTGCTTCGGGGGAGGTGCTGATCTGTGGTGTAGAAGGGAGATACATAGAGCACAGTGTGAAAGGCAGTCTTGCCAACTGTTGCTGTCTATTGTTTGTATTGTGTGTTCAGTTCTGTATACAGTAATACTTCTAGTAATTTTTGAAACTTTTTTGCTGTTTGCTGTGCATTTTTTCTATCCATTTAGAAGACTGTGTTTTATTTTACTGAACTGTTAAACATTTTGCACATTACCTTTAGTCTATGTGTGTGCCATCAAGTCATATGCATTTTATTGCACCACCGTATTTTGATTTTGTTTCTCAATTATGGAATCTCTATTTACGAAAATAAATAAATAGGATAGAAAATTTTCAAAGAAAGGTGACTAAATAATCTGCCCATATAAGACCCTGACCTATGAAGCCAGACTTATTGAATTTAGATTAATTTCTTTAGAACATAAAAGGCTGAGGAGTAACCTTTTATTTATTTGGAATGTTATTAATGATGAATTGCTTTCATTGAACTGGGGTCTAGATTTTAAACAAACATCAATTTCTACCAGAGGCCACCCCGTTCAACTTAAAACAAACTAAAATGTATCTCTAGAAAGAGAGCATTCTTTTTCTCTCAGAGAATTGTCAACACATGGAATAGCCTACCCACATCAGTAATTATCAATGAAAACAAAAGTATGTTAACATACTAACATACAAATTGCCAGCAAATTAGACCTTATGGTCTATCGAGTCTGCTCGAACCTCAGATCCTTAGTTGGGTGCCGAGGCCCTCCCCCCCTTGTGTTCCAGAAACCCCTATCATCCATCCCCACCCCCCTGGGCCAGGCCATCAACTGATGCATCCACTTTCTGTGTCTGTCCCACCCTCTCTTGAAGCCCTCCACTGTGGATCTCTGAACCAGCTCACCAGGCAGTGCATTCCAAGGGTCCACCACCCTCTCAGTGAAAAACCTCCTCCTCTTTTCCCCCCTCACCCTTCCACCTTCCAACTTCAAACCATGCCCTCTGGTGATACCTCCCTGATTTAGTCTAAAGATCCCCTCCATGTTTACCCTATTTATTCCCTTGAGGTACTTGAAGACCTCAATCATGTCCCCTCTGTCTCTCCTCTCTTCCAAGAAAACAGGCAGAGCTCCTCAAGTCTGTCCTCATACATCAAATCCCCTAGTCCTCGTATCATCTTAGTTGCCCTCCTCTGTACACTCTCCAGGAGTTGTATGTCCCTCTTCAAGTGTGGTCTCCACTACTGTACACAGTACTCAAGGTGTGGTCTAACCAGTCCATTGTACAGTGGCAGAATCAAGAATAAACTAAAATTTTTCACTAACAAATACAAATTTTGCTTATTGTATGTAATTAGGGGGCGTATATGGGCATATTGCCTTTGGCTCCTACTATTGTCTTAGTATGATCCTTAATATAACAGCAGTACTGGTAATTTCTGATCCTGTCTGTATTATTTCTTTCCTGCTTCTATCTAGCTATTGCTATAAATATCCCACCCCAAAAGAAGGTATTGTTGTTCCACTTTTGGATTTGAGAAAAGTGTGGTTAAGGTCTTGTTGTGCCTGTGTGGCTATATCTCTTTATTGAAACATTTCCATTTCTAAGTCACTATTGTTGTTTTTTGGCTTCCCATCCACCCAAAACCAACAAAATATAATCTTGCTGTTAATTGCTTCTGTTCAGTCAGTTAAAATTGTTGTCACTGTACCACTATTGTGTGTTACCCCATAGTACCGTGAATACTTTCTCTCCAGTGCATATTAAACTGTTTAAACAAATAAAAACAGACATACTAAAAAACTGTACCTATTGCTGTATTTTTCACATTGTGAATTCTCTAGAATTTGCTATAGCAACCCACAAAATTGGGAAATCAATTTTTGCGACAAATGTGTTTCTTTTCTTGGTGACTGTGTAATCTAAAAAATGTATGCAAAGACAGTCAGGCAAAGCTATTTCTGGCTGTGGTGCTGCTGCCAATAAGACTATTGCTTGTGTGCCTTCAAAGACTAGCACTGGACGTTGTTGTGATGATGAGGCAGGTTCATCAGTGGTTAGCAATGTTAAGTGTGGTCATGGATGTGGGTCTATACAGCAGAAGGGAAAGGTAGTAGTTGCTGCAAGAAGAGGGATTTCTGTGATTCATTTTTTTCTCTGCCAAATCAGTAGCATCAATGCTGGTTGGAGATGCTGGTGGCACTGGTGCTAAAGCTAGTGACAGCATTGTGGATAACAGCATGATTGTGATTGGTTGGCATCCCATGGCACTCCAGACAGCCCACCTGATAGGCTAATGATGCACATGACCCAGATCAGATTTCCAATATATCCAGGTCCCAGGAACCCCTGCTCTCCAGTTGTAATTTGTGCATCTGAATAGGCAAGAAGCATCCAGAGAACCCCTGTCTGCTCTTTAAAATTCTAAGGTAGGAACTGTATTTTTTATCAAAAGCCTTCTATGTTTGTGGCAATTGACTTAGACCTATTATTATTTATATTGTCTGGGGGCCGTCTGCTGCCCCACATTCCTAATCTTGTTTAAACCAGGAGCATTCTCTGCTCCTAGAAATTTATATTTTAATAGCCACATTGCTCTGGTCGTTGAAGTGCTGTTTGTTGATTTTTATTAGCGTATTATCTCTCTTATGGCGCTCCAGGATGTTTTCCTTGAGCCATCTGGCTGGGACCCTCGCTATCTGGGCCACACGCCCTGTCTCCAGGCCTCTCAGGCAGCGTGCTCCCTGTTCCAGAATCCACGCGGCTCTGAGGGCTCATCCTGCAGGCCCTCGCCTAGAAAAATCCAACTGCGAGTCGCCTCTCCTCCCCGTGACTCCGCGGCTTCTTCTGAGGCCCTCTTCCCTTCAGAGGGATCGGTGCACGAGGCCCTGTCTCCCAGCGCCACTGGGGCTCGCTCCCGGGATGCTAGTTCCCTGCCCAGGCCCACGCCTGGCCATCCACCCCGTGAGTCGCCTCTTCTCCCGGTGACTCCGCGGTCCCCCCTATGACTCCTCCCTCCTTCTGAGGCCTTCCCTCCCTCCTCCCGGCCCGCAGGCAAAGTCGCGGCCCTTCGGCCATTCCCCTGACTCGGGTGTGCCCCCTGACGCTGCTCGGCATCTCCAATCGGAGGCGCAGATCTCCCTCCAGGCCTCTTCGGGGCCTTCCTCTGCAGGCGCGGCCGCCTCTCGGACTAGCGGACCCGCACCTCAGCTCCTTCTCCTTCCTTTTCGGCCATCTGGCCGATGGACTACAGCCTCCCGGGATCTCGGAGGCCTGCCGGTGCTCGCGCCTTGCCCCTCTCCCGGAGCCACTCAGAGGGGCTGGCGCCGCGGTGTTGGCTGTCCGTTTGGATGATAGGCCTCCTCGGAGGCTGACCACACCACGCAGCGCCATGTTAGGCCGCAGCCACAGGGCGATGCCCTGCTCCTTGGGGGAGCTCCCCCCGTCCCTCCGACCTCTCTCTCATTGCCCTCAGCCTAGGGCGAGCTGGGGGAACCAAGTCTTCAACAAATAAATAAAGAGATAACTAAAGAAATAAAAAAAATCCAAAATCGGAGGAGCAGATTCGAGGGTCCAGGCCTCAGCTGGCCTCCTGACCCCCTGTGGGCCGCTTTTAGAGGCAGTTCTTAGTGCAGGGGCCCCACGCCACGCCTCTGGAGTTCTGGGCTTGATTCCACAGCACCCACCTTTCATCCTGGGCGACCCTGAGCAGCCTTAGGCGCTCTCCAAAAAAAAAAAAGGGACAGGAGACCTCCTTAGTCCACTCGGGTCCCTCCCATAGCGACCCCAGTAGGACACCGCAGAGTCCATGCCCGGGTACCTCCCATAGCGACCCTGGCAGGCTCTAGTGGAACTATTCCCATCACTCGGTGGCCACGGTCCCCTCCCACAGCGGACCCAGGCTTACCCCGAGTAGAAATCATCTGAGAGGGGATAGACAGGTAAGGATGCCAGGAAAGGAGTCTCCCCCCCTCCATGGTCTGTCTAAGGGCCCTCACACAGCGTCCTTTCCACAGCACGACTCTGGCCCCAACCCCCAACCCCCACCCTTATTCCCCGCCTACGGGCGTGTTCACGAGGGCATGGGCGACAGCTTTCCGGAGTCTCGTTCCTCGGTCAGACCTCTCTCTTTATCTTTCAGATGGTTAAGGCAAAGAAATGTACCACGTGCAGTGCCTCCCTCCTCCCTCAAACCCCAGGCCCTCTCTGCACGGCCTGCCTCTTGGACGATGAGCTGTCTTCGATGGAGAGAACCCCCCCACGGCACATTCTCTCCCAGGCCCCAGCACCTTGACCTGGGTGGATCCAGGCTCCCTGTTGATACAGAACCAACAGGCGGCGGTCGCCATGATGGAGAGTCAGCAGAACTTCATGCTGAAGATCATGGAGAAGCTGGGGCGCTTCCACCAAAACAGACCTCGACCGCCCAGCGAGAGCTCACCCACCAGAGAGACCTTCCAGAGGAACCACCAGCCCCAGAGGACCCTCTTCCCAGCATTCCCCTTGATGGCAATCCGGAAGAAAGGGACAAAGAGGACGAATTCGACGAGGAAGAGGAGGAGGAGCATGGCTTGGAGTCCGACATGGAGGACATCGACCAGCAGACAGCTCCGTCTCTCACGTCAAAACTGTGTGCGTTTGAAACAATCCCCGGCCTTATGAAGGTCATCAAGGCCACCATGGGCCTGCCCACAGAGGAACAGGAAGGGGAGAAGACGGAATCGAAGCTGGACCCAATGATCCAGCTAAGGACCACCACCTCAGAGACCTTCCCAGTCTGCCCGGCCATTGAGGAACTGATTCACATGGAATGGCAATCCACAGACCCGGGCAGAATGCCAAACCAAAGGAACTTACACAAGATGTACCCGGTTCAAGGTGACAAATCAGACGCCTGGTGTAAGGCGCCCTCCATCGATCCACAAGTGGCGGCCTTGAGTAAGAAGACGGTGCTGTCTTGTGGCACCATATCCCTCAAGGACCCCACAGACAAGAGAATTGAGGACATGTTAAAGAGGACCTTTGAAATTGAGGGCACCATGGCCAAGGTGATGACGGCGGCGATTTATACCTCTCGCGCCCAGATCCGCTGGCTGGAGGAACTACAGGAACAGGCGAGTCCAAAGCCCAGGGAGGCTGAACTTTTAGACTGCACCCTCGATGCAGCCAAATACCTGGCAGACATGGCAGTGGACTCCTTACGCCTCCAGGCCAGGGCGGCCGCAATCATAAATTGGGCCCGCAGAGCTCTATGGCTCAAGCTCTGGGACGCCGATTCAGAATCCAAGACTCTTCTGCAGAACTTACCCCTTAAGGGGACTCATGTATTCGGGGATGGTCTCCAGAATTACCTAAAACAGAGGGAAGAGGGTAGGGACCTCCTAAGAAACCAGTCAAGACCCTCACACCTACCTTCCGCTAGACGGAGGTTTCATCCTGGGGCCAAGACCCAAACTCGTAGGGACTCCTACCCCCAGAACCACTTCTTTCAGGGTAGAGCATCCCCATCCTACCGACGCACACCCACTTTCAGCAACTACAAGTCTCCCCCCTTCCGACTCCGGGGACAAAAGTCCGGAGGTCGAGGAAGAGGATTCAGGGGAAAACAGTGACTCCGTCTCACCGAGCCCCCCTCACCAGAGCTCGTACCCCCCTGTCGGCCAACAGCTAGCCCTGTTCGCTCACCGCTGGGCGTCCACCATGTCGGACAGGTGGGTCTGGGACGTGGTCTCGAGGGGGTACATCATAGAATTGTGCCATCCTTCGGTTCCCCATCATTTTATCTCATCCCCAGTCTCCAGACGAAGAGTCTCACCCCACCAGGTACAGAGGATTCTGGCAGATCTTATCCAGAACAGGGCCATTCAATCCATCCCGGTTCGGAAGCAGGGGGAGGGCATGTACTCCATCTTCTTCCTGGTCCCCAAGAAGTCGGGGGAGCTGAGGCCCATCCTGGACCTCAAACGCCTGAACCGATACGTGATCCCACGACGGTTCAAAATGGAGACCGTCCTATCCACCCTTCAGGGCATCAGGGTAGGCGACTTCTTGACATCCATCGATCTCAAGGACACCTACCTCCACATCCCCATCATCAAGAGCCACAGAAGATTCCTCCGTTTTCACATCCTGGGACACCACTTTCAATACCGGGCGCTCCCGTTCGGCCTGTCCTCAGCCCCCAGAGTCTTCACCAAGGTCTCCATCACCCTGGTGGCCAGACTCAGGGAACAAGGGCTAGACATAGTGCCGTACCTAGACAACTGGCTCATACGCGCTCGATCCGAGGGTCAGATGCGTGCTCACACCGAGATCGCAGTATGAGCACTCGAGGACCATGGCTGGGTGGTGAACAGAGAGAAGAGCCATCTCCGCCCGACCCAACAGATCGAGCACCTCGGAGCCATCATCAACTCAGCAGAGGGTTGGGCGAGGCCGGCTCCGGCACGGATCCGCAGCCTCCGCAGTCTGGCCAGACTTTAAGGTCACACCCCCGCACCACGGTGGAGAAGGTGGTGAGACTCCTGGGATGCATGGCCTCCTGCATCGACCTCATCCCCTGGGCCAGGTGGCACATGCGTCCACTCCAGAACTACATTCTGGCGTGCGGAGCACCCAACGAGTGGAATCTGCGCTGCGTGGTTCAGTTACCCGCCGAGGTAAGATCCTCCCTGGAGTGGTGGGTCACCCCGGGAAATCTGACGAGGGGGATCCCCCTGGAGGCACCACACCCAATCCCCATCGAGACGGACGTGAGTCTATCTGGCTGGGGGGCCTGTCTGGGGGATGAATCAGCACAGGGTTCCTGGTCCCCGGCGGAGTCACAGCTCTCAATCAATGTCCTGGAAATGAGAGCGGTGTTCCATGCTCTGAGAGCATTCCGACACATCATCCAGGGAAAGTCGGTCCTGATCAAGTCCGACAATCGCGTGATTGTGGCTTACATCAAAGCAGGGAGGTACCAGGAGCAGGACCATGTCACGAGAAACTGCAAGGGTGATGAACTGGGCACAAACGCACCTATCACACCTGGGGCAGTACACCTGGTGGGAAAACTGAACGTAAGGGCGGATTGGCTCAGCCGACAGCAGATCCACCCCGGAGAATGGCGCTTGCACCCGGACCTGTTCCAGGTAATCCAGGAGGCATGGGGTCCAGTGTCCATGGACCTAATGGCATCAAGAGACAACGCCCAGGTGGACCAGTATTTCTCCTGGTTCAGAGACGCGCACTCCCAAGGCAGGGACGCTCTGTCCCAGGTATGGTCTCAGGACTATGCGTATGTGTTCCCTCCGATCCCCCTCATCCCACAGGTTCTGGAAAAAATCCAGAAATCCCGGACTTCCATCATCTTGGTGGCCCCGTACTGGCCCCTCAGAGCTTGGTTCACGGCAATCACAGAGATGTCCCTAGCCAGCCTCCGGATCCCATCCCATCCAGACATGCTGACGCAGGGTCCGGTGCTGCACCCGTCCCCTCGAACCCTAAAGCTCACGGCCTGGCTCCTGAGAGGGAACGACTAACCACTACCGGGTATCATGAGTCGGTCATAGGCACGCTCCTCCTATCTCGCCGAGCCTCCACTACATCCACCTACGAGAGGCAATGGGCCATCTTCGCACAGTGGTGCCGCTGACGAGGCTCGGTACCCGAACAGGCCAACCTCCCCACTATCTTGCTGTTCCTACAACAGGGGGTGGACAAGGGACTGGCACCCTCTTCTCTAAGGGTGCAACTGGCGGCCATCGGAGCGGCCAGAGGCCTAGTCGAAGGCACCCACCGGGGCCCACCCAGATGCCATCCGCTTCTTGAGAGGTAGACCTCATGCGACCAGGACCAGGCCTAACGTCGCACCGTGGGACCTACCACTGGTATTGGACTCCCTAAGAATGGCACCGATGAACCACTCCGCTGACTCAGACCTTTTCTGGGTAGGACTGAAGACTGCCTTCTTGGTAGCCATCTGTTCGGCCAGAAGGATAGGGGAGCTCGGCGCCCTGTCTTGCGCTCCACCCTGCCATCCTTCACCCCGAGAAGGCTACGGCTCCGGACAGTACCGGCCTTCCAGCCGAAGAGTTCCGTCGAGGTTCCACAGAGAACGCCATAGATCTACCCACCCTGCCTCGCGCAGCCCCTCAGCCCGAGAGCGGTGCTCCTGACTCACTAGACGTGGGGTCGGCTCTCTCTATCTACCTGACCAGAACTCAGTCCATCCGTAAGATGGAGAGACTCTTCATCGTCGCGAAGAGCCAAAGACAGGGGCTCGCAGCGTCCAAAACCACCATCGCAGGGTGGATCAGAAGGGTCGTTCTCCACGCTTACACGGCGGCCGATTGACACCGCCCAGGGAATCAGGGCTCATTCCACCAGAGCGGTATCCACCTCCTGGGCGGAGAGACATCGGTGTCATCCGAGGACATCTGCAGGGCGGCTACCTGGAGCTCCCTACATACCTTCACCAGGCACTACAGGCTGGAACAACTCCAGGACTTCAGGCCAGCCTTCGCCTCCCATGTTCTAGCAGCGGCTCCATCTCCCGGACCCTCCGAATCCCACCCGGAGGTTTAACTGCTTCTTATCTTCCATGAGGTAATGTCTGGAGTGCCATGGGATGCCAACCAATCACAATGGGTGTTTACTCACCTGGTAAAGGTGATTGTGTTGGTTGGCATCCATGGCACTCCAAGGCCCTCCCTCGGGTATGATCGGAGCATCCAACCAGTAAGATCAGGAGGTCTTTACACCAGTCCTTCAGAAATAAATCCCACTGCTAAAATCAGTCGAACCACGGTTCGAGGTAGTGTGTACATAATAGGGAATAAACTCAGGCCTCTGACCTTGTTATTGTCATCATGTCGTAGCAGACCTCATCCTTGCTAGTCTCTATCGTGTGTATTGTTTCTGGTACTAACATCCTTCCTTTCAGCTATGGAAAATTCAAACTGGAGAGCAGGGGTTCCTGGGACCTGGATATATTGGAAATCTGATCTGGGTCATGTGCATCATTAGCCTATCAGGTGGGCTGTCTGGAGTGCCATGGATGCCAACGGAACACAATCACCTTTACCAGGTGAGTAAACACCCATTATTGCTATAACTCAGGAAAAGTTATCAAGTCAGAAAAATGCTGTGGAGTCAGATGATTTGAGGATAGTTGATGCCCCACTCCCCCACAGTAGTTGAACATGAGCCTGATCATCATGAGTCACAGTGTCATGTTTCCACAGATCCTTGTGTTAGGCCATCCAAAGAATCAGATGGTGACAAAACAGTGTGGATGATCATAGTGAGGCTGAGGCTGTAATATCTCCACAGGATAGCATCCAAAGTGAATTTGTGGATGGTGATGGTAAGATGATGATGCTTGCAACCTTATATGGGAATTGCACAGAATAAAAGTTGAGGTGGCTGTAGGTAAACAGTCTGTTAGTAACCCCCCTTCAAACTTCTTCTCATGGAGCTGTGTCTGTGGATGACCATGAAGTCATATTAATAGATTGTGAAGATATTCAATCAAAGTCAAATTTTGCATCACACCAGAAATCATGCAGCACACACTCCCATTTCACCACCCAAAAAAATTGCAGTCCCATATGCAGCAGCAGTAGCAGTGTCATGTGAAATGTAGGGCAGCCAAATCCCTAGGTTGGGTCACAATTAATTAAGGGTACGTCATATGTTATTCTTGTAGTACCGATTCAGAGGTTTGTGACCATATGTATATTGTCACTTAATCCCCAAATATTGAGCTCTATGTACGATGGCAACGCACCACATAAACTGGGCACATTGGCATCACTATGACTGAATGCTGCAGAGTGGGGTCTCGCAGACCCCACATGGCATTCACAGATGGGACCAATGCAGTTACATGCCCAAACACCCAGCAGTGCAGACAGCAATGCGCCGGAGATGGGGGGCATGTCCACACTATGCGCCATTCACAGCAGTGCAGAGTGCAGCTCACAGGAGTGCATAGTGTTGCACAAGTTATGGCAACAGAACCCCAGCCATAACTCACAGGTACTGCACTTGTTGGGTGTGGCAGGACTGAAAATGGGCCCCCCTGCTGCCACAGCCCATGAGGTGATGGGGAAGGCTGGGGCAGCTGATCATGGGAGTGCCTACACAGCCGTGGCAGTAGCCCCAGCCCCTATGTGCCATCCCCCCACATGACAGCCCCATATCCCAGGGCTACACATGCAACACTTCCCCAACCAACCACCAGTGCCCCAGTCCCAATGACTGAGCCCCTCCACACACACACTCTCCATTGCCCTGTCCCCATCCGTGCACTGCAGACCCCCCCTGTGCCACACAGCATCACCCAAACCCAGCACGGTGCATGACCCCCACCCCAAATCTGGCACCCGCATCCTGCATTGGTGTCCAGTGGTCTCCACCCCCATGGCACAGTCATCCACCCCCAACCCCTGTACTCATATGCTGGTGCCACTCCCAAGACAGCCAGTGGCAGAGCCCTTCTCTCACCACCACCACAGCCACCAACCATCTGATATATGCAGGCTTGCATTGGCTGTGCTCCCCTCCATATGTCAGATGGCCAATGGCCTTGGCTGTGAGAGGAGGGCTGTGCCATTGGCCATCTCAGAATTGCCACTAGCATATGGGTACGGGGGCCAGGGGGCAGGTGTGTGGTGCCTCAAGGGAGTTGGTGCCACAGGGGGGCTCACTGTCTGGCTGACATGCCAATGGGGGCAACCATGGGCAAACATGGTCGCCATTGGAAATGGTACCGGGACAGGGTTGAGCCGCTGCAGACAGGGGCATGGGGGGTTAGGGTTGCTGGTTCTGGTAGTGGCCCTGCAGTGAGGCTGGTGGGTGGGGGGCTGCCAATGGCTCATCACTGGGGCATGTGTGTGTGGGTATGGGTGCCTGTGGTGGGCATTTAGGCACTCAGACCTGTGCCTCTCAGCACAAGGGATCCACTTTTGGCCCAGGATTGGCATCTGATTGGATGCCCTCCTGGGACTGTAGCCCTGCCTCCAGCCACTCTGCAGAGTCCTGCCCGCTGGGGGGGGGCAGTGACATGGACAGCTGGCAGCCAGTAGAGAATACACCTTTCCGCAGGTGCAGAGCTGCACAGGTGGGTTACGTGCTTTTGGCACGTAACTTACAGCCAGTAGTGCATAGGGCCCCATTGACAAAGTTATGGCCTGTTGAAGTTACAGTGTTATCCTATGAGCTTAATTATGTTTATTAGTTGCTGTTCTTAATGGCCACAGTTAGCTAATGGTGCAGCATATGTTATTCTTGCAGTACCCATTGAGATGTTTGTGACCATATATAGATTGTCACTTAACTCCAGATATTGACATAGTTATGGCCTGTTAAAGTTACAGTATTATCCTATGGGCTTAATTATGTTTTATAAGTTGCTTTTCTTAATGGCCACAACTAGTAAAGGGTGCAGCATATGTTATTCTTGTAATACCCATTGAGAGGTTTGTGACTATATATACTGTAAATTGTTACTTAAATCCAAATATTGACAGAGTAATGGCCTGTTGAAGTTACAGTGCTATCCTTTGGGCTTAATTATGTTTTATTAGTTGCTTTTCTTAATGGCCACAATTAGTTAAGGGTGCAGTATATGTTACTCTTGTAGTACCCACTGAGACATTTGTGACCATATATAGATTGTCACTGAAGTACAAATATTGACGGAGTTATGGCTTATTATACTTCCAATGTTATCTTATGTGAAACTGCATGCCCATGATGAACTCTTTTCCTCAGCATCCTCCTCCTGAAGCACCAGCACAACAGACCAGCCTCTGGCATCAGTGTAAAAGCCAAATTGCCGTGACCTCTGCATCCTCCTCCTGAAGCACCAGCAACACAAAACAGCCTCTGGCACCAGTGTACAAGACAAAGTGCTGTGACCTCTGCATTTGACTCTTGAAGCACCAGCAGCACAAGTCAACCTCTGGCATCGGCATGCAACCCAATGTGCCATGACCTCTTCATCCTCCTTTTGAAGCACCAGTGGCACAAGACAGCCTCTGGAACCAGTGTACAAGTTAAAGTGCCGTGACCTCTTCATCCTTCTCCTGAAGCATCTGTAACACAAGACAGCCTCTGGCACCAGTGTACTTGGGATTAAACTGGTTTAAAATAAACTCAGGAATCTGGAAAAAAAAAATAGGATGAAAAGCAGAAAACTTTCTTTTACTAGTTTTGACTAGCACACTAAGTTACACAGCTCCTGCTCTGGCAAAGTGAAACTAGTTCACTGACTTCCTGCCTCATTCCCTTCCTGACTGCATCATGTGACATGCAGAAAGTCAGACAAGTGATTTGAGGCTTGTTTCTCTCAAACTTTGCCTTCTCACAATGTAACCGGAAGTTAACCTGAAGTTTGGAAACGAAAGTTCATTAAAGGCGAATTTCGACCTTTGAATGAAAACTTAGCAAAATAATCGCGGATGCGAAATTGCCCACTTCACATTAGATATGCAGGCATAGTAAACCTTCACTGCATCCCTAATGGGGATCCTAAAGCAAAGGCTAATAGAATACACTGGGACTAAAATTAATTCAAACTGAGGAAAGGGGGGGGTGATAGGGTGAGTGCAATAGACAGTAATCACACATGGGAGACCGGAAGACCTCCCCCCGATATGCAGGAAGGGAGGAAGGGAGGGAAATCTAACAAGGGGCAGGTGCAGGAGCTTGGGATTGAGAAAGGAGGGGCAGGGGTCATGGTGGAAGGTAGCATCCTTGAACACAAGGAGCTTGGCAAACAAGATAGTGGATTTCCAGGTGATGGTGGTGGTGGTGGAGGAGGGGGTAGATATTGCAGCCATCACAGAAACCTAGGCCACTGAATACCATGACTGGGACCTCATGATTCCTGGATTCAGGGTATACCACAAAGATGTGGGAGGGGAGGAGAGGTAGCTTTTTATGTGAGAGATGGGATACCATGTACCAGGGAGGAAGGAGAGGTGGGGAAGCCAGAAGCCCTATGGGTAGAGCTCCAAAACTCCTAAGGTAGGAAGGTAAAAATGGGGGTGGTGCACAGGACACCCTTACAGAATGTGGAAACTGACAGGGAGTTTTCAGAGCAAATCAGAAAAATCGGTGGCAGGGGTAGCACTATCATAGTGGGTGACTTTAATCTGCCTGAGGTTGACTGGAGCACCACAGCAACTCTAATGCTAGATAACAGGTATTACTGGAGGTTTTTCAGGACAGCTACCTCATGCAAGGGGTGACAGAGCCCACGAAGGAGGGTAACATACTGGCTCTGGTGTTGGCAAATTGGTACCAAGTCCAAGATGTAGTAGTACAGGACTCTCTGGCAGGCAGCAATCACTGCACAGTGTGGGTCTTCCTTTACATGGGCAAGGATGCAGCCAAAACCAGGACAAAAGTGGTCAACTTCAGTAAGGCAGATTTTGTAAGGATGGGCAGCATCAAGTAAGTAAGTAAGTAAAAATGAATTTATATGAGGTGCCCTTCCAAAGCTCAGGGCACCTTTACAAAATTTCGCATACAATATTAAAATCCACAGCAATTTACAACACAATTTACATTTCTGAAAATGCTTGTTTGAATAAAAAGGTCTTGAGAATTTTTTAAACCCTTCTACAGTCAGGCTATTGCATATCTGGCAAGGTAGAGAATTCCACAGGATGGGTGTCATAAAGGCAAAAGTTCTTCCATCAGATGTTTTCAGGGTTACCCTGGGAATCTCTAGCAATCCCTCACCAGAAGATCGGAGGGAGCGGGATGAGGAGTAAGGAATCAGGAACTCTTTCAGGTAGTGGGGTCCCAACCCATGTAGGGCCTTATAGGTTATCAAAGAGACCTTGAAAGTGATCCACCACTATACAGGAAGCCAGTGCAATTGTTGCAGCACAGGTGTTATACGGTTGGATCTTGGGCTTCCAGTCAACAACCTAGCTGCCGCATTTTGCACCAGCTGTAAGCGGTGGATATCCACTCCCAGCAGTCCTAGATAAAGGGCGTTGCAGTAATCAAGATGACTGGCAACTAAGGCATGGACCAGGGTAGGAAGATCATCTGATGGAACCAAGTGTTTCACCCATGCTATGTTCCTTAGATGGAAAAAGGATGATTTGAGTACGGCTTACACCTGTGCCTTCAGGGTCAGGCCCTCGTCAAACACAACACCAAGGTTGCGCACCTGGCTGGATGCCATTAGTGGGGTTCCACCCAGAAATAAACCTGAGGGTTTTCCCACCCATGAGTTTGATGTCCTCACCCCTGGCTCCACTACCAATACCTCTGTTTTTCCTGTGTTCAACTTCAGCCAGTTGGTACTCATCCAGTTCTGTATCTCCAGCAAGAAATTGCTAAACACTGCACTTGAATCAGACTCCTGCTCGGGCACAGAAGACATGTAGAGCTGAGAGTCTTCAGCATAGCAATGAAAACTTAACCCATACTGTCTTATAATGTCCCCCAATGGGAGCATATACACCACAAATAACATGGGGGACAACACCGAACCCTGTGGCACCCCCCCAGCACAGGCAGTGAGAGGCCGAGGAATAAATCCCTGACACTACTCTCTGGGTCCTACTCTGCAGGAAAGATAAAACAGCTGTGGACCACCCCCCCTTAATCCACAGAGAAACCACAGGCATTCGAGCAATACCCCATGATCTACGGTGTCAAATGCTGCTGAGAGATCAAGAAGAACCAAGATAGAAAGAGCTCTCTGATCTCTCACCATCAGGAGATCATTCAGTACCATGCAAAAGCAATCTCAGTGCTATGCTGCTTCCTGAAGCCAGACATGAGAGGGTCATAGATACTGTGGCTGGTTAAATGATCCTCCAGCTGCAGAGTGACTACCTTCTCAATAACCTTCCCCAAAAACGGGAGGTTTGAGACTGGTCTATAGTTTTCTGGGCTGTTGGGATCAAAGGAGGGCTTTTTCAAAAGGGGGTGCACCACTGTCTCCTTTAAGGGATCTGCAAAGATCCCTCTCTCCAGTGATACCACCACTATCCCAGTAAGGATTGGGCTGATAACCTCTACACACCCCACCAGTAGGTGAGTAGGGCCTGGATCCAAACTACAGTAGGTTGGACGCAAAGTCTGGATGATCCTCACTATATCCATGACTACTGGCTGACTAAAGGTGAGCCAAGTTAGTTGGGTATTAGTGCCACTTGGTTGATCAGTGCAAGACCCAATGGGGAGGCACTGGCTGATCTCATCCCTGATGGTGGACACCTTATCAGTGAAGAACAATCCAAACTCCTCACACTGTAACTGTGACAAAGCTCGACTGGCTTGAAGACAGGCTGGATTGCACAGTCTGTCCACAGTCCAGAAGAGCTGGGACAGTCTGTTCCTCACTGTAGCAATTTCTCTGGACAGGAACTCTGCCTTCTTATAATGATCCAGCAGTCTAAGCCTATCCATCTCCAGAAGAGTTTTCAGCCAGAGTCTCTCCAATCTTCAACCCTGTCTCTTCAACCCACGGATCTCCCTGGTAAACAATGGAGCCTCTGGATGAAGGTAACAGGGATGAACACGGGATGAAGCAATGACATCCAGGGCCCCCATAACTGCCCAATTATAGGCTAGAACTAGGGGCCCTGGGTCAGTGCTATCCACTGACAATCCTGAGAAGTCCAGCTCTGTCATTAGGCCTTCTTTGGTAACTCCTCCTAAAGGACGGAACTGTACTATCTCCTTTGGAGCAGGCCTCTTTCGGTGGGCTTCGAAACTAAACCTTAGGGTGTGATGGTCAGACCAACCGATAGGCTCCATCTCCACATCAGAGACTTCCATCCCCAGATGGAATATCAAATCCAATGAGTGTCCCCCATTGTGAAATGTAGAGGTAATAGCCCATGTCAGGCCCAATGAATCCATCAATTGGAAGAGGTTTTGTCCAAAAGGCGCGAGTTAATCGTCGACCCAGGCATTGAAGTCCCCCAGAATTAACCATCGGGGGGATTCCAATACCCTCTCGGTGATGAAGTCCGCAACCTCCCTCAGGAATTCTCTCCCATTACCTGGTGGATGATAAATGAGAAGGATCCTAAAACCTGCACCTGCACCCACTATACACTCAAAGGAATTGGTACATCCAACTGGCACCTCCCTAAGGTCAAGTTCCTGTCTAAAACTGACTGCACCTCCCCTCCCCAACAGTCCACTCTTGGGCAATGAATCACCGAGAACCCAGCCGGAATCATGGACCCCAAAATAGGGCCCGCATTTTCATCTAGCCAGGTCTTGGTGATGCAAGCTAGGGCCACAGATGCAACAAGATCCACCACCACTGTGGTCTTGTTTGTAATGGACCTAGCAGTGCTTAACACCACCCGAAAAGGACGAGATTCCAAGGATGACTCCACCTCCTGCCTGACCAAGGCAGGAGGTGCATCTTGCTGCAGTCTGCCCAATGATGGCTGCAGAACAGAAATGGTCCATCAAAAAGAGCGGTCTGACAGAGACCACTAACACGTACACCAAGAACAATAGTAAGCAGTCCAGGACTTGAAAAAAACAAGCTGTCATAGCAGGGAAGTGACAGGGAAAGTGAGGGAGAAGAGAAAGGCCTTCAACATATACAAGAAAACAGGGCCCAGGAAGGACAAGTAGGAGTACTCAAGAAAATCCAGGGAGGTGATTAGAGTAGTCAGGGTGGCAAAAGCTGCAATGCAGCTAAGACTGGCTCAGAGAATCAGAGAGGAGAAAAGGATTTGTTCAGGAACATTAGAGAGAAGATGAGCTGTAAGGATTAGATTGTCTGGCTTGAGAGAGGGGATTTGGGCGGGAAATGGAGTGGACCAGGCAGAGGAACTCAATGAGTACTTCTGTTCAGTGTTCAGTAAAGAAAAGGTTGGGCCAATACCACAAAGGAAAGGAAGGATGGGTAAGGAAGGTGCAGATGTAACAGATGGGGTCATCCACATAGATAGGGTTCTAAAAGGCCATAATGCCCTGTGGGTGAACAAGGCTCTGGGAGCAGATGTAGTGCATCCAAGAGTCCTGAAGAAGTTGGTGGAGGTCTTGGTGGGCCCACTGATGAACTTGTTTAGCATCTCACTGGAGATGGGGTATGTGCCCCTGGACTGGAAGATGCCTCAGTTTGTGCCCCTTCACAAGAGTGGTCCCCGGGATGAACCGGGAAACTATAGACCTTTAAGCTTAACATTCATTGTGGGGAAGTTAATGGAGACCATTCTAAAGGAGAAATTGGTAAATTTTCTGGACAGTAATGGTCTCCAGGATGAAAGGCAGCATGGGTTAGTCTCAGGAAGATCCTGTCACACTAACCTAATTGACTTCTTCAATTCGGTCACAAGGGCGGTTGATGGGGGTCATGCAGTGGATATCCTGTATCTGGACTTCAGTAAAGTCTTTGACTTGGTGCCTCACTGGAAGTTGCTGGGCAAGCTGAGGAACCTGGGGGCTGGAGAGAAACTTGTGGGGTGGGTTAGGAGCTGGGTGCAGAACAGACAGCAGAGGGTAGTTGAAAGGGGGAGCCCTCTAAGCTGAGACCCATGACCAGTGAGGTACCACAGGACTTAGTGCTCAGCCCCATTTTATACAACCTCTTTATCGGGGACATAGCAGAAGGGATAAAGAGTAAGGTCCACCTGTTCACTGACTATACAGCGATCTGTGTAACAGCTGACAGTGAGGAAGGGAGGCAAGAACTCAGGGAGGATCTGGCAAAACCTGAGCACTGGTCAGGTGTATGGCAATTGGGGTTAAATGCTAAGCAGTGCAAGGTTATGTACCTCAGTGCCAGAAACCCCAGGACCAGCTATTGGCTGGGGGGGGGGAGTGCAGGTATCTATTTCAGAGGAAGGGAAGGACCTAGGAGTACTAGTCACAGAGAACACAAAGGTATCAGTGCAGTGCTAGAGGGCAGCAGCAGGAGCCAACCAAATGCTGGGATGCATAGCCAGGGGTATCACTTCTAGAAGGGAAGAGGTCATCCTGCCACTGTGCAGATCACTGGTGAGGCCACACTTGGAGTACTGTGTGCAATTCTGGTGCCCTTATCTGAAAAAGGATGTAAGATTACTGGAGGGTGAGCAGTGTAGGGCGACGAAGATGATCCTAGGTCTGGGGGATAAACCCTATGAAGAAAGCTTGAGGGGGCTCAACACATATTCCTGGAGGATAAAAGAGAGAGGGGGTCATGATAGAGATATTTAAATATTTAAAAGACATAAACAGGGTTAGCAGAGGGGGCTTGTTCTGCTTAAAGGGAGGGAGGGTCACAAGGTGGCACAGTCTGACACTGGAGGGGGGAAGATTCAGGAGGGAAATGAGGAGGCACTAATTTACAGAAAGGGTGGTGAGTGTGGGGAAAGTAATGCTGGAGGAATTGATCAAGTTGAAGACAGTGGACAGTTTTAAAAGGGGATGAGATAGGGTCAGAAGGAAAGTAAGAACAGTAAAGACCTTAGGAAGGGAAAAGCTGGTGGGGTAGGGATGATGGAAAGGGACCGGGAGGGTGGGACAGCTGTGGTAAAAGTATGCTGTGAGCTGCACACTCAGGCAGACTTGATAAATGTCTGGGCCATTTACTATTGAAGTTTTTTATGTTCATATGTCAGTGCTTCTTCTTAACTTTGCTATTTTTTAATATTTTGACCATCAATTTTACATAGTGTCCTAACTACATCACCTTATGATCATGAGAGGTGCAATATTTTAAATCCCATCTGGAAGGTGATTTCCCACAGTGACTGTGAAAATGTGTTTCAGAGGGAATTTGAAAAATTACACCTGTCTTCTTCATGTGGTGGGATAACTAAAAGGCTATGCTGAAAATTTTGGAGTCAGAATCTTGTAAAATGACAAAGTTATGAGTAAAAGTTTAAAATGAATTATGGGTTTTGACTTCACTGGGGACTGGGGGCCCACCTGGAGAGATGTGGGCTTGTATGCAAGGGATGGTCTGCATCTGTCTGAGTGGGGGGCAGGATCCTGAGTGAAATGTTTGAATGTTTCATTGGCAGACATTTAAACTAGCCAAGAGGGAAGGTGGAATTATACAGGAAAATCTCAACTGCCCTTCCCCCCACAGGTCAAGGTAGACAGACAAAAGGATACTAAGGATGAGAAAACACAAAGGACTGAAATAAGGGTTAATGTCAGGGGAGACACAAGGGGAAGGAATGGGATCAGAACAAATAGGGGCGAAGTCATCCAAACATGCAGGGCCATGTGTACAAATGCCCACAGCCTGGGTAACAAGATCCCTGAACTAGTGGCATTGATGGCAGAGGGAGACCTAGATATTGTGGCAGTCACTGAAACATTGTATACAGAAAGCTATAGCTAGGAAGTTAATATACCTGGGTACACAGTCTACAGGAAAGACAGGGCAAGCAAAAAGGGAGGAGGGGTAGTGATCTACATTGTGGAAGGGATCAAGGTGACTAAGATAAAGGGAAAGCAGGGAGGAGAGGAGGCACTGTGTGTCACACTGGAGTCAGGAAATGGCACCACTATCCGCACAAGGGTTATTTATAGACACCCCAGGAAACAGATAGGGTAATGCTAGATAACATCCTTAAAATGGCAGAGAAAAGAGAAGTGTTGTTGGTGGGGGACCTAAATGTGCCTGATGTTAACTGGATTATGTGTGCTGCAGCCACATCCAGGAGCAAAGTCATTCTGGATGCCCTGTAAGGGGCATGCATCATGCAACTTGTTGGGGAACCCACCAGTGAGGGTGCAATATTGGACCTGGTACTCACTAATGGAGACCGAATAATGGATGTTTTGATGAGCAGTCATATGGGGTCCAACAACCACCATACAGTATGGTTCAAGGTAAAGATAGTAGAAGAATCAAGCCACACTAAAGCCAGAGTCCTTGACTTTAAGATGGCTGATTTTAATAAAATGGGTGAATGCCTCAAGACAACACTAGTACAGAATGAGGAAGGAGGAGAAGATGTACAGTGAGACAACCTCAGAAAGCCATAACAAAGGCAACAAGCCTTTGTGTGAAGCTAGTGAACAAAGCCAGAAGAAAAAGAAAACCATTATGGTTTTCAAAAGAAGTGGCAGAGACAGTCAGAGAGAAAAAAACTGTCATTCAGGAAAAGCAAATACAAAGGGAGGAACACAAGGAACTTTATCAGGCAGGATTACGGTTCTCTGTTCTGGAGCACATACTTACTGCAAGCTATTCAGGTCCTAGAGAGGGTCCAGAGAAGAGCAACTAAAATAGTTCCCCATTTAGCTTCTAAAGACTATGCCTCAAGATTAAAAATTACAGGCTTACATTCACTCCAGAAAAGGAAAATTAGAGGGGATCTTTTACTACTATACCAAGTTCAACAGTCTCAAGAACTGATGCAACAATTTGGACTACAATTCACTAATAGACATATTGTTCCCTGATTACATAATAAACAAATTAATGCAGCTAAACCTAATACAAATAAACAATTAAGCTTTTACACTTTAAGGACCCCCAGATTATGGAATTCTCTGTCTCAAGAAATTGTGGATTTCCCCTCCTTTGATATATTTAAATCTAGGCTTGATAAATGGCTCAGAAACACTAGGTAATGAACTAATGTACCACATATATTTTGGGGGACAATCTCGATGGGCCTTCACCTTCTTTTGTCCCAAATACACTGAGTAGACCGAGTAAACCAAGTAAACTCAATATGCATACTATGGAGGACAGGAGGGAGGGTGGGGATATGATAGAGACATTCAAATACCTCAAGAGGATCAACAGAGTTCAAGAGGGCAGTATCTTTCAGAAAAGGAGATGTGCAAGAACAAGAGGTTACAATATGAACCTGGAGGGGGGGAAGACTCAGGGGCAATGTTAGGAAGTATTTTTTTCCCTGAAAAGGTGGTGAATGCATGGAACAGCCTCTCTGAGGAGGTTGTGGGGGCAAAAACAGTTGTTGAATTCAAGAATGCATATGACAGGCAGACAACAAAACTAGTGGCAGGGTGGAGGAGATAGGCCGCAAATCAACTAGGATCTGGAGCTTATAGAGTAGGTAGGGAAATAGGTGGATTATGCTGGCCAGGTGGTCCTTATCTGCCATCAAGTTCTATGTTTCTATTTTACACCATTAACTGGCCTTAACTTGCTTACAGTCAGACCTCAGTCAGGTGCAGTAGGTAGAACCTTTTCACTTAGAGGATGACTTCATTGGACTTTAATGATGTTAGTTAGGGATGGAGGGTGTGGGTTGTAGTTGTTGAGTGGGGCGTCTGGGTTGGAGGACAGAAGACATAGCTGGATGGTTTATTTTTTCAGGTTCAAAAAAAGAAAAATTACAATGGACAATTTTTCTTTTCAGCAGACTGATACAGATTTGTCACTCCAGTATGGATGTGTTATTTGGTGGCAGCAGAGGTTGGGCACTCTGGTAATTTACAGTCCAGTGTAGTGGGGGGTGTTGTTAGGTGGCACTGAGGGTTGGGCACCTCTGGTAATGTGTACTGTGGTGTGGGTGTGCTGTTTGGAGGCACAGAGAGTTAGGTGTTTTTGTGTTGCAGACTGTGGCAGGGAGCAGGGGATGTTGTTTGACATCACTGGGTTTTGGGCATCTTACTGTCAGACTGTGGGAAGGGTGTTGTTTGAAGGGAGAGAGGGTGGAATAGAGAGCTTCAAGAGTAATTATACCAGCAGAGGTAGTTTTTGCAATGTGGGGGAGGGAAGAGTCATGGAAGCACTGGAATGAAGAAGATGGGGGGAATGGAGAGAGAGAGAGAGAGAGAAACAATACTGACAAAGATAGTTCTGTCTGCAGTTTGCGTTAAGGAAGAACCATGGAAGCACCAGTATTGGAGGGATGGAGAGAAACAGAGCCACTAGTGTGTCAATAGTGCTGGGTGGCAGAGAAAATACAGGAAGTGCCACTAAGTGGCTGAAGGAGACAGTTGTGTGGTATGAAAAGCACTGCAAATGTTCCTAGTAAGAATGTTCAAGGCAGTACACATTGCCACAGCAGCTTCCACGCAGCACTTTCCAGCTGTATGATTTGATAAGTAGATCAAAGTTATCACAGAGAGCAGACATAGAGTGGGTAGTATTAGGGAGGAAACTGCTAAGCCTAAGCCTGTGATTAGTACAGAGGGTCAAGCCCCCAAAACCCTTATCACACAGTGATTGCAAAATGTTTGCTAATGCCATTGGTAAGCAAACATTAACAGTGACGGGGGGGGGAGGATAAACTTACCTTATAAATTATATTGATAAATGTGTTTGTAACAAAAAATTAGCATTCTTGTACTACTTTTATGGTAGTTGGTCATGTGCTATAATAAGTAAATAGAGCCTTGGTGTTGACATGATTTATTATATGTAAATAGCACCTTGGTGGTATGCCCAATAATGTGTACAAGATTCATTCCTGAGGTTTATGTATTATCTAAATGTGTGCTCACTGGAAACCAGACAAGAGAGAGCAGCTATGATAGAAACCTTAAAGGAATTAACAAGGTAAACTGGGGGGAGTTATTTACCCTGAATATCAACTTAAGGTTGTGTGGTCACTAGTGGAAATTAACAGGAAGGAGGTTCAGGATGGTCATAAGGAAGTACTTCTTTACGAAAAGGGTGGTGGAATCTTGGAACAGTCTGTTGGCTGAGGTGGTGGGTGCAAACGCAGTCGGGATAAAAGCAGCCATTGGGCTAGAATGAAGGGAATCATGGATGCCGAGGGTGATAAGACTAGGGAGGAGAATGGGGATAGGATGGGGAGGGTTTGTACCCTGGAGGAACAATAGGTTCAAAGAAAGGGTCCAGCAAATATAGGGAATATGGGCAGATTGGATGGACTTCTGGTCTTTTTCTGCCATCATAGTCTATGTTTCTATGTCTGGGTAGCCAAAATTGCTCAGCTTTACTTTTTGGTCCTCTCTCCCAAACCCCAATAGATTACTCTCTTTTATAAAATGGGCAAAAAAAACGAAGCCACTGATTGGCTGTTTCACCCTCCTAGCCGTGTCCTTAATCCCTGGTATTGTACCAACCGGCACTACCCTTCATTCCCCAGCCCAACAACAGCACAGGATCAGTGAGCTGTGCCTGCTGAAAACAGAAACAAAGCCTGGCACAGCTCGCAGCTCGACATCCCATCGCTGTGACCTAGCTCCGTCTGCCTACCTCTGCTCTCTTTTCACAACACAACAAAACCTGTAATGATACAACAACAACAGCAAAATGTTTTTTTAAACTGTTTTTCCAAATTTCGCATGGAAATTGTAGCCTCGCCGCCACAAAACGGTTGCCGAGCTCATCACCACATTGCGTGCCAGCATGACGTGCTTTCAAACAAATGGCCAATATAGAAACATCCATTTCCCACAAAAACACTCCATTTCATCTACAGGATACCACTATAATATAAAAAAGTAACCTGCAGTTTGGTCCAGAAACAGGAGCGCTACCTCGAAAACCTGACTCTAATTTGACGTTTGACAAACATAAACCACTTCAAACGCTGTTCACGGAGGCTCCTGAGGGACATGCTCGCTCCCAGTCTCCCTCGATCGCTCCGTCATACTGTGTGTCTCTATCTCCTTTAAAAAAAAAAAACACAGAAAAGTAAAGAAAAGAATTACTCCGTATTACTGCCACTGCCACAGTTCTTCTGACCCTCAGTACGGGGGTGGAGTCCAGAGTAGCAACCAAGATTCAGAAACCGCAGGTCAGGCAGCTATCAGTGAAAGTGCAAGCTGACTGTTAAAAAACAGTACTCTCATAGTGAAAACAGTAAAAAAAAAAGTCACAGGGATTTAAAGAGATCCAAACTAGTAAGCACAGTGTCACTTAGCAATACAGTATGATGAGACTACAAAATTAAAATCCTCTCTCTCAGTTACAAATACATTGTCAGGAGAGAAAAACAAATAATTTGACCAGTACCTTTCTTCTGTATCTGGACCAATGAGGGACTATTTTTTTACTGGTTCACTCTTAAACCTCACTTTACATCTTTTTACTAATTTTATTTTTATTTTTTATAATGAACTAGTTACTTATCAGCCGATTTATAAAGCCGAATAACACACTCGAGGTGTAGTTTATCGTCTGATAAGCACGCCCATGGCACAGACTCGGCGCAGCGCCTGCGCTTAGTACACCCCGGCGTGCTCTTATCAGTGTACTGCCAAACCACACCTCATCATGTGTTATTGCTTGTATACAATCCAATGTATCCTTCAAAGGCTTTAGTAACTTATGATATATTAAAGTTGGAAGTTAGCTGTTTGAAAACACAAGGCAGTGTTATTTTTTAATTGAGAAATAATTATCAATGACTTGCACATTTTCAGGCAGAAATAAACTGGTGGAAGACAAGATGACCAAGACTACAACTAGTGTGATGAAATCCATTGTTTCATTAATCTCCCAATGAATGAAGGGGCCAGATTAGATTATCAATATTGTAATCTGGAATTTTAAACAAGGATTTGCTATTTTTTCATTCCTCACATTTTATTTTTTATTCTACTGGTTGTCCCACTATAACGAGTAACTTCTTGAGGAAACAATCACATTGTGCTAATGCTGATATTCTGTTTAAGTATATTTCCAATCCGTGTCACAGAAATGTTTGCCTTCAGAATGGTAGATGCCACGCTATCACTTTAGATATCAAGAAAGTCAAGTACAAAATATATTTCTGAAATTATCTGAAGTCTGAGCAGAAAAAGCTGCAAAGTTAAACATATGAGAATATTCATTTATATTATATGATGATTTATGGCCTGGTAGGCTATAGCACAATCTTGTCAAATATATTATTTTGTTTATAGTATTTTCAAGCATTTCTTAAAAAAAATGTGTGTTTATCAGTCCTTATTGAAATACATATTCATGAAAGCAGGTCACTCATAATCATGGCTGAATGTGTTGATTTCAAAAACTAACTAGTTACATTAAACTCTAGAAACTCTGATCCAACTCTGATACAATTGCACTGTATCCTGTATTTTGCAAGTAAGGTGTTTTTGACATACTGCACACCTCTAACTAAAATAAAAATACTAAATCAAGCTAAGGGCAACTACCTGCTAGTAAATGTTGTGCTATTAACAGAAAACAGTCACTGGGGGTCAGAGTATTGATGAGCTGTATTGAAGGTTTAATTTGTCAAGTGCCTGTCAATATAATGTTGGTGGTCAAAGAGATGACTCTATTAACAGAGTGCTGATATCAACCAAGGAAATGCTGCCTACAAACAATTGTTGATGTGGAGTGAGATATACAGAGCATCTGTCTATCAACATGGGATGTAAGCACCATCTAGAAAGAGTGATTGCCAAGAGCTGTTGTTCAAGCAAACTGAATCAGCAATATCAGTTGATGAGGAGCTGTACTGAGCTCGCATGTGGTATGTATAATTAAAACTGTTAAAGTGCTGAGGCATTCAAAGAAATGATTGTACTCTTTTTTAACCATTTGTAACCTTCACTGGGGTTCTGGGAGTCTGTGTGTTTGGGGAGAGAGTTAAAAACTAATTAAATTAAAGATTGTGATATATTTTGTTCAGTTAGCTTTAACTATAGGTTCACAAGCTTTGGCAGTCAAACAAGTCCCTTTGTCAGGATGTTTTTGTGTGTGGATTTGAATATTTTGTAATATAACTTTATACTTTATGTAATGTATAATTAAAGTATAAAGAACAGCGGCTAGATTTTCAGCCAACACCACCCTAGTCCTAAAAGCATGGATTACAGAAGAATATTTGCAGTTCTTTTTTGTAGTTATTATTTTTACTGATCCTATATCATGATGTACAAGCACATATGATGCATCTATTAGCTATGCAGTAAAGAACAGCTGAGGAATATGGATGAAACCAGAAGATTGCATATTAATTTACCCTCTAACTTGCATCATGGAGGAAGATATGTAGAACATATGAATGATTTGAAATGGGGAATATGAAGTTATATAATGATGGTGCACTGCTAATAAAGATCCCCCACCAAGAATCTGAGTTCCAATGTGGGACCATCAGTGAGATGGAATAATAATATTGCATAACAGAACAACTTTCATTCTATGATGTACATGCCATTGCAATGTGAATGACAGACCATAAGGCTACAAGATCTACTTGGAGAGATGGTGCCTCAGAACTATGGATGTGCCACTTAGAGCTATGGCCGTGGAGGCAAAAATATGTGCAGTATCAAGTTCCATTTATTTAGGAAGTAGTGTTGGAAGGCCATGGACAATCAGGCAGCCATTGGAATTCAAAGTTAGCAAGCAGGGGGACTGAACACTCAACTACAGAGTGGGCTGCTGCAACCACAAAAGCAGGTAATTACACAAACAATTTGTTGCACAAAAAACACAAAGACAGACTAGCAAAAATACATGACAGAGAACTGATTTACTGAGTGCCAAAAAATGAGCAGCACAGATTCTCTCTGGCTAGAGGTGAGTGAAATGTAGTTTCTGCCAACATAATTCTCATGAAAAAGTCACTTCCATAGAATTTTACAAAATTGGGAGCAGATGGGAGTAGTGTCTGCAGGAAGAACATTAAAAAAATGTTTATTTTATGCATTTATCACTGGAAATAGTGAACCTTAAAGCACATGATAAGTAGTTTGGAGTAAGACAACCATATCCCAACCCCCACTAAATTAACAAAAGCAGCACACGTAACAAAAAAAAACACACACAAAACTCTCTCTACTATAGTACTACTGCCTGCTTTGCTGTCGAAGTGGAATGGGTGCCAGATGCGGAGGGCAAATAATCATGTGCCCTAATGGCTGCTCTGCTCTCCTGGGAGATGGGGGTGTCTAGATGAATTGCTCTTTGTCTGCCTTTGCAAATCCTAGTAACATCTTGATGATTTATGCAGTATGAACAAACTGTTAAAATAAACAGGAAATTGTCTTACTCTGAAAACAGATTTCTTGTTTTGTCCTTACTAACCAGCTTAATATGATCATGTGTACTACTTATGTAGTCATTATCGGTTAAGTAAGACCCCACCATGAATGGAAGAGAATGGGTGACTTTGCACAGGCACACACTTCTCTTATACTATTATGCAACCCTATGCAAACTACTGTTTGACCCTGAGCAAGTCACTTATCTTCTTTGTGCTCCCAGGTGACACCTGGAAACAGGATCTGGCTTAGAGTGTCTTTTCTGGTTAAATAATTTCCCCTTTCCATTTCCCCTTCCCTTTCTTATATCACTTGACTACAGCTTTGGCAGCAGCTGTGTACAATATTAAAAATGAAAAACAATTAAACTACAACAAAAAGGTGAAAACAAATACAAAATCCATCATTTAATTGTAAAATGTTGTGAAGGGCACCATACTGCCCAAAATGTAATTTATTTTCATGTTTTTTTTTTTTTGTTTCTTGACACATTATTTTTTAGGTGGGATATTACTATACAATTTGAATATCTATGGAGCCAGGGAGAGTAGTAATTGGCATGGATGTAAAGCAAATACTAAAGGGGAGCGTAAGCTTTGAGGTCAGCAGTATTACTGTAGCTCAGAACTGGGCCACTGTGGTGTAAGTGAGCTGTAGACTGTGTCACAACATCACATACATAGCAGTTCAAATCTGTGGCATGACAATACCACATACTGCAAGAAAGCTAAAGTCGTATTCATTGCTAACCTCAAAGCTTTTATTAACCCCTGCCAATCACAGCACTGGGACCTGAAGCAGTTTGTCCAAATACTCAAAGCTGAATTAAGCTCATGGGGCCCAATTTGAAGTCAAACTGAAATTGTCACAGCCCACTTCTCTTACCTTTACTTGAGCCTCATGTGCATTCTGAGGAAGAGGTGTTGAACTCCAGCCCAAAGGACCTCCCCCACTATCTGCTCTGATCCTACTTCAAGAGCATGATCCAAGGCTTAGCTTGTTGCTGAGCCTGATTAGATATACCAATAACAATATTGTCACTGCTGTATTAGTCTAATGCAGCTGCAGAGGCCACAGAGGTATTACAATGATTGATGCTGTAATGATGCTAACCCCTAATTAGCACACAAGTGAAGTCAAATTTAAAATGCTTCACTAACTCTAAAAAGATATCAGAAATTAAAAAATAAAATACAATATTTTCTAAAGAGTTTTTTCTTCATCTCACCAGGCATTTTCCTTGCCCTCACAGCTGTACCACCATGGATTGAGGAGGACCCTTGCAAGTGGTGTGGCACATGAGAGTTCTGGCAAACATCCTTTTAATAGTCTAGATATTTTTGCACCTGACTGTTTCCATTTGTCCCACCTCCCATATGGTTCTGAGCCATGCTGTAATCACCTTGCAGACCACAACCTTCACCTATGGTAGTATTACAAACCCTCTTGGCCTCTCAGCAAAAGTGGTTTTGACTACAGAATGTGGTGCCACCCTACCCTGGTCAGAGAAGTTCTGCTGCTGACAGTAGCCCTGATCTCATCTGCCCAGATCCATGCAGTCATGAAAAAGGACAATGTGATAGAAGCTCTCACTTACAATATGTGGCTAGATGAATTTGCACACACTTCAGCCACTCCTTCAAAAAATGCCAGTGATTGCAGGCTATATTTGAAGATTATGGGCTTTCTTTCAACAAACTTATCTAAGATTTTGCAACAAGGTCACAGTCAAACTTTTGTTATACATAGGTTTTTATCCTCCTCCATCCAAGGGACGGCTGCTTCAGCCTGATCCCCAGCCCCTTCAGGCCAACAGCTTACCTCCCTCTGTGTGTGACTGGTTGTAGTTTCTTCCCACAAGTTCCTCTCACATGGCGCGGCCAAGGGTGGAGGGCCATCCTTCCCCAAGTACATCAGATCTGAAGCAGACCAGATCATTCACCAGATAGCAGAACTTGCATCGAAATGGCTGGGCCAGGCTCTATGAAGCCCCCCCAATGTTCATTTTCTTACAGTTTTTCTCCCATCCCATCCCTCCTGCAGAGCATAGGACTCACATGTGAAAGTGTGCCCATCCTATAGATCCCCACAGGTCCCTCCCATACTTTGCCTCCCTGACTTGCTCTACCCACAGACCTCCACCTGGAGGCAGCCAAGGTCAGGATGACAAGCCACCCCTTTCCCAGGAGAGGAGAGCACTTCCTCAGATCCTCAATCCTCTATCCTCTCCCTCCCCAGGTGACCCCCACTGACTCAAGTCTGTTCCTGAACCTGGGTTGCTGGCATGGCAAGAAGCAAGGCACCTCAGCCATCCACACCACTGGGCCAGCTTCTTCACACTCCAACTTTAAATGTTCCAAAGGTTACTGAAGCAAAACAAAGCCTGCAAGTCAATACAGTTTGGATAATGGCACAGGAGAGGCTGATACTTACATTAATCCACAATGGTGGGCTGTTTTAAGGCCTCTCTTTCAAATCATGCAACCATTTGAAGAAATAAAGGAAGTGAGTTGAAACAGGGCATCCCTCTGCCAGTTTATTCTGTAGATCATGATTCCTAGATTTCAGCTCAGCACAGCTGGGGATACTGTAAATTTGAAGCTCTGAAAGAAAACCATTTTTAGATGCGGACTCTTGTTCTGCTGAGAGGGACTTGCCACTAGGAAGCAAAAATGTCCAAGTCCATAGATTGATCAGAAAAGTCAGAGATGATGATAAGCTTTGTAACATGCTAGATACAGAGTAGTATAGCAACAAAAACCCATGGTGCAAGATTAAATAGTTCCCAAAGCATGACACCAATGTGCTCTAGAAATGCAGAGAAAAACATTATTAAAAAAAAAAGATTCCATCTTGCAAGAAACTATTAGAAAAGATGCACCCCCTCATTAATTCCTCCTGAACCATCACTGCCCACTTTCCTCCATCAGGCTACAAAAGAGTCAAATGGCACATGTTGTACTCCCAGTCAATTCGGATGCTGTCTCTATAAAATCAGCCTTTCCAATTAGCACAAACTCTGCCCAGTCTATCACTGACTATTTGGCAGAAAAAAATATTGACTGAAACACTGAATTAAATACCTTTGTCAGATAAAGGCACTGCATCCCATCTAGTTGGTCCAAACCTGCGTAGTAGTTGGGAATGCCCCAAGAGGTCATTTCCAGTGGAAAATACCTCAAGAGGTAATTTCCCTCATTCAGTACACCCTGCTGTCCCACATGCACCCTTCCCACATGCCTTTCTCAACCTCCTTTGAACCCCCTGCTGTTTTAGTGCATACAGCCTCCACTGGGTGATTGTTCCATTTTTCTACTACCCTTTCTGTAAAGAAATACTTATTGACATCCTTTCTCAACCCCCTCCCATCAGCTTCATGGAGTTCCCCTGGTGCCTATGTTCCCATTTAATGTGAAAAACTTTCTAATGTCCACCACGTATACTTGAATGTCTTTAACATGACCCCCCTCTTCCTCCTGTACTCCAAAGTGTACATATTGAGGTCTTCCAACTGCTCCCTGGTCATCTTCAAGTGCTTCCTTGGGTTATTGTGGTCACCTTCCATTGAACCAACTCCAGCCTTTGACTCTGCTTTTCTTCAAGTGTAGGCTCCACAACTGCACTCACTAGTCCAAGTGTGGTCAAACTAGGCATGTGCACAAGGGTAGTATTATTTCCCCTCTCCTGCAACTGATCCCCCTCCCAGTTCATCCCAGCATCCTATCTGCCCTGATCACAGCCTTCACACACTGCTGATACTTTTAAACTATCCATTATTAGCACACCAGACCCTTTTCCTCTGTTGTTGTGTTTACTACCACCCCATCTTTCCTGTATTCTGTCCTCAGGGTTTTGCCCCCATGCGCATGACCTTGCACTGCTTGGCATGATATTATATCTGTCACACTCTTATCTACCTATCTATCCAGATCCTCTATCATGGCTCTTACCACCTCGTCACTGTCTAACCTACACAGATTTTTGTATTATTTGCAGAGGCAATATTTCCACTGACTCCCCTCCCATGTGTCACATACAAAAATTGTAAAGAGGACTGGTCCCAAAACTTGTCATTGGGACACTGTGCTCATGCCCTCCCTTACCTCCTTTAACTCTGAATGCTTCCCACTTAGAGCTTCTCTCTGGGTCCTCCCACTCAACCAATTTATCAGTCACTCAGTTATCTCCCATCCTCGGTTACCATGTGTCGTAGCTGATCGTCCATATGGGATGGAGTCAAAGACTTTGCTGAAGTCTAGATACAGGACAGCCACTGGCTGCTCCTTGCTCACAGGCCTTGCATGTCTTCCAGTCAAAGAATTTGATCAGGTTAATTTAGCATTTCCTCCCAGTGGTAAACTCATGCTGCCTGGTGACCTGTATACCATTTATATCCTGGAACCCCACCATACTCTCCTGTATTATGGAACACAATAGTTCCCCACTATACATGTTAGACTAATTAGAATATAATTGCATTTCTCATCTCACCTCCCCTCCTACTGTTGTGCAAGGGGACCACATGGGGGAAGAGATACTAGCAAAGACCAAGCAGGAAAGTGATCTGGGGTAATCATATTGGATGACCTAAAGATGGTCAGGCAATGTGACAGGCCAATCGGGAGAGCAAGTTGGATGCTGGGGTGTATTTGGGGGTGGGCTGTATTTTATTTATTTGTTTAAAAAGTTGTTAACTGGGAAAGGCACACTGAGCCGGGGCTTATTTCTAGATGAGATCCAGGGAAGGGAAGAGGAAGTACAGCAGTATTCCTTAGGCTCACAAGAACATTACTTTAGCAAAAATCACATACAGTGGAGAAACAAATGGAAATGAGGGTACTGTGTATGATAACAGTGATACAGTGTTAAGCAGTTGATAAAGTAGGCAGAAATAACGAAGTACATGCATGAGTAAAGCAAAATAGCATATATACAATAATATAATAGCAAGTATATGACACAATAGTGTACATAGTTCATGTGCAATTGGGAGAAAAGAATTGCATGGACATTGCAGCTTCACATGGTCATGCTCAGGAACAGTAGAGTAGATATCAGAAGCATATGTACAGGGAGGTAATTCCAACTGAGTAGCAGATCAATTTAGAAACTTTAGGGGTCAGCAAAAGGTCAAAGTTAGGAGAAAATACAAAGGGCTAATTGAGGGAGGAGGGGCAGGAGCAGGGAGATGGGTGGATAGGGAAAGTGCACACTTTAAACACAGCAAGGAGGGTGATTGTCTAAGGGAGTAAGGGAGAGAGTTTCAGAGATAGGGAAGGCAGAAGGCAAAGGCTGGTTTTATAGGTAGGGAAATTACCAGCAGGAAGATGGAAGTGGTGTTGCCACTATATAGATCTTTAGTAAGACCCCACCAAGAGTAATTTGTTCAGTTTTTGATAACACTTCTTAGAAGGGATATAGACAGGGTGGAGGCTATCTGAAGGAGGACTATCAAGATGGTACAGAGTCTACATCAAATGTCCTATGAGGAGAGGCTTAAGGAACTAAACATGTACACCCTAGAGGTGATGACGGAGAGGTGGATATGATCGAGACCTTTAAATAGCTCACAGGAGTGAATAAAGTACAAGCAGGAGGTATTGTTTTGGAGGAAAAGGTGCTTTAGAACAACGGGTCACAATATGAAGCTGGAGTGGAGTTGATTCAGGAGAAATGTGAGAAAATACTTCTTTACAGAGAGGGTGGTGGATACCCAGAACAGTCTTCCAGAGGAGGCAATGAGGGCAAAAACAGTTGTAGGATTAAAAAAAAAAGCCTGGGATAAGCACAAGGGAATCAAATTGCATATGTAAGGGTTGGTACAGAAATTGCCGTAGACCCAGAAGGGTCTGCAGTGAAAGCAGCACAATCAAAAAGAGCAGACTGGATGGACCTATCAGCCCTTATCTGCCATAGAAACATAGAAACATAGAAGTTGACGGCAGATAAGGACCGCAAGGCCCATCCAGTCTGCCCATTTCTTTTTCTACCTTATAAATGTGCCATCGGCCTTTGCTCTGTCAGTGACCTATCTATTCATAGTCATTTGTATTGCTCCCTTATGCCTATCCCATGCCTGTTTGAAGCCCTGCACTGTATTCATAGCCACCACTTCTTGTGGTAAGTCATTCCATGCATCTACCACCCTTTCTGTGAAAAAGAATTTCCTCACATTCCCCTTTATCGGCCTCCCTCTAATCTCATGCTGTGTCCTCTTGTCCTGCTATTTTTCTTATATTTAAACATGTTAGACTCTTTCACCTTGTTTATGCCCTTAAGGTGTTTAAATGTCTCGATCATATCACCTCTCTCCATCCTTTGCTCAAGGGTATACATATTGAGCTCCGTTAATCTGTCCTCATATATCTTCTGATGCAGTCCCTGCACCATTTTGGTTGCCCTTCTCTGGACTGCCTCAATTTGGTTAATGTCCTTGTGAAGATGTGGCCTCCAATACTGCACGCAGTACTCCAGATGGGGCCTAACCAATGTCTTGTACAGAGGGATTATTACCTCCCTCTTACGACTTGTGATACCCCTACTAATACACCCTAACACGCCCCTAGCCTTACCTACTGCTTTAGAGGTCTACTTGGATGATTTTAGGTCATCAGTGATGATGATGCCCAAGTCTCTTTCTTCCTTTGTGACTGCTAGCAACTCCTCCCAGCCTATAAGTGGCTTCAGGGTTTCTCTTCCCTATGTGCATGATTTTGCACTTTTTGCATTAAATCCCAGTTGCCACTCTTCTGACCATTCTGCTAGTTTATCCAGATCTCTTCTGATTCTGCCCACCCCATCTGGATCATCTACTCTGTTGCAGATCTTGGTGTCATCTGCAAACAGACAAGCCTTACCCTCTAGTCCATCTGCGAGGTCACTAATGAAGATGTTGAATAGTACTGGCCCCAGGACTGATCCCGAGGTACCCAACTTGTGACTTGCATCTCTTCTGACTGTATACCATTTACCACCACTCTCTGTTTTCGTACAGTCAACCAGTTTGCCACCCAGTTGACCAACTTCGACCCACCCGAGCCTACCTAGCTTATTTATCAATCTTCTATGTGGAACAGTGTCAAAAGCTTTGCTGAAGTCAAGGTAGGCACATCAACTGCTCCCCTTGGTCCACCTCTGGTTACCCAGTCAAAGAAATCTATGAGATTAGTTTGACAGGACCTTCCTTTTGTAAACCCATGCTGTCTTGGATCCTGTGCCCTATGGATTCCAGGTGTTGCACTATCCTTTCCTTAGGGAGTGTACCTGCATAATCTGCCCACTACTGAGGTAAGACTGACCGGTCTGTAGTTCCCCGCCTCCTCCCTGCTACCACTCTTGTGGAGTGGGATCACATGAGCCCTTCTCCAGTCTTCTGGGACCTCTCTGTGCTCAGAGACTCACTAAACAATTCTGCTAATGGCTCTGCTAGTTCCTCCTTTAGCTCCTTAAGTACCCTGGGATGTATGCCATCAGGTCCCATTGCCTTATCCACCCTGAGCTTAGCAAGCTCTTGTAGGACCCTTTCTTTTGTGAAGGGAGTGGTGCTCACCTCCCTCCCCGTGTCCATGATGCTGAGCTGTGGGCCTGCCTACCTTCTCTTCAGTAAATACTGAGCAAAAGTATCTATTTAGGATAGATGCCTTTACAGGGTCCTCCTCCTCACATGCTCCCTTTTCTCCATTAAGCTTAGCATACCCCTCTGGACTTTCTCCTTTCACTAATGTATCTATAGAAAGTCTTGTCACCTTCTTTACTGTTCGTGCTAGTGTTTCCTCAGTTTGGGACTTTGCCTGCCTTACTGCCTTACCTGCTTCCCTTAGGGCAGTTTGGTATGCCTCCCTATCTTCATCCCGCTGTGTTCCCCTTATATTTTTCTGAAGGCCAGTCTTTGGCTCTGACCTTTTCTGCTACTGTATTTGAGAACCAAAGTGGTTCTCCTTCTTTTGCACTTCCTTTTCTGTCTAACACAATGGGATGTTGCTTCAGTATTGTATCCTTAATGCTTGCCCACTTTGCCTGTACCTCCTCACCTGTGTTTCTTTTGCCAGGGCTAGCTTAACTCTGTTGGCCATCTTATCAAAGTCAGCTCCTCTGAAGTCCCATATTTTGCCTTGGAATGGGATGATTTAGATGTAGTAGCCAAATTGAACCATACCATGTGATGGTCACTGGCCCCAGGTGACCTTCTACCTGGAGATCTGTGATCCCTTCTTTGTTAGTCAGTACTAGATCTAGGATAGCCCTGTCTCTTGTGGGTTGCTGTACCAGTTGTTTGAGGCTCCCCTGCAGGGAATCCACTATGAGTCTAGTTCTGGCAGATGTTCCTGCTGGTATTGACCAATCTGTATCTGGCATGTTGAAGTCTCCCATTATCAGAACCTCCCCTTTAGCTGTCATGTTTTGTATATCTTCTAACAGTAATGTGTCTATGTCCTCCCTCTGGTCTGGGGGCCTGTAGACAACCCCAGTTCTTATGGCTGTCCCATTTCCTGTTTCCAGGGTGACCCACAGTTCTTCTGGCTCCTTATGTGTATTCTGAATTTCTGTAGCTTTGATATTTTCATTAACATACAGGGCCACTCCTCCCCCTTTTTGCACCTCGGTCTCTTCTGAACAATACATAGCCAGGTACTAGTCTCCAAGTGTGGTTGCTGGTAAACCACGTCCTCACTAATTGCTACTATGTCCAGTTTAGCCTCTGACATTATTGCCTGCAGGTCTGGGATCTTATTTCCCAGGCTGTGAGCATTTGTGTACATGATTTTCCATTGGCCAGATTTTGGGTGTGTTAGTTGTTGGGTGAAGTTTGGCATTACCCTGTGCATCGTATGGGGAGACAAACCTTTTTCTTACCTGGTGATGCAAATGAACGGCAAACACGCTGAATTCCTGTTTGACCACTAGCTGAGGGGAGGGTGTTCTTCCCATTCGACGATGGGGTGCTGCACCTCTCCCATTTGCTAGTTTAAATATTCTGCAAAGACGCCAAACTTCTGTCCCAATGCACTGACTCCTCTTTAGTCAGATGCAGTCCATCAAATTTAAAGAACTTTCGCTCCCAGAACTGTTGCCAGTTCCTACAAATCTGTGTCCTTTTTCCTGGCACCAGTCCTTGAGCCACATGTTTAGCTCCCCTATCTCCCCTTCTCTGACCTTCCGTCCATCTGCTCCCTTCTCCCAGACTGGCAGGATCTCAGAGAAGGAGATGCCGGACGAAATAGATGATAGTTTGTCACCCAGCCTAGTCAGGTGTTCCTTGGTCTCCACAACTGACCAGCTGGCGAGATCATTAGTCCCTATGTGTACTAGGACATCAATGTTTTCTCCTGCTTTGTGAACAATTTAGCAATGCGGTCAGTGTCTCTCCATGCTGATGTACCTGGAGACATCTGACCATCACCCTGGCTGGAGATGGTATCAACTCCCTGAATCATGGAGTCTCCTATGATCAGAAGTTTTGGATTTCCTTTGTGCTTGTTTAGTTTTGGTTCCTGATTTGGGTGAGTATTGTTGTGCTAGCTCCTGTGCGCAGTGTCCTGCTCTGCAGTGTCTTCTGCCTCTTTATTTGATTTCAGAGATAGAGGCAGATACCTGTTTGTAGTGTTTATATGGTTTTGGAGGTAATGTGTTGGAGAGCAGAGAGTGATAGGGCACCTGATTTGTTTCCTCCTAACCACTCGCCAACCTCCTGCACCAACTACCCTCTGCGGTCGAGGTTTTCTGTTGGATGCTGGGGAAATGGCGGGTGGTTCTTATAATGTATTTCCTCTTCAATATGAAATTTGAGGCGTGCAATCTCTGCCCATGCTGCCCGGAGCTGAGACCTAAGATCTCTAAAGGCCCAGCATGTAGGACAGTGTCCTAAATCCTGTAAGACTGTCCTTCTGAAAATTGTTCCACAGTACCTGCAGTTAATGAAATCTATTCCAAATAAGTTGCTGGGTTTGTAACCTAGTCAGAGTAATTAGAAGGAAAAAATGCAAGTAATGGTTTAATTGTGCTTTGTTTAACTTGTTATAACAAGTTAAATTACTAGTGCCCTGTAAATGAGATCACCTTGTGGAGGCCCCACTGATCCGCCCCTTCCTGCTCTGCCACAGGAAATGTCACAACTGTGGTACCCTTATAAAAGGAGTGTAGCGTGGGTGGTTGGGGATAGGGTGGGTGGCTGGGCCCTTCCCTGCCTAAAAGAAGAACCACGGACAAAAGAACAAGGAGGTAAGAGCAGAAACAATCAGTCAACAACAAATGCAGTAACCCTGAAAGCTTATCTAATGTTAGATAAAACTGTAGAACCTGTAAAGCACCACCTGTAATAATTTCAGAGAAGATATACCCTGTAAGAAACACTTTGCTCCAGAGAAAATAAAGCAGTAACAGAAGATATACCTTGCAAAAGACAATTTGAATCAGAAGATTACAGCAGTAATCTGTTAGCACACCTGTAGGCACACCTTGTAATAATGCAGAAGAAGGTATACCAGCAACAACAATTTGAATCGGAGAAAAAATAAAGCAATGAAATGTTAGCAACAAACAGTAGCAATCCCTGTGAGTAAAAATTAAAAACACCACCACACAGTAAATCTGCTTAGCCAAACTAAGTCTTAATCCTTCTCCCTTGCTCTGGTGAGTTTCTCTACTCTGCCTTTCAAGCAGTCTTAGAAGGAAAGAGCTCAGGTGAAGCTAGGTGCCTTGGCCAGCAAACCAAGTCTTCAGATTCTATGCCATCAGATTCTATGTTTCTTTTTGCTGTCCTCCAATCTCCCAACACACTATCCATTGGCCAACAGTTCTCTAGAACCTGAACCATCTTCCTTAACACCCTTGGAACAACTCTGTCTGCATTCATTGATTTATACACTTGTATTACCTGTAAATCCTTCACCGCCCTCTCCTCCATGATGGGCTTCACTTTTTCACTCACTGATAATCCTAGAATGGCTTTAATGATGCATTCTGGCAGTGGGATGTTGTCTTTCACCATTAATACTGAAAGAAATATTCATTCAGGGATCACGTGATGCTTTCTCCCTAAGCGGTCGCATAGTACTATTGCTCCCACCCCAATGACTTATTTTCTTTGTTTTTTTTCGGTAAATCGATAGATCGTCGCCCCAATTTCAATTGCCTAACGTCTCTAGCATTCAAGACAACATCAGCACCGAAGTGATTGAATTTTGCAGACAGCATCAGGAGAAATGGAGGCCAAAATGAAAGTGGCCCTTCCGACCAGAACGCCACCCACTATGCCAGACAAGCAAGCCAAAAATGCCAAAACACACACAACTCATGCAAGCAAAGGTATTCAATCTTTCGCAGTGGCAGACCCTCTTTCGGAAGAAAGATTTTTAATTGAAATGGCTTCCCTAAAAATGGCCTTTGCAGAATTTTCCACAGATCTGAAAATGATGCAAGCAGACCTTAAAGAAAAGAATAAGGCTCTGTCTGACATCTCTGCCCGCACGGCCTCATTGGAAATATGGCAAGCTCATTTGGAACCCGAAATGTCTTCTATCCAGCACAAGTTACATAAATTAGAACTAAAAATAGAAGATCTTGAAGGCCATAATAGGCGTAATAATTTGGTCATTTTTGGGCTCCCAGAAGAAGCCGAGGGGCATTCGCCTATTACGTTTATTCAAAAGCTTCTAATGAAAATAGCCGGCCCTCCTCCACATCTCCCACGGTGTATAATGTTGAAAGAGCTCACAGAGCCCCACGGGCAAAACCACTATGTGGTGCAAAGCCTAGACTGCTTATCCTGAAATTATTGAGCTATTTAGATCACCAACATATTTTGACCGCAGTCAAAACCTCAAAGAAATTAAATGGGAGGATAGCCGATATCGATCTCTCAGGATTTACCTGTGGCAACCCGACAAAATGAGCTGAGTATCACAGTCCGGTTGCTAAATTACTCGCTGCTGGAATCAAGTTCCGAATGCTTTATCCTGCTCGGCTATCTGTACTCCATGGGGGCAGCTGGAAAACCTATGAGAATGTGGAGATAGCAGCTGAAGAACTTGGGCTTATCTTTACAGACCTCTTCACTCCGCGTTGAGGCTGCACCATTTACAGGCTTGAAATAGACTCTGCCTTGTCGAAATTCTATTGAGGAGATAATGGGAATCTGGTGTTGCAGTTAAGGGCTCTCTTTGTCAAGAACTGTTTAAATGCTAAGAAGGGAGACCCGAAGAGAGGGATTCGGCCTGGTTAGTTGCGGGGCTCTTGCCCTAAGGAGTTTGGAGTTTCTCTTCAGATAAGTGTTTTTTTCCCATTTCTTGTCTTGAGTGGAGGGGGCACGTAAATGTTAGTTCTGGAGGCATATTTTGGTTATATGCAAGTCATCTCGACCAGTCAGGCTGAAGAAAAGCCTGTGAAGAGTTATCTCTTCAGCTTGTGTTTGGACATGGGAGCGGAGCGGAGCCTGGTGTGGACGTTGATTAGTTCTGACATCGTGGTTGTGCACACGATCGTGCAGTAATGACCAGTGGGAAGAGAACTTCTGATTTATGACTGAGAATGAAACCTCCTTTGACATTAATATTTTAATATCGGAGTTGTCACTGCCAGTGATTTTTTTTTTCTTTCCTTCTTTCACCCCTTTTTTTTTTCTCCTTCCTTATTTTAGGGACGTATGATATTTTTGCAATAGCATAATAGCTCATAGTTTGTGTGCGTGATGCCTGGTCTCAAGTTTTGACATATACTTGTTTACAACTGGACAGAGAGATTTCAATATAAGATTATGTGATGTAGGTTTTAAGGGGGGTAAAGAATATCGGTTCTCTTCCCCATTATGTAGGAACTATTAGGGTAATATTTGTTATTAAAGCAGTTACAGAGCATAGGGCTCTTTTTCTTTTCAAGATTTACTGAAGATAGGCAACATTTGTTCTTTATTAACTAAATAACTGTTTTGGTTAAAAATTGTTTGCTTTAAGATGTTGGGGGGGAGGGGTATGCATGTCTGCCTAGCTACAGGAGAAACAGTCACGTTCCAGTCATTGGGATTGGGACCTTCAAAATGTTTAATTTGGTTATGGATGGTTTGCGGATTGGTGTTATATTATAAAGAAGGAGGTCCAGAGCTAGGACCTTCAAGCCCTAGCTGGGTAGGTGTAAATAAAGGGAGAGGAAGGGGAAGGGGGTAAATTGTGGGGTAAAGGAATGTCTGCCACTATATGGGGACTAAATAGGTTAGTTTTTTTTTTTGGACTGTTATCCAGGAGTGGTTATATTTTATTATATTTTCTTACTCTTTGTTATATTACACGTAACTTCATAAGTCCACATGGTTAGTCTTAAATATTGTTCCTGGAATATAAAGGGGGCTCAGACTCCTGCCAAGAGGTCAAAGATTCTACTTCATTTAAAAAGTCTTCAAATTGATGTGGCCTTTTTACAAGAAACCCATCTTAGGGTCTATCAAATCCATTATTTATGAAGAAATTAGGTAGGTCAAGTATTTGGATCTGGTATTGACTCCCTCAGAAGAGGGGTTGCTGTTCTGATTGTTTTTTTTCCTTTATAAGATATACACAATATAGTATGGTATGGTATTTGTGTTATAACCACCCTTAGGTGTTTATATAGTGGCAGACGGGAGGGAGGTTGGGCGGTGGGCTGAGAACAGACAACGACAATAAGGTTTCAAATTTACTATGATATAATCTATATGTATGTACCTTAACATGATACAGGTGTATTCACTTCTTTTTTTTTTTCTCTTTTCTTTTTCTATTTAACGAAAGCTTGCATGTACATTTTTTTCGTTGTCTGTTCTGTAGATTTTGAAGTTGTTGAAGATTTTAAACTAATAAAGTTTAGTAAATGAAAAAAGAAATATTCATTCAGTATGTTTGACTTGTCCTTCTCTTCCTTCACCACCCTTCCCCCTTCCTAAGCCTGGCTACCCCTTCCCTGGTTTTGCACTGTTCCTGTATGTAACGAGGAATGCTTTACCCCCTCTTTAACCCCCTCCGCTAACCTCAGTTTGCCGCTCCTTTTGTGTGCCTCACTGTTCCATTTGCCCCCTGAACTTTTCTTCATGTTCCCTTCTGAACTCTGCTGCACGATTTGCTTTGTACCTGATGAAAAACCTTCATAGAAACATAGAAACATAGAAGGTGTCAGCAGATGAAGACCATATGATCCATCAAGTCTGCCCTTGGTTTCCAACCCCCCCACTTAACTTCCAGCTTGAATATCCCACATTGTCCCATGCCCACTTGAATGTCCCCACTGTCTTGACTCCCACCACCCCCTCCGGCAGGCTATTCCATGGTTCCACAACACACTCTGTGAAGAAGAATTTCCTCATATTGCTCCTGAACTTTTCTCCATTAAGTCTAAGGTCATGCCCTGTAGTCCTGTTGTAGTCTTTTAACTGAAAGAGGTTCTGCACGTGCACCCTGTTGTTGCTTTAAAGGTATTTAAATGTTTCAATCATGTCTATATGATTCCTGCATTGCTCTAGGGAGTAAAATTTGAGGTCATCTAGTCTTGCCTTGTATGGTTTCTGATGCAAGCCCTGCACCATCTTTGCTGCTCTTCTCTGTACCATCTCCAGTCTGTCTATGTCTTTCCTGAGATGTGGTCTCCAGAACTGGACACAGTACTCCAGGTGAGGCCTTACCAGAGACTGATACAGAGGCATGATTACTTCATGCCTTCTGCTTGTAATGCCCCTCCCTAAGCATCCCAGGATGCCACTAGCTTTTAGTGCTGCCTTTTCACATTGTTAACTGACCTTGAGGTCATCTGATATGATCACCTCCATGTCTCGCTCCTGCCTTCTTTTTACTCACACTGCTTTTGCCTTCCCCTTGTAATTCCAAAGTATTTTCCTCCCTGTCTTGCTGTTTTTCACTATTTTTGTATAGAGATCTGGTGCCTCCAGCAGTCCAGTATCACGGTTCACTTGCTACCTACTCCAAAAGTTGCTTTTACATCCTGCAATTCATCCCCTAACATTGCTCTCATACTTCTGAATTTCATCATACTGCACACTAGGTCCTTAGTCCTGGAATGCACCATATCCACCTGCATCTTGACTTCAAACCTCACAGTCCTGTGACCACTTGATCAAAGTGGTTCTCCATCTAAAATTCCCCCACACTGTCTTTGCTTGCCATAACCAGACCCAATATGGCCCTTTCTCTAGTGGATACCATTACCATCTGGATTTGAAATGCCTCCTGCATTTGTTCTACAAGGGTATAGCTCCTTGTTGTCTCTACTATTGAAATACTCCAGCCCACATCTAGGATGTTAATGTCTCCTAAACTCAGCAACTTCCCCAGTTGTGCCACCTCATTGATCTTCTCTGCCAGCTCCCTGTTGTTTTCTTTTTTCTGTGCTGGGGGCCAATACCCCACCCTGACCTTATTTACCATACCTCCTCCTGCAATAACCAGCACAAAACTGCTTCAGGTCCTATAACCTTCCCTACTTGCTGCATTTCTGAGGCTTTAATACCATCCCTAACATACATTGCCACCTCACCTCCTTTCCCCATTACTCTATCCATCCATCCTGAATATTGTGCACATCGGTACCCTTGACACCCTCTGTGGTGCTTTCTTTGTTGCCCATGGTTCAGTTATAGTTTCCATGCCCTGTTGCTCCTCACTTATCATTGACTAAATGTCACAGGTCTTGTTTCCTACATTACTGGTATTAGACTCATCGCCCTTCATTCCTCCTGCTTCCTTCCTAGACCAGTTTTCCCCATTTCTGCATTGCTGCTCTCTAATGCTGTGCCCCCTGTACTTCACCCTCCTCTTATTCATCTCCTCCACCCCTCTACACCTTCCTTTTTACCCCTACCCTGCTCCATCAGTATGTCTGCTTTCTTCTCTCCTTTTTGCTCCAATGTAACCTGACCCCTTCCTCACCTGTCTGACCTACCCCTACATGCTATACTAATGCCATGAGGAGGATCTCATGTACCGTCAAACTGTGTGGATGTACCTATCCTCAAATGTGCTGACTTACCCCTTTCCTAGTTTAAAGGCTTTCTTAGGTGTTGTGGAAAACTATGATTCAGCACCCTGGTGCCTTCCCCATTGTGGTACAGGCTGTTCCTTTTGAACAGCCTTAAGCCCCATCAAGCGTGGCCCTAAACTCTTAAGAACAGAAAACCTTCCACCCTATACCAGCCATTAACTCTACTGTTCTATTTTGTACTGCTCCCGGTAACTTTAGAGTGGCTGTAACAGGACCCCAGATATGGTTACTGACTCTGCTCTGCTCCTTGGAATCATGCCAAGGGTATAGAAGCTCTTCCTTTATTTTTTCATCAAGCCTGGTCTTACCCTCATCTAACATGACAACATCCTTTCCCCAGCCCCATCTCTGACTTTCTCATGGATTTATTGATTATCCACCTCTTGCCTGGGAGCACTAGAGAGGTGGGTGATCTGCCAGGTCAGTTGTTAGTGGGCTTGTGAGGAGGGGGACTGGAGCAATAGAGCAGGACGTTTTCTCTCTGCTTCCCTCCCCCCAAGGTTGCCAGCATGCAATGATGTGCATGCATGTGTGTGGCAGCATACACATATGCTTGGCATCCAGTGGCTTCCCCTAACCCTAGCTAGATGCTACTGCTGTACTGCCACCTGACCTGCACAATGTGGCAGTCCAGCAGTGGGAAGCAATGCCTCAACAGTGCCTCTCTTAGAATATCCACTGTTCTCTAGAGAAACAATGAAGTTTACTCATGACTTTTGATGTGGAACTCACAAGCCCACCTCAACTATTGATGACTGAGTCTAACAGTACTATGACCGTTCTCTTCCCCTTTGGATTCCCACCCTTTCCTGGCTCATCCCCAGCTGACAGTGCCCCCCTCCCCAAAGTTAGGTTCTTGTTAGTGGTGGCACGCCTTGCTCAACTTGTTTCCCTATCCTTTTTCCTTTCTTACATCCCAAATATAGCCTATTTTCTCCTCTTTGGTCACTGGGCCTCTTCAGCAATGGAGCCTGTAGTCTTCTCAGTTGAAAATGGCAACTGGATCTGAAGCAATAGATTTCCATTCTTGCAGCCTCAAGCTCATTTTCCAACATTTGAACACTCCTACATTTGATGCACTGACCATGTACAGAGAGCAACCTCTGAATAAAGACTGCTCCAAAGTGCATACACTTCACCCACTCTCCCCAGCAGTGTCTCACTTTACTTATGTGTGATGTGATTTAGTGTCTTACTAGTATTATTTAATGTTAAGCCCTACTACAAAACTACACCTCAGAAAGGGTTTTAATGAATCTAAGTAAATAAAAGAGTGGAACGAAGATCCTATTAAATCTTGGCAAAGAAAGGAGCCCATGTGGCCTGCACTTGTGCATTTGCCTTTAAAGTACAATGTGTGTTCCTCAACCATGTATTTTTAAAGCAACACTTCAGGTCTGCAGATAAAGTGGCAACAGACAATCTAGACTATTGCCAAAAAATGTAGAAAAATTAACCATACCTTCCTTTGTTCAGCTACACTTATGTCCTGGAGGCTGCCAACAAGTTTGATGGTTACCCCAAAGCTCACTGTTAGAATGACTTGAAAAAGTGAAATGATGCAAAACCAGGCATCAGACCACAATTGTAACATGCCCATAGTGGATTTAACTCATTTTTCAATTGCTTGAGAAGTATTTCTATATCATTATAACATGCCTTACCTAATTTCTTGAATTACTTAAATGGCACATTTCTGTAAAATGTCACCATGCCTTAGGGGACTTAACCAATTTTTGAATTGCCCAGATGACAATTTTCAATAAAATGACAGCATGCCTGTACAGGGCTTACTCAGTCTGAATATTTCTTGAATGGCCCCCTATCAAAATGATATACAGTATATTATACAACATTTTCTTAATTCCCAAATCTTCACCTAAAAAGATGAGTTGTGTGCATTCTGCTGCTTCAAGAGATGACCTCAAGGCTATCAACCTGCCTGGTATCCCCTTCCCCATCCAGACTATAACAGTTCCAGACCTGTCACCTAAAATGTAGCACTGTTTCCTATTGCTGCAGGCCTGACCTTCTTCCAAAACAGCTTACAGTATGAATGCTGGTTTTATTTAGCATCATTGTGCAGATTCCACCATGATTGGTCTGACTGCTGCACTGCTGCTTTCATATCATATGTTGCCCCTTGGCTATGCTGCTAGTACCTACTTGTCATGACCTGTCATATCCTGTAGTGGCTGGCACTGTGTCCCTGAGTAATGGACTCATTCTGAATGGTAATGTACTGCTGCCTTTGTCTCTCAGCTGTCTGTTTATTTTGGCCATTGCTTTTATTTCTGGCAGCTCTCTTAGTTTGTATTTCTTTATGTGCTCTCTGTAATTAGTGAGTAACAGATTATGTTGTGTTGATCGATTTTCTTTTTGTAAGAACGATGACACTTGTCAAAATCAGGAGCATGTAATTATTTCCTGGTATGGCTCTCCTAAATGTAGCCATGGTATACACAATGGCTAAACTAGCAATTTACTAAAAATCATCACATTTGTGTGGGTGGGAAGGTGTAGAGGACTCCTCTTTGCATAAGGCCAGCTTGAAATCATCACTTTTCAAGAACTAGTCTTATACCATAGAAAGTAACTACATACTATGTGTTGCCATTGACAGTTGCCCAAGACATTCATGTTATGAGCCCTCAGTTTTCAGTTCCTGAAGATCTGTACACAGTTCCGTATGTGTGTAATAGATTCATGTTGTCATGCCATTGTATAGTTGTTTCTTTACTTTTCTGGCATTTTACGAGATTCTAACTAGAATCAGAGCCAATAGAAACTAATCAGGACTTACAGTAGATCCTGATACTGGCTCTCGTAATAAGGGTCAGAACCCTTTTGGTTCATCCAAAACAAATAAAATGGTCCTGACAAATATTTGAACACCTGGTCTAAGTATATTTTTCTGCTTGAACTCTTGAGCAGGGGCTCTGCATCTTGAGAGAAATAATAGTCTTATTAATGACAAATATTTAAAATTGGTTATTATAACTATGATGGAAAAGTATCACAAATTATTTGAAAGCTGGCATTTTCCTAAGTACATCTTTTAAAATTGTGCTGAAAACTTAATCTGTCCCAAGCATGCCCTTGCAGGGATGGACAAATGGGGGGGAAGTGGAGGAGCAGTGGGCCCATCTGAAAGAAGACATAGTGGAGCTGACAAACCTTTACATTAGGCAAGTAAACAGGAGTAGGAGAGGGAGAAGGCCACTGTGGTTCTCGGGTGCAGTGGCTGGCAGTATGGGGACAGGGAATATGGCTTTCAGAAAATATGGGGGAATGCAGCTGGAGAAGGACAGGGTGGTGTGTCTGGATAAATAGAGGGAGGCAGGGAGGGCAGTTAGGAGAGCAGGGGCAAAGTTGGAGGAAAAATGGTATGGGAGGTGAAGGGAGGAGACAGGACTTTTTATAGGTATGTTGGTGAGGGGAGAGGAACCAGGGGTGGGATAGTGGGCCTTGGGGGAAGAAGGAGAGTATGTGGAGGGGGGCCTGGAGAGGGCATCAATGTTGAATGGGTATTGTTGTTCTTTATTCATAGAAGAAGAAGGTGAGGGACCACAGCAAGTCAGCATGAACAAATATGGGGGGGTGGACACCATTCCATTTTCGGGGGAGGAGAGTCCTGGGGGAGCTCACAGAACTGAAGATGGATGGGGCGATGGGACCAGATGGGATACATCCTGGAATATTAGGAGAGCTACAGCAGGTGCTGGTGCCACCACTGGTGGTCCTGTTTAGCGAGTCACTTGATACAGAGGTGGTTCCAGAGGACTGGAGGAGGGCAGATGTTGTCCCTCTTTACCGGGGTGGCAGTGGGGAGAAGGCTGGAAACTGTAGGCCAGTCAGCCTCACCTCAATGGTGGGGAAGATTATGGAATCACTAAATAAACGAAGGATCATGAAACACCTTGAATCCAGTGGAGCACGGGATCCAAGGTGGCATGGATTCTCAATGGAAAGGTCATGTCGGGCAAATCTAGTTGGTTTCTTTGGCTGGGTGACTAGGGTCATGGATCACAGGGGCGGTGGGTGTGGCCTGCCTGGGTTTCAGTTGGGTCTTCGATACCATTCCACATAGAGGACTTGTGAATGAGCTGGGCAGCCTGGGAGTGGATCACAGGGTGGTGGACTGAGTTGGGAGCTGGTTGAGTGATAGGGGCGGAGGGTTGTGGTGGATGGTGCCCAATCCAAGGAGGGGGGGCAGTCATTGGGCTGCCATGGGGATCAGTCCTGGGTCCAGCCCTGTTTAGTGTCTTCATTGGTGGCATTGCCCAGGGGCTGGAGGGGAAAGTGTGCCTCTTTGCGGATGGCTGTGTCTGTGGCTGGGTGGGCACTCCAGAAGGGGTGGAGGAGGTGAGGAGGGACCTGGCTACACTGGAGGGGTGGTCTGGAGTGTGGTGGCTGAGATTTAATGCAGAAGGGTATGGGGTCATGTATTTGTGGTGCAGGGGTCCGGGGGAGGATTGTATGATGGGGGGAACTGATAGTCACCAAACAAGAGGGGAATTTGGGGGTGGTCATGTCTGATGTAAAGGTGGCTGTGTAGTGTACCGGGGCTGTGGGGAGGGCCGGTGGGATGCTGGGGTGAACAGGGGGAGTTATCACCCGATGGAGGGGTGGGTGGTTGTACCACTGTGCAGATCATTGGTGAGGCCTCTTTTTGGAGTGTGGTGTCCAGTTATGGAGGCAGTATCTCCATAGGAAGTGGGCAGGGTGGAGGAGGTTTAGGGGGAGGGGGCAGTGGGTATAGGCGGGGCCTGCACCGGAGGTTCTATGAGGAGAGACTGGGAGACCTCAATGTGTATACCCTGGAAGAGAGGAGGGAGAGGGAGATGTGGCGGAGACTTATCAGTGTCTATGGGGCATGGATAGGGTGCCAGAGGGTAGCATCTTTCAGAAGGGGAGATGTCCAGGAGTGAGGAGACATGACACAAGGTTTGAGCAAGGTAGACTATGGGGTGGTGTGGGAAAGTGTTTCTTCACAGAGGGGGTGGTGGATGCGTGGAGTGGACTCCTGGCAGGGGTGGTGGGGGCGAACACAGTTGGGGGATTCAGGGTGTGCATAGGATGGGCATAGGGAAACCCTAGCAATAGAAATAAGAGGTAAAGTTGTGGATCAAGTAGGGTCTGTGACTTTTGTGGTGGGCGGTGCGGATGGGCAGACTGGATGGGCCTGGCAGTCCTTGTCTGCTGTCAGTTTCTATGTTTCTGTTTACCTTGGCTTTCCTGAAGATGGTTGCTGATTTATTATTGCTGTATTTACTCAATTTTAATTATTTGATCCTCCTGCAATTCCTACAATGTAAAGCATCAAGAGCTGTATGGATTGGGGGCCATATAAATAGATTTGCCTTGCCTTGAACTGCTCTTTTTTGTTCATGTATATTTGGTTTAGAAACTAACATGTCCTACTCTTCCCATAAGCAAAAAACAAATATTAGTAAGGTTAATGAAATGATTAGAAATATATTGATATACTGACATATATGTTTAATTTACTAATCTGTATTTATTTTTCAAATGTACTGTACTTAATGTTGACCATATTATCTCTTGGGCCCACGTACCTGTACAAAGCAATAGCACTGAGTTAACAGTCACAGCACTGTGCTAATGGGATTTAGCATAACAGGCAGCCTGTTAGCATAGCCCCATGTCACTAAATGGTTAGCCTGGTTGTTCTAAATACACCACTGCACCATGCAGATGAGGTGACCCTCTTCTGTACAGAGCATGGTGATATTTTGGAAGTGTTAGAAAGCTGCAATGGCAATGCTTTTATATGCTTCTGAAACCCAACTCTTTGCAGTGAGCACAGTGGTGTGCAATGTCTGACCCCCACAGCATTGGTGCTGTCAAAAGATACACATAATGTGAACCCTTCTCAGCTGATCCCAGTGAAATGTAGATATTTATCTCCGGTGCTAGTGGTACCACCCCACCCCATTCCTGTTTTACAAGCACTTCATCCCTAGTGCTAGTGGCATCCCTTCCCACCCTAATCTTCATTTGATATAGCACTTCATTCCTAATGCTAGTGACAACCTCCTCCCACCCCAATCCCAGTTTGCCATAGTTCTTAATACCTGATGCTAGCCACACACCCCTCCACACCCCATCATTGTTTGACTTTGCACTTCATTCCTGGTGCTTTTGGTTCCCTTCACCAAGTCCTACAAAACAGGAAAGACCCTCCCCACCCACTTAGCAACCACCCCACCCACCATCTGGCACTGACCCACCTAAATACACTTGTTACTGTTGGCAAAAAAAGTGATGGACTGTGACCAGCACAAGCCCTCCTCTCACCTCCTTGATCGGCTGCCAACTAAATGAATGGGACCGAGTGCACCCATACTGTAGGGACAGTCTCATTCACATGTTCAAGGTGCTGCAGAGAGCATAATACTTGGAGCCAGGGACTAGGGACAATTACATCAGAAAAATCACCCTCTACCGTCACCTTCTTTTTACCTTGTGCACACCCACCCAAATTTCTAGCTCTCCTCCCCTTCTTCCAAATTGCTCCCCCTTACTGGTCTCCCTGGATCTCTCACAGAATGTAAGGGACCTCAAATGGTCTCCATGGGTTCCTCTTCTACCCACTCCAAGGGGCTTGTATCTCTCATCTACTCCCTTCCCTCACCATCCTGAAGGGGTCTCTCGAGGACACTTCCTTATCCCCTTCTTCCTAGTCCCACTAGCCCCCTTGCAGGGTTCCTTGTATCCTGAAGTAGTCTCAAGGGACACAACTCTTCCATCTCCCCACTCCACCTCACCACTGCCTCTCTTCCCCCCCCTTTTCTTTCACATAAGTACTTGTTTACTATTTAACCCAGCATTTATTGTCCACTCTTTCTACCTGTCATGTGCAACACTTTTGTAACACTGTTTAATATCTGTCTTACAACTGTATGTTAATGTTGAACTTACAACTTTAATGTTTACTGTCTCATTCTTATTGTACCCCTTCCCCCCAGATCACACCAGGAGATGAGCGACTTGTCGCTCAGTGTGCCTTCCTGGTGAAACATTTCAATAAATAACTAAATAAATAAATAAAAAAGACCAGTGGTCCATCCAGTCTGACCTAGTTACCTATTTAGCCCATGGATCTACTGTCCTTCCAGGGTTTTAGCCCTCCACATCCTTCCACCCATTCCCTTCCCAGCTTCTGATCCCAGGACAACCACCATACCCTTCATTGCAAACCAACTGTGCTTGCACTCTTCAACAGTTTTAGCACCCACCATTTCAGCAGGCAGACTGTATACAGTATGTGATCCTTCGTGAAAGGATTATGCCAAACAGGCATATCATTAATTTATTTTATTTTATTTAGTTTTTGTTGACCGGGTAAGTGCACTAGACAAATCCTGCCTATTTTCAGGCACGACCCGGGGGAAGGGGATACAGATGGATGCCAACTGACTTTGAACCAGATTAAGCTGTTGGGGGTATTTTTAGTGAATGAGGGAAATTAGGCCAGGACATCGGGGAAATTCCTCTACTCTTATCGATAAGTGCCATGGGATCTTTAACATCCACCTGAACTACCACCAATCCAGGCAGATGGGACCTCGGTTTAATGTCTCATCCAAAAGACGGCACCTCAGAAGTGCAGCACCCCTCTCATGCTGCACTACAGTGTCAGTACTGGGATATTAACCCAAGTGCCAGATGTGGGAACTGAACACACAGCCCTCTGATCTCCCAGCCTCAGAGGTGAGTGTGCTACCTACTGAGCCTTAATGAACTGGGGGAACACATTTATGAATCTCGAAAAGGGTATCGCCATTGTGTCAAAGTATGGCTGATATGAGTGTACATATGAGGTGTTTTTTTGTATGCAAATAAAGACATCGAAGCATGAATCAGGAAAAGATACCCTAATTGGTGGCTATGCACTATTACTGGGTGGGTACCTGTGAGTGGTGCATACCCAGCCCATTCAGCTCCACACCCCTGGACAGGAACACAGTGGCCATTATTCACAAGTGCTGGACATTACAAGGTGCCTGTCTGTGACCCCATCCCCCTGGCATGCAGGATCATGGGCGGTGGATCGGAGGGCCTGGGCAAGCATACAATTGGATACCCATCCTGGTCCCATAGTGAATCCCCTGCTCCACAGAGAGCAGAGGCTTTTGTGACAATGCAGGAAAATACATTTTAAAATCGATGGGTGAGAGCCCAAATGGCAGCCCTCAGCCCATCCTGCCTACCCAGAGGACTAAGACAGCATGGTAGCAGGGGTGTTTCCTCCCACTGCAGATGGCAGGTGTTATCTGGGGTACGCAATGGAGACAGAAGGGCAGCATCCCCCACACTCAGCATTCCATGCCGTTGGTAATGGCATAGAGTATCAGAACACCCCCAACACTCCCTTGGTCTGTCTGCATGTGTAACTGCATGAATGGCCAGGGGATCAGCCACAGAAGGGGCATGTGCCACTGCCATGAATTGTGCCAGGGGTCCACAGGACCCCTGGTGTGTGGCATTCTGAGTTAAGTTTGTCTATGTGCTGCTGATACATGCTGCGTAGGCAATTCGCTTGTTTGTGCATAGGAGCAATTAACCCAAAATCCATGGCAGTTTCTATGTACCATTAGGCTGAAGGCTCTGCATTTAGCATAGCTAAGGCAAGGGGCAAGCCCCTGATCAGAAACCAAGAAATCACTGCATTTGTCTTGTCAAACTATCTTTGTTAGTGCACATAGGAAAGTAGCTTAAAGGTTAAATGATGGTTCAAGATCATTTCATATCTATGAGTGATGGTTCACTATCATTTTCATATCTATGATTTTAGTAGTAGTAGTGCAAGTTTATTTTTATACAGATAAACATCACCATTAAGACAAGAAACCTATCCTATTTTCAAGGTGGGCCTGTTTTGATACAAAAGGTTGAGTTAAGAAAGTTATAGTAGAAGTACATAGTGATAAAACAAATACAATACGTAGTACAAAGTGCAAGTATCTACAATAGGTTACAGTCAGTGGATTTTCCATGCAACAAGACCACAAGTAAATGACTTTCAGTTTTATGGGCAGCCTGTGTTACACTGTTTAATGCAATTCATCTACTACATTGGCATCTAATGTTCAACTGTGGTACACTGTAGAGTCAAACACACATTTTATAGAGCTATTTTCAATTGGAACATTGTTCCAGAAATTTGCTGCTCTAAATAGGAATATCATTTCAGTATAGGCGTTGATAAATTCTGATTCACAGAAAAATCTTGCTGTATGTTGTTTCAGTGTACAGAAGGAGGTCTGTATGAGTGATGAAATTTGCAGCTCATTAACGTACAGTTGCCACCATAGAAACAGACAAGTATGTCCAGTTATTTTGCAATATCCTTAAAGAGATTCTCTCTGGTGGCTCACAGCAGAACAGCAGGAAGGCAGGGAATTTCATTACTGATATCACAGGAATTTTAGGAAATAACTGGCCATGTCATTTGGCTGCAACTGTATATCAAGACTAATAGCGGGCCAGGGATACAGCCTGTTGCACTCCTTTGTTTATCGGTAGGTTTTCTGATAGATGGTCTTCCACTTCAACCCTCTGGCTCCTATTTGTAAGGTAGGAATCAAACCATATATGTATCTTAGTGATAACCTCAATGGTCAGTAGCTTTTACAGGAGAATGTTGTGGTCCACAAGACTGAAAGCCTTGTAAAGGTCCCCAAAAATCAGTTTACAGGCCTGCCCCCTTACAGCTAGGAGGTAGTTAGACCTATGAAATCAATGAGTATGGTGTTCGTGCAAGATCCCCTCCTGAAACATGACTTGAATTTTGTTAAAAAATAGTATTTTTTAAGGTGTTCATACAGTTGTTTGTGGATCAGTCTCTCCAAAGGTTTTGACAGGATGAACAATAAAGCTATGGGATGGTAGTTTGACGGACATGTTTGGTCCCCACCATTCTATATGGGATTATTTTTGCATGTTTCCACAGATTTCTAGGGATGTCCCTTCACTGATATACCAGTTGAACAGCTCAGTGAGCTCAGAGGCAATCACTTACTGTATGCTGAGTCTTTCAAGAAGAGGGGTTCTATGCTACAGGAGCCAGTAGACTTAATTTGGGTTTGGTTACATTATGCTCATGTACTGTATATATCCTTTACATTGGGTAGTTTAAATCTGAATTTTGGGATCCTTATATTTACTGAGCACTATGAGACTGATCTCTTCCCTGTGTGTTCAGCATAAGTTACCAGATTTTTAGTTAGATTGTTTGGGACCTTGACATTGTAAAGGTTGATGCAGAGGATCTTGAGTTTTGTTTAATATTGTCTTCAGCTATTTTTACTTCTTAGTGATTTCTGACTGGGCTTTCTAGACTCTTCAAGATCAACCATTACTTTCTGGGGTCAACATCAATTTGGATTTTAGTTAGACAGTATTTTCTTTTGGCCTGTCATGCTATTATTTTTATTTTGCTTCTGGACACTTTGAATTTTTATTTTAGCCTTTGGTAACCAGGTAAGGCCCACTAGGTACAAGTGCCTGTTTTCAGAGGTGACTTGAGAGCACTGGGGAGGTTAAGTGACTTGCTTAGAGTCACACAGTAATGCAAGTGGAGGTTGTGGGAATACATTACAGAACTGATGGATATATCAAGCTCATTCACAGTTTGTTACTCTAACCTCTATGCTATACTTCCAGCTAGAGGTGGGTGAAGTGCCCCCGCTTCGCTATGTGGAGCACTTCGCGTATTGTTCCTTAATCTGTGTAGTGCTCTGCAATGCGAAATTAATTACTCCACCTTCATAATAAGGAATGTGAAGTGCATTGTTTCAATGGACTTCATGATACTTCGCTTCATATTACAGCCTTCCCCTTAATCTTAGCGTGAAATGCCAATGATTTGAATGAACTTTGGCTTTGCTTCACCTGTTTATTGCTACGTGAGGTGAATTTTGCATTAATTCATGGGATGGCAGGTCACATAGGCTCTATACTGTCTTGCACAGCCTCAGTTCTGCGTAGTGTGTGTAGTGGAAAGCTGGAGACAGTTTGCTGTCAGAGCTCTGAGAATCAAATAATCAAAAGAAAACTTTAAAAAAATCACTGTTAATCCAATAATTTTGGTCCAAATTTAGTACATCAATTGTAGGAAACCGTCCTGCACTTATATCATCAAGTGTTTATTGTTTTTGTGTGCATTTTGAATGTTAATTTAGAACATTCAGTCTGTGTACTGACAGACACTGTAGAAGTGTGCTTCAGGGGATGGGTGGACCTGTGGTGAAGGGAGATTCACAGTGAGAAATGCAGTCTTTCTAACTGTTGTTGGGTAGCCAGTGGTTTAGTATTTGCATGTTCATGTACACACAACAATATGTGTAGTAAGTTTATAGAATTTTTTTTGCTGTTTGCGGTGGTGCTGTGCCTTTTTTCAGTCAGTTTAAAATATTTGGTTGTAGTGTACTTAACTGTTACATTTTCTGTGCATTACCTTTTGTGTGTGTGCATATCATCAAGTCAGACACATTTTATTGCATCACACCATAATCACAGCAATTTGAATCTCTTATCCATCTGCAGTATTATTTACTGCTTTGTTCTATCTAGGTAGTGGAGTGATACTGCAGCTGCCCCCCCCAAAAAAAAATATTATCTATCCAGTTTTGGATTTGTGACCACTGGTTAAAGTGTTGTTGTGGCTGTGCAGCTGCATCTCGAGAACTCAGTCTTCATCTATCTGTGTGTCTGCATCCGTTTAGGGCCCGATCTCTTTCTGTAAGCCACAGTTGTTTTTTTTTTGCTTCCCATCCACCCCACAGTTCAGAAATCTAAATTTATTATTAATTGTCTGTGTAATCCCAAAAAATGCCCAGAAAGAGATGTGCATGCAAAGATGTTTTGGGTGATTGCATTGCTGCCAGTGGCAAGAGTGGCTGTGGGCATGTGTGTGGTAGTACACAGCACAAGGGCATAGTTGATGGCAGTAAAGAGATTTCTCCGACTATGTTTTTCACAGTGCAATCCGTTGCTTCAATAATGGTAGGAGATGCTGTTGTCCCCACTGGTGGTGGTAGTGAAGTTGGTGATGGCATGAGTATTGCCCTAATTTCAACCTGTGATAAGTTAACAGGTTGCCAAAATATTGTGGAGTCCAAAGATATGAGTCAGAGTGTAGCTGATACTGTACTCCCTGCCCCCATCCCCACAGTAGCTGAACATGATTCTGATCCTGATGATGACTCACAATCACAATCTCAAGTTTTCAGTGCTGTTGAGGTTATGCCTGGGCCACCCAATGATTCAAATGTTGAAGAAAAAATAGTGGATGATCATACTGAGGCTGTGATTGGACTTGGAACATGTTCTCCACAGGACAGCATCCAAACTGAATTTGTTAGCAACCCACAAAATTATAAAAAATAACTGTTGCAAGAAATGTATTTATTTTCTTGGTGACTCTGTGTAATCTAAGAAAATGTCCACAAAGACACAGTTAGGCAATGGTGTTTCTGACTGTGGTGTATGAGCCACATAAGTCAGTGGAGTATAAGCTTTGGGTCTGTGGACAGGGCATTCCATCTCATCACATGGAATAAATAAAAAAAGAAAAAATCCTTGAAGGCAAAAAGTACTGTGTCAGAGAGGGTTAGGGCCAGGCAAGTTCCTTGAATCTGTGTTGGTACTATAACAGCAGTGCCTGCAGCATCATCCTTAGCTTAGGTGGTGTTCAAAATAAATTCTGTGTTTGTGTGTGTTTGAAATATAATTTTCAGCCAGTCCTCAAGTAACAGCAAGTAGCCATGTAGGTAAAAGCTGTGAATTAACACCAGAGGTTTACCACAGGCATGAGAAGGATGACTTTGAATGTTCAAGTAGTATTCAGCATACCAGTGTGGTGCATATTTCACTTCAGACAGTGTACTCATCATCATTTCACGATCACAAGTCATGAGTCAAATCATGTTCTTCATCTTCATGATCACGAATCACACAACTTTAACTTTTTTTTGGTCCAAAACTGTTTTTTTTTTTAAATCTTCAGTTTTATCACAAATCAGGACTGGGGGACACCCAGTTATCATGTCACGTCACTCAAGATCCTTGGTCTAGTACAATGCTTCTGTTTGTGTTCACATTCTGTAGGATGCCCTACTTGAATCTTTGTCCTCACAGGAAGCTGGACATATTTAATCCAGTAGATATTATCTCAGCATGAACATTATGCAGTTCCAGGAAGCTCATCATGACTGAGTCATGTCATGCCATGATCATGAATCATGAGACATTAGTGCAGGTGGTGTGTGAAATAAATTCTGTATGTTGTCTGAAATAAAATCTGCCAGCCAGTTCTCAAGTAACATCTAGTAGCCATGTAGGTAAAAGTTGCAAATTAACACCAGAAAACCTCAGGCATGAGGAGGATGACTTTGAATGTTCAAGTAGTGTTCAGAGTACCAGTGTGGTACATATTTCATTTAGAACATTGTACTCATTGTCATGTCATGATTGTAGATTCACGAGTCTTGTGAAAAATCATGATCTTCATCTTCATGGTCACGAATCATACAACTTTAACTTTTTTTTTGTCCAACATCCAATCCCAAGCAGGACAATCACATCTGTGTTTCACTGTGCAGGAATATAATGTTCTTGAATTTGTGCTTGGTGCCACTTGTTTGAATATGTTTGATTTGTTTTGGCCTTACTTGTTCCCATCTTTGTTTATGAGCTGATAGCTGGAAGACAGTAAAGATGGGAAGAGTGCCGGAGAAGGATGGGAGGAGGGGAGGGTGGAGGAAACTTTGAATGCTAAGCAAGAGGGGCAGGGCATGTAGGCATTTTGTAGAGGGAATCCCTGCCCACTAAATTATGGGCGGGCCCTTCAATTCACTGTGCGGGAATATAATGTTATTGAATTTGTGCTTGGTGCCACTTGTTTGAATATGTTTGATTTGTTTTGGCCTTACTCATTCCCATCTTTGTTTATGAGCGGATAGCTGGAAGGCCCAAACAAGAACAGTATCTGTCTCCTGCAACTCATGGAGATCATACCTGGCAGCACTCAGGAGAGGAAAAAAACCCTTTAACAGAGGAAACCTCTGAGGAACCATGGCTACCAAGTTGTCTTCCTTCTTGGCATACTATGAGGAGATGGAAAGAAAAGCTGAACACATTTCTGCTTTTGGGATTAGGAATGCGTGTCTCAAAACAAGATGATGTCCATCTTCCCAGATGTTTAATGATGTGAGCTGGAACTTTCTTTCATGAGGCAGAGGTGGCAGGTCCGATTCAAAATGAATGGTCAGAATAAGCAAAAGGATCAAGTCCCAGATATTGCAGTAGTAATCAAATTGAATCCATGAATTCTTTGGTGGTTAAAGGTGCATTGTTATAGGAGGTTAGTAGAGGATATTCTGGACAGGATTGATGATGGAGACTTAAAAGCTGGTTTAAGAAGTAGACGGGGCACCAAGCAGTGTTTGTAGGAAAATATTGAATGTCTACGCCTTTCTGAAGTCTATCAGTATTAGATGTAGGAAGATGAAGAACATAGTAGTCGGATCGCTTGGTAAGATGTTTGACCTTGAGAAAATAAGGTTGCAGAAGTCAAAGGAAGGGTGAATTATCCAGGGCTTAGGAATCCATAAAATGCAAGACAGATAGCTGCAAGTAAAATGGAGTATAGAGTAGGAGGCTCAAACTTCAGTAGATTGATTAGCTGTTTGGTGATGGTATCATCAATGGCAGATGAGAAGACATTGTTTTGAACAAAATTTTTTGGATTGCTGTAAGAAGAAATGTAACTGCAGGATAAGACAATAAGGAGACAGAAGCTGGATCTCACAGGCAAAAGTGAAATGGGATGCCTGCTAAGTATTGACGATTGGTAGAGTAGGATAGGTTATGAGTTGTATGACAATAAGTCATAAAAATGAATACAGTAGTCAGGGAAATTGGAAATGCAGAAGAGGCTGTCATGGAGCAGAATGAATTGTATTTTCTCCAGGCTGTAGTGTAAGCCGATTTTGTGCTGGTAGATAAGGCTGACCACATGAGGTTTTGCGCTGTCGTAAGGTAGCTGTTCATGGCATGACTAGATCCCTGAAGCAAGGAGCCAGAGTTGCTAAGGGATCTGCAGCAGGTTGGAGGATACGGAACTTCTGAAATTGAAAATGGGAAAGGTAGTCAGCGGCTGTGTTAAGATAACCAGGAATATGAAAACATTGAATGCACAAGTTATGTATAAATGAAAGCCATGTTACTCTCCACAAGAATAGCATGATTGCAGGAGAAGATGATCTGCCCTTATTAATAATATCTATGGTTCTTTGATTTTCTGTATATATTAACACCGTAGACAAAGACAAGTGGTGACCCCAAGAGAATGCTGCTGCCGCTATAAGATATATCTCGAATAAAGGGGAAAAGGTCATGGCTGCAGGCAATTATAAAAATTCAGGAGGCCATGTTGAAGAGATCCAGGCTTGTTGGAAAATAGCAGCAAATCCATGAGTAGGTGCAGCATCCATGTACACGCGAGGAGAAAGAGCCTGAGAAATATCCTTGTAGAACATGGAGCAACCATTCCATTGGTTTAAGAAGAGGAACCGCTTGGCAGGGTCAGATTTTGCAGTAGCTGTAAGAGAAATGTAATGGTGGAGGGCTGAAGCAGAAGGAAGCAGATCGAGCAGGTACGATATGAAGGCACGTCCTTGAGGAATTATGTGAGTAGCGAATGTGAGGTAACCTAGCAAAGACAAGAGTTTGTGTTTTGTGCAGGATGAGTGATTGGAAAATGATGGAACTAGAGTCTTAATTCTGCATAGCTTGTCCATATGGAGTTTAGCTTCCATGTGAACAGAAATGAGGACGATGCCCAAAAATTCCAGCAAAGTGACAGGGCCGGTCATCTTTTCTTCTGAGATAGGCACTGTTAATTGATTAAATAAATGGTGTAAAGGCAGTAAGGGCTGCTGCTAGAGGCGCAGAAGGAGGTTCAATGAGAAGAAAATCATCCAGCAGGTGTATTACTGAGGTCACCCAGCAATGATTCAATAGTAACCAGCAAAGAGTAGAAGAAAAGATATTAAACAGTTTGGGACTGCTCTTGCATCTGAACGTGACCTGCACAGCGAAGTAGTGTAAGTCTTTCCATTTGATGCCATAGAGATGCCAAAGCGATGGATGAATTGGAAGTAGTTTGAATGCATCAGAAATATCTGCTTTGGAGAGCCATGCACCTCTGCCAAGTTGTTTGATAGTTGCTATGGTGTCATCTGTTCTGGTGTAAGCCAGAGAGTAATCCTGAGAAGGGATAAGAGAGTTGATATTGGGAATGCAAATAGCATGTGTAGTGGATAAATCAATTATAAGTCACTGTTTCCCTGATAACTTGTGAGTAGCAATACCAATAGGACTGACATGAATGATGGGAAATGGAGAATGTTGAAATGGTCCGATGATATATCCTTTATCCAGTTCATTCTGTAGGAGAGAGGTGACCAAGTCCGGTTGAGTTAAAGCTGTTTGCAAATGAAAAGATTCATAGGAATCCTGAGGAAGAGAGCATATGCCAGTATGAAATCCAAAAGTAAATCCGGAAATAAGAAAATGCACCAATGAACGAGATGGGTGAGTGGCGAGTAAGTGAGACAGCACGTTCACATTAATACGAGTAGAGGGATGGTGCAATAGTCAGGTCCTATTCCTCAAATTGAGGCAGATAGCTTTAGCATGAGCTTCACCACAATGACTGCAAACATGCAGAAGACGGAAGGGATGAAGCAAGCAGCCCATATCACTGAAGTTATTACAGACGGATCTACTGGCCACGAATGTAATTAGATGACCATGTTTATCATAGGAGAAGTGAGGCATTGCAATAGGATTGTGAATAGTTCTGGTAATAGAAGAGCCTGAAGTAGCAGTACGTGAGGTGGATGTATCCGGTATGGATAAAGGGCAGAAAGAAGCAGCATGGGAAAAAGAGCCACAGATCTGGCAAGTGAGGGCCTGCGGACCTGCAAAATGATGGCAAAACAACTCATTGTCGAGGTAGCCCCAGTGTAGCGCACGTTAAGGTACAATAATGCAGCAGCAGCTTTAGCCGAAAAAGATTTATGGTAATTGAAAAAATGAGTACCACCATAGCGGACATCGAGATCTACTACCAAATAGAGGTAGGTATCCAGCTCCTCCCTGTGAGACAGGAAAGCAGAACAGACTGTCTCTGAAGAGACTAAAGGTCAAGACAAATTCAGGAATAGTCAGCTTCTTGGAAAGCCTGGGGTTCTTTGAACGGGAAATGACAGAGAAATCACCACAAGATATGATCCTGTTTTCAGTGGTATCATGGGAAGAAATAAGTAATGATATAAGGTTGACATCTTTTCCATCAATGATATCCTTGCGGAGATGGACAGGAACTAGATGAACTGGTGAGATAGCAGGCACAGTGGAACTTGAAGTCAGAATACCTGGGTTGGTAGCAAAGTCAGGCACTGAAGGACAGGGTTGAGGCATCGGAGCAGGAACAGGCTGATGGGTGTCCGGAGTCTGCAGAACTGGAGGAGAGGACTGACGTTGTTCCAGGATATCCAGACAAGTGGAAATGTCCACTACATAAGAAGCCAGATGGGAAATGATATCCTTCAATTCAGTAAAGGCATCAGGAGTGGGACTAGCAGGACAGGCAGGCGGTGGTTGAGGAGTGCGATCCTAATGTTCGAGCCACAAATCATCGGGTTCCTGCTTCTTGGCACCAGCAGGAACAGGGACCCCGGTATCTTCAAGTCAGCTAGGAGATGAGGAACGGTCCCGTCCTTTAAGGAATGTTTGGATTTCGCAGTCTCCTTCCAATGAATGGGGGGGGGGTCCTTCAGGTGGAGCAGGTAGATCTATGAAGGCTGCTGTGAGCAAGAATGAAGTAACAGGTAGCAGCCAGAGAGCTGGGAAACAGGAAGAAAAATATCAAGGAAAGCAGCCCAAAACTCTGGAGCAATACGCAGGCAATTAGCAGGGATCCACTGGACTGAGGAACGAAGGCTAAAGCCCAGTACAATTGCAGACAAGGGCAATGGAATGAATCCCAATAAATGAGCTAGGAGAATATCCAGGAAGCCACTAGGGAAGCGGCACAGCAATGCGAGGGAGAGTGTAGCAGGTAGGATGAAAAACGGACTGCACCTGAAGCAGGAAGCAGCACGGGCGAACACCGAAGAGGGCTGTGCGGCGTGGAGAGGGAGTGTGAGAATGAGACAGAACCAGGCAGCTTAATGCCCGAAATTCAGGAAACCAGGAGAATGGAAAGGGGGGGTAGAAAGGTGGGGTTGAGGGGGCGGCAGAAGTGCCAACAATCGAGGGGTGGCCAGCAGAAGTGCCAGCAATGGAGTGCCGCAACGGCAAAAAAGGAGAAGCAGGCAGATGCAGAGACAAGACAGCAGGTATGAACAACAGCAAAGAACCACACGCCCGGCCCAGAGATCAAACTTTGAACGCTAAGCAAGAGGGGCCGGGCGTGTAGGCATTTTGTAGAGGGAATCCCTGCCCACTGAACTATGGAAGGGGCCCTTCAATTGTATCCAGCTACCATGATGGTGATGCTGAATAATGCAAGTGAAACAGACCATCCCGGTGCAGTGTAAAACAGTGTACTATTGAGGTTGCTGATGCAATCATGGAAAACAAATTTCCAAGTGGCTACAACTCCGGCACTGAGGATTGCAAGGCTGTTTTCCTGTTTTTTTTTTTTTGTTTCCCTTGTTTTCCGCTGGTGTAAAGTATTTAATAGCAGTGACATACAGGCCAGATGATGGATATAAAATAAAACAGGAACATCTCCACAGGGTACTGATAGTGAATGGGGTACTGAAATGAACTCAGAATAATTTATTTTTCATCTGTTTAGCAGGTAGCATCGAGGTACTGTGGACTGGTGGTATGTTCCAATCTGAAGATAGAAAACAGTTTGGATACAATGAAGACCTGGAAAGAAGATGAAAATATTAATGAAAATTGTTTTTGAAATGTTCCATGCACCCCCCCCCAAAAAAAATACATACATACTTTTCATGGATGGACATTGTTCATACAGCCAAAGTCAACAATCAGACACATGTGGAACACATGTGCAGTGGCAACATGGTTTCATCACTACAGCTGTGAATCTGTGTGCTGTAACCTGAGAATGTAAAAGAAAAGAACAGTAATGAGAAATGCTTATGATTCGCTCACTCACTCACAGCAGTACCACCCCCGCCCCGGAAAAAAATTAAATGCTACGGTACCACATTAGATGGCAGCACATATGTATGGCATGGGAATGAAATCATGGCCAACACATCGGTGAAGGGAAAACATTCAGTATGTATGATGATGATTCCCTGCAAAGGAACAGCACAACAGACTGCTCAGTGCTTAGAACAAATCACAAGATTCAATACAAATTAAATGGCAGTGTCTCTGAAAAAATATGACAGTGACATGTACACTAACTTACCAGTGTTGGTATGAATACACAAACATAGCATAGCATGTTTCAGTCAGCACAGTAGAAGAATTTCCCAGAACATCAAATTATAGTACAACCCCATAGTCATCTGTGGCTATCATCGTTTAGCAACACACTGTACATCAGCATCAGCAGAAAACAGATGGACAACAACAGCAGCAGGTGCCAGTAAGCCATTTTCTCTTTTGGGACACTTATGTAGAGTTCTGACTCTAGGTGTACACATTTAGCAATGCATCAAGAAATACTTATGACTTTTCTGAACAGTTTTTCATGTGATTATTCTTCATTGGGACTTTTCAAGAAATGAAAAGAAAGGGCCAAAACCACCAGCAGCAGCAGCAGCATTGTCATAATGCAATGATGTCATTTAACACACTGTGACACATTTCTGGACTGGAATCAATTTTCATCTTGGCTTTTTATGACTAAAATGGGGACATTCAAATGTAAAATAGCACACTGTTGGGGGGCATGTTAGGTGGTGTTACGGTATTGTGAATATTGTCCTGGTGCTTTAACCACATGTTCAGAAAAGGAACAAATATTTTCTTGGTTGTTATTTAATTGACTTTATTATTTACATGACTGATGGTAGTGAAAATGGCAGACACTGCGTGATTTCACTACCAGTGAAACTGTCAGGCCACAATGCACGCTGCAATAAAAGTGTCATGCAGACGATGTTTTGGATACCCACAGTTTAATTACAGGTAAGCTCGCAGAGTCCAGCGTGTCCACAAACTTGGCAGCCACAAGACTTATTACATAAAATACAGTAATGAGTATGACCTTAAAAATTGTTATTGTTGAAAGCATAATGGCCTGCGGGGGGGGGGCTTAGGGGGACGTAGGGAATCAGATTTACCATTTTAAGGCTAAACAAATACAGGATTACAGGGTTTTATTTAACTCTAAAAATTTATTAAAAGTGCTAAAACTTTGTGAAAATTAATAGCTCTCACCTCTCTGTGTTTAACAAACACAGCACTTCTAGAAAATCTATATAAATACTTTCTGTACAGTTAGTATTGTCCCAAGAAAAAAACTGCTAATCAATTATTTAAAACCCTGGATTAACAAAATTAATATCACATCAGAAAAATTAATATCATATCAGATTTTGTTTGGAAAAAGTGTGGAAGGAATTGACTGTTTGATTATAAAATTGTTGAAATCAAAATTGATAGTGGGTGTTTTTTATGCACCTCCTAAAACTAAAGTATCTACATTTGATATTTTAGCTGACACCCTTTTGGAAATATTGAAAGACCAAAGTGTGGTGTTAACTGGTGATTTTAATGCGGCTTGGGGACAAATGAGAGGTAAAAAACTTAAATCTAGTTTTGAAATTTTGGGTTTACAACAATTGATACATCATCCAACAAGATGTTTAAATAATAGAACTACAGGAGCTATATTAGATCTGTTTTTATTTCATCTGATTTGAAGGTTGAAGGTTGTAAAGTGTTGTCATTGAATTTGAGATCATAACCCTATTCAATGTCATTTATCAATTCAAATAAATAGGGTTAAGGAAAATTGTGAGTTTTGGATCCGTGATTTAAGGCACTTTAATGAACTATCTTTTAGGGATTGTCTTAAAAACTTTGATTGGTCAAGGGTGTTTTAATACCAGATTTGAACTTGGCTATACAAGAATTACTGATTCTTTTGCACATAATTCAAATCCATGCTCCAAAAATTAAAAAGAGTAGTAATGCTAGAAACCCTTTATGGCTTAATGAAAATTAAAAACTCATTTACGATTAAAAAAGGTTATGGAAAAAGCTAAAAATCTGAATTGAAAAGGACTGGGATCTTTTAAAAGATGGAGTAATAACTGTAAAAGAAGATTAAATTAGCAAAAGAGAATTTTTCGAATTCATTTTGTAATGCACAAGATCCAAATAAATTTTGGAAGGTTATCTCCAAATTAAAAAATCCAGTGAAAGCTCAAGCTTCTATTAATTTAGTAGTGGGAGAAAATTTAATAGCTAACCCCCTTGAAGTAGTAAATTTGTTAAACCACTATTTTAGAGATCTACCTGACATAGAGACACCTAATTTGAGTCTGTGGTTCAGGAAAATATATATTCTGTAGTTTTTGCTAATAATAATAATAACAAAGACTTTATTTTGAAAAATATAAAGGTACAAGATGTGACTAAAGAGTTGAGAAATTTAAAAATATCAAAATGTGCAGGAATAGATGACATTGATCCCAAATTTTTGAAATTGGGGTCTGATATTATAGCCCCTATAATAACATATTTTTTTAATTGGAGTATTCAATCTTCCACAGTTCCTGATTGTTGGAAAATGGTGATGTTATTCCTATTTATAAAGGTGGTGACCTCACAGTTCCTCTAATTATAGACCAATTACTTTGCTCCCTATTTTGTCTAAGTGCTGAGAGGCTGATAAATAATCACTTAGTCAGCACCTTGACTATTTAGGTTATTGACTAATTGTCAACATGGATTTAGAAAGGTAGGTCCACAAACACTGCCTTACTTGAATTTAGTAACCTGGTGTCAACATCTTTGAACAAGGGTAATTGTACTGGGGCAGTGTTTGTGGACCTTAGTAAAGCATTTGATTTGGTACATCATGAAACACTTCTCTTAAGATTACAAACGATGGGGATAAATAATAATTCCTTGCAGTGGTTCAGATCTTACTTAACGAATCGTAAACAGAGGGTGGTTTATGGTATGGCTGTCTCAGATCTCCTGGATTTATATCGAGGTGTACCTCAGGGCTCAATTTTGGGCCCTGTGTTATTTAACATTTATATTAATAATCTTTCTGATCATGTGGTTAATACTGATGTTAGACTTTATGCAGATGATATAGTTTTGGTAGCATCTGCTGCTGACCCGGGAGATCTGAGACAGCAACTTCAGACAGACTTTACTAATGTTGAGTCTTGATTAGAGATTCTGGACTTTAATAAGCTCTGGGAAAACTCAGAGTATGACTTTTTCTGTGGGATCTAGAACTAAGAATTCTACTGATTTAAAGATTAGTTTTTGGATGGTACATGTGTTCAAGAGGTTAATACTTATAAATACTTAGGAGTTATGGTGGATTATCATCTTTCTTTTCTGACCACATAACATCACAAATTAAAAAGTAAATCAAAGATTGGGAGTATTAAGAAGGGTATCAGGATGTCTGAATAAGGCTATAAAGTCTAAATTGATAAAACAACTGTTGTTACCTGTATTAGAATATGGTCTTCCATTATATAAACATTCTTATAAAAAATCTTTATTAAAGTTGGATCAGATCTATTATAGATTGGGGAATTATATACTGAATAACAAATCTCGAGTTCATCATTGTATAGTCTTTCAAGAACTTGGATGGTTATATCCATCAGCTCGAAGAGAATTTGTGTGGCTCATGATATGTCATGGTCTCGATACATTCAAGTATGCATTCTTTAAGGTATTTGATTTGTTTGAATTCAGACACTAAATACTTAGATATGTTTAGAGATCAACAAGAAAATTGCCTACAATTCAAAATTTAAATCGTATGGGGATATGGTTTTACAGAATAGTGTAGCTAGGTCATGGAATGGTTTGTCTTGTGAAATTATTGAAATTTCTGACTTGTATACTTTTAGCATGAATTGTTTAATTATTTAAATGTTAGTTGTAATTGTTATTAATTTTTGTTATTGTATTGTGTGTTTTTGTTATGTTTGATGTTTTGTATGATAACACAGGTATTTGTTGAAAATGGGGATTAATTTCCCAACAGATAAACCTGTATAAAAATAAATTTTAAACAAACAAACAAACAAACAAACAAAGAAAACATGAACTGAACATAAATGTCATACTAGTATGTAATAAAAATAAATAAGGCTTAAGAAAATAAATAAAATAAAATATTTATTTCTTGGGGGGAATTTAGTTAATCTTGTTTTTTTTTTATCTTGATTCCTCTTTACCCTCATAATGGTAAATGCAATTCACCACCTCCCCAAAATGTTCAACCACTAGACGCCATTATGCTTTCCATAATAATAATAATAATTTTGTTTGTTACTCATCGTTACTTTATTTTGTGTATTAATAAGTTACGTGGTTGCCGACTATGTGGACAATGTGTGCTTTCAGCACAGTTGCAATTGTGCAGGCTAAAAGCCATCTTCAAAACACTTTTATTGCAGCATGCATAATAGAACAACAGTTTTACCTGTAATGAAAGCATGCAGCGTCCTCCATTTTGCATGCCATTAGTAATCTGTGACATAAAGTAAATTAAAAGGGACAGGAACTGATTAATTATGTGCAGCTGCTTGAAATGTCTCTATTTTCATAAATTATATTTATACCTCTAAAGGATCCATATTTAACCATGCCTGATTAAAACCTGAAGCTTTCAGATGTGTTTTGTGTTGTTTTCATTGTATGGACAACATTCTTTGCAGTTGCTTTCATGGAACCAAGAATTTGGAGTTTTGACTATGTCACTTCACAGTTTTAGACATGCGAGCATGAACTTATCAGTACAGTGCCCATGGTTCTGAAACCATGAAGTGACATAGTCAAAACTCCAAATTTTGGTTCCATGGAAGGAACTGCACAGAATGCTGTCCACACAAAGAAAACAACACAAAACACAACTGAAAGCTTCAGCTTTTATTCAGGCACAGTTAAATACAGATCCTTTACAGGAATGAATACAATTTATGAAAATAGAGACATTTCAAACAGAAGCACATAAGTAATTAATTCCTGTCCCCTTTAAATAACACATAATACAAATTGCAAATAAAACATTACCTGAACAAAAATTGCACACTAAGTGTGCATAAAAACAAAAATATTAATTAGGAAAAAATAAATAAAACCAGAGGAGACGCTTGGGGGATTTAAACTGACATACAAAATAATTAAGGGGCCTGTGGGGGTGTTTGCTGACCACCACTGATATTACACAGCAAGCCTATTATCTCCTTGTTATGTTCCTTGATAAGAGAGAGAGATGCTGCATGGCCATCTCCACCACCATTTGCATGGCCTCGACTTCCACCCACAGCACAGCCAGGTCCACCGAGGTCACAGGACACTGTGGTCATCTTCTCTGGGTGCAGCTGCAACAACCTCCACCTCTATTGCCTGTATTTCCCTGCACCGCTGCTGACATGCAGGTGGATGAGTTGCTTTGACCACAGCTGTAGGAGTGGCTGCTAACTCCTGTTGCTTTGCCTCCCATTTGACCCAGTGGTGCCAGCTGGGTGGGTTCGCTGAGCAATGGTGCCAAGGTGCCCACCCTTGGGCACACAACGGAGGATCACCTGGCACAATTTGCACTGCACAACAGTGGAGTCCCCAGGGTGACACGTGAAGAACTCCCACTTGGGAGAGCTCCATGCAGGGCATGGTACAGACAGTGATGAGGCACCACTGGCCAGCTGCTGTGCTGGTGCTGGTGGTGGTGGAGGAGCAACAACCTGCTGCAATTGCTGCTGCTGTTCATCTGGCTGCTGCTCCTCCAGCTGCTGCTGCTTCTGCTGCTGTTGCTCATGCTGGCAGACTGCTGCTGCTGCAGAGCTGGTTGTGCCTGCACTTGAAGGCACAAAACTGGCCCAGTGTAACATAACTGGGTGGACAAGACCACCCTGCATCCATGACCCACGCTGGCCACTGCTTTTTCTGTCACTCCAACGATCCATCACTGAAAAATACCTAGTACAAGTACTAGTAACGCTACCAAAAACAAAGTACTCCCCCAAAAACCTTTTTTAAACCCAAAAAAGACTGTAAAATTAACTTAAACTTCCTACACTAATTAACAAACTAAATCTAAAAAGGTTTAAACTGAAAGAAACAAAATCAAGCAAATTTTGCACTCTGCAATCGCCAACAACCCACACACACAAACTGCTCTAAACAGATCAATGATGTGCACAACTCCTTCTACAAGAAAAAGTGAAAGTCAAACACTCACTTCTTGCTTATTTAAGTTTCTCCCCGAATCATGTGACAAGCAGACCTGCAGAGACAGGCAGGCATGTGACCAGTGTCCTGTTTATTATCAACTTCGCCTTCTCCAGCTTCAACTGAAAGTGAACACAAAGTGACCAATGTGAAGTAAATTAAGGTGAATTTCAACTTCTTTATGGGAATTTCGCATAGTGATCTGTGAAGTCTAAGTTGGCCACTTTGTGTTCATTATGCCAGTGAATTTAAACTTCGCTGCATCTCTTCTTCCAGCCCATGGTTCCACAGATCTATATTTAGGGCTTTATTTACCTTTTCTATATCTGTGTCTTTGTTCTAATCTCTTTCTTAATTTTTTTTGAACATAGGGTGCATCATGTGCCTTCATAGAGGAAGAACTTGGTGCAAAACTGGCAGGGAGTCATGTACCATCTCTCAGCAGCTCTGTTATGCTGATGTCAGTTTTCTGAATGTACAACTAAACTATTTTTATACTGCAGCTGAAGTGTCTGCTACCAGTGTTTTTTTCAAGCTGACAGATTTGGTTGAACTGGGAACAAACCTTGATTAGTAGAGCCGTGTTTGTTGTCATACATCTGAAACCATAACTAGCCTGTTGTCTAAAATTAAACTTCCAATCAACAGAACTGCAAGCCTTAACAAAGTGAACTGAAACCATTGCTGTAGGAGTATTGCTGGATTTGGTCTCTCACATGAGATTAATAAAAAGTCTGCACCATGGAAACTGTTGTTAAAAGCTGTCTGAGAGAGAGCTAAGGCATAGTAGAAATTTATCCAACCTGCATACTAGTATTATGGCCCATACCTTGCAATCAACATTTATTTTCCACCTATCCTCCTCTCTGTGCTACTCTCACTTAAATCCTATCTGTTTACCTCTCTATGAGCAGCAGTACTGTTGACCTTGATCCCAAGTGCTTTTTATTTGCTGACCCAGCTAGTGCTGTCAACATATCTGTTATCTTTATACTCTCTTTCTGCATTACAGGGGAGCCCAACATCAGGTTTCATCAAGACTAATGATATTCTGATACTATTATTAAAATGTCCTCAGTTGCAACTAGCTGCAATGCTTGGTGTCACTGTTTTAAATGCTATAGATAAGCAGCATCATCATCTGCAGTTTTGTTAAAGAGTAAGCAGATGGTGCTGCACAAAAATAGTGCTGCACATGTGTGTGCCTCCTCAAACCATTTAGTCTATTGGCTCTAGTGGTCAGCAGGCTAATTGCCAGAAGACCGTTACATAAAAACATAGAACATGACAGCAGCTTTATGCAAAGTGATGGCCTTAACTATTCTTGACAGTTCTTCACCCAAGATACTAATTGACATGACTAGATATGAGGGCATCTGACATTGAACACCACTTTATCTTTGTAGCTAACTTCCTGTAAGAAGGTGTGGGCCATCCTACACCACAAGGTGGGGTAACTCCTCAGCCCGAGTAACTAATGGACTACCTACCTCTTCCCTGCCTTGGCCAAAGTTCAGAAATACTTGTTAGTTACACAGCTATCCTTTTTTATTAAATCCATCCTCCTTTGTTAGCTCCATCTTGTCTAATTTCAGGAAAACACTCAACCAGTTGTTCACTCCATTGTCTCACCAATGCCACCCCTGCAGGGATATATCTGGGGCACTGCACCTCTGCAATCTTTGGTAACCATATCATAGTTGTGCACCCCCATACCTCTGAATGAACATGATGATTCTTGTCCTGGCAACCCTACTGTAATATGGTTTCTCTTGTATTTATCAGGCTATTCTCAGTTAGTCCGCATTGCTGATGCCAGCACCCCTTTACTTCCAATCTGGTTTGGTATGCCTCAAACTTCTGTCCTTGGCACAAACCTGTTAGTCTGTATTCCTATAGGACCTTCCAATGGTTTACATTGCTGCACACATTTACATGCATATAGATGACACTGTGTTCTTTGTCAGTAGTATCACTGCCTGTGAATTGGAAGTCTTGATACTATGAGATTTTTAAAAACAAGCAGCACTGGTTATTGGCAAGTCAGCTTTCCTATAACTGCAACAAAACAGTTTCAAATAATGTTTTGATCCTGACTTGGTTTGAACAACTCCACATTTGATGGTACTCTGCTAGAAAAGGCCCTGTCTTTCAAATATCTGAATGGGCTGCTGGACCAACATATTAATTTCAGTGGCCAGATTGATCCCATCCCATCCAAACTCATCACCAAGCTTGGTGCTCTGCAATGAAAGAAGCTGTCTCTTTTTCCCTTCCAGCAAGGCAGGCAACCTTTTCCAAAATAATACTCCCTTCTTCATCTATGATTATATGATCTACAGTGCAGCTTCCAAGTCCTTTCTGGGTGGACAGAGACCTCTGATTCAGTGTCTTCTTTTACTGTGCCCTATCCAGTTCTACATGTACTCACCTCTGCTCTCTCTCCTGGTATGTCCCTCCCTGTAGGACAGGTACGTCTCCTGTAGCATGTTGCACATTTTCAAGTACTAGATTGAAAAACCTTCATGAGAACATTACCTCAGTTCTTACCCCTCCCCCTTCCTCCTACTCCATGAGGAACTCATCCTCCCAGTCCTTCCTTATTCCCCAATACAGGATCACCTTTAGCCAGGAAGTTTTCTCCTATTAATTACCTCTTCTTTGGAAAAATCTTTTTTCCCTTGTAGTCCTTTGTCTTGTGCCCCATACTATGTATCTTCTTGATATAATTATTAGTCCTCAATGGCTCTGTTACTAGACCTGCATTACCCACTGGGATAACTATCTCATACACCTTGCTTGCTCGTGTATCATAGTATGATTCTGCACTCCCCAGCCACTGCTTTTTTCATTTATCCTGTTCCTCCCAATAAATATCCACACTTCCTATTTGCACTTCTTGACTTGCTAATAGATGTTTAATCATTTCTGTTTCCTGCTGCCGCTCATGTATTCTGTCTTGCTGCATTTTATGTACTGATAAGTAATGATGTGATTATGTTTATTTTTGTGTTAGTTATATAAGTCTACTTTGTACTCCTTTCCCCAGATCACATCTGGAAATGAGCTGGTGCAATCTCAGTATGCTTTTAGTAATAACTAATTGAAATAAATAATTAAATCAATATGATTATAAGGGAAAATGGCCAATAATTCAATACAAAAGCAGTAGGTTTTCTCTTCCTGGGAATGACTGTAATCAGTGTCTTTCTCAAATTGTCTGGGAGGTGCCCTTTAAAGCAGCTTCATGTAATGTTCTGCATAAATGGGGCACTATCACCTCTTGGAATATCTAGTAAAAATCAATTGGAAGGTTTTCTATCATTTGAGCATTATACAATGTGAACTGTTTGACAGCATAAAGTTTTATTTTTCCTTGGGATATGGAGATAATGAGCTATATTGCAGGGGACTGCTTTACAATTTGCAGGAGTGGCTTTGTGGGGATTAGTTGATATTCTGCTCTGTGGCAACGTCCCATGAGGAGCTGAATTGATGGTAGAACTCTTGCCCACCCTCCGTGTGTGTGAGGGAATTCCACTCAGAGCATGGCAGCACTTATTAGGCAGAGCACCTCCTTGGCTTGCTCACTCTCTCTGTACTGGCACTCATTCACTCTTTTTGTACAGGACTTTACATTTTTTGATATAAAGAAATTTAAAATATGTACTGGAAGTGCTTACTTGGCAGTATCACTCTTTGGTTCAATCTCTCTCTCTCTCTCTCTCTCTCTCTCTCTCTCTGTACTGGTTCTTGGTGCTGCTCTAGTTCCCGCAACAGAACCATATACTACAAAAAAATAAAATATGTGTGACCATAACAACTCTCCTTGTGTTTCCATCTTGGGGTTGAGTTAAAAGCATGGACCTCTCAAATTTCATTCTCGAGGTCCAAATGCTGTTATCACAATCCCTCGATGGAAACACAGGTTTGTTGCACATGCTAACCCATGCATTATTCCTTATTTTGCGATACCATTCCTGTAAGTTTAAGGTTGTAAGAACTTTAGGAGACTTGGGATTCAAACTCAGACATTCTGGATCACAGCCTTGCACAATAATTGTTAGGCTATGCTGGTTGTTGCTACATAAACTTGTGCTTAGACACATCTGATTACAAATCGCTTCAGCTGGTGGGAGAAACTGATTTCAGGCCAGGTCTTTGTGGTACGATGTACCAAGACTATGAACTCCCCTGATTCCCAAAACACCTAAACTCTCATGATCTCTGGTTCACATCTGCTCCACTGATCCTCAGTGCACAGCTGCACTCCTCTGACCCCTGTACCTAGCTGAACTCCTCCAGTTCTCTGTTTGAAGCTGAACTTCCCCAATCCCCATGACATATGAATTACGCCAGATTCCAGTGAACTGAAAATTGGGGAGTTCAGTTGAGAACTGGCGATAAGTGGAGGTTAGCTCTGCACTGAAAATCAGGGAATTTCTGTTGCAAACTGAGAAGCAAGTGAATTTAGCTGTAAGCAGGTTATCAGGAAAGTTGAACTGTATACTTGGAATTAGGGGAGTTCAGAGTGAACTGGGTAATTGGGAAATTCAGCTGGGAATTAAGGTGTATTAAATTAATATACCTTTAACACGGGATTGAATTCCACTTTGGTCAAATGCAATCAATTTAATACTGGTTTGTTTGACTGATGAAAAGGCCATTTATTGAAAATGTTAAACTGCTGTTGAGATCCTGGTCTTTTTCAGCTCCTTGAAGCCATTACGAAAGCTCTGAGCAACTGCAGAGGAAAAATAAACTAATGGGGTGAATTGGGGGTATCACCATAAGGAATGTGGAATGCACTAACCTCAGATTTCCAAGGGTACAAACTATCTTGGGTCAGGGTGATGTGGAACAGTGGCCCATTCACTATACTCTTGTCACCATTAACATATGACCACACACAGACTGCAGTCCTTACATGAACTGGGATGTAGCATAGTATACTTTGCCAGCTGTCTAGGTTTGTACACAGCTCTCCAGGCATTTCCCCGGCCACATTCATTCATGATGTTCCATTACTCACACTATGTTCAATTGCTCTGTTAGGCCATACTCTATGTAACTGCCTCTTTTGATTACTCCCTGGGTTTCTAATCTATGCTCCCACCTCTAATGTAGCATCCCTTAGACAGCTATTACTTCCTCACTGGTCTGTGGTCTCCAGTGTTTCCATAGGGCCTGTTGCCACCCCACAACTATAGCTGTAACCAGGTTCTCCACATGAAGCTAAAGTGGTATAGTTACATTGTAGCTCCAGTAATGGGTCTCTTCCAACCCTATCAATCCCTATCAATCCCTAGTTTCCCATTTGAGGTCTCTGGAGCCCTGGGGCTCCTAAGACTGTGCAGTGGCCCTATTCCAGCTAGAGCAAGCACTACCCTGAGGGTGAGCTGTGCTAGCACAAGTCTTCAGATGCTCAGAAAGGCAATACTACTAAAGTAGCTGGTAGTACATCAGCTTATGACACTACTACTAAGTTCTTAGAAGTTATAGATGTTCCAGCCATGTGTGCCTCCCTTCCAACATCCCACTGATAGCCATAGTGGCTCAAGGAACAGGCTCCCATGCCTGACCCCATCCCAGAGACTTTCTAAACCCAACTCTTGTAAGTCCCACTTCCACCTGATGACCAAATTTTGACTACATTGCCAGAGGTTTACTACTCAATCTGCCTATGACTTTTTCTAGCACACACACACACACACACACACACTAGCATTTTCCTAAGAAAAGTTAACTTACATTTGCTCTGTATTTTGGATCTCCCTCATTTCCTTCTACTGGGAGTGAACCCACAAGTGTTCCAGATACCTTCCTTGAGGGTTGGCCCACCATTTCTCCAAACTGTGCTTATCAGTTGCTGATGTTCTGTACTCCTCTTGAAGCAAGCCCTCTGGGTCTCCATGCCTCCCAACTTCTGTTGTTCTCCTCTGAATACAGGGCAAGAGGGTGACCAGTGCCACCCAATCCCATAGACCCTACCACTGTAGGTCCCACCTAGTCTAGTGGCAGCTAGACAGGCTGGGCTGCTAGTTTTTCTCTGTACACTGTCTGCACACAGCTCCCACTGCCCAAGTGTCTTCTCCTCTTATAGCTCTTCTGGGGAAGGGCAGATCCATGAATATTTACGCCCTTGTTTCCCACTCCTAGCTGAGTCAGGCCACACACAACACAACTCAGTCTGTGTCTGGGCAAAACCCCTAGAGAGCAACTCTCTGGATATAGTTTAAGCCTTTGATTGATCTCTAGTAACCTTCCTTGAGCTGGTAGAAGAAAGATAGACTGGTTACATACTGCATCAGTGATATTGTTGAGCTGGAACAAAATAATTTTGCAAATGTATGTAATAATGAAGTCTCATGACCTTTTATTTGCAAATGTCCTTAGTCTTGTATTTATTTTTATTTATTTATTTGCTTCTGATAACCAGGTAAGTGTACTACGCATAGCAATGCCTATTTTCAGGCATGACCTGGGACGGTACAAATAACAAACAGTTTGAAGCAGTACAACAATTCATAATACAGAGAGTACAGGTACAAATGCAATTGCCAGTGAGATAGAAATACAATTGGGACAAAAACAAGAGAGTTGCAAGTGTGAGTTCAACAATGTTCAGGTTACAAAATATGACAGATATCATTACAAACATTTTACAAAATACAGTAAAAGTGCATTTAAACATTACCTTAAGTAGGAACACAATATAGTCAAATTGTGAGCAACCACAGGACTAAAGGTCCTAAGAAGTACAACAGAGCTAGTTTAGAGAAAAGGTCCATGGTTGAGACCAGGGTATATGTGCAATACTGTCGACCAGAAAGGCATGGATATAGAGGAGGGAGAAGTAGGAAATTAAGAGAGATGAGTGGAGGTGGGAGGTGGTGTGAGCCTAGAAAAAGCATGGGCAAGGCTAGAAGGAAAGAAGGCAGAAAGCCAAATTGAGAGGAAAGATGGATGAGAGGATCACAGCAGTAGGTAGAGACATAGGTTAGAGGCTGGATGGTCTAAGGTGGGTGAAAGCATATGCAGAGGGTTGAGACAAGTAGATGACTGTGGTGCAGCCTCTTAAAACAGGCATGGGTCAGAGCCAAATGAATGTCTTGGGGAAGGGAGGTCCAATATTTAGGTGCTGCACATGGGAAAGCCCACACACCCATGGTGGTTTTACATCTTGGAATGTGGAGGGAAGCTAGGTCAGTGGATCTAAACCCATAGGATATGGTTTGAGTGCCCAGCAGTCAGGAAAGTGATTGAGAGAGACCTGATCTGGCAATACCATCAATGAGAGATACATGGGACTTGAGCTGACAGGCAATAGGGGACAGCCATTTTAGATCAGAATAAAGTTAGCAGTGGTGCTTGTAATGAGGGGATGCAGGAGGCATAGCAGCAGATATTATCATAGGTGGTATCCCACTTGTGAAGAATAGTTTTTCATGCATCTAGGTAGGTGACTGTGCCATAGGCTAGTGCTGGGAGGAGAATGAATTGAGCAATAGCAAGTTTAGCTGATGGGGTGAGGGCATAACTGGTCCGGTATGCACTTCCAAGCCTGGCATTAATGGACTTACAGGTAGCAGTAACATGTTGCTCAAAGTCCAGAGATTTGTTGTGCAAAATGCCAAGGTACTTGAAAGAGTTAGTGTTGGCCAATGGTAAGCCATCAGTGCATAAGATATTAAGATGGTTCTGGCTTGTTTTGAGTCTGGCATGGGAGTCAATAAGCACAGATTGTGTTTTGCCCACATTAACAATGAGGTTGTTTTCAATCATCCAAGACTGAATGTGGAGGAAGTATGAGGACAAAAAGTGATTTATGTCTGACATGTTCCTAGCATTGGAATAAAGAACTAGGTCATCTGTATACAGCAGTGATGAACAATCTGGAGAGAGCAAGGGGAGGTCATTAACGAAGATGAAAAAAAGTTGGGAGCCCAGGATGGATTCTTGTGGAACACCAATATGTATAGTGGAGGGATCAGAAAGGACAGAATTGTAATACATGGCCTGCTTCCTGTTTGACAACTAGCTATTAAACCAGGCTACAGCATCTGTAGAAAAGCCAAGAGAATCAAGTTTGATGAGGAGAAGGGAGTGGTGTAAAAGGCCAAATGCTTTGGTTAGGTCGATGAAGATTGCACCAGTCAAGAGACCTTTATCCATTGCAGAATAGATATCATTTGTGAATTTCAGGAGAGCCGTAGTAGTGCTGTGGCCTTTGTGGAAGCCATGCTGGGAGACAGAGAGGAGGTTATGGTCCTGTAGAAAAGAGATGGTTTGTTTGGCAACTAGTTTTTTGAGTATTTTGCTAAGAACAGTAAGTGAACAGAATGCAGATCATGGTAATTAGTGTTAAGATCCCTTGATTAACAGAGATGCCAAATAAAGAGACAATTTGAAAATATGAATATCAGCTTGCACAGATTGTATCATCATAAAATGTGACTGTTGCTTGGACTTGCTCTTCTTCTGTGTTAACAAATTAGTCCTTAATCCCTTCTGGTAATCAATGTTTTGGGGGTGCCTGTAAGATAGAGCTGATCCATTATATCCTCTGATTTTTTTCCCCTCTCACTAGATACCTGGTAAATACAGTGAAGTTCACCAGGATGAAGTGCAGCACTGCAGAATTCTGCAATAGAGTTACTGCAGTAAACAGTGCAACTTCAATGGGAGTTAATCCCTTTTCTCATGCAGTAAACCCATCACGCTGTGCTTCATCCTGATGGGCTTCACTGTATATAGGAAGCTACATGACTTAAGAATCATGTTGGTATCTGCACCTGTTTCAAGTTTCTTAGTTGTTTGTATGTCAGTGTGTTGACCTCCAGATCTTACCTGACCTCAGTTTCAAGGTTATGCTTTTTGGGACAGTGATAGGGCACTGGTGGCAGGACTAAAAGCTGATGGTGGAGACTGGATGTATGGGCAGGGGTAAGGTAGTAGTGAGCAGATGGGTGTGGGTTAAGTACTGTCCCTGCTACAAAAAAAGCTAAGGTAGGAGTAAGCAGGAGTATCCAGGATGAGCTCTGGATCCACTACCACAAAAACAAACTCTGGCCAGAGCCGGTAGGGCTGCAGGTGAGGAATATGGAGTAAAAACAATATACATTTTTTCTTAATGTGTACACCAAATTTTCAACATAGCCGTGCTATGACCCTGCCTCAGGAAGACATGCAGAGAAAATATTCAGCTCCTGACTTGAAGGTGATTTTGTGCAGGGACTGCAAAATCAACTTTTAGGATACTAAAACACATTTTGGACAGGGGTTGAAAAATGACAGCTATCACATACATGAGGTGTCATAATAAAATGGCTATATTGAAAGTTTGGGATAAAAATACTGAATATTACCAAATGTGTGAGCCTGCATTTGAAAAATTCAGTGTAGGCTCTTAACTTTGTTGAGTTTTAATATTTTTACACCAAATTTCTAACATAGCTTTCTTATGACCCCATCTCATGAACAAGGTTAGAGAAAATGTTCAACTCCTTCCCAAAAAGTGATTGTTTTGCAGGGACTGTGAAATCACCTTTTGGGATGTAGTAAAAAAAAAAATTGCCCAGGATTTTATAAAAGACAACTGCCACATTATTGAGCTGCTGGAAACATGGCTATGTTGTAAATTTGGGTTACAAATATTGAAAATTACCAAAGTTATGAGACTGCATTAACAAAATCCAACATAGGTTTATAATTTTGTTGTTTTTTAATATTTTTACACCAAATTTTCAACATCGCCTTCTTATGACCTTGCCTCATAAGCAAATGTGGAGAAAATTGCTAACTCCTGCCCAAAAGATGATTTTGCTCAGGGACCACAAAATCACCTTTTGGTTGTAAAAAAAACCCATTTTGAATAGGATTTGAAAAATGACAGCTTTCACATTAATGAAGTGTTGTAAATATATGGCTATGATGTAAATCTGGGGTAAAAATACTGGCAATTACCAAAGCAATGAGGCTGCATTCACAAAATTCAATGTAGGCTCAAAACATTGTTGCTTTACAATATTTTCTCACCCGATTTACAGCATAGCCTTTTTATGACCCACCTTATGAACAAGGGCAGAGAAAATGTTCAAGCTCCTACCAGAAAGGTGATTTCATGCAGGGACCATGGAATCACCTTTTGGGACAGAATTGCCTAATGTCAATGATATTGCTCATGAAGTGGGGGTCCCAAGGAAGGCATGTTGAAAATGTGGGCCACAAATATGCAAAATTGCCCAAGTTGTGGCTCTAAAGTCAAAACCTCCATTAAAATATATTGAACAGCATACCTGTTTCTTCAGTTCACAGTCCAGCTTTGAAGAGTGAAGATGTGTCTGTGGTCCACAAAGGATTATGATGTTGGACCCCTGATGGGTACATAAGGGCTTGGGGGGGTGCTGAGTGGAAGGGTTGGGTGAAGGGTCTGAAATGATGCAACCAACATCAATGGATGGTTGTCTTGTTACAGATTCTGGAGGGAATGGGTGCTGGGTGCTGAGCTGTAGGGTTGGGTGTGGTGAATAAAGAAAAAAATAAATAAAAATAACAAGAAGTTAAGCTTGACAGGTAGAGGGCTAGGGAGTTCCTTGGAAGAAAATAAAACAAACAAACAAAAAGAACTAGGAGAAACTAGGAGACACGTTGGATTATAGAGTGGAACAACAGTATAAGTTTTTGTGTCTGAGGTATTATGAGAGGGTCCCATGGTATCACAGCACTTAGTAGGCTGCAGGCAAAGAGAGCCTGGGTGCAGATCACTAGGATCCATCACCAGGATTTTCCAGATTCATGCTATGGTACCTTTAACACTTTCAGACTTTACTGTGAGCAGTTGTATGCCAGGTACTGTAGGCAGCCAGAGATACAGGGAAGAAGTCCAGATTATCAGACAGATTATCATTTGTCAGACACATGGTTTGATAGAGCACTTTTTTTAGAACACATTATCAATCTCAAAATATATAAGCAATGCTCTCTACCAGTTTGTTATCTCACTCCCCATGCACTCCATACAGAGGAATAAGTAAAATCCTAAAGTGAAATACTAAAGTCCTAATTTTAAATCCCCCAGTGTATGGATAGGTGAAAGATTATATATTTTTTTCAGCCTTGCATCAGATGTACCCTTGTTTGGATTATTTTTTGGTTCCCAAGGAATGGGTTGGGTAGGTCACTTGTAGTTGGATGGGAATCCTGATGTTTCTCACCATACAAAATATATCTGCAGTTGTCCTTGCAGACCCTCCTAAAACTACTGAGTGGTGGTTAAATGCCTCACTTTTGAAGGACCTGAAAGTTCAGCATATGAATCTGGATCTGGAATTCCACAAGCGGACAGCGACAAAGTATCACCTGATATTTCTCCAGTTATAAAATGGGCCACAACTGAAATGCAATACTTGTTCTATGTATACATTATTTGATTCCCTTCCCCAAACACCTTTTTTATGTTTTTGACAAATGTATAAATAACAGTGTCCTGAGGGAAGACATCGATAACTTCTATAAGAGGTTAGCTATTATTGAACAATATCAAGAAACCCTGAGTCAAACCTCAGGTAACTGCTTAAAAGAAGGTACTGCAAAATCATTGGGATCCAATACTGAGGTGAGTGAAACTGACCATCATGGAGAGATAGGAATATATGAGAAAAGGAAAAGAAGTGACTCAAATGAAAATTGTATACATAGTGAGTCTGAAGACTGGACTAATGTGTCTATAGGCCACACATCTAAATCTAGATGCAGGGTTATGTGTAACAATATTAGTCTATCAAACAGATATGAAGCCCTGATTGATTTAGAAACAGGGGACAAATTCTTGGATAAGGTACATGATAATTCAACAAACAAACAACATACCACCACTTCTACTACTACTGATATGAATGAATCTCAGGCAGATATATTAACTACTGAAAATATTGTCCAGACCTCTAGTATAGTAGAAGAAGTAATTTATTCAAATAGACCCACTTATGAATCTGAAGTAGTTCAGTCAGATACAACAAAGGACATTGTTTCAATGGAAACTGCACCAACAGAAAATTTAAACAGGCAATTCTTTGTACTGGGAGATTCAATAATAAAATATACAGACAAAATTGTGTGTCGAAAAGACAAACATAATATTGCATGTTCATCATTTCAGGGATCTGGTATTAAATACAGAAATAGAATGTGCCTGGATATTCTACATAATTCTGGCCATACTCCACTTGTCATTATCCATGTGTGTACAGATGATCTGAAGAAACTATCTATTAAAGAAATTAAACAGGACTATATAAACATTGGAAAAACTTTAGTTGAACTGAAGTGCGAGACATCGTTCTAGGAAATATTACCTGTTCCTAGAGCAAATTACCAAACTACTCATAAGATCAAATGTATAAATGAGTGGATACATAAATGGACACTTAAAGAAGGTTATAAGTCCATTCCCCTTTGGGAATACTTTTGTGATACTCCATCCTTGAATTGTTGGGATGGGCTTCATTTAAGTAAACAAGGTGCCTATAAATTGGGCAGAACCCATAGAAAATGCTTTAAACTAGAAAAAAAGGGGGATGAGGGTGCTAAACCTGACAAAAACTTTAACAATTTAAGGTCCAAGAAACTGAAAATTTGGAATATTAATGCCAGAAGTCTGAATAATGTAAAATTAACTGAACTAAAAACATTGATAAATAATCATAATACAGACATTATATGTGTAACAGAAACATGGTGGGACGAGTGTAATAATTGGTCCAACAGTATTGAAGGGTTTCAACTTTTCTCAAAAAATCATTTAGGAAGAAGAAGAGGTGGAGTATGCTGCTATGTTTCAGAACTGATACAGTGTCAAGAAATTAAATTTAGTGAAATTTCTGAAAATGTACCTGAAACCCTGTGGCTGAGTTTAATATTTTCTCATTCACCCAAAATCAATCTGGGGATCTGTTACAAACCTGCTAATAGCAATAGTATTTATAATAACAATTTAATAGAGGAAATAAATAAAGTTTCTAGTTTAGGTGGTGCTTTAATCTTGGGTGACTTCAATGCACCAGGAATAAATTGGGATGAACTGAAAGGTATTACTCCCTTTGATAAAGTATTGATCAATACTATAATATCTCATGGTTATTATCAAATGGTTGATGCCCCAACTAGGGAAAGAAGTATTTTGGATTTAATTTTTTCTAATTCCATTGATAGAATTGACCGTATAGATATTCTCCCCTATTTAGGAAATAGCGACCATAACATTGTAGAATGTACAGTCAATATTGCAAAACCTAAATTAAATAGATTGTCATTACCCTTTGATTATAAAAGAGCTGATTGGAATAAAATTATTGAAGCCTTTAAAAAACAGGATTGGGGAGAATCTTATTGTAAATCAGGCGTTAACTCTATGTGGGAAAAACTAAAATCAGAAATCCAAGAAATAATAAATTACCTTATTCCCAGGCGTAAAGATAAAAATAACAAAGGCTATATCCCATTATGGTTTAATAAAAATATTAAGGTACAGATAAGAAGGAAAAACAAAGCCTTCAAGAAATACAAAAATTGTCCAAGCTTGATAAATCTTAATAAATATAAAATCAACAGAGATCCCGCAAATCTATTATTAAAAAAGGAAAAGTCAAATTTGAAAATAAATTGGCATCAAGTAAAAATCATAAAGTCTTCTACGCATATATAAAAAACAACAACAACAAGCACATGGGGAAAAAATTAATTCAGTGACTGTTAATGGTAAAATAATAATGAGTAGTAAAGAAATAGCAAATAGTTTCAATAATTACTTTATGACTATCTATCAGGAATATAATTCAAAGGTGACTATTCCAGGGGTAATGGATTCAGAAGCCTTCCGTATCAGTCATGATATGGTACAGAAGGAATGATCTAAGTTAAGGACTTCTTCCTCTTCAGGCCCTGATACTATTAACACGATAGTTTGGAAACATCTTTCTGAGGTAGTAGTAAACCCCTTGGCTGACATATTTAATAATTCACTTCTAACTGGTATGATTCCCATGGACTGGATGGGGGCCATAGTGGTGCCAATACACAAACAGGGAAATAAATCAAATGTGACAAATTATAGACCAATTAGCTTAACATCTATTTGTTGCAAGATCCTGGAAAGATTGATAAAAAATAAAATTGAGAAGGTTGTAATTAAATTATGGTTGCAGGACCCTTCACAACATGGCTTTAGGAGAGGACTCTCCTGTAATACTAACCTACTAGCTTTTTGTAGTCATTTTAGCTGTAAATTAGACAAGGGTAAACCAATTGATGTGATCTTTTTGGACTTGGGAAAGGCATTCGATACGGTTCCACATAATAAACTTATTATAAAATTAATGGATCTAGGTCTAAATAAAGTCATAGTAAGATGGATTAGAAATTGGTTATCCAACAGGAAACAGAGAGTGCGAATAAATTCAGTTCTTTCTGACGAGGGCAGGGTTAATAGTGGTGCTCCTCAGGGATCTGTATTGGGACCGTTGCTGTTTGGTTTATACATTAGTGATATGGGTAATGGTGTGGATTCTGTTATAACCTAATTTGCAGATGACACTAAAATAGGTGGAGAAGTCACATCATTAATAAAGTATAAAGAATTAAGTGATAGTCTAAACACAATAGAAAGATGGGGTGAATTAAATAATATGAAATTTAATGAAAACAAATGTGCAGTGATACATTTTGGGAAAAAACAATAAAAAATATCCATATTTCTTAAATAATAAGCTCATAAATAACAGTACATGTGAAAAAGACCTTGGTATATGGATAAATTCTAAATTGTCCTCAGATACACATATTGTTAAAGCTATAGGGAAATGTAATAGTATTATTCATTCCATTAAAAGAGCATTTAGTCCTAGGAATAAAGACTGTGTACTAAAGTTATATAAGACGTATGTACTCCCCCATCTTGACTATGGTTCACCGATCTGGAGCCCCTACTTAAAAAAGGATATTCTAAAGGTTGAAAAAGTTCAAAGGAGACTGACAAAATCAAAGGATTAAAAAATAAGGAGTATGCAGACAGATTAGTTGACTTAAATCTGTACTCCTTGGAAACCAGAAGAATCAGAGGAGATCTATTATTTTTATACCGAATCATGGAAGACAAGATCTTAATGGCACAATGTAACATAAGAAGGCTTCAAAAATTAATTAATTCTAGATCACATGATAAACAAATATTTATATATAGGGCAAGAACTAATAGGCATCAATGCTTTTATAATACACGTACACCTACAATTTGGAATAATTTGCCTAAGAATGTTGTGGATTCTACATCATTTGACTTATTTAAAAGTAGGTTAGATGAATTCTTGTCATTAAATTACATAAGAAATGTCAACAGATAAGCCCACTAGGAGTGGGAGACAATTAAATGGGCCAACGGCCTACTTTGTCTATACATACCAAGTTACCAAGTTACGACTAACACAGATTCGAGGGGTAAGCTTGCTGCAGTGGCATCCAATAAACTAGACACACTCTTTTTGGATTCAAAAGCCCTGAAATTGGGCTGGCAGTTGGGAAGGGAAATACTGGGAAAAACTATAAAGAGTTCTGTTGGGAATGGAAAATGTGAGTGAAAGAGCCACAAGAAAAGTACAGTAACAAATAAGTTGCAGTCTCTTTCTCTCTCTCTCTCTCTCTCTCTCTCTCTCTCCCCCCCTTTCTCTCCCTCAGATAATCCCAGGATCTGAGGAATGGGTTCCCCTGTGCTGTATGAGACTCAGTTAAGATTTGTAGGTATATAGTATGTAAAGATGCCTAGAAGAGGGGGAGATTATGAAAATCTTTTCCTTAAACATGAGACCAGGTGGATAGACAGCTAGGAAATTGCAAACTGAAAATATGGTTCAAATGAGGAATTAGATTGGCTTGCCCTCATTTAAACAATAGGAATTTTCCAGGAGTTGTGTCTGTAATTTGTTCTTTTTTATGTAACTGTCTATATTCCTTGATCCTATATCTGGCTTGATCTTGATGCCTTCTGCACACTTTCTTCCTTTTTCTCCCACTATTTGGATCATTCTTATTGATATGTCTTGGCTTTACAAATGGAATAGTTGTAGCATATGTGTGGAATTGTTCTCAGCAGATACTGAATCTTGTTTGTTAAATACTATGTAGATGGTTTAGTTATAACAGTCATGAATAAAGAATGAGGATGTAAAGTTGTTGGTAGTAAAATACTTTATAGAAGGGTCTGGGAACATGTCTGACACTGAGACTTAGTGGCATGTGATGTCATAATGTGCCTCAGGAGAGCACTGTATAAATGAAGGGAGTTCAGAGGGTGGGGATGTAACTGTGACAAGAAATAGATTATGGGTCAAAAAGAAGGTTACAGAATGAAGAATTATCAATTTGGAGACTTTTAATCTTGTTTAAAAGTCTTTTTTTTATACATATATTTCTAAAGGCTGAGTGTATAACGCCATTACATAATAATGGGATGATGTCACGGTACATGAGTATTTGGTGCCAGTTTCAAACAGATAAAAGGACAGACAAAAATATGAGCAGTTACTGGCAGCCATAGCAATAATAATGCTGAGTTGATGGTGACTGGATACTTGAAAATTTATTAGTTAAACAATGGAAACCATCTTACTAGATATATCTTTCATATTATAGGGACAGGAGAGTGTGAGCTCACCATAAACCTAAACAGAAAAGAAAGAGTGTTAGCTGTTATTTAGCAATATATATATATATATATATATATGGGCTGGAGGGTGCAAGAGGGGCTTTTAACCCTAATACCAAATTTCCTCACTTTTGTCACTGTGGAACAACCCTAATTGATGCATTAAATAGATTTTTTGCCATGAATATCTATCTATCTATCTATCTATCTATATATATATATATATATATATATATATATAAAGACAAAATCACACATGCCCCCACAATGCAAAGCATCATGGGCTGCATATGCAAATCACCACAGAATGTTAGGCTGGTCCAACTTTAAGCAGAATTGCATGGTGCCGAAAGGCCTCTCACACAGTTTGCAAAGGGTGCTAACAGAAGACATAGACACGTGTTTCGTCCTACCAGGACTCATCAGTATGCCTCGTCTGTTTGGCACCCCAGTGGACTGGACCAGCTACCCTTCAGGCAGTGTGCCTTGGATATATTGTGGTGAACCCATTAAAATAAAAAAAACTATTTAAAAGACAAAGAAGCTCTGTGCGCAAACACTGAGGCAAGGGTTACCCCAAAGGGCATTTGGCTGGGAAGCCAAGTTTCAAGAAAATACAAAATCACACATGCCCCCACAATGCAAAGCATCATGGGCTGCATATGCAAATTACCACAGAATGTTAGACTGGTCCAACTTTAAGCAGAATTGCATGGTGCCGAAAGGCCTCTCACACAATTTGCAAAGGGTGCTAACAGAAGACATAGACATGTGTTTCGTCCTACCAGGACTCATCAGTATGCCTCGTCTGTTTGGCACCCCAGTGGAATGGGCCAGCTACCCTTAAGGCAGTGTGCCTTGGATATATGTGGTGAACCTATTAAAATAAAAACTATTTAAAGACAAAGATGATAGTCTGTGTCAGTTTGGAATGATCATTCACAAATCTGGACTGTCATGGGGCGATAGCTGCACGCCTATTGGCTGTAGCTCTGCACTAATGGCGTGCAGCCCTACCGGACAGTCAGTCGGCGATGGCGGGCGGGGCAGGCGGGTGGGATGCTGTCGCCACCGCCGCGGGGAGAGCGGGTGGAGGGGCTTTGTGGGTGGGTGGAGGACACTAGACACCAGGAGATTTTGGGGGTTGTGTTGGACATTCTGCCCGCGATCGGGCTTTACGGTCCACTGGACCACCAGGGAGTTATTCGGGTTGGGGGAGGTTACATTCTGCCCGCGATCGGGCACTTGGGGGCCATATAGGTTCTGCCCGCGATCGGGCACTGGGGGTCATACAGGTTCTGCCCGCGATCGGGCTGTGGGAGATGTGTGTGGGGGCGACATGTACGTGTTCTGCCCGCGATCGGGCTGTGGGAGATGTGGGGGGTGAAATGTACGTGTTCTGCCCGCGATCGGGCTCTGGGAGATGTGTGTGGGGTGACATGTACGTGTTCTGCCCGCGATCGGGCTGTGGGAGATGTGGGGGTGTCATGTAACTGTGATGCCCGCTGATCGGGCTGCATTAGGCGTCGGTCCCCGACGGCTGCCGCCTGGCAGGGTGGCCAGGAGCAAGTCCTCGGGATTACGACCTACATGCAAATGGCATGCAAATGGGCATAAATAGATGCAAATGGCCCCGCGCCTTTGCATAAATTATGGCCCCATTTGCATGTCACCTTGAATATCGGAAATTTGGCGCATGGCGCAATGGTACTTGCGCCCACCGCAGTTTAATGCTCAACTTGGCAACTTGCGGTAGCGCAAGTTCCATCGCGCCACGCGCAAGTGTTGTGGTTTAGGGTGATTCAGCGAGTTGCTCAACAGCGCAACTCCTTTGAATATCACCCCAGCCACACCCCTGCGCAACTATTTTGAGCAGCGCAAGGGCTTGCGCCTCAGACTGGCGCAGTTTGAATATCTGGGCCCCAGTGTCTTAGCACAACTGGAGCCAGGTAAGAACAACCAGTTGCTAAGGTTTTTGTTTTTATAAACTCGTTTGCTACCTAATGTCTGAGGTATTTTACAAGTTTCTTGTTGGGGAAAGTTTCTTTTGCTACTGTATCTTTTATAAAGGGTTGGGTGGGGGAAATAAAGTAAAAAAATTAAATGAAAATAAAAATAGAAAAGAACCATGTGTGCACAGTACTGGAGGGGAGAGGGAGGATGAGTATTCCTGCACTGAGAACTAGCACCCCCAGTGCCACTTTTACATTCTGGGGGGAGAGGTAGGTGCTGAGTGGTAGGGTCGGGTGGGGGTTATGTATTTCAATATTAAAGAAAATAGAGAAAGTAAAAAAAATGCGAGCGCTACAATAACAAAGAACTGCATATGCCTGGTACTGGAGGGAGGGGATGAGTATTCCTGCTTTGATGGATTGGGCACCTCGTGCCACTTTTACATTTCTAGAGGTGAGCGGGGTGGTGGGCACTGAGAGGTAGGGTTGGTGAGGGTTATGTATTTCAATATTAAAGAAAATAGAGAAAGTAAAAAAAAAAAAAAAAGTAGTGTGAGCACTGAGAGCCCGGAGTAATCTGACAGTAGAGACAACTTTTTTTCTCATTCTGTTATGTTGTTGGTTCACAAGTGCTTTTTCTCAAAGCAAGAGATCTGCAGGGCTTCACCCATTGTAGCCCTAAAAAGGGGGAGGGAGCCATTGGGTCTTGGCTGAGCATCAGACTGGCAACAAAAATAAACTGAGACAGGAGCAAGCGGGTGTGTCTGAGATGAGTTCCAGACCCACTACCACAAAAAAAAAAAAAAAAAAGGCAGGAGGGAGCCAGCAAGTCCAATTAGGCTCCGAACCCACTAAAAGTAAACTAAGCAGGAGTAAAGGAGTGTGTCTGGGTTGAGCACCAGATCCACTACCACAAAAAAATTCCAGTGAAACTGACAAAACCCCAAAATTCACAGCTGAAATAGTGTGTATATCATTATTTTACCAGAAAATTAGTTTTGGTAGAAGAAAGGGGAGAAGGAGGCAGGTCTGTTAAGGCTCAGAAACCAGGACACACAGACTAAGAAACACAGCAGAGATTCAGTGCATACTAATGATGCAATGACAGTCTACTGTGGACACATAACATGATCAGTGTCATAGGTGTTGATGTACTTCTAGACCCTGCATTTTGTCCTCTTTCTCCATTGGCAATATTGTATATCAGCATAGCTCTTACTACAAATTCGTAAAAATCATACAGTGCATCAATCAAGAGGGGGCAGCAGAGAGCAACAAAGGACAAGAAAGGGTTATGAATTTAAGTTACGAAGAGTGCTTAGACAGGCTTTGCATGTATTCTCCTGAAAAGAAAATTGTACTAAGATTATGGGGTTTTTTTTTTTCAGTTTTTGAATAGAGTGAATCGGGAAAATATTTTTAGTTTAATTAGAGCAGTAGAACTACACTGCATACCCTTTACTTGGTGGGGAGGGGGGGTAATAAGAGATAATGTGAAGAAATATTATCATGAGAGTGATACACTTTGGGGCATGCTCCCCAAGGAAGTTATGTAAGTAGGTAGTGCTAACCACTTTAAACTCAAGTTGGATCAGTTTACCATGGAGAATAAGACTGATGAATACACCATTTAATTAATTGGGGAAGGGAGGTTCATTCAAACCATACATGAGAGTAAAATTAGTATGCCTAAGAGGAAATATGAGATCATATGGCCTTGGGTTCCCAGACATTTCTGCCACAGGGGGTTTTCCTCTCCATATTATTAATATCCATGCAATTTACTGGCAGAACAACCCTTTAAGCAGTGGCTACAGACATTTCACACGATACTGAGTGATGCAGCTGCATGGATGGCAGTTATAAAAATAATCGACTGAGTGACATTTTTTATCTATCATTTCCAATGTACCTTTCATACTACATAATGTTTCAGGCATACAGTTTGTATATGGTGGCAGAAGTCTCAGTTCCTTGTTTATATAAAGCTTCCATTTCAGAGACTTGCTATTGTACCCCTGTGATTTTCCTTTCATTATCATTATATCATCCCACTGCAATAATGTGTCCTTGCAAATACTGTAGACCCCATAGTTGTAACACAAAACACTGCTGGGAATAAGCTAGAGCAAAGAGCTGTTATGGTCAAGAAAGCCACTAGCTGAGTAGTGGTGGGTGAAGTGGGCTCAATTCACTCCGCAAAGTGATCTGCAGAGTGAAGGTGAATTTGCAGAGTACCCCTCAATGCGAAGCAGAGTAATTTGCATTATGATAGGTAACGTGAGGTCCATTGAAAACAATGACTTTGCCTTACTTCGCCTTCCCAGACCACTACTCCATCAATTTTAAAGGCAAAGTGCATTGAAAACAATGTACTTTGCTTCACTTTGCCTTGTTTTTAAGCTCCAAAGGCAAATTTTGCAATGCTTCATGGGATTTCAGGTCACATGGGCTCTATATTGTTCTGCACTGCCTTAGTTCGGGGTAGTATGTGTAGGAAGCTGTAGGAGACAGTCTGTTTTGAGAGCTCTACGTGATTCAAACCTTCTAAATGCTGTTAAAAAAAGCCTCTTTGAATATTTTTTTTTGCTCAAAGTTTAGTTCACCAATTGTAGGAAACCCTCCTGTGCTCATATCATTGAGTGTTTATTGTTTGTGTGTGGATTTTGAGTGTTATTGTACAACATTGAGTCTGTGTAGTAAGAGATAGTGAAAGTGTGCTTTGGGGGAGGAGCGTATCTGTGGTGGAGGTAGATTTAAGTTGGAGAAATAGGAAGTGCTTTGTTTTTTGGTTATAGTTTTGTTATATAACTGACTGTTAATGTACACACAGTAATATTATTAGTAATTGTTGAAATTGTTTTGATGGTCGTGTATTGTGTGGATCTGGTGCAGCAGTTCATAATTTCAGGTTGTTTAAAATACGTGATATATAACTGAAGTTTTCAATTTGCTACACATTACTTTTAGACAAATTTTGTGTGAGTGTGTGTGAGTGTGTGTGTGGTGTGTGACATCAAATAATACACTTTTTTATTGTGCCACGGTGTAATTGCAGGTTCAGCAGTGTGAACCTGCTATCCACTGCAGCTGCATGATTTTGTACTGCCATTGTGGTATCTTTTCTTAGTTTTGCTGCTTGCACTGCCATAAAAATCTCCAGTCAGTGCTCCCCCCCCCACCAGCAAATGGAATTCTATTCCAAACTGGATTGTTGTGACTTCAGCACCACTGGTTAGTTAAGGTGTTGTTGAACTTGTAACTTTGCATCTGTATCTGTTGCTGAAGCCACAGTTGTTTTTTTGGCTTCACATCCAGCATCCCCCCACACAGAGTAAATGTCCCAAAATTTAAATTTGTTTAGAATATTGTTGTTGATCCCCCCAAAATTCCCGCAAAGAGAGAGATGCAAGCAAAGCTGTTTCTCATCATGGCACTGCTTCCCGTGGTAAGATTGTCTGTGGGCATGGTAGTACGCAGACGCAGAAGTGCATTGCTGATGTGAGGAAAGGTATTTCATCTGCAATGTTATTTACAGCCCAATCAGTAGCTTCACTTGTAGTTGGAGGAGATGATGTTGTCCAGCCGTGGTGTTAGTGCAGTTGCTGGTGGTGGTATGAGTATTGCTGCTTCAAGTTCCACTTCTGACCAGTTTACCATGTCCAAAAATATAGTGGCATGTGAAGCAGTGTAAGTGAGTGGCAGTGTAGATGATATCATACTATCATACTTCCCAGTAACATCCCAAGAACTGAACATGAGGATTCTAATTATCATGTCAATGATAGCATACAATGTGGCATTTTTCCACCACGGCTCAGGTCACACATTTGCCATGCAGTGATTCACAGTGTGGTGAAAAAATATAAGGTGATGGTGGTGTTGATGATGATGAATCTGATGATGATAATGTTGCTGTGGTTCCAGCATGCAGTCCACATGCCAGCATCCAAGCAGAAGATGTGGATGTGGGTGATGTTGATGAATATGACGATGATGTAAGTGACCCCAGTTGGGAACTGGAGAAAAGGAAATTCAAGGTGGCTGTGTCTGGGTCTGTTTGCATTAATCCTGCCCCCCATAAAAAGTTGTGATTTACCAGTTTCAGTTGATGGTGTTGATGATGAAGATGATGATGATGATGACCCAGTAATAATGATAGGTAGACTTCGTGGTCAGTTGCAGTCCAAGTGTGTCCTGCCAGAAAAATCATGTCGCACCCCCCCACTTCATGGCTTAGAAAAACAGAGTCCAATAAGCAGTATCAGGGACATGTTAAAACTAAGGCATCACAATCCCTTGTCTGGGACTTTTTTGTGCAAGATGCAAATGATGAGTCAGTTGCAATCCGCCAGGTTTGCCATTCACATGTGAGTCAAAATAAAAAGGGGAGCGATCTGGGCACAGGAGGATATCATACGCATCTTAAGAACAGAGACATGGTACTGTGGACCGAGCACAATTTGGCTGCTAATACCACAGTGGGACGTCCACACTCGTCATCAACCATAACGAGCATGTTGTCCCCTTCCATGACTGTTAAATCAAGTAGGAAACTAAATGTGTGCAGTAGTGATGAAATAAAAGCAGAGGATTACTACAGGCATGATGAGGTGGAGGAGAATAATGGTTTTGAAATATTGTCCAATGCTGGTGAGAGTAGCAGTTTTGGTGGTGGTAGTGGTGAATGCAGTATGTCTAGTGCAAGTGGTACATCAACCCCATTTGGTAAATCTGACAAAATAACTGCATTTGTGGGTTTGTCATCATCACCTGTGCAACTGTCTTCATCAAATGTCCACACTCAACCCTCTGTCATTCACAGAGCAGAACCATTTGTTATCACACCCATGTAAAATGTTTAAGTCAGCCCATGTTACACAGTGTTTTTGCACATAAGCTGAAGTAGCCACCCAATCATAGTGTCACGTGAACTTAATGCTGCTGTAGCTGAAATGCTGGCAATTGATCTTTTGCTGTTCTCCTTTGCAGAGAATTCCAGGTTCCAGTGGTTTGCTGCATGTGCCTGTCCAAAATGGAAAGTCCCATCCAGGACATATTTTTCGAACTGTGCTGTCCCCCCATTTGTACCGTACTGTGTCCGATTCTGTAAGACAGGGCATCTTCAACATTCCTCCTCTCCATTCATCCATTTAAGTATGGATATTTGGAAAAGTAACAAAACAGTGGGGAGTTCATATTTGTGTATAACTGCACATTGGGCATAGGTGCCGGGTGTTGTTTGTGCTGTTGGTAGTGTGAATAATCAGTGCAGTAAGGTGGAGTGTCATGGTAGCAATCTTCCAGGAATTCAACAACATGCAATGATTGCTATGCACAATGTGACCTGTTTACACACTGGTGAAAACATGTTGGACTTGGTACTGACGGAAATTGACAAGTGGCTGAACCCCCTGTCCCGGAGAGCTGGGTTCATAGCAAGTGACAATGGGTCAAATGTGGTGAAATGCATCACAAATGGTGGCTTTGTTCAAGTTCTATGCATGGTCCACTGTTTAAATCTTCTGGTGCAGGAGTTTCTGCAGCACTCTGATGTAAAGGAAATGCTGACAGTTGCACGCTGTATTTGTTCTCACTTTTCACGATCTGCAAAGGCCCGTGACCAACTGCGGCAGTTGCAGATCTGAAACAGCCTCCCTCAGCACCTCTTGAATCTGGAAGTTGTCACCTGGTGGAACTCCACTTTATACATGGCAGAGAGGTTGTATGAACAATCCAAAGCCATCTCAGAATATCCTGTCATGCACATTAACTGTGACAGTTCCAGTGCCTCCATGTCTATGACGACTGAACAGTGGCGCCTGATGGATTCTGTAATAACAATTTTGTGGCCTTTTGAACATGCCACACATGCAGTAAGTGGTAAGTCAGCCTCGATTAGTCAATCAATTCCACTGCTGCTGGTGCTGAGGCAGACATTGGTAAATGTACAGCATAGCCTTGATGGTGCCGGAGACAGTGCTAGCAGTATGTTGCTGAAACACATGCTGACAGTATTTGACAAGAATGGTCACATCTTGAGCATTCAGTGTAGTGACAACTTTGCAATAGCAAAAATGCTGGACCCATGATACAAACGTGGAATTGCCTCAATACTGGAGGGCGGGCCTGAACAGGTAAAAAATGTCAGTGGGCAACTGGTGCGCTTGGTTCATGGGGCACGGAAGTCACGTGCCAAGGTCAGCAAACCTCAGCAGCATAATCAGGCTGAAGGTGAACCTGGAGGAGTATCAAGCACATCCTGTAAGGGGAAGGGGACTGCAGTTCCAGGTGGCATGTCATCCAAAGCGGTTGGCGTCAACCCACTTTGGGAGGCTTTGTCACAAGTGGGGATTTGTGACACAAATGATTCTGGAGAACAGGATGATGCATCAACCACTGGACTTAGTGTAGCACGGAGAATGGTTGAGTCATACTTGTCTGAAAACAGGCATATGTCAATAACTGATGATCCTCTTTTATACTGGAGTGGAAAGGTCAGTTAATGGCCAGAGCTGACTGCAGTGGCACTGAAGTACCTAACATGCCCACCCTCCAGTGTAAGTGTAGAGAGAGTATTCAGCTCAGCAGGTACAATAGTTTGGGATCATCATACAAACCTCTCTCCTGCAAATGTCAGTTTGCTAACATTCATAAAAATAAATGAGAGGCACATACCAGCTCAGACTGCAACCTCAGTATTCGTACCCTGGCCTGGTCATGGTTTTGGCGATGTAGAAATGGACCATCCCGGTGGCACTGACAGTGGCAGCATGAAACAGCCTACCACTGACAATGACACAATAGAGAAAGAATTTCCCCATGGTCAGACTTTATGAGGATGATGATTAGGTTAATGTTGGCAGGTTTTAACTTAAATTGTTAAAAGGCTGCCACACTTGTATTATACATGTTTTCTTTTTCATAAAGTTAAATGAGTGTCCCAATTAGAGTGACTCAAATTCCATATGTCACATCACATTTGTAACAGAGAGCACAATATAGCCTGGCCCCTGTACCACCACCATAAGACCGCTGTAAGCCACTGTCACCATAGGGAATGACTTTCTGTGGCCCCCTGGGCCACCACTATAAGACTCCTGTTAGCCACTGCCACAACAGGGAATGACTTTGCATGCCGCCCTGGACCACCACCATAAGACCGCCGTTAGCCACTGTCACCAGAGGGAATTACTTTCTGTGGCCCCCTGAACCACCACCATAAGACCACTGTTAGCCACTGCCACCAGAGGGAATGACTTTGTGTGCCCCCATGCACCACCACCATCATAAGACCACTGTTAGCCACTGCCACCACAGGGAATGACTTTGTGTGCCCCCCTGAACCACCACCATAAGACCACTGTTAGCCACTATCACCACAGGGAATGACTTTGTGTGCCCCCTGGAACACCACTATAGGACTGCTGTTAGCCACTGCCACCAGAGGGAATGACTTTGTGTGCCCCCCTGGACCACCACCACAAGACCACTGTTTGCCACTGCCACCAGAGGGAATGACTTTGTGTGCCCCCCTGGACCACCACTATAAGACTGCTGTTAGCTACTACCACCACCAGCAGATGCAGGAAGATGTCAGAGGGAATATCATCATGTGCCACAGCTATGACCACCAGCACCCACTGTCAGTGTCATTCTGACAATGTTTTTCTATTACATTGACCATGGCAAGGCAGAGGGAGTTGAACAAGAGGCCACATCCATCAGCCACAGGCACAAGGCTTCTTACTATTAAAACCATAAAGTGAGTATGTGTGCTAATGTTTTTTATGCTATTCAATTTCCTTTAGCTGTGTTTTTTGTTTTCTGTTGCTTTTCTGAGCTGCAATGGTCAAACACACACAGTAAACTTATTTTGTTTTCTTACAGGTTAACAACAAATGAGTCTCCTTCGGTGAAAGTCAGTATCAATGGTACAGCAGCAGTGCTGTCTACAGGAACCTATGGAATATCCATTTCCAATTATTTCATTTGTTCCTTTTTTTTTCATAAGAGTGCAACAAATCCGACTGAGGATTCATAAACTAGGTGACATGTACGTCACAAAAAAATATTTCTGCAACATACAGGTATCATGTACTGTATTACAAATTTGCAGCTGTGCAGCCATGACAGTGTTGAAAAAGTTGGATCCAACATGCCCCCGTGCTCTCCCTGGCATCACGTCATAACATTGCTCAGCATGGGGGCAGAATTTGGGTGGCTCTTCAGAACAGGAAGTCCTCCGGGACCCGGTTTACTGAAATTATGAGTGTTTTTGCCAGAAAAGTATTGCACTATGTAAGGACATGTGGAGCAAAAAAGATTCCCCTGGAGGTAAGGCATCCATATATCAGGTACAATACTATAACTTGATGAATCTCTTTAATGTCTATTTCAAAAAAGAAATATTTCTGGAACCTCAGCGATGTTTACTTTGTGTCGGGACTCGAGATTTGAAGTGTTTCACAAAAAGTATGACTGAGCAGTGCAAGTATGTCGTGCAAAACTGCATGTCTGCTGTCAGTGTTCTTTCCTGTGAGTGCAGACATTGTCCAATTTCATGCAAACATATATATGGTGTGACTTGTTGCAGTATCTCAAGAGTAAAGATAAGAAAGAATACATGATGTATATTTTATTTGTACCATCAGCACCAGCGGAGTAAGTGATATGATATTTTTTCACAGGTATCGGGTCACTGCGTACCTCAGTCACTCACAGTGCACACATTACTTTGTGGAGATCATAGCACAAAAAACACATGCTGTCCTAAAAGTCATGTGTGCAGTATGGTGACTAAGGTACACTCTGACCAGACACCTTTGATAAAGTATCATATCACTTAGTCCGCTGATGATGATTGTGACAATAAAATACACATTATTCTGCTCACCATTCTTTATACCATAAACACTGCAACAAGCAATATATGTTTGCAAGAAGCTGCACAATGTCTTATGTCATGCGCACACACACACACACACACACACACACACACACACACACAGAGGAAACAATACTGACTGCACACATGCAATTTAGCACATCATACTTACTCTGCTCACACCAGCTTTTCCACAACCACTCCACAACAGAAAGTAAACATTACTGAGGCACTGGATTATAATAACAGGGCAATAAGGAGCATGTATGACTGTATGTGTATGTATGTATATATTTAAAGTGAAACAGTCAGCAACAGGAGCTCCAACCCCCTGCAAGGCTTACCCTCTGGTTAAGTCTTTTAAGTATGTTGTGGCATTTTTCTCATGCCGAAACATACTTTATTTTAATAAAGAAAAGTCAGCTACCCCAAAGGATGGCTGGTGCTATGGGGGCTCCATTACATGTAAAGGAAAGGTGCGGCGGAGATGCACCATGTGCATCAATACTTTTGTATTGAAGAGCATGGTGCATTACCTTTGCACCTTTACACATAATGCCAGTGTCTGTAACACAGATCTGGCTGCTGTATAGCTACCGTGGTATGCAGAGATACAGGCCACAGTGCTAGCACGCAGCAGTAGTCAGGCTGTGAACTGAGTAGGGAGGCTGCTCATTAGTATGCACAAGCTTACCTCTTCCATTGTATGTCTCTCTGTGCTGAGCTGCAAGTTCAATGTAGCCCTGGTGTAGGGTATAGAAGCCACTGTAAATACTGTAGCCAACCCACCTCATAGCAGCAATATGTGTTCACTGGCAAAAATATCATCATATACTTGTTTAGCAAAAATACATTTTGTACATCCTTAGCTGCATCCTCCATCTATTCTCTGTTATCTTTAAAGCAGCTTTTATAGCTAATTTGTAATTGACACACATCATTAATGATGGATGTCACCTGCAATTGTTACAGATCTCTCATTGAGGTTACCTGTTTAATGTACATTCTAGATTTATACTGTGAATGTATTACAGTGGTGCAGTGGCATCACTATAGTTAGGGTTGAGCAGGAGTTTCTATGTTAAACCTCAAACTTTGCACTTTAATAACTTTGCAACCGTTCAATGGATTTTCACACAACTTCTCATGCACAGTTTTGTGTGGTAGATTACCTGACTTTCATTTCACTCAGATTTGTCGATCCGAGCTGCGCATAGTGTTAAAACATCAAAAATCACTGTTTTTTTGTGCTTTTTTTGTCATCTTGCTGCACCCAAATTGTTTGGAATTTTGGTCTGGTATTTTCAAAGAAGAAAAAGCTTGCCTCACAGAAGTGTCTTTCACTGGTTTTGGTGAAAAAAACATGAATCCATTCCAAAGTTATTTAACTTTAAAGTTTTGAGTTTTGAGCATGCTCAGTTCAGTCTTTTAGATAGCTTCCTGGAATGGCAAAACAATTTGGTCTCACAAAAAAAGGATTCTTTGTAGTGAGGGACCTATCTTTTTTGTGAGAAAAAAAATACTTTTCATCAGATGCCATCTTTGCAGTTTAATATCTTCATAACTGTTCAACGGATTTGCACGAAATGTTGCATGCACAGTCTTGGAGGTAGATCTCTTGTCTTGCCAAGTTTTCTTCCAGCCGCATGTGCTAATTCTGAGATCTGGGTAGTAAAAACAGTAAAAAAAAAAAAAACCATTTTTGCTTTTTTTGTCATCATCTAGTGCCCAGATGGTTTGGGACTTGCTCTGAAATTTTCACGGTAAAAAGGTCTTGGCCCACAGATGTGCTTTTAGTTCATTTGCTGAAGATATATGAATCCATTACCAAGTTATAAGGATTTGAAATGTTGGTTCTGAGAATGCTTAGTAGGGTCTTTTGGATTGATGTTTGATACCATACTAAGCATGCTCAGAACCAACATTTCAAATGCATATAACTTGGGAATGGATTAATATTTTTTTCACCAAACCAATGAAATACATTATTCTTTAATATACCCTTTCTTCCCTGAAAATTTCAGACTAAAATTCCAAGCCAGCTGTGCTGTAGTTGATTACAAAAAAGCAAAAAACATTTCCAAAAAACACACTGTCCAGATTTTGGAATCAGTATATCTGACTAGAACGAAACTTGGCACATCAAGACACCTTGTCCCCAAGCAGGCCTGGTGACACTGAGGGTTGATGCACTGGACCCACACCTCATGCCATGCCACAGACCCGGGTTCAGGAGTGGACGCAGGTCACTGTGGGGCAGTGGGGGAGGAGGACTGCTCTCCTTTCCTGGGAAGGAGGGGGAGCACTGATCCTGCTGTCTGGTGGCTCCCAGTGGAGACTGGGAGTACAGCAGTAGTCAGGATCCTAGCAAGGGGATTGGCCACAGTGATGTTGTGGGTGTGCATGGGAGAGCTCACATACCATGTTAGTGTGCATTGCATTGCTGGTCCAATGGAGGGAACAGAACACAGAAAAACTCTGGCATCCAATAAGCAATGGCGGGTACAGTGAGCAGACCCATGCCCAATGCTGGACCTTCTATCACTTCCTCTACCTCCCTGGTCACTCCATTAGATTTCAGATAGAGTGCTAGGAGGAGCTGGCAATCCCACCCTGGCTGGGCTCAGACCCGGGTGGGGTGGGTGGCTAGCAGATGTGGATAGAGGTGAGCCCATGTTGGGGAGTAAAGATTAGAGGTTTATGTGGGTGGGAACAGATCGCACCATGAGACCTCACTTGAGAGAGTTTGAGTAAGCCAGAGATTGGGGGCATAAAAAAAGTTGAAAAAAAAGACACCTTGCCCCCCAAGACTGTTTATACAAAATTTAATGCGGTTCCAATGAATGGGGGTGAAGCTATTAATATACAGTATTTACATATAGTGTATAGTGCCACTATAGTCAGGGTTAAGCTGGGGTTTCCATGTTAAACCTTCAGAATCATTTAATCGATTTGCACAAAATTTTGTAGAGGGTGGTTTCAGAGGGTGGTTCTCTTGACTTGCCAAGTTTTGTTCCTGTCGGATGTGCGGATTCCAAGAACTGGAAGGTGAAAAAAGTAAAAAAAAAATCAACATTTTTTGCTGCTATTTGTTATCATCTAGCAGTCAGAGGGTTTGGAGTTTTGGTCTGAAATTTTCAGGGTGTGAAGGGTGTGGCAAACAGATGAGCCTTTCATAGGTTTAGTGAAAAACATCAATCCATTCCACAGTTATGAGGATTTGAAATTTCAGTTTTGAGCATGCTCAGTATTGTCTTTTGTATAGACATTTGATATCCTACTGAGCATGCTCAGAATCAAAATTTCAAATGATTAAAACTTGTGAAAGGATTATTCACCAAACAAATGAAAGGCACAATTCTGAGGCTTGCCCTTTCTTCCCTGAAAATTTCGTACCAAAATTACAAACTGTCCGGGCAGTAGGCGATGACAAAAAAACAGAAATAAAACCTATTTTTTTCTGAAAATCCACTATCCAGATCTTGAAATCCACACAACCAACTGGAATGAGACTTGACAGATCAAGACACCTTACCGCCCAGACCATGCATGCAAATTTTAGTGCAATCCCATTGAATGGGGATGAAGCTGTTCACATATTTAGTTACAATGTGTATCTATGTACAGTATTATAGTGGTGCGATAGCACCACCATAGTTTGCATTGAGTAGAGGTTTCTATGTTAAACCTCAAACTTTGCACTTTAATAACTTTGCAACCATTCAACAGTCTTGTGTGGTAGATCTCTTAACCTGCAAAGTTTCATTTCAGTCGGATTTGCCGATTCCGAGCTGCACATAGTGCTAAAATGTTAAAAATCACTGTTGTTTGCCCTTTTTTTTTTGCATTATTTATTTACCCCCCCCTGCATCTGACTGACCTCTCCTTCAGGCCTTCTGCCAAGGAACTCCCCCATTCTACACTCTGAACCCACTCTGGCGCAAGCTTCCCGATCCCATATTGCAGATGGCCCAGGGTAGCCCGATGTAACCCATCGTCAAGAGAGTTCCGTCCTTCCAGGGGGGAAATTGCCTTCCAGCATTCCTTTTCTCAGCCCTGGGTGCTGCTGAGATTGGTCCTGGCTCTCCAGGGGCTCCATGGAGGTGGGGATCCAGGTGGTCATCATCTGGTTGCTTGGACGCCATTTTTTCTGTGTTTTCCTGGCACCCCTGACATCTCACCGCATCTTGTTGTGCTTCCAGTCTCCACCAGGGGCTTCTACAGAGTGAGGCATCACCCTAACCCCCCCAGAAAAGGAGAGCAGTCCTCTGAATGTTCAATCGTCTCCTGCTCCTGCCAACCCCCAGCAACCCGAGTCCGTTCCCGAACCGAGTCGCCGGTGTGGTTCGAGGTAAGGTGCCAGCGCCTCAGCCCTCTGTGCCATTAGACCAGCTTGTTTGCCCTTTTTGTCACCTCACTGCACCCAGATAGTTTGGATATGATTACATTATCTGAAAAATTATGGATGGGGCCACTGTGCATTCTCACATGCAAATATGAACACCATGATGGAGTGATGGGAGTGCAAGCCTTATGGATAGATGGCAGCGCAGGGCCTGGAGGGCTCTGTGCTTCCACATGCACATATCCATAGCCTTATGGAGTGATTTCCACTGGAATATAAAGATACAGTCACAATCTCTCAAAATTATGGATGATTGGGGCCCTGCGCTCTCACAAACAAAGTTACCATTATACTATCTCAAAAAGTAAGGAAATTCATTGCAGAAAACTTTGTTAATGCACCAGTTAGGGTTCCAGTGGCAAAATCTGGCAAATGTGGTGTTAGGACTTCCAACCCTAACACCCCACCGCCTACACTGCATGCAGCAACAGGTGTGGGTGGTGCCTTGGGATTGTCAGCCGTAACACTGGAATAACTAGGCTTGTGGATTCCTATACTCTTTCATAGACATCCCTGTGGCTAGGTACCCTTCAATTGAAATTTGGGTGTTTGTGGGCAGAATTGTATGTGGTTCTGGATATGGCAAACATCTAAGTGAGAAAATACTCCAACTTAAGTTCTGCCTGCTTGTCCACCAGCAAGCCCATTATGTATGCAGTGCTCTGGTAAAAACAGCATGCAAATTAGCCCAGTGGTTCACCCACTTTGATGCAACTGCACCACAACTCTGCATCCCTAGATCCATACCATCAGTGATACTGTCACGGTGTGGGAGAATGAATCAGACATGCAAACAGGCAGGGATTATCAACTGGCAGCATGCAAACACAAGAATCCTGCATCCATCTTACTATATACAGTTACAGCTAGGCATGTACAGCTCATGTAAGAACTACAAAAAGATATGAATCCCAGAATATATGCCCTGAGGCGAGAGTTACCATGGACTGGTATTGGTCATACAGCCATATTTTAAAGAAAAACACAATTGCACATGCCCCAATGATGCAAAGCATCATGAGAAGCATATGGAAATTCCCATGGAGGAATTTTGACTGGCTCAACTTTAAGCAGAACTACATGGTGCCGAAAGGCCTCACAATACAACAGGCAATGGCTGAGAACAGCAGACACATACACATGTTTTGTCCTTGTTAGGACTCATCAGTGTGCCATATCTGTATCTCAGCCCAGAGGAAAGAAGCTAGCCATCCTTAGCATTTATTTAAAATTTGGGTGTGTGGCCAATATGTTTCCAGGGTAACGATTGCCTCAGGGAATTTGTTCTAGAGTTCTTGTCTTTTATAGTTCTTCTCCACTATGGGCTCCCGCTGATCTAAACAAGTAAACCCCCCTCGTAAGACTAGCTTGCTCCCTTCCTCTGGGCTGAGGTAAAGATTTGGCACACTAATGAGTCCTAACAAGGATGAAACATGTGTTTGCGTCTGCTGTTCTCAGCCTTTGCTGGTGGCATTGTGAGGCCTTTTGGCACCATGCAATTATTTTTAAAGTTTAGCCAGTTGAAATTCTTTCATGGGGATTTGCATATCCTTTCCATGATGCTTTACATTGTTGGGGTATGTGCAATTGTGTTTTTGTTCAGCTCATGTAGTTGCTTTCTGGGACTTGACTTAGATAAAGAGGAGCTGATAGGTGACACCAGAGAATAGGACTCCTCAGTGAGTATGTGGCCTGTCCAGTTGCGTGTTGACATCAATTGTAGTAGTAAGTAAAGTTCTGTATGAAGACTGGCATTTCTGACACAGTAGAAGTAGGGAGAAACAGGGCATAGTAGAGATGATAGATAGTCAGGAAGGGCATCAGACCAGTATTTGAAAACATGTAAAGCAGCATCCATGGAACCTTTAATGTTCCAGAGATGGACACCCAGGAATGCAATACATGATACAGTAATGAGTGTGGAGTGGGTAGTAGCAGGAGAATCTGCAGGAAGCATTGACGAGGATATCCAGTCTAGCTAGTTTGATTTTAGGGGCTGCTTCATATAAATGCAGCATCACTGTAATCAAATATAGGAAGGGTCAGTTTGGTTTAAGCTCTTTTTTCTAGCTGCAGGGGTTAGATATTATGTTTAGTGTTACTGTTATTAGGTTAAGGACAGGCAGTTGCAGGCTGAGGCAGTACTGTGGATCATCTGACGACCCTCCCCAAATGACATAAGGGCTTTCACTTATGGAATTCCCTGCCTTCACATTTCAGACTCATTTCTGGCCCAGTAATTATAAGGTAAATAAGATCAGATGATGGTTTATTTCCCAAACTAAAACGTCTCCCCCTTGTTGCCCAAATTATGATAAAGTTGATATACAGTATATTTAAAATTTCAATTGATGCTTGTATTTTGACTATCATGATTAAATTGCTGTAGTTATTTGATACTGATATGTGTATAACAATGATTTTGTATAGAAATGATGACATAATGAAGGCAGTATAGTGCAGTGGTTTAAGGCTCTGAGCTGCAAATGTGGAGACCTGGGTTTGAATCCCACAGCCCCCACTTGCATACTGTGTGACCCTGAGCAAGTCACATAACTTCCTTGTGCTCCCAGGTCATACATGTAAAGAAGCTTTCAGCTTAGTGTGTCTCTTGTGGTAAAAAACAAGCAAAAAAAATGTGTAATTGACATATTTATAACTGCTGAACATGCTTGTGAAACCCATTGAAGATGAGCCTTAGCTCAGTGGGAATGCCCTTATTCACAAAGGATGAATACACATTTTTTATACTACTGCTGCTAACACATCTGTTGGCAGGTTTGCTAGCTACCTTTCTTGGAGAGTACAACTTCTTAAAGCAGATGGTCTATTGTCCCCACCATTACCACTCCTGAGAGGTGTGCACAGGGATCAATACTAGGTCCTCTCCTCTTTTCAATCTACATTATTTCCCTAAGCAGGAACATTCACTTGTCAAAACTACATTTTTTTGCAGATTACACTATCCTTTATATATCCAAACTCTCATTAAAAGAAGTTGGCACAATACTGCTGTCTGAATTCAATCAACTACAACTTAACCTCCTCAACCCTAAACTCCTGACAAATGCAGACAAGATGAAGGTAATGTACTTCATTCCCACCTTACTGTACCTACAACTCTATCAGAAAGCAGGACAATCTATCTATATTAACATTACTAGGTGAGTGTCTGGAAGTTATACAAAAAATTAAGTATCTTAGGATGTGGCTAGACCATCACCTCTCCTTTACTGTCCATATTGAAATGCTGTTGAAAAAACTGAGAGTTAGATAAGATCCACCAACAACCCAGCACCCATCAGCAAGTTCTCTATGAAGAGATCCAGGTGCAAATTCAATGAACATGCCTACCTAAACGAGCTTAAGTACTCCCCTGAGTGGCAAGATTTCTACCTGGCCAAAACGATTACGTCAGCTTACAATATCTTCCACAACATTCTATCAAGGGCCCTTAATAAGTATGCTCCCCTAATTAAAGTTTGAACTAGGACCAAAACCTGTAAATGGTTCAATCCTCAGATCAAGTCCTTGCTTCTAGAAAGCGATAAGCTCTGGAAAAAAGCGCGCAGACTGAACACTGCAGAGGATTGGAACCAGTTCAGGAGACTACGAAATTTATGTACCAAAACAATCAGAGAATCGAAGGCCACCTTCTTCAAATCTGAACTCGACTCTGCCACAAAGATCCCAATCAAGCTCTGGAACACAATCAATGATCTGCTAGGCCACTCCCCAGGAAATTCACTCCCGACCAAGAGTACCTCTGGCAACTCGACTATAACCGAAAAGATGGATATACTTGAAGCATTAAATAACCACTTTGCTACTGCAGGCATGGCATTTGATAACTCCCCGGCAAACATACTTTGCTCCCAGACTGCCATCCAGTTGTCTGAAACTCCGATAGCTTTGCCACCTTTCTCGCTTCGACCTGCCCCACTGAAAGAGGTAGAGGACCTCTTGCTTCAGTTGGATACTAGAAAAAGTGAAGGGGCCGACACCCTTGACCCTTACTTCCTAAAAATTGCCTACCACGTACTAGCAATACCCGTCACCCACCTTTTTAACTTATTCCTGTCTCAGGGCACCTTATCACCTATATGGAAGACAGCACATGTCATACCACTGTTCAAATCAGGTGACCCTGGCGATCTCAATAACTACAGGCCAATTTCCCTCCTTCCGGTCCTGTCCAAGCTCCTAGAGAAAATTGTAAATGCACAGCTGAGGACTCACCTTGAGTCTAGGGAACTGCTAAACTTATGCAGTCTGGATTCAGAGCTAAACGTAGCACTATCTCAGCCCTCGCCAAAGTTACTAATGACTGGCAGCGTAATCTTGAGAGCAAAACTTTATTTGTGCTGTTTTCCTGATCTAAGCAAGGCTTTGACACCACGTCATAGCCTGCTCCTCTCCTCCCTTCAAACCATAGGTGTGGATGCCTCCTCTCTGCATTGGTTTACTGACTATCTTACAGGGCACCTTCAACAAGTTAAAGCCGAAGGAGGCCTGTCCCCCTTAAAAGCTCTGCAAAGAGGGGTACCTCAAGGTTCTATATTAGGGCCCTTACTTTTTGCAATCTACATTAATAACGTCGACTACTGTATAAAAGAAGCCAACATCCATCTGTTTGCAGATGATGCAGTTCTCTAAGTGAGTTGCCCAACACCTGAAGCTGCCTGCAATGACCTACAGCCAGAATTCAACCTTTTGCAAAGCCAACTCCTCCAAAAAAAGCTACTCCTTAATACCAAAAAAACTAAAGCGATGGTCCTCTCCCCTTTTATCCGTACAGTTAACCCTGTGTCCAGTGGGACAGTTCCCCAAATTACCACAGTTCTAGGTGAAAAACTAGAATTTGTTACAAAATTCAAGTATCTGGGAGTTTGGATAGACCAAAGACTCTCCTACATTGAACATATCGAGGACTTGCTAAAACGACTTCGGCAAAGGCTTGGATTGTTTTTTAGAATCAACTAATTTCTCACCAGAGATGCCAAGAAACAACTGGTCCAATCTATTTTCCTATCATTGGTTGGTTATGCTGACCTCCTCTACAGCCAATGCCCCAACTCTTACATGGCTAAACTGGACACACTCTACCATTGAGCACTGAGGTTTATAACGGGACTCCCCTTCGACACGCATCACTGCACCCTATATGCGGCAGTGGGGTGGACATCACTAAAGTTCAGGCACCACAGAAACGCTGCTCTCTGGACCTATAGAGCCATCTCTAATAAGCTGCTTTACTATATCTCCTGCTGTCTTCCCCTAAGTATAATTGGGAAATACGCATTAAGAAGTTACTCAGCTATTACACTTAAAGTACCCAAAGCAAAATCCTGCTTCGGCAGGGCAGCCATAAGCTTCGTGCTACCTACCTTATGGAACGAGCTACAAAAAAAACTCTAATTAAGCACTCTAATAGGTATAAATGCCTTCAAGATGCTTTATTTCTGTATAATCAGAGAAGTATGTAACTGCTTCACCCACTCAGACCCAGTACCGGTGTCTGCACTGGTATATAGCCACACCTAGACCCAATTTTTAGTACTGACCCCCCAGCTTGCTCCTCACCAGCCTAATTGTTCTCTCTCTCTCTTATCCCCGTCTTATCAACTCTAGGCCTGTCCATTCCCTTATTCTTCCTTTCCCAACCTCAGACAGGAGCTCACTACTCTGGGTTGTGACATCCTACCATGCCCCATACTTTATAGCATTCAGTCCCGGGGCTCACCCATACTGCTTTTCTCCATCCACCTTCTCTACATCCCGTTTTACCAACTCCTTTCTGTGCACCGTGCCCTCCTAGCCTTTCTTCCCCACCTCCCTCCCTTCCCCCCTATCTTCACCTCTACCTGGTGTATATTTTTATTTTTTTTCTTCCGTTACTTCCTCCTGCAACCTTAGACAATCTGCTTTATCTTCCTATATACACTTCTATGTATGTAAATACCGTGTAATCTGTACAATATCTGTATAATTCTATGTACATATGAACTTCTTTTTCATTCTCTCTGTAAAGAGTATTATCTGTATTGCCTTGTAAATACCTGTGTTGACCTGTATATACAATTGTTCATGCTCCACCCAGATCCATCTTGCAAATGAGCTTCTGCTCAACGATGAACACCTGGTTAAATAAAGACTTGATTGATTGATTGATTGATTGATTGATTGATAGATTAGGGTTCTCCTTTAGAAATTAATCTCTATTTCCTATAGAAGTCAGAAAATGGTTAGTCCCAGCCACTTTTCTCCCATTACTATATTACACAGACATTCTGTACTCTAATAGTCCAGTATCATACATTCACAAATTGGATATACTTTATCATCGTGTTTTGCATGTCATCTTAAATGCCCCCTCAAGGACACATTACTGCTTATCATATTCAGCAGTAGGATGGACATAACTTGCTATCAGAAGAAAGATGCACAGCTATACCTGGGTATACAAAGTCATGCTGAATCAAACACCTTCCTATATCTCCTCTCTATTTCACTGGTCCCTTAGTTGTTATTCTCTTTGGAAAAATTCTATTATTGTTCAAGACATTTCCAAATTCTGCACCTGTTTTGGAAAAACTGCAATCAGTTATGCTTTCTCATCAGCTTGGAACACACTCCAAAACACCCTTATGCTATCCAACTATGTCTCCCCGAATTTCACTAAATCCTTATCAGCAATTCTATCAAGGAGGTTTGTCTTTGTTATGCCCCATAGCTGGGCCCCTGAACTCCTTGTCCCACAGCTATGACCAGGCTTAATCACTCTACAAGATATGGTGGGAATCTTTGTATCCAATTCCGTGCACTTATCCTACCTTCACTCCATCTACAAGCTGGTAAATGACTGTCTTGCACTTTATTTATATTATTGCTGCTCATGTCATATCCTAGCTGTTTGTACTATGCCATTTTGTTATCTACTTGTATAACTTGTATTGCAGTGTATGTTATCCTGTATTTGCCCTGAATTATGCTGTGTATGTATCTGTTGTCTGTGTTTTGACTGTGGCAGGAACTCCATGAGCTTTCTCAATGGAGCTTTCTTGGTGAAATAATAAACTTGAACTAAATAAACTTGCTACTACTACTTGTATAAACAGGGAATCTCCTGCAAAGGTAGGCAATGGGAGGATAGCACTGAACTCTGGTGGACCATAGGAAGCCCCCATCTCCAGTGAAGTTTCAGTTGTAGGAATCAAACTTGAAGGCACGGGATTATAGATTCCCATCCTAGGGGACTTCAGATAGGTTAGATATGATCTATGTAGCACAGAAGGGATAGAAAATCATACCAGTGGTTCACATTGAGCTTTTAAATGCAGCAGGCACATTGCTACTGCATGAATTTACTTTTATATTTTTATCTAATTACACCATTTCTTTTTCTGTTTATTACATTTTTGTTCTGCTTCCATTTGGCCTGATCCAACCTAGGTTAACCCACATAAACTGAAAAAGGCATGCACAGATCTAGTCATAGTCTCCTCTGGGAGACTCATTTGTCCACTGAGGGAAGGGGTGGAATTGATTAATCACTTCAAGATTTAGCCAGGGCCTGAAACATCTTCACCTCTGGGGCTTGGAGGTGTGTGGAATGTATTATTTCACTGGTGGAATTTGTATGAAATGGCAATTTTGCATTTGAAAAGCTTTTCCACTTTCAGAATTTCAGAATAACACTTCCAATGTTATCCCCTAGACTTCAGTGAAATTTCTGAAATTTTGCAGAATTGTGAAAGAAATTTGAAAATTCTGTATTCTGCACAGCTCTATTCAAAGATCTTTGAACTGATAAGTAAAATGCGTGCCTATTCCTAGTTGGTATCATAGTACCGCACCTGGCTAATAGTGGCATACCCTCTCCAAGCCTTAAGTTAATGTAAATAAATATTAACATACGAACATAGTATCTATGAGCAGATTAGGCCCTATGATCTAACGAGTCTGCTTGAACCTCAGATCCCTAGTTGGGTACCGAGGCCCTCCCCCACCATGTGTTCCAGAAACCCCTATCATCCATCCCCACCCCCCTGGGCCAGGCCATCATCTGATAAACAGGATACATTTTTAACTACATTTTCAGATTAGTTTTATTGAATGATATATATTCCTAATTACATGTAGTTACTATACCAAGTGTGAAAAAAATGGGTTGGTGCAGGCATATTCTATATTCTTGCAGCTGACTCCAAAAGAAAACAGCCCTATGTGTTTTGCCATGTATCTGCTTGCTAAACTAATTTGTTATAGTTCAGTAATCACCTTAATGAAGGAGTAAGTGACTTAATGGAAAAGCAGTTGGCCAGCCTGTACCAAGCACTTTTACGATCTAAATGTTCATTCACAGTACATTTCTTTCATATAACCTTCATTAGGCCTAGTGCTGAAGCACACAGCAGGAGTTTTTCATTGATTGGGAATTTTTAGGTTGCTTGAGGGACTGTGGGACACATTGTACAGTACATTTCATGTATAGTACTTTGTAATTTGGCCATATGGAGCAAGAAATTTTGAGTGATCTGTCTATTAACCCAAAGAAATGTTCCCCAAATGACTTGTACAGACTTCTGCTCTGCTGTTATGAAAATGATGTTCAATAAGAACTTTTACTTTGCAGCGTATAAAAAGATAGACATCTCCTTTCCAAAGGGAGATTTACAGACAAAGTTAAAGTGAATGACCTTTTCAGAATGAGAAATTCACTTCACACTTGTGTAATGAGTCAGAAGGTGACTTATTTTATCATATAGTCACACATTTAAACTTGCGTGTACCAATTGTTTTTTTGTTAGTTTATTTGAGACATTCAAGAGGAAGCATGCAGGAAAAGTTTTGTGACTGTTTTGAACAAAATTAATAAATATTCTGCAAACCTGATTACATGTAAACATTTTTAAGTACAGTTGCCTGAACAGGCATTGAGATACTCATTTGAATCAACTGATACATTTGTTTTTCATCTGGTGTTTGAACTCTGCACAGAAACAGGTAGATCTGAAAGCATCCCCCAATCCCTTGAAATTCTAGGAAGCTGACAACAGTAGTTCTGGAGTGAAGGCTTGATGGAATTCACCCCATAATTCTAAAAGAATTAAGGGGAGAATTAGTGACACCACCGACTACACTTTTTAACAAATCATGGGAGGATGGTGTGTTATCTGAGGAATGGAGGAAGGTGGATGTGATTCCCCTTCACAAAAGTAGGAGCAAGACAGAGGCAGGAAACTACAGACCTGTCAGTTTGACCTCTGTGGTAAGGAAAGTGATAGAATCACTTCTGAAGGAAAGAATTGTTGAGTACCTAGAGGCCAGTAGGGCACAGGACCCAAGGCAGAATGGGTTCACAGTGGGAAGGTCATGTCAGATGAATCTAATTGATTTCTTTGACAGGGTGACCAAAATAGTAGACCAGAGAGGGGCTGTGTACATGGTCTACCTAGACTTTAGCAAGGCATTTGACACAGTCCCACATAAAAGATTAATAATCAAATTAACCAGCCTGGGAGTGGGTCCCAGGGTGGTAGCCTGGGTAAAACATTGGCTGGACAACAGGACACAGAAGGTAATTGTAAATGGAGTCCACTCTGAAGAAAGAGGGGTTACTAGTGGAGTACCACAGGGTTCAGTACTGGGTCCAGACCTTTTTAATGTCTTTATAAGTGACATTGCAGAGGGACTAGAAGGAAAAGTATGCCTCTTTGCAGATGACACAAAGATCTGCAACAGGGTTGATACACAAGGAGGTGTGGAAAGGATGAGAGGACTTGGCAAGGTTGGAGGAATGGTCAGAAGTATGGCAGCTTGGATTCAATGCAAAGAAGTGCTAAATAATACGCCTGGGAAACAAAATGCAGGGAAGGTTACATAATGGGAGGTAGTAACAACAACAAAAATGGAAAGAGACCTGGGGGTAATCATATCAGATGACCTTAAGGTTAGCAAGCAATGTGAGAAGGCAGTAGGGAGGGATGGGGGGATACTGGGAAGTATAGGGAGAGGCATCACCAGCAGAAAACAGGAAGTTGGTATCCCTCTGTACAGACAGTTGGTGAGACCCCATCTGGAGTACTGCATCCAGTTCTGGAGACCCCATCTCTGCAAGGACATAGACAGGATGGAGGCAGTCCAGAGGAGGGCAACTAAAATGGTGCAGTGTCTGGAAGAAAAGCCATATGAAAGACTAAAAGACCTTAATATGTATACCCTTGAGGAAAGGAGGGAGAGGAGGACATGATAGAAACTTTTCAGTACCTCAGTGGAATCAATAAAGTCCAAGAGGGTAACATCTTTCAGAAAAAGAGATGTGCAAGAACATGGGGATGCAATTTGAAGATAGAGGGTTGACGGCTCAGGAGCAATGTGAGGAAGGCTTTTTTCACAGAGAGGTGGACAGATGGAATAGCCTTCCTGAGGAGGTTGTGGGGTCTTAAACTGTGGAAGAATTCAAGAATGCATGCGACAGACATAAGGTAATTCTTGTGGGAGGTAGGAAGAAATAGGCTGTTGTTTAACTAGAATCTGCAGCTTATCCTGTAGGGAGTGAAATGGGCAGACTAGGTAGGCCAAGTGGTCCTTATCTGCCATCAAAGTCTATGTTTCTAATATAGAAAATGCTTCTTCTCCTAAAATCCTGCAGAGGCCACCTCACAGAACCTGGCCTGTGCTATATCTTTTGGATAGTGTGACCAGGGATTATGTTTTGCTTTTCTCAGTCTGCATCATCTTGTGGGGAAGGTCTGAAGTCTTTGGAAAAAAGTGAAACCCTATCCATATAATTGTATCCATATATCTCAGAGATTTAGGTGGGAAGAAACAACTGATTCAGCAAATGTATGTTTAAAACATAGAAACATGGAAGTGGATGACAGATAAGGACCGAAAGGCCCATCCAAATTGCCCATTTCTTTTTCTGCCTTGTGAATGTGCCATAGGCCTTTACTCTGTCACTGGCCTATCTATTCATACTCATCTGTTTTGCTCCCTTATGCCTATCCCATACCTGTTTGAAGCCCTGCACTGCATTCATATCTACCACTTCCTGAGGCAGGCCGTCCCATGCATCCGTCACCCTTTCTGTGAAACAGACCTTCCTCACATTACCCCTTAATGAGCCTCCCTTTAATCTTATGCTGTGTCCTCTTGTCCTGCTATTTTTCTTATATTGAAACATGTTAGACTCTTTCACTTTGTCAATGCCCTTAAGGTGTTTCGATCATATCACCTCTCTCCCTCTTTTGCTGTAGGGTATACATATTGAGCTCCATTAATCTGTCCTCATATGTTTTCTGATGCAGTCCCTGCACCATTTTGGTTGTCCTTCTCTGAACTGCCTCCATTTTGTTAATGTCCTTGTGAAGGTGTGGCCTCCAATACTGCACATTGTACTCCAGATGGGGCCTAACCAGTGTCTGTTAAAGAGGGATCATTACTTCCCTCTTACTACTTGTGATACCACTACTAATACACCCCAACATCCCCCTAGCCTTACCTACTGCTTTAGTGGTCTGTTTGGATGATTTCAGGTAATCTGTGATGACGATGCCCAAGTCTCTTTCTTCCCTCCCTTTTGAGTGCCAGCAACTCTCCTCCCATCCTATAGGTAGCTTCAGGGTTTCTCTTCCCTATGTGCATGATATTGTACTTCTTTGCATTAAACCCCAGTTGCCACTCTTCCAACCATTTTGCCAGTGTATCCAGATCTCTTCTCATTCTGCCCACCCCATCTGGATCATCTACTCTGTTGCAGATCTTGGTGTCATCTGCAAACAGACAAACCTTACCCTCTAGTCCATCTGCAATGTCACTGAAGAAGATATTGAGGAGGACTGGCCCCAGGACTTATTCCTGAGGTACCCCACTTGTGACTTGCATCTCTTCTGACTGAATACCATTTACCACAACTCTCTGTTTTCTGCCCATCAACCAGTTTTTCACTCAGTTGACCAACGTCTGACCCACCCTGAGCCTACCCAGCTTATTAATCAATCTTCTATGTTGAACAGTATCGAAAGCTTTGCTGAAGTCAAGGTAGGTGATGTCAACTGCTCCCTCTTGGTCCACCACACTGGTTACCCATCAAATAAATCTATGAGATTAGTTTGACAGGACCATCCTGTTGTAAACCCATGCTGTCTTGGACCACATATATGGCCCCCCACATTATTCCAGGGGAGATGACTTTATAAAGTTAGATTTAGTTTTTGCAGAGATCCTCTGCCCACTCCCTTCCTTAAAAGGGGAAATTCCATATGTGTACCCCTAGGTGAATCAACAGATCTTCGGTCATGTTTCTTGAAAGTTGTTCATGATTGATCATCGCCAAGTTATCAAATGTCAACACATGGTCATCTAGGGAGAGCACAATCACTGATCATAAAAACATAGTAACACAGAAACTGTTTACAGAAAAGGATCTCTTGGCCCACCTAGTCTGCTCTAAAGTCCTTACCTACTGTGCTACCATAGATCCTAATTTATTTCCAGCCTTACTCCCTCCCTGCCCTGTTGCTAATGCCCCACTGTGTCTATCCCATGCACATTTGAAACCTGTTACCATTTCGGTACCCACCACCTCTCCTGGGAGGCTGTTCCATGCATCAACTACCCTTTCTGTGAAGAAATATTTCCTCACATCCCCTCTAAGTCTTCACCTTTCCAGCTGCATATCATGACCCCTTGTCTTTGAGCATTTCTTTCTGTGCAATTTGCCACCTTCCTGTACCTTAGTGATACCCTTGAGTTATAGTATTTGAATGTTTCTATCATGTCTCCCCTTTCTCTCCTTTTCTCCATTGAGTACATGTTTAATTCCATGAGTCTTTCCTTGTAGGGCTTCTGATGCAGGCCATGCACTATTTTGGTTGCCCATCTCTTCCGCCTCCACCTGGTCTATGTGCTTCCTGAGATGGGGCCTCCAGAACCAAACACAGTACTCCAGGAGTGGCCTTACCATTGATCTATATAGGGGTAACACTACCTTCCTTTTTCTGCTGGTGATATCCCTCCCTATGCACCCCAACATCCTTTTAGCCTTTCCTACTGCTTTATCACACTGCTTTGCTACTTTCAGGTCATCAAATATGATGACCTCTAGATTCCTTTCCTGTTTTGTTGTTGTTAACACCCCCCTCCTATAATGATATGTTGCCCTTGGGTTTCTGTGCCCCATGTGTATAATTTTACATTTTTTGGTGTTGAATCCCAGTTGCCAAACCCTTGACCAGTTTTCTAGTTTTTTAAATCTTCCTTCATTTTCTCCCCCCAACCCACAGTGTGTCTGCTCTGTTGAAGATTTGTGTGCCATCTGCAAACAGGCATACCTTTCCTTCCAGCCCCTCTGCAATGTAGCTAATAAAGACATTGAAGAGGACCAGTCCCAGTACCGACCCCTGTGGCACCCCGCTGGTTACCTTACTTTCCTCCGAGTGAACTCCATTTATCACCACCCTCTGAGTTTTCTTACTTAGCCAACTTTGTACCCATTTTACTATCTTTGGACTCACTCCCATGCCGCCTAGCTTATTTATCAGTCTTCTGTGTAGAACAACGTTTAAGACCTTACTGAAATCCAGGTAGGCTACATTCACCACTCTTCCCTGATCCACCTCCCTGGTAACCCAATCAAAAAACTCGATCAGATTTGTTTGGAAAGATCTGTTTACTGTGAACCCATGCTAGCTTGGATCCTGCAATCTACTGGTGTTAAAGGAAAACTGCATGTTAAAATCAGGAAAATATATTTTTTACCATCCATTTTGTATTCTTAGTTCATCCCAGTGTTATTTTTCAGCTCAGGCTGTGTGAGGTGTTTTTTCTAACTTTTTCTTGCTATTTTATGGCCCTTGGGGTCTGCCATTTACCTTTCTTTTATTGCTTCTTGTCCCAGATAGTCTTCCCAGAATGCCCTCTGCTCTGAGGTCTAATAGCCCATGCATCTGACCAGCTAACCCAGTTGATTAGTCCAAACTCCTTTAAATCGATGCTAAAATCTGTATTGACAGGAAAATGCCAATGCTGTACCTAATCCAGTTAGGCAATTTTTCTCTAATTGCCCCAGCCATAGCACTTCAGTAGATGCAGCCCTTACTGCCCTTCCCTTCTGGTTTCCTCTGCCCGTCTGCTTTCTTACCATTACCTGTTACTTTACCTGTCCCTGTTTTTTTCTTAACCCAGTCCTTCTACATAGCTCTATGCTGCTGTCTTCTTCATTCTTTTCCTCTTCCCTCTTCCCCCTCTTGCTTATTCATTTTTCTAAACTATTCCCTAGTCTCATTATTGAACTACCAATGCCTTCCATATGTATTCTAGTAGATTCATGCATTGTTCATATGTTCCTATGTATCCCTGATGTGTAAACCATTGAATGTAATGTTGCTGCAATGTTAAGCTCTGTTGTTAACCACATGTATGGTAAACCTTGATTTGCATTTCTTGTTGTGTCTTTTGCTTTTCGATATGCAATTTTTGTCTGAGAATTTTGAACTGTTTTTGCATGTTCTCCAGGACCACTTTGTAAATGAGTCCATCTCATCTGTACATCTCCAGGTAAAATAAGTTTGAATTGAATTGAAAAAATAACAACATAAATTCCAAAGTTACAGAAAAAAAACTATATTAAACACTGTTTTAATTCAGTGAAGTGTTCTTGACATGATGACATGAGATTATCATTCGTCACAATCATCATTTTCATAGCATCATGGTTTTCAGTTGGCAGTCATTTAACAGTTATCTTATAATTGTTAGGCATCATGAGCACAATGATAGCTTTTGAAGAATAAACATGATCTCTTACAATTATTGATTATGATCATTTATTGATGCATAATTTGTAAATCACTTTTTCTCCTGAGCGGTATTAGGGAAAGTGCTTTCAATTTTTTGCACTTATATTATTTGCAAACATGAGAAGCAAACTTCATAAACATAAAACAGAAAAAGTACAGGCATTTTGCTAACATAATGTGACACACGGGACTGCATTTTTCTAGGTGCTACATGGTGCCCAGCCCCCATGCAGGGCCACAGAACTGTTACAATATGACACCTGCACAGAAAAGTCTGTTTCACAAAAATGTTGCAACTCATGGACAAAGCTGTATTGCCATGCATACGAAAATGTTTCCTTCAAATAGCCAATCATGGGAAATGTCTTATGATGCCTCCAACAGGTATACTGTACTTGTCCTAAAAAGCTATATTTTCTGAATCTTCCAGCAGCCTAAATTAATATAGTTTTTATCATCAATTGTGCCACAGCAGTTACAAAAATGCTTTAATTTGGCCTTGCAGAGTTGTTTGAGACTTGAAACCTGCATGTCTATGGTAAAACTGTAACTCGGGGGTGTGGTGAAGCCTGAAGAGGATAATGCTAAGAGCTATCCAATTTACTGTATCTCATTAGGTCCATGTAGAGATGAATCTTGGGAGTAATGAGTGCTGACACCAAAAACATAGAGCTCTTTTTACATCAGTGTGACATTTTATACTGTAGATGAACATAGGAAAAGGTCAACAGAAGAAGACTGTTTGATCTATCTAGTCTCCACGCATTGCAGGATCTTCAACTTAAACTATCAACCCTGCCTCCCCCCACCCAATCCACCCTTTCGCTGTGTACACCCCTCCATTGACCCTTTTTTCCTTTTAAATCTATCCCAGTCTCTCTTGAAACTGCTCACTGTCTTCAATGAAACCACATCTTCTGGAAACACATTTTAGCCTGCCATTACCCTCTTTGTGAAGAAGTGCCTCCTAGCTTGTCTCCTAAATGCACCCAGCTTGACACTGCGTCCCCTTGTGTTACCATTTCCATTAAGCTTGAAGAGATCCTCCGTATCCACCATAGTTATTACTTTCAAATACTTGAAGGTCTCAATCATGTTCCCTTTCTCTCTCCTCTTCTCCAGCGATTACATGTTCAGGACCTCCAACCTCTCCTCATATGTTCTACCCTGCTAGCCCCTGATCATCTTTGTTGCCTTCCTTTGGTCTGCCTTCAGCAGGTTAATGTTCTTTTTAAGGTAGGGGCACCAGTACTGTACACAATGTATTCCAGATGCAGCCTCACTAAGCCCTGTGCAAGGGCAGTACTAGCTCTTCTCACCTGCTGCTGATCCCTCTGTCAATGCTGTCCAACATTTTATTTTCATTTGTGCTGCTTTTCTACACTGTGTGGAGTGTTTCCAGTCACGCGTGATCATTAATCCCAGAGCCCTATCTTCTGATACAGATATTAGGACCACCCCCTAAAAGGCCATGCTCAGGCCTCAGGTTCTTGTCTCCAATGTGCATAACTTTGCATTTCTTTGCATTGAAGTCATGCTGCCAGATCCTAGACCACCTCACCAATTTCTCCACATCCTCTACTAGGTCTTGTATTCATTCTGCTGTGTCCACCCTCCCACATAGCTTTGTGTCACCCACGAATTGTCACCTGTAACCCTTAATGCCATTCACAATTTAATTGATGAAGGCATTGAACAGTACCAGTCCAAGCATCGAGCCCTATGGGACCCACTGGTGACTTCCCTGGTACTAGAAAGCTCAACCCTCTCCACCAATCTTTGGGTCCTGCCCCTCAGCCAGTTTTCTACCCATCCGATTATCTTCTCTCCAACCTTGAGATCTGCCAACTTTATGACCAGCCTCTACTGGGGTACAGAGTCAAAGGCCTCACTGATGTCCAGGTAAAGGATGACTACTGCTTGACCTTTGTCCACTGTTTTAGTGACCTAGTCAAACAAGTCAATCAAATTAATTTAAAATGACCTCACTCCCATAAAACTACATAGTCTCACATCCTGGAGACCATTCTAATCCAGCTACTTTACCAACCTTTTCTTAAGCATGTTCTCCATGAACTTGCATATGACTGAGGTCAAGATGACTGGTCTATAATTCCATGGATCATCCTTGGGAATTTCTCTCATCAGTAGCACAAATGAGCACTTCGAGGATACTCCCACCCTCCCTCCCCATCCCACCAACACTGAGCTCATCTACATTTATTGTAGCACACCTGGAGTGTATTTGACAACATTCTGGTAATTAACAGGAAGGAGTAGGGCCACACTGATAACAAAGATGAGCTGTGCTTGATACCTTAATTTGTGTGCAACTGACATTCAAGAGGGGTTATATTAATAGACAACTGAAAGTTTATATAAGCAAAAAATAAATAAATAAAAAACACTCAGTGTCTAGACCTGCTTGAGGTGGTACTGCTAATAGAGTTCACAGTAGCTGCAGAAAGAGTATCCCCTTAGAGCAGACAGTGCAGAGATAGACAAATATAAGAAGATACATTACAGACATTACATGTGTGAATATTATATATCCTGCTTGATTATCCTTCGAATGATGTAGCTTTGTATACATTATTTGTTCTTACATTTGTGCTGCTCTATAATAGGAGTAGCTATTCTGAACCTGTATATGTATTATTTATCTGTTGGCAATTCTGTATGACCTACTAGGCCCACCTTGGAAATGAGCTTGCTCAATGGTGTTCCATCTGGTAAAATAAAGACTGATTGATTGATTGAAGATGATGCTGAATGTGGTGCAGTGCAGTGCAGTGGTTGTGGGGCAGCAATATGCAAAAGGAACTTTTGGATGCTGTGGTGCTGCCCCATCTGCAGGCACCTCTCTGGGCTGAAGGCAGAGAGCGCCAGTCTCTGAGCTGAGTTGGCTAGGATACAGGGGCCTTCCTTCCTTGCCCAGAGACCAACAATATTGCACCCACTACCTCAGAGGTTCCCAGAAGGAGGAGTGGTTGGATAAATGTGGGTTCAGGGAGGGTGAGGGAGGTGGATCAGAGGCACATCACCCAGCCGGTGCAAATGAAGAACTCCTACACTGTGTTGGAGGAATGGGAAGGCCCCACAGGGTCACCTGAAGTATCCAGGGAGGAAGAGCGTGACCTCTTAGGGAACCCCAAGGGTTGGTATGAGAGGATCCCAGAGGAGGAGGAAACTACTCCTGGTGTGGGACTCCATTCTCTGGGTAGTGAAATTGGGAACAGGAAGTGAAGTGGAGAGGGAGGTAAAGTACCTCCCTGGAGGCACAGGTCAGATGGATGGAAAGCAGATCCAGAGGATCAGTAGCAGGGAGAGGGAAGCTGGATATTGTTGTCCATCTTGGGATGAATGACCTAGCTGGGGAATAGGCAGAGATTGAAAGAGTACAGGAGGAGATCAGGGAGCCAGGGAAGGTCCATGGGCAGTTAGCAAGCTCCATCACCTTATTGGAGGCATACTTGTACATAGCAAGGGGAAGTCTAGGACACTCTGCACCAGGGACTTCAATGCTTAGTTGGAGAACTGGTGCAGAGAGCAGGTTTTCAGCTTCATTGGGGACTGGGGAGGACCTGGAGGGATGTAGACCTATACAAGGGTGATGGCCTGCATCCATCCAGTAGGGGGACCAGAGTCCTTAGTGAAAGGTTTAGATGCTTCATTAGCAGGCATTTAAACTAGTCAAGGGGGGGGCTGAGTAAGGAAACAAGGTAAATCATACAACCCACCCCCACAAGATAATGTAGCCAACAATGAAGACCACAACATTAAAAAATTGTCAATGAGGACTGGACTGTGGAGTGAAGTTAAGAGGCACAGGGAGAAAGCAGGGGAAGCCAAGAGGAGGATTAGCAGACATGGAAGGTTATGTGTGTGAATGCCCACAGCCTGGGAAATACAATCCCAGACCTGACAACCCTGATAGTAGAGGATGACCTGGAAATTGTGGCTGTCACAAAGACATGGTTCAATGGGAACCGTGGCTGGGATGTAGTTATACCCAGATATATTTTGTTCAGGAGAGACATGGAGGCTAAAAAGGTGGGAGGATTCGCTCTTTACATTAAGGAGGGTGTAAGGGCGGCAGAGGCAAAAGGGATGCAGGGGAGGAGGAGGGAGAGGCACTGTGGGTCACCCTGGAGACAGGAAATGGCACAGCTGTTCACACAGATGTGGTCTCCAGACCCCTAGCACAAGGGGAGTTGATGGACAGGGATCTACTAGAAGCCATCCATGTGATGACGGCTAAAGGGGAAGTGTTGCTGGTGGGTGACTTCAACCCGCCAGATATTGATTGGAGTATCCCAGTGGCTGCAACAGCCAGGGGCAGGGTTATGCTAGACTCCCTGCAAGGGGTATACCTCAAGCAGCTAGTGTGTGAGCCCACCTGGGAGGGAGTGATTCTAGACTTGATACTTACAAACATGGACAGAATTATAGATGTCAGGGTGGGTGAACACCTGGGGTCAAGTGACCATCACACAGTGTGCTTCAATATGAATACAGCAACAGGAGCAAGCCATACAAAGGTGAGTGTCCTGTACTTCAGGAGAACAGATTTCTCTAGGATGGGGATATGTCTCAGGAAAGCCTTAGCACAGAGAGAGAAATAGGAGGGAGTTGAGGAAAAGTGGGCCCATCTATATGGAGCCATAGGGGATGTGACAAACCTTTGTATTCAGCAAATAAGTAAAGGCAAGAGGAAAAGTAAACCACTGTGGTTCTCAAAGAAAGCATCCAGGAAATTTAGGGCAAAAAGGTGGGTTTTAGGAAATACAAGGAAACACAGAAACAGAAGGCGAGGACAGTGTACCTAGAAAAACAAAGGGAGGCATGAAAAACAGTCAGGAGTGCAAAGGCACAGACAGAGGTAAATATAGTTAAAGAGGTAAAGACCAGGGACAAGACTTTTTTATATTTACATTAGTGAATGGAAAAAGACTGGAGGATGGGGGGTTGTAAGACTAAAAAGGGAAGACAGAGAGGGCATAGAAGGAGACATGGAAAAGGCATACATTCTGAACAAATACTTCTGTTCAGTATTTACGGAGGAAGGGAAAGGAGAAGGACCACAAGTAAGAAACAGGATAGGACATGAGGTTGACACCAGGTAATTTACAGGGGAGAGATTCCTTAAGGAGCTCACTAAACTGAAGATAGACAAGACAATGGGACCAGAAGGAATACACCTTACTGTAGAACATTAAGGGAGTTAAAGAAGGTGTTGTCAGCACCACTGGCTGACCTGTTCAACAACTCACTAGATACAGGAGTGGTTCCAGAAGACTGGAGAAGGGCAGAAGTAGTCCCCCTATACAAAAGTGGGAGTAGGGAGGAGGCTGAAAACTATAGACCCATCAGCTTGTGATCGGTGTTGGGAAAAATTATGGAATCACTGCTAAAAGAGAGGATAATGGAGCACCTTGAATCCAGCAGAGCACATGATATAAGACAACATGGATTCATGTAAGGAAAATCATGTCAGACTAATCTGATTGATTTCTTTGACTAGATGACCAGGGAAGTGGATCGGGGAAGCAGTGGATGTAGCCTACCTGGATTTTAGCAAGACATTCAACACCATTCCACATCAGAGGCTTGAGAACAAGCTGGGCAACATGAAACTGTGTTACAAGGTGATGAGCTGGATTAGAAATTGGTTGAGGGATAGAACACAGAGGGTGGTGATAAACAGAGCTAAATCCAAGGAAGGGAGGGTATCCAGTGGGGTGCCACAGGGATCAGTTCTGGCCCAGTACTGTTTAATATCTTCATCAGTGACATAGCGGAGGGCCCTAAAGGGAAGGTATGCCTCTTTGCAGATGACACCAAGATCTGCAATACGGTAGACACTCCTGAAAGGGTGGAAAAAATAAGAAAGGACCTAGCCAAATTGGAGGAATGGTCCAGAGTGTGGCAGCTAAAGTTTAATGCAAGAAAGTGCAAATGTATACACTTGGAGTACAGGAACCCAGTAGAGGATTATGTGATTGATGGGGAATTACTAACAGCCCCCAAACAGAAAAGTGATTTGGGGGTAGTCATATCCTAGGAATTAAAAGTAGCCAAACAATGTACCAAGGCTGTGGGGAAAGCCAGTGGGGTGCTGGGGTGTTTAGGGAGAGGTATCACTAGTAGAAGAAAAGAGGTCATAATGCCACTGTAAAAATAATTTGTGAGACCTCATTTGGAGTACTATGTCCAGTTCTGGAGGCCTTATCTCCAAAAAGACATAGACAGGGTAAAGGCAGTATAAAGAAGGGCAACAAAACTGGAACAGGGCCTGCAATAAAGGTCATGCATGGAGAGATTGAAGGCACTCAATATGTATACCCTGGAGGAGAGGAGAGGAGAGGAAAGAGAGAGGAGATATGATAGAGACCGTCAAATACATAAGGGGAATAAATAAAGTACAGGGGGGTAGCATCTTTCAGAAAAGTAGATGTTCTAGAACAAGAAGGCATGACATGAGACTGGAAGGGGGTAGAATATGGGACAATGTGAGAAAGTACTTTTTTTACAGAAATGGTGGTGGATCCACATTTTGAGGAATGGCCCCAGGAAATTTTGTCAAATGGTGGAAAAGCAAATAGCTTTCTTATAATGTTGTGAGCTTCATTACAGAATGACTTGGTAGCCTTTGTCCTCTTAATAGCTGTTAAACAATATTCTCCAAATTTCATCAGCCTTCACTACTGGAAATACCAGATGCTTAACATTTCTATGTACTGCCTCCTTTTGGTGCATATCTTTGGCTTACAAAAGACAGACCAGGCATTTCAGCTTAGGGAGGGCATCTGGGAGGAAGGGGTCTTTCTTTTTGTAAAGTTGTTTTTGTTTATGCTGTCACTGGTACTGTATAGCATTTTACAAAGTGCTCTTGTTGGTGTTATTTGTTTGTGTTATTGTTCTTGTTAGAAAAACCTTAATAAAATGTATTTGATTAAAACAAATGGTGATGGAGCCATAGAACAGACTCCCAGCAGAGATGGTGGCAGCAAAGTCAGTGGGGGAATTCAAAACTGCATGGGATAGACTCAGGGGAACCCTAATGATGTAGAAGGGGAATTAAAGCCAGAGATCATGAAGGATCTGCAGCTTTTAGAGTAGGTAGGGTAAAGGGGCAGACTGGATGGGCCTATCGTTCCTTATCTGACGTCAATTTCTATGTTTTCTATGTAGTGAGGCAAGTGGGGATCTCCAGTGAGCTAAGGCACAGAAGGAGCTGCAGATAGCTGAAGGAATTAAGAAGGGGCAGAAGGCCTTCTTTTTCTATATAAGTGAGGAAATGAACAAAAAGAATGGGATAGTTCAGCTTAAGAAAGGGGAGGAGTGGGTAGAGGATAATGGGAGAAAACCTCAGCTACTAAATGAATGCTTCTGTACCATCTCCACCAGGGAAATGAACGGATCAGTGCCTTCAGGTGGGAGAGGAGGAGTGATGTACTAATAGAGGAGAATAGAGTGAGTGAGGGGCTGCTAGCATTGAAGGTGAACAAGTCACCATGCCCTGACAGAGTATATCCAAGGGTACTAAGGGACCTGGCTGAGGATCTGGCATGACTACTGGCAGGGCTATTTGATAGTTCACTGGAGTCAGGCATGATACCTCAGGACTGGAGAATAACACCTGTGGTGCAACTCAACAAAAGTGGTCACAAGGAAGACCCAGAGAATTACAGACCAGTCAGTCTTAACTCAATTATGTGCAAGCTCATGGAGACAATATTTAAGGAATGGTTGGTAAAATAATTACAGGAGCATGGTCTCCAAAATGCAAGCCAATATAGATTCATGATGGGGATTGTGTCACATTAATATAATTGACTTCTTTGACTGGGTCACTAAGATAGTAGACAGGGACCAAGCGGTAGACAGCTTCTATCTGGATTTCAGCAAGGCCTTTGACTCTGTGCCCCACAAAAGTTTGATCAGGAAGTTGGCAGATCTCAGGGTTGGGGAGAAGATGACCAGATGGGTGGAAAACTGACAGAACCCAGAGGGTGGTTGTGGCGGGAGAGTTATCTGGCACCAGGGAGGTTACAAGTGGGGTAGCAGGGCTCGGTGATAGGGCTGGTGTTGTTCAATGTCTTCATCAGTGACATAAGGGATGACATTACAGGCAAAATGAGCCTATTCGCAGATGACACCAAGCTCTGTAGGAGAGTGGAAACAGCTGAAGGTATACAGGACCTACAGAATGATCTGGAAAAACTGAGGAGGTTATCCAGGACCTCGCAGACTGTCTTCAATGCCAAGAAATGTAAAGTTATGCACATTGGATCAAAGAATCCCATGAGGGAGTATTACCTGGGTGGAGTCCAATATGTACATCAGAGGAGGAGAAGAACCTGGGAGTGATGATCACTAGCGATCTAAAGCACTCCACACAGTGCCAGAAAGCAGCAGCATGGGCAAACAAGATGCTGGGATGCATAGCTAGATCAGTAGTAGGAGAGATGAGAGTATACTGCTCTTGTGCAGGTCACTGGTGAGGCCACATCTACAGCATAGAGTTCAGTACTGGTGCCCACACCTCAAAAAATGATATCAACCTGCTGGAGAAGGTCCAGAAGAGGGCTACTCAACAGGGTAAGGAATGCAAGGAGAGGTAAAGGGCACTGCACATGTACTCTGTAGAGGACAGGAAGGAAAGGGGGGGAAATGATTGAGACCTTCAGGTACTTGAAATGGATAAATCAGGTGGATAAGGAGTGTCTCTTTAAGCTAAGTGGCAACCATAACATGAGGAGGCACAGCCTTAAGCTGGGGGGGGGGGGGGGGTTAGGAGGGAGGTTAGGAAGCACTTCTTCATGGAGAAGGTGGTGGACACTTGGAATGCACTGCTGGAAGAGGTGGTATTGTTGAAGACAATGGGAAGCTTCAAGAAAGGCTGGATTAGGCTTGTAAGGTTAATGGGTAGGGAGGATGTAAAGGTTGGGAGGAGTGGTGGGGTCGGGGTCAGAAGCTCAAGCTGTGTACCCTGCAATATGAGCAAGCTAGATGGATCAATTGGCCTTCTTCTGCAGGCTTCATCGTATGCTAGTATGTTCATATGTGGTATCCATCAGATTGAATCACATTTTTTAAGCAGATTTTGCTTGTATTAAGTAATAATTAGCAGTGGAGTCTTTTTCTCCAGATTCTGGCTTGACTCCCTTCCCTTGTACCTTACTTCTCTCCTTTCATCCCCCTTACCACCTCATATTCCCCTTGCTACACTGACTTTTGCCTCTTTCCTTTCCCCCAGTGAAAGTCACTGCAGGTCATGCTGCCTTCTTCTTCTGCTTTCCTAAACTCTAGTCTTCTCTTCCCCGACCATTCTATCTGCTCTTTCCTCTACTCTTTCAATTTTCTCCTCCGTGGCTTCACAACACACTTCTACAACTGCTTCTGATCCTGTATCATGAACTGCTCTCCACCAACCTCCAGCCACTACTGTCACTCTGTTCCACATTTGCAATAATGTAGTCTTCCCATACCCACCCTCCACTATTTACAGCTTTTGACCTTACTCTGTACTTTATAGTGCCTTTTGAACCTTTGAAGATATAATGTACTTAATGCACTATATTGTGTTGTGTTCTCTGAATGTAATGTTTGTCTTTTGCACAATTGTTTAATGTAGTGTACTCGTTGCATCTGTTATTCTGTTACTTGTCTCCTCCGGCCCCAACTTTCTTCCCCAGGACACATCTGGAAACTAGGTGTTATCAGCTTAATATGTCTCTCCTGGTAAAACTTTTTAAATTAATTATATAAGTAACTAATAGAGGTGGGCAAAGTGGGCAAAATTCACTCCGTGAAGCAATTCACAGAGTAATGCGGAATTTGCAAAATAATCCGTAATGCGAAGCGGAGTACTTTGTGTCATAATGAAGAACATAAAGTCCATTGATAACAATGACTTCACATTACTCTGCCTTCTCCCAACCAATTCTGCACCAATTTTAATGCAAAGTAAAATAGAAATCAATGTACTTTGCATTACTTCGCCTTGTTATTGAGCTCCAAAGCAAATTTGCAGTGATTCATGGGACTGCAGGTCACATTGGCTCTAGATTGTCTGCACAGCCTCAATTCTGTGTAGCGTGTGTGTAGTGGTAGCTGGAGACAGTTTGCTTTCAGTGCTCTGTGATTCAAACCCTCTAAAAGCTGTTAAAAAGCCTTCTTGAGCCATTTTTTTTTTTGCTCAAAATTTACTGCATCGATTGTAGGAAACCCTCCTGTTCTCACATCATCAAGTGTTTACTGTATGTGTGTAGATTTTGAATGTTAATTTAGAATATTCAGTCTGTATACTGACAGATGCTAGAAGTGTGCTTTGGGGAGGGGCGTATCTGTGGTGGAGGTAGATTAACTGGAAGAAAAAGGCAGTCTTTCTGTTTTGCTTATAATTTTCTTGTATAACTGTGATAATGTACACATTGTAATATTTTCAGTAATTCTCAACCTTTTTTTATCTGATTGTTGTGATGCAGCAGTGCATAATTTCAGTTTGTTGAAAAGATTTGGTTATATTACTGAAATTTTCAATTTGCTACATAGTACTTGTAGTGTGTGTGTGTGCGACACGTGCCATCAAATCAGACACATTTTATTGTGCCACAGAGTAATTGCAGCAGTGTGAAACTACTATCCACTGCACCTGCATGATTTTGTACTGCTTTGTGGTATCTTGGTTTTGGACAGTTACTGCAGTGCACTGCACCCCCCCCCAACCCTCAAAAAGTATTCTTTTCCAGAGTGGATTGTGACTTGTGAGCACTGGTTAAGGTGTTGTTGTGACTTTGCATCTGCATCTCTTCTTGATTACACAGTGCAGTCTCAATCTGTCTGTGTTTTAGCATCTGTTCAGTGCCCAATCTCCATCTGCAAGCCACAGTTGTTGTTCTTTTTTGGCTTCACATCCACCGGCCCAGACTGAAAGTTCAGAAATCTAAATTTGTTTAGAATTTTCTTGGTGATCCCCCAAAATGCTTGCAAAAAGATGTGCAAGCAAAGCTGTTTTGGCCATGGCACTAGTGCCAGTGGCAAGATTGTCCATGGGCATGGTAGTATGCAGATGTGCACAGCTGATGTCAGTAAAGGGATTTCTCCATCAATGTTTTTTACAGCGCGATCTGAAACTTCACTCATAGTTGTAGGAGATTATGTTGTCCCAGCTGGTGGTGTTAGTGTAGTTTCTGCTGACATGATTATTGCTGCCTCAAGTTCCACTTCTGACTAGTTAACCATTTCAAAAAATGTAGATGAGTCTAAAGCTGTGACTGACAGTGTAGATTATGTCATACTCCCCATTAATATCCCCATGGTAGTTGAACATGATTCTGATCCTGGCAACAATAACTCACAATGTCACATTTCTTCCATTGCTGTTGAGGTCACGTCTTTGCCATCCAATGATTGAAAGTGTGGCACAAAAATATCGGGTGATGATGATGATGATAATGATGATGATGATGATGCTGTGGTTGGAACATGTTCTCCACATGACAGCATCCAAGCTGAAAATGTTGATGCAGATGATGCTGATGAATATGATGATGATGTCAGGGAACCCTGTTGGGAACCGAAGAAAAAGAAAGTCAAGGTGGCTGTGTCTGGGTCTGTTGGCGTTAAATCCCCCCTCCCTCCAAAAAAGCTGTGATTTTGCGGTTCCTATTGATGATCCTGATGATGACCCAGTAATAATCATAGGTAGTCGTGGTGGTCAGTTGGAGTCCAAGTGTGTCCAGACAGAAAAATCATGTGGCACACCCTCCATTTTAGGGGTTTTAAAACTGGAGTCCAATAAGCAGCATAAGGAACATGTTAAAAGTAGGGGATCACAATACTTTGTTTTGGAATTTTTTTGTCCAGGATGCAAATGATGAGTCAGTTACAGTCTGCCAGCTTTGCTATAAGCGTGTGAGTTGCGGTAAAAAGGGGAGTCATCTGGGTGCTATGAGTAAGCATCAACATTTTAAGAACAGGCACATGGCACTGTGGACCCGACATCAGATGGCAGCTAATGCCATAGTGGGGCATTCACCCTCATCATCAACCTTACTGAGCATGTTATCCCATTCCAAAACTGTAAGACCAAGTAGAAATGTCTGCAGTAGAATTAAATAACACCAGAGGATTACTACAGGCATGATAAGGAGGAGGATTATGATTTAGAAATCTTGTCAAGTGGTGGTCAACGTAGCAGTGGTTGTGGTGGTGGTCAATGCAGTATGTCTAATGCAAGTGGTACATCAACTCCTGTATGTAAAATGGGAAAAATAACTTAGTTTTTGGACTTGTCACCTGTGCACCCCTCTTCATCACACGTCTACACCCCACCCCGGCCATTCACAGAGCGGAGCCATTTGTCACACTCTGTGCAAAACATGTAAGTCAACCCACATTGGAGAGTGTTTTTGCCTGTAACCTCCTGCCTGAAGAATGTGACCTACACTGTGTAAGCCATGTTATGTTTGTGGGCTGCCTGTGAATTCTCACTCCACCTTAAAGTGGAATAAGGTGGAATACACAATGCAAAGTCATAATTACAATGTGAAGTGGTGAAGTGAGGGTTTAAAATGGGCACTTAGCATAGCGGAATAGTAACATGAAGTGGCCACTTCGGGTCCACTTCACAGGTGGAATTTTACTTTGCTGCATCTCTAGTAACTAAGTAAATAAGTAATTAAGTAAAACAATCAATCAATCAATCACCCCTAAGTAGAAGGAGGAAGTGCTCCAGGATTTTTTTCAGTATGTTGAATATGATACACAGAAAATGAATCTTAACAGCACCATCAGTAAATTTAATAATAAAATCAAAGTATACTACATAAAAAATGTATCCATGGTATGAGACACTATATGAATCATTAAAGGAATAATGCACTCCAGGGTGTGTGTCATGCTGGGATAACGCCATGCCTGGGGGGGCTTGGGCACGAGGCCACAGGCCAAGTCCATCCAATATCCCAGGCGTGGCGTTATCCCAGCATGACACACACCCTGGAGTGCATTATTCCTATTATACAATTGCTTGTTGTTATACAGAATAAAAAATAATTTTAAAGAATGTTTTTGTTAGTGTGGAAAATTAGTTTTGTTTCTTAAGAGAAGATGTAATGATGGTCTAAATCCAACAAATCCAATGCAATCAGTCAGGAGGTTCACAGTGCTGAGACGAGACCCGTGATGTTATGCTGTGATAACACCATTGTTCCAGCCCCAGACTGACCAATAACAGTCCAAGATTCTTTCTTGCCATTGTATAATGTGAGTTTAATTAGATGAACAAATCCCAGAAATCCAATATCTCCATGTCTATCCTGAAGACACTAACTGTAGGAGGCAGAAATTCTGAGTAGGATAATACTGGCACTGAATCTAATTCACAATCCTTTTGATTTTAGAGGATTCCCTGACCCTCAGCTCAGAGCAGTGGCTGCATCACAGCCCACACATACCCCAGTTCAGTATCCCAAGAGGTGTACCCAAAGGGGAGGGAAGTGCTGCAGCAGCTAAAGAAGCCAGAGGCAGGGGCAAGGGCAGGTGGCATTACCACAACCAGAAGTGGAACTGGAACAAGATTAGTTTGTTAAGCTTTATGTAATGTCATACATCTCTTGAGCCATACTCTCTCAGAGTCTGAACTTAGTGTGCAGAACTGTGGGTTGAAATTCATACCCACACACATTTTGGATTATTTTAGACAGTGATCAACCTCCTTAAATTAGCCTGCAACTTAAATCTCAGGGTTTTTTTTTGTTGATAACAATATGTGTCAACCACAGTACATCACAAGTGATGAAGTATTTGAAGGTTCTGACACTGAACCTCACATGAATATGGATTGCACAATTATATCTCAAAGGGGACAGACTTTATTTATTTATTTCAATGCAAGTCCACTTTTATGCCACTTATGAGTTTCACAGTGGATGTCTTCTTAAAAGTAAAAGAGAAGTACTCTATGATAAGTAAAGGGTTTTATTCCTTCCTCTGTTAACATGAGCAGTGTTGAAAATCAGGCATTTAAAAATCTGGAAACCAATGATCAAATTATTGTTAAGAGTCAAGACAAAGCAAGTGGTGTTGTTATCCTCAAGGACACTTGTGACTATGTGACTGATGTAAAGCACAAGCTGCTGGCCAATACAAATTTTTACCGCTGCATATCTTGTGACCTGACAGTAGCGATTAAGAAAAATATTAATGATTATATAACACTAGCCTATTTGAACAATATTATTGAATGAACCACTGACGATTTTCTAATTATGTCCCTCACACCACATGAAACCAAGCATTTTGGCAGTTCCTAAAGTACACAAAACCTTGGTCTCACCTGGGAAAGATAGGGAGCCATGTGAGTTATACCAAACTATCGAGCTTTTAGAATGCAGCAAAGTTTTAATCTGGATGAATGTCGTTAAGTGCCAAATTCACCCTATGTAAGACTTTGTGTGATTTTTCAAATTAACCAAAATTTATCATTTGGGGCTTCACCTTGCTTTTGGGGTTTTTAAGTGCAAATTGCACTTAAAAAGCAAAGCAAGTAGAGGTTAAACATGAGGAATTCCCCAACATCACCCCAGATCTATCCCTGGCGTCTAGTGGTTCCCCCCAGCCGATCACCAGCCCCAGTAATGAAAAATATTTTTCCAAATCCCTGGTGTTTTGTGGATCCCCCACCCTGCTGATTACCAGCCCCAACAATGAAAAAAACTTCCCAAATCTTGTGGTGTCTAGTAAAACACCCATCCGGCTGACTGCCATCCCTAATAATGAAAAAATACCTTCCCAAATCCCCTGGTGTCTGGTGGACCCCCGACCCCACCTATCACCAGCCCCAATAATGAAAATAACTTCCCAGATCCCTGGTGTTTAGTGGACCCCCCCCCCACCAATCACTGGCCCCAGTAATGAAAAAAACTTCCCAAATCCCTGGTGTCTTCATGGGCATCAAGAATTTTATGGTTCCCATGAAATTAGCCTGATGCCATGAAATCGGTAGTTCGGTATTTCTCCATTAAAATCCTTCACAAATGGTGGATGGACATCAATGATGGAGCCATCTAGGCAATGATTGGAAAAGCAACCAAAGGAGCACTGTGCAGGAAGACCTCACCAAGATTAGAAAGTTGGCTCCCATGAAGCTTGTATGACAACCAGAAAAGGGAAGCTATACATGAGCAATTTCCTTGGTAGTTAGGTGATCACAGCTTGGTGACTTCTCCACTCCCAAGGTACTCTACTGTGGAGGATTCTGGACCATGTCCTGTCCACCTGGAAGTGTTGGGCTGCATGAATCACACAGCTGATGACTTCTTAAGACAAGCATGCTATTTTTTGTATTTACATGAGTACCTGATGGTGGGGCAAGTTAGGGAGGGGGAAGCAGCAGGTTGATGGTGCTCAACCTTCCCCTGCTTGCATGATTATTTTAATTTCATTTTCACTGCACATAACATTTAAGAACTGTTGTTTGGCAGGCTAGAAATCATCCTGGATTTGGACCGGAAAGTTGAGAGCAGAGGTGTCACCATTTATTCTGTGAAATAAGGCAATTTTTTTCCGTGTAGGAGCTGTGAAAATAGTTATTATTTGCCATGAAAAAATTACAGCCCTAGTCATGACTGATCCATGTTAATCATCAAATGTTACCATATGATCATCAAGGCAGATCGTGATTTAAGATCATCATCTAGATCATGATTTAATCATCATGCATGTATCTTATTTTTGTAAGCTTAAATCAGCTTGATGGTTTTTGATGATCTGTAGATGGTCAAGAGATTATCACTGAAGATCGTTGATGATTATATTAGTTCTGTATTATACAATTATAAGTCACATTAGTAATACTTAACACAGTTTTGTTACCAATAATGAAAATTTTAATGTCAGCCATCAGTAGAAATACATTATAATCTAAATCATCTGAAGTTAAGTTGTGACCCCTTTAGGAAAAGCACATGAGATGTTAGGTATAGTATGTACATTTGCAAAATAATTTGTATATTCATGCAAATTTCAAAAGCACAGTTTATGGACTTATACAGCGGTAATTTCTATTGTTAAAATATTTTTGCCTTGAGAGTATTAGTTTGCTGACTGTTAGGGAAAGGTTCTGAGTGCAAACCAGGTACTTGTAGGAACTCACCACAACCCTAAACAGAACCACCGAATGGAGCTGTATAAACTAATCTGAGCCTTTATAACACTAGTAAGATGTGAGGAATCAAACTAAGTATGATGAAAGCAGTGTGTTTGTGTAGAAGATGTGTCATAACTAATGATTCCAATGAACATGTCTACTTAGAAGGCAAGAAGAATTCCGTGAGTATAGAAAAAAGATGGTATCCTGTGATGCCGGTGATCATTGACAGGCAGTCTCAGACAGGGCAACACAATCGCGGTGACTGTGGATGGGGCAATTGAGGGAGCTGGGCAACTAGATGGTGGGGGGTGGGTGAAATAGCTACCAGATGTTACTATATGTCTACATGTGGGGGGAGAGCGAGTATGCTGAGCGTGGGCTGTGAGGGGACAGAGGAGTTGTAGGGGTTGGTGCTGCAGTGGGCTGTGTCATGGCATTGGGGGGGTTGGTCTGTGGCTGGAGCAGTGAGGTACCAGGTTTGGGTCCAGGCGCAGGTGCCTTTTGTTGTGCCTGGACCAAATTTATTTTTCTTTGACTTGCACCCCAAGCATGCACCACCCTGGAGTTGAAAATCTTTAAGTGGGGAGGTGCGGGGGGTGTAGCCTCCCGCATAAACAATAAAAATCTATGTCCTCGGCACCATGTTGCTGTGTGCTGGGGAGTCCATCACCGAAAAAAACTTTCGGTGATGTGACTTTGCTGTAATGGCAATCACCATTATCACATAAAACCAAAAAGATACATCTTCTTTCCATTTATTGTATCAATCTTGACCATGGCCAGTCATGAAAAATCATGACAATATGAGTTCATCACATTGTGGTTTTTGATTGTCGGCCATTTAACATTCATGTTTAGTCATTGTTAGTCATGATCTCAATGACAGTTTTTGAAGTTTGAACATGATCTTTGAGCAAGATTGATAATAATCAGTCATGATACCTCATTATGACATCATCATCTTTTTGGCTGGATTAGAAGCCCTGGCATGGGAAGCCACAGATTTGCCTGCACTGAAATATTTAAACAATAAATGGATGTACCATACTTACAGACAATTGACTAATGTCAAAATGTCATACTTACAGACAATGGACTAATGTCAAAACAAATTGACTGGCCCCCATTGACTCCCTCCAAGATGTGGACCAGGCAATAGAATACTTTATCTCCACATTCAATGAAGCCTGTGATATTCACTGTCCTATAAGAAAATTCAAACTAAAGGGCACAGACTGTTCTTGGATCACCCTGTTTCTACTCAGCCTCATGGCCACCAGGCATCATGTGTGACAGTGAGTTTGTGCCAGCAGAAAATAAGCTGATATCCAACAATACAAAATGACCAGAAACACCTGTACTCAAGTGGTACATCACACCAAAATTTTCCACTTCAAGGATGTCGTCACACGCTCCTCGGGGGGATGGTAGAACATTCTGAGACAACCTAAAAGACCTTATGGCTGAAACCAGCAAAACCTCACTTTCCATACTAGCAGTCAACAGTGAAATCACCGGGGATCCCAAAATAATTGCAGATATATTCAACATTGCCTTCTCTGACCTCAGTAGCATACTCCCCCTGACTTCTATGATGTAACTGAGAGCAGTACTGAAGCAAGCAGAGCTGCCCCCCCCCGACTCCTTCCACCTTCTATTTCAAGAAAATCTCCATGGTTGAAGCCATAAAATATCTACAATGGTGCTAGGCAAATCAAGGTATAGCAGTGACTCCCTAATTCTCAAACTAATTTGTCTTACCTTGGATGAAGTACTATCCCCTCTGAATAAACTACTGAACTTATCCCTATGTCTTGCACAATTTCCTTAGAGATGGAAAGTTGCTGTGGTCACACCAGTCCACAAAAGCGGTGATTGTGCCATCCATACTAACTATCATCCCATATCAATCCTATCCCCCCTTTCCAAAGCCCTGGAGCACATTGTTTCTGACCAATCGGTTGATTATCTGGAGAAGTATCAGATCCAATGTCCATAACAACATGGTTTCTGAAAGGCAAACAGTACCACCAGAGCATTACACAAGTACTCTGGCTTCATTCATGGTGTTCAAGACCAGAGTCAGCTAGTGGGGACGATATACATTAACCTCACTAAAGCCTTTGACACAGTCAATGACACCATACTGCTCAACAAACTCTCCACCACTGGGATCTCAACTGAAGCTGTGGCGTGGTTCAAATGTTACCTCAGCAACAGATCCCAGTAGGTCAAAATTAATAGAATCCTCTCAAGCAGCAGACAAGTGCACACAGATGTTCCACAAGGCTCGATCTTATGCCCATTATTCTTTAGTCTTTTCCTTAAATACCTTCCCCATGTCAGCACAGATAATATATTCCTCTGCATGGATGATGCCATCATCTTCACCAGTAAGCCTGATCCGACCTTCTGGAAACATAACTTCAGCAAAACTTCTTGGCTGTGAAGGCCTGGTTCTTAGATTACAGACTTCTGATGAACTGTAAAAAGATGAAGGTTATGTTATTTGCTAACCCCCACAACAAGCACAAAGCACATCAATTAACTATTCAGAACAGCCATAATACCCTGCTAGAACAAGTGAACCCATTTAAATATCTTGAGGTAACCTGCAACAGCTCCCTATCCTTTGCCAACCATGTGGACCATGTTGTAAAGGCAGTTAACACTAGAACTGGCTCCCACATAGACACAGACATTGAATGACCTCAGATGTGCTTCGGCTCGCAGTGAACAGCTCAAATATCTCTATTATCGACTATGGGTTAGTGGTGTATGGTGCTGCATCTAACACAACTCTTAATAGGATCAACACAGCACTAATAAATCCTGTAGGCTAATAACTGGAGCACACAGATTCACTCATACCTGTGACTTACATGTGCAGACAAACTGACTTTACCTGAAGGGCAGGGTGAAATATCAGGTCTGTCTCCTAGGGAAGAAAACCTGCCTAGGCTTAACCCCTCTAGCGACCCAGAACCTCCTTAATCTAGTGACAAATCTGCATTCGACACGAGGTATGGCCAAACAGTCTCATCAAGTCCCTTTCTGTTGGCTAAATGACATCCCCTATGACATTATGACTGAACCTAAGCTTGGACATTTAAAGAGAAAACTCTGCCATCACCTTACCACACTTTGCAGCTGTGACTGCCACTCTAATTAGCCTTACTTCCCAGCCTCCCTCCAACACCATTCATCCTGCCAGCCCCACCTTCCCATCCCCACTCTATACCCCCATACCTCCATCCTGCCTCCATACCCTACTTACTCCCTCTTTCACATACCCTGCAACCTGACAAGGTCAATTTTGGCTGATTCTTTATTGTCTGTCATAATGTGCATAATCTACTCACTCTTTGTTAGACACTCTTTTGTACCATACTTTTTGTACTATTGTCTGAATGATGTGTCCTCTGATGTGGAACCTTTGTAAACAAACTATTAGCTCAAAGATATTGTAAATAATGAATTAAATAAATAAATAGTGTGAAAAGGAGGATATGGACCACACAGATGTACCCACAGTGGGTACTCCTTTGGAAAAGCCTATGTCTTACACCAGTCAAGAGGCAAGAGGCAAGGGGCCTGCATTCAGTGTCACAGATTGTTGATGCTGGCATGGATAAATCAACTATGTGGACATCATCTATGGAATGGCCCCTACCTCATCCCTTTCCAAACTTGACATACTACTCAGCTCTTTCTGTCGTTTTGCCACTGCCTCTCCCCCACTTACTCATCACTGTCTCCTCTACACCACCCTTTCCCTGGCCCCACTCTCACACAGGAGAACTGTCCACAGTGCCTCCCTCATAGCTAAGTATTGGCTAGGCTCCCTACGCCCCCACCTCACTTCCCGCCTTTCACCAGCCAGTTCCCTCAACTACTCCCTCAACCATAGGGACACACGCACTTTCCACCTCTCACTCCCCCACAATGCTGCCAGCAAAGCTGCCTTTTCATAAAATCTTCTCCTCCTATGGAACAGTCTTCCACCTTACCTTCACCAGGCCTCATCCCTTTCAGCCGTTAAACATCTCCTTAGGCTCCTCCCCCACTCCTCCCTGCCTCAAATGCTCCATTGAGTCCCCCCATTTGGGCCCAACTCTCAGAGGCAGCTATGGCCATTACTGTACCACAGGTCTCAAAGTAAATTATTACCTCTCTATCGTATATTTCAAGGACTTGCTTTACCATACTGCAATCGTTTAAAGCCTGCGCTGTTTTTCTGATGAAGTACTTACTGCCTGTATTCTGTAATTATTATTTGTACTTTTTTCTGATATTGCTCATACTGCCTGTATTCCTAAATACTTTTCTACCTCTTGTATAACTCAGTGTACTCTTGTACCCGGGTCACACCTGGAAACGAGCCTAGGCTCAGTGTGCCTTTCCTGGTAACCAAATTTTAAATAAATAAATAATATATATATAAATGCAGTGAGAATTTGGCCTGGAAAACTCCGACAATTTTCATTTTTTAGAATTAAGGTCCTATTTCAATGAATCAGAAATCAAACAATCCCTTATGAGAGCAGCCCTAATAAGGATGTATTTCACACAAGGGGAAAGTAAACAACTAATTTCTAGGCTCTATTCAGAGCTAAATAAGAATATAGATAAGCAGCACATAGAACACTTACAACATAAATGGGAGAGGGAGACAGGTGTTCCTCTGACACCAAAAAAGAGGACAAAGATTTGGCAAGCAACCCACAAGAAAACCACCTCTGGTAGTTGGAGTAAATTTAGGTGGAAATTTCATAACAGATACTTCTTGACACCAGCTAGGAAAAAGCATATAGGTACTAGCCACACAGATCTATGTTCTAGGGGTTGAAGGGAGAGAGGGACACCTCAGCACATTTACTGGAGGTGTAGAGAGTTCAGAGCATTCTGTTCTGACAGACAGACTCAAATTAAGTCAGCTTTAGATATGACTCAGAAGCTAAATAGCTTCCACTTAGTATGTGGAATATACTCTAATGACCTGAAAAGTAATGCAAAAGAATACATATTTAATAGACTTACGGTAGCCATAGTAAAAGCAATAACACAAGATGGATGACTGACTTGGTTCCATCTATTGATAACTGGTTAAAAAAACTAAAACAATTTGAACTATGGAAGAAATTACAGGCAGACTGCAACTTCCATTGCAGCTCTTTAATACAAGATGGCAACCCTTCACTCATATTCTAAAGGACGTCAAGGGTACTTCCATCCTAGAACAACTGACATATTAATAAGGCAGTGTGTAGCAGGAAACCACACACAGGAAACCGAGTGGACCCACAGCATAAAAATCAGTTACTCACATAAGAAGCTGGTCTCTGACATTCCTCTCCCTATAAAGGCATGGCAGTCATATGTTCTTTCACTGGTACAGCTTTATTAATAAATAGCAAAAAAGGTCAAAAAACACACGCCCACATGTATACCCACCAAGAACTCTGATATTTCAAGCCACCTTGGCACTTTTTCAAGTGTGCAAGGAATATATAGGCCCAATTTGATCACCTGGTTACCAATATGTCACATGATACATTTGAATCCTTAACTAACAGTAAAATTGCAACACTGTTACAAACTAAAAAAAATATATACATAAAAGAACACCCTATTATCTTAATTAGTTGGCAACAGACACATATCAAAAATAGATGAAAAAATGAAAAAAGGAAGGTGGGGATAGGGAGAGGAGGGAGAAAAAAAGGTGGATACAGGACAAAAAAGCTGTGAATAAGAGGCCATATAATATATATGCCATCTGATGAAATATTACAATACATAGTTTTTTATGATGTTCTTAGAAAAAGTGATTGTCATTCTCTTAATCATTTTCATTTCAGCCTGACATTTTATTGCATTTTAAAACTTTTTTAAGACATCAAATACGGCCTGAGTTGGAAGCTTTCATTTAGGCCTGGGTTATGTGCCCCCAGTGTGTACTGCCAAAATGTTTCACGCTTCAGCAATAGTTTGTCTAGGTTATTCCCCCTTGATCCCAATGTTACTTTCTCCAGTACTGTAAATTTCAATTTATGTTCAGGTCCCTCCCTCTTAATTTGCATAGCTAAAGCATTTGTCTGGTTTCTCTCCAAGTGCCTGTTATTTATGTCACTAAGATGTTCTCCTATGTGTTGTTTAAAACCTCTCAAAGTTTTTCCTATATAAAACCTACCACAATTGCACTCAGCCATATATACTACCGACTCTGTGCTACAAGTTATGAATTGTTTGATTTCAAACGGTTTGCTGAAGTTAATGCTCAAAAAATGGTTCTTTTTATTTACATAAAAACAACAATTACAATTGTCACAGAGGAAACACCCACTGGGGAAGCTGTTGTTCTCTGGTTAGGATTATGTTTATAATAGCTATGTACTAAAGTACCTAAATTACTGCCTCTCCTGTAGACCATTTGAGGGTTTGGGGTAAGTAAATTTTGTCCAGTCTTTTTTAGCACAATGAATGTGACAATGTCTCTCCAAGATTTTCTTCACAACATCTGCTTGTGGGGAGAATGTTGTAATAAAGTTATGGTCAAATTCTCTATTATCATGGGTAGTACTGTCAATCATTCATCTCAAATTGTCTTTCCATATTTCTGACTCTAGCTTCTCCTTTGGAAACTGCAGCCTGATTATATCACCTCTGTTTAAATTTTTCTCCCAGCTGAAATGTCTTTCTTTCAAAATCACATTCCAAGGGCTCACCTTTGCAACCCACATTGACAACACTGCAAAAACAGTGAACCAATGCCTTGGAATACTATTCCGTAACTGTCAATTTCTAAATCAAGCGGCACTGAGAATAGCTATACAGAGTTCCATAATCTCAATCATTGACTATGGCCTTATTATTTATGGCTCAGCTACCTCCACTGCTCTAAGGCGTATCTCAATTACTCTAAATAAGGCCTGCCGGCTCCTCACGGGGGTTCAAAGACTGACCTCACGTGTGATCTGTACTATGAATCAGGCTGGTTGAACCTATCAAATCATCTTATCTATCTCACCTGCACAATGGCAAAAAATCTATCTTGGGACTGACTCCATTATGTATTCAAAACCTACTCCGACTGAATCCTGGCTCCGACCCTCCACCAGATCTGAGCGCCAACCTTTCCTGGTTCGAGATGCTGGACTGCACAGGACAAAGATCTTTTCGCATACAGGGCCCGATACGGTTCAGTCGCTTAGTCCACCTACTCTATCCTCAACCTCACTTGAAGCTTTCAAATCCATGCTCTATGCCCACCTCACCACCACTAGCAACTGTGATTGCGCTAGATAAAGACTACTACTCCTCATGTCCATCCTCACATCTGAGGCCTCTTCCTCCCTGACTAATGAACCCTCTGGTACCTCTACTACTTCCTGTCTCCCACCCAAACTCACTCCCCCCCTTTTTTCCTGTCCCCTCTCACTTACTCTCCCGCTCACCACCTTTTCCTCCTCTCTAGCCTCCTTTTGGTGCCTAATGATCACCCTCTCCCTGGAAGTTTCCTTAACCTCAAAATTGTCTACTCGCTTGAACCTGTTATAGCTTGTTTTTCTATGAAACTTAAAAACGTTACTGCCTTAAACTGTTAATAGCAAATTTATGATGTAACTTTCCTGTCTGGTTTTACCTGTAATGTGTATCGTGCTTTGTTAAATGTTCTTTGTGACGTGAAACCTTTGTAAAAGAGCCCTGGCTCAAAGGTATTAATTCCTAGACTAATAAACTAAACTAAACTAAGGAACAATTTCTCTTAACCCTTACATATTGGCCAATTGAAATGTTTTCTGCTTGGGGACGTGGGTGACAGCTGGTAAAATGTAATACTGAGTTTCTATATGTTAGCTTCCTGAATAAATCTGTCTGTAGTTTGCAATTCCCATCTACATACAGTAGATATGCAAATCCACAAAAAATTGATTTCTTCTACATTGCATGTAACTGAAAATTTGAGATTAGAATTGCTCTCATGAAAATAGTCCACAAACTCAGTTAATTCCTGCTCTTTCCCCTTCCAGATCCTGAATATATCATCAATATAACATTTGTACATATGTATGTACTCATAGAAAGGGCTAATGAGGTCTGCAAAAATAACATTTTATTTCCATGTGCCCATGTAAATGTTAACATAACAGGGGATAAACAAGGCCACATTGATGTCTTTTTTATTTGTTTGTTATATCTACCCATAAAGGTGAAACAATTGGATTTAATCACCTTTTCTCTAAGTGTTGTAGTCAATCCTATAACATCAGAATACAACTGTGTCCTAGTGTGCAGTGCTTCTTCCAAAGCTGTTAATCCTCCCTCATGTGGGACATTTGTATATAGCATCTGCACATCCATGGTCACCAGCTTCCACACAGGGATACCAATCTGTCATTCAATAATTCCAACATACATGAAGTATCTTTCACATCTGATGGAAAGGCCATAGCTGCTTGTTGTATATGGGAGTCCACAAATTGGGCCAGTGGATCAGTGAGACAGCCAATACCCTATACAATTAGCCGACCTGGGGATTTTTGTTATTTTGGCAGACAATACATTCTTGCCCTAAAGGGATACTCCACTCTCAAGTACTCATAATTCTCCTGTGAAATTAAGCCATCTGTTAATGCCTCATACAAATAGCAATCAGTGACTTTTTTAAAGTCCATAGTTGGATCGGTAGACATTTCATGGTAAAACTCTCTGTTGGTCAGCTGTCTTAACACCTCGTTTTCATAGGTGTCCTTATCCATTACAACAATAGAACCACCTTTGTCCACTGGCTTTTTATAATGTTTGCATTTTCTTGAAGTGATTGAATTACCAGCTTTTTCATCTCTCTCTTGCAGTTGTGAAACCTCGGATTAGGAATATTTTTTCATAACATATGGATATCATTCTCACACAAACACTCGAAAATTGTTACTGCTGGTGGTTGTGTAGGTATGTATGTAAACGTTTTTCTGAATATTCTAAGCCTGGAGTCACCCGGACTAGATTAATTTCTGTCCCTCTTATCACTTTCAATACCATTATTCTGTTTATTGCACATAGCCTTAAGTGAAATGTTATGAGTGAATCTATGCAGATCTACTACAACATCAAATTCTTTAATGCAGTTAGTAGGGAAAAAGATGAGTCCCTTTTGCAGCAATTGTAATTCAGTGTTAGGTAAGTGATAGGAACTAATGTTTACCACATTAAGTATCTCAGATTCTTAGTGAGAGATAGCTTCATGATGGTTCACTGCCTCCTGCCTCTGTAGGGTTGTCTCTGTGTTCTGCCTCCATTTGTTTGCCACTCGCCTCCCACTCAAGCTCGTTTACTGTATGGTCACTGCTGCTGTTGGAACTTGATTATTCTGGGACTCCTCTGTGGTATTTGCCCATAATGATCCTGTGCCTGTTGAACATACGGAGCTGCAGTAGGTTGGAATGGGAGCTGCTGATCCTCTTTGTTGAATAAAACACATAAGTCATTGGTGTTATCTTCATTCTCACTCCCCAATGTGCAGCTGTTTCTGCTGTAGGTCAAACATCCCATGTCAGTTTGCTATACGTGCAGATCCTGGAGAGCTGTTGTTACACAGAATTGATCAAGGTTGCTCTCTTTTTTCCAGCTTCAGTTGAAAGTCCATCCTAACTCATAATCCTGCTTATCATGAAGGAACTTTTCCTCCTTTGTTTTTTTTTTATTCTCTCATTGTGGAATGTGATAGTTTCTGCTAATTGAATGCAATAGTTTCCATATCCTGCTGAAGCTGCAAACTGATTGGCTACAGCTACTTTTTGAATTAGATAATCCTTCACTTGTGTTTCTAAATTTCAAAAAAAAAAAATCTAAATTCTCAATTTCAATCCTTCACTTGTTGTTCTATCTCCTTAGCATCCTCCAATATCAATTTAATGAATCCAGATAAGGAAGTTAGTAAGAAATCCTTCCATTTATTCATGCATGTGTCTCTATCAAGTCCAAAGGTAGGGAACTTTGTAATCAGTAAACACCTTGGAATGCGACCCACTGGTACATCTTTATTAATAAATAGAAAAACAGTTTTTTAACCTTTTTTGCTATTTATTAATAAAGCTGTACCAGTGGCAGAACATATGACTTCCATGGCTTTATGTGGAGACAAGTGTCAGAGACCAGCTTCTTATATACTATACTAATAATGTACACTGGTTCAATAAGTTTGTCCTATAATTGCAATGAGTTGGTGCATCACTTGTTCCATACCTTGACAGTTTTGTGTGTTACAACTTCATCCCACTTCTAGGGGACCTTTATTTATGGTCTGAGTATTTTGATCAGTTACACAAATTGAGACTTCTGGTAGTAAGAGTCATTAAGCCTGTAAGCAACAATACTAACACAGAGGTGATTAGAATCATTGTAATTTGTATTGTAGGCTGCATATTTTTTGTTTCTTAATTGTATTATGATATATGATGGCTTTGGTAGAAGTGTCAAGTCTCTGTATCATAGGTATCATAGGTATGATCAAAACTTATTCAGACTTGCATCCATTATGCTTGCATGGTTTATTACATGTGCCCTTTATCTCTAAAAAAATTATCTAGGTTGTTTTTAAAGACATTCGTTGATGAACTCCCTATTATTTCTAAGGATAATTCATTCCAGATAGGCAAAACCCACTGACTGTACCAATTATATCTTCTAACTAGGTTACATTTATTTGCCTTAAGCTGCAATGGATGTGCCCGAGTGTTATACGACTGATCTTTTAATTCCAGGCCCAAGTTCTCCTATAAATCATTGTCTGTTAATGCCTTGTAAAGCAGCCACAAATTCCCTCAAGTTCTCCTATATTCAAGGGAATACATGTCCAACTATTTTAACCTAGTGCATAATCAATCCCATTTAAACCTTTGATGGTTCTGGTTGCTCTTCTTTTTTCCTCTCAATTTTGTCGATCTCACCTTTTTTCTAAGGTGACCAGACTTGAGCACAAAACTCCGATGTATGATTATATAGAAGGGATATGCAATCAGAGAGATTATTATTAAATCCATAAACCTTAAGACATTCAAAGAGGAAGGGTCATTCGATGGAATTGAAAGCTTTGCTTATATCTAATGAGAAAGCTATAGCTTTAGTCATATTATGCATTTAAGCCCAGATAGTTGATAGATGTCTTCTAATATTATGTGACCCCCACTTCCCAAAGAGAAATCAAACTTATTTACCAATGAGAGAGCTTAGTAATGGGGAAATCCTATTTAGCAATTTTTTTAGACTGCTCCCCCCCCAGTGGCCCACATTCCAGTGACACTCCAGCCCCATACCCTGATATCCACCAGCACCAGATGTGACCCCCAGGGCTTATACCCCATCAGGGTCAGCAAGGGGAGTGCTCACCCCCACTTCAGTGTGAATCTGGTACACTGGTCTGACTGACCAAGGTTGGGACTTGTGAATGCTGCCATAATCCAGCTGCCAGCATTTTCCTTTTTCTCCCCTGCAGAAGGGGTAATGTAAGCACTCCAGTGCTGGTGCTATGCACACTCCTGCATGCTGCACATCCAGAGTCTGCCACGTCTCTGCTCCTCTTTCATCAGCATCAGTGTCCCAGCCCCTAGCTTCTGCTAGTGGCCAGACTAACACTGACTGCTGCAACCCCCCTCCCCAGAGGAGGAGAGCTGTCCTGGGGATGCTCAATCCTCCTCCTCCCCAGCTGATCCAGGTGACCCACTTGCACCATGAACATGGGTCGCTGGCGTGGAGTGAGATGTGGCATCTGGTGCCTCAACCCTCAGTGCTACTGGGCCGGCTTATTTGACTAGTTTTTTTGCTAAAATTTTATAATCACTATTCAGAAGTGACATAGTTCTATAATTTACACAATAATTATCATCTTTTTTTTATGAATTAAAGTAATATTAGCATCATTCATAGAAAGAGGAAGAATTTGGTTAACAGATGCTTTGGCAAAAGGTGTTTAACAAGTGGTCAATGATTATGGTGGTGAGTAATTAATATATTTTATTAGGAAGGCCATCAGGACCAAGAGTGCTTCCAGTTGGTAATTTGATTATAATGGATTCCAACTCTTGTTTAGTAATGAGCTTGTCAAGAGTTGTGCATACTTCTTCAGAAATTTGAGGGAGGTTAAGCTTGAATAAATATTGTGAGATTTCAAGAGAAGGGGAAACAGAATTTGAAGAGTAAAAACTTTTGGAAAAATATTTTAAAAAACTTAAATTTCTTCATTTGTAACATTCATTGAGCCTTAGGATTCTTTTATGCCTGTGATGACATTTACTCTCTGCCTCTGTTTAAGTCAGTTAGCTAGCAATTTCCCCTTTTTCTCACCAGAATCCCAGTATCTCTGCTTAATTCTAAATAAGGCATATTCCACTTTTTCATTATACATAGGAACACAGGAACATAGTAATGTGTTGCCAGGCCCATCTAGTCTGCCCAGTTTGCCTAGATATTCACTAGGCCTTTCCTGTAGTCCTCCTCCCCCCATGTCAACAGCCCCCTGTGCTTATCCCATGCCCTCTTGAACACTCTTGCTGTCCTCTCCCCACCACTTCCCTTGGTAGCCCATTCCAGTTGTCCATAGTATTATAGATATATTTAATTCATACTTCAACAAAGTGATTTGATATAGGAGATTTAAATTTGGGGATGTACATTCCATATGTCTTCTAGTTTAATTAATGCGACTTCTTTTTCTGATAGCAATTTACATTCTTCTTTCCTTTTCCTAGCAGATAGTCTTATAATTAGGCCCCTAATAACTGTCTTAATGGCTTCCTGTACATTACTATGGCTAACCTATCCAGTTAGGTTGATGTCAAAATAATGTTAGCCACTTGCTTATGCCTTGAGACAAGGAAATGATCTTTTAAGAGAGATACATTACATTTCCAGTGTTTCCCAGTTGGGGTATCTGGATGTATATCCAGAGTGAGTTTATATAGGGCATGGTATGATAGCTTGAAATTGTCAATAAAATTGGAGATACTACTAGAACATAGATTAGAGGAGATAAAAATATAATCAATTCTACTATATGAGTGATTGCATGATGAATGGAAAGTATAGCCTCTGTCTTTATGGTGAACTAGTCTCTAAGTATTCATTAAGTTGAGGCTTTTTACAATTAGATTCAAGACAGATGTGCTACTATCAGCAAAAAAATAGAGATTCTGAGTGGTTATATCCAAATATGAATCATTAACACCATTAAAACACCACATACTATTATTTAATACACAGAAAGAAGTTCAGTTTTAGTAAGTATAGCTGTACAAATTGAGTTTGAGATGAGTGAGGGTCAGAGATGTTTAAAAAAATCAAATCTTTCACAATTAATGGAACCTAATAGAAGCTGCCATCTACCAACTTCATCAGGCAAGTGAATACTTTTTGTGAAATTTAGACCTTTCTTAGTTGTGATTATTGATCCTCTCTGTTTGGAGATATAGCAACTATAGAATACATTTTCTACCCAGTCTCCTTGTCATTTTTCAGCTTCTGATGGCACAAGATGGGTTTCTTTTAGCATGGCAAAGTACATTTTAAGAGTTTTGAGACAGGATAATATTCATTTCCTTTTGAGAAGGAAACCAAAATCTTTAACATTTCATGTAACAATATTCATGGGTGTCATATGGAGAAAGGTTTTGATATAATCAGGGTAAGCTTTTAGAAAAAAAATATAACAAAGCTTAAGCCACTTATAAAGTTTTAAAAATAAGCATCAGAAGATTGCCTAGAAGCAATGTTTAAATAATTGACAATAGCTGGCAATATCTGAGAGCCTTTTAAATTATGTTGCAACCTTCGACCAACAGTTAACACTAATAGACTTTGAAAAATTATACAATAAAAATTGTATGAACATCAGTCCAATTACCATGAAAGTAGATAACCTCAGCGGCAGTAAGATAGTATCCATTTCCACCACAGATTATGCAAGGAACTCCAATATTTCAAATAAATAAATAAACAGACAAACAAAAAAAAACATTTAGGAAGAATTAATAAATTGAACAAGGCAGGTAGAGAGGGGGTACAGTTGAAGTAAGGTGGAGGAAGAAGGTGATGAGGCTGAAGAGGAAATTAGAAGTCAGTAATAATTTATTGACAATGATGTAAGGCTAAAGAGGAATTTACATTGGTCATTCATATAACTTAGAGTATTCCATTGTGTGGTCTCAGAAAGCTATGTCTAATAAGACATCCTTTCTGGGGCAATATGAATGACCATTGGCATTTTCCATGTAGCTTTTATATATGAAAAGGGCCAGGAAAGCCATCGGTTAGCCTAATTCCCTATTTGTGCTTTATGTCGATCAATTTACATATGGACAGTGGATGACTGTTGAAAGCCACCCCCCTGAGAAGGCAGTTCTAACCTGATGCAGTCCACTACATTAGTTCAGAAAATCTCAGAGCTAAGCAAGATATCCGAAATTACTAATTATATGCAAGGGGGTGGGCAGGATATGAATTATGTGTATAGAGATGGGGAAGAGAAAACAAACGGACAAAAAAAAAAACAAAGGTAATTTCTGGAGCTTGATGAAGGATACAATTATTCATTCATTTCCAATTGCTATCAGAACTTTGGTAAATAGGCAGAAGAGAATGCTGATCAAATTCCCAATTTGGAGTCATAAAAATGTCATTTAATAACTATAAAGTTTAAATAAGGGATTATTAAGTTCTATAAGTTCATTGTTTAAAGCTATTTGTCAGATAATGGATAGAATAATGACTAATTGTAACTGTTTCAAAGATAAATTCTTTAGAGGTTAGCAGAACAACTTACTTAAATACATGACATAATATGTAAAGAAAAACACTGGGCCCAGTTCTCAAATAGCCCTTAGATCACTACAAATTTTGGCAATCTGGATTGCAGTGGACTCCGGGTTCATCAGGGACCCTGTGCCCATTTCTGTTAAAACAGTGGTCTCTGCACCAAAAACACAGGAGTTGCCACACCCACAGGCTAGCACCTAACAATAGGTGCACCTGTGGGAATTGATGCAAGGAGCCACCCCCCTCCAGGTACAACACTAGAGGGGCCAGGATGGTGGGGGGTGAAACAAATTTGCAAGGAGGAGTCCAGGTGTAGAAGGGGCATGGAGGTTGCCATAGGCAGATGGTGGGTGTGTGAGGGAGTTGGGTTGGGCCCCTTTGGGGATGCTGTTTATATAACTATTATGCTAATGGGATGCTACCATGGTGGGTGGTCCAGGGACAAACAGTGCCAGAGGCTGGGGCTGCTGCCAGGGCTGTGCTCACCTTGGGCCATGGCACTGTTTGTCCCTAGACCCCCCCACAGGACCATCCAGTGTGCTTTATGGTCATGTAAATGGCACCCCCACCAGCTGCCACATCACTCCCTGGCATGCCCACCATCATTCCAACAGTCTTAAGGCAATCCTGTTCCCCTTCAGCACCTGGACGCAATGTTAAGCGACACCACCTTGTTTGACACTGGCACAAGAGGCTTAGATCACCTCCTAGCTGGTCTATTTCATGCCCCTTACTGCACCCACAGTGGGTCTTCCAGAATACCAATAAAAGAAATATTGTAGCCCAGCTGTGGTACAAGAACGCTTGTGACCTGGAGCATCTGCTTGAGTGATGCAACCATGGCACAAGGGTCTTTGGCTCAGCTGCTTCAGGAGTTGATGCAGCTGCATTACAAAATCCTGACTGACACAAGTTGTGATGCAGGTCACCTCTTGCATCACAGTCATTAGATGTAAGTCCCTTGTATCGATCGACCTCATTTGAGACTCGGGCCCACTGTCTCTAAAAGAAAATATCTTGTCACTTGTATATTAAATTAAATTGATCAGGTACTAACCTGGCCTTGTAGAGTGGTTGTAGTGCTTGGCAGTATCCACAGAAATTGGGGCAGTAATGATGTCATCAATTTCCTGGGAGGAACCAGTTGAATCTAAAGATTTCCTGCTTCCTGCATTGCAGCTCCGGGCCTGTGTTTTAGAAGCTGGTTCTTCAGTGAAACTAAACAGCATTTTAGTTTTACTTCTAGTTATGCTGCAACATTTTCATGTAATGAAGTGCCATTTCGCATCAAGGTAGGATCTTTGTGGTTTAGGGGCTGAGTTTGTTTTGTTGTACTTGAATTTGGGGTTGATAGAACATTGTCCCTTTGTGATTGTAGCCTGGATGTCAGCGTTAGACTTAGATGGGTGATCAGTCATAGACAGGGTCACCTCTTCACAGATTTGAGATCTGATAGGGTTTGAATTAGTATTGTGACTCTGGATATGTGGCCAACTATGCTGAACAAATTCTCCGGTTTTGGAACTATCCACTAAAGAATGTGTTCTTCTGTTAAGTGAGATGAAAAAAGTATAAATATTTTTAAAATAGCATGACACTCGTTGTTTTTGTAGGGCAAATCTAACATTGTCAGACTCCCTGCATCGTTTTAGAATTTCAAAGGAAAAATACTGAAATAGGAAAGTCTTGTGGCCATTCCATTGTAAATTCTATTGCAGTCTTTCTAATTTCAAAATGTGTTCCTTAACAGACATTTTCAAAAAAGTGTATCAGGATAAGTCTATGGGGTTTCATTTGTCTTAGGTTTGGATACCAGGGACCTGTGCGCTTCTTAATTTCTAGAGGGGCAGGCCAGTTATAATTTAATACATTTGGTAGCAAATTTTGAAGAAAAGAAATAATGTCATTGCCTTCAGCATTTTCAGGGACCCCAGCAGCCATAAGTTATTATGATGACCCCTATTCTCATGGTCCTCTATTTTATTACATAGTTTACTAATTTGTTCTTTAAAGAAATCTGCGGACTCTCCAAGATGTAAAATAATATCTCTGTGTGTCCAATCCTGTTTTCGGCTTTGTCAAGTCTGACAGACATAACTGAGTTAGCTGATTAGATTTCATTATCAGTATGTATGAGGGAATATTTAGCATTCTGAATATTAATCAGTATTGACAGGATTGTAGATAGATCACTATTCAGGGTAGAAGCAAGAGGGGTGTGTTTAGTGGTAATAGGTACAGTCCCTTCCTTCCCCATTAGTACTCTTGACTTTCTCTAGTGTCTGTGATAAAGGCATTTCTATTTAGTGTAGTTCTGGCAGACTTTGTGAAATAGATATTTAAATTCAGACAGTGTATGTTTGTATTAGGGTACTGTAGGGTTTAAAACAACTAGCTAAAGACAGTATTGCTGGCCCCTTATTTTAATGACAATCGGTTTAAACCTCTAAGTTTCTGTTTGTGTCCACAGCATTCAGTTGCAAATTCCAGCTGGTGCCAGTTTTAAACAGCCATTCTAAAGGAAGAATACAAAGTCAGTAATAACTTAAAAAGAGGACAGTCAATTTCCTCTAAACCTGTTAGCAAGATTATAATTTCTTATACCAGGATAAATCACTTTTGTAAGATGACAATAAGTGTAACTTGAGCCTTTCCAAATGTTATTTCAATGGTGGTTCAGTTATGATTCCAGGCTGTCATCAGTGCAGACATGCTCCATTTAAATTGGAAATTGTACTTGTTTCAAAAACAAAGATTCAACTGTTGATTCATCAAAATACTTGCTGTGTCAACAGACTGTCATATCCAACATCTGCTGTTTTTTTTTTCCTGTTTATCAGCAAGATTTTTCTTTTCCGTTTAGTTTAAGAGTATTTTTCTTTTTCAACAGTGGTTCTGTCTTGCATTTGGAATGCAGAGAGGATAATGGCCATGTATGAAGTAAATCTTTAAACAGCTTTAAAATAAAAAATCAACAGTATATCTTTTAAAAATTTGCTCCGATGGTAGACACACTTCTGATGCAGACTAGTCCTATTATTATGAGTTGTCATTGATTTTTTACCAAAGTGTGTAACAGATTTTGCACAGTGCTCGTTCAGTTACGGATTCAAGTTGCCATTAGTTTGGGCACGCACTAGCTCTCCTGAAAGAAAGCTTTTATAAAGAATTCATTAAATCTTATAAACAGATTTTCTGCATTTTCAACATGCAGAAAAAAGGGGTAGCCTCTACCAAGAGGTCAAACTGGTTTATGACTAAGCAGAATGTTGGTTCTGGTTCAAATACACTGAATTTTGTAACCCCTTATACCATCCAGGCTAGATATATAAAGAATATCCTACATTATAATTGGGGGATACTACAAACAGAAAGCACATGTCACACAACCACAAAGGATCGTTTTCTGGAAAGCTGCTAAACATGGGAATCACCTCACACAAAGTTTGCAACCATTTCAATACAAACACACATGGCTACTACCACCTCCTAGTGCTTGCTACCAGTGCGACCTGTGCAGGTACTGTGAGGCTATCATGGCTTTTAATTCATTTGTGTACCCTAGTAACAGGAACTGTGACACCACTACTTATGTTGTGAACATGGACAGCTGTAGTTGTGGGTGTTGTTACATCCACAAAACCAAAAGGACATTTAAAGAGAGGTTTGGTGATCACTTGAATGTAGCTACAAATCAAAATGTTGATTCTGTTCTAGTCCTGTATTTCCACACAGCTAGTGATCGAAGTATGCATAAACAGAATTATATGGGTATTTAAAAGATCATGACAGGCCTGAGAAGGAGGAAACATTGGTCAAATGCTGGTCAAGAGGAAATCGTTCTAGATTTTAAATTGTCTGATGCTGATTTTATGTGATGTTGATCTGTTAGATATATTAGTGTTCAATATGAAAGTAATTTGGTAATTTTTCTCTTTTATCTTTTTCAGATCAAACACCAGTGCTGTTATAATTATATCATCTGTTAGATACCATGCAGTATGTCTGTTTATATCCCAATTAACTTGTTACTAGTTGGACTTTCATCCTTTGAATAGTTCCACATTCAAGTGATATAATCAAGGAGCCTGTATTTCTGCACTTTATGTCAGTAGCACATTAGCACCTTTTTTTATACCTTATGACTGTCAGTATTTTGTATGCTACATATAATAATAACTACCTGGCAGCCCCTTTAAGGACTCTGTATATAATGCTGATGGCAGATGCTGCAATTCACTCTTGATAAAGGACTAGAAGACAATGCAAAATGTTGAGATGTTTACAGCTTGTACATTATCTGTTGCTGGACTGTATTCATGCTGGTCTGCATTTCACAATAAAGCTGTACTTTTCAGCACAGACTACCAGAACAGCTAGAATGCCCTTCAGTGTCTGTGAGTGCCTCATTTACTCTCTGTCTACAGAAAGATGACATAAGGGGGCAACAACCTTACTTATCTCTCAAAAATTATATAAAAGGTCTCTTTTCCATTTTACTAATCTAGGGTTGCAGTAAGAGATGAGCTCAGGGAAGAGTGCTGCTTTGAAAACTTTATTTCAGACAAATGTTTTTTTGTTGGAATGATGAAGCAAACTGTATCCACTTTCCCAGCAAAGGAATGAAAGCATAATGTTCATTCTTCCACAGTCCATCTGTCCCTTGATATGCTGCATACTTCATTCTGCTGTACGATACCCCAGTACTCAAAGGAACTGCTAAATTAGTAGCTGTTACCAATGTGGTTTGCGTGACTGTATAGTGCAAAAGCTTCTGGCTTGGTAGTTTTAGCACCATGTGGGCACACATCAGTGCTTACAGATGACATCACAGCATTGGGTAATAATAATAGTGTAACCTAGTCACTGTGGATGTTGTGTTTATTACCACTGCCTTGTTGGCTCAAATAAGTCTGAGGGGCCTGGGTCATTAAACTGCTGATTGGGGAGGGGGTTGGTAACCAAGATCTAAGTTGACTGCAGGATGCCTCCAGCAAGGGAAAGGTTTAAATGGGTCAGGTGCTAGTATAGGATGCACTACCTCCTCACATCCCCACAGGAGTAGAGATGCAGCAAAATTTTATTTTGCCAGTGAAATTCTGGTGAAATCGGGAATTTTGCCCCATGTACTATTTTGTGAAATTAAACTCATATGGTGAAATTTCACCATCAAGTTCACCAGTAAATTTTGTTTTTGCCTGTAAATTTCACCTTGTGGTAGTATCAGGCGAAATTAGGAAAAAAAAAAAAGGCTTGTCACATGATTTACTATCTGCAGCAGACTGCAGGTCACATGGGTGACTGCACTTAGGCAGAAAGCCACTGAATCTGCTTCCTTTTTCAAGAGCTTGCAGGCAGAGCAGTAGAGTGTGAGTGAGACTGCAAAGGAAAAGCTTTAAATAACTTTGTGTGGTTGTTTGTGTCTGTGTTCTTTCCCAGCTTCTTTATTTTTTAAAAAATGCAATCTTTCTGTTGTAGGGCATTTTCTGTTGTGTTATATTTTTCTATCTTTATAGCACACGTGTGTGTGTGTGTGTGTGTGTGTGTGTGTGTGTGCCGCGAGTGTGTGTGTGTGTGTCTCTGACTCCTTCTCTCTCTCTTTCCCTCTCTTTCTTTTTCATTTATTTATGTTTCTATTAAGAAAACTTTTTTAACATGGATGGGAGGAAAGATAGGGCAAGGGGGACTGGGCAGAAGGCAGGAGCAGCAGAAACTGGAGGATTTACTGTTGGCCTTAACAGGAGGGCATTTCTGCCCGTAAGACAGCCCCCCCCAACAGGAGCATGTGCCCCCTGCCCCTTAGCAGCAGGAGCACCTTGCCCCCCACAGCATCAGCAGCATGTGCCCCCACCCCAAGATCAACAGGGCCCATTACCCTCCCCAGCAGCAGGGCATGTGCTCTCCTCCTCCCCAGCAAGGGAAGCAAGATGTTGTTGAGGACCCTGCCGGGACATCAGCTGGCACCCCTCTCCCCCAAGATTCTCAGCAGAGTGGTCATTTTCTACCATATAGTCTGGAGATGACACATGGCAAAATTGTGAGAGAAGGGAGATATAATTACTGTGGGAATTATGAAATAGGCAAAAGTGGTGCCCTGCTGAGAAAATTAATCCCTCCTGCAAAATGGTGCTGCTACTTGCACTTGCTTCCTCCTGCTGCTGGTTTCTCAATTGATTGAGAAATGTAGAATTATTATTTCCCAGTGCTGCTGTCCTGTTTGGCTGTGTTGACCCTGTGGTTGTAACTTGTGTGGTGTGGAGGGAATGAAATGTTGGCCTGCTGTAGCTTGCTGCCTGCTGCTCTGACTAGTTACCAACTTGCCATGAGAAATAATGTTTTGGCTGCTTTATGGACCATCATCACAGAGTACATACTGCTGCTGCTGCACACGTAAGTATCTGTCTGTGTTTTTTTTGTCTGTGTAAGAGAAGGGTGGTGTTGGGTTGGAATTATGGCGTCTTGAGTTTTAATATGTTTGCACTGCTTTTCTATTATTTTTCAGTTTGCTGGGGATAACATTATCATGCCAGGCTGGGATTTGCATCTGGGTTGTTGTTGGAATGCATCACATTTCGCAAGGCAGGCAGTAAGTATTTATTTTTTCATTACTGGGGCAGGTCACTGCAGTCTGGATGTCTGAGCTTGATAGTAATTGTGTTCCTTTTTCTTTTGTCAACATTTAGGAATTCTGGTGATGCTACCTCCTGTTCTTGCTGCTACTCAAGATGTGGGCAATTCATTTAGTTGTGCAATGGTGCCAGTTTAACAGACAGTCCCTCAGGTAAGTATTTCTTCATTTTTTATGGTCTTTGGTGGGGGAGGGAGGTGGTGGTGGATGGGGTGGAACTTTTAACAATCCTCAAAATGTGTTCTTCTTTTTATCTTATTTCCAGGTATGCAGTACTGTTAGGGGAAGGGGAGTGTGGAATCCGGATGCCTGCTACTGTTCTTCATGTACCCTGCCCCGCATAATCCTTCTGGTGGCAATTTCCACAGTTTAATTATATTCACGTGGTATGGTAAGTATATATATTTTTTTCTCTGCTTCTAATTTGCTTGCTAACACCAGGTATGCAAATGGATGAGTATTCGTCATATTTTGTGTCATTGTTCCTGCTTAGGTCTGGTGAATTTTCATCCCATGTCTGTGTGATGACTAAATCCAGACCATGTAGGAGTTGGTGTGTGGAAGACAGAGCGGGTTACTTGAACTGCGATGTAGGCCACTGGTTTCATTAATGAGTAAACAGCACAGCCAGGGAGGAAGTATATGTGGAAATGGATGGTGGAGATTTTGTTTAGTTATTAGGTGGAGGTGGCTAATATCCTGTCTAATCATTTGAGGTGGCAAAGCTGAAGTAATTAGGGAAATTTAGAAGCCAAACTGTGGGCAGTAAACTCCTTCCCCAGTGGGGACCATCACAGTTTCTGTACAAGTACTATGTTAGTACTTATAATTAACCTTTTGGGGGGAATTGGATGTTGTTAAGCCTTTTTTTTACGATTACTTTGTAATTAATGACTTACATCATTAAAAATGGCCATCATTCACCATTTTGCAAAATAACATCAACTGGTGTTAATGGTTGAATGAGTGTGTTACATTCATACTCTACTTGTACTAGGAGGGCTCCTCAACATGTCACAGATAGTAAACAGATGAAAAAATTTATTTTTTGCATGGAGTGCATGGGTATGTCAGGTGATACTGAGGAGGGAAGGGCCGGGTGTGGCATGTGCCAGCATGGGCACTTTAAAAAAAGTCTCAAGACAACATATCTTGCTTTAATATGGGGTTAGTCCAAATGAAAAGCAAAATGTGTATCTTGATATTTTTGGCGGCGAAACATTATAAGTGTAATCATGCAAAATGTTTATGGTTATAGTAATTTGACTGCTGATTTATATACGGTGGGGACCCAACAACAGTTTAGGGCAAAGGGTAATCACATGAAGCTGATTAACGCTGCAGCAGATAACACAACCAATTTACAAATACAATGATAGATAAACATAATTTATAACACTATAATGAACTGAAAGTGTTTTGGGGGTGGAGTCATTTGAGTAACTTCAGCCTTGTTCCACTTCCAGTGTCACATTCTCCAAGATGCAGCCCTCACAGTCTTCAAGACTGGAGTTGTCACCAGGTGGAAATTCTCTCAGCATTGCAGCTTCATCCACCTCACTGCTGCTGGATGCCTTAGTAGTGGGATTGTCATAATTCCTAATCGCCGAGACAGTTTGTGTGGCAACACCACTGACATCACTGTGTTATGCGGGATGTGCCTTTCATTCATTTTGATGAATGTTAGCATGGACACATCCTTGAGTGACAGATTGGTCCTATGGTCATACACAATTGCACAATGGCCCCAGCTGAACTGAACACTTGTTCCACACTGACACTGAATGGTGGGCAGCTCAGGTATTTCACAGCAACCTATGTTAATCCTGGCCAGTTAGTCAGTTTCCTGCTCCAGTACTGCAATGGGTCATCACTAATGGAAAGGTGCTTTGTGTCACTGATGTAGGCCTTCACCATTCATTCTGTTGCCCTGAGTCCAGCTGCCTCATCTGTTTCCTCCTCCTCCTTTTCTTCCATATCTGCCACTTCCACCTGATAGAGGACATCCCAAATGGGATTACTTGCCATTTTCTGCTGTATCTTGCCCATTTTCCCAGATTAGGTTGCCTGTGAGCTGCTGGTAGTGGTAGCAACACCTGTTTTCTCTGCAGTGCATGCCTTTTTAATCTGTGCAGCAGATACCCATCTAATGAGGTTCTCTGTAAACGTTTGCACTTGTTGATGGCCTCCTTCAATTATAGAAGGCAGAACATGTTTGTAACATGGATCGAGCATGGTAGCGACTGCAAATTCATCCAACTGTACAGTGCCAGTTATATGGGTATTCCTGTCCAGCACTTGGAGCATGTGAGTCATTAGATCACAACTGCTATGATCCCCACTTGCCTCCATCTGGTGTCATACATTAACCAACGTCTGCCTAAGCACAAGTATGAGGGGTATGGATTGACTTATACAGCAGTGTCCCCAATCACTGCCTTTGTAGCATGCTCAAATGGATGGAGAATGCATATTAGCCCATCTATTTGGTTCCACTGCTCTGTTGTTAGAGTGATGGACACTCCAGTACTGTCATAGGTGGTGTGCACCAGCAGGTATTCTGAAACAGCCTTATACTGTTCATACAGCCAGTCAAGCATGTACAGCGTGGAGTTCCACCTGGTCACAACATTAAGCTTCATACGGTACTGAGGCATATGGTTATTGCACTGTAGCTCACACAGATGGTCACAGGCCTTAACAGAATGGAAGAAGTGTACACAGATGCGACAGGCAACAGCCACTGTTTCCTTTAATGTCCACGTGGTTTAGAAACTGCTACACAACAAGATTAAGGCAGTGTGCCAGGCAGAGCACCCTTAAAACCCACCATTGCTAATGCACTTCACTACATTGGAGCCATTATCACTTGCGATGAATCCTGCTGTAAGTGACTGCATGTGTAGCCACTCATTAATCTCATCCAGCAGAACATTAAGCATTTTCTCACCAGTGTGAGAACCAGTAACACTTCACATAGTCAGGGTTACATGTTGCTGAATTCCAAGGGTGTTGCTACCACCACAGTTTTGCTTCAGGCAGGTTTTGCTAGGCCCAAAATCAACTACAACTCCAGGTACCTGTGCCTAGTGTGCCATTATACATAGATACGAGCTTGCTGCTATTTGTCCACTGGTCCACATACCCATACTAAGATGGATATATTCTGACACAGAATGCTTCATTGCATGTCTTATGGAATCAGCAACTCTGCCATACAGCTCTGGCATGGCTCACTCGGAGAAATAGGTTTGCGATGGAACCTGCCATTTGGGACAGGCACGTGCCATCAATCTGTAGAACCACGCATTCTCCATGAATGAGAATGGCAACAGATCGATGGCCAGCATTTCAGCAGCGGCAACATTTAACTCGCATGCAGCAGCATGATTGGGGGGGGGTACTTTGCATGCTTCTCAAGTCTTCAGTGTGGGCTGCATCTTTGTGGCTGTTTGACCAGAATGCAGTACTTGAGACACCAACATTGTTCTTTTAAGGGTAATAGTAGACTCTTAGCATTATGCAGACCACATGAAACCCATTATTTTGGTTGATTTGGGGTGTGGCAGTGTACTTTTCTGAGTCAAGGGACTGGGAGTGGCACCTCTACTGCTATGCCCATTACTTGAGAGAGCAAAAGATTGCTTCTCCTCCTACTCCACTGACCCACTTTGCCCTCCCTTCCCCTGCTGTATTGAACTGCTCTCAGTTATGTTTAACTTGCCAAGTGTCATCCCACTGACAGCTCTGGTGTCCTTCTGGTGTTGCTGCCAGCACAGCAGGTACTTGTTTTTCAGGTGGGCGTGTTGGCCACCCATGCCTATGTGGCTTCCTTTTTTCCCCCCTGACTAACATGTGCTTGACACAGCTGACATAGCACTACGGTCTCGTCAACTGGATCAAGCACATAACAGTCCCAAACTAGGGACTTTTGACTGCTGGACTTAACATGCTGCTGGGACTAGGAAGGCTGAGAAACAGGCATTGAAGTTTATGCTTTTTGGGCTGTTTTCATCACTTCAATGAGACTACTTGTTTTGGGAAGGGGGGTGACTTGACTGCTTGGAGGAGTGCTGCTGATAGGCTTGGTGACAGACTGACCCATGGACTGTGCATGTACATGACCTACATCATCCTTGACCTTTTTAAGCTCAAGCTCCCATGAGAGATCATCCCAGACATCATCAGCACTGATGCTGATGATATCCTTGTCCTCCTCCTCCCAATCACTGTCTTCTTGCATGCCACCTTTTTCTTTCTCTACAACATCTCCTCAGGGCCAGGGGGCTTACTACCCATATCTCCTGGATTATCAAACTCTGGCTGAACACTATCACCACCACCAACTCCAGCAGGAACAGGCTCTGGGACAGTCACACCAACATACTTATCACCCTCCTCCTGGACAACTGTTCCTGTGCTGGTGTCAGTTTCTCCTTTTTTCTCACTATCATCATCTCCAACCAGCATCGATGCAACAATTGGGGCCTTAGAAAACTGAGACACAGGTATGCAAGTACTTCAAACAACTACTTTGCTGGTATGTGCCACTCCACCAGAGCCATCAGAAGATACTGATGCAGAAATACCTTTGCTTTCACTGCTTTAGAAAACTGGAACTGAAGTTGTACTCTCCTCAACAGACTTCTTAGCTGCCTTGTCTCCACCGGCATGTTTCAACCCTGCACTGGACCACCTCTTAACAGGCATTTTATACGCTGCTGCTTCAAAGCTTTACCTTTCTCTGGGAATATATCAAGAAAGGATGTATTACTAACTGTGTGAATAACACCTCACACCTGCAGGCAGTACTGGCTTCCTTCCAAGTCCAAACACAATTAGAACAGGTAGCAGCACTCTGTACAGCTGATACAGTATATGGTAGCCTATTCTACTAAAAACAAAAAGGTAACTTTTTTCTTTCCCCAAACAGGGTTTAAAGCAACACAGGGAGAAAAAAAGGAACAGGTAACCTGCCTAAAATACAGATCACCTGTGTCTGGACAACTTAAGTACTATAATATGTTAGTACTTACTACTAGAATTTTTTTTTTTACATTAGGGCAGAGACAACCATACAACATCAACAAACAAAGATCTATACAACAATATGGATGGGATCAGTCAGCAATCTCTTGAGAACTACTACATTAATATGTCGTTTTATATATTGCACTGGTCAGGTACTAAATAATGCTGTAACAGGGAAAGGGTAACTAAAGTCAAGCCAAAGAGGAACATCACAATGCAGAGGCAAGTTCCAGCAATAAAATACAGGGGTGCAATTCAGCAAAGCAGTGAAACTGTATATGGACAAATTCAGGTGATCAACTAAAAATATTCAAGTTTCCATAAAAAAATATAGAACTGTTGCTTTCACAGTTTACATGACACACACAACTTAACAGCAAACAGAACTGACCATAAACAAAAAATAAAATAAAATAAGGGATCAGCACTGTGTGTTCAAAACTTTAGAATTCAAAACTAAAAGCAGAAGGATGGTACATAACAGGCTAGTAGGAGCAGGCATTCTGAGACAGGAATAACTTTGCAGACAAAGAAAAAACATACTTGTCAAGATATCAAAAAAGTAATACAAATAAGTAGAACACCGACAAAAATATAAAGGCTTAAAAGAAATAACAGTAAATCACTCACAATTTGTAAGAAATATGTTTGTAAAAGGCTAGAAATAGCCTGCACTGGTTTTACACACCAACCCTACCCCACTCAACTCCTTTACAGACACAGACAGAACTAAAAACTAATTAAACTAAGTATTATGCAAAAATCCACAAAATTAGAAAGTGTTCCATAGCAGCACTAGGGAAAAAATGATATATTTGGGAGCAATTAGCTCTCAAAAACAAGTTTTAAAAGGATTTATTGGCTGTGATGCACCACAACAGACTGCTCTCTGACACAACAGGCAATAGAATGTGCTGTAAACAACCTGCATGTGATATTTGACCTATTTACCACAACGCATTGCAGATTATGCCTTTGTAGCATAATTTAGCTGACAAAGTCAAAAGTTACACCAGTGAAATTTTAGCCTCGAGGCAGAATTTAAACATGGGTGGGCGAAACTGGTTGGTCAAAGCATTTTACATGAAATTTCACAAATTATACGAAATTGAAACCCAGGCAAAATTATTTTTAACCTTGGTGAAAAATTTTGTGCCATTGTGAAATAACTCATAATATTTCACCTGGTGAAATTTTTCAGTTTCACACAACACTACCCAGGAGCAACCCACCTGTTGACCAGTGCAGTCCAATAACAGTATAGGAAGCAGTATAGTGCAGTGGTCTAAGGCTCTGAGCTGCAAATCTGGTGATATCCAGCAGACCAGACCTGGGTTTGAATCCCACAGCTTCCACTTGCATACTGTGTGACCCTGAGCATGTCACTTAACCTCCTTGTGCTCCCAGGTAGCTCCTGTAAAAAAGCTTTCAGCTTAGTGTGCTATACCTGATTAAACAACTAAATAAAAAAATAACAGTTGGACTGTCCAGGCAGTGAATATAAAAAAAATAAGGGCTTTATTTTGGTGCTCTCAAGCATTGAGATAGGCAGACTAGAGATCATATCTGGTTCTTCTTTTCTCATCTAGGTCTAGCTCACCATGCACTGAGGCTGCTCTTTAGTCATCCTGATAGGCACAGCCAAACAATGTTAACTTGAGGCTGTGCCTCAGATGCCCTTCCCTGATCATCCCTTCAACAATGCTCACCTCCATATAACACAAGCACAATACAATTGCTTTCACCCTGTCCACCTGTACTGGGGGATCTACCACCTCCTGACTGGTACCAGTTTATATACCTTAAATTATATCTATGTAATTCCCTGTGCATCATTGTGTACTCAGTCATAGAAATGGTATAGGTGTGATTACATGCACACGGTGGGCCAGAAGTGGTTCACTTAAATTAAGCAAAACTTTGTTGTGACTCAGACCTCAAACCCAAAAGCTTTTAAACCTCACTCTGGCTCAAGCAGATGTGCAGTCTGTCTCTTCTGCACAGCAGCAAGGTCTACAGCATCTCAACCTCCTTCCTTTTCAACTGTACTTTTTCTGGCTATACAAGCATACAATCAGCCTCCTGCTCCCAGGCTATGGAAACCTGGGCAGACCTCAGACACTGTGGTTCCAGGCAGTAATTCTGTTTCTGCTATGTTATCCTGACTAGAGCCATATACTAACTGGATAAGATCAGGAACAGCCCCTCCTGTTTACTGCAGAATGTCAGCTCACCATTGGTCCACATGACTGTCAATCACGTTGGGCAGTAGTTGAGGTCTGTCACTCAATGGGTGATTGGTCAGTAATTTGCACCAGGAATTCTGCAGTTTTTTTGTGTCCTAAGAGCTCTTTGGGGCTCCTCTTCCAGGTTCTACGGTCTGACTGGATAATGATGCAACTCCTGACCCATGATGCCATGCTGATGGGGTCTGGCTACACAAAATTGTGGCTGCCTAGGCTGCCTGGGGGCACTTGCCTCAAAAGTCTTTATTTGAAATTGCTCCTGCCCTTAAACATTTATCTGGTGCCCTTTTTGTTATGTTTTGGATCGTGCTGAGTTCCTTCTGCCATCAGACCAGCGATTGGGGAATCCCTCATCAACTGTGAGTGTGATAGCTCTGATCATTACTGGCAGATGTCCACTGTGATGTGTGGCACAGTGCTTCTGTATTCACTGGCACTGTTGGTACCAAAAGAATGGTGTCACTCTTCTTCTCTCCTGGCCCTGTCTCCATAGCAGCAAGAGTCTCGATTGGTGGACCAGTAGAAGCAATGCAGAAGAAACAACAGTAGTGCAGACTGCAAGAAGGCTCCATATGCCCCAAAAGATAAGCAAGTGGGGGTTATTATAAATTACATTCTGATTTAACTTTCAATTCCTTTGAATGGTGCAGTATCTTTAGGAGCAAGAAAGAGTGTGCAGCAGACAAAGGGCCATAGACTATGAAGGTTTAAAAAGTGCTATTTTTCCCCAGGTTAATTTATACTGCTGTTTATATTAAACATAGAAACATAGAAACATAGAAACATAGACTTTGACGGCAGAAAAGGACCACTTGGCCCACCCAGTCTGCCCATTTCCCTACCTACTGGATAAGCTGCAGATTCTAGTTAACCAACAGCCTCCTTCCTGCAACCCTGCACTATAATTGCTTTGTGTCTGTCCCAAGCATGTTTGAATTCCCCCACTGTTTTAGACCCAACAACCTCCTTAGGAAGGCTGTTCCATGTATCCACCACTCTCTCCATGAAAAAGAATTTCCTCACGTTACCCCTGATATTAGTTATATAACTGTTGTATTCTTTGTTCGCTAATGGCATGAAGCTCTGTAACAGAGTGGACATGCCAGAGGGTGTAGACAGAATGTGGAGGGACCTGCAGAAGCTTGAAGAATGGTCAAGTGTTTGGCAGTTGAAATTCAATGCAAAGAAGTGCAAGATATTGCATATGGGGCACAGAAACCCAGGAACAACATATCAATTGGGGGCTGAGGATATAGCATGCACCAAGCAGGAAACAGACCTTAGTGTTATCATCTCTGATGACCACAAGGTAGGGAAACAGTGTGATAAGGCAGCAGGTAAAGCAAATAGGATGCTGGGATGCATAGGCAGGGGCAACACCAACAGGAAAAGGGAGATCATAATTCCACAATACAAGACACTAGTGAGGCCCCACCTGGAGAAGAGTGTACAGTTCTGGAGACCTTACCTATGTAAGGACAAAGACAGGGTAGAGAAAGTTCAGAGGAGGGCAACAAAGATGGTACAGGAATTGCATCACAAGTCCTTTGAGGACAGGCTAAAGGATTTGAATATGTACTCCCTGGAAGAGAGGGGAGAGAGAGAGAGGGGGGATATGATAGAAACATTAAAGTACCTTACAGGGAAAAACAGAGTGCAGGGATACACTATTTTCTAGTGAAAAAGACGTTCCAGGACCAGTGGGCATGGGATGAAGTTGGAGGTAGGGTAATTCAGAGGAAACACGAAGAAGAACTTCTTCACAGAAAGGATGGTGGACAAGTGAAGCACCCTGCCAGAGGAAGTGGTGGGGGCTGAAAGAATCATGGGATTTAAGAATACATGGGATAGACATAAAGGAATTCTGGAGGTCAGGGAAAAGCGGCAACAGATCTCTAAAAAAATGTAAAGGGAACTTACAAGCTCAAATGGGCAGACTGGGTGGGCCATAGGCCCTTATCTGCCGACAGTGTCTGTGTACCTATGTATCTATGTATCTATGTATTATTTGCTAAATATAGATTCTACATAATGATAATGATGTAAGAAACTACAGTATTATCCTCTGATAAGATTGCATTATGTTGAAACAGACCACCAATCCAATGAAAGACTGCAGCCTGCAGTTTTGCTATACAACTTATGGTTTAATACAAGAATGCACCAATTCTTTAAATTCTGTTCTGTTATTGCATTGCTGCCTGGTTATAGTTCATCACCTAGTTTATACCTGAGTTGTGCCTATAATTACTTTCTTAATAAACCTTGTCAAGTTTTAAATGATTTGCTTTGCTATGCTGTCAGGTTTGGTCATATGAGACAATAATGCATCGAGCGTCCCCACAAAGTAATTTAAAAATCATTTCAGGAGCCTTTGGCTCCAAACATTTCACCGGAATCTGTGATTAAGTTTAACACACTTTTTAAGGAAATTGAAAAGCTGAGTTTCTGAATGTGTCCAAGGGCTAAGAACAATACTGACTCAAGCAGAATTTCCAGACATTTACATACTGCAGTCATTTAGCTGGTCCTGACATTTTTTGATGGTCATATTGTATGTTCCATGAAAAAAAATCAAACCATTTAAAATCACAGCCAGGTTCAGCAGGTTCAATTCAATTCAATTTATTTTATCACTGTGGGTACACTGGGCCATATGGCCTGCTTACAGGCATGACCCAGAAACATACATCACGATATACAAATACAGCCATAGGATAATCATATGTACAAAATACGATATATATATATATATATATATATATATATATATATATATACACACACATATACATCTAAAAATTGTTTAGAAGCAAGTGTAAGCCACTGAATCAAATAACTTTTAAGCTGTTTCCTAAAAGTTAATTGTACCAGAGTTCCTTGTGTTTGATGGTAGGTGGTTCCACACATGAGGTGCTCGGTAAGAAAATGCTTTCTGTTGACTTTTGATTTGTACAAGGGAAGAACAAATAACACGGTTTCAGGTTGGCAATGTCACCACCAAACATTTTCTACAGTATTAGAAAGGGGTGTAAAATATTGAAATGATCAACATTTGCAACCTTTTTAGAAATGAACATAAGCAGATTAAAAAAGCTGGTCCACAATCCCAGTTAGATTCAGCTCAAAGATTATAATAGCCAAAAGCACAGTTGGTAAGATTTTTATATCTTGCAGTTGGGATGCACCATATGGATGCACCCTACACTGTGTCCAGTCATGGTCTGCCAGAGTGTTACTCAGGTGACCTGTACCTTTATTCAAGGTTTCATCATTATTCTGACAACTGGACCAGCTTTTTGGCAGCATGCAAACAGATCTTGGTAAATACTGCTGATTTAAGACATCTAAAAGATTGTGTAGTCCTAACTGCATTCTGCATTAAGGGTGTGTGGATCAGATTTTCGCATGATAGTGCTGAGGGATGTCATGATAACATGAAATGACCAAACATTTGCTATACAGAAAAATAAAATGGGTGGGGGGGACTTACACACGAGTGACAAATGGCCACAGGCTGTGTTCATGGGAAGTGCAATTGTTGCCAAGGGACCTTTGATAGAGAAACCTAAAGCCTGTGCTTTCTCTCATTTACCTAATCCTTTATCTTGAGGATGTCTAAAGGATTTCATTGAGCAAAGGAGGCAAAAGAACATTTGAGGTTGTAAAGGTTGGTGAAAAAGAAAAGGAGGAATAATATAAAGGAAATAAATGGACTTGTCTGATCAGCACCAGCCTCACCTTCAGGTTTCATAGATGCTCTTTCATCTGTTTCATACAACATTAGGTCAGGATCAGGACTTCAAATAACAATTTAAATCCAGAGACAAACAGGAAAGACTTTCAAGTGGTGCCTGATCCGGAGATGTAAAGGCAATAAAACACTTTGCCCCCGCTTTTACTTTGGGCCTACTAGATGCTGCCATTGCCTTCCCCATATCAGATATCCGGTTTTATCAGCTGTAGTGGCCGGTCATCCCTGCAGAGCAATCAACTGTTCATCTCATGACTATAGAGTTAGCAGCTTTGCAGAACAATCAACTTAGGGTTATTACCTGCCCCAATTTTCGCAGGACTGTCTCGATTTGTGTAGTGGTGTCCTGCAAATAAACATGAAAAATATTACATGTCCTGACATTATAGTGGCAAAAAATATTTTCTGACTTTCTTCTAAGTGTTGCAAAGAGCTTTAATACCTTAACAAAATACCTTAAATGTTGGGAAACACTAGAAACAACTAAAACGACTACTACGCTTGGTCTTAATTCTGGTTATTTAGAGAAAACAAGTCTGTTGCATTGGTCGAGATTACATATTTTCCTGTGAAAAATCATGTTTCATTATGAAATGTCCCACTTTGGACTCCTTAAAAGGTGGTAACCTTAAATCAACTGTGCATCTCATGACTATAGAGTTAGCTTCTTTGCAATCAGCAGTTTCTCTCTCTCTTGCCAACAATCACTCAGTGCTGAAATTAAAAAAGAAAACACGTTCTTTTTGAACTCAGCTGATCCTAGTCTGGTGTCCCCTTTTCCCAGCCCACAAGGGACAGCCCCACCTGTGATAAATGAGTACAAACCCAGTTCAAACACTGGCAACCTTGTTTCAATGATTACAACTGAACTCACTATCCCTGTTATTGACAAACTTGCATCAATCTCTGGCCATCATGATACTCCCAGGAGCCAGTCTGTCATGCCTGTCAGGTTTACCAGTATTCAGGCTTGACAACTAAGTGTTCTTTCCACCCCAAAGATACTGCTATCTCTAAAACAATCAAAGAGTGAGATGCACAAACCTAGTGGAACTCAGATTTCGAGCTTAAAACCGCTAACACATACTGTCTGTTTAAATGGGGCCACTCTTCTTGGACAGCAACATTCTCTAACTGACTCTGTTTCTGGAATCTCAGGAACTGAACAGAGCATCCTCAAAGGAAACTTCCTAGCATTAGTGCTGTGTGAAGTTGCCTAACATCACTTCATGGATAAATTAGTGAATTTGCCCAGATTTGTAACTTAATCCACCCCACATATTCCAATACATATTGCAGGGCTAACTTTGTGCATGGTGCATTTGGCAACTTCACCGGCAGAGTGCGGCCCACAGGTGAAATTTGCAATGTACCATGGGATTAGAAGTCACATGGTACTGAAACCTGGTGGTGGTGCTCTCTATGAAAACAGTGGTACTGGTGCTCATCTGCACTTTTTAGAAATATACCCTTTCCTTGTTCTTGCCACCCCTCCCCCAATATTCAAATTCAAGCAAACAATTACAGTACTAATCACCCTTTAGCATAAAGTAAGGAACACAATTATATGTTTTCAACAGACAGGACAGCATATAAAGAGCCAGACAGAGTGTATGTGGTGGTCAGTGCTGGCCATTTCTGTTTTTTTTACTTTATTTGTGCACTCACATCAACCTGAACTCCCTTGGGAGTGGCCACTCAGTGGACGCCTTGATCCCGCCCGCCTCAAGCTCCCTCTCACTCCTCTGTAACAGTGCATCTCTATTTTTCCCATGGCCACCCAGCCCCCTGGCTCTGAGCCCCCCAACGTAGGGCCACCAGATGTATGCTCCCTGGTGCTTTATCTATAATCCAGTCAGGTGGCCATCAGGATGGAGAATGGAGGAAGTGAGAGGGGGAGCCCGGCATTGAACATGGTAGGCTGTACCCCCAGACTCTCCATCATCTATCAGGTGGTGCAGGGTTTTTTCTTAGATTCTTTATGCCCTTTCATCCCCACCCAGCCAAGTGAAGCCCTGAATGTGCAATGACACCAGGGGACATCCTGCCATGGCTCTGCAACCCTCTAGTGAAGCCTTAAGCATGTCAGTAACTCCAGTCTCTACCAGAGGCCACTGATGTGCCAGGAATAGCCCCTAGAACTCCCCAAAAGAGGAGAGATGTCCTCCGGACACTCAGTCCTCCCTCTCCCCTGCTGACCCCCAGTGGCCCAGGCTCGTTCCTGAACCCGGGTCACCGGCGTGGCATGAGGTGTGGTGTCCAGCGCCTCAACTCTCAGTGCCATTGGGACAGCTGGACCATTTCTGAAGGCATGGAATCTGTGACTTATGGACGGGCAAAGAGACAGCCTAGCCCATTGGTTAGGTCTGGGTCATTGGAAAATTGCCTGAAATTTGCAGATGTCCTGGGTTGGTCTTGAAAAGTGTGTATTTTCAGAATCAGTCAAGGGCATGTGTGAATTTCAGGCCATTTTTCTAGGATCCTGGGTTCAGAACCAGCCCAAGGCATATGCAAATTTCAGGCCATCTTCCTAGGACCCTAGGCTCAGTCAGGGCCTTGAACAATCTTTTGGCAAAACAAAATAAAATACAAACTCCAGAAATTAAAGATAGGAAGAGATCCTATGCCTGGTCCTGAGGGAGACAGACAACCTGGTATCAAGGCAGTGATTGCAAAGGTCTCCCACTTTAACCACGGGGCATATGTAGAAGGAAATGTTTTGCTTTTTTTGTTCCATATAACCGTTTCCCCTTTTGCTGTCTCATACAGATAATATGATAAATCAAGGTTTCTTCTATTTTTACTAGTATTCAGCCTGCTGGTGCTCAACAGCAAAAAGACTAAGACTATACTCTTCATGGGGCACCAAAAGAGGAGGCCAACAAAGCCTCTCTCAATTATTCACAACTCTTGCTCCATCCTTGAGCAGGTGTCCTCATTCCAGTATTTGGGTGTCTCCGTTGATGAATCCCTTTCCTTCAATGAGCACATATTCAATTTCACTTCTGCTGCTAACAGGAAACTAGGTGCCCTCCATAGGGTTCAGTTCTGCCTTACAACCGAGGCTAGGCTCCAGGTGGTTAGAGGTATAATTTTACCAATACTTGACTATGGAAACGTGGTATATGTTGCTGCCACAGACACCAGCCTCCTTCATAGAATACAGATCTCCCTCAATAAAGCCTGCATATTTGACCTCGGTGATGATCACCTTAGGCATACATGCAATCTTTATATTAGGATGCAATGGCTCTTTCCTGCATCGTAGGAAAGAAGGCCCTCCTTGGTTTTGCATCTCATTCTCTACAGGCCTTATTCTGACCAGTCCCAGCAGAGCATGCCACTAGAAGTGTCACTAAACATGCACTACAGTAGTTGTGCCTTTTAGAAAAACAGCCTTGGGAAAGCAAGTCCTGCAGTAAGGGCTCCCTCTTGGCTCAATGCACTCCCTTTCTCTGCTAACAGCCATACAAGCCTTAGCCACTTCAAAACTGAACTAAGAAAATTCATCTCACTCCCGAGCAGTGCTTCTGCCATCTCTAGCCACCTATGGGCACTAGCTCCCCAAAAGCCTGGCTCAGTCCAGATTGCACAGTCTATTCCATTGCCTATGCCCCCTTCCCTACTACCTTCCCTACTGTCTCTTCTGTCTCCCTACCCTCCTTTAACCTCCACACACACACTATTTACCTCCCTTAACCCTCTAACACTGCATCCACAACTAGCTAAACTGATGGGTTTTCTCTCTCTCTCTCTCTCTCTCTCTCTCTCTCTCTCTCTCTCTCCTTTTCTTTCTGCTTGCACACACTAGTTAGACCAGGATCCTTCCTAGTGCAGCTGACATTACCTACTCACTATTATTCCTTTACCTTTCTGACTTTGCACTTTTCCTCCTCAGCATGGGTGAGATCCCTTATAATCTGGTGTTTCAAATTTTTGTGAACTCTGTAATATTGTTGACATTACTGTGATACTGTATACTGTATGTATTTAATACTGTTTATTTTGACAGTGCCTCACAGCTGCATATGTTCTCACCTGTCTTGACTCCCCCTCCTTTTTATTGTATGATGAGAATCCTTCATAAAGGAGCTTTTAGCTCAAAGGATGTACTTCTGACTTTCCTAATAAAATAAATAAAATCTTCTGAAATGGGATGGCAATGGGGGAGTGTGTGTGTGTGTATGAGTGCTATTTACACATTTTTGCTGTCGGATCTATGGTTCCATTTGTCAGCCATCTTATTACTCCATATAAAAGCAATATAACAAATAGTCAAATAAAAACACATTTTTACATGGTACACCAAAAAAGCAGTGGGAACAGGTGATACACTGGTTTATTGTTTTCTTTGCTACAGTGCTTACAAGTGGACATCTCCCAAACAAATGGACTTAATCACTGGAGTTTTATGTGGGATCACCCCAGGGAATAATAAATGGAGCCATATGAGAGATTTAACAGCAAAATTGATATCAGTTACACACATCCTACCCCCCCCCTCCAATTTTACACTATTCACTTCTCTCCTGAACAAGCCTGCACATATGGAATGATACTACCAGAAATAAGAAAAACTTGGAATCTTTTTTATCAGACAGTAAAAAAGTGAAACTTTATATATTTTATACTTTGCATACCCTGTTTATGGGGTACAAAAAAGTCCTGAAGAAAACCAAACCCAGGAACTGAACATTTTATTATTATAGACCCACAATGCCCAGGTCCCAACCACCACAGTACTGCACACCCCAACCTCAAAGGTTTACCCTCCAGGTTTTCCCCCTTACCAGCTGATAAAGAAAACAAATTTGTGGGTCTGTGCTGCTTATAACAACACTTGACAACTCCAGACTGTAGGTCTGCACTCCTAAAACCTTGCTCCTGCCTTCACTGTGACCCTTAACTCTGGTCTTGACTCACTATCCCCCTGTTGGAACCTCACTGCTGGCTGCAGTTCTGTTCCCAGTTTGGTTTCACAAGCTGAACCCTGTTTGCACACAAAGTCCACCTCAGAGGCCATCACAGGAACTCCCTCTGTACTACCATTGATTTTCTTATCAACTTGCTGATTCACTGGATGTTTTCATCAGCTAGAGATGTTGTGAAATAAAATTTCACTGGTGAAATTGCTGTGAAATCGGCAGTTTCGCTGTGCACAATATTACATGAAATTCCACCATTCTGTGAAATATTTTGCAGAGTGCGAACTTGTGAAATTTTATCAGGAAATGCAAAATGTTATCTGAAAATGGTGAGATTTCATCCACAAGTGGTGATTTTCACCATTCCATGGGTGAAATTTCACCATTTTGCCGTTGCACAGGAGGTTTTTAGCATATATTGATATCAAGTCCAAGTTGACTATGGCCCATCACATCTGTGTCATTTATTTATTTACTCATTCATGTTTTTGTTTGCTTGTGTTTGGAAGACCCTTGAGCTTAAGAGTCCTTTTCTGAAGGTGTTCAAGTCAATAAATATATCACAAAACATGATATACAAAATTAATCATAGGACAGACAAATACATAAAACCAGAGCCAAAATACATAATACAGACATTACATTTCCAGAATTTTTCACAGGTAAAAGAATTGGGTCCAGCAATACAGAATGAATTGGGGGGGGCAAATAAGTAATAACAAACTAAGGGCAGTGCTGTAGGAGTGAGGGAGTTTCCAGAATAACAGAAGTCTGGGATTAATGCAATGGGCCATTGCATTTGAGATACTTGGAGAAAAGGTTTGTAACCTGGAATTTGAAGGAATGCATTGTTGAGGGCATGGTCACCAATGGTGGTAGTGAGTTCCAGGCTTTGGTTCCTATGTAGGCAAAAGAGCACTTTTCCATAGTGGTTCTCCTGTGGGGCACAGCACGTTTACCATAGACCATGGACCTTGTGCTATAGCAGTTGTCAATTTGATCAGTAGATTACAGACCCCAGGAGGCAATTGACTGAGCACAGCCCTTTTGACAAGCAGAGCACAGTGGCAATAGGTATGGAGGTGGAAAGGGAGCCATTTGGTGGAGGTGCACACATAACATCATTGAGATTTTTGTTCCATGTTCAGTACAAATCTACAGATACAGTTGAAGGACACACAGATTTTGTCAAAGAAGGGTGTTGTTAGCAGCTGAGTAGATTATTGAGCCATAGTCAATACCAGAAATGAGGAGGCTTGAGACTAGCAGTTTTTTACCTCTGGCATGAGGTTTGACCTGTTTCTATTGAGTAAGCCTAAACATTGGTGGATGTTTTTGACCATGGAGTTAACATGGTGGAAGAAAGACAGGGTGGAATCAAGATAGATGCCCAGGTACTCTAAGATCTGAACTTGCTCAATGGGTTTTTCATTCGGAGTGGCAATACTCAAGTAGGTTTGTCTTTTAGAGCACAATTACTTCTGAATAGTAAGGATTTTGTCTCTTTTAAGTTGATGAGTAGCTTGTTATTGGAAAAGCAGCAGCATACTTTGCTGAAATCTGATTGGAGAATGCTCTTGAGGAACTGCAGATCATGGTGTGAGGTGAGGATAACCATGTCATTGACATACAACAGGGTTTTGGAGTAGTGATACACTTCTAGGAAGCTGTTTATAAACAGGTTGAAGAGAAGTGGCCCTAAGAAGAAAGCCTTGTGGCACTCCAGTGGTCAGTAGCTGTAGACTAGAGAACACATCCCACATATGACCTACTGGGTCCTGTTGCTCAGGTAATCAGAGAGCCATGAGGTGGGATCCATTGGTAATCCCAGCTCCATGAGTTTGGTAAATAGGAGGTCATGATTTACCTTGTTAAATGTCTTGGACAGGTCAAGGAAGGCAGCATCAACATAATCACCTCTGTCCAAGGCAATATGGCACTCCTCTGTAAGCTCAATTAGGGTTATAGAAGTACTGTGCATCTTTCTAAACAATGTTGTTCAGCGGCAGGGAGATTGTGTGCCATGAAGTATTCCACCAGTTGGTCGATGATGACTTTCTCAAGGACCTTTGACAAAGGCGATAGAAGAGATATGAATAAACAGTTAAGAGATGGCTTTGGGATCCCCCATCTTGAACACCTGGAAAACAATAGCTTGTTTCCAGACAGCAGGGAGAAAGATGTATTGGAAGGAGAGATCAATCAATTTCTGGATGGGCAAAACACTTCATAAGCTGCCAGTTTGTGTAACTTCATTTCAATGTCGTCTGGTCCACCATCTGTTTTGTAATGGCTTTACATAGGTATTTTTTTAAGTATTAAAGAAGACATGAACTGATTATTTATCTGCAGCTGCTTGTACAGTAATGTCTCTATTTTCATAAATTATATTTGTACCTCTAAAGGATCCCTATTTAACTTTGCTTAAATAAAAGCTGAAGCTGTAGGTTGTATTCTGTATTGTTTTCTTTGTACTATATGGACAACATTCTGTGCAGTTCCTTTCATGGAACCAAGAATTTGGAGTTTTGACAACGTCACTTCATGGTTTCAGAAATGTGAACGTGAATTTATCATTACAGTGCCCATGGTTCTGAAGCCATAAGTAACATAGTCAAAACTCTAAATTCTTGGTTCCATGAATGGAACTGCACATGATGTTATCCATACAAAGAAAACAATACAAAACACAATTGACAGCTCCAGCTTTTATTCAGGCACAGTTAAATTGGGATCCTTTAGAGGTATGAATATAATTTATGAAAATAGAGACATTTCAAACAGCTGCACACAAGTGGTCAATTCCTGTCCCCTTTAATGCTTACCCTTTAAAAATAAAACTTTGGTCTAGACTTGGCCAGGGAAACTGTGGTGCCTTGAGGAGCAGAAGGGGTTGCCAGGGAATTTATAAAGAAGGTGTTGAAACATTCTATGATGGCAAGTGGATCAACGAATTATACTTCATCAGCTTTTAGCACTGTGGGGGTGAAGTTCGTTTTCTTTCCAAATACACTGTCGATGGTCTCCCAGAGTCTTCTAGGGTCATTTCCAGCTTCTTGAATTTTGGATTTGTAGTAGTTGATCTTGGCTTTCCTGAGGGTCATCTTGCAGCAGTTTCTTAATTCACTGAATTTTTGCAGGTGCTGGGGGGAGCCCATCTGCTTGAAGAGGGCTCAGGATATATTCCTCTTTTTGAAGCTGGACAAAAGGCCAGAGCTGAGCCAGCTATTAGTGTTATCTCTGTTTCTCTTCTTATGCTGTGGGGCAAAGAGGCAACATGCCTCCTGGAAGATGTGGGTTAATTAGGCAAGCACTAGTTTGGCATCCAAAATGCAGTCCAGGAAACTGCATTCAATATTACTGAGATGGGCTTTGAAAGCAGCAGTGTTACTCTTGCTCAGATTCTGGATGTATAGGAATCCTGGTGGGGGACTTGTCCCCTTTGCAGTCCATGTGCAGTATATAGGAGAGTGGCCACTAATTAGATCCAAGAGACCCTCTATTTGGTGAATCCTTTCAGGGTTATAGATCAAGATTCCCAATCAATTAAGGACTCAGTGGCCCACCTGTAGCTGATCTGAGTGGATGACTTTACCACCTGACTAAGGTAGAGGTCTGCCAGCTTTTGTTTGTATCTCTTAAAGAGAGGGGAGAGCCAGTTTATTCTGAAATCACCAAGAATTAGCTTTTCATGCTTTTGTTTCAGTTTGTTCACTTGCTCAGAGAAGCTGGTGAAGCCTTAGTCAACAGAGCTGGAGGGATGTAGACAACTGCTACAATGAGGTTTTAGTTGCTATGACTTAGGCCAATATTGATAGCCAGGAACTCACAAGATGGGACATAGTCCAAGCCAAGGATCTGGGAGGCTTGTAGGTTGTCCTTGATGTAAAGGAGACAACCACCTCCCCCACTTTCCAAGTCTGTCCTTCCTGAGGAGGGTACAGGAGGCAAGAGCCACTTTGATGTTTGGAATTTTGTTAGTTAGTGGGGGGGGTTGGTAGTGGGAGAGTGGGGTTTGGGGTGGATAAAGCCAAGGGTGGATAGTGCCAAGGAGCAGAAGTAGGTAAATGGTAAAGTTCTCCAGAATTTTATAAGGGAGAATTGCTGTCAGTCTACAGCATTTTCTGTTTAAAGTGCATTTTCTGGGGGCTTGTCTGGGCAGGGTACAGCACTGAGAATAGCAGCTTTAAGCAGTGACACAGTGAAATACAGTCTGTCTGTGGACCTCCCTAAGTGAGACACCACACACACTGGTAAGGTGCTCCTCCATGAGCCACTTGGTATATTAAAGACTCTTGTTTCATGTAAGGCATCAAGAATGCAGTTGCCCATAGTAAGACCATGGTAACTTGGGATAGCATCCAGATCAAGTATTGTGAAGAAGCCTTGTAGAAATAAAATTACCCAGAAGTGCTGTATATCATACTGGGTGTGCAACATACTCTATCATGGGGTGAAAGTTTAGAGATCAGAAGGCATTGCATGTAAAGGTGCTAACGACACACATCTGGAATTTGAAAATCCCACATAGCACTAGAAATAAGTTTACAATATATTATAGACTAAATTTAAGTTACAACATTACTTTTGCAATCATACACATAGAGACACAGGGCCTGATTCTAAAAGGTGGGTGCATGGCTTGTGCTGAGCCCTGCATCCTCTGTAAAGTTTGTCGCAGCTGCACCAAAGCCCTCAGATGAAATTGGTTCCTATTCCAGAAGGAATGGCACAGTTTCAACAGTTTTCTCACTTTAAAGCAGCTTGCATCAAAGGTTTGGTCCAAGCCCCATACAAAGGGTTCCCCCATGGATGCAAAGTTAGACTAGGAGGGAGCTGGTGTAACTGTGCTGCACTGGGGACTTGTGGCAGCCAGCTTCCAGAATAGCAGTCTATTTCAAATCGGCACTTGCGTCAAATGCCCTGCCGCAAGTCCTCTGCAGAGATCGCAGCTGCTTCCAGAATAGGGCCCACTGTTTATACAGTATAATGACTTGTAATACAGACTAGGTATTTAGAATCAGTGCAATAAATTGCATTTATGCAAACATTTTATATTTATTCCTTACAATATTTCAACCAAACTGTAGAAATGGCTTTTAAGTAGCCTGCAACTTAGTTTATTATTAGACCATCTTCTGCCGTAAACATTAAGTTCAAAAGAGCATTTTCATCTGAAGTTTGAATTGTTTCCCATAATGGATACAGCCAATATGCCATTGGCTTAATGTGCCAGAAGCAATTAAACATAACATGTAAATCTTCAGGCTCCTGTATGGTACATGAGCATAACTTTTTTGTTGGCTCAAATGATTTAAGATATCTAGCTTTCAGTATGCTACTTTGAAAAAGTTCCATACTGTATTTAGTATATCATTTCCTAGGAAGACGATCTGATAACACATCCAGATGATATCTATAGAAGTGTCTATTAAATCATAATGAACATACCATGTAGCAATTTTAATGGATGATATTGCTTCCAAATCTCTTATTTTGTAAATGTTGGTAACCTTCCTGCTAATGTATGATTTGTACCTGGGGCTAATTAAAATGCCCTTCTTCACATACTTCATTAAAAAAATGAAACGATAGTCACTAAGATGTGACACTAATTTGCCTAGCCATTTAGATTTCTTACAGCCCAGGGTTTGCCATCTACTTTTTTTCTCTAAACATTTATGGGGCAATCTGTGGGACTTCAAACTTGTCACTCTGAGTCATAGTTATTTTTTTTTTACATCTGATAATGCTTTGATACTGGTTAGAACAAGCTCTGCTTTTATTAAAGAAGTCGAAACAGAAATACCTACACCCAAGGCTTGTTTTTAAAGCTTAATGAGAGGGGATTCTAGAGAGTCAATTTTGTCTTATGCTCATATCTCTGCCTGGTAGGGGACTTCTGTAAAGTATTTGGCCCTTGAAGCTTCTAGAAGTGGTTTAATTGAATTGCCTTCATATCTGCTATTAACTCCAACCAATGAAAATGCTGTTGGCTTTAATTTCAGCTTTAGGCCATAGAAACATAGAAGCATAGAAGTTGATGGCAGATAAGGACCCCAAGGCCCATCCAGTCTGCCCAATTTTTCTACCTTATGAATGTGCCATAGGCCTTTACTCTATCAATGGCCTATCTATTCATAATTATCTGTATTACTCCCTTATGTCTATCTTAAACCTGTCTGAAGCCCTGTACAGTATTCATATCCACCACTTCCTGAGGTAGGCCATTCTATGCATCCACCACCCTTTCTGTGAAAAGAACTTACTCACATTACCCTTCAATCTGCCTCCCTCTAATCTCATGCTGTGTCCTCTTGTCCTGCCATTTTTCTTATATTGAAACATGTTAGACTCTAACTTTAACATGATTGGACCAAGTCCCCTTACTGGACATATTTAACCAAAGATATACTGTACATATGTATTAACTCTACTATGTTTCTTTCTACCAATTTTCCACATTGTTTTCATGTTTGTGCAACCAAAAACCAAAACTTGACTTTTTGTCTTATTTATCTTTAGATTATACTTTTACACAAATGACATTAATAAATCTAATTTACATTGTAGTCCAGAAACAGACAATGTAAGTAGAGCAAGGTCATCGGCATAAGCTAATGTCAGACAACTATTATTGCCAATAAAAGAAGAATCTGAAGCAGATTCTAATGACTGTAAAAATAAATTATTTATGTAAATACAAGAGAGTACAGGCATGAGAACACAGCCATGTCACTCTCCTTTGTTTGTAAGGATTTTTGTGTATAGTTGACCAAATTTACTCATCTTAATCTATGCCCCAGTATTCATGTAAAGCTCTCTAGTTATACAGTACTTATTAGGTTTGGATTTATGCCCCATTGGTACATAATTTGCCAAAGAAATGCTCTGGAGATGCTACTAAATTCTTAGCTGAAATCTATAAAGGCCACAAAAAGTTTTTGCTTCCTTAACAAAATATATTTCTCATATAGAAGGTTAAGTGTAAAGCAATTGACAGAGATGCCGCATCCTGCTGGCCCGGTGGTGCTGAGGGTTAAGGCACTGGATACCACACCTCGCACCACACCAGTGACCCGGGTTCACGAATGGACTCGAGTCATTGGGGGTTGGCCGGGGGAGGTGGATTGAGCATCCCAGGGACTGCTCTCCACCTCCAGAAAGGTGGGAATGGATACCCACACATGTGTTGGCTCCTAGCGGTGGCTGGGGGCTAGGTTGATATGCAGAACAAGTAATGGGTCGGCATGGCAGATATCTGATGTGCGGTATGCAGGAGTGTGTCCCGTTGTGTCACTGGCATCATTGTACATCCATGCTGTAAGGGGAATCCAGGATGAAAACTCAGTTAAATCCTCTAGTACATGAAGACTTGGCCATGGCACTGCACCGGTCACTCCCTGGAGCTCCCTCTGGCACTGACCCCTTGATCTTCTGTGATTGGGGATGTGAAGTGGCCTAGAGAGAGAGTGAAGGAGAGGAGGTGTAGCTCTGGCACGGCATCCAGTGCATGAGCCTCTAGCTGAGACCCAACAAGGGGCACCATAGGGAACACCCCAGCTGAGGAGGTAAGTGGTAATAAGAAAGAAAAAAAAAGTTGTGCAGTATCCTGCATGAAAACCTGCTTGAAGTTCTGAAAGTCCACCCAGCTGGTTAATTTGTTACAGTAATCTGCACAAAATTATTTTTGCAAACACTTTTCCAGTAATATCTAAAAATGATATAGGCATGTACATTTTCAAATCTTTCTTATCACCCTTTTTATATATTGAAATAATAATGGCACCTTTCCAGGTGTTGGAAATTGTTCTATTTGAGATACGTAAGTTAAAGTAAGGCATAAGGATCTTTGTCCAAAGAGATGGAACCACTAAAAATACAACTGGAGAGATTAAGTCTGGTCAAGGAGCCTTACCTTTTTAAGAGAGCTGACATACAGATTTATTCTTTGCCATATTGGTCCTTGTAAGAACAGATCCAGAAGCAAATGATTTGTTACCTTCTATTGGACCAACATAGAAGTAACAAAAAAAGCAGAGTGTTTTAGCTTTCAGACCAACAAGTCCTTCCTTGGAAACTTAATGACAGTTATTTACAATATTCCATACTTTTAACACACAGAGAGGTAATTGCTAGATATACTTCACTTGCTGTGATGTTTCTAGATAGGGTTCTGTTCACTATGACTTTCCACCAAGGTGCTACTTCCATAAATTCAGAATCATAGAACACATCTGTGTAATATGTTAGCCATAGATCTAAGGAAATATGTGTATCTATCTTGAAATTGCTATAATTCGTGCCTTTAACTACCAGAAGCCAGTAGGAATGGTGGTCCCTGCTATTTACAGTTTGAACCATCAGGGACCATTGCTTTGATCAATAATCCTTTTGCTTTTCTTTTAAGGGACATTTTAGTTTTCTCTTTCCTAATTTAAATTTCTATAATTAGTTTTATCATTGGAGCCCTTTGCATATCTTATAAGTTTAATAAGGGCTTTTTTGGCCGTGCAACAGTACTTATCAAATCAAGTAGTAATGGTTTTAGGGCGAGAAGTACTCAAAACTGGTTTATAGAGACGTTTTTGATTTTGTCAAATATCCCAGGAATACATTTTTCTAAAAGTATAGAATTATTCATGGATGTAACCTGTTCCAATTCAGGAGAGAAATACTCCTGCAAACAAAAAAGTAAGTTTTCTTCACAGGCAGTCTCCTATTTAATTTGTAGTTGATTTCTTATTTCAAAACCATTTAAAAGTATTGATGGTCTTTCTATCTTAAGTTCCTTAAAACTACAATAACCATTCAGAGAGGCATCAAAATCCTTAGTGTGCCAAGTTTCTTGCATACATATGATATAATGCTCATTAATAAAGTTACACCAATCAGAATCAGCATACTTAGTTGCCAGACCAACTATGTTCCAGGAGAGCAGAGAACTTGGATTTTGTCTCTGTACTGTAGCGATTGTCTATTGACTGGGTTTTGTCTAGTCAACCCTCTTTGATAGTCAAATTGGCATTTGCATTACTAACATAAATGTTAAATAACTGCTGCAGACCCAGATCTTGCTGGGCACAAGGAGATGTTACAGCAGGATTACAAGTCCTGGAAATTGATTTAGCTGTCTTACTGCAGTGAGTTGATAAATGGAATGTTTTTATTAAAGTCATCTGTTTCAATGATGTTAATACCAATTTTGTCTAAGATACTTATTTTATCCAGGATTTTGTTAGACAGCACCCTAGAATTTACTGTAAATGTGATCTGATCACAGTCAGGATCACTTTCCAGTCTCATTACTGAAGATAAACTATCTTTCCCAATTGGTTTATTTAATAGTTGGTCAAATACATCTCTTAGGACGAGGTTTAATTTATCAGTGTTCTTATCAGCAAACCTCTTTAAACCAAAAAGTGAGAAAGATAGAAAGATAGAAACATAGAAACATAGAAACATAGAAACATAGAAGTTGATGGCAGATAAGGACCGCAAGGCCCATCCAGTCTGCCCATTTTTTTTTCTACCTTATAAATGTGCCATCGGCCTTTGCTCTGTCAGTGATCTATCTATTCATAGTCATTTGTATTGCTCCCTTATGCCTATCCCATGCCTGTTTGAAGCCCTGCACTGTATTCATAGCCACCACTTCTTGTGGTAAGCCATTCCATGCATCTACCACCCTTTCTGTGAAAAAAATTTCCTCATTCCCCTTAATCGGCCTCCTCTAATCTCATGCTGTGTCCTCTTGTCCTGCTATTTTTCTTATATTTAAACATGTTAGACTCTTTCACCTTGTTTATGCCCTTAAGGTGTTTAAATGTCTCGATCATATCACCTCTCCCTCCTTTGCTCAAGGGTATACATATTGAGCTCCGTTAATCTGTCCTCATATGTCTTCTGATGCAGTCCCTGCACCATTTTGGTTGCCCTTCTCTGGACTGCCTCAATTTGGTTAATGTCCTTGTGAAGGTGTGGCCTCCAATACTGCACGCAGTACTCCAGATGGGGCCTAACCAATGTCTTGTACAGAGGGATTATTACCTCCCTCTTACGACTTGTGATACCCCTACTAATACACCCTAACACCCCACTAGCCTTACCTACTGCTTTAGAGGTCTGCTTGGATGATTATAGGTCATCAGTGATGATGATGCCCAAGTCTCTTTCTTCCTTTGTGACTGCTAGCAACTCCCCTCCCAGCCTGTAAGTGGCTTCAGGGTTTCTCTTCCCTATGTGCATGATTTTGCACTTCTTTACATTAAATCCCAGTTGCCACTCTTCTGACCATTTTGCTAGTTTATCCAGATCTCTTCTCATTCTGCCCACCCCATCTGGATCATCTACTCTGTTGCAGATCTTGGTGTCATCTGCAAACAGACAAGCCTTACCCTCTAGTCCATCTGCGAGGTCACTAATGAAGATGTTGAACAGGACTGGCCCCAGGACTGATCCTGAGGTACCCACTTGTGACTTGCATCTCTTCTGACTGTATACCATTTACCACCACTCTCTGTTTTCTGCCAGTCAACCAGTTTGCCACCCAGTTGACCAACTTCTGACCCATCCGAGCTTACCTAGCTTATTTATCAATCTTCTATGTGGAACAGTGTCAAAAGCTTTGCTGAAGTCAAGGTAGGCAACATCAACTGCTCCCCCTTGGTCCACCACTCTGGTTACCCAGTCAAAGACATCTATGAGATTAGTTTGACAGGACCTTCCTTTTGTAAACCCATGCTGTCTTGGATCCTGTGCCCCTATGGATTCTAGGTGTTGCACTATCCTTTCCTTAAGGAGTGCCTCCATAATCTTGCCCACTACTGAGGTAAGACTGACTGGTCTGTAGTTCCCGCCTCCTCCCTGCTACCACTCTTGTGGGCGGGATCACATGAGCCCTTCTCCAGTCTTCTGGGACCTCTCTGTGCTCAGAGACTCACTAAACAATTCTGCTAATGGCTCTGCTAGTTCCTTCTTTAGCTCCTTAAGTCCCTGGGATGTATGCCATCAGGTCCCATTGCCTTATCCACCCTGAGCTTAGCTGCGCTCTTGTAGGACCCTTTCTTTTGTGAAGGGAGTAGTGCTCACCTCCCTCCCCTGTGTCCATGATGCTGAGCTGTGGCCCTGCCCTACCTTCTCTTCAGTAAATACTGAGCAAAGTATCTATTTAGGATAGATGCCTTTACAGGGTCCTCCTCCTCACATGCTCCTTTCTCCATTAAGCTAGCAATACCCCTCTGGACTTTCTCCTTTCACTAATGTATCTATAGAAAGTCTTGTCACCTTCTTTTACTGTTACGTGCTAGTGTTTCCTCAGTTTGGGACTTTGCCTGCCTTACTGCCTTCCCTGCTTCCCTTAGGGCAGTTTGGTATGCCTCCCTATCTTCATCCGCTGTGTTCCCTTATATTTCCTGAAGGCCAGCCTTTTGGCTCTGACCTTTTCTGCTACTGTATTTGAGAACCAAAGTGGTTTCCTTCTTCTTTTGCACTTCCTTTTCTGTCTAACACAATGGTATGTTGCTTCAAGTATTGTATCCTTAATGCTTGCCCACTTTGCCTGTACCTCCTCACCTGTGTTTCTTTTTGCCAGGGCTAGCTTAACTCTGTTGGCCATCTTATCAAAGTCAGCTCCTCTGAAGTCCCATATTTTTGCCTTGGATTTTTTTTTTTTTTTTAGCTTTGTTGACGGGTAAGTGCACTAGACAAATCCTGCCTATTTTCAGGCATGACCGGGGAGGGAATACAGATGAATGCCAACTGACCTTGAACCAGATTAAACTGTTGGTGGTATTTTTAGTGAATGAGGGAATTTGGCCTGGACACCGGGAAATTCCCTACTCTTTTCGATAAGTGCCATAGGATCTTTAACATCCACCTGAACTACCACCAATCCAGGCAGATGGGACCTCGGTTTAACGTCTCATCCGAAAGACGGCACCTCAGAAGTGCAGCACCCCTCTCATGCTGCACTACAGTGTCAGTACTGGGATATTAACCCAAGTGCCAGATGTGGGAACTGAACCCAATGGGATGGGATGATTTAGATGTAGTAGCCAAATTGAACCATACCATGTGATGGTCACTGGCCCCCAGGTGACCTTCTATCTGGAGATCTGTGATCCCTTCTATGTTAGTCAGTACTAGATCTAGGATAGCCCTGTCTCTTGTGGGTTGCTGTACCAGTTGTTTGAGGCCCTTCCCCTGCAGGGAATCCACTATGAGTCTAAGATCTACTTATAGACTGTACTTCATCCAAGTCCTTATTAGAATCATCATGTCTTGGTGCACTTTCCATAACAGTGCTTTCAATTATGTGAATGTCAATTTCATCCAAGAAGGAAGCTGTTTTTGCATAATTAGATCCAAAGCCCTCGGACTCTGCAATAAGACATCAGCTTGACCAGATCAATTTGCTATGGCCCATCAATGTAATTTTTGAATCCTAAATCCTGTAGAAGGAATCTGAAGAAAATGCAAATAAACATTATATAATGCTGTTTTAAGTTTTCCTGGGCTTTTATCATGCAAATTCATAAAGCCAAAAATGCTAATCTGGGTTGCTTTATCTGTTGTTGGATTATTGTTGTCATTCAGAATGAGCTGATTAACATATTTTATGGTGAAACTCCTTTAATTAGTGATTTATTATTAAGCCAGATTTGGTTAGCAATTCTAGGGGAAGTACAAACAATGTACCAGCACTCCACTCCATCCTCATCTCTGTCTTTCATGAGTTTGATAGTCCATATCCAATACCTCCACCCCAGTTTCTGCCCTTAATAGGTGCACAATCTGTTTCTTTACTTCTATCAGTGGAAACACTGGATCTAGATTTAAACAGCATAGACACAGTATAGAACATATATCTATATAAACCAAGTTCGCAATTGGATGAGAGGAGGAATCTGAGAAGCTATGGGTACAGTACTTAGGGACTGAACCAACTTTTCCTTTTTGGTTTTTAAGACTTTCTTTAGGTCCTATAGTTTCCCACCTGTTATTGCAATCATGTCTTAAAGCCCTAAGATCAGACTCCAAAGTACTGCAGATTTTAAATGAGCCTTCAATACTTGAATCTCTAGCAGATGTAGAATTACCTACAATATCTGCCTGAGGCTTTCTGTTGGAGGATTTCTCTGAAGTGTTTCTACCCAATCAGAGAAGAGCTTAGTATCCATAACATTTTCAGCCTTATTTTTATCAACATTTAAGTTTTTTTAGCTTTTCAACTGAGGTCTGCTCACTCACAGCAGTATTCGTTCTTGTTTTTTTTTCCTCACACTTTTCTTTGACCTGCAGTAGGTTTGACAGGAAATACTGAAATGTTAATGCAAGAAAAATCTGGCCTGATAGGTTCTGAAGTTTCCAGAACAATTGAAGGTGAACCTTGTTGAGGCAGTAAAATATTAAGTTTACACAATACCTCTTCCAACGTGAAACTATTTAGTGCAATATTTTCTTTTATTGTTTCCATCTAATTTTTTTTATTACAACAATCCATTCCATAATCATTAAATGAGCAGCACATGGACTGCACATGAAATTCTTCACATCTGCACTGAAGTTAGTGGGATAGAAATTTACTTTGTCAATAGCAGGACTTGAACCAGTTCAGTGATTTACACTGAAAGCATTTTTACCTGTGTTAATTTTATCCAGTTTATTCAATGGCCCGGAGATTCAGAAGGGTTGCGCATGGTGCAACACTGTTGCACCATGTGCAACCCACTGATGCACCCTGGCATGATATTCAAACAGGGATTGTGCCTGGCACAACTCCCAATGCACCGGAGTGCATCAGTAATGTATGTGTCGCAGGTAGGGGGGGCATGCCCATGCATACTCTGCACATCCCAATATTCAGCCCAGGATGTGCTGAGCCCATGCATATGCAACCCCTACTTGCGCTGCACACAGGTGAGCCAAAAAAAAGGAACAATGGCTGGTCACCCACAGGTGAGCTGCCATATTTCAGGGCGCAACACAGCAGCTGCCACCTGTGGGTGGCCACCCAAGCTCTGGCTGCACCTTCATGGTGGCACCCCCCAAGCCCGATCATGGGCATATGGAGAAGAATAGAGACATCATATATCCCTGGTGGTCCAGTGGACCACTCACAGTGCGATTGAGGGCTTAAGTATAAAATGAAACACCTCCAATATCCCTGGTGGTCCAGTGGACTGCTCGCAGCCCGATTGTGGGCATGCATAAATTAAAATACACGTCCTATATCCCTGGTAGTCCAGTGGACTGAATCCTGCCTGATCATGGACATGAGTAAATCAAAATACACGTCCTATATCCCTGGTGGTCCAGTGGACTGCTCCCAGCCCAATCGCAGGCATTAGTAAATTAAAATACATGTCCTATATCCCTGGTGGTCCAGTGGACCGAATTCTGCCCGATCGTGGGCATGAGTAATTCAAAATACACGTCCTATATCCCTGGTGGTCCAGTGGACTGAATTCTGCCTGATCATGGGCATGTGTGAAATAAATCAAATCCCCATAACCCTGGTGGTCGAGCGGTACCCACCTCCCCACCCACCCGCTGGGCCCCACCACCCCACTCCCCCAGTCAGCAGTGGGCGGCAGCTCCCCACCCACAAGCCTCCTGCCACCTGCCGACTGACACCATACAGTAGGGCTGCACACCCACTGGTCCACAGCGTGCGCCAATGGGCATGCAGCCCATACCTACTCTACATAGTCCAGATATGTGAATGGATCCATTCACATATCTGGACTGTGTGTATAGCAGGGCTGCATGCCCATTGGCTCATGCTGTGACCAATGGACGGCAGCCCTACCATGGTGTCATTTGGCAGGCGGTGGGGTGGCTTGCGGTGGAACTTCCCCCGCCACCGACCGTGTGGGTGACGGGGCTCAGCGGGCGGGTGGGAGGGGGGTACCCATTGACCACCAGGGTTATGGGGATTTGATTTATTTTACACATGTCTGCTATCGGGCAGGATTCGGTCCACTGGACCACCAGGGATATAGGATGTGTATTTTAATTTACTCATGCCCGCGATTGGGCTAGTAGCAGTCCACTGGACCACCAGGGATATAGGACATGTATTTTAATTTACTCATGCCCGCAACTGGGCTGGTAGCGGTCCACTGGACCATCAAAGATATAGGATGTGTATTCTATTTTATGCATGCCTGCGATTGGGCTGCAAGCGGTCCACTGGAGCACTAGGGATATTGGACATGTTTCATTTTATACTTAAGCCCATGATCAGGCTGCGAGCAGTCCACTGGACCACCAGGGATATTGGACGATCATTATTTTAACAGATGCCTGTGATTGGGCAGTGGGGTACTTTGCTGCACTGTGCAGGGGGTGTCGGTTCTCGATGGCTGCAGCCTGACAGGGCGCCAGGTGCAAGTCACCGGGAATCGGTGCACCTGCATGAAAATGGGGCCATAATGTCATGCAAATGGCCCCATTTGCACCTTGCATGCATTATGGCCCCATTTGCATGTGCACTTTTGAATATTGTGTTTCTGCATCTAGCGCAATGGAACTTGCGCTAGTGCATCTCCCTGATCCACTCTGGCCACTTGTGCTGGCACAGTGCCACTGCACCATGTGCAGTGCAGGTGGCTAGGGTGTGATATTCAACTATGCTGTGCCATGGCACAGCTCCATTGAATATCACCCTGCCAATGCCCCAGCACAGCAAAGTTGTGCTGCACCCAGGCTTGCGTCACAGCCTGGCACAGTCTGAATATCTGGGCCAATGTATCTGTTTTTTAAAAAGACATTTGTGGTAATTTGCAGCTCTTCCATTACCTCTCTTAAGTTTATATTATTGAGTGCTGCATTAGAGTTCCAACATGACTGCTCAGTTAAGTGCTCCTCTGGTGAAAAAAATCAGTGATGTGGATGAACTATATAATGGAGATTTCAATAAACTTTTTTGTTCAAAGGAGGCATTCAAGATGTTGAGCAACTTTTGTTTTCTGCAGTTATGCTATCATTTACAATTATTTGTAATTGACTCTTATCTAAACTATCAGTAAACCTCATAGCCACGGATGACTTATTAAATGAGGTTTCTGTATTAGAAGAAAAATATGTTGGGAGTTGAAGTCAACAGGTTAAGTTTATTTCTTGTGCATTTTCTGCTTACAGATTGTATGATTTTCAGCCTGTAAAGAAATGTTCTTTTTCATAGACTCCTTAATCAACCCAATTGATTCAAAATTCTCATTGATTGTTGATGAGCAGTTCTTGCTCAAAGGTATTTGTAATCCTGGAGTTTAATAAATAAAAGTACATTAAAAAATTGCTTACTTTTCATTATTCTTAGCTTTAGTTTGCCTTTTTCTTCATCTTTCCTTTACTTAACCCTTGTAATTTAACTGGGTTTATTTAATTTATGTATGGGCTATTAGTATTTGAATCAGATCATGTGTTATTTAGATCAATTAAGTCAATTAAGTTATTGTCAGATAACTCAGAACAGGTCATTATAATATCAGCATCAACACCTGTCTCTCCTGCTTGTACACATTATGCACTCATTCAGAACTCAGTCGATGGCTTGCCATGGAGGTGAATGGTGGGCTGAGCCAGTCACTGGCTCAGTTATGAGAAAGGTGGAGCAGGGTGCTAGGCACTGTGGGGGGGTCACTAGACCACCAGGTATGTTGAAGATGCAATAGATGGGGGATCAGTGTCGGTGCAGTCCACTGGACCACCAGGGATAAGCCCACATTTCTTATGGAAGATCAGGTCAGGGTGGGCAATGAACTAGCAGGACACTGGGTTTATTACACACAACATGTGTCAGGGATTGGGAATGGGGAGGCACTAGATTACCAGGGACAATTTAATTCCTCTGTGCAGAACATGCTGTGATTTATTCAAGCCAGCCTGATCCTGCACCCCTTACTTGTGCCCTGCAACATAGTTTTACCTCCATTGAAACATGGTTCACTAAACAGAGTTTAATTATGAACTATAAAAAGACCAAATCATTGGTCTTTGCTGGACCACATAACAAGTTTAAAGCAGCCTGACTGACCACCACCAGCAATACTGGCTCACCACTTGAACAGGTAACCACTTTTAGGTACCTGGGCATCAACCTGGACAGCACAATCTCTACCAAGAATACATCTCAAACATCTCCAAAACTGCCAATATCAGGCTAGGCCTCCTCTATAGACACCGGCATTGTATGACCCAAGAGGTTCTATGCTTCACTGTGACCAGTTCCATATTGTCTGTCCTTGACTATGGCATTGTAGTCTATGGCTCTGCCTCTGCTACTGCCCTCAGAAGGATTGAGATCACCCTTAACAATGCCTGCAGGTTACTTACTGGTGCTAGCCGTGATACACATATACGTGACCTCTATGAGCAAGCCAACTGGCTCAACCTCCAAAACAGAATCTCCTACCACACCTACCCTATGGCCAAAAAGATCTCCTTTTGGCTAGCCTCCCCCCATCCAACTACTTCTAAAGAAGGCCACTGCAAACTCATGCTGTATGAGAAGTGCGACCAATCAGGCCTTCCAGGTACCATTATGCCAGGCATCCCAAAGGCAAAGAGCTTTTATGTACAGAGCACCTAGCTGGTTTAACAAAATCCCAGCACGAATCTAATCCACTCCCAACATAGGTCCCTTCAAAAACGATCTTCAAAAACATCTAGCCAACCTCAGTAACTGTGATTGCTATACTTATTTCAGGTGACCTCCAGCTTATAACTGCCCAGCCTCTGTTGACAATGCTCTCCTGGGCTGCTAATTTCTGCACTTATTCTAAGTGCCATTTCATGCACTTATTCATTGTTTTTAGTTGGTAATTTTGTTAGTCTATTACCCTGTTTGTTGTATCTTACCTAATCTTTTATACCCATTGTACCTGTGTTTGTTACTCTTTCCTCTGCATAATCCAACTGTTTGACATGGAGCCTTTGTAAATGAGCACCTGGCTCAAAGGTCTTAATTCGTAGATGAAATAAATAAATAAATAAATAAATAAATAAATACAGAAGAAACGTGTCAGGGAATGAGGATCGGGGATGGAGCGGGGCCACTAGACTACCAAGGACAATGTAATGCGGTACATAGGAAATGCACCAGGGATTGGGGATTGGGGAGGGTGGGCCACTAGACTACCAGGGAAAATTTAATTACATATGGAAGAAATGTGTTGTGGATCATGGATTTGGGATGGAGGCACTAGACTACCAGGGACAATTTATTTCCGTACAGAAGAAATGTGTTGTGGATCGGGGGTTGGGAGGGCCACCACATCTCTTAACCTCCTACAGTACACATCATGGATGAGGCTTACAGAACTCAGGGACAAGTTTCAAAATCAGAGACATGCCTTGAATATTGGCAGTATCCATACATAACAATGGTAGTCTATGGAGCTAAATACATTTACAGAAATATAAGCAACCTATAACTCTAATGCTTGACAGTATTGTGCGCTTATGATCCCTACTGTTATACCATGAAAACATAAATGTTAAGGGGGGGGGGGTCAGATGTACATTTTGAAGCATACTCATGGACATCCCATCACAGCAGGGACAGTTGAGAGGTATGACTGGGCCACTGGAGCAACAGGTCATATTCAAGTTTTAAAGTTTCAAGTTTATTGTTGGAAAACTCCATTGAGCAGGCTCATTCACAAGGAGGTCCTGTACACATATAGCAGCTTATAGAAATACAAATACATCAAATTGTAAGGATAACCTCATTCAAAAAGACAATAGTTAACAGCATTTTGTAGAATTCAAATACAATAAGTTGGAAGGAAAATTTATTGAAAAACGTAGACATAGTCTGCAGAGATAATGTGTTCAAACTTTCAAATGTAGAAATTGCAATCAGTAATAAGAAAAAGAAGAAAAAACTTTGCATGATGCAAACACACAGAATATAAAGAGCTAAGTGCCTGGTATATAGTAATAAGGGGAGAAGGGGGAAGGGGAAGGTAAATAGAGGGATAGTCAGCGGGAGAGCAGGAGAATGAGCAGGGATTGACGTATATACGTATTGACGTATATATGTTTGGTGTACCAGTGGGGATCTGAGAGGGCAACTGGACCACTGGGATTTACTATTATGTATGTGTAGTGTGACTTCGGAGATGGGGAGTACACCTACAAGCTCACTTTGACAAACTGTTCCAGACCCTCCATGAGTGATATGTCCATGTCTCGTAGACCATCTCTGGCTTCTCTAAGAGTATGTAGCTATTCTACCTCTGGGTGGGGTGTGTGCTCCCAGTATTCAGGGATGTGGCAGCCTACATCTGCCATATGCCCACTTGTATCATGCTGCAGCCCATTGCTGGGTACATGGGCACTGCAAGCCCCATTTGGGAAAGGCAGCCTGCAGTTGACACAGACTGCTTTGGTGGATAGCTCAGTGGGCAGTCTGTGGCACAAGGTGCCACTTGCACCATTTATGGTTGGCACTGGCACCCTGTGTCATTTGCAGGGCTTTGTGAATCAAGCTCAATGTCTGAAGCCACTGAGGGGGCAGAGGGGTCAGACTGCAACCCTTGGCCACCCAATATCCCATGGACAGGACTTGCTGCACACAGAGGGCACTGCACATGTTGCCATCATCTGGCACTTGACCCCACCCTGCAAAGCATTTGTGGGTGCCCCGCATCCAGTGGATACCATGGCAGTTAGTCCATGCAGCACACACCTCCAGACCCCATTTGGGTCCACCAGCACAATGTAGCACAAACCTGCAGAAATGGGGGCATGGAGGTGTTGGGTAGAGTGTGTACAGGTGGCCAGGCAGCACCACGTAGTGGGTGCTGCTACATGTCTGGGATCATCCACACAGTGCACAGGTTCAACTGCCAGGAAGGACCCTGCCATCAATGTGCCTGTCTGATGGTATGTGTCTGCTCCCCCCCGAGGGCACATGACACACACATGTACAGACACCACAGCACACATGGCCAGCCATGTGCATGGTACTTTGTGTACACCATGTCAGTGGTGCAGTGTACATGGGTCATGTGACAGCATGACAGTGGTGTCCACTGTCACTGTGAGGCTGGCAGCTGTTGTTGATGCCTAACACACTGTAGGCATTGCTGTGTCCCTCACACTACTGGCCACTGTGTTACTATTGCATCTGTTATGCGCTGTAGCAGTACCAGCAATATGTCTATGGCATGCAGCACCACTACCCGTGCCTGTGGTGTTAGTCCACTGGGGCACATTAGTCTCTGCTGCTGTGCACACACATAGCCTGCTGCTACTGAACTGTTGCTCATGTCTGACAGACAGGTGGAGCTGTGTACACAACCCAACCTGCAGCTTCTGACCTGTAGCTCCAGTATGACATACCGGTGAAGCTGTATGCACCATATGATAGTGCCAGGTAAACTACATGGTAATGTACACAAAGCAGGCCATAATGAGATGTTGACATGGCTGTTTTCACACAGATTGCCTAAGTAGGCTCATTTGCATAGGAGCTTTGAATATAGCAAAATTTAGACCTGGGCTAATGTGTTTGCACTGGGCTAATGTGTTAGTGCCAGGCAATTGAGTTAGCTCTGGGCAAACCTGTTAAAACCATAGCACAGTTCTGCTGTGTTTGACCTGCAATGGTGTTTGAAGTTGTTGTTCACCACTTCATTGCTATCACATTGGCTGACTACTGCAGCTCTGCCTTATTCCACCTCTGTGTGCACTGGGCTGCTGTTGCAGTTTGCACTACCCCATTGCTATATTCAGAACTGTCTTATTTGCTGGGCTATTTTTGCACTGCACTCTCAGCCCTGTTTGCACGCCTTTGTTTGCACGCTATATTCAACTGATTTAGCCCCTGGGCTATTCTTTTGAATATAGGGTGCAAATGGTTCCATGCTATTTTTGCACACCAGGCAGTGATAATTTTGCCCCAGGGCTAAGTTTTGAATATTAGGCTACTGATGTTCAAAAAGCATAAGTGGGACCAGATGCTTTAATTACACTAATTGCACTTTAATTGCACTAATTCCACTTTAGCACTTGCACTTTGTGCTTATAGCACTTATTGCACCTATTAAACTAGTTACACATTTAATTTAAGAAATTCTCCCTTATTAGTAAAAATTGTATATATCGTGACCATGCACTTTAAGATGAGAATACTGATATTTTATAAAAAAGACCCTAAAGAGTACCAATATTAAGAAACTGGGTATCTAAACCCTCATATTATGAATAATTGTATTAAAAAAAAAATTAGAGCAAGCAGTGTACCCCTAATAGAAAGTTATTTTAAGTCAGAAGGTCCAGTAGTTAGTTATTCACAACCTGCTATGGTTATTCTAAACCATATGGCACCTCACCACTGTCTTCAGGCACTTGAACCCTATGGATCTCAAAAGTGCAAGCAAAAGGATTCTGAATCCCTTAGAAACTTAGAAACATAGACTTTGAAGGCAGATAAGGACCGCTTGGCCCATGTAGTCTGCCCATTTCTCTACCTACAGGATAAGCTGCAGATCCTGGTTAACCAACAGCCTCCTCAGGAGTTTGGTGCTTGTTGCTTTAGGCTTAATAATGTTCATACTCGATATTCAGTTTCTGGGACTATGTACTGTAAATACAGTAGCAGACACAGACATGGTCAGATATTTCCAGATATTTTGCAAAATTTTGAAAGAGTTTCTCTCTGCTGCCCCTACTGTGGAAATGCAGAAAGCAGGAGATTTCTCTAGAAATATCACAGAATTTTCAAGAACTATCTGACCATGTCTTTGGCTGTGACTGTATAAGATTGTCCTTCTTGCTTTTACTTCCTTCCAAAAGTGCAAACACAGGAGCAGCAATGGTCCAGCCAATGGATTTTTTACCTCACTGCAACAAGTAATTTTAGGAAATTAGGAAAAGGTACCTTGAAGATCCTCTCCGCCCCAACTCTTTAGCAGTTTGTCCCTTAATACATAACCCAAAGTATAAATAATATGTACTATATAAGTTGTATAACATGTAGCAGTACACAGGGAATTTAACTAAATTTAACTAGTTTAACCAATTTAAAAAAGTTGATAAATGTTAGCTTTAGAGATGCAGTGAAGTATTAATTTGCGGGCGAATTTTCGCGAAGTGGCCAAACTTCATGTCCGTGGTGCTCTGCGATGTTTTCCCCACATTCTGAATATCCAAAATGGTGAAGTTCCACCAATGAAGTGCAGAATTTCACCTGCAAACAGTGGAATTTCACCCGCAAATGGCAGAATTTTGGCAAAATTCTGGAATTCGTGGGCAAAATTCCACAATTTGAGAGTAAAATTCCACACTTCACAGCGAAAATCAGCATTTTGCAGCAGAACCTTCACCATGCAGAATTCGTGAAATTCTGTGGAATTCACAAATTAATCAGTGGAGCAAAGTTTTCCAACTTCACCTATCTCTAGTCAGCTTTGATATAATTTTGGCTTGCTTATGACAAAACTATAGCAGTCACTGTAACATGAGTAAACTCTAAAGTGGTGCAGAAGCTAATCAAAATTAATCAAAAATCTGTTATGACTATGAACATTTAGTGATTTGACATTTGACATTACCTCCCAGCAAGTATGGCTGGCATCCTGCAGACTTTTGCTAGATTCTAATACTGGAGAATAATTAATGCCACTATCATTGGCCGATATTCAGACAGACTTGTTTTGGCTCGTTCAGTTCAATAGCTTGCGGTGTTGTGCTATTACAGTATTAGATTTAGATCTGAGTATTTCTTAAATCAGGCTGTTCACATCTATACACCAGCACAGGCAAAAGATTTTCAGGCTGTAGATAATAAGCTAAGCAGCCACAGTACTGTAAGGTAGAATTTGAGTATTGCAGGCCATATGACATACTGCACTGCTATACCTCTACACCGCCACACCTTCTGAGAAAATGGCTCTGCTGCGGCACTAAGTGCATGCGTAATATGTACCGTAAGAAAGGATCATGTGGTCACAAGGTGTGAGATTTAAAATATGTAAAGAGTATATCAAATAATATGGTTTGATTATTGATTACAAATCAAATAAGGGTTTCTCCTTTTTACTTTTAAGTAATTTAAGGGATATTCACCAAAAACTCTCACTGCATAAAGTTAAAAAAATAAAACACTGACTGTTTCATTTAAACATCTCAAACAAAATATCCCAACTTCCCTGTATTTCTGCTCCCAGAGTGTACTGCAGATGCTGTGAGTTTAAGTGAGTTTAAGTAAGGACAGAGCGAGATAGTAAAATCAGTAAAGTAAAGCAAAACTCAAGCAATGAATTGCAATGGAGAATAACCCTCCACAGGTCTTTTCCACTGGTAAACAGTGAAGGTGGGCTGCTGCCACCAACAGGACTCCAGGCAGATGCTCTGGGTCGGGGAACAATGTAACATTCACTGCATAAAATCAGAGTGACACAAGTTCATTTGGAAAGAGCTGGGAAACAGCCTCCTTATGCAAAAAAAATAGGCAACTGTGATTTACCTTTTAAATCAGGTAAAAGAGTTTATCATTAAGCTCCTGCTCAAGCTGTTACCAATGGTGAAGTGTGCAGCCACTCACTCAAACTCACCAAGAGTTTAAGCAAATTTAGATAGTGTTGGTGAGGCTTCTCAAATCACATGTAAAACAGATTAAGCAAATGTAAATGCTGTTGCCAGACATGAAGAGCATGCATCCTCAATCAATCAAGAATCTGCCTCTTCTTCCTCCTATTTTAAAGGCCTGTTTGTACCCTCCACATACACCAACAATGTATGCCACCATTTCCTCCACTGCATGCTTCCAGACTGAGAAACTAGGATGGCTAACTTCAAGCCAGCATAAATTCTGTTGCAAAGCAGACATCCAGTCAGCCAGCAGTTGCTGAATCTGAGCCGCTAGCCAACCAACATAGCAAGCTAGGCAGCAAGAACTGAAGTCAAGCAAGGCTCACATGTGTCTGCTGTAATGATAAGTTAGTTTTACTGTTGATCATACTCCATTTAATTGCTCAATGATGGAGTTGGTGTCTCCATCTGTGCACAGGACAGGAGTTGTTTCCACATTGCTTGCAAGACATTAAAATGTGTTCTCTTTTTCCTTTTTGTCTCCCTTGTACTACAGGTATTACTATTCACAGTGGCCACTGGAAAGCCAGTGGCAAATCAAGACAGCATACAAGGCAGGAATTTAATTTGCCTCTGTGTACCCCACTGTATGGGACCATCACGCCTGCAAGAATATCGCCATCACACTAATTTTATGGTAAGTATCATTACATTATTTGTTCATTTTTAATCTTTTGATTGCCAAGTTTTCATTTCACAGATACTCAGACAGTGACACAGTGGCCCTAAATACTTTTCTTTTTTCTTCAGAGATGATATGCATAGTAAGTATTGGAGTAGACTATGGATATACAATGCAGCTTCCAGAGTGGTCTGGTGATGTTAAATAATTTCTCTTGTCTTCTTCATAGGTGACAGGCATAGTAGGTAATGGAGTAGACCATAGATATACCCCAGAACTACCATGGTGGCTTACTGATGCTAAATGATTTGTTTTGTATTTCTTTACAGGTTACAGCAATAGATCAAAAACAGATCATGTGATACTAATATAGCAAGTTTTTATAACTATGTGGGCTTTCATGTGGATCGAGGGTCAGTGGTGGATGTAGTGATGCTGGATTTTAGTAGGGCATTTGATTCTGTATCTTATGGGTTGCTGATAAACAAGCTGGTGAAGTTGGATATTGATTAATATATAACAAAATGGATAGATCAATGGTTGACCAAGAGGACACAGATGGTATGGGTACAGGTATATGTATCTGGGGAGGTGAGGGTGACCAGCAGTGTCCCACAGGGGTCAGTGCTGGGGTACTTGTTGTTTAATGTGTTCATAGGTGACCTGAGTATTTGCAGTGGAAACAAGTTAGTTAAGTTTATGGATGATATTAAGCTGGGGGAGTGGCCAATACCTTTGAGGATAGATTAACCTTAGGGCAAGACTTATTAACAATTAATGAATGGGCAATAAGTAACAAAATGAATTTCAATTTGCAGAAATGCACAGTGATGCACATGGGTAGGTATAACATACACCAGGATTATTATATACAGCAGGTAAGATTAAGGGAGTCAAAATCTGAAAAAGATTTGGGGGTATTTATTGGACAAGATCTGAAAAGTAGGGTACATAGCTTACATGTAGCCAACAAAGCAATGTATCTTACAAATTGTATTCAAAGAACATTTTTCTCTAGAAATAAATGTATTTTATTGCCCGTGTTCAAAACATAGGTACAGCCACATTTGGACTACTGTTCATCTGCTTGGAGTACTTTCTTGAAATAGATATTAAGGCAATTGAAAGACCTCAGAGGTCATTAACAAAATTAATAACAGGGCTGCATGGATTACTGTATGAAGATAGGTTAAATACTCTAAACTGGTCTTATAGCCACTAGAACTGTATTGGGTAAGAGGTGATTTGTTATTATTATATAAGATTCTCAATGAGGAGGATTTGAAAAACGACATGGATCTTAAGTTTAGGGAATCAAACTATTTTTTAAGAGGAAACTCAAGACAATTAGTAGAAGAGCAGTACAGCACTGAAATATGGAAACATAGTTTCAGTTTCATAGTTTCCTAGAACTATTAGACTGTGGAATAGATTACCGGAAGATATAGTTGTGTCATTCAGTTTCATTGTTTTTAAAACAAGGCTCGATCACTACCTAGCAGCTGGCAACTTCAGTCACCTCCACTAAGCAGTGGGGACAACTATCATGGGGTCATGCCTTTTGTTGTCTTAAACCTCTAAGTATGATTCTAATATATCTGGCACTGGACAACAGATATACCATCTGTGAGGTCACCCACTGTGTCTAATTAAGTAGAGTCTAAACCATTTCTGTCTTGTATTTACTAGTTACATATGTCTTTCCAGTCAAATGCCTCCTCCTCCTCCTCCTCCTCCTCCTCCAGCAAACAAGCCATCCTCATCTTCTCCATCAGATCACTGATATGGTTTATGTTGCCATCTATTGCCTAAAACATAGATGAAAAACACCAGATAAAAGAGAAACAGGAGCAGATGACTGTTAATGAGTGGCAGATATGAGACACATAACATTTACATTTTTAAAAACAATGATTGAAAAAAGGAAACAAATACTTACCTTACCTGGTCAGCAACATTTGTTAAATTCAAAAACCAGATCTGGGTCAGACCTATGCAGCAACAGAATTTCATTACATTAGTGCTAATATCTATGAAGAGAGAAACAGTAACAAAAGATGGTTAAAAATACAGCACTGTACATTCCCCTCCTACCTCCCACAGCCAAAAATAAATAAATACTTAACTCGGCTGATAGGTCACAACAAAGTGATACTCAAGTCAAAGAAAATTGTCTGGGTCAAGGGCACAAAAAAATCATACCATTTTATTCATTCATTTGTTGTAGACTAGTTTCACAAAGTGAAGCAGTGGCAGTATATAAGTTCCTGGTTCCCATCTTATTTCAGGGCTTCATAAGAAAATTTCCAACTATGAGAATGTACCGTGACTTTCCAGGCATTAAAGTGCATCATGACAATTGCTATGGATGTAGCTGCACACATCTCAGCTCCAGCTAGCAGTAAAAGCATATATTTATTTGGGTAGCACATCTCATTTCAGGGAGTCATAAGAAAAATTCTAGCCATGAAAATTTACTGTGATTTTCCAGACACTAAAGTGCATCACCACAGTTCCTCTGGTTGGAAATACACAGCCCAGCAGCAAGCAGCAGCATCATATGTTTATTTCGGTAGCACAGCTCATTTCTGAGCACCATAAGAAAACTTTACAGCAGTATCTAGCAGCCTAATCTATTTACTCTGTCAGTTGTCAAAAAAATCTTGGAATACAAAATTTATTTACAGTATATTATGCTTTTTGTACAATTTTCACTAAAGTGCATTACAAGGACAATGTTGGAGCAGTGATGCACAGCACAGTACCATGTGGCATCATTTAGCATCCTATCAAATTTATTTGAGTGTTTGAGAAAAATTCTGAGAGTTAATGTTAATTGTGATTAATGCACAATTAACACAAAGTGTGTTACAATAACAGTGTCAGGGCAGTGGCACACAGTACCATGTGGCAGCATGTAGCAACCTGTCAGATTTGAGTGTTTGAGAAAAATTCTGGGACAATAAAATTGATGTTAATTGTGATAAATGCACAATTAACACAAAATGCATTACAAGAACTGTGTTGGGACAGTGACACACCATGCTGTACCATCTGTCAGCATATGGCAGCTTGTCCTATTTATTTGGGCACTTGTGAAAATTTCTGGGAGAACTGAATTGATGTTAAATGTGATTTATAGCACCCTGTCAAATGTATCCGTACACTTGAGAAAAAATCTGGAGGACCAGCATTAATGTTAATTGTGATTGACAAACAATTAACACAAAAGTGAATTGCAAGAACAATATTGGGGCAGTGACACGCACAGCACAGTACAATATGGCAGCATGGGGTAGATTGTCCCATTTATCTGGGCAGTTGTGAAAAAATCTGAGAGAAGAGAAACAATGTTATGTGTAATTAATGCACAATTAACACAAATCATTATACAACAATGTTGGGGCAGTAACACACAGCACTGTACCAATTTGTACTACAGCGACCTTTACTGGTCTGATATATTTATTTTAGTATTTGAAAAGAAAATCAGGAAAGAGACAGAAATAGAAAGAAAATGTATGACATATTAGCTCAACATTAAAGAGAATATAGATACAGTAGACAATATAAAAGTTTTGAAGGTGTTTTAGTTTTTTTTTTTTTTTAAGATAATAACAAAGAGTACAGAAATACAGATGAGAAACAAAGCTGTGGTTCAGTAAGAAGAGACTACATTTTTTTTATTTTTAACCATTTTATATTTTTTAAGAAAATGATTAAGAAAGTTTGAAGGAAAGAATAGAAACAGGCTAGGAAACAGTTAAAGTTATGTAAGAAAACAATAAAATTATTTATTTATTGAATTTTGATGACTGGGTTGGCCCACTGGGCCCAAAAGGTCCCTTTCTCAGGGGTGACCCGGGGAACAGAAGCAATACAATACATACAATCTGGTGATCCAGAAGCAATACAACACATACATACTTGCCAGGGTATTTCTCAAGCTCAATTCCTACCACTGCCACCAGCACCCACACTGCCACAGGGGAGATCAACCATGCCTTCCAGCAATCCTTCCTTATTTGGGAGGGTCCACTGCATTATCTCCTCCATTGAGGTAACCCTGTGTTGGAGGTCCCCCATTTCCTCCCTTAGACTGACAAGCTCCTTTGCTGTGCTCCTGCCTGGCAGCAGTGTGGGTACTGCTGGTTCCACTGATGAAACCATGGAGGGTACAGATGTGAAAGTATGATTTCCATGATGTCCTTACATGCACCGTGAATGTCGGTGATGCCCAGTGGGCAGTTTCTTGGCCAGCACAAGGGAGATTCCATCATCACTGTCACTTGCATCTTCCATCTGCCATGACACAAACTGCTCCTGATGCCATATTTTCAGATGGGCTTACTGCACACCACTATCCAAGTGGGTACCTTTGTTACACAGGCTGACCCTGGCCTTAAAGAGCTTGCAAGTGATGACACTATTGCCATTAGGATCAACCCCTCGAAAAATTCCCATACCAGGGAAGATCTCTGGTACTGGTGGCTCTAGCAAACTGCTGGTGGTGGAGGAACAGAGGAGTCAAAGGATAATGAACATGGCTCCTCTGTTGATGGGGGCTGGTTCTGGTGGTGGTACCATGATGGGGGGCACAGGGGGTTCTGGAAGCTCAGCCTCATGGGAACTGGGGTCTGCTGTTCCCCCCATATTCTCAATTGTTTCCTGCTATTGTTGCTTCATGTGCTGTGTACCCTGCTGTATTGAAGGATTGGGAGCTGCTGCTGCTCGGTTGGGACTACTTCTAAAGAGAGGGGATGCTGAGGTGTCATGGGTGCTGGCTCACCAAAACCGACCAGCTGATGCAGGTATATAGAACTACCACAAGTGCAAGCCAGTCCTCGCTTCTTCACCACCAAAAGAAAGAGATAAAGACAAAAACTATATCAGAAAAGGGAAAATAAACAATACCCAGTAAGTAAAAAATATATGTTCAAAATAAATATTAACCATAATGAGTGTTCCCTAACTAAAGTAATAAAACAAGACAGAAAAAACAGTAAAACAATTATTGGAAACTAGTATTTTTTAAGCAATTAAGCAGTTCTCCATATCTCCTAGTAGGCAGTCGCCTTCTCTTTCTGTCTGACTAGCAATGCAAAACTGAAAACAAGGCACTGTCAGTGCATAGAGACATACAATGTGACCTGCAGGAACTCTACAATGTGACCTTGAGACAAGTTGTTTACAAGAAGCCTCATTTTGGTAGCACTTATTTGGTACTCCCAAAACCAGAGTTGCAACGCAAAATGGCAATGTGAAGTTGCAAAAAAAATTTGTGAAATTATCCGTGAAGGTGAATTTGTGCCCTATGACTTAAATTAGCTGGTGGATTTAAACTTCATTACATCTCTACCTAGCATTCTCATTAAGGGGAATTGTGCTGTGCTGAGGAATAGTTCAGCTTATTAGCTGCACACTGCCTGCAACGAACAACATCCCAGACTTGTAAGCTCCATCTTTGGGAGAACTGCTCCAAAAGTAAAACTATCAGATGCCAATGCTATAAAAGAAATTGCTTAGATAAAACAACAGACTAAGGCAGGTGACAGTCCTGAAAGTAACCTAGATGCCATTTTAAATGAAGTGAGACACAAGTTTACCAAAATTATAAAAAGGGTCTGAGAAATAAAGCTTTCTGATTGGTTGTAAACATTCTATCAGCCCTGTGTTAATCTTTGATTAACATACATGTATAGCCTAATCATATGCTGAACAAAGTTTAACACTATTTAAAAAACAATTTTATGATAATAGCAATGAGGTACTTCCAGGGGTTATGTTAATGATCAGTTTATCGCCCTATAGGGGCATGTAGCACTCAGCTATGCCTTTTGACACATTACACCCCCAGAGGGTGATTAACAGACCATTAACATAACCCCTGGTCATGCCTTATTGCTTAATCAGCCTTTCTATTGCTAGTCTCACAAGACAGTATTGGGTCTGGATTAAAAGATAGATTTCCTCTCCACTCACACTACAGAGTTGGAACACAAGGGAAGCAGTTTAGATACTCTAAATCCTCTACGAAGAATTATGGACAGTCAAGCTAATGAGCTTAGACAAACACTGGAAGAAATGGAGACAGGATCTCAAAGGGAAAACATAAAGCTCAGAGGCATTCCAGGTGGCACTGAAGGCACAGACCTCTACTTTTTGAAAGACTACTTACAGAGGTGCTTGGAAAACACTATCCAGATATAAATGTAGAACTCAACAGGGCACACCACAGTGCAGCAAATTCATATTAACAAGAAAAAAAAACTCAGATTTGTCTATTTAAACCTCATCATCTTCAAAACAAAGAATCCATACTCGGGAAAGTTCATATTGACAAATGCCTACATGTGTAAGGGATGAATGTTCAGGTATATCCTGATTTCCCATCAGATACATTGGGAAAAAATAGTTGGCAGCAGCAAAGAATATGCTCACTGACTGAGGAATGTGGTTCACAATGGCTCAAACAGCAAAACTGAGGCTACAGTTACAGCAAAAAAATGTATATTAACTTCTCTAGTGGAGACAGATAGAGGCAACAAATACCTGTATGTTCTGAATGACCCAGGTGGGCGCAGATGCTAAATCTTCTCCATCACAAATAATTCTGTAAGGCTAAGTTTAGCATCCTGCCCAGATTGGGTGACTACCTCCTGCTGCAAGCCACAGTGGCTGCTCTGACCCCAGCTGCTGACCTGCGCGGACTTACCTGCCTCACAGCCTACAACCAGGTATCCTGCCCTGAATGGGAGACTGCCTTCTCTTGCAAGCTGTGGGAGCTGCTTTGACCAGGATAGCTGTTATGTGCTGACCCACCTGACTCACAGCCTACAACCAGACATCCTTCTTAGAAGGGTGACTGCCTCCTTCTGCAGGCCATGGGACTTACTCTGACCCCGATGGCTGTTCTATGCTGACCTACCTGCCTCACAGCCTAAAACCAGGCATCCTGCAAGAATGGGAGACTGCCTACTCCTGTAAGCCACTGGAGCTGCTCTGACCCAGGGGCTGATCTTCACTGGCCTGCCTGCCTCACAGTCTACAACCAGGCATCCTGCCCTGAACAGTCAGCTGCCTCCTCCTGCAAGCCATGGGAGCTCCACTGAGCCCGGTGGCAGTTCTTCACTGACCCACCTGACTCACAGCCTACAACCAGGCATCCTGCCCAGAATGGACGACTGTCTCCTCCTACAAGCCACAGGACCTAGTCTGGCTCAGTGGCTGTTCTGCACGGACCTGCCTGCCTCATAGCCTACAATCAGTCATCCAGCACAGAACAGGCAACTGCCTCCTCCTGCAAGTGCAGGAGTTGCTCTGACCCCGTTAGCTATTCTGCACTGACCACCTGCCTCAAAGCCTACAACCAAGTATCCTGCCAAGAATGGGTAACTACCTCCTCCTGCTGCAAGTCACAGGAGCTGCTCTGACATAGCGGCTGATCTGTGCTGATTCACCTGCCTCACAGCCTACTAACAAGCATACTGCCCAGAATGGGAGCCTGCCTCCTCCTGCAAGCCGCAGGAGCTACTCTGATCCTGGCAGCAGTTCTGCACTGATCCACCTGCCTCACAGCCTACAACCATGCAATCTGCCCAGTACAGGTGACTGCCTCCACCTGCAAGCCGCGGAAGGTGCTCTGAACCCTGCAGTTGTTCTGCACTGACCCGCCTACCTCATAGCCTACAAAAAGGTATCCTGCCCAGAATGGGTGACTGCCTCCTCTTGCAAGCCATGGGAGCTGCTCTGACTCTGGCGACTGTTCTGCACTGACTCATCTGCCTCACAGCCTACAATTAGGCATCCTGCCCAGAACAGGTGAATGACTCCTCCTACAAGCTGGTGGAGTTGCTTTGATACCAACGGCTGCTCTGTGCTGAACTGCATGCCTCACAGCCTACAATCATGCATCCTGCCCAGAATGGGCGACTACCTCCTCCTGCAAGCCTCGGTTGCTGCTCCGACCCTGGTGGCTGTTCTGCACTGACCCTTTTACTTCACAGCCCTACAAGGCATCCTGCTAAGAATGGGTGACTGCCTCCTCTTGCAAGCTGTGGGAGCTAATCTGATCCCAGTGGCTATTCTGCGCTGACCCAGCTGCCTCACAGACTACAACCAGGTACATATTTTGAAGAGCATCTCAGAGCAGCCAACGGGATTGAACTTGGCACTTTTCACCTTTCTGGCCAATTGGCTGCACTACTAGTGCTCCTGAGCTCTGATTGGGTGCAACGCTGTTCCCCCTTCTCTTACTGTCTCTTGCCTCTACCCTTTCTAAGCTGTCATTTTTTAATACAAAAAATGCTAATGCTGTGTTTTCCTCTACTGACTTTACTAGAACAGGATTGTTAAAGTTATAGCTTGTTGATTTTTACTGCATAGACTTGTTAATAAGTGCAGCTTGTAGATTTTACCTGCATAGTGTATAAGAGTGTTTGCATTCTTCTTCCTTTAACCAACTCTAAATACCTACATTCGTTTTCCCCTATCCTACTCTAAAAACCTGTCTGTGTCTATAGTGGGCTGTCAAGCACCCTAAAGTCTCCCCTGATTGAATGAATAGCCTTAATCTTTACTGTTCTAGTCCTCTTCCCAACACAATTTTTCTTCCCTTTGAATTCTCACACCACATTTCTTGTGTTCATCCTCTCTCCCCTCCATGCCCTGTTTTTTCCTGGCTATGCAGCTAGCTCCAGTAAGCCCCACTCCTCCAAAGTGTAACAGCTCTTTTATGAAGGTGTTGTTCAGCTGCATTAATAATCTGTCTTCTCTGCTCTAAAATCCTCCCCTTGACATATTTTCTCTTTGACTGCTTGGGCCCTAGGTTTCTAGTGCCCAATGTCCCTGTTAGCCTTAAATTAACAGACACTTCTCCTCTCCAGAAGCATTTTCAAAGAACAGGTGACTATCACCTACTGCAGGCTGTGGGAGCTGCTCTGACTGCAGTGGCTGTGCTGCTTTAGCCTGCCTGCCTCATAGCCTGCAAACAGGTATCCCACCTAGAATGGGTGACTGTCTCCTCCTGCAAGTCACGGAAGCTGCTCTGACCCGGTGGCTATTCTTCACTGACCCACCTGCCTCAGAGTCTACAACCAGGCATCCTTCCCAGAACGTGTGAATGCCTCCTTCTGCAAGCCACAGGAGCTGCTCTGATCCTGGTGGCTGTCCTGTGCTGACTCGCATGCCTCATAGCCTACAACCAGGAATACTTCCAAGGACGAGTGACTGCCTCCTCCTTCAAGCTGCAGGAGCTCCTTTGACCCCAGTGGCTGTTCTGCCCTGACCCATCTGCCTCACAGCCTACAAATAGTCATCCATCACAGAATGGGCAACAGCTTCCTCCTGCAAGCTGGGGAGATGCTTTGACCCCGGAAACTAATCTGCACTGACCTGCCTGATTCACAGCCTACAAGACATCCTGCCCAGCATGGGTGACTGACTTCTCCTGCAAGCCACAGGAGCTGATCTGATCCCAGGGATTCTTCTGTGCAGACCTGCCTGCCTCACAGACTACAACCAGGTACAGATTTTGAAGATCAGCCCAGAGCTATCGACAGGATTGAACTTGGCATTTTTTGCCTTTCTGGCCAATTGGCTGCACTACTACTGCTCCTGAGATCTGATACAGTGCAACGGTGTTCACACTGCTCTGATTGGCTCTTGCACTACCCTTGCTAAGCTGTCATTTTTTAAAACAAAAACTGCTAATGCTGAGTTTTCCAGTACCGACTGTTTAGTAGAAAAGGATTGTGAAAGTTACAGTTTGTTGATTTTTATCACATAGAATTGTTAATAAGTGCAGCTTGTAGATTTTACCCGCATAGAGTATGAGTGTCTGCATTCTTCTTCTGCTAACCATCTCAAAACACCTGCATGCTTTTTCCCCTATGTTATTCTAAAAACCTGTCTGTGTCTAAAGTGGGTTGTGAAGCACTATAAGGACTCCCTTGATTGAACTAATGGCCCTGATCTTTACTGTTCTAGGCCCTGTTCCAAATACTATTTTTCCTCCGTCTGAACTTTGAGACCAAAATTCTTGTTTTCATCCTCTCTCCCCTCCATGTCGTTTGTTCCTGGCTTTGCATGTAGCTCCAGTAGCCCAACCCCCAAAGTGTAACAACTCTTTTGTGAACATGTTGTTTAGCTGCATTAATAATCTATCTGCCTCCGAAACCCTCCTATTGCCATTGTCTCCTTGTCTGCTTGGGGCCTAGGTTTCTAGTGCCTAATGTCCCTGTTAGCCTTAAATTAACAGACGCTTCTCCCATCCACAAGCATATTCCCAGAATGGGCGACTGCCTCTGACTGCAAGCAGTGGGAGCTGCTCTGACCTCAGCGGCTGTTCTGCACTGATCCACCTGCTTCACTGGCTACAACCAGGAATCCAGCCCAGAACAGGTGACTGCCTCATCCTGCCAGCAGCAGGAGCTCCTCTGACCCCAGGCGCTGTTCTGCAATGACCCACCTGCTTCATAGCCTACAACCAGGCATCCATCCCAGAATGGGTGACTACCTTCTCCTACAAGCCACAAGGAGCTGTTCTGACCTCAGCGGCTGTTCTGTGCTTACCCATTTGCCTCACAGTCTACAACCAGGCATCCTGCTCAGAAGGGGCAACTACCTCCTCCTGCAAGCTGAAGGAGCTACTCTGACCCCATTGGCTGTTCTGCACTGACCCACCTGCCTCACAGCCTACAACCAGGCATCCTGCTCAGAAGAGGCGACTGCCTCCTCTTGTAAGCTGTGGGAGCTTCTCTGACCCTGGCAGTTGTTGTGCACTGACCCACCTGCCTCACCACCTACAACCAGGCATCCTGCCCGGAAGAGGCGACTGCCTCCTGCTGCAAGCAGCTGGAGCTCCTCTAACCCCATCTGCTGATCTGCACTGACCCACCTGCCTCACAGCCTACAATCAGGCATCCTGTTCAGAACAGGTGACAGCCTTCTCTTGCATTCCGCGGGAGCTGCTCTCACCCCGGTTGCTGTTCTGCACTGACCTGCTTGCCTCACTGCCAACAACAAGGCATCCTACCCAGAACAGGCAACTGCCTCCTCCTGCAAGCTGTGGGAGCTGCTTTGATCGCAGCAGCTGTTCTGCGCTGAGACACCTGCCTCACAGCCTACAAACATGCATCCTGCCCAGAACAGGCGACTGCCTCCTGCTGCAAGCAGCGGGCGCTCCTATGACCCCAGCTGCTGATCTGCAATGACCTGCCTGCATCACAGCCTACAACCTGACATCCTTCCCAGAATGGGTGACTACCTTATCCTGCAAGCCACAGGAGCTGCTCTGACCTCAGCAGCTGTTCTGCACTGACCCACCTGCCTCACAGCTTACAACCAGGCATCCTGACCTGAATGGGTGACAACCTCTTCTTGCAAGCCTAAGGATCTACTCTGACCCCGGCACCTGTTCTGCACTGACCCACCTGCCTCACAGCCTACAACCAGTCATCCTGCCCAGAACAAGTGACTGCCTCCTCTTGCAAGCCATGGGAGCAGCCCTGACTCCACTGGTTGATCTGCGCTGACCCTCCTGCCTTACGGCCTACAACTAGGCATCCTGCCCAGAACAGGCAACTGCCACCTTCTGAAAGCTGCAGGAGCTACTCTGATGCCGATGGCTGTTCTGCACTGACCTGCCTGCCTCACAGCCAACAACCAGGCATCCTAAGTAGAATGGGCAACTCTCTCCTCCTGCAAGCCGCGGGAGCTTCTCTGACCCTGGTGACTGCTCTGATCTGACCCACCTGCCTCACAGCCAACAACCAGGCATCCTGCCCAGAACATGTGAATGCCTCCTCCTGCAAGCCACGTAAGCTGCTCTGATCTCAGCGGCTGTTCTGCACTCAACCACCTGCCTCACAACCTACAACCAGGCATCCTGCCCAGAACAGGTGACTTTCTCCTCCTGCAAGCCAGGGAGCTGCTTTGACCCAGGTGGCGGTTCTGCACCGACCTGCCTGCTTCACAGCCTACAACCAGGCATCCTGCCCAGAACAGGTGACTGCCACCTTCTGTAAGACACAGGAGCTGCTCTTATGCCGGTGGCTGTTCTGCCCTGACCTGCCTGCCTCACAGCCAACAACTAGGCATCCTACATAGAATGGGCGACTCTCTCCTCCTGCAAGCCGCGGGAGCTGATCTGACCCTGGTGGCTGTTCTGCGATGACACACCTGCCTCACAGACTACAACCAGGTACAGATTTTGAAGAGCAGCCCAGAGCAACCGACGTGATTGAACTTGGCAATTTTTGCCTTTCTGGCCACTTGGCTGCACTACTACTGCTGCTCCTCAGCTCTAATTGGGCGCAATGCTGTTAACCCTTTTCTGACCGGCTCTTGCCTCTACCCTTTCTAAGCTATCACTTTTTAATACAAAAACTGCTAATGCTGTGTTTTCCAGTGCCAACTGTTTACTAGAACAGGATTGTTAAAGTTATAACTTGTTGATTTTTACTGCAAGGAATTGTTAATAAGCGCAACGTGTAGATTTTTCCTGCATAGAAAATAAGAGTGTCTGCATTCTTCCTCTAACCAACTCTAAACACCTGCATTCTTTTCCCCCATCCTACACTAAAAACATTTTTGTGTCTAAAGTGGGCTGTGAAGCACCCTAAGGACTCCCCTGATTGAACTAATAGTCCTGATTTTTACTGTTCTAGTCCCTCTTCCCAATACTATTTCTCTTCCCCCTGAACACTCACACCACAATTCTTGTGTTCATCCTCTCTCCCCTCCATGCCCTGTTTTTTTCCTGACTTTGCAGCTAGCTACAGTGAGCCCCCTTGCCCCAAAGTGTAACAGCCCTTGTGTGAAGGTATTGTTCATCTGCATTAATAATCTGTCTGCCCTGCCCTGAAAACCTCCCTGTGCCATTTTCACCTTGTCTGACTGGGGGCTAGGTTTCTAGTGCCCAGTGTCCCTGTTAGCCTTGAATTAACAGATGCTTCTCAGCTCCACAGGCATTCACTTAGATTGGGTGGCTGCCACCTACTGCAAGCCGTGGGAGCTGCAGTGACCCCGGAAGATATCCTCTGCTGACCCTCATGCTTCATAGCCTACAACCATTCATCCTTCCAAAATGGGCGACTGCGTCTGCCTGCAAATTGAGAGAGATGCTCTGACCCCGGTGGTTGTTCTGCACTGACATGCCTACCTCACAGCCTACAACAAAGCATCCTGCCCAGGACAGGCAACTGCCTTCTCCTGCAAGTAGCGAGAGCTCCTCTGACCCCAGCTGCCGTTCTGCACTGACCCGCCTGCCTCACAGCCTACAACCAGGCATCCTTCCCAGAAAGTGTGATTTTCTCCTCCTGCAAGTCATTGGAGCTGCTCTGACCTCAGCAGCTGTTCTGCGCTGACCCACCTGCCTCACAACCAACAACGAGGCATCCTGCCCAGAATGAGCTACTTCCTCCTCCTGCAAGCTGAAGGAGATAATCTGACCCCGTCAGCTGTTCTGCACTGACCCACCTGCCTCACAGCCTATAACTAGGCATCCTGTCCAGAACATGTGATTGCCTCCTCCTGCAAGCCATGGGAGCTGCTCTGACCATGGCAGTAGTTCTGTGCTGACCTGCCTGCCTCACAGTCTACAGCCAGGCATCCTTCCGAGAAGAGGCGACTGCCTCCTTCTGCAAGCCACAGGAGCTGTTCTGTCCCCGGCACCTGTTCTGCACTGACCCACCTGCTTCACAGCCTACAACAAGGCATCCAACCCAGAGTGGGTGACTACTTCCTCCTGCAAACCATAGGAGCTGCTCTGACCCTGGTGGCTGCTCTGTATTGATCTGCCTACTCCCAGCCTACAACAAGGCATTCTTCCCAGAATGGGTGACTGCCTTCTACTGCAAGCCGTGGCTGCTGCTCTGACCACGGCCACTGTTCTGTGCTGACCAGCCTGCCTCACATCCTACAGCCAGGCATCCTGCCTAGAATGGGTGAATGCCTCTTCCTGCAAGCTGCAGGAGCTCATGTGTCCAAGGCGCCTGTGCTGTGCTTACCAGCCTGCCTCACAGACTACAACCAGGCATCCTTCCCTGAACATGTGACTGCCTCCTTCTGCAAGCTGCAGGAGCTGCTCTGTCCCTGGCGCCTGTTTTGCACTGACCCACCTGCTTCACAACCTACAACAAGGCATCCTTCCCAGAACGTGCGACTGCCTCCTCCTGCAAGCTGCTGAAACTGCTCTGACACTGGTGGCTGTTCTGCATTGACTCACTTGCGTAAGAGTCTACAACCAGGAATCCTGCCCAGAATGGGTGACAGTGTCCTCCTGCAAGCTGCAGGAGCTGCTCTGACCCCTGCAGCTGTTCTGTGCTGACCAGCCTGCCTCACAGCCTGCAACCAGACATTCTGCCCAGAACAAGCGACTACTTCCTCCTTCAAGTAGGGGAAGTGCTTTGACCCCAGGGGCTGTTCAGCACGGACCCGCCTGTCTCACAGACTACAACCAGCTGCAGATTTTGAAGAGAAGCCAAGAGCCGCCAATGGGATTGAACTTGGTACATTTTGCCTTTCTGGAAATTGGCTGCACTACTACTGCTCCTGATCTCTGATTGGGCACAAATGTGTTCCCCCTTCTCTAATTGGCTCTTGCCACTACCCTTTTTAAGCTGCCATTTTTTAATACAAAAACTGCTAATGCTGAGTTTTCCAGTACTGACTGTTTAGTAGAGGAAGATTGTTAAAGTTATAGCTTGTTTATTTTTACCACATAGAACTGTTAATAAGCGCAGCTTGTAGATTTTACCTGAATGGAATATAAGAGTTTTTGCATTCTTCTTCCTCTAACCAACTCAAAACACCTGCATTCTTTTTCCCCTATCTATCTCTAAAAATCTGTCTGTGTCTAAAGTGGGCTGTGAAGCACCCTGAGGACTCCCCTGATTGAACTAATGGGCCTGATCATTACTGCTCTGGTCCCTGTTCCCAATACTATTATTATTCTTTCTGAACTCTCAGACAACAATCCTTGTGCTCATCCTCTCTCCCCCTCCATGCCCTGTTTTTTCCTGACTTTGCAGCTAGCTACAGTGAGCCCCACCCCCCAAAGTGTAACAGCCCTTGTGTGAAGGTATTGTTCATCTGCATTAATAATCTGTCTGCCCTGCCCTGAAAACCTCCCTGTGCCATTTTCTCCTTGTCTGCTTGGGGTCTAGGTTTCTAGTGTCCAATGTACCTGTTAGCCTTGAATTAACAGATGCTTCTCAGCTCCACAGGCATTCACGTAGATCGGGTGACTGCCACCACCTGCAAGCCATGGGAGCTGCTCTGACCACAGCGGCTGTTCTGCGCTGACCAGCCTGCCTCACATCCTGTAACCAGGCATCCTGCCCAGAACAGGCAACTGCCTCCTGCTGCAAGCAGTGGGAGCTGCTCTGACCCCAGCTGGTGTTCTGCACTGACCCACCTGCCTCACAGCCTACAACCCCGCATCCTTCCCAGAATGGGTGGCTACTTCCACCTGCAAGCCGTGGGAGCTACTCTGACCTCGACGGCCATTCTGCACTGACCCACCTGGCTCACAGCCTACAACAAGACATCCTGCCCAGAATGTGTGACTGCCTCCTCCTGCAAACCGCGGGAGCTGCTCTGAACTTGGCATCTGTTCTGCACTGATTTACCTGCTTCACAGCCTACAACCAGGCATCCTGCCCAGAACGGGTGACTGCCACCTTCTGAAAGACACAGGAGCAGCTCTTATGCCGGTGGCTGTTCTGCACTGACCTGCCTGCCTCACAGCCAACAACCAGGCATCCTACATAGAATGGGCGACTCTCTCTCCTCCTGCAAGCCGCGGGAGCTGATCTGACCCTGGTGGCTGTTCTGCGCTGACCCACCTGCCTCACAGACTACAACCAGGTACAGATTTTGAAGAGCAGCCCAGAGCACCCGACGTGATTGAACTTGGCAATTTTTGCCTTTCTGGCCACTTGGCTACACTACTACTGCTCCTCAGCTCTGATTGGACGCAATGCTGTTCCCCTTTTCTGACTGGCTCTTGCCTCTACCCTTTCTAAGCTGTCACTTTTTAATACAAAAACTGCTAATGCTGTGTTTTCCAGTGCCAACTGTTTACTAGAACAGGATTGTTAAAGTTATAACTTGTTGATTTTTACCGCAAGGAATTGTTAATAAGCGCAATGTGTAGATTTTTTCTGCATAGAAAATAAGAGTGTCTGCATTCTTCCTCTAACCAACTCTAAACACCTGCATTCTTTTCCCCCATCCTACTCTAAAACTTTTTTTTGTCTAAAGTGGGCTGTGAAGCACCCTAAGGACTTCCCTGATTGAACTAATAGTCCTGATTTTTCCTGTTCTAGTCCCTCTTCCCAATACTATTTCTCTTCCCCCTGAACACTCACACCACAATTCTTGTGTTCATCCTCTCTCCCCTCCATGCCCTGTTTTTTTCCTGACTTTGCAGCTAGCTACAGTGAGCCCCCTTGCCCCAAAGTGTAACAGCCCTTGTGTGAAGGTATTGTTCATCTGCATTAATAATCTGTCTGCCCTGCCCTGAAAACCTCCCTGTGCCATTTTCACCTTGTCTGCTTGGGGTCTAGGTATCTAGTGCCCAGTGTCCCTGTTAGCCTTGAATTAACAGATGCTTCTCCGCTCCACATGCATTCACTTAGATCGGGTGACTGCCACCTCCTGCAAGCCGTGGGAGCTGCAGTGACCCCGGAAGATATCCTCTGCTGACCCTCATGCTTCATAGCCTACAACCATTCATCCTTCCAAAATGGACGACTGCGTCTGCCTGCAAATTGAGAGAGATGCTCTGACCCCGGTGGCTGTTCTGCACTGACATGCCTACCTCACAGCCTACAACAAAGCATCTTGCCCAGAACAGGCAACTGCCTTCTTCTGCAAGTAGCGAGAGCTCCTCTGACCCCAGCTGCCGTTCTGCACTGACGCACCTGCCTCACAGCCTACAACCAGGCATCCTTCCCAGAAAGTGTGACTTTCTCCTCCTGCAAGTCACTGGAGCTGTTCTGACCTCAGCAGCTGTTCTGCGCTGACCCACTTGCCTCACAGCCTACAACGAGGCATCCTGCCCAGAATGAGCTACTGCCTCCTCCTCCTGCAAGCTGAAGGAGATAATCTGACCCCGCCAGCTGTTCTGCACTGACCCACCTGCCTCACAGCCTATAACTAAGCATCCTGTCCAGAACATGTGATTGCCTCCTCCTGCAAGCCATGGGAGCTGCTCTGCCCATGGCAGTAGTTCTGTGCTGACCTGCCTGCCTCACAGTCTACAGCCAGGCATCCTTCCCAGAAGAGGCGACTGCCTCCTTCTGCAAGCCACAGGAGCTGCTCTGTCCCCGGCACCTGTTCTGCACTGACCCATCTGCTTCACAGCCTACAACAAGGCATCCAACCCAGAGTGGGTGACTACTTCCTCCTGCAAACCACAGGAGCTGCTCTGACCCTGGTGGCTGCTCTGTATTGATCTGCCTACCCCCAGCCTACAACAAGGCATTCTTCCCAGAATGGGTGACTGCCTCCTATTGCAAGCCATGACTGCTGCTCTGACCACGGCCACTGTTCTGTGCTGACCAGCCTGCCTCACAGCCTACAGCCAGGCATCCTGCCTAGAATGGGTGAATGCCTCTTTCTGCAAGCTGCAGGAGCTCATGTGACCAAGGCGCCTGTGCTGTGCTTACCAGCCTGCCTCACAGACTACAACCAGGCATCCTTCCCAGAACATGCGACTGCCTTCTTCTGCAAGCTGCAGGAGCTGCTCTGTCCCTGGCGCCTGTTTTGCACTGACCCACCTGCTTCACAGCCTACAACAAGGCATCCTTCCCAGAACGTGCAACTGCCTCCTCCTGCAAGCTGCTGAAGCTGCTCTGACACTGGTGGCTGTTCGGCATTGACTCACTTGCGTAAGAGTCTACAACCAGGAATCCTGCCCAGAATGGGTGACAGTGTCCTCCTGCAAGCTGCAGGAGCTGCTCTGACCCCTGCAGCTGTTCTGTGCTGACCAGCCTGCCTCACAGCCTGCAACCAGACATTCTGCCCAGAACAAGCGACTACTTCCTCCTTCAAGTAGGGGAGGTGCATTGACCCCAGCAGCTGTTCAGCACGGACCTTCCTGTCTCACAGACTACAACCAGCTGCAGATTTTGAAGAGAAGCCAAGAGCTGCCAATGATATTGAACTTGGTACTTTTTGCCTTTCTGGAAATTGGCTGCACTACTACTGCTCCTGATCTCTGATTGGGCACAAATGTGTTCCCCCTTCTCTAATTGGCTCTTGCCACTACCCTTTTTAAGCTGCCATTTTTTAATACAAAAACTGCTAATACTGAGTTTTCCAGTACTGACTGTTTAGTAGAGGAGGATTGTTAAAGTTACAGCTTGTTTATTTTTAACACATATAATTGTTAATAAGTGCAGCTTGTAGAATTTACCTGAATGGTATATAAGAGTTTTTGCATTCTTCTTCCTCTAACCAACTCAAAACACCTGCATTCTTTTCCCCTATCTTACTCTAAAAACCTGTCAGTGTCTAAAGTAGGCTGTGAAGCACCCTGAGGACTCCCCTAATTGTACTAATGGGCCTGATCTTTACTGCTCTGGTCCCTTTTCCCAATACTATTATTATTCCTTCTGAACTCTCAGACAACAGTCCTTGTGCTCATCCTCTCTAACCCTCCATGCCCTGCTTTTTCCTGACTTTGCAGCTAGCTACAGTGAGCCCCACCCCCCAAAGTGTAACAGCCCTTGTGTGAAGGTATTGTTCATCTGCATTAATAGTCTGTCTGCCCTGCCCTGAAAACCTCCCTGTGCCATTTTCTCCTTGTCTGCTTGGGGCCTAGGTTTCTAGTGTCCAATGTCCCTGTTAGCCTTGAATTAACAGATGCTTCTCAGCTCCACAGGCATTCACTTAGATCGGGTGACTGCCACCACCTGCAAGCTGTGAGAGCTACTCTGACCTCGGCGGCCATTCTGCGCTGACCCACCTGCCTCACAGCCTACAAGACATCCTGTCCAGAATGTGTGACTGCCTCCTCCTGCAAACCGCGGGAGCTGCTCTGACCTTGGCGTCTGTTCTGGGCTGATCTACCTGCCTCACAGCTCACAACCAGGCATCCTTCCCAGAATGGGTGATTGCCTCCTCCTGTGGGTTGCAAGAGCTACTCTGATCCCGTTGGGTGTTCTGCACTGACCCACCTGCCTCACAGTGTACCACCAGGCGTCCTGCCAGAAATGTGTGACTGCTTCCTCCTGCAAGCCATGGGAGTTGCTCTAACCCAGGTGGCTGTTCTACGCTGACCCGCCTGTCTCACAGTCACAGTAGTTGCTCTGACCCCACCGGCTGTTCTGTGCTGACCAGCCTACCTCACAGCCTACAACCAGGCATCCTGCGCAGAATTGGCAACTGCCTCCTCCTGCAAACCGTGGGACCTGCTCTGACCCAGGTGGCTGCTCTGCACTGTCCCATCTTCCCCCAGGCCTACAACTAGGCATCCTGCCCAGAATGGGTGACTGCCTCCTACTGCAAGCCATGGGAGCTGCTCTGATCATGGCTGCTGTTCTGCACTGACCCACCTGCCTCACAGCCTAGAGTCAGGCATCCTACCCAGAATGGGTGAATGCTTCCTCCTGCAAGCCGAGGGAGCTGCTTTGACCCCAGCAGCTGTTCTATGCTGACCCGCCTGCTTCACAGCCTTCAACCAGGCATCCTTTTCAGAATGGGTGACTGCCTCCTCCTGCAAACTGCAGGAGTTGTTCTGACCCCGGCAGCTGTTCTGTATTGATCCGCCTGCGTAAGAGCCTACAACCAGGCATCCTGCCTAGAATGGGTGACTGCCTCCTCCTGCAAGCTGCGGGAGATGCTCTGACCTCAATGGCTGTTCTGTGCTGACCTGCCTGACTCACAGCCTGCAACCAGGAATCCTTCCCAGAATGTGCAACTGCCTCCTCTTGTGAGCCATGGCAGCTGCTTTGACCCCGGGTGCTGTTCTGCACTGACCCACCTGCCTCACAGCGTACAACCAGGTATGGATTTTGATGAGCAGCCCAGAGCCATCGACGGGATTGAACATGGTACTTTTTGTCCTTCTGGCCAACTGGCTGCACTACTACTGCTCTTGAGTTCTGATTGGGTGCCACGCCATTCCCCCTTCTATTATTAGCTCTTACCTCTTCCCTTACTAAGCTATCATGTTGTAATACAAAAACTGCTAATGCTGAGTTTTCCAGTGCTGACTGTTTAGAAGAGCAGGATTGTTAGAGTTATAGCTTGTTGATTTTCACCCCATTGAATTGTTAATAACTGCAGCTTGTAAATTTTACCTGCATTGAGTATAAGACTTAATCTGCATTGAGTATAAGACTGTCTGCATTCTTCTTCCTCTAACCAACTCTAAACACCTGCATTATTTTTCCCCTATCCTACTCTAAAAACCTGTCTGTGTCTAAAGTGGGCTGTGAAGCGCCCTAAGGACTCCCCTGATTGAACTGATATTTACTGCTCTAGTCCCATTTCCCCATACTATATTTCTTCCCTCTGAACTCTCAGGCCACAATTCTTGTCTTCATCCTCTCTCCACTGCATGCCCTGTTTTTTCATGACTTTGCAGCTAGCTCCAATAAGACCCCCCCAAGTGTAACAGCTCTTTTATGAAGGTGTTGTTCAGCTGCATTACTAATCTGTCTGTTTTAATACAAAAAAACTGCTAATGCTGAGTTTTCCTGTGCAGACTGTTTAGTAGAACAGGATTGCTAAAGTTATAGTGCTTTTTTTCCCATTTGCAAATGATACTGCAAATCCACTAGAGGAGAACAACTCATGAAGGTTGCAATCCTCTTCTCCCTACTCTCCCCTAACACTTCTAGTCCTGGGTCATTCAAAATCTTGACTGCTCCACAGTGGCTGTATACTCCAGTTTTAACTGAACTTCTCTCAGATCATTGGAATAGCATTCTCAGCCTAAATTCACCCCTTAGTAGCGGTGACAAGAACTCTGTGATCACCACAATGCCCCTCAAATCTGAGGAGATTTCTGTGAGCCTGGTCCTGCTCACTATAATATCACTTGCAGGGCCACCCAGTGGACTGCACCCTCAACGCACACAATGGATCTCCCAACTAGCAGTGCTAAATGCACATGGGATCATCCCATACCACGGCGTTGGAATCTCCAAGCACACCTTACATGGGCGCTCTATGCCCCGATCATGAGAATACCAACTTAATGGTCCATATATGCTGTCACTCTTTCCTGGGATGGTGACACAATTCAAGATTGTTAAAGAGTGACCATCTTGGAGAAGGAAATGAGGAAGGAATCTAAAACTCCTACTGTGCCATCTTGCTCACCTGCTCATGCTCCTACTCCTACTATCAGGCAATGTGCACCCCAACCCAGGCCCGCCTCCACAACAGGTGAATCAAATGACCAAGTCAGCTGGACTTACTCTTGCCTCAATTAACACATGCAGCCTGCTCCCTAAATTGGATAACCTGAATGTATGGGTTAGCCAACACAGTCCAGATGTTTTCTCAGTGGTGAAGTCTTGGCTGTCACCCAAAGTACCAGACTCTGCTATCCTTTTATCAGGTTACAGCTGGTTCAGACAGGACCATCTCTCAAAAATGGGTGGGGGCTGTGACCGGTATGTCAGGGATTGCCTTCAGGGGATGTTCTCCCCTTCCCCAGTAGTAGTGATAACCTGCAGGTCCTGATCATAAAACTCCTTCAAGGGTCACATAGCAGGGCTTTCAACGTACTAACTGTATACATCCTGCCCAAACTCGCTGGCGCTTATACCGGGAACCTGATGGACTATGTGAGTACCCTGAGTCTTAACACTGAAATCGTGATGCTGGGAGATTTCAGCATCAATTGGCTTTCCTCTATTGCCACCTCAACCAAAGATGCCTTAACAGCCATACATTTCTCACAAATTTTTGAGACTCCAACCTGTATCAAGTACAAAACTGGGACCAGCACAGTCCTTGACTGGGTTCTATCCACAACACTACTGTTCTCCCTGATTGCCTGAGTGACCACTCTCAGGTCACATGTACCTGGTCCTTCAACTATTGTAAACCATCCACCGGAACGATCACAAACTGAGTCTTACTAAAAGGGCACCAAGAGCTGCTAAAAATGAACCTCAAGAACGCAGATTGGAAAGCACACTATAATGCTAATAATGTGGGCACAGCCCTGAACCACTTCATAAAACCTTCAACGCCATCTGTGACAAGCATGCTCCAATAAAAACCAGAAAGATATGAGGGCACAGTAACCCCTGGATCACCCCTGACCTCCAAGAGCAAATACAAGCCAGAGATCAATTATGGCAGATAGCGAGAGCACACTGTGCCACAGCTAACATATAGAGGTATAAAAAAGCTTGGAATGAGTGCACTAAAGCCATCTGACTCACCAAAAGCAAATACTACAAAGAAGCCCTCTCCTGCACTGGAATGACAGCATGTCCTTCTGGGATAACCTCAATGACATAACCGGCAAGGACCCCTAATCTGCACCAGCCCTGCTCTTGATCGATGGTGTACCATCCTTAGATCACATGCACATTGCTAATGCACTTAACATCTCATTCACAGATGTAAGCAGTGTGCTACCAGCTGACTACTTCAACCCCCCACCACCAACTAATCCTAATGCGGCCAAATAACCATTACTTAACCGCCCACTCTTCTACTTTAAAGAACTCTCTCAAGCTGAAGTTAAAAAGTATCTGGAGAAGGTGTGGGGAAATCTAGACATAGCGGGGACACTCTGGACCTAAAATTTATCAAGCTGGCCCTGGGTGAAGTCCTAAGAACACTTACCTTACTAATCAAGCTCTCCCTCTGCCTCTCACTATCCCCCAGAGCTGTAAATCAGCCACAGTAACTCCAGTGCACAAAGATGGTGACAGGGTCCTACATAACAAATACAGACCTTTCTCCATACTCCCCCCCTCCAAAGCCCTTGAGCAGATAGTAGTGGACTAGTTAGTCGAACACCTGAACCAATACCAACTTTTCCGTCCTGAACAACATGACTTCTGATCAGGTCACAGTACTATCACGGCCTTGCTTGAATTCACCGGACACATTTACCATTTATTGATCAAGGTCTCCTGGTTGGGGCTACTTTCATCGATCTATCAAAAGTATGTGATATGGAGCATCATGAGCTCCTGCTGGACCAACTGTCAGCTACGGGACTCTCCTCGGAATCAGTACGCTGGTTCAGCAGCTACCTTCATAATCGCTCAAAAAATGTAAAAATGGGGGGGGGGTTACCTCAGATAACAGACCAGTCCACTCAGGGGCCCCACAAGTATCAATTCTGGGACCCCTACTGTTCAGTTTATTCCTAAACAAACTGCCATCCGCATGCCCAGGATGATTGCTCCTATACACAAATGATGCGGTCATATTCAACAGCAACCTTAATCCCGAACAACCGGCAGTGGAACTCCAAAAGTGGTTCTCAGCCACTGAAATGGTTTACAGATCACATACTAGTCAAGAACTGCAACAAAACTACTGTAAGACTATGATGTTCACCAACACACAGAGCAAGCACAAGGCCTCCCCCCTTGCAATCAGGATCACCAATGGGGACCCACTGGAACACGTCCAGCAGTTCAGGTACCTGTATATCACACTCGACTCTACACTTTCATATGCCCAACACATTGACAACACAGCAAGGGAAATTAATACAAGAATAAGGATCCTATACAGGCATAGACCCTGCCTAACACATGAGGCAATGAACCTGGCCATCAACGGTTCGATAGTCTCCCTCGTTCACTATGCCCTGGCAAGCTACAGGTCGGCGACATACACAGCACTAAACCACATCACCACTGCATTAAACAAGGCAGGGTGACTGTTCACAGGTGTGGAAAGACTAATGCACACCTGTGAGCTCTACACCCAGGCAAGCTGGCTACAACTGAAGGACAGAATAAACTACCAAACCTGCCTCATCACCAAGAAATGCTCCCTCAACCAACTACCCACAGGGGTCCAGAACCTCCTAACTCCACACTCAAGCCCCCGACCCACAAGGAACTCCTCCACTCAGACTTACAAAGTTCCCAGATGCTGCACAGCCCTGGCACAAAATGCCTGTTACTATTGTGTTCCACTATGAACCAATGCCTTACCTCCTTTCATCATCAATGCCACATCTATTGGATCTTTCAAATGCAGACTCTGGTAGTATCTAGTAAAATCTAGTAAATGTGACTGCTACCATTAGCACCTTCCTGGAACACCAAGCAACTACCTGAACTTACCTCTTAACAACTCATTGGGTTGCAGGACCCCAATCCCAGCACTTTAGGTTACATCTACCTCCTAATCATGACATCGTTCCCACGTATCTACCACCTCAGATGCTCACAACTACCTTACTCCTTCCACCCATGTTTGCAACCCCTCCTTCTTTTCACCTTTGAGAGCTTCCAAGTAGGGTGTTAACCTTTGACACAAGCTAGCTGCTATACTGCCTATGCTGTTTAATGCTGTTGTACCCTGTAACTTACCTGTAACATATGTAACTCTGTCATCTGTATTGTATTGTCTATGTAACTGATGAGGAAACCTATAAATGAGTATCTGCTCACTGGTGTAATCCAAGACCTCAATAAAATAAAAAAATAAAAATAAAATAGTAACCAGTCCTCATCCAGATACAGTAGTTTGTCAACAACTCAAGGCCCAAGAAATTTGACACATATATCAACAAGATAAGAGCAGGTATCTGGAATACTGGCATGGAATGTCAGAACAGCCTAGCACTTTTGGGTTTATCTATTTTCATCACAGCAAGAAATTAGGATATTCAGAAAAATGTCAGATAATGTATCCTTTAGTCACATGAAGTGTCACCACAGTCATTCCATCCCTAAGGTATAGTTTGACTGCATATTTAAAATAGGGAGACATGGGGAATGTATAAACAGTATTAATACATATGTTCCTATAGTCTTGTACAGTGTGTTTGTATAAATGAGAAATATAACAATTACAATATATCAGGGACAATATTAGAATGTATACTTCAGATTTAAAAATGATGAGATTAGACATAATCTTATGTGAAGTTTAAAGTTTATAGGACATTATTTTTACATAATTAACCTCACACATTCCTTCCCAAAATAGTTTTGCATTCTGATATGCTTTAACCAATTTTGTTAAATAATTTATGTCTGAGGTGCCCTCAGACCTAAATATGGGTTCTACTCACTTCACCACTTACTGCTCTTTCTTTTCATATTTCTAAGTTATTACAAGACATCAGTTATACCATGCCATGCTGTTCATCTGAATGGCCTGTAATGGTGTTATTGATGACACAGAATACTCAGGCAGCATGAAATGAGAGAGTGGCAACTGCTGAGAAGATAGGGATTCAGGGTAGTTGCAAAGACAAAATAAATATAGACTGTTATCTTAACAAAAAAAGGTCAACACATATCAGAATATGGGATAGACACCAAAAGGAAAACAGGAGGAAATGAGAGGTGTAACAAGAATGTTTCCTATCACCTTTGAAGCAGGGAAGGGAGAAGAAGAGATAAAGCTGAGAAGGAAAGAATCTATGAGCAGAACACATGCATAGACAGAAACATTTATTTATTAAAAAAATAAATTGAAGTAGGTGGTATGAGAGAAGGGGCTTCATCTTCTGTGCATTGCAAGGTTTCTCTTCTATTTAGCATTTATTGACCAATAAAGGAGGGATAGGCCAGTCTGCCTATTTCTGTAATCTTTATCATTTTTACTCTCTTTCCGAACACCTTGTTCTCTCCACTGCCAATTCTGTCTTGTATCCCAGTGCAGCTGATTGCCTTCTCAGTCCATGCTGTAGCACAATTACATTCCGCCACCTGCCTGCCCACCAAATGGTCCCTATGAACTAATAGGGCAGAGTGGCTATGTGCACATATCTGGGGTGCACAACCACTTCACTCCACTCCCTATGTGCCTCCTGCGTGGGATACTGTAAGGGGAGCATGCAGCACCTACACACCTGATCCCTCTGCCGCATGAAGAGCAATGTGCTGGGGGCGGGTAAGGGGCATGCCAGCATAATGCGCCATGCACCAAGGCATGAAGTGCTGGCTGTGGAGGTGGGGATGGCAGCACAGGTTATGCCAGGGAGAACCCTACCTTAAGCCTGATATGCACAGCCTGCACCCATCAGTGGAATGGCCACCCACACCCAGGACCACGGCTGCTTTGCCTCCCCCATGTCTGCCAGGCACTGCCTGGCCCAGCACACAGGTGTGCAGCCCCTATGAGGCTCCATTCCTCACAGTGTCCCAGGGCAGCAGGGGCATTGGACCATGTATGGTGCCCCCCCCCAACTGCACCACCATCCCTCCCAACACCAGCCCCGTGGGGCATTTGGAGGGGTACAGTCACCCTCCTCCAGGCACAAAACTTCAGTGCCCCATCACGGATTGGCCAGTGGCATACCCAACTCTCACTCCGACAGCCACCGGCCATCAGACATCTGCTGGGTGCGCTGCCAATGCTTGCCCCACAGCACAAGGGATCCAGTGTGGGATCCAGTCTGGGCATCCAATTAGTAGCCTGGCCAGACATACGACCCCACCCCCAGCCACACTGCAAAGTCCTGCATGCCCAGGGGGGCCACAGACAGGTGGCTGGTGGTCTTGAATGCCACCGGTGCACACCTGTCCACAGGTGTGGAGCTGCGCACACGGGTATCTGTGGCCATATGTGCATAGGGCCCATCAATACACACACCCAACATGACTCTGAAAAGCAAACAACTAAATAAAAATGTTTGAGTCAGCATTTGTCTTTCCTGCTTGAACTTCTTCACTTCAGCCTCAAGCATAAACAATCCTCAAACCACCTCATTTGAAGGAAGGCTTCAACTGACTAATAATCATGCTGGGAGTGTGCTAGGATCCCTCTCTGTGCACTGTGTGATCAATCTCATTTTGGAGATCTTAGAAACAACTCTCAACTGCTAGAATGAGCTACAAATGTGGTCAATGCCGGCAGAGTAACTATAAGGCTTTGACTCACTGCAAGAGTACACCAATCTCCATGTTCAGCCCACTTTTCCACCTATGGAATCTGCTCCACTATAAGCTGACAATACCAACAAAACCACTGATTTATAGTCAAAAAAGAAATGCTCATGCCCTTAATGTAATATTTTTTTCTGTATTACAGGTGCCATAGCCAACATCATCCTCCTGGCTCCTACAGATGCTATGATCCAACCTCCCCCCCAACCCCACCATTGCAAGTGCAACTGCTAATCCAGACCTAAACACATCAAGGCTTCTGTTCATGCATTACAATCACAATACCTAGAATGGATCTGTCTGTCAGTATTTAGAAGATTGGCTGGCTACTGAGGTTTTATTGCTGTTCAGGGAATACTGAGCTGAGTAAGGAAATTTTAAAATTAGAATGCTTTGATGCCTGGTACCCAATGTCACTTCCTATCAGAGACAGACCCTCTAAGTGGCCACAGTAGTGCCTCTGGTTTCACCGACCATCTGAAATTAAACAGCAGTACAGTACTTATTTTTAAAAAGTCAGATTTGTGTGAGTTTACTACGTTATTTTAAACTCATTCATGCTACTGTATGCATTTGTGTGTTTGTGTGTGTTTGTGGGGGGGGAGTAAGAGAATATTTTTCTCTTCTTTTTTTTTTTTTGCAGTAGCTTATTCTCAAATTTTATTTCCTTAAACAGAGATTGCACCTTGTTGTTTATTGGTTTTTTTTACTTGTTCCTCTATTTTTAAGTGCAATAAGACACTTCAGGTTGTGGGTTTATTTTTGTGAAACCCACTACCAAGTGCATGTGCCTCATGTCTCAAAATACGCCTGGGCATGAGATTTACAAAAATAAACCCACATCTTATCATGCCATATGTCTTATGTCTCACATTCAATCAAGCTTCATAGATGTTTGAGAATATGCATGACTAATTGCCCATCAATTGGGCCAGTTGTCTGTGTATCATATGATACAGTGCACAAATGTGCACTGAAGGACCTTGCCTTTATTGATCAGGCAATGTATGTTAATATACAAAACAGGCTCACTTTTTCACACCTGTAGGTTCAATGTGTGACTGCCAGCATACAGTGCTTGTGCAACTGTACTGATTTACTATGGTGTGTCTCTTTCTCCTGGATTTCCACCCTCAGTAGAGGTGCCAGGGGAAGCTTTTCTCACGGCTAAAGGAAATGGTAGCTAAAGAACCAAAGAACCAAAGTGTGGTATGAATACAATCTGTCTATTCCAACTTATTGAATGAATCTGGTAATGTGGAGAATAAGAAACAACCCCTGTGGGGAAACCTCTGGGGGAACCAAAGTTACAAGGTTAACCTTCCCTCCAGTCTTCTATGAATTATAAGGCTAGCTGTTGGTAATCTTGGCAAAGTTCTGAATTTGGTTCTCTAATATAGGTTTCAAAGAAAGATGATGTCAAGCGACCCATGATCCTGAAGGAATGTACCAGGATGTTCTTTCTGGAAGTGGTAGTAGCTGTTCCATTCTGAAGGAAGGGCTTCAAAATTTGAAGCCTTGAGACCCGGACTGGATAGTAACAATCTGACATGAAGAATGAATCATGAAGGGGCACCAGAAAACCACCAGCCAAGATGGCCACTTAACTGGGGAGCTCTGTTAAGCCCTTGTAATATATCTGACTAAACTGGTGTTTCTACCCATCTTTGGTTGATATAACCTTTAGTGAAAGAAGCCTCCTACTCCTAGTTCTCCATAGTTACTGAACAGCTGCAGTTTCTATGCCTGTGGGTAGCAGAATTGCCGAGTTTGTTGTCCTCTTGGCACCACACATTTCAGTCCACTTGAGCAGGAACATGGCAGCTTCTAAACAGTCCATAGTGCTGGGACCTCACACAGTGGTAGGGAATGAGGACATATCTGAAATAAAGACAATGCTAAAAACATTCTTTGCTGACATTGCTACCATAAAGCAGTCAGTGGTGTAAGTGGAGCAAAGGGTAGAGGCCATGGAAATCTGCGTGGCCAACAGAAAACACTATGTGATGTGGATTGAATCTCAAACGGTGGAACAAAAAGATTGGAAGGTCTAGCTAGAAAGGCAAGTCTGCCAATTAGGGGCCAAAGTTGATGATTTCAAAAACTGTGGTCATCACAATAACAAGGATTGTTAGCATACTGTAGAGATCAAAGGGTCAGGACATGATATAGTTTGTTCAGTGCTATTTCTCAAAAATCTTGGACTATAACTGGGACTATCCATTGCAGCTGGAAAGAGCTTATTGGTCATTAGCACCCAAGCTGGGAAGAGGAGGACCTCCACAACCCATACTAGCCGACTTTTTGAGGTACAGCGTGAAGGAACTCATACTGAAGGAAGCCAGGGAGAGAGGCCAGCTATACTGGAATGGTCACCATGTGTACTTGTTTAAAGATTTTTCCAGGGAGTTGGTTGACTGCAGGAAGGCGTACAATGCAATGAAAAGGGATATGGCACAGGCTAACATCCAATATTCTCTTAAATACCAGGCAACCCTCCAGGTTTTGTTGGAATACAAGTGGCATTTATTTTCTAGCCCTCAAGAGGCCATGGGGTTTCTCCGACACACAGTACAAAGGCAAGGACCCTCCCAGAGTACTACTGTCCACTTACCTGTGGAGCAATAGCCACATCAAACAGCACTGTCTGGTTCAAGCACTTCAACTCATACATGCTGTTAGTGGGAATTACTTCCTCCAGATCAAGTAGACTGGTGGAAGCAATGGCAAGCTGTCAAAACAAAGTGCCATAAGCAGCACAGCTGAAATAAGGACAGAGGGAAAAGGAGTCCAGCCACTTCCCCACACTAAGTACATTGAAGTAGGAGCGGGGTTCCAAAGGTTCTTCCCTGGGGTCTTGCACGCCACTTTGGTAACCAGCTACCCTAAAAGCTCTGCAGTGAGATTCACAAGCCAAACCAGGGACTTTGCCAGTAATAGATCCTAGTGGACAATGCTCGCCAAAGACAATAGAGACAGAGACTGGGTCAGCCCATCTACCTGAGGAGGAGCTCTCCTGAAGGCACAGCTGGACAGCAATTGTTCAAGTGGATACCACTGCAGTAGCAGTTGGAGAAGGATTCAAACAAGCTCAACCAGCAATGTGCCTACTGGATAATTTTACAGCCCACTGACTATGTCACTGAGGACTCAGGCTGTCTGAAGTGTTGTTGGACTATGGGAGGTCTTAATAATTGTGGGGTGTTGCCTTCATTTTTTTTCTCTCTTCCATCTTTATTTCCTATATTTAAGTCTCACAGGAGAAGCCTTGCCCCCAGCCAGGAGAATGTTGTAGAGGCAAATTCAACATACTTAACAGGTTTTGTGTGTGGCTCTTGTTTTCTCCCATGATTTGCAGCACTTTTTGTGCTAAAAGGAGTCAGGGATTACACTCAAGTGGCTGTAACAGCAGTTGGGATCTAAGGTCTGATCTGCTGCTCCATTGTTACTTGCACCTTGTCGGACAGTGGCCCACATAGACCTTCTCCCCTCCAGTGAGGTGTTTTGGTAGCTCAGTACGTGACGCTTGGAACGTTCACACATTTGAGCAGGAAGATGTGGTTCAAACAAGTGAAAGGGTTTGAAGACATGAATAGGCAGGAGTGGCTTGCCTGTGGGGCTTCTCTAAGTAGGACCATGTTAATCCAAATTGATGTTTCCTCAATTTTCAGAATTTTTTAAGCTGTGGTCATTCAATGTTTTAGACTGTTAGACCCCACTTCTGCTGTTTTAGTTAGGAATGGTGAAGGGCTAAATTGATGAGGAGGAGTATTTTACTGCTTTGCAAATGTGTTTTATGTTATGATGTGGAGAAGGGCAGCTCAAAAGAAGGCTGAAAAGCTTCACTAATGTTCTCAGCAGCACCTCTCCTCCACGCAGCCTGTCTTGGATGTCATATTTATATAAAGGGCCCCCAAGGATAATGCTGGCACACCAGGCAGATAGGATAATGCCCCACTGCATGGATAACATTTGGTTACTGACCTCTCTTTAGCAGTGATGCCTTGTTATGTTTTTATGTGTTTTAAATGGCTGGAACCACTCTGGGAAATTGAGATGAGACCTTTCACTGTATTGTTTGCTGACAGATAAATGGCTGATGATTCCATTATAATTTCCTCATTCCTATGTGAGGTGATTTCACAACTCACTGATGCATGCTGGGTGTAGGGCTTGCACATTTGAACAGGAGACTTCTGTTTTATCATACAAGTGGTTGGGAACTTGACTCCAAGACAGAGGGGCTACCCAGAATAGTGTTTACTCACTGGGTGGATGAGGGAAAGCACAATCCCATGGAACACATCCCAGATGCTGCCCTCTCTCTAACTCTGATGACTTATGATGTTTCTCTGTTTCTGATGTGTGGGACCAATGGGGACCACTGGGGCATGACACTTTGCTGTATTACTTGCTACCATGTAAGGACTGGGAGCTGATCACACTTCCTTGGTCCCTAGGTGAGGTGATGTGGTAGCTAGAAGCCATGTGACAGTTGAAGGATGCTTTCTTATTTGAACAGAAATCCCTGCTCAATAGTGAGGTAGCAGAACTGAAGCACACAAACAGAGGGGCTGCTCTGTACAGATCCTGCTAGCCACCCAAGAATATACTAAGATTAAGGGGGGTGTTTGTATAAGGTTACAGATTATAGTTATATTATGTGTAATATAAAATGCTTTCCATTTCCTCTGTTGGGTATGGCGGTGGTGGAGCTGATTGTTGAAGGACCTGGAGATAGTAACATAGATGGAGATGGGTTCAAGAGCAACAGAAGGCATTGGCAAAGGTTCTGGCTCTGGAGTCATAGATGACCTAATTTCAAAAGCAGTAACCCAGGAGTCCAAGTTTGAAATAGTTGAATTTGCTTGAAATAATAGGTCATGAAGTTTGAAAAACTGGGAAGTAGTAAGAGTTGTAGATGGAAGCAAAGTCGGGATGCTGGTGCATGGAATTGTAGAACCATAAATGGCAGAGATGACAGCTGCCTAGAGATTGAATAGATCTTGCATCTTGGTGGACACTGAAAAGGGGGAATGAAGACTTGAAGAGCAACCACAAGCTTAGGTACTGTCCATCTTTTAATCATGAGCTGAGATTTAGCCACTACCTTTCTTTGCATACACTGACGGGGATCCAAGTCTTGGTCAAAAAGACCAGAATGGACATCATTATTGGAGAACATGGCTGCAAAACAGATTGAACAATACTTTATGAGCAAGAGAGCATAGGGTGTGGAGCCTGTCAGTGAGGGGGTAACCACTAACAGTGGATGACCCCTGGCATCTTGAGTGATGCTTGAAGGTGGGACCCAGTTCCAAGTACAGGCATGGCTAGGCACATAACCATACAGTATTGCTTCCAATGACTGCTACACTGCCACTACATTGCTTTTCCCATGGGCCTTAAGTCTGAGTACAGGAAGATTTGATGACAAAGGCAGAAAAAGGGCCCTAGAACAGCATCCATCAGCTGGTAATGTAGAAGGTCAGTGGAAGAATGACTTCCTGGAACATCCAGGCTGAGGCTGTGGTAGCACTTGGGGAATCCTTCTTAAATACAGGAGAAGAATGCAGAAAGAACAGTCAGGGAATGAAATAACAAACAACCAGCTGAAATATAGCCCTTTTCCACTTTAGGAACTTTCTGGTACCTTAATCACACTAGGAGGCTGTTATTTTAATATATGTGGTGCTATTTTATTGAAGTTAGTTTCTGCCTCACTGCTTGACCCTGAAACCACATCCAGGTCATTCAGGCACTATTTCAACTTGCACTGCAGCGAGCAGGGCAAGCGCGCACAAAGACCCATGCATCTTGCGCGTGTCATGCGTGTCGAGCGCACGAGTGCAAATCACAAGAAGGAAACTTACTTGAAACTCGTACTGTTTGGGCACCCAGTGTTTCAGGTATGCCCTAAATAGTATTTTTCTGCAGTGTTCTGTGAATTAGTTTGGAGGCTCCTTTTCCGTTTTGGTTATGTAGGAATCAGGAAGAAACCTTGCATTCCGTATATCACCACAGGAAATCCTTAGACTTGTCTGAAAGTACTTGAAGCCCGATCAGGGTATATTTGTTTACCATTCCTAGTCAACAATTGTATGTTGTGATTAACTTTATAGTGAACTAGAGCTTAACAATAGGAGTTAGAGACACCTGTTAAGCACTTCCAGTTTCATCCCATGGTCCACAGCCAGAACTTCCATATAGCCACCAGGGAATATTGTGTCATAGCACTCATAAATGAGTGTGTTTTGGGCTAGTTTAAAGACATATTAGGCATATTAAGTATTTATTAGACAAGATCTTATAAACTACACTATTTAGTAACTGGAGTAAAACCAATAATATCAGTGGCTATTTTACATTAGAAGCAATTACATCACATTATGGAGGCAACAATAGAAACAATTAAAGATGAAATAGGAATTACATGTTCAACTTGTAATATGTACACATTCACAGATCCAACTTATAGTTTATTTACCTGTCCTAAATGCATTGATGATGCTGATACGGTATGTTTAATTGCCCAGTTTAATAAAAGATTGGCTGAGTTAGAGCAAAGCCAAAAACATATGGCAGAGCGTTTCCAGGTCCAATTTCATGGCAGTTTGTTACACAGTGAATCTGGCACTTTTAGTACCCAAATTCCCTTGCATACTATTCCTTACTGTGATTCTAATTGTAGTAGTATGCGTTCAAACACTCCAAACAAAAAAAGAAGTAGGGATGAAGAAGAATGTTTAATTGTGGAGGATGCATGGTATCAAGTGCAACACTTGAAACCCCCGGAAAAGAAAAAAGGAAGAAAAGCTAACCATTTTAATTTAGAGCTCACTAATTCCTTCAATTCATTAGCTCATGAAATTACCTATGAAGAAAGTAATTGTACATCAAATACTTTTGAAGACAGACTGCCTGAACTTAACAATAACAGCATGAATGACAGTGCAAAAGGCCCTTCTGAGGAACCACTTATACAACTAAAAACTTTGATTTCTAGTCCGGTGCAAAATAATTCAAAAACTCAGTGTAGAAGTATGGAGATGGAAACAGAACAGCATAATACAACACAAGTGTTTGTCCTAGTAGAGTCTATTGTTAAGAGCATTGATAGGGCCATTTGTAAGAAAGACAAGGAAAACAGGACTATGTCATGCTTTAAGGAATCTAGGATATCTAATATTACCAGAATGACTAATGATATACTAGGCTCTGAGATTGGACATAAGTTAGTGATTATTCACACGGGGCAAATAATGTATTTTATCAGCATGCTCAGCAAATTAAACAAGCACCGGTCAACCTAACTAATAAACTTGAAAACTTGGGTTGTAACTTTGCCTTCTCAAAAATACTCCCAATCCCAAGAACTATGCAACAACAAAACTGGAAATTATAGAAAATTAATAATTGGTTAAGACAGTGGTGCCTGAAGCAGAATATAGGGTGTATCACACACTGAGAAGAATTTGAGGATAATAATTACTTGTACAGTAACGATGGGTTACATCTTAGTAAACATGGGCCACAGTTGCTTGGTCATCATTTAAACAATTATATTGGCAATCATTTAAACTAGTTCATAGGGGGAGGAGGCTGAGACTGGATCATTCTTAGGCTTCCATTGATATACACAAATCAAAAATATAAAAATACCAAAAGAAACAAAAAATAGAAATGAAACAAAAAGGAGAACAAAAAGAAACAAGAAGAAACAGGTCCTTACACAAAATACCTCTTTAAACATAAATAAGAATAAATCTCCTAGAATTCCAGTGCTTCTGGACAATCTAAACGAGCTCAAGATTTTAATGACAAATGCAAGAAGCCTAACCAATAAAATGGATGAACTAAGATATATCTTAACTTCCAGGGATATTGACATATGTGGTATTAGGAGACTTGGTTCTCAGATAATGACTGGAATACTGATATACCGGGCTATGTTAAATACCTAAAAAATAGACAGAATAAGATAGGTGGAGATCTTGCTCTATATATCTCAAATAAGCTTAAAAGTCATCAGATAAATCTTAACGAGATTTTCACAGAAATTGTATGGAACAGGATTGAGCTAGGTCATAAAACACTTACCCTTGGCCTGTGTTATCAAACACCTAACCTTAACCAGGAAGAGAATGTTATATTTCTGAACCAGTTAGAAAAGGAAGAGGACACAAAAGACCTACTGCTGCTAGGAGATTTTAATTTCCCAAATATAAACTGGGATACTCTTGAAATCAAAAGCCAACCTGAGTGAAGATTTTTAGAGATTACTTTCAGACTTAGTCTGGAACAACTACTTTCATGACCTACTAGAAATAATAACACCCTAGACTTAATTTTCATAAATACCATAAACTTAGTGTCAAATCCAGTTATATTATATCCACTGGATGACAGTGATCACAATATAATAACTTGTAATATTCAAAAGTGTGCATTGAGTAATAATGTGTAACAAAACCCTAAAATGTTTATAAAGTTGATTACAATAGTGTAACAAACTATCTTATAACCTGGAACTGGGAGAATGAGTTGAGAGCCCTGGATCTTGAACAAACATGGGAAGAAATAAAAACTAAAATAGATTATTGTGTAAAAACTTGGGTCCCTGACAGGGTTAAGTACAATAATAATAAACAGAGGATACCACTATGGTGGTCAAAGGAAATTAAGCATATTATTAAAAAGAAACATAGAGTATATAATAAGCACAACAAAACAAAAAGGATAAAGATTGGGAAAGATCCAAATCACTTGCTAAAAGCACTAAGAAAGGCATACGTACAGCAAAAATAAAGCTAGAAATAAACCTTGTAAAAGAAGTAAAGGACAACAAAAATAAATTGTAGAATTATATTGGTTCCATCAAGGGAAGCAAAAGAGGAATTGGACCATTAAATATTAATGATAAAATAATCACTGAAGAAAGGCAAATGGCTGAGGAGCTTAATCATTATTTTGGGAGCATATTTAAAGCAAAAGAAAATACAATTACGGAATCATAATCAACAAACAATGTTGTTATGTTGTTTACAAAACAGGACATAATGGATGCTATTAGTTCAATCAAAGTCAGCACATCTCCAGGACCTGATAATATTAATCCAAAATTCCTAAAGGAACTCACTAAAGAATTAATAGGCCCTCTTAGTCTTTTATGTAACAAATCTTTTGAAAGAAAGAACTGTGTTACAAACTTGGAGAGAAGCTAACGTTACCCCGATTTTCAAGTGTGGTAGCAGACAACAGTCAGGTAACTATAGGCCTATTAGCCTAACATCTCTTTTGAACAAAATTATGGAAACATTATTACATCATAAAACCACGGATCATATTAGGAGGACAGGTTATATGGACATTACTCAACATGGATTTACAATGAGTAGATCGTGTCTCACAAACTTGATTAACTGTTTTGAACCTGTAAAGATGCCCTTGACAGTGGTCTGCTGTAGATATTGTATTTCTGGATTTTGAAAAAGCTTTCGATACTGTATCTCACAAAACCCTGATAGAACAACTATTCAGAATAAATCTAGATTTAAAATTAATAAAATGGATTTCATCTTGGTTGGATAAAAGACAACAGAGAGTGATTATCAAAGGACACGAGTCTGGATGGATTCCTGTCACTAGTGGAGTTCCTCAGGGATCCATCTTGGGATCACTCCTGTTTAATATTTTGGTTTCCACTATGCAATCATCTGACGGGATGTGGATTAATAAATATGCAGATGGTTGTAAATTAGATAGTGTAGTAAATAATATCCAGTCAACAATAAATCTGAAAAATAATCTGAATAATCTAAGTACTTGGGCAGCTCACAACAATATGAATTTTAATGTTTCAAAATGCAAAGTTATGCACATGGGAAAAACAACATTAAAGCTACTTATTCAATGAATAATTTAGAGTTCATGGTTACATCAGAAGAAAGAAACCTGGGTATAACAATATCAGACAATTTAAAATTTGACACACATACAAACAAAGTAGTTAAAAAATGTCATTCTATCTTGGGAAATATCTTCAAACGTATTAAAAGTAGGAATTCAGAGATAATTCTTCCATTATAAACAGCCTTGTGCATCAACATCTAGACTTCTGTGCCCCTTTTTGTGCTCCCACATCTAAAGGATGTCAAAGTATGACAGAGAGAGTACAATGTAAGGTTACTAAGAGGATTCAGAATATGACATCTCTAGATTATAAATCAAGACTCAAATCACTTCAGTTATTTTCTCTAGAGTATAGGGCTCTAAGAGGAGATCTGATGGGAAATAATAATAAGAATCAGCATTTATATAGTGGTTTTCATACACACTGTATCCCATAGTGCTTTATAAGCAATACTAGACTGATAGTGAAGTGACTGAATGTGTAGTGGCAGCTGTTCCATACATTAATATCCACACACAGCCTTGGACAATTGCATGCACTGGTTTTATAGGAAGGGGAATGAATGTTGGCAAGGACAATGGGGTCAGGTAGTGATCAAGGTGCTGGCAGCCCCACATCTTATTTCTCACAGTAATCTGCTCATATTTCTCTCCTTCTGTCTTCCCCTTCCCTGAATATAGCAGTATCTTGCAAGAGTGGCCTTCTCAGTCCCTCTCTGGTATTCAGTCTTCACTATTCCTCCTCACAGCGGAAACTGGTGAGCTCATCACCCTTCTGCATAACGAATGCAAGTAGTACAGTTCCCTTTATATTTTGACATATCAAATATAAACATATCTTTCCAGTAAGCCAGGCTTATATCAGCAGGGAACAAGGGGAAAGGTGGGCTTTCCTATCCTTAAAAGATCTTGGCTATCTTTGATTAGGCACTATTAAATGATGGGTGTGCACATCATTATGCACGTCATTTGATAATGCCTACTCATAGGTGGCTTAGATCTTATATGAGTAGGAAAGCCTATTTTTCCACTTGTGCCATGTTGCTATCAGCCTGACTTACCAGAAGATCATGTTTATTATTAATATGTAAACATACCACCGGAGACTGTACTAACAACATTCATGATGCGGAAGGGCAGTGAACTCACCAGTTTTTGATGTGTGGAGCAGGTGAGAAGAATGAATGCCATAGAGGAACTGAAGAGGCCATTCCAGAAGGGTTCAGCTATATTCAGGTTAGCTGAAGACATGAAGGAGGACGCTGAGCAGATCACTGTGAGATCTGAAATGTGGGGCTGCCAGCATTGTGATCACTACCTGACTGTGGATGAGAGTAGTCAGAAATGACAAATACTCAGAGTGTCAGGGCTGCACCTAAACTGTTACTTGAATTCAGTGTAGGGAAATTATTGGTGGGGGGGATGTTGACATTTGTTAGGACAGTATTGAGGGAGTTGTGTATAGCTCATTCAAGATTTGGAAGGGTGGTAGCCATCCAACTCGCATTGTGGAGTACAGCACAGAAAAGTACTGGAGAAGAATTGCTGGGAACTGTCCTACAGTGTTCTGCAGATCACAGGTAAAGGAGTAGACTGACATTGGAAGTCAGGTGGATTCGCTTAAGGTATTAGTATGCATATCCTGCTAATAATATAGTTATCCATTGTAAGTGCAGTCTTTATGAGGGCATGAACAGCAGTTTTTCTGGTGGGTCATGATGCTTATTGCTTGGCCCTCCAGGAAGACCTAGTTGTTGTTTATTAAGGTGAGAAAAAAACGCAACAGGGAACTGTACATACTACCATTATTGTGCAGAAGGGTGGTGATCCACTTAATATTTACTGTGGGAGCAGAAGTCAGACATTGAGAATGTGAACTGGAGAGTGATTTGGGAGGCATTTTTTAACAGTGTCAGCTTATGATGCGTGTCAGTATAGGTGTGCATAACCCTGTGAGGTACAGATTTCAATCTGAGGTTTGATAATTCTCTTCACGAGACCGCAAGCTCATATGCAGTCCCAGACAGTACAAAGAACAGGGTATGGATGGTGGGGTGTTCAACAGAAGGTAGACTAGGTGCAGGGGGTTCACATGGAAAAAGAAACCCTTATTTGTGGATTAACAAGAGACCATGAGCTTTGGAACTGAACGAGACCAGTACTTTGCTGCGTGACCCTGAGCAAGTCACTAAACTTCCTTGTGCTCTTAGGCTACACCTGTAAACAATCTGTCAGCTAGTGTGTCTCTCCTAGTTATCAAAAAATAAAATTCCGTGCATCATATAACCACTAGATCATCAGTATTTGAAATGTTGTACTGTATTGCAGTTTGCTAAAGAAAAAATCAGCTGGATTGCAAAACATTTTCTGCAAGTTAAAGTAAACAAAATGAACAAAATCATAGCCTAACGTGTACTGATCAAAATAATCCATGAAGTAATACATGGTGCTGATCATTCTGGTACAACAATTCAAAACAAAGAAGGAAAGAAGAACTAATTAGTACTATAGAAATATATGTGGATCTCTGGCTCTGGCTCTGATGATGTCATCATGACTCATCACTTAACACAGTTGGCAGACATCTTAGGGAGAAGCCAAGATTGCTTTTTTTTTTTTATCCTACACCCCAGGCATCCTTCAGGAGTGCCCACACCGATCTCCACCCTACTCCCGACCTGAACCCCTCGAATCTTACTAACTCCGTCCCCCAAATGACCACCAGTAGACCCGACCCCCAGTACCATCTTCGGGACTGATTCTGCCCTCCCCTTGGCGGCTGCTCCTAAGTGTGAAGGGTCTTACCGTGAGTTCACTGGATCCTCCGGAAGGGTTCTTGGTCACATCTGGGCCGGTATTTGGGATGTAGGATGGTCCACTGGGGGCTACTGTCATCTCACTGGTGAGTAGGAGGCTTTTTATTTATTTATTTATTTTTTTATTCCCTTGCTTTTTCCCCACCTCCTGTGGAGCTCGGCTAAGCACGGCAATGTAACGCCTTAGCTCCACTCTCCCCCCTGGCATGTACCTTGCTGCTTAGTTGGCAACCCCCAGCTACCACCAGAGGCCACTCCGTGAGAAAGCAATCCCCCGTCCCACCCCCAGGAAGAGAGAGCAGTCCTCTGGATGCTCAGTCTCTTCCCCCCCAATGACCCCCGGCGACTCCCGGCTCATTCTCAAACCCATGTCACCGGCATGGCGTGAGGTGTGGCATCCAGCGCCTGAACCCTCAGTGCCACCGGGTCAGCCAAGGTTGCTTTTTGAATATGAAAGGCTGATGTTTACATTTTTCAAAAGCTATGACAATGCATTTATGTTATTTACATAAATGCAGTTTTAGCATACATGTAAACAGCAGCATTTACTTTACCTCCATATGAAGCCAGATTCTGGAGTTTACAGTTTTAAAAAAATGCTTGTTTAGGTACCTTTTAATTGCTAGCAAGGGCTGGGTGAAATCTGTCTTCAGCTGGTAGAATTCTGGCAAAATTATAATTTTGTTTCAGTGAAATTTCACCAAAATTGTGATTGTAGTTCAATGTTTGATAGACAGTGTATAGTGATTGTACAGTATATACTTATGTTTGACCTTTTTCTATTCCTGTCTTTAGTAGAGGAGCCAGGCAGTAATAGGGAATAGAACAGTTAAGGGGCCAGAAATAAGACACGATGGGAATGCTGCAGTGAAGTGGGTGTGGAGCAGCAGTCTTCCGGGAGACGTTCTGGAGGATGCAGTGTTGTCCCATCTGCAGGCACCTCTCTGGGCTGAGGGAGGAGGTTGCTCTTCTCCAGGCTGAGTTGGCCAGGATTTGGGGGACCGCCTCTCCCACCCAGGGACCACCAGGGCCACTGCCATTGCCTCAGAGGTTGCCAAGAAAGTAAGTAAGTAAGTAAAATGTATTTAAAAATGCTTTTCCAGAGATCAAAGCACTTTACAAAGAACAATAAACAAAACAATACAATATTAACAGTGTAAAATCATAGGCCATAAGCTTTTGTAAATAAAAAAGTTTTCAACTCCGTTGCAAAACTCTTGGCGGTCAGGCAGCTTTGTATCCAAAAGAAAGAGAAGCGGTTGGACCACAGTGGGCTCAGAGAGGGTGAGGGTGGTGGAACAGAGGCACATCTCTCCAGTTGTACCTCTCCACAATTCATATGCCATTCTGGCAAAGTGTGGTTCCTGTATGGAGGCACCCACAGTGGAGACCAAGGACGATGCTGGGAACCTCCACAAAGGAGACCCATAGGAGGGTGGCATGGGACCTCATAAGTGAAGGAAACAACTCCTGGTGGGGGACTCCATTGTTAAGAGGGTAGAACTGGGGGAGGCGGGGAGGGAGGTAAGGTGCCTGCCTGGCACCATGGCTTGGAGGAACAGGGAGCAAATCCTCAGGATCCTTGGAGCAGCTTCATGGGGGAGGGAGCTGGATGTCATTGTCCACCTAGGGACAAATGACCTGGCTGAGAAAGGGATCAGAGCAGTGCAGGAAGAATTTGTGGAGTTGGGGAAGGGCCTTAGACAAGTAGCACACACGGTAACCTTCTCGGAGGTGTTGCCTGTCTATGGCAGGAATGAGGCTAGGGTGCTCCACACCATGGGATTCAATCAGTGGTTGAAAAACTGGTGTAGAGCTCAGGGATTTGGCTTCACTGGGGACTGGGGGCCTACCTGGAGTGATGTAGGCCTATACTGGCATAACGGTCTGCATCTGTCTATGAGGGGAACCAGGATCCTAGGTGATAGGTTTAAATTCTTCATTGGCAAGCATTTAAACTAGCCAAGGGGGGGAGGCACTGGAAAGGAGCAGGGAAATCCTAGCCCCCCCCACAAAAAAATATCAGGGTAGTAAGTGAGGTAAACACCAAGATAGAGATGTTGATAGGGAGAAGGACAGGGGTAAATGGAGAAAATGGCAAAGGCAATAAGGACAGGGATGGGGCAAAAAGGGGTAAGGCCATCAAGAAGTGGAGGGTAATGAGTACCAATGCCCATAGTCTGGGCAACAAGCTCCCTGAACTTGTGGCCTTGATGGAAGTGGGATGCCTGGATATCATAGCAGTCACAGGAACATGGTACACAGAGAACCATGACTGGGATGTTAACATATCAGGATGCACAACCTACAGGAGAGACAGGGAGGGTAGAAGAGGGGGAGGAGTAACTCTCTATGTAAGGGAAGGAATAAAAGCAAAGGAACAAAAAAGTAAACAGGGAGGAGAGGAGGCACTGTGGGTCACCTTAGAGACTGGAAATGGCACCACAATCTGCATAGGGGTTGTATACAGAGCCCCATGTCAGGGAGATGGAATGGACAAGGATATGATAGAAGGCATCCTTAGGATGGCAGAGAAAGGGGAGATACTGTTAACGGGGTCCTGAATATGCCAGATGTTAACTGGAGTTCTTTGCTGCAGCCACATCCAAGAGCAGGGCAATTCTCAATGCCTTACAGGTGACATGCCTCAGACAGCTAGTTTTGGAACCCACTCGTGAAGGAGCAATCTTAGACCTCAAACTCTCAAATGAGGACAGCAAGAGGATCTCAGATCTAGAAGTGGGTAGACATCTGGGAACGAGTGACCACCAAACAGTGTGGTTCACTAAACAAATATTTTTGCTCAGTTTTTACAAATGAAGAGGGGGAGGTACCTAAAACAAACAATAGAAACACTCTGGATACAGAAGTTGATACCAGCCCATTTACAGAAGAAAGGGTTCTGAAAGAACTCTTAAAACTGAAGGTGGACAAAGGAATGGGGCCTGATGGGATTCATCCCAGAATTCTATAAGAACTAAGGGTAGAATTAGTGACACCACTGCCTACCCTCTTTAACAAAACATGGGAGGATGGGGTGGTACCTAAGGACTGAAGGAGGGCAGATGTGATTCCCCTTCACAAAAGTGGGAGCAGGGCAGAAGCAGGAAACTATAGACCTGTTAGTTTAACTTCAGTGATAGGGAAAATGATGAAATCACTTTTGAAGGAAAGAATTGTTGAGTACCTAGAGGCCAGAGGGGCACAGGACCCAAGGCAGCATGGATTCACAGTGGGAAGGTCATGCCAGACGAATATAATAGATTTCTTTGACTGGGTGACCAAAGTAGTAGATCAGGGAGGGGCTGTGGACATGACCTACCTAGACTTTAGCAAGCCATTTGACTCAGTCCCACACAAAAGATTAATATACAAGTTAGCCAGCCTGGGAGTGGGACCCAAGATGATAACCTGGGTAAAGAATTGGCTGAAGAATAGGACACAGAGGGTAACATTAAATGGAGTCCACTCTGAAGAAAGGTGGGTTACTAGTGGGGTACCGCAGGGTTCAGTATTAGGACCAGTCCTCTTCAATGTCTTTATAAGCAACATTGCAGAGGGACTGGAAGGAAAAGTATGTCTCTTTGCAGATGACACAACAATCTGCAACATAGTTGATGCACAAGGTGGGGTGGAAAGGATAAGAAGAGACTTGGCAAGGTTAGAGGAAAGGTCAAATGTATGGCAGCTTAGATTCAATGCTAAGAAGTGCAAGGTAATGCACCTGGGAAACAAAAACCCAGGGGAAGAGTACACAATGGGAGGTGAGATACTAACAACAACAAAAATGGAAAGGGACCTGGGGGTAGTCATATCAGATGACTTAAAGGTGGGCAAGCAATGTGAGAGGGCAGTAAGGAGGGCTGGGGAGATACTGGGATGCATAGGAATAGGCATCACCAGCAGAAAACAGGAAGTTGTTTTCCCTCTGTACAGACAGCTGGTGAGACCCCATCTGGAGTACTGTGTGCAGTTCTGGAGACCCAATCTTTGCAAGGACATAGACAAGATGGAAGCTGTCCAGAGGAGGGCAACTAAAATGGTGCAGGGTCTGCACCAGAAGACATATGAAGAGAGACTAAAGGAGCTTAATATGTATACCCTTGAGGAAAGAAGGGAGAGGGGGGACATGATAGAAACTTTTAAGTACCTCAAGGGAATCAACAAAGTCCAAGAGGGTAGCATCTTTCAGAAAAAGAGATGCGCAAGAACAAGGGGACACAATTTGAAGATAGAGCAGGGACTGCTCAGGGGAAATGTGAGAAAGTATTTTTTCACTGAGAGGGTGGTGGCCACATGAAACAGCCTTCCTGAGAAGGTTGTGGGGTCCCAAAACTGTGGGAGAAGTCAAGAATGCATAGGGGCATAAGGCAATTCTTGTGGGGGGTAGGAAGAAACAGGCTGTTGGTTAACTAGGATCTGCAGCTTATCCTGTAGGTAGGGAAATGGGCAGACTAGGTGGGCCAAGTGGTCCTCTTCTGCCATCAAAGTCTATGTTTCTATGTTTCTAGAAGGCCCAGCACCAATGGTGAGAAGAGTGCTGGAAGAGGAGGCAACCAGGAAGATGGGCATTCAACACTCTGAGCTTAGATTGCAGGCAGATGCTGGCTTTTACCTAGAATGTGGGAGGAGTTAATTCAGCCACATTGAATCACAGGCAAAGCCATCCCATTCACTATTTGGTGAATAGAGTATACTGCTTGTGTATACTTAACTTTGGCCTTTCTCTATTCCAACCCTTAGTATAGGAGCCAGCATTGATGAGAATTGAAGGCATAAAAAGTTTTACCTCCTCCAACTCACAGAGAGTGTGAAAAGTACCACACAAGAGAGAAAAAACATTCTGTGGAGGAAACCTCTGAGTGCTCATGGCTACTAGACTTCCTATCCTCTGGGCATACTAAGAGAAAATAAGGATAGATACTTTTCTGGTTATATTCAGGACAGGGCTATTGGTATGGCATGAAGGAGTCCATCTTTCAAGAGTCTTGGTATCAGGACCAGATACGATTTATGATGGTGATGCTTGATTGACGGAATGACATGAGAATGAAGCACTTAGTCTGAGTCATTGTGGAATAGTTCTTGGATGCTTGATGAACCATGTGGAAGATAGAGCTGGATGATTTAGAAGCAGAGAGACTCAAAATATTGTGGTATGCATGTGCTGATCGAAATTGCTGCTGGCATCACAGTTGTGAAGCAGGGTATGAATTCAATACTCTTTTCAAGTCTGACAGTCTTGAAATTGGAGTACCAGCATAAAATGACCTACTTGTTATTAAATTGGCTAGTAGGAGGATTTCACAAAATAAACTGATACAACTCTCCAAGACATGCAACACTAGCCAGATGCTGAGAAATCAAAAGGATACCGTAGTCTCATAGAGCGGAGTATAAGTCCATCCAGGAATTCATTTGGAGCTTGTTGAAGAGACGTAGTTAACTGAGAAAGGAGACTTGAGTTTGGATAAATATTTCTTTATGGTCTCAGGTGATGTTTTCGAGGTTCGATGGGATTAGAATGCAAGTATATGATCAGTGTAGATTGACTCCTTAGATTGACTGAATGGCATGGAATGATGTAGACTTTTTCCAAGCAGTGATACAAGTTACACATGGAGGTTTATTACTTTGAGGCCTTAGGGTAGAATGCAAGTATGTGATATTGGAGAAGCTCCTATGGATTGCTTGGATAGCACAAATGAGAACAACTACTTCATAGCAATGATATGGGTTACTGGAGCAGGTGCTAAAGTTTCAACTTGCTGATTGTTGTAATTTCTGTCATGCTAAAGTTGGTTATTCAAGGAAGAAAAGGCACAACTGAGACTCTACAGGGTAGATGTAACAGAGTCCTGAATAGGTATTTAGATGACACAGCTGTTTGATAGTGGTGGTCGAAGTGGCCCCAATTCTCTCCGTGAAGTGATCCACAGAGTGAAGGCGAATTCGCGAAGTGCACCGCAATGTGAAGCAGAGTACTTCATGTTACAAATGGGTAACATGAAGTCCATTGAAAACAATGTACTTCACCTTGTTTTTAAGCTTCAAAGGCAAATTTTGCAGTGTTTCATGGGATTTCAGGTCATGTGGGCTCTAGATTGTTCTGCACAGCCTCAGTTTGGGGTAGTGTGTGTAGGAAGCTGTAGGAGACTATCTGCTCTGAGAGCTCTCTGCAATTCAAACCTTCAAAAAGCTGTTAAAAAAGTCTTTTTGAGTAATTTTTTTTGCTGAAACTTTAGTTCATCGATTATAGGAAACCCTCATGTGTTCATATCATTGCGCGTTTATTGTTTGTGTGTGGATTTTGAATGTTAATGTACAACATTCAGTCTGTGTACTGAGAGACAGTGGAAGTGTGCTTTGGGGGAGGGGTGTATATGTGGTGTAGGTAGAGTAACTTGGACAAAAAGACAGTGCTTTCCGTTTTGGTGATATTTTTCTTGTTTAACTGTGTTAATGTACACACAGTAATATTTTCAATATTTCTTGCCATTTTTTTGCTGATTGTTGTGGTGCAGCAATGCATAATTTTAATTTTTTTAAAATATGTGGTTATATTACTGAAGTTTTCAATTTGCTATGCATTACTTAGTGTGTGTGTGTGTATGTGTGTGAAGCATGTAATCAAATCAGATACCTTTTATTGTGTCACATAAGCATTTCAGCAATGTGAAGCTGCTATCCACTGCAGCTGTGTGATTTTTGTACTTCATTGTGGTATCTTTACTGGTACTAGTACTAGTGACTGTTACTGCAGCAGTACAGTACACTGCCCCCCCCCACGTGGCCTGCCCCAACCGGTAAAGGTATTCTTTTCCAGATTTGAATTTCTGATGGTGAGCACTGGTTAGGTGTTGTGCCTTTGTGTCTGCATCTCTTCGATGCACAGTGCAATCTTAATCTGTATGTGCATTTGCATGTCTTTAGGACCCAATCTCCATTTGTAACTTAAGTCACAGTTGTTTCTTTGGCTTCCCTTCAGAGTACTGGACAGGTGTGGTGCTTAATTCTACATGAACATTGTACTCATGAATATGCATTTTTAACTCACTCAGGCCTAGATACACCTGTAGGCGGCATCTGAAAGCATAGCCACTCAGGACAATAACGCCTGTAGACGTACTCAGCTGACTTTCACTCAGGCTGAGAAACATCTGAGGAAGTCAGCAGTTTTTACCTAAATATTAAACAAACCAAATTGCTTAGAATTGATCGCATAGCACCGTTAGAAAGGTAATTTTGTACTGAACAATTTTACTGCTGATACTTTGTGTCTATCATGTATACTTTAGGATTTATCTGCATTTGTTTAAGGGATGGTGTGCATGGCTGACATTTGTCTCTCAAGCCTCACAAAAGCAACTTGAATAAATCTGAAAACAAAAATAGTTGTTTGGTATTTCAGCCACTATAAAATAAAAACAAAATGGATTACAATTGATTGCATAGCACCATTAGAAAGATAATTGTGTGCTCAACAATTTTGCGACTGATTCTTTGTGTCTACCATGTATACTTTAAGAGTTATTTACATTTATTTAAGGGATGGCGTGCATGGCTGACATTTGTCTCTCAAGTCTCACCTAAGCACCTTGAATAAATCAGAAAAAAATCAGTTGTTTGGTATTTCAGCTAGTATAAAATAAAAACTAAATTGATTACAATTGATTGCATAGCACCATTGGAAAGGTGATGTTGTGCTGAACAACTTTGCCACTCGTACTTTGTATATAGCACTTACGGTTCAAGAGGTATTCACATTTGTTTGTGGCATGCTGATTATGACTTAATTTTGCTAAGAAAGGCCCAGGATGCAGTGCTAAGAGTATACAGGGCACAAGTGGTGGAAGTCTCAAAGAGCTCTTGTGGCATGAATGAGTTAAGTCAGGACCATCATCACGAGTCACTAGTGATACAAATCCCATTCTTAATCATCGCAGTCACAAACGCAGTCATGATTCACGATCATTCACGTTACGAATCACATTCATTTTTTTTCTAGTTACTTGGATGTATTGTAAGCCTGTTTTGTAGTATCTCTCCAGGCTTCACCACCCCACCATTGTACTCATTGATACATGTTTTTAAGTCTGGGAGTTTTAAGCTACAGCTCATCAGGAAAGTACAGCCATAGGCGGTAAGCATTCACATTTCTTCATCATCACGGTCACAAATGCAGTCACAAATCACGATTTATGATCACATCATGAATCACAACATAAAATTTTCTTTAATAGTTACTTGGATGTATTGTAAGCCTGCTGGTCACGGTGCTGAACAGGGATGGGATCCACACCTGGGCCCGGGGGAACAAGCACATCCTACTCCAGAGGACCTCGTGCTGGACTTGGTGGTGGTGGTTCAACTGCCTCAGAGTCAGGACAGGAGGTGGTGCTGGTCCTGCTTTGGGGGGACACTCACAAGTTTTGAGTGGTCCAACAGGAAAGGCACCCATGCCCTCCACACAGGCACATGATATGATGCTTACCGCTACCACACTGTCCCAAAGCTGCCCATCCCAGACATTTCCTCACCCTGGTCCATCTGCCCTACTGAACTCCCTCAGTCTGAGCAATCACTACTCACACTGCCACACAACACACACACACACAGTCACACAGACATAGACAAACAAGTAACTACTTATAAAGGTAAGAAAAATAAAATTTACAGAAAGAACAAATTAAGCAAAAAAGAGTACAGAAAAGACAAAGAAATGTAGCTTTTAAAAAAGCTGTTGGGTCTAAATCAAAGTTTAATTCTTCTCCTCGCTCTGATCTAAAAGTATCAGCAGTTACAAAACACACTACTCTCTCTCTCCGTCTCCACAGGAGAAAGTAAAAGTGTCTGCTTGTATGACTCACTTTCTTCCTGCCTAGCTAAAGAGCATGTGACTTACAGTACTGTAATCCATGTGATGTGTGGGGGCTGACAAATCTGAAACACCAAGTGGAACACTTAGAATCCTAATGAGGAACACAAAGTCCATTAAAAACAATGACTTTGCCTTACTTCACATTGCCATTCCACCTTAACGCGAAGTGGTAATGACAAGGTGAAGTGAGCACTTTGCGTGCCCACTCCGCGTAGTGGAGTAGCAAGCGGCCCACTTCGCGTTCACTTCGCCGGTGAAATTTAAATTCGCTGCATCTCTACTGTTTGATTTGATGTGGCAGGAAATTATAAGTATGAACTATGTGATGCAATGGATGATGGTGACCTGGCCATTTTGATAATATCCGGTTGGGTTGCTTGAAAGAAGCTGGAATCAAAGGCAGCTTACATAGGGATGATTTGTCGAGATGTTGATAAGTGTTGTGAAGGATAAGAAAACCAGGGAGCCAGGAGCAGAGCCTCAGTATCGCTTGAATAGCAGGATATCCATAAAGTACAGACATGGTAGTACCAGCTGAAGTGTAAAACAGGAGATGGTTCTTGGAGATCTAGAAAGCTGGACAATGAGATGACGTGAACTGCATAGTTCAGTGCCAAACATTTTCTGATAAAACCCTGGCCAACAAATGGCTTATGGAAATTTGCCATGGCAAAAGCACCTAGTAGCCTCCTAGCAAAGAAAATGTTATAGTCTCATAAAGTACTTGAATGTAAACTTCTTTCATATTTTTCCCCTTCTCACATTTACTGCCTGTTAGCTTAGTTCCTGACATGTATTTAATTTAGCCATAACTCCCTTCCTACTGTACATTGTTTACTTGTCTCAACACTGTTCAAACTTCATGTATTGCAATTATATTTTATTGTATTACTGTACATTGTTTACCTGTCTCAACACTGTCTGAACTTGATGTATCACAGTTTTACTGTATTGCATTTTATTGTATTGTATCGTAATAATGTGTATACTAATATACTATTGTATACCAGCTTATATTGGTGCCCTCTTTATTTAGTGCAAAGTGGGATGCAGTACTATTTAGCACCCTGTTAAATTAGCGCATCAGCTTCATGTCCAATTACAGCACTATGCTCCCTGTAATATTAGCGATCAGCTTATTTTAGCACTTTTGTCAGTTAAGCTAATATAGCGAAAATAAACTGAAAGCTAATATTTCCTGCTATACAGTAATTGCCAGCAGATTAGGCCTTATGGTCTATTAAGTCTGCTCGAACCTCAGATCACTAGCTGGGTGCCGAGGCCCTCCCCCCTTGTGTTCCAGAAACCCCTATCATCCATCCCCACCCCACTGGGCCAGGCCATCATCTGATACATCTGCTTTCTGTGTCTGTCCCACCCTCTCTTGAAGCCCTCCACTCTGGATCTCTGAACCAGCTCTCCTGGCAGTGCATTCCAAGGGTCCACCACCCTCTCAGTTAAAAACCTCCTCCTCTTCCCCCCCCTCACCCTTCTACCTTCCAACTTCAAACCATGCCCTCCGGTGATCCCTCCCTGCTTTAGTCTAAAGATCCCCTCCATGTTTACCCTATTTATTCCCTTGAGGTACTTGAAGACCTCAATCCTGCCCCCATCTCTCCTCTCCTCCAATGAAAACAGGCAGAGCTCCTCAAGTCTGTCCTCGTACATCAAATCCCCTAATTCTCATATCATCTTAGTTGCCCTCCTCTGTACCCTCTGCAGGAGCTGTATGTCCAACTCTGTACCAAGTTGTCCTACCAAGACCTCCTTGTAAATCGGTGTGCTCAATGGAATTTTACTGCAAATGAACTTGAACTTGAATTTGTTGAGTGCATCTGTTGTCATGATGACTGCTAATATGAACAGGCATGAGCTCAGGCAGTCAACGACCATTGAATTTTGCTATTCTATGAGCTTTGGTGTTCGATAAGTTGGCTTCATTTAGGCAAGTTGGGAAGAAGGGCTTGAGGAAGAAATGTCCAGGTCTTAGAAGAAGGAAGCAGAAATTATTCCAGTCAATGTAATGTTCTTAGGTAGCTGAGTTCTAATTATATGAAACTAGCTCACACAGCTGCATCATAAGTGTTGAGAAGGACTGATGGTAATTAATGAATAGTGTTCCTCCAGATCAAAGCTTAGATATATAAATAGGAATCCAGCACATTGTGATGTAAGTGGAGTTATTTACTATCTGCCTGTGACAGGACAGAAACAGCTCAAAAGTGCAATATGCACTTTAGTTGTACCATGTGAAAGGGAAGTTTCCTTGATCTCACTAAGTGATAGCCTTGTGATGGTAATCCAGGATAAGCAAAGTGGCATAAATAACTGAGGAGAAGCGGCTGAGGAAGAAGTAAAACTTGACTCCTGCAGAGTTGGTAGCTCGAAATGGATGGTACATATAATTGTAAGCATTAGAACAGCATAACGGCTGAAGGATGGGAGGTCTGGGGGAATAATGAGCTGGCAGCTGGAGTGTGAGAGGAAAGACAGGATTCAAATGAAGCAATGCTAGATTGTATTTCTGACACAAATAGAGTAAGCCAATGGATGAATCCTTGGTTTTTGGATAGACAGCAGGAATTCGCTGGGCTCCATGCAGGATCTCTGGTGGGCTGTAATTTAGCAGCTATGAGCAATAGTATAGTTTTGACTACTGGGCAGAAGATGAAGACAGGATAGCATGATTTTCAGATGAGACATAAGGCAGGGGGCAGATCAGATCTTGTTGGAGTAAGGATGTAATAACCTTTGAAAATGAATGCATGTTTGAAGAAGTCTGAGAGGATCCCTGAGGACCTTCTTCTAATCTGAAGATGGGGAATGAAAGGAGTGGCATGGTCAGAATGCCAATATGCTACTTCAAATTGCAATGCAGAGGAGCAAACCCCTGGCAGAGGAACTTGAATGTATGCTGAACCTTGAAGATAGGGAACAGATACTTTCACTCAGCTTCTTGGTAGACATTACTACTGTCGGAGCTGAGAAAGAGAGTAATCCCCAATTAGATAGGTCAGTTTCTAGATATGCCAAGGATGGAATATTTCAATGCTTGTATTCACTTTGAGCTTTGAAGGTTTGCAAAATAACACCTCTGATGGACAAAGTCAAGTTCTATGATGAGATGAGTTGAATAGGTGCTTGGAAATAAGTGAATTCAATATGTTGCTGATTGATCGAATGTGCAGATTTTCACCTCTGGTGGATGAAGTCAAGTCCTGAGATGTGATGAGTTGAATAATTTCTTCAGTATGGAATGAGAAGTGAGTTTCATATGTTGCTGATTGACTGAAGATGCAGACTCATATCTCTGACAGACAAAGTCGAGCCCTGAGATGAGACGAGTTTAAAAATTGCTTGAATGTAGAATGAGAAGTAAGCTAGATATGTTACTGATTGATTGAAGGTGCAGACTCCCACCTGTGGTGGAACAAGTCGAGCCCTGAGATGAGATGAGTTGAGTAATTGCTTGAACATGGAATGACATATGAGTTTGATATGTTGCTGATTAATTGAAGGTGCAGACTCTCACCTTGGATGGATGAAGTCAAGCCCTGAGATGTGATGAGACGAAATTGCTTGAATCTGGAATGAGAAGTGAGTTTGATATGTTGCTGATTGATCAAAGGGAAAAAATGACTGCTTCTGGAGATGAGTCCGCTCTGAGGATCAGTAGAATGATTCCATAATGCTGGCTCGGTGGCACTGAGGGTTGAGACGCTGGACCCCACACCTCGTGCCATGCAGGCAACCCAGGTTCAGAGGCGAGCCCGGGTTGTCAGGGGTCAGCAGGGGAGGGAAGAGATTCAGCATCTGGAGGACTGCTCTCTCTTGCAAGGGAGGGCTTGGGGGAACGTTCGATCAGAGATTGACCTCTGGCGGTGGCTGGAGGTAGCCAAACATAGCGAAATGGCATATGCTTGGTGGTGGAGCCACAGAAGTACGTTACCCTGCCGGCTGGGCTCCACAAGGGTTCAAAAATGCAAATACCCCTCCTCCCACTGATAGGCGAAGATGCCTCTCACCCATGATCCACACTCCCATATTAGGGCTTGGCCCTCCACTACCCCCTTCCCTCCCCAGCCTGGATCTCAATACTATATAGAAAGAGCACCCTGGGTGGGGGAGGCCCTTCTCCGGAGGTATCAGACCCGGGGGACGTGCCAGGCTGGGGCAGAGCAGGTTGGGTCATGAAGAGAGGTAGAGACTGAGGACCTGGGAAGATGCCAGAAAGAGTTCAGTGGGGATCAAGGAGGAGCAAAACATACAGTTTGAAAATAAAAAAAGAATGATTGCATAAATTTGGACTGAGAAGTAAGTTCAATAAGATACTTGTTGACTGAAGGATGCAGACTCCTGGCTCTGGTGTATGAAGATGAACCCAACCTACACTCGTAGACCTTGTTAGGTACAAGTTAAGGAGAAATAGTTTGGTAAACTGCTTAAATTCAAATAAGTTGAAGGATATTGGAGAGAGTGAAATGATAGAGCTAAGCATTACTGCTGGATTTTATTTATTTAGTTTTTGTTGACCGGGTAAGTGCACTAGACAAATCCTGCCTATTTTCAGGCACGACCCGGGAGGGGATGCAGATGAATGCCAACTGACCTTGAACCAGATTAAGCTGTTGGTGGTATTTTTAGTGAATAAGGCAAATTTGGCCAGGACACCGGGGAAATTTCCCTACTCTGGTGGTAGGGGGCCCCTCCCCTGAGATGACTGGACTGTGCTCAGTATGTCTCAGTTGGTGGAGAGTGTGGAGGTGTTGGAGGAATGCTCTATGGATTTGGTTGCTGTACTTGAGGAGGCTTCTGTTCGGATGGACGACATGGAGGTCCCAAGAAGTCCCTTACCTGTGGTGGATTCGGCTCAGCTCACTGCTGTAGAGGATGTGACTGTTTCTGACCCAGTTGTGATTTTGTCCACGGAGGATGATAAAAAGAGAAAACACCCAGAAGGTTGCCAGATAGCTCCTTTTGGTGTAACGAAGAAATGCAACGTACAGGTACTAGATAACCCGTCGGTTGACAGGGCTGGTGTGTCGGCTGCTACCCTGGATGATGACTCGTTCCTGTTTTTGGCTCGGCTTGCCACTTGGTCTCTGGAGGTGGCGTTAGCGAGTGAGGGTTGGGTGAAGACCCTGAATGCCTGGATTCCTGACCCCAATGTCCCTTTACCGGGGGAAGGATTAAATCGACTGGGGGAGCCTTTGAGTTTGCAGGCTATGGAGGGAGTGCTGGTTTCGGAATCGGACCAGACCATTGCATCATTTCTGCCTGCCAGTACCAAAGCCAGGGGTCCTATTTCGGCTGTTCCTGTGTCTGACTTACAGTCTCCCTTATCGGGACAGGTTTCATCAGCTTCTTTGGCTCCTGCGACGATTGCTGCTGCTGTTTTGGAACATCAGACTGTGAATTCCCTGCCAGGTCAGTGTCTTCAAACTGTAGGGGCCAATATGCCGGTCGGTCCTATGGGCAGTACAGTTCATAGACCCCTTCAAGCAAATGCTGTAAAACTGGTCAGCTATGCCTTCCTCTTTAAATCTACGGACGTCCCTGTTAGGAAACGTTTTGTAGCACGTCTCTATTATAAAGGTGGTATGGACCTTCCCCCTGATTGTAATTTTGTGGGTAAATCCTTAATTATTGACTCCTTGGGGATTCGACCCTCTGAGGTGTATACATTCATCCACTCTTCTGGGGATCATAATTTTGATGTTTCCTTTCGTTCTGCAGCTTTATTAGATAAATTTTGGTCTGCATATTATGCTGCTCGTATAGACCCTATTTGGAAACATTTTGTGGTGATACCTTTTACCAGACCAACTGCTGAAGTCGTTACTGTTCTTTTTCGGAATGAAGGAGTGAATGTACTGGATATTTTATATTGGTTGGAACAACATTGTACAGTTAATGGGGTACCTCATGCATTGATTGATGATAATGGGTTTTGGACAGGAGGGTGGAAATTCAATGTGCAACTTAAAATGACTGAGGCTGGGATTCAACATCTCCCTAATTGTTTCTATTTGGGGAGGGACCGTGGTATCCTGTTTTATCCAGGACAGCCACATTCTTGTTATAGATGTTGTTCGCTGTCTCATTTGAGCTCTGATTGTGACCAACTGAAATGTGCATCTTGTGGAATGTTGGGACATTCGGTTTTATCTTGCACTGTCCGTCCCACTTGTAACCTATGTGGCGAAGCTGCTCATATTTTTGTGGCTTGTCATTGGGCAGCCCATAATACCTCTGATTATGCAGAACATGATTCTTATATAGCTAAGTCTTTCGCCTCTTCTTGACCCCCCCCAGATCAGGCCCTATTTCCAATACTAAGTCAAAGACCTCTTCTTTTCCGGCCTCCCTTGATGTCCCGGCTATCCCAAACCATCCGGATGCCTCAGAGGCCCCTCCACCTAATGAGTTACCTCCCTCACCTATTGTTTCAGCTCCTACTCCTGTACAGTCTTTTCCTCTCCAGGCAAGTGAAGATTTGGAGACAGGGAGGTTTGGAGATCTCACCTAGTTGCTAGATTTACTTCATTCCACCAAACAGGTGGAGGAAGTCTCTACATTTTCCATCCAGTAACTAATCTTATGAACCTTGCAGAGTTGGGGTGATGCTATGGATGAGGAAGAGTTGGGGGACTCTTTTCCTTCTTCTATTCCTACGACTTCCTCTGCACCAATACCCCCGGTTGATAACTCTGGGATTACCCTGAAAAAGAAAACTGCTAGAACTAGGAGAAAGAAATGACCTGGTTCTTTTTGATGAGGTTTTTCCTTTTTTTCTTTTTCATGTCTTCTGTACGTTTAGCTAGTCTAAATGTTAATAGCATTTGTTCACAGTATAAACGTACAGCTACTTTTTCAGCTTTATATAGTTTGACTTATGAGGTTTATTTTTTACAAGATGTTAGGCTTTACACTACTGGGGAGGCTGCTACAGCCACAAGAGATTGGGGATTGGGGCCCTCATATTGGTCTCTAGGCCAGGACCTCTGTTCTGGCATTGGATATTGTTTTACCTCATCTGACTTTATTTTGCAGAAGTTAGTGGATTTAGTTCCAGGAAGAGTGTTATTGTTAGACCTTTTATGGTATGATTTGCCTCATCGGCTTATAAATATTTATGCTCCACAACAAAAAGCTGCTAGGGTTCAGCTTTTTCATTTAATTAAGCCCTATTTGTTTACTAATAGGATCATTTTATGGGGTGGAGACTTTAACTCTAGTTTAGATGTCCCTCCCACTAAAAAGGTTTACTGTGATACCCAAGCTTTGCGTACCATTATTAAAGAGATGAATTTGGTTGATGTATTTGCCCAGTCCTTGTTACCTACTTTTTTGAAAGGTAATTTAACCTCTAGGATAGAATTTTGGTTCTGTTCACGTACTATTGGGGAGGTTGATGGTGTAATAGTACCTATGGCTATTTCAGATCATCATTTATTAGGGATAATGGATTCATTTGGGGAAGTATTATCACAGGGCCTGAGTTTGAGTGTTAATGCCCCTTATTGGTTCCAGAGTTTCATCAAGGTTTTTTGGACTTAATTTCGGATCGCATTTCTGTGGTTTTCTTTTATGATTCCATGATTGATTGGTGGATTGATACCAAAAAGTATTTGGTGGCCTATTTTAGAAACTATTCTAGATTGTTGGCTGATACTAGACATCATACCTCTAGACTCCTACGGGCCGAATTGTTTGCATTATTTACTGAATCCTATTTGTCTCGTTCTGACTGTACTGCCCGTATAAAAGAGGTTAAAGCCGCCTTGACTAAAGTTCAGTATGATAGACAAAAATCTATTGTTTTTGAACCGAAATTTCGGACTTCTGGGAAGCAGAATCAATTTAACCCTTTTGACATTACTAGGGAGAAATTTTGTGGTAAACAGATGGTTCAACTTCTTGATGATCAAGGGCATATGGTTAAGAGGCAGCTGAAAATTATGGAATGTGTTACTAAATTTGTGAAGCACACATTTGAATATCCAGTATCTGAATCTCCTGACATGTCGCTATTGTTACAAGCATCAGATGTACCTACCCTGACGGCAATTCAGCAGCAAGAGATTGTAGCCCCTTTTACATTAGAAGAAGTGAAAGGAGTTATTTGTGGTTTAGAGATAAGGTGGCTCCAGGCTCTGATGGGTTGTCTGCTGAAATTTATATATCTTTATGGAAATTTATGCTGACCCAGTTATTAGCTGTATTCAATGCCTTTTTACATGAGGATTGTTTATCGTATCAGATGTACAAAGGTTTGATGCTGTTTCTTTATAAAAAGGGTGACAAATCTGATTTAGGGAATTGGAAATCAATCACCATATTAAATACAGATTATAAAATTTTTTCCAAATTACTGGGGAACAGGATTTTGATATTTTTGTCTTCTTTGATTTCACAATTTCAGTATTGCTCAGTTTCAGGTAGGTCCATCTGAGACGCTTTGCGTTTAATAAGAGAATTATTTTCTCAGGGGCAAAAGGGAGTTCTTCAAGGATATTTATTTAATTTTGATCTCTCCAAAGCCTTTGATGGGGTATCTCAAGAATTTATATGGTTGACCCTCCGAGCTTATGGATTTCCTCAGATTTTTATAAATTGGCTTACTTTATGTTATTTTTTAGCCTATGTTAGACCATATGTAAATGGGTGGATTGGGTCACCCTGTTACATTCATCGGGGAGTCCACCAAGGTTGTCCCTTGAGCCCACTATTGTTTGTAATAGCATCGGACCCCATTATTAGACTACATAATAAATCCCCCAGACTTTTGGGTCTTTCAGGTCCAGATTACAGTACTCAGAAAGTAATCTGTTACGCCGACGATTTATGTGTTTTGGTTCCTACTGCACTGGTGGGTTGTTTATTATGTAAGGTTCTTTCGGTTTTTTTATCAGTTATTGGTTCAAGTTTAAATTTACGGAAAAGCGTGTGTTTTAACTTAGTTACATCCTTGCAGGGGATTTCCTCTATTGGGGGTATTCGTTTAGTGGATTCTCTGCATAAGTTATTGGGTATTTATTTTGGTGTACCGGAGATGGCTCTGTATAACTGGGAAATATGTCTGAATAAGGGTAGGGAAAAGGTGTGTAAGTGGAATAAATGGCTTCTGGGGAAGAAGAAATTGATTTTTTGATTAAAACTTGCTTGTTGCCTTTGTTTGTACATGTAGCACATATTTTTCCTTTGCCTAGACTTTTTTTGTGCCCCTTTTGAGCCTTTTTTTCTCTTGTTTTTGGGGTAGCCGCCTCAACCCGGTTAAACATCACATTTTGTTGAATGATTATCGGCGGGGAGGGGTTAATATGATTCACCGGGTAGTGTTTTTTTATTCTCTTTTTTTTTCTACCAATCTAAAGCCTTTAGTTATTAATTCATCACAGCTTTGGGTTCCTTTCATATGAATTTCACTTTCTGAGATTTTACAAGAATGTTTTTTAAGGAGTTTCATCCACAAAAATAAACGTAAATATGTAGTATCTTCAGATTGGGTCATGGTGTTTGACATGCTTAGGACATGGCATATTAAGGTATCCATGATTAAGGAGTTTTCTCGGAAAAAATTGTATACAGTGATAGTAGAGTCAAATTTTTTGGAAGAAGTTTTTCCAGAATTTATAATGACAGAAAAGGAACAGATCGGAAGTCGCCTTGTTGATACACGGATTCCTGTGGCAATGTGGGATATTGCTTGGTTAGGGGTACATGTTAAAATTGGACATACATGGAAACCACAAACACAAACAATTGATGGATTGTTACTGCTTTCAGGCTTCTTGTACGGCCCTTGCACGGCTATGTTTCATTTATATTTTTCTTGTCCTTTTATTTTACAGTTTTGGTTTCTGTGGCGTCGCCAGTTTTGGAATAAAGTTTGGCACAAGTGGGATCAGAGAGCTTTATTTTTTGGTTTATTTCTGGCTTCATGGGCTGTGTGTAATTCTAGTACTCTAAATGTCATAGCGATTGTGATACTGTATTGGGTATGGCAGGTTAGGTGTTGGTTTTTTATTTCAACAACGATATCTTACTCCTGAGGAATTGTTTACAAAAGTGGTGGCCCATATTGATCGTATTAAGGAAGGAGAAAGGAAGCTTCTCAAATGGAATATTTGGGAACGATATTGGGACTTCTATTGAATCAGTTCTCTATCCCTTGAATATGTTTTGTTTTTACCAATTTAGTTTTGTTTCTTTGTTTTAGGATAACATGTAGAATTTTGAGTTTCTCTTTTTTGGACATTTTGTATGAACTTTCATAATTTATCTGTTTCTTTTTTCTGTATATTATTTTGTTGTATATATTATGATTTTAATAAACATACCCCTACTCTTTTCGATAAGTGCCATGGGATCTTTAACATCCACCTGAACTACCACCAATCCAGGCAGATGGGACCTCGGTTTAACGTCTCATCCGAAAGACGGCACCTCAGAAGTGCAGCACCCCTCTCATGCTGCACTACAGTGTCAGTACTGGGATATTAACCCAAGTGCCAGATGTGGGAACTGAACCCACAGCCCTCTGATCTCCCAGCCTCAGAGGCGAGTGTGCTACCTACTGAGCCACTGACACTGCATAAATGTTGCAGGCTCCCATCTTGAGCAGATGAAGTTAAACCTTGCCTACACTTGAAGACCTCTTGAAGGCATGAGGTAAGGAGTCAGAGACTGGAGTGCTACTGGTATGGGCTGTGGAGGAACAGGAGACAGTATGCTGTAAGGTAGATGACAAGGAGACTGAAGAGGGGTATGAGGCTAGGAAGCAGCAACAATAGTCTGAGCAGAATATGGAAGAGCAGGAAGAAAGAGAAAGACAGTTGTAGGAAACAAGGCAGAACTGTAGTGGAATGACTACACCTTTTCTGGAGTTCAAGAAAGAGTGTTAGATGAAAGAACAGGTTAGGGGAATGGGCATAGAGTTGAAATGGAGGCAGAGTATAGGACTATGGAGCTTGAAGTTTGGAAGGAGAAGCAGAGTAATGATAGGATGAAGAGGAGAAGAATAACAGACATAAATAGGGACAGTAACTAAAACAACAAATTCTGGCCAGAGCCGACAGAGCTGCAACCAAGAAATTTCAGGTAAAAATATTGAAAATTATTAAAGTTACTAGCCTGCATTAGCAAAATCTAATGTAGGCTCATAAATGTGTTGTTTTGCAATATTTGGACACCAAATTGTCAACATAGCCTTGTTAGTGTATGACCCTGCCTTCTGAAGAAGGGCAGAGCAAATGTTCAACTCCTGCACAAAATGTGATTTCATGCAGGGACTGCAAAATCAATCTTTAGGATGCAAAAACACATTTTGGGCAGGAGCTGAACAATGACAGCTGTCACATTCATGAGGTGCTGTAATGAAATGTCTGTGCTGTAAATTTGGGGTAACACTATTGAATATTACTGAACTTACGAGCCTTTGTTTGCAAAATTCAACATAACCTCATAACATTTTTGTTTTTAAATATTTTTACCCCACATTTAGAACCCCCACCTTATTAAAAATAGCAAAGAAAATTTCCAACTCCTACACGAAAGGTGATTTCACATAGGGACCATGAAATCACCTTATGGGTGTGAAAAATACACATTTTGGCCAGGATTTGAAAAATAACAGCTATCACATTCATAAGGTGCTGTAAAGATATGGCTATGTTGTAAATTTGGGTAAACATATTGAAAATTACTGGAGTTAGAGCCTGTGCTCACAAAATTCAATGTAGGTTAAAACTTGTTTTTTTAATATGTTTACACCAAAATTTCAACATACTGTAGCATTCTTGTGACCCCACCTCCTGAACAAGGGCAGAGAACATTTTGAACTCCTGTCGAAACTGTGATTTTGCACAGGGACCACAAAATCACCTTATGAGACAGATTTGCCTAATGTCAGTGCAGTTGTTGATGAGATGGATTCCCAAAGAAGGCATGCTGAAAATTTGGGTCAAAAATATGCAAAAATGCCCACATTATGCTATTAAGTTCAACTGCCCCCATTGAAATACATTGAACTGCATACCTGATTTCCTCTGTTCACAGTCCAGCTTTGAAGACTGATTATGTATTTGTGGTCCATAGAGGATTATGGCACTGGACCTGTAATCAGTAAGTAAGGTCTTGGGAGGTGGGTGCTTGGTGGTGGTTCGCAGTCCGGCTTTGAAGATTGATGATGTGTTTTCAGTCCAGAGAAGATTAAGGCACTGGACCTCCAATCAGTAAGTAAGGTCTTGAAGGGGGTGGGTGCTGAGTGGGAGGCTCAGGTGGGGGGGAGTCTAATGGCTGAAAAAGACATCAGTGAATGGTTTTCTTTTTACAGGTCTAAAAAAAAAGAGAGTTCCTGCACTGGGGGATAGGGCACCCCCCCAGTGTCACTATTACATTTGTTGGGATGAGGAGTGGCATGGTGGGTGCAGAGAGTGAGGGTCAGGTGGGTGATTTAAAAAAAATAACCACTCATGAGCAGTAGTGGATATGGGGGTCTCACAAAAACAGAATTGTGATCGTGACACTGGGGCAATCCTAGTGTCACTGTTATGTTTTTGTGTGGTGTGTGGGTGCTGACATGGAGGGTTGGGTGGGGAGTGTATTATTTAAATAAGAAAATCAGCAGTGTCCTGATTGCCACACAGGGGGACTGGGCATCCTGAGTGTCATTCTTATGTTTCTGGGGGACTGTGGGGTGGTGGGTGCTGAGAAGGAGGATCGGGTGGGGGTATATGAATAATTTAAAAGAAAAAAATCAGAGGTCAAGGTGAAACACGGCACACTTTGCCATGTCCAAGATGGCCACCATATTCTACTGCACAGTTGCGACTACTAGTGCATATGCAGTTGAGGGTATGCCATTCACACAGCAAATGCACAATGGCAAAATCCCTTACAGCGACAATCTCAACAGGGTTTGAGATTGTCGCTGTGAAGGACCTGAGGGCAACATTTTGCCCTTTCGCTGTCTTTCATTTCCCCCCCTTAGAATCAACTCTGACTCAGAGTCAGTTATCTTAAGAAGGGGGAACAGGAGGCTCAGCCCCGCAATAAAGAATACACGATGTCTGACAGGCAAAATGTCACCTGTTGACATTATAGGTTTCACTGTTCCACACATCGACAATTTCTCTGTCAATGTGGCATGGTAGAACCACAGCTGAGTTTGGTGGCTATCTTGAACATGGCAGAGCGTGCGGTGTTCTGCCATGACCGCTAATTTTTTTTTTCTTTTAAATTATACATATCCACCCCATCCAACCCTCTCTCTCAGCACCCACCACCCCACCCCCCCCAGAAACAAAAGAGTGACACGGGGTGCCCAGTCCCCAGTGTCACGTTCAGGACATTGTCAATTTTTACAGCAAAAATAGTGCAGTGCAACTGTAGACAATGAGCGGAGTGCTCCATGGACATGGAGACAACTTCGGTGCATGTCCAACATGTTGTTTAGTTTGAATAAATGCGCAGAGTCCTTTTTTGATAGCAAGAGGTCTGCAAGGCTGCGGCCACTGCAGTCCTAAAAAAGGTGTCATGTTTGTAAGATATTTATATCTCAGATTGCATTTGTGCAAAATTGACTGGTGTTCTGGGTATCCGCAGTGTTGACTTGTGATAGATGACATGCTACTCTGAGAACTGAATGGCTGAAAAATAAAACTTTCCTGAACTGCTTGTTTTGGCTGCACGAAAACAAGGATGATCATTAGCTGCAGTGCTCATGAGTAAAATTATGCCTGGCATGGGGAGTGTCCTGACACCGATTTACACTGTTGAAAGCTGATAGAGTTAAGGTGGCTGAGTGAGCTGTCTATAATGGTGTGAGCCAGTAGAGCTAACAGAGTTGCTGCTGCATTTGAAGGATTCATTGATAATCTTGCAGAGAGGGAGTGTTAAGATTGAGAGCTGAAAAACACAGAGAAGGACTGTCAGAATTCATTTCCATAGGTGACTGGTAACTATGCTGCAAGAGAGAGAGAGAGAGAAGCACTTGTGATGCTGCAGTGTGATGGTGAGTGTTGATGTAGGCAGCATTGACCTAGAATGAGTGATGGCGTCGAGAAGAGAAAAGTCGAAAACTGCAAAAAGAAAAGGAAACAAGGATGGCCAGGGCACAGAATGGGGACAAAATTAAAGAGTGGAGGTACTGGGGAGGGGCAGAGAACTGCCAAAAAAAGTCTGCAGGGTGTAGTTGGAGGGAATAGGGGGCAGGCAAGAGGAAACAGGGGTGGGGGCAGCAGGGTCACTGAGAAAAGTTGCAAGAGCTGCAAAATAGCAGAGGAAAAGAAAGAGAGGGAGAGGAAAGTGGAGCGAGACAAAAAGGTGGGAGAAGAGCACACAGCCACATGAACATGCAGCAGCCCGGACATTCAAAAATGCTCTGCGCGTATGTTGCAGGGAGAGACTGGCATTTATCTAGAATGTGGGAGAAATTATTTCCCCCACATTGAATCATGGGCAAATCACTCCCATTACTTCCATCTTTTTTAAGAAATCTTTGTCCAAATGCCACAACATTTGGTATGGTAAATGTACCAATTACCATTAAGAAATTTGCCAAGTTTCTATCTCTATCTCTAATATTGAGTGGAGTTGCAACATAAGCTTCCACATTTTCAGAAATTTTAAAATTACATTTTGCAAGTATGTAAGCTGCAGGATTTTAAGCCCCTATAACTTTAAAGCTAGACAATGAAATATCAACAGTTTTATTATGTTCAGTGACCCTAAAAATGAACCTGTGAGGCCATCCTGGCGGCACAGCTGCAGCACACTGCGTAGCCATGAGAACGATCCTGGTTTGGAAGTGAGCCCAGGAAATAATGTCAAGAGGCAGGCTATGGCCACAATGGTTAATGATTGGCAGTGCTTCTCAGTCAGGGAGGAATGGCAGTGGGTTCCAACTTCCACCAACACAGCAACCCATGTGGTTTAGCCAGAGAACTTGCTCCTGCAACCTTATCACTCCTAAATAGGCTTACCATAGGGTGGCGAGATAGTCACAACAAAAACAAAGTGCTGCCATCGGTGTGTAGGTTTTTAGGGGGTGCTGTAGGTTAGGGCAGCCAGCCTACACTCAAATAAAAGTCAGGAAATCAGCACTCATGAGCCCGTAAACAGGAAATCCAGATCCAAGTGACGGTGCAAAATAAAAATATGTTTTATTAAGTGCTCCAGCACAAAAAGATCCTTTTGTGCTGGAGCACTTATCAAAAAATATTTTTATTTTGCACCTTCATTTGGATCTGGATTTCCTGCTTACAGGCTCATGAGTGCTGGTTTCCTGACTTTTGTTACCATAGGGTGGGTAGGTTTGTCCAGGGGAGTCAATGCCCATCACCACCACTAGGATGTCCTCTCTTCCCTGGGTTGGTTATTGTATAAATTTAAATTAAGGTATGCCACTCTGAGTTTTCTGCACAAGCTGGTCCACAAACATACTCCTGTTTGACTCAGTGAGTCCATTCATCTAAGACAACCTCAACAAACTCTGAAATCTGCCTCCCTCCCTCCTCTTATAATGCCTAAATCACAGTTAAGTGTTGCACATAAATCATTCACCTATGCAGCTGTGTCTGACTGGAACTCCCTTCCTCCCTCCATTCTGTCATGCTTCACCCTCCCTGAGTAACAATCCAACTTGCTTTCTCTTCTCTTTGCCTCTACAGCTTGCTCCTGCTAATGGTGATATTAAACATCAACCCCAACAGCTCAATTTCTTGTCTTTGCTTTTCCCTCAACCCTGGCTTCTTACCTTGACCCCTGTGTCTCATCTTTAAACATAACTGATATTGGTTAGCCCTCTTTTTTCTGATATCATTAACTAACAGTTATATATTTTAGTGCACTCTCTTGAATGTGTTATGTACTTGTCGCATATCTGCTTGTTATTTCATAAACCTGGGGTTATCATCTGATCCCCTTCAGAAATGAAACTCTCTCTCCACACCTGCTAGTTTGGATGCTCTTTGGCAACAATTCATTTTGGCACTCGGTCAATATTTACATTCCCGAATTCTTTCACAGTTAAAACATTCACTGACCTACACAGTCAGTATAGTGTTATGCTTGTGTAACTGTGTTAGTTTTGGTTGTGGCCGTTCGCACTCTCTATTCCAGAGGAATTACCACCCTGTAGGGGCACGAAGCAAGGAACTCTCAGAGAGGGTTCTGCTCCTAGAGGTGCCACGGGTTGGTTCCCATTGCTAAAGGCACCTTAGGAATCCCCCTAAGGAGAGAGTGCTGCCACTGGAGGAGGAGAAGGATGGGAGGATGGTGGGGCAAAGACAAAATGATTCACAGTGAGGCTGAGAGGAACTACTTGTACAGCTCAGGAAGTGGGGAGTGGCTGGCTGCTTGGCCACTGAATTACAGGCAAGCCTTTCAATTCACTGACCTATGCAGCCAGTATAGTGTTATGCTTGTGTTTCTGTGTTAGTTTTGGTTGTGGCCATTCGCACTCTCTATTCCAGAGGAATTACCACCCTGTAGGGGCATGAAGCAAGGAACTTGGAAAGGGTTCTGCCCCTAGAGGTGCCACGGGATGGTTCCCATGGTTACAGGTATCTTAGGAATCCCCAAAAGAAATGTAGTATCATCCCCAAAGGAGGCAACATGATGCGTACGAGCAAGTAGTAACAGTGACGAAGAAGCAGTAACTGGAACATAGTAGTAGAGAAGAAGAGTGATGGCTTGAATTGAGAGAAGGGGATCCCCTAAGGAGAGAGGGAATGGCAGGACATCCTCCACCTCCATCCAACAATGGAACCTACCTAAGGAAACTAGGGGAAGCAACTATGTTAACTAAGTGTTATGACCTGAGGCAACGGAGGAAAGAAAAAACCCTATGAGGAGGAAATCTCTGGGGATCCAAGGCCTAGGTCACCTTCCCTCCAGGCTTGGGAAAATGTATTTAGTGACATCTCTGCAGCTGCAATTTGGAAAACCCAATTAAAGGGAGGTAGAAAATATTACAATTTGGAGGAAGGCTCTCACTCAAACCCTCTAGTGGGAACATCTTGGAAGGTTGTGAGAAAACTCTGCAACAATACGAGCATCCAAGGTGCAGGAGAAGAGCAACAACTCCTGAGGCACTCACCTGGCCTACCTGCCTTAAATCATACCAGGTGAATCAGAGGCAGTCATGGAGAAAATGCAGTGAAGGTGCCTTGCTAGGAAAACCATTAAAGTCAATGGCCAACCATTATAGTGGAACACTAGAGCCAAAGGAGATCGTCGTAATCACCCTTCACCACTAGTCTTAAATTCTACACCAGGAGCTGCTGTTGTGTAGCAGGCAGCTAATGCCAAGCCTGGGGCGAGGACATTCCCAGCTATGGGCCAGGTGAGAAGGATCCCTCCCCAAGTTGGACATGCTCGATGATGCAGACTAAATGCAGAGCAAGACCATAGGCTGCAGGAACCTGCGCCAGATTAGAATGGCTGGCTTGCCCCAGAATTGATTGAGAGCTGCAAAGCTGGTAAGCTGAATGAGCACGGCATGCTGAGATCGTAAGGAGCATTGAGTGCTGAGACCTTGCAAGGTCAGATGCAGATTGAGAGCAGTAGAATCCCAGGCGAAGCCGATGGGATGGCACTAGGCATAAAGCAATGGTTTGCGTAAGCAAGTGGGGACCTGATAGGTCAGTAAGCAGTAGTAATAGGTGGACCTGCATAACAACCGTATAGCAAGTAAACAGCACTGAGTTAGGGGCAAGCCAGCCAGACATGAATAGCCAAATCAAGTTGACAAACTCAGGATTTTTGATGGCGAAGGCAGGATTTAGAACAAAATTAATTAACCACATAGGCCACGACCCCCCCAAACACCTCCCAGTCCCCACCGTAGGACAAACAAGGAAGCGATGAAAAACCAAGAACCACATGCAGATATGAAAGCTTGTTTAATAGCCTCAGCAGGAGCTTCAGCTAACCTCAGAGTTAACAAGGTAGAATAGGAATGGGTGTAAACAATGCAGCAGCAGGAAGCAAGTGGGCCTGTACAGCAGTAGTTAAATGAGTACAGTGTTAAAACACAGGCACTAGGTACAATAGTAATTAAAGTAAACAGTCAGCAGCAGTGGCTGAAGTTGTAGGTAACTGAAAGCAGTAGCATGAGCTCTGAGTAGGTTTGCAGTTGCAGTGTAGTAAATTGAGAGTTGTAACTGAAAGCAAGCAGAATGAGCTCTGTAGTAGCAGTATGCTAGGAGTTTTAAAAATAAAAGCCCCTCCATCCAAAAGAGGAAACCAAAACTCAGCAAAACAGAAAACAGGGAAGGCCCCAAAAAAACAAGAAACAAAACACAGGGAAGCATACAGCCGGAGGAAAGATACAAACCAGAAGCAGGAAAACAAACACTGAAGTCCAGCAGAGACACACAGAAACAGCAGGCTTTTTTTTTGGGGGGGGGGTTAGTCCATAGCCAGCTCAGAAGACAAACCAACATAGCCTCCAGCTGCAAAGACAAAATCCTTCACAGTGAGGCTGAGAGGAACTGCTTATGTAGCTCAGGAAGTGGGAGTGGCTTGCTGCTTGGCCACTGAATTACAGGCAAGCCTTTCAATTACATTTCAAACAGTAAATACATCAGTCCATCATTTCTTCTGGAACTTTCTTCCTTCTTGGTCCTTCTCTTCCTGTGCAATTCATCTTTGGGGTCTGGATACCCAGATCCAACCCCAACACCATCACCAGTACCAAGTACCAACTTATTAGGACCTCCACCCCCCAGGTCCAGACACTATGATCTGACCCCTAGGCTCTATCCCTCCCCCTCCCTCTTTACTTCCATGCCTGGGTGCCATTTACCCCACCCCAGCCCATGCTGTCCTGCCCCTCCTCCACTTTCTGCCTACCCCCAATTTTTCCCCTGTCTCCCCCGATCTTTCTCTGTCCCTGTTATCTTCCACATCACCAGGGACACTTGCCCTCAATCTCGGTCTCTGTCAGCCCCTTCAAAAAACTGCTGCCCTTCTGCAGCTGCCCATGCCCCACCAGGCCCCCTGGGCAGCAACACTTTCCTTGTTGTCCCCTGGTTATCAAACCTACCTCTTCCCGGCCTGCATCCCCCACTTCCTCCTTACAGGTGGGTGGGTGGATGGAAATTCCAGCAAAAGGGCTGCTGAAGGGTGCATAATCTTTGTACCCCTCAGACCCCTCAGCTAGAACCCTCAAGCTCCACCCCTAGCCAATGGGCGTCGAGGTCCTTCCTGTCGAATGTCACTTATGGCGTCACTGGCACTGCCCCTTCCCTCCCCTCCCTCCTCCTGGTTTCTTTTTTAGGTCCATCTGACAACTTGAGCTGCCTCTTATTGGCAACCATATTTGCCATCTGATCCCCTTCATAAATTAAACTCTTTCCGCACCTGCTAGTTTGGATGCTCGTTGGCAACAATTTATTTCAGCACTCGGGTAAAATTTACATTCCCAGTTCTTTCACATTTAAAACATTACATTTCAAACAGTAAATACATCAGTCCACCATTTCTTCCAGAACGTTCTTCCTGGTCCTCCTTTTCCCTGTGCGATTCGTCTTCAGGGTCTGGACACCCAGATCGACCCCCCCACATCAATACCACTACCAGGTACCAACTTAGCAGGACCTCCACCCCTCGCAGGTCCAGACACAATGATCTGGTGCCTAGGCTCTATCCTCCTCCCCTTTTACTTCCATGGCTGGGTACCATTTGCCCTAGCCCATGCTGTCCTGCCACCCTTCCCCCTTTCTGTCTGTCCCCCCAATTTTTCACCGTCTTGCTCCCTCCAATCTTTCTCCACTACCCCATCTCCTGCTAGCGATGGAAGATGGGGCTCCCTCCTTTGCGGGCTACTTCCTAGGACACTATTTTTCTATTTTTCCCAGCAGGTCTATGGTAGGTCTCAGGATTAAGCACATCCCAAGCTCTGACAGGTGGACCCCATCTGACCTATACACATCCGACATCTTGAAGGAAATGTGCCTGTGTTGTATGTGTATCCTCCCATCTTAATCATTGCCCTTGCCACCTTCCTATTAAGTCACTTCCTGGCCTTCTCCACCACCCTAACTTCTTTTACCCTTCTCCACATCCTACGGGATCTGATCTTGGACCAGCCAATGACCACTCCCAGTCACCATCCTTTTATCCTTTCCAGATATGCTGTTATGGCCTGTACCAGTGCCCCCCAAGGTGTTTCTCCCAGGTCAATCCTCCCTAAATGTATAATATGCAGGTCCAACCTGCTCCACTGACCCACAATTCCTCCAATAATGGCATCAACTGCACCCATCTCATGCCCCTTATTCCTTTCCACTGCACCCTCATGTGCTCCACATCTGTCCTTGGCTGTGTCCCACCACTCCTGACCACCACAAACCTCTCGGCCCAGTAGATAAAAGAGTGCCCCACAATCCATACCTTTCACTTTGTTCCTGCCAGGGAAAAGAACAAAAAACAGGGTGAATAACCATTGCATCAACACCTCACATATTTCTTATAGCAGCTGGATCTCCAGCACCCCACCTGTTTCACTTCTGCCTCAGACTCTCCCCGGGCTGCAGCCTCTGAAGCCGCCCCTATGCAAAAATAATGAGGAGAAAATTCATCCCTGTCTTCACCCACAAATGCTAGTGCCTTCTTGAGGATGCCCCCAACCTGAAAACCAGTCACCAGGCTGCAGTCCCCGTGGTGAAACCACTGTCCCCCACCTGTCCCCCATATTGTCCCATACTCCCCCTATTCTGTAACCATGCACACTTCGCCCAGCCGCTGTCTGATCAATACCATGGCTTCAATCCATCCCCTTCGATCGGTTTTCGACTGAGACAGGTGAATGACCACTCTGTCCTGCCACAACTCGACTTCTTTGGCCTGCAACCCTTGCAATGTTTCAGACTTCCTCGGACCACTACCTCCCCAGTCCTGAAGGCCCCCTTAGCCATGACTGCAAAAACTGCTCCAATCACACCTCTTTTGCCATAGTGCATACATGATGTAGCACCCCCATCACCCTCCGGAGCAGCTGCCCCATGATGGGTCTCCTATCCAGACTTACTCGCTGTCCTCTCTGCCAACCTGTGACCATACTCCTCATGGCCCTCCCTGCAGTGGCATCCAGCCAACCTCTGTCCTTGCAGACCCAACCTATGCCCGCCAGTTGCATGCCAATGGTGGTGTGGGCCATCCCTCTTTCCCACTCCCCCACTATGTATTGACTCACCTGGTCCTCAGATACTGGCTCCTCCATATCCCATCTCAACCTGGCCCAGAAATCCTGAAATGCCCTCCACTCCCCTTCATATGATTTCAGTGTATTGGGAGCCCAAGAGTTCCGGTACAACCATCTGGCTTTCTCCCTCCAAACTCCCATAGATGGTCCAGGACCCTGGGCCTCTGTACTTCTGCTTGCGGAACCAGCTCCTGAAACCTGTCCAACTGTAAACGGGAAAGACTGTCAGCTCTTCATTCTGAATCCCTTTAATATGCTGTGCCTTAAATGGCAATTTCAATTGCAGCCCAACAGGTCCATCCTACGGAGCACCCCCCTCTGTGTCCGTATTGCCTATTGATTACTTCCACCACCCCTTTATTGTCACACCAAAAAAGTCTGTGCTTCCCCCTCATCCTGTCCCCCCAAACCTCCAGGGCCTCTAAAATGGGAAATATTTCCAAGAATATAATGTCTTTCGGTATACCCACCTCCCCTCAATTGCTCAGCCACCTCTCTGAGATCCACTCCCCTCTGAAGTAGGCACCCATCCCCAACGCCCCTGAAGCATCTGTGAAAAGCTCCATGTCCGTGTTGTAGGCCCATTCCTCCCACCAGAATGTAACCTCATTATAGCCATTGAGAAACTCTTCCCACACTCCCAGCTGCACCTTTTGTAATGTCTACCCAGTGATGTGGATTTTTTGCCTTACTTGTGACCCTCGCCAGTCTCCTGTAAAAGTCCTGTCTGGGCTTATGGCCTTGCAAGTGAAATTCAGGTGCCCCAGCAGCTGTTGTACTAATACCAGCGGCACCCTCCTCCTCCCTTTTTCTTGCAATAACAGACCCCTTAGTCGAGCCACATTATCCCCTGGCAGATGGAAACACTCTTGAACCATGTCCACCTCAATCCCTAGGAATTCCAGCTGGTTGGCCAAGCCCTCTTTTTTTCCCTCCACCAGCAGAATGCCTATGTACCCACACATCTCCTTAAAATCTGACAACATCCCCCTGTCTCGGACTCGTTCCCACCTATGAGTAGAAAATCATCCAAATAGTGTACCACCCTCTTGTGCCCATATCTCCACTAGAACACCCACTGTACCAAAGAACTAAAAGCCTCACAGGTCGAACAGGCCACCAAGCTATCCATCGGTATGGCCTTGTCAAAATACAGCCCACCATCAAATTGGAAACCCAATAGGTCCTAGTCCTCAGGCCTCACTGACAGCAGCCGGAAAGTCAATTTGATGTCCATCTTTGCTAACCGTGCCCCTTGTACCACCCTAATCATCACCACCGCCTGATCCAGAGACGCATATGAGACTGCCCTTAGGTTATCCAGAATCCCTTCATTCACCAAGGCCCCTTCTGGGTAGGAGAGGCGATGGATGAGCCGAAATTCCCCTTCCTTTTTCTTTTGAACCACCCATGGGGGTGACACCTGGAAGCTGGAGCAGGGAGGGCTCAGTTAAAGGGCCCTCTACCTCACCTGCCTGCGCGTCCTTCTTGATCTTTGCCCATACAATGTGCTCCTTCCCTCATACCTATCCCACATTCTTTGCCCTCATTGCCTTGTGCCCCCCGCAAAATCCAAACAGAAACCCTTTGTGAAACCCTCCCTCAGGAAATACACCTGTTTTATATCCCGGGTATTCCTGCGTCCAGGCATCCACTACCCTCCTGCTTATGGGAGTACATGGCAGGGGAAAACCTCAGCGTCCTTCTCCCCTTCCTCATCAGTTCCAACTGTAATTAGAGTTGTACCCTCCCTTGTTCTGTCCCCCTTCCCCTCCCCCCACCACCTCTCCCCTCCCAGAAAGGACTGCTCCTGATACAGCCCTCCTTGCTGTGCCCCCTTTCCACTCCTTGCCAGCAGCTTACCACTGGGTGTGGGCCCACTCAGTGGGAACAAACATGCCTAAATTTGCAGTTTGCCCAAGTGCAAGATGACCTGTTGTACCCCCAGCATGTCTTCACTGCCAAGGAGGGGGTGCCCTTCTTAATGTGCTCCCCTTCAGTCCCCCCAGGTGGGCCTGATAGTGTTTGAACCCACAGCTCTGAATGTGTACAATCCCACCGTAGGTCACCCTTTGCTGCCATCCATTTCCTGAATGCCTCATCATATTTTAACCATCCTTACCCTAGCATTGCCTTATATGTGTCCCTAATGATTGCTGTGTAGGTTAAGAGGGGGACTGCCAACTATGGCTGTTTTCCCAACACCAATGTGCTGTATATTAGGAAGTCCATGTGCCACATGTCTATGTTCTTCCCCTTGAATTTTGCTTCCTCCTCCTTATGCCCTAGTACTGCCAACACTAACGCCATCTTCGATTTTCCCACCAACTCTTTCTGTTCATACTTTTTAGCTGTGACTTCATCCACCAATCCAAAAATGTCCACTTATTCCCCTTTCCAGATTTTTTCTTTGAGTGAAGACAGTACATGGTCACCAAAAGTGAAACCTGGGGTGCATCGTATAGCTTCTCCCCCCCGCCCAATTACCCGCAGCTCCCTCACCTTCTTTGCCCCCAGTCTTCATCATTTGTAATGCCAATTCCATTTTTTATGCCCCTTGTCCCCTATGTCCACTATCAAATCTTCCAGGTACTCTTTCAGATCCCCTTTATTTGGGATGTCTATGTCACCCTTACCCCCATTTGGGCCTGGTCCAGTTGGCATGGCTACAGGTTCCAGTGGCAGGGTAGGTGAGGGCTGGGCCCTGCTCCTTGAGGCTTCTTTCCTCCCCTGCCCACCGCCTACCCATTCATCTCTCTCCTTCCTCTTCCGAGACACCTTGTCTTCCTCCTCTCACTGCTTGGCCACCACAGCCAGCTCTGTCAGTTTGTTCATCTGCTTGGATGCCTCTTCCATCGACTTGGTGCTGGACACCGGGGCTTTCTTTGGTGCCATCTTTCTCCTGCTGTGATACTAGGGAGTGAATTACAAACATATAAACATACTCTCTGCGCCAACTGTCCCCAGTCCCCTCACAATTGTTGTCCAACCCAGACCTTATTGGGCCACATTCTTCCTCTTGTGCCCCTTCAGCACCTGCCAAATACCTTGCGAAGTTGGGGTACCCCTGGCCCCCTTCACCTGCCCTTTATTTTTCATCTTCAAGTTTCCATGCACAAACCACACTCCACCCCCCTCCTTTTTTTTTTGAGGCTCCACTCTGTCACCTGCTTGGATCCTATGGGCCTCTCTGGGCCATCCCCTGGCACCCCTTTTTCCCTGCTCCTTCTGAACCCACTGAGCCCCCTTCCTTGAATGGGGGTACTACCAGATGACCCATTTCCAAATGCCAGAATCCACACTCTTTGAGGCCCCACCACACCATAGGCCAACTCCCTGCTTGCTAGTTCCATCCTCTGAGCCCACTGGCCTTGGTCCCCTGCGGTGCCCCATGCCCATTTTTGTCTTGCTAGCCTGGGAGGTCCTCCCGGCATGCTGCCTTGCTCAGGCACACCATCTTGCCCTCTTGGGCCTGCCGTGCATGTCACCCCACCCTGTTTTGTTCCCCCACACTTGCCCCTTTCCAATACATACGGGCCACGATCATTTTGTGGCTGCCTGGTCACTGCCCCCCAGTTCTGCCCTTGGATGAAAAATGGGCCAATTTAGCATCATCTTGTCAAATATCCCCATGTCTCTCCCCCAAGCAGAAAACCTGCTGTAACAAAACCACCAAGATGAGCCAAGCATTGGTTATGCTTTGAGCAGCACCTCTGAGTATTACCGCCTGTGGTGTAGCTTGAAACTGGCAATACTGTTCTGCTGTTTGCCACCTTCCCCATATTTGCAACCCACCTGCAAAGGGATACACCATGTATTAAACCGAGGTGAGTTCCCAGGAATACAGCCTGAATCCCCCCTCATGTCCAATCTTGCTCTCGGATCCAGCCGGCGAGGCCCCAACCATGCAAAAACATGTGGCTACGCGTTTCTTTTTTCTCTTTCTATTTGTCTCCTTTCAGAAACACACTCCCCCCAACTGGTGGCCCTTACCTGCCCAAAATTGGACCGTAACCATGGTCGATTCCACTTGTCCTGGCTCCAGGTGGCCCAAGGCCCGCTCATTGAAGTGAAAACACTGACGAAAACAGCCAAAACCGTTGGCTGTGCAGTCCCATCCACAATCTCTGCTGCCCATGATGACTGTTTCTCGTTGTGACCTATCCTTGCTTCCTCTCTAGCAGGCGATTCATCCTGCTCACCAGCTTGGCTCCACGTAGCCCCAGGCCCCAGTCGACCCCGCCAACTGCTTCCTCCCAATAAAAACAAACTGGCTGGTTTTGCATAATTCCTTCTGTCATGCACCCAGCGTGTGGGCTTAAATTAAACCACTACCTATTTGCTTTTTTTAAAAACATGGACCAAACCATCCATGGCTCACCGCTCCCTGCACCCTCAGGCGAGCTGGAGAGCACCTTGGCTTGATCGACCACCAGATACAAACACAAACCAAATGGGAGCTTTCCCAGCCCCAGCCATGGCTCTGCATGGCCACAGGCCCTCTGGCTTGCATTCCCCACACAACAGATAAAAACAGAACAGCCTTATCCAGCCCAGCTAAGGTCTTGCATTTTACTTTAAAAAGCCACATATAATAAACAGATTAAAAACCTTACCAGGCCCAGCCGAGCCTCCATGTGGCCATAGGTCCCATGGATGTTGATGGCCTTGTGCTTTACCTCTAGTTGCCCAATGAAGTGCTAAGAAATCTCACAAGAAAAAATCCTAGCAAAAGAGGGCTGCTGGAGGGGTGCATAATCTTTCATTCCTCTCCAGGACCCCTCCAAGCTCCAGCCCCTGGTCAATAGGCAATGTCTCCCCCATCAGATGACACTTGGTGATGTCACCTGACCCAACCCCGTCCCCTACCCCTCCTTCCCCCCTTTCTTGGCTTCTTTCTTTAGGGACCATCTGACAACTTGGGTTGCCTGTTATTGGCAACCCTATTTGTATCCATCTGTATCATAGTCATGTGGATCATTGAATGCTGTATATCAATGTTTCCACTGTAACTCATTGCTGCGTTAAAGCACTTTACTATATACATACTGCACTTCCAGTTCACCCCTGAAAAAGGGACTACAACTGTCTCAGCGGGCTTATCCAGTTAGCAAAACTCAAATAAATAAATAGGGAAAGCTGTGGCTGTGCAAGCCTAACAGAGGCACCACCCCTGCAAGGGGAAGTGGGAGGGGGAAAAAACATGGGAATTAAATCCAGTAGCTGTAGGAATGATGGCTGGGTCCAGCCTAATCAGAGTCTATCCATGTAAACAGGGTATATCCCTGCAAGGCAAGTTTCTAACAGGAAAGAAAACCAATATGGAAAAAAAAGTCTGTATGAGTGTCAGCTCTCTAATCTCTTGCTCAAAGGCTGACCAATTTATAATCAGCTAAAGACTGCAGTATAACATCAGTAATTAAAGTTGAATTCCATGAGTCTTTGTGAAATTGCAGAATTTAGTGAAACCTTTGTCGATGTCATATCCATACATTTTACCCAGCCTTGCACTTGAGCTGTCATTGTGGAGAAAGGCAAACATGGGGTAGAGTGGCAATAAGGTAGCAATCTTAGGAGGTTCCATAATAAAAGTATAGTGGGGCCAAGTATCAGGTCAAAATCTTGAGTGAAGAACCACGAAGAATAGTCATGAACATCATTGTGTACTAGCCTGTAATCTGGCAATATGCCAGCTAACCACTGCAGCTCCCTGATTAAATGACTTGTGGCAGCACAAACATATGCAGAATTGTTTCTGTACAATGCCACCAGCCAACTCATTGACAATCCTGTAGAGAGCAATGTATATTTTTAGCATTTGAAAACAGTGATGCTAAGTAATGCCAAGAACTACAACTAGTTGTGACTGAGGCCAATGTGATAGAAGTATCCGGATATCTTTATTCATGGAGCATGATGCTGGGCATCATTATTGCATGAGTGTCGGAGGGGCATATCAGGGCCATGATGCTAGTGCAAGTAAAGTGATTTGCATGCTGGCAGTACAAGTCAAATGAATGTGTTCAATGCTAACCTAAGATGGACTGAAGTCCTGCAAAGACGGAGGGGGTATGGCCACGTCAATGAAAAAGGACAGCAAGGTGAGCTGAACAACAGGACAGAGGAATTAGCTAGTGTAGGTGTCACCAATGGCAGAAATTAGATGCATGGGTTCACCAAGTGAAGGGCAGCTAGACTGAGTGGTACATTAATAGTAGACTATCAGTCACTGTATAAGACTTAGTAAATGCATTTCAAATTTGCACTGTTACGTATACAGTACCTTGATGTAATATATGTCAATAAATCAATTGACACAGTAAAGATGTCCAATTATTTGACAAGCAACCAGTGATAAAAAGGGGTGGGTAAATATATACTCAGTGTAAAATACTATGACCCACATTTTCAAAGGAGATGCACAGCACAAAGCAGAGATGTACTGCTCATCTCAAATAATGCACTGAAGCACGATATTCAAAATGGAGAGATGCATCGCACATCTCTAGATGTGTCATCATGCAGAGATAATGTATGCAGCACAATAAAGAGGGCATTCCCATGAATATGTCACATATCCCTATATTCAGTCAAAATGTGCAATGCATCTGCTGCACATCTCAGAAATGTGCTGCCCAAAGTTAGGCAAGGAAAAGGCAGGCCTAAATTGTTCAGCCACCCACCCACAGGCAGGCTGTATTACTGCATGCAGGCCATCTAGAGACAGCTCTCAGAGGTGCACAAGAACAATACTCAGGCACCCACACACAGAAGCCATGCCTGGATAGAGGAACCCTGAGCCACAGGTGCCATGCTACCACTGGCACCATCCAGGAAGCAACACCCCACACCACACACTGGATTTAGACACCCAGCAGCCACATGCCAGTGCTGTCATGTGCCCCCCTGCGTGCCCCAGTGGGGCAGACAGCCACACTGCAGCACATGTACCAGAGGCCATGGCTAGCACCCATGCAGCCTGCAGGGTGCCACCCAGTGGTGGCATGCACCAAGTGTGGCATCTGTGCCAATGGTGCCCATGTTGTCTGGAGCTACTAGTGTCTGCAAGGCACGGGCCAGGGACCGACAAGTGGCACACACCAATGATGGTACACCATGGGTGCACACAGGTGGGACCCACCCACCTCGGTACCTGGTCACAGCCTGCACATTGCCATCCCTTGCAGTGCCCATCAGGTATTTCCTGGCATGTGTGGGAGCACTGCAGGTGATTGTATGCAGCATATGGGGCTGCTGTATCACATGACTGTGATAGCCTGAGCAGACTGTCTCACCCTGTGCCTGCCCCTGTTGTATGTCCAGGTGGCCACTGTTTAGGTGGGCCACCTGTACCCCTGTATAACCTTGTACATAGCCATGGGTTCTAGCACTATACTCAGGCCAATGCAGTCCATCCACCCACACACTAACATTCCTGCACACCTGCCTGTTAGGCTGCAGTTTCTCCTGTTCACATTTGTGGGGTGGTGGGGCAGCCCACATAGCTGAAACTTACCATGCTTGGGGTATGCAAATGGCCTGATTACATTCCAGTAATGAGCTGCTCATGTGGGAGATGGGCTTGGAATGTGCAATGATGTAATTTGCATATCCTGGCTGAATAATGCAATTTTCCACACTGTGCAAGTGGCTTTGCATCGTGCATTTACCCGTGCTCCACATGTGGCTCAGGTCACCTGCTGCGCCTCGCATCTCCCACGCTGCAATCAGTCATGTTCAGTATATCCAGCCAGACATGTGTGATTGCATATCCCTGTGCATCTTCTAAATATCTCATTATTTTGTGCCACCACGTCAGATGTGCAGTGCAGGCACTTGTGCAATTTTGTAGGGGACTTTTGAATATGGGGGCCTATGTTAACACATTACTAGGGTTTCATAACCACAAAAGGAGAAAAATGTAGGATTAGAGTTTTTCAACTTTCAGCCTCAACACTCATCCCATTCTCATAGCCCCAAGCCTCATATCCCATGGCCAAGTACAGGCTGTGCTCTATGGGTCTGCTAATTTAAACAACACATCTGGGTCCATGCCCTCACAAGTCTATTGTTCCACGCAGGATCCACTGGATCAGTGCTAACTTTCTCCATGCAGGTCCATTCTAACCCTGCATGAAGCACACCACTCATCACTTCTTTATTCATGAAGAAATCTGAATACCCTTTAAAAAGCATGAAATCAGCCACAACTTCATTTGCACACTGATCACTTATAACTCTTTTGCAAAGTGCCCTGCAGGCCCTATCTGAAGGAGGAGCTCAGTCTCAGTTTCCCTCACACTGGGCCTCATACATGTAGCTTAAAGCAACCCACCAGTGAGGCACAGTCCCAGACCTGTGTCTTGGACATGAGTTATGATGCTAGGGGCAGAGAAGATGCATAGGCATTAGGATTAAACAATATGCTAACACCACATTATCTGCTTTTGTGTCTGCAGAACCCTAATGATGTATCAGCATAGTTTTTTTATAGTACATTTTATTATTTTTGGAAAAGGAGAATCATGACTTTCTTCAAACAGGGCCCTCTTGGTCTAGCATAAAACAGGAATTCTCGTGACTTGCTTCATGTAGAGGTCTGCATAAGCACGAGTTGAGCCATAACTTGCTTTACAAGTCAGAAAGTCAACATGATTCCTATCTTGCTTTATGTCAGGAATAGCAGGCCTGCATGAGGCAGGACTCACAAGGCCCTGCACAAACTATGCATGTGTCCTATCATTCTTTATGACCTAGAATTGATCATAAAAGTCTGCACTAATTAAGCAAAACTTTATTGTGTAGCCATAATCATTATGGTGATTATGGCTACGCAATAAAAATGTACATAATTATTTCACACTGTTATAGCTATTATTGGTGGTGAGTGCTACAGTTTTCATCTTTTTTGCGTATTCAGTGTTACTGTCAGCACCCAGTTCCCAGTGCATATCTTTTTGTTTTATAACAGGACCAATAATTAGTTTCTCAACTACTGTATTTTTGTGCCTTAAACATTTTGTTCACGTTGGACTTAGAACCATTTCCATGAGGATTTTTCATGATTTTTTTTGTGTGTTTAAAAAACCAAAGAAAAGTCCTAAAATGAGCATTAAAGTATTATTTTTTTGCCTTTATTCATGTCTTGGCAAATGTTTAGCCTACATTTTCATGGTGGCCAGGTCAGCATCTCAACTTATGAACACATGCTGTAAAGTGTATCTTTGTCAGTACTATCCAAAATGTGTTTTGGGGATTTCATCCCCCAAAACACAGTTTTGATCAAGTGTACATGGTCCCACTTATGTGACAATGAGATGGCCACTTTAATAATTTGGAAACAAAATAGCTAAAACTGACCTGAATATAAGAAAGGTTAAAAAAAATCAGAAAATGTCTTAGTAATCTTGATACGCTATCAGAATAGTTAAGATCTTTGTTACTTATCTCAAAGATGTCAAACTAAAGAATATTTGGTTAGATTCTGAACAAAGTTGTAATATTGCGTCTACATATAGAAATCTTATAAAAGTAAAACTGTTTGAGACAGCCCGATAAACTCATATGATATTGACCAGACTGGCAAGAGGTGCACCATGATTTAGAATCAATAAAATCTCTTACAGTTTAGAAGATTGTCTAATCCTCCCCATCAGAGAAATGAAGAGTAACTACAGAACAGCCTCAGTTTTCTGAATGCACTGGGAGAGATCAGATTTGTCCAGATAATAAAGAGTTTGGATAATTGGAGGTCCAAAACATTAGGCAAACTGGAGTTGGGGGACAATGTCGGAGTTCAGATAATCAGGAGATCTGGACAATCAGGGTTTGGATAGTCAAGGTTGCACTGTACCTTAACAAGATTCAATCTGGTCCTGGCAAAAATTATGGAGTTTCGCTATAGTAAAAACAAAACTGAACCAATTCCCTTTAGTGCGCATACAAAAAAGGCTTTGATGAAACAATTTTTCATAAAATAGAGCAATACCTTTTATATGATATTTGGAGGGGAAACTTCTTATGAACTAAACTTGCATGCTGCTCAGTTTTATGATCAACTCTATATTACTGCATTCTAGGAGTGTGAGAGAAGCTGATGCAATAGCACAGTTCTTGAATGCCTTCATTAGAGATAGAAGACATACTTTTGGATATGAAGTAATCGTAGCACATTAGCAAATTGGACATTTTTCACTTAATAGCTTTTTCTTGTATTCTGATTATTGAATATATTAAAGATGATATAGTTGCAAACACAGACAGTAAATCATCTTGTATTAAATTTGCAAGCTTAATTTATTATAGGCATTAGCTAATGTCTCTTTATGTGCCTGCCCCACTCCATGAGTATTAGTCAATATTGCTCCAAAATCTTTATATAAATGTATGTGAAATTGCAAAATTCTAATGTACATTAAGATATAGATGTCAGTACTTATTTTCATTATATTTTGTGATGAATGACATTCATTTTTAATTTCTGATTGTGATACCTGTTTTTAAAATGTTGAACTCTAAAGCATTCTACTACTCCTAAAGTGCAAGCATTTCAGGACATTAAACATTTTTTTCATAATGATTTTCCAGTTTTATTTTAGTCCTGAAATGTGTGAACTGTGCATGCACCTGGACTCAGCAATGTTAGAGTATTTTTTTAAGGTTACGTATATCTTGGCCAAAATTGGTCATCTGTAGGACAAAATGTTATGGTAGTCAAGTCTCCACCCCATCTTGTGAACAAATAAGTGGGGCCTTTTAAATCCTACTCAAAATGTGGTTTGGGTGTTGTCTACCCTCTTAGAAGCAAATTTGTACTCACCTCCAGCTTTGTGCAGGGCCCAAGGCATGAACTTGCACAAGGCTTTTCATAAAGCAAGTTAGGACTTATCACTTCCATGATGCAAGTTAGAACTCAGCTTATTTATAAAATAAGGAAATTAATTTGCTAAACAATTTGTTAATGCATTAATAAGGGTTAAAATCAAAAAAAGGAGGGACATGTGGTATTATGTTTTTTTAAACACTAATGCCCACCCACTCTCAAGCCCATAGCCTCACAACAAAAGGACAAACTCAAGTCCAGGTTGGTGCCACATGGGTCTACAGCTTTAAGTTGTACATCTGTGACCCTGTCTGAAGCAATACTGTCTATAACAGGATTATTAAGTCATAAAAGGAGGTACACATGGTGTTAGAGTTTTTTTTTTCAAAACTAACACCCATCCCCTCTCATAGTCACTGTCATATATAACCCAAGACAAATCTCCAGGTACAGGTACAGGGTTGTGACCCATGGGTCTGCTGCTTCAAGCTACAAGTCTGGGGTCCAAAACAAAGAAAGTAATGACTGATCCTGCAGGATCTATGTAAACCAGTTGACTTGGGATGACCAAGGACCTGTATCTTGAAGCAGCAGACCCATCAGTTCTAGCACCAGACCTGTAGCATGACTATAGGTCATGGAGATAGGGGCAGGGGTGTGTGTTAGGGTTAAAAAAAACCCTAACACCACATTTTATTAATGGTAAGACTTTGTAATCCTAACATATGCATTAATATAGCTTTTTTGCATGGAATAAATATCTATTTAAAATGTATATACAGTATGTGATTGATATATCTATATTCTTTGCAAAAACTACATTAATTCACCAGTTAGGGTTCATTTACATGCCACAAAAGAAGGGAAATGTGGCATTAGGGTTTTCAACCATAACCTCTCAGGCCAATCCCCAAACAACAAAAGGGAAAAAAAAATTAGAGTTTTGGGTCTCGGCGAATCAGTGGTGGGGTCTTCCTTGGGTTTGTCAGCCCTAATGCTCAACCTTCCCCCCAGCCCATAGTCTCCTATGTGAAGCACAAGGTACAGCTCCAAGTTATTGCTTCATAGGGATACACTCTTTAAGGCAGAGGAGTATGACTCACTACATGTTCCAAGGAGATCATGTCTGACATTGTTTGCTCAAGGAATGGGGTCAGCATTAGAGTTCATAATCTAAAGAAAGACCCCATCACTGAATTGCCAAAACTCCAAACCCTACTGTTTTTTTCCTTTGCTCCTTTAGGGATGGGGGTGGAGAGTTAGGGTTGGAAACCATAATGCCACATTTTCCTTCTTTTGTAGCATTAAGTTGAACCTTACCTGGTGCACTAATAATGTTTTTGTGAAGAATTTCATTTTTTTGAGATAGTGGAATTGTATCCTCATTCACACAAGTCCCTTCTGCATGAACAGATGCTGATGCACAGAGCCTTCTGGACTCTGCACCGAGATAAAACTCTGTCTGTCTACAGAAGTGAAGGGCCCTTATGTATCCTTCACTTTTGTGCAGTAATGGATGTGAATAATTCATAGGGCTGTCTGGTGGGCTGCTGAAGTCGAGGACCCTCTGGGCCCTGCACTTCCATTTGGCTGGAGATACAGATGCACAGGGCAAGGTGTCCATCTGTCAGCCAATGCACAGGGCCCTCTGCCACCCATGGGTGCAGAGGTGCAGGGCTCTATGCAAAGAGGACAGTTGCCTTCACTATATGGTACATGGGCCCATGTATCAACCCTGCAGCTTTCATTCCCTGCCTGGGGTGGTGTTGCATAACAGTGCCAATCCCTTGCCCTCACCACATCCAGCTAAGTCAATGAGCTCACCCCCAAAATCAGCTTACTGGCATGAGATCACAAAGCATACCCACTGTGGTCAACACTGACACTACACACAAAGTTTCTTAACAATGATATATTATAGTGGCGAGTTAGCACTATTCTTAGGGTTGAGCAGGGCTTTCAATGTTAAACCTCAAATCTTAATAACTTTGCAACAGTTCATTGGATTTGCATGAAACTTTGCATGCACAGTCTTCTTGGGTAGATCTCGTGATGTGTCAAGGTTCTGTCCAATCAGATGTACAGATTCTGAGAGTTGAATAGTGAAAAAAACTTAAAATTCACCACTTTTTGCAGTTGTGTCTCATCACCCTGCGCAAATAAGCTATTGAATGTTTGTCTGAAATTTTTATGGTAGAAAGAACTTTGGTCACAAAATTGCCACGCATTTATTTGATGAAAAAGTATTAATCCATTTTAAATGTTTTGCATTTTTAAGGAACCATTATTTTCAATGGAAGTTTTACTTTTCATGATAGATTCCTGGAACAAAACAGGATTTTGCTCCCACGAACAAGGTTCCTTTTTCTTGAATGGGCATTCCTTGTTCTCCAGAAAAAAAAAATTCTTTTCAAGAGCCGCCATATTGTTTTTTATTTCTTGCCAAAACAAAGTCTTATAACTGTGTCCAGGGATGTCTGTTTGAATTATCTAACTATGTATATTGCTCATTGGGAGTCGATGAGTTGTTCTGTGTGGTTTCTGACTTTTGTATACCTCTAGAAAAAACTTCTTTTTAAGTATTTTATTCCTTTTTCGACACTCGCTAACTTTCTTTTTTGCAAGTGTTTATTCATCATGGTGAAAACAAAATCGACTGGCGAGAAAGGAGTTCCCCTTTTCACAACTAGATGGCCATACCGATAACCCTTTTTCGCCAGCTAATTTCCTTTTCCACCATGATGAAAAAGGATGGCAGAAAAGGAATTGCTCTGGTGAAAAAGGATTACCAGCATGGCCATCTGGTAGTTAAAAGGGGAAATCCTCTCTGGCCAGTCGATTTCCTTCTTTTGCTGTGATGGAAAAGGATGGCAAAAAAGGACACAGGATGGCAAAAAAGGATTCTTGGCATGGCCATCTGGTTGTGAAAGAGGTTTTGAGACCATCTGGTATAGGAAAATACAGCCATCTGGGCATCTTCCCCTTGTAGAGATCCCTGGTGTCTAGTGGGACCGCCCCCCCACCCTGAATCCTCATCTGTTTTTTTGGTTTTTTATATATGTATTTATTTTGTTTTGTTTTTTATTTCTGTTTCTTTTTTTTTTTTTTACAATTGCAGCTTCCTGCCACTATGCCCCTTTACCCCTGGTGTCTAGGGGTACCCCCCCACCCACTGATGATTTTTTCCTTTAGTCATTGGTGGTCAGAGGCATTCCCACACCATCCCAAGTGTGATGCTAAAGATAAGAAAATCGTCCCTCGTTGTCTTTTTTTGGTTTACCTGTGTGTGACTTAATTTGCTCTATGTGTGGCTGAATTTACCATTTATTTTATTGTTTGCCTATTTAAGAGCAGTTGACATGATTAGGAGGACTTTAACAAAACATCATATGTAGACAGCATGCAGCTTGTATTTTACATCTGTTCTGTATTTCTCATCCCCTTTATTTATTACTGAGGCCATTTGTATGAAAACAGGATATTTGCTCCTGAAGAGTTCATCTTCCTGTTGCTATCTCCCTACCCATGGTCATACTGCACTGCTTGTGACATCACAGTTAGACCCATGGCAACAGAATGTGATGATACAACAGAAGATTATGACGTGAAGTAGGGAATAATCTATAGAGGCAGATGAACTCTAAGAGGTAAAGAGCAAGTTTTCATGCACACTTCCTCAGTAATAAATAATGGGGATTATACATCTATAGGATATATATGGAATGTAAGCTGAATTATACTTAAATGTTATGTTTTTCAAAGTTTTCTTTGAGGTGTCAGCAGCTCTTTAATACCTTGCTGTGCTGCTTAGTCACCTGCAGTGCAGCAGTGCCTAACCTCATTTATTGCTCTGTTATGCGTACTGGGATCTCTGTATTGCCCTGCAGCCAGTCATTTACTAGCATGTGGTGTTCTGCAATTTTAAGCATTAAAGGGAGTGTAACCTGCAGTCAGCAATGTTTCTAAAGCCAGCCACTAGTATTCCTGATGCCAAATAAGTTCCTACAGTCAGTCACTAACAGGTTTACACTGTATTACAGACTTAGTTGTTATTTTATGCTACTGAAATCCCACCCTGTGCTCTCCCTCAGTAGCACTGTACTGTGTGCAACCTGTCTTCTCTGCTCTAGCTCCAGTCAATCAGTCACTTAGCATCTAAACCTATTTTCTGCCTGCTAGGAGCATCTTAGATATGTGTTAAAATTGTACTGCTGTCTCTTGGATACGAAGCTGCCTGACCGTCGCAAGCTTTAAATCAGAGTTCAAAACATACTTATTTCAAAAGGCTTATGGGGAGTAGTTATTGCACTGATTTGAAATTGGAATTATATTTTATTGTTGTTTGTTATGTTATATGTATGTTTTATATGTATTTAATTATTGTACAGCGCTTTGATTTCGAAAAGCGCTTAAAAATAAACTTTTACTTACTTACTTTTACTTTTTTTACTCTGTCTCCACAGTTAAGTACTAGTGCTGTTTCCTTTCTCCTGTTGTTTGGGTGGTCGGCCAGGCTGTGCTCCTACCTGCCTACCTTACTCACCCCTCCCTTCTGAGCTCAGGTTACTCTTTCCCTCCCACCTCCTACAAACAGTGATTAATTCTTTGTTTTCTCTGCTTTTTTTCACCAGGTCCTACCCACCGAGCCCAGCCCCAGGACCGCTGGAGCAGCACCAGTCTGCCCTGCATTTAGGGTTCTTGGGGTAGTCAGCAGCCTGGGACTCTCCCCCCTCCCCACCTCTGGACTAATCCTTCCACCCTCTACCTCTGCACTGTGGAACCTTTAGGCTCTACTCACCCAACCCACCCCAGCCACCCTCCCCCCCCAGGGCTGGTCCTCTTTTTATTGTCAGCCTGAACCTAGCAGCCCAGTTTCACACCCTTATCCCTGCTCTACTTGGTTTAGCCTGCCCACCCCCCGAAGCAACAATGAACCTCATACCCTCCCAACTCTAACAATTTGCAGTTCCACCATCTTGCAGAACATCCCTGCAGAAATATTGTAACTTTTACAGACTCTTGTGTCAGGGATCTTATCTCTGTGTTCCTTTCTTCACATCTGATCTTCACACTGACCACCATTCTACCTTTTGTGCAATTCTTTTCTACTATTTTTATACATTGCTCCACAGCATATATAAACACTGCTTATATTGCTCAGTTTTGTCATTCACCTGAAGACTGGACCTGTGAGGCCCTGAAAGCTTATGTAGAATTCCATCTTTGCGCAAGACTCTTGGTTGGTCCAATAAAAGATATCAAACCATCCAGCACCTTAAGGATGCTGCTAAACTCCTAAAGAGTCTCCCTAACTGGGGTAGTCGGAGGTCAGACGGCCTCTCCCCGTCCTGCTTAAGCTCATCTCCATTGCTATTTCAAAAGCCCTCACATTTTTTTTCACCTGGCCCTGTCCACCTCCACCATGCCAGATCCCTGGAAATCTGCTAAGGTGGCTCCCATTTTCAAAGCTGGGGCCCCCCACTCCTTCAACAATTATAGACTGATTTCTATTCTCCCCCACCTAAGCAAACTCCTCAAGAAAATTGTCCACCACCAACTGTTAAAACACATCGAGAAGCCTAATCTTATGTGCAGTCAGCAGTATGGTTTTTGCAAAAACCACAGCACCACTATGGTCCTGGCAAACTTTACTGATCATGTCCTTACAAATATTTACTGGGGGAGCTACTTTCCTGCTCATGACACTTTTGCAAATCTGTGCGCAAGCTTTCGCAAATCACAAAAGTACTTTGCAACACTATGGCCAAAATGACAGGAGTTCTTTGATCTGACCAAGGCCTTTGACATGGTCAACCATGCTCACCTACACTCCAAACTACACCTACATGGTTGCTATTCTGAGGTCTCAAGCTGGTTTCAGAGCTTCCTCTTGGGCTGCTCCCAAACCATGTGTATTGGTTCGGCCATCTCCCCTGTCCTGCCAGTCTTCACTTGCATTCCTCAGGGCTTGATTCTGGGCCCCCTAATTTTTTCTATTTTTGTCAATCCCCCCCTACAGCCTCAACTGCAATGACCTCTTATATGCAGATGATCTTGTTCTCTTTCACAGTGATAAGTCTCTATCTCACATATCCTCTGCCCTCACCCAGAACTATGGTTCTGCCCACAGCTGGTTCACATCCAACTTGCTTTTGGTTAATGAAAAAAAAACCAAAAAAAACAAGGCCATGCTGTTTGGGTCTAAATCATACCTTGCCAAAACTCATAAATTTAACTCTTCCCTCTCTATACACTCTCCAGATGGTCCTGCCCTCGAGAACCTCACCTCCTTAAAATACTTAGGGATAACACTTGACCACTTCCTCTCCTTCTCTGAATACATTAATCTCATAGTTCACAGGGTAAATCAAAAACTAGGGGCTGGCCACTACCTAAAACACTACCTGACCCCAGAGGCTTGCCTAACTATTGTCCAAGGCAATCTTCTCCACAACATTGATTATAGTTCCCCAGCTACTAACACATGTCCTCTGCCTTTCAGGCTAGGCTTATATCAACCTACAACAGTGCTAGCTACTTTGCTCTCCTGGTTCTGTTCTCTACCTATCTCTGTGACCTCTATCAGTCAGCAGTTGACTTCCTCTCCAAGGCCACTTTGATTTTGCTCCTGGCTGCACTGTGGACAACTCCCTCAGGGGTTGGAATATGTTCCCATTCTCATCCCTCCTCAAGGTCAGAACCATACCCAGGAGTCTTTGCTTATCCTTTGTCCCTCCCCTAGAGTATCCTAGAGCCTCTACCGACATGAAAGGGGAAGCCTTATCAGTTGCAGACCCCTCTCTGTGGAACAGTATTCCCACATCTCTCCATTCATCTAACATGCCTCTGACCTTCAAATCCCACTTCAAAGCCTGGCTTATGGTGGAAGCTAGTTGCTACTGCTCTCCTGGGTAGTGCCACCCTGACCACTCTGTCTTTCCCTCCCCTTTTGCTAGCCCATTATCTGGGAGTACAACACATTACCTTTCACCACTTGTTCTCATCATAGCCATGATGTAAATATAACCCTGTCTGCATATTGGGCTGTGGGGGGCATCTGGAAAGCCATTATTGTTATAAAGATGTATCTGTACCATTGTATGCTTGCATTTCTCACCTGTATCTGTGTTTGATTCTGTGTGTACTTAATCACTGTACTGCTGTTTACCATGCTTGTGCTGTATGCTTTCTGTGCCATTACTATGGTCCAGGTCATGCCTGTAAACAGTCCCTCGGATCAGTGCACTTAATCCACTAACCAAAGTCATAAATAAATACCTATAAAAATAAATAGTCAATCACCAATTACTCCCGCACCACCCACCCGACCACTCACTGTGAGCCCACCTCCCCACATCCCCCCTGACACCTCCACAGACCCTCACTCACCTGAACAGGTTGCAGGTTTGAGATCTGCTCTCCTGATCGAAGACAAGTCTTGCTGCTGGAACTGGTGACTGAAATATGAGAAACTAAGGTAAATGAAATTCAGTGTATTTCAATGGGGTTTTCAAACCAATTACATATCTCAGTCGTTTTTGGAGATTTTGACCCCAAGGTTTCAAGATGACCATTTAGAGAACCCACCTCATGAAAAATATGACTGCCATTACTTAACTCCTGTCAGAAAGGTGTTTTTCTGGTTGGTTGGTGAAATCATCTTTCCAGAGAGATTTTTGTAACAACAGTCATATTGTTCATGAGGTAGGGCCATAAGTAGGATATGTTGAACATTTGGGGTCAAAATTTCAAAAAATGGCTGCGTTAAAACCAGTCATTTCAATTTCATTATGCATGCTTGTAACTTTGAACATTTTCAATTTCTGCACCCCATATTATAATCATAACCTTCTTATTAGCCAACCTCATCTAGAGTATATGACAACTGTCATTTTTCAAATCCTGGCCAAAATGTGTTTTCACACCTGTGGCGCCGAATAGCATTGCAGTTATGCAGAATTATGTTTTGGTGGGGATTTGAAAATTTTCTGTGCTGGGTACAATGGTGAGGTCATAAGAATGCTATGTTGAAAATGTTGGGTCAAAATGATTAACACTGTCACAGTCATCACTATTTGTTGCAAGTTCACTATGCATGCTCATAACTTTGAGAATTTAAAATATTTTTGCTCAAATTTTCAACATAGCCTTCTAGTTACATCACCTCATATATATCACAGCTGTCATTTTTCAAATCCTGTCCAAAATGTGTTTTTGCACATGTGCTGTGGATTGGCATTGTGCTTGTGTGGAGTTATGTTTTGGCTGGGGTGGAAAACATTTTTTGCACTATGTGCATGAGGTTGGGTAATAACGTGGCTATGGTGACAATTTGGAAACTGTTGTCCTATATCTGGAATTGCAGAGGCCGGAGGTCCCTGTCCTTCTACAGCTAGACACATATATGCATGTATGGAGGGATGGGAGTGAAAAGTCTGAAGGACCCTGCACTCCCACCATAAAATAAGGATACTATTATACTATATCAAAAAGTAAGGAAATAAATTGCAAAAAAACTTTGTTAATGCATCAATTAGGGTTAAAACAACAAAAGAAGGGAAATGTGGCATTAGGGTTTCCAAACCTAACACCCCATTCCCTATCCCACACAGACCCACAAGTGGGGGGAGGGGCAGTCTTGGGGCCATCATCCTTAATGCTCACACCATTCTCCTATGCTGTATTCATGTCACCACATTTTGCAATGGAATGGGGTGAGTGTTAGGGTTGATGGCCCCAAGATAGCCCCCTCCCACCTGTGGGTCTGTGCAGTGTGGGGAATGGGGTGTTACGGTTTGAAATCCTAACTTCACATTTCCCCACTTTTGTCAGTTTAACCCTAACTGATGTATTAAAAAAGGTTTTGTATATATATATATATATATATATATATATATATTTTATGACAAAAACTCTGTTTAATACATCAATTAGGGTTGTTCCACAGCAACAAAAGTGAAGAAATTCGATGTTAGGGTTCTCACTCCTTGCACCCCACCTCCACCCACCCCCACCAACAGGAATCAGGGTATGCATTGAGGTCGGTCCTAACTCTCACCCCATCCCATGTGCAAACAAGCTGAGGTGTTGCCATATAGGAGAATAAGGTGAGAGTTAGGACCGAAGACCCCAATGCACACCCCGATGCCTGTTGGTGGGGGTGGGGTTGGTGTGGAGTGCAAGGGGGTTGGAACCCTAACATCGAATTTCCTCAGTTTTGTCACTGTGGAACAACCCTCAATGATGCATTAAATGGAATTTTTTTGCCATGAATATATATATATACTCGAGACAATGAACCTCTGTGCGCAAGCACTGAGGCAATGGTTACCCCAAAGAGTATTTGGCCAGGAAGCCAAGTTTCAAAGAAATACAAAATCACACATGCCCCCACAACGCAAAGCATCATGGGCTGCATATGCAAATCACCACATAATATTATGCTGGTTGAGCTTTAAGCAGAAATGCATGGTGTTAAAAGGCCTCTCACACAGTTTGCAAAGGGTGCCAACAGAAGACACAGACATGTGTTTCATCCTACCAGAACTCATCAGTATACCTTGTCTGTTTGACACCCCAGTGGAATGAACCAGCTACCCTAAGATGGTCTATCTGTGTTATGTTGTGGTGAACCCAATTAAAACAAAAGCAATGTAAAAGACAAGAACCTCTGTGCACAAGCACTGAGGCAATGGTTACCACAAAGAGCATTTGGCCGGGAAGCCATGTTTCTGGTAGCACGGCAGTGCATACATAATTAGGGTTGAGTAGCACTTTTAAGGTTAAAGGGTCAAACTTTACACCTTAATAACTTTGCCACCATTCAATGGATTTACCTGAAATTTGGCATGCATGATTCGGCATGATAGATCTTGGGATCTGCCAAGTTGTGTACCAGTCGGACATTTACCTCCAGAGTTATTAAATGACAACCAATTGCACAACTACAGTTTTTTGCGATTTCTTTGCTCTCACCTACAGGTTGAATGGTTTGTGTGACTGGTCCAAAAACTTCAAGGAAGCTATGACCATGGTCCCCAGTGTGCCTTTTGAAGATTTCATGAAAAAATATTTAATGGTTCAAAAGTTATTCAGAAAACAAGTTCCCGTTATAAGTCAATGGGAAAGTTAACAAAAAGTTCGACACTTTCACAAATGCACTTTTTAGTGTCACAAATGACCCTAGTAGTGTTGCAAATCCACCATTTTGTTTTCAGTTGGTAATCAGAAAAATGTTTGGCATTTAAAATTGGGACCCTCTATGGACACAATTCTTTCTGTGTTCTCCTTATCGGACCTTGAGGATGCTAGCCATGTCTTTATTTTGGGGTAAAACATCCCAGAAATATGTTTTTTCAAATTTCTGGAAGCAGTAGTGTCACAAAGTAATGTCACACTCATGACACTTTTGCAAATTTTTGTGATAAGGGTTGCAAATTGCGACACTACTTTTCAGGCTATGGCCAAAATGACAGGAATTCTTTGCCACCATGCTGCAAACAAACTGTTTGGTCTCTTGATCTGAAATTTGGAGGGACGGCAGCCAACATCTTACAGATGTGCCATTCGTTGGTTTGGTGAAAAATATATTGCATGGCTGCAAAGTTACGGTACTCCGAAGTTGGCATTTTTTCCCATAGACTAACATGGTGGCATTCACCGCGCCTTTTGGGGCTCGTATCTCGAAAACGGTGCGAGATACAGATTTTTTGTCATGAATGTATAGCCCTTTGGGCTAAATAATACAAAATGGTAGCCAGGAAACTAATGATTTCTATGAAATTTACATTTTTTTTCCACGTTGTGCGGTTGCTGAGATATTACCAATTAAGTGCTTCCAAAACTTGTTTAAAGCTTCGATTCCCATTAAAATGCATACATTCTTTGTACACACTGTGTTTCAGTATGCACCTGTTTAGAAAACACAGGGTATGCGCTTCCGTTACTGTTACAGTTACTGTTTCCACTTGAGTTTATGTCCCCCTTTGCATTACCATTCCCGTCTACCCCACCGTGTGTGTTACCCTTTGCGTTTTCATTCAAGCTTGCATTACCATGTGTGCCACTGTTTGTGCTTCTGTTTGCATTGCTATTCTGCTACTATGTCACAAGATATCACGTGGCTGGAGCATGGGGCCCGAAGGCCCCCGCGCTCCCCCCGCCGCATTACATTCACTATTTCTCATCATCATTCTCAAAAAGAAGGGAAATTAGAGGCAAAAAACTCCATTTAATGCATTAGTTAGGGTTGTTCCACAGTGACAAAAGCAAGGAAATTCCGTGTTAGGGTTGAAAGCCTCTCTTGGATCCCCCACCCACACCCCCAACCGGCATCGGGGTGCGCATTGGGATTGTCGGTCCTAACTCTCATCCCATTATCCTATACCTCTGCTTCTTCACACATGTAATGGGGTAAGAGTTAGGGCCGGTGATCCCAATGCACACCCCGATGCCGGTTGGGGTGTGGGCGGGGGGTCCAAGCGGGGCTTTCAACCCTAACATGGAATTTCCTCACTTTTGTTGCTGTGGAACAACTCTAACTAATGCATTAAACAGAGTTTTTTTTGCCTCTAAAATATATATACATATATATATATATATATTCTTTGCAATAAAACTATGTTAATGCAGACATTAGGGTTGTAAAACACAAAGCACACAAAGACAGGAAATGAGAAACATAAGAGCTGTGGGTCTCCAGAGTATTGGTGAATCATTGGTGTGATCTTACTTGGGGTTGTCAAACCTAATGCCCACTCCCCCAGCTCATATCCTCCTGTCTGAAGCACAAGATAAGGCTCCAATCTAGTGCCTCATAGTGATACAGTATGGCCAACATAATCTGTCAGAGCTTTCTTCAGGAAAAGCCCAACATCACATTTGACCTCATGTGATCCAGGGTAGGGGTGGGCATTAGGTTTGACAACTCCAAGTAAGATACCACCACTTATTCACCAATACTCAGGAGTTTTTTCATTTCCTGTCTTTGTGTACTTTGCATTTTATTACAACCTTAATGTTTGCAATAACATAGTTTTTTACAAATAATTTCCCTACTTTTTGTGATATTGAACTGAATCCTCATAATACAATATTGGAGACAGTCCTGGAATTGTATGCTCATTTATGCAGGTCCCTTCAGGGCCTTCACAAAATGAGCTAAACACAATATTGGAGACAGTCATGATGCAGTGCATGGGCCCAGCAGACCCAGTCCCAGCACACATCGCGGTACCTTGAAGGTGAGGTTCCCTGACCCACCACAGGTTGTGGTGTCTGTGCCAAAACACTGCTCCATCTCTACCAAGGTCATGACTGGTGCTGTATGCTTCAACACATTCCCCATCAGCCTTGTCCCAGTAAACTGGCTCACTGAGTTCACACCTGAACTCTGCTCATTGGCACAGTAAGGCAACATGCTCCCTAGAGAAGCAGTGGACATCCCTGCAAACAATGTTACTTAATAAATTCTTTGTTTTTTAATATTTGACCCCAAACTTTTGACATAGTCTTCTTATGACCTCTACCTCATAAACCCCAGGGGGTGAACATTTTCAAATCCATGCTGAAATGCCATTCCACACCACAGGTGCAAAACCGCATTTCAGACAGGATGTAAAAATAATAGCTGTACTGTTCATGAGGTGGTGTGAAAAAAATGGGTATTTTGAAAATCTGGAGTCAAAATATTGTAACTTAACAGAGTTATGGGCCTGCATTGAAACATTTCTATGAAAGCTCATAATTCAGCCATTTTTAGAAATTTTGTAACCAAATTCTCAACATGGGCTTTTTGGGATCCCACCTCATGAACACTGGCACTGTCATTTTGTTAATTGGTTCCCGAAAGTTAATTTTGAGCTGCAATCATGAAATTACCTTTCTAGCCTGATTAATGAAATGACAGTGACAGTGTTCATGAGGAGGGATCCAAAAAAAAATGTTCAAAATTTGGTGAAAAAATTCAAAAAAATAGCAAAGATATCATCATAAGTTCAAAACACCATTTGAAATACATTATATGGCATTTACCCATATTCGTCAGTTTGCAGTTGGCTTTGAAGACTGCAGACATGTCCGGGTCCACAGAAGATGGCATTAGCTGACCTCCAGTGGTAAGTATAAGGTAAGGGGGTGTGGGGTGGTGGGTGCTCAGTGGGAGGTTGGGTTGGGGTAGGGAGACAAAAGTGATGATGAGAGTCCATTTCTTTTTCAGGTTACTAAAACAAAAAAGACATCGCAGGAAATTTTTTTATTTTCCGGGCAAACATGTAAGGAATAATAGTATTTTGGGACACTGAGGGTGGGCTCCCTATTGTCCCACACTGCTGGGGTAGTGTAAATGGTGACATGGGGATTGAGGCCCCTGGTGTTGGCAGTGGTCATAAATCAATGGGCTCCAAAGAGGGGAAGCATCTTACACTTGGTGTGGGCATCCCAATGTAAGATAAGATTACAGAATAATAATAAATAAATAAATACACTGCCACTGGGGATTGGCATCTCCAGTATGCAGATAACAATTTAATTAAGTCACAGTCAGGTTGGCTGGGCTACAATGACAGTAGCCCCATCCCTAACCTACTGCACAAACAACAACAGCAACAGCCTGCACTATACGACATGGCTGTCTTTAATAAATGACAGCTGTGTCATACAGTGCAAGTGTCATATGTGTCTTGACCTCTGGAGGTAAGTATAGGGTAAGGGAGGTGTGGGATGGCAAGTGCTCATTGGGAGGGTGGGGTTTCCTGGTAGGTAAATGGTGGGAGATGACGAGTGACCATTTTCTTTTTTTCAGGCTAAAAAAAAAAGACCTTGTGGGAATTTTTTTCTTTTCAGTGAACTTCACTATTTTGGGATGGTGGGGGAGGGCTTCCCAGTGTCACATAGTGCTGGTGAGGTGTAAATGCCAACATGTGGATTGCACTGCCTGATGTCGGCAGTGTTAATAAAGCAAGGGGCCATAGAGGTAAAGCATCTGACACTTGGGGTGGGAATCCTGGTGCCGGATAAGAATAAAAGAAATAACAATAAATAAATGAAATAAATAAATACACTGTCACCAGGTGTTGGGGCCCCCAGTGTGTAGATAACAAACAGTTTAATTAAGGCACAATCAGGATGGAGGAGCTTTAATGATGGTAGCCCCATCCCTGACTTACAGGTCACGACAACAGCAGCCTGCAATATACTATGCAGCTGTATTTAATAAATGACAGCTGTGTCATATAGTACAAGTACTACACCACACAGCTGTCATTTTTTAAAGACAGCTGTGTCGTATAGTAGTTGCACTATACCACAGAGGTGTTGTTTAATAAAGACAGCTGTGTCGTAAAGTGCAAACAGCTGCTTTCACAAAAAAATCAGTTATGAATAGAACATGTTCATAAATGGAACATTTCTTTTAGATTATTTAAAAACTACTTAACAGCAAGACCTAAAAAACACAAAATCGCATACCTTGGGCCAAGTTTTATCAAACCTGAAGTCTTAGGTTTCAAAGGCTCCTATTTTTTTAGCTATTAGCAAAAAATGTCTTACAATTTTCAAAAATGGAGACTTTTGCATTTTTTTGCACCACTGTAACTGTACCTCCACTGAACCAAGCTACATGAGATTTACAGAGTCAATAGTCCCTGGCACAGAGGCTGTCCTTTCCAAATATCATGAAAATCAGTTGAAAGGAGCAAAGTTATTAAGTTGCAGAACTTTGGGTTTAACTTAATTGTGCATACTCAACCTAATATACCATATGGGCACTATCCTCCTGTATAATAAATATATATATATATATATATATATATATATATATATATATATATATATATATATAACACACATACATATATATATATATATATATATATATATATCATGCATATATACATATGCACATGAAGATCTCTCTCTCTATATATAAATTATACACATATATATATATATATATTATATATATATATTAGAAAAAAACTCCATTTAATGCATCAATTAGGGTTGTTCCACAGTGACGAAAGAAAATTTGGTATTAGGATTGAAAAGCCCCCTTGGACCCCCCAAAGTCCACCCCCCCAACTGACATCGTGGTGCACCATGGGGTCATCAGCCCTAACTCACACCCCATCACATGTGTAAAGAATATGAGGTGTAGGAAAATGGGGTGAGAGTTAGGACCGATGACCCCATGGAGCACCACAATGCTGATAGGGGGAGTGGGCTGTGGGTGGTCCAAGGGGGGTTTTCAGGCCTAACACTGAATTTCCTCACTTTTATCACTGTGGAACAACCCTAACTGATGCATTAAACAGAGTTTTTACCTTTAATTTCCCTTCCTTTTTAGAATGATAATGAGAACCCACCACGTGATGTCTTGTGACATAGTAACCAGAACAGTAATGCAAACAGAAGCGCCAACAGTGGTGCACATGGTAATGCAAATGTAAATGGTAAAGGAAATGTTAATAGAAATGCAAGCACAAAGTGACACCAAAGTGAACAGTGACGCAAATGGACACTGAAGCGTGTACAAAAATGCAGCTGGTAACGCGAACAGTGAAGGCAGCAGTATTTAAAATGGAAATGATAAGTTTCACAGCAAAAAGAACATGAAGGGGAGCAGAAACAGAAACTCAAATGAAAGTTCACACGTAAACACAAACCATAACTTGCACAGGCATGGTACGGGAATTGGAAATGCAAATGGTAAAGATAACAGGAAGAATAACACCAAAGGAAACAGAAATGGAAACAGGAACAGAAGCACGTATGGAAACGCAAATCAAAATGTGCATGGGCACAGTACTGCAATTGTAAATGCAAATGGTAATGGTAACAGCAACAATAACAGCAAAGCAAACAGAAACGCAAAAAGAAATTTAAGCACATATGGAAATGCAAACCGTAATGTACATGGGCACAGTAAAGCAATTGCAAATGCAAATGGTAACAGTAACAGCAAGGAAGACACAAAACGAGAGAGAAATGGAAATGCAAATGAAAGGGCTGTCATAAAAAGAAATGGCAATGCGCACGGTGATACAAATAAAAATGCAAAGAGAAACAGTAGTGTAAACTCAATTGGTAAAAGTAATGAAAACAGAAGCGCAAATGACAACGCAAAGGGTAACGCACACGGTGGCGTACATGGGAACGTAAACGCAAGCAGGGACAGAAACACAAGTTGAAACAGTAACTGCTACAGTAACAGAAGCGCATACCCTGTTTTTGCCGAACAGCTGCATAGAGTGTACAAAGAATGTATGCATTGTAATGGGCATCGAAGCTGAAAACAAGCACTGGAAGTATTTCGTTGCTAATATCTCAGCAACTGCACTACGAGGAAAAAAATTTAAATTTCACAAAAATCATGATTTTCCTGGCTAGGATTTTGCTATTACATAGCCCAGTGGGCTATGTAGCTCACAACAAAAACTGTATCTCGCATCGTTTTCGAGATACGAGCCCCGAAAAGCGCGGCGTAGCCACCATGTTAGTCTATGGGAAAAAATGCTAACTTCAGAGTACCGTAACTTTGCAGCCATGCAATATTTTTTCACCAAACCATGAAAAGGCACATCTGTGAGATGTTGGCTGTGTTGTCTCCAAATTTCAGGGCAAAAGACCTAACTGTTCTTTTGCAGAAAGGTGGCAAAGAACTCCTGTCATTTTGGCCATAGTGTTGCAAAGTACTTTTGTGATTTGCGAAAGCTTTTGCACAGATTTGCAAAAGTGTCATGAGCATCAAAGTACTTTGCTAAAGTACTTTTTCCAGAACGTGGGGTGTTTAACCTCAAAATAAAGACATGGCTAGCATCCTCAGGCTCCGACTAGGTGAACACAAAAATAATTGTGTCCCTACATGATCCCAATTTTAAATGCCAAGCATTTTTATGATCACCAACTGAAAACAAAATGGTGGATTTGCAAAAGTACTAGGGCCATTTGCGACAGTAAAAGGTGCATTTGCAAAAGTGTCGAACTTTTGTTAACTTTTCCCATTGACTTATAGTGGGAACTTGTTTTTTGAATAACTTTTAAACTGTTCAATATTTTTTCACAAAATCTTCAAAAGGCACATCTGGCACCCTGGCCGCATGTTCACTGAAGTTTTCAGATCGCTTGTACAAACCATGTGACCTTTAGCATGAGCTAAGAATTCACCATATCATGTAAACGTGTGGGCAGATCATGCTTAATAACTCTACAGCCGTATATCCAACTGGGACAAAACTTAGCAGATGCCAAGGTGTATGATTTGTGATTGTGCATTCCAAATTTCAGGCACATCCGTTGCATGGTCACAAAGTTATTAAGGTGTAAAATTTGACCCTTTAACCTTAAAAGGGCTCCTCAACCCTATGTTAGAACTACCGTGCTACCATAATATATACATAGGCACAATAACGCCCTTATAACTTGGGTTGGTACAGCCTTTCAATGTTAAATCTCAATTTCTGCACCTTAATAACTGTCACTTTTCAACCAAATAAGTCCCAAATTGGTATGCTCTGTCATTGTGTCCGTGTCACAAGATGTGGAAAGTATCATGACAGCAGCTTTTATAGTTTCAGAGATATCAAAAGTGGTCAAAAACACAAAAAGGAACTTTTTTTTCCATATGATAACATGGGATATTTTGCTCTCATGTACAGCACATATAGAATTAAGTTTGCCTCTGAAACTTTAAGGGATAATGGGGTGTATGCCAAGGGTGTGCCTTTGGATTGTTTGGTGAAAAATATATTGCCATTTTTGAATTATAACAATTTTTGTGATAGATGCAAGACAGGCAGTGCAAACTGAAATTTTGAATACAGTTCGAACGGTAATTGGAAAAAACATTTGAACTGTATGTTGAAATACAATTTGAGCGGTAATTGGAAATACTATTCAAACTGTATTTTGCAAATAGTTTCAATGGTATTTTTAATTACCTTTCAAGTTAAAATGTTCTCCTAGCTGGCCTGGTGGCACGGAGGGTTTAGGTGCTTGGATGCCACACCTCGTGCCATGCCAGTAACCTGGGTTCGGGAGCGAACTTGGGCCATAGGGAATAGACTGGGCAGGAAAGGATTGAGCATACGGAGGACTTATTTCCTTTCCTGGGGTGGGTTGGTATGCTTGCCATGGTGCTGGCGGCTCCTGGTGGTGACTGGGAGAGGTGCGTCTTGCAGCATGTCATCTGAGTTTGGAGCAGCCACATATGCCTTATGCGCAGGTGCATGACCATTGTGTGCAGGGCGCCATTGCACGTCCATGCTCCAGGAACACACACCAACAGAAAAAACAGATCCCATGGATAGGTGACGACAACCTCCAGTGTCTGCCACCACACACCCAATGCCTGTCAGGTGTCCGCAGTGCAGAAAAAGATTGAGCAACTAGAGGACTGCTTTCCTTTCCTGGGGTAGGTGGGTATGCTTGCCGTGGTGCTAGCAGCTCTTGGTGGTGACTGAGGTGGTGCACATTATGGCATGCCAGTCTGGGGTTGGAGCAGCCGCAGATGCCTTACACATGGGTACCCACGCATTGCATGCAGGGCATCATTGCACATTCATGCTCCAGAATCACACACCAACAGAAAAACCCTTGTCCCATAGATAGGCAATGGCAACCTCCAATGCTCGCCACCACACATCAAATACTGGACTCATCTCGCCAGCTCTCTCAATCCCTCACCTTGCCTTTGGTCCTGTTCACTAAGCAGGGATCATTGGATTGAGGTAGGGTGGAGGAGTGTCTGTCTCCAATTTCCTGGTGAGGCAAGGTGAGGACCAGGCAGGTGGTAGAGCTGTTGAGGCAAGAGAGGTCTGCCTGGGAGAATTCCATAGAGACAGTGATAAAGAAAGTCTACAAAAAAAATGTTCTGTAGTGCAGGACAGGCATGCAAACTGTAGCTGTACAGTGCAAATACAGTGCAAATAGTTTTTCTACTTACTGTTCACACTGTATTTGCAAAATACAGTTTGAATGTTTTTTCTAATTACTGTTTGTACTGTATTTTTCAAAATACAGTGCAAATGTTTTTTTTCTAATTGCCATTCAAACTGTATTTCAAAATACAGTGCACATTTTTTTTTTAATTACCATCTGAACTGTATTTACGAAATACAGTTTGCACTGCCTATCCTGCATCTATCACTAAACTTTCATTGCCATCTCACTGCCACTGCACAGTTTGGACCTTTGGGCTGACATTTGCAGGGTGGCAAGCCCTTGCACCACAGATGTGCCTTTTGCTAGTTTACTGAAAATATTTACACCAGTTACAGAGTTACAGCACTCCAAAGTTGCAAATTTTCCCATAGAATAAAATTGCAGTGCCAGTGGCACTTTTTGGCACCCATATCTTGAAAACAATTTGAGATATGGATTTTTCCCTCTGGGTAGCTTAGTTCACCTAAAAGTGAACTAAGTCCACATGGAGGTTTTGAAGTCATGATTACAGCTGCAGTGGAATTTTTTCATAGTTGCTACAGTTAGAGAAATTGGCAAATTAATGTTGCAAGGGTTCCTTTTCAACACTATGGGGCTGTTGTATGGCTCTGTAGTTATGTGTAAGTGGGAGCACAGGGCCTGGAGGGCCTTTGCTTCCATATATGCATTCCATTATGCAAAACTGGGTAGTGTGAAGGAAGCACATGGCCCAGGGGACCAGCATTCCCTCAAACTCATACCACTAACCACTCACCTTTCACTTTCTCAAAAAGAAGGGAAAGTCATTGCAAAAATCTCCATTAATACATCAGCCAGGGTTGCTGTCACAGCGGCAAAAGTTTTGAAATTCGATATTAGGGTTACCACCTCTCCCACCCTACATACACCAACAGGCATTTGGGCATGTCATGGTGTCATCAGACCTAACTCTCACCCCATTCTCCTATACTGTAGCTTGTCAGCTTGTTTACACATAGATGGGGTGAGAGTTCAAACCTGATGACCCATGACATGCAATGTACTGTTGGTCGTAAGATGAGATGAGGTAGTAACCAACATCAAATTTCAAACTTTTGTCGCTGTGTTATCAACCTAACAGATGCATTAATAGAGTTTTGCAATGACTATATATATATATATATATATATATATTTATGCAACAGGTGTCTGAATAAATCTGCACTGATAAATCCATTTATCTGTGCTACTATGTGGATACATTTTTTTATCCACATAGTAACTACATCATCACCCATGTATCCACACAGTAACTACATCAGTAGCTCATTTATCTGCACAGTTCTCTTCAGAATTCATTTAGAATGTTCAGCCTCAGAAGCAGTACTAACCATATTTAAATGTGAATAACTTAAAAATGAAAAAAGATAACATGGTACTGTAAGGACAAAAATTGTTCAGCACAAAATTATCTACAAAATGAATAATGTTTCATTTATATAAACACTGTATATTGTATATGATTGGCAAGAAAACAAAAGACAATGTAATTTTTTGTTCACTTTTTTGACAAACAAATATGAATAACTTTAAAACAAAAAATGATAGTACTGTAAGCAAGAAAAATATTCAGCTCAAAAATATCTACAAAATGAGTGGTGTTTCATTTATAGATACCATTTTGTTTTTTTATAATTAGCAAAAAACAGCATAAAATTCAATTTTCTTTTCCCTTTTCTGACAAATTATTTACACCTACCAAAATCAAAATGTTCACACAACATCTAAACCTGTTGCATAAATGGAATATGCAGTGGTTCAGTGTGTGATAATGCATTATCAGCACTCGTGAGGTTACTTGAGGTCACTGGAAACTGTACAAGATAAATGCATTATCACTAAGGCTGTAAGAAATTCATGGCAAAAATCACCATTTTTCACGGCATCCGCATGGCAAAAAATACCGCTTTTCACGGTAAAAATGCAACTCGGCAAACTGTCTTAACTCACTGACATCTCATACAGAACTATTCAGTGCTCTGTGGATGGCACATCTGTATCAGCATTATAATTACGAGTTGCTCCTGCCCAGGCTGCTCCCACTGTTATCACTGTTGCCTTACCCAAGGAAATACATCCACTTTTTTGTTAGCTTTGAGAGGCGAGGTGAGGTCTGGGTCAGGACTGTCGGGGGGGGTGAGTGGGTTGACAGCCATCGTGACTTCCAGCAAGCTCAGGCAAGATAATCCAAAGTTATGGACAGGCAACCTGGCAGGATCCTCATGTCTGGCAGGTAAGAGCAGCAAGGAGGAGAAATGTATGCATGCTGGGGGGTGTGGAAGGTTCTCCGAGACACAAATTTTCTTAATGGAAGCAAGCGCTTATGAGGTTACTTGGAACAGTCAATCAAATTCATGGTAAAACGAATAAATTAGTCAATTTCATGGTACCGCTTGAAAATCACGGAGATCGTGAAATCCGTGCTTGCCGTGATTTTCTTACAACCTTAATTATCACACACTGAACTGCTGCATATCCCATATTTTTACAATGGGGGTGAGAGTTATTCCAGTGCAATAAATTGCGATAGTTTCACTGCGGTGAGATATATGCTCACTGCATTGAGATAAATGCTGATGACATAATCGGAGTGAGAGATATTCTCCTCATGTCATCACTCACTCACTCAAGCTAGCATTCCAAATGAAAGTGCTTCAAAAAATCAGTTTCTGTCTCACTGAAGCCTGCAAATCACTCAGTTAGCATTGCAAAACACTTACCTGTGTCCCAAAGTTTCCAACACTCCTAGGCCATTTATGTGCTAATCTCAGCATAAAATCAACCTGAATTCAAATGAAACTCATTTACAAAGCAGTTTCATTCCAACTGCAGGCTGCAACTAACACAATTAGCACAGCCAAACACAATCACCTGTGTTCCACAGTGCTTCTAACAATCCCAGCCCATTCAGAAACACTCCCACACTCTCAGACTACAGACAAACACTGCTTTCAGTGTAGTCTAGATCTTAGAATAATGAGTTCTGAACAAGCTTGATACGGTCAACAGACCAGACCTGGGTTTGATTCTCACAGCCTCCACTTGCACACTGTGTAAATCTGAACAAATCACTTAACTTCCCAATACTCCTAAAAAATTCACCTCCCTACCAAAACTTAGTTACTAAAGACTAAAACTCACAAAAAAAAAGCACATAGATACAGGGAAAAAAGGCACAGCAAAACATGACACTTAATACGCTCTCACCCCATTTGTATAAATAGCACACATGATGTACAGATTGTGAGATATGGGAAATATTCTCAATCCTGCAGAGTAGAGTGAGCTGTGCATTCTCACGCATGCCTTCGGCACTCATGAGAATACAGAGCTCACTCTGCAGGACTGAGAATATTTCCCATATCTCACTCCTGCCCATCATGTATCTACTATATATATATATATATATATATATATATAGTGGTATGGTAGTGCCACTATAATTAGGGTTGAGTACCCATTTAAGGTTAAAGTGTGAAAATTGGCATCTTAATAACTGTGCCACTGCAAGACAGATTTGCTTGAAATTTAGCATGCACAGAACAGTACTATAGAGCTCTGGATCTGCCAAGTTTCGTAATGTCAGATATATAGTTGCAGAGCTACATAGTGCTGTAGAATGTCATATTTACACTTTTTTGCGCATTCTTTGCTCCTACAGGTTGCACATTCTGCACAACCAGTCCAAAACCTTTGGAGAACATGCAGCCAGGGTTCCCGGTGTGGCTTTCAAAGATTTCATGAAAAAATATTAGACAGTTCAAAAGTTATTCAAAAAACAAATTTCCCATTATAGTCAAAGGGAAAAGTTAACAAAAAGTTTGACAGTGTCACAAATGCAGTTTTTAGTATTGCAAATGACCCCTGTAGTGTCACAAATCTGCCATTTTGTTTTCAGTTGGTGGTCACAGAAATGCTTGGCATTTAAATTTAGGACCCTCTAGGGACACAATTCGTTTTGTGTTCACCTAGTCGAGCCCTGAGGATGCTAGCCATGTCTTTTTTGGGGGGTTAAAATCCCCAGAAATATGTTTTTCAAATTTTTGTAAACTGTACTTTTTACAAAGTAGTGTCGCACATTTGACACTTTTGTGCTTCTTTTGTGAAAGTGTCGCAAATCATATCACTACATTGCGACGCTATGGGCAAAAGATTAGGAATTCTTTGCCACCTTGTTGCAATAGAATGGTTTGGTGTTTTGGGTGGACATTTGGAAGGAAGAAAGCCAAGATCCCGCAGATGTGCCTTTTGGTGGTTTGGTGGCAAAATATTAGAGGGCTGCAAAGTTACGGTACTCCAAAGTTGACGATTTCTCCCATAGGCAAACATTACAGCATCCGCTGCATCTTTCAGAGCCCATATCTTGGAAATGCTTCAAGATACGGACTTTTCATCAGAAACTAGCCAGGACAGTCATAAATTATATGTCATAAATAAAATGACATTTTAATTTTTTTTCTATGTCTTACGGTTCCTGAGATATAAGCAATTTAGTATTCCAAGTGTTCATTTTCTGCTCCAAGGCCCATTATTATGCACACATTCTTCATATTCACTGTGTTTCTCTATGCAGCTTTTGGGGAAAAAAAGGGTGTGTGTTTTTGTTACTGTTACAGTTGGCATTTTCACTTGTGTTTCTGAACTGTTTGTGTTACCATTCATGTCTACGCCACAGTGTGCGTTACCCTCTGCATTTTCATTTGTGCTTGCTTTTTCATTACTGTTAACATTTGCATTTCCATTATTGTTTTTGTTTGCATTTCCTTTTGCATTTGCGTTTCTGTTTCCTTTGCCATCATCATTGCTGTTACTGTAGGTGTTTGCATTTCCAATTGCATTACCGTGACCATGCATGTTATGATTTGCATTTCCATAAGCACTTGTGTTTGTGTTTCTGTTTTCATTAATGTTTGCACTTGCATTTCTATTACTGTTTGCGTTATTGTTTACCTTTGCATCACCATGTGCGTTGCCATTTGCGTTTGCATTTGTGTTACCGTTACTTCACTATTTATAGTGCACATTCTCAAAAAGAAGGGAAATTCATGGCAAAAAAACTCCATTTAATGCATCAGTTAGGGTTGTTCCACGGCGACAAAAGCGAGGAAATTCGATGTTAGAGTTCTCACCACCTTACACCCTACCCCTACCCTGCCCCCACCAACAGGCATCAGGGTGTGCATTGGGGTCGTCGGTCCAAACTCTCACCCCATTCTCCTATGCTGCACCACCTCAGCTTCTTTACACATGGGATGGGGTGAGGAGTTAGCACTGATGACTAGCACTACCAAGTCTGTTGAATGAGCGGAGAATGGAATAAGAGGTGGAACTCTATCATATATATATATATATATATATATATATTATAGTGGCACAGTAGTGCCACTATAGTTAGGGGTTGAGTACCCCACTTACGGTTAAAGTGTGACATTTTGCAGCTTAATAACTTTGCCATTGTATGACAGATTTACCTGAAATTTGGCAGACATTGAATGATACCATAGGTCTCTGGATCTGCCAAGTTTCGTAATGGTCAGATATACAGTTGCAGAGCTATAAAGTGCAAAAGAAAGTCACATTTATGCTTCTTTGTGCATTCTTTGCTCATGCCTACAGGTCGTACAGTTTGTGTGACCAGTTCAAAACCTTCAGGGAACATGCAGCCAGGGTCCCTGATGTGCCTGTCAAAGATTTCTTGAAAATATATGAAACGGTTCAAAAGTTATTCAAAAAATAAGTTTCCCATTATAGTCAAAGGGAAAAGTGTACAAAAGTTTGCAAATGCAGCTTTTAGTGTCGCAAATTACCCCTGTAGTGTCATGAGTCAGCTATTTTTATCAGTTACTGGTCACAGAAATGCTTGGCATTTAAACTTGGGACCCTTTAGGGATACAATTATTTTTGTGTTCACCTAGTTGAGCCCTGAGGATGCTAGCCATGTCTTTTTTGGGGGGTTAAACACCCCAGAAATATGTTTTTCAAATTTTTGTGAACTGTAGTGTTGCAAAGTAATGTCGAACTAGCGACACTTTTGTGATTTTCTTTTGAAAGTGTCATGATTTGTGACACTACTTTGCGACACTGTGCCCAAAATAACAGGAATTCTTTGTCACCCTGCTGCAAAACAATGGTTTGGTCTATTGTGCTGAAATTTTGAGAGAAGAAAGCCAACATCCCACAGATGTGCCTTTTGGAGGTTTGGTGAAAAAATATTAGAGGGCTGCAAAGTTACTATACTCTGAAGTTGACAATTTTACCCATAGGATAACATTACAGTGTCTGCCATGCTTTTCAGGGCACGTATCTCAGAAACGCTTCGAGATACGGACTTTTCATTGGAAAAATGCAAACCAGGAAAGTCACAAAATATCTGAAATTTACCTTTTTTTTCCTACGATGTACAGTTCCTGAAATATAAGCAGTTTAGTATTCCAAGCATTCATTTTCTGCTCGGAGGGCTATTACCTGTATTATCCATATATTCTTTCTATTCACTGCGCTTCTGAATGTAGCTTTCTGAGGAAAAAAGTGTATGCTTTTCTGTTACTGTTACACTTTGCATTTCCACTTGCGTTTCCATTACTTTTTGCTTTAGCGTTATCATTGACATCACCATGTGCATTACTCTTTGCGTTTGCACTTGCATTTGCTTTACTGTTACCATTTGTGTTTCCATTACTGTTTTTGTTTGCATTTCATTTTATGTCACTGTGTGCATTACTATTTGCATTTCTGTATGCACTTCTGTTTGCAATTTTAGTATTCCAAGTGTTCATTTTCTGCTCCAAGGGGCATTATAACGCATACAGTCATTGCATTCAGTCAGCCAGGCAATACCCCCCTTCCAGACGAGTTTCTGGATCCTGAGTGCAGAGTCACAATGAAACTAAGGTGATGGCCATCATCAGTATATGTTTCTGATACCAGATGCATACAAGTTAGGACACTGAGTAGCTGAACAGCCTCAGTCAGGCAATGCCCCCACCGACCAGGTACTGGAACCTGAGTGCAGAGCCACAGCCAAACTAAGGCCATGGACATCATTGGTATATGTCTCTGATATCAGCTGGACAATAGTTCAGACACTGAGGTGTTGCACGGCCTCAGTCAGGCAATGCCCACCCCACCCAGACCAGGTACTGGATCCTCAATGCAGAACCACAGCCAAACTAAGGCCATGGACATAATCTGTATACCTCCATGATATCAGCTGCACACTAGTTAGGACACTGAGTAATTGCATGGCCTCAGCCAGGAAATGCCCACCCCCCATTCAGACCAGATACTGGATCCAGCATGCAGAGCCACAGCCTAAGTAAGGCCATGGACATCATTGGTATATGTCTCTGATTATAACTACACACTAGTTCATACACTGAGAAGTTGCATGGCCTTAGTCAGGCATTGCCCACCCCCAAGAGCAGGCACTGGATACTGAGTGCAGAGACACAACTAAGGCAAAGGACATCAACGGTATACCTGTCTGATGCCAGCTGCACACTAGTTAGGACACTGAGTAGTTGTACGGCCTCAGCCCGGCAGTGCCCCCCACAAATAAGTTGCTGTATCCTGAGTGCAGAGCCACAACCAAACTTAGTCGATGGACAACAGCAGTATACATCTTTGATACAAGCTGCACACAGTTAGGATACTGAGTAGTTGCACAGCCTTAGCCAAGCAATGCTCCCCCTCCCCACCTAGACCAGGTACTGGATCCTCAGTGCAGAGTCACAGCCCAAGTAAGGGCATGGACATCATTGGTGTACCTCTCTGATGCCAACTGCAGACAAGTTAGGACACTGAGTAGTTGAACAGACTCAGTCAGGCAATGCCCCCCCAACTCAGAGCAGGTGCTGGATACAGAGTGGAGAGCCACAGCCAAAGTAAGAACATGGACATCATTGGTATATGTCTCTGATACCAGCTGCACACTAGTTCAGACACTGAGGAGTTGCATGTCCTCAGCCAGGCAATGACCATACCCCCCACCCCAGACCAGTTATTAAATCCAGAGTATAAAGACAGAGCCCAACAAAGGCAATGTACTGTACATCATTGGAATACCTGTCTGATGCCAGCTGCACACTAGTTAGCACACTGAGTAGTTGAACGGCCTCAGCCCAGAATTCCCCCCTACCTCAGATGAGTTGCTGGATCCTGAGTGCACAGACACAACCAAACTGAGGTGATGGACATCATCAGTATACATCTGTGATACCAGCTGCACACAAGTTAGGACACTGAGTAGTTGCACGGCCTCAGCCAGGCAATGCCCCCTGACCAAATAATGGATCCTGAGTGCAGAGCCACAGCCAAACTAAGGCCATGAACATCATCGGTATACCTCCCTGATACCAGATGCACACTAGCTAGGACACTGAGTAGTTGCATGGCTTCAGTCAGTCAATGCCCCCACACCCTTAGACCAGGTGCTAGATCCTGCGTGCACAGCCACAGCCAAACTAAGGCCATGGACCTCATCAGTATATGTCTCTGATACCAGCTGCACACTAGGTCATATGCTGAGGAGTTGCATGGCCTCAGTCAGGCAATGCCCCCCTTCCCACCCACACCAGATACTGGATCCTCAGTGCACAGCCAAAACCCAAGTAAGGGCATGAACATAATTGGAGTAGCTCTCTGATGCCAGCTGCAGACAAGTTAGGACACTGAGTAGTTGCATGGTCTTGGCCAGGCAATACGCCCCCCAGACCAGGTGCTGGATCGAGAGTGCAGAGCTGCTGTTAAAGTTAGGTCATGGAAATCATCGGTATATGTCTCTGATAACAGCTGCACACTAGTTCGAACACTGAGAAGTTGCATGTCCTCAGCCATGCAATGCCCATCACCCCAGAGTCGGTACTGGATCCTGAGTGCAGAGACATAGCCAACTAAGGCAATGGACATCATCGGTATATCTGTCTGATGCCAGCTGCGCACTAGTTAGGACACAGAGTAGTTGTAAAGCCTCAGCCTGGCAATGCCCCCCCATTCAAATGAGTTGCTGGATCCTGAGTACAGAGTCATGAACAAACTGAGGTGATGGACATCATTGGTATATGTCTGTGATACCAGCTGCATGCAAGTTAGGACACTAAGTAGTTGCACATCCTCAGCCAGGCAAAGCCCCCCCAGACCAGGTACTGGATCCTGAGTGCAGAGGCACAGCCAAACTAAGGCCATGGACATCATCGGTATACCTCCCTGTTCCAGTTGCACACTAGTTTGGACACTAAGTAGTTGCACGGCTTCAACCAGGCAATGGTCCCCACCACCTCAGACCAGGTGCTGCATCCTGAGAGCACAGACATAGCCAAACTAAGGTCACAGACATCATCAGTGTATGTCTCTGATAACAGCTGCACACTGGTACAGACACTGAGTAGTTGCACAGCCTCAGTCAGGCAATGCTCCCCTTCCCCACCCAGGCCAGGTACTGGATCCTCAGTGCAGAGCCACAGCCCAAGTAAATGCATGGACATTATTGGTGTACCTCTCTGATGCCAGCTGCAGACAAGTTTGGACACTGAATAGTTGCACAGACTCAGCCAGGCAATGCCCTCCAACTCAGAGCAGGTACTGGATCCAGAGTGGATAGCCACAGCCAAAGTAAGGCCATGGACATCATTGGAATATGTCTCTGATAACAGCTGCACACTAGTTCAGACACTGAGGATTTACATGTTCTCAGCCAGGCAATGACCACACCCCCACCCCAGACCAGGTACTAGATCCTGAGTGCAGAGACAGAGCCCAACAAAGGCAATGTACATCATTAGTATACCTGTCTGACGCCAGCTGCACACTAGTTAGGATACTGAGTAGTTGTATGGCCTCAGTCCGAAAATCCCCCCCTCCTCAGATGAGTTGCTGGATCCTGAGTGCCAAGACACAACTAAACTGAGGTGCTGGACATCATCAGCATACATCTGTGATACCAGCTGCACACAAGTTAGGACACTGAGAAGTTGCATGGCTTCAGCCAGGCAATGACCCCCAAGCAAGTACTGGATCCTGAGTGCAGAGCCACAGCCAAACTAAGGCTATGGACATCATCAGTATACCTCCCTGATACCAGCTGCACACTAGTTAGGACACTGAGTAGTTGCACGGCTTAAGCCAGGCAATGCCACCTCCCCCCACAGTCTAGGTGCTAGATCCTCAGTGCACAGCCACAGGCAAACTAAGGCCATGGACATCATCAGTATATGTCTTGATACCAGCTGCACACTAGTTCATACACTGAGGAGTTGCACAGCCCCAGTCAGGCAATGCCACCCTCCCCACCCAGACTAGGTACTGGATCCTCAATACAGAGCCACAGCCCAAGTAAGGGCATGGGCATCATTGGTGTACCTCTCTGATGCCAGCTGTAGACAAGTTAGGACACTAAGTAGTTGCACAGCCTCAGCCAGGCAATGCCCCCCCCCAGAGCAGGCACTGGATCCTCATTGGAGAGCCACAGCCAAAGTAAGGCCATTGACATCATCGGTATGTGTCTCTGTTAACAGCTGCACACAGTTCAGACACTGAGGAGTTGCATGTCTTCAGCCAAGCAATGCCCACACCCACCTCCAGAACAGGTACTGGATCCTGAGTGCAGGGACAGAGCCCAACTAAGGCAATGGTCATCATTGGTATACCTGTCTGATGTCAGCTGCACACTAGTTAGGGCACTGAGTAGTTGTTCATCCTCAGCCCAGCAATGCCCCCCTCAGACCAGGTGCTGGATCCTGAGTGCAGAGCCACAACCAAACTGAGACAATGGACATCATCGGTATATGTCTGTGATACCAGCTGCACACTAGTTAGGATACTGAGTAGTTGCACGACCTCAGTCAGGCAATGCCCCCCCCAGACCAGGTACTGGATCCAGAGTGCAGAGCTGCTGCCAAAGTAAGGCCATGGACATGATCAGTATATGTCTCTGATAACAGCTGCACACTAGTTCGGACACTGAGGAGTTGCATGTCTTTAGCCAGGCAATAGTTTGGACACTGAGGAGTTGCATGTCTTTAGCCAGGCAATGACCACCCCCCCAGAGCTGGTACTGGATCCTGAGTGCAGAGACAGAGCCAACTAAGACCAATGGACATCATCGGTATACCTGTCTGATGCCAGCTGTGCACTAGTTAGGACACAGAGTAGTTGTAAGGCCTCAGCCTGTCAATGCCCCCCCACACAGATGAGTTGCTGGATCCTGAGTGCAAGTCATGAACAAACTGAGGTGATGGACATCATCAGTATATGTCTGTGATACCAGCTGCACACAAGTTAGGACACTAAGTAGTTGCATGTCCTCAGCCAGGCAATGCCCCCCCAGACCAGGTACTGGATCCTGAGCGCAGATCCACAGCTAAACTAAGGCCATGGACATCATCTGTATACCTCCCTGATATCAGCTGCACACTAGTTAGGACACTGGGCAATTGCACAACTTTGGCCAGGCAATGGCCCCCCACTAAGACCAGATACTGGATCCAGTGTGCAAAGCCACAGCCAAAGTAAGGCCATGGACATCATTGGTATATGTCTCTGATAATTGCTGCACACTAGCTCATACACTGAGATGTTGCATGGCCTAAGTCATGCATCGACCCCCCCCGAGCAGGTACTGGATTCTGAGTGCAGAGAGACAGAGCCAAATGAGGTAAAGGACATCATCGGTATACCTGTCTGATGTCAGCTGCACATTAGTTAGGACACTGAGTAGTTGTATGGCCTCATCCTGGCAATGCCCTCCTCAAATGAGTTGCTGGATCCAGAGTGCAGAGCCACAACCAAACTTAGTCGATGGACATCATCAGTATACATCTGTGATACCAGCTGCACACAAGTTAGGATACTGAGTAGTTGCACAGTTTTAGCCAGGAAATGCTCTCCACAGACCAGGTACAAGATCCTGAGTGCAGAGCCACAGCCAAACTAAGGCCATGGTCATCATCAGTAAACCTCCCTTATTCCAGCTGCACACTACTTAGGACACTAAGTAATTGCACGGCTTCAACCAGGCAATGCCCCCACCCCCTCAGACCAGATGCTGGATCCTCAGTGCACAGCCACAGCCAAACTAAGGTCATGGACATCATCAGTATATGTCTCTGATAACAGCTGCATACTAGTTCAGACACTGAGTAGTTGCACGGCCTCAGTCAGGCAATGCCCCCCCCCCCTCTCCACTCAGGCCAGGTACTGGATCCTTAGTGCAGAGCCACAGCCCAAGTAAATGCATGGACATTACTTACTTGGTATTTCTTGGTATGAAAGAACAGCAGAAGGCCAGAGCCAATCGAGACCATTCCCCACACTATGTGGGACATTATTTATCTACTATCCCTCAACCAAACATCTAATTTGTTTTTAAAGACAGTGGCACTAGTTGCCACTACCAGTTCTTGTGGCAAGGTGTTCCATACAATGGATGCTCTTATTGGAAAAAAGTTTCCCCTTTTGCTGGTTTTATAAGTTTTTACTTCAAGCTGTTTATTATGCAGTCTTGGAACATGATTCCTTTTGGAGAGTGTTAGACTACATTTTTCCATTAGATCTGGTGAATTTATTAAATTAAAAACCATAAGCATATCACCATTTTAATCTTCTAGTCTGAAGAGAGAAGAGACCAGTAGCTTTTAATCTCTTCTGATAATACAAGTTTGTTAATCTTGGAATCATTCTAGTTACTCTCCTTTGAACCTATTCAAGAATTACTATGTCTTTTTTTTTGGTTTGGATTCCAGAAAGGGGAGCCATAGTCTAGATACGGTCTACTGTATGCCCTATACAATGGAATAAGGCATTGTTCAGTGCGATTAACAAAAGTGCGTTTTATTTGCCTCAAAAGTCTGTTGGTCATGCAAGCAGTTCTAACACAATGATCATTTGATGTAAGTTTGTTATTAACATATCCCTAAATCTTTTTCACAATTTGATGAGTGAAATGGTAGTTTGTTTATATAATATATCGTTTCTGGATTATTTACATCTAAATGCACTACTAAGCATTTGTCTTGATTAAACTGCATATGATTTTCATTTGCCCAAAGTGTCAATTTTTCCAAATCCTTCTTTAATGCAGAAATATTTTCTTGATTATTAACCTTGCCTCCCAATTTAGTATCATCTGCAAATTTAACTATGAAGTTATTTGGCCTTGTTTGTAAATCACTGATAAAGAGATTAAACAATGTTGGTCCAAAGACCGACTCCTGTGGTACACCACTTGTCACACTACCCGAATCAGACAAGATATCATTAATTCTGACTCTCTGAGAATGATTTGTCAACCAGTTTAAAGTCCAGTTGACAATATCAGGTGACAAACCTAAATTGTGCATTTTAGTAATTAGTTTTTCATGTGAGACTTTATTGAAAGTTCTACTAAAGTCCAAAAGAATTACATCAGTAGGGATACCCACATCTAGTAGAGTACTTATATTATTGTAAAAATATATCATATTGGTGGTGCAAGAATACTTGGGAGTAAACCCATGCTGATTTGAATCATAAATTCCTAATTTTTTACAATCTTGATCTATTAGAGACTTCATTACTCGTTCCATTAATTTACCAGCCACTGATGTCTGTCTAATTGGATGATAATTTTGCACAGCACATCTATTGCCTTATTTAAATATGGGTGTAACTATTGCTGAACACCAATCATTTGGTACAATGCTTTCTTGTAAGGATTTGTTGAAGATAATTGACAAAGGTATAGAAATATTTATAGAGGTTTCGATCAGAAACAATGGATGAATACCATCTGGGCCTGGACTAGTATTTTTTTTTAGTTTTTTGATAGCCTGTATAATGTCAGTTGGATAGAACCTATGATAATCTACGTGGTGAACTTTAAATGTACTAATGGGTGATTTTTGAAAGAAGACAGAACAAAAGTACTTATTAAAGAGATTTAAGGTTTTTATATCAGATAGAAAAGAACCATTGGTTATAATGGGACCAATACATAGAACATAAAAACATAGAAGTTGACGGCAGATAAGGACCGCAAGGCCCATCCAGTCTGCCCATTTTTTTTTCTACCTTATAAATGTGCCATCGGCCTTTGCTCTGTCAGTGACCTATCTATTCATAGTCATTTGTATTGCTCCCTTATGCCTATCCCATGCCTGTTTGAAGCCCTGCACTGTATTCATAGCCACCACTTCTTGTGGTAAGCCATTCCATGCATCTACCACCCTTTCTGTGAAAAAATTTCCTCACATTCCCCTTAATCGGCCTCCTCTAATCTCATGCTGTGTCCTCTTGTCCTGCTATTTTCTTATATTTAAACATGTTAGACTCTTTCACCTTGTTTATGCCCTTAAGGTGTTTAAATGTCTTGATCATATCACCTCTCTCCTCCTTTGCTCAAGGGTATACATATTGAGCTCCATTAATCTGTCCTCATATGTCTTCTGATGCAGTCTCTGCACCATTTTGGTTGCCCTCTCTGAACTGCCTCAATTTGGTTAATGTCCTTGTGAAGGTGTGGCCTCCAATACTGCACGCAGTACTCCAGATGGAGCCTAACCAATGTCTTGTACAGAGGGATTATTACCTTCCTCCTATGACTTGTGATACCCCTACAAATACACCCTAACACCCCCCTAGCCTTACCTACTGCTTTAGAAGTCTGCTTGGATGATTTTAGGTCATCAGTGATGATGATGCCCAAGTCTCTTTCTTCCTTGTGACTGCTAGCAACTCCTCCCAGCCTATAAGTGGCTTCAGGGTTTCTCTCCCTATGTGCATGATTTTGCACTTCTTTGCATTAAATCCAGTTGCCACTCTTCTGACCATTTTGCTAGTTTATCCAGATCTCTTCTCATTCTGCCCACCCCATCTGGATCATCTACTCTGTTGCAGATCTTGGTGTCATCTGCAAACAGACAAGCCTTACCCTCTAGTCCATCTGCGAGGTCACTAATGAAGATGTTGAATAGGACTGGCCCCAGGACTGATCCCTGAGGTACCCCACTTGTGACTTGCATCTCTTCTGACTGTATACCATTTACCACCACTCTCTGTTTTCTGCCAGTCAACCAGTTCAATAGTCCTTGATATACCTTTTTTACTATTTATATAGGAGAAAAGAGATTTGTGACAGTTTTTTGTGTGAGCTAGTTTAAATTCCAGCTTATTTTTTGCCAATTTAATAGAATTTTTTAAGTTTTTCACAGATAGTCTGTATTTAAGTAATAGAGTAGTTTTAAATGGAACAGAACTATTCTTAAGTTTCCTAAAAAGTTTTATTTTTATTTTACTCTGATTTTTAATTGTCTTGTTAAGACAAGGGGGAATTTTCCCTTTATGAATAAATTTCCTCTTAGATGGAATAAAGGTATTTTCCAAATAATGTACAATGTTTTTAAAAGTGCCCCAAGCTCGTTGTGTTGTACAATTACGAAGATTAGATTCCCAGTTTATGTTTTGTAAGTATTCATTAATTTTAGAAAAAAATGCTTTATTATAATTTTTTGTACAGTATAACTTCATTTGTGTAGTTTTAAACTGTTAAATTTCAAAAAGAATAGATGAATGATCACTGGTCCCAAGTGGATCCCAAATTTGTAAATTGCTAATTTGTTGCTCTATGTTAGTAAATAATAGATCCAAAATATTAGGACCTCGAGTGGGTTCAGTAAGAAGTTGTTGTAATCCAGTACTAACTACCACGTCTATTAGCCCTTTCTCGGCATAGGACTGTCCTGAGAATGAGTCCCAGTTAATATGAGGGAGGTTAAAGTCACCAAATATTACAGTATCTTGTGATTCTGAAAAATGTGTAATTTCTTTAAACATATCAGTTGTGTAATCTGAATTTGTAGATGGAGGTCAAATAGATGTTACCAATAATTATATAGAACTGCTCCTTCAATAAGATTTTAACCCATATACTTTCCAAAGGAAAGGGAGAACACACTTCAAAAGAAGGAATATCATTTCTTTTGTACATACAAACTTCACCGCCTTGCTTATCTAATCTGTTTTTATGATATAACTTATGACCTGGAATTTCTCTGGACCTAATTGAGGATGTGTCCCACCAAGTTTCAGTTACTCCCACCACACCTATATTTAAAGTTTTACATTTGGCTTTGAGTTCTGCTAATTTGAGTTGGTTTAAAGATCTTGCATTCAAACCTAGAAATTTACATTTAGTTGTAATAATAGTTTGGTAAGTATTCGAAGACTTGGGAATAGACCCATTCTCCCACCTTGTTTTTTTAGTTTAAACAATGATTTATGATTTTAGTGATACTTTTCCCCATAAGTGTACTACCTCTAAGACTGAGATGTAAACCAACCCAGCAAAACAAGGAAGAACAATCTGAAAATGATTCCCAGTGGGAAATGCAGGGTATATCCTGCTTAAAACACCACTTTCTCAGTCATTCATTTAGGGCTTTGATTTTCTGCATCATGGTAGATGTTGCTCTTGGGACAGGAAGAATTTCATATATACATACACAGCATCCCCTATCAAGTAACAGGTTACATAACACCACATAGTCCTGTTGTAACTAATTAAATGGGGTGTTGTTTATATCATTAACACCGGCATGTATGATAACCAGTGGATTTTCCCGTACATTTTGTAAAATTTTAGGCATCATGAAGGTAATGTCAGCTACCCTGGCCCCACGGAAGCTAGAACAACTGCGGTTGCTCATTGGTGTACCTCTCTGATGCTAGCCGCAGACAAGTTAGGACACTGAATAGTTGCACAGACTCAGCCAGGCAATGCCCCCCCCCCACTCAGAGCAGGTACTGGATCCAGAGTGGAGAGCCACAGCCAAAGTAAGGCCATGGACATCATCGGTATATGTCTCTAATAAAAGCTGCACACTAGTTCGGACACTGAGGAGCTGCATGTCCTCAGCCAGGCAATGAACACACCCCAACCCTAGACCAGGTACTAGATCCTCAGTGCAGAGACAGAGCCCAACAAAGGCAATGTACATCATTGGTATACCTGTATGATGCCAGCTGCACACTAGTTAGGACACTGAGTAGTCGTATGGCCTCAGCCCGGAATTCCCCCCCACCTCAGATGAGTTGCTGGATCCTGAGTGCAGAGACACAACCAAACTGAGGAGATGGACATCATCAGTATACATCTGTGATACCGGCTGCACACAAGTTAGGACACTGAGTAGTTGCACGGTCTCAGACAGGCAATGCCCCCGACCAAGTACTGCATCCTGAGTGCAGAGCCAGAGCCAAGCTAAGGCCATGGACTTCGTCAGTATACCTCCCTGATATCAGCTGCACACTAGTTAGGACACTGAGTCATTGCATGTCTTCAGCCAGGCAATGCCCCCACCCCCTCAGACTAGGTGCTAGATTTTGAGTGCACAGCCACAGTCAAACTAAGGCCATGGACATCATCAATATATGTCTCTGATGCCAGCTGCACACTAGTTCATACACAGAGGAGTTGCATGGCCTCAGTCGGGCAATGCCCCACTCCCCACCCACACCAGGTACTGGATCCTCAGTGCAGAGCCACAGCAGAAGAAAGGGCATGGACATCATTGGTGTAGCTCTCTGATGCCAGCGCAGACAAGTTAGGACACTGAGTAGTTGCATGGCCTTGGCCAGGCAATACCCACCCCAGAAAAGGTGCTGGATCCAGAGTGCAGAGCTGCTGCTAAAGAAAGGCCATGGACATCATCTGTATATGTGTCTGATAACAGCTGCACACTAGTTTGGACACTGAGGAGTTGCATGTCTTCAGCCATGCAATACCCACCCACCCCAGAGCCGGTACTGGATCCTGAGTACAGAGAAAGAGCCAACTAAGGCAATGGACATCATCGGTATACCTATCTGATGCCAGCTGCACACTAGTTAGGGCACAGAGTAGTTGTAGGGCCTCAGCCTGGCAATGCACCCCTGCCACTCAGATGAGTTGCTGGATCCTGCATGCAGAGTCATGAACAAACTGAGGTGATGGACATCATCAGTATATGTCTGTGATACCAGCTGCACATAAGTTAGGACACTAAGTAGTTGCACGTCCTCAGCCAGGCAATGCCCCCCCCAAGACCAGGTACTGGATACTGAGTGAAGAGCCACAGCCAAACTAAGGCCACAGACATCATCTGTATACCTCCCTGATATCAGCTGCACACTAGTTAGGATGCTGAGTAATTGCACAGCCTTGGCCAATCAATGCCCCCCCACTCAAACCAGATACTGGATCCAGCTTGCAGAGCCACAGCCAAAGTAAGGCCATGGACATCATTAGTATATGTGTCTGATAACAGCTGCACACTAGTTCATACACTGAGAAGTTGCACGGCCTCAGTCAGGCATTGCCCACCTCCCAAGAGCAGGTACTGGATCCTGAGTGCAGAGTCAGAGCCAACTAAGGCAAAGGACATCATCAGTATTTATTTATTTATTTAAACAGCAGTTTGGAAAACCTTTGAGCCATAGGCTCATTTACAAAGGTACCTTGTCACAGTAAGACAAACGAAACTGCATAGTATAACAGTACAACACAGTATAATAGTAACTTAAGACATAGATACAAACAAGCTGGTACAGGTAGGATTGATGCAAACAATACCAGAGTTATGTTGTCCTTAGCAGCCTAGTAGTAAGCTTTGTCATAAGTATTGAGTGCGGCTTTGACTAGTGGCAGTTACAGCTTCGGGTGTTAATAAGGTGGTTTACGTAAGGAAGTTTTGAAGCATGGTATAGTTGGAGCTTCAGAGATGGAGGGGGCAGTGTGTTGAACCAGGAGGGAGCCCTAAAGCTGAAGGCTCTTTGGCCGTGAGAGGTCCTAGCTCTAGGGATAACAAGAGAGGTTTTCTCAGAGGTCCAAGTATGAACTAGTGGGACAGAGCGGTGTATGGTAGTGGTCAGTCCTGGTGGGGATAGCCCAAGGAGGGTCTTTTTTGTAAGGGTACAGGTCAGATATTTGAGGCACTCATCAAGATCAAATACCAGTGCTTTTAGCGTACAGCAGACAGGTGTGTGTTAGCCTAGGTGCCCCACAGTAATAACCTGCAGGCCTTATTCTGAGAAACGACTTTTATGGAGGCGGTTTGATCAGCAGCACCATACACCGCAGTCCATGTCCACTAGGGACAGGATAGAGGAGGTGACTCATGATTTGAAAGAGCTTCCGGGGAGGCAGTGTTTATACCAATGTAAGATGCCCAATGGATATTAGTGGCAGTGGCTAGGCAGCGATGTGTCCATGGAAGGAGAGGGAGGGGTCAAAATGGATCCCTAGATATTTATAGGAGCAAACTTGTTCGAGTGTGAAAGAGGACCCAGAGTGAATGAGGAGATTAAAGTTGCAGGACTTGTTTTGAGTAACTGTATGAGTGAAGAACATGGTTTTTGCTTTTTTAAGATTTATCACCAATCTATGTTCCTTGAACCAGCCCTCGGCTTCGGCGAAGGACTTCTGCAGCGAGTCCTGGAGGGCAATAGGGTTACGACTTGAGGCAAAGATGACTGCATCATCAGCGTGACAATAGAATGTTCCCGAGCAAGAGCGTGGAATGGTGCTAAGGTAAGGGAGAATATGGGGCCCAGAATGGAGCCTGGGAACCACAGAAAAAGATAGAACAGATGTCTGAGTGAGGTCCCATTAATTTTGCACGCTGTGAGCAGTCAGACAGATAACTGGTGCACCAGGAGATAGCCCAGCAGCAAAACCAGAGAGACTAAGGGCATCATGAGGGGGTGGGAGATAGTAAGTGAAAGCTTTAGAGATCAATGAAGCCTGCACCAGCCAGAGAACCAGTGTCTAAGGAGGAGTGGAGAAAGTTGGGAGAACTCTAGGAGGACTGTGTTGGTACTGTGGCTCTTTCGGAAGCCATGCTGCTCATGGACATAGGACATTGTGGGTGGAGAGGTAGTCAGAGATTTGAGAGGCCACCACTTTTCCAAAGCCTTGGAGAGAGGGGAGGAGAATGGAGATTGTCCGATAGTTTCCGCCATCAGTCCTATCACCACCATTAAAGATAGGGGTGACAGTGGCGACTTTCAGAGCAGTTGGAACCTTCCCCAGGCAAAGAGAGTGGTTGATGAGGCACGTGATCGGGGTAAGGACTGTGTCTAAGACCAGCCGTTGGATACAAGGATCCAGGGTGTCACTGCCTGTACTATTACTCTTGAGGGTAGTGACAAGGTGCAGCCTAAGTTCTTGGGCAGAAACACGGCAGAGGAGAAAATAAGGGTGAGAAAGATTTATGGCAGGTGCTGGGGGAGGAGAGTCAAAAAAATTGGTAGGGAGGATAGGGCTAAGGTCAGTGAATGAGGTGTTGAGGTGGTTGGCTATGAGGGCTGGCTCTGAGGAGATCACGCCATTAATGTTGATCTGGGTGGTGGGGGTACTCCCATTTAACTGATTTTAATGTTATCCTATAGGTTCTGGGGTTCCTCATGATGCAGTGAGTGAGGACCGATAGTGCTCAGACTTGGCCTTTCTGATGGGCCCGAGTGCACTTGTTTCGGCGACAGCATATAACTGCCTGTCACTGGCTGGCCAGTCTCAATGGCGCGGTATAGGTTGTCCCTATGTTTGAGTGAACAAAGGGGGTTGTCGGGGCATTCTGGCTTTTTAGAGCGGCGGGTCAACATTGGGGCAAAGAATGCCAGACATTATTAAAAGTCTGGTATAAAGAGGCTGGTCGATGTCAGGGTTGCCTGTTGGAGACCAGTCAATTTTGATAGGGTTTCTTGTTTATCAGTCCACTAAGTATTAGGCCTTTGTATGTGATTGTGCTATGGGCTTGGGAACTGAGGATGAACAGTGGGAAGAATGGGGAGGATTACTGAGAGGTGGGAGGACTGTGCATTGGGGATCTGATTAGGGTGGTTGGTGAGTACCACACGGCAGGGTGGAGCCTCTCTTGGGGTTAGTCCGGTAGGGTGGGTAGCTAGTTGTATTGGGTCTATTGCAGAAAGGAGAATGTTGAGCCAGCTGTGCATTAATGGGACATTGGTGGTTGTGCAGGCTAGCCGAGCAATGACCCCAAATGAGTGTTGGATCCTGAGTGTGAGCCACAGCCAACTTAGTTGATGGACATCACTGGTATACATCTGTGATACCAGCTGCACAAGTTGGGATGCGAGTAGTTACAGTTTTGAGCAATGCCTCCCACCAGGTACAGGATCCTGTGTGAGCCACAGCCAACTTGGGCCATGGACATCATCGGTATACCTCCTGATTCAACTGCACACTAGTTAGGACACTAAGTAGTTGCATGGCTAACCAGCAATGGGCCCCACTCTAGACCAGGTGCACATTCTTAGTGCAGCCACAGCCAAGTTGGTAATGGACATCATCAGTATATGTCTCTGATGCCAGCTGCACCTGTTCACATTGAGTAGTTGCAGAGCCTCAATCATGTGCTCCCTCCCACCCAGGTCAGGTATTGATCTCGTGCAGAGCCACAGCCCAAGTAAATGATGGATATCATTGGTGTACCTCTGAAGCCAGCGTGGCTGTTGGGACACTGAATAGTTGCACAGACTCAGCCAGGCAATGCCTGACTCCAACGGTACTGATCCAGAGGAGACCGGAGCCAAAGTGGGCCTTTGACATCATCAGTATATGTGTCCTGATAACAGCCACATAGTTCGGACAGTAGTAGTTGATGGTTTGAATCGGCATGGCCCCACCCTCTCAGACAATGTACTGCATCCTGAGTACAGCCACAGCCAAACTAAGGTCGTGAAATCATCAGTCTTGTCTCTGACACCGGCTGCATTAGTTCCAGACACTGAGGGGTTGCATGTCCTCAGCCAGAACAATGGGCCCCAGACCGGGTACTAGAACCTGGTGCAGAGACAGAGCCCAACAAAGGTATGTACATCATTGGTATACCTGTATGTAACTGCACACTGGTTGGATACTGGTGGTGTACAGCCCAGCCAGAATTCCCCCCACCTCAGATGAGTTGCTGGATCCTGAGTGCAGAGACACAGCAAACTGAGGGCTGGATCGATTATACATCTGTGATACCAGCTGCACAAGTTAGGTCACTGGTAGTTACACAGCCTCGTGCCAGTCAATGCCTCTGACCAAGTACTGGATCCTTGAGTGCAGAGCCACACAAACTATTGCATGGACATCATTGGTGCCTCCATGATACCAGCTGCACACTAGGTAGGACATCGTAGTTTCTTGATGGTTTGGCAATGCCCCATCCCTCAGACTAGGGTGTTAGATCCTGAGGCACAGCCACAGCCAAACCATACCATGGACATTATCAGTATATGTCTCTATACCAGCTGCACTAGTTTATACAATGAGGGTTGCATGGGCTCGGCAATGCCCCTCTGAACCCAGACAGGTATTGATCCTCAGTGCAGAGCCAGTGGCCAAGTAGGGCAGGACATCAGTGGTGTTCTTGAGCCAGCTGCAGATGAGTTAGGACACTGGTGGTTGCACAGCCTTGATCAGGCAATCCTGTGAGCAGGTACTGGATCAGATTGGGCACAGCCAAAATAAGGCCATGGACATCATCGGTATATGTTCTGTTAACAGCTGCACACTAGTTCAGACACTGGGAGTTGCATTTCTTCAGTTGGCAATGCCCACCCCCCATCAGACCAGGTACTGGATCTTATGTGTGGGACAGAGCCCAACTAATTCAATGGATATGTTGGTATACCTGTCTGATGTCAGCTGCACTAGTTGGTCACTGAGTGGTTGTGCGTCTCAGCCTGGCAATGCCCCACTCAGACGAGTTGTTGAACTGAGCAGAGCCACAACCAAACTTGGGTGGACATCATCAGTATGTCTGTGATACCATTACATTGGAAGGTGGGACAGTGGTTCTTACCGTCTTCAGTGAGCAATGCCTCCACTGACCTTCACTGATCCACCGCAGAGCCATCCAGCTACATAGGCCATGGACATCACTGTATACCTCCGTTTTAGCTGTGCACTGGTTAGACACTGAGTAGTTGCCAGCTCAGCCAGGCAATGCCCCCCCCTCAGACTAGGTGTGCTGGATCTGATTGCTCCCCAGCCAAACTAAGGCGGTGGACTTTATCTGTATATGTCTCTGATACCAGCTTCACACTAGTTTGACACTGAGGGTTGTAGGCCTCAGTCAGGCATGACCTCCCACCCGCCCAGACCAGTACTGATCCTCAGTGCACAGCCACAGCCTGCGCGGGGATGACATTGGTACTCACAGATGCCGCTGCAGACAAGTACTGATCCTCACTGCACAGCCTAAGAATGGGCATGGGCATCATTGGTGTGGCTCTCTGATGCCAGCTGCAGACAAGTTGTTACACTTGAGTTGCATGCTTGTGGACGGGCAATTCCCCCTGGGACCAGGTCCTGTATACAGGTGGAATTGCTGCCAAAGAAGGTGTGGACATAAAACAGTATATGTCTCTGATAATAGCTGCACACAAGTTTGGACACTGAGGATTTTTGTCCTCATTCATAATGCCCACTCCCCAGGCTGTGCTGGATCCTGAATGCAGAGACAGAGCCAACTAAGGCAATGGACATCATCAGCATAGCTGTCTGATGCCAGCTGCACACTAGTTAGGACACAGAGCAGTTGTAAGGCCTCAGCCTGGCAATGCCCCCCCAACACAGATGAGTTGCTGAATCCTGGGTGCAGAGTCATGAACAAACTGAGGAGATGGACATCATCGGTATATGTCTGTGATACCAGCTGCACACAAGTTAGGACACTAAGTAGTTGCACGTCCTCAGCCAGGTAATGCCCCCCCAGACCAGGTACTGGATCCTGAGTGCACAGCCACAGCCAAACTAAGGCCACGGACATCATCCCTATACCTTCCTGATATCAGCTGCATACTAGTTAGTATACTGAGTAATTGCATGGCCTCGGCCAGGAAATGGCCCCCCCCACTAAGACCAGATACTGTATGCAGAGTACAGAGCCACAGCCAAAGTAAGGCCATGGACATCATTGGTGTATGTCTCTGATAACAGCTACACACTAGTTCATACACTGAGAAGTTGCACGGTCTCAGTCAGGCATTGATCACCTACCACCCCAGAGCATATACTGGATCCTGAGTGCACAGCCACAGCCAAACTAAGGTCCTATGCCATTCTGGCAAATTGTGGTTCCTCTATGTAGGTACCTGCAGTGGAGACCAAGGAGGATGCTGGGAACCTCCACAAAGGAGACCCACAGGAGGGTGGCAGGGGACCCCACAGGGGAAGGAAACAACTCCTGGTGGGGGACTCCACTGTTAGGAAGGTAGAACTGGGGGAGGAAGGGGAGATGGAGGAAAGGTGCCTGCCTGGTGCCATGGCTTGGAGGGACAGGGAGCGAATCCTCAGGGTTGCCAGAGAGCTGCACAGGAGGAGCTGGATGTCAGTAATCACCTAGGGACAAAGACCTGGCTAAGAAAGGGATTAGTGAAGTGCAGGAAGAGTTTGTGGAATGGGGAGGAGACATCAGACAAGCAGCATGCACGTAGAAAATCTTGGAGGTGCTGCTCCTATGGCGTAGGAGAGGCTAGGGTGTCCGCACCATGGGATTCAATCAGCAGTTGAAAAACTGGTGTGGAGCTCAGAGATTGGCTTCATTGGGGACTGGGGGTCCACCTGGAGTGATGCAAGCCTATACTGGCATGATGGGTTGCATCTGTCTAAGAGGGGAACCAGGATCCTAGGTGATAGGTTTAAATGCTTCATTGGCAAGCAATTAAACTAGCCAAGGGGGGAGGCACTGGAAAGGAGCAGAGAAATTCTAGGCCCCCCCCTTAAAAATCACAGTACTAAGTGTGGTAAACACCAACATAGAGGTGTCAAAATGGGAGAAGGGCGGGGTAAATGGAGAAAGTGACAAAGGCAAGAAGGACAGGGATGGGGCAAAAAGGAGTAAGGCCATCAGGAAATGGAGGGTAATGAGTACCAATGCCTGTAGTCTGGGCAACAAGCGCCTTGCAGGCTGGTGGCCCTGATGGAAGAGGATGCCTGGATATCATAGCAGTCACAGAAACATGGTACACAGAGAACCATGACTGGGATGTTAACATACCTAGGATACATAACCTACAGGAGAGAGAGACAGGCAGGAGAAGAGGAGAGGTAGCTCTCTCATGTAAAGGAAGGGAAAAAAGCAACTGAACAAAAGAGTAAACAGGGAGGAGAGGAGGCAGTGTGGGTCACCTTGGAGACTGGAAAGGGCACCACAGTCCACATAGGGGTTGTGTACAGACCCCATGTCAGGGGGAGGGAATGGACAAGGATATGATAGAGAGGCATTCTTAGAATGGCAGAGAAAGGGAGATACTGTTGATGGGAGACCAATAAGCCAGATGTTAACTGGAGTTACATTGCTGCAGCCACATCCAAAGCAGGGCCATTCTTGATGCCCTACAGGTGGCAGACCTCAGACAGTTGGTTTGGAACCCACTCATGAGGAGCAATCTTAGACCTCGTACTCTCAAACAGGGGCAGTGAGAGGATCTAGATCAGTGGGTTGCCATCTGAGAACAAGTGACCATCGACAGTGTGGCTCAGGTTAAACTCAGCTACAAGTCAAGCCATACAAAAGTGGCGTATTGGACTTCAGGAGGGCTGACTTTACAAGATGGAGAGTGCCTTCAGAAAAGCACTAGCAAACAAGCAGAAGGAGGTGTGAAGCAACAATGGGAATCATCAAAACTGCCATCACAGAGCAACAAGCTTTTGTGTGAACAAAATAAACAAATCAAATGAAAGAAAAAGCCACTATGGTTCTCAAAGAAATTGGCTGTGAAAGTCAAGGAAGAAATAAATTGCATTCCGGAAGTATAAGGAAACACAGAAAGACAGGACAGAAACTGTACCAGTTAGGCAAGAACGAAGCAGGAGGGAATTCAGAATAACAAAGGCCCAAACTGAGGAAAAGATAGCCAACTCAGCTGAAGGATAAAACCTTTATAGGTACATCAATGAGAGAAAGACAAAGGGAGAGGAAGGAGCTGAACAGAATGAATAATTGGGTGGGCAGAGGGAACAGTGAAAAGCAGGGATACTGAATGAATATTTCTGCTAGTATTCACAAAGGAGGAGAGGAAGTGACTAATCAATTAACAGAAGCACTCTTGATAGGGGTCGATCCCAGTCCTTTCACAGAAGAAAGGATTTCACATGAACTCCAAAAACTGAAGGTGGACAAAGCAATGGGGCCTGATGGAATTCACCCAGAATTCTAAAAAATAAAGGAACAGAACCAAAACACACTGGCAACTCTTCTAAAAAATCATGGGAGGATGGTGTGGTACCCGAGGACGGAGGAAGGCAGATCGATTCCTTCACAAAGTGCTACAAGACAGAGGCAGGAAACTACAGACCTGAACCGAACCTCTATGGTAGGGAAAGTGATGGAGTTACTTCTGAAGGAAAGAATAGTTGAGTACCTAGAGGCCAGAGGGCACAGAACCCAGGCTACATGGGTTCACAGCAGGAATGTCATGTCAAGATGAATCTAATAGATTTCTTTGACTGGTGACCAAAGTAGTAGACCAGGAGGGGCTGTGGACATAGCCTACCTAGACTTTAACAAAGGCATTTGACACAGTCCCACACAAAAAGATTAATAATCAAATTAACCAGCCTGGGAGTGGGTCCCAGGGTGGTAGCCTAGTAAAACACGTGGCTGGACAACAGGAACACAGAAGGTAATCTAAATGGAGTCCACCTGAAGAAAGAGGGGTTACTAGTGAAAATGCAGAGGTCAGTATGGGGTCCAGTCCTTTTAATGTCTTCTTAAGTGACATTGCAGAGGGACTAGAAGGAAAAGTATGCCTCTTTGCAGATGACACAAAGATCTGCAACAAGTTGATACACAAGGAGGCATGGAAAGGATGAGAAGGGACTTGGTAAGGTTGGAGAATGGTCAGAAGTATGACAGCTAGGATTCAATGCAAAGAATTGCAAATAATGCACCTGGGAAACAAGAACCCAGGAAGAATACACAATGGGGGAGGTAGTAACAACAACAAAAAGAAAAAGGACCTGGGGGTAATCATATCAGATGACCTTAAGTTTAGCAAGCAATGTAAGAAGGTAGTAGGAAGGGCTAGAGGTATACTGGATGCATAGAGAGGCATCAGCAGAAAACAGGAAGTTGCTATCCCTCTGTACAGACAGTTGGTGAGACCCCATCTGAGTACTGTGTCCAGTTCTGGAGACACGCATCTCCTGCAAGGACATGACACAGCATAGAGCAGTCCAGAGGAGGCAATTAAAATGGTGCAGGTCTGCAAGAAAAGCCGTATGAGGAGACTAAGGAGCTTAATATGTATACCCCTGAGAAAAGAAGAGGGGGCACGATAGAAACTTAAAACATCTCAGTGGAATCAACAAAGGCCAAAGAGGAGCATCTTTCAGAAAAGAGGCGTTAAGAACAAGGGACACAATTTAAATACAGAGGAGGGGCAGTTCAGAGGCAATGTGAGGAAGTATTATTTCACAGAGAGGGTAGTGGATGCATGGAACAGCCTTCCTGAGGAGTTTGTGGGGTCTAAAACTGTGGGAGAATTCAAGAATGCATGGGACAGACATAAGACAATTCTTGTGGGGGGTAGGAAGAATTAGGCTATTGGTCAACTAGGATCTGTGGCCTATCCTGTAGGTAGGAAAATGGGCAGACTAGATGGGCCAAGCGGTCCTTATCTGCAGTCAAAGTCTATGTTTCTATGTTTCATGGACATCATCAGTATATGTATCTGATACCAGATGTACACTAGTTCAGGCAGTGAGTAGTTGCACTGACTCAGCCAGGCAATGTCCCCCCACTCACAGCAGGTACTGCATCCAGAGTGGAGAGCCACAGCCAAAGTAAGGCCATGGACATCATCGATATATGTCTCTGATAACAGCTGCACACTAGTTCAGACACTGAGAGTTGCATGTCGTCAGGCAGGCAATACCCACCCCCACCCCAGACCAGGTACTAGATCTTAAGTGCAGAGACAGAGCCCAACAAAGGCCATGTACATCACTGGTATACCTGTCTGATGCCAGCTGCACACCAGTTAGGACACTGAGTAGTTGTACGGCCTCAGCCTGGAATTCCCCCCCCCTCCAGATGAGTTGCTGGATCCTGAGTGCGGACACAACCAAACTGAGAGATGGACATCATCGAATGCATTTGTGATACCAGCTGCACAAGTTAGGACATTGAGTAGTTGCACAGCCTCAGCTGAGCAAGCCCCCCAACCAAGAACTGGATCCTGAGGGCAGAGCCACAGCCAAACTAAAGTCATGGACATCATCAGTATACCTCCCTGATACCAGCTGCACACTAGTTGGGACACTGAGGTTACTTGACCTCAGCCAGAGCAATGCCCCTTCCCACCCAGACCATGTACTGGATCCCAGTGCAAACCACAGCCAGTAAGAACATGGACATCATGAGGTGCCTCTCTGATGCCAGCTGCAGACAAGTTAAGACACTGAGTAGTTGCATGGCCCGAGCCAGGCAATCCCCCGAGCAGGTACTGGATCCACAGTAGAGCCACAGCCAAAGTAATGCATGGACATCATCAATATATGTCTCTGTTAAAAACTGCACACTAGTTCAGACACTGGGAGTTGCATGTCCTCAGCCAGGCAATACCCACACCCACCCAGACCAGGTGCTAGAGCCTGAGTGGGGACAGAGCACGAACTAGAGGCAATGGACATCATCAGTGATACCTGTCTGATGCCAGTCGCACACTAGTTAGGCACTGAGTAGTTATATGGCCTAAGCCCTGCAATGCCACCCCCTGACAAGTTGCTGGATCCTGAGGCAGAGCCACTACCAAACTGAGGTGATGGACATCATCAGTATCGGCCTGTGATACCAGCACACAAGGTAGGATACTGAGTAGTTACACAGCGTCAGCCAGACAATATCCCACCACAGAACCAGTACTGGATCTGAGTGCATAGTCTAACCAAAGTACAAGGCCATGGACATCATGGTTATATGTCTCTGATAACAACTGCACACTAGTTAGGACACTGAGGAGTTGCATCCTCAGCCAGGTATCGCCCGAGCGGTACTGGATCCTGAGTACAGAGACAGAGCCAACTAAGACAATGGACATCATCGGTATGTGCCACAATCCACAGCTGCGCACTAGTTAGGACACAGTAGTTGTAAAGGGCCTCAGCCTGTCAATGCCCCCACTCAGATGAGTAGCTGGATCCTGAGTGCAAGTCTAGAACAAACTGAGGTGATGGACATCACGCAGCTATATGTCTATGATACCAGCTACACACAAGTTAGGACACTAATGGTTACTGCACGTCCTCAGCCAGGCAATGCCCCCAGACCTGGTACTGGATCCTGAGTGCAGACCCACAGCCAAACAAAGGCCACAGACATCATCTGTATACCTCCTGATATCAGCTGCACACCAAGTTAGGCCACTGAGTAATTGCATGGCCTTGGCCAGGCATTCCCCCACTCAGACCAGTGCTGGATCAGCATGCAGAGCCACAGCCAAAGTAAAGGCCATGGACATCATTGGTGTATGTCTCTGATAACAGCTGCACATCAGTCTACATACACTAGAAGTTGCACGGCCTCAGTCAGGCAATGCCCACCCCTCAGAGCAGGTAATAGGATCCTGAGAGCAGAGACAGGGTGAACTAAGCAAAGGACATCATCAGTATACCTGTCTGATGCCAGCTGCACAATAGTTAGTACACTGAGTAGCTGTATGACCTCAGCCCAGCAATCTCCCCAGATGAGTTGCTGGATCCAGAGGCAGAGCCACAGCCAAACTTAGTCGATGGACATCATCAGTATGCATCTGTTACAGCTGCACAACATAGGATACTGAGTAGTTGCACAGCCTAAGCCAGGCAGTGCTACTCCCAGAGCCAGGTACAGGATCCTGAGAGACAGACACAGCCAAACAAAGGCCATGGACATCATCAGTATACCTCCTGATTCCAGCGCTGCACACTAGTTGGGACACTGTAGTGGCTGCGGCTTCAACCAGCACTGCCCCCAAGACCAGGTGCTGGATCCTGAGTGCACAGCCACAGCCAAACTAAGGTCATGAACATCATCAGTATATGTCTTTGAAGCAGCTGCACACTAGTTCAGACACTAAGTAGTTGCGGCAGCCTCAGTCGAGCCAATGCCTCACCTCCCCATCAGGCCTGGTACTGGATCCTCAGTGCAGAGCCACCAGCCAAGTAAGGCATGGACATCGTATGGTGTACCTCTCAGTGACAGCTGCAGACAAGTGAGGACACTGAGTAGTTACACAGACTCAGCCAGGCAATGCCTCCATTCAGAGCAGGTACTGGATCCAGGTGGAGAGCCACAGCCAAAAGTAAGGCCATGGACATCATCGGTATATGTCTCTGCTCAGCTGCACACTAGCCTGAACACTGAGAAGCATGTCCTCAGCCAGGCGAGCCCACACCCACCTCCAGACCAGGTGCTGATCCTGAGTGCAGAGACAGAGTCAACTAAGTCCAAAGGACATCATCGGTATACCTGTCTGATGCCAGCTGCACACTAGTTAGTGTACTGAGTAGTTGTACGGCCTCAGCCCGGCAATGCCCCCCAGACGAGTTGCTGGATCCTGAGTGCAGAGCGACAACCAAACTGAGGTGATGGACATCATCAGTATACCATCTGTGATACCAGCAGCACAAGGTAGGACACTGAGTAGTTACACAGCCTCAGCCAGGCAGCCCCAGCCTCTCAGACCGAGGTGCTGGATCCCATTGCACAGCCACAGCCAAACCAAGGCCATGGTCATCATTGGCATATGTCTCTGATACCAACTTCACACTAGTTTGGACATAGGGTGGATGGCTCAGTCAGGCAATGCCTCCCTCACCAGATGAGATATGGATCCTCAGTGTGAACAACAGCCCAAGTAAGGCATGGACATCATTGGTGTGCCTCTCTGATGCTCACAACAAGGTACTGGATCTCAGTGAGCCACAGCCCAGAAAGAACATGAACATCATTGGTATAGCTCTCTGATGCCAGCAGCAGAATAGTTGCCGCCCTCAGCCAGACAAGACCCCCATACAGTGCTGGATCTGAATCGACATGGACATCATTGGTATATGTCTCTGAAACAGTGCACTAGTTCAGACACTGAGGGTTGCATGTCTTTAGCCAGGCAATGACCACCCCAGAGCTGGTACTGGATCACAGTGCAGAGACAGGCAAATAAGACAATGGACATGATCGGTATACCTGTCTGATGCCAGCTGCACACTAGTTAGGACACAGGTAGTTGTAAGACTCAGCCTGAAATACACAACAAATGAGTTGCTGGATCACAGGTGCAGAGTCATAACAACCTAGTGATGGACATCTCGGTAAATGTCTGTACCAGCACAAAAGAGGACATAATAGTTGCATGTCTCAACCAAACAATGCCCTCCTGCCAGTACTAGACCTGAAACAGATCAACAGCCAATAAGGCCATGGACATCATTTGTATACCCCTGATATCAGCACACTAGTTAGGACACTGAGTAATTGCGGCTTCGGCCAGTTACCCCTCAGACCAGATGCTGGATCAGGTGCACCAAAGCAAACTAAAGCCATAAACATAATCAATGTACTGTGTCTTTGATACAGCTGCACTAGTTCAGACGCGAGTTATCGTCCTCAGTCGACAATGCCCCCCACAGACCAGATAATGGATCCTCGGGAGGCAAAGCCCAAATAGGCATAGACATTATTGATTTTTGTTTATCAGGTAAGCATGCTAACAGTCAATGCCTACTACAGGTGTGACCGGGAAGTACAAGGGCAAGGCAACAACAATTGAGACAGGATAATAGCAATCACAAAGGTAAAATACAGTCAGAGAACTCAGGGTATACAGATACAGAAACATAGTACAGTAATCAACAAATTATAGACAGGTATAGACGGGGTTTTAATGGTATCGACGAGAACAATCATATTACAGATACAGTGTTAAGCAAGGCAGTTTATACCTCTCTGATGCAGCTGCAGACAAGTTAAGACACTGAGTAGTTCCCGCAGACTCATGAGTGAGTTCCCCACGAACAGGAACTGGATCCAGTGGAGAGCCACCCAAAAGTAAGGCCATGGACATCATGGTATATGTCTCTATAGCAACTGCACATACACTGAAAGTTGCCACGACCTCAGTCAGGCATTGCCACACACCAGGCAAGTACTGGATCCTGGTGCTAGACAGAGCCCAAAAAAGCCAATGGACATCATTGGTATACCTGTCTGATGCCAGCTGCACACTAGTTGGTACTGATGGTTATGCTACCTCAACGGCAATACCCCAGATGAGTTACTGGATCCTGGTACAAACCCACAACAAACTGAGGTGATGGACATCATCAGTATATATCTATGATACCAACTACTAGGTTGGACACTGAGTAGTTGCGCCTAATGACGATACCCCAAGACCAGTGCTGGTCAGAGTGCAGAACTGCTGCAAAATAATACCATAACATCAACAGTATGTCTCTGATAACAGCTGCACTAGTTCGACACTGAAGGTTGCATGTCCCCAAACAGGCAATGACCATACCCCACCCCAGACCAGTTATTAAATCCAGGTATAAAGACAGAGCCCAACAAGACATGTACTGTAATCATGGAATACCTGTCTGATGCAGCTGCACTAGTTAGCACACAGAGTTAGCGGCCTCAAAAGTCCCCACCTCCCAGATGAGTCTGGATCCTGATGCACACACAGCAAACTGAGGTGATGAACATCATCAGTATACATCTATGATACCAGCTGCACACAAGATGGCACTGGTAGTTGCGACCTCAGCCAGGCAATGCCCCAAATAATGGATCGAGTGCAGGCCACAGCCAAACAAGGCCACGAACATCGTAAAGTACCTCCTGATACCAGATGCACTAGCTAGGACATGGTGGTTGCATGGCTGGTCATCAATGCCCCACCCTTAGACCAGGTGCTAGATCACGTGCACAGCCACAGCCAAACTAAGGCCATGGACTCATCAGTATATGTCTCTGATACCAGCTGCACACTAAGTCATATGCTGAGGGTGCATAGCCTCAGTCAACAATGCCCCCCCCCACCACCAGATACTGGATCCTCAGTACAGCCAAAACCAAAGTAAGGGCATGAACATAGTGGGTAACTCTCTGATCCCAGCTGCAGACAGACAGGACACTGGTGGTGCATGGTCTTGGCAGGCAATCGCCCCCAAACCAGGTGCTGGATCGAGGTGCAGAGCTGCTGTTAAAGTAGGTATAAATCTAGCCATATGTCTCTGATAACATGCACACTAGTTCGAACACTGAAAGTTATGTCCTCAACCATCCAATACCCATCACCCAAGTCGTACTGGATCTGGTGCAGAGACTTAGCCAACTAGGCAATGGACATCATCGGTATATCTGTCTGATGCCAGCTCTTCTAGTTGGACCAGAGTAGTGTAAAACCTCAGCTGGCAATGCCCCCATTCAAATGAGTTGCTGGATCTAGTACAGGTCTGAACAAACTGAGGTGATGGACATCATTGGTATATGTCTGTGTACCAGCTGCATGCAAGTTAGGACACTAGTAGTTACATCCTCAGAGCCAGCCCCCAGACAGTACTGGATCCAGGTGAAACAGAGAAACAAAACCATGGACATCATCGGTATACCTCCCTATTCCAGTTGCACACTAGTTTGGACACTAAGTAGTTACCGGCTAACCAGGCAATGGTCCCCACCACCTCAGACCAGGTGCCATCCTGAGGCACATAGCCAAACTAGGTCACAGACATCATCAGTGCATGTCTCTGATAACAGCTACACACTAGTACAGACACTGAGTAGTTGCACAGCCTCAGTCAGGCAATGCTCCCTTCCCCACAGGCCAGGTACTGGATCCTCAGTGCAGAGCCACAGCCCAAGTAAATACAGGCTGATGGGTGTACCTCTCTGATGCCAGCTGCAGACAAGTTTGGACACTGAATAGTTACAGACTCAGCCAGCATGCCACTCCAACTCAGAGCAGGTACTGGATCAGGTGGATAAGCAAAAGTAAGACCATGGACATCTGGAATATGTCTCTGATAACAGCTACACTAGTTCAGACACTGAGGATTTGTTCTCAGCCAGGCAATGACCACACCCCACCCCAGACCAGGTACTAGTCCCTGAGTGCAGAGACAGACCCAACAAAACATGTACATCATTAGTATACCTGTCACGGCCAGCTGCACTAGTTAGGATACTGAGTAGTTGGATGCTCGGTCAAAAATCCCCTCCACAGTGAGTTGGGATCCTGAGTGCCAAGACACAACTAAACTGAGGTGCTGAACATCATCAACACCCATCTGGTACCAGCTGCACAAGTTAGACACTGAGAGTTGCATGGCTTCAGCCAGGCAGCCCAAGCAAGTACTGGATCCTGGTGCAGAGCCACAGCCAAACTAAGGCTATGGACATCATCAGTATCAATAGTCATAGTATCCTTTTACTATTTATATAGGAGAAAAGAGATTTGTGACATTTTTGTGAGCTAGTTTAAATTCCAGCTTATTTTTGCAATTTAATAGAATTTTTAAATTTTTCACAATAGTCTATTTAGTAATAGGTAGTTTAAATGGAACAGAACTAATGCAAGTTTCCTAAAAAGTTTTATTTTATTTTACTCTGATTTTAATTGTCTTGTTAAGACAAGAGAAATTTCCTTTATGAATAAATTTCCTCTTAGATGGAATAAAGTATTTTCAAATAATGTACAATATTTTAAAAGTGCCAAACTAGTTGTGTTGTACAATTCTGAAGATTAAATTCCCATTTATGTTTGTAGTATTCATAATTTTAGAAAAAATACTTTATCATAATTTTTGTACAGTATAACTTCATTGTGTAGTTTTAAAACAATAAATTAAAAAGAATAGATGAATGATCACTGGTCCCAAGTGGATCCCAAAGTTGTAAATTGCTAATTTGTTGCTCTATAGTAGTAAATAATAGATCCAAAATATTAGGACCTCAGAGTGGGTTCAATAAAAGTTATTGTAATCAGTACTAACTACGTCTATTAGCCTTTCTCGGCATAGGACTGTCCTGAGAATGATTAATTAATATGAGAGTTAGTACCAAATATTACAGTATCTTGGTTCTGAAAAATAATTTCTTTAAACATATCAGTTATGTAATCTGAATTTGTAGATGGAGGTCAATAGATGTTACCAATAATTGAACTGCTCCTTCAATAAGTTTCATATCTTTCAAAGGAAAGGAGAACACCTTCAAAGAGAATATCATTTGCTGTACATACAAACTTCCTTGCTTATCTAATCTTTTATGATATAACTTATGACCTCGTTTCTCTGGACAAATTGAGATGTGTCCCAAGTTTCAATTACTCCCACCACCTATATTTAAGTTTTACATTTAGCTTTGAGTTCTACTAATTTGAGTTGGTTTAAGATCTTGCATTCAAACCTAGAAATTTACATTTAGTTGTAATAATAGTTTGGTAAATAAAGACTTGGAATAGACCCATTCTCCACCTTGTTTTAGTTTAAACAATGATTTATGATTTTAGTGATACTTTTCCCCATAAGTCTACTACCTCTAAGACTGAGATGCAAAACAACCCAGCAAACAGGAAGAACAATCTGAAAATGATTCCCAGTAGAATGCAGGTATATCCTGTAAAACACCACTCAGTCATTTCATTTAGGGCTTTGATTTTCTGCATCATGGTAGATGTTGCTCTTGGGACAGGAAAAATTTCATATATACATACACAGCATCCCTATCAAGTAACAGGTTACCTTTCACATAATGTTGTAACTATTAAATGGGTATTGTTCATATCTTCCGGCATGTATGATAACCAGTGGATTTTCCCGTACATTTGTAAATTTTAGGCATCACTGGAAGAATGTCAGCCTACCTGCCACAGACTAGAACAACTACTGATTTGCTCATTGGTGTACCTCTCTGATGCTAGCAGCAACAAGTTCGGACATGAATAGTTACAGACTCAACCAGCAATGCCCCACGCAGGCAGTACTGGATCCAGGTAAGCACAACCAAAATAAGCCATGGACATCATGGTATATGTCTCTAATAAAGCTGCAACTAGTTAGGACACTGAGAACCATGTCCTCAACGAGCAATGAACACCCAACCCTAGACCGGTACTAGATCCTCAGTGCAGAGACAGAGCCCAACAAGGCAATGTACATCATTGGTATACCTGTAGATGCACACACTAGTTAGACACTGAGTAGTAATATGGCCTCGCCGAATTCCCCCACCTCAGATGAGTTGCTGGATCCTGGTGCAGAACACAGCAAACTGAGAGTGGACATCATCAGTATACATCTGTGAGACCGACTGCACAAGTTGGACAGAGTAGTTTTGAACTCAGACAGGCAATGCCCCACCAAATACTGCATCCAGAGTGAGAGCCAGAACAACTAGGCCATGGACTTCGTCAGTATACCTCCCTGATATCAGCTGCATAGTTAGGACACTGGTCATTGCATGTCTTCAACCAGGCAATGCCCCCACTGTGCTAGATTTTGATGCACAACCACAGTCAACTAAGGCCATGGACATCATCAATATATCTCTGAGCCAGCTGCACTGGTTCATACACAGAGGGTTGCATGGCCTCAGTCAGACGTGCCCACTCCCACCCACACCAGGTACTGGATCATAAGTGCAGAGCCACAGAAGAAGGGCTGGACATCATTGGTGCAGCTCTCGATGCCGCCAGAAGAGTTAGGACACTGAGTATGATGGCATGGCGAGGCAATACCACCGAAGGTACTGGATCCAGAGTGCAGAGCTGCTGCTAAAGAAAACATGGACATCATCTGTGTCTGATAACAGCTGCACTAGTTTGGACACTGAGGGTTGCATGTCTTCAACCACAATACCACCACCCAGGCGGTACTGGATCACAGGTACAGAGAAGAACCAACTAAGGCAGACCAGCGGTATACCTATCGATGCCAGCTGCACTAGTTGGGGCCAGAGTAGTTGTAAGGCCTCAGCCACGCAATACCTACCCTCAGATGAGTTGCTGGATCCTGCATGCAGAGTCATGAACAAACTGAGGTGATGGACATCAGCAGTATATCTGTGATACCAGCTGCACAGTTAGGACATAAGTGTTGCGTCCTCAGCCAGGCAATACCCCAAGACAGGTACTGGATACTGAGTGAAGAGCCACAACCAAACTAAGACACAGACATCATCTGTATACCTCTGATATCAGCTGCACTAGTTAGGATGCTGAGTAGTGCACGCCTTGGCCAATCAATGCCCCCACTCAAACAGATACTGGATCCAGCTTGCAGAGCACAGCCAAAGTAAGGCCATGGACATCATTAGTATATGTGTCGATAACAGCTGCACACTAGTTCATACACTGAGAGTTGCGGCCTCAATCAGGCATTACCCACCTCCAAGAGCAGGTACTGGATCCTGGGTGCAAGTCAGGGCCAACTAAGGCAAGGACATCATCAGTATTTATTTGTTATTAAGAAACAGGTTTGGAAAACCTTTGAGCCATAAAATCATTACAAAATACCTTGTCACAGTAAGACAAACGAAACACATAGTATAACAGTAACACATATAATAATAACTTAGACATAATACAAACAAGCTGGACAGGTAGGATTGATGCAAACAATACCAGAGTTATGTTGTCATAGCAGCTAGTAGTAAGCTTTGTCATAAGTATTGAATGCGGCTTTGACTAGTAGCAGTTACAGCTTGGTGTTAATAAGATGGGTTCACGTAAGGAAGTTTTGAAGCATGGTATAGTTGGAGCTTCAGAGATGGAGGGGCGGTGTGTTGAACAGGAGAACCCTAAAACTGAAGGCTCTTTGGCAGTGAGAGGTCCCAGCTCTAGGGATAACAAGGGTTTCTCAGGGTCCAAGTATGAACTAGTGGGACAGAAGCGGTGTATAGTAGTGGGCAGTCCTGGTGAGGATAGCCAAGAGGTCTTTTGTAAGGGTACAGGTCAGATATTTGACGCTCATCAAGATCAAATACCAGTGCTTTAGTACAGCAACAGGTGTGTGTTAGCTAGGTGCCCAATAACTGCAGGCCTTATTCAAGTAGTGCCAATTTTTATGGGTCGGGTTTGATCAACAACACCATACACAGCAATCCATAGTCCACTAGGGACAGATGGGAGGACTACGATTTGAAGAAACCCTCCGGGGAGGCAGTGTTTAATAATGTAAGATGCCCAATGGATATTATAGCAGTGGCAGCGAAATGTCCATGGAAGGAGGGAGGGTCAAAATGGATCCTAGATATTTACGAACAAACGTTGAGTGTGAAGAGGACCCAGATGAGGAGATGAAGTTGCAGACTTATTTGAGTAACTGTAGTGAAAACATGGTTTTGCTTTTCAGATTATCACAATCTATGTTCCTTGAACCAGCCTAAACAGCGAAGACTTCTGGCCAGTCTGGAGGGCAATAGGGTTGACAGGGGCAAAATGACTGCATCATCAGTACAATAGAATGTTCCCCGAACAAGGCTGGAATGTACTAAGGTAAGGGAGAATAAAGGGAGGCCCAGAATGGAGCCTGGAACCCAGAAAGATAGAACAGATGCAGGTAGGTCCCATTAATTTTACAGCTGAGCAATCAGACAATAACTGGTGCACCAGGAAATGACCCAGCAGCAAAACCAGAGACTAGGGCATCAAGAAGGAGGGTGGGAGACAGTGCAGCTTTAGAGATCAATGAAGACCCGCACCAGCAGAGAACCGTGTCTAGGAGGGTGGAGAAAGTTGGAGAACTCTAGGACTGTGTTGGTACTGTGGCCCACTCGGAAAGCCATGCTGCTCAGGACACAGGACATTGTAGGTGGAGGTAGTCAGAGATTTGAAGCCACCACTTTTCCAAAACAGAGAGAGGAGAGAATGGGTGTCGATAGTTTCCAGCCACATCCTATCACCACCATGAAGATGGGGTGACAGTGGCGACTTTCCAAGCATTGAACCTTCCCAGGCAAAAGTGGTTGATGAGGCAATGATCGAATGAGACTGTGTCTAAACCAGCCGTTGGATACAGGATCAGGGTGTCACTGCCTGTACTATTACTCTTGAGGTAGTGACAGGTGCAGCCTAAGTTCTTAGGCAGAAACACGCAGAGGAAAATAAAGGGTGAAGATTTATGGCAGGTGCTGGGGAGGAAGTCAAAAAATTGGTAGGAGGATGGGGCTAGGTCAGTGAATGAGGTGTTGGTGGTTGGCTATGAGGCTGGCTCTGAGAATCACGCCATGTGTTGATCTGGGTGAATGGAAGTGTGCCTCCCATTTAACTGTTTAATATTACCAGAAGGTTCAAAGTTCCCCCAGAGGCAGTAGTGAGGACCGATAGTGCTCAGACTTGGCCTTTCTGATGGAGTGCACTTGTTTGGCGACAGCATACCTGTCACTGAAATGGCCAGTCTCAATAGCAAGTGCCATAGGTTGTCTATGTTTGAGTTAGTAGATCAAGCTACGAGTTACAGGGGCATTCTACCTTTAGAAAGGAGTCAACATTGGGCAAATATCCAGACATTATTAAAGTTCAGGTAAAGAAGAGGAAGTATCGATGTCAGGGTTGCCTGTGTAGGAGCCAGTCAATTGGGACAGGTTCATGGTTTATCGTCCACAAGTATTGAAGCCGTAGCATGGACATGCTATGGGTTTAGAACTGAGGATGAACAGTGGAATAGAATGGGAGTGATCTGAGAGCTGGGAGGACTTGTACATTGGGGATCTGATTAGAATGGTTGGTGAGTACCATCAACGAGTACAGGAACCTCTCTTGGGGTTAGTCCTGGTGGGTGAGTAACTAGTTGCAGTAGGTCTAGCCAGAAAGGTACCTGTCTGATACCAGCTGCACATTAATTAGGACACTGGTAGTTATACACTCAGCCAGCAAGCCCCCAAATGATTGCTGGATCCTGAGTGCAGAGCCCAACCAAACTTAGTTGATGGACTCATCAGTATACATCTGTGATACCAGCACACACAAGTTAGGATACTGGCAGTTGCCAGTTTGGCCAAATGACCCCCACACCAGGTACAGGATCCTGAGTGCAGAGCCACAGCCAAACTGAGGCCATGGACATCATCGGTATACCTCCCTGATTCCAACTGCACACTAGTTAGGACACTAAGTAGTTGCATGGCTTCAACCAGGCAATGGCCCCCACCTCCTTAGACCAGGTGCTACATTCTGAGTGCACAGCCACAGCCAAATTAAGGTAATGGACATCATCAGTATATGTCTCTGATACCAGCTGCACACTCGTTCAGACATTGAGTAGTTGCAGAGCCTCAATCAGGCAATGCTCCCCCTCCCCAACCAGGTCAGGTACTGGATCCTCAGTGCAGAGCCACAGCCCAAGTAAATGCATGGATATCATTGGTGTACCTCTCTGAAGCCAGCTGCAGACAAGTTAGGACACTGAATAGTTGCACAGACTCAGCCAGGCAATGCCCCCTGACTCAGAGCAGGTACTGGATCCAGAGTGGAGAGCCACAGCCAAAGTAAGGCCTTGGACATCATCAGTATATGTCTCTGATAACAGCTGCACACTAGTTCGGACAGTAAGTAGTTGGATGGCTTCAATCAGGCAGTGGCCCCCACCCTCTCAGACAATGTACTGCATCCTGAGTGCACAGCCACAGCCAAACTAAGGTCATGGAAATCATCAGTATATGTCTCTGACACCAGCTGCACACTAGTTCAGACACTGAGGAGTTGCATGTCCTCAGCCAGGAAATGAACACCCCCCCAGACCAGGTACTAGAACCTGAGTGCAGAGACAGAGCCCAACAAAGGCAATGTACATCATTGGTATACCTGTATGATGCCAACTGCACACTAGTTAGGATACTGAGTAGTTGTACAGCCTCAGCCCAGAATTCCCCCCCACCTCAGATGAGTTGCTGGATCCTGAGTGCAGAGACACAACCAAACTGAGGTGCTGGACATCATCAGTATACATCTGTGATACCAGCTGCACACAAGTTAGGTCACTGAGTAGTTACACAGCCTCAGCCAGGCAATGCCCTCTGACCAAGTACTGGATCCTGAGTGCAGAGCCACAGCCAAACTATGGCCATGGACATCATTGGTATACCTCCATGATACCAGCTGCACACTAGGTAGGACACTGCGTAGTTTGCATGGCTTAAGCCAGGCAATGCCCCCATCCCCTCAGACTAGGTGCTAGATCCTGAGTGCACAGCCACAGCCAAACTAATACCATGGACATCATCAGTATATGTCTCTGATACCAGCTGCACACTAGTTTATACAATGAGGAGTTGCATGGCCTCAGGCAATGCCCCCCTCTGAACCCAGACTAGGTACTGGATCCTCAGTGCAGAGCCACAGCCCAAGTAAGGGCATGGACATCAGTGGTGTACCTCTCTGATGCCAGCTGCAGACAAGTTAGGACACTGAGTAGTTGCACAGCCTTGATCAGGCAATCCCCCCCAGAGCAGGTACTGGATCCAGATTGCAGAGCCACAGCCAAAATAAGGCCATGGACATCATCGGTATATGTCTCTGTTAACAGCTGCACACTAGTTCAGACACTGGGGAGTTGCATGTCTTCAGCCAGGCAATGCCCACACCCACCTCCAGACCAGGTACTGGATCTTAAGTGCAGGGACAGAGCCCAACTAATTCAATGGATATCATTGGTATACCTGTCTGATGTCAGCTGCACACTAGTTAGGTCACTGAGTAGTTGTACGTCCTCAGCCTGGCAATGCCCCACTCAGACGAGTTGCTGGAACCTGAGTGCAGAGCCATAACCAAACTTAGGTGATGGACATCATCAGTATATGTCTGTGATACCAGCTGCACACAAGGTAGGACAGTGAGTAATTACCCGGCCTCAGCCAGGCAATGCCCCCCCACTGACCAGCTACTGGATCCTGACTGCAGAGCCACAGCAAAACTAAGGCCATGGACATCATCAGTATACCTCCCTGTTACCAGCTGTGCACTGGTTAGGACACTGAGTAGTTGTACAGCTTCAGCCAGGCAATGCCCCAACCCCTCAGACTAGGTGCTGGATCTTGATTGCACAGCCACAGCCAAACTAAGGCGATGGACTTCATCGGTATATGTCTCTGATACCAGCTTCACACTAGTTTGGACACTGAGGAGTTGCATGGCCTCAGTCAGGCAATGACCTCCCACCCTGCCCAGACCAGTACTGGATCCTCAGTGCACAGCCACAGCCCAAGTAAGGGGATGGACATCATTGGTGTACCTCACAGATGCCAGCTGCAGACAAGGTACTGGATCCTCACTGCAGAGCCACAGCCTAAGAATGGGCATGGGCATCATTGGTGTGGCTCTCTGATGCCAGCTGCAGACAAGTTGTTACACTGAGTAGTTGCATGCCCATGGACAGGCAATTCCCCCCCTCGGACCAGGTCCTGTATACAGAGTGCAGAACTGCTGCCAAAGAAAGGTCATGGACATAAACAGTATATGTCTCTGATAATAGCTGCACACAAGTTTGGACACTGAGGAGTTGCATGTCCTCAGCCAAACAATGCCCACTCCCCCCAGAGCTGGTACTGGATCCTGAATGCAGAGACAGAGCCAACTAAGGCAATGGACATCATCAGCATAGCTGTCTGATGCCAGCTGCACACTAGTTAGGACACAGAGCAGTTGTAAGGCCTCAGCCTGGCAATGCCCCCCCAACACAGATGAGTTGCTGAATCCTGGGTGCAGAGTCATGAACAAACTGAGGAGATGGACATCATCGGTATATGTCTGTGATACCAGCTGCACACAAGTTAGGACACTAAGTAGTTGCACGTCCTCAGCCAGGTAATGCCCCCCAGACCAGGTACTGGATCTCAGTGCACAGCCACAGCCAAACTAAAGCCACGGACATCAGCCCTATACCTTCCTGATATCAGCTGCATACTAGTTAAGTATACTGAGTAACTGCATGGCTCGGCCAGGAAGATGGCCCCACTAAGACAGATACTGTGCAGAGTACAGAACCACACAAAGTAAGGCCATGGACATCATTGGTGTATGTCTCTGATAACAGCTACACTAGTTCATACACTGAGAAGTTGCGGTCTCAGTCAGGCATTGATCACCTACCCCCAGAGCATATACTGGATCCGAGTGCACAGCCACAGCCAAACTAAGGTCCTATGCCATTCTGGCAAATTGGGTTCCGCTTGCAGAGTACCTGCAGTGGAGACCAAGGAGGATGCTGGGACCTCCACAAAGGAGACCCACAGGAGGGTGGCAGGGGACCCCACAGGAGAAGAAACTCACAGTGAGGGGACTCCACACTTAGGAAGGTAGAACTGGGAGGAAGGGAGATGGAGGAAAGGTGCCCGCCTGGTGCCATGGCTTGGAGAGGACAGGGAGGCGAATCCCCAGGGTTGCAAGAGAAGCTGCACGAGGGAGGGAGCTGGATGTCATTGTCCACCTAGGGACAAAAGACACCTGCTAAGAAAGGATTAGTGAAGTGCAGGAAGGTTTGTGGAATTGGGGAGGGCCTTAAACAAACAGCATGCACGGTAAAAATTCTTGGAGTGCTGCCCATCTATAGGCGTAGGAGAGAGGCTAGGTGTTCCGCACCAGCGGGATTCAATCAGCAGTTGAAAACTGGTGTGGAGCTCAGGGATTTGGCTTCATTGGGGACGGGGGTCCTGGAGGATGCAAGCCTATACTGGCATGATGGGTTGCATCTGTCTAGAGGAGAACCAGGATCCTAGGTGATAGGTTCCAAATGCTCCATTGGCGACAAATTAAACTAGCCAAGAGGAGGCACAGGAAAGCAGAGAAGAATCTAGGCCCCCAAAAATCACAGTACTAAGTGTGGTGACACCAACATAGAGGTGTCAAAATGGGAGAAGGGCGGGGTAAATGGAGAAAGTGACAAAGGCAAGAAGGACAGGGATGGGGCAAAAAGGAGTAAGGCCATCAGGAAATGGAGGGTAATGAGTACCAATGCCTGTAGTCTGGGCAACAAGCGCCTTGGGCTGGTGGCCCTGATGGAAGAGGGATGCCTGGATATCATAGCAGTCACAGAAACATGGTACACAGAGAACCATGACTGGGATGTTAACATACCAGGATACATAACCTACAGGAGAGAGACAGGCAGGGAGAAGAGGGGAGGTGAGCTCTCTGTGAAAGGAAGGGATAAAAGCAACTGAACAAAAAGAGTAAACAGGGAGGAGAGGGGCAGTGTGGGTCACCTTGGAGACTGGAAAGAACCACAGTCCGCATAGGGTTAAAGTGACCCCAAGTCAGGAGGAATGGACAAGGATATGATAGAAGGCATTCTTAGAATGGCAGAGAAAGGGGAGATACTGTTGATGGGAGACCTGAATATGCCAGATGTTAACTGGAGCACATTGCTGCAGCCACATCCAGGCAGGGCCATTCTTGATGCCCTACAGGTGGCAGGCCTCAGACAGTTAGTTTAGGAACCCACTCACGAGGGAGCAATCTTAGACCTCGTACTCTCAAGCGGGGCAGTGAGAGGATCTCAAGATCTAGAAGTGGGTTGCCATCTGGGAACAAGTGACCATCAAACAGTGTGTGCTCAGGTTAAACTCAGCTACAGAGTCAAGCCATACAAAAGTAGCCGTATTGGACTTCAGGAGGGCTGACTTTGCCAAGATGGGAGAAGTGCCTTCAGAAAAGCACTAACAAACGGATAGAAGGAGGTGTGAAGCAACAATGGGAATCATCAAAACTGCATCACAGAGGCAACAAGCTTTTGTGTGAAGCAAATAAACAAATCAAATGAAAGAAAAAACCTATGGTTCTCAAAAGAGGTGGCTGTGAAAGTCAGGAAGAAACAAATTGCATACAGGAGTATAAGGAAACACAGAAAGAGCAGGACAGAGAGCTGCTACCAGTTAAGGCAGAACAAGCAGGGAGGGAATTCAGAAGAACAAAGGCCCAAACTGAGGAAAAGAGAAGAACTCAGTTAAGAAGGGGATAAAACCTTTTATGAGCCATCAATGAGCGTAGAAAAGACAAAGGGAGGAGGATGAGCTGAAGCAGAATGAATGGTGGGTGGGCAGAGGAACAGTGAAAAAGCAGGGATACTGAATGAATATTTCACGCAGTATTCACAAAAGAGGAGGAAGGAAGTGCCTAATCCAATGAATAGGAAGCACTCTTGTTAGGGGTCAGTCAAGTCCTTTCACAGAAGAAAAGGGTTCTATGAACTCTAAAACTGAAGGTTGGACAAAGCAATGGGGCCTGATGGAATTCACCCACAATTCTAAAAGAATTAGGGGGAACTAGTGAAACCACTGGCAACTCTTCTTAAAAAATCATGGGAGGATGGTGTGGTACCCGAGGACTGGAGGAAGGCAGATGCGATTCCCCTTCACAAAAGTGCTACCAAGACAGAGGCAGGAAACTACAGACCTGTTAGACTGACCTCTATGGTAGGGAAAGTGATGGAGTTACTTCTGAAGGAAAGAATAGTTGAGTACCTAGAGGCCAGAGGGGCACAGAACCCAAGGCTGCATGGGTTCACAGCAGGAATGTCATGTCAGATGAATCTAATAGATTTCTTTGACTGGGTGACCAGTAGCACCAGGGAGGGCTGGGACATAGCCTACCTAGACTGTGAAAGGCATTTGACACAGTCCCACAAAAAAGATTAATAATCAAATCTAACCAACATGGCAGTGGGTCCAAGGGTGGTAGCCTAAATAAAACATTGGCTGGACAACAGGACACAGAAGGCAATTGTAAAATGGAGTCCACTCTCGAAGAAAGAGGGGTTACTAGTGAGGTACCCATGAGGTCAGTATAGGTCAGTCTTTTTAATGTCTTCTTAAGTGACATTGCAGAGAGACTGGAAGGAAAAGTAGCCTCTTTGCAGATGACACAAAGATCTGCAACAGGGTTGATACACAAGGAGGCAATGGAAAGGATGAGAAGGGACTTGGTAAGGTTGGAGATGGTCAGAAGTATGACAGCTAGGATTCAATGCAAAGAATTGCAGAAAATAATGCACCTGGGAAACAAGAACCCAGGAAGAATACACAATGGGGGAGGTAGTAACAACAACAAAAAGAAAAAGGACCTCGGGGTAATCATATCAGATGACCTTAAGTTTAGCAAGCAATGTGAGAAGGTAGTAGGAAGGGCTGAGGGTATACTGGGATGCATAGGGAGAGGCATCAACAGCAGAAAACAGGAAGTTGCTATCCCTCTGTAAAGAAAAGTTGGTGAGACCCCATCAGGAGTACATGTGTCCAGTTCTGGAGACCAATCTCAAGAGGACATAGACAGCATGGAAGGCCAGAGGAGAGCAATTAAAATGGTGGGGTCTGCAAAAAAAAGCCGTCAAGGAGGAGAGACTAAAGGAGCTTAATGTATACCCCTGAGGAAAGAAGAGGGGGGCATGATAGAAACTTTAAGTATCTCAGTGGAATCAACAAAGTCCAAGAGGGTTGCATCTTTCAGAAAAAGAGAGTGCAAGAACAAGGGACACAATTTAAATACAGAGAGAGGCAGTTCAGGGCAAAGTGAGGAAGTATTATTTCACAGAGAGGTAGTGGATGCATGGAACACTCTTCCTGGGGAGTTGTGGGTCTAAAACTGTGGAAGAATTCAAAATGCATGGGACAGACATAAGACAATTCTTGTGGGGGTGGGAAGAATTAGGCACATTGGTCAACTAGGATCTGTGGCCTATCCTGTAGGTGCGGAAAATGGGCAGACTAGATGGGCCAAGCGGTCCTATCTGCAGTCAAAGTCTATGCTTCTATGTTTCATGGACATCATCAGTATATGTATCTGATACCAGATGTACACTAGTTCAGGCAGTGAGTAGTTGCACTGACTCAGCCAGGCAATGTCCCCCCACTCACAGCAGGTACTGCATCCAGAGTGGAGAGCCACAGCCAAAGTAAGGCCATGGACATCATCGATATATGTCTCTGATAACAGCTGCACACTAGTTCAGACACTGAGGAGTTGCATGTCGTCAGGCAGGCAATGCCCACCACCCAGACCGTACTAGATCTTAGAACTGCGAGACAGAGCCCAACAAGGCCATGTACATCACTGGTATACCGTCTGATGCCAGCTGCACACCAGTTAGGACACTGAGTAGTTGTACGGCCTCAGCCTGGAATTCCCCCCCCCAACTCAGATGAGTTGCTGGATCCTGAGTGCGGACACACAACCAAACTGAGGAGATGGACATCATCGGTATGCATCTGTGATACCAGCTGCACACAAGTTAGGACATTGAGTAGTTGCACAGCCTCAGCCAGGCAATGCCCCCCAACCAAGAACTGGATCCTGAGTGCAGAGCCACAGCCAAACTAAAGTCATGGACATCATCAGTATACCTCCCTGATACCAGCTGCACACTAGTTAGGACACTGAGGAGTTGAACGGCCTCAGTCAGGCAATGCCCCCCTTCCCACCCAGACCATGTACTGGATCCTCAGTGCAGAGCCACAGCCGAAGTAAGGGCATGGACATCATTGGTGTACCTCTCTGATGCCAGCTGCAGACAAGTTAAGACACTGAGTAGTTGCATGGCTTCGGCCAGGCAATCCCCCCCGAGCAGGTACTGGATCCACAGTGGAGAGCCACAGCCAAAGTAATGCCATGGACATCATCAATATATGTCTCTGTTAAAAGCTGCACACTAGTTCAGACACTGGGGAGTTGCATGTCCTCAGCCAGGCAATGCCCACACCCACCTCCAGACCAGGTGCTAGAGCCTGAGTGCAGGGACAGAGCACAACTAAGGCAATGGACATCATTCATATACCTGTCTGATGCCAGTCGCACACTAGTTAGGGCACTGAGTAGTTATATGGCCTAAGCCCTGCAATGCCACCCCCCCTGACAAGTTGCTGGATCCTGAGGGCAGAGCCACTACCAAACTGAGGTGATGGACATCATCAGTATACGTCTGTGATACCAGCTGCACACAAGGTAGGATACTGAGTAGTTACACAGCGTCAGCCAGACAATGTCCCACCACCGACCAGGTACTGGATCCTGAGTGCATAGTCACAGCCAAAGTAAGGCCATGGACATCATCGGTATATGTCTCTGATAACAACTGCACACTAGTTCGGACACTGAGGAGTTGCACATCCTCAGCCAGGTATTGCCCCCCCCGAGCCGGTACTGGATCCTGAGTACAGAGACAGAGCCAACTAAGACAATGGACATCATCGGTATAGCTGCCTGATGCCAGCTGCGCACTAGTTAGGACACAGTAGTTGTAAGGCCTCAGCCTGTCAATGCCCCCCCCACTCAGATGAGTTGCTGGATCCTGAGTGCAGAGTCATGAACAAACTGAGGTGATGGACATCATCGCTATATGTCTGTGATACCAGCTACACACAAGTTAGGACACTAAGTAGTTGCACGTCCTCAGCCAGGCAATGCCCCCCCAGACCTGGTACTGGATCCTGAGTGCAGACCCACAGCCAAACAAAGGCCACAGACATCATCTGTATACCTCCCTGATATCAGCTGCACACCAGTTAGGCCACTGAGTAATTGCACGGCCTTGGCCAGGCAATTCCCCCCCACTCAGACCAGGTGCTGGATCCAGCATGCAGAGCCACAGCCAAAGTAAGGCCATGGACATCATTGGTGTATGTCTCTGATAACAGCTGCACACTAGTTCATCCACTGAGAAGTTGCACGGCCTCAGTCAGGCAATGCCCACCCCCTCAGAGCAGGTACTGGATCCTGAGAGCAGAGACAGGGTGAACTAAGGCAAAGGACATCATCAGTATACCTGTCTGATGCCAGCTGCACACTAGTTAGTACACTGAGTAGCTGTATGACCTCAGCCCAGCAATCTCCCCCCAGATGAGTTGCTGGATCCAGAGTGCAGAGCCACAGCCAAACTTAGTCGATGGACATCATCAGTATGCATCTGTGATACCAGCTGCACACAACATAGGATACTGAGTAGTTGCACAGCCTAAGCCAGGCAGTGCTACTCCCAGGCCAGGTACAGGATCCTGAGAGCAGAGACACAGCCAAACAAAGGCCATGGACATCATCAGTATACCTCCCTGATTCCAGCTGCACACTAGTTAGGACACTGAGTGGCTGCACGGCTTCAACTAGGCACTGCCCCCCCCAAGACCAGGTGCTGGATCCTGAGTGCACAGCCACAGCCAAACTAAGGTCATGAACATCATCAGTATATGTCTTTGATAGCAGCTGCACACTAGTTCAGACACTAAGTAGTTGCACAGCCTCAGTCAGGCAATGCCTCACCTCCCCATCCAGGCCTGGTACTGGATCCTCAGTGCAGAGCCACAGCCCAAGTAAGGGCATGGACATCATTAGTGTACCTCTCTGATGCCAGCTACAGACAAGTGAGGACACTGAGTAGTTGCACAGACTCAGCCAGGCAATGCCTCCCATTCAGAGCAGGTACTGGATCCAGAGTGGAGAGCCACAGCCAAAGTAAGGCCATGGACATCATCGGTATATGTCTCTGTTAACAGCTGCACACTAGTTCAGACACTGGAGAGTTGCATGTCCTCAGCCAGGCGATGCCCACACCCACCTCCAGACCAGGTGCTAGATCCTGAGTGCAGAGACAGAGTCAACTAAGTCAAAGGACATCATCGGTATACCTGTCTGATGCCAGCTGCACACTAGTTAGTGTACTGAGTAGTTGTACGGCCTCAGCCCGGCAATGCCCCCCAGACGAGTTGCTGGATCCTGAGTGCAGAGCGACAACCAAACTGAGGTGATGGACATCATCAGTATACATCTGTGATACCAGCAGCACACAAGGTAGGACACTGAGTAGTTACACAGCCTCAGCCAGGCAATGCCCCAGCCTCTCAGACCAGGTGCTGGATCCTGATTGCACAGCCACAGCCAAACTAAGGCCATGGTCATCATTGGTATATGTCTCTGATACCAACTTCACACTAGTTTGGACACTGAGGAGTTGAATGGCCTCAGTCAGGCAATGCCCTCCCTTCCCACCAAGATGAGATAATGGATCCTCAGTGTAGAGCAACAGCCCAAGTAAGGGCATGGACATCATTGGTGTACCTCTCTGATGCTAGCTGCAGACAAGGTACTGGATCCTCAGTGCAGAGCCACAGCCCAAGAAAGGGCATGGACATCATTGGTATAGCTCTCTGATGCCAGCTGCAGAGTAGTTGCACGCCCTCAGCCAGGCAATACCCCCCCCATACCAGGTGCTGGATCTAGAATGCAGAGCATGGACATCATTGGTATATGTCTCTGAAAACAGCTGCACACTAGTTCAGACACTGAGGAGTTGCATGTCTTTAGCCAGGCAATGACCACCCCCCCAGAGCTGGTACTGGATCCTGAGTGCAGAGACAGAGCCAAATAAGACAATGGACATTATCGGTATACCTGTCTGATGCCAGCTGCACACTAGTTAGGACACAGAGTAGTTGTAAGACCTCAGCCTGGCAATGCACCCCCCACTCAAATGAGTTGCTGGATCCTGAGTGCAGAGTCATGAACAACCTGAAGTGATGGACATCCTCGGTAAATGTCTGTGATACCAGCTGCACAAAAGTTAGGACACTAAGTAGTTGCATGTCCTCAGCCAGGCAATGCCCCCTCCTGACCAGGTACTAGATCCTGAGTGCAGATCTACAGCCAAACTAAGGCCATGGACATCATTTGTATACCTCCCTGATATCAGCTGCACACTAGTTAGGACACTGAGTAATTGCACGGCTTCTGCCAGGCAATGCCCCCCACCCCCTCAGACCAGATGCTGGATCCTGAGTGCACAGCCAAAGCCAAACTAAGGCCATAGACATAATCAATGTACTGTATGTCTTTGATACAAGCTGCACACTAGTTCAGACACTGACGAGTTGTACGTCCTCAGTCAGGCAATGCCCCCCCCACCCCACCCAGACCAGATAATGGATCCTCAGTGCAGAGCCAAAGCCCAAATAAGGGCATGGACATTTATTTAGTTTTGTTTATCAGGTAAGCATGCTAGACAGTCAAGTGCCTATTTTCTGGTGTGACCCGGGAGAATTACAAAGGTACAGGCATCAACAATTCAGAGACAGGATAATAGCAATCAACAAGGTAAAGTCAGATACAGTCAGAGAACTCAGGAGTATACAGATACAGAAACATGGTAACAGTAATCAACAAGTTATAGACAGGTATGGGCAGGGAGTTTCAGCCAGGTATCGACAGAGAACAATCATATTACAGATACAGTGTTAAGGCAAGGCAGTTGGTATACCTCTCTGATGCCAGCTGCAGACAAGTTAGGACACTGAGTAGTTGCACGGACTCAGCCAGGTAAGGTTCCCCCCGCAGAACAGGAACTGGATCCAGAGTGGAGAGCCACACCCAAAGTAAGGCCATGGACATCATTGGTATATGTCTCTGATAGCAGCTGCACACTAGTTCATACACTGAGAAGTTGCACGGCCTCAGTCAGGCATTGCCCACCCCCTCAGAGCAGGTACTGGATCCTGAGTGCTAAGACAGAGCCCAAAAAAGGCAATGGACATCATTGGTATACCTGTCTGATGCCAGCTGCACACTAGTTAGGGTACTGAGTAGTTGTACTGCCTCAGCCCGGCAATGCCCCCCCAGATGAGTTGCTGGATCCTGAGTACAGAGCCACAACCAAACTGAGGTGATGGACATCATCAGTATATATCTGTGATACCAGCTGCACACAAGTTAGGACACTGAGTAGTTGCACGCCCTCGGCCAGGCGATACCCCCCAAGACCAGGTGCTGGATCCAGAGTGCAGAACTGCTGCCAAAGTAATGCCATGGACATCATCGGTATATGTCTCTGATAACAGCTGCACACTAGTTCAAACACTGAGAAGTTGCATGTCCTCATCCAGGCAATGACCCCTCCCCTCCAGAGCTGGTACTGGATCCTGAGTGCAGAGACAGAGCCAACTAAGACAATGGACATCATCGGTATACCTGTCTGATGCCAGCTGCGCACTAGTTAGGACACAGAGTAGTTGTAAGGCCTCAGCCTGGCAATGCCCCCCCACTCAGATGAGTTGCTGGATCCTGAGTGTAGAGTCATGAACAAACTGAGGTGATGGACATCATTGCTATGTGCCTGTGATACCAGCTGCACAAAAGTTAGGGCACTAAGTAATTGCACGTCCTCAGCCAGGCAATGCCCCTCCTGACCAGGTACTGGATCCTGAGTGCACAGCCACAGCCAAACTAAGGCCATGGACATGATCAGTATACCTATCCGATGCCAACTGCAAACACGTTAGGACACTCAGAGGTTGCAAGGCCTCAGTCAGGCAATGCCCACCCACCCACAATACACTAGGTACTGGATCCTGAGTGCAGAGGCATAGCCCAACTAAGGCAATGGACGTCATCGGTATACCTCTCTAACAGCAGCTGCACACTAGTTTGGACACTGAGGAGTAGAACGGCCTCAGTCAGGCAATGCCCCCACACCATGAGTATTATTGAATACTTATGATAAACACACATTGTGCCAATAGTTATAAAACACACTTTTATAAAAGTATTTGTATAAAAATATCTGTATATAAAATGCTGTAAATTTTTTGTCTTGCTAAAGTGTATAAATAAAATACTGATTTTGATAATCCAACTTATTAATAAATAACACAAATATATCTATTTTTCTTTCATCTTACATATTGTTTACGTATGTCTGACATGGGGAAGTATGTTGTGCTGGTCGAGGCGGCACAGTCCTGGAAACTGGAGCCATGTGGAAGTGCACTGGAAGTAGAGACTGGTGTGCCATGAAGGAGGTACTGGTGCTCTGTGGAGGGCCATTCAGCTGTGCCCAGGGAGACTGGATCCTGCTGCATGTGGTGGGGCAGTGCTGGTGTGCCCCGTGGCATCTTTGGCCATGTTAACAGGCTCAAGCAGAAGGCTGACCGTCCTCTGCTGTGCCTGCAACAGGGACAGTATTTTTTCCTGTCCCTGAAGCAGGCAGTCAACCTTCTGCTCCAGTCTGTCAACACGGTCACAGAGGTCATGGAACACTGCTGCTGTTACTGTTCCTGTGGACAGAAAATTGACAAATCAATATGTTACACTGATAATTGTCCTTTACTGCAGATCTTATTACAATCTGCATAAACAATGGCAATTAGTATGGCTAATAGTTAAAAACTCTGAGACAAGTACTGGCCCATACTTTTGGACAACAGGAATACTTTGCTTAGTAAGATGTAGGCTTTTAATTCAGTAATAGACTATTTAATATGTTGATGATGGCACTTGGAGAGTAGTAACGAATATGAGTAGTTGCTTGTGGTCAGCCATGCATTGTACGACCCCACTCACCCCCAACCACCAAGAAGACATACATGCTCATGACTCTACATCTAAATTACAATTTATTAGTCTGAGTAGCTGCATGGTGTCAGTTAACCAGTGATATAGGTCTGCTAGGACTAAGATTGCAGCCTACATGGAGGAGTGCAAAAATAGCAAATATGAGCACTTGCGTGTCATCAGACATGAATTGAGCCACCCTCCCAAAAAGAAGATGTACACACACATGAGTGTGCATCTATAGCACAAGTAATATGTCTGATAAGCTGCATGTGGGCAGTCAGGAAATGAACATACTTCTGCTAGGGTTCGGATTGCACCCTACATATAGAAGTGCATCAATGTAAAGATTTCTTACTGTAGTATGCTATTAAAATGAGTTCTTGCATTTTTTCTACTGCCAAACAGTTACACCCCTGCCTCCCCCCTTCCCCCATGTCAGGAATGAGGAAGACGACCGTGAGTCCACTGGCACTTGCCAAGTGAAGGTATCAGCATGCATGAGATATACGTTTGATACTAGGTACCATAACTTGCAACACTGAGTAATCACATTGCATCAGGTAGACAGCACTCAGATATTCTATTTCATGCACAGGATAATTAGCGCAGAACCATGGCTCTAGTAAATGCATAGAAGTAATCTTATATATACACAATCGGGGGTGAGCTGCATTCATGACTCTGACTACTATCATGGGTACAGCTGAAAACTGACAGTCTGTTCTACATGGTAGGTGCAAGATTCTGACTTTAGATGTGTAGCACAAGTAGCACCATGAACATTTATGCCATATAACCCAGTTCAGCAGCTGCAGAGAAGTTGAGAGGTTTGTACGTAACTATTATAATTGCATGATACTTGCTGAATACAACCTATTACACTGTGAGTTGCATGGATTCAGACAGACAATTTCACCACTGCATCACAGATCAGGTACTGGCTTCTAACTGCAGAGAATTTTTAAATGAAACCAGTGACAGCAATGACAGCTCTTGTTGATAACAGGTATATACAACTTAAAACAGTTAGGAGTTGCTTGAGTCACGTACACAAACGTCAGCTACCTTTCATATACCAATACTAAATGCTAAACACATAACATTCAACCCATGCCTATCAATATTAGATGTGCACATGCGATGCACATCATTTACAGGTGGCTAAGTGTTGTGCTATAGTTTGTTGATGGCAGCTGAACAGTAGTTAGTGCACTGAGTACTTCATGGCATCAGGCACAGTCACGCATTCAAGACCAGGTATAGTGTGCTGAGTGTCGAGACACATGTAAACTGTGGTCAGAATTGTAAGAGTCTATTTACATGATAGGAGCTGTTAACATTCATGCTGCAGCTATCTGACACAAGGTGATCACAACTTAGGAGGCTGATGAGCTGCAGTGTCAGGAAACAATGTCACAACAGTGTGTGGACAAGGTTTTAGTTCCTAGCTGAAGAAGCATCTCTCACATTAACTGATTAACATTTATGTTACCTATTCTCAGATATCAACTGCATATAATATATTTATCACCATTTCATTAGCTAACTGACAAGAAGACGTAGAAGTTGTATCTCTCAAGTTGACAACACGTGTGTAGTATATTGCAATAGTTACCTTCAGCACCGCCATCTGTCTCTTGTTTCACCGCATGCAGCGGCTGATGTTCTTCAGTCTCCCTGGCAGCTAGGACAAATAAAGATATATTTTAGATTACAGATCATATTGCTATGTCTATGTGCATTAATTTAAGACTGGTTTTGTTAGTCATATCTGTTTCTATTTTACTATAACATAATACCACGAAGCATAGTGATTAACACTGCGATATAAGAATGTCAAATTTTGTTTGCAGTTTTATATGCTTAGAATATATATGTCTATACATTGCTGACAATGGATGCACACAAGTGGCACAATTGAGCAGTATCAATACATCTGTGAAGCACGACATCACAAATGTTCTTAGACATTTATGGTATGCTGATCTGATACTGTCTGTGCACAAGTTATGATACTACCGAGTTGCATGCTATCAGTCATTTTATGACTGTGAAACTACAGTCATAGTAATGACATGAGCATCAACTATAGATGTACCTCATAACAGCTACACAGAAGTTGGGAAACTGTTACTTGTTTGGATTGAAGCATGGAATACCCCACTCCAACAGGAATTGAATGATATAGGTGATTGATATCACCTGTGTGCAAGTAAGTACAGTGAGGAATTTCATGTGGTCAGCCAGTCAATGCCAGGTCACCCCACCAGGTATTGTGACCAGTGTGTTGAGCTACAGTACATCTACCTGTCTGATAGTAGCTGTGGAGAATGTATGGGGTACAGAGAACTTGCACAGGCTGAGGCAGGGAATCACTCCCCCCCCCAAAAAAAAAATAAAGAACTGGTACTGTGTCTTCATTGCAGAGATACTGCTCAATTGAAGTGATGGATATGAATGCTATTACTTACTGATATGAGTTGCAGACTAAGTAGGACACTGTGGTGTTGCTTGGCATCAGACAGGCAATGCTCTGCCACTCCCCACACCCCCTCAATAGCATGTTCTGCATGGTGAGTGGTGAGACAGAAGGCAAGAAAAGAATGGAGATCGTCAGTACACTTCTCTGGTAGCAGGTGAACATAACTTAGAACAGTGATCAGTATGATGCCCTCAACAAGGCGATGCACCCTTTTCTCCTCCCCCTCTCAAATGACAGGTACTGTATTCTGAGCACTGAGCTACTCCGTAACTGAAGGCATGGCCATCAGTGTTATATATCCTTGATAACTCTTGCACACAAGTTAGGATCCAGTGGAGTATCTGTGTAAACTGAGGGTGTACATCATCAGTATACCTCTCTGATAGCAGCTGTGCACTAGTTAGGACACTGAGGAGTTGCACGACCACAGCCAGGGATTCCCCCCCACCATACTGGACAGTGGATCCTGAGTACACAGCCACAGCCCAACTAACACCATGGATATCATTGGTATACATCTCTGATGCCAGCTGCACACTAGTTAGGACACTGAGAGGTTGCACAGCATCAGCCAGGCAATGCCCCCCATTCCCCGACCAAGTACTGGATCCTGGGTGTAGAGCCATAACCCAATTAAAGCCATGGACATAATCGGTATACCTCTCTGATAGTAGGTGCACACTAGTTAGGACACTGAGAGGTTGCACGTCCTCAGCCAGGCAATGCTCACACCCCCACAACCAGGTACTGGATCCTGACTGCAGAGCCACAGGGCAACTAAAGCCATGGATATCATTGCTATACCTCTCTGATATGAGTTGCACTCAAATTAGTACACTGAGAGGTTTCATAGCCTCAGCAAGGGAATCCCCCCACCCGCAGAGAGGTACTGTATGATGAATGGAGAGAAAGAGCCCAAGTACAGCTCTGGACATCATTGGTATACCTCTCTGATGTGAGCTGCACACAAGTTAGGACAATGAGGACTTGCACAGCGTCAGCTAGGGAATGACCCCCACACCCCAGGTACTGGATTCCGAGTGCTGAGCCACACCACAACTACAGCCATGTATATCATTGCTATACCTCTCTGATAGCAGCTGCACATTACTTAGGACACTGAGGAGTTGCATGGCCTCAGTCAGGAAATCCCCCCCCCACCAGAACAGGTACTGCATCCTGAGTGTAGTGCCACAACCACACTAAGGCTATGGGCATAATTGGTATACTTCTCTGATACCAGCTGCATACTACTTCAGACACTGAGTAGTTGTACAACCTCAGCCAGGCAATGCTCCCCCCCCAGACCAGGTATTGGATGCTGAATGCAGACCCACAGCCAAACCAAGGCATTGACATGACTGATATACCTGGCTGATGCCAGTTGCACACGTGTTAGTAAACCGAAAGGTTGCATGGCTTTAGCCAGGTAATGACCCCACCCCCCGAACCAGAACAGGTACTGGATCCTGAGTGGTTGCACAGCCTTAGCCAGGCAAGCCCCCCCCCAGACCAGGTACTGGATCCTGATTACAGTGCAACAGCCCAACTAAGGCGAGCTGTTGCAGGTGCAGTTGTGAACCACAGCAAAACTAAAGCCATGGATATGAATGGTATTGTTATGTGATAGCAGTCATGCACAATATGCTGCTATGCCGAGTTGTGTTACCTCAGACAGGCAATGTCCCCATGTCCTGTGCATTAGATAATCAGTTATTCTACTTGCTGTAATAGATTTGTCTTACCTTCTGATTCAACGAGGATATCAGATTCATGTCCTTCAACAACCTCAGCCCCGGCTGGTACTACCTCTGCCTGAGTTGGGGAATGCCTATGATGTTCTGTAAATGAATAATAAAACATTTTTACAGTGCAGTATACATCACCACGGACTTCAATATATATCGGTTTCATTATTCTAATACTGTGCACAATTGATTGATTTTTATGTCTTTGTTCTCTCTTCACTGACACTTGATGAAACGTCATTCAGAGCAAAGATTTACATAGGCAACAACAACAACAAGACAGTCATCGTACTGTTAAACAACTCCTATGTTAACAGCATGTACAGTGAAAGATCTATTGCTAACTTTTAGTAATACAGATTTGACACATGTTCAGTGACAAGTGATTATTCTGATGTGCACACATTTTTTGAAGGTACAGGCTCTACACATATAGTGTGTTATGCATGGTTATCTGTTGCACAATTTTTATTCTATGCAATGCCTGATGCTACTACCAACTGTCAGAATACAGCATTCTTAATACTGGTATAGATATTGTGTTGAGTTGTTGATGTATTCTATACTTACGACACTGAAGGCTTTCCCCAGCTTCAGGCTTCCCAGCTGTTTCCCACATTTCGTGGGTGAGGTAGTACCAGGGGGCATCATTTACTGGTACCTATCCACGTTTCTTCAGCATGTAGAAATGCTGGCGCACCAGTTTCCACTTCCTCTTGCACATGAGTGCAGTTTTATTTTTTATTTTAAAACAGTAGCTCAGGTGATGATTTATGTACCTCCACATGGCATCCAGCTTCTTATTTGTGCTTCACATTAGGATGCAAGCATTTCCTTTGGTTTGTGCTGCCTTGACAAGGCAACACACCTCCCTTGCAGTCCAGATTCTCATGGTGTTGTTATAGTCTGTTGAAATAAAAAGTGAGATAGATAATAATAATTCAGTATGTCTTTTTAATGTATTATTATGAGGCTGGCTTCATTCAGTTTAAACATTTTTTTTCAACTATATGTGGAAACACATGGGTATTAGGATTGTACAGGTCAGATAAAAGTTTCTAAAGATTACAGCACTCATGGTTAGATATCATCAGATAGTCTATGCACTTCTTCACCCCCCCCACAATCACTGTGTCAACACAAATTGCATGTGTGTGCTTTGTGTGTTACGTATGCAGCTTGTCTATTTTTTGACCAAGGTTTTGTGGTTCTTAAAAGAACCATTTTTTAATGGGTACATTTAAACAGACTGATATTTTTAGAACACTGTGAGGCTTCCATCTGGAAGGTCTCCCAGGAAAAGGCAATTGCCATCATGTGAGAAGTGCACACCATCTGGTAGATATAGCCAATCATTACAACACTTAATTTCAGGGTGACGTATGGTGTACATGCCACACATCTGAAGATATCCAGAAAGCTGTATGTTCTCCTTTCTTCATGCCCTGTCAAGCAGGTACATGTGCGTTCTGCTTGCCAGACCTTACGCTCTGTAATATCTGAAAATATGATCTTATAGGCAGGTAACATACTCATAATAGAAGCAAGGTCCAATTTAGCTTCTGCTACTAAATCTACCCATTGTTTGATGCCTAAATCATTGCCTCCGAGATGAATCAGCAGTATGTCTGGATGAGCTTGAGTGCTCAGTAGTTGGTGCATTGTTGGCATGAGATGGACCCACCTCATGCCTCCCCTGTCAAACCATGTAACAGAGCAATTTGCAAGCTGCAGGTCTTTACCAAATTGACATCTCTGAGCATACTCTGAAGCTCATTGTACTGTGCTGCTGACAACAACCCACACAGTGCATTTGCTGCTTTCTGCCATTTTAAGCTTTTAAATTGAGAAGTGGACAGAGGGCTACCAAAAAAAAATCAGTGTTTGTCTGGCAGTGTCTAGTCACTACCGCATATTAAACTGAGATTTCCCTCTCTGCTTCAATATTGCTTTGGTGGGCTGTCCCAAAATATAGGAAAAAACAAAATAATTGGCTAATGCTTTCTCATCATTAACCAATACAGTGGATGCATGCACTATGCCTACACTGAATGGGTGCAGGTCCTGTCAAGCATAAATGTTGCAAGGTTTCTAGGTGGAAAAATACTACATTTTGATAGGCTAGTTCAAACAATCACAAGTAAACAGCTAGCCACTGTATTATTGGTTGCCTCTTGTTTTATGATGCACATGCTGCCTGCTTCCTTTCTCCATTTGCAGCTCCATCTGTGCTAGTAAGTACTCACTGACACCCTGACTTTAAACAGTTATAACTTCTTTCCACAGCGTAACAGGTTATTTATACTGCTATAGTCAAATAGAGGAGTAAAAAAAATGTTTAATGCTATTTTTGTGGCATTATAAGTTTTTATAATGCTAGTAAAATTGTATAGAACATTTCATGTACTTACACAGAGTAAACCAGCTTGTTACCTTTTTCCTGAGATGACTGCTACAGTATGTCTTTCTTCTCCAGTTTTCAGCACTTGTGATTGGTTGCCTGACATGACCTGATCAATGTTATGTTCCATTGGTGTGAGCTTCCATCACTCAAATACAAAGCAGTGTTTGATTGGCTTAGCCTTAAAGAGGGTATTGTTTTAATGTAAATATTCAACACTTTCATGCTCATGACACTGTTATTCGACACTTACGAGCTGACAACATCATTTTGTGACACTATCATGTATATTCAACACTATTATTCAACACTTAAGCGCATGTGACACTATTTTGCGACACTACTATTTGACACTGTCGTGCTGAAGACATCACTTTTGGAACTCTGTTATGCATTCAACACTACTTTGCGAAAATGTCGCAAAAAATCTATTTTTTGACAAATATAGTGTGTATAGTGAAAACTTACAAAATAATAACTTTCTGCCATGTTTTCAGATATTGTGTCGTGTTATAGCTCAGCTTCTGTTGTACGGCATCTAAAAGCATTGCATGTTGCCTTCACTAGTGTTGTGCTGTGATAAGGATTATGTGTCCAATGTTTTGTTAGCAATAGTCTCTATTCATGTAATATGACAGATGTACAGTGTGTATGACTATGCAATGTTATTAAATAATGTTTGGCCACCACTAAATATTTGTTTTTCTCTATTTCTTATACAGGTGTCTGATACTCATGAAACATTTTCCCACACTACTGTGAATTTGTAGAGAAGAAAGATGCCTTCTAAACAGAGACACAGTTCCATGCAGAGATGAAACAGGTATCATAGTAGTGCACTGTTGCTTAAGAGTGGTACGAAAACCACACATCCTACATCAAGACATAAACAGAATTATCATTCCACTGAAGGAGTGACTTCATAGGTTCTGTGCTCCACAGAAATTGTACGTACTTGCTCAACTGCAAGTCAAATATGCACAGCTCAGCAACAGTTGTGGAAATGTTCCAGATGGAAGAATAATCTGCAAAGGCAAGCATAAACAAACGTACTGAGCAGCAGTGTAAAGGTATGGCTGCTGATGCTCACCTGAGGAAACAAAAGTATTTCCGATCATTAGCTTGTAAAGCTAAGTTAGATAGACTTATTGCAGCTGCGATGAGACGTGAGCACAAAAAACTAAAGACTCATCTGTCTTTGATGAAATTGCATTTCAGAGTTTGTACATTTGTCAACAGAGCAGTATTTGTTCTTCAACACTTGTGGCATAAAATGGCACATGTACTTGAACAATTCAGAAAAGTTGCGTACAGCATAAAGATGAGGCTACAACGCTAACCCATCTTGAACCAACACAACTTCTGTGACATTTTCACAGGTAGCTGGCTACACACACAGCACTCAGAGGCATATTTCTGTGAGGAGTCATATTACTCACAGAAAAAGGACAGTGAGTTCTCTATTGAAGAGTCCGGTAAACTGTGTAATGTGCTGACTGTATGTGATGACGTTACAACTGAGTCAGATGATGAGTCTGAGTCAACTGTTCAAGCTCGTAGGCATCATTGTCTGGCATGGACATGTGATGCGACTTGCTACTGGAGGCAATCATCATTTGATAAAGTCGAGCACTTTATCAATCTGTTTGTCATTACTGATCATAAAGACAGACATAAATTGTTTGAGACTATAGATCTTTGTGAGATCCGTCCACATACTGGACTTATGGATCATTCACTAGCATGCCTAGATAGTGGTGTTTGTGACAGTGTATTTCACCACATACAGATCCTGGCAGTGCATCAATTAGGCATTCGGAACTTTTGGTATAGGGTCTATAAGGTGCGACGGGTTCTTGCACATTATACTCATCTTAATGAGTTACTGCAGTCTGGTGACATGCATGGTGCCATGACATTTCTGAAACAGCTGCAATGTGACAGCAGTGTCACAGGTACTGTGATTGATCAGTCATCAATTGCTGATGGAAATTCTGCTGTCTTAGAAACAGATATTCTCAAGCAGTTTGGGAAATCCATTGCCAAATTTGAGTTGGTAAAGACAGAGAAATTTGACTCTGTATGTGTGTCATGTGATCGGCTCTGTTACAAGACACTAGTGGTCACAGTTAATCTGGAAACCTTGTCACCGTACAATGACTTGTGGTTTCAATTGTCAGCATTTCTGCAGTTAAAGTGTGACTTCCAGTTAGAGCCAATCATTGTGATGTGCAAGCACTGTTTCTACAAGGTGAAGGGTAACACTCAGCCACCAAGGTCTTTGTTGAACAATATGGAAGCACATGTTATGCCTGCTGAGATTGCCATTGAATATGTTTGAATGGATTCTTATTCAGACTATGAAACCATTTCAAACTATTCTATGTCTGAATACAAAAACATTGAACATTCCACAGAAAGAACTTATTAGGTCTCTTAAGGGTTCCATTATGTATCTCCCATTTCCTCTCCAGGAAAATGTGGAGGCAATCTCCAGTGAAAACAGTTTGGTCATTCTTGTCAATGGTGTTCCAACAAAGTCAAAGGTCATCTGGCAGGATGTTGTCAATGTAGAGAAGGTGAAGCTTGCTCTTACTTACCTGAAGAGCAACAATCCTTTTTATGCAGACTTTGACATTGATCACATGACCAGCGTGTCCACTGAAAATGATGTGATGGATACCACAAAACCAATGACTTGAGAAGGTCAATGTAGAGGCAAATGATAATGTGTATGAACAGTACACAATACATCCACTGCATGGCAGAAATCCAGTTGGGGATAACATTGATCTGTTTCAAATTAAACAGGTGGAAGGTGCTCCTGTCAGCATTTGGGAGGCGACATTGGAAGCACGTTATTTTCCACATTTATTTCCAAAAGGGTCAGGTGGACATCTAGATGATAGAGAAGTACACGTGCAAGGTGTTGAATACCGTACCAGTCACATGCTCAGTAAGGATGGCAAATGCAAACACAACATACAGTACCTGTTCCATCTCCTCTGGGAGAGTGAGCTTAGCATACTGTCTGCATCAATTGCACATATTATACGGCTCACAACTCCACTTAATGGAATCACTGTCATTGAGTTTTTGAAGAAATTAAAGCAAAAGGATGAAAATGTGCAGGTCAATTTGTCTTTCATACTGTCAAATCTACATGGCACCAAAGAATACTGGTATCGCAGACACTCTGAGGTGATGACTATGCTGCAAGAGTATGGTGCAGTATCATGGTTCTTCACACTCAGCTGTGCCGAGTACATCTTGGATGAGGTGATTGAACTCTTGAAGTGGACAAATTGTGATGCAGAGGGCATTTGATCAATGACTCTCAGAGAAATGTGTTCACTTGACCCAGTGTCTGTGACTAGACATTTTCACAAGTGATTCTATGATATTCTGACTTTCATTTTGTCAAAGGACAATCTGCCTCTTGGTATTGTACAGCATTACTTCTGGAGGATGGAATTTCAGGCACAAGGCACTCCTCATATTCATGTTACTGTGGATCAAGGATGCCCCACACATAGGTGAACATGAAGCAGCAGAAGTGCGTGCGTTCATTAAGCGATACATCACTTGCAGCATACCGGACTTGTATGACAGTCCTACACTGTGGAAGTTGGTGCAGAAGTTCCAATGCCATATTTGTGTGAAATACTGCCACTGGGTAGTGAAGAGCAAATCTGATTGATACACAAGATGTCGCTTCGGATTTCCCAGACGTGTCTGTCAGAACGGTCACAAGAATGAACAGTTTTTAGCTATGCGATACCACTTGAAGGTAAAATCAACCAAGAGGGTATATGAGTTACCCAGGGATGAGAATGAGGTGTACATCAATGACTACAACCTCACTCTTCTTCTAATGTGGCAAGCAAACATAAATGTTCAGTTTGTGGCTGACAGCTCCTTGGTTCTGGTTCAGTACATCACTTCGTGCATCACCAAGCATAAACAGACTAGCTTGCAAGATCTTTGGGAAGGTATTACCAGTTCAAGCAAGTCACTGACATCTCAGTTATGGTCACTGTGATTGAAGACCCTGTCACATAGAAACATAGAAACATAGACTTTGACGGCAGATAAGGAGCGCTTGGCCCACATAGTCTGCCCATTTCCCTACATACAGGATAAGCCGCAGATCCTAGTTAACCAATAGCCTATTTCTTCCTATCCCCCACAAGAATTGCCTTATGTCTGTCCCATATATTCTTGAATTCTCCCACAGTTTTAGACCCCATGACCTCCTCAGGAAGGCTGTTCCATGTATCCACTACCCTCTCTGTGAAAAAATACTTCCTCACATCGCCCCTGAACCGGCCCTCCTCTATCTTTAAATTGATGTCCCCTTGTTCTTGCATGTCTCTTTTTCTGAAAGATGCTACCCTCTTGGACTTTGTTGAGTCCACTGAGATACTTTTCTATCATGTCCCCCCTCTCCCTCCTTTCCTCAAGGGTATACATACTAAGCCCTTTTAGTCTCTCCTCGTATGGTTTCTCTTGCAGACCCTGCACCATTCTAGTTGACCTCCTGCGGACTGCCTCTATCCTGACTATGTCCTTGCAGAGATGGGGTCTCCAGAACTGGATGCAGTACTCCAGATGGGGTCTCACCAACTGTCTGTACAGAGGGATAACAACTTCCTGTTTTCTGCTGGTGGTGCCTCTCCTTATGCATCCCAGTATACCCCCAGCTCTCCCTATTGCCTTCTTACATTGCTTGCTAACCTTAAGGTCATCTGATATGATTACCCCCAGGTCCCTTTCCTTTTTTGTTTTTGTTACTACCCCCTATTGTGTAATCTTCCCCTGGGATTTTGTTTCCCAGGTTCTCACACAGAGAAAGTGGTGCTCACACAGAGAATGTGGTGCTTATGAGGCCGGTGATCGCTTGATCGGTACACATTTGTACAACAAATCTGATGCTGTGCAATTTCTCAAGTGTTAACTACAAAGAGAAGCACAAAAGTGTACTTATTCCTCACGCTGAGACTGAGGAACTGGCTCTCAACAGGCCTTCTTCAAAATGTGTATTGAAGAATAAGCTCATTGACATGTACTACCCCGTAGACACAGTGACATTGATGCTATGTGTCTATTTGAGGTGGCTAAATTGTACGACAACAACACAGATGTCTCACCTGATTGCACACATAACATTTACAAGGTCAGATGAGTGGATGGCTGTCTTATAAAGATACATAAGCCTTGGCTCATTGACCACTGCAAATTTCATCTAGGCACATCTGAGAGCAGAGAGCATTACTACTTTGCTCTGCTATTCTTATTTAAACCCTGGAGAAATGAGTCTGAATTGAAATGTGACTGTGATACATTTGAGGAACAATTCAATCACAGTTATGACACATTCAAAACTGAATACTCTGACTCATCTATACAGGGACTGGACGTGAGAAGGAACAGCTTGAAAAGGCACAGAAACAACTTGAAGAGGACACTTCTGTTAGTTTACAAGACAACCTTGATCTGGAAGAAGGCATACTTGGAGTACCTCTGCCTCTGAATGCCCCAGAAGTACTCATGTTGGAAGTGGAGATTGCTATGGAACATGGCACTCACTGCACTATTGATTCAACAGAATTGAAAGAGAAAGACTCAATGAGCAACAACTTGTGGTGCACTCAGCAGTTACTGATGCTTTCCAGCATGGCATACTACATGAAAAGAAGAAATGTGACTGTCTTGACCACAAGCCACCACTGATGTTTGTTAGTGGCTCTGCAGGTACAGGTAAGAGCTTCCTTACAGAGGCCATTACGGCTGAAATACAGAAACCGACAGGCTCATCAATGTTTGTTGCTGTTAGTGCTCCCACTGGACTGGCTCCATACTACATTGGTAGAGTTACGCTACACTCTCTTCATGTTGCCAGTGGAGGATGGCAAAGCAGGAGAGTATCATAAGCTGCCATTTGAGGTTGCATCTCAACTTCGTTCCATGTTTACTAAGACAAAGTTATTAAACATTGTTGAGATTAGCATGGTCTCTAATTTGATGCTTGCCTGTATACATCTACATTTACAGGAGATTTTGGGCACTGACTATGGAGATCATTTGGTTGTAAAAACATTGTTGTATTTGAAGACCTTTTACAACTTGCACCAGTTAATGCAGAACATGTCTTTGCAGCTCTGACTGTCAAGCAGGCTAAGAATACACTAGGCTGCAGTGGAGGTTTTTGCCTGGGGAGTTATTTACCTAGGTCAAGTTGTGTGAAAACATACAGCAGAGTGGTGATCTGGCTTACAAGGCACTGTTGGATCAAGCCCATACAGATTCTTTGTCACAACAACATCTTTCAATGTTACATGGTCAAAGAATCACGACAGATACTACATCCATACACACAGCATGCAATGTTTTCTGCGATGTGTACTCCAAGGGCACATGGATTGTGTACCTTATTCCATGACTTAAGAAATGTGCTGAATTCAACAGTGTTATGTTGCAGAGAGAAAATCAAGAAATTGTCACACTGCATGCTGTTGATGCAGTTCATGGTGTAATTCTAAGTCAGAAACTGGTAGCAAAGATGACTGAATCACTGTCTGAACTGAAGTCGGATGTTTCACATACGGTTGGCCTGGAAGCTGTTCTTACAGTTTGTAAGAATGTGCATGTCATGCTATGGAGTAATCTTGATGTTGAGCATGGCATGGTAAATGGTGCCATGGATAACATCATCGACTTCATATACAATCTTCAGAAGACGTTTATCGAGACACTTGTCCACTTTGACAACATGGAACAGTCTGTGCAGATTGATCATAGATTGATCATATCTGTGTTAAGTTCCAGGTGTTTAAGGATATCTTTGTCAAAAGGGAACAGTTTCCAATATGTGTTGCATATGCTGTTTCCATTCACAAGTAACAGGGCTTGAGTATGGATTCAGCAATGGTGGACATAGGCACAGACATTTTCAAAGATGCATGAGCTATGTCGTACTTTCACGTGACAGCAGTCTTTCTGGGTTGCACATAATAACACTTGCACCACAGAAGAATTGCACTGACAAGCGATGTATTGTGGAGTACAACAGATTATGCACTCTGTATCAGCCGCAGATGTCTCTCATTCCATTACCTATGTATGTGGTTGTCTCACATCTCACAGTCACAGCTTCAGCTGGCAACAAGAGAAAATAAGCTGCCACTAGTGAATCAACTGTGCACAGTAACAAGAAGGTCAGTATGTCAAATACAGATGCAGGATCAGCTGTTTCTAGGAAGTCACTTGGTATGACTGTTGTCCCAGTGTTTGATAACAGTACTAGAGTAAACTGCTATGCTAATTCAGCTATGCAAGCTTTTCTCCACATGCCACACTTTGTGCAGGCAATATCAGCTTCACAAGACACTCCCTTATCAAAGGCACTGAAGGAAGTTGTCAATGTGACTTCTGATCAGTTATACAATGTACAGTCACTGACACCTCTATGACAGGTCTTAGGCACATATGATGGGTGCAATGCATTTGCGCTAACATGCAGCAGGACACTGCAGAGTTTATGATGGCCATGATAAACAGTTTGGATGAAGAGGTGATTCCAATGCAACAGTACTTCATTGTTTCATATGTTACCAGATATGTATGTCTGTCATGTGGTCATTCAGAGTGAGAAACCACTGAGGACATGCTTTGGGTTTCTTTGTTTGTGCCTCACTCTCAAACTGCCAAGTTCTGGCAGCTGTTTACCAATGCAGAAAGTGGTCACCTATGTGTTAGGTGTGGAGGGACAGTTACTCAGTCTATACATCTCAGGACTTCATCTCAATATCTTATGCTTGTGTTCAATAGATTTGATGCTAATGGGCTCAGAGTTGGCACACCTATCTCAGATTTCACAGCTGGTAGAATTGTATTTAACCAAGCAGTGTCTGACACTCACGCTGTGATCTACCACTAAGGCCAGTCTGTACATTCTGGAATTTACACTTCTTTGTTGAGGTACAGGACTGGCTGAGTTGAATGCAACAACTCCACAAGCACTTTTAAACAGAGACTACCATGATACTTAACAAATACATACATCCTGATATTGAAGAACTATTACAATCTTCATGCATCAGAAGAATAGTCACACAAGTGACATAACTTGCTGTCCATTTTGTTACAGAGTGACTTCTGCTACATAAATACTATTTTTTTATGCAAATCTGTGCTCCAATATCACACTGTTAGTACATCACATGGTTTACACACATATGTTTATTCAATCTGACGTATTAGATAGTTGCATTAATCAGTGACACAGTGAAAATAGTTGCAGTGGTCTTCAATTGGCGCCAACTGTCTTTACAGTCACTAGAGAAACCACACTCACATGTCTAAGAAATACTTTGAGATGGCAAAATAGATATGACTATCTGGTCCTCCTGATCTGTCATTGTCTTTTGTTCTGAGTAACTTGTATGCAGCCATAACAAGTACTACTTCTTGGCACACTTGCCAACTGTGTGCCTCTACTTAGGCACAATACTTGTCCATGTGCATGGCAAAACTGTGTTTCACATGTCTTTTTAAACACTTGTACTACGTCATGATATTATTTGGATCTTTTATGAGTAAAAGATATCCTGCATTTGTTTGTGCCACTTCTGTGTTAGCACAATTGCACACAGTTTCCTACCTGATCTGCTGATGTGTACTTAAGAGTAGCATACTGTGATGTAGGCATCACCCTGTGACATGCTGAGTATTATCAGGAGTGGTTTGTTTTTTTGTCCCTTTGGAACTTGACTTAATACATCCATATTGTGTTGCAGCAGTGTACTACTATGTCTGTTTTTTTTTCGTACATCTGTGTTGTATATATGATTATTAATAGACTATTTAGTTAAAGTCGGTACTGTTAGCTTTTTAGCAGTTGTCTTAATTGCTATTTAACTGAATGTATTAAACAATGCTAAACATTTTGGTGTTTTACACAATCTAATTGACAAGTATTTCAACATATTCCTAATATATTACTTTATATTACGTAGATATTTTAGTACAACTTTTCTAATTTGTGGTGAGTTTCATATAGGAATCATTATCAGTAATAAAGTCTGTTGTGGTACATTTTTGTTTATTAACAAGAGGTGCCATTTTCTCAATAATAGATTATTAATTTTATATTCATAGTATTGTGTGCAAGCATTACTTATTATTAACTTAAAGTTTTTAGTGATGTAGATACTTCATTAATTCACTATGAATGTTGATTACAGTTTTGATGATTTTTAGTAATGTATATAGTACCTGTTAGCATATGCCATTTAATTTTGGTTTGTGTAAGAAGTAAATTAAATACATGTATACAATTGTACACTATTGTAAATCACACATGTGCACTGATAACAACTGATTTTTATTTTCCTGATAATATTTCTCAATTGCCTCAATTGGGGGGTGGGGTGGGAATTTTCCTAATGTATCCATATATCTATGTCTTTATATGTATGTGTGTATATATATATATATCTATATATATATATATATATATATATCTATATATATATATATGTGTATATACATATATATATATATATATCTATATCTATATATATACTGTATATATATATATATATATTTATACAACCTATGTTGTCAGATAAATGAGAGTATAAAACATCATATCTCACATGGGTAAAGTGAGAGATAACATTGTTATCTTCATGTTCCCTATCGATCATATGTTATCTCACGTTTCTATATGTTATATCAAACATCTGGTTGATCCTGCCACTCAGAGCACTTTCACTTTCCCAGAAGTGTATGGCGACGGCGCTATGAACACTGATGATTTGTACATTAGTAAATGTTTTTAGAATGTGCCCGAGTTCAGTAAGTTAGAATTTCCTGTCATTTTCTGTAGTTGGTTGTAAAAGCTTCAAACTGCACACAGGTGCAGCATTGACCGAGCCTGCGGCTTTTCAAAGTAAAATGAAGCGGCGTCTGTTGCTGGCGGCAGGCGGCTCCCTTCGCCTGGAAATCAGTAGCACCCTCGGTCTGGACTAACAACAAACAGAAAAAACTCGACAGAAATAACGAACAGAAACTATTATCTAAAACATTACTAACAAATAAATCGATCACTCCGCGCATCACCCCCACGGAAAGGCAGATATCTGAAACAGACCAACTTTCATATAAATGTCACTTTTCCCAAAATAAAAGCAGGATCAACCAGATATTTTTACTAACTTTAAACTGACAGGATCAACCAGATATTTAAAAACCTATATAATCTATTATGTTGGGGAAGCATGTGGAGCCCTGTGTATGTGTGGGGGCATGGCATGATAAACCAGATAATGCTTCTTAAAACTAACCATAAATAGCAGAATCCACCAAATATTTCTTAAGCAATAAATGACATCTGCTGTTTTGGCAGCGTTTCTGTAAAGGGGTTGTATTGCTAGGGCCATCACCTTTATATCACCCATTGCATTGAGAGGCACATAGTGAGTTGTGTGCTGGGGGCAGGGGCAAAGCATACATATGGGCAGATATGACATGGCCCGACTGAAGATGTCATATTTATCTTCCTCTGAGGCCAGTGACATCAATTCTACTCGTGGCTTCGCCACTGTGAGATATCATGATATCACTTGGCCCTCGTGAAGATAAATATGATATCTTCAGTTGGGCCATGTCATATACCCTATATATACTGTATATATATATATATATATACACACACACACATATGTCTACACATAAATATATTTTAATTAAATGTATCTAAATAGCTTTAATAAGTATATTTTTTTAGATACCAGAATGTGTTTCTGCTGCTATTATTTAAACAGTTGGCATCTGGTTTTTCACCCATCCCAGGAACATTCACACTATCAGTCACACAATGACAATGGCATCATCACTGTTTGATACATGATAAGCAGTGTACAGAGACTATTGTGGCAGCTGTGTTCATGTGTTCTGTGCTACTGTCACAACTTACTCATCAAGTAGCTGTCATACTGTTTTACAAGTATTTTAAACTTTGATGTAACACTTTTTTTATATTGTTTTATGAGACTGATTTTGTGTACCAATTTGACTTTTAATTCAGCCTTTTTAATCAACTATTAATTTGGCAATAAATCTTTTTTAAGCCTTATCTGTGTTGTGTCTTTTATTATATATTAAGTTACAGTGCCGATATCTGTACTGTTCTTGGTATATTACTGCATACAAAGAAAGTACAAGAGTTAAATGTCTGCATATTTTCTACTTAGCAGAGTACATGTACTGTTGGTTCATGTGTCGCACATATTACTCTCCAATTTCATTTATGTATGAGTTCATTTTCATGTCTAAGGTGTAGCACATGAACTATCGCGCATGAATAGCATAAGACAAGTTCATATTATGATAAAGCTATCTATATCTTAATCAGAGCATGGTGCACAAAGGGAGCTACACTGTCACCAACATATACAATGTAGTATGAGATTATGCTTTCTCAAAAAGACAAGAAATTCATGGCAAAAAAACTCCATTTAATGCATCAGTTAGGGTTGTTCCACAGTGACAAAAGTGAGGAAATTCGGTGTTAGGGTTGAAAACCCTAACTCTGCATTCCCCACCCCACACCCAGCACAACACACACACATATGCACACATTTACATACAAGTAGGGGGGAGGACTAAGGCAACATGACCAATCACAGACAACCAGCAGCAGGTGACAGAAATAACATACAGCTGTCTAAACGTATTACAAGACACATCCATCATCATGGGCCACCAACTGTAGCATTTGTGCAGGTATGGGTGTACTCAGTGTTGTGGGCATCTCCACAGGGTTAAATGGCAGAACAGTAGTACTCTATACAGAATACCTATGATATGCATTGTTTGGTTATGCTGGGATAATGTCATGGGGTATCAACTTAGAAGAAAGCATGGATAAAATGATGTGTTATATAATGTGGCCATAGGCACAAAAATGACAGCATGGCACCCTTTCAGTAACACGCAGCATCCAACTTACCCCTAGTCATACTAAGATGGGCATGGTCACATTAACACACACATGTAGAATGAATAACAAGTTCTAGTCACAAATCTATGAACACATGCATTGCTCAATAGTTTTATGACAGCTCTGTAATTTTCAATTCAATACAGTATGCAGAATGAATATGTGGTTATTATACTGCCACATGCAGAAGCACTACCACAGAACTAACAGTGGTATGAATGCAACATGATGTTTTCAGCCTATGATAATAGTCATTTTTCTGTGCATATCTGAAATGCTTTGTATGATAATGTCAACCATGGCCCATGATGATATTTAACAGTTTGTGTCCTACAGTACCATGTAGCTGCCCAACTGTACAGGATTAGATTACAGTGCAGAAACACACCATATATAATAGTATTCTGATACATTATTTGCTACTGTTAGGATACCATTTGGAGCCATTTATGCACATGAAAGGTCAGTGTAAATGCTGTCTGATATCCATTCATAGGTACAGAAGTGGTACCATGGTGTCTTTGGCCACCCCTGCTACCAGAAAGGTAGAATCTGTATAGAAACAGAAAAATGCATTTGCACTGACAAACTGACAGCAAGGCAAAGAGAGTGAATTGGTACCATGGAATCATTTGGGTGACACAGTTCCATATACAGCTGTGCAGGTTCAGATAATTGTGGAGAAGGGCTTTGTAGATAATAATGTATTGATCCATTTTTTTCTTATGGCATTGTAAGATCAGTAGGTACTTAGACACATGAAACTGTGTTACAATGATCTGTGATACTACACAGTCATAAACACAAACGTATGAAAATGGGGCCCTTTGAACAGCATGCAAGCAGCAATATATCAAATAGCAGAGAAACACACTTACCCGTTTCAAATGAGAAACTTTCCAGAACTCAGCTATCATGTAGTGTGACCATGTAACTTTTTGGGTTTGACACTACCATACAGATCTGCAATTGTACAATGTAAGATAATGGTGCAGCAGTATTGTGCACATAATAGTGTATTGATACATCATTGTCTTATTGCGGGGTTACATCAGGAAACATTAACAGTCAACAAAGGTCCCTAAAACCACTTCCGGATATTGGCTTGTTATTAGAGTGATGATTACCAACACACTGTCATTCAGAAGAGATAAGAAATGTATTAGATACAAAAACAATGTTTAATGTGATACAGCAACAACTGATGGCCAGTATGCATGCATAACACCAAGTCACTCATAAAGCAGCAGAATTCCTACAGTTGGTTGCACATGATGATGGATGTGTCTTGTAGTATGTTTAGGCAGTTGTATGTTATTTATGTCACCTGCTGCTGGTTATCTGCGATTGGTCATGTTGCTTTGGTCCTCCTCCCTACTTGCGTGTGTGTGTGGTGCTGGGAGTTGGGGCTGGGGTTGGGAATGCAGAGTTAGGGTTTTCAACTCTTAACACTGAATTTCCTCTCTTTTTTCACTGTGGAACAACCCTGACTGATGCATTAAACAGAGTTTTTTTTGCCATGAATAACTATATATATATATATATATATATATATATATTATAGTGGCACGGTAGTTCCACTATAGTTGGGGTTGAGTACCCCATTTAAGGTTAAATTTGAAATTTGGGAGCTTAATAACTTTGCCACCATATGACAGATTTGCCAAAAATTTGGAAGGCACAGTCTGGTACCATATATATCTGGACCTACCAAGTTTCATAATGGTCGAATATAAGGTTGCGGAGCTACAGAGCACAGAAAAAAGCATAAATTATGCATGTTTGTGCATTCTTTGTTCATGCCTACAGGTTGCATGGTCTGTGCGACCAGTCTGAAACCTATCAGGGAACATGTAGCCAGGGTCTCCGATGTGCCTTTCAAAGAGTTTGTGAAAAAATATCAAACGGTTCAAAAGTTATTCAAAAAACACGTTTCCCATTATAGTCAATGGGAAAAGGTAACAAAAAGTTTGAAAGTGTCACAAATGCAGTTTTTAGTGTCACAAATGACCCCTGTAGTATTACAAATCCACCATCTTGTTTCCAGTTGAAGGTCATAGAAATGCTTACATTTAAATTCAGGACCCTGTATGGACACAATTCTTGCTGTGTTCACCTAGTCAAGTCCTGAGGATGCTAGCCATGTCTTTTTTGGGGGGTTAAACATCCCAGAAATATGTTTTTCAAATTTTTTTAAACACTAGTGTTGCAAAGTAGTGTCGCACTTTCGACACTTTCCTGATTTTTTATGCGAAAGTGTCACATATCACAACACTACTTTGCGACACTATGCAAAAAACAATAGGAAATCTTTGCCACCCTGCTGCAAAAGAATGGTTGGTCTTTTGGGCTAAAATTTGGAAGGAAGAAAGCCAAGATCCCACAGATGCACCTTTTGCTGGTTTGGTGACAACATATTAGAGGGCTGCAAAGTTACAGTACTCCAAATTTGACAAGTTTTCCCATAGGCTAACATTACAGTGTCTGCTGTGCCTTTCAGGGCCAGTATCTCGAAAACGCTTCAAGATAGGGACTTTTCATCAGAAAAACTAGCCAGGAAAATCATAAGTAATATAAGATATACATCTTTTTTCAACATCATATGGTTCCGTTACCGTTACTGTTTGCATGTTCGTCACCGTTTTCCTTTCTGTTGGCCTGAGCATTTGCGTTTTTGGTAGCGTTTCCATTGTCAATTGCATTACTGTTTCCTTCTGCATTGCCATTGCCTTTACCATTTGCATTTCTGTTTGTGTTTCTGTTACCCTTTGCATTTTCATTACTGTTTGCGTTTCCATTGGCGTTAGCATTTGCGTTACTGTTTTCGTTAATGTTTGCATTTCTGTTGCCGTTAGCATTTGTGCTACCATTTCTGTTTTCATTAACATTTGCACTTGCATTTCTTTTACTGTTTGTGTTATTGTTTATTTTGCATCACCATGTGCATTACCACTTGTGCTTGTGGTTGTGGTACCGTTACTACATTCCATTCACTATTTATAATGCACATTCTGAAAAAGAAGAGACATTCATGGCAAAAAAAACTCCATTTAATGTGTCAGTGAGGGTTGTTCCACAGTGACAAAAGTGAGGAAATTTGGTGTTAGGGTTGAAAACCCTAATTGAACATTCCCCCCGACCCCCCCCACCACCACACATATACATGCAAGTAGGGGAAGGACCAAGGCTACACAACCAATCACACACAACCAGCAGCAGGTGACAGAACTAACATACAACTATATAAACCACAACACCACACACCCATGCGCCCATCTGGCTGTGGCATGGGGTTCTCACTGTTAACTCTGATCCTGGACATTCCATGCACTGCAAAACACATATCACTACACACAACTGGGCATCTTGGACCACACGCTGCCACCAACACATAACACAGAGTACACATATGGTATTTTGGGGTTCACAAGATCCAAAACAGGATTTTGCACATTCCCTGAAATACTTTCAAAAATCACTTTTGCAAATGTCACAGTGTTGTGAAATGCATTTGTAACATTTTCATGTCTGCGACAGTATTTTGTGACACTATTTTGCATGCTTTTGCAAATGCGACACTGTTGTGTCTTCCGTTTGTGACAGTATTTGGCAACACTATGTCATATGCTTTTGCAAATGTGACACTTTCATCTCTTCCGTTTGTAACACTTTCATGTTTGCGAAATTGTTTTGCAAAAGTATGCTCCTGATGACTGCAGATCTTTGCCATCATCCTGCAAGCAAACGGTTGGGTCCTTTGGGCTGAAATTTGCAAGGTGGCAAGCCCTATTCCTACATATCTGCCTTTTTCTGTTTGGTGCTAAAATACTTAAGCGTAACAAACTTACACTGTTCCAAATTTGAGCAATTTGCCATAGACTATCATTGCGATGCCCATGACACCTTTTTGCCACCCATATGTCAAAAACAAAGTGAGGTACACCGTTTTTGCTACTGCCAGCTGAAGTTAGATTTCTTACCTACTTGCTACAGTAACACATATATACTCCTCCTGCTGGTTGTGTGTGATTGGTTGTGTTGCCTTGGTCCTTCCCCTTCTTGCATGTATATGTGTGTGTGTGTGGTGGTGGTGGGGGTTGGGGGAATGTGCAGTTAGGGTTTTCAGCCCTAACACTGAATTTTCTCACTTTTGTCACTGTGGAACAAACCTAACTGATGCATTAAAAAGATTTTTTTGCCATGAATAAATTATATATATATATATACAGTATATATACACATATATACAGTGGAGCCCACTTATAAGAACATCGGATAGTGTAACATCCCAGTTATAAGAACATTTGCTCCATGTCCCAATTTTTCCTCATGTATTCATATGGGCATAAAACCCATTTACAATCACTATCATCCCAGATGAAAAAACATTCATTCTGCATCTTCCGTGCTACTTCACTGCTGGCTGCTTTCAATGATGTCAGTGAAGCTGTCAGGCAAAGTCATTGACTAAGCTCTAGCACCACTGCTTTGCCGTTTAACACCTTCTACGATATGCGGGCTAGGTGTTAATGGCACTGATTAAGTTAAGTATTCCAATTTTGAAGCAGCAGTTAAATTTCACTCTGGCTATTGTTTCACTGCTCATTCATCTTTTCAACCACAAATTCACAGTTTGAGTGTCTGCCATGGAGAAAAAAAGCAACAAACAGCACTTACCCTTTCACAAAAGCTTTCCATCATTGAGACACTCAGCGATCCTTTGGCAAAATGGGGTGACATTTCCAAGGAGTTTGACATTAATGTTTTGAACTGTTTTTAATTCCATTTTTTAAACACTGTATTTATTAAAGTAAATTAATTGTTGCACAACTTAACATTGCTTGTTGAGTGTTTTTCTCATCGAGCACACTCCACTTTGTGGTTAGAGTATGTAATTCCATGTTAAAGTCCATTTATAATGGTAGCCCATACACAAGAACAGACCACTTATATGTACATTTTTTGTGGCAAATGGGAAGTTCTTATAAGAGGACTCCACTTTGTGTGTATATATTTATATATATAGATATAGCTGTATACATATATATATATATATATATATATATATATATATATATATATATATATATATATGGATACATGATGGGCAGGAGTTGATTATGTAAAATATTTTCACTCCTGCAGAGTGAGCTCTAGATATTTCATGAGTGCTGAAGGCATGAGTGAAATATCCAGTGCTCACGATGCAGGAGTGAAAATATTTTACATATTCCATGATCTGCACATCATGTGTGCTATTTATACCATGGGAGTGGGAGCTCCTCTATTACATTTTGTTTCATCTTTGCTTTGTGTGTTCATTTCTATTGTCTGTGTGAGTGAATAGGTATGAATGGTGTGTCTGTTAGATCTATTATTGGTCAATTGGTCTTTGTGTGACTGCTGATTGGATGCTGTTCTCTGTAGTGTACCGTGTGAAAGGATCATTTGTTTGTGAGGGTGGGGATTTCTTTTAGGCTTGGGAACAGCAGGACTGTGAGCTTCATTACTGAGGTATAGTTTTGATTTATTTAATAACTTGTTTGGGGGTTTTGTAGTGATTTCCAACAGTTTTTGTACAATTGTTATGTGGTCTGCTTCTGTTTCAGTCTGCCTGTTAAGAGAGCCCACTTCACTTTTGTTTGTGGCTGTTACTACATGTTGATTTATGTTTCCAGTACTAGGTTTCACTTTGGTGTCTGTGGTGTGGAATGGCGAGTGATAAAGAAACAAAATAGTTAGGTAAGGTTACTGCTTGCACTAATGACAGGTAGAGGAAAGCATTAATGCTTTTGTATTTTGTGGTGCTTGTTCTGAACACTTGCTCATCAATTCTGATTCCAAGGACACTTGTTGTGCACACTTTTGAAACTGATTGTGCGAGTCATCCCAGAATACTTCTAAAATGTACTTGCATGAATATGTTGTGTTTTATATTTCGGATACATTCTGTTAACTGATATTTGTGATGTGTACTATATCATTTGTTCATATTTTTTCTTTGCAGGCACTAAGAAGAGAGGGATAGTTAGTGGCAGTAATGGGTATAGAAAGACAGAGGAAGTTGACGTCAGCAGAAGAGGTATAAACAGTATTTATTTTAACTCTGCTGACATCAGCTTTATTTATTTCACTGCAGTGAAAATAACATAATTTATTGTCATCTTGGGGCTCCCACCCCCATGGTAGCAATATCTATATAAATATATATATATATATATATATATATATATATACACACATATATATATATATACACACAAACATATATATGTATACATATTACATACATATATATATATTATATATATATGTATTATGGTAGCATGGTATTGCTACCATAGTTAGGGTTAAGTAGCCCTTCTAAGGTTAAAGGGTCACATTTTGCACCTTAATAACTTTGCCACTGTTTGATGGATTTGCCTGGAATTTGGAACACATGACCAAGAACCATACATCTTGGGGTCTGCCAACTTTTGTACCAGTCAGATATATGGCTGTGGAGTTATTAAGTGTGATCTGTGTACGCGTTTACAGTTTCTGGTGAATTCTTTGCTCATGACTACATGTCTCACGGTTTGTGTAACCAGTCCAAAGACTTCAGGGAACATGTGGCCAGGGTCCCCAATGAGCCTTTTGAAGACTTCATGAAAAAATATTAAACAGTTCAAAAGTTATTCAAAAAACAAGTTCCCATTATAAGTCAATGGGAAAAGTTAACAAAAAGTTTGACAGTGTCACAAATGCACTTTTTAGTGTCGCAAATGGCCCTAGTAGTGTCACAAATCTGCCATTTTGTTTTCAGTTGGTGATCACAAAAATGCTTGCCATTCAAATTTGGGACCCTTTGGCAACACAATTCATTTTGTGTTCACTTAGTCGGAGCCTGAAGATGCTAGCCATGTCTTTATTTTGGGATGAAACACCCTAGAAATGTTTTTCAAATTTCTGGAAAAAGTAGTGCCGCAAAGTTGTGTCGCATTCATGACACTTTCACAAATTTTTGAGAAAGCTTTTGCAAATCACGACACTACTTTTTCAGACTATGGTCAAAATGACAGTAGTTCTTTGCCACCCTGCTCCAAAAGAACAGTTTGATCTTTTGAGCTGAAATTTGGAGGGAATGCAGACAACGTCTCACAGATGTAACTTTTAGTGGTTTGATGAAAAAATATTGCATGGCTGCAAAGTTACAGTACTCTGAAGTGGGCATTTTTTCCCATAGACTAACACGGTGGCATAGGCTGCACTTTTGGGTATCGTATCTCGAAAACGATGCGAGATACAGATTTTTTATTGCAAGTTGCACAGCCTTATGGGCTATGTAGTAGCAAAAACCTAGCCAGGAAAATCATGATTTTTGTGACATTTAAATTTTTTTTCTATGTCTTGCGGTTGCTGAGATATTAGCAATTAAGTACTTCCAATGCTCGTTTTACACTTCGATGCCTATTACAATGCATACATTCTTTATGTTTCTCTATGCACCTGTTTGCCAAAAACAGGGTATGCTCTTCCGTTACTGTTACAGTTACTGTTTCCACTTGCGTTTATGTCCCCGTTTGCTTTACCGTTCCCGTGTACACCACTCTGTGCGTTACCCTTTGCATTCTCATTTGTGCTTGCATTTTCATTACTGTTACCATTTGCATTTCCACTACAGTTTCTGTTTGCATCACCATGCGCATTGCCATTTGCATTTCCGGCAGCCCTTTCATTTGTGTTTCCATTTCTCTTTCGTTGTGTGTCTTCCTTGCTGTTACTGTTACCATTTGCATTTGCAATTGTGTTACTGTGCCCGTGTGCATAATGGCTTGCGTTTCCATATGCGCTTGCATTTCCTTTTGCTTTTCTGTTTCCTTTGCTGTTATTGTTGCTGTTACCATTACCATTTGCATTTACAATTGCGGTACTGTGCCCGTGTGCATTTTGGTTTGCGTTTCCTTACGCACTTCTGTTCCCGGTTCCATTTCTGTTTCCTTTGGTGATATTCTTCATGTTAACTTTACCATTTGCATTTACAATTGCAGTACTATGCCTGTACACATTACAGTTTGCGTTTACATGTGCACTTGTGTTCGCATTTCTGTTTCTGTTCCCTTTCATGTTCTTTTTGCTGTGACACTTAAGATTTCCATTTAAAATACTGCTGCCATCACTGTTCACTTTACCAATTGCATTTTTGTATGCGATTCAATGTCCATTTGCATCAATGTTCGCTTTGGCATCACTTTGCATTTGTGTTTTTATTAACGTTTCCTTTACCATTTAAGTTTCTGTTACCATTTGAGCCACTGTTGGCACTTCAGTTTGCATTGCTGTTCCTGGGCCCCTCGCTTCCGCCGCTACATTAATTTCACTCTTTCTCATCATCATTCTCAAAAAGAAGGGAAATTAAAGGCAAAAAACTCTGTTTAATGCATCAGTTAAGGTTGTTCCACAGTGACAAAAGCGAGGAAATTCGGTGTTAGGGTTGAAACCCCACTTGGACCCCTTCAGCCCACCCCTCAACTGACATCGGGGTGCGCGTTGGGGTCGTTGGTCCTAACTCTCACCCCATTCTCCTATTCCTCTGCTTCTTTACACATGTGATGGGGTGAGAGTTAGGGCCGATGACCCCAATGCGCACCCTGATGTCAGTTGGGGGGTGGGCTAGAGAGGTCCAATGGGAGTTTCAACCCTAACACCAAATTTCCTCACTTTTGTCGCTGTGGAACAACCCTAACTGATGCATTAAACAGAGTTTTTTGCCTCTAATATATATATATATATATATATATATATAAAATAAAGGGACATGTTTACACCCCTATAGTAATAGTTGATGAGTCACTTTAATGTTCAACCCAAATTTTTGCACGTTAATAACTTTGCAACCATTCAAAGGATGTGCAAGAAGTTTGGAATACTCGGTCTTGTGTGATAGCTCTCTTGATCTGCCAATTTGTGTTTTGGTTGGACGTATGGGTTTTGCACAGAAAAGCCCTGAAAAACTAATTTTTCAACACATTTGACACTTTTTTGCCCATCACTTTGTGACCACACTGTTTGGTGTTTTGGTCTGAAATTTGGAACATAGAAAGAGTTTGGATCAGAGAACAATCCAGCATTGGATTTGTTTAAAAAATATTTATCTGTTCCAAAGTTATTATATTTTTAATTTGGGGATTCTGAGCATGTTCAGTTCACTCCAAGATTTATATGTATGTTTTGCAAAAGAGGACTGGGCTCACAGTCAATGATTTTGTCTGCTCACAAAAGGGGATTTAAAAAATCCCAGTTTGTCAGAAAAAATTCCTTGTCTGCGAGCCGCCATCTTGTTTTCATTTTTTCCCCCAAACAAAATGTCATAGCTTCCTCCATGGGTGACTTCTTGTTGCAATAAGGCATGGGTTTTGTTCAGGGTGACGCCCTCTACAAATCTATACCTTTGGTTTGCTTGATTTTGGCCAAAAAAATGGCCATTTCAAATTTTGAAATTCTTTGTTTGCGACTCTCTTACGATCCCCTTTCACGAGCTGACAAAGTCCCAGTCTGCCAGCCAATCCCCTTTCATGAGGCTGCAAATCTTTGACCGTCACTTTGTGACTAGATGACCCTTCTCTCGGATGAGGATTGACATGACGGTCAAGGATTTTGCTGCCTTGCGAAAGAGGATCAGGTGGCAGACTGGGATTTTGTCAGCTCGCAAAAGAGGATTGTGTTTTTGAATCCTCTTTCATGAGCTGACAAAATCACAGTCCATGAGCTGACAAAATCCTAGTCCACCAGCAATTCTCTTTCATGATGTAGCAAAATCCTCGACTGTGACTTTGTGAATAGATAGCCCTTCTCACGGATGAGGATTGACTTGACGGTCAAGGATTTTGCTGTCTCACAAATGGGGATTGACTGGTGGACTTGGATTTTGTCAGCTCACAAAAGGGGATTGGGTTTCTGAATCCCCTTTTGTGAGCTGACAAAATCCCAGTCTGCCAACTGATCCCCTTTTGTGAGGCAGCAAAATCCTTGACTGTCACTTAGGGACCAGATGGCCAAAATCTGATGGTCAAGGATTTCTCACAGATGGCAGTTTTGACAGCTCACAAGTGGGGATTGATCTGATGGTCAGGGAATTTTCTATCTCACAAACTAGGAATGTTTAAACTTTTAAAAATTTCCCCACTGCACTGTAAATTAACTTTTTGGTCTTTTGACTTGAAATTTGCATAGTATTAAGGGGATGCCCCAGAGATGTGAATTATGCTACTTAGGCATTGAAAAGTTAATTGGTTCCATGGATATGCCATCACAAAGTTGAAATTCTTCCCATAGGATAACATTGTGGCACCCATAGTGACTTTCAGTGCCTGTATCTTGAAAACGAAGTGAGATACAGAGTTTAAGCTATTTGTAGCTTAGAGCCCCTTTAAGTGATCTAAGCTGCAGAAACAAATTTGGAAATCATACATTACACCTGCAGTGAAATGTTTTTCCTAGGTCGTACGGTTACTGAGATATTGGCAAATTAGTGTCACAAGGACTACAAGGGTGCCTTCTCAGTGCTTTGTGGTACCCTTACTTCAAAAATGGTGTGAGACATGGATTTGGTCAACTGATGTCTCATGGAAGTCTCACTGTCATGATTACAACAACACTTGAGTTTTTTTCGTGGCTGCTACGGTTGCTGATATATTGGCAAATTAGTGTTACAATATTTTAGTTTTAATATTATTTAAAAGTTTAATTTCATGTTGTTTGTAACTAAAGAACAGGGTGAGTAGAGTTAGATAGAGAGTTTAAAGTGAGGAAGCTTGAGGAGTTTACGTCTTTATTTTAAAGAGAAGTCCGTTTAATCGCTTAAGTGATATTGTCTTTATACTTGTGGTGCGGCTTACTGTTTGATGTCTGGCAGAACTTTGGCTGGCTGTGCTGAAATATTTGTCTTAATCGCCAGAATTTTTAACAGTTTTTCACCAATTGTAAAAGAAAAATGGACCGAGTGTCCGTGACTTTTCCACCTGCCCCATCTACCATGGAGCACATACTTATAACACTCTAAAAAATTCGGTACCTGGATTGGTTTGAAGAAGATTTTATGTTCTTCCCCTTGATGGAGTATACCTGAAGAAGTCAGAGTATTGCTGGAGAGGATGGCTGGTGTGCTGTCATATATTTATCCTTTAGGGATTCAGCAGATTTGGAGGAGATGGAGAGTGAGTTCTGTGGGGGAAGTCCTTTTGATCAGACACTGAGATTGGCATGGGCTGTGGGACAAGAACTGGAGGGTGGCCGCTGATGTGGTTGTGGCCAAAAAAGTGTTTCAGGCCATAAGGGCTCCCTTGGTGGAAAGTAACATCAAGATTTTGGAGCAGGGGTTTGTTCTCTCAGATCTGAGTGCAGCCCAAAGGTAATTGGTGGGACTGCTACTGGAGGGTGGCCATCTTAAGATCTAAATTGGAAGCTGCTTGAGATCCGAGTGTCCGCTTCCCAGGGAAATTTCTCTCAGGGATATTTGCAACAAAAGGAAGAACTGAGCACTTTACCAAAATTTCAAGGAGAAAATCTAGTAGTGGAACTATAACTGGAGGATACTCATGGTATATGAAGAGAACTTGAACTGTGGACTTGGGGCAGGTTGTTTTTTTTTTATTTTACAAACTTTAGCAAAGACATGTGGCAGTGAGAGTACCATATAGTCTGAATCATTTGAAAAGACAATCAAATATTGAACCCAGGATAGTGAGAGTTTCTTGGGTGGAAATATTAAAGGTTCCAAGCTGCAGGTGGTGAGAGTTCTCGAGCCCTTTTACAATACTTTATGGACATGGTACAAGTCCTTTTTAGCGAATACGCAAAAGACTATGAACATTTGGACTTCACTTCTGAATTTTTGAACTTTCTCATACAAATTACTCTCCCTCTGTTGTATTAATGGTTGGGATGAGGGTGGAGGGTTGTTTTGGATAGTGTAGAAGTTGATTTGTTATATTATATAGTGTATGAGAGGATTGGGTGTGTTTGAGGTGGTGCATGAGTGAAGATTGTAAGTGGCTACTCTGTATTATAGTTGACTTGCTATATTGTATAGTGTATGAGAGGACTGAGTGTGTTTGAGGTGGTGTGTGAGTAAAAATTGTAAGTGGTTTGACTGTGCTTGTTCTTAGTGTTGAAGAATGTGCTGGGGAGGCTTAAAGATGGTCAAGTAGTATTCCCCCACTAGGATCAGGGAACTGCATCCTTTTGAATGTTCCTCTTTACCATCAGAGACCTATATAAGGTATCAAGTTTTAGGGACATTTAGGAGGTGAAGGAAAAGGCTAAAAATTGGACCTGGTTGGGGAAGGGAAAGGGAAGGGTGTATTGAGGTCATGGAGATCAGGAGATGCCCTGGGGTGAAATGAAGCCAGGACCGGGTATCCCCTGTCTTGTCTCCATACCCAAGGGCTCCATAAAAAATGGGTAGGAGTTGAGGTCTTCCTTGACAACCCATCATGCTTGGATGGTGTTATGCAGTGCCAGATCTATTAAGAACAAGATAGCTATTACAGCTGATCTTGTTAGAACAACTGATCTGACATAAAACACTGAGGTCTGGCTGGATAAAAATGCAGGTCCTGTATTGACCTCTGCTTTTCCATCTGGGTTCTCAGTGATACACCACCCAAGGTTGAATCACAGGGGTGGGGGTGTAGCCATTCTATTTAAGATGGAACTGGGCCTTGTGGATGTGCCAATGGGGTCCACCAGATCCTTTGAGTGCATCCTGGGAGAGGGTGTAGGTTGTGGGATTCTCCTCATCTACCATCTACCTGGTGATGGTGGAGTATTCCTGCATTCCTAGTCTTGATATTCTCCTTTACTGTAGCATGTCAACCTGTTTACACATTGAATGGAATGAGAGTTGGGTCTCATGACCCCATGACACACCCTGGCATCTGTCTGTCTGTGGAGGATGGTAGTTGGGGTGGTGGGGAGTTAGGGGCTCAACCATAATATCTCATTTCCTCACTTTTGTTGCTTTAACCATAACTGATGCATTAAATGAAGATTTTTGCAATGAATATATACATATATATATATATATATATATATATAATGTAAAAAACAAAAACAAGGCGCTGCGTCAGCATATGATCTAAAAGCAAAACAAAATGGTTATATTAAATGCACACTGAAAATAGAAAATAATGTTAAAATCTATGTTTCGACCTTAGGTCTTCTTCAGAAATATCTAAAAGAGAAAAATCTAAAAGAAAAAAAGAAGAAAAAAAAATCTAAAAGAGAAAAAGAGAAAAAAAATAAACTAACTTTGTTTTTTTTCTCTTTTAGATATTTTCTGAAGAAGACCTAAGGTCAAAATATAGATTTTTAACTCTATTTTCTATTTGCAGTGTACATTTAATATAACCATTTTGTTTTATATATATATATATATATATACACACACACACACACACACACACACACACATATATATATATATATATATATATATATATACACACATACATACATACATATATGCATATATAAATGCATATATATATATATATATATATATATATATATATATTATACTAACGGTGGCACCAGTATAGTTAGGGTTGAGTAAGCACTTTAATGTTAAACCTCAAATTTTGCTCCTTAATAACTTTGCCATAGTATAACGGATTTGCCTGAAATTTTGCATGTGCAGTCTGATACCAGAGATCTCTGGATCTGGCAAGTTGTGCTGTGGTCAGATGTATGGTTGAGAAGCTACAGAACATCAAAAAAAGCAAAAACAATGGACTTTTTGCATGTTTCTTTGCTCGTGCCCACAGCATGCACGATTTGTCCATTCAGTCATAAATCTTCAGTGAAGATGCAGTCTGGGTCACCGATGTGCCTTTCAAAGATCTGGTGTAAAAATATTAAACAGTTCACAAGTTATTCAAAAAATAAATTTCCCATTATAGTCAATGGGGAAAAATATATGTATATCACGAAAGTTTCGCAAATGCACTTTTACTTTCGCAAATGGCCCTTTCGCTTTTGTGACTCGGACATCTTGTTTTCAGTTAGCAAGAGAGAAAAATGGCTGGTATTTAAATTTGAAACCCTCTTGGTAAACACTGACTGTTGGGTTTACCTAGTCGGGTCCTGAGGATGCCAGCCCTATCTCTTTGGGGGGTAAAACCCCCCAGAAATGCCTTTTTAAACATCATGGAAAAAACTCTTCCACAAATCATGAAAGAAACAGGGGAAATACATTCGCAAATACAAAAGGGTCCTGCTACTTTTTACAAAACTTTTGTGATTTGCAAACGTATTTAAAAAAATGCAAATCTTTGCCATCCTTCTGCAACAAAACGGTTGGGTCCTTTGGCCTGCAATTTGCAGGGTGGCAATTCCTGGTCACACCAATGTGCCTTTTTGTAGTTTGGTGGCAAAACATTCAAGAGGCAAAAATTAACAGCATTCTGAATTTGATACATTTCCCATAGGATTACAATGTGTCGCCCGGGACACCTTTTGGTGCCCGTATCTCAAAAATGAAGTGATATATGGAGTTTTTGCTACTGGTAACTTAGTGACCTGATCTGCAGAAACAAGTCTGGAAATCATGGATGACACCTGCGGTGGATTTTTTTTCCTGCTTGCTACAGTTACAGAGATATTGGCAAAAACATGTTCCAATGGTTCCAAGGGTGCCTTTTCAGTGCATTTCAGTGCCTGTATCTCAGAAATGATGCAAGATACAGATTCACATGAAGTACTTGCTGTCATGATTACACCAGTGCTGGAATTTTTTCCTAGCTGCTATGGTTATTGAGATATTAGCGAATTAGTCTTACAAGGGTTTCTTGCCCTAGATGGCTGCTGTATGGCTCCATAGTTATGTATAAGTGTGAGCGCAGGGCCTGGAGGCCAAGCGCTCCCACATGCTCATAGCATTATGCCAAAAAATGGACAATGTGAAGGTAGTGCAGGGCTCGGAGGGCCCGTGCTCCCACTAACATGCACCAGTTACATTACACTTTCTCAAAAAGAAGGGAAATTCACTGCAAAAAACTCTGTTAATGCATCAGTTAGGGTTAATAGTACAGTGACAAAAGTTTGAAAATGTGCTATTAGGGTTCAAAACCCTAACTCTGCACTGCCCCCCACCCAATCCCACCCCACCCCACCCCATCCACACACACACTTGCAAGACACATGCAAGATTTTAAGACACTATACCAATCCGTTACATCTGCAACCACAATAATCACAGCACTGTACTTATTTCACATAACAGTATGTAATGAAAAAACAAATACAGTATCATTGACTCTATACTGCCAGCACAGTATGATGACACATTATTGCTGGCATATCTTCTTCATGCAATGAGACTTAGTTTGTACACATTTTCAAAATACTGACTTTTATGTGTCACTATTCAACAATTGGGTTGCTGCAGGCTGTCACATGGGCATGTGGTAGCAGGAAAGATAGAGATGACACATACTACTTTTAAGAAAATGCTCAGGAATGAAACTAGCACCATCACATGTTGTTATACTGCTGCGTTACCTGGAAATACTCATTAGCAGCATGTTATTGTTAGCTTTGGATGTTACAACTGTTGCTTTCACATGTTACTTGTAAACTATAATACAAATAATTACTTTTATTATTACTACCATTTGTTATTAGAACTGACTCACTCTATCAGAAAAATAAATGCAAACATCCAGTGACTGTTGGTAGGCTCATACTAACTCTAATTTCCAAGAAAATATCTGTGAATAACATGTTGTATGTTACGTCACTTCTTCACTATTGAAATATAGGCATCAGCTTAAATCTTGTTATTGCTGTTTGTAACACAAAAAAATGCTTACTTTGGGACATCACCCATGGTTGCCCAGCAGGCGTGTCTACCCCCAAGGCACTATGATGGTGGCAGAACTCATACAGTTGGTGACCCATGATGATGGAAGTGTCTTGTAGTACATTTAGAGAGTTGTACATTACTTCTGTTATTTGATGCTGGTTGGCTCTGATTGATTGTGTTGCCTTGGCCCTTCCCCTGTTTGCATGTGTGTATTATTACTATTAACCCTAACTGATGCATTAATACAGCTTTTTTGCAATGAATATATATATATGTTCTTTGCAAAACACTTCATTAATGCATAAGTTAGGGTTGTTTCCACAGTGACAAAAGTGTGGAAATTCAATGTTAGGGTTACCACCCCACCACCCCACCCCGCACCCCCATCCTACACATACCAACATACCTCTGGGCATGCCATGAGGTTGTCAGCCCCAACTTTCACTCCATTCCATGTGTAATCAAGCTGACTTGCTACAGTATAGGAGAATGGGGTGAGAGTTAGGACTGACAACCCTATGGCACACCCCGACATCTGTTGGTGTGTGGAGGATGGGGGTGTGGGAGTGGAGTGGTGGGATGGTAACCATAAAGTTGAATTTCCACACTTTTGCACTGTGGAAACAACCCTAACTGATGCAGTAGTGAAGTATTTTGCAAATAATTTCCTTTTCTTTTTGAAACAGTGTAATATAAATAGTAAATGATATGTGTTGCTCCCAGCAAGTTGCCCATTTGTGCATAATGATACGTGTTTGTGGGAGCACGGGCCCTCCAGGCCCTGTGCTCCCACTTACACATAGCTACAGCGCCATACAGCAGCTCTATAGGGCAAGGAACCCTTGTAACACAAATTTGCCGAAGTCTCAGGAACCGTAGCACGCAGGAAAAAAATTCAATTGTCATTGTAATTCTGACAGTGAGTACTGCATGCGAGATACATTGGCTGAATCCATATCTCACACTGTTTATGAGATACAGGCACCAAAAAGCACTATCAGTGCTAACTCTGAGGGCATAATAGTGGCCTACGGACATGAAAATGAGCAATTGGAATACTAATTTCTAAATATCTCAATAACAGTAAAAGGTAGAAAAAATGTTTTAAATTCATGGTATTAATGGTTTTCCAACCTGCTTCTGTATAGGGGGACTAAGAATTTTTGCATTAAAAAATCCATATCTTGAACTGTTTTCGGTCACAGGCACTGCAGTGTTATCCTATGGGAAGATTTCTCAACTTTGGAATGATATAACTATGGGCCTGATCAATGTTTTCATACCAAACAGCCAAACCAAAGGGTGCATCTGTGGGACTAGAGGTACTGTAGCCACCCTGAAAATGTCAAGCCAATAGCACAATCCATCTTACCGTAATGAAGTGACAAAGAAAACAATACATAGAAAAATGTGTTTGTGCAGTGTTACCAAGATTACTTTAATGTTTTTGTGACTCTTTTATTTCTATAATGGGAATGTTGTCATGCACACAAAAATGCTGCCAGTTAGTTTTGCTGCTGAGCTCGATTGTTTGTGCAGCAACAAAAAATGCTGCCATGATCAAAATACGGTAACAATTTTAAAAACATATTTGCAGACAATCTGCACAGAAACTAATGCCTGGGTCATGTTCCTCAGGGCCCAATTAGGTAAACACAACTGTTGGTGTTTACCAAAGTGCATTGGTAGTTTGTAAGTTTGTAGCTGTAAGTTAGTTCTGTCAACCCCAATGCTCACCCCATTGTTTCATTCTGTACCTATGTCAGGTTATTAATTGTTGAAATGGAGTGAGCATTAGGGTTTGCAACCCCCAAGGCACACCCCTCACACCTGTTCTGCATGCACAGTGGAGGTGGGCCTTAGGGTTGGAAGCCGAGGGTGAGGGTGGGGTGTTCGCATTGGAAGCCGTCGGTGGGGGCAGGGTCTTATGCTTGGGAACCCTACGATTATATTTCCCTACTTTTTATGCTTCAACCATAATGGTGCATTAACAAAGTTTTTTGCAATGAATTTCCTTACTTTGTCAGATAGTATAATAGTATCCTTATTTTACATTGTGGCTGTACCCCTGTGCTCCCATTCCTCGACTGAGATAGTACATCAGTATCCTTTAAGCACCATAACAGTATCCTTATTTTACAGTGGGAGCGCAGTGTCCTTTGGACCCTGCACTACCATCTCCCCATTGAGACAGTATAACATTATACTTATGTTACAGTGGGACTGCATTGTCCTTTGGACCCTGCACTCCCATCCCTCCATTGAGACAGTATAACAGCATCCTTGTGTTGCTGTGGGAGCACAGGGCCATTCGTACCCTGCACTCCCATTTGTGCAAATTAAATAACTTGTACAAGGTACTGTTGTATTTTGCACAAATTACTTAATTTGCACAAAATACAGCAGCATCTTGTGAAAGTTATGCAAATTACAACTTTTGTGCCTGCCAGTGTCTTACACAAGTTATGTAACACAAATTACAACTTTACTGCCTAACATATAAATTTTCCAAGAGGAAATAATTTGAAATTAAATTGTTTAATAGCTTTTGAAAGGATTGATTTTTTTTCACCAACCTTTACAAGGCAAGTCTGTGATGTAAAGTCTTTCTACCGTGAACATTTCAGACCACTGTCTTAAGCCATTTCTGAGATACAGGTTGACAAAGAAATGTAAAGAAAAATGGTAAATTTAGGATTGTTTTATGCCCTGTAGCTCAAAAACCACAATGCAGATTTACACAAAGTTTGGCACGGCAGGAGACATTCCTCTATAGAATATTCATGACAAATGTTGTGCTACTATGTGAAATGGTTCCAAAGTTATTAAGGTTCAGACATTTGGGTTTAATGTATTTTGTGCAAATTATATAACTTGGGCAAGATACTGTTGTATTTTGTGCAAATTACATAATTTAAGCAAATGAAACAATACCTTATACAAGTTATTTATCTTGCGCAAATTACAACTTTTGTGCCTGACAGTATCTTGTGCAAGTTATGTAATTTGCACAAATTACAACATTTTTGTGCCTGACATATAATATTTCCCATAGGAAATAATGGGAAATTTAAAGTTTAATAACGTTTGAACAGATTAATATTTTTTCACCAAACCTTCAAAAAGCATATCTATGAGGCAAAGGCTTTCTACCCAGAACATTTAATAACACTACCTAAAGGTGTTTCTGAGATACAGGTGGACAAACAAATGTAAAAAAAAAAACACCTGGTAAATGTAGGATTTTGTTATGCTCTGTATCTCAAAAGCCACAAATCCAATTCACATAACATTTGGCACATCAGGAGAACTACCATAGGAGATTATGCATTCTAAATATTATGTAAATCCATTGAAGGGTTGCAAAGTTATTAAGGTGCAAGTGTGCAAAAAGTGCTTTCACTTTCATTATACATATAAATCCTCCCATAGGAAATAATGGGAAATTAAAAATGTAATAACTTTAGAATGGATTAATATTTTTTCATAAAACATTTCAAAGGCACATCTGTGACCCAAAGGCTTTCTACCCTGAAAATGTTAGACGAAAACATTAAGGCATTTCTGAGATACAAGTGGAGAAAGAAATGTGAAAAAAGGGTCAATTTAGGATTTGTTGACAGTGTCCATCTCACAAATCACATAACAGATTTTCACAAAATTATGTACGTCAAGGGACCTTTCCCTGGAGATAAAGCATGTCAAATTTTGTGCAAATCTGTTGAGTGGTGCTAAAGTTATTAAGGTTCAACATGTTGGGTTTAACATAGAAGTCACTCAACCCTAATATAATGATGCTACTGCACCAGTATCATATATATATATATATATTACAGGCAAAAAACTCCATTTAATGCACCAGTTAGGGTTGTTCCACAGCGACATAAGTGAGGAAATTCGGTGCTAGGGTTGAAAGCCCCCCTTGCACCCCCCAACCCACCACCCCAACCACCAGCGGGGTGTGCATTGGGGTCATCAGCCTTAACTCTCACCCCATCACATGTGTAAACAAGCTGAGGTATAGGAGATGCATTAAATGGAGATTTTTGCCTCTAATTTCCCTTCTTTTTAAGAATGTGCAGTAGAAATAGTGAATGGAATGTAGTGGTGGGACCGCCGCATGATTTTTTGTGACATAGTAATGGCAAGTGCAAGGGAAATGCAACAGCTAACAGCTGCACACATGGTAACTGAAATATAACTAGAAAAGCAAATGTTAGTAGAAACGCAAGCGCAAAGTGAAGCCAAAGCAAACAGTGATACAAAAGGAGCTGCAAATGCATAAGGAAACACAAACCATGATGCACACGGTGATGGTACCACAATTGGAAATGCAAATGGTTATGTTAACAGCAGAAATAATGCCAAAGGAAACAGAAACAGAAACACAAGCACGTACGCAAATGGTAACACACATGGTGGCGTACACAGGAACGGTAATGCAAATGGTAATGGAAACACAAGTGGAAAAGCTAACTGTAACAGTAATGGAAGCACACACACCCTGTTTTTGCCCAACAGCTGCATAGAGAAACACAGTGTATACAAAGAATGTATGCATAATAATTGGCCTCGGAGCAGAAAATGAGCTGTTGGAATGCTAAATTGCTTATATCTCAGGAACCGAGCAACGTAGAAAAACATTTTTAATTTCACATGATTCATCAGTTTCTTGGCAACATTTTTGCTGAATGGATAGCCCAAGGGGCTATGCATTGTTGTTACGAAAATTCCATATCTCTCACCGTTTCTGAGATACAAAGCCCGAAAGGCGCGGCGGACGCCACCATGTTAGTCTATTGGAAAAAATGTCAAATTCAGAGTGCCATAACTTGGCATCCATGCAATATTTTGTCACCAAACCATGAAAAGGCACATCTGTGAGATGCTGGCTGCCTTCCCTTCAAATCTGAGCCCAAAAGACTAAACCGTTCTTTTGCAGCAGGGTGGCAAAGAACTCCTGTCATTTTGGCCATAGTCTGGAAAAGTAGTGTTGCAATTTGTGACACCTTTCACACAAATTTGTGAAAGTGTCACAGGTGTGACACTACTTTGTGACACAACTGTTTCCAGAAATTTGAAAAACATATTTCTGGGGTGTTTAACTCCAAAATAAAGACATGGCTAGCATCTTCAGGGTCTGACTAGGTGAACACAAAAAGATTGTGTCCCTAGAGGGTCCCAATTTTAAACGCCAAGCATCTTTCGGATCAGTAACTGAAAACAAAATGGTGGATTTGCAACACTACTAGGGCCATTTGCGACACTAAAAAGTGCATTTGCGAAACTTTTGAACTTTTTGTTAACTTTTCCCTTTGACTTATAATGGGAACTCGTTTTCTGAATAACTTTTGAACCGTTTAATATTTTTTTACGAAATCTTCAAAAGGCACATTGAGGACCCTAGCCATTTGTTCCCTGAAGTTTTCTGACCAGTCTTGCAAACTGTGTGACCTGTAGGCGTGAGCAAAGAATTCGAAAAAAAACATAATTGTGCATTCAGATGTTGTCTAATAACTCTGCAGCCATAAATCTGACCAGTACGAAAGTTGGCACATCCCAAGCTCTACCATGCCCAACCGTGCATACCAAATGTCAGGAAAATCTGTTGAATGGTGGCAAAGTTATTAAGGTGCAAAATTTCACCCTTTAACCTTAAAAGTGCTACTCAACCCTAACAATGGTAATGCATCAGTTAGGGTTGTTTCACAGCAACAAAAGCGAGGCAATTTGGTGTTAGGGTTGAAAACCCTAACTGTGCATTCCCCCTCACCCTCACCACCACACACACACACACACACACATACACACACACACACACACACACACACACATATATACATGCAGTCAATCAATCAATCAAAATCTTTCTTTATCTAGGCAGGCACCATTGAGCAGGGCTCATTTGCAAGATGGACCTGGTCATACAAAAATCATAGTACAGTAACATGGTAAAACATAATGCAATATTATACAAAGAAGAAAAATATACATATGTACATCAACATTTGAGTGAGAGGGCCTTTACAACAGATAGGCTCATAGCTGGGTAAAGCTGGAATGTTCACTTAGAAGGAGAGAAGAAGGCAAGAAGAGGGATACTATTTTGGTAGGTAGAGAGAGAGAGAGACGGGGCAGAGGCAGGGTGGGAGGCAGGATGGGCAGGAGGGAAACTGGAAAATAGGTGAGCTAGCGATGTGGGAAACATTTGCAAGACTCCTTCATGGAGCAGTCATAGAGTGACTTGAAAATATTCAGGCTAACAGGACAGCTCAGCTTAAAGTTTTGTTGCATATTGTTCCACAAGGAAGGCAATGAGAAACTTATGGCAACTCTGCCGAAACGGGATTTGACCTTGGGTAATTGCAAGGCAATTAGGGAATAGCTTCCTAGAGCATAGGCACCTATCACACTCAGGGGAACACAATCAGAGAAGTATAGGGGGAGCTTGTTGGTAACCACTCTGAAAGCCCATAGTGCAGCATTTCTATTTCTCCTATAATGAAGGGAAGTCCAGCCCACCACAGTGTACAAGGAGCAATGGTGTGTGGAAAGTGGAAGGCCCATTGTGAACCTGATTGCTCTGTGGTATAGGGTGTCCAACTTAGCCAGGGCAGAGGCAGTACAATGGCTATAGAGAAGGTCTGCATAATCTGTTAATGAAAGGAACATGGCTTGAACCAACTGCTGCTTGGCATACCTAGTAAGGAAGTGGTTAATACTGTAGAATAGTCCTAGTCTTTGTCTTAGTTTCTTCTGTAGTCCTTCAAGATGTTCAGAAGTAGGGGGAAGGACCAAGGCAGCACAACCAATTACACACAACCATCAGGAGGTGTATATCTGTGTTACTGTAGCAAGTAGGTAAGAAATCTAACTTCAGCTGGCAGTAGCGAAAACATTGTACCTCACTTAATTTTTGACATATGGGTGGCGAAAAGGCGTCATGGCATTGAAATGTTAGTCTATGGCAAATTGCTCAAATTTGGAATGGTGTAAATTTGTCATGCTTAAGTATTTTAGCACCAAAGCAGGAAAAGACAGATCTTTGGGACCTGAGCTTGCCACCCTGAAAATTTCAGCCCAAAGGATCCAGCCATTTGCTTGCAAGATGATGGCAAAGATCTGCAGTCATCAGGAGCATACTTTTGCAAACATGAAAGTGTAGCAAACAGAAGAGATGAAAGTATCGCATTTTCAAAAGCATATAAAACTCTGTTGCAAAATAATGTCTTAAACAGAAAACACAATAGTGTCACATTTGCAAAAGCATGCAAAATAGTGTCACAAAATACTGTTGCAAACATGAAAGTGTCACAAATGCATATTACAACACTGTGACATTTGCGAAAGTGAGTTTCTAAAATATTTCAGGGAATGTGCAAAATCTTGTTTTGGATCTTGTGAACTGCAAGATACCATATGAGTAGTCTGTGTTATGTGTTGGTGGCAGTGTGTGGTGCAAGATGCCCAGTTGTGTGTAGTGATATGTGTTTTGCAGTGCATAGAATGTCCGGGATCAGAGTTAGCAGTGACAACCTCATGCCACAGTCCAACGGGAGCATGGGTGTGTGGTTTTGTGGTTTAGATTGTTGTATGTTAGTTCTGTCACTTGCTGCTGGTTGTGTGTGATTGCTTGTGTTGCCTTGGTCCTTCCCCTACTAGCATGTGTAAGTGTGTGTGGTGGTGGTGGGGGTGGGGGGGGATGCGCAGTTAGGGTTTTCAACCCTAATACCAAATTTCCTCACTTTTGTCGCTGTGGAACAACCCTAACTGATGCATTAAACAGAGTTTTTTTGCCATAAATTTCCCTTATTTTTGAGAATGTGCAGTATAAATAGTGAATGGAATGTGGTGGTAGGAGCACAGGGTCCCCACCATGTGATTTGTTGTCACACAGTAGTGGTAATGCTAACGCAAGCGCAAATGGTAACGCACATGGTGACACAAATGTAAACTATAATGCAAACTGTAAGAGAAACACAAGTGCAAATGTTAATGAAACATAGAAACATAGACTTGACAGCAGATAAGGACCGCTTGGCCCACCTAGTCTGCCCATTTCCCTACCTAGAGTATAAGCTGCAGATCCTATTTAACCAACAGCCTATTTCTTCCTACCCCCCCCCAACAAAAATTGCCTTATGTCTGTCCTATGCATTCTTGAATTCTACCACAGTTTTAGACTCCACAACCTCCTCAGGAATGCTGTGCCATGCGTCCACCACCCTCTCTGTGAAAAAATACTTCCTCACATTTCCCCTGAGCCATCCCTACTCTATCTTCAAATTATTTCCCCTTGTTCTTGCACATCTCTTTTTCTCAAAGATGCTACCCTCTTGGACTTTGTTGATTCCACTGAGGTACTTAAATGTTTCTATCATGTCCCCCCTCTCCCTCCTTTCCTCAAGGGTATACATATTAAGCTCCTTTAGCCTCTCCTCATATGGCTTCTCTTGCAGACCCTGCACCATTTTAGTTGCCCTCCTCTGAACTACCTCCATCCTGTCTATGTGCTTGCGGAGATGGGGTCTCCAGAACTGGATGCAGTACTCCAGATGGGGTCTCACCAACTGTCTGTAGAGGGGGATAACAACTTCCTGTTTTCTGCTGGTGATGCCTCTCCCTATACATCCCAGTATCCCCCTAGCCCTCCCTACTGCCTTCTTACATTGCTTGCCAACCTTAAGGTCATCTGATATGATTACCCCCAGGTCCCTTTCCATTTTTGTTGTTGTTACTACCTCCCCCTTGTGTAATCTTCTCCTGGGTTTTTGTTTTCCAGGTGCATTACTTTGCACTTCTTTGCATTGAATCCAAGTTGCCATACTTCTGACCATTCCTCCAACCTTGCAAAGTCCCTTCTCATCCTTTCCATGCCTCCTTGTGTATCAACCCTGTTGCAGATCTTTGTGTCATCTGCAAAGAGGCATACTTTTCCTTCAAGTCCCTTTGCAATGTCACTTATAAAGACATTAAAAAGGACTGGACCCAGTACTGAACCTTGCAGTACCCCACTAGTAACCCCTCTTTCTTCAGAGTTGACTCCATTTACAATTTCCTTTTGTGTCCTGTTGTTCAGCCAATGTTTTACCCAGGCTACCACCCTGGGACCCACTCCAAGGCTGGTTAATTTGACTACTACTCTTTTGTGTGGGACTGTGTCAAATGCCTTACTAAAGTCTAGGTAGGCCATATCCACAGCCCCTCCCTGGTCTACTACTTTGGTCACCCAGTCAAAGAAATCAATTAGATTTGTCTGACATGACCTTCCCGCTGTAAACCCATGCTGCCTTGGGTCCTGTGCCCCACTGGCCTCTAGGTACTCAAGGTACTCAACTATTCTTTCCTTCAGAAGTAATTCCATCACTTTCCTTACCACAGAGGTCAAACTGACAGGTCTGTAGTTTCCTGCAACTGTCTTGCTCCCACTTTTGTAAAGGGGAATCACATCAGCCTTCTTCCCATCCTCAGGTACCACACCATCCTCCCATGACACCAAGCAAACAGCCCTGCCTACATACAGAGCTACCTCCAGGAGCAGACCTGGCGGGTGCTGAAAGAGGTAATTAAACTACCTCAAGCAGCAGCAGCACACTCGCAAAGGGGGTTAGCCTATAGACAGCTGCATGCGTTGACTGCCCCACCCTGCTTTGATCCCCTTAGAACCTGGATCCCCGCTATCACCCAGGTCCTAATTCAACTGCCCTGCCAGGGTCTCTAACCTTGTACCCTGTCCACCAGAGTCCGTGACACTACCACTACTCCAAAGTGGTATCTACACTTTCTGAAGGGCAGCCAAGATACTTGAATCTTTCTGCCCTGCTGCTACCTTAGGCACTATGTTTGTACACCTCCTCCTCAAATGCCTCCCCCTCATTTACATGCTAGTACCCACATTCCATCAGCTGGACATCTCCCCTGGCCCACTTGTACCAGCACCCATAACTCTTCCTGACCTAGCCTGATCCCACCCTACACTGACCATGTACCCTGGCCCACAGCACTCACCCTCTGGATGCCCCCTCACAGCCTACCCTGGCTCCCCATGGTTGCTACTCGTCCTCATCCTCCCCATCCCAGAATACCCCCTGGAAGCTTACATATTACCACCTCTGGTCAGAGCCTTGGTCTTCCTACTACTCCTATTGGGTAATATACATCCAAACCCTGGCCCTGCACCCTCCAGCCCACCAGCTGGGTCCACTGGTATCCGCGTAGCCTCCATGAATATATACACCCTACTGAAAAATTTTGATGCCCTCCAGTGCTGGGCCATGCTACATCAACCAGACATCATTGCCCTGGTGGAAGCCAGGCTGTCCAAATCCACCTCAACTCCTTTGTCTCCCTCCCAGGCTATACCGAGTAGGCAAACGCAAGGACAGCTGTGCAATCTATACCAGGGACACAATCACTGGACATGTGCTCCCTGCCCCTGCTGTTGTAAATGGGGCCCAGGCCCTTACCCTCAAACTTGCTCCTGACCCCTCCAGGGGCCCTCTTTATCTCACCACTGCCTACATTCCCCCAAAGAATCTGAACCCGGCACTGATATCTTTAACAGAATATCTTGCCACCCTCCACCACAAGGTGGAACAAATCCTAGTGGGGAACCCTAAACATGAACTGGCTCAGCACCTCCTCTTCCACTACCTGAGATTCTTTCGCTGCCCTAGACCTGACTCATCTCATTTCCCAGCCCACTAGAGTAAACCCAAAGAGAGGTACCAGTACCTGTCTGGACATAATAATCACCAAATGCCCCCAAAAAATCCATAACATCCAGGTCCTCCCAGATTCACTAAGTGACCACTCCCCCATTCTGTTCCTCTGAGCAGCCCCCACTCCCACACCCACAGCCCTGATCACACTCTGCAGGCACCTCTGACCTGGTGGGCTGATAAAACTCAAACAATTTCTCACCCAGACTAACTGGTCCCCCATTCATCTGCACCAGACTTAGACACTGCCCTTGCCTTCTACTCCCAAACCTTTAACAAGGCCTGTGACCTCTGCACCCCTCACAAGAATTTGATCCAAGAAACATAATGCACCCTGGTTTACCCCTGCCCTACTACAAATGTTCAGAAAAAGGGATAACCTCTGGCACCTTGCCACTGAAACAGGCCGAATGGCTGCTAGACAGGCCTACAATGCTGCATGGAACAGGTGCACATGGGCCATCCAGAAAGCCAAGGCCGTCCATTACCAGACCACCCTCACTTCCTCCTGGGGGTGTGCCCGGACATTCTGGGACAATGTTAAACAACTAAATGGGAAATTACACTCCCCTCCCTTTCCCCATCCCAACTCACTATTGATGGCTCTACCTCCACTTACCCTGCCTTAACACCTCCTTTACTGACCTTAGCTCTGTCCTCCCCAGTAATTTCTTTGACCCTTCCCCACCCTACCTCCCCCTGTCCTCCAATGCTACGGCTTCCACCTATGTAGGGTATCTGCCCAGGAAGCCAGACCTCTCCTAATTAAAGCATTAAATAGCAATAGTCCTGGCAGTGACTCCCTGGACAACTGTATCCTCTGGCTGGTGCTGGATGAAGTTTTTGCCCCACTCACCAGCCTACTCAACCAATCCCTCTGCCTGGGGCCATTCCCCACTGCATGGAAAATAGCCATAGTCACACCCATTCATAAAGGGGATGACAGGTCCTCCGCCAGAAATTACCAACCAATCTCCACCCCCCCAAAGCCCTGGAAAAAAATGGTGGCCATTAAAATCACAGAATATGTGACTAAGCATAACATCTTATGCACAGAGCAGCATGGCTTCCATGCTGGTCACAGTACCGGCACGACACTAATTGAGTTCTCCAATTTCCTACACTCCTCCCTGGATGCCAGCTCCCTAGCTGGTGCAGAGTTCATTGACCTCTCAAAGGCCTTCAACACTGTCTCCCACCCTCTTCTGCTGGATGCCCTCTGTCACACTGGTTTCTCTGTTGGCCCTCTTGCCTGGTGCACAAGCTATCTATCTATCTGCTCAATCTCAATGTGTAAAAATCAATGGGACACTGTCCGAAACTCATCCCATCCACTCTGGGGTACCCCAGGGCTCTATCCTGGGCCCCCTACCCTTCTCACTCTATCTAAACACCCTGCCCAGTGCATGCTCTGGCAAAATTATTTTGTATGCAGATGATGCTGTAATTTTTGCCACCCACTGCAATCCCACCTCCCTCCAGGACACCCTACAACAATCCTACAATGATGCCGAAGCCTGGTTTAAAGAGCACAGACTTGTCATTAACCTCAAAAAAAACAAAACAATACTTTTTGTCCACCCCCAAAACAAAGCCTGCAACTTCCCACTCCACATCCTCCCCAGTACTAAACAGCCACTTGAACAAGTCTGCTCCTACAAATATCTTGGGGTTTCTTTTAACTCAGTCCTCACCTACCACACCCACATTGATGCCCTTGCATCCACCACTAACACAAGGCTTGGCATACTCTACCGCTATAAACACTGCCTCCCCCCTGATGCTCTCCAACTTGCAGTTACATCTTCAGTACTGTCCCTAGTTGACTATGGGCTGCAGGTCTATGGTACTGCTGATACTACCGCCCTCAACAAAATTAGGCTCACCCTTAATAAGGCCTGCAGGCTGATTACTGGTGCCCCCAGGCTCACACACACTTGCCAACTCTATGACAAGGCAAAACTGCTTAACCTAGATGAACGGCTACACTATCAAACCTGCCTCATCACAGAAAAAACTCTACTCAGACTATCCTCTCCGGGGTGACAACCTCCATCCGCCACACCCAACCAACTATCGCAACCTGAACCTCTGACAAGACCACTCTACTGGTTCCCAGATTCAGGACCACCCATGGTCAGAGGTCCTTCTGCTACAGAGCTCCATCCTGGTTTAACTCTCTCCCTGTTCCTATCTCCAATGCCCCCCACGATCTCCAACTTCAAAACCGCCCTTTGGAGCCAACTATTTAACACTCACAGCTGCTCCTGTCTCTAAATATGGCTGCAATCTCTCCACACTTGACAACGTCCACTGGGCGGCACTTCACCTCACCCCCCCAACTTCTCCACATTGCATATTGCCTCTGTTAATACCAGCATGTGATCAGCTGTGTCAATGTAATTGCTACAAAATTGTATCAATGTAATAGCAACTAAATTGTATAAATGTATGAACCCACTCTGTGTATCTCTAAGGATGTGACTTTTATGCTGTAACCTACATTTTGTGCTGTAACCTAAATTTGTTCTGTCTGTCCTCTATGTGATGAGGTACCTTTGGAAATGAGCCTCTGACCCAAAGGTTGGAAACTGATGTACAAATAAATAAATAAATACATGATTTGTTATAAAGGGTAGTCAGTGGTGTCACTAGTTCTCTGCTTAATTCTTTTAGAATTCTGGGGTGATTCCATCTGACCCCATTGCTTTGTCCACCTTCAGTTTTAGGTGTTCTTTCAGAACCCTTTCTTCTGTGGAAGGACTGGGATCTACTCCCTTCTCCAGAGTGCTTCTGTTAATTGGATTAGGCAACTCCCCCACTTCTTCTTTTGTGAATATTGAACAGAAGTATTCATTCAGTATCCCTGCTTTTTCACTGTTATTCTCTGCCCACCCACCATCCATTCTACTCAGCCTCACTATCCCTCCCTTTGTCTTTCTATGCTCCCTGATATACCTATAAAAGGTTTTATCCCCCTTCTTAACCGAGTTGACTATCTTTTCCTCAGTTTGTGCCTTTGCTATTCTGACTACCCTCCCTGCTTCCTCCTGCCTTAACTGGTACAGTGCTTTGTCCTGCTCCTTCTGTGTTTCCTTATACTTCCTAAATGCTATCTTTTTCTCCCTAACCTTCACCGCTACTTCTTTTGAGAACCATAGTGGCTTTTTCTTTCATTTTGATTTATTTGCTTCACACAAAGGCTTGTTGCCTCTGTGATGGCAGTTTTGATATTTCCCCATTGTTGCTCCACCCCTCCTTCTAGCCTGTTTGCTAGTGCTTTTCTAAGGCACTTTCCCATCTTGCCAAAGTCAGTCCTCCTGAAGTCCAGAACCATCACTTTTGTATGGCTTGACTCTATAGCTGAGTTTATTGTGAACCAGACTGTTTGGTGGTCACTTGTTCCCAAATGGCTACCCACTTCTTGATCTGAGATCCTCTCACTGTCCTCATTTGAGAGTATGAGGTCTAAGATTGCTCCCTCATGAGTAGGTTCCAAAACCAGCTGTCTGAGGCATGCCACCTGAAGAGCATCAAGAATGGTCCTGCTTTTGGATGTGGCTGCAGCAAAGGTGCTCCAGTTAACATCTGGCATATTAAGGTCCCCCATCAACAGTATCTCCCCTTTCTCTGCCATCCTAAGTATGCCTTCTATCATATCCTTGTCCATTCCTTCCCCCTGACATGGGGGTCTGTATACAACCCCTGTGTGGATTGTGGTGCCATTTCCAGTCTCTAAGGTGACCCACAATGCCTCCTCTCCTCCCTGTTTACTATTTTGTTCAGTTGCTTTTATCCCTTCACTTAGATAGAGAGCTACTCCCCCCTGAAAACAGAAATGGTAATGCAAATGGTAATGCAAATGCTAAAAGCAACAGAAATGCAAATGTTAATGAAAACAGTAACGCTAATGCCAAAAGAAATGCAAATGGTAACTGAAATGCAAACAGAAATGCAAATGGTAAAGGCAACAGCGACGCAGAAGGAAACAGTAATGCAATCGACAATGGAACTGCTACCGAAGACACAAACTCTAAGGCCAACAGAAATGAAAACGGTGATGAACATACAAACAGTAATAGTAACACAACTGGAAATGCAAGCGGTTATGGTAACACCAATGATGACACCAAAGGGAACAGTAACACAAATGTAAATGTAAATGGAAGTGCATATGCAAATGCAAATGGTAATGTGCATGATCATGGTAATGCAACTGGAAATGCAAATGCTTACGGTAACACCTACGATGATGCCAAAGGAAAGAGAAACACAAACAGAAATGCAAACGGAAGTGCGTAAACAAATGCAAATGGTAATGCACATGGTGACGCAAAAGGAAATGCAAACAAAACCAGTAATGGAAACACAAATGGTAACAGTAATGCAAATGCAAGTGCAAACGCAAATGCAAAGGGTAACGTACATGGTGCTGTAAACGGAAACGCTAACGTAAACCGGTAATGGAAATGCAAGTGGAAACACTGACTGTAGCAGTAACGCAAAAGCACACACTTTTTTTTCCCAAAAAGGTGCATTCAGAAGCACAGTAAATACAAAGAAAGTATGCATAATAATGGCCCTCAGAGCAGAAAATTTACACTTTTAATGCTAAATTGCTTATATTTCAGGAACCGTACGACATGGAAAAAAATTTAAACCTCATATTATTTATGGCTTTTCTCTCTAGTTTTGCACTTAGCTCCCTAGTGGGTGACTAAGCATTTTTCTGATAAAAAGTCCATATCTCAAAGTGTTTTTGAGATACAGGCCCTGAAAGGCACGGCAGACGCCGTAATGGTAGTCTATGGGAAAAATCATCAACTTTGGAGTGCTGTAACTTTGCAGCCATCTAATATTTTGTCACCAAATCACCAAAAGGCACATCTGTGGTATCCTGACTTTCTTCCCCATAAATTTCAACCCAAAGGACCAAACTGATTTTTTGCAGCAGGGTGGCAAAGATTTCCTATTGTTTTTGGCATAGTGTTGCAAAGTAGTGTCGTGATTTGCAACGCTTTCTCAAAAAAAATCATTAAAGTCTTGAATGTGTGACACTGCATTGCGACACTAGTGTTACAAAAATTCCAGAAACATATTTCTGTAGTGTTAAACACCCCCAAAAAGACATAGCTAGCATCCTCAGGACTTGACTAGGTAAACACAGCAAGAATTGTATCCCTAGAGGGTCCCAAATTTAAATGCCAAGCATTTCTGTGACCACCAACTGAAAACAAGATGGCAGATTTGCGACACTACAGGGGTCATTTGCGACAATAAAAACTGCATTTGCAACACTTTCAAACTTTTTGTTAACTTTTCCCATTGACAATAATGGGAAACTTGTTTTTTGAATAACTTTTGAACTGTTTAATATTTTTTCACAAAATCTTTGAAAGGCACGTGTCTGTGTCTTCTGTTGCCACCCTTTGCAGACTGTATGAGAGACCTTTCAGCACCATGCATTTATGTCTTAAAGTTGAACCAGCATAATATTTCGTGGTGATTTGCATATGCAGCCCATGATGCTTTTGCATTATGGGAGTATGTGTGATTTCATAATTCTTTGAAACTTGGCTTCCTGGCAAATACCCTTTTGGGTAACCCTTGCCTCAGTGCTTGTGAGCTAAAGTTACATATATATATATACATATATATATATATATACATATATATATATATATATATATATATATATATATATACATATACATATACATATACATATATATATATATATATATATATATATATATATATATATATATATATATAAAATACATGATGGTCAGGAGTGTAATATGGAAAATATTTTCACTCCTGCAGAGTGACCTCTGGATATTCATGAATGCCAAAGGCATGAGTGAGAGTATCCAGAGGTCATAATGCAGGAGTGAAAATATTTTTAATAGCACACAACTGCACATCATGTGTCCAATTTATACAATAGGCGTTTCTAGAACTTTTTGTTTTTTATTTTATTTTATTTTGTGGGATAAAGAAAGAAGACACAGGACAAAAAAGGAAATTTCTGCTAAACTAAAGAAACACTAACTTGCCATTTGGAATGAAGCAGGCTATATTTATTTGTAGTTAAGGTATGTGTGGCTGTGGAAGGGTTTACTGTTTTTTGTCTTCTTGTCAATATGAAACTGGCTGCCATTAGCTTGCATTGGTTCTCTGCAGGAACACAATGTGTTTTTTCTAGGGCTAGCTGGTGAGTTTCAGGTGGAACTGATATACTAATTAGTTTCCTAGGCTACTGAGGGTTTGGTAGAGTTCCTGATTGCTGTGTTAGGGAAATCTGCCTACATTGTTGATATCTACATTAGCAGAGCCCAGCTGAGTTCCGACTGGTCAGGATTTCATTAAGAGATCAGGGTAGTTATTGAATCAGGCTGTGAAGTAAGCACATTATCTATAAATGTAAAACATTATCACACTGTGATTTTTTACCATGAATATTATCATATAGTGATTTTTTTTACCAGGATTTATATCACTATGTGTAAGATATGTGAATTTATCCACTGCTCATTTGTCTCACCCCTATTGTGTGTGTGTGTGTGTGTGTGTGTGTGTGTGTGTGTGTGTGTGTGTGTATGTATATATATCTATCTCTAGCTCTATCTCTATCTCTGTATCTATCTATCTATTTATCTATATGTGTATATATGTGTATATATATATATATTAGAGGCAAAAAACTCCGTTTAATGCATTAGTTAGGGTTGTTCCACAGCGACAAAAGTGAGGAAATTCGGTGTTGGGGTAGAAACCCCCTGGACCCCGCCCACCCCCAACCAGCATGGGGTGCACATTGGGATCGTCAGCCCTAACTCTCACCCCATGACATGTGTAAAGCAGCAGAAGTATAGGAGAATGGGGTGAGAGTTAGGACCCACAATCCCAATGCACACCCCAATGCCGGTTGGGGGGTGGGCAGGGGGGTCTTCAACCCTAACACCAAATTTCCTCACTTTTGTCACTGTGGAACAACCCTAACTAATGCATTAAACTGAGTTTTTTACCTCTAATTTGCCTTCTTTTTGAGCATGATAATGAGAAATAGTAGAATATTAATGCAGTAGGCGGGGAGGCCAGGGCCCTCTGGGGCCCCACACTCCCATGATGTGGCATACTAACAGGGACAGCAACGCTAAAACAGAAATGCTAACAGTGGCACACATGGTAACACTGGCGAATGAGAAAACAAAGGATAGCAGCACATGGTGGCATGTAGATGGGAGCAGTCTGCAATGTGATGTGTTGTCACATAGTAACATGGTGCCTGCAAACAGAAATGTCAATGGGCATGGTGACATAAAGTGAAACAGAAAGATAAACAGTACTGTAGACAGAAATGGCAAAAATAACAGAAAGCATAGCAGAAATAAGCATAAAGGATAAGCGCATAGTAGCGCCAGATGTCAACATGGAAGTGAAACAAGGTACGGAACTGCAAGCAGAAAGGAGCAGTAACAGTAATGTAAGCACACAGGCTGGTTTTCCCAAAAACCTGCAAGAGAAGACAGTGAGTACAAATAATATATGCATAATAACGAGTATCGGCATCGAAAATGAAACTTGCAATACTAAATACGTTATATCTCAGGAACCGTCTGACGTAGAAAAAAATTTAAAAGTCATATGATTCACAACTGTCCTGGCTAATTTTTGGGCTAAGTATTTTCTAATGAAAAGTCCATTATCTACGCACTGTTTCAAGATACGAATGACCCTGGAAAACCTTGTGAAGCATATAATGTTATCCTGTGGGGAAAAAAGAGAAGTCCAGAGTACCATAACTTTGCCTCCCTGTAATATTTTTTCACCAAACCACTGAATGGCACATCTGTGGGCTGTTGGTTGTCTTTACTCCAAATTTCAAGAAAAAAGACCAAACCGTTATTTTGCAGCAGGGATCCAAAGGATTTCTATAATGCGTTGAGCGCCGTAATGTTATCCTACGGTAAAAACTGTCAACTTTGGAGTGCCACAACTTTGCTGCCGTGTAATATTTTTTCAATACAACACTGAAAGGCACATCCGTGAGATGTCGGCTCTGTTCCCTCCAAATTTCAGCCCCAAACTCCCAACGGTTCTTTTGCAGTGCAGTGCCAAAGAATAGCTGTCACTTTCCCACAGATGGAAAACTACTGTCGCAATTTGCAAAAGCTTTCGAAAAAAAGTTCTACACTTTCATGAGAGCGAAAGTAATTTGAGAAGTACTTTTCAGAAATTTGAAAAACATATATTTCTAGGGGTTTTACCACAAAATAAAGACATGCAAGCATCCTCAGGGTCCAACTAGCTGAATACAAAAGAATTAGGTTGCTAGGGGTCCCAAATTTAAATGCCAACCATTTTTCTGATCACCAACTGAAAACAAAATGGCGATTTGCAAAAGTAACAGGCCCATTTGCGAAAGTAAAATGCATTTGCGACACTGTCGAACTTTTTAGTTAACTTTTCCCTTGACTTATAATGGAAACTGTTTTTGAATAACTTTTGAACCGTTTAATATTTTCACCAAATCTTTGAAAGGCCGCCAAGGGACCCTGCACGCATGTTCCTGAGGATTTTTGGGCCTGGCACACAAACAATCCGACCTGTGGGAGGTGCGACCATAGAATTCAGAAAAAGCATAGCGTGCACACAGATCAGCTTAATAACTCCGCAACCGTATATCAAGACCGATACAAGCTTGGCAGATCCCAAGGCCTATAGTGCTAGATGATGTATTCCCAATTTCAGCAAAGTTTGTGATTAAATGGCTCCTCAACCTTAACTATGGTAGCACTACCGTGCTACCATAATATTATGGTAGTGCTACCAGAGTTAGGGTTGAGGAGCCATTTCTATGTTAAACCCCAAAACTTTGCACCTTAATAACTTTGCAACCGTTTGAGGGATTTGGATGAAATTTGGAATACATGATTAAGAACCATAGGCCTTGGGATTAGCCAAGTTTCGTACTGGTCAGGTATATGGCTACGGAGTTATTAAGCATGATCTCTGTGCACGTCTACGCTTTTTCTGGAATTCTATGGTCGCGCCTACAGGTCATACGGTTTGAGCAACTGGCCCAAAATCTTCTGGGAAAGTGCGTCTGGGGTTCCCGATGTGTCTTTCAAAGATTTGGTGAAAAAATATTAAGCGGTTCAAAAGTTATTCAAAAAACAGTTTCCCATTATAAGTCAAGGGGAAAAGTTAACAAAAAGTTCAATAATGTCGCAAATGCATTTTTACTTTCGCAAATGGGCCTGTTACTTTCGCAAATCAGCCATTTTGTTTTCAGTTGGTGATCAGAGAAATGGTTGGCATTTAAATTTGGGACCCTTTAGCAGCCTAATTATTTTTGTATTCAGCTAGTCAGACCCTGAGGATGCTTGCCATGTCTTTATTTTGTGGTAAAACACCCCAGAAAAATGTTTTTCAAATTTCTGGAAAAAGTACTTTCACAAATTACTTTCGTGCTCACGAAAGTGTCAAACTTTTTTGAGAAAGCTTTCGCAAATTGCGACAGTAGTTTTCCATCTGTGGGAAAGTGACAGTGATTCTTTGGCACTGCGCTGCAAACGAACCGTTTCGAGTTTGGGGCTGAAATTTGGAGGGAACAGAGCCGACATCTAACAGATGTGTCTTTCAGTGTTGTATTGAAAAAATATTACATGGTGGCAAAGTTACGGCACTCCAAATTTGACGTTTTTTCCCATAGGATAACATTACGTTGCCCAATGCATTATAAAAATCCTTTGGATCCCTGCTGCAAAATAATGGTTTGGTCTTTCTTCCTGAAATTTGGAGGGAAGACAGCCAACAGCCCACAGATGTGCCTTTCAGTAGTTTGGTGAAAAAATATTACAGGGAGGCAAAGTTATGGTACTCCAAACTTCTCTTTTTTCCCCATAGGACAACATTACGGCGTTTGCCGAGCCTTTCAGGGCCCGTATCTCGGAAACGGTGCGAGATACAGACTTTTCATCAGAAAAGTGCTTAGCTGCTAAGCACCAAATTAACCAGGACAGTTGTGAATCATATGACTTTTTAATTTTTTTTCTACGTCGTACGGTTCCTGAGATATAATGTATTTAGTATTCCAAGTTCTCATTTTCTGCGCCGATACTCATTATTATGCATATATTATTTGTACTCACTGTCTTTCTCTATGCAAGTTTTGGGGAAAACCAGCCTGTGCGCTTACATTACTGTTACTGTTGCCCTTTCCGCTTGCGGTTCCATACCTGTTTCACTTACAGTTGACGTCTGCGCCACCATGTGCATTATCCTTTGCGTTTTCATTTGCGCTTGAATTTCTGTTATTTTTTGCCATTTCTGTCTACAGTACTGTTTATCTTTCTGTTTCACTTTACATCACCATGCCCATTGACATTTCTGTTTGCAGGCACCATGTTACTATGTGACAGCACATCACGTGGCAGACCGTTCCCGTCTACGCCACCATGTGCATTTCCCTTTCTGTTCTCATTCGCGCTTGTGTTACCATGTGCGCCACTGTTAGCATTTCTGTTTGCATTGCTGTCCCTGTTAGTATGCCACAAGACATTATGTGGCAGAAGCACAGGGCCCTTTGGGCCCCGCGCTCCCGCTGCTGCATTACATTCACTATTTCTCATTAACATTCTCAAAAAGAAGGGAAATTAGAGGCAAAAAACTCCATTTAATGCATTAGTTAGGGTTGTTCCACAGCGACAAAAGTGAGGAAATTCGGTGTTAGGGTTGAAAACCCCCTTGGACCCCACACCCCAACCGGCATTGGGTGTGCATTGGATTGTGGGTCCTAACTCTCACCCCATTCTCCTATACTTCTGCTGCTTTACACATGTCATGGGGTGAGAGTTAGGGCTGAGCTATCCTAATGTGCACCCCAATGCCATTTGGGGAACAAGGGGTTTTCAACCCTAACTCCGAATTTCCTCACTTTTGTCACTATGGAACAACCCTAACTAATGCATTAAACAGAGTTTTTATTATATATATATATATATATATATATATATACAGTGTATATATATATATATATATATATATATATATATATATATATATATATACTGTATATACCATGGGGGTGAGAGTTCCTTCAGTGGAATAAACACTGTTATTCTCACTGCAGTGAGATAAATCCTGCTGACATCAGCAGAGTGAGGATATCAGACATTTATTCACACTCTGTTCATGTCAGCAGAGTGAGGATATCAGACATTTATCCACACTCTGCTCACATCACCACCATTTCCCCTCCCACATAACATCTAGCACAAAACACAATGAAATGCCATACAGAACTTCTTTATTTTACAAGGCAGTCCTTATCATTTCAAATTAAACCCACCTGTTTTTAAATGAATAAATGTACCACTCCTCATGCAGGTCTGCAAAAACTGTCCCGTCTGTGCAAAAACAGCCTCATGGTAAAAACCTATAAAAGAAAGACAAACAAAAATATTACTTTTCAGCCTAAACAAACAAAAATGCAGTCAACCAAGAGCACCACCTACAACAAAACAATAAAAGAGTCCTGAGTGAACAAAATGACACTACATAAAATTTCGAAAACTGCAACCCTGCAAGAAGAAATGTTGAACTTATGCACACAATTTGAACATGATGTCCTCTTCCACAGTGACAAATCCATGGCCACAATCTCCTCAGTTTTCTCACACAACTATGCTGCGACCCACAGCTGGTTCTCAAAAAACCTCCTCTTCATAAATGCCACAAAAAAACAAAATCCATACTGTTCAGATCTAAGCCCTTTCTGGCCCAAACTAAAAAAACATGCCCCCTTACGCATTCTCACCCCAGACAGCCCAGTCCTGGAGGATGTCAACACCTACAAATACTTAGGAATACTGCTCAACCCCTCCCTCACCTTCACTGAGCATGAAAATTCCCTTGTCAGAAGGTTCCATCAAAAGTTAGGTGCTGCCTATAGATTCAGGCAGTACCTTACCCCTGAAGCCAGACTAGCCATTGTCCAGGGTAATCTCCCTATTCTTGACTACTGCTCCCCTATTTATGATCTCAACTACTGCCATGACTAAACACTCCACTACCTACAACAGCGCCTGTCACTTTGCTTTATTGGCACCATTCTCCACCCACCACTGTACCCTCTATAATACCCTTGGATGGCTACCGGTACAAGGTCGCTTTGACCTAGCCCTCTGCTGCATGGTAGACAATGTCATCCTCACGGCTCCAGAATCCCCCCAACTGCCCTTCTGAAAATCAGAACTCTCCTCCGCAACCTCCGCTCTAATGGTACTCACCCTCCAGCTGTTCCCAGGGTATCCACCAATAAGGGGAGCAGAGCTTGGTCTGCAGCTGCCCCTTTGCAGTGGAACAAACTACCGGCTGAACTCTGTTTCATTGACACACACTCCAGTTTCAAGTCTCACCTTAAAGTCTGGTTCCTGGGAAACTCATCCTGCCACTGCTTCCTGGGGTCTGACATCAACCCACACTAGTCAACTCCCCAGCCCAGGGGTTACCCACCTACCCACACTAGTCAGCTCCCCTGCCTACAACTGTTATACTGTATTTTTCACAGCAATATTTGACGTCTTTGCCTGTACATATTGTATATGTATATATATATTTTTTTTTTTTTACTGAGTATTCTGTGTATTACTTGCTCACTGGATGATGCAGTCACACATTGTATACTGTGCCTACGATTTGTTTGTTTTGTACTAAATCTCCTTATGTCACTATTGAAACCTTGTATTCACTGTTCTCAAATGGATCTATGCATCAAACCTGTATATTGTGCTTACTATTGTTGCTTGTGTCAAATCTGTTTCATATGTATTACTGTTACCTTGTACTCCACTGTTACCCTGTGCCATGTGTTATGGCCTGGGTTGTGCCTGAAAACAGTCCCTGGGATCAGTGCACTCACCCGGTTATCAAAGTCATAAATAAATAAATAAATGATACAGAGACACTTCTTGAACCAGATATAAAGAAGAACATTTCACAATTCCTGAACTCCAGGAAGAAAAGATGCCACACAAAAAGAAGTATGTTCTTGATCCACAATATATAGGCAGTTACATCCACAGCTCCAAAAATGAGAATACCCAAAAAAACACAAATGCTGACATGAACCAATTCCACCAATTCCTACAAGACGAAATGAACATCAGCAGTGACATGAAAGATATTCCTCCAGACAAACTAGATGCACTCATATGTCACTATGTCATCTCTGTCCAGAAAAAGGGTGGATCACATTACAAATCACTAACATTTAGATCCTGCTTTCAAAGTCTGGAAAGGTTCCTAAAGAACAAAACATATTCAGAGTCACTCTCAACTTCAATCAAATTTGAAAAAACAAGACAGGTAACCTTGTCCAAACAAAAACACCTGAAACAACTAGGCATGGGTGACAAACTATATGCAGCAGATGACATTAATGATGGAGTTATTGAAAAGCTATACAAATGCAAATTACTAGGTGCAAGTAACCCTCAGACACTAATTAACACCATGTGGTTAACTATGACACTATATTTTGGGGTCTGTGGCACTACGCAGACCCAAAACATGAGATGGGGAGATATTTGCCTAAAACAAGAAAGTGACAACCGACAATACCTAGAATATTCAAAGGAGAGGCAAGCAAAAATCCGAAGCAGGCCTAACCCCAAAGACACCTGCATGATCAAACCATGAGCTTACGAAGTAAATAATCCCACAACATGCCCTGTAAAGAATTACTTAATTTACAAAAGCAGGCATCCTACAAAAAGCAAAGTTCCAGATGCTCCATTCTTTTTAGCCATCAATTATCTAAAACTACAATGCAGTTCTTGGTTTAAAAAACAACCCTTGGGAATAAACACCATTGCAAAAATAATGAAAAACATGATTGACCAAGCTGAATTCCCAACTGATAAAAGACTCACCAATCATTCAGTACACAAGCACTTAATACAAAAGCTTGCTGACAGTAATGTGGCCCAACTGACTTCATACAGATATCGAGACACATGAAAGTACAATCGATAAATACCTACTCAACTTTAAATGATGAAAAGAAACAGAAAATCTCCTTCATACTCAGTAATAAGCCTAAAGATGAGCCAAAACCCAGCACAAGCAGAGACACTGAGTATGAAGTCACCAATAAACAAGATTCATCACACAGTAAGGCATACACCAATAACCTGTTTCCAGCTTCCTACCTGCAAACTATACCATCCACATTTCACAATGCCACAGTTACAGCATCGCATATTACCTTTAACATAGAAACATAGAATTTGACGGCAGATAAGGACCGCTTGTCCCACCTAGTCTTCCCATTTTTCTACCTAACAGATAAGCTGCAGATCCTAGTTAACCAACGGCTTACTTCCTCCTACCCCTCACTAGGACTTCCTTATGTCTGTCCCATGCATTCTTGAATTTCCAAACTGTTCTTGACTCCATGACATCCCCAGGGAGGCTGTTCCATGCATCCACAACCCTCTCTGTGAAAACATACTTCCTCACATTACCTCTGAGCCTTCCCCCCCTCTATCTTCAAATTGTGCCCCCTTGTTCTTGCACATCTCTTTTTCTGAAAGATACTACCCTCTTGGACTTTGTTGATTCCTTTGAGGTACTTGAAAGTTTCTATCATATCCCCTCTCTCCCTTGTGTGTACTCTTCCCCTGGCTTTTTGTTTCCCAGGTGCATTACCTTGCACTTCTTTGCACTGAATCTGAGCTGCCATACATTTGACCATTCCTCCAACCTTGCCAAGTCACTTCTCATCCTTTCCACTCCATCTTGTGTATCAACCCTGTTGCAGAACTTTGTGTCACCTGCAAAGAGGCATACTTTTCCTTCAAGTTCTTCTGCAATGTCACTTATAAAGACATTAAAAAGGACCGGTCCCAGTACTGAACCCTGTGGTACCCCGCTATTAACCCTCCTTTCTTTACTGTGGACTCCGTTTACTACTACCCATTGCATCCTGTTGTCTAGCCAATTTTTTTATCCAGACTACCACCTTGGGACCCAATCCAAGGCTGGCTAACTTGTGTATTAATATTTTGTGTGGGACTGTATCAAATGCCTTGCTAAAATCTAAGTAGGCCATGTCCACAGCCCCTCCCTGGTCTACTACTTTGGTCACACAGTCAAATAAATCTATTAGATTCGTCTGACACAACCTTCCCATTGTGAATCCATGCTGCCTTGTTTCCCGTGCCCCACTGGCCTCTATGTACTCAAAAATTCTTTCCTTCAGAAGTGATTCCATCATTTTTCCTACCACTGAGTTCAAACTAACTGGTCTGTAGTTTCCTGCCTACATCATTCAAGGTAATCAAATATTAATCATTGCAGGAAATCATGTCACCTGTAACTAAACCATCCATAAACTAACATATCCCATTCTTTTTTCAGGACATCAATACCTCTTTACAAAACAGAAAAAACAAACATGTGTCCTCTCCTCAGACTCAGATTCCGATTAACCCAAAACATCTTTACTTAACTGTATAGGTGAAGTTAACTGAACACGTGAAGTTGTTGTGACCAGGTAAAAAGAAGATAAAGACTGAAATAACAAACTGAAACAGCAGTTCTCTCCCAACTTCAGTTATCAAACTTTAGCCTACATAACAAAACTGACTTTTAGTAATCATGATAGTATATGTTTATTTACATATCATATTTCAATTTAATGAATGTAAAACTTGTGAACTGATGTTAAAATACGCTGTACACATACCATGACATGAGAATATATCCTGAAATAAAAATGGAAAGCCATTTCAAAGTGCCAGCATGGCTGTGGCCAGACTCCTCGCTGACTGTGGCAGGAACACTTTCAAAGAAAAGTGAAGTGCACCAAGCATTAAACAAGCAAGTTATCAAAAACTGCAAATCACATCAAGCATAGAAACAATACCACAACATGTAAAAAAATGTAAAACTCCCACAAGCAAACAAACGCTTAGACATCTCAACAGGCAAAGGAACACCCTACTTCACAACATATCCAAAATCTAGGAAACCAACAACATTACACAAAACAATCACAGATCAGACACTCACAAACAGACACATCCACCAGTCACATACCTCACACAGAACCCATTCATATCCACTCATTACAACTCACAGCACAATAAACCAAAGCAAATTAAAACAAAGCTAATAGATGGGCTCCTACCCCCATGGTATAAATCGCACACATGATGTGCAGATCATGGGACATGGAAAATATTATCACTCCTGCAGAGTGAGCAGGGCATTCTCACTTGTGCCTTCATCAGTCATGATAATACATAGCTCACTCTGCGGGAGTGAGAATATTTTCCATATCCCATTCCTGCCAATCATGTATCCCCTATATATATTTTTTTCTTACTGTTCACTTTTGTCAGGTATACAAAAAATCCTTATATCTCTGAAACCATACAATATTTTTTAATGAAACCTTTGAAAGGCACCCCCTTGGCAGAGGCCTCTTAAACAAAGAAAACTTCATGAAAGAATACCACACCATCAATACTGTAGGTGACAGTAAAAAGTATGCAATATAAGTTTTTTTCTGTTTTTTGGTGCCACGTATCTTGAAAATCAAACAAGATGCTGCCACAAAACTTTTCACGCCTTGAGACTCTGACAGCCTCACTGTGTGTGCTAAATGTTGTGCTATTTCATCAAACAATGTAAAGTGCAAAAACTGACATTTAACATTAAATAGACTACTCAGCCCTAACCATAGGGGCACTACAATTCCCCTATAATGTAAGTAATAAGCCATGACAGGGTGTGATTGAATGGGTTGTAGTGTATGCCCAAGGCAAGTGAGGTACAAGACTGATGGGTAAATGTCCCAAAAATCAGGGTAGTTAGTGAGGTAAAAACCAAGATAGAGCAGTTGATAGGGAGAAGAGCAGGGGTAAATGGAGAAAACAAAACGCAGTAAGGACAGAGATGGGTCAAAAAGAAATAAAGCCATAAAAAATGGAGAATAATGAGTACCAATGCCCATAGTCTAGGTAAAAAGCTCCCCAAAATGGTGGCCTTGATGGAAGAGGGATGCCTGGACATTGTGGCAGTCACAGAAACATGGTTCACAGAGAACCATGACTTGGATGTCAACATACCAGGGTACACAATCTACAGTACAAGTCACATAAAACTGTTTGGCCAATGAGTTGCTGTAGCATTTCTGACTGAGATGCATAAGTGTTGATAGATCCAGCACAAAGCCTTGCACAGACTGTTTCTTAAGAGTTAAAATGCAGCTTTGCATTGCACTGTGACTGGACTGCAGAAGCAGTCCAACTGGATTGCAAAAAACATTCTACAAACATTGCTCTTCAGCTGGTTAAGCACTGAAAAATAATGCAATATGAGCTGGCAATGCATTGCCAACTCAAAAAAACAATGCTAAAGCAACTCATTGATGGAACAGTTTAATTTGACTTGTACTATACAGGAGGGACAGTGAGGGAAGAAGAGCAGGAGGAGTAGCTCTCTATGTAAGGGAAGGGATCAAAGCAACAGAACTAAAGGGTAAACAGGGAAGACAGGAGGCACTGTGGGTCACCCTGGAGACTGGAAATGGCACCATACTCTGCAAAGGGATTGTATACAGACCCCTATCTCAGAGAGAGGAAATAAAGAAATGATAGAAGGCATCCTTAGGATGGCAGAGAAAGGGGAGATATTGCTGATGGGGGACTTGAATATGCCAGATGTTAACTGGAGTACCTTTGCTGCCACCACATCCAAGAGCAGAGCCATTCTCGATGCCCTACGGGGGCATGCCTCAGACAGTAAGTTTTGGAACCCACTCAGGAGGGAGCAATCTTAGACCTGGTACTCTCAAATGGGGATGGAGAAAGGATCTCCGATCTTGAAGTGGGTATCCGTCTGGGAACAAGAGACCACCAAACAGTGTGGTTCACGATAAACTTAGCTGTAGAGTCAAGCCATACAAAAGTAAATGTACTAGTCTTCAAGAGGGCTGATTTTGTCAAAATGGGAGAGTACCTCAGAAAAGCACTAACAAACAGGCAAGAAGGTGGGCTGGAGTAACAATGGGGAAACATCAAAACCGCCATCACAGAGGCAGCAAGCCTTTGTGTGAAGCAAATAAACAAATCAAAACAAAAGAAAAAAAACACTATGGTTCTCAAAAGAAGTGGCAGGGAAGGTTAGGGAGAAAAAGATAGCATTTAGGAAGTATAAGGAAACACAGAAGGAGCAGGACAGAGAAGTGTACCAGTTAAAGCAGAAGGAAGTGGGGAAGGCGGTCAGAATAGCAAAGGGCCAAACTGAGGAAAAAATAGCCAACTCAGTTAAGAAGGGGGATAACACCTTTTATATGTACATTAGGGAGAAAAGAAAGACTAAGACAAGGATACTGAGGCTGAATAAAGAGAAAGGTGGTAGAGCAAAGAGCAACAGTGAAAAAGCAGAGATACTGAATGAATACTTCTGCTCAGTATTCACAATGGAAGAGCAGGGGGAGGTACAGTAGTAGCCACAGACACTTCCAGCTATTTCCCGAAATTTCTGTGATATTTCCAGAAATATCTGATGCTTTTTGCATTTAAACAGTAGGGGCAGCAGAGAGAAACTCTTCAGAAATTTCACGAAATATCTGGAAATAGCTGGCAATGCCTGTGGCTACCACTGTACCTAATCCAGTTAATAGAAGCACTCTGGATAGGGGATTGATATTAGTCCTTTCACAGAAGAACCATGAATTAAATCCCCAGAAGAACCCTCCTTTGGAGTGGCTTAATGATTATGTAATCAGGTCAGGTACATTCAAGGCTTCTTGATTCACCTTGCAGGGGCATACCTACTTGCACCGTATCAATATTTTTGCTTGGATTCTGTTAATAGATCTGAGATAATCTTAATACATATAGAACACTAAACCTAAAAAAAGAAACATAACCAAATGAACTGCACTGTTTGAGAAAACTTGTAAGAAGACCTTAGTGATTTGAACAAGCCTGATGAGTGACAAGGCCTATAGCATCTTCTGAAGCCTTCATAGTTGGGGGGAGAGACCAGGATGGGAGATAAGCAATTTTAGGGTCCAGTGGGTGGATTACCAATTATTTATCCTATGCCTCTGGGAAGATTAGTGAAGGCTATATACGGTCTCCAGTAGGTGAAGAATTTGGTCAACTGGTTTAGCATGGAGTAAGACAGCCTGTCCAGCTTGGCTAATTTACTAAGGGATGACAATATCTCTCCAATAGTGGGAATGAAGGTACTGCAACATTTACACAAACAAGATCTTTTAGCTTACATGGCTAGTAAGCTGAGCCACCTCAATTCAGGTTGCCTCAGATGCACTGCTACCAGCCTTGTACCCAGCAAAAGTGTGGGGCAGATACAGGAATCTGTTTGTGGATCACTGAACATTCTAAATGGCATATCTGCCTCCAGGATGTCTGGAGTTAGGGGCATGACCAGAGGATGTGGTAGAGTCCCCCCCCCACCGATTGGCTACACCAACACTTATCATGATCAACCAGTTTGGCAGTACAGAGAACCGCAGGGGTTCTGTACCATGAGTGTAGTATTTTATTTTGATTTAGCCAAAGGTCGGCATTTTTAAATAGATTATGTGCATTCTGCCAGGCTTGTTCCCACTGTTCTCCAATAATGACACATCTAAAAAACTTCTCCCATCTGGCCTTGGATTCCCCTGATTGACTAGGTAGTGAGTCCCTTAGGTTAGAATATATCTTACCAGCCAACCCTCTTGGAACAGATAGTCATTTGCTTAGAGTTTTATCTGCTATTGGAGAATTGGAACCCTGGATGAAGGCCTTAACAGCCTCCCTGATTTATAGATACCACCAGACGTCCTTGTGCTGAATGTCCCACTTAATTCTGAGAGCTTGAAATGCTGCCACCCACTCAGCTTCAGGGTCCCAAATATCTTTGATGAAGTGAATACCCTTATTAGCCCATTGTGGCCAAGAGATAGGCTTATTACAGTATGTACTCTATCAGGATATTCAGGTTATTCCATAAAGGGGTATGACATAATGGGACTTGAGTGGAGCCTAATCTGTGGTGTACTTGATAGAGGGAGTTATTGTGAGGTGGGAGGGGTGTTGTTTACCTGTGGGTAGTGGATGTGCAAACATTTCCCAAAGTCTATTCCATGTGGAACCATTCAGGAGATTGATCAGTGCAGGGGTTGAACCAGTGAATTGTTTGCACTGCTTAAAAAGTATGCTTATGGCCCCAGACCTTGGATCTTCCCCTTACTTCACCATGGGGGGCCTCACCTGCCTTGCTACTCAGCCACATGCCATCTCCCTGCTATATAAAAAAACTGCAGGAGATATCCACCCCAAAGGACATAGACCAGTGCCCCCACTGGGAGTAAGATTTCCCAGAACTCAATGACCTCCTCACCCGCCAACACAAATGGAGGAATCTGCACAAATATATCAAATTTGATGGGCTCAGAACAATGCAATACAAGATCGCTCACAACATATATTACACATCAACCAAACTCCATAAGATGGGTCACCTCCCTTCTCCTAACTGCAGTAAGTGTCAAGTAGATAGAGGAAACCTGAAACACATCCTATGGGATTACCCGAAACTAGACTCCTATGGTTAGATATCCACAGCCTCTTGGACCCACTCCTGGGGCTCGATGATACCTTTACACCTCGAATCTGCCTACTAGGCCTAGACATTGACTCCGTCCTTGGCCATCACAAATTTCACATCTTCTTCATCTCGGCAATAGTCAAACAGGTTATACTCAAACACTGGCTTGAAGACTCGACACCCAGCTGCAGGGAGTGGCATACTGTAACTCCATCCTGTAAGCACTTAGAATGGAAAAAATGATTAGCTCCCACAACAACAAACTGCCCCAGTTCTATAAAAGATAGGGACCCGTAGAAACTCTTCAGCTGCTGGACTGACCCCTCAGACCACAGGGGAGGAATAAGCTCCCTACTGTAGACCATCTTTAGCCAACCCATTGCTGAGAAACTTATCCCAACTGCAATTGCTGAGAGGGGGAGTGCACCAAGCACCACCCAGGCTATGACAGAATGAAAAATAAGGAAGCTTGACATTGTCTGTACTGTTTTAATGATTTGTTCGCAATCAGTAATTGTCTGTGTAACTGTATCCTTGAATATCTTCTCAATAAAGTACATTATATTGGAATAAAAAAAGTATGCTTATACCCCTCCAGCCAAAGTAAAGTTCATCATCCAAGTTTCCAGTGGGCCCGCAATTTATTGCAATTAAGTCTGGATTTCTTGCCCTCCTACAGAAAATCCCCAAATAATTTATCAGTCTTTTGAAACCTCCATCTGTTGGTTTACCTATTATCTACAGTAATTGGTTGACAGCAAGCTGTATGAATTGACAGCTCCATCTCCCTCATCTACCCATCCTAGCAGGTATCCCCCAGGGTTCGATACTCGGCCCAGCACTATTCTCCATTTTTATTAATGATTTCCCCTCCCTCTGTTCCCACTCTCAAATTCACATTACTCTGTCATCTTCATCTCAGACCCCTCCATGAAGGTTGTTCAGTCACTTCTCCAACATGGTTACAATAATGCTTTGGCTTGGTTTCAAGCAAACTATCTCAAGGTTAATCAGAAGAAGATGGTCTCTATGACATTTGGCTCAGTTCAGATGTTAACAAGGCTTCAATATCTACCAGTTTTTTACTCCCAGGACAACTCCACCCTAGAAATCGTTCAGGCTTGTAGATACCTAGGAGTATGGCTAGATCAGCACGTAAACATCTCTTCTCATACTGATACTCTAGTTTTCAAGCTACGTCCCAAACTTGGCTTTATTAATTGAAATAAGGACTCCCTTCCTCTCCCTGTTCACCACAAGATTGCCTCTAAGATAATTCTACCTTCCCTTGACTATGCAGACATTGTATACAGCACTGGCCCTCCCACGTCCTTCTCACATACATGTGATATCTCCCTCTTTATGCAGGAGACTCCTGTTTTTTTTTTGACTGAAGTCCCTCCCTCCCTCCTGGGAAACAAAATCTCCTGCTTGAATAAAATTCTGTCCAAAATATCCATGTTTTTTGGGCAGATAAAGACATATAAATATTAAATCAATGATGAACAATGTATGTGATAACTTTATATAACTAGTTGTTTATTCTTTTTGGTGCTTATTCTTGACAAAATGAAATACATAACATTTTTTGTAATGACTTTTTTCTTATTTTGTTGACACCATTTAAGGACAAACTCACAACGTTACGACATCTCCCTACTAGCAGGCCAATCTCCCTCCTAATTTGACCTAAATCTCCCTCTTAAGCAAGTTGGCAGGCCAATCTCCCTCCTAATTTGACCCAAATCACCCTCTTAAGCAAGTTGGACATATCACAAGTATTTCTCAAAACTAGATATCACACTAAATTCCTTCTGTAAATTTATCTCTAACTCTCTGCCTCACACACACACACCACTGTTCCCTGTACTCCTCTCTATCCTTTGCTCCACTGTCACATAGGAGACACAGTGGCAGCCATGATACGGTCAGATATTTCGAGAAATATCTGAAACGATTATCCCTGGTTGTCCATAGTGGTACCACAGGCAGGCAGGAAATTTCCAGATATATCACAGACATTTTGGGAAATATCTGACCATGTCTATGGCTACCATTGTACGTTCACTCATTGAACTTAACAGCCAGATTCTGGTTCAACCTCCTTCCCCCCTACCTCTCCTCCTGCTTCAGCCCTGCTCTCCCCCCCCATACTCTCTTCATTTCTGGGATCTCTGCTCCTTTTCTGTCCCCCACTCCTGTACTTCAGTAGGTCAGAGTGACTTCTCCTATTGCCTGACCATCTGATGGAATAATCTCTCAACAGAACTTCGTAACTCCACAACCTACCTCTCTCTCAAAAAACTTTAATGCCTCCTCCCCTTGCCTCCCTGCACCTGCACCTCCTCCACCTAGGGTGATCACACAGATTCCTTGCAAATACCTCTCAGGCTAATAGATGTTGTTAGTTTATCAAAAATGCACTTTTACTCCCCTCTTGCACACTTATCTGTATGTCTTCACATGCACTACTGTTTGAACTGTTACTACCCATATCATAAACTTTTTTTACTATGCTGGCTTAAATTCTGTATCTGACTTATATCCTGTTTCTTTATTTTTTGGTTTACTGTTCAGAACCCCCGGGTCACACCAGGAAATGAGCTTTGGTTCAGTGTGCTTTTCCCGGTCACCAAAAGTTTAAATAAATAAATAAACTATGCCAGTGATAGGATTAGTGGTATATGAGTAAGCAGATAAAGGAATTTAGGGACAGTAATCATTTAAATGGCCACAATTTTACTGGCTAAGGTAGGTTTCAGAAACTTAAGCCTATCAAATTCTGCCTTACAGGTAGGGCTGTAGATTGATTTCCCTTAGCTTCTCAAAGTGTGGAACTATTTTAATGCCCAAATATGTGATTCCTTCTGCTGCCCATTGTAATCCAGAACCTGTAGCTATAGTAGGCTGACAGAAATGATTTAGGGACATAATTTCTGTTTTGGACAGGTTTATCTTTAGACCTGACAAACTAGCAAAGGAGTTTAACAGGGACATCACCAGTTTTAAAGAATGTTTTAAATCTCCTAATGGGATGAGCAAGTCAACAGCATACATGAGGGTAGGATAACTTCTGTTACATCACCTTCAACCTGATGATTGCTGAGTGTTGCTGAATGGCAGCTGTGAGGGGTTCCATAGCCAGTACAAATAGCAGAGGAGAAAGAGGACACCCCTACTGTGAAGTATAGCTGCACTGGTGCATGATCTGAGATCAGCATGGGGAGGATATTGGAGTCAAGAGTAAGTGAGGTTAAGGAGGAGGAGGTAAGACAGAAATTCAGCCTACTATATGACTTATGGATGCCTAAGTGATAGGTGTAATTTTGTTCATGAGGGTGGAGCATTCACCAGATGTCTGTGAGACAAAAATCTGTCATCAGCTGCCCAAGGGAGTGCCCTCCTCTAAGGTGCAATTCCTTACCCATGTCACTTCTGTCAAGCAGGGGGGCTGGGGTTAAATTAAAATCTCCACCCAGCAAAAGGGGACATGAGGAGAGTCATTGGCTACCTCATGGAAAAAGCTAGGGTAATCCTGGTTAGGTGCATATATATTGCATAGTAAGAGGGGGCCTGTTGGCATAGAAAACACAGTCATTACCTCTCTGCCTGAGTAGTCAGTGTGGAATGAGACCAACCACTTGGGTTTTTTTTATTGAGGAGTATAACAACACTATATTTTCTAGTGGGGGCACAGGAATAAATCTCCTGACCCACCCAGTCCTTAACTAAGAACAAATGGTCACTGTTGATAAGCTTTGTTTTCCTAGAAGAATGTTATTTGAGACGTCATCCTTTTTAAATGAGACAGCATTTTCTTTCTCTTGACAGGGGTATTGGGCCCTCTGATATTCCATGTATGACAAACTATTTCAGCCATGGTCAGTTAGGGAGGAGCCAGTGATGAATCAGATGTCCTATATTAGGGAAAAGGATGGAGTATCATAGCAGTCCTGCGTATATATATATATATATACACCTCACTATACAAATTCATTACTACATACCTTTTAGCTATTACAACCATAAGCTTAGGACAAATATTAACATGTACAAGTATACCTACTGTTAATGTCACCTCACTATAATAAACATTCTTTAATATAAGAGAATTTGCATAAACCCACAACAGTACAAAATACATCAACAAAAATCTATTTACAACATCACAAATTGAATATTTTGGTGTACAGTCATGGCAATCATCCAAAATCACAGTGTGCAATTGGCTATCCTGACTACCATGGGGAGCACGGTGGTAGTGGTGTCCCAGACATGTTGGGATACACCTAGAGATATTAAGAACATACACATATGGGAGCTGTCCAGGCAGCATAGCATAACTACCTGGGGATGGGCAGGAGCAAGGAAAGTGGTTACAGAGTGAAAACTTACTGACCGAGGAGACCATAGGTTAACTACTGAACACATCTAGTACTCTGACCTGAAGTCTAAGTGGCACCCTGTGAGGGTATACAAAGGTTCATCTCAGATGCTAAATGCACTCTCTTGATCTTTGGTTCTCTAAAGGGGCAAGTGTGACATCTGGTGTTTGTTAGACAGAGACCTAGTTTAGGCTTTGTGTACCACCTCCTGCTAGAAGGACAACACCCCCCCCCCATGCCATATGCATCATCCAATACTGTAGCTCAGAGCCTTATCCCCCAAAGGAAGGGAAAGACTCTAAGGGCAAAGACTGGCAAGTGACAGCAGGGAAACTTAGCATGTGCACAGTTCAGCCTACCTGGGTATGTGGCATAAATGTACCCCATGATAAAGTCAGATTGGATCTGTTGCTAATTCTGGAGGGCAACTTAATAAGACATACCTGTATCAGTAACATGGGTAGGTAGCCTAATGTAACCAAAGCCCACATAATTCTGACAGTACTTAGTGTGCTCAGAACAAGATATATAAAGATTTCAGGCCCTCAGGGTTTATGTGGCATCCCACACCTTGGTGGTGTCTAACATTCAAGTTTTACAGGCCTACCCAGCTTTCATTTTATATAATTGCTGGGGAACACTTTTTTGCCTCTGCACTTATATAAAATGAACACATCCCCATGGCACCGTGCAGTTTGTCCACTTTCACGCAGTCTGCAGCTCGTTCTAAAAATATTGTCGTCGTAAAAGCTCTCATAATGTTGCCAGTTTATAAAGCGGGTTTTCTCATTATTTTGTTTATATTTTTAATTACCTTACTGCCAGTTCCAACTGGCTGAGAACTATGATGTGCTGTCTCGTGAGGAGGAGGGGCAGAACCGATGCTTTTTTCGCATGCTCAGACCGGTTATAACCCGCGGGTTATAACAGGAAATTATAACCCCCTTCCCTATGGGAAAAAGCGGTCCCCAGTTATTATAATACATTTGCGGCTGATCAAGCAAATGTAAACTTTTTAATTTAGGACTGAGGGTGGAGAGGGAGAGCAGGCTGAACCAGGCCTGCTCATAATTACACGTGGTGTTAGAGGAAGAAAGCAATGCCACGACCTGTCTTTATCAAAGCCCCATGTAGGCCAAAGTACATGGCAGCAATCCCCCATTAGCCACTCCAAACCCCTCAGACACCCCCTCAGACACTCATCCCTTAAGCAAAAGTAAAACATCACTTATCTGATCCAGTCCATGTTTCAGCCAGGTGTAATGGAGGAGGATGATGCTGGTGATGACTTCCTCAGCTGTTCGATTGATGGCTTGATGATCGATGGCTGCTTCTAGGAGATGTCTTCTGGGCTGGGACTTGAGGTGTTGACATCTTGTATAGTCTGGCCTTTCTCAACTATCGAGCCCCAGGAGTTCTGACTGACATTGGGTGCATTGTGGCTGCTAAGGAGTGTTAAGTTGTCTTCCATACATGACTCGGAGGAGCTATAGTCAAGGGTGCATATCTGTTGTTAGAGAAGTAGGGGCTTAGAATTGCAGCTTCATTGTCTTCATGTCCGCGTTCTTGACTGTGACTCCTGGATCCATCCCTTTCATTCAGATGGTCCCATGTAATGTGTCTAGAGTTTTGTAGTCTTTTAATTTTAAACAAGTCTTTATTGATTTTAGGTTTTACAGACAGTAAACAGACAAACACACATAGCCCAGAACTGCCCCAAAACTGGCCGTGCAAACTATGTACACTTAACTATATACATATGCAGAGGAATCATCACCCCTCCCCGTCCCATTTGTCACAACTTCATCCCTAGTTAAATTTAAGGCCTATAGGCTACCTATTTCCTTTCTCTCTAGTCTATATTTACTTAAGCTCTCTGCATCCTCATAGGCATTCCTTCTCTACATTGTCTGCGTGTAATACTAGCCCAGGTAGGAGTGTGTTCCTCTGCATCCCCGGGAGAGAGAGAGTCCTCAAGTCATCCTTAGGTCTGGCAGACCCTTATCTATATTATCTTCTAAGCCCCTACCATTTCACCCTTCATCCGTTATCAACCCTACTAGACTTATCCAGGAAATCAAATACCCTTTGATCTAATCAGCCAAGATACTTCAGCTAGTCGCTGCCCAGCAGACAGACCTGCGCCAAACCATCTACTTCTTGTAGAGAATATATTGCCTCCAGAGCTGCCCATCTTTTAGTATATACCTCCTTTTTCCCTTCTGCATATAGATGCCTCTTGATTCCAGCTAGCGTCCCAGTAAGGTCTTTTAACCATTGACCATAACCATATAAATGACCATCCTTCCAATGCTGGACTACATAGGATTTAACTACTCTTGCCATCAGGGATACGTGATGTTTAGCATTAGCTCCAGCTACTAGTGACAGGTCCCCTAGGACGCAGATCTCTGGTTTTATAAACTCTGAGTAATCCATTAATGGGTCCATTCACCTCTTTATCTCAACCCACACGGTGATATTTTGGTACAGCTCCACAATACGTGTATCAAGTCACCCCTCTCTGTACCACACCTAAAGCACAGGTCTGTCTGCTTTAGGCCTCTCTTACATAGTTTCACAGGGGTGTAGTATATATTTGAGACAATAAAAAAATGTAAGTTTTTATACTTGGGTATCACAATATACCTGGCATTATTCCATACATTAGCCCAATCGATTACTACTGGGGCTAAAACTCTATCCCAATAATTCACTGCCGGAGGTGCCCTCGGTCCCAAGAAGCTAAGAGTGATTTTATAGACCTGTGATAAGATCCTTGAGCTTGGATCAACCCCCTCCAGATCTTCCCAACTAAAAGAGTCTTCTATAAACCCCACTAACCTTCTTAGCTCTCCCTCCAACATGCTTGTGAGTTGTAATCTTGGAAAATATGCCATTCCGTGGCATTGTGGTGGGAAAACTACCTTAGAATCTCGAAATACATCTTCTAATTTCAGGCCTAGAACCCAGTTAGCCCACTTCCCTTTAAGTACCCTATTCCCTATGAGCAAATTAGGATTGCCCAGTAAAGGCTGCTTTATGGCCTTCCTCTGGTCTCTTTTCTGAACCCTAGTCAAGCATGACCACCAGGCTTCTACTCTCTTCACTACTGGGTTTTCCCTATCTCGCTTGAAGCACTTAGCTATATCAGCATACAGTGGGGCCTCTAGGGAAAGTCCTGCCTCCTTCATCATTTGAGTCTCCAATTGAAGCCATTCCGGGATGTAAGCCTCCCTGTTCCCTTTATTCCATCGAGTTCATGAGACCCAACTGGCCCGCCACATAATACAGGTAGAGGTCCGCAGCTTAATCCCCTTGAGAAGCAGGTAAGCACAGGGTTTTATACTTTCTCCTGGGCGTTTAAATTTCCATAAAAATCTGAGATTAGCTTTTAACCTTGTTAAACCATTTTTGGGGATATAATATGGATAGATAAACCGGTATAACAATCTTGGCAGTAGATTCATCTTGATCAGCCCAAGTCTTGCCATGAAATTCAATGACTGCTTATTCCATATTGATATATCCCCTTGATTCCTGATAATGTCTCTTCCATATTCACTTCCGCCCTATCTCAGGGTTTCTGGTAATCCAGATGCCCAAATATTTGATCTTATCAGGCATCCATTGAATTTGGAGCTGGCAAAGTCTGCCTTATATACATAAGGGGTCAGTGGGAGGATTTGGGTTTTAGTTAGATTCAATGCATAGTTGGATACCCCTGGCAAGTGCCCTACTAGCTCCCTTTACTCTTTCCAATCCATCTGCCGGGTCCCACAGGTGTAGGAGCACATCGTCAGCAAAACTGATAATTTTAATTCCCTCTAATATCTCAACCCCTAACATATTTATCATTATTTATTATCCTCAGCAAAGGTTCCAAATAGATGTTAAATAATATTGGGAGAGGGGCACTTGCCGGGTCCCATTTTTCAATTGTATTTTGAGACATGTAACCATTGCACAACACTCTAGCAGAGGGGCAGCGACAGATTTTGATTCCCTAAGGAGACTTTGGGAAATCCCATCCTTTCCATTGTGGCAAACAAAAAGTGTGGGAGACCTATCAAGGCCTTTTCTGCGTCTAAAGATATCAAGGCTAGGGGTACTTGACAATCTGATGCATAGTGTAAGATGTGGTGCAGCTTCCTCAGGGCATCATGTGCTCCCCTCCCTGGCATAAAGCCTACTTGTTCCCTACTAATCACCACCACTGCATTCCGCCATATTCTGTTGGCTAAAACTTTTGTAAGGATCTTGATGTCCTGGTTCATTAATGCTATCGGCCTGTAACTAGATAATACATTCTTAGGTTTATTTGGTTTCGGAATTAAAGTGATATAAGTCTGATGGGGGGATGATAAACACCCTCTTGCATTACCTTGTTATGGAATTCTTGGAGGAGAGGCAAAAGAATATGTATATATGTTTGATAGAACTTAGCTATAAGGCCATCTGGCCCTGGCGTTTTACCCACCGGTAAAGATTTAACAACCTCTAGAATTTCTGTTGCCCCAATAGGTGCCTCCAACTCTGCTGTTTGTGCAGCTTCCAATACCGGCAAGGGTATTCTCTAGAAAGGCATTAATTTCCTCGTCTTCCACATTGTTTTCTAGCTGGTATAGGTCCTTGAAGTACATTGCAAAAGTATCTGCAAGTTCTTGAGGATCTATTATATATTTCCCTCCTGGTTAATTGCTGTTATTGTCCTACTAGCCTCCCACTCCTGACTCTGGATGCTAACAATCGTCCTGGAACATCACCCTTCAGGAGGTATTTAGCATTAATTTTAGCTAACCAAAGTCTACCTTACTATAAACAATATTTTCTACTTCCGCCTTAGACTTTCGAGTTCCCGGTCAATTTCTTCCGATGATCCCTCAATGGAGCCAAGAGCTAATAGCCCCATAATAAAATCTTCTTTGCTCTTCTAAGTCTGTTGTTTCGAGCTGTCAAGTCTTGGGCCTTATCATGAATAGTACTTTACAGGTTGGCTAAGCTAGCTTTTTGTCAGACAGTGTAGGTAGTTACTGATGTATGATTTCTATTAAAGCACCCTCTAAACTATCCTTAGCTGCAACATCTGACAGAAGAGCATCGCTCAGCTTCCATCGGAAGGGCCTGGGGGGGTCCTGATATCAATTCCCATGATAACACTATTGGGGAATGATCAGAGAAAGTTCTATTCTCTACTGATACTCCCTTTACTCCCAAAAGCACCTCCCTATTAACTAAAAAAAAATCTATCTGAGAATGAGTCTTGTGTACTGCTGAGTAAAAGGTCATCATGTTTTTTCCTATGAAGTGGGACCGTATCAGATCCACCAAGGCAGTGGCCTCTAACAGCTTATTCAGGGCCACCTGGGCTTTCGATAGGGGTCTATTAGTAGCTAGAGACCTGTCCTCTATATTATCTGCAGTTATATTCCAGTCTCCTGCTAAGATAAGGAAGTGTCCCATATAACCAGCTATGTCTCTCTCTAGAGAGGCAAAAAATTCTGGATTAGAAGTGGTTGGTCCATATATAGAGGCTATCGAGACGATCCTCCCATGCATGAGGCCCGAGATAAATATGGCTCTACCATCTTCTCTTGCTGATACCTGTTCTACAGTAAAGGGGCGTTTCCTAATTAAATCACCACCCCACCCGAGGCTCTTTCCTTTCCTATGCCAAAACCTGCCCCACCATATTCGCCCAGACTATTCAATTCTTCGGTCAGTAGATGCGTTTCTGCAGGGTGGCATTTGTACACCATTTGATCCAGTTGTCTCAATATTACCATTCTTTACGCCTACCCCTGAGTCCTTTAACATTCCACGAGATTATTTTAACATTTGCCATGAACCTATCTTAACATTTGCTTTGGGGCATTTAATCTCCAAGATTCGGTCTAGCTCTGCCCGTTTTACTCTCCACCAGGGGAACTCTCTCTTTTCCCATATCCCTATCTCTATCCCTCCCCCCCTTACCCCTGCCCCTGATCCCTAGATCGCCCTCCTCCTATACGTCGGATCTTCGATGAGCTCCCTGCTCTGCTGCTCCCTTACCCCTCTACAATCAGCTACAGCATTCGAGAGGGCCCTACTCCCGCCTTGCAAATGGTTCCTCTTTGTAACCCTTAAGTAATCACCTATAATACTCTAGACCCAATATCAATTGAACCTGTCAACTGGATCATTAACTCCAACAAAACACGTAGTAACCTTACATACCCCAGGTATTGCTACTCCAGGTTATCAACTTTCTAAGGTAGCAGTAACTATTAAATCCCTCTCCCCTTCAAAAGATCACCCCCTGTTAGCAATTTCTCCTTATATCCAGCACTTCCTAGTTGCCCCCCCAAACTATTCCCAAGTCCTTCAGTGGCCTTCTTTGCCATCGAATTGCATTCCAGCCCATTTCTGGTCTATTCTCGAGGAGTATGAATGGTTGAAGTCAGAGGGCCTAGCTAGGACACCAAATGCAGGGGGGGCGCCAGTAAGTCTATCCAGACACATTCCAACCAGAAACCTGCAAACCTCTGTTCTCGCTACCAATTCCCCGGAATATCACTTCTCCTAGTGCTGCTAATGTTAGAGAAATATTATTTTATCCCTTCTTTTAAGTGCCCACCTTAAAGTTCCTATTTCAGATCATTTCTCACACAAACATAATCCAAAAATAACATTCCAATAATGGCTCCCTCCCTCATCTTGATCAGGTTTTCAAGCCTTCCCACAACCTGTAATTATACACATAGATTAGGAAACCGAAATTAGACGGATACACCACCCTGAACAAGTCCCCAGGAGTCCAAGTTAGTCCACATTGCAACTTTCCTTAAACTCTGTTTTGCCTCAGCTCAGTGCTCTGAATAGCTCAGGGAGTTCCGCACGTAGCCCTTCCAGAGCCTCCTTCGCAGTAAGAAAGCGCTTTTCCCCTGATTGAAGTCGCACCACCAAAATGGCAGGGTATACAAGATGAAACTTGATTCCAGCTAGATATAACTTCTTTTTGATATCTAGATATTCTTTCTGCTTTCCTCTTACAGAAGGGGAATGATCTTGAAATAGCCACAAGGTGGCCCCATTCCATTGCATAGGTTTCTTCTGTCTTGCTGCAGATAGAACATGCATCTTTTCATTATAGTTGAGAAAACGCATGATAATTACCCTCGGTCTTGCTCCTGGTGGGGGAATTTCTCTTAACGATCTGTGTGCCCTTTCCAGATTATAGGCATCTCCATAAGGTGTGGGGCCAAACATTTTAAGCAGCATTTCTTGAATGTAGGAGATGCAGTCTGACCCTTCAGCTCTCTCTGGCAACCCTGCCAGGATTAAGTTGTTCCTCCTACTTCTCGATTCTTGGTCTTCAATTCTCTCTTCCAGCTTTTTAATTTGCCTTTTAACCACTACCAGCTCTTGCTCCGCAGTGGAGAGTTTCCTCTCTTGAGATGCAAGTCGGGCTTCAGCATCACCCATCCTCTGGGAAACAATTGCAGCGCTGGCTTTACTTCTGCAAAGTCCATGACTAGCCCCTTCAAAAGCTGCTTAATTTCCAGGATGTCTCCCCCATTTGAGCTGGCTCCCTCTTCTGCATTTGCTACTTCCTCCTGGTCTTCTGGGGTTGAGAACTGTGATTTGGGCCGTTTGGAGGCTGGGGCCCTTCCAGCCAGAGACTCGCCCATCTCGGGATCCATACTACTTTAGTGTCGCGGTCTGACTCTACAGCCGGCTGCTCACCGCGAATCAGAAGCCGAATAATGGATTGCGGGTCACCACTCACCAATACCACGTCCGGGAGCCTTGCTAAGCCTAATGAACCCCTTCTGCAGTATTAAATCAGCCTTGCAGTACTACGAGGGGTTATTTAATAACTGAGGGGCCCAGGAGCAGCGCGAGGGACGTCTTACCCGACCGGACTCATCACGTGATCCCCCCGAGTTTTGCAGTCTATTTTTGGAACACGCTGGTAAGGCCCAAGGCTTGTGTTCATGCTGGTCACCATGTGGGTCATCAGCCAACAGTCCTTGTGAGGAATCGTAACATGCACCAGGGGTTTGGGCTTCATTCTTTTCCTGTGCCACACCATTCATTCTGGGATCACATCTGAGAGATTGAAGCTCTTAAGCTCAGCTGCCCTGCAGAAAATACATTAGGGCATCTGGCATACTGAAAATAAGCAGGGTCCCATTGTAAACAGCAGTCATTGATGCTGGATGGCAGCGAGAAAAAGGCACATCGAGCATACGGTATGTAACAAATATCTTTCCTCCATGTATTCTTTTCATTTACCTGACAGCTATTCCTGTTCGGTTTTCCTGGAGTTCCTTCGGTCAGCTGATGTCATAAGGATCATCCAGCCTATGTGCCCTACGTGCTCTAGTTTGTACCCTGGACCAACCTCCCCAATTTTGGGTTGTATTGACATCATTGGTCTAGTCCTTGTGCAGATAGTCAGGTGCTCCCTAGAATCTGGTGAGTTTCCCAGCTCCCTGAAAGAGGTGGTGGTGACACCCCTCTTGAAGAAAGCTACCTTGGACCCAGACTGTCTCGAAAACTACAGACCTATCTCTAACCTTCCCTTTGTTGGGAAGGTGATTGATGAAAGTAGTGGCTGCACAACTGGAGGACCATTTGACCATCCATGATGTCTATGAATCCCTCCAGTCTGGTTTTCGTAAAAGACATAGTACCAAGACAGTGCTGGTTTGAGTGCTCAATGACCTCTAGATGGCTAGAGATCAGAAGAGTCATTCCATTTTGGTTCTTCTCAACCTTTCTTCAGGGTTCGACACCGTAGATCACATGGTGTTAATAGAGTGCCTGAGGCTGTTTTGTGGAATATTTAGAACCACCTTAAGATGGTTCATATCATTCCTCACTTGAAGATCACAAAGAGTTGTGTCCGGGGTTTTTCCTCAGATTCAATGGCTTTGTTGTGTGGGGTGCCTCAGGGTTCAGTACTGTCACCCATGTTATTTGCGGTGTATATGCTACCTATCGGAGACATTGTAAGGAGGTATGAGCTGAGGTTTCACTGTTACGCAGATGATACCCAGCTCTACCTTTCTTTGGCCCCCGACCAGGAGGGAGCTCTCTCGGTTTTTAATAGCTGTCTAAAAGAAATCCAGGAGTGGATGAATTCTAGCTGGCTGAGGTTGAACTCTGATAAGACTGAGGTACTGGTTGTGCACCTGGGTCAACAGATAGGAGGGTCGGGTGATGGTGCATCTTCCGGAATATTTCTTGGAGGTGATTCTCTCCTGACCTCTGAATGGGTGCGGAACCTGGGGGTAGTTCTTGACGATGGGCTGACACTGCATTTGCAGGTGTCATCAGTCATCAAGACTTCCTTTTATCATCTTAGGAACATCACCAGGATTCGGCATCTTGTTCCGTCTGCCGACCTGCCAACGTTAGTCCATGCCTTCGTGTCCTTGCACTTGAATTATTGCAACTCCCTTTATCTAGGGCTTTCTGGGGTTGAAATCCATCACCTGCAGCTAGTGCAGAATGCTGCAGCCTGGCTTTTGACAGGTTCTAGTAGATCCTGGCACATTACTCCAGTGCTGCGCAAACTGAACTGGCTGCCAATTCGGTGGTGGATCACCTTTAAAGTTGGTTTGTTGACTTTCAAAGCCCTACATGATCTGGGCCCAGTCTATCTGAAAGAACTTCTGGTTCCTTATTGCCCAAATTGATCACTCTACTTGGCCAATGAGGGGTTGCTAGAGGTTCAAGGGTGAATTTGAAATCTTCGGGCGCTCAGGCTTTTGCATATGTGGCCCCCACCCTTTGCAACTCTCTACCCTGTCGGTTGCGAGAGTGCACTTCTGTGGAGGGCTTCAAGAGGGGTTTGAAAACTTCTTTGTGGGAAACTGCATTTTTAGAATATTGGCTGAATTAATTGTTCTGATCCAGCTGAATTTCTTTTAATGATTTTTATTGTTTTAATCTGTTATTTATGTACGGCGCCTTGGCAATTGAAAGGCGCCTTACAACTAAAATTATTATTATTATTTAAAATATTGCTGAAAAATGAGCAGATGCTGTCCCTTCCATTCAAGTGAGCCCAGCTCCCTTGCCCTTGCCTGGATCCTTCTTTTTTGGCAAAATTGAGGAAGCGGGCCAAGATAGGCCTCAGTTTGTCCCCAGGTTTAGGCCGCCGCTGTAGCGAGCGATGGGTCTTCTCGATCCTGAAGTGTGTACCCTCCAGCAGTCTTAGAATCTGAAGGAGTTCTTGTTGGATAAATACTGCCACATTACCTTGCTCAGAGCTCTCTGAAAAACCTAAGAACTGTAAGTTGTTTTCCATGTTGTCCACCTTGTTCTGTAGTGCTCTGATCACATGCACTTGGTCCCTTATGGTTGCTGAGAGTTCGTTGATGGTGTCATCATGAGAAGTTGCCTTCCTCTCTGTTTGCAAAATCCTCACATCCGGCTGGGGAAGCATGAGAATTGTATTATTGGAGGCAAATGTAACCTCAGACATCTGCTATATTAGCATGGTGAACATTTAACTAATTGAGCCTGAATCCATATTCATGTTAAGAAAAGCTGTCATGCAGTTTGGAGATGATGACAGAAGTACTCGATGTAGCACTAATAGGCATTTATTGATCACAGTATAAAACAGATCACCAGTGAACTGGCATTACCAGAGGTCAGTTAAGATTAATCTAGTTGACCAAGGTGCTCTGTAAGTCACAACAGGGGAGAAATAAGAGCTCTGGGTAGTCAGAACAGCATAGCTATGTAGCCATCTTGCACGGCCAGACCACACCCACATTAAATGCATTTTAATAACACAATTTATAAATGAAAAAGTCCCTAATTTCATAGGTGATAATGTTTTTTGTCCTAGTAGTGAGATCTGGTGTCCGACCATGTGGTGCTAGGAATTTTATGCATATTCAGGTGACATATCTTGGCCTATAACTTTTTTAGATTTTTTCCTTGCCATTATATCTATATCTCTGTCCAAATCCATATCCATATCCAGATCCAAATCCATTCCTTTATCTATATCCATATCTATATCTATAGCTATATCTACAGCTAGCTGTGTATACACACCAGTGCCAGCCAGGATACAACACAGTAATACTGCAGTGCATCATAAATTCATGCAGTATACAGTAGTGTAATTCAATGGCAATTAAGCCCATTTGTCATGCAGTATTTTGGGACTTGTCACTTTTTCCAAGTTATTACATTCCTTCATGGCTGGCTCCAAATATAGGGGTTCAACTTCATATCACAAAACTAGGGAAATGTGGCGGCATGATTTCCAACCCTACTTCTCCACCACGTTCCCCATGCAGCAGAAGGACAAGACCATCCAAGCAAACACAGACAGCCCTCATTAGGTAAGATAAACAACACGCAAATGTTTGCAGATTACATAAATACAGTAGCACTGATATGCAGCCTTCATAGATTTGAATCTGCAGTGTGAACACTGCAAGACATGCACACTCACTTGTTGCTTAAAATAGAAATCCACAATACTCAAATCACAACACTGCTTCTGCATACAAAAGTATAGGATCATATAGACAGATTCAAATCCACAATATCCAAATTACAAGAGTTTGTTCATCTGCAGAAGCCTCTACTCATGCACACTGTTAGACATACACTCATGTGACGGGCCTGCACTTCTGAAGTCAATGGTGTAAGACATACACACTGACCTCTTGTTGCAGAAGTGCAGATGACACAAAATCCATGATACCAAAACTGCAGCATGACTACTGTCTGCAGAAGTGCAGTCCTCTGAGGGACTTGAGCCTCTTCAGGATCAGATGCAAGACAAACACACCAATTTCTAGCTCCAGAAGGGCAGACCCCTGTGGGGCTTGCAGTTACAGATGTAAATACTGTTCCAGTGTGGGTATCATGGTTTCAGCAGTGGATCTTGAAATCTTTCAAGGGGTAGCAATTTTTTCAGTTCTGCAGCTGCATATAAAAAATCATGCAATAGCAGATCATGCTATCTAGCAAGGTACCTCAGACAGCAAGCATGAGTACCTCTGTCTGCGGAGATGTAGGACCCGTGAGACCTTCTGTCTGTAGAAGTGCAGTCCCCCCATGAGGCCTGTGCTTCTGAAGCCAAATGCACTCATGCATGTTGTATGACAGACACACACAGGTGTGTGCCCAACTGCAGATGCAAATCCACAAAGGTAGCACATCAGTGTTACAGTACTGCATTTGTGTAATCTGGAAATAGTTGTATGTTATTTGTCTTACCTGTTAATGGCTCTTTGTGGTTGTTTACAAGGTCTTTTCCTTTTTCTGCTTGGGTGGATGGAGTGGGGAGTTAAGGTTGGAAACCCTAACACCACATTTCCCTACTTTTGTGGCAATAAGTTGAACTCTAACTAGTGTATTAACACAGTTTCTATGCAAAGAATCTCCTTTCTTTTTGAGATAGTGGAATCATATAATTATTCAAACAGGTCTCTTTGGGACATGCATGAACAGATACAGATGCAGAGGGCCCTCTGGTGCCTGTACCAAGAAAACACCATCCAACTGTGGAAGTGCAGCAACAGATGTCAAAATTTCATGGCACTGTCTGGTGCACTTCCATGTGGTTGCAGATACAGGTAAACAGGGTAAAGAGTCCTTCTCTCAGCCAAAGTATGGGGCTCTTTGGTAACCATGGGTGCAGATGTGCTGGGCCCTATTCACAGAGAACAGTTCTCTTCAATATATGGTACATGGGCCCATGCAAGCAACCATGCACCTCCTTTTCACATGCTGGGGGTTGGTGTCGCATAACAGCAGCATCACCTCAGCCTTAACCCATCCATCTGACCCACTAAGCTCACCCCTGAACTCAGCTCACCTGCACGGGATCACAAAGCACTACCCACTGGGGTAAAGGCTGGCACTACACAATGTCCATTAATTTTTTTTTTATTTTGACCCCAAATTTCCAAGAAAGTAGTTTTATGACACCCCTTACAAACATGATGTAGGGCATTAATAGAATACTAGTTAAAACATGATTTTGCACCACAAGCACAAAAACATATTTTGTCAAGAATTTGAAAAATTACACCTGTCACGTTTTTGAGGTGGTGTGAAAGATTGGCTATCTTGAAAGTCTGAAGTCAAAATAATGAAAATTAGTAAACTTATGTGTGAACATTCACTCATAACCTGGTCATTTTACCATAAATTATATACACATTTTTCAAGATAATCTTCTTATGACCCCACTAAAATAATCTGTACATCTGTAAATATTTTGTATTTCCTGTACCACTGTTAATTAATTAACTTATTTATAAAAAAAAAATGTTAACTGTGAGTGGCACACTGAGCCAAGGGCCCTGAAGGGTGCATCCTGGGGAGGGGGGTTGAAATTGGGAGAGAAGATATGAAACAATGTAGTGATTGATCAACAGCAGTGCATTGTATGTTGATTAATGTTATTGTACTGGTTTCATCATTTATTATGGAATGTCTTTATTTTATGAATCTGTGCAATAAAGATTATTTACTTACTATTAATACTGTATAACAATAACTGGCGAGTGATGATTATCAACTGTGGGCAGAAGCTGTCAAACTCTGTTATACATGGCCATGTATAATCACCTGTGTGTAATGGAGTTTGATTATACACATATGGCCCAGATATTCAAAAGAGTTGAGCCATGCGCACTAGGGCTGCGTCTGCACAAGTCCGAAATGCGCCATTCTGCGATATTCAGCAGGAGGCAGTTGCACCCCCAAAATCATGCTGAGCAACAGCACAATGATAATGAAGGCATGCACAACTGAAGGGGGAGGAACCATGCATAAACTGCACAGCCCGATATTCAGCCCGGGTGTGCAGAGTTATGCAGGTGCAACCCCTACCTGTGCCTGCACAAAGTTGAGCCAAAAGAAAGGAACACGTCGAGGGCCACCCACTGGTGAACTGCTGCATTGCAGGGTGCAACACAGCAGCTGCCATGTGTGGGTGACCCTTGACTTGTTCCCGCCGCACCTGGCGGTGCCCCCCATGCCCCAATCGCGGTCATAACTGTCCCCCCAAGTAGCCTGATCATGGGCATAAGTGTAACCCCCCACCCTTGAGTAGCCCGATTGCAGGCATAAGTGTAACCCCCAACCCCCTGAGTAGCCCGATCAGGCATCAGACCTACCCCCCAAAGTCCAATATCCCTGGTGGTCCAGTTGACCATGAGTAGCCTGATCGCAGGCATAACAGTGTCCCCCAAGTAGCCTGATCCGGGCATACCTTCATCCAACCCACCTCCCCCAGAGTAACCCGATTGCAGACATAACTTAACCCACCCCCCGAGTAGCCCGATCACAGGCATCAGATTCCCCTCCCAAAGCCCAATATCCCTGGTGGTCCAGTGGACCGAATGGAGCCCGATTGTGGGCAGCATTCCTCATCCCCCCAAGTATGAAATCCCTGGTGATCCGGTGGACCCCCCACACCACCTGCCCACTGAGTCCCACCACCCCGCTCCCCAGGTCAGCTGATGGGTGGCAGCACCCAACCCGCCTGCCGCCCGCGCCTGCTAACGGCAGCTCAGTGTAGCTGCAACCCATTGAGTTCAGGCATGAGCCAGTGGGTGTGCAGCCCATACCATACTAGTCAGTCCAGATATGCATTGAATGAATAGTATGGAATGGGCTCACACCCATTGGCTCATGCTCTGAACCACTGGGCATGTAGCCATACTGAGCTGTCAGTCGGCGGGTGGCAGGCGGGTTGGTGCTTCTGCCTACCGGCTGATGGGGGAGAGCGGGTGGTGGGGCCAGTGGGCGGGTGGGTAGGGGTCCACTAGATCACCAGGGATTTCATACTTGAGGGGTGAGGAATGCCGCCACCGATCGGGCTCCATTCGTCCACTGGACCACCAGGGATATTGGGGATCTAATGCCTGCAATCAGGCTAATGGGGGTGGGTTGCTATGCCCGCGATCGGGCTACCGGGTGGTTAAGTTATGCTCATGATCGGCTACCTGGGGATACTGTTATGCCCATGATCAGGCTACTGGGCGGGAATACTATTATGCCCACGATTGGCCTAATGGGGAATACTGTTATGCCCGTGATCGGGCTAATGGGGAAATACTGTTATGCCCATGATCAGGCTAATGGGGACTACTGTTATGCCTGCAATCGGCTAATCACGGTCCACTGGACCACCAGGGACAGGTGATATTCATCGCCCCGGATGTCCCATGACGGCTGCTGAGGGGCATCAGTCCCTCGACGGCCGCTGCCTGCAGGTGCCAGGAGCAAGTCGCCGAGGATCGGTGCACCTGCATGCTAATGGCATGCAAATGGAGCTGTAATCAGATGCAAATGGCCCCTCGTGTGCCTTGCATAAATTATGGCCTCATTTGCATGTCACCCTTTGAATATCGCAGGTGCTGTGCATGGCACAATGGAAATTGCGCCACCGCATCTCAATGCTCCATTCTGACCACTTGCGCTGGTGCAGATCCATCTTATGCACAGTGGCAGTACTAGGCTTATATTCAAAGCAGTTGCACCATAGCACAACTCTGTTGAATATCGCCTGGCCACACCCCTGCGCAACTATTTTGAGCGACGCAGGGGCTTGCACCACAAAATGGCACAGTTTGAATATCTGGGCCTTATGTATATAATCACCCATGTACAATGAGTTTGATTAATCACCTTTTGCAAAAATTCTAAAATCATTCTTATGCTAGCGTTACTGGCTCCTTGCACTAACTTGATTGTGCTAACTAGACTGAAACCACTGAGCAGAAATCTAACTTACATGTAGCTGAAGAAAGACACATTTCTCACAGAAATAAAAAAATAACCAGTGGTCTACTAACATCTGTCTATTCATCTAAAAGATGGTACATTCATCATCATTTCAGCAACCTAGTGACATAGAAAGTCAAAAATTCATAGAGCAGCAAGAAAAAAGAAACACTAAGAGAAACCAAGACCAAAGTTAGGCTGTTGAACAAGTACCTGTTCAACAAAAAAAAAATCGAAGGAACCAGTTATTATAAAAAAATAAAATATGGGTAAGTGTGTATCAGGTTGGATTTTATGGACACCCTTAGTGTATGATGCCTTGATAAAACCCTCAAGCTTCTTTCTCAGTGTTTATGAGAGATAGCACACCTCGGGTGTGCATAAAATCCTCATTACATGCACTTCCCCATGCATTATTCTTCATTTCTTTGCAAAACAAAAAAACTTTGTTAATGCATTAGTCAAGGCAGTTTAAAGCCACAGAAGTAGAAAAATGTGACATTAGGGTTTCTAACCTTAACTACCCACCCCAACCCCCTAAGCAGCAAAGGAAAAACATTAGGGTTTTTGTGTCTCCAGAGTCTTGTCAAATTAGTTTTGGGAGGTCTTCCTTGGGGTTGTAAACCCTAATGTTAACCCCATTCTACAACCAGGCAATGCCACAATTGATTTCCTTTCTTCACACAGGACCCACAGTGCCCTGTGTGAGGAAAGGTAGAACATACTGAGTTGTCAACCTTTGGTGAGACATACTTCCCCTACCTTTGAAGAGTGTATCATTATGAGGCATTGATTTGGAGCTGTACCTTGTGCTTCGGACTGGAGGCTATGGCCTGAGTGGAGGGGTGAGCATTAGGATTGACAACCTCAATGAAGATCCCACCATTGATTCACCATGACTCTAGAGACCCCAAACCCAGTTTTTTGTTTTGTTTTGCTGCTTCAGGGTGGGGGTGTGGAGTTAAGGTTGGAAACCCTAATGCCACATTTCCCTACTTTTCTGGTATTAAGTTACCCTTACTGAAGCATTAAAAAGTTTTTTTTTGCTAAGAATTTCCTTTCTTTTTGAGATAGTGAAATCATATCTTTATTCATGCAGATCCCTTTGGCGCCTGTGAGAACAGGTGCAGATGTGCAGGACCTATGGAAGTGAAGTGCCCTGCTGTCTCTGCCATCCTGTGCAGTGTCAGATTTCAAAAGTTACCAAACTTAGGAAAGTGCATGATATCTGTGTTGTTATTTTTCAATATTTTGTCCTGAAATTCTCAACATAGCTTTGTTACGAACCCACCTCATGAACCCGGTATGTGAACATTTTCAAATCATTACCAAAACGTCATTCCACAGCACAGGTGCAGAAACACATTTTGGCTAGGTTTAGAAAATGACAGTTGTTATGTTCATAAGATTATGTGAAAAAATGACAATGTTGAACATTTGGGGTGAAAATATTTAAATTTACTGAAGTTGTGAACATGCATTGTAAACTTTCAACATATGTGCATGGCTTTGTTATTTTATAATATTTGTACCCCAAATTCCCAACATAGCCTTCTTATGACCCCACCTTGTTAACAAAGGTGGAGACATTTTTCAAAACCATCCCAAAAGGTGATTTCACACACCAACAACATGATTTTGAGCCACAGGTGCAAAAATACATTTTGGACAAGATTTGAAAATTCAGTTTTCACAGTCGTGAGGTGATGTGAAATATGACTATGTTAAAAAGTTTGAGTCAGAAAATGTAACATTACCAAAGTTATGAGCGTGCATTGCAAAATTTCAATGTATGCTTGTAAGTTTATCATTTTTATATATTTTGACCCCAAATTTTCAACACAACCTTCTTATGACCCCACCTCATGAACACAGGCAGTGACAATTGTCAATTCCAGTTCAAAAGGTGATTTAGCCAAGCAATGACACAATTGCTTTTTTAAGGCTTGATATGCACAATTCCAGTGCCATTGGTCATGAAGTGGTATCCCAAAAATGCATTGTTGAAAATGTGGCATCAAAATATTCAAAACCGACAAAATTATGCATCAAAGTTGAAAACACTGTTGAAGTACATTGAAATGTACTTATCTTTGTTTCTCATATTGCAGTCAGAGGTTCCAGCAGCAAGATGTGTCTTCAATCAGCAAATGGATCTTCACCCTCGGACCTGTTCAGGTGAGTGAAGAGTTGTGAGGGGGGTAGGGGTGCTGGGTATTGGGTGCTCGGTGGGAGGTCATGGTGGGGGTCAGATTGGCAAGGGACTTTTTTCTTTTTTAAAGGTTAAAATAAGAACATTGAGGGATGGTTTTCTTTATTGCAGGTAATATTAATACAGGGATGGTGATCAGAGGGTGGGGGTGTCACTAGACACCAGAGAAATGAGAAACATAAGGGGTTGGTGATCAGAGGTTGGGGTGCCACTAGACAGCAGGGAAACAAGAAACATAAGGGGATGGTGATTGGAGGTGGGTGCTACTAGACATCAGGGAAACAAGAAACATAAAGGGATGGTGATCAGAGAGAGGGGGTGCCACTAGAGACCACAGAAACATTACAGTATTAAGGGAGATGCTGATCAGTGGGTGGGGGTGCCTCTAGACACCAGGTAAACATTACAGTATTAATGGGAAGGAGATCAGAGTGTGGCAGAAGGCCACCAGACAACAGGAAAACATTAAAATATTAAGGGAACAGTGATTGGAGGGTGGGGTGCCACTAGACAACAGAGAAACATTATAATTTTAATGAGAAATAGATTGGAGGGTGTGTGGGTACCACTAGATACCAGGGAAACAAGAGACATAAGGGGGAAGTGATCAGAGGGGGAGTACCACTAGACAACAGGGAAATAAGAAACATGGGGTCAGTGATCAGAGGGAGGGCAGCAGATACCACTAGACACCAGTGAAACATTATCCCACCTCTGGAAGATGGTGTAGTGGCTATAAGCAAGCAAGCATACAACAATGAGAATTATTTTTTTAAGACACTACTGAGAGAAAATCGGTAGAGAATTAAGGCACAAATGCTGCAGGTGCTAACTCCAGAAGTCCAAATATGTTTTTCATATGAAGGCATTCTTTTTTCACATGAATGAAAAAGCATACAAAAAAGGATGTCTTCATTCTAAAACAGAATGGGAAAAAATCTAAGCCAAAATTCTTTCTTCATATGAAGTCATCCTTTTTTGTATAATCAGGTCATTAAAAAGGATTTTTAAATATTAAAAAATACATTCCTGAGTAATTTTTTTTAGAAACTTAGTAGAGTGTTAACCTAATAGGGTCCAGATTAGAAAGATACATATGTTAGTGTGTGTGTGTATGCAGGATGTCATTTTCATGAGTTTTGATTTTTTTTTAAATGGAACAAGATGGCAAAAATATTTTTTTTCCTCATGAGAAACGATTAACACTACATGAAAAAGCATTCTTTTTTGTATTGACCAAATTATTTTTTCATTCCAAGCAGCTATCCAAAAGACTGCACTGAGCATGCTCAGAACCAACATTTTACATTTTAATAACTTTGGAATGAATTAATGTTTTTTTCACCAAACCAGTGAAAGGCACATCTGTGGGCCAAGCCCTGTGTACACTGAAAATTTCAGACCAAAATTCCAAACTGTCTGGGCGCTAGGAGATGACCAAAAAAATCAGCAAAAAAATGTGCTTTTTTAACATTTTTCACTATCTGGATTTTGGACTCTGCACATCTGACTGGAACAAAACTTGGCATGTCCAGAGATCTTCCTCACAGGATGGCACATGCAAATGTTAATGCAGATCTGTGGAACAGTTGTGAAGAGATTAAAGAGCAAAGTTTGAGGTTTAATTTATAAACCCCTCTTCAATCCTACCTATAGTGGTGCTACTGTGCCACTATAATATTGTTCTTTTGCATAGTGCCTAACTTAACTTTTGTCTTGTTGTCAATTTTGCACCTCTGTTTGCCAAAACTGTATTCTTATATTGTTGATGTTCCTGTATTGTACATCCCATCCCCTCCTTCCTCCTGGTCACACCAAAAAACAAACCTTGGGTTGATGTGCTTTTCCTGACCACATTTTATAATACACAAATAAAAAATGCATAGATTAATAAATTAAGGGGCAACATAATCTAGTAGTTGACCACAGACCTTTAAACTAGAGGTTTCCAGCCTCAAATCCCACCACAGTCATAACAAATAACTAGCCTTCCCAGAATCTTTTGCTTAAAACCTCTTTGTTGTAAAAGTGGGCAGAAGCACCCCACCACATGAACCAAAAGACTAGCTGAATGAGTTATTCTCAGTAAACAGATTACAATTTAATAATAATCAGAAATACAACTAGTTATTTTGCATACACTCATGCCTGTTTTTTTGTGTACTTTAAGCTGAACATGTGTGTATCCAAAAGAGTTTGACTGGAATTGATATTTTATTTTCTTCTTAATGAGCCTTTCTAGTGAGCTAGTTAATCAATTGATTTTTACTCTGTAGGGAGACTGAAGAATCCAAACATACTGTATCCAGATTAGCCAGCTTGGATACTGTTGCTAACAATAATATTGATTCAGATAACATAAATGATGCCAGCATGCAAAGTCACAAGTTGAACAGTGTCTCTAAAGTATGCTACCTATGAAGTTCAGAAGCAATGTACAATGTTTTCACTGGGTATTCTGGAATACTGTGTCAATGCCTCCCTCTCCAGCACACACACACTGACCAACTATAGATCCATTTCTACTGTCCAACATTTGGTGCTCAAAACCCTGCTCCCTCATGGAGAAAGTACCATCATCATTACACTTCTCAACCCCAGATCTATATTTATTTATCTGAAAACTGCTGATCAGGAAATGCACACTCAGCCAAAGCTTGTTTCCAGGCATGACGGGTGAGGGGGGGTGGGGGATAAAAGGTAGGAAAAGGTACAAGCATGTTAAAATTACACAACTATAGACAATCATAATGAAGTAAAGGTTATAATACTGGCACAGGAATATTTAAAGTTATGATCTGCCCCATGAAGGGGATATGCTGTAAATAGTTAAAGTGAGGCCCAATACATTCTAATAGATATGTAATAACTGACTTCCGTTTTTTCCTATTGAAGGAGCGGGTTATAATTCACTGTTAAAGCCCATGGGTTATAATGGTGAACACGTACCGCCTGTTCCTTCTGTTGTCTTATGCTACACTTCATTAAATCACCTCAGCAACCTCAGTGGTGAGTGTTTGAGTAGTGGCAGTAAATCAGTTATCAATGTAGCAGCAGTCCAGACAAGCTATTTTTTAAAAACAAATCAACCATAACTTGTTCTTTAAAATCCACACAGGCTGTAACTCTATCCCGAACAATCTCTCTATTGCATCTCCATAGAAACCACATGATACGTCAGATCATGTCAGCTGCCTAATCAACATATCACCGAACAAAACTGAAGGGGGAAAAAATCTCTAGCAAAACCTTTTCAAAAGTTTACAAAATTTACTATATAAGGACATTTTCAAGAGAGACGTACAACTTTCTCTGAAAAGTATTTTTAAATTCATGTTTTTAAGAAAGGATTTCAGAACGTGAACCATGTTGCCATTTTTTTTTCTCCACTTGGCAAAATAATGAAAGCCAGCAATTACATCTAACAGTGTATGGGGGTGAGTCCATAAACGTGAAATTAATGCCCACCCTTGGTGTGGGATGCTTTTATAAACCCCTCGGGCTTCGCCTTCGGGGTCTATGTAGCATTCAACACCTCAGGAGGGCATTCATTTTGCATTATGAACTAACCCCCATACATTATTGTATATATAATATGTAAAGAAATAAGATTTGCACTAGAAGCAGGGGGCACTGGTGTGGAAGGGGTTCTGAGACTGTGTCCATCACGGGGGGGGGTTGATCCACAGTCTTGTGCTGGTTGCTGGGGGGAGTGTATGTAGCAGAATACAAATATCTTCCCAATGAGACAAAGCTGAATTCCAAGTGGGTAGCTGAATGTTATGGATGGTAACTTATATGGCCTTCCCCCCACCTTCATCCCCATATGCACACATATGCACAATCACATTCCTATACTCAAGAAAACTCATTCCATATCTGTTTGAACATATATGAATGCACACTCAATATTTACTCTGCTTTATGCAATGTTTTGATATTTAATGCTATTTTGCTGCATATTTTCATGATGAGGCAATGTACTAAGTGTAATCTGTCCTAAAAAACGGCTGTGATATATGTGCAACATTTGTCCCCTATAGTATAGCAAGTGAAAGAACTAATAAAATATTATATCCCATTCAGTTCTAACCTGCAAGACCTGGCATACCTCCATTACATGTATATATTTTTCTGCTTGTAGATTTGTGATAGCTCACAGGTATCACAACAGATAAGGATGACAAGTAGTTGCATGCAATGGTACACCCCCTGTACAGTGACACCATTACAGCGAACACATTGATGCCGTCAACATTGACAGTTCACTGTAATGGTCTGCCCAAGACCCCAAAACTCTGTTCACCAGTCCTGCACCCCTTCCCTGAATCAACTCCAACTCAGAGTTGATAGCCCTTAAGTTCAGGGGGTGTGGAGGGCGCATGTTCGAGGGCCTAAGACCCCCGATGGAAAAACCACCAGGGTCTCCTGCCAGATTTAGTCAACCACAACTTGTGGTCATCATAAATCCATCACTGTGATATCTATCAAAAACACAGTTGTCAAACCAGCATCATAGAACCTTATGCAACAAATCCTCATTAGGTGGCAGAATATGCACTCTAGGGATGGGCGAACTGGCTGTGCCCTGGTTCTGATTCCAAATCTGTTTTTTTCCAAAAGGATCTGATTTACTGTGATGAATTGTAGACCTAACAAAGACATTCCTTCCCCACCTGATCATCCACCCAACATAATATAGCAAGTTACTCTGGTGCCCCGTGCTTTCCCCCATACCAATTCCTTAGAAGCTATGTACCATTCTCTGGTGTCTAGAGGACCCCCCTTCCTATAACCATTCCCCTGTAATAGAACAAGGAAACTAGTCTATTCCCTGGTATCTAGCAGACCCCCCACCCTGACAAGTAATGCCACACCACCCAGCTCTGCCACAACCTGACCCTGAGCTGGTGACCGGCACAGTTCTCCGCTCTCCATCATAGTTGGCTGCTGATGGAGCTGTCAGTGAATGAGTGCATGCTGGGATGGGGGAACCACTGGACACCAAGGAAACTTGTAACCTTTATGTTGGGTGGGTGAACAGGTGGAGAAGGGATGACTGGACACCTGGGAATACTTTATAGAAAACATGGGCATGGGTGCGAGTGGGGGCAGGGACTATGTACTGGGATGGGGGAACCACTGAACACCAGCAGAACTTGTTACGTTATGTCGGGTGGGTGATCAGGTGGTGGAAGGACTACTAGATACCTGGGAATACTCTACAGATAACATGGTCATGGGTACAGGTGGGGAGAGGGATCACTAGACACCAGGGAATACTCTACAAATAACATGGGCATGAGTGCAGATGGGGAAGGGGGACCATTAGACACCAGGGAAAGATAATATAATTTGACTGTCTCTTTTTCTTTAACTGTCAAATTAATGTACCTAACATTTGACATACAGTATACATGCAATTAAACATGGAACAGCAATAAAATGCTGGACTGAACTGGACCACACTTTTGAACTGGGCCAACCTGCAGCCTGGGTCAAGTCATGAAAGGCTCAGTTCTCCCAGTCAGAGCTGAGTCAGTCCGGTCTGGGGAAGTTTGGATGTGCAGCAGAGCCAGTTCACCCATTCCTAATTCATTTGCTCAGCACACTGGTGACCCAGGTTCAGGACCCAAACCTGGGACATCAGGAGTGGCTGCCAGCAGGGATGGGGTTCAATGCATCCTTTGGATGTTTCCCTCCTGGGTCCTAGGGGAGGAGCTAAGGTGATTGCCACTTGTCTAGCTGCTCCTGGTGTCTCCAGGGTGTGTCCTAGGCAGTGTGGGTGACCATGCACTACCGAATGTCCACACTCAGGACACATGCTGCAGCACACATTCAGTGCATGGGCAGGGTCATGAAAATGGAAAATGCCTCCTGACTGGCCAGACAATGGTCGCTGTTTCCCTGGTGCCACTTTAGACTGGAAGAGCCCTGAGCTGATCCCTGCCAGTCCGGGAATATTTGAGTTGTGCCTAAGGACACTTCTCCCCTGGAGGGAGGGAACCACCCAATGAAGGGATACATCGGGTTATCCATGTAACCAGCAATGATGGGGGCAATGGATGGTGGCCGGGGCAGTGGTGACCAATGGGTCCTAGGTGGCCCAAAGGAGTGGCAGCTGAGAGGAGCGGGAGATGCTTAAAAAAAGTGACATTGCAGGTCTGCCTCTTTGCAAATGACTCCAAAAACTGGCAAGAAGATAGACACTCGGAGGGAGGGTAGAGAGGATGAACAGGGACTTGAGGAAACTTGTAAGGCAACTGGATTTCAATGTGAAAAATTGCAAAATAATGCACTTGGGGCATGGCAGAAAAATCCTGGGGCAGAGTACAAAATAGGTAGAATGGTATCAATGACAACCAAGCAGAAAAGAGACCAGAGGTTAATTATACTGGATGACCTAAAGGTGGCCAGGCAGTGTGACACAGCAATCGAGCGGGCTAGTGGGACACCTAGATGTATAGGAAAGGGTAGTGCCAGCAGAAAAAGGGAGATGGTGTTCCCCTCTATAGATTGCTGGTATGAACACACCTTGAATACTGTGTCCGGTCCTGTAGACTACATCTCCAGAAGGACAGAGACAGAGTGGAGTCGGTCGAGAGGAGGGAAACTAAAGTGGTGCTAGTACAAGCAGTGCAATTGGGCACTCTCCAACTCAGAAATTAAAATAAAATGAAGAAGCAACACTATGCCATTAAGCTAAAAAAAATACATACTTTAGTACTGTGCCATATACCTGACACACAGATCTGCACCTCACACATTTCAAGCATAGAAATGCCCAAAATGCATCAGGTGCTGACATGTGTGCCAGGTATGTGGCATGGCACTAAAGTATGTATTTTTTATCTTAATGGCATAGTAATGCTTCTTCATTTTATTTTATCTTCTGAGGTGGGAAGTGCCCAATTTTGCTGTGCATTTGAATTTTTTATCATGAGCACTACAAACCTGTGCAGATAAAAACCCTATGAGAAGAGACTAAAGGACCTCATTATGTACACCCTATAACAGAGGAGGAAGGGGACAATATGATAGAGACCTATGAGTACCTCATGGGTGTTAATAAGGTACAGCAAGGAAGTATTTTTCAGGAAAGGAGGCACTCAAGAACAAAGGGAAATGCTATGAAGTTGGAAGTGAGTAGATTTAGGAGAGATGTGAGAAAGTACTTCTGCACAGAAAGAGTGGTACTGTAAATTCCTGGAATAGTCTTCCAGCAGATATGGTTGGGCAAAAACAGTGGTGGGGTTCAAGAATTCATGGGATAGGCACAAGTGAATTGTAGTGGTAAGAAAGAGGGGAGGAAGAAAGAACAGTAGATCAAGTAGGGTCTGCGGTGAGAAAATAGGTGGAGGAAAAAAGTGCAGACTAGGTGGGCCAAGAGGCCCTTATCTGCCATCATATTCTATGTTTCAATGTTTTTCTTTTGTATCTTCAACAGCCCACCATCCCTCCCCCTCCCTCACTTATACACAATGAGTGCGATAGTAAATCTTTATCTCTCTCTCTCTCTCTCTCTCTCTCTCTGTCCTTCTGCCAGTCTATCCTTTCCAATCCCTACCTCACTTGATCAATGCTAGAATTAAAAACAAAGAGAGTGGTAAAGCAGGCATACTTCAGTTTCATGCGGCAGCAGTGTAAGACGAGACACGCGATGTGTTCATCAAATTTATATATAATAAAAGGAGACATGTCAGAAGGAAAATATATAAGAGTTGAGTATCAATGGACAGTCAAGGAAGAAACTAATTTGATAAATTAACATTTATGGAAAAATTGAGGTTAAAGACATTGAACTAACAATACCTTTTTCATTTCACACTAGATATGCTGCCAGTAAAATGTTCAGCGAGCTACAATACATAAAACAATCATATTGTCTGACTTAAAAATCACATACAAAAACTTAAAAAATGTTTAAAAAGAAAGGCAAATTGGAAAGGTCAGACAGTACTGCAAGTAAAGTGACAGGATTGCAGTCATAGCTATTGCTACTACTACACAGAATGGGTTCTGAAATCATGAAGAGATCCATTTATAGTTATGTAACTTTCTAAGGAATAAACAAAAAATAGATGGGGGAGGGGGCATGTGGTGCAGGAGCTGATTGTCCGGTATGAGCACCGGATCTGTAACAGTGTTAGTGGTTGGGCAAGAATCAGCAAAAATGTGGCTGGACAGGAATCTGGAAATTGATCTGCATGTGCACATTTTATTTATTTAATTATTGATAATCTTGGATTACAAATACTTTTGAACAAGAGGTTCTTTTACAAAGGTTTCATGTCATAAAATTAACAGTAGGAAGACAAAGTAAATAGGAAACATCATGAGCAGGTAAATAAAAAAATGTGGGTTGTATCATGAGCAGCATAACAGGAGGCTTACAAGGCTAGTTAAGATACAGAGCATAAACACTGCATTAAATATGAAGACAGGGTAAGGTGATTAGGTAGTGGGCAAAGAAGTGTGGGAGGTGGGGGAGGACTCTGTCCAATGTTATAGGTCTGGGTGAAAATAGGGAATGGGCATGAGGTGGTGAAAGATAACCTTGTCAAGTGAGAGTATAGGAGAAACAGCAGGGGTGGGGGGTAAGGAGTAGTGTGGGCATGAATGGGGGGGAGCAAAGCAGCCAGCATTGACATTATTGGGTAAGAGAGAAAGGGAGCAAAAGGTTAAGGGGATGAAGCAGGGATGGGGAGTGGAAAAAGAGTGGTCAAGTAAGACTTGGGGTAAATGGAGAAGAGGGAGAGGAGGTAGCAATAGGTGGGGGGAGTGTGGACATGGAGGCAGCAGTAGGTAGGAGGGGGAGAGTGAATGTGGGGTAGTGGGAACAGCTAGGAGGGGAAATTGTTAGGGAAGAGTAATGGGGTAGAGGGAGGAGGCTGGGGAATGGAATGAGGGTGGGAAGAAAAAGGAGGTGGGAGGAGACATTGGAAGGGGTCGAGTGCTTGAGGGGCATAAGGGCATAAAATTATTTTATTTTATTGTTTAGTCATTTATTATCTAGGAAAGTACCTTTGAGCCAAAGGCTCTTTTACAAGGGTTCCACATCATAGCAATCACATATGTACAAATTCAAAATACAGTGGTTACATATACACAATCATCAAATTTTCAGTTTACAGTAGTGCAATGTTACGACCAGTAAAAGTATCAAATGAGAAGTACAAAATACTGAGCAGAAAATGCTAGAACAGGTTCAGTTGGTAAAGTCATGCACTCTTGCTAATATAGACAGTTGCTTTGGGGTCAGGGTATCACACAGTAGTATAACCAGGACAAGGTCACTTGGCCCAGTTAAGAAAATAAGGCAGTTAGCAATATAAGATGTTTCAGGAAATATGTTGAGTGTCAGAACTAAAATTAGGTAAGCTATGAAAACACTTAACTAGGTTGCCAGAACATGTTAAAGCATCAGTTCTATTGTCTGAAGTGCTAATAAGAATAGACAGCAGGGAGGCCCATGTTACCAGGGTGAGAAGTGACACGGCAGAGATCCTGAAGCCTATAGGGGTAGTGGCTTACCAGGGTAGGAGGGGGAGGGCGAGGCGAACAAAAATCAAAATGAGAGAAAAGGATAACAAGAGAAAATTGAGGGAGATTGGGAGGGGTCGGGGAAATGAGAAAAAGGGGGAGGGGCAAAGAGGATGGAGGGAGGGGGCAAAAGAAATGACTATCGGCAGAGAGCGAGTGGGAGGATGGGAGAGCATGAGAAATGCCAGGGACAGAAAGTGGATAGGGTGAGCGGAAGAGAGGAAAAACAAAGGGAAAGAAACTGGGAACAGGTACACAGGGGAGGGAGAGAAGAGGGGATGAGGGAAATAGGAGTATTACTAGGACACTGGATAATGGGGATGGAGGGGAGAAAGGGGCAAATGAGAGGGAAAGGAGGAGGAGAGCCGGGGGGGGGGTAGAACAGAAAGTAGAGAGGGGAGATGATCAAAATTAGAGGCAAGTAGGAAGGTGGAAGACTGATGAGAGGAGAGTAGATGTGAGGAGGATCATGAAATTATGTGGCTGCATATTATCAGGTAGTATGGCAACCATTAGACTTACAAAACTTGATTAGCATCAGGGACTCCTGTCCTACAGAAACTTGACATATTACCAATTCCTATGCATAATTTCTGTATTATAGGGGCAGGGCTGCACCCCTATAGTAAGGGTTGCACATGCAGGTCTATGGTAAACCTAAAGGTTTGCACTTTAATAGCTTTGCAACAATTGGATGGATGTGCATGAAATTGTCATGCACAGTTTCAGGTGGTAGTTCGCTGAATCTTCCATGTATCATTTTGTTCAGATGGGCAGATTCTGAGTTCTTGATATTGCAAAAAGTGAATTATTTAAGCAATAAGCCATGAGGGAGTGTGGGTTATCAGGGGATTTACCAAGGCTGGTGTGGTTTGCCCACGAGGCGCAGCCGAGTAGGTAAATCCTCAACTGCCGTGGTAAATCCCCTGATAACCCACACCCCCAAGTGGCTTATTGCGATTATGCCATGACATCTTCATACAGATTTAACCTGAAATTATTTTATTTTATTTTTTCCTGTGTAAACAAATGCATTTTATTAAGAAATATTGTTGCACAAAAGAAAATAGCCCCTAGATGATTCATATGAGCTGTTGAGAAGCACTGAATTCAAACTGCTTGCTGCAGAGACTGGAGCTGATGAGCCCGCCTGCGAGAATGACTATGCAGTGCCGTCTTGCCATGGTCGCACAGCACAGCGTTTGTTTTGGGTTGGGTTTCTGGTGTGAGCAGGAAGTGACCACGGTCGCACAGTGTGTGCTTTCGGGTTGGGTTTCTGGTACGAGCAGGAAGTGACCGAGTTGCGTGTTTTTTTTTTTTAAATATATATTTTTTAATATGGAGGAGTGAGGTAGCCTGGTAAACTAATGAGGGCAGAAACAGAGTGGACCGGAGACAGTGACGAGGGAACCGAGAAATGCAGTGGGAGTCTTATGGCAGGATGGAAGGCGGCCAGCGCCGGAGCAGACACTGAGGTGAGGTGGCTGCAGTTTCAGCGGTTACAGGGAAAAATATATTCAAGCGTGTTGGTTTTTTTTTTTTAAGTGCAGATCCACTTTTGGGGAGGGATTGTGTTCTGTGATGTGCTTTGCTTAATAGGATATCACGGGAATCGGGAACCCGGTTGCTGGCGTTCAACATAGGCGGATCTCGGTTTAAATTCCGGGTTGGATGATTTTTAAGAGAAGCAGCTGGCTGGCACCTTTTGCAGTGATTATCAGAGGATTTACAATGGTGGTAAGGTGCCAGTCAGCCGTTCTGATTTGCTGTTGTCTAAGGTCCATGGTATAATTTCACTTTTTTCCCCATTGGTCTGAATATATTTTACTTTGAATTTAGCTACCACCCAGACAGTTTTGAATTTTGATCTGCAAATTTCAGAGTAGGAATAGGCTGGTCCACAGATGTGCCTTTTGCTTGTGTGGTGAAAAAATATTAATTAATTAATTTATTTATTGAAGTCTCAGAATTACAACACCTTTGAGCCAGAAGCTCATTTACAAAGGCTCTATGTCAAGGGTAAGGGAACAAGGTAGTGACATGGTACAGGCAAACATGTGTACAAGTTACAAATAGTACATGATACATACAGATAACATACGGTACTCAGTATGTGCATAGTAAATGCTGTAAGTTACACTGGTTACAGATTTCAGTTGTCTTATACATGGAAATTAGTGGTCTGAGAGGAAGACCTTGTCAATAAACATCAGCGGATTGAGGAGACTGTGAGTTCTTGGAGAGTACTAGAGTAGGGGGGAGGGGTAGGGATTGTAAGTGGAGGGGTAATTGGTGGGGAAGAAGGGGTAGTAAGTTAATAGATAGAATTAGGTAAGAAGTGAGAGCAAAGGGGAGGGATGGAAAGACTCAGAGTGAGTTAGGTTGGGCACTCACAACTAAAGCAGTTCATTAGATGTTGCCAAAGTTTGGTTTTGAAGGGCCTGATTTTGATATCAGACAGGAGGTCAGGAGGGAGGTTATTTAACCAGGATGGCACCCTATACTTGAAAGAGCATTGAACCAGCACAGTGCAGCAAAAAGGGACCTGAAATTTGGGGTTGGATGTACTTCTAGTGTGATGGTGGTTATTTGTCCTGTTTAGGAGCTAGGTGTCCATGATCTAGAGACTTTTGGATAACATTTGTGTATTCTAGAAGGGCAGTGGTGGTGCTATGTCCTTTTCTAAATCCATGCTGTTGGGCACAACGTATATTGTAGGTGGCAATGTACTCAGTCAGCTGTTCTGCAACAATTTGCTCTAATGCTTTAGAGAAGTGTGGCAGAATGGAAATGGTCAGTAGTTTGAGTGAGTGGCCCTGTCGAAGCTCTTTTGAATGGGTGTCACAATTGTTGCTTTCCAAGCAGTGGGGAATTGGCCCAAACAGAAGGATAGGTTGAGTACCTTAGTAAGGGTTGTCAGGACTGAATCAAGGTTGAGATGGAGCAATTTAAGGCTGAGGGTGTCCCCACTAAATCTAGATTTGCTAAGAGCTCGGAATAAGTATTTTTTAGCTAACACGGTAATTATCGTCTTGAAGTAGAAAGTGGGTGCATTCAGCGGAGGATTCACTTTGATGTCATTGAGCTGACAAGGAGGATCATTAAAGAAGTTGTGAGGTAGTACATCAGTCAAGTCAGTGAAAGTGGTGTTGAGAATACTGTATCTGCTATTTCTTTAGGGTTTTGAGTGGTAACACCATTAGAATTGAGCACTATAGTTGGGGATTTATTGGGCTTGCCAGTGAGGTTTTTTATGTTCTCCCAGAATTTTTTGCTATTTCCCAGGAGTTGAAGAATTGGTCTTGGAAGTGGGCAATTTTGGCAAGGTGTACTGCACAGTTGCAGGCATTCCTGGTCTCCTTGTATCATTGCCAATCTCCAGGTTTTTTTGTGGCCTGCACTATGTGCCAGAGGTGGTCATGGCAAGTCATGAGGTTTTGGATGGGTGCAGCAATCCAGGGTTTGCTAGTTGTCTTACTCTTCTGTTTTTTGAAGGGAGCAAATATGTCACATGCTTTGTTGAAGATCAAGGTGAAGTGTCCTGGTGCTAGGTCAACAATTGGTGGTAAGTCAATTAGTGACTAGTCACACATATGAAAGTGTTTTTGAAATTGTTCAGGTTGACCATGCCTTAGCACACTCTGGAAGGACAGTTTATTAGGGGTCTAGGATTCTGGCTTGACCACTGACACATGGCTGAGAAGTGGTGACTGAGGGAGTCGTGCAGGACCACAGTGGTTTGTGAAAATGAGGTCTAGTAGGGTGTGGGTACCAGTTCTATAGTTTAGCCTAGTGTGGGAATGAATCAGTTGGGTGAGGTGACACCTGCAGTAGTATCCTTGAAGGGCCAGCCTCAGGTGCATGCCAGTTGATACAGAAATCTCCAAGTGCAACACTCTTTGAGCTATTTGGTAATTTGGTGATGTAGTCAATGACTGTGTCAAAGCCAGTAGCTATGTCCTTGACAGGGATATAAGCTGTCAGGACAGTGAGTGACTTCCCTTTGACACCCAGGGCTACTTTGACTGCCATAGCCTGAGCACTGTTCCCAGTGGACAATGTTGGAAGAGCATGGCCCTGAAGGGTATCAGAGAGGTAGATGGCACAGTCCCACCCCTTTTTCCAAGCTGATCAGCTCTGAAGAGAGTATAACCTACAATGACATCAGCTGAGTCAGGTGTTTTGGTGGATAGCCAGGTTTCAGCAGTGGCTAGAATGCTGGGACTTGTGTAGTTGAACCCAGACTTGTAGCTGGTCTAACTTAGGAAGTAGACTGCAGACACTGAGGAAGGCTTTCTTAAGTCCATTGAGGTTAGTATGTTTAGTATGTGATTGTTGCAGAGGGCCAGGTTGGGATGCACATTACCTGAGAGTAGCAAGAGTAGGAGGGCTTGCCAGATCAGCATGAGTTATAGCAGCTTAGGTTTGTGGATAGTATGACATTTTTGGACAGATTTAGTTACCAGGGGCAAGGAGAGTGAGGCAAGGTGCGATGCTAAAGAAAGAGTTATGGTAGGGTCAGGATACATGTTGGTGTAGTAAGACACATAGGGTGCAGGATGGTGGTTTGTGCTAGCGCGTGTGATGCATAATGGTGGTGTTGTGTCTATTACAATAGGAGTGGGAAGGGTAGATGAGGCTGGGTGACATAGTAGACCACTGGGGATAATTATTACCAGAAGAGTGGTGAGTGTAAGAAGGTAAGCAGTTGGACCCATCATTTACCAGGAGCCTGTGCAAGGGAGATTAGGGAAATTTAAGTGTACAAGTTGGATTTGTGGGGCAGGGCTGCTTGAGGAAGGTAAAAAGTCTGTGAGAGACAAGTAGGACACGCTAGTTTGGTGACAGTTCTTAAGGAAGGATAAGAGGGGGATAGAGTAGGAATAGAGACCAGGCTAAGGCAGGCGTAAATGAAGGATAAGATAGAAATACTGCCCACCTTAATTTGGGCTAGCCAAGTAGTGCAGAGGTAAGGTGCTCACCTTTGGTGGAGAGGGTCGAGAGTTCAAACCCCAGAGAAGCAGGTGGTAGAAACAGAGTAGGACACTTGGAAGATTGAGTAGTTGGCTAGTGAAAAGTAGTAGATAGAAAGGGACGTAAAGGGCAGGGGGTAACAAGAAGTGAATTGAATGTGAGGGCACACTAGTGAATCCTAGTGGTTATCGAGTATAACCATCTACTGGAAAAGTGGGGACTTAGAAACCTGAGTTGAAAGAGGTCATGTGACCATAGGGGTCTATAAATTTAGAGTCGGACAAGGGTGGGTGGTGCAGTTGACGAGCTACACTAGCAAGCTAGCAAGGCAGATGTAGCTCCTCCATACCTGTGTTCTGTGGGGCTTCAGACTCCTGATGGCATGTCAGAGCTCTGTATGGGAGCTGGGGGGAACTGTGTAGGAGAGCCTGGAAGAGAAGGACAATTAGCCTATGTTAGATGGTGGCATAAACCTGGGAACAAAGGAAGGCAATCTTAAGGCAGGAAGATCAGAAGAGAGTGAAAGTGGGGAGACAGGTACTGCGCATGTGCAGCACTCTGAAGAGAAAGGCAGCAACACACAGGTAAATCTGAATTAAAAGGGAAGCTGTAGAAATTGTCCCTAACTCTACATTAAAAGCAGTGTTAGCCACACAGACAGGTGAATCCAGCCATAAAAAATCAGTAGGCTTACAAGCTACAGTAGTAGAATTACATGCTACAGTATTTGTCTCAATTAAGTTTTTTTTATTTTGAAATTTTAAGAAATTGGTTCTGAGCATGTTCAGAAAGCACTTCAAGATAGCTGTATGAAATGAAAAATAATTATTTTTTGTATGGGTCCAATCCTTTTGTCATGAAGTGAAAATCATTGCTTTGTTTGCCGCCATCTTGTCTCTTTTCTCATAAAAATTCTAATTTGAAAACCCACAAAAATGACATTCCTGAGAATGACCAACACATTTAAGCTTGCTTATTGGGACCCTTTAGCTGTGTTCTGCACTTAACTATTGCAGAAATGCCCTTGAATATTGTTTTTTTTTTTAATTATAAATAGTTTTTTTGTGATTCGTGACATGAAAGAAGGTTCTTATTTCATATCATGAGTCATGAAAAAATATCCTTTTTCATGAGGGGAATCCATGTATTTCAAAGGGATTTTCAACTTTGGTTCATAACTTTGCCATTTTTTTCATGACTTTACACCACATTTTCAACATGGCCTTTTTGAGACCCCACCTCATGAACAATGTCTGTGGAATTATGCATATCCAGCTGGAAAGGCAATTTTGCAGTCGCATGGCAAAATCACCTTTCAGACAGGATATGAAAATTTTCACTGTGATTGTTCATCAGGTGGGGTCATAAGAAGGCTATGTTGAAATTTTGGGATCAAAAAGTGTAAACATTCCAAAGTTATACACATACCTTGACATTTTTCTATGTTCCCTCATAAATTTGGCAATTTTAAATATTTTGACTCAGAATTTTCAACACAAACATCTTTTTACACCACCTCCATGAATGTGACAGCTGTCATTTTTTAAACCCATATCAAACTGTGTTTTCAGACCTGTGGCACGCAATGGCATTGCAGTGGCATGGAATCACGTTTTGTCAAACTGTACCAGGCATCAGTCCACTGATACTCCATGGCCATATCATGGAGTGCCCAATGTGCCTTAGTGATAGAACTGGGGTTCCCTGTAGATTATCTATAATGCAATCCCACACCTCACTGAAGTCCCGCCAGTTTTCAACCTGTCCTCAGGTTGATGGATATCTGCTATGGCTTGTGCCAATTCAGGGTAGAAAGTCACTGTGTCCATGTTAGGCAAATAGCTCTTTGATGGGGGGGGGGGCAAAAGCCAATGACCAAGTAGAGTCAGTGGCCTCTGATTCAGGCAGGGAATACGAGTAGTCTAGGTGGTCCCAGTGGTCCCTATCTGCCATCAACCACTATGTAACTATACTTCCCAGTAGAAGAATTTTTGAATTAAGTTAAACTTGAGCCACACCTACCTCTCTTCTCTGGAATGGGTCATTCCCATGATTTGTGCATTCAGTCTTTTGTGAATGAGAATGGCTACTCCTCTGTTATTTGTTTTTTTTTACCAAGAGGTGCTTTCAACTAACCCCACTCATTCTCTCACTAGTTTTTGAGTCTCTGCACCCTCAGGTGTGTTTCCTGCAGAAATGCAATATTGCAGCACTCATCCTTGAGATGTGCCAGGACCTGCTTTTGTTTAGTAGGAGAATTAAGACTTTGAACATTAAAAAAAATACATTTATACAATTGACAACTCATTGTTTATGCCTACTGGTAGGTTGCTGGCAATCAAGAATTGTATCAGGTTCAGCACCCACTCCCCACTTCAGGGTTCAACCTCAAAGCATAGCTGGGTAATAGTGTCTTGGTATATTAAAACCAGCTGGATTATTTTTCTCACAGGTGGGCCTCCTTTGCCAGAGGTAAGGTATGGCCAGAAGATGGGTGAACTGGATACAGTATGTAAATCTGGATGGGATTGAGCCTAACACTGAGAAAATCTTTATACAAAGGAAACAACTTTCAGCTGAGAAATTACCCACACTTTGTTTTGTACCTTGCTAATAACTCTCATAAACAATTCTGCACATATGGATGTCATGTAAGGGGAAAAAATGAATCCATTTTATCATACATTTGTGGGAACATACAATAAAACCTAAGTAAGGGACAGACTAGCAGTATAGCTAGAAGGGGAAAATGTCTCCCAACCAGCCATTGCATTAGACAAGTCCTAAATATCTCAGCTAGGCCAAAGAAACTTCACCTAGGGCACTTGAAAGGATAAGATAATCTTGCTAGTGACTAGATGGGTGGAAGGCAGTAAATGTGACTTGAGATGGGCTGTACAGCCTCATACCTGGGAGAGCTTGAGGCATCCTGTATGGGGAAGCTGTAAGTTGAGCTGTCATTTAGGCATAAATTTGGATAGGGCTATTGGGTTGTGCCATCTAACTGCCTATGTGGGTCATGTCCGTGGACTGCCTGTGACCATTCTCATTAGTAGTCATGAGGCATCCTGATGCACCTTCAGGGCTCACTGCTAGGCCTATGCATCCCCACTAAGCTGTTCAAGCAGGCATTCTGGTGCCAACCCCCACTTAAGGAGATTTCCCTGCCCAAGTGACCATATGCCACACAGCGCTCCACTCTGAAAACCAATGGACAATATTGTCTCCCTAGTAGTTGTTAATTATACCCTTTCCCATGGGGACAAGGAGCACTTGCCAAAGGAATTCAGTGGGAGAAGAGAGGAGAGGGAAGAAGTGGATGAGGGTTTGGGGGGAGGCAAGTTCTTGGGAGAGGGAAAGCAACCCATCCTCCTGGGCTGGCTCAGATGTGGTAGGGGGCCACCCTCCCTCTCTATAACATTTGCAGCTGGACTATAAGGGGGAGAACATATCTGTAGGTTTGACCTCCCTGCTTGCTGCTATAGGTTTAACTTGATCCATAGCCTGCCCGCCATACCACTGACAACTGGCAAAGCAAGTTTCTAGAGGTTATACAGAACCCAGCATCCATACCACCTCCAGTCAGCCAGGATCTGAGATTTAGGGGCTGAAACTCATTGTTTGCTGAATCAGTCAAGCGGGAGTTCCTATTGTCAAGAGCCATTGTACACCGGGGTTTGGCCCCCCCTCCAACTTCCTTCCACTTCCTTCCTCCCCAGTCCAAATGGTGGTTAACAACTGCAGTGGAAATGGGTAATCAAATTGGCACTGCGTAATATAGTACATACATTAAGTGGCAGTCCAGACCATATCCTCAAGCTTGCTCAAGCAGGATTCCCTTCTTTCTAGGTAAGGGAAAGCAAATGCAAGTGTCAGGATGGGAACAGTTATGTTGGTGGGGGGGGCACAGGCAGGATGTTCATGGGTCCATTAAGCAGAAGCCCCTGTTTTTTCTTTGGGAGCTGCCAAACTAAACAAAAGGGTCAGCACTGGGGCTGGGGCTGGAACATTCAGTGTGGCTTCTTATATACAGGATTCAGTAAAATGGGCCTGGGTTATGTTCTTCTATATATTTCATGGCTCTCCTTATATATGCATAGCCATTCTTGAGAAAGTAAGTGGACCCAGAATTTGATCCTTGAGTTGGCACATGTGATGAAGTTAATGGCCTTGGCACAAATGGGAAGCATATGAAATATTAAGAGTCCATCACCCCATTGTGTGGCCCAGTGACATGCTCTGCCACCGGGATGCGGATGGCCTGGTGATTTGTCCCTCAAGGCAGATCGGCCTCCCTGTCACTCCCCTCCCTCTCACACCCATGTTGCTTGTAAACAATGTTACAAATTGTTTCTTTGTTTAATAACAATAAGTTGTGGGAATGACTGGGGAAGCACAGTCCCTGTACAGCATATGGGGAGGTGGTCACATTCATGAATCACCTCCGAAGTCACAGAGGGGACCTAATTTAGTCACACCTAATTGTGGCAGATCTCACACAGCCAAGGGCATTGCTATTTCCCAGTGAGCGATTGATCAGGGTGGAAGAAGGAGGTCACATATCTTTAGCTAAGTGGGTGGGAAGCCTCTGGGAGACTAAGGGAAGGCCCATGGCAGGTGTGATGTCCTTGACTGGATTACTAGGAACCCCTAAAGTACCAATAAGGAGAAGGAGAGAAAGTAAAAGAAAGCACAGAATTACCACCTAACAACTCTAAGTAAGCAATAAAAGTGATGTTCTTTATAGCACTTCTAACCACAGCTATGTTAACACATCAGAAGTGAAGTCTTCAGGTAGACCTTCAGTGTATGTCTGACTGGAAATGTCCCTATGCAGAGAGGCAGTATAGTGCAAATCTGGTGACATCCAGCAGACCAGACTTGGGTTTGAATCCCACAGTTTCCGCCTGCACACTGTGTGACCCTGAGCAAGTCACTTAACTTCCTGTGCTCCCAGGTTGCTCCTGTAAAAAAGATTTCAGCTTAGTGTGCTACTCCTGGTTAAACAACTAACTAAAAAAAAAACTATGCCTCTGAGTTACCTCTGCTCAAGTGGACACTGAGTACTGCTGAGGTGGACGCTGTATGTTTATATTTGAGTGTTTATTCTTTCCTGTGGATGACATTTCCTTGGGCAGTAGTTTTTATAATGCATTCCTGAAAGGGGGAGAGTTTGAGGTGGAAGAGTTTGCTGCAGAATGTCTGTCTCCACAGCTTCTTCTCTGGTGATGGGCACCCTGGTCATGATTTTCTGGAAGACCTAGATGACCTCTTTGTGATTTCTTCTGTTGACTTGTCTACCTCTGCCATTGGTCTGCAGGTTTTATTCATTGATGGGGCTGGTGAATAAGGACAAGCATCCATATGGCTGTTGGTATATGCCTAATCTGTCCCTTGTCTCCCTTGCTGTGAACTGTCACTTGGTAGTGTGGCTTCACGTGCACCCCGGTACCCTGGACAAAAGCCATGGCTTCAGAGGTGTCAATGAAATAATGGAAGGCACCGTTTCTCTCAATTTTAAAACAAGCTGGACACACCTTTCTTTACTGAACCCAGATCTGCTGCAGCAATCTCCGGACCTCTGTAAAAGCAGCTATTTGTTTTATTATGCTTGACTGAATAGTCCTGATAGAAAGATATACGGTGCCCATGCCACATAAGCAGACCTTTTTCTCTTGCTAGCTATACAATTCTTTCCATCATGGCATATCTACGAAAAAGATTCAGGATCAGTCTAGGTTTTTTTCTGGCTCAGAGGCAAGGCACAAGGGAGCAGTGAGCTCTCTGGACCTTGAGGGGTGTATGTTTTAATTGTAATAATTCGGACAGGACATGCTTAATAAAAGCATATACATTTTTCCCGTCTGCTCCATCAGGGACTCTGATGATCTACAGATTGTTTCTGTGTCTCCTGGACTCCAGGTCATCCATCTTCTCCCACAGCAGGACATTCTCAGACTTTAATCAGCAGATCTTTGTGTCCCTTTTGTCTTCTTAAATATCTAATTGTCTTAGGGTGCCCACCACATCAAAACACCACAGGGACATGTCCTCAACTCTTTTTTCCAGAGATGGTATCAGTGGTTGAAAAACTGGTGCAGAGCTCAGGGATTTGGCTTCATTGGAGACTGGGGGTCCACCTGGAGGGATGCAGGCCTACACTGGCATGATGGTCGACATTTGTCCAGGAGGAGAAACTGGATCCTAGGTGATAGGTTTAAGTACTTCATTGACAAGTATTTAAACTAGTCAAGGGGGAATGCACTGTAAAGGAGCAGGGAAATCCTAGCCCCACCAAAATATCAGGGTACTAAGTGAGGTAGACACCAACATAGAGATGTCAATAGGGAGAAGCGCTGGGGTAAATGGAGAAAGTGACAAATGCAATAAGGACAGGGATGGGGCAAAAAGGGGTAAGGCCATCAAGAAATGGAGGGTAATGAGTGCCAACACTGTAGTCTGGGCAACAAGCTCCCTGAACTGGTGGTCTTGATGGAAGAGGGATGCCTGGATATTATAGCAGTCACAGAAATATGGTACACAGTGAACCACGATTAGGATGTTAACATACCAGGGTACACAACCTACAGGAGAGACAGGGAGGGCAGGAGAGACAGGGAGCGCAGAAGAGGTGGGGTAGTAGTTCTCTATGTAAGGGAAGGGATAAAAGCAACTGAACAAAAGAGTGAACAGGGAGGAGAGGAGGCACTGTGGGTCACCTTAGAGACTGAAAATGGCACCACAATCTGCGCAGGTGTTGTATATAGACCCCCATGTCAGGGGGAGGGAATGGACAAGGATATGATAGAATGCATACTTAGGATGGCAGAGAAAGGGGAGATACTGTTGATGGGGGACCTTAACATGCCAGGTGTTAACTGGAACACCTTTGTGGCAGCCACATCCAAAAGCAGGTCCATTCTTGATGCCCTTCAGGTGGCATGCCACTCATGAGGGAGCAATCATAGACCTCGTACTCTCAAATGGGGACAGTGAGAGGATCTCAGATCTAGAAGTGGGTAGCCATTTGGGAACAAGTGACCACCAAACAGTGTGGTTCATGATAAACTCTGCTACAGAGTCAAGCCATACAAAAGTGAGAGTTCTGGACTTCAGGAGGGCTGACTTTGGCAAGATGGGAGAGTGCCTTAGAAAAGTACTAGCAAACAGGCTAGAAGGAGGGGTGGAGCAACAATGGGGAAATATCAAAAGTGCCATCACAGAGGCAACAAGCCTTTGTGTGAAGCAAATAAACAAATCAAAATGAAAGAAAAAGCCACTCTGGTTTTCAAAAGAGGTGGAGGTGAAGGTTAGGGAGAAAAAGATAGCATTTAGGAAGTATAAGGGAACACAGAAGGAGCAGGACAGAGAACTGTACCAGTTAAGGCAGAAGGAAGCAGGGAGGGTAGTCAGAATAGCAAAGGCACAAACTGAGGAAAAGATAGCTAATTCGGTTAAGACGGGGGATAAAACCTTTTATAGGTATATCAGGGAGCGTAGAAAGACAAAGGGAGGGATAGTGAGGCTGAATAGAATGGATTGTGGGTGGGCAGAGAGTGACAGTGACAAAGCAGGGATGCTGAATGAATACTTCTGTTCAGTATTCACAAAAGATGAAGTGGGGGAGGTGCCTAATCCAATTAACAGAAGCACTCTGGAGAGGGGGGTTGATCCCAGTCCTTTCACAGAAGAAAGGGTTCTGAAAGAACACCTTAAACTGAAGGTGGACAAAGTAATAGGGACAGATGGAATTCACTCCAGAATTCTAAAAGAATTAAGCAGAGAACTAGTGACACCACTGACTATGCTTTTTAACAAATCATGGGAGGGTGGTGTGGTACCTGAGGACTGGAAGAAGGCGGATGTGATTTCCCTTCACAAAAGTGGGGCCAAGATGGAGGCAGGAAACTACAGATCTGTTAGTTTGTCCTCTGTGGTAGGGAAAGTGATGGAATCACTTCTGAAGGAAAGAATTGTTGAGTACCTAGAGGCCAGTGGGGCACAGGACCCAAGGCAGCATGGGTTCACAGCGGGAAGGTCATGTCAGATGAATCTAATTGATTTCTTTGACTGGGTGACCAAAGTAGTAGACCAGGGAGGGGCTATGGACATGGCCTACCTAGACTTTAGCAAGGCGTTTGACACAGTCCCATGCAAAAGAGTAGTAGTCAAATTAACCAGCCTGGGAGTGGGTGCCAAGGTGGTAGCCTGGGTAAAACATTGGCTGAACAACAGGACACAGAAGGTAATTGTAAATGGAGTCCACTCTGAAGAAAGCGGGGTTACTAGTGGGGTACCACAGGGTTCAGTACTGGGTCCAGTCCATTTTAATGTCTTTGTAAGTGACATTGCAGAGGGACTGGAAGGAAAAGTATGCCTCTTTGCAGATGAAACAAAGATCTGCAACAGGCTTGATACACAAGACAGGATGAGAAGGGACCTGGTAAGGTTGGAGGAATGATCAGAAGTATGGCAGCTTGGATTCAATGCAAAGAAGTGCAAAGTAATGCACCTGGGAAACAAAAACCCAGGGGAAGATTACACAATGGGGGGAGGTAGTAACAACAACAAAAATGGAAAGAGACCTAGGGGTAATCATATCAGAGGACCTTAAGGTTGGCAAGCAATGCGAGAAGGTGGTAGGGAGTGCTGGGGGGATACTGGGATGTATAGGGAGAGGTATCACCAGCAGAAAACAGGAAGTTGTTATCCCCCTGTACATACAGTTGGTGAGACCCCATCTGGAGTACAGCATCCAGTTCTGGAGACCCCATCTCTGCAAGGACATAGACAGGATGGAGGCAGTTCAGAGGAGGGCAACTAAAATTGTGCGGGGTCTGCAAGAGAAGCCATATGAGGAGAGACTAAAGGAGCTTAATATGTATACCCTTGAGGAAAGGGGGGGGGACATGATAGAAACGTTTAAGTACCTCAGTGGAATCAACAAGGTCCTAGAGGGTAGCATCTTTCAGAAAAAGAGATGTGCAAGAACAAGGGTACACAATTTGAAGATAGAGGGGAGACTGCTCAGGGGCAATGTGAGGAAGTATTTTTTCACAGAGCGGGTGGTGGACACATGGAACAGCCTTCATGAGGAGGTTGTGGGGTCTAAAACTGGGAGAATTCAAGAATGCATGGGACAGACATAAGACAATTTTTTGTGGGGGGTAGAAAGAAATAGGCTGTTGGTTAACTAGGATCTGCAGCTTATCCTCTAGGTAGGGAAATGGGCAGACTAGGTGGGCCAAGCGGTCCTTATCTGCCGTCAAAGTCTATGTTTCTATGTTTCTATGGTATTGCATTTTTGACCCCCCCCCCAACACTGCTTGTAGGATTCTTTCAATTATCAGGTGTATCTCTGGATCAACTGTGACCTTGTAAAGACTAGACTCTCGTGTTTCCTTGGCCATGACAGGAACGAATTTCAAAAAGGTATTCTGACAGGAATAATTTGATTAATCCTATCAATTGAGGTATTTTTTGTTTCCTCACTACAAAGACTACTGAATAATTGCACTTTTACTGCCAAAATGTGATTCAGAAGATTTGTGTTTTTTTACACAAATGTGCCCGACACGGAGAGTAAATGACTTATGCTTCCATCTTGGATACCGACCAATCCAGAAGTCCCAGTTATTTGTTTAATAATAATTATAATAATTATAACAATGATGTTACAGCTCACAGCTGTAAAAGTTGTTGGTATTCTGACCAAAGATGAACTCTTGAAGCAACCATTCAAATTACACTTTTTTGCTGTACAAATGTAAAGTATGTTGTGGCCTTGTAAACAATGCAGTGTGCAAATTATCTTTATTGTCATTTTTATGATTTTATTATCTTGCATGATGACTTTGGACATTGCACACTGCATGTTAATGGGTAATTTCTGTGTGTTGAAAACTTCTTTGGCCAATGACTCTGAGTAGCTTGCAAGCTATATGCCTTTTACTCTGCAAAATATTACTATTTTGCAAAGTGGTCTGGTAAGTAAATTCCTATTTTGCAGGATCTCTATGATATCATGAATTCTCAAAAAATCAATTGCACCATCTAAAGCTACCAACCATTACACACCTGAGGAGTGTTGTTCCTTCAGTGGTGGGGTATGCTTTCTCCCATTTCTTTTGACTCTACATTTTCACTTTGAACTGAGCACCTTCATTGTTTCAGACTTTTACTAGAAATCAGCAACCTGTGAGTAATATGGAACTTAGACAGACAGACAGACAGACAGACAAATGGATACAGATAGACAGATGGACAGACAGACAAAAAAGAGAGATATGTAGACAGACGGAAAAAACTGACCATACATGTCTCTCTGCCCTCATTGCAACCTGCAGCACGACTTCAAGCTGCAGCTGCAGAAGTCAAGAAAGTCCCACTATTCAAACACAGAAAACAGGTAAATGGCTCCTTTCATTAAGCTGAGTTCCCTGGATTTTTGGGTGTCCAGAAAAAGTATTTCTGGCAAGTTTTTGAAAAAAAATTACACCAGAATCTAGCTAAATGGGTACCATTTAGCGAGGTTCAGGTGTTTGTTTTTTACAAGTGTACACTTTTTATGTATTTTCAATGTTTGTGAGTTTAAAAGAAAACTAAGATGGTAGATGGCATGATCAGTATTTTTTCCACATGATCGGTATTTGTTTCAGCACAACAGGGAAATAATGAAAATAATGACACACAGGGACTAATTCTCAAAGCTCCCGGCATGACACAATGGGCTTGTTCCACAAAGAATGGCTCAAAGTGCCCCTTGCACCAAAAGATGCATCAGGAGCTATTCTCAAAGACAGCCTGTGTTATCCTCAGGCTGCGGGGACAATAGGGGGCTTGTACCACTTGTAAGGGGCTTCGGCATGGCACTAGGGTTTGTGGCAGATGCAGGCTGCCAAATCTCCAAAATAAGGATTCACAGAATTCTCCCAGAGGTCTGATTTCTAAGTACCATTAGATCAGCCAGGGCTGGTCTAAGGTTGCTTAGAAATCAGCCTTCTGGGAGAGTTGAGCAACATGACAATGTTCCATGGGTCCCCCTCCCAACACTGATTCCCCTTTTGATAAATGAAATAATCTCTGGTGGTCTAGCCGATTCCCCACCCAGCCATGATGCCAGTGTATGAAAATAAAATTCCATCCCTGGTAGTCTAGCGGTCCTCCCAAAACCCGATCCACTTATTAATATAAAAATGAATGTCCCTGGTGGTTTATTTATTCATTTTATTTATTGAAACGTTTCACCAGGAGGGTACACTGAACAACAAGTTGCTTGTCTCACAATGTGACCTGGGGGGAAGGGGTTACATAGGGCTGTGAAGGATGATCAGTTACAATAGAATGTGGGTAGTACAAACAATACAACATTGTAAGATCATGCAACAGTTGGAACACAAGGTATTGTATAACAAACAGTAGTGGAACATTGGGTAAATTACAATACATGTCCAAAATCATACAAAAGAACATATAAACTTACTAAACAGTAATAATGCAACAGAACCATTATAGTGTATGAGTGTACCTGGAGCAGACTCAAGATAGTACACAAGTGCTGTTGGAAGAAAAAGGATGGGTTAGGTTGTGCACATGGGTGACCTGGAAGGGCAGGTGGAGCAGAGAGAGGGAGAGGCAAGAACTGAATAAGAGGAGAAGGGGTAGCCATTCCCTGATTCCCTCTTCAGGATGTTGAAAACCCTACCAAGGGGAAGGGTCAGGGTAAGTAAAGTTGTCCCTGGTGGTCTAGCAGACTGCTCCAGCCTCGATCTTCCATTGTAATAAATAAAGTTTCCCTGGTGGTCTAGTGGACTTCACGGCTCCGATCCCCCGTTATAGAAATGAATGATTTTCCCTGTTGATCTAGCACCCCCCCCCAGTCCCAACCCCTGTTCTGAGACATTAACTCATCCCTTGTGGTCTAAGCGGACTCAACCCACCCTCCTGGCAGGCAGTGCCTCACCACCCACTCCTCTGATCCATAAACACAGCCAGGGACCAGCACAACCCTCCTTGCATGATTACATCTGGCCTCTAACTGAACTGTTAATCAGCATGTGCATACTGTATACAGTATGAGCTCTTTCTTGACAGCTCAGTCGGCAGTCAGATGTGGTGGTGTGAGGAGGGCTGTGCTGATCTCTGGAGGGAACAGGATGGTGGGGTACTACCTGCTGGGGTGGGGGTTAACTAGACCACCAGTGATAAGTTATTTTCTCATAACTTGGGATTGGGGTTGGGGAAGGGGATGCTAGATGACCAATGAAAACATTCATTTCCATAATGGGGGATTGGGGCTAGGGCAGTCTGCTAGACCACCAGGGCCAACTTTATTACAACATGTGATTGGGGCTGGGGTGATCTGCTGGACCACCCGAGAAAACTTTTTCACAACATGAGATCTGGGCTGGGGCAGTCCACTAGACCACCAGGGGCAAGTTTATTTATCACAACAGTTGATCATGGCTGGGGGGACCTGTAGCTGCCTTGGACTGGTGCACAGCTGCCTGCATCTTGCAGCAACATGTCCAGATGCACCCTTTGATTGGTGCATGGCTATGGTTGCTGCAAGCCAAAGGACTTTGCCACTGGGATCCACCCAATAGTGAAATGGATGCAGGGTCCCTGGTGCACCAGCAATTGATGTAAGTCACATTTGGTGTGTCTTGCACTGACTTTTGAGAATCAGGTCCGTGATCTTTTTCTTTATTTTTACTGTTCACATTTTTACATTAACTCAAAAATCAGTATAACTCTAGAACTTTATAATATTTTTTCATGAAACCATCTAAAGACAAACACTTGCATGGGCCCCTTCTACCCTAAACATTTCATTACAAAATTTCACACCATCTAGGCTGTAGGAGAGAGCAAATAATACACAGTGTTAGGTTTACGGAAACCAAATGTGTTTTTCTCCATTTTATGGTGCTCCATATCTCAACAACTGAACAAGATGCCAACACAAAACTTTTCAGATCTTGAGAATCTCACAGCCTAACCATGCACGTCAATTTTTTTCTTTTCCATCAAATGACACCAAAGTTATTAAGGTACAGCTATTGGTGTTCAACATTAAACAACTTCATTAACCCTAACTATATGGGTGTTACCACACCCCAATACTATTCTTTACAAAAAAACAGAATTAATGCATCAGTTAAGGTTCAGCTTAATGCCACAAAAGTAGGAAAATGTGTTGTTAGGGTTTTTAACCCTAACTCCCAAACCCCATCCCCCTAAACAGCAAAATGAGAAAATCACACAAGCAACCACAGATAGCCATCATCAGGTAAGGCAGACAACATACAACTGTTTCTAGATGATATGTGAAGTAGGGCTGATGTGCTACATTCATGGATTTATATCCACAGTATGCACACTGCAAAACATACACTCACTTGTGGGTGCAGATGGAAGCATACAATACTCAAATCACAACAATGCTTCTGTGTGCAGAAGCACAGTCCTCTGCAGCCACAGATAGAAATCCACAATACCCAAATTAAAAGAGTTATGTTGCCTGCAGAAGTGCAGCCCCCTATGGAGTCAGCAGTTCTGTAGCCTCAGGTACTCATACACATTGTAAGACATGCACACACATGATGTTCTGCAGCCACAGGTGCAAGACATACACACTGACCTCTAGCTATAGAAGCACAGTCACCACAAAATCCATGATACCAAAATTGCAATGTACTTCTGTCTACAGAAGCACAGGTCCCTGGGGGCCACAGGTAGATATGACAGGTGTATGACATATACACCAACTTTTGGCATTAGAAGGGCAGGCCCCTGTGAGGCTTACAGTTATGCAGCCAACAGTGTTATTGCAATGTTGGTATCACAGTTTCAGCAGCAAATCTAGAAATTGTTAAAGGGAGGAGCAGTTTTTAAGTTACACAGCTGCACATAGAAAACTGTGCACTAGTGGATTATGTTACCTAGCAAGGTGCATTATACAGCATGCATGAGTACCTCTGACTACAGAGCCATAGGCCTCATGTGACCTTCTGTCTGAAGAGACAGAGGGCTTCTACAGTCATATGTAGTTATGCATACTGTACAACATATACAGGTGTGGCTGCATAAGTATAGACCTCTGTGTGATGTGTGCTTATGCAGCTACAGATACAAAAAAAAAAAATCCACAAATGTAGCACATCAGTGCCACTGCATTTGTGTCATCTGGAAACAGTTGTATGTTGTTTGTCTTACCTGATGAAGGTTGCCTGTGGTTTCTGGTGTGGTCTCGTCCTTTTGCTGCATGGGGGTTGGGGGGTGTAATTAGGGTTGGAAAACATAACACCATATTTCCCTCCTTTTGTGGCATTAACATGAACCCTACCTGGTGCATTAATGCAGTTTTTAGCAAAAAATTGTGTTTCTTTTTGAGATAGTGGAATCACACCCTCATTCATGCTGGTCTCTTTAGGACCTGGGTGAACAGATGTAGACATGCAGGGCCCTCTGGGTTCTGTACCACAGGAAGACTCCATCCAGCTGCTAAAGTGCAGGGTCCTGTGTGCAGCCTCTGTGCAGCAATGACTATCAAGAATTCATGGGGCTATCTGGTGGACAACAGAAGCCATAGATACAGATGCACAGAGCAAAGAGTCCATCTCTCAGCCAAAGCACAGGGCACTCTTGCACCAACAGGTGCAGATGTGCTGGGCCCTATGTCAAGATAAGTTTTCTCCTCCTCCCTATAAGGTACTTGGGCCCACACAGGCAACCCTGCACCTTGCCTTCCTAGGCTAGGGGGTGGTGTTGCATGGCAGCACCATCCCCACACTCTTTGCCCAATCAGTTTGCTCACTTAACTTGCCCCTTAACTAGCTCACTGGCATGGAATCACAAAGCACTACCCACTGGGGTAAGGACTGGACATGCACACAACATTTCTATTGTATGGGGTGGGGCACTTCTTTAAAATTGGTGTTCTGTATCTTGGAAACTGCCCAAGACACCGTCACAGAAATGTTCACATCCTGAGACTCTGTAGCCAGGCTGCAGATGCAAACTTTTGGGCTATTTTCTTGAAAGCCCCAAAGGTTCTTAAGGTACAAAAAGTGTGCTTTAACATTAAACACCTTACACAACCCTAACTATACTGAACTATACTGACACTACTATATATATTTATGCAATAGGGATGGACATAAATGGAGAGTAATAAATATGTTTATCTGAGTAACTGTGTACATAAATTGTGTTTATATACATAGGCCATATTCTGAAAGAACCCTTAAATCACCACAACATTCTGGCAATCTAGGGCTATGGCACACTCCCAGTGCATCAGGGACCGTGCGCTTGATTCTTGAACGTTGGGGGTCCCTGCACCGCAGCACCCAGAAATTGTCACAAAGACAAGATAGTGCCGAATGTGAGGCATACTTGCAGGACCAGCTGAATGGATCCCCCTTCACTGGCTGCAAGACAGTACTGTATGTCAGGAGGGCTCCTGGGGCACAAGTGGCACAGGGGATGCCATGGGGGTGTTAGGGAGTGGGGTATGGCGAGGGGATGATTTGGCACCTGGTGGTGGTGCCCTTGATAATACCAGTCACCTACTGGCTTATGCTGTGCTGTCTGAGAATGGCGCCCCCCACTGGGTGCCCGATCACCCCCCCAGCATACCCACTTGCTCCCCTACACCTCTGTAGTACACCCTGTCCCATCTTCTCCCAGACCCACATACATAGCCCCCCCCCCCGCCAGCTCCCCACCATGAGGGGCAAGGGCTTTAGACAATCTCCTGACTAGTCTAATGTGTCCCCCTTCCTACTTCCATGGTGGGGCTTTTGGAATCCCAAGAAAAGGGGATGTTGCAGCCCAGCCATGGCACAAGCCACATTATGACCTAGTGCACCCAGTTTCTGATCACAAGGGTGGTGCAGTGCCTCCTTGTTGCAGCGGCATCCCATTCTGGAGCAGACCACATTCCAGAATAGGGATAACAGCAATTTCTGATGCAAGGTGCATTTTGTGTCATTGTCATCTGGTGCAAGCACCCTGCTCCGGCTGTAATGCTTCTGGAATGAGGCACATAGTTACTATATCATCAGTCATTAATATACACAGTTACTATGTCGCAGTCCATTTATATACACAGTTACTATGTCACCACCACCCAAACGCTGGCTAGCCAGCACTATTTTCTCTCACTTTCACTTTTGGTCTCAGATCAACTGAAGCAGTACTCTCACACATAAACCAGCTACTCTCTGCCAGAGCTAAGCAAATCTTCCCACCCCAGTCCATCAGTTACCTCCCTAGTATGTACCCACACTCACAATTTTTTTTTCTGAACTTAATTTTCCCTGTAAGTTTCACTTCTCCCTTGGCCCTCAGACTATCCCATTCAATTAGAAAGTCTTACCGTTTCCTTTTCCGTGTCACTTGTTTGCTGCCCATTCCACTGGTAATCCATCTATCTCCATAAAAGATGATTTGCAACTCCTAAGTCTTCCGCCACACCCCCAAAAAACTCAATTTCAATCAAAACAAACTCCTATTTAAAAACAGCTGGCCCTCACATTGCCCTCACTCTGCTCCATGTTGCACCTGCTCTTGTTCCACATACACAGCACTTCACGCCATGCCTGCTCTAGCTCTGTATACATAGCGCTTCTTAGTAAAAAATGTTTCTAAACTAAGCTGCATCTTTACCTCAGCAACAGAGAGTAGGCATCCAACACTCACTCTGCCCCTCTCGCTAATCATCACTGCTATTTTCCATGAAAAAAACCATAAGTTCTTTAGTACAAACACCAATCAGCTGGTACATAGCAGCATCAATGCTGGCATCAGTACACCACTCCCAGCAAAGCCCATAGCAAAAGGACACAAAGAAGACAGATGACCGTCCAGTCACCAAAAAGATCCACATTCTTTATTAATTAAAAAAAATAAAAATAAAACTTGGGCTCAAAATAACCCATCACACAAGCTCCTGCCCTATTGCATAAATTGAATATGCAGGGGACAACTCGTGTGATAAAGCATTTATGTAGCTTCATTGCCATTGACCTCTGCAATCTCCTTCATGGCTCCACCACTTATATGGTCATTAGAGGTCAATGGCAACTTAGCCACATATATGCTTTATCACACAGTCAGCCTCCGTGTGTATATATATATATATATATATATATATATCTATACAAGCATAAATATGACTTGATATGGCGTTATATAGCTCCAGAATCGTATATCTGATCAATACGAAATTTGGCAGATCCAGAGCTCTATGGAACCGCTCCATGCCTGCCTAATTTCAGTCAAATCTGTCATATAGTGGCAAATTTATTAAGCTGTAAAATTTCACACTTTAACCTTAAATGGGGTACTTAACCGTAACTATAGTGGCACTACTGTGCCACTATAATATACACATGTATATATATATATATTTTTTTTTTATGGCAAAAAAACTCCATTTAATGCATCAGTTAGGGTTGTTCCACAGCGACAAAAGTGAGGTAACTCAATGTTAGGGTTCCCACCCCCTTGCACCCCACCCCCACCCTGCCCCCACCAACAGGCATCGAGGTGTGCATTGGGGTCATAGGTCCTAACTCTCACCCCATCCCATGTGTAAACAAACTGAGGTGGTGCAATATAGGAGAATGGGGTGAGAGTTAGGACCGATGACCCCATCGCACACCCCGATGCCTGTTGGTGGGGTTGGGGTGCAAGGCAGTGAGATCCCCAACATCAAATTTCCTTGCTTTTTTCACTGTGGAACAACCCTAGCTGATGCATTAAATGGAGGTTTTTGCCATGAATTTCCCTTCTTTTTGAGAATGTGCACTATAAATAGCGAAGTAATGGTAATGCAAACACAAGCCCAAATGGTAACGCACATGGTGATGCAAACGTAAACGATAAATCAAATGGTAATAGATACACAAGCACAAACATTAATGAAAACAGAAATGCAAATGCAAGCATGTACAGAAACGTAAATTGTAACATGCATGGTCATGGTAACACAACTGGAAATGCAAACACTTACGGTAACAGCAACAACGATGCCAAAGGACAGAGAAACACAAACGGAACGCAAATGGAAGTGCGTACGCAAAAACAACTGGAAATGCACACGGTGATGCAAAATGAAATGCAAATAAAAACAGTAATGGAAATGCAAACGTTAACAGTAATACAAATGCAAGCTCAAACAGAAATGCAAAGGGTAACGCACACAGTTGTGTAGACGGGAATGCTAATGCAAACGGTTATTGAAACACAAATGGAAACACTAAGCGTAACAGTAATGAAAATGCACACCCTTTTTTTCCCCAAAAGCTGTATTGAGAAACACGGTGAATACAAAGAATGTATGCATAATAATGGGCCTTGGAGCAGAAAATGAACACTTGGAATACTAAATTGCTTATATCTCAGAAACCGTATGACGTAGAAATTTTTTTTTAATTGCATATAATTTATGATTTTTCTGTCTAGTTTAGCACTTAGCCCCTTAGTGGTGGTGGGGGGGGCTAAGCATTTTTCTGACAAAAAGTCCATATCTCGAAGTGTTTTCGAGATATGGGCCCCGAAAGGTGCGGTGGATGCCGTAATGTTAGCCTATGGGGAAAATCATCAACCTCAGAGTACTGTAACTTTTTAGCCCTGTAATATTTTGTCACCAAACCACAAACAGGCACATCTGTCAGATCTTGGCTTTCTTCCTTCCAAATTTCAGCCCAAAAGACCAAGCCACTCTTTTGCAGCAGGGTATCAAAGATTTCCTATTCTTTTGTGCATAATGTCGCAAAGTAGTGTTACAAATCATGACACTTTCGCAAAATAATTCATGGAAGGGTAGCAAGTGTAACAATACTTTGCGATATTACAGTTTACAAAAATTTCAAAAGCATATTTCTGTGGTGTTTAACCCCCCAAAAAAGACAAGGCTAGCATCCTCAGGGCTTGACTAGGTGCACACAAAAAGAATTGTGTCCCTAGAGGGTCCCAAATTTAAATGGCAAGCATTTCTGTGACCACCAACTGAAAACAAGATGGCAGATTTGTGACACTAAAGGGGTCATTTGTGACACTAAAAACTGCATTTCTGACACTGTTGAATAGTCTGTTAACTTTTCCCATTGACTATAATGGGAAATTTGTTTTTTGAATAACTTTTGAACCATTTAATATTTTTTCATAAAATCTTGAAAAGGTACAACAGGGACCCTGGCTGCAATTTCCCTGAAAGTTTTGTGCCAATCACACAAACTGTGCAACCTGTATGTGTGAGCAAAGAATGCGCAAAAAAGCGTAAATATGACTTTCTTCGGCGCTATATAGCTCCGCAACCATATAACTGACCAATACAAAACTTGGCAGATCCAGAGATCTATGGCATGGCTCCATGCCTGCTAAATGTCAGGCAAATCTGACATACAGTGGCAAATTTATTAAGCTGAAAATTTTCACACTTTAACCTTAAATGGGATACTCAACCCTAAATATAATGGCACTACCATGCCACTATACTATATATGTGTGTATATATATATATATATATATATATATATATATATATATATATATATATATATATATTTTTTTTTTGGTTGATGGAGGACTTCCTAACTTAAAGCCCATTTTTTAGTTTGCAGCATTTGCGCACCAAACATTTTGCTACAATGAATGGCATTTTCAGAGGTGTGTCACTGCTGAGCCAATTACAGCTGAAATTCCAAGGGCCTCAGCAGTGCAGACCAATCACCAGATATCCCAGTAGTGACATTACTCACTGCTTGCTGGGTGGAAACTTTGTGTAATTGAGAACAGTTAACTGCTCCTATCAGACAGCAGCTAGCTCATTTCATTTACTTGACTCTGCCCAGCAACCAGCTACAGATATTTAGTTATCAGTAGAAGTTCCCTATAGCAAAGACAGCAGTGATATAAACAGAGAAATGTTTCCCATTCACATTCTTTGTGCTACTCTGGTGAGATCCAAGCTGCCAGCAAATAACTTGTTGTGAGGCAGAACTGGCTTCTATGCAGGAACAGCATTTGGCACTTGCAAAACATGAAACCACTTCAAGTGCCAGCATAACCAGTGTGCATGAACCTTTGCTCCCTAGTCCCCTAAACGTGTGTGTGTTTGGATTTCCTTTTTTCAATGACCACAGAGTGAAATAAATGGTCCTAGCAAAATCTGGTTTCTTATTTTTTTGTTGTTTATTCTGTTGGCGGTACTGCACCTCCTAACAAACACAATAACAAACATTTTTTTTTTAAATGCAACAGGATCATGCACTTGACTGTTCCTTCCAAATCTCAGAGGCTAAGCTGACATGTGGGTGCACCCTAATGCACTTACTCTATTTCTCTCTCTCCCCATGCACTGTCCACCTTGCTTGCTCCCTCTTTCTCTCTCTCTCCATATACACACCCCACCTCACTTGCTTTCTCATATTCTCTTTTACAAGTGCTCCCCACCTCCATCGTCCTCTTCCCTCTGCCCCTACTGTTAGTGTCAGTGGCTCAGCAGGTAACACTCACCTCTGAGGCTGGGAGATCAGAAGGTTCTGGGTTCTATCACCACACCAAGCACTTGGGTTAATATCCCAATACTGACACTGCAGTGCAGCATGGGGGGTGTTGCACTCCTGAGGTGCTGTCTTTCTGATGAGTCATTAAACAGAGGTCCAATCTGCCTGTTCTGATGGTAATTCAGGTGGATGCTAAAGATCCCATGGCACTTCTCGAAAAAAGTAGGGGAAATTTCCCTGGTGTCCTGGCCAAATTTCCCCCATTCACTAAAAATACTACCAATAGCTTAATCTGGTTCAAGGTCAGTTGGCATTCATCTCTATTCCCCCTTCCCCGGGTCGTGCCTAAAACTAGGCAGAATTTGTCTAGTGCACTTACCCAGTCAACAAAAAAATGCTAAATATCTGACCTGTAGAGGTAAGGCCACCTAATGGGGCACAGCAGCAGCCATGATTTTCTTATTGACATGACAGGATGGCTTCCAAGGTGTTGCTGATATCAGCTTTGTGCCTTCACTTCTTTGGTTGCCATCGGTTTCACACAGAAGTTATCAGTTTTTTTCAGACCAAAGTACACAAACCCTTACCAGGGCAGAAGTGAAAAGAGCATCCATGATGTCCAGATAACAATGAGACCCTGCCAATAAATGGGACGTTTCCTTGTACATCAATGAAGTGTTATCTGCCAAACTTCTTAAGCTGCATAGCAAAACTCAAAATGGAAGAAAACATATATGCTTTGTTAATTTTTTCTAATTATATCTGTAAGTATAATGATAGTACACAATTGTAATGCTAAATATTTTCAAACGGATTAATTACATGGGTTAATATAATAAATTCAATACAGAGTTCATGGTTCTGTGCATTCAAATTTCATAACAATCATATATGTTAAATTATGGACAGTATGATTCCATTGTTTACAAACTCTGTGTATGTTAAAATGAAATTAAGGTAGCATACTGTAAAGCTCATTCCTAATGGGGTTTCTCTGCAAAGTTCATTTATAATAATCAAATTGAGAACTGACCTGTGAAAACTGTGAGAATTGCCAGATATATATCTTTTTGTGTTTTGTTATACACCAGCCCGTCAGCCCAGTGATGCAGTATGCCTGAGGCTGTTACTAAATGCCTAGTTTCCTTGCTGCACATAACCTTCCTCTACAGTTAGCATTTCCCCATATAGGTGGCAGTTTCTTCACTTACAAATATCCCAGGTACTGAAGCCTTATTGACTACTACAGACAAGTGTCTTGTTACTCTGGGTATTACTTGAGTCATTTTTCTATATAAAATAAAAATGACGGGTGTGTTGCTTAGTTGCAATGATTGCTCATTACACATTCCCATAATGTCTTGTTGACTTTTACCAAGACCCCCTAGTGTGTCCTCAACCTTATTCCTCTGGTGCCTACAAAACTCCAACATGCAATACTCTGAAACTACTGGCTTCAAATGCATACACTGATGACACACACTTAAAATCATATTAAAATACATTGTTGGTGTTAAACAGTAGGCAGACCATGATGTGGACCACAAAAGATTGTATTTAATCAATAATCCACAACACAGTATGGGTTATGGTGGGATTTACCCAAGCCTTGGTGTGGTGTGTCTCATACAATGGCAACCTGTGTGATTTAAACCACACCTGAAGTGGGTAAATTCCACCATTCGCCCACACCCTGGAGTGGATTACTGCAATTATACAATGTTATGTAAGAAAAACAATTAAAAAATAGTATTATACATATTGTAGTTTATAAGACTTTTTAAATGATTTTTGTAAGGTATTCCTCCTCCCAAGTCAAAGGAGTACTACAGTTAAAATCTGTAAAAACATTTTTTGTGCAGGCTGTTTTGATTTGCATGTGTTCTTCCCTTGAAACATAGCCATGTTTCCACACCACCTCAAAAACACGGTATGTGTTATTTTTAAAATCCTGGACAAGCTGTGTTTTTGCACCTCTGGTGTGAAATGATATTTTGGTCAATATACTATAAATGGTACATGTCATATCTGTAAGGGGAATCTAAAACAGGGATCTTCAAAAGTTGGGGATAAAATAAAAAAAATGTTTATAAATCAGCAAACGTTTGGAATTAACAAATGCCTGTTTGTACTTTAACAACTTGGCAATGATTCAACATATTTGCATGACACTTTGTATGCATAATCTCATGGGGTAGGTCTGTTGATGTGGCAAATTTTATTTGATGCACCTTTGCAGTTTTTGAGACATAGAGCCTGAAAAATTGTTATATGTATGTTTTTTTTTTTTTCTGTTTGTCCACCTGTATCCCAGAAACTGTTTTAAATTGAGGTCTAAAATTTTCAGGGTAGAAAGCCTTTGCCTCACAGATGTATTGTTGAAATGTTTGGTAAAAAAATATCAATCCATTCCAAAGTTACTAAATTTTGATGTTCCCATTATTTTCAATGAGAAATTCTAGATATTTAGCATGAAAAAGGATCCTTTGTCGTAGGCACGTAATCCCTTTTTTCAGACAGGTCATCCTGTGTTGCAGGTGGGAAAACCTTTTTCAAGTTGCTGCCATTTTGTTTAGCAGTTTTCGAGAGAATGAAAACACATAAAACTGAATGGATTTAAAAAAAAAAACACCAGAACCTAGCTAAACTGGATATGTTTAGCTACATTCTGAAGTTTTTTTTTTTAAATGATGGCAATAAATACATTTTCTGGGCATCTGAAATCCATTTTGTTCAGCTTAGCAAGAGGCACCTTTCCCCCACATTCTCTGTATGATAACAGGAGGCAGTTTAGTGAAGTGGTTTAAGGCTCTGAGCTGCAAACTTGGAGACCTGGGTTTGAATCCCACAGCCCCCACTTACATACTGTGTGATGCTGAGCTAGTCACTTAACTTCCTTGTGCTCCCAGGTCGCACCTGTAAACAAGCTTCAGATTATTGTGTCTCTCCCAGATAAAAAAAAAGTATGAGAACAGTGGGAATTTCTTGACTTCTGCAGCAACAGCTGAACTCCTGCTGCTGGCTGCAGTGTGATCTATGAGCTTCTGTTTATGTGGAGTTTGCTGCCCCCCCACACCCCACTGCCTGCCCTTGGTGTTTAGTGGCCTTCCCCACCCATTGACTGCCATCCCAATTTTTTTTATTCCCTCCTCCCATTGTCTGATTGCCATCCCCTTATCCACCAAATATGCCCCTGGTAGTCTAGTGGCCCTTCCCCCAATGTCTGATCACCGTACCCATGCGAAAAATAAAATCCTGCTAGTTTAGTAGTGCCTTCCCCTTGATGTCCAATTACTGTCCCCATTAAAAAAAATCAGCCTGGTAGTCTAATGGTCCCTCCCCTCTCCTCAATTCCCCTCTTGTGAAAACTCACAGAAATCTCTGGTGGTCTATGTGGATGAGTGTGGGTAGTCAGAATCACCAAGCAGACAACACATTCAATGCATAAAAATGCCTGATGGTATTTATCATTTTATTTTCTCATACAATCTGAGGAGAAATATTTACAGAAATCAAGAAAAAAATGAAAATAAAGGATAGTTTGTTAAACTCAGAAAAGCCACTGCTTTACTTCTACAGTGCCAAGGCTTTTTCCAGGCTTGCCTGAAATTGACCAGTGTAGAGACACACACTTTTGGAGGTATTTCACCTTTCTCAGTCAGCTCCCTACTGACTCCTTACTTAAATTAATTCCTCTAGTAGCAGGCTTATATAATTTTTTTCCAGAGTGACATCACATTCATGTGATGTCTAGTTTTTTTCAAGTAGTATCTCTCAGGCTCACAAACCAACCTATACAGAAATAAAATGTTGTTTCTAAGCCTTCATGATTATGAGATGCATTTCTTTTAGAAATACGAAACATATAACATAGTCCTGCTCGGTAAATGGCTCTGTATACATAATTATCATTAATGACTGTAAGCCCTTCCCTCTGTACAGAATGACTTGCATAATGTTAGGTATAAATATAGGCCTCTAGGGATCACTGTCTCCCAATAGGAAAATCATTTGACCTTTGGATTCAGGTAAGCCTATTAACATTTTTCACTCTTGTGGTTCAGAGCAACATATACTTATATCAATTCAAAGAAAACATTTTGCCAGGAGTTCCAAAACATTTTCATTGTTCATTTACTCATGAGGGTTTTTGGTCATTCTGCAAGTATTGCAGTTTAATCCTGAAAGTGGTTTAATGGGAGGTTCAGGAATGGGGCCCTTCTCTGGAACAAACACTGTATGGGGCTAAATTACAGACTAGCCCCATTTAGAGACATTCACTTGTCTCCTAATGTTTGTATTAAAGGTAATAGATGAGTAAACATGCTCCTTTTTATGGCTGTAGTGGGCATAGCCCTGCCGACATTCTGATTTAAGAAAAGGACTCCCTGCATAAATTACCTACCAAACAACATGATAGAGTGTTAAAAATAGTGTCCTCTGCTGAAGCCCCATTACTATGCTGCCTATGTGTGTATGGCAGCTGGAGAGCATTATTTTTTCTCTGGCTTGATAAGCTAATTGAGCATTCCCCAGTACTGCCTTTTTTTGGAAGTTGAAACCTCTTCCATAGTGTTTTATGGACCTTTCCTCTGGCTTGAGAGAAGATCATTGATCCCTCCCCAGTACTGCCTTTTTTGCAAGTTGAAACCTCCTCCATAATGTTTGGTGGGCCTTTTCTTTCTTAGTTAAGTTTCAGTGCTTAATTTTACTATCATTTGCAAACTAAGAAACTTGTTTTGCTGGTATCCCCTCCCCTTCTCATACAGAGGTGTGAATTATTTTGTTTCCTAACTATGCTGGTTGAATTTACTTGCTTCCCTCATAGTAAGAATGTGAAACTAAACATGTGTTATTTTAAATGACTGATAAAGTGACATGCCCAGTTTGCATCTCTTGTGGGTGAAGCTGTATCCCTTTATCTGTATGGAGTAATTCACTTGCTGCCAGTTCTTAAGACATCAGCTGTATGATACATCATGCATGTAAAGTGATATATGAAATCAAACTGCATTCCCTGAAAAACAGTTAGGCTAATTTCTCTTCCCTACCTCTGCAGCCACACAAATCAACCCTTTATATTTCTCTCTCTCTCTCTCTCTCTCTCTCTGCATTAGACTACAAATGCAGACCATGGTGCAAAGTTCTCATGAACTGATTTAATATTAAACTAATTGAGTTTATATTCTTTATGGTTCTTTTTTCTTGATGTTACTATGATCCCTATTAGCTTTTGCTGTCAAGGGTGTAGCTACTGATACTCCAAATATGCCATGGCATACCAAGTTTAGTAGCAGGGAGTAGCAAAAAAGCTGCCCAACACTGTTCTGCCTTCTCTAGTCCATCACATTTAAATTCCTTTGTTTGGTTTCACAGACTTTTTCTTTTCTCTTTCAGCTTTGTTTTGGGGGTGGGGTGGCAGAGTGGACTGCGGACTTGTAAGCTGAATGTCTCAATTAGGTCTGCATGGTCCACCTGCATAGTGATTGACTGTGCCATCTGGTGGGGGGGGGTGGCAAGTTTGGGGTGGTGAGTTTAAATGCTCCAGCAAAGTTAGAAGCCATACTACTAGTTCAATTGTACTGGGAGCAAGAGAAGCAGTAGAAGAACTGAGAAGCAGCAGATGGAAGAACAGACTCAGCTGGCTAAAAGAATGAAGACTTCATGTGGAGTGGCAAGTGAAGCAAATCTGCCTACCTGCAGGTGAGAGAGAATAAATTTCTGCCATGGTCTTGGACTCATGGTGCAGTCAGTGGCATTTATCAGTGGGCAGTGAGCACCACACTAGCAGTGCAGACAGACAGCAGGTCTAGTGTGGGCATCTTCTGACCTGAGCCAGGAACCTTGGACTCAAGTCCTGTGGGGTAGCAGTGTAGCAGGCTGGTGCACAAATTTGAAATGACTGGCTACACCCCTGTTTGCTGTTGCAAACATTTGTTCTGGAGGTCCCAGCCATCTCAGAAATTATATAGATTGGATGAAGGCAGTACAGAGAAGGGTAACCACAATTTTGTATGGCCTGCACCAAAAGCAGTATGGGGAGTTAAATATGTACTCTCTAGAGGAAAGGAGGGAAAGAGGAAACATGATGGAAGCATTCAAATAAATCAAATGTATCAATAAGCACAGGAAGGTTACAATTCTGCTGAGAAAGAGATGGATAAGGCTGGAGATCAGTTATGGTCCATGACAGCACAGTAGGTAGGGACCTTATGGTAGACTAGGTGGGCCAGGAGGTCCTTTTCTGACATTGGCGTCTATGTTCAATGTTAAATTAATTGACTTTGTATTCTTTATGCTTCTCTTTTCTTGATGTTACTATGATCCCTATTTGCTTTTGCTGTTGCAAACATTTGTTCTGGAGGTCCAAGCCATCTCAGAAAACATATAGATTGGGTGAATGCAGTACAGAGAAGGGTAACCACAATTTTGTATGGCCTGCACCAAAAGCAGTATGGGGAGTTAAATATGTACTCTCTAGAGGAAAGGAGGGAAAGGGGAGACATGACAAAAGCATTCAAATACCTTAAATGTATCAATAAGGCACAGGAAGGTTAAAATTTTGCTGAGAAAGAGATGCTCAAGAACAAGGGGGCATGATATGTAGCTGGAAGGGGGGAGACTTAGAGGGAATGTGAGGAAATACTTCTTTAAAGAGAGGGTGGTGTACACCTGGAACAGTCTTCCAGCAGAGGTAATGGGTACTGAAATGGTAACAGGTTTCAAAAATGCATGGGATGCAAATAAGGGGACTTTGGCAACAGGGCTGGTGCATGGGGGCGTGTGGGGAATAAGGCTGGAGATCGGTTATGGTCCATGGCAGCACAATAGATAGGAACCTTATGGTAGACTTTGTGGGCCAGGAGGTCCTTTTCTGACATCAGCTTCTATGTTAAATGTTAAATTAATTGACTTTGTATTCTTTATGCTTCTCTTTTCTTGATATTACTATGATCCCTATTTGCTGTTGCAATCATTTGTTCTGGAGGCCCCAGCCATCTCAGAAAAGATATAGATTGGGTGAAGGCAGTACAGAGAAGGGTAACCACAATGTTGTATGACCTGCACAGAAGCAGTATGGGGAAAGACTCAGAGAGTTAAATATGTACTCTCTAAAGGAAAGGAGGGAAAAGGGAGACATGATAGAAGCATTCAAATACCTCAAAGGTATCAATAAGGTACAGGAAAGTTCAATTCTGCTAAGAAAGATATTCAAGGACAAGGGGCATGACATTTAGCTGGAAGAGAGAGACATAGAGGGGATGTGAGGAAATACTTCTCTACAGAGAGGGCATTGGACACCTGGAACAGCCTGCCAGCAGAGGTAATGGGTACCGAAATGGTAACAGGCTTCAAACATGTATGGGATACACATAAGGGGACCATGGTAACAGGGCTGGTGTGAAGGGAAGGGGGGTTAAGGCTGGAGATTACTTATGGTCCATAGCAGCACAGTAGATAGGGACCATAGGGCAGACTAGGTGGACCAGGAGGTCCTTTTCTGCCAACAGCTTCTATGTTTCTATGTTAGTAAATAGCTGGTACATGAGCATTATACAGTCATGTTGACATCAATTTTAAGATGTTAAATCTAAAGCCTATGGTACCAGTAACACAATGCCATAAATAAGTACTGCTCAAATATTCAAAATCCAAGGAATCAACATATTGTCAATTTAAATCAAAAATGTGTATCTCTTTAGAAGCCAGGACCATAAAGGAAAAGAGAGAGAAAAAGGAACCAAACACAGAAGAAAAAGTGTGCACAAAATAAGCCAAAGCCAGTGGGGGGATAATTAGTATAAAGCAAGTGAGCAGCACTGAAATGCATTTTTGTTATACTTGTGAAAGGATGAAAGCTCAAGTAAAATATAGGTCCCAAATAAAGAAAACAGTTGAAAAGGATAAAAAGGAAGGGCAAGGGTCTTAGATGCAGTAGAAAAGAACACAGCAACCAAAAAATCAAAGAAACTGATTGGCATAAAATTTAAAACAACAAAACAGTGAATATCATTTGGCAGATTATAAAGGGTAACATATTATCATTTGCAATTGTTACATTAAAAGGATCAAGAAATATAACAACAAATAATGACAAGCAAGATGGCTAAATAAGGATGTGAAGAAAGTTACTGAACAAAACAAAAGCTAAATATGCAATGCAATATCTGAAAACAAAAGCAATAACATAACCACAAGGTCAGAATATTAAATATTTTAGAAGAAACATAAACGCAAAAGTAACCATTTCAAAAAGAAAACGGAACTCAAACTTGCACAGATGCAGATAAAAGCAACAGCAAGCAATTGTGCAGTTACATCAATATCCTAAACAAAAAAAAAGAATATAAATAATATTAATATTAAAGGGGTAACAGTAAAAGAATCCAGTGGATATTGCAAACTAATGTAATGAATATTTGTGTTCCTTATTCAAACCCGATCACAGCTCAATCCCCTGTCCTGGTACATTACCAAGAATGCCAACAGAATTAATATAAATAGAAAAAAACATACTGCAAAAAAATTCAGAATAAAAAGAAATGGAGTCCAAAGTTTCCATTATAATGCTGAAACTAAATATTGGGATAATCCATAACCAGGCACCCTCTCAAAATATATGTAAAAAATTAATAAATACAGATTCTGGGTAAAATTCTAGAATTACTACATAAAAATGTAAGTTAGCCACATGTTTAACAATGATTTCAGTGACAGAGAGTAGCAGGGATTCAAAAAGGGACAATCATGTACTACAAATGTAATCTTCACTATGAAAACGTAACACAATTCTTGGATAACAATACCCCATAGACATAATTTCTGTTACACCTTTGCAAAACATCTGCCACTGTACCACATTTGACAGTCATTGAAAAAATGTCTTCCCTAGCTATTAATCCCTGTATCATAAACAGCAGAATCCAAACCAGCCAAACCATATGAAGATTCATCACTGTAAGCCTTGTTTATTATACAGACTGTGATGTTTAACACCTGAGGGGTAAGTTAGTGCATGTGGACTTATTGCTGCATATGCATCTCAACTGCTATGCTATCCTGACCATGTTCACGCTTCCTCATGCCAAGCCAGATACAGTATGTCTTACAACTCCTGGTAGCTAACATAACTTTGGCTTTTGTAATACTGTGGCAAACTGCTATTTTCAATAAGAATTTAAAATTTTAAAAAGACAGTGATGTAGACTGAGAAGCAGTTTGTGCAGGTGAATCATCATGCTAGCCTAGATATTTCCAGGTTGCATTCAGTTAGCCTAACCAGTGGGAGCAGAAAGGGAGAGGGATACAGATCTAAAATAGAACTGTTTAACAAATTTGTGATTTAAAGGTACATTACAGAAATGTGGCCTCCAGAACTGAACACCATATTCTGAATGAGGCCTCACCGGTGATCTGCACAGTGGCATCACCATCTCCTTCTTCTGCTGGTGATACCTCTCCCTATTCACCCCAGCATCTCACTGGCTTTTCCCATAGCCTTGGTACATTGTCTAGCCACCTTTAGGTCATTCAATATGATTACCCCCAAATCCCTTTCCTGTTTGGTGACCATCAGTCCCCCCTCCCCCGTAATCTTCCACTGGATTCCTGCAACCCAAATGCATGATTTTACACTTTTTTGCATTAAATCTCAGCTGCCACACTTTGGACCATTCCTCCAGTTTACCTAGGCCCCTTCTCATTTTTCTACCCTTCCCAGAGTGTTTACCCTGTTGCAGATCTTAGTGTCATTCGCAAAGAGGCACACTTTCTCCTCCAGCCCCTCAGCAATTTCACTTATGAAGACATTAAACATGACTGGTCCCAGGACGGATCCCTGTGGCACTCTGCTGGTCACACTCCTGTCCTTAGATTGAGCACCGTTTACCATGACTTCCTATCTTCTATCATTCAATCAGTTCCTAACCCAGTATACCACCTTGTGACCCACTCCCAGGCTGCCCGGTTTGTTCACAAGTCATATGTGGAATGGTATTGTCGGCCTTACTAAATGCAATTCATGTTTATGTTTATGTTTAAGCCCATGAAACACTTTTATCTAGTTAATGCATTTGTAGCCATAGTGGCTATGCCAGACTTTGTTCATTTAACAAATCTCACTCTTTCTCTTTGCTTTTTGCCACTATTTAAACAAGAGGGGATCTCAAGAATACAAACTTCAGTGAGTATTGATATTCAAAAACAGAAAGAAAATGGACTGGGACACTTTAGCTATATGCATATAAATGTTTATGTAATTAAGCACTGCAAGCACTTTATCAGCCAGCAAAGTAAGCTAGCAGTATTTTATATTCCTTTAGAACCAAGGCACAAAAGGCACTTCATGCTTGTTTTCTCTTGGTGTTTGTCCATTGTTCTAGAGCCTTTCACACAAAGAAGGACACCACACTCAGTATTGGGTTGGTTGCTCAATCGGCATAGCATTTATTAAAACTTTGTCATTCAAATTTTCATCAACAATACTGAGTTCCTTTACATGCCATATTTTAAAACATTTATTTTCATATTCTCTTTATTCAAACTATCACAATTTATATAATATTTTCATCGCATTTTTATTACCTTTTATATCATATTTTTCTTCCCTCTCCACTCTCCGGATGTAAACCCAAAGGGGTCTTTCTTTCTTGTCCATTTTTTCTTTCATCCCCCCTGATGTAAACCTAAGGGGTTATCTCTTAATATCTGGGCCAGGTCCAATTCCTGCCCTCCATTTCCATTCCTGGGTGTCCATACCCTTTCTCTTGTCTGGGCCAGGTCCAATTCCTGTCCCCCATTTTTATTCCTGGTTGTCCATACCCTTTTTCTCTTACACCCCACCTTGGTGTAACTCCAGAATTTTCTCCCTTCCCCTCCAGAGAATATTTGTTCTCTCATTCTTCTTCCATAATTCCGTGGGTGGTGGGTGGGAATCAAAATGTTGCCTAGCAGAAGTGAGGGAGAGCTTCCTTGTGCAACCCTTTATATCCCTCCTTTTGCACCCACCCCTTTGCTCTCTCTCTCTCTCTCTCTCTCTCTCTCTCTCTCCTCCCACGGCCAGTCTCTATAACACATAAACAAATCATGTGAACCATTTATTTTATATACATACTGCCCTGCCCAACCTGGTCCAGTTTTCTGTGGATAGATGAGACACTTCCTTAGTGTTCCCCTTTTAATGTTTTTTTTTTTTTTGAAATGGTGTTCCCCGTTCAAATTTCTTGAGCCGTTCTTCATTCCCACATTGGGCTGACGGCTCTGAGGCTGTTCCACCTATAATGATTGCTTTTTGTTTCTCTCAGGGCCATGCCCCTTTTTTTATTTTTTTATTTTTTTATTTATGATTTCCTCTTGTGCCTTCCATAAATTGGACAATGATCCACTCTCCTTTGCTGTTGTAGTGGAACCGATGGATCCCCTTTTTCTCTCTGATCCCTTTTTTTTTTTGATATATCAGCATTTTGATCCTTTTCTGCTCCAGCAGACAGTCTCTCTTGCAACCCTGACACTGACGCACTCTGCTGATGGGCCTTATGCCTCCCCCCGCAAATTGCACCCCCATAGCTTCCCCTGCACCCTACCTTGCACTGTTTACCTTGGATGTCCAGTAGAAAAACCTGTGGCAACACCTCTGCCAATTTTCCCAACAACTATCCCCTTGTAGGGTCTCTGCTCCGCGCTCTCCTCCATCCCCAACTGCCATCCTGTCATCACCATCTCTTCCATTACACTCTGTTATTCTGGCCCAACAATTGGCCATAGCAGCTTCCATTCCTGAAATGAGGAAAACAAAATTTTCTTGGATTCCCTAGATGCAGTCGGAGCAAGAATACAGTTCTGCTCTCTGCCCTGGACCTCAGCAGCCACCGGCAAGTGGGTAATGGTAAACTTCCCCAGTCATACACAACTTATGATCAGTAGCTTGAACAACCAGTCTGTTTGATCTCCTATTGTTCCAAACCAGCTCCCTCCATCCTCCCTAAGAGTGTTGCTGAATCATCTCTTGCCAGCTGGTAGTCTAACACCTGCATGCTCTTCTGAGGTGGAAGTAAAGCTCTACTCCACTTCTGTCTGGTGGTAATGATCTGGGACATCCATATGCCCCCCCCCACAGATTTCAATTTCATAACCCCACCCTGCATCCACATAATACTCAGGTTGGTGCTGCTGTGCTCCCTATAAGCAGCACCTTGAAAATAAGATTATCTAGCCCCTCTAGCTCTCCGGGGTGATTGTCCTCAACTTCACCCTCCCATCTGGCACCGGAGACTCCGAAACTGTTCCTCTTCCCAATCGGCCTCATGTTAAACAATTCACCTATAAAGAATATTTGTTCCTTCTACTATACAGTGCCTGATCTGTCTTACCCTCTCAACTGCAACCTTGAATAGTCATAACTCCAGACCAATAATTCTCACTAAATGATCCACCTGGATGCTAGCCTTTAAGACTAGGTATAAAATCTAATATCGTGCAGTGGTGCCAGGTAAGTGATCTATAACTAATTGCAAAATTATCACAGCAGATGCTGGCAAATCTCATACACTTCTCAGCATTAGTCCTGTTCGCCTACCCTGCGGAGGGTCTGGTCATGACAGTGGTATTGGTACCATTGCTGGGGTTAGCAGTGGCAAGTCGGACTGGTCCCCCTTGTTTTCTTTTTTTTTTTTTTTAAAACATGTGCCCCCTTTTAATGACATCCCAGTACTCAAAGAAATAGATAAGGTTAAAAATCCAACTTTGTTTATTAAACCTGAACATCTGAAAGACACACTTGGGAACTGACCTGTGTGATGTCCGCCCCCCCTCCCCAGGCCTCTGCCGATTTGCAACCCCCTCATGTCCTGATTACCCCTGTCCTGGCCGAGGGCCTGGCCTTACCATTGGCACCAGTACTGCATTGTGTGTAAAGGGAATCAAATACTCTGTCATGAACAGTTAGTGTCCCCCACGGCCCCCATGGAGCTGCTGCCATATGGTCAATTTTCCCTTTTTTTTCTGTGATGTCCCCTAACCTCACTCTATACATTGGTTCTCTTCCCAAGCAGATATGTCCCACCCACAGAAACATCAGATCAAAAAACCTACAGTTCAAACTTGTTGTATGGTCTCCCCTTGTCACCTTAACCACAAGAATCTGGCACAAACTAACCTGCACTCTTAACACCAATTAGTACTGGCTTACCACCGGCTGAACTGAGAATATTGTCACCAAAATGTGTCCTCTTCGACCCCCCCCATAGGATATGACGTGCAGGTTAAACCCAGTCTTGTTTGTTAAAAACTGACCATCTCCAAAGTATACTTGGGCACCCCACCTTTTTAATTACCCTGGTACTGAATTGGGTTTATTGTTCCCAAATTTGTGTCCTTTCAAAGGGAACCCCCCTTTGTCAGATAGGAAGTAAAGGTTTAACCCATTATATTATTTGATAAATTTTGATAAACCTGCCCTTTTTCCAAGCATACCCCTTTAAATTCCCAAGGACACAACTATCTTATAGGGAAACAATGGAAAAGACAAAGCCCCCCCCCCCCCCAGACAGCATATGCAAATAATAGCAAGGGCTGTTTGAGTCCATTCATTCTACTGCTAACTTTTTTTTTATTTTTTTTTTTTTATTTAAGTCATCCCATCATACAGAAGAGTTAGATGGCTGGGATCCAACCTTAAAGGCAGCATTCAATCCAATAAAGCTCACCGACAATATCCCACCTCCTGTGACTAAAGCATGTCACCACGGAAACAATGCGGTGGCTATTTATTTATTTATTTCTGTTAACCTATTTCTCTCCTTCATTCAATAGCATGCTAATCTAGTCAGTGGCCCTGCAAGGTCACTGTGACCCCCTCCCCCCGTAAGTGAAACGACCACTTTCTATTATATTATTTTATTATTATTTATGATTCAGTTTGAATCAGTCGCGTCTGTGAACCCCTGGATTCGTCCCCAAATATGCTGGCCGCATCACAGTCTGTACAATATGGTGGACACCACATGGCATGGTACAAAATGGTGGACACAACACGACCACTTTCTTGGCCCTTTTGCTGCATTCTCAGAAAAACTCCCCTTCTATTCCATAGTGTTGTCCCCACGTCAAAAGCATTCAGACTGGCACTACTGCTGAAGCTCAATCCCCTCTTTTTTTTTTCTTCCCAAGATGAGTCATCCCTCCAACTAATGATCAATAAGGGCAGGACCAGCCCCCCCCCCCCCGAAGCTCATTCACTATTATTTTATTTATTTATTTATTTCCCCAATCAACCACATTTTGCCACGTCCTGCTGAGGCAAGGCCTGAACCTGACACCTGACCCACTGTAGGTTGAAATTAGGAATGTGGAATAAGGCAGCTCCTATCAAAAATGCAAATAAAATTAACCTGCAAGAACTACTGTGTTCTTAAAAGATTTGCTGCCTTGTATAATGTACAACAGTCTTGTATGCAGGATTTCATCAGCATTCCTCTTCCCTGCTCGTATCCAACCTTCTAGTGGCATAGCTTCTGGCCCGTCACTTCCTTTGGAATTCTCTCCTCCCCAAACTACTTCCTTGGGTTTTGGAGCGGAGATACGGACCGTGAAAAATTCGGGCGATAAGGCCCCCTCCCTCTATGTGTCACTCCCAACCCGGTCCAAGACCTCCTGGTTGTGTCTTCTCCTCAGGTACCCTTGTCTTTGTCCCTGTTAAACAACCAGAAATCCTGGACCTTTGCCCCCACACCATGCGGTCGCTTGCTACCCTTCTGATTAAAACTTTGATGTCTGCCCCGCCATAAAAAACTGTCCTTGCTGCCCGTAAATGGGCCATTGTGGTGCTCCTTTTTTTTTTTTAGCTTCCATGACACACGGTCTCCTTTGTTAAACTTGGAGGCCCTATGCTGCCCTTACTCCCCTACCCCCAGCAGCTGTGTTGCCAATTCAACCCAAAAGAACCCCCCTTTCATACCTCAAGCTTCCAAATAATTTTTTTTTTTTTTGCCTTTGATCAACACAAACACTTTTACTTTAGAGCCATTAACCACAGGCTGGATAGCTCAGTATAGGCCACCAGTGATTCTAGCTTTTCGCAATCCTGCATGTTATAATGCTAGAAGCACCAAATAATAAAACAGCAGGCAGCACCTATTGCCAATTAGTGCTGAAGTGGTTATGCTAAAAAAAAACAAAAAAAAACAAACAAAAAAAAACCTGCAGTAAGTGAGCATCCTATCTGGCCGCCTGTGTTCCCAAAATGGCGTCTGCCACTCCGTCACCCTGTTCCAACGTGGTGGGCCTCCACATGGCGTTTTTGGTCTTCATCCCTGCATCCGCCAAGCCTGTCTCCCCCCAACTGTCGGTCTTGTAGTAAACCACAGGTGTTCTTGATCTTCAGTCTTGCTGCTAGTTCCCTTACCTGGTTGGATCTTGTCCCATGCAATGCTCTAAGAACTAAGCCCAAAGCCGTTTTCCGGTCTCCTTGCTCCCCTTCCCTGGTCTTCTGGCCAGTACCTAGACCCATTCACCGTGCTCTCACATTTCAAAATTACACCCTCTGCAGCTCCATGGTTTTCCAAACACTGTACAAAACAGATCCAAAAAGCCCGTTCCCATCCCCTTGCTTCCCCGCGGCCTCCTCCCATGCTATTTGTTAAGTGAAAACCCTCTGCCACCCGCAGCTTCCCAGGACCCCATTCCTGCTCCTGGTTACTCTCTGATGAGGTCTTCTGCTACCTGCAGCACTGCAACCCTCCCTCAGCTGCCATACTGGACTTCCCTAATGCGAAAATGTTGCTCCCAAGAAACCTCAGCTATCCCTCTGGCGACTGCAGCACAGCCGCTCTCCGGCTCCTGTCCTATAGGACAACTGATTGCTTTTTCATCAATTCCTATTTGCGTTCAGCGTACCTTTTTAAAAATTGCTTCCCCCCCGATATTTCAACAACCCATCATACATACCAGGGATAAGCCAGTCAAATATAGGCTGATATATACAGTCTTGTAGCAGATGCAGATAACTTAAAATGACAAATGCAGATACACATTTCTTAAATTGTACATTTTTCACACAACTGTAACCGTAATAGGTTTTGCATTATTTCACTGGACTTATACTATGCAATTGCAGCCTGCCTAGGCAGGTACTCGTTTTTTTGTTTTTTTTTTTAAACAAAACTCAAAGAATAACTGACCTTACCCTTTAAATTGCAACAAACCTCAGGAACTCAAACCGACTGATGTGCTAAACAAAATCAAAATGTTGCCTAGCAGAAGTGAGGGAGAGCTTCCTTGTGCAACCCCTTATATCCCTCCTTTTGTACCCACCCCTTTGCTCTCTTTCTCTCTCTCTCTCTCTCTGTCTCCCTACAAACTATCCCTGGCTCTCTTTTCTTAATGCCTTATCCCATATTATGAGGTCACCCTCTCTGGAGCCGAGCCCCCCCCCTCTCCTTTCCCTGGCCCTCCCTCTATGACCACTTCTCAAAAAACCCACCCATTGGTTCCCAGTTCTCCTCCCTCCCTCCCACTCTTTGTTCCTCCTTCTGGGCTTCCTGGCCTATAACAATGGGGTCTGTCTTTTTAGAGACAAACCTTCTTGTAAATATAAAAATTTAGCTATCTTTGCACTTTAACCTTCCACCCATTATATTAACCTATATATTTATGCACCTTATCATTTCTTAAAGCATTTTCTGTTTCAAGCATAAATTCAGCACTGCAGGCACTTTAAAGTCCTACAGGTATGCATATACAACCACATTTATATTCCTAAAGCCCACGAGCATACTATTCAACCTCCAGCAAACAGTTCTGCATTATTATTTTGTGCATTCTGCACTTTATTTACTAGCACTTTATATTTTTAACTAGCCAGCCAACATATTGGACATTTTATTCCTTTGCACTTAATGTACAAGCTATATTTTAGTGTGCATTTCCCCTCTGAGGCACACTATGCCACAAAAGTACCTTAAGCACTCTCTGCCAGTAGGTATGCTGGACCTAACAAGTCCCATATTTTTCTACTGCCCTTTAACATTAGCTAGAAAAGCAGTCTCTGGCTCCAAATTGGGGGGGAGAAGACCTCAGTCTCCTTACCAGGGTACTATCCTAAGACAGATGTCACCCTGTCACATATCTCCCCCGCACACACACACACAAGAGTCAACCATAATATGGTTGCCAAACCTCTACTCATACCCTATAAGAGTGTGGAGGAGCTCCAGCCCACCCTCACCATGAAGTTCCACCCCAGGGTCCCTTAAAGCAGTAATATTCAATATTGTCCACCATACCATCTGCAATACGGCAATAGTGGCACAAAATTTCCCTGAGGCTAACATACTACTTAGCGTAGTATTTATTTAGTCATTCAGTAAACAGCTTCAATCTGCAATGCCTGGTTGCCCCATAATTCTGGAAATTGGAATTCAGACTTTTCTCAAGTAATATCAGGCATCCATTTATAAAAGTGCACCTTCTGATATACATACCCGGAGGTCACACTCTGTAACTTCCCTTTCCCTGGAGCATAAGAAAGATATAAGCAGATCAGTAGAAGGAACAGGTAAGAGGCAGGGGAAGTCCCCCTAAGGTGGCCAACCTATCAGACTCAGAAAAAATATGAGAAAGAGAACAATGAGAAAATACAGAAAATACTGTTGCAGTAGAAGTTTTTTACTTGCATCAGAAAAAGATGGTCTATAATTTGTGGCAGGAAGTATCCACCTTCCTTCTTCCTGTAAGGGGATGGAGTTATGGCCCACCCTTACCAAAACCTCTGTCTTAGGGTCTCTTTTATAGAAAACAAATTTAATATGCCATCTTATATCCTATTCATCATCTTACATACACCTTAAGGCGCATAGTCATACTCCTATTAATAGGCACACCAGAGAAAGTAGTATACAGCAGTTTTATGCTGACTTCAGACTTTCTCCATCAAGCTGGGTATTCAAACAGGCCCACACTACAACTTTTCTCCTGGGAAATATATGCCCAGCCTTAAAAAGTTATATGCATTTTAAACACTTCATGTATCATACATTTCATACAGTTGCATACCTTTTGACCTACACCTTTTTACCTAGATCCCCTAAACGAAGTTTAGACCTATCTTATGTGGTTCCAGTCCCCAATAGGTATACTAGGAATATCCCCAATCTGAACAAACGGCTTGCTCCCTTACAGAAAAACTTTTGGGATGTCATTCTACAAATTGACTAAGTACTCAGTCATTGTGTATTAAAGGTGTTCATAGGCTACCACCCTGATACAGCTGCCCTATGCTGGAGTCACCCTCACACCATGGGTGCCACTTGTGTCAGCCTTCTGTCCTGTGAGTCACTCCTCCCTTACTCCATTCTGGTACCCCATCTGACTGTACTTGGCACCAGTTTTCAGATAGTTGGCCACCTGCTTATACATCCCAGGCCAATAATAAAATGGGGTAATGCGGGACAATATCTCCCCATGGGTCAAAGGCCTTGGCTGTCTGCCTCTTACAGGCTCCAGTACTTTTTCTGTTAAGCCCACAGGTACCACAACCCTAGCATCCACCTGTTTTGTCTGGGGGTTGGGCCACATATGGTATAGAACCACTTTCCTTTTCTCATACCACCACAGTTGATTAACCCCTGCACCTCCATTGACCTACTTCCCATCTTTGACTTTAACATATGCCCCTAGCTTGGTTATTTCTGGATCTCCCACCTGCAGTTTTCCCCAATCAACAACAGGAGAACCATCACATTGCACAGGAGGGGTTTCAAAATATGGAAAAGTCCCTTCAGCTAGCATGGCTTCTTCCATGTGGCTTGTAGTCTTCACCCCAGTATGCATAAGTCCAGAAACAGTCTTACCTGGGGCCTTCATCTCTTTGTCCTCCAACCAGTAAAAGCTCAGAAAAATGGGCAACAACGGCAGTATTGGCAACAAAGGTTTCATCAGGGGGTCCTCCTCATCTAAGTCCCATGGATCCTGGTCCTCTGCTGCTTCCACCAGTTCTTCCAGTCAGAAACCCTCCAGCAGCACCCTGCAGTGGTGCTCTGCCTCTCTCTGACAATGGTCTGCCTCCAAACATCAGCCACTCAGCCAGTGTACTAGCTGCACCAGTTCTTCCATCTGATCTTCAACTCTGTTGTTCTTCCAAGGTGCCTCTCCCAGGTTGCCAGCTCCAGTCACCTTCTTCATCTCTTCTAGGGCCATGCACTTTCTGCCATTATCCTGCATTACCAGGTCTGGTACCACGTGACTGAACTCCTGCAGGGTTCTGTGGATGTTCAGCCTGGATTCCACCTCTGACACCAAGTGTGGACAAGTGTGGGTAGTCAGGATACCATCACCAGGCAGAAAACAAATTCAGTGCATAAAAAAACACCTGACAGCATTTATCATTATTCTGGGGAGAAATCAAGATAAACGTAAAAATAAAGGTTGGTTTGTTTAACTGCTTTGCTTCAGCAGTGCCAAGGCTTTTACCACCCTAGACTGAAATCAACCAGTGTGAAGACACACACTCTTTGGAGGTCTTTCACCTTCCTCAGTCAGCTCTCTACTGACTTGCTAGCTAAGTTAATGCCTCTAGTGGCAGGCTTATATTTTTTTTCCAGAGTGACATCACAGTCTTGTGATGTCTAGCTGTTTTCAATTAGTATCTCTCATACTCACAACCGGACCTATACAGAAATAAAAGGTTGTTTCTAAGTCTTCATCACTATGTGAATCATTTCTGTTAGAAATAAGAAACATAAAACATAGTCCTGCTCAGTAAACGGCTCTGCATAAGTAATTATCATTAATGACTGTAAGCCCCTCCCTCTGGACAGAATGACTTGCATAATGTTAGGTATAAATATAGGCCTCTAGGGCCAGCTGTCTCTCTATAGGAAAATAATTTGGCCTTTAAAGTCAGGTAAGCCTAGTAACACTTTTCACTCTTGTGGCTCAGAGAAACATATATTTAAATCGATTGAAAGGAAACATTTGCCAAGACTTCCAAAACATTTGCACTGCTGCGTTTACTCATGAGGGTTTTTGGTTGTTCTGAAACATTGCAGTTTTATCCTGAAAGTGTTCTAATGGGAGGTTCAGGAATGGGGCCCTTCTCTGGAACAAACACTGCCTGGGGTTAAATTACAGACTGGTCCCATTTAGAGACATTCTCTTGTCTCCTAATGTTTGTATTAAAGGTAATAGATGAGTAAACATGCTCCTTTTCCATTTAACTCGTTGTCTCCTAGCAGACGCCTGTAGTCGGCAGTAAAAAAACACTGGTGTGTCCTGAGGACATCTGCAGAAGTCAGCTACTGACTCCCAGTGTGCCCTTGCAACGTCTGGAGAAGTCACTTATATATTTTAATATATAGTGTAACAGAATATAATATATATTTGACTGCATAGCACCATTGGAAAGATAATTTTATGCTGAACAACTTTGTCACAGATATTTTGTATATATCATGTATACTTTAGGAGTTATTTGCATTTGTTTATGGTATGGTGTGTATGACTGACATGTTTTCCATCAAGATTCACCTAAGCAGCTTGAATAAAATTCTCTTTTTTGGCACTTCAGCGGGTATAAAATAAAAAACACATCAATTACAACTGGTTGCATAGCACCACTGGAAAGGCATTTTTGTGCTCATCAACTTTTATGCTGATACTTTGTTCATCATGTATACTTTTGGAGTTATACACATTTGTTAAGAAAATGGGCAAGATTCTTTGCGCTGTCTGATTGGCCAATGGGCACTACAGGGGGGTACATTAACTTCTGATAGATGCCCGCTTGAAACAAGTACCAATTTGGGGTGCTGCATTACTTAGAATATTTATGGGCACCCCGAATTTTCAGAGTCGTCAGACGCCATTTCTACCTCTGGCTTACTGTTACCGAGAGAGTTGGGAAGCGAGTTTGTGCCAGTAAAATCCCCTCAGAGAACCCCCCCTTCCCATCTTTCAATTATTTTAATAGCAGGCCCCTCCAAAAAAAATGCAAAACAAAGCTGACAACCTTATGGGCTTCACGTTGGTGGCAGTGCAGCTTTCGAAATACCAGCGCATGCTTCCGTATGGCAACGAAACTCACTTGTGCTGCTTACCAGCGATGCTTGCCTCACACTGACCCTAACACAGTCTCTGTTCCACCACCAAACTACAAAAATTGACCCCACAACAGGAACCTTTATTAAAAAAAAAAAGCCTCATACTGCCCTATTACCTGACAACGCGACGTTGAGAGCAGCAGTCCCCCCCCCCACTGACTCACGAGACAATCACCTTAGCGGGTCAACGGACAAGGCTACCGATCTCCACCAACCAGTTTTAAATAAACAAAAGTTGCACCTTGTTTCTGATGTTCCCCTCCTCGTTCAGTGAACATGCCAACAGCACGTAGCTCATTTGTGTCATTGACTGATTTAAGTTATGGCTCCTCTGGTTCGGTAGGCAGGCTCACTCGCTCTCGCTGGACAAACTGGACACTTCTCGTCACACTCCCGATCCTCATGGAAGGCAGCGAGGATCGGGAACTCATAAAACAAAAATAAAAAAGCAGAAATAACTGACTCCTGAATGTTACAGCAGGCACGAAGTACCGGGAAACTGAACAACTGGCACCTGTTCACGCTCACCCTCCCAACTTGCCCTTCGTTATCTCTCCCTTACCTTACTTAAACTGCCTCAAAAAAAAAGAAAAAAACTGTGGGAGTTAAACATTTTAAAATACTGTACAAAATTAACTGTTTGGGGGAAACTTCAAAAAATACTCCTTGTTAGCAATCCGTAAACAGTGGTGTGTGTGGGGGTGGGGGCTGGGGATAATTACAACAGAATAGCTGGGAGGGTGCAACAGCAGATGGAACAGCACAAAAACAAAGGACTATTTTACCACAAAAAATAGTTTTCTGCTGTTTCTATCCAATTTCAAAATAATATCCTCTTTTAGTTAATAACCTAATTAAAATTTACACAGATGCCCATTTTCTAAGCACAATAATACCCTCCAGGGTGGGCGGTATGGGCAATACCGGACTGCCAAGGGGCTATAAGGCCTGACGCCTGCGGCGTCGGGCCTCATTACACCCCTGGGCGGTCCGGTATTGCCCAAAACCGCCCACCCTATCTGGTATTATTGCTTGCTTATGATATGGTGTGTATGACTGACATGTTTTCCATCAAGATTCACCTAAGCAGCTTGAATAAAATTCACTTTTTTGGCACTTCAGCAGGTATAAAATAAAAACCATATTGATTACAACTGGTTACATAGCACCATTAGAAAGGCATTTTTGTGCTCATCAACTTTCATGCTGATACTTTGTGTGTATCATGTACACTTTTGGAGTTATACGCATTTGTTTATGATATGGTGTGTGTGGTTGAGATTTAGCCCTCAAATCTCATCAAAGCACCTTGACTAAAAGGGGAAAAAATTACATTTTATAGTAAAAAGATATTTTTTTTAACACACATAATATTAAAACACCATCTAATGTCTGTATGCTTAATTTGGTGTTGATATTTTACACATTTTCCAACCAAAAATGGCTTATGTTGCCCTTTTTTAGTGAAAAAAAAATATTTAGTTTGGTCTTTCAACCAGCATAGAAAAAAAACAAAATTACTTATTATTACAAGCATGCCACCATTGGAAAGGCAATTGTGTGCTGAATAACTCTGCCACTCATACTTTGTGTCTAGTATGTACAGTTATTGAGCTATTAGCATTTGTTTGCGACATGCTGACTATGGCTTGATTTTGCTTAGAAAGGCCCAGGATTCACTGTTAAAAGTATACAGGAGATTCAGGTGGCAAGTGGTGTAATCTCAGAGTGAGCCTGTGGAGGCAATGAGTTAATAAGTCTCTCTCTGTCTGCTTTCTGCCACTATTTAGGTAAGTGGAGCTCTGTAGCATACAAACTTGCTATCTTTGCACTTTAACTTTACATCCATTTTATTAACCTGTATATTAAGACACCTTATAATTTCTTAAAGCATGTTGTTTCAAGCATAAATTTAGCACTGCAGGCATTTTAAAGTCCTACAGGTGTGCACATACAAATACATTCATATTCCTAAAGCCCATGAGCACATTATTCAACCACCAGTAACCAGCTTGGCATTACTGCTTTGTGCATTCTGCACTTTATTTCTAGCACTTTATGTTTTTAACTAGCCAAACAACATGTTGGACATTTTATTCCTTTACACTTAATGTACAAGCTTTATTTTACTGCACATTTCACTTCTGAGGCACACTTTGGAACAAAAGCACCTTAAGTACCCTCTGCCAGTAAGTATGCTGGACCTAACAAGTTGCATATTTTCTGCTGCCCTTTAACATTAGCTAGAAAAGCAGCATTCAGCTCAAAATGGAGGTGGGTGGGTAAGAGAAGAACTCAGTCTCCTTACCAGGGTACTCTCCTAACACAGGGGTCACCTGTCACAGTCTGGTAGACCCACACCCATGCACGGCTCAAAAATAGTCACCCACCACCCTGCCCCCCCTTCTCACTCCCATTTGGAGGCCAGCACAGTCCTCCTCTCATCTCCATGGCTGGCCACCGACTGAGCAATGAATGAATGCTTAATACAGCAGGCGCTCATTCATAGCTCAGTCGGCAGCCAGCCATGGAGGTGAGAGGATGACTGTGCTGGTCACTGAACGGAAGTGGAAAGGGGAGGAGCAGGGCAGTGGGTGACTACTTCTGAGGGTGGGGGGGTGGAGATTCCACACCACCACCAGGGACCTATCATACTTTTCACAGGAGGGGGAAAAGGGAGGGGGTGATGGACCACTAACCTACCAAGCATTTGTTTAATACCACATGGGGATCAGATATCAGGAGAGGGTCTACTAGACTTACAGGGTCATTATCTTTATGGGGGATGGTGGTAGGACATCAGGGAAGGGACCACTAGCCTACCAGGAATTTTTTTTTTACATATGGGCATAGTGAGCGGACATCAGGGGAGGGATCACTTGACTACCAGGGACATATTTTTCTTGTAAGGGATGGCGATCAGACATCAGGGAAGGGGGGACTACTACACTACCAGGGAGATTATGAACATTGCATTTGCACAAAACAGGATATATTATGGTACTTTCCCATTCATCACAATGGCATTCACAAATTAAGGATCTTGTTTTTCACTACAATGGTATTAGTCCAAGTAAGGAACCTATTTTGCAAAAGGATCCTTTATCATGTTTTCCCACTGACTACAGTGCAAAAGCAAGATAAAGGATCCTTTTTTGTGAAACAGGATTCTACATCCTGCTAATCCCATTGTAATCAAAGAGAAATCACGATAAAAGGAACCTTTTGTAAAACAGGATCCTATTTTGTTCTGTGGTTCAATGAGGATTTCACATTTTGTTCAAACCGCAGCCATTTCATAACATTTTGACACAAAATTTTCAACATGGCCTTTTGGTGACCCCACCTCATAAGCAGTAGGACAGTCATTATGTGACTCCAGCCCAATGGGTGATTTCACAGTCACTTGTCAAATTCACCTTTTGGGTGGGATTTGGAAATGTTTTCTGCCTTTCCTCAGAGGTGGGGTCATAAGAAGGCTATGTTGAAAATTTGGTGTCAAAATATGTAAAAATGTCAAAGTTATGACTATTTGTTGCAATTTCACTACACACATTCTTGTAACTTTCAAAATTTTTAATATTTTTACCCCAGATTTTCAAGATAGCCTTCTTATTACCCCACCTCATGTATGTCACAGCTGTCATTTTTCAAATCCTGGCCGAAATGTGTTTTTGCACCTGTGGCGTGGAATGAAGTTTCACTTCTGCAGAATTACATTTTGGCCAGGATTCGAAAATTTTGTGCACCAGGTATATGAGGTGAGGTAATAAGATGGCTATGCTGACAATTTGGTCACTGTTGTCCTATAAGTGGAAGTGCAGGGCTTGAAGGGCCCTGTTCTTCCACAGCTACGTACATACAAACATCTATGGAGGGATGGGAGAACAGGGCCCGGAGGGCCTTGCGCTCCCACAGGAAAATAAAGATACAATTATACTATCTCAAAAAGTAAAGAAATCAGTTGCAAAAAACTCTGTTAATACCTTATATCAGTTAGAGTTAAAGTGACAAAAGTAGAGAAATGTGGTGTTAGGGTTTCTAACTCTAACTCCCTGCCCTACATACACCAGCTGGAGTCGGGGGGGTGCCTTGAGGTAGTCAGCCCTGTTGCTCAACCCATTCTCCTATACTGTTCTCCATCTCAGCTTATTTACTTATGGAATGGGGTGAGTGTTAGGGCTGATGACCACAAGACCCACCCCTGATGCCTGTTGGTGTGTGCAGGGTTGAGGTGGGATATTAGGGTTGGAAACTCTAACACCACTTTTCCCTACTTTTGTCACTGTAACACTAACTAATGCATTGACAGATTTTTTGCAACTAATATCTATATGGCTGTCTGTCTGTCTGTCTGTCTATCTATCTATCTGTCTATCTATGATATGACATTGGTGATATCATCTTGTGAGATATATCGGTAGCCTTGAATGAAGATAAATATGATGGGCTCAGTTCTCAAAGATTCCTTACATTTATGCAAGCTGTGGGAAAAGGCAGCTTGTGTCAAAGTCTGGTCTACTAGGGACCCAGCACCCAATTCTTTATGGGGCAGGATCCCAGCGGCAAAGTCCCCTGGCTTGTGTCAACCCTGGCCATGGGCCAAACAGACATTGCATCCAGAAGGTTTGCAGTGAGCTGTGGGGTGGCTGTGCACAAATATTACACTTCCCTGGTGGCTAGTGGCACCCCCACCACAGCACCAATTTTGCTGTAAATTAAAATGTTAAATAAAATCATTCCCTTGTGATCTAGCAGACCCCTTCTAGACCCAATCCTCCATTATGTAAAAGGATATCATCTCTGGTGATCTAGAAGACCCCCCCAATCACCTATCCCCAATTATATACAGTGAAATCATCCCTGATGATCTAGCAGCCCCCCCCAAGCCCCAATCCTCTGTTATGTAAAATTAAATAATCCCTGGTGATTTAGAAGACCCCCCAGCCTCAATCCACCATTATGAAGCATTCACACATCACTGGTGGTCTAGTGGGCCCTCACCCCAGCAGGCAGTGCCCTGCCACCCCACTTTGGCCTTCCTGAAACTGAGCCAGTGACTGGCACAACCCACAGCACACCACCATGGCCAGTCACTGACTGAGCACTCAACAAGTGTGTACTGTATACTGTACATGCTCAGTGATTGACAGCCCACTGTCAATCGATGAGCACATACTGAATACAGCATATGCTCATTATGAGCTCAGTCAGTGTCTGGCTGTGGCAGTGTGCAGTGGGCTGTGACAATTGCTGGCTTGGTTTGGGGAAGGGCAGTGGGGTGGTGGGCACTGCCTGCCCAGGTGGGGGTCCACTAGACCACTAGGGATGTGAAAATGTTTCATAACAGGGGATCAAGGCTTGAGATGGGCTGCTAGATCACCAGGGAGGATTTAGTTGCACAGAATGGGGGATCAGGGCTTGGGAGCTGGTCTGCTATATCACCAGGAATTATTTTATTGAACATAATGGGGGACCAGGGCTAGGAGGGGTCCACTAGATCACCAGGGATGATTTAATTGCATATAACAGGGGAGTGTAGCTTTGGAGGTTATTTTACTAATGGGAGATTGGGGCTGGGGAGGGAGGACTGTGGCACACTGCTGCAAATTGCTTAACTCTCCCAGAAGGCATAATTCTTAACTACCCTTAGACCAGCCCTGGCTGGTCTAGCAGTACTTAGAAATTTGTCCTCTGGGAGAGTTTTGAGAATCCTGATTTAGGGGATTTGGCAGTCTGCATCTACCACAAGCCCCTAGCACTATGCTGCAGCCCATTTTATGGCACATGGGTGTGCAAATCCAGTTTAGTGCAGACGCTCTGTGGTTGATGCAGTTTGCCTTTGAGAATTGCTCCTGGTGCATCTTTTGGTGCAAGGGGAACTTTGCGCCATTCTTTGTGGTGCAAGCCCTTCACGCTATGCTGGGAGCTTTAGGAATTGGGCCCGGTATCTTTAGTCAGGCCAAGTAATGCTATGTTTATACAGACATATGTTTTGGGATAAACATAATTGGGACTGTGTAAAAAAGTGCTGGTGACTCTAAAATGTGTGACTAACTTTTGACTTCTTTTACAATTACTACCGTATTCTTTTGTTTTTGCTCTTTTGGGGCATTTGTTCATCGAAAAAGTAAAAGACAAAATAATTTTCCTCCATTTTTCTTCAGATTATAATAAAATCTAAAAGGTAGCTATAAATGTTTGTCAGTCTGCCCATAAATTACTGGCCAGCCTCTGCTACCTGAAGCAACATGAGGTAACACCACCCTCCACCTAAACTAGTTGCATGTTCAAAGGCAGAATGAACTATATAGGATAAATTGTTTAAAATGGCCTCAGTCAAATTTGCACACTGAAGTTCTGTCTGTCATAAAATATATATCTAATAATGTTTGCCTCTGAGCCTTATTTAAAAAAATGGATGAAACCACTCCACTACTAAAATAGTCTATCACGTTATCAGAGATTTCTGTAAGTAGAGTATAAGGTATTGTGATAGTACTGTAGGTGAGTTGTGGGCACCTAACAGCAGATCAGAAAAGACAAATCTGACTTCCCTGCTCATGATATGTGACACAGCACACCTATTCAGTTGCGGGATAGCACAGTGGTTAGGAGGGAGATTTTTTATTTATATGGAATGGGACAGCACTGCACAGCTGGTTTAAAGAGGGAAATATTTTATATTTATATGGAATGCACAGTAATTGCACAGTGAGCGGCAGGAGGGTTTGTTATTGATATCACACGGAATGGGATTGCTCAGTGGGAGGAAGATTTTTTTTATTTATATTGCATGGAGTTGTACAGTGTTAGCAAAAATAAATGTTTATCAGTGCAAACAAAATACTCAATTAAATAGTTATTTAGACAGTTATTGATTAGTGTAGCATCCATTATTCTGTGCTGTGCCTCCCCCATCCCTTTTCAGCAAGAGTAGAATTGCTTCAGAATCAATTCTGCATTGCTATGAAGTTCTAGAGTTTAGCCATTTACTGCTATTAACTACTTTCAAATCTGGTCACTTCATATGGTGTCTCACAGACCTCAGAACTGCTCTCAGTACTTTGTGGATGTTGTTGACAATAGATTTGTATTGTATCTGCCTGTATTACTGTTAGGGGTGGGCGAAAGTTGCAAATTCTGCTTTTCTGGAACTTTGATGAAATTTCTGAAATTTCTCGAACATTTTTGGAACTTCTGCCATGCCTAAATTGGTATCTTCTCCAGATATCTGCCAGTTTCTGCAGACTTTATTGCAGAACTTCAGAATAATACATTAAACTGTGGAATTTATTTCACCTGCAGCTTAATGTATTATTTTGAGGATAACTTATAAAGACACCCTGCCCTGGTTGTGTCTAGTGCTTCCCCCACCTGCTTATCATTGGTCCCATCTGAAAATAACACCCAGAGTCCCCTCCTTGCCCTGGTGTCTAGTGCCCCCTCCCACCTGCCGATCGTTGGGCCCATATATAAAAAAACAAACAAACTCCAATTACTGGTGTATAGTGACACCCACCCCACACCCAACGATTGTGGTTATACCCTACGCACCTGCTGATCGTGGGTCCTATTCATATATAAAAACATTCACTCTCTGTGTATTCTTGTTTCCACACTTCTTGTGCATCACTGTCACATGAGGCAAGGTTTGCACAGACTGAGCTTCTTCTCATTTAGTGAACCCAATTCATGATTACTCTTGCAATGCTATTGTGCACTGAAACAAAAAGAAGCCCACAGAAATGACTACTTGGTTTATGATGTCTTTTCATGTTGCATCTACTTAGTTTGTGTAATCTACAATGAAGCGCAATACTAAGGACTCACTTTCTAACAATCTGAAAGTCTGGGTCATGTTGCATTATACTTGAGTTGATGTTTGCTGTATTTTTTTATTATAATACAGCTGTCTTAGACTTCCATTTGGCATATTACAGTAGCTTTCTCAGCAACAATAAAAAATATTTAAATCACAAGTGTCAAACCCATTTCCTGTAATGAACTGTTCTGCTCTGCTAGTATCATAGTATTTGTTGCCTATTTTCAATTCTAGTGCTGCACATTTGTGTAGCAGTGGTTCTGTACAAAAAAGAATCACTGGTTACACATCCAAAGTACAGTACCACTGTTCTGTATTGCAGCTCAACCCACTAATACATCTTCAGTTAGGGGGGTAGATTCCTGCCCCTCAGAAATTTGTCAGGAGTCTGCTAATGTCTCTTTAAATGGCATTAGAGGAGATATGGTGATTGAGACACTGTTTCCAGGAAGCATTTCTTTTTTTAATTTAAAAAGGTAATAAATCCAGAAAATACAGCAAACAAAAAAAAATCAACAAAAAAATAGCATTATCTAGAAACTGCAGCTGATGATACACTTGGGGTCTGGGCAGATTACGCACAGACATTTGAGATTTGGGAATGTGTTTGCAGGTTAATATGAGCACCATACAAAACTGAATAAAACAGGCACAAAGTAACATTTCTAAAAATAATCAAATCACTTTCCTGACCTGCTTGCTTTGTCTAAATGAATGAAAATAAGGTGATGTGCTGTTACCATTTTTCTGTTGAGAAAGTGCCAGAATGCAAACTTGTTTCCATTATCTGCATTGTTTCTGTTATATGAACTGAAATTAAATTATAAAAAGAAACCAACTGCAGATCACCACATATGGTATTTGTTTTTGCATGTGTGTGTGGGGGAGTGATGGATTGTGATGGCAGCCAGAATATTGGGCAAATAACTGAGTTACAATATATTAACAATATTCACAAAGAATCCCAGTTGAAATGTGCCAACTGTAGTAGAATAGTTTCAAAACTGTTAGTTGCAGAGAAAATCTCTACGTATATAGAAATCTGTGAATTAAACGTAATTTATTTTCTTTCCTTAGGTAAACCAGGCAGGTTTATTTATTGCAATGTAGTGTTGTTCTACTGTTTAAATTGTGATCACAATCTGCTTTATTTTGCTGCAAGGTGACTTTTCAATGTTTCTTGTCCAACCGCATATTTTCACTTGATACTGACAGTATACAATTTAATGAATTTCTAACAGCCTGTGGTCCTGTGCCTTTTTGGACAATTATTATTATGTCAAGTAAACACATTTATGTGGTTGAAATCTGGTGCCTAATAATAGTATTTTTTTATCTTGTCAGTATTCTTTAATAGGAGTGTCATCTACATTATGTGTTCCCTTGGGCTCTGGTTTGGGACTGAAGGAGTTGGGAAACATAGAAACATAGAATTTGATGGCAGATAAGGACCGCTTGGCCCACCTAGTCTGCTCATTTTCCTACCTAACAGATAAGCTGCAGATCCTAGTTAACCAACAGCTTACTTCCTCCTACCCCCCATTAGGACTGCCTTATGTCTGTCCCATGCATTCTTGAATTCCCCCACTGTTCTTGACTCCACGACCTCCTCAGGGAGGCTGTTCCCTGCATCCACAACTCTCTCCATGAAAAAATACTTCCTCACAATACCTCTGAGCCGTCCCCCCTCTATCTTTAAATTGTGCCCCCTTGTTCTTGCACATCTCTTTTTCTGAAAGATGCTACCCTCTTGGACTTTGTTGATTCCCTTGAGGTACTTGAAAGTTTCTATCATGTCCGCTCTCTCCTTCTTTCCTCAAGGGTATACATTTTAAGCTCCTTTAGTCTTTCTTCGTATGTCTTCTGGTGCAAACCCTGCACCATTTTGGTTTCCCTCCTCTAGATAGCCTCCACTTGTCTATGTTCTTATGGAGATGTGGTCTCCAGAACTGCACACAGTACTCCAGATGGGGTCTCACCAACTGTCTGTACAGAGGATAACAACTTCCTGTTTTCTACTATTGATGCCTCTTTCTATGCATCCCAGTATCCCCAGCCTTCCTTACTGCCTTCTCACATTGCTTGCCCACCTTTAGGTCATCTGATATAATTACCCCCAGGTTCCTTTCCATTTTTACTGTTGTCAGTGTCTCACCCCATTGTGTACTCTTCCCCTGGGTTTTTGTTTCCCATGTGCATTACCTTGCACTTCTTTGCATTGAATCTGAGCTGCCATACATTTGACCATTCCTCCAGTCTTGCTATGTCCCTTCTCATCCTTTCTACTCCATCTTGTGTATCAACCCTGTTGCAGATCTTTGTGTTGTCTGCAAAGAGACATACTTTTCCTTCCAGTTCCTCTGCAATGTCACTTATAAAGACATTAAAATGGACCAGTCTCAGTACTGAACCCTGTGGTACCCCACTAGTAACCCTCCTTTCTTCACTATGTACTCCATGTACTACTACTCTTTGCATCCTGTTGTCTAGCCAATTTTTTTATCCAGGCTACCACCTTGGGGCCCACTCCAAGGCTGGCTAACTTGTGTATTAATCTTTTGTGTGGGACTGTATCAAATGCCTTGCTAAAATCTAGGTAGGCCATGTCCACAGCCCCTCCCTGGTCTACTGCTTTGGTCACCCAGTCAAATAAATCTATTAGATTCATCTGACATGACCTTCCCATCATGAATCCATGCTGCCTTGGGTCCTGTGCCCTACAGGCCTCTAGGTACTCAATAATTCTTTCCTTCAGAAGTGATTTCATCATTTTTCCTACCACTGAGGTCAAACTAACTGGTCTGTAGTTTCTTGCCTCTGTCCTGCTCCCACTTTTCTGAAGAGGAATCACATCTGCCCTCCTTCAGTCCTCAGGTACCACCCCATCCTCCCATGATTTGTTACAGAGAAGTCAGCAGTGTCACTAGTTCTACCCTTAGTTCTTTTAGAATTCTTGGGTGAATCCCATCAGGCCCCATTTCTTTGTCCTCCTTCAATTTTATTAGTTCTTTCAGAACCCTTTCATCTGTAAATGGACTGGTATCGACCCCCCCCCCATCTTCAGAGTGTTTCTCTTGTTTGGTTTAGGTACCTCCCCCTCAGGTACCTTAGGTACCTCAGGCTGCAATGGGATGAGGAAGGGTCACAATTTGCTGGTAATCTCTTTTATTACTGTTTCATGAATCTGTGGTTTGGGAAGGAGGGAGCTGGAAGGGTTTAATCAGGCCATATTGGGATGGAGGGGATGGATCTCTAGGCAATACAACATGTAGACTGTATTCAATGAATTTTGCTGCCATATGTGTAAATTATATACAGGCATACACCAACTAACATCAGTTTGGATGATCAACTTTAATGAGATCTACATAATTTTATGAGGCAGCCTTGCTCTCATTTGTTAACTGTGTTAATAAAAAAACAGCTTTGGCTTTTCGATTTTCCCCATACATGATCTCAGCCAGGATTTTTAGGTTAATGTTGGTTGCACTTATGCCCCATGGTATGAACTCACTGAGTACTTGCTAGTGGTTAATTTATTTTTCTTGTATCCTGACTACTAATGTATTTTTCCCTCCTTTTTCTTTTTCACAGCTGTACATATGGAGAGTGCAAGAATGACCTGTTTTCAGTTACCCAGAAATGGTACACAGCTAGCTGCATTAATGATACAGGCAGCTCCCAATTCAAGCAAGATCTCCCACTCTACTTCTATTCATGCTTTTAGATGATATCTCTTAGATTAAGGGGATTAACTATTTGTTATGCTCAGTTATTAAAATTTGCTGAATACATAATGTGATTTGCAATATGACAGTCATTAAATGGGTGAAACCTTATAAAACAATTTTTCAGTATGAAATAACTTTGAGGGTTGATTGATTGCAAGGGGGGGCAGTGATGCATCACATTCAGCCATGAGTTAGGCAGCATGAAGAGGTTGCACTTTCAACCCCAGAGAAACTGAATGGCAGTTTGCCTCCTGATATATTCTGTGATTTAGCTTGTAAGTGTACCATCTGCCACATATTCAGTCTTTTTTTGGGCTCTGTTGAAACACAGAAACACAGAATCTGACAGCAGGCCCATCCAGTCTGCTCTTTTTCCCTACTAAAATACTACAGATCCTACTTTCTCGCCAGTTGGTACTGCAACCTAATGTTGTCAACTATACAAGAGGAAGTGGCACACTACTAACCAGAGCAAATTATAACTAAAGGTCTACAGTTTCCAGAAGACAGAAGTAGAGGAATCAGAATTTGTAGTCCACAGGATTTACAGCTTTTTACATAGATGAACTGTTTGTTCCTTATGCCCTGGCTAATAAGTGTATCAAGACACAAACAAAAAAATCAAATTCATGCAGGTACAGCTGGGGAGCAACTTGTAGGCAAATCCCCATAAAAGAATGCCAGTAGACCAAGCCCAATATATATTAAAAGAACATTTTCAAGTAAATATAGAACAAAAAAGCATTTGTCGATGCTGAGTGTTGGCTTGCTGGCATTGGCATTGGTAGTGCAGGAGTTAGAGAGATGTATAATAGGAATGGCAGTGAAGTATTGAACTAACATCAACCCCCCCTACTGAGACTGAAAGGCATTGGGGGTGTGCCTTTGGATAGTCAGCCATAACACTTATGGCATTCTACCTCACCCCACCCTGCAGACAGCAACTGGTGTTACAGTGTGTGTTGGGGGTCTTTGGCCCTTATACTCACCCCATTCCATGAGGAAATAAGCTGAGATTGGTGCAGTACTGGAGAATGGGGTGAACATTAGGGCAGAAGACCCCAAGGTACACCTCAATGCCTGTCAATGGCTGCAGGGTGAAGGTGGAATTTCATAAGCATTACATCTGATGAACCCAAGTCACACCCCTGATGTCTGTCAGTCTCTACAGGGTGGGGCTTTACAGCTGGAAACCCTAATGCCCCAGGTGTTTGTTGGTATTTTCATTCCAGATTTTCAACATAGGGTTTTTGTGACCCCACCTCATGAACAGTGTCACTATAATTTTGTTACTCAATCCTGAAAGGTGATTTCATACAGCGACTGCACCATTCAGCACCACAGGTGTGGAAACACATTTTGGACAGGATATAAAAAATGACAGTTGTACTGTTTCTGAGGAGGTGTGAACAAGTGGCTATATTGAAAATCTGGAGTGAAAATATGAAAAAACGGTGAAGCTAAGAGTGTGAATAGAAACTACACAAGGCATGCCTGTAACACAATAATTCTTTGGAATTTTCCACAAAATTTGAAACATAGGCATTTTGGGACCTCCCCTCATGAACAGTGACATTGTGATTGTGTTACTCTGTCCTAAAAGTTGATTTCCCACAGCGATTGCACCATTCTGCACCACAGATATGAAAACACAGTTTGGAAAGGATATGAAAAATAACAGCTGTACTATTCATAAAGTGTGAAAAAATCGCAATGTTGAAAATTTGTAGTGAAAATATTAAAAACTGGTGAAGTTACAAAATTGAGTAGAAACTGTGCAGTGCATGCTCCTAATGCAGTCATTGTTTGGAATTTTTTTACCAAATTGGCAACATGGGCTTTTTGGGACCTCCCCTCATGAACAGTGGCACTGTTATTTTTGCTAATTGGTCCCAAAAGGTAATTTCATGCAGTGACTAAAAAAAAATCACCTTTCTGGACTGAGAAACAAAATGACAATGCAAGTGAGTATGAGGTTGGGTCCCAAGAATCCCATGTTGAAAATTTGGGGCTAAAATTCAAAAAAATGGCTGAGATATCAACCTAAGTTGAACCTTCCCCATTGACTCTCATTATATGGCTTACCTTCAATTCTTCAATTTGTGGTTCAGCTTTGCAGAGTGCAGATGTGTCCCAGTACACAGAAGATGACAGCACTCAACCTCCAGAGGTAAGTATGGGGTGACGTTGGGGTGCAGAGAGGTGGGTGTGCAAATGGAGGGTTGGGGCAGAGGAGGAGGAGGAGGACGGCGACACAACAATGGACCATTTCCTTTATTACAGGTAAAAAAAGGAACTTTTTTAAATTAATTTGGGCACACTGGGGTGCACTCCCAGTGTGCCACAATAGTGGGGGTACATGCCAAAATGGGGATTGGGCACCCTGATTTTGGCAAATCATGTAGAGGGGATTGAGGGAAGGGGACATATCCAACACTGGGAATGAGCATCCTGGTGTTGGAAGAAAATGAAAAAAAAAACATTTTGGCACACTGGGGTGGACTGCCAGTGTGCTACATTAATAGGGGGATACATGCTGACATGGGGATTGGACACCCCAAAGTCTGCTTTTTGGGAGTGTGTGACAGGTGGCAGGAGCTGCCATGTTTTAGCACACTGGGGTGGGCTCCCAGTGTGTCACATTTAATGGGGGGATACATGCTGACATGGAGATTGGGTACCTCTGATGTTGACTTTGTTGGACTATGTGGTGGTTGGTAGGAGCCACTGTTGTGGAAAGTCACTCTGCAGCTACATTATTTATTGAAATGTTTCACCAGGAAAGACACACTGAGGAAACATGTTGCTTGTAACTCTGGCCATGTACATTAATGTGTACTGTAATGTGCATGGTTGGAGTCTTGTCATCTGCCCCTGCAATGACAAAACTGCACCTGATTGCAGTGGCAAATTTCTTTCAACTGTTTGGCTCTGTTTAACATTTTCTGTCATCATTAGCATGCTCACTGATTGACAGCTGAGGGACGCACCCATCCAAGCATCCCCTGCATTCTCTACAACACTGACACACCTCTGAAATGTGCTACTACCACAAGATGTTGCTTACACATGCATGCAAGCCAAAATAAAAAGGATCTCAAAACTATTCCAAAACTCAGAGCTGTAACAACAAAACAAAACAGCAAGAGACTTTCCTTCTAAGTTGAACATTTTGAAACAGACCAATCTGACAATACCAGAATTTGGTAAAAAAAGTAAAAACAGTCAAAATTACCTTTTAAAAATGAATGCAAACCAGCTGGGCCATTGGCAAATAGAATGGGACCACAAAAAAAAAGAGTCTGTCAGAGACTGAAACAAAAGGGGGTGAAAACATCAGCAAATGCAAATAAAAATCTGCAGACTCAACAAGCATAAAAATCAAACACGACTTCAGCTAGCAACACCACATTAGATAAAATGGCTTCCACTTCTGCAGTTGTGGTACAGTAAGTTAGGACTGTTTAAATCAATTCAGTGGACTCTCAAGACCCCACCCCCACTTGAGCTTAGCAACTGATAAGTAATTTTACTACTCTTCAGGCTTCCATTAACAACCTTCAGCAACTTCCTGATTCTATAAAAAGTTTAACGGAAACAATATCCAGATAGGCCCGTTGGCACAGCAGTTGGATTTCCGCTTGCAATGCCGGCAACACGGGTTTGGGAATGGACTCGGGTCACTGGAGGGCTGCCTGGGGGGGAGAAGGCTAGAGCATCCTATGGACTGCTCTCCTTCTCCAGGGGAGGACAGGGTAATGCCCAGCACAAGACAGACCCCTGGTGGAGGCCAAGAGTCACGCAGCTGCCGGTGCTTGAATGCAATAGAGGTGGGGTGAATGCTGGATGTCATTGCACATCCCCGCCTTCTGGAGGAAAAAACAAAGAAAATGGAGGGAAGAACCTCCATCTCCGTGAAGCCCTCTGTGGGCTTCAATTAGCCACTGCCGCCACAATCCCAATCAGATACTATATACACGGCACAGAATTGGGAGAACCAGAGCCACAGCCCTGCCCTCTGGGGGGGTAAGCTGGGGGTGACTGGGAGACTGTGGGCATAGACAGTTGCTGGAAGCTCCAGGGACTGTGACCAGGGCAGAAAAATGATGTAGGATCTCCCAAATAAATGAGAAATAAAAAAAAAGAAACAATATCCAGAATGGACATAAAGTTGGAACAAGAAATCAAAAGAATAAATGAGCTTGAAAATTATCAGTCTCAGCTAGAGGATAATGTGACTCCCATTTCTTGGGAAATCAAGATTCTTCAGAAACAGCATGATCATGTAAAATTTAAGACCAATGACTAAAAGAATCACTGCTGCATGAAAAAATATTTGCATTTTTGGATTGTTGCTGGAATGGGAAAAAGACAACTCACTCTTTAAAATGTTAATGGAATGCATTTATGTGCTACTAGGACTGGACAATGATCTACCTGTGATTGATTGATCAAGCCCATTGGCTGACACCCACAGTAGGGGAGGAAGGGAGGACAGACCAACTATTTTCAAAATGTCAAACTCTGAAGGGAAGGATAGGGTGATGACAGCCTTTTTACAAGGCAAACAATTTCAAATTTAAAAAGCAATCTATTTATTTTAAACATGATTTTTCTAAATCACTTTGGGGAACAAAAGAAACAGTTTGCAGGGGCTCAGCAAACACCATAGAAAGGTGGAATTAAGGCTTGTGTTATTTATCCAACCATATTGAAAGTTTTACTAAATAACCAAAATCTATTGTATAGTTTAGTTGCACAAGCAATGCTGAATCTTAAAATTGGACTACCTCAACTTTTCACTGCATATGAACAAGGTTAAAAAATAAATACCAAAGAAGGATATCATTGCTGAATAATTGGTCAGGTTACTAGTTGGAGGCTACTGAAAAATACAGTACATAATGTTGTTTTTGGAATTATGGGGGGGGGGGCTAGCAGCAGGCTGTACAATTGTACCTAAGTGTTACAATGGGAATTCCAAACCAAGTTATATAGCATATAGGGGATAGGGGAGAGAAAGGGGTTCAAGGGAGGTTTGGGGTTGGGCCAACGGCCAAACTCCAAATGAGTAATATCAGGTACTGCTTGTATAGTTAGAGAAGAATTCAGGAATTAGTCAGGTTAAAATTATTTGGATTTTTTTAATAAAATGATTTTGTCAATTAATGGTGCAACATGGAATGTGAATGGAGTGAACTCACTAATTAAAAGACACAGAATCCTTTCCAGGATAAGAAAAATGAAATCTAGGTGTGGTGATGCTTCAGGAAACATTTCTTAATGAAAAGGAGGTTAAAAAAAATAGGACCCGAGAATGTTACCATTTTCAGAGTAATACTAAAAAGAGAACAGAAGTGACATTGTTGCTTAGTAAAATGTTTAAGAGACAGTAATGGACAACATAACAACACTCAGAACTGTTTTGGTGAAAACTGAAGTAGAGGGTTTAGAAATAATTATTTTTGGATTGGTAAACACCCCTTTTGTAGGACATGGGGATTTTTTTGGCAGAAATACATGGACTACTTAACAGATGGACTTGTTAAAATATTTTAGGAGGGTATTTTAATTGTACACTGAATATTTCTGTAGATAAATCTCAATCTTCTAACTGGGGCAGCTATGAATCACAGATGTTTTGTAGTTTCATAAATTCTCATAATTTGTTGGATATATGGAGATAGTTACACAAAAATGAGAAATACTTTTCTTATCAACTCACCATAAAATGCATTCATGGCTTGACAGTATTTTACTCTCCAAAGAAATGTTAATAAATAGTCTCAGAATAGTCTCCAACATAGAACCTTTGGTTATCTCTGACCACAATACAGTTACTTATAATATTAGTTATAATATAAAATGTAATAGTTGGAGGTTTACTAACAATTAATTATTGGAAACCCCTTTTAAACAAAAAATTACAAATGCTAAACAGAATTTAATGATTGATAATGTAGTAACTTCAGGTGCTATAGTAACTATGTGGGATGCATTTAAACCCAGGATTGGTGGAGGGCAATTATCTCTGAAGCCTCCTAGAAAAACAGACAGAGGAAGTGAAAGGCTAAGAAGGCAGAAGAACAAGTCAAAACATTGGAAATGGCTACAAAATGGGGATATAACCAAACAACAAGAATATAATGAACTTTAGAAATGAGTCAACACCACAGAAATCTTTCAAGTTAAACAAAGCTGGGCAAAAAGAAATCAGAACTGGAAAGTCAGTAGTGAAATAATAGGCAAAATGTTAGCAAAAAGAATACAGGCCTCAGGAAAAAAGTCTGCAATAACTTTAATTAAAAATACATCTTGACAAATTCCACTTGAACAAAATAAAATTACTGAATACTTTTTTGCCTTTTTCTCTAAACTTTACACTTCAGATTACAATCCTTTACATTCAGAAATCATTTGCTAAAACATTTATTGTCAGGTTACAATTTTAGATCAAGTTAAGGAAAATCTGTTTAAATCAAGCATGGCTAAAGGATAATTGAAAAGGAAAACAATATTAGAAAAGGCAAATACCTAAGTATTGATGGGTTTACTTTAGAGTTTTATATTGCTTTTAAGTCAGACTTGGTGCCTATACTTATTGATTTATTCACGCAAATTCAAGCTACACATAAAAGTCCAGATTCTTTTTATAGGGCATATATCTCACTAATACCAAAATGTGGGAAAGATCTGAATAAAGCAGAACACTATAGACAGGCGTCAATACTAAATGTCAATTATAAAATTTACACTATGATTCTGAACAACAGGATTACACCAATTCTCATCAAATTATACGTGTAGACCAGTGTAGATTCATTCCAAATAGATTTATCCAAACAGGGCTTCATTGGATCCAGATGATAATTGAATAGGCATGGGGGAAGGTAAGGATCATGGGTAGGGAGGATGGGAGGAGTGGAAAGGGAGGGCAAGGACATTAGCTCAAGCTGTGAACACTGCAATGTGAGCAGACTTGATAGACCAAATGGCATTCTTCTATTGGCTTCTTCTTACGTACTTATGTTTGTATGAATATTTATTAAGTACAAAAATTGCTGCAATATTTTTGTCTTTAAATGCCAGAAAGGCATTTGATATGTTAGAAGGGAAACATCTTTTTGGGGCTATGAAAATTTTTGGTTTTCCAGCTGCCTTTGTGCATTTTATAAAAGACATATATGAGACCAGTTGCAAAAATAAAGGTTAATAACACTTTCTCAAACTTCTTTTTGCTCTAGCGAGGGGTCAGACAAGGATGTCCTGTCTCCCTCTCTATTTGTTATCAGAGTAGAACTCTTGCTTTGCGAGATCAGAACTAATAAATAGTAAAAACATTTGAGTTGCTTCCCATGAAGTACAAAATGAATGCATATGTGGATGACATTACTTTTGTTACAGGATCCAGAAACATGTAGGGATGAATTAAAAAGTATAAGTAAGAAATTCTCATTAATAGCAGGGTACAAAGTGAATGAGGCAAAATCAGAAATGATCACATTTAACTATATACCCATTTAAAATAATTTAAAAAAAAAACAAATGCTACTATACAAGAAAATGATATGTTATACTTAGGAATCAAAATCTTAAATAACCTGTATGGATTCTATGCATTAAATAACAGGGAGCTTCTTACCTCTCTGAAAGATAAACTTTTAGGCTGGAGCAAGATCCCATTATACTTATGGGGAAAAATTTAAATTATCAAAATGCTAGCAATTCCCTTTCTATCCTATAGACAGCAATCCATAATCACACCACTCTATCTTATATTATTTATTTATTTTTTTTTGAAAGCTTATGTATGCCCAAAGATATGGGAGGGTGGGAGGACTCTAGCATGCCCAGATGCAGAAGTTCATTATGTGACCTATATGGTTAAGTTAAAAATTAGATGGGCAAATGATCATAACAATACATGCAGCTTGGAGCTGGAAAATGTGATATTAAGGGAGCTGACATCTATTTGCCAGCAGATTAGGCCCTATGGTCTATCAAGTCTGCTTGAACCTAGATCCTTAGAAATATGGGTTATTTCAGGATATATGAATACAATCTCTGAAACTAGGAATATTACAAGAAGTTCTCAATTAGCACAGTTTTCTGTCCCCTTTGAAAGACTTGTCCACGATCACTCAGTTAGTAAGCATGGGTGATGGGATTCAAACCATAGTCTCCAGGTTCACAGCTCAGCATCCTAACCACATGGCTCCACTGTTTCCCTCATAGGTAATAGGTAACATCATAGGTAATAGATAGTAAAAAAGATCACGCTAGAAAACTATATAAATCTCAAAGTTTCATTTTAAAGAATTTAGCTCTTATAATAAACTAATTCACTAGCAGGACAAACTGGACAATTAATGCATCACCCATGAATAAAATATGGAGCAATCCTAACTTTATGCTTAATGGGAAAATGCTTTCCAAAAAATCATGGGCTGAAAAAGGTAACAGAGAGAGGCAAGACTTTTATGAGAAGGTTATTAAGCTAAACTGAGATAATTTTAAAGTTCAAATTCATTTACATAGATAATCAGGCATTCTATTTCAATCAACTAATCATTCTATATGTAAAGGTCTATAAATGAAGGGAAAGGGCACTGAATAACAAAAAGCTGAAAGGGGAACTGCAGAGCATCCTTAGGGATAAAACAAAAAAATGGATAACTAAATTGCTCCACAGAACAGTCACAATGATCTATGAAGCAACAATTCAGAAATGGGAACAATATTTGAGCTGCACTTTTATGGAACTGCAATGGTTATTGGCCTGTGTTTCAATTCAGAAATGCAAACTTTCTAGACAGAGAGCTATTCAGTACAAGATCTTTAATGGAGTATATTTCGCTATACCAACAACATGCTGGCACTATGGCTGGCATTTTCTTTATAACTGAAGGATACGAACCACTGTGGAAAGTCTACAACAAAAGGATGGAAGACTGGAAGAAAGATGACTTTTTCTATTGATGTCAGAACCATTGTAGCTACTGTGTGAAATAATTTATTATAGCTATGAATTATTTATTTATATAAATGCTACATTTTACTACCTCTGACTGTCATATGAATTTTGTATGGCCCATCGGGGAGAATGCAAGTATATCAATAACGTGATCATGATTTAATGTATTATTGAAACTGAATAAAATATTACTTAAAAAATAGAAAGTATGAAATTACTTTGAATCAGGCATTGTCCTGAGATTGTAATTTACTCTCCACTTGGAGCCATAATTTTTCTTTGATCTTTTTCTCAATGTTTTTTTCATATGTTTTATGTTTGATTTAACACTTTGTACATATATAAAGAATTTTATTTTTTTCACAGAGGTGCTAGTACCTCAGTCCCTGCAATATGGGTACTGAAATTCACAACCAGTTGATGTAATGACATGACTACTGTGATGTCAAATACACCTCAGTGCTTAAGGAATTGAAGTTACACCAGGTACCTTCACCCTGTTGAAGATGCACCTGAGAGAGGCATTGTGGCACCTGGTTAGCAGTTACAGGTTTGTTTGGAACAGTTGTGAGTAGATACAACTATTTGAATTTGTGCCTCTATATTTCTTTATTAAACTGATTAAAATGTATTCTTGTTGCAGCTTTAATCATTTACACCTGAGTCTCCACCAGTTATCTCATGGAGTGCTAGCTGTTTTTTGTTCTTCATGGCTTTACCTCATTGAGGCAGCAAACCCTTGTTTGGCACCCTGCCTCACACCAGTGAGTGCAGCATTACATTGGTTCAGAACACTTGTTATTTGTCACCACTGACAGCTTGGGCACTTGTGCCACACTAGAGCCTTGGATGTAGGTCACTGTCCTATGGTGGATCAAAGTATCAGCTGTCACTCTATTGTGTTTTGAGCTAGAGAGGGATTCAAATAAGAATACCCAGACATGCAGCTATTCAGAAGCAATGTTGACTCCTTTGGTTGAGGCAGACATCCTAGATGGGTGAAATGCCAGGGGACCTGTGAGCAAGAGCAACCAAACAATACCACTTTTTAGATGTTCGCCATGATAATTTGACATCTGTTTTTTTCCTGTCAAACTGGAACATTACGTAACAAGTACACATTAAAACACATGTTAACATGTGGGTGATGATTTATTTGCATCCAGTGTTGATCACTTTGGCATTTTGTCAAGCATCTGAATTTTTCTAGAAATTAACAGATGCAGAAAATGATTCCAGCAATCTACATGTCATAAATATGCTGTCAATATCATGTTAAGTAGCAGAGATCATTCAGAATGTTTTAAACCAATATATTCCAGTCATTTATGTGTCAAATTTAAAGGTTCATGAGGTACAATAATTAGTCCAATAGGTTAGCTACTAAGCACAAAATCAGTTTTTGCCTATTTAGTGATGTTTCTGATTAACAGAACCATTTTATTATCCCTCAGCCTCAAATAGCAATTTTTTATTATAATACATACTGCTTTTGGGGCATACTATATACTATGCAATTCAGGTAATTCTTTCATTGAAGACAATCACTGTGTGTGTATTTTGTTCACCACAATAAGGTCTGAATGCTCCATTTGTACCTGTGTGTGAGCTCAGCCAGGTTGTTTAGATTAGTGTTGGTGGCACCCATGTCCCATGATATGAACTTTCTGAGTGCTTCATAGTGGACAACACTGACACCTTGGGCCTTGCACCACACTAGAGCCTTGGATGTAGGCCAATGTTCCATGGTGCATCACATCATCTGCAGTTTCTGCATTGTGTCTTGATGTTTCATAGTTTCATAGTTTCAGATCAAGTTCAAAAGACCGAAGTCCATAAATGAACTTGTCACCATTCAAACTTAAATGGCAGAACAAAGGAATTTTTTTCACCCGTAAAGGTTTCTCAACTGTTTTTAAAAACTGGCATGCTTCCACTATCTACTACATATCTTGGTAGTGTATTCCAAGTGTTAACTTTCTGGGTGAACCATTGGATTCTATTAACAGTGCTATTTCTTTCTCCTGTGAGTCTTAAATTATGTGAACTTGTATCCTTATAATGAATTGTACTTTTGTTTAAACCAATCTGTTCAAATAATTCTAGATTGTTGTAGGCAGAGAGGTAACAGTGAGAACACCCAGACATATACAGTAGGTGTTCAGAGGAAATCATGACTCCTTTGTTTGAGACAGAGACATCTTAGGATGGGTTGAAAGCCAAGGGACCTGGGAGAAACAGTGGCCAAACAATGCAGCTCTTTCAAATAATGTTTTTTAACAAAAAATATGAAACAATTGAGAGAAAATATCCCACTAAATAGAAAGGCAATGCCTCCTACATGCTATTCTGTTTTGCTGCAAGGTTGCTCTTGCATGTTTCTTGTCTGGACCACATACTCTTGCTTGATATTGATGAGTTGCAATTTAATGAGTTTCTAACAGTGTGTTGTCTTGTGCCTTTTTTAACATTATTATCATGTCATGTGAACAGTTTTTACTTGGTTGAAAACTGGTGATTGATGACAGTATTTTTTTTATCTGGTACAACACTTTTAATAGTAGTGTCACTTACAGTATGTGTGTGCAACAGAGCTGGATAAAACCCTCTCCCATTTGTTACGCAGAGAGAGTTGAAAGAAAGGATTTAGTTTATTCTCTCCTATTTCTGCCACTTATCTGTTTCTTGTCTGCTCCCCCATAAGCTCATAGTCATACTCTGTTTAAGGTTTTTGGCAGTAGCTTCAGTAGCTGGTTACTTGTTATTCTGTACTTATATTCCACATTACTATATGTCTCTGTGTTTGCATTAGCATTGCATTGGTTGTTTAAATGTTCCCCGAGTTGTTCTTACTGTGTACACTCCTTCTTTTGAAGTGTGAACTACAGAGAGGGTATTTTCCCTTCTGTTGTACTGAATATGCTATGTACTTGATGTGGAACCTTTGCAAAAGAGCTTTTGCTCAAAGGTTTTTCGCCAAACAATGAAATAAATAAATAAATAAATAAATAAATAAAAACTTTATTGTGGCACCTAGGAACTGGCCACTCCGATGTTTCATCAATTTCCCCGTTATCTGCCTTTCTTCATTTGATGTTTCTGTTGTTTCTTTCTCCCCTTCCTTCTCTGTGGTTAACAAATTACATGTGACTCTTTATGTGAAACTGGGGTCCCATGGTTTGCAAATGTATATAATTATATTGTTGAGGTTATTGCAGAAAGCAGTTTGGGTATGTGGTAGAATATATCAGTCTGGGACACACATTTGTTTACAAAACTGTCAACAGGAGACTAGCCCTGGGACAGAATGTTCTATTCTGTGGGACCTGCAGGCTGACCTCAGGAAAGAAAATGACAAAGTTCTGAGACATTGTGTGAGAAACAGGTCATTGATTTACACCAACAGGGTACATAATTTAAACTGTCAGGAAAAGACATCTTATAAAAAAGAAAAGAATGTCTTTGTTTGGGGTTAGAGAGAGACTGAGATTTTAAAGAAAGACTCTCAGATGTCAGACACTGTTCGAACTGCGGGTATGAAAACCTATGTAGTACAGACTTTTTTAATTATTTTCTTGTTGTTAATAACAATAAAATGGTACTTCTGGATGTTATAACTTTTCCTGATTTGCCTATGCATCCTGAACTATGCCTCTATCATAGTGCTTCCTTGGGCTCTGTGGTTGCGGAGGGAAGGAAGTGAGAGAGTTTAATCAGGCTGCAGTGAGATGGTTCCCAGTTTGCTGGATTTTTTTATTACTGTTTTTTGGTATCTGTGGTTTAGCAGGGGGGAGCTGGGAGGGTTTAGTCAGGCCATAGTGGGTCAGAGGTGGTGGATCTCCAAGTAATACAACATGTAGACTGTATTCAATGAATTTTGCTGCCATATGGTTAAATAATATACATGGAGACAACAACTAACATAGATGAGGACAGTGTACTTTAGTGACATGTACAGTATTTTGTGAGACAGCCTTGTTACCCTTTGTTCATTATGTTAAAAAAAAACAACATTGGCATTTTTATGTTCCCCTGACAACCTGACATCTGTATCTTTCCCTGTCAAACCTCAACCTCAACAGACCTAAGCACCTTCTCATATGTGAGGAACATTATATACCATTGTACTGTGTGACTGTATGCAACTTTTGTGGGGTATAGCAACATTGCTCCATGTCAAATTACTGCCTCTGGTAGCCTAGAGACCAGGCAGGGAACACTGTGAACTATAGTCCAGCTTTAAACAGCGAGAATACAGAACCCTGTGTGGCCACTCTTTGGGGACTGGGATTTTATCCTTTAACTGAAGTTTTGCACATCAGGTGACTTTTCCCCAGTAATAGGCACTATCTGTACCTATATTAAACTGATTTTAAGGCATTTTAGAGGGCTGAGTGCGAGTGCAATGTCAAGTGACATGCTCATTTTCTGGTCCGGGCACTGTATAAAGACTCACTCAAGAGTGAGCTGGCCGAGCACGTGCCACTATGCATGGAGACATGCGCCGAGACACACATGGCACATGTCAGGCATGTCCATCTGGAATGAACAGGATCAAGGCCTAGGAACTCAGCAAGGCAAAAGGAAGTTTGTTTTTTGTTTTTTGTTGTGAGTTATTTAAATGTAAGACTTGAGCTAATTTCCTGACAGGAAAAGTAACTGTTTGATTCATTGCCCATATTAGTTTTGAAAAAATAAAGTCTCTTTAATCTTACATTTAAATTTATCCACATCCTTATTTTCCTTAAATTAGTTAAGGATCTCCTCCCTATACTCTTATCTAGCAGTAAAACTTACTAAGAGTTCTACTCATCTACTGGTGTAGACAAATGAGTCCAATTTGAAATACCATGGCAGAATCTATTAACACTTTAGACTGAGAAGTGGGGATTAAGTGCACTGTATGCATGATGTACAAGTTAATAACCAAGGAGAGACAAACTAGAAGATATTTATCTGTGATAAATGCAGAAATAATACTGAGCTGACACAGGAAATCAACTCATTCTATGCTAGGCTACTGAATTAGAAAAAAGACAACTTGATATGGCTCACTGCTTAAATACTCTAAACAATCCCCTTCCACAAGTCCCAAAAAATAACCAGCAAGGATTAGGGGTGGACATAATGAATGACTCAATGATGGAGAACACCCAACCTGCCTCACTAACACATACTTCCTTTTTTACTCCTGAAATTACATCTGTCCCAAATAATAACCTTTTATTACCTCACAAATCCTCATTCCCTCAGGAAATAATCTATGATATTTTTACCAAAACAAGAATCAGAGATGAGGAAAAGGAAACTAGCCTAGGTCCAGAATGGCCAGTTGTGTCAAATTCCAGGGTGATTAAAAAAGGTAGAAAGCCTAAACAGTTTACTATCTCAACCTTCAACAGGTTTAGCCCCTTTTGTACTGAACCAGACTGCTCCAGTATCAATGATCAAAACCTTACCATTGCTATTGAAACAAACAGTATGCAAAATCCAGAAATGCCAATAGTTAATATAGGAAGCAGCAATGATGTATTCGTTATGGTGAACAGAGGTCATCAAAACATCTCGACAAGAAATGATAGCCCATGTATTAATCCAATTAATACCCCACTATTGGACTCATCAGAGGGAGAACCTAGTATATCGCATAGTCCAATAGATATGGAGATGGAAATAGAAGATGTACATTCTGTAACTTAAATCCATATGTGCTTATTATATTGTTACCTTTACTCCTAGGATCACTATGTATTTTCTCACTATACTGTTTGTTCTTTTCTTTGATATGATGTAGAGCCTATGTAAAAGAGCTTTTTGGCTGAAAGATATTAATCCCTAGGCTGAAATAAATGAATAAATAAATAAATTACCAGAATGTTAGTCTGCGACAAGTATTTGTTCTAGGTGACTCTATTATTAAGCACCTGGACAAGGCAGTTTGTAATCCTGACAAATCATTTAGAATTTGCTCTAGTTTCAGGGGGGTAAAACCTTCAGATCTTATAACCATGGTTAAAAACATCATTAAAGATGGTGGCAATCACCGGTCCACTGGTGCAGCAGTAGGGCTACCGCTCGTGGCGCCAGCAACCTGGGTTTGGGAATGGACTCAGGCAGCTGGAGGGAGGAGGATCGAGCACCCAGAGGCTGCTCTCCTCCTCTGGGTGGGGTGGGATGCTGGTCCCGCTGCGATACTGCCACCTGGGTGACCACGGGTGGAGGTGCAGCTAAAAGGACAGCATGTAATAGGGAGGGAGGACATCTGCCAGGAGCCAGAGCAGTGGCACATTGCAACGTGCTTTGCTACTAGACTCTCCATGTGAGCGGACGTACTGTGAGCTGGGCGAAACAGGAAAAAGATCGCACGGTGCTCTCTGTAGAGGGAGCTTCAGGCCCTGATCCCAGGGCCCCTGTCAGTGCAGGTAATGGATCCCCAATGAAACACAAACGCTCGGGGGGGAGGAAGGGGAGCCGCACCTCCTACTCGCCTGGGGGTTAAACCAAGGCAGCATGGGGGGATGACTGCACCTGAAACTGGCAGACGGGCAGGGATGCATTAAGGCCATAGGAGACTCCTGAAGGTAAGGAAGCTCTGTGGAGAAGAAGGGGGCATAAAAATAGAATATAAAAAAAAAAGACAGAGGCGATAATCGATTGGTTATCATCCATGCAAGGACCAACGACATAACCACCACTATTCTAGAAGAAACTAAACAGGATTTCATAGCTCTCAGCAATATTCTAGTTGAACTTGAGTGCAACATGTGTTTTTCTGAAATCCCTTCCATCTATAGAGCATCACTATCTAAAATGCAAAATATAAAAAAAAATTAAAAAATGAATGGCTCAGAAAATGGAGCTATAAACAAGACAACCTGCATCACACATTGGAACAGTTTGTAGACAGAAATTAATTATTTTGCTGGGATGGCCTACATTTAAGCAGGACAGGTAGTGTCATGTTGGGTAAAATTATTGAAACTATCATTAAGAAACATTTAAACTGGAATTTCAGTGGGAGAAGAGGAATGCTCCCACTTCTCTTGATATGAAATATCTCTGGACAAATAGCAACACCTGTAACGTTCTAATGCTAAATTCTAGAAGTCTACAGAACATTAAAATGGCAAAATTGGAAGCAAGATCTATGCAAAATGATATAGGTATACTAGCTCTCACTGAAACATGGTAGGATGATTCCTCCAATTGGATTCGACAACTTCAAAACTATAAATTATACTGCAAAGATCAGATTAGTAAAACTGGTGAAAAAGTATGTATTTTTGTTAGAGACGTTAATCAACTCTTATGAACAAAATAGTATACCATCTGCCCTTCAGTAGAAAGCTTGTTTATTTATTTATTACATTTGGGTGACCGGTTAAGCCCACTGGGCCCTGGAGGTCCCTTTTCAGGGGTGACCCAGGATTACATAACATAGAATAAATCACAGTGCGGAAATGAAGACAATACAGTATGATACAAGTTATACAGTGGTGTACAGTCAGCTGGTTAAATGTGCTGAGATCAGCATATAGGTAAATATACAGTTAAAAGGAAAATCTAAACTTACTATTGGAAATGCTATAGGCACTCTGCTGCTGATAACAATTACACAGAAAATTAAATCAAAGAAATATCTGAGGCATCTAAAAAGGGAATGTTGTTTGTCTGCGTCTGTAGCTAAGTTTTTTGAGATTTACAAAATCTTCTGCTTAGAGTAACTATACCATTCTTGCTCACTACATCTGTGAAGGTCTTCTGGACTGGATTTTCTGCAAAACTTCACCACAAGATATTTGCATTTCTACGTTCACTTGCGCGCATGCGCAAGGAACGCGTTTTTGGGAGAGTAGCACACTTGGAGGTGTGCTCTCCCTTTCAATCCCCTGCTCCATTGAGCAGGCATGGTGGTCCTGCACCAATGGGTGCGGGAGCTGTGTATGACAGTGGTGGTCTTTGCTTCAAAGAAAACCACCGCTGTCATACAGAGCACTGCGTCACGCCGCCCCCCCCAAAATCTTTGCTGCCACACTGAGAGCCCACCCCAGTGTGGCAAACGTGCTGCATTGTTTGCCGATTGGGTGCCCAATCCCCCGTTGGCTCTACAGCCCCCACCAAACCATCCTTCTGACACTCTGGGAGCCCACCCTAGCGTGGCAAACATCCTGCATTGTTTGCCAATGAGGGTGCCCAATCCCCCGTCAGCTCCTCGGCCCCCCAGCCATCCTTCTGCCATGCTGGAAGCCCACCCCAGCATGGCAAATGTCCCACGTAGTCTTTTTTTTTTGTTTTTCACCTGTAAAGCAAAAACGGTCCCACGGCGCTTCTCCCAGTCCCCCCTCCCACAACCCACACTCACCCACTGCTCACCTAGCCTCACCACACCCACCTCACCCCATACTTACCTCCGGAGCTCGGCGCGATGATCTTCGGTGGTCTGGGAACATGTCTGCACTCTTCAAAGCTGACCGCAAACTGAGGAAATGCTGGTAAGCTGTATAATGGGCTAGATAGGGGGTTTTCAACTTTATTGCATATCTCAGGCATTTTTTGGAATTTTGCACCAAATTTAACATGGGTTTTTGGGACCCTTCATGAATGATGTCACTGTCATGAGGAAGAGTTTAGGTCAAGGGCAGATTTCACAGTCACTGCATGAAATCACCCTTTGGGCCTGAATAATGCCATGACAGTGACATCATTCATAAGAAGGGTCCCAAAACCCCATGTTGAAAATTCGCAAAATTCCAAAAATGATTGTTTTGATGAGCGTGTATTATGCAGTTCCTACGCAGACTCGTACATTTGTGAATTTTCAATATTTTCACTATGGATTTTCAACATTGCCATTTTACCACACCTTCTTATGAGTAGTATAGCTGTCATTTTTCACATCTCACACAAAATGTGTTTCCGCCCATGTAGCGCACAATGGCACAGTTGGTGTGTGAAATCAATGTATGGGATACATTAAGAAAATCACAGTGACACTGTTCATGAGCAGAGGTCTTAAAATGGCTATGTTGAAAATTTGGTGAAAAAATTCCTAAAAATGACTGTTTTACGAGTGTGCATTGCGCAGTTCCTACGCACGCTCGACATTTGCGAATTTTCAATATTTGCACTCCAGATTTTCAACATTCCCATTTTACCACACCTCCTCATGAGCAGTACAGCTGTCATTTTTCACATCCTGCCCAAAACATGTTTCCGCCCATGTAGTGCACAATGGCACAGTCGGTGTGCGAACTCAATGTATGGGACACATTAAGAAAATCACAGTGACACTGATCATGAGCAGAGGTCTTAAATGGCTGTGTTGAAAATTTGGTGAAAAATTCCTAAAAATGACTGTTTTATTTAGTCTGCATTGCACAGTTCCTATGCACGCTCGTAAGTTTACGAATTTTCAATATTTTCACTCCAGATTTTCAACATTGCCATTTTACACACCTCTTTATGAGCAGTACAGCTGTCATTTTTCACATCCTGCCTAAAACGTGTTTCCGCCCATGTAGTGCACAATGGCGCAGTCGGCATGCAAACTCAATGTATGGGACACATTAAGAAAATCACAGTGACACTGTTCATGAGCAGAGGTCTTAAAATGGCTGTGTTGAAAATTTGGTGACAAAATTCCTAAAAATGACTGTTTTACGAGTGTTCATTGCGCAGTTCCAGTGCACGCTCCTAAGTTTGTGAATTTTCAATATTTTCACTCCAGATTTTCAACATTGCCATTTTACCACACCTCCTTATGAGCAGTGCAGCTGTCATTTTCATATCTTGCCCAAAGCGTGTTTCCGCCCATAGCACACAATGGCAGATAGTTGTGCGAACTCAGTGTATGGGACACATTAAGAAAATCACAGTGTCACTGTTCATGCGCAGAGATCTTAAAATGGCTATGTTGAAAATTCTGTGAACAAATTCCCAAAATAACTGTTTTAATGAGCGCAGTTGTGCAGTTCCTACACCGTAAGTTTGGCGAATCTTCAATATTTTCACCCAGATTTTCAACATTGCCATTTTACCACACCTCCTTATGAGCAGTACAGCTGTCATTTTTCACATCCTGCCCAAAACATGTTTCCACCCATGTAGTGCACAATGACGCAGTCGGTGTGCGAAATCAATGTATGGGACACAGTAAGAAAATCAGTGACACTGTTCATTAGCAGAGGTTTTAAAATGCCAATGTTGAAAATTTGGTGAAACAATTCCTAACAATGACTGTTTTACAAGCATGCATTGCACAGTTCCCACGCACGCTCCTAGGTTTGCAAATTTTCAATATTTTCACTCCAGATTTTCAACATTGCCATTTTACCACACTTCCTTGTGAGCAGTACAGCTGTCATTTTTCGCATCCTGCCCAAAACGTGTTTCCACCTATGTAGCGCACCAATGGGGTAACAGAAAGGTCATGCTGAAAATTTATTGTGCAAATACCAGCAATCGCACAGGGCATTAGGGTAAAGCACCATACATGCCAAACACCACTGCAAATACCTGCAAGCAAACGTTTGGCATTGACAAATGCTTGTTAGTTTAAAATCAACTTTTTGGAAGCAATTCCAAGCAAAACAGAAATCAAGCAACTAGGTCTGACAAACTCCTATGACTCTGGGTCCTGCTCAAATGCACATTTCCGTCTAGCTTGCTCCTAAGGGATCTATGTGTGGTCTTTTAAACAACCTCTTTAAATAACGAAGGAAGCACAAGGACAAAATTATTTCACATCCTGCACTTGTACTTGAATAGGTGTGCCCCAGGCTATCAATCTAATGGGGTTGGGGAGTGTATGCCTGCAAGGTCTTGCATAGCCAAAGCCTCTTGTCAAACCCTGCCTAGCTGTGACCTGGATGACCTCTGTCATGAGTTGAACCAATGTTGTACCAACAGTCACACCATGTCCAACAGCTGTCTGGGGGTTGCCTTCGTAGCTTTTCTTGTCCTACTTTGCCTTGACAGAATTACACTGTCCTTATGGAATGAGGATGGCTCAAATAAATCTAGGACCGAGCACTATGATTTTACTTTCTTCAACTTTATTGTTTATAATGCAAGGATACCACAAACTAATCTTCTTCTGTACCAAAAGGGCTGTCCCTACCATTCTCTCTATATATTTAGGAAACTATGGAACAAGTCTGCCTTATCCTATCCTTTTCTAAATGTGGGGCTGTGGTTCCTTGTCATCATTGCCATTCTGCTATCTGGGGATATAGAGACAAATCCTGGGCCACTAGATGCTTACTTCTCAGCAGATGACATACATAGTATGTCCAAACATGGGCTGTTAATTGCACACTTGAATATAAGAAGTTTGATGTGTCACTTTGTGGAACTGGAGTCATGGGTCAAACTGTACAATCCTGATATCCTCTGTCTCACTGAGACCTGGCTAAAACCATCGGTTACTGACTCCCCTCTGCTCCCTGCCAAATTACTCTATTATTCGAAGGAATAGGAAATCGAACAAACATGGTGGTGGAGTTGCTCTGTACTACAAAAATAATCTGACTGTCTCTCTTCTCGCTATCCCGGATGCTCAATTAGCATGTGAATACTTGCATGCTACCCTTGCATTGGGAGCCAAGAAACTGCATGTTATCTATGCATATAAAACCCAGCGGGAGTGATTGCGGGTCTAGAGTACCTGTTGGAAAATACCCTCTCAGAATTTTAATCATAGTAAGGTTGTCATCTTAGGGGACCTAAACTTAAGCTGGCTTGGGGCAGCTCTCAGTTCTCTTCAATCTCTGACTCATAGCAACAACCTGCATCAGATGGTAACAGTGCAAGCTAGAAGTCTGTCTTCATCACCACTAGGCACACTATTGGATCGGGTGCTGGTAAACTGGATCAAACATATCTCAGCCTCTGGTACTCTTGCTGATCTCTTAACTGATCACTGTCCTACTTTCTGCATCCTGTCCTTGGGAGCACCTCCATCTCCTCCACCAAGTCTCATCACTCTCACAAACTTTGTTCACCTAGACCAAGAGGTGTTTCTGTATGACGTCTCCAGAATTGATTGGTTGGAGATCTATCTATCACACTGTTCTCAGGATGCTCTTAAACTCTTGATCATTAAATTCCTTACGGTTCATTGTAGACATGCATCAAAAGATCACCTGGAGAGTGAGAGGTAAACAAACAAGATGGCTAAACAAAGATTTGCTCAAAAGTTTGCACCTTAGAGATAAACTCTGGAAGCGCTAAAAAACATCAGGCCTGCAAACCGATTTCAACACTTTCCATATGCTACAGAATTCATGTAAAAGACAAGTCAGAGCTGCTAAGAGCAAGTACTGTAAAGACCAATTGATTAACTTGGCCAGTGATCCCAGAAAATTCTGATCACACATCAAATCCTTCCTAGGATCCTCACAGTCAACTACCCCTGGTGATATGCTGAAAAATGATGTGCATTGCAATGACTCACAAACCATAGCTAATTCTTTCAACCTACATTTCTCTGATCTCTCCTAGTATACCTCTTCCTTCAATCCGACTGCAGTGTCCTCCCACTCCTCATCAGGAACCTGTCTGGCTAAGCTGGAAGTGTTGTCCCCCATGCCTTGTTATACCCATCCATTTTATTTTGAGGCTGTGTCTAGAAAGGAAGTCCTGAAGCTCCTGAGGTCCATCTCTGATCATACCAGCTCTGGCTCAGACTCCCTGGAATCCCACCTCTTGAAACTTGCAGCTCCCCTTATTGCATTACCTCTGGCCAAAATTTATACGTTATCACTTTCAGGTGGAATGGTCCCTGACCTCTGGAAAGCTGCTTGGATCACATGTGTACTTAAAAAAGGGGATCCTAAGGTTGTCATGAACTACAGACCAATTGCCATACTCTTGGTACTGAGCAAAATCCTGGAGAAAATTGTCACAACTTAGACAACTGACTACTTAAGCACACTCTCCTCTCAGATACCCAACATGGCTTCAGGAAAGGGACTAGCACAATGACTGCACTCCTTAAATTCACCACAGACACTCTTTCAAAAATGGATACTGGCAATCTGACTGGGACTGTCTTTATTGACCTCACAAAGGCTTTTTGACCTTGTTGATCACACTTTGCTTCTCTCCTCACTTCAACACCGGCATTTCTCCTCCTCTGTTGTTGACTGGTACAAAAGCTACCTGACAAATAGAACTCAAGTGGCAAAATTTAATTCCTCTCTATCAAACAGTACCACCATTAACATTGGTATACCTCAGGGCTCCATCCTAGGGCCCCTCCTATTCTCTCTTTATACAAATAACATTGGAGCTGCTCTAAAATCCTGCACTGCTATTCTATATGCAGATGATCTTGTCATCTACACAAGTTCTACTAACATAGACTCTATCAATGCAACCCTTTCCTCTGACTTTAACAATATCCAAAACTGGCTATATGATCACAAACTGGCTGTCAACACTAGCAAAAGTAAAGCCATGCTGCTTGGATCAGCTTCAAAGCTGTGGGTTTGCACAACAGCACTGACTGTGCAGGACTTAGAAGGTCAATTACTGGAATGTGTGACCTCTTTCAAGTACCTTGGCATCCTGCTAGATCAAGCTCTTGATCTTAATCTTCATGTACAGTCTGTTTGCAGAGCTGTTAACTCTAAACTGGGTGTCGCACATAAGCCTAGTTACATGCTCATGCCATCAGCTAAAATGGCTATTGCAAGAGGGATTTTGCTCCCCACCCTAACCTATGGGGCTCCCTTATTTGGGGCTGCTCATAAAACACACCTCAGATGGGATATTACGTGTAACAACTTATGTCGCTATGCCTCTTCTGCTCCTCGGCTTAAACACCACTGTCAACTTTATAATGATCTTGGTTGGCTCTCTCCGTTAGCTAGTAGGAAATACTACCTTGGCTCTCTTATTGATTCGATAATTTGAAATCAAACCCCTAGGTGTCTTGCAGCTATGCTTGTTCCTCAGGACACACTTCATGGTCTACTATCAGCTGATAAATCCTTTCTGAATTTGCAGAAGTGCTGCACTAGGAAAGGAACTGTTGCATTTGAGCATGCGGCTCCACAGCTGTGGAATTCCCTTCCCCTCGACATTTGACTTTTTAGCTCCCACATATGCTTTAAGAGAAAATTGCACTCAAATCTGCTGATTCCTAATACCTGTTCCTACTTTCACCCTACCTAATGACTGATGTCTTTTGCCATACAATAGTATTTCCTCATCTCTAAATCACCCTCTTACTGCCTTAGCCTGTCCCAGCTCCCTCTCCCTGCCCATATACAATCTTGCACTGCAGGCATCTCCATTTCACTTACATATACTCATATGATCTAATTTCATGGCTTGCTCCCCTTTTCCTCACTTACCGACCTTTTCCTTAATAACACCCCTGCTCTCAATGGTTATTTCTTCCTTTTGTATTACCTGTTTTGGTTTTTGTGTACCTTGTTCTGTTTATATGATATGTCACCTGATAATTTATTCTCCAAGGTCCTCTCTATTCATTGCATAGGTAAGCACCTATGAACTTATGAATGGTCTACTCTGTATGTCTCTGATATATTGTATTCACTTTAACTCATTGTATGTAAAGTGCTTTACTTTGTATGTTCTGATATATTGTATCCTCTTTAACTCATTGTATGTAAAGCACTTATAAACTGTTATCCTGTTAAGGGTAGAGAAGGTTCAGAGGAGGGCAACAAAAATGGTGCATGGATTGCATCACAAGTCCTATGAAGACAGGTTGAAGGAACTGAACATGTACTCCCTGGAGGAGAGGAGGGAGAGAGGGAATATGATAGAGACATACAAGTATCTTACAGGGAGGAACAGGGTGCAGGAAAACACTATTTTTAAGCGAAAAAGATGTTCCAGGACTAGAGGGCATGGGATGAAGTTGGAAGGAGGATGATTCAGAGGAAACATGAGAAAGAATTTCTTCACAGAACGGGTGGTGGACAAGTGGAACACCCTGCCAGAGGAAGTGGTGGGGGCTGAAACAATCACAGGATTTAAGAATGCATGGGATAGACATAAAGGAATTCTGGAGGTCAGGGGTAAGGTACAACAGACTTCTAGGAAAACAAACTGAACTTACAAGCTCAAATGGGCAGACTGGGTGGGCCATAGGCCCTTATCTGCCGACACTGTCTATGTATCTATGTATGTATGTTTCTGCATGGCTGTACTCTCCCGGGTTGTGCCTGAAAATAGTCATTTTATGGCTAGTGCACTTACCCAGTTAACAAAAGCTAAATAAATAAAATAAAATAAAATCCTAGGTGACTTCAGCTTTCCCAATATTAAGTGGAACATTATGAAGGGGGCAAGTGAAGTGGAAAAATATTTTTCACAGCCCTACTTCATCATGGCCTAGAACAGCTGATAGACAATCCTACCAAAGGGCTAAATATACTTGATCTTTCAATAATCAATATAGAAAACAAAATTACATATATAGAAATTAAAGAACCACTGGGCACCAGCGATCATAATACTGATTCATTTATAATAACACTGTCTCACAATAATGTTTTGAATAATGTAGTAATTAATAACTATGACAAAGCTAACTCTAAGGAGATCATAAAATCTTTAAATAAAATTGACTGGGGAGTAGAACTGACAAATCTTTCAGTAAATAAAGCCTGGGAAAGGCTTAAGGTAATAATCCTATTACTTGAAAATACATATGTTCCTAACAAAAAAAGTACAAAAAGAAAGGCAAAATTCCCATCTGGTTAACTAATAGCATCAGAAAAGAAATAAAAATCAAAGAGAAAGCATACATGAAGACATAAAAAACACAATGCAAAGGAAAATTATACAATGAATCGGTATCTAAACTGAAAGCTATGCTCAAAAGATCAAAAAGTAGCATTGAATTCAAACTTGCTCATTCTCAAGATAAAAAAAAATCCTTAATTTCTTATATCAATAGAAAAAAAGGTTCTGCTAGAAATGTTGGTCATCTGATCCATGAGGGCAAAGGTTTAAATACAGAGGAAGAATCAGTCAATCTCTTCAATGAGCACTTCTGCTTAGTGTGCTCTAAAAAAGTACCTCTAAGTACCTGGATAACTAAGATATTGCAAAAATAAACACTACCTATGTTATCAAGGAAGAAAAGAGGTAGCCCTATTAAAGGGCACCCAAGTTGTCATTGACCCCTCTGGAATTAGCTGGTAGGACAAGGGAGGGGAAGGAGGAAGGGTCAGGTAACAGAAGGTAGACAGAAAGGTGGGGGGATGACATCATGGGGGAAGGTAGAGGAGGTGATTGACAGCAGAGGGGGTGGGCAGGGAGGCCAGAGGAGCAGGCTTTGAATGGGGTAGAAAAGGAACTGTAGGGAGGAAATAGCTCTGTCTCTCCTGCAGCTGTTACTTTTAACTTTGCACAAGACACTGGAGTGAGGTAGATTCCACTGGTTGCCAGGTAAGGTTTGGGAAAGCAGACCTGGTTTTGGCCTGGCCACTCATGCAGCATAATTATTAGCCTTATTCTTGTGAGGAGCTGTTGTGGTGCAGGATATATTGAGACTGATATCTCCTGACTATGTTTTGTTTTATTCATTTAAAGCAGTATTCTGGTTATATGTCTGTTGATGTAGATTGTAACTGTATTTCATGTGGGCTTTCTGGTGGTTCCTGCTGAGGGCCTGGAAGGTAAGGCATCTCACGGTAAGAAGAAAAGAAAATAAATTGTTTGTGTTGCTTCAGCAAAAGCAGATGCCAGTGGTGTGGTGGTGAGGGGCATAATGACTGGTTGGTAGGCTGGCAGACAGGCAGCAAGCAGAGGTAGAGCTGCTTGCTGGGGCAGATGGAACACGCCGGGGTTGCCGTGTGGGTGAAAGAGAGTGGCAGGCCTTGGTATGAGGGCTGGGAGTTTTGGGCTGTTTCTGGGACTCAGGGGCAAGGAGAGCTGCATGTGTGTAGCACGGTCCCAGGGTTTTAGTTGCCATTTTGGGGAATCGATAAAGGGCACCAGGCCATATAGTGGCAGAGGCCCGAGAGGCTGGGACCTGAACATTAGGTTGGTGATTGGGGGGATCATAGGGGCAGTGTTGGTGGTAGCCCAGCCTGACCGCTAGGGGCATCTGCCCATTCTTTTTGTTGGTTTTAATGGTGGGGAAGTGGTTGGGCTGGTTTTTGAGTCTATTTAGCCCATTTAAGGCCATGGGCTGTCCTTGCTGGTGCTGTTGGAGACCATGCGATGATGGGGTGATGGTCTAAAGAAGGACAGGTGAGATAAAAAAAAAATAGATAAATAAAAATGGGTGCAATGCACAAGAAGGAGCCAGGGAGATGGTTAGGGAGGGCCTAGATGCTGGAGAAGGGCAGTATGCCATAGGCCACAGTGAGCACGTGGACCCAAGCTTGGGCCTGAGCAACAGAAATGGAAGCTGATCTCTGCCGCAGTAACACTGAAAGAGGGGTGAGCAGGAAAAAGAATGGAGAAGGGGAAGTGTCATGTTTTGCCCAGTTTTTGGCCCGTCAGGAGGCCCATGGGTGCACACAGATGGGTTCGGCCTCTGGCCAGGGCCTGGAAGCCGGGGGGGGGCAGGGTCGAGCACCAGAAAATGGGATATGGGGATCACTCACGGCTGGTTGTGGGTGCTGCACCTGGTTGGGAGGGCCAGGCTCTCAGAAGAAAAAAGCCGGGAGAGCCCCTCTAAGACAGAAGTGCCTGAAAGCATTCCCAAGGAGCAGATATGTCAGGACCTCAGGGACAGATGGAGGGGTTTGGGGGTATACCTCAGGCAAAAAAAAAATTATAAGAAAAGCAAAATAATCGGTTAGAAGGGAAGTCAGCAGGCAACAGCACAGATGGTGTGAGGGTAGGCAGGTAGGCAGTCCAGGGTTGGTTTGACACAGGCCCCAATGAATGGAAATATACCAGAGCAAATAGAAGAAGGGGTTGCAGGGCATGGCCCAGTTCTTGGGGCTATAGTTGGGGCTAGCAAGGATACCCGAAGCATCAATAGGGATAGCAGATGGTGGCAGACCGGCCATGGGGTACAGTGGGAAGGGCACTGCCTTTGGAGGGTGGGCCTGGGCTCAGGGCTGGCATTGGATACATTTTCCCCTCTGGACCACAAAGCATATTATAATTGTAGCTTCATAATCATGAGTATGGTGTGAGCAGTCATCCCTTTAGGGATAACAGTCTGAGGAGGAGACTGTAGGGTCTGGGCCCCATGGGGGGAGGGAATGGCAGGTTCACCGAGTTTCTATGATGAGCCACCAGGAGGGCACCTGGGGGGGGGACCCAAAAGGGATGGCAGGGGACAGCAAGCTCAGCAAGTTTATTGATGTGTTCCAGGATAGCACCCAAGAAGGCCCCAATGCAGAAAGACAGTGAGATGCTGGCAAAGAAGGCAGCGGAGCTGATGGAGCAGGCTCAAATGATATTAAAGGAGTCCAGGGTGGAGGAGGAGAAAGCAAGGAAGGCGGACAAGAGGAAGAACCCGCCAGCCTGGAAGGCGAGACCATGCAAGAGACCAATCAGGAGCGATCTGGGTGAGGGAGATGAGCCTCAACCAGAAGGGGGTAAGACACAGACGGTAGACCTGTCAGTACATGGTAGCTTGAAGGACTACCTGGCGAGTGTTATGGATAAACAAGGAGAAAAAGGTTGGGAGGAGGTGGATAAGGTATGGAAGGAATTGAAAGTGGAGAGGAAGGCAGGAACAGCAGTGGAGGGGACCGAGGTGGGGGGGGTTGGTGTGGTTAGCAGCGGGTGGCCACCAGGGATTACCCTTGGGGACCATGTCTCACAGGCTGTCAAGGACAAGATATGGAAAGGGGAGTAAGTGGACATGTTTGTGCTCATTGATAAAGACACGGCCAAGAAATATAAACAGAAGAAGTTGATGGGCAACTCCAAGATGGCTATGGCTTTAGCCATAGAAGGGAAGACTAGTGAAGATGTCACGTTATAAGGGGAAGACATTTGGGGCATGGATGGAGAGAAGCCTGAGTTGGCTATCCTGATGCTAACCTACTCAGCCATCATAAGGGATACATACAGGATAAGGAGCATAAATGGGTGGCTAGTGTATGATGAAAAATTCAGATAGAGGGTGGCATCACAAGGTGATGTCAGGTGGGATATGAGTTTGCCAGAATTTGGTATTTGGACATTATCAGCACCATGGGGCATGGGTAGCAAGAGGAAGAAGATCAGTGGTGGGACGGGGGCAAAAGCTTGCTGGACTTTCAACAACGCACACTGTACATGGACAAATTGTAAATACAAGCATGTTTGTTTGGGCTGCAGAGGTACTCACCTGGTGCACAGAGGTAGGACTCAAGGAGACAAGCAGGCTGCCCCACTACCAGGGCAGTCCTTTTGAGGGAATCACAGGGGGGCAGGGGGGCTTATAACGGGCAAGGGGGAATTTCAGATGGCAGGGGTGAGGGGCAGCTTCAGGGGAGGTAAGATCCCCAATTTGGGGGGGGGAGACCAAGAAGGGCTTCCCCCTTGCTCTGTCCCCAGTCAATATATAGCAGGTGATAGCATGGACAAGGGACTACACCAACTGTGGGGCAGGGGAGATGTTGAGGGAAGGTTTTTCAATGGGTTTGAACTTATTTTACACAGGTGAGAGAAAAGCTATGTTAGCGAGGAAGTTGGCTTCCATAAAAGGGAAGGAAAAAATAGTAGAGAGGAAGATTTGGAAGGAGGTGGAGGCGGGGTGGGTGGAGGGCTCCTTCGAATCCCCACCTTTCAAGAACTTCAGGGTTTCCACCCTCGGTATAGTGCCTAAGAAGGCCCCAGGGCAATACAGACTGATTCACCATCTCTTGTATCCAGTCGGGGACTCGGTGAATGACTCCATTGCACCTCAGGGGAGTTTGGTGTCCTACACCTCTCTGAACTCTGCAGTGGAGTTGATATAGGCCAAGAAAGGGGTTTGGTTAGGGAAGACAGACATCAAGTCTGCTTTCAGGCTATTGCTGGTCCAGAAGGCCAACTGGGAGTTACTGGGATTCCAATTTCAAGGGAAGTACTACTTCAACAAGGTGATGCCCATGGGGTGTTCGGTGGCTTGTGCTACTTTCGAGGTGTTTAGTACTTGGCTGCAGGGGGTGTTTAACTCTTGGCATAGGAAGGGGGTGGTTGTTCATTACCCCAATGATTTCTTATTCATCGGAGAAGGCAGGGAGGATACGTGGGTCTGGCTTAGAGCTTTTGAGGGGACATTCAGGGCACTTGGAGTCCCACTGGTGGGGACAAGACCAAAGGACCTAGCAGGCACCTGGAATTCCTGGGGATGTAATTGGATTTGGGCCAGCAGTGTTACAAGCTTCCTGGGGACAAGGTAGATAGGTTGTGGGGGTTTCTACATACAGTAAAAGGCCAGAGGAGGATGCATCTCAAGACAGTCCAACAGTTACTGGGCAATATAAATTTCACTTGTAGGGCAGTGGCACTGGGGCGGGTATTTACAAGATGTTTAGCAAGGGCTTTGGCCATGGCCAAGTTTCCCCACCATTGGGTCAACATTAATAAAGGGGTGAAGGAGGATCTCCAAGCTTGGGGCGCTTTTTTGCAGGACTATAATGGGGTGACTTTGTGGTGGGATAGTTGGGAAGATGGGGCAGAACTTGAGCTATTCAAGGATGCTGGTGGTGGTTTCAGCATGGTGGCATATTGCCAAGGGGACTGGATCTCTGAAAAATTGCCAGTCCAGTGGGTTGAGTTAGTACTCATGAAGGACATCACATTCCTTGAAGTGTTCCCCATAAGGGTGGCACTAGTGGTATGGGGTCCCTGATTGCAGAACAAGAAAGTGGTTTTCAGGTGCAATAATACGGCTGTGGTTGTGGTCATAAATCAGCAGTGAGGGTCCATAGAGGCAGTACTGAGAGTGGCCTGTATGCTGGTATGGGAGGGGCCTAGGCTAAACTTGTATTTCAAGGCTAGGCATGTGGAGGGGTCAAAAATGAAATAGCTGACAGTCTTTCACGTTTCCAGCTGAACAAGTTCTGGGCACTAGCACTGAAGGTGGACGACCAGAAAACACAGATGCCACCACACCCATGGGAGATTGGATGGACTGAGCCCAGCTGCTCTTTTGGAATGCCTGGGCTCCCAACATGTTGAGGGCCTATGAGGCAGTATGAAGGGCTTTCCTGGAGTTCAGGGAGAGGGCAGTGTGTGAGGTATTTGGCCCAGTGTCCATAGCACAGGTGATGAGGTATATGGTGAAGAAGTGGGAAGGAAGAATGTCCGGGGCCACCATAGGGATACACCTAGCAGACATCGGCATGGTATACCAATTACTGGGTTGGGGGGCACCCACCAGAGCCCTGACAATATACTGGATGCAACAAGATTGGGCTCGATTACAGGGCCAGCAACTGGATAGGAGGAGGCTGATAGACGGGAAGTTGCTAAGGAGGTTGTTGGCATGCCTTCCATGTGTATGCAACTCGGCATATGAGGCCCATTCGTTCACTGCCATATTTCTGGTGTTGCACAGTGGGGCATACCAGGTTAGCAAAGTGGTGACAAAGGGAAAAGGGGACAAGCTGGGAGGGATGCAGGAGCATGACATTTCGTGGTCTACAGGCACAGTCTCAGTATGACTCCTGCGTTCTAAGACTGACCAAGCTGACAGGGGCAAATGTGTACCACTCGCATAGGTGAGAGAACAGGGTAAGACAGTGTTTCAGGCAATGATGGACTATGTAGAGGTAAGACTGCAGGGGGGGTCTTTAGGCATGGCAATGGGAAGCCAGCAATAGTATCACAGGTCACAGCAGTGCTTAAGAAAGGAATGGGTTTCCTTGGAAAGACCCCGCTAGATTTGCTTCCTCTCATTCAGGATCGGGGCAGCCTCATAGGAAGCCAGGCTGGGGGGTACAGCTGCCGAGGTGCAGAGGGTTGGTAGGTGGTCTTCCCAGGCATATAAGAGGTATGTGCGAAACTAAGTTTAACCTTTACTTTGTTCATATTTTCCAGGGGACAGACACCGCAGAGTAGCATGGCTTGTCAGCCATTCATTTATCCATTGTGTGGAGCAGTGGGTGATCATCACGGCTGGGGATTGACAGCTTGGACAAGACCCAAAAAAGACATTGATATTGTGGTGTGGACAGAGGGGGAGTGAAGTGGCAGCAGTTGTTGACATTGTTGGAAGAGAGCAGGAATACCCTACCAAGACCAGACTTGATCATCGGCCAGGCTGGGGAGAACAATTTGGGAAGCATGCCCTTGGTGAAGTTGGTCCATAGGATCCTAAGATACTTTGCAGTGATTAAGTTGTGATGGCCTCAGGTGATGCTGTCCTGGTCAGAGAATATACCATGCAGGTGTTGGAGGCATGCCAGAGAAGTTTTGGCAGTGGATAGGGTCCACAAGTGGGTTAACCAGAAAATGGCAGAGTGTGCTAAGAAGTACAAGGGGCTGTACATAAAACACAAGCTCATAATGCACTCCACACCAGGGATGTACAGGTCGAATGGGATGCACATGTAGGGGGAAGTTAACATGGTACTTAATGGGGCAATTAGGGAAGCGGTAGAAATATGGCAAGGGCATGGGGGGATGTTTGCTACTTTTTAGTGGGGGAAGCCCAGAGGCGAGACCTTAGGTCAGTGGCCTATGGGATAGCTGGAAATAGGGGGGCCCAGACGAATGGAGCTAAACAGGGGGAGGTCTCCTTATGGGGTATTCATCCCAAGGGGGATAGGGCTCAGGGATCAGGTTGGACACCTGCGCCCAGAAAGAAGGATAAGTTGAAAAAAGGTGGGGCATCGGGTGCGACACCCAGGCCCAAGAAAAAGGAAATTACATGTGGTTGGTGAATTGTGTCTGAATTGTAAATAAAGGGATGATACCCCAAAGGAATATGTTGTAAATAAAAGATGCTGATAATGTGATAACATGAAAAAGGTAACTGGAATGTAGAATCTACCTAATAAATTTCATGGCTGAATCACTGAAAGAGTGTGGAAGTGGGTGATTTCAAGGGGGGGTCCAAATGACAAAAGATTTTGCCCTATTAAAGGGCAGCCCAAGTTGTCATTGGCCCCTCTGGAATTAGCTGGTAGGAGAAGGGAGCAGAAGTGGAGGAACGGTCAGGTAACAGAAGGTTGGCAGAAAGGTGGCAGGGATTACATCATGGGGGGAGGTAGAGGAGGTGATTGACAGCAGGGGGGATTGGACAGAGAGGCCAGAGGGGCTGGCTCTGAATGGGGTAGAAAGGAGCTGCAGGGAGGGACTACCCCTAGCTCTCTCCTGCAGCTCTTACTTGTAATTTCCCACTCACCAGGGCTGAACAGAAGGAGAAGTGAAGCATGGTTTCATCTTTCTTGCAGGGGTTGCCAGGTGAGGACAACAGGGACACATAAGTGTCAAAAGGTTTGCTGGTAGACATCAACAGAATGAGGGCTGTGAGGAGAAAGGGGGGCCAAAAGGAATGGAGGTACAACAAAGGGAGGGCTCCTTATGGGATATTCACCCCAAGGGGAATAGGGCTAGGGGATCAGGTGGGACAACTAAGCCCTGAAAGAAGGATAAGTTGAAAAAAGGTGGGGCATCAGGTCCAACTCCCGGGTCCGAGAAAAAGGAAATTACATACGGTTGGTGAATTGTGACTGAATTGTAAATAAAGCGGTGATGCCCCAAAGGAATATGTTGTAAATTAAAGATGCTGATAATGTGATAACATGAAAATGGTAACTGGAATGTGGAATCTACCTAATAAACTTCATAGCTGAACCAATGAAAGGGTGTGGAAGTGATTGATTTCAGGGGGTCCAAATGACAAGATGTATTTCAAGCCTTCCAAACACTAAATAAAACAACCAGTACGGGCCCCAATGACATTCATCTTAGGTTTCTCATTGAAACATCCTTAATAATAGCTCTTCCATTATCTATTATATTTAATAGATCACTGAATGAGGGTGTGGTTCCATCTGACTGGTTAGAAGCTTCTGTCACACAAATATTTAAAAAGGGAAGCAAATCTGGTGTAGAAAACTATCAACCGATTAGTCTGACCTCCATAGCATGCAAGCTAATGGAAAGAATAATTAAATTATATTTTGATTTAGAAACCCAAGCTCTTGGAATGAGAGACCAAACACAACATGTGTAGGGCTGGGCCCACAGCTCAGCACCATGGACACAGGGGGTAGGGAGGGAGGTGTGCACTAGTCCCTTCACAAAAGAAAGGGTCCTACAAGAGCTCTCTAAGCTTAGGGTGAACAAGGAAATGGGACCTGATGGCATACATCCCAGGGTACTAAAGGAGCTAAGGGTGGAACTAGCAGAGCCATTTGCAGAACTGTTTAGTGAGTCTCTAAGAACAGGAGAGGTCCCAGAAGACTGGAGGAGGACTCATGTGATCCAGCTCCACAAGAGTGGTTGCAGGGAGGAGGCAGGAAACTACAGACCAGTCGGTCTTACCTCAGTAGTGGGCAAGATTATGGAAGCACTCCTTAAGGAAAGGATAGTACAACACCTGGAATCCATTGGAGCACAGGATCCAAGATAGTATGGGTTTACAACAGAAAGGTTCTGTCAAACTAATCTCACAGATTTCTTTGACTGGGTAACCAAAGTGGTGAACCAAGGGCGTGCAGTTCATGTAGCCTACCTTGACTTCAGCAAAGCTTTCAATCCCGTTTCACATAGAAGATTGATTAATAAGCTGGGTAGGCTCAGGGTGGGTCAGACATTGGTTAACTGGGTAGCAAACTGGTTGGTGCGGCAGAAAACAGAGAGTGGTAATAAATAGCATACAGTCAGAAGAGATGCAAGTCACAGGTGGGGTACCTCATGGATAGGTCCTGTGGCCAGTCCTCTTCAATATCTTCATCAATGACATTGCAGATGGACTGAAGGATAAGGTTTGTCTGTTTGCAGATGACACCAAGATCTGCAACTGAGTAGATGATCCTGATGTGGTGGGCAGAATGATAAGAGATATAGATAAACTGGCAAAATGGTCAGAAGAGTGGCAACTGGGGTTTAACGTAAGGAAGTGCAAGATCATGCCCATAGGGAAGAGAAACCCTGAAGCCACCTACAGATTGGGAGGGGAGACACTGGCAATCACAAGGAAAGAAAGAGACTTGGGCATCATCATCACAGATGACGTGAAATCATCCAAGCAGATCACTAAAGCAGTAGCTAAGGCTAGAGGGATATTTGGGTTTATTAGTAGGGGTATCACAAGTCGTAAGAGGGAGGTAATAATCCCTCTTCACAAGACACTGGTTAGGCCCCATCTAGAGTGTTGTGTGCAGTACTGGAGGCCGCACCTGTACAAGGACATTAACAAAATGGAGGCAGTCCAGAGAAGGGCAACCAAAATGGTGCAGGGACTGCATCAGAAAACATATGAGGACAGATTAACGGAGTTCAATACGTATATCCTAGAGCAAAGGAGGGAGAGAGGTGATATGAGCGAAACATTCAAACACCTTAAGGGCATTAACAACCCCATTCCACAAGAGTGGTAGCAGGGAGAAGGCAGGCAACTACACACCAGTCAGCCTTATCTCAGTAATGGGCAAGATTATAGAGGCATTCCTTAAGGAAAGGATAGTGCAACACCTGGACTCCATTGGAGCATAGAATCCAAGACAGCATGGGTTTACAACAGAAAGGTCCTGTCAAACTAATCTCATAGATTTCTTTGACTGAGTAACCAGAGTGGTGGACCAAGGGGAAGCAATTGATGTCGCCTACCTTGACTTCAGCAAAGCTTTTGATACGGTTCTACATAGAAGATTAATTAATAAGCTGGGTAGGCTCAGGGTGGGTCAGAGGTTGGTCAACTGGGTGGCAAACTGGTTGACAGGCAGAAAACAGAGAGTGGTGGTAAACGGTATACAGTCAGAAGAGATGCATATCACAAATGGGGTACCTCGGGGATCAATCCTGGGGCCAGTCCTCTTCAATATCTTCATCAGTGACATTGCAGATGGACTGGAGGGTAAGGTTTGTCTGTTTGCAGATGACACCAAAATCTGCAACAGAGTAGATGATCCAGATGGGGTAGGCAGAATGAGAAGAGATCTGGATAAACTGACAAAATGGTTGGAAGAGTGGCAACTGAGGTTTAGCGCAAAGAAGTGCAAGATCATGCACAAAGGGAAGAGAAACCCTGAAGCCACCTATAGGCTGGGAGGGGAGTTGCTGGCAGTCACAAGGGAAGAAAGAGACTTGGGCATCATCATCACCAATCACCTGAAATCATTCAAGCAGACCACTAAAGCAGTAGGTAAGGCTAAGGGGATGTTGGGGTGTATTAGTAGGGGTATCATAAGTCAGAAGAAAGTGGTAATAATCCTTCTTTACAAGACACTGTTTAGGCCCAATCTGGAGTACTACGTGCAATACTGAAAGCCACACCTTCACAAGGACATTAACCAAATTGAGGCAGTCCAGAGAAGGGCAACCAAAATGGTGCAGGGACTGCATCAGAAAACATATGAGGACAGATTAACTGAGCTCAATATATATACCCTAGAGCAAAGGAGAGAGAGAGAGGTGATATGATGGAAACATTCAAACACTTTAAGGGCATTAACAAAGTGAAAGAGTTTAACATGTTTCCATATAAGAAAAATAGCAGGACAAGAGGACACAGCATGAGATTAGAGGGAGGCCAATTAAGGGGTAATGTGAGGAGGTTTTTTTCCACAAAAAGGGTGGTGTATGCATGGAACGGTCTGCCTCAGGAAGTGGTGGATATGAATACAGTGCATGGCTTCAAACAGGCATGGGATAAGCATAAGGAAGCAATACATATGAGTATGAATAGATAGGCCATTGACAGGGCAAAGGTCGATGGCACATTCATAAGGTAAAAAAAAATGGGCAGACTGGATGGTGCCTTGCGGTCCTTATCTGCCATCATCTTCTATGTTTCTACGTATGCTTTATCTACTGCCAGCAGCTAATCCCCATCAGCCACCTGCCTCCACGGGTGGACCTGGGATCTCCCATACACTGTGCCCCCTGGATTACCCCCTAGGGTGAAGCTGCCAGAGGCATTCATGTGAAAAAGGATAACCTGATACAAAAAAAAGTGTACTTATTTTTTTCCCACATTTTGACTTCAACCTCCCTCAGTATTTGCACTTAAGGGACAATTTATATATCAAAACAAAGGTCTTAATGAGTACTAGAAGAATAGCACATATTACCCCGCTAAAAAAATTGAAGAACCATATAAAAAACTATAATAATGAAAACATTAACATTTCTATACAAAAACATTGGAAGTTTAACAAGCCATACAATCAAGAAAATAAATTGCTTTTTGGGAGAAGTGGAAATGCAGGGCTTGAAGGGCCCTTTGCTTTCACACAAACATGGACATCTATGGAGGGATGGAAGTACGGGACCCAGCAGGCCCTGCACTTATATAGACAAATGAATATCTTTAGGAAAGTTCCAAAGGGACCTGTGTGAATGAGAATACAATTATACTATCTCAAAAAGTAGGACATTCTTTACAAAAGACTCCATCAATGCACCAGTTTTCAACTTTCAGGCCTGAGGTGTTTCTTGGGGTTGTCAACCCTCTGTCAACTCTAGCTCTCACTCCACTCTCATACAGTCTGCATATTTTAGCATCTTTACTGATGGATTGGGATGAGTGTTAAGGCTGATTATCCCAAGGAATTGCCAAGACCTGATTTGTAAAGACTCAGGAGAGGTGAAACTGTAACAGTTTTTTCTTCTGCTGCCTGCAGGATGAGAGTGGAGTGTTTGGGTTGGGTCCTATCATGTTTCCCTACTTTTGTCGCTTTACTCTGAATCATAACAAGTCCATTAATGAAGTTTTTTTGCAAAGAATATATACATATTGATACAGATATAGATATAGATATAGATATAGATATAGATATAGAGTGAAGCCAGCCCACCAGGATGAAGTGCAGCACTGCAGAATTCTGCAGTAAAGTTACTGCAGAAAACAATGCAATTTCTATTGGAGTTAATCCCTTTTGTCATGCAGTAAGCCTGTTACACTGTGCTTCATCCTGGTGGCATTCACTGTAGATACAGATATAGATATGGGCATGGACATGGACACGGCTACAGATACAGATACAGATACAGATATAGAAACAGATGCAGAAGTAGATATAGATATAGATATAGATATAGATATAGATATAGATATGATACAGACATATATATATAGAGATATCTATATGACAATCTCCTTGTCTCCTCCTTCTGACACATTATTTGATTTGTTGGCCTTCTTATCTTGCTTGTTATTGATGATTTGGTGTAGTTACTGGGTGTATAATTTTGATCTTTTTTTTACTCCATAGCAATTAACTCTGTTATAATTGCAGTTACTGTTCACCTCTGTTTATATTGTAACCCCGCATCTCCAGGTCGCACCTGGAAATGGGTCCCAGCTCAGTGTGCTTTTCCTGGTTACCAAAGTTTAACTAAAATAAAATAAAATAATATAGGTATAGATGTACACTCATTGAAATGAGAAAGGTGAAAACTAGATTAAATAAAGCACAACAGCACAAAAATGTGAAGCGTTCCCCCAGGAATCTATGATAAACATACAGTATTCTCTTTACTGAAAAGTGGTAATCATATCATTGCAATCCAAAAGGACAGACCAGTCATTACCTGTGAAATGGAAAAAGAATAATTAACTGCCACCTATCAATCAATCAGTCAATCAACTTTATTTAATTAAGTACATTTTTCAAATTGTGACTCAATGTGCTTTACAGAGTGACATATTTTAAAACAGTTTTTTCAATCACGCAACATAGACTTACACATACATACATAATCATTCCTATCAAGCATATCAGTTAGTTACAATATAAAGCTTGATTAAATAAAAATGTCTTCAGCTCCCTGTTGAAAATGTCTAGAGTGTGGCTCTCTCGTATATGAAGAGAGAGTGAGTTCAGCAGGACAGGAGCAGCTGATACAAAGGCACGAGCTCCAGATGTCTTTAAGTGAGTCCTAGGAACTCCCAGAAGACCCTAATCAGTGGAGCACAGGGAGTGGGTGGGCCAGTAGGGACACAGGAGATCTTGCAGGTAACCAGGCCCCTATCCATGTAGGCCTTGTAGGTCAGCAAGCTGACCTTGAAGGAGATCCGCCACCTAACTGTCAGCCAGTGCAGAGAGTGCAGCATATGTGTAACATGACACAATCTAGGTAAACCAGTCAACAATCTGGCCATCACATTCTGAACTAGCTGCTGGCAGTGCAGATCTACCCCAGCTAGCCCCAGGTAGAAGGCATTGCAGTAATCCAGGTGCGATGTCACAAAGGCAGGCACCAGTGGCAGCAGATCAGTTGGGGGTATCAGTTGTTTCGCCCTGGAGATATTCCTCTGATGGTAGAATGAGGTCTTGACCATGGCTGACACCTGTGGTTTCAGGGTCAAGCCGCAGTCAAAAATAATACCAGTGTTCACCGCCTGATCAGGAGTAAGCAGCTGAGAGTCACTGAGCCTAAGCACTGAGACTTGGCCAGGCTGCACCCTCATCCCCTTGTGACCAGGTTCCAACACCAGTACCTCCATCTTATCTAGATTCAACCTCAACCAGTTTGCCCGCATCCAGTCCTGGATCTCATCAAGGCAGGTGTTCTTTAATGAGACTGTCTCCTGCTGCTCAGTTGCAAAGGATATATAGAGCTGACTATCATCTGCATAGCAGTGAAAACTCAGCTCATACCACCTTATAATGTCTCCCAATGGTAGCATGTACACTGTGAACAACATGGGGGACAAAATGGAGCCCTGCAGGACCGCATATATTAGGGGCATGGGGGCCAAGGAACAAACCCCTGACACCACCCTCTGTGACCTGCCTATGAGGTAAAATCTAAACAATTTGTGGACTGTACCCACCAGCCCACAACATACCCACAGATGCTCCATCCACAAATCCATGGTCCACAGTGTCAAACGCTGCTGAGAGATCAAAGAGAACAAGAATGGATAGTCTCCCCCAATCCCTCGTGACAGAACATCCTTCAACACCTGAAGAAGGGCAGTCTCAGCACTATGCCTTTTCCAAAATCCTAACTGGAGAGGCTCACAGATGTCGTGGACTGTTAAATAGGTCTCCAGTTGCACAGCCACCACCTCCTCAATCATCTTCCCCACAAAGGGAAGGTTAGAGACTGGTCTGTAGTTTGCCAGACAACCTGGATCTAGTGAAGGTTTTTTAAGAAGGGGTCTTACAACTGCCTCTTTCAGGGGTTCTGGACCCTCCCCCATCAAACTTCATCTATATTTGGAAGGGCCAGGCCGATGGTATCAACACATCCTACCAGGAGGCATGTTGTGCCCAGATCCATACTATAGTAGGTTGGCTACAACTTCCGGATGACCCTCATGACGTTTACTACCGCAACTTGGTCGAAGTTGGACTAGACAGACTGAGTACCTGTAACATCATGCCCTTCACCACAATGCCCTTTGGGAGCACTGACTGGATCTTTGATATGATGGTGGCAACCTTATCAGCAAAAAACAGAGTTAACTCATCGCATGTTGACTGCAAAAAAGCTCCTCAGGATCGAAGACAGGCCAGATTACAAAGCCTGTCCATAGTGCAGAAGGTGCTAAGCTGGTCTGCTTGCTGCCACAGCAATCTCCTTTGACAGGAACTCTGCCTTCTTACAGGAGATTACTGATTGATAGTCCCTATATAAGTTTGTCCACCGCCAAACCGGACCTCTGCCAGTGTCACTCTAACCTTCAACCTCAACTCCTCATCTCCCTGAGAGTCCCATCAAACCAGGGGGATCTCTGGTGTGAAGTGAGGGGTTGAACACAGACAGGTGTGATAGAGACAAGGGCCTCCGCAATCATCGTATTAAAGGTCAGAGCCAAGTCCCTCAGCTACTCGCATGCACTCATTGGACCTGATAGGTCCAGCACCGCCAACAGACTCTGTGGGGTCAAACCCCTTATGAGGCAGTACTGAATCATTTCCATAGGGGAGGGTCTCTTCAGAGGGGGCTCTAACGAGAACCTCATAGCATGGTGGTCCGACCATACAACAGGTTCCACCATCAGGTCAAAGACCTCCATCATCAGCAGGAAGACGAGGTCCTATGAGTGTCCGTGTATAGGGGTAGCGGAGGTAATAACCTGTGTCAGGCCCAATGAACACATTAGTTGGAGGAAATCATGACCAAACTACGATAGTTCATCGTCAACCCAGGCATTGAAGTTACCCAGAATAATCTATCTGGGTGACTTCAAAACCATCTCGATGAGGAAGTCTGTGACTTCCTGGAAAAAAAAAAAAAACAAAATGTAAAAATCTTAGTTTATTGATCGACAAAAATCATTACAATACAAAACGTAATTTAGGTTAAAAAATACACAATAAATAAGCACAGCATATATCAATACATTGTTTGACTCTTAATTATATTAGAGCAGCCTTCTACAGTAGAGGTCATAATTATAAGTGCATAGTGCTTAAGAATTTTGATAAAGTTAGCATATTTTCCTTTCCTCTTACATTAAACAGTTTGCAAATGATCTGGTCTGGAGGACAATTAATTTTTTTAAAGAGCAATTTCCTGCAGAAATTCCTTCCCATCTTCATGTGGTTGGAAGATGAGGAGGATTCTGCAACCTGCACCCACACTACCCTGAACAGCGACACACTCGAAGGACCTCACCTCTCCCAATGGAAGGGCTGTGAAGTTCAGTTGTGACTTAAAATATACTGCCACACCCGGCCCCTACAATCCTTTCTCGGTCCTGGTGATGCAAGCCAAAACAGATGTTGCAACAAGATCAGCTATATTTGCCATCTGGTTTTTAATAGGTCTGGCATTGCACAGCACTGCCTGAGAAGGATAGGTGAATGAGGCTGGTCCAGTCACCTGCCCACCTATTGTGGAGACCTTGGGTATAGGCACCAGGCAAGGTGGACCCCTCTCCTGGGCCCATTTTTCCCCAGGGCATCTCTTGGTCCCCACCATCCCAATCCTGTCCCCTTTTGCAATATTTTCCCCACCAGTCCCTGCAAATCCCCATTTCCTTCCACTCTGAGCTATCCCCGGTGCTCTACAGTGCAAATATATCCCAGATGACAAAGGGGGAGAGCCAAAGCGCCAGAGGTGAGCCACTTAATGGTGAGCCAGTGCTGAATTTACATTCAGTGATGCTAAAATCCAGTGTTCTTGGATAATAGCAGAGAATGACAGAAGGAGCTCTTTCTGATTGGCACTTCAGTACTTCAATGACATGATGCAGCGTTTTTATGTGAAGCACACACTGAGCATGTCTAAATTGTTGGCAAGCCACAGGATCTTCAATAGCCAGTCATTTATGCAGAAGACAGAGAATTTCTGTGCTGTACACATCTTAAAGCATTTACCAACCCTCTCACACAGGGACAGGACCTGTGGCAGCAGTGGCTGCTGAGTGCTCCTCTTTTGTGAAAAAGAATGACATTTTATCAGACAATGTATGACCTAATCAGCACATTATCAATCTAGTTTGCTAATTCTCAGTATAGTTAACTGTAGATTTAGACAGACTAGTGAAATCATGCTAAGGGTGACAGAGTGCTCAGTGCAAACCTACACTGGCAATCATAGGCCCTGCAGGAGGAGCAGGGCATATACAAACAGAAACATAGAAACTGAAGGTAGATAAAGGCTCCTGGGCCCATCAAGTCTGTCCATTTTTTTATCTTCATTTTTGCTGCAGGCTCTGTTTGATCTATGGCGCTGTCTTTTCCCTCTGCCTTAACCCAATGATTCCCTTGTACCTATCCCAGGCCTTTTTGAACCCCACAACTATTTTTGCAACCATTACCTTTGCTGGAAGGCTGTTCAGGGAATCCACCATCCTTTCAGTGAAGAAATACTACCACACATCTCTCCTGAATCTACCCTCCTCAAGTTTCGTATGATGTCCCCTTGTTCTAGAATACCTTTTTCTCTGAAAATTACCCCCCCACCCCCATCTGTACCTTGTTAACTTCTGTGAGGTATTTAAAGTTCTCCTCCATATCACCTCCTCCCACCTCTCTTCCAGTGAGTTCACCCATATGGGTGCGACATTAATATTGACAATGGCAATTTCAGCTCCCGCATTCTGCAGTTGACAAAAAGCATGACAGGGTACCTGTGTGGCCAACAATATGGGCAGTATGCAGCCAGTAGAAAACTGAAATAGCACAGAACCAACTCTGTAGAGATCCCAACATATTCCAGAATATCACACACAGCAAGACACAGATAACCTTGCCCCCTTGAACCACACCCAAATTAATATAACCAACTCTGCCTCGCAGCAGTGTTGACAAGAATGACTGATTTTAACAGGTTGCACACAGTAACAGGCAGGAAAAAAGCACCGGAGGCTGAGATGCTGAAAATGCGGTGTTTACTAAGGGTAGGCAACAAGTAACACAAAGTGAATTAATCCAGAGAAGGCTAGCAGTGCAACATCAGAATTGAAAGCATGCAGATGAACTATCTCATAAGGAAAATAAACCACACAGTCCAGTACCATAACAGCTCTAATGTCCACACCCAGTAAGTAAACAGCCAAACCATGCCAGTTCCATTGCCTGCTGCAACCCAAAACACCTGTGGCACCATGACCACTGCCTCACAAACATCACACTAACATCAACAAGTAGACAGGCACCCACTACCACTTGAGAGTGCCCTAGTAAGAAGGCACCAAAATATCTAATCTCCTGCCAAATGCCCAAAACACTCATCTCAATAAAGAACAGGTCGTAACAATACCATATGGCAAACCACTGTTGCTGTAATACCTGTGGCAATATTAAGTCACCATCCTAATGGTATACCATTCCAGGCTGTACATATTGAACTCCTTTTGCCTCTTCTCATAGGGCTTTTGATGCAGACCCTGCACCATTTTGACAGCCCTCTTCTGGACAATGTCTGGCAATGTCTTTTCTGAGATGTGTTCTCCAAAACTGGACACAATAGTCAAAGTGGGATCTTAACAGCAATCTATATAGGGGTATCATCACCTCCCTCTTCCTGCTTTTGAGATCCCTACATATGCACCCTTGCATTGCACTAGCCCTCACAACTGCCTTGTAACACTGCCTCTTTCCTGCTTAGTCATTAGCAGTATCACTCCCCACCATTCTGTACTCTGCTTCCAGTTTTCTATAGCCTAAGTGCATTATTTTGGACTTGTTTACATTAAAACCCAGCTGCCATACCCGTGACCTCTCCTCCAGTTTTTTCAGATACCTGTCCATCCTTATCACTCCTCCGCCCCCACCCCGATTGCTCACTCTGTTGCAGATCTGGGTGTCATCCACAAAAAGACAGACCTTTCCTTCCAGATCTTCTGCTATGTCACTTAAAAGAATGATAAAGAGGACCAGTCCCAGCTCTGACCTCTGAGGTACCCCACTGGTCACCCTCCATTCTTTGAAGTAAACTATGTTTACCAGTACCCTCTATCTCTTATCCCCTAAGCAGTTTCTTACCGAAGTTACCACTTTTTTTCCCCACCAACAAGTTACTCAACTCATTTAACAGTCTCCTGTGTGGAAAAGTGTTTTACAGTTCAACCAAGAACACAGAGTCAGGGCAACTCATGACAAAGTAATTTTTTAAATGCACTTTACCCTGGGGTAGAACATTACCAGAGAAACACATTTACTCACAAAGTGAATGTTAGGGTCAGCAACGAAAAACAACAGACTTAAGGTCAACGTTGAAAAAGTGTAAACCTTTTTATTAACCTTTGAAAACACAGGTTAATACAAAGCAAATGAGGCTTACCACCATAATGGATGAGGTCACACATGCACACATCAACAATAGATATGTTTGTAGATGCGGTAGCAAAGCTGCAGAACAGATAACCACAGAAGAGTTTTAGCAGCTAGGACAGCTCCACTGGATAGCGAGCACAAACTAGGCATAATACTATAAAACTTGTTTGAGGTAAATCCATGGCATGCTACACATTAAAGTGCCAAGTGTGAAAAGTGCAATGGTTGAAACAGACTACTCGCTTACGTATCGACTTTAGTCATCATCAGAGAGTAAGCAATGTTTCCCCAGGCATAGATTTAAAGGCTACACCTTAAAGTGACCGTAATAGTGAAAGTGCCATAGACGGTGTATACAGTTATTAAAAATGAAAATCCCCTAAGAAATCTTTTTGTAATTTTTGCAGAGTTTATAGTAAAACCATAATAGATACATAGATACATAGACAGTGTCGGCAGATAAGGGCCTATGGCCCACCCAGTCTGCCCATTTGAGCTTGTAAGTTCAGTTTATGTTTTCCTAGAAGTCTGTTGCCCCTTACCCCTGACCTCTAGAATTCCTTTATGTCTATCCCATGCATTCTTAAATCCCGTGATTGTTTCAGCCCCACCACTTCCTCTGGCAGGGTGTTCCACTTATCCACCACCCGTTCTGTGAAGAAATTATTCCTCATGTTTCCTCTGAATCGCCTCCAACTTCATCCCATGCCCTCTAGTCCTGGAACATCTTTTTGCTTAAAAATAGATTATTCCTGCACCCTGTTCCTCCCTGTAAGATACTTGTATGTCTCTATCATATCCCCTCTCTCCCTCCTCTCCTCCAGGGAGTACATGTTCAGTTCCTTCAACCTGTCTTCATAGGACTTGTGATGCAATCCATGCACCATCTTTGCTGCCCTCCTCTGAATCTTCTCTACCCTGTCTATGTCCTTACGTAGGTATGGTCTCCAGAAATGTACACTGTACTCCAGGTAGGGCCTCACTAGTGTCTTGTATAGCGGAATTATGACCTCCCTTTTCCTGCTGGTGATGCCCCTGCCTATACATCCCAGCATCCCATTTGCTTTATCTGCTGCCTTGTCACACTGTTTCCCTACCTTGAGGTCATCAGAGATGATAACCCCAAGATCCCTTTCCTGCTTGGTGCATGCTATATCCTCACCCCCCAACTGATATATTGTGCCAGGGTTTTTGTGCCCCATATGCATTACCTTGCACTTCTTTGCATTTAATTTCAACTGCCAAACCCCTGACCATTCTTCAAGTTTCTGCAGGTCCCTTCTCATTCTATTTACACCCTCTGGTGTGTCTACTCTGTTACAGAGCTTTGTGGCATCAGCGAACAGTGAAATTCTGCCTTCTAGGTCCTGCGCAATGTCACTGATGAAGATGTTGAATAGGACCGGTCCCAGCACTGATCCGTGTGGTACCCCACTGGTCACTCTTCCCTCTGTGGAGTGACAGCCATTTACCACCACCCTCTGTGTCCTGCCACCCAGCCAGTTACCTACCCACCACACTACTGTCCTACCCACACCCATATTCCCCAGTTTGTGTAATAGTCTTCTATGTGGCACAGTGTCAAAGGCCTTGCTGAAGTCCAGATAGGTCATGTCCACTGCCCTCCCCCTGATCTACCTCCCTAGTCACCCAGTCAAAAAATTCAATGAGGTTGGTCTGACTTGACCTCCTCCTGGTGAAACCATGCTGCCTTGGGTCCTGTAGTCCATTGACAACCAGATGTTCCACCAATCTCTCCTTCAGTAGTGCATCCATGATCTTCCCCACTACTGAGGTAAGGCTGACTGGTCTGTAGTTCCCTGCTTCCTCTTTGTTCCCACTTTTGTATAAGGGGACTACATCTGCTGTCCTCCAGTCTTTGGGTACCTCCCCTGTTTCCAGTGATCGGCTAAACAGGATAGCCAGAGGTTCAGCCACCACCTCTCTTAGTTCTTTAAGGACCCTGGGGTGCACCCCATCTGGCCCCATTGCTTTATCAACTCTTATTACTTCCAGTTCCTTCAGGACCCTTTCTCGTGTAAAGGGACTTGTGTCCATTTCTGCACCATTCTCATCCCTTGTACTCCCTTCAGACCCATTACCCTCCTCTTCCTCAGTAAAGACTGAGCAGAAATACCTGTTCAATATGTCAGCTTTACTGTTATCATCCTCCACATGGCCCCCATCCTCCCCCTTCAGTCTCACTATCCCTCCCTTTGTCTTTCTTTTTTCACTTATGTACCTGTAAAAGGTTTTGTCCCCTCCACCCACTGATTTTGCAATGTGTTCTTCTGTCTGAGCTTTGGCTTCCTTACTGACCTCCCTGCCTCCCTTTGCTTCTCCTGGTACTTCTCCTTATCCCCTTCTGCCTGTGTCTTTTGTATTGCCTGAATGCAATCTTTTGGCTTTCACTTTGCTACCTCTTTGGAAAACTATAATGGTCTCCTCTTCCTTTTCCTCTTGCTAACCTGCTTAATGCATAATTCTGTTGTTCTTGTAATCCCCATTTTAAATATTGTCCACTATTCCTCAACCCCTGATTCCTGTCCCATTCCCCTTAATGCCTCTTTCAAGTGTCTCCCCATTTTCCCAAATTCTGTTCCCCTAAAATCCAGGATACTTGTTTTTGTGTGGTTTGGTTCTGCTCTTTCTGTGATTTCAAACCACAGTGACTGGTGGTCACTGTTCCCCAGGTGCTCCCCCACTGTTACCCCCATCACACTGTCCCTGTTTGTGAGCACAAGGTCCAGTATTGCCTTCTGTCGAGTTGGTTCCATGACCAGTTGCTTGAGGAAGGCACCCTGAAGGGAGTCCAGGATAAATCTGCTCCTAGTTGATGCTCCAGTCCACGTCTGGAATATTGAAGTCTCCAACCAGTACTACCTCACCCTTGTCTGCCATCCTTTGGATGGCTAGCATCAGCTACCTATCTGTTTCTTCCTCCTGGGCTGGTGGTCTATAGACCACACCTGTGCGGATGGCTGTCCCCATTTTCCTTTCCAGCTTAACCCACAGTATCTCTCCCCCCATTTTGTTCCTCCTGGATCTCTGTGGCCCTTATGTCATTTTTCACATACAGTGCCACTCCTCCTCCCTTCCTGCCTGCTCTGTCTCTTCTGAATATGTTGTAGCCAGGTATGGCCATCTCCCAGTCATGGTTATCATTACACTAGGTTTCAGTGATGGCCACAATGTCCAGGTCTGACTGCACCATGACAGCCTCTAGATCTTCCATCTTGTTGCTAAGGCTCCTGGCATTTGCACACATGGCTTTCCATGATTTGACCTCCTTAGACTGTTTCGCTGTTCTACTCCAGCCCCTTCCTTGCTTGTCCTTTATCCCTGGTTCTCCTTGCTGTCTGCCCTTCTGCTGAATTTTGCCCCTTTTCTGCTTATCCACCTCTTGGGCACTAATCTCCATCTTTTTGCACACTGCTTTGCAGAGATAGCCACTCCTCTGGTTCACTGGTTCCACTGCTAGCTGTGGGGGGTGAGTAAGTAGGTACCCTCCTTGCTGGCCTGCCACCCCCCTTTACTAGTTTAAATGCTTGTCAATGTAGCATTTAAACTTATCATTGAGTGCTTGGATCCCCCTCCAGGATGGATGCAGGCCATCAAGCATGAACAAACCTCCATCCCTCCAGGTGGGTCCCCAGTCACCAATGAATCCAAACCCTTCCTCACAGCACCAGTTCTTCAACCATGAGTTAAAGTTCCTGGTGCATGCACTCCTATGCTCTCCCTTGCCTCTCTCAGGTAGTACTTCTGAGAAAGTGACAGAAGTAGCTACTTGCTTGAGACCTCTCCCCAATTTCCTAAACTCTTCCTGAACTTCTCTAGCTCCCATTTGCCAGGTCATTAGTACCTAGGTGGATAATGACATCCAGCTCACCCTCCCATCTTGCCTTCCCAGTGATCCCCAGGATCTTCCTTCCATCCCTCCATGCCGTGGCACCTGGTAGGCACCTCACCTCCCTGTCTTCCCCCTCCTGTGTTCCTAGCTGGATCCCTCTTATGATGGAGTCCCCCACCAGGATTTGCTTCCTCCTCCTCTGGGATCCACTGCTTTCCCCTCTGAGGTCACCTCCTTGGCTAACCTCCACATCCTTTCCTTCCACTTCTCTGGGTACCTCTGTTTGGTTGTCCTCGTTTGCCAGTGTAGCATATGAGTTCTTGAGTGGATTAGGATCTGGGATGTGCCTCTGCCTGACCACTCTAACCCTCCCTGAGCCCACTGTCATCCAAGTGCTCCTCGTTCTCGGCATCCTTTGAGGCAGTTGCATTGGACTGGGTGGTCTCTGAGTAGGGGTGATGGTACTCCTGACCCAGTTTACTTCCACTCTGAGTCTGACTACCTCATCCCTCAGTCCAGAGAGATGCATGCAGATAGGGCAGCACCTCAGTGTCCAGAAGGTCTGCCTGAATATGGCTGCCCCACAGCCACTGCATTGCACTACTCCCCACATTATACTGCAATTATACTGCTATTCCACTACTTGTCTGCTACTGAAGCTCTCCTAGTTACCTTTTTATTAATTTACTGTCCTAAAAATCCTGCCACTGATCCTCAGACAATTTTCTTTAAAAAAAAAAAAAAAAAAAGAAAAGAAACCAATAAATAAATAAATGAGTCAAAACACTTGTCGTGCTGAGGGTGGGCTTCTTCCTCCTTATGCCCCTCCTACTTTACACCCCTTACTGTACCCTGTGTTTAGTTCCTGTCAGTCAGATTTAACAGGGCACATAATTAAGAGTTGGGGGAAGGGAAGGGAAGGAAGGGGGGTGAAAATTTGCAGCAATTAAAGACAGCACAGAATTACACCACCACTACGTTTTAAATTTTCAACATAATGCAAACAATTTAACATGTAAAAGTACAAAATTGCAAAAAGACCAACCACATAATTACCTATATATAGGGAGATGCAAAAACAGATCCTAATAGCATTGATAGACAATTCAAAAGACAGAAAATCACAGAATGGCAATTCAAAGATTACCAAGAAACAAAAAATTAGAAAATAGTCCCAGAGGTACATTGTGGATTGCAAGTATGACATCAGAATTGAAAGCATGCAGAGCAGCTATCTCATAAGGAAAGCAAACCACGTAGTCCAGTACCATAGCAGCCTGAATGTCCACACCAGTTAAGTAAACAGCCAAACCACATCGGTTCCATTGCCTGTCGCAACTCAAAACACCTGCAGCACCATGACTACAGCAACAGAAACAGCATACTAACATCCGCAAGCAGACACACACCGAATAACACTCAAGATCACCCTAGTAGGAAGGTGCCACAATATCTTACCTCCTGCCAAACACCCAAAATACTCAGCACAACAAAGCACAGGTAGTAACAATACCATATGGCAACCCACTGTCCCTGGAATGTCTGCAGCAGCACTATTAAGTCACCATCCTAAGATTATACCCTTCCATTGTGTACATATTGAACTCTTTTTCCTCTTCTCATAGGGTTGGTAGCCCTGTTCTGGACTGCCTCCACTCTGTCAGTATCTTTTCTGAGATGTAGTCTCCAGAATTGGACACAGTACTCAAAGTGGGGTCTTACCAGCGATCTATATAGGGGTATCACCACCTCCCTCTTCCTGCTGGTGAGACCCATACATATGCACCTTTGCATTGCACTGGCCCTCACACAGCTGCCTTGTAACACTGCCTGGCCACTGTTAGGTCATCCAGTATGATTATCCGCCAGTCTCTTTCCTGCTTGGTCATTGTCAGTATCACTCCCACCATTCTATACTCTGCTCCCAGTTTTCTATAGTCCAAGTGCTTTATTTTGAACTTGTTTCCATTAAAACCCAGCTGCCATATCCTTGACCACTCTTTCAGTTTTTTCAGATACCTGCCCATCCTTTTCATCCTCTCCCTCAGAGTTCTCACCTTGTTGAAGATCTGAGTGTCATCCACAAAGAGGCAGACCTTCCCTTCCAGGTCTTCTGCTATGTCACTTAAAATGATGTTAAAGAGAACCGGTCCTAGCTCTGACCCATGAGGTACTCCAGTGGTCACCCTCCCTTCCTCAAAGTAAGCTACATTTACCACTACCTTCTATCTTCTATCCCCTAAGCAGTTTTTTACCCAGGTTCACCTTTTTGTCCACCAACAAGTTACCCAACTCACCTACCAGTCTCCTATGTGGAAAAGTGTTGAAAGGCCTGCTGAAATCCAGGTAGATCACATCCATCGTTCCTACTTTATCTAGCTCCTTGGTCATCCAGTCAAAGAAATCTATCAGATTTTTTTGGAATGACCTTCCCACTGTGAATCCATGTTGTCTTAGATCCTATAACCCACTGGATTCCAGATATTTCACAATCCTTGCTTCAGTAGTTTTTCCATTAACTTCACCACTGAGGTCAAGTTGACAGGCCTATAATTACCCACCTCTTCCTTGCTCCCACTTTTATGAAGTGAGACTACATCTGCCCTTCTCCAGTCCTCTGGAACCCCTCCTGTCTCCAGTGATCTGTTAAATAGGTTTGTTGGAGGTGCAGCTAGTACCTCCCTGAGCTCGATCAGCACTCTTTGATGCACCCCATTGGGCCCCATAGCTTTGTCCACTTTCAGGTAATGAGTGCTTTCCTGACTCTCCCACAGAAAAATGGCTAGTGTCCATTTCCCTCCCCTCAAAGCTCTTGGTGTCTTTCCATGGTCTGTCCCGTTCCCCTTCTACTGTAAACACTGAGTAGAAGCATTTACTTAGGATGTCTGCTTTTTCTTGAGCCCTCTCCGTGCAGTCTTCCTCCTTAATCATACAATCCCACCGTTTGTCTTCCTTTTTTCACTAACATACCTAAAATACCTTGTTCCCTTTGATACTGCCTATTCTTTCTTCCATTTGTGCATTTGCTCTCCTTACTGCTTTCCCTGGGGTTTTACTATCCTGCAGCGACATCCCTGATAGTGACACCCCCACAGCGCCACAAGCATGCTGACATCACCCACACTGATACATCCTGAAACTGACCAGTAGCACAGTGACAGCAATGTGGGGGGCTGCACCTCCCATACCCTCCCATGCAAGGGACCGTGCCCCCCAAACCCCTTACTTTAGAATGCTAACTCCGCATCACACAGACAGTGGAGTTAGGTGCCTACCCCCATTGCTGCACAGTCCATCGCCATGGAAACCCCATCACCGCAATGTCCATCACTGTCGGAGTTTTGCTGTGTGAGTCTCGCTGTGGAGGTGTCACTGTACCATCTGCATACTGTTCCAGGCTCCCTCTGTTTTTCCTGGTATATTTCCATATCTTCCCCTCTCTGGGTCTTCTTATACCTTTCAAATGCCACTTTTTTAGCTTTTACCTTTTATGCATCCTCCTTTGAGAACCATACTGGTCTCCTCTTCCTTTTGCTTTTGTTTAACTGCCTGATGTATATGTTTGTTGCTTTTACTAGGCCTTCTTTTAGTTTGGCCACTATTCTTCCACCCTTCCAATTCAAATCCCCCAGCCAGGTAATTCTTGAGGCATTCACCCATTTCTATAAAATCAGCCCTTCTGAAGTCCAGGACTCTTGCCATTGTGTTATTGAATTCCGAAACTGTTTTCATGCTGAACCACACTGTACGATCATCACTGGTCCATAGATGGCTTCCCACCTTGATGTTTGTAATACTGTCCCTGTTAGTAAGTACCAGGTCAAATAATGCCACATTGCACATGGATTTACTAACTAGTTGCCTTAGGAATGCCACCCACAGGGAGTCCAGGATGTTCCTGCTTCAGTCTGAAGATGTACCTGGGAGGCTGTAATCTACAGCCAGCATATTGAAGTCCCCCACAGCAACACTTGCCCTTTTTAGCCCTTCTGTCTATTGGTTCTAACATTTCCTTAACTAAGTTCTCCTCCTGTGCCAGAGACCTGTGGATAATGCCTGTCTGAATAGTGGTTCTATTTCTTGATTCAAGAGTGACCCACAGCACATCTTCTCCCCTGAATTCCCTGAATTTCAGTTATTTTTATGCTTTGTACCACATCCTCTCCATTTCTTCCTACCCTGTCCTTTCTGAACATCATGTACCTGATATGAGCACATCCCATTAATGGTTATCAGTGCACCATGACTCTGTGATGGCCACAGCACCCAGGTCAGCCTCCACTATCATATACTCTAGGTCTGAAATCTTATTCCCCAGATATCTAGCATTAGAACATGTGGCCTTCAGATTTTGTTAGCTCTTTGCTTGTCACTTTCCCTTTTTATGGCTGCAGTAGGCATAGCCCTGCAGACCTTTTGCTTTGAGAAAAGGACTCCCTGCATAAATTACCTAGTAGGAGTGGGAATAACCCACCCAGGAGTTGATTAGAATAACCAGACCACCCCCACACCTTATTAGGTGCTGCTCACCAGCATATAGCCCTACACTGTCACGCCCTACCTCACCTGTGTCTTTCACTATCAATGATTTCTTAGTATTTTTAATTCCAAGATGATGTATTGCCTCCACCTGAAGCTTTGTTTATCTTTTCAAAGAAGGCTGGCTGCCATCCTGTTTCTGTATAACAGGCATCAAAAATGAAATGTGCACTGTCAGTATTGTTAGAAGATGCTTATGTTCCTTTAGTTATATCTGCATGTGGCACTGATCTTTCCTCAAAAATACAATCATGAAAGAAATCAGAGCCACAGGGTATGTCGAGGCTGAAACCCTAGTAACAAAAATGAGATATGGATATTTTTAAGTGATGCTAGGATAGGATAAACAAGTGTAATGTAATCACTTAATTTGTTAAATACTACTTTGTTACTTGAGCTCTGAATCTCCTTTTTGCTAGAACGCTGGCATCCGAGTGCAGTACTGGGGAGTTCTGTACTGCTGAGGTGTGCCGTCCTTCAGATGAGATGTTAAACTGAGGTCCCTTCTACCCATCCTGGTGTTGTCCTGGTGGGTGACCAGGTGGAAGTAAACAAACCCAGGGCACTCTTTGCAAAGAGTAGGGGACATTTCCGGTGTCCTGGCCAACATTCCCTTTCCTTTTCCCATAAAACCAGTTCATACAATTGTTCAGGCTGTGTGTGGGTGTTGATGTGTGATATGGCCACCACTACACATTCAGTCACTTCACTACCAGTCTAGCATTGCTTGTAAAGTGCTTTGGGATACAATGTATATGAACGCGCTATATAAATGCTGATTCTTCATCATCCTCTTCTTCTTCTTCTAGAAGTGTATTAGCCCTGTATTACTGTGTAGCACTGATTTCATTCTTAGTTATATTTTTGTGGAAACGTGTGTTAGATGCAGAAATAAGTGAAAAGCAGTATCTATATTAACATTACACATTTCTGTTTAGATGCTGGTGATGGTATGGATAGAGATGTGTGAATGGACCTCTTTGATGCGGTACAGAGGCTTGCCACAATGTAACACTATAATTGAAAGCCAGTCTGTTAGTCTGACACAGGTGATGTGGAAGGCATTTTTACTGTACTGGAACTGGAGTATGTGTATTATAGCTTTATGTTTCATATTTAGAGTATACACCACAGACAAAATGACGCTTGTGTTAGGTGAGAGGGTAGGGACAGAGTATGGACAGTGGTGGGGAAGGGGTAGAATGGCATGGACAATGGGGGGGTAGCAGTGAGTCCACTTGGTGTATAAATCTGAAATTCCAGGCTACACCCCTGCCAAAGAAAACCTCCCTCTCCCTCCCACTGCTGCTGCCTGCCCCGCTCCTGAACAGTACAGTTGTCATTGTTCACATCCTCCCTAAAATGTTTTTTAACACCTGTGAAGCAGAATGGCACAGTGTCTATGCTAAATCACATTTTGGCATGAGTGAATGAAATGAAAGTGGCACTCTTCATGAGGTGTGGTCCCAAAAAAGCCATCTTAAAAATTTGGTGAAGCAACTCCAAAAAATGGCTGAGTTATACCTGGTTATTCAAAACTGTCTATGCACATGTGTAACTTTGGTCATTTTCAATATTTTCATTCCAGATTTTCAGTATAGCCGTTTTATCACAGCACCTCATGAACAGTACAGCTGTCATTTTCCACATCCTACCCATAATGTGTTTTCACACCTGCAGCCTTTCATAAAGTATTGGCTAAAATGATGTACAGTACAACCTCGATTATCCAAACTCACTGGGGGAAGTAAGATTAGTTTGGATAATCGAAGGGTCCATAAAATCGAGGGTCCCTATCACCATGGTCCTATTAGCTTGGGGGACATGGTACAAGTTTAGATAATCCTGAGGTTCAGATAATGGGGGGGTCAGATAACTGAGGTTATACTTTATATGCAGGGAATTGCATTATTCAGATAGGGTTCTGGATAAAGTTCTTATGAACAACCCAGTTTTGCAGTATGAGACACAGGGATGTCCTTTAGTTGGTTGCTTTATTTTCTTTCCTGTTACATTAAAAGTCTCTCCAAAATAATGCTACACTAAAAATAAAATCCACTATGAATACAAATTTAAGGTTTGTCCATGACTTGTGTCACTAGGTAGTACTATAAGCTAAGAATCTCAGGCATTGACAAATGTACTTGGATAAATTGGTTTAGTAACTCTAGGCACTGCCCAGCAACTTTTAAATCTCATCTCTCAGTTCTGATGGAACAGAGGTGCTTACCACAGACCCTATTTGGTCTCAGGCTTTATTTCCTTGTTTTTACTTCTACGGTTCCCCTATACTGGGTCCAATTGGAGTCTATTCCATGCATCCACAACACTTTCTGTGAAGAAATACTTCCTCAAGGTACCCCTTAGTCTACCCCCTTACAATCTCATGTCATGCCTCCTCATTCCTAGACATCTCCTTTTCTGAAAATGCTACCCTGCAGTACCCTACTTATGCCTTTTAGATATTTGAAGGCTTCTATCATATCAACCCTGTCTCTTCTCTTCTCTTCTCTTCTCCAGGGTATATATATTGAGGTCTCCCAGTCTCCCCTCATTTGACTTTTGGTGCGGCCCTGCATCATCTTTGTTGCCCTTCTTTACTGCCTCCACTTTGTCTACATCCTTACAGAGATGTGACCTCAAGAACTGGACACCATATTCCAAATGAGGCCTCACTGATTATCTGCACTGTTGCATCACCACCTCCTTCCTTCTGCTAGTGATAACTCTCCCTATGCACCCCAGCATCCCACTGGCTCTCCCCACAGCCTTAGTTCATTGTTTAGCCACCTTTATGTCGCCCAACATGATTACCCTAAATCTCTTTCCTGCTTGGTGGCTGTCAGTTCCCTCTCCCTTCCTGTAATCTTTCCCTGGGTGCCTGCACCCCAAAGGCATGATTTTATACTTTTTTGCATTAAATCTCAGCTGTCACACTTTGGACCATTCCTCAATTGTACCTAGTTGCCTCCTCATTTTTTTCACCCTCCCAAAGAGTCCATCCATTTGCAGATCTTAGTGTCATTCACAAAGAGGCACACTTCCCTTCCAGCCCCTCCGCAGTTTCACTTATGAAGACATTACACAGGACTGGGCCCAGGACTGATCCCTGTGGCACCCTGCTGGTCACCCTTTTTTCCTTAGATTGAGCACCATTTACCATGACTCTCTTCTATCATTCAACCAGTTCGTAACCCAGTTTATCACCTTGTGACCCACTCCCAGGTTGCCCAGCTTGTTCACAACTCTTGCATGTGAAATGGTATTGTATTTTTATTTATTTATTTATTATATTTATTGAGTTCTTGGATAACACCTGTGAGCAGATACTCTTTTGTAGGTTTCAAGTCAGTTGAACAGAAAATAGCAGAGAACAATAATTTATACATTTACAGAGATGGTACAGTAAGTTACAGAAAGGTTCACGCAAGTAGACACTGCTGAGGCATTGTAAAACCTATGCCTGCATCCGTGAGTTCGAACACCCTGGAGAGGATAGACAGAGAGAAGGTGACAGACAAAGGTGACATAGTGGAGGAATTTAGGGAGAGAGGCGGGAGGGAGGGGTGTGCCATAAGATGGGGGAGTAGGAAGGGGTGGGGTGGGGTTCAGTGAAGTGCTGAGGTTGGGAAATGCCCCCTCGGTCAAGAGGTGCATCTAAGTGCAGCAGGTGATTCCTATGGGAGGGGGGTAAGTGGATGCTGTCACAGGTGTCCTTGATAATAAGGTGCTGACAAAGAATTCACTTGTATGCACCAAAAGTTAGATGAAGCAGTCACAGTTGTCCTCGGCAATGAGGTGCTGATGTAGCTTAAGCTTGAAGGCACCAATAGTTGCTACTTTGGAGATTGCAGCTGGTAGAGCATTGATCCAGTGGGGTGCATGGTAGGAGAATGCACATTGTGCCAAAGCAGTGCGACATCTAGGTTTCCCTAATGAGTTGACTGTTGGAGGTTCTGGTCAGCCTAGCACTCACATGTCATGTGAGCAGGTTCTGAACTCCTGGTGGCAGCGGATTTAGTGAGGCTTTTTTGGCAAGTAGGCAGGTTAGGTATTTAATTCTGTTCTTCAGTTGGAGCCAACCTGCCCAAGCATAGAGTTCACAGTTGTACGTGAGGAGGCGGCAGGCCTTATTTAGTGCCAAAGAGATGTGGCAGAGGGCAGTGTCCATTGCCGACCCATATATGGCAAGGCCATAATTGATGAGGGATACAATTGAACTATTGATGGGCAGATTCAGGCTTCATTTGTTAGACTATGTTTGTGTCGGTAGAGTATCCCAGTTCTGGAATTGTTGGCCTTTGCGGTATTGTCTATGTGCTGGGTATAGAACAGGGTGGAGTCAATTGTGATACCCAGGTACTTAAAGTACTGTATGAGATCCAGTGTGTCACCACTGTCATTCTTGACAGACATGGGGAAGGCCTTATGCTTACTAAGGGAGCTGGAGTAGATCACGGTCTTTGTTTTTTTATAGTTGAGTACTAGTCTGTGTTCATTAAACCAAGCTCCGGCAGAGGAGAAACCAAGTTGGAGGTCCACTTGTAGATGTTTGGGGTGAGGATTGCTGGTGAAAATGACCACATCATCAGCATAAAGGAGCATACAACTGGGGTAGGAGCCTGAGAGTTTGTTTAGGAAAATGCTGAACATTAGTGGCCCCAGGACTGACCCTTGTGGGACACCTGAGTGGACCGGCCTGCTATCGGAGATGATGTCTTCAATCTTGGCCCACTGTGAGAGACTGCAGAGATAGCTGTTGAACCATTGAAATGTATCTGGAGAGAATCTGGTGCTGGTCAGCTGCTCAAGGATGAGTGTATGATGCACCATATCAAATGCTTTTGATAGGTCGATAAATGCAGCCCCCACCAGCTGGCCCTGGTCTAAAGTTTGTTGGATGAAGCCCATAAATTCCAGCAAAGCCATGATGGTGCTGTGCCACACCAGAAACCCATGCTGCTCTGGGCAAAGGAGTTGATGCAGGCTCAGGTACTCCTCAAGCTGATCTGCCACAATCCATTCAAGCACTTTGGAAAGTGGCATGTGTATGGAAATCAGTCTGTAGTTGTTGTGCAATGCCTGGTCCCCACTTTTGTGGATTGGGGTTACAGTCACAGATTTCCATCACTGGGGGAATTGTGAGAGGCAGAGGAACAGGTTAATCATTGAAGTCAAAGGGCGCAGGACTTCTTCGAGGGTCAGGGAAACAAATTTAAGGTCCAGAGTGTCCCTGCTCTGCCTTGGGTTTCCCAGTACCTTCTCTGGGTATTTTCTGGCCTCTGTTTTGGAAACTTCTTTAAAGTAAAATAACGGACAGTTTGCTGGTTGAAGTTAGTCTGCCATCAGGATCTTTCCGGGTGAAGGGGTTGAAGTAGTCTGCTATGAGCATTCCACTTAGGTTTGTGAATGCATTCTTCAGCGAGTTTGCAATGTGAAGAGGGTCCAAGGAAGATACGTCTTTGACCATGAGCATAGTTGGAGCGGTTTTTGGGGTCCTTACCAGTTATGTCATTGAGGCTGGCTCAGAAAGACTTGCTGCTGTTTCAGGAGCTAGAAAGGGCTTCTTTATAGTACAAGCTTTTGGCAAGTCAGATAGCCTTCGTACACTCATTTCTAGCTTTTTTATACTGTTGGACGTTGACAGGTGTGCCATGTGCTCGTTCCTTTTGCCACAGGTGGTTTCTAGCACTAAGCTGAAGTAGGATGTCTGGAGTAATCTTAGGGTTGCAGGATTCATTTATTTTTCTTGTTTTCATGGAGGTGTATTTATTACAAGTGGTATTGAATTTCATAATTAAGAGTTTGAGGGTATCATCCATGTCCTTGGCTCCATAGAGGTCAGACCTATCAAGGCATTGCAGGTCTGCTTTCAGTTGAGGCAGGTGCCCTTTAAGAAGCACATGGTTGGATATAGTTCTGGGTGGGTGCTTGCAGTAGTTGTTGTTCCAGGTGCATATAATGGGGGAGTGATCACTTAGGGAATTGGTGAGGATGGTGGAGTTGGAGATATGTGCAGGTCGGTTGGAAAGAATTCAGTCCAGAAGACTGCTGGTACCCATTTTGCAATTGACTTTTGTTGGTGTCTTGACTATTTGGGAGAAGTGAATGGCAGTCAAAGTGTCCTTGACAGTGGCAGCAGCAGGGGAGAGCCAGTTGATGCTGAAGCTCCCTAGTAGCACAATTTCAGAGTTTAGGATCAGGATACTGATAAAGTCCATCAGGTCGCCGGTTCCTGCTGCTGTTGTTTTGGGTGGGACGTAGACTGTGAGTATCATAAGTACCTTGTTGTGAGCTCCCAGCAGAAGTCTGATTGGCAGAATTTGCAGGTTGACACTGTGGCTGGGAAGGGGTAGAACAAGTCCCTGGAGAGAATCCTTGATATAGACTACACAGCCACCACCTCTTTTCAAGAGCTGGTCTTGCCTGAAACGGCATACCCAGGCAGTGTTATGGCCGCATCTGGTATCTTGGGTGTTAGCCATGTTTCCACCACTGAGAGGATGTCGGGACTATGCCGAGTAACCCACACTCTCCAGTTGTCCAATTTGGCAAGTAGGCTGCAGATATTTAAAGTGGACAGTGTGAGCCCTGATGATTTTTGTGGCAGCATGTTCTGATTATAAGGAGGGCCTGGGTTTGGGTATATATTGCCCAAAAGTAGTAGTAGCAGCAGGTGAGTAATGTGGTCCAGTAAGAGTTTATAATTTCTTGACTGTTTCTTTTTGCTGGATGCAAGTACTTTAGTGGTGCTAAAGTGGGCAACAAATCCAGTGATGAGTGGTGCAAAGGAGGGATCTTTTAGGTGATAGTGCTGTAACCTGGTCCTGGGATGCACATGCTGAGTAAGCTTTTGGACCCCTGGTAGGTGGAGGTGATTGAGAAATACACATTAAGGACTGTCTCCTGGTGGTTTAGATGGGAGGAAGGAGGCAACCTGGTGCACGGAGGTCCCATTGGGGATAACAGAGTGAGTATGATGATGCATAATAGGGTCCCAGATGTCCTAATCGACATTGTGATGCCCAAGCCTCAGGAGTGAAGTACTACCCCTTTGAGAGAGAGAGAGAGAGAGAGAGAGAGAAACATGAGAGAAGTAGGGGTGGGTCACTGGGAGAAAGAAAGTGTATTTAATAAAGGAAGGTGGTGGGGAAAGAGATGGGCCAAATATCACCCAGAGAAAGAGCTGCACAGAGAAAGAGCTGCAGTGATCCCAGCTCTTCACCCTGCTTAAGGACTTTACCCAAGTTAATGAAATAAAAATAGGGACAGTCTGAGGGCACTGTTCAGTTGGAGAGATAGTCTGTTAAGCTGGCTCCGGGTCCAGTAAGCAACTTCAGTTTCAAATTGCACTGTACCTTAGGCAGTGGGGAGCAGGGAGGCAGCTGATGCCTGGCGGGATGTGGAGGTGTTGACCCATTCAGGGTGCAAGGATCCCCACAAATAAGGAGAAACACAGGTGAATTAGTAGTGGGCAGATGGGGAGGGCACTTAGAGGATTAACAATCACCACAAAAGAACAGGGGTGGATGTAGTTCGAGAAAGGAAACAGAGAAGACTCAAAGGATTAGCCAGGAGGGAAAAGAAAGCTGGGAAGGGGCTCAGGAAAGAAAGAAAAAAGTTAAAAGAGAAAAAACAGATGGGTGTTGTAGAATGGGAGCAGGTAGCTGTTACGGGGTGTCAGACCCCAGTTCAGCAGGGGCAAACAGACCAGAAAAAACACAGAAGTACAGTTAAATTACACTCTAAGTTGCAGTGAACACTCTAAAAATCAAAAATCAACCAGAGATAGCACTGCATGGAGATCCTAGATCTTCACCCTGCTTAAGGACTTCACCCAAGGTAATGAAATAAAAATAGGGACAATCTGAGGGAACTGCTCACTTAGATAGGTAGTGTGTTAAGCTGCCTCCAGGTCCAGTAAAGCAGCTTCAGTTTCAAATTGCACTGTACCTTAGGCAGTGGGGAGCAGACAGGCAGCTGATGCCTGGAGGGATGTGAAGGAGCTGACCCATTCTGGGTGCTAGGATTCCCTTAGGCAGTGGGGAGTAGGCAGGCAGCTGATACCTGGAGGGATGTGGAGGAACTGACACATTCAGGGTGTAGACCTTACTAAATGCAATTCATGTTTATGTTTAAGCCCATGAAACTCCCTTATCTAGTTAATGCATTTGCGACCGTAATGGCTCTGCCACATTTTGTTGCTTTTGTTCCCCCCTTCCTTCCCCTTCTCTTGTGACTGCTTTTTCTCCCTCTCTCCTTTGCTAACCCCCCCCCCCGCTTCCATGATTATCTTGCACAAGGTTTGGACTCTTATCCCTTACCTTCTCCATACTCACTATCTCAGCCTGTGGGGGGAGTTTCCACCTCCTATTTTTCTACTACCACCCCCCAACTAGTTTAAATGTTCATCAAAGTAACATTTGAAACATCCACTGAGAACTGTGGTTTCTCCTCCTGGATGGATGAAGGTCATAACCTCTGTATAAGCTGTTATCCTCCCAGGTGGTCCCCCAGTCACCAATGTAGCCATACCCCTCTTCTCTGCACCATTCCTTCAACCATGAGTTGAAGACCTTGATGTGGAACTCCCTTTCATTTCCCCCTATCATAGACAGGCAGCACCTCTGCAAAAGTTACCCTGTGTACTGCCTGTCTAATCTTTCTACCCAGCTCCCTAAAGTCACCCTGCATTGTTCTTGCACCTTCTCTAGCCAGGTCACTTGTTCCCATATGGACAATGACATAAATCACCCCTTCCCTTCCTATTGCCCTAGCGATTATTAGGATACATTTCCCAAGCCTCCATGCCGTGGCACTGAATAGGCATCGGACCTCACTCTCTGCACCCTTTTCTATTCCCAACCTTGTCCCCTGACAATTGAGTCCCCCACCAGAAGCTACTCCTTCATTCTCTGGCATCCTCTACCACCCTTCTTTGGGCCTCCATTTGGGTTGAGCCCCCACATCCTCCCCAGCCACTACCATGGGTATCTCCCCTTGGCAGTCCCACTCTGCCAGAGTGGTGCATGAATGTTGAAGTGGTATGATCACAGTTGAGGAATGTGCCTGTCACCCCCTGCCCAGCTTTCTTGATCCCACCACCCCCACCATTCTTGGGCCTACCCTAGTCCAGCCACTCCTCCTATCTGGCATCTTTGAGGTAACAGTGTCAGACTCTGTGGCCCCTACATGGGACAGAGGGTCACCCAACTCCAAGCCAATGCAGTCCTGAGTCTAGTGACCACCTCTTGACTCATTGCCAATACAGCTTCATGTATAAAGATCCTGTCTGCCAATCCAGAGAGATGCACGCAGATGGGGCAGCACCACAGTCTCCAGAAGGTCTCCCTGAAGACTGCTGCCCCACAACCATTGCATCACTCCACACATTCCTTATTTCTGCTTTTCCTGCACTTTTCATCTCCCTATCCCAGAACCCAGTAAAGGTAAGCTGTATGCCGTACAAGTTATCAATGTCCAATACACAGCCCTGTAATTTCACTACCCTATATACGTCACAGATACAGATATGCTATAAAAAAACAACACTACATTACAACTTTTTAAACTGTATTTGTAAGAGTATTTAGCAGACTGGGAAAAATGCAGGAGGGATTTTAAATTATTTATTTGACAAATATTTTTTACTTAACTACTGGTGGTGCAGCAGGGTACAGAAATCAATATTTTTATTTTTCCTATGTGTGTGAACCTGCCAGACAGTCAGTGAAAAATAAAGTAGACTGTTGTATGAGACACAAGGTCTCTCAGTGGGCTGGTACGTGGTCTGTCAGTAGGGAGGCATGGTTGTGTTGCTATTCCCTGTCAGTTCCTGAGTCATATTCATTGTGGATTGTCTGTGTTCCAGTTGTGCAAATTATGTGGGCATCTAACAATCATCGACTATTGTAAGTCATTATTGTTAGTGTTCATTGGTTACATGTCATCATCTGTCATGTGTGTGTGTTTATGCATTTAGAAAACATGAAGAGAAGAACAGGAGGAGAAAGGTATGCTGGTAAAGGAAAAGAGCAGATAAATATTCCAATATTCCAATATGCCTGTTCCACCAAGTACAACTTCTGCAAGTGGTGGTGGTTGTGGGGAAGGAGTTGGTCATGGTGAATCAGGGAGTGGGTGTCATTTCTTAACTGTTTTAAGGACAAGACCTGAGAACATGGTAATGCAGCTAATGAAACCATGTATTTTTAATCCACAGAAAGATATTCACCTTTAAAGATGACAGCAACAAGCCTCCAAACTTTTGGAAATTTTAAAATTACAGCTAACAACTACGTAAACTAAACAAGTTTATCCAAACTGCATCAAAATTGGTGTGGTGACTTTGCCAATGCCCATACATACAGTGGGTGCCAAGTCTCAGATCTCTAGCTAAAGGACAATAAACAAATGTTATTAAAACAACTCTTAGAGTCAGCCAGGGATGCTTCTTAGCTCCATTATTATTCAGTCTATATATTAATGCCATTATTCAACAATTGTATGATTTATTTGTAAAAATAGCCTTATTGTTGGCCTATGCGGATGATGTTATACATATTTCAGCATCATTGTTAGGACTGCAAAGGAAAACTGATAAATTTTCTAGTTAACGTAATCAAAAAATTTCACAGGACAAACTAAAACACAACTTCTTGGTTTTGGCATGGCATATTGAGATACATACCAATTATTTGCTTATGGTTTCAAATTAGAAACTGTTAAGACTTATTACTATCTTGACTTACGATTTGATAAAGAGCTCAGATGGAATAGCCATAAAGTATATCTGAAATAGAAACATTGCACTAGAATAAACAGGGCAATATGCTTTATCAATAATTATGACAGATTATTAGTAGTAGGGTGTTTGACAACAATAATTGCACAAATTAAGACAGCTGCATATGCATCAGAAGTTTGGAATACAGTTAAAGTCATTTATAGCGGGTGCATTTGTGATCTGACATTCCTCCCATTATACAGAGGGGTCACTATAACCAAAACATTTGTTTAGATTTTTTGGATCCAATTTCTAAATAACCAAACTCATGCAAACTGTGTCTCTATCATTCTCAAGCACTTCCTGTCGATATTACTGATTATGTTCAGTAAAAGACAAGTATGCTTTACAAACTCAGGCTGCCAGCATAAATCCAAGCTCCCTCCCTCTTCCTCTTAACCTTTATACAGTGACCTGCTGACATGGGCTAATGGGGAGCCAGGGACTCAGGTGGCAGCATTGGATACAGAAGTTTTAAAAATAAAATGCGAATAATAAAAATGTGTCTCATAGCGCTACCGCTCTCACCTCAGCTGTCTGGTTTCTTCCTATCCCAAAGCCACAAGTGCTACCTGAATTACCAGTACAACAAGAATGACCCCTCTGCTTCTCAGCTCCAGTTATACAGTCATAGCCAGGAAGTAGAACTGTAAGGCTCCTCAGATAGCCTGACTCCCATTCAAGCTAAAAATAAGTTGCTCCACTTCATCAGGTTTCTCCTCCACCTAACTGCTCTCAAAATGTGACTCCTTTCAAGGCAGCAGACACTCACTTCCTGACTGAAATGGCTGAAATATCAGGTGGGCAACATCCTTACTATGCCTTTGTTTTTTAATTGCAGTCCCTTGAAATGGCAATTGGATTTTGGTTTATGCCCATTAAATATGTCAGCCCCTAAGTTAGTGCAGGCACTATAAGTGGTGGCAACTGTATGTCCAGTTTTACAGTTCTTAAAAAAATACTTGACAAGCTATTCAGTTGTCCCTAGAGCCCTGTCCAATGAAAACACAGACTACCAATTGTGTGGATGCTCAGTTGGCAATTAATTTATTATATTCTCTTCCAAAAGTTCACTTCCACAATATTTTTCATCATCATATTTTACAAAATTATGTTCCTTATTATCATTACTATACACAGTTTCCATAAACCACGTTTTCCTCATTGTTTTCCATCTCGACCCCCCCGACTTAAAGCTGTGGGGCTGTCACAATATTCCTAAACCACATTTTTATTCTAGTTTTCTCTTCTCACCCCCAGCCACACATCTGGAGGGGGGCGCTCTCGTCATTTTTCTCTCTTGTTGGGTATGCGTGTACCCCCATACCACTCATCTGCCTGGTGTTGTTCTGTTGCCCTCTGAGTCAAATTCTCCCACCCCCTTCTCCTCCCCCCTCCTTGTTTTCTGTGCCCCTTCTTCTTCTTTGCCATCCACCTTTGGCAGTCCTGGCAGACCTGCTGTCCACTTTCAGCAGTCTGCCCATCTCATATGCACACCTATACCTTTCTTTTTCCACCACGGTCTTTCCCTCTTCTTCCTGGGTGGGTGGGTGGAATTTTCCAAAAGCTAAATTGTGAGCTTCCTCTGCCTTGTCTGCTTCTTTTAACCCCTTTGTTCACTCCTCTCTCTTTCCTTACCCAATCAACTTCCTTTCTCCTTGTGATGTCATGAGGTTCCGCCTTTCTGAAGTCCCCTTGCCCATCTCTCTCCTTGATTAGCATGTCCTCCATTCAGCTCCCCATCCCCAACCCCTCCCCCTTCCCTGCCTCTTTATTTCTTTTGCCTACATCCACTCCTTTGTCCAGGGCCAGAGACTACTGAGTCTGCCTTTTTAGGAGGCAAACCTATTTGTCCCTAGAACCCTGTCCAATGAAAACACAGACTACCAATTGTGTGAATGCTTAGTTAGCAATTAATTTATTATAATCTCTTCCAAAAGTTCACTTCCACAATATTTTTCATCATCATATTTTACAAAATTATGTTCCTTATTATCATACTATACACAATTTCCATAAACCACGTTTTCTTCATTGTTTTCCATCTCACCCCCCCCCCCGACTTATAGCTGTGGGGCTGTCACAATATTCCTAAACCACATTTTTATTCTTGTTTTCTCTTCTCACCCCAGATGCACATCTGGTGGGGGCCGCTCTCGTCATTTTTCTCTCTTGTTGGGTATGCGTGTACACCCATACCACTCATCTGCCTGGTGTTGTTCTGTGGTCCTCTGAGTCAAATTCTCCCACCCTCTCCTCCCCCTCCCTGTTTTCTGTGCCCCTTCTTCTTCTCTGCCATCCACCTTCAGCTGTCCTGGCAGACCTGCTGTTCACCTTCAGCAGTCTGCCCATCTCATATGCACCTACACCTTTCTTTTTCACTAGCCCACCTCCAGCTTGTGACAGACGGTGCCCCCCCCCCCAAGTAGGTGCACTCCTCCTCTTTTTTTTTTTTTGGGGCTCACCTCCTGAAAGGGCACAAGCTGCCCAAATGTCCACCAGCATCCCAAATACTCTTTTCCTGGTAGACTTAACTCAGATTCTTCTATCCGTTTTGCATAGTAAATTCCCCTGCAGGTCACCCATCTGACCTCCTCTTCCACCTTGTGGTTCCAAAACCTCCTTTTTTTTCTTTTTTTTTTTTTTATACGTCCCCCCTTTGTCAGGAAACCTCTGCCATTGCCTTATCCTGTTGGGGAGAGGGAGGTTACCATAGGGACCTTCCTTGGAATATACAATCCTTTCTCCACTAAGGTAACTATGACAACCCCCTGGTTAAATGTGACCCCCACTCCCGATGTTCATTGGTGCCCTGATCCTCTTTTTTGTCACCCTTGCCTCAGCACTTGTTGGGAAAGGAATGAGCAGAGGTTGATTTTACTGATTAGATATATTTATGATAATTCACCATTTGTTCATCTTGGTACATTTTCTCTCCATATTCCACCCCATATGTACAATAACTTAACATGTCCATTTGGTGCATACATTATATAATTTTTTTTTTCAATTAATAGCCAGATCTCTCGATCTCTGCTGCCCCCCGATGTACATAATGGGGGGTATCCTGGCCTCTTATTCTTATGTCCTGCATCGGGGGCATGGGCGTACACATCATGCCCCACTCTTCTTCCTGACGGAACCAGCCTTCTGCTGTCTGCCCACTTGCCTTTTCTTCCCCAATGCCCACTGGGACTGTGTCCCCCTTTTCCCATTGCCCCGCATCACCCTCTGATCATGCACTGCCAGGCCTGTGCAGGCAACTTGATACTTACACTACTGTGCTGCCCGTCAGGCTGATTCCTTAACTCCGTCCACAGATTCCTTTTGATCGCACCCATGAGGAGGCTGTTCTTCCTTGTGGTACTCCCTGAACAACCTTCTCTCCCATTGTGTATTGTCCACTGACTACTAATTATGCTCCCTTAACTGTATGAATCCCACTTGTCCTTTTTCTATACCATGACACCAACAATAGGACATGATTGACCTGCCTCCCCCAAGCATTTTGGCTTTTTCCCTTCCTTTTACCATTCTGCCCCACTGCCAGACATTCAATTGTAATATTTAGTCTCCACGGAAACCTCAATCCTATTATTATGACACCTATGTGCCTGCTCTCATTCATTAATTTGGTAGCATGAAATGGTCTAGCACCAGGCACCGACAGGGTGCTAAAGTCACCCTGCTGTTCTGCCAGATGCACAGTATAGCTTATTGCCAGGCCCTTGTGCAAATAGAAATAACTGAATGTTTGCTCTCATTTGAGTTGCACTGCCAGCCCACCAGCTAGTGAGTAGCCCAAGAATCTCCCCCTCTATTTTTTTTTTTTTGCTTCCGACCACCCATATCCCAGTGGATTATAGCTTCTGACCTCTCCCCTAGATGTCGCTTCCCAGTCAGAAAGGATCATTGGCCATAGTTGGTTGCTGCCTCACTGGTACCCAAGGTACACTTGTTACTTGACCCCTTCTTTCAATAATGTTTGCCCCCCCCCCCGGCTAACCAGGTGCCTATGTCCTTTCTCTGAATGCAGCAATCTCGTCTGAATAACGGTTGCTGCCCTGTAAACATTACCCTCCTGTGCACTATCCTGTGCCACCCCAAATACCTTTTCTTGTAACGCATGTGCCGTTACAAAACCATTGGCCTTTTTATCACCCTCACCTTGTCCACCTGCCTGCTGTTACCCTGCCACTTTGATCCCGGATTTTCTATCGTAACTCCCCCGGGTCACCCTTACAGAAATTACTGCCTCTTTCCCATATCAAGCGTGCCCCTATTCATCAACCCCCCCATGTAAAAACCTTCTTAAAAACCACCTGGGGTGCCCTCCTGTACACCCTCAACAAACACCAAACCTTTTTTTTTTTTGAATACCCCCCATGTGGGGTAAAGGGGTGCCTCTCCCCAATTACCTTTCTTCAAACCTTCTGTCTTTGATTGATCTGTCCAGTATTCCCCCCCAAAGCTGTGGGCTGAAAACCCCCCACCCTGGTCTAGCATCCCCCTGCATCTCTCCAGCTGGGCCTCTGTCGTATTGCCCCAGCCCTTACTTTCAACTTATGCCTGCCAGCCACCAGCCACCTCTGCGCTCCTGTTGTTCGTCTAACTACCCCCCACTTACAATCTGACCTGTTGCTTGCCCCCTGAACCCTCCATCTCTCCCCCAAATGCTTACCAGCTGCTCCCCACACCCTGTAGTAATACCCTCTGGTGTGAGGCCCTTCCTTCCTGCGTTGTGGGGCCGTCCCATTCTGTGTTTGAGCTATTGGGCTCCTTGATGGCCACTGCCCTGCTGCCTGTGAGTTGCTGTAGGAACTGGAGGGGCAGTTGAGGTGTCGGGTCAAACCCAGCCAATGGTTCTGTGGCCCGTGACAGTGGTGGCCATGGACCTGCTGACCACCTGTCTGTAGAAGCCTTAAGAGCCCCCTGCCCACCTTTCCTACCGTGCCCCTATTCCAGCCACCCTTTTCCACTCTTACCCCCTCTGTCATTCCTCCCCAGGTCCTCCGATGCCTTGGTTGCACCCTCCCCGTCCTGGTCCATAAGGACTCTGAACCTTCATCTTCACTGGTGGTCCCTCCTGGGTGCCAGTTGTGCGAATCTGCAACTGGAAGCTGAAAATAATCACAGAAAATTGTTAATATTGACCAGCGGACTTTCTCTCAGATCTCCCCCATGTACCCCTTCCCCCGGGTTCTTTTTAGTGTTTTTACCCTGTCCATCCCTGAAATTCCTACTCAGTTGAAACCCCTGAAGTCCACCTGGTCCTTGGCTAACTTCTGTTCCCCCGTCCTGTTTTTTTTTTATTTATTTATTTATTTTCTGTAGTATATCCTTTTCCATTTTTTTTTCTGTCCCTTTGTGCTGAAACCCCATCGCTATGTGTTACCCCCCACCCGTCCTGTCGCATGCTTCTACACACTCCCTACCAACAGGCCAGTCCACTGCAAGCAATACTGTTCCAGTCAGTTGCCCCGTCACATACCTTGACCAACCGATAACCCCAGTACCTTTCTGTCTCTCGCCTAGTAGCAAATAACACATTTCTGCCCAGAAAACCACCTACTGCTGTACCATGTTGGCATCCCTCCCCTAATTTGTGTTTTTTTTTATAGTATTTTTGTAACACTCTTATGCACTAGGACCTGCCCCATCCCCTCACCCCCCAAGCCATACTCCCGTCTTAAGAAGGTGACTGCCATGCGGCTGATGAATTCACAAAATGGCGGCCGGGAAACAGGCTCGCGACCTACTCCCCATCGGCCGCTCTGCCCCCGTTGTGCTTACTGAACCATTCACTGGTTATGTCTCTATCCCTGTTCCCTCCCCCATTCCCCCCTTTTTTTTTTTTGCTTTCCTTTCTGCCCTTACTGATGTGTGGTTCCCCCACTCTTTGATTCTTCCATGCATGCCGTGGAATGTCTGGCTTCCGTACCATTAATTGCATACACAGGTGCATGTCAGCCACCCCCTTTACTCTTGTAAGGTCACGTCGTGGGACCTAGGATCTATTCTCCCGATGCACGGGCAAAACCACATGTTCCCTCTGTGCACACCTCTATCCTTGCACCTCCTAAGACTCTATTCTTCCAGTGTATGGTCAATTCAACACTAGCCAACCGGATGCATCATTGCGCCCGCATTTTTTCCCTGCAAGGCTAGGATCCTGGGCCCTCTACCACAGCCTAATGCCCCTTCTAATAAACTTTTTTTTTTTATATTATCCTTTACCCATTCCCCTCCTGAATCTCCCTTTCTGTCCCCCACCAAGAGCAAGGTTTCCCTTATTTAAAATGCGACCCCTCGCGGTCGTCTGCCTCTCTTCAAAATGGCGTCCACCCCATCCGCCGACAAGGCTCCCTAACATGGCAGCCCTGCGTCTGTCAGAATGGAGCTCAAGCAACTGGGTCTCCCCTGCCTTCCATCAGCAATCAGATGGATGGCAACCTCCCAGAATTGCTGTCTGCATTGTCTCCATGCGAGGAGATAAAAAACCCCTATCCGCAAAAACTTTTTTTTTTTGATTGTGGCAATCTGTAATCATCCTTCCCCCTCCCCCGTGCTCCCCCAGAGTCCCCAACGTGGTTGGTCAGCCAAACGTGCCCCCAGGTCAGCCTCCATCACTCCTGTTCCAAACCATCCCCCACGCCCCCCGGAATTGAAAAAAACACATCTCCATGCGGAGAAGTCAAGTCAGGAACCAAACACAAAATGGCAAGTCAATTTTTTTTTTTTTTTGCTCACGTCACAGGAAAAACTTTTGGGAACTGCTGCAAGTGAAGAGCTAATCTGCAGCTCCCTGTCAAAAACTCATTTTTTTTTTTTTTTGGGATACTACCAGAACAAGGCCACCACATAGGACCATATAACCATGTCCCAAACCTTCCCCCCAAGCCTCCAGGACTTGAAAAAACCACCTCTCCCCGAGAGACCACATTTTAGATTCAAATGCAGGCCATTGGCTTCTGAAAGAACCTGGGCATCCCCATCTGCTCCCGGCCCCATTTCTCTCCAGTGGTCCCACCTGAACCTGGCTCTGCATTCCTCCAATGTGTCTCCAAAGGAGTTCACCCCTGAGCCAGTGAAATAACAACCCGTTACAAACCCTACCTGTGTCTCCCCCAAGCATCTGCGCAACCGACTACCTCACCTTCGTTCACGTGGCATTCCCCACGTCCCCATTCTCCCGTCTGTTGTAAGCGCGGTGCTGCCACTGATACCCTCGCCCCCCTGGAATCAGTTCCCTCCATAACAATACAAAATCAGCAGCAGCCAGTATGTTTGCTGCGACACCACCTGCGCTCCGTTTGCACTTATGCAATGTCTCCAAGTGGCAAAAACTGATTTCTAGCTTCGCCACATGCACACCACCAGCCACTTGATAAGCATTCCCCTCCTGCCTGGGATCCACTCTTCCTGTTGGAAGCTCTACATCCCCCCAACTTTCAGGCTGTTGTACATACGGTGCTGCTACCAGCATGCCCAACTTAACTTCTGACCATGCGGTCTGCTTACCAACACTATCAGCACTCCTGTTCTAAGTTTTGAACACCACGCTGTTCACAGTCACCCTGCTTAAACCCCTGTGCCTAAATTAATGCTCTTTCATGCAATATGACCAGTGTTACTGCTCCATAGCCCATCACAAGTAAATATCCTTATATACGTTTACTTACCCCTTGTAGCTAAACAACACCTCACCAACAAACTCACTGTGGATTACCTTCACATCCCCTGAATCAATGGGCTACCAAAATATCTCCCATTGGTTCAAAAGGTACCGAATTTATACCAAAGAAATGTTTTTTTTTTTTAAATCAGGTGCTACCCTGAATGTAGCTATATGATGTAATTGCCAACCGATGTGCTTCTTGGTAAAACTGAATTTTCCAAAAGCAAAATTGTGAGCTTCCTCTGCCTTGTCTGCCTCTTTTAAACCCCCTTTGCTCACTCCTCCCTCTCTTCCCTTACCCAATCAACTTCCCTTCTCCTTTGTGATGTCATAAGGCTACGCCCTTCTGAAGTCCCCGTGCCCATCTCTCTCCTTGATTTGCATGTCCTTAGTTCAGCTTCCCATCCCCCAACTCCTCCTCCTTCCCTGCCTCTTTATTTCTTTTGCCTACATCCACTCCATTGTCCAGGGCCAGAGACAACTGAGCCTGCCTTTTTAGGAGGCAAACCTATTTATCTTCAGGGCCACATATTCAGAGCTGGCTGGCAGTGCACACATACGGGGTGTCACTTGAAAAATAGGGCCAGAAGGCTCTGGTGCCATATTCATACATATAGCACAATCCAAACTGACTATGTTATCTGTCTGAATATTGGGCCATGGTAGCATCATGCACAGCCAGCAGTCACCATGCTGTGTGCCATGTTATCAGAGAGCTGAAATGAAGATCACCCTTGTTGTAAAGTACAGCACACACTGCTTAGCACCATGGTCCCTATAGGTGATATTCAGCCCAGACATGCAGATGAGTCCATTGGGCATGCATGGTGCAAGCAGGTCATTTACATATACATTATGCGCTCATATGCATGCTGCATAAGTGCATCATGAGTACTCTGTGGCCAGTCATGGTAGTGAGAAGAGGGCTGCACCAATCACCAGCTCTCAGGGTGGGGATGGGGGTGTGGGTGGTGGGACACTACCTGCTAGGGTAGGGGTCCACTGTACCACCAGGGTTGGAGTTTTAATGATATGGGCAGGTTGGGGTTAGGGAGGGGGTCTGCTAAACCATTATGGAGTCCTATTAGGATGTCTGACAGGTGACTGGGGTAGGGAAGGGATTGCTAAACCACAATGGTAATATTTTCACGTCTGTACCAGGGGATCAGAGCTCGGTGGGGTGGACCACTTGACCACCAGGGTTTCTAATTTCTTTAAACAGATGGGGATTGGGGCATGGGAGGGACTGCTGGACCACCATGGATTATTATTTTTTTAAACAGACAGGATAGAGACATGGGAGGGACTGCTAGACCACCAGATATTTCTAGTTTCTTTAAACAGATGGGGATTGGGACTTGGGAGGGACCACTTGACCACCAGGGATTTCTAGTTTCTTTAAACTGATGGGGATCAGGGCTGTGGAGGGACTGGTAGACCACCAGTTTACCCAGCCCTTAATGGTGCATGGCCAAGTGCAGGGCAACCAACCCTTCTGCACCCTACTAAATGCCGAGTTTCAAAGCATTAAACTGTGCCACACTTGTGGCTGTTAGTGCTTCTGAAAATTTTTAATACTGTGCCGCACTGCATATGCATGAGGGTGTCCCTAATTTGAATAACTGCAGCACGATATTGTGCATCATGACACTGTCAGGGGTGTGCCATGCATAGATGTCCTTTGAATATGGCCATACCCCCAATGACTGGTGCTATTCATGGTTAGCACAGTGCACACTTGGTTTGTGCCATGCTAGTCTTTGGAAAATGGGGCCCTCTAAATCTTCCCAATTTTGACCCTCACTATATATTGAGAGCAGAACTAGGACAATGCTCATTGGACACCCTGATTAATACAAGAATAACTAATTTTCAATGGATCTACAGGTCTATCAAAAATATAGATTGACCAAACTTTGTTTTGAAGAACATATTGCATATTTCAAAATAGGTTTTACTTTTTGTATTATGAGTTCATAAAACAAACAAACACACAAACAATAAAAAACCTATTGACCTAAGAAATACATTAATAGACATCTATAGAATGCCCCGAGAATTCATGGTAGAATCTATTAAATGGAGATTAATGGATGTGGCAGCACAACATGATATTGATTTAACTATACTGTCTAAGATACACACTGCACACAAATCTTGAAACCATCTTTTACTAGAGAACCTTGCCTAATGATTTTAGTGGATAAATTGGGTAGACATTTGTATACCAGGTTCAGATTGCAATGGTACCAAAGTAATTTACTTTATTACAAACAGCATACAAAGAATGTTCACTCTCATACTATAACTGTAGATCAGGGGAAGTTCATGATCTAGAGCAACTGTACTTATATGTACTTTTTATAAATCATGCAGAACCATTTGGCTGAGTAAAATTTTCCTTCCTTTTCATGAACCTTCTATGGGAAATCTTCACGAATCTTCTATGAAAAACATTATCCCATTATTCTTCTCTGAATCACCTGATGTACTGGAGAAACTGGTTCTGTTTTTAAAATCTGTAAATTTGTGTAAAAAGTAAATTTCATCAACACTCCTGTAGTACTGGTTCTCTTATATTATGGCTCTACACTACCTGTATATGATGGCCTAGAAGTACTGTAAATTACTTTAATATTTCTCAAAGCTAGAAACTGAAATAATTTAATACATTCAGGTAGTTATAAATTCATTTTAGACAAAGCTGTCCCCAGTTAAGACCCAAGATAAAGTATTCTTCTAAAACAATGTGTAATAAAATGTTGTTACATATAAGTTGTTGGCAGATAAGGCCCTCTTGGACCACCTAATCTGCCATATGTTACCTACCTATTGTGCCACCGCAGACACTACTCAGTCCCTCCCCCCCCACACCTTGCCTTACTTCTAAGGTCCTATGGTTCTAAGGTTGTTAAACACAGAAGGTAAGAATTAAGGTTCTCTTTCAAGCTTTATTTGGACATTTGTTCAAGTTATTGGTTTAGAAATTGAAGCCTGCAATACATCAAAAGGGGGTTTACATAGACATACCTGCAACCGTTGTGGCCCTGTTTACATTTTGAAAACAGACAGAATTAGTTAAAGGGACTCTTTTAAACCTTCTGTTTTATAAATTTTGGAATAAATATGCTTCCAAGGCATATGATGAAAATTAGTACTCAACTGCATTTTTTAATGAGATAGGAAATCTATGTTATAGCAATTGAGTACTTGGGATAGGCCTTAATATTACAATTTTAAAGAATTGAATTTTTAATATGTAGTATAATGCATTTGTTTTTCATATGATAACTTATTATAATTATATTTCTGTACTTAAATTGAATGACTATTAAGTTGATCAATAAGTCTGAGCTTGAACTTGAACTCCAGAAGCTCGCCATTTCCTCCCTTCCTTCTTCATATGCGCTCCATTACTGTACTCAGGATAGAAGTGATCCATCCAGAAATGTCATTTGAAATTAAGAAAAAATCTTTTTGTATTCACTGCCCAGTTCCTCACAGCCCCTCCCCCACCATCACTAGAGTATTCTGAAAACAACATAGGGGATGACAATCCAGCAGCTAGCATAAATCATAATTCAGAACATCAGCTTCATTATTTATGTTTTTGGCATATAAGAAAAAAATTATAAATAAAAAATTAAAATGATATGTTAAATTATAACACACCATGTTATGTCAGATTATATAATGTTCTCATATATCTTAACATATTATATCAGATTATAATACATGGCTGGCATGGGTTTGTCAATGGCTTTATATGAGTTGTTCACAACATATATTAAGAGCAACATTTTAGAAAACATAAAGAACAATGTTGAATGTTCAGGGCATGCTCAACTGTGTTCATTAGCAGAATACAGTCAGAAACACAGTGATTCAAATAGTGTAGCAAACAGAGTTTTGGTTTGAGCTTTTGTTTCTTTTTGGACTAGACCTGACAATGCTTACCTACAGAAGGTAAGCAAAGTGCTTAAACATGTAATCCAACATATACAAATAAAAGAAAACTGTGAAAGACTCACTGGTTCACATCTCATTGATGCTGTCATATCAGTTAGACAATTTTCTCTTGAACGCAATTATGTCACAGTACTTACTACGTGTGAGAACCAACATGTTCTTCACTGTTTGATGTTATTTATTGTCTACATATTATTGGGACTATATCAAATTATATTATCTGCACATATACGATATTATCTGCCATTCCAAATGACATTTGTAGGCATGTCTTTCCACATTGACAAAAAAGCTAATTGTCTTGTGATCACCCCCCATGCCAAATTTCTCTCTAGAAATAACACAGCACACCACCCAAATCACCAGCAGTCCACTGTACCAAACATCAAATGGATCCTAAGCAGTGTGGAAGTATTTTGCAAATAACATCATAAATCTACTTAATTCCCATTTTCTCAGCATAAAAATACAGCCACATTTTATAATGATAACTAATTTGAATAGTTACATTAAAATTAAAAAAACACTTAGTTCCTGCTTGACAGGAGCATTTCTAGTGCTTCTAGCTACATTTTGCTGATTGAACAAACTTTTTACAGCATTCTGCACTTTTAATATACTTTTGTACTGAGTTCAGTTTGCTGCAGGGTACTGCTGATAAAGCAATACATGCTCAGAAAAAGGGACTACATTCCCAAATGTTCTATTCCTACAGGAGACTAATGATTTGTAGTTTGTGTGCTGTTTAGTGCAAGACAGCTCATTTTAGGGATACTGGCACAGCATGCAAAGAAAAGCAGGAGATAGAAAATTTATTTAAAGGAACGAGTGGATGTGGGTCACATGACCAATTCACTTCCTGGTCCTGGGGGATATATATCTCACCCTTGAGCAAGCGGGGCACTAAAACAATTAGCTCCTGCATGAGAGGAGCATTTCTAGTGCTTCTAGAGCCATTTTAGTAATTGAACAAACTTTTTACAGCATTCTGCACTTTTAATATAGTTTTGCACTAAGCTCAATTTGCTGCAGGGGATGGTGGGTAATGTAGTTCATGTTCAGAAGAGGGACTACATTTCCAAGCATCCTATTCCTGCAGGAGGCTAATGATTTCTAGTTGGTGTGTTGTTTAGTGCAAGACAGCTTATTTTAGGGATACTGGCACAGCTTGCAAAGAAAAGTAGGAGCTAGAAATTTTTTTTAAAGGACCGAGCCAACATGGATCACATGACCAATTCACTTCCTGGTCCTGGGGGATATAAATCTTGCCCCTGAGGGAGTGGGGCACTAAGCAGGGGAAGCTGGGGAGCTGGGCTGACCATTACCAACACTAAACAAAAAAAAAAAAACCTCAGTAAGTGAGCATTTGATGGAGCTGTCATATTATTAGTTGTTACATAAAGCTAGGACCAATCTATGGAGGTCGCTATAAACTTATGCTGCAACTGCCAGATGTTCTGTAGGGGAGAACCAACCACATATTTCACATGTGACAAATGCCTGATGATTAGCACATTATAGGAGGAAATATCAAGACTGTTAACCAGAAACAATATTGGTATAGGCATAGAGACATTAGAAAATGTCATAGACCAAATGGTAGGCCAACTAGAGACCATGTAAGTAGCTGGAGATGTACACCAAAACACAGACATACACGAGGAAATTAAAACCCCAGTATAGGAGGACCCAGAAGTAGAGGAATGGGCAACTGTCACAAAAAAACAAACTAGAAAAAGGAGAGGGGGGTCAGATCTATTACAGCATTCCAATCTTGCTTACAAACAGGTTTGACACACTAGAAAATAGTGACAGTATTAACTACAGAGCAATTCACGAACACAACCATACCTAAACAGGAGACGGTTGTAAAACCCAATAAGGAAAGGTATGAACACAAAATAGGCAGGATGGAGGGGAACAGCTTATCAACAAACACTACGATTGAAACCCCAGGTAAAAACAGCCAAATGAATGATTTACATGCCACAGTAGAAAGAGATTTAGTAATAACTGGGAACTCCATTATTAGGGGCACAGACACCACCCTACGTAAGGATCAAAATGACAAAGTCACAGTTAGCATGCTACCAGGGGTTAAAATAAATGATATCAAAAGGCTCCTGGGAGGATTGCTGTCAAACACCACCAATCCACTGGTTTTAATCCACGTGGGAACAAATGACATACCAGGCAGAATACTGCATGACACATTTACAGATTTTAAACATGTGACATTATTATATCAAGTGTCCTACCAGTTTATGGGCACTATGAAAACAGAATAAGAAAGATCAGTATCCTCAACTCTTGGCTCAAACAACTTTGCATAAAAGAAGGCTATAAATATTTGGACAATGCAGATGCTTTTAGAGATACTAGACTGTCTAAATCAGATGGTTTACATCTAAATAAAATGGGCGGCAGGTACTTAACCAACAGATTCAATGAGGAAATCTGGAACAAATTTAAACTGACTGACAAGGGTGGGGGGTAGAAGGGTCATCCATAAATAAAAATACAAATAAAATCAATACAGCAAACACCACATGCTTAGACAGCCCAAATGGAATCAAGGGAATGGAACTGCCTACTGCTGAATGCCAGAAGCTTAACAAATAAAGTCGAGGAGTTTAAATACTTAATGTCAACACAAGATATACATATATGTACAGTCACTGAAACCTGGTAGGATGCACATGATGACTGAGAACACAATACTGAAGGATATGCAATTTACAAAAAATCTAGGGAGTATGGGGGGGGCAATTTATATTACAAATAGCATCCAAGCAGACGAAATAGTAGGGGGGCCCAAATGAACCAGACCAGATCTGGATTCAAATCACTGACACACAAATCACCAAAAATTATTGTAGGGACCATATATAGATCACCATCCTCTATGCAAGAAGAAAACACCCTACTTATGTAAAGAATTCTGTCACTTAATCCAGTTAAAAAGCTACTAATACTGGAAGACTTTAATTTACCGAGTATTGACTGGGATAAACTAGAAGCAACCAATAACACAGAATATAACTATATAGACAGCTTTGATCAGATTGGGCTTACACAAAGAGTTGTAGAACCAACAAGACACCATAATATTTTGGACTTAGTACTAACAAATATGGGAGACATACTGTACCAGTGTAAGACTTCAATTTCATTAAACACTAGTGACCATTTAAAAATTGAATTCAAGATCAAGGAACCTATAACAAAGAACTCAGGAAAAACATCAGCCCTAGGTTTTAACAAGGCAGATTTTGATCAGATAAGACTGAGCATTAGCAACTGGAACTGGGAGGTGGAGTTTGAAGGTAAACAACTGAGCACTATTTGGGAAATCTTTTGTAACAAAATAAATAAAGAAGTCCTCAGTAATATACCTATGAAGTAGAAATACATCAACACTAAACCTAGGACACAGCGGTTAACACCAAAAATAAAAAAGCTCATAAATAAAAAGAATAAATTATATACAAAAAAATGGAAATCCAGTAAACATTGATGAGAAAAGGATAAACTTCAGGAATGCAGCACATACATCAAAAAAAAGATCAAAGCTGCAAAAGCGAGCTACGAACTAAAGTTAGCTCACACAGTAAAAAGTAATTATAAATCTTTTTATTCATATATAAACAAAAAAAGGGGGACTCAAAAGGAGTGGGACCATTCAAAAATGCAGATGGGATACTAATATCTGATGATGTCACCATGGCAAATCTAATAAATTCTTACTTTACTTCAGTATTCAATAGCAAGGACAATTCAATAACAATGCCACATCTGGAGAAATCAGAACAGAGGTTAATTATAAAGATCAAGGATGTGGATTCTAGGATGACAGAACTTAACCCCTACAAATCACCAAGCCCAGATGGTCTACATCCTAGGGTCCAAAAAGAACTAAGCACAGAGCTAGCAGCACCACTATCTCATATTTTTCAAGAATCAATTGATAGTGGAGAAGTAGTGGAACACTGGAGGAGGGCAACAGTCATTCCCATATATAAAAAGGGGAACAGAGGTGATCCATCTACTTATAGGCCAGTTAGCCTTACATCTATCCCTTGAAAAGTTTTTGAAGGTATCTTGAAAGATTATATTCTGGCAGCTATAAATTAAAATCAACTGAATGACAACACCTAGCATGTTTTTTCTAAACGAAAATCATGCCAGACAAACATGCTCGGGTTTTATGGCAGAGTAGCAAGGGAACTTGATGAGGGCAAATCAGTAGGCATACTTTTCCTAGACTTCTCAAAAGCCTTTAACAAACTCCCACACACCGAATTATTGTCTAATATGATAAACGCGGGTATCCAATATCCAATTATTCTGTGGATACAAGACTGGCTGAAAGGTAGAAGGCAGAGGGTCTGCATCAATGGTTCTCTATCTGAATGGGCAGAAGAGATGAGTGGGGTGTCCCAGGGTTCAGTGCTGGGACCCTGTCTCTTTAACTTGCTTGTGTCAACATTACAGAATGATAACACTGATATGTAGCTATATAAATTTGCAGATGACTGGGGGCAATGGTTGATAAAACCAAAAAAGACAATATTCTACTACATAGGGCTCTAAATCACATTTCAAGGTGGTGTGCAACCTAAGGACTGTCACTAAATCAGTATAAATGCACGATAATGCATCTAGGAAAAAGCAATCCATGTCGCCCACATTTACTAAATAACAAACTCCTAAGAATAACAGTAGAGGAAAGAGATTTAGGCATTTTGGTATCGCAAGATATGACATTCTCTGCAAGGACTTCCGGTTGAGCCACCAGGCAGTATGCAGCATTGAAGAGACGGTGCTCCTGGGACCCAACAATCAGACCCCCAAAACCTGAACAAAACCAGAAAAGCTTCTACACAAAGAGAAGAGGGGAGTCAAAGAACTGAATGGGAGCCGGAAAAAAGAAAAGTCAACCTCAGTTGCCGTGCAGCAAGCTAAACAAGCTAACAACTCTCCAACTGGTGAATCTGGCCTACCAGACATGGCGGATGCCCCGCCAACCCCTAATGGCCAACCCAGCAATGCCACGATTCTGGCTGAACTCAAGGGCTTCAGGGATGAATACCGCACCTTCCATTCTGAGTTATCTACAGAACTAGTTAAAATAGGCAAGGCAAGGCAAGGCAAAATTTATTTAAGAGACGCCCAATCCCAGAGGCTCTGGGCGCCGTACAAAACATTAAAACAGGCATCTTTATATAATAAATATACAATTAAACAGATATAAATCGTTAAACACTAAACCTTAGCTATAAATCTTTGTCTAAACATTAAATTAAATTAAATGCCTTAGAGAAGAAAAATGCCTTTAACTGGGCCTTAAAAACATCCACCGAAGGAGCCTCTCTAACCATAGTTGGTAAGGAATTCCACAGAACAGGGCCGCAGCACTAAATGCTCTATCACAGCTGATTTCAACCTAGTTCTGGGAATGGTTAGGAGGCATTCACCGGAGGAACGAAGAGGGCGTGAGGAGAAGGCAGGTGACAGAAGGTCTAACAGGTAACCAGGACCCTGTCCGTGTAGGGCCTTATAGGTAAGAAGACCCACCTTAAAGAGGACTCTCCACCTGACTGGCAGCCAGTGCAGTTCACGCAAAACCGGTGTGATATGACAAAACTTTTGCTGCCCAGTCAACAGTCGGGCAGCTGCGTTTTGCACCAGCTGCAATCTGTGGAGAGATCCTCCCGTGACCCCGAGATAGAGCGTGTTACAGTAATCAAGCCTAGATGTGACTAAGGCATGTATCAAAGTAGGGAGGTCCAGAGGCGGAACAAGGGACTTAATTCTGGCAATGTTTCTGAGATGGTAAAAACAGGTACGAACCACAGAGGATATGTGATCCTCCATGGTTAAGTCCCTGTCCAGAATCACGCCAAGATTTCATACCCAAGAGGAGGCCTTCAATGGCACAGACCCTAGGACAAGCCCAGTTTCTGTGTCAGAGGCCATCCTATCACAAACTCTGTTCGACTCCACTACTAATACCTCCGTCTTATTGGGGTTCAGCCGCAACCAGCTGGAGGCCATCCAGTCATTAATCTCGGTCAGACAGATATTAAGCACATCCACTGCATTTGATGTTCCTGGGGCAAAGGAAAAATATAGCTGAGTATCATCGGCATAGCAATGAAATCTCAAGCCATACTTCCTAATGATCCCACCCAGAGGCAGCATATACACTGCAAACAACATTGGAGCCAATACTGACCCCTGGGGAACTCCACAAAGAAGCAGACTGGGTGTAGATGAGAAATTTCCCATCATAACCCGCTGCTTCCTGTTAGTAAGAAAGGACTCAAACCATTTGATGACATTACCAGTGAGTCCACATAGATCCCCAAGGCGAGCAAGCAGCACACAATGCTCCACAGTGTCAAATGCTGATGAGAGATCGAGGAGAACAAGAATTGTCTTGTCTTCCCGGTCTCTAGCCCTGAGAAGGTCATTTTGCACCTGAACAAGTGCAGTTTTGGTGCTGTGTCTGGCACAAAAAGCTGACTGGAAGGGTTCGTACAACTCGTGAGATATGAGGTGCTCTTCCAACTGAAGTGCTACCACTTTCTCAATAACCTTTCCTAAAAATGGAAGGTTAGAATTGGGTAATTGCCTTGATCTCGGGTCCAAAGATGGCTTCTTTAAGAGGGGTCTCACCAGAGCCTCCTTCAAGGCATCTGGAAAGACACCCTCGGAAAGGGAGCACCGTACAATCATGGCAAACACCGGGCCAACAGAGTTAGCGCATCTCATTAAAAAACGCGTTGACACCGGGTCCAGTTCACAAAAGGTGTGCCTCATATTGGTTGCTACCTCAAAAACCTCACTATCCTCCACTGGTCTAAACTCTCCCCAACCAGGCAGAGTGCACTCAGAGCACATCAGACGATCACTGCCAGCTGTATCATTCCTGGCTGAAGGAGCCATCCGCCGGATCGCAGATACCCTATCCGAAAAGAACCGAGCAAAATCCTCACAATCGGCATTGGAAAAAACCCTCCTGGGCCGTAGACAGACAGGATATAAAAGTCTGTCAATGGTCCGGAAGAGTGAGGCCGGTCGGTTCCTTCCGGCAGCAATCTCCCCAGACAAAAACACTGTCTTCTTACGGTTGATTGCCTCCTGGTACCCAACATAATGGGCACGCAGGGTCAGTTTATCCACGTCCAAATGGGATCTCCTCCAGCAGCGCTGCAATCTCCGACCCAGTTTCTTCATCTCCCTGAGCTCACCATCAAACCATGGTGATCTCAGGTAAGAAGTCCTGGGTCATACACGGACAGGTGCGAGGGAGTTTATGGTATCGGATCACACCTCATTATAGGCGTCAACTCCATCCACAACACCTCCCGCGCATGCATCACCCACTCTAGACAAATTTGCTGCCGCCAGAAAACCCTCAGGAGTCAAACCCCGTAAAGGGTGACAGCGAATCATCTCAACAGGGGAAGGGCTTATGGCAGGAGCCCCAAGCGTGAACTGGACCGTGCAATGATCGGACCAGAGAACTGGATTGATCTTAAGATCATTGATATCAAGTCCCAGTGAGAACACCAGGTCCAGCATGTGGCCATCCCGATGAGTTGGTAAGTAACTGCCTGCATCAGACCAAGGGAGGACATGATCCGGGCAAGTTCATGACCATGTCCTTGATTCACATCGTCGAACCAGACATTGAAATCCCCCAGAAAGACAAATCTGGGGGATTCCAATGATTCAACAGTGACGAAATCCGCGACCTCCTGCAGGAACTCTCCCATCGACCCAGGAGGGCGATAAATGAGAAAGATCCTGCAGCCCGCATCAGGTCCTCCCCGGATGGCCACACATTCAAAAGAACCCGGGGCTCTCACTGGGTGCACGGTGAAGGTCAGGCTGGATCTAAAACAGATGGCTACACCGCCACCCATGCGCTCCACTCTGGGGCAGTGCACCACGGTATACCAAGGGGGGACTGCAGCCTCAAAAATTGGGCCCGCATCATCTCCCACCCAGGTTTCCGGGATAAAAAAGCCAGATCGACCGACGACACCAAGGCAGCAATAATTGCTGTCTTATTTCTGATCGATCTGGCATTACAAAGCACTGCCGCCAGGATTTGGGGTGCAGCCCCACAGGCTACCTGGCCATTTGATCTAATAGGCCCCTGGGGATGGACACCAAACACGACTGGCCCTCCCATGTGCCCATCGCAAACCCAGGGCACCTCCTGGACCTGACAACTTCAATCCTCCCATAACTCTAACTGGAATTTCTTGATAGTGCCGCTCAACATTATCCCTACCAATCCCCATCTCTCGACAACGTCTGATAGTAACATCAGAAACTGGAAGGGGGATGAAAGGGCGTAGGTCACGCAGCATCAAGTTATCATAAACAGTTCTAGCCCCTTTCGATCCTCCCATATCACACATATATCTCTAGGCACAAACAAACACAAAAATATCTAAATAAAAAATAATAAACTTATATAACAAAATAACCCACCAAGACTAATTTCTAAAATATAATAGACCTACTAATAGCAGGCTATATAATTAAAAACATTTCATTTTAAAATACACATACTAAAATACAACCTCATCCTCCTATATCAAAATAAATAAGAAAGTGGCAGACTTGGAGTCAGCTCACACTGAGATCAACGCTAGAACTGATAGCCTGGAGAGGGTTGTGGTGCACTTACTAAATGAACAAAAGCTTCTTACTGATAAGTGTGAAGACCTTGAGAACAGGTTAAGGAGAAACAATTTACACATCCATGAGGTACCTGAAGATGAGGAGGGCTGGGACATACTTAAATTTGTGGACACTTTATTACGAGAAGTCCTGCAGCTTGATCCAGCCACTAAAATTGAAATAGAATGTGCTCATAGAGCCTTCACCCCAAAACCTCAGAAGGCCGACCAGAGACTACACTCTATAGTGCTCAGGCTGCTGAACTATGCAGTAAAACAGCAGTTGCTGACACTATTGTGGCGCATGAGGGACATTCAATACAAGGGTAGACACCGTTACTTTGATAATGATTATTCTCTCCAAATAGCAGCAAAGAGAAGGGCTTATGCCACGATACTCCATGCTTTGAAACAGCAACTGTTGAAGTTTTTTACACTATATGCTTCAAAACTTACGATAATGTTCCCGGAAGGCCCACAAACCTTTGAAACTCCAGACAAAGCAAGCAGAGCTCTCCAGGCCAAGAATATTGTGGTGGCCCAGCAGATGACATCAGACACTCAGGATATGGAAGCACTTCAACTAAGAAATTAGTGGGAAAAGCACAGAATGCACAATCCAGAAAGAGACAAGGCTATTAAACTTTACCAGATGTCTGCATGAGTTTCAGAGAACTGTACCCGATTGACTGCTAAAATAGGGAGCTCTGGTAACTCTTTCAGTCCATGAGGAGAGTTGAGGTGTACTCTTATTTTTAGAGATGCTATTTGCATGACCTGAGGAAATGACTGAGGGGACACAATAGAATGGTTATTAAGTTTGTTTTTCCTATAATAGGATGGTATCAAGAGGTAACTTCTGAAGGTGTTGGGGACTGAGGTACAGACTTGCATGGTTAGTACATAGCAATATCATTCCTGAGTTCTACCATCTCAGGGTATTGCCAAGTCTGGGATATTTGGAGATGAGCAACTGAAAAACCTATCACACCACACCCCCTTTTTTTTTCTTTCATTTCCTTGTACTACCCCTCGGCCACTATTCTTCATTTGCAGTCAGGCCCTCTCATCAACCTCAGCTTTATCTTTACAGTTGGGTTCCGTGGGATGAACCCATAAACATGCATACTGCTGGAGGGCCATTGGGAGACAGCCATGTGCAGTGGATATCTGGGCAGCATTTATTGCTAGAACATCTGCAATGCCTGGAGCTGCATGCATTGATCGCATGCGTCATGTTACTTTTGTTCTTTCATGGCGCTGGGGGGCCCACACTGGATTTGTGAGTCTCCCCCACAGGGAAATAACACTCTTCCCCTTACAGGAGGGAGTAGAAATTCATCCCTACCTAGGGAGCCACTACAGATTTTCACTGTATATTTTATAAATAAGTTATGATTTTATTGTTATGGTTGGAATCTTAATAGTGAGTGTTGTAAGCTGTATCTTGAGCCAAAGTATTACTATTTCAGTTACCCCTGGTGGCTATTACAAATTAAGAAATATTTTATGCTTATTTGGGTATAACTTATTGCCGGGAGTACTGATAAACCACCATTAGAGGGCAGCAACTACTGTTTCCAATCGATGATTCTCTGTTGGTAGAGTAAAAATGTTTCAAGTTCACCCACCCTATCTTATGGGTGTATTTTACTACTTAATCTATTAGAATCAGGCAGCAAGGGCTTAAGCATACAGGAAATTAAGCTTGTTCATTTGGTACAAATTCACACTGCATACCAGCACCTTGGATTGTGGAGAATTGAAAGGAACAATTTATCTTCCTATGTGGGAAGGAGAAATCAAGGGGGACTGTGTCCATGTATCATAAAGTGCTTGTTAGACTCATGAAATGGGGAAGTGATCTTTAGTGTTATCCCTTAACTTTAATGGGATTCATAGTCCAGTTAAGAGGTCCTGCTTACTGCAATTTATTAAAAAGGACAATCCAGAAGTAATTTTTCTGCAGGAGACCCATCTGTCTTCTCCTAAGCATGAGAAGTTCACTAAATGGGGGTTCCCCATGGTGGTGGCTTTATCTCACAGTTCGGGTGGCAGATGGGGGGCTGCTATCCTGATCAGATTGGGGGTACCACTCAACCTCCAGCAGATGGTTACGGTCCCAGAGGGGAGATATGCCATTGCCACAGGCACGCTCCATGCCCACCCAGTCACTCAGGCCTTTGTTTATTTTCCCCAAGGGGCCTCAAAGGGGTTGGCCCAGAAGTTTTTTTCACAACTTCTGGAGGTCCTTCAGGGGCAGCTTCTGATGAGTGGAGACCTGAATATAACCCTGAACCCAGCCAAAGATGCCTCAGTTTACTTCCCCCACAGGACCAACCCCCTTCAGAAATATGTGACGGGCACAATCTCCTCCTCGGGAATGGTAGATATTTGGCACCATTGCTTCCCCTCTCAGAGGGAATATATCCATCTAGCTGGACTGCAGGTAGCATCCCGGATTGACTACATATTTACCACCGGAGAGCACCTTGAGACACTACATGATGTGTGGCATGGGGTGACTATACTGTTAGACCACGCCCCAGTGTACACCAGATTTAACTTAGGTAGGGGGACATAAAACAAACTTTTGGTATCTTAATTTAATGCACCTCAGAGCCCTGGAGTTTAATTAGATGGTTAAAGATAGGATCCCACAGATACTGGGGGAAATAGCAGTTCGGATGTCTTGGCAGTGATGCTGTGGGATACCCTTAAGACAGTACTACATGGAGACATCATTGCCTACTCATCCAAAAAAATAGAGACAGAGAGAGAGGCACAATTGACTAGGATCCAGGGGGAGCGGAAGGATTTGCAATCTTTATACGCCCAGGCAGACAGAACTGTAGAAATACAATTTATTGACCAAAAAATAAAAAAATCCAAAAACATCTAGACCAAAAAAAACAGCAACAGCTTTTTTATCTCGGGCTTACAGCCCATGAGGGGGGGGTCCCAAGGGGGCCAGGAATGTTGCTTGTAAACTTAGAATGCACAAGGAAAGAACCTGCATCATGGTTATGCAAGGCCCAACTATGGGGAAATTAGAACATCACTCAAAGGTAATTAGGCAAATCATGGTTGAATATTACAGAGATTTGTATAGGGCAGAGCCTGAAAACCGCAGTCAATAGATAGTCTTATCTTTACAGGCTACAACTTCCTAAGCTGACTGCTTCCCACACAGACACCCTGAAAGCCCATATAACATTAGCTGAGATAGAAGGAGTGCTGCAGAATGCTAAAACCCAGAAGGCCCCTGGACCTGATGGATATTCATTGGAGTTCTATAAAACCTACAGGGAGGAACTATTGCAATCTTTACTCCTTGCAGTCCATGAGACACAGAGAGGAGGTACCCCCACCCCGGACATATGCAGTAATATCTGCTATACTTAAACAGGACAAGGACCCTAAATTTCCCTCATCATATAGGCCAATCTCAATGTTAAATTTTGATTAAAAAATATATATGTCCATATTAGCACATAGACTTGAAAATATCATGCTCTTGTTGATTAACCCGGACCAGGGGGCTTTATTAAAAGCTGACAAGCACATGTTGCAGTACAACAAACCTATTTACTTAAAGAATATGCGGCAACACGCTCAATCCCCCTCCCACTCATTGGGCTAGACACTGAAAAGGCATTTGATAGGGTTGCCTGGCCTTTTTTGTGGGCAACCCGATCTAGGTTCGGCTTCCCTCAGGAGGTCATACAACAACTAGAAACATAGAAACATAGAATTTGATGGCAGATAAGAACAGCTTGGCCCACCCAGTCTGCCCATTTCCATATCTAATGGATAAGCTGCAGATCCTAGTTAAACAGCAGCCTACTTCTTCCTCCCCCCACCCCCTAGAATCGCCTTATGACTGTCCCATGCATGCTTGAATTCCACAGTTTTTGACTCCACAGCCTCCTCCGGAAGGCCGTTCCATGCATCCACAACCTCTCTGTGAAAAAAATACCTTTAAATTACCTCTGAGCCGCTCTTCTATCTTCAAATTGTGCCCTTGTTCTTGCACACCTCCTTTTCTGAAAGATGCTACTGCCTTGGACTTTTGTTGATTCCCTTGAGGTACTTGAAAGTTTCTATCATGTCCCCCTCCCTCCTTTACTCGAGGCTATACATATTAAGCTCCTTAGGTCTCTCTTCATATGTCTTCCGGTGCAGATCCTGCACCATTTTAGTTGCCCTCCTCTGGACAGCTTCCAGCAACTGCAAAAGGTTTATAAACAACCCGGGGCCTATTTAAATTAGATAGCTCTATCTCTGACCCTATTCCCCTACAGAGGGGAACCCACCAGTGATGCCCCTTCTCCCCCCTGTTATTTGCCCTGTATTTTGAACCTCTGGCCCAGGCCATTAGAGCCCACCCGGAAATTGAGAGAATACCCATGGGAGATACAATTCATAAAATTTCATTATTCGCTGATGACATCTTGCTCTCTGTGACTTTCCCAGATGCATCAATCCCAAAGGTTTGGGAACAACTGGAGATTTATGAAGAAGTATCAGGGTATAAAATTAATCAACAAAAATCAGAGGTATTGCTTTGTGATTATATCACCCCCAACTCTGAAACGTGCATTTCCCCTTTAAGTGGCACAAAAAAACGATGCGGTACTTGGGAATTCGTCTTACCAAAAATCCGATACATGCAGACACAGTGAATTTTGACCCCCTAACTCATAATCTAACTGAAGATCTTGCACGGTGGTCACATGTTCCATTAAGCTTCCTGGCTCAAATAGAAACCATTAAGCAAAATATATTTCCCTGGATTTTGTTTTTCTTGCAGACACTACCAATAATGACAACTCAGGTCTACTTTTGGACCTGGAATAGGCTTATCTCTCACTTCATATGGCAGGGAAAGCCTCCCAGGATCTGATACTCCCTGCTACAATTATCCAGAAACAGAGGAGGTCTACATATGCCTAATCTTTTAGAATATGCCCGGGCTTCTAAATTAAAGGTCTTGCACTCTTGGATAAATCCTAATTATATCATGCCCTGGAAGCAGTTCGAGTTGATCTGGAGTGACATTATAGATTTAACGACTATCTTTTTGGTCACTCCCTTGGATGCCTGCCTCTCTCCAGGTTCCCGCAGTGCACTGCCGAGGAATTCAAGCAGTGACTCCATGTGTTCAATAAAAGACTTTTGCCCATGGAGGCAATGTTCCTCAGACCCCTGGCAGTAAATAGTGCCTTTCCACCTAATGCCATGGATAAATCTATGATTCAGTGGTATAAATATAATATTAAACATATCTTACGTTTGGTGGGTCCAAGCGGACTGTATTCATTTGTGCAACTTCAGTCCTAACATAAACTACCCCAGAGCTTCTTTCATAAATATCTGCAGTTAAAATCATACTTGCAGCCTATGGAGGAGACCCTGGCAGCAGTAGCTGAGAATCCCTCATTAATAATAAAGCTTCTCCAATCCCAGAGGCAAGGCACCAACATGGACCACTGCATCAGCCTTGTCTATGTTGCTTTGGGTGAGAAACCTAGTGATTGCACCAAGTCCATCAGGGCACAATGGTTCTTGAAGTTAGGGATAGATCTCCCTGCCATGAATTGGTAGGCGGCCTCCTCACTCATGCTGTGGGCCTCAGGATCTCCTTACTGGAGAGAGTACATCGGGAAGCTAAGGTATAGATTTTTTCATACTCATGCAGTGGTAGCCAGGTTTATGGGAGATCCTGAAGGTAAATGTTGAAGGGGATGTTGAACTGTCCAGGCAGACCAGGCCCATATATTGTGGGACTGTAACTTGTCAGGCTCCTATTGGAGGGAGGTAGTGCAGGCTCTAGTAGCAATATATGAGGTGCAAGACCTTTTTACTCCTGGGTATATATTGACTGCCACTACTCCGTTTGGCCTGAAAGTAGGTAAGACTATCTACCTGCATATCACATTGATGATATTGGCAGCTAAAAAGGTAATAACCAGATTGTGGGAGAAAAATAGACCACCAACTAAAGGAGCGTGGCTAGACTTGACAAAAGAAATTTACAGTTTGGAGATTATGGCAGCCAGATTAAGGGACAGGGTGGAGGCCTTTCGATATGAAATGGAGAAAATAGACTTTATATCAGTTGAACACTTATCGTGATTTTGTTCCCTGGAATTAATCAAATTAATGTATAAGTAAGGATGATACATGATTCTTTTCTTTTTTTTTATAATTCAAAATGTATTGCATTTTCTACTAACCAACATACATACATACACACATACAGACATACATACATACATACAATCCAAGGATACAGTAGGTGTGGCATACATGATAACACAAATAACAAATGAACAAATCCCTAACTATTATTCCTTCCCCCCTCCCCATCCCCCATTACCCTCCCTGTATCATTCCCAGCCCCACCCTTGAGTGCCAGTGTGGAAATAATGTATTTGGATTACATTTTCACTTGGTTTCAGTAAGAACATATTGGTAGATTAGGATTACAGGTACTGATAAAATTAGAAGGAGTACAAGACATACAGGGTTTCCCATCTCTTTCTATACAAGGACAGTCTACTATTCATACTGGCCATCATTTTTTCCACTCAAAGATTAAAAAGCAGTTCTTGCAACCATTCTGAGTAACCGGGTTGGAGCGAATCCTTCCAATGTTTTAACACAACCTTTTTAACTGACATATTGATCATTGTCATTTGATAGTTCCTAACCATGGCCTGGTAACCAGAAAAATCACCTAGCAGGCATATCTCTGGAATAAAATAATCTTGGAGACCCAATAAACGATCCAATCTAGTTTTAATAAGTTCCCACAGCAATGCTACTTTAGGACATTCACAGAATATGTGATATAGGTTGCTTGTGTTCTATTGGCATCTGGTGCATAATGCACTTTCTGCCTTTCCCATTTTGTGAAGTTTATAAGGAGTGAGGTGCATGTCATTTAGAATTTGTAGTTGCATTAAACGTAATCTATCTTGCATTATGTATTTATGTCAAGACTCCCAGATCTTAGGCCATTTTGAGGCCAAATCTGGAAATACTGAATTCTAGTACTTGGAAGTGTCATCATACAGTAGGATGGAAATAAAAGTGGAAACAACATTGCATAAAGGTTTGATACAGCATGTGGAGCAGAGGCAAGAGATATGCCTTCAGACCTCCACAGTGGTGAGGCATCTGGAATAGAGCTATGCTGGAAGTAATTAATAAGTAAATGTCTTAAATGGTAACTTTTAAAAACCCAGGTATTGGCTAGATCAAATTTGGTAAGGATTTCTGTGGTAGAGTGCCATGTTTTGTGTAAGCAACAGAAGTCCTACACCACACAGTCTTGAGGGAGCTGGATCCAATGGATAGGGATTATTTGGTCTCCTATCTTAAAATTAGGGTTTAAAAAGATGGGTTGATGAAGATCTTGGGAGTTGTCATATTTTAATGAGGAACAAAGTTGTAAATGAGTTCGAATCGAGGATCCTATTGGGGTTTGTCTTAAAGAGGAAGGTAACTTTTTAAATTTTAGATAGAGTAGAGCCTTTGGGTTGATACCCGAGGTTCAAATTAAGTCTCTTTCAATAAGGAGCCATGTAGGAATGTACCCAAACATGGAAGAAGATTCCCATCAAAGATATTTACTGATATGACTCGCCCAGTGATATAAATTGAAATTAGGAAGTTTAAGTCTTTGGAAGCAGCAAGTTTATTGTATCCCCGATGTGGAGGTTTATCTTTTCAAAGAAACCTTGAGATAGAACTATGACTACATTTAAAACCAGGCTTTGGCAGCCAGATATTGAGGAGGTTAAGGGAATAAAAGAGGAGCGGTAGAAAATTATTCTTAATTATGCTTATTCTGCCCCATAAGGTGAGGGGGGAGGAGTTGCCATCTTTTAAGATCAAGCATTAGGTTCCTGTTTAAATCTTCTATATTTAATTTCCGCATTTCCAAGGGGTTTGTTGAAAGGTAGATTCCCAGGTACTTGATGGTTTCTGGGGACCAAGCTAGTCCTAATTCAATCACTTCTTGTTCACTCTCTTTAGTGCTTAGGGGGAAAATTGAGGATTTGTCCATATTTAGCTTATAATTAGATAAGAAGCTGTATTCTTGTATTTTATTTAGTGACATCTGAATGGAAGGGTTGATGTGAGTGATATGGAGCAGAATATCATCTGCATAGACTGCAATTTTACTATCGAGTGAACCTAATTGAATATCTTGTATCTCAGGTGAATTTTGTATTGAGACAATTAGGGTTCTAAGTATAGACTAAATGGGGGGGGGCAAACCTTTCTAATTCTAGCTTCTAAAGGAAAATAAGGGCAGAGAAAGCGATTGCTGAGAACCCGAGCTGAGGGAGTTGAGAATAAAATCTGAATCCAGGAGATAAATTTCTGGGGAAAGTTGAATCTATGAAAATGTACACACAACTCGATCACATCCTTTACAGCTGAGAGCAAGGTCAACTAAACTGGTAAGAACAAGTATTGGTTCAACCAAAGGGTAGTCCATGATTGGAATAGGCTACCAGTAGAGGTGGTAGGAAGTAAATCCACAAATACATTTAAGTACAAATTGGACCAGTATTATAGGATATGATGAATAAACTATTTGGTGAGCACATGGATGAAAGTCCCTTGCTCTCTATACTGTTATGACTCCTATGACTATGACTCTTATGGACTCTGACTTCAGAGAACAACACATACTCTTCATTATCATCATCATCCTTGGTCCTACCATCATAAATCATGTTTTCCACAACATGCATTACTATGGCATGTGGGTCACATCATCTTTTCCCCTGCCTGTACACTACATTATTGATACAGTAGGGCTGGTATTCCTCACTATAGGAGGTGGTACCTTGTGTCATGGGAATTAGCAATCACCTGTCTGCCTTTAGGCACTATGGGTAGCACTATTTATAATTATCTTAAAGATGATGCGCATCAAAATTTACAGAACTAAGACTGTCAGGATCATTCTTTAAATAGTGTTATAACAACAAAGTCTGCCTGGTGATTTATATGAAAATATAGACTTTCCTACCATTTTTAAACATGTGTTTTGTACTCTGCTTAAGCTAGAATACTAGATGCTGAGACTTGCTCTTTCCTGAGGTAATTAGCATATGTCTTCCCTGGTGATGTAATTTGGGGTGCTATTCTTTTTCATCTATAAAGATGCCAGGGAGGTTGTCACATTGCCGAGGTCTGTAAAGATTCTTTTTTTGTTGCTCTGTGCCTTTTGCAAAAAACTGAAAGATAAGCGACCATTTGATTTTGGTTTTCTCATGTTGTATACCATTAATGCACAAAAATAGTTTAAAATGATAATTTTAGCTTCTGCAGAAGTCAAGGAGAGTAGCACATTGCTGTAAAGTCTGCAGGCACTGTAACTTTGTATTGTGGTGAAAGGCATGAGTCCTATTGTCATCATAATGATTGATGTGATCATTCACACCTGACTTTAATTAGAGGTGATTTCTCAGGATGGCATTAAAACAATTATCCCATCATCCTGTAAATTGGGCTGGGAGAAGTAATGCTGTTTTCAAACCTTACTAAGAGTTTCTGTGCACTTGACTACCCAACCCAGTATTTTCTCCCTGGCATGTTTTTATTTGACCTACATTCAGACTCAGCTATTCTTTACTCCACATTAAAAGAACAATTTTACCAGGGCTAACACATCCATCCTTAGTAGGAATTAACACAGATAAGGCTCCTATTAACAAGTACTGTAAAGCAGATACTGACCAACAGCAATAAAGTTACCAACATTACAATGCTAGCAGCAATACAGCTTCTTAACAGGCACAGTAGAGTACTACCCTGAATGATGTCAGCAGCCTGGCAGCATGCTGACTCAGTATCCAGCAACTTTGGAGAAATGGACCACATCAAAAAGGTGGTGAAAGTACAAATTTGTTGACTTTTGTTACAAAACTAGAAGCATACATTGATTTTATAGCAATGTTTATTGAATAGTTCTACCTGTTTTAGTTTTGAAAACCATTGCACATGGTCTTTAAAGGTTCATCATATGTTTATGAATGACATGATACCAGCTGATACTTTGGGGCCATAGCTGTGGACAATTGTCTGTGTATACGCCTTGAGGCACTATAGAGTGTATTATCTTTACAACTCATTATGAGTTGATCCAGAAATCATGTTTTATTGTCATATGAATAAAATGTACATTTAAAGTACTATTTTTAAATTATATTACTATTATCTGCTCCAATTAATTTAATGTCATGTCTCTCATGTCATGGGATCATGCCCAATAACTCCCCTCTGCTAGTACTTAAAGAAGCACAAGACTCTGTGTTATGGCACCCATTTCACAACTCACTGAGGACTGATTATAGCTCTTGATCTTTAGCAAGTCTCCATTAAAGAAAACATTGGCTTTCAAACACTCTTGCATGAAGAACTAAAGCACAAATACAACATTCAGTCATGCTTCACATTGTCTAGACATGTGAAGTCCAGACAGTGGATATAGTAACATTGCAGAAGAGCTGGAAGGGAAGGTCTACTGCTTTGCTGATGACACCAAGATCTGCAATAAGGTTAATTCTCCAGGGGAGGTGGAAAAATGAGCAGAGACCTAAGAAAACTTGATCTGCAGTCAATGGAATATCAGTTGGGTTTCAACACAAAAAAGTGCAAAATAGTGTACCTGAGGCACAGAAACAGAGAGGCAGAGTACAAAATGGGAGTAGTAGTAGTGATGACTACCAAGCAGGAAAGAAACCTAGGGTGAGGGTATCTGATGACCTAAAGGTGGCCAGGCAGTGTGACAAGGCAATTGGGAAGGCTAGCTGGATGCTGGAGTGCATAGAAAGGGGTATCAATAGCAAGAAGAGGGAGGTGGTGTTGCCTGTGTATAGATCACTAGTTAGACCCCATCCAGTGTACTGTGTCCAGTTCTGGAGACAACATCTCTGGAAGAACATAAACAGAGTAGAAGTGATCCAGAGAGGATCACCCATGCCAGTGCAACATTGAAATTGCCACTGGCAATCACAGGGCTGGTATCCTGCCAACAGTACAAAACATGGCAGAACATAATTGCACCCCACAAGATGCATGAATGGCAAGCATTGTAACAGTGTGAGGAACACCCCAATAAAAGATGCACACACCCCAGCAGGGCACAATGTAGGTAATCATCAGGCACCACAACAATGTGAGGCACTGACACCAACAGTCCACTCACCCTGGTGCCAAAAAAGGGCAGAAAGAAACACCAGAAATAGCACAGATACCTGCTGGCCATAGTTCCCCCACCCAACACTCTCCCTGTGTCATGACAGTACACCTCCCCCCCCACGTCCACCAGGAGGTGTGTAACCCCCTCCATAGTTAGTGGACTGTGATCACTTGCTGCTATATGGATGTGGACAGGATCCCTCCTCAGCTAGCGTCACACCCCACACCTGACCACCCACCATGCCATATGTCACATATGTCCATGAACCGGTGGTCCAGCAAACCCACCTATCCCCAAGCCTGGTAGGCAGAGTAGTCATTGTGTTCTAATAAGTATGTCCAGTAATAGTATGTATAGTACCACAGTCCCTGGTAGTCTAGTTGCCCCACTCCCCCATGACCTGGTAGGTATTGTTCTCCCGGAACCACTCCATAAGAAGTTGTATCGTTGGCTTACAAACAATTTGATGCTTTTGAATATTCGTAAAACCAAAGCTATGTTGTTTGGAAGTCCTGTAAGACTTGGTGAATGTCTTCCCCTGACTATACATGATAATCAAGGGAATTTACTTGACCAGGTATCAGAATTCAAGTATCTGGGAGTTCTTTTAGACCCCTCATTGAAATATCTTTCTCAGGTAAAGTCAGTAAAAAAGAGAATTAATTGTAGATTGGGCCAACTATATAAATATAAACCTTATCTATCTTATGATTCGCATTTGAAATTGGCAAACAATGTTTTAATGCCATATTTTGATTATGTTTCTTCTTTGTATACTAAGTTGGGAACCAGGATGAAACAGATTCAAAATATTGTTTATAACAGCATTTGTAGGTTTGTTTTGGTTGCTCCTTTTCTGACCCATCATTGTCGTTTTTATTCTTCACTGAAATGGTTGTCGCCCCAGTATAAATATGAATTATCCTAGGAAAATTGGTTCATCAGGCCATTTATTCAAATGGCTTATCTCCATTATTTGATTTGGTTCAGGTTCGGGATATACAGGCAAATTTGAGAATGTCTCAGGGGGTACTATTGGTAGTACAATGTGCTAATAATAATTATGGCTTACGAGTATTTGATCACCAGGCCTCTACACTTTGGAATAGGTTACCAGTTTCGTTAAGGGTAATTAAATCTTATTCTTGTTTTAAAGTAAAGTTTAAATATTATTTGTTAGCACAGTCTAAATGTTTGTGTAATTTGTAAAATTGCATGCATTGATGTATTGTTTGTTATGATTTTTGTCTGGGTCAGTCCTGAAAAAGGGCCTTGGCTCAGAGTGCTAACCCAGTTAATAAATAAAAATGAAATGAAATGAAAAAAAAATCCTGATAAGAAGCGGGCCACCGCACAGCCCACCACTCTCCTCCATGGCTGGCAGCCCACTGAGTTGACAATGAATGGGCACATGACTGCATTCATTCATTCATTGACAACTCAGTGGGCCACAGCCCGTGGAGGAGAGAAGTGGGCTCTACCAGTAGCCTTCTCCTTATCAGGATGGGGAGTTGTGGGGCAGTACCAGGGATCAATACCTGCCAGGTGGGGTGTGTGGGGGGCCACTAGACCACCAGGGACCATGGTACTACATATACTATTACGGGACATACTTATTAGAACAACACAATGACTACTCTGTCTACCAGGCTCAGGGATGGGGGGTGCTGGACCACTGGTTCAGGGATATGTGACATATGGCTATGGGGTATGCCAGGTTTAGTTGGGATGCTAGATGGGGGTGGGGTTTTGGGTGGGTGGGGATGTGTGTTGTTGAACAACATGCTGAGTGCCCCCATCAGATGCTGCATGCACTCCAACAGGACAAATGAAGCATGACACAACTACTGTATGTTGTAACTGCAAGTTTTATTTGGGCACACCATAGGTGCAGAGTTAAGAGAGGAACATACATGCTCACATAGCCAGAAGGACACCATACACAGGTATGTGGGTCACAACAGAATGAATGCACCTACTGGCAAAAAACAACAGGGGTCTACACCTGCAAGTGGAAATTCATTGCGATATTCCTCAGGAGTCCTGCCATACTGGTCCACCAGCTCCATGATATGCTGACTACAGACCTTATAGTGCCTCCATGACAAAGCCTCTGCTGTCTCTGACATGACTTACTGGATCTTAATCTCATTGAGTTGCTGCTGCAAATGGAGGCAATCAATGAATGTCCAGATGTCGGGTTGGGCCACCCCCAAGCAGAGAATTGAGCCCTCTATGCCAGACCTGCACCAAGTTGATGGTCCTTGGCAGGCCACACCAGGCAGCATTGAAACAATTACAAAATGCAACTGGAAACATGGGCTTCTGATGGACACCACTCTGAATGGGTCAGAAAAGCCAGCTGTCATCAAAGTAATCCAGTGGGAGGGGGGGGGACTTCATAGATTCATTGATATTTGTCAGCAGAAAAGGACCATCTTGGCCTATCGAGTCTGCCCATAGCCCCCCCATTCCTTGCCCCCAACCCAGAGATCCCCCTTCTGCTCCCTAGTCAACCCCCATGAGTTTGTCCCATGCCCTTTTGAATCCCTCCATTGTTCCTTCCCCACCACCTCCTCCGGCAGATTGTTCCAGGCCTCCACCAGAGTTCATCCCATTCAGAGAAAAAGTCCCAGATGTGAAGCTTCTCAAACATGGTCACTACATCCCTAGGCAGCACAAATGCCAAGGCTGCCATGTAAAACTGCTGCACGTCTGGCAGCTGCTGCACCTTGTGCTAGGCAGACTGGCATTGATGAAAAATGCAGCCCTGTGGCACCATCTCTGGGATGACTGACTGGAAGGCTTTGTAGGCTGCCAGCTTATAGTCCACCATCACTGACTTGGGCTTCAGACCAGAGCATAGCTCTAGCAACTTCCTCAGGATGGCCACATTTGTGGCAGTCATACAGCTGGCCATCAAAATGAATACCATCAGTATCACTTAGCTGTATTCCATGCAATGTATGGTGTAGAGTTGACAGAACAATGGGGGACAGCACTTGAAGGTCTCGTCGGCATACCAGTTAATGCAACTTTCCATGTACTGCAGGTTCTGTTCTGCAACAAACAGCAGAAGCCTGTCCTGTCCACTTCATGAATCCCATAGCAAGAGCAGCTCATCCTTCTAGGTGACACGGTACTCCTCAGGCACAACGAGTTTGGCTAGTGTGATTGGCAGACTGGGTGCCTTGCTGGCTCCTCTCCTGGTATGCTGTATCAACTGCTTCAGGTAATCCAGGTGGGACTTTCTACCACTGATGGACTCTGGCAACAGGCTGCAGCTGGCAGCCACCACTTGCTGTGACATCTCCACTGCTGTGAGTGCCTGTTTCTTGATGGTGCGATCACAGACATGGTTGTGTGTCCCCAGCACAGTGACCAACTCTTCTGCAGTTGCATGTGCCCACACCTTACACTGCCCATCCTTGTACTCAGTGCACTTCCAGTAAGTTTTAGCATCATGGGTGCACTCCATGCGGCACACATAGCCATCATTTAGGAGGACCTTCTGGCCCCAGGGACTGTCATTATATTCAAGGGCATGGCAGCAACACAGAGAGTACTGAGAAGATGCTGCACCACTGTCCACCCACCAGTTATAAACCACCTGACTGCTGGCCGGTCAATTTCTGTCCAGGATGTAGTCCACCTGGGCACCATGGCAACCCACATTACCCCAACCATGCCCTTATTGCTGGCCAATTACTGTCCAGGATGCAGTCCACCTTGGCACCATGGCATCCCACATTACCCCCACCATGCCCTAACTGTTGGCCAATCATGGTCTGGAATACAATCCACCTGGGCACCATGGCAATCTGCGTTACCCCCCACCACGCCCTAATTACTGGCCAATCACAGTCCAGGATGCAATCCACCTGGGCATCATGGAAACACACATTACCTTGCACCATGCCCTTATTGCAGCCTCCTGAATCTACTTTGGTGCTATTGTTGTTAGGCACCTCTGTGTACTGCTCATGCCTGTCACCCTAGTTGACAAACGCTGCACAGTCCAGGTTGGGGTTCCTCCATTTGCCACTTCAACAGTGCTATAATGCTGGTGGTGAACTGCCTGAGCTCTGATGCCATGGATACATCCACAGGAGGGAAACTAAAATAGTGGAGGATCTGCATCAGAAGCCCTATTAAGAAAGACTTAAGGACCTAAATATGTACACCATGGAAGAGAGGAAGGAGAGTGGGGATGTGATAGAGACCTTTAAACAGCCTCGCTGTAACTCAGGCTGGCCCTCTAGTGACTCTTCCTCCCTCCCCCACCTGCCCTGCTTTTCTCACTTTTCTGTGGACCTTATTTTTCCTTTAAGAACTTATGTAACCTTTGTTGTATTGTATGCTCTTTGACCAACATTTGTCCTCTGCTCCCTACATGTCTGGTACTTTGCTATCTAACCTACAGCTCCCATTTTAATTGATTGCTCTCGTCACTGAGTTATTTATTTCAAAGCTGTGTTTTTTATATTCTAGTGATTGTTACTGAGTTTTGTTCTCTGATTACTGTTGTATCTGCTTTGATTGTACCCATAACTCCTTGTATACATCTTGTGTTATGGCATTGTAACTGAACTCTGTAGTTGTCTTGTTCTCTCCCAGGTCATGCCTGAAAATAGGCAGGTCCTGCCTAGCTCACTTTCCCGGTTACCAAAAGCAAACTAATAAATAAATATCTTGCATGAGTAAATAAGATACAGTATGGAAGTATTTTTTTTAAAGTGCTCTAGGACAAGAGGGCATGATAAGAAGCTGAAGGAGGTAGGCTCATGAGAGATGTGACAAAGAACTTCTTCACAGAAAGATTGATAGATTCCTGAAACAGTCTTCTAGTGGAGATGGTGGGAGTGAAAACAGTGGTGGGGTTCAAGAATGCATGGGATAGGCATAGTGGAATCTTAGGGAAAGGGAAGTAGGGTGAGTAAATGGACCGGAGATCAAGCAGGATCTGAGCTGATATTATAGGCAAGGAAAAACTGGCAAAAAAGGTGGGCTAAGTGGACTTATCTGCCAGCAAATTCTGTTTCTGTATGTGTGGGGTGATTTGTGCTGCAAAAGCTTATTCCACTTCTGCAACCATAAGAACCATCCTCCAAAGTACATAGTAATTAAACCTTAAAATGGTTGCTCCCCTTACGTGTTACACAAACTATTATTTATGATCCTGTATAGCAACCCAATGAAGCATAGCATTATACTATCATGAAACTATTTTCTTGGTAGAGAAATAAAAGTAAATAAAAATAAACAGCATTGGAATGAAAACCAGAGAAGTCAGCTAATTCTTGTAAGCAAAATACATGTATTCTAACAATCATGTTGTCTTAAAAACTACATTAATATTAATACTAAGCTCATTGTTATATTACTGTCATTATATCACTATAAGTTATCTAATATATAAAATACAAAACACTGACAGAAAAAATAATATTAAACAATAATCATACTATTACAATGTAATTGTAAAATTAATGGTGATACAAGGGAGAAAGAAGTACAGTGGAACCTGCTCATAATAGGCTAGTACATACACAAACTTTTTGTCCATTATATCTCTTGTCTGTTGTATCTTTTGGTGCAATGTTAGGGTTGTATGTTACATTACTGTGCAAGCTGTGTGAGCTGTAAGCCTCTCCCAACCACCAAGACTGTACTGAGTTTGTTTTACATTATTAGTTTATTACAGCTGGTAATACAGCACCTATACATCAGAAGAGAGCTGGAAACAGTAGCCAGAATGCCATGCTGGAATCCTGCTAGACTGTACATAATACAACAGGGAACATTCAGAAGGTAAGTGCATAAATGAAAAAGATCGCAAGTACGAGGTGATTTTACAGTTGTTAGAGTGAGGTGGGAAAATAGATTTAGTATTGGAGTTGGAACATGAAAAAAAGAAATGTAGTACAGGCTAAGCACAGCACAGAATGGAATGTAGCAGTGGAGAGAGTGAGTAGCTAATGATGATGTGGGATCAGCTGATGATGCAGTGCAATCAGCTGCTGCTGCCATTGCTAAGTGACTGGGTTCCTGCTAAGTGACTGCGTGACACTTATTGAGGTGATTACATTTGGCTAAGCACTAAGGAAAAGTGATGATTGATGGTAGCTATGTCCACTGTAGACAGAATGCAAAGTACATTATACGCATAATAAATAGACAGGAGAGAATATAAAATGGCTTTTGGAAAATGCTCACTGTCCATAATAAGTGTTTGTCTGTTATAACTCTTTCTGTTATAAGCGGGCTTCACTATAATTAGCATGAGATAAAGCAAATAATTTGAGATTACAAGGAGTATATGCCTTGAACTCAGCAATGAATACTTACTATTAATGTAGCTCACATTGGGTCATGGTGCTGTTAGTAGGTTTTGCATAATCTGTTACAACACCACAAACAGGAATTCATAGCAGACACATGGTGAACCTGCTACAAGTAAACTACATCACCTCATATTCATTGCTTATCTTAAGGCAATTGTTAATCATTATTTGCAGTCTGTTTTACTCTATCTCAGTTACTGTATTGGATGAGCCAAAGTGGTTTAGTCAGATTGTTTATGCTGATCTGTAGTTTTGGGCCCCAAGTTGAACCCAAACTGAAGTTTGTTGTGGCAAGGTCTCATACCTGTACAGCCAATAGTGAGGTTCTGGTGGCATTATAGAGTCTCAAAGTGATGTTTGAGCATTCCCATGATGTCAGCAGGCCCTGAGGTATCCTAGGAAGTGGCAAGCACAACTAGTACACCACAAATGGAAGGTATTTATTGTTTACGATTAATGATGTTAGACATTTTGTGCAAAAAAACAGCAATTCTGTAAAGCGAGAACACCCATCATCTGCCAAGAGGGTGAATCAGCTGGGTGATAAGGCCATGCCTATATTTGTTACAAGTTGATTAATGAATCGAGCATTGCAAAGCAAAAAAATGGTATTCACTTTGAATTGGCATTCATGTCTTCCAAGGAAATAATTTTTGCATAATTTAAGTTGTTCTTAATAATCCAAAAATGAGGTTTGCCAATAAAAGGCAGGACAGTTTGTCCTGGGACCCATCCTGGAATATAGAGCCAGGGAGAGAGAGGGCTAGGGGAGGGGACAGTGACCTCACTGCAGGGGTCAAATGACAGAGCAGGGGCAGCTCCTGGGCTATTGGCGGGGGGAGGGGCTGGGGGAGTGGTCCCAGAACAAAGGGCAGCAGGGTTACTTTAGGTCAGATAACCATTGTTCGCCCTCTTGTAATCTCTGCAGAAATGGAGCACATTGCATCCATGGAACCAAATGTTGGGGGGGGGGTTATAACTTTTGAGGTGGTTTCTTGATGATAGCCTTGAAGAACAACCCTTTTAATAAATACGAATTTAAGTTTTTCATTTGCCTTATTTCATGGTTAACAGTTTAACTTTTTTTTAACATTCAGATCCCCTATTGAATTACTTCTGTGATGCTGTCAAAGAGTAACCAAGCCTTGCTAATCAACCTTCAGGCTATTTCTGATTTGCTGCCTTTGAAAAAGGAAAAATGCATTATTATTGCAATACAGAATATGCCTCATGCTGGCACCATGAGTCAGTATTGATCTCTTAGCAAACTAGAAGGATTTGACTTAATCAAAAATCTAATCACTTTTGCACTGTATGGGAGAACATCATGTAATTTAATATTGATCAGCTGGAACCGCTATAGAAATATTGCCTTTTTTGATATTGTACATGTCTAAATAGAATTACATTGTGTTGATCCAAATGACACCTTCATCACAGAGAACAATTTAGCACTGCTTAGCCTGCATATTTGGTATGTTGCCTTTGTCACTGCCGAAGGGGAATCATGCTGTGCTGTTCACATTATACAATTTCTACTTGCTGAATATTTAGCCAGTGAACCTTCTGAAAGTGGAAAGAGCATGAAGACTCAGGGAATATCTCTTTAACTGAAGAACTGATTGATACCTACAGTAAAAAGTAACAACTATGTGCACTCTTCATCAGAATAACAATATCACCCATAGCAGTCTGGCACCTAAGAGGAGATAAAACATATAACACATCTATCTGAGGGTATGGGTGAAGAAAAGGAGAAAAAGGTAAAGATACTCAATAAAAAGCCTTGGGCCCCACCACCCCAAAAAAAATATATATAGGAACACAAAAATATAAAAATACAGTTTTTCCTTGCAATTTATAAATCGGAGACTATGCCATATATGATGGTAGAATGGGAATTATTTTTTTAAATTAAGTAAAGGTCTTGTTTCACCGCTAGGCTACGGAACTGTATTCCCCAAGAGTTACAGGACTGACAAACTGTCCAGTGTTGCTAAAGTGGCTATTGTATGCACTTACTGTATGTAACGTTGTCATGTGTTTTTGCTACTAGCTGGGCAGCATGTTTTGGAAGTGTTTATAACATCTTACTGTATCTGACCTTGATTTGATACCATAACTTCATTATGTTTACCGCTGCTATAGTTGTCTTATTGTTTTTTGTATCATACTGCTGCAGCTATGTTCTTTATATGCTTTCTTGTACTTATGCTGTTGTCATCATATTGTATTGTATTATCATCCTGACTGCAATCTCCCAGGTTGTGCCTAAAAAAAGGCAAATCTTTTTCTAGTGCACTTACTGGGTAATCAAAAAAAGTCACAAGCTGAATGTTTGTAACTATGAATGAAGAACCATGAACAATAAGACTGCAATTTTCCTTTCAATAATAAGGGATCTTTTTTCCTTTCAAGTTGCCACTTCTTGGAATGAATTGCATTTGACTGTCAGCAATGCAAAGTCAAATCTGATATTTAAAACAGCAGTTGAAAAGTGTTTTGCTTACCAAGTCATGTTGTTAATGTATGCAGCCTGCATTGTTGAATGATCTTATCTTAAACTATTCTCTGCATATTGAAAGATGCAGTTCACTGTATTGTATATATCTGAAATTACAAATTGTGTTACCAACTGTGGCTGCTTTGCACTGTGGTTCTGGGTCAAACCTGAAAAACGGACTTTGGCTCAGTGTGCCATCCGGGTAAACAAATAAAATCAGTGAATGAATATTCAATCATGCAGCCCTGATGAAATCATGAAATCACAGAAAGGAAGCTTGCATGGTTCCAGATGTTACCAGTACCCCAAGGTGTAAAAATGCAGAGCTTTATTAGGGTTGCCCACATTTTATTTTTTATTGTATATAGGCAGCCAGTTATTTGTCACCACAGTATTTAAGAGGCAGTATAGTGCAGTGGTTTCAGGCTCTGAGCTGCAAACCTGAGACCTGGGTTTGAATCATACAGCTCCCCCTTGCATACTGTGTGACCCTGAGCAAGTCATTTAACTTCCTTGTGCTCCCAGGTTGCACCTGTAAACAAGCTTCAGATTAGTGTTCCTCTCCTGGTTAAAAAAACAAATCATTAAAAAACTCACAAATGGACCAAAATAAAATCATCACTGAACCCTTGGAAATAGCAGAAATGTTTAGTGAATACTTCAGTACCAGGCAAATAAAAATCAACATGACAATATTTCCCAACTTTTTAAAATTTAATTTCTTAATTTAGATTACACAAAAAGAGGCAAGCAATTCTGTTTTCCTGAGCCACTGGTAGATACTAATGGGTTTAATTAGTAGAATATAAACATTTGAAACATAGAAACATAGCCAATGATGGCAGAAAAAGGCCAATGGCCTGTACAGTTTGTCCATAGTTTCCTATCAACCCTGGGATCTATTGTCCATACAGGGTACTAACCCTCATTATCCACCTCCCTGTGTCCCTCCCTAGTGCTAGTGCCGTGAGTAACCACTGTGCCCTTCACTCTGTCCCAGCTGTGCTTGAAACCATTAATGGTTTTAGCACTCAGTACCCTGGCTGGTAGACAAGTCCTTGGATCCACGACTTTTTCTGCAAAATAAATCTTTGTCATATCCCTCCTGATCCTCACTCCCTTCACTTTTCACTTGTATTCCTTGGGTCCTAAAACTGTTACTCATTCTAATTAGTTCTTTGCATTTCATCTTGTTTAATCCTTTCAAGAATTTGAAAGTATCTATCATATCTCCTCTCTTGTCTGGTCTCCAGAAAGCACATGTTCAGTGCCTTGAGTTAATTCTCATAAAATCTGCCCAGCTGGCCCTGAATCATCTTGGTCACCCTTCATTGTGCCATCTCTAGCCAGTCCTTATCTTTCCTGAGGTGAGGACTTCAGAACAGAGCTCAGTACTCCAGGTATGTCATCACCAATGCTCTACTTTTCAGGCAATTTTGAGCTAGTTCAATAGATAATCACCCAAAGTCTCTGCACTGTGATTTGTATGTTGCTTCATTATGATAACCCCAACCCGCTCCCCGGAAAAATGACAAATTAAGGAGAAGGCAAGAAAGGGCAGAGTTTGACTGGGCCCAGCTGTGCAGGAAAGGGAGCAGTGGCAGGACTTATCTCAGATGGTGAACTTATGCTGCACAATGTTCTTTGAGCAGTCACATCCCTGGAGGTCTGGGTGGTAGCATTGGTCAGAAAGGTGCAAGATTTCCAGACCTGCTTGACTGAATGCAAAGAACAGTAGGTGGATGAAGCCAGCTTAACACTATGAATCACCAGCACTACAATGAGCTTGTTAAAGAGGATAAACCATTGCAGTTTTGCATGAAGGCCCTGGAAAACTAGATCCACACCTCCAATCTTAGGATCCTTGGGCTACCAGAGGTGATGGAGGGCACTAATGTGGTGGGCTTTATGGGACAATGACTGAAAGATTTACTTAACCTGCAGCACCAGTGATCTATCAAGTGTACAGAATTAGTACTCAGAAATGAAGACAACAGGACTCCAGTCCCGAACCCTCATGCTGGCCCTTGCTGGCACACATGAGAGGGACCGAGTGCTGACAGCAGCATGACAAAGGGGACCTATAACAATGAAAAAGGATGTTGCAATGTCCATGTTTCTAGATCTCAGTTTTGTGACAAGGGACTGCAGGAAATCTATACACTGTGGACCCTACAATTCTCACATGCCCTTCAGTACTCTGCAAGGCTGAAAAGCATTAACACATGCAAACTAAATTTTTCATGCTCCTAACAAAGTTGCCATACTGATTAAAAAGATTAAAGGGGACTTTGCCACCCATGAAGGAGCATAGGACCAAGAAGCTGAGTGACACACTGATCAGCATGGTACTGTACATACTGGGATGGAGAGTGGAAGTGGGTATGTGGTAGCTGAAAATATCGTGGCACAGCACAGAGATGGCTGTATGCATTTGTGCAGTACCTCTTGTCGCATTTTACACATTGTATGTTTCCCTATACTTAACAGTAGTAGTCTACTTGTGCTTACTACAAGGAGCATCTTTATTAATTCTAACAATGCACTGACCATGTGGCCACATCTCCTTGTGTTTCTCAAGCACCCCTATTTCATAATTCACAATTGAGCAGACTTTTCTTGTTACCTGCTGCTGATACTAATTCTAGATACATATATGTTTGTATCCATTCTTTTAGGGCAAGAGCTACTAACACTGTAACCTAATTTTCTTATGCAGACATTAAATCACTTAGTTATGCTGTATACTAATACTGATGGACAAGTACAATAGCAGTGAGGGTTTTTCTGGACTTTCCCAATGATAAAAACGACTGGGACTCATAAACCAGCAGTATTACTTCTTAAAAGTGTTACAATGTTCTTAAGGTTTACCAGTAATAATATGTTCCACTAAGTTTCATTCTAAGGCGGAACTCTAGGAGGGTGAGTGAGTAGCAGAGGTCAAAGAATTTTAAATAATCTGATGGCTGTATACAATCAGTCCGTGAATCTCAGAGTTAAAACATGGGTAGGGAAAGTGTTTTCTGGATATGGAATTGTACCAATTCCATTGGTTAGAAATTGCCAATTTTGGACAATTCCGGATACCATTTAGAATATACAGTAGCACTGGAAACTCTCACTGTAAAAATATTTCAGTTTTACAGTTAAACTTTTTATTAATTGTATTCATTTAATTTGCTGCCTTCACATGTCCAAAATAGGATCCCTTCATGCTGAAATTCTGTGCCCTACTGTTTGTGGTCTGAATTAAATGCCCTACTCGGTGTTCTCCATGGTTCTCTCTGAAAAGAAAACCTGAATGGATTGTTTGACTTTTTCAGTCTGCTGATTTTCTAACCTTAATTCCAAGACTTGCTGAGTAAGCACTAACAGCATTGCTTACATTATGCACCATACTATACATATATATCTCACTTGCTGGCTACTGCTGCATGGAGCCATACTCAGTTAACCCCCACCCCACACACACAAAAATGAAAATGTAACTGGACTGGTTCATTTTTTAGGGCACCTGTCCACCATGTGGTCTCTTACTGCTGGATGGTGTGCTCGTGATTTCTGTATCTTAGCCTTCCTGATCATCATACCCACACCATCTCTAACCCATCCTCACCAGCACAAATACACCAACAATTACAGCCAAACTACCACCAATACCTAACTGTGTCCCTCTGTATTTCATTTAATTGTATTTCTTTATTTCTGTTTTATTACACTTTGTGGAATCTGGGGTGAGGTTTGTTGTCATTCAGGAGGTGCTTGAAAACTCAGCAAACTTGCATGTGAGATGCAGCTATGAAACATGTCTGCTTCAGTTAATGACATGCTACGAGCACAGAAAACAACAAGTTGAATGTTCCTAATTTTCTACAGCCTACAACTTATGTAAAATACATATTTACACTTTCCTAATGGCCACTATGTGGATTTTTCTTCATAGCAACTCTGCAGTGAAGCAGTGTGCAGCATTTTCAGAAGACAGTTGAGCAAAAATGGCAATATCGGATACAGACTGTAATTAAACTGTGGCAATTTTGGTGATCGATGGAACTCACTGGCCCTAGACATGAGCTTAACTGATCTTTTCCATTCCTGGAAATAGGTATCTTTATATAGTAACACAATTTGTCGGGTTTTAGTGTTGTTTGTCCACCCCTCATGTGGGATACCTGGGGCAATTACTGTAAAGTTCACAAATGCAAATTATGTTGTTACTTCAAATCTCTGTATGGATTGCCAAATGTTTATACTTTTTAAAGCTAAAAAAAATACAAATCTTTTTGATGCATCCCAGCAATCTACTTGCCTTACTATAGGCACTGTTGCACTTTCTGGATTCTTTATGGGAGTCACAATAACTGCTAGGTCCCATTCCCTGGCTGAAGTGTTCAGCTTTCCATTCCCATCCTGTACTCTGTCCTTGGGTTTTTGTTCCCTAGGTGCCTCAACTTGCACTTATTGGTGGTGAATTTAAACTGCCAAACCTTAGACCATCTATCTAGTCTTTGCAGGATACTCTGCCTTTCTTAAATGCCTTTGTTGCTATCTATCTTCCCACAGAGCTTAGTGTCCTCTGTGCAGAAACATAAATTGATGCAGATTCCTTCTCCAGTGCCACTGATGAACATGTTGAAGAGGACAGGACTCCAGATAGATTCCTGTGTCACCCCACCCATGACATCCCTCTCTTCTGATTTAACACCATTAATCCCAACCCTCTGCTGTCTCTCATTCAATCAATTTCCTAACCATCTTACTGTGTCTTTTGTTGCACTCAGAGCCTTTATCTTCTTCAGTAATCTTGTCTGAGGCACAAAATCCAAAGCCTTGCTGAAGTCAACGTAGAGTAAATCATGATGTAGCCCCTATCCATTACCCTTTTAACCCAGTCAAAGAAAATTATCAGTTTAGTATAAAAAGACATCCCTGCCATGAACCCAGGCACTTTATTATCCTGGAGCCCATAGCTCTTCAGATAGTTCACAAGATCCTCCCTGACCATTGGCTTCATCAATTTACCCACAACAGGGGTAAGACCGAGAGCTCAGAAGTTTCTTGCTTGCTCCTTGTCCCCCCATGGAGTGGAGCTACATCCACTACCTCACTGTCCTTTGCAACTCTCCCATCTGTAACAAACTACTGAATAGCCCTACCAGCTGTTTAGCCAGTTCTGATTCCAGTTATTTGATTATCCTCAAATGCATCCCAGGCTTTGGTGTATTAACTGCCTTTAGGGCTGCAAGTCCATTACAGACCCTTTTTCTGGTAAATATTGGCTTCATCATCTCCAGAACCCCTTTGATGGATATTTTGATGCCATCTTCTGACAGCAGCCTGCTGTCTTACCTTGTGAAAACAGCAAAAATAATAATTAAGGGTGGCTGCCTTTTGCACGTCCTCCTCTATTGCTCTTCCCCCTCAGGTAACCTATCAATTCCCACTCAGGAAACCTACCAGTTCCCACTCCTTTCCTTCTTTGTTCCTCTAATATACCTGAAGAACTGATTTCCCCTGCCCTTGACCCCCTCCTCAATACAAAGTTCAGTGTCTGCCTTTGCCACCCTAACCATCCACTTTGCATCCTTAGGTCTCCCTATTTTCCACCCCCTGCATTTCTTTGTACCTGGTAAAGGCTTTTTTTTAGTTTTTGGTCCTCACTGCTTCCCTGACTCTTTATGAGAATCATGTCAATCTCTTATACCTGTTTCATTTGGTTACTGTTTTCATGCATAACTTGAATGCCTTGAGAATGGCCCTCATGATTACCTGAGTCTCTCCTCCACACCTCTGCTGCTATCTACTCTGACAAACATTCCTCAAACCAACTCCTTCGTTCTCTTGAAGTTTGGCTTTCTGAAATCAAGGATGTGTGCCCTCAGCTGAAACTTTCCCTTCCCAAGGACCAGCTCAAACCAAACAGAGTTATGATCACTGGATTCTAGTGGCTCCCTAGCAACACATGTCCTACCATCTTGGAGTTGGAGAGCACCACATCACGACTGACTGTCTGACTGGTGGGTTACTTAACCAGCAGCAAGAGCACACAGTCATGGAATGTATTCAGTGGGACCTGGCATCTGGTGCTCCTGGCAGCTGGAATATCCCAATCAATAGCTACAGGTTAGATAACCCACCACTACTACCTTCCCCTTTGTCACCCGCCTTACTAGTTCTTCTCTAAGCTCCATATCCCTCTCTTCCTCTTATCCTGGTGGTCTACAGATCACTTTAACCATAGTTTCTTGCCTGAGACTGCTGTGAGCAGCACACACAGTGACTCTGTCTCCCTGTTATTTCCCTTGCTGTATCCATCTTCCACAGCCTTGATGCTTTCCATTACATGGTAGGGCTAAACCTCCCCTTTACCTTATCCTCTAGTCCTCTTAACCATTTTGTAACCTTGGAGTGTCTGGTCTCAGTCATTTTCAGAGGGCCAAGTATTTGTGATGGCAAAGAGGGCCATCTCAGTTTTTGCTATCACTCCCAGGAGCTCACTGATTTTATTATCCACACTCCTGGTGTAAAGGCAGAATCCCTTCCATCTAACTCCTGATCCTCTTTTCCTTTGTACCTGTCTTTCTCCCTTATTCTTCTCTAGCTTCCATAACTTCTTGTTTTTCCTGTTGATAGCAGGTTTTGTAAACCCACCCTCCTGGGTCCCTTCCATAGTCCAGCTTGAGTCTCAGCCTTATTTTTGCCTATAGTGCTGATACTAACCCACAGATTAGGGGGAGTATTAGCTAGGTTCCGTTTTCTATCTCCTGTCATCATGGTTCCTCCAGCCTCAGTCTTCCCTGCATTCTGTTTAACTGTCCAATAAAGATAGGTCCATAGGTTCATAGGTGCTTTAGGAGTTAGTAGGTCAAAGATCCATTGCAACTCACCTCACACCAAAAGTAAGAGACACCTCAAATCAAAATATTGTGAAATTTTCCACCAAATACAATAATGTAGCAGGAAAAGTTAGCAATATTATACATCACACAGTTCCAAAGTGAATACTATGAACTACAAAATAAGGGTGGTGCACACAAAAAAGTTTATCAAACCTGAAGTGAAACGATTCTCAGAGTTGTTGCACTCATAAAGATTGGATGTCCACACTGGATAAAGATAAATCCAACTAATGTGTTATTTAAAGGATAGCAATATTATGCTCACCAGTGTGAGACTAAGATCCACTGGCCACTAATGCCCCAGCACTTCAGGTCCAAACTGACCCTTCAGCAGTGGGCGTGGCAGCTGGAAACAACTACAGCCATTTTATACATGTTAATTGGTGAGAGGTGAAGACAATATATTTCAAATTCAAATGCCCAATCACAGTAAAGTATATTAATACATATGAAAAGACATCAAATCCACACAATATAAAATGATAAAATAGCAAACCCTTAGACTCTCAATATCTTGATCACATAATAAACACAAGTATATGCTTTTGATAGCGTTTCAGAGTCAAGAAAAGGGTATAACTAAATTCTCAATGAATATATCACAGTAACATACTTAACTAAACAAAGGGCTAAGGAATAATATAAAATTCAACTAATCATTGAGAGATCCAGGGGAAGGAAGTTGGGGGGGGTAGGTAGGAAGATGGGGGAAGGGGAAGGAAAGACAGGGAATAGAAGAGAAGATGGTGAAGGCAGAGGGAAGGGAATGGGGGGAGAGATAGAGAGAGAGTACTGTGGTAATCTTTGTCCAGGCATAGAGGTACTCACAGCCACCAAAATAAGAAAGATAACAGGACAACACAAGGCACAGATCTCTGCTAGGGCCTACAAAAGAAAGAAGTGAACATACAAGATTAACGATATAATTTCTGTATAAATAAACTAATAATTAAACACATATTATTTAATACATGACTAAGTAAATAATCCAACATTAATTCAACGTTCATTTTAAGAAGCATCACACTAACAAAATGCTTCATTTAATTAATAAAGAAAATGTAGATCAGAATTACATAGCATCCTGGACAATAAGGTTCAAAACTTGGAAAAGTAGAAAATCATTTCAATCAAATAAATAGGGTTTTAAGTCCCAGCGTTCAAACCTTACACTTTTCAAAGTGAAGTTCCAGAAACTCTCCCTCTTAGAGAGGTGATTTCGTCTGTTTCCACCTTTTTTCATTGGTGGTATGTGTTCCGGGCCCAGGAACTTCAGACAGGAGAGACCACTGTTGTGGTGTGTTTGTAGTGAAGCTAAAGGGTGAGGGCGAGAGTAGTGCTGAGGATGACAACAGTAAAGCAGACATACTGAACTGATATTTCTACTCAGTCTTTACAGTAGACAGGATGGGTAGCAGGCCAGAAGACAGTACAAAGGGAAGAAGGGAACAGAAATGGATACAAGTCCCTTTCCACTGGAAATGGTCCTACTGAATCTGGAAGGAATAAGATTAGATAAAGCTATGGACCCAGATGGGGTGCAGCCAAGGGTGCTGAGAGAACTCAGAGAAGTGGTGGCTGTATCTTTGGTGACTCTGTTTAGCTGATAACTAGAAATAGGTGAAGAGCCCAAAGACTGGAGAACAGCAGATGTAGTCCCCTTTTACAAGAGTAGAAACAGGGAGGAAGTGGGAAACTACAGACTGGTCAGCCTCACCTCAGTAGTGGGGAAGATTATGAAAGCACTACTGAAGGAGAAATTAGTGGAACACCTTTTCTCCAATGGTCTACAGGACCCAATGCAGCATGATTTTACTGGGGGAGATTGTGCCAGACTAACCTCATTGAATTTTTTGACTAGGTGACAAGGAAGGTGGATTGGTGGTGGGCAGTGGACATGACCTATCTGGACTTCAGTAAGGTCTTTGACACTGTGCCTCATAGGAGGCTATTAAATAAGCTGGGCAATATGGGTGTGGGTGGGACAGTATTGCAATGGGTAGGGAACTGGCTGGATGGCAGGACACAGAGGGTGGTGATAAATTGCTGTCACTTTAAGAGGGAAGGTTGACCAGTGGAGTGCCACATGGATCAGTGCTGGATCCAATTTTATTAAACATCATTATCAGTAACATTACAGATAACATAGAAGGGAGAATTTCCCTGTTTGTCAATGACACAAAACTGTGTAACAGAGTGAACACACTGGAGGGAGTGGATAGAATGAGAAGAGACCTGCAGAAGCTTGAGGAATGGTCAAGGGTGTGGCAGCTGAGATTTAATACACAAAAGTACAGAATAATGCACATGGGCCACCAAAACCCTGGAGCAACATATCAGCTGGGGGAGAGGATATAGCATGGTCCAAGTGGGAAAGGAATGTAGGGGTTATCATCTCTAATGACCTAGGGGTTGGGAGTCAGTGCGACAAGGCAGCAGGTAAAGCAAATAGGATGCTGGGATGTATAGGCAGGGGCATCACCAGCAGGAAAAGGGAGGTCATTATTCCACTGTACAAGACATTATTGCAGCCATATCTGGAGTACAGTGTCTAGTTCTGGAGACCTTATCTATGTACAGATATATACATGGTGGAGACAGTTCAGAAGAGGGCAATCAGGATGGTTTGTTTGTTTTTATTTTGTTAACTGGTAAGGACATTGAGACAAGCTCTTTTTCAAGTCCGACTCAACACATAAATACATCAAATACAAAATACAGAAAAACAAATAATTGATAACATTTATTAAAAACATTTACATACATTCGAAGCATGCAACCAGTCTTTGAATTTTTTTTTTTAAAACAATCCAAGGAACAAACATTTCTCAAATCCTCAGGTAAGCTGTTCCATAAAAAAGCTGCAGAGACAAAAAAAGGTCAAGCACTGACTTTAATTGTGTGTGATTTAGTTAAGAGGAGAGTTCCGTTAAGAGATCTAAGGTTCAGGATAGAGTGCCAGATACTCAGTAAACCAGTTAAAGGGTATAAATCTGTTGAAAAAGGGGATTTAAAAACTAAACAACAGCAATAAGTAAAATGCGCAGATGGTGTAAGCCAGCCAAGGGAAGAGTAAAGCAGACAGCGATGAATCCGAAAGGAAGCATTCAACACAAAGCAGCAAATAGTATTATACACTGTGGATAAAGCCTGAGTTTCTCTTACAGCCAGGTTATAATACAGACTCGCATCATAATCCAGATGAGGCAGAAGTACACCAGTAGCTACAGCACTCCTGGTTACTACAGTAAAATACTGTTTCATTGTATAAATGAATCCCAGTATCTGATTAAACTTCCAACAGATAGTTCTAACTTGAGGTTGAAAAGTCAAACCAGGATTGAGCAAGACCCCCTAAATATTTGAATTCAAAAACTTGCTCCAAACAACTGCCATTTACATCATGTATAGATAAAATGGGATTATTTCTTAACTGAAGAAGGGTCCCAAACAACATAGCTTTAGTTTCTGAAATATTCAAAACAAGTGCATTTTCCTTGAACCGTTGACAAACAGAGAGAAAATCATTCACCAGAGAGGCAGCTAATGGAAATATTGAATGAGACTGAAAAAAAGAATTCAATCATCAGCATAAAGTAAACTATCACAGGTAAAATAATTCACTAAGTTCCCCTCATGGGGGAAGGTCATGAGGGCACGGCGCCCTCCCCCTGAGCAAAGGACCCGAGGCATCTCTCACCAGCATTCCCTAAGCTCCCCTCATGGATAAAGGTCGTGAGGGCATGGTGCCCTCCCCCCGAGCAAAGTACCCACAGCATCTCTTGCCAGGTAAAATTACTCCCAAGCATACAGCAGTACAGAAAAACACAGCCCTGAACTTGCCTCCAACTTTGGAGTAGGATGACTTAAAGGTTTTCTGTCCCCATACATGTGGAGTTTTTTTCAGGGTTCTTTTCAGCAACCAGCGACCATTTAAACTGTCCATAGTGTGTGCGTTAAGAGCCATTTGGTGCCATTTCTCCACTTCGAATTCAGTGACTCTTACCCATCTGCATTGCATCTCTGTGTACATAAAAAAATCATCACTGTTCCTTTTCTGTTTGCCTTGCTAACTATTTCCCCAGGTTCCATTACTGCATGCTACTGTTTAAACAGAAGTGTATTTAACTAGCATCTGAACTTGCCTTTAATGTTAAAGTGAGGTATCTTAGCAAGCCCTGAAATAGACTGTGCCTTAGGTTTCTCTCTCCTTAAATTGCCTTCCAAGTGTTGTAGCAAAGGCTGACAGTAAAGTGAGCATTTAAATCTCTAAGCATCTGAACTTGCTGCTTAAATGTGGAGGAACTTTCTTTATAAAAGAAGTAGAAATTACTCAGTATCTTAGTAGCAAAAAGATCCCAGTGAATGCAAAAGGGCAGTTTTTTGGCACCATCGCTCCATTCAAAAAACAAAGGGAATGAGAAGCTGCTCTCACCCCACACTGCCCAAGAAAAACCAGAGCTGGAATCGCCCTCTCCCGGTTTAGACAATGTGTAGCCCTCTTGCTGATGCAGCATATGGAAAACAGTTTAAATTGTTTAGCACATTGAAATAGTTTAAAATTAGAGTTTTAGCATTGCTTTCCAAACCCTATAAAGAAAAAAAAATGGGTAAAAAAGAACTAGTACTGGAAATCAGATCCAGATGCTTCCCCAACCCCCTTACCTGTGTCACTGTTTGTCACTGCTTGTACTAAACTCCTTCCCTCTTTCCTTTCTGCAGCACCCCCTAAGCTCCCTTCGTGGGTGAAGGTAGTGAGGACATGGCACCCTCCCCCCAAGCAAAGGACCCGCAGCATCTCTTGCCAGGTAAAATGACTCCCAAGCATACAGCAGTACAGAAAAACACAGCCCTGAACATGCCTCCAACTTCAGACTAGGACCCCGCTGACACTGCGTGTCAGCTCCCCACTGCCCCCCCCCACCACCACCATTGGTCAACTTGGTGTCTTATAGTGGATATCAGGTGACCTAAAAAAAACAATCAGGCATCTCCCCCATCTGCAGGCTATCAGCACCTGCCACTAGTGGCTGCTATATCTGCCAAAACATCCTCTCACACTGCCTGCTGTGTGAAGCCTGGAATACTCCTAATATCCCATTCATCTCTGCTAGCCAGTTAAATCTCCCTCCCCACCAATACAAACCCATTGTCTGTCTGATATTATAGCTCTTACACCTTCATGCCTTGCATTACATATTATCATGCATACTGCCTAGGAAAACCTTTTTCCCTCTTGCAAAATGATGTCATTTCTTTTTATCCTCTCCATAACTCCCCCCTCAGTGTCCCACCCCCCTGTACCATGCCTATAAAACACCATACCACCCCTTCAGCCCCCAATACACGCCCCCTGCTGCCCCCGTGTTCCCTCCTCTTTCAGTAACCACGTCCTTCCTACTCCACCTTCCAGTTGCTCCTAGCCATCCACTCCCAGCAACTGTGACTACCTCTTTGCTGTATAACCAAGAAATTCTGCATTTTACCTGCTCTCATTCTATTAACAAACTACCCCTATGTACAGGCCATACACAGTGTAATTATAAGATGACCCTCAAAAGTGCCCTATCCAGGACTTTCATTATCTTACTGCTACTGATGGGCAATATACACCCCAATCCTGGCCTGTCTACCCCCACCCTTAATGCAACCCAAAGGGCTATGACTGGCCGCCATAAATACATGCAGCCTCCAAAAGAATCTCACCCCACTTCAAGCATGGGTCTGCCTCCACTACCCTGATGCACTCACAGTATCAGAAACATGGCTATCTCCAAACACTCCACACTCAGCTGTTCACATACCGGGCTATACATTATTCAGATCAGACAGACTGAATAGATGGGGAGGTGGCTGTGCACTGTACCTTTGGGATCACCTACAAGATGTCCAGATTCCTGCTTTAAACCCTGTTGCAGGTGCCCAGTCCCTCACTCTAAGGGTAGCAGTTGGTAAATCAGGTAAATCTCTCTACCTAATGTCAGTCTACATACCCCCTCACAACCAAAGGCAGACCTTCTTATCCATTCTGAATCTCATTGCACAACTTCCAAAAAAGTTGGAGGTCATTGCCCTAGGAGATTTCAACACAGACTGGCTTGCCTCACATACATCCTCCATCAGGGATGCAGCCGCAGCCCAAAATCTCTCTAAAGTGGTCCTTAGCCCCATTTAATTAGACCACCACAGGGGCACTAGTACCCTTATTGATCTCATCCTTACAAACCACCCTGAGCACCTTCAGGACGTCCAGGTCCTCCCTGACTCACTCAGCGATCACTCCCCTGTTACCTGCTGTTGGTCAAATAGCTGGAAGCCTCCAGCCCCAAGGATCTCCCTGCATCACCAGCTAAAGAAGGGGTCCCTGACACATCTCCAAAATCATCTTGTCAACCTTGACTGGTCCCCTCATGACTGCCAGATGTCGGTGGATGCCACCCTCTCCTTCTTCATTAGCTCCTACCAAGCCACCTGTGACATCTTTGCCACCTTTATTAAGCAACTAGGAAAAACAAAATCCTCCCCTTGGGTAAATCAGTCCCTGCTCAATGAAATGAAGGCTTGTGATAACCTATGGTACCGTGCCTTTGAGTCTGGTCACTCTTCTGATCGGCAACTGTATTGCGCTGCCCGAAACTCATGCACCTGGGCAATCCACAAGGCTAAGGCAGCTTTCTATCAGTCCAACCTTACTGCTACCTGGGGCAATGGGAAGAGGTTCTGGGACAATATGAAGGAACTTAGTGGCAAGTTTTCCTCCCCTCCTCCATCCATGATTATTGTAGATGGTGTCTCCACACAAGACCCTGGCAAGATAGCTAATGCCTTAAATGCATCTTTCTCAGACCTCAGCTCTATCCTCCCTCCTGACTTCTTTACTGCATCTACTGGACACTCTCCACCGCCCCCCCAGTGCTCCACCTTTTTACTTCAAAACAATCTCCCCTAGTGTCATTCACACATATCTCGCCAAGTTCCTAGGAAAGACAAGACATAGTGGAGACTCACTCGATGCTAAGCTGCTCTCTTTAACCCTTGATGCAGTCCTTACTCCCCTAACAAAAATATTGAACATGTCCCTATGCCTTGGACAGTTCCCTATCCTATGGAAAAAAGTGGTCATCACTCCTGCTCACAAAAATGGTGACTGTAGCTCTACTTGTAACTATAGGCCCATCTCTATACTTTCTCCCCTCTCTAAAGCGCAATAGCTGCAGATCAACTTACTGACTATTTGGACACACACCACCTACTGTGCAAACAGCAGCATGGTTTCAGGAAAGGGCACAATACCACCACTACCCTGCTCAAGTTTACCTCCTTCATCCATGAAGCACTTGACCAGAGAGCCCTGGCCAGATCTGTCTACATTGATCTGTCCAAGGCCTTTGATACCATCAACCACAGCATGCTAATAAACTCAATCCTCTCTGTTGGTGTCTCCCAAGAAACTGCAATCTGGTCCTCCAGCTATCTTTATAGCCGTACCCAGCAAGTAAAAATAAATAGCACCCTTTCTGCCAGCCTCCCAGTCTGATTGGGTGTCCCACAAGGGTCCATCCTTGGCCCTTTTCTTTTCTCCCTATACGTAAACTCCTTCCCTCTGGCCTCCACTGAGCGCCTGCTCCTTTACACAAATGATGCTGTGATCTTCAGCCGGTACCCAGACCCTACTCAGCTTCAAAAATCCTTACAGGGCTCCTTCACAGAGATAGAATCATGGTTCACCTCCCACAAACTTGTCCTTAACTACAAAAAAACAAAGGTCATGCTATTTGCTCACCCTCAACATAAAAACAGCATGACCAAATTATCCATAGTAAACTCACAGAGTGCCATGTTGGATGCAGTTTCCAATTTTAAATACCTAGGGGTCACACTAGACTCAGCCCTTACTTTCTGTGAGCATATAGCATTGACTTGCTCTGGTCTAAACATTAGAATCGGCCTCCTGTAGAAATATAGGCCCTATCTCCTCCTGATGCCCTCCGCTTAGCCATCTATAGCTCCATCCTTTCCCTAGTAGACTATGGCATAATCATATATGGCGCTGCCTCCAACACTGCCCTGTCCAGCATAAAACGCACTCTTAACAAAGCCTGCTGGCTGGCCACAGACTGTGATTGCCTCACACATACCTGTGACTTCTACCAACAGTCATCATGGCTAAATTTCCAGGGGAAACTTCTCTATCAGACCTGCCTACTGGCCAAAAAAATACAACTAGGGTTAGCCCCCCCCCCCGTCTATCGCTCCTTCAAACGTGCTTACTGACAAGGGCCACAAGATGTTCTAATACTACTACCTTCTACATCCCTTTTGCAAGGACCACTGCCAGCCAAAGATCCTTTTACTACAGGGCACCACACTGGATGAACTCCTTCCCCGATACTGCCCTCTCAATTCCAAGGCTAGGGCCATTTAAACTAGTGCTGCATACCCATATTTTGTTAAACAGTTACTGTGATTGCTCATAAACTCCTCTATAGGGCTTAGGCTTCTTTTTGCTAAACAAAACTCTGTAAATAATAGTACTGTATATCTTTTACACCTTTGGTGATGCTCTGTACATGTTTTATCCCATTGCTGTCAAGGTACTTGCTACTGTACTGTATATTACTATGTATATGTCCTCACTAAATGTATGATGCAGAGCCTTTGTAAATGAGCCCCTGACTCAAAGGGTTGTAAATTCCTAGACTGTATTAAAAAATAAATAAAATAATTAAGAATACAATGTAACAGGTAAATAAAGAAAAAAGTTGACTCAAGATAGAGCCTTGGGGAACTCCAGAGTGAATAGAATAGATAGAAGAGGTAGAAGCAACAACACTAACACAGTGTGAATGATTAAGTAAATAGTCCCTAAACCAATCCACAACATTATTAGAAAAACCCAGCTCATTAAGTCTTGACCACAATAAAGAATGACTAATGAGATCAAATGCCTTGGTCAGGTCCAGGGTTTGCATCACAAGTCTTGCAAGGACAGGCCAAAGGACTTGAAATTGCACTCCCTGGAGGAGAAGAGGGAGATAGGGATATGACAGAGACATATAAGTACCTCACAGGGTGGAACAAGGTGCAAGAAAGCACTGTTTTTCCATACCAGGTCATAATGTCATATGCTTAATGGCATACGGCATTATGCACGAACCCCAGACCTGTGCGTTCTCCGTGTTGGACTCCCCCAGAGTTAGAATCCTAAGTGCGGGGGCACATCCCCCCATAACGGGTGGTACAGAACAAAACAAGTCTAGAAATCACCAACGCGATTAAGTCGCACGGTATTCTGTTGTGTGACATTTTGAACCAGTGCTGTTTTTCAGAGGAAGAGATGTCCCAGGACTAGGGGTCATGGGATGAAATTTGAGGGAGGGAGGGAGGTTCAGAGGTAATATGAGGAAGTGTTTCTTCACAGAAAGGGTGATGGACAAGAGGAACACCCTGCCAGAGGAGGTGGTAGGGACTGGAATGATTACAGGATTCAAGAATGCTTGGGATAGGCATCCAGGGATCCTAGTCATTGGAGAAGGGGAAATCCTAGTTCAAAAGAAATGTGAAGAGGCAAAATTATATTAACTGGGCAAACTAGATAGGCCAAAGCCCCTTATCTGCCATCAGTATCTATGTACCTATGTATCACATTATCTACCAATATCTTGTTTACTGTGGAGGAGATTAACGCAAAATGAAATACCATCAAGCCTGGTTCATCTCCAGGTCCTGATGGAATAACAATCAGCATGATCAATGTTATGAAAGAACATCTCAGTATCCCACTGAAAATTATTTTTGACAACAGTATAAAAACTGAACAACTGCCCGAGGACTGGAAGCAAGCAAACATAACCCTTGTGTTTAAGAAGAAAAAAAAAAACATGAGTTTGATAACTATAGACCTATTAGTTTGACCCCTATACTAGGTAAGGTCCTGGAAAGCCTTATTAAGGATAGGTTTATAGCTGACTTACTGCAGGTGTCTTTGATAAAGTCCAACATGGATTCACAAAGGGGAGATCTGTGAAATCAAATGTATTTTGCTTTTACCAACAAATTAGAAAATGCTTGGATGACAGAACATCTTGTGATGTGGTTTCCTTAGACTTTAGGAAGGCTGTAGAAGCGTGGGAAATAACAGATATCCAGACAGATGGTTAAGATACATAAAAAAACGCAATAAATGCATTTGTCAATTTATTTCAAAACCAAAAAAAATCAAATTAAAGTTCATAGAAAGGAAAAAACTGGTGTTAACTCCACACCCAAAATAAACAGGAAAAACTTCTTTCCATAGACTCCTGAAATTGTCTTTTCCTTTCCTTTTTCTTTCCGAATAAGCACTTGTGTGAAAACACACACACTACCTCCTTACACTGTGGTCAGTCGACTACTGACCCACCTATCTAATGCTATCCCCCTACTGGAGAGTTCTTATAATGATTTTTCTATGACCTCAGAGTCATGTGACTAAATAATTAATAAACTAATGGCTACATCTATAGTCATTAATTTTCACAGTGGCTCAGGGTTTGGCAAGATGTCATTTTCTAAAATGGTATATCATATCATTTCATATATATATATATATATTAAAGGCACTTTAATAAACTTTTTTTTTATTTAGTTGTTTAACCAGGTATAGCACACTAATCTGAAAGCTTTTTTACAGGAGTGACCTGGGAGCACAAGGAGGTTAAGTGATTTGCTCAGGGTCACACAGTATTTAAGTGGAAGCTGTGGGATTCAAACCCAGGTCTGGTCTGCTGGATGTCACCAAATTTGCAGCTCAGAGCCTTAGACCACTGCGCAATACTGCCTCCCTTTTTTAAACCTTAATTGATAGGAGGGGGTGTGGCTTTAACTTTGGCCCTCCTGTCTTTTGTGACATTACACTCTCCAGTTCCTAAAGACATCCATTTTGTGGGATGCCAGTCCTACAGCAGGACTCTCCAGTAACATAAAGGCATTCACGTAAAATTCAACATTTTCATATTTGTTGGTACAGAAGGGAAAAACAGATTAAAGAAAAAAAAAAATCTACAACTTTGGCATGGAAGAACAGGTGAGAGCCACCCTCCCTATTTGTTTCCATGCAAGGTCCCAGCATTTTATTTGCCTTGTTTCATTAACAGTGATAACAATTACTTTATACAAATAACTCAAAAACTAAAAAAAAAACAGTGCTTTTCTGCATTTATTCTTCTATTTTTAAGCTGCAAAATGCCTTATCTCTACTGTTTGATCATATTACTGATCTCTGTTCATTTATGCGATGGCTGAAATTGCAGCCGGCAGCTTTCTGCAGTAGCAAGCCTTCAAGTTATTTCAAGGATTCAGCTAAATGAGAAAATAGCTCCCTTTTGATATTGTTTGGACACTACAGGGCTTTATACCATCTGCCTGTAGTGTCCTGCACATAATTCCTCAATTTCAGGTCCTAGCAAGGTTTCTGTGGAGCCGATAGCTTTTTCAGCACTCTGGGACTTCGAGGAGTGGTTCCCCTTGCAACAGTAAACAGTTGCCTTCTTTTTCGGCAACTGAGCAGACGCTATGTTTCTTTCACAAATTGCAACAAGTGGTTGTGATTCTAGGACTCTGCAGCTCTAATTTTCGGACCCTTTGCTGCACGAATGTGCATAGGTCCTTTGCGAGGGTGCGAGCGTGCAAATGCGCGATCGTGCGCACATTTCACCACTGCATCCACTCGCTTCAACAGCTTTAGCGCACAGTGCTTTCTTCAGTAATACCAGTTCAGGACTACAGGACTATATCAGGGCACCAGTAAATATTTCTAAACAGAAAGCTAGCTTATTCTTTACAATAATGGGCTTCCTGAATATATTTATTCCTGCGAGGGCACAATTTTAAAACATCCCTACTTTAATTCAGATGCAAGATAATAATAATAATAATGAGTGTTGAAAAAGGGACAGTAAAGTAAAAGATTGCCAGGTTGGCCACCCTGACAAGAAAAATTTAGGACAGATATGAATTGAGAAAGCAGAAGACAGAATAGAATGAAAAGAAAAAATGGGGGGGGGGGGGTGCATCCTAATTGGGGAGTGTGCTGTATTACTTATACATTTTAACTTTTCTTTCTTCCTAACAGGTCTCCCTGTTATAAAGGCCTTCGAGTTTGTCCCACATTGGGCTCTCAGTGAAAAAATTGACAATATGGACTTGCATTCAAAAGTAAAAAAACTGGATAAAAAACTGACTTCAGGATCAATCTCAGAGTTACACTTGAGGTTTCAAATCTAAGTGGAGATCTGTGACTAGTGGGGTTCCTCAGGGATCCATTTTAGCACCAGTAGAATTTCAAATCTTTATTGCAGATCTTTCTAACAACCTAAAGAGTTAGGTTACCAAATACACAGATGACTGCAAGCTAGGAGTTCCCTGTGATAGTGATTCAGATTGTTAGACAATACAGGATGACTTAAACAAACTAACATCATGGGCTGCTAAACGGGGCATGAATTTTAACATTAGTAAGTGTGGTGTAATATACTTTAAACATAACAGTCAAAGGCAAAACATTATTTGGACATTGTATTACTAAACAAATCTGAAAATGAAAAAGATATTAGGGTTACTATTGATGGTAACCTCTCCTTCAGAAATCAGGTTTCACAACTAATCAATAAATCTAACAAAATGTGGTGGTCTATCAGACGCAATATTATCTCAAGAAAGCCCTCGGTTGTATCGCCTCTGTATAGAGCTTATGTTTGCCCTCATCTGTGTAACCCACTTACCCCAGCCAAGAGCAACATCTTGTATCTGGGACCCCCCTACTTGTTACACAGACAAGGCAACAAACCACAAGTTGGCAAAAAATAAGTATCACCCCTGGCATTAGGATAAATACTTGGCTTGGGCATCTCAGAGGTCGGGGGTAGTGCACAAAACTAACATTTCTATTTTACCTAAGTCTGGGAAAGGGGTGCCAGGGCTATGCTGTGTCTCCTATCTGAAGGGTCCCAAGAACATTTCACTCAGAGACTCAAAAGATGGATTTTCTGCAGCCATAAACTTGGAATTGTATTGTATGGCTTTATTTCTGACAAGATGGACAAAAGAAGGGTGGTCCTTCAAGGCATTACTGTTCTGGAAAGATGGCAACACTTCTGCAGGTGGAAACGCTTTGTACGTTGGCAGTACTGTAATTTCCAACATGAACACTTTTCCCAAAATGACTTATCCATCCCTGTGCTGAGGGATCTCTGGATCTGTAACCAGTGCATACATTGTGGGGGTTGCCACACACTTAAACTCAAGCACACTTGATAAGATGACATGTGTTGACTCCTGCAGGAAAACTGTTCCTATCTTATAACCAGTTAGATCCATTCTACAACCATGAATGAGGGGATGCTCACTCTGGCCAAAGTCAGACTCTGCCATTATCTCAGGAAACAAACTGGATTCCCCAGCCCCACTGGGCTGCTAGAGACATCCACACATTCAGCACATTATTTGCATATTTTTGTGGTGAAAAGAAAGGTTTTGAGTACCTGTAATCAAGCCTGCTGCAGGCACACACAAAGTACCAGAAAATACAGTCTCTCTTCAAATGAACCTTGTACTCAGAGTTTGGTATTCCCTTTTCAAGGCTTTGAAAGAACACTCCAGTTCACAATTCTCTCATAAATCTATAGCTTTTGAAGCAAAAAAAAAACAAAAAAAAAAAACATACAATCTCTTCACTTTGGGCAGCTCTGACAGTGTTTCTGTCTTTCAGGGGATTGCCCCAAAGAATCATTGATGTCTCAGTCCCTTTCCACTTTTTGTGCAAAGATCTCACCCCTTAGGGGGCTTCCTAGGATCTGGTAGCCACCACATCCCAGGAAACCAGTCCTGGATCACTGAACTATGGCAGAAACACAAACAGAGAATCCTTCCCTCTTGAACAAGAGTGCCAGCAAGCCCTCTCGCCCTCGGAACTTTTAGGAAGCTTCTCTCACTTCAACTTACAGCTTCAGAAGACCACTCTGACAGCTCCAGCCCAGTTGTTAGCCAAGCGTGGCTTAAGCTGCTGCGAGAGTTCCAAACAGCATTACCTCATCTTCTACTCAGCAGAGCCAGGCAATTGATGATGCAATGTTTTATAAACAGCATTTAATCCCTCTGAACACTTCCCAGACTATCTGCCTTCTCTAAAACTGACAGGATTCTAGTAACCCCAGGGACTGACTGGTTACATCTGGATTTCTGTTCCCAGCTGTGGAGACCCTATTTCAAAAATGACAAGCTAAGGATTGAGAATGTGTAACATGAAATCACAAAGTACATAAAGGGCCTTGGCACAATGAACTATACTGAGAGGTTGAATTCAGTAAAAATAATGACCTAGGAAACTAGGAGGACTCATGGGGACCTATTATGTGTCTGGGATATATTCAAGGATCAACAACTAATGTTTGACTCCGGCATAGACTTTAAACAGATTTCAGTAAACACCTGGGGACATTCACTTCAGCATTCTAAATCGAAGTTTCACACTCTTAGATGTGATAATTTCTTTTCATTAAGAGTGGTAAGAGAATGGCCACTCTCCCTACTAACATTGTTATTAGTGAAACTAAATCAATGTTTAAGAACAGACTAGACAAATGGTTACTCTCTGGCAGTTTGAAACCTTATTGTAATTGAGTCAACAGGAGCTGTTATGGACATTTGTCTTTTTCTCCTTACGCCTTACCTTAGTAAACCTTAGTGTAGGAAGGAAATCACTATTTAGTACATATCTAAACCGCATACTTATAAATCCCTGCTTATGAAATTGGGGGGGCATACCTAATGGATCTGAAGTCTCTTCTGACCTTGAAGACAATCTCTGCACTACAGGGTGTTCATTTATAAACATAAGTGCAACACAACACCAGCCACTGCTAGAGATTCAGTGTTTGAGGTAAAAGGAGCAGTAACAGAGCAAAGAAAATCCTGGGCACTCACCAGCAGTGCTGAGAATCCAAGTCTCACACATATATATAGAAGAGTGAATAACATTTATTCATGAAAGAGACAATACAGGTGCAGTACACACTGGAGCACTGACCTCTAATGTTTCCATCTGAGCTGGAGATTTTTTAATGTTTCAACCATCAGAATAGCCTAGAGAAAATATTTGTTGAATTTTTAGTTTTCCTGTTAGGAATAACAATGTACCTTGATAAGTTGCCTGAGAAGTGTATATAAAAAGCATTTGGCAGTCCACAACTGACTTTATAGTAAATTTGTTTGTAACAGCATTGTGCTCAGCGTGGAAACTACCTCTGATGTCAGGCACAGAACTTAAGAGGCCAGATAATAAGAGAGCAATAAAGAGTAAGGAATCAGCACCATAAATTTGAGATGAAAACCTCTCTCCACTGTAGTGATGATAAAAGTACTTTAACTTGAACATTCCACCTACCTCCACCAGCTAGAAATGGAAGCTACACAAAAAAATGGCAGGAACACAATTCAGTAAACCAGTAGTCCTCACATGTTAGATTTCAGCTGCGAAGGAAGGCTAATAGAGCCAGATTCAAAGCAACAAAACACAGGGTTGCTCAAGGCATTGCTGTCTTGGAACAATGCTCCTACTTGTGTGCTAACCACCATGAATATCTTCCTGCTGCAAGTAAACCATCCAAACTGTAAAATAAAAAATACTAGTGCCCCTCACTGTTTTATGTGATAACGGCAAGTTTTTAACTGCACCGACCACAAGCACCAAACCAAACAGCGCCCAACATCAAAAGGGTGAACAGTATAACAGCGACCGCCACAGACAGTGATGGTCACCTAGTTTCCCAATGGTCCCAACAAAAATAATGATTTTTATGCACACCACTTTGTGGGAAGGGGGGGTAAGCCTCCCACACCCCCCCAAATTTTTATAATCAGTTCCATGGGGGTCACGAACACAGGGAAAAAGCTCAAACAGTGGGAAAAAAATGTTTCCCCTACAGCCAGACCTGAACCCAGGTCTGCCAGCTCAAGCAGTGGTTACTCTAGCCAATACACCAAACAGCCAACTTGGCAGGATTTGGCCAAGCAAATCCCTTTATCCTAGCCAGTCCGGTGGCACTGAGGGTTGAGGCGCTGGATGCCACACCTCACGCAGGGCTGGCGACCCGGGTTCAGGAATGAGCCTGGACCACAATGGGTCGGCAGGGGAGAGAAAGGATCGAGCATCCAGAGGACTGATCTCCTCTCTCATGGAGGGATCCAGGGGTAGCCCAGTGCAGCAGCGCCCCGGCAGAGACCAGCGGTGCTGCGATGCTCAGGAGGCTCATAAGTGAAGGGTAGACATTGGCAGCTGCCTTCCAAACGTGGGTGCGAGCACCCACATCACAGTCTGGGTGGCATTGCATGTCCAACATTGAGGGTGTAAACATCCAGAAATACCTCTCCAGCTTGGATAGGCGATGGCCCTGCCAGTGTCATTGTCACATGCCCAGCACTGGTTCCCCGTCACTGCCCTCTGTGGTTTCCCCGGGTTGCCATGCCCTGACCTGGGGAACCGTGATGAAATTGAAGACATAAGGGAACACAGCGGGCAGCAGAGCAAGTCGGTGAGTGCAGTGGCCCGAGAGAGTTCCGAGCCAGAGGACCAGAAAAATAGTTGTAAAAACAAAAATCCCTTTATCCTGTCCCAGCTAGTGCTGCTCCCTGCTGCACTCACTGTAATCTGCTCATTGGTGTTTTCTACCAGTTGTTCTTATTACGAGCAGTTATATTGAACCCCAGTAAGACAGAAGTACTGGTAGTGGAGTCGAACAGAGGGCGTGATAGGTTGGCCTCTGGTGCAGAGACAGGACTTTGCCTTGGCTCTATACGACTGAAGGCCTTCTCTAGGGTGCATGATCTGGGTATTATTCTTGACAGCGGTTTGACACTTGTGTTTCAGGTGGCTTCCGTTGTCCATACTAGCTTTTATCAACTGAGGAATATCGCCAGGATCAAGCCCTTAGTTCCACCACTGGACCTCCCCACTTTGGTACATGTCTTCATGATGTCCAGGCTTGACTACTGTAATGCACTCTATCTCGGGGTCTCTGGGGGTACCTTGCACCGACTGCAGGTGGTGCAGAATGCAGCAGTGAGGTTGTTAACAGGACAGTCTAAATACTGTCATATTACTCCGTTGCTGCATCAACTGCGCTGGCTGCCGGTTACATGAAGGGTCCTCTTTAAGGTGGGTTTGCTCACCTTTAAGGCCCTACACAGCCTGGGCCCTAGCTACCTGAGTGACCTTCTCACACCTGTTGTCTCGGTCCGCTCCCTCCACTCCTCCTCTAGGGGCTTCCTCGTGATTCCCAGGACAAGGCTAAGAACTGCTGGTGGCAGAGCATTTAGTGTCGCTGCCCTTGTCCTGAGGAATTCGCTTCCTTTAGTTGTTAGGGAGGCCCCGTCTGTTGAAGCATTTAAGGCCCGCCTCAAGGCATTCTTGTACGATCATGCATTCCCGGACTATGTTTTATAGTTCATATTTGTTTAAAAAAAAAAAAATGTGATGTTTACTGTAGCTTTAGAGATTCTAAATGTAGCTGTAGCTGAGGGTAGCACATTGTGTAGCAAATTTTGTTTTAATTTGTTTGGAGCAGTGTATTTAATTGATTATTATTGTGCTATGCTGTATTTATTTGATTGATGTATGGCACCAAAAGCTTCCGGCATGGGCATCTTTTTAAATAAAATTTGCCTTGCCTTGCCTATACTGAGTCCCTTAAACTGAGACACCCAATATAACTAGCTCACACCACTGCACATCCCCCTCACTACTAGAAAATGTCAGCCAATAGTAAGTGGTCACAATTTGCTGACAATTGTTTCAAAGTCAAGCAGATATTATTCTCAGAGAACAATCACACCAAGTGCAGAATGTCTATTTAAAGAAATGTACTAAAGAGACAGAACCTATCTAAAGTGAATACTGCAAAGCACAACAGAGCTTGCAAGGTGTACAGCCCTGCAGTGCAAACCATGTGGACAAAGAACAACAGTACACAAGTAAAAAATACAATAAAATACAGTTGTCTTCTGAACACCCCTTCCAAAATGACTCAATGTCCAGCCATTGTATGGATGCATGAATGGCGAATAGATTTATTTACACAACTTCATACATTTACAACATTCCAACCATTCAGTTATTCATCATAAAAACAGCCTTGACATGTTATTGTCCATAAACTCCAAAAATTCAATCCTGCATTGAATTATCCATCCATTGCAGGTCCTGGTCTTCTACCTTGTGCCTTCTTTCCTTCTTGGGGTCCAGATGTGTAATCAGACCCCCCACAACCATCACCAATCAAAGCTACCTGTGGCTTTCCTAATTCCTAGGCCCAGATACAGAGACCCAACCCCTAGTACTTCTATGTTCCCCTCCCCCTTCAATTCATGATGAGGTGCTAATGACCCCAGCCCATGTTGCCTGCCCCCCACCTACCAACTGACCCCTTTTCCCTCTAGGCCCTCTCCCCTTATTTAATTTTCTCCCTCTCCACCAGCCTCACCTCCAGCTCATATTGGACAGTGGGCTTCCCCGCCCGCAGGGTACCTTCAAACACTTTTTATCCATTTTTCCACCAGCGCTCCCAAAGGCATCACAAAAAATGCCAGGCTCTCTTCCGACAGGTGCACCCCATAACTCCTGTATACCCCCAACCTATCAAAGGTTATACATGTATTTATTTAATTTTGGTAACTGGGTAGGCCCACTGAGTCCAATAATGTTCCCTTTTTCAGGGCTGACCCAGAATTAATTACATATACAGTATTCCAAAATATATAATTTACAGAAAAGTTTTACATACAGTTGTTTTCATATCACATATGGTGCAGAACATGTTTGGACATACAACGCAATGTGGTTATTGTTAATATGCCTATATACACTAACTAATATCCTCTTTCACAGACAGAAATAATGGAGACAACAGGATCATAGTTGAGATATCAATCATTACATGTGGAACATTGGTTCCCCCCATCTCTGCCAAGAGCCTGGCCACCCTCCTATTGAGCCTTTTTCTTGCTTTTCCCACTGCCCTGATACTCTTGGAGTGCTGCCACACTCATCAGGATATAATCTCTGACCACACTATTTCCACCCGTAGCCACTGTTACTTGTGATAAAATCACAAATCAGATTATTACATGGTAGTGCCAACAAAGAACATAACAACAAGCAGAATGTAATAAAAAGAATGTTTATTACATACACTCATACCATAACATGTGAAGCAAAGCAGTCACAAGAGAGACAGTAATCCCAGCCCTAGGGTACAGTCATGCTCAAAGAAGGCTGGACATTTAAGCAAATATATACTAGTGATAACAGTTAGAATTCTAGATATGGTAAATAAACTCTAATGGCTAAGAAACATTAATAAGGTGGCTCCTTTGGGTATTACGTTGGACTGAAAAAGTGTAAAGCTAGCAAGAAATGTGGAACAAAGAGAAAGCAGTGTCAGCTATAAATTAAAAGACAAAAAGAATGCAGAGCATGCAGAAATACATGTGGAATGATACTTTGGTAAAGGATATGATTATGACAGAAGGCCCAAAGCATATACATATGAATATATGATTACAACAGAACATCAGTGAATGCACACATAATATCCATGATTCTAAACACATGCTTCATAGAAGCAGAATGTTATACTAAATCCTAAGCATTTCAATCTTAATGAAACATAAGTAAAATGAACATATACTAGAAAACAAGAACACAGGACTGTAAAATGAAGGTATACTGTATAGTTTATACAATTAGCAAGCATGATCCCTAGTATCCATGCTTGTATGGTCGGTACCCATATCTACATGCTAGTGCAATGCAGAAATAATAACAGTAATGAATAATAATGTCTTTGGCGTGTGAATGTGGGTCAGTAGGGTATGGGACCCTGCACCTAACATCCCCCTCCTTGTTGCCTTAGAAAAGGCAACACAACTATAATGAAGCAGTTGAAATCGTTTACAAGCTCATAGCATGAGCCTTGTAAAGGAATTTAAGTTTTTCTTGGTTATGTTTAAGAGTACACCTTAGACAACAAAGTGTTAGTATCAAAAAGAAGATCAAAATGGCTTGAAAAAAAAAGTTTAAAAGCAAATTCAATTCTTGTCTCATCCAGCATTAAACCAACAAATTAATCTTGGATTTAACTTACCCAGTTACCAAAGAAAACAATAAAAAAAGTCCTATTGGGTTGATGATTGATGTGCATTCTAGGTAGAAAGTAGTTGACAAAGTTTAACTGAAGGGACCACTGATCACTATCTCTCTTCAGTTAACACAATGATATGTTAGATGGTCTGCAGAAGGCAAAAGCAAAAATCTTAACATGCTGCAATCAAGAACTAATGTGGTTAAGGTTAACATATTTTCCCATTTGGAAACAGTCTATACAGGTATAGAGCAACCCCACATTTTTGCTACTGTTCATAAACAGTGCAAGAAAGCATATCTTTTCTGGGAAGGAAGATTAAACCCACAGGTAAATAGAAGTTAACTAAGTTTAGACAATAAAAAGATGGACAATCTTAGCACAAAAGCAGTGAGACAAGGATTACCCAAAAGGACAATGGCAACAAAGCCAAGTTACCTAAAAGAGCATTGACCAAAAGGCCATGTTTCAAAAAGGTCTGTGTCTTCTGTTCTCACCCTTTAAAGATTGTGTCTGAGGCTGTTTGGCCCCATGCATTGCTGCTTAAAGCAGAGCCAGTCAAAATGCCCATGGTGATTTGCATATTCATCCCATAATGCTTTGCATTATTTGGGTATGTGCGATTTTGTAATTCTATAGACAATGAACATGTTTCACTGTCCCGATGGCTCATGACTGCATCACTCAGACTCTGGCCAAGCTTCCTACTGTAAGTAAAGTATTTTATAACCATGATGTCTAAGGTAGAATCTGGACTACAAATGTAGCACAAAAGCAACACGTGCAGATTCTTGTTTAAAAGGCCATGTTGCCAAGGAGGAGAAGTAAAAATCTTTAAGATACTTTCAGAGAGTCACTGCTCTCAAAGTACTGATCAGGCCTTTCTGAATCTTATATCTCCTATCAACTAGATGCATAACCTGTGTTCTGCAATTATGCTTGCTAGTTATTGAAAAATGTAAAGGTGTTACATTATTTGACTAAGTGCTACAGAAAAATTTGCCCTAGAACTGAAGTCCAGAGCTGCTATGAAAAGGTACAGTCAATGTCTGGTGAGGTAACTTGCCTATTTACCACCATATGGCTGAGTGGTTGTACAATAAGAAGGTTTCACTTACTACCATGTTGGTGTACTGTACCTCCATATCAATGGTATAACCAATGTTAACAACTATTTTGTTAGCAAAGCTTTGAGTGAGATAGGAAACAAGCATAAAGAGTACGAAAGAAAATGTGTTCTCTACCTTAGGTCTTTACAATGCTATGCATAAGAAATGACATGAAAAGTTTTCTTTGTGTTTTATGAAAGGTGAAATTTCTAGCAAAGTAAGGTATCACCTAATACAACCAATATGAAAAACCTTCCATATCACCTGCAAAAAAGGATCTATCGTGGAATGCTAAAGAAAAAAATTCAGGATGGTTAAAGTGCCATTGATTTTATGTGTTGCATTTACCATTGCAGTTGGTTGTAATTGGTAAGACAGTTTTAGCATCTTCCTGATTCTAGGAAATGGTTACATGGGCCACATAGGGTCACAATTTTCATTTCAATTGTGAAGCTAGAATTCTTAAGATTAAGCCTGATACTGAAAATGCAATTATGTTTTTTTCTGCCTACTTTTTCACACTGTTCATTGTATTTAAGCTTATCTATGCTAAAAGACATGTATGTTGATACATTTCTTATTTTTTTAGACCTTGCACTCAGATGCAGTGTCATCTTGAAACTGTTTAGGAACACAAGAGTCAAGTGACATTGACTTGCCTAAGAAGTTATACATAACTTATTTAAACAATTTTGCATAGAAATCTTTCAGTCTAAAGACTTCGGTCACAAAATATTTACCCCTTGAAATGTATTATATAAATTATGATCACTACTCAAGAAAGGTGTGTGTAGTACCTCTCAGCTTACGTGATAACATCATCAATGGGAGTATATGGTACCTTTGAACATCCAAAAATGTTATCATTGAGGTGTGTGTGGTGTGATATCTTTTGACATCTAGGTAGTGTACTGAGCATTATCACCATAGTATCTTTGAATAGCTAGCTACTGAGCATAATCACCACACATAACATGTTTCAACATCTAAGAATGCCATTACAGTAATAACAAGCAACAAGCCTTAAAAGACCTCGGACATGCAAGTCTGAAGAAAACAGTGCGGTTTCCATGGTAGTGAATCCCTCTTGCCATGCAGGAATCTGACACTGTGTTGCATCCTAGCATGATCAGGTAAGACCTAACAGTAGTGGTGGATAAAGTCAGATTAAATTGCTTCACATAGCACTTCACAAATTTTGACTGACTTTAAATTCACTGGTGGACTCAATATGTATTGATTTCACCCAGTGAAGTGCCAGGCTTTGAGTAATGAAATTATGTGAATTGCCCATGATGCTCCAATACTAAAACCAGAGCATAATAGGCCAGTTTATAACCTGCATTGATTAATGTATCCAATTGATACTTAAATATACTTTTGGCCTCACTAATGACCACATGAAGTGGCAGGTTGTTCCAATGACCAATTATTCTGATGGTATAAAAGTATTTCCTATGAGTATGAATAAATGGTTTTCTAATCAATCGCAGTGGGTGACCCCTGATCTCATGTGAATAGTTTTTAAATTCCAAACCCATTTCACACATCAAATATGGATCTTGAATAATATCATATAGAAGCATGAGATCGCCTCTAAGGCATTGGGTGGAAAGGGACATAAGTCTAAGGTGATCAGGTCTCTCACAATAAGTCACTTTTTCAAATCTGGAGATCTTCTTTGTGAATTTCCTTAGGACACCCTCCAACAAATGAGATTCTGATTTCTTATAAGGGTTCCAAAGCTGGGCAGCATATGCTGAAAGAAAGCCCGACATATGATCTAAACAAAAGCAACAACACATCTTGATTTCTGGAGCTGATATTCTGAAGAATAGACCAGATCACCTTATTAGATGTATTTATGATATCATGTATATGTCTATTGTGTGATGAGTCATAAGAAATTGTGATTCCCTTTTCATCTGCTATTTGAGCCAACATTGCACCAGCCAATGTGTATTGGTGGTGTATGTTAGTAGGACCCAGGTGCATAACTTTATACTTTGAAATGTTCAACCTCATTTTCACCCAACCAGCAATATTGTCTAAATCTTTTTGTATAATTAATGCATCAGAAACCGATGCACATGATCCGCCTATTTTAATATTATCTGCATACTAAGTAGTAATGGATAGACATTCGTTTGTCAAATCAGCAATAAATAGTTGAAAAAGGCAGGGCCCCAAAAAAGATTCTTGTGGTACACCACTTGACAACAAACAATTGTCTGATTTATGCCCATTAATCATAACTTGCGGAGTCCTCTTACATGATCAATTGACTATCCAGTTGACAAGAAGGTGATTAATGCTCAGTTTACAAAGTTTCTGGATTAAAACCCAATGTAACATAACATCAAAGGCTTTACTAAAATCTATGAAAATTATGTCACAAGAGATTCTCTTATCTTAAAAGGAACTAATATTTTCATAGAAACACATCAAGTTAGTAATGCAACCACGACCACCTCTAAAACCATGTTGCTCAGAATCACATTTATTAAGACTTGGTGTAATCATATCTTTAATAAGACTCTCAAGGATCTAGCAAACTAGTTTTAGACTGCAACCTCCTCCCATTCCCTGTAAGTACTCTGCTCCACCCTTTGCCCAGTGGATTTTAAATATTATTTATTGGTTTTCCCTTCCCTCCAAACACTGTGTCAGAACACACTCCACTGTGTCCCCCACCCAACCTGATCCTAACATACAACTCCCCTCTCCTAACTCCAATCTGGGCCCTCTACCCTCTCTCCACAGCACCACCCAAAATCCTTTTTTTCACTTTTAAAGGAAGAAACCTGTCTCCCAGTGAAGACAGTCTGTTCAGGTTAGTGTCCAAATTTGTAATGGCATGAATGAAAGGGGATGTCTTTGCATATAGTAAAAACTAACTGACTGATTGCACTAGCGGGCTATGAGAAGGGGAGGTATTCTAAAGCTTTCTCAGAGGTAGGGGTGGAATGTTGTAGCTCAGGGGGTTGAATCTTATATCACTGCGAGGGTAGGTATTTTAAATAACATAAAAGGTAAGAAAAAGGAAAAAGTTTGGTTAAGTTTGTAAAGAGATTGAGAACTTCCTGAAGCTTAGCAATGTCTAGCCATTATCACACCCACCATAAAAGGATAGCAAAAGAATGGGTGACCTGATGTGCCACTCACAGGCATGCACAGCTCTCCAGTTTGGCCTATACTCAGTTGTTAACTACTATAGCTTTTGCTGCCAGCGGGCTATGTCTTTTTAAACTATGTTCAAATAATGTAACAAAAATATAAATTATCAAAAAGAAAAATCAAGCAACAATAAACATTTTGTGTTTTTGATGCATAACTTTTTTGGGTATTACTATGCAATTTGAAAATCAGTGCAGACAAACTGAATGTTGTACAGTAACTGGCATGAAAGTAAAGCATTGGGGTATATGCCTTTAGGTTAGCAATTACTGTGGTTCACACTGGGCTGTGTCCTAATCCTTACACTGGATAAGGACACAGCACAGTGTCTGCATCAACAGCCCTAAGAAGCAAGACTAAAGGACTTCAACATGTACAGCCTAGGACAGAGGAAGGAGTGGGGGTTATAATAGAGACCTTTAAATACCTCACATGAGTAAATAAGGTACAAAAGGGGAGTATTTCTTAGAAGAAAAGGTGCTCATGAACAAGTAGATATGACATGAAGCTGGAGGGGAGTAGATTCAAGATAGATGCGAAGAAGTACTTCTTCACAGAGAGAGTCGTGGATTCCTGGAACAGCCTTCCAGTGGAGGTAGTGGGGACACAAACAGTGGTGGAGTTCATGAATGCATGGGATAGGCATAAGACTATAATAGTGGAAAGGAAGGGATGAGGGAGAAGCAGCTGTAGATCAGGCATGGTCTGTGGTAACAGTGTAAGTAGGGATAAATGGGCAGACTGGGTGGGCCGAACAGTTCTTATCTGCCATCAAATTCTGTTTCTATGTTTCCATGTTTCTATGTGGCAGTTTTAATGGGATTTTATGGACTATGTCAGAACACCACAAACAGTAAGCCACAGTAGATGCATACCAGCAGCACCTACCACAAGTAAGCTACACTAATTAGTATTCATTGCTAACCTTAAGGATTTTCTATTTTCTGTTTGTAGTCAGTTTATCCCATACCACTTCCTGCAATGGGAGGCAATGTAGTTCAGCCAAATTATCAATGCCAAACCAAATTTATGGAACCCAATTCAATTTCAAACCCAGGTTTCCAGTGCTCACTTCCCTCAACCTTACACTTCACTGCTGAGTGTTTGAATTATGCACAGTAATTAAACATGTTTAATACAAATCGGTTGTGTGTGCAGAGTTATTTGAATCCCTTTTTGTTCTTTTTAGTACTGAGGTCCCACTGATTTTGAGTGTGGGGATTTTTTTGTTTTCATAAGGCAAACACCTTCCCTCCCAACACCTTTAAAATGGAGCACCCATATGAAAGCTGTCTTATCACCACTCAATCAGTCCTTTTCCTTCCTCCTCCAAGGCAGATCAGGTGTATGGCTTGGACACAATTTATGGATATGGCTTCCACACAAATACCATTGAAAGACATGACTTTTGCAAAAACATCATGAACTTCAATTTTAAGTACATTTGGAGTGCTTATAACTGAGCCCATCTTTAAGGAAAAGATTAGACATTTTACACACAGCCATCACTGCAAGGTCTATTAACATGTCAGAATTGGTGACATTGCAGTTTTGAAGTTTAGAGTTACAGGGCTTATATTTTACAGTTTACTCACTTGTGAATGTTTGTTAAATTGTTTTTGAACATGTGACTGGTTATCACTCAAATTGCTCTAAATATAGAGAAATACGAACCTGGACACATATCAGTATGGCATAGGATAGCAATAAACTCCATTTTGGAGAAATTTGGGTTATAGTTTTACAATTAGACAGATATAAACTATTGAAAATTAAATTTTGGGGAAAACAAAAAAAAAAGTTGTGTGAAACTTCATGGAAGCAGATTCATAAATTTAACAAAGTTTGATGGCTGAATTAAAATTTCATACAGCACTTGTCAGGGGAACCTTTGTAAATCTCTTCAATACACAAGTGAGACTATTCCTGATACATCTGTTATTCCACTAGAATGAAACAGAAATAGTAAAACAGAAACACTTTAACACAGTCATAAACTGCTTTTGTGCACTGGACATCATCTATGGTATACAGTATGGCTGCAACTTTGAGATGCTGTCTGCATTATGGCAGTAAGTACCTACAGGTCTTTTCCCATCCCTGTAGTAGTAAGAAAACACATTGAAAAACTGTAACAAGACTTCACACTAGAAGAGATGCTGCCAGCTTAGATTCAATGCAAAGAAGTGCAAAGTAATGCACCTGGGAAACAAAACCAAGGGGAAGAGTACACAATGGGGTTGGGGGTACTAACAACAACAAAAATGGAAAGGGACCTGGGGGTAGTCATATCAGATGACCTAAAGGTAAGTAAGCAATGTGAGAAGGCTGTAAGGATGGCTGGGGGATACTGGGATGTATAGGGAGAGGCATTAGCAGTAGAAAACAAGAAGTTGTTATCCCTTTGTACAGACAGTCGGTGAGGCCCCAGCTGGAGTACTGTGTGGAGTTCTGAAGACCCCATCTCCATAAGGACATAGATAGGATGAAGGCAGTCCAGAGGAGGGCAACTAAAATGGTGCAGGATCTGCAACAGAAGCCATACAAAGAGAGACTAAAGGAGCTTAATATGTATACCCTTGAGGAGTGCCACTGCCACTGGAACTCATCAGCTGAGACTGTAGTTGTTTAGCCTGATGGTTTAGCTGTGGCAATCCATTCCACTCAGCCAGTAGTCTCAAGTGCACAGAACTGTTTTTTTTAAGTGGTGAAAGGGGAAAATTACATTCTCTGTTATCAGTGTTGTCATGGCCATCGGTGAAAGCATCCTGTGGAGAGATGGGAGAGGAAATCCAGTGGACTCAGCTGCCTTGGATTGGTCACCATTGTGGGTGACATGGTGGCTGTTGATGTAGGTAAGGAAGCCACAGTTTTTCCTTCTGACCTGAACTTGAATACTGTGAAAGGGACCGGGATGCAATGGGGGAAACTCCGTGGGAGGAGCAATAGCAGGCCTGTGTGGAGAATGGTAGTCAGGGGCTGGGAGCTATGGGGTATGCAGTCAGTGAATTGTTTTTTCCCCCTTTTTCTCCAGCTCTCTGTGGCTGTTTCTGCAGAACTGTCACATACCTTCAGCTCCTATTAGAACAGAAACAGACTCCATTCCACTGGTTTCTTGGGTCCTTTTGAGGGCATCAAATTATCAGAAAAGTTTAATGTCAGCTGGCCTGGTGGTGCTGACGGCTGAAGCGCTGGACAAGACACCTCACACCACGTTGGTGACCCAAGTTTAGAGATGTGTGAAATTAGGAAATTTTGTTATGCAGAATATTTCACAAAATTCATGCATTTTGTGAAATATTTCACAGGTGCGAAATGCTAAATTCTGCCAGAGAAATGCAACATTTCACTCACAGAACAGTGAAATTCAGGTGACATTTTGCAAGTTCAGGTATTATTGGGCATTTCCCAGTGAAATTCCATGTTCTGCAGGTGAATTTCACAATTTTGCACCCAGTGCAAGATTTTGCGAAATGGCGGATTTTTGTGAAATGTTCACATGACAAAATTGCCATTTTCACAGCAATTTCGCTGTGAAATTTAATTTTGCAACATCTCTACCTGTGATTGGGAGTGAGCATGGGCTGTTGGGGGTTGACAGGGGAGGAGAAGGATTGAGCATCCCAGGAACAGCTCTCCTTCTCTTGGGAGGGAGGTAACCAGATGTTGGTGCATGTATGCCTGGCTCCTAGTGGTGGCTGGGGAGCTGGCAATCTGATGTTGTGACAACTGGGCAAGAGGTGGGACAGATGCCTGATGGGGTGCATTCACAGGAGTATGCGTGGTGCTGTCACTGGCGTCCCTGCATGCTCCACCTCTGGGGACAAGAACACAGGAAAACAAGGCTCCTGGTCAAGCAGGGTTTCCATCCTCCACTGCACCGACCCTAAATGTCACTTCCCTCAAGTCAGGATCTGTTGTAGGTGAGTCGAGTTGGGGGCTCATCACCACCATTCTATGGAGAGGGAACCCATGGGGGACAAAGGGGGAAGTTGGCCTGAAAATGGGGTGCAGACTGGAAGGATGGTTAAAATGTCCAGCCAACCAGGGGACCAAGGAGAGAAAATAGTAACACAAAAAAAAAAGGAAAGATTAAGGTCTTCCAACCTGAAACTGAATACTGTGAGAGGCAGGGAGGGACTGGGATGTGATGGGGGTAACTCCAGGGGAAGAGCAGGAGCAGGCCTGTGTTGAGAATGGTACTCATTGGATGGGTGCTGTGGGGTTATGCGGTTATGTGCCTTCAGCTCCTCTTAGAGCACGAACAGACTCCATTTCACTAGTTTCTTTTGTCCTTTTGAGGGCATTGCATTATCAGAAATCTTTAATGTCTTCCAACCCAAAATTTAATAATGTGAGAGGTAGGGAGGGGGTGTGCTATGGGGGTAGCTCAATGGGAGTACCAGGTGCAGGCCTGTGTAGAGAATGGTACTCTTGTGGTGGGTGCTGTGGTGTACGTGGTCTGTGATTTTTTTTAGTTTTCGCCCCCCTTCTTCTCCAACTTCACAGCCGTTGCTGCAGAAGTGTTATGTGCATTCAGCTCCTCTTAGAGCAGAAACAGGCTCCAATTCACTGGTTTCTCAAGTCCGTTTGAGGGCATTGAATTATCAGAAAAGATTAATGTCTTACCCAGAAACCAGCATACCAAAATTGATTTGGAAGGAGTCTAAAGAATGATCAGACCTGAAGAAACAAAGCTTTGGATGGCTACTTTTTTTTAAGCAAATGTAAGGTCCTTGGTCTTGAGTCAGTATTTAACAGTACTTGGTTGGATAAGATTCACTTGGACAATTTCTGCAACTTAGCCAAAAAGAGAATGATAGATATTGAAATGCAGTTAGATTTAGGGTGAATACAAAATTCTCATATGGTAGCCAAACATGCCTGTTTTAAAAACAAATCTTGAGTAGCTGAGAAATAGTTAAGCTTTTATGCATAACAAGTGCATAGGTATGAACTTACTAAACTGAGTTTCCAATATATCTACAGAAATTATAAGCCCTGGGACAAAAGAAATAGCTATGCATACATCTGTGGTGGTATGTGTCCAGATATTTTAACCCATTATATACATAGAAATATAGAATGTGATGGCAGATAGGGACCGCTTGGCCCACCTAGTCTGCCCATTTTCCTACCTACCGTAACAGATAAGCTGCAGATCCTAGTTAACCAACAGCTTACTTCCTCCTACCCCCTACTAGGACTGCCTTATGTCTGTCCCATGCATTCTTGAATTACCCCACTGTTCTTGACTCCACACCCTCCTCAGGGAGGCTGTTCCATGCATCAACAACCATCTCTGTGAAAAAATACTTCCTCACATTACCTCTGAGCTGTCCCCCCTCTATCTTCAAATTGTGCCCCCTTGTTCTTGCACATCTCTTCTTCTGAAAGATGTTGCCCTCTTGGACTTTGTTGATTCTCTAGAGGTACTTGAAGGTTTCTATCATGTCCCCCCTCTCCCTTCTTTCCTCAAGGGTATACATATTAAGCTCCTTTAGTCTTTCTTCGTGTGTCTTCTGGTGCAGACCCTGCAACATTTTGGTTGCTCTCCTCTGGACAGCCTCCACTCTGTCTATGTCTTTGCGGAGATGGGGTCTCCAGAACTGTATTGTGAGAAACTTTCTGATGTTAGATGTGTATATTTGATGTAGTTTTGGAGAAGAATTATTGTACAGATGGGACTCTAATAGTGATTTATTTCACCATTAAAAAAGAGATGTAGTTATATTTGCACTGGCATCCTGTGCTTCAGGGGCTGCTAGTGTCTGTAAATGAAACAAAAGGTAGCCTACAGATGTTTCTGCTATCTAGGTATTATTATCGGTAATATTACTTCTGTATTTACTGCACTGAGAAACTGCATGCCTTGCACTTTGTCATCCTCTGTCCTTTTCATTTCTGGCTGTAGAACTATGCATATTTTTGTATTTCTTGTATTTTTTTCATGATTTGGTTTCTTTGTTATATTTTTGTCTATGCTTTTAATGTAATGATAGCATTCAGCTTATTACTAATAAACATTGACTTTGTTTGATGTTGCCCAGTTAAAAAAAAGTCCGATATATTCATTGTAGTGGGGCCTGTTATCAGCAGAGTGGTGTTATCCACATACATGTGAAGATTGTAGAATTGAACAGCTAGGGGGTTATTTACAAAGAAATTAAATAAGTGTGGGCCACTGGTTCGGGTTACCAGATGTTGGGTTTTACCTGGACATGTCCTCCTTTTAACTTGTGTTTACTGTGTCCTGGCCAATTTTTTTTTTTTTTTTTTTTTTTTGTCAATTCTGTTTTTCTGTCCAGCTGTCAAGGGCATCTCTCCAGGGAACCCACATGTCTGCTGCCTCTACTCCCTGCCGGAAGCCCTTCCTTACTTGGTCTCCTCTCTGGAATTCCTCGATTGGTCCAGCCCCCCCGGATCATCTCCCAAGGGAAGGCCTGCCCACCCTTGGTGGCCTTTCTGGAAATTAGAGTGACTACCGAGAAACCCGAAGTACCAGAAAGGGGACCAGGAATTCTGGGCTGGCACTGGGATGTGAGCAGGACACTGGACCTCCCCTTGCCTCCACTAGACAGGGTATTTCTCTTTTTTACCCTAGGTGCATGGACATGCAATGATGGCCGTATGCCTACATGCAGCCAGCCTCCGCCGCTCCGCCCCTGACATTGAGTCAAGCCCCTACATCATGTAGGACTCCTGGTCTCCATTGGGAACTGCAAAAGAGTGGGGCATGCCCTGAAACCCACCCCAGGTGTGGAGAGCAGTCCTATGGATGCTCAATCCTCTCCCTCTATTTCTGACTCCCTATGACCCAAGTCTGTTCCCAAACCCGGGTTACTGGCATGGCGTGAGGTGTGGCGTGCAGAACCTCAACCCACAGCATCATCAGGCAGGCTGATATTTTTTTTGGAGTGCTGTTTTGTCTGGGGTTTGGCTTGGCACTGGACTTGTTGTTAGTTGCCAAGCAACCATGCACTGCAAGTGGTCCCGCCTGCACTGTGCACCCACCAATGAAAACAACAAATCAAAAACTGAATGCTCCCATCATACGTGGTCCAGCCTTGCAATCTGCACATAACAGTCAGAGCACCACCTACACATCGGATTTAGAAACCAGAAGTGCAGAATGCAGCCGGTGGAATTGCTAGCTGAAACAGAACTCATCCCAATCCCGATACAGTCAACTCCCGGAGGACTGAACCTCCCCCGGCAAATAGAATCCTGACTCCTGAGCCTGCCTGCCTCCTAACTTGATGACTGAACTGTCACTGGAGTCTTTGCAGCCTGTGAGAAGTTTGACAGTGGAAGCGTGGAGTGCCAGTTTGGTAAATAACCTGAATACTTGATCAGAGACTGAAGTTGATCTAAAGGCACTAGTTACAACAAGAGCCCCCCCCCAGTCACCGCCCTTTGACTTGGCTCGTCATAGTTAACAGCATCAGCTGCATACAGCTAGTCTGTCTGCTGTGTTGTTTGCATGCTGTTCTGTATGCTGGTAGAAGTTATTTTTCAAGATGGCTGTTTTAGAAGTTGCTGGTAACTGTACTAACTAAATGAAATCATTCTTGTTTCTGTTTCCAGAACCTCTGAGAGGTTGTGCTATGTAATGTTAGCCTGAAAAGGAGACTCAGGGAGAAATGGGAGTGGCTGACACAGTGAACACTATTTGGTGTTGATCCATAACAATTTGGAAACCATACTGGTATTACATTCCCTGTACTTGTTCTAGAGAATAAGTGATATAGCACCTTTGAACCCAAAATATCCAAAAGTGTTTTGAAAGGGTGGCAATGAGATGCTGGTTGTGCAGTGACTGTGTCCAATCCAAATATTTTGCATATACCTGTCAAACAATATTTATAATACCACCTTGAATAGCCATCATTATATTTTAACAGGTAGGACTAGAAGAATAATGTTATGCCATTATACTTCATGGTGCTGCCCAACCAAAATGTACATCGTCGCGGGGGGGCAGGCAGATGTCAGAATCCTGTAAAAATATAACTGCTTTAATGTGTCCAAGACCGTCTAACATGAGAGGGTGGAGCAAAGAGGGTGGCTTTGGGATGCTGTCTGGTGAGTCACCATGACTGACTTCAGGGTACAGAGCTGCACTCGCAGTTCATCCTGGGCATGGGGGTCCTCTTTTTGCCATCCCAGAATCTGGTAACCCTAGCTGTAGGTTAGGAAGCCACAGTTCTTCATTCTGACCCAAAATTGAATAATGTGAGTGGCAGGGAGGGACCAGGGTGCTATGGGGGTAACTCCATGGGAGGAGCAGGAGCAGACCTGTGTAGAGAATGGTACTCTGGGGGTGAGTGCTGTGGGATATGTGGTCAGTGAATTGTTTGCTCTTTTCCCTTCTTCTCCTCCTCCAACTCCTCAGGAATCTAAGTCCATTCCTAAAGAAATGACCATAATCTCCCGGAGATGTGCCTGATCAGCTGTGAAAAAAAACTCAACCTATTTCTTTTGTCTTGGACAATAAGTCTGAGGTACTTCAGAGAAAAACAAATTGGGGTGACTTTGATGGTGCAGATGTGGACTTGGATGGATGCACTCACTTGGTTCACTTCAGATCATTTCATGTAGTTCCATCTTCTGAGACTAAAGACAAAAAGAAATACGAGTCAGAAGAAACTAAGGAAGAAGGATAAAAATCACTTAAAAAGAGAATACTTGATACTGTTTAATAATTTTTGATTAGTCCTCTGAGCTTACTTATGATTGCCTCCTTGAATTCCTGCAGTATGAAAAATTCACAAAGTTGCAATATCATTTTTTCTTATTTTATCCATTACCAGTTTGATACACATTTTCTGCAAGAAACAAGGTTGTCATCACTTTTTTATACAGCGCAAGCAACAAGAGACTTGGTGTAGGATCCATCCTTTCTGACCTTTGGGGAAGACAGGGCAGACAAGGCAGGGGTTATTTTTTGTGGCTTTGGTTTAAAGTTTGACAGACTGACAGATATGTGCCCAGATAGGACCCTTTTGCTTAATATTTCCTATTATTTAGAGGTTGTTTGGTACATTAATGTATACAGTATGCCCTGTAAGTAAACACAGCCCATACAGCAGAGTATTCATCCATATCTCCATACATCAAATAAATTAATATTTGGGGAAGGGGGACTTCCATTGTCAGGCAGTATGGACAAAGGTGGTCTTGGGGAAAAAAGTGTTCTGTGATGTATGTACATGTGCTCACTCTCAGCTGATACAGTGGCCGGCCGAGGAGGTGAGAGGATGGCTTTGCCAATTACCATATCAGATGTTGCAACACATCCCAAACATCCTGGTAGTGTTCTGTGTATGGCAGGTGGAGAGATTCTGAACAGTTAGTGCTTACCTTTCCTTATGCTGATGGGCATTCAGAGGGACAGGGGGTACCATAGTATACCAGGGCAGTCTGTACCATTGTACATGGGGGTACAAGGGGTGGGGGTGCCACTGGAAACCAGGGACAGTTAGCAGTATATGGAACAGGGGTGCATTAGGTGAGAGGTACCACTAGACATCAGGGGGAGGAAGCAGTTCGCAGGACAGGTTTTCGGGGAGATGGGGTGCCACTAGACACTAGGGATATGCATGATTAAATGGGAAGGGAATCCAGGGGGTGGGATGCCATTAAACACCAGGCATAACACATAGTACTCCAGATGGGTGTTAGGGAATGGGATGCCAGTAAGCATCAGGGATATGTTCGATTAAATGGGATGGATATTCAAGGGCTGGGAGGTGCCACTATACAGCAGAGGTAAGATGCAGTACACAACAGGGGTGTTTGGTTGGTGGTGAGTGCCACTAGACACTACGGATAGGATGCAGTTCATAGCATGGGTGTTCAGGGTGGAGTGCCACTAGACACTAGCGATATGTACAATTAAAATGGATGGGTGTTCAGGGGGCAGGGCGTGCCAATAGACACCAGGGATAGGAAGTAGTTCAAGAGGTGGATGTTTAGGGGTGGGGGATGCCACTGGACTCCAGGGATATGTATGATTAAATGGTGCAGGTGTTCGGGGGTGGTGGTGCCATTAGACACCAGGGATAGAAAACAGTTCAAGTATGGGAGTTCAGGAATTAGGGGGTGCTGCTGGACACCAGGGATATGTACAATTAAATGGGATAGGTGTTCAGGGGCTGTGAGGTGCCACTGAACACCAGGAATAGGAAGCAGTTCACAAGACAGTTGTTCATGGGAGTGGGGGGTGCCAGTAGACACCAGGGTTAAGATGCAGTGAACTGAATGGGTGTTCAGGGTGGGGGGTACCACAAGACATGAGAGATAGGGAGCAGTTCATGTGACAGGTGTTAGGGCATGGTGGGTGTCACTAAACACTAGGGATGGGAAGCAATTCACAAGATGAGTGTTCACAGGTGGGGGTTGCCACTAGATACCAGAAATATGTAAAATTAAGTAGGATGGGTGTTTAGGGTGGGTGCCACTAGACACCAAGTATATGTACTATTACATAGGAAAGGTGTTTAGGGGGTGGAGGGTGCCACTGGATACCAGGGACTGCATCATCACAGATGCTATTGATGATCAGTACAGCTGCCCTGTCATCAGTGGGGAGAGGAGGATGGGCTTAGCACCTGGTTCAGTTGTGCTTTTTGGTGGCAGTAAACAGTGCCACTTTCAGTCAATCAATCAATCAATCAAGATTTATTTATAAAAAAAAAGGCGCCTTTCCACAGTTCAAGGCACCTGTACATACAAAAGCATCAACAATAAAATCACAGATTATAAAATATATAAAACCAAAATTATCCCAGTAAACCAACAGTTATTAAAATGACGGCAACATTATGCTTTGTGTCAAAAGGCTAGGCCAAAGAGGTAGGTCTTCAGTTCAGTTTTAAAACTTTGGACAGAAAGGCATTCTCTTATCTGATGAGGTACAGAGTTCCACAGGGTATAGGCCACAAATGCAAATGAGTGGGCCCCAGATGTTTGTAAATGCTCCCTTGGAATCTCTAGCAATCCCTAATTGGTGGATTGGAGAGACCGGAAGGGACGATAGGGAGAAAGAAGATCTTGCAGGTAGCAGGGTCCCTGGCCATGTAGGGCTTTATAGGTCAGCAAACTGACCTTGAAGGTGATATGCCACTGCAATGGCAGCCAGTGCTGTCTGCTGAGCACAGGTGTAATATGACTGGTCCTAGAAGTACCAGTCAAAAGCCTGGCAGCTGCATTCTGCACTAGCTACAGGCGGTGTATATAAACACCCAGTAACTCTAGGTACAGGGCATTGCAGTAGTCAATGTGAGTGGTCACAAAGGCATGGACCAACATAGGAAGATCATCAGGAGGGATCAGGTGTTTCACCCGGGCAATAGTCCTCAGATGGAAAAAAGAGGTCTAGACAATGGCTGACACCTGCGATTTCAGAGTCAAATCATCATCAAAAATAACACCCAGGTTCCGTACCCAGTCTGAGGTGGTAAGCTTGGCATCCCCAAGCTAAAGGCCTGAGGGTTGTTCAGCTGACACACCCCACCTCTGACAATCCGGGACCACAACCAACACCTCAGTCTTGTCTGGATTCAACTCAGATAGGCAGCTGTTAAACACAGAGAGAATACCTCCCTGCTCAGGTGCAAAGGACATGTACAGTTGAGTATCATCTGCATAGCAGTGAAAACTCAAACTGTACCTCATAATAATGTCTCCCAATGGCAGCATACACATGGCGAGCAACATAGGCATCAAAATGGAGCCCTGTGGTACCCCACTGGATAGGGGGAGAGGTCAGAAGAATAAATTCCAGAGAACACTCTCTGTGTCCTACCCACAAGGAATGATCGAAAGCATCTGAGAACAGTACCAGACAGTCCCCAGATGAACTGCAGGTGCTCCAATAGTACACCATGGTCCACCATGTCAAATGCCACTGAGAGATCAAGGAGGACTAAAATGGAACGAGACCTCTGATCTCTTGCTGTTAGGAGATCATTAAGCACCCAAACAAGGTCTGTTTCATTGCTATGCCTCTTCCTAAATCCAGACTGGAGAATGTCATAGACATTGTGGGTGGATAAATGATCATCCAGCTACAGCACAACCACCTTCTCCATAACCTTCTTAACAGAGGGTAGGTTAGAGATAAGTCTGTAGTTGGCAAGACAGTCTTGGTCAAGGGAGGTTTCTTTTAGGAGTTGTATAACCACCTCCTTATGGGGATCAGGAAAGATCCCCCTCTCCAAAGACCTCCAGACTATCTCAGCCAAGACCGGGCCAATTTCTTCAATGCACCCCACAAGGAAATGCATTGGACCCGGGTCCAAACTACAGTTGGTCGGCTGCAGATCCTGGATGATCCTTACGATGTCCATGATGTCCAGCCAGTCAAAGTTGGACAAGACAAAGTGGGTGCTCACAACTTTACACTGACCTCCACAATCCCCCATAGACGGAGCCAGACAGATCCTGAACCTGATGGTGGCAACCTTATCTGAGAAAAATTGAGCGAACTTGCCAAGCCTTTCTTGTGTCCAGGATCCACCTCACTACAGACAGATTGGATTGCACAATCTGTCTATAGTCCAGAATAGCTGAGCTGGTCTATTTTGTGTGTCGGCAATCTCCCTGAACAGGAATTTTGCCTTTCTATGGGTGATTGTCGATTGATAGATAACATAATGGTCCATCAAAGTCTATCAATATCCAGACCAGATTTCACCCAGACCCTCTCCAACCTTAGACCAACTGTCTTCAGCTCCTTCAAGGTCCCATCAAACCATGGAGACCTTGGGCGAAGAGTAAGTGGCCGAACACGAACATGAGCAATGGAGTCTAGGGCATTCAACACCACCTTATTATAGGCAAGTACAAAATCACCTGGACCTATGCTTTCATTCATTGAGCTCGATAGGTCTAGCACCACCATTAGGCCCTCTGGGGTCATTTCCCACAAGGGGCAGTACTGGACTATCTCCATAGGAGCAGGCCCATTGGGGTGAGCTGCAAAACTGAACCTTATGGTGTGATGGTCAGACCAACTGACAGCTTCCACCACCAAATCAGTGATCTCAATCCCCAGGAGGAACACCAGAGATTCGATCGGATGACAACGTTTAAGACGGACGTCCTGCTTTAAGCTCCGCAGTGGCCTCCCCCTCCCCCCGAGTATCTTTTCAACAGTTTTTTTAGTATTTTGAAGTAGCACATTACTACTAAATATTTACAATGATCTACTAAATTGCTAATGTCTTGTTACATCAGATTACAGGCAAGACATTGAACCTACATCTATCTATTTAAGCTAACGGGGTGCCACCATGGGTTGTAGTACAGCGCTCACAGAGAAAACAGCTGCAAAGTGCCACATAGGGTCATCATCAAAATCTTTTTCTTAAAAACAGCATACATATCAGCAGACAGTAAACCTTAAGCTCCGCTGCAAGTTAATTAGCTTAGTCTTTTAATTTGGAGGTATTTTTAAAAATCTCAAGCCCTCCTTTCTATTAAAGGCTCTCACTGTATTTATTTACAGATATGGACTCAAACCAGAATCTTGTGCCTATGCAAGAGGAAACTATAGCTTTAAAATGTCCATTGTAAGACTCTGATAGCAGTTTGGATGACCATATCCCAAAGAAATCAGCTACTAACTCTACATTAACAGTAGAGCATTTTGATATCATCATGTCTGAAATATCTAGGTTAAGCATTAAGAAGTCTGAGATGCATACTGACTTAAGATATGTCAAACAAGAGCTTGTGAATCACAACATAAGAATAACTGAAACTAGAATAAACAGTCTGGAAGACAGTAAATAAACTACAGACAGAATTACAGACAATTTTAGGATTAGTAAATTAGAAACTAAGATTGAGGATCTAGAGAAAAGAAATAGGAGAAATAATCTAAGATTGTTTGGTCTTAAAGAAGGCATGGAAGGATCAGATCTTATTTCCTTTGCTAATAATCTTCTTATTAAAATTGCTGGCCCACCTGCTGACATTAAATGCAATGTGATTTAAAGAGCCCATAGATCTCTGAAGCCCAAACCAAATATAGGAGAAAGACATAGTTCCTTTATACTGAGATTTTTAAATTTTCAACAGAAAGTACATGTTCAAAGAGCCCTTCAAGACAAGTCTAGCATCAATTTTGAAAGTTGCAAAATCAAGGTTTTTAACGATCTTGCTCCTGAGACTATCCAGAAGAGAGACACCTTCTTTCATATCAAAAAACAACTCAAAGAAGCAGGACTAAAATATAGCCTGTTTTTCCCAACCTTATTAAACGTTTGGCCTACTGAGGGGACAAAGGAATATAACAGATTTGCAGCTGTAAAAACACGACTCAAAAATGATTTCCCTGCTTTGTTTGAAACTTTTGATTTTCAGCATTAGGTAGTAATATTATGATAGGAAAGATGAAGGGGGGAAACAAAACACACAAAGACTTGTTTTATCTCAAAAACTGTTTCTTTTTGGAAGTGAAGCAGGTTTTTTTTTTTGTTTTTTTAGATCTTAATGGATCCATACTAAATGGGGTGTAAATTGGGGACATCGAATAAATAAAGATTTGATTGATTGATTGATTGATTGATCACTGCAGCAAACGTTTGTTTTTTTCAGAGAATCAGAACCTCAACTTTTCGTCTATAACAGGAAAGATCAGTTCTGTGTGCTCCATGCTTTGATTTACAGGGATAACAGATTAAGGTCAGTCGGTGCCTTTCTACCTCTTTATCCAGCAAACTTTTTTTCACAAAGGCTACCCAATTTGGTTCCTGATTTAATGACAATATTGTTAACAAACAAGTAGGGAAAAGTAATGTCTGTCCTTGTTTCTTCTGGGTAGTGTGGATGGTGGTCAGCCTTTATTTGATAGCAAGCAGTGATTGATTTTACTTATTTCTTCTTATGGTATACTTTTAGTTAATTAGATCGAATACTGATCAGTTGGGGGGAGGAAATGGGGAGTCCTAGTAAACCTGTCTCTTGTGCTCAGAAGCTGGATTATTTGCTAATGCCAAGAATTAATAAAATGAGAAAAAGAGGCAGGCTGGAGATAATAATCCCCGAATGTTCACTCTGACTGACGTAGTTTTAAAAAAAAAAAAGCAGAAATATTTTTACTGATCATTCAAGCTTGCCTCAGAGGTGACTGCTACACACATTATTTTGGGGACATAGATAGTCACTTATAGTATTTACATGTTTTTGACATTTATTTCAAATAAAAAAAGAAAGGCGACATATCGGGTGCTCCTCGGAAACAGGAGGGAGAACAAGATCTTTCTGTTTTTGCTCAGAGATCGCTTGGAGGACAGTCTTGACTGTTATTTCATGGACTATTTCCTTTCATTTTTTTTCAGATTCAGCCACATTGTTTAAAATACTTTTTAATTTACCTCGAGGTTCCAGCACCTTTTTCCTGGAGATTCCACGATCACACGAGTCTGGTCAGGTGGTGCGTATGCTAGGTAGTGAGGAAATCTCGTGCTACTATGGTGACCTCATCACTGTGAATTATGAACTCTGAACTAGAGTGGTGTTTTTTTTAGATGCAGCATGGGATTGAAATGATGACCAAATAGCCAAAAGTAGGTACACTTTCCTTTTCACTAACCTTTTCTTTTTCTGTGTAAAATGAATGAGACCTGCATATAAAATGACAGTAAGCAGTAACTTACACACTCACAATTTGTAGATTCAGTGAAAATATCAGCTAGATCCTTACCTGTTTTTTAGGCAGAATCTGGGAGAATTCAGTATGCAGTCAAAACTGAAATTATTATTAAACAAGTGGGGCAACATGGAAGGGGGGGGATATGGTTTATTCCCTATTTCTTATATTGTTAATTATAGTAATACCTGCAGCCAACTACAAAGACATAAGGGCTGAAAATTCCTCCTGCCTTCAGATACAATGGGGAGCCAACTCCAGGTCACTCAGATGTCATGTAAGTACTCTGGAATTTTCTGGCTGATTAACTAAAGAAGAGCAACTATTTGTAGACTGTTTAGAAGCTTGATGTTAAAAAATCGTTGCTGCTAATTTGAACTGTGGTAGATTGATACCTTCCAGTTTTTTTTTATATAACAAATTCCTGTTTAAAATACTGTTATAGTTTACTACAATACAGTATTTATATTTCATTGGCTACTGATGAGGTTGGGGGGAGGGATCCGTTTCTCAACAAATTCATCCCAGAATGTGTTGGCAAGAGGTTGTTACTTACTAGGTATTATGGATCTCGATTCTGAGGGATATATACCAAATATGGTACATTGATAGCCTTATTAGTAATGATAGAAACCTGATATGTGAGCATATAAAAAAATGTTTATTCATTTTCCTCTGTAATGCAAAATTTATTTCTTCTTTTTCTCTTTTCCAAACATTTGTCTTTCTTTTCTACTCCTCTTACTATGACAGACTGAGAAATGAGAGATTTAGATCACACTATACTTATATGTATCAGGATTCCATTTTCTTATTAGGTACAGCTTACATCAGGAAGAATAGTAATGTTTATAAATAACAAGTTAAAAGTCGTAACGTGGAATATTATAGGACTAAATCACAAAATTAAGAGGCATGCGGTATTAAGACATTAGATACATCAATTGCCTTTCTACAAGAAACTCATCTTAAAAAAGAACACTATACATTAATGCAAAAAGAGTGGGTAGGTAAAGTAGTAGGAGCAGGTGATCATTCAAAGATAGCAGGGGTCTTAATTTTGTTTGAAAGAGGCCTAAATTTTATTCCCATCACTACGTTTGAAGATCTCTTGGGCCATTACATTATTGTTCATAGCAGACTGGGAGAATAATATTTTAGTTATATCAATATTTATGGCCCTAACTCCACTACACATGCCATTTTTAATATTATTTTTCAAAAAATGGGCACCTTATTAGACAGCACCATCATAATTGCTGGGGATATGAACAACATTCTAAACCCTATATTAGATAGATCCACCTTTCTTCCTAACAAAACCAAAACTGATAAAGACGTGGATCATTTAGTAGAAAATCTGGGCTCGGGTAGATGCATGGCTATTCTTTCATCCTGATGCTAAAGAATATACATACTGGTCTCAATGCAATAATTCAGGTTCCAGATTAGATCAGATTTATTCAGCAGAAGACTTCATTCCTAGAATTCTTACAGCTAACATTGAATCACAAGTTATATCTGACCATTTCCCTGTATCATTATTGTTTTGCACGGCTAATAAATCTCACAGAACACAGAGATGGAAACTTATTTTTTTTTTAGAAAAAACTGACATTTGTAATAAGATTAATGATAGCATAGAAGGATTCTTTATGTTTAATGACCCCAATGATACTTCCTGGAACAATACCTGGGATTGTATCAAGTACTGTTTGGGGGGGGGGGTTGTAATAAGAGAAGCTGCCATTACTAAAAGGAAAAATAGCCAAAAACAACAAGAGATATTGGAGAGAAAATTTAAGAAATGGAAAATACATTATTGAGTTCTAATTCCCTTGAAGTGTGGAAGCATTGGAATATAACAAATCCATTAGTAGTGAAACAATCTTCTCAAACAGGAAGACTAAATTGAATTATATTGATTCTGGTCACAAGGCCTCCAAGATTTTAGCTATAAGGTTACAGCAAAATAATAATGCCACTAACATTACAGCTATTAGAAATAAGGCCACAGGAGATATGGTGACAGGGCACACTCAAATAAACAGAGAATTTCTGAATTTCTATACAAAACTTTATTCAAAAGGGAATGGAATTGGCTCCTTGCACTTAGATGATTTTTGTAATGGTGTTACTTTTCCTTTTATACTGGATAGATTTTTGCATTATTTGTTTTTTCCTCCTCCTTGCTCAGATGCTGCCACTCCTTCAGGTGTTCCTAGGACATCTCCTGTCCTCTGCACTCCCCTCTCAAGTCGTGACCCCCTCCGCAGGTCCCACATAGCTGCATATCTCATGATATCCTGGCATTTCCCTTCAATGGACTGGTCCCTCTCCTCTGAGGGGGAATGCACCACTGGAGGGGCAACACCAGCACTTCTTTTTTCCTAGGCCATGGGGAGTTGCTGAGGCCTGTGGGGAGTGGCTCCCTGGAGTAGGCAGAAGGCAGAGGATCCAGAGGCTCTCATCTGGCAAGCATCCAGCCATTTTTCCTCCTTATGTTGTGGAGGGCAGCGTAGTGATGGCAAAGTGTATGTCAGTGTCCACTCCTCCATCCTGTTGCAAGTTGTTCCATGCACACTGTATTGCTCCCAGCCTCTGCTAGGAGCCAGCAGGCACTGGAGCTATCTCATGCCCTCCCCCTGGAGAAGGAGAGCTGTCCATAGGATGCTCTATCCTCCTCCCCCTGCCGGCCTCCAGTGTCCTGGGCTCATTCCCGAACCCAGGTTGCTGGCATCGCAAGCAGAAATCCAACCGCTGTACTGATGGGCATGCCCCAGATACATTTAAAGAGAGATTGGGGTGAATATAACACAAGAAGAAATTCTTAGTGCTATTAAACAAAAAAAAAAAGCCAAAGCTCTAGGTCTGGATGTTTTTTAGGCTAATTTTTATAATAACTTTGGACAGAAATTGGCTCCTGTTTTAGTGGAGGTCTTTAATCAAGCATTCATAGAGGGTACACTTTCTCAAGAGATGACTAAAGGCTTGATAACTTTAATACATAAACAAGGAAAAGATCCTCTGGATTACGGGAATTACAGACAGATATCATTAATTGATTTAGACATTAAACTTTTAGTCAAAGTACTTGCCAATAGATTGGAGATAGTAACTCCTTTTCTAATATCTAGGCACCAAACAGGGTTCATGAAAGGGAGGTTTGCAGCAGATAATACTAGGAAATTATTTCATGTAATACAGGTGGCAAATCAACAGCAGTTACCCTGTAGACTCGTCTCACTAGATGCTGAGAAAGCCTTTGATAGAGTGGTTTGGCCCCATATATTTAACTCTTTCAAATTATATGGATTTCCTGATTCATTCCTGAAATGGGTACATTTACTATATCAAAATTCAGCATCATCAGTGGTAACTAATGGTGTGATCTCTCTTTATTTTGAGGTATCTAGAGGAACTAGACAAGGCTGCCTCCATCTCCCTTACAATATAATATTACTCTGGATCCTTTGATCAGGTGGATATCTCATGAAAGGGAAATTAAAGGTATTAAGGTAGGACAACATGAACAACTGATAGCTGCTTACGTAGATGATATTCTTCTAATGATATCAGATCCTGCCTCATATATTCCCCATGTTTTAAAACTACTTCAATAATTTGGAAGGATCTCAGGATATAAATTAAATAAACAAAAAGAACTTCTTACCTCATAACAAATTCTGCACCAAAGAAGACATTGATAATGTAGGGATTACATGGTTGAAAAAATATACAGAACATTTAGGTATTCATATTTGCAAAAATATTGATAAGGAAATTTCAAAAAATCTGTCAAAAGTCAAACAAAAAGTTTCAGAGGACTTACCTACATGGAACAAATTACCTCTAGGTTTGTGGGGAAGAATAGAAACCATAAAAATGAATCTTTTACCAAGGTTACTTTATACATTTATGATGATACCCTGTAGCTTAATAAAGAAATGGATTCAAGTAATTTCATCTCAGATAGCCCATTTCATATGGGGCTATAAGAGACACTGATTAGTTCAAGTTCAAGTTTATTGCAGGAAAACTCCATTGAGCAAGCTCATTCACAAGGAGGTCCTGTGACATAAACACTTGAAGTACAAACACAGATAGGCAATAACAGTATATACATGAAATGCACGTTACATGATACAGGCTGGAAATACATACAAGGGTACCACATAGGGTGACCGCAGGTGGTAAACATTGATATGAGACAGGGAAGTGACTTACAGGTTGCATACTGATAAATGAAACATGATGACTGGTGTGTGCAATACATATACAGTATTTTGGCAGCTAGAACAAACAACAGTCTACAGCTGATATGGAGGTGATTTGATAGAGTAGCAGTGGGCGTAAGCAAAGATAAAGCCAGGAGAAGGGGAAGGGAAAGCAGTTAATATGGCAAATCAATTATACCTTACCAGTGGATAAATATGGCACACATGGGGAAGGAAGAGACTTAATGACAGTTACAGGTGTCTTTTATTTTGGCTGAACTTAGCAATTTGTAGAAGTTTATTGAAACTGTGCTAGTTAGTTTCAGTACAGTTTGTAATTGGTTCCAAATGGAGGGAAGTGCATGTGCAATAGCACGTTTACCAAAGGAAGTCCGCGTCCTTGGTATGTCAAGCATAATAAAGTCAGATTTTCTTAATGAGTATGCACTATGTGAGGTACTAATAAGGGAAGAGAGATAGCTTGGCAATTTCTGCAGGAACAGTTTAAGAGACCATAGCCCAGCATGGAGCAGGTGTCTAGTAGTAAGGGATATCCAACCAACAGCTGCATATAAGTCACAGTGGTGCGAATGGTAAGGGGGAGTTGGTAATGAACTGTAACACATGGTGATAAAGGATGTCCAGTTTACTTAGATTTGCAAGAGTGGTGGAGGAATAGATTACATCGCCATAGTCGAGTAGGGGGAGAAAAGTGGCCTTACATGCTTGTTTCGAGTTTCAAGGGGGGAAAAGGGGCCTATTTCTGTAGAAGAAACCTAACCTTGCTTTTAACCTTCTAGAGACATCTTCAATGTGGTCACTGAAAGATAATTTATTGTCTATCCAGGTACCTAGATATTTAAATTTGGTTACAACTTCCAGAGGCTCGATTAGCGTGGTGACAATGAAGGCTTGGGCAAGGGTATTGGGGGGGCCTGAGACAGCACTGCAGGAGAATATCATCACTTTAGTCTTCTTAGCATTGAGCAGAAGCTTTGCCTTTATTAGATTATGCTCAAGTTGTGCAAAGTCCACTTGAAGCACTCCCTTGACTTCAGATAACGATGAGCCAGAAGTATACAACACAGTATCATCTGCAAAAAAAGTGCAGATTGGACGTAGATATGTTAGCATCTAAGTCATTAATGTACAGAGAAAACAAGATAGGGCCTAAGATGGATCCTTGGGGGACTCCTTTTGCAACTGGCAAGGCAGCAGAAAAAAAGCCTTCCTCCTTTACTTTTTGGAATCTTCCAGTTAGGAAGCTAGAGAACCACTGGGTGGTATGGTATGTGGCACCCAACTTTGCAAGGCAATTGACTAATAGTTTGTGATCAACGGTATCAAAAGCTTTGCTGAGGTCCTAAAAGACTGCACCAGTTACCTTCTTAGCATCTATAGCAGAGATCCAATCATTGGTTATTTTTGCTAGTGCAGTGATTGTGCTATAATTAGCCCGGAAGCCAGATTGAGCTGGGTTAATGAGAGAGAAGGTTTCCAAGTGAGATTTTAACTGAATATGGATCAGTTTTTTGAGAAAAGGATAGGCAATATGGAGATAGGCCTATAGTTGTTTACATCGCATGGGTCACCAGATTTAAATAGAGGGAGGATATGTGCTGATTTCCAGCAGGACGGCACAGTAGCAGATGTAATGGAAAGATTGAAGATGTGGAGAATGGGGCAGTGAGATGGGCGAGCCTGACCTTAGGAGAAAAGGGTTCCAAGCCATCATCCCCTGCACTTTTTTTGGTGTCTAAGTTAAGAAGAGAATCTTCTACTTCTTTATAAGTTATCTCGTGCAGTTGGAAGGGGCTGGGTGCAGGACTAGATGTGGCAGGAGGGGTATGCTGGCTCACCGCAGCACCAGCATAAGGTGACGAGTCAAAAGCTAATCCAGCTGTGGCAAAGTGGGAGTTAAGTTCCTCCAGGATTAGGGACTTGTTTTCCACAATCTTGCCACTTGAAACTATCTTTGTTGGGACAGAGGGGGCTATGGGCCATCCTTCTATAGCTTTGATAGTCTTCCATATTTTATGAGGGTTACCTTTAGCTTGTTCGAGAGTAGAAATATAATAGTTAGCTTTAGCAGAGTGAAGTTTTTTCACACTTTTATTCCTGGCTGTTCTAAAGGCCTGCCAATCTGAAGATTCTTTGGAATGTCTAGCTTTAGCCCAGAGCTTATTTCGAGCTATAAGGGCTGCCTTGAGATCCGAGGTGAACCAGGGGTTGGAATTGTTCCGTACCCTAACTTTGATGAAAGGGGAATGCTTATTTATTATTGTAGTGAGTTTGTCATTAAGGATGCAAGCTGCCTTGTTGACATCTTTGGCTAGGTAAAGATCTTGCCATCTGATCATGCTCAGGTCAGATAGGAAGTTTACTGCACTGAATTTGCGAAAGGATCTTTTTGTTATAAAGATGAGTTGCGGCCAGGCCTTAATTTGAGATCTTATGCAAGCAACAATTCCATGATCGCTCATGTCATTGTGAAACACTGCCAAATGAGATATTCTGTGTGGATGGGTAGTTAGTAGCACATCTAAAATGGAACTGTTGGCAGTATTTAGAGTGTTGTTCCTAGTAGGTTCACTGACTAATTGCCCAAGACCTAGCTCATCACAAAGGGATTTGAGGCTGTGTGATTTAGGTGATAGCCAATCCATATTTAGATCTCCTAAAAATATTGTTTCAGTTTTTGCATCTACGAACATGGATTTCAAAAGATTAAGGACTTCATCACCACCAGACAGGGGTCTATAGCCACCTAGGATAGTGATACATTCCGAGGAGGGAAGATGAAGGCTCAGCGAAACTAACTCAAATTCCTTGGCTAGAGATTTGCCACTAATATTGGTGACCAAGTACTTAGATTTGGCATAGATAACCACACCCCCGCCTCTAGACTCTCTATCTGCTCTAAATAAATTGTAGCCCTGCAGTGATATTTGTTGACCAGTGTTCATCTCTTTTAACCACGACTCAGTAATTATGATAAGGTCTGGGTTAATGTGTGCAGCCCAGGCTTGCAGCTGTACAAGATTTTTAGGCAGGCTTAAAATGTTGACCATCATCATTTTGAGACATGTGGCCTCAGCAAAATCGATAGGCGAGGTAAGTTGTGGGGGGGGGGCAGGGTTGAGCTCCACATTTCCTGAGCAGAGAAGAAGCAGAAGTATAACTTTCTTTAAGGAGCTTATAAGAATGGAGACTGCTTTTTTATTTCTTCACGGCAACCCATATCGTGCTGCGCAAGAGGTGGCACCACTGTAATGACAGTTGATCGTGATCAATGTAAGTGCTTGGGTAGACATAGGTAAGGAGAGTAGCAAGGGGGTGTAGGCTAACCGGGGGGAATAGGCTAAAAGGGGAGAGGAGAATGACATAGTGTCTGCACAGTAGACTGTTATATCATTAGGTATTGATAAGATACATTGGAGAACTGAATTGCATTGAGGTACTTCGAATTGCACTGTATTGCTGAAAACTCTGCACCTTAGGAGCAATAAAAACACAATAAGGAGAGCCATGGTCCCAGATTGAGTGGTCTCGTGATTTGCATTAGTGCAATATTTTCAGGCAAGAAATGTGCCCACCTAGGTACTCATTTAAAACCTAGATGAGAAAATACAGCAGAAAGGGGAACAAGGAGAGCAGGAGCAGCTTAGTTAGTGGCTATCCACCCTTCAGACTCAAGTCCCCTTGTAGCAGCACCGGGAAAGAAGTAGAATGATAATGCAGGCCATACTGCCCACGAATGAATACAGTGATTTATGTAGAAGACCAAGAATCCCTCTAGTGGCAAGTCTGTATAACCTGCTAATGGAAAACTAGGTGTCTATAGCAGGGGAAAACTCCTGGCCAATCAGAGTGGGTTTGCTGGAAGCACTGGTGTTCTGATTGGCAAGCAGCTAGAGAGAAGAAGACAGAGCAGGTCTTAAATAGCATAGAAGTAAAGGGGGTTAGATTTGAGCAGTTTAGTAAGACAAAAGGTAGTTAGACTTATCGGCACCAAGGCAGAGTGCTTGGATGGGGGGAGGGGGCACTTTAGGAAGAGCAGTCAGACAGAAGAGGTGTCAGCACTTTAAAACAGTAGTAGAAATTACAATCCAGCTAATACAGTTGAAAACTCTTAATAACACAGTTGAAATGTGCTTAGTTCTATCGAAAATCTAGCAAAGTGCCAGGTGTCTATAGCAGGGGAAAACTCCTGGCCAATCAGAGTGGGTTTGCTGGAAGCACCCGTGTTCCGATTGGCTGCGCTGTCCCATACCTTCCAAGGAGCTGCAGGCGGGTGTCCTGGTCTTGGTCGGTGGCTGGCTGGGTGCCAGCCGACCGTAGATGAGCTGAAGCAGCCCTGTTCAGGGGCAAGCAGCTAGAGAGAAGAAGACAGAGCGGGTCTTAAATAGCATAGAAGTAAAGGGGGTTAGATTTGAGCAGTTTAGTAAGACAAAAGGCACCGATTAGCTTATACAAAAATGTGTGGAACTAAAAATGAAGGGGGATTAAGAACACCTGATTTATACTTGTATTTCTTAGCAGCTAGAATTGCCCAACTATCTTTTTGGTTTAGGGTTGGAACTACTCAATTATACATTCCAGACTGGATTCATATTGAACAGGAAATGATAAAAAAACAAGGGTTGAAACTAAGATCTCTGTTCCTTTCAAAACCCTATGAATCACTTAGAAATTATCTTTTTAATGATTCTATACGACAGATTAAACAAGTCTCTCTTTTACTTAATCTGATCTTAAAGCAGGCTTAGATTCAACCCCGTAAGGGGCAACTCAAACTTCCTAGAAAATGGTTGTCCTTTAAATAATGATATCTGGAAACATAAGGGTGTGCATTCATGTCAAAACATTACCAAAAATGGTCAGTTTCTTCCCTTTCTAACTGTGGTAGATGAATATGGAATTACTGCCAAAGATAGTATACATTATTCTGCAATGCAACAGATACTTAAAGATAAACTGGATCTAGAAATATCGCTGAACAAAAATTCCACTTCATTTTTAGGTTGCTTGAGAATTTCTCCATCAGTTTCTTCTTTATATTATTTATTTGTAGATCTGATTAGGGGGGCAGCCATTGAAACAACTAGATGGTGGTCTCAAGAACTGCGTTGCCCCACTGAGGACTGGGATTGGGAAAGTATATGGTCTTTACCTTAAAAAGCATTTAGTACAGTATATCTTAGATTCATTCATTTTAGGACATTAAACAACTCATATTACACTCCTGTGCAAAGATTTAAAATGGGTTTATCTTCCTCCCCACTTTGTCACAAGTGTAAACTCAACACTGGTACATTACTTCATATGTTTTGGTATTGTCCTATGGTTCAGCCATTATGGGCTGAAGTGGGTTGATTATTTCAGATTTAGTACGCTTTATTATGTTTACCATTTGACAAATTATACACAAAACACCATTACATAGAATATTTAGAGACAGTAATCTAACAGTTTAGATCCATTGTGCCAATATTGCAGATCAATATTCTACATTTAACATATTAGAAGTGAGTAAGTTATGTTACTATTAAAGTACCATCCCACCCCTCCCCCAATTTCATTCACCACTGTAGAAAAACAGGTAGGAGAAGGAGAGAGAGAAAAAGGGAAATCTCAACATAATTCAGATTATGTTACATGTATTTAGGGATAAATTCAGCTAATCTACAGTATGGTCTATTGTTATTGGTACAATTAATGCTCAATGGATTCAACGCAGAGGAGCCAGATCAACCCTATTTATGGGTATGGGGAGTGTTAAATGGATAATAGGGTGTGCATGGGGCCCCAGATCCTCTGATATTTCCTACTACTTTTAGAAATGCTCGCTTAGAGGTGTTCTGCTTGTAGAGCAAAGAGGATTTCTTGGTGTCATTCTGTATATGTGGGGGTTTGTTGATCCAACCAGTGGCATAATTTCACTTTCTTAGCACATAGGGAAATTAAAGTCACATGTTCCCTTTGATTTCCAATAAGAGTGTCCCCTGAGTCCCCTAGGATGCAAATCTTTGGCTGAAAAGCATTTTTCAGTCCTAATAAAGGGTCAAGTCAAGAGCATATACTTTCCCAGAGGGGAGACACCTCATCACATTCCCACAGAATGTGAAACAGTGTGCCCCGCTGGGTCCCACATCTGGTGCACAAATCTGACTGAAGCTTTCCCTTTTTCACAAAGTTTTACAGGGGTATAATATAGACCCTGTAATATCTGAAATTAAAGCAGTCTGTAGCGGTCCCACCTAACATCCTTATATAGCCTGTTCCAGATTTGTGACCATTGTCAGGGGACCATGGATGTTGGAGGGAGTATCCTATCCCATACATAGTGAGGAGACCATCTAGTTCCGTGACTATTTTATGCAGCTCTTTATAATAAAAAGAAATTAAGTGAGAGGTAGGCTGCATTTGTAGTGTACTAAGGATGGGGGCAGCCATATTACGGTCCAATGGGCCATTGCCAAAATACCGTATTAGGACCTGGGAAATTTGAAGGTATTTAAAACAGAAGGAAATAGGCAAGTTATATTTTACCATTCTCTCTGGAAATGTTAACAACCTATGATTCTCTGTTATATCTATAACTTTTTCCCCATTCCCCCGGCCAAAACTGGGGTTACCCAAAATAAGTTGTGAGGAGTCCTTTTCATTGGAGCATCTTATAGTATTGTTTAGTTGCTTGTGAGTACGAGGTGTTCTTATAATGGGAGTGGTTTTAAGCTGTCCTGGAACCTTGTTAAGAGGAAGATATGGTAATGTCCTAATATCTATACCAGATGAGACACAGAGAGACTTCTCTATTTGTAACCACAGTGGAGCATAAGATTCCAAGCCAGAGTTCGGGGCAGGATTCAGCCATTGGAGACAACTGAACAGTCAATGGACAGATAGTAAAGATAAATGTTGGGGATTTGTAGGCCTCCTAGTTCTTTTGATCTCTGTAGTTTAAACAGTGCCCTATGAGGGGTTTTATACTTCCAAATAAATTTGGATATAATGCCGTGGACGTGACTGAACCAGGCCTTAGGGAGGTATTGATGACACAACTGAAGGGGACACAACAAACGAGGCAAAACATTCATTTTAATAGTATTAATTCATCCCCTAAGGGAAATAGGGAGTAATGCCTAATGGTTCAGGTCAGTTTTAATTTGTGTTATTAGCTGGTCTAAATTGTTTTGGTTCATTTTGGAATTAGATTGAGATAGATATATGCCCAGATATCTCATTTTATCCTTTACCCAGGAGAGTCCAAGATATTGAATGTCAGCTTTTAAAGTAAGACTATTTAGTGGCATGACCTCTGTCTTGGTCAAATTCAATTTGTAGTTAGATAAGCGCTCAAATTCCTGGATAATATCCAATGTGTCCAGTATAGATTTAGACGGGTGAGTAATATGAAGTAAAATATCATCTGCATACACTGATAATTTGTATTGGAGGTGATTGATTGGGATACCAGTGACTAAAGTTGATGTATTTATTTTCCTGATTAGGGGTTCTAAAAATAGGTTAAACAAATAAGGGGAAAGGGGGCATCCTTGTCGGGTGCCCTGTTGTAATATGAAGGGAGGGAGGGAAAAGAACTCCATTACAGAAAATGCGGGTTGACGGATGGGAATAAAGAACTTTTATCCACTGTATAAATTATACCGGGATATGATATTTCAGAAGTAAATTAAATAGATAGTTCCATGACACTCAATCGAAGGCTTTTTCTGTGTCCAAGGACACCAAGGCCAATGGAGTATTGAAATCCCTGGTCGCAGAAATAAGATAGGAAATTTTACACAGGTGGTCCGCCGATAAGCGTCCGGCCACAAATCCCACTTGTTCAGGACTTAACAGAGTCTGCCATACTTGAGCCAGTCAGTTGGCTAGGATTTTTGCTAGAATCTTCAAGTCAACATTTATAAGAGATATTGGATGGTAATTTGGCAGCATTGTAGGGTCCTTGTCTGACTTTGGAAGTACCACAATAGTGGCAGAGGTAAAACTGTAGTCTGAAAGGCCATGCTTGTAGATAAAATTATAGAAGTCAAGGAGTTTAGTACCTAATTGGGCTTTAAATGATTTGTAGAAATTGGGTGTGTAGCCATCAGGGCATGGCCCATTGTCTAATGGGAGTGTATCAATGGCTTTGTAAACTTCAGTTAGTGTCAGGGGAGCTTGCAAAATAGAGATTTGGTGCTGAGACAGTCTTGGTATTTTTAAAAGGAATGGGGGAACATGAGTAAAGAGATTGGTAGTAGGTTTTGAAGTAGGATACAATGTTCCTGGGAGATGTATGAAGGGTAATCGAGGTGTCTTGTATGGTTAAGACAATTCTGTCCACCACCTGTGCCCTGAGTCTCATTGCAAGCAGTTTCCCAGCTTTGTCTCCTTGATCAAAGTAAGTGGTTTTAGAATGTAAAAGCAGGTGCTCAGCTCTGTCACTAAGAAGGGTATTATATTGGAAGCGGAGGATCTCTAGTTTCTCAAATACTACCGGGTTGGAATAAACGGTGAGGGATTGTTCTAATACTCTAATTTGTTGTAATAGTTGGGAGGATTCTTGGGAGATTTTCTGGGTCGATTATTTCAAGATAATGCTTCCATTTCAAAATACATTCGGATAAACACATGTACTGTGGGTCATTTTGAGGAAAGTTATCATTGGACAAAGGATCAAAAATACTCACTTCTCCTAATTGGTACCTCCATCAAGAAGATCATTTTGAAATACTGGTTAGAAGATACAGTACCCACCTTACAAGAATGGAGGCTTAATATATTGGAAGTGCTCAGACTAGAAAGACTAGCATTCTTTCTTAGAGATAAAAATCATAGGCCTATGAGAAAATGGAATGATATCTACATAACACTATGTGATGTAGACCATACTCACAATTAAGTGTGCATTTTTAAACCTGTCTCTCTCGTACTATCATTCAAAAATTGATTATGAATACATAACATCTGCTACTAATCTTTCAACTATCTATCCAGAAATTCTATGCCTTTCTTTTTTACAACTCCTTCTTTCCCTTTCTTTTATGTGGCTCACTCTAGATCTATATATTTATGAAGTGTATATGATTATAAATGAACATACCTTGTCGATTATAGCTATATCGATATAGGACATCATTTTATTCACTAATGTTTTGTTTTTATTTTATTCTTTGAAACTCTTTATGAAAAAAAATTGTTATACATTATTTATATATGGATTTTCTTATATATGTTATTTACATATAGTCAGCTACTATCTAAAGTATCTGACCAGTGGCACATATATTGGTAATTACATACATTCACTTTTATGTACTCTTCAGTTGAGAAATGTACATTATGTGAAGATATTCACATTAATTGTATTTTAAGTTATATTAAAAAAAACAATAAAAATGATATTGACAAAAAAAAAGGAGGAACACCAGATCCATTGTGTGACCACCAATGTGAGTCGCAGAGTAAATAACCTATGTGAGGTCCAGTGAAGACATAAGTTGGAGGAGATCTTGACCAAAGTGTGAGAGTTCATCATTGACCCAGGCATTGAAATCCCCCAGAATTAACCATCTGGGGGATCCCAATACCACATCAACAATGAAGTCTGGGATCTCGTGCAGGAATTTTTTCCAATCACCGGGGTGGACGGTAGATGAGCAGAATCCTGTACCCCACACCCATGCCTGTGATACACTCAAAGGAGCTGGTGGACCCACTGGCACATCCACAAGGCACTATGGAGGCTGTTAACCACCATTGCATTGCAAACCTTTAAACATGCTGCTTCACCGTTATGCAGAAGGGGACCCCCTTATTTGCATGAGCACTGTGTTATGTCAGTGCCTGGGTGCACATTTGAGGAGAAACCTCTGCAGAAGTGGAAAGGGAGGGAAGGGGTATAGAAACCTCCCTGTCCAAGAGAGGGACAATGTGTCTCACCAGAAAACACCATGCCCTGAATCGAGAGAGCAGAAATTGAGCTGTTCTGCCATGGTTCTAATTAGTCAATTGTTACCTCTCATTATTTGTTCATGGTTCCAGTTTGTTTGCATTGTTGTTCATTGGGTATTGTTTGATGGTTCTGCAGTTTCAAACTGTATTCACTGCCTGCCTTCCCCTTGTACACCTGGAATGAGCCTTGGTTCAGTGTGTCTTTCCTGGTCACCAGTTTGCACATAAATACATAAAAATTCACTTAACACTATCCCTTTTCAGTTTGCCCCATCCCTTTACAGAAAATGTCTAAAACTCAAAATTTTAATACAGTACTTTTACAGACTTGCTTGAGCCTCCCTTGGAACAGGTTGGGGCCTCCCAAGGGAGACTAGCCTCACCATTTGAAAAAAAACCTTGTCTAGCTGATGCACAGTCATGACAGTTGGCATCTTGGGTGCTGGATTACTTTACTTATATTTCAGACTTTGGAATAAATACAAGTAAAAGCTTGGGATTGTGTTTTGGCACTTTTTGCACAGGTATCTGGATTGGCAGGAACACATATTGAGTCTGTTAGAATAGAGTAAAGGTAAAATAATGAGCTGTAAATTAGCTTAGTACAGCTAGCAGATCTGGGTTTGATTCCCACAACCTCCTTTATTGCAAAAAAAAAACTATAGGATACAAGAAATGTGCTACCACTGGTAAAGCCTTTTGGGAGAATGTGCATGGAGTGGCATGTTTGCTGTGCCCTACTGTTTTTCTATGATACATTTTATAGCACCCTTCCTATGTGTGTGTGTCTAAATGTTGCCATCTTGATACAAGAACTTGCTTCTTTTTCAGACAGCACGTTTAGGAGGTCTGACTTGGTGCATCACGATTTTTGATCATGCATACTGTGTGACTCTGCACAAGTAATAAAAGCTCCCCAGTACTCCCAGCTCACCCCTGAAAACAGGCACTTGTGCTTAGTGGGCCTAAGCCAGTTGCCAAAGAGTAATACAAAAAAAAGTAACAGATGAGCCTATTAAAATCCTAGATGTAAAGGTTGAAAAAAGTGACCTGCCTTTACTTAACTGGTCTGAAAAATTGCACACTTGATCAGATAAGGTAGCTCAGTGCAAATCTTGAAGACTTTCAAAACAAAAAAGGGTCAATATACTCTAAATTCTGCTTTTTGTTTCCTTTTACCTCGGCAGCTACTGCTGTTTCTTTTCATATCATCCACAACAATTCTGAAGAGGTAATTGGGGCCACCAATGGGGCCAGAAATAACTGAGACTGCTCCATGCTCACCTGAGGTAAAGCTGCTGCTTGTAACATATTGGTGGTTAATAAAACTATTTTAATGCTCACCAAGTAACTATGGTGACAAGGTTGCATCATCCTGTGGCACTGCTGAAACTGGGGGATTCATCATCGCAGCCTGCATCCTTTCTGGTGAAACAGGAATAGGGATCTTTGGGTCAGGGACCCATCTATCCTGTACGAAAGTCCATTCAGCATGTTACAGAGCTTTACCAGGAGTCCATTCAGAAGAGGCCGAAAAATCACTCAAAGTGGGAGCCTGACTCAAAACTCCTGGGGCTGAGTCCATGGCAATATCTTCAGAGTTACCCAGTAATTCACTTTCTAAATCCAAGATAAGTTTTCTACCTGAATAGGGCTCACCACCGAGTGCTTCCTTTTTCATTCATCTAATTTCAACTTGTCTTGTCTATATTTGGCTTCAGCTTCCGACAGCATTGTCAGCAGCTGCTGCTTTTTTCCTCAAGTTTTTCCTGTAAAATGCTTTCTTCCATGAGTCTGGTTGTAGATATGCTAGTACCCATGACATGACTTTCTCCACACAATCATTAATAGCCATACTATTAGGGTTGTTCACCAGTCCATAAGGCAAAGTATTACCATCTGGCTATGCCTCCCCTGAGACACATCTTTCTCCTTCCACTGCTTGACTGACACTGGACTTCTCTATCTCCTCACAGAGAGACAGCGCTTCCTACAAATAGTAGGGGAAGATTTTTATTAATAAACAGAACAATAAATCAGAAAAACAGTAATACAATTCATGGAAAATAAGAAAGAAAACAAAGAGAATATCAGCAATACTCAATTCTCTGACAGCATAATGATTCAACCTATTTTGTGTTTCAAAAAAGGAACCTATTTCCACCTCATAAGCCATACATTTTTTGACAAACATTTGCGTTCAGTTATCATATTGTAACAACAAATCATGTTCAACATGTTGAAGAACTTCAAGTGGTGAGTGGTATAACTGTTGTAGAGTAAGGTGACATCTGGCTTGCCATAAATGAAACTTGAACATAATGAACAGCAGCCATACTACACCGGCATCCAACAAAGCAGAATGTAGCAAAAAACACCGACAACTTCCAGATATGTAACAGCCCGCCAGAAAGGCTGGCTCCAATGGGCAGAAAGAGTCATCCAGAATTATTGCACAAAGGGGCAGGAAACAAAAAAATGGGACATTGTTTCCTCCTGATTAATGCAAGTATCCCTTGGACAAGTATGTTCAGTAACCATTTTATGCTTTAAATTCCCCCTAACACTGAGTCACCCATGACAACTAAGCTATAAAACATCCCATAATCTAGGTGGAATCCATTTATCTACCAAACTTTTAAGGAGGTTATCAACATGACCGTCCGGTATATCCTTAAAAATGGGGACTATGGAATGTGCTTTAGATTGTAGGACATCATAAATATATTTGCGTGATTTGCAATACACATGGGCCGAACGTAACTTCCAACTATTAAGTTTTGATATCACAGGTCTGACATAAATCGGGTAACTAGAAGTGTGTAAATTTTTCTGGCTCAAACCTGTCCACTCTGAGGACAATTTAGGTAACCAACCATAAGCATAAATCACCCATAACACAAAGTGTGGGCAACGAAAGTCTAGTAAATTCCAATGAAAAAAATACTACAGTAAAAAGTAATCGGAGTCACACAATTCAAACCACCCTGTGCAATAGGAAGATACAACACATCTCTTTTAATGGGTTTTAGGCGACTCCCTCAAATAATTTGAAAAAAAAGACCCAATAAAGTGGCTTCCAAACCAGAAGGAATGGCATATACTGCACTAAGGTATAAAAATTGAGGGAGAAGTAAAGATTTAGTAATGATAACCTTTTTCTGTTTAGTTTGTTGCCAAGACTTCCATAATCTGATTCTGGACTGAACTGCCTCAATTTTAGCTGCCCAATTAAGTAACGCATTATCACCTTTACCAAAATCAATACCTAAAATTCAGACCGGGCCCAGTACAACAGGAACGCCTTGCAACACCGTAACCTCAGGCATGGCAGTATGCAGAGGATAAAAAAACTCTTAGATTTACCAAGAGAGGAACCTGCAACATCTGAAAAATTAGAAAAATGATGTAACACCTTATCTTCAGAGGTCAAATCAGCAACAAAGACACAGACATCATCAGCATAAACTGAAATTTTGGCCTCAGGGGTACTATGACGGGAAGCAATACCAAGAATCTGCACATCTTGGGCAATTGTACATAAAAGCAGATCCAAACTAAAAACATAAAGCAATGGACTCAGAGGGCAGCCTTTTCTCACCCCTCCCCCCAACAAATAGAGATATAGGAACCCAAATAACCATTTACCAAGGACATAGCATAAGCATGACTTTAAAGCAAAGCAATCCAGGTTATAAAGCTATCAGGAACTCCATAGGTTCATAAAACCTGAAACAAATAACTATGCAGGACCTGATCAAAGGCCCTTTGTTGATCCATAGACATAAGAAAACCCTTTATAACATCAACTTTACCAAGCTCTATTAGTTCATGAAGCAAAAGGAGATTATTATAGATAGATCTGCCCAGTACTGAACAGGATTGGTGTAGGGAAATCAAGTGTGGAGCTATGGAAAACAATCTGGTATTCAATATTTTCATTAAAATTTTAAAATCCATATTAAGGAGACTTAAAGGCCTCCAATTGGAAAGTAAAGTTCTATCATCTTTCTTATATAACAAAACTCTGAATTGAAGTACAAAAATGGAATTCGAGAGTGTGATGTTGCAAAACCCAATTAAACACTACTGTGAGCACATCACAAACCAAAGGACTACAGGTTTTATAAAATTCTGCAGGCAAGCCATCAATACCGGGTGCCGTGTTATTCTTTAAATGGGAAATTTCCCTTTTAACCTCATCAACACTAATTGGAGCAACTAAAGCCTGTAATAGTATATCAGAACAATAGGCAATATGAAGAGAGGAAAGGAATTGTTCTACACCAGTACTATCCACTGGAGATGCAGCATATAAGTCTGAAAAATGCAAGGAGACTGCTTGCAAGATATCCAGAAATGCAGTGTAACTAGTACCAGCAGTATCCACAACTTCAGTCAGAAGGCGATCCACAGAACGCCTATGACTACAATCCAAAACATCCCCCATAGCAGATTTATTAGCAGAACAAACCCTATGTTCATGTAACAGGGAAGTAGCTCTAGTATACTGTAGTGCAGCCATTTTTTTTTACATTCTGTACCTATGCTGTCAAAGATAAGCCTTGTGAGTGTATAGCTGAATATAAAGTTTCCAACTGCATACGTAAAGACAAATATCTCTTATATTTAGTCACTTCAGCATATTTAGACATCCTCCTAGCCAAAGTAGAGATTTCAGATTTAGTGAGTAGCCACCAATCTAACAAATCCTCAGTAAGTCCAGATAGTGACAGAAGAGCTTTCAACAAATCATGAACTTGGGCCAACAACCTGTCATCCAGTAGCAGTAAAAATTTCAGTTTCCAACATCCCTGCCCCAGTTTAGCATAAGGGCCTACCCCTAACATGGCAGTTACCACATTATGGTCTGAAATCTCCACTGGAATGGTTTGAGCTTTAATTACCTCAAAGCTACAGAGACAAAAAGAAAATAAATCCTAGTGGATAAGGAGTCCTTAAAAAAAGTACATCCACCAGTAGGATGACAAACTCTATAAACATCCTGTAAATGACCCTGGACAATAATGTGATTGAGACAATGTGTATCACAGAAATCTTTATCAGTCCAGGGCCCCCAATCTGATTTATGCACTACACAATTAAAGTCACCACCCAATATGAGAAAGCGTGACATGAACAAAAAAGGCTACACCTCACGAAAGAGATCCACTTGACCTTTCTTCGTAACTGGTGCATAAATCACAATTAAATCTCCAAGTGTAATGTAAATAAGTAAAATCCAATCTTAAGGCCCGTCCCATAAGCAGTTCAACCAACTTGGTAACATGAAATCCATCACCCCTAAACAACAACCCAACACCACTACACGTGTCTAATCCTAAATAAAAAAAAAAGAAGGACCCATCGCCAAAGCTTTTTGGCCATATTAACTAAAGGAAGGGTATTGAGACAGGTAGCATGAATAAGGCAAATATCACATGCCAAATCACTCAAAAGTTGAAAAGTAATAAGGCTCCTATGAGCATTTTTCACACTGTTCACATTGAGGGTGGCTACAGTGAGATGAAATGCCATGGCCATGAAAGAGAATCAGATAAAGGGCCGAAATAAAAATAAGTCAACATCAAGTAACCCTTCCCTTTCTAGTACTTCTCCGGGATCTCACTCCTGACCACGAAGGTCGAGTATCCATAGGCAACTCCTTTGATTTATCATTCTCAGAATCAGAGGATACCATAGGTTGTGAGGAGGTGTCAGAATCAGCTTCCATATTGGAAGACTGAGTGTGACAGAACAGGACCTCAAATTTATTACTTAAGGGAACAGAGCCACCAGGAGAAGGCGCTTTAGCCAATTTGGCCCTACCTGTTGTCTGTTTTTGAGCCCGTTTTTTTGTCTGAATACTAGGATCAGGAGGGGGCATAATAAGAATATCCAGAGGTTTGTCAGGGGCAGGCACAGGTTCAGCAGGAACCAGAGAAACAACAGAAAGGGGGGGAGGGGGGTGTAGAAGAAGGGTCCTGTACAACTGGTCGTGGAACTTCCTGTAAAGGAGGCTCAGAGGAAGGTTCAGATATTGAAACCACTGACTGGGGAGCAGGCACCACAATATCAGGGCATGAAGTGGGACCAGTGACAACCTTAACATGTGAAGAAAGGGACTTCACCATAGCAATATCCTTTTTCTGGGCATTAAGAAGGATCACATCCTGATGCTGGTTATCTTCCCTGTCATGGGAAGCCCAAGGACAGGATCTAAAACCATGACCTAGTTCTTCACACAGGTTACACTTTAGTTCAGAATTACAATCTGCACTACCATGGCCAAAAGATAAACAAAGGGAACATCGTAGTCTAACACAGGCTGCACCGAGATGGGAAGGGGAGCCACATTTAGAACAGGTACAAGGCTGCCCCACATAGAAGCAATGCCCCCATTCCCTACCTAAAAACAAACTGTTAGGTAAGTGTATGGGATCCATATTCGTATTTCAAAGTTGCACTCTATAACGCCAACCACCAGTCCACAAGTGTTCAGAGTCAAATATAGGGTGTGGCAACCCCAAGACATCACAGTGTTTAGCTAACCAATGCGTAATATCACTAGCTGCTATATTCTCATTTCTAAACAAAATGGTGACAGTTTTAATAGAAGGTCTAGTAATTGGGATAGCCCGAAATGGTAGCCACAACTCAGTGTATTTAAGGGTATCATACTTTGTCCAGAATCAATCTAATCCTCCAGGGCTTTGAAAACTAACATCATATAAGGAAGAACCTGATACATGAATCAATGCAAATATTTCGTTTGCAAAAAAAACCCAAAACAAAGATCCTTTCAAAAGTGACTTTCCCACATAGAGATGGTCTGGAGCTACATCAAGATCCCCAATATACTGAAGGCGGACCACATTCTGTTGTTGAAGGGGGGGGGGAGTTCCGAAATGTATCCCTTCTACAAAATTCTTCCCAAGTAGATTTAGCCTTGTCCCCAGGGTCAGGAGTAGGGCCTGAAGGGGGGTCAGGGAGTGGGACATCCATGTCCATTCTATCACCCCACGCTGGTCCCCTAGAGCTAGGGCCTTCATCACCCAAAGAGGAGGAAGGCAAAGAAGGAACTTTAGCCAGCAGAGTAGTATCCAATGCAGGATGCTGAACATCCTCAGCACACAAATCCAAATCCGGGCTACCAGGCAAAGGTGGAGACATATCTATCAAGGGGGACTGTTGACCTCCACAACCAGGTATCGGGCTATGGGCAGGGTCAGGTATCCAATGCCCCGAAACACCTAGTTTCCAACCCACACTCCACAGGGAGGCCTCTAAAGAGATAGGTAGTGGGCTAGAACAAGGCCCAGAGTGGGAGGAGGCAAAACAGGTGAGATAGTCTGTGCATTAGGAGATGAAACACACGGTCTAGGATGCATTGTACTCACAAGTTCACCAGGCAATGTCGCTGCCAAGTTCAAAGGCAGAGAAGACACTGCTCAATCCAGATTTGTAGGAACTGAAAATTCCAATGGAGCATAGTGCAATACTGGTAGGACTGGTGCTACAGAAGATTGTTGCCGACTCTGCATCTCCAAAGAGCCCAAAGGTACTGCATCCATAATGAAAGCAGAAAGAGCCTCCACAGCCCCTAGTTCTGGCAACAGAGTCCATGTCCCAGGAGAGGCCAACTCAAAAGGGCTAACAGCATCAACGGCAGCAAGTACCTGGTCTCAATGTGCAGCAAGGAGGGACTTCAACCAAAGTTCATCAGCAGGCAAAAAATCTGATGATGCAGAGGCAGACTGAGCAGGTAAAGATTCATCTGGTACAGCAAGATCCACAAGCATATCAACAAAATGGTCAGACATCCTCAGTACTTCAGGCTCCAAAGTTGGACCTGCAGGAGCAGAGCTCTGCTCTCCTGCAGGTACACCAGCAGAATGACTGGGTCCCACGAATGAATCCATGGTCCAACAGCGCCCCCACACGGAGTAGGGAAATTTCCCTGGTGTTCTGGCCAAATTCCCCCCATTCACTAAAGATACCAAAAACATCTTAAGCAGGTTCAATGTCAGTTGGCATCCATCTGTATCCCCTTCCCCTAGAACGAGGTTGAAAAAAGGCACAATCATCTACTCCTCCTTTCCCAGTCAACAAAAACTAAATAAAAATAATAAAAAAAAAAATGATAAAAACTTCTTTAAAAACATGACACAATGTACATAAACACAATCATCAATGTGTTTGCATATATCTTGGGTGAGTAGAAGGTGAGTGCCATGTGCACTGCAGACACCAGACTGTGCCACATGTATTTACAACTCTATACTGTATTACATGCACTGCCAATTCCACACTGTGCCACACATGCACTGCTAGCTCCACACACTGCCACATATACTGTTACCATTGCACTGCCATTACACTACGGTGTCATGTGTACTGCCAACTCCACCCTGTATTAAGTGCACTGCAAACAACACAGTGCCACATGCACTGATATCACTGTGCGTTGCCTCATGCACAGCCAGCATTGTGCAGTTACACATGCACAGCTGGCTTTGTGCCCTAGCAACAATGTGCAGTTAATACCACAGCTGTACAGCTAACACCACAAAGTGCCACATGAACTTCTACCATCTCTCTGTGCCATACACACTGCCACTGGAAAGTGTTACTGAATGAGCTCAGGGGTGGGAGTGACCCGGTGGGTGGGCTATCCCTGCTGATGATCACTGCTGTGTCCTTCCTCACATTTCTTCATCTGGGATTTCAAGTTCTGTGTCTAGGGTCTCTTCCAGAGGCAGTGACTGTGGTGAAATTTTAACCTGGGGTCTCTTGTTTAGTGTACATCATTTCTGTGCTTGTCTTTAAAGAGCAAAATACACACATCACAAAATGTTATTCTGTTTGCATTGCAAAACCAGCAAAGGTACAGTAGTCACTTTATAACATTGGTAACAAGTCAAGAACACATACTGCTTATCAGACTAGAAGTCTTCGTGAAATATTTTTTTTTTTTTTTTTACAGAAGTGCCATGAAAGAACACCAAACTAGTAAAATAATAAACCTAGTATACCAGGGATGGACTATGGACATGGCCTACCTAGACTTTAGCAAGCCATTTGACACAGTTCCACACAAAGGATTAATAAGTAAGTTAACCAGCCTGGGAGTGGTTCCAGGGTGGTAGCCTGGGTAAAAAAAATGGCTGGACAACAGAGCACAGAGGGTAATAGTAAACAAAGTCCACTCTGAAGAAAGAGGGGTTACTAGCAGGGTACTGCGGAGTTCAGTACTGGGACCAGTCCTCTTTAATGTCTTTATGGGTGACATTGCAGAAGGACTGGAAGCAAATGTATACCTCTTTGCAGACAACACAAAGATCTGTAACAGGGTTGATACACAAGAGGGAGTGGAAAGGATGAGCAGGAACTTCTTTCCTTGAGGGTATACATATTTGGTGTTAGGTTTGAAACCCCCCTTGGACCCCCCAGAGCCCACCCCAACCAGCATCATGGTGTGCCATGGGGTCATCGGCCCTAAGTCACACCCCATCACATGTGTAAAGAATCTGAGGTCCAGGAAAATGGGGTGAGAGTTAGGAAATTACAAAGGAGTTACAAAATTGGTAAAATTGCCATAAACCACTGCCATGGTTCGACAGAACGAAGTCCCCTGAGCAAAACCCACCCTCATTTGACTTACTAGGGCATCCCTGGGCTGAGAAAATTTACTTTTTAATCTGGCCATCTCATTCTACCCTCATGATGCACAATCGCGATCAAAGAATCTCACAAACAAAGAATTTGCAAGCTCACGATCAAAGAATTTGCAGGGTCATGATCAAAGAATAAAAAGTTGTGTAATTTACAAAATTCAAATAATTGTGGTAAACCAACACCATGGTTCATCAGAACGAAGTCCCCTGAGTAAAACTCACCCTCATCTGTCTTCCTAGGACACCCCTGAGCTGAGAAAATAGATTTTTTTTATCTGGACATCTTGTCCCTCGCTCGTGATGCACGATTGCGATCAAAGAATCTCACGGTCAAAGAATTTGCATGGTCGCGGTCAAAGAAATTGCTCGCTCACGAACAAAGAGCGATGGGCGAGATGGCCAGATTTCAAAATAGTTTTTTTGCAGCCCAGGGGTGCCCTATTAAGTTACATAAGGGTGGGTTTTGGTCAGGGGGCTTCGCTCTTCCCCATCTGAATAAAAAAAAAACAGTACTTGTCATTATCCCTGGTAGTCTAGCAGCCCCCTCCCCATCAAGGTAATGTACATAATGATTCTTGTATCCCTGGTAGTCTAGTGGCCCCCCCAATGAGTATTTTATTAATATATTAATTTTTTTATCTGTGGTTGTCTAGTGGCCTCCCCCCCATGTATGTTTATTTATATATTTTTATAATATCCCTGGTAGTCTAGAGTGCAAACACTGAGGCAAGGGTTGCCCCAAAGGGCATTGACTGGGAAGCCAAGTTTCAAAGAAATACAAAATCACACATACCACCATAATGCAAAGCATCATGGGCTGAATATGCAAATCACTACAAAATATTATACAGGTTCAACTTTAAGCAAAATTGCATGGTGCTGAAAGGCCTCTCACATAGTCTGCAAAGGTTAACACCCTTTACAAACTTTTGCTTAAAGTTGAACCAGCAGAATATTTTGTGGTGATTCGCTTATACAGCCCATGATGCTTTGAATTTTGGTGGTATGTGTGATTTTGTAATATATATATTTATATATACCTTCGAGGAAACTAGGGGGGATATGATAGAAACTCTCAAGTACCTCAATGGAACCAGCCAAGTCCAAGAGGATAGCATCTTTCAGAAAAGGAGATGTGCAAAGACAATGGGGTACAATTTGAAGATAGAGAGGGGATGACTCAGGGGCAATGTGAGGAAATATTTTTACACCGGGAGGGTGGTGGATGCATGGAATGGCCTTCCTGAAATGGTCATGGGATCAAAAACAGTGGGAGAATCCAAGAATGCATGTGACAGACATAAGACAATTCTAAAGGGGGGGTAGGAGGAAGTAGGCTGTTGATTAACCATGATCTGCAGCTTATCCAAAAGGTAGGGAAATAGAAAGATTAGGTGGGCCAAGCTGTTCTTTTCTGACATCAAAGTCTGTGTTTCTATGCATCTAAGCATAAACTCAGACTTGAACCTTTTCGACTTGAAATGGCAGGCTGTTCAAGGTTAACCTAAGACCACTGCATCTAATGCTACAGGAAGTAATTTATTTTACCATGGGGAGTCTTACCATAAGTAAAACTTAACAGGCATTTAATTATAAAGTATGACCCTGTGAAAAGAAACAGTAACCTTTATTCATTTTTAAACAAGCACTACTACTACTACAAAGTAGCCAACAGCTGCTGTCTTTTTACAGCTGCATGGGCAGAGCTTTGCAGATGTTTTGCGATCACTGTAGGAGAAAAAGGGTCTGTGAATGGAATGCGAATCTGTGTTCTCCTACAGTGATGCACCAACATCTGTGCAGCGCTGACTCCATTGGCACTGTCCTCCGCTGATGGCACTCTCCTCCGCTGAATGGTTCCTCCACCTGCTGGTGCACAACTTTAGTTCTGCACTTCCATTAAGAACTGCATGCCGAGGTATCATGCATGCACAGTTCCGGTGAATGCAGCGAATTTAAATTCCACCAGTGAAGTGAGCGGCAGAAGTGGGCACTTCGCATTGCCACTCCGCTATACAGAGTGGGCAATGCAAAGTGCTCACTCCGCCTTGTCATTACCACTTCACATTAAGGTGGAATGGCAACATGAAGTAAGGCGAAGTCATTGTTTTTAATGGACTTCGCATTCCTCATTATGATTCTAAGTGACCCACTTGGTGTTTTAGATTTGGCAGTCCCCCCACACCACATGGCTTACAGTACTGTAAGTCACATGATCTTTAGCTAGGCAGGAAGAAAGTGAGTCATACAAGCAGACACTTTTACTTTCTCCTGCGTAGACCTAGAGAGAGTAGTGTGTTTTGTGACTGCTGATACTTTGAGATCAGAGAGGAGGGGATTTAAACTTTGATTTAGACCCAACAGCTTTTTTAAAAGCTAAATTTTTGTGTGTTTTCTGTACTCTTTTTTACTTAATTTGCTCTTTCTGTAAATTTAATTTTTCATACAGGCTTACAATACATCCAAGTAACCATTAAAAAAAATGTATGTTGTGATTCATGACTTGATTGTAAATCGGGATTTGTGACCGTGATGATGATAAAATGCGAATGCCTACAGCTGTACTTCCCCAGCCCCCTCAATGAGGTGCGACACAAAACTCCCCGACATAGAGATATAGAAACACTCATTAATGAGTACAATGGTGGGGTGGTGAAGCATGGAGAGATATTACAAAACAGGCTTAAAATATATCCAAATAACTATTAAAAAAAATTAATGTTGTGATTCGTGACGTGATTGTAAATCATGATTTGTGACTGCATTTGTGACCCTGATGATGAAACATGAATGCCTACAGTTGTACTTCCCCGGGCCCCGATGAGGTGTGACACAAAACTCCCCGACTTAAAAACACTCATTAATGAGTACAATGGTGGAGTGGTGAAGCATGGAGAGATGCTACAAAACAGGCTTATAATACATCCAAGTAACTGTTAAAAAGATTAATGTTGTGATCCATGACATGATCGTAAATCGTGATTTGTGACTGCATTTGTGACCATCCATGATAATGAAGAACATGATTTGTATCACGAATGACTCGTGATAATAGTTCCAATTTAAAAACGCATATTAATGAGTACATGCAGAATTATGCACCACACCTGTCCAGTACTCTGAAGGGAAGCTAAATAAACAACTGGGACTTAAGTTAGAGATGAAGATTGGGCACTAAAGAGATGCAAATGCACAGCCAGATTAAGATTGTGCTGCGCACTGAAGTGATTCAGATGCAAAGGCACAACACCTAACCAGTGCTCACCATCAGAAATTCAAAAATCTAGAAAATAATTCCTTTTCCGGTTGGGGCAGGCCATGGGGGGGGGGGCAGTGTACTGCACTGCTGCAATAACAGTCACTAGTACTAGTACTAGTAAAGATACCATAAAGAAGTACAAAAATTACACAGCTGCAGTGGATAGCATAGCAAGTTCACATTGCTGAAATTATGTGGCACAATAAAAGGTGTCTGATTTGATGACACGCATCACACGCATACTCACACACACACACTAAGTAATACGTAGCAAATTGAAAACTTCAGAAATATAACCACATATTTTAAACAAACTAAAATTATGCACTACTGCACCACAACAATCAGCAAAAAAAAGCAAGAATAGGCCCGGCCGGTGGCGCTGAGGTTGAGGCTGGGCATACACCTCAGCCACGCGGTGTTCTGAGTTCGGGAGGCGGACTCGGGTGCTGGTGAGCCATCTGGGGGCAGTTAGGCTTGGCGTCCAGTGACAGCTCGCCTACTCCGGGGAGGTTACAGGCGTGACGCCCGTACACTTGTCTGACTCCGAGCGGAGGCTCGGAGTACTGCAAGCCCCTAAGATCAGGGGAAGGACTGCCACGATACAGCGCCTTGTGCCTTGACGTCAGGGGTCTCACACTGTAAGGGATGGGGAAAAGTGGAAAAATGCCTGCCATTGCCGGGAAGACAGAGCCTCCGGAGACGTGCCCTCGATGTGCCTCCGCCTGCCCGATGGCCCCTGGACCAACGACAGTTGATTGATGGGGTAAGGGGGCCCTGCCCCATCCCTGCTCGGGGGGTAAACCGAAGCTCTATGGGGTTCCAGAGGGGCATATGGGCAGGGTGGAAGGTAGAGAGATGTCTACCTTGAGGCTCCGGAAGGGTCAGGGATGGCAGGCAAGGAAGGTGGATAAAAATAAATTTCAAAAAAAAAAAAAAAAAAAGCAAGAATTATTGAAAATATTACTGTGTGAACATTAACACAGTTATAAGAAAAATATCACCAAAACAGAAAGCTCTGTCATTTTCTCCAAGTTAATCTACCTACACCACAAATACGCCCCTCCCCCAAAGCACACTTCCACTGTCTGTCAGTACATAGACCGAATGTTGTACACTAACTTTCAAAATCCACACACAAACAATAAACGCTCGATGATATGAGCACAGGAGAGTTTCCTACAATCGATGAACTAAAGTTTCAGCAAAAAAAAGACACAGAAAGGTTTTTTTAACAGCTTTTAGAAGGTTTGAATTGCAGAGAGCTCTAAGAGCAGACTGTCTCCTACAGCTTCCTACACACACTACCCCGAACTGAGGCTGTGCAGAACAATCTAGAGCCCATGTGACCTGAAATCCCATGAATCACTGCAAACTTTGCCTTTGAAACTTAAAAACAAGGCGAAGTGAGGCAAAGTACATTGTTTTCAATGTACTTCGCCTTAGGAATTGGTGGAATAGTGGTTTGAGAAGGCGGAGTAACACAAAGTCATTGTTTTTAATGGACTTCTCGTTACCATCATAACGCAAAGTACTCCACTTCACGTTGAAGAGCTCTTCACAAATTCCCCTTCACTCCGCGAATCACTGCGCGGAGTGAATTGGAGCCACTTCGCCCATCTCTACTGGTTGGCACCCACACTTCACCGAATTTCAATTTGAGTTGCCTAAAAAGCATTCAGACACAGGGAGGGAGAAATTGGCTGCCAGGTCAGAAATGGCTGAATGGCACTGCACTGTTAGCCCATTTTCAATAATTCTTGCCATTTTTTTGCTGATTGTTGTGGTGCATCAGTGCATAATTTTAGTTTGTTTAAAATATGTTGTTATATTACTGAAGTTTTCAATTTGCTATTCATTACTTAGTGTGCGTGTGTGAGTATGTGTGTGATGCGTGTCATCAAATCAGACACCTTTTATTGTGCCACATAGTAATTTCCGCAATGTGAACCTGCTATCCACTGCAGCTGTGTGATTTTTGTACTTCTTTGTGGAATCTTTACTGGTACTAGTAATAGTGACTGTTACTGCAGTAGCGCAGTACACTGCCCCCCCCCCCACCGCCCACCGCGGCCCGTCCCAACCGGCAAAGGTATTCTTTTCCAGATTTGAAATTATGATGGTTAGCACTGGTTAGGTGTTGTGCCTTTGTGTCTGCATCTCTTCAGTGAGCAGCACAGTCTTAATCTGTCTGTGCATTTGCATCTCTTTAGGGCCCAATCTCCATCAGTAACTTAACCCTTAGAAGACTGTGGACGTATATATACGTCCAGAATCTATATATGTTCACACATATTCAGTTCTCAAAGGGTTTTTAAGTCACAGTTGTTTCTTTGGCTTCCCCTTCAGAGTACTGGACAGGTGTGGTGCATAATTCTGCATGAACATTATACTCATTAATATGCATTTTTAAGTCAGGACCATCATCACGAGTCACTCGTGATACAAATCACGTTCTTCATCATCATGGTCACAAATGCAGACATAAATCACAATTCACGATCATGTCATGAATCACAACATTAATTTTTTTACTAGTTACTTGGATGTATTGAAAGTCTGCTTTGTAGTATCTCTCCAGGTTTCACAACCCCACCATTGTACTCATTGATACGTGTTTTTAAGTCGGGGAGTTTAAAGCTACAGCTCATTGTGGAAGTACAGCCATAGGCATTCGCATTCCCAATACAGTTTCCTATTGGTTAACTCCCACCATTGACACCGAATCATGTTCTTCTTTATCACGGTCACAAATGCAGTCATAAATCACAATTCTCTATCGTGTCACGAATCACAACATTAATTTTTTTTGTAGTTACTTGGATGTATAGTAAGCCTGTTTTGTAGAATCTCTCCAGGCTTTACCACCCCACCATTGTACTCATTAATACATGTTTTTAAGTTGGGGAGTTTTGTGCTGCAGCTCATCGGGCAAGTACAGCCATATTAGTGATTTATGGGATTGCAGGTCACATGGGCTCTAGATTGTTCTGCACAGCCTCAGTTCTGGCCTTGAAGTGTTTGTGTGTAATGGTAGCTGGAGACAGTTTGCTTTCAGAGCTCTGTGATTCAAAACCTCTAAAAGCTATTTAAAATGCATTTTTGAGTTAATTATTTTGCTCAGAATTTACTAGGAAACCCTTCTGTGCTCATATCATCAAGTGGAATGTTAATTCAGAACAGTCAGTCTGTGTACTGTGAAGTGTGCTTGGGTGAGGGGTGTATTTGTGGTGTAGGTACATTAACTGGGAGAAAAAAGCAGTTTTTCTGTTTTGGTTATATTTTTCTTGTATAACTGTGTTAATTTGCACACAGTAATATTTTCAGTAATTCTTGACTTTTTTTGCTGATTGTTGTGGTGCAGCAGTGTATAATTTGTCTGTTTAAAACATTTGGTTAAATTACTAAAGGTTTTCAATTTGCTACACATTACTTGTAATGTGTGTGTGAGTGTGTGTGCGATGTGTGCCACTAAATCAGACACCTTTCATTGTGCCATAGAATAATTGCAGTAGTGTGAACCTGCTATCCACTGCACCTGCATGAATTTTTTATACTGCTTTATGGTATCTTTACTGGTAGTGGATTGTTACTGCCGTGCACTAATCCCCCAAATGGCAAAATGTATTTCTTTCCAGATTTGGATTTGTGACTTGTGTGCACTAGTTAGGTGGTGTGCCTTTTTGTATGCATCCCTTGAGTGTGCAGCACAATCTTAATCTGTCTGTTTGCAGTGCACCATTAATTCTGGGAGACTGCATTTCTTGTTACACTCTCATTTCACTTCGTCAGCACTGGGGAATTTTCTGGACACAGGACAGTAGCATTTCATTAGCACTTGGGAATTTTCTGGACACAAGACAGTAGCATTTTGAGGATGCACATTAATTCTGGTGACTGTGTGGGTGGGGTGCGGACAGTATTGTTGTCACTCTGCCTTACTTCATGTTTAAAGTGGAACAACAACGTGAAGTAATAATAACAAGGTGAAGTGAGCCTTTCCTATGGGGTACTCCGCATAGCAAAGTGCCAATGCAAAGTGATCACTTTGAGTTCACTTCGCAGGTGGATTTTAAATTCGCTGCATCTCTACTGACCAGTAGAAACCTACCACCTATCTAAAACCTTGGCTGGCCACTACAGTCTGACTTTATGTGATCTTGGGTACTAGTGTAAAGAAGTTGGCAGATGTCTGGGGTCTTGATGGACAATGTAGTGCACTAAGCCGGGGTATGGCAAAGTACAAATGGATGGAACATGGAGAGGAGAGCCTCCAACACCACACAGAGTAGCAGCAGTAGAGTGATGGGTAGGCCTAGGCTGATGACACAAGTTATCTCCAAAGTCTTACCATTTTTTGCTAGTGCACAAATACCTGCATGGCACTCTGAGCCAATTAGGCATTCTTGATACGTGGTGCCATCTCCACCCTTTACAAAGGGACTATACACACTATTATTTTCAACTTGGAAGTTATGCTAGAATAGACTACTTTTCTACTAATATTGAACATATCAATACCCTTCATAATACTCAACATGGCTTGCTGCACTTATCAGACCATACTCCAGTGAGTGTCCCTTTTTCTCAAGGGAAATCCCCCTTGACAAACTCTTTAGTGATTGCATCCAGGTCATCTTTGTGATGGCAGATTGTCAAAGAAGTTAGAAAGTTAAGTTTTTTAATATTTAAAGGAGATCGATAATGGGACTGTCACTTCAAGCATTTTGTGGTATACACTCAAATCCAAATTATGTGGTACCATCATCATGCATGCTACTGCACTACAAAAATAATGGCAATGTAAAACACAAACACTTCATTCACTAAAGATTTTTTTCAAGCGGGGGATACTTCTATCCACCCACAATTACATGAAATTAAAGCTCAACTGCAGAACTTACTTGACCAAAAAGTGGAACATGCCTTGTTTTGTTTTGTTGGTTAAGTGACTTTAGATCCATAGGATGGTGGTTACCATCCCTAAGCTTCGTCATCCCAAGTTAGGAACACCCACACAAAATGGCTTCATGATTCTGAATATTTTCCGGGCTTTCTACTCCGCTTTATATACCCCAGAAGTCACTCCACCCTCTGAACAACAACTATGTTTGTTCTTACACCAGTCTCACCTTCCTTCCCTTTCTCCTGAGCAGGCTGAGGCTCTCCTTTCCCCAATCACTATGGAAGAAATTCTCAAGGTCATCAAATCAGCTAATACAGGTAAGAGCCCCAGCCTCGACTCCTTTCCATACTCCAGGTGAGGCCTCACCATGAACTTGTAAAGACGCATCAGCACCTCACTCTTTCTACTTGTTGTAACTCTTCCTATACATGCCAGCATTCTATTTGCTTTTCCCACCACCTTGTTGCATTATGATCCCCAGATCCCTCTCCTACTCAGTTGCCTTCATTACTACCCCACCATGTGTAAGTTGCTTGTAGGTTTTTCCACCCCATGTACATCACTGTGCATTTTTTGGCACTGATTCTTAGTTGTCCTGTATTCGACAACAACTCACACCCAACAAACCAACTAGCCCCTCAATTTTCTGCCAGTTCAGGTATTACCTGCAGTATTTTGTAACTTAGGGAGGCAATAGTCAGTTGCTGCTATTTTTACAATTTTATTGTAAGCCAGTATTAGCTGGATGCAATTGTAGTTTTGCCCTGGCAAGCTAGGCAGCCGGTCCCTTCCACTTCCCAGTTATATGTACACAAACATGTTTAGGCAACTAATGACATGGAGAAATGAAAAGTGGGGTGGGGTGACCCCTTATTAGGCTCTTGTTAATAGAGTGGTGGCCTTCATTAATCTCTAACTAATCTCTAACTGGCCAACAAAATGTTTTAAACTGAAATCAAATCTGCCACCCCCTTGACTTCAATGGAACTTGCCCCCCTCCCATGCTCTCCTATGCTCCAAGTTATTACATGACTGAATGGTGGGGTATTCAGATGTATTGGGAAGTAGGCGGGATTGGCTGGTCATCATGTCGGGACCAAACTATGACCCGTTCCAGCTAAATACATGCAAAGGAAAAAAAAAAAGTATCAGCCAACTTTCAATGCCCTAAGCTGTTAAATAATGCATTACATACATGAATCTTGGTTAAAAATAATTAAATTACAGTGTGTAGATTAATAATTTATCACAACTAGAAAAGATAAGATCATTATTTAACTAACTACAGTATATATGCCGCTGACCAATGGCAAGAAATTAACAAGGACAGGAACTGATATTACATATAACAGTGTTCTAATAAAAGTGTTTTTTTTTCCAGGTTGTCACTGCAGTTTTTTTTTTGTTACATACCATACTCCAATATTTAACTTGGCTTTAATTTGTTTGTTGAAATTTGCTTTTTGAGCTCTGCAACTGCCTTTTTGAATGATGCATCTTATCACCAAGCACTTCACTCTGCATCACTGAGGGTGCTGTTGCTAGGAATCAGGAAACAATTGCTAGGAATTTGTGGTAGACCACATAAAGACTGTAATGAATATGAATACCCCATTATTTAAATGATACACACTCAGGTAACTTGTCCCTTGGAAATGTGGTAACGGTGTTTCACCAATGGCAATAAGGCAGCTGTTTCTCTCAGGTATTACAACGGAGAAGAAATGAGTATCTTCCGCATGTAGGTAAATGGACCTTCATTTCCCTGCAATGGTAAAATAAACAATAATTAAACAGTAATTTAGCAGTCACACCAAAACTATCATCAGCAATGCAAACAAATATAACTTTGTCTTGATGTAACACTCACAATCCATAAATGCCAGATCAGTCAGTCAGTCAATAATCAGAAAAGGGCATTATATGAGAATAAACTTATGTAATGGGAAATGTCCACCTGTAAATGGGCCATACAGCAGTGAGTACGAGGCAGGGCATTTTTGCAAATATTACATATTTTTAACTTACTGACTTTTCAGTTTAGTCAATTTTATCTGTTTTATCCTGCAGTTCCTTCAACTGGCATTTTAAAAGAATTACCCCATCTGTGCACCCATAACCTCATTTGGAGGACCCGAGACACAGAGAGCCAGCAAGTGGCCACAGAAGCATATACTAAAAACTCTGGTTTGTGATCTACATGTCCTACCAGACTCAGACCTGGTAATGACTCACTAATGCCATGTCATAATGACTATCAGCATTCTAAATGGGCCATGAGGACAACAGATTGATAGTTGTAGGAGCCACATGGTGCCACTTCTGGGAAGGGGGAGGTTGAGGCAAGATAGCATCGGGCTGTTGCAGCAACAGGAGTCTGGGTTCCATATACACCATAGCACTTATAAACACTTTCCAAGCGCATGGCAGCCGAGTTCATGCCAGCCTGCACTGTCTTGTCTTACTAATGAAGATATAACAGTACCATTTTAGTAAAAAGTTTGTGGGGGAAAAACATAGTGTTTTATTATTCACTGTTCATCTTATATCTATAAATTTCATGGACATGTCTTCAAATCTCTGGCTCACATTTTTCAAAGGAGATGCAAGAAGTAAATTTAAGATGTGCAGCCCATGTCAAAAAAATGCACCAAAGTGTTATATTCGAAAGACATCTGATGCATCATTGTGTAAAAATAATGTATGCGACACAAATAAGGGGGGGGTCCCATGAATATGCTGTGCATCACGGAAATGAACTGCCTAAAGTTAGGCATACAAAAGGATGGCCTAATTCGGCCAGCCACCCACAGGCAGGCTACAGAACTGCAGGCAGGCCATCCAGAGAGAGACCTCAGAGGTGCACAAGAACATGCTCCAGGCACCCACATACAGCAGGCATGCCAGGATGGATGAACCCTGAGCCACAGGTGCCATGGCACCACCAGCACCATCTAAGGAGCAAAAAACCCACACTGCATCCTGGATGTAGAGACCCAGCAGCCACATGCTTGTGTTGCCCGGATGGGGAACAGAGGGACTGGGGCAGAGAGCACGCCAAGGGAGGGAGCAGGAGGATTCACTTGTGCTGCTGGGACAGGGAACAGATTGAGCAGGGCCTACAGCATACGGAGGGGGAGGAGGGAGTGGGAGGGTTCACTTCTACTGCCAGGATGGGAAACAGAGGTAGCGGGGAGGAGAGCACACAGATGGAGGGAGCAGTAGGGTTCACTTGTACTGCCTGGACAGGGAAAGGAGGGTTTGACTAACAGCACAATGTAAAAAAAAAGAAATGAAGCACTCTCATTGGAGAGCTTAATTTCTTTCAACTAGAGAACAGCTTCCAGCTGTGAAACTCAGAATAGTGTCACAGTCTGGCTGCATGCCCTTTGTTCTGTCAGGGATGAGTCTGCTGTAGAATGCTCAACATTGGACTAGTCCCTGACACACCTCTCAAATGTCATTCTACCACAAGATGCTTCTTGTGCATGCACAATGAAACAAAAATTGGTAACCAGGAGAGGCACACTGAGCCAAGGCTTGTTTCCAGGTGCGACCAATGGGGGAGATGGAGTCCAAAGCAGTACACTGGTACTGTGTTCTGAAGAATGCAAACCATGCTATAAGAAGAGAACAATGCAAGTTAAAAATAGGCAAGAAAGTAATGAATTACGGGTCTTTGTCAATTCGCTCCCTCGATTTTGCTCCCAGTCAACTCGCTCCCGACGACTTGCTCCCTCGTCAATTTGCTCCCGCAGATCTCGCTCCCCGACAACCCACTCCCGCTCCTGATCCTGAAGTATGTATGCTCTGTTACCGACTCCCTCCTCTGGAAAGGCAAAGAACCTTTTCCTTTTAATGCTTGGTTCACTACTTCTTTAGGGGAAATGGCTTCAGCTACCTGATCTGAGACCTCCTGGAAAGTTGCTGTCTCTCATTCAGTGTGAAGTGCTATCCTGATTGAAGCTTATGATTGCAAGGAACACTAGGAGTGGTGGATGAAATTTACCAATATAGTTCAGCTGCATGCTCCTTTCTTGCTTTAAAGAGTGTGTGTGTTCTGGGATTTAGCAAGGAGCTAACATGCTCCTTTTAAAAGAAGAGAATCAGTCTCACTTCTCTGGGAAGGCAAAGCTGTCTGCAGTTTGTTTCTTAGAAATCAGCTATGCTGACTGTATGACAGGAATGTACTGCTGCTAACTTCATTAAATCAACAAAGGAAATGTTTACCTGAAATTATTATTAGAAGTATTATTAATGATAATTATCGTCAACACTAATGTAGATAATTATAGGAGTTTAGTACTGCATTATATGCGCTTCCCCATAATACTGAAACCTGGCAGCTTATTCAGTCTCAGCCACAGGGCAGTGGGGTAAATACATACAGCTTCAAAACATTAGTGGGAGTAAATTGACCGGGAGCGGAATGCCACAGGAGTGAGAAAAAATGGGGCGAATTGTTGGGAGTGCATTTTCCGGGGAGGCAGTGTACGTGCTCCCATGAATTACATAGAGAATAATATATGGGGTGGTGTGTGTAGCGATTTTACGCACACCGAGTTGTGGATGCTACGCAAACCGAGGCGAAGCCCGGTTTTATAATGCATCACACGAGGTGTGTGTAAATTGAGTTTTCACAACACCTTTATTTTATTTTATAATTGCTGGCATGTGCTTTTTGCTTCAGCAATCATAGAAAATAAAATGATCCATTTTCAGGCAACCACGGACCAGTAAAAGTCTTAGCATTCTGCAGTCTGACAAGTTATAGTGCTCCGCTTATGTGAGGCAACAAGAAGTGGAGAAAGTAAGAGTAGCTGTGTGTATATTTTTGTGTTTGTTTTCGGTATTCTTACTTACCCGGCAAACAACGGTTAATGGAAACTGCGGTGTTCTTTTGTATGAAGAGAGAGACCGCTAGCTCGTGTGTGGAAAGGGAAACTGGACGGTGTGTTCCTTTTCTGTTTGCTTTTGTTCCCCAGAGTAAGTCCATTTTTTTCAAATACAAAAAAAAAAAAATGACAGCGGCGTTGCTTCGGGACAATGAGCGATCCTATTGAAGAACACTGAGACTGGCGCATGCTTGATCAGAGGAAACCTGGCGTGTTTGCACGTTATAACCAGCCGAGCTGGTTATAACGGCAAATTATAACCGGGTTTCCCTATGGGAAAAAGCACCTGCCAGTAATTATAATGCATTTACGGTTATGGGAACCAATAACCTGAAAAGGGGGCCCATAACATGCAAGGTGGTTGGGGGATGGGCAAATAACTTGCAATGGGAAGGAGGAGCCAATTACCTGCAAAGGGGAGAGGGCTAATAGACTGCAAGGGAACAGTGGGCACTAATAATCTGTGAGAGGAGAGGACTATCATCGTACAAGGGAGGATGGTACAAAAGTTTGCTGAGGGAGAGGAGGGCTGTTACCAACTGGCATGTGTACATGTTCTCCTATCTGATTTGACACTTTTTGGTAATACAAATTTTGAGAGGTTTGCACCCCCAAGGTTAATTTCATGAAGCCCACTAGCTGTAACCAAATTAACCCCTTCCTTCCCTACCACAAAATTCTGTTCAAATGGTGCAATTTATCCACCTCCCCAGGCAGTATTTCTCCAAAGGGCTTGATCTACATCCCCTCCAAGTTTATTTACTCAAGATGGCCCTCTTAAGATGCATCATCTTATTTTCAGTGAGGTCCTGCTTCTTGCTATATGTTACTGCTTGGAAGTAGAAATGTTGCGAAACTAAATTTTGCCAGCAAAATTGTAGCAAAACTGGCAACGTTACCATATGAACATTTCATGTAATTTTCTAGTTCTATTAACTTTTTTGCCAGGTGCGAAACTTCATAGTGAAAGGTGCAATTTCACCTGAAATGGCAAAACTTTGCCAGAATTTTGCATTTTGCCTGTGGAATTTCGCATTTTGCACCCACAAAATATTTAGCAACACACACGCATTTCGTGAAATATTTTGCCTAACGAAACTTCCTAGTTTCACACATCTCTACTTGGAGGACTGACGTGCTTTGAGATGAATGATTTGCAGGAGGTCACACAATTAAATGGCTCTCGTGGGATCTGTATCTAGGTTTCCTTGTTTGCAGGCCTGTGCTTCGACCATTGCACCACAGTGCTAAAGGGAGTAAATAGAATGTGGCCACCGGCAAATTCAGTTTTGCTCTGAATCCGAAACCTTATTTGGTTCAACTTTTGGAATTGGTTCCATGACTTCTTATTAGAATGTAGCAATTCACTTAGAGGTAAAACAAGACTACAAATGTGGGAGAGTATACCAAGCTATAAATTCATCCCAGTCATTTTCCACCCTCCAACCCCCTTTCAGTTCTCCCACTCAAGTTTACAAAAAACAAACATTTAACAATGCCGAATGTTGTCTTGCTGGCATTGGCGTTAGTAGTGCAGGAGTTAAGAGAGACGTATAATAGGAATTGCAGTGAAGTACTGAACTGATGTCAACCCCACCCCACCCTGCAGAGACTGACAGGCATTGGGGTGTGCCTTTGAGTCATCAGCCATAATGGTCATGCCATTTCACCTCGCCCTACACTGCAGACACTGACAAGTGTTGAGGTGTACCTTGGGGTGTACAGCTTTACACTCACCCCATTCCATAAGGAAATACACTGAAATGGGTGCAGTATAGGAGAATGGGGTGAACCTTGGGGCTGAAGAGTCCAAGGCACACCTCAATGCCTGTCACTGGGTGCAGGGTGGGGGTGGAATGGCATGGGCATTACTGTCAACAATTCCAAGTCACACATCTGACACCTGTCAGTCCCTATAGGGTAGGGCATTATGGCTGGAAAAACAGGGTAGGACGTTATGCTCAGAAACTCTAACACCCTGGGCGTTTTTTTGGAATTTTCACTCCAAATTTTCAACATGGGCTTTTTGTAACCCCACTGCATGAACAGTGACACAATCAGTTTGTTAGCTGAAAGGTGATTTTGCACAACAACTATGCCATTTGGCAGCACAGGTGCAAAAACACATTTCGAACAGGATGTGAAAAATGACAGTTGTACTTTTCATGCGAAGGTGTAAAAAAAATGGTAATGTTGAAAATTTGGGGTGAAAATATAACAAAATTGGTGAAGTCATGAGCTTGTATAAAAACTGCGCAATACACACCCATAATTAAATTATTTGGGGAATTGTTTTACACCAGATTTCCGACATCAGCATTTTGCAACCTCAGCTCATGAACAGTGGCACTGAGATTGTCTTAATCTATCCTGAACATTGATTTCGCACAGCGATCATGCCCACTGTGTGCCACAGGTGTGAAAACATGTTTCGGGGCAGGATGTGATATAAGGCCCTTGTTAGTTGACCGGTGCCCACATTTCATTGTCAAGTGGCCACCATATCATTTAAAAAAAAAAAAAGATAGAAAAGCTGCTCCCCATTGCATATAATAGAGCGCACCCCTGCACTCTCACTGGCATCTCGTCCGCACTCTAGGGAGCGCGGGGTGGAGCGTGGGCAGCAGAGAAAAACATGTGAAGTCCTTGCAGGACCTGGTTTTCATCTTTTTATGACAGATGGATCTATTTAGTTATTTAAAACTGAGGAAATCTTCACTTTATTTCGATCCTGTGGCAGCAAGGCACGGATGTCTATGGTGCAGAGGCTCACCAAGTTCTCCAGGTGAGTCATTTTAAGCATCTAAAATATATCTTCACATTCTTTTTTTCAATAAATTAACTTATCTGATGCCTGTTTGAGAGTTGGTGCCTTCTTTCTTCTTGGTAACTGTCACTTAAAAAGAGAAACAAAAACAAACACTATAGCTGCTGGGTTCATTTCAAATATTTGCCTATTTTTTTTGGGGGGGGGGGGTTACTGATTGACCTTGGCTGAGTATAAATAGTAAGTGTCAAATAAAATAATGCTTCATGTTGTTTAACTGAGCCCAGATTCTTCTACTGTAGAACCCTTAGCACAGGGGGGTCAGACTATCCACCAAGGAAGAAGAAAAGGTGTGAAAGTGAGTTATGTGACATACAGGCAAGTACATAAACAGTACGATGAACCTATTTATTTGATGAGTAACTGTGTAAATAAATTGATTTATATACAGAGTTGCTACAACATACTCCGTATATGTACATAGTTTCTATGTCACTGCCCCCCACCCCGTTGCCCCTTGGGGGTGCTTTAAACAACTCTAAATTTCAGGTTTCTTGTTTTCTCTGCTCCTCAGGCTCTGCCCATGGTTGTTACCCTACCTGCCCACTGCCCCCCCATGGCTGTCTGCCTACCTGCTACAAGTCTGCCAACTCCTGTTCTACTCTGGACCCATCAGCTCCATTCCATTCTCTTTTGCACTACTCAACAAAAGCCCCCAAACAGGAACTGTTTCCTTTTAAACTGCCATTTCTGACTGGTGCTGACCAGCATTTCCACTCGTTCACTCTGACTCCAGCACTGCACTCGCCTACTTGCCCAGGCAACAGGAAAATGCAGATCAGCCACATATAAAAATGTTACTATTTATTAATAAAAAATAAATAAAAGACTGACAAGTTCATGCATATCCTAGCAGGTGCCTCTACCAAATCCATCACGCTCACTAAACCCTGCTGCCATCTTTTATGAAAAATTTCAGAAGCTAGAGCCTGAACCAACCATGGCTATGTCTTCATGTCAGCATCCCTAACAATGGACATAACTGGCCAATCACACCCTATTCACAAAAATCCCCTTATAATGCAGAACCACAAAAAGACAAATTACAAGAAGTCCCTCAAAATTAATGAGTACCATTGTAATATAATAAAAATAAAACAAACCGATATCAACCAAGAAAGGCCTGTTGCATGAACAGAATATTCGGGGGGGGGGGGCTGTGTGATAACTCATTTCTATGACAGTTACCTCGTAACCATCACTCATAGCTTTGCCACTCATGATGTTACTTGAGGTCACAGGCAACTATCCAAGATATAGAGGATAATGGCTGGGGATCAGGTGATAACCACGCAGTAATCACCTCAAGTGGTTGCTAGGACAAAATGGTAAACCTCGAGAGTGCAGCTTGAGAGGTTTACTGTAGCCCTAGCAATCATGAGAGGTGATTTCAGCATGGTTGTCACCCAATTGCCAGCCATCATCTTTTATAGTGTATGGTCAAAAAAACACTGTTTGCATTATATGTGCCAGAATTATGGAACTCTGGTGCATTCTATTTTGTTATGCAACTGTTTGGAAGTTCCGAAGTGTGGTTAACAACTTTTAAAATTCTAAACAGTGCATTACAAAGCTGTATGACTGCTGATTATGGTGGTTAATAGGCACTTACCATACATTATAAATGAGTTGTCACACAGTCCCCCGCATATCCCAGATATATGCCTCAGCTGCCCAGCTCCAGACTGACTGGGTTCTCCCCAGGAGTAGGACAGTAGCAGAGGTCAGTGTCTAAGCACATCCTGGTCTTTGATCTCAGAGTAGGTGTTTTTCCTCCTTACATTTCCATTTCCTGGGATGTCAGGGCCCTAGATAACCCAGTCAGAAGCAAGCAAATGTGCTTCACTTAAGCCTTTACCAATCTCACACTCTCACTGCCTACCACATTACCATCTGTGGTCACCCAAGTGTCAGAGATTTCCCTCCCTCCCTCCCTAGAGGAAGTGTGTGTATGGGATGCTCTGTCATCTTGCCCGGCTAGCCCCTGACAGCCCAAGCTAGTTCCCAAATTTGGATCAGTGCCATCACGGATGGTAGCACTACCATTGTGCTGATGGACTGGCCCTGTGTTTGACATTTTTAAATAACTTCATCCCAATGCCCCACTCAGAAATGGAACACTGTAACAAACTGCAATGCATCAGTGTGTTGCAGTCCGACTTTGGGGGGGGGATAAAAGAGGGAAAACTGTATGCGTTGGCTATCTGACTGTTCAACAGTCCATCAGCAATCCTTCCTGATACCATCATTATTTAATTCACCACATACCGGCAACCAACATAACTAATGCCCCCAGCACCAAATCCCTACCTCTCCTTGACCAATAAGCTTGGTAGAAACCAAAAAATTCCCAACTACTCATCAATCCCCACAAATCACCAGTGCTTACGATTAAAATCTCTAAGGAAACTAAAATCTGACAACTAAAAGCTTCAGCACACCAGGAAGGGGGTGGTAAAGAGAGGTTTCAGTGTTTTGTGCCACCATCCAATATTTTTTTACTACCCTCATGTGCCTTTTTTTGTGTATCTTTTTGCTTCCCTGCACTGACAAGTCCCCATCCACCAGTCTTCACAATCCTGTCACCCTGCCATTCACCAGGACCTGCCTTGTGTGGCTCTTCCTCTAGAGCTCCCCTCACCACAGCAGGGTCCCCCAAGACCCACCAGAGACAATGGACATCTGCCTGGACAGCTGGGTACAGGGCCTGCAGGAGACAGATGTCATCCAACCATTAAGCCCCAATCTTCCTTTGTTGTCCTATCCCCTGGTACACAGTAGTCGGTGTTCAATGACACCAATGGCCAAGCTGTGTACCCTTAACACATGAATGATGCTGGGCATCTGGCCTGCCTCTGCTTCTCCTGTCATCATTTTTTTGAAGTGATTCAAATTGACTTTAATTTTACTGGAAACACCAGTTTTTATCCATTAAAAAACATGTCAATGTGTTCTCAAGTGCCCTTCAAAAAGTGCACGAAAAATGCTAATTAGCCTTCAAAAAGAAGGGAAAGAGAGTGGTAAAAAAAACTGTTCTGAACAAACCCTTCAGTTGTACATTAAACACACTTCTTTTCCACCTAAAATGGATACCTTCAAATTCAAGTTTTCTTCAGTTTTTATAATTGGTTTTCAAGTACTTCAAATTGCCTTCTATTTTACTAGGAACACCGTTTTTTACCCAGTGAAAAATGCCTCAATTTGTTCTCAAATGCCCTTCAGAAACTGCTCGAAAAATGCAAATTAGCCTTCAAAAACACAGAAATGCTCTTAATAAACTGATATCTTCTTGCATCTGGTTTAGGAGGTTATGTAAATGAGTATGGTTTTGATTTGGATGTCTTTTTAGAAACATTCTGTTTACAATGTAAATAGAATCTTTCTAAAAAGAAATCCAATAACAAAATGTGTTCATTTACATATTATGCAGCATGTGCAGCCTAATGTAAGGCATAAGCAATCCATTAGGGGTTCTTTTTGACTTAAAAACAAGTCTACCTGTACCTTCTCATGCGCCCTTTCTTTGTGCATCAATACTCAGCTAAGTATCATATGAATCCCAGTTACTTTGGAATCATTTCATGTATACCAGATGGTAAACACATCATGAAAATCCATGTGTTCAAAGGCACTGTATCTTAGAAAGAAACTGTATTTAGTTACTGTACTGGTAAAACATATTTTGTTTATGCTGTTCTTTCCTGTTACTATTTTATACCACTTGTCTGTTCTTCAAAGGCTATGCAACCATAAACATCCTCTGTTACAGTCACTGCACTGTTACAGCTCACTCATTTAGTAAAGATACTAGGAAGGGGATCACTTACCTGGGTCCTATGAAGCCTGGGATGGGGACTCAGGGTGATGTCCAGTTGTATCTGTAAAATAACAGTGATATAATCAAAATGTATGGGGAGGTACACTTTGGGAGGAACAAGAGTTAAAGTGCAAGCCCAGAAATTAAGTAAACGTTAATTTAGAGAAGTAAGTGTTTAAGTCAACAGTGAGGGAGAGAGTGAAAAAAAGATCTAGAGGTAAAAAAAAAAACAAGAAAAAGAGATAAAGAAATGAAACAAGTGCTGTGGGGTGGTCTTATTTAAATATGATTTAGCCAGTGGTTCAGTAAGCTAGTGTAGGCATTGGGCTAGAGGCCCATTCCATTAAAATGGAGTATCCCTGGCATCTGTTGGGTCCAACAAAGGCTACTTTCCCCACACTGCTGATTTCCTGTTGTCCTCCTCCATGGTGTCAGAGCAAGTTACCAAAGCCTGATAAGCAATGAAGGAGTCACCGATGATAGCATACGTGGAAACCCAAGCGGACAATAAAGGAGCCACCCAATAGTGGCATAGTAGGAAACCAGAGCAGCAGGCAATTAAGCAGCAGTCAATGGCAACATAGAAGTAAACTATTGGGGGAGGGGAGATACTGTGCTGGAGAAATGCATATAGCAGAGGGCTAAGTGAGGGTAGGCACTCAAAACCTAGAGAGAGAGGACGCACCTATCACTTTTTCCTTGGAAGCCAGACAAGCAGTGATCAGAGGATAGCATAAAAAAAGGGATAAGTTACACAATGTCTGTGGGAAATGCCCCACTCAGGAGCCCAAGGATGGGACCAGGGAGTATGGGATGGTCCTCCAGGATAGGGCTCCAGGGAAGGGAAGCAGGGAACCCTGGTGGAGGGGGAAGCTTCTTCTAGTGGTGGACTATTGTCTGGGGAGTGGAATTAGGGTCACCTAACAGCAGGGAGACAGGGAGGTCAAGTGCCTCCCAGAAAGCACTGTATAGAAGGACGGTGAGCGGATCCATAGGATCACTACAGCAATAGCTAGGAGGGAGTAGCTGGATGTCATTGTCTACCAGGGGACCAATGATCTGGCCAGGAGAAGGGGAGAGTTAGAGTCCAGAATGATTTCAGGAAGCTGGGGGAAACCTGAACTGGATCGCATGCTCCGTCTCATTCTTGGAGGTGCTACCTGTCCAGGGCACAGGGGATGCTGTTGTACTCCAAATCCATACCTTCAACTTCTGGTTGAAGGATTGATGTTGAAGGAAGGGTTCTGGCTTCATAGGGGACTGGGGCTTGACCTGGCCAGATGCAGGCTTATATGGGAGGACGGCCTGCATTTGTCCGAGAATGGGACCTTGGTCCTTTGTAAGAAGTTTAAATGCTTCAGCAGGGAGCATTTAAATTGGCCATATGGGAGAGCCAGGAGACTTAGGAACACCCCCCATGGGAACATGCAGGAACATAAGTTGACTATGAATACAGTTAAAGCAGGCAGGTGGAGAATGTATAACGAATGATATTGGTGGGGGCAAGAGGAAAGGAAACCGGAGGGAGGGGGGAGATTTTGGAGAGGGAGAACAAGAGCAGAGGGTGGGCAGAATGTAAAACATGGAAGATCATGCCAATGAATGCCTGTAACCTAGGAAATAAAGTTGCAGACCTAGAGGCCTAGTTGACAGATGCAGACCTTGACATAGCAGCAATAATAGAAACATGGTACTCTGCAGATCATGGCTGGGAAGTCAATGTACCAGGCTATACACTGTTCAAGAGGAACAGGGAGGTTAAAAAAGATGGGGGAGTAGCCCTGTACATCAGAGGCAGTATAAAGGCTGCAGAAGTTCAAAGAAGACAGGGGGAGGCCAAAGCAATGTGGATCATCCTGGAGCAAGAGAATGAAACAGCAATACATGCTGAGGTGATCTACAGACATCCGACGCAGAGGAAGGAAGAGACAGGGAACTAGTGGAGAACATACATGACATGGCTGCTAAAGGCAAAATTCTGCTACTGAGGCATTTTAATATTCTGGACATGGATTGGGCCACCTAGGTGGTTGTTTCAGCCAGAAGTACAGCCATCCTTGAATCACTGCAGGGGGTTGGACTCAGACAGCTGGTGAATGAGCCAACCAGGGACAAGTCAATTCTGGACATGATATGGACCAATGGACACAGAGTCAAAGAATTACAGGTAGAAGGGCAGCTGGGGCCCATTGACCACCACATGGTGTGGTTCAGAATGGAGACATGGACTCAGTTGAGCCACACAAGGGTATTAGATTTCAAGAGGGCGCATTTCATTGAAATGGGTAGATGTACACAAGCAGTCCCAGGGAAGGGAGAGGTAGTAGAGTGGGTGGAAGAACAATGGGAGAAACTGAAAGCAGCCATAGTGGATATAACAAACAAATCAGGGGTCGAAACTGGCACTGGCCCGCTAGCCAAATGCTGGCAGAGTTAGTGTCAGGCTAGTAAGATTATCATTTAACTAGCCCTGTGGGCTTTTACTGGAGAAGACAACACTTCAGTATGTACACCAGTTGGGCCAGTGGAAATGTCTGCGGGGCCAGTGGATTTTCCGAGTCACTAGTCCTGCTAGCTAGCAGCTGCAAAACTTAATTTCGACCCCAGCCAATATGTTAGGATAGTGGCCAAAGGGAAAAAGGAGGAAACCATTATGGTTCTCCATAAGGTGCAGAACAAAGTAAGGGCTTAAAGGCCAAGTTTCAGGAAATATAAAGGGAGTCAAAGGGAGGAGGACAGGAAGGTGTGTATCTTGAATATCTAAGGGAAGCAGAGAAGGCTGTTAGGAGGGTGAAGGTGCAGACAGAAGAGGGCTTAGCAGAGTCTGTAAGCAAAGGGGATAAAGTATTTTATAGGTTCATCAGTGAAAGAAAACCGGGGGAGGATTGTGAGGCTCAAAGGGTAGAAGGGAGAGTGTGAGGAAGGGGATCTGGACAAGGCAGAAATACTGAACAAATACTTCTGCTCAGTATTCATTAAGGAGGGGGAGGATCAAGGACCACAGTTGGGTTGCAAAGGCAGTGGGGTGGGGGGAGAAGTGAACATCAGTACATTCATAGTGGCGAGAGTTCTAGATGAACTCACAAAGCTGAAAGTGGATATGGCGATGAGGCCAAACTGCATCAACCTGAGGATATTAAAGGAGCTGTGAAGGAAACTAGCAGTACCTCTGGCAGCCCTGTTCAGAGTCATTCAACACGAGTATTGTTCCAGAGGACTGAAGGAGGACACATGTAGTCCCACTGCACAAAAGCCGCAGTAGGGAGAAGGTGGGGAACTACAGGCCAGTCAGTCTCACCTCAGGGGTGAGAAAGATAATGGAGACACTGCTGAAAGAAACAATAGTAGCACATATGTAATCCAGTGGTGCTCAGGATCTGAGGCAACATGGATTCACTGCAGGAAGGTCTTGTCAAACGAATACATTTTTTTTTTTTGATTGGGTGACTAGGGAACTTAATCAGGGAGGGGTGGCAGAGGTCGCTTACCTAGATTTCAGCAAAGCCTTTGACACCGTCCCACATAGAAGGCTGATGCAGATTAACAAATGGATAGTCTGGGCATGGGAGACAAGGTGGTCAGCTGGGTTAGGAACTGGTTAACAGACAGGGAACAGATGGTGGTGGTAAATGGAGTACAATCTGGCGAAAGGAGGTGACCATTGGGGTACATCAGGGATCAGTACTAGGACCAGTCTTATTCAATGTCTTCATTAGTGATATTGCAGAGGGGCTAGAAGAAAAGGTCTGCCTGTTTACCGATGACACCAAGATCTGCAACATACTGGATATTCCAGAAGGGGTGCAGAAAATGAAGAGGGACATGAAGAAGCTTGAAAGATAGTCAGAGATGTGGCAACTGAGGTTCAATGCAAAGAAGTACTAAATAATGCATATGGGGAACAAAATCTCTGGAGCAACATATCCGTTGGAGGTGAGGATAAAGCATGCACCTAGCAGGAAAGAGACCTTTGGGTTATCATCTCTGATGACCTAAAGGTAGGAAAACAGTGTGACAAGGCAACAGGCAAAGCAAATAGGATACTGGGATGGCAGGGGCATCACCAGCAGGAAAAGAGAGGTCATAATTCCACTATACAAGACACGAATGAGGCCCCACCTGGAGTACAGTGTACAGTTCTGGAGACAAAACCTATGTAAGTACATAGACAGGGTGGAGAAGGTTCAGAGAAGGGCAACAAAATGGCACAGGGATTGCATCACCAGTCTTTTGAGGACAGGCTGAAGGACTTAAATATGTACTACCTGGAGGAGATGAGGGATGGAGAGAGGGTATATGCTAGACACATACAAGTACCTTACAGGGATGAACAGGGTGCAGGAATACACTATTTTTCATCCAAAAAGATGTCCGAGGACTAGAGGGCATGGGATGGAGTTGGAGGGAGGGCAATTCAGAGGAAGTGTATGGAAGAATTTCGTCACATAAAGGGTGGTGGACAAGTGAAACACCCTGCCAGAGGAAGTGGTGGGGGCTGAAACAATCACGAGATCTAAGAATGCGTGGGATAGACATAAGGGAATCCTGGAGGTCAGGGGGTAAAGGGCAAAAGACTTCTAGAAAAATGCAAAGGGAACTTACAAGCTCAAATGGGCAGACTGGGTGGGCCATAGGCCCTTATCTGCCAACAGTATCTATGTAATAAAAAGAAAACATTAAGGGATTTCTCTGTTCGGCAAGTCTGTATACACTTACAAGCCACCTACAATTCTTTTTTTTTAGCTAATTTGTTTCTCCTTGGGTCCCCACCAGTCAGCTACCTTCTTTCAGCCACCCACCTAGCCCTGTACGCTACTTCAGACAGCTATCCCCTCTTTGCCCATGGTTTACACTACCTGGCAGGGTGGTGAGGAGCCCCCAACAGCTTGACTCATCTTGAACAGGATCCCGTTCCAGGGAATTCCATTCAGAGTCAGGGCCAATGGAGGGTGGCTGCTTACATTCTGCTCGACCTGGGACCTCCGTTTTCCTTGTTCAGTTCCCTTGAGTGGAGTGTGCAATGCCGGCAATGGCCATACTGTGTGTGCTTCTGCCCACAGCATGCTGGCTGACTGCGCCACCCCCTCCCTTGTGTGCGACAAGCTCATGGCGCACCTGCACCCTGCCACTGCTAGGTGTCAGGAAAGCACTGAGCCTGTACTTCCTTCCATCCTGCAAGAGGAGAACTGTCCTTTGGATGCTCAGCACATCTGGCATTTGGGTTAATATCCCAGTACTGATACTGTAGTGCAGCATGAGAGGGGTGCTGCACTTCTGAGGTGCCGTCTTTCGGATGAGACGTTAAACTGAGGTCCCATCTGCCTGGATTGGTGGTAGTTCAGGGGGATGTTAAAGATCCCATGGCACTTTTCGAAAAGAGTAGGGGAATGTCACCAGTGTCCTGGCCAAATTTCCCTCATTCACTAAAAATACCACCAACAGCTTAATCTGGTTCAAGGTCAGTTGGCATTCATCTGTATTCCCCTCCCCCGGGTCATGCCTGACAATAGGAAGGATTTGTCTAGTGCACTTACCCGGTCAACAAAAACTAAAAAAAAAAAAAAAAATAAAATCCTATCTTTCCCCAGCTGACCCACTCACACCAGGAACACAAGTCACCGGCATGGCAGGAGGTAAGGCACAAATGCCTCAGCCCTCCATGCCACTGTGCCAGCTAGCCGCTTCCAATTCTAAAGATAAACATTAATAAGAACAAGATGCAGACATCCTTACTGTGAACACATTACAGCACCTTCACTAGAACCCAGCAAACTCCACCAGCAGCATCCAGGCAGAGCCCACACTGCAAAACAAAAACAAACTGATGTTTAACCCATACTGACTAACAAGGTTAATGCAAAGTACAGTAATGAGAATAACCACTTCAAGGTATCAGCAGACAAAGTCAAGAACAACATGAAGATGACAGAACATCACAGACCCACTCAATGGTGTGTGTTTTTTTTTTTTTTTAAATAGCCATTTCTTAGTCCTCAGATAGTGATACCCTCCTTCAAGGCTCATGCTGCCCATCCAGTATGTGTGTCTGTTTGCATACCACTACCACCCAACTATGCCCCAGCTTGATCAAACAACTTCCTCCCTCTGCAGCACTTTCCACCCACCTCCTAAAAGTTCTGACCTAGTACCATTCACTTTCCTGTGCCTACTGAAAACTCTGAACCCTCCCTAATTTGTGCATTCCCTGGTGTCCAAGAGTAGGCCCACTCACTCTCCCATACTGATAAACAGCAGACATTGGTGTCCACCAGTCCACCCTCCCTGTCCCTGACCTATTCCAAGCAGTCCCTGGTGTTAAACATAGAATTTGATGGCAGATAAGGACGGCTTGGCCCACCTAGTCTGCCCATTTCCCTACCTAATGGTTAAGCTGCTGATCCTAGTTAACCAACAGTCTACTTCCTCCTACCACCCACTAGAATTGCCTTATAACTGTCCCATGCATTCTTAAATTCCCCCACTGTTTTTGACTCCACAATCTTCACATGAAGCCTGTTCCACGCATCCACAACCCTCTCCATGAAGAAATACTTCCTCACTTTACCTCTGAGCCATCTCCCCTTCACCTTCAAATTGTACCCCCTTGTTCTTCCACATCTCTTTTCCTGAAAGATGCTACCCTCTTGGACTTTGTTGATTCCCTTGAGGTACTTGAAAGTTTCTGTCATGTCCCCCCTCTCCCTTCTTTCAGTGGTACCCCTCTGACTGATACCAAGCAATACCTCCTCTTTCTCCCCGACCTGCATTGAGCACTCTTCTGGTGTCCAGTTGTACCACCTTCTTCTCCTAGGAACTGCTGCACCACCCTGTACTATTTCTGGTGCTGTTTGGGTAGAAGGACCATGACAGACCATTCCTTCCATAAGTAGTGATGCGTGAGACCCCATTTGGAGACTTCTGCAGTATGTAACGGTAATAAAATTGTGTACGAATATATGTGTACATAAATACAGTGTCTGTGTGTGTGTGTATGTGTCTCTGTGACACCACTGTTCTATGCATGACTGTGGTACCGAGTAGTGGTGTATGTGCATGTATCTGTGCTGTCATGTGTATAGAGTAATCTGAGCATATATATGAGTGTGTGTGTGTGTGTGTGTGTGTATAAACAAGCATTTGTCAACTGTGCATATGCTATGTCTGTGTCTGTTTCTACTGGTGTGTGTGGCTGTTTGTGCATGTTTTTAGATGATTGGATCCATATGCATATGTGTGTGTGTGTGTGTGTGTGTGTGTGTGTGTGTGTGTGTGTGTTTCTAACACTATATTAACTCAGGATAAACTCTGTGATACAATATTGGTTCCACTCTTACCCATTTGACTAGTTTGACTGTCAGTCCACTTTAATGGTTACACCATCCATGTGTATTAGGTGGGGTGGGTTATGTGTGTGTACTGTTTTGTGGTCTGTGTGTAACAGTAAGTGAATGCTTCAGTCTACTGTTGTATAGGTAATGGTGTGTGTGTCTCTCTCCATACAGTGGTTTGTATGTCAACCACCAGACAGCTATTTAACCCACTAGACCATGATAAATATTAGTTTAAGAAAGGTACCACTGGGAGAAGATGTGGTCTTAAGCACCCCCTAACTGCACCTTCTGTTTTCTCCCTTTCCTTCTCCTTACCAGTTTGAATTTCCTTTGATTACAGTGGTGTATAGTGTCATGTTCCTTCTTAAGTCATGTTGTGACACTACTGCTTAGATGCCAAGTGATGACTGGGACTGGCACTATAGCCTAGAGGTTAAGTTAACTAGCTATGAATGAGTTTGGTACAGTACATCCACCAGACTTGGGTCTGAACCCCACAACCTCAACTAGACCCTGTGCATTCCCAGGTGGCAAAGGCTAGTCCGTAGGCCAAACCCTCCACACTCCTGTGATTTACCACCCTCACTCCTTCCCTGTTCTTCCACATGGATTAAAAAAAAAAAAATTGCATATTCCTGGCATTTGTAAAAGCCTTCCTCCTTAGCCAGACCCCCATCCCCAAATAGTCATTATTTAGATGTTGGACTTCCCTCCTGACTGCCAAGCCATGATATGGGGACCACATATAGCAAGATATCCCAGACAGCATGATCCCTTCCCCTCCTGACCTCCAAGCCATGATATGGGGACCACATATAGCAAGATATCCCAGACAGCATGGTCCCTTCCCCTCCTGACCCCTGAGCCATGATATGGGGACCACATATAGCAAGATATCCCAGATAGCCTGGTCCCTTCCCCTCCCGAACTTAGCTACCAGCTCTATCAGTCCACAAGCTGAATGACAAAGTGTATCAGTGTGCATGATTGGGGGAGGAGGCAGATCAGAGTATGTTATTCATGATGTTTTGCAGAAATCAATCTTTCCTAGCATTATCAATGACACTTACCATTCTGGACATTCCCTCTCATGCATTGGTGGTATCATGTTGTATTGAGCAGCTGACTGATACAGCAGGGGTCATCCTCTGTGTGGGATTGGGGGAGCACAATTAGGCTATCCTAAATATCAATCCAAATCCAGTTTCTGCATCGTTTTCTAAAGCCAGTAATTCACCGGGGGGAGGGGGGCTGAGGGCTGTGTAGCAATCAGGCTATCCTGAATATCAGTACAAGGCCAGTTTCTGTGGTGGTTTCTAAACCCAGTAATTCACCTTTTAGAATGTTTAGAGAATTATTTCTCTGAACGGCTGTACCAATCATAGTCGTACTCCAGCAAACCATACACAGAGCCTGGAGTGCAATATGATTATGACAGGCAAAACCCTTCAAAAGAGCCAATTTCAAAATAGCACCCAGTGAAAAAACAGTACTGGATGCTGTTTTATAATCAGCACACATGAGGGTGTTTGTCTGTCACTTATATGTTTTAGAAACAGCCTGCTCATATCATTATATATAATGAACCAGTCTCCTTGCAGAATGCACTGGTAGCCTCACAATTTGTGAGGTTAGTGACATCATGAGGGCACTCGAGCTTTGCACTCACTTTGCACTCATGTCCATGATGTCACCAGCCTCAGTCAGCGTGAATTGTTCTACACGGAGGGGGTTCATTAATCCCTGTATGTGCCTGCTATCAAAACTCAAAACAAGACTAGACCTGGTCAGGTTGGACCTGGTCAGTGGAGACCTCCAACAAATGCCGGGTAAGTTCAAGTCTGAAAATAGCTCTTATTTCCAGGCTAAATAAATAATTACCCACCATATCTGTTAACTGTTGCTCAGACTAAATAGTTCCTCACAGTTCACCTGGTTTATCCCTTTCAAGGGAGTCCCTAGTGAGGGGGCACAAGGAGGGAAGTGGGTCTAGCACCACATAGCCTAGGGATAGTAGAGGCTTTTCATCAGTGTCTCAAACCTTTGGTCTTCCTCACAGTTAAGTCATGCCAGTTTTTAAATACTAATTAAAACATTTATTTTGCTCCTGTTTGATATTTGAAAAGGTGCCCTGAGCCTCAGGGGAAGAGCGCCACATAAAATAAAGACAACAACACATACTACTACAACAACACTACAAAGTACTACTGCCACCTCCACCACTGGCCCAGACATTAACCCCTAGTACCACAGTCTCCAACACCCTGAGTTACCCCATCTTCCGCAACCTCAGATACTAGCTCCCCACCCCAGACACTATCTCTCTCTTCCTCAACCCCACAACACTATTCCCCTCTAGCCAACACTAGCCCCTTCCAAAACAGTAGTCACTCACTCTCTTCAATGCCCCCCTACACCGGTTCACCTCCCTCCAAAAGCACCTTACACTAGCCCCACCCCTCCCTGCACAATACTCAAAAAGTATGCCATCTGCCTTCAGACTACGCAACACTAGCCTCCTCTCTGTGGCTCGACACTAACTCCCTCCCTCTACAGTACCCTGCAGCAGCCCACCTCAGTCTGCAGCACCCTATACGAACATACGAAGAAGCCAGCAGAAGAAGGCCATTTGGTCTATCAAGTCTGCTCGTATCGCAGGGTCCATAGCTTGAGTTAATGTCCCTGCCCTCCCTCCCCACTCCTCCCATCCTCCCTACCCATGATTCTTATCTTCCCCCTATGCCTATCCCAGCCTCTCTTAAAGCTGCTCACTGTCTTTAAGGAGATGACCTCTTCCGGCAACGCATTCCAAGTGTCCACCACCCTTTCTGTGAAGAAGTGCTTCCTCACATCCCTCCTAAACCTCCCACCCTCCAAACCGGCCCGTCAGTGCAGCTGTTGGATTTCCGCTTGCGACACCAATGACCCGGGTTCGGGAGCGGACACGGGTCACTGGAGGGCCGGCCAGGAGGAGCACGACTTGAGCGTCCCATAGAAACATAGACGTCGACGGCAGATAAGGACCGCAAGGCCCATCCAGTCTGCCCATTTCTTTTTCTACCTTATAAATGTGCCATCGGCCTTTGCTCTGTCAGTGGCCTATCTATTCATAGTCATTTGTATTGCTCCTTATGCCTATCCATGCCTGTTTGAAGCCCTGCACTGTATTCATAGCCACCACTTCTTGTGGTAAGCCATTCCATGCATCCACCACCCTTTCTGTGAAAAAGAATTTCCTCACATTCCCCTTAATCGGCCTCCTCTAATCTCATGCTGCGTCCTCTTGTCCTGCTATTTTCTTATATTTAAACATGTTAGACTCTTTCATCTTGTTTATTCCCTTAAGGTGTTTGAATGCCTCGATCATATCACCTCTCTCCTCCTTTGCTCAAGGGTATACATATTGAGCTCCGTTAATCTGTCCTCATATGTCTTCTGATGCAGTCCCTGCACCATTTTGTTGCCCTCTCTGGACTGCCTCAATTTGGTTAATGTCCTTGTGAAGGTGTGGCCTCCAATACTGCACAGTACTCCAGATGGGGCCTAACCAGTGTCTTGTACAGAGGATTATTACCTCCCTCTTGTGACTTGTGATACCCTACTCACCCTAACACCCCTAGCCTTACCTACTGCTTTAGAGGTCTGCTTGGATGATTTTAGGTCATCAGTGATGATGATGCCCAAGTCTCTTTCTTCCTTTGTGACTGCTAGCAACTCCTCCCAGCCTATAGGTGGCTTCAGGGTTTCTCTTCCCTATGTGCATGATTTTGCACTTCTTTGCATTAAATCCAGTTGCCACTCTTCTGACCATTCTGCTAGTTTATCCAGATCTCTTCTCATTCTGCCCACCCCATCTGGATCATCTACTCTGTTGCAGATCTTGGTGTCATCTGCAAACAGACAAGCCTTACCCTCTAGTCCATCTGCAAGGTCACTAATGAAGTGGTTGAGAGGACTGGCCCCAGGACTGATCCCTGAGGTACCCCACTTGTGACTTGCGTCTCTTCTGACTGTATACCATTTACCACCACTCTCTGTTTTCTGCCCGTCAACCAGTTTGCCACCCAGTTGACCAACTTCTGACCCACCCCGAGCCTACCCAGCTTATTTATCATTCTTCTATGTGGAACAGTGTCAAAAGCTTTGCTGAAGTCAAGGTAGGCGACATCAACTGCTCCCCCTTGGTCCACCACTCTGGTTACCCAGTCAAAGAAATCTATGAGATTAGTTTGACAGGACCTTCCTTTTGTAAACCCATGCTGTCTTGGATCCTGTGCCCCTATGGATTCCAGGTGTTGCACTATCCTTTCCTTAAGTGCCTCCATAATCTTGCCCACTACTGAGGTAAGACTGACCGGTCTGTAGTTCCTGCCTCCTCCCTGCTACCACTTTTGTGGGCGGGATCACATAAACCCTTCTCCAGTCTTCTGGGACCTCTCCTGTGCTCAGAGACTCACTAAACAATTCTGCTAATGGCTCTGCTAGTTCCTCCTTTAGCTCCTTAAGTACCCTGGGATGTATGCCATCAGGTCCCATTGCCTTATCCACCCTGAGCTTAGCAAGCTCTTGTAGGACCCTTTCTTTTGTGAAGGGAGTAGTGCTCACCTCCCTCCCCGTGTCCATGATGCTGAGCTGTGGGCCCTGCCCTACCTTCTCTTCAGTAAATACTGAGCAAAAGTATCTATTTAGGATAGATGCCTTTACAGGGTCCTCCTCCTCACATGCTCCCAGCTTACCATCTCCGGGGGGTAGGGGGATGGCCATATGCCCACGCTCCTTGTGCGTAACCTCGAGTGGAGGCTCAGGGGAGCCACAAGCCCTGCTTGGAGGGGACCAGCAGCCAAGCGATGCACTGGATGTTGGCGCTTGTGCCATTACATCAGGGGATCCCACTGCACCAAGGGGAGAAAACGGGAAAATATGCCTGCCGGCTCCGGGATGACAGACTTCCTGGGGCATGCCTCCAATTTGCCCCTGCCCACCGACCATCTCCAGAGCCCGATGAAATGAAGGATTACAGGGTCTGTGCCCCATCTCTTCCCCGCTCGGGGGGAACCAAAGCTCCATGGGGGACTGGGAGGATGGTTCAGTGGACAGACGGCAGGAGGATGACCCCTTGGATTTCCCGAAGGAGTCGGAGCTGTCAGGCAGGGGGAGTGTACAGCATAATTTCAAAAAATTAAAAACTCCCACCCTCCAGCTTAAGACTGTGCCCCTTCATGATATGGTTACAACTCAGCTTAAAGAAACTTTCCTTATCAACATTATTTATCCCTTTCAATACTTGAATGTCCCAATCATATTTTTTTTTTTCTTCTCCCCCCTCTCTCCCTCTCTCTCGTCTTCCAGGGAGTACATGTTCAGTGCCTACAACCTCTCCTCGTATGCTTTGCCCTGCTGACTGACTATCATCTTTGTAGCCCTCCTCTGTACCTTCTCCAGCAGGTTAATGCCCTTTTTGAGGTGTGGGCACCAGTACTGAACTCCATACCCTAGAAGTGGCCTTACCAGCAACCTGTACAAGGGCAGTATAACCTCCTCTCTCCTACTACTGATCCCCCTAGCAATGCATTCCAGTATCTTGTTTGCCTTTGCTGCTGCTTTCTTGCACTGCGTGGAGTGCTTTAGGTCACTAGCGATCATCACTCCCAGGTTCTTCTCCTCCTCTGATGGAGCTACTCTGATCTTATACCAATCTTTTCTGTCCAGAGCACCCAACACCAGTCACTCCCATCCGCAGCAGCCACCACCCTCAATGGCCTCACAATACTAGCCCCCTCCATCCACAGCCCCAATACAAATGCCCCTCCCTCCACAGCTCTGGACCTTAGCCTATCTCCCACCATACCCAAACACTAGCCCGCTTCCTCTACAGCACAAGACAGTTGCCCTCCACAGCCCAGACACTAGCCCCTGCACTCCAAAGCACCCTAAACTAGCCGCCTAACTCCACTCCTACCATGCCCCAACACTAGCCCCCTTTCTCCACAGCACAAGACAGTTGCCCCTCACAGCCCAGATTACCTTCACCCTCCATAGCACCCTAAACTAGCCCCTAACTCCACTGTCCCAGACGGCACCATCCCTCCATCACCACAGCAAATATCCCCACTTCCACAGTCCCCCAAACTGCCCTGTTTTCTCCAGAACTGCACTATTAACTCTCTCTCTCCAAAGCCCGACACACACACACACACCCCTCCCACATGCCCAACTCCATCACACACTGTAATGGGCACAGCAACAACATTACAGACAATCCACGTATAGGTAGATGTTGAGTCTCTTACCCGAGTAATAGGGAGCCAGAGGAAGCTCTTTAAAGGATGATGTTCACAGGACCTGTAAAATAAAATACAAAAAAGGGGTCACAAAGGATCCATAGTTCTTAACAGAGTAAATAGGGTGGAAACAACTAGCTAGGGCTAGAATGTTACTTCTCTGATGGGGAAAAAAAGGAGTCAGTGCCCCTGCAAAATAAAGAAAATTTGGTTAATACGGAGAAAATACAGTAGAAAGATCAGAAATGGAGACCCGAGAGATGCAAGAGGTATAGAACAGCACAGAAGTAAGGAAAAGGGTGAATTTAGAATCTGGTTAAGCCTTTTAAGTATGTTGTGGCATTTTTCTTCCATCACAACATACTTTATTTTAATTGCAAAAAGTCCGCTACCCGGAAGTGTGGCAAACAATAGTGGGGCTCCATTATACTTAAAAGGCTTAACCAGAGGGTAAGCCTTGTGGGGGCAGGAGGCTGGCATGTTGAAAGCTTCCCTTTAAAGGTTACAGTTGGGTCAAAGTAGGAAAAAAGACACAGAGAAAGGAAATATATGGGGTTGGTCAATATGGGCATAGAAACATAGACTTTGACGGCAGGTAAGGACTGTTTGGCCCATCTAGTCAACCCATTTCCCCAACTACAGGATAAGCTGCAGAACCTAGTTAACCAACAGCGCATTTCTTCCTACCCAAGAATTGCCTTATGTCCGTCTCATGTATTCTAGAATTCTCCCACAGTTTTAGACCCCACAACCTCCTCAGGAAGGCTGTTCCATGTGTCCACCACCTTCTCTGTGAAAAAATACTTCCTCATACTATCCTTGAACCCCCCCCACCATCTTTAAATTGTGTCCCCTTGTTCTTGCACATCTCTTTTTCTGAAAGATGCTACCCTCTTGGACTTTGTTGATTCCACTGAGGTAGTTTCTATTATGTTCCTCCTTTCCTCATGGGTATACATATTAAGCTCCTTTAGTTTCTCCTTGTATGGCTTCTCTTGCAGACCCTGCACCATTTTAGTTGTCCTCCTCTGAACTGCCTCTATCCTGTCTACGTCCTTGCGGAGATGGGCTCTCCAGAACTGGATGCAGTACTCCAGATGGGGTCTCACCAACTGTTTGTACAGAGGGATAACTTCCTGTTTTCTGCTGGTAATGCCTCTCCCTATACCTCCCATTATGCCCCCCAGCCCTCCCTACTGCCTTCTCACATTGCTTGCTAACCTTAAGGTCATCTGATATGATTACCCCCAGGTCCCTTTCCATTTTGTTGTTGTTACTACCTCCTCTGTGTGTAATCTTTCCCGGGTTTTTGTATCCCAGGCAAGAATTGCCTTCTTCCATCCACAACCCAGTATGAGTATAAATAAAATAATAAAGACAGGAAAGAATAGAGAAAGTCTTATTTGGGTTGGAGCTCAGCTAAAACCCTTAGTGCTCTAAATGGGCAGGTGGCCACTGGCCAGTACTTTAGAACAATAGCACAGGTGGGTTAGTGGAACCTATACTGGGCTAATGGCCCAGCTTTAATGAAATAGAGAAGGGGGAAATTGTTTAACCAAGAAAAGCACACTAAGCCAAAGACTGTTTCCAGGTGCAATCTGGGAAGCACAGGGAATTTAAGCGACTTGCTCAGGGTTACACAATGACCCAAATATTCAAAGGAGTTGTGCCTGGTGCAAAATACACCCCAGCACAATATTCAAAAGAGGGACTTGTGCTGTGCAAGTCCTGATGTGGCAGGGCACAAAGATAATGTATGCAGTACACCTACAGGGGGCGTTCCTATGCATATGCGGCACATCCTGATATTCAGCCCGGGATATACAGTGCGTATGCTGGCACATCCCTGAGATGTGCTGCATACCAATGGGCAATGCTGAGCTTGAAAAAAAAAAAAAGGCACAAATGGTGGCCACCCACTGGTGAGCTGCTGCACTGCAAGGTGCAACAAAGCAGCCACCAGCCATGGGTAGCCACTCTCCCACCCAGTACACCATGCAGAAGCACCCATACTGTCCCTGCTGGTGTAGTGGACCCTCCCTCCCTCCCTGTAGCAGTGATCACCTAAAATAAAATATAATCATACCCTTGGTAGTCTAGTGGCCCCCCTCCCTCCCCGTAGCCACAATCACATAAATTAAATGAATCACCTATTCCTGGTAGTCTAGTAGTCCCTCTAGCACTCCTGTAACCCCGACCTCCAAATGTCCAGCAACTGCCCCTCCCTGGTGGTCCAGTGGCACCCCCCCAGAGGAACCCCACCCACGCAGCCTTCCCCCATCAGAGGCATGCAGCAGCATACCCACCCACATACTTTTGCGGCTAACCGCCAATTGACTGCTACTGTATGGGCTGCAATCCCATTGGTCCACAGTGCTGACCAATGAGCTTGCAGTGCATACTGTACTAGTCATTCACAAAAACATAAATGAATGCCCCATATACATTTGTGTGAATGACTAGTACAGTATGCACTGTAAGCCCATTTGTCCACACTGTGACAAATAGATTACAGCACATACAGTAGCTGTCATGTCATGTTAGCTGCAGAGGTATGGGTGGGTATGTGCCCGTCGCTGAAGGGGGCTGGTTGTACAGGGGGTCCTGTGTGGGTGTTGGGGGTGCCACTGAACCACCAAGGAGGGGTAGTTACTGGATATTAGATGGGCAGGGTTACGGAAGGGGTGGGTTGGGAATGCTAGACTACCAGAGATAAGTAATTCATTTCATTTATGTGATCACAGCTACAGGGAGAGAGGGGGTGCCACTAGACTACCAGGGAATATGTTTGATATATTTTAGGCGCTTGCCACTATGGGGCGGGGGGATGCCCCTAGACCCCCTCTCGCAGCACATGCTGTGCAAGGTGCCATGTGCATTTCACTGGCTGGCCCTTTACAACTCATGCAAATGGGGCCATAATCACATGCAAATGGTACCATTTGCACCATACATTATGCCCCCATCTGCATGCTGCTGCTGAATATCAGGAATTTGCACACAGAATAACTCTGTTGCACTGGTGCAGTTCCCATTTCAGCTATTTATCTGAATTATTCAAAGGTAATGCACCATGGCTCATCTCCTTTGAATATATCCCTGCATTGCACCAGTGCAACTCAGATGTGCTGTGCCACCACATGTGTCATTGCCAGGTGCAAGTCTGAATATTGGGGCCAGTGTGTAAATGAGGGCTTTGTGATCATAGGCAAGCCGAGATTTTTTTATCTAGAGCCAAGCCAGAGCTAAGCCAAGGGTCTGGCTTGACTCTATGAGCCAAACCACGAGCCGAACCCTGGCTACTTCAGGCCGTTTTCTGAAAAGGAGTTGAATAATTTAGACACTTTACTGACTACTCAGGCTGACAAAAATGCTTACTTTGACCATAACTGGCTGTAAAGGTCGAGGCATGCGTAGCCAGGCATGAGCCTGCTCTGGCTTGCCCAGCTCCAGGGCTTTGAGATTTAAACTCATGTTTGCAGCTCAGTGAAAAAGGTGATGTGTGGTGCATACTTTCCAGTACCCTACTCAGCACACAAGAGTGCAGAGCATGGCCATAATGGGACCATGCCCTGCAGACCCTGACCCAATCATTTGTACAGATGCATGCATCAGATTGGGGATAACCCACCCCGCTCAGAGCTACTAGCTCCCACAGTCTCCCTACCCCAACCCCCAGTAGCTACTGACTCCCTCGACCCCCCAACCCCCGGCAGCTGTTGACTAACTAGCCCCCCCACCCTCAGGCACATACAGACTCCTTCGGCCATCTTCCTTCTGGCAGCTGAAGGCTAGCTTCAGCTTAATTACAGTATGCAAGGTCCCAAATAACCAAGGATCAGCGATACCAGATGATTAAGGACCCCTCATGCGCAAAACCAAAAACTCACAGCATTACGGTAGTGACAGCTTTTTCAATGTCCTGCACATGCCCCCTCGCACAGAAAACTAGCATACAATGACATGCCCAACTACGACATGCTAATGAAAGTCTATTTATTGCACACAATAATACAAAATACAGTACTGCAAAATTTGTGAACAAGAAAGAAGGGTGTTTACATTGCTAAAAATTTTGAAAAGCATGTAAGTCAGTACGATTGAAGTCGTATGGATCGCACAATTATTGTGACCTTTTCAACTTGCACATTATTTGTACCACTCTCGGCTTATGGTTATCTGCTAAAAATAGAAAGACTTGCACTGTGCCTCCCCCCCTATGCATTTCAGTTTCAGCATTTGAACAATATTTTGTAACGCAGCACTGTGCTTTTTGTTTTATTTTTCTGTATTTGGGGGGCTCTGCCCCCCACACTCCCCGTTATGCATTTGTGCCACCTGTGTCTAATTTTTATCCACCGTTATTGATTTAGTTTCTGTTCTACTACTACTACTGCTGTTGATCTACTTTTTGGTATGTGACACTAGGTGGCCGTGTACTGATAAGGTGGTGGGTGACATCCGATGTGGCGGTGGGCAGAGCAACAGCCTGCAGCTACGGCAAAATTGCCATAATTACTCTCGTGCACAAGAGGGGTCCTTAATCATCTGGTATTACCCCAAGGATCACATAGACTCTACAGTACACAGTGCTCCACAATCGCTCGCATTTGATGTTTTCAGTTGCTGAAAAAGCAGTATTCCACAGGAATTTCAGAGACTAAGAAGTATAATAAAAGTGCATTCATTCCCCCAAGAGAACACACATTTGTTGCGGAATAAATGGTATAACCATTTAAAAAAAGCATTTAAAAGCATTTTGTTCTCAGAACGTTTCATTCATGTACTTGCACCCCTCCCCCCAAGAGAACACATTCGTTGAAAAATAAACAGAACTAAAGACAATACAATTTACAACGAATGCAGTACTGATATTTTTACTGGAAAAGAGACAAAAAAAAAAAAACATTGGGCTAAATGTTTACATGCTTTAGTGCCACTGCTGCCAGTGGGGTGCTTGTAAATAAACATATTTTTTTCCTGTGTTTCTCCACAATCACTAAGTTATTGAAATCAGCCTACCAATCAATCATCCACAGACTTTGATAATTTGAAAACTCACCCACAAAAGCCCAGATCCGAGTCCATGAAATACAGCAGCTTTTCTTTGTTTATAATTTACAGCCTCATATCAGAGCAGGCCAGCAGAGACGTTTGAAAAGATTCAGCTGAACAAGAATGCGATTGGCTACAGCTATGCAACTGGAGAATGTTGAGTTCATTGGTTGATGCTGAGGTATGTAAAACTTGCTGTGATTGGATGTTAGCTACAGTAGACAGAGAAAAAAGACACTCCATTTGCTGTGACAGTTTCTGAACATATGTATCAATCCTGGTTTTAGATTCAGTTAGAGCAGGGCTGTGCTTGAGTGCCCTTTTTCATCAGTCTGCCTTGAAATATGAGAAGCTTTCTGTTAGGGACATCTAATGTTCACTACACAAACTTGTAAAAGTTGTAAAAGAAGGGACAAATTAAGGAAGCAACTTCTGTTTTCCATCCTGGAAACACCAGAGGATGGGGGGTCATCTAAGAGTTACTCAGGGCTCCATGCAAAAAGTTCTGCTTGTTAGAAAAAAAAAAGAGAATGCAGTATGCAGTATTTCTGCAGTTTCCCATTTGCTTGAAGGGGGTTTGAGGTATTTGTGTGCAGGCATTTAATTGGGTATTATAGTGATCTGATTCTCTAATCCTGAGATGGCTCTTAGAAAGGGTATTGGCAGACCCTGTGTTATGCAGTAGCAGGCATTCCTGTAAAAGGGTAACATTGGAAGTGCTCGCATTTTTTTGCCTCATTCCACTGTTTTTTAATTAGTTAAAAGTACAAGGGCATAAAGTGTAGAATTTGACTGGGCAAACAACAACTTTAATAGAAACTTTAAATAAACTAGGGGAAACTAGGAAATGTGGCTGAAAGCTTTATTGATTCAGCACCTCTGCAGACAGCTCCTGGACAACCATGACAAGCTGCTTGCCCTGAGGAAAGATTGTCAGCTGTTCTTTCACCAGTGGCAACTTTCTCTTCACCCGAGATGGATCATGGTTCAATTGCATCCTGTGAGGCCATAGCTGTCAATGCCAATCTCTGTAGCTGCCATGGCTATACTATTCTGAAATATTTGGCAGGCAAATTATGACTGCTACATTCTTAGCTCTCACTGCAGCTAAGTTTTGCAATAGATTTCTTTTTTTTTTTGCAGGGCTCTCCGCAGGATTTCAGCTCTGGTCATGGTCCCAGACTTCCACCGTCTGCCTAGTGCCGTGATCCCCCAGTCACCCCCAGCTTCCCTCTCCCGGAGGGCAGGGTCACAGAACTGGTCCCCTATCCAGCTCATGGCACTGGTATCTAGTTGGGGGATCCGGCAACAGAGGCTAATTGAAACCCAGGATGGCATCATAGAGGCAGACAGACCCTTGATTTTTTCCAGTTTTTGACCCCTGAAGAACTGGACGTGCGATGACGTCAACCCACTGATGTGTAGACGTCCATCGGCTCTTCGCCCCCTGTAGATGCCTGCAGCTTGCTGAACACCCAGCCTTCGCTGGGTGTCACTGCAGCGAGGCGCATATCCCACACCCACCCAGAAGGAAGGAGAGCTGTTGCAGGATGCTTAATCCTTCCTTCTCCCTGCCAGCCCCCAGCGGACCTCATCCGTACCCGAACTCGGGTCACTGGCGTAGTGTGAGGTGTGGTGTCCAGTGCCTCAACCCTCATCACCACTGGGCCAGCTTTGCAATAGATTTCTAAAGACTACTACTCACAGAGCATCAGCCAGCCCTAGATCTGTTTGATTACTTGGCTTGAAATGGTGTTTGAGGCATTGTGGCTGTTTCCCTAAGCTATTTACATATAGAAACATAGAATTAGATAGCAGATAAGGATCGCTTGGCCCAACCAGTCTGCCCATTTCCCTACCTAATGGATAAGCTGCAGATCCAAGTTAACCAACGCCTACTTCTTCCTACCCCCACCCCCTAGAATTGCCTTATGACTGTCCGAGCATTCTTGAATTCCACCACTGTTTTTGACTCCACAGCCTCCTCAGGAAGGCTGTTTCGTGCATCCACAACCCTCTTCATGAAAAAATGCTTCCTCACGTTACCTGTGAGATGTTCCCCCTCTATCTTCAAATTGTGCTTCCTTGTTCTTGCACACCTCTTTTTCTGAAAGATGCTGCCCTCTTGGACTTGGTAAATTCCCTTGAGGTACTTGAAAGTTTCTATCATGTTCCCCTCTCCCTCCTTTCCTCAAGTCTATACATATTAAGATCCTTAAGTCTCTCTTCATACGTCTTCTGGTGCAAACCCTGCGCCATTTTAGTTGCCCTCCTCTGGACTGCCTCTATTCTGTCTATGTCTTTGCAGAGATTGGGTCTCCAGAAATGCTCGCAGTACCCCAGATGGGGCCAGTGCAGCTACGGACGGGGAGGTCAATGTACCACCTGGAGCCAGATGGGGGGACAGGTGGTATAGTGCTGTGGGCTGCCTGGCGGTGGTGCATGGACTGGCAGGGTGTGCAGGCTGCCATGCTGCTGTCTGCAGTATGGCAACCTGCCTGGGGGTTTTGCATGGACTGGCAGGGTGTGCGGGCTGCTGTGCTGCTGTCTGCAGTATGGCAGCCTGCCTGTAGGTGGTGCATGGACTGGCAGGGTGTGCAGGCTACTGTGCTGCTGTCTGCAGTATGGCAGTCTACCTGTAGGTGGCCACCCATATAAGTCTGGTGGAGCTAGACTTATCTTTAAGAGACACATCCCCGGAATTGCCCTGGGATGCACCTCTGACTGGGGCTGTGAATGGGGCTGCACCAGGTATGCATGGGCATGACCCCTTCCAAGCCCCTCCAGATGCACCACATATCATTACTGACATATTGCAGTGCATCTTCGATGTGCTGGTGCTGAGGTTGCTCTGGCACATTGGACCACTTTGTGAATCACCTTTTGGTGCGTGTCAGGGTTGCTTCGGTGCATCCCTAGTTTGAATCCTGCCCAAGAATTTTAATATACAGTAAATAGATTTACAATTTCTAAAACATATTTGGAGACAATAACCCAGTCTTATTAAACAATATTAACTATGATGCTAGTGTTTGACACACTTAGGGAAACAGCACAGCGGGTAAGATTCAAATCTGTCTGCATCTTAGCTGATAATGCATACATTCTGGAGCAGCTTGCCATTGCACTCTGAGTATATGGTTTGGAGATCGTGCACAAAATCAAACCCTATGCTGGTGACCTGGTTTATACTCTGAGCACAAGATGTGGAGAGGAAATTCTCCAGCTCCTCCATACCTCAACAGATAACTGAAGCTGCCACAATAAAAACATGTAGTGGTTAAAATAATTAAACTGCTACAAGATGGCTCATTTGAAGGTTATTTGAATGGATTCTGGGTGCAGTGTTGACAATGAAAGATAAAAAATGGAAAATGAATGGTTCGTAATAATAAGAAATGGAAAATGATTGGTTCAGAATAAACTGCTCAAAAAGATGGGACATTTGAAGACTATTTGAAGGAATATCGAGAGCAGAAAATGAAGGGTGAAGCCAAAAAATGGAAAAAGAATGGCTCAATAGTACAAAACTGTGAAATGAAGAGATTTTGAGAATAAAACAACTGGAAATTCACCAGTATTTTTTGGTATGGGAGTACTGTTCCCCACCCCGGAAAACAACAGCAGTCCTTGGGACACTCATCCTTCCCCCCTCAGCCCTCCAGTGGGCTGAGTTTGCCACAGAACCTAGGTTGTCAGTGTCACAAGAGGTCACTATCACTGTGCCAGTGGGCAGGCCCCTGTTGTGAAACACCGTAAAGTAGCTCAGTCTTTTTGTAATTTTCGCATTCAGTCATTTAAAGCTAAAAAAATATACTGTTAAACTGCTCTGGATTATTTTTAAGCATGGCAAAAAAGTAATTTGAAAAACAATGTTTAAACAAGCACTTCAGCAACATTCACTGATGTTTCACTTGTGTTCTGCACAGGTGCTCATGGAGTATGCTACATATTTTCTAGCTCTGTGAAACTGTTTCAACATGGCTAGTAATAAATTATTCTCTTAATGAAAAAAAGGTTCTTGCATAAATGTGTGTGTGTGTGTGTGTGTGTAGTCCATTTGAAAATGTACTAGCTAATCATTCCGTGGCCCTTAATTGTATTTACTTTAGGTTGTCTGCCAATTGCACTGCTGCTATTGTTCAGCGACTGAACAGAATAAAACTGGGATCTTTATACTGCTTCTGATTGCTATTCACTATTACAGCAGTATTTATCATTAGCATCAGCTCAGAATGATTTCTAATGTTAAACTGATTGACTGCTTTCGTACTTCTAAGGAACTCTTATTTTTGCAATCAGAAGGCCATCTGCATGCTGATGGTCTGTAAATATAGCAGTCTGCCTGGGTAAGGGTAGGGAAAGCTGAAAGGAAAGGGGAACTTGTCTAAAGACACACTAAGCCTAAGCTTGTTTCCATGTGCGACCTGGGAGCACAATAACTTAAGTGACTTGCTCAGGGTCACACAGTATGCAAATGGGGCTGATAGAATTCAAACCTAGATCTCCAGGTTTGCAGCTCAGTGCACTTAACCGCTACAATATACTGCCTTTATAAACCTTAAGAAACTGATATTATGGGCTCAATTTTCAAAGAAACCTTAAAGCGACGCAAGTTGCATTGCTCCAGGCCTGCCGCAAACTCCAGGTGTGCCAGGGATCCTGACCTCAACAGAAAAATCAGGTTCTCTACATGCAAACCTTTTTAGTTTTTTAAACAAGTCTTGCAAGGTTCTGATGTATGGGAACCACTTGAAAACACTGAACATTCTGTATGTATGCTGTACACTTTTATTTCTGTAAGGGAATGAAGCATATAAAAATGTAAATAAAAAAGGTACAGTAAATTCAATTAAAAGTACACTAAACCTAAACCAAATACAGTGAACAGTGAAAATAACCAAGCTAAATAGGTAATGTTCTTTTCATGCCATGCTTGGATATGTTTTTTGAGTTGGGGGAAGTAGAGGGGACTGCAATAAGGAGATGGGTATATTGCACTTGTTCAAGGCTCCCTGTCCTCTTGCTCCCAACCCCTCCCACCAGCTATGGTGGGAAGCTCGAGTCCCCCACCATGGCAGCATGCTCCTTGAGTTTCCCCCAGCTATGTCATCTGGTTCCTGAGAGCACCCATCCCTGGTGGCATGCTCCCCAACCTGGCCTCTAGCTTCCAACCCCTTCCCCAGCAGTAGGCTCCTGAGCCAACCACAAGCTATAGTGGCATGCACACTCCACCCCACATCAGTGGCCTATAACTCCCCCCCCTGCCCTGGCCTCAGGCTCCTAAAGTCCCCCTCATCCATGGCAGTATGCTCCCTAGCACCCACATGGGCTTCCAAAATCATCCACTCTAGACCTGGTGCTCCCCCCACCACTTGAGGCTGACTACTGATCCCCCTTAGCCATGGTTTTAGAATCCCCCCCTTAGGCCTCAAGCTCCCATACCCCTGAAATACCTCCCCACCCCAGTACATGCCTCATGCTACACCCAACCCCAAAGTAGGTAACTGGCTTTAGTAATTTTTATTTAATAAGCAGGATTTGCTAACCTGAACATAAGGTCCCCTTGAAAACAGTTATTGCCTGTGCATAACCAATCATCGCCTTTGATGTCAGTCACTATGGTACCCAGCACTGTTCCAGGATGCCTTAGAATCCCCTGACCTGCTGGCACTTGTGTTAGTTAAAAAAAAAAAAACTATTTCAAGAGATTTAAATGAAGCAGCCACTCAGCCTACAGGCCACATATTGTGGGTGTCCATGTGGCTGCTTCCAGGTTTTGATATCCACAGTATGGTGGCACATTTTACATGCTTGCGCTGGCCAGTGCATGGACACATTGAAATTCTAGTCTTTCTAGTCTAGTTCTGTGGGCAACACCTCTTCTTGAGGCATGTAAAGCACACTGCCATCTTGTGGATGATAAGACTTGTTACCTCCAGTGGGGTTAGTCCACTTCCCCCGGCCCTCTCCTAAACTTGCAGATCAGGACCAGAGAGCACACAGCTACTGGGTCTTTCCTGAAAATAGGCATTTGATTGCCTAGTGCACCAACCTGGTTAATAACAACTAAATAAAAAAATAGTTTACGGCTGTAGGGTCCAGCTGCAGGGAGAAAAGGGGAGTCCAGGTGCAGGGGGAAGATGGGGGGGGGCTGGTCCCAAACCTCTCAACTGTCACTCATTATGAGGGACTTCCCTCATCTTACCTATCAGCACTGCAGTGTCCCTCACTGGAAAAGGTGCTGCCACACAGAGAAGGTGCTGTGAGTACAAAGCTAGTCTTTGGCTATAAGGTCCAGCCACAGAGTGGCCAGATGTTGGGGGTTGGTCCCATACATCTCAACTGTCCTACATTATGAGGGACTTCCTTCATTCTACACCTCAGCATTGCTGTGCACCTCATGGAAAAGGTGCTGACACATAGAAAAGGTGCTGTGAGCACATAGCTAGTCTTCAACTGTGGTGGTCCAGATGCAGGGAGGGGTCTGGGGGTCCTGTTGCAAAATGGGGGTCCAGCTGAAGATGGGCCAGATCTGGGGCAACTGACCACAAACCTCTCAAATGTCCCTCATGGTGACCACCCCTTCATTGCACAGCAACATGGCAATTCATCCCAATTTATCTGCTCCATGAGAACTCATGCTGTACTATTTGTTCCAGTGTTAATCAGACCCCTGTACAAATCATTCCCTGACAATTCACCCTCAGCATAAATTTAATACATTAAACTCCAGGTGGGAACAAGTTTTTCAGGGAGCCAGTTGACGCTGGAACAAATAGTATGGTGCAAGTTGTCACAGAACGGATTAACTGGGATGGCTTAATTTGTCACCTCAGTGGACTCCTGCTGTAACAGATGCAAGCTCACCATTATGGCTCAAATACCCCACCTCCCAATCAAGTAACTAAATCATGGGTACTTACTGGTCCAGGTAAGGGAACTTCTGTGTAGATCTAGATTTTAGATGCTGGGTAGGGAGTACCTGTAAAACAAAGATTACACAGGAGTCACAAAGGAGCCATAGTTCTTAGGGCAAAGTACAGATAAGACAATAGTAAATGAAAGTATACTTATCTGATAAGCACAGGTCAATGTCCAGTCAGTCCTATGGAAATAAAAGGGAAAATATGTTTGATACAAAATTGTCAGTAGCGAGAGTAGAAACAGGAAAGCACAGATGTAATAGGGTACAGGAACAGGATGAGGTTAGAAATAAAGTAAGAGGTATTTTGGTTTAAAGGTTTTAGGGAGGATATTCCACCCACTTACCTAGAAGAGAACCAAAGTCAGAAGACCCAGAAGAAGACTGGAATCACAGAACCCAGAGGAGTCAACCAGAAGATAGTGTTACTGATCATCTTCTGGCCAGGAAAGCTAAAGTCACCTATTCTGTAACATCAAGGTAGAAGAGACCAACTTGTCTGGGGTTGAGTACTGGGGGATCCACTGAGCTGAGCTTGGGTACAAAGGGGGTCCAACTGAGTTGTATTTGGTTTCATGTGAGTACCCACTGGGCTGGACTTGTGTGCAGGAGGGTAACCCAGCAGGATATGCTTGGAGGCAGGAGATGACACGATGAGCTGAGACTGGTGAAAGGACGGGATCCTGTGGGCTGAACTTTGATGCAAGAAGGGACTCAGAAGGTTGGGTATGTGTATAGGAGGAGATCCAGCTGGCAGAATTTGTATACAGGATCAGACCCAGTGGGATTGGCTTTTTTGCATTGTTGTGACACATTTGCATAGTTCTGATATACTGCCTTGTTGAGATTATGGGGTAAATTCTGAAAAATGGGCACAAGCCATGTCAATGGCAGCTTGTGCCAATTGCCAGTGCACCAGGAACCCTGCGCCCAATTCACTATTGGGTAGAGTCCCAGCACTGATATCCAGCAGTTTGCAGTAAATGTGGCCACGTGGCAAAAATATGGCACACCCAAGAAGTTTGGCATGAGCTGCGGTGCAGTCAGGCAGCATCTGTGTCCTGTGATAGAGCTCTATCAGGAGGCTGCCAGGATCGTGGGGGATGGGGCAGTACATGTGGAGGGTTGGTGTTTCACAGATAGGTGACCAGAGGGGTTGCACCAGCACCCTGACGGGGCTGTAGAAGGGCCACTGCCATGTCAATGTATTGGGGAGTGCCCACATGTTAGGCACCAATGGGGGGCTGCTGTGGACACCGCACCACAAAGGGCTCCTGATATACATATTTTGTCTGTTTTTGTTTACCGGTTTAGTGCACTAGATAAGTACAATACCACTGCAACTACTGTGAAGTTGTGGGAGGCGTGCGAGACCACGGGTGGTCAATGGCACATATTCCCTCCTTCCCAGGGAGGGCTCTGGGGGTGGCGCATGGACCGTTAGACCAACCCTGGCTGGTCTGACTACCCCTAGACCATGTGCCCTCTGGGAGGGTTTCCTGAACCCCAATGCTGAGGGTATGGCAGCTTGCATTTGCCACAAGCCCTCTAGCACCCTGGTGCACCCATCAGCTTGGTGCAGTCCTGGTGTAGGGTTGGTCTGGTGCACTAGGTCTTGGGTTGGTGCAGAAGGCCTTCCTGAATTGGGAACTCTGTAAGTTTTGACACAAGGTGTCCCTTACATCATCCTCTGACAGGATTGCAAGAGATTCCCAGGATCCGTTTGAAGACATCTGGAGGACAGCATTTGTGTTTATGACTCTAACCCTGTGGAATTCTCTACCTCATCGGATATGAGATAGCCTGACCGTAGAGGGTTTTAAAACATCTTTAAAACCCCACCTTTTTAATCAGACCTTTTTGGGTTTGTAATAGGAATGGCCTTTTATTAGGTAGCTGTTTGATAAGGAGTGTGATTTTCCCACGGAAAGCTGTTTCTGGAACTTAGCTTCCGGCCCATGCCCTTTGGGTAATTCTTGCCTCAGTGCTTATGCACAAGTGTTTCTTGTCTTTTAGTTTATTTTGTTCTATTGAGTTTACATTTTATTAATATTTTAATTGTATATGGTGTTGTGAATTTATGTCTATGTGTATATGTTAGTGGATGTGTGATCTGTAAGAGCACCCCTTTGAAAAATAAAGTGATGATAATGATGATGATGATGATGAACTTCAGAGTTTCGGGGATCAGGGCCTATGACTTTAGCTTACTGAGGCATCCCAAAGAGAATAAAACTTGTGTCTGTACTTTGCCATTCTCGGCCAATATTGAATCTAATGTGGAAGCCTGCTTAATAGGTGGTGTCTGGTCTGGTGATGTCTTGTCAGCCTGACATGCACAAGGACTTGCATACCCATAGGATGGATAGGATAGGATATACTAGGCAGCAGTGCCAAGCTGCAAAATGTTTATCCATAAGTATTATATTGACACTGATTTGGACTGGGTATGGTTATTTGGCAAATGGATTGGCAATCTTATTTTTCAATGGAATGTGACGCTTGTTTTCATTAGGAAACTAAACTCAGTTTTCTTCACTATGCATCCTTAAATACAATTCTATAACCAGGTAATTTTTATCAAAGTGCCATATATGGTCCATAATTCACTGTGAATGTACCCAAATTTGGTTCTGTCAGTCAATAAATTCCTAGATAAGAAATGCAACAGCTCCAGTGTACACCTTTGAAAAGCATTATCCCAAATTCTATAGTTGAAGAAGTAGTTTGCCACATGGCTACAATAATTTTTCAAGATGGGAACATCCATGAAATCAAGGTTCAGATTCAGCTGAATGCCTCAGTTTCAGCAGCTGTTTCTCCTCTGTTGCTGCCCAGTTCTGATCAGTGCTGTCCCGCATTACTCTGCATTACACCACAAAGAACTACTGCAGCAGCTGCTGTGATGGTGACAGCAGCTTGGGTGCTCGCAGCCTGATGTTCCTGTGTTCCAGTCCCTGCTATCATGAAGTGGAAAATGATTCTAGAACTTATTTTTTACTCAGTTTCACCTGGCTGCTGAGAGAACTGAAGCAGACTTGAGCGATAATGCTGTAAATCAGTCACACAACAGCAGGGGGCCCCCCTCTCTGCCTCGGGGCCCATACAATTGCATGGGTTGCATATGCCTAACACTGCTACTGTGGAGTCATTGACTTCAGAACAATATAAATCCACTCAATTATGGCTGCAATTCAGGGCAGTTGGAACTAATTGCAACTGCCTTGGATTGTGGCTCACAATTCCAAAGGCCAACACCGGCTCTGGGAACTAATTCACAGTATCTTCATCACTGTTAGCACCTATTTTGTTTTAAGGTGTTACATTTTACCAAAAGCAGCATATTTAGTTGCACAGTGTGTGTGTGTGTTTCTTTTTATAACTTCATGGCACAGTATCAAAGGGTACAGTAGATGATGGTTGTCAGTATAAGCAGTGGGGATCTCTGTGGGGGATTAATCCCCGCTGAGATGTAGGGTGAGGATGCTACAGTGCAGCACTCACTGTGGGGCACATGCCCTGGTGATAACACTTTCCTCCACTTCATCCTTTTCTGTGTTGCTTTTTTTTTCAGCTCTACTTTTGCACTGGCTACAGGCAAGCTACTTACCCCATTTTTATCCCTCTTGCCTCTCACCAGCCTCCCCCATTCAGCTGCCCAGGTTGGAGGTTCGTACCTTGCCCTCTATTGCGGGGCTCACTAGGGAGAAACCGTGATCCATCAGAAGCCTGTTCAGAACTTATGCTTCCCATCATCATTCAGGAGAAGTTGAGGGTCATCATGAAGAGCTACTGCACAGGGTTTTTATATTGTGTTGATTTCCCCAAGGTGCAGATCTGCAATAACATCAGCATGCAGGCATGCACACTTCCATGCATGCCCCACAGATGTCGGCCACTGCTGCCTGTCTTCTGTTGTGGTCTTGGCATGGTGTACACCCAGCTTTCTCATCACTGCCCCTCCCCACCAAAGCTAGAGAACAGTTCCATGGGATGCTTATCCATCCTCCCCCTGCCAACCCTCTGTTATACAGGGCTCATTCCTGAACCTTGGTTGTCAATGTCACAAGCAGTAATGCTACCACTGCACCAGTGGGCCAACCCATCTCATGTTGCTTTTACTCATGAAATGTAAACAAATAACAGTGATGAAGGGGATATGTGAAACTGGGCGAGGGGATACCTGTGGGAGAGCGGGATATGGAGTGTGAGGGAGTGTGATACAGAGAAAAGGACAAGGACTGTGAAAGAGAGAGACTAGGGATGTAGAATGTAAAAAGGAGACAAGGAACACAGAAAATAAAAGAGAGAGCGGGCACACTGAGTGTGGCAGGGAAAACTGGACACAGAGTGTAAAAGAGGGATCCAGAGAGAGAGAGAGAGCAAGAGAAAGAGAGTGAGAGTGAGAGAGAGAAAGAGAATATGACAAGTGTGAAAGGGAGACAGAAAGGATATGGAGTGTCAAACAGAGAAGGATACAGGGGTAAAAGCAAAAAGGGCGGTGTGACCTGGGAGCACAGGTAAGTTAAGTGACTTGCTCATTGTCACACAGTATGCAAGAGGAAGCTGTGGGATTCAACCCAAGTCTGGTCTGCTGGATGTCACCAGATTTTCAGCTCAGAGCCTTAAACCACTGCACTATACAAGCTTTGCTTGCTTGTTCCGACCCCAGGCCAATATCTGGAAGCTCACCTACTGTCCACGCAGGAGTCAGGTATGAGGGGAGGATGGCTCTCTTCTTTCCAGCCCTGCAGTGTGGAAAACATTTGTGGGAGTAATGGAGAATGCGGCTGAGTCCTGATTTTGGAACTCTCAGGAGCAGTCACAGGGATGGGAGGAATGACAACCTGAATCATAAAGCTCTGCATTCTTCCAACCCCTTCCCCCATGAATTGTACAGGGCCCTGGATAGGAGGAGGAATTCCAAGGATGTTGCTTAGCAGGAGAGGCTGGTCAAGGGGCTGGTAGTGGACCTGGTCCATGAATGGTGGTTAGGCGGGTTGGGGGGTGAGTCGCAGATGCTGGGAACATTGTAGGCTGGGGGGACCCAGATTGTCGAGGTGTCTTCTTGCTGATGAGACATAAAACAGAGGTTCCTTCTGTCCATCTCTGGTCACTGTCAAGGTGAAAGTAAAAGATCATCTGGCTGTAATCAAAGAAGAGTAAGGGAGGTTCCCCAGTTTCATGGCCATCAAATGTGTCAGTGTAAGAAAATCATCATTTAACAAAAATCCTGTTTAAGAAACTTTTTATTCATAGAAATACACAGAAACCCAGCCACTTTAAAATGACATAGATTGTGGGCCTGGCAATCACAGAAAGTAAGAGGTAAAAAATGCTTGCCAAACAATAAATCATAAAACCAGATTGAGAGAAAAAATAAAACTATAAAAACTAGTACTATAGTCTAAGAACTGGATGATGTCATGAAGCTATCACAAAAGACTTTTAATCACTGACATTAAAAATGATTAAAATAGGAAAAATGTACCATGAAATAAGCTTGCTTTTCTTGACAAGAAATTGTAACTCAAGATAATTTGTCTTGATGCAAGTCTTTTTTTCTTACCAAGTAAGAAAAAAACACTAGAGATAATCTTGGGGTGAAAAAAATTAAGATTTTTAGTTAATGAAATAAGATATTTAGGCTTGTCAAGATATTTTTTTTCGCAGTGCATGTATCTGTAATTAACAAGTATGTGCATGATTATGTTCTCCCCTATGACAGTGCTTTCTACCCCCTTCCTGGAGCCCAACTGAAATGAACCTCCTGGTTTTGCTTTGTTTACCTTGTAAAACATGTTTAAAAAGTAAATAAGTAAGTGATAGTCTGTTGCAATTGATGGGGATGGGGGTTTCATTAAGGTCAATGTAGCCTTTTTAAAATGCCTCAACTGGGTGAGAGAGGTTTAGGAAGAACTGTGAAGTGGAATCAAACTGGATTCCTCTCCCCTTACTTAGGCATTCAGATTTTTAACCATCATTGAAAATTCTAATTCTGGAAAAAAGGACTGACTCTGACAAATCAAACTCTGATTCCAAATTCCACACATCCTTAGTATATATTTATATGCTTGAAAATGTTTTACCAGGTAACCATAGGATACAGCATAGTATAAAGGCAGTCTCATTTACAGAACATATATCAAGTGAGGGAATGGGGGGAACCAGGAGAGGGAAGAAGTACTGAACTCAAAATAGATACAAAAATATGATGTATCAAGGCAATGTACAGTGCTAGTTATTACAGTAAGCACTGAATTCACAGCATTGGTAGTGGTTGATTGCAGCTGTGGGTGCAGACAGTGAGGCTAGAGGCTCAGCAAACAATAGTGGTTCCCAAAATACTACTTTATTTATCACTAAAACAACCAAAACAAAACAATGGACCCTATGCACAAAGCGAGCAGGGATACACAGAAAAGTCGCATACCCTGACTGTGACCCTGTGCCCTGCAGACAGATGAACCAATACTGGCATTCATCAATGCTGGCCACCTGTCTGTGGCTCCTCCCCCCATGGAGCACAGGACTCCGCAGGGTGGCCAGGGGAGGAGTCATCGTCCTGGGCAGGCATCCAATGGGATGCCCCCCTCGGACCCACTGTGAATCCCACACCTAGGGTGGTGCAGGTCCAGGGCTGTGCAAGCCTATTGCAGACACCCGGATCCATGCAGCACCCTCCATTCCAAGTGCTGGCAAAAAGAACATTTCCGGGTGCTCACCCGTCCAGCTGCCCCTGCTACCCCTGCCACCTCCTGCTGTCCAGTGGTCAGGGACATCACTGTGTGCCCTGTCCCAGTCCCCCTGGTAACTTCAGACCTGTACCTGAGGGGGCGCACAGTAGGTTATGGCAGGGTCTTTCTGGCATACCCTATGCCACCCTCGGCAACCGTGTTGCCAGCACTACATGGGTTAGTGAATACCGCATAGTGCTGGAATGCCCCCGGAATGCCACCAGGGTGGAGCTGTCCAAAGACATGGGGGATTGGGTGTGGTGGGTCTGTGCACCCCTCTTCACGCATGCTGAGTGGGGGCACAGTGGGTGTGGAGTGTCTACGCACCCCAGATACGCACGCGTAGCCACTCTGCACCAATAGTGTATAGGGCCAAAAAAGTATAAATGCAAAGTCTATAATGCAGATGAAACTTTGTTTAGAATGGCAGGAACCTCAACAATGCTAGGGAGAAGCAGCATCAGAGACCAACAGAACTCCTACACTGTCAGTGGATAATGAAAATATACTCACTGCTCACATTCTGACTCAGCTCTGTATTTTTACATCTAATATGTCAGTGGGCTTGTTACTCTACATTCAAATTTTCCCCCTCAGGTTTATATTTATAATACCTGTATGCACTATATTTACACTGGACACAGTGACAAAATATGACAATAAAGAAAACATATAACAAAAGACAAGTTATTGCATTCTAGTAACTCTTCTATGTAGTATAAGGAATTAGACATGCTCTAACTGATAGTCCTGCCTTAACCCTGTCCTAATGACCTCACTCCTTCTGATCCAGCAGGGTATAGTTAGGATCCAGTAAGGGCAGGCCAACCCTTATACTGACAGAGGGGAGCCTCATACAGGCTTGAGTTCAGTATTCAGGAATCATCAATCACAGTCTCTTTCCTGGAACTCAGGTAAAGCTAATATACTGTATCTAATATTCAGCTCTTTCAAACTAAATGCATACTTAATAGCTCTGTTTTAGCTTAAACACTGCCAGGGAGTCAGAAAAAATATTCACTCTGGGGTGTTTAAAATGTGCTAGTTAGTCCTGCAGTGAAAAAAAGACACTTTAACAAAAAACTGTTTTTTAATGAAGTATATTGCTGAGCAACACAGGGAGAAATGGGAAAACTCATTCATGCAGGTGGCTTGTAGAGCACAGGAGAAACTGAATGCAAATCCTCAAAGAAAAAGATAGAAATGATAGCTTGTTTACAAACATACAGTAGCAGCCACAGGCACTGCCAGCTATTTCCTGAAATTTCTGTGATATTTCCAGAAATATCTCCTGCTTTCTGCATTTCCGCAGTAGGGGCAGCATAGATAAACTCTTCAGAAATTTCGTGAAATATCTGGAAATAGCTGGCAATGTCTGTGGCTACCACTGTAAGCAGCAGAATGCAAATGGAGGAGTGCTTGTAAAAGGGGCACAAGTGCTGCCTTGCACCAGCTGCTGACAAAGTACAAAGATTTTAGAAGTAGGAGCTGCCTATCAGGGCTCAATATTTTAGAAATATGCATCTTGTTTGTTACCATGTCTCAATATTACTTCTGTATTTTGCCATAGCCCTGCAATGAAAGAAATGATAGAAAAGGGAAATGGTTGGTTTGGAGAAAACTTTGGGGTTCAACTAATTGGCCAGACAGTACTCTGGATTTTTACTCAGCCAGGTAGAACAGCTATTCCACTGAAACTTATCAGAATCAACAACCTGAGGAGTCTTTCTTTATTTTTATTAGGTTAATGTTTCTGACTGCGTTACCAGGGACCTGCCCCAATGTATCACCTTGCCAATCCCATACCCCACATAGGATTCCCTTTGGCAGTCAGTCTCATTATATTCTCAGACATACCAGGCTTTGTTAGCAGCTTCTTCTCAGTTCTTTTGCAGTTAGCTGAAGGATACTATGACTGATGCACTCCTGACCAGTTACGTCTCCTTTCAGAATGCTCCTTAAACCCAACAAGGTGTCCCACATTTCACCCTATAAGAGATTAACAGAGAAAACAAAGGCAAGGGAAACTGTTTCAGAGAAAGAATACCTAGAAGGAGGAAGAACAAAATGCCTGATGGGGGTCTGCACATACCCATTATTCCATCCTTTCTTTCACATTTTAGCAGCAGCTTACTTAAAGTAGAAGGCAAATGCATCAAACCCTCACATTCCTTCACCTTGAGAGGGAACCATCCATTGGGTTTCCAAAATCCATACCCCTGCACAGTGGTTGGTTTGCTCACCCTCACCAGAGACCCCACTCTAGGACCCAAATAATGGAGTTAGTTTCCACTATCAAACTCCATTATACTGCTAAATGCACTCCATACCAGATCAATTCCTGGGGGGCTACATTTCTGTTAAATAGTATACCCTGACCAAAAAACATTTGTAATTTCTGCAGTATTCTTTTATAGCATTTACCACCTTAAATCCTTACAGCTGCTCCACCTTTTTTCCAATACCAGCACCATATTGAGATACAAAAATTGCATTCTTATGTTGGGCTCCTGATTTGTGGACCACATGGAAGAAATATGGCTGCAGAGCTAAATACCATCTTATCATTCTGGCATTGTTGTCTTTCATTTCTGCCAGACACTTTGGAGAGTTGCAGTCTGTAACCAAAGTAATCTCAGCTCCAACCCGGTAAAACCTCAAACACTCTATAGCCCACTTTGAAATGAGACACTCTTTTTCGATAGTAGAGTGTCTTTTTTCACAGTCAGACAGCGTTCAGGAAATAAAGAGTATGGGCTGCTCACCATCAGTGCCTTCCTTGTTTAACACTGCACCAATCCATACTTCAGATGCATCTGTCCAAACTATAAAATCTGAGCTCTTCAATGCTAGTGCCGAGCATAGCTTAACCTTAATTTTAACAAAGGCATCTCACATTTTTTGATCCATCTAATTCTGCTTGGTGGCTGCTTCCTTATTCATTTTGTCAAAGAGGCAGCCAGTTAGGAAACGTCCTGAAAATGATATTACCCCACCAAACCAAGAAACAACTTTACTTGTTTCTTAGTGGTGGGTAGTAGACAGTTAGCAACAACCTCTCTCAGATATTTTGGGCTTGACTTCCTCTTTCCCTAAATCAAATCCCAGATATCATGTGCTGGTCATCCCCAGCCCACCCATTCTAGGATTAATGGATAACCAAGCAGCAGCTTTGGCCTCCGTAACAACCTGGACATCTTGGAGATGGCTTTGAAAATCTCTGCTGAAGATCACCACATTGTCTAGGTATGCCACACTGTACTGCATATGAGGGTAAGGATGGTATTTATAAGCCTATGAAAGGTCACTGCAGTACCATAAAGCCTTAATGGCATGATCTGGAAATGAAAAAACCTGAAGGGGGTAGCAAAGGCAGTTTTCTGTCTAACTGACAACTTCAGGTGGATCTGCCAATATCTCTCAGTAAGATCTAATGTGATATACTTTGTTCCCCCCTGCTGATTCATTAGGTCATCCTCATCGGGCATGGGGTACCCATCAAACTTTGAAATCCCATTAACCTTTCTGAGATCAATACAAACTCTCAGGCTTCTCTGCTTTTTGGGCACCACTACCATTGAAGAACACCAGGAGATAGCTGAAAGTGATTTCTAGATCCAGCGTGTTATCAATTTCAGCCTTAATGCCTGCTTTCATTTTTTCAGGCACCCTATATGGTTTTTGACATATAAGGACAGCTGTCCCTGTATATGTGCAGTGTTCTACCTAAATAACCATCCATGGGACAGAAGTAAATACTGGTAACAGATCAGCAATACAATTCCACATTTCATTTTTTCTGTTTTTCAGATAACTGGGGATTTAGTTTTAGTTCTGGGGACTCTGTCTCACTCTTTTCCAGTCTCTGGTAGGCTTCTTCCATACCATTCTCTGGACCCTTAGGTAGCCAAGCAGCTGAAGTCAGATTTTATAGCACTTTTGCTAACCCAGGCCTTCAGTAAGTTGATGTGATATACACGGGCTCTAGTCGTTTGTCCACGGATGTCGATCTCGTATCTGACTGGGACAGTCTGCCTAACCATGGGGAATGGTCCTTGCCACTTTGATAAAAGCTTGTTTTCTTGAGAATGCAATAACAAAAGGACATTGTTTCCTGGCTGAAAAGACTTGCTCCTACTCCCATATCATAGCATCTGTTTTGAATTCCCTTTTGTTTAACCTCAGCATCATGTGACACTTGTACATATTTACTGAGTTTATCCCTGAGTTTAGTCAGGTACTCAACCTGAGGAACATCAGTTGAAATCCTACTTTCCCATTTTTATTTGGTCACATGTAGAGGGCCCCGGGGATTTTGACAGAGGTTCAAAATGTGACAACCCAGTATCACTTGTGGTGCTTCCTGGTACACGAACATTAAATAGGGCAGAAATCTGTCGTAGTCTCTCCCCTACTCAGAAATAATCTTTCTTAACATGCATCTCATTGCTTTAGTAACTCTTTTCACCAACTGATTTGTCTGGGGGTGTTACAGAGGGACTTTAACTACAGTGATCCCCAAAGATCTTATACAATTTCTACAGCATTTGTGAATTTAAATTAATCCCTTGTTCGGTTAGTATGGTGGTGGGGATACCAGCTTGACTAAATACCCTGGCCAAGTCTTCTGAAACTTTTTTACAGTAACATTGGAAATCAAAATGGCCTTGGGGCACTTCATGGAATAATCTACTAGGTAAAGATGAAGTGATTCCCCTTCCTACTGGGCTATAATGGGCCTACAATATCCATGGCCACCTGGGTGAATAGTACTGTAATCATGGGAATGGTTATCAAGGGCACTTTGTCTTAATGGGTAATTGGAGCTACTTTCTGGCAGGCTTCACAGACCTTACAGTAATCTGACACTCATTGGTAAATGCCAGACCAGAAAAATCTAAAGAGGAGCCTGCTCAGGGGTTTCCCTTGTCCCATATGCCCTGTAAATGGACTATCATGTGCCAAGTATAATTGGTTAGGATGTTACTTTTGGGGGACCACCAATTGCTCACAGTTCCCATCACTTTTAGGGTTCTTAAGACTATAAAATAAGCAATTTCTAACTGTATAGTATGACTCCCCCTTCAACAAAACCCTCTTGATAAAAACAAATGTTTTAAAGTCCTATCAGTCCATTGTTCTTGCCCAAAAGCACCAAAGTCCCAGTTAATGTCCAGATCTTTCCCACCTTCCCACAATGTTCTTCTCATCGCTTTTTCTCTTCTTACTTCTCCTCCGGTCTTTTTTTGTTTTGTTTTAATCCTTGTTGATTTGCCAAAAGCATCAGAGTCCTCAATGGGAAATAACATTCCCAAGTCCTGCTTCTTTTCTGCAACTTCCTGAGCTTTCTTTGTTTGGGCCCAAGTAGAAACAAGGACTGGATCAGTCCTTAAATTTAGCAATAGTTTTTTTAAATCCAGGGATGTCATAACTGATAACTAGGGGAAATGTAGGGTAGATACCAGTTCTGCTGTAGTTGAGTAAGTTTATCCCTTTACTTGTCACTGTATTTGGGCAGTGGGATAGTGTCTCACATCTCCATGCACACATATAACCTGTCTCTCCATCTGCAAAGATGTTAGCAGGGAGTAGATCAGATCTACCAAGTGTTTGCCTATGACCAGAGTCCAAGAGACCTTGCACCAGTTTCCCTTCAATGGTAACAGACTGCAAAATTTTCCCCCAGTTACCTAATGCCAGGTTATATTTAAGATTTTTACTCTTGGGGCACTGCTACTTGATATGTCCTTTCTCCCCATGGTTATAGCAAATTACATCAGTTCTGGACCCTGGCTATGTACAGTAGTTCTCCCCTCCTGTCTGTCAGATATATTCCAAGGAGTAAACCAGGTAGATCTTAAGCTTGGTGCCTCTCTGCTGGCTCCTGGGTTCTGTTCTGTGTGCTAGCCAGTAGTCTTCCACAAGTTGGACAGCTCTCTCACCATCAGTGGGATCAGTAGTAGGGGAGAGGAGGTTATACTGCCCTTGTACAGGTCACTGGTAAGGCCGCATCTAAAGTATGGAATTCGGTACCGGTGCCCACACCTCTGAAAGGACAATAACCTGCTGGAGAAGGTCCAGAGGAGGGCTACAAAGATGATAGCCAGTCAGCAGGGTAAGACATATGAGGGGAGGTTGAGGGCACAGAACATGTACTCCCTGGAAGACAGGAGAGAGAGAGAGAGAGAGGGGACATGATTGGGACCTTCAAGTACTTGAAAGAGATAAATAAGGTTGATAAGGAGAGTCTCTTTAAAGAGTGGCAACCATAACATGAAGAGACACAGTCTTAAACTGGAGGGTGGGAGGTTTAGGGGGAGGTCAGGAAGCACTTCTTCACAGAGGTGGACACTTGGAATGCACTGCCAGAAGAGGTAATCTCATTAAAGAAAGTGGGCAGCTTTAAGAGAGGCTGGGGCAGGCATAGGGGGAGGGTAAGAGTCATGAGTAGGGAAGATGGGAGGAGTGGGAAGGGAAGGCAGGGACATTTGCTCAAGCTTATGGACCCTGCAATATGAGCAGACTTGATAGACAAAATGGCCTTCTTCTGCTGGCTTCTTTGTATGTTTGTATCAGCTTGTTAATGCTCCCTGACCAAGACTTGCTCATCTTCAAGGAGGATGTTGATAAACTTTTCCAAGACAATCACATCTGTCACCTGTTGTGTTTTTTTTTTATTCTCTGGTTGCAATCATTTGTAATATAAATCTTTCAGTTGGGCGAATGACTCTCAGGGTAAGACTTCAGGCTTGATCCTGGAACTTCTGAATTGTTGCTGATAGGTCTCCCCACAAATATTATATCTGGCCAGGATAGCTGTCTACCTGGTTGTAGTCCCTTGTGAGTTGGGAGTCCATATGGCTATAGGTGAATTGGGCCTTACCAGTTAAGTAGAGGGTTAAATGGACCACCCACTATTGATATGGCCACGTATAGGCTTCTGCTACTCTCCTGAAGCAGGTTAAATAGGCCTCATTGTCATTATCCTGCACCAACGTTGTAATTTTCACATCTCAGAGCACCATGGTTTCTGTATCCACAGTATAGGGATAGGGACTAGAGACAGTTCTTCCTTGGAGGGTCTGGAATATCTCTCTCCACTTTTCATCAATCTTATTCAGCTCTTTTTCTCTTCCTTTCTAGGCCTTGAGTTGCTGTGCAGATATCTATTCAACAAAATCTGTTAAGTCTTAAGGGGTTTCTACATCTCTCTCTCTTTCTCTGATCGTGGTTCTATCATAGCATCCTCTAGCTGTTTTGTTGGGAAGGTCTTGTGTTTAACATCAGGATTACTCTACTCTGTCTCTGACATGGCTTAGGTCAGGACATGCCTTGGTATATATAGCCACCTCCTTCCTTGGTCCTGCTCAGATCTAGGCATGCAATGAGCTCTTCCTCTTGTCTGCATACTTTATTAGCCCCTATTCCACTAATCCTACTGCTAACACCACATGTGAGGAGATGTTGGTGCAGACAGTGAGGTTAGAGACTCAGAAGACAACAGTGGTTCCCAAAAGGTTTCCAAAATACTACTTGATTTATTACCAAAACAAACAAACAAAACAAAACAATACAGTATACACAAACCTAAATACAATATCTATAAGAGGGAAAGGAAAAAGGGGAAAGGGGAAAAGGAAAGGGAAAGAGAAAGGGGAAATTGTTTAGCCAGCAAGGGCACAGTAAGCCAGATTTTGTTTTCAGGTGTGACCTGGGAGCACATGGAAGTTAAGTGATTTGCTCAGGGTCACACAGTATGTAAGTGGGGGCTGATAGAATTCAGACCCAGGCTTCCAGGTTTGCAGTTCAATGCACTTAATCACTACACTATAATGCCTTCTTTCTGAAATGCAGACAGAACTTTTCTTAGAGTGACAGGAACCACCACAATGCTAGGTAGAAGCAGCAGCAGGGACAAACAGAGCTCATACACTGCCAGAGGCTCATGAAATCATGCTCAATGCTTATAGTCTGATTAGCTCTGTCTGCATTTATACACCTTGCATACACCTGATAGGCCAGAGGGCCCATCATTCTACATTCATGTTTTCCCTCCACTTTTTTCTTAACATTTACTAATATTTACACTGGATGTAGACACAGAACATTAGATAAAAAAGAGAAAATATAACAAAACACAAATATTGAATTGTAGTAACTCTACTATGAAGTGTAAGGAAATAAAAATGCTCTAATTTATAGTTCTGCCTTGATCCCACCCCCAATAACCTCACTCCTTCTGGTCCAAGAGGGTATAATTAAGATCCAGTTAGGGCCTACCTACCCCTATACTGAAACAGAGGGGGACCACATACAGTACAGGCTCAAGTTCAGCATTCAGGAGTTATCAATCCTAATCCCTTTCATGGAACTCAGGTGAAGTTTTTTTTTAATTTATTTAACATATAGCTCTGCCAAATTAACATAATACTTGATAGCTCTGTCTTAGCTTAAACACTATCAACTATGAGGAAGTCAGAAAAATATTCTCTCAGTGGAGTTTAAACTTTGCTAGTTAGCCCTGCAGTGAAAAATACATTTACAAAAACATCTTTTTTTAAATGTGTTGCTGATGAATACAGGGAAAGATGGGACAACTTAGGCAGATAGGAAGCTTGAAGATCATAGGAAAAACAGTTTGCAATCCTCAAAGGAACAAGAAAAATTAGAAAGAGCAGTTTGTTCAAAAAAATAAGCAGCAGAATACAAATGGATGAGTGTTTTTAAAGGGATATAAATGCTGCCTTGCATCAGCTGCTAAAAAAGTACGACGATTTTGACAGGACAAGCAGGCTATCAGGGCTCAAAGTTTTAGAGACATGCATCTTGTTTGCCAGCATCTCTGTATTACTTGTTTTTTTGCCATAGCCTTGCAGTGAAAGACTGAGGAATAGGTTAGAAACATAGAAACATAGAAACATAGACTTTGACGGCAGATAAGGACCGCTAGGCCCATCTAGTCTGCCCATTTCCCTAACTACAGGATAGGCTGCAGATCCTAGTTAACCAACAGCCTGTATCTTCCTGCACCCCACAAGAATTGCCTTATTTCTGTCCCATGCATTCTTGAATTCTCCCACAGTTTTAGACCCCACAACTTCCTCAGGAAGGCTGTTCCATGCATCCACTACCCTCTCTGTGAAATAATACTCTCTCACATTGCCCTGAACCGCCCTCCTTCTATCTTTTAAATTGTGTCCCTTTGTTCTTGCAAGTCTCTTTTCTGAAAGATGCTACCCTCTTGACTTTGTTGATTCCTTGAGGTCTTGGAAAGTTTCTATCATGTCCCTCTCCTTCTTTCCTCAAGCGTATACATATTAAGCTCTTTTAGTCTCTCCTCATACGGCTTCTCTTGCAGACCCTGCACCATTTTAGTTGCCCTCCTCTGGACTGCCTCTATCCTGTCTATGTCCTTGCAGAGATGGGGTCTCCAGAACTGAACACAGTATTCCAGATGGGGTCTCACCAGCTGTCTGTACAGAGGGATAACAACTTCCTGTTTTCTGCTGCTGATGCCTCTTCCTATACATCCCAGTATACCCCGGCCCTCCCTACTGCCTTCTCACATTGCTTGCTAACCTTAAGGTCATCTGATATGATTACCCCCAGGTCCCTTTCCTGTTTTGTTGTTGTTACTACCTCTCCACCCATTGTGTATTTTTCCCCTGGGTTCTTGTTTCCCAGGTGCATTATTTTGCACTTTTTGCATTGAATCCTAGCTGCCATACTTCTGACCATTCCTCCAACCTTGCCAAGTCCCTTTTCATCCTTTCCACGCCTCCTTGTGTATCAACCCTGTTGCAGATCTTTGTGTCATCTGCAAAAAGGCATACTTTTCCTTCCAGTCCCTCTGCAATGTCACTGATGAAGACATTAAAAAGGACTGGACCCAATACTGAACCCTGCGGTACCCCACTAGAAACCGCCTCTTTCTTCAGAGTGGACCCATTTTACAATTACCTTCTGTGTCCTGTCCAGCCAATGTTTTACTCAGGCTACCACCCTGGGACCCACTCCCAGGCTGGTTAATTTGACTAATAATCTTTTGTGTGGGACTGTGTCAAATGCCTTGCTAAAGTCTAGGTAGGCCATGTCCACAGCCCCTCCCTGGTCTACTACTTTGGTCACCCAGTCAAAGAAATCTATTAGATTGCTCTGACATGACCTTCCCTGCGTGAACCCATGCTGCCTTGGATCCTGTGCTCCACTGACCTCTAGGTACTCAACTATTCTTTCCTTCAGAAGTGACTCCATCATTTTCCTACCACAGAGGTCAGACTGACAGGTCTATAGTTTCCTGCCTCTGTCTTGGTCCCACTTTTGTGAAGGAATCACATCCGCCTTCCTCCAGTCCTCGGGTACCACACCATCCTCCCGTGATTTATTAAATAGAGTAGCCAGTGGTTTCACTAGTTCCTTCCTTAATTTTTTAGAATTCTGGGGTGAATTCCATCAGGACCCATTGCTTTGTCCACCTTCAGTTTTAGGAGTTCTGCAGAACCCTTTCTTCTGTGAAAGGACTGGGATCAATTCCTATCAAGAGTGCTTCTGTTAATTGGATTAGGCACTTCCCTCTCTTTAGGAATACTGAGCAGAAATATTCATTCAGTATTCCTGCTTTTTCACTGTCTCCTCTGCCCACCCACCGCTCATTCTATTCAGCCTCACTATCCCTCCTTGTCTTTCTAGCTGATGTACCTATAAAAGGTTTATCCCCTTCTTAACTGAGTTGGCTATCTTTTCCTCAGTTTGGGCCTTTGCTATTCTGACTTCCCTCCTGCTTCTTTCTGCCTTAACTGGTACAGCTCTCTGTCCTGCTCCTTCTGTGTTTCCTTATACTTCGGAATGCTATCTTTTCTTCCTGACTTTCACAGCCACCTCTCTTGAGAACCATAGTGGCTTTTCTTTTGTCTTGATTTGTTTATTTGCTTCACACAAAGGCTTGTTGCCTCTGTGATGGCAGTTTTGATAATTCCCCATTGTTGCTCCACACCTCCTTCTAGCCTGTTTGCTAGTGCTTTTCTGAGGCACTCTGCCATCTTGCCAAAGTCAGCCCTCCTAAGTCAATACCTCGCTTTTGTATGGCTTGACTCTGTAGCTGAGTTTAACGTGAACCACACTGTTTGATGGTCACTTGTCCCCAGATGACAACCCACTTCTAGATCTGAGATCCTCTCACTGCCCCCGTTTGAGAGCACGAGGTCTAAGATTGCTCCCTCACGAGCGGGTTCCGAAACTAGCTGTCTAATGCCTGCCACTTGTAGGGCATCAATAATGGCCCTGCTCTTGGATGTGGCTGCAGTAAATGTGCTCCAGTTAACATCTGGCATATTCAGGTCTCCCATCAACAGTATCTCCCCTTTCTCTGCCATTCTAAGAATGCCTTCCATCTTATCCTTGTCCATTCCTTCCCCCTGACATGGGGGTCTGTACACAACCCCTGTGTGGATTGTGGTGCCCTTTCCAGTCTCCAAGGTGACCCACAGTGCCTCCTCTCCTCTCCTCCCTGTTTACTCTTTTGTTCAGTTGCTTTTATCCCTTCCTTTACATAGAGCTACTCCTCCCCTCTTCTCCCTGCCTGTCTCTCCTGTAGGTTATGTACCCTGGTATGTTAACATCCCAGTCATGGTTTTCTGTGTACCATGTTTCTGTGACTGCCATTATCCAGGCATCCCTCTTCCATTAAGGCCACCAGCTCAGGGAGCTTGTTGCCCAGACTACGGGCATTGGTACTCATTACCCTCCATTTCCTGATGGCCTTACCACCTTTTGCCCCATCCCTGACCTTCTTGCCTTTGTCACTTTTTCCATTTACCCCAGCTCTTCTCCCTGTCGACACCTCCATGTTGGTGTTTGCCACACTTACTACCGTGATTGTTTGGGGGGGCTAGGATTATCCTGCTCCTTTCCAGTGCCTCCCCCCTTGGCTAGTTTAAAAGCTTGCCAATGAAGCATTTAAACCTATCACCTAGGATCCTGGTTCCCCTCCCGGACAGATGCAGCCCATCATGCCAGTATAGGCTTGCATCACTCCAGGTGGACCCCCAGTCCCCAATGAAGCCAAATCCCTGAGCTCCACACCAGTTTTTCAACCACTGATTGAATCCCATGGTACTGAACACCCTAGCCTCTCCTATGCCATAGATGGGTAGCACCTCCGAGAAGGTTACCGTGCATGCTACTTGACTAAAGGCCCTCCCCAATTCCACAAACTCTTCCTGCACTCTCTAATCCCTTTCTTAGCCAGGTCATTTGTCTCGGGTGGACAATGACATCCAGCTCCCTCCCTGTGCAGCTGCTCTGGCAATCCTGAGGATTCGCCTCCTGTCCCTCAAGCCATGGTGCCAGGCAGGCACCTTACCTCCCTCTCCCTTCCTTGCCCAGTTCTACCTTCCTACAATGGAGTCCCCACCAGGAGTTGTTTCCTTCCCCCCGGGGTCCCTGCCACCTCCTGTGGGTCTCCTTTGTGGAGGTTCCAGCATCCTCCTTGGTCTCCACTGTGGTGCCTCCATAGAGGAACCACACTTTGCCAGAATGGCATAGGAATTGTGGAGAGGTACAACTGGAGGGATGCGCCCCGTTCCACCACCCTCACCCTCCCTGAGCCCACTGTGGTCCAACTGCTCCTCTTTCTTGGCAACCTCTGAGGCAACGGCAGTGGCACTGGTGGTCCCTGGATGGAAGAGGAGGTCCCACAAATCCTGGCCAACTCAGCCTGGAGATGAGCAACCTCTTTCCTCAGCCCAGAGAGGTGCCTGCAGATGGGACAACACCGCATCCTCCAGAACATCTCCCGGAAGACTGCTGCTCCACAGCCACTGCACTGCACCACTCCAATCATGTCTTATTTCTGGCCCCTTAACTGTTTCCAATCCTTACTCTTTCCTCTGTTTTTTTTTTCTCTCTCCTTACTTTCTGCCTGTGTGCCTTTAAGCTCCTGATTGTCCTGTTCTGAGACAAGAATATTCTATATTTCTCAGTAGACCACTTACTTGTTCAGAGGCAGACCTCCAGCAGCTAGATGGTGCCGGAGAGCTACTCTTGCCCTTCTAGGATGGTGGGTCCTTGGTGGTTCTGTGATCACTCACTTCCTGCCCCTAACAGGAAGTTCCTGTTGTCAGTCAAATCCTGTGCCTATAAAAATAGAACTAGCTTTGGGTGAAGGGGAGGAAAGGAGGGCAATATAGTCCCAGCAGAGAAGTTCAGTCACACAGCAGTCTTTCTCCTGGTGTCTTCTGCCAAGCTATTAGCAGAATCTTTCTTAGGCAGTCTTTAAATGTAGCTTCCTTCTAGCTAAGCCACTCCCCCTTACACCAGATCTTTCTACAAGTAATTTAAACCTCACAGCAGTTAAGTCTTTTCAGTCACCTGAGATTTACACCTAGATGACTTTTCAGTTACCCATTCAGTTCAGTTAACCCAAACACACACTTTTTTTTTTGTATGTTAGTTTTTTAACCCTAAATTAAAGGTCCAAATACAAAAGTTCTTCTACTTTAGTCCCAGCAGAGAAGTTCAGTCACACAGCAGTCCTTCTCCTGGTGTCTTCTGCCATTAGGGTGGAAATAACTTTGGGTCTCACCTAATGGGCAAGACAACACTCTTGATTTTTACCAAGCCAGGTAAAACAGCTATTCCTCTGCAGCTTATTAGAAACAACAACTTAAGGAGTCTTTCCTTAGCTTTGTTAAATTAATGTCTCTGACAGCATCACCAGGGATCCACCCCAGTGTTTCTACTTGCCATGCCTATACCCTATGCACAGGCTTCCCTTTGGCAGTAATTCTAAGTATAGTCTAAGTTGTATGAGGATTCGTTAACAGCTTCTTTCTCCTCTCTGTTCCTCTGAAGTTACCTGAAGAAGACAATAATTGATATACTCCTGCACCAGTTACGTCTCCTCTTGGAGTGCTCCTTAAACCCAACAAGGTGTCCTACATTCCAATCTAGAAGAGAGTAACAGAGAAAACAAATGCAAGGGAAGCAGTTTTAGAGAAAGAATAGTTATGTAAGCCCCCCCGCCCCATGTCTAGGGGTATCAGGTGGTGCAAAAAGGGAGGGGGCACTGTACAGCCAAGAAACCCAATCTAGAAAACAAAGATGCTCATTACCTGGTTCTTGATTGTTGTGAGATTGCTTCCCATCACTGGGGAGCAGGCACATTACTTTATCACTGAGGAAAATGCTGCAGGGGCAACAATTGTTAAAGGCACATACCATGAAACAGTTCTTATCAAGTAAAACCAGTGTCTACTCCAGAATCAAAATTGCAAAACTGATTTAATATAAAGATTAATTTGGTAAACTACACCATGGAGCACCATTCTTACAGGTACAGGACCTGACCAGAAATCTGCATGCAATTTCTTTTTCCAACAGACTGGTGTGAATCTATGCAGTAATCCCTTTGACCTGAACCACCACACAGCCATTGCAGGTCTTCAAGGAAAGAGGACCAGGGTGGCAAGGGGACAACTCCAGCCCCCGCCATAGCCCTATGGACAAATTGGCAAGCCAAACCCCTCAACTTCCTCCTTCCTTTCTTCCCCTATGACACCAAAGCCCCCTTCTTATACCACTAGGTCTGGGGCCCCCTGCTGGCTGCAAGGCAGTCCCAATACCCCAAACCTACTAGCACCAAAGATCCCCTACCTAACTGCAGGAATTTAACTAGTAAGCTCCCAAAGGAGTGCTTACAGTTAGAAGGAAGAAGAAAAATGCCTGAGGGAGGGGGCTGTGCATACCCATTATTCCAGTCTTCTTTTAATATTTTTGCTGCAGCTTACCTACTTAAAAGAACACACAAACAGGTACAGTGTGCAAGAACTCCACAAACTCAGTGCAAGGTATGTGTTGCTAGTGCATTTAATAAGTGAGAGCCAAGGGCAGATTTGCAATCACATCCAAATTCCCCGGCACTTCGAATCAAACAAATTCTTTTTCTGGAGGGCCCTTGGCTCTCATTTATTAAACAGCACTAGCAACACACATTTTGCACCAAGTTTGTGGAGTTCTTCCAGTGATTTGCGCACTGTACATGTTTGTCTGTTGTGCCTGAGACTTCTGTTTGTGTGCTGCATTCACTTGGATCTTTTCTGGTAGCACCATCTGGACCTAAAAAGAGAGGGCCAAAACATCATGCCCTCACAATACACTATACATGAATGCAGAGCAAGCTTCAATTTCAAATACGTGACATCATCACAGTTAGTAGGGCTTCGCATAATGTGAAATTCCACAGACAGAATTGCTGCAGAATGGCAATTCCGCTTCTGAAATGCATTGTGGAATTTCTTTTTAAATTCTGCAGAATTTTAAAATGCATTTAATATGTAAACTGCAGAATAATTTTCTAAGCATCATGTAAACCACAGAATAATTTTCAGTGGATTGTGGAAAAAAAATCTGTGGTTTAAGTGAACTGTGGGTTATTATTTCACTAAACATTTTGCATGGTGAATGTCAAAACTCTGCAAAGGATGGAAGCAGTGGAATTTTCAAAAATTCCATGGAATTTTGTTCTGTTGAAAATTCAATATTTCACACAGCCCTAGCAGTTAGGTAGGTTACACAAAAGTGACATAAAGGGCTTCTTCAAACTTTATTTTATGACAAGGATTAAGGGGGAGCAGGTTATGTCTTAAGGAAAAGTGTTCCAAACTTTGGCAAAGGAGAAGATGACTTTAGCTGCCCAGATTATTCCTTTATTGAGGGGAATATGCAGCCTTTTATCAATTTCAAAGTGCAACTGGTAGACAGGGTTTAAGAACAAAGAAAAAAGAAAATAGGCTACTAATGCAGTGTGAGAGTTTATTCACCCAGATCTGGCATAAATAAAGGCAGCATGGCAAGCTCACCGATACTCCAATTTTGACCAACCCAGAGTAGCATACATTTGCATTGATGGTTTCGGGGTGCACAATTAAGGGCAAACCTGCATGAAGAACTGAATAGACGGTTCAGTTTGAAGAGAGACTATTTGGGGGGCAGCTACTTACACTACAGCACCATAGTCCAGCATAGGAAAGATCATTTGTTCAACTACTCTTTTATGGATTTACAGTGAAATACTACTCTGTAAACTACATAGTGCACCTAACCTAGCAATGCACTGAGATAATATGGAATGTAAACAGTATGAGGAGAGAAGTACAAATCTAGATCAAGAATTGTGTCAAGGTATTTGAACTAAGGTTATCTAAGCACACCTTATCCAGGAAGAGAATACAAAGGGATTGGAACTGTTTGGCCAGTGTCTAGTACCAAAAAAACATACATGCGGTATTCATTTAGTTTTAAAATTAGCCAATGTTCATATGATTCTGAATGTGTGTTTAATCAAAATATTTTTCTGTTTACTGTACCCCGACCTTTTCAAAACAAATTATACAGTGTTAATAAGCAATCAATAATACCCACCAAGGTGGGTGGTATTGGGCAATACCTGATTTCCAAGGGGCATAATGAGGTCCAGCATTGCAAGTGGAGGCCCTTATAACCCCTGGAAGGTCTGGTATTGCCCATACCATCCACCCTGGAGGGTACTAATGCGCTTAGAAAATGGGGTACCCAAGAAAATAATTGACAGGACAAAGGTTTTTGTTTTTATAAAACAAGAAACAGTAATTTTATTAACATTTTTTAACATGTAGAAAAAGTAGTTCATTCAACTATCAAACTTTTTTTAACATTTAAAATTTTCTAAACTGGGGTGTGGTTAAAATAACAAAGCAGCTATTTATTGTATGAAATGAAGTTGATTGGTGAGTTAAAATGCAGCCTTGTGGAGTGAAAATGTTGCTGGTTAATCCTGTTGGTGCAGATGAGCTCTGTCCTGGTTCAATGAATTGATTGCTCTTCTGCTGGTTTGTCTGTCCTGGATTGATTTCCTCTGTCTTTGGTTCAAGCTTTCTTCCTCACAGTATTTCACTCCACAGTCTTCTGTCTTTTGTGGATGCTGCCCAGTTATTCGTCAGGCTCTGTTCTGAATGCTGCCCAGTTATGGCTGTAATTTCTCATGGATTGAGCCCAGCATTTGACAATATTTGCACAGCCTTGACATGAATGCTGTGGTTTGTGTATCTGCAGGAGAAGTTTGCTGATGAGTTGAGCCATAGATTTATTGACCCAAGGTATCTTACCCTTGGGTTCTAACATGTACTAGCATTCTTGTTCATTTAGGTAGCTTTGTGGCATTCTCTGTGGGTGGAGATATAGTAATGGGGCATTTGGAGGCACTTCACTAATGTACTATACATCTCGGAGGATTTGACAGGGCATAACAAGTTTTGGATGGCAAATCCAGCGACCTTCAATGTGTAGCTCGGTGTACTTCCCTTTCAGGGGCATTTAAAATGCTGCTGCAATCGAGGATTGGAAATTTCAAGCACAGATCTTAAGAAACTGCAACCTCTCCCTATCCTTTTTTTAAGCTGTGCTCCCTTGATATAGACTAAAACTCCCTATCAAACTGGACCCACAAATTGAGAAAAAGGGAGAGAAAACGTTGCTGCAGTTTGGCTTTAGAATGATCCCCAGAAAGGAAATGCAAGACTTATCCCAATTTTCACTTCCAAAAATGTACACTCTCAAATCTGCTAAGCAAATGGAAAAGCAAATCCATTCAAAAGCCAGGAAACCAAAACATGAGACTTTGGAAATAGACATGAATGTTGCCTTTACCGGCCATGCTCCACTCTCAAATTGAGCTTCTAATTTAACATTAGCTCCTATTTTTTCACCCAAAACTTACAATCGGAACAAAAGAGTGAATTAATTTTAACACAAACCTCTGAGCAAATAGTAATCAGAGACCCTTGATGAGACTCAGATCAAATGGATAATTAAGTGGTAGAAGATCCACTGGGACCCTTGACATTGTTATTGGTGAAGTTGACTCTCCTGGCCATCTACTGGAATCTTCGGATCCTCGAGGAGTGTTATCCAGCTCCCACAGTAAGAGGCCCAGAATTACTGGCATTCAAGACCTGCAGAAATGTGGCAAAGCAGAGCATCAAATTGGTGAATTATGCCCATCTACTAGGAAAGGTCCATACATCAAGGAGTGCTCACAGAATGATGAAGAAAGTCACCATCCACTTGAAGTTCTACACACCAAGGAGCAGGGAGTAAACAAAGGTACTGTAATGTTGAGCAAGAGGAAGAAACCGAAGGAGGTAAAACATCTATACTCTCTTTTGCCAATGATATCTTGAGCAAAGGGGAAGAAACAAGGGTGTGATGACTGACATTAAAATTGGGAGTTTATCTTCTCATAATCTTGTCTCTGAGCTACATACAATTAATAAGAAACAGAATCCTAATATTAGTGTACCCACTTGGGCAAAACAATTCCTGTCACGTTTAGATAAAATTGATCTTCAACTACAAAAAAATTGGAGCACTGGAACAAAAAAAATAGACCAGTGCCATAATTTAACCCAGCAGCTTATTCAAGAATATGCTTTTAAAAAGAGACTTGTATGATGCCCAGCAGTGTATTTCAGACTTAGAGGATACTATTACCCCACTTAAAGCACAAATAAGGTGTCTCAAAGCTGCCCAATGGGAGTTATAAACTCTTGGATTTTGAGACAAGGGCTCGGAGAAAGAATATAAGAATCATTGTAATACAGAAGAGTTGGAATTCTCAGAAAATGTTAAAATAATATTTAAATTTGGTGGCTGTTGCTTTTTTAGGATGAGAATCCTGACAAAATAAAGTCTGACATAGATCAAATTCATAGAGGCTACACGCCTAACTCTGCTGAGGCCCCCCCCAATCTATCATAACAAAGTTTTTTAGGTCAGAGGACAAGGATTTATTAATCAGTAACAAGAAAAAAGCTCAAATCCTTATGAGTTTAGAGGCTGGCACTTTGCTTTATAAAAAAAGACTCACCACAGGAGTCTAAATGTAAGTTAAACGTTTATTGCACAAAACTTCTCTATACATCTTACCATCACCATATTCTTGTCCGAATGAAGATAAAAAAGCTGCCAGCATAAAAATCCAAAGGTGTAGAAAAAGGGAGAACATAGGCAGTGTTTCTAAACTTATAAAGCAACTACAAAAGTTTAAATCCAAACTGCGTTTCTCCACCACCAGGAAATACTGAAAACAACCAACGTCACACATGAGCACACTTGAGTATCGACATACGTCATCTTCAGAGCTCTGAAGATGATGTATGTTGTTACGTAAGTATGTCATGTGTGATGTATGGCGATGGTAAGATGTATAGAGAAATTCTATGCAACAAATGTTTAACTTATGTTTAGAATCCTCTGGTGAGTCTGTTTTTTATTTATAAAGCAGAGTGCAACCTCTAAGTTCATAAGGATTTGAGCTTTTTTCTTGTTACTGATAAACATTGTTCACCATGGTTTGTGCACCTATTTGCTTCATGTGAGACACTCTATAGTCTTTGCTGACTTGTTTCTGTTCCATGGATTTATTAATGTCTATGGTCAATAAGAAAAAAAGAACCTCAGTCCTTGGTGCATCTTCTTCTATTTATTATGACTACAGTATCCTACTGAAGTGGTACAATTAAGGAAAAAGTAAAGACAATAAGGAAAAAACTGTGGGACAATAAATTCAAAGGGCACTATTCCAGAATGGTTACACATGTCACAAAATGACTTGAGCCAAACAAAATGGCACAAATTGCACTGTGCGCCATGCGTAATGACATTCAGTATTCCAAAAGGCAGCCTGTGACATGTTTTAGGCTGCCTGCACCGAAGTTGTCCTATGCCACTAGTTATGCCATAAACCCCATGTGGCATGGTGAAAGGGGGTTTATGGCAACAGTTACTCCTTATTCCGAGAAGGTGGCTGTTGGAACAGCACATGTGTTATTCCAAGAGAACCCCCGGAGTACACTGGTTTAAGTACAGTTAGACCAGCTATTAGCTGGTCTAAGTGTACTCTACGTCCAGTGGGGGTGCACCACTGTGCCATGTGCACACAACAGCCCCCCCATATTCCCACATAAGTCCCCCCACCCATCCCCCATTGGCACATGCCCTGGAAAGCCCTCTGCGGGCTGCTGGCACCTCCAAACCTCAATCCATGAGGATTGCCACACAGGGCAAATCATGTCATTCCCCTGTACCTGAGGATTGCCCCACAGGGCAGATCATGTCATCACCCCAGTACCTGAGTAGTGTCCTGCAGGGCAGATCATGTTATCCCCCTGTACCCGAAAGTAGTGCCTGCAGGTTGCACATGTCCCCCCCATCCCCAAGCCCTGTCTCCATCACCAGCTACAATCAGAAATATTAGTAGTTATTTTGCTACTCCCTTTAACTGTCTAGTGATCTTCATCTGGCAGTGCTAGTCCACTCCCCCAACACCTGTTCCCAGTTCTCATTGAGCACATACTGTATACAGCAGTATGCACTCAGAGGGAGCTCAGTTGGCGGCTGACCATGGAAGTGTGAGGTGGAATGTGCAGGTCACCGACTGGGAATGGGTGTGGGAGTGGGGGTGGTCTGGCACTGCCAGGTAGAGGGTTGGGGGTCACTAGACTACTAGGGAATTAGTGGCACAGTGGTTGTAATATTTTTGGTGAGCTGGTGATCGGAGATCAGGGCTTGGGGATGGGAGGGACATATGCAGCCCTGTGGGGCACTACTCAGGTATGGGAGGATGACATGATCTGCCCTGCAGGGCACTACTCGGGTATGGGGGATGACAGGATCTGCCCTGTGGGGCACTACTTGGGTACAGTGGAGATTGACATGATCTGCCCTGCGGGGCAATTCATTGGGGATCAGGGCCTGGGGGCAGGGTGATAGTTCCGATAGCCCTGCAGAGCACCATGGTGGCTTCTGTGGGGATCAGAGATCCCTGTCAGTGGGCATTCACTGCAGCTGACAGCACTCTGTTCAGGTGAGCCCTCCCTTTGGAGCAATGCTTGGGGTGCTGCAAGTCATGGACATAGCCATTGGGGACCCTGGCTGTTCTGAAATTTGGCGCAGGGTCCCCGGTGCATCGGCATTTGGCACAAGTCACTATTGTTGGCAACTTGCACCATGTCTTCTGGAATCAGGCCTATAGTTTCCATTCTTCCACCAGCCAGGCTCAAAGTCATAACAGATGGAATAAACTACACTTTTGAAACTCCAGAAGAGGTTTTACAATCTTTAGCCAAGAAACTGCTGGGCTTACTTGAAGTGAAGAAAACATAATAGTAAAATGAAGGAAAATGATCAAACTGAGATCTATATAATATCTCATATATAAAAATTAAAGCAGACTGATTTGGAATTATGGGAGGGGGGATGCAAATGAAAGGATAGTCTACTTACATACAAGTCGGATTTAAGCCTAGTATTTTTACCCATCACACATTTTGGTAATTGAAATTGGATGATCTGAATTTACTGAGGGGGGATGTAGTCAGAGGGTTGCAGTGGATGTTATTTTTATTCACACATCCAAGTTAAGCTAAAACCTTGTTTCTTTAATTGATTGCTTTTTCCCCTCTCTTTTTTTTACTTTCTTTCCTTGATTGCAGACAGGGAGAGGGATTGTCTCACTAATAAATGTTTTTTTCAAGAGATCTATTAAGATCACCTTGGGAAGGGGGGGTACAGAATGCCAGCTTATATCCTAGATGGGGAGCATTGATTATGCATAAGAACATAGGAATGTGCCAGCAGAAACAGACCTCCTGGCCTATCAACGTCTGCTTGAGTGTGCAGCTAGCTCCCCTAGGTTTCAGCTGCCCCACCTCCTCCCTTTTTGTCTGCCCTCGGCTGTTCTCAACCTCACCCACCCATACTCTCCCCTGTTCTCTGTCCCATGCCCTTTTAAAGCTACCCACAGTTTTGCATGATATCGCCCTGTCTGGTAGGGCATTCCACTTCGACATCACACTCTATGTGAAGTAATCCCTCCTCCTCTCCCTCCTAAATCTTCCACCCTGTATTATTTGCCCATGCCCTCTAGTGTCCCTTCCTTGCCTTAGTTTAGAAACCCCATTGGCTCCATCCTTGTTGATTCCCCTCAGATACTTGAAAGTTACAATCATGTCCCCCAATCCCTCCTCTCCTCCTCCAGGGTGTACATATTCAGTTCCCCCAGCCTGTTCTTGTAATCTCTCCCCTCCATTCCCTGTATCATCCTCATTGCCCTCTGCTGCACTCCCTCCAGTAATTTGATATCACTTTTCAGGTATGGTCTCCAGAACTGCATACAGTACTCTAAGTGCAGCCTGACCAGTGACCTGTAGAAGGGCAAGATCACCTTCATCTGCCTGGATGAGAATCCCCTCACTATACAACCCAGTGTCTTGTTCACCTTCACTGCCACTTTCCTACATTGGGAAGAATTGTTCATTCTCCCTGTTACCATCACCCCTAGGTCCTTCTCCTCCTCAGTGATCCCCAACTTCACCCCCCAACTAGTATTCTCTCCTTGGGTTCTTTGCCCCAAAGTGCATAACCTTACACTTCTTCAAATTGAACCCCAGCTGCCATCTCTCTGACCACTTCCCCAGTTTGGTTAGGTCCCCCTGCACTTGCTTCCATCCCTCCTCCTTGCCACTACTGCACCCATTTTGGTACCATCTGTGAACAGACTTACCCTGCTCACCACTCCATGTGCGATGTCGGAGATGAAGAGTCCAAACAGCATCTGGCCTAGCACTGAGCCCTATGGCATCCCGTTCATCAATAGTTTAGGTGTTGAGAATTCCTCCACCATCACCATCCAATGTAGCCTCCCACAATTCCGGTTTATAATCCAGTTTGCCATCTTCACCCCCGCTTCCTCACAAGTTAGCTTCCCCCAAGCTGCCCATGAGATACTGAATTGAAGGCCTTGCTGAAATCCAAATAGAAGACATCCATTGCATGGCCCCTATCCAGCTCTCAAATTACCCAGTCATAATATTGTATTAGGTTAGTTTGACAGGACTTCCTCGAAGTAAACTCATGGTACCTCATATCCTGGAGGTAATTGTCCTCCAGAGATGACACCAGCCTCTCCATCAGTATCATCTCCATAAGCTTGCTCACTCTGGAAGTGAGACTGACTGACTGATAATTGCCCAGTTTGTCCTTTGGGCCACTCTTGTGTATTGGCATGACATTGGCCATCCTCCAGTCCTAAGGCACATATCCCCCAGGAAGGTGCTGAACTGATCCACAAGTTGTTCTGCCAGCACCTCCACCATCTTCCTCAGCACCCTGGGGTGGATACCATCCAGCCCTGGTGCCTGGTCCAATTTTGGTGCCCTCAGTCCCTCTAATACTCTACTTCCCTCAATAATTCTATCTGTCACCTCTTCCCCCTCTCCACCCTCCCAGTCCAAGGTGGAAGTGACCCCCCTCTTCTCCTGCATGAACACTGAGCAAAAGTATTCATTTAGTGCTTCCACTTGTTCTTCTCCCTTTTCCACAAACTTCCCACCCCTCTTTATCCTCATTATGTTATCCCTGCACTTCCTTTTCTCTCTCTGACTTATCTGAAAAAGCCTTTCTTCCTCCCTAAAACTCGAGGGGACTTTGGCTTTTGTTTGGGGAAGTTTGTCTCTGTTTCTATAGCTCAAATTAAATGGAAATATTTTGTTTTTCTGGGAATACCGCTTTCTAATTTAATTAAACTGAATTGTAGACTTCAATGTTTGTGTCTTCTTGAAAATATCATACAAGAAATATAATGATTACAGCTCAAAAGTTTGTTAAATGTGCCACACAGAACGTGAACAGGATAAACTCTGCAATAAAATGTTCATGCTTACTATCATATATAAATAAAAATAAAATAGATATTATTGTTATGTAAGAAACACATTTAGAAAAGGATGAAAGTAAAAGAAAGAAGAAATCAGCAGGGGTAATAATTTTAATAAGGAAAAGATTACATTTCAACCTGTTAGATAAATGGATATATCAAGAGGAAAGGGTGGTGTTAATTAAAGGGACAATATGTGAGAATCTTACTGTGACCTGACCATTTAAAAATTAATGATTCCTTTTTAGCTAAGATTACCCAAGCGTTAATTCAAATTCAAGCACAATATATAATTCTTATGGGGGACTTTAACACCTTAAATGAGCTGTATTTAGACAGAAATAAAAATATTTTGCTATTTAGTAAAAGAATTTCAGAAAACTTATAATTTTTCTTAGAAGAAAATGATTTAATAGACTATTGGAGACTTGAAAACCGTAATCGGAAGGAGTTTACCTTTCACGATAAAAAAAAAAAAAAGAAACACTTTACCAGACTGGATTATATGTTCATATTTAGATCTATAATCCCACTAGTTTATTTTTATAATATTGATTCAATCTTGTTTACAGATCATGCCTTAGTAGAAACACAACTTTTTTTGAAAGAGAACCTTTCTAGATCTAATTGTTGGAAATTCAGTAACAATCTTTTAAACAATACTGATTTCATTAATAAAATAAAGGCTGCTATCAATGACTTTAAAGCTAACAATTCAAGGGATGACATATCTTATTCAGGACCATGGGAAGTTCTCAAAATGGTTCTATGGGGAGTGTGTATGTCCTGCCAACACTAAATAAAAAAAGAAAAATTGGTATTTAAACAATTCACTCCAGGTTGAAAGAATTAGATAGATTAATCTTAACTGATTATGATAAATACCTGGAGGAATGGCAGGAGTACAGAATTAAATGGCAAAAAGTATTAAATGGGAACTCAGAAAGAAATATTAGGAAAATTAAAACATATCAGTATATACATGGTGATAAATCAGGCAAGCTCCTTGCTTACTTATTAAAAAAAAGAGGAGAAAAAATCTTACAGGACTAAATAATGCTCACAATCAAATTAAAATAGAGTGGCAAGACTTAGTGACCATCATGTCTGTATATTATATTATATTATATTAATACATACAAACATATTCCCATTCAGAACCAACATTTAATGAAGAAATTCTTAAACAAGTCATATCAAACCCTTCCAAATGCAAAAAAAACAAACAATTTAGATAGATGAGATATTGCAAGCAATAAAAATACTTCCAAATAACAAATCCCCAGGAATGGATGGTTTCATTAATGAGTTTTATAAAAAATGTTCAAAGATATTATCATCATGGTTACATGGCATGATACAGGAATGGGTGGATGCAGAAGGATCAATCGCCCCTTCGATGTGACAGGAAAACTTGGTTCTTATATATAAGGAAGAAAAACCAAGAGAGAGATGACAAGTAGTTACAGAACTATTGTGCTTCTGAACAGTGATTATAAAATGATAGCCAAAGTTGTAGCTGCAAGACAGTTGGGGGAGATCCCCCTCTGTGTCCACCCTGACCAAAAAGGCTTCATACCTGGAAGAACTGTACCTGAAGCTATTAAAAAGATATAGACATGTATACAGTATTTATAACAATTGAATAAACCACATTACATGCTAGCATTAGATGCTTCCAAGGCATTTGATCTGGTTAACAGATCATATATGTTTTATATTTTCAATAAATGGAATATCCCAAAAAATCTATTGCAAATTATTAAGATACTATAAAGTAATCCAACAGTTAATTTACTAATTAATGGTGAGCTAGCCCCAGACATAAGATTGGAGGCAAGGGTGAGGCAGGGTTGTCCCCTGTCCCCACTTACATTTATACTTTATCTTAAACCTCTCCTGTGCACCATTAGAGAGTGTCCAGATATTCATGGGATTATGATTAATAAAAGAGAGTGCAAATTAAATGTTTATATGGATGAAACTCTTTTACTATTTACTAATATTAATAAATTGGTTATCACCCTACTAACAATCATTAACAAATTTTCTTTTGCGGGCTTTCAATTAAATCATCAAAAATCAATGATTATGCCTATATCCAAAACAATGGAAGACCTAGACTTTGATACCCTGGGGGTCTTTGAGAAGGTCCAGAAACTAATATACCTTGGGGTAATCTTAACAAATGACTTGGAAAACACAATTCAGATAAATTATCAGAAGGCAAAAGAAGAAAAAATATTGGTAAACTTCAAATATGGCATGACTTATCACTCTTTTTATGAGAACAATTCAAACAATCAAAATGATGGTCTTACTTTATTTAATTTCCCCCCTTCAGTCCTTTCTAGGTTTACCAGGGATTAAATGGTTTAACAATATTAAAAGGACCTTCTCGAAGTTTCTTTTTTTTTGGGGGGGGGCCGAATTGTATGGAGAATATTAACTTTGGCTATTAGAGAGTGAGGGTTTGGCTGTCCAGATCCTTATAAATACATGTGGGCTGAAGCCATCTCTACAATTTGGAGCTGTTCTTTTTTTTCCAAAATAAGATGCAGAAACTTTACAAGAATTAATAATAAAGACCATACCTACTGTAACTTTTATATTAAAGACATACTATACATGTCTGATTATATAAAGTTTAAAGATCTGGGCCCGATATATATATCTTGATTGGTCACTCTGCTTTTCTTAAGAAAAAATGAGCAATAAATCCTTTCCATGGTTGCACTCACCATGCTTTTTATCATTGCAATAAAAATATAGTTGACAAAAAATGGGACAGATTTTACAAAAGCATAACACAAATCAATGGACACACTTTATTGAAGATGTAAAATGTGTGGACTTTAATATACATGTATATATATATATATATATATATATATATTATGGTAGCATGGTAGTGCTACCATAGTTAGGGTTGAGGAGCCATTTCTATGTTAAACCCCAAAATGTTGCACCTTAATAACTTTGCAACTGTTTGATGGATTTGCCTGAAATTTGGAATATATGATCAAGAACCATAGGCCTTGGGATCTGCCAAGTTTTGTACTAGTCGGATATACGGCTGTGGAGTTATTAAGTGTGATCTGTGCAGACATTTACGCTTTTTCTGGAATTCTATGGTCGCGCCTACAGGTCATACAGTTTGTGCGACCAGCCCAAAATCTTCAGGGAATGTGCAGCTGGAGTCCCCGATGTGCCTTTTCAAGATTTGGTGAAAAAATATTAAACGGTTCAAAAGTTATACGAAAAACAGTTTCCCATTATAAGTCAATAGGAAAAGTTAACAAAAAGTTTGACAGTGTCGCAAATGCATTTTTACTTTCGCAAATGGGCCTGTTACTTTCGCAAATTGGGCATTTTGTTTTCAGTTGGTGATCATAAAAATGGTTGGCATTTAAATTTGAGACCTTCTAGCAACCTAATTAGTTTTGTATTCACCTAGTCGGGCCCTGAGGATGCTTGCCATGACTTTATTTTGTGGTAAAACACCCCAGAAATATGTTTTTAAAATTTCTGGAAAAAGTGCTTTCGCAAATTACTTTCGTGCTCATGAAAGTGTCGAACTTTTTTGTGAAAGCTTTCGCAAATTGCGACAGTAGTTTTCCATCTGTGGGACAGTGACAGCGATTCTTTGGCACTGCGCTGCAAAAGAACTGTTGGGAGTTTTGGGCTGAAATTTGAAGGGAACGGAGCCGACATCTCACAGATGTGCCTTTCAGTGTTGTATTAAAAAAATATTACATGGTGGCAAAGTTACGGCACTCCAAAGTTGACAGTTTTTCCCATAGGATAACATTACGGTGCCCAACGCATTACAGAAATCCTTTGGCACCCTGCTGTAAAATAACGGTTTGGTCTTTTTTCCTGAAATTTAGAGGGAAGACAGCCAACAGTCCACAGATGTGTCTTTCAGTAGTTTGGTGAAAAAATATCACATGGTGGCAAAGTTACGACACGCCAAAGTTGACAGTTTTTCCCATAGGATAACATTACGGCACCCGACACATAACAGAAATCCTTTGGATCCCTGCTGCAAAATAACGGTTTGGTCTTTTTTCCTGAAATTTGGAGGGAAGACAGCCAACAGCCCACAGATATGCCTTTCAGTGGTTTGGTGAAAAAACATTACAGGGAGGCAAAGTTATGGTGCTCCAAACTTTTCTTTTTTTCCCATAGGATAACATTATGGCATTTGCCGCGCCTTTCAGGGCCCGTATCTCAGAAACGGTGAGAGATATGGACATTTTGTTGGAAAATTTCTTAGCCCCCATTGTAGCCAAGACAGTTGTAAATAATATGACTTTTAAATTTTTTTTCTACGTTGTACGGTTCCTGAGATATAATGTATTTAGTATTCCAAGTTCTCATTTTCTGCGCCAATACTCATTATTATGCATACATTATTTGTACTCACTGTCTTTCTCTATGCAGGTTTTGGGGAAAACCAGCCTGTGCACTTCATTACTGTTACTGTTGCCCTTTCCGCTTGCAGTTCCAGTTACTCGTTCACTCTACCGTTGACGCTGGCGCCACCATTGCGTTATCCTTTATGCTTTCATTTTCGCTTGCGTTTCTGTTATTTCTTGCCATTTCTGTCTACAGTACTGTTTATCTTTCTGTTTCACTTTACATCACCATGCCCATTGACATTTCTGTTTGCAGGCACCATGTTACTATGTGACAACACATCATGTGGCAGACCATTCCCATCTATGCCACCATGTGCGTTACCCTTTCTGTTCTCATTCGTGCTTGTGTTACCATGTGCACCACTGTTAGCATTGCTGTCCCTGTTAGTATGCCACAAGACATCATGTGGCGGGAGCTTGGGGCCCAAAGGGCCTGGTGGGCCCCGCGCTCCCTCCGCTGCATTACATTCACTATTTCTCGTTATCATTCTCAAAAAGAAGGGAAATTAGAGTCAAAAAACTCAGTTTAATGCATTAGTTAGGGTTGTTCCACAGCAACAAAAGTGAGGAAATTCGCTGTTAGGGTTGAAAACCCCCCTTGCACCCCCCACCCACTCCCCCAACTGGCATTGGGGTGTGCATTGGGACCATGGGTCCTAACTCTCACCCCATTCTCCTATACTTCTGCTGCTTTACACATGTCATGGGGTGAGAGTTAGGGCTGATGATCCCAATGCACACCCCAATGCCACCACGTGCGTCATCCTTTGTGTTTTCATTTGCGCTTGCATTTCTGTTACTTTTTTGCCATTTGTGTGTACCATACTGTTTCTCTTTCTGTTTCACTTTTCGTCACCATGCCTATTGACATTTCCATTTACAGGCACCATGTTACTATGTGACAAGACATCACGTGGCACACCATTCCTGTCTACTCCACCGTATGCATTACCCTTTCTGTTCTCATTCGTGCTTGTGTTACCATGTGTGCCACTGTTAACATTTCTGTTTGCATTGCTGCTCCTGTTACTATGCCACAAGACATCATGTGGTGGGAGTGCGGGGCCCTCCGGCCGCTGCATTACATTCACTATTTCTCAATATCATTCTCAAAAAGAAGAGAACTTAGAGGCAAAAAACTCCATTTAATGCATTAGTTAGGGTTGTTCCAAAGAGACAAAAGTGAGGAAATTCGCTGTTAGGGTTGAAAACCCTAACTCCAAATTCACCCCCCCAGCACTACACACACACACGCACACACACACACACACACATTCAAGTATGGGGGAGGACCAAGTCAACACAAACAATGACAGACATCCATCAGCAGGTAACAGAAATAACAAACAATTGTCTAAATGTACTACAAGACATCCCCACCCACCTGACCAGGTACTGCATGCTCAGTGGAGATCAACAGCAAAACTGAGGCCATGTACACCAAACGTACACACCCCTGATTTCAGCTGCACACAACGCACACACTTAGTAGTTGCATGGCCTCACCTACCGATGCCCCACACCACACCACAACTGGTACTGTGCCGTTATTCAATATAAATGCTGAAGGGTGCATGATGACAGTTGTAGAAAGGTTTTAACACTAGTGAGTATACATTAATTAAGAGAAGCACATAAATTAACTACAAGACATTAGCATGCTCAAGATAAAGTAGTAGAATACATTTAGTAGGTGATTTACATAGTAGTACATTTACTGCAATGGTTTACTCAACATAGAGAGGCTGATGTAAACGTATGGAAAAGCATTGCCTGTTCAACGCTGTGAAATTGGTACTGCCAGTATCACATGCATTCTTACTGATGAAGGTGTACTGCTGATGTACATACATAGACCTTCAGTGTGTTTCAATATTAAAGATGCAGTAAGTATTCTTTGTAAGAAACATTGTAATTGCATGTATCAGGCCAAGCAACTTCTAAATATCATAGCACTACTGAGCCAACAATGATGTACCTGTATCGGAGATGTATATAGGATAGATTTTCCTGTAGGCACTTACTGAGTATGTTGTACCTGATAAAGACAATCTCATTGCATCTGTGATGACTAACTTATTCAAATAGTAATACATTTACTATTGTTGCAATGAGTGATCTATGCCACTTATGGACACAGTGTGATTTTTTTAACAGTTGTCTCATACTCAGGCTGTATGCCTACTGTTTGGGTTTGCCACACTTCTGTCACTGATGCTATCAAAGTGATAACTATGTTAATTGTGCTACAACAGGAATCAAGTAGGTATGGTGTAGATATAAACAGAATGTCTTTTAGTATTGATTTAACTCATAATGGGGTAAGTGTACTAGGACAGCAGGGGTTATCCTCTATCACTGACTCTGTCAGTTATAATCACACTAGGGTTTCAATGACTGTAATGATCAAGTTACACTGTTCATCTTCATGAGTTCGTATTCACAGCCATTCTCCAGTAACTAGACAGTGTATGGTGTAACTGGGTGGGACACTGTGTTGCAAAGCTGCTCAGTGCCTAGCAGAGGGAGAGTATCTACTCATAAAGACAATTAAGCAATAAGGCATGACCAACAGTTATGTTAAATGGTCTGTTAATCACCCTGTAGGGGTTTAATGTTGAATGAGGCATAGCCGAGTGCCACATGTCACTAGACAGTGATAAACTGACCATTAACATAAGACCTGGGAGTGGCTTATTGCTATCATAATAAAACTGTTTTTAAACAACATTAAACCATGTTCATCATATGGTTAGGCTCTACATGTATGTTAATAAAACTAAACATAAGCCTGTTACAATGTTTACAGTCAATTAGAAAGCTGCATTTCTCAAACCCTTGTTATAATCAGAGATATTATACCTGTACAACTCCTTGGTTTTGCTTAACTCTATTGCTCAGGTGGCCCACCACAAGTGGTGTGGTGTGGGTGGGCATCGGTAAGTAAGGCCATGCAACCACGGGCGGTGGTAATGCCAGCAGCTGCAATCAGGATGTGTACATTTGGTGTACATGGCCTCAGTTTTGCTGTTGATCTCCACTGAGCATGCAGTACCTGGTCAGGTGGGTGGGGATGTTTCGTAGTACATTTAGACAATTGTTTGTTATTTCTGTCACCTGCTGCTGGATGTCTGTCATTGGTTGTGTTGACTTGGTCCTCCCCCATACTTGAATGTGTGTGTGTGTGTGTGTGTGTCTGTGTGTGTGTGGTGCTGGGGGTGTGAATTCGGAGTTAGGGTTTTCAACCCTAACAGCGAATTTCCTCACTTTTGTCACTGTGGAACAACCCTAACTAATGCATTAAACGAGTTTTTGCCTATATATATATATATATATATATATATATATATATATAGGATACATGATGGGCATGAAGGTGTGATGTGGCAAATATTGTCACTCCCTGCAGAGTGAGCTCTGGATATCTCACAGTGCTGAAGCTGCACGAGTGAGATATCCAAGCTCACGATGCAGGAGTGACAATATTTGCCATAGCACATGATCTGCCCATCATGTATTCAATATATACAATAGGACCAAGAGTTTCAGAAGTTTTGTTATGCTGTCTTGTGTTCTGTTCCTGTTTATGTGTTTGCTCATTCTGTGTGTGAGCTTTTCTGAATGGGCTGGCAGTGTTACAAACTCTGAGAGACACATGAGTGTGTTTTGCAATGCTAAATTAGTTAGTTTTAGATAGGATTGAGAAACATACTTTTGTGAAGCTGTCTGGCTGCAGTGAAGTTAAGAGCATCACATTAATTGAAATGAGCTGACAGGCAGAGTGTCAGAACAGCTGATACTGTTTTCAGTGGTAATTAAGTTAGCTGCAGGCAGACTGCAGAGTGTTCTGTGAAATTGTGCTCTTTAGGATTCTGGCAGCAGTGAAGTTGAGATTGTCATAGTAATTGTAATGGGTGAGAATCAGAGTTTGAGGAACAAGTGAGGGTGTGTTTCAGTGGTAGTTGAGCTAGCTGCAGGCAGTAGTTTAGACTGTTCTGTGAAGCTGTGCTGTTTGGAATTCTGGCTGCATCAAGTTGAGAGCATCACAGTAATGAGCTGGAAGTTGGGGGGGATAGGTGTGTTTTGTAATGCTCATTGAGTTAGCTGTAGGCAGCAGTGAGACCTGTCTGGTAGTTCTGCATTTGTGTCTATGGTAACAGGACAGGTGTTTCTTGCATGCTGAGGGGAAAGCTGCCTAGGGTAATGATATCAGTGACCTTTTGTGACCTGTGTGTGTAAATGGCTGATATCATCACAGTAGAGCAGAGGGTAAAAATATCACACTGCAGTGGATGATACACTGTTTTATCTCACTCATTTACCACTCACCCCATTGTGTGTGTGTGTGTGTGTGTGTGTATATATATATATATATATATATATATATATATATATATATATTCCTGAATATAAAATAAAAAATATTTATCTTACTTTTCTTTGCGTAAGTTTTTTAATCAGATGTGGTCCAAAAATGTACTAAACAGGGACTTAGAAAATAAACTTAGAATGGAAACTAAAATAATTTCCCTCTCTAAAGAAAAAAGGCTTTCCTTTTTTGATAATTTACTAAATATGAATCAAATCACACAAAAACTTAAACTGGATTAATCATGGGAAAAGGAAATGGGTTATGAATTATAAACTAACCAATGGAAAACTATCAGAATTGGAGCTAATAGGAAAGTGATGTATGCCAAAAATCAAAGTATACAACATAAATTAATTAATAGATCATATATTACCCCTGTTTTATCTCCAAAATAAATTCTTTATACTTTAATCAATATTGGCATGGCTGCAACCTGGAAGGGACTTTATTACATTGTTTTTGGCTATGTACAGATATTAAGCAATCGTGGGAAGAAGCAACCAAACAAATTTCTCTTATCAAAGAAAATGCAATATCATGCACTTTTACTACAATGGTATAAAATTTGTTTGACACAATGGACTTTAATCCAGTACAAGAAAATATTATTTCCTTAAGCTCACTAACTATGAAAAGAATGATATTAAAAAACTGGAATGCATGGACCTTCCCTCCTATAGCCAAGGATATGAATACATGGTGATACATTTTAAAGGGAACACTTTTGTTTGAAAAACTAGCTCATATAACAGAGGACTTGGATACACCAGAAAATAACTTGTGGAAAGAGCTATAGGCAAACTTACCTCCTTTGATAAAATTATGAATGAACTTACTGATATTTCAAATATAAAAGAAGATAAAGGTTTTCAATATTTTAAACATCTGTTAAACGTAATTCAATGCTATTGAGGGAGGGAGAAATGAAAAAAAAATACTCTAAAATACCTACAGTATATATAATTTTTAAAGCAAATGATGATCTTACTATTCTCTTCATGTATCTGTTGTGCATGAGTACAACATATAATAAAAAATATATGACTGACAGGGTATAATGGTTTCCAGGCTGCTCATACATGAACCCCCAATTTTCTTGTTTGCATTGTTCTAGTGGGTTCTTATGATCCACTGACCTATGCAGCCAGTATAGTGTTATGCTTATGTAACTGTGTTAGTTTTGGTTGTGGCCGTTCACACACTCTATCCCAGAGGAATTTCCACCCTGTAGGGGTACAAAAGTAATGAACTCTCGGAGAGGGTTCTGCCCCTAGAGGTGCCATGGGACGGTTCCCATGACTAAAGGTACCGTAGGAATCCCCAAAAGAAATGTAGTATCATCCCCAAAAGGTGGCAACATGATGCATATGAGCAAGCAGTAACAGTGCCATAGAATTAGTAACTGCAACATGGTAGTAGAGAAGAATAGTTATGGCTTGCATTGAGAGATGGGGATCCCTTAAGGAGAGAGGGGATGGCAGGGCATCCTCCACCTCCATCCAACAACAGAACCTACCTAAGGAAACTAGGGAAACAACTATGCTAACTAAGTGTTATGACCTGAGGCAATGGAAGAGAGAAAAAAAACCCTTTGAGGAGGAAATCTCTGGGGATCCAAGGTCTAGGACGCCTTCCCGCCAGGCTTGGGAAAATGTATTTATTGACAGCTCTGCAGCTGCAATTTAGAAAACTCAATTAAAGGGAGGTGGAAAATATTCCAATTTGGAGGAAAGCTCTCACTCAAGCCCTCTAGCGGGAACGTCGTGGAAGGTTGCAAGAAAACTCTGTAACAATACAAGCATCCAAGGCACAGGAGGAGAGCAACAACTGCTGAGACACTCACCTGACCTACCCTCCCTAAATCAAACCAGGTGAAGCAGAGACAGTTGTGGGGAGAATGTGGTGAAGGTGCCTTGCAAGGGAAACCACTAAAGTCATTGGCCAACCATTATAGTGGAACACTAGAGCCAAAGGAGATCATCATAACCACCCTTCACCGGTAGTCTTAAATTCTACACCAGGAGCTGCTGACACGTAGCAGGCAGCTAAAGCCAAGCCTGGGGTGAGGACATTCCCAGCTATGGGTCAGGTGAGAAGGATCCCGCCCCAAGTTGGACAAGCTCGATGATGCGGCCTAAATGCAGAGCGTGACCGTCGGCTGCAGGAACCTGTGCCGGATTAGAATGACTGGCATGCACCAAAATTGATTGAGAGCTATAAAACTGGTGAGCTGAATGAGCACAGTGTGCTGAGATCATAATGAGCATTGAGTGCTGAGACCTTGCAAGGTCGAATGCAGATTGAGAGCAGTAGAATCTTAGGCTGAAGCTGAGGGGATGGCACTAGGCATGAAGCAATAATTTGTGTAAGCAAGGAGCAACGGTTGCATAAGCAAGTGTGGGCCTGATAGGTCAGTAAGCAGTAGTAGTAATAGGTGGACCTGCATAACAACTGTATAGCAAGTACACATCACTGAGTTGGGGCAAGCCAGCCAGACATGAATAGCCAAATGAAGGTGACAAACTCTGAGGATTTTCGGTGGTGAAGACAGGATGTAGAACAGAATTAATTAACCACATAGACCATGACCCCCCAAACACCTCCCAGTCCCCACCATAGGACAAGCAAGGAAGCAATGAAAGGCTGAAAACCACATGCAGATATAATAGCTACTTTAATAGCCTCAGCAGGAGCTTCAGCTAACCTCAGGGTAAACAAAGTACAATAGGAATGTGTATAAGCAATGCAGCAGGAAGCAAGTAGGCCTGTACAGCTGTAGTAAATAAATGAGTACACTAAGTTGTAAGTGCAAATAAAGGAGGCATAATGCTCTTAAGCATTGTCAAACAGACAGTGCAATAAGATAGCAGCAATGAGGTAAGTAGAACAAGCATGAATAGGCTGTATAGCTAGGGTCAAGTAATCTCAGTCAGGTGAGAGTAATAAAATATGCCACAGGGACCAGCTATAGTTGAGTAACTGAAAGCTAGCATTATGAGCTCTGAATACCAGTATGCTAGGAGCCTAGAAAGGCCCCCCAAAAAGGAAGGAAGCATACACAACTGAAGGCAAAATACAAGCCAAACCAGGAAAACAAGCATAGAAGCCCTGCAGAGACAAGCAAGGGGTGGGGGGGGGCTCCAACCAGGGAGGCCCGAGCAGCTCAGGGAAGAAACCGGCAGAGCCTTTGGCTGCAAAGACAAAATGCTGTATAGTGAGGCTGAGAGGAACTGCTTATATAGCTCAGGAAGTAGGAGTGGCTGGCTGCTTGGTCACCGAACTACAGGCAAAGCCTTTCAATTCTTGATTTCCTCCTTGTGGGATAAGATGCTGTATCGTATTCCAGACCTATCTGTTTTTGTTGTAAAGGACTCTCTTGTTAGTTCACGCTGCCCTTTTCACCAATGTCTGGCCATGTAGAACTGAATCTCAAACCATAGCTTGGCAACTAAGCCACGTGTAGTGTCAAAGGACAAAGCTGTGGAATTTTTCAGTTTCTTAAAGTCAGGCCCTGTAATTGCCGGCTGGTGTCTTGTGGTATCTTTATGCTCTTTTCATATTTTTTTGAGCATGGTGGAGAGCACCATGTAAGCGGGTTTGAAGTTTGGGTCTGATATTCTGCTCTCATTGTGAGTGATCACAGGACTGTTAAGGTGCTGGTTTAGTCCCACTCTGAATGCGCAGTACCCTGCTAAGGAGTATTGATCCCCCGTGTTTGTTCAAACCTCCATGTAAAATTTTATTAGGTGGTTTTTCAGAGTGTCAAGGCTGTCCTGCTTTAAGTCCACCTGCATTTGGCTGTGTGCTGCCCACTGCTGAAATACTGACACTATCCATTGAGTGTTTTTGTGTGTAAATGCCTCCTGCAGTTCTTTCCCTGTGTTGTCCAAGTCTGTAGTATTCACTGTGACAAATTGTTCTGTAACATTTTTTTCTTTTCTGCTCCATTTTCTTGCAGGATGTTCAGGTGGCATCTCTTCAGGGAACAGGTCTGTAACACTTTTTTCAGCTCTCATTTTAAACTGGATGTTGGAGAGGTCTTATATTACTTAAGGGTTTTCTCAGTTCTGTGAAGTGGTCTCAGTGGGCAAGATGGTTGCCATTACAAATTGAAAAGCAGACTGGCAGCAGGATACTAGCTATGAGTCTGGCATAGGTGGCATGGCTGGGACTTATTTTTCACAGGGCTTTCACTGTAAGTTCATGTACCCCTATGGAATGCTTGGCAGTCAGTCAGAGTCACTATATTTAAAAGCACATTTTCTAAAATTTAATCAAAACTATGTCATTAATTAAGAGTTGTTTGTGGTTTGCAATGGACATCCAAATGAATTTAGTGTGCTTTCACCAGATCATGAGCTATTGGTCTAGACTTAATGTCCTAGCTGGTTATTACATATGTAGATATTATTTCATAGCACTCTAGTGCATAGTGGGGGAAGGGTGCTAATAGTCTGACCAGGGGCCTCAGCTACCTGATTGTTTCTGGAAGACTTGGGTTGGACCCCAACCCCCTCACCCCCACCACAGGTCCATGATTTCTCTATAACGGGGGTTCTGACATCACTTCCTCAAACGGGAAAAGGATTTGCACCTGCCATAGCAGAATCAGACATCCAGGAAAGGAACAGCAGCGAGTGAAGAGGTGACTGCTATCTCACTGGAAGGGAAGTAACTGCAAATCTAGGAACTTTCATTGTTGCTTCTTTGCATTGCTATTGCATTGTGGAAAGGAGGAGTAGGAGTTTGAAGAAGGTTGTGCAATAGCTACTTAAACTCTCTTTTTGAGTTTGGGTAGGAAGGTTAGGAATATAAAGAGCAGTTGCTCAATCTATCTAAACGTGTACAACAAAGTGGGTAAGGGAAATTAAGAAAATAATGTTTTGCACTGATAGAGGGGGGAGAGGGGAGACTCGGGGAAGTATTTGGTATCCTGAATCTGGAAGGGTGGGGGGGTCACTGGTGGGCAACGACAGCAATGGGTAGGGTGGTAGGCTGCAACAACTGCGGTGCACCAATCTTTCTAAAAATTGCCTGGAGTGTGGGAGGATGTTTAGCGTGCAACCACATAGAGAAACTCAGAAAGGAGATTGAGGGTCTGCAGGAGGAACTAAGACAGCAAGGCACACTGGGGGTGGGTTTAGCCCAATACTGGAGGGAGGAAGAATGGGAGATGAGGGAGGGTGATTTAAGCCAACAGTGGTGAGGAGAAGGTCAGAAGAAGGGAAGCAGGGACAAGGGGGCCCAGGCCAGGAAGAATGATTGCTGGGGAAACCAGGTCAGGAGACAAAAGACAAATGGAAGGAGGAGATAGGGACTTGTGAGGGGAGGTGAAGAAGTGGCAAAAGCCATGGAGTGGAAAATTGAAAACAGGTTACTATGAAGAGAGAGGGAGTGGGCATTTGTGAAGGATCTTCAGAAAATAGTTTTGCACTGCTAGAGAGGAAGAAGGTGGAGGAGGGAAATGATGAAATTAGAGGAGTAATTGATAAATGCCTGGACCAAACTGGAGCGGGGGAAGTTCTGCTGGGAGAATTGCAACAGGGGCAAAAGGGGGAAATAATGTGCAGGAGGAAGAAGAGGAGCTGTAAATAAGAGAGGGAGATGAATGGAAGCAAGCAGGGAGTAAGAGTGGTGGAATCTTAAAGCTAGGGTGCTCAATACTAAGAGGAGTCAGGTGGGGTAGCAAGGGGGAGAGTCATAATTTAATTTGGGTGGAGGCCATGCCAGTAATGACAGCAGAAAGGGTGGGGCAATCTGTTCTGAAATATGCTAGAAGGGGTAGGGACAAGCCTCATTTAATTATACATCTTGGGACAAATGACCTGGCTGACAAGACAGTAGATATAGTTCAGAGGAGGTTTGAGGAACTAGGACAATTATGTGAGGGGGCAGGAAGAGCAGTAACTTTTTCGGAGATACTTCCAGTGCCCAAGGCAAGCACAACAAGAAAGCTGAGAATAGAGGAATTTAATGGATGGCTAAGAACCTGGTATTGTGCTAAAGGGTATGGGCTGTTGGGGGGGTGGGGAGGGACCTGGGAGGACAGTAGTATCTGTGCCAAGGACAGACTACACTTGAGTAAGCAGGGAAAGAAAGTGTTGAAACAGAGGATGGAGCAGTACATAGAGGAAGTGGGGAATTTAAACTAGGAGCGGGGGGTGGCAATTGGACAAGAGACATGCAGAGACCACAGGTTGGGAAACCATATGAGCTTACCCCCCATAACAGTGACAAAGGACAAATGGCTAGTAAAGGAGGGGAGGATGGGGGGGTGGAAGGTGGTCACCCTTAATGAGAGGAGCCTTGGGAGGAAAACTGCAGCGTTACAGGTGCTCATAGCAGAGGGAGAGGTGGACATTGCAGCCATCACAGAAACATGGGCCACCCAATACAATGACTGGGACCTGTCTGTACCAGGGTACAGGTTATTTCGTAGGGACAGGGTGATTGGGAAAGGAGGGGGTGTGGCACTATATGTGAAGGAAGGACTGAAGTGTGTAAGGGAGGGAAGGGAGAAGGAGTACGGAGTCAATTTGGATGCTAATCCAGGATTCCAAGAATAGGATTCTTAGAATGGGGAGTGGTGTACAGGCCGCCATCTCAGACGGAGGAGTTAGACAGGGAACTAATGGGACAGATCAGGAGGACCTGTGATAAGGGTAGTGTGGTGATTGTGGGGGACTTCAACATGCCAAGAGTAGACAGGAGTACCCCAACATCCAGGAACAGAAGGGAACAGGTACTGCTGGATGCCATCCAGGATAGCTTCCTGCTGCAAATGGTGAGTGAACCAACCAGGTTAGGGAATACCCTTGACCTTGTGCTGACAAATGGGGACTTTGTGAGAGAAATTACAGTGGAGGAACCACTGTCAGAGAGTGATCACCACTCAGTATGGCTCACATTGGATATGGGCAAGGAAGGAGTGGAATCTGGCACAACAGTGCTGGACTTCAGGAGGGCTGACTTTGGGAGGATGAGTGAAGTGGTAAAAGGGTTCCTGGCCAGAATTCAATCTAGTATGGACACTAACCAGAGGTGGGAGCTCATAAAGTTGGGAATAGCGGAGGCAACCAAAACTTGCTGCAAGGCCCAGAACAAGAAGGCTAGGACTAAGAAATCAAGCTGGTTGAGCAAGGAGGTCATGGAAAAGTTAAGGAGGAAAAGAGCTGCCTTTAGGAAGTACAAGAAAACATGGAGAGGGGAGGACAGGGAGGAGTACTTGATGGAATCAAAGGAGGTGACAAGGGCGGTAAGGGCAGTCAAGGCATCTACGGAACTCAGGCTGGCACAAGGCATTAAAAAGGGTGAGAAGGACTTCTTTAGGTACATCAGGGAGAAAAGGAGCTGTAAGGACCACATAGTAAGGATTAGGAAGGAGGGGGGTTGGGTGGAAGCAGGATGCGATAAGGCAGAAGCACTAAATGAGTACTTCTACTCAGTATTTACTAAAGAGAAGAGGGGGTGACACCCAAGGGGGGAGAAATGGCAGAAACAGGGGGGTGGGAGGGGGTGACAGATAGGGAAATCATGGAGGGCAGAGTTTGGGAAATTTTGAAGGCACTGAGGGTGGATAAGGTGCCAGGCCCAGATGGCATCCACCTCAGGGTACTGAAGGAGCTGGCAGAGGTCCTTGCAGGACCTTTGGCAGACCTATTTAATGCCTCACTATAGTCAGGGTGTGTACCTCAGTACTGGAGGATGGCTCATGTGGTGCCCTTCCACAAGAGTGGCCCCAAGGATGAACTGGGAAACTACAGACCAGTGAGTTTCACATCCATCGTGGGTAAGCTAATGGAGACTATCATGAAGAAAAGGCTGGTGGCCCTCCTAGAGGCCAAAGGACTACAGGACAGCAGACAGCATGGCTTCATATGGGGCAGATCCTGCCAAACCAACCTGGTGGAGTTCTATGACTGCGTAACTAGGGAACTGGACAGGGGCCATGCAGTGGCTCTCCTGTATCTGGACTTCAGTAAGGCATTCGACTCGGTGCTGCATGGAAGGCTGGGAAGTAAGTTAGTAGGTGCAGGTGCAAAGCTGGTGAGATGGGTAGGGAACTGGCTTCAGGGAAGGCAACAGAGGGTGGTGGTGGGTGGGGACCTCTCACACCCAAGAGTAGTGACGAGCGGTGTTCCACAGGGCTCAGTGTTGGTACCAGTGTTGTTTGGGATATTCATTGCAGAATAGGAGCAGTGGTGTTTGACCTAGGGGGATGGCAGGGGTTGCAGGATGATCTGGCAAAGCTTGAAACCTGGTCAGACACCTGCCAACTGGGGTTTAATGCCAAAAAGTGCAAGGTGCTGCATTTTGGGATGAAGAACCCAAGGAGGAGTTACCAGCTGGGGGGAGTGCAGCTAGCCCAGACAGAGGAGGAGAAGGATCTGGGAGTGCTCATTACAAGGTCAATGAATAACTCAGCACAATGTAGGAAGGCAGATGCAAAGGCCAACAAAATGCTGGATTGTATTGCAAGGGGTATATCCTCGAGGAGGGAGGAGGTGATTCTGCCACTGTATAGGTCGTTAGTTAGACCGCACCTGGAGTACTGCATGCAGTACTGGCGCCCATATCTGAAGAGGAACATTAAGTTACTGGAGGCAGTGCAGCGCAGGGTGACAAAGATGATCGAGGGGCTGGGGGACTTAACATACTAGAGGAGGCCGAGGGAGTTGAACGTGTACTCACTGGAGGAGAGGAGGGACGGGGGGACATGATTGAAACCTTTAAGTACATGAAAGGAATAAACAAGACAGGTACAGAGGGGCTGTTCAAAGTAAGGGAGGGGAGAGACACCAGGGGCCATGATATGAGACTGGAGGGAGGAAGGTTCAGGAGGGAGATGAGGAGACACTTTTTTACAGAGAGGGTGGTGGCTGGGTGGAATGCGTTACCTGCAAAAGTGGTAGCCAGTAGAACAGTAGACTGCTTCAAAAGGGGATTGGACAGGACAAGGGGGAGGGTCAATGAAGGGGAAGGGTGGAAGGAAGGGACAGCTGCAGAATAAGGGTGTTAGCTGCACATTCGAGCAGACTTGATAGACCTCTAGGCCTTTATCTGCTGGCAAATTTTATATGTTCTGATGTTCTTTGTTGCTCAGAGCACTTGACACTGTAGTATACTATATAGACACAATATCAATGCAGAAGAAAGAAAGAAAGAAAGAAAGAAGAAAGAAAGAAAGAAAGAAAGAAAGAAAGAAAGAAAGAAAGAATCCACATTGTGCAGTGCCAGTAAAAGACCAACTGACACATCCAGGAAAACATTTGGAAACATAACATTTAGGCAACTCGTGTTATATTTTATTTTCTGTATTTATCTGTCCCTTGTTCTTCCTTACTAAATGCATTTGCATGCAAACAGGACATTTGTCCTTTCTTATTTCCAACTGAAATCTCCATGACAGCAGACTGTTATAACTCTAAATGGGGAATGAACAACTAGATGAACTCTAAAATTCAAAGCCTCCATTTTTATGGCAATAAACCTAATAATGAACAAAAGGAGGACTAATACTAAAATATTTCAATTGTACTGCAGGTTATATTTCATCTAAATGTTATGTTTATCATTGTTTTTCTAGCTGCATCGGTTGGTTTAAAATAAATGCTAGATCAAAAAGTTGGTATCACACACACAAACACTTTGTTCCAGCAATCACCGAATAAGGATGAGGTGACTGCAAATTTACATTTAATGAATATGCTAACATTTGACACTTCTACCTTGAATTCAGCTCATTAGAACTTTTGGGCCACTTCAGGTCACTTCAGTTTTTGGCCAGATAATTTAACAAAATAACACGTTAGCCCTACTCAGGAGACCAGGGATGGTACTATGAACATTGCATTCCACACTCAGGCACTCACCACCTTCCTCCACAGAATTTTTTTTCACTGTGTTTATTTAAAAAAAATAGAATTTACTGGAGAAACAGGGGAGGGTGAAAGAGGTTGTCTCTTACTCCCATTTTGTGGCCTGCTTACCCCATACCAGGGACCTGAAGTGTCTTTGGGCACAGTGTTGAAGCCAAACTGAAGACTGGGGGTCTGATTTTCAAATTCTGACACAGGGCTTGCATCAAGCCCTGTGTCAACCTCATTGTTTGATACAATTGTGCCAAACTCCTTTGACACAACTGCACCCAGTGTTAGTACATTGGGTGCAGTTGTGACAGTTTCCACACTTTATGATAGCTTGTGCCAAATATTTAGTGCAAGTTCAGTTAAAAGCATCCCCAAAATGGTACATGATAGACCTGGAGAAGCTGGTCTAACTTTCGGCATTTGGGTCACAGGACTGAAAATTCTAATTGGTGCCGATAGAATGTCGCAAGACCATTGCACCATATGTTCATTGCAGCAGGGGCCTGCAGCTATCTCAGGGCTTTTGGAAATTTGGACCAGGGTGTCCAAATCAAAGCCAAACTGAAGTGAACAATTTATATATTCATTCACCCTCAGCCCAGTGATGCAACATAGACTAACCAAAGAAGGCTTGGGGGAAAATGAAAGCTCCAGACTAAAATCAGAAAGGTGCAAAGAGACACCCAGACATTACATAAACAACAAGCACTCATAAGAAACAGAGAATCATAGACTTTTATGGCAGATAAGGACCACTTGGCCCCCTAGTCTGCCCATTCCCTATGTATTGGATAAGCTGCAAATTCTAGTTAACCAACAGCCTACTTCCTCCTACCATTAACTTTAATTGCCTTATGTCTGTCCCTTGCATTCTTGAATTCCCCAACTGTTTGTGAGCCCACAAACTCCTCAGAAAGGTGGTTCCATGTGTCCACCATCCTCTCTGTGAAAAAATACTTTCTGACATTGCCCCTGATCTGTACCCTTTCTATCTTTAAACTGTGCCCCCTTGCTCTTGCAAATCTCTTTCTCTCAAAGATGCTCCCGTCTTGGACTTTGTTGATTCCCTTGAGGTACTTGAAGGTTTCTGTCATATCCCCCCTCTCCATCCTTTTCTTGAGGGTATGCATATTAAGCTCTTTCAGTCTCTCCTCATATGGTTTCTGTTGCAGACCTTGCACCATTTTAGTTTCCCTCCCCTGGTCCGCCTCCATCCTGTCTATGTCCTTACGGAGATGGGTCTCCAGAACTGCATCACATTACTCTAAATGGTGTCTCACCAACTGTCTGTACAGAGGGATAACAAGTTCCTGTTTTCTACTGGTTATGCCTCTCTCTATGCATCCAGCCCTCCTTACTTGCCATCTCACACTGTTTGCCTACCTTAAGATCATCTGATACGACTACCCCGAGGTTCATTTCCATTTTTGTTGTTGTTAGTCCCCCCCCCCGACTGTGTACTCTTCCCTTGGGTTTTTGTTTCCCAGGTGCATTACTTTGCACTTTTTTGCATTGAATCTGAGCTGCCATATTGTTGACCATTCCTCCAACCTTGCCAAGTCCCTTCTCATCCTTTCCTCCCCCCCCCGTGCATCAACCCTGTTGCTGATTTTTGTATTGTCTGCAAAGAGGCATACTTTTTCTTTCAGCCCCTCTGCAATGTCTCCTATAAAGACATTAAAGAGGACTGGTCCCAGTACTGAACCCTGTGGTACCCAACTAGTAACCACCCTTTCTTCCAAGTCTACTCCATTTACTATTACCTTCTGCATCCTGTTGGTCAGCCAATTTGTTACCCAGGCTATCATCCTGGGACCCACTCCAAGGCTTGCTAACTTGCTTATTAATCTTCTGTGTGGGACTGTGTCAAATGCCTTGCTAAAGTCTAGGTAGGCCATATCTACAGCCCCTCCCTGATCTACTACTTTGGTCACCCAGTCAAAAAAATTGATTAGAATTGTCTGACATGATCTTCCCACTGTGAATCCATACTGCCTCGGGTCCTGTGCCCTGCTGGCCTCTAGGTACTCAACAATTCTGTCTTTCAGAAGTGATTCCATCATTTTCCCTACCACTGAGGTTAAACTAACATGTCTGTAGTTCCCTGCCTCTGTTTTGCTCCCACTTATGTGAAGAGTGATCACTTCTGCCCTCCTCCAGTCCTTAGGTACCACACCGTCCTCCCACAATTTGCTAAAAAGGGTAGTCAGTGACGTCATAAGGTCTTTCCTTAGTTCTTTTAGAATTCTGGGGTGGATTCCATCAGGCCCCATTGCTTTGTCCACCCTGAGTTTTAGGAGTTCTCTCAGGACCCTTTCTTCTGTGAATGGACTATTACCGACCCCCCCCCCCCATCCAGAGTGCTTCTATTGCTTGGTTTAAGTACCTCCCCCTCTTCTTCTTTTGTGAATACTGAGCAAAAGTACTCATTCAGTATCTCTGCTTTTCCACTGTCATACTCTGCCCACCTCCCCTCCCCTTTATTAAGTCTCATTATCCCTTCCTTGGTCTTCCTTCGCTCCCTGATATACCTATAAAAGGTTTTATCCCCCTTCTTAACAGAGTTGGCTATCTTTTCCTCGGTTTGGGTCTTCGCTATTCTGACTGCCTTCCCTGCTTCCTTCTGCTTTAACTGATACAGTTCTCTGTCCTGCTCATTCTGTGATTCTTTATACTTCCTGAATGCTATATTTTTCTCCCTAACCTTTCCTGCCACCTCTTTTGAGAACCATAGTGGTTTTTTACTTCCTTTTGTTGTGTTTATTTGCCTCACACAAAGATGTGTTTGTGTTGTCTCTGTGATGGCAGTTTTGATTTTTTCCCATTGTTCTTCTACCCCTCCTTCCTGCCCATTTGGTAGAACATTCCTTAGGCACTCAACCATTTTGCCAAAATGAGCCCTCCTGAAGTCCAGTACTTTTGTCTTTGTATGTCTTGATTCTACAGTTGTGTTTATCATGAACCACACTGTTCGGTGGTTGCTAGTTCCCAGATGGCTTCCCAGTTCTAAGTCTGTTATCATCTTACCATCTCCATTTGAGAGTACCAGGTCTAAGATTGCTCCCTCCTAAGTAGGTTTCAATACTAGCTGTCTGAGGTATGCCCCCTAGAGGGCATCGAGAATGACCCTGCTCTTAGATGTATCACTTTGGACAATTTCTTCATTTCCATGCTGTTTCACTGCCCAAGAGAGTGATAGACCAATGTGGTTCTTGAACCTGGGTCACTCATACAGCAGTGCATTGTGTTATCACCTTATTGTTGGACAAACCAGCTGTTATACAGCTTAAAGCTACAGCATATCATCTTGCAAAGTCAACCATTAGCCATCCTCTTACCATATTCACAGGCATTTTTTCCCAGTTGGAGACATATATCTCCAACTGGGAAAAAATATCTCCCTGTGAGGATGGTAAGAGTTTGAAGTGGCCAGCACAACTAGGCATGCTTGGAACTCCTGGACCACTATAAACATTGTGACAAGGTATGGGCAACATACAAAGCATAATCTTGAAGACCATGATTGGGAATTTTATAGACAACTGAAGAACTGGGCAGTTTTAATGACAAGCAAAGCAAAATCAGCATATTAATTTAACTACTGGAAGACAAACTGCAACATGCCAAAGAACCTCTGGACTAGAAACACTTTGCTAGGAAAGTGACAATAACAGAAAAAGAATAGATAGGTAACTGCAGAACAAGGCTGTGTTTCCATTCAGGGAGTCTGATGACTTCATGGACCATGAGAGCAAAGCTTGTGTGATCCCTATGCCATTAAATCCCCAAGATTGAAACACTGCCTTGTTTCAGCATAGTTAACTATTTGTTATTTTATATACAGTAGTATATGTTTTTGGAAAATGCCATTTGTGTGTGTGTTCATGTGTGCGGGTAAGCTGTTGGGAGACAGACCGGGAGGACCCGAGTGACTTGGCTGAGTGTGAAGCAGCTATTCAGTATTCCAGCTAGAGCTTATTGAGGTCTTGTGGCTGCTGGATTTATTTAGTTCAAGTGTATTCTGATTGTTGCAGAGGACAAAAAGGAGCAGCAGCAGTTCAGGGATGAGTCTCAGGAATAATTTGTGCATGTGCAATGAAGCTGTTCAGGGGATGAGCTGTGAAGAGCTGAGCAGAGAGCGTTTCAAAAAGTAAGGGGCCGGCACATGATGAACACCTCAAGCTCGATTTTAGAATGAAAAAGTTGTTGCAGTATAGTATTGACCTAGCTACTATACTGCAACAACATTTTTGATCTTTGAACTGCAGTACAATGAGATTTTTGTTATATACAGCCATTTGGTCCCTGTCACCTCCTCCTCTTCCCACTAACTGGTGATGGAGATATATAGGTATTTTATAAGTTTTCTCCCCTAACCCACCCCTGAGGCTCTGTCACACAGCCATACAAGCATGTGGAGGCATGCTACACACCTTGTGGCACCTTCCACCTCCTGTAACTGTTTGCCACCCCCTCTCCACCTATGCTACCCACCAGACCTCCACCCAGTGGGAGCAGAACTATGAGGGGGCCCCAATCCACCATCACCATCCTTGGGAGAGGAGAGTTACCCATCAGCATGCTCAATCCTGCTCCACCCTCCCCCATGCTGGCACCCAGACAACCCGAGGTTGTTTCTGAACCTAGGTTGCTGGCATAGCATGAGGTGTGGCATCCAGTGCCTCAACCCTCAGCGCCACCGGGCTGATGTACAATGAGATTTCTAAGTATATGGGATTCCATACACAACAATACTCGACCGTATAGTATAATCCATGTGTCATCTAATATACAATACAAGCCTAATTATGGGTAATGTAGAAGTTTTAGAAACCTGCAACCAGTCTTTCATGAACCTCAGTTTTTCACCTAGCACTCTACAGCCTCCTGTTCATGACCCCCACAACTGCCCTCCTGCAAATATGCATAATTCAACCTTGAACTTTCACTTTTGTGTAAATGCTGTCAAAAAGATTAGCTGATGTTTCTGCATGAGCTTGACATCAGGAAGATTGATAGAGTCAGTGGTATCAAACCTTGGCTGCTAAAAGCTGCAGCATCTCTTCTAACACAGGCAATCACAGGCCTCTCTAATCTCTTCCTCAACACTGGACAATACCCAACAACCTGAAAAGGAGTCATCCAGACCCCATACTCATTTCAGACCCCTCTTCAAATCCTAATAATCATTTGCCTATATCTGCCCTATCTGTTCTAATTAATCAACTGGAAAACGTACAGTAGTCTACAAGCAATTGATTGACCATATTCACCTCCAAAACATTCTCACTGAAAGACACTCAGTCTTTGAGCCTAACCATTCTACCTGCACTGCAGAACTAAGTCTTGAATGACCTATCTTCCACAATGTATGCCAGCCTCAATGGAACTGTGCTTTAATTAGCCTTACCAAAGAATTTGGCAAAGTGGGCCATAGCAACCATCAATCCAAATTAGAACAGCTGGGCCTGACACAATAAATACTATATATCCAACATTTGTAGCAGTTGATCTGGCAAATTGGGAATGTGTAAGAAGATTTTCACACAATTTCCTTCAGCATGGGCAGCTCCAGAGATTTTTTGCTCTAGATATCGCCACATAATCTCAGGAGATAACCTGCTGAACTCACTACAACTACCACTATACCTCACTGACAAGTCACAGTCCCTTCTCCATGCTCCTTTCACCTTAGTGCCCACAAGGATAAATCTTTGGTTAACTGTTTTTTACCCTCTTCATCAATGACCACCCCTCTGTATGCTTTGATTGTGACACAAATATCCATTTATGTGCAGATGACACCATAATTTACTCAAAATAAAAACCCATTGAAAGCCTTAACAAGGCTTTTCAACCAGTCTTTTTTTCAAATCCCAAACTGGGTGGATACCAGCAAATTGCTGTTGAATTTTAAGATGGCTAAAGTCATGATTTTCAGTGGGAAGTCACACTCACGAGCTATACAAATACTACCTCATTTAGGACAACCTCTAGAGGCAGTAGATGTAGTAGATACCTTCAAATATCTAGGACCTTGGCTAGACAAGAAACTGCAACTCATGACCAAATCACTAGAACCACCAGGAGGTTCCATGTCTTAATGGTGATGGCAAAATAGTGATCACCATTATAGCGAGTGTACATTGCCAATAAAAAAAATGGCAATGTACAGTCCCAGCAATGCAAGTAGGGTGAAATGAACTCTGTATTGTATTATCCGGGCAGGGTGCACCTCACACCCCCATCATGGGGGGGATTTGCCATCTGCACTCCTCTAAATAATGATTGCTAACTCCGGGGGGGGGGGTTGCATGTCAGGGAGGAGGAGAACTATGCAAAAAAAAAGAAGAAATTCATGCTTGCAAAAAAGTACAAAATATTATGCTCCTCCCCAGCCCTGAACCCTGTACACCCTCACCAGCACACCACAAGGCCAGCTTGATAGTCTCTTGTTGCTCTACCTCTCACATACCTTCCCTCCTCTTCCATTCCTCGTCCTGTGGTTCTGGTCACATTCCTACTCACCCATTGCTACCCTTTCAGGGTAGCTCCCACAACAAATGCTGAACTTGAATTGCTCAGATCTGAGTCACTCAGGTTCAGTCACCGTTATGATGGTATACCCTACTGGGAGTGTTCTAAAACTAAGTGTTCTAAAACTAAAAGTGTTCGAAAACAATATCATGTTTGCATTTGCCTCTCGATAAACACAAGGAAACTAATTATTACACAGTTCATGCTGCTAGATGTATAACATGGCATTGATGTCCACAGGTCAGCCCCTGGACATTATCTGTACAACATCCCCATAATGTTCAACAAAATCTGCTGGTTCACACTGGCTTGTAGTAAAACCACCTACTTTTGCTTTCTCTATGGCAGCCTTTGGCTCTATTCACCAGAGAAATTAAGGGTGTTCAAAAGAGAAACCTAGATTATAAATATGTACATGAAAATGATCCAAATTACTTTAGAAACCTTTTACATAAACCTGACCAGTCATACACATTGAGATCCTTGTGGACGGGTTGTGGGATAACATATGGACCAGACACCAAACTTTAAGTTCAACACACAATCTCTGTGTGACATTTATTCAAAATGCAGTAGATAACCTTCAGAAATGGCATATCCCTTCTTCAGTATATCCATTTGTAGCAACAGACTATGCAAGTCTTTCCTCTACACTTAGCCAGCACCTACTCACTCACTGAACTCTAATCTAACTTATCTGTTGAGATTTAGCCTCCCCTATGCAGGCCTTGTTTGCTTAGGTGGTGGGGGTGCAAATAAATAAAACCAAAACAAGCTGAAGACAAAGAACCTCAGTGCAGAAGCACTGAAACAAGGGTTACCCCAAAGGGCATTAACAATAAGCTAAGTTTCAAAGAAACACAACATCACACATACTTCCATAATGCAAAGCATCATGGGATATATGTAAACCACCCTGCCATTTTAGATTGGGTCAGTTTAGAGCAGTTTACATGCATTTTAAATAGCACAACTAGCTTAATTTCTATAGTATAGTTACCTAGTACTTTTTCCTTTTATCAAAAACACCTAGTGCCATGGCATTTTCAACATTTACAGGTTTCATAAACATAAAATATATACAGTGGCATCCCCCCTGATGAAATGCACTTTTAACGCACTCTGCAGTATGCTGCAGCAGACCTACTGAATAAAGCAATGCAATTTTTAGTCTCCTTTGTCATGAAGGAAAATGTGGCATTCACCTCATCCTGGCAGTGTCACATTTTCCTGAATGACAAAGGGGACTAATTACCATTGAAATTATATTGCTTTATTCAGTGGGTCTTCTGTAGCATTCTGCAGAGTGCTGCAAAATGCTGCAGAATTGTGTTTCATCCTGGGGGACACCACTGTACATCAAGGTATTTTATGACATAGTACTATTACATACTAAATCCAACAACAATAAACATAGCCTGTTGTTTTACATAAGCTCAGAGATCACAACAATAACCCCCCTATATGAGGACCTGAGAGGGAAAAGGAAAATTAAAGTGGACACTATAACATAGTGAAGGGGGTATCCATAGATGGCCAACCTTATGGACTAGAAATTGTAAAGAATAGATTAGGCTAAGGAACAGAAGAACTGTTGCAACAGATGCAAGAAAACATCATTCCTGAATAGTGGCAGGAGCTCCTGCTCACAATCCTAACAAATGAGCCTCCTCTAGGTAAACAGTATGCAAGACAATGAATGAAATGCTTGACAAGAAGTGTCCTAGCGATTTGGAATGCTTTCCCAATCAGCGACAAAGTAGCACGGAACATCAATGCCTTCAAGCAGATCATGTACAGTCATCTCAGTACCACATGTATTGCACTTCATCTTTACACAACTGATGCATCAGCCACCCAGTCACCCACTCCACCAATACAGTATGCTGTTCATCTTGATGAAGGTAAACAAAACTAACCTCTGAAAACGTACATATTATTTATATTCCACTTATCATTAACTATAATGCCTTAATTAGTATATACATAATGTAAAATGCATTTGATAGTAACACCTGCTCCTGTAACTGTCTCCCAAGGGCACTCTTAAAAACTAAACGTGTAGTTTCAATGTGAATATCCCAGTGTGTAGAAAGTCTACATAAAATAAATTGTCTTTATTTTCTGATATTTTACGTAATGTAGTTCAGTTCAATTTATCCAGAATCTGAATACCTGCCAGACATATTCAGCACACACAGGGCTAAACTGTTAGTGCTTTTGGAAAGCACTCATCTGAGTTAATGAGTGCTGCTGTAACTCATCTGGAATCAGATTTTGATATCTCAGTAACCTTGTGGTTACAAAGCCGAACAAAAAGTGAGTGAAAAGAGCACCTGATATTACTGAGTTGATATAATTGTATCACTCGAGTGTTGCTTGCTGTTGAAAAGGATCTGGCTTCCTGTGAGTTGCTTTGCAATGACTTGTGAATATTTAATTTAATTTGATTCTGCTCAATTGCAACCTACACCATTTCTGGTTGAGGCTTTTTACATAAATTCACACAAAAAAATAACCCCAAGGGGAACTAATCCCCTTAAGGGGTGGCTGGTTCCCTCTCCCTGGGCTAAGACACACATATGACACACTGAGGAGTTCAAATGAGGACAAAACACGTGTATGTGTCTGCTGTTCTTAGCCTTTGCTGATTGCACTGTGAGGCCTTCTGGCACCATGCAATTCTGCTTAAAGCAGAGCCAGTCCAAATTCTCTCATGGGGATTTGCATGTGTCTCCCATGATGCTTTGCATTATTGGGGTATATGCAATTGTGTTTCCTTTAAAACTTGGCTGTATGGCCAATATCCTCCAGGATAACCCATGCCTCAGTGCATTTGCTCTGGGGTTCTTTTATAGTTCTAATATATGCTGTGTACACAAAGTGTCATTTAAAGATATAAAAGATAAACAGTTAATACATACTGCACCCCTAACACACAATTTACTCCACCATGTAACATGGTTGTTTATGTATCTATTTTTTTTACTTGCATTTTTGCCATCCTGGTCCTGCTCCCCATGTATGTCAGGCCACCCCTCACCCCCAATGAAGCACTGAAAAGTAGTTAGGAGTACAACGAGCTGCACAGAGCCCAAGTATACTGAGCATCATGCTGCAGGCCAGGGAATAGTACTCTCTTTTGTCCATTCCCTGTAGATGTCTCCACACTAGCCCAACAGTGTGTGTGCATGCATGTAGCTTACTTGTCACCTCACAGAGCCATCAGGATCCCGCCTCACCTCCAGCTCTTCCAGCACTTCCACCTGTAGTCTCTCATGTGGCAATGTAGTACCAGAACCTGGTTTCAACCCTCCTTGAAGAAGGAGAGCATCCAGTGGTTCATGCTAGGGGCATTCAAGCATGTCAGCAGTACTGTGAGAAGCAGCCTTCACCAACTGGCTGGACCATGTTACATTTTTATACAATAGATAATTTTTCAGATTTCAGAAGAGAAGAGTTCACACTAGGAGTGTGATGCTGAGAAACTACTCATGTAATAAAAGCAACAAGTTTCTCGCACACACAGACCTTATAATGGGATGCCAAGACAAAGTGTACTATTTAAAAAGAAATTTATTTGAACACACATGCAAACCAGGTCTCATCTGACATGTTTTGGACAGAAGTCCTTCCTCAAAGGCTAATTTTTTCAGATCTCTATATTACATTTTTAAGAATACACAGTATAATATTGTTCGTAATTAAATACACTTAACACATTTATTACTGCACCACCAGAAACCAAGCTATGATGAAATGATTAATCCCAACACCAAACCTGGATTGATTCCCCTATTGCTATTAATCACTTTTAAGTCTTATTCAAGTACCATGGAAAAGGGAATTTCCCCAGTCTTTATTCTCACTTGTCCATTACCTTAAATCCTTTCCTTCCCCAAATTTTGTAGTGGTACTGTACATATACAAGGGCTACTGAAGTAGCTAGCTAGCTAGGTAAAAGTTATTAAGACATGTCAAGCAACACATAGAAACATAGAAACATAGAAACATAGAAGTTGATGGCAGATAAGGACCACAAGGCCCATCCAGTCTGCCCATTTCTTTTTCTACCTTATGAATGTGCCATCGGCATTTGCTATAGCAATGGCCTATCTATTCATACTTATCTGTATTGCTCCCTTTTGCCTATCCCATGCCTGTTTGAAGCCATGCATTGTATTCATATCTTCATATTTCATATCCATCACTTCGTGAGGTAGGCCATTCCATGTATCCACCACCCTTTCTGTGAAAAAGAACTTCCTCACATTACCCCTTAATCAGCCTCTCTCTAATCGCATGATGTGTCCTCTTATCCTGCTGTTTTTCTCAAAACATGTTAGACTCTTTCACCTTTTTAATGCCCTTAAGGTGTTTGAATGTTTCAATCATATCACCTTTTTCCCTCCTTTGCTCTAGGGTATACATATTGAGTTCCATTAATCTGTCCTCATATGTATTTCTGATGCAGTCCCTGCACCATTTTGGTTGCCCTTCTCTGAACTACCTCAATTTGGTTAATGTCCTTGTGAAGGCGTGGCCTCCAGTACTGCACACAGTATTCCAGATGGGGCCTAACCTGTGTCTTGTAAAGAGGGATTATTACCTCCCTCTTATGACTTGTGATATCCCTACTAATACACCCCAACATCTCTCTAGCCTTACCTACTGCTATAGTGGTCTGCTTGGATGATTTCAGGTCATCTGTGATGATGATGCCCAAGTGTCTTTCTTCTTTTGTGACTTCCAATAACTCCCCTCCCAACCTATAGGTGGCTTCAGGGTTTCTTTTCCCTATGTGCATTATCTTGCACTTCTTTGCATTAAACCCCCAGTTCATATCATAGGTATCATAGGTATAATCAAGCTTATAGACAGGAGATCCCAAATTTAATTTAAAATTGGAAATCTTATCCCCAAAGTGCTTATCTACACCATTTTTGAAATTAGTCATGTTAGAACTGCTCACAGCATCTTGTGGAAGGTCATTCCATAGTGCTACTACTCTGTGACTGAATCAGAATTTACGCAGGTTATGATTCCAGGTCTGAAGAAGGAGCTGCCTATTATGCTTCCTGGTACTGATCCTCCCCAGACTGTGCTTAAGACAAATTTCTGCTAGGAGATTATTATCTTCCATCAATCTAAATAGTAAACATAAATCCCCCCTAATTATTTTGTAATGTAGGGAATATAAATAGAGGGAAGCCAACCTCTCTTTATAATACTTCTTTTTCAATCCCTTCACAGGTCTAGTTAGTCTTCTTTGTACCCCCTCCAACAGGTTGATGTCCTCCCTGTTCTGTGGTGACCAAGCCTGGGCACAGTATTCCAAATGTGGTCTAACTAATGCACTATAGAGAGGAATGAGCACTCTCTCATCCCTACTGGCTATGTGCCTAAGGATGCAGTTTAGATTGTGATTGGCTTTTCTTGTACTGTACCCTACAGTGGGATTTAAATTTGAGGTCATTAGTAATTATAACCCCTAGATATCTTTCTTCATTGGTAACTTCCTGTGGTGATTTGTCTAGTTTATAAATCCCCCTTTTATTATTTTTACCGAGGTGCATGACCTTACTTTTAGCAGTAATTAATACTAATTTATTACTAAGAGTCCAGTCCAAGATCTCATTCAAAGCCTCCTGTAAAGCTGTCATATGCTCCTGTGTATTTGCTACTGTCCCTAGCCTGCAGTCATCAGCAAATTTATACAGCCAGATGTTGGGGGTTACTTAGTTTTAAAGAAGTAATATATACATTAAAAAGGCAAGGGCCCAGTACAGAATCCTGGGGGACACCACTAGTAATGGGGGCCCAGTTGGAAAGGACAGCATTTATAACCACTCTCTGTTTTCTACCCTGGAGCCAGTCTGATACCCAATTACAGATGTTCCCATTAATGTTGATGTTTTCCAATACAGCTAGCAATTCATGATGGGGCAATTTGTCAAACGCTTCTGCGAAGTCTGAAAAGATCATATCAACTGAATTACCTACGTCCAGTTTTCTGTTTACGTTTTCATAAAAGGTTAACAAGTTTGTTTGACATGATCTAGACTTTGTGAACCCATGCTGTGCTGGGTCTGCCATATCATGAGATGTTAAATTTTCCAAAATTAAGTCTTCGATTAGGCCTTCCATAGTTTTTCTGATCGGGGATGTCTAACATTTTCTGGCTTTGTTCTTGGCCCTTTTTTAAGATGGGAACAATTGTAGCTATTTTTCAGTCATTAGGGACCATTCCTGAATCTATAGAGGCTTGTAAAATACAATTGATTGCTAAAACCAGGACATCTGCCAGTTCTTTTAAAACCCTAGGGTGCATACCATCTGGGTCAAGAGATATATTAACTTTAAAGAGCAGCTGCCTACCTGTGATGGAGATGACGGCCCCCACAGCAGTAGTACCCCGATGTCAGCAGAACCGAAGCCACGCAGTGTCCCATAACCAAAGCATCACAGAAAGAATGTAAATATGCACAAAACTGGACATACTCGACCGCCGATTACAAAAACGGGATGTCAGGCGGAACGACCGCAAATCTCACGAGAGCAGCGCAAAGACGTCAGTAAATGAATCCGCAAGGTGACGTCAGCGGAAAAGGACATACAGCCAAATAAATAAAAGGTGCAGCATGCTCAGCACTGTTGCTGAGCAACCGTGTAGAAACAGTGACAGCAGACTCGGTCACAGCACACTGTATGAATGCACCGCCAGACCCGAAACGCTGCAGCCTGATAGGAACGTCCGAAGTGTAGAAAACCCCCTGGAGGCACAGTGACAGACATAGTGCAATAGGCAGATACAGGAGCCCTACTGACAGGCACACCAGAAAAGGCAATGTACACACAAATTTGGCCAGTGGTACAGATAGGGGTTGCAACAGCCGTCCATCAGCACACCCGCAACTAGTAAGCTGCAAGAACGAAGCGCGAGAGAATCACAGCAACAGGTAGCAGACCACTGCAGACACAAGACACTGCACCCAAATGCAGCCAGCAACACACATAGGGATGCCATCACACAGCAAACACTGAAAACAGGGTATTGCAGTGTAGAAGCATAGGACTAGTACAGAACAGGTGTGTATAAAGTGCACTCGTGCACAACGCCCAGGCAGGACACCCCACAACTGCACTACATGCCTGTGCACCCACTGTGTTAAAGCAGTACAATCGGGTATGTCGTCAGTGAAACAACCCACAGTGCTGAACAGTGCAGGTAGCTGTGGTGTGGACGTGACTGTATGAACAGAGACACTTCTGCACAGTGGCACATCGTGTGAGCCACTGACACCAACGGATAGGGATAGTGCTGCCCCCCCCAGCAACCAGCACAATAAGACACGTGCCAATACATAAAGTGCTATTGTGCCAACACTGCCCAACAGCTCAACAACACAATAAGCAGGAACACTGCAGAGGGTCCAAAGGGTGGTGTGTAGTGCCACACACAGAGTTAATCCAATGTGTATGTCCCTGAATTAGTGTGCAACTGGCATACTACCAGCAGCAACCCTGAAAAATCTGTCAAACACCTAGGAACACCCACTCCCTGTGCCCGTGTAGCAGGTGGTTGCAGAGCAGACATACCAGCAGACTGTGTGTCCCTCCTGTACCCCGCAGCATGCCCAAACGATGTGTGGTGGGTGGGTGCAGTAACACAAATGCGGACAAGGTCAGCCTGCACCACTGGCCCAAGGATGAGGGGTTTCATAACCAGTGGGACACATTTGTGACAAAAACACATAAAAGGTGGTCAACAGGTACAAAAACCAGTGTCATATGTGGTGTGCACTTCAATGCGCCAGATGACTTTGTAAACTACAATCAGTGGGCTGCAGGCTACAAACGTAAATTAGACTTAGTGCTGACTGCAGTACCAACTTGGAGGACAAAACTGAGCACCAATGTGAATGATGGCATCCCCACCCTGTGTGATGGTACAGCACAACAACGTAGCACGATGGCATGGATGACACTGAATGAATCTCTAAGTGCCAGATGCCTATGCACCAGTCTGTCTGATGTGTGGCAAATGTTGTGTACAGACATGCAGACCAAACCTAGAGAAGCAGTCCCCTAGGGCACACCACGGCCATACAGGAGTAGCCCAATGTGTGGAGGTACATGGTGTGATTGACAGGAACAGAGCGCAGAACCCAGCATACAACATGACCATGGATGGCACAACAGGACACAAGATGTGACAGCAGTGGACACAACAGTGGCTATGTCACAGTCACAACCTGCTGGATGTTCCAGGGATTTTGCCAGCACCATATGCCACTGACCACTGGAAAACTGCACAGTGGTGACCGACACTGGGCTGGCATGGTGGCAACCTGCAGTACAGCACTGAACCTGGCAAGTCATGGTCACTCACACATATGGCAGGAAGGGCAGAGCCAATGCAGCTGCAATATTGGTGATAACCATGGGCCATGGATAAACTGCAAGAATGTATCCCAGGTACAAAGGCCCACATGGAGCATAGCATGTCTGGTAGGTACCCGACAGGTCATGGCACACTGCATGTGGCACAAAGGACCACAGGTGGCAGAGCACCAGACCCAGTAATAGAGGTCCATCCTGAAATGAAGCCCACCACACAAGCAGGACAGGGACAGGTGTGTGCAACATGGCAGATGTAACATGTAGGTCCCTTGTGAGGCGTGCAACACCATGGAAGTGTCATGTGTGCATGCATATGTAATCATCCATAAGTTATCAAGGTATGGGCTACGCTGTTGAGGTATACATAGATGGGAGGAACATAGCGCAGATGGGTGACCTGACAAATGTACTATGCAGTGACAGTGCCATGTGTCATAAAACAACATCATGTAGGCACAGTAGTTGACAATCACAGCTCTGTACAGCAAGCAACCCATGTGTGGGTCCAATGTATCTGGTAGTAATAGGGTGCAGCAGGGAACTCCCCCTGTCACTAGTGCAGCATCCCGCATACTGGCAGTACAACATGTGTCAGATCCCACAGTGAAAACAAGGCCCACCCAATGCAATGGCACACACCCGTACACACTGAGCCATGTCAGACACACATGGTACCCATGATAAGGAAGGCAGTGCCCCACAGTAATGTGCACAGATGGTCAAACATAAGGGAGTGAGAGCCACTGACCCATCAGAACAGTGGGCATAACTGTGGCAGGGTAACACAAGATCAGCTTGGGTGCTGGGCCCTCCCATGTTGCACAAGTAGTGCACCACATGTATTCTGTACATACAATAATGCCACCCACACAACACACGTACCGTAGAACACACACACACACACACACACACACACACACACACACACAGCTGAAACAATGAGCAGTGTGTATGTCCACACCCCCAGCAAATAGTGTCAGTAGTCTATATACCAGTTGCCCATCACTGTTATGTGAATGGATGACAACCATGGCATGATGAACTGTCCTGACATCTACATGTTGAGCCATGACACATCCTCCAGTGCTGGAATGACCATGTTGTAGAGGGCACAGTCAGTCCATGAATGGGGCCTGCAGACCACTGCAGTGAGGTTTAGGTACCCCAGGATGATGTCACATGGTAGTAGTGTCACTGTGCAGGGCAGGTATGCAACAGTAACATGAGGCAGCAATGCAATATGAACACCTGTAGATGCAGCGGCCACTGGTGCCCCCCCCCCCCCGGGTTGGGACTCAACATCTATCATGTGACTTGGCAGTGGGAATGTAACATGGCACACAATCTGTTATGCACAGATGACATCACATGACAGATTCAGACATGTCTGTGTCTGGGGGGGAGGGTGACCAATGCAGATGTAGGGATGTGACACCACTGTGGGAACCACCAGACATGGACCCCTGCCAGTGTGCACATGCACCCCGGTAGTGCTGTGTATGATATGTGACATTCACCACAGGATCACAGTGCTGGCAAATGCATTCACAGGGGTGACGTGTGTGAGGGGTGGCCATATGACATGATGCTGTACATGAATGCATGTGGGGGGAGGGGTCAAACATGAGTCATGTGCGATGTAGTGTTGTGTGTGTGAGACAGATGTCACCCAGAGGAGTGGAAGGCATGCCAGATGCATGAGACAATGCACTGCTTGCAAGGCATGTGCATGTGTACTGGCATACTGGGACCCTGGCCACAGATAGCAAGCAAGGACACATGACTGTGCAATAGGAGTGAACCTGTGTCATGCACATGGAGCCACTACAAAACATGAGATGGGCACTGCACAGCTGGGGTAGGTAATGTCTGGCATGGCACGTGTCCCACTACACACATGCAAGTGCCAGTGGCTGTCAATGACACACCATGCCAAACAGTAGCCCAATGACACACAGTACCATGGCATGCCATTGTGCAGACCACAGCAACACAATGAGGCACATAATGTAGTGCCTGCTGTGTAATACTACATGACTGAATGTGTGTGGCACCAGTGGTGCTGAACACTCACTATGTGTTGGATGCAGGGGTCCAGTACTGCAACCGTCCATAACACTGAACAGACAGAATACATGTAAGGGCCACAATCATCATTCCAATCACACTGTCGTGTGTCCCACAGTGCCAGCACATTGTTACAATGACAGCAATGCCAGGTCAATTGTTGAAAACAGTGCATGATCCTACAGCAATGTCAGATCCTTTATCCACAATTCCCTTACCAGGAAAGGAATCAGCATGGGCAAATGGCTGTCACATCCACGGTGGTGAACAATGTAAATGGGAACAACCCCAGCTCAGAAATGCCCTGCAGCACAGTGAGACTACACAGTGTGAGGTGCGGAGATCCAAGATGCCCCAAGTGTGTTGGAGTACAGCATGGAGCCACACAAAAGTGACGATGGCAGCATACCAACAATGAACATCACCAAACCACCCAATGATGTCCATACCAACAACAGATGGATGACAACACGTGGCCAACAGTGTTGTGTAAGAGCACCACGACGTAGTAAAGGTAACACTGGAGTCCATGCTACATAGTGTTAGTAATGCTGCGTAACCAAATGCTGTTCCGGAGTCAATCCTGTGGCAGTCACAAATTGATCACACAAAGGTAACGTGTCATAGGTGGCAGTAGTTGTCCTGTCAGAGATATGGACACATGTACAGCATCACACAGTGTCGTCACCAGTAGCAAGGCACAATCGTGGGAAAATTGATGTCCTGCAGGATTGCGAGACAATGCTGACACACTGATGGTACCATATGGGTAGATGTGATGTACATCACAGTGCAGTGGACAGGAATGGCCCACCACAACAGCCACCACGCATGACAGAGTAGCAGCAAATGCACGCCAGCACATGCAACCTCTGAATGCATATGCTGCAATGAATAGGTACACACTATGTCCAGATGGTTACAGCCATGTGTAATGCCATATGGCCATAGAGGACAATGGGTAAGTGAAATATGCCACACTGTAGCAGGGGAAACACACATGACACAGATGTGCTCTTTGCTGAGGAAAGATCAGTACCACACATCTAGCATCCTCAAGAGCTGATGGAGGAGGAATTACATCCTGGCACACAGAGTCTGTACTAAATACAACACCCATGACACATACAAAACACTGTACAATCTGGTCTTATGTGAGGTCTACATGTGTGATAGCCATGTCAACAATGGCTGTGTGGCACACTACATTACACATGAGACATAGACAAGGTGCATCTATATGGGGTCCATCCCAACATGTGCAACTACGTGGAAGCCCTCACCCACACAAAATACAGCCACCACTGTACATACCATTCCCCCATGTGCAGGAACAGGTATGTGTATGTGTGTAGACATGACTGTGGGCATGCCAGAAACACTGTACTGCAGCAACCACCAAATGGTCCTGACCTATCAACATCTCACTGCTGAGCAGTCATGTGTTGCACAGTACACTGCCAGACTGCACACCAGTGTGTGAGGTGACACACAAGAGGCCCAGGCAGTCCACTTCAGTCACAAGGCATCTCCAGTAGTAATGTCAGGGGAGTGCAACAGCCACACACGTAATAACGCATTCCCCCAGATCATGGTGTCCCTGCAGCACTGTATACAGAGAAGAGATATTGATGTACAGTCAGTGTCACTGTGACACACAAGGCAATGCTTGGGGCCAGTCACACGCTAGGCAGACCCAACAATGGCATGACAACACACAGACTGCAATGTGGACCTGCATCATTTCAATGGACAGTGAGCTGTGCCAGCATGCGTCATGCACGCATATCCCACGAGACATGTAGGCAAGCAACTGAATACAGATGCACAATGCCCCCCTGGGCCAGCCTGATATCAGAACATTGTTGTGACACACAACAACAAACCAACAAACAGTACACCAAACACACCACTTGCCCACCCCCATCCCTGGTCTGTGTACACATGCAAGGGGCCGGCATCCATGCCTGTGGTGCATATGCAGGGAATGCCCATGTTAGTCCTGACCACCAATATTTGATGTATGGCCCAGTAACCTAGGTCACCTAGGTTCTCAAAGCAAGGTCAGCTCCCAGGCATGAGGGCTGACCAGACGAGCAGATGCGAAAGACCATTAGGCCTATTCCGATGCCATTTTGGTATGTTAGTCTGTACAAATCCACATGCCCCTCTGAAATATCACGTGATGGATATATCTGCCATTGCAATGGACGATGTATACTGTGGGTACAACCAACACAGTTGTATGTCACCTAGAACACCATCTGAAGAACATATGTGCTAACAAATTACATGCCCTCACTGGCACTATCACTGCATGACCCCACAACATAGACCATGGCGCATGGAACAGTCATGTAGATGTGCTTGTTACCACTACCATGTACAAACCAGCAGCATGTGTCTGTTGGGGGAACCGATATGCCATGATCAGCACCCTTGCACTGGTCACACACCCTGAAACATCAAACACACATGTGCAGCACAGTGCAGTTGTAGCACACACTTGGTCACCCTCAGTCCACCACTGGCCTCATGTGCAATGTCACGATACCAGGTATTGCCACTGTGATGGTGAAAAGTGTGAGTAGCAGCATGCTGGACATGGGATGAGCGCATCAGTTGTGCATGATTGTGTCCTGCTGTCCCAACCATAGCCAACATGTAAACATACTTGTCAACACCTGTGACTGTGAGTAACATGCACACCATGGGAAATGATCCACAGTCGCATAGAACTGCATGAGTTATAACTCACAGTGACACAGGTGTGTCAGTGCACAACAGCAATGTGTGCACAGGTGCACAGTATGCTGGGAATGACATGTGGGAGCCACACAGCAGCTATGCCATCCTTATCGAACAGCACATCCCAAGCGCACAATGTAATACCAGCATTGGGAAGGACTACTTGTTGGCAGTACACCACTGATGCAATGGACACACCACTCTGATGTCTGTCATTACCATGACAAAGGGAAGACACAGGTGTGCCATGTGTCCCAACCCACAGTATATATGTGTGCTGGAGACAGGCCATTCCCAGAGGATTACCAATAAGCACAGCTGATAGTGTTGCATGCACAACAAAATACACAATGTTCAGGAACACATGGCTGACCTAAACAATGTGCACAGTGACATGGCAACAACCCCATCAGGCAGGAGTGGCTGCTTACTGGTCACATGGTGACTATGGACAGCCACCTTTGCAGGTATGAACATGTCCAGCAATGTTCCCAACACAACACCACTATGTATTACACACATTGTCACCCCTGTAGTGTGCATATACAACCAACAGCAACAGACAACATGCAAGTGCACATTGTGTGTATAACTCTGCAATGAGTCACCTTACCACTAGATACATGGTGCAGTCGCAGCCACAGTATGGGTAGTGCCTGTGGCCAGTGTCCTTGTCCCTTCCCAATGATGGGCACTGTAGACAGTCTGTGCAGGTGAGGAACACGGTAATGGACAATAGTGTATATAGAATGACACAGTGAGCCACGCAACATATGGGAATGCATAATAGCCTCTGTAACACCATGTGTACCAACAAGTCCAGAACTGCAGTGTACATGTAGTGTATACACCTGTTGCACACAAATGACATGTGACACAACAGACATGATGACCCCTACCCCTCTGGAAGGGGGATGTACAGAGTGGTTCAGCAGTAGTGTACAGTCAATCATTCATGTGCTACAGTGCCATGTTGTCAGTTGGTCGTCTAACAGATACTACTACACTTGTATCATCCAGGTGTCCAGGTGAAGAAACACATGGATGACAAGGGCATCACCTGCAACCTGATTGGTGGCACACTTACGGACATACTTGGGAACAAGGGAGCAGTAATGGACAGGCCACATATCAGCAGTGTTGACAGTGATAGGGACATCAACAAGGGGCTTGATAAAGTGGATCCAGAGTACATTCCCAGTGTTGCCACTGATGACCACACTGACACAGAGGATGAAACTGATGACCACGGAAACAGGTGTGTTGACAATCACAGTGGGATGGGTTAATTGCACTGCCATGGACAGACAAATGCTACCACTGCCAGTGTGCAGTCTGCACCATACCAGAGAGGACTAGCAAGTCACTAGGTCCTGCCTGTAGGTTGCAAACATCAGTGATGCACTTACGAAACACTAAGTTGGAAATACCTGAATTGGGCACATGTTGCCATCATGACCATGTAAACTGTCGAGGGCCTATGTATGTTGGTACTGTGGAGTGAGGGTAGGAAATGTAGCATGTACATGATGCTGTAGCAAGAAGGGCATGGATCAGGGGGAGAAGGGAACATAATAGCACAACAAGGCGAACAGCATCAGTGATGCAGGTGGGACAGGTACCACATGACATTGGAGCACGATGTAAGAGGTCACAACACACCATTGTTTACAACAGCATGTCACACAGGGGACATCTGTGTTGTCCATACACAGACTGTGTAGCCAATGAGTGCCCCCTGTCACTGCCATCACACACTGTGAATACACAGCTTAGCGACTGACGGGATGGCTGTCACCAAAATGTAGGCAACACAATGCTGTGATATGGTGTCTGGAACAGCAGACAGGTGTGTGTAGTGGCAAAGATCTGTCATGTACTGTATGTGTCACCTGTATGCAGCAAGATGTGTGTCCCTTGCTATGATGACCATGTACTGTGTACATGGCACATGCACCTGATACAGCATCCCACATACACGTACATGTGTGGGACCAGTACTGCTGTCACTGTTGTGTCACAATGGAAAACAGCAGGGTTGAACCATGCCAGAACATGTACTTGGCACACCTTGGGTGTGCACAGCAGTGATGTACTGGGTTATGGACATCCCCAACCTGGGCTGCATTTGTGGAGATCCATCACGCAGAGTACTACTGCATGTGCAGGTGTTGTGTGTTATGGATATGTGTTCCAGGATGCATCTGCAGCACAGGGCAAGGTGCATATGGCAGGACACACAGGGCACAGTCACTGCACTGCAGCAGGTAAGTGACACAATGTCAATGGCAAAGTGCGTGTGTTACACCACCAACCATGTATGTGAAAAATGGAGTGCGTTATTCACTGCATGGTTGGTGATATTTGCATATACAGTCCAATGGTAGTAATGTAATCACGTGCAAGTGTAGGCAGGCACCACTATATCTGTGGACACACACGGGACTGTTGATACCATCATGTGCCCTTGCCTATCATAACACTGTAGCCATCCCTGAAAATGGGTGACATGCTTTGACATGCTACCAGTGACCTTTTGTAGCTGATTAGAGTAATGTGACAGAGTCACCATCCTGTTAGTGCCGCCTGAGAGGCATCTGTATGTTATGCAGTGATGTCACAAAGCACAACCATGGACATAACCTGTCCATGCCAGGTTGTGTGCTGGTGTAGCCATGTTGTGGGATGAGGATATCCAAATGTGCAAGGTGAACCATGCAGAAATATCCCACATGTCCTCATAGCTGTACACTGGAGCAAGGCACCCATGAGACCCACCGCCACTGTGGTATGCACACATAGACCAAGGGCAGTGCCATAGTAGGGAAGACTCTAGGATGACAGTGTACCCGTGGCACTGTCTGTCAACCTGTGGCTCATGCCGCATCTGAATGCCCATACCTGTGCTGCAAAACATTATGCACGCAGCCTGCCCATTGGTGAGTGCAGCACCACTGGCAGACATGAATCACAATGTTGTACCATACTGCCCAGTGTTTGCATGCCACAGGCTGAAGCTATGCAGAGCATGGTCATGTACACAGGCGCCACATGACATCGTCCAACACTGGTGGTCTCTGCATAGATGAACCATGTAGTGTGCATGTTGGAAACATCATGGATAATGTACTGATCAGGTGGTGCTGCTGTATGTGTGACATGCTGTACAACAGAGGCCTCAGCTGTGCATGTGATACATCTGTATAGTTATGAAGGCAACACCTGTGTCACAGGAGGTGACAGTGTGTTGGCTTTCGGTAGCTCACCTGATCGAACACTGCATGGGATCAGTTGGACTGCTGTGTCCATGCTATACAAATGGAGTATGTCAACACCAGATTATCGTGTCAGATTACAATGTTATGCACAACCGTGTCTGGACTGTACACCTGTGAGTCAGGGACTCCCTTGCATAGGGTCTATGTCAGGGGTACAGTAACAGTGACATGGGAATGTCAGATACTGATGCTAGGGGACATAGACATGCAGAACAAGCTACGCAGCAGGGCTCATATTGGCAAGGAACATGGCCATGGACTGCACAACAACCATACCTATGAGTCAAGCAAGTGGATGCTGGAACAGTCACTTAGGTCAGGGAGTAGACTATGTGCAGCCCAAGACACATGGAAGTGCACCAGCAGTGTAGCTGGTACTCGTCACAGCACATGTGATGCCCATGCAGCACCCCATATTTGTGCCATTCACCTCTGAGTGCGTGCAATCACAATGGACATAGTTTGTAGGGATAGTTGGTGTTGGATAGCTAGCTTGCACAGGATTCAATGGAGTCTGCATAGTACAATCCATATTGCTGCACATGCTCACGCTTCTCTGACCATGTTTCTTCCCGCAGCAGTAATGAACAGGGCACAGAAGAGACATTGCTGACATATGATGAGCCTAAGTACTTGGTGTACGAGTCCCAACTCCTGAAACTGTTCACAATGTGTCGTGTGTGCCTGTCACCAACAGTAGGATGCATATCAAACATCTGTGGAACTGCAATCACAGTGAGGCAGCAGTGTGCAGACTGTGGACAGGACACACACTGGTCCAGCCAGCCGTACATCCGACAAATGCCTGCTGCTAACTTGTTCTCTGCAACTATCCTGTTTTCTGGGCAAATGCCAAGTAAGATCATCAGGCTATTCAACTTCCTCAACGTTCCCACGATTGCCATTGGCACGTATTTAAAACATCAAAGGATGTACCTTGAACCCACCGTGTACACAGTGTGGAACAGCAAACAACAGGAACTGATCACAACACTCAGGAACGTGGAGAGAGGCCTGGTACTGGCAGGTGATGGCCGATCAGACAGCCCCGGCCACAGTGTGAAGTATGGTGCATTCACGGTCATTGAGCAGAGAATCAGGGAAGGTTCTGGATATCCAGGTCGCATCAGGTATGTTCAGTCACATGACATGTCAGGGTAGCAGCTGTGTAGGTGTTGCATGAGCAGTGGATGAACAGTGGACAACTGGATATGCTGTGCTGGGCTGCTAGAATGCCGGGGAGGAACCCCACATGCCCAGTCCTGATGTCATTACATGGTCACACTCCACCTTGATGATGCTGCAATGTATCCCATGGATGGATGGTCAGACACACATGCACTCACAGCACTAGGAATGGCCTCAGTGTTTCACATGCATGTCTGGTATCACAACAGTACCTGTTGTCAAAGTGACAGTACAATGATGGTTGGTCCATCATAGCACTGGGATCATGATATACCATGACCTGCAACATACAGGTAGGTAAGGGTGTATCCAATGCAGTCATTTGACATGGCAACATGATGCGCAACATGCATCACATACACGTACCACCTGAATGGATCCCAAGCTCCGCAATGCATCCCTGGTCCACAGCCAACATGTGTGAACAGACTGCCAGCCACATACTGCGCTACAGTGCCCTGAATGCAGTCACACACTGTGTCTGTCTAAATGGCATGACAGGCATGTGTCACCCCAGTGTCACTGATGTGCAGGAACTGCATGTTGTCTCCATTAGTCCTCTGGCTCCATACCCACATGTCATAGTTCCCACACAACTGGTATGCATTGTTAGCCTGCCCTATCTGTGCACCACAAGCAATGTGTGCACATACCAACATACAGTAATGTTGATATCCCTGTGCTATGATCCACACCAGATGTGGGGCATGTGTATGCAGTCCATAGTCGTGCGCCATAGGCATGTATGCCCAGGAGCTATGTATGGGACCATGCAACAGTGTAACGCCAGGGAACAGGGTGGATGTCCAATGTCATGTACAGCATTGCCATGTAAACCTCACATAGCAAGTTGGTACATCCTCCAGGTCCTGTGAAGGCCTAACATGACACATGCACCCACTGCAGCACCGACCACCGCTATGTACCAATCACTGGTTTGTCCAGCACATCATGTCATTACAGCAGCAATGTGATTTGTACAATGTGTTGTGCAGAGTAATGAAGTGAAGAATAGTGCATGGTGTGAGCACCAGGGCCTCAGAAGGGTGGTGTCATACCTAAGGGATGAGAATGAACTACACATTGATGTGATGATCACGGACCGCCATCGACAAAACAAGAAATGGATACGTGAACACATGACCGACACAACCCATTACTTCGACATCTGGCACATAGCCAAAGGTACTAGACAGTCCCTTCCATGCCACCACCATCAGATGTTGTAGTCTGTAAAGTCACATCATGTCAGCATGTTGCTCTTAGTAAACACTGTCAACCCAACTTTGCCCTTCTGCAGGTGTGGCGAAGAAGATCTACTCTGCATCATCACAGAAGGACTGCTCTGGCATGTCACTTTGGAAGCATTCTATCATAAATCACCTCTACTGGTCTGCAGTGTCAACTGAGCAAGGAGACGGTGAACTGATTGTTGCCAAGTGGCAGTCGGTGATGCACCATATCAACAATGTTCATGTCAACCTTCCCATTCCACGTACCAACAATGTGGTCATGGTCCCCTCCACGGACAAGACAGGGATAAGGAGGGCTACCACACAGTAAGTTGCCCGCCAGGCACCACAGTGTTGTACAGCATGGCAGCCGGGCCAATGGTGTTCTTGTGGACAACCTGTCACAACAGCCATGCATCACATCAGAGACCCAATCACTCTGGTCGGGCTGATGGCTGTGTGTGGTGGACTGGTGTGCCATGAAGGTTGTAAAAGGATAACATGCCCTGGCAATAAACACTGATACTTTGTGTGTGTTGGCAGGGTGGATTGTGTGTGGCAAACATCTGTCCCTAACTTGTGTCACAGTCACTGCCCTGACTGATGGGTGGTCACCATGGATTGTGATGTGTTACATGCTTGGGTGCATATGTGTGTTGTTGTACCAACAACACTACACGTGACCTGCAATGCCACAATTTACTGGCCAGGGCTATCATTGACATGGTGGCAGTGTCCATGGACATCACGAGGAGGAATTGTGTGGCAACATGTATGTGACACCATCCACACTGCCGCCATGCCATTACTAAACACACCACATGGTTCATGTCCACACATGTGTCACATGCATTTGTAGTATCCCTGGTCATGTGGGCACATGTCTGGTGTACATGGCAGTCATCATGACTGAGGTCATCTGCAGTCCACATGTGGTGGATGGCTCAGGGTTATGGGTGCATGACACTGACAGTGTGTGTGTGTGTGTGTGTGTGTGTGTGTGTGTGTGTTGTGTGCATGGTAGCAGGTATGCACGCACGTGTGTGTGCACCGTGAGTAGGACAGGTATGATATGGATATGGCTGGTGGGATGGGTAAGCGTGAGCTGTGAAGCTAGCAACATGATCCTTGGCATCCATAGCATGTTGCCGGGATTGTACTCGGTTACTGTTGTGCCTGCTCAAGTGAGGGGTCTGTACAACCAATGGAACTCTGACTACATGCTGACCATCACTGCATGCTGATGTCACAATCACCAACATGTCAGGTGATATCACATGGATGCAGTCACATGCAGTACCATACACACAGTCCAGATGCATGTGCCACAGTTGTCTGGTGTACAGTGGGTCGCAGTGTGTATAAGTTGTGGCACACATGTCACGCCTGGGGATCCAATGTTGTGAATGCATGTTCTATGTTGGGATTGTTTAGATAACTGCTGTGACATGTCTGCCTTCCCATTACAGATAGTAAAGCATCCGTGAAACTGGATGGAATCCTGAACTCCAAAGTGTTACTCAAGGACATAATGAGAATGTCAAGTCTGCATCAAGCATCATCCCTTGAGGCATTCCACAGCCTCATACTACACTATGCCCCAAAGCACACCTGCTTTCAACATGGGGATGCGACATCGGTAAGCATAGTCATCAACATGCAGCCATGCATGTGGTCAGGTGTTGGGCACATGAATGTGCCACACACACTGTCTGTTGCATGCCAGGTAACACTGCTGTGACACATAAGGGGACAGTAACAACATCCTGTCATGACTGGTGTGTGATGCTGGCATGCACTCTGTCATCGTGGAACATGTTGACTGCCATGGTGCATACACACACTGTACTGTGGGACAGTTACACATTGCAACCTGCTTATGGCCACAGGCCCCCTGATAGTTGTAATGCCCTGGTGTGCACATTGTGTGTCTACATTGCAACAGTTGATGGGTGGTAAGAGTTCCATGCAGTATTGTGGGTGTTTATGATCCACTGTGAACTTGTTAGTTCGGCATTGGCACTGTACCAACCATGTCTGTGGTAACCAAGTTCACCTACACATCCACAGAGTGTGTACCTGCAATCCCTGTTGGCAGCATCTGAATATGCCCAGGTAAGACACCATACTGCAAATCGTGTGACTGAGTTGGACATTGTTAGGGGGTATGTGTCCCACAGCCACACTGTGTGTGATACACATGTACCTGACATGGTGGGTGAGGGCAGATAACTGGCAAGGCTTAGAGGCACGATGGTGACAGTGTACTGCACACAGATACATATAGTAGTTCATATGTCTGTACATCAGTTTGGAAACCTCTTATCCATGGGCTCAGTTGCAAAGGTACCTCGTCACCAACAATGACAAACACAATAGAACAGTATGTTCCACCAATGTGATACACAACACATTGTTTCAAACAGGTATGTTTGAATGCATCGCTCACATAGTGAGAGACCCATATGGGGCATTGAGAGTTAGCTGGGCAATGTTCAGGTCTGGATTGCTAAATGGTTAGTTTGGTGGTGTACAGCACCCATCAACCATCATGTTGCTTGTGTGGGCATGTACAGTATGTTGTGGATAGCATGCATCATGAACACCATCGGTGTCAATACATCACCATGGTACCCAGCAGATACCATAGTCAATGCAGTACACAGGACAGTGTCCCATGGCATACATGTGGTACTGTGTTGTGAGGCCAACTGGCCAATGTCAGCATCCCAGTCCTGGTGTGCAGTCCCTGTGGGAGATGATGTACCATTGACAGGGCATACACCTATGATATCTGACAGCACATGCTGATGCTGCACTGTTCAGCACATGTGCAATATGGCATCCCCACTAGCTATGTTACTGTAGTGGGAGTGTGATACCCATGTAGACCTGTTGGGCCTGCTGTGAAGTGACACACCCGTGTTACCCACCACAGGCATCGTAAGCTACTGATTGTGACTGTGGTTCCAGCCACATGCTTCACGGTCAACCAGTTCTATTGTAAATACTGTAGGTTCAGTGTCACCACCACAGTGACAGCATGTGTACCCTTGCTGTCAGGCATACCTGCAGCAACATGTGTCCATGGGATGGCGAAACAGGGTCCCACTCCTCGCGTGACCTACATGTGTACAATGAATAGTTCAATGGAGTGTTACCTACAGTCACCATAACGCAACTACAACATGTCATGTTGGTGGTGGTGTTATGGGTATTACTCGAGCACCTATCAACTAAACAGGTGTCCACATTCCATTTGCAGGTTGTTGCTGGCTGCAATGCACTATACGAGAACGACCGCATACAGGCAGTCACAATGGATGGAAAGAACGCTATTCTATCAGATTCCCAAAATCGAAGGAGGCCACACTGTAAGGAGGGGCGGCTGAAGCCAACATGGTGGGTGTTGCAGTGATCAGCACAGTCTAGTAGTGACACCGCCATGATGTCTGCTTGCCATCTTGGTAATGAGACACATGACTGTCCAGTCATGCACATGGAGTGGGAGGCATCTGGAGGCACTCCAGGTTCACAGGGGACACACCAGCCCTTGCCTCTTGACATGACAGTCAAGCATCAAAGATCGGCATGTGCACATTGTATGTTACCTGATCAAAGGGCACCAAGAGGCTCAGTGTATGTCTGGGATGGAACGCTGAGGCCTGTGTCATGGATCCTAGCTATGCGTTACAGAGGGATTTCCATAGCACCATGGCCATACAAGGGTCTGGGTTCACGTGCTGTTTATGGGGATGCACACAGACATGTATGGCTCTCCCAACTGTGTGACATAGGCATGGCAATGCTGTGATGTGACAGCATTCACATGCCATTGACACATAGCTGATGGGTATGTGACATTGGCACATGCACCACTGTGTCATCAGGGTATCGCTCAGGGACAGCAGGGTAGATTTTGGGTGCACAGTTTTGACAAGTAGCAGGGCTACATTGCACCACTACAACCCTGTTGAGTGTCATGGCAATATGTCCTTTATGCCTTCATTGTGGTTGTGTGTATCCCATGTGACAGTTGTACAGTGGCTGCTGTCATCCAACTGTCACACATGTGTACACGGTCTGACAGCACACACCATCCGGAGTGCTCCACAGGACATGTGGTAGTCATATCTGTGCATCTCATTCTGTGCACACAACTGTATCATGGTGATGCAGCTGTATGGCAATGGGTACAGGTTACCATTTCATGACATCCCAGGTGTGGCACTGGTGACACTACCACAGATGTACTGCAGTATAGCATCAACATCATCACATCCCACATCATATGTATACCTATGTTGCTACACACAGTGGCAACTGACTGCATCCTATAATGATCTGGGTCTGCACTGTCAACATCACACATACATGCCTGATTTGGAGTACCTACGTCACCTGGGCTCAGTAGTGTACACACAATGTTATTGACACATGCAGATACACCTACACATAGTCCTATGCAATCAGTCCTTCAGCAGCAGGATTGTAGGTGTGTGCACAACACCACATCATGTAGTGTGGAACAGTATATGCCACAGTGAGCCACACAACCATGATGAGATTGACAAGCAGGGCTGACCTATTCACAGCCAGCTTGCACAGTGTCCAATGGTGACCCATTGTCACACCACTCACATGTGGGGGGGACACACGTGTATTACTCATGTGCTGCTGCACTGCACAGTTACAGCACACCACACTGTCCATGGTGGCCACACAGGTCAACCAGCGAGTGTGTGGGATTCCGATTTTGTGTAGCATGGCATCATGTACACATGTCTTTCATATTAGTGCCAACATGTCATGACTGTGTTCTACATATGTGTAGTCACCTGTTGTCAAGTGAGTGTCTGTTATTGTGCCAATTACATGGTATGGCTGGTCCTGCTGCACAGTGTGTAAACACGTTACACCACGGATGGGGCCCTCCACAGCAGGGCACAACCGTCGCGACACAAAACCTGTCACTTATCGACTGTCCAGTGAGGTTGTGCACACATGCTATTATTGTTCAGGGTGTGCCATGATGGGATTGACAACTTATGTGCATCATAGGGCACATGTACGTAATATGTATCATCGGCGATGCACTGTGCTGTTCTCCCATCCTGTACATCTCATTGCACACTGTGTTTGGCACCATCAGGATCACTCAGTTCTCATGGCCTACTGATGTGTACAAAAAATCATGCAAGGCATACACACAGTTCTGTAACACTGGACATATCACACTGCCCAATGAAAACACTGCAACAAGTGGCATACAAGGCATTGCACACAATATGAGATCCTTTTATTATTTGCAATATGTGTCCAACAACACAGTCCTCATGTCTAACCCCATATATCCATTCCCCCACAGGATTTGTCTGCACCCTGAAACGACATCTACTTGTGTCCTACAAGGATGGTCTATGTGATGTTGATGGATCCACTGCAGCCATCAGAGCTTCACTTCCAGGACCCCTCTGTGCACTGTTGGAGCACCCCATAAAGCAAGCTGTGGCTGGTTTCGTCCGGTCTCTTCAACATCTAGACTAACATAGGATTGAACTGTAACTGGGTTGGCGAACTGGAACCCTCGTACATGTTGTTGTCATCTGGACATGCTGATCGGATTCATGCACAGCACAAGATGGTAGTGGGACACAGATGGTGGTGGCTAACATCCATAACACCATCGCACCAACTGGCGGTATGAGATGTAGCGGTATCGTCCTACCAAGAGAAATGCAACACATGAGTGCATTACATTACACAAGTAGTCATCTCAAGGACAATGTTATGTCGATGACTGCTGCATGTTTAGCTAGCTATCCTGCAATGTGCACATGGTTACCTTCCTGGCATCCTGCATGTTGCGCCATGCACTGTGTCCCCTAACATGACCAAGTCACACAACAGCCCATTCCCGATGGCAGAACTGCCTCAAACCCTCCTTCCACTCACCAGCCTCACACAGTTTTACACACTACAGTGACAGATGGTCAACAGTCAATGATACAGTATGTCTCACAGTGACACATGCCAATGATACATGTGAGGGGACATCATGTTGGGTTGAACCTGGACTCTAGGACATTACATGGCATATGACACACCCAATCCATCACCTCGTTGTTAACTGTTCCCTGTATGTTGCATAAGTACTGGTCAGCAACATCACTGATGTGCAGTGCACCGGACATGCACACATGTGACCTTCCCCATGACATGGCCACATGTACTGATGTTGCCACTGTGGGGGCTGTGTTGACAATAGCACAGCATCACATGATGGTTCCAGAGTGGACACAGTGATGGGTCTCAGTCACACTGCCACATGACATGTTGTACACGTGCTGGCCTTCACATCAGTCCTGTTTCCCAGGCCACATGTCAACCACCACATGCATTGCACCACATAGCTGTGTGTGCACTGTCATCAGTACATGGAACAGGATGGTTGTCTGCCATACACTGTGTCACATTAGAACATTGGCATGGTGAACACCTGCCTCATGTATGACACTGTCCTGTTAGCCGTGGTTACCAGACTTGCTGTCAGCATGTGTGCCCACCCTTACCAGTCACCACACTGTGTACTGAGCTTCAACACACTGCTTACCTGATACCTTGGACATGGATGTTGCATTCTGTAAGCTTCCCTGTTGGACTGTGTAGGGAATAGTGACAGCCAGTGAAGGGTACAGTGGTGGGCAGTGGGTGCAGCTAAGCCCCCATTGTAGGTTACATTGTTGCATCTGCAGTATACATTGTTGCTGTTGTGCTTTCCTGATTCTACAATTGTACCTATCCTGGGCTATGGAGAACAGTTGCAATGTATATCACATGATGTGGTAAGGGGGACACGTTCAGACTATGTGGGGGAGACAGGATGTGTTCTATTACGTGCAACTCATGGCTGCACACCACATGTGCACACCAGCCTGGTATATTGTGCAATGTTATTGTCACTACAGTCTGCTGTTTGGATTACATTTGTCCTAATGTACGGAATTCTCACATTGTATCACTTGGCCCATTCTGTACAGTGTCTATGTCTGTACCTCCCTGGTCATGGAGCATGGCTACATGTGTATCAGACACAGCCTGTTGTACATCTGATAGTGTCCATATCTATGTACATGACTGCAGAGGACACCCATTGCATGATCCTGGAACTACCACTGCTGACAGCATGCCTGTTGAACACCATTTGTGTGACATGATGTGATTTGGGTATCATATTGTATGTGATGGTGCCAGTGGTCCCATTCTGTCCAACAATGGGGTCATGGTAGGCATCAACCGGTACTGCTGTGCAGACTGCATATGTAGACCATTATGTATTACACATGGCATTGTGTGGTGCTCATCTTGTTGTGACAGTGTGACACAGTCCTCTGTATTGTGCCATACTGTGCCATGTTCCACTGTGACACTGTGTTGGCACCGGTCACTGGCATGCATAAGGTGGCGGCCTTTGTACTGCTGGGACCTCAGGCCCATCATGATAACAGTGCAGCTGACATGTGGTGTACTGGGAGGGGGGTCTCCAGGGGGATGCCATGCTCACTGTTGGGCACTTGCACATGCATATCTAGTGTGGGTCGACCATCTCACATCCTGCCATATCACACAGTTTTTGCCACTGTCATGTGCGCTACTGACGCACACTGGGCAGCTCATTTTCTCTCACAGTACACATCTTGCCTCACCACCAGGTTGGATTGGTGCAGACCTGTCATGTGCATTCCCAGCTGACAATTGTACTTTGCATGTGTGTTGTCTGTGCATCAGCACATCATGGTACAATTATTACACAAGTGACACACACCAGCTGAGTCCACGCACATCTACATGTGCCATGGGGATGTATCCAGCTGCACACACCATCAGCATGCTACTACAGGATGCAACTGACACACTCTCCTCTGTGGTTGTGTCTTATGACTGGACACTTAACAGCAAGATGCACCTGTCATGTGTAGTCCAACACTCACCATCATGTTAGCAGTTTTATTCATCTGTCTCACAGGTAGCAGTGATATTATGTCACACAACAGCATCATATGTAACAGTTTTTACCGCCATTCATGGGACGTGCACAGCATGGTACGAATCATGTGTGATGATACTTTGTGTACACATTTACTGTCAACTGCATGTCTCTAAGTCACACACCTATTCCTGTCACAATAAAGAATTTGACTCACTCATGCTGGAATTGTATGTTGTCCTCATCCTGTGGATACTGCTGTCTAATTGATAGTAGGCAGTCTCAAGGACCCAGCAATCTTTGCAGACCCCATGGAAGCCTGGATGCCGTGTGATGCAGGTCACTGGATCGCCCTCACCTTCCTTATTGTGATGCTCAATCTTGCGTTGGAACTGTTCCAACTCTCTACAGCATATGCTCGATATCCCATCATGCATTGGTACGCATTGTCCACATGTGCACCTGTTAGGTGTGAAAAGAGTATCTGTGAGGTTAGGGCCAACCTTGTCAGGGTGTACTGCAGTACAACGGTAAGTGGCTTACATTACACAATGACATGACACATGACTAGCTCAACCCATTATCCCAGGTGTGTCACTGTGTTACGTGCCTCCTTATCTACACAGATGGTGGTTCACCTGTATGTCTTTGCTCAGCATGACATCACCAGTTGCAGCACCCACACATCTATCCATGTACAAGCCAGGGTCTGTCAGCCAGCAGGTACATGGTTTGCACAATGGTGCAGCACTAGTTAGGTCAGCATTGGTGTTGTATCCAGATTGCAATTGTCTGTGTACAGTGCAAGCAGGGCTGTGTCCACACACAGTAGTTATTATCCCAGCCACATGCTGTTTGGACACGTGTACAGTGCTGTGTGGTGTGCAGCACTACTGAACATCACACAGGTGACTGGCCACTATACACCTCCCCTGTTGCTCCACCAGGGCCAATGCCATATGCTGGCCCTGTGGGAGACACTGTCAACAGAGGTGGATCACTGCCATTAGGGCACTCAGTACACATTTCCACAGTGGACCTCAGGTCATAGTACACACACCTGTGCATGTTTTCCATGGCGCCACATATGGTTCCATGGGCATTTCCACATTGTGTCAGCCTGTCACTCAGCATTTCAGTTACGTATGAGGGACTGACCTACTATGCAGTGACTGCTGCATTACTGAGTATGTGCATCCAGTGTCATATGCTGACACATCACTACAGAGCCATGTTGGACAACTGTTATGGTATTGGTTGTCCAGCACTACACACTGGGGGTGGTCATATTGTGATGGCCTCCCCTGCTACTTGGATTGTGTTCAGGACATGTAGGGTTGGTCACAGCACCCACTTTGTTGTTGAGATTGCTGTACTGTACACCAGTGATGGGGGTGTAGTGATGTTGTGCATCCTATAAACATTTGTCAGCTGCAGTGGTGCAGATGCGGTGCTACCAATACAGTACAGGTGTGTCGTGTACATTGTCAGTTGTACTGTGTAACACTGTGCAGTCTGCCACCATGGGTGTATATTGACAGGTCATGTGTACCCCAGTGCTTGTCAAGTTGCATGTTGCTGGATTTCAAATTGGAAGTAAGGGATGTCTGTACATTTGGTACACACCATGTCTGGCATGTATGTGTATGTGTGTGGCACTATAATACCTGTCAGCCACATCCCTGCTCTACATGGGAGTGTTGGTGTTGTGCTTCACAGTCCACATGCATCTGTGACATGTGGGCATGGCATGAGGCAGGTGAGAGTCAGCTCTTGTCCCTTGTGTCCTGCTACATGTTGTGATCCATAGGTGCATTAAGTGTAGCAGCCTCACAGCCAATAACGTGTGTGTGTGTGTGTGTGTGTGTACTGTATTCTCCATGGCAACTTTCCATCCCACCTGGCCGGCAGGACAAGCCACTGGCTCCTGTGCCATAGCTGACAGATGTGTTGGCCAATTGGCTACCTATTGGGGTCACACATGTGCACTCAGGGACCTGGCTAGTGGGGTTCATCCTGTACTCACTGATGGTGGTCAGTACATTGGGGTATGTTGTGGGTCATCTGGGACATCAGGGGCATGTATGGGGTACACCTTGGTGGCTGCTGTAGCTGATGGGGGGTGTGACTGTCAGGGGCACTTGGGGATTGATCAGCGGGGGACTAGGGGGTGAGGCAGGGTGTCACTTCTTCACTGTGAGTGATGTGTATCCCTGGATTGTGCAGCCTCCAGACCTGGTGGCTGTTGTACCTGTGGAGGTGCCTCAGGAGGACTCTGATGGGTGGGTGGAGCCACCCATGACATGTCATGGGTTGCTGGGATAGACTGTGGGACTTGGTGGCTGTACCAGTGTCGTGCATGGACACAGCTTCACAGGCACACTCCACTGCCACTGGTCAGGCTGTGCTACTTATCTTGTATGTGCCTCTGTGATGTGGTCTGTGCATGCATGTGCACATCTCATTGACACTGCAGTGTGTCCCCTTGGGTGTAGCACATACAGAGCACTGTGCTAATGACCGGTGTCATGCTCTTTCTGCTCCACTGCACATTTGTGTGCTGACTGCTGCAGTCATCACATATGTGCTCCACTGCATCTTACATCATGGTATGATGTATGTATCGTAGAACACACCATGCCACGCACCACCACAGGACTGTACATTCCTCCTTTGTTGGTTGTCCACAGACAGCATTCACATCGTCACCATGACCTGTCCACACACATGTGTTCCAGTCAGGTGCCTATTGCATCAGTACACAGTGTGTACTGTCAGACCACTCTCATTGGTGTAACCAGTGCCATGGCACAGTTGTCATATACAGCAACTGGACTGTCATGTGTGCAACCATTTGGCAGCCACACATGCCAGTTGTGCACTCTGCCAATCCATACCATCAACAGTGGTTGACACAATTGGTTCACATACAGCATGTCCCCACCGATGCTGCCTTTGCCTATCAGTTGCTGTACTTGCCACAGTCCTGCCTGTGCATGTGTCCTGTCATGGCCTGTGCCTCATCATCAATGGTGGTGCACAGTTGACATACCCTCGCCATCTGCACTGCAGGCATGGGACTGACATGCATGCCTGATTTGCTCCCCCTATGCCAAGACCACTACTGCATACATGACCCAGAGCATGTTGCACCACATCCATACTTGTGGGTGGGCTCACTGCTGGTTTGCATACACATGACACTGTTATATTCTACAGTGTGTTACACTGATAGTGTTTAGAGACAGGATGTTTATTACAGTGCAGGATGGTGGGGTGTCGCACATGCATCCATGTCATGGTACATGGTGCATTACTGCACCATGGTGGTGGCTATTTGTCTGTCAGACATTCCAGTGCATGCGTCCAACATGTTACATCACTGTGCATGTCACTACCATTGCTGTCACATCCACTACACACACATGACATGTTGTCCTGCCTGTTCATTGTGGTGTTGGACTGTGTTGTATCACAGCTAACCCAAGGTCAGGGTGTGTCATGCCGATGTATGCCACAGCCACCGATACACTGGCGTCACATATGTTGGCACTGCCTTTGGTCATGGGGGTACAGCGGGTGTGTTGCAGGTGTGCAGTTGCATGGGCAGGCAGGTGTGCACTATCATCCCCATGTGGTTTCTGTGGGTCTCATGGGGTGTTCGGTATCTCCAGGTGCCATTCATGTGGCATTGCCATGGCCATTTTGCCATTCCACAGGCATCTGTGTGGTCAGCTAGGGCCTTATACCAGTGCAGACTTGCACATGCTGGATTTCATGCAGCTGCAGTCCCACATCTGTCCCCTCTGGATGTGGTGCACATGTTGTACAACACAGCTGTGTACAGGACAGACTACTGAGGCCAACACCACACATGCCACTGGCTGATTCATCCATGCAGCATGGTACTGTCATGCACAGTACAACATACATGAACAGTGTCATTGACGTACAGCAGTCAGGTAGCCGTAGTGGTACCTCCCCTTGGTACCCATGGAGGCTGTGTGTCCATTGCTGTTTGTGTGTTGGGTGACTCTGTGATACCCCTGTGGTGATTGGTATGATACTGGGCAGGTGGTGTATCCTGCAACTGCATGTGCACCCGTCAGGCATGCACCATGTCCCCTTGTGCATGTACAGTGTCCACACTTGTGTACAGACATGTCCTCTGTGTTCCATTTGGTGTATCTTTGTAGCCATTTGTACATGTCCCCAACATACTGTCTGGCACAGTTTCCTGTATGCTGCTGTTGTTTTGCTGTTACTGATGCCTGAGCCTGTCAACAGCTGACCTATGCTTCGGCCTGTCATATGACATTGCTGGCATGTGCCATGCCTCATCTGGACACATGTGACCTGTGGAAATGGTGGTAGTTACATCATACAACAGAGCCCCACACTGCATCACACTTACTAGTCGGTGTTGCCAATTCTGTCAGCATTTAACTCACCCTCATCTTCACTGTCAGTCACCTGGATCGGCCTCTGTGCTGGTGGTTCAAATTGATATGGATGGATCTCTTGTGCATCTTGTGCCTCCTCCGCATTTGATGTTGTGCTTGACGCATCGCTGTCAGTGTCTGACTGTTCATCCTCAGCATGCGATGAGGTGTCTTGGCCATCACCATTGCACTCTGACTTGTCATGCTCATGTGTCATGTTGCCACTCTCCTGTGTGGATGCATAGTCATCCTCAGGGAATGATTCATCATCTACAGAGGACATTGCTGTATAATGCCTGTGAGAGACATGAGCGACACACTGTGACACCCTCTTGCACGTACATTGGTTTTGTGCAGACTCTATTCCCCCCCCCTTTTCCACTGGGGAACATTCACATGCACGCATCCAACATTTGCATATTCACTTGCTCACCATCAGCTCATCAGTTCACACAGTGACATGCATCATTGCTCCTGCTTCCATGTGGTATGCCACATATTGACGTCAATATCACCTTGTGCCATATGCTGATGTGCCAGTGACCATGCACCCACTTCCATGATAGGCAAGGCCCAGATTGATATGGCCTGCATCATGTAGCACCCCAAGTGGCATGCTAAAGGAACAACATACCTGTATGGGGTGTCACACGTCACAGAACATACCCCCCATCAGGCTGCATGGCTCAACATCCTGGATCCCTGGATGGCATGCCCCACACTCACATCCACACACCTCACAGCTATGCCAATGGCCCAACAGCCTATTCATGCACCCCCACTTCCCCCTACCCTGGTGGCTGCTGGCTGTGCACCTGACAGTGTCCCACACACCATGGTGGTCTGATGCCCCCCCCCACATTGCAGACACCTAGCCCTGGTTGCCATCTAGCAATACCCACCAGACAACTCCATGGCTGACCACCAACTGGGTGCACTCCAGGTATATACTACTGACTACGGTGCCCACTGCACCAACTGACTGTGCATTTCCTGGATACAGTGTTACCACTCAGAGGATGCTCAGTCTGCAGCTGGCTACGGAGGTGTGAGGCATATTGTTGCATTCTCTAACTGTTGTTGGGGGTGGACAGGCACTCTGGTGGAGGGCAGTAGACATCTAGGATGTGCAGGGTCCGTGGTGTGCACTATGTGGACTGCACACAGTGCAGCACTGACTGGAGCTTGGGCATGCCCCATGCAGTGTTTCCCATCCATGCAGCCAGCATTGCCACCCATATGTTGTTCGTCCCAAGAGGTTTCTATTGCCCTTCTTGGCTCTGTGGTATGTTTGGACACGGGAGGGTGGCCTAGCCCTGCAACCCATGCACTGTGACTCAGGTGCACTGGGGCATCATTTGCCACAACAGGTCCCTGACACACTGGTGGTTGGTGGGGTGTCAGTGGGTCTGAGGTGGGACCATATGCTGACAATGGAACACTCAGCAACACCACTGGATGCTACAGTCACTTAGCCAGGCTGCTGACTGGTGTCACAGTGTTAGGTTACTGTACCCGGGTGTTATCTTGAATTGTCACTTGTGCTGAGCCACAAGCCAGACCCTCACTGTGGGGCGTCAGTGTTGACATGCACTTCCTTGCACCCTGTCACAGGTGATATATGGCATACCTACTGACATGGATCAACTTTGGCATACATCACCTGCAACATGTTGCAGGCTGCTGGTTGCAGTTCTGGGTGGCATCACCCATGGCACTATGTGCTCCTTGTGCTGTATATTGTTACGCATTTCACATTATGACATGTGTCACCCATTGTGGACTGAGGTCCATTGTATCACTCACCACAACATGGTCACACATTGTCTGTTGTTCAATTTCCAGAGACGACACGTGCCAGCCATGCTTGGGGGGTGGGGACTGTTGGTGTGTCAGCAATGCCATTCAGACCTGTTCCACACATTCTCAGTCAGCATGCCTGATGTCCAGTGTGTCTCATGGGACCACTATGATTGATCATGCATCACCTGGACATTGTGCACAACTGTGACATGACTCCATGCCAATGGTGGTACAGATATTGTTGTCCTCTGCAGGTGCATTCCATTTTTGCCAGACAGTGTCTGCATACTATGTGGCATGTGTTCTGCCACACTGTGCTTGCACTGAGATTGTCTGCTCTGCTGCCTCCCTAGTGTACGGACACTGTCACAGTGTAGATTACCATGCACACGTATGTACACATCCACATGCACACACATACACATTGGTAGTCCCACCCCCCAACCACCCACTACTGCACATACATGGCTATGCAGCTTACACTGTGCCTTTGTACACACATGCATACTCGGTTGACTACTTCCATGATGGGTCCCCTGCACTGTCTGATGTCCCACTGCAGGTATGCATTGCATTCAGCTGTACACAGGCATAGCCGCACACACTCCACTGCACAGCCATACCCATGTCCAGTACCACACTGCATTGTTGTTTCCACAACATAGTACACTGCTGACATCCAACACAGTCTTCACAGCATTGTGCACATGCTTGCTGTGTGCCAGGTATTACCCTTAGTGTTGCACTCATGATCATCCAGCTATGCACATTGGGATGGTGCTGCCACCCATCATGGTCAAAAGTCACACCACAATGTGTGCTGCATCTCTAGCCTCAGTCATTGTGTGCTAGCACACCATCTGGACTGTTACACTACACTCAAAGCAGCAACACACACAGGGGAAATGACCCATCCCCAGTGTCAACAGTAATGCAGATACATATCACTGGACTGTGTTTCCCAATGCTATTACACGACCACATGTGCACACATGCAGTGACATTACACATACGTGCAACAGTCACATACTCAGACATGTTGCAGCCAAAGTGGGTCATCACACCTGTGTTCATTGGACATCACAGGCCCATGCCACATCATGCGCACTCTGCAGGACTCTGCCACTGTCCCTAGTTCACACCTGTGGTGTGGTACCATCACCATGGTGATGCCCACCTGTGCAGGGGACACCATATCCATGCTAGTGTCACACATCCACTGCACTATGTCACATCCCACCTCATGTGCAGCACTCAATGTCATATGCCAGCATTGTGCTGCCCACTGTGGACATGACACACTATATATGCAGTGTGGGTGTTCTTTCTCTGCTGGGGTACTGTGGCAGGAACATGTTTTTTGTCCACCATTCCAGTCAAAACTGTCCTGTTGCAGTGGAGTCCATTGTCCTACTGCCTTTGCCTACTTGTCACAGTGTTGTCAGGACTTTATGTAGGGTGTTTCAGCATGGCGCTACTGCTGCAGCTGTGACTGCACATGTCCTGGACACTGTGCTGTTGCTGTACACACAGTCTGCACATGGGTCAGTTGCACTGGCCACTATGCCCTGTACACACCATCGTCATGTCATCATCCTCTGTGCACCCCCTGGGTCTTTGTCTACATGCCTATGTCCCTGTCTTCCTTGCTATGTATGCACTGGCATTTTGTACATACCACAGTGCCTGCTCCTGCTGTCTGCTCTTCCTGCTGCATCCTCATGATGCAGACCTGGGTGTTGCATGCCAAGATGAGCAGCACCCCCACTGGATACTTATGCCAACCACACCACATCAACATTGTAGCAGGTCCTGGGTGCCTGGTGTAACAGCCTGTAACATGCATTTGAGACACTGCATCTACAGCTGATCCACCCAGTGCACTGTCATGTCTTCCCACCCTATGATACTTTCATTGTGGCTGCAGTTCCACTTTGCATTTGTTGCTGCAGGTGAAATGGGCCACCTCCAGGACACCCTGGTGAGCACAGCACTGATATCACATTCCAATCACATCCACTGCCCTTCCTGCACTGCACTTGATCAACACTATGCAATCAGTGTCACTTGCTGTGCAGCATGGCACTGTGTTCCTTGGTGTACTGTTGCACCTCTACACCTGGCCATCCTTTACAGGTGTGCCCTTCCCTGCTCCACTGTGTATGTACTGTGACAGACGGTAGCTGATCCAGTGTATGGGAATAGGTGCAGCTGTGCCCCCAATGTGGGTTACTCTAGGCCCCATTGTTTGTCATTTCTGCTGCATGTTACTCAGTTACTGCAGTGTGGTTACCTCACTACTTTACATTTGTCTCAGCATCTCCTGCAATGCCACAGCTCCCAATTTAGTCTGACATTTCTCTGCTCACTGCAGTTTTCCAGTGTTTCCTGACATTTACATTTTCTCCTAATGCAGCTGACTTGCTCTGTGTTCCTGTCTGACATATTCATGCCACTTCATGTCACTTACCTACAGACTGCTGTAGTTCACTGTGATGTTCATGAGACCCTTTCCTGTAGATCTGGTAGCTGTGTGCAGTCACTGGTAACTCAGTCACACTCGCTGTGCTGCCATGCTCTGTAGCACCTCCAGAGCATTGTGTCAGTTTCAGCTTCACTGCATTCCGCTTACTGTGTTTTCTTGCTGTTCTGTTCTGAGCCCCTTTCTGCCTCGCTGTTCTGAGCCTCTGTCTTGTCTGTGTTGCCTTACAATCCCATTTCTGCCTCACTGTTCTGATCCCCCTGACTTGTCGGTGTTGCCTTCTGATCCCATGCTGTTGTGATCCCCTGACTTATCTGTGTTGCTTTGTGATCCCATTTCTGCCTCACTCATCTGCGCCCCTGATTTATCTGTGTTGCCTTGTGATCCCTTTCTGCCTTGCTAATCTGAGCCCCTGATTCATCTGTGTTGCCTTGCAGTCCAGTTTCTGCCTCGCGGTTCTCAGCACCTTACTTCTATGCTCCACTCATCTGCTGCATTTTCGTGGCATTTGTACCTATGTTCCTGGTTCATTCGGAGGCTCTCCTGTTCTGTTCCCACTCCTTCGGCTCCTCCCCTTCTCCCTGTTGCGCACCACTCGGACTCAGTATTTCCTGTTTCTTTTGGGATTCATTTACTGACGTCACGGGCTGTCAGTTCCCCTCACTCGGCTGCATTCGGCTTTTGTCATCTACTATTTGTTATTTTATTAATTTTGGCCATGTTTCATACATCATTCGGTGCCTTCGACTACTGGCCACCTCTCTGGTGCATGGGACCCACTGCATGGCATGATGACGCACAGAAGTAGGTATATGCTCTTTAAGCTTGCTTAGGTAATCATAGACATTTTTAGGGTCAAAGGTTATCCCTCCAGGTATAGAAGGTGTGATGGGCCGCTCGAGATGATGATGTGAGAAGAGAGCAGCCAAGGGTCTGAATTATTTTTGGATAGGATAACTGCTATCTGGACAAGGAGAGGCAGGAGTCAACTTAGTATTTTGATGCCCGCAGGGTGGGCGTTTATTTGGTACCAAGGGGTAGACAGACACAGTCACAAGAAGGAGTAGGGGATGCCAGATTAACAATAGGGCAATAGAACAAGGAAATATTGCAATACTTTTTATCTACCACTTTTATGGTTACCACTACAAGCATAGCCTTTAGGCCTATTGCCACTCTTATTCTAATACTAGTTTGTACTATACTTCTATAATCTATACAAGAATCCAGTTACATGGGCTACTCAGCACTACATTAGGGTGATCAGCATCACACATCTACAAAAGAGTCCAGATTTTACAAGAGTCCAGAGATCCGGCGTCTTCGTGTACACCGTCGTTCTTCATTGGTAGCTACAAGGGAAATAAAACAGAACTGTAGAACCCTAATCTCAATTCCCAGCAAGGACCTAGTTAAGGCCATTGGGGTGGTGAGAGGTTTGGTAAACAGACCATATATCTTCGGCAAAAGCCCACTCTCTCTGAGGCTGCCGGAATGTAGAACCAAAGCAACTCGTTCCTGAAATAACACACACTGAAGCAAGAGGTTCCTCGGCCAAAACCCACCTCTAGGGTTGCCAAGGATGAAGAAAGACCAAGATCTGCGTGGCGATGAATCCAATGGGGGACTACCACGATCCGACTGATGCTGCAGCACTCCAAGGGCCAGCTGGACTCAGAAGGAAATCTGACAGGACCAGGAACCATAAGAATCTGAAGAGATGATGGTTGACACTGCAATCCTCGGATCAGGAACTAACACAAAACAAAGAAACGGCGGACGCGTCCCGGACTGGGCTTCGAAGGACTCGACTTTCGGCAAACGACCAGGATGGGGTGCAGAACAGGTTCTCTCTTCTGTAGAGGGCGACCAACTTCAGGACATCTGGAACAGGAATCATACAGAACGACACTGGCACGGCTGTCGTGATGCATTCCGGCGGATGTACTTTCAAGCTGTGAAAACAAGAAGACGGCGGGTACGACTGGTACGACTGACGACGAACTTCGACTTCAACGGATGACACAAATGGACGGGATGTGTTGATGGATGATCTTCCTGAAGTGAAGAATGTTGGAAGGATGTCTTCTTCTGAGTAAAGACTGATTCTGAGCATGTGGTGTTACAGACCACACTAGGAGACTGCAGTGTGGTAGAAGATTGAGACTGTCTTCGTACAGTAGTAAACATATAACTGAAGAATGCCGAAAGAACTGTGGAATAGTACAATAATTTGCCGGAGGAGGGCAAATTATAACTTCCGGGGTAATTGTTACTGATAAGGGCCAATGTCCAGGTGCTTAGAGCAATAGTTCAGGTACTTGGACCAATAGTTCAGGTACTTAGGACAATAGTTCAGGTACTTAGGGCAACAGTTCAGGTACTTAGGGCAATAGTTCAGGTACCTCGGACAATAGTTCAGGTACTTGGGGCAATAGTTCAGCATAAGCAGTACAGTAATCACAGTAAATTCACAGTATAGGCAAATAGAACACTCAAAAATGAACCCCTGTTTCTATAGGTAGGGTATTCTGGGATAGGATCCCTTACTGTACGTTGTAGCTAGGGCCTCCCTTTAGTACCACTAGGCTGGCTTGCCCTATTCCACTAGGCCGGATCCTCCCTTTAGTACCACTAGGCTGGCTTGCCCTATTCTGCTAGGCCGGGGCCTCCCTTTGGACCAGGCTTACCTCAGGCCTAATGCCCTACCATTACCTCGGGTCTGAAGCCCTATGTTAGCTTGAGTCTGCCCTATTCCGCTAGGCTGGGGCCTCCCTTTAGTACCACTAGGCTGGCTTGCCCTATTCCACTAGGCCGGGGCCTCCCTTTAGTACCACTAGGCTGGCTTGCCCTATTCCACTAGGCTGGAGCCTCCCTTTAGTACCACTAGGTTGGCTTGCCCTATTCCGCTAGGCTGGGGCCTCCCTTTAGTACCACTAGGCTGACTTGCTCTATTCTGATAGGCCGGGACCTCCCTGTAGAGCAGACTTTACCTCCGGCCTAATGCCTTACCTTTAACTGGGCCTGAAGCCCTACGTTAGCTTGGGCCTGGTGCCCCACTTTATACTGGGCCTGGTGCCTCTCGTTACCTTGGGCCTGGTGCCCCACTTTGTAATGGGTCTGGTGCCCCACGTTGCTTTGGACCTGGTGCCCCACTTTACAATGAGCCTGGTACCCCATCTTAGATTGGGCCTGGTGCCCCAATTCACAATGGGTCTGAAGCCCCTCAACACTTTGGGCCTGATGCCCCACTTTATACTGGGCCTAATGCCCTACTTTACATTTGGGCCGGAATTGCCCCTTTAAATGGCGTTGCCCCTTTAAATTTCTCAGCTCACTGAGAGTTGCTGTCACTTATATGCAGCAAACCCCACCTCCACTCCGCCCCTAATGAATATTTAAAGGCCTTTTCAATGGCTTTAATGTGCTGGCCGCTCCCCATGGGCGTTGCTAACCCCACCTCCCTTATGAATATTAAAATTGTGGGTCCTAATGACCCGCAGCCCTTGACCGCCTTTCCTAAACACCTAATGCACTTTTAAACAAAACACAGTTCCCCTTTTAATACAGGCGGTCAGCACAACGTGTGCTGCCGCCGACTCACCGCTCTGCAGTCTGCCAGAGTTCTTTGCTGCACTGGGAGGCGGGAGGTGGGCTGCAGTGGGAGGGAAAACAGCAGGCAGTGAGAGGGACAGCTCCAGGGGGCCTCCGATGATCAAGGAAGATGCAGCTTGCTTGCTGCCGACGTGGGACCGAATTAAACTTTTTAAAATGCCTTGGGGCTTAAATAAACAATCGGAGGGGGCAAAACAAATAACCGGAGGGCTTTTAAGCCCTAGAAACGCAGGGAAAACTGGCGTTTTTCTTCATGGTGCCCCGATGGCACCACTGACTATGGAGTACAGCAGCAGGAGGGAGTCTTCAGGCAGTGGAGGCAGAGCAGGCACACAGCTAAGTCCTCAGGGATGGCTTCAACCCCCAGGAAAGCCCGTTCCTTATCCCTTCGACTTACTGTGTCCTCTCTCCTCAACAGCTGCCCAGGAACTGACTAACTGAACTGTTATGGAATTATTTTTAAAGTCAAACTTGCTGGGTTCTAGAATGGCTGGATTGGAATGCTATGCATAAGCTACTCAGCACAGCATTCCATCCAAGCCATTATGACATGGAATGCTTTTTTTCTTCTGTCTTTTACCAGCTGTAAGTGTACAGGTGCACTTTTCTTATTATTTACAGTGTTTTGTGTGAGTAGGGAGGTTGACTTTTATGTCTAGGGGCCCCTTCATACAGTACCCTGCTGCCTACCCCTGCAGCAGGTACTCTAAGTTCCTGTGTATTCTGTGTTCATTTTAATTTTATTTTATTTTTCTGTAATGACCACCGTTGGGGAATTACAGATTCGGGCCCGCCTAAAAATACATGTCCCCATGTATTCCCTTAACATTCTATAAAATCTATCATCTTACCAACCTCTAATATCTTACTTAATACTCTATGAAAATCTTACTTAATACTCTATGAAAATCTTAATACAACACTCTTAAAATCTCTAAAATATTCTTGAAACATCTACTGTACTGTAAATTTTTGCTTCAAAGATTTACCCTAAAGTGACTGTGTCTGGGAAATTACTTGATTTAGATCTACTTGTTGTACCAAGGTACGAGTTGAGAAACTTCGGTGATATACCTTCTAGGAGGGATACCTGCGTTCGATCTTTGAGATCTGCGGGGTTGGAAGTCAATAGGTTCTGGAACAATACATTCTCCTTCCAGGAAATCCAGTAGTTCTGGAGCTAGTACTGGTACACAGTTCGAACGGTCAAGGGAATGCATATGTGAAGTACGAGTCCAAGGTTCTGGTCACAGGGCCTGATACCTCTCAACACTTTGGGCCTGATGCCCCACTTTATACTGGGTCTAATGCCCTACTTTACATTTGGGCCGGAATTGCCCTTTTAAATGGCGTTGCCACTTTAAATTTCTCAGCTCACTGAGAGCTGCTGTCACTTATATGCAGCAAACCCTGCCTCCGCTCTGCCCCTAATGAATATTCAAAGGGCTTTTCAATGGCCTTAATGTGCTGGCCCCTCCCCGTGAGCGTCACTAACCCCGCCTCCCTTATGCATATTAAAATCGCGGGTCCTAATGACCCGATGCTCCCTGCAGCACTCAGCCGCCTTTCCTAAGTGCCTAATGTGCTTTTAAACAAAACACAGTCCCCCTTTTAATACAGGCGGTCAGCACGACGTGTGCTGCTGCCGACTCACCGCTCTACAGTCTGCCAGAGTTCTTTGCTGCACTGGGAGGTGGGAGGTGAGCTGCAGTGGGAGGGAAAACAACAGGTAGTGAGAGGAATGGCTCCGGGGGGCCTTCGATGATCAAGGAAGATGCAGCTTGCTTGCTGCCGACGTGGGACCGAATTAAACTTTTTAAAATGCCTCGGGGCTTAAATAAACAATCGGAGGGGGCAAAACAAATAACCGGAGGGCTTTTAAGCCCTAGAAACGCAGGGAAAATCTTCATGGTGCCCCAATGGCACCACCGACTACGGAGTACAGCAGCAGGAGGGAGTCTTCAGGCAGTGGAGGCAGAGTAGGCACACAGCTAAGTCCTTAGGGATGGCTTCAACCCCCAGGTAAGCCCTTTCCTTATCCCTTCAACTTACTGTGTCCTCTATCCTCAACAGCTGCCCAGGAACTGACTAACTGAACTGTTATGGAATTAATTTTAAAGTTAAACTTGCTGGGTTCTAGAATGGCTGGATAGGAATGCTGTGCATGAGCCACTCAGCACAGCATTCCATCCAAGCCATTATGACTTGGAATGCTTTTTATCTTCTGTCTTTTACCAGCTGTAAGTGCACAGGTGCACTTTTCTTATTATTTACAGTGTTTTGTGTGAGTAGGGAGATTGACTTTTATGTCTAGGGGCCCCTTCGTACAGTACCCTGCTGCCTACCCCTGCAGCAGATACTCTAAGCTCCTGTGTATTCTGCGTTCATTTTAATTTTATTTTATTTTTCTGTTATGACCACCTTTGGGGCATTACAGAAGGCCTACTACCTCTGTGTACTTAAGGATAATAGGTGTTGTAAACTGAGCAGAAGTAATCTTTTTGTATACCTGCCATTTCCTCCACTGATGCTGTCTGACCAGTTTCTTTAATAAAGGGACCAATATTGCTTTACACATTTCTATTGCTATTGATATAGAAAAAGAAAGCTTTTTTATTATCATTAACCTTGTTTACTAGTTCAACCTCAGTTAGTGCTTTGGCTTTCCTTATTTGAATTTTGACCTTCCTTAGGCAGTCTTTGTAGTTTTGAAAAGTTTCCTCTTTTTTTAGTTAATTTTAGTTTTTTAAACACTCTATTCTTTCTGTTAATAAATCTTTTTATAGAGACATTCATCCAAAATGGTTTCTTCCTTTTTTATTATTATTATACTTTGGAGTACTAGGGTTAAATTTAAGAATCAAACTTTCCAATTTAAGTTTTAAGATGTCCCACGTACTTTGGACTGTTTTATGTTTGAAGTCTGATGACCAGTCCCAATATTGAAGAACTTTTTTAATACTATGAAAGTCTGCTCTATGAAAGTTTATTTTGGTAGTGGTTCCAATCGGGTTTAGATGTATTGTTTTGTTTATTTTGAAATGGTCAGAGCTATGGTCACTGTTACCCAGGGGACTTTTAACCAGAACTGTATTTATTATGGTCCCCATATTTGAAAAAATGTAATCCACAATATTATTTCCTCTAGTATAATCTAGGACCCTTTGTTCTAGTCCTGCCTGGTCCATGACATCCAAATACTGTCTATCAAGGAGACAATTCCCTTTCCCATTTGCCAAATCAATATTAGGCAGATTGAAATCACCAGTCAACAATATTCTGTCTGCTGGGTTTAATTCACTAATTCCCCTTAAAATTACCTTGTCATCTTCAAACAAAGTAGAGGGGGGCCTGTAGATTAATCCTAAAATTATTTTAAGACTATTATATGGGAACAGCTTTACCCATAATGTTTCCAGAGAACCAGTATCCCATGTTAATTCTTCACAATTTAAAGCTTTGTGTATTTATATCGCTACCCTACCTCCCTTTCTATACCCTCTAGATTTGGAAAACAATGTATACTCTACTACTTCTTTCTCCCAGTGGTCATTCTCACTTCACCAAGTCTCAGTCACTAGTGCAATATGTGTATTCTGTGTATGCAGAATACATTTAAACTAGTCAAATTTGTTGCCACTCTTCCAACCATTTTGCAAGTTTATCCAGATCTCTTTTCATTCTGCCCACCCGATCAGGATCATCTACTCTGTTGTAGATCTTGGTGTCATCTGCAAACAGACAAACCTTACCCTCCAGTCTATCTGCAATGTCACTGATGAAGATATTGAACAGAACTGACCACAGGACTGATCCCTGAGGTACCCCACTTGTGACTTGCATCTCTTCTGACTATATACCATTTACCACCACTCTCTGTTTTATGCCCATCAACCAGTTTGCCACCCAGTTGGCCAACTTCTGATCAACCCCAAGCCTACTCAGCTTATTAATCAATCTTCTATGTGGAACAGTATCAAAAGTTTTGCTGACGTCAAGGCACGCAACATCAATTGCTCCCCCTTGGTCCACCACTCTGGTTACCCAGTCAAACAAATCTATGAGATTAGTTCGGCAAGATGTTCCTGTTGTAAACACGTGCTGTCTTGGATCCTATGCTCCTATGGATTCCAGGGGGTGCAATATCCTTTCCTTAAGGAGTGTCTTCATAATCTTGCCCACTACTGAGGTAAGACTGACTGGTCTGTAGTTCAGTGCCTCCTCCCTGCTACCACTTTTGTGGAGCCGGATCACATGAGCCCTTCTCCAGTCTTCTGGGACCACTCCTGTGCTCATAGACTCACTAGACATTTCTGATAATGGCTCTGCTAGTTCCACCCTTAGCTCCCTTAATACCCTGGGATGTATGCCATCAGATCCCACTGCTTTGTCCACCCTGAGCTTATCGAGCTCTTGTAGGACCCTTTCTTTTGTGAAGGGACTAGCGTACACCCCCCCCGTCCATGGTGCTGAGCTGTGGAACCTTCCCTATCTTCTCCTCAGTAAATATTGAGCTGAAGTATCTATTTAGGATAGATGCTTTTACATGGTCCTCCACCTCATATGCCCCCTTATCCCCTTTGATCTTAGCAATACCCCCTCTGGACTTTCTTCTTTCACTAATGTATCTATACAAAGTCGTGTTACCTTCCTTTACTGTTTGCACTTGTGTTTCCTCAGTTTGGACCTTTGCCTGCCTTACTGCCTTCCCTGCTTCCCTTAGGGAAGTTTGGCATGCCTCCCTATCTTCATCCCGCTGCGTTCCCTTATATTTCCTGAAGGCCAGCCTTTTGGCTCTAACCTTTTCTGCTACTGTTTTCGAGAACCAAAGTGGTTTCCTTCTTCTGTTGCACTTCCTTTTCTCTCTAACACAATGGGATGTTGCTTCAAGTATTGCATCCTTAATACCTGCCCACTTTGCCTGTACCCCCTCACCTGTATTTCTTCTTGCCAGGTCTAGCTTAATTCTGTGCCTTCAGTTAAAAACGCATGCATGAACAATATAATTACGTGTAAAAAAAACCAAAACAAATAAAAACCGTCAATTTAGCTCATGTCACAGTATGCACTTTCCTTGTCCATTGTGCAAAACTTGCAAGACCATCTGTGGTAACACCCCTTGGAATGGACACAAGTCTTAAAACATTTTTCCTCCAATTATGCATTTTCCAACTGCGCTGTACTTGGGGGCATAATCCACAGGGAACTGCTCAATAAAAGCTGGGGTGAAGAAGAAAAGAGAAACCCACAGCTACTCCACGTTAACGGCTCTACTACCACAGGCTCAAGCCTCATTACAGAGTCCTTCAACTCTGCCTTCACAGATCTAAGCACAATACTCCCTCCTGACTACCTACCTACACCCCACCAAGGTTCTCTCAGTTGACAAAGCACCCAATACCTCTCACCTTATCTTCTACCTCAAGATAGTTACTATAAAGGTGGCAGCATTCTACATAAAAAAGTGCTCATGAAGACCAGAACGGGTAGTGATGGAGTAGACATGAAGCTGATGTCTCAAACACTTGACATGCTCATCAGCCCTATTACAAAACTATTCAACAAATCCCCGACCCTGGCACAATCCCCAACCACCTAGAAGAAAGTGCTGGTCACTCCCGTCCACAAAAGCGAGGACAGGACCAATGTGTCCAATTACAGGCCAATCTGAATCATCTCCCCCCTATCCAAGGCCCTTGAGAAGATTGTGGTGGACCAACTAACAGACTACATCAGCAAATACCACCTGTAATGCCCCAACCAGCACAGGTTTAGGCAGGGCATAGTACCATGACTGCCCTTGTAGAGTTCACCAATTATGTTCACAAAGCTATGGATGAAGGCAAACCAGTAGGGGCGGTGTTCATAGAGTTAACAAAAAGCCTTTGACACCATCAACCACACCCTCTTACTGGCTCAGCTTCAAAGCCTGGGGGTAGCTGCCAATGCAACACTTTGGTTCCAAGACTACCTGTCCCTCAGGTCATAATGAGTAAAACTAGGACAAACAGTGTCTGACCCTAGGGAAGTCATGCTGGGGGTCCCTCAGGGATCCATCTTGGGACCACTGTTTTTCAGCCTGTTCCTAAATAATCTTTCTCAAGCCTGTGATGTCAACATAATCCTATATGCAGATGATGCTGTCATCCTCAACAGCATCTCTTGAATTGAGCCACTCCAAGCAGCACTTCAGCACTCTTTCAGTAAAATAAAAGGCTTTTTCTGTGAACACAAACTTCTGCTCAATTACAAAAAAAATAAGACCATGCTTCTATCCAGCCCACTGCTCAAGAAAAGGTTCTCCACCATAAACATCACCAACAATGTACTCACCTCCTTGAAAAAGGTGCACTCCTTCAAATACCTTGGAGTCACCCTGGACGACACCTTATCCTACACTCAACATATTGACCATGTGGTCAAGACAGTCAGCATCAAGCTTGGTGTGCTTTACAGGCACAGAAAACACCTTACAATGGCAGCCATCTGCCTATCAGTCATGAGCTCCATCCTCTCCACCATTGACTATGGCCTGGTTGTCTGCAGTGCAGCACTAGACTCTGCACTCAAGATAGTGCACATAACTCTCAACAAGGCCTGCAGGCTCATCATGAACGGTGATCGAATGATCCACACCTGTTCCCTCTGTGAAGAGACACACCTGCTGTCTCTTGGGTGCAGGATTATATTCCTCACATGCCTCCTAGGAAAAAAAGCATTACTGGGGAAAACTCCCCCCATGCATAGCAGGCATCTTCTCCCTCCCAGGCTCAGAATATATAACCAGAAACAGAACGCAGGGGGCCCTTGTGGTACCATTGTAATGCACAGCTCTCGAACAGCATTCCTTCTCCTACAGAGCCCCTCTATGGTTTAACGAGGTACCTGAGTCCATTAGAACTCCACTAGCCTGTCCAGCTTCAAATCAGACATTAAGCACTACCTGACCTTTAGCTCTGCGTGCACCTGGTTCTCCAACAGTTGATCGACTTTGAATGACAAGGCCTGGCTCTGCTAACAGCAACTATTCTCAGCACAAGACAGAAGCCACCCTCCCACATGCTCCTTGACAATGCCTCTGAATCACTCTAAGGGGCTGCTTCGGTACACCACTCAACCCCCTCACCCCTGTCTCTATGCTAGGATGGGTCTATGCCTCCTTGGCCTCAGCCCTGCTTCCTTAAGCACTTTTAATGCAGGCCCCCCCTCCTTCTCCACTTCCAAAATTCTGCACTTACTGACCCTCTGCCAAACCTAACCTAACCTCTAGTGCTTCTTCACCTTACCTGCACTTGTAATCAACTAAAGTTGATGTCCATATGCTGTTTAGTGTTTTAAATGACTAAGACACTCTGTAACCTTTTTCTGATTGCTGTGCTGTTCAGTGTCTCAAATGTCCTAAAACTCTGTAACCTTCTTGATTGAATGTCTATACTCTGTTCACATGATGTGGAACCTTTGTAAAAGAGCATTGGCTCAAAGGATATTTTCCGAATACCAAATAAATAAATAAAATAAATAAATAAATCTGTCTTCCTTGCAGCACTTTAGTTATACCACAGTGCAACAAATAGTGCTTTAGAAGGGCTGATTAAGTAATCCCCCCCATTTACAATTCACATCAGTCAAAATGCATCTATACATTTTTATAAGTCATAGGTGTTATTTTAAATCTCAATCTCAACAGCAGTTCTGCACTCAGCACAGGAACCAATGAAGATATAGTTCTTTCCTCCACTCCATTTTAACAGTTTAAAGTCTGTGAATAGTCTAGATTCCATTATTATAGACATAACTTTCTGTATTGCTGTATTAAATATGTAGGTCTTCATGGATGATTGCAAAATATTAATGTCTAGCATAATCATAATATGCTGGTTAAACGATATATTTATCACAATATGTTGGAGTAAAACACACATCTTTCCCTACCTGAACACCATTCTTCATTCTTTCCCCTTAATGGCTCATAACTACCAGAAAAAATGTTTTTGGAAAGTCTGTCAATTTGCATTTTTAATACCATTTAAGATACGGATTGTAACATACTTTGGCATTGTAGACCCCAGAACCCTGTCTCTGCCCTTAAGTGGACCATAAAATAAAATTCAGCAACCCCAATAACCATCTAATAAGCTTATTCTGAATGAGTTCAAGTACTGAGGACTCATCATCCACATCCCAGACTTCTGTTTCTTATGTGACACATGCTATATTTTTATAATCTGGCAAAAGCTTCAAAATAAGTATATGCAAAATTATGCCAATACCTTTGAATCCCATTAATTTCTTTCAGTTGTGATTTCTTGCAGTTCTCCAGATGGGAAGTCCATGAGACAGAATTATACAAAATGACTCCAGGGTACTTGTATTTCTTCACAATCTCTAAGTATATACTGTAGAACCAATATGCCAAGAATGATTCATTTCCCACCTTTTGCCAAAAAACATTATTTTCATTTTACTAATGGTATTTTAGGTTTCAGGGTTCTTAGCTGCTGTTCAGAAATATCCAATACATTCTGTAGGCCCAAACAGGTTAATAACAAAAAGGCAGTATCACCTGCATACACTATATCAAAGGTAGAATATCACAATGACTGATAGCAACTGGTGCATATTTTTTTATATATTGTTATATCTAGTGGTGGACAAAGTTATAAAACGTTGCTCAAGGGAGAAATTCACCCAAATTCATAAATTTTATCCAAGATGTGATGTTCATCTTCTCCTTACGGGTAGAACTTTGTGAATGGTGAATTTGGAAGCTGTGCCTGTGAATTGTGTCCCCAAGGCAGAGTTTGCATTGATCCATGGGACTGGAGATCACATGGTGTTGAAATGAGCTGCATTGCTATGAAGAAAGAGTTGGTGTTAAGTGTTCTGTGAATCTCTCTACCCAAAAATCTTTGAAAAACATTTAAAACACATAGGGCCAGATATTCAAAACTTTGCCCCGGGGCTAAATTAGTACTGCCCGGCGGGCAAACCATGCCCAAAGCAAAAACATAGCTATATTTAAAACGAATAGCCCGGTGCAAAACCAGCTGAATATTGCAAGCGAAGGAAGCCAGGCAAACAGGCCCAGGAGTGCAGGGCAAACATTGCCCAGAATTAAGACAGCACTGAATATAGCAGAGAAGACAGCACTGAATATAGCAATCAGACAGAGGCAGTGCAAACACCCACAGAAACAAAGTGTCAGAGGTGTAGGCAGCTGTCCAGGAACACAGGAAAGCAAAACAGCCCAGCCAGACACAGCTGCAGTACTAGTGAATGGAATAACCTGGAACCACAAGTGAAATCAGAATACCATAGAACACTGTCAAATCCCAAGTCCACCCCAAAAAGACACAGGACACAGGAATGTCAAGCATAATAAACTATAATGCAAAACGTGAACATCTAAGGCACAAAGGCAATATGAACATATGTACAGCAAAAATAACCAAAACAGAGCAGAACAGTTTTCATAAAAATGGGGTGCGAGAAAAACATAATGAAAGGGAAAAGGGCTGGCGTAACAAAGGGACTTAAAATAATGGGGAAGACACAGTAACAATGCAAACAGGCAAAACTTAAATATAGCAACAGAACAATGGGGTAAGAAAGTGGATGGGAGAGGGATGTGGAAATAGGAAGCAATGGAGGGGAACAGGATGGCAGATTCAGGGCTAGGGACAGTGGGCCAGGGACAGGAAGCAGGCTAGTGGAAAAGGTAAGTAGGGTTTAGGTGCGGGCAGGCGTTGGCAGACGCTCCTCCAGGATGGCCACAACATGCTGTGTCTCTGCGATCATAACTGCCTGCTGCTCAATTAGGGTATGCTGTTGCTGCACCAGCCTATGCAACAGCTCCTCTGTGCCTTCACCCTCCTCCGGACGGGTGGCCCACAGTGATGACCGACGTGGACCTACAGGAAAAAGGGGGACCATATCAGGGCATGACAATGACACAAAGGCACCATGTACCACCACACGGTGGACAGCATGCCCCAACAACCATGCCCATGTGCTAGTACGGAACAAACCACAACACACACTAACATGTTCCTGCAGGACAAGGCAGTACATAACAGGCAGAATGCAACACCCCAACGTACATGGATATGCATGGATATATGCTGAGAAACCCAACATGGAGGCCAGCCAGCACAGCGGCGTGCAGACTGTAACAGTGCAAACAGACAGCCACCCCCAGAGATGTTAACGACAAGTGGACACTGAATGATATGCACATGGGATGACACGTGGTGGGACATGCTGCCCATGGTCATACAGCTATGATACACAATACAGATGTCACCAACTGGAGAAGGTGCCACAGCCCCACCCACATGTGTAACCACACATGCCTGTCTTGTACACCCCCAACAGTGGCCCACCCTCACTGCTGCCCTCCACAAGAACTGTAGAGACCCAGCCAAACTGCCACCCATGATGCCATAACACAGCAGCTGTACAAATGATGACAGGAAGCCCTGAACAGGTGGGTGACTGACATAAGTGTGCAACAGTGGCAAGTGACACAGATAGAGACTCAACATGGACCACAGAGGCCCAATTACCACAGAGGACAACGACACTGGCAACAGAACAGTAGGTACTGCAGGACAGGTAACCAAGCAGTACACAACCAGGGGAAGTACCAATGACCACCCACACCACTTGCCGCAACAGAAGGGTGAGGGGCCCACAGTGGTGAAGAGAATGGCACAGTTCTGTGCCACCACCCATAGTGGCAGCACCATGAAGGCGAACATGCAAGAAGACACACACATGTGAAACACAGACACCGGGCATGGTCCACCAGTGGCACTGCAGCTGCAGGCCAAGGCATGCACAGGACAGTGTCACCCTGGTGGTCAAGGCATGGTGAGGCACACACACACACACACCTGTGGGAGCAGCATCTCCCATAGGGTCTGACAACCAGCACACCATGCTACCACAGAACAACTCCTGCAACACACCTGCATAACATGTGCACAAACACCATGCACTGCAGGGACAGAGGGACAGCACCCTCTTGGGGACAATGGCCCCCACATGAGAGCATGAGCCCACAGGCAGGGGTGTAGCCAGGGAGGCCACAACTGCACACCATGTGGACACACTGGCACCCCTTCCCCACTGTCAGGGTGGGCTACCCCACCACAGAGCGTAGCCTGATAAAATACCAACATACACTATGACTGTGTCAGTTGCCACCCAGTGGCTGTCAAGATACAATGTGTGAAACCCATGACAATGGGCGCTGCCCCGCATGTGTAAATACTAAGCCAGGAATTGCTGCCCAAGACACCCACATACCAGCCCAGAACCTGTACAGTTGTAATGGCCATGGGATGCACAGACAGTCATAGTGACCAGTCACCATAGCATACACCACAAGCATTTCCCTGGCAGTGTACTTTCATGGTGCCATTGTCAGGCATCATACATTAAGTAAGCAGTTCATTGCCCGTTGGCCTACTCCCCACCAGAAATCAAACTGCCCACCATTGAGTGCTTTGAGGATGCCTGCCAACACACATGCCGCAACAGGCACACATGCAATGTACAGCCACACAGACCTGTGTGGCACCACAGTCCCAAAGGTCCCCTCCCACACAGCCCCATGCATATCCGCCATGGAGGTCGGACAAAGACACACAATAACATACCCGTGTCCACACCACCATGACAGTACACTGCCAGGGAAATGCTTGCACCACATGACACAGTGTCCCCCCTGCACGCCGTGATGTGCATGGCCCTGGAATGCACTCACAACATGTCCTGCACAGATGCTGACGTGTTATATGTGGTACTGTAAATGACACATGCCATGAGAGGTGGAGTACATTGTTGCCATGGCAGACAGGACAACAGTGGCAGCAGTAACAGGCGGCACGACAGGCCGACCCCAGTAATCCCCAACCCCCAGGCATGATGACTGGCCCACAGCCATGGAGAGACATGCATCATCCCTCCACAATGGTGGCCATAACAGCAACATGACGCACATGGCAGTACAAGGCAGATATCAGTACACATGGTGGCAATGGCAGCAATACTTAAGACACACAGCAAGCCATGTTCCAGGCCACAAAGCAGCAGGAGAGGCAATGGAGGCAAGGGGGACAATAGAAATGCACGCAGCCATCTCACATCTGGCCTGGATTACCTAGCCAACTGGGCCACAACACCTGACACAGCACTGAACTGCAGGGGTGTAGCCAGACATTCACATGTTCTACACACAATCCCCAACAGCCACACTCCCCTTACAAATGATGTACTCAGCAACTCCAAATGGTACACCCCATCCAAATGGGTATGATGTCTGTCAGATGATTCCCTTACTCTCTAATGAAGTTATACACGTATCGTCTCACACAACACGCAGTTCAAACAGGGCCACACCCCAGTGGCCTACAGTGACCCTAAATGTCTGGTGTACTAGTAACTGTTGACAGAGATGCAAATAGATTTGAACATGCACTACACAAAACTGTACACAAATGTGTACAGTCGTGTTCTCTAAGCTACACCCTTGCTCTACTGCCTGCCCTGTAAAGTCAGACACATAGTAGAAAAGCATAACATCACACAGTACTCACACAAAACACCCCTGTCACCGTCACTGCTCTCCGCTGTGTGCTGTGCCATCGGAGGCACCCTGTGCCTGTCGGTGGACGGCCCCTGTCCAGCCTGGGTCTCATCCCTCCTGTCTCTGATGTGTCCTCTGCGCTCTGCAGTGGGTAGAGGGTACAGCAGCATTACTACAATATCAGCCACTACGGTATGCCAAAAACCACCCTGTACCCCAGTGGTGTAGCACAACACACATAACACTGGCACACGGGTGCAGTGCACCACCAAAGCCATGCCAAGCATGACACGGGTCAGTGCACACCGTCTACCCCGTCCCACACAGTACACACCAAATGGATGGGTGGACCCCATTGCACATGAGCAACATGTCCAGTGCAGCAACGCACATGCACACAAGCACATCACGGAACACACAGCCCCACCACCCATGCCAGCAGCGCCATGACAGTCATCACTTACCTGGCACAGGCACAGTCCCCTCATGAACCATGGCCCTGCAGCATTCAAGCAGTGGGCGCTGCCTGAGCCTGATGTCGATGTAGCGATGGTGGCACTTCTCACCATCATGGGGAATACCCGTGATGGCAGTTAATTGATGGGCAATGGAAGCCCAGACCTGTCTACAGGTAAGGTCGCCCTCCTGCACAGGTCCAAATAGGCACCGATGGTGCATCTCCTTCAACTGCACCAGGTTGGCCCTCTCAACCTCATCCCACCACCTGTCATGGCCCACCACTGCCCTTTGCCTATGTCACACAGACATTGGTGCTGTGGAAGGGGGCAAATAACCAGGTTAAACAGTGAAACAACGACTGTCCACACACCCTGACACTCCCTAGAACTGAAGTCTTGTGCCACGCTGACATATGCCATAGTGCCGCGCTAACAGGAAGTGTTTGCAATGCGCATGCATGACCCTTACCATGACCCTGGGCCGATGTACCGCGCATGCGTTTAGCACCGAGCTAAAGCTGGTTAGCGCAGTGCTACATCGTGCTATGACAGGGTGATAGTGTGGACAAGGGGCCCCGTGAGCATGCGTACTGCACTGAGCGCAGCGCTAGGTGGCTAGCGCGGCACTGACCCTCAAATAGCCCTGCGATGGCCTTTGCCCAGTGCTGCTGTGCTAGCGCAGGGCTATTCAGAGCCAAATTCAATGGGAGTATGCAAATGGGGGTACTTGTGTATGCAAGGGGCAAACCGTGTAATTCGCATATCATTATGCACTCATTTACATGACTAACAGGCATGACTGCCTGGGTGGGCTATCAAATGGCAAGCAGTGCACCACCAGTGTTGCATTGTGGAACTGCGGCAGGAATACAGCAGTGTGAAGGTACAACATGGAAAGAGATATGCAACAGGGGGATGCGGAGCGAGAGGCAGATATGTATGACCACCGTGGGACCACTAACGTCCACTGCATTATGCACATTCCCCTGCAGTTAACTGTGCCATGTGCCAATGCATGCACATTGTGTCTGCCAGCCAGGTGCACTGGTGCACTACCGTGATAGCGCACCGTCTTGTCTCCCTGTATGTGTGGTGTGGTGGCCTGTGCCCCCCCCTTGCAGGGCGTACTCACTGTACCAGCAATGTGCGCTCCCATGCAGCATGGTGTCCTGACATTGCTAGCGCACTTGTCCTTGCAAACTCTGTGATGCTCAAATGGGCCACAACACAGTCATGGGGGTTCATGGCAGACAGGCCACAGCAGTGCACATGTGTGTACACCACTCGCTGCCCAGACACAGGACAGACAGTGGCAATGTGGGCATGTGCACTGTACAGGCACATGCAGTGCTCTGATATGTCCATGTGGCCTGTGGCACTGTAGGGGATGATATCGTGATGTCCACTGTGTGATTCAGTGCAGCACTGACACAGCCACTGACACCTGTCCCCTCTTGATTTTCCCATAGGTGTGCAGGCCTGACAGGAGCGCATCTGTGCACATAAATTCTCTCAAGATGAGCTGAACACCCTTGTGCATGAGGTGAAGGAAAGAGAACATGTGTTACGCACACACAGGGCCATGATGCTGTTGTGTGGCAAGCTTGGGAGGAGGTGACTGCAGCTGTGAATGTGGTCGGAGACCATGGGAGATCAACAGAAGCAGTCCGGAAATGATGGAATGACCTCCTGCAATGTGCAAAGGAGGAGAAGGCACACCGACACAGGGGCAGGACCAGGACTGGTCGTGGTCCGCCTGAACACCAGCAGCATGTGGAGGAGCCACACATGGCGGTGGTGGCATCGACACTACGGATGGTGGCAGTGACAAGCGTGCTGGGTGGTGGTTGCAAGATGACCCTCACACTTCCAAGGCTAGGTCTGTATTCGCATGTGTAACTCCTGTATGTGGTGCAGGCAAGGGTGCATGGTCCTGCTGTTGATGTCCTGCACAGGGTGCACTGTATGCTGCCAAACCAATGCCTGGCATAGCCAAGGTCACTGTGGAGTGGGTGGGTGAATGTTGTCACGGGCTTGTGTGAAGTGGGTACCTGTCCTGAGGGCTGCATGGTGTGGTGGTGGTAGTGGTGGTGGTGTTTTGCCACAGTGTCCATGGATGGGTGACTGACCCTGTCCGTATTCTCTCCACAGTGCTCTCAGACAGGCCTGCACCACCACGGCATGTTCCACGGATGTCCAGCCAGGTTCCCGAGGTCATGGTGGAGTCTGATGATGAACGTCCATCAACATCTGGGCTGTGTCAAGATCAGGGCCGCATGGACCCAATGCATGTCTGGCATTCCCGTGGACAGGGCGTGCAACTGCCTGGGGAGGGGGTCACACCTCACTAGGGGTGTTAGGGTACCGTAAGCACCTGAATGTTGCACAAACTGAGGATGATGGGGTGGGAGAGGTACTGCTGGTCACTGTCACCAGTGCGGATGACACTGATGTCTCCGAATATTCACAGCAGCTGGCCATTCCTGTACCAGGGGATGCATGGATGGGGCTTGCTGAAGGGCATGAAACAGGTCAGGGTGGTTCCATAGGTGTCACCAGTGTGGCTGTGGCTGAACATACGGTGGTGGGTGGTGTGGGTGGCGTTGCAGGACAGCAGGATGTGCAGTTTCAGACACATGCTGGAGTTATGGTCCATATGGTGCCACAGACCACTGGCAGTTGTAGTCAGCAGCCGGATGTAGCAGTTGATCCATTGCCACAGGCACCACTGCCAGCTGCTGCTGGGGGTCCTGTGCCTCTGGTGCACAAAGGCCATGGTGCCCGGCCACTCCTGCAGACTGTTGTCACCTCACAGCAGGAGGCCCATCTGGACTCCGATGCCATGCGGGCGTGAGCTGCGACATGAGCTGGGTCAGATACGGAGGCAATATCAGTGGGCTTTGCACATGCTGAGCAGCAAGCAGAGGACAGGTTGGGCTGCCTGTTGGGTGCCATAGACCGTGGCTTCTCTGGCTTAACTGCTGCGGTGGTGGACATTGGTAATGTCATGCGTGGTGTGCCTGTTGGTCGCCAGCATGGGTTGGTTGGCCATGGTGCAGATGGCAGAGGGGCACACAGGCAGGCACAATATGGGTGCAGGGCTGCCACTGGTTCCAGCTCCGCTGCTTCACGCAATCCGCCTTCAACCCAGCGGTGCTGTGGCTGTCCATCCACCCTGTCAGTCTCCACCATCCCCCGGGGGCACAGGAGGTCAACACTGCCTGCCTCACCTTCCACTTCAGCTGTGTCCTCTGCACAGAGCACCCCAGGGTCCATATCCCATGGTACAGGTGCATGGCGCATGCGTGGGTGTCTTTGTCGGTGATGCCTACAGGCTGTTTGCTGTACTCTGCGTGCATCTCCCTCATGCATGAGCAGACATGCGCACGCGCGCACACACACACACACACACACACACTCCCACCAACACAGTTGCCCCCCTTACCCTCACGACACACATCACACCTCCCCACCAAGATTACACCGTTTGTGTGTGTCCCCCCCACACATGTGCTGCACAATCACGGACTCACACCACATGCACACACTATTTGTCTATTACACTGGGTTTGTTTGCTGATGTAATTGTTGTTTTCACTGTTATGTTAGTCTGTGCACACTAAAAAGCTAATCACTTGTACTCTTTCAAATTGTTGTGCTGTCTGTACTTACCCTCTGGTCTGTTGCAGTTTCCTGATGATGTTGTCCTGGTGCTGTATGACCCTGCATGCCATGCGAGGATCCCTCCTCTTGAGTTGCTCCACTATCCCCCTGACCACTGGCTCTGGCTCACTGTCAGACTGTCCCTCAGGTTCAGGTGCCTATATCCCATGGTTCATTGCCATGTTGTGCAGCATACAACAGGCTAGGAAGATACGGCATACCTTCTGAGGTGTATACTGTAGGGCACCGCCTGATGTGTCCAGGCATCTGAATCGCATCTTCAGGATGCCAAACACCCTCTCTATGATGTTCCTTGTTCTGGCATGTGCCTGTTTAATAGCTCCTCGGCCACTGTGGCGGTCAGGAGCTGGTGTGAGCAGCCAGGCCTGCAGGGGATAGGCACTATCCCCTGTCAAGACATGTATACCTGTTAGTGCCGTACTGCAGTCTGTCAGCTGCTGTCCTGCACCTCTCTGTGGCCCTCCCACACCCCTTCCCTGGCCTGCAATGCCTGCCCACATCCATGCTGTTGTGTGTTTGCCTTGTATGCTACAACTCACCTACTAGTTGCCCACTGGGTATCCTGCCCTCCTCAAAGGCCTGGCACAGCTGAGACTGGTGCCAAATGAAGGCGTCGTGGGCACTGCCGGGGTACTGCGCATAGACATTTCTGATGCACCCCACATCGCACACCACCTGGCAGTTGATGGAGTGGTACCCCTTCCTGTTGACGTACACATCACTGCCATCGCCAGGTGGTGCATGGATGGGGACATGGGTGCAGTCAATGGCACCCAGTACAGATGGTAGGTGCGCAACTCGATGGAACTGCTGTATTGTTTCTCTGTGCTCTGCTGCCATGCTGGGGAATACTATGAATTCCCCAGCATGTGGCAGGAGAACCTCTAGGAACTGGGTCAGGAGACATGAGGTGGCAGACTGCGTTATCCCAATGATGTCCCGGTTGGTCGTTGGAACGTCCCTGTGGCAAGGAAGCACATCGCTGCTGTCACCTTCTCCTCCACTGTCATGGCATGACTGCGTCTGGTGTTTGGGTGCAGCTGCTCATGCAGGAGTTCACAGAGCTGCCTCAACATTCCCCTGTTCATCCGGTACTGGCCAATGATGTGGTTATCAGGCAGGTTCTCAAAGGAGACCCTGGGCTGGTACAGCCTGTTTGCAGCATACCGTCTCCTTTGCCTGCGTTGTGGCCCATGTTGTGCCTGCTCCCTCTCCTCCACTACAGCTGCCATCAATAGCAGCATCACTGCTACTGGCACTGCACACATTCCCACTTCCTGTGCTGGTCTCTCCTCCTCTGTGTTTTGCCCTGTGTTTAGACCAGCCTTTTATAAGTGGTAACTAGCGCCACGCTAGGTGCCGCGCTATGTATCCTAGCGCGGCGCTGGACCTTTGAATATCCCTTGCATCGCCTCTTGGACCCCCTTCCTTTGCCCTTGCATGCATTACGGGTTTGCCTCCTGCACTAATGCTGTTAGAGCGCTTAACTGGTCCTTTGAATATGGTGGGTCGGAGATATTCCGGCGCTATTGCCGCACTAATGGTTTGCGTACTGCGCTATGGTTTGAATATCTGGCCCATAGTGTTTTCAACCAAACCACTCCCTAAAGTGCCTAATATGCCTCATGTCTCAAGATTATCAATTATTTGTGGCATTGTTTTCTGATTCAGTTACTTTAAAGTTGTTTCGTTTTCTGTGTTGAGTGGTAAGGCAATGCTGTGGGGAAGGGGAGCTGTATTAGATAGTCGCAGCAAGCAAAAGACAACTTTTTCTGTCTGAGAAGCACTAGTGCTGTTGTAGTCTGTGTTTTATGTGAACTATGTTTCCTGTTTTCTGGGGTTTGCAATTTTAGTTCTGTAACCGTTAGATGTGTTTCACTGAATTGCTTTTGTCAGGGTGGTTTGACTACATTGATTTCATTTTTGTTTGTTGATTGAAGTTAGAGTTTTTGCATAGACAGTAACATCATTATAAGTACCTGAGTTGTTGAATGTGTCCCTTTAGTCCCTGCAATCCCCGTTGTGTATGGTTGTGTTAAAAAAAAACATGTTGTTTGTGTTGCTGTTTACTGTCTGTCTAACTCAATAAAGTTTTGTAAAGTATTTTGTTGTGCGACTAAATCTACACATATAAAAATGCATGTAAAGAGGCACCCCAGTAATGTAGGAGTTCTCAGCAGAGATGCTGCCAAGAAGAGCATCATTTCCATGGTTCAGAAGGGTACCATAACTATTTCTGATACAGGGGCCAGTACTACTGGTACTACTCGAACAGGAGTAGCTGGTGCATGTGGGGGGAAAAGTGTTACCAAATTTTTCTCAGCAATATGTGTAGCATCAATGCTGGTGGGTGCAAGTACTGGCACTGTTGGTGGTGGAGGCAGCGACACAACAGCAGTCCAAGAGACCCAAAAATCTTGCTCTGGGAATGTGGTTGAGGATGATGAGGTGGTTGATGTTCCCAAAACTGGAGTTGATGAGCTTGAGCATGACTCACAGTCTGCTGTGGAAGATCTGACTGTTTCAGCATGCAAAGAATCAGATAGTGAGAAGGAAATACAGGGTGGAGAAAGTGAGGATGACAGATTGCAGGCGGTAATTAGCTTAGGTGGGAATGGGCATGCTGATGTGGATCCTCTAGAGGAACCTGAGAAAGAGAACAGCAGGAGTCATGGAATTCCTAAAGCCCCTCTCCAAGTCCTCCAGCTGTTGGCACTGTTGAGCCAATAATAATAACAGAGGATGAGGTGGCTGTCACAGCAGTGCATAAATCATGCCCCAAAACACCCATTTGTAACCCTCCAATGTTCCAGTATCCAGTTCAACACCATGCAAATATACTGAAAGGTGTTAGAAGAGGATAGAATCTGATAAAAGAAAGAAAAATAGTCTTTTGAAGTAGAAAATTCATTCACAAACTCATACAAGATTCCTTAAGCAGCTAATCTGTCCAATAGCTTTCACAACTGAAATTTAGGCCAAGTTCACACTAACACGTTTTCCATGTTTGAAACATTCTTATTTCTGTTAACATGGTTTGAAAGTATTGTGTGGAGATTGTAACAAGGTAAAACCATGATAAAACCCTGCTGAAAATTCCTGTAGGATAACATTATGAGTTTAACAAGCTGTAACTCCATTAGTCTTTAGAATTAAGGGACAATCTACTGTATATATCAAAAAAGGTCTCAATGAGTACTACAAGACTAACATATAATACCCCCGACAAATTCATGGGGTATACACAGCACCCCAAAATGACTTCCCATCTTCACCATGCTTCCAAACTCATTTTAAGTCTGATAATCCTTAAAAATGCACCATGTATGCTTCATAGTTTCAAAGCTTGGGTCATGAATCCAACTGGCTTGCAAGCCTTGACATGACTCACTTATCAGTGGTAATGTCTTGTTTATGTATTTATGTATTGAAATCTTGGATTAATACCTTTGAGCAGCAGCTCTTTACATAGGTTCCATGTCAAAAGAAAACATCATCAAGATATCAATTACAATAACAGGTACACTGTAAGTGTCACCAGGCCATAATACATCTAGGTAGAATACAGCAAAAGCTGTAGATTTTCTGAAGAAATACAGATTAAAACAGAGGTTTGGACTAGCCACATTGGGATTGGTAAAGGATGGAGACAAGGGGTTTTAAATGAATACACTCCAAACAAACAGTACAAGTTATTTAAACAATGGAGGCAGTGTACAGGGTATGCCAGAGTCATGTAATAGCTAGCTTACTAAGGGCAGGAAGGTATAGCAGGTCAAAAGTGGGGGGGGAGGTAGAAGAGGGAAGGGGAAGGAGGTGGGTGAGAGGGAAGGATGTGGGAGGAAAGGGATAGGTGGGGATAAGCAGGGGAGGGGTAGCAGAGAGTAAGTGCTGAAAGAGTGATGGTACAGTAGAGCAATGTGGGTAGAGTGTGAGACATAAGGTGCACGTATGGAGCAGGGAGGCAATCTTAGTGGTAGCAGTCACAGGTAGCCTTAACGACTATGCGCTGTCATAGCAAATGTTTGAAGGAACCCAGTGTGGTTGTATTTAATATATCAAATTGCAGTGAATTGCTCCAGTGCGGGGCTTTGTATGTGAAAGCATGCTGTTCTAGTGCAGTATGGCACCCTGGGGTTCTGAACATCTGGCTGGAGGAGTTTCTTGTAGCTCACTGTTTTAGTGGAGGAGTCAGAAAGACTTGGATGCTGGGCGGCATCATACCAAGGCTGACTTTTTTAGCTATCAGACAGGTTTGAAATCTGAGCCTGTTGTCAAATTGTAGCCAGTTGGTCTGGGAGTAAAGATTACACATGTAGGTCATTTGGTCAGCACCGGTGAGAAGACGGCAGGCTTTATTTAAGGCTGTTTTGATGCACCAGAGGGTTGTGTCTGTAGCTGATCCATATATGATGATGCCGTAGTCAGTGAGTGAGATAGCAGAGCTATGGATGGCAAGGTGCAAAGTGTATGCGGTCAGGTTGTGTTTGTGTCTGTAAAGCCCTTTTGTAGTTTTGAATATTGGATTTGGCTACTGAGGCCTGTGCCTTGTACCACTGGTGATCCCTAGCTTTTAGGAGTTCAATAAGATCTGGAGTGATCCAAGGGTTGTAGATCCCCTTTACTTTCCTGGTTTTTAAAGGTGTGTGCCTATCACAGATCACGTTGAACTGATTGATGAAGTGGTCAAGCACTGTATCAACATTGTTCATGGTATAAATTACTGTCCAGACCTGGTTCCAAAGTATCAATTTTTTAGCTGCTCAAGGTGATCATGAATCAGTACTCAGCTGGTAATAGTCCTGGCAGGGGGTTTGCAGTACTTGTTGGACCAGCAGCATATGACAGGGGAGTGGGCACTAAGTCCATCTGGAAGAACAGTGATAGCAGACAATTGCTTTGGTCAGTTAGAAAGCACCCAGTCCAGTAGGGTGCCATTTCCAGATTGGTAGTTTAGTCTAGTTGGGGTCTCCACAGACTGAACAAAGTGAATGGTTGACAGTGCATCCTTGTGGGCTGCTGCTGTAGGGGACAGCCAGTTGATGTTGAAGTCTCCTAGTATTATTATTTTGGAGTACAGGCTCAGGCTGCTTAAGCTAAGTAGTGGCGTGAAGTCGTCTGCTGTATTCCTTGGGGGGATGTAGGTTGAGATCACAGTAAGTGCTTTATTGTGTGCATCTACAAGCAGTTTGATTGCCAGTACCTGTATTAAGTCACTAGGGTATGGTACAGGGACAACAAGGCCCTGTAGTGTGTCCTTTATATAGATTGCACAGCCTCCACCTCTCTTGGTGAGGCAGTCCTACCTAAAAAAACAATTATCCTGGAATAAGTTTTGAAACATAAGGAATTTCAGTAGTGAGCCATGTTTCTATTGCAGAGATGACATCTGGAGTATGCTGGGTAATCCACACCTTGAGTCCATCCACTTTAGGGATTAGGCTGCACATGTTTATTGTAGCCAATTTTAGTAACCCTGTATTTTGTTGAGGAGAGTTTGAGTCCGTTTGTGGGCCAGGGTTCAGATGTATGTTACCTGAGAGCAAGAGCAACAGGAATACTATCCTTTTTGATTGTCTCCTTAAATAGCTTGTTATTGTGGATCTGTGACCTTCTACTGGAGTGGCCCAGGGTGCGTTCTCTGTAGAAGATGAGGAAGCCTGGGATGAGTTCCAGAGTGGAGTTCCAGTGCAAGCAGCAGAGAGTGCTGGTATCTGAGTAGATATCCCACTAGGTTGGATAGGTGGATGATGGCTTCTAATAGTCTATGGTTATGATGCTGTATGCATTTAATATAATTTGCTGGACAGGGAAGGTAGGTGGTGCATTAGCATTGCCAGCAGCTAGACACATGAGGTTGGTTAGTACCAACAAAGGAGGTTCTCAGAGGCAGCATGGTTGTAAGACAGATCATACTGCTTAACTTGAGGAGGAAGTATGTCACTCAAGGTACAGTTGACAGTGAAGAATTTGCACGTTCAGTCACTTTGCCAGCACTCATGCAATAAGATTTCAAAGACAGGTCCTATAAGCTAGGCTTCCAGTGTGCTGCGCTTTCAGAGTAGTACTTCACCTTTAAGACTAAGTTGCCCCTTTAAGAGTGATGCTCTTAGGATTTTCTTAGGTTTTACTTAGGCTTTTCTTTTCTTAGGATTAAGTCAGAGTTTAATAGGCAATGTGTTTCAGCAGCACGTAAATGTGCTTAGTAGGGGTTGAGAAAGTGTAAAAAACATTCTAGCATATAAAAAAAATACAGCCAACATTAAAAAGTACAGTAACAGAATTAACATATTGGTTAAGTCTATCCTATTACAGAACAGAATAAAATACCCACTAACCCTTATTCTAACAATTGGCAGAAAAATAAAATTAAATCTCCTTATCTCTTACCAAAGGAAAATACACTAAATGAACCCACAAGATGCAACCATTGAAGTGTCAAATTTAGCCTCCTTCTCTCATACCCAAGGAGAAAGCACTAAATGAAAAAAAAAGTCAAAACCAGATGAAATGGTGAACTGCTAAGGTCCAGAGTCTTAGAGTATGTTAAATGTCCTTGAAGTGATGAACTGTGACCTGGGCATATGCAGGATGTGAAAACCTTATCTGTATGTTTCCTTTGTTCTTCAAAATAGTTGTTGAGTTAGTCCTTAGAGTCAATGAAAATGCTGATACCTGGTGGTAAGTCAAAGTCAGAACAAATGGTGAACTGCTGAGGTCCAGAGTCACAGAATGTGTTAAAATTCCTGAAGATGATTAACTGTGTCTGTGCATATGCAGGATATGAAATCCTTCTGCTCATATGTTTCCTTTGTTCTTCAAAGAGGTTGTTGAATAGCCCACACATAGTTCCTTTAGGAGCAGTTCAGATGAAAATGTGGATTCTTAGTAGGACCCAGAATCATTGAGTTTGTCAAACTTTGTTGCTTATCATGTTTTTGCTTGAGATTGCTTCCAAAAAGTTGATTTTAAAATGAAAATGCAGATACCTGGAGGTGATGTTTTGCAGATATTTGGTCCAAGAGACTTTCACAAATGCTGTGAGCAAGAATGGCATAGCTACTCCAAGCAGAAAAACATGTAAATCCACAAAAACTAAGCTATAGACGCAGACAAACACAAACAGCCACCCACACAGACCCAGGAGGCGAAGTATTACCGGCACCAGTATATTTATGATTAATGCTATGTTTATATTTAGTATAGTAATGTTACCAGTATATTTATCCAAACAGTTTTTAAAGTTCTCCATGGATTTGCTCAATACAACAGATTCCAGCACTGCATTCCAAGTTGATACAACTCTCTGGGTAAAACCATTTACCTCTCCTGTTTGTTTTATAAAGTTCTCCAGATAATTGTAAGGAGTGTAATCGGATTTTTGACAATTTTTTGATTTAGCCCAACAGATTCCCATGCAACCTTGTCGCGAAAGGTTTTATATACAGTACAAAGATAATCCTTCCATATTTAAGACTAAACATCCCTTATTCTGTCAGTCTCTCACGACAGGGTTTATTTTTTAAGTTTTTAATATTCTTGGTTGCCTTTCGGTGGACACTTACCAATTTCTCATTTCTTCCTTTTTTACATGGAGCACAAAAAGGTGAACAGTACTCCAATATTGGTTTTACCAATGATGAATACAATGTAACAATTACTTTTGGGCATATACTTTTAAGGTGTCTAAAAACATAACCAAGGATTTTATTTCATTTTTTAACTGCTTCATTAGTTTGTTTGTCAAATTTTAAGGATCTGTCAATGATGACTCCCAGATCTCTGTCATTGTCATTTTTTTCTAGTAATTTATTATTGATTTTATACTGAAACAGAATGTTATCATGCCCAAAGTGCATTACCTTGCTCTTCTCTTCATTAAAGACCATTTTGTGCTGCCTTGCCCAAAGTTCAAGATGAGCCAAATCAACCTGGAATTTCACTGCCGAATCTCTGTTGTTTATTATGGCTCCAACTTTGGTGTCATCAGCATATTTGCAAATCCACAAATCTCCTGATGTTCTCATTGAAGAGACAAATATACTAAACAAAGTTGGTCCCAGGATTGATCCCTGCAGGACCCCAATTCTCACCCCGCAGCACAAATTGGTATATGAGGCAGATAGTTAAAAAGCAATGGGCATAAGACAAACAAGTAATAAGGACATAAAAGCATAAAATAGGAAAAGATTTAGAGAGGCTGGTGAGGCTGGCACCTGGATAGTAGAAACAGAGAGTTTAGAAAAGGACATAGAGCAATGGGATTCAGTATAAATCTGTGTAACAGCTTTGAACCTTTAGTGGATCCAGATGATAGTGTGACACCAGAAAAAGAATTGCAGGCAACAGAAGACTCTGTTGATAAAGTTCCAGTACAGTTACTGACCATCCAAAGACAGACTGGAATAAATGTAGCCAATGATTTATCAAACAATAAGAGGCAATGAATATTGGTGCTCGTGTAAAGGTTCAGCAGAGTACCAGCACAAGATTAACTGTATCTAAAGAGGTGCCATCTTGGAAAGTGATCCAACACAGGTGGATTTTCCATCAGTAAATAGTCCATCAGATGTGCAATCACAGAACAGTGACATTGGCAACATGGAGCCTGAGCAAGAACATATTGGGCATCAAGTGGAAATGGAAGTAGGGGGACACCCCATGGAGGAAGGGAATATCAGGAATGGAGAATCTAGCACTGTCAAGCAAGTATATGTTCTAGGGGACTCCATTCTCAAATATAAAGATAGATACACCTCCAGGAGCAATATGGAAAATATAACTACTAGTTATTTTTGGGGAGCAAAAATAAGTGACATACAACATATGTTACCTAATATAATTATGGAAAAGGATCATTCAACAGCTATTATATTGCACTTGGAGACTAATAATATACAGCATCAGCATGTAGTACAGTAGATATAATGGATGAAGTAAGGAAAATAAAACTGGAAGCACAACACTTACATTTTAAACTTTACTTCTCTGAAATTCTCTGTTCTCATGCGAGTGCATTAAAGACAGTCAAAATCAAGTTAATAAACAACTGGTTAAGACTCTGGGTATTGCAGGAAGACACTTGATGCATTACCCATTGGGAGGAATTTTTGGATAACATGAATTATTTTAGTAGAGATGGGCTACATCCCAACACAATTGGTTCCATGGAACTAGGAATAAAGTTAAAGCAAACAATGGATTAATGTTTAAACTGAAAAAATAAGAGGAAAGATGAGGCATCAAATGATGGCAAGCCTTCTGAAACTGTTCATCCTGCTAAAAAATTGATCAGAGTTAAAAACAGGGGACTTAAAGTTTGGTCCCTCAATGCAGGAAGCCTTAATATAAGCAAAAAAAATCAGAGTTAGAAATACTATTGAACAAGGAAGAAACAGACATAAGTACTATAACTGAAACATGGTGGGACAGCCAGATCACTTGGAACAAGAGTATGTAAGCAATAATAACCAAAAGGGTGGGTATTATTGGGAAATACCAGACTGCTCAGGGGTATAATAAGACCCAACACCACAGGCAGAGGGCCTTATAGCCCATGGAAGGTTTGGTATTTTCCAATAATGCCCACCCTGGAGGGTATTATTGCACTTAGAAAATGTCTCATCCGTAATATATTTTTATAAAATAAAAATAAAAAACGTTTTGAAGTAGTCTGATTGATGTTCAAAAAACTTTTAAATAATTTTTTTTGTAAAATAGTTCCTGTAGTGCTGCCTGTCTACCAGCAGAGGGCAATCTGGTTTACAACATTTTGTCTGTATGAGCTATGTGGTTGCCATGTGAGTTTATGGGATTTGAAGTCCTGTGTGAAAAGAGCCAGAGAGAAATCAGCCATTGGGAGTACTCGCCATGACAAGATGGGAGCAGTTTACCAAAAAGAAAAAAAAAGTGAGAAACAGCCAGTTGAGTAGCCTGAACATGCAGGAGGAGAAGGTATATGGACAGTATGCTTGTTGTGAAGTCAAGAGTGAGAAGCCAAGGCAGGATTTGTTGTATCTGGCTCCTGATATGTGTAGCTTCTTTGATGGGTCAAACATTACTGCGTCAGCCAGCTTTTAAGGAGCGGGAGCCATATGTTTGTGCATGCAACACATTACCGGTGATGAGTTCAGAAAAAAAATACTTTTAAATTGTTTCAAGTCTGGAATACCTGGTAGATGAGTGTCTGTCGAGCTGATGTTTTTTTGTGTTTGGGTTAGGGGGACTGTCAATCACTAAGTGAAGAGGAGAAAATGACGGCTGATCAGACTGACAATTTGCCCAATCATATGCTAAGCAATGGGGCACCCCAGATTGGCACTTGTGTTTTGCTGGGCATCTATTTAAAAGCAAATGCCTAGCTTAGAGGTGGTATTAGCCAATCAACATTGAGTATCCATTCTTGCCATTTTCTAAAGAGGGTTACACACTGCATCCTAGGGATAGACCAGACAGAAAAGGTGGGGGTGTAGCAATTTACATAAAAAACACTATTAATAGTTTTTCTAATAACTTAAGTAGCATGAATTCAAATATTGAATCACTCTAGGTGGCAGTAGATATACAGCATGCAGAAAACTCCATATTGGTGTTTATTATAAGGCCCCAAGAACAAATATCGAATTGGACAATGAAATACCCATGCAAATAGCACAGATGGCAGACAAAAGGGATGTAGTGATCACAAGTGACTTTAATTATTTGGATATTATTTGGAACATACAGATATCAAAAGTTGGAATTGAGAGAAATTTGTGGAGACACTAATGACAGCAGGCTTGCAACAGATGGTATACACACCAACTAAGGGTGATAGTGTATTGAATTTGTTAATAGCAAATGTAGGAGAATCAGTAAAAAATATTAGTATTAGGGAGAATCTGTGTAGCTGTGATCATGGTATCGTAGAGTACACCCTGAAGACTGAATTAGTAAAAATTAGGGGATCAGAAATAATTAAGAACTATAATAAGGCTAATTTCCAAAAGATTAGAAAGGAATTATTAAATTGGGAATGGGAAACCTCCTTTAAACAGAGAAACGTAGCAGAAATGTAGGTCATACTTAAGAATATATTATTACAGGTGGAGGATAAGTTTGTGCCTAGTAAAAGTATGTAGAACAATAGAGGATACCTGCCTGTGTGGTGTACCAATAGAATTTTGAAAGTGTGATAAGAAGAAAAAAACATACGATAGGATGAAAACAAAAACTGAGGAGTCAACTGCAGTCTATAAAAGAGAATTAATAGCATTAAAAAATGATTAGAAATGAAAGGAACAAGCTGTAATTTAATATTCTCCATAGAAATGATAATGGGAAAAGTTTCTATGCATATATAAACAACCACAGAAATAATAACACACAGGTGGGGCCCATTATGCACGAGGAACAAGATATTACAACACTGCTAGGCATGACAAATTCTTTCAAACTCTACTTTTCAGTTTTCAGCCTTAATAAGGATAAAGTCACTGCTATTGCTACCAATGAACAGCCAGGTCTGTCTATTGAAATAAGCTCCCAGGAAGTAACGAATGTACTGGAAAAACTTGAAGAAAACAGATCTTCACACCCTGATCTTTTGCACTCTAGACTGTTAAGAGAAGTGTATAGCCGCCCATTAGCACAGAGGGCTGAGGTGCTGTATGCCTTACCTCACGCTATGCCTGCAACCCAAGTTCAGTAATGATTTCTGGTTATCAGGGAGCCAGCACCAGGGAGGCAGTATTACGCAGCCTCATGGCAGCTCTGTTCTCCTGGGGGAGGTGGTCACCCCTCCTGTAGTCCTGCCACCACTGGATGGAGGTCCGGTATTGGCACAGGCAGAGGGGGCAGCATGAAGGGAGGACATCTTGACACACAGCATGTATGTGTCTCCACACGCATGTGCATGCAAGAGACGGGGAGTGTGAGTAAAATGGGGTAAAAAGCCTAATAAAATATATACGGAAAAAAATAAGAGAAGAGTGTAATCATACTGTATATCAAGACCCTTGGCATTTTTGTTCAATGCTTCCTTTTCCGCAGGAGCAGTACCTAATGATTGGATAAAAGCCACGGTCATTCCATTATTCAAGAAGGGGAAAAGAGTGGTACAATCAGATTATAGACCAATTTTCTTGACTCTGGTAATATGTAAAATTGCAGAAAGTTTTCTAAAAACTAAATTGGAGGAGAATCTACATCATATTAATTATAAGGATGTTAAGCAGCATGGCTTCCATCAGAATAGGGCATGCATAACAAATCAACTATGCTTCCATAAAAATATAAACAGAAGTGTAAACAATAACATCCCTGTTGATGTACTCTATTTAGATTTCCAGAAGGCATTTGATATATCATAGAAAATTTGATACAAATTGGCAAAGATACAAGGCTGCTTTACTGGATAAGGAACTGGCTGAACATGAGAAAGCAGAGGATTAGGGTGAGGGGATGTTATTCGGATGATGGCGAGGTGACCAGTGGGGTCCCACAGGGCATAGTCCTAGAACCTATATTATTTGCATTATTCATCGGAAACCTTCACCAAGATATGAACAGCTGAGTGGTGAAATTCGCTCATGATGTTAAGTTGGGAAGGCCTGTGGATACTCCTGAGAATATCATGAAATTAGACAGTAATTTGGGTAAGATTGAATGATGGGCATCAGAGAATGCCATGCCGACGACCCCAATGCACACCCCAGTGCCTGTTGGTGGGGCCGGGGTGGGTGGTGCAAGGGTGGAACCCTAATGTCAAATGTCCTCACTTTTGTTGCTGTAGAATAACCCTAACTGATGCATTAACAAATTTCTTTGCATAGAATTTCCTTACTTTTTAAGAAAGAATATAAAACTTGTAAGTGTCGGGCCACATTACACACCTAATGACTAAAAGTACATTGACAACACCACGGCCAGCCACCAAACAAATGTTAATGTAGTAAAACAGTAGAAAATGCTGTCTGCAAAATGTAAACTGTGCCACACATTATCTCCCCCAAAAATATATTGTCCGACAGGTAAACACAGCATTTCACATCTACAGGACATGCCATCAACACCCTCCAAATTTCAAATGAAAAGACCAAACCATGTCTGAGCTATAACATTGTCAAAGTTTGAAATTTTCATTCATCAGAGTGTCACAGTTCCACACCTGTTGACATTTAACACACACAATGACTGAAAACTACATCCATGACACGAAGGCTAGCTATCCTATTAATTTCAAGCCACTGCCACAAGCAAAACACTGTCTGCAGAATGTAAACAGTGCTACACCATATCTCCAACAAAAATATATTTTCTGACATATAAACACTGTAATTAACATCCCCAGGACATACCATAAACACCCTCCAAATTGCAAGTAAAAAGACCAAACCGTTTCCGAGATATTCAATATCAAACATTAGTAAAATGTCCCTATCTATTCCATTATAAAAAATCTGGCCATCTTTTCCCTATTTTGGGATGCATGATCGTGATCAAAGAATCTCACGATCAAAGAATTTGCAGCCTCACGAACAAAGAATTTAAAATGTTATAAATCAAAAAATTGAAGGAATTGCGTTAAACCACTGTTATGGTTTGACATAACGAAGCCCCCTGAGTAAAACCCACCCACTTTTGACTTTATAGGGCACCCCTGGGCTGAGAAAATTGATTTTTAAATTGGGCCATCTCGTCCCTCACTAGTGATGCACGATCACGATCAAAGAATCTCAAGAAAAAAGAATTTGCAGACTCATGAACAAAGAATTAAAAATGGTGAAATGCAATTTTTTTTACCGATTTGAAGTGAACCAATGTCATGCCTCGATAGAACGAAGCCTCCTGAGCAAAACTCAGCCTCATTTGTGTCCCTAGCCCACCCCTGAGCCGAGATATTAGTGTTTTTTGGTCACAATGCAAGATCGTGATCAAAGAATCTCACGATCAAAGAATTTGCAGGCTTGTGATCAAAGATCATTAGCAAACCACGAATTAAGATTTTAAAAGCTTATAACTCTATTTTTTGACAAACTTGGATGACACCAAAGGCATGGCTCAATAGATTGGAGCCCCCTGAGCAAAACCCATCCAGGTTTTACTTCAGAAGTGACCCCTGACCCGAGATATTTGTGTTTTTCCAATCATAAATTAAAAAACAAGATAGTGGACCTCGCGATCAAAGAATTTTTAAAATTCTTTGGGACAAAGATTTTTGAACCACGAGGCTGCAAATTCTTTGATTGTCAGGTGGGACCAGATGGCCAGAACCCCATTCTTTGTCCACAAAACATACATATAAATGTTCCCATTGACTTATAATGGGAACTTAAAAGTGGCCTAACTTTTGAATGCCGCAATATTTTTTCACCAAATGAAAAGCGACATGTTCAGCCACCAAAGTTCTTTCAAATGATCCATCACTCAGAGTGGCATACCACACGACAGCCGCCCAGGGCCACTTCCAAAATCCCCAAAGTTGTCTCCAAAAATGGATAATTTTGCATTTTGCAGTGTTTTTCTACGCAAAGACCATACGTCTGACCAAAATGCAATTTGGCATATCAAGAGATCTACCATGCCCCATCATACATTACAAATTTCAGGCAAATCCATTGAATGAGTCCAAAGTTATTAATGCGCAAACCTTTGACTTCAGTATGTAAGTGATCGCTGAACCCTAACTATAGTGGCAATACAATGAAATAAAAAGTGTAAGAAACTCATCAAAAAGCTAAATATCTATATCTATATCTATATATATATATATATATATATATATATATATATATATATATATATATATATATATATATATGTATATATATATATATATATATACACACATACATACATACATACACACACATAGGCCTGGATATTTAAAGCAGTTGGACATGGCGCAACTGAGTTGCTCTGGCACAAGTGCAGACTTGCGTCAAGGAGAGATATTCAGCGAGAGCCAGTGCACAGTGCAAATCCCATTCAGCCAATCCACAACTATCATGAATGCAGGTGCAAGTGCAGGGGGCATGACCATGAATAGCCAGCGCAGTGCGATAATCAACCATGGAACCATGGCGCAAGTGCGGAGCAAATCAGAGATGCGCCGAGCAGACTTATTCCTATAAATATGGGGCTCAAGCACACAGAAAGCACTTGCACCAGGTGAGAGGGAGTGAGAAGGAGTGAGAGAGAGAGAAAGAAAGAGAGAGAGAGAGAGAGAGAGAGAGAGAGAGAGAGAGAGAGAGAAAGAAAGAAAAAAGACAGACAGAAAGACAGAGACAGAGAGAGAGAGAGAGAGTGAGAGACAGACAGACAGACAGACCAAGGCAGACACAGAGGGAGAGGGACAGAGGTGGCAGTGGAGAGGGAGACAGGGGCAAAGAGAGTTTGACAAACAGGCAGACACACTACCAGGCAGTGCACCAGGGTGGCACACAGTCCGCAGCAGCCAACCACCGGGGGAATATAGGACAGCAAGTGCCATGGATAGTGTGCCCTTCGTGATGAAGGCTGTAATGAGCGGTGTGAGGGGGCATCAGAAACAGTGACGTGGCCATGAAAGGGCCCATTGGCTATATGCCCAACAGAGGTGGTACCGTGCCCGCATCACCTTTGAGCAGTACAGTGACACGGAGATTGTGGACCAGTACCGCCTGAACAGGGCCATTCTGAAAAGATGCAGGCACCCACCAGAAAGAGCCACGACATGTCCGTGGAGACGAAGGTGACAGCCGTCATGTGCCTGTTCACCATGGGCACCTTCTAGATACAAACAGGGGACACCACAGACATAACCCAGTCAACCATGTCCTGCCTCCTCACACAGTTCCTCAATGCTGTGCTGCCACATGCATCTGAATACATCCATTTCCCCAGAACACAGGCAGAGCATACAGCAACCATGCAGGACTTCCACAGGGTAGCACATATGCCTGGCATGATTGGGGACCATTGACTGCACCCACGTGGGCATCTGCATGCCACCTGGCCCAGACGGTGTGGCATACATCAATAAGAAGGGGAACCCGAGTGTCAACTGCCAGGTGGTGTGCGATGCCACGGGGTGCATAACCAATGCATACGAACATACGAACAAGCCAGCAGAAGAAGGCCATTTGATCTATGAAGTCTGCTCATATTGCAGGGTCCACAGCTTGAGCTAATGTCCCTGCCCTCCATCCCCACTCCTCCCATCCTCCCTACCCATGATTCTTATCTTTCCCCATGCCTATCCCAGCCTCTCTTAAAGCTGCTCACTGTCTTTAATGAGATGACCTCTTCCGGCAGCACATCCCAAGTGTCCACCACCCTTTCTGTGAAGAAGTGCTTCCTGACATCCCTCCTAAACCTCCCACCCTCCAGCTTAAGACTGTGCACCCTTGTGATATGGTTGCCACTCAGCTTAAAGAGACTTTCCTTATCAACATTATGTATCCCTTTGAAGTACTTGAATGTCCCAATCATGTCCCCTCTCTCTCTCTCTCTCTCTCTGTCTCTCTCTCCTGTCTTCCAGGGAGTACATGTTCAGTGCCCTCATCCTCTTCTCATATGCCTTGCCCTGATGTCTGGCTATCACCTTTGTAGCCCTCCTCTGTACCTTCTCCAGCAGGTTAATGTCCTTTTTAAGGTGTGGGCACCAGTACTGAACTCCATACTCTAGATGCGGCCTTACCAGTGACCTGTACTCTCTCCTACTACTGATCCCCCTAGCTATGTATCCCAGCATCTTGTTTGCCTTTGCTGCTGCTTTCTTGCACTGCGTGGAGTGCTTCAGGTCACTAGTGATCATCACTCCCAGGTCCTTCTTCTCCTCCTCCTCTGATGCAGCTACTCGGACTCCACCAAGGTAATACTCTGTCCTGGGATTCTTGGCTCCAATATGCATAACTTTGCGATTCTTGGCATTAAAGCCAAGCTGCCAGATCCAGGACCACCTCCCCAGCTTTTCCAGATCTTCCTGTAGGTCCCATATCCCTTCAGCTGTGTCCACTCTCCCATAGAGCTTGGTGTCATCTGTGAATAGGCACATTTTGCCTTTAATGCCATCCCCAATGTCATTGATGAAGACATTGAACAGCACTGGTCCAAGCACGGAGCCCTGTGGGACCTCACTGGTTACATCTCTATTCTCATCTCAATTACATCTCAATGTCTGCACCACACACCCTGGGAGTGCACATGATGCATTCATCTGGCACAGCTTTGCTCTGTGCCGCAGGTTTGAATGTGGGGAAATCCCCACGGGCCACTTAGTGGGTGAGTATGGCACGGGCAAGTGGTGATGGGCGGAGCATATCATAGGATGGGGAAGGGCAGTGTGTGCATGTTGGAGTGGGCGGCAGAGACAGGCAAGGGGTGCAGCCTAGCATAGCAGAAGGCTTACCATGTCATTATCCACACAGGGGACAGTGTTTATCCACTGCAGCCCTGGCTGCTCACCCCCTACTGGAGCCTGTCGTCCCCAGCAGAAGAACACTACAACGAGGAACATGCCAGCATGCTCAGCATTATTAAGATAGTCTTTGGCATGCTGAAAGCATGGTTCCATTGCCTAGACAGGTCAGGCAGTGCCCTACAGTACAGCCCCTCAAAAGCCTGTGGCCTATTCCTGACCTACTGCATACTGCACAACATGGTCATTGACCATGGGATTGCCCTCGAGGCTGATGAGGGTGACAGTAGTGGGAACAATGGAGGCAATGGGCTGAAGGGAGGTGGACAGCCACCCCCTGGGCAGAGGGATCCCTGGCTGATCCAGCAGGCAAAACTGCACAGGGACACCATAACATGGGAGCATTTTGGTGTACACAGGTAGGTGGTACGAAACATTAGGCCACACAAACAGGTACAGCATATATGCAGGGGCATGCATGGCAATGGGCATGCACACACAGAGGTGGGAAGCAGGGGAAGGGGTGACAGGGGCACACACCCACACACAACCATACACAGCATCCCGCACACCCCCCCAGACACATGCGCACGCACACCCACACACACAGGTGTGGGTATGTAGTTTGGATCAGATGCATCGCACCAGTGCACAGGTGCAACTGGTGCAGGACTGCTGTCATCATGCCCATGTCACATGGCCCAGTGGCCGGGCAAGCATGCACACAGGCAGCATGTGGCATGACACACAGGTGCCACACTTGTGGCAGGCACACACACCACCCATGCATGCACTGGGCAGCAGCGGCAGACTGCAGGTGGGGTGGACCACACATCAGGTCTGCTGCGCAGAACCCTGGCCACAGCCACAGGGGTGGCCACACCTGGGTTGATCGGCAGCCGCAGGCTACGCATCTTCCATGGGAATAACTGCCTCCAGGGTGGAACTGCGGGACCATGTCTGTGTCCATGTGGCTGTGTCGAGGCGCTCAAACAGCCCAGCTCTGGGCATGCCTGGGATGCTGACATCTGAGCTTGGCACTGACTGCGCAGGGGTCACCCGACGCTGGGTACGTGGGGTGGATAGCGCACTGTGGGGGTTCATCTGTGCCCGGCCACACCCTGTGGCAGCTAGTAGTGCAAAGTCATCCAAGACTGTGGTGGCAATGCGATCCAGGGAGGTGGTCGTTGCCTCCTGCATGCATTGCATCCCATAGAGACATAGACATAGACTTTGACGGCAGATAAGGACCGCTTGGCCCACCTAGTCTGCCCATTTCCCTACCTACAGGATAAGTTGCAGATCCTAGTTAACCAACAGCCTATTTCTTCTTAACCCCCACAAGAATCTGTCCAATGTATTCTTGAATTCTTCCACAGTTTTAGACCCCACAACCTCCTCAAGAAGACTGTTCCATGCCTCCACCACCCTCTCTGTGAAAAAATACTTCCTCACATTGCCCTTGAACTGTCCCCCCCATCTTTAAATTGTGTCCCCTTGTTCTTGCACATCTCTTTTTCTGAAAGGTGCTATCCTCTTGGACTTTGTTGATTCCATTGTGGTACTTAAAAGTTTCTATCATGTCCCCCCTCTCCCTCCTTTCCTCAAGGGTATACATATTCAGCTCCATTAGTCTCTCCTTGTATGGCTTCTGTTACAGACCCTGTACCATTTTAGTTGTTCCCTCTGGACTGCCTCTACCCTGTCTATGTCCTTGCAGAGATGGGGTCTCCAGAACTGGATGCAGTACTCCAGATGGGGTCTCACCCACTGTCTGTACATAGGGATAACAACTTCCTGTTTTCTGCTTGTGATGCCTCTCCCTATACATCCCAGTATACCCCCAGCCCTCCCTACTGCCTTCTTACATTGCTTGCTGACCTTAAGGTTGTCTGATATGACTACCCCTTGGTCCCTTTCCATTTTTGCTGTTGTTACTACCCCCCCCCACTGTGTAATCTTCCCCTGGGTTTTTGTTTCCCAGGTGCATTATTTTGCACTTCTTTGCATTGAATCCAAGCTGCCATACTTCTGACTATTCCTCCAACCTTGCCAAGTCCTTTCTCATCCTTTCCATGCCTTCTTATGTATCAGCCCTGTTGCAGATCTGTGTGTCATCTGCAAAGAGGTATACTTTTCCTTCCAATCCCTCTGCAATGTCACTTATAAAGACATTAAAAAGGACTGGACCTAGTACTGAACCCAGCGGTACCCCACTAGTAATCCCTCTTTCTTCAGAGTGGACTCCATTTACAATTACCTTCTGTGTCCTGTTGTCCAGTCAATGTTTTACCAGGCTACCACCCTGGGACCCACTCCCATGCTGGTTAATTTGACAATTAATCTTTTGTGTGGGACTGTGTCAAATTCACACTCTAATACTATTCCATCTTTACTGATTTTTGAGTACACTTCTTGAGTATTTTAGACTTGCACTCTGACACTGAAGACCTTTTTACAAATCTATGATGTAGTTTATGTCCTTGCTACTGCTAAGTTCTTACATTTATTTATTTAGCTTTTGTTGACCGGGTAAGTGCACTAGACAAATCCTGCTTATTTTCAGGCACGACCCGGGGGAGGGGGATACAGATGAATGCCAACTGACTTTGAACCAGATTAAGCTGTTGTTGTTGGTACAATGTGTCTACATTCTACTGTGGAATTCTGTGATTTAAAGGGACATATCCTACATCACCAAGTTCTAAAATGGTACTTGGTACTAGCGTGTAAATCAGAAACACCCACTGAGTTTACTAAAAGGCCAGTAGAATGAAACAGTAAAAGTGGAAGGGGACATTTTTTAAACAAGAAAGGCACACTAAGCCAGAACTTGTTTCCAGGTGTGACCTGGGAGCACAAGGAAGTTAAGTGACTTGCTCAGGGTCACACAGTATGCAAGTGGGGGCTGATGGGATTCAAACCCAGGTCTCCAGGTTTGCAGCTCAGTGCCCTTAACCACAACGCTATACTGCATCCAAAAGAATTGGATCTGGTATAAACAAAAAAACCTTTTGCATGAAAAAAACCCACAGGTTTAGTGCAGTTCTCCATTAATGCAGCCTTCCCAATTCCTATCACCCTTCATGTAATGTAATCCCTAACTTCCAATGCACCTTACTCCATTCAGTTTGAGCCCATTATCCTTTGCTTTTGTTTTGTGAGAAATGCTGAATATCCTGCTTACAGTTAAGTTTTCTTTTTTTGTTATTTAACATCTTTATTAAATTTACCAAAAAGAGTTCCAGGTAAGAACATGAATGAGAGTGCGGGATAAGATGATACATAACAGACAGATGTTAACTCACCCATTTGCCCAAGAAAACACAAACCCACCCCCCACCCACCTCCCTTAAGGCTACACATAAAGACATAATCTGCTGAGCTGGCCCTGGGATATTCCGAGAGCCAGGCATCCAAGTCATGAGGAACATTTCAAAAGGTCCCCAGAGCGCTGTATATGCTTTAAGTCTGTTCTGCATAGAAGCGATATGTTTTTCCAACTGCACTGCCAAAGTACACTCACGATACCACTCCAACAGGGAGGGAGCTTTATCACTGGTCCAATGTCTCAAAATCACTAATTTAGCTACGGCAGATAAAAGAGACATGTGAGCCTTGATGTACTTGGGAGTGCCAATAGGAAAAAGACTAATCAAACAGACTTCTGGGGTAAATAAATCTGTTAAGCCAAGGATAGGGTCTAAGTGATTACTGATAGAGCACCAAAAGTCCTGGATTGAGGGACAAGACCAAACCATATGATATAAAGTACCAACCTCCTTCCTACACCTCATACAAAGAGGCGTATCCTTTGCACCATATCTGCACAATCGCGATTGAGATAAATATAAATGGTGCAATAAGTTATACTGAACCATTCTCAACCGATCTTGCTTTACATATTTATACAATGTGAGCCACAGCTTCCTCCAGAGATCAGGTGCCTCAGATATACCCAGTTCCTTAGTCCAATAGAAACAGACCCCTGGAGGGAGCCTGTGGTCCCATTCCTGAAGGATTTTATATACCTTAGAGACAGAGTTAGGTTGAGAGGCTATGGTGAAAAGCCTGTCAGCATCTTGGTCCCCAAAATCCATTAGAGTCCGCTGAGAGAAAGTGGAAGCCAGGGCCCTACTAAGCTGCAACCACTTGAAGAAATCCTGATCCACAACCCCAGCAGTATTGAACAACTGGTCAAAAGGCAGAGGACCCCCATTCACCCAGAAATCTGAGATTCTTAGGTGACTTACCGGAGGCCAAAAGGTAACAGGCAGGGCCTCTCCCCCCACCCTAATAAGGGGATTCTCAAAAATGGGTTGGTTGATGGATAGGTACCACTTAACAGCTAAACAATTTTGCAACTGTAAAAAGGCCTTTAATGACCACCCCATTGTGTTATTTTTCAGTGATTTGGGTATATCCACTGGGGAAGCATATAACAGAGCCCATAGAGGGCAGCTCAGCTTCCTCGCCAACGCCGCTCGATGTCAACCCATAGAGGCAAGTAAGCCGGCTGGACCCACCTTGCACTCCAGAAGGCCAACTTGCTCACATGCTGCGCCACATAGTATAAGAAGAGAGATGGTGTGGCTAGACCTCCCTTAAACTTCGGGGCGGTTAACTTAATATAGGACCACGCCCTCTTCCCCTTCCAAATAAAAACATTAAACAGTTTCTGTAAATGGGTAAACCAAGCCCTCGGGAGGTACACCCCAAGCATACCCAAGGGGTACAATAATCTAGGCAAAATATTCATTTTAACAACATTCAACCTGCCCAAAAATGATAAAGTAAGCAGTTTCCACCTGTCCAAATCCGCAGAAATAGTCTTAACCAGAGTGCCAAGGTTATTTTTAATCATGCCATTCAATCCGGAACTAATATTTATGCCGAGATATGTAAGAGACTGCATCTCCCAACCTAAACCAAATGATAATAAATCCGATTTCCTGATGTTTGTATTTAAGGGGAGAATCTTCGTCTTCGCACGATTTAACTTGTAGTAGGATATTTTAGAAAAGACATCTATTTCCTCCAAGATGGCTGGAACCGAGGATTCCGGGTCCTCAACATGCACTAATATATCATCAGCATATACCGAATACGCATATCTGGCATCCCCCACCTGTATACCTTTGATCAAACAATTACTAGCCAACCTATGTAGTAAAGGCTCCAAATATAGGTTGAATAGTAACGGGGATAAAGGACAACCTTGTCTCGTGCCACGCTCTAGTCTAATGGCCGGTGACATAATCCCGTTACATTTAACCCTGGCCGAAGCAAAAGAGTACAGGATTTGGACCCATCTCAGAAAAACATTGGGTAGGCCAAAAGCAGAAAGGGTGGCAAAGAGGTGTCCCAGCAAACCCTATCAAATGCCTTTTCGGCGGTCTAAAGAAATAAGTATAGCTGGAAACTCAGCCTCCTTAACCACCGTAATTAAGTGCAATAATTTCCTCATGTGATCTTGGGGCGACCTCCCCCTCATAAAACCGACTTGCTCCCTACTAACCAGCCTGTCCATAACCTTGGACAGCCTAGTAGCCAGGATTTTTGCTAAGATTTTGATATCAGTGTTCAGGAGAGATAGGCCGATAACTATCCATACTGAGAGGGTCCTTCCCCTGTTTTAAGATTAAAGAGATCGAGGCTTCCAGAAAAGCAGAGTCCGAGATTCCATCGTCAAACCAGAACTGAAAGACTTCCTCGAGAATTGGGAATATCAGGGAACCACAAGCTCTGTAAAAATTGCAAGGGAACCCATCCGGACCAGGGGATTTATCAAGCGGCATTTGTTGAACAGCTTGCTGAATATCTAAAACTGTAATAGGAGCACGCAAAGATACCGCATCAGCCTGCGATATTTTTGGCAACTCCACGGACCCCAGGAATAGCTCAATGTCCTCGGTCAACGGCTTACACTCCAAATCCACCGTGTATAACTTCTGGAAATATGAACCAAAGGCATTCGCCATTTCCCCTGGGTCCGTACAAGTTTCTCCCCCTTGATCCCTACGTATTCCGGGGATAAAATGGGAGGAGTCTAATTGACGGATCACAGTAGCAAGCAATTTCCAAGCTCTATCCCTGTATCAAGGTAAAGCAACTTGGACCTCAAAAGGCCAACTCCGCTTTCTGAGACATTAAACTCACATATTGGGCCTGCAACTGGTGCAGCCTAGCCCAATCCACACCATTGTCGAGGCACGAGACAGTTATTTTCTTCCACCCTAATCGAATCCAGCAGGGAATCCAATTGTGCCTGTTGCTTGCGCTTTCTTCTTAGAGGCCAACTTAATCAGCTCTCCCCTCAGGGAGCACTTTAAAGCAGCCCAAAGTAAATCCTTGTGATCCACAGAATTACGATTGTTGTTAAGGAAATCTTTAATAAAGTCCAGAATGTGCATCAGCAAGGATTCATCCTTCAACATCTGGCAATTCAATCTCCACTGTGGAGACCGCCTCGGCCCCAAGGATAACCTATATTCCAGACTGACTGGTGCATGATCTGATATAACTCTGGTAAATATCTCAGCTCGAATAACCCCAGATATAGCAAGCGAACCGAGCAAAATATAATCTATTCGAGAATATGATTTGTGAACAGCAGAGAAAAAGGTATATTGACGAGACGTGGGACTAAGTACTCTCCAAACATCGACCAGGGCGATCTTACTAATAAGCTCCTTCAACGCCCTCTAAGCTGGTGTTAAACCTCGCCTCACTTTACATGATCTATCCATATCATTCTGCAGCACGAGATTCCAATCCCCACCCAAAACAGTAAACTTGTCGGGATTAGATACTACTATATTGAGTAACCTTGTGAAAAAACCTGGGGAATTGTAATTTGGACCGTATACTGAGCCCAGTACTATCGGGGAGGACTATAACAGACCATGGGTAATAATGTATCGACTCTCCGGGTCCCAAATCTCTTCAACCAATTTGAAGGAAATATTCCTAGCTATAAGAATAACCACCCCACCCCTGTTTGAAGACACCCCGGCGCCAAAAACTTGTCCCACCCATGCCCTTCTAAAATAATGAATATCACACCTCTTCAAGTGTGTCTCTTGTAGAAAGGCAATTTGTGCTCCTAAATAACAGAGGTGCTTTAAAATAATCTGTCTCTTGACCCTATCCTTGGCTCCTTTAACATTCCAACTAATAAATTTATAAACAGTACTCATACTGACCAACTCTCGAACACCTCAAATATATAGAAAAAAAAGGGAAAAAAAGGAAAAACAGCAATATATAAAAAAATGTAAAGCTCCAGAGATAAGAGAACCATAATAAGTATAATCGGTGTGTAGCCCTGAAACCCCACCCTCCCACATAGAAATCCAACCCAACTGACTCGTTCTGACCCACAGCCCCTCTACCCTCCAACCTTGGGACTTCCCCACATAAAGCCCCCCAACCCCGAACCACACACTTACCCCAGTTCCAAAGAAACTGCTCCCCTAAATATTAACGCCACGTGATTCACTACTAGGCAACCCAAACAAACCAACTCCAACCCCCCGGAGCCCCCCACACAACCCCTACTAAACTTTAATCGTAACTATGAAGATGTTCGCATTAACAACATTAGCTTAGCCCATACAATGTAGAAACCAATAAGAGCCAGCCACCCATTACCCTCCCATGACAGTATACATAAGTCAAAACTTAAATAAATAACTCTCTAAGGAGTCAGTAGATCAAAAAAAAAAAAAAAGGGGGAGTCCATCCACAAAGGACAAGCAGGCGTATACTCAGTGATGATATGAGTTCAGATCACGACCCGGAAAACAGTTAAACAAGCACATGACCGGGGTGTATGCAAATGTCAAAAGGCCGATGACCAATCCTGGCAAAGTCCATCCAGATGGAGGCTGTATGAGACTGCATCACCAACTTTAGGGAAAATCATATGCGGTCAGCCCATAGCTTAACGAAACACTTCAAAGTCATCAACAGGGTGCACACTTCCACCGTGTCACCAAACACCTCCAGGCCAGTGAATCATAACTGCCCCCCATTATGCCCCACTGTTCCTGCCCAAAAAGTGGGACATCCATTTAGGTCTTCCACTCCGAACAGCTGTATCACAACTCGCTGAACTCTTGCAGTGCAGTCCATCCCACACATAATCATTTAAATAAATCAGGAAAGACAGTCTTCAACTCCTGAGCAGCTTGTGTGGGAGATTCAAACGATATCCATTTATCCTCATCTTTCACCATCAGTAGGGCGGGATATTTGACCCTGAAGGGCTTAGAGGCTGCCACTAGCTTAGAGACATATGGGTGCAGCTCCTGTCTTCGGACCCTTACAAAGTGAGGCAGGTCTTGCGCTATACGAATCCTCTTGCCCTCCCAAATCAGCTCTTTCACGTCTCTCGCTTTGAGAAAGACGTGCTACTTGTCTAAATAATTCAAAAATTTTAATATAATGGGTCTGGGAGATTGGCCCTGGGTCGGGGGCGGACATAGTGCCCGATGGGCTCTCTCAATGATGTATCCCCCCCCCTGGCGGAGTGCCGGCTATTTTAGTGCAGAACTTCTGGAAGAATGGGATGATGGCACCACCTTCCTCTTTTTCTGGCAGACCAATGACTACTAAATTGTTTCATCTGCTGCGGCCCTCCAGATCCTCCAGTTTGTCCTCCAACTTCTTAACTCTGCGCTTTAAATTTAACATCTCACTCTCGCTCCTTTCTTGCTTTCTTTCTATAGAGATCAGATTAACCTCCGCATCTCCAACCCTCCGGGTTAAAACTTCTACCACCCCTTTGATGTCCTGTAGGTCCTCAGATATAGAAGAGAGATGGCTGATTGCAATGGTTGCATGATTTCTAGGAACCTAGCTTCCGACAAGGCAGTGTCTGAAGCTGTCGACCGAGGAGCGCTAGCCGCCTGCTGTTTGGCCCGCTTTGCAGCCTTCTCTTTATCGGGTGACCGCAGAGGCGAATGCCTCGGGGGGGCTTTTTTTATAAATATCTCCATCCGATCGATGAAATAACAAAATCGGAGGTTGGACCACGTAGACCAGGCCCGATAAAAACAATTTAGCCCTGAAAATCGTTGGATAGGAGCTGAAATAAAACGTGTGAAAGTGGAGCTCCGAGGAGAAGCTGTCTCCGCTTAGGCTGCCATCACGTGACCATTTAACTTTTCTATTTGAGGCATTCATCTTTCAAACTAGATGATAAACTGGGGTCACTTCTGTGCATTTCTGGTGGCTTCTCAGATGAAGTTAAAGATCTAATGGCACTTTTCAAAAGAGTAGGGGGTTGCTATGGTGTCCTGGCCCATATTTTGTCAGTAATACAAATCCTGATGCAGTATGGCTGTGCGTTTGTGGGTATTAGCATGATTAATACTTTTTGCATGTATGCCACAAACAGTCCCTGTCCTTTCAGTTATCTACTTCACTGAACTGTAAACGCCTAAGGATACAGTGTGTATGAAAGATGCCATATTAAACCAACTATTCTATTCTATTCTATTCTATTCTATTCTATTCTGCTCATTACCACTGAGTACCCCAATCATGTCCATCCACCAGCCTTCTCTATTTATTTTTGCTTTCAAAATGCATGCAAACTGCAAACATGGTGTGGGCTTCGGTGTCTCCTGAAGTGTGCCAGTAAGGGACGAAGACAACAGTCACTCCCATTTTTACATTCGCTTTCGCACATGTGCAAGGAATGTATTGCAACAGTATGTTTTGGAGGTGTGTGACACTCCTTCCCAATGCAGTGATCAGTGAAGCAGGTGTGACCCTAGGTGACCAATACATGCTGAGCTGTTTATGACAGCAGTTCGGCTGTGTTGGTCTTCACTTCTGAGAAAAGGTCCGCTGCAATCAGCGGTGGTAGCGTGTATGCAATTAGCATATTGCCTCAGCCGAACTGCTGTCATGCACAGCTCAGCATCAACACCTTCCCGCTTCCTCCCTCTGCTAATTTCCTCCCCCTTCCTACTATTCTCCCAGCCCCCACCTTGCGTGATGAGGGGGGGTACCCAATCCCTCTCAGCTCATGTGGCCCCCCAGCACACTGTGTGATCGACAGGGGTGCACAATCCCCCATTGGCTGCAGCCTCCCCAAAAAAACACCCAGTTGGCATGCTGGGATCCCACCCCAGTGTTCTCATGCTTGCTCCCCCTCCACACACACTGTATGGCCGGTGGGGGTGCCCAACCTCCGCCGGCTCCAGTCCCCCCCAACAAACACATAGGTGGCACACTAGGAGCCCACCCCAGCATACCAACACCATTCTTTTTTTATTTTTAAATTCCTGTGAAATAAGAAAATGGTCCCTCTATGAGTACCTCGCCCCCCGCCAACCCGTGCCCATCCTCTGTGCCCCCACCTCCCCACCACCCCTCACCTAGGTGGCATGTTGAAAGCCCACCCCAGTGTACGAAAAGCATCCTTTTTTTTTCTTAACTCATGTAAAACAAGAAAACAGTCCCTCGGTGAGTCCTTGCTCCCCCCGCGCCAACCTATGCCCAACCTCTGGACACCCACCTCCTCACCCCCCCATCACCCCATTCTTACCTCCAGAGGTGAGTGCGATGATCTTCGATGAACTGGGAACACATCTGCACTCTTCAAAACTGTCTGTGTACTGAGGAAATGCCGGTAAGGTGTATAATGGCATAAATAGGGTTTTTCCAACTTAGGTGGATATCTCGACCATTTTTTTGACTTTTGGCACCAAATTTTCAACATGGGGTTCTTGACACTGCTTCTCATGAATTCAGTCACTGGCACGGCATTATTCAGTCCGGAAAGGTGATTTTGCAGTCACTGCGCGGAATCACCTTTTGGAACCTATTAATGAAATGACAGTGTCAGTGTTCATGAGGAAGGCTCTCAAAAAGCCTAAGTTGCAAATTTGGTGAACAAATTCCTCAAAATAACTGTTTTATGAGCGTGCATTGCACAGTTTCCACACACACTCATAAGTTCACGAATTTGTACTATTTCTACTCCAGATTTTCAACATAGGCATATTTCCACACCTCCTTCTGAACAGTTCAGCTGTCATTTTTCACATCCTGGACGAAATGCATTTTTTTTTACGCTTCTGACACAAAATAGCACGGTTGCTGTCCAAAATCAGTGTTCACTACACAGTAAAACAATCACAGTGACACTGTTTATGGCAAAAGTCCATAAAATGGCTGTGTTATGAGTGTGTGTTGAGCAGCTTCTACGCATACTCATAAGTTTGTGAATTTGTAGTATTTCCATTCCAGATTTTCAACATTGCCATTTTTCCACATCTCCTTATGACCAGAACAGCTGTCATTTTTAACATCCTGGCCAAAATGTGTTTTCGCACTTCTGGCGTACAATAGTGGGGCCACTGTGGGAAATCATGTTCGGTACAGAGTAAGAAAATCACAGTGACACTGTTCATCAGCAGATGCCATAAAATGCCCATGTTGAAAATTTGGTGCATAAATTCCCAAAAATAACTTTTACGAGCGTGCGTTGCGCACTTTCCTCACACACTCGTAACTTCATGAATTTGTCATATTTTCACTCCAGACTTTCAAGTTTTGCATTTTCCCAGACCTCCTTATGAACAGTGCAGCTGTCATTTTTCACATCCTGTCTTAAATGTGTTTTCACACTTCCGACACAGAATAGTGTGGTCACTGTGGGAAATCAGTGCTCGGTGCACAGTAAGAAAATCATAGTGCCAGTGTTTATGACCAGAGGTGACAAAATGCCTGTGTTGAAAATTGACAAATGCTTGTTTCTCTATCTACAGTATTCCTGCAGACTGTACTTGATCAACAGATCTTTCACCCTCCACCTTTCCTTTCCTGTATGATTCCCTTGTGCCTGTTCCATGCATTCATGAACCCTGCCAGTATCTTCACCCCCACCTCCTCCACTGGAAGACTGTTCCAGGAATCCACCACTCTTTTCATGAACAGGTATTACCTAACATCTTCCTGAACTTACCCCCCTCCAGCTTCATAGCAAGTCCTCTTGTTCATGCAGGCCTCATCCTCTGAAAAATACTTCCATCCTGTACCTTATATACCCCTGAGAGGTGTTTAAAGGTCTCTATCATATCCCCTTCTTCCCCTGTCTTCCAGAATGTATATATTGAAGTCCTTAATCTCTCCTCATAAGGCTTTTAATGCAGACTCTGCACCATTTTAGTTGCCCTCCTCTGGACAGCCTCCACTCTGTTTATTTCCTTCTGGAAATGTGGTCTCCAGAACTAGACATAATACTCTAGTTGGGGTCTTACCAAAGAGCTATACAGAGATAACACCAAATCTCCCTTTCTGCTGGTGATACCACACCATTTCTGCTGGTGATACCACATCCTCTGTACCCCAGCATTCCACTAGCTGTCTCAACTGCCTTGTCCTACTGCGTGGCCACATCTAGGTCATCCAACATGATTACCGCCTGATCTCTTCCCTGGTTGGTAATCATCAGCACTACTCCACCCATTTTGTACTGTGTCCCTGGGCTTCTGTGCCTTAAGTGCATTATTTTGCACTTTTTCACATTGAAATCCAGCTGCCATACTATTGACCACTCCTCTAGTATTCTCGGGTATCTGCTCATCCTTTCCACTCCCCTTGGAGTGTCCTCCCTATTGCAGAACTTGGTGTCATCCGCAAAAGAGGCAGACCTTCCATTCTATCCCCTCTGCAACGTCACTTATAAAGGCATTAAAGAGAACTGATCCCAGCACTGATCCCTGAGGCACCCCACTGGTCACCCTTCGATCCCCAGAGTGAACTCTGTTTACCACCAACCTCTGTCACCTATCCCCTAATCAATTTCTTATCCAGTTTACCACCTTTGGACCCACTCCAAACCTATCAAGCGTGCTTACTAGTCTACTATGTGGGATTGTGTCAAAAGCCTTACTGGAATCTATAGGTTGGCCTCATCCACCACCCCACCATGATCTAAATCCTGTGTCACCCAGTCAAAGAAATCTATCAGATTCATTTAATGTACCCCCTCCCCTTGATATCATTCTGCCTCGGGTCATGTAACTCACTGGATTCAAAATATTCCACAATTCTTTCTTTCAGCAGTGATTCCATTATTTTTTCCACCCCTGGTGCCAGGCTGACTGGCCTATAATTTCCAGCCTTCTTCTGCCCCTGTATTTGTGTAGTGGGACTGCATTTGCCCTCTTCCAGTCCTCCTGAACCACTCCTGTTTCCAATGAGCTGGTAAACAGGACTGTCAAAGGTGCAGTCAGTATTTCTTTGTGCTCCCTCAACACCCTTGGATACACCCCATCTGGTCCCATTGCTTTGCCCACCATCAGATTAGGGAGTCCCTTCAGGATTCTCTCCGCCAAAAAAGGACTAGTGTCCACCTCCCTCCAAAGTTTCTGTTACTTTTTTGTGGCCTCTCCCCTTCTCCTTCCTTTGTAAACACTGAGCAAAAGTATTTGTTCAGGATGTCTGCCTTTCCTGGTCCCCCTCAGCACAGTTCCCCAGTTCCCTTTTTAACCTTACACTCCCACCCCTGGTCTTTCTCTTATCACTTATACACAGTACCTAAACAATGTCTTGTACCCTTTTGTTACCTCCTGGGCTAGTCTTTCTTCTGTTTGTATCTTTGTGCTCCTTACTGTGTTCCCTGCTTCCCTCTGTTTCCCCTGATACACCTCCCTATTATTTTCCCTCTGCATCTACTTATACATTCTGAATGCTGCCCTTTTTGCCTTAACCTTTTCAGCCACCTCTTTTGAGAACCACAGTGGTCTCTTTTCCCTCTTACTTTTGCTCACTTGTTTGATGCAGAGGTTTGTTGCCTTTACTGTGTTTTCTTTTAGCTTCATTCACTGTTTCTCTACCCCACCAAGGTCATCCCTTCCCCCTGCCAGGTCACCCTAAGGCATTCACCAATTTTTATAAAATCTGCCTTTCTGAAATCCAGGACCATTGCCCTTGTGTGGTTCAGTTCCACAGCCATCATTATACTGAACTACATCATATGGTGATCACTGGCCCCCAGGTGGCCTCCACCTTGACATCTGCAATTCTGTCCCTGTTAATGAGTACCAGATCCAGTATTACCCATCTTGAGTGAATTCACTGACTAGTTGCCTAAGGAATACCCCCTGCAGAGAGTCCAGGATGACCCTGCTTCTACCTGAAGCCCATCCTGGGATGCTCCAGTCTATATCTTGCAGGTTACCATCCCCCAACAAAAGCAATTCCTCTTTTTCTGTCATCTTGCTAATGATTTCTGCCAGTACCTTGTCTAATTCCTCCTATTGTGCTAGAGATCTCTAGATCATTCCAGTGTGAAAAGTGGCTCCAGTCTCCATTTTCAAGGTGACCCCCTGTACCTCTGTGTCACCCTTTATACCATATATCCCAGTTGCTTTTATGCTTTCCCTCACATAAAGCATGACACGTCCTCCTTTCCTTCCCTCCCTGTCCTTCCTGAACAGGATATAGGCTGCTATGGACATGTCTCAGTCATGGTTTTCAGTGCACTATGACTTGGGAATGGCTACAATATTCAAGCAGGCTTCTACCATGATGACATCTCGGTCCACAAATGTGTTTCATAGACTTCATGCAATTGCACACATGGCCTTCCAGATTTTGTTTCCACTGTGCTTGTTGCCCCCACTTTCTTCTTTTTGTCCTCCTTCCTTCCCCTAATCTCTTTTTAATGCTCCTCTTCCCTTCCCCCTTTACCTCTGCCACCATACTTCCTTTATTGATTTGCGCCCTGGGTGATTCTTCTCCCATTGGGTTATCCTTATTTTATACTACATGCTGGGCCGGGGGCATTGTCTACCTCACTGAATACTTCCTCCACCTCCCCAGCTAGTTTAAATGTTCATCAAAGTAATATTTAGACCATCCACTTAGAACTGCAGTTTCTTTTCCAGATGGATGCAGGCAATCACTCCTGTATAGGCCCTTATCCTCCCATGTGAATCCCCAGTCCCTGATGTAGATAAACCCCTTCTCTCTGCACCATTCCTTCAGTGATGAGTTGAAGATCCTGGTGCAGAGATCCCTCTTCTAACCCCTGTCATAGACAGGCAGCACCTCAGTGAAAGTCACTGAGTAAGGTACCTGCCTATGACCCCTCCCCCACCCCCTAAACTCCCCCTGTACTATCCTAGCCCTGCCCCAGCAAGATAATTTGTCCACAGGTGGACAATGACATTCAGCTTTCCCTCCTGTCCTGCTGCACCTAGCAGTCCTCAGGATCCACTTCCCATCCCTCTGGGCGGTAGCACCTGTTGGAACCCGTTTTGCCACTCCCCCCCTTTCCTATTCCCAAATCTAACCCCTCATAATCGAGTCCAACCACAAGAAGTTGCTTCCCCTCCTCTGGATTCTCTTCCACCCTCCTTGCTGTCTCTATTATGGAGGGCTGCCACTTCCACCCTGGGCTTTACCACAGGTGTCTCCTTTCAGTAGTCCCACCCTGCCAGTGTGGCTCAAGAATTATGTAGTGGTACCTGTTGAGGAATGTGCTTCTGTCTCACCACACCCATCCTTCTAGAGCCCCCCACAGTCCAGCTGTTCCTCCTTCCTGGCACCCTTTGAGATAATGATGGTAGACTTGGTGACCCCTGGTTGGAGGAGGAGGTCCCCTAAATCCTAATCAACTTGGCCTAGAGTCTGCAACCTCCTTCCTCAACCCAGATAGGTGTGTACAGATGGGGCAGCAACATAGTCTCCAGAAGGTCTCTCTGAAAACTGCCACCCCACATCCACTGCACTTCAGCACTCCCAACATTATCAACTTGTATTCTCCCTGTGTTACCTGGAAATACATTAGTACCCTTAATCCTAATACAGTGTTTCTAAATTTCCTTTCTTTTTTGTCTCTGTGTGTGTTTCCCTATGCCTTAGTTAAATCTCTTTATACTCCTATCCTTGATATATTGTTGCATCTGTTCCCAGTTTTGACCTACCCTCAATCTTCTTCCTTTCCCAGTAGTGACTGTTACACAGCAGTGAACAGGTTCCTTGTCTTAGTTGACAGGCAGAGCCCTCCACTTCTCCACTTCCTTCTGCTGATGCCTATGACCAGGGTCAATGGAAAATTGTGGGAAAATTTAATGAAAATTGAAGAGACTTTTTGCACTAATTGTGAGGAAATTGAGGGACTTCTACTACACATCCCCAGTGCTCCACAAAAAATATTTTATTACTTTCTGCAGCCTACATTAGTAAGCATAATTTTTTTAAATACATTGCCACTTGAATATGTTTTAAACATGAAGGAAAGCTTGGGCTCCTGAAATGAATAAATTGATCAATGTGTTGCCTATCTTTCAAAATCTAAAAGCATCTGCCTCATACAATGCTAACCAAATACTATTCAGTGAGCCACAGCAAATCAATATTAAATAAATCCAGAATCAACTAATTTTGTCATTTTTCTAGATAAAGAATAATGATGCCCGATCAACAACTGTTTACAGTGCTCTCTTAGTTATTTACCCACTTTGGTGCAAGAAATAATAAGCAGACAGAGTGGTGGATAATCAAGTTCTAGTAAAAATAAAAGTTGTTAAAATATTTACTGTTCATAATTTGCACTGTAGATACCGTACAATATTTTTAAAATCCCATATTAAAACAATATACCAATATACTGTATTTTAAGTATGTCAGACAGTAGTCAGGGTACCCTATAAATTACCTCTGCTTTATGCTGGCTTCAACAATGTTGTTTATTTAAAGATACATGTTCAAATATATTTTATCTGTTTTGAAAGGTTGTTTTCAGACTATTAGTAATGTTTTTATTGTAGTCTTTGCATGTGAGCATCTAGGTTTAAGACTGATTGAGTTCTTTGACTGGGTGACCAGGAAGTGTATAAGGGCAGAGTGTTGGATGTGGCCTACCTGGATTTCAATAAGGCTTTCAACACTGTTCCACACAGAAGACTGGTTAGCAAGCTGGGCAGCCTAGGAGTGGGTCCAAAAGTAGTAAAATGGGTGAAAAGCTGGCTAAGCAACAAGACTCAGAGAGTGGTGATAAATGGTGCTCACTCTGAAGAAGGCAAGGTGACCACCCTGGTGCCACAGGTGTCAGTACTAGGCTCTGTACTCTGTGATGTCTTTACTATTGACATTGCAGTAAGGCTGGAAAGTATACTTGTTCTCAGATGACACAAAAATCTGCATCAAATTTGACATAATAGGGGAGGTGTAAAATATGAGGGACAATCTGAAAAAGCTGGAAAACCTTTCAAGGATTTGGCAACAGGGTTTCAATGCAAAAAAAGTGCAAAATCATTCACTTGGGGCACAGAAACATGGAGGCAATGTATCAATTGAGTGGGGAGGTATTGGCAACCACAAAACAAGAAAGTGACCTGGAAGTAATCATTTCTGATAACATGAAAGTAGCAAAGCAGTGTGATAAGGCTTTGGGAAAAGCTAGCAGGATGCTCGGGTTCATAGGGAGGGATATCACCAGCAGAAAGAAAGAGATAGTGTTACCCCTGCATTGATCGATGGTGAGGCCTCAGCCTGAGTACTGTGTCCAGTTCTGGAGGCCCCATCTCCTGAAGGACATAGATAGGGTGGAGGTGGTACAGAAGAGGACAAACAAAATGGTGCAGGGCCTGAAACCAAACTCCATGAGGAACTATTCAAGGAATTATATACATACTCTCTAGAAGAAGGAAGGGAAAAAGGAGACATGATATAAATGCTCAGATACCTCACAGGTATTAATAAAATACATGAGGGTAGCATTTTACAAAGAAAAAGATGCTCAAGGACAAGGGGTCACACTATGAAGCTGGAGTGGGTGAGATTCAGAGATGTGAGGAAATACTTCTTCAGAGAATTTGTGGTGGACAGCTGAAACAACCCCCCAGCTGAGGTGATGGGTGCTAAAATGATAACAGAATTCAAGCATGCATGGGATAGATGCATGGGGACCTTAGAAATAAGGTGGGGGCAGAGATTGAGTAGGATCTGTAGTGGCACAGTAGGCAGGGACAGTTGACAAGACTAGGTGGGCCAAAAGATTCTTATCTGCCCACAACTTCTATTTTTCTATGTTTAATGATGTTGAAAGTCTTTTAATCAAAAGTCTCACTTCTTTACATAAAAGGAGCTCTCCTGCTGTCACAGGTCCTTCCCTTCTGACTTGAGGTGCTAGAAATGATACTGAGATGTGTGCAGCATGAGGAGGTCTTGATCTCCAGCATTGCTGATTGGCTGCTCCAGGTTATGTGATTTGCTAACAACTTGGACATGTTCAGTGTGCTCCATATGTACAGTAAAAGTTCTGCATCATGATGTCAATGTGTGAGACTGCTGAAAGGAAACTGAGTTCCTTCAGACCTGCTTCACTGGTGTCCAGTCCATTGGATTCAACATGTTCTCCAAATGCAAATTTGGCTTTGGATCATCCTTGCTTCCTACAACATCGATCAGTTCTAAAGTCCCAAAGAGAGGTGTCACACAACTCATGATGCTAAAAAGAAATGGCATTAGATAAGCCAGTTTTCAGGTAGAGTCAGACATCACATGAACCCCCAAATCAACTTTCACTTTCAGTACAGACTTGTGCTTCCAGTGGTAGTTTGGGAACACCTTGGGGAATACGATTCTCAAATTTCAGGTGAAAGTACATAGAAATGCCAAACATATCAGCCAGTTTCTGTGAGACTTTAATTGCTTTACTGTCTATGGTATGAAAGCAGTTTACCAGACATCACACAATCCCCACAAAATCAACATTCTCTTGGAGTACAGACATGCTCCCAGAAGTAGTTAAGGGACACATAGAGGAGCATGATTCTCAAATTTCAGGCAAAGGTATGCAGAAATGCCAAATATATCCACCATTTTTTGTGATACTATAAGTGCAATAGTGTCTATTGCCTGAAAGCTGTTTGTCATGGTCAATCCCCCCAGAAAAAACAGCTTTGATTTGGAGTATAGATTTATGCTTCTGAGGGTAGTTAAGGGACATATTGGGAAACATCAGTCTGATATTTAAGTTGAATGTATGCAAAAATGCCAAATTTAGTCACCATTTTCTGTGACAGTATAAATGCACTAGTGTCTATGGTCTGAAAGCCCCCCACCAAAAAAAATCAACTTTTACTTTGTTTACAGACTCGTGCTCCCAGCAGTACTTAGGAGAAACCTTGGAGAACATGATACTGATATTTCAGGGGAAAATATGCACAATACAATATGTACAGAAATGGCAACCATAGCAGACATTTTCTCCAATGCTTTATTATTATTATAATACAGTACTGTACTGTAATTGCCTAAAATGTGATTCTCAGGGTCCTCGCTTCCTTGTCATTATTTATTTATTTATTTATTTATTGAATTTTGATGACTGAGTTGGCCCATTGGGCCCTGAAGGTCCCTTTTTCAGGGGTGTCCCGGGGAACAGAAGCAGTACAATACATACAGTCGGGTGATAAAGGGTAATGAGAAGTAGACATGATAATGAAGATAACAGTAAAGGCAATTATTCACATTGTAGATCATAAGTGCAACACTTCAGAGAATTAAGGCATGATTTGATGTTGGTTTTGGTAAGACGAGAAGGGGGGGTAGGTGTTTTGATTAGGACTGGGAGTGATCATCCTATATCCTCACAATGGCATGAGCTTGTCCCGAGCAAATGAGACTTAAGCCTAGTGCGAACGTTGAGCAGTGAGGGGGCTTCCTGTACTAAAGGTGGGAGAGTGTTCCACAGTTTACATAGAAACATAGACTTTGATGGCAGATAAGGACCGCTAGGCCCATCTAGTCTGCCCATTTCCCTACCTACAGGATAGGCCGCAGATCCTAGTTAACCAACAGCCTATTTCTTCCTACCCCCCACAAGAATTGCCTTATGTCTGTCCCATGCATTCTTGAAATCTCTACAGTTTTAGACCCCACACCTCCTCAGAAAGGCTGTTCCATGCATCCACTACCCTCTCTGTGAAATAATACTCTCACATTGCCCTGAACCGCCTCTCCTTCTATCTTTAAATTGTGTCCCCTTGTTCTTGTAAGTCTCTTTTTCTGAAAGATGCTACCCCCTTGGACTTTGTTGATTCCACTGAGGTACTTAAAAGTTTCTATCACGTCCCCCCTCTCCCTTCTTTCCTCAAGCGTATACATATTAAGCTCCTTTAGTCTCTCCTCATACGGCTTCTCTTGCAGACCCTGCACCATTTTAGTTGCCCTCCTCTGGACTACCTCTATCCTGTCTATGTCCTTGTGGAGATGAGGTCTCCAGAACTGGACACAGTTTAGGGGCTATGAGAGCAAAAGATTTGCCTCTCGTGTGAGTCTTGACTCTAGGGATTGCCAGTAGGGACTGACCCAAGGTCCTGAGCATTCGAGGGCTAGGTTTAGGCATGATACTTCTTGTTAGGCTAGGTGGGGCTGCCATCAATCTAAGACACACAAGCTGAACATCTATTTTTAGTCCTGGGAATAGACTTTACAATTTCATTATACTTATAAAGTATTATTATTGTTGCCACTTAGTTGGTGGTTCACGTCTTGCCACTCCCTGTTGTATGGGTCAATATAATGGTCTCCTTTGAGTAACAGTGCAGATGGCAGTAATGTGCCAATAGGCAGCATTGACCAGTGTCATTCACCATTGACTGCCCTCACTCCTCTGGTGATCTACCTCATGACTGCAGTCATCCTCTGAGCATCATATAATGATACAATATCAGAAATGGCTGTGTAAATTTGTACCTTCACTGCATAATACATCCGCAGTATGTTACATGCACTGCATTGTACTGTACTCACTTTTCCTCCATTCATCACCTTGTCACATTGAGTGGGAGTGGTGAACACACACCCCTGTGGGCCCAGAAGCCCAAACACAAAGTGGCTTTGGTGCATTGGCAGTCTTGCTTCGGTCATTTTTCAAATAACTCTTCTGCTGTATGTACTGTATTTTTTTATTATTTACATTTCTGGGACATACCTATCCTAGCAGGGGGATAGTCAGGTGTTCAGTGAAATGATGCTATTACTAATGGCTCTACCCTTCAGTCTTTGTCATTTGCAAGCAATTAGATATATAACATATGTTTTGTGAGCAGGCATACATTATAAAGGTATCTGTACACTATTTAATCTAGTCATACCTTTAGCATCCCTGTTACTCATCCCCACTGACACTCCACCAGTCTGTGTTGTGATATACTGTATTGTGAGTTGGACATCACAATTTGTATGAAAGGTATTTTTTTTTTATAAAAGTTGCAGTCTATGTACCACACCAAAATTTCTCTTTGACCCAGCTGAAAACAAACCTGTGATTTTTCAACAATTGTCTTATGCCCATGACCTCCATTCCCCCATTTTCACAGTTCATAGGTCTGTGGGTCAGATATTGACATCTAAATAGGTGGCAACTACTTTGCTCCAAGTTGAGATGTTATCATGGCGACCGTGTGAAAATCAATGTGCTTGAGGTTGTAAAGTGAAAATCATCCCATTCAATGTTACCAAGTAGGAATGGAACTTAATTTCTGGCCCACAGACCTGTGAACTTAATTTCTGGAAAGAGTGCCTTTGATATTCAGTACCACAGGAGCTTCAAAAGTTATCCTCACATGGGACTACGATGTCAGTAGTAAAAATCTGTGGAAACCATGGCCTTGGACTGCCAGTCTACACTTGGTTTTGGTATAACACAAAGACCTCTAACACACAAATTGGAGCTAATAATAGCTCCCTCCATAAGGTTACACTATACATGCTCCCTTGGTTGCTCTCTGGCTCTGACTTCAACACTGGGAGATTGTGGGATGTGCCACTAGAGGAGCTTTATTCAAGATGCTAGCAGGTAGGATGGCAGGATCAATCAGATTAAATATAAATTCAACAAAAGCAAACTAAGTAATAGTGATAAACACTATTCAAAACCACTAATGGGGGTTGTCCCAGACTGAGATATGGGACAGAGACATGGATATTTCCCTTTAATGGTTTATCAAACTATAGTACAATTTACTTTAACATCACTAACCATTGAAAATGCAAATTGGGCCATTCCCATGGTGCCCCATATATGAAGCTTTTGTTGGTGCTGTGGCTTCAGCTTCATGGAGTCCCTGCCCTTCTTACAAAATGCAATGGAAGCAAACTGCTTTGAAAAGATGGTCAGTTCATCAGATAAAATGACATTTTGAAATGTCTCCTTCTTTATCTATGTCTTGGCTTGGTCCAGTCTTCTTTTCTTTTTTAACATTGGTATCATTGGGCAAATACTTTACTAAATAAAATAAATAATACACTGTATTTTATGAGAAGCTACTTTTTTTTTATCTTTGCTTTTTCTCCCCAAGCATGACATTGTTGAACCTCACCATCCTCTCCATCTCACCCCATCCCCTGAGACTTTCTGGTACACACTGAATTGCTCCCTGGATTACTCCCAGGGCAAAGACAATGAGAGGCCCTCCCCATAGCCCCCAGAACAGTGTCACATTAAGATCCAGTGGTATCACACCCGGCAGCATGAGGCTCGGTGGTGGAGGCAGGCGTCATTCATGCAGCCGGGATTTTTTGACCTCATTAATTAGAGGCATGGTGTGCAATGACATGTGGCATGGAGCATCAATGTCCGGCACACCCCCAAACACACTGCTAGCCTCAGGTGCTACCACCTCTGGACTCCACCAGGGGACAGTCAAGTGCCAAGCACTAATCCTCCTTCCCCCCACTGGAGGAGGAGATCCATCCATGGGGCATTCAATCCTTCCTCCTCCCAGCTGGCCCACTGACTCCTGGGTCCATTCCTGAACACAGGTCATTGGCATCGGGAGCAGAAATGTAACCACTCTGCCGGCAGGCCAACAAGATGCAACTTACTGTGATGACATGGTTTAAGATAAAATTTTACATGCCTTACCATGCCTGCCAGTATGTCCACACCATCTGGTAGTGCATTCACAAGGCAGGTGCATCTAACCCATGTTCAGCAGCCATACGTTAAACAGTCTCCCTTGCAGTGGTCTCATTGTCCTCTTTTAGCATGCTGTCTACAAGTAGTATTGTTTCACTTTGTGAGAAAATGAAAAAATTCAAATAAATGACTTACCCACAATTTGTTTGTAAATTACTGTAGGTAAATTTATAATACTACACTAACGTAAAATGTTTAATGCCAGAAGAGGTCAGTAACAGTGCTACTTAAGGTAAATTCATAATACTACACTACAGTAGAATGTACAGTGTTTGAAGAGGTCAGTAACAGTGCTACACAGGTGAGCACCTGGTGCATTAGGCTGCAATGCATTCAGAACTTAGATGTTGCATTTAAGGTGTTCCCTAAACCCACTATCCATAATGGAGATCCCAGTGCTCTTCAGAAACAGCTGGATCTTCCTGATGCTTTCACTTCAGACCTCATTTGTCTCAGTGCAGAGCTGATCTTGACTGATACCTTCTTCACATTGTACATGGATGATGTGAGCATAGCTACAGTAAGTAGTTGCCAGTTGTGGAAGCATATAATTTATTTGGTAACCTAAAGGGTACCACATCACCTTACCTGTTGACCAATATGATGCAGTAATGAACTTCTGATGTGTACCTGCACAGTGTTTGTCACCTGATGCCATCTGTTCTCAACCTACAAAAGGCATGAAATGTTCCATAATTCCAACAGTACTCTACTGTACAAGTTCAGAAGAATTGTCATTACTGTATTATCTGTTTATTCCACCATGGACAATACAATTTTCTATGGAGAAAATCTAACAATTTGCCATCTCAACCACAAAGAAGAACTCTTGGCCTGGCAAAAAGTCTACCACCTCTGGCCAGGCTGTCTGCTGCCACAGGGAAGGACAACAATAATAGGCTGAATAAATGCAAGTGTAGGAACTCCATGAATACATTGAAGATCCCAAAGCTGACCAGAACAAAAGCATCCATGATAAAGTGCACCACAGTTCATTATTTTTGTTTTTGCAAGAAGTACTGTATTATTAAGTTATATAACTCATTCTTGTTTCAACAAACAGTACACAACATTAAATGTTATTCTAATTTTTTTTTCTAGCAGTGTAGGATTGCTGATAAAATGGATGACTATGAAACATCAAGCTTCAGTGATAAAAATAGTGTACAAGGTGAAGTAAATAGCACTCATGAGGTACAGTACAGACAAATGATGAACAGGAAGAGGATGAAAGAGAAATAGAGACCCTACCAGAGGTGAGCCCTGAAGTACCACAAGAAATAGAGGAGGAAGAAGTAGAGGTGGAACAGCCAGATGTTAACAAGGATATGGAGCATACAATCAAGGAGGAAATGCCTGATTTTAACAGGAAAATTATGGATGTAATCAATGAGGAACAGCCAGATGTTAATGGAGATGGAGGATGAAATTAAAGTGGAAACAGCCCAATGTTAACAGGCATATGCAACATAAAATGAAAAGGAAATAACCAGAGGAACAATAGGATATGCCAAGTATGCATGAGCAACAACAGGAAGAGCATATGCCAGTGCTTAGAACTGAACTGGGTAACATGGCAGAAAGGGTGCTGAGTATTGAGAAAAGGATGGACCTTTTGCTCCAGCTGTTACAGGCAAACAGTGGCACATGATGTCCAATGCTGTAATATCCACGAGATTCATCCCCTATATATTTCATCCAGTTTTTGAATCTGTTGTGCAGATTCCAAGCAGTGAGAGCAGAGATGGCACTGTAGTAACAATCTAAGTCAGCTCCAGGTGTGTGCCAGTCATGCCTGCTATTGAATTCAGTAACATTACATCCTCTCCACATGAAATGCAATTTGTTCTTATGAGTGAGACACGAGAATTTGAACTAGTGACAATGTCCCATGGTAGGCCTAAGCATCTGGTGGCTTTAGTTTTTAGGACATTGGTGCCTCAAATGCAATATCTGTCCTGGGGGAAAAATGCAAAATTGGATGGGAGCAGGGGGAAGAGGTCAATACCAAGTGCAATACACCATGGGTTTTTTAGGATTGTCAGGAGACACTTGGAGTTCGGTATTACATGAAGTCAATAAATGACAGAATAAATGAATGGTTAAGAAGCCCCAGAAAGACTGGAAATATTACTAATACATAAGCACAGTGCAGTATGAGGTTTGTTATGGTTTTGTGCAATGTCTATTTTTTTGCTATTTGAATAACAATTTGAACTGAAAGTTTTATTTTTCCAGGATTTAGTTTAGATTTGAATAGTAATTTGTATGAATGAAATGGGACCTCATTGGAAATAAGCTATGCACAATTGAGTTTTATCCCTGTTCATGATCCATAAATAAATATATACTAATACTACTTCTAGTTTTGTTTTTTTATAGACACTGTAATTGCAGTGCCATATTATAACACTTTTCCATATTATGCTGTAACACCTTGTTTGGCAAGCATACAGAGGTGTGATTTCAGTTTTGCTAATCCTGAGGGTGGGGGACATGATGTAAATGTTCATTTTTCTCATGGTCATTTGTGGACACTTTGTGTAACAATAATGACAAGTGACTGTTAATACGGTACATCATGGTTTGCACACATTATGAGTGCTGCCTCTGTGAGGTTTCTGTATATGGTTTTAAAAGATGCTATACAGTACAGGCTTAATCTTATGTCCATTTCAATGTAACTAATCATTAATTACGTAGCAATCAAACCCAAATTTAAGCTTATTGTACAAACCTCTGCTTCTGGTAGTTGTCAGTGGTCCTTTTCGGTAACTAGTATCCCACATGGCTTTTAATGTAACACAAAATAACAACTTTGTCATATGAATGTTATCCCTGTATTGCAGGTACTGTTTATGAGTGGCAAACATGGCAAAGCGGAGTGTGCATTTCCCATTTAAATGTTGAACAGCATGGTTCCCTTGCAAATTTTGGACAGCACCAACCCAGCATCCCTAAATAATAGGGTAACCAAAGTCTTTCCATATAAACAAAATTTCTGTTACACATTACCAGTGGGCAAGACGAAACACACCTAGTTGTCTTATCCCCAATATGTGATCTTGTGCTGCTGTGTGTGGTTCCCTTCCTCCCTGTGCAGGGATGGGAAGACCAACTAGGACATCCGGTTTCCGAATATGGAACATTAAGCTCCCCACACCAGTAAGTGGAGACCACTTAAAATAATTACATTTTTAGTATTTGATGTTTTAAAGTACATGTTTACTCGAAGGGTGAAAAAAAAGTATGTAGTGTACTGTAATACATGATGCTGCATGAATTGTGCAGCAATGTGTAACTTTGATAATATATTTTTAAGTTGTACTTTTTGGTTATTTTTGGGAAAAGAGATTTCATTTAATTAGAAAAGAGATCATCATATTATATTTATTATATTTCATGACATGCATGCACAGTAGAGTAAAATGTGCCATTATATGTGCACAGCTAATGACACAGGTTTTAAAACAAATGTTAAAGTGATTTTTAATGGGTGCATCTTTATAGAGTGCATTTTTATGTACAACAGTGTTTTAGTATTTGATTTTTAACAGTGCATAGTTCCTCAAACATGAGAAAAGAATACATTATGACCTACACTGTAGGCCTTGACACTGCACATATTGCACAGTTCTCAAACTTTTTTATTTATTTGCACACTTCAGCTTTTTTCAGGTAAGCACACTGTACAAGATTTAATATGGAAAGTATGTGTACTGTGTCTCATGAGATACATGCAAAGTGCAGTATAATAATAAGGCACTGTTATTATGTAGCTAATACAGTATGAATAAGTGATGTACTGAAGATCTGTATAGAGCAGTGTAGTTTTGCATTTTCCAACTGTTAAACATTGTATAAAACAAAGTAAATGTTTTGTTGCAGGGCAGCGAGGATGTGAGAAGCATCCTCATGAGGCAGCAGAATGCCCTGTGTGCTGTGCACAGCTTCCAGTCACCCAGGCGGATGGCAGCTGTTCCCATCAAGCTGAATATAAAGTTGGCCCTGGTCTCTATGATGAGGCTGGGTTGGGGGCTCTGTGGAGGACAACACATCCCGAAGGGGTAAGTACTGCAAAATCAAGTTACAAAGATACAGTAGACTGCAGTTATGGAACTGTACAATGTGAAAATGTGTAACACCACTTTATTTTCAGGTCATTGGAAAAATGGTGGTACAGTACACACCTTAATTTGTGTTAATTTCTTTACAGGAGGAAGTTTGTGGATTGTGCCTCCAGTGAGTGAGTTTGAGGAAGTATGGCCCTGTACGGAAACTACCAGAGCATCATGACAGAGGGTTCGGCTACCAGAGAGATGGCAATTGATGCAGCCAAGGTTCTGGGACCAGAAGCAACTTGTGCTGGAGAATTTTGCGTGGACATAGAAATAGAAATACATCAACCAAAACCCATGAGGACTTAAACCAATGAAGACTGAAAGCCCTGAGCCGTACTAAACTACAGTATAGGTTCTGTATGGGTATCCTGATTCCTTGTCTGCCATCTGTGTTGCACCAACAAACATTGAAAAAGAAATGAAATTTAACAAAAAAGAGAGACCAGCCCCTTGGCACAGCAGTAGCACTACCACTTGCAATGCCAGTGACTCAAGTTTAGTAGTAAGTTTTGAGCATCGGAGGGCCGGCTGGGGGGGATTGAGTGTCCAGAGGACTGCTCTCTTCCTCTGCAGAGGAGGGCTTGCAGAGTCCAGTAGCCATCTGGCCCCAGTGGAAAATAGGGGAATGGCCCCTGGGACTGCATGGACAAGGCAGAAGGGGTGCAGGCAAATGCCAACCTTCAGCAGTGCACATCATGGCATCATTGCATGCCACGCTACTCAGAAAACTGGAAAACAACTACTGGTGGCAGGATGGCCTTCAGACACCTGCAGGCCCTGTATCTTACAAGCTGGACTTGCCAATCCAACTACTGGATCCAGTTCCCAATGAGGCCTGGGGAACACAGTTGACCACACCAGGGGGTCAAGCCCGGGAGGTATTGGCTGGCATTTAGGTCCCAGTGGATGTCAGAGTGATGGGGTTGTGGAGTCTGGGCTGACAGGGGCCATGGGGTAGAAGCGGAGTAAATGAAAGAACATTAACAAGAATGGTAAACTATTAAAAATTTTAAAGTAAACCACTGTATTTAAAATAGAGAAATAAAGTTAACAAAAATAATTAAACTTTGATGTAATGCAAACTAAGTTAATCTACTGTCCTGTATGTAATGTAAGTGTGGCTAACATACATCTGTATCTTTATCTTTTGCTTGTTCACTGTACTGAACTATATTTCCCCCAAACGTGGCATCTTAGCATCCTACTATAGTTAGAAAACATAGCTGACATACTGAGCAACTTTGTTTCTCTCTCTGTCTTGCTCACTGTACTGCATTTTTTTCTTAAAACTGTCATTTGTGGCTGTCATACAGCTTGATCTCAATGGTTTACTCACTGCAGTACAAATATTATCAAAGTGGAACAGTCAGTACCACGGGCACCACACTCAAGTTTATGGCTGGCCCAATGTATGGTATGTGCATAAAAACCTTTTGGTTTACTAAATGGTTACTGTAGTACTGTATAGTAAATTTATCAGACTAAATTTGTTTACAAAATGGGTCTGCATTTTTCTTGTTCCTGATTGGTTAAGAGGTACCTTTGCCCTGTCCTTATCAGGGCATATTCTGCCAACTGGTACCTCTTCAGCCACTCAGGACTCACCACACCACAAATCATGGTGCCACCCTGCCAACATCCTAGATCTGCGAGGACGAGCTGGCCCCCCCACAACACAATGTCCATTACTGCAGCCACCTTTTAGAGTCCACAACAGCACCACCACATGGACATTTTCAATGCATTTCCTTTGATTTGAGAACAAAATATTACCTCAGTTACTTCTGTTCAAAGAACTCGCCCCCGATCCAGTGAGTGTCCAGTGTGCCACTACAGCGTGACATTTAAAACCACATCAGAAACTGGCCCCTCTGTCAATCCTTCCAAGTTGCACTGTATTTACAATAGTATCAAACATTAAAACAATGAAGAGCCTGCTTTCCTCTCTTTTAAATGAGACTTGTAGTCTTTTCAAACTGGAGCAATCTGTTCGGCAAAGCACTAGTAAAGAAAAGTGCTATATATGGCAGCTGATCTGAGACATGCTCACTCCTGCTTGGTCTCGCTGAAATTGACTGCGTACTCCCTCACACAACAAAAGACTTTGGCAAAGTAATAAACATAAAAAGAAATAGTAAACTAAACATAGTTTGTGGGATTTTGTGTGTTGGGGGGAGGACATGCTCACTCCTGCTCAAAAATTCTATATCAGTCAGCACAAACTGCCTGCTTGTTCTTAACATCCCTTGCAATGAAACCACCCACTCCCTCTGAGTGAAATGAATGCTACATTCCTCTCAGTAACAAAATTAGCTTGTATATTTAAAATGGTTATTACTGTGGTGTGTTCAACTTCAAAACACTGTGTTCAGTAGGGAGACACAGCATGAATCAGCACCACTGTGTTGGTGTGGGGTAGGAGTGCCTTCTAGTTGCCATCAAGTAGTTGTATAAGGAACTATTTTCATTATTATCACTGTTAAAAAGCTCCTTTTTAAAAAGTTGTGGATTTTTTCTTTCTTTTTCTTTTTCTGTTTTTCAATTTATTGATAAGATCCATTTTATGAGCACATTAACACACTCCGAGGTTTGGGTTATTTCCTGATAAGAACATGCTCAGGTGCATAAGGCACTTGGCACAAGTGCCTTGTGCCTCATAACGTGCCTAGGCATGCTCTTGTAAGGAGACAACCCACATCTTATTGTGTGTTATGTAAGGAATAAGACATGACAAGGTGTGGCTTGTGGCTTGATAAGAGCATGCCCCAGGTGCATAATGAGGCACGAGGCGCTTGCGCCGAGTGACTTTAGCACCTGGGAATTGCTAACCACATCTTGGAGTGTCTTATTCCACTTATAAAATGGGCACTGTATTTTTGTAAATAAAAGTAGAAACAGAGTTGTGTGGTTTTAAAGTTGAACAAATTTATTTGACAACAGTCTTAAAAAGAAGATAAAATAGTTCCTAAGTTCATTCATTAGCAATCACTGAACAGTTAAGTGACACTGGATTAAAAGTGAAAACTGTTAACTACTTGTTTAAAATAACAGCTCAAATAAACGAACAGGCTGCACTGTTAATATAAATATAACTGAAACTTAAACTATTTGAAATAGAACAGGCTGCACGTGATGTTCTGTTAAATAACTGCAAGTGCAACTTTTACTGACTTAAATAGATTGTCCAACTGACTTAAATAGAGTGACTTATTTTGAAAAGTGGATGAACTCCACTTTTTCTGCAGGCACTGGCCCGGTTGACTGTGAGCGAGCGTGTGTGTTACTGTCCTGTGCGTACAGAGTGATTTCCATTGTGGTGCTTGTGTCTCTCCCATCAAGTTTGTCTGTGCCACAATACACATACACTTCATTTTTCCTTTTTTATTTATCGTTTTACTTTATTTTGTGTGGTTTACAGCTTTACTAATAGACACTGATTCGCTTGACTGTTAGCGAGCTTGTCCCTTGACGGCTGCCGTATAGAGCAGTTTTCATTCAGACTTTTAAAATCACAAAACTGCACTGTGTAACAGCACTGCGCTACATTTGGGGATATTATCAGCTATTTTCTTTTGTTGCTCTTGTTAATGCAGCTGGGTTGCTGTGTGAGGAACGGACAATGGAGACAGGAGATGCTGGCAGAAGGATACCGATTCTGTTAACGGTCAGTGGAGTCACTGGTCCCTGGGTACATTTGAATAGTGGGAGTAACAGATATTTAGTTATGAGGAATGCCCGGCAAAAAATTTAATTAATGAATGGTACTACAGCTTTAAAGTTTGACGGAAAAGGAGGTTGGGGTTATTGGTATGCTGTTTCTCGGTACCATGCAATCTATCAGTGTAGCAGTTGTGCTTCTGTCTCGGCTTCTGTGTGCTGCTAGCTGACTTGCTGCATTAGGGACAGCTGGCATGGAGTGATTTTTCCGTGCGGTTCATCATGGCTAGCAGAAGTAGTGCCCGTTGAATAGATATGGCCTGATAAGGACACGGCTGAAAATGTGTTTCAGCCAATCAGGCTCCAGGATTTTTTTTGCCCATTTTATAATGCTTGCTTATAACATGGGTTTCTGAAAGTTAGTTAAAACGTAACTTCCCATTGGCTGAGTCCCTCTGCAAATCCATGCATTAAATTCACTTTTTAATGTACAGTTCCACAGAGGGACTCAGAACAAGGGCTGTCAGCTCTTGTTCCTGAGTTGAGAAAGTGAAGGGAGAGTGGCAGCCATTAGAAGAAGCAAGGAATTAAGACAGCTCTGGCCTATACCATACTGTGTCATTGGGCTCCTGTGGTGCTCTCACCTGTCCCAGTTCATTGTGTGTCAGCATTAGTACTTGTTCCTCAAGCCATGTTCCCACAGCCAATGCCAGTATGGCAATCATAAAACACAGAGAGAGAGAGAGAGAGAGAGAGTGGGACAAAGAGATAGAGACACATAGCAAGAGCGGGCAGGATATTGAAATCACAGATATTGTAGTGTGTGTTGGTGTCTTTCTCTGGGTGTCTGTTGTTGACTGCATGCAGAATGGACTGTGTTTGTTTGACATCTGGCAATCTAATGGGCCAATCTTCCCCTCTGTGCACCATGACAGTGACCCTGAGCTAGCACACCGATGCCAGCAAGATATACAGATGGTACAGTGGTCTGTGTGTGTCTTCCAGTGCTGTGGTGTTTTTACAGATGTAGAGCAGAGTGTCCCCCCCACAACACAGTGTGACAGTGACTGCAGGTGCCATCAACAGAGACAGAAATCCCTGCAATGTGTGTTCCCCAGGCAGCGTGACAATCACAGAGAGTAAGAAAGACACAGAGAAATTGAGAGCGGGGCATTCAAATCGGAGTTTGTTGTGTTTCTCTGTGTCATTTGGCATGTATTGTCTCAGTGGTCATCATGCATTGTCCTGTGTCTGTGCTGCAGTTGGTGTGCTAGTGACATGTCACTGCAGGGGAAAGAGAATGGGAGAGAGAAACATTGCTGAGCATGTGAGAGACAGACAGAAGCAAAGAACGTCTCAGAAGTCAATAACCCCCTGGCAGAAAGACACAGCAGCTCACTTGCTGTACCTGCATGCTGTCACCTGCTGTCATTACCAGAGGTAATTTTCTGTCTGAGTGCAAGAGAGAGAGAGAGAGACAGTGGGCGAACACGGGAGCGGCAGGTAAGGTTGCTGATCACAGTACCGGCATCTGGAGCTCTGTGTCTGTCTCACTCTGTCTTTCTGCCTCTCTCTGGGTTGTCAGTGCAGTAGGAAATGGGAGCAACACCCCCCCCGTGATCATGTCTTGCATTGTTCTGTGGTAACCAGTATATTCCTCCAGTTGCAGCAGCACACTGGGACTGTGCAGTGCAGCATGTGATAACTGCACAACAGTGGTGGTACTCATTGGAATGGGGGTGTAACCATTACAGAATGGCTGCCGGTGACAGAGGCATGTGAGTTGTCCGGGCTTTGGTGGGAAGGGGGGGTGACTACTCTCCGGAGGCACACCTGAGAGACAGGTAATGATACAGTAATCAGCAGCACAGTGACACATAACATCAGGAGTGTATGCAGCACACTTTAGTCAGCACAGAGAGCCTGAAGGTTGTGATTTCTGGAAGGGACTACTTTGTCAGGTGGCAAGATACATCCATTTTTTTGGTGTTTCCACACAGAAAAAAAACATGTTTCTCTCTATGTTTGGGAATAGTTCAGTACACCCATGTTATAATTGCAATAACCCACTCCAGGGTGTGTATTTGTAGGCATTTAATGCACACCTGGAGTGCTGTGAGGTCACTCAGCCTTCAGCCTTGTGCCTCACAATGCACCTCAGGTGTGCATTAAATGCCTGTAAAAGCACACCTTGTCATGGGTTATTGCTTACTTCTTCAAGGACTTCCTGAATCACACATCTGGATCCAACAGTGAACCTTTTAGGCACAGATGATGGGATACAGAAGAGCTTGACTCCATCAGTTTTAAACACTCTTGTGTGCACCCAAAAAAGGAATACATCAAAACAGCCTGAAATATAAGAATTAGGCATTGGCTAAAATTATGTTGGAACTTCAAGCCGTGAAGATGTATTATTCTACTTCAGCCAAAAAATGTTTATTTGTACTATACTCCATTGCTTTCAATGGTAGTTAATTGAATGATTCATAAGATACATATCTGCCTCCTAACCCTATCAATGAGCTTTGTGACTTGCCAAGAAAACTCTATGATATCAAAACATGATGCAAAGTTGACATCCCCCACATGGTGACTACATATGGATCCTTCTTTGCCTGAACCATCCATCCCAATCAGTCCTGTGATCTCTTCAGCTCCTTCTGTCCCTACTCCAAGGCATTAGCCATCTACAATGCCACAAGTGGAACCCATCCCTTCTGAATAAACTGTATTTACTCCTTTGATAATTTGCCTTGTCTTACAGCTTACCAGAGGCAGTCCATTGACATGATCATGGCTCTGATACTGTAGCGCTTTCAGAACCCTGTTCCTTCACTTAATTGACTCTTCCAGTGACAACTTTTCAGCCCATTTCAGAGACTTTTCCACGTGCCTCCATAAACTGCACAGTACCTACCTAGTGGTGCATCATCATTTATAGACCTAATCAAACAGATTGCCAGAGGGTGTCAAATCACCCAGTCAGAGCTATAAGGGTCTGAGCTACCTGCAAGAGCTCCTTCATCCCCACTGTCCTCTCTGACCCCTCCACTCAGCTGATGAGGAATTGCTAGAGGTTCCCAGGATTTGGTTGAAGACATCTGGGGCTTGAACTTTTGAGTTCATGGTCCCTTCCCTGTGAAACTCTCTACCTCATCGGATATGAGAATGCCTGACTGTGGAGGGCTTTAAAACCACCTTAAATACTTATTTGTTCAGACTTGCCTATCCAGATTGTAACTATTGACTGAGTTGGTTGTGGTTTTATGGCTGAATTTTTATTTATGAATTTTAATGTACAGGTGCTATGGTCTTTTGAAATAACATTTTTAAAAAATAAACTGAATTGAACTGAATTGAATTAAATAATACTGTAGCACTTTCAGAAACTTTTTCATTTGATTTTCTTCTCTTCCTATACCTAGTTTTTAACTCAAATATTCTAAAGCCAACCTTCATGGCATGCGCTTTCTACCTGGTTATTTTTATTGTCCATGGATCTCAATCATCTGGCTCATCAGAGTCTGTCTATTCCTACAGTCACAGCTCTCATACTGCTATGCCTTCCACATGTTGATTATTCATCAGTTCACATCAGGCATACATGTTACAGCCCAACTATATGACTCTTCAGATTGTCTCTGCGTACTTTGTAATAATTACATATGATCATTTACTACTTACAATTGATCAGAGGACATCAATCAAACAATCAAGGCACTGCTATTGTTACGCTTTCAGAACCATATCATTCATGGAACCCTATCATGCATACAGGTGCCTTCTATTGCAATACCTTTTCAGCCCATCTCAGGAACTCCAAAGCTTGTTTCCAGTAATGCTGTGCAGAATGCATAATTCTGCCAGCAGAATTTATTCAAAATGGCAATTCAGCTTCCTAAATGCTTTTTTTAATTTCATTTTTAATTCAGCAGAATTCAGAAGCACATTTTTTTATTTAGTTTTTGTTAAATGGGTAGGTGCACTAACCAGAAAGACTATTTTCAGGCATGACCCGGGAGAGTACAGAGACAAACTTCAAAGAACATCATGATATATAGTACAAGTTACATAACAGCAGCAATGTGATAAAGAATTGAGGTAGTGAGACCAAAATAAGGATTTAAGTTAACATAAGACAAATATAATCAGGTCTTATATACGTAAACCATTAAGTAAAACTGTGTGGATCACATAATCTGGGGATTAAAATTCTCTGATTTGTGGGAAATGAATCAATGGTTGTCATAAACTGCAGACCATGATTCCACAGTTAACATTCTGCATTTAGAATTTCAGAATTCTGCTTCTGATGGAATCCCATAGATTAGGCAGAATTTCCAAAATTCCATCAAATTCAAATGGAAGTGGAATTTGACATTTCCACACAACTCTAGTTCCTATGTGCAGTGCCTGCTTACAGGCTTTCATTATTTCTAGTCCAATCAAAACTGCCATTCAGAGGCTGACCATTTACATAAGTATGGCAATGATACCTTAGTGCTTTAGAGTACCCTATTAATTTAATTATCTTCTTCTTCTGCAATATTTTCAACCTGATTTGCAAGCTCCATAATCCATCTCCATCTCCATGTAGAAGTAACCCACACAGTAAAATTCCTATTAAGCTGTTGCTCAAAGATGTTGCTTTATCATTTCTCATAGACAGTTTAATGTGAATTGCACTGCATTTTAATTTTTTTTTTTTGTGGTTCAAAGACTAGGGCTGCATGAAATTTTGTTAAATTTGGTGAATTTCACTTTTGTGAAATTATGGAATGCACTTTGGTAAATTTTGTGAAAATTCTGGCTTAGAATAACAGAATACATGTATGAATTGTGGATTATTATATTAAACTGTGGAAAAAAATCCTCAGAACTGATCATTGTCAGTGGTCAGTTCTGCATAATTTTTTTCTGCAGTTTCATACAGTAATCCACAATTCATATATTCATTCTGCAGTTCAGTGAGTCACTGAATTTGTGAAATGAATGTTTGAATAGTAGATCAATGAATTATACTGCAGAAAGAAATTCCACAGAACTGATCACTGAACTGCAGAATTATTATATGTATTGTGGAATAATCCATTAAATAAAATTCTTCAGAACTGTCATTCCACAGGTAATGCACGTAATGCTGCAGTGGAGCCAATCTATTCTGCAAAACATGGTGAAAATCTGCCACACACACACTCAGAAGATTCTAATATCACCAATGGCAGAAGTGTGGAAAATTTCACAAACTTTTGCGAAAGTTCCATGAAAGTAGAATTTGCGACTTTTGCCCAGTTCTAGCAGACATCCTATAGCAGCTTGTCCAAGACTGTGCAGTGACAGCTCATCAACTTATCCAGTCTCTTAGTTCTCCTCCTGCAGTGATCCTCAGCTCAAGCCAAGCACTTCACAGTCTGTTTCCATGTACTGTTCACCAACACATTGTTCATCTACAACATTATAATAGATGCTTCAGTGCCACTTGTAGAATGTATTAACTGCTGTCATAGCTTACTACACTGAATGTTACTCAGAGCATAAAGAACAGTGGTCTATATTATGAAGATATAGCCACTGAGATAACACACACTGCATCACACTTGAAAGAAGCCAGAGGGTTACGAACAGGCCCCTAAAGTGGAGAATGCAGCCTGAGAAGTGAGAACATATCCTGGCAGCAAATAAAGGATTTATTATGTTCAACTGTACACTATTGCTCTTTGTCCCTTAACATAATAGTTCTACTCTTTAAACACAAATTACTGGTTTAAGATCTGCATAGATGTAAGGCTCTGCACTGTTAAAAGGGATTCCAAGCTTTCAGTTATAGTTGTGTCCAGTGTCAAGTTGCAATATATCCAGATATATTGTGATGTATTACAGTGCAGTATAATACAGGAAATTCCAATGAAATGCAATGTGGTTGAAAATTGCAGCTCCCTATATCAAAGACAGATTAAAACCAATAACTCGTGGGTGGTTCAGCAAACCTTGCAACACCTTTGGATAGTCATTTCATAGTGTATTAACATTATGTGTATATTAATAAGCATCAGTGGATGGTGGTCCAAGGCCTCGGATCTCCTGAGATTTTCTTCCTATGGGTTTTCCTCTCTTCCCTGCTAAAGGTCAGATAATTCCATGATGGGTCAAACCTGGCTAATATCTTTTTCTGTCTAGTATTCCTCTACTGCTGGTTTTCTGTGTTCTCTCTCCTTATAGGATAGCAGGTAACATTTGTTAGAGTTCTGCTGTGCCTTTGATGTTTGTCTTTTTTAGGATGTATTGCTATACTGCCCAGTTACCTTTGCTTTTTGGGGATCTTGTCTCTGAAGCATCTCAAGGGTTACACTACACTCAGGAAGGTTCTATAGCCACATGGCACTGCTCAGCAATACCTCTAAAGGGTGGCAGTAATCTCCTGGGGCAGAGAGGAGAAGAACAGCCAAAGTCTATGTTAAATAAGCATTTAATTTGATTTGCATATAAATTCCTGCAAATACTTAAGTTGCTTACTAAACTGTGAATTGAAAAGGCTATGCCTGTGATTAGTAGGACAGTGGGCTACTCTCTCCACCTGTTTTCCTTGGAGCATTATTTAAAGGAAATCTGTGCTGAGCCTGAAACTCATTTTATCTGATAGAATATGTTTTTAAGTATTGATTCCAGTTCAGTTATTGTTCCATCTATACTTTGCCTGTTAGTAAACTCAATGGATGTTTCTGATTTACATTCAAAATTAAGTGCCATTTTTGAACTGGGTGGTGTAGTTTTTGTCCCTTGTAACCATAGAGGTATATAGTAGCACATGGATACATTGTGCCAATAGTGGAACAGCTGTGGAAGGACATACTGTAAAGTGCATCATACAGTTATAAAATGGCACTTGCTGACTGTGTGTAAATCAGAAACACCCATTAAAATCAAACAGAAGCCTACTGAGATGGAACAGTAAAATGCTTCAACAGGGAGAGATGACTTGCAGGTGCAGCACAGTTATACTCTAAAGAGAATGTACTACTTTCCTTAGATTTACATTTTATGTGCTTCATCATCCTTTCCCTCCTCTGGTGGCTTAATCTCTCCCCAGGGTAAATTTGTTAGTTTTCCTTCATGCTTATGTTACAATTGAACCAGTCAATCCTCAGTTATCTTGTAGAAAACCTTATCTGAAGAAGATTCTCTCTTTGTCAGATTTTCAGGCCACCTTTTGCATCACTAGAATAAATTAATAATTATCTGATATACTGGTTTAGTATGTTTCAGCAATATAGACCAGCAGTAAGCTACTTGATTGGTAGTGAGTTGAACTTTGTGGTAAAGTACTCAAAAGGTACATGCTGTCACACTGTTCAGGGCAGGTAGACCGGAAAACAGGTGGCCCAGGTGCAGTACTGTAGTACCATACTCTAGTAGCATGAGCATGTTGTCAGTTTAATTCTGTGGTCAGATGAAGCAAGATGGAAAGTGAAGTAACAGAGTTAAAAGATTTAATTGATGATGATGAATAGAAAATTATTGAACTGAAGAACATCTTTTTAGAGTTGGGTTACACAAGGCAGGCTCAGTTAATATGGCTGTGAACTGAGACTGAGTTGTTAATGATGATGCACAGTTATTAAACAGGCAGCCAAAAGAATGCATTGACTGAGATGTATTGCAGCACAAGTCAATCAATGAACACAGTAAATAGCACACCAACAAATTCAACAGAGTGCAGAGCCATAAACTCACAAACTCCTTCACTAGACACTACAGAAATGAAATAAATATATTTGGCAAAACAATATAGTGATAACATGGTTGGTTGCTTACTGAACACATTAGATGAGGACTGTGAGCTAGACAAAATAAATAAATTCATTATTTATCATGAATTATTAAACATTCTGCCTGGTGTCTGATGAATGCCATGCTGGTACAGGGCAGACCCAGGTAACTGAGTTGTAAAGAGAACTTATAGTAATGAATATTGACAATGGAAACTTCAGAAGGTTACATTTTGTTAGAAGCAGGTTAAAATGTAATGCGTTTCAATGAAATGTAATTGTGGTTAACAAGGTTGCTTTCTGCTTCTGGTTTTGACTTTCATATAAACTAGGTATTGCACATGAATGAGGGTATCCAAGTATGAAAAGCTGGAATACATAAACACATTAAGCAAATGTAATGGTTTAGTCTTTGATACTATTTAAAAGAAGATATGAGGAATCAGAGCCTGGTGGCTGAATAGTTCAATGATGACAGAATGCAGGCACAGGTAACATGGTGGTAAGTGATGTTGTGGTTGTGACTGTCCCCTTGACTTTTCTGCTCTTATAAACCATCTTGTGGCCAAACTTCACCCTAGCTGTCTACCAAAATCATGGCAGCCTCTCCACTGCATGAAATGATCTAAATTTTCAGATGATCTTTCCCTTTCTTCATTATGGTGACATCATCTATGGGTCTGCTTTTATATCTCAACTAGCCAGACTAATGTACCCTTTATATAACTCCTTCTATAAAGTCATCTTTCACTGTCTGCTTTATAGCTGCCATTGACACATCCATGGTCAGATAGCTTGGCTATAAACTAAGACAAAAACAAGAACTGGGCACTCCTGCCTCTAAAGGTGTTACTGTAAAAACACTGTAAGTGCTGTAGACAAAAAGAACAAAGACAAGTGGAAAATACACCAAAGACAGGGCTAAAATGTTTTATTAGCTATGAATTGCATTGTACTGCTAATGAGCAGTTTAATCCTATGTTTGGTGTGTGTACTGTTTTTTCTTTGTTCTTTTTACTTTGATTTACCATACAGTACCTTGGGACCAGCCACATATTTCACTGCTCCACATTTCTCCATCAGTTCTGGCTTGGTGAGCTACCTGTCATACATTCTGTCCCGCACCAGCAACTCCATCTCCTCCTTCACAGCCTTGAAAGTCAGGTGCCTGCAAAATCCTAGGTGCTCTTGAGCTGTAAGTCAAACATCCTTTGCTTAACTGTACCATCTTTCAAAACTGTGATGCAACCCTCCCAACAAAATCTGAATTACAGAATCTGCCATTACCCTTGATAAGCTTCTCATGTTCCACTATACCCAGAGCTGCACTTCTTTGTCATATTAGCAGGGCAATTTCATCCTTATCTAGGTTTTTTATTTTGTTTACCATGGTACCTGGGGTAAATCTCCAAATGGCACATATTACATAGTGACTGATACTTTTTGTAAAAGTGTTTTATTTCCTTTTTTAATCTGCATGATTTTCTTGTTAACATGTTGTTATTGACAGCCCAGTAGTGCAGCACTAGTTAACTGCTAGCTATACTCATGACCTGGCATTGGACATGGCCTCAGGCCACATGGGGTCCAGCTGGGGAACAGAGAATTGAGCATCTCAGAGACAGGTCTCCTCCCTTGGAGTGTAAGGATGCTACATTTCTGTGCTTGATTGCCACCTCACAGAAGCCAGGTGCTATTGCAGTGACTGCACACAATGGAGGTGGGACTGCAACTGGACATGTTGCAGACCTGAGGGCCACCATGTACATGTATGCCTGCCATTGCACATCAGCACCCATGGGAGAAAATGAAGAAAAAAGCTGCATTCCATCCATGGATTGCAGCTAGCACTCCACCATAGGGCCATGCACAACCAACATAGTAGGCTACTCACAATCGTAGTGGTCCAGGGTAAGTGGTGGACAACTGGTAAGACCACATAAAGGTCAGTGACAGGTATTGGGTATTGACATTGGAAGAGGGGGCAGACCAAGAATCTACTGTAAGTTGCATAAACAAAGAATGACAAAACATATTACTAGTAAATTATTTCCTGTGTCTTTCAGTTTTTATTTTTACTCCCCAGACACACCTGCAAATGAGTTGATTTTTAATGTGCCAACAGCACAGCTAGCATCTATTGTGGTCACACATTATCTTTTTGTGCATTTAGTCACATTTAAGGTTATATTCCATATGAGTGATATGGCTGCATGATGTCATTGATGGTGTCAGAGATAGGGCTTTTAGGTCTTGGTGTAGGGTTTCAGACCTACAAAAGCCTGTGTTTGGTCCCATTTATTACACAACTTTTTCTTAATGTTCTGAATTCTGGCAGGGACTAAGAATTTGTTCTCAACTCTTTTTGTAAGATGTAAACCCACTTGAGAAACAATTCATGGTGATGTGGCATAGAACAGTACATTAAAATAGACATACATTTAGCAAAGAACAACAATTTGTGAAGGTAAACTGCTTCCTGGTATTACTTCCCCAGTCACCTGTTTTGCAGATGTGACATAATCTCTGCATTATAAAAACTGCAGCTCATTGATCTGCAGCTCAGTAGCACTCTGAATGTGTGTATGCTTAGCAGGCAAAAGGTCTATGGCTCAGATCTGAGCATAGACTTAATATTTTCTAAAATTGTTTTTATAGGATGGAAACTCACTTTAGGGATGATTCATTGTAGTGGGGAGCTGGAATTGTAAGTTATACAAGTAAATTCCACTAAGAACAATTTGTGAAAGTAAATCACCAGCTGGGATTATCTCCCCAGCCACCTGTTTTTCAGGTTGTGACATAACCAGTACAGCGTAGGAATTGCAACTCACTTACTAGCAGCTCAGGGGCATATTAAATGTGTGTTTGCTTAAGACTGGCCCCATCGATGGAGTGGTAGCACTACAATTCATGGTGCTGGCAACCTGAGGTTGAGAAACGAGCTTTGGTCTTTGGGGATGGTGGAGCAGACGAGCATTGAGAGTCCCAGAGGATGTTCTCCTCTTCCAGGAGGGAGGGTAGCTTGCTCTGCTACTATACTATCACCTGGGTGACCAAATGTGGCAGTGCAACTGGAGTGGATTGTGGGTGGGAGGACATCAATAGGTGCCACACCATGCACACTTGGTCTGTGCATACTTGGAGTGCCCTTGATATTGACACCCTGGGAGAATATAGGGAAACAAAAATGTAAAATGCTCCCCAGTTGACTAGATTTTGCTGGCCAACCCATAGGCCTAGCATGTGGCTACCTGGCCGTTCCTCCTACAAACAGATCCATTTATGGTGGAGGTATGAGAGTGCCATCTAACTCCTGCCAGAGGGGGTGGAGCTCTGGGGAACATTGGGAGAAACAACGTAAGTCACAGGCGATGTAAGGGTGATTGGGCTGGGGATTGGTCAAGATAATGGGGACCAAATGGAGTTGGGGGGGTAAAACAATTAACAAAAAAAATGTGTGTTTGCTTAGGCAAAGGATCAGTGGTTCAAATCCAGGCAGGAACTAAAACATTTTTTTAAGATGGAAACTTACTTGAGTGGCACTTGAGCATTTTTGTTCAGCTGCACACAATAATTTGCACAATCTGCCATAAACTGTGAAAAAGGCTACAAAAAAGGCACCTTTTTGAAAATTACATGTATGTGGGGAAAAATTGAAATTGAGCAACTTTTCTTGCTGTGTTTGCACATTTTACACTTTCTGAAAAACTGGTCTGAGGGTTGTTGGCCTACCATCTTTAACGGATTAAAATTCTGAGGTAGTTAGTGTTAGGATAAACATGTAATGGTTAATTACATTTCTCTCCCATTGGAATATTGGCTGTGTATTAAGCTGTATAGGACTGTTGCAAAAAAAGCCAAAAACAAATGGACTGAAGTTAAGAAAATCCACAGTTGACTGAAAACTTTTTCTTCAGCTTTTTATTTTTCATTTTGATTTATAATCAAAGTACAGGTTATTAAAGAAACAATCATTGTAATACACTACAATTTAATGAAATGAGGAAGTTTTCCACTTCTACATGCCTGAGGGCTGTCTTTTTTCTTTTGCATTTAGAAAGATAAAAAAACTCAGTTAATAAGTTCAAGTTCAAGTTTATTGCAGGAAAAAACTCCATTGAGCAAGCTCATTCACAAGGAGGTCCTGGTGTATACATACTAGCAAGACTAATATTACATACAGTAATTGCACACTGCAGAGATTAAGTGCTAATCCTATACTTGTGTTTAGGTAGTGCTCCATATCACTCGAAGTAAGTCATCACACTCTTACATAACACGCTGGAACTGTTTATATGGACCAATAGGCTTGACAAGTCCTAGCAGAATAAGTTTTAGCTACAGCTGCAGACATCTTTTATTTTTTCATTAGATAGCTTTTTAAAGAGGCTAACAGAGACTACTTTAGGTAGTTTCAGAGAGAATTGTAGTTGATTCCAGATGGCATGGAGGGTAAGGAAGAAGGCACGCTTGCCAAAAGAGGTGCGAGTCTTTGGGACATTCAGGAAGATAAAGTCTGACTTCCTGAGTAAGTACTGTGGCAGATGTGGATAAGTTAAGTTAGATAGCTAGGAATTTTATTAAGTAGAAGCTTTAGGTCAAGGTAGCAGCATCGAGAATACGTCTGGTAGTGAGGGACCTCCAACCTACGTCTGAGTACAGGTTGCAGTGATGCCTCTGGAATGGCAAGTAATAAGCAAAATCTCAGCCACAATGCAAGTACAGCTCCTCATATTCACTGGATGAGCAAACCCCACAAGAAAGTGTCCATTAGATTACTATGTAAACCAGAAGTAACTTGACCTGAAGGAACCAACAGTCCTAAGAACAATATCACCTGCAGGAAATGAGGGCCTGACCATAGCCTCAAGAGGTTCTGAAAACCCTAATCTGATGGTTCAATGTGTGGTACATAGCTCAGTGCTTGTGTATACTTATGAGCTAAATGGTAAATGCTTGATGTTTATAACTTGAGTTTTGGCATTTCTCTATATCCCACCCTCTGTGGGATATTAGGTAGGTGTAAGATTTAAGCCCCAGCATACCGCTGAGACAAGAGTGCCAGAGAAGAAGGATGAGGTAGGGGAGGATGGAAGGTGTTTTGAAATGCTTGAAGCTGAACAAGCGGAAGCCTGAGGTTTAAGAAGGGGATGTGGCAGGAGCTACCCCCTCCATTGAACCGTAGGCTAAAGCCTTCCAATTCAATATGTGGTACATAGCGCAGTGCTTGTGTATACTTATGAGCTGAATGGTATATGCATGATGTTTATAACTTGAGCTTTGGTGTTTCTCTATATCCCACCCTCCATGGGATACTTGGTAGGTGTAAGATTTAAGCCCAAAAAGAGAGAGTTAGCCTAGTGATTATCTCCTTCAACTCCAGAGAGTGATCTGTAGCATGCAGGAGAGGAAAAAAAACCCGTAGGGGGAAACCTCTGAGGACCCATGGCTACTGACCTGCCTGTCCTCTAGGCATACTAAGAGGAGACTAATCCTAAATGTGGGCTGAGGTTAGTTATGGTTATTTTCAAGGATTCACTCTATTTGCTGGTTGAAGAGTCCTGTTTCTGAGGTTGATGATGAGCTGGATTCAATGCTGAAGATAAGGTTCTGCAGATGAAGAGATCCAGCTTGCAATGATGTCTGGATGAGAGATTATGGTTAATCCGTGGCCAAGGTAGCTGTGAGTGAAGCAGATGTAAAGCGTACCTATACAGTCAGCATGGTTGAAGAATCAGTGCCAACGTTGCAAATTTTTGAGGACGTAGAAATCATAGATGATGAAATGGTTGGAAGTATTGCCCAGCAGGGAACAAAGATGAGGTAGGAGTCTAAGCAATTTGGGAGGCTTGCATGGAGCTGTGTAAATCCATTGAAACATTAGGGTACGATCGAGTACCTTGTCAGGAAGGAGAATTGTCCTAAGATGTCCAAGGAATTGTGGTATATTCTACAGAAATGTCCGGTGTAGAAACTTGATAGGAAGTGGAACAGAAAGGGAGGTGGATTGCAGTAGAAGAAGTAAATTAATGATGAAGTAGGGTAGGCACAGACTTGGGCTATCTGGAGTATGAACCCCATGTGCTTGAATGCTTGAGCAATCAAGTAGGTCTCAGTTGGTCAGCCTAAGGAGGAAGAGACCCCCCACATGGGTCTGCTTTAGTGAAGATGGAAATACATTTGAGTAATGAGAAATGTACCTCGTGGGCATGATGGATTCAGGATGGTGAGACCTCCACATGGGCTTGCCATCCCCACAGTATGATATGCTCCGAGGTAAGGAGGTGAAACCCCTGCATGAGTCTGCCTGTAGTGATTTGAAGTACGTTTGAGTTGTGAGTAGGGCCCTTCATGGGGCCTGTATGTTTGAGAGGGCAGGACCTCACATGATCCACCATCACCATAGTATTGCGCTATCTAAGTTAAGGATGGTGGGACACCCCAAGGTCCTCCATTGCAGTAGTAGCACATAGTCCAATGCAAGGAGGACAAGACCCCAAGAGGGGTCTACTTGTAGTATGGAATAAGTTGTGAGTGATGAGTAGATGCATTCTCCTGGGCACGGTTAGCTGGGATGGTGGGACCCCCATGGATCTGCCATAGCTGTAGGAAGCATGGATGAAATGTGAGCTTTCCCACATTCTGGAGGCCGAGCTGAACTGGAGAATCCCATGCAAGCTGACTGGGTGAGTTGAATGGAATGCCAGTAGGCCATTGATATAGACAGGCTGGATGCTGAAACCCTAGCAAGGGTGGCAAGGAATGTATAGAATGTACATGTGCGGTTGTCAACCATGGCTGCAGGTTTGCATAATTCAAGGGTTACACTTAACTTGTCATGTTATGAAGTTCCCAGGTTGGTACACCTGTGGGACCTGATGGAGGTCTGCTAGAGGACAGTGTGTAAAGTGATAGAGTAGCGAGCTAGGCCCCCACGTGGGCTAGCTGGAGTGGCAGGACGACCACATAGGTCTGCCTGAGGTGTAGTACAATTGAGTGAGTTGAGCTATGCCTCCACTTTGGCTAGCTGGACTGGCAGGACCTCCACATAGGTCTGCCTGAGGAGTAGTAGAAGTGAATGAGTCAAGCTAGGCCTCCATGCAGGCTAGCTGGACTGGCAGGACCCCCACATAGGTCTGCCTGAAGAGGAGTATAAGTGAATGTGTCATGCTAAGCCCTCATGAAGGCTAGCTAGAGTGGCAGGACCATCAGCTGGACCAACAAGACCCCGCAGAGGTCAGTCAGAAGGAGTGGGAACCTAAATGGGAAGTTCAATGGAGCAATAAGCAGCAGGTAGCAGAGGTCATTGGAGTGAGCCTAGTGAAGAAGGTAGTCACTGACTAGCACCAGAGCAGGTCACAGAGCACCTAGAATGAGTTGGTATTTTCCCAGCAACTCCAGAACAAATTTAGCCATTTGTCCTAGTAAATAAAATTGAGTCTTATGGGAGCGAAATGCTTCTGGGTTCCTTAATGCAATGTAAATGACTGGCCGCTAGATGGCTCAATTTCCTTGAAACATACGGGAATCCTTGCAGATATGTGAGCCCTGAGGTTACTTCCTATGTCGAGCAGTCAATGTAGAAGTACTGCAGAGAGGCACTGAAAATCATGCAGCAGTAGAAGGGCTTGGAGAGTAGTCATCCTGTGATATGACTTTGATCTCAAAACAATTCACAAGCCTGGGGAAAATGAAAATGCAGTTCACGAGCCTGGGAGTTGGAGAATGGAGACAAGGGCCACCTTAACTGAAGGGATTCTACTGATTTACTCCAAAGTTTACTCTGTAACTCATAGATTAGCATTTTTGTAACTAACAGTGGGGATTGAAAGCACAAAACAATGTCAAACATTAAAGTTCCAGACTTAGTCATCTGTAGAAATGCATTTTACATTAAGCCACTTATTGATTCAGCTGCCTGGGTGGATAGTGCCAATTCTGAAGATGTGTCCATGACTGTAGGTGCTTTGCCCCTGATAAATTAAGCCTTGCCCCTGATTTATGGGATTGGAGGTGGAAAGGTACAAACATAATTGCAAACAAGATCACAAGCCACATAATGGCAACAAGAGTCCCAGCAAGGCGATCAATTGAAGCTGGTTACTGATTGTAAGAGCAGCTCCAGTGCAAATGGTTAGAGGAGAAGCAGGTTAGGTGTAGAAGCAATGGGCAGTGCAGGCAAGTTCTCTGGGAAGTGGGGAGGAAGTGTATGGAACCCCTGAACAAGGATGTCAGGCGCACGCTGAGTAACAGCAAGGATCTCCTGCTGAATGGTCCCCAGTAGTGGTGGACAAAGTGGGCTCAATTCGTTCCATGACGTAACTCATGGAGTGAAGCCAAATTTGCAGAGTAATTTGCATAATGATGGGTAATGCGAAGTCCATTGAAAACAATGACTTTGCATTACTCTGCCTTCTCAGACCACTACTCCACCAATTTTAAAGGTGAAGTGCATTAAAAACAATGTACTTTGCCTCACTTCACCTTGTTTTTAAGCTCCAAAGGTGAATTTTGCTTTGATTCAAAGGATTTCAGGTCACATGGGCTCTAGATTGTTCTGCACAGCCTCAGTCCGGGGTAATGTGCATAGGAAGCTGTAGGAGACAGTCTGCTCTGAGAGCGCTCTGTGTTTCAAACCTTCTAAAAGTTGTTAAAAAAGCTTTTTTGAGTAATTTTTTTTGCAGAAACTTTAGTTCATTGATTGCAGGAAACCCTCTTGTGCTCATATCATTGACCGTTTATTGTTTGTGTGTGAATTTTGAATGTAAATGTACAACATTGAGTCTATGTGGTAAGAGACAGTGAAAGTGTGCTTTGAGGAAGGGGTGTATCTGTGGTGTAGGTAGATTTAAGTTGGAGAAATAGAGAGCTTTTTGTTTTTTGGTTATAATTTTGTTAGATAACTGACTGTGTTAATGTACACAGTAATATTTTCAGCAATTGTTGAAAAGTGTTTGCTGATTGTGTGTTGTGTGGATCTGGTACAGCAGTTCATAATTTCAGGTTGTTTAAAATACGTGGTATATTACTGAAGTTTTCAATTTGCTATGCATTACTTGTAGACAAATTGTGTGTGTGTGTGTGTGTGTGTGTGTGTGTGTGTATGAGTGTGTGTGCGGTGCGTGACATCAAATAATACACCTTTTATTGTGCCTCAGTGTAATTGCAGACACAGCAGTGTGAACCTGCTATCCACTGCAGCTGCGTGATTTTGTACTGCCATTGTGATATCTTTTCTTGGTTTTGCTGTTTGCACTGCCATAAAAATCTGCAGTCAGTGCTCCCCTTCCCCCTCACCAGCAAAAGGAATTATTTTCCGGATTGGATTGTTTGTGACTTCAGCACCACTGGTTAGTAAAGGTGTTGTTGAACTTGTGACTTTACGTCTGTAACTGTTGCTGAAGCCACAGCTGTTTTTTTTTGGCTTCATATCCAGCTTCCCCCCACCCAAAGTGTAACATTCCAAAATCTAAATTTGTTTAGAATATTGTTGTTGATCCCCCCAAAATGCCCACAAAGAGATGTGAAGCAAAGCTGTTTCTCACCATGGCACTGCTCTCAGTGGTAAGATTGTCTGTGGGAGTGGTAGTATGCAGACGCAGAAGTGCATTGCTGATGTAAGGAAAGGTATTTCTCCTGCAATGTTTCTTCCAGCTTAATCAGCAGCTTCACTCATAGTTGGAGGAGATGATATTGTCCCATCCAGTGGTGTTAGTGCAGTTGCTGGTGGTGGTATGAGTATTGCTGCCTCAAGTTCCACTTCTGACCAGTTTCCTGTGTCCAAAAATATAATGGAGTGTGAAGCAGTGTGAGTGAGTGGCAGTGTAGATGATGTTATACTTCCCAGTAACTGAACATGAGGATTCTGATCATGATGTCAACAATAGCATACAATGTGACATTTCTTCCACCGCAGTTCAGGTCACGCATTTTCCATGCAGTGATTCACGGTGTGGTGAAAAAATATCAGGTGATGGTGGTGTTGATGATGATGAATCTGATGATGATGATGTTGCTGTGGTTGCAACATGCAGTCCACATGCCAGCATCCAAGCAGAAGATGTGGATGTGGGTGATGTTGATGAATATGATGATGATGTAAGTGAACCCAGTTGGGAACCGGAGAAAAAGAAATTCAAGGTGGCTCTGTTTGGGTCTGTTTGCATTCTGCCAACCAAAATAAAGGACTGCTCACCATATATATTAAAAAAGGTGCTTCACTTTATTTTAAAGGTGCCATGTGCAAGGCCCTGATGCATTTCGGAACTATGTTCCTTTATCAATATATGGTGAGCAGTCCTTTGTTTTGGTTGGCAGAGTGCGGGATTTTCTACTCCAGTTTACTACATGTTTTTATCCCTGCACCTGCTTCCATGTGCAACCTCTGTTTTTGCTGTTTGAGTCTGTTTGCATTAATCCCCCCTGTAAAAAGTTGTGATTCACCAGTTTCAGTTGATGGTGATGATGATGATGACCCAGTAATAATGGTAGGTAGTCGTGGTGGTCAGTTGCAGTCCAAGTGTGTCCTGCCCGAAAAATCAGGTAGTACCCCCCCCACACACTTCATGGCTTATAAAAACAGAGTCCAATAAGCAGCATCAGGGAAATGTTTAAACTAGAGTTTCACAATCCCTTGTCTGGGATTTTTTTGTGCAAGATGCAAATGATGAGTCAGTTGCAATCTGCCAGGTTTGCCATGTGTGTGTGAGTCGAGGTAAAAAGGGAGCCATCTGGGCACAGGAGGACAGCATACGCATCTTAAGAACAGGCACATGGCACTGTGGACCCAGCACAAGATGGCAGCTAATTCCAGAGTAGGGCATTCACCCTCATCATCAACCATAATGAGCATGTCATCCCCTTCCATGACTGTTAAATCAAGTAGAAAATTAAATGTGTGCAGTAGTGATAAAATAAGAGCAGAGGATTACTGCAGGCATGAAAAGGTGGAGGAGCATAATGATTTTGAAATGTTGTCCAGTGCTGGTGAGAGTAGCAGTTTTGGTGGTGGTGGTGGTGAATGCAGTATGTCTAGTGCAAGTGGTACATCAACCCCAGTTGGTATATCTGGCAAAATAACTGCATTCGTGGGTTTGTCATCATCACCTGTGCAACCGTCTTCATTAAACGTCCACACTCCACCCCTTGCCATTCGCAGAGCAGAACCATTTGTCATCACACCCGATGTAAAATGTTAAAGTCAGCCCACTTTACAGAGTGTTTTTGCTCACCAGCTGAAGTACTCACCTAATCATACAGTGTCATGTTAACTTAATGTTGCTGTAGCTGAAATGATGGTGACTGATCTTATGCCCTTCTTTGTGGAGAATTCTGGGTTCCAGCGGTTTGCTGCAAGTGCCTGTCCAAAATGGAAAGTCCCATCCAGGACATATTTTTTGACCCATGCTGTCCCCGAGTTGTACCGTACTTTGTCTGACTCTGTAAGACATGCCCTTCAACATTCCTCCTCTCCATTCATCCATTTAAGTATGAATATGTAGACAAGTGGCAAAACAGTGGGGAGTTCATATTTGTGTATAATTGCACACTGGGTGCAGGTGCCGGGTGTTGTTTGTGCTGTTGGTAGTGTGAATAATCAGTGCAGTAAGGTGGAGTGTCATGGTAGCAATCTGCCAGTAATTCGACAGCATGCAATGATTGTTATGTGCAATGTGACTTGTTCACACACTGGTGAAAACATGTTGGATTTGGTACTGATGAAAACTGACAAGTGGTTGAATCCCCTGACCCTGAGAGCTGGGTTCATAGCAAGTGATAATGGGTCAAATGTGGTGAAGTGCATCACAAAAGGTGGCTTTGTTCATGTTCCATGCATGGCCCACTGTTTAAATCTTGTGGTGCAGGAGTTTCTGCAGCACTCTGATGTAAAGGAAATGCTGACAGTTGCTCGCTGTATCTGTTCTCACTTTTCACGATCTGCAATTGCCATGACCACCTTTGGTAGTTGCAGATCTTGAAACAGCACCACTTGAAGCTGGAACTTGTCAGCCAGTGGAACTCCACTTTATACAAGGAACAGAGGTTGTATGAACAATACAAAGCCATCTCAGAATATCTTGTCATGCACACTAGCCATGACAGTTCCGGGGCCTCCATGCCTATGACGACTGAACAGTGGCACTTCATGGACTCTGTAATAACAATTTTGTGGCCTTTTGGACATGCCACACATGCAGTGAGTGGTGAGTCTGCCTCCATTAGCTAATCAATTCCACTGCTGCGGGTGCTGAGGCAGACATTAGTGAATGTACAGCATAGCCTTGATGTTGCCAGAGACAGTGCTAGCAGAATGTTGCTGAAACATATGCTGACAGTATTCAACAAGAATTGTCACATCTTGAGCATTCAGCGTAGTGACAACTTTGCAATAACAACAATGCTGGACCCATGATACAAACCTGGAATTGCCTCAGTACTGGAGGGATGGCCTGAACAGGTAAAAAATGTCAGTAGGCAGCTGATGTGCTTTGTTCATGGGGCAGAGAAGTCATGTGCCAAGGTCAGCAAACTTCAGCAGCATAATCAGGCTGAAGGTGAACCAGAAGGAATATCAAGCATATCCTGTAAGGGGAAGGGGACTGCAGTTCCAGGTGGTCTGTCATCCAAAGCGATTGGCGTGAACCCATTTTGGGAGGCTTTGTCCCAAGTGGGGATCTGTGACATAAATGATTCCAGAAAACAGGATGATGCATCAACCACTGCACTTAGTGCAGCAAAGAGAATGGTTGAGTCATATTTGTCTGAAAACAGGCATCTGTCAATAACTGATGATCTTCTTTTATACTGGAGTGGAAAGGTCAGTGAATGGCCAGAGCTGATTGCAGTGGCACTGAAGTACCTGACATGCCCACCCTCCAGTGTAAGTGTCGAGAGGGTATTCAGCTCAGCAGGTGCAATAGTTCAGGATAGTCGTACAAACCTCTCTCCTGCAAACGTCAGTTTGCTAACATTCATAAAAATGAATGAGAGGCACATACCAGCTCAGACTGCAACCTCAGTATTTGTACCCTGGCCTAGTCATGGTTTTGGTGATGTAGAAATGGACCATCCTGGTGGCACTGGCAGTGGCAGCATGAAACAGCCTACCACTGACGTAGATGATGAAACAATGGAGAAAGAATTTCCCAGTGGTCAGACTTCAGACATAGATGACTGTGAGGTCAGCTTTCTTTATGAGGATGATGATGAGGTTAATGTTGGCAGGTTTTAACTTAAGTTGTTAAAAGGCTGTCACATTTATTGCATGATACATGTTTTCTTTTTCATAAAGTTAAATGAGTGTCCCACTTAGAGTGACTCAGATTCCATATGTCATGTCACATTTGCAACAGAGAGCACAATATACAGTATCCTGGCCCTTGTACCACCACCATAAGACTGCTGTTAGCCACTGCCACCAGAGGGAATGACTTTCTGTGCCCCCCTGGACCACAACCATAAGACTGCAGTTAGCCACTTCCACCACAGGGAATGACTTTGTGTGCCCCCCTGGACCACCACCATGAGACCACTGTAAGCCACTGCCACCAGAAGGAATGACATTCTGTGCCCCCCTGGACCACCACCATAAGACTGCTGTTAGCCATTGCCACCAGAGGGAATGACTTTGTGTGCCCCTCGGACCACCACCATAAGACCACTTTTAGCCACTGCCACCAAAGGGAATGACTTTCTGTGACCCCATGGACCACCACCATAAGGCCGCTGTTAGCCACTGCCACCACAGGGAATGACGTTCTGTGCCCCCCTGGACCACCACCATAAGACTGCTGTTAGCCATTGCCACCAGAAGGAATGACTTAGTGTGCCCCCCTGGACCACCACCATAAGACTGCTGTTAGCCACTGCCACCAACAACAGATGCAAGAAGATGTCAGAGGGAATGTCATCATGTGCCACAGCTATGACCACCAGCACCCACCACCAGTGCCATTCTGATAATGTTTTTCCATTGACCATGCCAAGGCAGAGGGAGTCGAACAGGAGACCACATCCATCAGCCACAGGCACAAAGCTTCTTACTGTTAAAACTATAAAGTTAGTATGTGTACTAAAGTTTGTTATGCTATTCGGCTTCCTTTAGCTATGTGTTTTGTTTTCTGTTGCTTTTCTGAGCTGCAATGGTCAAACACATATGGTACACTTATTTTGTTTTTTTAAAGGTTAACAACAAATGATTCTCCTTCACTTAAAGTTGCTATCAGCAGTACTGTCTACAGGAACCCATGGAATATCCATTTCCAATCCATACTGGTAAGTATATATATTTTATTTCATCTGTTCCTTTTTTTCTCATAAGAGTGCAACAAATCCGACTGAGGATTCATAAACTAGGTGACATGAGTATGTCACAAAAACTATTTCTGCAAAATATCATGCACTGTATTCCAAATTTGCAGCTATGCAGCCATGACAGTGTTGAAAAAGTTGGACCCAGGTTGTGTTACTTGACATGATGTGGTTTTGAAATGGAACTTGAGTTGAGATGCAGGGACACTGACACAGTATATTTGTTACACAGCCTTGTACTAAATTACATAGAAACATAGAAGCTGATGGCAGATAAGGACCGCAAGGCCCATCCAGCCTGCCCATTTCTTTTTCTACCTTATAAATGTGCCATCGGCCTTTGCTCTGTCAGTGGCCTATCTATTCATACTCATCTGTATTGCTCCCTTATGCCCATCCCATGCCTGTTTGAAGCCCTGCACTGTATTCATAGCCACCACTTCTTGAGGTAGGCCATTCCATGCATCCACCACCCTTTCTGTGAAAAGAATTTCACATTCCTCTTAATCAGCCCCTCTAATCTCATGCTGTGTCCTCTTGTCCTGCTATTTTCTTATATTTAAACATGTTAGACTCTTTCACCTTGTTAATGCCCTTAAGGTGTTTGAATGCCTCGATCATATCACCTCTCTCCCTCCTTTGTTCAAGGGTATACATATTGAGCTCTGTTAATCTGTCCTCATATGTCTTTTGATGCAGTCCCTGCACCATTTTGGTTGCCCTTCTCTGGAATGCCTCAATTTGGTTAATGCCCTTGTGAAGATGTTGCCTCCAATACTGCATGCAGTACTCCAGATGGGACCTAACCAGTGTCTTGTAAAGAGGGATTATTACCTCCCTCTTACGACTGGTGATACCCTTACTAATACACCCTAACACCCCCCTAGTCTTACCTACTGCTTTAGAAGTCTGCTTGGATGATTTCAGGTCATCAGTGATGATGATGCCCAAGTCTCTTTCTTCCTTTGTGACTGCTAGCAACTCCCTCCCAGCCTATAGGTGGCTTCAGGGTTTCTCTTCCTATGTGCATGATCTTGCACTTTTGCATTAAATCCCAGTTGCCACTCTTCTGACCATTTTGCTAGTTTATCCAGATCTCTTCTCATTCTGCCCACCCCATATGGCTCATCTACTCTGTTGCAGATCTTGGTGTCATTTGCAAACAGACAAGCCTTACCCTCTAGTCCATCTGCAAGGTCACTAATGAAGATGTTGAAGAGGGCTGGCCCCAGGACTGATCCCTGAGGTACCCCACTTGTGACTTGCATCTCTTCTGACTGTATACCATTTACCACCACTCTCTGTTTTCTGCCCGTCAACCAGTTTGCCACCCAGTTGACCAGTTTCTGACCCAACCTGTGCCTACCCAGCTTATTTATCAATCTTCTATGTGGAACAGTGTCAAAAGCTTTGCTGAAGTCAAGGTAGGTGACATCAACTGCTCCCCCCTTGGTCCACCACTCTGGTTACCCAGTCAAAGAAATCTATGAGATTAGTTTGACAGGACCTTCCTTTTGTAAACCCATGCTGTCTTGGATCCTGTGCCCCTACGGATTCCAGGTATTGCACTGTCCTTTCCTTAAGGAGTGCCTCCATAATCTTGCCCACTACTGAGGTAAGAATGACTGGTCTGTAGTTCTCTGCCTCCTCCCCTGCTACCACTCTTGTAGAGCGGGATCACATGAGCCCATCTCCAGTCTTCTGGGACCTCTCCTGTGCTAAGAGACTCACTAAACAGTTCTGCTAATGGCTCTGCTAGTTCCACCTTTAGCTCCTTAAGTACCCTGGGATGTATGCCATCAGGTCCCATTGCCTTATCCACCCTGAGCTTAGCAAGCTCTTGTAGGACCCTTCCTTTTGTGAAGGGAGTAGTGCTCACCTCCTTCCCCCACTGTGTCCATGGTGCTGAGCTGTGGGCCCTGCCCTACCTTCTCTTCAGTAAATACTGAGCAAAAGTATCTATTTAGGATAGATGCTTTTACATGGTCCTCCTCCTCACATGCTCCCTTTTCTCCACTAAGTTTAGCAATACCCCCTCTGGACTTTCTCCTTTCACTAATGTATCTATAGAAAGTCTTGTCACCTTCTTTTACTGTTCATGCTAGTGTTTCCTCAGTTTGAGACTTTGCCTGCCTTACTGCCTTCCCTGCTTCCCTTAGGGCAGTTTGGTGTGCCTCCTTATCTTCATCCCGCTGTGTTCCCTTATATTTCCTGAAGGCCAGCCTTTTGGCTCTGACCTTTTCTGCTACTGTATTTGAGAACCAAAGTGGTTTCCTTCTTTTGCACTTCCTTTTCTGTCTAACACAACGGGATGTTGCTTCAAGTATTGCATCCTTAATGCTTGCCCACTTTGCCTGTACCCCCTCACCTGTGTTTCTTTTTGCCAGAGCTAGCTTAACTCAGTTCGCCATCTTATTAAAGTCAGCTCCTCTGAAGTCCCATATTTTTGCCTTGGAATGGGATGATTTAGATGTAGTAGCCAAGTTGAACCATACCATGTGATGGTCACTGGCCCCCAGGTGACCTTCTACCTGGAGATCTGTGATCCCTTCCCTGTTAGTCAGTACTAGATCTAGGATAGCCCTGTCTCTTGTGGGTTGTTGTACCAGTTGTTTGAGGCCCTCTCCCTGCAGGGAATCCACTATGTGTTTAATTCTGCAGATGTTCCTGCTGGTATTGACCAATCTATATCCGCATGTTGAAGTCTCCCATTATCAGAACCTCCTTTAGCTGTCATGTTTTGTATATCCTCTAACAGTAATGTGTTTATGTCCTCCCCTGGTCTGGGGCCTGTAACCACAGTTCTTATGGCTGTCCCATTTCCTGTTTCCAGGGTGACCCACAGTTCTTCTGGCTCCTCATGTGTATTCTGAATTTCTGTAGCTTTGATTTTTTCATTAACATACAGGGCCACTCCTCCCCCCCTTTTTGCACCTTGGTCTCTTCTGAACAATACATAGCCAGGTACTGAAGTCTCCCATGTGTGGGTACTGGTAAACCACGTCTCACTAATTGCTACTATGTCCAGTTTAGCCTCTGACATTATTGCCTGCAGGTCTGGGATCTTATTTCCCATGCTGTGAGCATTTGTGTACATGATTTTCCATAGGGCAGATTTCGTTGTGTTAGTTGTTGGGTGAGGTTTGGCATTACCCTTGTGTGTCATATGGGGAGAAAAATCTTTTTTCTTACCTGGTGATGCAAATGTACTGCAAACATGCTGAATCCCTGTTTGACCACTAGCTGAGGGGAAGGGGTGTTCTTCCCATTCGACGTATGGGGTGCTGCACCCCTCTCCCAATTTTCTAGTTTAAATATTCTGCAAAGACTTCAAACTTCTGCCCCAATGCACTGACTCCCTCCTTAGTCAGATGCAGTCCATCAAATTTAAAGAACTTTCACTCCCAGAACTGTTGCCAGTTCCCTACAAATCTGTATCCTTTTTCCTGGCACCAGCTCTTGAGCCACATATTTAGCTCCCCTATCTCCCCTTCTCTGACCTTCCGTCCATCTACCTCTCTCTCCCAGACTGGCAGGATCTCAGAGACGGAGATGCCGGATGAAATGGATGATAGTTTGTCACCCAGCCTGGTCAGGTGTTCCTTGGTCTCCACAACTGACCGGCTGGCAAGATCATTATTCCCTATGTGTACTAGGACATCAATGTTTTCTCCTGCTTTGTGAACAATTTTAGCAATGCGGTCAGTGTCTCTCCATGCTGATGTCCTGGGAGACATTTGACCATTACCCCAGGCTGGAGATGGGTATCAACTCCCCAAATCATGGAGTCTCCTATGATCAGAAGTTTTTTGGATTTCCTTTTTGCTTTTTTTGTTTTGGTTCCTGATTTGGGTGAGTTTTGTTGTGCTAGCTCCTGTGCCACAGTGTCCTGCTCTGCAGTGTCTTCTGCCTCTTCGTTTGATTTCAGAGATAGAGGCAGATACCTGTTTGTAGTGTTTATATGGTTTTTGGAGGTAATATGTTGGAGAACAGAGAGTGATGGGCACCCGATTTGCCCCTCCTAACCACCTGCCAACCTCCTGGTCCGACTACCCTCTGCGGTCGAGGTTTTTCTGTTGGATGCTGGGGAAATGGCGGGTGGTTTTTATAATGTATTTCCTCTTGAATATGAAATTTGAGGTGTGCAATCTCTGCCCATGGTGCCCAGAGTTGAGCCCTAAGATCTCCAATGGCCCAGCATGTAGGACAGTGTCCTAAATCCTGTAAGACTGTCCATCTGAAAATTGTTCCACAGTACCTGCAGTTAATGATATCCATTCCAGATAAGTTGCTGGGCTTATAACCTAGTCAGAGTAATTAGAAGGAAAAAAAAATGCAAGTAATGGTTTGATTGTGTTTTGTTTTTGTTTAACTTGTTATAACAAGTTAAATTACTAGTGCCCCTGTAAATGAGCTTGCCTTGTGGATGCCCCACTGATCCGCCCCTTCCTGCTCTGCGACAGGAAATGTCACAACTGTTGTACCCTATAAAAGGAGTGTAGTGTGGGGTGGTTGGGGATGGGGTTGGGTGGCTGAGCCCTTCCTCTGCCGAAAAAGAAGAACCACAGACGAAAGAACAAAAAGGTAAGAGTAGAAACAATCAGTCAACAACAAATGCAGTAACCCTGAAAGCTTATCCTAATGATAGATAAAACTGTAAAACCTGTAAAGCACCACCTGTAATAATTTCAGAGAAGATATACGCTGTAAGAAACACTTTGCTACAGAGAAAAATAAAGCAATGAAATGTTAGCAACAAGCAGTAGCAATCCCTGTGAGTAAAAAATAAAAACAACACCACGCAGTAAATCTGCTTAGTCAAAAGAAGTCTTAATCCTTTTCCCTTGCTCTGGTAAGGTTCTCTACTCTGCCTTTCAAGCAGTCTTGGAAGGAAAGAGCTCAGGTGAAGCTAGGTGCCTTGGCCAGCAAACCAAGTCTTCTACCTCCAAGATTAGGTTATGATCTGCTGATTGCAGTGGGACAGCTTGCTATCTGTGTTAATCCAAATAACCATGGAACAGCCATGGCTTAAACATAATGTGTTACTGCTGAAATCAAGTTGTAATAAGTCCTTCATTTTTTTATTAGGAAACTTCCAGATGCTTTGTTGTATCATAGTTGCCTTATCCAAAGAAGTTCTTCAACATCAGCTCCCTTCCTCCCACCCACCGGCTGGGGCAGACAAGCAACACGTAGAAGTCATTTCAATCGATGACCCTGACCATCATTACCAACCAGACTCAAGAAGGATGCAGATGAAATCTTTGAAGAAGTAACTAAATAAGAAACCATTAATGCGGCATACTTGCAAATATGCTTCCCCCACCAAAAATAAAGCACTTACCTTCATTGGCTTGAGAGTATTCCATTTCCAATTTTAACACAAAACTTTCTCAGCAAGCACTGGAATGTGCACACCAACAGTATCTGTGACCTGTGATACAAAACAATACAATGAGTACATGTCTATATTAATCCCCCACCTAGAAAATACAAAAAAAATATATACTGTATATATATAAATATAAACTCACCAAGGCTGCTATTAGTGTACACACAAAGGGCATCCTTCCATCCAGCTGAGGTGATCACATTGCATTTGCAGGAATTGCAGTACACTTTGGACCAGCAACAGTTCTCTCACGGTCATCATATCTGATGGAACACTGAATGGATTCATGTTATGTTATACCTCCTTCACACAGTTTGGCAAGACACTGTACATTATGAATGCATCATCATCATCACAGAGTATGTAAACTTTCTGGACATGAGACAGGTGCATTTTGGTAATGCAGAAAAATTCTGAAGACTCTGTGTGACTACTGCGTACATGAGTGACTGTGCAATAAATTCTGGGGGACTTTGCATTGGTGTAACGCTCCTATTTCACTTCCTCAGCACTTGGCAACTTTCTGGACACAAGACAGATGCATTTGTGTGTTGTGATTGTGAGCACATTTAATGTCATACTTAAATTATAAATTAAAACAGCAGTGCAACAATGTGGTAAACATTTCGACCTATACTTTTTTATGCTATTTTACATTGCCAGCCGCTAGTTACCTTCTGACTTGTATAATACGCTTCATTTCACAATTTGTGTCTGCTTTACTACTTTTTCTCATGTCTGAAAAAAAAGCACACCTTTTAATATGGCTCTGACCAGGTTTTCATCACTATTTGCAGCTGTTTTTGAATAAATATTGTTCTGTGAGGTCATAAAACACTGCCTGCTGCATAATTGTTAATTTTACAACAGAAGTCATATATAACAACTTGATGGAGAAAAACAGAGGAAAATACTGACAAAGACCTGGTCCTCACCGTATTAGCATGAATAAAGTACTAAAGCAGACTCAAATACTGGAAAGAATAATATCATACAAGTCAGGATGTAAGTAAAGTGGCAATGTAAAATAGCATAAAAAAGTATAGGTCAAAATTCTCAACAGATTGTTTCACTGCTGCTTTAAAGAGATTCACCAAGTTACATTGTTTTGGTATTGCACCCAATATATGGGTCCCTAACCTCCAGAGGAGTCTTTGTTGCTCCACATGTCCTTACATAGTGCAGTACTTTTCTGGCAAAAACTTTCATAATTTCAGTACACCAGGTCCTGGAGGACCTCTCGTTCTGAAGAGCCGCCCAAGTTCTGCCCCCATGCTCAGCAACATTATGACATGATGCCAGGGAGAGCGTGGGGGCGCGTTCCATTATACTGAATAGCCAGCAGCTTTCTGAATTTTTTTTATTTTATGGTCATTTTATGGTGAAACGTGGTCACGTTTTGATTAACAAGAGCCATGTTATTGGAAATATGGCCACGTTTCATCACAAACTGACCATTATAACATAAATCAACATTCAGAAAACTGCCGGCCATTCACTATAATGAAGCGCACCCCCACGCTCTCCTTGGCATCATGTCATAATGTTGCTGTGCTTGGGGGGGGACTTGGGTGGCTCTTCAGAACAGAAAGTCCTCTGGGACCTGGTTTACCAAAATTACAGGCATTTTTGCCAGAAAAATATTGCACTAAGTAAGGACATGTGGAGCAAGAAAGATTCCTCTGGAGGTAAGGCACCCATATATCAGGTGCAATACTGTAACTTGGTGAATTTCTTTAATGCCTATTTCAAAAAAGAAATATTTCTGGAACCTCATTAATGTTTACTTTGTGCCAGGACTAGTGATTTTAAGTGTTTCACAAAAAGCATGACTAATCAGTGCAAGTATGTTGTGCTATACTGCATGTGTGCCATCAGTGTTCTTTCCTGTGTGTGTAGACATTGTCCAGCTTTGTTCAAACTTACATACGGTGTGACTTGTTGCAGTATCTCAAGAATAAAGATAAGAAACAATATAAGACATATATGTTATTTGTACCTTTAGCACCAGCGGATTAAGTGATATGATATTTTTTCAGAGGTATTAGGTCACTGTGCACCTCAGTCACTCACAGCTCACACATGACTTTGCAGAGATCATAGAACAAAAAACACATTGCACTCCTAAAAGTCATTGTGCAGTGTGTGCTAAGGTGCACTCTGGCCAGACACCTCTGAAAAAGTATCATATCACTTATTTATTTATTGAATACAATCAGAATTATTACTTTTGAGTCAGAGACTCCTTTACGAAGGCTCTGCATCTTAGAAAACAATACAGAGCATACAGTATACAGACATCACAGTATAAATAGCAGTGTGGGAAATATCACACTGTACAAATGACACATGGTAAAGTACAACAGGTGAATGTGGTACAGGATAATTACAACAGTCATAGACAATGCAGTACAGTCGTAAAATACAATAAATAACAACAATAAATACAGTAACTACAGGGGAAATCATACAGTACAGTAGTTGTTGTAGAGAACTATTTACGACTGCAGTGCAGTCCAGTGAGTGTCAGCTAGTCTGAGGCTAGGGTAAGACTGAAACCAGGGACAGGCACTTTAGCAGCAGGACCAAGTGGGTCCATTGTCTTAGCATTTTTTTCAGTCTGCTAATGATGATGGTGACAATAAAATATATGTTATTGTGCTTGCTATTCTTTATATCATAAACACTGCAACTAGTCAGCAATGTAAGTTTGCAAGAAGCTGTACAATGTCTGATATCACACACACACACACACACACACAGACAGACACAGACACAGACACACACACAGACACACACACACACACAGAGGAAGCAACACTGACTGCACACATGCAATTTAGCAAATCATACTTGCACTGCTCACACCAGCTTTTCCACAACCACTCTACAACAGAAAATAAACATTACTGAGGCACTAGATTATAATAACTGGGCAATAAGGAGCATTTATGACTACATGTGTATGTATATATTTAAAGGGAAGCAGTCAGCAACAGGAGCTCCTGCCCCCTGCAAGGCTTACCTTCCGGTTAAGCCTTTTAAGTATGTTGCAGCATTTGTCTTGCACCACAACATACTTTACTTTAATAAAGAAAAGTCAGTGACCCCAAAGGATGGTGGATGTTGTAGGGGCTCCATTATGTGAAAAGGAAAGGTGTTGACGGAGATGCACCATGTGCTTCAATACTTTTGTATTGAAGCACATGGTCCTTCAACGTTGCACCTTTACACATAATGGAGCCCCCATAGCATCCGCCATACTTCTGGGTAGCTGACTTTTCTTTATTAAAATAAACTATGTTGTGGTGAAAGAAAAATGCCGCAACATACTTAAAAGGCTTAACCAGAGGGTAAACCTTGCAGAGGGCAGGACCTCCTGTTGCTGACTGCTTGCCTTTAAACTAATACTGTGTGGCCTTCCTGCTGTCTGTTATGAAACATAAACAAAAGACAAACACTACAGCAGTGGGGGGCGAGCTGAAAAAAAAAGCTAATGGGGGATCCCATGATGTTCCAGCAGCAGATGGAGCATTGACACACAGCTGGTGTTGCTCAATCTGCTCCACCTGCTGCTGGACAGCACCCACCCTCTCATTATTTTCCTCCACCACAGCCCACAAAAGGGCTATGTCTGCCTGTGTTGCAGGCATTTTGGTGGAGTTCACTGGTGTGGGGGGAAAACCAGGTAGTGGTGGTGGTGGAGAGGGTGGTGCTGGTGGCAGTGGTGGGGGGTAGTGGTGGAGCAGCTGCTGCTGTGGCCCTCCTCATGCTGCAGCAATGCACAACAGCAGCACCCTCTGCTACTTCCGCAGAAGGGTCAGCAGGTGGAGGTCTGGCCTGTTCGGTGGCAGCCTGCCACTCCATTTTGTGGTGCTTCAGCATATGTGTGTGCTAGCCCCCATAGTCCCCAGATGTGTCCCTCAGGAACCTCGGCACACCTACATACCACAAAGCCAACACACCACAACACTGCTGTCCCCCTGACACAGTTGGAAAACTGCCAAACTGGGGAGCTGCAGGGGGGATCAGGCACTGGAGGGGCAGATGTAGTGATAGCAGACTGTCACACACCTGGGGCTCCACCCACTGCTGTGGAGGTGATGCTGCTGGAGCTCCTGCAGCTGCTACTGGTGGTGGTGGTGGCAGACTTGGTGGATGTGGTGGTGGCACTGGTGGTGCTGCTGCTTCCGGAGGGGGGAGGCAGGACCAAACAGTCTGGAGCAGTCCATTAACAGCCAGCTATGACCCCCATGTGTTTGCACTCCCCTCTGGCCATGGGCCACAGACTGTCCCTGGCCCATGTCACAAAACACTCCTTCCCTCTCCAATGCATCACACGATGAGCCACTTCACACACACTCACAGTCACACACACACACACACACACACACACGCAAAACAAAACTTATAAAACAAAGAAATCAGTCTCCAAAAAGAATGGACAAAACAGTACAAAAAAGCTAAAGAATTAGCTTTTAAATAAGCTTTTGGGTTTTCTGAATTTTACTCAAGAAAGAAACTAATAATGAACTCTCCTCTCCTATACAAAATGCTTCCTCCTTCTACCTCTGCAAAGGAGAAAATGAAAGTATCTTGTATGACTTACTTCTTTCCTCCATGGCTAAAGCATGTGACTTACAGTGCTGTAAGTCATGTGATATGTGGGGGGGGGGCTGCCTAAAGTGCCTTCATTGTTTTCATTTCACCTTACTTTGCATTAAGGTGGAATAACAATGCAAAGTCATAATAACAAGGCGAATTGAGCACTTTTCAATGGCCACTTCGTGTAGCGTTATGATAATGCAAAGTGGCAACTTTGCGTTCACTTCGCCTGTGAATTTTAAATTCATGGCATTTCTAGTTCCCAGCACCCAAGGCAGGTCTGGCACTGGCAGTGATGTCACACTCCAAGCGCCAGCAGGTTGATGGTAAGCTGGATAGGAGCCAGCAATGAAGCTGAGTACAGTGGGGAGTGCACTAGGAGCGTCAGCAAGAACAAAACCAGAGCCACATCTGGCAAGGAAGGAAAGCCCCCTCCAAAAAAAAACAATGAGGGAAAGGAGAGGCAAAAGAGTGAACAAAGGCATGGGGGAGAACAGGGAACACCAAGGCGGGGGGAGCTGGCAGGGAAGAAAGACACACAGAAAGAAAAAGGGTGGGATCGGGAAGGGTGGAAGGGAATACAGAACAGCATGAGAGAGAGGAAGGAGAATGGCATAGGGGAGAGGGCAAGCAAAGGGGAGAGAAAGCAGGAATGCAAATGGAGGGAAACAGGAAAAATCAAACCCCTCCAGCCATGCAGCACAACAGTCCACTGCGTGGTTTTGAAATGCTCGAAGATGAGCAAGCGGAAGCCTGAGGTTTAAAAAGGGGATATGGGAGGAGCTATCCCCCCTCATTGAACCTCAGGCTAAAACCTTCCAATTAAGATGAGTCCTTCAAAGGAGATATGTATCTAAGACTAAGTCAGCTCCTATGCTGGTGTCCAAAGTGCAAGAACATTTACCGGTAGCAGTAGCATTGGATCTTATGTATTTATTTAATTTATGTATGTATGTATGTAATGTACTGTATGTTTGTGTGTGTTGGATTTTAGTAATGGGGTAGGCTCACTGAGACAAGCTGTCTCTTTTTCTGGAGTGATCTGTAATTAACTATATGGAATACATAGATAGTTTTTTTAATTATATACAGTGCATAAATAAACTCCTAAAAAATGAAATACAATGAATTTTCATTACAAAAATGTGCAATAGATCCCACTTTTATATACGGTACAGGATACAAACAGATACACTTTGGCACTTAGTACTATTAGAATATTGACATAGCAGAAATACAAATTCAGTGTGACAAATTAACAAATTAGTTAGCTTACAAACAGATTCTCCTTCACAGCAGATTTAAAGAATATAGTGCACTCCACTTATAATGTACACTGTTATAATGGACAGTCGGTTATAGCGGACAAAAATTAATTTCCCAAACCAAACATATCAAATCCAGTGCATTTTTCTCTGATTATAATGGACATAAACATTGCTCATAATGGACACCTTGATGCTTTTATAGGTATTTCTATTGTATTTGGGGGGGGGGTGCAGATCTGGTGAGGAGATTTTGCAAATGTAGAATTTAGATGAGGGTGCTACAAAGGTTACATTTCTTACAAAATAATTCTCCACAGGCTGCATAATGTTTTATTACTTGATTACACTAAAAAGGAAGTGACTTTATTTTTTAATAAATCCCTTGCAGTACAATTGTCTTTGTTCTTACACTCCTAGAAGCCCAATGTCCAGCCACTAGGGTTACTGTCTTCTTCTCCCCTTCTGCGTCTTCTTCTCACCTTCTGCAATAAACTTCATAAACCAAAAAAAAATAATTTTCCTTGACATTTAAATAACTCTAAATACAAACAAAATACAGAAACATATATGTTAGGCAGGATTCTGAATAATCAATGATGTTTCATAATAGGTTTTCACTCTGAGCCCCTACTCACACACATAGACACACCTAACACATACGCTCCACCTCCTCTTGATATAATGGACACTGGATGTAATGGACAAAAGTTGTGTGCAGAAATGCATCCGTTATAACAGGCTTGCACTGTACAAGGTTCTGGTATTCCATGGCTTAAGCGGAGAATTGTTCCGAACTGTAGGTGCAGAAATCACAAAGGATTTCTGAGCAGCAGCAGAATGTGTCTGTGACATGGTTGCTAGTTTCTGACTAGCAGATTGAATAATCCTTCTTAGCAGTCTGAAGTCCATAATATCAAACAGATTTTGTATGTGTTGGGGGGGGGGGAGTAAAGGAGTCTGTATGCCATGGATAGCACAGGTAGATGAAGCTTCCCCTCCAGAGGGGGTCAATTTAGTTTAGAAAGAGCCCTACAGTGATGTCCACTGCCGCAGACCCCAGCAGCAAAATGCAGTATGCAATGGTAATTGAACTTCAGCTTGGAAAGTTCAGTCTCCTTAAGAGATGTCAGAAGCAGTGCTCCATTGGTGGTGGCAGCTAATAGGATGCTGATTGTGATTGATAGTCTAGCCTACTTCGTAAAGTAAAGGTAAAGTCTGTACAGCAGGTCCAGTTTCTAGTTCAGGTGTTTTGACCACAATTTCAACATGAGATCTGAGGGAAAGCTCTTGATCCACCTGGATTCACAGATACCTTGCAGTTGCCGTTGTATCAATATGTGCCTTCAACACAGTACAAATGCTGAGTACATTTTGTCTATCATGATCCAGCCAATAGGTCCCAAATAAAATGGTCATCATTTTTATGGCATTTAATATTAGTAAGGTTGACTGAATCAGGATTCAAGTGACTGGAAGTCCACCTGGAGGCCAGACTAAATCTGTAATGGGTTGGAGTGAGATCTATACAAAACCGCTTCATTAGCATATAGCAGTTTTTTTCATCACCACAGTTACTAGGTAAGTCATTTATGAACACTGAAAATAAAGTGGGCCCCAGGATTGAGCTCTGGGGAACACTATGAGTGATAGCCCTTAATGGGGATTGGCTGCCCTTCCATTTAACAAGTTGCATTCACCCTGTAAGATAATTGCAGAATCACATACATGATAGGTGATCGAAGCTTAGTCTCCTTAACCTGCTCACCAGAAGATCATGACTTACGGAGTCAAAGGCCTTGGTTAGGTCCACAAAGACAGCTCCTGTGGCCTGTACAGCATCCATGGCATTAAGCAGATCACCCGTGAGAGAAGTTACGATAGACTTCAGTTAAAACGAAATGCATCTCTAGGTTTTTCTGTGTCTGATTATAGCTCAGTCTGTCTTGTATCCTAACAGTGGTGCACAACAATAACATAGGCCTATAGTGTTCAACTGATTTCTTGGCCACCTCTTTGCGCAGCGGGACAACATGGTCAGTTTTCCAAATGTTAGCTATGTCTCACTGAAGGAGGGACATATCTTAGAGTGCTGCAATAGGTCCAGCAAGGACTTGTGTACTCTTTCTGAGGAGCCTGGGCTCAAGATTATCATGTCCAGCTGAACAATCAAGTGTTACACTTAAAAAAGGATCCAGGACCTCCTTCTTTGTGACCAAATGAAACTCAGGGTGCCTAAGTGTGTGTGGGGGGGGCTGAAGAGCCAGAGTTGGTGGACCTCTGGCAGGGGCCACCCAGAGTAGACATGAAGCAATCCAAGTCCATGAAGAATTTGTTGAAGGCTTCAGTGGCCAGTGTGGGATCAGTAACAGTTCTGCCAGTGACAATAATGTTGCCTGAGGGGGCAATAGTTCTACCCTTCAGGAAGTAGTTAACTTGAGACCAAAACCTTTTGGAATCACGTAGGTTGTTTGCTTGCAAGCATTTGGCATATTTCATTTTAACAATTGTGAGGCTGTTTTACAAGTGCTTTTTATGTTGATTGCATGAATGCACAAGAAATGTATTGTGGCAGCTTTCTCCAGAAGCAGGTTGTGGAGGAGCGGTGCTGTTGTGGCCACTGCGCCAACAGCCTGAAATGCTTGGCCCACTTCCCCCAATGCCATGGCATGCTGCTGCTGACAATAGTTCAGCCAGCATGCCACAACGTTCTAACATTTTAGCCACTGCAATCAGGGGCCGCTTCGTCATTGCAGCGTCAGCCATCCTCTACAATGAGGGAAGAACCTTGAAACATTGATATTGTTTGTGAACATGGCAGCATCTTGCCACCGTGTTCACAAACAAAATTCACCCAATCCCCCTCAGCAGCATGTGTCCCCACCCCTGTATTTGTTTGTCAATGGGGCCGCAATCCCCGTTGGCTTCAGTGCCATAATGTTTATGTTGCTGATGGTGGAGCCCACTCCCAGTTGGCATTATATAACTCCCCCTGCTTATGTTGTCTGCCAACGGGGTGCCCAATCCCCATTGGCATAATGTCATCCCCCCTTTGTTGTGTGCTGAAGGGGTGCCCAATCCTCCTCAGCAGCATGTGCCCCCTCCCCCATGTTTGTTTGCTGACAGGGACCCCAATCTCCATTGGCTTCAGTGTAGTAATTTTATGTTGCTGACAGGGAGCCCTCCCTGTCGCAGCATGTAACTCCCCTGCTTATAGTTGCCCGGGTCAATGGGTGCCTCAATCCTGCCGGCATAATAACACCCCGCTTTTCTTGTGTGCTGATGGGAATGCCCAATCCCCATTGGTTACAGCTGCCCCTCAAATAGAAGACTCATGGCACACTGGGAGCCCACACCAGTGTGCCACATGCCCCTGTAAAGGTAAAAAATGGTCCCACAATATCATTTTTTTACCTGTAAAATGGAAATGGTCCCTCGGTGGTCTCCCTGCCCCCTCCTACAACCCACACCCACCCGCTGCTCACCCTACATCCCCACAGCCCCCTTGCCCCATACTACCTCCGGAGTCCAGCACGACGATCTTTGGACCGGGAACACGTCTGCACTCTTCAAAGCCGACCACAAACTGAGGAAATGCCGGTAAGCTGTATAATGGAATAAATAGGGTTTTTTCAACTTTGATGCATATCTCAGGCATTTTTTGGAATTTTGGCACCACATTTTCAACATGGGGTTTTTGGGATGCCCCTTCATGAATTCTGAATTCTGGCACTGTCATGGCATTATTCAGACCCGAAAGGTGATTTCACAGTCACTGCATATTATCCACTTTCAGGACCGAGTAATGAAATGACAGTGACAGTGTTCATGAGGTGGGCTTTCAAAAAGCCTATACTGCAAATTTGGTGGGAAAAATCCCCAAAAAATGACTGTTTTATGAGCATGCATTGCGCAGTTGCTACGCACGCTTGTAACTTATGCGATTTTGCAATATTTTCATACCAGATTTTCCACATTGGCAGTTTTTCAGACCTCCTTGTGAGCAGTACAGCTGTCATTTTCCATATCCTGGCTGAAATGTGTTTTCACACTTCCGGCGCAGAATAGCGCAGTCGCTGTGGCAATCAGTGTTCAGGACAGATTAAGAAAATGACAGTGGCAATGTTCATGAGCAGAGGCCCAAAAATGCCTATGGTGAAAATTTGGTGATCATACTCCATAAAATGACTGTGTTACGAGTGTGCATTGCGTAGTTTGCACGCATGCTCGTAACTTCACAAATTTATAATATTTTCACTCCAGATCTGGAACATTGCTATTGCAACATTGCCATTGTTCTGTAACTCCTTATTGACAGTACAGCTGTCATTTTTCACATCCTGGCCGAAATGTGTTTTCGCAGTTCTGGTGCAGAATAGCGTGGTCACTGTGGGAAATCCATTTCAGGAGACATTATGAAAATGATAGTGACACTGTTCATTAGCAGAGGTCCTAAAATGCCTATGTTGAAAATTTGGAGATGAAAGTCCATAAACTGAGTGTGTTACGAATGTGCATTACATAGTTTACACTCACACTTTTACCTTCGCAACTTTGCAAAATTTTCATTCCAGATTTTCAGCATTGCCATTTTGCCACACCTCCATATGAACAGTGCAGCTGTCATTTTTCTCATCCTGGCCAAAATGTGTTTTCACTCTTCCGGTGCACAATAGCGCGGTCACTGTGGGAAATCAGTGTTTGGGACATATTAAGAAAATCACACTGGCACTGTTCATGAGCAGAGGTCCTATAATGCTATGTTGAAAATTTTGTGATGAAACTCCATAAAATGACTGTGTTACGAGTGTGTGTTGTGCATGTTCCATGAACCCTTGTAAGTTTGCAAATAAGTGCTATTTTCATGCCAGATTGTCAACACTGGCATTTGTTCACACCTCCTTATGAACAGTACATCTGTCATTTTTCACATCCGGGCTGAAATGTGTTTCCACACTTCTGGCTCAGAATACCACAGTCGCTGTCGGAAATCAGTGTTTGGGACAGATTAACATCTAGCGACTGGGGGTGGGAGTGACCGAGCTCAGCTGAGCTCTGTCAGGACTGCTGCAGATTTCTTTGTGGGCAGGAAAAGGTGACAACGCAGGCAGGAGCCCAGTACAAAAAGGCAGTCTGTAGCACCAGGAGACACAGAATGAGCAAGTGAGAGAGGGGGGGAGTGAGTGAGGTCAACGGAGCTCTGTTGGGACTGCTGTGGATTTCTTTGTTGGCAGGAAAAGGCAGCAATGCATGCAGGGGCTGAGTACAAAAGGGCACCCTGCAGCTGTGGGAGAAACAGAATGAGTGAGTGACAGAGGGGGAGTGAGTGTGGAGCTCAACAGAGCTGTATCATGACTGCTGTGGATTTCTTTGTGGGAAGAAAAGGGTGGCAATGCAGGCAGAAACCCAGTACAGAAGGGCAGCCTGCAGCGCCGGCAGAAACTGAACAAGTGAGTGAGACAGGGGAGTGAGTGAGGCCCATGGAGCTCTGTTAGGACAGCTGCAGATTTCTTTGTGGGCAGAAAAAGATGCTGACAGAGGCAGGAGCCCAGTACAAAAGGGCATTCTGCAGAGCCGGGAGAAACAGAATGGATGCAAGAGACAGGGGGAGTGAGCGACCTCAATGGAGATCTGTCGGCACAGCTGTGGATTTCTTTGTGGGCAGGAAAAGGTGCCAACATAGGCAGGAGCCCAGTACAAAAGGGCAGCCTGCAGCGCTGGGAGAAACAGAGTGAGGGAGTGAGACAGGGGGAGTGACCGAGCTCAACGGAGGTGTATCATGACTGCTGCAGATTTCTTTGTGGGCAGGAAAAGGCGGCAATGCAGGTAGGAGCCCAGTACAAAAGGCCAGCATGCAGCACCAGCAGAAACGGAATGAGTGAGTGAGAGAGGGGGACTGAGTGAGCTCAACAGAGCTATGCCAGGACTGCTGCAGAAGTCTTTGTGGGAAGAAAAAACACCAACGCAGGCAGGAACCCAGTACAAAAGGGCAGCCTACAGCAGCAGGAGACACAGAATGAGCGAGTGAGGGAGGGGGAGTGAGTGAGCTAAATGGAGCTCTGTTGAGACTGCTGCAGATTTCTTTGTGGGCAGAAAAAGGCAGCAATGCATGCAAGGGGCCCAGTACAAAAGGGCTGCCTGCAGCAATGGGAGAAACAGAACAAATGAGTGAGAGAGGGGGAGTGAGTGAGCGAGCTCAATGGAGCTGTATCGTGACTGCTGCAGATTTCTTTGTGGGCAAAACAGGGCAGCAACGCAGGCAGTAGCCCAGTACAAAAGAGCAGCCTGCAGCACCGGCAGAAATGGAACAAGTGAGTGAGACAGAGGGAGGAGGGAGGGAGTGAGGCCAATGGAGCTCTGTCAGGAATGCTGCAGATTTCTTTGTGGGCAGAAAAAAATGCTAACAGAGGCAGAAGCCAAGTACAAAAGGGCAGCCTGCAGTACCAGGAGAAACAGAATGAGTGAGTGAGACAGGGGGGAGTGAGTGACCTCAACAGAGCTCTGTCAGAACAGCTGTGGATTTCTTTGTGGGCAGGAAATGGTGCCAACACAGGCAGGAGCCCAGTACAAAAGGGCAGCCTGCAGCGCTGGGAGAAACAGAACGAGCGAGTGAGAGAGTGGGAATGAGCAAGCTCAACAGAGGTCTATCGTGACTGCTGTGGAATTCTTAGTGGGCAGAAAAAGGCAGCAACATATGCAGGAGACCAGTACAAAAGGCAAGACTGCAGCCCCAGTAGAAACAGAATGAGAGAGTGAGAGAGGGGGAGTGAGCAACCTCAATGGAGCAGTGCCAGGACTGCTGCACATCTTTGTGGGCAGGCAAAGCCGGCAACGCAGGCAGGAACCCAGTACAAAAGGGAAGCCTACAGCAGCGGCAGACACAGAATGAGTGAGTGAGGGAGGGTAAGTGAGTGAGCTCAACGGAGCTCTGTTGGGACTGCTGCGGATTTCTTTGTGGTGAGAAAATGGCAGCAATGGATGCAGAGGCCCAGTACAAAAGTACAGCTTGCAGCGGCGGAAGAAACAGAATGAATGAGTGAGAGAGGGGGAGTGAGTGAGCGAGCTTAACAGAGCTCTATTGTGACTGCTGCAGATTTCTTTGTGGCCAGAAGAAGGCAGCAACGCAGGCAAGAGCCCAGTACAAAAGGGCAGCCTGCAGCACCAACAGAAATGTCGGAGTAACCTTCTGTAGCTGTGTGGTTATGAGCTACTGGGGAAATTTCTACCCCCTTTTATTAATCTCCATATCAGGAGACACAGGCTGGGGAACCAGCCTCTCAGGGGTTTCCCCAATGGTTTCTGTGGTGTTCAGGGAATTACAATTCTCCCTTGCCACTTGACTACGGATAACTGCACATACTATCCCCTATTGGAGATTGTCACCCAGGATCACATCCACAGCTAATGTTTTGGCTACAGCCACCTGTTGCACAGTTCCCCCTGTTTCACCCCAGTCTAGGAGAACACTAGCCAGTGGCAATGTTTTCTCTTCACCTGCAAAGTCCTGTACAGTGATGTATTTATTGGGTATAAGCTGACAAGGCTGTACCAGACCCCCCTTTACCAAGGTCAGTGATGCTTCTGTGTCCCTTAACCCCTGTGTCTGCACACCATTTACTATGACTTAGTGCACATGTTCTCTCATGTTCACTGGCATGCTTCCAGGGACACACAAACAACCCACTTCTTTTCTAGCACCCTGTTGTGTATTATGGCTGGCCTTTTTGGGACACTGTGTGGCAATATGCCCAGTTTCTTTACACAGCCAACATGCATTTCTTACTTCAGAGAAATCTTTTCTCTGAAACTTGGTGCTAACTGGTTTTGGTGGAGGCAGTGAGGGTTTTAGCTGCCCTGAAGGCACGCTTTTCCCTTTCTGCACTGCCACGCCCACCTCATTTGCTCTCAGAGCAGGTCTGCTCTTGGCATAGCGGTCTGAGAGTTCAACAGCCTCTTGTACTGTTTTGGGATCTTGGTCCTCTACCAAGGATTTAATTCGGCTGGACAAGCCCAATAAACTGTTCTAATAAAATCACATTTTCAATTTTATCAACAGAGCTTGCCTCAATTCCTTCCCACCAACATTTTAAAAACTGACGTTGTTTCATGGCTAGCTCCTCATAGCTCATATCAGGGCTTCTCCTGAGCTTATGGAATTTAACTCTGTATGATTCAGCAGTCAATTCAAACTTTTTTAACAGTGCAGCTTTTAGTTTGCTGTAATTATTACTGTCCTCATTGTCCATTTGACACAATGCATCCCAATCTTTCCTGGTAAGTAGCGGGGATAGCTGGAAGCTCCAGGACTATCTAGGAATTTTAGCCTGAATACAAACTTTTTCAAAAGAATTTAAAAAGGCATCCATGTCCTCCCCCTACTTAAGTTTGGCAATTAATTTGGAGTTCAATTTGTAACCCAGTCCTGCAGTTCCAGTTAAACCCAAGCTACTTAGCTGCTCTGGTGCCGCTGGTGAGATTCGTATCTTCTCCAGCTCATGTTGTCTCTGATGCTCCTTCTCCTCATGGTCTGCATCTCGGCATTCTCATTTTCCTCTCCTCTCCTCTGCAGCTTGCTGGCGCTCACGCTCCTTACGGTCTGCCTCCCTCTGTTCCCGCTCTGCCTCCAGTTCCATCCTGCGCAACTCAATTTGCAGCCTGAGTACCTCTGGATTCAGGATACTGGTGACCTTCCCCTGCTGCTGTGGCCCTTCACAGACAGTGGCACTGCTGTCCTCCTCATTGGCTCTGGATCCTTCACTGGCTGCTAGCCCTTCCACACTTGAGGTTTGGTCCTTTCCAGTCATGGTTGGTGACTCGCTGCTCTGGGTATCTGCTACCATCAGGGCATCTATGAGGCTCTGCTTGCTTGCTTTCACCTCGAACGGGACTCCTCTGTCCCTGCACAACTGCCTTAAGTAATCTACAGTGTGCCTGCTGTAGTTAGAAGTCATCTTTCCTGACTACTGCTACTCTGACTGCACTTTAGGAAAAAAAATAAAACTGGTGGAAACTTGACCGTACACCAAGTGTTATAGTTCTGTTTCCTTTTTAAAAAAAAATTCTGTCTTTTTCTTTCTTTGCAAAAGAGCTTACGGTCTCAGCTGACACAGAACAATAAAAGCTTGTGATACCAAAATTATGCCACTGCTGCCAACCAATCTGTCACAAACCCACTCAGCAAGTCAGGCCCTCTACTCCCAAAGTGCCAACTTCCGAGTGCAGTCTTGTGAACAATTTAACAGAACAAGGTAACCCTCTTGTCTGTTTTGTGAGTTCGGATCAACCTTTGGTCTCAAATCTTGAAGGGATTCAAACTGTGAACCTCTTGCTAGCATACCCAATGCACAGGCTCAGATATTTCTGTCTTCGGGGGTCCAGATATCTTTGCCTACGGGCACCTAACCAGGTATACAGAGATGAACCCTTAAAATTTTAATAAAGACCTCAGATTTAAAATGCTTCTCTTTCCAGTTTGGTATCACCATTCAAGCTTATACTCAGTGGCCCAGATATTTAAACAGTGCCCAAAAAGTATGCAATAGCAGGAGCAAGTGCAAGTCCATTGCGCCCATGCACAAGAGGTGCGATATTCAAAAAGTGAGCCGGCCAAACTGCACCTACAGCTGATGACTGAATATCACACCACCTGCACCATAGCGCAACTAGGGAGGGGAAGCTGAGCAGATCTGATGCGCCATAGTGCAACAAGGGATGTGCAGCTGAGCAGTCCAGAGGCGCCATAGCACAACCAGGGACACCCCCCAGCAGCAGGGCAATGTAACTGCACAACCAGGGAGGTAGGGGCCCACCACCCATGCCACAGATGGGCACAGGAACACACAGCAGAACAGACATCGTCCACCCCACACCCCATGCACTGCACAACTGGGGGAGGGCTGTAATAACCACCAGCCCATGGAGACCAGCAACCAACCCACAGCTGGGCCATGTTGCCCTATCACACCCCCCAGCAAGCTGTGACTGGCACACAAGGAGGGCTGACCACCCCGTGCCACACCATCCCCCAATGCAGAGCACACCCTGCACCATGACCCCTAGACACCCTGCCCAGGAACAGCGTCCACAACCGCAGGAAACCCTATGCATGCCACCACTCCCACTGTGACACTGCAACCCAGTGCACCACAGAACCATGCAAGGCAGCCCCACCATGAGCACCCATCGGTGGGTGGCAGCACACAGCAATGCAACAACAGCATACACAGTGCCACCAAGCACAGCCCCCCTGAGGTACTGCTGAGAGACCGACTATGCGTCAGCACATGAGGTACCCCTCATGGGACAGGGCATGCCCCGGACACCACCACCAGTGGTACAACACCCTGCACAGTCTCCCAATGACACACCCCGACCTAGCACTGGCCACAACAGCCAGCACAGACACCCACAGTGGTGCGTGGAAGCATGCACCCCACTGGATGCCACACAGTGCATGGACAGACACCCACCCATACCCAAGGGCACAAAAACACAGGGACGCAGTGGTGGGACAACCAAGCCCCCAGCATAGGCCCATGTAAACTGTGTGCACACAACCTGCAGTCCTCCATGGCACTGGAGTGCCAGCCACCCTGCGCAGGCACTGTGGACCTGTACGCCACCAGCATTTTTCTGGAACACAAGTCACAGACAGTGGTGCACATCCCCTGCAGCACACACAAGCCACAATATGGAGGTGGGTCAACAACTGTGGAGGCCACAGTGTCACCCGAGACAGACATGCACCACACCAGTGACAGTAGGCAACCCAGAATTGTGACGGGTACAGTGGCTGCCCTGCATGGACTACCACCACTGACATGTCTGCAGACCGTGCAGGTCACAGACATGCATGGGTGTCAGCTGCACAGGCCATGGACGGACTGATAGGGTTGTCATGGACACAGAGCATGCACCATGGACCACTGCACACAGTCATCCAGTGCACAGGGCACAACACACACACCACAGTCACTGACTGATAGCTACCCCACACCATAGTCACCTCCGCACGGACACACAGACATACCCATGACTCCACCACCCCTGACACCATGCACACCACTGCAGCTAAGCAACTATAGCCCACTGCAAATCAGAGACCACCACAGTATTCATATCAAAATAACTGTATTAAAACAACATCTAAAAGGTAACTATTTACAACAATATATACAAGGTGGGGGGCCACAAACAAAGTGGGGGTGGGTAAGGGACAGGGGTGGACAAATGGGACAGGAAAGGAGGGGTGTGAGGGTGGGTCCAGGGGGGTAGGGCATATCAGGGGCAGAGGGACTCTTAACAGGAGCGCCGCTCCCCGCTCTGGCTCCTTCCCTGTCTGTGCCTCCTCAGGACCCCGGTCTCATCTATCCCGCGAAGGATGTCTAGTGACACCCTTACCACCTGCAGGATCTCCCGCAGTGCCTCCTGGATGTCTTGGAGCTGGCATGTACCTAGGACAAGGGAGCACAGTCAATAGGTGTGAATGCACAGCCCCATAGAGCCCACCCACTGTGCATGGCATACGGCCATGGGACATACCTCTGTGATGGTGTGTGACCACCCGCATTGATCACGTCCACATAACCTGCCCACCCAGGTGCATACAGCCATGCGGAATGCTGCACACACCCACCGGCCAAGTCACTCACAGCACCACCGTGGCCATTTAGTGACATGGCTATGTGGTGCAAAGGCAGTGGCACAGCCATGTACCCGGTGCATGCATGGACCACCATCGACACACTCCCAGATGTGCATTGCCACTGGACAGTGCTGACTGTAACAAGTTGTGTGCATGGCAGTGGTGTCGATGGATGGTGGCCATGCCCCACTGCCCACCCTGTTACACAACATGCAACAGTAACCATGGAGGTATGGCACTCACAATCATTGGGCCGGTCCCTTGGGCACTGTGGACCCTCACCCCACCTGGTCTCCCTCTCCTCTTCATTGTGCCACAGCTCACGGGCCAGGCGCCATTCCTTTGGGCTAGTGGTGCAAACATGGAGAAAGGAACATCAGTACAATCCCATAGCAAAGCCCCCCTGCCCCCAGGTGTGTGCCCTCCCACCCAGCCAGACCCACCCACCCCACACCCTGATAACACCACCACAGCCAAACCCAGATGGTCCTTCCCCCATGTGCTGGACACATACAACTGTGATACCCATGTGGAAGATAAAAGTGTGTTGACATAACACCTACCTGACCATGGCACCATGCCCCTCCTGGCACATCCCTGCAGGTGGGCTAGCAGCTCCGGCTCCATCCGCCGCAGGTCCCCATACCTATGGCGGCACTGCTCTGCACTTCTCTCCCATCCAGTGGCCTCCTCCAATGCAGTGGCCACCTCCTCCCACACCTGGCTACTGGACCTATCCAGGGGTGCCTCCCCAAACAGTAGTCCATGGTGTGGCTCCACTATGGCCACTAGGTTGGCCAGTTCCAACTGCGTCCACTAAGCAGCCCTCCTGTGTGCCATTCTCTCTTCTTGGTCTGCAAATATGGCACTCTGCAGTGTGGCTACCCATGTGCAGATGCTGTGCGGTACAGCACTGCCATTCCTATCGCGCTGTCACCGAACAGCGTGATAGTGGTGCACCCATGTCTGACGCATGGCACCTAGGGGGCAAAGGTCGGGCACAGGGTCAAGGGTCTCTGGCACACAGACACGCACAGTGCCATTGGAACCCATTGCGTGTAGTGTGATTGGCTGCCTGTGTGCCACCGCTAGTAGCAGCCTACTGCGCTATTGCCCCAGTGCGCCTATAATTGCCCAGTGCCACAGCGCCATGTAGGTGAACATTGCTATAGCACCACTGGCACAATGGTGACCATGCCCTGCATTGCTTCCCATGCACAGCACATCAGCAGCATGGCAGATGCCTGCATCAGCAACCCGGGCATGCGCAGTGAGGTGTGTACTATGCATGTCACACAACTGCGCCATTGGTTCAGCACGTTCAACACAATTGCACAAAGTGCAACAGTGCGATATTCAGTCGTCATATGCAAAACAGCTAATCAGCCATGCAATGGTGCAGCACTGCAATTTGCATCCAATTAAAGTTGTGCCTCACCTCATTTGTATGGGTTGCGCTATAAAAGTGCAACATTGGGCTGCAGTGGCCATAGTCAGTTACTGCAGTCTATTGGTGAGTTGCATGCTGTTTGGGAGTGTGGACTGTGGATTTAGGGACATGCATGGGACTGCACAGTCACAGGTAACAACTGCCATTCTTACAGGGTAAATAATGACCGAGCAAGTTGTGGGAGAGGGGGAACACAGTGGTGGGAAGAGGAGGCCTAATTTTACCAAGGCCGAGACCCAAGCCCTGTTTGAGGCCTACCTGGATCAGAAGCCACTTCTCAGCGGACGTCAGGGAACACCTCAAGCCCGTGCTGCTGCATGGGAGGAAGTGGCACGTGCTGTGAACCTGCATAGCAGCCACCAGCACTCCCTGTAGGAGTGCAAGAAGAAGATGGGCACAGATAGGAAGAGGATAAAGGAGAAGGTGGCTGCCATCAGGGCAGCATGAGCTGTGACAGGTGGGGGACAGCCGGAGGTGGTACACCTGACCCCACAGGAGGAGAGGATTGGTGGAAGCATGCAGTGTAGTGCCATTGAGGGTGTTCTGGGTGGTGGCTTCCAGATGGGTGGTGGCCCATCACTGCATGGTAAGTCATAGTCTGTCTATGGGGGAACAGGGTAGGTCACATGCAGTAACGCGACTTTGTTTTCCCTTACAGATCCTGAGCATCTGCATGGGTCAGCGGTGGTGGGTCTGTCCACTGAGGACAGTCAGCTGGAGATGGAGGAGGGCTCATCATCCTCCACAGGTATACATGGCTCAGTGCGACAGTGGGCCTGCCTGGCTGTCCACATTGATGTTGTTGTAACAGGTGCGGAAGTAGCCCTGCCCATGTTCCAACATGACAGTGTCCATGGATACCAGCATGCTGTGGCACAGGCCGGTGCCAAGTCTATCACCGATGATGATGTCGGCAACAGCATGGGCAGTGACATGTGTGTGCCACAGGATGGCCACACATCAGGTAGCCATGGCTGTGGGTGGTGCTGCCGTGGAGGCCTGTGTGTCAGCACAGTCCCAGCCTGTGCCTGTCAGCGCCAGTGGGGCAGCACTGGTGTTTGTTCAGGACAGTGGGACTGTTGTGGCCACTGCGGCAGCACCACTGAGCCCTGGGGAGTGGCAGCTGGAGGGGCAGCATCAGCTGTTGGACAATGGTCTTGGGGGTACAGGGTCCAGCGGTGGCATCTGTGCATTGCCTGTGGACATGCCAAGACCTGGTCCTGGTGCGCAGCACCCATCCTCAAGGGGTGCTGAGCATCAGGGCTGTGCACACCCTGAGGGACAGGATGCCAAGAAGGCAGATGACCTCTTGGATGAGCACACCTGCCTACTGCAAGCATCAATCCTGCAGCAGATGCGGCTTGGCGTCGGTGGATGCACTCGTGCAGTGGCTCTGGAGCAGACAGAGGCGTCAAGCAGACACCGCCTGATCCTGGCAGGGATGGACCAGTTGTGGGAGGATGTGACCGCTGCCATTGACAGGCATGCACAGGCATTCACTGCTGTCATGGCCACAATGGGCACACAGTCATGTGCCCATGCATCATGGACACCACACAGTGCACTGTCCATCCCCCGTTCCCGGCGTTGTGCAACACCTTCCCTGTCGACACTGGGTTCAGCTGTGGGCATCCCAAGCACACCTGGTGCAGGCATGTTCGGAGTGCTGTAGACCCCTGTGCAAGCATGGTCACGTTCACGCAGTGGAACCCTTGGGGGACCATCGGTGCCACCCCATGAGGCCAGTGGTTGGCCTGTCAGTGCTGGCGGGTCTCGGTGGGGCTGAACATGCATCCGTGGTGGCTGGGGCACTGTGTCGCGTGACTGACCTGTCTCCCAACACGGCTACTGTCTGGTGCTGCCCTGTGTGCATTGTGTCTTTCAGTGGGCAGTGCATGGGTGGGTACCCAGCCCTGCACGTGGACACACAGTCCATCTGCACACCCTCCCGGCTGCTGTCCACAGTTGCATGTGCATGATGATGCCTGCATTGCACTGTACACCAATGTGCAATGGTGCTCAGCATCTGACACACGCACAATGACAGGCAGTGGGTGTGGTGGTCTGTGGACATGTGTGTGGCTAGGGGTGGCGTTCTGGGTCGGTGTGCCTCCTACCCTTTGTGCAAGTTTGGTGCGTTGTGTGTGTGTGTGTGTGTGCGTGTGTGTGTGTCCATCCACATGGCATGTTAGGCCTCACCCATCCCCGGTTGTGTGTGTGGTTCCATGCCCGGCCACTTCCCTTGATGGCATGCACCCCTGGTGTGTGTCCATGTGTGGTTGTGGGTTGTGCCTTAGCCACTGGTGTTGCACATGGCCCCATGACTTACCTGGGTTGGCTGAAGTGCTCCTTTGTGATGGTGTCCCAGTGCAGCTGTGCCAGCCAGAGCAGTCAGGGGTCCTGTCACCCAAGGGGGGCTGCCCATCACCATCATCACCGGTGTCCTCATCATTCCCATCGCTGTCCCCCTCTTCAACCTGTACGGCTATCCTACATTCTTTGGCCATGTCGTGCAGGATGCAACAGGCCAGGAATAGCCCACAGGCCTTTGAGGGGCTGTACTGTAGGGCACCGCCGGAGGTGTCCAGGCAACAGAAACATGCCTTCTGCATCCTGAACACCCGCTCGATGACATTACATGTGGTGGCGTGTGCCTCACTGTAGCATTGCTGTGATGGGGTCGTGGGCCGCCGGTATGGTGTGAGCAGCCAGGGATGGAGTGGGTATCCACTGTCACCTGTGTGTAGAGGGTGGAGGTTAGTTTGGTGATCAGCATCAGCATCAGCCTGCCCTGGGCCATGTAGGCCACTACCCATGTCACCTCTGACCATGTCCCCCCAGGCCCTATGATTGTCCATGTGGTTTGCATACTCTCCCACTAGGTGTCCAGTGAGGATATCCCCACTCTTGAATCTGTGGCACAGTGCCAACTGGTGCCAGATGAAGGCATCGTGTGCTCACCCAGGGTGAGTGGCACAGACATTGATTATGCCCCCCCTGGCATTGCACACCACCTGGCAGTTGATGCTGGCCTAGCCCTTGCGATTGATGTATGTGGCGCCCTTGGGGCCAGGTGGTTTGTGGATGGCCATATGGGTGCAGTCTATTGCCCCAGCACACCAGGCATACGTGCTACCCTGTGTAACTCCTGTATGTTTGCTGTGTGCTCCGCCAGTGTGCTGGGGAAATGGATGTACTCCACAGCATGTGGCAGCAGTGCACTGAGGAATTGTGTGAGGTGGCATGATGTGGCCAACTGGGTTATGCCTGTGGTGTCCCCAGTTGGTCTCTGGAAGGTACCCATAGAGAGCAAGCACATGCAAGCTGTCACTTTGGTCTCCACTGACAGGGTATGGCTCCATCGTGTGGGTGCCTGCATCACATCACTGCACAGCTCACAGAGCCACCTCAGAATTGCCAGATTCAGGTGGCACCAGCCCACAATCTTGGTATCACTGCACAGCTCGAAGCTGGTGTGGGCTTGGTATTGCCTGTTGGGGGCATACCACCAATGGGCCCTTCCACGGCCATGCCCCCTGCTGCCTGCCTTCTCAACCCCCTCATAATGACCTCCATCTGGAAGGTGAAACTGGCCATGTCCCTGGCTTGTGTTCACCCCCCTGGCAGCTGTTACTGTATTCCCCCTGTTGTCCTCACTGCTACTTCCCCTGCACCAGGAACACCTGCCTGTGCTTGCCTCACTGCTGTGTGGTGTACCTCCCCCTTGTGCAATGTCTCCCCACACCTTCCCCTATGGCTATTGCTTCCAGGTGCCCTTTCCTGCCTGGCCCTGTGTGTCTCTGCTGCCCAGTGTGTCCTGCTGTGTGTTGCTCTCATATTTGGCTTCCCTGTAGCGTTCTTGCACCTCTCCCTTTCTCCCTTTCTCCCTTTTATTTTGGCTCATTTCCAGTATGCCGCAACTTCCGCTTGCTCCCCTATTGCGCATGGCGCAAGTTGTTGAATATAGCACTGCGCCATTTATGCATGGTTCCTCCCCCTTCAGTTGTGCATGCCTTCATTATCATTGCACTGTTGCTCAGCGTGATTTGGGTGGTGCAACTGCCTCCTGCTGAATTTCGCAGAATGGCGCATTTTCACAGGCGCAACCCTATTGCTCATGGCTCAACTCTTTTGAATATCTGGGCCAGTGTCTGCTATAACCATAAATACTTTTCTTACAAATAAAAAGAAGTCAAAGACAGACCAAGTATGTTCTAAAAAGAATTTTACTAAAATAGTTAAAAATATGTAAAACACAAAATACAGAACTCTTATATCACAAGACATACAAATCTTTTAAAAGAAACAAGGTTTAAACAGTGCAAATTCCTACGTTATAGTACTTAGATTTGACTCTGTCTCTAAATATCTGCTACAAGTGCTCCAAAGAGCTTTCCTTGTCAGAGTCTAGATCAAAAAATGTGTCTCTGTGTAGTAAAACAGAATATTCCTTAAGTATACTGTATTGGCCAACCCCTTTTGCGTGAGGTCAGCTAGCTCCTCCTCTGTCAGATTATATATGTAAAAAATATGTATCTTATACAAAAAAAAAGATGCCTTTTCACATTATTAATTTTGCAATCCTCAGCATGACTCATGTTTCAAATGACATCTCTTTCATCCACGCTGCATCGTCCCTCACACAGGCTTCACAGGAGCATTTACCACCTTGCACCTCTGTGTAACAACCTAGGTTCCTCTCCAATGTCATAATATGGATATGATGATATAGTAACTATGGCTGTAATAAACTCATACAAGCAGGATCCTTGATTAAAGCCTTCCATGTAACACATTGTCTCTAAAACCTGAGTGTGTGTGATACACATGCTGTTTTCAGCATTTTCTCATGGCTTTCATCTTTCAGCTGAAACCTGGGGGGTGATGAGCGAGGTCATTCTGATAGCATCAGATTTTCAGCAGTGACAGTCAGTAATACATTTTATATATTAAAAAAATGATACAGCACTCAGAACTGGCTGTCTACATCACACCCAGTACAAAAGGGCAGCCTGCAGCACCGGCAGAAACGGAACGAGCGAGTGAGACGGTGGAGTGAGTGAGGCCAATGGAGCTCTGTCAGGACTGCTGCAGATTTCTTTATGGGCAGAAAAATGTGCCAACAGAGGCAGGAGACCACTACAAAATGGCAGCTTGCAGCTCCAGGAGAAACAGAATGAGTGAGTGAGACAGGCAGAGAGAGCGACCTCACCAGAGCTCTGTCAGGACAGCTGCAAATTTCTTTGTGGGCAGAAAAAGGTGCCAACACAGGCAGAAGTCCAGTACAAAAGCATAGCCTGTAGAACCGGGAGAAACATAATGATCAAGTGAGAGAGGGGGAGTAAGCGAGCTCAACGGAGCTTGATCGTGACTGCAGTGAATTTCTTTGTGGGCAGAAAAAGGTGGCAACACAGGCAGGGGCCCAGTTCAAAAGGTTAGCCTGCAGCGCCAGCAGATACGGAATGAGCGAGTGAGAGATGGGGAGTGAGCTACCTCAACGGACCTGTGTCAGGACTGCTGCAGATTTCTTTGTGGGCAGAAAAAGCCGCCAACAGAGGCAAGAGTCCAGTACAAAAGGGCAGCCTGCGGCACCAGCAGAAACAGAAGGAGCAACTGAGAGAGGGGGAGTGACCCACCTTAATGGAGCTCTGTTGGGACAGCTGCAGATTTCTTTGTGGCAGCAAAATGTGCCAATGCAGGCAGAGACCCAGTACAAAAGAGCAGCCTGCAGCACCAGGAGAAACAGAATGAGCGAGTATGATAGGCAGAGAGAGCGACCTCAATGGAGCTCCGTCAGGGCAGCTGCAGACTTGTTTGTGGGTAGAAAAAGGTGCTAAGGCAGGCAGAAGTCCAGTACTAAAGGGCAGCCAGCAGTGCTGGGAGAAACACAATGAGCGAGTGACAGAAGGGGAGGGAGAGAGCTCAACAGACCTCTATCGTGACAGCTGTGCATTGCCTTGTGGGCAGAAAAAGGTGGCAATGCAGGCAGGAGCAGAGTACAAAAGGCCAGCCTGCAGCGCCAGCAACAATGGAGCGAGTGAGAGAGGGGGAGTGAGCTAGCTCAATGGACCTGTGTCAGGACTGCTGCAGATTTCTTTGTGGACAAAAGAAGCCGCCAACAGAGGTGGGAGCCCCGTACAAAAGGGCAGCCTGCAGCGCCAGCTGAAACAGAATGAGCGAGTGAGAGAGGGGGAGTGACCCACCTCAACTGAGCTCTGTCAGGACAGCTGCATATTTCTTTGTGGGCAGCAAAACATGCCAATGCAAGCAGGAGCCCAGTACAAAAGAGTAGTCTGCAGCACAGGGAGAAACAGATCGAGCGAGTGACACAGGGGCAGTGAGCGAGCTCAACAGACCAACGTAATCAACATTCGGTATTGACAAATGCTTGTTTAATGTGTGATACTGCTGCCAGTCCAGTATCAGACCTGAGCATCTGAGCATTTGTACTTACCCAGTGCTAAGTCCCTTTGTTTCATCATGTGTCACAGGGCATGAATAAGCCACTTAGAGCAAAGTTCCTTAACATGCCTCTGTACCAGGGGATCTGGCTGGCAATGAAGGCAGAGCTTTCAACAAAAATGAATTATGTAGTTTTAGAGAAGTATCACTAACATTGCCAACTATGTTTATATTTCTACTGTCTTTTGAAAGGAAACTAGACATAACAATAAATAAAATATAGAGACTGATACAGAGGTTAGCTAGAATAAAGAGGACATGTAGTCCATTGAAACTATTCAGAAGTACTTAGAAACAAGAAATGTTACGGCCATAACTTTCATTCATCCAAGGCTATTTATATCTCAAGCTCTTGCTACAACTAATACATACTACTCTTTCAAAATGCAGTGAATGCATGAGCCTCTGGAAAAAAATGAAAATATGAAAGCCTACAACTTTTTAGTTTACCTTATGAGTTGTAATCTGAATTTGACTTTCTGTGAAATCTGTTAAAATAGGTCTTGCAAGTTTCATTATCTTACCTAAGGACATCAATCATTCCCTACAAACGCCTTCCAACTGTCAGTTAAGAGTTACCTGTAAGATATTCTATTTCAATATAAACCCTTGAAAATAAATTGAGACCAGCCTGCAAAGTAAAATATACAACACACCAAAATCTTGAAACTGATATGGCTGGCAAACTATATGCAAAATATAATGGGCAAAAAATGGGCTCTCAAATACTACAGTGCAATCTTGAGTATACCTTATTTGTCCATTATGGGTGAGTGACTGGGGTAGCTAAAGAGCTTTGTTTTTATGATATTCACTGTACAGTACAGTACAGTTTTGTTACTTAGACGCTGACCCTGCTGCATGAATGCTACTCGTACCTGCACCTGCTGCACACACTGTCATCCACACCTGCTGTATGCACTTCCACCCATTCCTGCTGCATTCTCTCCCATCTACCACAATCACATTATTTAAAATTGGAAAAAGGCCAACACTTCAATCTAAATAAATGTTTTAAAACATTACAGTGCAGTAGCTGCTCCTTTTGTAATGCAGCACTGCAGTCACTCCAGTTCGCTACAATCACTATCTTATTTTCACAAATCATTCCATCTGCATTCCTGTCTTTCTGCATTTTGCCATCTGCTCAAATACAAATTCAATATGCTGGTCTTATTTCTAGTGTGAAATGCATTGATCAATTCCTTGACTGGCTATTTTCCTTATCATCCCTTATTGTCTGGCTGTTAGAGTCATCCTCTGCTTTCATAACTAGAGATGCAGTGAAGCTTTAATTTGCTGTCAAAGGTGGTGCAAAGTTGAGAATGTTGTGCTTTGTGAAGCTTGAAGTTCCTGCCTTTACACTGATGAGCTGCAACAACATTGCTGACCCATTTTTCAATTAAAACTCTCCTCCACTGTGCCATAAGTTCCCATCCCCCACCTCCCAGATAGTTTTTATAATGAATCCCTCTCCCCATTCCCTGCTATCCCCCTCACCCCTCTTATCCCCCTCTACCCTAGCACATTTATATACATGTATATGTAGTTCATTGATTTCCCACCCCCACCCGCACATTAAAAGACACCCCTGCCTCAGCACACCCACCCAGACCCCATGCCTCCCTCACCCAACCACCCTCTGTCCTCCACCACAATCTTCCCTACCGGCTCAGTACTTGAAGTTTCAGCTGAGCTAACCAGATTTTTCTATATGCAAAGACATCACCATTCATTCATGCCATTACTGTTACAGACACTGAACAGAGCAGATGCACTGCACTGGGGTAGGGGTACACTCTTTCTCTTACAGAGCAATATATGTGGATTATTAAGGGTACAGGGGGAAGAGGACTGTAGTGGCCAGAGGAATGGTAAGTGAAGGGAGGCATGTTAAACATCATGGTCTAGTCGGGTGGGCGGAGGCAGAGCAAGTGTATTTTGGTGGATGGGGGGAAGGGAAATCAGTTAACTACAGTATATATAAATTCACAAGAACAGAGGAGGGAAGAGGGTGCTAGTGGGAGCATGGAAGGAGAGTCATTATAAAACTAGCTGGCAGGTGGGAGGGTGTATTGGTAAATGTCAGGCTCCAACATGTAGTCTGCCCCTTCCTCCTTCATTTTGCCTCAGTGTTTTCAGTATTTAAATGATCTTTGGAGGGGACAGCCTGCAGTGTCCCCTGAGAGTCACTTATGATACTTATCCTAACTGAGCAGCTTCTACCATACCTAGTTTAACTTAGCTCTAATGGATTGCGCAAACCATCCTCCCAACACCCTTCTACGCTCCTCTTTGGGATGAAGGCCCTCTCTTTTAAACAGCCTTCACCCCCCCTCAAGTCGAACCTAAGTTCTTGTAAAAATAAAATCTCTCATCCATGCAGTAACCCCTTAGCCATACGTTGTTTGCTTTTAGTACAAGATATGGTTTATTCTGTGTATGGTAGGGGTGTCATCTTCTATATTTTTAATCATTAAGAAGTAGACTCTGCCAAATTGTTGTGCTACTCTACCTACAGTGGTGTTGAGTGTCTGGTTCTATAATGACTTAAGATATCCTGAAACTCATATCATGATGTCCTCAGTCACAATTAGATATAATGCTAGTGTTGCTGTATTTAAATGCTGTAAATGTACATCACTATCTGCATAGTTGTTAAAGAGTCAGCAGGTGGTACTTTCAGAAACAAATCTGCACATATGTGTGCCTCCACAAGCCCTTAGCCTGCAGACTCTAGTGATCAGCCAGCAAATTGCAATAGGAAAGTCAAGTGCACGGAGATGGCCTTGACTGCTCTTGACATTTCTTAACTTGAGATACTGATTGAAATGACTAGACATTAGGGAAACTGACACTTGGAACCACTACAGTATATTAGAAACATAGATTTGTCTGCAAAACAGACCATTTGGCCCAGCCAGTCTGCCCAAATGTTTTCTGTCTATTCTGTTTCCACAGACCCTTTTTTGTTTGTTTGTTTTACCAGGTGAAACACACTAAGCTGAAGGCTTGTTTACAGGTGCAACCTGGGAGTACAGGGAAGTTAAGTGATTTGCTCAGGGTCATACAGTATGTAAGTGGGGGCTGTGGATTCAAACCCAGATCTCCAGATTTGCAGATCAGAGCCTTAAACCACTGCGCTATACTGCCTCTCCAATCCTATCTGTTCTCTGCTGCCCTTCCCCCTGCCTATTTACCAGTATTTCCATATGCTTATCTGATATATGGTTGAAGTTCTCACAGTTTTTGCACCCATTACCTCTGCTGACAGTTTTCTAGACATCTGTCACTTGGTCATTGTAGTAGAAATTCCTCATATCCATCTTAAACTTTACCCTTCCCAGCTTCATTGCATGCCCTGTTGTCCTGGTGCACTTTTCCATTTGAAATAGACCTCCCCCGTACCCTCTTCAGCCCTGAGAGGTATGTGTTGGTCAATATCATGTCCCCTCTAACCTTATTCTTCTCCAGGGAGTACATGCTGAGATCCCTCAGTCTCTCCCCATAGGGCTCCTAGTGCAACCCCTGCACCACTTTATTTGCCCCCTCTGGACCTCCTCAGGCCTGTGCATGTCCTTTCTGAGATGTGGATTGCAGAACTGGACACAGTTCTCCAGGTGGGGTCTCACCAGCACATGATACAGCTGTAACATCACCTCTCTCCTCCTGCTAGTTATGCCTCTCCTTATGCACCCCAACATCCCACTGGACCTGGGCCATGCCTACTGCCTTATCATACTGTCACACTGCTTTGAGGTCATCAGAAATTATAGCTCTGAAGTCTCTTTTCTTCTTAGTGACTGTCAGTCCCCCAACTCCATTTTATACTCAGCTCCTGAATTTCTATGCCCTAGATGCATGATTTTGTACTTTTTAGCATTGAACTGCAACTACCATATCCTCAACCACTCCTTAAGCTTTCTAAGGTCCCTACCTATTATCTCCTCCTCCTGTTGAGTATCCATCCTATTACAGATGTTGGCATAATCTGCAAAAAGGCAAACCTCTTCCAGCCCTTCTGCAATGTCATTTATGAAAACATTGACAGGACAGTTTCCAGTATTGAGCCCTGAACACCACTGTTAGCTCTTCCTTCATTAGAGTGAGAGCCATGTACCACCACCCTCTGTAACCTAATAACCAGTCATTTTTACCCAGTTTCCATGTTTGGATCCCACCCCTTGACTGTCCAATTTCTGTATCAGCCTGTGTGGCACTGTGCTGAAGGCCTTGCTAATGTCCAACTAGGCTATTTCCACTGTCCTTCCTTGATCTATTTCTCTGGTCACCCAGTTGAAGATATTGGTCAGATTCATTTGGCATGATCTCCATGATGCCTTTCATCTTATTACAGGATGGAGTCAAGATGTTTCACTTGCCTTTCTGTTAACAGGGCTTTAATTAATTTTCCCATCACTGATGTGAGACTGACTGTTGTATAGTTGCTAGCCTACTCCCTGCTGCAACTCTTATGGAGTGGGACTATGCCTGCTCTCCTCCATTCCTCAGGAGCCATTCCTGTTTCCAGTGAGTTGTTGAAAAAGCTGTTAGTGGTACAGCATGTATTAGGATAATCCCACTTAGAAACAATGGAGTTTCATAGAAGCACCTTATTTTAGCTTCACCCTTGACACAGGTGCCTCTGCAGCTGTAAGCAGCTGGGTGGGCCTCTTCTGTCCACCGGCTGCCTTTCTCGCTGTACTGCCCTCCGATCACCAGACCGAAGCTTCACATTTGACACAGGTGCCTCTGCTGCTGTAAGCAGCCAGGCAGGCCTCTTCTATCTTCCGGCTGCCTCCCTCACTGTACTGCCCTCCGATCACCAGACCGAACCTTCACCCTTGACACGGGTGCCTCTGCTACTGTAAGCAGCCAGGCAGGCCTCTTCTGTTCGTCAGCTGCCTTCCTTACTGTACTGCCCTCTGATCACCACACTGAAGGTACGCTGCTGAAACTTGACTGGCCAGAACCATCGTCTCTGCCTGCAGACAGGCTGCTGCAGTTCTTTAATTTCTTTGCTACTCTGTCTCCTTCTGGACTTTAAGCTAATATTACTGGTTAAGCCTCTCCAGCTTGTTCTGTGAATCCTAATCTGTACATGAATCTAAGCCTGTTTACAGCAATTTTGTACTGCAAGGGTAGTTTGAAGTGCAAGTTCTTTTAGGCTGCAAGTTTGTAGATTTAAAAGTATTACAACTCTCTTTGTTTTAAGGTCCAGTGCTAATCTACCCTGGAGCAGAAATTAACTTTAAAGTGTTACAGTTTTTTCTGTTTAGACTAGATTTCATTTGGGTCACAGCTGTAAGCTTTGCCCTGCAAATAATCCAATTTCTGCTTCACTTTCTCTCCTACAGTCTCCTCCTTGCTTGATTTTTTACACACACACCCCTCCCCCACCTCCAGCCTTTATTAAATACTCTCCTTCCCCCTTGGCACCACCCCATGCATCTTCTTACTTCTTTCTCACTAACATTGCAACTACACTTAAAAATACAGAGTGCAACTATTAGGACTAACACTTGTCCTGTCCTTCCATTAAAGACATCTTCCTTTTTTGGTCACCACCAAGCTGAGTTGGTGTAGATTATAAGCTGCCTCCCCTCTTAAAGAGATACTCTTCCCATTGTACTTGACTGGCACCGCATGCCTGTCCTCCCTGCCAACTGCTTCACCTCTAATCTAATGACTCGGTTGACAACTATTCTTGTCCTCAGCTGCTTCCTACTCCTCCCTTATGACCTCATTGTTAAACGTATGGAGAATACAGTCCTGCAAGACATGCCCAAGTACCAAGAGCTACACGGTACTGTGTTAGCTCACTATCTGTCCTACTTCAAAGGTACTGACCTCCACGCACTCACTGTATCTCACCTCCAGCCCAGATCTTCCATCCACACCCACTTATCATTCCTCCTCCCAGTTAGAGTGGCGATCTATGCCCTGCCCCTCTCTCGTTGTTTTGCTACCCCAGCAATGCAAACCACAAAACCTTGCACGTTAAGCATCAGAATAAACTTGCATTAAACATGATTATAAACTGCCTTAGGAAACTATTAGTTCTTATTCTACTCTGCTCAGGGAAGGTGGAATTAAACCCCAGCCCACCTCTTTTTATAGATGCACCCTTGGACCTCCCTCTGCTAAAAGGTCTCTGCTTTCTACATATGAATATCCGTAACTTGCCTAAAAAATTTGACATGGTCCACGCCTGGGTACTACATACAGCTCCAGATATTGCTATGTTTTCAGAAACATGGCTCATGAACAATACTCCCGACAAAACTGTTAATAGCCACAGTCATAATTTACTCAGGTGTGACAGGCAAACAAGGGGTGGTGGAGTTGCCATCTATACCAAAACCAATCTCTCTGTCTCTGATATTGTTTGCACCTCTACACTGAAGGAATTTGACTGCTTAGCTGTGACATTGACCTTAACTTCTGGAGTGGCCCTCTTAATATCTGCTTGTTATAGGCCCCCTTCTGCAGGGTTTGGTATACAGGGTCACCTTCACTCCCTGTTAGAAAAAACAAACTCAGAATGCATAATAATGTGGGACTTTAATCTCAATTGGAATGAAGCCTGCTCCAACAAAATTAAGGAGTTCAGCGATGAACATGGCCTAACCTTGATTGCCCCAGAAAATACCCATCCTAACAAGAAATCCCCTGACAGCAGCTCATTACTGGATCTTATGCTGGTTAATAAGCCACACAATATCTCTCACACAAGGGTTTTCCACAGTGACCTGAGTGACTGTATTAGAAGTTCCTCTTACTGGCCTCCTACCTCCACTTTTAAGCTAAAATGAAGTCTAAAACACTTCTGCCAACTTGCCTTCCTAGCAGACCTAGGGAATATTAACTGACAGGATTCTTACCTGGCACCCTCTGTCTCAGAAGCCTATAATATTTTCCAAAACCTGGTACTGAAGGTGATTGATAAACATGCACCGCTTAGAAAAATCAAATCTAGGATAAGGTCACCCGACTGGTTTACACCCGCCCTAAAGAAAGCTCTGAGGGACAGGGATGTACTGTGGAAAAGGGCACAGAAAACAAAATTGGATTCTGACTGGCTGGCCTTTCAGGTTGCCAAGAATGCCTTCACCAAACTTGTTAGAACTGAAAAATCACATTATTTCCAGTCCGCTCTCGAAGAAAAAAAAATAGTTCCAATAAATTCTGGAAAGTTCTTAGAGAGTTAGTAGGTCACTCGTCAGTCTCAACTTTGCCTGCCAAGATTGTGGTAGGAGATGTTTCCTACATGGACAGGGTGGACATCCTAGAAAAACTAAATAGCCGCTTTGCCACCGCAGGCCTTGCATTTGATGCCTCACCCACCAGTGAAGTGAGTGTCTACAGTGATGACAATGATGGCCCTAGCCCTGCCACCACAGCCATCTCAGAGTGCTCCTCCTTTAGCTTTTATCCAGTAACATTTAAACAGGTGGAGGACCTCCTGCTAGCCTTGGACACTAAAAGTGTGCCATTGCTGACCTCCTAGAACCGTTCTTCTTGAAACTTGGCTGCTATCACCTGACAGCTCCAATCGTTCACCTTTTTAATAGTTCCTTGGCTCATGGTGAGCTGCCACCACTTTAGAAAATAGCACACATTATTCCTCTTTTTAAATCTGGTGACCCAACTGACCTGAACAACTACTGCACGATTTCCCTTCTCCCAGTCCTATCAAAGACCCTGGAAAAAATTGTAATCTCTCAGCTCAGAGAGTTCCTTGACACCGAAAACATCCTAAACCCTGTCCAATCAGGTTTTAGGCCCAAGCACAGTACTGTATCAGCCCTTGCCAAAGTGTCCAACCAATGACAAACCACCCTGGATAATAAGCAATATGCCTATGTCCTCTTTCTAGATCTTAGCAAGACCTTCGATACAGAGGATCATCATATTCTACTTAATGTCTTGAGCAGCATCGGGGTAAACAACATTGTCTTAAAGTGGTTTGTTTGTTACCTGACCAACCAAATGCAACAAATCAAAAATCAAGGGGAAATGTCTCAGTTAAAGTGCCTGCCGTGTGGTGTGCCACAAGGCTCCATCTTGGGCCCTATTCTCTTTGCTATTTATATAAACCAGATAGACTCCTGTATACACACAAGTAATGTTCACCTATTCGCTGATGATACTGTGCTCTATACTACTAACACCTCCCTAGACATAGCCCACAAGGAGTTTCAGTTAGACTTTGACATCCTTCAACATGACTTAATAAGGCTCAAGCTTCTACTTAATGCCAAAAAGACCAAAGTTATGATTATCTCCCCTTTTGCTACTCACTACACAGGACCATCTTCGAGCCTCCAGATTTATACCTTGCTTGGCATAGCCTTGGAACTAGTAGAAAAATTAAAGCACCTGGGTGCTTGGCTGGATAACGGGCTCAACTTCTTGGCTCACCTTAATGAACTTTCTAAAAAGATAAGACAACATCTAGGTATATTTTATCAGATAAGACACCTCCTTACTCTTGAAGCAAGGAAACAGCTTGTCCAAACAACTTTTCTACCGCTGCTTAATTATGCTGACTTTCTCTAAAGTCACTGTCCTATTCAGGCGCTATGTAAACTTGAGACCCTCTATCATCATGAGCTGAGATTTATCCTAAACATGCCATTATGCACCCACCACTGCCTGCTCTATCAGGTGCTAGACTGGCCCTCCCTCACTCTGAGAAGGCAAAAAAATGCCCTCATGTGGACATACTGGGCTCTAACTGATAAACTACTGACTTATATTTCTACACTGTTTCAGTGTACTGAGGGAACGTATGGTCTAAGGAGTTTGTCTCTTGTCTCTCTGAAAGTACCCAGAATAAGGACATGACATGGCTTAGTGGCTATCATCTTTTCTCTGTGCACCCTTTGGAATGTCATGCAAAAAACTCTCAGGCTATTCTCCCTCCCGGGGCTTCAGTCTTTCAGGAGGCTGCTTGCTCTCAAACTGAGAGCCCTATGTGTATGCCGCATATAACCACCTCCTCCATCTCCTGTGGCTCCCCAAACTCTTGGCACTTACATGTATTCCCCTAGCACTTCTTTTTTTCTTTCCACCTTGGGATTATTCTGCCAATTCCCACCTGTTTGTTTAACTACATCTATTTCCACCCCTCACTGACCCTTTCCTTTGTATTTCCCCCATCCATAAACTTTTGGTTGTTATTCCCTCCCTTACCCTACCTGGTATTCCTCATTTTATTGTAACGTTATGACCTTTGTCTGAATAATCCCACATCTTGAGGGAATCCTTTACATATTCAGTGAATAATCAACCCAGTTAGTGTTCACCATATGTACTCCCCAGCCCTGATCTTATTTGTTTTCTGTAACTGTCTTTTATTTGCTCATTGCATGTACACTGTTTATCTGGTAATTTAGCTGTAGTTGTAAATGTCCTACTTGTCCAGGACCACCTTGCCTGGTTAAATAAAGTTTGATTGATTGATTGGCTGATTGATTGATTTGGTGCAGTGGATTATCTACAGCAGTGCCAACCAGGATGCAACACAGTAATGTTGTAGTATATCACAAAATGCTGCAGTATACTGCTTGGAACAGCTAATTCAATGGTAATTAAGCACTTTTGTCATGCAGTTCAAGTTTATTTTACTGGGAAAACTCAGTTGTGTGAGCTCATTAACAATGAGGTCCCATGTGGACAGATGACATACAAGTACAATGCAGATATATAGTAACAACAGAAAGGAAAGCACATAAATGCTATTCAGTATTTTCAAGGTAAGTGCAATTGGTCTATTGATAGTACAAGATGTGGAGACAGTGCCACACAAGGTAACTCATACTAATGAAGCATATAAAAGCAGACATTGCCAAGCACAGAAACACAGTCGATAAGGCATAGAAAGAGAAGACATATTTAAGGTGTTAGAGGAAGAAATGAGGAGTTACAAGATAGGTTCAGAAGAGGGGTGAGCAGAGGAGCAAGGCTAAGGGGTTTAAACTGAATAGCAGCAGCAGACATCATGGGTAAATTTGTTGACAAGGCTTTTAAGAGCATTTAGGGGGACAAGGGTGGCTAGTTTGAGTGATGATTGCAACTTATTCCAAGCAAGGGGGATAGCATGGCTGATGGCAGCCATGCCACAGCTGGTGCAAAATTCAGGGACTTTGAGCGTAATGTAAATATTATTTCTATGAGTGTAGGAGCAGGAGAGGTGGCAAAACAGGCATGAGATACATGGTGGTAGTTTACAGAGCAAGGCTTTGTAAGCCCAGACATAAGTATTCAATAATCTTCTGGTTGAGAGGGAGGTCCAATCTTTTTAAGCATAGAGATCATAGTGATGAGTGCTGGCTGGGACATTAATAAAAAAGCATATGACTTGATGGTAAGGAATATCCAATTTACGCAGCGTAGTCGTCGAGCAGCAGCTATAAAGGATATCAGCATAGTCTATCAGAAGAAGAAAAGTGTATTGGATCAGCCTTAACCTGGATTCTTGGAAAATGAGGCTTTATTTCCATAAAGAAAACTGAGCTTCAGCTTTAGCTTCTTTGCAAGAGCTTAAATGTGGGAAGAGTAGGACAGATTTTGGTCCAGTAGGAAGCTAAGATATTTAAATGTGTCCACCCTCTCTAGGATGTCACCTAACAGTGTTATGATAGGCAATGAAGATGTAGAACTTTTGAATACAGTGGAATAATTATTGAATTGGAAGAACATAACCTTGGTTTAATTGGCATTTAATAATAGTTGAGAACCGAGGAGGTTTTGCTGTAATAGGTCGAATTTGGTTTGGTGTTCAAGGCAAACATCCACATCAGAATGTTTAGAAGTATAGAGAACAGTATCATCAGCAAAGAAGTAGAGCTTGGCATTTGATACATCATTGCTTAGGGTATTGGTGTCTAACAAGAAGAGGAGGGGGCCAAGTACTGAGCCTTGAGGTACTCCTCTAGAGAGCAGAAGAAGTGATGAAAATGTTCCATTGACCTTGATTTGCTGGAGACGGCTGAACAGATAGCTGGAGAACCAATTTCGAGTCGGTCCACTCATACCACGCTCCTTAATGTTGTCTAGCAGTATTGTATGATCTACTATATCACTTTGCTTAGTTTAAGGAATACTGCCCCTGTGATATATTTGCAGTCTAGGGCAAGACGTCAGTCATTCAACACTTTTGCAAGGGCAGTAATGGTGCTATGAAGAGGCCGGAAGCTGAACTGTAGTGGATTTATTAGAATTAATTTGTTTAGGTAGGCACTGATCTGATTGTCAATTAGTTTCTCTAGCAGCTTGGATAGAAGGGATATAGACCTGCAGTTATTGAGGTTCCCAGGATCCCCAGATTCAAAAAGTGATAATATGTTGGCTGTTTTCCAAACAGAGAGGACTTCACTATTTGAGATGGAAAAATTAAATAAATGCAATATTGGTGCTGTTAAAAATAGGGAGCCTACTATTAGGAATATAGTGTCCAAGCCATCTGTTCCTGCACTTTTTTCTAACATCAACATCTTTAAAGATAAATGGAGAAATGCAGATGGAGTTCTGGGGTTGGAGCTTAATATTTGGAAGTAATGAGTTATGTGCAGGCTGAAAATTAGCAGCTGGGGAGGAACTGAAGGCAACGTCTGCTGTAGAGAAATGAGTGTTAAATGTTTCTAATATTGTAAGGTTTATCAGTCTTAGCTAGTCCTTTTTGGAGGATGCATGGAGAGGATTGTCATCCCTCGGCTGATTTTATAATACCCCAGAATTTTGCTGGGTTTCCCTTGGTACTAAGATAGTAAATTGCTTTCAATTCTCTGATCAGTTTTGTGCATTGTTTTGTGATATATCACTTACTGCATGTTGCTGCATTGCATCATTGCTGGCTCTGATGCAATTCAAAGTTTTTTACAGTCTTTTGCTGTGCTTAGACTTACTTAATCACTTGTGTCTCGGGTATGTGGGTATAAAGATAACGCTGGACACACAGTAGCATAGCAAATTCCCAGAGTGTCTGGGTGCAAGGGTATGTTATAGGGCCCCCCTGGTTTTGAATAGACATCAAAATTATGATTTGGGCCCCTCAAACCTGATGGGCCTGGGTGCAACTGCACCCCCTGCACCCTTGCAGATACGCCCCTGTGGACACAGTAATAGGGCACAGCACACCTGCAGTGTGTTATATTTTATACAAAAGTAGAAATAAATAAGTATAAGTAAAACAGTTCAGCCAGAACAAGAAAATAAGCAATAGCTTAAGGCTGTTTCACCTTATATCAGGTATCTCAAAACAATTCATTAGCTTTCCTGCTGTTAGAGATAAATTCCTGTTCAGGCACAGGTCCTTCTCCTTACCTTTCTTCAGGTAAGTGAGACTGGCTATGAAGCTAATCTGACTCTTGGCATTTGAGGAGGGCTTATATAGCCCTCCCATTTATGGAAAAGTCCCTCCCATAACATCCAGTTAGTTCTAGAAGAATCCCTATATCAGAAAACGCCTCCTCTACTACATAATGAAGTTTTAATTATGGAAAGTCCATCTATAGGAAATCTCCTTTCCTGAGGTCTTGTTAATAGGTCAGCCCATTTTTTCTATACAGTATAAGCAAACAGTGCAAACATTTATTTAATTTATACATGTGCTGTATTGTTATAGTATATGGCCACTAGCACTTTAATTTATATCTCAGGGATCTATACATAATAGGGCTCCTTCAAAGACCTGCAGTATCTCTTCATTCTTTAATTTGTCCAATTTCTTTATTGAGTTTAGTTTATCTTGTAGCCCTCTCCTTATTCTGAGGGCTACACTCTGTAAAGCATTTCCATACATAGGAACATTCCTGTCCCTTTTATTTTCCAAGCGCTCACTTTTCAGAGCACACAGATTACTTGGAGAAGTCTGGCTCTCTAGCAGCCTGGACTGGCTGCACATATGACATGGACTCCTCCATGGCTAGCTGGCACAATTCTGCAGCATATTTTATATGAAGCCAGCAGCAGACAGTCCTAATAATACAGGGGCATCAATAATTATTTACACAGATACCAAGCAGCAGCAAAAGTAAAAGTTAAAATTTGCTGCTTGGTTCAAACAGTTCCTGGTGTGATGCAGGATTTCTTTGGCATGACATTCTACATAACAACAGAGCAGCAGCAAAATAATTTAAACAAAGGAGACATAATGCCTTTCCATTGTACTTGTATTTCACCAATCAGAGTGGACGTTATTTTGTATTTAACTACCATTTTAAACATTTCTAAACATTCCTGCATTATATACATAAAAATGGCATAAGCATTAATTTAATTAAGCACTGCAGCACTCATAATATGGCACAAAATGCACCCTATTTCAAAAAATGCACTTTAATCAACCAGCACCTTATATATCTTAAGACACTTTATATATTTTGGCATTTAATGCCATAAATACACTTTATTTCATTCCTGCCAGCTGGTCTTAGGCTAGTGCATTATTTTGGGGAGTTCTTGGTGACGGAGGGAAATATGAAAATTAGAAAACAAGGCAGGAGGAAAAAAGATTTACTGAGAGATAGAAAAGACTGACTTAGGTGGCCATCCTATGTCAAGGGTGGAAAAAGGTAAAGTATAGTGTTGGAAGATACTGTTGCACAATAGATTTCAGTAGGAAAAGGAAGAAGATAGGAAAGGCATCCCTTCACCAGGGTTATCGGACTGGCAGAATGCAGTTCTGCCACAACTCGTTCACTCACTGATTGTATTTTATTGGATGCTCAAACTGCTAACTTTGATTAGCCCTGGTTAATTTGTCATTCAGAGTCACCTTTGTAGCAGAACATTTCTTTATACAGTGCTCTTTTTCCATTTGTGAATACATTCTGTATATTTTGTTGTGCTGTACAATTGAAACATACAGTAAAAAAAAATATAGAGGGGCATGGCCTGGCATGGAACAATTGTACAGAAAGAAAGTTCTTGCACTCAATAGTGAATCAGTTCAATACAACGGGCTGCCAGCCCAACACACAACACAATTTCCACACAGCAGCACTCCAGAATGTATACAAAATAGCCAGATAATTCAACTAAATTGTTGATTTATTCACACCATGGTGAGAGCCCCTAGCACCTCAGCAACAAGCCTTCAAAGGGGGCTTGTTGCCGAGGCGTTAGGGTCTCTAACCGTGGTGTGAATAAATCAACAATTTAGTTCAAGTATCTGGCTATTTTGTATTCACCATGGCACAATTGTGGATGCTCTCTAAATCAGTTTTTTATATGGCACCACCTAAAATCAGGTAAAATATCTAACTGCTTACAAGGGAAATTCTTACAGAGGAGTGTAGATCTTAGCCACATGACTTCTCAACAAAAGCAAAAAACTTTCCAGCTATAGTTGAAGGTCATACAAGGTCTAATGCAATGACAACACACAGAGGAACAGGGCCAGCTGACTCTTACAAGACTTTGGTGGCACTATCAATGATGATTACAAACCTGCAGGCAGAAATGAAGGCTGGATTTCAGAATATGATGGCATAAATTTTAACATTCGAAATATAGTATTCAGCCTCACTGAAAGACCTGCTGCGCACTTGGTATGGCTTGACAAGGCTGAGTGTCACATCAGTGAGCTTGAAGATGCTATCACTGCTATTGGCAGGGAGAGGGACACCTTAAAGAAAACAGTTCACAAATTACAACAGCAAGCAGTTGATCAAGAGAACAGTGCAGAATGCTCTGATCTCTGCCTCATGGGCCTACTGGAGGGACTTAAGGACAGAACCTTGTGTGAAACCATACAAAATGACTCACCAATCAGTTCCAAATGGGGCCTGAGGCTGCAACATTTGAGATTGGCAGAGCCCACTGCACAGGCCCCAAACCAAAGCTTGGTGAGCACCCGAAACTTTTTTTGTAAAGTACCTTCACTACCATGAAGAGGAAGCTCTACTTCCAATAAAGAATGCCCGCATCTCATACTGTTGGAAGGTGGGAAGGTTATGGTCTTCCAACACAACAGCCAAGAATTGCAGTCAAAGTGTCAGCAATTTACTGACATCAAGTCAAAGCTGCAACAGAGAGAGCAGGAGTTTGCCACTACTTTCTCTTGCATCTGCTCATTAGCCACCACAAGGTGCCTGCCACAAGGTGCCTGCCACATTTCTTTATCAGACTACACGAAGTCAAGGATTTTGTGAACCTTACAGAGGCAGTGGCAAAGGGTAGGCTTGCCATCTGCACTACAGCACCTGCTACTTGAGCTGTAGAACTCCTGTAAGTCCAAGATATACCTTTTTAACTATACCCCCCTATTTCTGAAGTCTAATACCCAAGTCATCACTGAATCCTGACCACCCTGAGTTACCCACAAGTCTGTGACATGACAGCATGGCAACTGCTTACAGTTACCTTAATGTGTAGGATAAGTGTCAGAGTGAGCACACAGATTTAGACTTTGGTGGGAGCACTCACATCTAACAGGATAGAAATACAGGGAGCATTTAGTGCTTTCTATGACACACTGTAAAAATTGGAGGCTTCATCACCACAAAGCAATTTCATGCATTCTTTTCAAAGGCACCTGTTACCCCTGCTGTTACTAGTGCTGGGAAATCCTTGGAACTACCACTTGTCAGAGGAGAGGTCATGGTGGCAGTATGTACTCTTTGGGGAAGGCCCCGGGGCCAGTTGGCCTACCTAGCAATTTTTTTAAAACATTCCTGCCAGACCTGGGAACCCCTCTCTTTGACATGATACAGGAGAACTTAATCACTGGATGCATGCTCCCCTCCATGTGTTCAGCTAAATTCACTGTACTCTACAAGTTGGGCAAGGACTCTCCCATCTGTGCCTCATATCACCCAGTGTCTCTCCTCACTGCAAATAAAATGTTTGCTAAAGTAATTGCTGTGTTCCTCAGACCAGTTCTCCTGGAGGTAATCCATACTGATCAATTTGGCTTTCTGAAGGGTCACCATCAGAAAACTAGTGTGAGGCATACTTTAAATATTATTTGGAGGTAGGTGAAAAATCAATTCAGCACAGGGCAGCAGTGATTACACTGGATTTTGAGGAGGCCTATGACTGTGTGAGGTGGAGGTGAATGTTTAAAACTCTACAGAGGTATAACCTATGTGAATGTACTAACCCACTTAGAACAGAATATGTGTGAATGTGTATAGATTCTCGACATATATATACCTACGCAGTCTTCTACTAAAAGAATCACACTATCACACTGTAGTGCTACAAATACAGATCACAGTAAAGAATCCAGCCAGTTACAGGGGAGAGGGAAGACAAACGTTTTGCATAGACTCTCTGCACTTTTGTCTTGACAAAGTGCAGAGAGACTGCGCAAAACAGTGGTCTGCTCTCTGCTCCATGGGCTTCTGTTGTGCTTGCTACATTTTAATAAAATACTTTACTTGAACTCTAAGAGAGTGTATGTCTTCATTACTGAGCTGATGTAAGTGCCTGAACTTTTTGATTCTCTACTATAACCTAGGTGACCAACTGGTTCAGTGGGTAGGGGCTGTGTACCAGGTCCCCACTGCTCAGATTCTCATTAATGGTAAACTTACCTTTCCATTCACCCTCACTAGGGGGGACACACCAGGACTGCCCCCTTTCTCCTTATTAAATAATCTGCCCTTGAACCATTAGTAGCTACATCCTGTGCACATCTGGACATCATGGGTTAGAAGGAGGTTGGGGTAACTCAGAGCACAGGCTGTCCCTCTTCACTGACGATGCGCTTATGTACCTCCAGCAACCCAAAGTAAGTCTGCCAGTGGTCCATTGCCTACCTCAATAATATGGTCAGGCCATAGGGTAAATTGTTCAAAAGGTGAGATCTTTCCTGTGAGTAGACCGGACAGAGACTACCTAACTGTAAACCCCTTGGGCTTACTTGGGATAGACAGTATTAAATATCTTATGGTCCAGCTACATGATCTCAATCTACACTATATAAAATCAAATATAATCCCTCTCTGACAATCCTGAGATCGAAGTGTGAGAAGTGAGGGGACCTGCCACTCTCACTACAAGGTAGTATAAATGCAATTAAAATTTATAACCTTACTATGTGTTTATATTTGTTTTAAACCCCTTCCAATCAAGGTGCCAGCCATTTTCTTTAAGAATTTTGAATCTAATGTCCACACATTTGTATGGTGGGGAAAACCAGCTTGAATCTGCCATGTCATTTCTCCACCTACAGTATGTATATGTGCATGCGGAAGAACATTACCCATCTCCTAATTATGTTACTGGGTCATGCAGATGGCTTTTCTGCCCACTGCCAGAGGGAGAGGGCTGCAAGTCAGCATGGTTAGAACTGGGAAAGGAAGATAATGATCTTGATTAAAACAAAGGTTATCTTTTTCCTTCTCTCTCCACCTTGTCCTTGTGGAGTAGAGGAAAATCCTTTGCTGACAATTTGAAATGAATATGGGTAGCTATACATTAACATATTAGGCACAAATCTGAACCGCAGTCTAGGGCTAATGTAGCAGAGGCATTATAGAGCTGGTGGGTGCTACAGTATCTTCATACACCAAGTATGAAAATGTCTAGGAATCTGTGCATTGTGACCTGTTTGAAGAAGAATGCATGCACTTGTTTTCCTCTTTTATTTACTTAAAATAAAATCCAGATAGGTGATTTCTTTGCTTATTGAAGAGTCAGACTATGGTTCTCTTATTGGGTAATACACCATCCCCTCCCATGCCAACCCTCTCCGCTGTGGAAGAAATCATTTACAGACCACAGCCTAGGGCAAAACCATTAGCTGCTTTTGATATGCTACTCCTGGGAATTTGTCAACCTACAACAGAGGAAATCATCCATCAATGGAAGGCAGACCTGTTTGTAGCCATGTTCCCTGATGTCTTGCAGGCTGCTGCAGTCCACTTTAGAGATTACTCTTGAAGCAGCCACATGCATCAAATTAACATTTATTTGATGTATAGATCTTATATAACCCCACAACACCTCCAATCGTATAATCTGGACAAATCTGCAATCTGCCCTAAATGTGAATTTGAAAATGGACCCTTTCTGACAGTGTCCTTTACCTGTACCAGAGTACAACCATGCTGGGCAGAAATCCATAGAATAATGAAGCACCTCCTGGGCTGTGGGCTTCCAAATATACCATTAGAATACCTGTTGGGAGCTGGTCCCAATGATGTAATGCCCGGGGGGGGGGAAGGTTTGAGCCTTGGCCTTCATCACAGAAACATAGAAGTTGTCAGCAGATAAGAGCCTCTTGTCCCACCTAGTCTGCTCTATTTTCCCTTCCTATGGTGTCACTGTAGACCCTACTCAGTCTCCACTTTACACCTCCCCTTACCTTACTTCTAAAATCCCCTTGTGTCTATCCCATGCTTTCTTGAATACTGTAATTGTTTTAGCTCCCACAACTTCAGCTGGAAGGCTGTTTCAAGAAATCACCACCCTTTCCATGAAGAAGTACTTCCTCTCATTTCCTTTTAGCCTCCTCCCCTTCAGCTTCTTAGTGTGACCCCGTGCCCTCAAGTATCTCTTTCTCTGGAAAATGCTCCTTCTTGTACCTTGTTTATACCTGTGAGGTATTTGAATATTTCTGTCATACAATACCTCCCTTTTTCTTCCTTTCTTGTAGGCAGTACATCTTTAATTCCTTAAACCTTTCTTCATAGGGCTTCTGATGCAGGCCCTGCACTACTTTGGTTGCCCTCCTTTGTACCACCTCTACCCTGTTTATGTCCTTTCAGAAGTGGGGTCTCCAGAACTGGTTACAGTACTTGAGGTGAGGTCTCACTAGTGATCTATACAGGGGTATTGTTACCTTCCTTTTTCTCCTTAGGTTAAACCTGCCTGTGCATCTGACTATCCTGCTAGCCTTTTCCACTGCCTTGTCACACTGTTTAGCTACCTTCAGGTCATCAAACATGTTTACCACCAGGTCCCTTTACTCTTTTGTGACTGCTTATACTTCTCCTCCCAGCTAATAAATTTCCTCCAGATTTCTGTGCCTCAAATGCATGATTTTACACTTTTTGCATTGAAGCCAAGCTGCCAAACCCATGACCATTCTTCACTCTTTTCTAGATAGTCACTCATTCTTTCCCCTCCCCTTCCCCTGGTGTGTCTACTCTAGTGCAGATGTTTGTGGAACATTCATACTTTCCCTTCCAGTCCTTCAGCAATGCAGCTTATAAGACACCAAAGAGAGCTGTGCCTAGTCCTGACCCTTATGACACCCCACTGGTCACTTTGCCCTCACCAGAGTGGATGCCATTTGCTACCACCCTCTGATTCCTGTTGTGCAGCCAGCTCTCCACACATCTTACTATTTTAAGACCCACTATCAGGCTTCTAAGCTTGCTCACCATTCTTCTATGTGGATTGGTTTTGAAGGCATTTCTGGTAGGCTATGTCAACTGATCATCCCTGATCCATTTCCTTGGTTACCCAGTCAATGAACCCAATCAGGTTTGTCTGGCAAGATGTCCCCCCTGTGAAACCATGTTGCCTTGGATCCTGAAGACCACTGGAAACAAGGTATTTCCTAATCCTTTCCTTCAGTAGTGATTTCCTTACTTTTCCCACTACCAAAATCAGACTGACAAGCCTGTAATTTCCAGCCTCCTCTTTGTTTCCATTTTTGTGGAGTGGGACTACATCTGCCTTCCTCCAGTCTCCTGGGACCACCCCTGTTTCTAGTGACAGGTTGAACAGGGCTGTCAGAGGTGTAGCCAACTCCTTCTTGAGCTCCATCAGTAACCTGGGGTGCACTCCCTTCTAGTCCCAATGCCTTGTCTACTTTTAACCATGACCATTTCCTTAAGACCCCTTTCCACTGTACAAGGGCTAGTGTCCACTTCCCTTCCCTTAATGCCCTTGTCTTTTATCACTGGTCTACTACCCACCCCCTCCTCTACAGAAGTATTTGTTCAATATGTTTACTTGTTGGTGGTCCTCTTCAACACACACCCCATCTCCCCATTTCAGCCTTACTATCCCTCCCTTGGTATTTCATTTTTCATTTATGTACCTAAAAATGTATTGTCCCCTTTTTTCACTGATTTGGCAATATTCTCCTCTGTTTTCACTTTCTCACTCCTTACTGCCTTCTGTGCCTCCCTTTGTTTCCCCTTTCCTCCTCTTTTTGTATTTTTATACTTTCTAAAAGTCAGTTTCTTTGCTCTTTCTTTGTTTGCTACCTCATTGGAGAACCATAGTGGTTTCTTTCTTCTCTTGCCCTTGCTAACCTGACACAGAGATTTGTAGTTTTTTCAATGCCCTCTTTTATTTTTGCCTACTGATCCTTGACTCCCTCTAGTTTCTCTATCCCTGCCAGGGAGTCTCTGAAACATTCTTCCATTTTCCTAAAATCGGCCATCCTGAAGCCCATAACCCTCATCCTGTTTTGTATAGTCATTAACTTTTGAAAGACAATAGCCTGACATTGGTTGAGTTGTGAAGCCCCTTCCATAGCTTTTTGGAGTACAAATCTAATACAGGGACTTAAGTTGGAAAGGATTCAAATGAAGAGAATTTTACTGAAATGTGGCATCCCCTCATTCTGGCTATTGATAATTGCACGTTTCCCAGTTAAAACCAGGGCATTGGTAGTTAGGGTACTAAGTATGCAGGAGATGTTCAAGTTAAAAGGGACTGCTGGTGTACAGTGTACCGCTATGCACAACTGATAGCCAGTCTCTGTCTTGACCTAGTACAACTATATTAGCCTCCATAGAAGATTTCTGCAATGCTGCTTCACTCCTAACAGCAATTCTGCATTAGGTCCACATTAGTAACCTTTTAAAATTTGTGGTACTTTTGTTTTAACTGAAATGAAGAATGAAACTTATGTTTAATTTGTATTTGGCTTAACGATTCAAAGCCAAAATGCTTCTGTGTCTCAGATTTTTCAGCTGTAAGTGTGTTGCTGGCCAGCTTCTTGAGCATTTGTGTTGTAGAAATCTTTTTATATGTTTATTTGACCACGAGCCACTTGAGGGATTACTGGTAAATTAAACCTCTACTATTTTTGTGTGTGCTTTGACACCAGTAGCAAAAAAGCTGTTTTTGTATTCAAATGGTGGTGTCACTTGGTTCCTGCTTTCTGGGTGTACTGGTTTCAGTGCCAGACTTGAGGGAAGGATGCTGGCAAATCCATTCTGAGAGCATCTACAAACAGGAGGAGAATGTCTGATATTACAATAGCACAGGGTGTGCTAATAGGCTTGTTTGGCCTTTTAAAAAAAATGTGCCATTGTTGCCCTGGGGGTTTGGGGTTGTTACTCTGTCATCTGATAACCCCAATTTACTGCACTTAGTGGAGCACCTAGACTATTACACAAACTGGGGAAAATGGGTGTGGGCAGGACAGTAGTGCAGTGGGTAGGTAACTGGCTTGATGGCAGGACACAGAGGGTGGTGGTAAATGGCTGTCACACCACAGAAGGAAGAGTGACCAGTGGGATATCACAGGGATCAGTGCTGGGACCGGTCATATTCAACATCTTCAACAGTGACATTGCGCAGGACCTAGAAGGCAGAATTTCCCTGTTTGCTGATGACACTAAGCTCTGTTACAGAGTAGACACACCAGAGGGTGTAGATAAAATGAGAAGGGACCTGCAGAAACTTGAAGAATGGTCAGGGGTTTGGCAGTTGACATTCAACGCAAAGAAGTGCAAGTTAATGCATATGGAGCACAAAAACCTTAGCACAATATATCAGTTGGGGGGTGAGGATGTAGCATGCGCCAAGCAGGAAAGGAATCTTGGGGTTATCATCTCTGGTGACCTCAAGGTAGGGAAACGGTGTGACAAGGCAGCAGGAAAAGCAAATAGGATGCTGGGATGCATAGGCAAGGGCATCACCAGCAGGAAAAAGGAGGTCATAATTCCACTATACAAGACACTAGTGAGGCCCCACTTGGAGTACGGTGTACAGTTCTGGAGACCATACTTATGTAAGGACATAGACAGGGTAGAGAAGGACCAAAGGAGGGCAACTAAGATGGTACATGGATTGCATCACAAGTCCTATGAGGACAGGTTGAAGGAATTGAATATGTACTCCCTGGAGGTGAGGAGGGAGAGAGGGGATATGATAGAGACATACAAGTATCTAACAAGGAGGAACAGGGTGCAGGAACACACTATTTTTAAGTGAAAAAATGTTCCAGGACTAGAGGGCATGGGATGAAGTTGGAGGGAGGATGATTCAGAGGAAACATGAGGAAGAATTTCTTCACAGAATGGGTGGTGGACAAGTGGAACACCCTGCCAGAGGAAGTGGTGGGGGCTGAAACAATCATGGGATTTAAGAATACATGGGATAGACATAAAAGAATTCTGGAGGTCAGGGTTAAAGCGCAACAGACTTCTAGGAAAACATAAAGAATGCCTCAAATGTTCCTTATGTCCTTGTTCATTCTTATAACTTGTATTGTTATCCCGGGTCACCCCTGAAAAATGGACCTTCAGTGCTCAGTGGGCCTACCCGGTCACCAAAATAAACTTACAAGCTCAAATGGTCAGACTGGGTGGGCCATAGGCCCTTATCTGCCGACATTGTCTATGTATCTATGTACCTTTTTTGACTTTACAAGAAGCATACTGTATATCCCCTGACTTGGAGAAAATGAGAGGGGGGGTCTGTAGGACGAATCCTCGAATCAAAAAGCGTCCTAATGTAATGTCGGAAGGACGCCAAAGTAGAAAGACTGGGTTAACTTCCTAGGAATACTTGCAGAGCTCTTATTTTTGAGAAAGTAAATCTGCCACTAATGGTAAAGTACAATGAGAGGCCAACAGAGAATACCTGCTTTTAGGGATGGCCATGGAGACTCTTTATATTGTGAACGTATTCTTAACTATCTGCTTGAGATGAGACTCAATGTGTGGACTAAAAGCTGAAAGGGTGAGGTAACTCAGAAACTGTTTCACTCTGTGCAATTTTCTAATGCAATTGCAGTTCTTTATGGCAATATTTGAACTGGATGCTGGATGCTGATCCTATTTGCCAACTAGCATATGAAAATTGATGTTCCATTTGCAAATTTAATTTGTTGTATTTTTGTGTACTGATGACTATATGTGTGGACTCTGATGAGTTTAATACTAGCAAAATTAAGTTACTTATTTAGAAGTAGATGCAGACTTCAGAAAGGCTTTATAAGTTAATTTTAGATTTCATGTAGAGTGCAACCTAAAAGAATATAAAATATGATACAGGCTGGTAATTTTACTAGAAAAGTCTATCTGGAATTGATAGATATAAACATACCAGAATTATATTAAGGGTTGACGATTATATAGCCTTTAAAATAATATTTTCTAGCAGAATATGAGTAGAGATTTCATTGAAGGGTCTGTAACAGTGCTCTCAAGTATTTTTAGCACCCATAATAGCCCACATGTAGTGAATTTGGATAGGTCACCCAAGTATCTGAGGTAACCTGGCAAGATAAAGTTGAGAATTCCTATAGTAAGTGGCTTTTATGAGCCATTTGCAGGGAGATGATACTTGAGTTATGCTACTAGGGCCAACCTCAGAACTCTGGTGCCGCATTGGTAATTAAATAATTTAATATGTAACTGTAGGTCCAGATCCTTGATCTGGTAATTGTAGCAGATAGTACAGTTAGCAAAAGGTGTACAAGCTGAGATCCATTTAAGAGGCATATGGGGCAGCATGCAATGTGGAGTGTGTCCTCTATGACCCAGGGCTGGGACCATGCCAGCAGTATAGGTGGGCACTAACCAGTTCCTGGGACAGTGACCCAGTAAATCATGCATAATTTAAAATAGGAGGGCCATGTTTAATTGTGATGCTATCTCAGCATATCTCTGGTGAAAATCCAGCTTAGCCTATTTAAAATAAAATCAATACAGTTTAATAACTTCACTTATCCCCAATTGCCATGACATACATAACACTCGCCTTTCCTAACTAAAACTCTCCCAGTAGGTCTCCAACTCCCTTCAGTAACAAATAAGCATTTGTCAATGCTGAAGGTTTGATGTTTTGCACCAGTACATTCTCAAATGTTACATGGGCACTTGGTCTGTGAGTGCAAGGAATGTTGGGAACAGCAAGCAGCTCCTTTACTGGATGCTATGGAGTGCACAGAATTAATTTGGGAAAAAAATCAATTTTGTTTTTTTATACCTAGACAGTAATCAAGGGTACTGAATAGACATGGCATTTAGGAGAATAATAATGGTCTTGAAGCTGAGAGAGAGCTGGTGCAGAGGATCACCATGAACAGAAGGCAAATACTGGAATCACTGCAGGAAGAAGGGCAAGGAAAACAGTTATGCACATGAAAAAAGAGAATACACGTAGGAATCTGCCAGTTAATTTTTTTATTGAATTTCAATATATGTAATATCATAACCATGTTAAGATCTATGCATATCTCAGATCATGGCAGGTCTTGATATATATGCAAGAGCTAAAAAGGGATGAATAAGGGTAGCATACAAGAGAGGGGTATGGATGGCTAGGGCATAGGAAGGGGAACATAAGAGTTATGGGTGGTGAAAAAGAAAATAAGGGAGGAGATGGCAGGAGAGGATGGCAAAATTAGTGAGACCCATATACCCACTCTTCTATAAGTGTGGGTTCACCCTTCAAATGGCATTCATGTAATAGAGACACAAACAGGTTTAGAATGAATATGTGTCTTTGCCTAGGTTAACATTATTTGCAAAATACAGTACACTTACTGGTGAAGAAAAACAGAGGTATATTATTATTTTGCTCTATATTTAAAAGTTGCCACAGTAAGAAGACTAACTTCCATACTACAGAGATGCAGATAAGGGTTAATTTCTCTTTAGGAGACTTGCTAGTTTAGGAGAAAAAAGTATGTAGTTTGAGACATCATGGCCAGTTTCAAACTTCCTACAGACTAAGTAGAAGAAGTGGCACAACACAATTTAAACTTTCTGTAGCTCTCCCCTCAATGTTATGATATAGTCTGCTCAGGTTGTCACTGCTGCTGATTTTAATGACAGGCTGCTGGAGTTGACAGACCATCAGCTGTTTGTTGAATAGCTTCATTCACATCAAAGGACTGAAGCCCTCTGATTTATTGGGTTTGTTCTTTCGAAGTGCATTCAGCCGAAAAAGAGTGGTGTCACAGTTTAAGTGCATGTTTATTGGTCTAGACTGCTTTGCCCCTACAGTTTGTAACTACAATAGGCTCACAGAGGCTCACCTCTAAAATCCCCTTCCACTGATAACAAAAGGTTAATTGCACGTGTGCATCAAACCTAAAAAAAGTTATTTTCCATAATAATCCCCACTTTCCATGCATATGCAAATAACATTTCTACTTATGTTTTTATTTTCCTATGCTTCTATGCTGGCCATTGAAAATCCCCCTCATAGCCTTATCTGCGTACCAGCCAACCAGTGGAGACAATGGAAATTTACCCAGTTCAGGTTATTATGATAATCCTGAATAAAGGTCTGCTTACCAAGGAAATCCTCTCTTTTTGTTTTTGGGTAGTAGAGTCTGTAGGGAAATACCTTTAAATAGTGCATGTTTGCACTGCATAGTTACTTATCATTGCTTATAAATCTGGTGGGTGGGGTCTGAAGACATGACAGAGTGCTGCTATGCCACCATGCGAACTTATGCCCCATTGGCATCCCTTCGCTGGCTAACTACAGCTATTAGGTGTCAGTGATCCAAGAGCTGGTAAGACTCCTGCCTTAAGTCCCACAAGAAACTGTTGTAAATAGCATGTCTTAATTGAACCCAGGCCTTGTTTTTAGAAACATAGACTATGCTAGCAGAACAAGACCCAGATGTCCATTCATTTTTCTTTTATTTCCCAGCCTTGCTCGCTGCTTAGCCTATAAATGTCAGGCTGGAGTTAGAGACCCAATAGCCTTAGTGGCTGATGGTCATTCCGTTCTCAAATTATCCCTTCCTTTCCATCTGGTGGCAGCAGATGGAAAGTATTTTCCTGACATTCAAATACTTTTGACTATAATGGATCAATATTCTATTTTCTGAACTCCACATTTTCTGAAATTTTTACAGACTCAGCTTTTTAAAGTTGGAATGATTGTGGCATGTGACTGTTTTGGTTTAGTCACTTGTTTGTATAGTATGACAGGATTAATTGGGTGAGTGAGTGAGTGAGTGAGTGAGTGAGTGAGTGAGTGAGTGAGTGTTTTATTTGAGTGTTGTCTTGAGAATTTGTACTGGGAGTGCAGAGGATATTTGAGTTTTGCCAGGGTAGTTTTGTGTGATTTCATGGTTTCAGACAGGGGCTAAAGGTGAGAGAGCACCAAAACAAAAACCCAAAGGGCATCATCTTTGAGAAGATATTTGAGATGGTTGGGGGAGAGCCTAAGCAGGATTGTAGAGATGGTGAGGATGCCATCTGTGTTTGATCTGCATTGTGCCTGACAGCATAACCCATGGGGTGACCAGATCATTTGAATGTGTGGTGGTGAATGGAGGGATGGGTAAAACTTGTGTGATCATTCTCATACACTGGCTCTGCAGTATTGGAGCAAATTCTTGCAGGACGTAGACAGTTACATGGCTGACCTGGTTGTAGAGTCACAGAGACTCCTTGTTGTGGGCAACTTCACCACTTGGCTCGATTACGAAACTTCTCTGTTTGGAATGCAGTTCCTCCAGATGATGATGTCACTGGGCTGTTTACAGGCAGTTGCCTCTGTTACCCATTAGCACGGCCATGCTTTGTACCTGGTTTTCTCAGAGTTTGTGGTTGCACTCCAAGACCAGATAGCACAATGCAAGTTAGGCAGTTCAGGATATACTGTTTAATTATACTGAAATGATCAAATAAACTAATGCCAAACCAAGGCTGGCAGCACATGCGCTATACCAGTTTGCCCCGATATGGCATAATGCCTGTGCTGTGGACCTTGGTTTGGCATTAGTTTATTTGATAATTTCAGCATGATTAAACAGTATATTCTGAACTGCCTTACTTGCATTGTGCCATCTGATCCCAGAGTGCAACCACAAACTCTGATGATAAAATTATAGCCAGGGCTGGCTACCCTTTATGTAGTTTGCACTGACCCTGCATTGCTGGTCATGGTACTATCTGGATTTGGTTACCTGGTTTTCTCATTTGATCTTGACATTAGCAATGTCAAGGCTGAGCCAGTCATTTGGTCAGATCATCCTGCCATGCAGTTTCTTTGTAGGACTCCCATTCAAACACTCCAGTGGAGATGGTCAGTTACCATCCCGGTCATAATCTAGAGCCTCAGAGCATTCCGGCAGTGCTAGATATCTTGAGTATGGAAACAGATTGCAAGATGTGAGCTGAGGTGGATGTGGAGGGCTATGATGTGGCTCTTGTGGCAGCATTTGATTCTCTAGCATCTCTCCATGTCCGCACCTTAATTCCTGATGTCAGTCATCATTGTTTGATGGCAATCTACAGAGGTTGTAGACAAAGGGGTGGAGGTTGGAACATTGTTGGCAGAGACCCCGGTTGGAGAAGGACACATTTGGTGCTGCATGCTCATTATGATGAGTATCAGTGGGTACTCATTCTGAAAAAGTCAGTGTTCCTGCTATGGGTGGCTGCAGCTGGAAATAATTGATCTGCTCACTTCTTCAATACTAGGAACAGATTGTTAAATCCGATCTGCCTGCAGTCCTGTAGAGCCTCTACAGCAAGTAAATGTGACAAGTTTAATCAATTCTTTCTGGACAAGGTGTCTTTTATTCATGCTGGAACATCCTCAAGCAGCCTGTTATCAGATGGCAGTGTCCAGTCCTTAATGGGGAGTGGCACTCTATGCATGTAAGTGGAGATTAAGCGGGTGTTGGTAGACAATGTCCTCTGGGTAGTTTCTGGTTTACACCCAGCTTGCTGTTTATTGGAACATGGGCTGAACTGTCTACTTTTAGAGTGCTGGGGTAAGCTTGATCTGATTTTTCTGGAGATTGTTAGGTGTTCTCTTGGGAGGAGAATTTTTCCTCCTTCTCCTTGAAAAGGGTAGTGGTGAGGCCGGCTCTTTCAGAAACCATCATTGGACCCTGATAATCTCTTAAAATATAGCCTTGTCCCAAACCTTTCCTTTGTAGGAAAGTCGATTGATAAGGTGGATGCAGTGTAGCTATAATAACACTTAGAGAACTATGACATCAATGAGTCATTTCAGCTTGGATTTTTGGCCACATCATAGTACAGAGTCAGCTTTTCTCAAAGCGCATCATGATCTTCTCTTGGCTAGGGATAGCAAGCATCATTCCATCCTTGTCCTACATGACCTGTGTTTTTCTTATGATAATGGAAGAAGGGGTGCTGTTGATCTGCCAGAGCTATTATGTAGGACTCACAGTTACGGTGTTGTGGTGGTTTGCTTCCTACCTCTCTGCCAGGGTGCATCAGTTAGCACTTGGCTCTTACATCTCAAGCAATGCTGTGCTCAGGGGTCTCTTCTAGCTCCCATGCTATTTGCTGAGTAAATGCTGCTGTTGTGGTAGATCATTAGACATTAATTTTTTGGGTTTCCATTGCTCTGCTCATGATACCCAACTATATGTGTCTTACGCACCTAAAAATGATATGGCTATCCTGGAATTGACAGAGTGTCTGAGGAACATTCAGAACTGGATGGTGGACATCTGGCACAGACTGAACCCACTGAAAACAAAGGTGTTACTAGTAGAGCCAGGTCAGTCTGGATCAGCAATGAGTGCTCATGCTGCCCTTCCCTGTTTGGATGATGTAACACTCAGTGCCATAGATAGGGTAAGGAATCTGGGGGTCATTGTAGACTCAGAGCAGATATTAGACCATCAGGTGTCAGTTGTTGTCCACAGTAGCGTTTACCATTTCCAGAACATCTCTTGGTTCAAAGCCTTTTTGAAACTGCCTGATTTGGTGACTCTGATGCACACCTTACTTTTGTATAGACTGGATTACCATAATGCTCTATACCTTTGATTATCTGCAAGGCTGTTGTGTCATTTGCAGCTGGTTCAGAATGTGGCTGCCTGGCTGATTGCTGGGACTTCTCTGTCTGTGCATGTCACGCCAGTTCTCCATGTTCTGTACCAGTTGCCAGTGAAGTGGTGCATCAACTTCAAGGTGTGATTCTTAACTTGCAGGGCCCTGCACAGTCTGAGTCTGGGCTACCTGAAAGATGTTCTGACCGCTTACACTCTTGGTCATCCCTTCCAGTCAGCAGCTACGAATATCCTACTAATTCCCAAATGTCATTTGAAGCCTTTGAGTGATAGAGCATTTGGAGAGGCTGCCTCGATCCTCAGGAATGCCCTTCCCCAGGAAGTAAGAGTTTCACTATCCCTGACTGTATTTAAATCTCACTTGAAGATCCATCTACTTTTGCTGAGTTTTGTTTCTGGTCCTGGTAAATAATTTCAGTGCTATAATATTTAAATTGTTTTAATATTATTGCGCGATTTGATTTATCTGTTTTACTGTGACATGCCCGGAGACCCTGGGAATGGGCACCATATAAATAAAATTGCCTTGCCTTTCCTTTTTTTCATTAGGAGTCCTCTATTTCCTTATATCTGTTGGTTCCCTGAGGCAATGGAATTCAATGCTGCCTAACCAATGCCAGTGCTAGATTGCTACTACCTTCAAAATGGGATATCGCAGCCACCTCTTTAAGTCTCCTGTATAGTCTTGTTAATAGAGCTGTATGTTTTGAAGTAGTAGCTTCACAACAGTACCAAATGTTAACATGCTCATTTCTACCCAAATTCCCCATGCCTCCATTCCTCATACAATCCCCACCATTGCCCCTTGATCATCTTCCAAATTCTCCTTTATATGGTCTCTATATGGTCCCTGTCCTTTTTGAAGGGGGACACCAGAATTGCACACAGTGCTCCAATGAGGCCTTACAAGACACCTGTACAGGGCTATTATTCTGCCTATCTGCCTCTTGTTTATAATTATGGTATGATATCTGTATTATAAATACATGGTCTGTGTATGACATTTCAGTGCGTGAGGAATTTTGCCACTAACTTCAAAGCATCAGTAGCTAAAACCAGGAGATAATAAAACAGACCAGAAGGAAACAGTTAATGGGAACATCCTTCCAGAGACAGTTATTGCTTGCTGCTGCTTTTGAAGTTGGAACATAAATACAAATTTTATGACGTTTCCAGAGAAAGGTAATAAGGCTAGTTCCTCTCCTTTTAGCAAATAGCTGAAGAATCATAAAATACCTCAGATCTCACTGGCACAGAAAATCAGCCAAGGGACATGAGTGTGGGAATGTTTAGATCAAAGGGGAATGTTTAATTAAGGAGTCATATTTAGGATTTTTTTTCTTCTGATGTTACCATTCATTTTAAAATACCTCCTGGTAGGAAATTATGTTTGGAGGAATACATTCTAAAAGGAGGCGCTAGATAACTCATCAAGTGGGTGTGGAAATACAGTTGAAAATGTATCAGTGTATCTGAAATGGGATATATCATCTTAGGCTCTTGAGAAACAAAGATCTTTATAACTTAAAACGCACTTAGAGAGGTAATACATTAGACAGCAAAGATCTAAATGTATTGTGGTAGGAATTTTGTTCTGTAGTTTTCCTTTTTTTTTCTTTTATGTGATTGTGATGCTCTTTAATATTTGTTCTGTATTTTACCTTAATGGTTTTATCAAGTTTTAGTAATCATTCTCTTTAAGATACTGCCTGGTTCTCCTCAGTAATTTTTTTGCATGTTATTGCTGAACTGATATTAAGTCTGACCACTGTTCAATGGCTTGATGGTATTACTTAGTGTGGGGAAAAAAGGTAAGAATATACCTAAGGTCTCTTATAGAGTTTTAAGGGTTCATTTTGGATACCTGGTTAGGTGCCCTTAGGCAGAAGATATATTGCATCCCCCCAAAGAGAATATTATCTGAGCCTGTACATTTGGGTATGCTAGCATAAGGTTCACAGTTTGAATCCCCCCAGAACTTGAGGCTAACAGGTGATTCAGACCCAAAACAGACAGGAGGGTTACCCTGTTTGTTACCTGTTCACACTATTGTGCTCTGAGGTTGGCACTGTGGGAGCAGAGGGCTTGACCTGCGGAGTGCGTTTGTGACAGATTTGGTTGGCAGCAGTGTGAAAATATTGGTAACACAAGCTTTCACAGTTTAATGTGTCAGCTTAATACCGTACAGCTCACTTGCAAAATAAGGAAGTGATTTCTTTTTAAAAAGAAAACAGAACTATATAATTTTGCTTACAGTCAAAGACAAAGATGCCTTCAGCAACCACAGAATGGCTTACTGCATGCATATGACCCACTGTCCCAAAGCTCAGACTTCTAAGCACACCTGTTATAAGTTGTTCAGGTCCCTTCGCCAGTCCTCTCTCCTTGATAATCATTGTTTAACTGTCTGGACCTCATCTCAATGTCCACTGACATTGCTAAAGTTCTTTACCACTTCTACTTAATATTTATATCACCTGTGAGAAACACTATCCCCCTTAAGAGGTCACGTGATTGAGGGTCCCGCCTTTCCTGGATCTCTACAGAACTTGGATGTTTAAGACCACTGAGTGGCAAACCTGGAGATCTGTGTTTGAATTCCACAGCTTCCACTTGTATACTGTGTGACCATAAGAAAGTCACTTAACTTCCCTGTGCTACCAGGATGCATCTCAAAACAAGCCTTGGCTTAGTGTATCTTTCTTGGCCAAAAATTGTAAAATAAATAAAAAAAACTCAACACTCAGTTACATGTGCATTATTCTGTGTGGTGTCTACATAATGCCATTGACTTCCAGATAGCTTTATGAAATACAGTATAAGTGTAACCCCTCTCCTACTTTGCACAGTAAGCTACCCCTTCGTACCCTCTACTGGGCACCCAAACTACTTTGAACACTTTTTGGTACCATCCCAAGCTTAGGGAATTTATACCAGGCTTGTTACTTCTAGAGGTCAGAATGGGGTGGGGCTGTACAAAAGCAAATTATACACAAATGATCAAAATACCCAGGTCCTGAGGAGAGAACTTTTGCTTAGGGCTATGCTAAATCTATTCTTCTGGAGGGGTACTCAGTAATTCCACACAGGATGCAGTGACAAGAATGTCCAAACCAGGTTGGGGTTCTAGAGTGTGGCTTTATTCTAAAGATAATACACTAAAGCAAAGGTGGACCTCCAAGGGTTTACACATTGTTGCACAAGGCAGTGGCAGAACAACAGAAATCTGTAGCAGACAGAAACTCTACATATCCCATATTGCATAGGACCTTGAATTCTCTTCAGTGGCAATTGCCTCAGCTGAACAGACATTTTCTTCTAGTGGCACTGGCCACAACTGAGCACACAATTCGCATATGAGATAAGACTTAAAATTTTGGCAATATGACAATTGGGGACATCGGAGCACACTGGTGCTCAGAATTAGCACAACCCACACCAGGGGGTAAACTTTCTCTTCAAGCATTGTCCAACATGTTCTGAATAAGCAGACACTCTTATAGAACCTGTAGTGCTGAACTGATCACTCCAGATGGCAGGCTGCCCACCTCTTGCTTCCACATCCATACCCAGCCATTCTTTCAGAGTTACACCTCAAATTTCTAGTAAAACCCCTCTATGTTCTGGAAGTTGTTCATGCCCTATTCTCCACTCCAACCCATTCCATACCCGCATACTAAATTTAGGGGCCTGCACACACAGGCTCTGATCTTCCATCTGTGGCCTCTGTTTTCAACACTTACTTCAGCACTTGTGTTTTTACCCTCCTCTGCTCCCTTCCTCCTTCTACCTGCCTCCCACATCCTTCCCATAACCTCTTCTCCTCCATTCTTCTTTCACTTGTTTTCTCATCCTCCTCTCTGAAAGCCCTTATAGTCCTCAACCTTAACAAAGCAGTAGCCCTTACGGGCTTGATCCCATGCTCATGCACCTCTATGACACTGCCCCTGCCTCTCCTATTACCTTCTTACTAAGCTTTTCATTCTCTCTCTCTTCTCTCTGCCCCAGCTTCTTGGAAGTAGGCTACTGTCATTCTCCTTCATAAAGGTAGTGACTCCTCCTCTCCTGGAAATTTCCATCTTATATCCCTCCTCCCTACCCTCTCCAAACTCCAAGATCACATAGTTCTAGCCCAACTCTCCCGCTTCCTTGACTCCTCTTTCTTTTTCACCCTTTTCCAGTCTGGCTTTCACAAACTCCACTCCACTACTTCCTCCCTCCTCCGACTCACAGATGCCATCCACACAGCTATGGATCAGGGTCTTCTCACTGCCACCATTTTCGGTGATTTAGCAAAAGCTTTCTACAACATCTCTCATTCACTCCTACAACACAAACTAAGATCAACAGGTCATAGAAACATAGAAAGAGATAAACATAGAAACATAGAAGCTGGTGGCAGATAAGGACCACAAGGCCTATCCAGTCTGTCCATTTTTTCTACCTTTTGAATGTACCATAGGTCTTTACTCTGTCAATGACCTATCTTTTCCTGCTCATCTGTATTGCTCCCTTATGCCTATCCCATGTCTGTTTCAAGCCCTGCATTGTATTCATAGCCACCACTTCATGACGTAGGCCGTTCGATGCATCCACCACCCTTTCTGTGAAAAAGGACTTCATCACATTATCCCTTAATTGGCCTCCCCCTAATCTCATGCTGTGTCCTCTATCCTGCTGTTTTTCTTATATTGAAACATGTTAGACTCTTTCACCTTGTTAATGCCCTGAAGATGTTTGAGTGTTTTGATCATAACACCTCTCTCTCCCTTCTTTGCTCAAGGGTATACATATTGAGCTCCGTTAATCTGTCCTCATATGTTTTCTGATGCAGCCCCTGCACCATTTTGGTTGCCCTTCTCTGGACTGCCTCCATTTTGTTCATGTCCTTGTGCAGGTACAGCCTTCAGTACTGCATGCAGTACTCCAGATGGGGCCCAACCAGTGTCTTGTAAAGAGGGATTATTACCTTCCTCTTACAACTTATGATACCCCTAGTAATACACCCCAACATCCCTCTAGCCTGACCTGCTGCTTTAGTGGTCTACTTGGATGATTTCAGGTCATCTGTGATGATGATGCCCAAGTCTCTTTCTCACCTTGTGATTGCCAGCAATGTCCCTCCCAACCTATAGGTGGCTTCAGGGTTTCTCTTCCCTATGTACATGTTCTTGCACTTCTTTGCATTGTACCCCAGTTGCCACTCTTCTGACCATTTTGCCAATTTATCCAGATCTCTTCTCATTCTGCCCACCCCATCTGGATCATCTACTCTGTTGCAGATCTTGGTGTCCTCTGCAAACAGACAAACCTTACCCTCCAATCCATCTGTAATGTCACTGATGAAGATATTGAAGAGGACTGTCCCCAGGACTGATCCCTGAGGCACCCCACTTGTGACTTGCATCTCTTCTGACTGTATACCGTTTATCACCACTCTCTGTTTTCTGCCTGACAGCCAATTTGTTACCCAGTTGACCAACTTCTGTCCCACCCCGAGCCTACTCAGTTTATTAATCAATCTTCTATGTGGAACAGTATCAAAAGTTTTGCTGAAGTCAAGGTAGGCGACATCAACTGCACCCCCTTGGTCCACCACTGTGGTTACCCAGTCAAATAAATCTATGAGATTAGTTTGACAGGACATTCCTGTTGTAAACCCATGCTGTCCTGGATACTGTGCTCCTGTGGATTCCAGGTATTGCACTATCCTTTCCTTAAGGAGTGCCTCCATAATCTTGTCCACTACTGAGGTGAGACTGACTAGTCTGTAGTTCCCTGCCTCCTCCCTGCTACCACTCTTGTGGAGAGGGATCACATGAGCCCTTCTCCAGTCTTCTGGGACCTCTCCTGTGCTCAGAGACTCACTAAACAGTTATGTTAATGGCTCTGGTAGTTCCACCCTTAGCTTCTTTAGTACCCTGGAATGTATGCCATCAGGTTGTATTGCCTTGTCCACCCTGAGCTTAGCGAGGTCTTTCTGTCTCAGCCACTAATTGGTTCAGCTCCTACCTCACAGATAGATCACAATCTGTGAAGCTTGGAAGTGCCATATCCCCTCCCATCCCCTCCCCATCACCACCTCTGTCCCCCCAAGGTTCTGTACATAGACCACTGTTATTCTCCATCATTTTAAATGACCTTCCATCTGCCTGCTCATCTGTGTCCATCCAGATGTATGCAGATGACATGGCCCTGTTTGTCTATGAGTCATCTTCAGCTGAGCTGAGATCCAAGCTCCAACCTGATTTTCAGTTATCACTAAATGCCAAAAAAGATGGCCTCTATATGCTTTAGCACTAGACCTAGGCTTTCTAAATTCCCATCCCTCCCTCCCTTCTTTCCACACCCTAGATGGAGACCCAGTTGATGATGTGCCTGCTTTCAAGTACCTTGGTGTCTGGCTTGACGGTAACCTCCATTTCTCCCAGCACATAGATGCCATTCACAAAAAGCTTCATCGTAAACTTAGTGCCCTCTTTAGGCAGAAAAGCTACATCCCCCTCTCTGACAGCTGAGACATCCTAACCAAGATGATTCTCCTGATTTTTGATTATGGAGATATAGTCTATTGTGCTGCCCTTAAGGCCACACTGGCCAGACTGGATTCCCTCTTCCACTTCTTCTGCTTTGCTCTTAGCTGCCCTACCCACACCCACCACTGTTCTCTTTACTCTGTTCTCTCCCTCCCCTTCACTGGAGGATTGCTGAGTGTCTGACTGTGTCTTCTTCACTTCCAAACTCTAGTTATCCTCCCTACCCCCCCATATTAACTTCCTACTCTCCCCCTCCACCCCACCCCTACTTTCTCAGAAACTCTGAGTTTCGCTCCCTCCAGCCCCCATCTAGTAAAACACTTGCTTGTCAATCAGCCTTCTGTTTCTGCTTTTCTAAACATTGGATTTCTCTCCTCCTTAACATTCAGTCTGCTTCCTCTAAAACCTCCCTAATCTCTCTTCTCTGATCCCACACTTCTCCCTCCTGTCACTGCCCTTAACGTGCCTGGCCCTTGTTTCCTTCCCCCACCCCCCGTTCTTCTTAACACCTGTGAAAGTTCCTTATTTCTTCCTGCTCCTATTTTCATTATGTAGTACACATAATCTGCTTATAATTGCTCCTTGGTTCCTTAATCCCAATTCATTAGTTAAGGTGTATCTGCTTTTCTGCTATTTGCTACCCATTACCTGAACTGCTACTACTATAATTTGTACATATGGGGCCAGATATTCAAAAGGGTTGCACCATGCGCAATAGGGTTGCACCTGCCCAAGTCCAAACTTGCTCCATTCTGCGATATTCAGCAGGAGGCAGTTGCACCACAGAAAACATGCTGAGCAACAGCGCAATGCAAATGAATGCATGCTGAACTGGAGGGGGAGGAACCATGCATAAACTGCATGGCCCAATATTCAGCCGGGCTGTGCAGAGTTGTGCAGGCGCAACCCCAACCTGTGCCTGCAGGACTTTGAGCCAAAAAAAAGGCTTAAGTCGAGGGCCACCCACAGGTGAGCTGCTGTATTGCAGGGTGCAACACAGCAGCTGCCACCTGTGACTGGCCCCCAACCCAGTCCCTGTGCCCTCCCACAGCCTGATCACCGGCATAGTGTACTCCCAGCCCCACCAGCCCGATAGTGGGCATCAATGTGGCTCCCCCCTCCTCCCATACATATCCCTGGTGGTCCAGTGGACCGAAATGCCCAATCGCGGGTGGTATGTGTAATAATTCCCACCCCACTCCCGTACATATCCCTGGTGGTCCAGTGGACCAAAATGCCTGATCGCGGGTGGTATGTGTGATAAATCCACCTCCTCCCGTACATCCCCGAGTGGTCAGTGGCCTGAAATGCTCGATCGCGGGTGGTATGTGTAATAAAACCACCCCGAACATAGCCCAGTTGGCTAGTGTCCACCACCCACCCAGAGCCCCACCACCCCACCCTGCCAGCAGTGGTAGGCGCATCCACCGCATGCCGCCCCCGCCCACCGACTGACTGCCCGGTGAACTGCACCCCATTGGTGCAGAGCAAGAGCCAATGGGCATGCCGTCCCATACTTACATGACAGTCCAGATTTGTGAATGATGTTCATTCACCGTCTGGACTCGTCATGCACGTATGCGGCTGCGTGCTCATTGGCTTGCTCTGCACCAATGGGCATGCAGTCTCTACCGCAGTCAGTCGCCGGGCAGCGGGGCGGCAGGTGGGTGATGCTGCTGCCTGCCAGCTGCCGGGGAGCGGGTGGTGGAGCTTGTGGGTGGGTGGGGGACATCAGCACCCGGTTCTGTTTGGGGGTGGGCTTTATCACACATACCACCGCCGATTGGGCATTTCAGTCCACTGGACCACCAGGGATATGTACGGGAGGGGGGGAGCTACATTGCTGCCCGCGATCGGGCTGCAGGGAACGTCGGTCCCTGATGGCTGCTGCTTGGCAGGGCGCCAGGTGCAAGTCCTCAGGGATCGGTGCATCTACATGCTAATGGCATGCAAATGGGGCCATAATCAGATGCAAATGGCCCCCCCTGCACCTTGCATGAATTATGGCCCCATTTGCATGTCACCTTTTGAATATTGTGATTTTGCGCATGGCGCAATGGTACTTGCGCCACTGCAAGTTGAATGCTCCACTCTGACAACTTGCGGTGGCACAAGTTCCACTGCACCATGCACAGTGGCTGTGGCTGGGGGGTGATATTCAAAGGAGTTGCTCAATAGCACAACTCCTTTGAATATAGCCCCGGCCACACCCCTGCACAACTATTTTGCGCAGCGCAAGGGCTTGCCCCTCAGAATGGCACAGTTTGAATATGCAGCCCATTGTATATATCTTCACTACTTACCTGATTCTGTCTCGTGTTGCAATCTTTATATTGTTATCCACCTCTGTACACATTATATTGTCTGTATTTTACATTTGTGCAAATGTGTATATATTTAGTAAGTTTTGTAAGCATATCCCTCTACCCTTCCCCTAGGATGTATCTGAAAATTAGCTGTTTGAGGTCAGTATGTTTTTTAGTGGTGAAACTTTTAATAAATCAAATAAATGAATAAATAAATACATTTCTCCTTTCACATCAACATCATGAAAAAGAACCTCCACCCTAGTCTTGTTGCTTGCTCTATACCACAATAATTCACGTCTGTCACTCCCCATCCACCCAGTGATTATCCTTAAGGTGATCTTACTGGTGTTCATATACATGTATGTGAAATATAAGCAGTTAAGCAGGCAAGAAGCCATGCCATGATTGGGGTGGTCATGATAAATTCAAGTATAAGCAACCCTCCTAAAAAATTGGTTAGTCACACCCTTTCTTTGGAAATAAAGAATGTAGCTCCAGAATAATTGTAGTACAAGGTGAAGCATAATTCAGTGCCAAGACAGGTGAAAAATTACACTTGCCATACCTGTTTGGCACTAAATAAAACTACACCTCATGCTACAATTGTCCTGGAGCTTTATTTCCTAAGAAAGGGGGTGACTACCGGATTTGTTTAGACTGTTTATACTTGAATTTTTCATGAGCACCCCAAACCTCATATGGTTTCTTGTCGATTTAACCCCCAATGTATGTGAAGTGTAGAGCTGTCTGTAAATCTTCACTTGACAAATTGAAGTCCCTCTTCCTCTCATACTCTACTGCCACATTGTATCCACCAATGTTCCTTTTATCTAAGTCTCTGTCTCCTTCCATAGGGATGCAGACCTATACTGGCACAATGGTCTGCATCTGTCCGGGGGAAACCAGGATCCTAGATGAGAGGTTTAAATGCTTATTGGCAAGCATTTAAACTAGCCAAGGGGGGAGGCACTGAAAAGGAAAAGGGAAATCCCAGCCTCCCCCCACAAAACACGATAATTAGTGAGGTAAACACCAAGGTAGAGAAGTCATTAGGGAACAGGACAGAAGTAAATGTAAAAAAAGGCAAAGACAGTAAGGAAAGGGATACGGCTAAAAGGGGTAAGGCCATCAAAAAGTGAAGGGTGATGAGTACCAATGCCCATATTCTGTATAACAAGCTCCCTGAACTAGTGGCCTTGATGGAAGAGGGTTGTCTGGATATTGTAGCAGTCACAGAAACATGGTACACAGAGAACAATGACTGATATGTCAACATACCAGGATACACAATCTACAGGAGGGACAGGGAGGGTAAAAGAGGAGGAAGACTAGCTCTCTATGTAGAGGAAGGGATCAAAGCAACAGAACTAAAGAGTAAATAGGGAGCAGATGAGCCACACAGGGTCACCCTGGAGACAGGAAATGGCACCACAATCTGCATGGGGGTTGTATACAGACCCCCATCTCAGGGGGAGGGAATGGCCAAGGAAATGATAGAAGGCATCCTTAGAATGGCAGAAAAAGGGGAGATATTGTTGATGGGGGACCTGACTATGCCAGATGTTAACTGGAGCACCTTTGTTGCAGGCTCTTCCAAGAGCAGAGTCATTTGTGATGCCCTACAAGGGGCATGCCTCAGACAGCTAGTATTGGAACCCACTCAGGAGGGAGCAATCTTAGACCTGGTACTGTCAAATGGGGATAGCGAAAGACTCTCAGATTTAGAAGTGGGTAGCCATCTGGGAACAAGCGACCACCAAACAGTGTGGTTCACAATAAACACAGCCATACAATCAAGCCATACAAAAGCAAGAGTATTGGACTTTAGGAGGGCTTACTTTGGGAAAATGAGAGAGTGCCTCAGAAAAGCACTAGCAAAAATGCAAGAAGGAGGTGAGGAGAAACAATGGGGAGTAATCAAAACAGCCATCACAGAGGCAACAAGCCTTTGTGTAAAGCAAATCAACAAAACACAACAAAGAACAAAAATGCTATGGTTCTCAAAAGAGGTGGCAGGGAAGCTTAAGGAGAAAAGGATAGCATTCAGTAAATATAAGGAATCACAGATGAGCAGGAGAGAAAACTTTATCAGTTAAAGCAGAAAGAGGCAGGGAAGGCAGTCAGAATAGCAAAGGCCCAAATCGAGGAAAGGATAGCCAACTCTCTTAAGAAGGGGGATAAGACCTTTTATAGGTACATTAGGGAGCAAAGAAAGACCAAAGAAGTGATACTGAGGCTTAATAAAGGGAAGGGAATGTGGACAGTGGGTGACAGTGAAAAAGCAGGGATACTGAATGAATATTTCAGCTCATTATTCACAGAGGAAGAGGAGGGGGAGGTACCTAAACCAAACAAGAGAAACACTCTGAAAATGGGGGTCAATACCAGTCCATTTACAGAAGAAAGGGTTCTGAAAAACTAATAAAATTGAAGGTTGACAAAGCAATGGGGTCTGATGGGATTCACCCAAGAATTCTAAAAGAACTAAGGGTAGAACTAGTGGCACTGCTGACTGCTCTCTTTAACAAACCATGGGAGGATGGGGTGGTACCTGAGGACTGGAAGAGGGTGGATGTGATTCCTCTTCACAAAAGTGGGAGCAGGACAGAGGCAGGAAACTACAAACCAGTTAGTTTGACCTCAGTGGTAGGGAAAATCATGGAATTACTTCTGAAGGAAAGAATTGTTGAGTACCTAGAGGCCAGTGAGGCACAGGATCCAAGGCAGCATGGATTCACGATGGGAAGGTCATGTCAGATGAATCTAATAGATTTCTTTGACCGTGTGACCAATGTAGTAGACCAGGGAGGGGCTGTGGACATGGCCTACCTAGATTTTAGCAAGGCATTTGATATAGTCCCACACAAAAGATTAATACACAAGTTAGCCAGCCTTGGAGTGGGTCCCAAGGTGGTAGCCTGGATAAAAAATTGGCTAGACAACAGGACACAAAGGGTAGTAGTAAACGGAGTCCACAGTGAAGAAAGGAGGGTTACTAGCTGGGTACCACAGGGTTCGGTACTGGGACTGGTCCTTTTTAATGGCTTTATAAGTGACATTGCAGAGGAACTGGAAAGAAAAGTATGTCTCTTTGCAGACGACACAAAGATCTGCAACATGGTTGATACACAAGATGGAGTGAAAAGGATGAGAAGAGACTTGGCAAGGTTGGAGGAATGGTCAAATGTATGGCAGCTCAGATTCAATGCAAAGAAGTGCAAGGTAATACATCTGGGAAACAAAAACCCAGGGGAAGAGTACATAATGGGGGTAAGATACTGACAACAATAACAATGTAAAGGGTCCTGGGGATAATTATATCAGATGACCTAAAGGTGGGCAAGCAATGTGAGAAGGCAGTAAGGAAGGCTGGGGGGATACTGGGATGCATAGGGAGAGGTATCACTAGTAGAAAAAAGGAAGTTGTTATCCCTCTGTACAGACAGTTGGTGAGACCCCATCTGGAGTACTGTGTGCAGTTCTGGAGACCCCATCTCCACAAAGACATAGACAGAGTGCAGGCTGTCCATAGGAAGGCAACCAAAATGGTGCAGGGTCTGCACCAGAAGACATACGAAGAAAGACTAAAGGAGCTTAATATGTATACCCTTGAGGAAAGAAGGGAGAGAGGGGACATGATAGAAACTTTCAAGTACCTCAAGGGAATCAACAAAGTACAAGAGGGTAGCATCTTTCAGAAAAAGAGATGTGCAAGAACAAAGGGGCACAATTTGAAGATGGAGGGGATGGCTCAGAGGTAATGTGAGGAAGTATTTTCTTACAGAGAGGGTTGTGGATGCATGGAACAGCCTCTTTTAGGAGGTCGTGGAGTCAAGAACAGTGGGGGAATTCAAGAATGCATTGGACAGACATAAGGCAGTCCTAGTGCATTCGCAGGTGTCAGCAGTCGTCAAGACTTCCTTTTATTATCTTAGGAACATCGCCAGGATTCGGCATCTTGTTCCGTCTGCCAACCTGCCAAAGTTAGTCCATGCCTTTGTGTCCTCGTGCTTGGATTATTGCAACTCCCTTTACCTAGGGCTTTCTGGGGTTGAAATCCGTCACCTGCAGCTAGTGCAGAATGCTGCAGCCTGGCTTTTGACAGGTTCTAGTAGGTCCTGTCACATTACTCCGGTGCTGTGCGAACTGCACTGGCTGCCAATTTGGTGGTGGATCATCTTTAAAGTTGGATTGCTGACTTTCAAAGCTCTACACAATCTGGGACCAGTCTATCTGAAAGAACTTCTGGTTCCTTATCGCCCTAATCAATCACTCCGCTCAGCCGATGAGGGGTTGCTAGAGGTTCCAAGGGTGAATTTGAAATCTTCGGGTGCTCGAGCTTTTGCATATGTGGCCCCCACCCTTTGGAATTCTCTACCCCATCAGTTGCGGGAGTGCACTTCTGTGGAGGCCTTTAAGAGGGGTTTTAAGACTTTTTCATGAAAAACTGAATTTTTAGAATATTGATTGTAAAAATTATTTTGACAAAGTTGTATTTTTTAATGATTTGTATTTTTAATCTGTATTGATGTATGGCACCTTGGCAATTGAAAGGCACCCTTATAAATAAAATTATTATTATTATTATTAGTTTGGGGAAGGAGGATGTAAGCTGTTGGTTAACTAGGATCTGCAACTTATCTGTTAGGTAGGAAAATTGGAAGACTAGGCGGGCCAAGCAGTCCTTATCTGCCATCATATTCTATGTTTCTATGTTTCTTCCCCACACTTGAAGCTCAGTGGCTCTATTGTTGTTCCTCCTTTCTCACCAAGTACTGGTTCTCCTCCCTTCATTGTTACCTCATCTTTCCTCTCCCCTTTCAAGGGTAGATTTACAAGCAGCGCTGTAATCCAAATACATGTAGTCAAACTCCATTTGTTCATCTGATGCGCTGTCTTTTTTTTTAAGTTTTAACCCTCTTCATGGCAGTCTGCTTTTTCCTCCCTTCACCTCTGACTCTGAAACAGCCTCCACTCCCTCTCCATCCTTCCCACTCCTCTTCTCTCAGTGCTGTCCTGATGGATAATGTCACTCTTCTGTGACTACTTCTAGCCCTTATGCACCTCTCCTTCTCTCTCTTTACCCCAACATATACATTAGGCTATCATCCCACTACTTTCTTTCTCACTCCACTGTCAAGACCTTAGTGTAACACCACCCCTTGGCTCTTACTTTGTCATAGCCATTTTTCCCTTTATGCACCTAATCCCTTTTCAAAGTCATTTTTTTTAACTCTGTTCATACCCCTTCTACTTCAACTGGCTTCCTTCTTTAAGGTTCCTCCCAGCCCCATCATTCATCTTCTCTGGGGCTTACTCCATACCTTCTTTGGCCCCATGGCTTGCCTCCTATGGTGGGGCTTTAGTCATCAGGTTCTCCCCAAGGGGTCTCTTGAGTCAATGTACTGTCAGATTTCTGGAAGTGAATGTCTCAGTGGATTATGTGTGACCTGTGGAGGGGGCCTCTCTTCATCCTGCATGCTCAAAATGTTATACCTCTTGGTTGCTTACTCCCCTATCAGGCATCAGTGCATAAGGGAATCAGGGGGAATGGAACATGCCTGTAATGGCATGGAATCCTTGAACCTGACAATTGTGCAAACTCTGACTCTGCTTCTACTGCATTTCCACCCATGACCGCCTAGGTGGCAGCATTGTTGCAGAGGAAAGGACCCTCCCTCACTGGAGGAGGACAGCATCCTCTGGGATGCTGAATCATCCACCCCCTGCTGGCTCCCAAAAATCTTGGCTCATTTCTGAACATAAGTCACCAGTGCCATGAGTGGTACTCCTATTGCCGTATTGATGAGACACCATTGCAGTTCCTATCTCCTGAATAATATTTGCATCATGTTCATTTTCTTTTTCATTTTTGCTCAGTATTCTTGCACTTTTTCACTTACTTAATTGTCTCTGTGCTTGTTTTGTTGCACTCTAGATTGTATGATTGCATCTCCACTTCAGTTACAACATTGTACTTGTATACCCACCATTTCTACCATTTAGCAAAACCACTAGAAAGACAAACAATCTTATAGTTTTGAAAATTGAGCTGCCTTGCAAAGTTACAGGATTTGTTGGTTCTTGGAAAGAAACAAAAGTGAACATAATGTGTATTTTTTTTTTCAGTTCAATTTGTTCACCCAATCATGACTGGGGAGCTTTTCCTCCTCATCAGCCCTGTTGCGGAGGGTCCCTAACCCGACATCCCACCAGTCTCCACCACATTCCCTGGAAGCCGAGAGGTCCATGGCTTGCCCCTATGGTGGGGTCCTCCCCTGGTGGGCACAAGGGAAGGGAGACCACGTCACTCAGAAACCCTTCCCCAAGGATGGGCTTTGTTTGGTGGTTGCGGGTGGACCTCATCATGGGTGTCATCCTGTTATGAGGAGGGGCATAGTGAAGTAGTAGTGAAGTGAGTGGTGTCCCTCCCTAAGATATGGGGGTGCAATGATGTCAATGTGGCTTAGTGCCGATGTCAGCTGTGTCCCACCCTATCAATGGCAACACTCCCTGAGTAGCTGCTGGTCTCCACTGGGGGCTGCTACACAGCAATGCACTTCAGGATCCTATGCCAGGAGAGGAGAAGAGAGCAGTCCTCTAGATGCTCAATTCTCCCCTCCCCTTCCCCTGCTGACCCCCGGCGGCCCAAGCTTGCTCCCACACCCGGGTCGCCTGTGTGGCATGAGATGTAGCATCCAGTATCTCAACCCTCAGTGCCACCAGGCTGGCTCAACATAATGTGCATTGGTACTGTACCTGTGTATTTACTATCGCTTTGTAACCCCCTCCCACACACACAGGTGGGCACACCTGGGAAGGAATTCTGGCTTAGTGTACAAGTCACATATAATTTTCTGGCTCCATAGGTGAACACTCATCCTGTTAAGCCACTTACCCAGCATTGACTCTTTAGTTTTTATTTTTATTTTCCTTTTCTTGTATAAAACTTTCTCAGTCCTCATTTGAGCACAATGGAAATCTGGAAGCCATTGTCAGCGGTCTGTCTTACTGCTAGTGGGTATATGGCGTTGTAAAACAGATGTCTGACAGTTATATGTAGCAGATCTTGACTTTCTTGTTACAGTATATCCAGGCATTATGTGATTTGAGATGTCAACCCAATAATTAGAGGTTTATGAACCATAGCCTGACTGTGAATAATAATATGCCTTATATTATATAAGGGATGAACTATGACCAACTCTACATAATAAGCATGTTAAGCCATCAAGGGTTCTGGTGACATTCATATTTACTGTAAGTTTGCCCATGACACCAACTGCCCTCCCTTCAGCTCCTCCACCCTGCCCAGTCCATCACCCACCTTCCCTGGGACTTACTCCTCTCCTGTGTTGCCTGATAGGTGACCCCCATGGGATGGGTCTCCAAGGACCACCCCTTACCCCCATGCAGATCTGAAGTGTCAATTAAGGAGAGAGAGAGAGAGAGAGACTCAGCCAGCAGTGTGAGATCTGTGGCAGGGTAGAAGTAGCTTCCTGTGAGGTTAGGGATTTTCCACTTTCTTCCCTTCCCTCAGTCATTACAAGATGTTGCATCTGATGCCCAGACATCAGAACACCAGGGCTCCCTGTGCTCTGGATCAAATCTCACCCATCCCCAAGGAGGCAAGCATCCTTGGGATGTGCAACCATCCTCCCCTGGGGCTGATCCTCCAGCCATCCAGTCTTGTTGCTGAACCTGCATCATTGGAGTTGTAGATGAAAGTGCTACCGCTGTACTGGTGGGCTAGATCTGGTGACATTTATAAACCATGAGACAAACAGCCAAGCAGTTTTATATTTTTCACCAGAACTGATAGCTTCATGCAATTATTTACTGTGTGCATAGTTTGCATGTTTTAAACTGGGAGAAGGTTCAGAGCATGGCAGTACAAAAATACTGAAGAAATGAAGTTGATCATGATTAGTAGATTTAATAACATATGTTAACCTAATATGGAATGTGGTGCTTACTTTGTTGAAACAATGCACTGTAGGTGAGAAGAAAGGTTTGTTAGATAAAAAAACACTGCTGTGCTGTGTGTCACATGATACTAAGCTGTAGATTATTGATTTGATTGCTACAGTAATAGTGACTGTAGATTAATGATTTGATTGCTACAGTAATAGTGACTGTAAATTATTGATTTGATTGCTACAGTAATAGTGACTGTAGATTATTGATTTGATTGCTACGTTAATAGTGACTGTAGATTATTGATTTGGCTAACAACTGTAGTAATGGTGGCAGTGCTCAACTACCAAATGAGTGTAAAGTATTGTAGTTCATAAAATGCATGCAGTGATAAACATTCACTGTGTAGTCTATTTAAATAAATGCAATAATTTGGAGATGAAGGAAGAAAATTACACTGTATGACAGAACAGTTCTATAATATAAGTATTTTTTTCTTCACAATTTACTAAGAATAAGTACATTGTATATTTACTCTGTGCATATGGTGTCAGTAGCTTATACCCTGGGTTGCACCTGGAAACAAGCCTTGACTCAGTGGGCCTCCCCCAGTCACCAATAAATAAATTAGATCAAACTCACATGCTGGAGCAGATTACAGGAAATAAACTGTATTGTACAATTGAGAGGTGGGTTCCCTAAACAGGTTTCCAAAGTTTCTAGCACCACCAAAACAGGATGGTGAACTAAAGGCCTATTGATTGTTTTGGGTTTTTTTTTTTGGAAAGTGAGGTGTTCTTAGAACAAAAAGAGATCTTAATAAAGCTCCATAAACTACCATTTTGCAGTGGCAGTTATTTTTAACTGTGTTCCTTGAGCACTTTCTTTTAGTTTAAATGCCTCAATAGTGTAGAAAACAATGTAGCTGGCTAAGACTTTTCTTTTAAACACAGACAATTATAAAACAAAAAAAAATAGCAAACATTTTGCATTTCCTTTGAGTAAACTGAATTGTTTTGACATTTTTGATCATAGCCTTAAAGGTTCATGGTACAGTAGTTATACATTTAAAGTTCCTGCCTGTATCTGGTTTTGTCAAAATGCTGAATCAATTCGCAGTGTTTAGGAAAAGAACATTAAGAATATCACACTTATATATGTGCTTTAGAAGTCTAGAGGCTATCCTGAAAAATGAAATGCTATAACTGGCAAAATTAGTTATTTTTTCAACTTCCTTTTATCCACCCTCCCCACTGGCTGTGACTTCTTATGACCATTTCCAGCACCTGATCCTCCTGTACCAAAATTCTCTCTGACTCTGACACCATGATCCTATGGTCCACCCATTACAAACCTTATTTGGTGGACCTCCTTGGCTTGCTACCCAGGAGCGTGAATTCATTCAGCTCCATGGAAACTCCCCTACACATGATCCAGCTCCCAAGCAGACAGAAGTGAATACTGGGGATTGTGAAGTTCAGGTGGGCAGGGGAGGCAGGGGGTGTTGTGGCTAAGACCAGTGTCAGCTGCCCAGCAAGTGGAATTTTTGATTTTTCGTTTGCCCCTGACAAAAGCAGGCTTGCATGTAATGGCATCATGGAGTGAGATGCATACTCCTGTATGTGACACACCAACATTTGACACCTCCAACCAATCCCTGCAAATGGTCCACAGGATCATTCCCTTCTGACTGCTACCATGAAGTACCCTGTTGCTGGGTCCCTGTATCCTCCCACACTGGAGAAATTGAGCTGGCCACTGGATACTTGAATCTCCATTCCCTGCCAGCAGTCTAATGCTCCAGGCTCATTCCTGAACCCAGGTCATTGGCATAGCAAGCAGTAGTGCTACCACTGGGCCAGTGAGAGGAAACGCATGCTGTACATAAAATTAACATAATCTGAAATTCTCTAAGACTGACACATATCATTGTTTTCACATTGATATTACCAGTCTATGTAGATAAAAACAGTTAATCCATGTAAACTCTTTTAAAAAGGAAATAATTTATCAACATGTAGTATATTCTTTGCAAAAAAACTATGTTAATGCACCAGTTAGGGTTCAGCCTGATGTCACAAAACTCAAGAAATGTAGCGTTAGAGATTTCAACATTAACTCCCCACCCCCACCACCCAAGCAGCAAAAGGAAAACAAAATTAGGAGTTTGGGTCTTCGGAGTGTTAATGAATCAGTGGTGGGATCTTCCTAGGGGCTGTCAACCCTACTACGTTCTCTGAACAAACAATGCTAGTCGTTATGTCCTTTCTTCATGCAAGGAAACCCCCAACACTGATTCACTAAGACTCCGAAACTGTCAGCTCCAAGTGCATTTGACCATGTTCAAGGGCGTGTGCTCTCCCCCCTTCCACCTCCTTGGTCCTCCGGGTTCTCCAACAAGTTTACTTATTCATAGGAGTCAGCCTTGCTGTTGGCAGCAGCTTCAAGGTGGCACAGAAATAGTAATGGTGGTTACTTGCTTGACTTAGGGAGGAAGGAAGACAGATAAGTCCACTCTCATTATCAGATGATCCAAATTACAGTAATGGCACTGTTGCTACTATGGAGGCTCAGGTGGCCAGTGGTTGCTGCATGCCTGGGAAGCACATCATAAGCTGATCCTGGGTGAGTTAGGGTTGGGCAGGTTGCTGGAACTCATTGCAGTCTCTGAGTGGGATGTGACAGTCCCAAATGGAGCATAGCAGTTTGTGGCTAGAAGACCCACCAGTTCCTCCTCTCCATCCGTGGAGTCGGCATTGTGCCTGTGGCTTCAAGACCTAGGCCATTTTAGAGTAGATCTTTGTGGGTTCAGCCACAGTTATGGTGCTACCATTTCACACTCACATTGAGTCAAGTGTGAGGGCCACAGAGTCTTTTTTTTAATGTTTTGTTTATGCCCCCTCTCTCACTGCATCAGTCCTCACTCTTCAGGGATCCCTATGCTGTGGTTTCCTCTAGCTTCTCCCCAGGTAATTTCCTGGGAGTGCTCACAGACTTATTCCCATCCTTCCTTGGAATATTTCCTGGGCAGGGAGGGGAGGGACCCCAGGTTGTCCCCCCCCCCAGTCCAGTTGTTCCCCCCCAGTCCGTGAGTGAGTGTTGAGTAGTCCTGGCCAGCCTCCCACTGGAGCCTGGTTGCAAAATCTGGGGAAGCTGGGTCCCATCTACTGGTGGTTGATGTTGTTTTTTTCTGCTTTTCTTGGTCTCTGCTTTTGAGGATGATGGTTCTCGAAGTGATCCAAGCAGGTGGGGCATGTAGAGATGTGCCACCACTCCAGATCCCTGCCAACATCCTCCCCTCCTATTTGTGGTCACCCAGGTGGTGGTAAAGCAGTGGAACATGCAGCCCACCCTCCTTGGAGGATGAGTGCAGCTCCTCAGGTGCTCAATCCTCCTCCCCCTGGCCAGACCTCCAGCAGACCGAGGTTGCTCCTGACCTCATGTCACTAGTGTCACAAGCAGTAGTGCTACTCCTGTGCCAGCAGGCTGACCAGTGCCACATAGCCTGATCAGACTCGATGGAATCTGGGAGTTGGATGGACTAGTGTAAGGGAGGACTGACCAGGACTTGGGAGCCATGAGATAAGAAGACACTCTCATCACAATTATCCATGGCAGGAAAAAATGACATAGTTAGAGAGAAGATGGCTGTCATGTCTAGTAGGAGAGGATAAGGGAATCACATTTTCACAATGGCTGATCGGCCAGTGGACTGAAGATCAAATTAATTTATTGGGTTTTAAAGAAGCAATGTAAGCCAGAAAACTGTGGTTGAATTTGGACAAGTAATAATGTTGGTATATATGATTAATGACAAATGTACTTACTTTCATTTTTGTAATTTTTTTTATCTGATTGGGCATGCTCCTGATCAACACATACAGTACCCTTGCCAGGATTGTCATTTTTAACCAGATGGAATTATGGTATTTTTGCAAATGGCAATGAATATCATAATGCACATCTTCTAGCCCATGATGCACTAGTTTGTTTATGCTTGCTCAGTGTGTGCGTTCATGTTAGTAGCTAGTAGACAGCAATTAGAGTAATTATGGCAGATGAATAATCTCTCTGTAGCAGCTCTAGCAGCTCTTGTTTTGAGTCACTGTTTAATCCTTTGTGTAACGGTAAAAAATAAATAAATAAATAAACTTATAAAGTGTGTGTGTGTGTTTCCTCAAGTTTAATGTGTCACAGTATAATGTAAATCTCCCACCACCCCTCCACTTAAAAATGGTAAATAATTTATCAGAAGATAGTTTTCTGGAATTTTTTTGTCATAGTAGTTTTACACATTATTTTTTACACCGTGGACAGTACCGAAATTATAGGTCTGCACTATTCTGAGAGGAAACAATGTCAGCATGAATAAAAAATAAATATTCTGCTTTCATACTTTTCTGTCTCTCCTCGTGTGCATAGTTTACCTTACCAGACAGATTGTGTGTTGTCTCAATAAATATTTGTTACATTAAGCATTTCACTCTTCTGTACTATCCATACAGTAAGGATAATACAAATAAAATAGTAATCATTAAGAGGTTGTATTATTTGCAGACCTTGGCCCGCTGTGCCTAATTGTAAAGAGTATAATTTACTAACAATGGCCCCAATGCAAATAGGGTGGGAAGTATGCTCCTGAAGCATGCATCCCACCCACACAGCTATGCACCTGTGGACAGGTACACACCCGCGACATTCACCACCAACAGACACCTGTCTGCAGCCCTGCCTCCCCAATGCACAGGTCCATACAGGGTGGGCGTGTGCGGTGTCGCGGACCCAGCCGGGCATGCAGTCAGATGACCAGCATGGGTCCAGTGATGGATCCTTTACACAGCGGGGCATGCATTGGAAGCACACCCCACAGATGTCTGAGGGCTGGCGGCTGTAGTGGGTGGCAGGAGTGCAATGCTGCTGGCCCTCTCTGAAGGTACTGAACAGTGCAGTTGGATTGGGGGATATGGCCGCTGGTAGAGGGAGAGAACACAGTACCGCTAGTAGTGTGGGGTATCACATGAGGTGCCACCAGGGGGGACAGACTTGTGCCAGCATCTCTGAGGGGTATGGGTTTAGTGGGGGGGCAGGGGGGCCACCACGCTCACTGCTGTGTGCTGAGGCAGGTGGGTGGTATAGGGCAGCTGTTTGCTGTGGCCCCAGACCGTCCTTGTTCTGTCCACCCTGTCCTGCAGCATGTCCCATTGTGTGTGCGGGGCACATAGAGAGTTTTATGGCAGGGTTATCCCTGGCATAATCTGCACCCCCTACACACCCCTGCGGCCAGCACTGTGTGCCTTAATACATGGTGCATCATGCCGGTCCGCCCCTCGCATGCCTCAGGCACATTGCTCTTCGCATGGCCAAGGGAGTGGGACATATGTGCTGCATGCTTCCTGTTGTACATCCTGTGCAGGGGCACAGTGGGTGTGAAGTGGGTACACACCCCAGATGTGTGGCACATAGCCAATTTGCCCCTATGTGCATAGGGGCCATTGATGGCATTGATTGCATCAATTTTGACAACATGCTTTCTTCAGAGAAGGGTTACTTCAGATGTCATAAAATATCTTCTCAGTGCCAGCAGAGTGTGTCGGCAAAGGGCTTCCAGAGTGACAATCACGAACTAACTCTCAGTTGTCTCTCTCTGTTCAATCTTTGTAAGAAAGTAGCTTCATAAGAAAGGGTACTTTGGAATACTGAGGAGCATTTATGTCACTTTGTTAATAGCAGCTTTGTAACCTGGCATCATGCTTGCAATCATAAAATTATTCATTTCTCAAATTATCAACTTTATGTAGAATAAAAATGTATGTCTTGTAATAAAGCTGCACACTGCATGCAATGCCATTTAGGGAACCATCTCAGTTAACTCAAACTTCCCAAAAATTGACAGTCGAAATATCATACATAATGGATCAAATGCAGTCTCCTTCACAAAAATAAATATGTGACCAATAAAAAAAATATATCATGGCGAGAAAGACAAGTAGTAAAAGAATTGAAAAATTTGCAGGATATAGTAAGAAAATTGATCGACAATGGCAGAGCCGTGGTAATACAGGGCAGATAGGATTATTTATTTTTATTTATTTATTTAAAATGTTACTTACTGGGCAGCAGTCTGCAGACTGAGGTATCCCATGTTGATGGAAAGGATCAAGTCCAGGTCTCCAAGAAGCTTAAAAGTATCCAGGCTTTATTAATCCAAAATCACTAAAAACAGTTCATTCCAGGTGCATACCAAGAGACGTGGTCACTGTGGAAGGGGTAGCCATCTTTTGGAGTTTTCAGCTGTTTGCATGTTGCACCTGAAATGAACTGCTTTTAACAATTTTGGATTAATAAAACCTGGATACTTTTAAAGGGACACTGTCAACTTGTTTTTCATCATATTGTTTCTAGTTAAAAACTTACATTTTATGATTTCTTACCTTCTCTAAAATCCATTGATGTTTCTGTTTGTTTTGCCTATCTCCTTATTTAGAAGAACTGAAATGCAGGTTAATGTATATTTATAAACAACTTTGTTTTGTTTACAATCCTGGATCTGTTCTTACTGCAGGCTTCCTGAGCATTAGAAACTCACCCGAACAGTGCAGTCACTCACTCATGAAGTGGTAGCCTCCTAAACTCCCACTACATCGTGAGGGGCTAAACTATGTTGTGGGTGTTCTCAAATCTGGGAAAGGTGCAGTTGAAGATGATCAAGAATTCTAAACAAACCTGTGTTTGTGTGGTAACACCAGTATGGTGGGCAGTCTGTTTTTCACTTTCTAAAAGGAAAAAAAGAGTCAGAATCAAACTACCAGCTACATAAGCAATCTTTACAGTATATTGGCAATCACAAAATGTGTTTTTTAAACTAGGGACACTTTGAGACCTAAGGGGGTTGACAGTGTCCTTTTAAGCTAGATTTTATAACCCCATTAATGAAGAAAAGAGTAAGAAGAGTACAAAATAACTGGCTAAATGGGGATAGAAGTGTGAGTATACAAGCAAGAGATGCTGCTTGGGTAAGGTTTAAATGTAAAAACAGGAATGAAGACTGGGTTCTGTACAGAGAATTACAAAACAAAAGTATAAGAGTGACAAAGAAGGCAAAGATGGACCTTCTTTTATAAAAGATCAGTTGTCTAATTTCACAAACAAGAAAGGCTCCTGTGATGGATGGGACAATATAATCAAATCAAAGAGGACCCCTAAAAATCTTATTAAAGGGGAACTGTAGATAACTGGGAGTAGAGGCCTCAAATTATTTCAATGAATTTTTTACTAACTTGTCCAGTTATATGGGAGGTTTTAAAGAAAACGCTGTAAAAGAAGATAGGCATGTAGTGAACAGGCCGAGTTTTTATTTTAAGCAAATAAAGTGGGAAGAGGCCAATAAACAGTCATTGAGTCTTGATGCCTCTGTTTCAGCCAAGTTCTGACTTAGTAGAAGCAAAGTTCTTTAAGTCTGCTGCAGCCAAACTACCTTTGCTTCTAGAAAAGATGATTAATAAATCCTTGTGTAGATAAATTGTCCACAAATTGTGGAAAAAGGCATACATCATTCTTATACAGAAGTTGGGTCAGACCAATTTAGTAAGCAGACCAGCATCGCCTATCACTGAAGAGCCAGAACAAGTTGATACATGCGAAGATAACGGAGTACTTAGATGACAATAACATACTGAGAGAGGCTCAGCATGGCTTCAGAAGGGACTGTAGCACAGCAACTACATTGTCAGGTTCTAAAACAACCTGCAGAAGAATATGGAAAATGATTTTTTCACAGGGGTAGTGTTCATAGACCTGACCAAGGCATTCAACTTATTGGATCTTTCTCTCCTGAAGACACAGCGGACCAAACCTGGTTTTGGAAAACCGCTGTTAAACTGTATCAAGAACTACTTGGAAAACAGACAACAGCAAGCCAGAGTAAATGGTGTCCTTTTGGAATGATGTAAAGCAGAACATGGGGTTCCACAGGGATCCATATTAGGACCATTGCTATTCTCACTGTTCATAAACCACCTTGCATCAGTGTGCAGTACAGCAATGACATTATGCAAACAATGCAGTGTTTTACGCATCAAATAAAGATCTAATTAATTTAAGTAAAATTTTGTAAAATGAATATGAGAGAATGAAAACTTGGTTCACCAAAAAAAAGCATGCAGTCAATGAGTAGAAAACCAAAACTAGGTTATTTAGTGCAACTCAGAAAATGAGAAAAGCTGAGGAAGTGTTTCAAGTGTCTATAGGAGGGGGAGACTGTTTGGAAGTCTTCACTGAATTCAAATACCAGGGTATTTTACTAGGCTCCCATTTAAAGTTTGATAAACATGTGTCACAAACAGCTAAGCAGCTGCAAAAAAAATTAGGCATATTAGGCCTGATTCTCAGACAGGGCTTGGAGCAGTGCTAGCTGTGGCAATAAAGCAGCTTGCACTGATGCCTCTGCACCAGGGACCCTGTGTCCTATTCTCAATTGGTCAGGGTCCCAGCAGCTAAGTCCCGTGGCTTGTGACAACTGGGGCCATGTGGCAAACAAATGGCACATGGGCAGTGTGTGTTGCAAGCTGCCGCGCAGCTGTGCGCTGCTCTGTTTCCTGTTGGGCTAGCAGACCCTCTCCCTGAACTCTAATTGTGCCAGTAACAATATTTTTAAAATAAACATTAACATGCCCCCCAATCCCTGATTACACCTGTATCAGTATCATGAAACATTACATACTCCCACGATCCCCGATGTCACTGTTGTCACATTAAAATGGAAGACCCCCTTCTCCTGGTGATCTAGTGGTCCCCCGCCACCCCACCCCAGCAGAAAGTGCCTACCACCCAAGTCTCCCCATCCTGTAAAAGAGCCGGCATGAGCACAGCCCTCCTCCCACCTCTGTGGCCAGTGCCAACTGAACTGTCAGTGATTGCTGTACTGTATACTGTGCATGCATTGCATACACTATACAGTACAGCAACTGAAATGGCAGTTCAGTCAGTGCCAGCTGCGAAGGTGAGAGGAGGGCTATGCTGGTGCTGGCTCAATTATGGGATGCGGGGAGCTGGGTGGTGGACACTACCTGCTGGGGTGGGGGCCACTAGATCACCAGATGAAGAGGGTCTTTTATTCTATTGTGACAACAGCGGCATCAGGGATGGGGGGCATGTAACATTTCGATGATACTGTTACTGGCACTATCAGCAATCAGTGGAATGCTAATGTTTAATTAATCAATACTGTTACTGGCACTATCAGGAATCAGTGGAATGCTAATGTTTAATTAATCAATACTGTTACTGGCATCATCGGGGACTGGGGGCATGATGACGTGTACACAGTACTGTTAATGGCAAAATCGGGGATCAGGAAGGGGGGCACAATGCCCTATATGGGTCAGCTCCCCAGACGGTGATTTTCTAAGTACCCGTAGACCAGCCCTAGTTGGTCTAAGGTTGCTTAGGATTTCTTCCTCTGGGTGAGATCTGAGAATCATGATATAGGGAATGTGGCAACTTGCATATGCCATATGCCCCCTTGCGCCATGTTGCAACCTACTTGTGGGTGCATCAGTGATGCAAGCCCTGTTTGGGGTAGGTAGCCTGTGTTTGATGCAAGCTACCTGTGAGAATAGCTCCTGGGGCAATGTATGACACAAGGTGCCACTTATGCAATTTCTGTTGGCGTAGGCACCTTGCATCAGTCTTGGGGATTTGAGAATCAGGCCGGTTGTACGTAGTAAATGATTACCTAGTGAATGATGCTGGCCCAAAGTTGTCTACTGTCATCAGTGGAGTATGGGGGCATAATATTGGGGGAAGTACCTGACAAAATTTCCTAAAAAAGCAGATCTGCATATACAATAGAATATGCAGGTTTGCTTTAAGAGCTAGGCAATGGTAACATTGCTGTACCATATAAAAAATTTGAATTGATTACCGATTGTTGAAAGGGACAAATTATATAAAAGCCATTCTGCATATAAAATCATACAAAAGGATAAAAACAGTCTCCTTACTGGAATGTTTGTTCAAAAACAAAATACAAAATTCTTAAGGTCAAATGATGCAGTGACATTTTCACTGCCTTTGTGTAAATCATCTAAAAATCAGAAGGCTTTTAAATATACAGCTACAATACTCTGTAGCAATATATACCCAAAGGTAAGAAATAGTTCAAATGCACAATGATTTAAGTAAACAATAGCCCATGAGGCAGCAGGCTGTCATCACAGCACCTGGGGTGTGGATTAATCCCGAATAACCCATACCCTGAAGTAGGTTATTGCACTTTTAACCTCAGTTATCTTTAAAAAGCACAAAAAAAACACAATTGTAAGGTGCATGCCTGTAGTTCTGCAGGGGCAGAACTCCTCCCCCATATCCTTCATAAGTCTTCAGGCTCTTCTTAGAGTGAGTCACACTCACTAGTGGGCTGTGCTGGGGACTGGCTGCTCTGTTTCTGTGTTCATTTGCTGAATCCCCCCCCCCCCTTCTCGTTTCTGTTGCTGTGGTTGTGTTCGCCCCACCTCATCCTTGGTTTGTTGTTCCCTAGCTTTCCGTTCCTTCTCTCCCCTTTCTTTTTTTGGAGTCCCTCACTGTTGCTTACCTGCTGGGCCATGTTGATAGCAGCCCCTCATTCTATTCTGCTTCTTTCCTCGACAGCTCTCCATTTCCCTCACTCTCTTCCTCAGTTGTCTGCCTCTCCACCAGCAGCCGCTGCTCCATGCTACTGCTAGTATGCTTCTTCCAGGTGCTTGCTTCTATTGCTCCTGCTATGGAAACTGCCAGCTCCATGCATCACTGCTCCATTGGACCCTTCCTCATGGCTAACCACTTCTACAACCAGCTGGGCTTCTCAAGTGGCTACACACCCACTAGCACCACTTATCACAAAACTACATCTCCTAACACTTCAGAGACAGTTTGATTTGTCCTCATCCTAAAGATGAAACTTCATAGCTTGGTTACCTGTACATTATGGTTATTAACTTACTATGCACGGCGGTCAGGAGTTTTCAAGATTTCCTGTTTTTACACTATCAAACCACTGGCCTTTAGCGGACTCTCACAAAGGACATGCAAGCCTATTCAAGGTACTGGACTGAGTTCATCTGCTCTAACTTTGAGACCACGAACTACTACCTTCATTAACTTTCTTTCCTTAAATTTGACACTTTCATCAGTTTAATATGATGCTATTTTACCCTTTCTTTTGCCGCATCGTGAACTGGACTGCCCTCATTTCTGCTGCAACCTGTGCTTGCAGCCAGTGCATGTCTGCTTCCTCCTCCTCCTCCTCCTCCTTGGCTGCGGTACCAGATTTCCATCCTGCATCACTTGGATTCTCAGTGGTATGTCCACTCTGGCCCCTCTCAACACATGTTCACCTTTCTAGCCTTCTCAATGACTGCTCGACTGGTCCTTCTTTCAGACCTCTGCAGTTATTGCTCATGGGACCTAAATGGATTAGTCATCATCCTGATACCTGACAGTACTTCATGTATATTTCAGGATTGCTTTTCCTTCCATTCCATGGACTGTCATTTTCCCTTGTCAGATGCTCCTGTTGGATTGACCACACATTATCTGCTGAGTGGATGAAATTTGGTGTTTGGCCAATTCTATCATTTGTTTTCCTCGGACCTGGGATGCTACTTGTTGCATGCCTCTACCTTTACCATGGCTTCTGCCTTGGGACATCTGCTGTGCCAGGTTTCCCTCAGTGGCAGCGCCCCCAGTCATGCTAGCCTACATGGAGTCTAGCTTGACTCACTCTCTTCCATTCTGCCTGGCCTACGTGAGGTCCAGCCATACTCGCTGGCCATGTGGGGGCCCTTGCCTGGCTTGCTTCACTGCTTCTTTGCTGCCCTGCATCAGTACTCCTATATTATGTCTTAAGCCTCAGACATTAACCTACTCTACACCTGCCTTGCCCAGCATTGGGGCCTGGAGGTTCAATTATCTCTACTCTAAGCCTGCCTCTCCCAGCATCAGGGCCTGGAGGTTCGAATATTTCTTCTCTACACCTGCCTCACCAGTGGCGGAGCCAGGTTTGGGAGCATTTGGGAGGAGGGGGGGCCATTCAAGTCAATCACAGGCTCCACAGTGAGCATTATAAAGTGAATAAAGATGGTGGTGGGGCACCAACACTCACACTGGGGCAGCCAGGAGGGTCAGCCGCCCCCCCAGCCCCCCTCTAGTTCTGCCACTGTGCCTCACCCAGCTTTGGGGCCTGGGGATTCAACTATTTCTGCTCTACACCTACCTCACCCAGCATCAGATCTTGGAGGTTTGAATATATCCACTCTATTCCTACCTCACCCAGCATGGTGGCCTGGAGTTTCTGCTATTTCTACCCTACATCTGCTTCACCAGCTCAGGGCATGGAGGTTCTGTTTCTCACTGTACCTGCTTCGCTGGACAGGTTGGAGGTCTTCCGGACTTTCTGGTCTACTGTTTAGTTCCTGCTTTGCCCCACTCCAAACCAGGGTTTGTTTGCTCCACCTTCTTCAGCTTCACAATTTGAATCCAGCTTACTTACTTGCTTCAAGACTCTATGCTTCCATAAACTTGCATATCGGAACTTGGACCAACCCTTCCAGATCAATTCTGCATTCAACTGGATTTCACATTACCTTCTGTCATATTTTGCCCTAGACATCGACATCTCTGTCGAAGACTTGCTCAGGATCTGCTACTGTCCACTTGCTGGACTTTCGCATCCATTGGATTCCACTGCTCTTATCGACCTTCTGGTCTTCATCTATTGGGGTTTCAGACTAGCCGATAACATGTATTTATTGCTCATTTAGGATTACTCTCCTTTAGTATGTCCAGAAGGATGGGCATGTTAGTAGCCAGTCGTCCTCAGAGGTTTCCCCCTGAGGAGGGGTTTTCCTCTCCTGTGTGCTACTGGCCACACTCTCCGGAGTTGAAGGACATAATGGGGGTCTCATTCTACTCATCTAAGCATTCTTACTAAGGTGGGACACAGAGAAGGGCCAAAACGTCAAGTCCTAACAAGTGACTCATCAGTTCAAGCACCTAAGCACTATGCATATACAATCTTGTCCATATGCACTACAATCACTGACTTGCTCATGTATATGCTGAAGTATCTAAGCACAAATCATTTCATACAACTCATAAATAGAAACATAGAAGTTGACAGCAGATGAGGACCGCAAGGCCCATCCAGTCTGCCCATTTCTTTTTCTACCTTATGAATGTGCCATTGGCCTTTGTGTTGTCAATGGCCTATCTATTCGTACTCATTTGTATTGCTCCCTTATGCCTATTCTATGCCTGTTTGAAGCCCTGCACTGTATTTATATGTACCACTTCCTGAGATAGGCCGTTACATGCATCCACCACCCTTTCTGTGAAAAAGAACTTCCTCACATTACCTCTTAATCATCCTCCCTCTAGTCTCATGCTGTGTCTTCTTGTCCAGCTATTTTTCTTGTATTGAAACATGTTAGACTCTTTCACCTTGTTAATGCCCTTAAGGTGTTTGAATGTTTCAATCATATCACCTCTCTCCCTCCTTTGCTCTAGGGTATACATATTGAGCTCCTTTAACCTGTCCTCATATGTTTTCTGATGCAGTCCCTGTACCATTTTGGTTGCCCTTCTCTGGACTGCCTCAATTTGGTTAATATCCTTGTGAAGGTGTGGCCTCCAGTACTGCATGCTGTACTCCAGATGGGGCCTAACCAGTATCTTGAAAAGAGGGATTATTACCTCCTTCTTCCGACTTGTGATACACCTAATAATACACCACAACATCTCCCTAGCCTTACCTACTGCTTTAGAGGTCTGCTTGGATGATTTCAGGTCATCAGTGATGATGATGTTCAAGTCTCTTTCTTACCTTGTGACTGTCAGCAACTCCCCTCCCAGCCTATAGGTGGCTTCAGGGTTTCTCTTCCCTATGTGCATGATCCTGCACTTCTTTGCATTAAACCCCAGTTGCCACTCTTCTGACCATTTTGTCAGTTTATCCAGATCTCTTCTCATTCTGCCCACCCCATCTGGATCACCTACTCTGTTGCAGATCTTGGTGTCATCTGCAAACAGACAAGCCTTACCCTCCAGTCCATCTGCAATGTCACTAATGAAGTTATTGAAGAAGACTGGCCTCAGGACTGATTCCTGAGGTACCCCACTTGTGACTTGCATCTCTTCTAACTGTATACCATTTACCACCACTTTCTGTTTTCTGCCTGGCAACCAGTTTGCCACCCAGTTGACTAACTTCTGACCCACCCCGAGCCTACTCAGCTTATGAATCAGTCTTCTATGTGGAACAGTATTGAAAGCTTTGCTGAAGTCAAGGTATGTGACATCAACTGCTTACCCTTGGTCCACCACTCTGGTTACCCAGTTAAAGAAATATATGAGATTAGTTTGACACCACCTTCCTTTTGTAAACCCATGCTATCTTGGATCCTGTGCTCCTATGGATTCCAGGTGTTGTACTATCCTTTCCTTAAGGAGTACCTCCAGAATCTTGCCCACCACTGAGGTAAGACTGACTGGTCTGTAGTTCTCTACCTCCTCCCTGCTACCACTCTTGTGCAGCGGGATCACATGAGCCCTTCTCCAGTCTTCTGGGACCTCTCCTGTGCTCAGAGACTTAGTAATCAGTTCTGATAATGGCTCTGCTAATTCCACCCTTAGCTCCTTTAGTACCCTGGAATGTATGCCATCAGGTCCCATTGCATTGTCCACCTTGACCTTACCGAGCTCTTGTGGGATCCTTTCTTTTGTGAAGGGACTAGTGCACACCTCCCCCACCCATGTCCATGGTGCTGAGCTGTGGGCCCTGCCCTACCTTCTCCTCAGTAAATACTGAGCAAAAGTATCTATTTAGGATAGATGCTTTTTCATAGTCCTCCTCCTCACATGCCCCCTTATCCCCTTTGATCTCAGCAATACCCACTCTGGAGTTTCTCCTTTCACTAATGTCCTCTCCGTTCCACCAACGAGGGATTGCTGGAGATCCCCAGGGTTCAATTTAAGACATCAGGATCCCGTGCTTTTTCTTTTTCATCACCAACCCTGTGGAATTCTCTACCTCATTGGTTGAGAGAATACCCAACCACCGACAGTTTCAAAGTTGGTTTAAAGACATATTTATTTAGTTTAGCTTTTATTTAGTTATGGTTAATATATTTTAATGCTGTTTTAATCTATATTATGTATATGTTTTTATGTACAGCACCTTGGCTCTGAAAGGCGCTATATAAATAAAGTTGATTTGATTTGATCTATAGAAAGTCTTGTCACCTTCTTTTACTGTTCATGCTAGTGTTTCCTCGGTTTGGACCTTTGCCTGACTTACTGCCTTCCCTGATTCCCTTAGGGAAGTTTGGTATGCCTCCCTATCTTCATCCCACTGTGTTCCCTTACATTTCCTGAAGGCCAGTCTTTTGGCTCTGACCTTTTCTGCTACTGTTTTTGAGAACCAAAGTGGTTTCCTTCTTCTTTTGCACTTCCTTTTTTCTATAACACAATGGGATGTTGCTTCAAGTATTGTATCCTTAATACTTGCCCACTTTGCCTGTACCCCCTCACCTGTATTTCTTCTTGCCAGAGCTAGCTTAACTCTGTTGGCCATCTTATCAAAGTCAGCTCCTTTAAAGTCCATATTTTTGCCTTGAAATGGGATGATTTTGTTCTAGTGGCCAAATTGAACCATACCACGTGATGGTCACTGGCTCCCAGGTGACCTTCTACCTGGAGATCTGTGATCCTCTTCCTGTTAGCCAGTACTAGATCTAGGACAGCCCTGTCTCTTGTCGGTTGTTGTACCAGTTGTTTGAGGCCCTTCCCCCTGCAGGAAATCCACTATGGCCCAGATATTCAAAGGAGTTGCGCCATGCTCAGCCACACAAAGCATGATATTCAAAGAGGCAAGTTGCACTGCACAAGTCCCGATGCACTGGGGTGCAATGGTAATGTATGTGGCACAAATGCAGGGGATGTACCAATGCATATGCGGCTCATCGCAATATTCTCCCCCTTACCTGTCATGTTTTGCATATCTTCTAACAGTAATGTGTCTATGTTTCCCCCCCCATCTGGAGGCCTGTAGACAACCCCAGTTCATATGGATGCCCCATTTCCTGTTTCCAGTGTAACCCACAGTTCTTCTGGCTCCTTATGTGTATTCTGAATTTCTGTAGCTTTGATATTTTCATTGACATAAAGTGCCATTCCACCCCCCACCACCTTTCTGCACCTCTGTCTCTTCTGAACAGTACATAGCTGGGTATGATATACTGTACCTAGAGAGTCACCCCTCTGCGGCAAGAACAGCTGTTCACTCAAACCTCCGGAAGCCTGCATTTTCTCTGGTAGCTCGGCTTACTGCCATGCCAGCAACCAATCAGCAGTGTGGACTGAGGAGGCCTGAGTTTCACATTTCTGAAGGATCAGCTTAAATTCGAGGCTGCTCATTACCTTATGGCCACTTTTGCAGTTACTGGGGGATCCATTAGAGTCTTGGCCACAGCTGGGAGACTCACCCCTCTGCCCAAGAATCTCCACTCACTCAAACTACTGGGAGCCTGTGTTTTCAGCAGTAGCTCCATCCCCTACTGCATTGGCAACCAGTCAGCAGAGTGGAATGTCCTCTCCATAAAAGGATGTTACCACTAGCAGCCCCCCATGCTGCATTCCTCCGTGTAAAAGACGGAGCACAAAGGATGGAAGGGAAGGGGAAATTGTTTAACCAGAAAAGGTATACTAAGTCAGGGCTTTTTTTCAGGTGCACCCTGGCAGCACAAGGAAGTTGAATGACTTGTCATGGTGCACACAGTGTGCAAGTGGGGGGTTATGGATTCAAATCCAGGTCTTCAGGTTTGCAGCTCAGTGCCCCTAACCACTGTGCTATATTGTTTCCTTATTAAGGATATCAAGGAGTCTGTCAGGGAGTCAGCCAAGGGAGACAGATGACAGCCAGGAACTCAGAATGTGTCAACTCTGATAAAACTGTGCATAAGAAAAGTACTTTGTTTCTTTGAACCTATTTTAGCTAGGTCCTAGTAACACCCTATGGGAGTGAGCACTACAAATAAATTTAGCATTTATGTTAAGGTTACCATCAATACTACAGAGATGCAGCAGACACTAGGGGAAACAGAGGATCTATGAATCACAATAGGGGCTGGAAGCCAGAAACCCATTTGGGTAAGAATAATCTACAGACCTCTGAATCAGGAGGAAGCCAGGGATAAGGAAATCCTGGAAACCATCCTCCAGATGTCAGGAAAAGGGACATGGTGCTGGTAGGGGATTTCAATCTGCCGGACATAGACTGGAATACCCACACAGAGGCCTCACATAAGAGCAGGGAATTGCTAGTCACACTACAGGAAGCAGGCCTAAGTCAACTAGTGACATCACCCACAAGGGGTAGCATGGTTCTAGATCTGATATTCACAAATAGCAATAGGGTTAAGGGTGTCAAAGTAGGGAACCACCTGGGCAACAGTGATCATAACTCAGTATGGGTCAGGTTAAAAAGGCCTGTAGACTCCACACACTCCAAACTGAAGGTGCTTGACTTCAGCAGAGCAGACTTCACAAACATGAAGGCCTGCCTAAGAGACAACCTTAGTAACTCAACAGAAGGGAGCATTGAGGAATATTGGACAAGGCTGAAGGATGCAATAACCATGGTCACATCACAGTGTGCCCGTCATGTTAGTAAGAACAAAAGGAGGAAAAAAACACTATGGTTTTCCAAAGAGGTGGCAACCATGGTGAGAGAAAAGCACATAGCCTTCAGAAAGTACAAGGAGTCAGGGAATGAGGCAGACAAAACAGAATATAAACAGAAACTAAAAGAGACCAGGAAAGTGATAAGAAATGCAAAGGCTCAAACAAAGGTTAGGATAGCTCAGAAGGTAAAAAAGGGTGACAAAACCTTCTACAGGTACATACGTGAAAAAAGGAAGACCAAAGGGGGTATTGTTAGAATCACAAAAAAAGATGGACAAACCACAGAGCAAGATGGGGAGAAGGCAGAGGCACTCAATGAGTATGTCTGTTCAGTCTTCACACAGGAAGCAGAGGGTAACGGACCAACAGTAGGCATAAAGAGGTGTCTGATTGAAGGAACAGACACAGGTTCCTTCACAGATGAAAGGGTACTGGAGGAAACAGACAAGTTAATGGTACATAAAGCTATGGGGACAGAGGGAATACACCCAAGAATACTGAAAGAACTAGGAAGGGAACTGGCATCCCCCTTAGCAGTGCTCTTCAACAAATCAATAAGAAACAGGGGGGTGCCAGAGGATTAGAAGAGTGCAAAGCATGGAAGCTGATCTCCAAAAACTGGAGGAGTGGTCCAAGACTTGGCAATTGAAATTCAGTGCCAAAAAATGCAAGGTCATGCACCTGGAAAAGCGTAACCCAGGGAAACTATACTCAGTGGGAAGGGAGCAGCTGGTGGCTACCAGGCAGGAACAAGACCAAGGGGTGATCATAGCAGATGACCTCAAGGTCAGTAGACAATGTGAAAAGGCAGCACTAAATGCTAGTGGTATCCTGGGATGCAAAAGGAATTGCATCATGAGCAGAAGGCATGAAGTTATCATGCCCCTGTATCAGTCTCTGTTCAGGCCTCACCTGGAGTATTGTGTCCAACTCTGGAGGCCACACCTTAGGAAGGACACTGATAGACTGGCGACGGTAAAGAGAAGAGCAACAAAGGTGGTGCAGGGCTTGCATCAAAAACCGTATGAGGCAAGACTGGATGATCTCAAATTATACTTCCTAGAACAATGCAGGAATCATGAGGACATGATAGAAACATTCAAATACCTTAAAGGCAACAACAGGGTGCACACGCAGAAGCTCTTTCAGGTAAAGGACTACAGCAGGACTAGAGGGCACAACCTTCGACTTAAGAGAGGAAAGTTCAGAAGCAATATGAGGAAATTCTTCTTCACAGAGCATGTTGTGGAACCATGGAATAGTCTGCTGGGGGAGGGTGGTGGGGCCAATACTGTGGAGGAATTCAAGTGGGCATGGGACAGACACTGTGGGATGCACAAGCAGGCAGCTAAGTAGGGGGTAGGAAGCCAAGGGCAGACTTGATGGATCGTACGGTCCCCATCTGCTGACAACTTCTATGTTTCTATGTTTCTAGCAGCCTGTTTGTGTGTTATTAATGATACTTCCCAGTTACGTTAAATGTCTGTGCTAAAGTTAAATATATTGCTAAAAATTATCTGGGTGAGAATTATAAGTCCAATTAGGCATTTTTTTTTTTTTTTTTTAGTCGTTTAACTAGGTATAGCACACTAAGCTGAAAGCTTTTTTACAGGAGCGACCTGGGAGCACAAGGAGGTTAAGTGACTTGCTCAGGATCACACAGTATGCAAGTGGAAGCTGTGGGATTCAAACCCAGGTCTGGTCTGCTGGATGTCATCAGATTTGCAGCTCAGAGCCTTAGACCACTGCACTATACTGCCTCATGCAGTACTAAAATAGTTGTCTAAGGTATTGGCATGGGGTGCAAAGGAGAGACAGTCAGTTGTGTAGACTGTGGGGTGCTCTTCTCTATAGATATACTCTGAAGGAGGGGGCACTGGCCCATCTGCAGGACTGGAGTGGAGGTTCATGTTCAGCTAGTGGCAGCAAGGGTAGAAATATTTCAGCTGCATCATCAGCTCAGTTGGATACCACCACACCCTCTCCACTTCCTCAGAGGCCCATTGGCCCAGAGGCTAGAGGGTGGTGGGAAGGGGAGTGGGGGAAGAAAGTGGAGTTTGCCACAAAGAGCTTGTCTGGCCTGACACCATCCAGGCAGCAAACAGTTGCATATCAGTGATGGAGGCCCAGTTACCTGACTTTGCCTTGGGGTGGGGGATTTAGTGATGTAGGACATGTCAGCATGCTGGCACCCACAGGAATGAGCACTAGTACATCTATAAGGAGAGTCTTAATGATTGGAGACTCAATGATTAGGTGTGTGGAGAGGGTGGTGGGAGGATTGGAATGGAGGAAGATGGCCCAGTGTCATCCTGGTACATCAGCCATCTGTAATATAGATAGACTAGGGAAAATAGCAGAAAGGGAGTAGAAAAAGCTTAGCGTGCTGATACACCTAGGTACACGTGATCTGGTGAATCAGTCTGTGGAGATGGTGAAGCAGAATGTTTGTAGGCTAGGAGAAACGTTAGCAGCACACTTGGGCTCCCTGGCCTTTTATGAGGTACTTCCTGTTTGGGGCAAGGAAGAGAAGAAAGATAAAATTAGGAAAGATGAGATACAGAAATTTAATGGGTGGCTTAAGGGATGGTGCCAGGAGAAGGGATATCACTTTGTTCAGGACTGTGGGGACTTTTGAAACAGGAGGCTCTTCAATGGTAATTGGCTCCTCATGACAAGAGAAGGGGTCCGTATACTAGGGCAGATGTCTGACATCTAGATTGCACATTTAAACTGACTGAGGTGGAAACAGTGGCTAGGGGAACCATGGTGACAAGTGAGAAGAAGGGGATCCTAGCTAGCACTCCCCCATATGTTGGAGCTAGTAGCAACTCAGTAAGTATAAAGATGGATGAGGTACCATTTGGGCCATGTAAGGGGACATCAGAAAAGAGGGATGCTAAATGTGCAAGAACCATGAAAAACAAAAGGCCAAGTGAGCATGGGAAACACAAGGGTTATACAGTAGGTAGTGTAATAACAAAGTGGATTCAGGGGTCAGATAGAGGGGAATGCCTTAATACCTGGAACCTGCGTAATAAACTCAGTGAGCTACAGGCACTGATGGCAGAAACAGAGGTGGAATTTGCAGCCATCATGGAAACATGAGCTAGAGATATCAATTGGGACCTGATGGCTCCTGAGTACCCATTGTTCAGGAAGGATACATGAAAAGTTAGAGGGGAGGAGTAGCCGTCTGTGTCAGGGATGACCTTGAGGTAGTAGAGGATGGATGCATCAGGGGTAATAAAAATGAGTAAGAGTCACTGTGGGTACAACTCACAGGAGCCTCTGGCAAGAAATCACATTTAGAGGTGGTCTATAGACCTCTGGGGCAAGGGGAAGAGAAGGACAGAGAGCTTGTAGAAGAACTTGAATAGGGGATAGCAAAGGGGGAAGTAGTGGTAGTAGGTGACCTGAAGCTGCTGGGCATTGACTGGGATGTTCTGGTGGCCAGGAGCACTAGACATCAGGCCATACTGGGTGCACTCCAAGGCTGTCTCCTGGTACAGCTCAGTAAGGAACCCAACAGGCAAACTGTTATTCTTGACATGGTGCTTACTAATTTGAAGGTAGTAGGAGTGGTGAGAGTAGGGGAACCACTATGGAACAGTGATCATAACTCTGTTTGGTTTGAACTAGCCCTAGTGATTGGAAAGCCCAATCAACAACTGAGGTCCTTGATTTTTGCAGGCTGGACTTCAGCCGCCTGAGGAAACTGGTCAAGGAAAGTTAGTCAGAATTGACAATTTAGATGGAGGGAAGCAAGTTTGGGCTAATAAAGGGAATCATTCTTGAGTTATCTAATTTATGCACAAGGATGGTAACCAAATGGAATAAGTTCAAGAGACCATTATGGTGCTCAGCTAAAGTCAGGGAAGCCATAGGTGCTAGGAAAATGGCCCTCTACAAGCACAAAGAGAAGCAGGAGGAGGAGGAGGAGGAAGAGGAAGAATGGGGAGAACATTTACTGTAGGGCAAAGAGGAAAAAATTATGCTTAAAGAGGCAGATGCAGACACAGAGCTACATACTGAAGATGGGTTCAAGGGTGGAGAAAAAATATTTTTATGATATATTGGGGGAAAAAGAAAGAAAGGTGGGAGAATTGTAAAGCTGTTAGAGGGGAGAAGGGTGACAGAAGATGACCATATGGCTGCTGTCCTCAATCACTATTTTTAGTCCGTTTTCATCGGGGAGGAAGGCAGGCCATTGCCTGAGAGTAGCACAAAAGCATCCAATAAGGGGGTTCCAGAGATGAAACAGGCAATAGTTAGAAGCAACAGGGTCCAAAAAGGGCTCACAGCCCTAAAGATAGATAAAGCCCTAGGACCAGATGGGTTGTATCTGAGGACTCTCAGAAAACAGGCAGCTGAACTGGCTGAACCCCTTGTAGGACTATTCAGCTGTTCACTATGGATGGGGCAAGTTCTGGAGGACTGGAGGGTGGTAGATGTCATTTCTCTCCAGGGGGAGAGGGAGGCACAAGAAAATGCAGGGAACTACAGTCCAGTCAATCTGACTTCTATTGTATGGATGCTGATGGAGTCACTGATTGAGGAAGACATCATGGACTACCTGAAGTGCAATGGTCTCCAGGATAGTAAATATCATAGGTTCATGGCAAAAAGGTCCTCTAAGATGAACCTGATAGTTTTCTTTGATTGGGAAATGAGGGAATGGGATAAGGGTCACACAGTGGATTTGCTCTATTTTGATTTCAACAAGGCTTTCCACCAGTTGCCACACAAATGTTTGCGAAACAGATGGAGGATCTGGAGCTGCAGAATAAGGGATGCTAGCTGCACATTCGAGCAGACTTGATAGACCTCTAGGCCTTTATCTGCTGGCAAATTTTGTATGTTCGTATGGTGAAGGAGATGGAGGATCTGGGTGTGACTAAGGACATAGTGAACTAGATAGGAAACTGGATAAAGGGGGAGCATCAGAGGGCTGTAGTCAATGGGGTGAAATTAGAAGAGAGGGAGGTCACAAGTGGAATGCCACAGGGATCTGTCCTGGCCCCTGTCCTCATCAATATGCTCATCAGTGGCATTGGAGAAGGTATCCATGGCAGGCTGTGTTTCTTTGTAGAGGACACTAAGATGTGTAGGAGGGTAGATAGTGATAAGGGAATCAGAGAAATGTGAAGTGACTTACAAAAGCCTGTGGCATGGTTTAAGATCCGGTAGCTGAAATTCAACACCAAAAAGTAGAAAGTAATGCACCTAAGTGTAACCCCTCACCCCTGCCTTTTTATTAAAATGACAGGTGGCATGTTGTTGGCGTTGGCAGCAATACCTGGTGGGGATCTGGGTTCGGGGAGGATGAGGCTACCTGGCACAAGGGACCTAGGTTTGGCTACTCTGCACAGGGGCACCCAAGTAAATCCACCTATAGGAAGCAATAACTGTAATGTCCAGAACCAGGATTGGGATTTTTCAGTGTGGCTTTATTCAAATTTAGTTGACACATGACAAAGCATTGAATGGTCCCCCAAGGGGGGATGTATATGTATCTGTATATGCAGATAGAGACTAAAGGTGGTCCATTTGAAGAATGAACACATTTTTTCTATTGTCTGGCTCTGGACCCACCAGGCACTCAGCCCGGACTTGCATGCGCTTTGGATACACAGCCCGACTGGCCTGGCTCTCCTGCCGGCCACTTGACTGACGGTCCATTTGAGAATGAACCCAAACTTTAACTTGGAGAGACTCCCATCACACAAGGAGTATATTTTCCCAAGCTGTGGCTCCCCACACCGCTTAGAGTCTGCGACTCCTAGAGAGATTTTCAAGTTGCAACCCACGTCTGGGTACCCACCTTATCACCGGCCAGGCGCATGAGGCAAGTAGCAAATCACAGAAGAAATCCGTAGAGGTGGACCTGGTCACTAAAGATGGGGGGTGTTCCCACCTCCAGCTCCCACAGCCCATACCTGGCCATTTCTCTGGACAAACATAACCTTAAAACTTTGAAAATGTAGATTAAATGGTGGATGACCTGAAGCACCCCCTCTACAAACTTAAACTGTGAAAATGTAGATTAAACGGTGGATGACCTGAAGCACCCCCTCTACAGCATTACTTGAAATCCATTAAAACGTTAGACTTTTTGACTGCTCTATTTGTTTGTCCTAGTTGAAATAGTCCTCCTAAATAGCAGTCCACATTCTAACTTCCTTTATATTTACAAACTGATGAAACAATTGGTTTGCCCCTTCAAATGGGGCAAAACACTCACCCATTCATTGCAGGTGCCCCACAGGCGAAGTACCACTTCTTTTACTGTTATACAAGAACAGAACTGAAAACAGGCAGCTTTCTTCCATAGTGGAAATAGGGGATTGCCCCTGGAATCCACAGAGGGACTTTTCTTCCACCACCCCCCGGAGGGAGGGGGCACTGAGACCTGGACAGTGGTCTCCACCACTTTCAAAAGGTAAACAGAAACTGCCTCCTTCCTGCTGGGAAGTAAACAGGAGACTGCTTTGAAAACTCTAAAGTTCTAAACTCACTCCCTGAGTTGCAGATTCCAATGTGGCTTATGCAGCTGCGACAGTTCTATGGTGATGTCATCTCTCAAGTCTCAGCTGTGACTGAGAATAGAGTGAGACAGTGTGAAACCCATTTAACTGGAGTTTCACAAGCTGTCTTCCCTGCCTACCACTAGGTCTTACTGGGATTCTAGTAACCCTGGGTAACAAGGGGGTTACATAAGGAATAAGAACAACAGAACAGAGCACTGGATTGGGTGGGGGGGGGGACTTTGCATTATGGCTTTGGAATGTGACATAGAAGTTACAGTTAGTGACACCCTTAAGCAATCTAGCTAGAACAACTAGGCCTATGATAAGCATATAATATTCTGGGGTGTATAAGGAGAGGTAGTGATAGCAGGGGAAAAGAGGTCATACTAACCCTTTATAGATCTTTAATGAAGCCACATCTGGTGTACTGCTCCCAGTTTTGGAGCCCTTATGCCAACATGGACAGGGACAGACAGGAGACAGTGCATTGCTGGCTGACAAAAGTAATTCAGGGCTAACGGGGCAGTACAGTACAAGTCACATTAAACTGTTCATCCAGTGAGTTGCTTTAGCATTTCTGATTGAGTTGCATAAGCGCTGCTGGATACAGCACAAAGCCCTGCACTAATTGTTTGTTAAGACTTAAAACTCAGCTCTGCATTGCATTGTGACTGGACTGCAGATACATTCCAACTGACTTGGAAAAATATTTTACAAACATTGCTCTCGAACTGGTTAGGCACATAAAAACAATGCATTATGAGTTGCCAATGCATTGCCAACTGTAAAAACAACACTAAACCAACTCATTGCTGGGACAGTTTAATGTGACTTGTACTTTACTTACAAGGAGCATGTCATGGCACTAAATGTGTACTCACTAGAGACCAGAATGAAGCAGGGAGATATAATAGAGACCTTTCAGTTCCTAAATAGAATAAATAGGGTGAAGTGTGAGAAACTTTTTAGCTTGAATGCTTGTTCAATGTCATAGTGCCATGAATGGAAATTGCCAGGAACGAGTTTCAGGAGAGATGTGTGGAAGTATTATTTTACCGAAAGTGTGGTTGCACCATTGACAACATACAGTAAATCTTCAGTGCATCCGGGAGCTGGTCTGCAGTAATACTGTGGGGACAAGCTATGCCCCTGGAACTCACAGACAGGACAACAAGAACAATACACCTACTGGGAGTCTTTAACTTCAAAACAAACTTACAAACCACAAGCTGGAATCATTCCAAAAGATTTATTAGCCAGGGTAAACTGCACAAGTGTTATGTACTCCAGCACTTTGCTCTCAGACCAGAGCACCTTCTGTCTTTCATCAGAGGACAGGCTGCAAAACTGAGTGGCAGCCCTTTTATACAATAGTATCTGCCAACATCATCACCAGCTTAGCCTTACATTTTACAATCAATTGCAGCTACTAGATGTTTGTCACATTCAAAAATAACAGCTGTATTTCTGTTTTTTTTAATGTCGCTGATTGCTTATCTCTGTTTCTAAATCACAACCACCACCACCAAACCTTGTAATTCATATGTATAAAAGTCAACTCTTAAACATTTGAAAGCTGGCAACTTTCCTTTTGGCTAATGCTGTGTATTCTCACACACCACCAAGAAAGAAATATTCAATGACACCATTTCAAGGAGAGAGTACAGCATCAGATGCCACATAGCATGCCAGACAGAGCATGTAGTATATGTGATCATGTGTCCTTGTGACAAAATGTATGTGGGAAAGACCACAAGACAACTGAAAGCAAGGTTACAGGAACATAAAGGGTGCATTATCAGAGGTGATCAATGGTCAAGTCATCTGTGTCAAAACATTTCAATTTAACTAGCCACAGTGCAGTGACTTTGAAATTCTGTGGTCTGGAGTAGGCAAAACAGGCCACTTGGGGGGCAGACTGGGATCTTTTCTAAGAAAATGGAGATGTGGTTGATTTATACCTTGAGTACTACAGAGGAAAGCATAGCAATGAATGAGGAGAAAGAATGGCATTTCATTTTTGGAACTCGATAACTATATGAGAACTTTATTTTTTGTTAAATCACAGGAATTTGTAATGGACCAGAAGTTTACAGGTGAAATACAGTAATCAGAGGGCTGTGTCCAGTGTGGATACCTGATAAATAGCAGGATCCAACAGGCATAACAATATACACATGTATTTCTTATTTAGAACTTACTATTTTAAAAACAAATAGGGGGCTGGGGGAAGAAAATCACTCTTTAATGTACAGAACTTATTGTCATTATTTTGAAACCAAATAATTAGACCATAATGAATCAATAGTACCAGACTCAGCTTCCCAGGGGTGAGCCTCCCATCTATGACATCTAATAGAACTTGTAAATTTTATGTTGATGCCACTTCTATATAAAGGTGAGCACTGAGCAAGGACACCTCATTCTGGCAGCAGTGTCATGTTGATGATGTTGTGACCATGCCTGCCCAGGACAGATAAACCAAAACAGCAGGTAGAAATAGTGTTTTCAGCACTGCAGTAGAAGGATAATGGATAATGAAGCATGTATAAAGGATGCATCCAGTAGCAACCTTTTTGTTTACACAGTGAGGGTATCTTAGTATCACTCAAAACAAACTGTAGACACAGAGAAGTCTGATATGTAGCACTAATAGATAGAAGGAATATTATTTTAAAATCTGAATTAAAGTGGCACACATCACTTGCTGAAGATTGCAGATGTTCTAGAAACAACAAAAATTGGAATACTAAATCTCATTCACAAAGTTAACATAGAATCATAGAAATATGGCAGCAGAAAAGGACCCCAGCATTCTGTTTCAATTAATTATAGTATACTTTGAAGACTTCGACATGCATAAATGCAAGATACGTTACTATTCTCAGCTCATAAGCCACTATTAGAATAAACTGATCACTGAGCCGTAGAGTTCAGCTAGACAGGAATAATTTAAGTCATGCTCCCTGCAATGAAAATCCCATATAAAGCAGGTAGTAAGCAGGCTTCAGCCACTGTGCCCAGGGTGGAGTAGTGAACGGGCTATGGGGAGGCTTTCATATCTGCAGTGGAAGGTAAGAGAACTAAGAAATCTTTTGCTACACATGGATAAACAAAAGACTAACAGTCCTTAGTAAACAATAATAATCACAACAGCCTACATATAGAGAATCCCGAATGTGTACACTAGAGTTTAGAAACAAAAAGGTTTACCTTTTCATCAGTTACTAGTGGTTAGTAACTGAACTATATAAAAACATATAGGCAGAAATATAAAACTGCTACTTTTGCTGACTGTTCAGTCCTTAAAAAGTGGATGATACTATGTAAGAAAGGCTAGGCACTGTAGTCTCTGCATACAACAAGACAATATTAAGAGAAAAGGCTTTAGCAACATACAGACTGTAGTTTTCTAAATGGTTACTAGAGACTAATGATGGTACAAAATGATGGTACAAAGAGAAGGACACATCATAGCAACAACCAGCTCAGTTTGTATTCAAAGGAAAACTGTCCAAATTTGCAGCACCCACACCCAAAGCCTTACCCCCGATTAAGCTTTTCATAAGGAGTAACCTTTGTTTCACGCATTGGAACTTACTTTATATTAATGTAATGTCTGGGAGTCGAGAACATGATGGACGCTGTGTGGTTCCATTTATTGGGAAAGTGCAGTGCGGCACCGCACTTTTACACTAAATGGAACCGCACAGTATCCGCCATCTTCCTATCCTGACTCCTAGACTTTACAACACTAAAATAAAGTAAGTTCCAACAATAAAACAAAGGCTTTTTCTTGCAAAAAGCTTAATCAGGGAGTAAGGCTTTGGGAGTGCGAAAATGCAGATTCGGACAAATTCCCTTAAATATATGGATTCAGAAATACTGATTAATGCTATTTTTTGTTCAGAGTAGACCACAAAGCAAAACTGAATATCCCAATGTGGCTGGACAAGTCTATGTTAATATATAGGTGCAGGCTTTCTTATTGGAGGTATTTAGGCAATACCTAACATTTTTTAAGTCAGAATGTTCAAAACATGTATACTGATTTAATGTAAAAAAAGTGTTCATTATAGGTAATGCAAGGACATTTTCCAACTCTTCAAGCTAGAAATCTGATAGGCTATACATGTCAGAGTGAATTCTTTTACTATATGGTACCAGGTCAGACTGAAATATTACATAGAATTATTACATTCTATACTAGTAATAATAAGTGATATTCATTGATCTCAATGGTTAAGACACAATATATACGAAGTTTTGGCAAATATGGGTACATCAAGGAAATAGGTTTCTAACTATTGGAGGAACATGGTAGAGCTGTGCAGAATATAAAATTCTGCCTGCAGAATGCCTGCGGAATTACCATTCCAGTTAGGTGGAATTCCATGGAATGTTCATGAAAATTCGGTGGAATTTCACAAAATTTTTAATGTCAGTTATTTCACTATATTTTAAAGGTATGCTTCCAAATAACTCCAAATGTGGAACATAAACAGAACCTAATGGCTTACAAGAGTGTATTTCAGAGCTGTAGATTGACAAGGGGCAGAGTGATGGGTGGCTAAACGTTTAATCAGAATTTAATTTTCAGTTATTTTGAGATAATTTTAACATTTCTTATCCAAATTTCTCCACAATATAATGATTTAGAGAAGCACCTATAATGTATATACACACCATGTTTTAAGTTTCAGTGGAAACTGAGTATAGGTAGCCAACTATTTTGCCAAAATTTGGATTTCTGTAATTTTAGTATAATTTTGATAATATTCATTGAAATTCAGTTCCCTCTAATTTTAAAACTACATATCCAAATTTAACCAGAGTTGAAACAGTTAAACTACTATACCACATGGTAATTTCTGAAAAAGTTCATATTTTCAGCTTTAAATGGGATTGAACTAAAAGTAGTTAAACTTTCACAACATTTAAAAATTTAATTTTGCAATAATGTAAACTACAAATGTATAAACCCCTGAAACTTTAAAATTAGAGCATGCAATGCCATTAAATTTGGAAGGTTCTTAGACCTTACAAGGAGACTGTGTGTGCCAATTTTATTAATTGCTTGCTGCGAGAAATTGTAAAATAACATGTGCACTTTGGGCTGGATATTCAAAAGGGTTATGCCTGCCCAAGTCTGAAATTGCGCCATTCTGCCATATTCAGCAGGAGGCAGTTGCACCCCCAAGTCATGCTGAGCAACAGTGCAATGCTAATGAAGGCATGCTCAACTGGAGGGGGAGGAACCATGCATAAACTGCACAGCCCGATATTCTGCTGGGTTGTGCATAGTTGTGCAGGCGCAACCCCCAACCTGCGCCTGCACAACTTTGAGCAAAAAAAAAAAGGAGTAAGTCAAGGGCCACCCACAGGTGAGCTGCTGCATTGCAGGCCGCAACACAGCAGCTGCCACCTGTGGGTGGCCCTCCACCTCTTTCCTGTGCCCCCCCTGCAGCCCGATCGCGGGCATAATAGTAACCCCTCCGACTGGCCTGATAGCGGGCAAAACTATAGTAATCCCCCCAGTCGCCCGATCGTGGGCAAAACAGTAGTAATTTCCACCCCCCGCTAGCCCGATCGCAGGCAGAAAAGAGTTCAACCCCAAGAACAATATCCTGGTGGTCAGTGGACGCCAAAAGCCTGATCGGCATTAGAGTCAATCCCCGTCCAAGTACCCTGGTGATCTAGTGGCCCCCATACCTTACAAGGCAGTCCAGATATGTGAATGAATTCATTCTGGACTGCCTTAGTTGTATAGGCTGCACACTCATTGGCTCTGTTCTGAACCAATGGGCATGCAGCCCTACCGAGCAGTCAGTTGGTGGGCAGCGGGGTGGCAGGTGGGTGGGGTGCTGCCACCACCGCTGACAGGGGGAGCGGGGTGGTGGGGCTCTGTGGGTGGGTTGGTGGGGTGAGGGGCCACTAGATCACCAGGGTACTTGGACTGGGGGGGTTGACTCTAATGCCCATGATCGGGCTTCTAGGTCCACTGGACCACCAGGGATATTGTTCTTGGGGGGGGTTGAACTCTGTTCTGCCTGCGATAGAGCTAGTGGGGCATCGGTCCACGACTGCTGCTGCCTGGCAGGGCGCCCGGCGCAAGTCGTCGGAGATCAGTACACCTGCATGCTAATGGCATGCAAATGGGGCCATAAGTAGATGCAAATGGCCCCCCTGCACCTTGCATGAATTATGGCCCCATTTGCATGTCACCTTTTGAATATCAGAAATTTGCACATGGCGCAATGGAACTTGCACCACTGCATCTTGAATGCTCCACGCTGACCACTTGCGGTGGTGCAAGTTCCACTGCGCCATGCACAGTGGCTGTGGCCGGGGCTGTGATATTCAAAGGAGTTGCCCAATAGCGCAACTCCATTGAATATCGTCCCGGCCACACCCCAGCGCAACTTTTTTGAGCGGCGCAAGGGCTTGCGCCACAGAATGGTGCAGTTTGAATATCCAGCCCTTTCAGTCAAATCCCATGAGTCTTTGTGAAAATTGTAGAATTTAGTGAAAAAATCCATAAAACTGGAATTTTATTTCACTCAGCCTTATCTGGGGGATTCTAATTAGAGGACTGGGGTGTAAGAGGCAGGTAGCACATGTGGTCACCAGGTTCTGGAGTTAGATGCACAGTTTCACCAAGCAATGGACAGCTGAGTTGGGTAGCACAACAGCGGTAGACCCCCAGGTTGGAGCGAGAAAGCACAGAGTGTCAACAATTCCAACCTGAATGCAGGATATTTAAGGATCACATCCAGTAAATTTATAATCCGGGGAACCAGGTGTACATGCAAGTCTAGGACTTAGAGGTACTCAAAAAGATGTAGTGGTGGAAGATAATGTCTTGAGCAGCAGGAAGAAAGAATTCTGGCTATTCCAACAGGGTAGATTGATAGGAAAAAAGTAAGTGACTCACGTTTTAAGGGAATTTGTCACTGTAAAGTACAAAGGTGATATCAGTGGGATCAGTAGTTCTACTGAGTCAATGTGACTATGCCAAAAGAGAAAGGGGGGTAGTCACCCAGACAGGAAGAGCAGGACTGCAAAAAGCTCAGCCCAGCTTATCAAATGAAGTAGTGATATGTGCATTGTTAATGTTAAAGCAGCAGTACTACCTAATCAGGAAGTGATCAGTTTCCAGTTGTTGTAGATCTACAGAAAATATGGCGGATGTCTCAGCTGCCAGTCGTTTGCTGCTGCAGTCAACATGGCGGGTGGCAGAAATGTAAACAAAAACAAAGGGAAACTGAGCAAATTACGGGGTGATAGTATAATGCTGGCGGGAAAGATTACCAGGGAAATGCTCAACAGAGCACAGTGAATAAACTGTCAAAAAAGTGCAGATTTTTTTTACATAGTACTGTTGCTTTAAATTCCACACAAAAAACATTCTGGATGATTCATCTACAGTACATGCTAGCATAAATATGTGAGAACATTTTACTAATCATTTATTTTCCTCTGCAGAATTAAAACTGCTTAACCAATTTATCCAGCTGTGTTATACACCAGGATACACTGACTATGGATATGCATGTCAAATGTTTACTCTATGCAAGCAAGAGCAGAGATGTTACAAACATCCACATTTTTGATAGTTTTCACAAAGTTCTGTAAATATTTACATAGTAAAGTTTGAACCCCTGTAACTTAAAAATTTCTTATCTAATTCTGTCCATATTTAGATAATTCTATAAGCATTACAAAAGGTTATCTGTATTAATTTACACATGCCTAGCTCCAAAGGTGCCTAAGTTATATGCAGATGAAATGTTTTCATGAAATTTCCTGAAAAAAATAAAATGACAGATTTTGAGCATATATAATTTTGAGATAATGCATCATATTATCATGAAATCTGGCACATTGTTAGAACACCTATCATCAAGAAATCATGCCAGATTTAAGATCCCTGACCCAATAGATGGTTGAGATATATGTAGATAAAAATGTTCATGAAATTCCGTACAAACAATAAAATGACAACATTTGTGCACCTATAATTTTGAAACTATCCATCCAAATTTCATGATAGAAACATAGAAACAGCATTTGTTGGTAGATAAGGACCATACAGCCCACTTAGTCTGCCCGTTTCCCCACTTAATTTGACAATCCCTACTCTTATCTGGACTGCCTTTCCCCCACTCTGCTGTACAGGAGGGTACCTTTATGCTTATCCCATGCACTTCTGAATCCCAGTAGTGTTTTCACTTCCACCACCTCCACTGGTAGGCTGTTCCATGGATCCACCACCCTCTCTGTGAGAAAATACTTCCTAGCATTCCCCCTAAGCCCCCCTGCCTCTTGCCTCATGTAGTCTTCTTGACCTTGTGCACTTTTGTCTCTGAAATATGCTCTTCTCTTGCACCCTGTTTATTCGTCTAAGGTATTTGAAAGTCTCTAGCATATCCCCTGTCTTCCTTCTGTCTTCCAGTGAATAAATATTTAGTTCCTTGAGTCTTTTCTAGTAAGGCTTGTGGTGCAGTCCATGTATCATGTTTGTTGCTCTTCTCTGGACTGCTTCCATTCTGTCTATGTCCTTCCTGAGATGCGATCTCCAGAATTGGACACAGTATTCCAGATGAGGCCTCACCAGTGATCTATACAGTGTCATCACCACTTCACTCCTCCTACTGGTTATGCCTCTTCCTATGCACCCCAGCATTCTGTTTGCTTTCCCTACTGATTTTTTGCATTGTTTGGCTGATTTCAGGTCATCGGATATGATAACACCCAGGTGTCTCTCCTGACTTGTGGTGGCTAGAACCTGCCCCCCCATCCTGTATTCCTCTCTTGAGTTTCTGTGTCCCAGGTGCATTATCTTGCACTTCTTAGCATTGAAACCCAACTGCCAAACCCTTGATGATTCCTCAAGTAGTCTTAGATAATTTCTCATTTTATCTAGCCCCTCCAGTGTGTTGACTCTGTTACAGATCTTGGTGTCATCTGCGAACAGGCATACTTTCCCCTCCAGTCCCTCTGCAACATTGCTTATGAAGACATTGAATAGAACTAGACCCAGCACTGATCCTTGTGGAATACTGCTGGTAACCTCCCCCTCTTCTGAATTTATGCCATTTACTACCACCCTCTGGTTCCTGCCTTTTAACCAGTTTCCAACCTATTTTACCACTTTAGAGCCCACAGCCAGATTCCCCAAATTATTAAGCAACCTTCTATGAGGAACAGTGTCAAAGACCTAACTGAAATCCAGGTAGGCCACATCCACTGCCCCTCCTTGATCCACCACCCTGGTCATCCAGTCAAAGAAATCTATAAGATTAGTCTGACAGGCCCTACCCTCAGTGAATCCATTATTCCCTGGGTCTTTTGCACCGCTTGACTCAAGTAACTTCATTACCCTCTCCTTAAGCAGGGACTCCATCAGCTTCCCCACCACTGCGGTCAGGCTCACAGGTCTGTAATTGCCTGCCATCTTCCTACTTCCAGTCTTGCGCAGGGAGACCACCTCTGCCCTCCTCAGATCCCCAGGTACCTCCCCCATCTCTAGTGATTAGTTGAAGAGGGTTGTCAGCAGACCTGCTAGGACTCCCCTGAGTTCCGTCAACACTCTATGGTGAATCCCGTCTGGCCCCATTGCCTTGTCTGTCTTTACTTTTCCTAGTTCCTCCAAGACTCTATCCACAGTAAATGGGCTGGTGTCCACCTCTCCCCCCTGTAAATCTTTCTTCATGAATCTTGGCCAATCCGCTGCCTCTTCCTTGGTAAATGCTGAGCAAAAATATTTGTTCAGTATCTCAGCTTTTTCAAGGTCATCCTCCACCCACCCACCCTCTCCCTTCTTTAGCCTAACAATATCGTTTCTGGTCTTCTTCCTCTCACTAATGTAATGGAAGAAGGTCTTGTCCCTCTTTTTAATAGCCTGTGCTATTCATTCCTCCATTCTTGCCTTAGCCCTTCTGACAGCTTCCCCAGCTTCTCTCTGTTTCTCCAGATATTTCAGTCTATCTTCTTCTTTCTGTATCTCTTTGTATTTCCTGAATGCCTTACTTTTTTCTCACACTTTCTTGGCTACTGACTTAGAGAACCACAGTGGCTGCTTCTTTCTTTTGCTTTTGCTAAACAATCTGACACATTGACTTGTCACTCCTGCTATGGATCTCTTGAGCCTTAGACACTGTTCTTCTACCCTTCCCCCATATCTTCTGCTGCCAGGGCAATTTTGAGCTATCCCCCCATCTCCATGAAGTTGGCCTTACAGAAATCTAGGATCTTAATCTTTGAATGGCTTTCTTCGGCAAATGTGTTGACTCTAAACCATACAGTTCTGTGGTCACTGGTACCAAAGGGACTGCCAGTCTCAACATCCATGATTCTGTCCCTGTTTGTTAGCACTAAGTCCAGTACAGCTCCCTCCCTGGTGGGCTGAACCACCAGCTGCCTTAGGCTTGCCCCTCCCATGGCAGACATGAGGTCCCTGCTCCTTGATGTACTTGCAGTCTGGGTATTTCAATCTGCATCCAGCATGTTGAAGTCACCCATTAGTAATACTTCATCTTTGGCCCCCATATTATAGATGACATCCACTAATACTAGATCAATATCCTCCTCTTGCATGGAAGGCCTGTAAACTACTCCAGCACAGATGGTTGTTTTGTTCCCCAACTCCAGAGTGAACCAAAATACCTCTGCTTCTTCCCTGGATCCCTGAGCCTCTGTAGCTTTAATACCTTCCTTTATATACAAAGAAACCTCTCCTCCTCTCCCCTCTTCCCTTCACCATCCTTTCTAAAAAGTGTTTACCCTGGTATAGCTGCATCCCAGTCATGGTTTCCTGCATACCTTGTCTCTGTAATAGTCACAATGTTCAGGTTTGTGTCTGCCATCAGTGCCGTTTGGTCTGGGATTTTGTTTCCAAGACTGTGGGCATTTGTGTACATGACCTTCCACTCTTTGTACCCCCTTAATGTTCCTTGTTTACTTGTCTTTGCCCTGCACTGCATTAGTGATGTACCTTCTGTTCTGTCCCTCATTGTAACTATGGTAGTTTTACCTTTAGATATTATGCTAGTTATTGGGTCCTCACAGCTTTCAGTTATGTCCTGTGGGGGGGGCTATGCTAATCCCCTTGACTGTCTATGCCTGCCCCCTTGGCAAGTTTAAATGATCACTAAGGATACACTTAAACATCTCAGATAGGATACCTTTGCCTTCCCTGGATAGATGCAGGCCATCTGGAGAAAATAGTCCTTTATCCCTCCAGGTGATGTACCAGTTCCCAATTAAGCCATACCCCACCTCTCTGCACCATTTCTTCAGCCATTTGTTGCATTCAATGATGCAGAAGTCCCTCTCTTCCCCCTTGCCATGGACAGGTAGCACCTCCGAGAAGGTGACAGAGTGTACTACTCGGCCAAGACTCCTCCCTAGCTCCCCAAACTCTTTCTGTACTCTTCCTACATCTACCCCCTCTGTTGCCAGGTCATTAGTCCCTAAGTGAATAATGACACCAGCTCCCCCCTCCTTGCTACTGCCATTGCAATCCTAAGGATTTGCTTGCCCTCCTTCCAAACTGTGTCTAAAGGTAGGCACATTACCTTTCTCTCACCATTGCTACCTGACCCAGCTCAATCCCCCTGACAATGGAGTCCCAACAAGGATTTGCTTCCTCCTCCTGTGTGTTTTCCATGCATCTTCCCTTGGGGTTCCATCCTGGATGACCCCCTTAACCCCCATGATGTTCACTTCTGGAGATGCTATACAATCTCTATGGTCTGCCAGTATGGCATACAAGTTGTGAAGTGCCACTATCTGGGGGATGTGCCTCCGTGCTGCCTCCCACACCCTCCCTGAACCCACCATAGTCCATCTTTCCTTCCTTCTTGGCAACCTTTGAGGGAGCAGTGGTGGACATAGTGGTCTCTATATGGGGGAAAGGTCACCTGTATCCTCACCAACTCTGCTGATAGTTCAGCTAGCTCCTCCCTCAACACAGAGAAGTGCCTGCAGATAGGACAGCACTGCAGTGTCCAGAAGGTGTTTCTGAACACTGCTGCCCCACATCCACTGCAAAACACCACACCCATCATCTTACTTCTACTATCCTTGCACTAACTGACCCTTATTGCCCTGTACCCTCTTTTACTCTTTTCTTCTATACCGAGTCCAATGCCAAGCTATATATATTTGTACTGTCAATATGCTTTAGTGGTATAATGTAGCAAGGAATGTAGATTTAACTCCAGGTGTGGTGTGTGTGTCTATGTTGTGTACTGAAATGTGATGGCTAACAGTGTGTATGTGCAGTCAGCTGGTACCGTATGATGTCACAAGTTAACGGTATAAAGGAAGTGATGTGCTAGGGGTGGGGGATGGGCCCCTCTTGATCACCAGAGACAATCAGCCACATCAGTAACCCCTAATGAAACACTCAGCTGCACCAACAATATCCCCCACATATGTAACTTTCCAACTGAATCCAGAAAGCAACTGGGTACCCACTGAAAGCAACAATAAGCTGCAAAAGAAACAATAACAACAGCAGTAAAATCAGCAAACATCAACAGTCACTTCCCTGAAATGAACTGGTTCCTTCCTGTTCTAGCCCCTTATGAGAATCCAACAAGTAAGCAGCTACGCCACTCTGACTCAGCACCACCTCCAGGTAGCAGTAAGCAGTAGCTCTGCCAAGGAGCCAGGACAGACAATTAGCACCCTTCCCCTAAGCTACAGGGTAGACAAAACACAGTTCCTGCCCTAGAAAGTTAATGACTTAAGAAAAACACACAAGATGAGCAGAACTGTTTCCCAAGTGAAATAAGAAATATAAAATAACTAAAACCAGCAAAGAGATGGTTCTGCATTAAACTGAAACTGAGTATCCCCTCCTGACCATCAAAGACAATCAGCCACACCAGCAAACCCCACAGAAACACTCAGCTGTACCTACAAAATCCCCCAGACAGGTAACTTCCCAAATGTATCCAGAAAGCAACCTGCTACCAACTGAAAGCAACAATAAGGTGCAAAAGAAACAATAACAACAGCAATAACATATTAAAATAAATAATATATAATAAATAATAAAATAAAATATTTGGTGAGTTAGTGGCCACTGACCCACAGTGTATATATTCCAAATTTCACAGCACTAGCTTGAACGCGGTGGAGATGTAGCCAAATTACTTAATTTAAAAAAATTCCGTGAAATACCAAAGAAATTCTGCCAAATTTTGTGGAGTTTTGTGAAATTTTGTCGAAATTCCATGGATTCAGAATTTTTCCATTCTGCACAGCTCTAGTACATAGGGATAACTTTAAGGTAAATAGCAAATATATACACTACCGGTTAAAAGTTTTAGAACACCCACGTTTTACCAGTTTTTTATTGAAATTTATGCAGGTTAATGTCTCAATGTACTCTGAAATTAAAGCATAGAACAAATAAACAATTGGAGATAAAAAATAAATCATAGAATCATTTTGTTTAACAAAATTTAATCTAAATTTTTTGACTCATCAAAGTAGCCACCTTTTGCAGATATACTGTAACCGCTGAACACACTAGTGGCATTCTTCCTACAATGGACATCAAATATTTTTCAGGAAGTTCTTCCCAACACTGTTGCAGAAGTTCCCACAAATGTGTTGCACTTGTAGGTTGCTTTGCTTTCACCCTTCTGTCCAGTTCATCCCAAACCAGCTCGATGGGGTTTAAGTCTGGAGACTGTGCTGGCCATTCCATGATTTAAAGCCTACCGTCTTGTTCTTTTCCTTGAAGGTAGTTCTGACATAGCCTGGAGGTATGTTTTGGGTCATTATCTTGCTGTAGGATGAACCCCTGACCAACTAGGCGTAGACCAGAGGGTATTGCATGGCGCTGCAAAATGCTGTGGTAGCCCTTTTGGTTCAGGGTGCCAGTCACTCTGTGCTGTTGTCCTGTGAGCCACCTATCACGCAAGCTGTTGACTCTCAGAAACTTGTCTTCTGATTCTGTTGTGGCTTTGGGTCTGCCAGACCTCTTCCTGTCAGAGTTTCCTCCAGTTTCCAAGTGCCTTTTGATGGTGTAGGAAACTGTACTCACTGACACCTTGGCTTTCTTTGCAATTTCTCTAAAGTAGTTTTTGCTAACGTAAACTTTTTTTAACCTCTAGCAGTTTACCTTCTTACCTTTGTACCATTTCAGGGTATTCACTGGATTGGAATTGCTTCAATTTCAATAAAAGCTGGAAAAATGGGGGTGTTCTAAAACTTTTGACCGGTAGTGTATATATATTTTTATTACTTTTATCCTCCTGTGCTGGCTATCTTCCTGAGGATACCCCCAGCCCCATCCCCCTGTGTTCACCATCCGCCACTTACCCAAGCTTCCAGGGCTTGCCCCACCCGCAGAGTCAGCAGGGTTCCCCAACCCACAGTGAAGTCTGGATCAAGTGGGCCAGTGCCATGGCTGGCCGGGAGCGAAGCCTGTGAGGTGCCCTCCACCATTGTGCTGCAGCAGTGCTTTTTTTTTCCTGGTGTTCTCCCAGGAGCTGAGGGCATGCAATGACGCTAGTGGAGGGGAACGCACACGTGTCCACACAGGATCCCTCCAAGCATCTTCCCCAAGTCTTCTCCAAACTGCAGCATGGTGCCATGTCCCCCAGCCTCCAGTGGGGTGCGAACGAGTGCTGACTACTGAGTACCGCCCTCCCCGGAGAAGGAGAGCAGTCCATCAGAGGCTCAATCCTTCTCCTCTCCTGCTGACCCCCAGTGGCCCATGCTCATTCCTGAACATGGGTCACCGGTGTAGCGTGAGGTAAGGTGTCCAGTGCCTCAGCCCTCTGTGCCACTGGGCCAGCTAAATAGCAAATATTAAAAAAAACCTTCTATGCAATAAGTAATGTTTGGCTATATGAATTATGATGGAATATACTGGTGTTATAAGCAATGCTGTTGTCACTATGAATTAAAAAAACTGAATTATAATTTTTTCATTTATTGGACTTAGGACCATCCCAGGTCCTGTAGAGGTGGCCTTAGGGCATGAAATATTGGCCTATTGGGCAAGAGGTGGATCACGTAATTCCATGATAAATAATAAACATTTTTGTTGACTCAATAGGAATCTGAGTCTCCCTCAATCCCTTAACCTAGTACTGCATACTACTGTCCAGAGGGAGGACTCCTCTGACTTCAGATCTGCATCATGGCCAGTTTATAGGTCAATGGTAGCAGCCAGAATACTGACCCCTTCACAAACCACTTGTCTGTTTTGAAAGGCAGACACTACTTACTAGTATAGTCCAAATTCTACTGATTTAATGACGCTATAACAATAACTCACGTTTATTTTGGAGTAGCATGAACATACTTTGTCACCGATATTTCAATTTGGAAATACATAGTAGGCCTAATATCTTAAGATGATTATCATCCTTTTTTCTTTGTTAAAGATTATTATCTCCCGTATTTCCTTGTACTTGTTATAAAATGTACTCTAAAACTCATTCACACACTCATAGACTTAGCCATCTAAAGAAACCAGGGGTCTAGTCACATACTGTGTACCGATGATTCACTATCCAGAGTGTGTTATCATGAATCCATTTCCAGATGCCTCTCCACCTCCAATCCACAGTAGCCCTATTTGCTTATTCTAAATTGAAAACTATTTATTTATTTCCAAAATTAGTGATAAGGAGAGGCACACTCAGCCAAGGTGGTTTTCCAAGTGTGACCAAGAGGAAAGGGAAGTGGAGAGCACAGTTACAATGAAATATAAACCAGTCTGATAATACTAGCCTGGTGATGCAGACTGCTGAGGCACTTTGCACCTTACCTCTCCTAGGCTGGCAACCAGGTTCAGGAGCAAACTTGGACTGCAGTGGGTCGGTTGGGGGGGAGAAAGAATCAAGTGTTCCCAATGGATTCCCTCCTTCTCTGGGGAGGACAGATAGTCAGCTCTGCTCTGTACTTCCTCCTGGGTGGCAGAGCAGTTGGAGCCACTAGTGGGAGAGGGGGACATCGTCAGGCACCAAATGCCACAGGCTCATGTGGATAAGTGGTTGGTGCACCCTTGATGCCAACATCCCAGGTGGTTTGCAAACAGTGAAAAACACTCCCAGACAGCAGGATGAAGCCACCTGGTCCACAGGCCACACACCAGGCTACTCAAGCACAGTCCCTCCCTAACCAGATCTAGTCCATGACGGAAGGTAAGAAGGGGCCTCTGTCACTCCAGCCAGAGGAGGAAGCTTTAAAGGAACAAGGAGGGTCCCATGAAAGTCCTGGGGTATGCCAGGATGAAAGGGCTGGGACCAGGGATGGGCAGAAGGGGGCAATTGGGGTGAGTGGGAGAAAAGCAAATAGTCTGATAATGATAAATACAAAAACAATGAGAAAGTGCATAAGTCAGAACAAGCCTTCATTAATGACATTGCACAGGGGCTGGAAGGAAAGGTCTGCCTGTTTGCAGATGACACCAAGATCTGCAACAGGGTGGATACTTCAGAAGGGGTGCATAAAATGAAGAGGTACCTGAAGAAGCCTGAAAGATGGTCAGAGATGTGGCAACTGAGGTTCAAAGCGAAGAAGTGCAAAATAATGCACCTGGGTATAGGGAACCCTGGAGAGAGCTACAGGTTGGGGGGGGGGAGCTAACTGCCATCAAAGAGGAATGTTACCTAGGGGTTATCATCTCCGATGACATTAAGGTATCAATCAATCAATAAATCAATCATTCAATCAAATCTTTATTTTACCAGGAGAAACATTATTGAGAAAAACTCATTTACAAGATGGACCTGAGTCATGACACACAACAAAAAATGCATCAAAATACATGAGACTTTAAGGCAAATTCTTACAACAGAACATGAGTTGATACAGAGTAAAAGCATCAAATATATGAGGATTTTAGGCAAATTCTTACAACAGAACATGAGTTGATACAGGGTAACAAGTGTGTACATGGTATACAAGCATAGGGAGAAACAATGTGAGCAGATAAGTACAATAAATACAAGAAATATGTACAGCAGTAGAGAGGTAATATGCATTGATATATACAATATGTACAAAAAAATATATGCATCGCCGAGCAGGATGCATCAGGCAGGAAAGCAGAAGGTTGTCAGTAGACAAGGGAAGATGGTAGAGAACAGGAAGGTAGGAGATGAAGATACTCACCAGAATCTGAGTGCCTTGCTCAGCCTGGCAGCCCTCCACACCCTCATGCCCTCTTAACCCTTATAAAGCAGGCAGGGATGGGGGATGGGCAGATGCATGGAGGAGCCAGTGGTTCAATGCCGGAAGCAGTTGCAGTGCTCCAGCAAGGTTCATTGAATGAGTTTCTTGAAAGCAGCAATTGATACAGGAGTAGTGAGCAGTAGTATATTTTGGGCATCAAAGCAGTGCACTAAGGCAGCAGGGAGGGCCAGTGGCATGCTGGGGTGCATAGGCAGGGGTATCATTAACAGGAGGTGGTGTGCAGTTCTGGAGGCCACACCTGTGCAAGGACATAGATAAGGTGGACAGCATCCAGAGAAGGGCAACAAAGATGGTGCAGGGCTTGCACCACAAAACATATGAGGAGAGACTAAGGGATCTCAATATGTACTCACTGGAGGAGAGAAGAGAGCGGGGGTAAATGATTGAAACTTTGAAGTACCTCAAAGGCATAAACAAGGTGCAGGTGGGGGACCTTTTCCAAGGTAGAATAAGTACTAGAACAAGGGGGCAGAATATGAAGTTGGAAGGGGGTAGATGAAAAGGTAATGTGAGCTAGTTTTTCTACACAGAAAGGATAGTCAACGATTGGAATAGTCTGCCATAGGAGGTAGTGGGGGCAAGCACAGTGGAGGGGTTTAAGGATGCCTGGGACAGGCACAAGGGAAGCTTGATAGGGGAGGGAGGGAGTGATGAAAAGCCATTGATCATATAGGGTCAGTGGCCACATACAATATATAGCGCCTACGGGCAGACTGGATGGGCATTGTGGTCCTTATCTGCTGACAATTTCTGTATTTCTATGTTTCTAAGTACATACATTAATGACAGAAATTGCAACAGGATGCACAATAACTACCATACAAAATTAAAGAACAAGTTTGCAAATAAGGTAAAATTCAGAAAGTGCTTGGTCCTATCTCAAATCTCTTTAAAAGAGCACTGGACTGAGACTATAAACAACAGAACATTAACAAATAAGACAGAACACCTTCTACAGAAGGACAAGAAATTACAATGACACTCTATCCCTGTCTCAATATGTAAAAAACAAACAAACAGACAACAAAAACAGACCATAAAAGGACTGAAAATTCTAGTTGACCCAAACCTTGGATTTATGAATGCTAAACTCTCAAAGAGGTGGGGCAGCATACAAAATGAATGCTCACCCAGCTTTATGGTTGCACCGCTTGAAGCACCTCTAGTGATGGGTGCTGACCGGCTGACACACACGTGTGACCTGTATGTACAGACTGGGTGGCTTAACCTGAACAGTAGAATAAAGTAGAATACAGTAGAACAGCAGCTTAATCTGATTCAAGGTCAATTGGAATTCATCTGTATCCCCCTCCCCCGGGTCGTACCTGAAAATAGGCAGGATTTGTCTAATGCACTTACCCAGTCAACAAAAACTAAATAAATAATAAATAATATGTTACCAGACATGCCTAATGTGAAAGAAAGCTTTCCTAGACCTTGCCCCCCCCTGGTGTGGGGAGCCTTATCCCAGCATCTAACCCCTCCCGAAGTACCAGGAACCAGTCTCTAAAATCCCCTTTTGTCAAACCTCACAAGGTCAGTGGTCTTTTGAATACTGTGTGCCTCTCTGGCTAACCTCTCTTCGGGTAGATCTAAAGAATGAATGGAAACTTGGACCTTTCAAAGTGAAACTCTGGGCCTTGCTATCGTCAAACAGAGGATGTATCTGCGTGACCTGACTTTTTGTAATACACCCCCCTCCCTAATCGAATGCTCTAATTCCTCCTGCTCTATCCTCATTCTGTACCACTTCCCGTCCCTAATATCATGTAATACTCTGCTCTATCTACCCCGTCTCTTCCACACTCCTGCATATTTACCTGCCCCCGAATACGTTTCTACTCCACCCTAACTGCCCCCCCAGGCCTTGCCCCTCTAAGCACTCATCTATCTGTTTCAAGGCTAAACCTACTGCATTAGCCTCGTAGCACTTTGACAAAAGAACCATTTCAATACATGTTCTGGCAATGACCAAGTTACCTATTTGATGTACTTATTACCTTAGTTTTTTCTTTAATATTCACATTGCTATATCCCAATTGTTATGTTACCATTTGTCTATTTCTGTTCATGCCTAAGACATGGAACCTCTGTAAAAGAGCCTCTGGCTCAAAAGTCTTTCTGAAAATGTCTAAATAAATAAATAAATAAAATAAGCCACAATAGAGAACTAGGCAGACTATCTGAGACGATAAATCAGCAGAAAGAGGATTTCAAGACTAAGAAATACAGAAACATAGAAGTTGACAGCAGATAAGGACTGCAAGGCCCATACAGTCTACCCATTTCTTTTTCTACCTTATGAATGTGCTATAGGCCTTTGCTGTGTCAATGGCCTGTCTATTCATACTCATCTGTATTGCTCCCTTATGCCTATCTCATGCCTGTTTGAAGCCCTGCATATCTACCTGAGGTAGGCCGTTCCATGCATCCACCACTCTTTCTGTGAAAAAGAACTTCCTCACATTACCCCTTAATCAGCCTCCCTCTAATCTCATGCAGTGTCCTCTTGTCCTGCTATTTTTCTTATATTGAAACATGTTAGACTCTTTCACCTTGTTAATGCCCTTAAGGTGTTTGAATATTTCAATCATATCACCTCTCTCCCTCCTTTGCTGTAGGGTATACATACTGAGTTCAATTAATCTGTCCTCATATGTTTTCTGATGCAGTACCTGCATTATTTTGGTTGCCCTTCTCTGGACTGCCTCAATTTGGTTAATGTCCTTGTGAAGGCGTGGTCTCCAGTACTGCATGCAGTACTCCAGATGGGGCTTAGTCAGTGTCTTGTAAAGAGGGATTATTACCTTCCTCTTCCGACTTGTGATACCCCTACTAATACACCCCAACATCCCTCTAGCCTTACCTACTGCTTTAGAGGTCTGCTTGGATGATTTCAGGTGATCGGTGATGATGACGCACAAGTCTCTTTCTTCCTTTTTGACTGCCATCAACTCCCCTCCCAGCCTATAGGTGGCTTCAGGGTTTCTCTTCCCTATGTGCATGATCTTGCACTTCTTTGCATTAAACCCCAGTTGCCACTCTTCTGACCATTTTTGCTAGTTTATCCAGTTCTCTTCTCATTCTGCCCACACCATCTGGATCATCTACTCTGCTGCAGTTCTTGGTGTCATCTGCAAACAAACAAACCTTAACCTCCAGTTCATCTGCAATGTCACTGATGAAGATATTGAAAAGGACTGGCCCCAGGACTGATCCCTAAGGTACGCCACTTGTGACTTGCATCTCTTTTGACTGTATACCGTTTGCCACCATTCTCTGTTTTCTGCCCGTCAACCAGTTTGCCACCCATTTGACCAACGTCTGACCCACTCCGAGCCTACCCAGCTTATTAATCAATCTTCTATGTGGAACAGTATCAAACACTTTGCTGAAGTCAAGGTAGGCAACATCAACTGCTCCCCCCTTGGTCCACCACTCTGGTTACCCAGTCAAAGAAATCTATGAGATTAGTTTGACAGGACCTTCCTTTTGTAAACCCATGCTGTCTTGGATCCTTTGCTCCTATAGATTCCAGGTGTTGCACTATCCTTTCCTTAAGGAGTGTCTCCATAATCTTGCCCACTACTGAAGTAAGACTGACTGGTCTGTAGTTCCTTGCCTCCTCCCTACTACCACTCTTGTGGAGCGGGATCACATGAGCCCTTCTCCAGTCTTCTGTCACCTCTCCTGTGCTCAGAGACTCACTAAACAGTTATGATAATGGATCTGCTAGTTCCACCCTTAGCTCCTTTAGTACCCTGGGATATATGCCATCAGGCCCCATTGCCTTGTCCACCCTGAGCTTATCAAGCTCTTGTAGGACCCTTTCTTTTTGTGAAGGGACTAGTGCACACCTCCATCTCCCCTGTGTCCATGGTGCAGAGCAGTGGGCCCTGCCCTACCTTCTCTTCAGTAAATACTGAGCAGAAGTATCTATTTAGTATAGATGCTTTTATATGGTCCTCCTCCTCACACGCCCCCTTATCCCCTTTGATCTTAGCAATACCCCCTCTGGACTTTCTCCTTTCACTAATGTATCTATAGAAAGTCTTGTCACCTTCTTTTACTGTTCGTGCTAGTGTTTCCTCAGTTTGGGCCTTTGTCTGCCTTACTGCCTTCCCTGCTTCCTTTAGGGAAGTTTGGTATGCCTCCTATCTTCATCCTGTGCGTTCCCTTATATTTCCTGAAGGCCAGCTTTTTGGCTTTGACCTTTTCTGCTACTGTGTTTGAGAACCAAAGTGGTTTCCTTCTTCTTTTGCACTTCCTTTTCTCTATAACACAATGGCATGTTGCTTCAAGTATTGCACCCTTAATGCTTGCCCACTTTGCCTGTACCCCTTCACCTGTATTTCTTTTTGCCAGGGCTAACTTAACTCTGTTGGCCATGTTATCAAAGTCAGCTCCTCTGAAGTCCCATATTTTTGCCTTGGAATGGGATGATTTTGTTCTAGTGGCCAAAATGAACCATACCATGTGATGGTCACTGGCCCCCAGGTGACCTTCTACCTGGAGGTCTGTGATCCTTTCCCTGTAGAGTAGACACAAATGAACACTAAAGTATTACTGACAGAATTGAAACTGGCTTAAAATAACTTGAACAACAGCTCAAGAACACTAAAATTTGAAAGTTACAAAGGGACTTAAATGATTATGGTGAAACTAATATATACACTTATAGGGCATTACAAAAAAACTCTATTACCGCAATTGTGAGGAAAACTCAGACAGTGACAGTGGAGGCAGTTTTGTCACTCTTGGGTATGGAAGACAGGACCCAGATATGACTGGAAAGCTTTTTAGGAGATGCAGCAGAAGCACAATAAAAGGAACCAGGGAGGGTCAGAGAGGAAAACTGTGAGAAACAAGGAATCAGGGAACATCCAGCCAACAGAGAGTCATGCAGGGAACCAGCACATTACAAACTCTGATCACAACCAGAAGCACAGTACAGTGGCAACCAAAGAGGCAGGGTAGAAGAAAATGGCAAGGGAAGGTGTCCATATTGTGGAAACTGGGGTTGGGTCAAGGCTGCCCACTTGTATCTATGGTATATCTGGGCTGGGTCATCTAATCATACAAAACATGAAGTAGAACATAAATATTTTTAATGAGCTCCACTGCAACAAAATGTTTTTTGAAAACTTTCTTTTATTTTCAAGTGGCACAAATCTTAAGGGCAACAGTTTCATGGCAACGCCACTTCATCAGACCCTGCTGTGCTTCTAAATTATAAACAAAACATTGTTTAGTACTTGAGTTGTTCTTATTTTCTATTTTTTCATTTCAGTTTTTAGTTACAAAGTGTTGCCCAGAATACCCTCACATTACACTGAAATACACCTTTAACTGTTCGTTAGTGCAATAAAGATATGCATTATCAAAGAATTCCAACACTCCCATTTGTCTATGTCTATATCTATACAAGTTATATCTAATTTTTGCATTTAGACATTTAGTCCCCTTACACTGTTACCATTATTGATTCCTCATGAGAATGTAACAGTGCATTTACTATTGTTCTAATTCATTATTCATTCAGTGCTTCTCATGTTTATATAAATATATTCACCTTCTTTTTCTTGATATATATATTAACAAAATGCTCAATAATGCTTGAGTGGTCCCCTGCATAGCTAAGTAGTGTTCTGAAAAATGAAACAATAGAACAAGCAAAGTTTTATTTGACTTTCCCGCTTTACTATTATTTCTATGTACACCCTCTTTGCTTCATTCAACAAGTCTTATAATTACCTTATTCTCTTGCATCATGTTCTTTATGTGTAAATTCCTGGGCAGACTAACTGTCAACCTGTAATCAAAATAAAAATATCTCTTCCTAAACCAGCATGTCTCTTTAAATCTTTAGCTGCTTGAGCAAATTTTCACCAAAAAGCAAACCTCATTTGTAGTTACCTTATTTCTGCTCTTTATCCACTTTTAGATTCAGCATTTTCTATCTCTTTTTTCTATGAACATAGAGATAATCTTGCTTTATAAATTTGCCTTGCCTTGTTTAAGTGATTTATTACATTTCCTGTTAGTTACCTAGCATCACGCAAAGTCAGTCCACCTGCAAAGTGTTTGTTCAACACATCATAGAAACATAGAAACATAGACTTTGACGGCAGACAAGGACCGCTAGGCTCATCTAGTCTGCCCATTTCCCTACCTACAGGATAGGCCGCAGATCCTAGTTAACCAACAGCCTATTTCTTCCTACCCCTCACAAGAATTGCCTTATGTCTGTCCCATGCATTCTTGAATTCTCCCACAGTTTTAGACCCCCACAACCTCCTCAGGAAGGCTGTTCCATGCATCCACTACCCTCTCTGTGAAATAATACTTCCTCACATTGCCCCTGAACTCAGCCTCCTTCTATCTTTAAATTGTGTCCCCTTGTTCTTGCAAGTCTCTTTTTCTGAAAGATGCTACCCTCTTGGACTTTGTTGATTCCACTGAGGTACTTAAAAGTTTCTATCATGTCCCCCTCTCCCTTCTTTCCTCAAGGGTATACATATTAAGCTCCTTTAGTCTCTCCTCATACGGCTTCTCTTGCAGACCCTGCACCATTTTAGTTGCCCTCCTCTGGACTGCCTCTATCCTGTCTATGTCCTTGCGGAGATGGGGTCTCCAGAACTGGACACAGTACTCCAGATGGGGTCTCACCAACTGTCTGTACAGAGGGATCACAACTTCCTGTTTTCTGCTGATGATGCCTCTCCCTATACATCCCAGTATACCCCTAGCCCTCCCTACTGCCTTCTCACATTGCTTGCTAACCTTTAGGTCATCTGATATGATTACCCCCAGGTCTCTTTCCTTTTTTGTTGTTGTTACTACCTCCCCCCATTGTGTATTCTTCCCCTGGGTTCTTGTTTCCCAGGTGCATTATTTTGCACTTCTTTGCATTGAATCCTAGCTGCCATACTTCTGACCACTCCTCCAACCTTGCCAAGTCCCTTTTCATCCTTTCCACACCTCCTTGTGTATCAACCCTATTGCAGATCTTTGTGTCATCCAAAAGGCAATTTTTCCTTCCAGTCCCTCTGCAATGTCACTAATGAAGACATTAAAAGGACTGGACCCAATACTGAACCCTGTGGTACCCCACTAGTAACCCCCCTTTCTTCAGAGTGGACTCCATTTACAATTACCTTCTGTGTCCTGTTGTCCAGCCAATGTTTTACCCAGGCTACCACCCTAGGTCCACTCCCAGGCTGGTTAATTTGACTATTAATCTTTTGTGTGGGACTGTGTCAAATGCCTTGCTAAAGTCTTGGTAGGCCATGTCCACAGCCCCTCCCTGGTCTACTACTTTGGTCACCCAGTCAATGAAATCTATTAGATTCACCTGACATGACCTTCCCGCTGTGAACCCATGCTGCCTTGGGTCCTGTGCTCCACTGGCCTCTAGGTACTCAACTATTCTTTCCTTCAGAAGTGACTCCATCACTTTCCCTACCACAGAGGTCAGACTGAGGTCTGTAGTTTCTGCCTCTGTCTTGGACCCACTTTGTGAAGGGGAATCACATCCGCCTTCCTCCAGTCCTCGGGTACCATACCATCCTCCCATGACTTATTAAAAAGAGTAGCCAGTGGTTTCACTAGTTCCTCCCTTAATTCTTTTAGAATTCTGGGGTGAATTCCATCAGGACCCATTGCTTTGTCCACCTTCAGTTTCAGGAGTTCTTGCAGAACCATTTATTCTGTGAAAGGACTGGGATCAACCCCCCTATCAAGAGTGCTTCTGTTAATTGGATTAGGCACTTCCCCCTCCTCTTCTGTGAATACTGAGCAGAAATATTCATTCAGTATTCCTGCTTTTTCCTGTCCCCTCTGCCCACCCACCGCTCATTCTATTCAGCCTCACTATCCCTCCTTTGTCTTTCTATCGCTGATGTACCTATAAAGGTTTTATCCCCTCTTAACTGAGTTGGCTATCTTTCCTCAGTTTGGGCCTTTGCTATTCTGACTTCCCTCCCTGCTTCCTTCTGCCTTAACTGGTACAGCTCTCTGTCCTGCTCCTTTTGTGTTTCCTTATACTTCCGGAATGCTATATTTTTCTTCCTGACTATCACAGCCACCTCTTTTGAGAACCATAGTGGCTTTTTCTTTCATTTTGATTTGTTTATTTGCTTCACACAAAAGCTTGTTGCCTCTGCGATGGGCAGTTTTGATAATTCCCCATTGTTGATCCACACTTCCTTCTAGCCTGTTTGCTAGTGCTTTTTTGAGGCACTCTCCCATCTTGCCAAAGTCCACCCCTAAAGTCCAGTACCCTCACTTTTTATGGCTTGACTCTGTAGCTGAGTTTAATGTGAACCACACTGTTTGATGGTCACTTGTCCCCAGATGGCAACCCACTTCTAGATCTGAGATCCTCTCACTGCCCCCATTTGAGAGTATGAGGTCTAAGATTGCTCCCTCACGAGTGGGTTCCAAAACTAGCTGCCTAATGCCTGCCACCTGTAGGGCATTAAGAATTGCCCTGCTCTTGGATGTGGCTGCAGCAAATGTGCTCCAGTTAACATCTGGCATATTCAGGTCTCCCATCAACAGTATCTCCCCCTTTCTCTGCCATTCTAAGAATGCCTTCTATCATATCCTTGTCCATTCCTTCCCACTGACATGGGGGTCTGTACACAACCCCTGTGTGGATTGTGGTGCCCTTTTCAGTCTCCAAGGTGACCCACAGTACCTCCTCTCCTCCCTGTTTACTCTATTGTTCAGTTGCTTTTATTCCTTCCTTTACATAGAGAGCTACTCCTCCCCCCTCTTCTCCCCTGCCTGTCTCTCCTGTAGGCTATGTACCCTGGTATGTTAACATCCCAGTCATGGTTCTCTGTGTACCATGTTTCTGTGACTGCTACGATATCCAGGCATCCCTCTTCCATTAAGGCCATCAGCTCAGGGAGCTTGTTGCCCAGACTACGGGCATTGGTACTCATTACCCTCCATTTCCTAATGGCCTTACTCCCTTTGCCCCATCCCTGTCCTTCTTGCCTTTGTCACTTTCTCCATTTACCCCTGCTCTTCTCCCTATTGACACCTCTATGTTGGTGTTTGCTGTCAGACTACTACCGTGACTATTTGGGGCTAGGATTTGTCTGCTCTTTCCAGTGCCTCCCTTGGCTAGTTTAAAAGCTTGCCAATGAAGCATTTAAACCTGTCACCTGGACCCTGGTTCCCTCCGGACAGATGCAGCCCATCATGCCAGTATAGGCTTGCATCACTCCAGGTGGACCTCCAGTCCCCAATGAAGCCAAATCCCTGAGCTCCACACCAGTTTTTCAACCACTGATTGAATCCCATGGTGCAGAACACCCTAGCCTCTCCTATGCCATAGACGGGTAGCACCTTCCGATTTTCAATTACATCAGCCACTTCTATGTTCTCTTTTGTTGTCTTTTCCTAAGCAGGATAAACTTATGTTTACTGAAAATACTCCATAACCAAACTTATAACACAGTTTTTAAACAGTTTTAAAATGAAACAAGGATTTGTCAATGCCAAATGTTGTCTTGCTGGCATTGGTACTGGAAGTGCAGGAGTTAGAGAGATGCATAATAGGAATGGCAGTGAAATATTGAACTGATGCTAACCACACCCCCACCCTGCAAGGGACTGACAGACATTAGGGTGTGCCTCTGGGTCATCATCCATAATGCTCATGCCATTTCTCCTCACCCTGCCCTGCAGACACCAACAACTGTCACGTTGTGCCTTGGGGTCTTGTGACCTTATGCTCACCCCATTCCATAATGAAATATGTTGAGATGGGTGCAGACTAGGAGAATGAGGTGAACTTTGGGGCCAAAAAGTGCAAGGCACACCTTGATGCCTGTCACTGGCTGCAGGGTGGGGGCTGGGGTGGAATGGCGTGAACATTACCGCCGACAATCCCAAATCACACCCCTGATGCCTGTCATTCTCTACAGGGTGGGGCGTTATGATTGGAAACCTTAATGCCCTGGGTGTGTGTTGGTATTTTCACTCCAAATTTTCAACATGGGCTTTTTTTGATTCCACTTCACGAACAGCGGCATTATCAGTTTGTTAGCCAAAAGGTGATTTTGCGCAGCGACTGCGCCATTTGATGCCACAGGTGTGAAAACACATTTCAGGCAGGATTTGAAAATTGACAGCTGTTTATGAGGAGGTGTAAAAAAATGGCAATGTTGAAAATCTGAAGTGAAAATCTGAAAAATTGGTGGTCATGAGCATGCATTGAAACTGCACATTGCACGCCTGTAACACAATTATTTAGGGGAGTTTTGTAACCAAATGTTCAACATAGGCATTTTGGGATCTCCACTCATGAACAATATCACTGTGATTTTATTAATCTGACCCAAGCATTGATTTCCCACAGCAACTGCGCCATTGTGTGCCACATGTGTGGAAACACATTTTGGGCAGGATCTGAATAGTGACAGCTATACTGTTCATAAGGAGGTGTAAAAAAATGGCAATGTTGAAAATCTGGAATGAAAATATGAAAAGTTGGTGAAGTCATGAGCGTGCATTGAATCTGAACAATGCATGCCTGTAACACAATTATTTTGTTGATTTAACTAAATTTTCAACATAGGCATTTTGGGACCTCCACTCATGGACAGTGTCACTGTTATTTTGTTAATCTGTCCAGAACATTGATTTCCCACAGTGACTGCATCATCGTATGCCACATGTGCAAAAACACATTTCGGGCAGGATGTGAAAAATGACAGCTGTACCATTCATACGGAGGTGGGAGAAAATGGCAATGTTGAAAATCTGGAGCAAAAATATTACAAATTGTCAAAGTTACAAGTGCGCATGGAAACTGTGCAATGCATGCTCATAACACAGTCATTTTCTGGATCTTTTCACCAAATTTGCAACGTAGGCTTTTTGGACCCCAACTCATGAACTGTGGCACCATTATTTCATTAATTTGTCCTGAAAGGTGATTCCACGCAGCGACTGTGAATTGATCTTTCAGAATCGAATAATGAGATTACAGTGCATGTACTCATGAGGTGGGGTCCCAAGAACCCCGTATTGAAAATCTGGAGCCAAAATTCTGAAAAATGGCTGAGTTATCCACCTGAGTTGACCCTTCCCCCATTTACACCATTATACAGCTTACCAACAGTTCACAGTCGACTTTGAAGAGTGCAGACGTGTTCCCACTCCAGTAAAGATCACAGCACCGGACCTCCAGAGGTAAGTATGAGGTGAGGGTGTGTGTGTGGAGAGGTGGGGTGCACAGATGGTGGGTGCAGTTTGGGGGAGGGGAGCCACCATGGACAATGGACCATTTTCTTTTTTTCAGGTACACAAAAATGAACCAGACCTCGCAGGATTGTTTTGTTTTTTACATGTGAATTTCAACAAATGTTAGGCACACTGGGGTGGGCTCCCAGTGTGCCCCATGACTTTCTGGGGGACCTGATGTTGGCAACACTGGGGTGGGCTCCCAGTGTGCCACACAATGTGGTGGGGGGTGGCGGACATGCTGATATGGGGATTGCACCCCCGATGCTGGCCTTCTTTTGGGATTCTGTGGTGGTGGCAGGACCAGACTCCATGTTTATTGAAATGTTTCACCAGCAAAGGCATGTAGGGAGGCTTGCCATCTGTTCCACTGCATGATGAGCTTGTCTCTGATTGCAGCAGCACGTTTGTTTGAAGTTGGTGGCACTTTGCCTAAACTTGTCTCAGTGCTAGCATGCTGGCTAGTTGGTGAATGAGGAATGCACCTACTAAAGAATGTCCTGCATTCGCCACAACACTGACTCACCTCTGAAACTGCTACTACCCCAATATGTTGTTTGTGCATGTGTGCAAGCCTACATAAAAACACTGAGGGAGCTTACTGAATTACTGATATGTCACAGATCTTCCACTCCCTGTGTTTGGGGAGTGGCTGCTGCTCAAACATCATGCTTTAAATGCTTTGATTGGTGGGGGGAGCCTGATGTCATCAATGACATCACTCTGGTTCCGTGCCTCCAGAGATGCTGGTGCAACCTATGCTAGGCTGAGAGCTAGGATCCCAAGTGGCTCAGGAAGGAAGGAAGGAGCTTCCATGGAGATCCTAGGCCTAGGATCCTGCTACCAGCAGTTTGCCACCCACCCAGGGATATAATCTCCAAATTGTTATCATTCTTAAATTTCTATCACTAACTTTTAATTACAATTAAATGTATTCCATTATGAATGCGAAGTTATTTTCATGCCAAGTTTTTTAAAGGTTTTAAGATTAAACCATCTAGAGGGATTGTGATTTATGGACACTTTCTGTGTCAGGGTTCAAGGCCAATATAAGTGCACTTGGGATCCAACAACATCGTATAGACTTTCAGTTATCTTGCATCACTGAATCAATGCATAAAACCTCAAAGTTTTTTGTATACTGTAGTTAACTTTTTTTCTGTTTAACTTCTTTCAGTGATGGGGTTTCAGGTTCTTGGTAAATGTGGGACAACATGTGCTCTTCACCAATATAAATCCCACTCACATTCCTTGTTCAGTCCAACATTAGGGCCTAAGCAGTTTAGAACAAAAACTCCAAAACACCTCATGCCTCCTAAGTGTGGCATCCAATCTAGTTCAGCTTGTGTAGGTTCTGGGACTTGTTCTAGTCCAAATAAATGTAAAGAAACAGCTATATGGCCTGCCTCATTGTAGTGTTATGCAACTGAAGAATTAATATCTCTCAACCTAATGTCACTCTTGTGCTCTATAATGCTAGTTCTCAGTTCTCTGGTTGTTTTTTCCCACATACAGTCTGTCATATAGACGGCGCAGGACGTACACATGTGATCACTTCTGCATGTTATATGCTGTCAGATGTTATGCTTTAGATTAGCATAGGGATCCTCAAATACTTTCATCTTGCTTGTGTTGCTGCATTGCATGCATTGTCCACATGGAGAATTTCCAGGTGCCGGTAGTCCCAATAATAGTTGATTTTGTACTGGTACAATTTTCTGATGTTAAGTATGTACTAATTTATCCTGTAGAGTTTGTTTTTTTGTTTTGGATGTAAAAAGTGGGGGATTTCTAAATCTGGTGTTTCTAGCTCTACCTGTCTGTAGAATATGCCAGTTGTCCATTATTATGTTCCTTATTTTGCCATTTAAATGACTGTATGCAGTTGAAAATACAATTCTGTCCTCTGTACTCTTTTTTTGTTGCCCAGACAGGTATTGTTCCCTGGGTGTAGTGGTGATCTCCTGGGCTGTTTGGTGTACTAGCTCGAAATTGTAACCTGTAGCAATGAATCTGTTCTGCAATGCTTCTCATATTCTATTGTATTCCCTTTCTTCACTACAGTTGCTGCATGCCCTTATCAGTTGTGATTTGGGGATACTGTCCTTGAGCTGGGGGTCATGATAGCTAGTGTAAGGAAATAATGTGTTGCATGCTGTGTCTTTTCTATAAAGTGCGGTTTCCAGTCCCCAGTTTCCCTTGTAAATTCTCAGATCCAAAAATGGAATGCCATTTTTATCTGCTTCCATTGTGAATGTTATGTTTTCATCTCTACTGTTCAAAAACTCATGGAATTTGTGTAAGTGATGTTCTGTTCCATCCCATATCAGAAATATATCCCCAATATATCAATTCAACTTAAATATGCTGTTTATATACAGATTTGTTCTGTCATCCAGTATGAGAGCTTATTCCATTTCCAACATAAACAGATTGGCATAGGAGGGTGCCATGGTGCACCCCATGGCCATCCCCCTAACCTATCCTATAAGTAATATTCTTGCTCAAAACTGAAGTTGTTTTTTTTCTAGCACTATCTCAGCTATGCTACAAATAAATTTGTTTGGAGGGTGTTTGTCTTTCCTCGTCCTTAATGTTTTTAATAAGGCATTTAGTCCTGCCTCAAGTGTGTTACTTGTGTACAAATCTTTAATTTCAAAAGACACTAGCCATGCCTCCAACCAATCATCCCTGCTCTCTTTCATTTCATTCCGTAAGTCAATTATATGGTTCAAGTCCCTGACGTATGTCCCCACTCTCTCTACTTCTGCAAGTATATGAAAATCCACAGATTTAGATAGTGGTTCAAGTATGGATTTTATCCCCAATACTATCGGTCTGCCTGGTGGAGTTACAGGATCCTTGTGGATCTTAGGCAGTACATAAAATAATGGGATTCTAGATTAACTTTTTTGTAACATTTCCTTCTCTTTCTCTGCAAGCCAACCCATCTCCACTCTTTGCAACAGGAGGTCATCTATGTCTTGTTTTATTTCTGCTGTTGGGTCCCCATTTATTTTGATATATCTGTCCATGTCCTCTAGTTGTTTCATACATTCTGCTTCATATGCTTTGTTATCCCATATAACTATGCCCCCTCCCTTGTTGGCGGGCTTAATTATTATGGTGTCATCCTCGTCTAACTTTTTTAGTACTTCTCTGTCATGTCTCGTTAGATTATTTTGTTTTAGAGTCAGATTTCCTTTTTTTTCAAGTCTCTGATTTGTTTTTCAGCCACATTAATGTACTGTATGAGACACTGAATTCACAAATACAGACAGGCCAGAAAAAGGAACTTAAATTGGCATTAAGAGTCAAATCTGGTTATAATCAACTAAAAATCACCCTCGAACAATAGAAACATTTAAAAAATTGGTTAATCAGGACATTGAACAGCTGAAAAAACAAGAAACTAGGCCATCACAGCATTATCTCACCAGAGCCAAGAGAGAAACACTGAAACAAGTAGAGAATGAATGCAACATAGTGGTAAAACCAGCAGATAAAGGGTGATCAATAATTGTTCTAAGCTACTGTATATGGATTTCAATGTAGAGTGTAACTGATTGCTAAGCAAACTGGACAACTATGAAGCAAAAGAAACATACCCATTGGTGGAGAGTAAGACAGAGATTAAGGGACTCTTAAATCAGGCTATAGATATACAGTGGCTAACGAATGGAAAGCAGACATTTTGTACAACAAAAATCCAAGGACACCAGCACTTTATTCCATGCCTAAACCCCACAAAAATACAAACCATACACTTGGATGACCCATAGAATCCAGTATAAACTCTGTCCTGGAGCCCCTGTCATTATACATAGATTTTTTCTTGAAGCCATTGATATCAAATGTGCAATCATACACATAAGATACCAAGCATTTTCATGAGAAAATTAACACCATAAACCGGGACAGCAGAGATTTCAAGAACTGCCTTTTGGCAGCATTTGATGTACTGGATTTGTACACTTGTATCACTTACCAGGAAGGTCTAGACTCACTTTTGGCAAGACTCAAGAACAGACCTACGGATGAGAAATAAAAAAAAAAAATCTTTTCCTAATTCAGCTTGCAGAAACAGAACTCATTAGATACTACTTCATATTCGAAAAAACAGTTTTATGTACAAATTAGAAGAACAGCTACAGAATGGGAAGCATATTTGCCCCTTCAAATGCAAACATGTACATGGAGCAGTTATAAATGGAGCACGTACTGTCTCCATAGAGCAACAGATAGTTTCACTATCACCACCTGGGGGAAATATACTGATGATAACTTTGTTCTCTGGGAAGGAGGAAGAAACATATCTAAAAGACTTCCATACATATCTCAACAGTATTCAGATGGATATATTATGCAAAACACAAACTAATAATCCCAACTGCTAACACATCTAGTACACTACACTGACAAAAGGAATACCACAGTATACAAAAACCCGATGCTAGCATACCAGAAAAACACATTTCACAACTGCTGAATCACTTCATATCTCTTGTATTGCGGGGGGGGTGCTTCACTCCCCTCAAACCCCCCATTGTGGGGACTCCACCCCCTACACCCCCCGGTAATTAAATATACATCCTCTGAGAATGATGTACCTCAGGGATGTGAGGAAAGTTGATTATCGGGCAATTTTCGAATGGTCAAAGTAATTAGCTTCAGCTGCAGACACAGCTGACAACAGTTGAAGCAACATGAACCACAAGCACATCAATCACCTCTCCCCATGAAAACTATATAAATATCTAGTGGTCTACTAGGTAAGAGCAGTACAAAAAAAAGCAGAAGAAAATGAGTTAACAAACTGACCATAGTCCCCGATTGCTCCAGAAGCAAACTTGCAGAACAACAAACATGCGAGCTGGTATCATCAAAAAAAGGAAAGCAAAAACCAAATATTGATAGATACCTGCTTGTTCAGGAATGCTGTGTGACAAACACCTACTACTGATTAGAGATGCAGTGTCATTTTACTTCCTTAGCAAAGTAAAGGCGAAGTAGAACACTCCACATCTGCTTGGCACTACCGAAGTTTCCATTAAAATGGGCCACTTCACATTGCTGACTTTCCATTCACTTCACCTTATTTTCAGAAAGGTGAAGTGTGTGATAATTGAAACAGCTCACAGATCATGAGTCACAGACTCACGGTCTGCAGGTCACATGTTGAAGGCAGGAAGATAATCAGGCAAGACAGTGAAATAGTTTCATTTTTTGCCTTGACTAGTTTTGGAGAAGAAGCTGTTGTGTGTCAGAGAGAGAGAGAGAGAGATAGTTAGATTTCGAATTTCAATCGAATTTGCAGATTTTTTTTTGTAGTTTAGTTGCCTATTTCTTGTTTGGAGTTGTGCCCCTTTTGATTTTGAGTTCATAGTCCACTCCTGATTCCTTAGTTTACCTCTTTGTATTTTTGTTTCAGTAGTAGTTGTTGTTAATAGTTGATCTTTTTTTATGTAAAATGGAGAGAGGTGGGGTTGTTTCTTCTGGGGCACATAGAAGACAGCGCATTGGGCCACGAATGCATGGTGGCATCACATGTATAAATCACAGCACTGTGATTAGTGCCAGTGATCCCCTCCCTAAAAGAGGAGGCACTGGTGCCATGCAAGCACCCCCACCAGTGGCACCTATCACTGGCCCCCCAACTGCCTGCCATGGCCCTGGTGAATCAGTAGCAGCTGCAGGAAGTCATCCAGGTGCCACTGCAGTGGCAGATTGTCCCCCCAAGTTGTGCACCAACATCCCATAACCATAACAACTGCCCCCTGTGCCCAGTCTGCCTCGCAGCTCTGTTGCGTGGGAATTCTTTACTTCACTGCCAGTGACCCCAGTGTTGTAAAGTGTAAGATCTGCACAGTGCTTGTGTGTCATGGGCTCGGGGGTACTCATCTGGGGACAGGTGGGCAGCGTGCACACCTCACAAACCAACACCATGTGGAGTGGGAGGCCAGTGCTGCAGAACATGCAAGTAATGCACCTGCTGGGTAACAGGAGGCTGCACAACCTCTGCCTGCATGGGGTGTAAAGCGTAGAAGTGTCAGGGAGCAAGTGGCTGCTCCAGAACCTACACGTGACTCTGGAAATCCTGCAACAATGCCTGCCACACAGGCTGCTTTGGGTGTTATGTGGAGTGTGGTAGACCACCTTAACAACAGGGTGGAGAACCTTGAACAGAGGTTGGAGTATATAGAGAGTCACCAACTGCAAATTATGTCCATGCTCTAACTGCTGCTGTCTCACCGTAACTTGGAACATTAGAGTTTTAATTTGGTGTATACTTTTCATTTTGTATTCTGTCTTCCTTTCTCAGTCATAACCTTGTTTCCCCCAAAATTTTAAAAACACCCCCTAAAAACAGTTTAAAGAAAATAACCTAAAAATATGCTGTCCTTACCTTCATTATATTCCTAGTTAATAACCTCTGTTTACAAACAAGAAAACATTTATTTTTTTTGCAGTGATGTTTTTTTCTGTCATGTTGTTTACGCTAAAGCAGCAGTGCAATAATCTATTAACGAGCAGGTGCACACTGTCAGGTACTCATCCCCCTGCAAACATATATGATAGATGACTTTGTCCAGTGTTGATGGTATTAATAATATACCATGAAGCACCATCTCTTAAAGTAGGAACAGTCAGTACTGCTCTCAGTCCCCTAAGCACAGCTTAATAAATCACAGCAATTGCAGCAGAATAAATTTCCCAAAAGTTTATTTTACCAGCACACAGATAGAGGTGCCCTTCCCCACATAGCAATCCGAATACTGTTGCATGGTACCCGCGCTGTGTCAAGGCTAAGGTGATAAATAATGTTATGTGGAATGTATTCTACTGCGATGATTGTGTATTATTAAGCTGTGGACAGTGACTAAGAGCAATACTGACTGGTCTTCCTCTTCCAGTCAAACAGTTATAGCACCCCAAATGTGTACCCACAGAAAAACAGAGGAATTTCCTGAACCTGCTGACATGCCACCATGCAGGCAGACACCCTCATGTTAATTTTGTGATGTTAGAAAATGAATAGTGAGTATGCACTCCATTGACCTGTTTTTTGCTCAGTCTTTCTTTAGCTGTCAGTGCTGTTTATAGCTGCAGTTTAGAAAACTGAAAGCAACTGCTGTAGTAAAAGAGGCTGTTACTCCATTCCTGTGGTCACTTTAATTTCTGTAAATTGCAACACTAAGTGGTATGAGACACTGTAGAAAAATCATGCCCATACATGTCAGTGGAGTACATACTCTCAATTCATTTACTGATGTCCCCAAATTAACATGGGGTCCCTGCCCGGTGGTTGTGTCAGCTGGTTTCAGACACTGCTGTGTTTTTCTGTGGGTACACATTCGGAGTTCTCTAACTTTGTTACTGGACTGGACCGCACAGTATTATTTATACCCCTCAACATCGGAGCATGTAAGCTATCATATATGTTTGAGGGGTCCTGGGTAATAATAACCACCTGACAATGCACACCTGCTCTGGAACAATTTTGACCTACACAGTTTTATTCTATTTTCAATTGTCACTTATTTACTGACTTGTTTGTATGATACTATTCCTTCCATAATTAAAGTTCTTCTGCATTATAAAAAGGTCATTAACGAAAGTTCAAATGTGATGACTTGCCATTTGGCAAGAAGTATCACCTTGTTATTCATTAATGCCCTGCTCAACCAACAGTTGGCATGCTTATTATAAAAAAGGTTTTTATTTTTGGCTTTTTACAGTTAGCCAGACCATTTTATAACTGCGATATAACCCACTCCACCCATAGGTGTATCAAGGCATTAATGCACTTCCCAGCTGGTGTAAGTCACTCTGGAAAGCCTTCATGACTCTCATCACACCCAGGACATGCATTATTGCCCTGATACACTCATGTTCTGTTGTGGGTTCTTTGTAATGTGCTTACTCCCTTTTTTCTGATATGAAATAACAGCAGTGTTCCTTTTAATCTTGTTCTAAACAGTTGTTTTAATCAGTATACCCAGCTGTTTTTAAACACATACTGCTCTGTAATGTAATGGTGGTGTACTATATCCCACTGGATTGCATGGTATTTCATTTGAGTCCCAAAAGAAAGGATTTGAAATGATAGATGTACAAAAACTGATGTGAATACTGATGAAATCCTGCTGCAAGCAAGATTAAAAGGAATGCTGTTTATTATGTCATATGTGAAAAAACATAGTGCAGTAGTTGTAAATTGTGGAAATAAGGATATCATATATACGTGTCAGTAAATAACTACTACCAATCAAAAATTACCTAGAAAATTACAGGTAAAAATTGTCAACAGATTATTGCACTGCTGCCGTAGTTGTCATGCAATGTAAGTTTTTTGGTACTGTTGACTGTGTTCTGTTTTCTTAGCATACCCACAACAACCACAATCAAAATACCCTACCATCACCCAGCACAATTACTGTACAACCCCCCAGAAAAAAAATACTATTATATGTGAATGCAGCATGCTTATACTGCTATTTTGCTACATCATTCAGCATGCAGTATTAGTGCCCTGACAAAGAATAATGACAAGAGAAAATGTGCTCACTGATTAAAGCATGCATCAACAGCCTCAACTCTACATAAGTTTGCACACTAAAATGGCTGCTGAAAAGACCAGACCCCAGATGAAGAATAATCACATAAGAATGTGCTGAAAAGTCACAATTATTTCAGGACGCACTGATTAAAGCATGCACCAACAGCCACAACTCTGGCACCTGCTGCTGCTGCTGTTGTCCTTCTGTTTTCTTCTGCTGCCACTGACTGAGCTGATGCACAGTGTGTTGCCAAATGATGATAGCTACAGATGACAATTGGGGAACCATAATGTGATGTTCTGGAGGACATTAATCTGCTGTGCTGACTGAAACATTTTGCCCTATGTGTGTGTATTCATACCACCATTGGTAAGTTACTGTATGTTTCACTGTCAGGTTTTTTCAGAGACCCAGACATTTACTATATATATATATATATATATATATATATATACAGTCATTTTTGTTTCTTTCTGTCACAGATCATGGAGTCCTACTTCAGTTGTGCACATTTTGGCTTGCTTCTGACTTTGGTTCTATGAAAACTGTCAAGCCATGAAAGGTAAGTATTTCTTTTCTTGGGGGTGAGGATTGGGGCATCATTTGAAAACAAGTTTCAATAATGGTTTTGTATTCTTTACAGGTTTTCTGTGTATCCTCCAGATTCATAAAAGTTGCATGTGTTCTGATGTGAAGAAAGCACTGATGGCAGCACACAGCACCTAAATGTTACCTGAAAACAGATGAAGAAGAAATTATTCAAACTGCATTGCACTAATACAGATGTGCATGAAAAATATATTATCTGGCCTGTATGTCACCTCCATTGTATGCTTTACACCGGCTTGAAAAAATGAAAGACAAAAAAGAACAGATTAAATAAGATTGATATTTGCCTAAATATGATATCCTTTAGGTGGTTGTAGTACTACAGTACTCCTCCTGTACAGTGTTAGACTGTTTGTAACTGGAACCTGTAAAAAAAAAATCAGCTGCTGGTATTTGGTGACAAAGGCATCTATAAAATGGTTAAGGAAGCATTCACACAGTTCAAGGAAAACCATAGTATGACAAATTATTACATACTCACTGTAAACTACTGATACAGAGAGAGAGAGAGAGAGAGAGAGAGAGAGAGAGAGATAGAGAGAGAAAGCAGCTAGAGCTTCCTTAAATCAAGGAGGTTATTTTCTAGACTACACTGAACTGAATTATTACTTTTTGGACCTATGTAAATAACTAGTATTGATTCTGTTTTGGGGTTGACTTGTCTTAGTTTTAACTTTGCCAGGGAGGAACTGTAGCTGGGAGATATATGCAGTCATTTGGGACTAGACCTGTAACTTAACCTCTGTGAAATAGATGTTTGTTAAGGGGAGGAGCTGAAAGGGGCCTGGCTGAACTGTGGACTTAAAACAGGAGTTGTTTTTGGTCTCTGTCTGCTGAGACAGAGAGAGAGAGAGAACGCAGCCAGAGCTTCCTTCAATCAATCAATCAATCAATCAAAGTCTTTATTTACCCAGGCGATCACCATTGAGCAAGCTCATTTTCAACACGGACCTGGGTTTGTCAACAAGGGACAATATACATGGGATGCAACACACAAGAAAATAATAATAATAAAAATAAAGTGAGATACAATAATACAGTATATACAAAGTATCAGCAGGTAGCATTGACAGTAGTATATGTTTGGAAGAGAATATACAGCTAGTTTTGGGTAGGACACAATTTTTCAAATAAGTAAAGAAATATACATTTCAGGTGCACCGAACACAAATAAAACCTAATATAAAAAGATATATAGTGATACAGTATGGAGAATTTAGAGCTGGAACCAGGGTCAAAGGAATGTGGAAGGGACAGATATGGGGGGCAGAAACAAGGGAGAGGGAAGAGTCTATTATAGATGTGATCAGTCTTTTAACAGTAGTAATTAGAGTGTAGTTGGACTTATAGGGGTCGCTATTTAGGGTAGACAGGCACAAGACTCCTTATTATGATGTAGATGTAGAGATTTAAAAGCTGCTAGGCTGATGGGGTGAGTTAATTTCAAAGTTTTTTTCAGCTTGTTCCACAGTTGAGGGAGCACAAAGCTGATGGCTGCTCTGCCAATGTGAGATTTTGCTTTGTAAACATAAAAGTAGATATATGAGGTGCTTCTCGGGGCATACTTCCCCAGAGTGCAAAAGGGCAAACAGACAGAGATATACTGGGGCAGTTTATTTGAGATAGCTTTGTATGTCCAAATCGCAGCATTTTTTTGCCATCTGTAAGCAAGGGATGACCATCCCACTGCCATGTACAATGCACAGTGATGGGTTGCGTAAGAAAGACCCATGATAAATCTTATGGTTCTGTGATAAAGCACATCAAATTTGGCTAGGGTACCTGCAGGTCCCTGACTATATAGAAAATCTGCACAATCCAATAGGGAAAGAAAGGTAGTTTGAACCAGTTTCAGTTTAGCGTCTCTTGTGAGGAGCTTATTGATTCTAAAGAACAGACCAAGTCTTTGTCTAAGTTTCCTTGGCAGTTCTTCTAAGTGATCTCTGAAAGTAAGTCTATGGTCTAACCAGACCCCCAGATACTTGAACTTTGGTACGTAGTCCAACCGCTCACCTAGAATGGCAGTGATCTGTGGGAGTGTCCCAGCAATTGCAGGATTTAATGCATTGTGAAGGGGCGAGGGGAACATTGCTTTGTTTTAATTTTTGCATTTAAGAGCAGTTTCTGGTTTATAAGCTGATGTTGCAGCAGATTAAATTCATTTTGAATGGCTTTACAGCCAACATCAGGGTTGGGGCTACTAGCATAGAGTACCATATCATCCGCAAATAGGTGTATTTGTGCTTCTTTGATGGGGGCATCTATGCTGTTAATATAAATGGTGAAGAGCAAGGGACCAAGAATGGAGCCTTGCAGTACACGCCTCAATAGGGGTTTTGGTGGAGAAACTTCCCCTTCTGCCTTTACTTTTTGAAGTCATCCTGAGAGGTAGTTAGAGAACCATTTAAGGGATAGGGAATCCAAACCAATGTTCTGAAGGGAAGACAGAAGCAGTCTGTGATCAACGGTATCGAACGCCTTGCTTAGGTCCAAGAAAACTGTGCAAAGTTTTTTTGTCTAATTCAAGCTCATTTGTCACCTTGGCTAGAGCAGAGATTGTACTGTGCTGTGCTCTAAAACCGGATTGTAATGGGTTGAGCAATTTTTCTGATTCCAGGTACTTCCGAAGCTGGGAGTTCACTATTTTCTCCAGCATCTTTGACAGGACTGGAAGTAGGGAGATTGGCCTGTAGTTATTGAGGTCACTAGGATCTCCTGACATAAACAAAGGGATCACAAGTGCATTTTTTCCAAATGGGTGGTAGGTCACCCTGGGACAGGGATAAGTTGAAGAGATGAGTAATTGGGACTGCAAGGACATGGTAGCCAACCTTTAAGAAGTATGGGTCAATGAGGTTGGCCCCAGCACTTTTCCTAGTGTCCAACTGAAGGAGAAGATCTTCGACTTCTTTCAGGGAGGTAGGCTGCAGACAGAAGGATGGACCATGGATGAGTTTTTCTTGTGTATCCAATCCAAGTTGTTGGTGGAGGTTATTTGCAGGAGAGGAGTCAAAGGCTAGCCCCTGCAGTGGCAAAATGATTATTGAGAGCATCGAACATAGACAGTCTGTCAGAGATAACAGTATTGTCAATCAATAATTTAGTAGGTAGGGAATTAACAGTGGTGTGACCTTCAAAGTCTTTGATCGTCCTACAGAATTTGGAGGCATTTCTTGAGGAGTCCTCCAGCTGAGAGTGGTAGAAATTAGCTTTGGCTTCTCTGACCATTTTGGTGCAGAGGTTCCTCGCCCTCCAGAAAGAATTTCAGTCATTTATTAAATTAGTTTTCCTAGCAGTTCTTCAGAGTGCATCCCTACTCCACAAAGCTTCTTCCAGGTCTTCCCTAAACCACTGACAGGATTTGCTTCTGCAACAAACTTTTACTATGGGAGCATACTTGTTGAGAGCCCCTAGCACAATTTCTGAGAAAATATCATAAGCCATAGTCAGGGACTTGGCTAGATAGAAGTCCTGCTTTCACATGGAGTCACTTAGCTCTGATATATACCCATGGAGATCAAAGTTACGTATGCACGTTTTAAAGGAGAATTCTGGTGCAGTTGTGGATTTAAGAGTGGATCTTACACACGCAATGAAGCAATGGTCGCTAATATCAGAGAAAAAGACGCCAGCATGAGAGAATAAATGGGGTTTGTTAACTAAAATGATGTCCAAGAGAGTACTGTTATTAGGATTGAGCTTGTTAGGATAAGTAGATTTGTTTATTAGCTGTGACAACCCAAGGGAATCACAGAACATTTTAAGAGGGGTGGATGCACTGGAGAGCCAGTCTAAGTTGAAATCCCCTAGTATGATATTTTATTTATTTATTTATTTATTTAATTCATATATCGGATTTACAACCTTTGAGTCAAAGACTCATTTACAAAGGCACCTCATCGCAGGGAGGGGAACAATCAATTTGTGAGACAAGACAGTGGGGAACAGTACAGGTGAGATACATGCAGCATACATAACAGAATTTTCAAAGAGCAAATAAACATAGACAGTTTGCAGAAGAGCACACAACAATAAGTCATTGGGGGTCCCAGTGAGTCATGCAGGACACAGCATGTAGTATACAGACTGAAAACAGGCTAATCGAGAGAACTGTTGTATACGTAATCCTGTAGGAGCTGGTTGGTTTGAAAGGCACTCATGGGAAGGCCTATAATAGGCACATACATCTACGAGTGCTAGTGAAGTGTTTGCATAGGGCGGTTTTGAAGTGGCCACTTTTGGAGGTGTTTGTGATGTGCACGGGGAGGGAGTTATACCAGGACAGTGCTCTGTGATGAAAGGACCTTTGGGCGAGTGAGGTCCTGGCTCTAGGCACCTGGAAGGTGGCTTTGGTAGTGTTATGGGTGGCGATCAAGTGGAAGGCCCGTGGAAGCGGTGCGGTGACACCTGGGGGACATAGCCCAAGTAGGGCCTTTTTAGCCAGTATGCAGGTGTGATATTGCTGATGTTCTTCAAGACTCAGTATGTTAGAGGTGGAGTAGAGTTGGCACATGTGAGTTCTGCTTGGGGCAAAGGTAAGGAGCCTGCAGGCTTTGTTGATAGAGGTCTGGGTTTTGGTGAGGGCAGTGGGGTCAGCGACTGCATAGGTGGGGATTCCATAGTCAACCAATGACAGGATGGGGGAAGTGATAGCCAGCCATAGGGAAAATTCGGGAGGCAGTCTTTGTGGCGATAGAGGAGTCCAATCTGGACATTCATGGCAGAGGATAAAGCACTGACATGGGCATGGAAGGAGAACGAGGCATGGATATACTCTGAAGATGCTGAACCCAGGATGTTTCTGAGATGTTTTAACAACTGTAGTCCAGCTGATGGGGGTCTGTAGCATCATAGTATGGATAATGAGACACCGGTAGCAATTTTAATCTTTAATGACAAGCTTTTGAATTCTATTGGGAGAGAGGTTGAGTCAATTATGGAGGCAGGGGGAATTTATCCTTGATGTAAATAGCTACCCCACCACCTCTGATTTGCCTGTCAGCTCTGAACAAAGAGTAGGCGGGGATGTTAACTTCATTGTTACTGGTCGCCAGTTGGAGCCAGGACTCCATCATCACCAGAACATCTGGAACAGTATGACATACCCAGGCCTGAACTGAAGTGATTTTTTTTCAATGGGCTACATACATTAACATGCAAGAATCTAAGCCCCCTTAAGGCTTTGTAGCTCTGCTGGGGATTCCATGGGTGCCAGATGGCCTTGATTAAGCTCAACATTTCCTGAGCATAGTAAAAGCAGGAACAAGAGTTTACTGCAGAGTCCTAGGAAAAGTGTGGGTAGCCGAGTCTTCTTTTGGTTACATGATTTGTCTGCGGTAGTATAGGGTGTTCTGAGGCTAGTTCCCAGTTTGCCTGATGCTGCATACAATACCCTGACCGAGAGAGTCAATGGGAGTAGGGGAAGTATGCAGAAGGTGGTGTACCCTTGTGGGCAGGCTCTAAGAGAGTTCCTGTATGCCGGTGCAGGTGAAGGACCAGCAGCGGGCTGAGGAAGTTAGAGCACATACAAGTTATTCTACTTGATAGGAAAAGTCCCAGTTGGACAATTTAAAAAGAAAGCCATTCTCCACTCTAGGAGTTATTTTTTTATTCCTGTTCGGGTCCAAAACATATAAGATGAGCAAAGACAAGCATAGAAGCAGATAAAATGCCCTCATTATGAGACTGTCACCCAATGGGCACTACACATTCTGGCAAGAGAAGGGATTCTCAATGGAGGAGAATTTCTTAATCCCTGCAGAATAGTACTATAGGTAGTACAGTTCCTTGTCAGACTAAATAAGAAAAGAGTTCACCTGACTATAGAGTAGTACTAGGGGCAGAGAGGCTTTGAAGCAAATTTCTTAGCTACTACTCTGGAGCAGACTAAGCACTAGAGAGATCACCTGACCTAAATCAATTGCCTTAGCAAGACAGGATATGATAGTGAGCAATAAGCAAGCATAAAATATCAAAGTGGGATACCATTAAATCAAGGAGGTTATTTTCTAGACTACACTGAACTGAATTATTACTTTTTGGACCTGTGTAAGTAACTAGTATTGATTCTGTTTTTGGGGTTGACTTGTCTTAATTTTAACTTTAATTTGCCAGGGAAGAACTGTAACTGGGAGACATTTGCAGTTATTTATGACTAGACCTGTTACTTAAGCTCTGTGAAATAGGTGTCTGAAAGGAAGGAAGGCACTCCCCAGAGTGGAGGGTGAGAGTTGTAGTTAGTTGTTTCTGGAAGGCATGGATATCGTGGCAGTCACAGAAACATGGTACCCAGAGAACCATGACTGCGATGTCAACAGACCAGGGTACACAATCTACAGGAAGGACAGGGAGGGAAGAAGAGGAGGAGGAGTAGCTCTCTATGTAAGGGAAGGGATCAAAGCAACAGAACTAAAGGGAAAACAGGGAGGAGAGGAGGCACTGTAGTTCACCTTGGAGACTGGAAATGGCTCCACAGTCCGCACAGGGTTGTATACAGACCCCCATCTCAGGGGAAGGAAATGGATGAGGAAATGATAGAAGGCATCCTTGGGATGGCAGAGAAAGGTGAGACATTGCTGATGGGGGACCTGAATATGCCACATGTTAACTGGAGCACCTTTGCTGCAGCCACATCCAAGAGCAGGGCCATTCTCGATGCCCTACAGGGGACATGCCTCAGACAGTTAGTTTAGGAACACACTCGGGAGGGAGCAAACTTAGACCTGGTACTCTCAAATGGGGATGGAGAGAGAGGATCTCTGATCTTGAAGTGGGTAGCCATCTGGGAACAAGTGACCACCAAACAGCGTGGTTCATGATAAACTTAGCTGTAGAGTCAAGCCACATAAAAGTGAAGGAACTGGATTTCAGGAGCGCTGATTTTGTCAAAATGAGAGAGTGCCTCAGAAAAGCACTGGCAAACAGGCAAGAAGGTGGGGTGGAGCAATAATGGGGAAACATCAAAACTGCCATCACAGCGGCAACAGGCCTTTGTGTGAAGCAAATAAACAAATCAAAACAAAAGAAAAAAACACGATGTTTCTCAAAAGAAGTGGCAGGAAAGATAATGGAGAAAAAGATAGCATTCAGGAAGTATAAGGAAACACAGAAGGAGCAGGACAGATAACTGTACCAGTTAAAACAGAAGGAAGCGGGGAAGGCAGTCAGAAAAGCAAAGGCCCAAACTAAGGAAAAGATAACCAACTTGGTTAAGAAGGGGGTTAAAACCTTTTATAGGTACATTAGGGAGCAAAGAAAGTTGAAGGCAGGGATACTGAGGCTGAATAAAGAGGAAGTGGTCGGGCAGAGAGCGACAGTGAAAAAGCAGGGATACTGAATGAATATTTCTGCTCAGTATTCACAATGGAAAAGCAGGGGGAGAGACCCAATCCAGTCAATAGAAGCATTATGGATAGGGGGTTGATATTAGTCCTTTCACAGAAGAAAGGGTTCTGAAAGAACTCTTAAAACTGAAGGTGGATAAAGCAATGGGGCCTGATGGGATTCACCTCAGAATTCTAAAAGAACTAAGGGAAGAACTAGTAACACCACTGACTACCCTTTTTAATAAATCATGGGAGGATGGGGTGGTACCTGAGGACTGGAGAAGGGTGGATGTGATTCCCCTACACAAATGTTGGAGCAAGACAGAGGCAGGAAACTACAGACCTGTTGGTTTGACCTCAGTGGTAAGGAAAATGATGGAATCACTTCCGAAGGAAAGAATTGTTGAGTACCTAGAAGCCAGTGGGGCACAGGACCCAAGGCAGCATGGATTCACAGCAGGAAGGTCATGTCAAACAAATCTAATTGATTTCTTTGACTGGGTGACAAAGTAGTAGACCAGGGATTGGCTGTGGATATGGCCTACCTAGACTTTAGCAAAGCATTTAACACAGTCCCACACAAAAGATTAATAAACAAATAGCCAGCCTGGGAGTGGGTACCAGGGTGGACATGATAGAAACTTTCTTTTTTTTTTTTTTTGCATTAACTGTTTATCCCCCTACGTGCCCCAGAGCTGCCTCTCCTTTGGGCTGCCATGGTCCACAGGCATTCCACTACTATTCCCCCTTCAACCACCTACCTCATATTTGCACCTTTCATGGGGTAACCCGGTGTAACCCTTCACTGGGTGGGTCCCCACTCCTCTGAGGTGGAAGGCACTGGCGAGAGGAACCAGTACACTATTTCTCTTGGTCCTGGGAGCTGCTAAGGCATTCTGTGGCTCTCCAGGGGCATCTTCTGAGGTGCCTGGGACCGGCAGCCATCATCCAGCTAGACTTCTAGAGCGTTTTTTCCAGTTTTCTTGTTCCCCTTGCGCGCCACTTCTTGTAGTGCCTCCAGTCTCCATTGTGGGCTGCTACATGAGCAAGGCTAATCCCTAACCCACCCCAGGATAGGAGACCAGTCCGTCGGACACTCAATCCTATCCTCCCCCTGCCGACCCCCAATGACCTGAGTCCATTCCCAAACCTGGGTTGCTGGCATGGGTCGATGTAAGGCGCCAGCACCTCAACCCTCTATGCCACCAGGCCAGCGATAGAAACTTTCAAATACCTCAAGGGAATCAACAAAGTCCAAGAGAGTAGCATCTTTAAAAAAAAGAGATGTGCAAGAACAAGGGGGCATAATTTGAAGATAGAGGGGGACGACTCAGAGGTAATGTGAGGAAGTATTTCTTCACAGAGAGGGTTGTAGATGCATGGAACAGCCTTTCTGAGGAGGTCATAGAGTCAAAAACAGTGGGTGAATTCAAGAATGCATGGGACAGACATAAGGCAATTCTAGTGGGAGGTAGGAGGAAATAGACAATTGGTTAACCAGGATCTGCAGCTTATCCATTAGGTAGAGAAATGGGCAGACTAGGTGGGCCAAGGGGTCCTTATCTGCTGTCAAATTCTATGTTACTATGTTTCTATGATAATAAGAAGCATGGTAGCTTTTGCTGGCTGCAGATTCCTTCTGGGCATGGGCACAGGTACAGTACACATTCTCTGTCTTTCACTCTCATGTAGATGGGTGGCTTTGGCTGGCTGCAAGTTCCTTCTGGGCATGGGCACAGGTACACATTCTCTGTCTCTCACTCTCATGTAAATGGGTGGCTTTGGCTGGCTGCGGGTTCCTACAGGGCATGGGCACAGGTACACATTCTCTGTCTTGCACGCTCATGTAGATGGGTGCCTTTGGCTGGCTGTGGGTCCCTTCTAGCATAGGCACAGGTACATATTCTCTCTCACTCTCATGTAGATGGGTGGCTCTGGCAGACTGCGGTTTCATTCATTGGGTATGGGCACAATATCAGTGTCTCTCACTCTCATCAAGACAGGTGGCTGGATATGGTGTATTACAGTCTTTCAGTGTCAGAAGGAGGACATCCATCTTTTAATTAGCACGATTTAAGTGGCTACAACAACTGGGCAGTTGTGTTTATGAGGCTGACTGTGTTTACTAATGATAACATACATTCTGTTAAGTGTACTCAGAAAATCTACCAAAGGGAAGGTGAAATAGAATGATGGGTCATTATTTGTGCATATCTGTCATATGGAATGAGAGTCAAGGACACTGTTTTAATTTTTTGAAAGACAAAAAACTTAAACATTACAGAAATGTGACAGCCTTTAAACCCGTTACACACTACCAGCAATATCCTCCTCATCCTCCTGATCAAAGAGGAAGCTGCCCACACAGTTGTCAAATTCAGATTTGTGCCCGCTAGGGAATTCTTTTTCCATGACTGAATCATCAACCTCAATGGTAGACCATCTGACACTGCCACCAGAATGGTCTGCTTTGCCCACATCATCAGCACAACCATCATCGTGATGGGACATAAACACAGATGTGGTAGTTCGACTTGGTATGTGACCTTCATTCATTTTTATAAATGTCAGCCTGCTGACATTTGTAGGTGAGGGGATTAGAAAAACAGTCGCGCATGCTGGTCCACTGGTACATTGGTTGGATTTCTGCTTGTGACACTGGTGACCTGGGTTCGGGAGTGGCCCGGGTCGCTGAAGAGTCGGCTGGGGGAGAAGGCTTGAGCATTTGACAACTGCTCAAATTTTCCAGTGGGACGGCGGTGATGTGGTCCAGCATCTACTGACCCCTGGTGAAGACCAGAGGTACAACAGTGCATCAACCAATTACCTGGGGAGTGTAGTGGACATCAGCGTATGCCTAAACATCATGACATGCTGTGCTCCCAGGGAGAAAAAATGGGAAATTTCTCCTCCGCTCGACTGGATGATGGACATCCGGTCCCTCTGCCCCCACTAATGCCCTGGTCGAGCCCCAAGAAAGTCCACCTCAGCAGCACACCCAAGGAGCCAAATAGTTGCCATGGCCAGCCCATACCAGTGCCTTTTTCTTCAAAGGGGGAGAACCCATCAGGAGAAGGGATACACTGGGTTATCCCAAGGGTGGCTGCCATCTGATGTGGTGGTGGGTGGTGGCAATAGATGAGGGTACGAGTGAGCGGTTGGAGGAACAGACCATTGATGGCCCAAAGGAGAGGCCAATAGGGGTGACACATGGAAGGAGGAAAAATAGATAACACACCAAAAAAAAAAAAAAAACCTGTCACACACTATTGCCCCCACAGAACTGAATACTCTCTCCACACTTACACTGGAGGGTGTGCTGGTCAAGTACTTCAGTGGAACTGAAGTCAGCTCTGGCCATTTATTCACTTCACCACTCCAGTACACCAGAGGGTCGTCAAGCACTGACAGATGCCTGTTTTTGACCAAATAGCCATCAACCATGCTTTGTGCTGCACACAGTCCTGATGACTCATCCACCTGTTTACTGGATTTATTGAGGTCACAGATTCCTACTTAAGAAAAGGCACCCCAAAGTAGGTTAATGACAACTTGATTTACTGACACAACCTCCATCCCTTGCCCCACAGCCACCTTACTGGATGTGCTAACTCCACATTGACCTCAGCCTTGTTATGCTGCGGTTTACAGAACTTTGCACATGACATCTGTGCCCCGTGAACCAATCAGACCAGCTGTCCAGTCAGATGTTTATCCTGTTCAGGCCCTCTCTCCAGTAAGGATGCAGTGCCACGTTTGTATCGTGGGTTCAGCATTGTTGCTATTCCAAGTCCTGCACTTTGCTGAATAGTGGGGGTGTGGTGACTGCAGTTGAATACTGTAAGCATGTGTTTCAGTAATGCACTGCTTGACCTATCTCTGGACACATTAAGGCTAGGCTGTGGATTCAACAAAGTTTGCCTCAGCACTTGCAGCAGTGGAATGGCATGACTAATGGATGCAGTGTTACCACTTACTGCCTGTGTGGCATGTTCAAATAGCATCAAAATTGATATCACTGAGTCCATGAGGCGCCACTGTTCAGTTGTTTTAGACATTGAGGCCACTGAACTGTCATGGCTAGTATGCATTTCTAGGTATGCCAAGTTGGCTTTGTACTGTTCATACAGCAGCTCTGCCATGTAAAGTGTAGAGTTCCAGCATGTGACAACTTCAAGCCTGAAGCAGTGTTGAAGGAGGCTGTTTAGAATCTGCAGCTGCCTAAGTTGGTGACGGGCCTTTCCAGAGCATGGAAAGTGGGCACAGATGTGGTGTGCAACTGTTAGCATTTGTCTGATGTCATGGTGCTGCAGAAACTCCTGCACCACAAGATTTAAACAGTGTGCCATGCAGGGAACCCTCACAAAGCCACTGTTGTTGATACATTTAACAATGTGTGATCCATTGTCACTAGCTATAAAGCCAGCTTTTAGGGACAGGGGGTTCAGCCACTCATCAGTTTCTGTCAGTAGCAAGTCTAGTATGTTTTCACCTGTGTGGGACCCCTGCTGCACTGCACATTGCAAACATCACATACTGTCTAATTCCCTGAAGGTTGCTACCATGACAGTCCAACTTATTACACTGATTCCAATTCTGCCAGCACAGACAACCCCCAGTACCTGTGCCCTATGTGCAGTAATACACAGATAGGAACTACCCACTGTTTTGCCACTTATCCTCATATCCATACGTAAGTGAATGTATGGAGATGAGGAATGTTGAAGGGCATGTCTTATAGACTCTGTCACAGTCCAGTTTAACTCTGGGATAGCACAGATGGAAAAGTAAGTCCTGAATGGGACTTTTCATTTTGGACAGGCACGAGCCACAAAAAGCTGCAATCTGGAATTCTCCACAAAGGAGAATGGCAAAAGGTCGATTGCTAGCATTTCTGCTACAGCAGCATTCAGTTCTCATGACACCGTATGATTTAGTGGATATTTCATGTTCCGGGCAAAAAGACTGTGCAACATGGGTTGCATTGTTACATGTTTTGTATGTGGCATGCCATATGGCTCATGTTCTGCAAACTGCCATGGGTGGGGTGTTTTTGCCATGTCATGAGGAGTGCACAGGTGGCAAGTCAACAAATGATGTTATTTTCCCCATTTTAAGCACAGGGGTTGATATACTAGAAATACTTCATAGACCACCACCACCACTACTCTGACCACTACTTGACATCTCAAAATCATGCCTGTAGTAATCCTTCAGTGTTATTTCATCACTACTACAGACATGGCTACCTGGACTACTTCCAGTCAAGGAAGAGGATACCATGCTCAATAAGGTGGATATGGATGAATTCCTCACTATGGCATTAGCTCCCCTCTGGTGCTGAGTCCACAGTTCCATGTGTCTGCTCTTCAGTTGTGTATGCTGGCCCCCAGTGCCCAGATGAATACCCTTTTTACCACGCCTCACACACACTTGGCAAAGCTCGTAGATTGCCACTGTTTCATTACTTGCATCTTGTACAAAAACATCCCAAGCTAGGGATTTTGATGCCTTACTTTTCACATGTCCCTGATGCTGCATATTGGAGTTCAGTTTTTTATACACTTACTGTCTAGGTGTACTGCATGATTTCTGTTGTTGGGCACACTTGGACTCTACTTGACCATCACAATCTATAACTATTATTGAGTCATCATCATCAACAGACATAGCTACATCACAACTTTGAGGAGGGGAGAATTTAATAACAGACTGTGTACACATAGCCGCCTTTACTTTCTTTTTCTCTGGTTTCCTACTGGGGTCACTGAAATCATCATCATCACCATTATCATCCATATACACAAATTCAGCTTGGATGCTGTCCTGTTGAGAACATGTTCTAAGCCAACCACAGCCTCAGTATGATCCTCCTCTACATTTGCTTCAACAATTGAATCATTGCATGGCCCAGGCATAACCTCAACAGCACTGGAAACATGAGATTGTGATTGTGAGTCATTGCCAGGATCAGAATCATGTTCAACTACTGTGGGGACGGGGACTGGAATGGATATTATGACATTAACTACACTCTGACTCATCTTTGGACACCACAATATGTTGGCAGCCTGTTAACTGGTCACAGGTTGAACTTGCGGCAATACTCATGCCATCACCAACTTCACTACCACCACCAGCAGGGACAACAGCATCTCCAACCATCACTGAAGCAACTGATTGTGCCATGAAAAACACAATTGGAGAAATCCCTTTACTGCCATCAACTATGCCCTTATGCTGCGTTCTACCTTGCACACACCCACGGCCACTCTTGTCACTGGCAGCAGTACCATGGCCAAAAACATCTTTGCATGCACGTCTCTTTGCAGGCATGTATTGGGATTACATAGAAAATTAACAACAAATTTAGATTTCTGAACTTTGGAGTGGATGGGAAGCAAAAAAAAACAACTGTGGCTTACAGATGGAGATTGGGCCCTAAACAGATACAGATGAACAGATAGATGGAGATTGAGCACTCAAGAGATGCAGCCACACAAGCACAACAACACCTTAGCCAGTGGTCACAAATCCAAAACTGGAAAAATTATACTTTCCTTTCAGGGGGGACAGCTGAAGTACCAGTCCACTACATAGATAGAATGAAGCAGTATGCAGATGGATAAGAGATTCAGAGTATGGTGCAGCGAATTAAAATGTGTCTGACTTGACAACATGCACACACACTAAAGGTAATGCGCAGAAAATTTTACAGTTCAGTACACTACAACCAAATCTTATAAACCAACAGAAAAAAGGCACAGCACCACAGCAAACAGCCACAAATTATATAAACTTACTACAAGTATTACTGTGTGCGCATGAACATACAAATGCTAACACACTAGCTACCCAACAACAGTCAGAAAGAATGCCTTTCTAACTGTGACTCTCCTTTCACCACAGATCCGCCCCTCCCCCAAAGCACACTTCTATAGTGTCTGTCAGTACACAGCTGAATGTTCTAAATTAACATTGAAAATGGACACAACAACAAAAAGTACTCGATGATATAAGCACAGGAGGGTTTCCGACAATCTATGTACTAAATTTTGACCAAATAAATTGGATCAAAAAAGATTTTTAAAAGATTTTTCAATGGTTTGATTCACAGATCTCTGACAGCAAACTGTCTCCAGCTTTCCGCTACACACACTACACAGAACTGAGTCTATGCAAGACAATCTACAGCCCATGTGACCTGCCATCCTATGATTCACTGCAAATTTCACCTCAAAGGCCAAAACCAAGGTGAAGTCAGCGCAAAGTCCATAGGAAACAATGGGACTTCATGTTAAAATTCAGTGCAAAGTTATTCACTTCGTGTTGCGGAATACTTCTCATAATTATGGTTATGATGTGTAGTGAAATGTGTAGTGAAGTATGTGGACTTTGCACACCATTTCTACTGGTGTTGTAAGCAAAGAAGCACTATAGAAGTCACATAAGCACAAAACAAGCCTGTATGGTCAGAAACATAGCACTCTATACACGTTTCCCTTGTTCTCCACAATAAAATAAACCACTCCCTTGTTCCCCCCACATAACATAGTACAACCCACAACACCCAGCAATCCCAACACTTAATCTGTACAGAACATAGTTAGGGATGCCAGCTTTCATACTAATGAACATGCCAGGCATCTGTAACCGGACAACATATTGACATGATATAGAGTTTTTGTCTTTTAAATGGATACCATTCAGACCAATCTAAAATTTACACTAAGTTATGATGGCAAAGAACTTCCATTTATGGATACCTTAGTAATTAATACAGGCACCAAACAGGACGCCACACTTTACAGAAAGCCCCCAGATCAGGAATATAGTCTAACATGTATGGAGATTCCATGAGACTCGTAAATAGTATACCATTTTCACAATTACAATGGGCAAAACAAAATTGCAGTACCAACACATATTATGAGACTGAGGAACAAGTCATAACAAAAAGATCTGGAAGCAGAGGTTACAGGGAAGACATGCTAACACAAGCCAAAGAAAGAACCAGTTGTATAACCAGAGAACAAGAACTAGCTTGATGACAGCAACAACAGAACATGAACTATATAATTTTCAGCACCAGGTACAATATTACCAGTAAAGTCAGCACCATTATCAACAGACACTGGCATACTTTATCAGTACATAGATATACCAGTTAAACATTTTTACCAGAAACCCCCGGGAGTAGCAAATTAAAGTCTAACAGTAGGCCAGCTTGGTGGCATGGAGGGCAGAGGAGCTGGATGCCAAATCTCACGCTATGCTGGAGACCCAGATTTGGGAACAGACCCAGTTTGCCGGGGGTCGGATGGGGATGAGGATTGAGCTCCCATGCGAGTTTTCTCCTCCTCCTCCAGGGCTGCCACTGGCAGCACAAAGCACTCGTAGCTCCTCCTCCTGTGGAAGAATGGGCAGTAGGGGAATATGGCTCTCTCGAGTCAGGGAGGGAGGGAGGGAGGACGCTGTCAGGCACTTGACAACAGCATGCATCAGCATGTCGTTCATCTGGATGAACATCCTCTGTGCCAGTGTCCTCAGGGGACAGGGAGAAAATGGGGGAAAAATGTATACACCCCCAGCCGTAAAGAGCACTATGAAACCAGGGGGATCCTGGTGGCAGGACCTGGCAGATAAAGTAGGAGGGGGTACAAGGCCCCATCTGAAGCTGAGGAGCAGGGCAAGTAAAAAAAAAATCCAACAGCAAAAGACAATGTAGGGCACATAGTCCACAAAGTGCCAGGAGAGTAAACAACAAAGCTAATTCTAGTGGTCCCATTGAAAGATGACAACTTTCCTTGTGGCAGATGGTCTGTGGGGTTGCACACCATCACGAAAGAAAAATTCAACGCCATTACTACTAAAAAGTGCAGTATCAAAAGCTACTCAATATGCCAGACAAACCAAGTAGTACATGTGCTTATGTGTTCTTGTGACAAAATGTATGTGGGAAAGACCACAAAACAATCAAAAACAAGGATACAGGATCATAAAGGATGCATTTCAGAAAGATGTCAAGGTTATCTGTAGCAAAAAATTTTAATTTTGAGGGCCACAATGCACTGTCTTTGAAATGCAGTGGCCTGGAATATATGAAACAGCTCTCTCAGGGGTAGACGGGGACTTTCTTGTAAGAAAGTAGGAGATTTGGGGGATTTATACCCTTGGTACCACAAAGGAAAGCAAAGAAATGAATTAGGAGAAAGAATGGCATTTCTTTTTTTTTGACTGAACATTTGCATGAGAACTTCATTTTTGGTTAAATCTCAGGAATTTTCAACAGACAAAAGATTTACAGGTGACATAATAAGAGGGTTCTATCCATGTGCTAAATCATGGATGCCTACAAAATAGCAGCACCCAACCGGCATAATAATATCCACATACATTTCTTATTTATAATATATTATTAAGACAACTAGGGGAAAAGAAAACCACTGTTTAATGTGCAACACTTTTTTCATATAGATTTTAGCCCCTGTGCATCTCAGGTGGCTGCTCCAACCTTGTCCCTGTCTCCTACACCCAGCTATCACCACTCTAGTCCACCGAGTCCCATTCCCCCGTGGATTTCCCAACCCCATGGCAGATTGGGAAGGGGAGGACCATCTTCCCCCACCCAGAGATCCTGCATCCAGATTGGGGGTCCAGCAAATCAGTGCCAGAGCATGGTGAAGATAGACAGGTAGAGCATCATGTAGCCTAATGCTGCCATTCTCCTGTGAGTTTTCTCCCCTGCTGTGGTGGCCATAAACTTGTGCACATGGATGCACACACTTGCTACATAACCACAGTCCTACTCCTGTGCTGCTCTGTACTATGGTAGTGCCACCCAGCCTCCACCAAATGGCAGCCAAGAAGCAATATAGCATGTCCCCCATCCCAGTAAAGAAGAGCAATCTGTCAGATGCTTGATCCTTTCCATCCCTACTAACCCCTGGCAACCCCTGCTCGTTCTCCAAAAAAGCTTAATTCTGGCAACAGTTTCATGCATATAACATTGTCGCCATGCCTCCTGGGAGTGATAAAAGACAATGGCAGGCAACAATATTGTTTTGGTCACTGCAGCAGGATGATAAAGGACAATGAATCATGTTTAAAGGATGTATCTAATAAACTTTTTGTCTACACAATGAGAATATCATAATATCACTCAGAACAAACCATACTACTGCAGGCACAAAATGGACTGGCGAGCAGTGTCACAAATTCACTCAGCAGGTCAGCCCTCTACTCCCAAAGTGCCAACCTCTGAGCGTAGGATTTGTGTACAGTTAACTGTATAAGGTAACCCTCTTGTCTGTTTTGTGGGTTCGAGTCACCTTAGTCTCAAGTTCTGGAGGGATTCAAACTGATAACCTCTTGTTAGCGTACCAAATTGTCAGTCTCAGATAAGTCTGTCTTTGAGGGGCCAGATATCTTGCCTACGGGCACCTAACCAGGTCTACAAAATGAACCCTTAGAACTCTATGCAAGACCTTAGAGAACTCTATCTGTTTCCCAGTTTGGTACTACAATAAGCTCATACACAGTGTCAACTATAACCTTTAAAGCTCCACTTTTATAAAAAGAAATTTCAAGGCAAACCAGGCAGTTTCTGTTTTAAAATATATCTTTACTTAAAAAAAATATGAAAACAGAAAATATTACAGAACACAATATCATAACTACATACAGCCTTAAAACAAACAGGTTAAATGTGCAGAATCCTACAAATAATAACACTCAGATTAATCTTGTCTAAGGTTCTTACTTCTTAAATCTTTCAGTGCTCTGATGTTCCTTTTCTCTCAGTCAGAAATATGAAAGTGTGTGTCTCAAGTTTTCTCAGTAGGTTTAAAACAGTCCTCAGCTGGCCTTCTCTCTGAAGTCACCAAATTCCACCTTGGTGTAACAAAGTCAATATTTTATAACACACAATGGCCTACTAACTTATTTAAAAAAATTAAGAGATGACATAATAAATCTCCTCTTCTCATGTTGACTGGTCTAAACCAGTCTGTGCTTTGCTTCACACACACACATCAAAAGTCTATCTGATATAAGTCACTGTATATTCAAAAGTGTATTTGACTCCTTACTTCCATCTGGGCCTTGGTGTCTACACATCAAAGGTCTCTTTGATTAAATGAGCTGGCTTCCTCAGAGGTTATTCATAACACTGGCCAGTGTCCCTTTTCTCAGGCCCTCTAGTGCAGATCAAAGGATTTCCCTGAGGACGTCATGAATGGCTAATTTTATTTCCTGAGAGCAAAGCAGATTGACAAGATAATTGCACCCCATATATCTGCAGTTTAGCTATGTCCTGTACTTTGAACTTATCACTGGTTTTTTTTTGTGTCAACTTCAGCAAGACAGTGGTTTCTCTTGACACAGTCTATCACACATTTTTTTATATTTACAAAAAATGATACAGGGATCAGAACCAGTTATCCAAGTGTGACAAGTAGCACTAATAGATAGAAGGAATACTATTTTCGAATCCACTTATTAATACAAATCAGAGAAACAAATATAAATTAGAGTGGCAAACAGCACTTGCAGAAAGTGCAGATGTTGTTGAAATAAAAAATAAGAGCACTAAACCATAGCAATCCATTATCATTCACTAAGTCATGTTTCAGTTAATTATGGTTTAATTGGAAGACCTGGACATGTAAAAATGCAAGATACTGCAATATTCTCAGTGCAAGAGTCACTGTAAAAACAAGAATGATCACTGAGACACAGAGCTCATCTAAGTAGGAATGTGATATCATTATCTCTTTAAACCATGCCTCCTAGCAATGCAAATTCCATATTGTTTGGTACAGAAATGAGACCAAGCCATTACTGCCATTGGATGGAGAAGTGAGTGGGCCATCATGAGGCTTTGAGGCTGCACTGGAAGATAGGAGACAGAAGAACTCCTTTGCTACTCAGCTCAGGTATAAGCATTTTAATTTGATTTCATTTTTAGTTTTTATACTGGAAGGCATGTGAGCATAACTGCCCATTTTCACAAATATCCAGTCGACATAATACATAGCATAGAGTAAGAAATATAACAATGAAGATGATAATAAAATAACTGTATAGCAGTAGTAGTAGTAGTAGCAGAATTAGTAGTAGTAATTGTTTAGTCTTGACAGCCAAGAAAAGGATAACCCATCTTAGCTGAAATTCATTTACAATGGGCTTCTTCAAGCATACGGCAAGCATGCACACTATTACATTGTTCATACAAACAATACATTTTAGTATAAAAGTACATCAACATTTGAATATCAAATATAATAGAGTCAAAATGTAAAAGCAATATACAACAGTACTGTAATTAACAATTTTCATTGCAAGCACAGCAGATTTTAGGTAGGGAGGAATCCTTTAAGTACCAGAATTTTATCTGACTCCAGAATGTTTTCCCATTATCTTTAGAGAATGTGATAAGTTATTCCAGACCCTTGGCCCTAAACAAACTATGGTCAAATTACCTTTACACATTTTAAGTACTGGAGTTTTAAATTTCAAATTTCCAGCCTATCTAAGGTTACTCCTTTTTGGATGAATTTGGAACACACTGTTTAAATATGGTGGAGTTTTCTTTAAGAGGGTTTGATGTATCAAATGTAAAATGTGCAAGTTTCTGCATTCATTTCAAGTCAGCTGACCCAATAAATGGTACAGTAAACAATGATGAGTTAGCCATGGAACATCCAATATAAATCATGCAAATGTATTATGCATCACATCTATTTTCCCCAGTTCCCTCCCAGTCACCCCCCCCCCATAAACAATGTCCCCATAATCAAATAATGGGATAATAATCATATTCACAATTTGGTTTCTTGCATCCACAGGGATACATTTTCTGACTCTACATAGTGCCCCTGACCTTGCATTCAATTATTTTATTAAATTGCTACATGAACATCCCACTTACACTGGGAGTCCAACCAGACTCCCAGATATTTGAAGGAGCTCACTTGCTTCAGAATAGAGCCAGCTGTAGTTGAGGTTTGTATCAGTTAGTTTGTGTTAGTATGTTTGTTTCTGAAAATCATCACCAGTGATTTCTTATTCAGTATCATTCCATGAGCCAAAAAATAATCTTGTATGCTGTCAAAATCTCTTTGTAACCTACCTTGTATGTCTAATACTGTTTTGCTCTCTCAATATATTACAATATTGTCCACATACAGATAGTGGCAGCCCCCCTTTATGAGGGTCCGATCACCTCTGTATACAGATTAAATAAGATGGGTCCCAAGACTGACCTCTGGGGGACACTAAATCTGATAAACTCAAAATGTAACCTGTGTTTCCCCAGGGTGACAAGCTGTATTTTTCCATTCAAGTACTCTCCAAGCCAGTGTTGGGGCACCTGGTTGAGGCCATATCTTTCCAGCTTGCCCAACAGTATTCTATGGTCCAAAGTATCAAAGGCTTTGGATAGATCCACAAATATGGCTCGACCAGGTGGCCACAGCTAACTGAATATCCGATGTCACTTTTACCAATGCCGTAGCAGTACTGTGACCTGCACAGAATCCTGATTGGTTTGGGTTATTTAACTTCTGTATTTCTAGGTAGTTTTTCAACTGGTTTTCCACAACCCTCTCTAATATTTTGTGATGTTATAGGTAAATGTGAATTTGACCTATAGTTACTGATACATTTACTAAGACCACTTTTTTATATTGGAATAACATTTTCTTGTTTCCATACTTTAGGATATGTGCCAGTACTTAATGACAGATTGAAAATGATATGATATAAAGGAAGCCATTTTAAGAAGGTTTGTGGGTATATTATCCAAACCAATTGCTTTCCTCTTTAATTAGTTTAAGCAATTCTCTTAATATTAATTTGGGGCTAACTAATTTAAAGGAGAATTTGCCTTGTTCTAACTTTTTTGTGTGTGACATCTGGATATATTCCCTCCCTTATTACTCTATTTTCATTTACTCTTGATGTACCAGAATTTATAAAAAATTACAATATTAACATCATCTGCTACAGGACTTGGCATTGGAACCATTTTTCCTTTACTTTAAATAGGTAACTTCATTAACGAAAATCACAGTAGAAGCTAAGAAGTGAGAGGAGGACAGCACTTAGATTAAGGAACAGACAAACTTCTCAAAGAGGTAACATTTGAGGCTATTTTTGATGGCTCCTAGGGATGTTAGTTGAACAAGGGAGAGAGGGAGGCTGTTAAAGAGTCTAGTATCCTGGGGAAGAGGGACTGCAGTCCGTAGGTGGTGAGGAAGAAAGGAACCAAGAAGGAGTGGTGGGAGGAGGTTCTGGTGCTGAGAACCCCAGTTGGCTTCTGGAAGCAGGAAGTGATGCTGTTGGGGACCAGACCCTGAGGAACTTTATAGAAAAAGGTCTGGAGTTTGACATTAATTCTATATTCGAGAGATAGCTAATTTGCAGCCTTGTAGTGGTGGCAGTGGTGAGTGCTTCTGGGGAGTCCAGTGACAATCCTGATGATGCTGTTGTATGTGGTTCTTAACCTACTGAGAGTCTTAAGGGATGGAGTGGAGGGGTATATAAGGGAGTCATAGTCAAGGAGTGGAAGCAGGAAACTGTTTGCTACAAGTGTACAAGTTTCAGGGATGAGAAACTGATTCTATCTAACATTCTGATTCTTTGGTGAATTTTCTTGATAAGTTGGGTGATGTGGTATTCACCAGCAAAAAACTAAGACAGCTTAGTAAACAACATTAATTAGAACAGTCTGCACATACAGTATCCTTAATGTGCACTCCAGCTTTCTGAAACAAGGTTCACTTTTTTATAAGTATTCTACTGCTTTGCAACTGAACCAAATAGAAACATTCCAGGTAGAAATTAAAAACTGCTACCTCTGCATACTGTTCAGTTCCTACAAAGTGAATGTTACAATGTAAGACAGGATTAGCAATGTAGTTCCTGCATACAACAAGATAATATTAACAGAAAATGCTTTAGTAATATATAGATTTTATATTTCTGAATGGTTAACAGAAACTATGGATGGTACAAACAGAAGAATACATTATAGCAACAAGCAACAGTTTGCATGTAATATATGGGCTCAGAAATAATGATTAATACTATTTATTTGTTCCAAGTAAACCAAGCAGAAAACCTGAATATCCCAATGTGGTTGTACAAGCATATGTTAATATACAGGTACAGTCTTTGTTATTGGAGGTGTCTTGGTAATATCTAAGATTTGTTAAGCAAAAATATACAAAATATGTATACTGTTGTAATAAAAAATCTTGTACATTTGCCAATCATTCAGGTCTGAAAGATGTTAAGCTATACTTGTCAAAGTGAGTTCTTTTACTGTATGGCAGTCAATCAGACTGAAATATTATGTGCAGTAGTTAGGTTCCATACAAGAATAATAAGAGATATTCATAGATCATATGGGCCAGACACTACATATGTAGTTTTGGCAAATATGAGTACATCAAGAAATTAGTTTTCTAATTATAGGAGATACATAGGGGCAACATTAAGGTAAATAACACATATTAAAAAAACAGGTATATAATAAGTGATGTTGGGATATATGTATAATATAGAGAATATTGTATGGGCAACTATGCACAATCTGTGTGTTCTGCAACAGAGGGGTTCTGATTCCTTCTGATCTCAAGAGTGAAACTGTCCTTCCTTGGGTCTGGAGTACTCCAGGGGTGGTCACATGGGCAGGGGTGTACCTCTGGGTAGTGGTAAAGTTGCTGGTACTATGCTATAGAGTTATGGTGATTGTAGAAATAGTAGTTACCATGGAGTTATAGTGGTTATAGAAACATGGTGATAATGGAGAATCTAGTGACTTGCAAAGTATAATTGTTCCTTCTAAGCATAGTGCCTCCAGTGTGCCTGGTTGCCCCCCTGCACTTCTCTTTGAAATAAACCATTTATTGCATTTGAAGCTGTCATCTGCCTCTCCTTGCAACCCCCTCCCATCTTCATAGAATGAACCCAGAACACTTGGTAAGTGGTGAAGGTTGGTTACACCAACAATCAGGTGCTCACTTCTATCTGTGGGTCACCACACAAAAACTAATTAATCAAGGATTATTGGTAGTGTATGTATAATGTGAAATGTGTGCATTGTGGTTTTTTCTCCTTCTCAATGAAACTAACTTGTGCAGTCTTTTTCAGGTTCTAGAATGCTGTTCTACCACAGAAGGGTACAATCACATTCCATGACCTTTGAACAATGGTACAACAGTATTTTGAAAAGGATGGATTTCTATATAGAACATATGTTCTACTATACACTATAATATAATGATCTGGTGTTTTATGGAAATGTTTACGTCACCAAAGATAAAAAAAAAATCATTATGCTTTTTGAATTTATTGTACTGTATGATTACTGTGGGCTCTGTAGAGGTGGCCCTAGGCCATGACACATTAGCCTTTTTGGACAACAGGAGGTTCATTTAATTACATGATAAATAATAAGTCTTTATGTTCAACCAATACAACTTCTGAGTCGCTCTCAACCCCTTATCTTAGTATTGCATACTAGTGTCTAGAGGGATGACTCCTCTAACTACAGATCTGCTCCATGGCCAGTTTACAGGCCTGGGGGAACAGCCAGGATAGTGACCCCTTCATAAGCCACATGTCTATTTTGAGAGGCAGACACTACCCTTTGTGGTTCTTCTGGCACCACAACTTGTATGGTCTAAAGTCTATTGAATTAATGACTGCTATAACAATAACTTAAATTTATTTTGGAGTGGCATGAACATAGCTTGTCACCGATATTTCAATTTCAGAATACATAGTAGGCCTAATACTTTAAGCAGATTATCATCCTTTTTTGTTTCTTAAAGACCTTGGGCAGGATTCTCAAAGCTCTCAGAAAGCGCAAAACATTCCCCAAGTCCCCAAAACTCCCTCAGCTATGGAAAAAAAGGGGAGTTTGCTCCAAGTGCTAATCACAAAAAAACCCGCAGCTGTGGGAAAAACCACTATGTACTGTGGAAAAAAGTGCAGCTGCGGAAGTCCCTCAGGACAAAAAGGTATGAGATCAGTGGAGCACAGCCCCTGAAAGGCTATTCACTGCCAGGTTTTTCCTGCAGCTGAGGAAAAAATGTTATACACAGTGGAAAGAGGCGTATCTCTCCCTCAGCACACTGCAGTAGTGCCCCAGTAATTGCAATACATTAAGGTGGAGGTGTACCACAGGTAATAGCATCTCAGACAGTATAGCAGTGGCTGATGTTACAGCACTGAAAGCACACATTGCCATGCTATGACAACAGGCATCAACCACCAGACCCAGTGCAGCCCATGACGGAGCCCCACAAGCAGTAGAGCCTGACCAGCCAGCAGCGAGTGCTATCCCCTCAGACTACAGGAACACCCCAGGGAGGGACGACTAGCAGGGACAGTCAGCCACTGTGGTGCTACAGTTTCACAGATACCTGCGGTGCTGCTGTGGTCCCAGTTGGGGACTGGTTGCTGGTCTCTGTGTGTGCTGTCAGCCTCATATTATAGCAGCACTGTTACCATCTGCTGCTTCAGCTAGTGGTTCCCTAGTGTTGTGCCTTAACAGCCTCCACAGCTGCAGATTCGCAGCACTTGCGCAAGTCCTGTGGCAGCTAAATTGCCACACCTGCAGCACATTTTACAGAAATCTGCAGCTGCACTGGTTTTCTTTGAGAATACAGTGCAGCTGCGTTTCCACACTGCGGCTAGCCTTTTTCCCGTAGCTGTGGGAATTTTGGCTTTCTTTGAGAATCCTGCCCTTTCTCTGTATTTTCTAATGGTATTTATAAAATTCCCCCTCCCAAAAGAAAAAAACAACATTTACATGCTCACAAAATTAACCATCTGAAGAAACCAGGGATCTGTTCATATGCAGTGTTCCATCTTTTGACTATGCAATGCGCCATCATGAAAATGTTTACAGACACCCCCTCCACTCATGAGCCCTACTTGCTTTTTCTGAAGAGCAAACAAACTTGGTACTATCTCAAATTAACCTAAAAGAGCACTAGACTGGGACTATAAACACCACATCAAATTACTGTGGCACTCTGTATCCATGGCTCAGTATGTGAAAACAAATAGAACCCAAGAGGACTGAGAATTCTAGTTGACCAAGTCTTGGATTTATTGACAGTTAACCTCTCAAAGTGGTGGGATGGCATATTAAACAAATGCTCATATGACTTTATGGTTGCATTGATTAATGCCATAATTGAAGAATGAAGTAGAGCAGGTGAGGAGGTAAATCAGTGGAAAGAGGATTTCAGGACTCAAGTAGACACAGATGAATATAAAAGTATAATTGGCAGAATTGAAAGTGACATAAAAGAACTTAAGCAACAGCTTAAGAGCACTAAAATTCAAATGTTCCAAAAGGACTTAAATAATTATTAAGAAACTGAAATACATATTTACAAGAAATTTCGAAAACCCTATTATCCTTATTGTGAGAAGTTTTGAAAACTCTATTACCCTTATCATGAGGAGAACTAGAATAATGACCATGGGGGCAGTTAAGTCACTTATTAGTACAGGAGACAGGACCCAGGTCACTACCAGGAACTTCTTTCTGGAGATAGAGCAGAAGCATAGTGAGAGGAACCATAGACACACAGGGAGGAAAACAAGAAGCAACAAGGAACCAGGGAGTACCTAGCCAGCAGGAAGCCATATATGCAATCACCACATTATGAACTCTGATCACAACCAAGAACTCAGTCTGGTGGTACCCACAGAGGCAGGGGAGCAGGATAAGGAGGTGGTAGGAGAAAGTGTTCATACTACCATCAAGGGGGCATATCGAAGCCATAGGAGGAGATAGTATTCAATCTCAGTGACAGGGCACTGACAGAGACAGAATGAGAAGCATTACCCAAAGGTTTATCATTTTCATGCACAGCAGACATACTTTTTTTTTTAAAGAAAAGATTGCGTTTTAAAAAATGTACAGAACGATAATGTTGGAGCACCAATTTGCAAACAGTTCAAAAGTATTAGAAAATATAAAATTGAAGTGGCATTAGGATTCAAATCAGGTTACAATACCACTAAAAGTCAATCTCAAGCAATAGAAACATATGTAAAATGAGTTAATCAGGACATTGAACAACTTAAAAAAGAAGAAATTAGGTCACCACAGCACAAGCTTACCAGAGCCCAGGGAGTAGCACTGAAACAAATTGCAAACAACTGCAACACAGTGGCAGTCAATAGCTAAGGGAGGGATGAATAGTTGTCTTAAACATTGTTGTCCCAAGTGTATCGTTTAGAAAGCAGTGTGTAAAAGATTGATAAAAGACAGGAACAACTGTCAAACAATCAAACAGGATCACCAGGGGAGAATGAAGTAGAAATTAAGGGACTCTAAGATCAGGCTACAGATTTAGGGCGCATAAGCAAATGGGAAGCTGACATTTTGCACAGTAAAAATCCAAGGACACCAGCATTTTCTCCATATCTAAAAATCTACAAAGATTCAAACCCTCTACCCGGACAACCCAATAATATCCAGAAGAAACTCTGTCATGGAGCTCTTATCCTATATACAGTAGATTATTTTTTGTCAAGCCACTGATACCAAACAAGAAATCATACCTAAAAGATGCCAAGCATTTCCTTGGGAAATCACCATAAACAAGGAGAACGGAGATTTCAGGCGTTGCATTTTGGCAACATTTGATGTATAGGATTTGTACACCTGTAACCATCACCAGGAAGGTTTAGACTAATTTTTAGCAGGACTCATAAATAGTCCCTTATATGAGAATTCAAAAAACCTTGTCCTTATTCAGCTAGCAGAAATAGTACTCACTGCAAACTACTTCGTATTTAAAAACAGTTTTACATGCAAATGAGAGGAACAGCTATGTGAAGCACATTTGCACCTTCCCATGTTAACATGTACATGAAGCAGTTTGAAATGAAGCATGTGCTGTCTCCTCAGAACAACAGCTATTTTTGATATATCACCTCCTGGGGGTACTATATTGATATCTTTGTTCTCTGTATAGGGGGAGAAACAGAACTAAAAAAATTCCACACATATCTCAACAGTATTCAGGCCAATCTAAAATTAAATTTACACTAAGTTATGTCAGCAAGTAAATTCCATTTCTGGACACATTGGTAATTAATATAGGCATTAGACTTGGCAACATGCTTTACAGAAAGCTTCCAGATTGCATCACAATTGTACATGGAGAAAGCTTCTATAGTCAGAGATTTATTAATACTATACAATTCCCCCAATTACTAAGTGCAAAACAAAACTGCAGCACCAGCACAACTTATTAAACTGAGAAACAAGCCATAACAGAAAGATTCTGAAGCAGAGGTTACAGGGAAGACATGTTAGCACAAACCAATGTAAGGCCCAGTAGTATAACTAGAGAACAAGCACTACCTGGAAGACAGCAACAACAGGTCATGGATTGTATAGTTTCCAACACCACATACAATGCCCTTACCAAAAGTCAACACCACTGTTGACAGATACTGGCACACTTTACCAGTATGTGATAGACCAGTTGCACATTTTTAGCAGAGACCCCTGGTAGCAACAAAGAAAAATCCAACCATGAAAGTCAAGCTGGTGAATATAGTCCACAAAATGCCAGGATAACCAAAGACAAAGCAACTTCTACTGGGCCCACTGAAAGACATCAACTTCCCTTGTGGCAGATACTTTGTGTGCTCACACACCATCATGAAAGAAAAATTCAAGGACACCTTTTCTAATAAGGAGTACAGCATCAAAAGCCATATAACATGCCAGAGAGATCAAGCTGTATATGTATTAATGCTTCATTTTGAAAAAAATGTACAGTATGTGGGAAAAAAAAACAGAAGGCAGTTGAAAACAATGATACAATAACATACTGTAAATTGTACATTTCCAGAAGAAATCAAAAGTCATCTAAGGCAGAACATTTCAATTTAGCAGGCCACAACACAGTGTCTTTGAAATTTGGGGGTCTGGAATATGCAAACAGCCTTCTCTGGGGGCAGACTTCTTGTATGAAAATGGGAGATATGGTTGATTTATAATTTGAGTACCACAGAGGAATGGAAAGAAATGACTGTGAATGAAAAATGGCATTTCATTTTTTGAACCGAATATCTGCATGGAAACTTTATTTTTGGTTAAGTCTCAGGAAATTAAAATGGGCCAGGGGTTTACAGGTGACATACAGTAACGAGAGGGTTGTGTCCAAGTGCTAAATCATGGATATCTGCAAAATAGCAACACCCAACATGCATAACAATATCCACACGTGTTTCTTATTTACAACTTACTATTAAGAAAACTATAATTGCAGGCTTGCAGCCATAGATATATTCAGATATTTCCAAATATTTTGCAATATATCTAAAGTGATTCTCTCTGGCGGCCCACAGTTGTACTGCAGGCAGGCAGAGAATTTCTGTAGAAATATCATTGAAATTTCAGGAACTTTCTGTCCACATCTTTGTCTGCAGATATAGGGAGAAATAAACCTCAGTTTAATGTGCAGCACATGTTATTTTCTGTATTCGGAAACCTTATAATCAGACCAATATGGGCCAATAGTAGAAGACTGAGCTCCCCGGGGGTGAACTGTATATCTTGGCATCTAATAGCACTTGTTGATTTTATGCTGATTCTATGTCTGTATTGGGGAACACAGTAGGCAAGAATGCTTCTTTCTGTCAGTGATGTCATGTATACATCATAGCCATGCCTTCATGAAGCAATAAACCACAATGGCAGGCAGCAATATTGCTTTTGGCACTGCAGTGGGAGGATAACAGACAATGAAGCATGTATGAAGGACATATCCAGTAACAATGCTTTTGTCTACACAGTGAGAATATCTTAGTGTCAGTCTTAACAAACTGTAATACTGCAGGCACAGAACAGTCTGATAATAGCACTAATAGAAGGAATATTATTTTAAAATTCACTGATAAATACAAATTGGAACCGCAAATATGAATTAAAGTGACACACAGCACTTGCTGAAAGTGCAGACATTGTAGAGAACAAAACTATGGTCATTAAACCATAGCTATGCTTTACAACATTCACTACATTTTCTTTTAATTGATTATAGTATAAAGTGAAGACTTCGACATGTATAAATGCAGGAAACACTATTTTCTGTGTACAACCCACTATAAAAAAAACAAAATGACATTGGGAGCCTTTGAAATCTGCAATGAAAGTTAAGAGGCCTATGAAGTCTTTCGCTACAACTGGATACCCAGGTGAATCATCAGTCATGTTTTTGAAGGTCTGTCATGACTGATCTTTATTAATCATCAGATTTTACAATATGATTATTAAGGAAGATTGTGATCTAAGATCATTATGTAGATCATGATTTAATCATCTTACAAGAAACTTTTAAATCACCAACTGATGATTATTGTTTATTTTTGTAAGCTTAAATCAGCATGGTGGTTGTTGATTATCTGTGGATGATCAATAGATTATCATTGATAATCATTGATGATTATATTAATGCTGTATTATACAATTGTAAGTCACATTTGTAATACTTAACAATGTTTTACTAATATGAAAATATGAATGTCAACTATTAGCAGATGCTCATTATAATGTAAATCATCTGAAGTTAAGTCTTAATCATTTTAGAAAGAGTGCATGACATGTTACGTATAGTATGTACCTTTCTATAACTAATTTGCAAATTTCTTGCAAATTTGAAATGCACAGTTTATGGACTAATACAGCGGTAATTTCTATAACTAAAATATTTTTGTCTTGACAGTAATAGTTTGCAGACTGTTAGGAAGGTTCTGAGCACAAACCAGGCACTTGTAGGAACTCACCACAACTCTAAAGGAATCATTGACTGGATATATATAAACCAATCTGAGCCTTTACAACACAAGTAAGAAGTGAGGAGTCAAAGTAAATATAATTGAAAGCAATTTGCTTGTGTAGAAGATGTGTCATAACTGATTATTCCAATGGACATGTCTAATTAGATGTCGAGATGCATTCCATGAGAAGAAAAAAGATAAATTATTTAACTTTCAATTTATTGTAGTAATCTTGACCATGTCCGATCATGAAAAAATCATGATGATATAAGATCATCATTAAGCACAATCATTATTTCCATAACAGTGTGGTTTTTGATTGGTAGCCATTTAACTTTTGTGCTTAATCATTGTTACTAATGATCACAATGATGTTTTGTGAAGTTTAAACATGATCTTTGAACATAACCAATAACAATCATTCAAGACACATCATTATTAAATCATCATCTTCTTGACTGGATAAGCATTTCTCACCAGGAAAATAACAAGAGAGCTTAGTAAACAATATCGTTTAGAACACCTGCATATGAAGAGTCCTGAATGTGCACAATAGCTATTAGAAACAAGGTTTAGCTTTTTAAAAGCATGTTACTGGTTAATAATTGAACTAAATAGAAACATTACAGGCAGAAATTCAAAACTGCTACCTATGCAGACCATTTAATACCCACACAGTGAAAGTTACAATGTAAGAAAAGCTTGGCAATGTAGTCCCTGCATACAAGATAATAATATTTAACAGAGAATGGTTTAGCAATATACAGATTTCATGTTTCTGAATGGTTAATAGAGACTAATGATGGTACAAAGAGAACAATACATCTTAGCAACATGCAGTTCAGTTTGCATGTAATCTATGGGTTCAGAAATTCTGATTAATGCAATATTTTGTTCCGAGTCAACCAAGCAGAAAAACTGAATATCCTGATGTCGCTGTGCAAGTCTATGTTAGTATACAGGTGCAGTCTTTGCTATGGGAGATATATAGGTATTACCTAACATTCTGTAAGAATGAATGTGCAAAATACATATAATGGGGACCGGTACTCAAACGTTAGTGCTTGCACTAACATGGTTTTCATTAATGCTACCCAGCCTTGTGCTTGCACTCCGGATGGGGCCATATTTACAGAGTCCGTTAATGCTCCCCAAACCCAGCATCAACCAGGTGTTAAAATACCACTGTGCCCATGCAAATTAGGGGATCCTCTCATGCACACAGGTGCATCAGCATTTTTAAAGGTTTGCAGTGCTGGAAAACAGCCTCTAAAGTGATGCTATTCACGGCCATCAAAAAACACATATTAACTGGTTGCTAAGTCTCTGCCCCCACCCAACTGAAGGCAGGTCAGCTGTACTGCAGTGGCCCATCCCTGATTGTCCATCATGCATTCTAAAATGTAGTGATTACTGGCACCTTCTGTCCCCTATCACCCATGATACCATCTAAAATGCAATCACTGGAGTCTAGTAGCATCCCACCCACCCTCATTCACCTGTTGCATAGTCCTGAATGCAGTCCCTGGTGCCTGGTGTCACCCACTACCCTCTGGTTGTCTATCATAAATTCTAGAAGGCAGTCCCTGGTGATTAGTGGCACCCCTTACCCTAGATCACCCATTCCTTAGTACAAAGCATTATCCCTGATATTCAATGGTCCTCCCACCCCCAATTGTCAATTGACATAAGTACATGTAATCGTTTGTCATTCAGTGTTCCCATAACCTCCCCACCCACTCACAAATCAGCATCCATCACATCCTTCCTTTACCAGTATGACTGACAACATCCAATGTATCTTGATATGGTGACTGACATATCCCTCTTCTCATCTCCCTACCAACTGCTGTATAAGCTGTCGGTGGTGCATGCACTGCATATATATATGCTGCTATTTCTAGCTGGAACTCTCTGCCTCCACATGTCTTGAACAGCACCTCTCTTCCTCTATTTAACACCAGTCTCCATACCTCCCTTGCTTCCTGCATCTCCTGCTCCTGCCCTCGCTGATGCAACTCCTCTTCCCCTGCTCCTACCCCCATCCTTCTCCACTTCCCTTCCTCAAATCTCTATTCCTTAATGCACTTATACCACTATGCATGTATCCACTTTTCACAAACTGACTCTGTGTAGCATATATGCTGGTGCATAGCTCTGTATAGCTCTATTCCTATTGTACATGGAATTGATGATGTTTTACTGATGACATGCATTATACCTGTCTGTATACCGTACTGCTGTGTGATATTTGTTGTACTGTTGTGTATCATGTGACCACAGATCGACCCTGAAAAAGGGACTGTATCTGTCTCAGCCATCTTACCCGGTCAATAAAATTGAAATAAATAAATAAATATACTGTATGTGCATACTGTACATGCTCCATTGACTGCTCATATTGCAGCTGGCTGAGGAGGTGTGTAGAGGGCTATACCAGTTGCTGTATTAAGACCCACCTGGCATTGCCCATCACATAGGTTAATCAGGGGTGTGATGGTTATTGGTTTGTCAGTGGGTGCAGGGACACATTTTTACCAATGATTATGTGTACTTATGTGAATGGGTAGTCAGGATGTGAGGAAACCACTAGACACCAGGGAAAATGCTACATACTAAAGAAGGGGTGGCCAGGGGATAGAGGTGCCACTGCACACCATGGACTGCATTTTAGAATGTATGACAGTTAATTGGGGGGGCACTGGACACCAGAGGCAATGCTACATAATAAAGAATGGGTGATTGGGGTAGTCGGTGCCACTAGACACCAGAGACTGCATTTTAGAATTTATGATGGGTGACTGAGGAGTGGCACTAGACAACAGAGAAAGCATTTTAAAATGCATGATGGACAAGTTGGGGTGGGGATGCCACTTGACACCAAGGAAGGTGTCAGACATCCTCAGGATGGACGCTAATGAGCTGTTGCACACCATTCAAATGATTGCATAATGGACATGCAAATAGCCCCTTAGTACCCTGCATGTTTGACAATTGAGGCAATGTAGTGCAGTGGTTTAAGGCTCTGTGCTGCAAATCTGGAGACCTGGGTTTGAATCCCATAGCCCCCGCTTGCATACTGTGTGACCCTGAGCAAGTCACTTAACTTCCCTGTGCTCCCAGGTTGCACCTGTAAAAAAGCTTTCAGCTTAGTGTACCTCACCTGATGAAACCATTGGAAATAAATAAAAATGATGAATGAGCTCATTTGAATGTTGTGGCTAAATGTAGCCACCAGGGGTCTTGGTGCTATCTGTTCCAGGTATGTTAATCCCTGTGTGCTATATATAGCCCAGCTGCCTTTCAGGTAGCATAATTTCATTTAGCACTGCATTGACTTGGTTCAATATTCAATTGGACAGTGCCAGTCCACTATACAACTGAATGTAGGAACTGCAGGGTCTAACGCTAGTGCACATGTAGCACCATTATTTGTGCCACTGTTGCACTCCTTTTATGTAATGTAAAACCTTGCTCGTATAGGTAACACGGGTACATTTGCCAACCATTCAGGTATGAAACATCATAAGCTATACATGTCAGAGTAGCTTCTATTATTATATAGCACTGGTTCAGATTAAAATATTATGTACAGTAGTTAAGTTCTTTATTAGCAATAATAAGGGATATTCATAGATCAATATGTGAAAGACACAACATATACTGGCCCAGATATTGAAAAGGGTTGCGCATGGCACAACAGTGTTGCGCCATGCGCAACCCACTGTTGCGTCCCGGCGTAATATTCAAATGGGAGTTGCACCTGGCACAAATCCCGATGCGCCAGAGTGCATCAGTAATGTATGCAGGTGCAGGTAGTGGTGGGGTGTGCCCATGCATACTCTGCACATCCCGATATTCAGCCCAGGATGTGCTGAGCTATGCATGCACAACCACTACTGGCACCGCACAAAGTTGATCCAAAAAAAAAGGAGCAACGACCGGCCACCCACAGGTGAGCTGCCATATGGCAGGGTGCAACATGGCAGCTGCCAACTGTGGGTGGCCACCCGAGCTCTGGCTGCACCTCCATGGTGGCGCCCCCCCCATGCCCGATCGTGGGCATCAGTTAAAATGAATAAGGTCTAATATCCCTGGTGGTCCAGTGGACAGCTGTCTGCCCAATTGCGGGCTTAAGTAAAATAAATTAAGACTCTTATATCCCTGGTGGTCCAGTGGACTGCTGTCACTCTGATCGCGGGCATTAGTAAAATAAAAAAGAGTCCAATATCCCTGGTGGTCCAGTGGACCGCTGTCTGCCCAATCGTGGGCTTAAGTAAAAGAATAAAAGAATCCTATATCCCTGGTGGTCCAGTGGACCGCTGTCAGCCTGATTGCAGGCTTAAGTAACGAAATAAAAAAATCCTATATCCCTGGTGGGCAAGTGGACCACTGTCAGCCTGATCGTGGGCACTGGTAAAATAAAATAAGAATCCTATATCCCTGGTGGTCCAGTGGACCACTATCAGCCCGATCGTGGGCATTAGTAAAATTAAAAAGAGTCCAATATCCCTGGTGGTCCAGCGGACCGCTGTCAGCCTGATCGCGGGCTTAAGTAACAAAATAAAAGAATCCTATATCGCTGGTGGTCCAGTGGACCCCTGTCAGCCCGATCGCGGGCATTGGTAAAATAAAATAAGAATCCTATATCCCTGGTGGTTCAGTGGAATGCTGTCAGCCTGATCGCAGGCATTGGTTAAGTAAAATAAGAATCCTATATCCCTGGTGGTCCAGTGGACTGCTGTCAGCCTGATCGCGGGCTTAAGTAAAGAAATAAAAGACTCTTATATCCCTGGTGGTCTGCTGTCTGCCTGATCACGGGCTTAAGTAAAGAATTAAAAGATTCCTATATCCTGGTGGTCAGTGGACCCCCTTCCACCCTCTCAATGATCCCCACACGCCTTGCTCCCCGGTCAGCAGCGGGTGCTTGGCACCACCTTCCACCACACCACCGGCTGGCCTTTGCGTCGATAGGGACTGTACACCCATTGGTCCACAGCATGAGCCAATGGGCATAGCAGCCCATACATCATTTACACATTCCAGATATGAATGGATCCATTCACATATCTGGAATGTGTAGTATGGTATACTGCACACCCATTGGCTCACGCTGTGGACCAATGGGCATACAGCGCTACCGCGGTGTCAGTCAGCAGGCGGCGGGCGACAGGTGGGTGGGTGCTGCTGCCGCTGCTGACCAGGGGGAGCAGGGCGGTGGGGATCAGTGGGTGGGTGGGGGGGGTCCACTGACCACCAGGGATATAGGAGTCTTTATTTCTTTACTTAAGCCCACAATCGGGCAGACAGCAGTCCACTGGACCACCAGGGATATAAGAGTCTTTTATTTCTTTACTAATGCCCGCGATCGGGCTGACAGTGGTCCACTGGACCACTAGGGATATTGGACCCTTTTTTTATTTTACTAATGCCTGCACTCGGGCTGACAGCGGTCCACTGGACCACCAAGGATATTGGGCCCTTTTTTATTTTACTAATGCCCACTATGGGGCTGACGGCAGTCCACTGTACCACCAGGGATATAGGATTCTTATTTTATTTTAGCAATGCCCGCGATCAGGATAACAGTGGTCCACTGGACCACCAGGGATATTGGACTCTTTTATATTTAACTAATGCCCGCATTCGGGCTGTAGGGCACATTGCCACACTGCAGGGGGCATCGGTCCTTGACGGCTGCTGCCTGGCAGGGCACCAGGTGCAAGTCGTCGGGGATCGGCGCACCTGCATGCAAATGGGGACATAATGACATGCAAATGGCCTCATGTGTGCCTTGCATACATTATGGCCCCATTTGCATGTCAGCTTTTGAATATCACGGTTGCTGCGCCTTGCACAATGGAACTTGCACTAACGCATTCCCCTGTTCCACTTTGGCCACTTGCACTGGCACAGTGCCACTTAGCCATGTGCACTGCGGGTGGCGAGGGTGCGATATTCAATGATGCTGAGCAATGGCGCAGCTCTGTTGAATATTGCCCAGTCAACGCCCCTGCGTAGCCAAGTTGCGCTGCACCCAGGCTTGCGCCACAGCCTGCTGCAGTTTGAATATCTGGGCCAGTATGTGCAATACAATTGTGTGGTGTTTTAAGGCAATGTTGATTTCATTAAGGATTAATGAACTGAATTATGCTTCCTGAATTTATTGTAATATAGGACCACCCAAGCCCTGTGGAAGTGGCCCTGGGCTATGCAGTGTTGGCTTATTTGGACGAGAGGTGTCCATATAATTACAAGAGCAATAATAAACATGTATGTTGAACCAGTAGGAATTTGAGTATCCCTCAACCTCTTAACTTGAAAATGTTAGAAAACAATGCTTTATGTACTGAAAAAATATTTATGTTGGACAGTATCATCATGTTATCCATGTTATAGAAAATGACTGACAGCAAATAAATATAAACATTGCCAATAAAGGTTTTGGATGATTTTCATAGCTGGTGAAAAAGAATCATAAAATGGCTTGAATAATATTTGGGCTGGCATACATACTTAATTACCATGTAAAGCACATGGGACAACCACGTTCATAACTGCTCATGAAATACAGTATTGCAGCAGACAGTACATAATTTACATCCATTAGCACATATAATATTAAATCTAAAGGAAAAAGAATTGTGTATTTTAAGCACACAACCAAACATTACTATGTTTGGTTTGCCCTTGGGCGCAGTTGTATTATGATGCTGTGGATTGGATGGGTGGGGTGGTCAGGGGAAGTTATGTCTTTTAAAAACCCCGCCTGACATGACTAGGAATTATGCCAATTTTATGACTTTTCAAAATCCCATCCATTTATTGTAGTTAAACAGTAGATGTACAAGTTCCCATTAGTTTTCTGTGTGTTATTGTTTTCTGTGACTGGTATTAAGTTATCAAAGATGCAGATTTAAATTATCTTATGAGAATTAATCAATTCTTGCATCTAAATTTGGCAAGGACCTGATAGTAAAAGTAAGGATATTTTCAGTCTCATTTACACCTACAGTAGTTAAGGCAACAACCTGAACATGCCTCAACACTTGGTGCCCCCACAAGAGAGCTACTACATTTTTTTTTTCTAAAAGAAAGATGTAGTTTATTCTTTACTTGTTTTGATATATGAAGTAATAAATGTAAGATTTATGAATCACAAAGACAGGTACATGGAATGTAGGGTGCTGTTACATCCATATCTTGAGGGAACATTAGAAAATGTGTCAGCGTCTAAACTGAATCATTAGTGACATATAAGTCCATCTGGGAGATGTACAACCAGTTTTGACCTTGAATTTGTCACTTTGGAGCATGGGCAACAAATAGAAGAAAATATAACTCATCTGGTGATAGTGTGACCTACTGTCAATCCTCTGCCTGTGTTTATTCCAAAAGGGAATTTATGATTTTATCATTTAAATTGAGTTTTCTTTTAAATGTATCCTTCTCCGGGCATTGGTATATACTGTAGGTAGTTCAAATAAAGGCATATGTCTGTAATTCATATGATGAACCATTTAAAGAGAACAGTATGCATCAGACACATGTAATGTAGGCATATAGCAATAGCACAACCTTAAATCACATTTTTGTAAGTCAAAAATGGGTCAATTATAAATCTGCAGAAAATGTACAGTAATTTAAGAACTGCTCATTCTATGTGGCCTAACATTTGGATTTTGTAGGAATTTTGTAGGGATTACAGGGTTCTTGTTTGTTACTTGACAGTAGTCAACATCTCTCCACACACCGCATGCTCCAAAACAAGTGTACCAGAGCCTCTCGCCTAGCTAAAGCTGAGTACTTTAGCAGCTCCCTACTGTCCAACCTAAATAATCCCTCAAAATTCTGGAAAGTTATTCACTCCCTCTTCACCCCACCAGCTGCCAATCCAACTCCAATTCTAAATATTAACAACTCCATTCTCACTGAGCCAACAGCAGTCGCTACTGAGTTCAACACGTATGTCTCCACTTGTGCTGCCACTCTCCTCTCTCCTCTCTGCCCTGCCAAACCCTGCACCTATCGCACGCTCTACAGATGTAATGAACCTTATCATACGTATCATATGATATATGTTGTTTGTGGGTACATGTACTATTGTTTACTCGGAGATCTTGTGTGTATTTGGATACATTCTCTGTATATAAATGGTCAATAAAATTTTAATGAAAAAAGATGTAACGAACCTCACTAGGCCTCTCTCCTTTTCCTTCAATGACATCTCTGCAGTAGATGCCCTAAATGCACTACTTTCTTTCAACCCTTCAAAAGGCAAATCCCCAGATGGCTTGGACCCTAAACTCCTCTACCTCTCCGCCACCACCATAGCAACTCCTCTTGCCAAACTCTTAAACCAATCCTTTGCTGCTGCTGCCATCTCCCTAGCATGGAAGCATGATACTGTCATCCCCCTCCCAAAAGCAGGTACCCTCTACTCCAACTACCTTCCTATTTCCCTCCTTCTAGTACTAGCAAAACTACAAGAGCACTTTGTGCTCACGCAACTTCCTTCCTTCCTCACCAACTCTAATTTCTTCACACCCTACCAGTCAGGTTTCAGAAAGGGACACTCCACTGCATCCTCCCTGATAAGGCTTACTGACTCCATCCTGACTGGTATGGACAGTGGACTGATCACCTCAGCCATCTTTGTCGACCTTGTGAAAGCCTTTGACACCGTCCCCCACCCCATATTGCTCTCTTGTCTCACTGAATCAGGCCTCTCTGTTGCTGCCACCAACTGGTTCAGATCTTACCTCTCTGGCAGAACCCAGTCTGTTAGAGTCGCAAATGCTATCTCCTCCCCCCCTTCCCTTAACTACCGGTGTCCCCCAGGGGTCGGTTCTGGGACCCATACTGTTCTCTATATTCCTAAATGACTTACCGCTCATCTGTCCTACTACCTCAATCCACACGTATGCAGATGAAACTGTACTCTTCTCCTCATGCTCAGACACTGAAGTGTTACAAACTAACCTCCAAACTGACTTCAACAAAATACAGCAATGGTTCAGCCCTCACCAGCTCTCCCTAAATGTAAGAAAAACTGTCACGATGACTTTTGGCACATGACAACGCCTGTCCAGACTCCCATCTTTTCCCTATTTCCACACCCTGGATGGTCAAAAACTCAAAGATGTCTCCTCATTCCACTACTCGGGGGTATGGCTCAACTGCCATCTTTCCCTCTCAGTCCACATTGAAGCTATTTCAAAAAATCTATGCCCCATGCTGGATGCACTTTATAGGAACCACAGTAGCCTCCCTCCCCCTGTCCAACGTGAACTGGTCCAGAAGATGATACTTCCCTCCTTTGATTACTGTGACATTGTTTATGGTGCAGCCCCTAAGTCCACCCTATCTAAGCTGGACATACTTTTTAATGCCTTCTGCCGCTTTGCTCTTGATGCCTCACCCCTTACCCACCACTGCGACCTTTACCGTTCCCTGGCACTACCATCCCTTGGAAACCGCCGCATTTCACACTGTGCTAAATATTTATCTAATCTATGGCTTGGCACCATCCCTTCCTACCTCTCCTCTGTGCTGTCAGTTGCCCCCTCCCCCACCCATTATCTTAGATCCTGCGACTACTGCCAACTATCAATCCCTAGGCAGAAGACTACTGCCGGGCAAGCTGCCCTCTCACACCGATTACCCAAGCTATGGAATTATCTCCCACCTCAAATTCAGCATTCCACCTCTGCCCACTCTTTTTCTACCACCCTAGCTAACTTCCTTACCACTAATTGCTCCTGTACTTGACTCAGCCATGCGCCAATTGCTCCCCTCCCCACTGCCAACTAGCGGCCTTAGCTTTGCTATAAATGCTGACATATAGCCCCAGCCTAAGCACTTTTGTCCAGTGCCTTTTTGTCCTGCACCATCATGTATTCTATGTCTCCTGTTGCTTATACCTGCATATTACTATCTGCTAAATTTTCCCTTGTATTGCTGCTATATGTCAAATAATTGTTATATGCTTCATACAATGTACTCCATGTGTTGTTGTTTGTCGTTTAATGCAATTATATCCATATGCTGCTGCTTGCCTCTGTTATTTGCTCAGTTAATAACCTGCATTTTATCCAATCCCCTTGTACCCCTTCCCCCCAGGTTGCACCAGGAGACAAGCATCTTGTTGCTCAGTGCGCCTTGCCTGGTGAAAAATATTTAAACTGATCAATCAATAAATAAATAAATAAATAAGCTCATGTTATTCACATACTGCAAAGAGAAGACTTCAGCTTTCATTCATGCAGCCATTATGATTTCAGATAGGATAGATGTGTCTCTTTCCCCTATCACCCATCTTCATCTCTCTATCCACCCTCTGTTCTCCTTACTCCCCGTATGGTTAGCAAGTTCTCTGCCCTGTCCAGATCTCCTTTGCAGTCCTTGTTCACCTTCCTTGTATTATGCTCTGTCTAAGTGTTTGGAACACTAGATTTTGTAGCAGTTTGTCTGGAACACTTGTTTTTTCTAAGTACCTTATTCACTTGTTTAATATGTTATGACTGCTTTGTTGCACTAGTCACTTTCATGGTATTATGGTTAGCTCCTGGTTATATGTGTTTAAATGTGTGCATGGACTTGGCAGTCTTGTATCCCTACTGACCTCATGTTGAGGTAATGTATATTCTGCTTTGAATGCCATTTCCTATGTTGAAAAAGTGTTTCATGCCTTCATTTTCTGTAAGATGTTACTACTGTATTCTCTGTACTTTAATATGTGTTGTATTATGTTGATACCACCTTTGTGGCCTGGGTAGTGACTGAAAACGGTTCTTCAGATCAGCTCACTCACCTGGTTAATAAAGACATAAATAAATAAATTAATTAATTAATTAATGTATGATCTTGAAAGTATTCTACCCTCAAAAGTATATATAATTGTCTGAACACAAATTTGGGGTTAATTTTGCTTCCATTTGTTGCTTATATTGTCAGCCTTTATTAGGACTTGAGGAATGAATGACTATGCCTTCAATCAACAAAATAAAATTCTAGCCTAAGACATTGTAGTCTCAGACATTTGTTTTGCTCCGGTACAAATTATGAACCAACAATCACTCTGCTGCACCGCCACCCTTTGTAGTGATACACAGAGGTGTTCTTATTCACTGGGATGGGTCATTGTTCCACGTGTGACTAAGTTGTAATATAAATTTACTGTCCAAAACTTAGAGGGTGCAAATGAGGTTGCACCTATTTGTATGCTGGGGTATGACTGCAACAGAGTTGCAGCATGTCATGGCATCAGTTGCATGGTGCTTTGCCATGGCATACGGCTGCGGTGCTGCCAGAAATTCCCCCTCCTTCCCCTTATATCTGAGGCCACCTCTGTGCCAGTTGAATTGAATTTTTTTGTACCACACTGACCACATCTATGTTGGGATATATGAAGAGCTGGAAAAGTGTTTTTCCTAAATTTCACTATTCATTTCCGCACTTTGAAAAGTAGCCTGACTTGTAAAGTGCACCCATAATGGAAAAAACTCATTAATTGCAGATTTTTGCAAAAAAAAAAACACACAAACATTTTACAAACTGGGCACACAATTAAGTTCCAGATGTGCAACTATCACTAAACAGCAATTGTGATAATTTAGCTATATTTCCTTGTTACTGTGTATCAGGCCCTGTGTGTATGTATTAACTTTTAATAGTGTTGTAGGATAATTGGACACATTTTATGACACAGTTTTGTCCTTTATAATGAATTTCTTAGTAACCTGCACTCATTATAGCAGTTAATCATACCGTTGGGAGAGGTAATTAATTCATTCATCCTAATCTTGTGTCAAAATCTTGCATTCTGGAGGTAAGTTCTAAAATGAATAAATATAAATATATTTTGATGACTGCATCCATAAAGATTTGAGAGATTAGTTAGGAGTCAGAGCATGATTCATGGAAGTGTAACTTTTATAAGCGGGAAGATAAACTTTTGGTAGTTTGCCACAAGGAAGGAGTGCTGAGGTGGATTAGATGTGTTAGATATCATTAGGGATGCTGGTGGGGTACAGTATGGGGAATGTACTGTTAATTTTAGAAGCTGCAAGATTATATAATAGGAGCACTGGACAGTGTATTTTGTCAGTGCAGAATTATGAATATGGTTGTGCAGTGGAGAGAACCCTCCTCTTCCCCAGAGGAAGAGATAACCCTTTGGGATGTTTGATTCTCCTCTCCCTAGCTGGCTGTCCAGAAATTCATGCATGTTTCCACACCCTGGTCACTGGCCTAGTGAGCAGTAACGTTATTGATGCACTGACTGGCAGGCATTTATTTTTGATTTTCACTAAAAAAACATTTTATGTAAACAGTAAGATACTCTGGGGCATGGGATATACTTGCTTTATCTCACTATCTGGGGCTGAAGGCTCTATTCCTATGGTTGTGTGCCTCACCTAGACTCCTGGTCATGCAGTTTACCAACAGTAACCATGCTCCATCATGTCTTATTGGTAACATATGACACACAGGTTTGTAGCCCCATCTCACAAAATACCAGGATTATTTGAAAACAATGCAGAGAATTGCCACCAAAATGGTATAAGGTATGCAGGGAAGTTAATATAAAGAGAGACTGTGCAGTCTAAACAAGTCCTTAATTGAGGTCAGAAGAGAAAAGGGTGATGTGGTAGAAGCTTTTAAATGTCCCATACATATTAACAAAGTGGACTTGCATTCATTGTTCAAGCACAGCAAGGGGTCATGTACCAGGAACCATGGTGCAAATTCATTAACATTTTTATGCATATTAAAGCTAAAAGGACACAGTTTTCTGTTATTTGTTTTTGCTCATGAAATTATTAGCTCACAAACACAGGTGTCCAGTCCTCTGTAACATACATGTACTCCATGTACATCTTCATTTTACTTACTCATTTTACTGTTTGTAGACAGTATATCACATTGTCTCTTCAGTATTATTTCTAAGCACAATGAACAATGAGCTGAAGAATGTCAAGCAGTGAATAATCACTGTCAAGATGACAGGGTATTGTTAAGAAGGATGCAAGAACATACTTCTTCCCAGACAGGTGGGTGAATAAATTAAATTTCCTGCCAAGCAAATTGGCAAGGGCAGAGATGATCCATGGTTTTAAGATGGGATAAGACAAGATCAAGGTACTTGTAACTGTGTGAGATAGGTGGTGGAAGAGAATACAACTACAAAGTAGATTGAACTCACAGTGGGGGGGGGGGCTCAGTCTTAGGCTATAGAGAAATAGACTAAAATGAATTTTATCAGACAATGTAGACATGATAGACTCCTAGGATCCGATTCTCAAAAGGACCTTAGTTGCATCAATGACCGGTGTGCCAGGGAATCTGTACCCAATTTTCTATCGGGCAGGGTCCCAGAAGCAATGTCCCTCTGCTTGTGGCAACCCTGGCTGTGCACCAAACATGCAGCACATCCAGAGGTTTGCAGCAAGCTGTGGAGTGGTTGGTTGCCATTCTAGGATGGCACAGGGTCCAAATAGCACCAACAAGAATAACGCAGTGAAGAATCGCTCAGTAAAAATAGCACTAATTTTTCTTTTGCAGGGGGGGTATGCCTCCCACACACCCCAGACTAAAGGATTCTAACTCCAGGGGGAGCAGATATTGGGGAAAGTTAAAAATCATGGGGCTGTGGAATGCTGTTTCCATTGCTGAACGTAAATAAGTGTAAGTCTTGAGTGCACTAAAACATGATGAAGACCAGGATTAGAACCCTGGTCTCCAATAGCACTGGCTGAGTAGCTTGATACTCCAACCCTCCACACCACAGGAGCAGCTTGGTTAGCCTCCTTGCTCCCCGTGCTCTTGTCAGTCTCCAGCACCATGGACAGTGACCAGGGGAGAGCTTACAGCTAGCCTCGCTGTCCTGTGTAGCACTTACCAGACTAACGCTGTGAATTGCAACGCTATTCTGGTAGTGCTCTTCTAACCGGGTACCCTCTAGGAGAGCCCCCCCAAGCCTTGATTCCCTATCAATACAAGTAAAGATGTCCCTGGTGGGCTAGTGGACTGCATGAGCCCTGATCTCCCATTAATATATTGAAATAGTCCCTGGTGATCTAGAAGACCTCCCTCTCGAGCCTCAAGCCCCATCCCTCATTATTTAAATATATCCTTGGTGATCTAGAAGAACCCCCCCTCCCTGAGCCCTGATTTCACCAGTATATTTTATTACTACAAAATACCCATCTCTGGTGGTCTAGAGGACCCCATCCCTGATCCCTGATCTCTCTTATACAGTTAATTGATAAATATCACCAATCCCTTCTGGTCTAATGGCCCCCCCCACCCTGCAACCAGCACAGCCCTCCTCTCCCCACCACTGCTGGCTGCTGACTGACCTCTCACTAAGCGTTGCTTTATAATATAGAATGCAGTCATCGATGTCAGTTAATGATAGTTCATTCAGCAGCTGGCCATGGTGGTGAGAGGAGGTTTGTGCCAGTTGCCAGCTCATGGTTTAGTTTGGGGGGAGCAGGGTGGAGGGCACTATCTGCTGAGGTGGGGGCCACTAGGCCACCAGGGATGGGTGTTATTTATTAATTTTATATATGGGTGACATCGGGGATTGGAAAGGGGGTCCACTAGACCACCAGAGATGGGGTTTGTTTTATTAAATCACTATATAGGTCACATCGGGGATTGAGGAGGGGGGTCCACTAGACCATTAGAGATGGGGTTTGTTTTATTAACTCATTATACAGGCTATATCAGAGATCGGGGAGGGGGTCCACTAAATCACCAGGGATGGGTTTTATTTATTAATTATATACTTGCAATATCAGGGATCAAGGGAGGGTCCCCTGGACCATCAAGAATGGTAATTGACCATATTGAGGGCTTGGGGCTTGGGAGGGGGGACCGTGGCACACTGCTGCAATGTGCTAAACTCTGCCAGAGGGATATGTCTAAGGGTACTGAGAAATTCTCTGTGTGGGAAACTTTTGAGAATCTGACTTCTGGGGATGTGGCAGCTTGTGTCTGCCACTTGCACCCTTGCACCATAACACAGCCCATTTTGTGGTGCACTGGCAGTGCAAGCCCCATTTGGGGCAGGCAGCCTGTGATTAATGCAGGTTGCTTTTGAGAATCACTCCTGGTGCATTGTTTGGTGCAAGGGGAACTTACTGCTATTCATTTTGGTGCAAGCCCCTTGCACTGCACTGGGAGCTTTGAGAATCGAACCCCTAGTCTTTTCTGCAGTAAACTGGATAATGTTTCTGAATAATTTTGATATGAAATACCATGACAGAACATTCAGATTAAGTGGCCAAATCCACAAAATTATTGCTGTCACCATTTTATACAAAAGAAGAAAATTTTTTTTTACACAAACAATAGTTCTTCAAAGGAATCAACTTGCAACAGATATAGCCAGAAGAGGTAGTTAAAATATTTTCAAACCAGGTACAACATGCATACTGTATATCATACATATATAACAAGTAAATAAACTGAGATGGGTACAGTATAGGAGAATGGGGTGAGTGTTATGGCTGATGACTCCAAGGCACATCCCCAATGCCTGTTGGTGACTGCAGGGTGGGGGGTAGGATGTTTGGACTGGAAACCCTAACGTTGTATTTCCCTCCTTTTTATGGTTTCATATTGACCATAACTGATACATTAATGTCGTTTTTTGCAAAGAATGTCCTTACTTTTTGCAATAGTTTAATTGTAGCCTGATTTTCCTTTGGGAGGGCAGTGCCTTTCAGGCCCTGTGCTCCCATCCCTCCATAGATGAGTAAATGTATGTTGCTGCAGAATGGCCATGCACTTTCACTTATAGGACAACGGTGACCAAATTGCTAGCATAGCCATCTTATTACCCCACCTCACGTACCTAGTACAGAAAATTTTTGAATTCCCTTCAAAATGTAATTCCATGCAACAATTTCATTCCACGCCACAGGTGCAAAAACACATTTTGACCAGGATTTGAAAAATGACAGCTGTGACATACATGAGGTAGGGTAATAAGAAATCTATGTTGAAAATTTGGCATCAAAGTCATTAAAATGTCCAAAGTTATGAACGTGCATAGCAAAATTGCAGCAAATGATCATAACTTTGCCATTTGTACATATTTTGACCACAAATTTTCAACGTAGCCTTCTTATGACCCTTCATCATGAATAATATGACTGTCATTATGCAAATCATGCCTTAAAGGTGAATTTGCCAAGTGACAACAAATTCCCCTTTCAGGCAGGAGTTGAATAATGGCAGTCATGTTGTTCATGAGGTGGTTTCTCCAAAAGGCCATGTTGAAAATGTGGGTCAAAATGTCAAAAACTGGCTGAGCTATGAATATAAGATGAAATACTTTGAATCACATTTACCTTCACTTCTCATACAGTATTGCAGCTGCTGGTTCCAACAGCAAGATGTGTCTTTGATCGGAGAGTGGATCTCGAACCTGGGACCTGTTTAAATGAGTGAGGGTGTGTTGGGTTGTACTGGGAGGTGAGGGATGATGTGTGCTGAATGGTAGGTGGGGGTGGGGAGGGGGGTCAGATCAGTGAGGGATCTTTTAATTTTTGCAGCTTAAAAAAAACCAAAAAAAATTTAGGATTGTTTCCTTTTTTCAGGTGTGAGAGATCAGGAATGGGGGGTACCACTAGACACCAGGGAAACAAATAAAAGATTTAGAAGGGGCAGTGATCATTGAGGGGGGTGCCACTAGACACCAGGGAAAGAAAGAACATAACAGAGAGTGGTATCAGGAAGGGGGTGTAATTTCTTTGTTTCAGAAACTTATTGTTTTAGAACTGAGTCCCATCAGAGTGTCTCACATTCTGATACTAAAGTGTGCTGTACACTTGCACTGTACTATTGGGCTAACTTGCTTCTGATGGCTGACCAACCCGACCCTGTTGGCTTTGCTGCTTACCTGAAGTACTAGCCTTTGACTGACCTGCATCTGCACTGTTTTCTTCTAAATCCCCTACCCTGCCTCAACAATGAGTTTTAAAAATGCTTTAGTGTGCTGGTGGGTGGCTAACAGCAATCTTCCTGGCCATACAGGAGTGCCCTGCCAGCCAACTGCAGATCCAACCCTGTACTGACTGCCTGCTTGAATGGATTTGCCTGGCAGCTGGCTTGGCTGGGGGTGCCACTAGACAACAGGGTAATAGATACCAGCAGTAAGGACAGTGATAGGAATTAGATGCAGCAAAGGAAAAGAGGATTTTTCCCTTCACAAAATAGGATCTTCTTTTGTGACTCATGATAATAAAAACAATTCTTTTTCATATCACAAAGTCATGAAAAACTATGTAAAATGCAACAAAAACAATATGTAGAGATACTTTTTGCAACATTTAAGTGCAGCATCTATGTATTGGGGTCCCGATGACCCAAAAAGATGTGCTGGACTTTCTCTAGTATGTAATTTTTGTAGCTTTTTAATTTTGTTTTTGAAAAAATGGAAATAAGGTGGCGGCAAACAAAAAAGGAATTTTTCCATATGAAACAGGATTCCTTTTTTGTTTTGTACAGCTATCTTTTAGTGCTTACTAAGCATGCTCAAAAATGATTTTCGCAACATTTTAAAATGCAATAAATTACAAAGGCCTTATTATTTTTTCACCAGACTAGCAAAAGGTACATCTTTGGGGCAGTCCATTTCTGCCCTGAAATTTCAGACCAAGATTCCAAACCATCTGGGCTGTAAGCAAGTTCAAAGAAAAATCCCAGCAAAAAGTCAATGAGGAAAAAAATGCTTTCTTCATCTCTCTGGAACTCGGAAACCACACATCCGAATGGAACATAGCTTGCCACATCCAGAAATCTCCCCTGGGTGACAGTGTATGCAAATGTGCATGCAAATCCATTGAATGGTTGCAAAATTATTAAAGTGTAACATTTCAAGTTTAACATTGACGTGCCTAATCAATCATAATTATATGGGCACAACTGCACCCCTATAATATATATATATATATATATATATAGACATATACATAAATTCATACAAAATTAACAAAAATTAAACAAAAGAGTCAGTTCAACAAAACCTACAGCAAGAAAAACAGGATGCGGGATGTATCAGGAATGGTATTGATAGCAGAAGAAAAGAGGTAATACTTCCCCTATACAGATCCCTGGTGAGGCCTCACCTGGAGTAGTTCTGGAGCCCTCACCTCAGAAAGTACAGGGATAGGTTAGAAATAGTGTAGTGCAGAGTAACAAAAATTATTCAGGGCCAGCAGGGCAGATCTTATGATGAGCACAGCAAGGCACTACATATATATTCACTGGAAACTAGAAGGAAGAGGGGAGATACGATAGAGATCTTCAAGTTCCTTAAAGGAATTAATAAGGTAAACTGTGGGGAATTATTTATCCTAATCCCAACTCAAGGTCACGTGGGCATCAGTGGAAAGTAACAGGAGGGAGGTTCAGGAGGGATGTGAGAAAGTAATACATTATGGAAAGGGTGGTGGAACCTTGGAACAGTTTGTTGTCCGAGGCAGTGGATGCAAACACAGCCAATGGATTCAAGCAGGCATTGGATAGAATGAAGAAAATATTACTCGCCTAGAGTGACAAGACCAGAGAGGAGAATGGGGATTGGATGGGGAGGGTTTGTACCCTGGAGGAACAGTAGGTTCCAGGGATTATAAAGAATATTGGTAGACTTGATGGACCTCTGGTCTTTTTTGCTGACGTGGTTTATGTTTCTATGTTTCTATATATGTGGGCAACTTTGTAAAAGAGTTTTACAATTAGAAATGAACAGTTTACATGGCTATACTCCTTTCTTCCATTCTATGGTTTTTCTATGAACCGTTACAAAAATATATATCTGTGTTACATAGAAACATAGAAACATAGAATTTGATGGCAGATAAGGACCGCTTGGCCCACCCAGTCAGCCCATTTCCCTACCTACTGGATAAGCTGCAGATCCTAGTTAACCAGCAGCCTACTTCTTCATACCCCCACCCCCCAGAATTGCCTTATGACTGTCCCATGCATGCTTGAATTCCACCACTGATTTTGACTCCACAACCTCCTCCGGAAGGCCATTCCATGCATCCATAACTCTCTCTGTGAAAAAATACTTCCTTAAATTACCACTGAGCTGCCCCCTCTATCTTCAAATTGTGCCCTCTTGTTCTTGCACACCTCTTTTTTTGAAAGATGCTACCCTCTTGGACTTTGTTGATTCCCTTGAGGTACTTGAAAGTTTCTATCATGTCCCCCATCTCCCTCCTTTCCTCGAAGCTATACATATTAAGCTCCTTAAGTCTCTCTTCATATGTCTTCTGGTGCAGACCCTGCACCATTTTAGTTGCCCTCCTCTGGACAGCTTCCATCCTGTCTATGTCTTTGCGGAGATTGGGTCTCCAGAACTGCACACAGTACTCCAGATGGGGTCTCACCAGCTGTCTGTACAGAAGGATAATAACTTCCTGTTTTCTACTGGTGATGCCTCTCCCTATGCATCCCAGTATCCCCCCAGCCCTCCTTGCTGCCCTCTCACATTGCTTGCCCACATTTAGGTCATCTGATATGACTACCCCCAGGTCCCTTTCCATTTTTGTTGTTGTTAGTATCTCACCCCCCATTGTGTACTCTTCCCTTGGGTTTTTGTTTCCCAGGTGCATTACCTTGCACTTCTTAGCATTGAATCTAAGCTGCCATACATTTGACCATTCCTCTAACCTTGCCAAGTCCCTTCTATCCTTTCCACCCCACCTGTGCATCAACTCTGTTGCAGATCTTAGTGTCATCTGCAAAGAGACATACTTTCCTTCCAGTCCTTCTGCAATGTCATTATAAAGACATTGAAGAGGACTCAGTCCTAATACTGAACCCTGTGGTACCCCACTGTAAACCTCCTTTCTTCTGAGTGGACTTCATTTACTATTACTCTCTGTGTCCTATTGCCAGCCAATTCTTTACCCAGGCTGTCATCTTGGGACCCACTCCCAGGCTGGCTAACTTGTATATTAATCTTTTGTGTGGGACTGTGTCAAATGCCTTGCTAAAGTCTAGGTAGGCCATGTCCACAGCCCCTCCCTGATCTACTACTTTGGTCACCCAGTCAAAGAAATCTATCAGATTTGTCTGGCATGACCTTCCCGCTGTGAATCCATGCTGCCTACTCAACTAGTTTCTGTGGTAGGGCTAGTCAACCTACCTTGGGATTAGAGGGACTCTATTCGAATTTCTTTCTCTAAAACTTATTTCAACAACATTCTAACTATTCTATGATATACTGTCCTCTCCCTTTTCTGTCAGGATGGCCACCTACAGAACCACTCACCCCTTTTTTTCTGCTTTACTTAATGTTTCCTTTTCAAGTTCCTCTAAAAATACATACTGCATGGCTCAAAGTGATCAAACAATGTAATAGATAGCTAGCACAGTTTCATTTGCCAGTATTAAAACAGATACCTGTTGTTAAATATTTGCACCCACAGGACTGGTGAGCAAGTTGGACAGCCTAGAAGTGGGTGCAAAAGTAATAAAATTGGTAAGAAGTTGTCTAAGCAACAGAACTCAGAGGGTGGTGGCAAATGGTACTCACTCAGAACAAGGCAAGGTGACTAGTGGAATACCACAGGGGTCAGCACTAGCCTGGTCCACTTCAATGTCTTTATTTGTAACATTGCAGGATGGCTGGATGGAAAAGTATGCTGTTGCGGAAGATGACACAAAAATCTGCAACAGAGTGGACACACTAAGGGGATGGAAAAAATGAGGGATGATCTGAAAAAGCTGGAAGACTGGTCAAGGGTTTGGCAACTGGTTTTCAATGCAAAAAGTGGGAAATCATGCACATTGGCACAGAAACCCGGGGCAATGTAGAAATCTGGAGGGTACGTATTGGCAGTCACAAAACAGGAAAGGGAAATGGGGGTAATCATTTCTGATGACCTGAAGTTAGAAAAACAGTGGGGAATAGGGGTGGGCAAGAAAAATTTTCTGCTGGCAGAATTGTAGCAAAACTCTGACTTTCGCTTCTGTGAAAGTTCAGAAACTGACTTCAGAACCTCAGCGGAAATTCTGCCAGAAATCTCCGCTCTAGTTTCAAGTGTCAGTAGCCCCCAAAGAGCCCTGGTGGCTAGTGGTCCCTCCCTCCCTCCCTCCCACCTGCATGTAAAAAAAAATCCTTGGTTGCTAGTGATCCTTTCACTCCACCCGGTAACCCACACACCCCGAAATGTACAGTAACCCCTCCCCTCGCATCCCTATATCCACTTCTCCAGTTTAAAAATGCAAATCTCTGGTAGTCTAGTGTGTTTTGGGTTTTCGATTTTAACCCCCCCGCTCTCTAATCCCAAATCCCTGGTGGTCTAGTGCCCCCCAACCCCTCCCCAGCAGGTGTCCCACCATCTCGCTTCCCACCCCCATTGTAACCCCGGCAGCAGGCAGACCGGCACAGCCCTGCTTTCTCCTCCATGGCTGGACCACCCACAAAGCTGTCAATGAATGAGCATGTACATGCTCATTCATTGACAACTCAGTGGGCGGGCCGGCCTTGGTGGAGAGACAAGAGCTGTACCAGTCCATCCACTGCTGAGGATTACACGATGGTGGTGCAAGCGAGGTGGTGGGACACCTAGCTGCTGGGGAGGCTGGTTGGGGGGCACTGGATCACCAGGAATTTTGGACTGGGGATTAGGGATGCGAAGGGGGTTCAAATTTAAAAACAAAAACCCATTAGACCACCAGAGATTTGTTTTTTTAAACTGAAGAAGTGGAGATAGGGATGTGGGAGTTGGGGGTTACTGTACATTTTGGGGTAAGTTACTGGGTGGATGGGAGGGACCACTAGCCACCAGGGCTCCTTATTTTATTATTATAAGGTACAGTTTCACCCAGTAACTTTTGCAGAAGTTTTATGCTAAGCCACAGGCAGAAGTTCACAGATTTTCACAAAAGCTTCTTGATTTCTGCAGAAGTTCTGCCGGGGCAGAAAACTGCAGTTTCATCCACCACTAGTGGGGAAGCTAGCAGGATGCTTCAGTACATAGGGAGGGGTATCACCAGCAGAAAGCGGGAGGTAGTGTTACCCATGTATAGATTGATGGTGATACCTCACCTCAAGCACTGTGTCCAGTTCTGGAGGCCCCATCTCCAGAAGGATATAGATAGAGTGGAGATGGTACAGAAGAGGGCACCCAAAATGGTACAGGGCTGACATCAAAAGCCCTATGAGGAAAGTCTCAAGGAGTTAAATATGTACTCTCTAAAGGAAAGAAGGGAAAGCAGGGAAATGATAGAAATGTTCAAATACCTCACAGGAACTAATAAGGTACTTAAGGGTAGCATTTTACAAAGAAAAAGATGCTCGAGGACAAAGGGTCATGCTATGAAACTGGAAGGGGGAATACTCAGAGGAGATGTAGGGAAATATTTTTTCACAGAAAGGGTGGTGGATGCCTGAAACAGCTTTTCATTGGAGGTTGTGGGAGCTAAAATTGTATCAGGATTCAAGAAGCATGCATGGAATAGACACAAAGGGACTTAGAAATAGGGCAAGGGGGAGATTGAAGACTGAGTAAGGGCTACAGTGGCATTGTAGCAAGGAAAAATAGGGCAGTCTAGGTGGGCCAAGAGGTCCTTATCTTTTGACAACTTCTGTATTTCTATGTTTATATTAAAATATGAGCCATTCTTTTGCTGCACTGTTGTAATGCAGCACAGATGGTATACAATATGTTTGATTGCCTAATTTCATTGAAAATGTCATATACTGCATAGTGGTTTGATATCTGAGAAAGCCAGATTTTGGATAAATGAAAAGATTTCCTCAATGGGAAAAAGGCTTGAGAATGTATTTGTTTTATTTTTAATTCATAATGGTATTTGAGGTAAATAGCCTTGTTTTTTGCCAGTCAACCCAGAGCCAGTTGTAATCAGCGATGTTATATGATCCTGACTGTTGCATCCTGACAAATGCTATAGTATGTATAGATTTCTTTTCTTTTATTCATTTTTATTTCCTTGTGATTTTTGGTTTTTGGAACCTTGCTGAAATAAAATCGAACAGCAAGCATGTTGTACCATATCCAACTGAATCAGAGTCTGTCTTTTACACTCACACCCTTGAACATGTGGTGTCAGATGGGATTTTGATTAACATTCCGGTGGTCAGTGGAACAGTAACTAGCAGATACCAGCCCTGGTATGAAGACAGACATAAGGTACATGTCTGAAGACCCTGAAGATATCCTCAGAGGAGTAGTAAGTACCTGAGGCGTATTAACAAGGGCCATGGCTGAAGAAATGTGGGAGAAGCCACTACCTACTCTAGAGATTGGAACCAGAAGGAAGACAAAGGCCTGTCCCTTCTTTAATGGTCATGCCCACTTATCTGACAGTTATATAGACAGTAGAGATGAAAATCACTATGAATTCATAAAGAAGGAGATCTTACGATTATTTGATATTAGCACTGAAACCAACAATGCCTGGCTCCAGGAGTATAAAAATATAATAGAAAAAATAAAAATGTCCATATGTGGGTGAGAAAACATCGACCTGAATCTGAGAAGACGACCATCACGTTGGCAGAGGATTTTCTGGCTTCCCAACAGTCTAGTAAAAAACTGTAGAGAGGTACTCACAGTCAGACTGGACCACCAGGATACCTGGACAAGTTCAGGTAGGCCCCCATAGCTAGGTACCTGTCCAACTCCCAAACTCTGAAATTCTCTGAATTATGATATTTTTCTCCTAAATAATTAGGGTATTTGGGGCACTGTAGGTGAATGTAAGTTGCAAACACAGAGTTAGTGTAAGATTAAAGTGCAATATGGATATGAGTGTGTCACCCTGGGCCTCCCCTATTGATTTTCTTGGTGGGCCCCTGTATACAGTTTCCATGTGGGCCACCTGTACCCAGTCGAACCCTGAAGGTATTGTGTTTTTGAACTCAACCATGTCCAGTATGGTAGGACAAACTCCTTCTATACCTAATCAGGTCCCAGAAAAGTCTCAGGGAAACCAGGACTAGGAGAGAGAATGTTTCCACCTGACATTATCTGCCACAGTTGTCAAAATGCGGGCAATATATCATAACTCACTATCACCAAAAAAATAAATTGAACCCCCACCCACATCTCGTCTTAGCCAACTGGGGACATTAGTTAAGTAATGCTGACACTGATAACAAGCAAGTGATGTGGCTGATGGACTCTGGCAGTAAACAGACATTGATCCTATCAGATCTCCTGACAATGTGCCAAATAGAGATCCTCATACAGGTGTCATTTGTATTCATGGTGACACATACGTCACCCTACCATTGTTGTAAATATGACTGTAAATGGTAAGCCAGCTAGTGTAACTGCATGACTTGTGCCTAGGCTCCCTGTTTCTGTGGTTATTGGGTAGTGGTGGGTGAAGTGGGCTCAATCCGCTCCGCAAAGCGATTTTCGGAACAAAGAAGCGGATTCACAGGTGCCCACAATGCGGCCGGTACTTTACGTTATAATGAGGAATGCAAAGTCATTTGGAAACAATAACTTCGCATTACTCTGCCTTACCAGACCACTAATCTGCCAAATTTAAGGTGAAGTGCATTGCAGGCAGTGCACTTTGCCTTGTTTTTGAGCTCCAAAGGCAAATTTTGCGGCGATTCATGGGATTTCAGGTCACATGGGCTCTATATTGATCTGTACAGTCTCAGTTCGGGGTAGTATGAGTAGGAAGGAGTAGGAGACAGTGTGCTCTGATAGCAGTCTGTGATAGGAATCTTGTAAAAGCTGTTCAAAAAGCATTTTTGTGGTTTTTTTGGGATTCAACTTTAGTTCATCGATTGTAGGAAACCCTCCTGTGCTGATATCATTGAGCATTTTTGTTTTTGTGTGGATTTTGAATATTAATTTACAACATTGAGTGTGTGTGGTGAAAGACAGTGGAAGTGTGCTTTGGGGAAGGGGTGTTTCTGTGGTGTAGGTAGATTTAAGTTGGAGAAATAGTGATTTCTTTGTTTTTAGGTTATATTTTTGTTATATAACTGACTGTGTTAATGTACACACAGTAATATTGTCAGTAATAGTAGACATTTTCTTGCTGTTTGTTGTGTGGATGTGATGCAGCAGTTCATAAGATCAGGTTGTTTACATTACAAATTTACGGTACGTAACGTGGCATAGTACTGAACTTTTGCATTTGCTACTCATTCCTCATTCAGCATTGTACACAAACTGTTCCATGTGTGAGTGCGTCTGCAGTGTTACGTGCATCAAATAATACACCTTTTACTGTGCCACAGACTAGTGTAATTTTTGGTTTCAGGTGTTTATTTTTTGTAAAAAAAGGTGTTTATTTTCAGTATTTTTCTCCCCCTTTCAGAAGTACCCAAAATTTGTTATTTTAGGTGTAATCAATTTCTCGGACAACAAAAATCTTTATAAATCAGTGTTTATTCGCTCCAGTTAAAAAATAGATATTACACTTTTTCAAACTGTGTACCATGACTATTGCATGTTAGCACCATAGATATTGCACCATATTAATATTGCATTAGTTTTACAAAATAGTGCACCATAACTGTAGAACTGTACATATATAAATATGTAGATGGTGATGGTGAGCTAGGAGCAGCACAGTATTAGAGTTCTGTTCTGCCATACAAGTGAAAGGAGTAATACAAAAAAAAACACGATCCACCCACATATCCAGCTCACAGTTGGTCAGCTGGAAGAGTGGAGACACAATGAAATTCAGTGTTTTTCGGTTATACCTGATTTCCCTATTTTCACAACGGTGGTGTTTTATCGGTGTTTATCGGTTATAACCTGAAACCGGAAACCCTATACTGCAGCCTTTGCAGGCGCAGAAGTGTGAACCTGCTAACCACTGCAGCTGCCTGATTTTGTACTGCGATCGTGGTATCTGTTCTTAGTTTTGCTGCTTGTAGTGCAGTAAAAATCTGCACTGTCTGCATTCAGTGCTCCCCCCACCCCCACGTTCAAAAGGTATTTTTTTACAAGATTGATTTGTTTTTGTGACCTCATCAGCACCACTGGTTACTGAAGTTGATTTAGTTCTGTGACAGTCTCAGAGTAGTCTCTTATCTGTTGCTGAAGCCACAGTTGTTTATTTGGCTTCACATCCAGCATCCCTCCAATTAGAGAGTGAACGTATAAAAATCTGAATTTAGTTATAATATTGTGGTTGATCCCCCAAAATGCCTGCAAAGAGACGTGCATGCAAAGCTGTTTCTCGCCATGGCAATGTTGGCAGTAAGATGGTCTGTGGGCGTGGTAGTAGTACACAGATGCAGAAATGCATTGCTGATGTGAGGAAAGGTATTTCTCCTGCAATGTTTTTTATAGCCCAATCAGTAGCTTCACTCATAGTTGGAGGAGATGATGTTTTCCCAGCCGGTGGTGTTAGTGTTACTGGTGTTAGTGGTGGTGGAGGTAGTATTAGTATTGTTGCATCAAGTTCTAATTCCAACCAGTGTACCATATCCAAAAATATTGAGTGTGAAGCAGTGCAAGTGAGTGGCAGCGTACATGATGTCATACTTCCCAGTAACATCCCAGTAACTGAACCTGAGGATTCTGATAATCATGTCAATGACAGCATACAATGTGATATTCTGGCCACTGTGGCACTTAATGTCACACATTTTCCATGCAGTGATTCACAGTGTGGTGAAAAAATATCAGGTGATGGTGGTGTAGATGCTGATGATGAATGTGATGATGATGATGATGATGTTGCTGTTGTTGCAACATGCAGTCCATATGCTAGCATCCAAGCAGAAGATGGCGATGTATGTGACATCGATGAATATGATGATGATGTAATTGACCCCAGCGGGGAACCAGAGAAAAAGAAATTCAAAGTGGCTGTGTCTGAGTCTGTTTCCAGGAATCCTCCCTCCCTGTAAAAACATGTGATCTACTGGTATTAGTTGATGATGTTGATGACCCAGTAATCAATATGATAGGTAGTCATGGTGGTCAGTTGCAGTCCAGGTGTGCAGTGCCCGAAACATCACGTGCCCCCCACTTCAGTGCTTAAAATAACAGACTTAAATAAGCCACATCATGGGCATGTTAAAAGCAGAGCATCATAATCCCTTGTTTGGGATTTTTTTGTTCAAGATGCAAATGATGATTCAGTTGCAATCTGCTAGGTTTGCCGTGTGTGTGTGACTCGAGGTAAAAAGGGGAGCCATCTGGCTGCAGGAGGACAGCATACACATCTTAAGAATAGGCACTTGGCACTGTGGTCCCAGCACAAGCCGGCAGCTAATACCACAGTGGGGCATTCACCTGTGTCACCGGAAACCATAGCCAGCATGTTATCCCTTCCATGACTGTTAAGCCCAGTAGGAAATTAAACGTGTGCAGTAGTGCAGTAATAAGAGCAGAGGATTACTAGAGGCATGATGAGGTGGAGGACCATTATGACTTTTAAATGTTGTCCAGTGCTGGTGAGAGTAGCAGTTTTTGTGGTGGTGGTGGTGGTGACTGCAGTATGTCTAGTGCAAGTGGTACATCAACTCCGGTTGGCAAATCTGGCAAAATAACAGCATTTCTGGGTTTGTCATCATCAACTGTGCAACCGTCTTCATCAAATGTCCACACTCCACCCCCTGCCAATGCCATTCATCACAGAGCATAACCATTTGTGATCAACACATTCCATGCAAAATGTTTAAGTCAGCACACGTTACAGAGTGTTTTTGTGCATAAACTGAAGTACCCCCCCCCCAAATCAAACAGTGTCACATGAACTCAATGCTGCTGTAGCGGAAATGCTGGCAATTGATCTTTTGCCCTTCTCCTTTGTGGAGAATTCTGGGTTCCTGTCCAAAATTGAAAGCCCCATCCAGGACACACTTTTCTACCCATGCTGTCCCTGAGTTGTTCCACACTGTGTCAAACTCAGTAAGATACACCCTTCAACATTCCTCCTCTCCATTCATCCATTGAAGTATGGATATGTGGACAAGTGGTAAAACAGTGGGGAGTTCATATTTGTGTGCAACTGCACACTGGGCACAGGTGCCAGGGGTTATTTGTGATGTTGGTAGTATGAATAATCAGTGCAGTAAGGTGGATTGTCACAGAAGCAATCTTCCAGGAATTCAACAGCATGCAACGATTGCTATGTGCAATGTGACCTGTTCACACACTGGTGAGAAAATGTTGGATGTGGTACTGACTGAAATTGACAGATGGCTAAACCCTCTGTCCCTGAGAGCTGGGTTCATAGCAAGTGACAATGGGTCAAATGTGGTGAAATGCATAACGAGTGGAGTTTTTTTTCGTGTTCCATGCATATCCTACTGTTTAAATCTTGTAGTTCAGGGGTTTTGGCAGCATCCTGATATAAAGGAAATGCTGACCATTGCACAACGTATCTGTTCTCACTTTTCAAGATCTGGAAAGGCCCGTGACCAACTGCGGCAGTTGCAGATAAAAAACAGCTTGCCTCAGCACCGCTTGAAGCTGGAAGTTGCCACCCGATGGAACTCCACTTTATACATGGCAGGAAGGTTGTGTGAACAATACAAAGCCATCTCAGAATATCTTGTTATGCACACTAGCCGTGACAGTTCCGGGGCCTCCATGCCTACGACGACTGAACAGTGGTGCCCCGTGGACTCTGTAATAACAATTTTGCAGCCTTTTGAACATGCCACACAAGCAGTGAGTAGTGATTCTGCCTCCATTAGCCAATCAATTTCACTGCTGCAGGTGCTAAGGCAGACATTGGTGAATGTACAGCATAGCCTTGATGTTGCCGGAGATGGTGGTAGCAGTATGTTGCTGAAACACATGCTGACAGTATTTGAAAAGAATCGTCACGTTGTGAGCATTCAGCGTAGTGACAACTTTGCCATAGCAACAATGTTGGATCCACGATACAAATGTGGTTTTGCATCAGTACTGGAGAGAGAGCCCGAATAGGTAAAAAAATATCAGTGGTCAACTGGTGTGCTTGGTTCATGGGGCACAGAAGTTACATGCCAAGGTCAGCAAACCTCAGCAGCATAATCTGGCTGAATGTGTACCTGGAAGACCATCAAACATATCCTGCAAGGGGAAGGGGATTGCAGTTCCAGGTGGTCTGTCATCCAAACTGGCTGGCGTCATCCCGCTTTGGGAGGCTTTTTCCCAAGTGGGTATTTATGAAATAAATGGTTCGGGGAGAACAGGATGATGAATCAACAACTGGTCTTAGTGTGGCACAGGGAATGGCTGAGTCATATTTGTCTGAAAACAGGCATCTGACAATAACTGAAGATCCTCTTTTGTACTGGAGTGGAAAGGTCAGTGAATGGCCAGAGCTGACTGCAGTGGCACTGAAGTACCTCACATGCCCACCCTCCAGTGTAAGTGTTGAGAGGGAATTCAGCTCAACAGGTGCAATAGTAAGGGATCATCGGACAAACCTGTCTCCTGCAAATGTTAGTTTGCTAACATTCATTAAAATGAATGAGAGGCACATACCAGCACAGACTGCAACCTCGGTATTCGTACCCTGGCCTAGTCATGGTGGTCTTGCTGATGTGGAAATGGAGCATCCTGGTGGCACTGGCAGTGGCTACCTGAAACAGCCCACCACTGAAGTAGTTGATGACATAATGGAGAAAGAATTTCCCAGTGATCAGACTTCAAACATCGATAACTGTGAAGGCAGCTTTCTTTATGAGGATGATGATGTGGTTAATGTTGGCAATGTTTTAACTGAAGTTTTTAAAACGTGGTGTGCTCCCCTCAGAACACCACCACCGGGACTGATGTAAGCCATTGCCACCACTACCATCATGAGTCTGTCTGCCCGCTGGACCACCACCTCTGGGACTGATGTTAGCCACTGCCACCATGAGTCTGTCTGCCCCCCAGACCACCACCACCGGGACTGATGTTAGCCACTGCCACAACTGCCACCATGAGTCTGTCTGCTCCCCTGGACCACCAGCACCTGGACTGATGTTAGAAACTGCCACCATGAGTCTGTCTGCCCCCAAAACCACCACCACCAGGACTGATGTTAGTCACTGCCACCACTGAGCCTGAGTCTGTCTGCCCCCCGGACCACCACCACTGGGACTGATGTTAGCCACTGCCACCATGAGTATGTCTGACCCCAAGACCACCACCACCACCACCGGGACTGATGTTAGCCACTGCCACCACTGAGCCTGAGTCTGTCCGGACCACCACATCCATCAGCCACAGACACAAAACTTTATAATATTTAAACCATAAAGTGAGTATGTGTACTCATGTTTGTTATGCTGCTTCACTTCCTTTAGTTGTATGTTTTGTTTTCTGTAGCTTTTCAGAGCTGCAATGGTAAAGCACATACGGTACCCTTCTTTTGTTTCTTTTACAGGGTAACAAAAAAAGGCTCCATTGCTAAAACTCGTTGGGAATGGTACTGTAGCTGTACCATACAGAGAGGAAGCGATGTAATATCCATGTGAAATTATTCTGGTAAGTATGAAGATTTTCTTTCATCCATTTCATTGTTTTGGAAAGACTGCAGCAAATATTGCACACAGGTTGTGTTAGCTGACAAGATATGAGTTTGAAATGTAACTTGACTTTAGATTGAGATTTGAGAAAGAGGGAGGGGCATATAACAATTAAGTTGTAAGAAGTCTTTCATTTCTTTTTTTAGGAAACTTTCATATGCTTTGTTGTTCTGTCAAAGTGGCCTTATTCTTCAACATCAGTCACCACCCTTCCCCAAGCTTGGGCACACATGCAACACGCAGAAGTCGTTTCATTACATGACCATGACCATCCTAACAACCGAACTCCAGGATGCTGATGAAATTTGTGAAGAAGTAACAAAATAAGAAATCATTAGAGACAAACCTGCAAATGTAAATGATTCCCCTCACCCCCCCAAAAAAAAATACTTACCTTCATGTGCTTGAGAGTTATCTGTTTCCAATTTCAGCACAAAAAATTCTTATTGAGCACTGGAATGTGCACACCAACAGTTTCTGTGTGACCTGTGATGCAGAACAATACCATGAGTACATGTCCATGTCAACCCCCCTCCTCACCTACAAAATACAAAACCATATCTATCTATCTATCTATACTCACCAAGTCTACTATTAGTGTACAGCCAAAGGCACCTTTCAAGTCCTGTTGAGATGATCACATTGCATTTGCTCAAATCTTCTCACAGAACACATTGGACCAGCAACACGATGATCACAGTCATCATTCTGTACTGGGGTATGTGCTGAAACACTCTCATTCCGCTGTGTTAACACTTGTCAATTTTCTGCACAAAAGCAGGATGCATTATGGGCCTACAGAAAAAATCTGGGACTCTGTGAAACCACTGCACACATGACTGAGTTCACCATTAATTCTGGGGGACTTTGTATGTGCTGAAACACTCTCATTCCACTTGTTAACACTTGTCAATTTTCTGCACACAAGCAGGATGCATTATGGGCCTACAGAAAAAATCTGGGACTCTGTGAAACCACTGCACACATGACTGAGTTCACCATTAATTCTGGGGGACTTTGTATGTGCTGAAACACTCTCATTCCACTTGTTAACACTTGTCAATTTTCTGCACACAAGCAGGATGCATTTTGGGCCTACAAAAATCTGGGGCTCTGTGCCACCACTGTGAGCATGACTGAGTGCGCCATTAATTCTGGGGGACTTTGTATGTGCTTAAACACTCTCATTCCACTGTGTTAACACTTGTCAATTTTCTGCACACAAGCAGGATGCATTTTGGGCCGGCAGAAAAAATCTGGGACTCTGTGCCACCACTGCACGCATGACTGAGTGTGCCATTAATTCTGGGGGACTTTGTATGTACTGAAACACTCTCATTCCACTGTGTTAACACTTGTCAATATTCTGCACACAAGCAGGGTGCATTTTGGGCCGGCAAAAAAAATCTGGGACTCTGTGCCACCACTGCGCGCATGACTGAGTGTTCCATTAATTCTGGGGGACTTTGTATGTGCCGAAACACTCTCATTCCACTCTGTTAACACTTGTCAATTTTCTGCACACAAGCTGGGTGCATTTTGGGCTGTCAGAAAAAATCTGGGACTCTGTGCCACCACTGTCCGCATGACTAAGTGCACCATTAATTCTGGGGGACTTTGTATGTGTTGAAACACTGTCATTCCACTGTGTTAACACTTTTCAATTTTCTGCACAAAAGTAGGATGCATTTTGGGCCTACAGAAAAAAATCTGGAGACTCTGTATCACTTTTGTGTATTTTGTGATTGTTACTATGAGCTCATGATATCATACTGACATTTTTACAATTAAAGCAGCATTGCAAGAATGTCCTGAGTCTCCTGGCAGTTTTGAACTGTACTTTTTTATGCTACTTTACATTGCCACAGCCACCACTAGTTACCTCCGAGTCGTGACTTGAATGATACGCTTCTTTTCACAATTTATGGCTGCTTTACTTACTTGACTACTTTTTTTCATGGATGAAAAAAATACGAGCACGCCTTCCAATGTTGCTCGGACCAGGTTTGTATTTATTTGCAGCTGCTTTTCAATAACTAATGTTCCGTGGTGTCATAAAACCCTACCTGCTGCATAACTGTTAATTAACAACAGAAGTGATAAATAACAATAATTGATGTGATGGAGAAAAGCAGAGGAAAACAATGACAAAGACCTGGTCTGTACCAATTTAAAAGGAATGCTCCTTTCATTATTTCATACATGAAAAAAGGTAGTACAACAGACTCAACTACTGCAAATTCGTGTATCATTCCAGTCAGTCAGGATGTAAGTAAAGGAAGTTGTAACATAGCATTAAAAAATATAGGTCAGAGTTCTCAACAGATTGTTTCGCTGCTGCTTTACAGAGATTCATCACATTACATAGTTATGGTGATGCACATAAACTAATATGTGGGGGCATTACTCCCATTGGAATAGTTCTTGCTCCACAGAGTGCAATATATTTCTGTGAAAGCTGCCCATAATTTCATTACAGTGTGTCATGTGACAGAGGAATTACCGATCAGAAAAGCCACCCACATTCTGCCCCCCTTTCTCAGCAACGTTAGGATGTGATGCTAAGGGGAGCGCAGGTGCATGCTCCACTATACTGAATGTCCAGCAGCTATCCCAATATTTCCTTATGTTATAGGGCTGACTTTGTGGTGAAATGTGGGAATGTTTCCACTAACAAGGCTCTTCTTACTGGAAACATGACCACATGTTTCACCACAAACTGACCATTATAACACAAAGAAACATTCGGAAAGCTGATAGGCAATTGGATATTCATTGTAAGGAGCACACTCACGTGGTCTCCCTGCCATCATGTCCTAACATTGCTGAGAAGGGAGGCAGAATATGGGCAGATTTTCAGAATGGGAATTCCTCCGTCATGTGACACACTGTAATGAAATTATGGGCAGTTTTCACACAAATGTATTGAACTATGTGGTGCAAGAAAGATTCCCCATGAAGGTAAAATGTGTATGATGAAATAAAAACAAAGAAAAAACACACAAAAACAGTACAACACAGTAGTGGGGTGGGATGGGGTTGGGGAGGGCAGAAAACAATCCCCTAACTTACTGTGGCCATGGAATGCTGTTGTGGTCCAGCAGCAGGTGCAGCATTGAAACTATTTGCTGCTGCTGTTGTTCTATTCTGTTCACCTGATGTTGCCAAGCACCGAACCACTCATTATTTTCTTCAAGAGCTGCCCACACCAGGGCACTATTAAACTGTGTTGCAGGGACTGTGCCAGGGTCCACTGCAGCAGGGAATCCAGGTAGTGGTGGTGGTGGTGGTGGAGAGGGTGGTGCTGGTGGCTGTGGTTGCGGTGGTGGTGGTGGTGGTGGTGGAGCAGCTGCTATACTAGCCCTCCTCCTGCTGTGACAGTGATGAGGCACAACTCCCACCCCAGCAGCACCCTCGGCCACTGCCATGGAAGGGCCAGCAAGTGGACACCTGGCCCCTTCTGTGGCAGCCTGCCACTCTGCCCTGTGGTGGTTCAGCATGTAGATTTGCTGGCCACCAGTCCTGAAATGTGTCCCATGGGGGCCATGGCGAGCCACCACAGCACACAGATGGCACCCCACCACTGTGCTTTCTCCCCCCACAGAGTTAAAAAACTCCCACACTGGGGAGCTGTGGGGGGGGACCAGACACAGTCCTCACACGAGTCCCACCAGTGTTTTCCAGGGTTACCTCCTGTGGCTGTGGAGGTGGTGGAGGGGGTGCTGCTGGAGCCCCTACAGCTGCTGCTACCAGTGGTGGTGGTAGTGGCAGAGAAGGTGGATGCACAGCAGCCACCAGAGGCACTGGTGCTGCTGCTCCTGTTGCTTGAACATGGGAGGAAGCAACACCCAGGAGTCTGGAGTGGTCCAGCATGACACGACCACCCCGCCCCTCATGGGTCCGCACTCCCCTCCGACCGCACCCAAGGGCCAGTGACTCACCTTCTCCAGAGTCCATGTCCATCCCTCCCACACAAGTCCCCGGCACACACACACACACATTTCACACACAGTCACTCACACACACACAAAACAAAACAACACTTATAAAAAAAATAACTACCAAAAAAAATCACAAATACAATACAAAAACTAAATAAAGATAGCTTTTAAAAAGGCTGTTGTTTTACAAAGGCAATAAGTACATTTTCACTGACTCTTACACTGCTTTCTCTCACAAGCCTTCTCCCTCTATGAATGCAAAGGGGAAAGTGAAACTGCTTCTCTGACTCACGTCTTTCCTGCCTGGCTAAAGCATGTGACTTACAGTACTGTAAGCTATGTGATGTGTGGGAGGCTGCCTATTCTCTTCTCACTTCATCTTACTTTGCATTAAGGCATAAAGGCAATGGGAAGTGGTAATAATAATGAAGTGAAATGAGCACCTTGCAGTGGTCACTTCGCATTGTGCTTCACGTACGCGAATCCACTTCGCCGGTGGATTAAAAATTCGTTGCATCTCTATTATTGGGCTGATTTCCCAGACTCTGGCACTTAGATGAAGAGGGATAAAATGGTATCAGTAGTGTCAAAAGAGGCCCAGGCTAAGAAAAGAAAAGAGCCTTAATGACACCTTTCCTTTTGAAAGAGATGTAAAAGGAGCTTCAGGAAAGGAGAAACAGCTCAGAAAAGCGAATAAAAGGCTAAAGAAGTAATGGAACAAAGAACATAATGGACTGTCTGAGGTTCTCTTAGGCAAAATATTTGAAGAGTGTGATATTGGGATTGATCAAAAGAATGATAAAACAATAACTCATTTTAATGGGAAAAAACGTGTAAAGGGACACCAGAATATAAGGTGAAAAATTATTATTTTATACTGGATCTATGTTAATCCAAACAAAGGAGAAATAGTAGAGCATTTGGTAGTCACTGAAACGTTTCATCCCTAGTTGTTATATTTGGCGCATGATTTACCTATAGCAGGTTATGTTGGCAGGAACCATATCTTGACTTGCTTATTGCAAAGGTTCTTTGGCCCAATATCCATGACAGGTAGCTGATTATTGTCGAGTCTGTGCAGAATGTCAGAAAGTTGCACAGATAGGGAGGAAGGATATGCTGCCCCTGATGCCCTTATTTTTGGTGGCCACACCCTTTGAGAGAATAGGTATGGACATAGTAGGCCCGTTAGAGAAAAGCTTTCATGGGAACTGCTTCCTACTGGTTGTGTGTGACTATGCCACCAAATACCCAGAGGCCATACCCTTATGTTCAATCATTACCACAAAGATTGCCAAGGAACTAATAAAACCATTTAGCAAACTAGGCATACCAAAAATGATCCTGACTGACCAGGGAAGCAATTTTATTGCTACATTGTTAAAAGAATTGTACCACATATTGGGTGTAATAGCAGTCCAGATGTCTTCCTACTATCCCCGAACAGACAGGCTAATAGAAAGGTTTAACCAAACCCTAAAACGAATGCTGAGGAAGTTTGTCCATGATGAAGGGAAGGACTGGGATAGGTACTTACCTTTCCTGCTGTTTGCGTACTGGGACATGCCCCAAGCTTTCACTGGTTACTCCCCCTTTTCACTGTTATTTGGAAGAAACCCTCAGAGCCCCGCAGATGTAGTCAAAGAATATTGGGAGGAGAGGAAAAGGAATTAAACAGACAAGTGTAGCAGAGTATATGGTACAACATTCATAAGTGACTTTCTTTGAACTGTGCACCGCTGCATTTGCAAACACTGTCATAGACAGCTCTTGCATTCATTGGCACAGTGGGGCCACACCTGCAAAAGGCCGCAGGGCATTGGAAGTAGGGAGGCACACCTACAAATTCTCATGTGGTGGCACTATGTTTCTTGCACATGAGTGCAAGCAAACATAATAAATGGTTCCAGTGTACTAGCGCTCAGTTATGCAAATGACATTATACTTTTTTTCATTGCCTACAGTAAATCTGGGTTGCAGAAGAAATTGGAAATATTAGACTTATATACTTAGACATGAAAACTAAAAATTAACAGTAATAAATCTCAATATATGACATTTGGAACTAGAACTAAAATATGTAAATGTATTTATTGGGTTTGTTGTTCTGCCCAGAAAAGGCAAAAGTATCTTTATGATCAGGGAGTGATGCATAAAGAATTTAAAGAAGGCAACAAAGTCTTGTTTTTTGTTACCTTCTATGAGAATGTGTTATTTATGAAATTGCAGGGGTGTTACCAGGACCTTAGACAGACAGGACCAGCGGCATACAAAACAGAAATTCGTGAGAGATGCCAGAGTAAAAAGATACATCATAAAACTCTTCTAAAAGAGGTTCCAGCTAGAGCCGATAGAGCTGTAGTAGAGATCATGGAATAGATGCTGGAGGAGAACAGATGCAAGGGCCCTGCACTCCCATCCCTCCATAGATGCACGTACAGTATGTATGTAGCATGGAAGGGCCCTGCATTTCCATTTATTGGACAACAGTGACCTGATTGTCAGGATAGCAATGTTATTACTCCTACCTCATGTACTCGGTACAGAAGATGTTCACTTCCCTTCTGAAAGGCAATTCCATGCAACTGCAAAACCATTCTGTGCCACAGGTGCAAAAACACATTGTGGTCAGGATTTGAAAAATGACACCTGTGACATACATGAGGTGGGGGTACTAAGAAGACTTTGTTGAAAGTTTTGGGTCAAAATATGTAAAATTTCCAAAGTTATGGATGTGCATAGCAAAACTGCAATAAATGAGCATAACATTGGAATTTTTTTGTTCCATGTCATGATAGCGATTGAAAAATAGCGATCACTATTATGGCAAGTATATATCGTCAAAAAGCAAATTGGCGATATACACTTCAAGGTGACCCAACATCTGGATTTTTTAAAAGTGGTTTTGTTTGGGGGGGGCTGTGCCACCCCAGGCACCCCTCATGTGGGCCTTTGCCCCCTGCACCCCCCCGAATTGAGATTTTTAACTCCAGGGGGGTGCATATCAGGGAGGGGGCAGAATCCAGATTTTGGCAAAAATTAAGTCCCACAGTTGCATGCAGTGGCAAAATGTACTCGCTCCTGGCCTGAACCCAGTATGTGCTGTACCAGAGCTAGCCACCCACACCACCATGTCACATGGCTAGCTCAGTGGAAGCAGGTACAGCAGTCCCCTAAAATCTCTTCATGTCCCTCCACTTCCCCTCACTATTCCCCTCTTCCATTCTCCCTTCCCCACACCACTGTTGTTTTCCCATACAGTCACTATTGCGCAGAGTATCCAAGAATAATGCTGTCGAAAATGAATTGCTATTTTTGTAGTCACTCATTTTCAGTTGCTGTTATCACTGGATACCCATTTTTACATATTTTGACCCCAGATTTTCTACTTAGCCTTCTTATGACACCATCTCGTTAACATGGGCAGGACAAGTTTTCAGATCCAGCCTGAGAGTGAATTCACCAACTGACTGCAAAATCATTCTTCAGGTGGGAGTTGCGTAATGACAGTTGCATTCTTCCTGAGGTGAAGTCCCCAAAAGGCCATGTTGAAAATGTTTTGTCAAAAATTAAAAAAATGTCTGAGTTATGCATAAAAGTTGAAATCTTCATTGAAATACTTTGAATTGCAGTTACCTTAGTTTCTCATAGTGCAGTTGCCAGTTCCAGCAGCAATTTGTGTCTTTGATCAGAGAGTGGATCTTGAACCAGGGACCTGTTCTGGTGAGTGAGGGTATGTGGATGTGTACTGGGGGCTGTGAGGTGATGGGTGCTAAGTGAGAGGTGGGGTTGGGGATGCTGATCGGCGAAGGACCGTTTCCATTTCTGCAGGTGAAACAAATACATCAAGGGACCTTTTTTTTATTACAAGGATGGATAGTCATGGTGGGGGTGCCACTTGTCACCAGGGATAGAAACAGCAGCATGGGGATGGCGATCAGAGAATCGGGAAGGGGAGAGGGACCACTGGTCTACCACTGTGAAGTAGGATGGCAATCAGAGAATGGGGGAGGTGGGAGGGTGAGCAGAACATTGGGTAAAACAAAGAAGACTTGCAGTACATTGACAGTGTATGTCAGTTTGTGAGGAAAAAAGCAATTTTCAGTCTTAAACAGAGCTACCACTAACAGCTTCCGAGCATTTCCTAAAAACGAATGTTATGGTATTTTACAATACCTGAAGGAAATTATATTTTAGAAGCTGTAACTGTTCTGTGACCTGATATATTAGTCTGGAATTCCAATACATTCTAGTTTTTTTGGCTGCTCAAGGGTTAAGCAGTAATCCAAATTGTTTCTTGCCAGACACTACAATACAAGCTGTGAAATGGGGAAAAAAAGGATGAAAGAGTGAAAGACACAGAGTGAGACAGGTTGAAACAGCCAACAGCATTGCCATAACAAATGCCTTACTCACAGGCATTTGTTAAGATTATGTTGTTGGCTGTTTCGATCTCACCCTTTCTTTTTTGCATTTCTCTAGCTTTCTCAACAATTTCTTTAACAAGCAATTCTGGGACTGAAATAAAAGCAAACAGATCAGTAAATATTTATGTTGTGCATGGCAGGTGATGGGAGGAAAATAGTGCCCTGAGACAGTAGATTTATTCATGTACTGCTACATCAGAGGGGAATGTGGTACAACTCCAGCATGTTGTTCAGTCTGAAGGAATGCTCTGAGTTCCTTTTTTGACAGCAAGAGGTCTGCAGGGCTCCACCCACTGCAGCCCCAAAAAGTATTTGAGACATAGAACCTCTGACTGGTTGTAAGCATTCTATCAGCCCTAAATTAATATTTTGTTAACATACATGTAGAACCTAATCACACACTGAACTAGTTATATTACTATTTAAAAAAATGTTTTATTATAATTGCAATAAGGCATCCACAGTGGTTATGTCAGTGGTCAGTAATTCACCCTCTACTCCTTGTGCATTATTACTCCCCTAGAGGGTGATAAACAGACCATTTATAGTACATAACCCCAGTCATGCTTTATTGCTTAACTATCCCACAGATAAACTGCAGCATAAAAAATGTTTTGTTTTATTTCCCTTTGTTACAAATATATTTATGATGTATATGTAACAAAATAATCCCTATTAATTAAAAATAAGGTTGAAATCTGAGGTCTCAGCACTACAACCTTTCCCAGCAGCATTACACTCCATTTAAGTTTTTTATTCATTATTTAATTCCTCTCATTCCCCTTTCCACACCCGATGCTGATTCCATCATGGCAGCATCTATCCTACAGTGACTTAGGTGGATGGGCAGTTGAGCACTGCCTTCACAGGCAATGTCATTGTCAACTGGCAGGAGATGTGAGACTGTTGGGTAGCTCCCTCCATCCCAGTGCTGCAAGTGTTATCAGTCATGGGTAGCTGCTCTCTCTTCCTGCATCCCAGGGCTGCTGGCAGGGAGATGTATCAGTTATATGTAGCTGCTTTCTCTCCTTGCATCCCACAGATGCTGCCAGGAGAGTATGCCAGTCTTTGGCAACCCACTGTCTCCCTCCATCCCAGGGATGCTGGCAGGATGTGAGAATGCTGAGTAGCCAATCCCTCCATTCCTGGGATACTGGCAGGGGGGGGAGGGAATGTTGGTTAGCTTCTCCCTCCATCATTAAGATGCTGGCATGGGGTATGAATGCTGGGTACTTCCTCCCATCCTTGGGATGCTGCCAGGGGGTGGGAATGCTAGTTAGCTGTTTCTCCCATCACTGGGACTCTGGCAGGGGGTAGGAATGCTGGATAGGTGCTCCCTCCATCCATGGAACACTAGCAGGGGTGTCTGCAGTTCTTGGGTAGCTCACTACCTCAGTCCCTGGGAGACGAACCACATATGACACCTTTGCAAAAGATGACTAGTAATAAAGGTGTGGGAGTAGAAATAATGGAACACTCATGAACTAAATTACATCACCAGAACCAAGGAAAGGAGCACTGATTAAAAACACACAGGCAGGGCTCACTGGTAAATCAGAGCATTTTTTAATAAAAACGTATTGTATAGTAATACATTACTTAAACCTTACACGTAACTAAAACTGAACAGATAGCATGGCTATACTGACAATGACCTTTAAGTAGTCCCTGACACCATTGGGAAACCATTGGAAAAATGTATGCTTTAAGTGTAATAAAATTTATTTTATGGTTCATATACATTCTGTAAATCTTCACCCATTTTTTTTATTTCTAAGGACTGTTGAAAGAAAACAAGATATCTGTCCCGTTGACTATCAACTCTGGTTGCATGTCTACACTTGACATTATAATCCCCTGTTTATGACATCATAGCTATCTACACAGCAGCAGATTATGATGCCACAAACAGAAATGTGATGTCAAGGGGCAGACAAACACCCAGAGAGGATAGGGCAGGGATTCAGTTTTCATGCAAATGTCTTCAGTAATATAAAGTATGGGTGATAATTATGAAAAAAAAAATAAGTATAAGTTGATTTGTGTCAAAATACTGCATTCCTTCAAAGTTGTTTAAGTGGCATTAGGAGCTCTTTATATACAATATGCCTTCTGTTCACCATCACAAAACACACTGTAAAGATTCTCCTGATCCACATATTTATCCATTCCCTTTAAAATGTTAATGACTGAAATTCTATCCCTTCTTAGCCTCCTTTCCCTGGCACAACATTGCAGAATGTCTCCAGGTTCCAATGTGGGGTACTCACTGTGCCCTCGGATAGGGCCAGCTGGTTGGCAGCAAGCAAGTCAGGGAGAACGGGTTACTTGTAGTGATGAGAATGACAGGTTCTTCCTTCTTGTCTGTGCTGCAGCTTTCTAAATGGTGAACTGCCTCTTCTCGGCTCTGTCTGCCCATAGGATTTATATAACTGCCTGGTCCAGCAGCCTTGCCCTCTACTCCTCCTCCTCCTCGCAGATTTGGAATCAGTTATCCATCCATCAATGATCAATGGACTAGGAGGGCCCTGTCTCCACCCTTTCCAGTGCGTGTCACAGATACTGTACCCTGCCTGAAGTGGCTAAGTGATGAGTAGGGAGCAAGAAGGTATCTAGAATAACAGTGCACTAAAATGTGAATGTGGGGGGAGCAACAAAGGGAAAGGAGGGGTAACAAATTGTTCCAGATGCACTTCTGACTCTGTGAAAGGAATTGAATAGTGAAATGTGGTAAACTTTTTACCTGGTCACTATTTCAAACAGAACCATTTCTTACATGCGAAACATGCTGAAAGGACCATGAAACATTACTCTGAGAGGGGTTCAGTTCAGTCCAGTTCAGAACAGTTTCCAGTTGTGTCGATGATAAAGTGTAAATACACACACACAGTCCCAGTTTCCTACAACTCATCCAGGATCTCAGATAATGGGCTTCAGGGGGATTATCATATTTTGAAAGCTTTAATTTATTTCCACAAAAGCAGCCCTCTCCTTGCTGGGAGAGAGAGGGGTAATGAATCGGTAATTCTGGATATTATATCGCATTGTCTTCTCCCTTTGTAACTGCCCGCATTGATTTGTGTGGTTGTTGCATCAATGGGTACCCCCCCAACAGAAGTCAATAAACCAATAATTGTACAAATACTGCAGCCCAAGTTAGCAATTCCTGTTCTATGAGACTCTAATCAGTGGGTCCACAAACCTCATATTGAGACCCTCCAGCAGTAGCAAGAAATAAGGACATCATCCACCAGTGAAATAGTCCAATTGTTGTATGTTTATTGCCAAAATCAAAGCAAACTGCAAACAGATACAAACAAACATGCCATGTGGGTGCACCCATCTCCTCAAAAGGGCCTTTTTCAGGAGAGGGGTGCACCTATATGGCACGTTTGTTTGTATTAATTTATATTTTTATTTGATTTTGGCAACGAACATAAAAAAATTAGACTATTTCACTGGTGGATGGTGCCCTTATTTCTCGCTACTGTTGGATTGTCTTTATGAGAGGCACATCAGCATGTGGAGCTGCCTTCATGTTTTCCCACTGAGACCCCCCAGTCCAGTTCCTTTTCATTTTCTAACACCATGTCACCAAATTATTTACCCCAAAACCTGAACATTTAAAGACAAACATGTTGTTTCCAGTGTTAAATAGTTATCCTACAGCACTTTTTGGGACTGGTGTTGGCAGCCCCAGACTGTTTTATTCTTTTTATAAAATGAGACACAACATATTGACATTAAGTTAACTTTAAATTATAACCAACTGTGTAAATGCCAAAAAATGGGATCTATAGAATGGGGTCAGTGTCAATGTCTCATTTCTTGCACAGACTACAGAAACAGCAGACTCCCAGGGGTTAGAAAAATTGAAAGGATTAGGACAGTTGTCCAACAACTAGGTATGATACATACTTCGCCCTTCTCTCTTTGATTATTCTGACCATTCTCTCACTGAGTCAATAGCCTTTCTGTTTCCCTTAGTACTTTTTGTTTCTCTCTAGCTCTTTATTAAATATTTAAGTGGTGCCTGATGGGTGACAGAAGGGAAACTACTGCCCAGGGTTGTCAACAGTGTAAGGAATGAAAAACAAGGGGATCATAATCTAAAGCTGAAATGATATTGGAAGACATAATGTTCTGTAACTTATTAAGTCAGTGTAAAGATCATTGGAGAGGCTGTGGAGTCTTCTGCACATGACATAACTTAAATGCTGGAGGGCATGCAGACACAATTCATAGGAAGGAGAGAAAGAGAGAGACAAAGACAGACAGAGGGAGAGAGCTGGCTTTCTTGTCCATTCCATGTACAGAAAATAGTGCTCTGGGACTGCAGCAATGTGCAAAAATAAGGACAGTGGAGTCATCCTGGTCCTGCAGAGGAAACTGTTGTGGAACTCCAACATATAATTTGGTCAGAAGGAATGGGAGGAATGCACTGAGTCCTTTTTTCATAGCAAGAGGTCTACAGGGCTGTGCCCACTGCAGCCCTAAAAAGTGGTACAAGAAAGAAAACTCATCTGCTCTGAGCATGATAGCCATTACAGAGATGGAAGACTCAGAGATGGACTTGGCCTATAAAAGGTTAGAAAAACCAGGTGGGTTGGAGGAACTAATACTTAACCCTACATTGCAAAGTGCACAACAGAATGAGGTCCATCAGTTGTTACAGACATTTTACACCATTTTTACTAGCATTCCAGGAAAACCAAAAGGAGTTGAATATCAGATAGTTTTTACCCAAGCACAACCTATGTGGCAGAAACCTTATAGACATTCTCATAGGGTGAGAATTAAGGTTATTGCTAAAACAAAAAAAAATGGATGTGTTAGGCATTAAAGAGCCCTGTACTAGTGCCTGGGCCTCATCTGTTGTAGCGGTTGATAAGAAAGAGGGTGGAATCAGACTATGCTTGGATTTCTGAAAGATAAACACTATATCTCAATTTTATTGGTTACCTCATGCCACGGGAAGTAGACATAACAGACTGAACAGGAAATGGCAAGTACAGTATATTACCACATTTGATTTGACAAAGGGTTACAGTCAAATCCCTTTGGAAAATACATCTAGGGATAAGACAGCCTTTATTACTCTACAAATTATTTTCCAACTTGTAACTATGCAATTTGGCCTACATGGTGGTGCCCAAGTTACTTTTTAGCAGTTTATGGACCAGATTTTGACACCACACACACAGTATTGTTCAGACTACCTTTACGATATGGTAGTGTATTGCCCAAACTGAAAGACACACCTTACACATTTAGCTGCTGTTATAAAGGCTGTGTGCAAGTACCCAAACTGAAAAATATGTTAAATTATTTCTAAGCTTGCCAGGTTGTTATCGAAGGTTCATTCTTAATTTTGCTACTGTAGCTACCCCATTAACAGATCTGAGTATAAAACAGTGTTCTAACAAAGTCAAATGGAGCCTAGCCTGTAAAGAAGCTTTCAGGTCAATTAAGACTGCTCTTTTGTTCTGCTGCTGTTTTAAAATGCCCAGATTTTACAGTTCCATTTGGGGTACAGACAAATGTCTCTAAGACTGATATCAGGGTTTTACTTAGATGATGCAGGATGAAGAACATTCTGTTATCTATTTAAGCTGGAATCTGCATGAAAGAGTGCAGAAGTATTTACTTCTTTTGTGACTCGTGATACAGAAAAAGATTCCTTTTTATGTCACAGAGTCATGAAAAAGGATGCAAAATGCAACAAAAACAACATGTGGAGATACTTTTTGCAACATTTAAGTGCAGCATCTATGTATCGGTGTCCCAATGAGCCAGAAAGATGTGCTGGGCTTTCTCCAGGATGTCATTTTTGTGGGTTTTGAATTTTGTTTTGGAAAAAATGGAAATGAGATGGTGGCAAACAAAAATGGAATTTTCCCATATGAAAGAGGATTCCTTTTTCATTTTATACAGCTATCTTTTAGTGCTTGCTAAACATGCTCAAAAATAATTTTCTCAAAATTTTAAAATGCAATAAATTATAAAGGCCTTATTAGTTTTTCACCACACTAGCAAAAGGCACATCTTTGGGCTAGTCCCTTTCTGCCCTGGAATTTCAGACCAAGATACCAAACCATCTGGGCTGTAGGCAAGTTCAAAGAAAAATCCCAGCAAAGTCATAGAGCAAAAAAGTGCTTTTTTTCATCTCTCTGGAACTTGGAAACCACAGATCAAATGGAACATAGCTTGCCACATCCAGAAATCTACACTGGGTGTCAGTGTAAACAAATGTGCATGCAAATCCATTGAATGGTTGCAAAGTTATTAAAGTGCAAAATTTCATGTTTAACATTGAAGTACCTTCTCAACCATAACTATATGGGCCAGACTGTGCCCCTTTAATATATATGTATGTATGTATATATCTATATATCTATCTATATATATATCGACATATACATACATGTCTACAAAATTAACAACAATTAAACAAAACAGTCAGTGCAACAAAGCTTATATCAAGGAAAACAGGATGCTGAGATTTATCAGGAAGGGTATTGTAGCAGAAGAAATGAGGTAATACTTCCCCTATACAGATCCCTAGTGAGGCCTCACTTGGATTACTGCATCCAGTTCTAGAGCCCTAACCTTAGAAAGGACAGGGATAGGTTAGAAACAGTGTAGTGCAGAGTAACAAAAATTATTCAGAGCCAGCCGGACAGATCCTATGATGAGTGCCTCAAGGCACTAAATATGTATTCACTGGAAACCCGAATGAAGAGGGGAGATACGATAGAGACATTCAAGTTCCTTAAAGAAATTAATAAGGTAAACTGTGTGGAATTATTTACCCTATTACCAACCCGAGGTCACGTGACCATGAGTGGAAAGTAACAGGAGGAAGGTTCAGGAGGGATGTGAGGAAGTAATACATTATGGAAAGGGTGGTGGAACCTTGGAACAGTCTGTTGTCTGAGGTGTTGGATGCAAACACAGTCAGTGGATTCAGGCAGGCATTGGATAGAACGAAGGGAATAGTAGTCTCCTGAGCAATATGACCAGAGAGGAGAATGGGGATTGGATCGGGAGGGTTAGTACCCTGAAGGAACAATAAGTTCCAGGGAAGATTCCAGGGATTATTGGGAATATTGGAAGACTTGATGGACCTCTGGTCTTTTTCTGCTATCATGGTTTATGTTTCTGTGTTTCTATATATGTGGGCAACTTCATAAAAGAGGTTTACAATTAGAAATAAACAGTTTACATGGCTATACTCCTTTCTTCCATTCTATGTTTTTTCTATGAACCATTAGAAAAATATTATATATCTGTGTTACTCAACTAGTTTCTGTGGTCAGGCTAGTCATCCTACTTTGGAATTAGAGGGACTCTATTCTAATTTATTTTTCTAAAACCTATTGCAACAGCATTCTAACTATTCTATGCTGTACTAACCTCTCCCTGTTCTGTCAGGATGGCCACCTACAGAACCATTCACCCCCCTCTTTTCTTCTTTACTCTATGTTTCCTTTTCAAGTCCATCTAAAAATGCATCATGCGTGGCTCAAAGTGATTTATTTATTTAGTTTTTGTTAACCGGGTAGGTGTACTAGCCATAAAATGGCTGCTTTCAGGTACAATACAGGAGAGTACAACAAAAAGAGAACAGTTGAACAACAGCAACATGGGTACAATAATACAAATAGAGGAACAGTACAGCAGTGCTACAAAAATACAATGGGTAGAAACAACAACAAAATATTGGCAAGCATTATACAGATAATGGCAGTAAGATATATAATAAGTGCAGAAACCATGGACCCAACCTGTGGAGTGAAAGGTTTAATAAGATAGTAAGGTTATATAGAGAGAAATGTGTGGGAATGTTCAAACATAACAAGAAAGACTGACAGAAGGAAGGTCAGGGGTGGTAACTGGCAAAATAACAGTGGATGGTCAGCAACAAGGTTCGAGAATGAAGAGAGCTAGTAGTCAAGAAGTTATTTACAAAGAGAAGGAAAAATATGGAGAGGGAGAAAAGGAGACAGTCTTGGAGGTGGATTAGAGCGGGGGTGACATTACTGGTAAGTCTCAGGAGCTTCAGGTTGGGTCAAAGCATGTACAAGCATCAGCTAAGGATAGATAATGATGATATTCACTTTTAAATCCAAAATGAGACTGAGACAGCCAGAGGTTGAGTGGAAGAGCATTCCATAGCCTGGGAGCAGAGAATTGGAAGACCTCTGTGCCTTTAGTCATCCGACATCTTGGGACATATAGCAAGGATTTATCAGTTGATCACAGGCCATGGGAGGATGGTTGATGGACCAGCAATGCTGCCAGGTGGGATGTTTTTTTTTTTCCTGGATGATCGAGTCCATTAGTGATCCAAGGTAGTATTGTCTACTGGCAGAGGGTGAGAGCCAATTCGGATCCTTATAAAGAAGGCAGTGATGTTTGAGTCGAGGCGACAAAGAGGCAAATTGGCATACATTGTTATAAGTTACGTCCCACTTTAGTAGGGAGGTTTTATGGGCAGAGGTAAGAATAGAGGCACCATAAGTAAGCAGAATACCTCGGGCAATTGCTAATTTGGCCGAGGGTGTAAGCATGTAGCTCATTTTGTAAACTACTCCCAGGTTTGAGTTTACAGCTTTGCACAAGGACTGAATGTGAAGAATAAAATCCAGGGACTAGTCCAGCAGGAGCCCAAGATGCTTGAAGGAAGTAACATTTTCAAGTGGAAATCCTCCTGGGTGAAGAACCTCCAGCAAACTAGAACAGGCCTTAATCTTTGGTGCGGAACCTAGGAGCATGGCTTTCATTTTCTTTTCATTTAGTACAAGCTTATGGTCTAGTAGCCAGTCTAAGATCTTATTGAAGTCTGAAGTATGTGATGTGTTTATGCAGGCAATACTAGAAGAACTAGTATAGATGATCAGGTCATCAGCATAGAGAATAACTGAGCAGGATTCCAGGATCTCAGCTGCATTGTTGATAAAAATTGAGACCAGAAGGGGCCCAAGGATAGAGCCCTGGGGGACCCCAAGGTTGATAGTAGATGTGCTGGGTGGGAGAAGTTCAATTTGACAGCTTGTGACCTGTTTGACAGGTAGCTACAGAACCAGTCCACAACAAAGGTAGAGAAATGGAATTTATGGACAGTGGAGAGAAGCAGGGGATGGTCTACAAGGTGAAATCTTTAGTGAGGTCAATGAAGATGGCACCTGTGAGTTTTCCAGAATCCATGTTGGACAGAATATCAGTAGTTAGTTGAAGAAGAGCCGTGGTAGTGCTATGACCTTTTCTGAAACCATGCAGGGTGTCTGAGAGGAGATTATAGCGTGTAAGGTAGTCAGTGGTCTGTGATGCAATTATTTTCTCTAGGATTTTGCTAAGGACAGAGAGAATTGCTATAGGTCTGTAATTGGCCATGTCCTTGGGTCACCTTTTTTAAAGACGGGCATTACTCTTGCAGATTTTCATAGGTCCGGCATGGTGCTATGGATAAGGGATAAAGTGTAAATTCTGGCAATCGGAGAAGCAATGAGTGGAGCAGCCAGCTTAAGAAGATGAGGTTCCAATGAGTCAGAACCAGAGCTGGTATTGGCAGATATGGATCTCAGGGATTTCAGAACTTCCGCTCTTGATATAGCCTTGAAATAGAATGGTGGCGCTGGAGGATCATCATACGATAGGGCAGTATGGTTGTCTGACGGTAGCATGGTAGGTAGATTGGAGTGCGATCCTCTAGGTTGTAAAGCCAAGGTATAGTGTGACAGATCAGAGAAAAGATTGTTAAAACTGTTTGAGATGGTCCTAGGGCCAAACAATGTAATAGCTAGCTGGCACAGTTTTATTTGCCAATATAAAAACAGATACCCGTTTTTAAATATTTGTACACAAAAGAGTGGTGAGTAAGTTGGGCAGGCTTAGAAGTGGATCCAAAAGGAATAAAATTCGTAAGAAGTTGTCTAAGCAACAGGACTCAGAGGGTGGAGGTAAATGGTGCTCAATCAGAAGAAGGCAAAATGACAGTGGGATGCCTCAGGGGTTAATACTAGGCCCAGTCAACTTCATTGTCTTTATCAGAAACATTGCAGGATGGCTGTATGTGAAAGTATGCCTGTTGCGGGAGATGACACAAAAATATGCAATAGAGTAGATACACTGGGGGGATGGAAAAAATGAGGGATGATCTGAAAAAGCTGGAAGACTAGTCAGGGCTTGGAAACTGGTTTTCAAGCAAAAAGTGCAAAATCATGCACATGGGGCACAGAAACCCAGGGGCAATGTACAAACCTGGAGGGTAGGTATTGGTAACAACAAAACAGGAAAGAGAGCTGGGGGTAATCATTTCTGATGACCTGAAGGTAGCAAAACAGTGCGGAAGCTAGCAGGATGCCTCGCTACATAGGGAGGGTATCACCAACAGGAAGCGGAAGATAGTGTTACCCCTATATGGATCAATGGTGATGCCTCACCTCAAGTACTGTGTCCAGTTCTGGAGGCCCCATCTCCAGAAGGATATAGATAGAGTGGAGGTGGTACAGAAGATGGCAACCAAAATGGTGCAGGGCTGACATCAAAAGTCCTACAGTATGAGGAAAGAAGGGAAACCAAGGACATGATAGACATGTTCAAATACCTCACAGGAATTAATAAGGTACATGACGGTAGCATTTTACAAAGAAAGAGATGCTCAAGGACAAGGGGTCATGCTATAAAGCTGGAGGGGGAATACTCAGAGGAGATGTGGGGAAATATTTCTTCATGGAAAGGGTGGTGGATGGCAGGAACGGCCTTTCATCAGAGGTTGTGGGTTCTAAAATGGTGTCAGGATTCAAGCATGCATGGAATAGACACAAGGGGACCTTAGAACTACGGCAAGGGGGTAAGATCGGAGATTGAGTAAGGGTTGCTGTGGTATTGTAGCAAGGGAAAATAGGGAAGACTAGGTGGGCCAAGAGGTCCTTATCTGTTGACAGCTTCTGTATTTCTATGTTTCTATTAAAATATGAGCCATTCTTTTCTTGCACTGTTGTTATTCAGCACAGATAGTATAAAACATGTTTGATTGCCTAATTATACTGAAAATGTCACATACTGCATAGTGGTTTGATGTCTGAGAAAGCCAGATTGGATAAATGAAAAATGTCCCTCAAGAGAGAAAAGGCTGGAGAATGTATTTGTTTTATTTTAAATTCGTAATGTTATTTGAGGTAAATAACCTTATTTTTTCCAGTTAGCCCAGAGCCAGTTGTAAACAGTGATATTATATGATCCTGACTGTTGCATCTTGACAAATGCTATAGTATGTATACATTTCTTTACTTTTATTCATTTTTATTTCCTTGTGATTTTTTTGTTTTTGAAACCTTGTTGAAATAAAATGAAACAAAAAGCATGCTGTACCATATCCAGCTGAATCAGAGTCTATATTTTACACTCACACCCTTGGACACATGGTGTCAGATGGGATTTTCATTAACATTCAGGTGGTCAGGGGAGTGTTAACCGGCAGATACCAGCCCTGGTATCAAGAAAGACCTAAGCTGTGTGTCTGAAGTTGAGGAAGATATCCTCAGAGCAGCAGTAAGTACTTGAGGGATATTAACAAGGGTCATTGCTGAAGAAATGGGGGAGAAGCCACTACCTGATCTGGAGATTGGAACCAGAAGGAAAACAAAGCCTGGTCCCTTCTTTAATGCTAGATGGATGACAAAGGTGAGGAACTGGCCAATGAGCCCCCAGAGAGTATAAGTGAATTAATGCAATTGCTGGCTGTGAAGCAGATGGAGATGGAGAAACAGAGAAAGAAAGAAAGAAAGAGAGAGAGAGAGAGAGACAAGAAATGGAGATGGAATGAAGAAGACAGGATCAAAGGAGGGCTGATACAATGTGAGTGCTCCAGGTCATTGTGTCCAGTTGTCCTACTGGTGGGGTTAGTACATCCCCAAAATACCTAAAACTTACCAAAATGACTGGTAGAGATGATATTGAGACCTACCTGACTATGTTTGAAAGAACTGCAGGAGCTTCTGAGGGGCCTCAAGCACAATGGGTATTTCAATTAGCCCCATACTTTAGTGGTCATGCCCAGTTAGATGCCGGTTATATGGACAGTAGAGATGAAGATGACTATGAATTTGTAAATAAAGAGATCTTACAATGATTTGATATTAGCACTGAAACCAACAGACAAAAGATTTGTTCATTTTGTTACCTGAATGTGGGTACTCCAAGAGAAGTTTACATCCTGCTAAAGGAGATGTGTATCAAGTGGCTTTAACCTGAGGGGAAGACAGCTGCTGAGATCTTGGAAACCCTGGTGATGGAGTAGTTCTTACAAATACCACCCCAAGATGTCCAGATGTAGTTGGTCCGTTGGCGCTGGAGGTTGAGGCACTGGTCGCTACACTTTGCACCACACTGGCAGCCTGTGTTCGGGAACGAACCTGGACCACCAGGGGTCGACAGCAGTGGGAGAGTATTGAGCTTCTGAAGGACTGCACTCCTCTCTTGGGAAGGGAGACTTTCTCATCCCACTTGTTGACTGCCCTCTGGCAATGGCTGGAGAGCAGTGTGGGTCGGGAAGCACATACCGACATCCCTATGTTGGTGGGGAGAGGGGATAGAAAATAATGTGGAAATAGTGCTGGCAGGTTTCATGATGGCCTGTCATGTCCATGAGGCCACCCATGACTTCTGGATTATGTTCTGGTGGGAGGGAAGATAGCTAGCACTCTCTTCCCTGGCCCAGCCATGAAGGGTAAGCTGGGGGGGAGTAATGGTGTGAGCAGAAATGCTCGGGCCAGAGGATGAGTCCCTCTGAGGGGGGGAGGGGCACAGCCACATGCCTGGCTCTGGGAGTATAAAAATATAAGAGAAAAAAAAAAAAGATGTCCAGCTGTGGGTGAAAGAACATGGACCTGAATCTGAGAAGACGACTATCATGTTGGCAGAAGATCTTCTGGCATCCCAACAGTCTAGTAAAAGACTGTAGAGAGGTACTGAGAGTCAGACTGGACCACCAGGATACCTGAAAATGTTCGTGTGGGCCCCCATAGCTGGGTATCTGTCCACCTCTTAAACTCTGAAATTCTTTGCATAATCATCTTTTTTTTTCTAGGTAATTGGGGTGTTTGGGGCACAGTAGGTGAATGTAAGTTGCAAACACAGAGTTAGTGTACCAGATTAAAGTGCAATATTGATATAAGTGTGTCACCCTGGGCCTTCCCCAATTGATTTTCTAGGTGGGCCCCTGTATCCAGTTTTCAGGTGGGCCCCCTGCACCCAGTCCAAACCAGGAGGTATTAGTTTTTTGAACTCCACCACGTCCAGTATGGTAGGACAAACTCCTTTTATACCTAATCAGGTCCCAGAAAAAGTCTCAGGGAAACCTGAAGGGAAACCAGGAAGAGAAAAGAGAATGTTTCCACCTGACATTATCTGCCACAATTGTCAAAGTGCGGGCCATATACTGTAACTCACTATTGCCAGAAAAATAAATTGCCCCCGACATCTGGTCTTAGCCAACTGGAGACAATATTTAAGTAATGCTGACATTGATAACAACCAAGTTATGGGGCTGATAGACTCTGACAGTAAACCAACATTGATCTGGTCAGATCTCCTGATAATATGCCAAATAGTAGAGGTGTCATTTGCATTCATGGGGACACACACCATTACCCTACCATTGTTGTGAATATGACTGCACATGGTAAGCCAGCTAGAGTAACTACATGACTTGTGCCTAGGCTCCTTGTATCTGTGGTTATTGAGCTGATTTCCCAGACTCTGGCACTTAAATGAAGAAGGATACAATGGTATCAGTAGTGACTACCAAGGCCTAGGCTAAGAAAGAAAAGACCATTAATGACACCATTCCTATTGAAAGAGATGTAAAAGAAGCTTCGGGAAAGGAGAAGCGAACCAGAAAAGAGAAGAAAAGGCTAAAGAAGTAATGGAAACAAAGAACATAATGTACTGTCTGAGAATCTCTTAGGTAAAGTGTTTGAAGAGTGTGATATTGGGATTGAGCAAAAGAATGATAAAACAATAACCCATTTTAATGAGAAAAAGCATGTGTAAAGGGATACCAGAGTATAAGGAGAAAAATTATATTTTATACTGGATCTATGTTAATCCAAACAAAGGAGAAATAGTAGAGCATTTGGTAGTCACTGAAACGTTTCATCCCCAGTTGTTATATTTAGTGCATGATTTACCTATAGCAGGTTATGTTGGGAGGAACCATATCTTGATTTGCTTATTGCAAAGGTTCTTTTGGTCCAATATGCATGGCCAGACAGCTGATTATTGTCGAGCCTGTGCAGAATGTCAGAAAGTTGCACAGATAGGGAGGAAGGATATGCTGCCCCGATGCCCTTATTTTTGGTGGCCACACCCTTTGAGAGAATAGGTATGGACATAGTAGGCCCGTTAGAGAAACGATCTCATGGGAACTGCTTCCTACTGGTTGTGTGTGACTATGCCACCAAATACCCAAAGGCAATACTTTTAGGGTCAATCATTACCACAAAGATTGCCAAGGAGATGGTAAAACCATTTAGCAAACTAGGCATACCAAAAATGATCCTGACTGACCAGGGAAGCAATTTTATTGATTCATTGTTAAAAGAGTTGTACCACCTATTGGGTGTAGTAGCAGTCCAGATGTCTCCCTACCATCCCTAAACTGATGGGCTAGTGGAAAGGTTTAAACAAACCCTAAAACGAATGCTGAGGAAATGCTTCCATGATGAAGGGAAGGACTGGGATAGGTACTTACCTTTCCTGTTGTTTGAGTACCGGGACATGCTCCAAGCTTTCACTGGTTACTCCCCCTTTTCACTGTTATTTGGAAGAAACCCTCGGGGCCCCTCAGATGTAGTCAAAGAATATTGGGAGGAGGGGAAAAGGAACCGAACAAACAAGGTGTAGCAGAGTATATGGTACAACATTTGTAAATGACTGATTAAATCTAGGGAAAAGGTACCTGACAACAGTGTGCAGGCCCAGAGAAAGGGAATGTATCTTTATGATCAGGGAGTGATGCATAAAGAATTTAAAGAAGTCAACAAAGTCTTGTTATTAGTAACATTCTCTGAGAATAAGTTATTTATGAAATCACAGGGGTGTTACCAAGTTCTTAGCCAGACCAGACCAGTGGCGTACAAAACCGAAATTCGAGAGTGACACCAGAGTAAAAAGATGCATCATAAAACTCTTTTAAAACAAGTTCTGGCTAGAGCCGATAGGGCTGTCTTAGAGATCACTTTTCAGGCTGGAGTTGCATAAAGACTGTCACATTCTTCATGAGGTGGAGTCCCCAAAAGGGTTTGTTGAATGTTTTTTTGTCAAAATTTAAAAAAATGTCTGAGTTACGCATAAAAGTTGAAACCTCCATTGAAATACATTGAACTGCATTAACCTTAGTTTCTCATAGTGCAGGTGTCAGTTCCAGCAGTAAGACATGTTTCCGATTGTAGAGTGGATCTTAAACCTGGGACCTGTTCAGGTGAGTGAGGGTGTGTGGGTTTGTACTCTGGGGTGTTAGGTGATGGGTGCTAAGTGGGAGGTTGGGGTGGAGGGGCACATCAGCGAAGGACTGTTTCTTTTTTTGCAGGTGAAGAAAAAAACATCAAGGGACTTTTTCTTATTATAGGGATAGACAGTCTTGGGTGGTGCCACTAGTCACCAGGGACAGAAACAACAGCATGGGGATGGCGATCGAAGGTGTGGGAGTAGAAATACTCATGACCCAAATTACATCATCAGAACCAAGAAAAGGAGCACTGATTACCAACACACAGGGAGGGCTCACTGGTAAATTGGAACATTTTTTAATAAAAACATATCCGTGTATTAGTAATACATTACTTAAACCTTACTCAAAATTAAAACAAAACAGACTGCATGTCTATACTGACATTAACCTTTAAGTGGTCCCTGACACCATTGGGAAACCTTTGAAAAAATGTATGCTTTAAGTGCAATAAAATGTATTTTATGGTTCATATACATTCTGTAATTCTTCACCCATTTTTTTTATTTCTAAGGACTGTTACAAGAAAACAAGATATCGATCCCCTCGACTATCAACTCTGGCTGCATGTCCACACCTGACATTATAATCCCCTTTTTATGACATCATAGCTATCTACACAGCAGCAGATTATGATACTACAAACAGAAATGTGATGTCAATGGGCAGACAGCCAGAGAGAATAGGGCAAGGATCCAGTTTTCATGCAAATGCCTTCAGTAATAAAGAAGTATTAATCATAATTATGGAAAAAATGAAATATACTGTTAGTTGATTTGTGTCAAAATATTGCATTCTTTCAAAGTTGTTTCAATGGCATTAGAAGCTCTTTCAGTGCAATATGCCTGCTGCTTCCCATTATAGAACACACTGTAAAGTTTCCCCTCATCCACTTCTTTATCCAGTCCCTTTAAAATGGTAATGAGTGAAATCCTATCCCTTCTTAGCCTCCTTTACCTGGCACAGCATCATAGACTGTCTCCAGATTCCCATGTGGGGTATTCACTGTGCCCTGGTGTAGATCCAGCTGGTTGGCTGCAGGCAGGTCAGGGAGAGCTAGTTACTTGTAGTGATGAGAATGACAAGTTCTTCCTTCCTGTCTGTGCTGCAGCTTTCTGAGTTGTGGACTATCTCTGCTCAGCTCTGTCTGTCCATGGGGTTTATATACCTGCCTGGTCCAGCAGCCTTGCCCTCTACTCCTCCTTGCAGATCTGGAATCAGTTATCCATCCATCAATGATCAATGGACAAGGAGGGCCCTGTCTCCACCTTTCCCAGTGTGTGTCACAGATATCCTGGCTGAAGTGGCTATCTGAGTTATGGGTAGGGAGCAAGAAGGGATCTAAAATAACAGTGCACTAAAATGTGGATGTTGGGGGGACCAACAAAGGGAAAGGAAGGGTAACAAATTGGTCAGAATGCACTTCTGACTCTGTGAAAGGAACTGGAACAGTGAAATGCAGTAAACTTTCTACCTGGTCACTATTTCAAACAGAACCATTTCTTATGTGTGAAACTTGCTGAAAGGTCATGAAACATTGCTCTGAGAGGGGTTCAATTTGTTCGATTCAGAACAATTTCCAGTTGTATCGATAATAAATTGTAAACACACACACAGTCCCAGTTACCTACACTTCATTCAGGATCTCAGATAATGAGCTTCAAGGGGATTATCCTATTTTGAAAGCTTTAAATTATTTCCAAAAATGCAGCCCTCTCCTTGCTGGGAGTGAGAGAGAGGTAATGAATTGGTAATTCTGGATATTGTATCGCATTGTGTTCTACCTTTGTAACTGCCCACATTAATTTGTGTGGTTGTTGCATCACTGGCTACCCCCCCAGCAGAAGTCAATACAACCAATAATTGTACAAATACTGCAGAACAAGATAGCAATTCCTGTTTTTTGAGACTTCAAGCAGTGGGTCCACAAACCTGGTACTGAGACTCTCCAGCGGTAGCGAGAAATAAGGGCACTATCCACTAGCGAAATAGTCCAATAGTTGTATGTTTATTGCCAAAATCAAAACAAAATGTAAGCAAATATAAACAAATGTTACCATGTAGGTTACCCCTCTCCTCAAAAGGAGGAGCAGCACGAGGCAGGTCTATAACATCATTCATTGTATCCGTTTCCATTTTGCTTTGATTTTGGCAATAAACATACAACAATTGGACTATTTCTCTGGTGGATGGTGCCCTTATTTCTCACTACTGTTGGATTGTCTTTATGAGAGGCACAACAGTGCATGGAGCTGTCTTCATGTTTTCCTACTGTGACCCTCCAGCCCAGTTCCCTCTCATGTACTAACACAATGTCATCAGATTATTTACTACAAGCTGGCCCAGTGGCGCTGAGGGCTGAGGCACTGGCTGCCACAACTCACTCCACGCCAGTGGCCAGTGTTCAGGAATGAGCACAGGTCACCGGGTGTCGGCTGAGGAGGAGAAGGATCAAGCGTCTGAAGGCCTGCTCTCCTTCTCCGGGAAGGGGGGTCCATGGCAGTTGGTGCATGGTTGCCTCCTGGTGGAGGCTGAGAGACTGCACGCTCATTGCAATCAGTGGTGGAGCTGAGGGCAGACGTCTGAAAGGGAGCATGTGTGGACGCTTGCGCACCCCCCTCCAGTGACATCATTGCTTGTCCTTGGTTCTGAGGGGGTGAAAAACAGGCACCCAGTTGAGCGGCTTAATAGTTGTGCATGAGCTTTGCCTGGTGGCAGGGCACCCAGGCTGGATCCATGTTCTGTGGGGAGTCTGGGGGGCTCCCTGCTGCCCTGCTGTGGAGGGTACAACAGCAGGGGCATATGGGTGCCTGGGACCAACTGGGTAGAGGCAGACAGTGGCCAGAATCCCCGATCAGATGTGGGAACAAGGGAAGCAGACTGAAGGCGGCCAGGAAAAAAGGAGAAAAAGTAGTAGTGAAAAAAAAAACACATAATTTACTCCAAAACCTGAACAATTAAAAACAAACACATTGTTTCCAGTTTTAAATAGTTGTCCTACAGCTCTTCTTTGGACAGGTGTTGTCAACCCCAGACTGTTTTATTCTTTTTTATAAAATGAGACACAAAATATTGACATTAAGTTAACTTTCTATTATTCCCAACTGTGTAAATGCCAAAAAAATAGGCTCTATAGAATGGGGTCAGAGTCAATGTTTCAATTCTTGCACACACTGCAGAAACAGCAGACTCCAAGGGGATTGAAAAATTGAAAGGATTAGGACAGGTGTCCAACAGCTAGGTATGATACATACTTCCCCCTTTTCTCTTTGATTTTTCTGACCATTTCTCTCATTGAGCCAATAGCTTTTCTGTTTCCCTTAGTTCTTTTTGTTTCTCTCTAGCTCTTTATAAAATATTTATGTTGTGCGTGGTGGGTGACAGGAGGAAAAGTAGTGCCCATGGTTGTCAACAGTGTAAGGAATGAAAAACAAGGGGATCATAATCTAAAGCTGAAATGATATTGGAAGGCATAATGTTTTGTAACTTATTAAGTCAGCATAAACATCCATGGAGAGACTGTGGAGTCTTCTGCACATGACATAACTTAAAATATGGAGGGCATGCAGACACAGTTCATGGGAAGGGGAGAGAGAGAGAGAGAGAGAGAGAGGGAGGGAGAGAGAGAGAGAGAGGGAGGGAGCGATAGCTTTCTTGTCCATTCCATGTACAGAAAATTGTGTTTTGGGACTACTGCAATGTGCAAAAATACAGACCATGGAGTCATTCAGGTTCTGCAGAGGAGACTGTTGTGGATCTCCAACATGTTGTTCAGTCAGAAGGACTTTTTGTTTTCATAGTAAGAGGTCTGCAGAGCTATACCCACTACAACTCTGAACAGTGACACAAGAAAGAAAACTCATCTGCTCTGAGCATAATAGCCATTACAGAGAGGGAAGACTTGGAGACTGACTTGGCCTATAAAAGGTTAGATAAACCAGGTGGGTTGGATGAAATGATGATTAAACCTACATTGCAAAGTGCACAACAGAATGAGGTCCGTCAGTTGTTACCGACATTTCACACCATTTTTACTAGCATTCCAGGAAAAGCAGGAGTTGAACATCAGATAGTTGTTACCCAAGCACAACCTATAAGGCAGAAACCTTATAGACATTCTCAGAGGGTGAGAATTAAGGTTATTGCTGAAACAAAAAAAATAAAACAGTTAGTCATTAAAGGGCCCTCTACTAGTGCCTGGGCCTCACCTGTTGAAGTGGTTGATAAGAAAGAGGGTGGAATCAGACTATGCTTGGATTTCCGAAAGCTAAACTCTGTATCTCACTTTAATGGTTACCCCATACCATGGGAAATAGACATAATAGACTGAACAGGAAATGGCAAGTACAGTATATTACCACATTGGATTTGACAAAAGGATACAGGCAAATCTTTGGAAAACAAATCTAGGGATAAGACAGCCTTTATTTTATATATATATATATATATATATATATATATATATTTATTTATTTATTCTAGGATTAGAAATTACCTTTGAGCCCATGGCTCTTTTACAAAGGTTCCACATCATAACAATGGTTTAACATCATAGGCACTATTATAGGTCACAAGGTTACAATCATAGGTTACAAGGTTTACACATGTTGCAAAAAGAAGACAAGTGATGAAGAGGGGGATAGGGAGGAGGAAGGAAGAGGGCAATAGTAGGGTGAGAGAGGAGCAGGGTGGGGAGAAGGGTTGGTGGGTGAGATAGCATAGGGGTCAGAAAGAGTGCGAGGCAGCCAGGAGGCATTGTCAGTGGCAAGTGCAGGGCAGAAAGAGGGCAAGTGCGGTGGGCATTGGGCCCGGCAGCAGTGAGCACTGGAGGCTCAGGAGAAAAAGTAATTAGCCAAGGAAATCACAGATGCTGGAGGCAACAAGGGTGTTTCGGAGTCTGGATTTGAAGGCACCAAGACCAGTGGTGGTGATAGTGTCATAGGCTAGACCATTAAACCAGGTGGGGGCCCTGTATGCAAATGATCATTGGCTTTGGTTTGTTCGGCAGCGAGGGATCTGATCCATAAACCTTTATTACCCTACAAATTCTTTTCCAACTTGTAACTATGCCCTTTGGCCTACATGGTGCCCATGTTACTTTCCAGCAGTTTATGGATCAGATTTTAACACCACACGCAGAGTATTAAGACTACCTATACAATGTGGTAGTGTATTGCCCAGACTGGAAGACACACTTTACACATTTTGCTGCTGTTATACAGGCTGTGTCCTATTCCCCAAACTGAAAAACATGTTAAATCATTTCAAGGCTTGGAAGGTTATTATTAAAGGTTCATTCTTAATTTTGCTACAGTAGCTACCTCACTAACAGATTTGACTATGAAATGGTGTTCTAACAAAGTCAAATGGAGCATAGCCTGTGAAGAAACCTTCAGGTCAATTAAGACTGCTCTTTGTTCTGCTTCTGTTTTAAAATGCCCAGATTTTACAGTTCCATTTGGGGTACAGACAGAGGTATCTGAGACTGGTATTGGGGTTGTGCTTAGACACTACAGGATGAAGAACATCCAGTTATCTATATAAGCAGGAAGCTGCATGAAAGAGAGCAGAATTACTTTTCTATAGAGAAAGAATATTTAGCAGTGAGATGGGCAACTGAAGACCTATACTTTTATTTGTGGGGTGCTGAATTCAAACTGGTGACATATCATAACTCCCTTTGTTGGTTTCAACAAATGAAGGCTAAGAATCAAAGAATTATGAGATGTTGTCTGGCTTTACATCCTTATTGATTTACTGTACAGCACAGACCTGGTGCTCAACACAAAAATGCATACTTTTTGTTGTGGCATTGAGCAGGTTTCAGACATGTATAGGAAAATGTAAAATGTATCTTAAGATATTAGATACTCTATACCCCAGGGTACATGAATATGAATGTATACATAGAATATTGATACAGTATTATTCTATTGTATGATTATTAAGGAACCCTGGGGTGACCTTACAGGAATATGTGTGCTGCATACATGCAGAATGCATGCCACATGCTTAATTGTGTATTGTTTGCATGCAGTTCACATACAAACAGTGAACCTGTACGAACAAAATCTAAAAGGCACATTAGGTTCACATGCTGCAAGCTTAACATGTGCAGCAGGTCTGCTGGTACAAACATCTAAAAATCACATCAGGTTCGAGTGTTGCATGCTTGACATGAGTGCAGCAGTTAAGCTGTTGTGACCATCATTTAAAAATCACATGAGGTTCACATGCTGCATGGCTTCCATGTGTAGAGTAACTAAGCTGGTGCAAATGTCATCTAAAAAAATATCCATTTCTATTCCTCATAATACTGCTAGCAATTAGTGCCATTAAAATACCTTTTTTATTGCTTTCTCATTACAATTAGGTAAGCTCATTAATTCTGATCCTTTTGCAAGTTGTGTAATGGCTTTTGATTGTTGTCATTAAATTGCCATTAATTTGTAAAATATTGTTTGCTTAGTGCATTAAATGCCTAGGATATAATCAGCCAACATCCCCCATTCCAAATGAGCAAAAAGGGGCCTCTGTGTTGTGAAGCTTGACCTTTTTGCTTTGGGCCATACAAATCCCCTTATGCATATTTAGTTCTACACATGTTTCTCCATGACTGTTATGGCTCACTTGCTTTCCCTTTGTCATTCTGTCTGGAGCACACACACTATGACCATGATAAGCATTCTTTGTGCTGAGCAGGGTCTTGGAAGCATGCACAATACCTCACATTTTGTCACTGAAATGAGGGGCATTGGCACTCAAAATGAGGGGCAATGAGGGACACTAACTTTGACAATGATCAGGACACATCCTGAAACATGGAGATACAGTACCTCAGAACACAGTGGAATTTATTATATTTACTTGTACTGATGTTAGCCACTGAGAATTAATTTCTACCGTAAAGCAGGGGTGCCATTTCGGTAGGGAAGAGGGGGCATCCCCCCCACATTTGTGCCTAGGTTGTTCATATGGTGTGGCAATAATGGCATTAAATTTGGATTTAATCTTTTGCACAATAAGTGCCCCCTTGGTCTATGTTGTGCTCACAGTGCAGGTGCACTCCTGACTCAACTGTGTCTGTATTGTGTTGTCCACCCTCTCCACCTATTAGCAGCAGTGCTATCACATGTGATGTGAGGAGCTCCGGCCAAGCAAGAGCACATGAGTCATGTGAATGGGACACTGTCTTTCCTGCCACAGAATAAACAAGCTGCACACTACAGCTTGGAGGAGTCAGTGAGCACTGAACTCTCAACAACAGTGTTGTGGCAGCATATTTTTGTTGGTCTACTCTTAGTGTGTCTCCATCTCCCTTGGTGGCTGAAGGGGCTGGGGGTAAGCTAGAAGCCAACTTGAGACTAGGCTACCTACTTACTCTACTAGGCTCGCCTCACAAAAAAAAAAAAAAAAAAACAATGCAGGCCCCCCAACAGTAACAAACTAGAACTCATAGTAGCAGTGACAACCATGTGGGTGGCCTTCATTGGACTTGATCAGTGCAATGTGGCAGCAGCCATGAAGAAGCAAGCAACACAGGTTGGGTGGGTTTCAGCTGGTAAGGTGACGGTTGCAGACCACGATGGGGACCTGGGATGGTTGGTTTTAGCATCCAGCTCCTGGCAGAAGGATGGAAGAGGAGCAGACTGAAAACTGTGCTTGTGGCACACTGGGCCAAGCCAAGGTTGCGTCCAGATGGTTGGGTAAGTAAAAGCAAATAACTTTTTTTTACAGGGGGATTGGTGACGAGGAAGGGATTAAATATTGATGTGTTTTTCACATTTCTGCACCATTGGATGGCTTCACAACCCATATGGGATGGGTACTGAAACTGGGACAAAGTTTTATTTGGGGTGGGGGTCAGAACTTCAGCCAGGAAAAACATTGGTTAGTAACTGGGTGGGTTTAAGCCCAAATTTAATGCATTGATCCAAGGTATAGACAGATGAATCTTATACATTTGAATTGTTCCTGATTTGCATATCACTTTTCAGTCACAACAAATAAGTTTTACCTTTTAGAGGCATTCCAGACATTCCAGAGCTTGCCGCCTAGGGGCTAACTAGCACCTGGCCTCCACTGGTTGTTGGTTCACCTCCTGCTGAAATCTGAAATGGCACCACCACCATAAATTCTAAATTTACAGGACATCCTCTGTGTGAGCAGCATGTTTTCCATGAGGGATGGAAGAGGGGCAGAACAGTTTTCAGGGGTAAAATGAGGACTGTCCCTTGCATTCAGGGACAGTTGAGCAGTATAGTATGCATAGACTATTGGAGCCCCACTATAGTCAGGCTTAACCAACCCCCAGTGAAGCTGACCTCCACATCCCCATGCTCAGGCACATTATGACATAGGGCAAGGAAGAGTGCAGGGTTGTGCCCCATTGAAATGAATGAGGGTATTTTTTTATTACTATTTTATACATTATTGATGGAGAGATGGAGATTGATGAAGGCCAGCACTTGATTAACAAGGGGCATTATTCTCCAACTTGCCATCTTAATGCATAAAATAGTAATAAAAAATAACCCCATTCATTTCTCAGTACTCTTATATATGGACATCATCTCTTAAAGACTCCTACCTCTGGCTCCCTAGCACTCGGGTAAAAGACTCTCAACTTATATATATACTTGGTGGATTGTCTGTATCAACATGGCCACACCCACTACCGTGTGTGTGTGCGTGGGGAGGGGGAGAGACTGGCCGTATGGGTGGGTGTTGATTTATCACTATTTTTGTGTTTGCCCCTGAAAGTCTGTTTGCGTGGAAGCATTCAAAACTATGGACAGAAAATAGTAGGAGTACTGGCCAGACAGAAGTAATTAAGAATTTTTTTGGAGTAAGTGTATGTATTCAATCAATCAATCAGTCAATCAATTTATCATTCAGTCAATCTTTATTTTACCAGGCAAAACATCATTTAGAAGAACTCATTTACAAGATGGACCTGGACATATAATAAACATTGAAGACAGTGCAAGACAGCGTAACAGTACAATGATAATAGTGCAAAAAAGTATAACAGCCAATTTATCATTACACACAGTTGGAGCATAAACATCATATAACATTATTTGCATATATTGAGAATAAACATACTACACAATATCCAAGTTGTAACGGGTCTAAAGGGATCAGTAGGGAGAAGAGGGGGAGGGCAGAAAACTGGCATGAGGACAAATATACAGGTTGCATTATTTGGGGGAGATGATATAAAAGTCATTTCATACAGTTACAGAATTCAGGGAATGCTTGGGAGAAAAAGGTTTTAAATGTGGATAATTTCACTGGCGAGGCTAATTTGAGAATTTTTTGCCATTTGTTCCATAGAACAGGGAGGGAATGGCATGTGGACACTGCCCCAAAGCGAGTTCTCACACTGGGGATAGCCAGAGATAAATAAGAAAGGCTTCTTAGTGTATAGCTACCAGGGGGATAGATAGGTAAACAGTCAGAGATATATTGTGGGAGCTTCTTTATGAAGGCTATGTAAGTCCAAAGGATTGCATTTCTCTGCCATCTGTAGCTGAGTGACTTCCAGCCTACCAGTCCATACAATGAGCAGTGATGCGTTGAGTATGGTGCTCTTGTAATGAATCTTATAGCCCGGTGGTATAAGGTGTCAAGTCTGGACAGTGCTGCACTGGTACCTTGGCCATATAGAATATCTGCATAATCCAGTAGAAGGGGGAATGTGGTTTGAACATGTTTGGTTTTAGCTTCAACTGTGAGGAGGTGCTTAATTCTAAAGAATAGGCCAAGCCTTTGTTTAAGTTTTTTTATGAGTTCCTCAATATGCTCAGAGAAGGACAGTTTATTGTCGACCCATACACCAACGTATTTAAATTTTGTGACAAATTAAAGGGGATCACGAAGGAGAGTGGTAATCAGAGGCATGTCAGCCACATTAAGAATATAAGATGACTTCAAGGATGGAGAGAATATCATTGCCTTTGTTTTTCTTTTGTGTTTAGAAGCAGTTTTAATTGAAGCAGGTTTTTCTGGAGGTGGCTGAATTTAAGTTGCAGGTCACGACATGTAGTTTCTGGAGATGGCCTAGTCATCAGCAAACAGGTGTAAATTAGCAGACTTTATTCCTGAACGAATATTGCTAATATACATAGCAAACAGAAGTGGGCTCAAAATAGAACCCTGTGGCACTTAGCTGGCCTGCTGGCACAGTGGTAGGATTTCAGCTTGCAAGGAATGAACTTGGGTCATTGGAGGGCCAGCCGGGGGGAGAAGGATTGAGCATCCAATGACTGCTCTCGTTCTCTAGGGGGGAGGGGGTATAGTGCTCAGTGCAACGTGGACACCTAGCAGCGGTTGGGTGTACCATGTGAGCAGACATCACAAGTAGGTTCAGGGGCGGGGCGGATGCTGGCCATCATTGCACATCTTCACCCCTACATAATCAGGGAGGAAAAATAACACTGCCAGACTCCCTATATGAAGCCACCCTCAGCTTCAATTAGCCTATAGGACAGCCCCTTTGACCTATCCCGTCATTGTGGCACACTTGAGGAAGGGGTGTGGCAGCCTGCCCTGGGGAGCAAGCCGGGGGTATTGAAGGGGCATGTCTGATGTGGAGGTGGGAGCGAGGGTCCATGAGCGGCAGAGGTTCCCAGCAGCTGGTGGCAAAAAAGCATGCTAAATTTAAAAAAAAAAGGACCCTGTGGTACGCCTCTCTGTTTTATAGGGAAGAGATCTCCTTCAGCTTTTACCTTCTGAGAGCATCCTATCAGATAGCTATCGAATCATTTGATGGCTGAACTACCCAGTCCAAAGTTATGCAGTATGCCCAGGAGCAAGGAATGGTCCACCGTATTGAATGCCTTGCTTAGATCCAGGAACAAGGCAACTACATATTGCTTTTTATCCAAGGCATTTAGCCAGTCATTAGAGATATTGGCAAGGGCAGAGATCATGCTGTGACAAGGCCTGAAACCAGATTGCACTGGGTTAAGCAAGTTATAGGAGTCGAGGTGGTTCCTGGTTTGTTGACTGACTAATTTTTCTAGCAGCTTGAAGAGTGTTGACAGCAAATAGATAGGCCTATAGTTGTTAAGATCACTAGGATCACCCGATTTGAATAATAGAATGACATGGGCAGTTTTCCAAACTGAAGGTAGGGTACCCTGAGTGAGAGACAGATTAAACAGGTGGATAATGGGAACAGTCAAGGTGTGATAGGCCATTTTTAGGAAAAATGGTTCAAGGAGATCAGCACTAGCACTTTTCCTTCTGTCAAGCTGAAGGAACAAGTCCTTAACTTACTTTAGTGTAACTGGGCTGAAGAAGAAGGCTATATGTCCCTCAACAAAGGTAGGGGTGGTCAGGTCTGAATCCTTACCAAAGAATTGGTCTCTAAGATTATTGGCTGGGGAAGAGTTGAATGCCAGCCCTGCCACAGTGAAATGATTATTAAAGAGATTTAGAATCTCAGGTTTGTCTGAGACAGTAGAACTTCCAGACGTGATTTTTGTGGGGAGGGAGTTTGCCAATCTATGACCATTTACCTCTCTTAGGATTTTCCAGGAAAGTGAAGAACATTTGGTTTAAGCATCCAGTTTGTCATTGAAGTAACTAGCTTTTGCGGCCCTTGTCAGCTTTGTGCAGAGATTTCTCGCCACTCTGAAAGCTGTCCAATCAGAGGTACTTTTAGTCATTCATGCTTTTTTCCATTGGGTATCCCTGTCTAGAAGTTCAGATTTGAGGATGTGAGAGAACCAACAGCACAAGTTTTTTTTTTTATTATGAATTTTCACAGGGGGTGCATGCTGATTAATTGTATCTAATAGAATGTTCTGGAACAGATTGTAGGCTTTGCTGATGGTAGGGGCAAGGTAAAAGTTTTGCCAACAGGTGTGTTCCAGCTCAGTAAGGAAAACAGGAGGGTAGTATTGGGGGTGGGAAGAACCACATGTGTTTCTATTGGTATGTGTGCTACAGTTCAGCTATGTAGCTGAGATGAGGGGGGACAAGAAAACTAAAAAGATTATCAGTGGCTATAAGCATGCTGCATGCGCACAGATGTATGCAGGTTTGCACTGAAGTACAAGTGAGCCATATGTATGCAGGCAGTATGGCTTATTGGTTAAAGGCACTGAACTGCAAACCAAGAGATCTGAAGACTTGGGTTTGAATCTCATCAACCCTCACTTGTATACTGTGTGATTCTGAGCAAGTCACTTAACTTTTATGTGTGCTGTTAACAGTGACCACTTGCTTTTTGCACGCATTCCATGTACATGCAGTCTGTTCCAATTTAACATAAAAAGCATGCTTTCCACATTTGCTTGCTGCATGCATATTGCATGCATGTAATTAGTTCCAATTAAAAATTAAAATCATGCATATCACATGGGTAGTTGTATGTCTGCAGCATGAAAACATGTCATATAACTGCACAAAAAAGGGTGCTTGTGGCAACAGTGCTATCTGTGGTGATGAAACCAAACTCAAACTAAAAGCAACTGCAAACTCGTGGCCACTTACAATAAAGGAAAAAATCCTCTCCCAATCATCGGAAATGTTAAAAACAATAACTTTTATTTGTAAAAATAGGTGGTAGCACCCCCAAAGCATCTGCGTCAATGTTTTCAAAAAAGAGTTTGGAAACTTGAAACGTTGATGCAGATGCTTTGGGGGTGCTACCACCTAGTTTTACAAATAAAAGTTATTGTTTTTAATGTCCCTGATAACTGGGAGAGGATTTTTTCCTTTATTGTGAGTGGCCATCAAGTTTGCATTTGCATTTCATATAATTATTTCTGTAAGGGTTGAGCTTCTGTAGAGGGTGGTTGGAAGCTTCCATTGCTCCATTATGCCTAAGTGTATAAAAAGCAGTTAACTAAATTCACTGACTTCCTCCTGAACGGGGGGGGGGGGGGTCTTGTAGGGCTGGCCATCCTACCTTGGCATTAGAGGGTATCTAGTCTAATTTCTTTTCTAAAGCCTGTTGAAACAGCATTTTAACTATTCTATACTCTACCATCCTCTCTCCGTTCTGTCAGAAGGCCATCTAAAGGTCCCCCCTTTTTCTTCCTTACTCTGTTTCCTTTTCATGTCCCTCTAAAATGCATCCTGCATGGCTCAAAGTGACCAAACAATGTAATAGGTAGCTAGCACAGTTTCATTTGCTAATATAAAAACAGATACCTGTTGTTAAATATTTGCACATTTAAAACAGGAGCCATTTTTTGCTGCACTGTTGTTATGCAGCACAGGTAGTATAAAAAAAGTTTTATTGCCTGAGTATTTTGAAAATGCTATATGCTATGTAGTGGTTTAGTGTCTGTGAAAGTCAGATTAAGTATAAATGAAAAGGTTTCTCTCGCTATGGAAAAGGCTGGAGAATGTATTCATTTTATTTTAAATTCATTATGGTATCTGAGGTAAACTGCCTTGTTTTTCCAGTCAGCCCACTGTCAGTTGTAAACAGCCTTGTTTTTCCTGACTAAAACACTCCCTCTTGACTGTGTGCACTGCCGTTAAGAAGCTGGGTGCAGAGATGGAGGTTGCTAGCCCCAAAGCCACAAATGGATCCAGTAGTTGCCTTGCACTTGCTTAGTGCAATAATGAGAAATTGCCAGTTCAATACAATCCAAAATATTTATTGGTAGAAATAATACAAACAGTTCCTTCTCAGTTGTGGAGTTGACACCTCCTCTAGCTAAGTGCACTCCCCAGTGCTTTGACCAGGGGTGTGATCTTCCTCAGACCACCGCCAGAGGAAGACCACACCCCTGGTCGAAACTAATCAAGTGCAGAGCAACTACTGGATCCATTTTTTTTTTCCTGACAGCCCGGTGCCAGTTGTAAACAGTTTTAGTTTTGCAGACTTCCCAGAGCCAGTTGCAATCAGCTTTAGAACAGTTGCAGGTAGAGCTTGGGATTTGCCATCTGCCTGAAGCACGAGAAAGGGAGGGATATGCATTCTTCATGTCCTCAAAGCAATCTAATACACAGATGAAAAAAGGTTCCCAGCAATGTGATGTGATGTTATGTGATCCTGGTTATTGAATCCTGACAAACGCTATGTAAAGATTTATTTCCCTTTATTTATTTTTTTTCCTTGTTCTTTTTCTTTTTTCATTTTTGGAATCTTGTTGAAATAAAATTGTGCAGCAAGTGTGTTGTAATTTATGCAAACTGAAACAGTCTATATTTTATGCCCACATCCTGGGATAGTTTTCCCAGTCCTGTATTACAATGCATGGTGTCACCATTAGAGTTGCATCCTTCTTCTGACCAGGAGGAGGTGTCTTCAGGTGCTTTTCCAGGTGATACCAATGCTGCTACGCTGTGGGTAAGAAACAGTAGTAAATCTGTAAATCAGTCAGTAAGGAAAAATGCATAAGTGATATGGAAATGGACACCAGAATTTAGTTTGCTATGTTTGTTGATGGCTCTTAAGTAGGATGGGTAGTTACATCTCAGGATGAGGGCAATGAAATGTAGAGTGCCCTTGCCTTAGAAGGGCTGTAAAATGATGCATGAATTTTAGCACTGGAAAAGATAAAGAGGTACATCTAGATAAGAAGTATATAAAGGAAGAATACTACCTACATGTAACTCCTGTAACCTTCTCCTGTTGTTAGCATTCTGGGTGCTTCAGGGTATCCTTGGTAAAGCCTGTGGGTTTTGCTAGCTGTTATGAGTCAAGGCACCAGTGGTGTGTTAGAAATTTCTGTAGCACCATAAGCCACCTCAGAATGTTACAGTGTGAACATTCTGAGAGGCTATGCTGTGAGCTGGCAGTTCATTTTGAACTTTTTGAGAGTTCCAGTCAGAGTGCTGAGGGAATGGAACATTATCCCAATTTACTACTGAGAAGAAAATACCCCAAAAGTTTCAATGAAATTGCAGAGTCCATCCTAAACCAAACCACTCCTTCAGGAGTGCAGCAACAATCAGCATCTTGCATTTGATGTTTGAATAATTCAGACATTTAACTGTGGGATAATTTCAGATGCTTTGCAGTGTTGTTTGAAGCAATGCCTTCTGTGAGACAAATGTGACTGAAATGTGTGGGAAATTATCTTAAATTATTCAGAACTGTACTAATTGTGAGAACCCTCTCTAGATCCTCAACATCGTTTCCCCACCACAAGCCCTGAGAAATGTTGCCTGCAGGTTCATGGGAAGAGGGAAGTAGTGTCCTAAGGGTAGTCAACAACTGAAGGGGTAGTCAAGGAGAAATTCTATAGGAGGCCATTGAGTTACTTAGACTGGAGGTCACACGTGTGCCCAACTTCACTGACAGCGTTATTTCATTTTCTCAGGGAGGTCCATGAATGTTTGCCCTACTGTGAGCTAGGACCAAGAGGAAGGGTGCAATGGACCCTACATAGAGTATAATCAAATTGTTTCCCTGCTAGCACCAGAAGAGATGATGTATGGTTAAAGCTACTTAACCACCAAATGCCCTAGTGGGATACTGTGAAGAACAATGTAGTTCTGAATGCTAGCCAGAGAAATTGGTCTCCTCATGGGTGACCCCCCCAAAACAGAAATGTTCCAGCCAGTAAGCTGTGACACAGAAGTCCAAGTATTGACTTTCCCAAGGGTTTTCACCTGTTGACTTATGTTCCCTAAAAAAAGGAACTCCACCAACCTCCCTGCCAGAGGTGGAGTACATGATAGCTAAAGAAGCAGAAGGATCCTTGCAAATAAGTACATATAGGTTTATAACAAAGGATAAGGAATTGAGTAATACATTAAACTAGATGTGGTGCTGTGATGAAAGGAAGATGTCTGTTGAATTTGTGATTAAATAAATGTGACTACTGCTTGATACCACCATTGAGATGGACATTCCAATTTCTCATTGTTTAGTATGACAAAAAGTGCCCATCTGGTCCTCCAGCTTTGCTCCCAAAACCATTAAAGACATCTTTGAAATCCTGGACCAACCCTCAAAACAACGTGGATGTCTTGCAAATCTGCCCTGCTACATGGGGCAGGTTAACTTACATAAACAACACAGATTACAGACATTCAGCTGAAAAAGGGCCGATGGTATTGATCCACTAAAACATTCAACTGTGATAACAGTGTGGGTTAGCAGCTAGCAAAACAAATTCAATCATGGTGTTGATCAAGAGAAAATTCATAAGCAGATCAAAAATATAATGTAATGCTCCTATACAAATCCTCAGTTAGATTCCATCTGAAGTATAGTGTACATTTGTAGATAGATATATAGATAGATAGATAGACAGACAGACAGCAAAATAGATATATACTTTATTTATATAGTGCCCCTTCCTGAAGGCTCAGAGCACTTAGCAAGCATTTTAAAACATAAGACAATACAAAATTCCAATAACACAAATGCAGAATTTAAATATAAAGCAGTCCCTCTATCTAGCTATAACTTAAAACAACTATCAGTACAATACATGACCTTCTGTTTAAAGTACATTATTTTGATGTCTTTCCCAGCACATGAGGAAGGACATCAACAGGACTGAGAAGGTGCAGTGGTGAGTGACCAATATTACTGAAGTTTAAAAAAAATGCTCTATGAATATACAGACATACAAAAGGCCAGTAGAAAAATGCCCTGGGATCTGTCAAGTCTGCTCAAAGTGGAGCTCATGCACATATGCAGTACTACATATTGATCCACTCCCTCTCTGTCACCCTATCTTTCCCCTTGTATCTACCATACCCTTATTTAAATCCCCAACTATACTGTGATTTACTACCCATCTAGCAGAGCATTCTATCCTACCAACATCCTTCCAGTGAAGAAGTGACTTATGGCCTACTTCCTGTACCATACCCCCTGCTAATTTATAGTTGCACCCTCTGGTGTTTTTTAAGGTTTTGTTTTGTTTTTCTGTGTGTCACATTTTTAGTGCTTGTGAAAGGTGCTGGATTGACAACACTGGAACCTGAAGTCTTCTGTTTCTCCACATGACAGGTACAGCACTGGCAATCACAGTGTAAGCTTCTCTACACTGGCCCACTAATGTGCCTCAACCCTGCCATGGAGGTATCACAATGTAGGCGAGAGGGAAGTTCAGATTCCATGACCATTCAATCTTTGATCTCTCATGTGAGACTGCCAACAAAGGTGCCAATCAGTAACAATTGTGCTGGTGGTTTTGTGTTGTGGACACCTACCACTGGGAACTGGACTAATATCACCACATATAGAATAGCAGAAGGGTGACCATCCACAACAGGGCTGTGTTTCTATCGAGGTTGTTGATGACATCATGGAGACCTCAAGAGCGAAGCTCGAGAGGTCTCCATGATGTCTTCAACAACCGAGACAGAAACACAGCCATAGTTGTGGATGGTTAACCATCCACTATTTTTATAGTATATGCTTCCTGGCTTGTGTGTCTTTTTTCATTTTTTCCCTCCAAGTTGCCGGTTACCTTTGTAATGTCATGCTGCTCCCACTCCAACTCGTCCCGCTCTCAGGTTGGCTTCACCCCATCCTGCTAGCTTGGCACCACTTAGTTTAAAAATTAAAAAAACAGTGATTCACTTTAGTGACACAGAGCCTTGTGAGGTTCTCTGTCTCAAGAAGACGAGGGTCCCCAGACTGGCCCTCGCTTAATCACGCCGCCATGTTCCACATTTTCTTCTCCTCAGAGAGTTGTTAAGTAAGCCAAACAAGTGGCAGTGCAAGGCAAAAAAGTTGTTGTACTATCGATGTGATGTCAGAATGATAGTACAACAACTTTTTTGACCTTTGAACTGTCCTACAACACGATTTTGAAAGCCACAGCTTTCTATTCATTATAAGCCCTAACCATATACTATAACTCATTTCACACAGGTGACTGAACAGCCCTCAGGTGACAATGGCATTCAAACACTGCTGATTTGTGCTGGATTTAAACCTGTGACCTAGAAGTGAAAGACTCCTTAACCCACTACCAATCCATTGAGGCACCCAGTTCCCCCTCTGGCATTTCTGTTTTTACTTTTCCAAAAACAAAGACACCCTACAGTATGTCGACCTTGTTAACACCTTTAAGGTATTTGAATGTTTCAATCATGTCCCCTCTCACTCTTCTGTCTTCAGTGAGTGCATGGTTAAGTTTCACCAGCCTTTGTTCATATGTAATATCCAGCTGCCCTTGAATCATCTTGGTATCCCTCATCTGTACTTAGGCCATCTGGTTTATGTCTTTCTTAAGGAAGGGGCTCCAGCACTGCACGCAGTACTCCAACTGCAGATGTACCATGGATTGGTTCAAGGGCAGAATTACATCTTTTCTCTTGCTGGAGAACCACCATGATATGCAACCCAGCATCCAGTTCACCTTCCCTGATTGGCATACTGGGAATGTTCTCCTTGTAAAAGAGCTTCGGGGAGACATGATAACAGTATTAAAAAATCAGAATGGGATAATGCCCTGAGACCAAATATGTCTCCTCTGGATGCAAAAGAATGAAATTAAAAGAGGACACTCATTTTTTTTGAAAGAAAGAAAATTTAAGGGAAATATCAAAAAGAGTCAATACACAGAATGAGTGGTAGATACTGTACTTAGATCTGACCTTCAGAACAGGCAGCACCACATCAGTATTTATACCTTGAATTGCAAACTACTGTAAAATTAAGCACTTTGAAGAAAAAGGGGAGCTAAAGTATGCACCCTGAATTGGAGGCATAAAAAAACTTAATTGGTCAGTTTAATTCTCTCTTTCTCTTATTCATATGTTTATATGATCATATGCTCCTTCACCTGAATCGGAGTGCCACACCTACAGTATGTGACTGTAACAAGCTTGAATAGTGTATACACATAATTTCAATCTTCTGAGCTGGAATGCTGCCTCCACTTGTGCAGTGCAACCCTCGGTGCCATTACTGTCATAAATCTAAGAGAAAACAGGAGTGCTATTGAACTAGGTTCAGTGGGAGTGCATCCAGCTGATAAGAAAAAGCCACAATAGAAGCAAGTTCTGGTCAGAGCCAAAACGGCTCAATGTGATGATAGTGATGCAGCCAAAAAAAGTGAGAGGTTGTTTCGCCCCACCTCATGAACCCCATCGGTGATGAGCTTTATTTTTCTCTGTAGCAAAGTGTTTCTTACAGGGTATATCTTATGTGAAATTATTACAGGTGGTGCTTACATTTTTGTGACTTTTTATCATTAGGATAAGCACAATTACTGTTTGCCCCAATTTTATTTATTTATTTTTTGCTGAAAAGTTTTTTTTTGTCTCAGAGGTGTTGCAATCTCCTTCTCACATTGAAGTAGCTAATTGCTTTCCTCCCACAGCTCTTCCAGGGGATTAGGTGTGTATCTGGGGGTGGAGATGGCAAATTGCCAGCAACTTCCAACAGAAAGAAGGGTTAAAATGTCAGGTTAGTTGATATCTTGGAGGTGGAAGGCTAGGTTTGCAGGCCAAGGCACCTAGCTTCACCTGAGCTCTTTCCTTGTAGCTGGCTTGAAAGGACAGAACAAAGAACCTTACCAGAGTAAGGGAAAGGATTAAGACTTTTGGCTAGGCAGATTTACTGTGTGTTGTTTTTATTTTGTACTCACAGGGATAGTTACTGTTTGTTGCTAACATTTTCTTGCTTTATTTTTCTCTGCTTCAAATTGCTGTTGCTGGGTATACCTTCTGCTGCGTTATTACAAGGTGTGCCTACAGGTGTGTGCTAACAGATTACTGCTGTAATCTTCTGATTCAAATTGTCTTTTGCAAGGTATATATTCTGTTACTGCTTTATTTTTCTCTGTAGCAAAGTGTTTCTTACAGGGTGCATCTTCTGTGAAATTATTACAGGTGGTGCTTAAATTGTTGTGATTTTTTATCATTAGGCTGAGCAAAATTACTGTTTGCCCCTATTTTATTTATTTATTTTTTGCTGAAAAGTTTTTTGTCTCAGAGGTGTTGCAGTCTCCTTATCACATTGAAGACAAGGAGAGTGAGAAAGCAGCCACAGCTTCCTTGAATCAAGGATATTATTTTCTAGACTACACTAAACTGAATTATTACTTTTTGGACCTGTGTAAGTAATTAGTATTAATTCTGTTTTTGGTGTGGACTTTTCTTAGTTTTAACTTTAATTTGCCAGGGAGGAACTGTAGCTGGGAGATATTTGCAGTCAGTTGTGACTAGACCTGTTACTTAGCCTTTGTGAAGTAGGTGTCTGAAAAGGAAGGAAGGCACTCCCCGGGGTGGAGTGTAAAAGTTGTAGGTGATTGCTTCTGGACAGCATAGGTCTACTTCAGTGGCAAGCATTTAAACTAGCCAAGGGGGAGGCACTGAAGAGGAGAAGGAAAATCCTAGCCCCCCCCAAAAATCAGGGTAATTATTGATTGATTGATTGATTGAATTTTGTTAACCCGGTAAGCCCATTGGGCCTAGAAGTCCCTTTTTCAGGGGCGACTGGGGTGGGGAAGGGGGATACAGATGGTAAACAACTGAAAGTGAACCAGATTAAGCTGTTGGTGGTATTTTTAGTGAATGGGAGAAATTTGGCCAGGACACCGGGGAAATTCCCCTACTCTTTTTCAATAAGTGCCTTGGGTCCTTTAGCATCCACCTGAACTACCACCAATCTAGGCAGATGGGGCCTCAGTTTAACGTCTCATCCAAAAGACGGATTAGTGAGGTAAACACCAAAATAGAGCAGTCAATAGGGAGAACGGCAGGGGTAAATGGAGAAAAAGACAAAGGCAGTAGGGACAGGGATGGGGCAAAAAGAAACAAAGTCATAAAAAAATGGAGGGTAATGAGTACCAATGTCCATAGTCTAAGTAAAAAGCTCCCTGAAATGGTGGCCTTGATGGAAGAGGAATGCCTGGATATTGTGGCAGTCACAGAAACATGGTACACAGAGAACCATGACTGGGATGTCAACATACAAGGGTACACAATCTACAGGAGGGACAGGGAGGGAAGAAGAGGAGGAGGAGGAGTAGCTCTCTATGTAAGGGAAGGTATCAAAGCATCAGAACTAAAGGGTAAATAGGGAGGAGAGGAGGCACTGTGGGTCACCCTGGAGACTGCAAATGGCTCCACAATCCACACAGGGGTTGTATACAGACCCCCATCTCAGGGGGAGGAAATGGACAAGGAAATGGCAGAAGGCATCCTTGGGATGGTAGAGAAAGGGGAGATAGTGCTGATGGGGGACCTGAATATGCCATATGTTGACTGGAGCACCTTTGCTGCAGCCACATCCAAGAACAGGGCCATTCTTGATGCCCTACAGGGTGCATGCCTCAGACAGCTAGTTTTGGAACCCACTCGGGAGAGAGCCATCTTAGACCTGGTACTCTCAAATGGGGATGGAGAGAGGATCTCTGATCTTGAAGTGAGTAGCCATCTGGGAACAAGCAACCACCAAACAGTGTGGTTCATGATAAACTTAGCTGTAGAGTCAAGCCACACAAAAGTGAAGGTACTGGACTTCAGGAGGGCTGATTTTGACAAAATGGGAGAGTGCCTCAGAAAAGCACTAGCAAACAGGCAAGAAGGTGGGGTGGAGCAACAATGGGGAAAAATCAAAACCACCAAAACAGAGGCAACAAGCCTTTGTGTGAAGCAAATAAACAAATCAAAACAAAGGAAAAAACATTATGGTTCTCAAAAGCAGTGGTGGGGAAGGTAAGGGAGAAAAAGATAGCATTCAGGAAATATAAGGAAACCCAGAATGAGCAGGACAGAGAACTGTACCAGTTAAAGCAGAAGGAAGCAGGGAAAGCAGTCAGAAAAGCAAAGGCCCAAACTAAGGAAACGATAGCCAACTTGGTTAAGAAGGGGATAAAACCTTTTTTAGGTACATTAGGGAGCAAATAAAGACGAAGGCAGAGATACTGATCCTCTCCTTCTCCCTGCCAGACCCCGGCACCTGAGTCCATTCCCGAACATGGGTTACCAGCATGGTTCGAGATGTGACGTCCAGCACCTCAACCCTCTGTGCCACCGGCCCTGTATTATGTTTTAATTATCTTACTTCTGAATTTCAATTTCTTTTATAACAAAAATTACAGAGCCCATATATAAAACTAACAACATTGTGTGACAATCCTGTTGCTTCATTAGGGCTATACTCTAAATAAATAAATGCTGTCATTACATTATCTCCATAGTTATAATAAACTATACACAAAATGTATAACTGAAAATGTAAAAGTGTTGCTGAGGAATTTAGTTAATATCCTCATCATTCATGTCTATTCTTATGGGGCATGGTAGCACCCCTATAATTAGGTTGAGTGGGCTGTTTAATGTTAAACCTCAATTTTTGCACATTAAGAAATTTAGCAACATGTGATGAAATAGCTCAAAATGTTACATTCAGGGTCTAGCTGGAAGAGTTTCAAGACATCAAAAGTTTCATGATGGCATCTTATTTGGTTTTCAAGATATGGAATGCCAAAAAATGTAAAACAAAGTGTTTGGTTTCCTTTTTTTTTTTGCTCTCATGCACAGCCTACAGTCTAGGCCCTAGACAGTGCAGAATTTGTTCATGAAACTTTGAGGTTAGAAGCAACCTGTAATGAGGAAGTGCCTTTCAAAGGTTTTGTGAAAAATCATTATACAGTTCCAGAGCTGTAAGGATTTCAAGTTAATTTTTTGGATAAGCCCCTAGCTCAACCAGTACAAAAAATATTGATTGGGAGTGCTTATTTTCATGATTTACTTGTGGTTGCCACCATTGTGTTTCTTTTTTCTAACCAAAAAACACAGAAACTATATAAAAGTGATGAATTTTCTGAAAACAAACACCTGCACCAAGGTAAACTGTATCTATTTATCTAGATTCTGAAGTTTTGTGTTTGAAAATTGCCCTGGAAATAACATTTCTGGGCACCCAAAAATCATGGGTTCCTAGTTTAGCGAGAAGAGCCATTCAACAGTATTCTCATTATGATAACAACAGAACTTTCCTGAAATTTAAAGCTGCAGCTAGAGTCATGCTGTTGACTTCAATTGGAGCAGTGAGTCGGCGAGCCCACTGATATCTCTCTCTCTCTCTCTCTCTCTCTATCTCTCACTCTCTGTCTCCGTCATCTTAATGAATGCAATTAATTTTAAGACATGAGTAGAAATATCATGTTAGTAGTCCAAACAAATAAGATTTTAGGGCAACATTAAAACAAACAAAAAAGACATACTGTATACTCTTACCAAAGATGAGCAGGGGTAAGCAAATATAAATTTAGAATGCTGCAGTGCATTCCATTCTGTTTGCCTTCAATGTTAGTCATCAATTTCAGGTATTGGGGAATCAAGTTCCAGGTATTTGAATAGTTCCCCATTTTTCTTTCCCCACATATACATCCATTATTTTACCTCCCCTCTACACTAACTTAGTGTTTTTCTCTTTTAGATATTTCCTAAAGAAGACCAACTGGCGAAACATAGATTTTTAACTCTATTTTCTATTTTAAGCGTGCATTTAATATAACCATTTTGTTTTGCTTTCAGACCACATGCTGTCGCAGTACCTTGTTTTTGTTTTTACAAAATATATTTAGAGTTGAGCTTGGTGGGTAGCCAATTCAAGTGATTTAGGCTCATATTGGAAATATATTCAACAGCAAGAGTCTAAAGGATGCTGTTTGCATGTTTGTTGATGCCTGGAATATGGTATCCCCCAGCACAATCGAGAAAGCTTAAAAAACATCTGGGCTATTGAGCTGGCCACAGATACTCATGACAATCCAGTACTGCAGGAAAATTTTCAGCAGAACACGGGCAAAACAGAGAGTGATGACAACGTTGCTGTTCTTACCAATCTGGCATCAAAGCTGTCTCTTGAGGTGACACCAGAGGAGCTGTAACTATGCATTAAATGTGATTCCACTGAGGACAAACACATTCAACTCTCAGATGACTGCATAGTCAATGCTGTCAAGGAAAACAACAGTGGAGATCCAGGTGAGGAAAGTGAACCAGAGAAACTGGTATCAAGACACATTGAAATGGTAGACAGCTTTGGAACATGTCTACTATGGCTCAAGAATCACCCACATTGTGACCCACTGCATCTGCTGCTACTCAAAACCTTCATTCAAAAGCAGCAAGGAGCTGAGCCACAAGCCTGCACCAGAAAACAACAAAGGATTTTTAAAATGAATAAAACATAACGTTTAAATAAAGTTTAACAATTTTAAATTGACCACTTTAAACACATTTTAGTTTCCAAATATCTCACCAAAGAAGGGGTTGAGGCTAACCAAATACTACAAAATACCAATCTTTCCATGCACAAAAAAATTAATGCCCCCCCAAAATAAATAATGATGTCTCCAGATCAGACTGTTGTGAAGGCTGCTTTAAGACAGTACTTACAGACTGAGAAAAGAAAAACATAGGGGCTATGATTAGGGGACAGAGGATGTAAAACAATTCTAACATGCTGTGCCTCTCCCCTATATTGCACCTTCTGAGGCTTGAGTTTGGGGTTGACTGAGACTGTGTATTTTCCTACTTACTTTCAGCGTCTCTTCTCATTACCCTATGGACTTTGGTGGAGCTGCTCTCCATCTTGACCTCACTACCACCCTCATCAGTCAGAGCTTTTCTGTTCTGGAGTTCCAGTGAAAGACTCCGGCTTGGACCATGCTGTACCACAGAGATTGAGCTCTAATCCTCTGTTTCTGTACTGGCTATCGATAGTGCAGCTCATTTAATACCAGAGTGAACACATCAAGACTTCAATGAGACAGACAGTAACTAGCGACCCCTTCTTGTCCTCACCTTGACTTCATTGCTTTCTTGGGTTCTTAGATTATATGGTAACTTTCCAGAAACTGCCTTACCTGTGTCCTCGGCACTTGACTTGGGTCTATCTTTTGCAGTCAGTGTTTAAGTGGTGGGGCTTCAGGGTAATGGAGTCTGTATAATGCCTGTGATTAATTTTTTTGTTGAAGGGGATGGGGATACTATATTCGTACTTGAAAAATGTAATCAACTTTCATTTACATTCATTTATTTTGAGTAAAAACAAACACACTTTTAATTAAGGCTGTAACAGCAGATGTCATTGATTTACTTTGCACTACAACTCAGTGCTGAGAACAAAGGCTGAATTACACCTGCATCATGTTGAGTGTTTTTTTTTCATCCTTCATTTTTAGGGTAAAGCACTATCAATAAAACTCAGTTTGCTGAGAACATTTAAGAAAATATTTTTCTGGCATCCCCAGCAATACTGCAGCTGCTTATTAGACATGAGTAAGATGTTTGGACTTAAGAGTAATTCATATGTTATTTAAAGTGAAATCTGCATTGACTCACAGTTTAAAAAACTCTACTTACTTACTACCTGTCAGCAGAAACAGGCCACACGGTCTATCAAGTCTGCTCGAGAGTGCAGCTAGCACCCCACTTGCAACTGTCCCTCACACAGATGAGTACCAACAGACCTTGAACCAGATTAAGGTGTTTGTGATATTTCCAGTGAATGGGGGAAATTTGGTCAGGACACCGGGGAAATTCCCCTACTCTGCAGTAGGGGGACTCTTTGGCCGTTTTGGTCTTCTAATCAAGATGGCTGCTGCCTGGACCCCGTTGGGGGGTGACTGTGAAGTGGTTCTACCTCCTCAGCCTTCTATGGATGTTTCTCAGCCTATTGTTCAGCATCAGTCACACAGTAATGGTCTGCCTGACTCTGTGCCTGTTCTGGACTCACATATTGGAGTGCTTTCCCCTCCGGCTGTGACTATTGTTGAGTCTGCTATAATGCTGCCTGAGGATGTTTTGCCGACCGCTGTTTCTGAGGCCTGCAATGCTTCCCTCACCTCCACGCAGCTTGGTCACCTTTATTCGCAGCATCATTCTTTTTTGCAACAACTGTTTTTTGAAGATGACGCCTCGTGCACTACCCTGCCTTCTACTTCAGCGCAGTCTACTCTTCCACAACTAAGACTGTTTCAAAATATGCCTGAGACATTTTCATTTCCTACCGGCATTGATGTGCCTTCTTCTGTTTCCTCTAATTCCATGACTGTGCATGGGGATTCACCACTTCCTGATCCAATCTGGTCCCCAGCTTCTGCCCTTCATACTGTGGGTTAGACCCAAAGACTTCCTGGTGTGCCTTGGTCTTCTCCTCAAGTGGTTTGTGCTGTGGACATTATCATGGAGAATCTGGTTCCTGGATTGCCTGCCACTTTTACTCCTTTGCCAAAGCAGCCACTTTTGGAGTTTTTACCCCATAGTTCTACCTCTCCCTCTCGAATCCCACCTGTTGGTCAACCAAGGACTTCTAAGGTTTGCTCTGTGCCTGCACAGGACTCTAATATGGTACCATGACCTCCTGTTTCTACGCTCTCTTCCTCAGAAGATGAACCCCAGAACCGTACTACTGACCCTGCCTTGCCTTCCCTTCCCATGGATGAGACTTTGTTGGACACTCCGTTTTGCCTTAGTGACCTCTTCCAAAATTTGCGGATTCCTGATCAGTGTTGGAATGCTGTAAGACTTAAGTTTTTTGGTGATCTCTCTACTGCACCTGATAGGCAGACTGTGATACATTCTGTGTTATGCAATTCTTTGGGTATTTCTGCCAGTGAATTGTTTACCTTCATACATGGTAAGGTGGAGTCAATCTATGATCTGAGTTTTAAGAATGTTTACACATTGGAAAGGTTTTGGATGAAATGGTTAAGTCACAGCCTTTATGGACCCCCTTTATGCTCATTCCTCTTACGAAACCTATGGTGAAGATCACCACTCTTCTTTTTCGTAATGAGGGAGTAAGCATAGCAGATGTTTAATATTGGCTCAAGCAGCGCTATGACATTCTCGAGGCTCCTCATCCTATTTTGGACGAGGACCTTGTCTGGACAGGGGGCTGGAAAGTTAAAGTACAATTAAGGCAGACGGATAGGGGTATTTCACATTTGCCTGGTAGTTTTTATATTGGTAGAGACCGGGGGTTGTGTTTTTACCCTGGTCAGCATGCACTTGTCATAAGTACAGGACTCGGACCCATTTAAGTCATATCTGCAATGAGCCTTGATGTTCTGTTTGCCTCACCTATAGTCATGTCAGTCTCGGTTGCCCTAACCCATGGAAGTGTAATCTTTGTGAGGAGAATGGTCTTACCTACCACCAGTGACAGTGGGCTGACGACAATAGACTTAATCGCCCTCCTCAGGACCAGGTGGTGCTCATCACTGGCTCACAATCGCAGGTGCTTCATCGGCATGATGGGGAACACCAGGATGTGGTGCCCCCCCACCCAGTGCTATTCCTCCATCCACTCTCAGGTGGATGATCGGGTACAACAGGATATGATTCCACCCTGTACAGTATCAGCCTCTGAGGTCATGGTTCCCACTGACCCCATGCCCCCCTCCCCCTCCTGCCCAAGACCCCTTTACAGAGGTCACCCAGGGCAAGAAGGGTAAGTCCAAGTGTAAGCGCAAGGCTCCCACTCCTTCCCCCAGGCAATCCATCTTGACTAGAAATTGTTACCAGGCCTTGTCTAAGTGGAAGCGGTGGGGTGACATAATGGATGAGGAAAATTATTCTGAATTTTCTCAGCTTCTTCCCTCCATATGGACTAGTCCTCTGATTCCCAATTGGACCCTTCCCCTTCTAAATCAGATATCGGGTGACAATCAGCGGTTACTTGACATCTCCTTGTCTAGTGTTTTCTTGTCTTGCCTTTGACCTTTTTTCTTTCTCTTTATGTCTGTAGGTTTAAGTCTTCACTGTCTCACGCTTAATGTGTGCAGCATGAAGTCCCACAAGAAACTTCTTTCCACCTTGCAGTTTCTCTTGGATCTCCCACATGATTTCTACTTGCTTCAGGATACATGTATGAAAACTTGCTACGAGCTCTCCCGAGCTTCTGCCGCATGGACCAAAGGTCCTTCTTTTTGGTCCTTAGGTGCAGAAAAATGAGATGGTCTGGGTGTTTTGTTTTCTAACTTTGATTGTACTGTCACAAGACTGGTAGGTCTTGTCCCTGGCTGCACTTTGATGCTTGAATGCATTTTCCGTCACCTGAAACTCAGGATCTTGAATGTTTATGCGCCTTAGAGTATTGCAGCTCATTTGGATTTGGTTCGGTTGCTGCAGCCTTATTTGCATACCTCTTGACATCTCTACTTGGGGGAGATTTCAATTGTGGACTTACCCTTTTGGACAGGGGAGGTTCCACCTGAAAACTTTTAGGGGACTCTATTGTATTGAGTGCTATTCTTCGCACCGTTTCTCTTTAGGACAGATACTGTGCAGTCCACCACACGGGAGCCAAAACTTATCACAGGGGCCTTTTGGCTACTTGTATTGATTTTTTCTTTCTTTCCCAGAATGTTTTGGTTCAGCAAGCAAAGGTTGTTCCTTGTGAGAACTCAGACCATATGGCTGTCTCATTACTTTGTGTTCCCTCTTCTGCCTCCCATCCTCTTGTTGTTTTTTCTCATTGGAAATTGAACAGCTCCTTCTTGTCTGATGCTTGCATTGCTTGAGATTGTCGTGGGGTTCTGTTGGCTCGCATTTTAGTTTTGGATGCATACACCTCCCCCTAACATTGGTGGGATGATACTAAACTGTATCTCAAGTGTTTCTTTCTCTGGCATGCTAGAAGAAAATCTACCTTTTCTTATCATCAGTACTTTGCTTTTGAGAAGGCATCTTCAAGATACCATCTCTAGGGCCTGTGAGTCTGGTCAGGTTTATTCCCCTCTTATTGCCTCTCTAAAGACCCAGATGGTGGATTTTCAATATGACAGGGCTTGCTCTTTGTGTCTTGAGGAATCTTGTGGTACCCATTCTTCTAAGGCCTCTTTTGATGTTTATAAGCAATGTTCTGATAGGGTGTCAGCTACGCACATTGACTGTCTTACTGATCCTGACTCTTTCAAGGTTTATGATACTATCTCTTCTCTACAGCATAAGGTTTTTGCCATCTTGTTAGCATCTTTGGGACTCCTACAGTGGTCACCCAACTTTTCGCTTCCTTTTAGGATTTCCAGGCCCCCTCTCCCCCTTCTGAGCTTTGTACCAGGTTGACTGCTCCGATTTCTTTGGCAGAGGTTCAAGCTGCAATTAAGAAGCAAAAGCAATGTACATCACCAGGGCGAGGCAGTCTCACAGCAGAGCTTTACCAAGCATTTCCTGATTTTTTCTTCCATTATTTTTTTTTTAATGCTATTATTGATACTCACTCCGTTCCGCAGCACTTTTCCGATGCTATTGTTTTTCTTTTGTTTAAAAAAGGGGATAGGACAGATATTCGGAACTGGTGACCTTTGAGTCTTTTGAATGTGGACTATAAGATTGTTGCCTCCGTTTTGCTTCACCGACTCCTTCCGGTAGCTCCCCATGTCATTTCTGAAGTACAGACTTGTGCTGTTCCTCGCCATTCTATTTTTTTCAATCTATCCCTTCTCAAGGATGTTTCAGCCTTTAGCTCTCCTTCTTCACCTGCACTTCTCCTTTCTCTTGATCGGGAGAAGGCATTTGACAGAGTGAATCATGTTTACCTATTTCATGTCCTTTCTTATTATAGTATTCCATGATGTTTTATACAATGGATCAAACTGCTCTATTCTACTGCCTGGATCCAGCCCTATGTGAATGGTACATATTGCCTCCCTTTTTTGAGTTGTACAGGAGTTAGGCAGAGCTGTCGACTCAGTCCTCTCCTTTATGTTTTCCATATTGATCCCTTGCTTTGTAAGATTCTGTGCCACCCATTGATTCCTCACCTATCTTATCCTTCAGGATGCTCTCTTCCCACGGTTTCAGCTTATGTGGACAACCTTTGTATTCTTACCATCCCCCAGCTTCAGGAAATGGATTTGTACCAGGTTCTTATGGATTTTGAACGTGTGTCTGGATCTAAGCTGAATTTTGGCAAAAGTTCTGTGTTGTATCTCCCGATCCGACAGCCTTCTAGTTCTCTTCCTTTCGTTGCTGGGGTGCCTTTGCAGTTCACCCCAAGCATGATTTTGGGTTTGTCCTTTGGTGCTCCTGATGATGCTGTCTCCAATTGGTCTGATGTTCTGGAGAAAGCCTCCCATGTAGTTGCTTCTTGGAAAGGGTATACTATTGCAAAGCAGAAGTGGGTTTTGTTGCTTAAAACCTTTGCTCTTCCCTTATTTCTTCATTTGGCATCGGTTTTTCCTATCCCCTTCTCCTTAGAAGCCTGGTTATATAATATTTTCTTTCAGGAATTCTGGGGCAGTCGCTTGAATCTGGTTAAGTGCAATTACACTTACCCCGATTATTGCCTTGGTGGAGTTTGGATGTTGAATCCCTCGGTATATTTTCACTGTCTGTTTTTCAAATTTACTATTCCCTATCTCTTGCATGACCCACCTGTATTTTGGTTCTCTCTTCTTCATCACCGAGTTGCTCTATTGTGTGCAGTTTGGAGTCTTCTCCCGCTGGAAATCCCCAGAGTTTTCATAAATTTAATCTCCCCGGTTTTATTATTCCCACTTTTTTTAAGCTTCATCAGTGGTCTCTGAATCCTACGACGATTCTCTCTACCTCAAGGAAGCATTCATATCAGTTTGTTTTGGGGTCGTCCTTTTCAGACCTATCTGTGCTTCGGGATTCCCTTGACACTTTCCTGGATTCATCCAGTGTTTTTTGCCAGTTAACTGATCCCAGTGTCCCACATAGGGTTTGAGACGTTACTTGGGAATCATGCCATGGTAGGCTGGGTGTTCATGACAACCTGAAGCATAAGGCTCAAGAGGACAGGACTTGTCCCCGTGACATGTACCTTTCCATTCCTGAGACGATGATGCATTTTTTCCTTGACTGCCCTTATTCCCATCCTGTGTGGACACTCCTTCTCTGTAAGTGGAAGGAGAAAGCCCTCCCGACTCTTACCTATGATATTTTAATCTACGGTCTTTATCCCCCTGGTTTGAGTCCTTATTGTCCTAGTACTTCACATTTGATTATTGCATTTTGTCGTTATTATTTATGGCAGGCCCAGTGTGCTTTTTTACTACAGCAGTCAGTAGTCCAACTCAGATTGTCACCCAGATTATACAGGGTTTACATACTATTTATTATTCTGAACAGGCTTCTGTCCCTCTTGGGGTTTTTTTGTAGGTATTGGGATTTGTGTTCATGGATTTTCTCCTGATTCTGTTATTTCCTTTTAAGACATGTTAGCATACCTGGTTTTCACTTTTGTTACCCCCCCCCAAAAAATTGTGTTTTTTACAGGATATACATCTTCTTTTTTGTTTTGTATTTTCAACTCCTATGTTTTGTATGGCTTATACTGCAGTTGTTATTTCTCTTTTGAAGTTTTTGAATAAAGAATTCCCCTACTCTTTTACTGGGGTCAGCATTTGTTTTAAAGTTTTGGGACTCTAACAATGGAATTTTGTATTGTATGTATGATGACATATTTATATTTACTTTTATTTTTGCATTATGATTTTGTGCGAAGTTACACTATTATGTATGTATTTTATTTTCAAGTTTTGAATAAAAAAAATCCTCTACTTTTTTTTATGACACTGTATGGCAAAAATATTAATTGCTTTGTGTGTTCTTTTCATTTATGTATAAGACATTTCCCTACTCTTCTGGGGGGTCTTTTTATGATTATGATTTACTTTTGGCTATAAATATTTGTTTTGACAGTACACTAGAACAGGTATGACTGTAATACTTATTTCTTTTTTATTATAATTTGTATACATTTTGTGTGAGTTTTCATGGTTTTGTATTTATTTACTTCTGGAGTTCAAAAAAAAACTTCTCTTTTTTTTTAGTACGGGGGTAAATTAATATGAATTATTCCTGTTTGCCATTTTATGTATGCTGTAATACTTATTTATGTTTTTTTATTCCTTTTTATTATGATTGTGTATGATGTAATACATTTCTGTATCTTTTGTTATGAGTTTTGGAAAAAATAAATCCCCCTACTCTTTTAGTGTGTTTGTGGGGGGAGGGTTATAGAAATATAATTTATTTATGTTTGACATTAATGTATGGTGTAATATTAATAGTTTTTTTATCCATTTTTCCTATGATTTTGTATGCTGTAATACATTTCTGTATATTTTGTTTTGAAGTTTTCGATAAGTGCCACGGATCTTTAACATCCACCTGAACTACCACCAATCCAGGCAGATGAGACCTAGGTTTAACTTCTCATCTGAAAGACAGCACCTCAGAAGTGCAGCACCCCCCCCATGCTGCACTACAGTGTCAGTATTGGGATATTAACCCAAGTGCCAGGGGTGTGAATTGAACCCACAGCTCTCTGACACCCCTATGCCAGGTGTGGGAATTGAACCCACAGACCTCTGATCTCCCAGCCTCAGAGGCAAGTGTGCTACCTACTGAGCCACTGATACTGCATTTATTGCTTGGGATATGTAAATAAAACTTGTGCTGTAAAATCTGGTAACTTATGGCCATATGTTGATAATATAGATGTTTGGAGATGTGCTTAATATACTGTGGACTCTGCTCAGTTTGTTGAATAAAGTACAATAAAAGTTTTACAGGCTTCCTTTGCAACACCTTTATTTATAGGGGAAAGCACTATCAAAACCATTCTGTTTGCAGAGAACATTTAGGAAAAGCTTTTATTGATATCTCCACCAATACTGCAGTTCCTTATTGAATGTGAGTAAGATGTTTGAACTTGGGGGTAACTCATATATTATTTAAAATGAAACCTGCACCAACTCAAAATTTAAAAATCCCTTGGTGGAACTTTGGTGATTCTGTGGAAGTTTAGTCTGTGTTGGGAATGAGTCTTGCACTATAATTTGTTTTGTTATATGACTAGTGGACTTAGCTGGTGGTCCTTGGCCCCCTCTTGTATCAACACCAGTATCAGTATAGTACATGAGTCTGTTAAGTTTGATGACTGAGTGGAAGAAAGTGTCTGAACCCTCCTTCCCATTCCCAGCTACCATAATGTGAGTCAAGCATGGCTGTTCTTACAATTATGATAGTCTCACTTTTTTTTTCAATAAGTAAATTTTATTTAATTTTCAACACCAACAAACAAAACAATACAAAATGGCCTGGCATTCTGGGGAACTGTGAGGTTGCAGATATTGATACCCTAGGTAGATAGAAACAATATAAATATATAGAATGGAAGTTGCTCTGTCAATACAAGCAAGTTCTGTTATACTGGGTAATGAAACCACAAAATAGGTACCAATAAACTAACAGTAGAAGAGATTCCTCTGATACACTTTATAGTTGTGTATACTAGCAATCATTTTCCATCTTTAGAGCCTCCAGAATTTTGCCCTGACATTCTTTGTAGGTAGGTGTATTTAAGAAATAAGGCATGACCAAGGGTTATGTTAATGGTCTGTTAATCACCTTCTAGGGGTGTACTGTGTCACGAGGTGTAGCTGAGTGCCACATGCCCCTAGAAGGTGATTAACTGACCATTAACATAATCCTTGGGAGTGCCTTATTGCTATTATAATAAAAAATGTTTTAAAACAGTGTTAAAGCTTGTTCAGCATATGGTTAAGTTCTACATATATGTTAATGAAAGATTAACATAAGGCTGTTAGAATGTTTGCAGCCAATCAGAAAGCTCGATTTCTCAGACCCTTTTTATAATATTATTTAACCAATGTATGTTTTTGAAAATGCTATTTTTAATGCATTTTTATGAAAAATAGAAATCATATACAGCCTTCTTGGAACAGCATGCCACTATCTAGGGAAAGCACATTATTTCAATGTAGGAGGCAGAGTAATTTATTCCCTGATAAAACCGCTAGGAGGGAAAGCATCGATATTATTGTCCAAATTATCCCATGCAGAGCTATAGCACAGCCAGTGCTCTGAGTCCTATAAGAGTTGAAATATGAACTCCATTTCTAACTCTCTGTGCCTATTAAGGCTGATACTATTAGTGTTCCATTTCCACATTATTCGTAGAAAGCACACTGATAAAATTAATGAGTGCTAGTCTACCATTACAGCTCAGAAACTAAATGTCAGTGTAGGACTATGCAAAACTACTTAAACACTTTTCGCTTCTGACAAATTTTGAAGAACCATACTAAAATACTAACTTTGTTAAAATGGAATATAATTGGAAGACCTTGGCCCACGTATTCAATGGAGACGCACTGCCCAAAATGAAGATGAGTGGCACATCTCAGAAAATGCACAGAAGCATGATATTTGAAAGGGAGAGATGGGTTGTGCATTTCTGAATGTGCAATAGTGCAGAAATAATGTATGCAGTACAAAAAAGGGGTGGCAGGTACATGAACATGCTGTGCATCCATATATTCAGCAAAAATATGCGGTGCATCTGCTGCACATCCCAGAAGTGTGCAGTGCAAAGTTAGGCAGAAGAAAAGGATGGCCTAAATTGGCCAGCCACACACACAAGAAGGCCCACAGAACTGCAGATAGGCCATCCTGAGACAGCCCTTGGAGGTACACAAGGACATGTTCCAGGCACCCATACACAGCAGTCATGCCAGGATGGAAGTACCAAAAGCCACAGGTGCCAGCACACCATGGGCACCGCCCCGAGAGCCATCCCTCACATGTCACCCATGCCACCTATTGCACATTTCCCTATGCTCTGCATAGGGCTCAGGTTATTTGCCGTACTGTGCATCTCCCACTGCATGATCGCACATGTTCAGGATATTCAGCCAGACATGCGCGATCGCATCTCATGGAGCATCTTCTGAATATACCATTATTTTGTGCCGGCGCATCTCAGTTGCAAGTCACAGGCACTTGCGCGATGCAGCCTGGAGCTTTTGAATATGGAGTCCCTTGAAATTTCATTCTTTTTTGAAATTGTGTTGGTGAGAGTAAGCTTCCATTTCAAAATGAGCAGACCTAGAAGGTGATACCTTCTGTTCTTATGCTGCCTATTGCCCAAATGCATAAACTCCATCATGAGAATATGTGACATGCTCTTACCAGTCATCTCAGGGGACAGCTTTGTACCTCATTCAAGTACAGTACAAGTAGCCAGGAAAGAACATTATCTTTGTCTCACCCAACTTGACAGGGTGCCATTTTGTTTCATAGAACCGAGGATAATGTCTCTCTGACTCTTAGAAGGATGACAGGGTGAACAGGATTGTATAGGAGTAGTCACTTGATACTGTAGAGTGGAGTAAAGAAATCCAAAATGCTTTTACAATGTGTATAACACGTCCTAGTCCCACAGCCTCAGGGATCCACCACTCCAAGAAGGTAGACTAGTTCCTAAATATATATTCTTCTAATGAACACCCTTTGTAATATTCACAACATATCCTATGTATACTGCTCTTTCTGCATCACAACGTGTAACATGTAATGCTCAATACTCGCTGTACTTTGTTTACTTAATCTGTATTGTTTGTAACCAATGTCATCTTCCTGACTCTGAATCCTTTAAAAACATCTGTTTGCCTAATTATACTACTATAGAGTACCTCACCAGGCACTGCAAGGACACTGAGATCCTAATTCCCAGGGATTTCAATGTAAATGGGATGTTCCCTGAGGCAGCACCCTATATGGATGCCATCACTTCTATCAGGATGTCCCAACTTGTGGACTCCCCACCAGGATGAACTACCATAACAGAACCAGCTCCCTACTCGATTGGTTAATCATCAAATGCCCAGAAAGGATAGCAAAAACTACTGTACCGCATAAGCGACCATTCCCCCATCCTCTGTACTTGGACAGCCAAAGCCTCTAAAACCTTCCCTAAAACAATCACTACCATAACTTTTAAAGCTGGGTAACTAGGCCCTCTTAAATCCCTCCTGAGCCAGCAAGACTGGTCAGACACCTACAACACCAGTGATGTTGACTTAGTACTAGAGCACTTTGTGAATATCTTTAATGCCTTCTGCAACACTTATGCCCCTCTCAAAAAAACAGAAAGTGAAAGGTTTCAACAAATCCTGTATCACTCACTCCCTTGTTGAACAAATGAATGCTGGGGCAATCTCTGGGGCATCATCCGTAGCATGGGATCCAGCACTGATGTGCAAAACTATAAAACTGCCCACAGCAACTGCACCCAAGCCATTCAGGCTGCTAAGAGGCAATATTTCAAGCAGAAATTAGACAACTCCTTGGGGGGGGGGTAGCTGGGTGTTTTGGAAGAATATAAAAACAATTACTGGGAAACCCAGCAAACTACCCCCAAACTATGCTCATTATCAATGGGAATCTCACTCAGGATCCCAACGTGATTGCCAACATCTTTAACAAGTTCTTCACTGACCTCAATGGGGTGCTCCCTCCTTACTTTCTAACTTCTCATAGGGGCCCATACCCCAAGAGCAACAATAATTCAAGCACACCTGAGGGCAAAAAATACCTCTGGAAGGCTATTGGAAAAAACAGGGCCAGCAGAGACTTACTTGACCAAGAAACTTCTAGCCCTCACTCTTGAAGTGGTTATCCATCATCTAACCCACATCCTAAACCTGTCACTCATAACAGCCAAGTTCCCTAAGCTCTGGAAATGGGCCATGGCCACACACATCTTCAAAAGTGGAGATAGATCTGACCACTCAAACTATAGTACATACCTATCTCCAATATCCCCCATCCAAAACTCTTGAAAAGATTGTTAGTGATCAGCTAGTGGACTACCTGGATAAGTACCAACTCCAATGCAAGGAGCAACACTGGTTTAGTAAAAACCATAGTACCACCACAGCCCTGGTAGAATTCACTAGTTATATCCACGATGCCCTAGACTGTGGGCATATGGTAGGAGCAACCTATATCCACCTCTCTAAGGCATTTGATACAGTGAACCATGAACTACTGCTGCACCAACTGTCCTTACAGGTCTCTTCCCAGAATAAGTTCAGTGGTTCTGTAGCTGTCTAACTGGCCAGTCTCAACAAGTTAAAATCTTACACTCTCTCTCTGAACCTTGCAATGTCAAAACTGGGGTACCCCAAGGCTTAATCTTGGGCCCCCTACTTTTCAGTTATTTCTAAATAATCTACCACAGGCCTGTACTGCCAAGTTCTCTTGTATGCTGATGATGCAGTGCTGTTTTCAAGTCACTCCAACCCAGCTACTCTAGAACAACAAATGCAGGCCTGTTTCACAGCTGTCAAGACTTGGTTCCTAAACCATAAGCTCCTTCTTAACTACAAGAAGACTAAGATCAGGGTCTTTGCCACTCCACAAAATAGACACAAATCCCATCAACTGAAAATCCACAATAATCAAAATGAAATACTGGAAATGGTCCACACTTTCAATTATCTCGGGATCAACTTTGATTGCTCCTATTCACAACACATTGACTGGGTTGCTAAGGCTGTGAAGACCAGAATAGGGCTGCTGTACAAACATAGGCATTTCCTCACCGATGAAGCCCTCAAACTCCCTGTAACCAGCTCAGTCCTGTCATCCATTGACTATGGATGAGTTGTCTATGAAGTAGCTTCTGATTCAAAGAGTCAAGGTTGCCCTAAATAAATCCTGATGGATGATTTTAGGACCCCATAGACTAATGCATACATGTGGACTCTATTTTCAAACAGGATGCTCAACCTGGATAACATGATTCAATACCAGGTCTGCCTACTAGCCAAGAAGGCCACCCTAAGCCTCGCTACCACTGGGGTAATTGGTCGTCTCCCATACAACAATAGCATCAGGATTACAAGAAACAGCAATAGTCAGACACTAAAAGTTCCTTTCTGGCAGACCTGCCAAGGTCAACAATCTTTTGCCTATAGAGCCCCCAAATGGATGAACTCCCTTCACACTGACCTAATATCCAATACAAAACTTGGCCAATTTAAAACCTATCTAAGAACCCACCTAGCAGCTAACCTTTCAAAGTGCGATTGCAGGTGCTAATCTTTCTCTTCACCCCCTGCCTTACTAGTACTTCCACTGAATCTTCCAGCTAAATACACTTAATACAAGTAGCACTTAACCCCCATCACCTGCTTCACTACCCAACCCTCTCCTACACCCCCAACATCACCCTGAAAGGCCTAGAGCTGCTTCTGCTTCAATCATCTGCTCCTCTCCATATCCTACCTCCACCTTAGACAAGGCTACTGTGCTGCTTCTCCCCACACCTCCCCCTTCAACTTTCTGCATCACTCCCCTCCTCCCCACCCTCTCTGACTCCTCCGCTGACAAGTCTTGTGTGCTACCTATCCCCCTCCCAACCCCTCTCTCTAGCTCTCCCCACCATGACTTCCAGCCCATTCAGCATCCCCTACTGTCTTACTACTGCCTAGCCCCATCACTGTGCTGCCTCCCTCCTCCAGCTTTCTTCCCTAATTTTTTCCCTAAACCCCTACTCTTCTATCTACTCTAGTATGTCTCCTTTTTGCCTTTGTACTCTAAAAAGTCACCATCTTACCTTTATTCCAAGTTGTTTCTATTCCATTTATATTGTATCTCAAATCTACCCAGATGTACCTTATGGACTGTGTTGCAAACAAGAAAAAAAAATAAAATTTAAAACAACTTCATCCTAATGTAAAACATAAATGTCTACATAATTGTACTGTATGGCTCTGTGTATTGTAAATGCTATTGTTTGTACTATGTAAATGTAATATGTCTGTTCTTTGTCTATGATGTGGAACCTATGTAAATGAGCCCTTGGCTCATAGGTATTAATCTCCAAGTATTAATAAATGAAATAATAAATTAAAAGTTTTATATGGAATAAAAACTAAGCTAAAAACTAAATGCCCTGTTCGTCTGTCCTTCAGGAACCCCAAGAAATCAAACATTAGCAGCCTTCACCAAGTTTCTAACTACTCCAGTCTAATTTTGACTGTGCAGTTATCCTATACTAGAGTGTCAGTCATCACCAGCACCATTTGAGTCATCTGGCTTGATTCCTCTACCAAACCCCCAGTGTTGTCCACTCTGTTCTCTGCAATTACCAGTCTTTTTGTTTGCTGGTTAATTTTTTTTTATCTAACCATTGAACAAGTTTGCGTTAGAAACCGGACTGAGAGCTGAAGTGACTCCAGGATCACTGGTTGATCTCCAAATGTTTCTGGTGGCTGCTGAGTTGTTGATCATTTAGAAGATCCCTCTCTTCCATGTTTCATTTTTCCAGCATTCCCCAGCCTTCGCACCTTCAATATTCAAGATTTACATTCAGCAGCTTGTTCAAGAGAACTGTTTTATCTAATTATATTTCTTTTCAACCCTCTTTTCTTACAAGTTTTAAAAGAAAAAATTTAAGTGTTGCACAAAACTCTGCACAAATACATTTAGCATGGAGGGCTGGTAGCTCTGGCCCTTCAAACCACTGTTTAAGTATTATCTTTTTGAATTTTGAGATGATAAGAGCATAATGTGGTGCTTTTGTTGGTCCACTAGCTACTTTAGTCCCAGTCCTTGCAAACACATCTGTGGTGTAAAGGATAAGTCTCAACTCAACAGCTGGTACATTTTATTCTTTATTGCATTAAGGTCCTAGACTTATCACAGACACACAGCACATATTTTAGTGTGCCTTTCTGCAATTTGCATCTAAAACAAACATCAGTCTCAATGAAGTACATTAGATGAAGTTTGACAGTCATCTAGAATAAATTATGCACCACCTTATGCTGCATTAATACTAGCCCTTGGAATCTAATGTATTCATATAAATTACTCCACATTTTAGCTCTAGTTTCCTTATTTGCCAGTCCTGTGAATTCAGTTTTCTAGTACCTACAAGTGTCATTATTTTTAGGTATATTTGTCTGACACAATTTTTTTTAGACAGTGGTGAGATAGTTTGTGTGTGAGATAAACAGCCTCAGCTTGTTCCAGATAATCATTTTCGTAAATGACCAGGGTCCAGACCCCAGCGTATTAGCTAGCATGTGTTGCAGCTGTAGGAAGGGAGAAACTGCAGTGTTATCTGAGGAATTAGGCCTCTTAAAAACATTGACTGTTATTAAGTTATCACCATCAAGCATGTGGCCTAATGTACATAGGTTTGATTGAATTTGGAAGGGTTCTGGATTACAGTACTTTGTTATGAATCTTGAAACTGGGATTTCTCTTGAGCTGTTGTGTTGGATTAGACAAGGGCTTCATTCCCAGGAGCCTATGTAACTGATTGATAACAAGTAGGAAAATGCCAGTTGCTGTGGACTTTAAGGTGTGTGGTAGCTTACTGTATTTTGCATTCAGTAATGCTGTGATGTCCACTCCTGCACTGGAACAAAGATCAAGTTCCATCTTTTTCCACTGTAGAATATTTGGATTTTTTTTACTTGGAGGTACAACCTTCACCACAGGAACTGGCTTGCAGTTGCATGTACAATGATAATAATAATAATTTTATTTATAAGGTGCCTTTCAGTTAAAAGTTTTATTGTTTTCCAAAAGAAAAAAAACACATGCAACTTACAAGTACAGTAGGTACAGTACATATAACAGAATACCATTCGAGGTGGCTGCATGACATTATCCTTAACATTATACCGGAACAGTCATAGTATTCCCTCAGACTACATCTACAATTGTGTACTCTATTAAGTGTGAAAGATAAATACATCCTGTATAGTACACATGTATTAATGCGCTACGCTAGTTTCATCAATAACCAAGAAACAAAAAAAAAACAACAACAGACATAAATAACGAAATACAGAAAAAAAGATAAAGAGGGGAAACCCCCTAAGGTATATACTGTGTATACCTACGGATATCCTGGACCTATAACACACCAAATAAACAAGATAGATAAATGCACCTACCTTACTTTTCCCAGCGTACGCAACCATAGGGAGGTATCACCACATATAAGGCAAGACTTCATAGAATATGATAGTTACACCTTCTCATGCCCGCTTCTTGCCCTACGTCTGGAGGAGAGAGACCACAGAGTAAACAAAGTAATATAAATAAAGTAGCTGCTACTGCTGTGGGGTGAAGCTATTGAACAATAAACAGTAAAGTGCATTCGATATAGGTGGACTAGGTGTGCTAGGTATCATTACTCGGACTCCATGATATAGCATGTAGTAAGTATACACATACATATCATAACTTATACTAAACCCACAAAGCAAACATTACAACTTGCGGGTAAACTATGTACACCTTATATCATTTCAGATGTAAACAACAATACAAGTTACTAGCACTCTGTACCTTTATATCAATAGATTCATAAATGTACTAGCCATAGATAACATTCAGTTCAGACATTGAGTGGTGGCAGTTAGATATGAGGAGACAGATCATCCGATACCCACTCTGGCTTACAAATATGCCATATAAGGGGCCCGACAGAGAGACAGGGGTTCCATCTTCCCGGTAGACATGTGTGTCTGCCTGTCCATCTCATATACGGAGGAAAGTGATGCTATAATCTCATTGAGACCAGGCAAAGCAGTACTTTGCCAATTTTGCAGGGTTGCCCGTTTTACCTGCATACTAAGTAGCATTAGCCATTTAAATTCCTGATGGTTAAGGGGGGGGCACCAGACCTCAGACTCAGCAGCATAAGAGCAGGATAAGCAGGGACCTGGCAGTGAAGTATCAGGCTACCCTTGTGTAACACTTTCTCCCATAGACCATATATCCGAGGGCATTGCCAAAGAATATGAAATAGATCACCACCAGGCTGGAGTCATCTCCAGCAAGTATCATGTACAAGGACTTTCATTTTCTTTAATATTACAGGTATCCTGTACCAAGAGTGCAAAATTTTATTATGAATAAGTCTACTCCCAGTATCTTTATGAGTTTTGAACCCGACCTGCCAGCACTGTTTCCACTGTAAATCTGATATTTGTATATTTAAGGCTTTTTCCCATTTTGACTTGGATTTTATGTTGGAGGAAGGTAGCGAGTCCCTCACTACTGCATACAAAGTGGCTGCAACTTTGTTGGGTAGGTGGAGCCACCCTTTTAAAATGTGAGCTACAGGCTGGAGAGACATTACCCTGACGTAAGAGAGGTCTAAGACTATCACGCAATTGCAGATATTTCCAGAAATCTGATTTATCCAGATTCCATCTAGAGTGCAGATTCTGATATGTATCCACCACCAGGGAGTTAGGCCCCAATATGTTTTGAAGAAATGTAATCCCTTTCTCTTGCCAAGAGGGCCAGACCACCATGGGGCCACCAATGGTTATGCTAGGGTTGCTTCATAAAGGCATATACGTAATGGGAAGAATCAGGAGCCTTATTTTTTTATGTAGAAGCCTCCAATATCTGATTGAGGAGCCAATAGTGGAATGCGATAGATACTCCTGATGAGGGGGAGGGGCAGAGAAAAGAGACTGTAGTAGGACTATTACAATAAGTCTGCTTGAGCATTAGCCACTGAGGGGATTCAGTATTATAGGGGTGGAACCATTTCACTGTTTGTGCACCTTGAAAAGCTAGCTTATAGCCTTCAATCCATGGGAGACCCCATCCCCTTGCTGAGGATGAGCCCGAAGCTGGTTTCTGCTGAAACAAGGTCTAACTGAACCCCATAAGAAGGAGCCAATCATCGCATCAGTTTTCCTAAGCCAATGAGCTGGGAAAAATAGGGGAATATGAGCTAGAAAATAAAAAAATTTGGGGGCGAGGGACATCTTAAAGGCAGCTATCTTGCCTGCCATAGTTAAATGAAGCTTGTTTATTCACTCCATTTCAAGCTTACATTTGGACAGCAGAGGGCACAGGTTGTTATCCCACCACTTCGCTAGGTTAATCCCAATCTTAATTCCCAAGTATTTGATCATATGTTGTGACCATTTTAATCCTAACTCTGCCACCAAGTGGGAGTTTCATTTCGAATTAAGAGGGAGTACTTCCGTTTTAGATTGATTTACCTTTAACCCTGAGATTGATGAGAAGGAGTCCAGGGTATCTAGAAGTTGGGGTAAGGACTCATTGATGTCTCCTAGTGTTACCAGGAGATGATCAGCATACAGTAGGGTGGAAACATGAACCTGCCCACTACCGATATCAGTGATAAGCGTGTTCTGTCTAATTGCAGCTGCTAATGGCTCAATGGCAATGACGAACAAAAGAAGGGAGAGATGGCATCCTTGTCTTGTGCCTCTGTGTAGAAGAAATGGTTTAGATAAAACTGAATTGGTGAGGACTTTTGCAAGGGGAGATGTGTATATGGAGGAGACAGCCGCTCTGAAGTACGGTCCAAAACCCATGTGATACAAAACTTTCTGCAAGTAGTCCCACTCCACGGAGTTGAATGCTTTTTCAAAATCAATGGCTACAACAGCTGACGGCGTTAGTATATCCTGATTCGCTATATGAATAAGATTAATAAGTGTTCTGATATGGTCAGTACTGTATCTACCTTTTACAAAGCCAACCTGCGATGGATGAATCAGGGATGGTAAAATCTGGGACAGTCTGTCAGCTAACACTTTAGCATAAACCTTACTGTCTGCATTTATCAGGGATATGGGGTGATAACTAGCCGCCTCTTCAGGTGGTCTATCTTTTTTGGAAGAACTGTAATGATAGCCTCCCTTAGTGTAGGAGGTAATATACCTTTTTCCTCGGTCTCTTTAAAGACCTTACAAAGCAGGGGAGAAATCAGAGGGGGTATTAGTTGCAGAAAGTCCACAGGGAACCTGTCACTACCGGGGGCCTTCCCTTTTTTTAATGCCATCAGGGATGTTGCAACCTCTATATGAGTTAGGGATTCCTCCAGAGTGGCAAATTGCATTGGAGACAGCTTTGGGAGCCTCACCTTATCTAAGAATGATGACATATCCAAACAGGGATTAGCTCTGGTTGACTTATATAGTTGAGAGTAAAATGCAGTCATTATATCAGTCACCTCCTGTGGTTTTGTTTTCACTATCCCTGTGACTGGGTCTTTCAGTCCACCTATGTACCTTTTCTCTTGTTGTCTCCGCAGTTGGTATGCCAAAATTTTTCCACTTTTTTCCCCACCCTCCCAATAAGAGTGTTTTAATCTGATAAGTGCCAAGTCAGCCTTTCTGGAAATAAGTTTGTTTAATCTGGTCCTTATGGCTAGGACCCGTCTACCCCACAGTGACTTAGAAGATGGGTGAGATTGCACCTTAAGAGTCTTTTTGGCACTGAGCAGGTCATCTTCCAATTGTGCCATTTACCCTTCCCTATTTTTCCACCTGTGAGAGGCATACCCTATAATCTTCTCACGTATGGTAGCTTTATAAGCCTCCCAAGTGTTTTGGGCAGAGGTGTATTCGATAGGGTTCTCCCTGAGAAAATTCATGTTTTCTGATTTAGCCCATTTTACAAAATTGGGATCTCGCAGGAGTAGCAGATCCAGTCTCCAGGAGGAAGATCTTCGGATTGAAGGACCCCAAGAGATAATCACTTGTACTGGCGCATGGTCCGAAATTACCATGGGAAGAATAGCGGAGTCCATGACTAAGCCTGTGAGGGTATGGGAAATAAGCCAGTAGTCTAATCTACTGTAAATGCCATGAACTCCGGAATAATAGGAGTAATCCCGGACAGAGGGGTGCACTAAGCGCCATATGTCTACCAGTTGGTACTCAGAACTTAGGTGTTGAACGGCCCAAGCCCCCCGAGTGTGCGTTTCCTTGCCTAGATCACTCCTATCTAACACAGGAACTAATGTGAGATTAAAATCCCCCCCGAAGATAATAGGTGTGTCTTGCTGTACCATTGTGTCTAATTTAGAGTTCAAATCTAGAAAAAAGGAAGGGTCATCCACATTTGGGGCATAAATGTTTACCACCAGAAGATGGCCATTGGGGGTGTTGAGCAAGGCTATTACCCAACGCCCCTGAGAGTCTACCTTCCTCTTTACCACAGTCCAGGGGAGTGACTTGTGGAGCAGGATTGCTACACCTCTTTTTTTAGTGGACGCGCAGGAATGCAGCTCCAAACCTACCCAGTCCCTAATTAAGTTTTTACAATCTTTCTCAGCAAGTTTAGTTTCTTGCACAAAGGCAACCTGGGTTTTAAGCCTTTCTAGATGCGTGAGTACCTGCTTTCTTTTGGAAGGGGAATTTAACCCTCTTATGTTCCAAGTTATAAAGGAGATATCACCCATAAGGATGGTTATAAAAAAATCTTTTGGGGGGAGAGGTAGGGGTAAGATCGTCCAGCCTTCGTATCATTTCCCCAGATCCAATCTGCAACCATACAAGCATAGGACAGAGTTTACTAGTGCTTAGCACCTCACATCTGCTCTGCAAAATTGTAAGTATAGTCTGAAAAAAAACAAATACTAACAAACTTAAACTATTTACATGCGGCGCGGTGCTTTGCGCATTGGAGAAAAGCGGTGTCTCAGGCCGAGGAGTCGAAATCCTCTCAGACCACATCACTTCACCTGAAATAGGGTGGTGGACTTGTAAGCTAATGAGGACTTTGCCGCCCCATATGAGTGACTCCTTTCCATGGGGACCTTATGAGTGACTGTAAGTGCTTTCTTTGGGATAGCCCCACACCCGGTCTCTCTAGCAACAGTCCAGTCAGATTAGCATACCGGATAGCATAATGGTCCCATAATTAGCTGTGGTGCCCATGGGGGGAGGGAATTCTCCACTCCAACTCTTGAAATTAACTTGGTGCAACCCTTAGAGAAGCAGAGCCATATTTCCCAGGGCCGGACAAGAAGAAAAAAAAATATGGAGAGCGATATGCTAGTTATCAGAGTTTCTCCCACCCATCCCCCCCTTTCACAAGCCCTTCATAGAACCGGAGGTCCTGGTACATACTACTATTAAGGGCCTCGCCAGATCCATCATATATTAAACCTGCACTGCATGATACCCCAGCTAACGCCATGAAAGTGCAGGAGGACCAGTTAGACCCTAAGGTTGACATTGAAAAAGGGAATGCACGCACATATTCTTTCTCCCACGCAATCCTCATAACCGCCCACCGAAACACAGTACAAACATGAGCACTTATCTAACAGTGATCCTGTGCATCCAGGGGAGGCAGAGTTTCCATGATGGTTGAAGGCTGGTGAGCACAGTGATTTGAGCTGTTACCCACAAGACTGTTTATATGTAGCTCTTGGGTAGAGTTCTTAAGTAGGGGCACAGCTGGAGCAAGTCCACAAATGGGGGATTCAGCTTTTGAAACCTCCTGCAGCATCTCCTCTTTGGGGTAGTCTGGAAATTCATCCTGAGAGATGGAGGCAAGTGGTGCATATCTGTTGGAGGAGAGGAATTGGGAATCGCAGCCATCCGGTGTGGTCATCGGGTTAAGCGTCATTTCAGAAACATTCCCTGCATGATCAATAGGATGGGTTCTCTTGGGGTGGTTCTCATTTTGTTGATGTTTCCGTGTTCTTGCAGGGAGTGGAGTACTCTGGCCCTGAAACTGGAAGCTATTTGGATGAGGTGTAGATGTGAAAGCGCCATCTAGCGATACAATATTTCTGTGACACTCCACTGGTACAGCAGGGTCCATTTGAGCCTTATCCTCATTAACATTCACTGGCCATTTTTTGTTAAGATATTCAGACAAACTGCTCTGGGTGGCAAACGAGAGAAAAGACCCATTCTCTTCTAAACGCATGATCGCAGGGTAACGAAGTGAGAATTTGATACCTTTTTCATGCATTATACGCCTGGCTTCAGAGTATTCTTTCCGGCGAGCCGCCAGGTCTCAAGAGTAGTCCTGAAACATCATTATTTTATGCCCTCACAGGTAAAGTGCTCCAAGCTCCCGGGCTCGAGATGTAGCCCATTCCTTGTCAGCAAAATTTAATATATGTAGCATGAGCGGTCTAGGCCTGTCAGCGGGCTTTGGCTTGGGAGCCAGTGTTCTGTGCACTCACTCGATCGTAAAACCAGGAGGGAGAGTGTGCTTCAGTAGATCAGGGAGGGTATTATAAAGGAATTCAATAGGGTTACCTTGCTCTACACCTTAGGGGAACCCTAACAGCTACAGATTGTTACGCCGGCTTCGATTTTCCATATCATCGACTTTAGCCTGTAAAGTCTGGATTGACCTCTCTTGGTCCCTTATTATAGCAGAAAGATCTTCCAGTGCTAAGGCATTTTCTTTTGTTTTTTGCTCCATTGTATCGAGTCGGGATTCAAGCCTATTGATTGCCGCCGTCATGTTATTTGCTGCCAATGTCATCTCTGCCATTTGTTTCAATAAAATGGCAAACATATCCTGAGTCTGTTGTGTACTAGGGCCTTCGGCCTTCCCGGGGCCACTTCGTTTCAACATGATCAAGTGCCTTAGCCTTTGTCGCCTTGATCAGACATGTGGGCCAAAGTTTCTCAGTTTAACCAACTAGCCAAACCCTTCCCGATATCTTCTAGGCTGCTAATTAGTTTGATACGAGTTGAAGCATGGAGCTATCGCTCTAAAATTGTCCCCAAGATACGGAGTGCTCACATCAGGCGGCCATCTCGCAAGGAGCCAAGCCACGCCCCACCGCCTTTCAATTGCCAAGGCACCGTACGTAAATAACAAATCAAAACACTAAAAATCATTAAAAAATACAATTAAATCAAAACAGTCATAACAATCAGTGTTCTAAAAATGCGGTTTCCCATATAAAAGTCTTCAAACATCTCTTAAAGCCCTCCACAGAAGTGCACTCCCGCAGCCGATGGGGTAGAGAGTTCCAAAGGGTGGGGGGCTCATACACAAAGGCCCGAGCACCCGAGAATTTCAAATTCACCCTTGGAACCTCTAGCAACCCCTCATCGGCCAAGCGAAGTGATCGATTAGGGCGATAAGGAACCAAAAGTTCTTTCAGATAGACTGGGCCCAGATCGTGTAGAGCTTTAAAAGTCAGCAAACCAACTTTAAAGGTGGTCCACCAGCGAATTGACAGCCAGTGCATTTTGCGCAGCACCAGAGTAATGTGACAGGATCTACTAGAACCCGTCAAAAGCCGGGCTGCAGCATTCTGCACTAGCTGCAGGCAACGGATTTCAACCACTGAAAGCCGTAGATAAAGGGAGTTGTAATAATCCAAGCGTGAGGACACAACCAGGTAATAAAATTGAAACTCAGGCTTCTGTAGGCACCCTTGTTGTTTAAGGAGGTGAATTTGCTCTACATACTCTGTGGTGATTTGCCATTCCAAAGAAAGGTGGACAGAGTAGTCCTCAGGTGGTTGAACCAACTCTTGAGAATAACCTGTACCACTATTCTGAGTTGGTACAGTAATCTCGGCAGAACATTCATCCAGATTATATTGATTCAAACACACAATGATAAGGATAGTGCTAGCCATCTTTGTAAATCCAGTTTAATTTGTTCCAATAGATGTTCTAGATCCTTAATTATCATGACCTTCTTGCTCCTTGCCATCACTATACCAAGGTGTTTCAATGCATCTTGGGTTCAAGTCTGACCCCACCCCCAATTTCATAACAATATTTATATGTTGGTGGTGGTTCAGTTGGTTCAGATGTGGGCCAGCTTATATATTGTAAGTGGTCATTGGATAGCCTGCTCTGAATAAACCCCACTTGTTCAGTGCCTAGTAGTGTGCTCAAACTGCCAGCTTAAGCTACCAAAATTTTTGCCAGTATCGTAACATCCAAGTTGAGGAGGGAGATAGGTTTTGTAGCTGGTTAGCTCTTTTGGGTCTTTTCCTGGTTTGTGAGGAAGTGTTATGTGGGCTTCCTGTAGAGACAGGTTCAGAAGTGTGACTAGCTGTACTGCCACTTTGCCTAAGAAAGCATTATGTATTTATGTATTTATTTCGTCATTCGGACATAACCTTTGAGCAAAATGCTGTTTTTCAAAGGTTCCATGACTAGACAGGAGGACAACACAGAAAGGTAGTTACAAAGTATGGGAGCACAAATACAGAGACAAGATATAGATATACAGTAGATATAGATACATATTTAGAGAGAAGCCATTTGGACTGAGTGATTTGACTCTTAATGGTAGATCTTACCTCTTCCTCTGTGATATTCCCCCTAAGTTATGGATTTGGTCATGTGGTAGCCTGGGAAGCTTGCTTCTCTTATAAATTATAGTTTATTCTTCTAGCATTTTTGGTTCTGCTCCATATAATTCTTTATAGAAGCTATCAAGAGCAGCAAACATTTCTATGGGGTTTGTTATCAAAGTGCCTGTTCTGCAGTATGTACTCTTTTCATAACTCTGAATATTTATTTTTGTCCTCGTCACAAGGCAATCAATTTTCTGCCCTTCTATCTCTGATCTACACACCTTTCATTTTGACTTGAATATTGCATGTTCAGTCTACTGTCAAATCAAATCCCAATATTTTGCTCCAGCTGTATTGAACTTCATCCATTCTGTTTCAGCCAAAGAGTTTGATATTTTTTTTTCCATCTCCCTAATGTCTCTTAGCAGTTTGGAGCGGTCTCCTTTTTTCCTTTTCCAAGAAGAGGCAGTGTAAATGGAGGATTAAGGACTTCATTCATTGTTCGGTGTACTGCTATATAACCAGTCCCATAGAACTCATAGAACTAACAGAGGGTCTACTTGTTCTATAGCAGTACTATGGGGTTCAGATAGTAGATGACTGACCCACTACCCAATTAAAAAATAAACAAATCAGGGGTGTAGGGTGGAGCTTCTCATTTCTAATAAAACCAATTAATACTTTTTTCTGTTTTATTATATGGGGGATCTGCCCCCACACCTGTGTAAATGGGCCACTGGGTTGTGGTATGCTAATGCCATAGTATGGCATTCATATAATGCATATAGTGCAGTATAGTCCTTAGGCCTCCACTTATGCTATAGAGGCTGAATGAATGAGCTCTATCCTTAATGTGCATTTAAAGGCTCCCAATACATGCACTGTATTCCAAACTCTATTAGTGTTTTCTTGGAAAAAATGTTTGGTGTCTTCTTTAATTTTAAACATACATTAAATGTCTTTAAAGATCCCCTGGCAAGGTTGATAACACATTGAAAAACATAAGTTTTAGGCACAATTTAGATCATATTTAATTTATTTTCTATAATTCTTTACCTTACTTACTTACTCTTTGCCAGCAGAAACAGGCCACACGATCTATCAGATCTGCTTGAGTGTGTAGCTAGCACCCCACTTTCTGCAGCTGCTCCTCCCCAATTACCCCCACACACAGATGAATGCTGACTGACCTTGAACCAGATTAAACTGTTGGTGGTATTTTTAGTGAATGGGGGAAATTTGGCCAGGACACTGGGGAAATTTCCCTACTCTGCAGTAGGGGGAGACTTTGTCCATTTTGGCCAGCTGCCAAGATGGCTGCCCAGGAGACTGGAGGAGAGGAGGAGGAGGAGATGGAGGTGTGGGAAAGGGTCTCTTCCCCAACCTTGCAGATGAGAGAGACTGAAAATTTTGTGAATATGGAGACAACAGAAGGACAAAAGAGCCAAGAAAAGGGAAGCATGGATGGAAATGTATTTAAGGATGTAGACTCTTTACCTGAGTTACTTGATGAAAGCCTATCTGATAACAGCGATATAGAAAAAAACAAGAATGTGGACTTGGGTGAGTCAGATTTTCTGTACTTACTTCAGAAGCCTTAGCTCTAAAGCAGCATTTGAAATGGAAGAAAGCCTTTTTTTCTTTAAGAAAATGCAGCTAGAAAAAAAGTTGTGGGAGCTCAATAGTGACAAGTGGAAGGGGCTTGTCAAACCTGCCCAGCTGTGCTACAATGATGCAGCAACATCAAAGAAATCGACTACAAGCTGGGCAGTGGCTGCAGAAAACATGAAGCTTGCTGAAAGAAACACTACAGCTGGAGAAGCCACAGAAATCACACCTGGAATGGCAAAAACAGATCTAAGAGAACCTGGCCTAGGAAGCTCTGGGGAAAGGGAACCTTAAGGAGTGAAAGAATGGACCATGGGAAATGCACTACAAGCAGCAGGCTGGCAGCAAAATCTGAGTACAGGTCAGTGGATTTCAGGAGATACACTGATTCAAATGCCGACAATAAACCGAGTACAAACAAAGTGGATACAAGGTGTGTCCCAGAACCTGTGATCATTTGGAAATACCACCAGAACTTGCTTTAATTCAGAACCCTCGCTTACAATTAAATAAAGAATTGGAGAGGCCTACAGTGCCCTCACAAGATCAACAACCTGGGGGATGCCCCAGCATTGCAATAGAAACCCCTCAAAGGCCTTTAAATCTTATAAACAAAACTAATCCCAAAACATATTCTTCTCTGTTCAAAACACCAATATTTCCAGCAAAAAGGCACAGTGCTATGAGGTTATCATACACAGGGGGGATGCCAGAACCTCCAGATAGACTATTTGTGGCAAAGAACTTGTTGAAAGATTCTATGAAGTTTTTTTTGAATGAAACTTATGCATTGATCCATATCTCAGGGGAAACTACCTTTGATGTAAGCTTTAAAACACTGATTGGGTTGGAGAGGTTCTGGATTAAATATAAGGCACTAAAAATCAGCCCTATGGTCACCTTTTGTGGCAATACCGCTCACAAAGCTGGCTCAAAAAACAATTACAGTACTCTTCAGAAATGAAGGAGTGAGCATGCACGACTCTATGTATTGGCTGAAGCAGAGATGCACTTTAATTGAGTGTCCAGAGGCCATTCTAGATTCAGAGAACATTTGGACTGGAGGTTGGAGGGTAAAAGTGATGCTCCGGACAACAGACATGGGGGTAGTTCATTTGCCCAACTCTTTTTTTTCTAGGTAGCGATAGAGGCATATTATTCTATCCTGGGCAACCAAAAATATGCTACAAATGTGGTTCAATTTATTTTATTTATTTATGTATTTATTAGAATTTCGGAAAAATTCCTTTGAGCCAATGGCTCTTTTACAAAGGTTCCACATCAGTATACAAAGAATAGAAGCACAGTTTGTGTGAGATTAGCAGGCAAGCAGTCTGAATACAAAATTCAGTACAAGGTATACATGGTCTAAAGTTACAGGTGATATAAATAATAGTTAGAACAACATAATCAGGCATACATTTTAGAATGATGAGTCACAACAAATAATATTTACAAGAATTAAAGCTTCCAGAAGGGCATTGTCAAAGGAAAAGGTAGAGTGGAAAAAACTGAGCTGCTGCCAATTGTGCCATGTAGTGTAGGAAAGTGGAAGAGAGAGTGGGTGTAGAGGGGTAACTGGGAGGGCGGTAGAAGGAGAGGTGGGTGGGAGGCAAGGATCGGGGAACAAGTGCAACATTGGGTGGGGTGAGCAGATTAGAAAAGGGAGAAAGAGAGAGGAAGGGAGTTGAAGGAGGGTAAGAGAGGAAGTTGTTGGACCTGGTCTAGGGAGACAGGCTGGGGTAGATATGGGAAGGGTGGAGGCAGGCAGAGGTGGTGATAGTAGAGAGGTGTGAAGAACAGAAGTGACTACCTGGGAGGTTAGGAGAAACAGTCACAGGTGGATCTGGACACAAGCGTTTGACGTAGCTTGTGTTTGAACGAGCAGAGAGTGCCTAAGTTGGTGAGTTCACTGTCAAGGGAGTTAAACATTTTAGGGGCTCTACCTGCAAAAGACCACTGGCCTTGGGCGGTGTGACACTGTGGAAAAGCAAGAGAATAGTTGTCAGAGCTTCTTGTGTAACGGGCGTTTTTGACTGGGCTTAACAGAGACTGAACCCCAGGGGGCATGAGTCTCATCAATGACTTTTTTGCTAGTAGGCAGGTTTGGAAAGTAATCCTTCCCTGAAGTTGTAGCCAGTTTGACTGTTCATAGAGGTCGCAGGTATGCTTGTGGTGGGTAGCACCAGTAAGCAGTCCACAGGCCCTATTCAGCACTGTAAGAATTTGCCGTAGTTCTGTAGCTGTGGCTGTTCCATAGATAACAAGCCCATAATCAATGATGGAGACAACAGAGCTGTGTATTACTAGCTTAAGGGTGTCTGGTGTCAGGCAGTGTCTATGTTTATAGAAAAGGCCTATACTGATAGTTACAGATTTTGCTACTGAATCGATATGGCTGGAGAAGGACAGAGTAGGATCCAGGGTTATACCAAAATATTTGAAAGTCTGCGTCTGGTTCAGGGTCACACCCGAGCTGTTTTTGATTGCCAGCTGTTGCTGTTTATGTTTGTTATGTGTACCATGGAACAGCATAGTCTTTGTTTTCTTGTAATTCAGCACTAGTTTCTGTGAGACGAACCAGGCCTCAGTTTGCTTGAAACTTTCCTGCAGTTGTTTCTCCAAGAGGGAGGGGTCAGAATTCTTAGAGAAAATCACTGTGTCATCAGCATACAGAATAATGTTTTCATCACAGGCAGAAGGTAGATTGTTCAGGAAGATGCTGAAAAGAAGGGATCCCAATATTGTCCTTTGGAGAACACCAGCCTGGACAGGAAGTTTGGAGGAGAGGGAGTCACCAATCTTAACTTGTTGTGACCGGTTGGAGAGATAATTGTTGAACCATTGTAAAGTGTCATGAGAAGGCCCTAAGTTGCCAAGTTGTTCCAGTAGTAATGGATGGTTGACTGTATCAAAGGCTTTCAAGAAGTCTATAAAGGTGGCACCAGCAAGTTGTCCTTGGTCTAGTGCTAGATGAATGTGGCCTGTAAATTCAAGGAGGGTAGAGGTGGTGCTATGCCCTTTGTGAAAGCCATGTTGCTATGGGCATTGCAAGTTGTATTTCTCCAAGTACACCACCAATTGGTCTGTGAAGATTCTTTCAAGAGCTTTGGATGAAGAGGGTAGGATGGAGATGGGCCTGTAGTTACAGTGTAATGTCCTATCCCCAGACTTGTGTATTGGGGTCACCAGGATGGCACATTTGAGTAGTATTTGCGATAAGCCAAGAAGTACTGTGTGTGGGGAACTGGGGCATGTGGGGACACAGTATATTAATGAATGCAAGTGTAATCTGTGTGAGGAGGTAGATCACACATTCCAGAATTGCAAATGGGCTGTGCATAATGCCATGGATCAGGCAGATGAGGAAGAACAGAGGCTCCTTATCACACTGGCACAGAAAAACTGGATAGAAAATCAGAGACAACAAAGACCACATGAGACTGGAGAACCGAGAGAAGCCCCCCCCCCAATCCATACCTAGTACCTCTCAGCTTCCCCTCCCAAAGGATAATCCTCAATGAAATGAGAGGCCAATATCACAGAATTCACCCAGGGAAAACACACACAAGGAATTACTCAGGCAAGGGACATCTTCCTCTGGTATGACACTGAATCAAGAGGGGGAAACCACGGGTGATATAATGTCCCCCCCCCACCCCAGGGATAGACGAGGCAAGGATGTTTACAAGACAAAAAGCAAAGGCAGCCGTGTCAAGGTTCCCCTTGAAATAGATCATAGTGACTACAGCAAATAAATATGATATCCTACAGTCAGAAAACACGGAGGAAGAGTCAAACAGTTCTTCTGTGGTGTCCTCCCTTTCAGAGGGAATGACAGATACTGAGATACAAGAAAGGCCCAGTGGACCACAGAAAAGGAAAGCTAAGATGAAAACAAAGCATAAGGAACAAACTATCTGGAAGGGGAAATATAAGTAAAAACAAATGATTGAGCCTTTTTCTTTCTATACTGTGAATGTCAACAGTATCAAAAGATTGGATAAACTGAAAACAGTCTTTTCTTTTCTCACATATTTATACTTAAGTGTAATTTTCCTGCAGGATGTACACTTGCACACACTGAGGGAAATGCAGGAGGCCTCAAAAACACAATTCATTGGATCGTTATTGGTCAATGGGGCAAGAACCCTGCTCGGGGCTAGGAATCCTGTTTAAGTTACCTGAGATACAGGTTTTGAAACTATTTGATCTAGTCCCTGGAAGAGTACTTATCATGGATGTTTTATTGCATCACACACAATATAGATTAATAAATCTCTATGCACCATAAACCAAAGCGGCACGTTATGAGATTTTTAATTTAATCCAACCTCATTTATATTCAGCAGAAAACATAGTCATTGCAGGGGATTTCAATTGTCCTGTCATAACCAGACCATCTAAACAATATTATGACTCAAACTTGCTGACACAAATTATACATAAGGCTAAGTTGAGAGACACATATTACTTTCATACCCATCAAAAAACACTCACTTTCCATAGAGCCCATTTAGCATCTAGGATAGACTATATTTTTACTTCAGTAAATATAACAACATACTCAGCTGAAATCATCACTACAGAATTTTCGGACCATAACATGGTATCCATTAAAATAGGTGCAACAGCTATCTTGCCTAAAGGACCTGGATTCTAGAAAATGAATGTATCTTGCTGTCTGATTTTTACATCTTAAACACAATTAGAAATTTCATTCATAAAAGGAAATCAGTATGTATCTTATTTGAAAATTCAATAAGCTGGTGGGAGGATATTAAATATGATTTACAAAAAGTATGTAAACATTTAAGTAGGAGCCATAGCAGGAAGAAATATCTAAAATACTCACAAAACAGGAAATTACTGCAACAAATGATGTCCACGTCATATGAAACTGGTCAAAATTTAACAGTTCAAATAAGTAAGTTAAAACAAAATATGTTGGAATTTCATAATCAAAAAGCAAATGTTCTATACCATCAGCAGCAATTTGGTTCTACAGGGAAAGCTGGTATTGTCTATCCATTTGAAAATTTCCTTAGGAAGGTCCAAGCTAAAGATATGGCAGGTATAAGAGATGAAAATAGGGTAGCACGTACCACTAAGCAGGAAATATTAAAGACAGTAACGAGGTATACTATCAATATGTATGCACCACTAGAGAAAGGGAATATGGAATTGAAGGACTTTCTTGCAAATTAAGATATTCCTGAAATAGAGCAAACAAAACTGAATGCACTGATACAACCAATACAACAGAGAGAAGTGCAGGAAGCTATTTCCACACTAGCAGGAGGTAAAACCCAAGGGCCTGATGGACTGCCAAATGAAATTTTGAAAGTAGTAGGTCTGGAATTGATATCAGAATTAATAGACATTCTTAGCATAATACTCTCCACCAAACAAGTCCCTCTGAACATGAATATGGGAGTATTAACATACATATATAAAAAGGGGGATACATCTCAAATGCAAAACTGGAGGCCAATTAGCCTGCTAAATTCAGACTTTAAACTATTAACTAAGATCCTAGCAAAAAGGCGTTCAGTGGTAGCTAAAGATGAAATTTAATTAGCACAGACATATGCTATCCCAGGGAGACAAATTTATAGTCATTTGGCATTAATTAGGGAACCGGTAGAAAGGGGGGAAATAAGAGAATTAGATGGCTATCTGATCTTATTAGATCAAGAGAAGACGTTCGATCGGGTAAGTCACACATTTTTATGGGAAGTACTAGAATATTATAGGATTCCCAAACAGATGATAGGCTGGTTTAAAAGTATTTAACAAACCACTTCAGTAGTACCAATAGTACAGGGATGAAGGGGTCTAATGCTATAGCTACATAGGGAGGTGAGACAAGGCTGTCCGCTTAGTGCAATTTTATATAGGTTCTTTATAGACCAATTTTTAAGGAAAATTAATAGCACAAACACAGTGGTGTCAATACAAACAAGGGGTCAAAGTTTCCCTTATAAAGTCATATCATATGCAGATGATATGAATACAATGGTACAGAATGAAGAATCCATTACAAGAGTAATTGAGACATGCAAGAGATTTGGGGGGGGGATGTCTGTGGCATCCTTGACTTTACAAAAGTGTTCAGGCCAATGTCTGGATTATACTGTAAACTTTACAGGCAGAATCGCAGGAATTCTTATTAGATCTGACCCAATAAATATTTTGGGTGTCTATTTTGGGACAGGAGAATTTGATGAACTAAACTGGGGAAAGAAGTTGGATATAGGGAAACAAAAAGTAGCACAATGGAACAGGAGGAAACTAAGCAACAAAAAATGATATACTTGATAAAAACATATTTGATATCAGTATTTGTATACATTAGTTATATATTTCCTCCTCCAAAAAAATTGAAACTGCTATTAAGTATATCTGTTCAGGCCTACTGGGGAAGCTGCCTGAATCCATTGAAAAGAAATCTGTTATACTTGCCAGTGAAGCAAGGTGGTCTTAACATGCCAAATCAAATTTTGTTTTTTAGTAGTTTTTTCTACATAATCATATCAAACCTCTGTTTACAAGACAAAATATAAGATGGGATCCCTTATTGTATAAGAAATGTAAGAACTGGATACAACAATGGGAAACACAAACTTTTAAATCATTCAAAAACTCAATAATGGTGCCAGAACATGTAAGATATACATTTTTGAGGCTGAAACAATGGAACATAACCATGCAACAGACTATAACCTTACAAAGGAAATAGTTTTACTTTCATTTACTTTCTTCTCTCTGTACAGGAGATACAATATTTGAAAAATGCCCGGTTATGCATAGAGAGTCATTGACAAACATGTTAAATAATAAAAGAATCCCAGAACATATGTAGGACTTACACTGGCTAGCATATCACGAGAAAATAAATGTGAAAGCCAACCAAAAGCACAAACAGCAGCAGGATAGACTATGTAGCAGACTGAGTTGCATTCAAAAAGAGGAAACCATAGACCATTTATTTTTCTCATGTAATTTCATTGTGGGATTTTGGCAATATATTGCACAACAGTGGGAAGAAACTATATTTAGTACTTTGACAGCTGGCTGGCAGTATAGCCTACAGATTAAAGGAATGAAATGTGAATGAGCTTGATACATCCAGCAGACCAGACCTGAGTTTGATTCTCACAACCTCTACTTGTATACTGTGTGAGTCTGAGCAAGTCACTTAACCACCCAATGCTCCCAGGTCTCCCCTGAAAACAGGCACTTGTGCCTAGTGGGCCTTTCCCAGTTACCAAAGACTTATATAATAATAATAAAAAAGTGTATGAGAATATTATGTCTGGGGTATTTCCTAGCATATGGAAGAAATGGAATAAAAGTGCATTACAAGTGTTAAAGACATTATTCAAATGGATAATGAGGTGTAGCTTTAATTTACAACAAAAAGAATGTGGTCATAGAGAATTATTAAACAAAATCATACAAGATCTACAGAGATTATTACATAAAGAAAGACAGGCACTGCCAAGGGAGGAAATATTGGAATTATGGAAAGAGTTACCTTGGATAACAGATAATGATGCACCAATCACATGAACTTTGAGTATAAGAGATGGTGAGAGAGAACAGGTCATAATAAGCTCTATTGTGAAACAAGGAATTGTTCATAAAAATTAAGGAACACTGTCTAGAAATGTAACTTGGAGTGAAACTTGCATGTGAATTTTCTGCTTGTACTATGTATTATTTATGTTTACAATAAAAATTTCCCCTGCTCTTTTTGATAAGTTCCATGGGATCTTTAACATCCACCTGAACTACCACCAGAACCAGCAGATGGGACCTCGGTTTAATGTTTCATCTGAAAGACAACACCTCAGAAGTGCAGCACCCCCTCATGCTGCACTACAGTGTCAGTACTGGAACAGTAACCCAAGTGCTAGGTGTGGGAATTTAACCTACAGCCCTCTGACCACCCAAGTGTTACTGAGGCTAGCTGCAGGAAAACAAGATCATTGTCCCCTAGAGTATACCTGTTCTGGCTGCTTGTCTACACATGTCATCACAATCCCCTGCTTATGACATCATAAGTATCTCCACAGCAACTGAATGTGATGTCGTAAACAGAACTATGATGTCAGGCATACTCAATCAGCTGGAGCAGATATGGCCAAGTACTGTTTTCATGCAAATGTCCTTAGTAATAAAGAAATAAGGGTGAAAATGGCAGTAAAAATATGAATTATAAGCTGAATTATGTCTAAATATCACATTATTCCAATTCTGACCCAATGGGGTCAGTGGCTCTTTAAGGGGGCTTTTGTTCATACTCACAGTCTATCTTTGTCAGTGTTATCTTCCAGTTGGAGGACTAAATGAACTGGGGAGTGGCTAGTGATAACTCTTGATAAAATTTCATAGCTAACTGCAACATTTTAAAAGTTTCAGACTAGTATAACAGTAGTTCAGTGTAAAGGAAGTTGCCATGAACTGCAAACCTGAAGATATAATCCCAGAAGCCAGGATGTAGAACTTGCTAGGGTTCTACTGGGCCCAATAAGTTTTGCAGTTCCTTGGAAGTTCTCTGAATAAGCAAAAGACCTACTCTGCATGACCTTGATCTGTCTAATTCAGTACCTGGCACTATATTCCAGTCTCTGGCTATTACCATTGGAGTCTGGACATGTTTGATGAGCTGGGACAGAAGCCCCCCAAAAAATATGGGTCATCTTTATTCAGGCCATATACTGTATAGAAGCTTATGATCATTTCCTTTCTGTCCAGTGTGCCTTTAACTACAGTATAACCAATCTGCCATCCACATCTATTGTTTGTTTCATTAGTTAAAAGGGGACATTGAAGTGAATTACTGTAGCCACCCCAGCTCTTTTATTACTGTACTTGTCTGAAAACACCTGTCCTATCCTCTTTCTCCTCCATGTCCCCTTGGTCTGTCTTAATATGGGTTTATAGGAGAAATGCTACCCTCACCACTGATGTTTTCAAGCGGCATGGGATTTGCTGTCTTTTCTCTTTCATTTGTGTCACATGGATGTTCCAGTTAACAATGTCATAAGAATTGCTAACCATGGGGTCTATGCATTAATGTGCTTGTTGGCTATGTGCATGAATCAGTGGCACATAGGCAACCCTAAGATGTAATGCCATGCACTGGGGAGCCAGAGGAACCCTGTGAGTGTCACAGAAGGGATGTACATCCCTTTCGTGATGGATTCCTCAGCTCAAACATCACATTACTTCCCATGTGCCAACTTGATCTTACCACATGTGTAGCTTTAAGAACACTATAGGCAAATATATACCAGTATCCCTCCTTTCCAAGCTGGGTTTTTGTGTTCAAGACCCAGTTGAATCTCATTATACAAGCATGTTTACATTCATTTGTTGAGCATCAGTGAGCATAAACCTATATAACTAATGTAGCACACAATGAACAATTCAACAAGCATTAACAAATGAACCTTAAGCTAAAACTATGATCTGACAGTTTGGGAACAACAAATGCCTGATATTGCTCTGTGGAAGCCCTCTTGGAGTATACAGTCTCACAGCAGCATGGTTTGTTACTTGGTATTCAGTCCATGAAGGACTAGTACAAAGGAGCCCCCACCACTCTTATGGACCCTTCAGCATTCTCCTTTCAGTAAAGGTAATCCTGTCCCATGCTTTGAATTGTGCATAGAAATTCACCCCATCCACCATGACAATTCACAGCAGATCAGCTGGCCAAGTCAAAATATGCTCACTGTAATCCCACTCTCCTCATATGATCAGTACAGGTTTAGTTTGATATTCATGTTCACCCACTTCTACCACCATCTTTTATAGCGTTTAAAATGATTAAAATCTCTTGCTTCAGGAGGCACTGCCCTGTTAGATATTGCAGGGCACTAAGCTTTTATAATAGAGTAAATTGCAGCATTTAATACAGGGCTTTGTCATTAAATGAAAAAAGGGGATGGAGTGTATGCTGTCCTAGCCCTACATGCCTTGTTTTGTCTTTATTGTAGAGTCCTCTACACATATTTTTCTTACCTGCAACTAATTATTGTCCCACAGATCATTGCCAGGATCATGAATTCATCAATCCAACTCTGTGTTCCCATCAGTTACATCATCAGAAGAAATGCTGTGATGAATAAAGTTGTTCTTGTGATGTCAGTCTTAAGGAAATTGGTGGCACACTACTTCTCAAGGCTGTGAGACATTTGCTGTCTTGATTGTTCCATAGAGGTCACTATCTTATTTCATAGACACCTATCATGCTCCCCATGTGGGAGGTCATCAGATGTCAGATACATAGGTGTGTAAGGGGTAGGAAGGCCATAACTGAGACATAGCTGTCAGCTTGACAGGACTTGTCAACTGACAGCTGTGCAACAGCCGTGCTCTGTTCATCTGGAAAAAGGAGGGCTCATGAAGAAGAAAAGGATGTCATTTGTTACAGCTTTGTTGCTAATGCTTACCCATCATTTTGTCCCTGAACTGTCAAAATTGATCACAGATAGAGAAAACACTTTACATGTTTGTTCAGTTTCTGTATGACCAGTTTGTAACAACAGCAGTCAAGAGCCAATTTAATTCAAATTCCTCACCAAGAAGCATGGTCCACTCCTCAGGTACACAGTTCAGCCAATACAACTTTCAAAACAGAATCATACATTTACTTGTGTTGTTTTCCACAGCTTTACCTCCTTCAGAGGTTGATATCTGGCTCCTTAGGAATGCCCAATGGGAAATGTTTAGGCAGTTCTTTTGTACTATTTCAGCACTGGAAACCACATGGAGAGAAGGGTGAATCATTCAGAATTTATTGTAATGTGGGCAGTGTGCAGATTTTTCATGTACTTGTAGGCCATGTGCTTGTACCTTACTGCAGGTGTAACATTACTGAATACATGAAAGCCATGACATTCCCAGGACTGAGTAGCTTGCTTGCAAATGTTTGCCTGAATATATATTTTATCTTGATAACTGAGGCACTGGACTATTATTGCTCCCAGTTTACTTCCCAGTCATGGTTCTGGATACAGGGAACAGTGTGATGACTCCATCATGCAGGCTGCACCAGTCTGTATTATTGCTGCTACCTCTGAAGCAGTTTCTGGATAAACAGGAGCATGTTTAGGCCCTCCACTCTCTCAGGGATTGTTGCAAGGGCAATGCTGTTTCATCTGCTTCTTCCTTCCTGTTCCTCAATTCAGTCTAACAGCTTGTGCATATTTTTCTTTAACTCTCTCTCTTCTGCTTCTTCACTGCCCTACCTATCCATAACAGAGCTGATGCACTTGTCAGCATCATCAATCCATCCCATGAGGGATCCAAGTGCAAGTTTAAAATGCCCTAATGTCACTTGCCATTTTCAATAGGGTTATGTTTATTGTTGCTGTATTGGTGAAAATAATTATCTGGTTTATTAATTGACTATAGAGGTATGGGGGGGGGAGGGGGTTACACGAAGCAAAGGCAGTGACACAGGTGAAAGGATAACAGTTTAGAAAGCAAGGAAGCCAACACCTACAGGAACACAGTATATAGCTAAATAGCTTAGTACTCAGAGTGCCACATATTTCAGGAAAAATGCTGACAGGACCAAACCTTGACTTAAAACATAGCTTTTGTAGGTCCATGTATAAAAGATTCTTTGTTATAAAGAGGACACAATCCCTGGATGTAGCACATACAAAACTCCACCACCTGCTCCACACACCTGTCCCCAACATGTTTCACTCAAAACTGAGCTTTTTCAAAAGGTGGCAGTCTCCCCTATAGTTGCAACTTATAAATGCTCCCACTTAAAGATACAGTACATACACATCTATCAACCTAATAAGTTATAGGCGGTTATATATATAGTTATATATACAACCTAATAAGGGCGGTTACTAGTGGGGTACCGCAGGGTTCAGTATTGGGTCCAGTCCTTTTTAATGTCTTCATCAGTGACATTGCAGAGGGACTGGAAGGAAAAGTATGCCTTTTTGCAGATGACACAAAGATCTGCAACAGGGTTGATACACAAGGAGGTGTGGAAAGGATGAAAAGGGACTTGGCAAGGTTGGAGGAATGGTCAGACGTATGGCAGCTAGGATTCAATAACAAAAGTGAAAATAATGCACCTGGGAAACAAGAACCCAGAGGAAGAATACACAATGGGTGGGGAGGTAGTAACAACAACAAACAGGAAAGGGACCTGGGGTAATCATATCAGATGACCTTAAGGTTAGCAAGGAATGTGAGAAGGCAGTAGGGAGGGCCGGGGTATACTGGGATGTATAGGAGAGCATCAGCAGCAGAAACAGGAAGTTGTTATCCCTCTGTACAGACAGTTGGTGAGACCCCATCTGGAATACTGTGTCCAGTTCTGGAGACCCCATCTCCACAATGACATAGACAGGATAGAGGCAGTCCAGAGGAGGGCAACTAAAATGGTGCAGGGTCTGCAAGACAAGCCGTATGAGGAGAGACTAAAGGAACTTAATATGTATACCCTTGAGGAAAGAAGGGAGAGGGGGGACATGATAGAAACTTTCAAGTACCTCAAGGGAATCAACAAAGTCCAAGAGGGTAGCATCTTTCAGAAAAAGAGACTTACAAGAACAAGGGGACAATTTAAAAAGATAGAAGGAGGGCAGTTCAGGGCAATGTGAGGAAGTATTATTTCACAGAGAGGGTAGTGGATGCATGGGAACGGCCTTCCTGAAGAAGTTGTGGGGTCTAAAACTGTGGGAGAATTCAAGAATGCATGGGACAGACATAAGGCAATTCTTGTGGGGGGCAGGAAGATATAGGCTGTTGGTTAACTAGGATCTGCGGCCTATCCTGTAGGTAGGGAAATGGGCAGACTAGATGGGCCTAGCGGTCCTTATCTGCCTTCAAAGTCTATGTTTCTATGTTATAGTTCTCAGCTCAATGAAAAGGTGAATTAAAGTGCATTATACAATGGCAAGAGAAAATCCTGGTCCTTGATTGGTCAGAGTGGGACTGGACCCGGGATGTTATCCCAGCATAACATCCCGGCTCTAGTCCCAGTACAGTAACGGCCGCATCGAAAGTTTAAAAATCCGTCCACAGCTGTCCGTTTGCTTCCTGCTGCGCACTAGAAGTGAAAGCCGCATTTTCGATCGGCTTCACAGCAGGCACAACTCTCACACGTTCCCCAAACAAGCCTCGTTTATTCGTAACAGGAAAAAAAACTAAAATCAAAGCTGTCTTCATGATTACCGGCGTTTAAGCGTGACAATAGTCTACGCTCTTTCTCCGTGCCCCGTACCAACACCATCATCTCTGCACTGAAAGTGAAAGCAGCATTATAGATTGCAAAACAGTAGGCACAGCTCTCACACGCTCCCCAAACAAGCTTTATTTATTTCTAAAAAGAAAAAAACCTGAAATCAAAGCCGTCATTGATCTCCCGCTCTTTCTCAGGTGCCCGCCTCATTCGCCCGTTGCTCTAACGCTCGCTCAACTCATGTTTCTTCTACGTCTTTTTTTTCTTTAAATACATGAACCAATAGCAGGAGAAAAACAGTAAAGAAAGGAACCCAGTAGGAGAACACCTAGAGGAGCGGGTTGTGGGGGCACACCTATTAGAGACCTGCAACAGACACACAGAAAAACAGCTCCACCTGCTGTACAAACAGTATAAGGCACTATTTTTCAAATCCGCATCCTTCCACAATAAAAAAAACTAAAAAAATACAATTAAAACACTATTTTTTAACCATTTTTCTAATGTAAATGTAAACGAGCCACTGTATAATAGGAATAATGCCCTCCAGGGTGGGTGTTATGCTGGGATAACATCCCGCCTTGGGTGTTGGGCGCCCTCGGCCGTTGGCCTGGGGCCCAACCACCCAAGGTGGGATGTTATCCCAGCATAACACCCACCCTGTCGGGCATTATTCCTTTAAAAACATATTAAAAACAGTGACGATTGAATGTAATGGCTGTGCAAAGACAACTTTTTATTGATTTATAATGCACCAGCAATCATTCAAGGATTTAATAAGCACCAGCTAGAAGACCTTAACTAGGTCAATTTTTAGCTCAAGGAGTTGACCTTGCAGTGCTGTCAGTTTCATGTTAGAACGGTGAACTCCCACCCCTTATGGGTAAGTCACACACAAGGCCTGCAGGTAAACAAAGCACAGGATATATTAGTGACAGAATGATAACCAGAACAAATGTGCCCCCCCAACATGTCAGAACAGCAATACTAACAATGATCAAAACATCAACATAATATTACCAAAGCACAGTTAATTTTCAAGATATTACACTTTTCATTTTTTCAAGAATGGGTTAATTTCTATTTTGTCCACTGAATCTCCCCAGGAATGATGGATGCTACAACAGTTTAACTTGTTGGTTGCTTGTTGGAAAATGTATTTATGGCACAAATAGTATATTTAGAACCACAGATTTTGAATTCAAAATTCAGTTCCACACCCAAATTTCTTTCAAAGTTTCCTGGTTCCAGCCTCTGTCCTTCTTCTGGTCATTCTTCCATCTTGTCTTTCAGGGCCTGGACACTGTGAATCTGGCCCCATCCTCCACACCAGAACCAGACTGGTTCCACCTACCCAGGCTTTTGCCCTCCAGGACCAGACACTTCTGAATTCAGCACCTGGACCTATCCCCCCCTCCCCGCTTTACCACCATGTCTGCGTTCCTTGTCCCCAGCCCATGTATCCTACCCCTCCCCCTTCCTTCCCCTGCCCCCATTTTTCTTTCTTCCACTGCCCCTCCTCCAGCTTGTGACATACCTCTTGTAGCAGGCTGGACTTCTAGTGCCCAATCTTCTTTACCTCTTCCACTGCAGCCCCTTTTTCTGCTGCCTCTGTGGCTTGAGTCACTGTAATAAATACTGACATACCTCTTGTATAGCCTTGTGGGCTAGTATTTCAAACCTTTTTTGGCTATTTCAACCACTAGCTCCCCAATTAGCCTCAGGAGTAGGCACATGCCAAATTCCAACAAATGCACCCCATCAGATCTGTACGCCTCAACCTGGTCAAATGAACTGTCCTTGTGTTGCAGGTGCATGCCCCCCCATTTCAAATACTGCCCTTGCTACCCTCCTATTCAGATGTTTTGTGACCTTCTCCATCAACCAGATGTCCTTGACCCCCCTCCATCTCGCCGGGAGGTGATATCCAACCAGCCGATTGTCATCCTCGACCACCACCCTTTAATCTTTTCTAAATCCTCCAGAATGTTCTGCCCCAGTTCCCCCATGGCAGACCCCCCCCCAAGTGTATGATAATGTGGTCTGGCATGCCCCACTGCACCTTTAGCTCGCCCAATAGCGGCAGAAGCTGCACCCTCCTCGTACCCCTAATGCCCTTCCATAGCACCCTGGTGTGCTCAGTATTATATTGCAACTCTGCTACTCTGGAAGTGGTGACTGCCCACCTGTTTGCCCAATAGATGAAGGAGTGCCCCATTATCCAAACTTTCCTCTTGGAACCTGCCATAGAGACAAGATAAAAACCCTGACATACCTCTTGTAGCAGCTGGACTTCCAGCACCCAACCTTCTTTACCTCTTCCACTGTAGCCCCTTTTCTGCTGCCTCTATGGCTTAAGTCTCTGTTATAAACCCTGACATACTTCTTGTAGCAGCTGAACTTCCAGCACTCAACCTTCTTTACCTCTTCCTCTGTAGCCCCTTTTCTACTGTCTCTGTTGCTTGAGTCATTGTTATAAACCCTGACATACCTCTTGTAGCAGCTGGACTTCCAGCGCCCAACCTTCTTTACCTCTTCCACTGCAGCCCCTTTTACTGCTGCCTCTGTGGCTGCCCCACTCCTAAAGGAATGCGTGGCAAATTCACTTGGGTCTTCCCCAATGAAAGCCAGGGTGCTCTTGAGTACTCCCCCCACCTGAAGACCGGAGACCAGGAAGCCATCCCCCTGTCAGCAAAAGGCCCCCCAGCCCCTCCTTGGGTGCTCACATATGCATCCAGAGCCCTCACTGCACAGTTGGTGGACTGTGGCTGCCTTACCAATGACACCTTGGTCCCCCCCTCCTTTGGTCTGTCTTAGACCTGACCAGGTCAATGACCACTCTATACAGCCCCAACTAGATGTCCTTGTGCTGTAAAGCTTGTACAGCAGCTGTTTTCCATGGGGCCACCAATTCCCCCACCCGGAAGGCCCCTGCCACCATCACTGCAAAGACGGCCCTGAACAGGACCACCTATTGGGCTGAGGTGCACCTCTGCTGTGTCGCCCCTAGTATTTTTCCAGCAACTGCCCTCTGATGGGACACCTCCCATCAGTCCTTGCGATCTGCCCCCTCCACCAACCTGCACCATTCTTTTTACTGCCCTGCTGGCCACTACATTGGGCCAACCCCTGTCCTGGCATACTCAACTGTTGCCAGCCAGGTGTACCACTACCATGGCATGGGCCAGCCCTTCTTCTGACTTCTCCACTATAAACTTCCTTACCTGCTCATCCTGGGCCAGTTTGTCTCTGCCCCACCCATGCTTCCCCTGAATTCCTGGAATTGCACCAACCCTGCTTCATAGGCCCTCAACATGTTGGCAAACCAGGAACCCCGGTACAGGGCCCTGTCTGTGCCCCTCCAGCATCCCATAACCATCCTTTTCAAGTTATTAAGCCTTTTACTGATTTAGAATTTGTAACCCCTCCTGCGCCCTCAAGGTGCTCCCGTTGAAATTGCTATGCTCCCACAGTTAGGAGTTGATATTCCCCAGCCCCCCACATCTCCAGGATGAGTACTTCGGCCTCCCCTACATTTCAGCTACCAACAGAACAAAGGCATTGCATCCTGTCCTACCTGTCCCACATCCATGTCTTTCCTTCAGCTTACCTCAGCCCCACAGGGCCTTCACCATTACCTGGCCACCTTAGCCCCCCAACCTAGCAATAGAGGGGATACATATCCTCTTGTGCCTGGTAGATTGGCTGCTAAAAGACAGATCACAGGCCTTGACATGACCAACAACTCCAGTAGCACTGGAACTGTTGCCATACCACGAGACTGTAGCCGGGCCACTGAAACATTCCTATATTGTTGGGGCTGGCACCCCAAAGATTGGGGTTGGAGATGCTCTATACTGGATACCAATCCCCTCTGGTCCATAATGCCACTGGACTCATGGCATCCTTCCTCACCCTCTACAGCTGACCCAGCTGGCCCTGAGCCCCTAAAGTGATCCTCTCTGGTTTGCTCATGTTAAACCAATCTTCTCATGAAACTATTGCTCTCCTTAGCTGCCTAGTACCTGATCTGGCTTAAAACCCCCAACTGTAACTTTAATTGACTGCAACATCCACCCAACACTTCTCAAAATGGTCAACCTGGGCACCAGCCTTCCAGGTGGGGGATAAATCCTATACCTGCCACAGCACCAGCAAGTGATCTCTAAATAACAGGACTTCCCCAAACCTATGCTGAAGCAAACCCAAACTGTCTGGTTTATTTATTTTTATTTATTTATTAGGTCTAGGATTACAATACCTTTGAGCCAGGGCTCTTTTACAAAGGTTCCATGTCAGGTTACAATTCAAAACATAAGACATGTGAGTCAGATTACAAATTCAATACATAGGACAATGTTACAAAAGTGTAAGCTAAACAGAGTTACAAAGCATCTGAGAAACAAAACAAGTTTTGCAGGCTAGGTTACAAGGAGTTAGCTGATGAGGTGCTGAGAGGATTGAAGACAAGAGAGAGGAAGAGTAGAGGGGGCAATCATTTTGGTTAGCCCTCACATCTTTCCTGATGTTGGTCCTGTTGACTTACCTGGCTGACAGCCTGGCTGCGGTAGTGGTACCATGCCACTGCCAAGCCTGACTACCCTCTCACCCCTACGATTGCTACAATCTAAGACTGCTGCTTACTGTAACACAAGTAAAATGCAATACTGATATTGTCACTTTTTATTTTATTTATTTGAATTTATTTATTTATTTATTTATTTATTTATTTTAATTGGAATTACCACCTTTGAGCTAAAGCTCAACTGACTATGGATCCTCAGCACTCAGAGGGTGGGTGAATATCAAGTACATGGATAGTGAAGAAAACAGAAGCAGTTAATAGGCCTTGTCAGTCCCTTTATGGCCCCCAGATTTAGTCCTGGTCCTCTATGTGCAACTGGGAAATCCCAGCTATTCAACCAACATGCAGCCTTGGGTTTTACCCACTTCACCACCAGCTGCCTTGAACGGGCTAAAATTAATAATAATAATATTAATTATCATAATAATAACAATCTTTTTATTTATATAGCACAATTTGAAACATCAAGGTGCTTTCCATCAAAATATATTGAACAAATCACATGAATACCAAGATAATAATGTCGATAGGGAGAAGGGCAGAGGTAAATGGAGAAAATGACAAAGGCAATAATGACAGGGATGGGGCAAAAAGCAGTAAGGCCATCAGGAAATGGAGGGTAATGAGTACCAATGCCCATAGTCTGGGCAATAAGCTCCCTGAACTGGTTGCCTTGATGGAAGAGGGATGCCTGGATATTGTAGCAGTGAAAGAAACATGGTACACAGAGAACCATGATTGGGATGTTAGCATAACAGGGCACATAACCTACAGGAGAGACAGGGAGGGGGAGGGGAGAAGAGGGGGGAGTAGTTCTCTATGTAAAGGAAGGGATAAAAGCAACTGAACAAAAGAGTAAACAGGGAGGAGAGGAGGCACTGTGGGTAACCTTAGAGACTGGAAATGGCACCACAATCCACACAGGGGTTGTATACAGACCCCCATGTCAGGGGGAGGGAATGGACAAGGATATGATAGAAGGCATTCTTAGGATGGCAGAGAAAAGGGGAGATACTATTGATGGGAGACCTGAATATGCCAGATGTTAACTGGAGCACATTTGCTGCAGCCACATCCAAGAGAAGGGCCATTCTTGATGCCCTACAGGTGGCATGCCTCAGACAGCTAGTTTCAGAACCCACTTGTGAGGGAGCAATCTAAGACCTCATACTCTCAAATGAGGACAGTAAGAGGATCTCAGATCTAGAAGTGGGTTGCCATCTGGGAACAAGTGACCATCAAACAGTGTGGTTCATGATAGACTCAGCTACAGAATCAAGCCATACAAAAGTGAGGGTACTGGATTTCAGGAGGGCTGACTTTGGCAAGATGGGAGAGTGCCTTAGAAAAGCACTAGCAAACAGGCTAGAAGGAGGGGTGGAACAAGAATGGGGAAACATCAAAACTGCAATCACAGAGGCAACACGCCTTTGTGTCAAGCAAATAAACAAATCAAAATGAAAGAAAAAGCCACTATGGTTCTCAAAAGAGGTGACAGGGAAAGTCAGGAAGAAAAAGATAGCATTCAGGAAGTATAAGGAAACACAGAAGGAGCAGGACAGAAAGCTGTACCAGTTAAGATGAAGCAAGCAGGGAGGGAAGTCAGAATAGCAAAGGCCCAAACTGAGGAAAAGATAGCCAACTTGGTTAAGAAGGGGGATAAAACCTTTTATAGGTACATCAGGGAGCGTAGAAAGGCAAAGGGAGGGATAGTGAGGCTGAATAGAATGGATAGTGGGTGGGCAGAGAGGGACAGTGAAAAAGCGTGGCTACTGAATGAATATTTCTGCTCAGTATTCACAAAAGAAGAGGAGGGGGAGGTGCCTAATCCAATTACCAGAAGCACTTTTGATAGTGGGGTCGATCCCAGTCCTTTCACAGAAGAAAGGGTTCTGAAACAACTCCTAAAACTGAAGGTGGACAAAGCAATGGGGCCTGATGGAATTCACCCCAGAATTCTAAAAGAATTAAGGGGAGAACTAGTGAAACCACTGACAACCCTTTTTAACAATTCATGGGAGGATGGTGTTGTACCTGAGGACTGGAGGAAGGCGGATGTGATTCCCCTTCACAAAAGTGGGACCAAGACAGAGGCAGAAAACTGCAGACCTGTCAGTTTGACCTCTGTGGTAGGGAAAGTGATGGAGTCACTTCTGAAGGAAAGAATTGTTGAGTACCTAGAGGCCAGTGGGGCACAGGACCCAAGGCAGTTTGGGTTCACAGCGGGAAGGTCATGTTAGATGAATCTAATTGATTTCTTTGACTGGGTGACCAAAGTAGTAGACCAGGGAGGGGCTGTGGACATGGCCTACCTAGACTTTAGCAAGGCATTTGTCACAGTACCATACAAAAGATTAATAGTCAAATTAACCAGCCTGGGAGTGGGTCCCAGGGTGATAGCCTGGGTAAAACATTGGCTGGACAACAGGACACAGAAGGTAATTGTAAATGGAGTCCACTCTGAAGAAAGAGGGGTTACTAGTATGGTACTGCAGGGTTCAGTACTAGGTCCAGTCCTTTTTAATGTCTTTATAAGTGACATTGCAGAGGGACTAGAAGGAAAGGTATGCCTCTTTGCAGATGACACAAGAAGATCTGCAACAGGGTTGATACATAAGAAGGCATGGAAAGGATGAGAAGGGACTTGGCAATGTTTGAGGAATGGTCAGAAGTATGGCAGCTTGGATTCAATGCAAAGAAGTGCAAAATAATGCACCTGGGAAACAAAAACCCAGGGGAAGATTACACAATGGGTGGGGGTAGTAACAACAACAAAAATAGAAGGGGTCCTGGGGGTAATCATATTAGATTACCTTAAGGTTAGCAAGCAATATGAGAAGGCAGTAGGGATGGTTGGGGGTATACTGGGATACATAGGGAGAGTCATCACCAGCAGAAAACAGGAAATTGTTATCCCTCTGTACAGGCAGTTGGTGAGACCCTATCTGGAGTACTGCATCCAGTTCTGGAGACCCCATCTCCACAAGGACATAGAGAGGATAGAGGCAGTCCAGAGGAGGGCAACTAAAATGGTGCAGGGTCTGCAAGAGAAGTCATACGAGGAGATACTAAAGGAGCTTAATATGTATACCCTTGAGGAAAGGAGGGAGGGAGGAACATGATAGAAACTTTTAAGTACGTCAGTGGAATCAAAAAAGTCCAAGAGGGTAGCATCTTTCAGAAAAAGAGATACAAACATACGAAATTTGCCAGCAGATAAAGGCCTAGAGGTCTATCAAGTCTGCTCAAATGTGCAGCTAGCACCCCTTATTCTGCAGATGCGCAAGAACAAGGGGACACAATTTAAAGATAGAGGGGGGTGGTTCAGGGGCAATGTGAGGAAGTATTTTTTGACAGAGTGGGTGGTGGACGCATGGAACAGCCTTTCTGAGGAGGTTGTGGGTCTAAAACTGTGGGGAGAATTCAAGAATACATGGGACAGACATAAGGCAATTCCTGTGGGGGGTAAGAAGAAATAGATTGTTGGTTAACTAGGATCTGCAGCTTATCCTGTAGGTAGGGAAATGGGCAGACTAGATGGGCCAAGCAGTCCTTATCTACCGTCAAAGTCTATGTTTCTGTTTCTAATACATCAGACTTCCAGTTACAGTTCTCCTAGATACATCAGCTTTACCTAATTAAATCAACCTCAATTTAAAATTCTCACAAATATCCGATATTAACAAGGTTGTCTGAAGATTAAGCAGTCTGCCACCCACCATAACAGTAAATTTCTTTATGACTTGCCCCCTTGCTTTTGCTTGAACAGATTTCAGAAGAAAGGTTAACTCACCCGTGTTTTACCAGACAAAGCTATCCAGAATGCTTTCAAATGTAAGATCTCTTCCTAGAGGGAGCAGGTAGTTCCTGCTGTCCACATTAGCTCTGGGTATTTCCCAAGCTACAGTACATTAATACCTATATCATCTTAGCTATAATTGTTAATCCAATGTCCGACCAGTATAAGTTAGATAAATACAGGCTATTTCATTTCCAAAATTCAGATGGTATAGCCCTAATGACTAATCATATATATTTACCTTAATATTTTTTTTGTACTTTTCTAATCTCATGGAAGTCCCTCTCAATATAAAATAATATGCAAATTATCAACAATGGCTGTCTGCATCTAATGGCTTTGGCAGCCAAATTGTTTAACTCATCCCCTTCTACAACAGAGTTACATAGCTGTAATCCAACCTCAAAAGAAGCATTCATCCCAACAATACCTGTTAAGTGTGGGAAACACAAGAATATTTTATATTGTTTCAATAGGATAAGCCTTGCAATCACCTGCTGAGAAATCCCTTCCTAGGATTCCTCTAATGTTGTGGGTGATTATATCCTAACAATAGCTGGTCCATACTTCAGCATTATTTCACAAACTAAGCAGTTCTGGTACCCCAGTGCTGGCTCGGCCTTGTTGCAGCATTCTCATTAACCCCCCCCATCCAGAAATGGCCACTGCCATGTCGCCTTTATCAAAATTCATGGCTGCCACACAGCCCTGTGCTCGACCCATCTAAAATGACCCCTCCTCGTGACCATTGTCTGGCATCATGAAAGCATTGCAGCATACCCCCTAGCGTTCTTTTCTTTGCTTTCATTTTCCTTTTTAATTTTAACATATTTCTCACCTTTATTCAATAGTGTGCTGATCTATTCATTAGCCCTCCTATGTCACCATGCCTCCTGCAAGGGGAATCAAAGACCCCTTCCTATTATGTTATTTTATTACTGACATATGTATCCCTATATAAATGATGGCCGCCACACTGCCTGTTCAAAATGGCACTGGAACATGACCTGAATCAGAATGGTGGCCGCCCCATGGCCACTCTCCCAACCCTTCTGCTGCATTCCCACAAAAACTTCCCTTTTTGGCCCACTATGCTGTTCCCCAGATCAAATGGATCAAATGGATGGCTTTTAATGCCAAATACAACCCCCCTGCCGCTCCATACCTGCTACATGCCTCTGATCCTGGCCTTATGGACCCACTCCTGTGTCATGCACAATGTCCCTCCCCATGAGGTACGCCCCCCTTTGCACCTTTGCTCTGGGCCTGCCCAAATAGACCCTGGATCCACTCGCTTGTGCTCACCCCCCAACATATCCATCAAACACCACTGTACCAACACGCAAACAACCCCATTTGTCTGAAAATGACTGGGGGTGTCCGTGCCCTCTCTGTTTTTTTTTTTAAACAAAAACACACTAATGTAGCGCCCCAATCCACTCACACCAACTGCTACACCATATGCCTGCAAGGGATGCACTCTCCTCATGCTGGCCTGCTCCTGCCAGCCCAACCTTTACACTGCCAGCAGGCCCCAATAACAAGATGCCTTTCCACTGGCACCTGAATCTCGGCTGCTCCATTAACCTTCACCCTTCCGCACACTTAGTGTGGCTGCAAATGCCCTGTATAACAACCCCCTCACAGCAAATGCTGCTATTCCGACTTGCATCCCTGGCTTTGCACAGAGAAAAAGGCCCCCCCCAAGGTACCAGGAGGCTTGCCAGTAACCCAGACACAATGAAGCAATCTTCCCCCGTCATCCGCTGGCTTCCTCTTGCTCCCAACAGATGCAGCCAAGGTCTCTCCCCATGCCCCCACTTAAGCAGGGCAAGAAGAAAACCGCTATCCATCCTCTGCCTGGTTGCCATGGACCACATGGCCTCTGGAGCATGCACGTTGCTGAGTCAGGCAGAGTGGGCCCTCACCAGACTTGTCCACCAAATCAGCCTGCACACTACCAGTCAACAACCCACTTAATGTGCATCATGATGCCTGCCCTCAGTGCATCACCACATAAATGGCCTGGGAAGCACCACTCCCTTTGTGCTGTACCAAAAAACCACAATTTTTAGCCAACAGATGAAAAACCCTTTAATTACAATGAAAAGCATATTTCTTTAGTGTTGGCTACCTGGTCCTCCCTGCAGCTTAAAAGTGCCACCACGCACATGCTGCTACCATGAAGCTTCGAAGTACTACCCCCTGAGAGCAGGCCCTTGTGATGAGCCCTGCCTGCTTGCCCCAATGAAAATGCTGAACACTGTCATGCCCAGTGACTGAAAACATGAACACCCCAAAGATCCTGCCTTCTTGTGGCCATTTCTTGCTTCTCTCTGCTTCAATTTTTTTTTTCTCAGACCTGAAACAGCTCAGCATGTCCAGTGAAAGGAAAAACCCAAACAATCCTTCAGTGCAAATACCTCAGAATGACCTTTCTGTAAGAAAATCTCCCCAACCCCCACAAGGATTAAACCCACAACCTTTCTAGACAAAATTCTTACACAGCTAAACCACAAATAATCACAGCTTTCTTCCAGCTAAAGGTTATGCACATGGAACAAATAACCCAAACAACCTGCCTTCCTGTACCCTTTGTTTCTTTCAGGCCCCAGGCCTACTTCTCAATGCCAAACACCTTGCTCCAAAGCATAACAAAAACCTTTGAGCTCACGTTCAGGCTCACCGCCGCCTTACTGCAAACCGAATTAAAGATCATTCCAAGTACAGGTTTAACATTATCTTGTTCTATGCTGCTATTAAATGTAAGCAATTAGAGGCAAAAAACACACACACAAACTGCTCTGGGCCCAGTCACCTGGGCCATGTGGCCTAGAGGCCTAGTAGTTATTTGTGCCTTACCTGCTGCTTGCCAACAATGTGTTGAGTTCTATGCAAGACAATTCCCAGCAAAAGAGGTCGTCCTGCCTGAGTCCTGGCCTAATATACCCCTATAGGTCCTGGTGAGGACCCCCATTGGGCTCGGCCCCCCCCCCAGCCATTCCCTGGGGCTCTGACATGCCCTTGTCATTTTATACCTTACTTGCCTGGTGATGTCAGCAGGCCCCACCTCATCTATTCCAGCTGTCCCCCCCTCCTGTGCCTCTTCGTGGAATGGATCATTAGACAACCTTGCTTGCCTTTTAGTGGCAAGCCCCATTATCATTAAGTCCTTTATTTTCCATGGCACAGAGGGAAAAAATCCAATATTGTTCTCTTTTCAGCAACAAGTTGTTGTAATTCCCTCTTCTTTTCAGTGGAATGGGTTTTTCAATACTCAGGAATTTAAATTTGTGTTTTGAAGGATCCCCGCTTTTTGAGTATCTGCTAATGCATTTTTTATGTCTCCTCCTTCTATGGCCCTTAAATGTTTCCCAATTCTAGATTTAAAGCTTATTTTCATTTTCCCCAGTGTAGAAGCAACCATAGTTACATTTAGCTAATTAAATAACCCAACATGTGGAGCAGATACTAAAACCACTTACTGTAGCATTCCTACCTATAACAGGGTTAAGAAAGTTATCCGCCACATTGCCCGAAGGGCAGAATTTGTAGTTGCCACATTTGTTACAACCACTTCTTCTCTTAGGAAGCCATGTCATGGGAGCATCTATATTGGGCTGTAATGTATGGACTAAATTGTCCCTAAGGTTTTTAGCACTCCTATACACCATTCTATGAATTTCTAAATTTAAATCTTTCAGGCCCTTGTCTTTCTGAATCAAATGCCAGTGTTTTTGCAAAATCTTAGAAACTTGTTTAGACTTAGGTTTATAAGTGGAGATAAAGGACACTTGTGGATCAATCTCCCGTGTCCTGTTTTTTTTCCACCAATAGTCTATCTCTAGGTATTAGATCTACCTGTTCCCTTGCCTTAGTTATAATGTCTATGCACTAACCCCTGTCCTCAAGTCTCTCCTCTAACTCTTCTGCCTTTTCACTGAATAAACTCTGTGATCCACAATTTCTTTTTGTTGGAATAAACTGACCCTTGAGGATGGCACGTATTACATGCTGGGGATGGCTGCTTGAGGCCAACAGCAAGGTGTTTCTATCTGTGTGCTTATGATAAAGATCAGTAGTGCTCCCCCCTTCCCCATCCTTTTTAGACAATTAGATCCAGGTAGTTTACTGGCTGATTACTGGGGCACATGCTAAATCTAAGAGTTGATTGATTCCCTCCAGGAACCTAAAAAACTGGAATAGCACTTCCTCACTGCCTTTCCAAATGAGGATGACATCATCAACAAAACATCTCCAGAGGTCAATCTTGTCCAGAAAAGGATTGTCATCCTCATTTCTGATGATATCATCCTCCCACTTGCCCATAAAAAGGTTAGCATAATTGGGCACAAAACTTGTGCCCATTGCTATAACCTTTTTGTTGAAGAAAAAACTTATTTTTTATATGAAAAGGTATTAGACTCTAGTACAAATCTAAACAGTTGTATGAGCACTTCAGTGGGTGGATCCATGCATTTCCTTTTATCAAGAAAATGCTCCATTTCTTGTAAGTTCTCAGTGTGTGGTATATTGGAATACAGCACTGCAAGATCTACTTCTTGAGCTAAAATTTACCTGGTTAAGGACTTCTAGCTGGTGCTTATTAGTTTAGTTTAGTTTATTGTTCTAGGAATTAATACCTTTGAGCCAAGGCTCTTTTACAAAGGTTCCATGTCATTAAGTACAAAAACATAGTAGACAGTGTTACAAACAATCAGTAAGCAGTTTAACAAGGCCACAACTTAAACAGTAACATTTATGTACAGAAGAGAAAAAGGAACTCAGAGGCAGTGTCAAGGGCAAGGAATAAGGATTGGAGAGCTTGAGAAGGAAGAGAGGGAGAAATAAGAAGTTTAGAGGCAGACAGAACCAGGTTAGTGGTACTCAGGTTGTCTTTGTCAAAGAGGAGACCATGGTGGTTGAGTGAAACAAATGTAAGTGCACTCAGTGGGATGAGACTTTAGTCAAATCCTTGAATGATTGCTGGTGCATTATAAATCAACAAAAAGTTGTCTTTGCACATCCATTGCTTTTAAATCTTCACTATTTTAATATGTTTTTGTACACTAATTCACTTTTTCATTATGTTAAGAACTATAACGTATTACATTGATAGACGTGTATGTACTGTATCTTTAAGTGGAAGCATTAATAAGTTGCAACTCTAGAGGAGCCTACCACCATTTGAAAAAGCTCAGTTTTAAGTGAAACGTGTTGGAGACAGGTGTGTGGAGCAAGTGGTGGAGTTTTGTACATGCTACATTCAAGGATTTTGTGCTCTTTATAACAAAGAATCTTTTTATACATGGACCAATAAAAGCTATGTTTTAAGTGAAGTTTTGGTCCCAACAGCATTTTTCCTGAAATAAGTGTCACTGTGAGTACTGAGCTATTTAGCTGTATACTGTGTTCCTGCAGGTGCTGGCTTTATTAGTTGAGTATTCTGGTGTTGCCACCTCAGAAGAGGAGTCAAGTAGGGAGTTCTGTTTGTGCCACTTGTGAGCTTAAGAGAAAGGCCAGATTTTTTTTTTTGGGGGGGGGGCAATGATTATTCTGTCTACTCCATTTGTGCAATTTCTGTGTCTTCCATCTTCCTTTAAATGAACCAGCAGGTACCCAATCCATTTCTCAATGCACTGCATTTGTTTTAAAAGTAAAAAAAGTGAGTTTCACAGATTGAGATTGCAACCATGTGTTTAAATAAAAAGTCCAACAGAGCAAAGAGGCAATCTGCCTTTTACACACAGCATATTACATGACTTCCTGCCATGTTCTCATTTTAAAGGACATGCCCAAACAGTTGTAACAAGTTCAAGCTGACTGACCCAAACTGATTTGTTTTCAGTGGATTTGTAGGGTCATCCATAATATATATATATGTATATATATATATATATATATATATATATATATATATATTTGTATATATATATATATATATATATATATATATATATATATATATACACACACACACACAGCCAGTCCAGTGGCATGGAGGCTGAGGCATCATGCCTTGCCTCCTGCCATGCCAGCGTCCCAAGCTTGTGGTGTGAGCAGGTCATTGGGGGTAAGCCAGACGGGGTGGAAGAGGATCGAGTGTCCAAGGAATAGCTCTCCCTTGGAGGGTGGGAACAGAGACCAGCACCTGCCTGACACCTAGCAGAGGCTAGATGTTTGCATGCCATGTCCTGCACTGTGGAGCTTGAAGGTGGAGCAGCTGACCAGCATGCTGTGTGAAGAAGCACACGTAGCTCAGCCATTGTCAGCATTGCATGCTCCCCTCCACAGAAAAGTCAAAACTGGTTCCAGTTGAGGGGAATGGAAGTCATCCTCCACAGGCACTACACCTGAGAAGGCACGTCCCAGAACTGGATCCAGTCCAGGCAGGTAGAGTTGGGGGCTCCCTGCCACCCTGCCATGGAGGGTAAGCTGTGGAGAAGAAGCAAAGATAAGACTGAAGGTTGGGGGATGGGGCTAGGAGGATGGCAGGATAGGGGGTTGACCAGGACAGAGGGAAAAATAATAACTAAAAAAATATGTAATATACAGTAGATATATATATACAAATATATTTTTTCTCTTTTTTTCATACTTCTGCTTAAGGTGCTCTTGGAGGCTTCCCTAATGATGATCATTGTTAAATCCACAAATGCATTAAGCTGCCTGCTTGCAAAGAACGGAGGGTCTCAGAGACTTGCTGCAATTTCTGTTGCCGCTTCTGCCACTTAAACCAATGGAGCAGAAAGAGAAAGCAGTACAGAAGTGGAGTCAATAAGCAATCATTGTCGGACCGTCCAGTGGCTCAGTGGAAGAGTGTCACACTTCCATGCTGGTGACTTGGGTTTAGAAGCAAGCACAGGATTACTGAGATTGGATGGCCAGGTTTGTGAGTGCTTCTGAAGGGCATGTGAACCTGCTGGGAAGGGTTGCAGCTGGGTTCCAGTGTAGCAGCAGCCCCAAGAGTTGAGTCAGGGAGGTAGCTCCCTCACTTGGGGTGGTGTCAGCCCAGCACATGCTGCTGACTTTGAGGTTACCAGAAATACACCTCTGACATCATGGGGAGGAGGGAGGTATGAGGAAGAATTGAAAAGATGTGTGCCTTGGCCACCATGTATGGCAGTCCCATTGATTCTTGGGTCTTGATCTGTGTAGGTTCCATCTGGACATGATGGCGGGCACAGTGACAGTTGGGACTGGGGATCGAGGGAGGGACCAGATGAAGGTAAAGGCAGTGGCTGATGAGCCAAATAGCTAAATGAAAAACAAACTCTGGCAAGAGCCAATAGGGTTGCAGGAGAGGAATCTGTTTAAAATATTGAAAATTATTTAAGAAAAAATATTTTTCACCAAATTTTCAATATAGCCTTATGATGAACCTGTCTTTTAAAGAAGGGCAGACCTAAAGGTGATGCAAAATCAACTGTTGGGCTGCAAACACACATATTGGGTAGGAGTTGAAAAATGACAGCTGTCACATTCATGAGCCGCTGTACCAAAATGGCTATGTTGAAATATTGTGATAAAAATATTGAATATTGCAGAAGTTATGAGCCCGTATTTTCAAAATCATAGAACACAAGAATGTGCAAAGTACAATACCACCCCACATTAAATTTATTCAAAGCCATGGACTGCATTGCTAGTCTTTTTTGGCATTGAAAAAGTTTAACTTGGTACACAGGGAGGAAATTTGGATACAGATTTACTTAATCAAGTCCTAAATATCATGATATCAGGGCAGAAAGGAGGTTAGGGTGCATTCAGATGAAAGTGAGGACAAAGCAAAGAAAATGTATTGTGGTAATGTACTCTATAAAGATCCTGCTGAAGGAATGCAGCATGGAGCTTGGCATAGATGCTAAACTCTTTGGTGCGGTCTTATAGTGGAGCAAGTTAAATTGTGACAGTATTTATTTTTGAGTGGGAAATTGTAAAACATGTCAGATGGTTGTCAATTCTTACCCACCTTTTTTCTTCTTAGATGACAAAACTTCTTATTTAAGAAAATAGGCTATGTAGACCGTTATGATTCACCATATTTTCAATAACCCCAACTTTTTACACCCTGTGGGTCACTGTCTCACAAAGGAAAACTGACCTTCTCACTCCTGTCTGAGTGTAAACCAAGCCCCTTTTTGTGTTGACAAATCCCCCTCCATCTGCCACTTAGTGGCAGTGAATTTATGTAGCGTGTTTTAGTTCTGCATATTTATGCAGTCACATAAAATGCCTACTAACACTCTTTGTAAGCTTTCCTCCATCAGTTTCTTCATATTTCCTCCAGTGTTTGTATTTACTGCAGCAGTAAAGAGAGTGTGCTCAGTACTAAAAATAAAAAGACATTTGCTGGTGGGCTTTCTGTTTAGATACCACTGTTAAGGGGAAGCTGCATTTTCAAAACAGGAATACCTGGAAGGATCTAACAGATAACATCCACATATATGTTTACTAGTAGTTGTTACTGTCCTCTACCTGTGGAACAAAGCAAAATGGATTTGTAGCGGTGGAACAAGTAATATGGTGCTCAGCAATGAAAAAACTGAAACAAGCAAAAGGATGAGGAACACCCACATATGCAGAAAGCACCAGGATTGCAAAAATATCATTCCGAGTTCTTTATTTAACTAAAGTGCATAGTGCACCCACACATAGTGAGCATAAAAAAAGTGACAGCTGATCTGCTCTGAAAGTACTGCTTCTCCCAGCCCCTGCCAGGCATCATCAGAGTGAGTCACTCTGATGACACCTGGTAGGGTTCAGGAGAAATGACAGTTGCAGAAAGGCTCAGCCGCCACTTTTTGATGCTCACTATGTGTGGGTGCGCTATGCACTTAAGTTAAATAAAGGGACTTTGAATAATATTTTTGTGGTCCTGGTGCTTCTTGCATATGTGGGTGCTCCTCATCCTTTTTCTTGTCCCTGTGGAACAGCAGGCTGAGATGGGACATGAGCTCAGTCTTCTCATTCTCAGGGGTATTGACAGGCTTGAACATATGGATATGTTCTCCTGCAGGACACAGGGACATGCTCTGAAGGTCACAGATGGCAAGTTTAGAGGTAATATTAGGAAGCATATTTTGTACCAGAAGGTGGTGGCCTTCTAAAATGACCTACCAATAGAGACTGTGGACATGAAGACAGTAGAGTAGTCCCCAGTGTTGCCCATCCCTTAGCTTATGCCAGCACTGAGCTAATATGGCTGTGGAGAACTTTTTGGAGTGGCAAGAGTGTTGAAAAGAATATGCCATGCTTTCACCACACCAGAGTCAGATGTAACTGATACTGATGCGATTATCGATTTCTTGTAATGTGATGCTACTTTGTCGCAGTTCTGGCGTCAACGCGTAACTGTGGCAACACTGACATAACTACATTTACGTGATACTCACATATGCATAGTTTAAGTCAGCACCACCATGTTGCACACAGTGGCCATTAGTATCTCAACAAATCTATCCTGTGTCAGTACATTGCACACAGATGTAAACATGGGTAAAAGTAAGACCCCACTGAAAATAAAATACTGCATCTCAGCCAGGCTAAGCTGTATCAGTACATTGTAAAAATGGGTAAAATTTGGACCCCCTGAAAATGAGATACTGCATCTCAGCAAACCTATCCTGTGTCAGTACATTGCCAAAATGGATAAAAGTATGAGGCCACTGAAGATGACATACTGCATCTCAGCCAGGCTATCTTATGTCAGTAAATTGTAACAGGACTAAAGAGCACATAAAACAGCCTTAACATTTGTTATAGTGATTTTACTGACAGGCATAATGAAGTCAATTGCATACATGTATTGATTTGAGCATACAGCACAGGAAAATGTACAGGAGGTTTGTCCCAGTTCTACATCCAAAAAAAAAAAAGGGAAAATGAGGTTGCCCTACAGAGAAATGTGTCATTCAGTCTAGGAACACTGCAATTGACACCCCAATGATTTCTTTGGAATCCCCTGTGATGCCCCTTGCAATCTCTGAAAACCCCTAAAACATTAGTTGCCTAGCATTTACCCTTCCTACAAATATAAAACCATAAGCGTTCCAATGCCACTAATTAGATAAGTCCCTGAAAGGGTTATCATAAATCAAATCTTCAGAGGAAATACTGTAAATCATTACTACACACACACACACACACACACACACACACACATTGGGAGAGATGACCAAGAATGTAATTTGAAACCGCTCTGCAGTTAGATGTTGTTATCTGTCTTGCATTAGCTTTAAAAATGCTGTTGACCAAGTTGGATTCAATAGAAAACATGTGTTGCTTCTACTCACTGAAGCCCTACAAGTCTGCTGAAAGAACAAGAATGAATCTGTTTGATTGAGCTCTGGACAGATGTTCAATCCTCAGTATGATTCTTTATTATTCCCTAGGATGCCCCTTGCAACCTCTGAAAACCCCTAAAACATTAGCAGCCTGGCATTTATTTACCCTTCCTACCATTGCTGCAAGTATAAATCCATGAGAGTTCCAATGTCACTAATTACATAGGTCCTGAAAAGGTTAACATAAATCAACTCTTCAGAAGAAATACTATAAATCATTGCTACACACACACACGCACACATTGGGAGAGATGACAAAAAATGTAATTTGAAACTGATCTGCAGTTAGATCCTGTTACCTGTCTTTCATTAGCTCTAAAAATACTGTTTACCAAGTTAGATTCAAAAGAAAACATCTGTTTCTTGTACTCACTGAAGCAGTACAAGGCTGCCGAAAGAACTCGAATGTATCTATTTGATTGAGCTCTGGACAGATGTTCAGTCTGCAGCACTGCAAGGGTTAAATTAAAAGGCTGCAAAGATGAGGAAGGATCATTCGAAAACTCCAAAGGAAATAGTCCATGATCTGAATCTGGTAGCTCATTTTCAGAGCTAATGCAAGAGGGCTGCAAACTCTGCCTACCTGCAGCCCTAAAAATGGGCAAACACTGCAATGTAATCTGTAGTCTGACTGATGACAGTGGTGATTCAAACCATCTACATGATGGATGTGAAACAGTCTTGCAGACATTCTGATACAGATCTGGAAGTATCACTGTAAAGAAGTAGGTAAGGCTGAGCACTTGGTTCTGCACTTTGCATAGCTATAGGAATCTTTCTTTTCCTACAAAGGAGAATGAAAGCAAGTCCATTTCTAGCTTTTTCACAATGTTATTTGTTAACGTTTTGGCCTCTGACCAATTGGTTTTATATTTTGGGCTCATTTTCATAGGCTGGAACAGAGACAGTTGATGTGTTTCTTGGGTACCTTGGATGACTTGCCACTATAATTGCCCCCCCCCCGGAGATGAACGTGGATAACGTTTGTATACCCTGACAGGTGCAATACCCACCTTATTACATTGGGTAGCTTCTGAAGCTCCAGTGGCCAGCTTTCTCTAAGTACCATATGGATGGAAAAAATTGGCAGAAGGCAGTTTGCCAGTTACAAAATATACTGTATGCCATAAGCATGGACTCACTATAACACACATCTGCTTAGAGAAAGGATTCCATTAATGTTTTGACATTCTTTTGGCTTCTGGTCAAAAAATAAGTCACAATGGAACAGATATTCAAACTTTGCACCAGGCGCAAACCAAGTGAGCTGCGATTGCACCACATTTGTGCCAGATTGCTATATTCAAACATCCAAATAGCACTGGAGCAATTTGTTAGCACCAGTGCTAAAAGATAATGTATACATGGTGCAAAGTGAGTGGCAGGGACATGCATAAAGGCATAACAGTATATTCAAAACTATAGTGCCACGCAATGTGCGTTAGTGTGACATGTAGTGCGGTGCAAATTACCACCTATGAAAAGGTAATCGAAACTGTGGGCAAACCAAGGATGGGGGGCATGGACACAGCAGCAACAGTGAATCAGGCTGTATGCAGCAAATGAGGAGGCAGCAAGCGGTGGACGGCCACCCTGGGCCACTCCTTATGCACAGGCATCCACACTGTGGAATACAGTGCCTCAACATTGCTTGGAAGCTAACAATCATGCACAGTATACAACAGAGCTAAAACTCCACTTGCAGCAGCACACTAACTGCATTGCTATATCTGACTTATGTGTTGTTGTACATTGTATTAATTGTACACTGCATCATCACATGTAGTGGCTCCTGGTCCTTTCTGACAATGGATCATGGCCCACTGTGGCTGCCCAGTCAACACAGTGATAAATACATATGAAAGTATTACATAACTGGCCACACAGTCATACAGTACACATCTCCAGTCCCCTCATTGCAGTACACCAGCACACCCAAGCACACGCATGTAGCACTGAGGAACTGGATGGTGTGGACGGGAGGTTACACAGGTGGCCAGGCAGCACCATATAGTGGGTTTGCCACAAGGCTGGGGTCATCCCCACAGTGCACATGTTCCAGTGTCAGGAATACCCCAACACCGGAGAACATGTCTGATTTTATATGCCCCCCAGGAACATACCTTACATCTGTACAGACACCATGGCACACAGTGCCAGCCATGTGTATTTTACTGTGAGTATCCCATGCCAGTGGTACAGCATAATTTGGGCACAGGACAGCAGGACAGTGGTGTCCACTATCAGAACACTCCTGCCAGCTGGTCCAGTCACTGTGTGGAGAGCTACAGTCATTGATGCCTGACACACCATAGGCATTGCTGTGTCCCTCACTAAACCAGCCACTATGGTACTGTAGCATCTGCTATGCACTATAGCAGGGACTACAATAAGTCTATGGCATGCAGCACTGACACCCATGCCTGTGGTGCTAGTTCCCTGGGGCACACTAGACTCTGCTGCTGTGTACAGATAGAGCCTGCAAATACTGACATGTTTCTCTAGTCTGACATACAGGTGGTGCTGTGGGAAGACCCAGCCTGCAGCTACTGACCTGTAGTTCCAGTCCAACCTACAGTATAGGAGGATATGTGTGCACCCTGCAATAGTGCAGGGCAATCCACATGGAACTACATGCAAATCAGGCAATAATGACATGCTAATATGGCTGTTTGCCCATGGATTGCCTAAGTAGGTTCATTTGCATAGCGCTTATGAATATAACAAACCTTTGCACTGGGCAAATGGTTTTAGTGCTGGGCAAATGTGTGAGCACTGTGCAAATGAGTTTGCCCTGCACATAAATGTCAGAAACATAGCACCATTCTGCAATATTTGGTCTGCCCTGCTGTTTGCAGTTTTTGGGAATCCACTTCTTTGCTAGTACACACATTGGCTACGTACTAGAAACATAGAAATATAGGCTTTGACGGCAGATAAGGACCACTTGGTCCATCTAGTCTGCCCATTTCTCTACCTACAGGATAGGCCGCAGATCCTAGTTAACCAACAGCCTATTTCTTCCTACCCCCAACAAAAATTGCCTTATGTCTGTCCCATGCACTCTTTAATTCACCCACAGTTTTAGACCCCACAACCTCCTCAGGAAGGCTGTTCCATGCATCCACTACCCTCTCTGTGAAATAATACTTCCTCACATTGCCCCTGAACCCCCCCACCTTTAAACTGTGTCCCCTTGTTCTTGCACGTCTCTTTTTCTGAAAGATGCTACCCTCTTGGACTTTGTTGATTCCACTGAGGTACTTAAAAGTTTCTATCATGTCCCCCCTCTCCCTTCTTTCCTCAAGGGTATACATATTAAGCTCCTTTAGTCTCTCCTCATACAGCTTCTCTTGCAGACCCCACACCATTTTAGTTGCCCTCCTCTGGACTGCCTCTGTCCTGTCTATGTCCTTGCAGAGATGGCGTCTCCAGAACTGGACACAGTACTCCAAATGGGGTCTCACCAACTGTCTGTACAGAGGGATAACAACTTCCTGTTTTCTGCTGGTGATGCCTCTCCCTATGAATCCCAGTATACCCCCAGTCCTCCCTACTGCCTTCTCACGTTGCTTTCTAACCTTAAGGTCATCTGATATGATTACCCCCAGGTCCCTTTCCTTTTTTGTTGTTGTTACTACCTCCCCATTGTGTATTCTTCCCTGGGTTCTTGTTTCCCAGGTGCATTATTTGCACTTCTTTGCATTGAATCCTAGCTGCCATACTTCTGACCATTCCTCCAACCTTGCCAAGTCCCTTCTCATCCTTTCCACGCCACTTGTGTATCAACCCTGTTGCAGATCTTTGTGTCATCTGCAAGAGGCATACTTTTCCTTCCAGTCCCTCTGCAATGTCACTTATGAGACATTAAAAGGACTGGACCCAATACTGAACCCTGTGGTACCCACTAATAACCCCTCTTTCTTCAGAGTGGACTCCATTTACAATTACCTTCTGTGTCCTGTTGTCCGCCAATGTTTTACCCAGGCTACCACCCTGGGACCCACTCCCAGGCTGGCTAATTTGTTTATTAATCTTTTGTGTGAGACTGTGTGAAATGCCTTGCTAAAGTCTAGGTAGGCCATGTCCACAGCCCCTCCCTGGTCTACTACTTTGGTCACCCAGTCAAAGAAATCTATTAGATTTGTCTGACATGACCTTCCCGCTGTGAACCCATGCTGCCTTGGGTCCTGTGCCCCACTGGCCTCTAGGTACTCAACTATTCTTTCCTTCAGAAGTGACTCCATCATTTTCCCCTACCACAGAGGTCAGACTGACAGGTCTGTAGTTTCCTGCCTCTGTCTTGGTCCCACTTTTGTGAAGGGGAATCACATCTGCCTTCCTCCAGTCTTCGGGTACCATACCATCCTCCCATGATTTATTAAAAAGAGTAGCCAGTGGTTTCACTAGTTCCCCCCTTAATTCTTTTAGAATTCTGGGTGAATTCCATCAGGCCCCATTGCTTTGTCCACCTTCAGTTTTAGGAGTTCTTGCAGAACCCTTTCTTCTGTGAAAGGACTGGGATCGACCCATCAAGAGTGCTTCTGTTAATTGGATTAGGCATTCCCTCCTCTTTGTGAAACTGAGCAGAAATATTCGTTCAGTATCCCTGCTTTTCACTGTCCCCTCTGCCCACCCACCATTCATTCTATTCAGCCTCACTATCCTCCCTTTGTCTTTCTATGCCGCTGATGTACCTATAAAAGGTTTTATCCTTCTTAACCGAGTTGGCTATCTTTTCCTCAGTTTGGGCCTTTGCTATTCTGACTTCCCTCCCTGCTTCCTTCTGCCTTAACTGGTACAGCTCTCTATCCTGCTCCTTCTGTGTTTTCTTTTACTTTGGAATGCTATCTTTCTTCCTGACTTTCACAGCCACCTCTTTTGAGAACCATAGTGGCTTTTCTTTGTTTTGATTTGTTTATTTGCTTCACACAAAGGCTTGTTGCCTCTGTGAAGGCAGTTTTGATGATTCCCATTGTTGCTCACACCTCCTTCTTGCCTGTTTGCTAGTGCTTTTCTGAAGCACTCTCCATCTTGCCAAAGTCAGCCTCCTGAAGTCCAGTACCTCACTTTTGTATGGCTTGACTCTGTAGCTGAGTTTAACATGAACCACACTGTATGATGGTCACTTGTTCCCAGATGGCAACCCACTTCTAGATCTGAGATCCTCCTCACTGCCCCATTTGAGAGTACGAGGTCTAAGATTGCTCCCTCACGAGTGGGTTCTGAAACTAGCTGTCTGAGGCCTGCCACCTGTAGGGCATCAAGAATGGCCCTGCTCTTGGATGTGGCTGCAGCAAATGTGCTCCAGTTAACATCTGGCATATTCAGGTCTCCTATCAACAGTATCTCCCCTTTCTCTGCCATTCTAAAAATGCCTTCTATCATATCCTTGTCCATCTTTCTGCCCTGACATGGGGGTCTGTACACAACCCCTGTGTGGATTGTGGTGCCTTTCCAGTCTCCAAGGTGACCCACAGTGCCTCCTCTCCTCCATGTTTACTCTTTTGTTCAGTTTTTTTATCCTTCCTTTACATAGAGAGCTACTCCTCCCCCTCTTCTCCCCTGCCTGTCTCTCCTGTAGGTTATGTACCCTGGTATGTTAGCATCCCAGTCATGGTTCTCTGTGTACCATGTTTCTGTGACTGCTACGATATCCAGCCATCCCTCTTCCATCAAGGCCACCAGCTCAGGGAGCTTGTTGCCCAGATTATGGGCATTGGTACTCATTACCCTCCATTTCCTGATGGCCTTACTCCTTTTTGCCCCATCCCTGTCCTTCTTGCCCTTGTCACTTTCTCCATTTACCCCTGCCCTTCTCCCTATTCACCTCTATGTTGGTGTTTACCGCACTTACTACTGTGATTTGAACTGTAGTTCTCCTTTGCCTTACTCTGCATCTATGTGCACAGGGCTGCTGTGGTTTGCACTGCCAGGCTGCTATATTCAGAGCTGTCTTATTTGTTGGGCTATGTTTGCACTACACTCAAGGCCCTGTTTGGACACCATCATTTGCACAGTATAGTCAACTGATTTAGCCCCAGGGCTATTTCTTTCAGTATAGTGTGCAAATGGTTCTGGGGTATTTTTGCATGCCATGCAGTGCTAATTTTGCCCCAAGCCTAAGTTTTGAATATCTGGCCCAATGCCTTTTGGAGTGAAGCAGTTGAGGTTGACTCTGGAAGACTGAAAATATTTTTTTTTCTGGTATGGCAATAAAGGCATGAGGTTGGGAAGTAATGTCTCATAGGACATCATTTCTAACTGTCTTGGTCGATATAGACAGGATTGTATCCAACTGATAGACATAGGGTACAATATTGTTAAACTACAACCACAGGAGGTCATAGATCAAAGAGTGAGCTAGACTTTGTGGGGAGGGAAGCTTTGCAGTACCAGGAGGAAGACTAGTGGCCAGGGTTAAAAAGGGAAAAAGAGGTAGGGAAATATGGAGGTGGGAAATAGGAACAAATGTGCAACAGTACAGTGGGGCATGGAGCAGGGGAAGGCTGAAGTATGGATGGCAGAGTGCACAAATGGCAGTGTGCCTAGGATCAATACACAGTGCAGGAGGGGATCAAATGAATTAGCTGGTATTTGACTACTTATTGGGGGCCCCTTACGTTTGTATAGCAGACCTTCTTTCCAACATGACCATTTTTGTACACTGCATATGATTTTTTTATCAGCTTATGATTCCTGGCATATTGTCATGCTTGACCTTGCTGCACTTTGCTGTCTCTTCACAACAAATGAACTGCACTCCAGGATACAATAAAACCAGTGTGTGCATTCAGGAAATAAGTGAAGCCACACTCCAACTGAAGATGCTTGAAACCATTCTATTCCAGTATTCCAAGTACCAAAACTTCATGACACACTCAGCAAAATGACAAACTAGCCACCTACCATTATGCAGGTACAGTTCATTTCTTGTGAAGGATTGGAACTTTGTGGGTTAGCAGCTCCAAATTTGCATCCTGCCTAGCACTGGTGTGTGCGGCACTTCCTGGTCTGCTTTTGTACATTGCTGTCTTATTACTATAAGAAGCAGGAGCAGCCACAAGAACTTTTGTAATGCTTGGTTCATTGAAAATGCTTATTTTCTAACTCATCCACTTTTTCAGACCTTAAAAGAAACACAATATAATGACCAAATGAGTGCTGCATTCAGAACTCTCATAAATTTAAGTGGTTTCCTACCTAATGTATATCAGAAAGATTTACACTAAAGGCTGAGTGCTACAGTTCAGTCCTGTTACTTTAGCAGTTGAAAAGTAAATAGAAGTGTACAGTCACTCCAACTTTGACTATGCACAGCAGACTCTTGTTATCATAAAAGGTTCCTGTTTCTTAGGAGGTACATTACATTTCAGATTCCAGATGGTTTTCTTTGATTCAGAATATTTGCCTTAAAGCACAGAAAAAGGGCAGTCTCTTCTGTCTTGCTCAGCACTAACATGAGACTGGAAAATGTTGAAATGGTGCAATGCTGAAGATTAGATATACTTTTCTGACTGTGACTGCTGACTGGTAGTTTCAGGATACAGATGTCTGTGGTATAAGCAGCTTTCTCAGATTTACAAATAGTAGCATATCAGATGAGAAAATGAAACCGTAAGCAATAAATATTTCTGATGAAGCAAATGTTCATAAAATGTCATGCCAACTGTGAATAGAGAAGACTGTCTCATTTTCAGCCACAGGGGACTTATTCAGGAGGTCTTTCTAATTCAGCAAAGAAAGAACATTAAAGATCATCATTATAGAACTTGGGTAACAAAATTCCCAGACACTGCCACAACCAATGGGAACACCAGTCAGTGATTAAATTACGATATATGACTGATTTAGAACCATGAGAATATGAGATTTGAAGATACAATCTGTAAGTGTAATGCAAAAAAGCAAAGGTCTCCGTCCCTTACATTACTCTTTTATTCTGCTGCTTAGATAGCTGCTAATTTCAAGTCTTGTTTATAGCTGGTCTCTCCTTTTCCAAAGTCACCCCCCTTGTAGTGAACCTGGTAATACAAGATGCACGGGCAGGGGAAGGAAAACAATAAGAAGTTGTGAGGATCTTGATAAAAGGGATGGTTTGACTGATGACAGAATTGTTTTATATAATGCAGAACTTTCTAGAGAAAATTGGGCAACTGAATAGTTTTATTACTGCCTGTAGTTCTTGATTTGATTTTAGTCTGTCGCAATGGTTCAGTTACCCTTGGGTATTTGCATTCATTTAATTGCTCAGTGTCAGATGCACAAATATCGGGGGGAGGGGGACTTGGATAACGAGGACGTGTGATGTTGAAGGTAATAACACAAATGCAAGGAAGCAATGCGAATGAAGAATATGCTTGTTGAAATATTTTATTCTTTTGAACCGCTGATGAAGTGCAAAATGATATGCACTAATGAAGTGGTAAGACACAATGCGTGTATGTGTGTGTGTAGGGGAGAGGGTTGCAGGGAGGTATTCCTACTTCCTTGTTTACCAAACCACAGAAGAAGCAGGCGGTGAGGTTTGTCAATGGGGTAGGCTTACTAGTCATTAATGCACTCCATGGAGTGGCCTGTCCTCTGCTGGAGTATAATACTCTAAAGAAATTACATAGAAACATAGAATCTGATGGCAGATAAGGATTGCTTGGCCCACCTAGTCTGCCCATTTTCCTACCCAACAGATAAGCTACAGATCCTAGTTAACCAACAGCTTACTTCCTCCTACCCCCCACTAGGACTGCCATATGCCTGTCCCATGCATTCTTGAATTCCCCCACTGTTCTTGACTCCACAACCTCCTCAGGGAGGCTGTTCCATGCATTCACAACCCTCTCCATGAAAAAATACTTCCTCACATTACCTCTGAGCCATCCCCCTCTATCTTCAAATTGTGCCCCCTTGTTCTTGCGCATCTCTTTTTCTGAAAGATGCTACCCTCTTGGACTTTGTTGATTCCCTTGAGGTACTTGAAAGTTTCTATCATGTCCCTCTCTCCCTTCTTTCCTCAAGGGTATACATATTAAGCTCCTTTAGTCTTTCTTTGTATGTCTTCTGATGCAGACCCTGCACCATTTTGGTTGCCTTCCTCTGGACAGCCTCCACCCTGTCTGTGTCTTTGCAGAGATGGGGTCTCCAGAACTGCACACAGTACTCCAGGTGGAGCCTCACCAACTGTCTGTACAGAGGGATAACAACTTCCTGTTTTCTACTGTTGATGCCTCTCCCTATGCATCCCAGAATTCCCCCAACCTTCCTTACTGCCTTCTCACATTGCTTGCCCACCTTTAGGTCATCTGCTATAATTATCCCCAGGTCCCTTTCCATTTTTACTGTTGTCAGTATCTCACCTCCAATTGTGTACTCTTTCCCTAGGTTTTTGTTTCATAGGTGCATTAACATGCACTTCTTTGCATTGAATCTAAGCTGCCATACATTTGACCATTCCTCCAACCTTGCCAAGTCCCTTTGCATCCTTTCCACTCCATCTTGTGTATCAACCCTGTTGCAGATCTTTGTGTCATCTGCAAAGAGACATACTTTTCCTTCCAGTTCCTCTGCAATGTCACTTATAAAGATATTAAAAAGGACCGGTCCCAGTACTGAACCATGCGGCAGGGCCGCAGTAATGGGGGGAAAAGTGGGGATGTTGTCCAGGGCCCTGAGCTCAGGAAGGGCCCACCTGAGGAGCTGGCATTAGCCCTGGCATTAGCTGGTTTTGGAAACAGAAGCCCATTTCCAATTGACTTGTCCTGGGCCCCAAAATTCATAGCTGCAGCCCTGCCCTGCGGTACCCCACTAGTAACCCTCCTTTCTTCACTGTGGACTCCATTTACAACTACCCTTTGCATCCTGTTGTCTAGCCAATTTTTTATACAGGCTTTCATCTTGGGACCCACTCCAAGGCTGGCTAACTTGTGTATTAATCTTTTGTGTGAGACTGTATCAAATGCCTTGCTAAAATCTAGGTAGGCCATGTCCACAGCCCCTCCCTGGTCTACTACTTTGGTCACTCAGTCAAACAAATCTATTAGATTCATCTGATACAACCTTCCCATCATGAATTCATGCTGCCTTGGGTCCTGTGCCCCACTGGCCTCCAGGTACTCAGCAATTCTTTCCTTCAGAAGTGATTCCATCATTTTCCCTACCACTGAGGTCAAACTAACTGGTCTGTAGTTTCCTGCCTCTGTCCTGCTCCCACTTTTGTGAAGAGGAATCACATCCGCCCCCCTCCAGTCCTCAGGTACCATTCCATCTTCCCATGATTTGTTAAAGAGAGTAGTCAGCGGTGTCAACAGTTCTACCCTTAGTTCTTTTAGAATTCTTGGGTGAATCCCATCAGGCCCCATTGCATTGTCCACCTTCAATTTTATTAGTTCTTTCAGAACCCTTTCTTCTCTAAATGGACTGTTATTGACTACCGTCTTCAGAGTGTTTCTCTTGTTTGGTTTAGGTACCTCTCCCTCCTCATCTTTGTGAATACTGAGCAGAAATATTCATTCAGTATCCCTGATTTTTCACTGTCACCCTCTGCCCACATTCCTTCCCCTTTATTAAGCCTCAGTATCCCTTCTTTGGTCATTCTTCACTCCCTAATGTACCTATAAAAGGTCTTATCCCCCTTCTTAACAGAATTGGGATCTTTCCTCGGTTTGGGCCTTTGCTATTCTGACTGCCTTCCCAGCCTCTTTCTGCTTTAACTGATAAAGTTCTCTGTCCTGCTCCTTCTGTGTTTCCTTATATTTCCTGAATGCTATCCTTTTCTCCTTAACCTTCCCTGCCACCTCTTTTGAGAACCATAGTGGTTTTTTCCTTCATTGTGTTTTGCTGATTTGCTTTACACAAAGGCTTGTTGCCTCTATGATGGCTGTTTCGATTACTCTCCATTGTTCCTCCACCCCTCCTTCTTGCCTGTTTGCTAGTGCTTTTCTGAGGCACTCTCTCATTTTCCCAAAGTCAGCCCTCCTAAAGTCCAGTACTCCTGCTTTTGTATGGCTTGATGTTATGGCTGTGTTTATTGTGAACCACACTGTTTGGTAGTAGCTTGTTCCCAGATGGCTACCCACTTCTAAATCTGAGATTCTTTCTCCATCCCCATTTGAGAATACCAGGTCTAAGATTGCTCCCTCCTGAGTGGGTTCCAATACTAGCTGTCTGAGGCATACCCCTTGTAAGGCATCAACAATGACCCTGCTCTTTGATGTACCTGCAGCAAAGGTGCTCCAGTTAACATCTGGCATATTCAGGTCCCCCATCAACAATATCTCCCCTTTTTCTGCCATCCTAAGGATGCCTTCTATCATTTCCTTGTCTATTCCCTCCCCCTGAGATGGGTGTCTGTATACAATTCCCATGCAGATTGTGGTGCCATTTCCTGTCTCCAGGGTGACTCAGAGTGCCTCATCTGCTCCCTGTTTGCTCTTTAGTTCTGTTGCTTTGATCCTTTCTTTTACATAGAGAGCTACTCCTCCTCCTCTTTTACCCTCCCTGTACCTTCTGTAGATTGTGTATCCTGGTACGTTGACATCCCAGTCATGGTTCTCTGTGTACCATGTTTCTGTGACTGCCACAATATCCAGGCAACCCTGTTCCATCAAGGCCACTAGTTCAGAGAGCTTGTTACACAGACTATGGGCATTGGTACTCATCACCGTCTACTTTTTGATGGCCTTACTCCTTTTAGCCCCATTTCTGTCCTTACTGCCTTTGCCTTTTTTTACATTTACCTCTGTCCTGCTCCCTAATGACTTCTTTATCTTGGTGTTTAACTCAATAATTATTGTGTTTTATGGGGGGAGGCTGGAATTTCCCTGTTCCTTTTCAGTGCCTCCCCCCCTTGGCTAGTTTAAATGATTGCCAATGAAGCATTTAAACCTCTCACCTTGTATCCTGGTTCTCTCACTGGACAGATGCAGACCAATGCACCAGTATAGGTCTGCATCCCTCCAGGAGGCTCCCCAGTCCCCAGTGAAGCCAAAACCCTGAGCTCCACACCAGTTTTTCAACCATTCATTGAATTCCCTTATGAGGAGTACCCTAGCATCACCCTTGCCATAGACAAGCAGCACCTCCTAGAAGGTTACTGTTTGCGCTACTTGTCTAAGGCCTCTCCCCAACTCTACAAACTCTTTTTCCACTGCTCTGATCCCATTCCTAGCCAGGTCATTTGTCCCTAGGTGGACAATGACATCCAGCTCCCTCCCTGATGCAGCTGCTCCTACGATCCTGAGGATATGCTTCCTGTCCCTCCAAGCTGAGGCACCAGGCAGGCACCTTACCTCCCTCTCCCCTTCCTCCCCCATTTCTACCCACCCTAATGATTGAGTCCCCCACCAGGAGTTGTTTCCTTTCCCTGTGGGGTCCCAAGCCACCCTTCTGTGGATCTCCATTGTGAAGGTTCCCAGCATCCTCCTTGTTCTCCACTGCAGGTGCCTCCATAGAGGAACCACTATCCACCAGAAGAGTGTATGACTTGTGGAGAGGTACAGCTGGAGGGATGAAACTCTGTTCCACCACCCTCTTCCTCCCTGGGCCTACCCTGGTCCAACCTCTCCTGTTTCTTGGCAACCTCTGAGGTAGTGGCATTGGCACTGGTGGTCCCTGAGTGGGGAAGGGGGTTTCATGAATCCTAGCCAGGTCAGCCTGGAGATGGGCAACCTTCTTCCTCAGACCAGAGAGGTGCCTGCAAATAGGGCAGCATCACAACCTCCAGAATGTCTCCTGGAATACTGCTGCCCCACAGCCATTGCACTGCACAACTCCTATCATGTCTTATTTTGTGTCCCCTCTCCTGTTTCTCTGTATGCTTACTCTCTCCTCTCCTTACAACTCTCACCTTTCCTGTTCTGGGACAGCAACTACCTTTATTCTTCAGTGGCCTCCTTCTTCCTTGCTCAGTGTCAGACCACCAGCAGCTGGGGGGAGAGTGAGCTACTTTTTCCTTTAGGGTTGACAAAACCAGTGTTTCTCTATGATCCTTCCCTTCCTACTGCCAAACAGGAAGTTCCTGTTCTCAGTCAATTCAATGGCTATAAAAGTAGAACTGGCTTAGGGTGGGTGGGTGGGTAGAGGGTTGGGATGGAGGGCAATTATTAAGAAAAAAGGCTAGCAATAGGAAGTTGTAATTTGTCACCTGCTTTTATATTGTCTAAGCCACATCCCCAATTAAGCTCTCTCTCCTCCTGCTGATTTAGCAAAGTGAGTTGATACAGTACCCTTCCCAGCACAGAACACACACTGACTTTCTTTCTTTTCTTTTTAACTCTAAATAAGACCCCTTCTACTTCTCATAAATTATCGGTCTGCTTAATCTCAGCAGACACTGACTCCTGTTGAGATAGAAGTGTTAAATTAATAAGATAATGGTAGCTTCTTTTAGTTAGCTGATTTATGCTGTACAAGCAAGGCTAGCAACAGGAAGTTGTAATTTGAGTCACCTGCTTTTATACTGTCTAAGCCACACCCCCAATTAAGCTCTCTCTCCTCCTACTGATTTAGCAAAGTAAGTTGATACAGTACCCTTCCCAGCACAGAACACACACTGACTTTCTTTCTTTTTCTTTTTTTAACCCTAAAAAAGACCCCTTCTACTTCTAATAAAGTATCTGTCTGCATAATCTCAACAGACACTGACTGCTGTTGAGATAAAAGTGTTAAATTAATAAGAAAATGGTAGCTTCTTTTAGTCAGCTGCTTTCTGCTCTACAAGCAACACTAGCAACAGTCAAAAATTGACTTTTAAGCCTAAAAACACATTACAGAATGAAAACAAATTGAAAAGCAATCAGGCTACCATGGTAACATGTAAGCCTTTCTTAACTACTAGGGCACCATCAGTACACAAGATGTACTATAAAGGTACTTATGATGTGACTTATTTTAAGAAGTCAAGGGTCTGTCCCCATAGATGCCCCATGTTATAACAGCTTGTATACCTTTTATTGCTCTTTTCCAAAAATATATTATTTGGTGATCATGATGGCAACAAATGGGTAGATGTCAAAAGCAGATGCAGGTGCTAACTCTCAAATTCTTTTCTTCAAGAATTTTGTTTATTTAAAAAAAAATAGTAACCAGGTGAGCAAACAAAACACAAAATCAAATGTTTGCTTTCATTTGCTTCCTTCTAATTACTCTGACCAGGTTATAAACCCAGCAACTTATCTGGAATGGATATGATTAACTGCAGGTACACTTTTTAGAAGGTCAGTTTTACAGGATATAGGACATTGTCCTACATGCTGGGCCATTGGGGATCTTAGGGCTCAGCTCCAGACAGCATGGGCAGAGATTGCGCACCTCAAGTTTCATATTCAAGAGGAAATATATTATAAGAACCACCCACCATTTCCCCAACATCCAACAGAAGCACCTCGACCACATAGGGTAGTTGGTCCGGGAGGTTGGCAGGTGGTTAGAAGGGGCAGATTGGGTGCCCCATCACTTGGTGCTTTCCAACATATTACCTCCATAAATCATATAAAAACTACAAACAGGTATCTGCCTCTATCTCTGAAATCAAAGGGGCACAGGACACTGAAGAGCAGGACACTGCAGCAAAGGAGCTAGCACAACAAACCTCACCCGAAACAGGAACCAAAACAAAAAAAGCAAAAAAGAAATCAAAAAAACTTCTGCTCATGGAAGACTTCATGATTCAGGGAGTTGATACTTATCTCCAGCCAGGGGTAATGGTCAGATGTCTCTGAGGTAAATCAGCATGGAGAAACACTGACCGCATTGCTAAAATTATTCAGGAAGCAGGAGAAAACATTGATGTCTTGATACACATAAGGACTAATGATCTTGCTAGCCATTCAGTTGTGGAGACTAAGGAACACCTGACCAGGTTGGGTGAAAAACTATAATCCATTTCATCCGGCATCTCCTTCTCTGAGATTCTGTCAGTCTGGGAGAGGGTGGCAGATGGACGGAAGGTAAGAGAAGGGGAGATAGGAGAGCTAAACATGTGGCTCAAGGGCTGGTGCCAGGAAAAAGAACACAAATGTGAAGGGAACTGGCAACAGTTCTGGTGGTGAAAGTTCTTTAAATCAGATGGACTGCATCTGACTAAGGAGGGAGTCAGTGCATTGGGGCAAAAGTTTGACATTTTTGCAGAATATTTAAACTAGCAAATGGGAGTGGGGTACAACACCCCATACATCGAATGGGAAGAACACCCCTCCCCCCTCAGCTAGTGGTCAAACAGGAGTTCAGCATGTTTGCAGTTTATTTGCATCACCAGGTAAGGAAAAAGGTCTGGCTCTCCATAAGATGCACAGGGGAAACACCAGACCTCACCCAACAACTAACACACCGAAATCTGGCCAATGGAAAATCATGTACACAAAAGCTCGCAGTCTGGGAAACAAGATCCCAGACCTGCAGGCAATAATGACAGAGGCAACCCAGATTGATCCCCCCCCCCACTAAATGGATCTCAGGGCAAGGTACTATTTGTCAAAATACTCCTGGGAGATACCAAGCCTCTCTTTATAGGGTGTGCCTACCTCCCACCCCAAACCAGACGCCTCCTCTCTAGAATCCCTTACCAATGCCCTCCACAATCACCCCCTGGGTGAGACCATCCTCCTTGGGGATTTCAACCTAAATTGGCTTTCCCCAGGTGCCTCCAAAATCAAGAATTTAATATTGGACTCATCACTTACCCAATTGATTGATCTGCCAACCAGGCTTAATACCAAGTCTGGCAATCACACACTACTTGACTGGGCGCTTATCTCCTGCCCCGACCGAATACGGACTGCTGGGATTATGTCTGACTCCCTGAGTGACCACTCCCCTCTCTTCTGTGTCTGCTCCAATAAACCCCCCAAGGTCACCTCCAGAGTGATTGAAGCAAGGAACTACAGCCGGTTTGTACCCGCTGACCTCTGTTCTGACCTTTGGAAAGTCGACTGGGACCCCATTGTCTCCTTCCCCTCACTTGACGAGGTGCAGGAATACTTCACTAAAACTTTTCTGTCCTTAGCTAACCTACATGCCGCCTGGAAGAAGCTCAGGGTACAGGGAAAATGCCACAAATGGCTACACCCTAAACTAAAGCAGACCATGCGACTCTGAGACAAGGCGTGGGGACTCTACAAATCCTCTGGCTGTAAACCAGACTGGGAGAAGTACCAGAGCCTGAGGAACTTATGCAAAAAAACTGCAAGACAGGCCAAATCCAAATTCCTTAGGGACCTCCAAACTGGTCATCTATGTGACCCAAAGAAATTCTGGGGCCACATAAACTCCCTCCTCAAAGGCCCTTCAAAAGAACATGATGACTCACTTCTAATTGGGGATACATTTACCAATGACCCTGCTAAAGTGACTGACACTTTCTGTGCCTCCTTTGCAAATCCAAACGGATACCTCCCACAAGCGCCTGGGACCCCCTTCCTCCCCTACGTAGACAGGGTGCTACCTCACCCCTTATTCCACCTGAAACTTGTTGAGCCTGAAACAGTACTTCCCCTCCTATGAAAAATAAACCCAGACTCTTACCCTAGAAATGACCTTCTAGAACCTCAGCTGTTGAGGGCCGCAGCCCCGGCCATTGTCTATCTTGTCACCCTGCTCATTAATAGGTCCCTCCATGAAGGTATGGTCCCCAGTAAATGGGAAGTAACAACCATAATCCCCGTCCACAAAAAAGGAACTCGGGATATAATGGGAAACTACAGGTCCATCTCTCTTCTCTGCCCCCTGGGGAAAATTCAGGAAAGACTTGTCTATAATCAACTCCAAGACTACCTAGAACAACACCTACTCCTCTCCAAAGAACAGCACGGCTTTAAGAAAGGCCATGGCACTGACACCACCCTTATCCGCCTAACATCCAACATTCTTAAGGCCATGGACCAAGGCATCCCAACGGGCACCCTATTCATTGACCTATCCAAGGCCTTTGACCTGGTCAGCCATGAGCTTCTTCTTACCAAACTTCATCATCTTGGCCTGGATCAGATTTCACTCTCCTAGTTCATGAGCTATCTGACAAACAGATCCCAAAAAGTCCACTGGAGAAGAGTACAATCTGACCCCAGACCCATGATCTCTGGGGTACCTCAGGGCTCCATCCTGGGCCCCTTACTATTCTCACTATTCCTAAATGACATCGAAGAGGATTGTGCACCCTGCAACCTTATCCTCTATGCAGATGACACTGAAATCTACTGCAGTGACCCCCAACCCTCTGTTATCTCCTCCAAACTTCAGGCCAGCCTCTCAGCTCTTGAAGTCTGGTTCACTGCAAACTTTCTAAAACTAAATGAAGAAAAAACAAAAGCAGTCCCCTTCGGGACACGACGCCTGGGCAATGATCGTAGTGGGCTACTCCAGCTCTCATCAACCCTAGGAAGACAAGTAGATGTCACAGACCAGTTCAGGTATCTTGGGGTTCTCCTTGACCAGGAGTTAACCTACAAACTTCACATTGATGCCTTAACCAGATCCATATACCAGAGGCTCGGCCTTCTATATCACTTGGGAAACTCCCTCTCCAGCGAAGCATGACGAGCCATAGCAAACTGTAACCTTCTCCCCTCATTGCTATATGCTTCCCCCTTACTCCAGTTTCTCCAGGAGACAGAGTTAAACAAACTTACTGCTCTCTACCACCGAATAGCCTGCTTTGGAACCAACTTCTCCCCAAGGAGACATCAATGAGAGGCCCTTACTGACCTACACTGGCCCACCCTAAGGCTTAAGTTAGACTATCCTACTGCCTGCCTGACCTGTAAATTCACCTCCCTAGGCCACCCACCTCACCTGAGTGGCCTGCTCACTCCCAAAGTCCCATGCCGAACCCTCCGGTCCACAGCAAGTCGTCTCCTCGCCATCCCCCATGTTCGCACCAACCAAGGAAAGCGTTCTTTTCAACATGCAGCTTCCCACTTATGGAACTCGCTCCCAGCAAGCCTACTTGACAAACCTTCTAGGGTTCAAATCTGGCCTCAAGGTGTACCTTCTTGAACTAAGCCTCTGTGGCGGTAACCGCTAGATCATGTCCTAAACCTAACCCCCTCCTATGCCAGCTGACCTATGCCCTTCTCTCCTTGGATCGCCTATGGTTAATGTTAAAAACACTGTAGACCTGATGTAAGAAACTGTTTCAACTCTGTTGATTCCTACCAATTCCTGTTTTCTCCTCGTATATTGCCTACTTCCTGACCTGTACCAACTATTGTCTAATGTACCCCTTTGACTATGTATGTACTCTCTGTAACTGAATTATTGTATTTCACTAGAATTCTCACCTAATGTAAAGTGGTCATTGTAATTAACCCCGAGTTGCCCCTGAAAAAGGGATCTCTGGTCTCAGAGGGCTCACCCAGTTACCAAAATCTAAATAAATAAATGAATAAACTAGACATAGTAGCAATTAGCGAGATATGGTTTACCAGTAACCACAGTTGGGAAACTTCAGTACCTGGCTATGTATTGTTCAGAAAAGACCGAGGTGCAAAAGGGGTGGGTGGAGTGGCCCTGTATATCAATGAAAATATCAAAGCTACAGAAATTCAGAATACACATAAGGAGCCAGAAGAACTGTGGGTCACCCTGGAAACAGGAAATGGGACAGCCATAAGAACTGGGGTTGTCTACAGGCCCCCAGATCAGGGGGAGGACATAGACACATTACTGTTAGAAGATATACAAAACTTAACAGCTAAAGGGGAGTTTCTGATAATGGGAGGCTTCCACATGCCAGATACAGATTGGTCAATACCAGCAGGAACATCTGCCAGAACTAGATATATGATGGATTCATTGCAAGGGGAAGGCCTCAAATAACTGGTACAACAACCCACAAGAGACAAGGCTATCCTAGATCTAGTACTGACTAACAGGGAAAAAGATCACAGATCTCCAGGTAGAAGGTCACCTTGGGGCCAGTGACCATCACATGGTATGGTTCAATTTGGCCACTACAACTAAATCATCCCATTCCAAGGCAAAAATATGAGATTTCAGTGGAGCTGACTTTGATAAGATGACCAGCAGAGTTAAGCTAGCCCAAGCAAAAAGAAATACAGGTGAGGGGGTACAGGCAAAGTGGGCAAGCATTAAGGATGCAACTGACCAAGTGACCTTCTACCTGGAGATCTGTGATCCTTTCCTTATTAGTCAGTACTAGAGCTAGGATAGCCCTGTCTCTTGTGGGTTGTTGTACCAGTTGTTTGAGGCCTTCCCCTTGCAATGAATCCATCATGTTTCTAGTTCTGGTAAACCACATCCCGCTAATTGCTACTATGTCCAGTTTATTTATTTATTTATTTAGATTTTGGTAACTGGGTGAGCCCTCTGAGACCAGAGATCCCTTTTTCAGGGGTGACCCGGGGTTAATTACAACGACCACTTTACATTAGGTGAGAATTCTAGTGAAATACAATAATTCAGTTACAGAGAGTACATACATACATAGTCAAAGGGGTACATTAGACAATAGCTGGTACAGGTCAGGAAGTTCTGGGTAAAACATTGGCTGGACAACAGGACACAAAAGGTAATTGTAAATGGAGTCCACTCTGAAGAAAGAGGGGTTACTAGTGGAGTACCGCAGGGTTCAGTACTGAGTCCAGTCCTTTTTAATGTCTTCATAAGTGACATTGCAGAGGGACTGGAAGGAAAAGTATGCCTCTTTGCAGATGACACAAAGATCTGCAACAGGGTTGATACACAAGGAGGAGAGGAAAGTATGAGAAGGGACTTGGCAAGGTTTGAGGAATGGTCAGAAGTATGGCAGCTTGGATTCAATGCAAAGAAGTGCAAAAGAATGCACCTGGGAAACAAGAACCCAGGGGAAGAATACACAATGGGGGGGAGGTAGTAACAACAACAAAAAAGGAAAGGGACCTGGGGATAATCATATCAGATGACCTTAAGGTTAGCAAGCAATGTGAGAAGGCAGTAAGGAGGGCTTGGGGTATACTGGGATGCATAGGGAGAGGCATCACCAGCAGAAAACAGGAAGTTGTTATCCCTCTGTACAGACAATTGGTGAGACCCCATCTGGAGTACTGCGTCCAGTTCTGGAGACCCCATCTCTGCAAGGACATAGACAGGATAGAGGCTGTCCAGAGGAGGGCAACTAAAATGGTGAAGGGTCTGCAAGAGAAGCCGTCATGAGGAGAGACTAAAGGAGCTTAATATGTATACCCTTGAGGAAAGAAGGAAGAGGGGGGACATTATAGAAACTTTTAAGTACCCCAGTGGAATCAACAAAGTCCAAGAGGGTAGCATCTTTCAGAAAAAGAGATGTGCAAGAACAAGGGGACACAATTTAAAGATAGATAGGGGGAGGTTCAGAGGCAATGTGAGGAAGTATTATTTCACAGAGAGGGTAGTGGATGCATGGAACAGTCTTCCTGAGGAGGTTGTGGGGTCTAAAACTGTGGGAGAATTCAAAAATGCATGGGACAGAAATAAGGCAATTCTTGTGGGGGATAGGAAGAAATAGGCTGTTGGTTAACTAGGATCTGCGGTCTATCCTTTAGGTAGGGAAATGGGCAGACTAGATGGGCCAAGCAGTCCTTATCTGCCGTCAAAGTCTATGTTTCTATGTTTCCTGCTGGTATTGACCAATCTGTATCTGGCATGAGGAAGTCTCCCACTATCAGAAACTCCCCTTTAGCTGTTAAGTTTTGTATATCTTCTAACAGGGAGTAGCTTACAAAACAAGCTACATGCTTATACTCTCAGCCAAATTAACAATTGCCTGAGGTAGTCTGCTCCCAACCCTTACTTATGATGCCTCTATTCTTACCTCTGCCCATAAAACCTTCCTACTAAAATGGGATGTAACTTATAACAATATATGCCGATTTGCCTCTTCGTCACCTCGACTCAAACATCACTGCCTTCTTTATAAGGATCTGAATTGGCTCTCACCCTCTGCTAGTAGACTATACTACCTTGGATCACTAATGGACTTGATCATCCGGGAAAAAAACCCATCCCAGCTGGCAGCATTGCTTGTCCCTCAACCATGCTCCCATGGCCTGCGATCAGCTGACAAATCCTTGCTCTATGTTCCGAGATGTCGGATGACTAAAGGCACAGGGACCTTCCAGTTCTCTGCTCCCAGGCTATGGAATGCTCTTCCACTCAACCTCCAGCTGTCTCAGTCTCACTTTGGATTTAAAAGTGAATATCGTCATTATCTATCCTTAGCTGATGCTTGTACATGCTTTTACCCAACCTGAAGCTCCTGAGACTTACCAGTAATGTCACCCCTGTTCTAGTCCATCTCCAAGACTGCCTCCTCTTCCCCTCCCCATATTTTTCCTTCTCTTTGTAAATAACTTCTTGACTACTAACTCTCTTCCTTCTCGAACCTTGTTGCTGACCATCCACTGTTGTTTTGCCAATTACCACTCCTGACCTTCCTTCTGTCAGTCTTTCTTGTTATGTTTGAACATTCCTCACATTTCTCTCTATATAACCTTACTATCTTATTAACCCTTTCACTCCACAGGTCAGGTCCGTGGTTTCTGCACTTATTATATATCTTACTGCCATTATCTGTATAATGCCTGCCATTATTTTTTGTTTTCTACCCATTGTATTTTTGTAGCACTGCTGTACTGTTCCTCTAGTTGTATTATTGTACACATGTTGCTGTTGTTCAACTGTTCTCTTTTTGTTGTACTCTCCCAGGTCATGCCTGAAAATAGTCATTTTATGACTAGTGCACCTACCCGGTTAACAAAAACTAAATAAATAAAAATAAACAAATACTTGAAGCAACATCCCATTGTGTTACAGAGAAAAGGAAGTGCAAAAGAAGAAGGAAACCACTTTGGTTCTCAAAAACAGTAGCAGAAAAGGTCAGAGCCAAAAGGCTGGCCTTCAGGAAATATAAGGGAACACAGTGGGATGAAGATAGGGAGGCATACCAAACTTCCTTAAGGGAAACAGGGAAGGCAGTAAGTCAGTCAAAGGCCCAAACCAAGAAAACACTAGCACAGACAGTAAAAGAAGGTGACAAGACTTTCTATAGATACATTAGTGAAAGGAGACAGTCCAGAGGGGGTATTGCTAAGATCAAAGGGGATAAGGGGGCATGTGAGGAGGAGGACCATGTAAAAGCATCTATCCCAAATAGATACTTTTGCTCAGTATTTACTGAAGAGAAGGTAGGGCAGGACCCACAGCTCAACACCATGGACACAGGAGGAGGGAGGTGAGCACCAGTCCCTTCACAAAAGAAAGGGTCCTACAAGAGCTCGATAAGATCAGAGTGGACAAGGCAATAGGACCTGATGGCGTACATCCCAGGGTACTACAGGAGCTAATGGTGGAACTAGCAGAGCCATTATCAGAACTGTTTAGTGGGTCTCTGAGCACAGGAGAGGTCCCAGAAGACTGGGAAGGGCTCATGTGATCCCACTCCACAAGACTGATAGCAGGGAGGAGGGAGGGAATTACAGACCAGTCGGTCTTACCTCAGTAGTGGGCAAGATTATGGAGGCACTGCTTAAGGAAAGGATAGTGCAACACCTGGAATCCATAGGAGCACAGGATCCAAGACAGCATGGTTTTACAAAAGGAAGGTCCTGTCAAACTAATCTCATAGATTTATTTGACTGGATAACCAGAGTGGTGGACCAAGGGGGAGTAGCTGATGTCGTCTACCTTGACTTCAGCAAAACATTCGATACTGTTCCACATAGAAGATTGATTAATAAGCTGGGTAAGCTTGGGATGGGTCAGAAGTTGGTCAACTGGGTGGCAAACTGGTTGATGGGCAGAAAACAGATAATGGTGGTAAATGGTATACAGTCAGAAGAGATACAAGTCACAAGTGGAGTACCTCAGGGATCGTCTTGGGCCAGTCCTCTTCAATATCTTCATCAGTGACATTGCAGATGGACTGAGGGTAAAGTTTATCTGTTTGCAGATGACACCAAGATCTGCAACAGAGTAGATGATACAGATGGGGTGGGCAGAATGAGAAGAGATCTGGATAAACTAGCAAAATGGTTGGAAGAGTGGCAACTGGGGTTTAATGCAAAGAAGTGCAAGATCATGCACATAGGGAAGAGAAACCCTGAAGCCACCTATAAGCTGGGAGGGGAGTTGCTGGCAGTCACAAGAGAAGAAAGAGACTTGGGCATCATCATCACCAATGACTTGAAATCATCCAAGCAGACCACTAAAGCAGTAAGTAAGGCTAGGGGGATGTTAAGGTGTATTAGTGGGGGTACCACAAGTCAGAAGAGGGAGGTAATAATCCCTCTTTACAAGACACAGGTTAGGCCCCATCTGGAGTACTGTGTGCAGTACCGGAGGCCACACCTTCACAAGGACATGAACCAAATTGCTGCAGTCCAGAGAAGGGCAACCAAAATGGCACACGGACTACATCAGAAAACATATGAGAACAGATTAACAGAGCTCAATATATACACCATAGAACAAAGGAGGGAGAGAGCTGATATGATCGAAACATTCAAACACCTTAAGGGCATTAACAAGGTGAGAGAGTCTAACATGTTTCAATATAAGAAAAATAGCAGGACAAAAGGACACTGCATGAGATTAGAGGGTGGCTGATTAAGGGGTAATTTGAGGAAGTTCTTTTTCACAGAAAGGGTAGTGAATGCCTGGAACGGACTACCTCAGGACATGGTGGATATGAATACAGTGCAGGGCTTCAAACATGCATGGGATAAGCATAAGTGAGCAATACAGATGAGTATACCTAGATAGGCCATTGACAGAGCAAAGGCCGATGGCACATTTATAAGGTAACATAGAAACATAGAATTTGACAGCAGATAAGGACCGCTTGGCCCACCTAGTCTTCCCATTTTCCTACCTAACAGATAAGCTGCAGATCCTAGTTAACCGACAGCTTACTTCCTCCTACCCCCCACTAGGACTGCCTTATGTCTGTCCCATGCATTCTTGAATTCCCTACTGTTCTTGACTCCGACCTCCTCAGGAGGCTGTTCCATGCATCCACAACCCTCTCTGAAAAAATATCTATCTTTACCTCTGAGCCGTCCCCCCTCTATCTTTAAATTGTGCCCCCTTGTTCTTGCACATCTCTTTTTCTGAAAGATGCCACCCTCTAGGACTTTGTTGATTCCCTTGAGTTACTTGAAAGTTTCTATCATGTCCCCTATCTCCCTCCTTTCTTCAAGGGAATACATATTAAGCTCCTTTAGTCTTTCTTCATATGTCTTCTGGTGCAGACCCTGCACCATTTTGATTGCTCTCCTCTGGACAGCCTCCACTCTGTCTCTGTCTCTGCAGAGATGGGGTCTCCAGAACTGCACACAATACTCCAGATGGGGTCTCACCAACTGTCTGTACAGAGGGATAACAACTTCCTGTTTTCTACCGGTGATGCCTCTCCCTATGCACCCCAGTACCCCCCCAGCCTTCCTTACTGCCTTCTCACATTGCTTGCCCACCTTTAGGTCATCTGATATAATTACCCCCAAGTCCCTTTCCATTTTTACTGTTGTCAGTATCTCACCTCCCCATTGTGTACTCTTCCCCTGGGTTTTTGTTTCCCAGGTGCATTACCTTGCACTTCTTTGCATTGAATCTGAGCTGCAATACATTTGACCATTCCTCCAACCTTGCCAAGTCCCTTCTCATACTTTCCTCGCCTCCTTGTGTATCAACCCTGTTGCAGATCTTTGTGTCATCTGCAAAGAGACATACTTTTCCTTCCAGTTCCTCTGCAATGTCACTTATAACGACATTAAAAAGGACCGGTCCCAGTACTGAACCCTGCGGTACCCCACTAGTAACCTCCTTTCTTCACTGTGGACTCCATTTACTACTACCCTTTGCATCCTGTTGTCTAGCCAATTTTTTATCCAGGCAACCACCTTGGGACCCACTCTGAGGCTGGCTAACTTGTGTATTAATCTTTTGTGTGGGACTGTATCAAATGCCTTGCTAAAATCTAGGTAAGCCATGTCCACAGCCCCTCCCTGGTCTACTACTTTGGTCACCCAGTCAAAGAAATCTATTAGATTGGTCTGACATGACCTTCCCATCATGAATCCATGCTGCCTTGGGTCCTGTGACCCACTGGCCTATAGGTACTCAACAATTCTTTCCTTCAGAAGTGATTCCATCAATTTCCCTACCACTGAGGTCAAACTAACTGGTCTGTAGTTTCCTGCCTCTGTCCTGCTCCCACTTTTGTGAAGAGGAATCACATCTGCCCTCCTCCAGTCCTCGGGTACCACCCCATCCTCCTATGATTTGTTAAAGAGAGTAGTCAGCAGTGTCATTAGTTCTACCATTAGTTCTTTTAGAATTCTTCGGTGAATCCCATCAGGCCCCATTGCTTTGTCCACCTTCAATTTTATTAGTTCTTTCAGAACCCGTTCTTCTGTAAATGGACTGGTATTGACCCCCATCTTCAGAGTGTTTCTCTTGTTTGGTTTAGGTACTTCCCCCTCCTCTTCCTTTGTGAATACTGGGCAGAAATATTCGTTCAGTATCCCTGCTTTTTCATTGTCATCCTCTACCCACATTCCCTCCCCTTTATTAAGCCTCAGTATCCTTCCTTTGGTCTTTCTTCGCTCCCTAATGTACCTATAAAAGGTCTTATCCCCCTTCTTAACAGAGTTGGCTATTCTTTCCTTGGTTTGGGGTTTTATTATTCTGACTGCCTTCCCAGCCTCTTTCTGCTTTAACTGATAATGTTATCTGACCTGCTCCTTCTGTGTTTCCTTATATTTCCTGAATGCTATCCTTTTCTCCTTAACCTTCCCAGCCACCTCTTTTGAGAACCATAGAGGTTTTTTCCTTCGTTGTGTTTTGCTGATTTGCTTTACACAAAGACTTGTTGCCTCTGTGATGGCTGTTTTGATTACTCCCATTGTTCCTCCACCCTCCTTCTTGCCTGTTTGCTAGTGCTTTTCTGAGTCACTCTCTCATTTTCCCAAAGTCAGCCCTCCTAAAGTCCAATACTCTTGCTTTTGTATGGCTTGATTGTATGGCTGTGTTTATTGTGAACCGCACTGTTTGGTGGTCGCTTCTTCCCAGATGACTACCCACTTCTAAATCTGAGATTCTTTCTCTGTCCCCATTTGAGAGTATAGAGGTAGAAAAAGATATGGGCAGACTGGATGGGCCTTGCGGTCCTCATGTGCTGTCAACTTCTATGTTTGTATGTTTCTATGAGCGCACTGAGCCAAGCCTCATTTCTATTTGTGACCATGGAAATTAAATATATTAGCTCTAACCAAATATTCATATAATTAATTAGAAGCATTTAGATGATTAAACATTTCTACAATTATTTTTACAACTTAGTAAACTTTATTGAAGTTTTATGAAACAACACAAATGGGAGATACACACACACATATAGGATATCACAAGACTAAGAAAATAACAACAGTATCAAATGTGTACACCACAAGGTAAGGTGATAAAAAGATCCATCAATACACATAATATTTGAATTGAATGAAAAGATACACTACAAGTGATGTAGAAAAATAAAGGACAGAAACATCCAATGATAACCAGGGCAGTGTAGAATAAAAGAGACTGAGGCCCACCTGAGAACCATGTCCCAGTAAGAGTCAGATATAAGAATAAGGAGCACAAGACAAATAAAAAAGAACCCAAGGAGCAGGCTGTTGCACTTGTACAATAGATGAGAAAAAAAGCTGCAGCTAATTTAATTGAAGCAAAGTAGCCAGCCTTTCTTATCTGTTTTTATATGCGTCCGGCATCTCCTTCTCTGAGATCCTGCCAGTCTGGAACAGGGGAGCAGATGGACAGAAGGTCAGAGAAGGGGAGATAGGGGAGCTAAACACGTGGCTCAAGGGCTGGTGCCAGGAAAAAGGACACAGATTTGTAGGGAACTGGCAACAGTTCTGGGAGCGAAAGTTCTTTAAATTTGATGGACTGCATCTGACTAAGGAGGGAGTCAGTGCATTGGGGCAGAAGTTTGATGTCTTTGCAGAATATTTAAACTAGCAAATAGGGGAGGTTGCAGCACCTTATCGTCGAATGGAAGAACACCCTCCCTCAGCTAGTGGTAAAACAGGGATTCAGCATGTTTGCAGTTCATTTGCATCACCAGGTAAGAAAAAGGTTTGTCTCCCCATACGACACACAGGGGTAATGCCAAACCTTACCCAACAACTAACACACCAAAATCTGGCCAATGGAAAATCATGTACACAAATGCTCAGAGCCTGGGAAATAAGATCCCAGACCTGCAGGCAATAATGTCAGAGGCTAAGCTGGATATAGTAGCAATTAGTGAGACGTGGTTTACCAGTAACCACACTTGGGAGACTTCAATACCTGGCTATGTATTGTTCAGAAGAGACTGAGGTGCAAAAAGGGGGGGGAGGAGTGGCCTTGTATGTCAATGAAAATATCAAAGCTACAGAAATTCAGAATACACATAAGGAGTCAGAAGAACTGTGGGTTACCCTGGAAACAGGAAATGGGACAGCCATAAGAACTGGGGTTGTCTACAGGCCCCAGACTGGGGGAGGACATAGACACATTACTGTTAGAAGATATACAAAACATGACAGGTAAAGGGAGTTTCTGATAATGGGAGACTTCAACATGCCGGATACAGATTGGTCAATACCAGCAGGAACATCTGCCAGAACTAGACACATAGTGGATTACCTGCAGGGGGAGGGCCTCAAACAACTGGTACAGCAACCCACAAGAGACAGGGCTATCCTAGATCTAGTACTGACTAACAAGGAAGGGATCACGGATCTCCAGGTAGAAGGTCACCTGGGGGCCAGTGACCATCATATGGTATGGTTCAATTTGGCTACTACATCTAAATCATCCCATTCCAAGGCAAAAATATGGGACTTCAGAGGAGCTGACTTTGATAAGATGGCCAAAAGAGTTAGCTAGCCCTGCAAAAGAAACACAGGTGAGGGGTACAGGCAAAGTGGGCAAGCATATGCTGCAATACTTGAAGCAACATCCCATTGTGTTAGACAGAAATGAAGTGCAAAGAAGAAGGAAACCACTTTGGTTCTCAATACAGTAGCAGAAAAGGTCAGAGCCAAAAGGCTGGCCTTCAGGAAATATAAGGGAACACAGCGGATGAAGATAGGTAGGCATACCAAACTGCCCCTAAGGGAAGCAGGTAAGGCAGTAAGGCAGGCAAAGTCCCAAACTGAGGAAACATTAGCACGAACAGTAAAGAAGGTGACAAGACTTTCTATAGATACAATAGTGAAAGGAGAAAGTCCAGAGGGGTATTGCTAAGCTTAATGGAGAAAAGGGAGCATGTGAGGAGGAGGACCCTGTAAAGGCATCTATCCTAAATAGATACTTTTGCTCAGTATTTACTGAAGAGAAGGTAGGGCAAAGCCCACAGCTCAGCATCATGGACACAGGGGGGAGGGAGGTGAGCACTACTCCCTTCACAAAAGAAAGGGTCCTACAGGAGCTTGCTAAGCTCAGGGTGGATAAGGCAATGGGACCTGATGGCATACATCCCAGGGTAGTTAAGGAGCCAAAGGAGGAACTAGCAGAGCCATTAGCAGAATTGTTTAGTGAGTCTCTGAGCACAGGAGAGGTCCCAGAAGACTGGAGAAGGCTCATGTGATCCCACCCACAAGAGTGATAGCAGGAGGAGGGGGAACTACAGACCAGTCAGTCTTACACAGTAATTTGCAAGATTATGGGCAATTCTTAAGGAAAGGATAGTGCAACACCTGGAATCCATAGGGCAAAGGATCCAAGACAGCATGGGTTTACAAAGGAAGGTCCTGTCAAACTAATCTCATAGATTTCATTGACTGGTAACCAGAGTGGTGGACCAAGGGGAGCAGTTGATGCTTCACCTTGACTTCAGCAAAGCTTTTGACACTGTTCCACATAGAAGATTGATAAATAAGCTGGGTAGGCTCAGGGTGGGTCAGAAGTTGGTCAACTGGGTGGCAAACTGGTTGACTGGCAGAAAACAGAGAGTGGTGGTAATGGTATACAGTCAGAAGAGATGCAAGTCACAAGTGGGGAACCTAGGATCAGTCCTGGGCCAGTCCTCTCAACATCTTCATTAGTGACCTTGCAGATGGACTAGAGGGTAAGGCTTGTCTGTTTGCAGATGACACCAAGATCTGCAACAGAGTAGATGATCCAGATGGGGTGGGCAGAATGAGAAGAGATCTGATAAACTAGCAGAATGGTCAGAATAGTGGCAACTGGGATTTAATGCAAAGAAGTGCAAGATCATGTACATAGGAAGAGAAAACCTGAAGCCACCTATAGGCTGGGAGGGAGTTGCTAGCAGTCACAAAGGAAGAAAGAGACTTGGGCATCATCATCAATGATGACCTAAAATCATCCAAGCAGACCTCTAAAGCAGTAGGTAAGGCTAGGGGGTGTTAGGGTGTATTAGTAGGGTATCGCAAGTCGTAAGAGGAGGTAATAATCCTCTTTGCAAGACACTGGTTAGGCCCCATCTGGAGTACTGCGTGCAGTATTGGAGGCCACACCTTCACAAGGACATTAACTCAAATTGAGGCAGTCCAGAGAAGGGCAACCAAAATGGTGCAAGGACTGCATCAGAAGACATATGAGGACAGATTAACAGAGCCTAGTATGTATACCTTGAGCAAAGGAGGGAGAGAGGTGATATGATCGAGGTATTCAAACACCTTAAGGGCATAAACAAGATGAAAGAGTCTAACATGTTTAAATATAAGAAAAATAGCAGGACAAGAGGACACAGCATGAGATTAGAGGAGGCTGATTAAGGGGAATGTGAGGAAATTCTTTTCACAGAAAGGGTGGTGGATGCATGGAATGGCTTACCACAAGAAGTGGTGGCTATGAATACAGTGCAGGGCTTCAAACAGGCATGGGATAGGCATAAGGGAGCAATACAAATGACTATGAATAGATAGGCCACTGACAGAACAAAGGCCAATGGCACATTTATAAGGTAGAAAAAGAAATGGGGAGACTGGATGGGCCTTGCAGTCCTTATCTGCCGTCAACTTCTATGTTTCTATGTTTCTAAAGATCATGGCGAAGACTACCGACAGATTTTTCCATCCTGAGTATCTTCAAAATTTCAATGTGCCATTCTTTATAGGAAGGAATTTGTTTGTCTACCCAATGTCGCAAAATCACCAGTTTAGCAACGGCAGAGATAAGGCTTGTGGAATTCTGCCAGCCCTTTAAAGACAGAGCTGCAGGCTGAAGCTTCTCAAGTCTCTGTGTAAGGGTTTTAAACTAGACTTAATAAAATTCCATAAGCCCTGTATATGAGGGCAATCCCATAACATGTTTCAGAGTGCCCTCTTGAGTTTTACAGCATCCACACATGGGATTCTTTAATTTACCTAAAGTAAATAACTGATGTGGGGTGTAGTAAATATTATATAAGATCTTGTATTGCATTATTCTAAGCTTGTCTAGTTTAATATAACTATGAACAAAATCCCATGGTGTGGTAGAATCCAGAAAGGGCAAAAAGCCAGGAAATTCTTTGACCCAATATTCACATTTCACAGGATGTTTCACCCCCAAAATGTCTCGTAGAGTTTTATATAGGGTGGCACAGCATGAAGTTGAGTCGCTAGTTCAGCTAACTGTTGATAGAGCCATCTGTGAGATGCCAAGGATGTGGGCCCAACATTTCTAATAGGGTATGTTTAAGCTGAAAAAAGGAAAATGCAGCAGAACTGGGTACAGAAAACATATGACAAGCAGTTTCAAAGGTAATAAGTTGTTCTCCTTTGAAAAAGTCTGATACAGTTTGGAGAGTAGAACTCTGTAGAAAAATCGGGGTATGGGTTTATTAGCAATGTTAATATTAGGGTTTAATCTAAACATTTGGTGGAGGTCTCGGCTTGGAGTATACTTAAGCAAATGACAAAGCTCTGTATTAATCTGAGCTTACCACCCAATTAGGGTGTCTTCCAATTTTAAGGGTAGTTTCACCCATGGGATGTGGGCCAAAGCTTAAGGTAAAATACCAGAAATCATACAGTAGTGCAGCTCTGTCTCTTTCCATGGTAAATGACTCTGATTTGCCTGCATCCCTAAATTGGGAAGACAACAGGCCAAAAATTTACTTGCTTGGGGTACTAAATAATAACAATAAAACTGCGTTAATTACAGTCCTCCATGACATTTGGCCAGAGACAATTTTGAATGAGCGATGCAAGGTGTTTTGCCCTTCCAAAGGAAGACACTGATTAACCTATGCAATTCAGTGAACCAGGACTGGGAAAATGGGATGTCAATCATACTTAGGGAGTAAAGAACCCTTGACAAAATATTCATTTGCAAAACCAAAATTCTACCCCACAAAGAAAGAGGCAAAAGTTGCCAGTGAGCAAGGTCCATTTTTATAGTTGTGAGCATGGTTGAAAGGTGCTGGCAATTAATTTCTTCAAACCCTGAAAGAGTTAGATGACTAAGTATTTAAGGCCCACTACAAACCAGCAGTTTTCAATTCGAGAGGTATATCACTTTTATAAGTGGCAGAATTAAGAGGGAAAATAACTGTTTTAGATAAGTTCAATGTATATACTGATAGATGGCCAAATTCTGCCAAAACCTGCAATGCAGTAAGTAATGAAACTGAGGGACATGTATGTTGAAGGAGAATTTAATCTGCATATATGGAAAGTTTAAAAATATGTGGGCCAATAGAAATTCCATGTATCAACGGATGTTGAATAAAATGCCTCATAAGGGGTTCCAAGTAAAAATTAAATAACAAAGGAGACAAGGGTCAACACTGCCTCATGCCCCTCTGTAAAGTAAAAACATCTGCTAAGACACAGTTACAAAAAACTTGGGCCAAGGGGGCAGAATATGAAAGGCGTACCCATTTTATAAATGTGTCTGGGATCCCAAAAGCTGATAATGTGTGAGATAGAAAGGGCCATGATGCACCATCAAAAGCCTTTTCGACACCCAGGGAGAACAACACAGCAGGGGTGTTCATCTCCTTGGAAGCCGAAAGTAAATGAGAAATTTTTCTCATATGATCCAATACCAGGCATCCCTGCATAAAACCAGTTTGTTCCCTACAGATTAAAGGATACCATATTTGAGCCAATCTATTGGCTAGCATGGTTGATAATATTTTAACATCCATGTTTAATAAAAAAATTGGATGACAATTGTCCACTTCTACAGGGTCCTTCCCAGGTTTGGGAATTAGTGTGATAAAAGCCTCTAAAAAATCAGCAGGCAAAAATGAAAGAAATCTGTCATCAAGGGGGTCAATTTGGACTTCAAAACAGAAAATAAATTTGGTGAAAAGCCATCCAGGTCTGGGGCTTTATTTAAAGTGAGGGATGAAATGACCTTGTCTACCTCAGATCTACTAACAGGGTCTGACAAGAGAGGGGCTAGCATAGGGTCTAGTTGGAGGAGATTAGCCACAGAGAGATACTGCTGGATTTGGATTCCCAAGTCCAGGAATCCATGTCTTCACTATAAAGGTTAGTATAAAATTGTTTAAACTCTCTGACAATATCCCTGGGGACTGTTAATATCTTATTATATGAAATAGAGCGTACACCCCTAAATCAAATGGGACATTTCTAATTGTTTAAGTCTCATAGCTAATAATTTACTACCCTTTTCCCCAAATATCTCATAATTAAATTTAGAATGAAAGATGGCATGTTCTGCTTGTTCCCTATTCAATTCTGCATATGCTGCATGCATTTGACTGAGTTGAATCCAATCCTGTTCCAATGAAGAGGAGCTGATATTCCTCTCTAAATTTCAAATGGTTTGCAATAACTCCTGAGCTTTCTTTTACCTACATTTGATCCGGAAGGAAGCCAAGCGGATAGGTTCACCCCAGATTACACATTTATACGTGCTCCAACAAATCACTAACAATGGAGCTGAGGAAATATCAAGGTAAAAAAAATCAGCTGTCACTTGCTTTTATCTATTACAACACCATTCGTCTTTAAGGATACAATTGTTTTTTTTTTCATTAAATATACTTTATTGTTTTTTTCTGGGTACAGACATCTTACATACAGGAGATCATACAATACTGTATATATGCTTGTTGAACAGATCTTCTGACCCCCATACAATATTGTGTTATTACATTTAGTGTCTGTAGCCCTCCCCCTTCCCCCCATCCATCCCTACATCCCCTCTTATCCCCCTTCCCTCTCTATCTCCCACTGCCACAAATATTATCTTTGACAATTGTGAGTACATATCAATAGGAAGTCCTATTAAAAGTACAGGTTAACTCATAAAGGGGCATTAGTGTTAACCATTATTGTGTTGGGCTGGATTAATAACAAATTGTAAAAGGGATCCCAAAGTTGTTTGTATTTTCCCATTCTTTGGGTTAATCCCTCGATATCATGTTCCACCTGTATAGCAAACATAATTTCTTTATACCATTCAGTATAAGTTGGTATTAGGGTGTCTACCCACTGTCTAAGTAATACCTTTTTGGCACAAACAGATATCAGTGCCATGCATGCTCTTTGGGTTTTGCCCTGGAGAGTCGTATAGTCCCCTAAAATACAAATTTCAGGGGTAAATTTGTCTGAGAGAGCTAGTAGTGGGTCCAGTCAGGATCTAATACAATTCCATAATGGGGAGACTTTATCACATGACCATAACATATGCAGCAAATCTCCTTGGGCTTGAAAACACTTGGTACAAAGGTTAGACTGCAGGAAACCCATCTTAAATAATTTAACTGGAGTATAATACATGTTATGTACAATTTGAAATTGCATGTATCTATACATATCCCACTTGATGTATCTATATAAGTGTTTCCAAATTTTTAGCCAACATCTTGGGGGGGGGGTCAGAAGTTGGAAGAGATTGATCCCACCAGTAAGTTCTCTGTCCTTCTATCCCAGCAATCGTGGTTTGTAGGAACTTGTAAGTATATGAAATTAAGTGAGTAGACAGAACTGACTTAAGATAAGGGGTTAAGACAGTTAGAAGGGGGGTAGTCCACCTCCCAGTGCCAAAATACTGTATTAACATATGACTAATCTGCAAATACTTAAAAACATGAGTGGTGGTCCAATGATACTGACTACTGGCTTCCTGGAATCACATCAGTTTCTAGTTAATAATTAACTCCTCTCTACTGTTCCAATCCCCATATTGGGCCAGAAAGTGTTAAGTTTTATTGGTTTACCAGAGATTAGCAAATTAGGATTATTGAAAAGGGGTTGTGTTACATCTTTATACCCATTAGTCCTTAGTAAGGTATTAATTTGGTATTGTGTAGCCAAAAGAGCATCAAGTGGGGATCCTCTCAGTTTATTTGGAAGATTTTTCTTATTCAGAAAGGGGAGGACTTCTGGAATCATATTATGCAATGCACACAAAGATTTCTCAATTCCAAGCCAGAGAGGGAAGTATGTAAAATCAGATGAATGTTCTGATGGAAGTATCCAGTACCTCAATCTAGTTAAGTGCATTGCAAGGTAATATAAATATAGATTGGGGGCTTGAAGACCACCATCATTTTTTGCCTGTGTAAGCTTACAATAGCCTCTTCTTGATTTTTTCCCAGCCCACAAAAAAGAGTTAATAATTTTATGTACCTGCGTGAACCAAGATTTGGGTAAGTCCCAATTGTACATTTGTAACGGTATAATAAATGGGGTAACACGCTCATTTTATTATACTCTATATTCCCCAAAGCTATTAAGGGTAATAGGGACCAACGCTTAATATCCTCCTGTATGTGATTTAGGGTGGCATCAAGGTTAAGCTTCTTCATTATTTTAGGGGAAGTGTGAAGGAAGATACCCAGATATTTAAGTTTATCTGATCTCCACTGTAGACCCAATTTAATTATCTCTGTTTTTTGAAAATACTGATTAAGAGGAACTACTTCTGTTTTATCCAAATTCAATTTGTAATTATAAATCAAACTAAACTGTGATATTAATGCAAGTGCAGCTGGGAGGGATTGCAAAGGGGATGAGATATGTAGTAAGATATCATCTGCATATACAGAGAGTTTATATTCTGATTTCCCTATTGCAATCCCTGATATTAAGGGTGAGGAATTAAGTTTCCTGATAAGGGGTTCAAGAAATAGATTGAATAAATATGGTGAGAGGGGGCATCCTTGACGAGTACCTTGTCTCAAACTAAAGGGTGTGGAAAGTACTCCATTGCAGTGGACTCGTGCAGAAGGAGAGGAATACAATATTTTAACCCATGTGATAAAGGATACAAATGTTAATTCTCCACCGCTTGTCTTTCTCAGCCGCAGGTGAAAGACCCATGGACAGTGAAACCTAAGCATGGTCAGAAATTAGGATACTGTTAATCTTACAATTTCAGACTATTTGCTGGAAAAGCGGGTTCACTAGAGCATAGTTTATGCAGAAACTAGTGTGATGGACAGGAGATGAGAATTTATATTCCCTATCCAAGGACTGGAGAATTCTTCACATGTCCACCAAACCACAATAATCTGAGAGGTCCCACATGGCTCTTTACGCTGGGGAAAGACCCCTTTGAATAGAGCCAGACCTGTCCAAAGCATCATCAATTATGAAATTCCGGTCTCCCAAAATGATTTTTGGTAAAGACGCGTAAGTAGAGAGAAGATTCATAAGATTAATGAAAAAAAAACAGGACTATCTATATTTAGACCATATACACTACCAAGTAAAAGTTCTGATATGTCAAGTTTCAAATGCAGGATGAGAAACAGGCCCTCAGAATCAACCCGCTCCTTGGGTAATTGAAAAGATGAATGTTTATGAACTAAGAGACCGATTCTAATGGGTAGCAGTTAAGGGATACCAATCTAAATGGGGTAGAGTGATAAGTGGTGTCCCTCGGGGATCAGTACTAGGCCCCACACTTTTTAATATTCTGGTCACAACAATGACAGTCTCAGATAATGTATGGTTATCAAAATATGCAGATGATTGCTAGATTGGGGGCTTGTTACATCTAAAAGTGACAGCGAAAATATATAAAAACAGTTGGACACATTCATAGATTGGGGAAAGGCTAAAATGTGCAATTAAATATAAACAAATGTAAAATTATGCACCTTGGAAAGAACAACCCAACCTTTAAATATAAATTAGGAACTACCATACTGCAGACAATTAAAGAAAAAAAAAGACCTTGGCACAGTAATAACAAATTATCTCAATTTTGAGAAGAATACCATTCTGAAAGTTAAGAAATGTCACAAAATTATAGGCTTAATCCTGACTAACATAAAAAGCAGAAAACAAGAAGTTTTAATGCCATTGTTTTCCAGTTTGGTGCATCCGCATGTTGAATATTGCTCCCAGTTAAACAAACCATGCCCTAGAAGAGGCTGTAGACTCATAGAAGGTGTCCAGAGGAAATACACTAAAAAGATAAAACAACTAAAAACTACAGATTACAATGAGAAACTTAGGACCTTAAATCTATATTCATCAGTATATAGACAAATTTGTGGAGATCTACGCTTAATATATAAGTTGCAAATAATTACTACCTGGGTGCTACTATAGGGCTGGCACTGAGTGAAGGCAGAGCTAACACTAGAAATAATGGTTACAAAATCAAAGGAGAGTTAATAAAAACATCTAGAAGAAGCAGCTTCTTCACACAAAGGGTTGTGGGTGTATGGAACAGCCTTCCAGCACAGGTGGTCTCAAGCCTGAATATTGATACCTTTAAGAATAGACAAGATATATACATGGAAGATAAGAAATATGAATACCATCCATGATAAGGTGGCGAATTCTTCAAAGGGCTCCTAGCCTACTGAACTCATACGTTAAGTTATGTTATGTTACGTTACGTCATGTTACCTATGAACCTAATAAAATCACACTGGCTCTATGAGAGCTAGCTCCTGCCCTGTGGAGGAGCTCACCCAAACCTTCAAAAAAGTGTGCGTTCATTGAGTACAAATGCATTTCCTGAAGAAATGCTAAATCTGATTTAAAGGTAGCCAGATGTTTGAAGACCTGTGTACGCTTTTGTGGGGAGTTGCCCCCCTAACTGTTTCACATGACACAGGTTAAGTAAGGTATGGCCATTATATCAGGATAATCAGCTTTAAACTGTTCAGAGAAAGAAAGTAGTGGTACCCCATATATCCACATTCAGGTTCCAATTCTAACAAAGCATATAACAAATACTGTACACAATATAGGTATGAACTACTTGTAGACCACCCACCCTGAGTGTCAGAAAACCCAAGTAATGTGCATCACCCTTAAACAAACAGAACACTGAAGACAACTAGAACAATAGACCATGAAGGCCAAACTTTGTGTAAGAAAGCAAATAGTACAAGTAAGCAATAAGACACAATGAGGTGCACGCTAGACAGTTCTAATGCATGGCTAGGGCATGTAGTGAGGCACGAGGCCACAGGCCGAGTGTGTCCAGCCCCCTAGCCATGCATTAGAACTGTCTAACGCACACCTCAGAGTGTCTTATTGTGCTTTTATAAAATGAGCAAAGGATTTCGAGCAACCTGATTGGCTCATAGCATGCGTTAGAAGTGTCTAATGCATGGCTAAAATGAGTCCAGCCTAACAGGGCAAATTACATGCTTGAAATCCTACAGCCATTATTATTGCAGCCACAACTCTGACCTGCTGTTTTTCCAGTCTACAGAGCCCTCCCCTCCCCCATCACTGAATCTCTCCTCAAAACTCACAGCAACAGATAAACAAACAAAAAGTGAACCCTGCTGACTCAGTCTGCCATTAAAAATTGTCAAACACACTTATTTGACTTCTCCATGTATCTTATAATCAGCCAACAGCCCACCCACTCCACTTCTGGTCTTCCACTTCAATCCTGCCTCGCTCACGCTAACAGGGAAAAAAAACACAGTGGCTCATCTGGGTGAAAATATAAAACTGTACCATTTCACCTGAAAAGTGACAGAACTCTTTTACCTTACAGGAAATCCCTCTTTCTTGCCTCAAACCATTTTGTTTCCCTTATAGACTAATCGTGCAACCCCTGGCTCAGTTGCTCATTGACCTTCCCCCACCTCAACCATCCTTCTGCTCACTCCTCCTATCCCAGCCATTACACATACTGTAAGGACTTTTGAACACAGATGATATAGCACTCAAAAACTGGTTTACATTTTTTTGCTGTCTGTTTTCCTTTTCCTTTTAATCACTTACCAGCACTTCCAACAGCACTGCCCTCATTCGTGTCTCCAGCTTCACCTAAACATGCTCACTCACTCCTAACTGGCTCCTCAACAGAGCTTACAGTACAACTGGGCAAATATAAAAAAGTACATGAGTAAAAATAAAACAAGCAATACATACACACATACATACTCCTGGGCATCTCCAGATAATGGGGGGGGGGGGTGCTCCTCCTACCAATAGCAATCATGTTCAACTACAGTGGTCAAAATAGGATGTATTGCAGGCAGAGGAAGTATGTTACATCAGAACGCAGTAAAGAACTTATTTGTTTCTATTTAAACATAAAAATTATGACCTCTGTATCCATGTAATATAAAATAGTCAATTTTATATACCAATACCCATTCCCCTGTGAACTCCCTCCTAACAGTTAGGGAGAGGGTAGGGGACACACCCCAAAAATGAAGACAACAATCCCCAAGTGTTTATTTGACTGTGGGGGCTCAGTGAACATATCACAGGCCCCAGCCAGCACCACCTGACCATTATGATGACACCCTAAAAGCATGACACAGCCGGGGAAAAAGTGAAAAAGGGGGGTGGAGATAATACAGAATGGCACATTAATCAAACCTTATGCTGCATTAATCAGACCATGGTAAACAATAGAGGGAGTGGCAAATACATCCAGGAAAATGTAATGTTAAAGAACAGGATAGTAGAGAAACACTGCTGCAACAGCTAAGACTGCTGAGCCTTGAGGCGATGGGACTTCTGCCCCTCTAAAGTCCCAGAAAACAGGAAAGGCAGCCAGACTAGTAATGTAGGAAGGGAAAGAAAAAAAAAATTTAGTAACAGAATAGAGGAGTGGGAGCAACCCTGCACCCTGAGATCAGGGTCTTGTCTCTCATCCCCAGATGTAATACCACAAATCTATCACCCTGCACCTGTTGTATACAAAAAAAACGTGCTATACAGAAAAACCATGCCATACAGAACATGAGAATTTTAGGCGCTAAACTGTCATTTTCAAAAAAAAAAAAAAAGTGGGTTTCCTAAAGCAATTGCATTGCCTTTAAGTGATGAATTTCTGAATTGCAGAGTTTTTAGCCTGCTTCTCCAATCAGTATTATCGCAGGCATTTTTTTTTTTTTTTTAATCCCATTAGTTTTACTGTTGTACCCTCCCCTCAGCCTACCTCTTATATTATTTCCCTCTCTCCCTTGTCCACAGCCAGCCCTCCCGGAGAGGTCACGAGGGGCTCCATAAGCTGACCTCCCTCAATAAGAAGTCCTCCGGTCGCCCGTTGAACCACGAAGGGCTGAATTTCCAGCAGCCCTCCCTGCACACACTGAAGCCAGGTACGAATTGGACTTGCGGCGCATCGCACACAGCCTGCCTCCCTTTATTCACAGTTTTGACTCCTGCATAGTTAGTTCCGGGCGCCCGCTCCGGCTCCCCACCGCCCCCACCACCACCCTTGGTCGACATCTGATCTTATAGGCTAGACCACGTGCGGTGTTAAACCAATCAGCCCACTTTGCCATTTGCAGCTTATACTGCAGCACCACCAGAGGGCTCCCTCTCTTTTCATTCATCTCAGACCCACATCCCGACAATATGAACACCTACTATTGTATCTTACCTCTTATTTTAATATTGATATTTGCTTCTCACTCCCTGCTTACCCTTTGGTTGCCTAAACCTACCTGGGACCCCATTGCTTGCCCCTCTACCTATCTCTCTGGTAACACAGCAGGGTCAAAGTGCCTACAACCGTGCTCATTAGCCTTTCACAGCCAAAACTGTACCCCTAGTTTTAGCTGCACCATAAAAGGCACCTGGCTTGCCCCTACACCTTCCCCCTGCAGACTCCCACCAGCTAGCACATACCCCTCAATACATCTAGCTATCTTAACGCACCTGATATCCACCCTCCCCATACCTACAAGTCCTGCCAAATCGCCCACCTATCAGGGTACCTGCTGCAATACAAACAAGCTGCTTAGGATGTTCGCTCTCCGTCACACACTCCTTCTCCTCCTCCTAATATCCGGCAATGTCCATCCCAATCCAGATCCTCCCAAGCCTAGTTTCATTAAGAAGGGTGCACAAAATGGCCTTTTCCTGGCCTCCCTCAATATCTGCAGTCTACCAAAAAAATTTACCCTGCTGCAGGCTTGGCTTGCACAACATCCCATAGACATCCTTACCTTATCAGAAACCTGGCTCTCAAATAATGTCCCTGATACTGGTTTCTCAGGGACTTTACCTTTTCAGGGCTGATAGGATAGGCAAGGGTGGGGATGTGCCATATCTAAAACATCCCTCCAGCCTCTTAGTCCCACTTCCTAAGCCTGAACATGGAGCTCAGGCCATTACCATCAAAATTGCCCTTGGTACTCCTGCTAAACCACTCTATATCATGGCAGTTTACATCCCCCCAGCAAACCAGAAGCTAGCGTTTGATTCCATCCTATCTGCAATCACATATCTTCCCCCAAAAAGTGAACTGGTTATTATGGGTGATTTTAATGTGAACTGGCAGTCTGCTATGTCGGCTTCCTACAAAGAGGCAGCTCGTGCCTATGACCTTACCCAAGTAGTACCGACACCCACTAGGCAGGATCTGCGGACAGGCTCCTCCACTCTTATAGACCTTATCTTTACAAACCTCCCAAACCACCTCTCCAATGTCAGTGTGCTTCCTGATGTACTTAGCGACCACTCCCCTGTCATATGCCGGTGGACAAATAAAAATACTCCAAACAGACCTAAAACTTCCCTCCAAAGGCACCTCAAAAAAGATGCCCTCTCACGCCTCAGAGTGTACCTCGCCACCTGTGATTGGGATACAGTCCACACTGCCCAATCTTTAGACGCTACGCTCACTGCATTTATTACTATTTTCAATGCTGCCTGTGACATATTTGCCCCCTTCACAAAAAAGATTATAAAAACCTGGGACACCCCTTGGATAACCCAGTCCCTCTTACAACTTATGCATCATAGAGATAACCTCTGGCACAGGGCACTATCTTCCCAGCTGCCCCATGATAGACAGCTCTACAGAGAGGCAAGAAATAAATGCATGAGGGCTATCCGGCAAGCCAAGGCCACTTACTATCATCAAGCTTTTACCGCTACTTGAGCTCTGGGAAATCTTTTCTGAACAATCTTAAGGAACCTGTGGAAAACCACTAACACAGAACCAACCCAGCTCTTAGTGCAGGGTACCCTCTTGACCCCACTGCCATATCCAATACCCTAAACACCTCTTTCTCTGACCTTAGTCATGTCCTCCCTATAAACTTCTTTGACCCCATTTCCCACACACCTACTGATACACCTTGTCCCACTACACACCCTCCTTTCAGGCTGTGTGTTGTCACCTGCAATGAGGCAAAGCGCTACCTCTTAAAAGCCCTGCATAACTCACGTTATAGCAGTGACTCCCTTGACATGAAAATTCTTCGGCTTACCCTTAATGAGACTCTGCCACATCTCACCAAACTCCTCAACTACTCGCTGTGCCTTGGCCAAATCCCTACACTATGGAAAAGGGGTATTATCACACCCATCCTAAAAAAGGGTGATCCAACAACCCCAGGCAACTATAGACCCATTACGATCCTTCCTCCCCTCTCAAAAGCACTAGAAAGAATTGTGTCTGACCAACTTACGGAATACCTAGACAAATATGGACTTCTGCCATGAGCAACATGGTTTCAGAAAAGGGCACAGTACTACCACTGCACTACTAGAATTTACATCTTACATTCATGAAGCTCTTGAACAGGGGTCAGCAGTCGGGGCAATCTATGTTGATTTGACCAAGGCATTTGACACTGTCAATCATGAGCTTCTACTCCGTGCCCTTGCGTCCCTCCATATTGCTCCTGAAACTATCTCCTGGTTCAAAAACTATCTGACCGACAGAACACAGCAAGTAAAAATTTGTAACGCACTCTCCTCCAAACAACCAGTTCGTTCTGGCATCCCTCAAGGGTCAATACTAGGCCCTCTATTGTTCACTCTCTTCCTGAACTCACTCCCACAAGCCTGCAGTGGAAAGCTACTGCTATATGCTGATGATGCAGTGTTATACTGGAAGCACACCAACCTCATCCAACTCCAAAGTGCCCTTCAAGGCTGTTTCAGGGAGCTTGAACACTGGTTCTCTGACCATCGGCTAATACTTAACTATGACAAAACTAAATCCATGATGTTTTCCCATCGACAAAACCCCCTCAGTAACTCCCAGCTATCTATCTCAAACCTACAGGGTACCCACATTGAACAGGTCACTCATTTTAAATATCTAGGCATCACTCTGGACACATCCCTTACATACCATCATCATATTAAACTTCTCTCCTCCTCGGTAAATACCGACTTGGCATTCTTTACAGGCACAAACACTGCTCTTACCCCAAAGCTACGGTTAGCCGTTACAAGCTCAGTCCCTCATTGGTCGATTATGGAATAACCATTTACGGGCGCTGTTGACAAATCCGTTCTAAGCAGCATCAATATAGCACTCAACAAAGCCTGCCGCATGGTCACTAACAGCAATAGACAAACTCACACTTGTTTGCTCTATTATCGCAGACTGGCTAACCCTAGAAGGGAGGCTTATACCAAACCTGCCTCCAAGCCAAAAGATCCTTATGAAACTAACACCACTTGACTCCACCAACTCATCCACCCAGCCCATCATAGGGGCACCTCTAGACGACTTGCTGGTACCTCCTATACAGTCCCCCACTGTAGGACATCTCTAGGGCAGATCCTTCCGTATCGAGCTCCACCTGGCTAAACAATCTACCATCATCCGTCTTACTTGCCCCTAATCTAAGTCTATTCAAAGCTGGGTTAAACAAGTTTCTTCTTAACTCCAAGACCTGTATCTGTTCTCCTCTTTCCCTTAGATGGTCGGTCACTGAGCCACCTCACCGTTAGGAGCACCTCCATCCTCAGATATTTGCTGAGCCTAGGCAACACCTTCTACGGTGATTGTTTGAACCATTGTAATGTCCTGTTTTTGAAACTTCTGTACAACCTGTTTCTCTGTGTACTCTCTAGTACAACTGACGTGTAGCCTTATTAATGCTATGATATTAACTTTTGTCGAAATGTAATATCTCTGTTTTGCTCTATGTAATGTTGTTGTTTAAACTGACATGTAGCCTTGCTTGTGCTATGATTTTTGTACATTTTCTCAAAATGTAATGTCGATGTCTTGAAAACTTTCGTACAATCAGTATTGTCCTAATGTTTCTGGCGTGATTGACGTGGAGCCTTTGCAAAGGAGTCCTTGACTCAAAGGTTGTAATTCCGAAATTTTCAATAAACAAATAAACAAATAAAACCAGAGTCGTTTCTGTGATTCCCTGATGTCAAGCAGTTAGTAATTCAAATGCAGATGTCCATACTTGGTAGCCATGAGTGGATTCAGTTCAAGTGCAGTTGAGTATTGTCAGAACAAAGCACAAGCTGGGGGATGAGTTCAAAGCCATTGACAAGCTTAACGTAGCTAAATAAACAATTCCTGAATTCAGACTGATTTTGTAACATGTCCAGTCTGCTAGGGTTTGAAATCCAACCAGCATAGGAAAAGCAGCCGTCAAAAGGCTCCCAAACGAAAAGAAAGTCTGCATCCCAGAGTTAGACAACCTATGTCCAAGCCTGCTGAAGTACCAGATACAAAGCTATCAAAGCAACATTCCAGAACTAGCAAAACTGCTGAAATAAACTCTAAAATGGCCAGTAGATGAGAAACAAATGGTGCTCCAGTTACGCAAAGTAAAGGATCCAAAATAAAGCTGAGGAGAAGCCCTCAGGTGTTCACATTACGGAAAATTGCAAAAGTTAGCTGTGGGAAACACTTATGCAGTCCCAGCTGGGCTTGCTCAGCTGAGCTGAATTGCAAGGCACCAGAACTAGTAGACACAAATAAGAGAGCCGGATATTTAGTGTAAAATTTTACACCAGCTTTATACATAACCTGCTTAATACTGTAATAAGCTAGCTGGTGATCGCGAACCATAGGAGTCACATCCCCAAAAATAAAGATCAGTTTGCCTTGCCTAGACAGAAGATGTTTTGCTTTAGCTTGTTGTGAAATATGCAATTTGTCCTGAAAAAATAAGCACCTTAAGATAACGGCTCTAGGCTTGCCTTGAGGGAGTCGTTGAGGGCTTAAGGAATGGTGCACCCGTTCGATATAGTAATTGGAGCCCATCACAGGAGGACATGTGATATCTTTCTGAAAACCTTGAATAAAGGATAACATATTCGCACCTTCAATTTGCTCAGGGAGACCAACGATGACTAGGCTATTGCGGCGACTTCTGGCTTCTAAGTCGCCTGCCTGAGTTCAAGTTTGATGACACATTTTTTAAGATCCTGGAGATGTTTTTCTTCATGGGCCAGTGTATCTTTGACAACACTAATTCAGACTTCCATGTCACCCAAACATCAGTGAAAAGATTCCAGTGTCGGCTTCAGCAGCTGGAGGTCTTCCATAACTTTAGTCAAGGTAAACTTTATGCCGGCCATGTCAGCTAAAATTAGATCCAATTTGTCCGGTTCTGTATCAGGGTCCAGGGAATCTGGAGTTGGTCTTTTTCATGGTGGTTTGGGCCATGGTGGCAACGCTGATGCAGTTTCAGTCTGGTCGATATTTTGCATCTCCTGAGCTAGTTCCATTTCTGAAAGCTGATTTCCCAGGTCTTCCATGGGAACAGGAAGAGAGCAAGAAGGGAGCAAAAAGAGAAAAATGGCAGTTACAATATAAAGAGAAAGTTAAAATCAGGCTGAGTGTGTGGAGTTGAGCCAGAGATGTCTGTCCAGCTAGAGAACATCATGTGACTCCCAAACATTTCTACAATGTTATGTGTAACTGAAATGATAACAAGACCTCAAATGAAGTGAAATAAATCCTGGAGCTACTAATTCTTTTGAATGTATTATGCTTTTTCCATCCTTCCTGGCTGTCTTTACCCATCCTCTCCTCCTGGCCACATCACCTGTTTTTCCTCAGACTTACCTTCTAACCAGTCAGAGCCCCACAGATTGTGTCCCCCCCCCCCCATGGCAGAGCTTCCATAAGGTTCCCCAGGCCCAGGAGGTGTTAGAGCACAGTTTTGGTCAGGAGCCCCGGTAAGTGGTGTGGGGCCTGCAAAGGAGAGGTGGTGTCATGCTGCTGCAGATGACGAGGTGTTGTTCTTCCCCTGTTGGTCCTCTTCCCCGAGCACTTTCTGGTCTTGGGCCAAGTGAACATCTGCATACTTAGGTGCTTCACTGCCACCTGGAATCACCCATGTGGCAGTATCATAGTGAAGCATAGGGCAGGACAGATGTTTGAAGGCAGGTGAAAATTCTGCCTTGTAACGTACCAGTGACAAGGGACTGTTATGGGCCACAATAGCCAAAATGGCCTTAAAGGAACGCTTACCCAGTTTAAGGGTATGAGGGCTTAATCGTATTTGTCACCGCTAGATAGAGTCTATGAGGTATTCTGTACTTTAGCCATCTTATAGCTGCCTCCTATGTCTGGTGGAGCCCTTATATGGTGCACATAAGTATTGCAGCTGAGATTCCCCAGAAGGGTTGTAGAAAGGTTTTTTTTTGCTCAACAGATACAGGATCATCTGGATTATCCCTCTGAATAATGGACTTCTCATTTTTGCATTTTCTCTTAACATATCAAGATGGGCCTGGTAAAGTGAATTATTATGCTTGATATGTTATCTAATGCCAAATAAGTATGTATCTTTGAGTAAGATTAGAACGATTATTTGAGATTTTTTGATAGGGAAACTAAATATAAAGCTAATTTAATAATGGCTCAGCAGTAACACAGGGGTTAAATATTATAACTCATGTCTGTTTTTGATAAATAGGAAATTACTAACTGTATAACCTCAGTCTATAAGGAATTAAGTCCATGGAAAACCTGATGCTTTTAAATTAGGATGCAACAATTATATCTGGTAAACAATATCTAGATGCTACAATGATATGTTTTTGTGTTTAATACTTGTATTTTTGTTGTATTGTAATGACTTAAAAGTCAAACAATAAACCAATTAATTGATTGATTTTCAACTAATACAGTCCTGATACACAGCATGAGCTTTTCTGCCAAGAAGCACAGACCAGCAGCATCCATCAAAACTAGCACAGTAACATTACAACATCATAATCCAAACAAAATGAACAATTATTTGGGTATTGTTTTGGGTAATGGGCTAATGTGGCCTCACTAAAGGATATTGTGCTCACTAATAACAGAATGGCACCAACTGTGAGATGGACTATACAGTGGCTACAAGTACACTGTATTCTACTCAGTTCAATTTTATTAGGGAATCTAACCACTGAGGATGCTCATTTGCAATGGTGTCCCTTCAGGTAGAGAAGTTGCAAATAAAAGTTTCAGTTATAAAAGTTGTACTATATATATATATTTATGCAATAGGGGTGGACATATATTCAGTGTGATAAATGCATTTATCTGAGTCACTGTATGTATAAGTAGAGAATAATGGATGGGGAAGGGTTTAATATGAGAATTTAATGCACACCCGAGTTGTGGGATGCTACATAAACCCCAAGGGTGAAGCCCGAGGGGTTTATCAAAGCATCCTACAATGAGGTTTTGCATTAAATTCTCATATGAAACACCCTTCCCATCTTTTATTTTTTATAATAACAGACCAGCAATTTTTCTCCAGCAGTTTGTAAGACTGTTTGGCCCTGCCCACATACAGAATGTTGACCAATGAGGCAGCAGCATAGTTTGACTGGCATGGCTCATGAATGTCATAACAACCAGCCGGTTGTTATGGAAAATATCAACCTGGTCAGTACATAGAGAGAAATTGCTGACCAGTTATTATATAAATTTATACATACAGTGACCATTTATACACACAGTTACTATGTCACAAATCTCTTTAGAACTCATTTAGAATGTTCAGCCTCAGAAGCAGTACTAACCATATTCAAATGGGAATAACTTTCAAACGAAAAAAGATAGCATGGTGCTGTGAGCACGAAAATTGTTCAGCACAAAATTATCTACAAAATGACTGGTGTTTTATGTATAGATACTTTATAGATTTTTTACAATTAGCAAAAGAGAAGAAGAAAATTTAATTTTTTGTTCACTTTTTTGACAAACAAATGTGAATATCTTTAAAACAAAAAATGATAGCATGGTACTGTGAGCACAAAAAACATTCAGCACAAAAATATCTACAAAATGAGTGGTGTTTTATTTATAGATACCTTTTAGTTTTTTTATAATTAGCAGAAAACTGCATAAAAATACATTTTTCTTTTCCCTTTTTTGACAAACAAATGTGAATAACTTTAAAATGAAAAAAATAGAATAGTACTGTGAGCATGACATTTGTTCAACAAGAAGTTTTCTACAAAATGAGTGGTGTTTCATTTAATAGCAACCACTATGCTAGGCAGATATACTCTAGGAAAGTTAATCAAAACTCCCAGAAATTATCATTTCAAATAAAGATAAACAGTCAAAACCAAATGTTTCTGCAATGATAGAAAGCATCCCTATTGCATAAATGAAATATACAATGGTGAGCTGTCAGATAAATGATTTATCTACACTTGTGCTGTTTGACCTCGGACACCTCACTCGTGGCTTACGCCACTCGTGAGGTTACCCAAGATCAAACATAACTTGTGTAGATAAATCATTTATCTGACAGCTCACCATTGTATATCCCTTATATATATATATATATATATATATATATATATAAAACCCCTGTGCCAGAATCAGGAGTTACCATCGCGATGCCATGCCGGCATTAGGGAGGTGCGCTTGCTGGGCGTGGCTCAGGCGACACGCTCACATTCTATGTTTTCAAGTGCCAACCGGCACAGGAAGGGTAGTGAGTCGAGAGTCTGAGACAGTTCAAGGAGGAGCAGATCGCCTGCTAGCAGGCCTGCAGGAGAGGCCTACAGTCAGGGCTGGAGAGGCCTGGAGCAGGGGTGAAGAGATTGCCCCCCAGTCCCAAAAGAGCAAGATGGACTCCCACAAGCATCAGGTGGGCAAAAGCCAGCAGAGAGAACAGCAATTAGACAGAGGGTTGAAAACAGCCAGCTAGGCTCTTATATCTGAATGAGAGAGTGGCTGCCATGGAAAGCCCATCGACGACTGAGGTGGCAATGATGTCTCCAGTGGGGTAGGTAGCAGAGCTACCCCTGAGCTTGAAGTGTCCACTCGAGGTGAGGTGCTGCTGGGATTTGGGAATGTTGTGGGAAGAGTTAGGCCCTGCCCTGTGAAAACCCTTTCAGAGGATCTACAGGTGGGAGGTCACTACAGGAAATTACTGGAAATGCCTGTGTAATTTTAACATTGTACCCTCCTCCCGCCGTTGAGAGGAAAGTGTGTCTGAAGAAACAGAAATTGTGCCTCCACTCCCACAGGTGGGGTTCAAAAGACAAAATAGTTTAAAGGGACAGAGAAAATGTTCCATCCCTGAGTTCCCAAGTGTGTGCTGCGACTGAGTGCCACAGTAACTGTGGAAAACTGTGCTAGAAATTAAATGAGGATCCTCAGAATTGTTGTGTTTTCAGCTTGAGCATTCCTGAAGAGGAAAAATAAATAATGCCTGATTGCATTTAAAGCAGTAGTACTACGAAAAAAAACCCTACGCTTTTTTGACAGTTTATTCCCTGTGCCCTGCTAATCATATACCTGGTACTTTTTCTCAATGGCATTGTACTATCGCCGAGTAATTTGCTCGGTTATTCTCTGCTTTTGTTTACATTTCTACCAGTAAGCATGTTGCACTGGGACACCCTCTGCTGCCAACTGCACATATGAATGACTTACAGGGGCACCGGGAATGGTCAGCAGAGGGTCCCTCTGCTGTTGTCAAAAGACGTGATGTGACCTGTAGAAAAAACACACGGAAAATTAGTCAGTTGCCATATTTGTTGTAGCACTACAACCATTAAAATAAATTGCAAATATCTAAAAAACTAAAAATGACTGGAAAAAAAAACATTTACAGGTATGGAAACTGGAACTTTGGCCGCATGCTTACAGCCAAAAAACAGAATTTTGATGGATCACCTCCTGATTTCATAGTACTGCTGCTTTAAATCCTGTTTGGGACTGAATCATTTGAAACACTTTGGAACATGTGTTGCTGTGCTGCCTGCCTAACCAAATGTTTTACAGCTAAACCTTGTAGCCTGTGACCACCTGACATATTGGGGAGGAAGAATGTCCATCTGGTTAGTGCTTAGGTAGAGATCATTTTATTTATTTATTTTATTTAGTTTTTGTTGACCGGGTAAGTGCACTAGATAAATCCTGCCTATTTTCAGGCATGACACGGGGTAGGGGATACAGATGAATGCCAACTGACCTTGAACCAGATTAAGCTTCTGTTGGTATTTTTTTTTAGTGAATGAGGGAAATTTGGCCAGGACACCGGGGAAATTCCCCTACTCTTTTCGATAAGTGCCATGGGATCTTTAACATCCACCTGAACTACCACCAATCCAGGCAGATGGGACCTCGGTTTAACGTCTCATCTGAAAGACAGCACCTCAGAAGTGCAGCACCCCTCTCATGCTGCACTACAGGTCAGTATTGGGATATTAACCCAAGTGCCAGATGTGGGAACTGAACCCACAGCCCTCTGATCTCCCAGCCTCAAAGGTGAGCGTGCTACCTACTGAGCCACTGACACTGTTTATGATCATGCAGTCACCAAGAGGAACCTGATTCTGCAATTTTAAAGGTACTGTGTTTTGTGCCCTCCTAATGTACTTACAGTCGAGATGGTACCCCTCCCCTTTCCCAGAGACTGAAATTCCATCTAAAACTCCTAGATAGGGAGGAGAGGGTATTTTCTGGAGATATGAGCTGTGCCTGGACTGAAGCTGCTGCCTGCTCAAGTGAAGCCCCAAAAAGTGCTCGAGCAGGAGTGAGTAAAGTTAGACAATCATTCTGCTGAAGCAAAGTGCCACCAGTAAAGGAAAGGGAGGATGGGTTTTATATGTATAAACATATATACGTGTGTGTGTGTGTGTGTGTATATATATATATATATAATATTATAGGGGCACGGCCACACCCCTATATTTAGGGTTGAGTAGGCGCTTCAACGTTAAACTCAAAAGTTTGCACATTAATAACTTTGCCACTGTTCAATGTATCTGCCTGAAATTTGGTATGTGCCTTCCTGTGAGGCAGATCTCTTGATGCGGCAAGTTATGTTCTGGTGGGATGTGATGCTTCCATGTTGCAGAGAGATGAATAAAACATATTTTCACTCCTTCACTTTGCTCAGATGTTTCTTTGAACTTGTGAACTTTCCTACAGCCCAGATTGTTTGTATTTTTGGCCTGAAATTTTCAGGGTGGAAAGGGACTGCCCCACAGATGTGCCTTTTGCTAGTTTGGTGAAAAAAGAATAAGCCGTTTTAAAGTTATTGCAATTAAAACATTTGGAACAGTCTGGTGGGCATGGTCTGGACATGAAGGAAATGGCAGCCTGATCCCTGCAGCTCTTTAAGCCCTGACAAGTCCATCAGTAAATTCATGCTCTGCTGTTCTAAAACTGAAAACAAATTACAGATATAAAATTAGAAATCTTCCTGAATATTTTAAGCCTAAACTTACCATACTACACTGTTCACAGCGGGAACTGGAGGTATGGGAAGAAATTCCAGGGGAGCAGCCTGCGCACTCCTCAGACCCAGCATGGCAGCGCCCTTGGCACAGCAGGGGGAGCTGGTTCTGAAAGAGGGCAGAGAATTGTTTGAGGACATGATATCAAAAATGAGCAAATTAGAACTGGCAGCTCAAAGTAAGACATCGGACATCATAGATCTCTCACAAAGAATCAGCGTTAGTGAACAGCAACTAACCAACCAAGAGGACACTATCCACCGTATGCAGACCAGTATCCGTGAACAGGACAAAACCCTACATATGATGTGGAACTGCCTGGAGGATTTAGAGAATCATAGCCAGAGGAACAACTTAATTTTTGTTGGATTTCTGGAGGGGATGGGAGGTCCTGACATGATTTTATTTCTATAAACTGAGTTACCCAGTCTCCTGGGGGTGGCAGGGACAGGTGTGCTTGAAAATCGATTGCGCACACAGATCTCTGACCCCGCATCCAAGTCCCAGGGGTAGGCCCCAACCAATTTTGGCCTTATTTCCCCAATTTAGAGACAGAGAAGTTGTTCTGTCCAGTGCAAGAACTAAAGGGCCTCTACAATGGAGAAGTGAAAAGGTGCACATTTTTGCCGACTTTTCCCACAAACTGTCTGCCCACAGGAGGGCCTTCACCCTAGTTCATAGAGCCTGTGCTGACCTGGGGATATAGTAATCACTGCGATACCTGGCTACTTTTCGAGTTCTAATTAACAGATCTCCTAGATTCTTTGATTCTCCTCAGGCAGTTGAATGTTTTCTACATGGACCTGTCCCTAAGTACAGTTGGGCTAAACTATCCAGTGTTTCAAAATCTAATAGTGTACCAGCTCAAACAGAAGGAATGGACTGTACCCCACATCAGGCAAGCAAACAGGCCGCACTCCGATCTCTACCAGAGAGGTCAAGCCCTAAGCCTCTGGCAGTCCCTACTTCACCCAAGGCCAAACGGAACCATAAGAACCAAAGGGCCAGACCACTAGAAGGCACACACCTGGACAAAACTCCTAGGCGCTGGTCACGAAGTCGCAGTAGTGGCCGGGAGTCAGAAGACTCAGAAGGAATGATGGATATTCCACCTGGATCTAACAGATTCTTGCCTTTGAAGGACCTACCTTTGGAAGACTCTGGGTGGTGGACTATAGTTGACAAGGTCACAGAAATTTAGTGTCCTGCTCGGGAATCCCTATTGTGGGTGGACGATGGAGCAAAACTGCAGATTTCATCCCTGAATGGAGGGGAAACTCTGCTTGTACCCTTGCCAGTATCAAACTTGGAAGCAACGGGTGCTGGACCTAGTGAGACTGTAATTTTACCCCATTGATCAGACTACCTGCTATTTATAGACAAGGAGAGGTTTTAGGTTCATTTACCTGACCTACTTATGTGTTTTTGAGGGATGGGGGCAGAAATACCACATCAAGCCAGTGCTTTCTTTTTTTTTTAAATGGGGAAGAATAGCACACTAAAATATGTCTCTTTGGGCCCCCCATCTCCTCAGGGGTAAGTGCAGTAAAACAGGCCCTGTGACGGTCAATGAGCACCATTATGATAGAAATTTGCCCCAACTTTAGCGAGCAGTAGCTAAGAAGCTGATATTTTACGAGTAGTAGCTCAAGAAGAGGTTTATTGCTCTCCTGCACCACCTTGGTTTATTTCTCCCTCCCCTGCCTCCTGGCATCCCCTTTCCTTTTTTCTCCCACTTCTTCTCACACTGTTCCTTTGTGGGTCACTTCCCAGACTTAACTTTCTGGGAATAACCCTAGTAGTGTATATACATGAAGCAAACAGGCCAGGATGAGGCATAAATATGACAGCCCCATTAGGTGGTCCTTAGTAGGACTTCAGGCCACCTATGCCCAAATAGTCACCTAGGGTGAGACACCAATCCTAAAGAGGCTATAAAAGGGAGTAGCTCAGTGGTAAGATCCGCAGTTTTGCAAATAAGGGGTCTGAAACTGACTCCTCATATCCTAGCATATATATGCAGGGAGTTGGTATATAAAAGACTGAAAAAAACCAAAAGAACAACAACGGATCATTTGTGTTATGTTACTACCTACAGAGGAAGCCGTTGCTCCACCCTAAGTTTGTTTTGGGCATAAGTATAGTGGGATAAGTCAGGGTGAAGAGCTGTGGTTGTAAGCCAGATAATATGCAGCTACTGTCACCCCAGCAATCAGCTCTGGAGTCTGGGCTACTATTAGCTGACTGTTTAAGGTGTTAGCTGGTCTCAAGGTAGTTTGTTAATTTTTTATTAAATTAGAATTGTAGTGCTCTTCCCTCTTTGAATTAGAAGAAAAAAAAGGAAATAAAGGGAACAGCACTATAAGACATTGTTGTTACTATTGTTATTGTTGGATAAAGAATTTACTTACTTAATACCTTAATACTGTGACAAATCAAGTGGTTCAAGCATTGCAGAAGGGAGTGCTACAGCACAGCAGTACACAATATAGAAACGACTAATAATCTACCATGAGGTACAGACAGAGGGTTTCCCATCATCTTCCTCAGGGGACGTGCCACGCCATAGGGAGTTGCATTATTAGGCCTAATCTATACGTGGTAGTTTTTATACCACACTTTTGGGGCTCAGATGGAAGTCAGCCTGGTCTCTTGAAACATTCAGGGCCTCAATTCTCCCATCAAAAGGAAGAAAGTTCTAACATATTTAAAGAAGCTGGGACCCCAAATAATGTTCCTCCAAGAGACAAAGCTCACTCGCAAGAAAGCAGTGAAATTAAAACAGGTGGGTGGGGCAAGAGATACACAGTGCTGCATCATCACATAAGAGGGGAGTCTCCATACTATGGCACAAGAGTCTCCCTTGGAAGATCAATAGATCTCAGAAGAACAAAGAAGCTCGATGGGTAATGGTGGAAATAATATCCCCTCACGACCTTCTGATCCTGCTCAACCTATATGCCCCTAACCAAAATGTTTTTCCCATTAGATTAACCAGACCCTCTCTGACTTTAATAATAATCACTGTCAAGTCCTGGTAGAAGGGGATTTTAATCTCACTCTAGACCCCTCCATAGATAGAAGTAACCGAGGGATTGAACCCCACAAACAGGAAGCTATAGCGGTAGGGCACCTTATGGAGGAGCATGCACTATTAGATGCATGGCATTCAAGAAACCCAGGAGCACAGGATTATACCTGCTTCTCTTCTGTGCATGGGACCTCCAGTAGGATAGACCTATGGCATACTCCCACCTAAATCTATTACAAAATCACCAAGATACAGACCCATCCTATAGTGATATCAGACCATGCCCCTCTAGAGATCAAAACAGAATGGAGTCCTGAAGCACCCCCTACCTCTGTGTGGAGACTTGATGTCTTATTATCAGAGGACCCAAAATTCTTGACATGGATCCCCAAAGAATGAGTAGAATACTGGGACAATAATGATACTGTGGATGTCTCAGATTCAACCCTATGGGAGGCATATAAGCCCTCTATAAGGGGGCATATTATAGCCTTTGAAACAGCCCGAACAAAAAAAAAGAAAGCATGAACAAACTGAACTTGAGCTCTGCCTGACTAGGTTAGAAGGCAAATACAAGAAAAAGGCACACTTAGGACAGTCTCAGGCCTTGTTAGTGAAGATCACTAGTGTCAGATTCAATCTTAACCTCTTTTTGACTAGACAGTCTGAGCTCAATGTAGGGAGAATGAAGCACTCCTACTGGGAAGGGGGGAGAAGTCAGGCTGACTTCTGGCCTACCATTTAAAATGCAGACAGACTGCCAGAACTATACAAGTACTCACTAACAAAGCAGGACCACAAGTCTCAACCCAGAAAGATATCAATCAGATCATGGCCCAATTTATGTAGACCTTATACTCTCCCTACCCCCCGTCTGGAAAAGATAACAAAATTCTTAACTAGTCTTCCAGTCCCTGGCTTGAGCTTCTGCTCTGAGGCTCATTTGGAAGCACCACTTTCAGCTGCAGAGATAGATTCGGCAATTCACTACACAAATCCAAAAAATCTCCTTGGAAAGATGGTCTGCCAATTGACTTTTATCAGATACCCGGCATGGGACTGGCAAAATATCTACTATGTATCTACTCGGACTCTTTGGCATGGGGTGAGCTCCCACCTTCCCTTAGAGAGGTGGTGATTGATCACCATCCTGCCAAAGAAGGGGAAAAATCGCTCTAAATCCTGCTAGCTATCAGCCAATTTCCCTGATAAATACAGATGCCAAGATCTTAGCAAAGGTCTTGGCAACTTGTTTGGAATCCCTTTTACCGGGCCTAATCCATGCTGCCCAAACAGGGTTCATTAAGGGGCGGCTGGGATCTGATCACCATAGAACTCTAGCCTCCATCATGCACTTGGACAGGAAACTCCACTCTCCAAATGCTGCTATGGCTGTGGACTTTGAGAAGGCCTTCAGTAGTGTCGAATGGGCCTACTTGATGGCCGTTCTGGCAAAATTGGGAATGGGGATCATTTCAGGAGCTGGGTCCAGCTACTTTACCATTCTCCAATGGCATCAGTCCTCACTAATAAGACAAGCTCTGCTCTGTTCCACTTGCAAAAAGGCACTAGGCAAGGTTGTCCTCTGTCACCCTTGTTATTCATTATTGTAATCAAGCCCTTGGCCATTGCCATCAGCGAGGCAGTAAAGATTGTTTATTTATTTTATTTATTTATTGAAATAATCAGTTTTACAACCTTTGAGTCAGAGACTCATTTACAAAGGTACCTCGTCATGGGGGGGGGGGGAGACAACAATTAAGTGAGGTTTAGGACAGTGGTTACATACAGGTGAGATACATAAATACACACTCAGAGTTACAGGCATCATTATATAAATACATACATTTGTTGAGTTACATGCATCATTATATTAATATTTTAGATTGAAGGCATTCAAGTGGGGAATACTATGTTCAAAACTTTTTTATATGTAAATGATCTACTTATCATCTCCACATACTCCTCCAAATCTTTACAAAAGATACTAGATATTCTTGAAGGCTTTTCCAAGGTCTCAGGCCTCAGAATTAACCCAGCAAAGACAGAGGTTATACCCCTGAATCAGAATTGTACCCAACGAACAGCTTCTGACCTAGGACTGCGATGGGCTCCCCAGGGAATCAAATATCTGGGAGTGGTCATACACCCAGATCAAATAAGACAGAACAACATTAATTTCAAATCCCTATTAAAGGATATACGGTCAGACCTGGACTAGTGGAATCCTCTCCAGCTCTATTTAGCAGGGAAAATAGATTTTATCAAATTAAAGGTTGCTCCCAAGGTTCTATACCTTCTTGCCCACACCCTTATGATGATTCTCCAGAAATGGTTTCAAAGGTTAGACTATACAAGTGGTAGCTACCTATGGGAAGGGAAACCCCCAAGATTCAGCAAACTTAAACTCAGACAACTCTGGAGCAGGGGAGGCTGGGGTCTCCCATGGTTGCAGGAATACCACATGGCATTTATCTCAGCCCAACTGCTACATGGTTTTCAAACCAGACAGCTCAATCTCCAATGTGGGTGGGTCTAGAAGCCAAGCTGGTAGAATATCCTTCCCCAGCCATGTTCCTCTATGCTAAAAAGCAGATGATAGGTCTCCTGACCCCTCCAATCCTACTCTCCTATCATACTGGGCCAAAGTACACAAATGGCTTCAACTCTCCCCAACTCCTTGGGTTCTCACTCTGCTCTGGTGTAATCCAGCAATGACAGTTGGAGGAACTCCAATCCATTGGCCCCTTTGGGAAGCCCATGGGATCCACACTGTTCAGGATTTGCTGATCCTGGGCACAAACACAGTGGAGACCTTTCAAGCAATCAGGGACAGATACATACTCCTGGCCAACCACTTTTGGAGATATCTTTAAATTGGGGATGCCATTAAGAAACCAAGGGAACAAAACAAAGCAGAGGCTACCTGAGTAGTTTCCCCTATCCTAAGTGTCCCAACCCAACATGGTAGAGGCAAGGCCAGCACAATATATCAGGCAATGAGGGATACCATACCTGACCCTATGTTGGCTGCCAAATCAAAATGGGAAACAGATCTGGGTGTACAGTTTTCAGAGTCTCAGTGGTCACGCTGCTGGGATAAGATACACCTGGCATGTAAAGATAATAGAACCCATCTGATAATGAATAAGACTGTGCTGCATTACTATTACACACTGGACAAACTCCATAAACAGGAACTTACCCCCAAGGATCACTGTTGGAGAAGTGGCCACTCAGGGGCAAACCTATGTCACATCCTCTGCAGTTATCCTAATATTAAGTCCTACTGGGATTCAATAATTGAGATGGTTCAGGAGGTCTTTCCTCTTGCCCAGGTTGATGCCCAACTTTTTCTGCTGGGCTGTACCCCAGACACAACCCCAAGATATGACCGGGAGCACTTTGGATCACAAGTGTAGGTGCAGAGGGAAAAAGAGCACTGTTAAAAAGATGGAGAACACCTGAAAGCCCTACTTTTCCAGAGCTACTGGGTAACATGGCACAGGTGGCCTCATTTGAAAGACTGTCTCACTTTGCTAATGGCTCACTGGAAACATTTTATTCAATTTGGCACCCCTTCCTAGATTTTAAGTACAGCCATAACTCCTCTCCCCAGTAGGACAATCACCCTTTACAAGCCTCCTTACTAGAAATGCGGGAGCAGTAATTTCCCAGAACCTTAGTCTCTACTTTTTAATCCATATAATGTGATCTTAATTTTACCCTAATGTCTGTTGCATTTGCCTTGTATAATCCTGTACATACAGGTCTGTAATGTCTAAATAATCCTGTGATATCCTGCCTGTATGCTGTATACCCCTCTGAGTATTGTCTAAAGGTAAGATACCCATTATCTAGGAACCAATAAAAAATTTTTAACAACACAAAAAATTTAAAACAATTGTTTCTGAGCATGCTCAGCAAGCACTTCAATATAGTTGCATGAAACGAAGTAGGAATTCTACTTCATTTGTAAAAATTTCTACTTCGTATGGCTGCGGTCTTGTTTTCAGTTTTGCCTGAAATTCAAACTTGGAAGCCTCCCAAAATGATATTCTGGGGAGGAAACAACACATGTACCTTGCTTATTGCAACCCCCTAAGTGCATTCTGCACTTTACTGCTACAAATATGCCCTTAAAATGTACATATTTAACAGTTAAATTCTTTGTTCATATTGGCATTATATGAAGTAAGATCCTAGCTCATATGATGAGATGCGAACTAGGATCCTACTTTGTGAGCTGAAAATCTTTTGTTTTATTCATGATTTTTTTTTTACAACATATTTCTGTCGACTTCAGAGTGCCCAATCCCAGTGTCAGCGTTAGTATACCTACTCCCACAGTTGCCACTGTGGGACACTGAGTGGCCCACTCCCAGTGTCCTAAAAAGTTTATTTTAAAAAATGCTGCTGTTGACATCGGGATGCCCAATCCCCATGTCAGCATTAGAAATTCACCACTCCACTCCCTGCCAGTGTGGTACACTAGGGAGCACACTCCCAGTGTACCATTCTCTCTACCACCAACATCAGGGTGCCCAATTACTGTGCTGACACTACCACCCCTCCTACAGTGTGGGACACTGGGCAGCCCACTACCAGTGCCCAAGTTATAGATTTCAGTCCCCAGTACAGTGGGACACTGGAGAGCCCACCTCCAGTGTCACGATGTATGGTTTCCCTGTTAAAGCAAACAGAAAACCATCCACTGACATCTTTTTTTTATTTTACCCTGGACAGAAGAAAATGGTCCATTGATGTCTCCCCATCCTCCTCCCCCATCCTGACCCACTCTCTGCACACCCACCACCCCCCCTTTAACCCATACTTACCTCCAGAGGTCAGACACTGTCATCTTCTGTGGACTGGGAGACATTTGCATTCTTCAAAGCTGAACGGTGATCTGAAGAATCACGGTAAGCACCGTTTAATGGCAGTCAAAGGGGGTTTGAACTTATGTTGATATCTCAGTCATTTTTTCTCCAAATTTTCAACATGGGGTTTTTGGGACCCCACATCATGAATAATATCACTGTCTTCTCCTTACTCAGTCCTGAAAGCTGATTTCACGGTCACTGCATGAAATCATCTTTTGGGACTGATTAACAAAATGACAGTGCTAGTGTTCATGAGGGAAGGTCTGAAAAAGCCCATGTTGAAAATCTGGTGCAAAAAATCTCAAAAACGTCTGTGTTATGAGCATGTGTTGCACAGTTTCTATGCACGCTCGTAATGTCACTAATTTGTTATATTTTCACTACAGATTTTCAACATTGCCATTTTTTTCACACCTCCTCATGAGCAGTACAACTGTCATTTTTCACATTCTGCCCAAAATGTGCTTTTGCACCTCTGTTGTGGAGTGGCACGGTCACTGTGTGAAATACTTTCAGGGTGGATTAATGAAATCACAGTGCCAGTGTTCATGAGGAGGTGTCCCCAAAAGGTCATGTTGAAAACTTGGTGAGAAAGTCTTGAAAATGCCTGAGTTATGTGCATCCATTGAATTTATTCTACGCACATGCATAACTTTGGTACTTTCAATATTTTTCTGCCAAATTTTCAGCATAGCCATTGAATCACACCACCTCATGAACAGTACAGATGTTATTTTCCACATCCTGCCCAAAATGTGTTTTACCGCCTGTGGTGCAGAATGGCATTAGGTAGTGCATAATTATGTATTGTCTTGCATTTCATAATTTCTATGTAACAGCATACATGAGGTGGGGTAATAAGATGGCTATGCTGACAATTTGGTCACTGTTGTTCGACACATGGAAGTGCAGGGCCCACTGGTCCCTTCACTTCCATACCTACATACATATATGCATCTATGGTGGGATTGGAGTGCAGGCTCTGAAGGACCCTGCACTTCCACATTAAAATAAAGCAAATTCATTGCAAAAAAAACTCCATTCGTGTATCAGTTAGGGTTTCTGTTACAGTGACAAAAGCCATGAAATTCAAACTTAGGGTTACCAACCCTTCTACCCCACCCCCACTCTCCCACCCTCTACACACCAACAGGCTTTGAGGTGTGCCTTGGGGTTGTCGTGCCTAACTCTCACCCCATTCTCCTATACTGTACCATATCAGCTTGTTTACACATGGAATGGGGTGAGACAACCGTCGACCCCAAGACACACCGCAACACCTGTTGGTGTATAGAAGGTAGGTGGGTGAGGATGCGGTGGTAGGGTTGATAACCCTAAGTTTGAATTTTCTGACTTTTGTTGCTGTAATAGAAAACCTAACTGATCCATTAATTGTTTTTGATATATATATATATATATATATATATATATATATATATGTGTGTGTGTGTCTATGTATATGTATAGATGTGTGTTTGTGTATGTATAAGTGTGTGTGTATGTATATGTGTACATATATGTATATATGTGTCTGTGCATATATATATATGTACATGTATATTAATATGTAGATATTTACACATATATATTTGTATATTGATATGTATATATATATATATGTGTAAATATCTACATATCAATATACACATATATATATATGTGTGTATATATATATATATATATAATCAGGCAAACAGTTCCAAAGTTATTATATACACACTATAGTAGGGCAGGTATAGTTAGGGTTGCATGGGAATTTCTATGTTAAATTCAAAATTGTAACTTTAATAACTTAAGAACTGTTTGTCTGATTTGCCTGAAATTTTGTATGCATAACTGCTAGCCATATATCTCTGGATCTAGAAATTTCATTCGGGTCGGATATACGATTGCGGAACTGTAGGGCTTTCAAAACTTGCAAAAGGGTCAACTTTTGCACATTTCTTCTGACAGCCATAATGGACTGAAGAGTGCATTTCAGTGGATTCAGATTTGTCTACATGTGGCCTGGTTTGAACTGGTGCCTTTTGAAGATCTGGTGAAAAAGTATGGCTCCATTCAAAAGTTATATAACTTTTTCATGCCTCATCATAGCCTATGGGAAAATTTATGTGTGCATTACTAAACCTTTGCTCACAAATTTTTGTTGTTGTGCTCCCTGAATTTGTTTTCATGCTGCAGCCATGTTGTTTTCAGCTAGCAAGAGACAAAAAACATTGTAACTTAAAAAAACAATGCACTTTGGTGAACACCAACAGTTGTGTTTACCTAATCGGGCCCTGAGGAACAAGACCCTGGCAATTGTTTTTCATTAGCTGGTCTGGAAATATGTTTTCCAAACTTGTTCCACCATTTTCCTGTTTTCTGATTGCAGCAACATTTTTTGTTGCCACGAAAACAACCACAAACAAAATAAAAATAAGTTTGATAATATTTTTCTGTGCAAGATAAGATTTCCATTATAGAGATAGGAGTGCCACAAAAACATTTAAGTAATCATGATAACACTGCATGAACACATTTTTCAATGTGCTGTTCTTTGTCACTTAATTGTGCCAAGGTGGATTGAGCTTTTAGCTTGAAATTTGCAGGGTGGCAAGCCCTGGAGCCAGAGATGTGCCTTTTGGTGGTTTGGTGGCAAAACATTCAACGGGCCCATAGTTACAGTATTTTGAAGTTGAGAAATTTACCATTGGATAACATTGCGGTGCCCGTGACACCTTTTGGCACCAGTATCTCAAAAATGAAGTGAGATACTGATTTTTAGCTACCCGCAGCTTAGATCTCCTTTAGGTGAACTAAGCTTCAAAAATAAGTTTGGAAATCATAGATGCCACCTGCAGTGGAATTGTTTTCCTATGTGGTATGGTTACAGAGATATTGGCAGAAACATGTTACAAAGGATCCTTTGGAGTACTATGGAGGGCTGTATGGCTCTGTACTAATATGTAAGTGGGAGTGGAGGGCCCTTGCTCCTAGAGGTGCATGTCATTATGCACAAATGGGTAGTTTGGTGGGAGTGCAGAGCCACCAACACATAACAGTTAATGGTTCCAGTATAGTTTTTCAAACAGTAAGTAAATTATTTCCAAAAAACTTTCTTAATGCATCTGTTAGGGTTGTTGTTACATTGACAAAAGTTTGGAAATTTGATGTTAGGGTTAACCCCCCCTACCATCCCCCCCATACACCAACAGATGTCAGGGTGTGTTATGTGGTTGTCAGTACTAATTATGACTCCATTCTCCTATACTGTAGCATGTCTGCTTGGTTAGTCATGGAATGGGTGAGAACTTGGGCCTGACAACCCCATAGCACACACTGACATCTCTTCCCCTCCCCATGCCCAGAACACACTGTATTATCTGTTGGCGTCCCCCCTACCATTCTTCTTTCACAACAAATGCTGTATACACAAGTTGCAATGCCCCTCTTATCCCTCTCAACCCATGACACACACACACACAGTCACACTGAAATATACTGATACTTTCTTGGACCATACCACTACCATTGCTTTGTGCTGTTCCCCAATGCCCTCTGTTTACTATCATTCTATTGCCCCCCCAGTCCCCTTCTGTGTTTATGCTGTGACTGTACACAGCAGTAACATTATGTCAACACAATAGCTTTGGCTGTCCTTCCTCCTGTTCATCTCTCCTCCTTCCCCCATCACCCACCTTTTGTCTCTTCTACTATTACATATCTCTACCACTATGTACTATGGTCCCACATCTGAAACTCCTACAGATCAGCAGTATTACATGTCAGCCTGTCCCCACTCTTCTTGATCTAGCACACACCATATACACAACTAAGATATATCCTCAACCAACCCACCCTTCCCCAGAGACACACATTCATCGTGTGCCTATAATGTTACTGTTCCCTGAGCCACCTCCACACCTATTGCATTTCTGTTATGATAACATACCATGCCTGGCTGCCCCTGTATCACTTTGGGGCATCTCACTACTATTACATTCTTATCTTCTCTGTTTTTGTTCGACTCCACACATTGATTAACTCCTATTGCAATTCACACACCAGTAAAAATATTTCTCCATGCCCCAACACACACACACACACCAGTACCAATGCCCCCCACCTTCTCCAACACCTCACACAAAATGTACACCCCTCTTGGGGTCATGGTAGTACCATTTACTGTTATTAGTCTCCTCTCACTTATATTGGCTCTCCTAGTAGTATATTTCCTCTCCTTCAACACCACAGTCACCAGTAACATTATCTCTCCTTCTCTGCCCTCCTGACACACACAGACAATCACAACAGGCCATGGTCATAGCCCGTCCATTACCCATCCAGGACAGAGAGATCTTTAATGTGTGTACACCACTATTGTTGCTTTTATTCCACCTTACCCATTCCTCCTCCCCATGTTATGTTGTACCCTATCCTACATATCATTATAAAATTGCCATAAAAAAATGCTGACTCCTGATTGGGCAAGAGCAGCTTTCAGCTGCAACGTTATCTCAACACAATGGTAGCATTCTATTATTGCAATAAGGCAGTACAAGGGTAGTTTTCTGTTTTAGTAATGGCCCTTTTAGGTGGTGGAAGCAGTTGTCCATGTTGTGTGTTTCAATTCAACTGAGGTGGGCCAACACACACTAGTTTAATTAATTGTCATTGCCCCTACCCCCCCACCTCTTACACAACACATGATGTATATACTAGTGGCACTGCCCCCATTTGCATAGCAAATAAGAATTTTTACAAATGTTGTTGGAAACATTTGAAATGAAAAAATGAAATTGTTATATTAAGAAAGATTTATATTCATTTTACATAAAAATAAAAAGTCAGTTTTAATTATTTTTAATAGATATAGTGGTCACAAAAAAATTATGCAGAGATATGTAAAAAATAAATATGTAAACTTTTAATTGGAAAAAATAAACTGTTGTAAAAAAATATTTCTTTTGAACATAACTTATTGCACATTTCTAAAGTTTAACAGAAAAAAGGTTACTTCACCTATGGAAAAAAAAAACATTGCTGTTGAACTAAATGACATGGGTCATGAAAAATTTACATTTGTTGACAAATGGTGACATGACAGCTGCCTCTGCTGCTGGAGGCTGTGAGGAGATCTGGAAGGGGGTGACCAGGTAGGATGGTGTAGGAGGAAGTGAATTTTGCTTCTTGGTTGGGGAAGGTGAACAAGAGTGACAGAGGAGGGGACAGAGGATGCATATATTGGAGACCAGGGCCTTTTTCTTCTTGTGGCATCTCATCTGCTGAAATATCTTTTGGTTCTCTCACCTTGTGGATGTTCTTTGTGAGGTCTTGGAAAGTCTAATTCATATTTTTAATATGAAAAAAGTGTTTCAGGTAATTTGCTTTTCAATTTAGCCTAATTTAAGTTGGGTGTTTTCCTAATTTTTATCCTGTGTTTTTAGTAATTCAGTTATTATTTTCATATTTTGATTTGATTCTTCTTGGGCCTGAATCAGACTGTCCAGGTGCTCATAAATTGCTCAAGTGTGGCTTGATTGTGGTTCTGTGGAAAAAAAAGGAAAAAGTAACACATGCTAGTTATTACTGTATTTTTGAGTTGGTTGTACAGTTCTTAATGCATATCAGTATATTTCTATTTAATATTTTCTTAATGTGATTTATAGAACAAATAACTACATTTACCAATAAGAAGGTATGCTGAGTTTTAACTATGTAAAATAGAACACTAAGATATGTCTGTTATGCTGTAGTGCTGTGTTGTGTCTGGTGTCAAATATGGTGTTTCTATAGATGTCATCATGCAGCCTAATTGTATGGATTAGTCTTCTCACATTACTGCCCCCCCCCAACCATTCTGGCTCATAGACAGATAACGGTATAACCCTCCCTCACTTATGCATGGTTACATTAGTTGTAGAGTACTGTGATTTACAAAGTGATATTTTGTAGGCAATTGGATAACTTGCAATACTGTGCTATGACTGGGTAAATAATTCATAATAAAAGTGATACTACCAATGATGAGAAATGCAGTTCAATATATGTCACATATAATGAAAACAAAACTGTTACACTGTTTGTGACATTCAGTTGGCTCTATAAAGTTGTCAACCCTTTACATAATTTGGAGTTGCTATATATAGTGTACATACGGTAAGATGTTCCAGCTTCTGTGGTTCCTCTTTAATAACAGGTAAGGCCCTGGTCTCCAGTGGTTCTGTAAGAAGTAAAAAAAAAACATTAATAAGTTTTTATGTTATGAGAAGAATCAATTGTCTCTTTTTGGCTGACTGATTATTACAACAGGACTGTTCTAGTTTTTGTTTACTTTTGTCTCAGCATGTAAAGAAGTGCTATTCTGTGCTTGCCAGCATCAGAAAATCATGGGCACTGAAGAACTGTGGATGTGATTGATTACAGTCATGTCTGAACCATTGCTTATGACAACTTATTCTTTTATGGCAATGAAAAATAACCTTCTATGTTTGCATACTGGAAAGGGAGATGTGTTCTCCTTGTCATGCCAGTGAGACAATTAAGTCTCTTGGTGTGACAGAGGCCTTGTTCTGTGTCTGCCTGGTATTCTAGTAGAGTGTCATTCTAGTAGTTGAACTGAGCAGAATGTTTAGTCCATTTATTTCATTGAAAGAATTCCATGGACAAATATTATGTATCTTGAAAAGTGCTGTGTGAGATGCAGAATTCCGCTGGTGGTATTAGTGTGGAATAACCATTTTGCCAGTGGAATTTCTGTAAGAATTTTGCTTGTTCACCTGCAGAATTCTGCCTACTGTGATCTATTTTCCCACGGAAAATTATTCCACAACAATTTCCTTGGAACATATTGAGATCCACAGAATAATATTCCATGAAACAGTGATATTTTCTGCAGAAAATCATTGAGCAACTATTTTATGCTGCAGAATTCTGCCATTCCATTTCCGGCAGAATTTGGTGGAATTTCGGTATAATTTTGAACATTCTGTGGAATTTTGTTCTGCCAGAATTTGAAAATTCCTCACAGCACTAATCTTGAATATGTGTGTATGTGTGTGTGTGTGGTGGTAAACAGATAAAAACAAAAACAAGAAGAGTAAAGTAGTCAACAATATAATATATCATTTGCAGTGGGTGGAAGGAATATTTTATCATAAATACACACAAGTAAATGCATTATTTAAGCAATAAGGTATGACAGGGGGTGTGTTATGAAGGGATAATGACCCACCTCGGGTGGGTTGAAGCATGAGTTATAGCTGAGTGCTTCCACCACCTGAGAAGGGCCGTTAGCCCACCATAACACATCTCCTGAAGTGCCTTATTGCGATTATGAAATGCATAATTTTAAGTAAATTTTATGCATTTTTTAAACATACTACTTTCAGCTGGGCCATTGTGCTGGGATAATGGCCTAGCTGAAAGCAGCTCTCCACCACTCATAATTCAGCATTCTTTCTACCCATTTCATAATTCCACATATATACATCCTTTTTCCAATTTTGTTAAGTTTTTAAAAAGAAGCCCATTTTATAAATACAATAAGGCACTCTGGGATGTGTGTGTAACACATTTTACCACATGCTTAGTGGCTACAGTCACTCTGCCTTTTTCCTTGTGCCTTATTACACCCTTGTCTGTATGGTTACATGTGTCCCATGCACAGCCCATCATGCATTATTGTTTACTTTATGTTGTTTGTACCTGTTGCACTTTTGAGACACATATGCATATATATGCAACATGTGTCAGGATGAAAACTTACACATAACTTCAGTTACCTGAGTCATTGTGTGGATAGATGGGTGGTGATGTAATCACTATATGGATAGCTTCAAGTTATGCACATAGTGAGTACATCATTACTCATTTATTTAGACATTGACTACATCACTAACCAGTGCCATCTGTACTGCCTGGTATGCAGTCCAGCCTCCCAATTTAACTTAACCTTCTCACAGTGCTGTTTACTTCCCAAGCTATCTCAGTCCCAAATACTCACAAAATGAATACTGTAAACAAATAACCCATACCCTCTCCCCTTAAAAAACAGAAACACAATTAAAATGAAAATGCTCTTAATAAAAAAATAACATTTTTCCCTTTTCTCAGCACAGCAATCCTACAAACCAAACACAGCAATCAAGGACAGAGAAAAAACATGGAAAGGAACTTAGGAAAAAAACAATTAGACCAAAACTGAATCAAGAAAATCCTTTAACATTATTAAATATGCATGGGACATCTGTGGGATAACTAAGTTGTTTCTGCAGTTGCCAGTGACCACTTATTACTGTCACTTGCAGGTTTGCCACTTGTGAGGTTACTTGAGATCATATGCAACTATACAAATAACTTTGTTATGGCACTGGCACACTCACATATCTATTGTATACATATATAAATATGTATATGAGCATGGTTAAAAATAATACAACATCACAGATTTTAGCTATGATTTTAAGGTTTACAACTTTTTTAAAATTTCCTTTTATTCTGTTGAGGCAAGACTCAGAGATTATAGTAGGATAAGAATGTCCTACTTTATATGTGCATCTTGTGTTGTATGCATGTGTTTACTGGTACTCACGTTCTGTGGTCATGATGATGACATCATCATCTTCTGCTTCTTCTGTCCCCTCTTCTGCAGGGACCAGGCCTGGGGAAGCTGGTGTTTCCTCAGCTGTGGCTCCAGCAGCTGTTGTGAAAAAAAGAAAGAGAAACAAAACAATGTGACTTATTATTTACCTTAGTAATATTATGTTCAGTGAAAATGTTCTAGATCTGTTTTTTACTGCAAATAGCTATGAATAGGTAAAATGTTTATGATTACACTACTGAAAGTTATATCACTTATTACTATTGTGCCTAAACACTATAGGCATGAGGTTAGCTTAGTATAAGCCATATCTTGTGCATTATTGCTTAATTAAAAAAAAAACAGAATTCCTTTATCAACAACTGCTGTGATCTCACAAATTCAATGTCTGCTTTTTTATTGATGTGTTTAACTGTATTCTCAGGGGTTCAATTAATTACAACAATTGAGTGTTACCACACAGAGGTCGCGTATGGTTGCACATCCAGTGTAGAAGCCACAATAACAGTCTTATTCGGATGTTTTCATGAGAGATAGACAACTGGCTTCATGACGTGCATGTTACTTGTATGTTGGGACAACAGTGTGTTAATTATGTTGAGCGGCCTCCCCACTCCACACCACAACCACCCCATCCTTTAATGCCAATCACCCACTTCAATTGTTGTAAATGTGAAGGTTATGATTGCCTCTGATGTTGTTGTTTAAAATAATATGTTGGTTCCTTATTGTAAAAAAAAAACAATTTAAGTGGTGTTGTTATTGCAGAACTACATCTTAGCTGGAAGTAATATGTGTAAGAACTTCATTAATTACGCTAAGAAATACCCATTACAAAATTATAAGAAGGTACTCCATGGTCTGCTTTTATGCTGTGCAACACTCTGTTTTGGGTACAGTAAGCTGTTGACTATGTCTTGTGCTTCAAGTGATCCGAGGTGGGCTGTTTACCCACCATGAAGCCCTCCTCCCTCTTTTCCCATGTTTTGCCATGTTGCCTAAATGTAACATAACAATCCTTTTTATTGGAAATCATCATTTTTACTTATGCCAAAGCACTCTTTCTCTGAACTTCTGCTTTCCTGTTTGGAGCCTCAGCTAGTATGTTTGGTCATACCAGGCCTGGTCCTTCTCTGGCACTGTCCTCAGCTCCTTCATTTTGTAAAATTTCTGGCATAGCAGCTTCCACTTCCCCCTGCACTTCCTTCACCTTTTGCTTCCAAGACCTTTTTTGTGTCTGAAGTACATGGCCACCCCCTTCTAAGTTTCCTCTAAAGGCATGTTGGTGCCCCTCATTACAAGTTCTAGGTCAGTAATTTTTCCCACGGCCTCCAGCAGCAGAGGCAGCTGTTCCATTGTCCCATACTTGCTCATTTCTGTAAGAAAAGTAAACATAAGAAAAATTACTCAACTATGGTGATATATGTGTATCTAGATGAGTAAATCATATACATCATTCATAGCATATGTAGCTATACACATGTGGCATAATACAGTGATATCTGTTTGCTAATATAATGATATGAGGAAATTTTGTGAACTTGTATGGAGAAGTATCTTGCATGACTGTGGCAAAAGACTGATTATACAATGGCAAGAAAAAATCCTGGATGCTGATTGGTCAGTCTTGGGCTAGACCCGTGATGTTATCCCAGCATAACATCACAGATCTAGTCCCAACAGATACATGACCAAATCACATGACAAAAAATTACTGCACATGGCACATTTCGCTCACTCCCTCATCAAGCACTGAAACTGGCTTTCCTGAAAGACATCAGTGTTTCACTATCACTCCCTGTCACACAGTTTCTTCCTTCCTGCCCCATGAAGTACCAAAATTTAATCCAAGCTATCATTAAACATGGCATTTCAATCCCATTTGCCACCATGATCAGTTCTTCCATTAAAGTGCTGTTCCCGCTCGTCCCCCAAAGTTCATGACCACCAACAACAGACTGAGCGCGTGTGTTGAAAAACACACTATACAGTTACTCACCGGGAAAGCTGCTTTTCATTTCGGCTGACGCCTCTTTCTTCTTCTCCTGGTACAAACCCCACAGCAAGTAAAATGGAAGAACCACAGCCACACACTGCTCACGGAGACCGCAATATGAAAAACGACTTGGCAGCTGGGGGGGGGGGTGGACAATGCAGAGCTCCTGCTACACTGAAGAAAAAAAAAACATAACATAGAGAAACACCAACATGCAGCAGACTAGAGATATGGGGGGTAGCAAGCAACAAGTACACATGATTTAACCAAGCTGTTATTCTCCAAAAGATCAAGCTATGAACAGCCATGCACTACAGCAGCTCCACGTACTGGCCAAAAAAAATAATCATCACTAAAGGTGTAATGAGCACTATTTTTTTTAATAGAATCCCTACACACTGAAAATGTGACCAAAAATATCTACTTTTAATAAACTTTTTAATCATTGTAAGTCTTTTTTTTTTTTTTTTACACACGAGCCATTGTATAATAGGAATAATGCACTCCAGGGTGTGTGTCGTGCTGGGATAACATCACTTCTGGGATTATTAGTCACACCCGGCCTGTGGCCTTGTGCCTAACCACCCCAGGCATGATGTTATCCCAGCACGACACACACCCTGTCATGCATTATTCCTTTAATGCACAACACAGGAATAGCATTTGCAACTAACATCATTTGACACAGTTGACATGTGTTTTACACATTGGGCCCATTCTAATATTGTGGAAACACACCACCAGTGTGTGAGTCATAAAGTGGTTTGTGCACTTTATGTACCCTATGCACCAATGGGCTGGAGTGGCTATGTATGACATATATGGGGTATGAAACACTCTGCACCCTATGCACTCCCCTGAGTGGGATATTTGAATGTGGGGCTGTGCAACACATATGTGTCAAATTCTGCCCCACCAAGCAAGGAGCAATGTGGTGGGGGGGCAGTCAACAGTTGGGATGGCACTATGTGTCATGTACCAGGGTATGTACTGCTGGACATGGGGGTGTGTTTAAGGGCATAGGGTATGACAGGGGAGGACTATAGCAATAATGCTATATTTTCCCTGTGCATACCCCACAGGACAGGGCAAAAAGCCCATTGACACTCTAGGGCAACAGTTAAAGGCCTCCCGATGACAAACACCCCCCATGGCACACTGTCATGAGTGTGGCAGCCCTTCTACAAAAACACACATAAAACCTATATCCTTGACAGGGGGCACCGGTTCAAGGCTTCCACCCCCAATTACTGTTTGCATCACATGGAAACCCTCCCTCCCTCCTCACAATTCACATCTGGTGGTAATGTTATCTCCCTCCCCTAACAACAGGCATGCTCTACGTCACACTTCACTGTGTCTAAATGTCATGACAAACCATGCAAGATGTTGGTAAATCATCAATTACCAACACTGTGTACTTTCTGTGTAAAAGTTTTTAATGACTGTTGTAATTATGTGCCACCTGTGTGGTTAATAATATGTGCTGTGAGTGTATTTTTTTGCATTGCTATGTTTCTTATTGAACATCAATGTTTTTGTGTGCATCTGTTGTTCTATTTTTTGACAAAGGAAGTTATCTCTTAAAAGAGCTTTTTGTTGCCTTTGAGCACATAGCCAAGACACACTGTTCTTCAGATCACAGATAGGATGCCATGTTGGAGGTCTCCCAAAAACGGGCAATTGCCAGTGTCTGAGAAATGCACACCATCTCTTAGATACAGCCAATCTTTAAAATACTTGATTTCAGGGTGGCAAACTGTGTGCATGCCCAGATCACGTAAAAATGCAGAGATGTGTATATTTATTTTTTTCTTGCCCTGTCAAGCAGATACGTGTGTTAAACTGCATGCCAGACCATGTTCTCTGTAATGTCTGAATAGATCATTTTACAGGGGTGTAACATCTCTGAAAGTGAAGCTATGTCCAATTTAGCTTCAGCAACTATATCTATCTACCTTTTTGTCACCTAAATCGTTCCCTCCAAGATGGATCAGCAGTATGTCTGGCGCAGAGTGGTTTCTTAACAGATGTAGCATGGTTGGTATCAGCTGCTCCCCTCGCATGCCTCTTTGCCAAACCAGTAAACCTTATAATTTGGAAGTCTTAAGTCACTACCAAGGTGACTTCTTTGGGCATATTCGCCACCTCGATGAATTAAAATGCTGCCTACCATCCACATTATGATTCTGGAGTTTTCTGCCATGCTAACAGTTTCTTACAAAACAGAGTGACAGAGAGCTCGATAAGACAGTTTGAGTTTGTTGGTGGCTAGTGTGATCTATTCAGCAGGGTGAGCAATTTTCTTATGATTTTTTCTTCTTACTGAGACAGATAGCAGCAGTGGGTTAAAAAAATATTTATTGACTGATAATACTTTCAGGGTGCCAATAGAAACATTAAACTACACATATGCCAGCAAAGTTTTTTTCATTGGCTCTGCCATAGATAAAACACAGTATGCTTTGGTGGGAATTAATGGTTTTCTGATTGGATGATATGAAACAACACAGCAGAAGAGGCATTCTGATTTGCTGTTAACTTGCTAGATATACATGTGCTTGATTTGGTATGCTTCCCTTTTGAACTGACATTTGTGGTGGTGAGTATTGTTTCAAGGTCTGTCTTAAACTGTTAAAATTACCTATTAAATAAGTGATTGTACATGGTCAGATTTGCACTAAGCTAGACAGGAAGAGATTAGCTTTTAAACAGTACTATTTTAGGCAGGTAACAGTATCTGAAAGCTAACTTTTAAAACTGATTTTGAGGTGATATACTTACTGTGAATGTTGTTTTCCTTTGCAGTTTTCTCACAATGGTGCTATTTCCTTCTTCTTCTTGAGTTTTGTAATAGTATGATTGGTTGTGCTAAAGTATTTCCTGTAGTACATAAAATAATTTTTAAAAGTATTTAACATTTGCATATATTAGTGGTGTGTTGTCATTTGCTATTGTGAACTATCACTCTTGTCTCACTGGTCTCTGATTGGTCAGATGTGGTAAGTGGGTGTTTTTTTCAGGAAACAAACAACAAGGCCACTCTTAGTTGAGCTACTTAATAATTTGGTCTCATTATCACCAGTTTGTTAATTAGTATGTTGAATCTGCGTGCCTTAAACAATATATTCCAGGTATGTCACTTTTATCTATGAGTTTTGCATTGTTTTGTGGTCGCTAGCATTTTTAGAAAGTGATTTTAACAACTTCCTGGTTGCAAAGTATCATGGGAAGCAAAGGTAGAAGGTCAAAGTAGCTTTGCAACAAAATGTTTGCATGGTAAGATTTTTTTTAGCATGTACACAGTGTCATGTTATGCATAGGAGAGGCTGGTGCATTTCTATAGGATTGGTGTACGGAGCTAGAAAACTTTCACAGTTACATTTTTTGGCCTTGTCAACACAGTGTATTTAAATGGGGCTCATTCGTGGGGCTTGAAAGCTTTTGCAGTTAAATTTATTTCCTTGACAACATAATGTAGTTCAGTGAGTCTTGTTCATGGACCTTGAAAACTTTCACAATTACGTTTTTCGACCTCTACAACATAGTTTGTTCACGGAGCTCATAAACTTTAGCGGTTAAATTTTTTAGACTCCATGGCATAATGTATTTCAATGGGGCTTGTTCACAGAAGTCAAAAATGTTAGAGACTGCATTTTCTGCATATGAATTTAATGTGTATAGTTACATATTATTGTACTGTCATTTATTTGAAATCTTTATTGGGAAATAAATGGTTATAGGAAACTGACTAAATCTTTTCTTTTGTTTTATAGATGTGTGATCCTGTATCGTTATAGTGCCTGAAACCTGTGTTTCTTAGTATAGACAATGCCTACAAGACATAGACAACAGAGTAAATGTAGGAGGGATAAGTATTATAGTGATGTTAAATTGATGAAGAGTAATGTAGGCAGTAAAAATGCCACAAGGAAAGTTAAGGACAATGCAAGGTCTAGTCACAGGAAAAGGCTGCCTACTGCTTATGAGACACCTGCTTCACTTAGTTGTTCAGGAACAACTTCAGAGTACCCGGTTGCTCATCCTGATGTTGGTAGGGTGGAGCAAAATAGAGCTGGCCAGATTGCAAAGATTCCCAATGCAGCCCCTAAAGAGAAACACAGTTCAGTAATTTGTGACCATTTTAGCAAGTCTACATTTTTCCAAAAGTTATCTTCAAAGGCTAAGGTTGATCAGATTATTTCTGCCATGATGAGACATTAAGAAAAATGACTAAAGAGTCAACTTCCTTTGATGAAACTACAGTTTAGGGTTGGTAGATTTGTGAACATGGTACTATATTTGCTGTTCTTTCACATTTATGGAAACAAATGATGAGGGAGATTGAACGGTTCACTGCTACAGTGACGTCTGTTCATAGTAGGCTGCAAAATGTTGGCACTCTGAACAGGGGCAACTTTTGTGAAGTCTTTCAAGGCATATGGCTACATAAACAGCACTCAGAGGCTTTTTCTGGCAGAAGTCTTACACAGCAGTTTCTAAAGATCTTGTAATTTCTGTTGACAATGGTGGTAAGGCTTGTAATGTGTTGAGTGTCACACACAGTAAAGAACTAAGTGTGGCAAATGATGACACACACTCAACCATTGAGATGCTGAGAAAAAGTTGTTCATCATGAAGATGTAATGAGACCTGTAATTTCAGGCAAGCATCCTTTGATGCTACTGCACAGTTTGTGAATCAGTTTCTTGCCACAAAGAAGAAACAGAGATACAGTTTATTATTATAAGATTGACCTCGGTGAAATTTATAAGCATAAAGAACTGCTGGGGCATTCCTTGGCTTGCTTAGATAGTGATGTGTGTGACAGTGTATTTCGTCATATGTGCATGCTTGCTGTACAAAACCTTATGATACTCAACTATGCATAAATTATACCAGGAGAGAAAAGCTGTGTCAGTATACAAACAGTTTGATGAGTCATTGAAAGCAGGAGATATGGAAGCTGCAAAAGTTGTAATACAGGATGTGCAACATAATAGTAAATGTTATGATGCACCATGTGATAACACTTCTGCCACTGTATCATGTACTCCCACTCTTTGGGAATCTGACATACTAAAAACATTCAGGAAACCCATTGCCAAGTTTGAACTGGCTTAGAGAAAGATGTTTTACTCTGTGTGTGTCTCATGTCACAGAATACTTTACAGGCTACAGGTTGTCACTGTTGGTCTGGAAAAGATTACATATTTTAATGACATGTGGGCATGACTGTTGGCCTGCCTAGTAGTAAAGAATGACTTTGACCTGGAACAAGTGGTCATCGTGTGTCACTACTGTTTGACAAAAGTGAAAAATAACACTCTGCCACCAAGATCTGTCTTGAACAATATGGAGGCAGATGTTATACCTACCAAGATTGCTGCACTGAATATGTTTGAACGGATACTCATACAAACGATGAAACCATTTCAGACTATTCTACGCTTGAATACAAAAACATGAATTGTACCCCAAAAAGAGCTTGTGAAGTCTCTGAAAGGGGCTGTCATGTATTTACCACTACCTCTGAAAGAGAATGTGAAGACAATCTCAAAGGAAAAGAGTGTTGTAATACTAGTAAATGGTGTCCCTACAAAGTCCATGGTCATTTGGGATGATGTTGTCAATGTACAGAAAGTGAAAAGTGCTCCACACTATCTGAAGAATAGTAATCCTTTCTATGATGACCTTGACATAGGTGAACTCACAGATATGAGTGCTCAGTTTGGACTGGTGGACAGTAGGAAGCCAATGACCAAGAAGGTTGATGTTGCAACTCATGAAGATGTGTATGAGCAGTACACAATTGACCCTCTATATGGCAGAGATCCAGTTGGAGATAACATTGACCTGTACCAGATGAAATAGGTTGAAGGTAGTCCTGTCAGCATATGGGGGGGGGGGACTGGAAGCATGTTGTTTTACAGATTTATTCCCTCAAGGTACAGGAGGCCATCTGGATGCACATGAGGTGCATGTTCAAGGTGCTGAATATAGTACATTGTTTGAGAGTCTTAAACAAGGATGGCAAATTCTGTAGGAATATACAGTATTTGTTACACCTGCTGTGGGAGAGCGAGCTTAGTATCCTCTCTGCATCCATTGCTCATACACTGCACTTGACTAGTTCACTAGATGGGATTACAGCAGTTGAGTTTCTGCAAAGACTAAGTGAAAAGGACCACAAGTTACAGGTGAATTTGATATCTATACTCTTGAGTCTGTGTGATACAAAAGAATACTGGTATCATAGACACTCAGAGGTCATGACTATGCTGTGTGAATATGGTGCAGCTACTTGATTCATAACTCGGAGCTGTGCAGAGTACAGCTAGGATGAGTTAGTTGAACTGTGGAGGTGGGCCAATGCTGATGTTGATGGCATTTCATCAATGACACTTGGTGAGATGTGCTCACTTGATCCAGTTTCTGTGTTCCAACATTTTCACCATCATTTCCATGAAATACTTACATTCATTTTGTCAAGGGACAATGCTCCTCTTGGATTAGTCAAGCACTACTTTTGGAGGATGGAATACCAGGCACAAGGTGCACCACACATACATATGTTGTTGTGGATCAAATATGCTCCTCATATTGGTGAGAATGAAGCAGCTGAAGTGCTGAACTTCATTCAGCATTATGTCACTTGCCACATCCCTGACAAGTATGATAATCCAACACTGTGGAAGCTGGTACAAAGGTTTCAGTGACATCTTTGAGGGAAGTACTGTTGCTGTCCAGTCAAGAGTCATAATGAGTGGTACACCAGGTGTCAATTTGGTTTCCCTAGATGTGTCTGCCAGCAAGGGTGCATTAATGACTTGTTCTCAGCCATGCGTCACTATCTCAAGGCAAAGTCCACTAAAAGGGTGTATGAGTTATCCAGACAGGAGAATGAGGTGTTCATCATTGATTACAACCCTACTCTTCTCCTGATGTGGTAGGCAAACATTGATATGCAGTTTGTGGTAGATAATTCTCTGTCTCTTGTTTGGTACGTCACATCATACATCACAAAAGATAAGCAGACCAGTTTGCTTGAGCTTTGGGAAGATATTGCTACTTCCAGCCAGTCATTGAGCTCACAGTTCTGGTCACTGGGATTAAAGGCATTGTCTCACAGGGAGTGTGGAGCATATAAGGCCAGTGATCATTTGATTGGGACACATTTTTATGGCGAGTCTGATGCTGTACGATTTCTCAGTGTTAACTGCAAAGAGAAATGAAAGCGTGTTTTTGAAGTCTCATGAAGAGATTGAAGAACTGGCTGTGCACTGCCCTTCATCAAAGAATATTTTGAAGAATAACCAGATTGTCACATACTACCCAAATTGAGCTAGTGTGATGGATGACATGTGCCTGTACCATGTTGCTAAGTGGTACAACTACAAGACTGATGTAGCACCTGATGAAATTTGAGAGATTTATAAGGTCAGAGGCTTTGATGGGTGCCCTGCTAAAAGGAACAAACCATGGCTGATTGATCACTGTAAATTCAGTCTCTCTACAACTGACAGTAAAGAATTTTACTACTTTGCTCTAATGTTCCTCTTTAAGCCATGGAGGGATGAGGCCACACTGTAAGGAGACTGTGAACCATATGAAGAACAGTTCTACCTTACATATGAGACCTTCAAGACTGAACAGTCTGAAATATACATTCGTAGACTGGAATTAGAGAAGGAGCAGATGGACAAGCTAAGAAACAGCTTGGGGAAGACACTCCTGGAAATTCTCATGAAAACATAGATCCTGAGGGAGAGGGCACTCTTGGAGCTCCTCTACCAATGAATAATCCTGTGGTTCGATGAGTGAAGTCAAAAGTGCCATGTAACATTCTTCTCAAGCAACAAAGGGTCCTAGTGTACTAATGGACCAGTTGAATAGGCAGCAGTTTGCTGCTTATGGTGCTGTTACTGAAGCAGTCAGACATGGTATCCTTCATGAGAAGAAACAATGTGCATGCAGAAGCTATAAACCATTGCTAATGTTTGTTAGTGGTTCTGCTGGCACAGACAAGAGTTCTGTTATTGAAGCTATCACAGCAGAAATAAGAAAACATACAGGAGAAGTTATGTCTGTAGCTGTGACTGCTCCTACAGGTTTAGCTGCATGCAACATTGGCGGTGTAACTCTAGACCAGTTTTTCATGCTACCTGTAGAGCATGGCAAAACAGGAGATTACAGAAAATGTTCCCATGAGGTGGCATCTGAGCTGCGACCAATGTTTGTCAAGATGAAACTTCTGATCATCAATGAAATTAGTATGGTCTCAATGTCATGCTTGCATGTATCCATCTATGTCTCCAGGAGATTCTTGGAACTGACCATGCTGAGCCATTTGGTGGGAAGAGTGTTGTTGTGTTTGGGGACCTTCTACAGCTTACATCTGTGAATGGAGAGCATGTCTTTACAGCACTGACTGTAAAGCAAGCAAAAAGTACAATAGGATGCATTGGAGGAATCAGTCTTTGGGAATTGTTCCTTTACATTGAGCTGTATGAAAACATGTGGCAGAGTCATGATCATGCGTACAAGATAGTTTTGGATCAGGCTTGCATTGGCTCTTTGTCACAACACAATGTTTCTCTGTTGAACACATGCTGTATAAGTAGTGAGTGCACTTCTCTAAATGCAGCATGTGATGTCTTCAGTAATGTGTATTCAGACTCTGCTCGGATTGTGTGTCTCATGCCTCAACTCAAGCAGTGTGCTGAATTTAACAGAATTATGTTGCAGAAACAGGGTCAGAAAATCATTACTCTGCATGCAGTTGACACCATTGATGGTGTGGTCTTGAGTCAGAATCTGGTAGCAAAGCTGACTGAACAATTGTCTGAACTAAAGTCAGATGTGTCTTACACAGCTGGATTAGAAGCACTTCTAACTGTGTGCATGAATGCATGCATCATGCTACACTGAAACCTTGATGTAGAGCATGGTATGGTGAATGGTGCCATGGGGCATATAATTGACTTCCAGTACAATGTACAGAAGACATTCATACTGGTACTAGTTGTCAAATTTAACAACATTGAACAGGCACTGCCTATTTTCAGCATGACTGTAAAGTTCCAGATCGTGAAAGACATATTTTTTACTATGAAACAGTTTCCTGTGTGTGTTGCATATGCTGTATCCATACACAAGTCGCAAGGCTTAAGTTTGGACTCAGCAATGGTAAACATAGGCACCAGCATCTTTAAAGATGGCATGAGCTATGTTGCACTTTCACATGTACAGACTCTGTCTGGCATGCATATCATCTACCTAACATCACATAAAATACTTGCTGACAGATGAAGCATCGCCGAGTACAACAGACTGCATACTCTGCACCAGCCGACATTGCCTCTTATACTACTGCCCATGAATGTGGCAGACTGCAACACTACAGTCACAGTTTCTGGCATGAAAAAGAGGTACCAGACAGATAGAGCAGCATTGTCTTCAGACAGCACAAAGAAGGAATCCACAACACAAAAACAAACAAGCTCTCCTCCATGGAAGAAGGCACTTGGTATGAGTGTTGTCCCAGGATTTGACAATAGTACTGGAGTAAACTGCTATGCAAACTCAGCAATGCAAGCATTTCTTCACATGCCTCACTCTGTTGCCACTATCAAATCTTCACATGACACAGCGCTGTCTCAGTCATTAAAGAAGATTGTAAATGATAGTGACAAGCATGACAATAGTATGCAAACTCTGACACCCTTAGGACTTGTGTTGGGTGGATATGATGGCCATCAAACATTCTCCAATAACTTTCAGCAAGATGTGACTGAGTTTGTGATGGCTATCATTAACAGCTTAGAATTAGATCAGATTTCAATGCAACAGTACTTTACTTAAGCAATATACCCCGAGGGGGTGTGGGTATACTGGTGGATTTACCACGGCTGGTGTGGTTTGGTCACGAGGCCGCAGGCCGAGTGACTTAACCGCAACAGCCGTGGTAAATCCACCAGTATACCCACACCCTGGAGGGGTATATTGCTATTATACAATGGTAGAAATAATTTGTTAACATGTTTTGCATTTTTTTGATATATTTTTATTAATTATTTTCTGATAATCATGTTTATGTTCTTCCACTGAGAAAAAATAGTTCCTTTTTAGTATTAAATATGCAGATAAATAATGAGGAGCTTTAAAACATTTTCAGTTACGAAAATGAGCCATCTGATCCAGAAAAGTCACGTATTAAATATGCAGAATGAGCCATCTGACTTAGAAAAGTCACAAACCAAGCAATTAAATGTGATAGAAAGCTCTCTGAACATCTCCCGATTTGGCCTCAAAAACTACCGAGAGAACATCACCAGATTACCCTGCTATGCAGCAGCAGCCGTCCGTCTCCGTCAACTGCAATACCGGTATTCCCCATATGGACCGAAGCGTCGTTTCCTGTGAAGAAAAAAAGTCGATGCCTGCTTGTGATGTTTAACTTTTTTTCCTTCACAGGAAACGACGCTTGCGTCCATATGGGGAATGCCGGTATTGCAGTTGACGGAGACGGACGGCTGCTGCTGCATGGGCGGGTAAGCTGGTGATGTTGTCTCGGTAGTTTTTGAGAGATGTTCGGAGAGGTTTCTGTGACATTTTATTGCTTGGTTCATGTCAATGAGGTGACTTTCTTGGGTCGGATCGCTGATTTTTGTTGTTGAAAATGTTTGAAATTACTCGGAATCATGGAAATGGAGTTAGCTATTTATTTTGTTTTAGTTAGGTTTTCAGTTGCGCTGGTAAGCGGCGATTACAAATGGCGGCGGTTAGTTTGAAGTTTAACGGCGGCAGTGATACTTGTTGGCTGGCACCTTTTCCAGTGGGTATATTGGAGGATTTATAACTGCTGTAAGGTGCCAGCCAACCAATCAAAATGCAGAGATTTGTGTTGCTTTCTGAGTCCATGGTATAATGTCACTTATGTGACAAAGTACACTTGCCTGCCTTGTTGACATTTACAAAAAGAAATAACAGAAAATATGCTGTGGATTTCATTGTATGTTATACAGGCACGTTCTATGAAGTTCAGACAACTGCTCAGGAATGCAGAGTGTGGCTGGAGGTGTACCCAATGTGGAGGACAGTGTCTTCAGTCCATATGACTTAGAACCTCTTCTCAGTATCTTCTTTTAGTCTTGCAGAGATTTGATGCAAATGAACTACATGTTGACACACCGATCACTGATTTTGTAACTGGAAGAGTACAATTCATGGGAGCATGCTTTGATATTCAGGCTGTAATATTCCACCATGGAGCATCTGTTCATTCAGGACATTATGTGCAGGGACACTGGTTTACTGGGATTGAGAAAGGGCATATTCCATTTTGCACATTGTAAAAAATGGTATTGCCACTGGTGTCTGCTAAGTCAAAATCCAGTTTTACCAGTGTTTGGTTCTGTGTAAGTTATTTAACAATTTTTAACTCTGCTAACATGCATTTTAGCAATTTTGACCTTCACTATTGCACATCCTTCTATCCTTGTACCAGTTTAAAGTTATTTTAGGTACGAGATGTGATGGCAGCAGCAGCACTACAGCCTCCATCCCTGAAGTGTGATGGAAGCAGCACTATGACCTCCATCCCTCTGGTGTGATGGCAGCAGCAACAGCACTATGACCTCCCTCCCTCAGGTGTGACAGAAGGAGCAGCACTGTGGCCTCCATCCCTTAGGTGTGATGGCAGCAGTAGTATATTCCCCATCCACCAGTGGTGATGGCAGAAGCACTACAGCCCCCACCCCTCAGGGGTGATGGCAGTAGCAACAATGCAGTCCATACCCATCTGGGATGATGGCAGTAGTGACAGCACTATGATCCCCTTTCTTCAACACCCACACCCCACATGCACAAGTTACAAATGACTTGGTCTCTTTGCTTGTTAGAACTCAGATGTGAATTAATCTGAACCATCACCGCTAAGGTGGACTACCTTTGTTTTTTCCTATCTATAATTTAACTGCCTGAATTGGATTTCTGCCTGTGACACCGCTGACCAGGGTTAGGGAACAGACTTGGGTGTTGGAGGGCCAGCTGGTGGGTGAAGGCTTGAGTGTCCAATGACCACTGACCTTCTTCTGGGAGGGAGGGTGGGTTCATGTGTCAGCATTTGCTGGCCCCTGGTGGAAGCCAGAGGCACAACATGTCAGCCCTCACTGCAGGAGGGAGCATGACGGACATCAGCTTGTGCCTTGACATCATGTGGCCTGTCACGATCCCAGAAAAATAGGAAAACACCCACTGGCCAACCAAAGGACGGCTGTTGGTCCCTCCATAAGCCAGAAGCCCCAGACATGTGTCCGTTCTGACCCCTGCCATGCCCAGGATACACAGGAAGCTCTTTGGGGCAATTCTCCTCTCCTGATAGCCTCCCACAGGGGTAAGGACCCACTCAGTAAAGGGTTACTTTGGGTTACCTGGTAGCACAGGAGTAAGGGGCAGTGGATGGTGGTTGGGACTCAGCAGCAGTGGTAGGGGGCCTTGGCAGGCCTGAAGGAGTGGATGGCCAGGGGGTAGGAGGAGCAAAAAAAAAAACTGCTTGAATTTGCTTCTTTGAAATAAAGTGTTTTCACCTAAAAAATCCACAAGTGATTAGTGGAGGACCTTCAGATGAATTCATGCATCTCTCAGACATGAGGATGCTGTTTTTTACTCAGTGTCCATGAAAAGGGTGTCTCCCAGTTTTCGTGTCTTTGTTCAGATGTGAATTGAACACCACTCTGTCCACCAGCATCATACAGCCCCTGGGGTCTTACCTTCTGTATGTCATTGACTGTGCTTTCAAAATCCACTGGCCAAACATAAGTACACTTAAATACTTAATATTTGGTTTTTGTTGAAGCAGTCTATCAGAAAACTTTTTGTTGTTACAGATACTGAAACAGCAGGTGGGAGAAAAGGTGCAAATGATCCAATTCACCTAAATGGGGTGCTAAGTGTGAAGTATTTTCATAATTAGTAAGGCGTTTTTTTTTTCCTTGTGAACATACTTTCATTCAGACTAGTTTTTATTCCAACAACTGAGGATTTTTGGATGGCCCTACTGATTATAAACTTGAAAAAGCTAGTTGGTAACAGTGATCCTGCATTTAGCAATCTACAACCTAGATGCTTATATACAAAGAATACAATGAAAATCTGACTAAAATCTAAACACAGGCTTATAAAACACATAAAATGTGTCTGAACATTTATCTGTATCTATACAAAATCATTGCAGCCCAAGTAAAACTCAGGTAAATTACATAGTACCCTGACTACTATTCTATGATGTAATAAACATATATTGGTATTTTTTTTTATATTCCTTGTAAAGCAGGTAAGGCCCCCTAGGCAAAACTGACTGTTTTCAGGAGTGACCTAGAAGCACTGGGGAGGTTAAGTGACTTGCTTGGAGTCACACAGTATGCAAGTGGAGGTTGTGGGAATCAAACCCAAGTCTGCTGGATGTACCCAGTTCAATCACTGTTTGTCACTCTAACCACTAGGCATGGGTGGTTAAACTGAATGGCTGATTACAACAAAGCAGTGCAGGTGATTTCCTTACTGACTCTATATGCAGCAAAACAGAAAGAATGTAAAGCACAGCAGCATTCATTTTAAGACGCTGAAATCTGGGTTGGCCCACTGGTGTTGCAGTAGCACTATTGCTTGCAATGCCAGTGACCCAGGGTCAGAAGCGAACTCGAGTTGCTGGAGGTCTGGCCAGGGGAGTAGGATTGAGCACCTGGGGGACTGCTCTCCTCCTCTGGGGAGGGTGGGCTGCAGGTCCTGCTGCTTTACTACCATCTGTGTGACCATGGGTGGTGGTGCAATGGTGCTGCAGAGTGAGCAGGAGGAGAGGATGCTAGCCAGGATCTGGAGCAGTGGCATGTCTCTATGTGACCTACCTCCTTGGATCTTCTCTAGTGCTGGTACCCTCAGAGACAGAGACCAGAAAACCAGGAACAATCACTCCACTGGCAGAAGGGACCCAGGTGCCCAGACTTCATAATCAGGCTCCATGAGGGACCCACTGAGCTGCCCGACACACACGAAGGGAGTGTAGATGGGTGACCTGGGCTCCCCTCCCTTCCCACCTGGAGGGGATACAACCCAGGCAGGATAGGGGCAGGCCCACAGGAGCTCCTGAGCATTACCTGGGATGAAGCTAGGATATACCCAGCCTAAAAAAAAAATGTAAAAAGATGCTGAAGTCAGAGATTCTGTGCAGTGACATGCAATTTCCGTGAGGCACCGTTACAAGAATTAAAAATCCACAAACCAAGCAGGATTTCGTAATTGTTACCGGTGTTACTGGTAAAAATGGAAAACCAGGGTCCCTGATTATGTGACATGGCTGAGGTACAACAATGGCTGGATGGAATGCAATGACTACATGAGCACTTTTAAACAGAGAGTGCCTCAGAATATAAAAGATGTTTATATTCTGATTCTCAAAAATTACAATGACCTTCACCGGGCAGAAGAGTAGTAGACGGAAATGTAGTTTCACTCTGTTTGACACACTCTAGTAGTTATAACAGTGTGCTGTGCAATCTTCCCTGGACATGTGCAGCTCTTTCATATCAGTTTATGACTAGTTGAAGAAACAGATTAGATACATGCCAGCTTATGATGCCAACAGTCAAGGTAGGTGTTGCTGTGATATTTGCTAGACTACAGCCTAAGTGGGCCTTCATTGGTGTGGGCTGTGACATGGTCACATGATATACAACAATTGTTTTGACTGTGGAGCAATCTTATTAACTGTATATTGGTATTTCAGGCCTATGCAGTTCTGCTGTACTGATCTGCTCATTTCAGCATTGCTGCAATATGCGACATACAATGTGCTTTGACTGCTGTCACACCATTGTATGTCAATGCTGTGTACATTACATACATTGAGAAACATAACTATGTTTCTTGATTAGCAATGTTTCATGTTCAGTGTATGCACTATGTACATGCTTCACATCTGCCTAGTGATGTATGAGGACAGATTGTGCAACAAAGCTGCCTCTGCAGCTTTCATGTGTTTGCACACATATTGTTGTGCAATACATTTAAGCACAGTAAGAACATGCCTGATATTCTATGTATACAGCATGTCTCTCACTAATACCTGCCTAGTGTCCACTTCAGGTGGAATATTTTCTGTCAACTTTACTTAATTGTGAGAATAACACATTGTAATGTAGGACTATGATATGGAATATTTCTGATAAATAGTTACTGTTAATATTGTGTACTGTATGTTTAAAAAATAACATTTGCTAGAACTATGTACATCTCTGTAAACTCTGGCCCGGATATTCAAACTGCACCAGGCTGTGGCGCAAGCCTGGGTGCAGCTCAACTGTGTTGCGCAGGGGTGTGGCCCGGTTAATATTCAACGGAGCTGCGCTATGGAGCAGCAGCTTTGAATATCGCACCCTGGCCACCCCCACTGTGCATGGCGCAGTGGCACTGTGCCAGCGCAAGTGGCCAGAGTGGAGCATGGAGATGAGGTGGTGCAAGTGCCATTGCGCCATGCACAGCACCTGCGATATTCAAATGGGGACATGCAAATGGGGCCATAAGTTATGCAATGTGCACAGGGGGCCATTTGCATCTCATTACGGCCCCATTTGCATGCCATTAGCATGCAGGTGGGCCGATCCCCGATGACTTGCGCCTGGTGCCCTGCCAGGCAGCAGCCATCGGGGACCAACGCCTGCAGCCCGATGGTAGAATTCCTGTAACAGGAAAAAAAATGTCAATATTCCTGGTGGTCCAGTGGACGCACTGAGCTAATCGCGGGCATCATTAAGCACCCCCAAGTTCAATATCCTGTGGTCTAGTGTACCCCCCACCCACCACCACTGAGCCCACCGCCCTGCTCCCCCATCAGCCAGCGGGCAGCAGCACCCCACCCGCCTGCTGCCCGCCACCCGCCAACTAACAGCTCAGTAGGGCTGCGCAGCGCGTGGTTCACAGCAGAGCCAATGGCGTGCAGCCTATACTTCTCAGTCAGATACATGAATGAATTCATTCACATATCTGGACTGAGTAATATAGTATGGGCTGCATGCCCGATGGCTCATGCTGTGAACAATAAACTGTTACTGAGCTGTCGGCTCGGCGGTGGCGAGCGGCAGGCGGTGGTGGCCTGCTGGCTGGCTGGCGAAGGCGGGTGGTGAGGCTCGAGCAGGTGGGGCTAAACCCTGGGCGACAGGGGTGTGTGCTGGTACCCGCAGCTAAACTCATGCGATCTACTGGACCACCAGAATATGACTTGAGGCATTATAGATGCCCATGATTGGGGCATGGGGGGGTGCCGCCAGGTGCAGCAGGAACTCAGGTGGCCACCCACAGGTGGCAGCTGCTGTGTTGCACCCTGCAATGCGGCACCTCACCTGTGGGTGGCCATCACTTGTTCCTATTTTTTGGGGCGTAACTTTGTGCAGGCGCAGGTAGGGGTTGCGCATGCATGACTCTGGACATCCTGGGCTTAATATCGGGCTGTGCAGGTTATGCATGGGCACGCCCCACCTGTGCCTGCATACATTACTGATGTGCTCCTGCGCATTGGGATTTGTGCTGTGCACTTTTCTCTTTTAAATATCGCACCGGGGTGCATCAGTGGGTTGTGCATGGCGCAACACTGTTGCGCCATGCTCAACCCTTTTGAATATCTGGGCCTCTCTGTACTGTTTTGTGTCAAAACTAATATTTAAAATGTTTTAAATTGTGACAGTTATATAGTACTTGCATAGCTATGTTCTTTTTTTTGGATTGCACATAGCTTCAGCATTAGAGCTTGTTAAATGTTATTACTGCAGTGTCTGAATGGCATGTATTCTGATGTTTTATGGAAGGATGAATATGTATAATATTTAGTCTGATAGAAACTTTCAAATACCTCAAGGGAATCAACAAAGTCCAAGAGGGTAGCATCTTTCAGAAAAAGAGGTGTGCAAGAACAAGGGGGCACAATTTGAAGCTAGAGGGGGGAAGGCTCAGATGTAATGTGAGGAAGTATTTTTTCATGGAGATGGCTGTGAATGCATGGAACAGCCATACTGAGGAGGTTGTGGAGTCAAAACAGTGGTGGAATTCAAGAATGCATGGGACAGACATAAGGCAATTCTAGTGGGTGGAGGTTAGAAGAAACAGGCTGTTGGTTAGCTAGGATCTGCAGCTTATCCATTAGGTAGGGAAATGGGCAGGCTGGGTGGGCCAATTGGTCCTTATCTGCTGTCAAATTCTATGTTTCTATGTTAAGTAAGCATCTACCATTTTTATAAACATGTGAATTGTTACTGTTTATAATTCAGATGTTCTTATGAATAATTGTTCTGAAACACTGTAAATTATCAGATTGCTATTAACACATATTTACCTGAATAATTATACAACTTATTTTGGCATTATATTAATTTATTTGAAAGGTTTGTTATGTGTAGTGAGATGTTAATTGTTTTTTATTTATGGAAAAGCATTGTAAATCACACACTGTGCTCAATCTTAGTTCACGGTATGTTCCTGATTTTGTGTGATCACCTTTATTAAGGGGTCAGGTGAGGTATTTTTCCAGATGCACTTAATGTTAAAATATTATAACATAGTAATGCACTATTGCAGCAATCTTATGATTATGCTGCTTTGGTGTCCATAGCATGTTAATTATTTACCGTATTTAGTTTTTTTCCACCCCCAGGAACATTGACTTGTTTAGTCTCATAGCATTTTTTTAAACTTTTAATATACTTTTGTGATTAATAACACAGTAGTGGTATGAGACTGAGTGAGTTGTGCAATTTGGCCTTCTTTATAATAGAATTGGCATTTATTGAAAAATACATTTAAAAAAACATTTTCTGTGTCTGTTGTGTTTCATTATTACTGTATATGATTGATATAAGGTTCAGGTTTGCAAAGAAGTATAAATGAATATAATGAAATGGTACTACACATAGATGTGTGTAAGAGTTATAGCTTAACATGTAAAACAAGGTTTGCTTACTAGTTACCAGTAATGTATGGTACATTTCTATGGTAAGGAACAATGGTGGTGTAGAGGGTTTATGCTTTCACTGTAAAAAATTATGCTTTTAGAGCTGTGTATGTGTTTACTTTATTACAATGTCTCAAAAAGGAAGGACATTCTTTACAAACCAAACCTCTGTTATTGCAACAGTTAGGGTTGTTTCTACAGTGACAAAAGCGAAGAAATTCAGTGTTAGGGTTTTCAAACCTAACTCCGAAATCCCCACACACACACAGACACACAACACACATACAAACAGGGGACGGTACAAGGCAACACAACCAATCAGAAACAGACACCATAAGGTATCAGAAAGAACATACAGCTCTGTAAACATACCACAAGAGGCATCCATCATCATGTTTCAGCAACTGTATCAGTCCTGCTGCCATCCCAGTGTCTTGGGGTGGGGGTACACCCACATGCTGTGCAAACCTGCAGTGAGGTGTTAAGAAGGCTATGTAGAACATTTTTGATGAAAGTTATTTGATATGGGATGGTTATGAATATTTCTTATTGTTTTGCTGCACCTACTCATAATGTAATGAATTAAAGTTTAGGTCCACGCTCTACTGTATTTGCACAGATACATACATCTGCCTGTCTGAGGAGGTATAGCAGCGCAGGGTATAAAGCAGTCCACAGTGTGACTGTGAGATAGACACAGTATTTGTCTGTATGGATGGAGGGATATAAGTGCAGGATGTGAAGTATCATGCAGTCCTGCTGTTAGGTATGTGCACTCTTCTACTATCTGTATGTAGTCATGTGACAGATCAGTGAATAACCCCACACTCCAAATCTCATCTATGCAGACTGTTGTAGTATTTAGATGGAGGAATACTGTTCTCAACATAACATTTTGACACTGTTCTAGTTTGTCAATGTGTGGCTGGGAGTGAACTGTCTTTTGAACCATGTACTCTCATCTGTACATTCACATAGTATGTCGCAATCCATAGAACATATTATTCATGTCACTGTGGGATCCTGCCCTCCCAGTACTAAATTGACATACTCTAGTACAGTACTACCCATATGTCACATTGTCCATATGTCATAGTGAAAAGACAGGGTCCTATGGACCGTGCACTACCATACTTGTGTTGAAGTAGCACAACACAATCCATCTGTCACACTATCCATATGTTGCACTGTTCTCCTTGTGGTATGTCGATAGAGGAATGGGAATGCAGGGTAGAAACCACCCTGTACTGTCATTGTGACATATAGATTGAGTTGTACTTATAGCGTGATGAAGGGATGGTAGTGCAGTATTTGAACAACCGTGATGTCACACTGTGATATATGGACAGACTGACACATTACCAGTGTTTTATACATTCTGTATGTATATATTGTGGGTATTTTTCCCCTCTGCTCCCCCTCCCTCAGGACGCACCTGAAATTGAGCAGTACTCTGCTCAGTGTGCCTTCCTGGTAAAACTCTTAAATAAATAAATAAGAATCAAGGTAAGTGCTGTACAATGGCTGTCAATTTTGTTTTGAACTTATGTTGATATGTCTGCCATTTGTTTGCATTTTGTACCAAATTTTCAACTTGGGCTTCTTGGGACCCCACCTCATAAACACTGGCACTGTCATTTCAATCCTCAGTCCTGAAAGGTGATTTCACAGTTGCTGTGCAAAATCAGCTTGCGGGAGTGAGTAATGAAATGACAATGCCATTGCTCATGAGACGAGGACAGAGAATGACCATGTTGAAAATTTGGTGACAAAAAAAAACAAAATGCCAGAGTTACACACTGTCATTGAAATTTTGCTTTGCACGAGTGTAACTATGGTAATTTTTAATATATTCACTCTACATATTCCACATAGTCCTATTTTTACACCACCTCATAAACAGTACAGCTGTCATTTTTCACATCCTACTCGAAATGCATTTTCATGCTTGTGGCACGGAATGGCACACTAGCTGTGCAGAATCACCTTTTGTGACAGAGTAATGGCATAAAGTTACAAGTGCTTATTAGGTGGGGTCTCAAAAAGGCCATGTTGAAAATTTGAGGTCAACATTTCAAAAAATGACTCTGTTATGGCCATGCATTGCAATCTTGCTATGCACACTCATAATGTTAGAAATTTCCAATATTTTCACCCCATATTTTCCACATAGTCTTCTTACTACCCCACATCATGTATGCCACACCTGTCATTTTTCTAATCCTGTTCAACATGTGGTTTCAAACCTGTGATGTACAATGGCATTGCGGTTGTGCAGAATTATGTTTTGGCAGGGATTTGAAAATTTTCTGTACTGGGTACATGCTGTGAGTTGATAAGATTATGTTGAACATCTGCGGTGAAAACAATTTCAGATGGCGTAGTAATAAGTATTTACTTCAATTTCGATATGACGGCTCGTAACTTTATGTGTGAAAGTACAGGGGTCTCCAGCCTCTGCATTTCCACAGCTACATATTTCTTTCACTCTGTACTGAGCTGCCGGTAGACCAACCTGGTCTGCTAGCACCCCCGATGGAAATTGACAGCCCTGCCTGCCCCACTGGTACAATGCTCCACCTGGTTGCTACTTTACTCCCCCACTCCTCTACACTCCGCTGTGCCATGATCACTTCAGCACCCACTCAGCTTATTACCCTCCTTAAGATAGCATTCTCGCCTATCATTCTGTCTGTCCCCCCTAAAACTAGTAAGCGATTATTCTATTGCTCAACCAAGGGATGCGGGCTACCCCAGCTCCTTATTCTCTTGCTCCTTCTAGCATCCGGTGATGTCCACCCAAACCCTGGCCCTGCACTTGCCCATACACTAGCTGGTGCTCAACCAGCCATAAATCGTAGGGGCTCCGAGCCGCCAGCGGGCGGGGGGCCACCGCACAGCCGAGAAGGGAACCAGGAGGCCGGGAGAGACAGCCAGAAAGCCGGCCCTGCCCAGAAGCACCCAGAGACTGTGAGGGGCTCCGAGACAGCCAGATGGCGCGCCACCGCACAGCCGAGAAGGGAACCAGAGGCCGAGAGACAGCCAGAAAGGTACGGATAGTCACGATAGCTAATCGAAGGCGCCCACGACGCTTGCCTGCCTCTGATTGCTGCGCTTCCCCATTGACTTTGCTGTACTTTGCACCACCAAAACTGGTCGGGATTACTGCTCTTTTATTGTAAAGTTTAAATTATCTAAAAGGAGCTGTTTTACTGTTTTATTGTGTACTTTGGGAAATGCCTTCTTGCTTGTTTACCCAGTGATTACAGTCTTTTGGGAAGACTTGTGATGGGCTAGAGGCTCAGGCGCCTAACCCTCACCCAACCCACCCAGTCTTTGTTGTGCAAATTTGTATTTTAGCATCTCTTGCAAGCCACTGCTTGCAAGTGCTTTTTCTGACTGCCCTCCCCTCTGTCCCATCCTTTCTAGCCGGCCCTGCCCTCGAGCACCCAGAGACCATAGGGGCTCCGAGCCGCCAGCGGGCGGGTGGCCACCGCACAGCCGAGAAGGGAACCAGGAGGCCGGGAGAGACAGCCAGAAAGGTACGGGATAGCCGCATAACCAATCGGAAGTCGACCGCCGACTCTGCCTGCCGCTGATTGGTGCGCCTTCCCCATTGACTTTTGCTGTACTTTGCACCACCAAAACTGGTCGGGATTACTGCTCTTTTATTGTAAAGTTTAAATTATCTAAAAAGGAGCTGTTTTTACTGTTTTACTGTGTACTTTGGGAAATGCCTTCTTGCTTGTTTACCCAGTGATTACAGTCTTTTGGGAAGACTTGTGTTGGGCTAGACGCTCAGGCGCCTAACCCCCCCACCACCCAGTCTTTGTTGTGCAAATTTGTATTTTAGCACCTCTTGCAAGCCACTGCTTGCAAGTGCTTTCTGACTGCCCTTTCCTCTGTCCCTCCTTTCTAGCCAGCCTGCCCTCGAGCACCCAGAGACCGTAGGGGCTCCGAGCCATGGCGGGTGACCAGCCGCACACGCGCGAGAAGGAACCAGGAGGCCGAGAGACAGCCAGAAAGTGCGGATAGCCGCATAGCCAATCGAAGGCGACCGCACTCTGCCTGCCTCTGATTGGTCGCCTTCCCAATTGACTTTGCTGTACTTTGCACCACCAAAACTGGTAGGATTACTGCTCTTTTATTGTAAAGTTTAAATTATCTAAAAGGAGCTGTTTTACTGTTTTATTGTGTACTTTGAAATAACTTCTTCTTGTTGACCCAGTGATTACAGTCTTTTGGGAAGACTTGTGTTGGGCTAGGCGCTCAGGCGCTAACCCCCCACCCCCAGTCTTTGTTGTGCAAATTTGTATTTTAGCACCTCTTGCAAGCCACTGCTTGCAAGTGCTTCTCTGACTGCCTCTCCTCTGTCCCTCCTTTCCTGGCGGCCCTGCCTCAGGCACCCAAGAGACCTTAGGGGCTCCGAGCCATGGCGGACTGACCACGCATGGCCGAGAACAGAACCAGGAGGCCGGGAGAGACAGCCAGAAAGGTTCGGGATAGCCGCATAGCCAATCGGAAGGCGACCGCCAACTCTGCCTGCCTCTGATTGGTGCGCCTTTCCCATTGACTTTTGCTGTACTTTGCAACACCAAAACTGGTCGGGATTACTTCTCTTTTATTGTAAAGTTTAAATTATCTAAAAAGGAGCTGTTTTTACTGTTTTATTGTGTACTTTGGGAAATGCCTTCTTGCTTGTTTATCCAGTGATTACAGTCTTTTGGGAAGACTTGTGTTGGGATAGGCTCAGGCGCTACCCACCCCACCACAGTCTTTGTTGTGCAAATTTGTGTTTAGCACCTCTTGCAAGCCACTGCTTGCAAGTGCTTTCTGACTGCCCTCCCACTGTCCCTCCTTTCTAGCGGCCCTGCCCTCGAGCACCCAGAGACCGTGAGGGGCTCCGAGCCGCCAGTGACGACCACCGCACAGCCGAAGGGAACCAGGAGGCCTGGAGACAGCCAGAAGAGTGGGATAACCGCATGTGTCGAGGCGACCGCCGACTCTGCCTGCCTCTGATTGAGTGCGCCTTCCCCATTGACATTTGCAGTACTTTGCACCACCAAAACTGGTCGGGATTACTGCTCTTTTATTGTAAAGTTTAAATTATCTAAAAGGGCTGTTTTTACTGTTTTTTGTCTACTTTGGGAAATGCCTTCTTGCTTGTTTGCAGTGATTACAGTCTTTTGGGAAGACTTGTGATGGGCTAGGCGCTCAGGCGCCTAACCCCCACCACCACAGTCTTTGTTGTGCAAATTTGTATTTTAGCACCTCTTGCAAGCCACTGCTTGCAAGTGCTTTTTCTGACTGCCTCTCCTCTGTCCCCTCCTTTCTAGCCGGCCCTGCCCTCGAGCACCCAGAGACCGTAGGGGCTCTGAGCCGCCAGTGGGCGGGTGGCCACTGCACAGCCGAGAAGGGAACCAGGAGGCCGGGAGAGACAGCCAGAAAGGTACGGGATAACCGCATAGCCAATCGGAAGGTGACCGCTGACCCTGCCTGCCTCTGATTGGTGCGCCTTCCCCATTGACTTTTGCTGTACTTTGCACCACCAAAACTGGTCGGGATTACTGCTCTTTTATTGTAAAGTTTAAATTATCTAAAAAGGAGCTGTTTTTACTGTTTTATTGTGTTCTTTGGGAAATGCCTTCTTGCTTGTTTACCCAGTGATTACAGACTTTTGGGAAGACTTGTGTTGGGCTAGATGCTCAGGCGCCTAACCCCCACCCCCACACACCCAGTCTTTGTTGTGCAAATTTGTATTTTAGCACCTCTTGCAAGCCACTGCTTGCAAGTGCTTTTTCTGACTGCCCTCTCCTCTGTCCCCTCCTTTCTAGCCGGCCCTGCCCTCGAGCAACCAGAGACCGTAGGGGCTCCGAGCCGCCAGCTGGCGGGTGGCCACCGCACAGCCGAGAAGGGAACCAGGGGGCCGGGAGAGACAGCCAGAAAGGTACGGGATAGCCGCATAGCCAATCGGAAGGCGACCGCTGACTCTGCCTGCCTCTGATTGGTGTGCCTTCCACATTGACTTTTGCTGTACTTTGCACCACCAAAACTGGTCGGGATTATTGCTCTTTTATTGTAAAGTTTAAATTATCTAAAAAGGAGCTGTTTTTACTGTTTTATTGTGTACTTTGGGAAATGCCTTCTTGCTTGTTTACCCAGTTTTAACAGTCTTTTGGGAAGACTTGTGTTGGGCTAGACACTCAGGCGCCTACCCTCCCCCACCCAGTCTTCGTTGTGCAAATTTGTATTTTAGCACTCTTGCAAGCCACTGCTTGCAAGTGCTTTCTGACTGCCTCTCCTCTTTCCCTCCTTTCTGGCGGCCCTGCCCTCGAGCACCCAGGACCCGTAGGGCTCAGGCCATAACCCAGGCGGGCGGCCTGCCCGGCCGAGAAGGGAACCAGGAGGCCGGGAGAGACAGCCAGAATGGTACGGGATAGCCGCATACCCAATTCCAAGGCAACCGCCGACTCTGCCTGCCTCTGATTGGTGCGCCTTCCCCATTGACTTTTGCTGCGCTATGCACCACCAAAACTGGTCGGGATTACTGCTCTTTTATTGTAAAGTTTAAATTATCTAAAAAGGAGCTGTTTTTACTGTTTTATTGTGTTCTTTGGGAAATGCCTTCTGGCTTGTTTACCCAGTGATTACTGTCTTTTGGGAAGACTTGTGTTGGGCTAGACGCTCAGGCGCCTAACCCTCCCCCACCCACCCAGTCTTTGTTGTGAAAATTTGTATTTTAGCACCTCTTGCAAGCCACTGCTGCAAAGTGCTTTCTGACTGCCCTCTCCTGTCCCCTCCTTTCTAGCCGGCCTGCCCTCGAGGCACCCAGAGACCGTGAAGCTCCAGGCCGCCAGGCACGGCGGCCCACCGCACAGCCGATAAGGGAACCAGGAGGCGGGAGGACAACCAGAAATTGCAGGATAACCCGCATAGCATGTCGGGAGGCGACGCCGACTCTGCCTGCCTCTTGATTGATGCGCCTTCCCATTGACTTTGTGTACTTTGCACCACCAAAACTGGTCAGGATTATTGCTATTTTATTGTAAGTTTAAATTATCTAAAAGGAGCATTTTTACTGTTTATGTGTACTTTGGAAATGCCTTCTTGCTTGTTTACCCAGTGATTACAGTCTTTTGGGAAGACTTGTGTTGGGCTAGAGCGCTCAGATCCTAACCCACCCCCACCCAGTCTTTGTTGTACAAATGTGTATTTAGCACCTCTTGAAAGCCACTGCTTGCAAGTGCTTTTTCTGACTGCCCTCTCCTCTGTCCCCTCCTTTCTAGCCGGCCCTGCCCTTGAGCACCCAGAGACCGTAGGGGCTCCGAGCCGCCAGCGGGCGGGCGGCCACTGCACAGCCGAGAAGGGAACCAGGAGGCCGGGAGAGACAGCCAGAAAGGTTCGGGATAGCCGCATAGCCAATCGGAAGGCGACTGCCGACTCTGCCTGCCTCTGATTGGTGCGCCTTCCCCATTGACTTCTGCTGTACTTTGCACCACCAAAACTGGTCGGGATTACTGCTCTTTTATTGTAAAGTTTAAATTATCTAAAAAGGAGCTGTTTTTACTGTTTTATTGGGTACTTTGGGAAATGCCTTCTTGCTTGTTTACTCAGTGATTACAGTCTTTTGGAAGACTAGTGTTGAGCTAGACACTCAGGCGCCCTAACACCCCCACCACCCTGTCTTTGTTGTGCAAATTTGTAGTTTAGCACCTCTTGCTAGCCACTGCTTACAAGTGCTTTCTGACTGCCCTCTCCTCTGTCCCCTCCTTTCTAGCCGGCCCTACCCTCGAGCACCCAGGAGGCGGTAGAGGCTCCAGGACCATGTGGCGGCGGCCTACACACCGAGAGGGAACCAGGAGGCGGGAGGAGACACCAGAAAAGGTGCGGAATAACCGCATTGCCAATCGGAAGGTGACCGCCGACTCTGCCTGCCTCTGATTGAGTGCGCCTTCCCCATTGACTTTTGCTGTACTTTTGCACCACCAAAATTGGTCGGGAGTACTGCTCTTTTATTGTAAAGTTTAAATTATCTAGAAAAGGAACTGTTTTACTGTTTTATTGTGTACTTTGGGAAATGCGCTGCTTGCTTTACCCAATTATTACAGTCTTTTGGAAAGGACTTTGTGTTGAGCTAGACACTCAGGCCTAACCCCCCACTGAGTCTTTGTTGTGCAAATTTGTATTTTAGCACCTCTTGCAAGCCACTGCTTGCAAGTGCTTTCTCTGACTGCTCCTCTGTCCCCTCCTTTTCACAACGGCCCTGCCCTCGAGCACCCAGAGTCCGTAGGGACTCCGAGGCATCATGCGGGCGGCCACCGCACAGCCGAGGGAACCAGGAGGCGGGAAAAGCAGCCAGAAAGGTGCGGGATAGCCATAGCCAATCGGAAGGCGACGCCGGAAACTCTGCCTGCCTCTGATTAGTGCGCCTTCCCCATTGACTTTTGCTGTGCTATGACCACCAAAACTGGTCGGGATTACTGCTCTTTTATTGTAAAGTTTAAATTATCAAAAGGAGCTGTTTTACTGTTTTATTGTGTTCTTTGGGGAAATGCCTTCTGGCTTGTTTACCCAGTGATTACTGTCTTTTGGGAAGACTTGTGTTGGGCTAGGCAGCTCAGGCGCCTAACCTCCCACCACCAGTCTTTGTTGTGAAAATTTTATTTTAGCACCTCTTGCAAGCAACTGCTTGCAAGTGCTTTCTGACTGCCCTCTCCTCTGTCCTCTCCTTTCTAGCCGGCCCTGCCCTCGAGCACCAGACGTGAAAGCTCCCGAGCAGCCAGCGGGCGAGGCAGCCACCGCAGACGAGAGGGAACCAGGAGGCGGGGCGAAACAGCCAGAAAGGTGGGATAGCCGCGTAGCCAATCGGGCGACCGCCCGACTCTGCCTGCCTCTGATTGATGCGCCTTCCCCATGACTTTGCTGTACTTTGCACCACCAAAACTGGGGTCGGGATTACTGCTCTTTTTATTGTAAAGTTTAAATGATCTAAAAGGAGCTGTTTTACTGTTTCATGTGTACTTTAGGAAATGCCTTCTTGCTTGTTTACCCAGTGATTACAGTCTTTTGGGAGACTTGTGTTGGGCTAAGACGACTCAGGCGCGCTAACCCCCCACCCACCCAGTCTTTGTAGTACAAATTTGTATTTTAGCACCTCTTGAAGCCACTGCTTGCAAGGGCATTTTCTGACTGCCCTCTCCTCTGTCCCCTCCTTTCCTAGACCCTGCCCTGCCATGAGCACCCAGAGAGCCGTGGGGCTCCGAGCCGCCAGGCGGGGCGGCCACCGCACAGCGAGAAGGGAACCAGGAGGCGGAGGACAACAAGAAAGTTCGTGATAACCGCTGTAATCGGAAGGCGACCGCGACTCTGCCTGCCTCGATTGGTGCGCCTTCCTTGACTTCTGCTGTGCTTACCACCAAAACTGGTCGGGATTACTGCTCTTTTATTGTAAAGTTTAAATTATCTAAAAGGGCTGTTTTACTGTTTATTGGGTACTTTTGGGAAATGCCTTCCTTGCTTGTTTGCAGTGATGCACCGTCTTTTGGAAGACTTGTGTTGGGCTGAGACACTCAGGCGCTAACCCCCCACCACCAGTCTTTGTTGTGCAAATTTGTATTTTAGCACCTCTTGCAGCCACTGCTTGCAAGTGCTCTTTCTGACTCCCCTCCTCTGTCCCCTACTCCTAGCCAGCCCTGCCCTCAGAGCACCCAGAGACCGTGGGGCTCGAGCCGCCAGCGGGCGGGCGGCCACCGACAGCCGAGAGGAACCAGGAGGCTGGGAGAGACAGCCAGAAAGGTGCGGGATAGCCGCATAGCCAATCGGAAGGCGACCGCCGACTCTGCCTGCCTCTGATTGGTGCGCCTTCCCCATTGACTTTTGCTCTACTTTGCACCACCAAAACTGGTCGGGATTACTGCTCTTTTATTATAAAGTTTAAATTATCTAAAAAGGAGCTGTTTTTACTGTTTTACTGTGTACTTTGGGAAATGCCTTCTTGCTTGTTTACCCACTGATTACAGTCTTTTCGGAAGATTTGTGTTTGGCTAGACGCTCAGTCGCCCTAACCCCCACCCACCAGTCTTTGTTGTACTGGGCATTTTAGCACCTCTTGCAAGCCACTGCTTGCAAGTGATTTTCTGACTGCCCTCTCCTCTGTCCCCTCCTTTCTAGCCGGCCTGCCACTCAGCACCCAGGAGCCAGTGGGGCTCCGAGCTGCCAGCAGGTGAGCCACCACCACAGCCCGAGGAGGGAACCAGGAGTCCGGGAGAGACAGCCAGAAAGGTACGGGAAAGCCGCATAGCCAATCGGAAGGCGACCGCCGTCTCTGCCTGCCTCTGATTGGTGCGCCTTCAACATTGACTTTTGCTGTACTTTGCACCACCAAAACTGGTCGGGATAACTGCTCTTTTATTGTAAAGTTTAAGTTATCTAAAAAGGAGCTGTTTTTACTGTTTTATTGTGCACTTTGGGAAATGCCTTCTTGCTTGTTTACCCACTGATTACAGTCTTTTGGGAAGACTTGTGTTGGGCTAGAGAATCAGGCGCCTAACCCCCCACCCACCCAGTCTTTGTTGTGCAAATTTGTATTTTAGCACCTCTTGCAAGCCACTGCTTGCAAGTGATTTTCTGACTGCCTCTCCTCTGTCCCTCCTTTCTAGCCGGCCCTGCCCATGAGCACCCAGAAACCGTGGGACTCGAGCCGCCAGCCAGGCCACCACCGCACTGAAGGAACCAGGAGGCCGGGAGAGACAGCCAGAAAGTGCAGGGATAACGCATTGCCAATCGGAAGGCGACCGCGACTCTGCCTGCCTCTGACTGGTGCGCCTTCCCCATTGACTTTTGCTGTACTTTACCACAAAACTGGTCGGGATTACTCTTTTATTGTAAGTTTAAATTATCTAAAAAGAACTGTTTTACTGTTTTATTGTGTACTTTGGGAAATGCCTACCTGCTTGTTTACCCAGTGATTACAGTCTTTAGGAAGACTTGTGTTGGAGCTAGAACAAGGTGCCTAACCCCCCACCCACCCAGTCTTTGTTGTGCAAATTTGTATTTTAGCACCTCCTGCTAGCCACTGCTTCAAAGTGCTTTTTCTGACTGCCCTCTCCTCTGTCCCTCCTTTCTAGCCGGCCCTGCCCTCAAGCACCCAGAGGCGGTAGGGGCTCCAGGCAGCCAGCGGGCGGGCGGCCGCACAACCGAGAAGGGAACCAGGAGGCGGGAGTGACACCACAGGTATGGAATAGCCCGCCTTGCCATTTGGAAGGCGACCATGACTCTGCCTGCCTCGATTGTCGCCTTCCCCATTGACTTTGCTGTACTGCACCACCAAAACTGGTCGGGATTACTGCTCTTTTTGTAAAGTTTAAATTATCTAAAAGAGAGCTGTTTTTACTGTTTTATTGTGTAGCTAGGAATTGCCTTCTTGCTTGTTTACCCAGTGATTACAGTCTTTGGGAAGACTTGTGTTGGGCTAAGCAGCTCAGGCGCCTAACCCCCCACCACCAGTCTTTGTTGTGCAAATTTGTATTTTAGCACCTCTTGCAAGCCACTGCTTTGAAATGCTTTTCTGACTACCCTCTACTCTGTCCCCTTTCTTACTGGCCCTGCCCTCAGGCACCCAGAGACCGTGAGGCTCCCGGCATAGCAGGCCGGCGGGCGCCCTGGCAGCCGAAGGGAACCAGGAGGCCGGGAGAAAGCTAGAAAGGTACAGGATAGCAGCATATCAATCGGAAGGCGATCGCCCGACTCTGCCTCTGATTGGAGCGCCTTCCCCATTGACATTGCTGTACTGCACCACCAAAACTGGTCGGGATTACGCTCTTTTATTGTAAGTTTAAATTATCTAAAAAAGGCTGTTTTACTGTTTATTATTGTACTTTGAAATGCCTTCTTGCTTGTGTACCCAGTGATTACAGTCTTTTGGGAAGACTTGTGTTGGGCTAGATGCCCAGGTGCCTAACCCCCACTCACCCAGTCTTTGTTGTGCAAATTTGTATTTAGCACCTCTTGCAAGCCACTGCTTACAAGTGCTTTCTCTGACTGCCCTCCTCTGTCCCCTCCTTTCTAGCCGGCCCTGCCTCGAGCACCCAGAGACCGTAGGGGCTCAGAGCCACCGGCGGGCGGACACCGCATAGCCGAGAAGGGAACCAGGAGGCCGAGAGACAGCCAGAAAGGTTCGAGAAACCCATAGCCAATCGGAAGGCGACCGCCGACTCTGCCTGCCTCTGATTGAGTGCGCCTTCCCCATTGACTTTGCTGTACTTTGCACCACCAAAACTGGTCGGGATTAATGCTCTTTTTATTGTAAAGTTTAAATTATCTAAAAGGAGCTGTTTTTACTGTTTGTGTGTACTTTGAGAAATGCCTTCTTGCTTGTTTACCAGTGATTACAGTCTTTTGGGAAGACTTGTGTTGGGCTAGATGCCCAGGTGCTCTAACCCCCCGCACAGTCTTTGTTGTTGTGCAAATTTGTATTTTAGCACTCTTGCAAGCCACTGCTTGCAAGTGCTTTTTCTGACTGCCCTCTCCTCTGTCCCCTCCTTTCTAGCCGGCCCTGCCCTCGATCACCCAGAGACCATAGGGGCTCCAAGCCGCCAGAAGGCGGGCGGCCAATGCACAGCCGAGAAGGGAACCAGGAGGCCGGGAGAGATAGCCAGAAAGGTACGGGATAGCCGCATAGCCAATCGGAAGGCGACCGCCGACTCTGCCTGCCTCTGATTAGTGCGCCTTCCCAGCCCGAGCTTTTTGCTGTTCTTTGCACCACCAAACTGGTCGGGATTACTGCCACTGTTATTAAAGTTTAAATTAACTAAAAGGCTGTTTTTACTGTTTTATTGTATGCTGAAATGCCTTCTTGCTTCATTTACCCAGTGATTACAGTCTTTTGGGAAGACTTGTGTTGGGCTAGGCGGCTCATGGCCAAACCCCCACCCACAGTCTTTGTTGTGCAAATTTGTGATTTAGCACCTCTTTGCAAGCCACTGCTTGCAAGTGCTTTCTGTTCCCTCTCCTCATCCCTCCTTTCTAGCCGGCCCTGCCTCGAGCACCCTGGGACCGTGAGGCTCGAGCCCGCCAGCCAGGCGGCGGCCACCGCTGCCCGAGAAGGGAACCGGGAGGCCGGGAGGAACAGCCAGAAAGGTGCAGGATAGCATAGCAATCGAAGGCGACCACCGACTCTGCCTGCCTCTGATTGGTGCGCCTTCCCATTGTCGTTTGCTGTACTTTACGCACCAAAACTGAGTCGGGATTACTGCTCTTTTATTGTAAAGTTTAAATTATCTAAAAGGAGCTGTTTTACTGTTTTATTGTGTACTTTTGGAAATGCCTCTTGCTTGCTTACTCAGTGATTACAGTCTTTTGGGAAGACTTGTGTTGGGCTAGACGCTCAGGCACCTAACCCCCCACCCACCCAGTCTTTGTTGTGCAAATTTGTATTTTAGCACCTCTTGCAAGCCACTGCTTGCAAGTGCTTTTTCTGACTGCCCTCTCCTCTGTCCCCTCCTTTCTAGCCGGCCCTGCCCTCGAGCACCCTGAGACCGTAGGGGCTCCGAGCCGCCAGCGGGCGGGCGGCCACCGCACAGCCGAGAAGGGAACCAGGAGGCTGGGAGAGACAGCCAGAAAGGTACGGGATAGCCGCATAGCCAATCAGAAAATGACCGCCGACTCTGCCTGCCTCTTATTGGTGCGCCTTCCCCATTGACTTTTGCTGTACTTTGCACCACCAAAACTGGTCGGGATTTCTGCCTTTTTATTGTAAAGTTTAAATTATCTAAAAAGGAGCTGTTTTTACTGTTTTATTGTGTACTTTGGGTAATGCCTTCTTGCTTGTTTACCCAGTGATTACAGTCTTTTGGGAAGAGTTGTGTGTTGGCCAGAGCGCTCAGGCGCCTAACCCCCCACCCACCCAGTCTTTGTTGTGCAAATTTGTATTTAGCACCTCTTGCAAGCCACTGCTTGCAAGTGCTTTCTGACTGCCCTCTCCTCTGTCCCCTCCTTTCTAGCCGGCCCTGCCCTCGAGCACCCAGAGACCGTGGGGCTCTGAGCCACCAGCCGGCGGGCGCCACCGCACAGCCGAAGGGAACCAGGAGGCCAGGAGAGACAGCCGAGAAAGTGCAGGATAACCCGCATAGCTAATCGGAAGGTGTCCACGACTTCTGCCTGCCTCTGATTGGTGCGACTTCCCCATTGACTTTTCTGTACTTTGCACCACCAAACTGGTCAGGATTACTGCTCTTTATTGTAAAGTTTAAATTATCTAAAAAGACTGTTTTACTGTTTTATTGTGTACTTTGGGAAATGCCTTCTTGCTTGTTTACCCAGTGATTACAGTCTTTTGGGAAGACTTGTGTTGGGCTAGATGCTGAGGCACCTAACCCCCCCCCACCCACACAGTCTTTGTTGTGCAAATTTGTATTTTAGCACCTCTTGCAAGCCACTGCTTGCAAGTGCTTTTTCTGACTGCCCTCTCCTCTGTCCCCACCTTTCTAGCCGGCCCTGCCCTCGAGCACCCAGAGACCGTAGGGGCTCCTAGCCGCCAGTGCGCGGGCGGCCACCGCACAGCCGAGAAGGGAACCAGGAGGCCGGGAGAGACAGCCAGAAAGGTACGGGATAGCCGCATAGCCAATCGGAAGGCGACCACTGACTCTGCCTGCCTCTGATTGGTGCGCCTTCCCATTGATGTTTGCTGTACTTTGCACCACCAAAACTGGTTGGGATTACTGCTCTTTTATTGTAAAGTTTAAATTATCTAAAAAGGAGCTGTTTTTACTGTTTTATTGTGTACTTTTGGAAATGCCTTCTTGCTTGTTTACCCAGTGATTACAGTCTTTTGGGAAAGACTTGTGTTGGCTAGACGCCAGCGCGCCAACCCCCCACCCACCCAGTCTTTGTTGCAAATTTGTATTTAGCACCTCTTGCAAGCCACTGCTTGCAAGTGCTTTCTGACTGCCCTCTCCTCTGTCTCCTCCTTTCTAGCCAGCCTGCCCTCGAGCACCCAGGGCCGTTGGGGCTCCGAGCCGCCAGCGGGCGCCACCCACAGCCGAGAAGGAACCAGGAGGCCAGGAGAGACAGCCAGAAAGGAACGGGATAGCCGCATAGCCAATCGGAAGGCGACCGCCGACTCTGCCTGCCTCTGATTGGTGCGCTTTCCCCATTGACTTTTGCTGTACTTTGCACCACCAAAACTGGTCGGGATTACTGCTCTTTTATTGTAAAGTTTAAATTATCTAAAAAGGAGCTGTTTTTACTGTTTTATTGTGTACTTTTGGAAATGCCTTCTTGCTTGTTTACCCAGTGATTACAGTCTTTTGGGAAGACTTGTGTTGGGCTAGACGCTCAGGCGCCTAACCCCCCCCCCACCCAGTCTTTGTTGTGCAAATTTGTATTTTAGCACCTCTTGCAAGCCACTGCTTGCAAGTGCTTTTTCTGACTGCCCTCTCCTCTGTCCCCTCCTTTCTAGCCGGCCCTGCCCTCGAGCACCCTGAGACCGTAGGGGCTCCGAGCGCCAGCGGGCGGCCGCACACCGCCGAGAAGGGAACCAGGAGGCTGGGAGAGACAGCCAGAAAGGTGCAGGGATAGCCGCATAGCCAATCAGAAAGCGACCTTGACTCTGCCTGCCTCTTGTTAGTGCGCCTTCCCCATTGACTTTTGCTGCTGCACCACAAACTGGTGGGTTACTGCTTTTTATTGTAAGTTTAAATTATCTAAAAGGAGCTGTTTTACTGTTTGTGTGTACTGGGTAATGCCTTCTTGCTTGTTTACCCAGTGATTACAGTCTTTGGGAAGACTTTGTTGGGCTAGAGCGGCTCAGCCTAACCCCCCACCACCAGTCTTTGTTGTACAAATTTGTATTTTAGCACCTCTTGCAAGCCACTGCTTGCAAGTGCTTTCTGACTGCCCTCTCCTCTGTCCCTCCTTTCTGTGCCGGCCTGCCCTCGAGCACCCAGAGACCGTGGGGCTCTGAGCCACTATGAGCGGGCGGCCACCGCGCCGAGAAGGGAACCAGGAGGCCGGGAGAGACAGCCAGAAAGGTACGGGATAGCCGCATAGCCAATCGGAAGGTGACCACTGACTCTGCCTGCCTCTGATTGGTGCGCCTTCCCATTGATGTTTGCTGTACTTTGCACCACCAAAACTGGTCGGGATTACTGCTCTTTTATTGTAAAGTTTAAATTATCTAAAAGGAGCTGTTTTTACTGTTTTATTGTGTACTTTTGAAATGCCTTCTTGCTTGTTTACCCAGTGATTACAGTCTTTGGGAAGACTTGTGTTGGGCTAGACGACAGGCCTAACCCCCACCCACCAGTCTTTGTTGTCAAATTTGTATTTAGCACCTCTTGCAAGCCACTGCCTCAAGTGCTCTTCTGACTGCCTCTCCTCTCGTCCTCCTTTCTAGCCAGCCCTGCCTCGAGCACCCTGGAGACCGTAGGGGCTCCGAGCCGCCAGCTGGGCGGGCGGCCCGCACAGCCGAGAAAGGAACCAGGAGGCCGGGAGAGACAGCCAGAAGGTATGAGATAACGCATAGCCAATGGGAGGCGACCGCCGACTATGCCTGCCTCTGATTGGTGCGCCTTCCCATTGACTTTGCTGTACTTGCACCACCAAAACTGGTCGGGATTACTGCTCTTTTATTGTAAAGTTTAAATTATCTAAAAAGGAGCTGTTTTACTGTTTTACTGTGTACTTTGGGAAATGCCTTCTTGCTTGTTTACCCAGTGATTACAGTCTTTGGGAAGACTTGTGTTGGGCCTAGACGCTCAGGTGCCTAACTCCCCCACCCACCCAGTCTTGTTGTGCAAATTTGTATTTAGGCACCTCTTGCAAGCCACTGCTTGCAAGTGCTTTTTCTGACTGCCCTCTCCTCTGTCCCCTCCTTTCTATCCGGCCCTGCCCTCGAGCACCCAGAGACCGTACGGGCTCCGATCCGCCAGCGGGCGGGCGGCCACCGCACAGCCGAGAAGGGAACCAGGAGGCCGGGAAAGACAGCCAGAAAGGTTCGGTAAAGCCACAAAATTTTTGCCTGCCACCCCAACCCCCCTCCAGGGTGTTTCTTTTATACACACCTTCCCATGAATCTCTTATCCCGCCATAGCTAATCTCTAGCCAATTCCCAAGCTCATTTCTTCCACATCACCTTAGTTTCTTTAACCTTTCCTACCCTCCACCATGCTACTGTGCCTACTATTGCTGCTTTGCCTCTCACCTTCCTCAGATCCAGAAGAGATAACATTGTGTAACCCATGCCATAGTGTTTAGGGCGACCATTCAACACTGTCCCCTCTACTGTCCCCAGTGGATGCCTAAACTCCACATACATACACTACCGCTTCTGCACAAAAATCCTTTGGAATCCCACAAAGGCTCACACCAGTTCGAACTCCTCAATCCCCTGCTACCTTGCTGGCTACAATTCTCCTATGCCTGTCCATTAAGCTGGTACTCTCATGATAAAATCTATAACCATGCATCAGGATCATCACCCACTATACATTGGATCCCAAGCAAGAAGAAAAAACCATCTGACTACTCATTATTCCTATCGCTTGGTGCCCTCATCAAACTAATCTTCTTTCTACTGATCTGTGTTGGCACTGTTGAAATCAACCCTGGCCATACAGAAAGCTCTATCTCTCCATCCGACCTAGTCTCCATAAATGGCTTGAGTTTTCTTCACATCAACGCCTGCAGCCTCCTAAAAAAGTTCTCATTAATACAGGCCTGGGTTGCACACACCTTACCTGACTTTCTGGTTATATCTGAAACATGGCTCAAATCTGCAACAAAAGACAGTGAAATAAACCTTCCCAACTATCAGCTCTTCAGATCTGACTGTCTATCCAGGGGCGGTGGGGTAGCCATCTATGTCAAAGCAAACATCTCTGCATCTTGCCTCAATACTACATCACAACCAAAGGAATTTGAATGCTTGTCAATTAAAATAACTCTTCCCAACATATCATCCTTTCAACTGATTGGCTGCTACAGGCCCCCCTCTGCAGGCCTCAAACTCCTATCCCACCTAGGATCTATACTTAATCTAGGCCCTGAAGACACCATCATCTTAGGAGACCTGAACTTAAATTGGCTAACTAATGCATCTGCACCCCTAGTAACCATCTGTGACACTTATGGATTCACTCAATTAATCAAAGAACCAACAAGGATTAACCAAAGAATAATCTCAACAGCACACTCTTGGACATTATGTTTGGTAAATAAGCCTCATCTCTGTTCCCCATGCTGGAGTACTATTCAGTGACATAAGTGACCACTGTCCCATAGCTGCCATTAGATCAACAATCAAACCACCCAATCCTGCAAAATTCCTCCCAGAAGGTCAAAAGAACTTTAATATTTCAGGATATCTCCATGATCTGTGCCACCACCACGTTGGCAAGAATTCTATCTCACAGCTTCAATAGAGACAGCTCTTCAAATCTTAAATGATATAATCATAAGTGCCTCAATATACATGCACCCCTCACCAGTGTCAGAACCAAACTCAAATCCTGTCGCTGGTTCTGCTGACCTTAAATCGCACTGCTTGCCAGAGACAAACTCTGGAAAGGGCAAGAAAGACAAAGGATCCAAATGACTGGCTTCAATTCAGAAAAGCCAGAAACTCCTGCACAAAACAAGTAAGAAATGCCAAGGCTGCCTCTACACAGCTGAATTGGATGCCTCCTATCACAACCCTTGCAGGTTCTGGGGTACCATAAAGGGATCCTAGGTCAAACTTCTACCCTGTCTTACCACCCAAAGTACACTAAATAGTTTGAAATCACTGACAAGCAAGATATCTTGAATGCCTTTATCGATCATTTCACTACAGCTGGCCTGGCTTTGACTCCTCACCTGCAAACCTATTAAGATCATCACTAAACATACAATCTACTGAGGGACAAAGGTTGCTTCCACATTCTCATTCAAATCAATACTCTTAAAAAGTAGAAGACCTTCTACTCAGCTAGATACAACTAAAGTGCAGGTGCAGACTCCTGGATCCCTACTTTCTAAAAGTAGCACTGCATGCCTTAACGCCCCCTCACCCACCTCTTCAATCTGTCACTTGCCACTGGTTCTATCCCTCAATATGGAAGACAGCTCAAGTGTTTCCATTACTTAAGGCAGGTGATCCCATGGACCTCAACAATTATAGGCCCATTTCCATCTTACCAGTACTATCCAAGATGCTTGAGAAGCTGGTAAACTCTCAGTTAAGTGCCTACCTTGATACCAACAATCTCCTTAACCCAGCTCAATCTGGGTTTGAGATCTCTGCACACCATCTCTGCATTAGCAAAAGTTACAAATGATTGGCAGACTGACTTAGACAAAAGAATAACACCTGTGCTGTGTTTCTGGATCTAACAAAGCCTTTGACACTGTGGATCATGAACTACTAATCTCCTCTCTGAACTCCATAGGCCTTGACCTCTCTCTCTTAAATGGTTCAGATGCTATCTCTCGGAAGATCACAAAAAATGAAGGTGATCTATCTACCTCTAAACCACTCCTAAGAGGTGTACCATAAGGCTCCATCCTGGGCCCCATCCTTTTGCCATTTACATCAACAATATTGACTCCAATCTCTCACAATCTAATATTCACCTTTTGCAGATGACACTGTACTATATGTCAGCAATCCCTCACCATCAAAAGCCTGTGAGCTTCTACAGTCTGAATTCTCCTCCTTCAGCACAACTTATTAGAAAAGAAATTACTACTAAATGCCAAGAAACAAAGCTATGTTCTTTGCCACCAAGAACTGCTCTTCCACTGTCCCATCATTCACCCTCCCACAACTCTCTACCATCCTTGGTGAAAATCTGGAATATGTTGACAAATTCAAATATCTTGGTGTATGGATTGACAATAAACTTGACTACACTACCCACATTGAGGAGCTACTGAAAAAGCTAAGACAAAGATTTGGCCTATTCTATAGGATCAAACACTACCTGACCAGAGATTCCAAACAAAGATTAATCCTAGCATCATTCCTGTCCCTCATTGATTATGCTGACTTCCTCTATGGCCACTGCTCCCTCTCCCATTTAAATAAATTAGACACCTTGTATCATAGAGCTATTAGATTCAGTACAGACCTTCCCTCCAGCACCCATCATTGCTCTCTCTACAATGCAGTCAGTTGGACATCCCTGCAACAAAGAAGAAAGAAAAATGCTGCTATCTGGATCTACAAAGCTCTGACAAACAAACTCCCTTCCTACATCTCAGACTGTTTCAACCGGATCACATCAGGCCTTACACCTGAGGTTCAATAAACTGATCATGCTGAAGATTCCTATCACCTGCACCCAGTATGGAAGAGCTGCAATCAGCTATTCCTAGCACTTATCTGAATTCTCTTCAAAGACATTGAAACTGGATACCCTCATTCCTTTAGCATCCTTTAAAAGCTGTACACCAGTCTATTCCCAGAATCATGCAACTGCTTCCACAAGGCCTAGTCCTCCCACCTCTCCTCCCACACCCCTCTCCTCCACCCCCTTTTTAAGCTCCCCCTATTTCTCTATCGTCCTTCTAGCTCGTTCTCCATCAAACTTCATACATATATGCCCACCCAAGTCCCACTATCAAGCTTTGTCCCTACTTACTGTTTGTTTCTCGACTTTAATAGGATTTAGGTTTATTGTTATTTTGCCTTGTATATATGTAAATATTTGTATATCTGTCTCATTCATTAATGATTGTATTTGTGTTTATTCAGTACCATGGTTTTGTGTAAAATTTGTAACCTTTTATTGTTATGACCACTCAGGTCCATCTTGTAAATGAGCTATGCTCAATGATGTTCACCTGAATAAATAAAGATTTTGATTGATTGATTGATTGAAATCCTCTTTCACTACCAAATGGCCTTAAATTCATCCACCTAAACGTAAGAAGTCTTGTTCCCAAAATCTCCCTATTGCAACCCTTGGTATATGCCTACGTCCCTGACATCATTGTGATCACTGAAACCTGGCTGTCCAAAACCATTCCTGACCATGCTATCACTATCCCTGTCTTTACTATATCTAGACAGGACAGGACCGGGCGAGGTGGTGGTGGTGTGGCTATCTATACCTCCTCTACCCTCCAGATGACTTCCTCCTTCACAACTTCTGTTCAGTCATCCCATGAGGCTCTCCTTTTAAAAATCTCCATCTTCATAACTGTAGTTTACTGTCACCCTGGTCAGCCACATTCCAACCTCACTGACTTGGTCTCAAAGCTTGCCTCGCTTGCAAGCAGTGGTGAACTATTCATCCTGGGTGACCTAAATCTAAACTGGCTGGCCCCATCACTGGCTAATATCTGCTCCACTATTGAAGCCTTAAACCTCCATCAGCTGATTCTGGAAACCACTCAACTAAACCTTAAAACTCTAAACCACTCCCTGCTGGACCTGGTCCTCACCTCCCATCTCCAATGAGTAGTGACTTCAGGGCTACTACCAGACTCTATCAGCGACCACCACATGACCTTTGTAGTCCAGAAAATACATAGGCCTAAACTCCCAGCTAAAATTATTCTCACTAGACCCTTCACATCACTTGACTTACAATCCTTGCTCCACGACCTTGCTCTAGCTGACTGGTCCCCCCTTTTCACAGCAGCTTCAGCTAACAAGGCCCTTGCCTACTTCTCTTCTAAGTTTCTTCAGATTTGGAACTTCTGTGCCCTGCCCCATAAAACCAGGGTCCGTGGCGAGCATCTGCCCTGGGTCACTCCTGAGCTTCTGTCCTGCCAATGTGCTCACGACCTTGCGTGATGCAAAGCCAAAGTCTCCAACTGACCTGGTGATCGTGAACTTCAGAATGGCTGCACTAAAGCAATCCACCTTGCCAAAGCAGAGCATTTCAAATCAAATTTCCAAACTAATACAAACAACCCTTCAAAGTTCTGGAAGGTTGTTCACTCCCTCTTCTCATCATCCTCTACCCCTCCACCTCCCATCCTCAGGCACAATCACTCTGTACTCTCTGAACCTATCACCATTGCTGAATGTTTCAACTCCCACTTTGCCACCTGCACCTCTTCTCTGCTAAGCACCCTCCCAAGAATATACCCTGCCTCATTGGCCCCCCTTTATGCCTCATTCACTGACTCACCCTCCATTGCTCTACCTCCCACCCCCATGTCACCCCCACATCCTGACCCCTCCCCCCTCTGCTCCTCTGCCCCATCCCCCTCCTTCAAACCTTTTACACTTCTCTTCCTGTTCTCCTTCTCTCCTGTCTCTCCTGACACTAACCTTTAAGCTCTCCTGGCACTCAACCCTACCAAAGGCTCCTCACCTGATGGCCTTGACCCTAGGCTCCTCTACCTCTTTGCTCCTGCCATAACCTTCCCACTCTCCCTGTTACTAAACCTCTCCTTTGAGACTGCAACTGCGCCCTCTGTCTGGAAACATGCTGTTGTCCTCCCCCTCCCGAAGTGGGTGATCTCTCCTCTCCTGGGAACTATCTTCCTATCTCTCTTCTGCCAATCTTAGCTAAATTACAAGAACACATAGCCCTCAACCAACTCTCCTTGTTTCTCTTTGACTCTGCTTTTTTCACCCTCTTCCAATCTGACTTCAGGACATCCCACTGTACCACCACCTCTCTCCTAAGGTTAACTGACACCATCTCCTCAGGCTTTGACAAAGGGCACATTACCTTAGCTATCTTTGTAGACCTGACTAAAGCCTTTGACACTGTCTCTCACCCCTCCTTCTTCACAGCCTTTCAGCTGCTGGACTGTCCCCTTCTGCTACAGGATGGTTCAGTGCCTACCTGTCCGTCAGGTCACAATCAGTAAGAATAGCTGATGCTATCTCTACCCCCCTGCCTATAACCACTGGAGTCCCCCAAGGTTCAGTGCTAGGCCCCATTCTGTTCTCCATCTTTTTAAATGACCTCCCCCTGGTTTACACTGCATCCAGCATCCACATGTATGTGGATTATACAGTATTGTTTACATCTGGCAATACTGTTGCTGATGTCACTACCAGGCTTCAGTCTAACTTCACTAAAGTTCAACTCTGGTTTAGTTCTCATCAACTCTTTCTAAATGCCAAGAAGACAGTCTCCATATCCTTTGGCACAAGGCAGAGACTAGCTAGGCTAAGTCACCTCCCCACCTTTCACATGCTTGATGGGACTGCTCTTGAGGATTCCTCCTCTTTCAGGTATCTCAGCATCTGGATGGACAGACACCTTGACTTCTCTATACACATTGATGCCATTCTGAAAAAACTAAGGCCTAAGCTCGGGGCCCTTTACAGAAAACGCAGCTGCATCCTGCTTGCTGCCAGGCGTGAGCTGGTACAGAAGATGATCATGACCATTTTCAACTACTGCAACATAGTCTATGATGCTGACCCACAGTCCTACCTATCCAGACTGGACTCTCTCTTCAATTCCTTCTGTCATTTTGCTCTTGATGCCCCTCCCCGTACCCATCATTGTGACCTCTACTGCTCTCTCAAACTCCTTCCCCTTCACTCCCGGCATGCGGTACTTGGTGCTTAGTTCATCTCTAAATTCTGGCTTGGATCTTTCCCCTCATGTATCTCCTCCTCTCTTGGCACTCCTACCCATTCCCTCTATTCCCAGAGATCCCAGGCTGACACTCGTATCCTCTCAGTCCCCTGCAGAACTACATCTTATGGCCAAAAGCCTTCTCTTACCACTTGCCTAAAATGTGGAATGCACTCCCTCCACAAATCTGCCACTCATCCTTCCTTTATTTGCTTACCTCTGCTCTGCACAATTACCTTACACCTACCTGCACCTGCTTCTGACCCCCTCCTTGCATCCTATTGCCCTGTCTCTCTCTTACTTTTTTCTCTCCCTCTCGCTCTCCTCTTTCTCATCCCTGCACCCCACCTGCACTTATATGACCCGTTATAAACTAGATCTTAAAAAAGGTGACTGGATTCTATGTGTTCACCCTGCTGTAGCTGCATCACTAGTGAACTGCCTGTAATGTATGCATTGTCAACCTTGCATCCTATGCTTGGTCCCTGTACTGATTCTATATGTATGCTGCTCCTATGAACTGCCAGTACAGTAACTGTTGCATCAGCCTATTATTGTACTCAATTGCCATGAACCTGTTTTGTAACTGTATGTATGTATTCATCATCTGTTATGTATGTATCTAAACTCTTACTCTGTGCATCTCTCTCCCCATTCCCCCAGAACGTATTGTGAGATGAACATTAAGTTGCCAAGTGTGTCTTTCTTGGTGAAACAATTCAATAAATAAAATTAAAAAAATATATATACACATCTATGGTGGGATGGGAGAGTAGGGTCAGAAGGACCCCCTTGCTTCCAGTGTAAAATAATGATACTATTATACAATCTCAATAAGTAAGGAAATTCACTGCAATAAACTTTGTTAATGCATCAGTTAGGGTGCTTATTAAAGCAACAAAAGCAGGGAAATGGAGTGTTAGGGTTTCCAACACTAACACCCCAGCCCCACCCTGAAGACATTGACAGGCATTGGGGGTGAGTCTTGGGGTCATTGGCCATAATGCTCGTGCCATTCTAGCACAACCCCACCCTGCAGACACTGACAGGTGTTGGAGTGTGCCTTAGGGTTGTTGGCCCTAAAGCTCACCCCATTCTTCTATAATGTACTCATGTCAGCTTATTTCCTAATGGAATGGTATAATCATTAGGGCCGATTACCCCAAGGCACACCCCAATGCCTGTCAGAGTCTTCAGGGTGAGGATGGGGTGTTATATATATAGTTAGGGTTGAGCAGGCACTTTAATATTAAACCTCACATTTTGCACTCTAATAACTTTGCAACTGTTCGATGGGTTTGTGCAAAATGTTGCATTCTCAGTCTCCTGGAGTAGATCCCTTGACATGCCAAGTTTCGTTCCAGTCGAATGTGTGGATTTTGAGATTCAGATAGTGAAAAAAATTTAAAATTCATCACTTTTTGCAGTTTTTTCCTCATCACCCTGTTCACAGAAAGTGCTGAATATTGGTCTGAAATTGTTAATGTAGAATGAGCCTGGGTCAGAGAACATCCCAGAATTTATTTAGTGAAAACATATTAATCCATTCCAAAGTTATAGCATTTTTAAGGTCACATTATATTCAAAGAGATTTTCATTTTCCAGGATAGATGCTTGGAATGAAAAAAGGATGTTGCTCTGACTAACAAGGATCCTTTTTCTAGAGGGGCCAATCCTTGTTTGCCAGAAAAAAAAATCCTTTTTCATGAGCCACCATCTTGTTTTTTATTTTTGTCAGGAAACAATTGTCCTAACTGCGCCCAGGAATGCCCACATTTTCAATATAGCCTTGTTTTTACACCACCTCACATATGCCACAGCTGTCATTTTTCAAAACCTATCCAAAATGTGTTTTTGCACCTGTGGTGTAGATTGGCATTGTGCTTGAATGGAGTTACATTTTGGCAGGGATTGAAAAATGTTCTGCCCCAGGTACATGAGCTGGGTAATAACATGGCTGTGGTGACAATTTGGTGACTGTTATCCTATAACTGTACACACAGGGGCTGGGGCCCTGTGCTTCCACAGCTAGATACGTATAAGCATCTATGGAGGGGACGGGAATGCAGGGCCCTCTTGGCCCTGCACTCCCACAGGCAAATAAGGTTACGATTATACTATCTCAAAAAGTAAGGAAATAAATTTAAAAAAAATCTTTGTTAATGCATCAGTTAGGGTTCTAGGGTTGCCAGCCCTAACACCCCATTCTCCACTCTGCACAGACCCACAAGGATGGAGGATGTCTTGGGGCCATCAGCCCTAATGCTCACTCCATTATCCTGTGCTGTAGGTTTGTCACCTAATTTTGTAATGGAATGGGATGAGCATTAGGGTTGATGGCCCCAAGACAGCCCCCCCATTGTGAGTCTGTAAAGGACCCAATGGGGCCAATAGTTGTGGAGCAACCCAATGGCAGACTCCCAGTGCCTGTTGGTGTGTGGAGGGTGGGAGCTGGGTGTAGGGTGGTAGGGGTGGGAGCCCTGGGGGTGGGCTGTTAGGGTTGAAAACACTAATGCCTCATTTCCCTGCTTTTGTCATGGTGGTATCCACCCTAACTGATGCATTAACAAAGTTTTTGGCAAAGAATTTCCCTTCTTTTTCAGATAGTATAATTGTATTCTCATTTTACTATGGGAGCACAGGTCTCATCCCTCCATTGAGATAGTACAGCACTGTCCATAAGTCATGGTGGGAGTGCAGGGTCCTTTGGACCCTGCAATCCCATCCCACAGTCCAGATAATACAACAGTGTCCATATGTCACAGTGGGAGCACAGGGTCCTTTGCACCCTGTGTCCCCATCCCTCCATCCAGATAGTACGGCAGTGTGAAAAATGGGAAACACTGGCAAAGTTACAAGCGTGTGTAGAAACTATGCAATGCACACTTGTAATGTGCTCATTTTTGGGAATTTTTTCACCAAATTCTCAACATTGGCATTACGGGACCTCCCCTCATGGACAGTGCATTAATACATCCCAAAAGTTGATTTTTCACAGTGACCATGCCATTCGATGCCACAGGTGTGAAATCACATTCTGGACGGTATATGAAAAATGACAACTGTACTGCATATAAGAAGGTGTTAAAAAATGGCAATGTTGAAAATCTGGAGTGAAAATATTAAAAACTGGTGAAGTTACAAACGTACATAGAAACTGCACAATGCATGCTCGTAACACAGTCATTTTTGGAAATTGTTTCACCAAATTTGCAACATAGAGTTTTTGGGACCCCACCTCATGAACAGTGGCACTGTCGTTTCATGGATCGGTCCCGAAAAGTGACTCCGCGCAGTGATATTTTCTTCAGGTGGGGCTGCAAGAACTTCATGTTGAAAATTTGGTGCAAATATTCCTACAATTGACCGAGACATCAATATAAGTTACCACCCCCCCCATGATTCCCATGATATGGCTTACCTTGATTCCTCAGATCACAGTTTGGCTTTGAAGAGTGCAGACATGTCCTGGTCCAGAGAAGATCATGGCTCCTGATCTTCAGAGGGTAAGTATGGGTGAGGGGGTGGGAGGTGGGTATGCAGAGGGAGGGAGGGTGGGGATGGTGGAGGGGTACTTGGAAGAGGATGATGGGCCATTTTCTTCATTACAGGTCAAAAAATAAATAAAAGACTTCAAGGGATGGTTTTCTCCATTCACAGGAAGAAAAAAACAATTTGGGCACACTGAGGTGGGCTCCCAGTGTGCTACTTCAGTTGGGGGGCATACATGATGCCAACAGGGAGATTAGGCACTCCCTTTGGCAATGAAAGGTGCTGGGGAGAGAAACATAGAAACATAGAGTTTGATGGCAGATAAGGACCTCTTGGCCCACCTAGTCTACCCAGTTGCCTTGCTTTTGGATAAGCTGCAGATCCTAATTAACCAACAGCCTACTTCTTCCAACTCCCCACCAGAATTGCCTTATGTGAGACATCCGACACTGGGAGTGGGCATCCAGATATTGCAAATCAAAAATAAATTTACCTGGGCACAATGGGAGTGGGCTTCCCAATGTTGGAAATCAAAAATTAATTTATTGGGGCACTGGGGTGGACTCCCAGTGTGCCAGAATAGTGGGGTTGGAGATACAGAACTATAGTAATGTCCGCACAATGCCAACATGGGGATTGGGCACCCCATGTCAGAAAGCATTATGCAGCATGTTACAGTACTTTGATGCAGAATCCTGCATAGAAATTATTAAAAATTTCGATGCAAGATTCTACATTGATGAAAGACCTTGGGAGACGGTTTTCTTCTTTTCACAGGTTGATGCTGACAGGGGGATTGGGCACCCCCATTGGCAATGAAAGATGGTGGTGGGGGACAGACATCTGACACTGGAGATGGGCATCCTGGTGTCAGAAATCAAAAATGAATTTATCTGGGCACACTTGGTTGGGCTCCCAGTGTGCTTGAATAGTGGGGATGGGGATACAGAACTATAATAATGTGCGCACAGTGTCAACTTGGATCTTTGGGTCTAGCTTAAAACACACAAAAAATCATAATACTCCTAAAGGGGTTCTCTTTAGCTGTTTTCTGATTTTTTTGTGTTTAAAATGTTTGGTACTTCAACATCCTCTCTAAGTGGCAAAATAAGATGGCAGCCACAACACAGCTCAATCGATTGCAGGACTGTGAACTGTGTGAAAAATACCAGCATTCTTTGCAAAAAGAAACTGGTATTTTTTGCACAGTAGCCTTATTGTTTGAACATAACCTGGTATTATTGCACCATACTCACATTGTGCGAATGATAGTATCTTTCGTGCCTGATATATACATTTTCCCATAGGAAATATTGGGAAAAATTAAAATGTCGTAACTTTTAAATGGATTAATATTTTTTTTCACCAACCATTCAAAAGGCACATCTGTGACCCAAGAGCTTTCTACCCTGAAAATTTCAGCCCACAACATAGTCATTTCTGAGATCCAGGATGACAAAGAAATGTAAAAAAATCCAGATTTTTCAGGGTTTTTTCCTAACACTTTATATCTCAGAAGCCACTCAACAGATTCCCATCAAATTTGGCACATTAAGAGTCCTATGTCTACAGATTATGCATGCCACATTTCATGTAAATCTGTTTAACTGCCCAAAGTCATTAACCCTCAAAGTTTGAACTTTAACATAGAAATGCGCTTCCACCCTAACTATGCTGCTGTGGCCGCGCCAGTATAATATATATATATATATATATATAACCCCCACCCTTGCCTTTTTGCCAAAATGACAGGTGGCATGCTGTTGGCGCTGGTAGCAATACCTGGTGGGGATCTGGGTTTGGGGAGGATGAGGTTACCTGGCACAAGGGGACCTAGGTTTGGCTACTCTGCACAGGGGCACTCAAGTAAATCCGAACACAGGAAGCAATAACTGTAATGTCCAGAACCAGGAATGGGATTTTTCAGTGTGGCTTTTATTCACAACTAGCTGAACACAACAAAGCATAGATGGACCCCCATGGGGCTACGTTTACTGATAATGCAGATTAGAGACTACAAGGCGGTCCACTTGAGGAATGAACCAATTCTACTGTTTTCAGGCTCTGGACCCACCAGGCACACAGCCCGGACTTGCATACGCTTTGGATACACAGCCCGACTGACCCAGCTCCCCTGCCGGCCACTTGACTGGCGGTTCATTGGAAGAATGAACCCATTTTACTTGTTGTGGCTCCCCACACCACTTAGAGTCTGCAACCCCTAGAGAGATTTCCTTCTTACTTCTTCTGACTCCCATCTCACAAAGAGAATTCTTTACCCATGTTGTGGCTCCCCACACCACTTAGAGTCTGCGACTCCTAGAGAGATTTTCCCATTTGCGACCCACGTCTGGGTACTTCCCTCATCACTGGCCAAGCGCATGAGGTAAGTAGCAATCACAGCAGAAATCCATAGAGGTGGACCTGGTTACTAAAGATGGGGGGTGTTCCCACCTCCAGCTCCCACAGCCCATACCCGGCCATTTCTCTGGACAAACTGAAACTTCGAAATGTAGATTAAATGGTGGATGAACTGTCGCACCCCCTCTACAATATTACTTGAATCCACACAGCACTTTAGCTTTTGACACTACTCCATTTGTTTGTCCTACTACTACAGGCCTCCCAAATAGTAGTCCAAATCCCAGATTTCTTCACATTTCTCAGGTTGAAGAAACACATTTTTTGCCCTCCCATATTAGAGCAACACTCATCTATTCGTTGCAGGTGCCCCACAGGCGAAGTACAACTTTTTCCACTTTTCAAGCACAAACCGAAACTGTAAAAGGCAGCTTTCTTTCTTTAGCAGAAATTAGGGGATTGCCCCTGGAATCTTCATGGGGATAATTTACTTTCTCTTTGGCCCCCCGGAGGGAGGGGGGCACTGAGACCTGGACAGCGGTCTCCACCACTTGAACACTGGACACTCACTCCTTCTTCTCAAAAGGTAAACAAAAGACTCCCTTCCTGCTTGCAGGCAAGCAGGAGACTTCCTTCTTGCTTCAAAACAAACAGGAGACTGACTTTGAAAACTCCCAATGTCCTATCTCACTCCCTCTGCTGCAGATTCCAATGTAGCTTATGCAGCTGCGACAGTTCTATTGGTGATGTCATCTCTCAGTCTCAGCTGAGACTGAGAACAGAGTGAGACAGTGTGAAACCCATTTAACTGGAGTTTCACAAGCTGCCTTCCCTGCCTACCACTAGGTCTTACTGGGATTCTAGTAACCCCGGGTAACAAGGGGTTACACTTGCCCTTGATCAGGAAAATGACTGTCCCCAGTCATTATGCACCCAGCCTTAGGCCATCCCACCCTATGTGCTACCTGCGGAGGGGGGTGATCAGGCCCCCTCCTACCATGTGTAAGCACAGGCAGGCAACACTAAGGGCCTAGAGGCCTGTAGCTGACATATCAGCCTCTACACTATCCACTTACTATGGACACCCAGTGGCTCTGGTAGAACCATCCAGAGCATAGCCCTGATGGATCAGCACTGCGGTCCCTACTGCAGGTCAGGGCCACAGCCTGTCCATCCCCCCTAACCCTCTAGGGGAAAACCTATCTGCCTCTAACATAATATCCCAAAACAAAAACAAAACCCGGGGACCTCCCCTACCTTGGGCAACCTGCAACCACACCATTAAAATACCAATTACTGCCTCCTCCCTACCCCCACGACCACATCTGTGGAAGGAAAGGGTTAATATAGTAACCACCATAACAATAACACCACAGTACTTTAAATTCTACACAATAAAGCACTGACGAGGAACTCCGATGAGCCCCTCCTCCTCTTCTTGTCTTCTCTTCTGTCTTCCCAGGAACACCTGCAAGAAGAAGAAAGACAAAACACACCCTCCTAATCTGCATACACAGTCTATCTAAAACCCCTACCATACAAACACTGAACATTCCCAAAAAGATTTTTTAGAAAAAGGTAGAAAAACACTATTTACAATAGAATGCAATAATGACATTATTTACAATACACATTTTGGGGGATGGAGTGCCCTAAAGGTCCCAACTAGTGACCACAAGGCCCGAAGGCTAGTCCAATAAAGAGTCTCTCCTGGGCCAGAGCCCAGTGAAGCACAGTTCTAACAGGCCAAAGTCCCGAAGGGGAGAGTCTTTGTGGACAGTTCACACATTTTTGAAGTCTGTAGTGTAGGGTGTGTACTGCAATGTCATAAAGATAGAAAAGTTTCGGATTTACCAGCCATTTGTAGTACAAGACTCTACACGAACCTGCACCCTGCTGAAGACTCTCCCTGGCAGCATTTCTTCTGATACAGCTGGGCGGACATCTTCCGGGAACCACAGGAGGGCACATCTGGAAACAGCTGGGGTGATGTCATCTATGGAGATGGAACCTTAGAACAGGAACAAAAAGAAAAACAGCTGGTCCGACGTCATCCGATTACCAGGCGATGAACAGGAAACAGCTGGGCTGGTGTCCTCTCTGGATCTGAAGTTATCTGGTGGGCCAGTATATGGTTGCTCGACAGGACAGTACACTGTAGACTGATGAATGTGGAGTACCTGAGTCCTGGTTATTCATATTGGCGGATCAATAAGGGCACTTCACAGTCTGGTGTGGCAGTATTGACTACCACTGCTCGGCTCTCCATTTTGGAGGCAAGGGCTTAATTGCTGGGAGGTCCTTGCACTGAGGCCAATAGTACCGGGGGTCAGGGGCTTGAATTATTACCCCGTCTGGGTGCACATAATTCACACAGTGGGAGATTTCATGTCCCTCTCCATCCACTATTCTCACTCTGTCCATAAACACTGTTCTGCCTCTCTTCCGCTGGGTATACTTTTTGTGGAACAGTCTATTCTTTACATGCTGGTTGGCTCCAGGATGCACACTTTTCATTGCTTCATCCCAGATCCAGGATTTCCTGCAGTTCTCAATCTCCACCCAGACTTTCCGAGGAAAGGTAGGAAAGGTCATACCATAGATCTCATTTGCCTTTCTACGAACCAGTCTTTCCTTTTTACTTACTTTGGTCAACCTGAGACTGCTGGCCTGGCTTGGGGGTGGCCAGTCCTGGTTCTGCCAGCTTCACATTCTCAAAGAAATTAGAAACAGATCCCTGACTTCTTCCTCCTGTAAAGCCAGGGCAGTGGCACCACCACCTTCTTCAACACATTCCTCCGAGGCAAGATCTTGAGGTTGTGTACCCGTTCCTTTCTCACAAAGCCACATAGGTTCCCCCTCATCTTCCTCTTCACTGAAGATCTGATCCCAGGAGTGAGCAGTCGTTCTCACCCCTGAGACTATCCATTCATCACTAGGCACGGAGGTCGACACCTCCCATTCAAAGGCCTCCTGCATCTCATCTTCACCTAAGAGACTTGGGCTAGGCCCCGCCCACCCAGGGGTCTATTGATGCTTTATTCGAACTTTCTTTCTGAGATCCAGCATCCAAAACTTCAACTTCTGATTCAGCCTCTAACTCTGCACCCTCTAGCTTTGTGCCACACTCCCCCGAGGGACCTTCTTCCACAGGCTCCTCCTGGTGCTGTGTGCTGCCAACTGCAGATTCCTGAATTTTTGTCCATGTGGGGGCAAAATGAATTGGAGGCGCTTTAAACAAACCATATTTTTGTAGGCATCCAGCACAGTGAGGAATCATGAAGACGTCCCTTCCAGCACTCAATCATATTTGGCATACACTCACTGGATAATTAGGAATTGCCACATCAGGAAGCAGTTGCCCTCCATAGCACCACTTTTCAATATCTCTCAGTCTATTTACTGCTGCTGTTACTGCAACCTGGGCATGATCAGGATAACGAGCTGGTCCTGAGGCCATAACTGCAGAAAAACAAACAAAAGTTCACTGTAACTGAAAGTCCCACTTCACTGAACACACTCTGTAGCTTTAAAAATGGCTCCTCTGCTGCTGTGTTTACTTTACTACTCCACCCTGTAATGGCGGCGGCAGCACTCCTGTGCATCAACATTTAAAATCTGGGTCAAGCCACTGTGCACCCGATTTACACCAGCTACTGATAACTTTTACTCAAACTGCACAAGTTGCTCTGATCTGGCTTTACACACATTTACAGGATTTTCCTTGGACTTTTTACAAGCCGGTAACATTTATTTATTCACAGTCCCTTAAAAGCTTCAGGTTTCAGCACAGGATTGCCTGCTTCTACTAGTGTTGCATTTTTTTACAACCCACAGTCTCTCTCTGGCTGCAAACTTTAAACTGAGGCTAATTTCACTTCCATGCACACATTCAACGGCTTTACAGACTTGCACTTGCTGGCAGGACTCCACACAGTCATTACTTGGAAAGCGACTACACTGCTGCACACACATTTTATATGGCATAGCTGAAAATCACCGATTGAGCAGTTTTTGGGTTATTTACTTACTGTGATCAGTAGCAACTTGCTGCGATGGGGTAAAATGGCCTGCAGCCAGTTCTTTAAGGCCTTGGAACACAAACGGGTGGGCAGTCTTAGCGATCATCATTTTAACCACCAAATTCACTATTTCCATGATTGATTTGTGGGTTGAGCCCGATTTTAAACTAAAATGTCAATTTTTTTACTGTTTACAGCACTTTGAATCCTCCTCGATGCTCCTCCACTGCCAGTACACGCACTACACTCTGTCTCCCTCTCGAATGCTGAGGCAGTCTCAGAAGAGCTGGCTATGGGGCAGGACTAATGGCAATCTGACCAACCACACGACGCCATGCGAATGAGCCTCTTCTTCCTCGCGAGGGCTCCTCTCCTCACGGCGATCATCGAGCAGGCAAATTTAAACTATAAAATGCACCTTTTTTTTTTCAACTGACACCACGGCGGGAGCCCATTTCAACCATATAACATTGCCATTAACTCTGCAGTCTCTCCTTTTACACAGAAAGCATTTCCAACATCCAGGGCATAATTTCTCTGATGTTACACTCTAGTCTTCCACACTTTCCTTCACAAAATTCATTTTAAAAGCATTTCTAACGTCCAGGGCATAATTTCTTTGTTGCTACCCCTAGTTTTCCACACTTTCCTTCACAAGAATTCATTTTAAAAGCATTTCAAATGTCCAGGGCATAATTTCTCTGTTGCTACCCCTAGTTTTCCACACTTTTATTTACCACAGTTCATTTTTAAAGCTGACAAAAACGCTGTAAACAATTTTGATGCAGGACAAGGGCACACTCTTCGGCTTTACAGCTCCTTGGTAAACAGTTGGCATTTTTTAAACAGCAGCACAAGATTCACAACACTAGGGAAATTGCTTCAGCTTTTTGAGCTACCCACTGCCAGATAGCCAAAACGCTAGTCCCCTTGCCCAAGCACCTTCCTTCCCGAACAAATCCAAAGCGGTGTCTCCATTTTTGTAACCCCCACCCCTGCCTTTTTTCCAAAATGACAGGTGGCATTCTGTTGGCGCTGGCAGCAATACCTGGTGGGGACCTGGGTTCGGGGAGGATGAAGTTACCTGGCACAAGGGGACCTAGGTTTGGCTACTCTGCACAGGGACACTCAAGTAAATCCAAACACAGGAAGCAATAACTGTAATGTCCAGAACCAGGAATGGGATTTTTCAGTGTGACTTTTATTCACAACTAGCTGTACACAACAAAGCATAGATGGACCCCCATGGGGCTACGTTTACTGATAATGCAGATTAGAGACTACAAGGTGGTCCACTTGAAGAATGAACCAGTTCTACTGTTTTCAGGCTCTGGACTCACCAGGCACACAGCCCGGACTTACATGCGCTTTGGATACACAGCCCAACTGGCCCGGCTCCCCTGCTGGCCACTTGACTGGCGGTTCATTGGAAGAATGAACCCATTTTACTTGTTGTGGCTCCCCACACCACTTAGATTCTGCCACCCCTAGAGAGATTTCCTTCTTACTTCTTCTAACTCCCATCTCACAAAGAGAATTCTTTACCCATGTTGTGGCTCCCCACACCACTTAGAGTCTGTGACTCCTAGAGAGATTTTCCCATTTGCGAACCACGTCTGGGTACTTCCCTCATCACTGGCCAAGCGCATGAGGTAAGTAGCAATCACAGCAGAAATCCATAGAGGTGGACCTGGTTACTAAAGATGGGGGGTGTTCCCACCTCCAGCTCCCACAGCCCATACCCAGCCATTTCTCTGGACAAACTGAAACTTTGAAATGTAGATTAAATGGTGGACAAACTGTCGCACCCCCTCTACAATATTACTTGATTCCACACAGCACTTTAGCTTTTGACACTACTCCATTTGTTTGTCCTAGTACTACAGGCCTCCCAAATAGTAGTCCAAATCCCAGATTTCTTCACATTTCCCAGGCTGAAGAAACACATTTTTTGCCCTCCCATATTAGAGCAACACTCACCTTTTCGTTGCAGGTGCCCCACAGGCGAAGTACAACTTTTTCCACTTTTCAAGCACAAACCGAAACTGTAAAAGGCAGCTTTCTTTCTTTAGCAGAAATTAGGGGATTTCCCCTGGAATCTATATGGGGATACTTTACTTTCTCTTCCCCCCTGGAGGGAGGGGGGCACTGAGACCTGGACAGCGGTCTCCACCACTTGAACACTGGACACTCACTCCTTCTCCTCAAAAGGTAAACAAAAGACTCCCTTCCTGCTTGCAGGCAAGCAGGAGACTTCCTTCTTGCTTCAAAACAAACAGGAGACTGACTTTGAAAACTCCCAACGTTTTATCTCACTCCCTGTGCTGCAGATTCCAATGTGGCTTATGCAGCTGTGACAGTTCTATTGATGATGTCATCTCTCAGTCTCAGCTGAGACTGAGAACAGAGTGAGACAGTGTGAAACCCATTTAACTGGAGTTTCACAAGCTGCCTTCCCTGCCTACCACTAGGTCTTACTGGGATTCTAGTAACCCCGGGTAACAAGGGGTTACATATATATATATATATATATATATATAATAGAGGTGCAATAGCACCCCTATAGTTAGGGTTCAACTGTCACTTCTATGTTAAACCCCAAATTTTGCACTTTAATAACTTTATTACCATTCAATTGATTTGCATGAAATATTGCATGTGCCGTCGGGGACCAACAATCTCTTAATGTGGCAAGTATTGTTTCAGTCAGATGTGCAGGCACGGAGATATAAAGTGTGCAAAAATGTGAAAATTACCATTTTTATGTAAATTCATTGTCACGCCGTTTCTCTGAAACTATGTGGAGTTGTGGTCTAATATTTGCAGGGTATACAGGACTTCGGTCACAGATGTGCCTTTCGAAAGATTGGTGAAAAATTGTTAAGCCATTAAAAAGTTATTAAAGTTTCAATGTTCCCATTATTTCCTAGGGGAAAAGGTTAGATATGCTATGTGAAACAACTATTTTTATTTATTTATTGGGAAATCGGAATTACCACCTTTGAGCTAAGAGCTCATTTACAAAGGATCCTCATCAAACAGTTTAGACAAAAACTTAGTTGCAGCAGCATATTTACAGTAGACAATTTTACACATTAGCAACAGAAACTTACACATTCCAAATTATATAGGAAGGTCAGCATATTTCAGGATACAATTTACAGGCAGGCAACATATTTCAAGATTCACTTCACATAAGTTAGACACAACTGCAACATAATCCACAATACAAATATTCCCAAAGCAGGTACAGGTACAGAAGCTGGAGGCATTGTCAATCACAATAGAGGCCACAATGAACATTTAGAGAATAGGTTAAGTGCAGGGGCCAAGGGGGTTTTGATCAAGGCTGTTGGATGATGGGGAGAGAAGGTGGGGATAGAAGGTGGGTTGGGTGGGTAGTGGGATGGGTTATAGAGGAAATTATGAGTGAGCCAAGGGGCAGGAGATAGGATTAAACCAGAAGGGTGAAGTGGGGGGAAGGAGGGGATAAGTGCATTCATCCAACTCTGGGATGGGGTCAATTGGATATCCAGCTGACTTCCAGTGGGTGGTTAAGATTTACAGAAGCAGTGGTTTGGTGGGGAGATGCACTTCCGGAGTTCAGATTTGAAAAGCCCTATTTTTGGGAGGCCAATGGTGGTGTAAGGGAGCTCATTTAGCCAGGTGGGTGCCCTTACCACAAAGCCATGCCTTCTCAGGGCTGTTTTCTTGAAGGGTACAGCAAATGCATGCCTAGTGGTGCTTCATGTGACATGTTCACCTGAGGCTGACCTGAGCAGCCCCTGCAGTGAGACAGGCACAAGTCCCAGTAATGCCTTCTTTCCCAGTAGGCAGGATTGGGTCTTAATTCTATTCATTAGGGGGAGCTATTTCATCCTTATGTAGAGTTCACATGTATGTGTGAGGTGATCTGCATCCAAGATGAATCTGCGGGCTTTGTTGAGGATTAGGTGGACTGTGAGTAGGCTGGTGTCAGTGGCCGCACCATACAATACAATTCCATAATCAAAGATTGGCAGGATTGTGCCACTGACTGCTAGGATTCTGGCCTCGAGTGTGAGGCAGAAATGTAGTCTACAGAGTGCCCCCAACTTCCTGTTTACTGCCGTGGTGATATTATCTATGTGTTCATCAAAGGAAAGGGACTCATCGATAGTGAATCCAAGGTACCGGAATGAGTGGACCTGTTCGAGGGTGGAGCTCAAATTGAGCGCACTGGGTCATAATGTCATATGCTTAATAGCACATGGCATTATGGTGAATCCTGGACTTATGCACACTCCGAGTTGGACCCCCAGAGTTGGAATCTTTAGTGGGTGAGGTCTGGGGGGGCAGCCCCCCGTAATGGGGAGTGTGGGGGTTGGATCCCCCCACAGAACAATAAATAACATGAAATCGCACAACTCGATTCTGCCGCATGGCATTCTGCCATGTGACATTATGACCCTGTGCCGAAATTGAGGACAATTGTAAAAGGTGGGGTAGATCTTCTCTCCTGGTGACCTGCAAAGAGCATGGTCTTTGTCTTTTTGCCATTGAGGACTAGTAGGCTGGAGTTAAACCATTCCTGTAGTAGATCGAAATTAGTTTGTAGGTTCCTGATCAGGGTTTCTTGGCAGGAGCTTCATAGGAAGAGTACCATGTCATCTGTGTAGAGCAGAACATTGGAGGAAGGGCACACATCTAGAAGGTTATTTACAAAGAGGCTAAACAGGAGAGGGCCTATTATGGACCCTTGTGGGACCCCAACTGTGACTTTCTTGGCCTCGGATATGGCTCCATTGTTCTTTACCTGTTGTGAGCACCCTAACAGGTAGCTATGGAACCACCCAACTGTGTCTGAGAACAACACATGGCAAGGCAGCCTGTGTAGTAGTAGCTGGTGGTCAACAAGGTTGAAAGCCTTGGCTAGGTCAATAAAGACAGCCCCAACTAATTGACCCTGGTTAAGTGCCTCATGAACATAGCCTGTAAAGTAGATGAGTGCCGGGTTTGTACTGTGCAACTTGTGGAATCCATGTTGTTGAGGGCTGAGGAGGTTGTATTTATGTAGGTAATCAGTAAGCTGGTCAGCAATGATTCTTTCCAGGCCTTGGAGAGAGAGGACAGGATGGAGATGGGTCTATAACTGAACACCAGTGAGCGGTCTCCCACTTTTAGCACTGGAGTGACTAGGGCAGTTTTCCAAGAAGATGGGAAGGTTGACATTCGGAGTGATATATTGAAAATCTTGGTGATAGGTATGACCACTTCAGGGAGGGCAATTGAGATAAGCATTATATCAACCCTGTCCTTTTCCTTTCCTTGTTTTCCCCAGAATTCTAATGAGATATTTAGATGTTTCCTTGGTGGTCACCTGCCTGAAGTAGAATTTTGGACTGTGGCTGGTATATTTTGGTGGAGGTTCAGAGGCCAGTGTATCCCCCATGTGGGCAGAGGGTTTGGGTGGGAGGATTGCACTGTAGTCAGTGAATGCCTTGTTGAAAATATTTGCCATGGAGACATTTTCAAGAATGACTGGGTCATTGTGATTGAGCATGGTAGGGGTGGTCCTGTCACCCATCCCGAGGAGGTCCTTGATGGATGCCCAGAATTTTTTGCCATCACTGAAACAATGGGACTGCTGATTTTTGTGATATGAGGCCTTGGCCTGCCTTATAGCCCAAGTGCACCTATTTCTAGCAGCTTTATAGTTATGGACAATCTCTACTGTCCCTGAGGCCCTTGCTCGCTGCCAGAGGAGATCCCATTCTCTCATCATGCCAAGGATTTGGGGGGTAATCCAGGCCATGCTCTTTCCTTTTATCATTTTCTTGTGATACACAGCGTATTTATCTGCAGCTGAGTTGAAATGAGTAAGGAAGAGCTGGAGGGCAGAGTCAGCAGAGGGGCAGGAATCCAGGAATCTCCAGTTTATGCCAGAAAGGTGGCTTTTGGAATTGGTCATAGAGCTATTTATGATGACCCTGTTCCTCACTAGCCTTGGGATAGTTTAGGCAGCTTTGAGGACCATTCACATTGTATGGGAAAATTGTCACTTAGGGTATCCGGGAGCACCTGAACACTGAGGAGCCTTTCAGGATGACAGGTCTGCACCCAGTCTATCAAGGTGCTAGTTCCCATTTTGTAGTTTGTTCTGGTGCAGTTCTGGATCACTTGTGTTAGATATTGTCCTGTTATCAGATCCCTGTGGGGGGCACAGGAGCTGGCCAGCCAGTTGAGGTTAAAATTCCTAAGCACGATAGTTTCCCTATTCTGGCTAGCCTGAGAATAGAGGTTGGTGAAGCAATTTAGCCCTGCTTGCTGATGTTCTGGTGGAATGTACACTGTCATGATGGTCAGCCCCTTCTGTCCCTTGCCTAGAATTATTTTTATTGTAAGACATTTGTAGTCTTTGCTGGCAGCATCCAGCTGGACTTTGTGACATTGGAGGTAGCTACGGGTATAGATCATGCATCTTGTTTGTTTGTTTGTTTAAAATTTATTTTTATACAGGTTTATCTGTTGGGAAATAAATCCCCATTTTCAACAAATACCTGTGGTATCTTACAAAACATCAAACATAACAGAATACACACAATACCAAAACAGAACCTAAAAACAATTACAACCAACATTTAAATAATTAAACAATTCAAGCTTAAAAATGTGCAAGTCAGAAGTTTCAATGATTTGACAAGACAGTTCATTCCATGACCTAGCTACACTATTCTGTAAAACCATGTCCCCCATACGATTCATGTTTTGGATCGTAGGCAATTTTCTTATTGATCTCCTAAACATATCTAAATATTTTGAGTCTGAATTCAAACAAATCAAATATCTTAAAGAATGCGTTTTTGAATGTATCAAGCCATGACATATCGTAAGCCACACAAATTCTCTTCGAGCTGATGGATATAACCATCCAAGTTCTTGATAAACTATACAATGATGAACACGGGATTTGTTGTTCAATATATAATTCCCCAATCTATAATAAGTCTGATCCAACTTTAATAAGATTTTTTATAGGAGTGTTTATATAATGGAAGACCATATTCTAATACAGTAACAGCAGTTGTTTTATCAGCTTAGTCTTTATATCCCTAGTCAAACATCCTGACACCCTTCTTAATGCTCCCAATCTTTGATTTACTTTTTTGATTTGTAATGATATATGTTCAGAAAAGGAAAAACGGTAATCAACCATAACTCCCAGATATTTATAAGTATTAACCTCTTGTACATTTGTCCCATCAAAAACTAATCTTCAGATCAGTAAAGTTTTTGTGTGAGGTCCCACAGAAAAAGTCATACTCTGAGTTTTCCCAGTACTTATTAAAAGTCCAGAATCCATATCCAAGACTCAATATTAGTAAAGTCTGTCTGAAGTCGCTGTCTCAGCTCTCCTGGACCACTAGCAGATGCTACCAAACTATGTCATCTGCATAAAGTCTGACATCAGTATAGGCCACATAATCAGGAAGATTGTTGATATAAATATTGAATAACACAGGGCCCAAAATTGAGCCCTGAGGTACACCTTGATATAAGTCCAGGAGATCCGAGACAGCAACACCACAGACCACCCTCTGTTTACGATTTGTTAAATAAGATCTGAACCACTGCAAGGAATTATTATTTATCCCCATATTCCATAATCTTAACAAAAATGTTTCATGATGTACCAAATCAAAGGCTTTGCTAAGGTCCACAAACACTGCCCCAGTTTGATTACCCTTATTCAAAGATGTTGTCACCAGGTTACTAAATTCAAGTAGGGCAGTATTTGTGGACCTACCCTCTCTGAATCCATGTTGGCAGTTTGTCAATAACCCTAAATAGTCAAGGTGTTGTCTAAGCTGATTATTTATCAGCCTTTCCAGCACCTTAGACAAAATACGGAGCAGAGTAATTGGTCTGTAATTAGAAGGAACTGTAAGGTCACCACCTTTATAAATAGGAATAATATCACCCATTTTCCAACAATCAGGAACTGTTGAAGATTGTATACTCCAATTATAAAAATAAGTTATCATAGGGGCTATGATATCAGACCCCAATTTAAAAAAATTGGGATTGATACCATCTATTCCTGCACGTTTTGATATTTTTAAATTTCTCAACTCTTTAATTACGTCTTGTACCCTTATATTTTTCAAATTGAAGTCTTCATTATTATTAGCAAAAACTACAGGATGTGTATCTTCCTGAACAACAGGCTCAAGATTAAATGTCTCTATATCTGGTAAATCTCTAAAATAATGATTTAACAAGTTTGCTACTTCTAGAGGGTTAACTATTAATTTTTCTCCCACTACTAAATTAATAGAAGTTTGAGTTTTCACTGGACTTTTTAAGTTGGAGATAACCTTCCAAAATTTATTTGGATCTTGTACATTACAGAAAGAACTCCGAAAATATTCTTTCTTTGCTAATTTGATCTTTTGTTTACAATTATTTCTCCATCTTTTGAAAAGATCCCAGTCCTCCTCCAGTTTAGATTTTTTAGCTTTTTTCCATATCCTATTTTTAATACGCAAATGGGTTTTCAATTTTTCGTTAAGCCATAATGGGTTTTTAACATTATTACTCTTTCTTATTTTAGGAGCATGAATTTGAATTATATGCAAAAAAGAATCCGTAAATTCTTGAATGGCCAAATTCAAATCTGGTATTAAAAATACCCTTGACCAATCAAAATTTCTAAGACAATCCCTAAAAGATATTTCATTAAAGTGCCTTAGATCACGAGTCCAAAACTCATAATTTTCCTTAACCCTAATTTTTTGAGTTGACAAGTGACATTGAATAGGGTTATGATCCCCCAAATTCAATGGCAACACTTTACAGCCTTCAACCTTCAAATCATGTGAAATAAAAAACAAATCTAGTATAGTTCCTGTAGTTCTATTATTCAAACATCTTGTTGGATGATGTATCAATTGTTGTAAACCCAATATGTCAAAGCTAGATTTAAGTTTTTTACCTCTTGTTTGTCCCCAAGCTGCATTAAAATCGCCAGTTAACACCACACTTTGGTCTTTCAGTATTTCCAAAAGGGTGTCAGCTAAAATATCAAACGTAATTACTTTAGTTTTAGGAGGTACATAAAAAACACCCACTGTCAGTTTTAATTTCAACAACTTTATAATCAAGCAATCGATCCCTTCCACACTTTTCCCAAATAAAATCTGGTATGAACCCAAATAATTTTTTAAATAAAACAATACTCCACCTCCCCTTTTACCCCTATCCTGCCTTATCAAATTATACCCTGCTAATTCCACTTCCTTGTTAGCAATACCAGAATGTAATCACGTCTCAGAGATTGCTAAAATATCATAAGATGATTCAGAAGCCCAAACCCTATATTCATCAATTTTACAGACAAGACTTCTAACATTTTCATGTATAATTGTAATCCCAAATTGTTTCTCAGGTCCAGGATTTACTTCGACATCACCACACTGTATCAGGAAAATGGAACAAAACAAACTCATAGTTTTGTTGTCCATCGTATTAAAAAAACCTTTTTTAAAATTTAATGAATTTAAATATACTTTTAGAAAATTTGTAAATGAATTTCATCTCCTAAGTGAGTGTTGAAGATCCTGAGAATACCCCCCCATAAACACAAATATTGATCCTTTACATACAACATTGCGATTTACATCAGAAGCATATGGACTAAGTAACCACAGACCCATTAATACCCAACCCCCTAGAATACTAAATAAATGCATCATTCAGATATTACAAACCTAATAACTAATCTACTCAGACTCAAATAAATACTTATCAAATTTTCCTTCACCGAGTGGCGCGCGCGCCACTCACGGCAGCTTCATACAGGCGCCTGTGGGGCGGCACGGGCTTTTGAGTTGGAATTAGCCCCAGCTGTCGGCAGTCCCCAATCGCTTTCACACACTATTCAGGAAAATGAAATTATTGCCAGCACAGTCCCGGTAACATAAACTGCCCGTAAGTTACAGTACTTTTACACACAAAAGGTTTGCAGTCTGTTAAAAGGTTCATTGTCTGAAACTTATCAGATCTTATCAGAAACTTAGCATCTGCCTCCTCTTTTCCCAGCACGGTCTAGTCTAAACAGGTTGTAACCTGAGAGGGAGACTACTTCATCTGTGTCTACTGTTTGGGCATGAGCCAGGTCTCAGTAAGCATGATAACATCTGTCTGAACAAGTGCCACCCATGCTTCAAACTGAATAAGTTTTGTCAATAGGCTGCTGATGTTCAAGGACATAGTCTTCAACATCCCAGCAGGAGGTTGGGTCTGATTGTGGCCAACATGGGGCCAGGGTTTGGGTGAATGTTTCCAGAGATCAATAATACGATCAGGAGAAGCTTCCTTGATAATTTGGGGAATAGGTGGGTCCACCCAGCATGCTGCTGAATCCAAGTATTTAGTTTGGTTGGTGGGGTGCCATGGGCACAGTAAAGGCCTGGGTATAGGAATAAAACTATTATAGTCAGCCCTGAGGAGATACTGATCCCAAAGTGGGAATGTGAGGATTGAGGGCACAAGGGGGTATTGCTGCTGGTCTCCCATTGTACTAGTGGAGAATATTTCTGTAAGTTTTGCTATTGATTTTTAAACTACAGGAGAGAAGGATTAGTTAATTCTTCCTGCTGTTGAGGGAGTTAATGTATAGAGGATTTTTGTAAGTTTTGATATTGTTTTATTTTCTTTTTAATTTAGCTTACAGTAGAATTTAACTTTAAATCCCTCCTACTAGCCTTTCTTAAATACTGAAACACCACAGGGGGTTGGGTTTGAAGGCTGTGAGGGAGGAGCTTGGGGAGCTGCAAACTGATCTGAGCCCTCAGAACAGGCCAGGAAGGAGGAAACAAGGAACAGCCATATGAGCTAAGTCTTAAGGACATATAAATATACCAAATGTGTGAGTAGATCTATAGTCCTTATGAGTAGGATTGTGGTTTCCAATTAGTACTGCAGTTGTCTGTCTTATGCTGCATGCAAGGGCATTTAGGATAACAATTTCTGTTAGAGACTGGGCTAGGATTAGTTAGTTCTACTTGCTGTAGGAAGAGTGGTGTGAAGAGACTGTATAGGTAGTGTGGACCATGAGTAGGATTGTAGGGTGCAATGGTTGTGGGGTAGAAATGCAGATGAACATACTGTGGAGGCTGGGAGGGTGTCCAATATGCCACAGGCTAAGGAGGCTTGAGGAAGAGGTTCAGTGGCTTGGCAGGGAGCTGGAGAGGTAGAGGGAGGAGGGAAGGATTGTGTCGGTAGGAGGGCTGACATCTGAGAGCATTGTAGGGGCACAACAGAGAAGGAACAGTGGAGCAAGGGAGAGGTCAGAGGGAGGAGGCACAGTAGATAGGAAGCCAGTTGATGAAGGGTGGACTGTAGTAGGACCTAGAAAAAGAGGAGCAGTAGTAGGCAGGAGGGAGGAGGAAACACACAGTAAGGCAAATGGATGAGGGAACATGTTTGCTGTACTAGCAACACATGGGAAAGAGGACACAGGAGAAGATTGCACAAGGGATAGTACTCACCAAAATAAGGGAGAGAGGGGCATTACTAGTGGGAAGATGGAGTATGGAATGGCAGGGGGAGGGATAATACTTCGAGAGGTGAGAAGGGAGCGGAAGGTTGGCAGTCAAACAGGAGGAGGGGGAGGAGTCTCAATTGAGAAGGACAGGGGGGAAGACAGTGGGACACTGTAAAAGCACCATCTTGAGTGGCCCCAAAAATGAGAACCTGGGTGGGGGGGTGGCGACTGGCACAAGGATAGAGGAGGGAGGTGTACTAGTGTTGGGGGACTCCATACTTAAGGGGATCAGATGAGGCAGCAAGGGGAAGAGGCACAGTCAGATATGGGTGGAGTCCATACCCGGATTAAAGGCAGACAAGGCAGGACAGGCAATCCCAAGGTGCGTAAGGAGAGGTAGGTGGTACATGTGGGGACAAAAGACCTAGCTGGGGAAATGGTGGAGGTAGCAAAGAAGAGGACTGAGGAAGTGGGAAGGTTGTGTGAGGAGACTGGGGAGTCTGTGACATTCTCTGAAGTGCTTCTACTACTCTGCGCAAGCACAGTGAGAAAGGAGAGGATTAGGGAGTTGCACACATGGTTGGTAGGATGGTGTCAAGCTAAGGGATATGGGATTGTGTGTGGCTGGGGCAGTACCTGGGATAATAACAGTCTGTTTGCAAGGGATAGGCTGCACCTGAGTGGGGAGGGGAAGGAGGTATTAAAGCAAAGACTGGGAAGGTATACTGCAACAAAGGTGGATTTAAACTAGATGGGGGGTGGCAAGTGGACACCAGGTAGGCAGGGATCTGATAGAGTGGCACCTACAACCCCAGGCTAGCAGGAAAGGACTCAGGGTGGCCAAAAAAGGAGGGAGTAAAAGGAAGGAAATGGAGGCTAATGAAGGGAAGGGGGCAGGATGGAAGGTGGTCTCGCTGAATGCAAGAAGCTTAGACAATAAATCTGCTGAGCTACAGGTACTCTTAGCATTGTGGAGGGTGGATATTGCAGCTGTCACAGAAATGTGGGCAACTGAGCACTGGGACTGGGATCTGGCAATCCCAGGATACAAAGTATACAGGAAGGACAGTAAGGAAGGAAAAGGTGGTGGGGTGGCAGTCTATGTGAGGGATGGGATCAAATGCACAAGGGACGAGGGGGAAGAAAGAATAGAGGCAATCTGGCTGCAGCTCTGAGACTCAATGGGTAGGAAACTGAGGTCTGGGTTGGTATACAGGCCACCATCTCAGTCTGAGGAGCTTTACAAGGAATTAGCAGGACAAATCAGAATGGTATTTAGAAAAGGGAAGGTGATCACTGTGGGGGCTTTCAACTTGCCGGGGGTTGACTGGAGCATTCCAGTCACCTCCAGTGCTAGGGAGCAAGTGCTCCTGGGTGCAATCCAGGATGGTCTCCTGACACAGTTGGTTAGTGTGCCTACTAGGATAAAGAACAGTTTAGATCTGGTGTTGTCGAATGGGGAGGCAGTAAGGGAAATAAAGGAGAAGGACCCACTAGCCGACAGCGATTACCAAATGGTGTGGTTTAATATCACATTGTGTGGGGAGCCAGAGAAATCAGTTAGTCAGGTAGCAAACTTCAGGGGTGCAGACTTTGGGAGGATGCAGGAAGTACTGACAGGGAAACTAGATGGCATAAGGCAGGAGATGGATGCAGAGCAGAAATGAGATATTATTAAAAGGGGTATTACAGAGGCAACAGAAGCCTGCACCAAGACACAGAGTAAGAGGAGCAGAGCAAGACAACCATGCTGGTTGAACAGCGAGGTAGTGGAGGTGGTAAGAGCAAAAACAGAGGCACACCAGAGGTATAGAAGGACAGGGAAGGATGTGGACAGGGAGGAGTATGCAAGTCAGTCATTGGGGGTGACCAGAAAAGTGAGAGAAGCCAAGGCCCAGAAGGAGCTGAGATTAGCGAAGGGAATTAACAGGGGGGAGAAAGACTTTTTCAAATACATCAGGGAGAAAAGAAAGTGCAAGAAAACAATAGTGAGGATAAAAAGGGGTGGAGAGTGGACAGAAAAGGGTGAGGAGCAGGCAGAAGCACTGAATGAATACTTTTGCTCAGTGTTCATGGAGGAAAAAGGGGGACTGCTACCGCCATGTGCTGGTAGGGTGGGGACAGGGGGAAAGGAGGCAACAGATGGAAAAATTGAGGCAAGTAGAGTCCTAGAGGGACTGAGGGCACTGAAGGTAGACAAGGCTCCAGGGCCAGATGGTATCCACCCAGGGTGCTGAGGGAGATGGCAGAGGTGTTGGCAGAGTCACTGGTGGATCTGTATGGCACCTCACTAGAGTCAGGATGTGTGCCACTGGACTGGAGGATGGCACATGTAGTACCATTACACAAGAGTGGACCAAGGGATGAACCAGGTAATTATCACCCTGTAAGTCTCACCTTCATAGTGTGCAAACTCATGGAGACAATACTAAAGGAAAGACTGGTGTCATAACTGGAAGGCAATGGCCTCCAGGATGTGAGGCAGCATGGGTTTGTTTAAGGGAAGTCTTGTCAAACCATCCTGATACAATATTATGACTGGGTGACTGGTGAGCTGGATAAGGGTCATGCGGTGGATGTTCTTTACTTGGACTTCAGCAAGGTCTTCAATTCTTTGCCTCATGGGCAACTTGGGGGGAAGCTAACTGGTGTAGGGGTAGGGCCAAAAATGATGAACTGGATTACAAGCTGGCTGAGTGGGAGGCTGCAACAGGTGGTGGTGAGAGGGGATCTCTCAACTCCAAGGCTGGTGACAAGTGGGGTGTCACAGGGCTCTGTGTTGGGGCTCTTCATATCAGACATTGCACATGAGGTGGTGAGCAAGATAAGTCTGTTTGCTGATGACACCAAAATTGGAGCAAAGGTGAATGGAGAGGAGGGATGGAAGCAGTTGCAGGGGGACCTAAGCAAGCTAGAGGAGTGGTCAGAGAGGTGGCAGCTGGGGTTCAATGAAAAGAAGTGTAAGGTTATGCACTTTGGGGTGTAGAACCCAAGGAGAGAATACTGGCTGGGAGGAGATAAGCTGGGGATCACTGAGGAGGAGGAAGACCAAGGAGTAATGATAACAGGGACCATGGACAACACTGCCCAGTGCAGGAGAGCAGCTGCAAAAGCAAACAAAATGCTGGGGTACATAGCGAGGGTGTTTTTGTCCAGGCCAAGATAGGTGATCTTGCCCCTCTACAGGTCACTGGTAAGGCTGCACTTGGAGTACTGTCTGCAGTTTTGGAGGCCATATCTAAAGCATGATATCAGGCTACTGAAGGGGGTGCAGAGGAGGGTAACAAAGATGATACGTGGAGTGGAAGGAACAGACTATGACAGCAGGCTGAGAGACCTGAATATGTACTCCTTGGAGGATAGAAGGGACAGAGGTGACATAATACAGACATTCAAGTATCTGAGGGGAATCAATAAGGATGGGGCAGATGGGGTCTTTATGTTAAGGAAGGGGAGGGTCAACAGTGGGCATGCACTAAGAATGGAGGGAGGAAGATTTAGGAAGGAAATGAGGAGACACTATTTCACAGAGAGGTTGGTAGCAAAATGGATGCCCTACCAGAATGAGTGGTATCATGTAAATCTGTGAACAGTTTCAAAAGGGCATGGGACAGGGAACAGGAGAGACTGAGGGTGGGGGAGGTGGTGGGTGACAGTGGGATGACAAATGGGAGGGGGGTGGGGCAGCTGAATAATAGGGGTGTTAGCTGCACACTCGAGCAGACTAAGACAGACCAGGTGGTCTATTTATGCTGGCACATTCTTATGTTCATATGTTCATAGTGTCCCCATTTGTACAGGAGGGTGGCCTTGATGGTTGGTAGAGGAAACTGGGGCTGGGCCCCTCAGAGTCAGGGCTAGCATCAGGATAAGAAATAATTGCATGGTAATATCTCTGAGGGCAATGTGGAAACCCATCTTGGAGTCTATGCAGCAGTAGCCACAGTACTGGGCTATGTGTTAGGTCAGTTATGCTGCTGAGTTGTTTCGAAGAGATGCTCTTGCAGAGTGAGAATTTACACTAGACAAAAATCCAACAAGGGTGTTTTAGGTTGTTTGGCCCTTTAAGAGAGAGAGCTTGTGGGTGTGGCCCTTTAAGAGACTCTGGTGATGTGACAGACAGGGGAAGGGGTGTGTTCACACAGGGGATGAGGCAGAGTTGTATTTAATAAAAGATCGGGTGGGGGAGGGTGGGTGGGAAAAATTCAAAAGCCCTTTCAGAGGGTGAAGGAAAGGCTGAACAATTATCTAGTAACCCAGTGTTAGGCAATGGAAAAGCTACTCCAATCACAGTAGGAGCCCTGGCAGCAATGGCCAATCAATTTGCACACCAGCAGAACTGACTAATAGGTCCACCAAGATTCATTCCCGGAGTCAGACAGTCAGACTAACAGGTCTGTAGTTGCCTGCCTCTGCTTTGCTCCCACTCTTGTGAAGGGAGATCACATCCGCCTTCCCCCAGTCCTCAGGTACCACACCATACTCCCATAATTTGATAAAAAGTGTAGTGAGTGGTGTCATTAGGTCTCCCCTTAGCTCTTTTAGAATTCTGGGGTGAATCCCATCAGATCCCATTGCTTTGTCCACCTTGAGTTTTAAGAGTTCTTTCAGGACCCTTTTTTCTGTGAATGGACTGGTATCGACCTTCCTGCCCACAGTGCTTCTATTGTTTGGTTTAGGTACCTCCCCCTCTTCTTCTTTTGTGAATAATGAGCAAAAGTATTAGTTCAGTACTGCTCAATAACAGGAACCCACCATGCCCCAATCATAGTGGGGTTTAGATCAAAATGCTGCTCTGTAACAAGAGCCCTCCACACCCCACTCACAGAGGGGTTTAAATCAAAATACTGCTCAGTAACAGGAACCCTCCATGCCCAAGTCATAGTGGGGTATAAATCAAAATATTGCTGAGTGATAGGAGCCCTCAATGCCCCACTCACTGTGAAGTTTAAATCAAAATCCTGATATGGGATAGCTGATACATTTAGGTTTAAATTTACTCTTCCTATTTATCAACTCATCCACTACAACAACAGAATGAGTCACACCATAAAATAATTTCTCCAGCACAATTCTGTCAATCAAATCTTACTTCATCATGTCACTTTTCTCATTTTGCATGAATCCCTGTCTGTTACACTGTGAAATAGGACACCTGGTGATTTTCAATGGGGGGAGTGTGGAGCAGTAAGGTGACTGTGGTGCTGCTATGCTCCATTTCATTCAGTTGCTGCTTCTCCCTTTCCTGGCTTGTGTTACTGAGAGTTTAGTTTTAGTTGTTGTATACTACTGAAGCCGTTAATATTGCTAGTGCCCTAAGTTAGCAATAAGGAAGTATGAGGTGTGTATGGAACATATTTTACTGCATGGACAGGGCATAATAAGGCACGAGGCCCATGGCTGAGTGACTTTAGCCACTGGCCATGCCTTATTGCGCTTAAAAAATGGGATCCTTTTTTTAAAACTTTTTACAGTTGGGAAACACATGTTTATATGTAGAAACAATAGATTTACTTTTGTACATTTATGATAAAATAGTCCTTCCTCCCAATACAAATGAGGTCATTAATGATGTCATTGTGTTGTTGCGTACTTTCTTCTACCTTTTTTTCTCCTCTGTTTTTCCCCACATTCAAGATATGGAATGCTTGTCATGGAATGTTTACCACGGAATACATGGATTCAAAATTCTGCTCAGTTCCACTGGTAAAATGTTACTCTCCTAACATACTACACACAAACACACACACACACACACACACACACACACACACAAAACAAAGACCACTGTTATAGCCAGAGACTCAATTATCTCAGTGTCAAAACAAGGAGAAGAGAGTTCCCTGATGAGCAAGGTAAATATAGAAGGGGAATTTTTCATTGTCAGCAAAGAAATAGTTGTAATAAAAACTATAAACAATTCTTAATGTTTCTAATTTGTTTATGTGTGTAAGGAGAATGTGATGATCAGGGCCACAACATTTAATTAAGTTATGTTATTTTGTATTTAAGGTAGTTTAATTTTTAGGGCCCAATGCAAGTAAATGTGATGCTTACAGTTACAGGGCAAAAAACAATGGCTGCCGATTGAATTCTTAACATTCTGTTGGCATAATGATTCCAGTGGTGATCAGTGCACATTTGGTGGCACTTTTTATGTTCCATGCATGGAACATAATTGCTACATAAACAACAGCCAATCACATTTCAAAATGTTCCCTTACCATTTTATAAAAGAGTTTGAAAGGAGGTTCTTTGTTAGCTGACTGCTGTAAGCAGTCAGCATGGTTTGCTTTTGAGAACCTGACCGCAACTTTCAGTGCTTCAATGCCCCTAGCCATCTCCAATCCCCTGGTATATCTAACTTCCACCCCTGGTGGTATACTGGCCCGCCCTCCCCAAATCTCCGATATAAGTAATGCAGCCATGAATTTTTACAATTTCCTCATCCCTGACAATACTAATATTGTTAGCAATTTCCTAGTGGCCCTCCCTTCCTGATCCCCAACCCAGGCCAAATCCCCCAGATTATGTACCTCCTGTGGCCTACTGGCACTTACTCAATGATCCTTGTTATAAGTATTGCTTTCATCTGATGTCATTGGTGGTTAGTGGCATCCCCCCACCCTCCTATGTTCTTTTTCGGCTGAAAAAAAGAAAACCGTTCCTCGATGTCTTTTTTTTAACCTGTAAAAAAAAGTCCATCATCTATCACATCCGCATATGCCACCCGACCTCTCACTGTGCACCCACCTCATCACACTCCCTTGACACCCCCACACCCCCTTACTTACCTGAAGAGGTCACAGATTTGAGATCTGCTCTCCTGATTGAAGACACCAGTTGCTGCTAGAACCGACGACTGCAATATGAGAAACTAAGGTAAATGCTGTTCAGTGTACAGTATTTCAATACTTTTATGCATAACTTTGGCATTTCTTGAGATTTTGACCCCCCAGTTTTAAACATGGCCTTTTGGGTACCCCACTTCATGAACAATATGACTGTTATTACACAACTCCCACTGGTTAGGTGACTTCACGTTCCATTGGTAAAATCACATTTCTGGCAGGATTTGTGCAACCACAGTTATATTGTTAATGTGGTGAGGTTATCAGAAGGCTATGTTGAAAATTTGGGGTCAAAATGAATAAAAATGTCACAGTTATGACCACTCATTGCAATTTCACTACACACGCTCGTAACTTTGGACATTTTCAATAATTTCACCCCATATTTTCAACATAGCCTTCTTATTACACAACCTCACAAATATCAAAGCTGTCATTTTTCAAATCCTGGCCAAAATGTGTTGACCTGTGGCATGGATGGTGTTGCAGTTGAGCAGAATTGTATTATGGCAGGTATTTGAAAATTTTCTGTACCAGGTGCATGCAGTGGGGTCATAAGAAGGCTGTGCTTGAAAATTTGGGGTCAAAATTATTAAAAATTGGGCACTTATAACCATTTTTTTGCAATTTCTCTATGCATGCTCATAACTTTGGGAATTTTAAATATTTTGACCCCAAGTTTTCGATGTGCCAACTGAACATCATTATGCAGATGGCTAAATCCCTCACAGCAACAATCTCGACAGGTATCAAGATTGTCACTGTGAGAGACCCTAACTCTCACCCCATGACATGTGTAAAGCAGCAGAAGTATAGGAGAATGGGGTGAGAGTTAGGACCCACAATCCCAATGTGCACCCCAATGCCGTTGGGAGGTGGGCGGGGAGGTCCAAGGGGGTTTTCAACCCTAACAGCGAATTTCCTCACTTTTGTCGCTGTGGAACAACCCTAACTAATGCATTAAACGGAGTTTTTTGCCTCTAATTTCCCTTCTTTTTGAGAATGATAACGAGAAATAGTGAATGTAAGGGCCCCGCGCTCCCGCCACATGATCTGTTGTGGCATACTAACAGGACAGCAACGCAAAACAGAAATGCTAACAGTGGCGCATATGGTAACACAAGCATGAATGAGAACAGAAAGGGTAACGCACATGGTGGCGTGAGACGGAATGGTCTGCCACGTGATGTGTTGTCACATAGTAACATGGTGCCTGCAAACAGAAATGTCAATGGGCATGGTGATGTAAAGTGAAACAGTAAGATAAACAGTACTGTAAACAGAAATGGCAAAAATAACAGAAAGCATAGCGCAAATGAAAGCATGAGATACTTGCATGTATGGCGCGAGCGTCAATGGTAAGTGAAGCGGTACGGATCCACTAGCGGAAAGGGCAACAGTAACAGTAATGTAAGCGACAGGCTGGTTTTCCCAAAACTGCATTGAGAAAAGACAGTGAGTACAAATAATGTGGCGCAAAATAATGAGTATCGAGCAGAAATGAGATCTTGGAATACTAAATACATTATATCTCAGGAACCGCATTTACGTGAGAAAAAAATTTAAAAGTCATATTATTTACAACTGTCCTGGCTATTTGAATCTTAGCCCACTGAGGGGCTAAAGTTTTCCGACGAAAAGTCCCGTATCTACGCACCGTTCCGAGATACGGGCCCTGGAGCGGCAAGCCGAATGTTATCCTATGGGAAAAAAAGAAAGGTTCGGAGTGCCATAACTTTGCATCCCTGTAATGTTTTTTCACCAAACTACTGAAAGGCACATCTGTGGGCTGTTGGCTGTCTTCCCTCCAAATTTCAGGAAAAAAGACCAAACCGTTATTTTGCAGCAGGGCTCCAAATGATTTCTGTTAAGTGTCGGGCACTCGTAATGTTATCCTATGGGAAAACGCACTTTGGAGTGCCGCACTTTGCCGCCATGTGATATTTTTTTCACCAAACTACTGAAAGGCACATCTGTACTGTTGGCTGTCTTCCCTCCAAATTTCAGGAAAAAAGACCAAACTGTAATTTTGCAGCAGGGTGCCAAAGGATTCCTGTAATGCTTCGGGCTCCGTAATGTTATCCTATGGGAAAAACTGTCAACTTTGGAGTGCCATAACTTTGCTGCCATGTAATATTTTTTCAACACAACACTGAAAGGCACATCTGTGAGATGTTGGCTGTGTTCCCTCCAAATTTCAGCCCAAAACTCCCAACGGTTATTTTGCAGTGCAGTGCCAAAGAATTGCTGTCATTTTCCCACAGACTAGAAAATTACTGTCGCATTCATGAAAGTTAAAATTTGCAACACTTTCATGAGCAGTAAAGTAATTTGCGAAAGTACTTTTTCCAGAAATTTGAAAAACATATTTCTGGGGTGTTTTACCACAAAATAAAGACATGGCAAGCATCCTCAGGGCCCGACTAGGTGAATACAAAAAAAATTAGGTTGCTAAAGGGTCCCAAATTTAAATGCCAACCATTTTTCTGATCACCAACTGAAAACAAAATGGCCGATTTGCGAAAGTAACAGGCCCATTTGGGAAAGTAAAAATGCATTTGCGAAAGTGTTGAACTTTTTGTTAACTTTTTCCCATTGACTTATAATGGGAAACTGTTTTTTGAATAACTTTTGAACCGTTTAATATTTTTTCACGAAATCTTCGAAAGACACATCAGGGACCCTGGCTGCACGTTCCCTGAAGATTTTGGGCCGGTCACACAAACCGTACGACCTGTAGGCGCGACCACAGAATTCCAGAAAAGCGTAAACGCATGCACAGATCACACTTAATAACTCCACAGCCGTATATCTGATCAGTATAAAACTTGGCAGATCCCAAGGCCTAAGGGTCTTGATTAAACATTCCAAATTTCAAGTAAATCCATCAAACAGTTGCAAAGTTATTAAGGTGCAAAATTTGGGGTTTAACATGGGCTCCTCAACCCTAACTATGGTAGCACTACCGTGCTACCATAATATATATATATATATATATATATATATATATATATATAAATATATATATCTATATATTCATTGCAAAATAAACAATGTTAATGCATCAGTTACTGTTTGTATTAGAGTGTCATATGCTGGAAAATGTGATGTCAGGGTTTCCAACCCTAAATCCTCACCCCCAACCACGAACAGCAAAAGGACAAGACCACAAAAGCAACCACAGACAGCCATCATTAGGTAACACAAAAAACATACAACAGTTGTCGCTGCAAATAGAAATCCATGATACTGGTGGATGCTTAGAATATCCTCCCAGTGTAGGTGGTGGGGCCAAATACGGTAACAGGATTTAAGACTGCATGGGGTAGGCATAAGGGAGATTTAGTGGTAAGGAAGTGATATAGTTAAAACTCCAAAATTCTTGGTTCCATTAAAGAAACTGTACAGCATGTTGTTCATACAAAGAAAACAATACAAAACACAACTGACAGCTTCAGCTTTTATTCAGGCACAGTTAAATAGGAATACTTTAGAGGTTTGAATATAATTTATGAAAATGGATATACTACGATATCCCTAAACTCGGTATTCTGACGCTCAGCATACTGAGTAATATTGATGAAATCCACAGCCCTGAATGACTCCTATGCCCGACATACAGATTTCAGGCATTACTCAAGAATAAAGTGTAAAATACAGGGGGCTTTGCCCCTGCACACCCCATGTGGTGGGGTTCTGCCCCCACACTCCTGTAACTAAAATATCTCACTCTGAGGAGGAGGCGCGGACCCCACTGTAAAATGTTAACTGTTACAGGGGGTGTAGTGTGTAAAATGATGTGACACAGACCAGAACCTGGGTCACGCACATTCCTGTCCCCTTTAAATAATACTGGAGAGAGTACACATCCTTGTTTCACACCTCTGTTCATATTAAATTTAGTACTTTTACTTCCATCTTTATTATATCTTACACTTGTCATGTTATTTTTGGTACAAAGTCATTTTTAGTGTCTCTTCTAGTTTATATGTTTTAAATAGTGTCCATAGTTTGTGCCTATTTACCCTATCAAAGGCGGATTTGAGATCTACAAATATGCAAAATAATTTGTGTTTCTATATCTTGTTATATTTGTGCATTATACGTGCAAGCATGAAGCACTGATCTATTGTAGAATGTGCTGGTATAACCCCAGCCTATGCTTCATCTATAATTTTATTTGCTTCTGCCCAGTCCATGATCCTTTTATTAATAATTCTGGTAAATATTTATGGGTGTTATCTAGCAAACTTATTGGTCTATAACAGCTTGGGTTATTTCGTTTTCCTTTTTTATGTATTGGAATTATGATATTTTCTGACCATGATTTATGAATTTTTCCAATTTCTACTATATATTTATACATGTTTAATAAGAATTCTAATCACATTTCTATCCCATTTTTAAAGACATCCATGGGTACCCCATCAGGAACAGGTGCCTTTCTGTTTGGAAATGCCTTTATAGCTTTTTCAACTTCCACTGTGGTGATTACATTTTCCAGTGGTATCCATTTAGATACTGTATATGTAAATAATTTTTTGGGTTTATTTGCACATAGTAAAGTTTTATAATATTGTACCCTGTTGTTTGATTCTATATAGTTCTCAGTTTCTTCTGTATAGTTATCCAACCCTTTTGAAATCATTCTCCAAAATCTGTTATTATCCTTCTCAAGTATGGTTTGTTCAAATTCCTTCCATAGTTTGTCCATGTATTTTTGCTCTTTTGTCTTTTATTATGTTGTTATACTCCTTTCTTACTTCATTAAGTGTCTTCCTGTTTTCTTTATTATGATTCAGTCTTGTCAGACTCAACTGTTTATTCAACTTCCTTTTTGTTAACTTACATTTGCTGTCATATCAGCAAGACCCTTTCCCTATAATACACATCTTTTCTTTACTTATTATATTGACTGTTCTATTAAGTCTAGTTTACATTTTAAGTAAACAGGCTTTTTCATTCTTACTCTCTATAATATTCCTGATGTCACCTATTATTCCATACACCTCTAAGCTTTCTAAAAAGTGTTTGTTATTTGTAACATCCCATTGGATGCAATTTTTTTTTCTACTGATCCTGTCTGTCTTGTCTATCAATTCCTTTTTAGCTTTTTTATTTATTTCAATTCTTAATTCTTTTAGTGCATGAGCCCTTTCTGTTTTTCCCTCTATTTTGATGTATTTACATATTTGGATCATATTATATGACACCCATACCAAATCTATTATTGATGCTCCATTATGTCTTACATATGTATATTTTATAATTATCTTCTAATCTTCCATTCAGAAGTAAATAATTACAATCTGTCATTATCTTATATAATCTTACCACCTCTTTCATTTATTTTTCCATTTTCAGATTTCCTGTAGTATTTCAGATTTTCATTGTCATTTTATATTTCAGCTAGTTTCCTCCAGTGTGTTTAAGTACTGTGCTACCCTTGCATTAAAATGTCCCACTATTATTATTTTACATTGTAGGTTTATGTTTATCTCTTCTTCTCGAAAATGTTGCAGACCTTTTAATATATTTTTTTCTGTCAGTTTTCTTGATTTTGGTAGAAAATATATATTTAAGAGCACTTTCTCATGATTCCCCTGACAAATCCTATCACCTACTATATTTTCATCTTCTTCACTATTTCCTTAGTTCTGACTCCTCTCTTATTTTTCCCTAAAGTTAGGATTCCACCCAAAATCCATCCATATTTTTTTTATTTTTACCAGCTGCTTTATAACATGAAGTATACCCATTCTCATTTACAGTATGTTCTCCAGTGACCAAGTCTCTTGCATCTGCCATTTTCCTACTATTGTAACACCCTAGACATACTTGATCTCCACCCCCTTTCCTTACCAGTAGGGTTCCCTTATGTCTACCCCATACTTTTTTGAATCCTGATACTGTTCTTCCTGCCACCACCTATGCTGGGAGGATGTTCCAGGCATCCTACAGTATTGTGGATTCCTTTCTTAGTGACAAGTGAAAGTGTATATTTTGCAGTTTTCATGCTGCAGATACAAATCCATGAAGGTTGCACATCAGCACTACTGAATTCATGTAATCTGGAAACAGTTTTATATTGTTTTACCTGATGATGGTTGCCTGTGGTTGTATGGTCTTGTTCTTTTGCTGCTTGGGGTTGGGGGAGAGGAGTTATGGTTGGAAATCCTAATGTTGAATTTCCCAGCTTTTTGCTCTTCAATACCAACACTAACTGATGCATTAACATAGGTTTTTTTAATACATTTCCTTACTTTTTTAGATAGTGTAATCCTAGCCTTATTTGCCTGTGGGAGTACAGGGCCTCTGGGTCTTGTTCCCACCCATGTATAGTATATGAGATAGAGTAATCATATCCTTGATTGTCTAAGTGAGCACAGGGCCCATAAATGCATCTGGGACTACAGTGACCAAATTGTCAGCATAAACATCTGATTACCCCAACTCATGTACTCAATACAGGAAATTTTCAAATCCCTGCCAAAATGTAATTCTGCACAACTGCAATGTCATTCCATGCCACAGATAGGAAAACACATTTTGGGCAGGATTTGAAAAATGACAGCTATTACATACATGAGGTGGGGTAACAAGAAGTCTATGTTGAAAATTTGGTATCAAAATATTGTATATTTCCAAAGCTATGAGTGTGTGTAGCAAAATTGCAATGGACAGTCATAACTCTACCATTTTTACATATTTTGACCCCAAATTTTCAACATAGCCTTTTTATGACCCCATCTCATGAACAAGATCAGGGAAATTGTCAAATCCTGCCCAAAAGGTGATTTTACTGAATGACCTTGAAATTACCTTTCAGGCAGGAGTTGCATAATGATAGTCATATTGCTCATGAGGTGGGGTCCCTAAAACGCCGTATTGAAAATTTGGAATCAAGATGTCAAATAATGGCTGAGTTATGCATTAAAGTTGAAACCCCATTGAAATACATTTATGTGCATTTACAGTACCTTGGTTTTTTTATATTGCAGTCGCTGGTTCCAGCAGCAAGATGAGTCTTTGATCAGGAGGTTTGATCTTGAACCTGGGACCTGATCAGGTGTGTAAGGGTGTACTGGGGGATTGTGAGGTGGTGGGTGCTGAGTGGGAGGTAGGGGTGAGGGGGTGCTGATTGGTGAGGGACCATTTTGTTTTTTGAACTGTATCACTTGCACTTTATAGTGCCTCTCTACTATATGTAGGGGTAATGGTGGGTGTGAGGTTGACAATTGTCCCCGTAATGTGCTGCAGTATTACCCTGTAAGGTTGATGGTAAGCATGTTTTAGAACATTTGACCGTATTAGAGGACCAGCCTGGGACTTCAATATGAACAGTAGAGCTCTTGATCCACATGCCTAGGAATGGATTCCTCTTCCTAATTCATCATCAGTTTCTATATATAAGTAAATGTTCACCATGCTTCAGGTTCTGCACAGTGTTACTAACTTTTCAGAATCTTTATATTGCCTGCTGCAGTACTAGTGGGAGGGGAATTAGAAAAAAAAAAACAATATATTATGTTGCTGATCATATTGAATGGCCCAGCAGATCAATGTATGACTATACCCTTTGTAGGGCGACCTGGAATATGGCAGGAAAAAATTTACAAGAATTTTGTTTTCTCCCCTCCCACCACCCACCCCACTTTCTAACTGGAGTTCCCCTGAGAGTGAACTGTACTAACATCAACTGCTACTGCCAGTTTGCCACCCTTTGCAACAGTACTGCTCTGGAGATACAGTGACAGAAGGACAGGGACCTCTGATTAATTAAGACCTGCCATGTGGGGATAGGCTATAGGATTTGTGTAACTCATCCAAATCTAAACCAAACTTGACGCAGCCTGCTTCCCGCACCCTGGCTTACCTCATGCCCCAAACAGGCTATGTTGGTTTGAGCCCACTGTAACCATTACCAACTACTATCTCTTACACTTTTGGGTTTCATAGTTGGGGGGTGGCCATACCCTAAAAGATCCCTCTCCAGGAGGGCTCTAGCAACCCTCAGACTCATTATTTAGCAAACTACTACTTGACTCACCCCCATCCTTGTCAGCGAAGGATGGTGGTCTCAAATAAAGGGGAGCCTGGGATCACCCCCATTTGGCATTAGTGTTGTGCGAAATGTGAAAATGTTGATCTGTGAAATATTTTGCATAATTTTTCAATTTAGTGAAATTTTTCACCCTGGAAAAATTTAATTTTGCATGAGTTTTTGATTTTGTGTAATTGCAAACTTTTGCGTAATATGGTTTCAAAGAGCAATTTCACCCATCCATGTTTAAATTTCACATAGTGGCGAAAATTTTGCTGGTTAAACTTTTGATTTGTCTGGCAAAATGTTGTTCCAAAGGTGAAATTTGCAATAGACTGTGGGTAAATAGGTCAAAAATCACATGCAGGCTGTTTCCAGCACAGTCTATTGCCTGTTGAGTCAGAGTGCAGTCTGTTGTGGTGCATCACAGTCAATAAACCCTTTTTAAAACCTATGAAAAACTAGTTTATAGAGATAATTCCTCCCAAATGTACAGTTTTTTGCCCACTGCTGCTAGTGAACATTTTCTAATTTTGTGGATTTTTACATTATACATAGTTTAATTAGTTTTGAGTTTTGTCTGTGTTTGTAAAGGAGTTGAATGAGGGAGGGTAGTTGTGTAAAAGCAGTGCATGCTAGTTTCTAAACTTTTACTAATAGATTTCTCTAAAATTTTGAGTGACTTACTGTTATTTCTTTGAAGCCTTTATATTTTTGTTTTTGTTCTACTTATTTGTATTTTTTTATATCTTGACAAGTATTTTTTTCACCTTCCTTGAAAAGTTACTACTTCCGAGAGTTCCTGCTCCTGTTACCATGTTACATACCTTTCCTCTGCTTTTAGTTGTGATTATGAATTCCAAAATTTTGAACTCACATTGCTGATCCTTTCTTTTTTATGGGGATTGTGGTCAGTTCTGTTTGCTGTTAATTGTTAACATATGTGTGCCACATAAACTGAAAAGCAACAGTGCTATATTTTTTTCTGTTGAAGGTACTTTTAGTTGACCACATCAACTATCCATATAAAGTTTCACTGCTTTGGTGAATTGCTTCTATTGTTGGAGCTTGCCTCTGCATTGTGGTGATCCTGCTTCAGTTGAATTTGCTTACCCTTTCCCTTTACAACATTGTTTACTACCCAATCCATCCAATCTAAAAAACCAACATATTAATGTAGTAGTTGTCTGAGATTGCTGAGCCCGTCCAGAGTGTAATAGGTGCCTTTGTCAATGTTATTATATGGTGGCTTCTGCACTCTTACAGAACAAAAAATTGTAGTATTAAGAACTAACACATTACAGTTCTTCAGTTTTCCAGACACAGCTGAAATGTATTTAAAGTAGGGTGCCTGTGACCTTTTTCCCCATGTTACTAAATTCCTGTTTGGTGAAAGAAAAAAGTTACATTTTGTTTTTTCTAGAATAGGATACCATATGTGGTCAGTATAAGTTGTATGGAATACTGCTACCTGTCCTAATTTCTGTGTTTGGACTTGGAAACCAGTACTGCAGGTGTGATAGGGGTTATTCACACAGTAACTTACTAATACATCCTTTCTTGATATACTGCCAGAGGAAGGCAAAGCTTTGAAGAAGCATATAAAAATGCCTGCTAAGAGACACTCCAGTACAGGGCAACATGCCAGGAGTGACTAAGCAACTAAGAAGTCTGTTGAAGAGAGTGCAACTTCAGTTCCACTTCTCCAAAGCACATCTATGTCTGCATCAGTGTCTTCTGTCACTTTGGGCTCTGGTGGTGTGGCAGGTACCAGCAAAGCAGCTGTTTGAAGTACTAGCACACCTGTGTCTCAGTTTTTTACAGCCAGAACTGTTGCATCCATGCTCGTGGGGGATGATTGTGAGAAGAAGGAAGGCACTGACACAGTACAGGAACAGTGGTCCAGGAGGTAAGTGATAAGTCTGTTGGTGTGACTGTCTCAGGGCCTGTTCCTGATGGAGTTGGTGGTGGTGATAGTGTTCAGCTGGAGTGTGATAATCCTGGAGATTCGGGTAATTAGCCTCCCTGAGGAGATGGTTGTACAGAAAGAAAAAGGTGCCATGCAAGAAGACAGTAATAGGGAGGAGGAGGAGGACAAGAACATCATCAGCATCAGTGCTGATGATGATGACTGGTATGATCTCTCATGGGAGCCTGAGTTTAAAGAGGTCAGGGGTGATGTAGGCCATGTACATGCACAATCTGTGGGTTAGGCTGTCACCTAGCTTATCAGCAGCACTCCTCCAAGCAGTCAAGTCATCCCCTCCCAAAACAAGTAGTCTCATGGAAGTGATGAAAGCAGCCCAAACAGCACAAACTTCAAAGCCTGTTTCTCAGCCCTCCCAGTCCCAGCAGCATGTTAAGTTCAGAGGTCAAAAGTCCCCAGGTTGGGACTTTTATGTGCTTGATCCAGTTGATGAGACCATAACAAAATGTCAACTGTGTCAAGCACATGTTAGTCAGGGAAAAGGGAAGCCACATAGGCATGGGTGGCCAACATGCCCACCTGAATAACAAGCACCTGCTGTGCTGGCAGCATCACCAGAGAGACACCAGAGTTGTTGGTGGGATGTCAATCGACAAGTTAAATGTAACTGAGAGCAGATCAATACAGCAGGAGGAGGGAGGGCAGACTGGGTCAGTGCTCATGGAGAGGAGAATGAGCAATCCTTTGCCCCCTTGTGAAGTGGGCATAGCAGCAGAGGCACCACTCTCAGTGCTTTGACTCAGAAAAGTACACCACTACACCCAAAATCAACCAAAATAATGAGTTACATGTGGTCTGCACATCTCTAAGTGTCTACTGTTACCCCTAAAAGAATAACATTGGTGCCTCAAGTAATGCGTTTTGGTCAAATAGCCCCAAAGATGGAGCCCACACTGAAGACCATCCTTGAGTGGCATGCAAAGTACCCCCCAATCATGCTGCTGCACATAAGTTAAATACCGCCACTGATGAAATACTGGCCATCGATCCATTGCCATTCTCATTCGTGGAGAATGCTGGGTTCCACAGGTTGATGGCCTGTGCATATCCCAAATGGCAGGTTCCATCACAAACCTGTTTCTCTAAGCATGCTATGCCAGAGCTGAACTGTAGAGTTGCTGATATCATAAGACATGCAATGCAGCATTCTGCATCAGAATTATCCATCTCAGAATGTATATGTGGACCAGTGGACAAACACCCTCAAGCTCATATCTATGCATAACAGCAGAATTTTCCTTCTAATTACTCTGACTAGGTTATAAACCCAGCAACTTATCTGGAATGGATATCATTAACTGCAGGAACTGTGGAACAATTTTCAGAAGGACAGTCTTACAGGATTTAGGACACTGTCCTACATGCTGGGCCTTTGGAGATCTTAGGGCTCAGCTCCGGCAGCATGGGCAGAGATTGCACGCCAAATTTCATATTCAAGAGGAAATACATTATAAGAACCACCCACCATTTCCCCAGCATCCAACAGAAAAACCTCCGACCACAGAGGTAGCTGGTCCAGGAGGTTGGCAGGTGGTTAGGGAGGGCAAATCGGGTGCCCCATCACTCTCTGCTCTCCAACATATTACCTCCAAAAACCATATAAACACTACAAACAGGTATCTGCCTCTATTTCTGAAATCAAACAAAGAGGCAGAAGACACTGCAGAGCAGGACACTGCAGCACAGGAGCTAGCACAACAAAACTCACCCAAATCAGGAAACAAAATGAAAAAAAGCAAAAAGGAAACCCAAAAAACTTCTGATCATAGGAGACTCCATGATTCGGGGAGTTGATACCCATCTCCAGCCAGGGGTAATGGTCAGATGTCTCCCAGGTACATCAACATGGAGAGACACTGACCACATTGCTAAAATTGTTCACAAAGCAGGAGAAAACATTGATGTCCTAGTACACATAGGGACTAATGATCTTGCCAGCTGGTCAGTTGTGGAAACCAAGGAACACCTGACCAGGCTGGGTGACAAACTATCATCTATTTCGTCGGGCATCTCCTTCTGTGAGATCCTGCCAGTCTGGGAGAGGGGAGCAGATGGATGGAAGGTCAGAGAAGGGGAGATAGGGGAGCTAAACATGTGGCTCAAGGGCTGGTGCCAGGAAAAAGGACACAGATTTGTAGGGAACTGGCAACAGTTCTGGGAGTGAAAGTTCTTTAAATTTGATGGACTGCATCTGACTAAGGAGGGAGTCAGAGCATTGGGGCAGAAGTCTGACGTCTTTGCAGAATATTTAAACTAGCAAATGGGGAGAGGGGTGCAGCACCCCATACTTCGAATGGGAAGAACACCCCTCTCCCCTCAGCTAGTGGTCAAACAGGGAATCAGCATGTTTGCAGTTCATTTGCATCACAAGGTAAGAAAAAAGGTTTGTCTCCCCATATGACGCACAGGGGTAATGCAAAACCTCACCCAACAACTAATATATCGAAATCTGGCCAATGGAAAATCATGTACACAAATGCTCACAGCTTGGGAAATAAGATCCCAGACCTGCAGGCAATAATGTCAGAGGCTAAACTGGACATAGTAGCAATTAGTGAGATGTGGTTTACCAGTAACCACACTTAGGAGACTTCAGTACCTGGCTATGTATTGTTCAGAAGAGACCAAGGTACAAAAAGGGGGGGAGGAGTGGCCCTGTATGTCAATGAAAATATCAAAGCTACAGAAATTCAGAATACACATAAGGAGCCAGAAGAACTGTGGGTCACCCTGGAAACAGGAAATGGGTCAGCCATAAGAACTGGGGTTGTCTACAGGCCCCCAGACCAGGGGGAAGACATAGACACATTACTGTTAGAAGATATACAAAACATGACAGCTAAAGGGGAGGTTCTGACAATGGGAGACTTCAACATGCCAGATACAGATTGGTCAATACCAGCAGGAACATCTGCCAGAACTAGACACATAGTGGATTCCCTGCAGGGAAAGGGCCTCAAACAACTGGTACAGCAACCCACAAGAAACAGGGCTATCCTAGATCTAGTACTGACTAACGAGGAATGGATCACAGATTTCCAGGTAGAAGGTCACCTGGGGGCCAGTGACCATCACATGGTATGGTTCAATTTGGCTACTACATCTAAATCATCCCATTCCAAGGCAAAAATATGGGACTTCAGAGGAGATGACTTTGATAAGATGGCTAACAGAGTTAAGCTAGCCCTGGCAAAAAGAAACACAGGTGAGGGGGTACAGGCAAAGTGGGCAAGCATTAAGGATGCAATACTTGAAGCAACATCCCATTGTGTTAGACAGAAAAGGAAGTGCAAAAGAAGAAGGAAACCACTTGGTTCTCAAATACAGTAGCAGAAAAGGTCAGAGCCAAAAGGCTGGCCTTCAGGAAATATAAGGAACACAGCGGGATGAAGATAGGAGGCATACCAAACTGCCCTAAGGGAAGCAGGGAAGGCAGTAAGGCAGGCAAAGTCCCAAACTGAGGAAACACTAGCACAAACAGTAAAAGAAGGTGACAAGACTTTCTATAGATAAATTAGTGAAAGGAGAAAGTCCAGAGGGGGTATTGCTAAGCTTAATGGAGAAAAGGGAGCGTGTGAGGAGGAGGACGCTGTAAAGGCATCTATCCTAAATAGATACTTTTGCTCAGTATTTACTGAAGAGAAGGTAGGGCAGGGCCCACAGCTCAGCATCATGGACACAGGGGGGATGGAGGTGAGCACTACTCCCTTCACAAAGAAAGGGTCCTACAAGGCTTGCTAAGCTCAGGGTGGATAAGGCAATGGGACCTGATGGCATACATCCCAGGGTACTTAAGGAACTAAAGGTGGAAGTAGCAGAGCCATTAGCAGAACTGTTTAGTGAGTCTCTGAGCACAGGAGAGGTCCCAGGAGACTGGAGAAGGGCTCATGTGATCCCACTCCACAAGAGTGGTAGCAGGGAGGAGGCGGGGAACTACAGACCAGTCAGTCTTACCTCAGTACTGGGCAAGATTATGGAGGCACTCCTTAAGGAAAGGATAGTGCAACACCTGGAATCCATAGGGGCACAGGATCCAAGACAGCATGGGTTTACAAAGAAGGTCCTGTCAAACTAATCTCATAGATTTCTTTGACTGGGTAACTAGAGTGGTGGACCAAGGGGGAGCAGTTGATGTCGCCTACCTTGACTTCAGCAAAGCTTTTGACACTGTTCCACATAGAAGATTGATAAATAAGCTGGGTAGGCTCAGGGTGAGTCAGAAGTTGGTCAACTGGGTGGCAAACTGGTTGATGGGCAGAAAACAGAGAGTGGTGGTAAATGGTATACAGTCAGAAGAGATGCAAGTCACAAGTGGGGTACCTCAAGGATCAGTTCTGGGGCCAGTCCTCTTCAACATCTTCATTAATGACCTTGCAGATGGACTAGAGGGTAAGACTTGTCTGTTTGCAGATGACACCAAGATCTGCAACAGAGTAGATGATCCAGATGGGGTGGGCAGAATGAGAAGATATCTGGATAAACTAGCAAAGTGGTCAGAAGAGTGGCAACTGGGATTTAATGCAAAGAAGTGCAAAATCATGCACATAGGGAAGAGAAACCCTGAAGCCACCTATAGGCTGGGAGGGGAGTTGCTAGCAGTCACAAAGGAAGAAAGGGACTTGGGCATCATCATCACTGATGACCTGAAATCATCAAGCAGACCTCTAAAGCAGTAGGTAAGGCTAGGGGGATGTTAGGGTGTATTAGTAGGTGTATCACAAGTCGTAAGAGGGAGATAATAATCCCTCTTTACAAGACACTGGTTAGGCCCCATCTGGAGTACTGCATGCAGTATTGGAGGCCACACCTTCACAAGGACATTAACCAAATTGAGGCAGTCCAGAGAAGGGCAACCAAAATGGTGCAGGGACTGCATCAGAAGACATATGAAGACAGATTAACAGAGCTCAATATGTATACCCTTGAGCAAAGGAGGAGAGAGGTGATATGATCGAGGCATTCAAACACCTTAAGGAGCATTAACAAGGTGAAAGAGTCTAACATGTTTAAATATAAGAAAAATAGCAGGACAAGAGGACACAGCATGAGATTAGAGGGGCCGATTAAGGGGAATGTGAGGAAATTATTTTCACAGAAAGGGTGGTGGATGCTGGAATGGCTTACCACAAGAAGTGGTGGCTATGAATACAGTGCAGGGCTTCAAACAGGCATGGGATAGGCATAAGGGAGCAATACAAATGACTATGAATAGATAGGCCACTGACAGAGCAAAGGCCGATTGCACATTTATAAGGTAGAAAAAGAAATGGGCAGACTGGATGAGTCTTGCGGTCCTTATCTGCCATCAACTTCTATGTTTCTATGTTTCATTGGTCACAGGCACCTGGAGTGGTAGCTGATGTTGGGCCTGGCAAAATCTGACAGAAGCAAAACTGTAGTGGTAGCAACACCCCTGGAATTCGGCAGCATGCAGCTATGAGTATGTGAAGTGTTACTGGTTCCCACATGGGTGAGAAAATGGTTAATGTTCCATTGGATGAGATTGTTGGGTGGCTGCACACACAGTCACTTGCAGTAGGATTTATCACAAGTGATAATGGCTCCAATGTAGTGAAATGCATTGGTGATGGTGTTTTTTCAGGGTGCCCTGCCTGGCACACTGCCTTAATCTTGTTATGCAGCAGTTTTTAAACCATGCACACATTAAGGAAACTGTGTCTGTTGCCCGTCACATCTGTATGCACGTCGCCTTTTGTGCAAGGGCCTGTGACCATCTGTGTGAGCTGCAGCTCAATAGTCATCTGCCTCAGCACCATATGAAGCTTGATGTTGTGACTAGGTGGAACACCACACTGTACATGATTGACCAGCTGCATGAACAGTATAAGGATGTTTCAGAATAACTGCTGGTGCACACCACCTATGGCAGTGCTGAAGTGTCCATCACTCTAACACAGCAGCTAGCGGTAAATGGTGGACAAAACAGCATTTTCTTTTGTCCTGGTGGTGGCGGGGCACTATATAACATGACTGAGAACAGATTCATGTCTCAATTTTCTGTAGCATTTCTGGACTTGTAAGGCCTGTTCTGCACTAGCAGAAACAGGGTTTGTCCTGAAATAAGTTGTAAACGGTGGACAAAAGAACATTTTTTTTTCTGGGAGGTGGGGGGACTCTATAAAACTTCTGGACTGAGACCACATTTCTATCTCAATTTTATGTAACATTTCTGGACTTGTAAGGCCTGTTCTGCACTAGTGGCAACAAGAGTCATCCTGAAATCATTTATAAACGGTGAGCCATACAACATTTTTTTCCCCTGGTGGTGGCGGAGCACTATATAACATTATGACTGAGAGCAGATTCATGTCTCACTTTCATCATACTTTTTTCCTGTCATATTTCTCATCTTATCATGCCTGCTCTGCACATTATGGTGGCAAGAGGCTGTGTTAAACTGTGGCTCAAGTGCACATTTTGGACCGGGTGGTGGAGCACTATAAAACATCATCATGACTGGAGGGGAAGGACAACAAGTTAACATTTGTGGCAAGCCCAGGGGACATGTGTTGTGTTAGCACAAAAAACATACTTATGTTTAACTTCACAATGAAAGTGCTTATGTTTTAGGATTATTGTGTATGTATTCAGACTAATACTGCACACTGCCAAAACAACTGTTACAACATCACATAGCTCTGGGAAAAAAATGTATTCATAGGAACAAATTACAATACTTGACATTTGTGGATAGGAGGAGGAAATATATAAAGGAGTAACAAAACATCAAGAAAAGTACAGTGTTTATGGGTACAGATTAAAAGTGACTGACAGTAACACATGACAGGGTCAGGGCAAGGGGATTCATATGAGGGGGGAAGGGAGGGAGCATAAACACATACTAAGGAAACCATAAAAAAGCAAATTGGGTGATGGGGAACACTCTAAGAAATATAAAAAGTAGGAGAAGTGAGGTTATGGTACCCCATATCATCATGACTGAGACCAGATTTCTGTCTGAATTGTATCAAACAGTTTTATTGTAACATTTCTGGACTTGTATGGCCTGTTCTTGATTCACAGCTTCAAGATTCAGCTAAAACTCCTTTGTAAACAGTGGCCCCAGCACCATGTTTTGGTCCAGGTGGATCAGGGGCACCATATCAGATCATGACTGAGACCAGATTTCTGCATGAATTTTATCAAACATTTGTCATGTAACATTTCTGGACTTGTACGGCCTGTTCTGCACTAGCAGCAACAAGATTCAGCCTAAAATCCAATGAGCAGTACTTTATGTCCGGGTGTTGGCAGAGCACTATATAACATCATGACTGAGAGGAAAGTCATCTTTTTGTGTCATCCTACTTTATTCCAGTCATATTTATCATCTTATCATGCCTCCTCTGCACAGCATGGCAGCAAAAGACTGTGTTAAACTGTGGCCCATTTTGGACAGAATATTGGGGCTGATGGTGGTAGTATGTGGCACTTTAAAACATCATCATGACTGGAGGAGAGGAACACCAAATTAATATCTGTGGCACGCCCAGGAGATACGTGTTGTTAAGCACAAAAAACATGTTTAACTTTGCAATAAAGTGTTTATATTTCTACAGAATGATTGTTGTGTACGTTATTCAGACTGATCCTGCACACAGCCAAAACAACTGCCACAACATCACATAGCTTTGGAAAAAATGTTGCTCATAGGAACAAATTACAATACTTGACATTTGTGGATAAGAGGAGGAAATATATAAAGAAGGAGTCGCAAAACAAGAAGAAAGTTACATTGTTTATGAGTACAGTACTACAGTGACTGAGAGTAACACATGACGGGGAGACATGCAGGGGTCAGGGCAAGGGTATTCATATGAGAGGGGAAAGGGAGGGAGTGTAAACATTACATAGCACACAAAACTGTTGGACAAGAAATAGAAACAAGAGGATATAGAAGAGGAAGAGGACAGAAAAGATTTGGTTTTGTTGGTTTTTTTTTTAAGTTTTTTGTCTTTTCTTATTTTTAGGGGGTGCGGACGAGGAAGAGGGACAGTAACAAAGGACGTTAAAAGGAAAAGAAAAAAAAATTTAGCTGTTGCACTGCCTGCCTCATTGACAAATTATTCAGTCAATCAAAACTTACACGGTGCTGGTGCCAGGCCCCGATTCTGAACTGCCACTGCCCCCACCCCCATGATGCAGCTCTGCCAGGAGTTCCAACACTTTCTGTTGTTCACCGATCAGTTTCCTAAGGTCCCCCCTGGCCTCTTGGTGGAATTCTTTAATGTCACACCACAGAAGTCCCACCTCTCTGCATACAGCCATCCGGTCTTCTTGGATCACTGTCACATGACTGGCTGGGGCTGCTGCAGGCTGTGTGGGTTCATCATTATCACCACCAGCATGATGGTGGTGCCACTGGTAGCTGTGGGTTGAGGGTGATGGTAGCTGCTGCTGCCTCCTGCTGCTGTCTTCTGGTGCGGCACCCACTTCCAGGCTGATGTTGACCCCTTTCTCCTGCTGGCTCCCTTCCCCTTCTCTCTACCCATCCCCACTGCCTCCTGCTGCTGCCACCTCTTGCTGCTTTTTGAGCCACTCTGCAGGGTGGTGGTGCTGCAGATGGCTTCTTTGGGCACCAGTTACAAAATGTGCCCCTTTCTTCCACCTTCTTACTGATCTGCTGCAAAGATTGCACATCACCACACTGTCATCTTCAGTGTTTGTGGTGAAAAAACACCACACAGCTGACACTCTGTTGGGGGGCCACCACCAGCTGATGTCCCGGGGGCCACATCATGCTTCTGCTGGGGAGGTGGGGGGCACATGCTCCTGCTGGGGGGCAATGGTATCCTGCTGCTGCTGGAGAGTGGAGGCCACATGCTCCTGTTGGAGAAGTGGGGGGCATGTGCTCCTGCTGGGGGGTCTCATACCTAAAGACCCACTTGTGAAGGCAAACACTGGGTCCTGCCTTCTTCCCAGTCCCCCATGCCCTACCTTTCCCATCCATTATTTCTCCCCCCCCCAAAAAAAAAGTTTTCTTAACAGAAAAGTAAAAACAAAGAAAGGGAGAGAGTGAGGGAGTTACACACACACACACACACACACACACACACACACACACACACAGAATCAATCTACACTCACAGAACAGAAATTATGAGCACACACCAGATATCCTAATTCCTAACACAATATAAGGTAATTATTTTTAAACTAAATAGTGTGTAAAACACACAGTGGCAAACTAGAAAAACATCTGCTGCTGGCTGCCTGCTTCTCCACTCTCCAAGTCTCCAGCTACCTAACAAAGGAACTGAATCACTCGCTTCCTACCTGTATACAGTCACCGATATGACCTGCAGTCATGTAACAAGCCCAATTTCAACTAATTTTGCCTAATTTCACCTAATAGTAATGCAAGGCAAAATTTACAATGAAATTAACCAGCAAAATTTCACCATAAATACATTATTACACAAAATATTTTGCGGGGTGAAATTTGTGATTTCACCAGCATTTTGCCAGAAAAATAAAATTCTGCAGCATCTCTATTTGGTACCCATCTAGTCACTCACCACCACCTAAGGCATGCAGTGGAGGGCTGATTGGTGAGGGACCATTTTGTTTTTTGCAGGCAGACAAAAAACAAAACAAAAAACAAAACCAAGAGACAGTTTTCTTTATTGCAGGAATGGACTGTGGGGCCACTAGCTACCAGGGACTTAAGGCAGTAGGGAGATGGTGATCAGAAAATGGGGGGAGCAAAAACAAACATCAAGTGACAGTTTTCTTTACTTCAAAAACAGGCTAGGGGAGTTACCACTAGCCACCATAGACTTATGGCAGTAGGGGGATGGCAACTGGAGAATTGAAGAGGAAAGAAAAACATCAAAGGACAGTTTTCTTTATTGCAAGAACCTACTGGGGGGGGCCACTAGCCACTAGGGACTTGAGGCAGTAGGGGGATCTCAATTGGAGAATGGGGGAGGAACCACTGGACCTCCAATGGAAAAATAAACATATAAAAAGAACATATAACAAGGGGGAAGCGATTGGAGAAAGTGGGAGGGGGAGGGACCACTAGACTACCAGGGAATGTATTAGAAACATCTGGGATGGTGATCAGAGAACGGGGAAGGGGGAGGGAAACATAGAAACATAGACTTTGATGGCAGATAAGGACCGCTTGGCCCATCTATTCTGCCCATTTCCCTACCTACAGGATAGGCCGCAGATCCTAGTTAACCAACAGCCTATTTCTTCCTACCCCTCACAAGAATTGCCTTATGTCTGTCCCATGCATTCTTGAATTCTCCCACAGTTTTAGACCCCACAACCTCCTCAGGAAGGCTGTTCCATGCATCCACTACCCTCTCTGTGAAATAATACTTCCTCACATTGCCCCTGAACCGCCCTCCTTCTATCTTTAAAAGGACCAGTGGAATACCAGGGCTTTATTTTTTATTACTGGGACTGCAATTAGAGAATGGGCAGGGTCCACTGCATTACCGATGAGAAATACGGGACGACGAGAAATCAGAATAATATTTTACTGTTTGAACACTAAAGTTTGAACTATTAATGAGAGCAAACGGTTATTTGCCATTGGAATAGTAAAGTTCAATTTGTAAATAACCAAACAGTAATTACTTATTGAGGGATGGTGGGCATGAATTTCAGTTAAAAAACACATATTTAGCATGGAGATATACTGATTTTAAGGCACACATCAAACTAAGCAAATCACTGAGACCTAAACACAGGTGTTGTGGTGTGCTTACCATGCAGTGGTTATGTACATCAGTATTTTGAAAATTGTAGAAAACAAAATGCTGACATCTTGAACAGTATTTGTCTGAGAATAGACAACCATTCAAATGATTATTTACCATTCGATCGGTTTTCATGTACCTGCCTGTCTTGTGGCAATCACAAAAATCATTATAATTAAAAAATGGTAATGTATTTTTCACCAGACTATCCAAAGGCACTTCCTTGGTACACACCCCATTATCCATAAAAATTATAGATTAATTTTTCATTCCATTTGGGCTGTAGATGATGGAAAAAATCCCATGTTAACCTATGGAGGAAAAACATAATTTTACTGATTACTGATTGATTCACTTGATATCTCAAACACCATACAAGATGCCATCATGAAACTTTTCGGATCTTGTGACACTGTCAGTGTGATCATGCATCCTGATTTTCAGGCTATTGCATCAAAAATATTAATGTTATAAAGGTGCAAAAATGTATATATATTTTTTACTAGTATTTTTTTGTCTGGATCCCCTGAACCTCCATTCAGAGGTCAGCCCTGTCCTGCCTGCCATCCCTCCATACCCAGCCATATCCCCCTGGGTGGGGCCACTGGGTGGGCTTCCACTCCCAATGGACACTGTTGGCAAGCCCTGGCTAACCACCCCCCAAGTTGGGGCCATGAGAGCAGGACCCCCTGGTAGACATTGATGGCAGTGGAGAAAAATGAAATAACTTTGAAACATATTAATATTTTTGCACCAAACCAGCAAAAGGCACATCTGTGGGTCAGCACCTTTCTACCTTGAAAATTTCAGACTAATTTCCAAACTGTTTGAGTTGTAGCCAAATTCAAAGAAAATCACATACAAACCAATGGGGGGAAAAAACTATGAAAAATAAATTTTCTTCACTATCCACTGTAAAATAAGGATACTATTATACTGTCTCAGAAAGAAGGGAAATTCATTGCAAAAAAACACTCTGTTAATTATTAGTTAGGGTTTCTATTACAACAGCAAATGTCTGGAAATTCAGTGCTAGGGTTACCAGTCCTACGACCCCACCCCGCCCAACCCTCCACACACCAACAGGCGTTGGGTGTGCTCTTTAATATTAGTTTAACTTCCTCTCCCTATTCTCCTATATTGTACCATCTTAGCTTGTTTACACATGAAATGGGGTGAGAGTTAGTCTGACGGCTACCAAGGCACATCTGATGCCTGTTGGTGTGTGGAGGGTGGGGGTGGATGGGGTGATAGGGTTGGTAACCATAACACTGAATTTCTAGGTGGTGTTGGAAGAACTCATTAAACCATATGGGCTTCTACATATAGTCACTGATTGCCTAAGGTTTCCCATTGAGTACATCAAAACAATAATAAATAAAATTAAAGACAATTTTGTCCAAAAAGACTTAGAGTCCTGCTGACTATCTAAAGCATGTCCATGGTTATCAAATAACAAAATAACACAAGTTTGAACAATACCTCCAAATCCTACACTCCCCTCGGGGGAGGACCCTTTTTACTAGGTTCCGCTTTGAGGTATTTGAGAGTAACAAAAAAACTGGCCTATATCTAGGGGAAAAGAACAAGGAATATAAGTGTAAGTGTGGTTTGGGAGAAGATAACCTAATGCACTTAGTGATTTTATGCCCCCTCTATGAGAAACACAGGGCCATCTGGTTGGGCAATATACTCAAATCACAATCCTACCATCCAATGCAATTACTGACATATCTATTTACAAACACGGATCTCGTAATTCTGAGTTCCGTGGTCTCTCTCCTTAAAATAATTGATCAGAGAAGGCTTCATTTGACTGGATAAATCTGAACTGACTATTAAAAGGGCAGAGTATAAAGAATAATCATAGATATAATCCCAACAAGCCCTAATCAAAACTGTATGATGATCACTCATGATTAATCAATGAATGCCAGTAAATGTACCATCTTGTGTAATTCAATGAACATTACCTGTTTGCACAAACTATCTCCTCTGAATAACCAGGCACCTATCAACTTTGGGGCCACTACTGTAAAGGTTAAACTTTTTGCTGTGGATTCTATAAGTTTTAAATTATTTTATTAATCACATTACTATAAGAACATAATCGCTTTTATGAAATAAGCTGATAACATTTTAATGTGTAATAAGCTTTTATGTTATCCTGTAAACAGAATACTTTCACTTTTTAACTGTTTTTCTTTTATTTATTTACTTATTTATTTGTAATAGCAATGTTACCAATCAATAAACTTGAACTTGAACATCACAGTAAAATAAGGATACTATTATACTATCTCAAAAAGAAGGGAAATTCATTTCCAAAATCATCAGTTAGGGTTTCTATTGCAACAGCAAATGTCATTCAGTGTTAGGGTTCAGTCTACCACCCCACCCGCCTCAAACCTCCCACACACCAACAGAGTTAGTGTGCCTTTGTTAGTCATTAACTCTCACCCCATTCTCCTATATTGTAGCATCTCAGCTTGTTTACACATGTAATGGGGTGAGAGTTAGCCTGGTGACTCAAGGCACATCTGATGCCTGTTGATGTGTGCAGGGTGGGGGATGGGTGTAGGGTTGGTAACCATAACACTGAATTTCTAGACTTTTGTCACTGTAATAGAAACCCTAACTGATTCATTAATGGAGTTTTTTTGCAATTATATATATATATATATATATATATATATATGCATGTGCCATGGTAGTGGCACTATAGTTAGGGTTGCCCCACCACTTCTATGTTATACCCAAAATGTTGCACTTTAATAACTTTGCAGCCGTACAACCAATTTGCCTGATGTTGTGCATGCACTGTTTGGTACCATAGATCTCTGGATCTGGCAAGTCTTGTTCCATTTGGATATGCGGTTGCAGAGCTGCAGAGTGTCAAAAAACATTTAAAATACCACTTTTGGATCAATTTTTTGATCAGGGCTACAACCCAAATGGTTTGTCTGTCTGGTCTGATGATTTCAGGAAATATGTGGCCTGGGTCACTGATGTTCCTTTTGAAAGTTTGGTGAAAAAATATTAATCTGCTCAAAAGTTATTCAACTTTAAAGTTTTCCATTATAGTCAAAGGGACAAAATATATGTGCATTGTGAAAGCACATTTTACTTTCACTAAAGCACCTTTTTCTGTATCGAATGCACGCAGTACTGTCATGTGGCAATCATTTTGTTTTCAGTTAGCAACGGAGAAAAACTGTTGTAATTCAAAAAATAATGCCCCTTGGTAAACACCACAAGTTGTGTTTACCTAATCGGTACCCTAGGAACATGATCTTGCCTTCAGTTTTTGAAAATAATGCTCAGAAATATGATTTTCATATTTTTCCTGTTGGTAGTGTTGCAAATTGCGAAAGCACCCCTCAACACTTTCACAAAATTACGAAAGTGTCACTCTGTTCTTTTGCAAATTGCAACAACCTTTCGCGACTGTTTTTGCAAAATATGTGAAAGTGTCACAATTTGCAACAGTATCGGCCCAAAAAGAATAAACATTTCTTTGCCACTTCACTGCAGCTAACCGGTTTGGACTTTCGGGCTGAAATTTCCAGGGTAGAAAGGGCTTGCCCCACAGATGTGCCTTTTGCTGGTTTGGTTATAAAATGTACTTTGGTTCCATAGTTATGGCATTCCAAAATTGAGAAATCTCCTATAGGATAACACTGCAATGCCTGTGGTACCCTTCTGTGTCTGTATCTCGAAAATAGTTTGAGATCTAGATTTTTTGTTATGCACAGTCGCATGCATGTAGGTTGCCAGGTCATTATCACAACTGCAGTGGAATTTTTTCCAAAGTTCTTATGGTTACTGAGATATTGCCACATTTGCAGCAAAAGGGTTAATTGGAATATCTAAGCCTGTGCCATTTCTCTATAATTATGGGTAGATGGAAGTGCAGGGCTTCCACTTATGGATGGCACCGGATCAGAATAGCTCCGACCACAATGCCGTCAGCAACAATAGTGCGGCAATAATGCAGTTAGTCTTCATTTTTTTTGTCCAGAACAAAAGTGTGGGAATTTGATATTAGAGTTAAAAACCCTACAACCACCACCACACCCACGCTCTACACACACCAACAGCTGTTGGTGTGTGCCATGGGGTCGTTGAGCCTAACAATCACCCCATTCTCCTATACTGTACAATTTCAGCTTGTTTATATATAGAATGGTGTGAGATTTAGGCCAGCGACACCAAAGGCACACCCCAACAGCTGTTGGTGTATGAAGGGTGGGGGTGTGGTGAGGGTGATAGGGTTTTTAACCCTAACATCGAATATCCACACTTTGTTGCTGTACTGCCAACTCTAACTGATGCATTAATTGAGTTTTTGCAATGAATATATATACGTGTGATATATATATATATATATATATATACACACATATATATATATATATATATATATATGTATAAAATACAAAATACATACCCCATAATGCAAAGCATCATGGGCTGTGTATGCAAATCACCACAAAATATTATGCTATATATATATATATAGAGAGAGAGAGAGAGAGAGAGAAGGAGAGAGAGATAGTCTTTGCAAAAAACTCTGTTAATGCAACATTTAGGGTTCTGGCTAAAGTGACAGAAGTAGGAAAATGTGGCCTTAGGGTTTTCAACCCTAAAACCTCACCCCCACCCATAAAACAAATCAGGGGTGCAGTTTTCCATGGGGTTGTCAACCCTAAAGCTCACCCCATTATGTGTGTATGTTTTTGGAGTGTATAGAATGGGTGAGTTTTAGGGTTGACAACCCCAAAGAAGACTGCATTCCTGATTTGTTTTAGTGGTGGGGTTTGGAAACCTTAAAGCAACATCTCCCTACTTTAGTCACATTAGCCAGAATTTAAATATTGCATTAATGGAGTTTTTTTTTAAAGAATTTCCTTACTTTTTGAGGTAGTATAATCATTTCTTACTTGTCTGTGAGACTGCAGTACCCTCCGGGTCCTTGACTCCCATCCATCCATAGTTTTTTAGACACTGTAATTGTATCCTTATTTACCTCTGGGAGTGTGGGGCCATCCGGGCCCTACATACCCATACCTCCATAGATGTGTATAGGTATGTTGGGCCCTACGCTTACATTTTTGCCAAAACAGCAACCAGATTGTTAGCATAGCCTTCTTATTACCCCTCCTCATGAACCTGATACTGACAATTGTCATATCCCTGCCAAAACATCATTCCACGCCAGAGGCACAAAAATACATTTTGGTCCAGATATGAAAAATGACAGCTGTCACATTCATGAGGTGGTGTAAAGAAATGGCTATGTTGAAAATTTTGCGTGCAAATATTGAAAGTTATGAAAGATACGAATGAGCGTAGTGAAACTTCAACATATGTCCATAACTTTGCCATTTTAACATATTTTGACCCAAACTTTGAACATATTCTTTTTATGAGCCCACCTTATGCGCAAGGGTGGTGAAAATTTTCAAATCCTGCCCAAAAGTGGATTTCACTAAGCAACCCCAAAATCACCTTTCAGGCCATATTTGCATAGTTCCGTTGACACTGGTTTAAAAAAAATGCACAGATCACAAAGTTATGAACCAAGGTTGAAAACCCCTTTGAAATACATTGAACCACACTTACCTTACTTTCTCATATAGCAGTCGGTTCCAGCAGCAAGATGTATCTCCTGTTGCAGAGTGGATATTCACCATGGGACCTGTTCAGGTGAGTGAGTGTATATAGGGTGGTCTGGGGGTTGCCGGGTGGTGGGTGCCGAGTCAAAGATTGGTGTGGGGGTTGTGATCAGCAAGGGACCATTTTCTTTTTTACAGGGGAAAAAAACAAAGACATTGAGGCATTGTTTTATTTACTGTGGTTGGGAACATGTATCAGAGGGTAGGGGTGCCATTAGACACCAGGGAAATATTTAAGAAGTATGGGGACAGCAATCAGAGGGTGAGGTGTGCCACTATACACCAGGGGGAAAAAACATATATACGGGGATGGGGATCAGAAAGGGAGGTGCCATTAGACACCAGGAAACTATGTAGCAATTACAGGGACAACAATGGAAGAGTGGGGGGTGCCACTAAGCACCTGGGAAATACTTTATAAGTATGGGCATGATGATGTGATGGTTAAGGGCACCACTAGATACCAGGGTACAATGAATGCAGTACAGGGATGGGGATCAGTGGGTGAGGGGTGCCAGTAGACACCAGGGAAAATTGGAGGGTGGGGGCCCACTTGACACCAGGGAATATATTATAAATTACAGGGATGGCATTCGGAGGGTAGGGTGGCAACACTAAACAGGAAGATAAAACTACAAAAATCACAGGTAATGGCATTTGGGGGCAACACTAGATACCAGGGGAAAAACTACAAAAATTAAGGGGATGGTGACCTGAGGGTGTGGGGTGCCATTAGACACCAAAGAAAATTGAGAGAATTACAGGGAATGCTTGCTAAATCCTTAGGGAAAATTGAGAGAATTATGATGAAAACTTCCTAAATCCTTTTTTAATTTGAAGGAATCCTTTTCCATATCAAATGAAAAACGAAATGACAAAGGATTACATCAAACCAAAAAGGAATCGGCAAACATTTAAGTCCAACATCCTTTTCCATGTGAAGGGATCCTTTTTTTTTTTTGAACAAAAATATCAAACAAGAATGGATCCCTTGAAATGAAAAAAGAATTGGAAAACACACTAAATCCGAAATCCTTTTGCTTATGAAGGTATTCTTTTTCGTTCAAATAAAAAAGGACAAATGAAAATACAAGAAAACAGCGAAGTCCCAAATCTTTGTTCATTTCACGGGATCCTTTTTCATTTGAATGAAAAAGCCCATAAGGCAAAAGCTGAAGTGAGTTACAAAAAAGGATTTTAAAACAAAAACAAACAAAAAAAACACATTTCGGTGTCAGTTCACTAGCAGTTGAGTACAGAATCCAGGTAACAGAGTCCTGATGAGCAAGATACATGTTTTGGTCTCTCTGCAATATTTTTGCTGGTTTCTGTGAAAGAGGCTCTTAAAACCCCCTTTAAATAATTTTTTTGGGGTCCCCCTCCTGACTGCAACAGGAGCCAGAGGACCCCATAAGAGCACAGCTGTGTTGGATAGTGTCTCTCAGCCACTCACCATCTGGAGCCATGGTGGGATGGATAGGGAGATAAGGGAGGTAAAACAGAATGGTGCTTTGTAGCACCAGTCATAGGATATGAGTAAAGAAAAGGGTTTTTGCTGGGGATTCCACTCCCTGGTGCTAGCAGGGCAGACAATGCTTGTGACAGTGAGGACAGAGTGGAGGGCTGTGAAATGTAAGGTTAGCCTGTATTACACCCAGTGGGACAAGATAATAAAAGGGGATAGTAATTACAATTGTTTCCATATTAAATAATGAGACTGGAGAGTTGCAACATTCCCCCCTACTTTTTTACTTTTTTTTTTAAGTTTCAGTCCTTGTGGCTGGAGGTTTGGGACTCTGGGACTGTGTTGGTGGGGATGTGGTTGCCTGGTTTTGCAAGCCTTCCTTTCTTTTAAAGGCAGTGGTGTGTGCTGGGTTGGGGCCCTGCATTCCAGCATGGAGCTTGCAGGGCCCATTGAGTCTTTTTTCTCATCTGTTTTTTTCTTTTCATTTAGATTTACATGCGGGATTTTATATATGTTAGTGGACATCCAGGTAGAGGTTCTGTGATATGTGCAATTGTTTTAAATATTATATATGTGGGTCTTTGGAGTGAATTTGTAAGTTGGAGTAATTAGCTGGTAGGTGATCCCCCTGGATGAATAAAAAGACTATCTTGTGCCAGGCAGGGGTTCTCTTCTTTTATTTTGTTGTACACAGAAATAGTTGCCATATTGGTCCTTGTCTGTCTATCTGTTGATATCCTGTAAATACATGAATGTAAGGGTCCATCCTTGATGGCGACTGTGGTGTCCAGAAAATTAACATTTGTAGCAGAATATTCCAGGGACTAGACCAAAACATTGACCCAGAAGTGGTGGGGAAGCTTATTGAATTTATTCTGACACATAACAACTTCAGTTTCAATGGTAAACATTATGTTCAAACTATGGGAACAACAATGGGCACCAGGATGGCTCCACAATATGCCAATCTCTTTATGGCGAATTTGGAGGAGGGCTTTTAAAGGCACTGTACACACAAACCATTCACTTGTTTCCATTACATTGATGATTTGTTTTTAATTTGGACAGTGGGCACGGAAACACTTAAGGGGTTTCATCAGGAACTTAATAACCTCCACCCATCCATAAAGCTTTTCCTGGAATATTCTGCCACAAGTGTTAATTGTCTGGACAGAGATACTTGCATAGAAATGGTAATCACCCAAGCCACACAAAAAACTCTGTAATGTACAGTCAACCACTTCGATATCACCATATCTGTTCAAACGAGGAAGACGGAGATACACATTTGGTTACATTGAAAAACCTTTATTGAGCAGGAACACTCTTCCAGAGAATTTGACAGAGCAGTAGAATTTGCAACACAGATACCAAGGGAACATCTTCTTCAGTATAAAGAAAGAACCACTAACAGTGGAATACCCTTAGTGGTCACATATCATCCTAACCTTGAACTTCTATGTAAGATTATTAAGGACCGCCACCCAATATTTAGTGAGGATGAGACCCTAAATTGTATTTTTCAAGAACTACCACTACTATCTTTTAAACAACCACATAATTTAACCTATCTGATTATTAGGAGTAAGCTTACACCAGAACAAAATGCCATAACACCAAATGGCACACGACCCTGCAATCACCCCTGATGTAAGACTTGTGAGACATTTCCACTTTGGATTGTGTAGTTACTTCACAAAACAGACAATTCAGGATACAGGGGAATTACATATGTGCAACATGGAATGTTGTTTATTTTATTCAGTGCAAGAAATGTCCACAAACAGGGTATGTGGGAAAGACAGTACATGCTCTCCACACTAGAATGAACTTGCACAGACATACTATTAATATGAAGATGACTGACAAACCAGTGAGGCAGCACTTCTCTCAGACTGATTACTCAGTCTCAGATATGTTGGTAATCATCTTAAAAGGACATTTCAAAAATACTCAACAGAGATGGGCTTTTGAGGTCAGGCTTACTTTACTTCTCAATATGGTAGAAGATGGCAAATCTGGTGAACGACTACTTCACCTCATTCTTTAGGGTGGAGGAAGAAGGGAAGTGCCAGAGCTAAGAAGCAGGGGAAGGGTGGGCAGGGAGATGGACTCGCCCATTTACAGAGGGTAGGTATTAGAGGAGTTAGGGAAACTGCGGATGGACAAAGCAATGGACCCCTATGCAATCCACCCCAGGGTGCTCAAGGAGTTAAGGGAGGAACTTGCTGTGCTGCTCACAAAATTATTAAATCTGTCTCTAGACAACTGGAGAGTCCCGTGGGATTGGGGAAGGGCTGATGTGGTGTCATTACACAAGGGGTGAGGAAAGTATGGGGCCAGGCAACTACCCCCCCAGTTAGCCTTACCTCCCTAGTGGGAAAACTGATGGAGGCAATTATAAAGAAAAGGTAGGTACAATATCTGAAGGAGGAAGGCCTCAAAGAAGACAACCAGCATGGGTTCACGGGCAGAAGGTCATGTCACACCAACCTGATTGAATTGTTTGAGGAAGTAACAGAGATACTGTATGTGATCAGGGAGGGGCAGTGGATATGGCCTATCTGGACTTCAGGAAGGACTTTGACACCATCCCACACAGAAGACTAATAAGCAAGTTAGGTAACATAGTGGAGGCTAGCAAACTAATCAACTGAGTGGAGAATTGGTTGGGGGGAGAACTCAGAGGGTGGTGGTTAATGGGGTACACTCAAAGGTAGGAGGGGTGATGAGTGGGGTTCCTCAGGGCTCCGTATTGGGACCCATACTCTTTAACATATACACTGGGGACATTTCAGAGGGCCTGAATGGGAAGGTGTGCCTATTTGCAAACGACGTGAGGATCTGTAACAGGGTGGACAAACTGGGGGAATGGAAAGAATGAAGGAGGATCTGGCCAAGCTGGAGGAATGGTCTGGGAAGTGGTAATTACAATTCAATCCCCAAAAAATGTTTAAATGATGCACATAGGAGGTAAAAACTCAAGGACAAAATATTGGCTCGGGGGGGGACTGGAAGTTACAGAGCAGGAAAGGGACATTGGAATCACCATTTCAGGTAACCTGAAGGTTAGGAACCAATGCCATACAGCAGTAGTGAAGGCAACCAAAATGTTGGCATGCATAGGGAGGGGTTTTACAAGCAGGAAAAAGGAGGTGATCATGCCACTATACAAAACTGGTCAGACCATGTCTAAAATACAGGGTCCAGTTCTGGAGGCCACACATTCAGGTTGACATAGACAGGATGGAGAAGGTCCACAGATTAGCAACCAAGATGATTTGAGGGTTACACGGGCAGTCATATGAGTAACAGCTGGAGGAACTACACTTGTACACACTGGAGATGAGGTGGGAGAGGGAGAATATGGTAGAAACCTTCAAATATCTGAAGGGAATAAACAAAGTGAGGGAAGGTAGCATATTCAGGATGAATGAAAGCAAATCCACTACGGGACACATTTTAAAGCTGCAGGGGGGTAGATTTAGAGTTGACGTAATGGTGCAGTTCTTCACGGAGAGGGTGGTGGGTCCATGGAATGGGCTTCCAGAATGGATGGTGAGGGTAGATTCAGTAAGTAAATTCAAGAGGGCTTGGGACAACTACATGGGGCTCAATAAAGGTAAAAGGGCATGGAATGAAGGGTGTAATAGACAGAAGGGGGTATTCGGGCAGACTGGATGGACCAGGAAGTCCATTTCTGATGGAAAATTTCCATGTTTCTATGTTTTAATGTTTATGAAATATAGTATCTGGTTGAGTATATAGTTGATAAATTGTTTTCATGTGTAACAGGTTATGAATGTTTTAAACAGGTTGTTCACTTTAGGGAAACTTCTCTTTATATCCTCTTGTTGCCACTCATAGAATATTTCTGTTTTATAGTTTTTAACTTGGAATACTATCTTTTTTAACATGTACTTAAGTGGGTATTATATCTAAAGGTCTTGTGTTTAATTAAGAGTGTATTCACATAACATGATCATTCATTCCTGATGTCAGTTAATGAAACTGCCTGGCCCATAGAAGTATTCCTATCTGCCTCTGTCAGCATTTGACCTGGTCATGCTTCATAGTTGCCAGCTGACTAAAACTGTCTTCTTGCATTTAAACCTCAGTTATTATTTTTAAAAAGGCATTTTAAGCCAATGAGAATTCCTTCTAGTTTTCTATGTATGATCTGGGTGTTAACAGTATGTGATTCACCAAACAACTGCCAATAAGCTTCTGAGGAAGGACTTGGTTGGTCTGAAAGCTTTAGCACTGTTTTCTTTTGTTACATCTATGTTGGTCCAATAAAAGGGATCAAACCATTTGTTTCTGGATTTATTTTATTTCAGGCAGACAATGTGGAAGGTTGCGTTGCTCCATAGTAGGCTGCCTGAAGATGTCTTTCTCCTTCCCCATTGTTGTAAGGTTGCAGAGCCTGGTATAAGTCTGTGTCCTGCCCAGCTAGTAGGCCCCAAATAATTACTTTGTGCAATATTAAGAATGACTAATTGTGCAACAATGTGGGGTTTACACCTGAGGCTTGTGTCTTCAATGTTATGAACTGCCTTTGTGAACTATCAGTGTTGAAAATGGTGTCCTGACAAGACCTAGCCATTAAAGTGGCACGGGGTCTGTATGACACAAACAAGAACAGAGTAGCAACATGTAGCACTGTCAAAACAGTGACACCAAATACACAGCTTGGTAAAAACACCAAGCAGTAATAATGCTGAGGTGACACAGTATAAATACTGCTTTACGCAAGGGGCTCCAGGCCCTGAAACCCTCCATATTAAAATAACCTCCTCTGGGGGGGAGGCATCTCTGAAACTTGAGTGGGGGTCATCACCAACCGCACAACAGTAAACACAACATAAAAAAAACCACTGCTAATCTGGGACCAGGAATAGAACCCCGGTCCATAGACTCTTCACTGCCAGTGGCTTTACCATCTGAGACATGGCAGCTGCTTGGCACACTCCCATCCAGCAGAATTATTATCCACTGCAACACTTCTCATGGCCAACAGCTAGAGGGGTACTGCTACAGCTCCGCACCATTTCTTTCATGTGATATTGTGTACCCTGAAGCTGTTGTACCGCACGCTGTTAATGCTGCCCGGTTTTGTCTGTAGCATCATCTGTAAAACATATTGACCAGGTACCATTAAAGCTGAGTTTTTAAAAAAACAAGTTTAAGTTGTCATCTAGTCACTGCCCATGGGCTTCAACCCACAGTTGGTGATAGCAGTGGGATAGTGCATGTGCCGTATGTGGTACGAGACAATGAAGATTGGATAGTTCTTGGTTACCCATGGAAGAGGGCAGGCTGAGGTCAAGGTCAAAGTCAGCTGCCTAGTGATCTGGTGGTGATAGTTACCCAATGGAAGTTACAGAGAGGCAGAGATAATAACTCAACATGAAATGGGGGAAGTGAAGAATGAATTTGAGGTTAACTTGGCAGCCCCGCTGATTGCCTACAAAGGAGTGGAGGCACAGAAGGCAGATATAGTGATAGGAGAAGGTCCAGCAGTAACTATTACTGATGCTGTATCTGGTCTTATGTGGTGGTTAGCTATTCAGCACACAGAGGCAGAGAGATGGAGAGTTGAAAGTGAGAAACAGCACCCAGCGGAATTCTAAAAATGTGAAAAAAAGTGGCAGGCAGCCTTACAAGCTTTCCAGGGGAAAAGAGGTGAGATGCCCAGTATGGGTGTAATACTTTTACAAGAGAGTGCTGGAAGAGCTATTGAGGTTCCTGTAGCAGTTCCAGTTTTTAAGGACTTGAGGCTGACCAAATTAAGTCGGGAAGACAACATTGAAGCCTATTTGACAACTTTTGATCGGAAGCTGGTGCCTGTCAGTGACTACCAGCTCATTAGGTCACAAGGCTAGTACCCTATTTGATGGGAAAATCCCAAACAGTCTATAGTAATCTGAGTGTACAAGAGGCTGAATATTATAGTCAAGTAAAGGAAGCAATCCTCCAACACTATCATATAAGTGAAGGGACTTACTGACAGAGATTCAGGAGATTCTGATTTCAGCCAGGAGACAATCTTTGAGAGGTGTACACACAACTCAATGATCTGTTCGAAAATGGATTTGATCTGAGGCTAAGACTGTGTAGCAGATAGTGGAATAACTGGTGATGGAGCAGTTTATTCAAGTTTCGCTGAAAACATCTAAACCTGGGTCAAGGAGCAGTGGCCCTTGATGAGGATTATATGCTAGCAAAAAAGTGTGCAGGACTCCACAAAAAGCTGGTAAGATCATTTAAATCCTTTGGGAAAAGACACTTAGAGACTGAGCAGTCTTAAATTCCTAAGACTGAGGTAAAACAGGAAACATCTGAAATTATCTGTCATGGCTGTGGAGAAGTGGAACATATAGTCCATAAATGTCTAAAGGAAAAGAACAAGCAATCTTATCTGGTATTAGCCAGTTTGGAACAATGTTTACAAAAGATCTGGGTTTGTGACCAGGAGTGCAAGCTTTAATATACTCTGGCAGCTAAAAGACTTTAGTACGTCCTGAGGCATTGCTAGGTAAGGCCAGAGAAAAAGTGCCAACCAAAGTAACTTGTGTGTATGGGGAAACTAAAACTTACTCAACAGTATGGGTTACTTCGGGGTTGGAGGGGTTATCACAGTCTATGCTGGTTGGGGTGGTACTGACATTGCTCTTGCCCATAGTAATTGCCTATGACTTGCCCAGTTTTGAAGGCTCGCTACAGACTGGGGTATCTAATTGAGTGGCAATTGTTACCATGAGAGCTCAAGCCAGAAGACAGGAAGAGACTTTGGGGGAATTTTCCCTTTTGTGGACATTTATGGAACCCAGTGTCAGGTGAAGATGTTTCATAGGAAATGAATAGAGGCCAAAAAGAAAGTAGGTCCGGAGGCTGGTGCTGAGATGAGGCAGGATAAACTTCCCTGGGATAAAGTGGATTTGGACTCTGAGCAGAAAATGGCCATTACTTTGAAATCACTGTATGCTGAAACATCGGATGTTAAAAATGTTGCTGAAAAGACTGTTCCCTATGTTTATCTGAATGCTAACAATATTCATAGAAACATAGAAACATAGAATTTGACGGCAGATAAGGACCACTTGGCCCACCCAGTCTGCCCATTTTCCTACCTACTGGATAAGCTGCAGATCCTAGTTAACCAGCAGCCTACTTCTTTCTATTCTTTGCAGAGTAATAGAAGATTCCCAAATGGAGGAGCATTTGGAACAATTGGTTGTACCCAAGAGGTTTTGGCAAGTGATCTTATGGGTGGCACATCAGATTCCACTTGCTGGTCATCTGGGGAGAAATAAAACCCTGCCTCAGGTCCTACACAGGTTTTACTGGTGAAGGGTGAATACAGATGTGGCTGAATTTTTTCACGCTTGTCCAGAGTGTCAAAGAACTGCAGCTATTCCAGAGAGACACAGGCCCAAGAAGGTACATGTGCCCTTGTTAGAATTCCCATTTGACCATATAGCACAGGACATAGTAGGGTCACTGAAAAAGAGTGCAAAAGGGAATCAATATATTCTGGTTGAGTGTGATTATGTGATCCTTTACCCAGAGGTGGTTTCAATGCAGACCATGACAGCTCTTAGGATTGCAGAGGAAGTTGCAAAATATTTTATTATGGTGGGAATATCCAGGGGAATTTTGACTGATCAAGAGACAAATTTTAGCTCTACCCTTCTGAATGAGTTAAATAGGTTGTTGGGTGTGAATGCCATTAAAACATGTCCATGCCAACCACAAAAGGATGGATTGGTTGAGAGATTCAACCAGACTCTAAAGCAGATGCTAGGGAAATATGTGGAGCAGGACCTTAGTCAATGGGACTGCTATCTTCCTTATCTGTTATTCATTTACAGAGAGGTTCCTGAATCATCCACTGGGTTTTTACTCTTTGAACTCCTATATGGGAGACAGTTGAGGGGACCACTGGACGTGATCAAGGAGATATGGGGGCTCCATTGATGCCCTCAGAGAATGTGACTGAGTATGTGCTAAAGTTATGAGATAAATTAGATCAGGTTTCTCAGTTGGCATGTGAGAATGGGGGAAAAGCCCAAGTGCAGCAGAAAGGGGGTGATATGATCAGCACAGTCGAGAGAGAAGCTTGAACCTGGTGATTGAGTATTGCTATTGTTGCCAAGCCACAAAAACAAGCTTTTGGCAAAATTGAAAGGTCCATTCGAAGTACTGAGGAAGATCGGCCCCATTAATTGTGAAGTGGCAACCCTAGGAAAGTGGGGGGGGGGGCAAGTACAAAAAGTATATTGTGAATTTATTGAAACAATGGATCGAATTGAACACTGAAACTGTTATGACTATTTTTGTGAATGAAGTAAAAGATGCTGCTGAAGAAGCCTAAGGCAGATTGAAATGTGACCATGGTAGATTCCAACAGGTGACTCAAGGAAATGTGTTAAGTGAGAAACAAAGAGAGGAACAGAGTAAACTAACCCAGGAGTTTAGCCAGTTATTAAGGAACACCCCAGGAAAACAAATGTGTGTGAGCACCATATGGAAACAGGTGATCATCCTCCCATTCAGCAGAAGCCATATCACCTGGCCGAGCACCTGAAATCTGCACTCTCAGAGGAGATTCAACAGATGAAGGAGGCTGGTGTGATTGAGAAGTCTCAAAGTGAATGGTGCTCTCCCAATGTAATTGTGCCCAAAAAGGATGGACAAGTCTGATTATGTATCTACTTTCAAAAGATTCAAAATTTGATAATTATCCAATGCTGCGCATGGATGATCTGACTGATAGGCTGGGTAGCCAGGTTCATCTTGACCCTTGACCTTACTAAAACTTATTGGCAGATTCCCCTTAGCCAGGCATCCAGTGAAAAAACTGTGTTCTCCACTACACAGGGCACTACCATTTTACTACCATGCCATTTGGACTCCATGGAGCACTGGCCACTTTCCAATGAATGATGGACCAGTTGTTGGGTCAGCATGGTGGTTATTGTGCCACATATTTGGAAGATGTGGTGGTCTTCAGTGTGGATTGCGACAGTCATTTGAAGCATCTTAGGTAAGAGGTATGTAAAGAGGCTCTTAAAATACCTTTCCAATATTTTTGTTTTGTTTTGCTCTGTTTCTTTTAGGTCCACTCTTGACTGCAGCTGGAGTTGGAGGAGCCCATAGGAGCACAGCTGTGCTGGACAGTGTCTCCTAGAACCCCAACATCTCAATCTGTGGTGGGGTGGTTAGGGAGATAAGGGAGATAAAGGATAAGGGCGCTTTGTAGTGCCAGTCATAAAATATGAGTCAAGAAAAGGGTTTTGCCATGGATTCCTCCCTCCAGTACTAGCAGGGTGGACAGTGCTGATGATGGTGAGGAGATGGGAGGGCTGTGAAATGTAAGGCTGATCCATGGTATGCCCAGAGGGACAAGATAATAAAAGGGGAAAGCAATTACAACTGTTTCCATATTAAAGAATGAGACTGGGGAGTTGAAAGGTTGGAAAAGCTTCCCCCCTTCCCCTTTTTACTTATGCTTTTATAGGATTCAGTCCTTGTGGCTGGAGGTTTGGGACTGTGTTTATGGGGGTCTGATTGTCACTTATATCCTTTTAGGGCCGATTTCACCAACCTTCCATTCTTTTAAAGGGAGTGGTGTGTGTTGGGTTGGGTCCCTGCATTCCAGCATGGAGCTTGTAGGTTTCTACATTCCTCCAAGGAGTTCATTTACAGGAAATAGTATATGCTTAATTAGGTCAATGCATTCCAGCATGGAGGTTTGCAGGGCCCATTGAGTCTTTTTTCTTGGCAGTTTTTCCTTTTTGTTTAGATTTACATGTGGGATTATGTCATGTATGTTAGTAGACATCCAGGTAGAGGTTTTGTGATATGTGAAGTGGTTTAAAATATTATTTATGTGGGTTTAGGAGTGAATTAATTCATTGGGGTAATTAATTGGCAGTCATGTGATCCTCTGAGTGCATAAAAAGGCTGTCTTGAGCCCAGACAGTTCTTTTCTTTATTTTGTTCCAGTCAGCTGATGTGCAAGACTGCATTGCTCCATGGTTGGCTACCTGAAGATGTCTTTCTCCTTCCCCATTGTTATAAGGTTGCAGAGCTTGGTATGTGTTGGGGTCCTGCCCAGCTGGTAGGCCCCAAATAATGACTTTGTGCACTATTAAGAATTAATTTTTGTGTAGCAATGTGTGGTTTACCCCTGAGGCTTGTGTCTTCAATGTTATGACCTGCCGTCATGCACTACTGATGTTGAAAATGGTGATCCTGACAAGATCTAGCTACTAAAGCTGAGTTTTAAAATAGGAAGTTTAAGTTTCTAATAACTTCCAGTGGGCCTGCACTCACAGTTTTGAATTTTATTTTTTTAAAGAGAAACGGAAAAACAAGATGGCAGCAAACAAGCCCATTTTTGATACTGTAGACCAATAGGCTTGCAGTGTGCACTATAAGTTGTCATTCACAAAGTTGTGTCATTTATAAAGTTGTGAATGATGACTTACAGTACACACTGCAAGCCTATTAGTTGACAACGTCAACCAGTGGGCTTGTAGTGATTATTGTATGCTGTCATTCATTGACAGTTCAGTTGGCAGGCAGCTGTGGAGGTGTGTGGAGGGCTGTGCTGCTAACCGGCTGACTGGTCATGCTGGGAGGGAGGAGTGAGGTGATATGTGGGTACCTGAGTGGGTGGTGGGGCAGGGGAGCCACTACACTATTGCAGAAAGGCTGGGGAAATTATTTTGTTTGTATTTGAATGGGGATTGGTATGGGAAGGGGGACCACTACACTATAGAAAAAGAGCTGAGGAAATTATTTTGTTTTTACGTGAACAGGGACTGGTAGGGGGAGGGGAGGCCACTACACTATGGAAAGGGTTAAGGATTATGATACTATTTTGAATGGCTGTTGGGATGGGGGTTCCCTGCTCTATGTAACAGGGCTGGGGTTTGCAGTTACATGGGACTGGATGGGGCTGCAGGCCACCTGGCACATCCTGCTGGGTGCATCCCTGCAAAATATATGCAAATGTGGCCATAATGATAGTGCAAATGGCCCGTTTATATCTTGCATGCCTAATGGCTGCATTTGCATTATTCTAGATGAATATCAGGAATTTGGGACTGGTGCATCTGGATATGCACCACACATCCCCACTCCAGGCATTCAGGCCATCTCCAGGGATGCTCTGGTGCATTGTCAGTGGCCCCCATCTGCATTGCCCCCTTGGATTGCTATATTCAGACAAGATGCACAATCGTGCATCTCATTTTAATATTGCATTTTTTTGCACCGGCCCATTTATTTGGGTGGTGCATCTGGATGTGCCGGGAATCCCCAGGGATTTGAAAATGGGGGCCCAGGTTTCCAACTCTAATACCCCTGCCCCAGTAATCAAATTTTAAATTGGAAGTAGGCTGTTGGTTAACTAGGATCTGCAGCTTATCCATTAGGTAGGGAAATGGGCAGACTGGGTGGGCCAAGCAGTCTTTATCTGCTGTCAAAGTGTATGTTTTTATGTTTCTAAATAAATAAAATCAATTAGATTTATAGTTCCCTGGTGACTAGTGGCCCCCTATTTCACCCCGATTCTGATCAATGTAGTTTATTTATATACACTTTTGTAATGTAATTACAATTACGATTAATTGTGATTAATGTTAACCACTGCATGAGCCAGTACTGATAGTTATAATATACATTTTTTTTTTCAAATCTCCCTCTGATTTCACTACACATTGCTAGGAGGTCTTTTCCCTATGTCAAAGACCCAATTTGCAGAGTCTGGGCTTTCTTCAGAGTCATAGTGCAAAGGCATAGATACTAACCCCTTGATTAGTAATTATATTCAGTCTCCACTTTTGAACTGATGCCTGAAAACCTGCATTATCCTATGTTTGTATAGGGGTGACTTAGGTAGTGGTGATATAGGTTCCCATAAGGGTAATAGTGTCTGAATGTTACCAGTACACTATTAAAGTTTTGGGAACCATTTATACCATGAGTAGAGTTTCTTGAAACTTTGTCAGCTGTAGCATTAGCTAAATTGCACCCCTCGGAATGCTGGCTGAATTTTCAAAATGTGCCAAAGTATTAATAGAGGCTTCTTTATTAATAGAGGCATTTTTAGTCGCATGACCCCGAGAGGGCTTACCTTGTAGTGTTTTTTCACCCTCGGTTTGCTGTGCGTTCATCTTCTCGTTCTGTGAGATAGTGACTATTGGTGGCTTTGCAGCTTGTCTTTCCACAGTTTGCTGTTTTGTGGTCCCTGAATCAGAACTGTCAGGTATGACTTTCATTTACTAGCATCAATCCTGATTATGCATTCCACCTTATTGGTATGGAACTCATCTGAAAGCTGTTACAGTACCATAGTGTGGGATTCAGAAAGCATGGTGCAGGGTGTGGGGCAGCGGTGGAAAGAAATAAAATTTGCTGTTAACAGGAACCGTCACCAAGAGAGAGCTTGTTTGGAGGGAATGCCATGTTTGCAGCCTTCAAATAAGTTATGTATGTCGATTACAGTTGTTTTCAATAATACAATAGTCTGACTGATTTCATTTGAGTTTCTGAATGATCCGATCATTTACTAGCATCAGTCCTGATTATGCATTTTGCCTTACTGGCATGGCACTCAACTGAAAGCTGTTAAAGTACCATAGTGCTGTACACCACATTGATCAGCAAACATCATTTCATCTGCAGTAAATTATTGTAATTGATGCACTCCCCCGAAATGAGCTCTCTCTTGCTTATGGTCATGTTGCTGCATCCCTTCAAAACCAAACAAGTTCATTCTTCTCTGTGGCGAGTCAGTGCAAGATCTCTGATAACACAACAGCATGTGTCTAGTGTTTTTTTTTTAACTAGGCACTCATTTTAATAAGTAAAAACATGAGCTGATCTGTAACCAATCATATCCTTGCATTGTAGAGAGATACAAAGACTATATGAAAAAAAAACTTTATTACAAAACATCATGATTTTGACAGAACCATAATCCTGGTAACAAAATATATAAAAAACAATAATTCAATCAAAAAGACTGAGCTATTCAGCAATTAGCTTCAGGTTTTGATACAAGCCATTAAAATGAGCCACAAACCAAGCTTTAGTATTAGCACTGGCATAGGCATTCAGAAGCTAAGGTAGGACTCGAGTAAAGTGAGGCTCTGTACAGTATTGCAGTTTCTTGCCCTAAATAAGTTTGAGAGTTTGATGTTTTACGGTCTCTGAATCAGACCTGTCAGGTATGTTTTTATCCAGATTGATGGGTACGTTAGTCTTATCCGGTAAAGGTTCTGCTACCTGCTTCTTGGGATGAACAATAGGTTCTGGAGTTTCTGGAAATGAATCCCCTGTTGTAATGCTGTTGAAAGGTCTGGCAGAGCAAATAGTTTCAGTGTCTGGCATTTTAATTCCATTGGGATTCCCAAAATCATTTACAGATGAGCTCTGGATTTCTACCTAAGTGCGATTGGTTCTAATTTCCCTCTTTTGGCACCATTCATTTTGTAACAGTTCAGCAATGTCCTTGGATCATCAAAGACTAGTTTTATACATATTTTAGTAGAAGCTAAATCCAATGCAGGATTTTTATAGAATGAGGACTCTCTTAAACAGTCATGCCAAAAAATGCAATGAAAATGGCTTAATCCAGCCGCAACAGCCAACACTGATAGATCAGTGTTAGAGACAAGCTGGGCCTACTCAAGCCACTCTCCAGTTTGATCTGTTATTGCACTTTACTGTTTGCAGTCTTTTCCATTCGAACAGTGAAGTTTGAACTGTAAAGAACTGCGAATGGTACGTAATCCAGTGACAGACAAGGTGATTCTCACCACATATAAACATATTTGCCCAATAAATTTCAACAATCTAAGACAAACATGAAACTATGGAGGTGACTGAGACCTAAATACACATCTTGTTCATTCATTACCAAGCAGTATTTCTGTACAGAACCTTTTTTAAAATAAAAAAAAAGATGGCTGACATCACGAACAGTAATTATCTGAGTATGAATAGTAAATACTTAAGTATTTACAGTTCAAATGGTTTCCATTATGTGCCTGTCTAGCAGCTATCACAAAAATTGTTATAATTAAAAAATGTAGTGATATTTTTTTCATAAGGCCATCTAAAGGCACACCCTTGGCACAGACCCAACAACCCCTGAAAATTTAGGGGTAAAATTTCATACCATCTGGGCTGTAGATGAGGGCAATAAATCCCATATTAAATATAGGAAAAAGTAGTTTTCTTTCTGTTTTTTACCACTCCATATCTCAAAAACAATATAAGTTACCATCACAAAACTTTTTGTGTTTTGAGATACTAGTAGAATGACCACGCATAACAACTTTTGAGCAATTTCATCAAAGAATCCCAAAGTTATTAAGGTGCACAATTTTGGATTTAACATAGAAGTGCTGGTACAACCTCAACTATATGGGCACTTCTATGCCTTTATAATATATAAATATACTATATACAGTACATTGTCTAAGAGTTAATTCCCTTCATGAGATACATTTAATGTACACACATCAAAACTCAGTCTCTGTCACATTCAGATTTTTATGTAATCCCTCTTACTCCATGGCAACTGGTACAATTTTTTGGAATTGTCTGCTCAAACAGTGCCTTCAAGGCCCTGGTAGGGGGACCCTTACTCCAAATAACACAGAACTGTGCTATCAAGGAGTTCTATAGCTGGGGACTGAAGTAAGTGAACAAAAAGGTGGATCTTTGGATTCTGACTCCTGGGGCGTGATTTTCAAAGATCCCTTAGAGTGATACAAGCTGTGTCACTCTAGAGCTGCAGCAATCTCTAGGTGCATCAGGGACCCTGTGCCCTATTTTTTAAAAGGGGGTTCCCTGCATGAAAGACCCAGGAGTTGCCACAGACCTGCACCAAATATTTGATGTTCCTGAGGGGGATTGCTGCAGGGATCAGGTCCCCCCCTGCCTGGCACAACACCAGAGGGGCCACAAGGGTTGGAGTTGAATAAGCATGCAGGAGGGGACTGGGGGCAGAAGAATCATGGGGGGTGCTCTATGGGGAATCAGAGATAGACAGCAGCAATGACAGGGTTGTGATGTGGCACAACCCTGTAGGCAGGAGGCTGACTGCCACAACATGGGAGGGTGGATACTAGGGGACTATTGTGGTGTGTGAAGAGCATTCTCCTCTACCAGTGGCACCCCTCAACCTGTAGCTACTGCTTTCTGCCTAATGTGCTGTGAGTTGCAGCACCTATGGGGCAGGTGCCAGGGCTGTGCCCACCTGGGGCTATGTCACTGTCGATCCCTGCCAACCCCCCACAAAGCAGTCCCATCCAATTGGCTGTGTGGCTTTGCAAATGGCACCTCTCTGGATGAGACATCACAACCTTGTCATTGTCGCTGTCTCCTGAACAACCCCTAGGGCACCCCCATGTTCCTTCTGCCTCGGTCCCCTACTTTTACATCCCTCCCCATTGCTGCAGTGTCTGGAAGTGGCCCATGTCCCTTAGAATACCAGCTGGCTGGTTTAACTTGAGCCCCCTGTTATATCCATGGCAGGGCTTAATTAAAAATAAGGGGATGGTACAGCCCCACCATGGCACAAGCCCTCTTTTGACCTTGTGCAAGGATGCTTCTGTCACAAGATTGGCACAGGGTGGCTTGGGCACAAGGCATCCCAATTTTGACACAGCCTGCCTTCAAAAATCAGGATTGCCACAAAGTTTGACTCAAGGTGCTGTAGGCACAATAGTGGCCATAAGCCACTAGGATGATTCATCTTGAATCTCAGCTGACTTAATGCATCTTAAAAGAACTGGCCATAGAAACATTTTCTTTTAAACCAAGCAGACCTGCAAATGTTTAACCCTGGTATATGAAATTCACCTTAACACACGAGAAGCCTGGCACAGTCTGCATTGAACAATATGATTGCAAACTTGCTGGTTTCTAGGACATTCAAAGGCCAAAATAAATCCATTAGATTCAGACATTTTCTAACAGCTTCAAAAGGCACTTTGAAATCAGGACCCAGCATTTCCTAAGGTCACTGAGTCAAACCACAAGAAAGGGCCCCATCTCTGAAACCATATAGCCAAGGAACTGGATCCTTGAAACAGGCAACAACCTGCTACCAACTACCCTAGCACTATAAGACTGCAATGAGATAACCTTCTATCACCTCATCTTGAATATGCGCAGTGGAGGGTCTTGTGGTTATAAGTCTATTGTCTGTCACCTTATGGAAAAAAGTTCAAAAAGCAAATAGGCAGGTCAATGACAGAGCCATGATGACTCAGAACATCTCCAAACATATGATATAAGACTTCTGACCCAAGGCAGGCTTCTAACAAAATATGGCTATAAAGCCTTGTGCTACTCCTGAGGTAGAACAAAACCTCAGGACACTTCTGAGGAAGTATTCTGCCTATAAAGGACAGCTCCAAGGATCAATACTTTGTAATTACCTACTAGCTTGACTTGAATCTGTGTTTCATCACTGAAGAGATCTCACATCTATGCTACTGCTACTGACTCTGAAAGAACTATTACTCTACTGAAGCTACAAAGACCTTGGCATCTGCTATAACGTAAGAGGCATTGAAACTTGTACTGACTATCATTCTTTATTTTGCAAGCGTCGAGGAGAGAAAGAACTCAAAAACCTAGGAAGAAATCTTCTTCTCACAGCCATCCAAGATACTCCAAATCTCCAAGATAAAAGGGAGACAGGAGACTCTTATGAATAGTTGGTGAAGTATATACATAGACAAACTTTTACTAGTTTAAAGGTGATTACTGAAATATTGTATTTTGAGAATCATGGTTCTAGAATAGAGATATAAATACTGCAGTGAAATGTTATTTTGAATGTTAGCAAGTACAGTCACTTCTTAACAAAGATGGCAGCACAATGACCCACTCCCAATGGGAAGGTACCTATCTAGTACTCTCCCTGGTGAAGCTCCTGCCACTAGCCAGGCCATAACCCCTGTAGTGCATGCCATTATAAAAGATGTTAGTGAATCTGTAGAGGAAAAATTAGAAGTGGGAGTCACCCAAGAATTGTCTAGATTTACTGAGTTCGTAGAAGTACAAGTTGAGTTATCTGCCCTTCCAGATAAGATGGCTAAAGACTAATTAAGGTTAATTTTCCATGAGTACCATGACATGTTTGCAACAGATTCCTTATCCTGTGGTAGCACTGACCTCCACCTGGTAAGAATCCCCAAGGTTCCCAGTTCAAAACCTGTGTATATCCGACAGTACCAAATTCCCTTAGCCGCCTATGAGCCTATACAGGAAACACTGGATACCCTTCTGAAGCATGAAATCATCAGAAAGACCAATTAAAACCCCAACAGTGCAATCTGGACTGTTCTTAAGCCTACTGGTAAGTGGAGACTTACTGTAGACTAAGCTTAACGAACGAGTACCCCTCTCCCGGTGGCCCAAGACTTACCAGAAACAAAGCCTGGTCAAAATCAAGGGAGCTAAATATTTTACCTCCCTTGATATAGCCATTGGATTCTGGACTCTAAAGGTACACCATGATGACCAGTATAAGCTAGCGTTTACTTTTGGTAACGCTCAGTTCACCTGGAATCGATCACCCTTTGGTTACTGCACTTCGCCTGCTGAGTTCAATATAGTCTTGCACGAAGCTCTTCTGGATGCAGCAGTCCATAGAACCCTGATTTATGTTGATGACATACTCATAAAATCAGCCACATGCCTGAACATTGGGCAGAACTTAGACATGTTCTAAAATAGCTCAAAGAGGCAGGAGTCATGCTGTCCTTGACTAAAAGACAGTGGTGCCGTTCTCAGGTAGATTACATGGGATACACAATAGGACCTCAAGGCATCCATCCACAAAAGGATAGGGTGCAAGCCCTTCGCACCTTCGAAACGCCTACTAATTTAAAGGAACTACAATGCTTCCTAGGGATTTGCAACTACTCCCGACAGTTCATCAAATACTATGCAGAAATTGCACAGCCCTTGTTTGAACTGTTAAAGAAGAATGTCCCCTGGGTATGGGAATTTAGACAACAAAAAGCTGTCCAGGAGTTAAAAGACAGATTAAGCAGAGAACCTTGCTTGGCCTACCTCAAAAAGGGTAAGGAGTTTCTTTTTGACACTGCTCATACGCATAGTGCCTTAAGCACTTCCCTTTCCCAAATGCATGACACCGACAGACGAACCATTGTCTACACTAGTAAAACTCTGACTGACATAGAAAAGAAGTTTTCTGATTGTGAGAAAGCTATCTTTGCAGTGGTTTGGGCCATCCAGCACTTTAGACATTACATTGGGGGAGAAAAGATTGTCCTGAAACATGTCACCAACCTCTTATCTTTCTGGGGAGCCAGAAGATAAAGGAAGGTAATGTCTCCAGAAGCAAGGTTGTTTCTTGGACCTTGAACCTCCAAGAACTGTCCTTGGAAGTCCGATATGCTAAAAATAAGAACAACTCTCTGGCCCAGGGCCTTGTTGATGTTCACGACTGTACCTCTAAAGGTCCTGAGGACCCCGGTTATACCTGGGAAGCAGAGCTCTCTCCTGAAATGCCCTCCAGGCATTGATACCATGATGAAGATCTCTGCAGAGGCCTTCCTAGGGTCTGTATGGATAGCTTTATGTACCAATAGGGTGACATTCTGCATGCAGGCCCCTCTCTTGTGTGGGAAGGAGGATATCCTGAACCGCTGACAGGGTATGCCTTAGGCCCAAAAACCAGTCAGCATGCCAAAATGGCATGTATCCTCCTGGATCTAGAGACAGTGCTCAAATATCAACTTCTGGATATTATTATCTGTACTGATTCTAACTATGTGAGGCAAACCTTTCTTACACATCTTCCCTGCTGGAAAAAACAGGACATGAAAAATGCAAAGGGCAAAGACATTAAACATGTAGAATTAATCACAGCCATTGACCTTAAGGTAGAAGAACATAGGATGATCATCGATTGGAAAAAGATCAAAGGACACTCGAAAGTGGGTGGCCCTGACAATGATGGTAATGACTTAAAAACATTGGGTCACGTGATGCCCTTGAGGGAGTAAGCTGCACGCTGAAGCGGCTCCTTGAATCTAAGCACTAAATTCCACTATTTCCACCATAAAAATGCCACCTATATCTCATTGCACAGGAAGGTCTTACTAGGGAAGCTAGCATGCGCACCGCTATGAATCGCCAACAAAATGATCTGCGAGGGCACCGACAAAGATAGCAAAAAGGATGTGGGGGGCCTGGAGGTGAAAAGGCCTAGGAGAAATTCCTCACTGACTGAGAAGGTGGATTCACCCACAGCAGACCAACTGCATGAAGATGTCTCCATGATTAAATCCGTACTGTTTTCACTTATCTCCGACTTCAGGGAGTGGAAAGCTTCTTTATCGGGGCTGATAATCAGGGTTTCCATTGCTGAAACCTGAATCTCCTCCACAGAGGACAGAATGGAGAAAATTGAAAAAGAAAATGCATCTTTACAGAAAACAATGAAAAAAATGGAAGACAAGGTCAACGACCTTGAAGGAAGATCCAGAAGAAATAATCTGGTGCTGCTGGGACTACCAGAAGGAGAGGAGAGGAAGGAACAAACACGGTCAGCTTCATCCAGAAACTGCGTACTCTAATAGCGGGCCAATCACCTAATGGCCCGACATATGTGATAGAAAGGGCCCACAGATCCATCAGACCGAAGCCTCCTGCGGATCAAGCCACACGTCCAATCATTTTCAAGGTTTTAAACTATCTAGATAGAGACCATATCTTGATAGTGGCCAGAAGCACTGAAAAGATTATATGGGAAGGCAAACACTTGAGACTAGTGCCTGACCTCACATATAAGGTTCGTCAAGAATGAGAGGCTGATAGAGCCATGCAGTCCAAGCTGTGGGCAGTGAAAATCAAACACAGAATGCTTTTTCCTGCAAGGCTGGAGGTCTCCCTTTCAAATGGTAATCAAAGGTATGAATCTGCCTCTGAGGCTTTAGGCGATCTTAAACTAAGACTCCCAGAACTTTTTGGGAAAGAGGGGTAAAGATTACTCATGGAAGTAAATGGTGATTGGATTTGGCTCAGAAAGAGAGCTTCTAAACCTGGGTTAAATATGTTGTAGTGCTTAATTTTGTGAACAGATTCTGATTCGGAAGATATCAGGCAGAAGATTACATCTGGCTGGGCTGAATTTGGAAACACTGTGGCTCTACAATACACAGTTTAAATCTGAAATTTGGAGGTTTATTCTGCAGAGGGCTAGATGTACTCAGTGCATTCAGCAGTATGAGAAGGGGCAGAGCGCCACCTAGTGTCGCATTTGATAATTTAAGACATTAGGCTGCCGACACAAGCATCGTGAAGCTGAACTTCGTTTCGTTTGCACATTGACTCAAATCGCTCCTATTTTTTGGCACAGTATGAGCCCAGCTGTGTTCAAGACTTTACAATTTATCTCTCTGAAATTTAGGGAAAGTTTATCTGCCTTCATATTAATGTTTACAGTGTGTTTCTGGATGTAGACCTAAGGGAAAAGTCCTATTTGAGTTACATGTGGAGGTTCCAAGTTAGCGAATTAATAATTAATATACTTTAATTAAGGGAACTCAGAGTTTGACAAAAGATACAGTCGGGGAAGTACATGAAAATCTACTTACTGAGATCACGTGATGAGCCTGGCATGAGAAGACATCTTCTGTGCTGCTCCTAGGCCCAGATTATACAAATCAGCTAATTTTTTCACCGGGACCCTTACCGTACCAGTGTACCACCTCTCTCTTGTTCGTGGGGTGCATTTGTGAAGTTTTTGGCACCAACAAGTAACAAGTAGAGTGGGTGTAATCAGTGATTTCTGTCCAGAATCTACGCTGTCGGCGGTGGTAACAGGCCAAGCGGACGCAGCGGAATGGAGGAGGAAGCTCCTGAGCCCTTGGTGGCACACACGCCAGCAATAAAGCACCAGAAACCCCACTCGCCGGTGCCAGATGAACAGGCAGGTAGGCTGATGTGGAAGGAGCTGCTAACATGACCTCAGGCGATATCATGGAAATGAAACAAATGCTGCAGGGGCTGGTTGTGGACTTTGTGATGGTGAAACCAGTGCTGCATTCTGTGGCTCAGAGGATGGGGGACGTGAAAGCCAGAGTCTCCTCGCAGGAAAGGAAAGTCTCTTCCCTTGGTCAAGAGTGGATCACAGTATGTAGACAAGTTAAAAAGCTGGAAGAGTGGATGGAGGATCAGGAATCTAGAAGTAGGAGAAATAATCTTATAAGGATTACCGGAGAGGGCTGAAGGGGCTGATTGTGTCTCTTTTATTCAAGATCTTCTCCTCAAGCTCTTGAGCCCCATGCCATTTGGAGAAGCTTACAATTTGGAAAGGGCTCATAGAGCCTTATGAGAGATGTCCCCCCCCCCAGGTGCTAGGCCAAGGGTCATTATAATGCAATTCCTGAACTATAAAGAGTAATCCCATGTGCTCTCTAACGACAAGAAAAATAAAAATTTGCAATGGAATGGTGCATCCCCTTGGTTGTTTCAGGATCAAACGCCATCAGTTTGAGAGAAGCAAAAAGAATATTCTGAAATAAAAAAGAAGCTTTATTTAGCTGGAATCAAGTTTCACCTTCAATACCATGCGACATTGATGGTCCGACTTCAATTGGGTGAGAAGAAGTTTCTCAGAGCGAGTGATGCTATGGAGGGGCTGCATGTGGAGCTCCCTGGATTATTCAAGTTGACGACCTGAGCTCCCGCTGGGGATCTGTTCATTGATATGATCAATTCAGCTTAGACTTGGGTAAATGGAAGGGATATGCTTTATGGGTTTCTGGTTCACCAAAATTTGATGAGATATGGTCTATGTGTGGATATCATGTTATGGCGTTTTACTTAATACTGTGGAAGTTGTATGATATTATTCGAAGCTGGAAAGGGTACTGGTGATACTCAAGATAATGAGAGCCCTGCTCTTTTTTTGGTGGGGAAAATTCTATAGTTATGGTAGTGGGCAGTGCTTCTCTGAGTTTGGTGTTTCAGTGTTTGTACTATGTGGGGGGAATGGATAATATGGTCTGCAGTAAGGATGGAAGGTCAGGGCTTTTCTAAAAAAATTTTTTAAGGGTGCTCCTATGAGAGTAGATGAGAAGGGGTGCTCTGGGGCCCTGAGAATTAGAATTACAAGAATGTTGGGGGGAGGGGTGGCTATAAGGGAGTATTTCCGCTGTAGCGCTATTTGTTTTAGAGTGAAGGTGTGATATTGAAGAATCCCTAGTCAATTTGAAGGGCCAGGGAGGGGCGTACAAAAATGGGCTTGTCCATGTATCACTGTTTGTTGGGAGGATGATCTATGGATCGAGGGTTGGGGGGGTTTATAGGGGGTTGGAAAGAGAGAGAGAGTGCACAGTGGTAAAAGGGCAAGATGCAGATCTGGTGAGGACTAAGTGTGATGGTTTTATACTAACAACATTTTTTATTTCCTCTCTTTTTTTAATGTCAGGTATTAAAATTCTCTCATGGAATGTTAAAGGTCTCAGGGGTCGAAGGAAAAGAATGGTAATTTTGAGGCATATTGGACAGATAGGGGCTCAAATTGTTGCGTTACAGGAGACCCGCCTTTTAACAGAGGAGTTGAGCTTCCTAAAGAGGCTGTGGGTGGGACAGGTTTATTGTGTGGGTAAGGATAAGGCCTCGGGGTGTGGTGATCTTAATAGAGAAAACATGCCCTTATACTATTTTGCAGGTGACTGTTAAGGATGATTGTAGAGCGATTTACTTTATGGGCACCCTAGGGGGTAGAGAGCTCACAGTCACTTCTATATATGGTCCCACCCCTTCAAATCCTGAATTTTTCACTTCAGTGGAACTAGATACATCAGCATTCTCTCTGCACTCGCTCATTTTGGCAGGGGACTGGAATTTATGTAGTAACAATAGGGAGGACAGGATACCTCCATCAGGAGGGCCTTTGTCCAGAGCTCAGAAAGCTCTGAATAGATTTCTGGAAGTCACTGCCTTGGTGGACACACTCAGAATTTACAATACAGGGGGCAACACCATGACTTTCCACTCAGCGGCCCACAAAACTCAATCTAGAATTGACTTTTTTCTGGTTAAAAGGGGGGGTGCTGTGTGAAGTTATGGAAGTAGTAACCCGGGTAGAATCTTCTTGGATCATGCCCCAATCCAGTTGACCTGGGTGCCCAGTGCTGCTCCCCCTAGACCATATAGATGGAGGCTGCAGGACATGCTGTTGGCAGATTCCTCAGCCAGGGGTGAACTTGAGGCTGCCCTCATGGAGATCTTATGGAGTCAATTACCCACACTTCAGAATAAACAACTAGGATGGCCGACCTGTAAGGTGTTATATGCAGGTGAAGCTCAGAGCCTTGCGGCATGAAGAAATGAAATGAGACGTGCTAAAGAGGAGTTTATTCTGGGGGCTATAGAGCCATTGGCTCCTAGGGAGGGCACTTCAGTTGATATTGATGTGGAGCTTCAAAGCCTGACAAGAAAAATGTCAGGTATCATGTATGGTAAAGTAGAATTTTGGTTGGAAAAGATTCAAGATTAATATTTACTGCAGGGAGATGTACCTGGTCTCCTTCTTGCAGTGAGGGTTAAGGAGTAGGAAGCAGCTCGGACGGTAGCATCCATACAGTATGAAGGGCAATGTATAACAGACCCTCCACAAATGGTGGATGCATTTGCCTCATACTATAGGGACATATATAGGGCAAAGCATCTTGCCAGGGAGACGGAGATAAGGTCTTTCTTAGAGGGGAATACCTCTACCGGTTTTAGATGCCACACAGGTTGGTGCACTAGCAGCCCCCATGAGAGAATCTGAGGTAATAGATGTGATCCATTCTTTGCCGGCTGGTAAAACGCCAGGGCCTGATGGGTTGACGGCTAAGTTTTTTCAAACTCATCTTCCCATTATACTTCCTCTGCTTAAAGATATTTTTGGTCAAGTCATGCAGGAGGGGGTATGCCATCCTCCCCTCTACCAGGCATATATCTCCCTGGTGCCAAAACCAGGCAAGCTGACGGATTTGTTTGGCAGCTACCGGCCGATAACTTTGATGAATAAAGACATTAAGATTCTTACGAGGATCATAGCTAATAGAATATTGAATGTTGCCCCAACCTTAATTAGCCATGAGCAGGTGGGATTTATGCCTGGTGGGGGGGGACAGGATGATCTCAGAAAGCTCCATCATATACTTGGTCAGGCACCGGACTCCCAGCTTTCCATTGCCTTGATTTCATTAGACGCTGAGAAGGCCTTTGATAGGGTCTCACACTCATTTCTATTCACTACAATGGAGAGGATGGTTTTTCTGAAGAGCCTTCTTAGAGGTATTAAAAATTTGTATGCAGCCCCTATGGCTAGAGTGCTATGCAATGGATATCTTTCACAGGAGCTTAGGTTGGATAATGGAACTAGACAAGGGTGCCCCCTGTCTCCAATATTGTTTAATATTTATTTGGAACCACTCCTGTGGGCAATCAATAACTATTTCAGTATCAAAGGGCTCAGGATTGCAGGGCGGGATTTAAAATTTTCGGTTTTTGCCGATGATATTTTGTTGCATTTGCAAGACCCGGCCTTAAGTTTTAAGAGGACAGTTGAAATTATTGAAAAATATTTGAGGGTCTTGAATTACAAGTTAAACTTGAGCAAGACGCAAATTCTCCCCTTGACACCACATGTTAATAGTGTAGAATTTGAACCTTTGCAGGCACATTGGGTGTCAGTAAAGCTTAAATATTTAGGTATATGGATCACAGCTAATATGGCAGATGGTGCGGCAACAAACATGGACAGGATCCTGACGGCAATTAAAGGGGATGTACTTAGATGGGCTAAGCTTCCCTTGAATTTTGCAGCTAGGCTGGGATTAATTAAGATGAACCTTCTACCCAGGTTACTACATCCAATATACTTAGGCCCATACCACATTCCTAAAATCTGGTTTGTTAAAATTAGGAGACTGTTATCAGACTTTTTATGGAACTCTAGGCCTCCTAGGAGAAAGCATAGTGTCTTATGTTTACCATTTAATAAGGAAGGGATTAAGCTGCCAGATCTCCACTTATATTATGTTGCGGGACAATTGGGCCATATGTGTCGATGGGTTAGGCATAACGAGGGAGAATAATTATAGATTCCAAATTGGTTAAGTATTGAGAAGCAAACCTCTCAGGACCTAGGTCTCTCTTCTGAGGCGTGTCTTTTCTCAAATCCAGAGAAATACCTGAAACAGACATCACTGGGTCCTATTGTTAAATCAGCTATGGCCTGATGGTCATTTCTTACCCCTAGCCAAAGGAGGGACCAAGGGAAGACTTCAGAATAACCGCTGCTGGGCAATCCATATTTTCTAATTGGGGGCAGTTACCTCACTTGCCGGTGGGCAGCTCAGCTCCTGGATCTCCAACTTAGGGATGTGGTGCAAAACAATAAGATGGTACTACTGAATAAATGGGATACATTGCCATTCTTTAAGAGGTTACAGCTTACCAAAATGGTGGAGGGGTTTTTGAGAAGATCAGGATGCCCACAGGAACACTTTTTTACATGGGACAATCTCAGGGAGGTGGACCCTGCCTCTCACTCTTTATCTAAAGTCTACAAAGTACTTTTGGAACATGTTAGTCCAAACTCTACCATCAAGATCCCTTATTGGGATAGAACATTGGCCTCCCAGAGTCTTGATTGGGATAATATATAGAGGTCTCTCAAGTGTATATCTGTACCTAAATATCAGATTATGCAATTTTTTATTATTTCCAATATGTATTTTACCCCTGTGAAACTATGTGATAGACACCTCGGACAGACAGACCTGTGTTTTAGATGTCGAGTGGGTTCGGGGGATATCCTATATGTGTTGTGGAAATGTAGCAGGATAGTGCCCCTATGGGATGAAATTAGACAGCAAATGGACCCTCTATTAGATTACTCAGAATTTATCGTACCAGAACTATCCATTTTAGGTGATATGTCGCAGGTATCGGGGATTATACCCAAGTATCATTTATCTTTGATGGCTTCGATAGTTAAAACTGCTATATTGAAACATTGGAAAGATGATTTTATTTATACTTACAAGCATTGGGTGAGGGACTTGTTTGGTGCCCTGGGAAGAATAAGGAGATATTTGCTTATTGAGGGTAGGAAGGGGCTATATAATAAAAGATGGTTGACACTCAAGGCAATTTACTCTTTGAAGGTTGATAATACCCAAACACATGCCTGTCTGTCGGATTGTGTTTAGTGTATGTTTTTTTCTCTGTGGAATGTACAGCTTGATTCCGATTTTGCTGTTTTAAATGGATTTATTTTACTTGTCACACTTGTCTCTGGGTTTGGATGATACTTGTTTAAAGGTATTAAAATATAGGATGGATCTGCTTGAGGCACAAGGTGGGTGGGACTCTCTCTCTTTCCAGGGGACGTGGCAGGGGGCTACCTTCTGTAGGTAATGTTGCTCAGATTAGGGCCCAGATGCTTTATTATCAGGGGGGTATAATTTTCATACTAATTTCTTTTTTCTTTCTTTTGCTCTCTTCCCTATCTGAGGATTAAGACTAGTGGGGGATGGGGTCTCTCTAACCTGAAGGATATACGAATTGGTTATCATTATAGGGGTTGGCCTACTTGCTATGTATGTAAATAGTTAAGGTGTATATAGTTGCACAATCAATTTTGTTGGATTGTGATGACTGGATGTGTCTGGGATTTATGTTCTGTATGTCTGATATTATATAATAAACCAATAAAGATCTGTTTAAAAAAAACATTAAAAAAAATGAATATCTAGTTAATATTTTGAAGTAGTCTAAATAGTTTGAAGACTTCTCTCCTTAAATAGTTTTCAAGGGGGCTATAAATGTATACTTTAATACAAGTAATGGTGGGAACTGATGCTGTTCTTTCTATTGTAACAGTGATAGTATGCTAGATTCCGCGGTGCTGCACCACATGGGTATTGCGGCCAAAACGTTTAGGAGTAGGCTTAAGGCCTGGAGGGGCTTGGATTGGGGAAAGGGAGAGGATGTGCACTACTGATCTAGATAGAGGGGAAGGGGAGAGGTGGGGGAGATTTTTTCTAATTTATGGGACACACTATGGATGAACCTGGAGAGTTAGGACACTAGAAAGGGCAAATAAAGTTGCAGAAGTGCTATGAGGAGTTAGAACATAATATCTTGGAATATAAAAGGGGGGCAAGGACAATTCCAAAAAATATACTATCGTAAGACATCTTAATAGATACCAACCACATATAGTTATGCTACAGGAGGCCCTTATTACTTCCAACCAGCTGTTAAATATACGGAAACTTTGGGTGGACCAGGTATGTGGTATGGGCTTAAGTCATAGATGAGGAAGGGTAGCCATTCTTATTAGGAGGTCAGTACCATTCCCAAGAAACAAAATCCTGGTGTGAACCAGAAGGGCAATATATTTTGGTGCGAGGGAGGCTCGCAGAGGTAGAGATTTTACTAAGTTCATTATATGGGCCAAATGTGGATTCTCCCTTGTTTTCCCTGCCCCTAGCCTCCGTTATTGCCTCTGCCCCTAACATTCCATGTTTGTTGGGGGGAGATTGGAATTTGGGTATTTTCAAATGATTTAGATAGATTCTATAGCAAGCAAGTCACATTGTCACCTGCTCAGCAAGCATTGAGAGAATGGCTGCAGGATTCTGGTTTAATAGATCTATGGAGAGTACATAATCCCCATGTGGTTGATTATACTTATTATTCGCCCCCTCACAGGGTGTATTCTCGCATCGACTATTTTCTCCTTCATATGGTTGCCATACAGGGAGTCGAAGAAGTAGGCTTACATCCCAGAGTCTTATCAGACCATTCTCCAACCTGGCTCAAATTGATCAAATTTCAGAATTATCAAAAAATCTCGAAAACATGGTCCCTTAATAATGAACTTTTTGCAGAGGAGGAGGTGGTAAATCACATAAGATAATTTATTATCGATTCATGGGAAAGTAATCAAGATACGGTGGTGGCGAGAGATATCCTATGGGGGGGCAATGAAATCTGTTTGGAGAGGTGAACTGATTAGATTGGCTACTGTAAGAAAACACAAGCAATCTCAGCAAGTAGAGGAATGGCTTTCTAGAATGAGATTTCTTGAAACACATTTAAATCAAACAACGGATGAAACTATGTGGGAAGAACTTCATTGTCTCAAAGCTAAGTATGCAGCCCATGAGTTAAACCTGCCATTGAAATCAGCTGCCAAATGGAAGGCAACCTACATAGGGCAAGGTGAAAAATCAGGGAAGCTACTTGCCCAAAGAGTTAAAAAACAAAAGGAGGTCAACTGGGTATCAGGTTTATATGATAATAGCACAGGAGAATTAATTACAGACCCGCAGGGTATAGAAAATGAATTTAAAACATATTACACAGCATTATATACTGCCCTAAGTCCAGATCCCATCTACTGGAAGTGTCCGGAGATTTTTTTTTTGGATGTGGATCTCCCTAAACTGACAACAACACAGAAATTAGAGCTAAAAGTAGAGATCACCACACAGGAAATTAGAGAGGCTATAGACAGACTGCCTCAAGACAAAGCACCTGGGCCTGATGGTTTCTCCCCAGTATTTTATAAATCCTTTAAAAAGGAGCTTATACTTTATTTGAAAACCCTATTTAACTACCTGTACTACTCTCCCATCAAGGAGTTGCCACTACTAGAGGCCAAAATAGTGGTAATTCCCAAACCAGGAAGAGAAACAACCAGGCCAAAAATTTATAGGCCAATATCATTACTAAATGTGGTCATTAAACTATTGGCCAGTATATTAGCACACAGCCTTAAGAAGGTTTGGTCTAATCTGATAGGACATGAGCAAGTAGGGTTTATATCGGGAAGACATTCAAGTGACCATTTCAGGAAGATTTGCCATTTGCTTGCCGCATAAGGCGACACCAACAACGACAAGATCTTGGTGTCCCTCTACATGAAAAGGCTTTTGACAGGGTCTCCTGGGATTATATATTCAGTATTTTACCAAGATATGGAATACCATTAGAATTCATTCAATGGATTAAAATTCTATATATGTCCCCTTCAGAGAGAATTTCTTGCAATGGGGTCATTTCCAGTACTTCTAATTTAACAACAGGTACTAGACAGGGATGCCCCTTATCCTCCATGTTGTTCAATTTATATATGGAACCCTTGGCTAGGAAAATCAATGGGGTGAAAGAAATAAAGGGTATAAGGATAGGGAAAGAAGATTATAAAATGTCAATGTTTGCAGATGACACACTTCTGCACCTTTCTTCTTGGCAAGCCTCCTTCGGAGGGGGTTACTGAAAATAATTGCGAACTTCAGCGTCTTATCAGGCTATAAATGAAACCTTAGTAAAACAACAGTCCTTCCTTTGAACTCGGCTTGCACTAGGAGAGAGGTAGAAGAGTTAGGCCTGAAATGGAAGGCAAAATCTATTACATTTTTTGGCATTGCCATAACCTTGGATATTAATACACTGAAAGCATTAAATATTGACCCGGTCATTACACAGATGCAACAAGATCTAAAGTGCTGACAAAGCCTACCTCTATCCTTATGGGGCAGAGCCAACTTACTCAAGATGGTGATTTTTCCTAGATTAATGTACCTACTCTCTATGCTGAATATACTCCTCCCTAGGACATGGTTTAGAAAGGTTGAAGCCGTTTGGTCTGCTTTCCTGTGGAAAGACAAAAAACCTAGATGGGCAATGTCTAAACTGATGGGGGTGAAGGGAAAAGGAGGGCTGGGTATTCCACATTTGCTTCTCTATTATTTAGCCTTTCAGACTGGTAAATACCATCAGTGGCTCACTCCACAAGAATGCACAGAGTCGCAATTAGAGTGGCTTAAGATAGAAAGGATTAAGGCCCAGGAGTATTTTATGTCAACAAATGCTTTACTTTATATTCCATACAAAAAACAAACTAAATCCTAGCATGATAATCCTATAGCATGGTCAGTGTGCACTCACAGTCAGCTATGCTCGTTATTTAATCTGGATAATAGACAAGATCTGGCACAACCCCTATATAATAACCTGAACTTCCTAATAGGGAACAAGCCAATTTCTCCCTCCTTCTGAAACGATTTAGGAGGAATGTCTCTATCAGATTTGATATCTAACAAAAAAGTAAACTCCCTCCCAAAAATTCAGCAAACTATGGGTTTAAAGTGTATGCCAACTTTCAAATACCTGCAAATTAAAAGATGTATCCAGAATGGTTTAAGATCCCCTCCTTGGTTTTCTTGCACCAAGGAATTTCTAGGATCTTTATCTCAATTCATCACTCAATCCAAAGCTATTTCAAATATATATAAATTTTTACTAGACAAATTGTGGTTGAACACTCTCTCAATAGCTTTTTATTGGAAATATGCAGTGGATATCTCATACAAATCAGACATGTGGGAACAAATCTGGAGGAATAATGACAGATTCCTAAAACAAGACAGGCTGTGACTTATAAGATTTAATATACTCCATAATGTTTATTTCACACCAACAAAACTTAAACTCATGGGAAAAATTCAAAATGGAGTGTGTCCAAGATGCCATCAAGACCTTGGTACTCTAAAGCATATGATATGGTCTTGCCCGGTAATTCAAACATTTCGGCAGCAAGTAATCAAATTCTCTGATCCTTTGTTGCAAGGATCATGCAATCTTACTATAGAAACATGTATATTAGGTAACCTTTTAACCATACAGTCTCTAAAATGTAAGTACTACTTTGCTCTCATCTCTACAGTAACACTATTACTTATTATGGGATATTGGCTTAAAGATATAGCACCACCTTTTAGAGAATGGCTTCAGAAGCTTAACACAGTCTTTTACGCAGAAAGGTTGATAGCTTCACAATTTCATAATGCATCCAAATTCAACAAAAGATGGGAGCAATTTACTATATTTATGACTGGAAGATTAAAAATCCTGTTGGTCCTTAGTACTCCAACTCTCTGGAAAAGAAAGAACAGCTGAAAGCAGCCAGTGGGAACTTCTTAATGCGTAGTGTCCTGTTGAGAATCTAGGTATTTGTGTAGATGTGTCCTAACATAAAGAAAAAGTAATTGGGACAGATATGGGAGGGGGGACATTAGGATGCGACTTACTAGTTAGATATGGTGTAAGATAATGGGGGAGAGAATGCACATGGAATGGTAGGTGGGAAAGGGGATGGGGATGGGGATAGGAGGTGGGGGGAATCTCAATGCAGAATGTCAGATGCTAAATGAGGATGTTTTGTGTGTTGTAATGTTGGAGTTATTTGAGAAATCTTAATAAAGCATATTATGGGAAAAAAAAAGATGGCAATGACTTGACGGACAAACTAGCCAAGTAGGGTGCCATTGGTGATGTTTGGTGGGAGTTTGAGCTTCACCATGTGGCCCCTGACCATACACTTGTTATATCTGTCATCACTAGAGGTCAGGCCCAAAAGACAGCCCCTCAGTCTGAAGGCCCAGCCCCTCTAAATCAAACTTTAGTGTTAGGAGACCAAGACCCTCATTTAGATTTAGTGCAAGCACAGACCATCTCTGTTCCTACCGGTGTGCATATCCACTTTGGACATGTGACCCTCAATCCCCTTTATCCAGTATCCCATGAAATGGAAATTATTCCCATTTCTGCTTTCCAAGGTCATGAGCTTTCTTTAGCTGATGACCCTGAGTGCCTTTTAGATGCCAAGGACCTCTATGAAATTGAGATCACTGTTTCTGAGACCGACCTGGTTATCCCTGATAAACAGTTCAGTCCCAGTGATAAGGAACAAATTTGCATACCAGTATGGTGGCCTCTCATTATCGCATTCCTTTGTGTCCTAAATATTACCATGGTTCTTGCTTTCCTGTGGATGTTATATTCCACCTGCTAGCAACTCCACACTAACCATGTGAGAATACAAGGTTTGTATAACTATGCCTTGGGAACTGAAATGAGATCTAGCCTCCCATCTAGATGTATTAACAACCAACCCAATTCTCCAGCCTTAGTCCTAATAGAAGAAGAGGAAGAATATGCTGATATGGAACCCCTCAGAGAAGTACCGTAAACCTATAATTTGGATAGCCCACCTATAGAGAAACAGGAAAGGAGGAACATGCTCCCTGGAAGAATTGCTACAGCATAGCTTAAGAAACAACAAAAGCAAGGCTTAAACCTTAATAAGCTCATTCTAGACGGTTTAGTTAAAGTAAACATGGCGGGCAATGCTTGCATGCAGCCCTATGGGCCATGTTAGAGCATAAGAATTGTGATATTTACTTGTATTAATGATAGGTTTAATCAATAGTAGTCTTCTTGTATACTAAAATGATAAGGTTGATTAGGTATAACTAAATAGAGATAAATCTCGATATTTCCTGATATTTGTTTTGAAAATATGCTTAGTTTGCCTGAAATAGCTGCTTAGGATAGATACCTTTAGATTTCCTTTTAAGAAGTCAATTTAGACAATAATAGCGTTATAAGAGTTAAAACTTGTGGAACCATGATTCTCATAAGTTCATATAGTTGTACTTTGACAGGTCCTTGCGCCAGTTCCTTTGAGATGCTCAACGTTATGGTGGCACTGCCTGCATAAAGGGAGGAATTCTAGGCACAATAGTGGCCATAAGCCACCAGACCCTGCCAAACAGTAAAAAGGATGATTCACCTTGAATCTCAGCTGCCTTAATGCACCTTAAAAGAACTGGCCATAGAAACATTTTCTTTTAAACCAAGCAGAGCTGCAAATTCTTAACCCTGGTATATGAAATTCACCTCAACACCCGAGAAGCCTGGCACAGTCTGCATTGAACAATATGATTGCAAACTGGCTGGTTTCAAGGACATTCAAATGCCAACTAAATAAATCCATTAGATTCAGACATTTTCTAAAAGCTTCAAAAGGCTCTTTGAAATCAGGACCCAGCATTTCTTAAGGTCACTGAGTCAAACCACAAAAAGGGGCCTTACCTCTGAAACCATATAGCCAAGGAACTGGATCCTTGAAACAGGGAACAACCTGCTACCAACTACCCTAGCACTATAAGACTGCAATGAGATAACCTTCTATCACCTCATCTTGAATAGGCGCAGTGGAGGGTCTTGTGGTTATAAGTCTATTGTCTGTCACCTTATGGAAAAAAGTTCAAAAAGACAATAGGCAGGTCAATGACAGAGCCATGATGACTCAGAACATCTCCACACATATGCTATAAGACTTCCGACCCACGGCAGGCTTCTACCCAAATATGGCTATACCATCCCAAAGCATTGTGCTACTCCTGAGGTAGAACAAAACCTCAGGACACTTCTGAGGAAGTATTCTGCCTATAAAGGACAGCACAAGGATCAATACTTTACAATTATCTACTAACTTGACTTGAATCTGTGTTTTATCACTGAAGAGATCTCACATCTGTGCTACTGCTACTGACTCTGAAAGAACTATTACTCTACTGAAGTTACAAAGACCTTGGCATCTGCTATAACGTAAGAGACATTGAAATTTGTTCTGACTATCATTCTCTATTTTGCAAGCCTCGAGGAGAAAAAGAACTCAGAAACCTAGGAAGAAATCTTCCTTATACAGCCATCCAAGATACTCCAAATCTCCTAGAAGAAAGTGAAACAAGAGACTCTTATGAACAGTTGGTGAAGTATACACATAGACATAGACATACCTTTACTAGTTTAAAGTTGATTACTGAAATACTGTCTTTTGAGAATCAGGGTTCTAGACATAGAGATATAAATACTGCAGTGAAATATTATTTTGAATGCTAGAAAGACTTAGTACCAATGAACTAGGTGCTGGTTAGTAAAGAATATTCTAGGAAAATATAGTGCCTTAAAAGTGCCTCCAGACAAAGGACAGCTAGGCCTGATAACTACAAATGGAAAACTGTGTCAAGATTTACTATGCACAAAGCAGACAAAGGTCTGGACAAAATTTCCTGACAAATGCTTTATAATGTTCAAATACCGAGAATATGTTAACTGTTAACTGTGTGTGCGTGTGTTGAAATAAACAGCTTTTAATGGCACTCCATGCCTAAGGAAATCTGTCATCTCAGAAAATTACCACAAAAACAAGTAAGCGCAAGTTACTTACACCTTTCAAATAAGAACAGCCACAGAGGTAAAGTTAATTAACATACTAACATGCTACAATGCTAGCAGAATAGGCCTAGAGGTCTTTCATGTCTGCTCATTTGATCAGCCTCCACCCTGGGAGCTAACCTTGCTGCCCCCCCGCCCTTTCGGGCTTCTTCCTTTCCAGTCCAGGGTATTTTCGCTGCATTGGACTTTGCTTCCAGCACCCTTCCCCTGTACCTGTCCCACTCCCTCTTGAACCCCTCCACAGTCTCTGCCTCCACCAGCCACCCTAGCAGCACATTCCATGGTTCCATCACCCTCTCAGTGAAGTAGCATCTCCTCCTTTCTCCCCTGAGTCTCCCCCCTCCAACTTCCATCCATGCCTTCTAGTTGCCCCCTTCATTCAGAACACCCTAACTGCACCTCCCCTATTTACCCCCTTCATGTACTTGAAGATCTCTATCATGTCCCCCCAGTCCTTTCTCTCTTCCAATGTGTACATATTTAGCTCTTTGAGCCTCTCCCTGTAGGTGCTTTTCCCCAAGCCCCAGATAATTTTGATTGCCCTTCTCTGGACCGTCTCCAGGAGTTCAATGTCCCTCTTTAAATGTGGCCTCCAAAACTGCACGCAGTACTCTAGGTGAGGCCTCACCAAGCAGTTATACAGAGGGAGTATCACTTCTCTCCTTCTGGAGGTGATCCCCCTAGCGATGCAACCCAGCATCCTATTTGCCTTGACTGCTGCCCTCCTACAAGTCTCCGAGTTGTTCATCTTGACTTCCAGCACCCCCCGAGGTCCCTCTCAGCCATCGAGACATGTACCATTTCCCCACTCAGGGTGTACACTTGGCCCGGGTTTTTGGCTACCAGGTGCAGTACCTTACATTTCCCTGCACTGAACCTCAGTTTTCACTTTTTAGACCACTTTTCCAGAGCATCCAGGTCCCCCTGTAGGGCTACCCTCCCCTCCTCCCCACCCACCATCACCCCCCAGCTTTGAGTCATCCACAAAAAGACTCATCTCACTCCTGATACCCTTCCTTATGTCAGAGACATAGGCATTGAACAGGAGGGGCCCAAGGACCAATCCCTGAGGGACCCCACTAATGATCCTTCTTGGAGAAGAGACTATACACCCAACCACGACCCTCTGGGTCCGGTCCTGGAGCCAGTTTCCCATCCATCTGACCATCTGGTTTCCCACACCCATTTTCCCTAGCTTATTCAACAGCCCCCCATGAGCAACAGAGTCAAACACCTTGCTGAAGTCAACAAAGAGGACATCCACCAGCCTACCCTGGTCCAAGGCACTCGTCACCCAACCATAGAACTCCACAAGGTTTGTCTTAATAGTAATTGCACTAACAGTGCCAAATCGGGCCCCTGGAGTCTTCATCTTTAACAGTACTGCATTCCTCAGGGTTGCTTTTTTGAGTCTGATGCTTAACCATTCTCTTAAGTAGTCTGGGACCAGCCCATAGACATGTTAAACAGCAAATATATAATAGGAGGCAGTATAGCGCAGTGGTTTAAGGCTCTGAGCTGCAAATCTAGAGACCTGGGTTTGAATCCCACAGCCCCCACTTGCATACTGTGTGACCCTGAGCAAGTCACTTAACTTTCCTGTGCTCCCAGGTCACACCTGTAAACAAGCTTTCAGCTTAGTGTGCTACTCCTGGTTAAACAATTACAAAAAAAAAAGCGTGACTCTGTATTGCACAGAAAATGGGAATCATTAAAGACTGTGATGCCTTTTATTGGACCAACATAGAAACTGTTCATAGATGTTGTAATTCACAACCTTTTGGGGCTGCATTGATGGGCCCCATTTGTCAGCTGTATACAGAACAAATGAAACTGCAGTGGGGCTAAACAGCCACCAAGAAAGATGGAAGTGAGTGGCTATTGTAGAGTTCCTCATCAATTGTTGGTAAATCCATTAAAAGTCACTCATCTGGTATCTTGTCCCTGTCCATTCCAAGTGTAGTTCAACAATACCAGCTCCTGGGAGTCCCCATATGAAACTCTGTGTCAATGCACAGTGGCAGTTGTCACTTCTGTGCACCCTTCTGTTAACACCAGGGTTCACCAGGAAATCAGACTTCACCATAATGGCTGGCACCAATTCTAAACTCAAAAGAATAAAATGTATGTGCTCTATTCTCCTCAAGGAGGGCTTGAAAGAGACCCGCCACTACATGAACACAGTAGTGGCCAACCTGCAGTAGTGGATATACAAGACATAGACCTGAGTATCTTTTGTCTATTGCCATGTTATTCTGCACTCAGAGTCTATGTATATTTGTAGTTAACTAAATCTAACTGCCTTCAAAGTCTGTGTGTGGTATTGTGTCGGTCAACTGTAAAACATTTCAATGAATATATTAACCATAAAAGAAAGAACTTACACTTCAGTGCACTTAAGTTGCTGGTCTTCACCTGTAATGAAATTCATTATCAGCAAGTCAGAAATAAACAGTAGTTCTATTTCAAACATTATGAGTTATTGACATAACAATTTCTTCTCTTTTGACTAAAAGAGTAAAAAACTGAATATGCTATATTGTAAACATAGCTGAACAGGTGACAACATTTATCTTACTACTAGTTCTACTAGTTCTGTGTGGTTGTTATCTTCAAGACAATCTAGCTTCTAATTGAGAGAGGTTATCACATTGTTCTGTATGTAATGATTTTTTTCATTCACTATAACTATTTCTCAAAGCTAGATCAACGTATATTCTAATTAGCACATGAGAAAAGGGACGTAAGGAGTTTTGCAAAATAATTAAATTTGCTTCACAGCACTAAGGATGTGTATGCATGACCTTGTAAAAGGGAATTAAACTGATTTCCTTTGCATAACTCACTCTGTCAGTTAGACATTTTGCTTTACTGAGGAAATCAAATCAGCTAGCTGCACTAACTCTGGAAAACAAATTAAATAGGTGAACAAAAGCTCTATTTGATAATTGTAATGCAGTTCTGTAGACACTGAGTAGAAGCTTCAATTTCTCTAATTTACTTTAGGTATGCATTGGAAATGTTTCAGATTTTCTCCATAGCTATAAAAATATGTCATTAAGGAACTAAAATGAAGTACAGTATTAAATAAGATTTAAATGCAAAGTTATAGGAACAACAGTTGGAACTGACATTTTGATCACTTAGCTAGAGTTCCTCTCTCAGCTAGATACATCCTACTGTCCGAATTTTTTATCTTTTTTTTTTACTTTTTTAACTCTTTCTTGGTTCACTGCATATATATTTCCTTGTCTGTTGTGTAGGATTAGCCAGCTCAATACCTGTTGGTAGCAGTGGAGTCATAACAATCAATGTTAATTAAGTGATGCTGAAGCCATGCCAAAATAAATACAGAATCCATCAGTACAGTCAATGCAGAACTGTTCCTATGATCTGAATTTTCATACCCCATCCCCTAGTAAGCACATCCTAAAAAGACTCATCCCCTTGCCAAGGGTGTGAAGAGTTGAAAACATATTTCATTATTGCAATTTATTATTCAACCAGCTGACCTAGATATCAGTGTGATGCCTCGCATATCAGCATGTCAGCAATGTTTTTTTTATTGTCAAGTGAAATTTTCAAGTTGTAAAAAAAGTTGTGAAAACAATGTAAACAAAATACATCACAAATCAACATTTTAAAGTTGTCAAACATATATGTATTCCCACTTTTTCTGCATGTACCCCCCCCCATGGTTGGGGGCTTACCAGTTTAGCTTCCTGCTGTCTGGTCCTGCCAGTCCAGGATCCTTGGATGCTCTGGGAAGCTCTTGTCAGCCCTTATATGCCTGATTGCTATGGAGTTTGGAGGAGTCTGGTAAATACTAGAAATTTTGCCACCTAGTGGTGCAGCACAGTCCGTGTTGAGAAAGGAAAGAGGCAGCTGCTAGAACTCTTCTACTGGGACTAAAGAACAAGAACTCTACTACTGGGACCTTCAATTGGGGTAAAAAACAAACAAACAAAAAAAGAGGCAGCTGCTAGAACTCTTCTACTGGGATGAAAGAACAAGAACTCTACAACTGGGACCTTCATTTGGGGTAAAAAACGAAAAAAGAGGCAGCTGCTAAAACTCTTCTATGGGACGAAAGAACAATAACTCTACTACTGTGACCTTCAATTAGGGTAAAAAACAAACAAAAGAAACAAGAGCTGGTGTGCTTGTCTGAGTTGGGGAAGGGGAACTGTTATCTGTGTGGTTGGCTAGACGAAGAGAAGAACTGTAAATTAGGGTGCGTGGGTTAGGCAACAGAAAGCCAGGTGTCTGTATTTAAAAATTCCCTAGTTAGCTTTTGTCAGAGGGCAGCAAGAGAAAAGAGACAGCTGCTAAAACTCCTATACTGGACTCTATAGCCCTCCCTGCCCCACTCTTAGCCAGTTCCACATTTATAGGCACCGGATTTGACTGACAACAGGAATTTCCTGTTTGGGAGAAGAAATGGAGTGATCAGAGAGGCACAAAAGACTCACCATCCTTGAAGGAAAAGAGTAGCTGTCTTGCATCCCCCAGCTGCTGGAGGTCTGTCTCTGAGAAAGTAAGAATGAGACTACTGAGGAATACAGGAACTTCCTGTCCCAGAACAGTAATGGCAGGAGCTGTAAAGGCATCGAGGCAGTAGGAAAGTAGGAAGCAAAAACAAAAACAAAAACAAAAAAGTAAACGAAGAGAGGAAAGAGTAAGAATACTAAACAACAGTCGAAGGGCCACAAATAAGACATGATGGGAATTGTGCAGTGCAGTGCAGTGGCTGTGAAGCGGCAGTCTTCTGGGATACATTCTGGAGGATACAGTGTTGTCCCATCTGCAGGCACCTCTCTGGGCTGAGGGAGGAGGTTTATTCATCTCCAGGCTGAGTTGACCAGGATTCAGGGGACCTCCTCTCCCACCCAGGGTCCACCAGGGCTGATGCCACTGCCTCAGAGGTTGCCAAGAAAGAGGAGTGGTTGGACCATGGTGGGCTCAGGGAGTGTGAGGGTGGATGAACAGAGGCACATCCCTCCAGTTGTACCTCTCCACAATTCATACACAGTTCTGGCAGAGCATGGTTCCTCTATGGAGGCACCTGCAGTGCAGATCAAGGAGGATGCTGGAAACCTCCACAAAGGAGACCCACAGGAAGGTGACATGGGACCCCATGGGGAAGGAAACAACTCCTGGTGGGAGACTCAATTGTTAGGGGGTAGAACTGGAGGAAAGAGGGGAGAAGGAGATAATGTGCCTACCCAGCACCATGGTTTGGAGGGACAGGGACCGAATCCTCAGCATCATGGGAGCAGCTGTACGGGGGGGGGAGCTGGACATCATTGCCCACCTAGGGACAAATGGCCTGTCTGGGAATGGGATCACAGCAGTGCAGGAGGAGTTTGTGAAGCTGGGAAGGGGCCCTAGACATGTAGCATGCATGGTAACCTTCTCAGAAGTGCTGCCTGTCTATGGCATGGGTGAGGACAGGGTGCTCCACACCATAGGATTCAATCAATGGTTGAAAAACTGGTACAGAGCTCAAGGTTTTGGCTTCATTGGGGACAGGTGGTTAACCTGGAGGGATACAGGCCTATACTGGTGTGATGGTCTGCATCTGTCCAGGAGGGGAACCAGGATCCTAGGCTATAGGTTTAAATGTTTCATTGGCATTCATATTAACTGGTAAAGGGGGGGAAGCACTGAAAAGGAGCAGGGAAATCCCAGCCCTCCAAAAAAAACAGGGTTGTTAGCGAGGTAAACACCAAGACAGAGGAGTCAATAGACAGGATGGCAGGGGGTAAATGGAAGAAATAGGCAAAGTCAATAAGGACAGGGATGGGAATAAAAGGGGTAAGGCCATCAAAAAATGGAGGGCAATTAGTACCAATGCCCATAGTCTGGGTAACATGCTTCCTGAACTAGTAGCCTTGATGGAAGAGGGATGCCTGGATATTGTGGCAGTCACAGAAACATGGTACACAGAGAACCATGACTGTGATGTCAACATACCAGGTTACACAGTCTACAGGAGTGACAGGGAGGGTAGAAAAGGAGGAAGAGTGGCTCTCTACATAAGGGATGGGATCAAAGCAACAGAACTAAAGGATAAACAGGGAGTAGAGGAGGCACTGTGGGCACCCTGGAGAGCTCTAGTGGTTATCAAACATATTGCAAGAAGACAGATAAGTGTACAGTAAGTAAGTAAGTAAAAAATTTATTTAGTTAGGCGCCCAATACCGGAGGATCTGGGTGCCGTACCGTAGTAGAACAAATTAACAGTGTATAAACATCACAATTTAAAACAATTAGCAGCACAAATAAAATTACATAGCCTATTATATTTGTCAAAACCAGCTTAAAAAACATTTGCAGGATAGACTAAACTGAAAAGATGGGTCTTTGTGCCCCTCCTGTACACCTCTACTGTAGGGTCCTCCCTCAAAGATCTTGGAAGCAAGTTCCAGAGGACCGGGCCTGCCACCCTGAATTAACGATGACCTGAGGTTTTCAACCTGCTCCTTGGAACTGTAGGATGCCCTGGGTGGAGGAACGGAGGGAGCAGGCCGGGATGGCAGATGTGAGGAGGTCTGACAGGTAGCCAGGGCCTGACCTGTATAGGACCTTATAGGTGAGTAATCCCACCTTGAAGAGAACCTGCCACCTGATCGGCAGCTAGTGCAGACCCCACAGGACTGCGAACACATGACAGGACCTAGATAGTCCTGTCAGCAGCCTGGCTGCTGCATTCTGCACCAGTTGCAACCGGTGAAGGATTCTCTCCACTGACCATGAGGTATAGAGCACCACAGTAGTGAAGTCTTGCTGTCACAGACTTCCGGTTCTGGCATGACAGGGTGAGCATTACACCGCAAGGGCTGTCTCCAATAATTTACAATAATTAGGCATCTAATCTCTTCTGCTACGAACAATTGACCTTTACTTTGATGCTCACTGCCAGACATGGCCAAACAGCACCGGAATTGGTTTCAACTGATCACAGATTTAATGGAACCCGACAAATGTGCCTCTGGCGATGGCGACCAACCTGCCAGGCCTCCCTCAGGCTCTGAACAAAAGAAACATGGTCCCAATATCAAAACTACAACAACAACAACAAAAAAAAGCCTACCGACTCTAACTCTGAGGCCAGTCTCCAGGCGATCACCAAAGTCCGGGGTGAGGTGTGGTCCGTGATGCAGGAAATACGATCAGAGCTGGGCTCCCTGCAAAATCGAGTAGCTGCGGCTGATCAACAAATCTCCCATAATACTGGCAGACTAGACAATTTAGAGGATTCTCTCTAATTCCTTGCAGTGGAACAACTAGCCATGAGTATTCGACAGGAAGATGCCGAGAACAGAGGCAGGTTACAGAATATAAGGATCTTTGGCTTACCTGAGGGGGAGGAGGGGAACGACAACATTGCCTTCTCGGACTACCTCCTTCACCTCGTCTTTGACCTAGACCCGGGCCTACAATTGGATACAGAGAGGGCATATAGAGACCTGGGCCCCTGACCTTCACGACCTGACCCCAGGCCCCGTTCTTTTGTAATACGATTCCCAAACTTTCAAATTAAGGAATTAATCACCCGGAAGGCATGGCAGAAGGGATGAGTGATGTTGGGCCAGAACTGCCTTTTGTTTGACAATGACTACGCACCTTACATGCAGCATCAAAGAAGGGACTATAATCCCCTGTTCCCTGCCCTCTGTTCTCAGAAAATCTGCTTCTGTACACCATATCCTGTACAATTAGTGGTCTCCTTACCCTCTGTTCAGCAAACCTATTTTTCAGCGGCAGAAGCAGCTGAAGACCTGGCATCCAAAGGTGCTATTGATGGTAAAACCCACGAGGCAGTCAGAGCATGTCTATGACCGGTAGCGCAAACAGACCCTAAAAAGCAACTTTCTCCTGCATTGGAACTGTCTGAAATTTTGAAATGACTGCACCAGTTCTGAAACCCAGCTTTAAACACCTGAGGTACTGGTTAAAGCATAACTATTGGACACTTGTGCGGCAATCTCTTTCCTCTTGTGAGCCCTTTGGGCACTTCCCAGGGGATCGTAATTTGGACCTGACTTAGGCAGGGGGCTCTTCTATATGGGCCAGGTAACCCACATAAACAGTTTTTCTTCCCTTCTATTCCTCTTAACTCTAGTTTGGTCTCAGGTTACATTTGATCCTTCCTTGCCTTCTGATGGCAGGGTTTCCCAGGCTAGAGAGCTTGAGGGTTTTTCTCTGGGAGGCCATAGCCTCTGTGCCCTGGCTTCCAGTGATGTTCTCCTGACTTGGGATGCCCTCTTCCCCCTTCTCTCTGTCCCCCCTCTTCGGGATGGGCGGGCAACTTCGGGGTGGGGCCCTGAACAGATACCTTCTAGACATGGTAGCCACCTATATGGGACTGTCTTGTCTGACTTCTTGAGATCGAATATCCTTTACATGGGAACACTTATACCCTGCTCCTACCATTCTCGATTGAACCTTGATGTTACCTGAAACTGCTAACTTGATCACTGTCATTTTGATCGGATATCTACACTTTTGGATGAGCCAACAAGGATCTGTGGGGGATAACAACAGTTGGAATTGTATACCTGCGGATGGTTTTCTTTTCTGCCCGGGAGTCTGGGAGGTGGGAGTCAAAGAAAGACTCCCAGGCTGTCATACTACTCCCATTGAACGGACAAATATCAGTTAGACTATATCTGTCTGACAATCCTGGACTATGCATGCCACCTGGGTGATCATTTATACCAGGATAGGGGGAGCATGACAATTTGCTCCCGTCTTTTAGCTCCTAGACTTCTCGGTCCTGACAGTACACTCCGGCATCAATTCACACCTATGACATTACACTCCCTGGCAATTCACTCCCCCACTCGCTCCCTTTTGTAGCGCAAATGCCCCTCGTTACATTTCAACAGCTCTTACCTCTTATCTCTTAAAGTAAATCATGGCAACACAGTGTAGAACAGATAGTGATGGAAACCATAGCAACTAATGCAGCCCATAGTAACACATGACGTCATGACGCTTTTGTTACTGTCCGAGTTTGCGCATTCACTGGATGTTACTTGGCCAGTTTCTGGTGAGTTAAATTCAGATAGGTCTTTATTTTTAAAACCTTGTTTAGCATGCAGAACGACTTGAGCTGTGGTATCCTGTGTTGAGCATGCTCTCTCCTTTGTGTTGTTTATTGCATCGTGTTTTTCTACCGCACAGGGGTCTGCTGCGTGGGTATGCTAAGGAAACTGCAAAATTATGGCAGGGTCATCGTATGATACAGAGTGTGCTCTGGCATTGCAAACCTTTATTTTTTATCTGCATGCTCGCACTGCCACATTGCTTTATCATTGTGCCCACGTTTATGAAATGTGTACAGGTAGTTATGGTCGTCCACCAGTTTTTTTCTTGGACCGAGATGAGAGGACAAAGCGACAAGCCATTGTAATAAGAAAACCCATGAGTGGAAGTGTGTTTTAGTGACATTATTTATAACTTCCTAGTACAATTACTTGTGGTTGGCCAAAGCAGGTAATTGATTAATTGCTTCATTTAAATATTTCATTTCTGCCCCATACACTGAATATCAATATAAATTGCAACCATCACACTAAATAACACAGAGCAATCTTGAATGTGACACTGCGAGAGTGATTTGGGTGGGAGCGTGTTCACATAGGTGTGAGTTTGCGTGGGAGCGTACTGTCGGGAGTGAAAAGACAGGGAGCAAAAATACAGGAGCGAATTGTCATGTACCCCAGGATAGGGGCCCATTACTAGCCCTGGGGACTGGGTCACTGGCTCTTCTAAAGGGGACCCCATGGGAACAATAGTAAGACCATCAAGACCAGTTCAGCTTTGGGCCCTATCATGACAATGAGGGGCCACTCTGGTCTTATGTTCTCTAAGATACATCCTTAACCTGGGGGACCCAAGGTTGCCCTATCCTCTCTATGATTGGGGGGTCTAACACTCCATTCTCATGCATAAATGGGCTTTGTTACATAACATAATGGGGCGAGGGCCCTCAATCCCAATAGACATGTCCTTACCATGCCGGTTCCTACTCGAGGAAAGGGCAGATCACATTCACTCTCCTCTATGGGGGTCTTTCTGCTCCTCCTGAGTTCCATTTGGGCCAGGGAGAGAACACTCCCCCCCCCCATCTCCTCCCCTGCCCCTATCAGGATTCAGGCAAGGACCCTATTGAGGGAGCTTACGAAAAGCACCTCCAATATGGGAGTCTTTTTGTATATAGTTATATTTGGAGCAATAGTAGTCTCACATGACCCACCTGGTGTTAAATTTTATGCATGGAAATATCTTCCAAATGGTTTGTTAATATCTTTTTATATGATTCATGGGGGGTTGGATACCTACAAAATGTCTAACCTCATTTGGCCTTATGTCACAACATTAATGAAGTTGAGGGGTTTGGGACACCATGTTTGGTGTCCACTGTTTTATTTAGTTACACCTCTCTATTACAAGTTAAGGGGGGTTGGGGATAAAAATAAACACACGAAATACAGAATAAGGTTTAGAATAACTTTATTGAAGTTAGAGTACAAAAGACACTTGAAGCACAGTCATTTTCACCCCCGATGTTCATTCTCTGGGTGGAGAGCAATTGGAATTGATTTTAAGTTACAGCACCTAGGGATAGAAAAGAAAACCAAGATCAGTACTAACCCAAATTATGGCTATTAATCCAATTCATGTTTTCAAACAGAACATCAACAGTCTGCATGACCCGATTAAGAGATGTCGACTAGTGCAACATTTAAAACAACAAAGAGCGAACCTCTGTTTCCTTCAGGAAATACATTTGTTTGACACCGTACACCAGAAGCTGAGTTGTGGGAAGAAATATAACGTATATGCTTCCTCTTATCCCAGGGGAGGAAAGAAGAAAGAGAGGAGTTGCTATCTTGGTTCCCTCAGACACACCTTTCAAGATTGCCAAGAGTTTTATGGATAATCAGGGAAGGTATTTAATACTACAGGGGCTCTTATATGGCCAGCGAGTCACAATAACCAATGTTTACTTCCCTCACCCCAGACCCAACCACAGGTACTACGACAGTTTATTACCATCTTACTAGACCACCTTCAGGGAAAACTAATCATGGGAGGGGACCTAAATATGACTCTGACCCCACACCTTCACTGCTCGAACCAACAGAAACATAGACACAATAAAATGGTTAAACATTTCAGACATACTCTAGAACATCTCGGAATAACAGATATTTAGCGTCGGACTTTCCCATCTACTCTGGGTTATATACATATTATTCCACCATATTCCACCCCTACTCCCAATTAGATTATTTTTTCACTATTTGCGAGCACTTCTCGAAGGTCCAAGACATTTCTATTGGTCCCAAAATGTTGTCATACCACCATCCCATTGTCCTGGACTGGGTATTGGGAGGACACCTAGAAAATCATTATGGAGATTCAACCCTATAACCCTACAAGATAAAGAATTCCAGGACTACAATATTAAAAGAATTCCTCAGTTCTTGTCTGAGAATGCCCCCACTGCTACCTCGAATGCTATGCTATGGGATACCTTGAAGGCCACAATTAGGGGCAACATTATAGCATACACCACCAAAAACAATAAAGAAAGGGAGGCAAAATATAGGGAACTCTCTGAATCATTAGTAAGTTACTAATTACTATACAGGGATGGGGATAACAAGCTCTTATGTAAGATCTGAGACACTAAGGCAGCCCTACAAAAACTGGTTGACAATAAGGTCCAGCAGTCCTTCATATATTTAAGACATACCACACAAGAAGGGGGGCCACGGGGCACCAAGAAATTGGCATAAAAACTTTGCTGTAGAAAACAAACATTTACAATCTTAAAACTAAAGGTTCCCAACATAGGGCAGGTTCACCATGTGGAGTCCCACATTACACGAATCTTCTCTGATTTTTATACACATTTATATTCAGAGCATACTGTGTCCTCCGCCCAACTCTAGAACTACCTTCCTGAACAAACTTAATTTACCCAAACTAAATGAAGCCCAGGTTAGATCTCTTGATGCTCCAATCACTCAATTGGAGATCCAGGAAGCTATCCTGAAGCTCAAGCCTGGATGTTGCCTGGGTCCTGACGGGTTCAGATCTGAGTGGTACCATAGGTTTACAGAGGTTCTACTCCCGAATCTCCACTCTTTATTTACTGAAATATCTCAAGGTGACACCCGCTCCTCCCCTCCTTCTTGGAACTATGCCACATTAACCCCAATAATGAAGCCAAATAAAGATCCATCTTGCCTACGGCCTATCATCCCATCTCAATGTTAAACATAGATTGTAAGATTTTCATGTCTATATGGGCAACTAGACTAGAAACTCTTCTTCCCAGAATTATTCACCCAGACCAATCTGGATTTATCAAAAACAGGAACACTTTGGATAATATCTGTAAAACTTTAATCTTCCAGGAACATGTCCATAACAGGAAAAAACCAACTGTCATTATTAGCCTAGATGCTGAAAAGGTTTTCGACAGGGTGTCTTGGCCCTTTTTATGGGACACCCTGCAGGCCTTCCACTTCCCTGATGCTTTCACAACCTGCCTAAAAACTCTATACAATTCCCCCATGGCGTACCTGAGAATCAATGGAGGTGTGACTAATCCTATCCCAATAGGCCGGGGGACCCAACTGGGATGCCACCTTTCTCCTGCCCTTTTTGTATTACACATGGAACCTCTTGCATCGGCCCTTAGGGAGGCGAGGGAGGTTGAGGGCATACCCATTGCTCACCACGAGTACAAATTAAGTCTGTTTGCCGATGACATGCTATTGTCACTTACATCACCCAGCACCTCAATACCTTCAGCATGGAAGTTACAAAAACAATATGAAACATTAGCTGGTTTTAAATTAAATGATGCAAAAATGGAGGTATTGATACATAATGTTACCCCCCAATGACATTAAAGAAGTCATTTCCTTTCAAATGGCTAACTACTAAAATAAAATATTTGGGCATCAACATTCCCCTTAACCCTGAAGTGTTAGAAATTGTAAACTATGAACCTCTGACCATTGATATTCAATCTGACCTGACTAAATGATCCCCTCTGCTTTTTTCATTCCGCAAGAGAATTGAGACAGTCAGAATAAATATTCTCCACAGGCTTCTCTACCTTATCCAAAACATCACCTTTTTCCCCTCAATCTACTATTTTAAGTCTTGGGACAAACTTATCTCCAACTTCATTTGGGGTGCTGGTCGCCCGAGAATCCGCCTGTCCATTCTAAAACTTTCTCTGGCTCAGGGCGGTACAGGCCTTCCTGATTTTAAACTATATTTACAAGCTGCATTTCTTCAAACTGTCTTAATATGGATTATTGACACTTACTGTCCAGCCTGGAAAACTCTTGAATTTCACATTAACGATTTATTTGATATTACTAAGACACTTTTCTCATCAGATGGAAGGTCTCTGCAGCCTAGGGCCTTACAAAAATCACAGTCCATACATATGGCATATGGAAAAAAATGATGAAGACAAAATTCATTCGTCCTGTATTTGAGTACTGTAAATTGATTTCAGAAGATGAATCCTTCCTCCCGATATTCTCAGACCTCTCCTTTACACGATGGAGAAGACTGGGCTTATCTAATTTTTTTTTCAATTCCTCTCACCACAAGGGATTTGTCCCTTTGACACTTTGATGCAAAAATTTGGCCTTTGCCGATCTGACCGCTTCAGATATTTCCAAATAAGAAATCATATCTTGAGGAATAGAATCATCCAACCTGTTCTACCTTCCCCAACTCCTAGTCTATTACAATTTTTCAAAGATGCTATACAAGGGAAACTGAGTGGACATTTGATAGGAAACCTTTACAAGGCCCTAAGGGAGGGGTACTCAGACACTACAGTTACTATTCTCGAAGAATGGAATAAGGACCTAGACTTAGAAATCCTAGGGGAGGTCTGGACAGAGACCACCTTACCAGCTATTAAGGTAACTTCTCCCCCCTGCTGGTGGGAGTTTGCCTGGAAGTGCCGCACAAGGTATTTCCATTCCCCAGCTCTTCTCAGTAAATACTTGCTAGAGAAGTTTGGTAGGTGCTGTAGAAACTGTGGATGTCAATGTGCCTCGCTAGGTCATATTCTTTGGCAGTGTCCACACTTAATGCCCTTTTGGCTGACACTCCAGGTGAAGCTCTTGAACTACATGGAGGAACCCATAGAAATAACAGTGGGATAAGTCCTGCTGGCAGTCTATCCTGATCGCTCTCCACCCTGGAACTGTACGCTCTTACCAGTGTTCCTCCTTGCTGCCAAAAAGGCACTCACTACAAGATGGATGAGGGACTCCATACCAACTGTCACAGACTGGAGATCTATAATGAAACAAATATACCACACAGAAACCTTCAACAATAAACTCCAAAACAAAGGGCCTAACTACTTGAGGAAATGGCAGCTATGGTCTCTTTACCAGGCATTGGTTGACCCAGACGTCTTCCCATAATTGAGGAGGTGTGGGTGATGATGGTAGATCAAAGAGGAGGGCCCCTCTGACTGATAATGGCACTCTGAGAGCTATATGGTGGTGATCTCACCCACTGATCCTTAGAGTTCTCCTATGATCAATGAAAATCATATGGGATTAGCAGGAGACTGTTGGCATGGGTTTCTGTGCATCCTCACTGTTGGGTTGATTGGAATTTAAGACCTATAATTCCCTATGCTTTGCTATATGCCTAGATTGATTCTGTTACTCTCTAATGTGCTGCTACACCTGATCTGATATACACACTTATACTCTGATGTACCATGTGTAAAAATGGTTAATAAAAATCATATTATAAAAAAAAAGTCTTGATGTTACAAACGCATGCACCAGTGACAGCAGGTGTTCAGGAGGAATTAGAGGTTTAATTTGGGTGATGTTCCTCCAATCCTGGATCTTGGTGAGACATTTATTCAGCACTTAGACAGCACCATTTGTTCCTGGTGCAAAAGACATGTACAGCTGAGTATCATCTGCATAACAGTAAAAACTCAGACTGTACAGTCTAATGATCCTCCCAAGGGGCAGCATGTATACCAAGAACAGAATCCGTGATAGGATCGAGAGTTGAGGAACTCCACAGGTCAGAGCCATAGGTGAGGAGGAGGAGGAGAAATTCCCCATCACTACCCTCTGCCTTCTGCTTGAGATAAAGGACTCAAACCAGTTGATAACAATACCATTGAGTCCACAATACTCTCTAAGGTGATCCAACAACACAGGGAGGTCCACGGTATCAAATGCTGATGACAGATCGAGGAGAATTATAACTGACTATTCTCCTTGATCTCTTGCCATGAGGAGATCATTATGCATCAGGACTAGTGCTGTCTCTGTGCTGTGCATCATCCTAAACCTAGACTGGAATGGCTCATAGATGTCTCAGGTCTCCAGGTGTTCCTCGAGCTGCAGAGCCACTATCTTTTCAACAACCTTCCTGAGGAATGGGAGGTTGGAGATTGTTCTACAATTCACCAGGCTGTCAGGGTCGACAGATGTTTTTTTTTCAAAAGGGATTTCATCAACGCCTCCTTCAAGGTGTTGGGGAAGACCACCTCCAAAAGTGAGCAGATGACTATCCCGGCAAACATCAGACTGATAATCTCAACACAGCCCACTAGGAGACATTTTGGGCCAGGGTCCAGTTCATAATATGTGGGCCGCAGCTTCTAAATCACCTTGGAGACCTAAGCCACCTCTACTGGCTGAAACTCTGCCCAGACAATAGGATTGCCCATATTCCATCTGGATCCCACCCTACGAGTCTGGTTCAGACTCACTGGTGAGATCTCAGCCCAAACAGTGGATACCCTGTCATAGAAGAACAGTGCAAACTCTTTGCAAAGTGCTACTGAAAAAGTTCTTTTTGGCTGTACACAGACAGTGTGGAGAAGCATGTCCACAGTTCTAAAGACCTGAGCTGGCCTGTTCCTCCCTGCCACAGTCTCCCTGGACAGGAACTCTGCCTTCTTACAGTTGATTGCCTTTTGATAATCACTGTAGTGATTCCTTAAAGCCAGTCTATCCTCCTCTAGCCAGGTCCTACTCCAGCAATGCTCTAACTTCTGAACCATGGTCTATATTGCCTTGAGAGCCCCGACAAACCATGAGCATCTCAGGCAGGAGGACATGGGTCATACAGGAATTTGTGTGATGGCATTGAACACCTCGGAAACAGCCCTGTTAAAGGCTGCAACCGATTCACCCAAGCCAACTGCACTAACAGCACTAACACTAGAGAAATCAACTACCACCATCAGTCCCTCTGGGGAAAGTCCCTTAATGGGTGATAACCAGGGTTTGACCTTAACATACATTTACTAGCCTGGGGCATAGTGCAGATTGCCTTGGGCTAGTGTAGATACCTCCCTACCTGTCCATGTTGGCTAGTGCAGTCCATTGAGTTGGCAGTACTTCCGGTCGTCCTTAGCACTGGAAGCAGCAAAATCACACAGAGGCCCTGGAACCCTGGAGCGGCCACAAATCAGCCAACCTAGTAGTGGAGACCCAAACAAGCACTAATGCCACTGGCTTCCTTGTCATTTTTCAGGGACTTCCCCCTAGAGTACGGGCTTGTCGGCAGTCAGCCTGTCACTCACATGATTTTCCTTGCCATCACTGGCCAGCACAAGTCAGCAGGGAGGAAAGAGTGGAAGGAGGTGGAAACAGCCAGGGAACACCAACGTCACCAGCAATAGAACAATACTATATAATCCAGTTAATGTCCCTGACTCTCTGGGATTGGCCCAAATCCCATAGCTGGGCATGTAAGGAAACAGAGTGGCAGCCGCGATTGGCAGTAAGGGCTGAGGGGGCGGGGCTTCATGGTGACAAAGGGAAGATTTAAATCCCCTATTTTTCCTGGAAAAGGCACGGAGGATTTAAATTTCTAGATTCTGACTGTGTTGCTGTAGGAAGAGCTGTTCGGCATGTGAGGGCTGATCGGAGGTTTTGGTGATTTCAGTGATTTCTAAGGTTTCGGAGGTTTCCACAGTTTTGGTGCTATCAACGGTTTTGGCGGTCCCCAAGATTCAGTGGTGCTGCGGTGGTCTGCACAAGGTACTCCTGTATTCATTTTCTGATAGTCAGAGAGCAGGTTGGATCAGGAGCAGGGTCCCCAAAGGCAAAGGAAAACGCCGGCTCAGGTAAGACAATTGAATGGCAACAATTTAAAAAGAAAATGCTCAGATGGTACAGTGTTCTGCACTTCTTATTGAGGTTAAGTGGGGGAAACTGAATAAAGTGATTGTGTACAATGTCACTTGGTGCCTCTCCTATGGACCAGATAGAGGTTCCTTTATGTGTAGAACTTGTGTTTCAGATCTGCTGTGAGTGCTGTTGAGCTGAATAATGGTGTGTTCTGCTATGAATAAAAATGCACAGCTCTGGTTGACACCCCACCCCCAATGGTGTTGTTAGGACAGTGACTATGAAGCAATGCCCCGGAGGAAAATAGTATATAAATTGCCTTACCAAATTACTGAACCACCATGATGTGATGGCTGGGATTTGGTTTTAAATTTAAAAGCAAATTGTTTTTCATTTTGGCTTTTGTCACTGTCAGTTTCTCTCTCACTCAGCTCTGCCTGGTGGTGGGGGATGGATGTCTGGTGCTTGTGTGTGCCTTGTTGTGGGGCTGGGCTGGGCATGTCTGGCTGTTCTTTATATTGAGCAGACTGCAAGCAAGGCAAGCATACTGTGACCTTTCACTGGCTCAGCTCTGTTCATATTGTGCTTTGTTGCCTGGGGGAGGGATGTCTGTGTCTTGTCATGGGGCTGTGGCTTTTTCTTTTTCTTTTTGGTTTGCGGTTTGTCTATTAACACAAGTACACAACACATCAAGGTACGCAGGTAAGTCAGGGGGAAGGGGCGAAACAAAGTGCGCCTTAGTGTTTGTATCTTGCTGAACAATTCTGGCTTATATTCTGTTCTTTACCTCATTTTGTGTTCTGTTGCCTTAACTTGCCTACAAGGTGGGGGGCGGGGTCCGTCTGTGACTTGTTGTGGGGCTGGGTGGGGATGTCTGTTGCTTGCTTTTAATTTCTCTTTTTGGTTTGCTGTTTGAACACATCGCCAAGGTTCTCAGGTAAGTACGTGGATGTTAATAATGCTAGCAGTTGTTTGGTTAATGTTCTGAGGTTGTGTGGGGCTGGGGTCAATAAAAACTGCCTCTGTGCTGCTGTGCCCATTCTGGCATTTTCTGTGCTTTCCCTTATTTTGTGTTGTCTACAAGGGGGAGGAGGGAAAGTCTGTGGCTTGTTGTGGGGCTGATGATGCTTAGAGTTACAGACAGACATACATACAAGAAAGATTGCTGAATAGCTATACTTTTTACTTGCTAACTTCCAATTATAATGTGCTGTTTATGGCCGGCCCGATGGCGTTGAGGGTTGAGGTGCTAGACGCCACACCTCATACCAAGGCGGTGACCCAGATTTGGGAACGGACTCGGGCTGCCAGGGGCTGGCAGGGGAGAGGAAGTATTAAGCATCCCACAACTGCTCTCCTTCCTCTGGGTTGGGTGGGCATGGCGCATCGCACTGCAGCGGCAACTGGTGGAGGCCAGCCACACTGCAGTGATGTGCCTAGCAAGGAAAGGGAATGTGGTGGGCATCAGCATGGACGTGCTTAGACGCCATTGCATGTCTGGCTTCCTGGGGACCAGAAAAAGCAGAAAAATGGTGGGGTGACATCAGTGGCTAATGGCCATGCCCTGTGCCCCCGGACACGAGAGATGCCTTCGTTGGGGTGTGGTCGACCCTGTGTGATGGAGCGGTTCACATACCAGACAAGATCTGGGGGGTGCGAGTGTTGGCAGCCAGAGGTTGTGGGACCAGCTCCGCTGGGGAGAAAGCATTCGAATAAAAGAAAACAAGCACTTGTCAATGCCGAACTTTTGCTTGCAGGTATTTGCATTGGTGTTTGGCATTTATGAAGGGCCCCCCACCCACACATTATATCCATGTCCCTTTAGCATCCATATCCCAACAGAGTACCTCTCTGTAACTCCTCTTGCATTGGATCAACATTTCACCCTCATGCTTCTTAAGTGTCTGTCTTAGGATCCCTAACACCCTGGGTGTGCTCAAGGGTATGAGCCTGTATGGTAACTGCACAACCCGTGCTCATAACACAGTCATTCAGTGGAATTATTTCACCAAATTTTTAACATAGGCATTTTGTTACCTCTGGTCATGAACACTGTCACTATAATTTTCTTACTGTGTACTGAACACTGAGTTCCCACAGCAATCGCGCTATTCTGTGCTGAAAGTGTGAACACACATTTCAGCCAGGTTGTGCAAAATTACAGCTATACTGTTCATAAGGAGGTGTGGGGAAATGCAAATGTTGAAAATCTGGAGTGAATATATGACAAATTTGCAAAGTTACGAGTGCATGTGGAAACTGCGCAAGGCACGCTCGTAAGACAGTCATGTTTTGGAATTTTGCACTGAATTTTCAACATAGGTATTTTAGGATGTCTGCTCATGAACAGTGTCACTGTGTTTTTTTTACTCTGTACTGAACATGATTTCCCACAGCGGTCGTGCTATTGTACGCAGGAAGTGCGAAAACCCATTTAGGCCAGGATGTGAAAAATGACAGCTGTACTGGTCATAAGGAGATGTGGGAAAATTGCAATGCTGAAAATCTGGAGTGGAAACATAGAAATTCATGAAGTTACGACTGTGCATAGAAACTACACAACATATGCTCGAAACACAGCCATTTTATTGACTTTTACCACCAAATTTTCAACATAGGCATTTTAGGACCTCTGCTCATGAACAGTGTCACTGTGATTGTCTTACTCTGTAGAGGACACTGATTTCCAACAGCGGCTGTGCTATTTTGCACCGGAAGTGTGAAAACACATTTTGGGCAGTATGTGAAAAATTACAGCTACACTTTTGTTAAGGAGGTGTGGAAATATGCCTATGTTGAAAATCTGGAATGAGTTATCTTGGATCTGGAATGAGTTATCTTGGATCAAACATCTGAGTATCTACAAAAACATAATTTGCTTTCTACCTGTCAACATGGCTTTAAGCCATACCATAATACTGAGACAGCCTTGGTGGGGTTCATGGGTGCCATTCAGGGTGCTCTTGATAAAGGGCAGACTGTTGTGGTGCTTTTTGTGGACCTCACCAAGGACTTCAATTTGGTCGAACATGGTTTATTAAATGGTATTCTTTCCAATTTTTATTTTTCTGACAATGTTATTTCTTGGTATCAGGATTATCTTTCTAACAGATCTCATTGTACTTGAATAGGTGATAGTACTTCTTCTCCTAGTACTATTAAATGTGGGGTACCTTAAGGGTCAATTCTTGGCCCATTGATTTTTTCATCTTACATAAATTCTGCCCCATTGGTGTGTTCTCACTCACCAAGGATACTTTATGCTGACAACACAGTATTTCATAGCATTGGTCCCACCCCAAAGGATGCTCTGGCTGAGGTTCAATCTGACTTAGAGTACTTTTAGAAATGGTTGCTTTTAAATTCTATGGTACTAAATTCAGGTAAACCTAAAGTCATGCTGTTTTCAAATAAGACCATTGAGCCTCAAGGCTTATGTCATATTGTTACACAGGATGTAAATATGATTGAATTGGTAGATAGTTTTAAATATTTGGGGATAATTCTTGACTCTAAATTAATTTTTGAACCTCATTTTAATAAATTAAGGAAAACTCTTCATCAGAGATTAGGTTCACTTTATAGAGTTAAGCAGTTCTTGACCAGGGAATCTAGGTTTTTACTTGCACATAGTTTTCTGATGAGTACTTTGGATTATGGCATTATTATTTACTCTTCTTTCTCTGGTTGATTATTCAATAAACTTATGGTAACTTATAACTCTATTTTACGTTTTATGCTTGTTGCCCATTTTCAAACGCATTATTGTTTTTTTATTAAAGCATACTCATAGCTTATCTCTTAAAAATAGGATCTTACATAAAATGGGTATTTTGATGTTTAAGGTTAAAAATGGCCTCATATCTCCTGTAGTTTCTCTATTATTTCTTAGGTTTCTTAATTCTAGTGGTACTAGATCCCAGACCAAATTTACTTATGAAATTCCGTTGTTTCAATCTGCTTTTGGTCAGAGATCTACTTTATGTAGGGCTCCTTTGTTTTTTAATTCATTATCTGTCGATATTGTAGAGTATGACAATGTGGTCTTTTAAAACCAGACTGAAATATTGGTTGATGGAAAATGATACCTGTTCATATTAAACAATTGTTGTCTGTTGTTTGTATTTTTGTACTATGTTTATTATTTTGACTGTGTCTAATATTGTGTATGTTTAAGTATGTTCTGTAACTTGTCGCTGGTGAAAATGGGCAGTTTTGCTCATCCTGCTTACAAGTATAAAAATTAAAAAAAATGAAAATGAAAAATATTGCAGATTTGTGAACTTATGAGTGTGCATGGAAACTGTGCAACGCACACTCGTGAAACAGTGATTTTCTGGAATTTTTTAACCAAATTTGCAAAATAGGCATTTTGAGAGCCCACCTCATGAACACCAACACTTTCATTTCAATAATCAGTCGCGAAAGGTGATTCCATGCAGTGACTGCGAAATCACCTTTCAGGACCAAATAATGCCATGACAGTGACTGAATTCATGAGAAGGGTTCACAATAACCCCATGTTGAAGACATGGTGTAAAAATTCCCAAAAATGGCTGAAATATGCACCAAAGTTGAAAAAAAACATATTTATGCCATTATACAGCTTACTAGCATTTTTTCAGTTTGCAGTTAGTTTTGAAGAGCGCAGATGTGTTCCCAGTCCACCGAAGATCATCGCGCCAGGCTCCGGAGGTAAGTATGGGGTGAGGGGCATGTGTGGGGAGGTGGGTGTGCAGAGGGTGGGTGCGGGTAGGTGAGGGGGGCCACGGACTCGCCGAGGAACTGTTTTCTTGTTTTACAGGATTAAAAAAAAAAGAAAATACAGGCTTTTGGTACACTGAGGTGGACTCCCAGTGTGCCACCTAGGTGAGAGGAGGGTGTGCAGGGAGGTGGGAGCACAGAGGGTGGGCACAGGTTGGTGGGCAGGGACAAGGGAAAAAAAAACAGATGTTGCTGGCACACTTGGGTGGGCTCTCAGCATGCCACCTACATGTTTGCTGGGGGGACTGGAGCCGGCAGGGGACTGGGCACCCCTCTGGCAATACAGTGTCTGTGTGTGGGTGGGAAGCATGAGCATGCTGGGGTGGGTTTCCAGCCTGCCAACTGGTTGTTTATTTTTTTAAGGTGCTGCAGCCAACAGGGGATTAGGCACCCCATTGGCCACAATGTGCTGAGGGGTGCATGAGCCAAGGATTGGGCACCCCCTCGGCCTGAGTGGGGCCAGGAGAACAGGGAGGGAGGACATTAGCAGAGGAGGAAGCAGGAGGGCTTTGAAGTTGAACTGTGCAAGACAGCGGTTTGGCTGACATGTATGCTAATTGCATACATGATACCACCGCTGATTGCAGTGGACCTTTTGTTAGAAGTGAAGACCAACACAGCTGAACTGTTGTCATACACAGCTCGGCATGTATTGGTCCCCTAGGGTCATGCCTGCTACACTGAGCACTGCACTGGGAAGGAGGGTCACACACCTCCACAGGGCACACTGTTGCAAGATATTCCTTGCTCCAGCATGCAAGTGAACATAACAAATAATGTGCAGTTTATTTTTGCAAACTGTGGTGTGGGTTAGAAAATAGATCTCTGCAGTTTCATATTCATAATGAAATTAAAAATGTGACAGTAGCTAGCTATGCACATTTGTGTTTTTGTACAGTCAAAATATTCTTGGCTCAAAAATTGCTCCTTCTATTATATTTGTGTGCTAGTCGAACTACGTACTAAATTATGATTTGCCAATAGTAGTTATTTTTATTTTGATATATATATATTGTTTTACTTCAAAGAACAAGCCAGTAGCGGTTGTTTTTATTTTGATATGTATGTTTTTTTGTTGTTTTTTTTTAACTTCATAGCACAAGCACTGAAGTGTAAGGGAGTGGTGTTGGGCTGTGGCCTGTGGTGGGAGACAATCAAAAAAGACAGACATAGACACTTTAGACAAACACATTTTATTACCCGGGCTGTATGTCACATAAGAATTAGTAAAATGTGGAAATACCTTAAGGATGTGAGCAATCCAGCTGATAATAAAAGAAAGTGCACTGAAGAAGAAAAAAAAATTAGGGATCTTGGATATGACCGAAGTAAGAGAAGCCATCAGTTTCAGACAGCCTGGCTAGAGAAATATGAATGGCTTAGATATGATGCCAGTAAAGATGTGATGTACTCTCATTTGTGTCAGAAACATGATAACCTGCAGTCGGGTAAGGCAGGAAATAAAAATAATTTTCACCACAGGACTGATAACTTCCAACTTGAATCAATTTCTTCTCATGGCAGTAGTGAATGTCACATTAGGGCAGAAAATAAAGAGAATGCAACTCCGCCATCCCAGGTACTAGCACTGCAGAGCAAATTCTCAAGACCATGAATCAGACAATTCTCGATTGGTTGGAAAAACTATTTCGGGCTTGTCATGCCATTGCTAAGAAAGGCCATCCCTTCCAATACTTTACATGGATGTGTAGTCTAGATGAGATGAAAGGACTGGACATTACTGGAATGACAAGTATGCATGACATTTTATACACTACATTGCAGAGGTGGAAGAGATCTCCCAGAGAGGGAAGATGAATAGCGCAAAGTTCTTTTCCCTCATCAGTGATGGTACCACTGACCCCTCTGTTACAGAGGCTGAACTTGTGTATGTGCATTTTGCCACCGCAGGCAAAGTGCATAACCAGCTGGTTGGACTGCAGACCATTGCAAAAGCTGATGCCCAGTCAATAAAAGGTGCCTTTCAAAAAGTTCTGGAAACAAAGCTTAACATTATAACTGAGGAGTGGACAAGAAAACTGGTGGGTTTTGCCAGTGATGGCACAGCTGTGATGGTTGGCATTACAAACAAGGTGGCTTCCCTCCTGAAACAGATACAGCCTTGTGTGCAGTCTGTACTCTGCTTTACCCATAGCCTTAAGTTGGCTTACAAGGGAACTTTGAAAAATATCCCCATTTATAATAGATTAAGCAGTCTGTTGCTTCATGTGTACTGCTTCTGCCACAACTCTCCCCAAAATAGGAGTAAACTCAAAGAAGTGTATGACGAGCTACAGATGTGTCCTCTAGTTCCTGTACAAGTTGGGGGTACACGATGGCTTCCTCACCTCCAAACAACTCTGCAGATTCTGATGAAGGGATGTCCTGCTGTCATTCTGCACATGACCCAGGTGAGGTAGTCTTTACATGGTATAAAACATGTTGCTTTTTTATGCTCTTGTTTGTTGTGCATTTCTATTGTGCATTTTTAATGTTTTTGTTTTGTGTTACAGATGCAGCAACATCAAGGTGTAACTCCAGAGCAAATGAACAAAGCTGCAGGAATACTGAATATTCTTCGGCAGGCAGATGTAATGAAATTTGCACATTTCATGTTTGATGTCATCACTGCTCTCTCAGTTCTGTCTCGTGTGGCACATCAAAGGGATGCAACAGGAGCTGATGTTTTTGTGACTATGCAGTCAACCCTGGAAACTTTAAAATCATGTAACACAAGGTGACTTACCATATGATGAACCAAAGAAATCACTGCAGTGATCTAGCCTGTAAATTTATGTATTTATATATTTTTCTTTTTATGAAGACCTGGACTAAAAGAACGCCAAGTGGAGGGGGTCACAGAGCTGCATGGTCAGAAACTGTTAGGGAATTCAGACATCACTTCTGTCCATAAGAAGGTCCTCAAAAGCTTGGAGGAAAGCCTACAGGATTGCTTTGTGGATGCAAGCCCACAGCTTCTGTGTGTAGCTACAGTTGCCAGTTTTGCACTATGGCAAGACAAGGAGAGCCAACAAGATAGGTAGAAAATAATTTGTGTAGGAAGCAGAGAATTGTGCTGTGGATGGGACCTTTAATAAAACTTTTTTTCTGATTTTTTTGGTTTTGTTTTTCTTTCAGAATTTGGAGACAAGGAAGTGTCCTTGCTTGCAAAGCACTACAAACCAGTCCTGGAAGCTGCTGTTGTGAAAACTGACATGGTTGAAACAGAATGGACTATGTTGAAACTCAAACTATATGACAGGTATGTTATGTGCAAAGAGTTACTTTGTTGATTCATGAGTCTCAAATGTATTTAAAGAACTTGATAACATATGTAAGAGAAGAACCCTGTTATGGAGGAAGCATGTTTTAATTAACTCTGTGAATAAGTTGTCAGAGTGTTTTGGTATGCTTACTCTCATTGTATGCTTTTCTTTTATTTTCCAAGTTTAAACAGATTCACAGTCTGACATGGGAGAAGTACTCCAACATTCTGGCTCTTATGGATCTTCTCTTGACACTGCCTGCAAGTTCAGCTGAAGCAGAGAGAGGTTTCAGCCAGCTGAATCTCACAAATTCCAGCCTGCATTCCAAGCTTCAATCTGACACAGTGACTGACTTCATGGTGGTACAGATGAACTCCCCTGATATTGATAAGTTCTATCCCCAAGAAGCAACTGGCCTCTGGAACACTGGGGGAGAAAGGAGAAGGCAGCCACAGACTGGTACTTTTGTGACTTGAAATCAGGATGAGGATACAACAGATTCACAATGTGACTGTGACAGTGATATTAGTGACATTAACGAGCTTAAGGATCAACCAGACTCGCCAGGTGCATCATCATGTTGCAATTCTTGAAAGGGACATTGTTAGGACAGTTGTGGAGGGAACTGATAGTTTGTATTTCGTAACTTGCCTTACTTATAAAATTATGATGAACCACTAATGTTTTGAAAACAATTGTGCATTTGTGTCCTTTTTCGTTATAGAAATGTAAATAAATGTTTTAACTGCACTGCTTTTGTCCTTATTCATTGTTTGGCAAATGTCTGCAGTGACCGGAGTGCGGACTACTGCAAACCACCACGAGCTAGTGCAATTTTAGACTGACTTGCCCTGCTGGCTAGTGCAAAAAAAAAGTTAAGGTCAACCCCTGGTGATAGCTGATCATCTCAACATGGGAGGGACCATGGGGGGGGGTGAATGGGAACTTCACCCTACAGTGGTCGGACCAAACAACCTGATCAATCTCGAGGTCAGCGACCTTGAGACTCAGTGAGAATGACACATCCAAGGTGTGGCCATGGTGATAGGTGGCAGAGGCAACTGCCTTTGCTAGTCTTACCTCAGTAGTGGGCAAGATTATGGAGGCACTCCTTAAGGAAAGGATAGTGCAACACCTGGAATCCATAGGGGCACAGGATCCAAGACAGCATGGGTTTACAAAAGGAAGGTCCAGTCAAACTAATCTCATAGATTTCTTTGACTGGGTAACCAGAGCGGTGGACCAAGGGGGAGCAGTTGATGTCGCCTACCTTGACTTCAGCAAAGCTTTTGACACTGTTCCACATAGAAGATTGATAAATAAGCCAGGTAGGCTCAGGGTGGGTCAGAAGTTGGACAACTGGGTGGCAAACTGGTTGATGGGCAGAAAACAGAGAGTGGTGGTAAATGGTATACAGTCAGAAGAGATGCAAGTCACAAGTGGGGTACCTCAGGGAACAGTCCTGGGGCCAGTCCTCTTCAATATCTTCATTAGTGACCTTGCAGATGGACTAGAGGGTAAGGCTTGTCTGTTTGCAGATGACACCAATATCTGCAACAGAGTAGATGATCCAGATGGGTGGGCAGAATGAGAAGAAATCTGGATAAACTAGCAAAATGGTCAGAAGAGTGGCACTAGGATTTAATGCAAAGAAGTGGAAGATCATGCACAGAGGGAAGAGAAACCCTGAAGCTACCTATAGGCTGGGAGGGGAGTTGCTGGCAGTTACAAAGGAAGAAAGAGACTTGGGCATCATCATCACTGATGACCTGAAATCAACCAAGCAGACCTCTAAAGCAGTAGGTAAGGCTAGGGTGATGTTAGGGGGTATAAGTAGGGGTATCACAAGTTGTAAGAGAGGTAATAATCCATCTTTACAAGACACTGGTTCGGCCCCATCTGGAGTACTGTGAGCAGTACTGGAGGCCACACCTTCACAAGTACATTAACCAAATTGAGGCAGTCCAGAGAAGGGCAACCAAAATGGTGCAGGGACTGCATCAGAAGACATATGAAGACAGATTAATGGAGCTCAATATGTATACCCTTGAGCAAAGGAGGGAGAGAGGTGATATGATTGAGACATTCAAACACCTCAAGGGCATTAACAAGGTGAAAGAGTCTAACATGTTTAAATATAAGAAAAATAGCAGGACAAGAGGATACAGCATGAGATTAGAGGGAGGCCGATTAAGGGGGAATGTGAGGAAATTCTTTTTCACAGAAAGGGTGATGGATGCATGGAACAGCCTACCTCAGGAAGTAGTGGCTATGAATACAGTGCAGAGCTTCAAACAGGCATGGGATAGGCATAAGGGAGCAATACAGATGAGTATGAATAGATAGGCCACTGACAGAGCAAAGGCTGTTGGCACATTTATAAGGTAGAAAAAGAAATGGGCAGACTGGATGGGCCTTGCGGTCCTTATCTGCCATCAACTTCTATGTTTCTATGCTCAGCAATGTCATCAGCTGGAGGAGGTCAGAACCAAATTGCAGTAATGCCCATGATTATTCTTCATGGTTCATCACTCAAGATATTGACCTGACACTTGGCACCACTATACGTTTACTATGGAACCTCCTATGAATGCAACCTTATTGCAACTTTATCCAACTTTTACCTTCCTCTACAATGACAGCTCAAGTGTATTGATGGGCAAAATATATACATATCACTTTGACAAAAGTATCACTAAATTCCACAATTTCATGAAAGCTTTTTTATTTCAACAGGATCTACTAATGTTATTTTGGAATATTTGGCTGCTTATAACTTGGCTAATCTCTAAGGAAGAGATTAAAGAGTTGACACACAGACTATTATTTTTCCAAATAGTTTTTTCTCCCGGCCAGCAGATGGTCACTCAGGGATTTACGGTGCTCACAGGGATATAACCTAATCAGGCTGAACCCGGCCATCATTCAGATGGTTACCATATTCTCCTCCCACATTTTTTTACCTCCCAGCTTCCCTGCTGGGATTGGTGCCACTATCAGCCTCACACTGCCACAGCTTACCATGCAGCAGGAGCAAGCTGTCTGGCCTAGCTGCAGGCATCTCTTTGATGGTGGAACATGGCAACAATGCTCCTCAGCCGAGAGGAGTTGAACAGCTGCTGTCTCGGCCATGGCCTGCCTCATGATGTGACTACCCGGGCTAACTTCTGAATCCATGACATTAGCATAGCAGCACAACACTCTGCCACTGGGCTATGGTAGTGGCCTCAAACACTACTATTTATGGTCTATGAAGCTAACAAACTTGGTGATATTCCGTTCTTTAGTTTTAACGTTATAGAAGCATGAAGTCTACAGTTTACATAATTGCAAAATGTAATTTTAACATTTCTGAAAGTTTGGAGACTTACACCTCAGCCACCATTAAACACAAAGGATTGCAACTTAGTATACTTTGTGTATGGGCCTCGGTAAAGTCATTGTACTGATTGTGGTGCAATTTGGACTAACATGTTTTAAACAAGGTGTAAATAACTGAAATCACAATTTTGGCAAAATTTCACAACATTTTCACAGACAGTTCATGAAGTTTCTTGGAAGCAAAATCTGAATTTTGCCAGAATTTTTGCCAGCAGAAGATAAATTTCACCCAGGCTAGTTATGATCCAGAATAATACACTCTCATTTTTTCCTAGTCTCTGATTAACTGAAATTAACAACCAAGTTCTTACCTTCCTCAGCTGGCAGTGTCTTTTTGTAGGCAAGGCAATTTTATTTATAGGGTACCCATTCCCGGAGGCTCAGGGCACTAACAAACATAAATATGTAAAAACAAGTGTTAAAATACAATAATAATTAATACAATAATATTCACTATGTTAACATAACACTTTTATAGTGTGCTTCAGGTTGCTTGGAAACAAACTGGTGGTCTGGACACAGATCAACAAGCTTAGAAGGCCTAGCTAAAGAGGTCAGATTTCAGTCTTAGCTTGAACACCTCAATCAAGGGAGCCTCCTGAACTGCAGGTGGAAGTGAGTTCCACAAGGACGACTCCACGACACTAAATACATGATCACCCAATGTCCAAAGCTGAACACTTGGAATGTCCTGGAGGCCCATCAACGAGGAGCAAAGGGAGCGAGAAGAGGTCACCGGTGTCAGGAGCTCTGACAGATAGCCAGGACCCAGTCTGTATAGGGCCTTATAGATGAGCAAGCCCACCTTGAAAAGGACCCTCCACCTGATAGGCAGACAGTGCAGGGCATGCAGGACTGGGGTTATATGACTGGACCTCAAATGGCCTGTCAGCAAGTGGGCTGCTGCGTTCTGCATTAGCTGTAGTCTGTGAAGGGTCCCTCCCATGATCCCTAAATATAGCGAATTGCAGTAGTCGAGCCTGGAAGTGATAAAGGTATGTACCAGTGTCAGCAGATCCTCGGGCAGAACATGGGGCTTGATCCTGGTGATGTTCCACAAGTTGTAGAAACCACTTTTAACAACAGATGACTCCTGATCTTCAAAGGTCAATCTACTGTACAGGATCACACCTAGATTTTGTACCCTCAGGGCAGCCACCAGTGGCGTGGACCCCAGGACCAGGCCTGTGTTAGCCCCCAGTGGCAATCCATCATGCTTATGATCAGGCCTAATCACTAATACCTCCGTCTTATCTGAGTTAAGTCTCAACAAGCTGAAGCCATCCAGTTATTGATTTTAGCCAAAAGGTTGTTAAGCACATCTACAGCTCCGCATGTTCTGGGTGCAAATGACAAATACAGCTGGATATCATATGCATAGCAGTGAAACTCCACACTGTATTATTGAATTATTTTGCCCAGGGGCATCATGTACACTGCAAACAGCATCGGGGACAAGATTGAACCCTGTGGTACTCCACAAGAAAAGGGCATTGGAGAGGAGGAGAAATTCCCCATCAATACCCGCTGCACTCTATCTGAAAAATTGGACTCAAACCACCTAATGACAGTATCGGCCAGTCCACAAAACTCACTGAGATGATCAAGAAGCATGATCTGGTCTACAGTGTCAAATGTTGAGGAGAGATCAAGGAGCACAAGAACTGACCTGTCTCCTCTATCTCTAGCGCTGATCAGATCATTATGCACTCTAACTAGAGCTGTTTCTGTGCTGTGTTTGGCCTGAAAACCCAACTGAAAAGGCTCAGAGATGTTTGAGAACACCAGACGATCCTCAAGCTGTTGTGCCACTAATTTCGCGACAACCTTGCTCAAAAAAAGCAGGATGGAGATTGGATGGTAATTCACCGGGACATCTGGGTCAAGGGATGGTTTCTTAAGGAGGGGTTTCACCAGTGCTTCTTTCAAAGTCACCGGGAACACGACCTCCACCATTGAACACCTGGCAATCCTGGTGAACACTGGGCTAATGGCCTCAGAGCATCCCATTAAGAAATGCATCATGGCCGGGTCCAGTTCACACTAAGTGTGCTTCAGCTCTAAGATCACCTTAGTCACTTCAGACACTTCCATTGGCCTAAACTCCCAGACAGATGGAGTGTCTATGAACCTCATGGCTCCACCACTGTGAAGCTGTTGCCTCCCTGATGGGATCCCCAACTTGATAGTCAACACTCTGTCAGAGAAAAACAGAGCAAACTGCTCACACAAGGTGGATGAAAAAGTCTCCTTTGGCTGTAAACAGGCAGGATGGAGAAGCCTGTCCACAGTCTGAAAAAGCTGAGAAGGTCTGTTTTTCCCTCCAGCAATCTCCCTGGACAGGAATTCTGCCTTCTTATGGGAGATTCCCCCTGGTACTCACCGTAGTGTGCACGCAGGGCCAGCCTGTCAGCCTCCAGCCAGGTCTTCCACCAGCAATGCTCCAGCTTCCGACCCTTGATCTTCATCACCTTGAGATCCCCATTAAACCAAGGGGATCTCAAGTGAGAGGATCTGGGTCATATACAGACTGGAGCAATACATCCAGAGCTTCAGAAACCACCCTTTTTAGGTGGACACCACCTCTCAGCTTCCAATTGCACATGCCGCATCAACAATAAATAGGTCAGCCAATGCCAGCAGTCCCCCTGGGTGCAAGCCCCTTTAAGGGCAGTAACTGACCATCTCCACAGGTGACGTACTTTCAGAGGAGACCCCAAATGTGAACCCCCACAGTGCAGGGATCAGACCAAGAGACCTGATCAAGTTCGAGCCTGTCAATCCCAAGACCCAGCTGGAACACCAGATTGAGTGTGTGGCCATGCTGATGGGTTGCAGAAGAAACAATTTGTGTCAGGCCCAGTGAAGACATCAACTGGAGGAGGTTGTAAGTGAAATGTGGGGATTCATCATCTACCCAGGCATTGAAGTCCCCCAAGACTAAACACCTTGGGGACTCCAATACCTGGCAGTCCTTCAGATGAGACGTTAAACCGAGGTCCCTTCTACCCATCCTGGTGCTATCTTGGTGGGTGTCCAGGTGAAAGTAAAAGAACCCAGGGCACTCTTTGCAAAGAGTAGGGGACATTCCCAGTGTCCTGGCCAACATTCTCTTTCCCATAAATCGGATCATGCAATTGTTCAGGCTGTATGTGGGTGCTGATGTGCAATATCGCCACCACTACACATTCTGTCCCTTTACTACCAGTCTAGCATTGCTTGTAAAGTGTTTTGGGATACACTGTGTATGGAAAGTGCTACATAAATGCTAATTCTTCTTCTTCTTTGATGATGAAGTCCACCACCTCCTACAGGAATTCTCCCCCAATTCAGGTGGGCAGCAAATGAGGAGAATCCTGCAACCTGAACCTGAACCCCAATGTACGGTGACACACTCTCAAAAGATCGGGTGTTACCAACTGGGTGCACCGTGAAGCCCAGGCTGGATCTAAATTTGATGGTCACTCCCCCACCCTTGCATTCCTTCCTCGGGCGGTGCACTATGGAGTACCCGACGGGTATGACGGCCTCTAGGATAAATACTAGTTGTTTATAGTAAATGTCACAGCTACAACATTAAAGCATTTCTTGTATACAATATATGATAGTTGACTGCTGTAAGTCTTCTGAAATTCCCAGAACACTTTGTTAATGAGACATTTTATTGCTAAACTTACCAGCCCCCACTTCCCCAAATGATGGGGAAATATGTGGGAAAGACAAAATGTGGTGCATATCATAACACATAAAGATAATAGCCTACATTAAGTGATTTCAGGTTCAAACAAGCATTTGTCAATGCAGAATGTTTGCTTGCTGATATTAGCATTGGACGTGCAGGAGTTAGACAGATGCAGCATAGGAATGGTAATGAAGTATTGAACTCACGCCAACCCCACCTCCACCCTGCAAAGATGGACAGACATTGGGGTGTGCCTATGGGTCATTGCCCATAATACTCACAGCATTTCACCTCACCCTATCCTATAGATACTGACAAGTGTTGAATTGTGCCTTGGGGTGTTCGGCTTCACAGTGACCCTATTTCATAAGGACATACACTGAAATGGGTGCAGTTTAGGAGAATAGGGTGAAGTCTGGGGCCGAAGAGTCCAAGGCACACCTCAATGCTTGCTACTGGCTTCAGGGTGAGGGGTGGGGATGGAATGGCATGAGCATTACAGCTGGCAATCCAAAGGCACATACCTGATGCCTGTCAGTCTGCACAGGGTGGGAAGTTATGGTTAGAAACCCTAACGCCCTGGGCATTTGTTGGTATTTGCACCACACATTTTCAACATGGCCTTTTTGTGACCTCCACCTCATGAAAGCATTTGGGACCTCTGCTCATGAACAGTGGCACTGTGATTTTGTTAATGTGTCCCGAACTTTGATTTCCCACAGCTACCGTGCCAGTCTGCACCAGATGCGCAAAAATGCAGATCGGGCAGGATGTGAAGAATGATAGCTGTACCGTTCATAGGGAAGTGTGAAGAGATGACAATGTTGAAAATCTGGAGTGAAAATATTAAAAATGCTTGAACTCCTGAGCGTACGTGGAAACTGCGCAATGCATGCTTGTTACACAGGCATTTAGCGGAATTATTTCACAACATTTTCAACATATGCATTTTGTGACCTTTGCTCATGAACCCTGTCATATGATTTTCTTAATCTGTCCTGAACATTGATTTCCCACAGCGACTGCGCCATTGTGTGCCTGATGTTCAAACACACATTTTGAGAAGGTGAGAAAAATGACAGCTGTACTGTTCATAACAAGGTGTGCAAAATGGGCAATGTTGAACATTTTGAGCGGAAATATTGCAAATTTGTAAAGTTATGAGTATGCATGGAAATTGCACAATGCACACTTGTAACATAGTCATTTTATGGACTTTTGTCACCAAATTTTCAACACAGGCATTTTAGGACCTCGGCTCATGAACAGCATCACTGTGATTTTCTTAATCTGTCCCGAACACTGATTTCCCACAGCGACCATGTTATTCTGCACCGGAAATAAGAAAACACATTTCAGCCAGGATGTGAAAAATGACAGCTGTACTGTTCATAAGGAGGTGTGCAAAAATGCCAATGCTGAAAATCTGGAGTCAAAATATTACAAATTCATGAAGTTAAGCAGGTGCGTGGAAACTGTGCAATGCACGCTCGTAACACAGTCATTTTATGGACTTTTGTCACCAGATTTTTAACATAGGCATTTTAGGACCTCTGCTCATGAACAGTGTCACTGTGATTTTCTTAACCTGTCCTGAACACTGATTTCCCACAGTGACTGCATTATTCTGTGCTGGAAGTGCGAAAACACACTTTGGCTAGGATGTGAAAAATGACAGCTGCACTGTTGATAAGGAGGTGTGAAAAAATGCCAATTTTGAAAATCTGGAGTGAAAATATTACAAATTCACGAACTAATGAGTGTGCATGGAAACTGCGCAACACACACTTGTAACAGTCATTTTTGGGAATTTTTTCACCAAATTTGCAACATAGGCTTTTTGAGAGCCCACCTCATGAACAGGGGCATTGTTGTTTGGTTAATCTGTCCCAAAAGGTGATTCTGTGCAGTGACCATGAAATCACCTTTCAGGACTAAATAATGCCCTGACTGTGACTGAATTCATGAGGAGGGGTCCCAAGAATACCATGTTGAAAATTTGGTGCCAGAAGTCGAAAAAAATGGCTGAGATATCCACATAAGTTGAAAAAAAAAACATTTATGCCATTATACAGTTTACAGGTATTTCTTCAGTTCACTGTTAGTTTTGAAGAGTGCAGACGTTTTCCAGGTCCACCGATGATCGTTGCGCCGGGCTCCTGAGGAAAGTATGGAGTGAGAGGGATGTGTGGGGGTGCGCAGTGGGTGGCTGCAGGTTGGGGAAGGGGGCAAGAGACTCAATGAAGGACTGTTTTTTTTTTTACAGGAATTTAAAAAAAAATACACTGTGGGACTTTTGGCACGGCTGGGGTGGGCTCCCAGCATGCCACCTGGATGTTTGTTGTGGGGGAGTGGAGCCAATGGGGATTGGGCACCCCTGTCAGCCATACAATGTGCTGGGGGAGCACATGAGCATGCTGGGGTGGGCTCCCAGCATGCTACCTGAGTGTTTGTTGGGGGTGACTGGAGCCGATGGGGACTGGGCACCCCCTTCAGCCATACAGTGTGCTTGGGAGGGAGTGTGCATGAGTTGAGGGGAATTGGGCACCCCCTCGGCATACAACAAATAGGGGGGTGCATCATGCTGATGGGGATTGGGTTACTCCATTGGCAAATGAACTGGGAAGGGGGCATGCACACAGGGGGATTGAGCACCCCACCAGTTTTAACAGGGACTGGGAGAGGCAGGTGTCGGCTGTCCATTGGCTTAGTGAGGACTGTGAGAGACTGATAGAGAAGCCGTCACCATGTTTATTGAAAGGGGACACAAGACAATGCAGCTGTAATTGGCTGCTACAGTCAGGGACCACCCCACAAACAAAGCTGATTGTTCAATGACAAGGTGCTCCCTGATTGCAGCGGTCAATTTCTTTGAGCATAGTGGCACGCTCATTAACTGCTGTCATTGACAGCATGCTCCTCTATTGGCACGGCAGAAACCAGCCCCAAAATGAACTGCTGCCATTAGCCACAAGACTGCTATGCCATCACAACCCTTTACTGAAAGAATCTGGTGCAATGTGTTTCTTGCTCGAACACATAAGCAAACACAAAAATGATCTGTTCTGTGCGTAACAATGCTTAAAATGAATTTCTCCACTACAATCTCAGTTTACAGTACTGAACCAAACCTTCTCAAAAGTGAAAAACGGGGCACTTGAATGAATAAATGAGGAACATTTGTACTAATGTAAGGTGGTTGAGGGACAAGGAGCTCAAAGATATTGATTAAATAAACATTGCTGTTGCTACAGTGGCTAGGAAGGTCACATTCCAAACTCTTGAAAAATAATGGATTTCTAGTATTTAAAAAGTAACATATTTTGAAACCTTTTGACTCACTTTGAATTTAAATGTTTAATGCACTTTTTGTTGGTGCTAACCCCAATCCAACTTAACAGAGATGATCTTTCCTTCCCATCCTTCTGTCTTTTCCCCATTGACTGCCCACCTTGTACCCATCACTGTTTCTTCTACTCCTTATTTTCACTTTTCTCCTAGTGAAGATCAGCATGTCTCTTACTGTCTCCGTCTTCACCAGTTTCTGGTTCAGGTCCTCCCCGGCCACCCTAGATTGCTTTTGTTCTGTCTCTTCCCCTCTGCCTACAATCTCATTAGGTCTGATTGCATTTATTCTCTCTGTCTGTGCCTCTTACTAAGACCTTACTACTGAGGCAAACTGCCTTTTCTTTCAGACTCCCCCCGTCTCTGGTCTAGTGTTTGCCCTCTCTGCACTCCTCTTCATCCTTCATTACCCTGCAATCTTTTCTGAGACCATACTTCCCATACCTGTTCCTGCACCTGACATCCTTCACACCCCTCTTCCTTCATCTATGCTCCACGCTCTCCATCTCTTGCACCCCTCCATATTGATCTAATGTCTTGTCCCCAACATTCATTATTGTTTGGGTTTTTGTACCAGGCCTATTTACTCCATACTGCAGTACTCATGACACCTTATCTTTTGACTACACAGTCCAATTGCAGTTCAAGATAAGAAGTGGCTCCGGGTCCATCACATCAATCTTCTTCATCACATACCATGTTGAGATAAGTATGAAGCATAAATATATACCACCTTGTTGAGATTCTTTACTATCTCTACTATGCAGAATACCCAGAGATTGCTTAATAAATAAAACTTTTCCAGCCCTGTCATAAAGGCTTGCACTGTTCACACATTCACTATTTTTTGCTGATAGAGTGCCTCATGAGTTCCCCACCCTCTGAAAGAATAAGTATCTCCCAAGGTTACCTGTGAATGTACTTCCTCTGAGCTTCAGGTTTTGTCCGCCCACAGCTTGACAAAGCACACCAGATCAAACTTCTTACACTGTTCAATTCTGTGGATACCCCTGAGTATTCAGAAAACTGACATCATGTCCTCCCTTAACTTCCTTTATTCTAGAGAAAACAGGTGAAGGGCCTCCAGCATCTCCTTTTTGTACAACCATTTGTAGGCCTTCCTGTCTAAGTTCAGTTTCACTGTCCGCTACTGCTGTGTGCTCTCCTTCAAGTCCCACTTCCAATACAACCAACTGCTGTTCCATATCTACAGCCATTTCTTTCTTTGTAAAGAAACTAAGAATTTTACCATGTGCTAGATTTTCCTTCCCAGGGCTTTCCAGCAGTGAGAGAAATACTGGCAATGTTTCCATTTGAAGAGGTTTATCTGCCAGCACAAGCGTGTCAGCTTGCTCGTTAGACCTTATCTCTCTGTTTGTTTTCTCCTCTGTAGTTTCTCTGACTTCTCTCAGAGTTCAACCGGTTTTAGACATACTGGGCCTTTAAAGAAATATAAGGCTTAAAATACAGTGTCTCATATTTAGTTTTTTAACACCTGCCTTTTATATTTTGATGAGGGAAAGCTAGGCAGAAAAATTTCAGCTTAATAGCCTATGTCCACACATAGCAGAAAGAATAGGATATACTCCAGGCGTCTATCCATAAAAACAGCTTCCTCTACCTTTTTTTTGAATAAGGGAAAGCAGAAGTTTTACCAATATTGACTGATTAAGCACTAATAACCCATCCTTTTAAAAAAAATATCTTTACTCGTTTATATTAGGGTTTCAAAAAGACATACATATAGACTCATAACATTAGCATATGCAGCACCTCTTTTTTTTTGCATATTTCTGCAAGGAGAAGCTAAACATAAACCTTTTTAGCTCAATAGCCAATACCCGGTGTAAAAACAATGCACATAAGGTATACTCTAGGCGTCTAACCACAGAATTTGTACTTCTACGTAGCACGGCTTTCTTCTGAAAAATAAAGCAATTGGTTTAGACCCTAAATAATGTTTATCACCTGGGTATATCTCCTGTTGTTGCTCCGTTCAAAAGCTATAAGCTGCTTCATTCCTTTTTGTCACCATAACAGTATATGGTCCTCTCGACTTTTCAGTCCGTGATAAAGCACTAATAACCCATCCTTTTCAAGAAATAATTCTACTCGTTTATGGGGTTTCAAAATGACATACATAACAGACTCATAGCACTAGCATACGCGACATCTTTCTTTTTTTTAGTGTATTTCTACAAGGAGAAGCTAAACATAAAGCTTTTTAGCTCAGTAGCCAGTACCTAGTGTAAAAACAAAGCACATAGGGTATACTCTAGGCATCTAGCCACAGAATTTGTACTCCACTCTATCACGGCTTTCTTTTATTTTTTTTTCAATAAAGCAATTGATTTAGACCCTAAATAAAGTTTGCCACCCAGGTATATCTCCTGCTGTTGCTCCTTTTGAAAGCTATGAACTGCTTCATTCCTTTTTGTCAGCATGACAGTATGTGCTCCTCTTAGCGTTTCAGCATCTGTTCCGCCCAGCCATTTTGGAACATCTGTCATCAACAAATGTCAACTCCCAACTTTCCTCAAGGGTGCCCCTCAGGTCCTCCAGCATCTCCTGATACCATTTTTCCTCTACAGTCCTGATCATTTTGATGACCCTGCATTGCACCCTCTCAACTGCCACAAAGTATTTTTGTACTGAAGAGGCAATAAATGCACACAGTACTTAAAGTAGGGCCTGACAAAGGCCTTGTAAAATGACAGAATAACTTCCCCTGCTGTTCTGGTAACCTCTCTTTGATTCACCCTGCATTCAGATGGCCCTTTTTACAGTGGCCACCCAGTGCTTATCATGCTTAGACCATTGTCTGTTATTACCCTGGGGTCTCTTTTACTCCTCCAGTATAGCAAGAGGAGCATGACACATTATGTACTATAGTTCCTACTCTGTTTTCCTCCCTAAATGCAGCACCTTGCACTTCACTACACTGAATAAGATGATTCCGAGGTCTGACTAATTTCCTACATTGGTCAGATCCTCTTGAAGATTTGTCTTATCCTCAAGGGAGTCCACCAGCCTTATCAGCTTAGTGTGGTATACCTCCCTGACAGCGACATGTCAATGTCAACCAACACTACAGCAGCACCAGTGCCAGGTCACTGTAGCATCAGCACTGGACCCCATCATAGTTATCTGGGAGTCTTGCATCCCTTCCCCTAATCAACACTGACTCAGAGTTGAATATATTAAGTGGGGGTGCAGGGAGCATAGCACTCCTTTTGGGGGTTTGGGGGTGAAGCCCCCCAAAGAAAACATGGTAGGCAGTGACTATCTTTATGCCAATCACAAATGCTGTTGACATAAAGTTTTTGCTGCACTGTCATTCAACAAATTTTTTGTTAGCAAATGGTTGTAGATCTGTTTAGAGTTATTGGTAAACTTAATCACCCTGCTGGTGTCTCCAGCTGTCATATCATTGATGAAAATGTTGAACAGCAGTGTGCCAGCACAAATCCCTTATAGATGATGCTGAGTACTACTCTTCACTTGAAGTAGTGTGTATTCACAACAGTCCTCAACTTCCTGCCCCCATGCCAGATAGCAATCCACCTTACATAGGACTCATGCACACCACTGGAAGTACTTTGCCTAATAGCTCGGCATGCACCACAGTGTCAAAAATCTTGCTGAAGTCCAGGTAAACCACACATATGGCCCTTTCCAAATCCACCTCCATAGTCACCCCTTCACAGAGGGGATCATATTTGTTTGGCATGTCATCCTTTCATAAAGCAATGCAAAGAGGGGGTAAGGACCTTGCCCTCAGCCAAGTGCTCCATTATTCTGTCATTGATAATGGCTTCCAGGATATTTTCCCAGCACTTAAGTTGAGCTACTGGGCCTCTAGTTACCTGGTTCCACCTTTGCATTTTTGAGCCCTCTTGCAGCAATCCTGTCTGGATGAAATTGTAGAAGGTGTGGGAATAGATGGAGGCAGACACCAGTGTAAGAACTCAAACCAGCTTTTAATCAGCAAAATAAAATAAATCAGTGAACTGTATCACAACCAAAAAAATAAAGAGGGTTAAACTAATAAGTAAATCAAAGTTCAGTTGTAATTCCAGCATTCGACCACTAGAAGGCACTAGGGTCCGAGGTAGGGTCTGCCCCTCTGCTGAGCCTTAAGATTTGCTTACGGCTGGCTCTAGTGCTCTACTGAGCCCTCATCTGCCTTCCACTTCCAAGGATCCTCTTTAAATAGGGATATGATCAGGTGGTGCTAATAAGCTCCACCCCTTTTGAACACATAACCATTATTTTTTATAAATACACTTTATTATTTTCCCCTAAACAGTCTATATACATTTATATCTGATAATCTTTCACATTTCAATACTGGAATCATGTTATAATCATTTTACAACAAAATGTTATTGTTGAGGGTGGTTCCCTGCTGCCCTGGCTCCTCCCACATGTCTTCAGCCCAATATAGTTAGCATTACAGAGGCCAGCCAGCTCTGTTGAAGACTGGGACAGCAGAGGGTCAGGTAGCAGCAGAACCACTCCCCAAACATCTTTTTCTTCTCAGGGAAATACCTAAATAAAAAAAAAATAAATAACAACACAGGTATTTTATTTTGATATTTTGCTATAAACTTAGTCATTACTGCATTTTCTTCTCCAAGCATTTTAAGCTTTTGTGCAGACTTGTTTCCTTTTTAGTTTTCTGCTCTAATATACAGCAGGGGATTGAAAGAGTGTCTAAAGTGACCTGTAACCTAAAACACCAGCTCAAACTAAACCTGTCCTTTTAAACATTTATTTCAACAGGTTTTCTGTATTTCTGTTGGATTCTTGTATAGCAAACAGTGAAACTTTTCTCAGTCATGCTTGAAACAGCAGCCTGTTTGAATGTACCAGGCTGCAACAAGAGACTTCATATTATGAGCAGTCCTGCCTCACCTGTGCTGCTAAAACACAAGAAAACCTTTACAGGTAGACAGAAAAGCTCAATTCCTAGCTTTTGTCCAAATTCTTATAAAGTTGTAACCAGCTCTAAATGAAACAGAAACAGCACTACTGTCCTTGAAAATATTCATTTTAACAAGTTCTTCACCTTTAATTCTTCTTTGGTTACTTTAAATTAAAATAAAAATAGCCTAACTTCCTGGTCACTCTGAAACAGAGCAGTCTGCAAGTGTGTGTGTTAAGCTGCAGTGAGAAACTTCCTGTTTTCAGCAAATGTGCCTAGCCTGAAACACTTGAACACCACAAAAGATTACTAGACTGTCAAAACAGCCTAATTACTAGCTTTGCCCAGATTTTAGTCCTTTCAATGAGTGTGACTTGCTCGCTCTAATTTGCACATTCGGCAAGGAATGTACGCACGATCCCATGATCGTACAGCAGGTTGTGCACACATTCGTGAAGGATCGTGAATTGCTATGGGGAAGGGGGAAATTTTCCTGGAAAGACCCTGAAAGGGAAATAAAGGAAAGTTAACAGAGAGCCATCTTACAGGTGGCCTGCCTGTAAGATGGGGAGAGACAAAGAGGAGAGGAAAGAAATAGTAAGAAAATAAGTGCTGTTGCAACAGACTTTTTGCTAGATAAAGGAGGGCTCTCCAGGACTATACCACCCTTCTACAGAACTCCTACTAGATTATTGTAAGTGGTCTCACCATGGTTTCCTTTAGCTCCACAATAATCCAGGAGTAGAGATGTGTGAAGTTGTAAAAATTTGCTCCATGTAAAATTTAACGTATGTTAACGGATCTGCAAAGTTTTCCACAGTTCGAAGTTGCACTTTGCATTCTATTTGCAGTTTTGTGAAATTTCAAATTCAAAAACTTTGACACATGTTAATTCAGTAATAGGAGTTTCCAAGATCCGTGAAACTGGAACTTCACCATCAAAGTTTTATATGATATTCGAAGTTTGCAATGTACCATGGGATAGGAGGTAACGTTGCTGAACAGCCAATGAGTAGCTAGTTTGATCATTCTCTGAGTGTAGTACAGTCTATTCCACTTGTGTGCCTTTCGGTTGTGTGCACTTTTCGGTTGTGTGCACGATATCCTGCATTCCCGATTCATTTTCTATAAGATCTGTTTTAAAAAAATTTGGTTGTGTGCCCTGCAATTTCAGTTATGTGCCTTTTTTTTAATCAGCCTGAGTACCACAACAGTTACTTGACACCAAGTTGAAAGTGCTATTTTTTGACCGCAGCAATTAACAACTCATTAATTGTTAATTGTACTAATGCAGTTCCATTCCATATCATTGGTGCAGCATATTAGCACTGTGAGCTACCAACCCTCACATTAACATTTGTCACCTGCCTACCTTGCATGCTGATCTGTGTTGCTCCCTGCTCCTGGTGCTATTTTAATGGAGAAGCTGAAACAGAATGTTCTGCCCCTGGAGATCAAAATCAAGCTGCTGGGCAAGTCAGAAACGTGTAGCAGAAAGGATTTGGCCACAGAGTTCTGGGTTGATATCTCATGTCTGGGCCGCATTATATGGAACCAGGAGGCAATCTTAAATGATTGGTGCAGTGGGTGTCCGAAAACCAGAAAGTGCAAGAGGGATGGCAAGGATATGAGAGTCCAGGATGTCCTTTTGCATTGGCTCTCTGCTGCTCAGGACAGTGGCATTCCGATCTCTGGACACATCCTCCTAGATAAAGCTAAATGTCTATCTGGAAGCATGGGCCTGGACTTTGAGCCAGCTTCAGGTTGTCTTTCACACTGGAAGGAGCGTCACTCAATCAGCTACCGCTGAGTACACGGTGAACAAGCAGAGTCTGACCAGCATGTCGTGGATGAGTGGCTCCATAATGTCCTTCCTAACCTTCTTTCACAATATGAGCCCTGGGACATTTATAATGCTGATGAAACAGCATTGCTTTTTCATGCTACTCCTGATGGGATATTGTACTTCAAAGCAGAACACTTGACGGGACACAAAAAAGCTAAGGAAAGAGTTTCAATAATGGTGTGTGCCAATGCTGATGGTACTGAAAAAAACAAACTCCTTATGATCAGCAAATCAAAGAAGCCACGGTGCTTTAAAGGGGTTAATGTTGATGCATTACCTGTTGAATACACTGCCAATTCAAACGCATGGATGACTAGTGATATTTTTCACGACTGGCTAAAAAGGTTTGACAGAAGGATGCAAAGACACCGACGTAAGGTTGCTGTGCTGATAGACAACTGCCCAGCACACAAAGAGATCACACTGTGCAACATTACCCTATTTTTCTTACCCCCAAATTGCACTTCGATAATCCAGCCAATGGATCAAGGTGTGATCTACAGTTTAAAACAGCACTATCGCCGTAGAATCATGTCCACAATTATGCATGACATCGACACAGAAACCGCAGCATTCAATGCTAAGGCAAATGCATTAAACATCTTAGATGCCATACACTTGGTTAGCCAATCATGGGCAGATGTTTCATCAGACACCATCCACAACTGCTTCCAGAAGGCTGGACTATGTGAGTAGATCGAACAGGTACAGGGACCACAGGAACCACACAACTCCATGCACCCCATGGACCTGGATACACTGAACCCCCCACCCAGTATGCTGGCTGAGGACTTTGAAGCTTATCTTGCTATCGATTCAGAAGAACCAACCTCGGACGAGCTAACAGATGGTGAAATCTTTGCTTCTGTTATAGGCTCACAAGATATAGCAGCAGACTGTGAGGAGGAGAAGGAAGACAACCCCCCGAGTACCGCCGAGATGTGGGCTATGATGCTTAAGGAACGGCACTATATTGAAACTAAGGAGCAAACTGATTTTAGTTGGTTTTATTGCTTTGAAATAAATCTCGAGAGACTGGCAAAAACAAACAGCCTGCAAAGTCAGATTACTGACTTCTTTATGTGACTTTTAAAATTACTATACATTACTTTAACTCACTTCTCGGTACAGTACTGTGCAACAGAATGTAATGTTTACAGTACCACACAAGCACTTTATGCATTTTAATTGCTGTTAGTTTAATAAATATTCTTTTTTACAAACATGTAAATGTATGAGTAATTATATGAGTGTATGTGAGTTAGAAATGCATTTACCGCATTGTTTTCTTCCACGTTTCAGTTAAGTGTATTTTCGGTTGTGTGCACATAAATTCCAATCCCCAAGCATATGCACACAACAGAAACTGACTTTTATGTTGGAGAGAGACTTAGAGAGCAGAGCTTCAATATCAATCAATATCAATCAAGTTTATTGACAGGAAAAACTCCATTGAACATACTCATTTTCAAGAAGGTCCTGATTGGTCTGCCTGATACAAGAATACAAATGACACAGAATATAGTACAATACACAAAACAGATACAGCATAATGACATATGATAAATTACAGGAGAAATGAAAAATATACTACAAACTTCCAGACAATAAACAACTTGAATGCAAGAATACAGAATACAGTTTGATTGCAAGAGTACAAATGTCACAGTATATAGTACAATACACAATAGAGAGACAGCATGACAACTTTTGGTACATTACAGAAGAACTAACAATATACTACTAACATCCAGACAATAAACACTTTGATTGCATGGATGTACATTGGTAACAATCATTTGTCATTTCTGTGATTGGAAGAGGCACTTCAAGATGCGGTACAAGTGCAGAGGTGTAAATAAGCCTAAAATATTAGTGCCCTAACCTGAGTAATGGATGTAATTTCAACTAGAGCAGTCAATGTGGTAAATGTGAATGAGTGAGTAAAGGCCATGTGGGTGAGAGAGAGGCCATGTGGGCATGAGAGAGAAAGAGAGAGAGAGAGAGAGAGAGGGAGGGAGAGGAGATGAAGAGGGAGGGAGAGAGAGAGAGAGAGAGAGAGAGAGAGAGAGAAAAGGTGTGAGACATGAGGATACGGTGATTTGAGAGGGACACTGGCAGGTAAAGAGATATGATGATTAAGAGACTAAGTATAAGGGCTGGTCATTTAGGACATGAACATGGGTCGTTCAATTTGCTGTGGACCAGTTTTTTAAGGATATTTGGTGACATAAGATTTTGAAGCTTGAGAGTATCTTGTTCTCTATTCCAAGCTGCTGGTAGGGCACGGGTTGTGGCTAGTTGGCTGAAGTGGGAGTGGGATTGTGGAATATCCAGTAGAATGAGTGAGCTGCTCCATAGTAGATAGTGACAAGTAGAGCGGTGGAAGAGTTCAGATATATAGGAGGGGAGTTTTCATATAAGGGCTTCGTAGAGCCATGTAGGTGAGTGGATACGCCATCTCATGGAAAGGGAGGACCAGTCCAGAGAGCTATATAGGTCACAATGGTGAGTGCAGCAGTCAGTATTCATAATAAATCATATTGGCCTATGATAGAGTATGTCAAGCCAATGGAGCAGGGAGTCTGAGACATGCCCATAGATCACATTGGCATAATCCAGTAGAGGTAAGAATGTGGTCTGGACCAATCTGACCCTAACTTCTTTTGGAAACATGGATTTGTTCCTGAAAAGGAAGTCTAATCTTTGCCTTAGTTTTTGTGCAAGTGAATCAATGTGGGCTGAGAACATTAGGCCGTGGTCTAATTCACAGCTGAGATATTTAAATTTGGTGACTGCCTCAAGGCAGTGCTTGTTCTTGTTGTAGCAGGCTAGAGTCAAAATCTAAATATAGCATTATATAAAAGAACATTTTGGTGGTCAAATTTCTTCAAAACTATGTTTGTGAGTGCCCTGTGCACACACAGTACTTTTGTGCTGTATTCTTTACTAGAAGTGCTGTGTTTGGTTTTGTTTTAACTGAGAAGTAGTGGTTTGGTGGCTTGTGTGGGGGAGGGTAGCAGCAATTTAGAAGGCACACTTGTGTTCAGAAAAACTATCACTAGCCCAGTGTCCTGTAGTTTCTTAAGACAAAAATCACCTTTCTAACTGTGCTTTAACCAGAGTGATTGTTCTTTGTGTTCCTGAAGGCACACATGTATTAGAGAATAAAATTACTGTCCTCCTGATTGCGATTTAACCAGGGTGATTGTTGTGTGACTTGTGTCCCTGTCGGCACTCAACATACCTGCCTTTGGAATAAAATCACTGTCCTCCTGACTGCGATGTAACCTGAGTGATTGTTGTCTCCCCGACTCCCTGTCCGCACACCTGACATAGGAAAAAATCACTGTCCTCCTGACTGTGATTTAAGTAGCCCAGTGCCCTGTATTTTCTTAAGAATAAAATCACTTTTCTGACTGTGCTTTAACCAGAGTGAGTGTTGCTTGTGTCCCTGGTGGCACACATGTATTAGTAAAAATAATCACTGTACTCCTGACTGCAATTTAAGTGACCCAGTGTCCTGTACTTAAAAGAAAAAAAATTGCTTTTCTGACTGTGCTTTAACTTGAGTGCTTGTTGTTTGTGTCCCTGGCAGCACACATGTATTAGGAAAAAAATCACTGTCCTCCTGACTGCGATTTAACAAGAGTGATTGTTGTGTCCCTGTCAGCACACCTGCCTTAAGAATAAAATCCTTGTCTTCCTGACTATGATTTAACCCGAGTGATTGTTGTGTCCCTGTTGGCACACCTGCCATAGGAAAAAGATCACTGTCCTCCTGACTGTGGTTTAGCCCGAGTGATTGTTGTGTCCCTGTCAGCACACCTGCCTTAGGAATAAAATCACTGTCCTACTGACTGCAATGTAACCTGAGTGATTGTTGTGTCCCTGTTGGCACACCTGCCTTAGGAAAAAAATCAGTGTCCTCCTGACTGCGATTTAACCAGAGTGATTGTTGTTCCCTGTTGGCACACCTGCCGTAGGAAAAAAAATCACTGTCCTTGCGGCTGCGATTTAACCAGATTGATTGTTGTGTGCCTCTTGGCACACCTGCCTTAGGAAATAAAATCACTGTCCTCCTGACTGTGATTTAAGTGTCCCAGTGCCCTTTATTTTCTTAGGACAAAAATCACTTTTCTGACTGTGCTTTAACCAGAGTGATAGTTGTTTGTGTCCCTGTTGGCACACATGTATTAGGAAAAAAAAAAATCACTATCCTCCTAACTGCAATTTAACCAGAGTGATTTTTGTGTCCCTGTTTGCACACCTGCCGTAGGAATAAATTCACTCCCCTCCTGACTGTGATTTAACCCGAGTGATTGTTCTGTCCCTGTCGGCACACCTACATTAGGAAAAAATCACTGTCCTCCTGACTGTGATTTAAGTGGCCCAGTGCCCTGTATTTTCTTAAGAAAAAAATCACTTTTCTGACTGTTCTTTAACCAGAGTGATTGTTGTTTGTGTCCTTGGTGGCACATGTGTTTTAGGGAAAAAAGTCACTGTCTTTCTGACTGCAATTTAACCAGAGTGATTGTTGTGTCCCTGTCTACACACCTGGCTTAGGAATTAAATCACTGTCCTCCTGACTGTGATTTCAAAGGTGTAATTTACTGTTGAGTAACTGTACATAGCAAAGCACAGGAGAATCAATGGGAAGAAAAGGGTAACTAAAGGAAGAGGCTGTGTAGCATCTACAAAGAACATTTCTCAGTTTGTTGTCCCTGAAAGATGACTGTGCTGCTGCTCTGCTCCCTGCTGTTTCTGCATTTGAGTTCTGTTGGGAGCCTGAAAGTTTGAGCAGCAGCTTTTTTTTTATCTTTTCAGTTTTAAGTCTAGTGAATGAAACTCATCTTATGTTAGCCTATTAGTCATAAAAAGGAGCTCTTCCCTGTAAAAGCTAAAAGTTAAAGAGCTGAGCCTATCGTGGAACAGGTGCATTGATCGGCTGTCAGTTTTCTAGCATCTTCTCAGTTCATCCACCTGACAGGAACAAAGGAGACAAGCAAAACTGTATCGAGAATCAAAAATAGATGGAATAGCTGGAAAGAATGAAGAGAATGTAGTCCACTCAGCCCATGGGTGACAGAGGCTACTATTCACTGAGTGAAGCACATTATTTGCTGGTATGCACACCTATACAGTACTTACTACAGATATGTTGTGGTTGCCTAGGGAGAGGGGAGTATCTCCTTTGCCTTTTAATAAGATAAAAATTACTATGCTCAGATGAGCTATTTTTGTCCTTTACTTTACACATCCCAGTTGATGAGACAAGATAACAGAACTCAACACATTGGCTCAACACATGATACATTGAAAAGGGACTCAGACTCAACTCAGATCTTATGTTGGGGCCCTAGAATTATGTGCAGCCCCCCAAGCATTTGTTTGTCTAAAAGATGTAAATGACAGACAGAGGTCACAACAGATGCTATTTTGTAGTTACTCCTCTATTTCATGACAATATGGAAGAGCCGCACCTAGGAAGAGGCATTTTATGGCTCACAGGTACACTGAGTGTTTTTTGTTTTAAGCCATAGGACTCTGAATGATGGCGCCGACTGCTAAATTGTAGTATGGCTCTCAATGAGACAGTTGCAAGAGGTAAAGCAGCAATAAAGAAACAATATTAGCTTAAACTGTTGCTCCTTGCATAATTGGTGAACTCCTAGCTGAAACGCTAAGCGGCCCTCTTCTAATCACAGTACATCAGGATACAATGATCAGTTTGGAAATTTATGAATACTGTATGTGTGTACCTCTCATCTTTATGCTAAGAAGTATTTTAGTTTGTTACGAGAAGAGACTGTACCTTCTAGACAAAAAGCTGAAAGGATGAGGAAAACTCAGAAATAGTTCTGTACCTTGTAATTACTGCCACAAAGATGCAGTTTAGTTTGATAATATTTTGAATTAAATGTTGATCTTATTTGCTTTAAAAAGGGGTATGAACTCTAAAATCCCTAAGTATTCATGCACTAGTACCTGACAACTGATATGTTTGATCTGCAGTTGTAATTTAATAGTGTTATTTATGTCTTTGTTTGCTTTTTGTCCTATGTGTGAATTTTTATGGATTGAATGTATAGTAAAAAGGCTTGTCAGAGTTAGTCGTGGACTTTAGGAAACCTTTAGAAGTTGATTTTAATAGACTATATAGTAAATAGAGCATGATTCTGAAATATATGAAACAGGGTACAGCTTGGTAGCTCTATTAGGAAAGTTTATCTGGCCATATTATCCACGAGTATATCGGAATCATAATTATGGTGGATGAACATACAGCCTTCAAGGAAAATTTCTCAGGGTAATGTGATAATACTTCCTAGTACTGAGTAATCAATGTACTTACATTTAATTTAAATCATAGGGAATCAAACTTTATTTAAGACACTGAAATTTAAAAAAATATATTCAAACGAGTGCTGAAGTGCAGCGAGATGGGGGGTCAGAAAGCTATCCTGGGATCTGAACGGGTGTGCTTGCCCACCACAACTCCATAAGGAGCTGTTAATGGGCTTATACTGGGATGTGGTATGATAGCCACAAATGTGACTCAGAAGGAGTGAAAGGGCATGAAAGTGGAATGAAATGTGTGAACATGGGGAAGTAGATATGGTCTATACAGGCTCATATATGACTTCTAAATTGAAGCCAGTATTAAATTCCTGCCATAACTGGTGATAATAGCAGCATGGAGCAGCATGTGAGGTGGGGTGCTCCTTGGTATTGCACCAAAAAGGGCAGGTATTACTGACAACATGGCATGTCCTAGTGTGGGCCTAGTGACTGAGTTTCTGCCCCCTTTGTTTGTAACATAGTACCTTTGCAAGTTGACCCAGCACCAAAACAGGGCTCAAGTATAGTGGCCTGATAGCATTCACAGATGTAGCCTGGGGATGGGTTGTTCTGTGGGAGTGTTGGTGGCTAGTGCAGTTGACTGCATCTCAGGAGAGTCAAGTAAGCCCTGTTTGATTCACAGCATTTTCAGCCAAAGGTGAGTCCTTAGTAATTGACATCACTATGGTTCCTAAAATAAATGTTATGTCTTGATATTGAAGAACTGGTAATTAATAGCAGTGCTTTTAGGATAATCTTAGTGCTTTTATAATTTATCAATTAATAACAGTCTTTTATAAATGTTCCTCTTTAATTCTAAAGTGTCAGTATCTTTGGGCAAACAATCTTGCTTTTGTAACTTGCACTCTGCTATGTGATGATTATTTGAGATTACCTTTTTAATGTTTTTGTGAAATTTTATACTGTTGTAATGGTTCATTAACCAATCAACAATAAACTAAACTAACTAACCTGGCTTAGGAATAAAATTGCTGTCTGCCTGATTGCGATTTCACAGGCGTAATTTACTGTTTAGTAACTGTACGTAGTAAAGTACAGGAGAATGACTAGGAAGAAAACAGTAACCAAAGGGAGAGGCTGTGGAGCACCTACAAAGAACATTTCTCAGTTTGTTGTCCCTTAAAGTGGTACATGTGCCAAGAAGGGGTCAGTGGGAGCAGAGGGGCAATATTCAGATGATACTGTGGCAGACAGTAGCAGCACTGATGTATTTTGCAGTAGTGGTAGCTTTTCTGCATGTAAATTTTTCTCTGCCAAATCTGTGGCAAACATGTTGATTGATGTGTCAAGTGACACAGTGACAGGAAGTAGCAGTACCACCAAACAACCAGTTGTGGGCATGGAGGTGGTTGGTGCTGAAGTGCACTTGGAAAGTGGTGATGTTGCTGATGATGACTCAAAGTCTGATAATGTGTGTCCAGTGGGTGAGAGTGAGGTAGGACATATCGTGCAACATGATGACACTGGTCATGAAGAGGAGGTGCATGTCACAGAGCCTGTTGCTATTGAGGAGGACAGACCTATAAAGGATGATGAGAATGCCATTTTCTTGTTGCAGATGACAATGATGTGTCAAACTCAGGTCCCTTATGCAGCCTGAAAAGAAAGGTCAAACCAGGGAGTTAAAGATGCAAAAGGTGTGCTTTCTGTTGCCTTCATTGCTTCAACCACCAAGGACCAGCCAAGCACTGTTTCTCCCATTCATCCATTACTCCTGTCATCCCAAAGCATTACAAAGACCAACCCTTCTCCTTTGCTATCCCAGCCATCTTGGAACCAAGTAAAAACAAGGCCAAATAAATCCTTAGTGTTCGGATTTGTATGTACTGGACCCATCTGATGAGACAGTGGCAATTTTCCAACTGTGTTAAACAAGAGTAAGTAGGGGTAAGAAGTGTAGTCACCTCAGCATGGTGTGAAACATACACACCTTAAAAACAGGCACCCATTAGGGTGGCTTCAACGCCTGAAGGCAGCTAGCGCATGTGTTTCTGATCCATCATGCAATGAAAGCCAAATAAACACAGCACTCCATAAGGGAGGTGGAGGTGCAGGTGAGGAGGAGGAGGAAATATATGTGGTGTTGGAGGATGAGGATGATTCTGGAAGTGGGCCAAGTAGTGGTCCTAGCAGCATGACTACCACCCCCGAGTCCAGGTATAATAGGTGCCCCAGTACTGAAAACAAAAAAGGCACTTAGGTCAATCATGCAGTGCTTCAGAGTAACATTGCCAATCACCAGTCTATGAGAACCCCAATAATACCACCATGCCAAGCCAAGCTGTTTGGCACACCAGATCCATGCCAGTATCGAGAAAATTTTAGCCTACACTGCACTGAATTTTGGAGCATAAAACTAAATTTCTGCCTAATCATGTTACAGAATGGGAGTTGAATGGAACAGTTGCAGAAATGTTCACTCTGGATTTGTTGCCATTCTCATTCATAGAGAATGTTGGATTTAGGCATTTCATGACCTGTGCCTTGCCAAAATGGCATGTACCATCATGCACTTTTTTTCCAAGCATGCCATCGCTGAACTATACAGTAATGTCTCTGACATGGTACATCACGCCTTGTGGTATTCCTCAGCACAGTATGTACATTTGAGTTTAAGCATGGACATGTGGACCAGTGGAAAAACAGCTGGTAACTCTTATCTGTACTTTACAGCACAGTGGACACAGATACCTGGGGTAGCGCCTGGTTGGGGGAGAGGCAAGAATTGCTCCAAGACAAACTGTTGTAGTAGCAACATGCAAGGTGTTTGGCAGCATGCAAATCTGGCCATGAAGTGTAACCCAGGGTCATACATCGGAAGAAAGATGCTTGATGTGTTACTCACAGAGTTTGATGAGTGGCTCCACCCCAGTGCACTGAAAGTTGGATTGATCACCAGTGACAATGGTTCCTATGTGTGGAAATGCATCAGTGATGGTGGATTTTTTAGAATGCCATGCTTGGCACACTGTCTTAACCTTGTTGTTCTGTGCAGGCTTTCATCAACCATCCAGATATCAAAGAAATATTAACTGTGACCTGATGCATCTGTGCCCACTTTGCATGTTCAACAGAAGCACGTGACCATCTTCATGTTCTGCAGGTACAGAACAATCTGCCTCAGCATCACCTCAGACTTGATGTTGTCACCAGATGGAACTCCACCTTGTACATGGTGGAGCATCTATACGAGCAGTACTATGTAATCTCAGAGTATCTGTTGCTCCATGCAACCCATGACAGCAGTGGGGCATCCATGTGTATAACAACCGAGCAGCGGTGCCAAATGGATGGGCTCATCTTGATTCTAAGGCCTTTCGAGCATGCAACACAGGCAGTGAGTGGGGGCACTGCCTGCATCATTGAGTCCATCCCTCTGCTACGTGTGCTGAGGAAAACACTGCTGAATGTGCAGCAACAGCTGGAGGCATGTGGTGACAGAGCAAGTTGCTCATTGATGGAACACATGCTGTCTACATTAGACTCCAACACCCACATAAGCTATATTCTACAGTCTGAGGAGTTTGGGATTGCCACAATACTTGACCCATGTTATAAATGTGAGCTTGCAGCCAAAATGCAAGGTGGGCATCAGGAGGTGGAGAGACTGACAGAAATTCTCACTCAGAGGGTAAGTGGTGCACAGTTGCAACTATGGGCACAGTGGTCAAACCCACATGAGAGTACTGCACATCAAGCTGGTGTTCCTGCCACCTACTCATCCTCATCATTACAGGAGTGTAAAACTTCACCAAAACAATGCAACTTAAAGGAACCTATGCTGAATCCTATTTGAGCTGCCCTGAGTCAGGTGGGAGCCGCAGACATAGAGGAAACTGAGGAGGAGGAGGATGATCACACTGTACATCTTTGAGTAGCAAAACACATGGCAGATGTGTATTTGGTGGATATAAAGAACCTCACCATTGCAGATGACCCTCTACTTTACTGGGACACTAAGGTCAATGACTGGTCAGCACTGACATCGGTTGCCCTGAAATATCTTAGCTGCCTGTCCTCGAGTGTCAGCATTGAGTGGGGTGTTCAGTTCAATGTGTGTCATTATGCATGACAGATGCACCAATCTCTCTCCCAAAAATGTTGGCATGCTGACATTCATTAAAATGAATCAGACTCACATTCCAACTAGAAGAATAATGTCCCTTGTCATACGTTCACTTGACAGTGATGATGATGATGAGGAAAGTGCAATTGGTAGACTGGGATGTACCTCATCATTGTCTCACAACATTGAAGTGGATGAAGCAATGATGAAGAGGGAGTTTCCCTGTGGTGACAATTCCAGTCTTGAAGACTGTGAGAGATGCTTCATAAATGATGCGGAAGAATAACAAACTCTCCAATTTATTTTCTCCTTCTCCCTCCCCACCCATCCCCAACATAATCCTGGATATCAAATTAATAACAATTATAATCTTCACATTCAGTGCTCAGATATAAATCCACAACTATTAATTAGTGTTGCTTTTTAATTGCGTCAAATGGATCAATGCACAATGCCGCTTACAATGAATACCCGCTCTAGCCAGCAAGACACACCACAGCTGTTCAGCAGTGACTTCAACATCTCAACCTTTTCCTCTTCCTCCTCCTATCATCTCATGTGTGTAGTTGCCCTGAATTCTCCAACACAGGCATAAACAGCATTGCACAGCACTTCCACCATGACAGTTGAAGCTACTAGCCAGTGTAGTGATTCATCAGGATAATGAATTTAAAATAAATGCAAGATACAGGCTGCCTGCTCCCCCAAATGTGATAAACAGAACCACCTCCTCTACCTCCTGTGTACTCCCTGGGCTGCATCAGCTGTGTCCTCCTCCTCACATCAAGTATGAAACAGCATTGGCTACCACTTCCACCACCATAGTGATGATGCCACAGGCTGCACACACTACCACCAATGTGATAAATAGAACCACCTTCTGTACCTCCTCAAAACTTCTCTTGCCTGATTCCATCTTGGTCCTCCTCACCAGAATTATCATACAGCATGCCACAACATTGGAACTGTTAGCCAAGGAAGTGATGGTTCTACTGTCTATATCAAGCCATTGACTGAAGCCGGCAAGACCTCGTCATGAGGAACCACACTGCAGCAAGGACTTTCTTCATCTGCTGTAATGGTATGACACCTGCATTGTTCTTCAGAAACTGCAGTCCTTCTATCAGCCTACTAGCAGCAGAAAATAAGTCCATGTAACTCATTGCGGCATTAAAATGTTTTCATGTAATTTCTTCTTCATGCAGGTTTCGCTGGTTCCAGTACATATGGACACCAAAACATACACCATTGCGCAGCCAGCAGTAGTACTCTGATGGTATGAATCATGATTTAATGTTTCTCCTTTCCTTTCCTTGCTCCTCCTCTCCTCTCCTCTCCTCTCCTCTCCTTCACAAAAATCCTTTCTTGTCTTCACAGGTGATATCTGGACTGTAATTGCAATGAAATGGTGCGTGAAGAGATCCTGCAGGCAAGCAAGCCCTCTTCATCTTCTCAGTTCAGTCAGCTCAAGTATATTGCAGTGCATACACAGACTGCAAAGTACTGGCACAATTGCCGGTGAAAATGCCCACACCTCCATAAAAGGAAAACAAAAAAATTATTAACTTGAAAGGTGCATGCAATATCATGGATCAAGCTTGATGGAAGTTGAAACTCAGCATGGACCCCTGGGTCACTCAGTCAGCATCATTTGCTTGGTGAATCAAGCCCATCATTGGAAAAAAATACAAGCACAAAGAATACCTGTAAGAAAGAAGAAGAAGTGCAGAGACAGTGATTTACAAATACAATTAATGTTTCAATTATGGTACAGAAGCAAGTCCCCTCCTCCCAAAAAATAACTTACCTTCATGGTTAACCAATGTTGTGCATGACAACAACATTTATGTTGCATCTGTCCAGCAGTATGATGTCATCAGCACAAATAACTGAAAATGAATGAAAGAGCAGTATGGATATATTAGACTTTGAACAGTAGCAATACCCCCCCCAATGAAAAGAAAAAAAAAGGTACTTACATGTGCACTATGTTTATGTGCCATCATGAATCCACACCGAGTAAGATTCTATATCTCTGACTCCAGAACAACAGCAGCAGCAGCAGCAGCAGCGAAGCACCCTCTCCTTAAGCTATTTACTCCATTCTCAATGTAAGCACAGCCACTTGATATTGGTGTTGCCTTATTGGGATGGGATGATCAAAACTCATCCTTACACCACAATGTAATTATGTATAACTCCTCTTGAATGTTTCTAGTGTTGTTTTGTCTGGCTTCTATGGCCAGTGCAACAGCAGTATTTAACAGAAGGGAAGCATTTCTTTTGCAAGTTTCACATCTGTTTTGCACTGCTTTCTCGTGTGTGTGGCAACGGTATTTGACTGAAGGGAAGCATTTTCTCTCTGGGAACACAACTTTACATTTCTGGCACAGTGTTGGTGGTGGTGGGATGGCTGGCCCAAAAATGCTTAGCCCCATAAATATGTTTATCTTGTCTTGCAATTTCCTAATGTGGTTTTCAACACCATGTCTGGTGTGTGCAGGAACAGTATTTAACTGAAGAAAAGTAGTTTCCCTCTGGGGATACAAACTGACATTTCTGTCACAGTGGTGCTGGTGTATTGGGGTAGCAGGCTCCAAAACGCTTAGTACCATAAAAATGTTTAAGTTCTCTTGCAAGTTTCACATCTGGTTTGCACTGTCTTCTCAGGTGTGTGCAGTAACAGTATTTGACAGAAGGGAAGCATTCTCTCTCTGGGGACACAAATTGACATTTCTGGTACAGTGCTGGTGGTGGTGGGGTTGGCTGGCCCAAAAATGATGAGTACCTTAATTATGTTTATCTTATCTTGCAATTTCCTAATGTGGTTTTCAACACCATGTCTGACAATTGCAGGGACAGTATTTAACTGAAGAAAATCAGTTTCTATCTTGGGACAAAACCTGACAATTCTGTCACAGTGGTGGTGGTGGTGGGATGTCAGGCCCAAAAATGCTTAGTACAATAAATATATTTAAGTTCTCTTGCAAGTTTCACATCTGGTTTGCACTGCCTTCTCATGTGTGTGCGGCAACAATATTTGACAGAAGGAAATCCTTTTCTCTCTGGGGACACAACTGGACATTTCTGGCAAATGCAGTAAATGTGTTAAGTGCTTACAACAGATTTATGTTGAACTTCTCAGGAGACTAGCTCATGTTTGTGTTACAGTTTGCACGTCTTTGGGTGGTTGGCAGTTGCACAGTGACACAACTACCAGTCACGCACCATTACATACCATTGGGAAACAATTGTTTCACTAGGAGTAGAACACTAAGCTGAAAGCTTGTTTACAGGTGCAACCTGGGAACACAGAGAAGTTAAGTGACTTTCTCAGGGTCACACAGTATGCAAGTGGGGGCTGCTCAGAGCCTTAGACCACTGCGCTATACTGCCTCCCAAATTTATTTAATGTGGCAAAAACTTGACATTTGTGGATAGTGGGAGTACACATGATTCAGTAACAAAAATAAAAGAAGGAAAGTGGTTCATCATGTGTAAAGAAGATTAAAGAAATAACAGAATGGGACAGGTGAGGGACATCCAAATGAACAAGACAATACTAAAAAAGAGGATAGAGAAAGAAGAGATTAAAAACTGCAGAAACTTTTTTTTTACTTTTTAATGGGGGGACTAGAGGGTGGAGAAATTAAAAACACAGATTAGAGAAAGACTAAAAATAAAATAAACAGTTTCTGGCAACCACTCAGATGACTCCACCAGCACTGCCAGAAGCTGAGCAATACCTACCACTACCACACAGCTCGGCCAGGAGAGTGAGGATCCTCTCATGGCTGGACATGACATTGTCCAGCTGATCCATCACTTCCTGCCAGAAAGTGTTGAAATAATGTCACAACTTCTGCAGCTCATCCCACACAACTGCCACTTTTCCATGTGTGGCAGGTGACATGGGGTCATCATTGCCATAACAACATGATGGTGCAAGCTGCTGTATGGGAGGTACAGGCAGAGTACTGCTATAATCATTCCTATGGCTGCCACACCAACTCACCGCAGCACCATGGCTGACCTCCCACTGCTCCACAACATTGCCCCCAGGGCCATCACCACCACCACCACTGTGTGCTACAGCCACATTGTGCTCCATGGCCCTCCACTCATTGAGGTGGTGCATGCGGAGGTGCGTCCTCTGACCGCCAGGCAAAAGGTGGATCCTTCCCCCCCCCACCTCACACAGCACCCACACACCTTGCAGATGGCCACTGTCCCATCTGCAGGGTACATGTCAAAAAATTCCCACACTACAGAGCGCTGTGGGAATGAGAGAGCAGCAGAAGAGGAGGTGGCGGACTCCTCTGGGGGGGACTTGTTGCTGCTGATGCTATTGTTCCTGCTGCTGCAGCAGTTCCAGCTGCTGTTGCTGTTCTTCTTGCTGTTGTTGCTGCTGCTGTGCAGCAGCAGAACTCCCTTCCTTACCTGGGGGGGGGGAGGCAGTGCCTTGGGTGATAAATGCATGCCTGTTAAGGCGAATAACTGCTCCAGCCCCACCCTGTCTCGACTCCTCCAAGTCCTGACGCTGCCCTCCATTACAAAAAAAATTTAAGAAAATGAAAGAAAAAGTGAATAAGAAGAAGTGAAAAAAAGTATAGACAAACAAAATTTATAAATTCAGTAACTACAGTAAAGAAAGATAAGGAATAGAACTCAAAAAGGTGTAAAATATTAAAATGTTAAGAAGATATATAAAGATGTTGCTGCTCAAGTGCTGAGTGACTGTCTAGCAGACTCAAGCTACAGCTGCCAAAATGAAAGTGAAACTTTCACTTCCTGCCTGCCTGGAGTCTCCCATGTGACCTGCAGTAAGTGAATCATGTGATAAAGCTTTATTTTTCATTAACTTCAAAGTTACTAACAAAAGTCAAAGTTAACTTTGAAGTTTTCAAAGTTTAATGGTGAAGTTTCTTAACCAGAATCCAATTTTGTGAAATTGTTCATGGTGTGAAGTTGCAACTTCACAGAGAATTTGCAGGCAGAGTAAAACTTTGCAACATCTCTAGCCAGAAGTTTATCACATTCACCTCTTGGGTTAGGACTTCCTAGGGCTAACCATTTGACAGATAGTGAGCTTCCAGGATGGGTGGGCTATCTGCTTGCTGCCTCTTGGATATCCCTGACATCATATGCCCCTTAGTGAGTAGCTCCTCCCCCAATGGGGACTCTTGGTAAACACTGAAATGAAGTATTCAGTCAGCATCTTAGCCATCTCCCTTGACTGCCTCATTGTTTTCCTGCAATTTCCCTGTTTTCAGGGTCTCATTGCCCTCTTTTACCTTTCTTTTTTCCATTTATGAACTATAACAAGGATTTGGTGTAGTCCACAGCTCCTGCTGCTATGCTGGCTTTCAGCCCATCCTAACATTTTTAATTCTAGTTGTGCAGTCACTCTGTGATGTCATGCACTCTTCTTTGACTTGTAGGCAGCCTGTGTCCAGAATGCAGTGACATTTTTCTTCTTGTTCAGGATCAGTTGCCTTTGGCCATTTCTGGGCCACTTTTCCTTTGTTATTTTCTTTGAGCACCTCCTTCAATTAGCCTCATGTTTTCTGTCTTTTCAGTTAATCTTTTTATTGAAATTTCATTATTGACAAGGTAACAACAGCATCACAACACAATGAAAACTGAATAGGAAAAGCTCATAAAACATATGATATAACAGTGTCCACTTAACAGAGAGAAAGAGAGAAAAAACAAAAACACAGTTGTACAGTTGACTTTTCTTAGACTTAAGTAAGTCTTTCTATTAATTGTCCATGCATGCATCTCCTGCCTGGTGGACCATGTCCCAAGGATATCTCTAGTTAATGGGCATACCAATATTAACAGGAATCCCTCCTGGGGGCTGAGCCCCTCCCAAATGAAGCCTAATATGAAGGTACATGAATTGGCTATCCCTGGCCTCTGTGGCAAAAGGGGGAGGATAGATATGCTCCCCATATGGACTCATATTTACTCATGGTACCTGCAATTCTGTGAGAAATTTTTTTCTAGGGCAGCTAGTTGAGCCACTGCAACAAGACACTTGGCCAAAGAGGGAACCACAGGGGAGCACCAATGGCATAGTAATAGTCTTTTAGCCACTACACTTGCTGCAACCAGCCACTGAGCATTGGGAGAGTGTTGTGGTATGGAGCTTGAGATTATACCAAGGAGGAAAAGGCGGGTATCCAATTGTATCTGCTGGCCTAGCACCATAGAGCATAATTGATGAATGCCTTCCAAAAAACTCTGAAATGGCCAGGCATGACCACAGAATATGAGAGAGATCCTTCCAATTGTTGACATCTCCAGGATCTGTCATCTGGTGTACGTCCCTTGCCATGAAGGGCTCCTGGGCTTCGATACCACCGCTGGAGCACTTTGTTCTTAATAAGGCAGCACCTTCCATCCTGACAGGCAGAGTGTGCCCTAAAGAAGCAGACAGACCAATCACATGCAATAATGAAAATGTGTAACTCTGCTTCCCAAGCCTGCTTGGAAGGAAGGGAATGATATGGCAATCCATCACATAATTGTCTGTAAATGAAACTGGCCTCGCCTCTAGGTAACTTGTTATAGGCAACATCCATGGAAACAGCATTGACTGAAGCTTCCTCCAGTGGATGGTGAATATACTGAATGATTACACAGTGTATGTGTAGATACCTCTCCAGAAGTCTTGCTTAGGGAGGCCACAAGTGTTGGAGAAAGTCTCAAAAGCTTCCATGTGGCATGTATCCTTGGTAAGGATATTCTGCACCTACTGTATGCCTTTTGGGGTTCAAGTTATCCAAACAGGAGGGTAGTTCTCTCTGCAGAGGACTGGATCACCCCAGAGGGATTCCAATAGGCTAGAAGCAGGGTTGTTACCCAGTAGGTTGCTTACTCAGAACCTAGCCCAGCTAGAAAAGAATAGAGCAGGGTATGAATTAAGTTGCCCTCCAATGGGTAATACAGAGACGTAGTGGACAGTAGTGAGCCTAAAATGTCTCTTTCTAGAGCATGCCACTTGGGATAGTGGTAGTCAGGAGGAGAAAACCAAAGAGCTGTATGGGCAGTCAATAATGCTAGACAATATCCCTCCATCCACGGGAGACCCCAGACCCAACATGTCAAGTGACTATGGAGCTTAAGCCAGCTATAACTGGGGGGTTGTCCTTCCCAGAGGAACTTCCCTTTCATCTTGTCCAGGTCAGATAACTATTTTGAAGTGATCCTAAGTGGTATGTGGGCCAGTAGCTGCATAATCTGAGGAATTAGCATCATTTTGAACTCAATGATCTTCCCTAAGAAAGAGATTGAAAAGGTGCCATCTGTCCAACTCATTTTTAATAGAGGTCAATAAGGGGTGTAGGTTAAGCATATGTATTGTGGGATAGACATGTGTATCTTAACACCCAAGTAAGATATGCCATCTGAAGCCAACTTAAGACCTTTTGTGGTACAATAAGTGGTATTGAAGGACAAGCGGGGTGCAAGGGGAGGACCTCAGTCTTAAAGGAATTGGTGGTAAGCCCTGACATGACAGCATAGCATTGGAGCAGATGGAGTAGTGGAGAGAAGGCAGCAAGGCCATCTCTCTGGAGAATGAGAAGGCCATCTGCATATGCAAGAGTCCTGTAGTCCTTAGACCCACATTGAATGCCTTGTAATTGAGGATATTCTCTGATAGTGATGGCCAAATCTTCAATGGCCATTAAGAAGTGAAGGGGAGACAATGGGCAGTCTTGCCTAGTGCCCCTTGTAAGCAGAGATGACATGGAGTGCAGGCCATTAGTGAGGACAGCTGTTCTTGGAGCTCAGTAAAGTAGCTGTTCCATGCTAAGAAATACCGGGCCAATCCCCATCTATTCCAAGGTAAACCACAAGAAATTTAACTGAACGGAGCCAAACACTTTAGCAGAATTCACCATAAAGACAACTGGGGGAGAGGCTGTGTGTGAAGTGCTGTGCTTGAGATGTACCATAGGAGTGTACACAGATGGTCAGTACTATGTCAACCAAAAACAAAGCCTGCTTGTGAGAGGTGAATGAGCCCTTGGAGAATTGGCTCAAGCCGGGTAGCCAAGATTTTGGCTAGCACTTTCACATCAGTGTAAATGAGAGAGATGGGCCTATAATTCTCTGCAAGGGTAGTGTCCTTTTTTAGGAAGGACAGTGTTGACTGCTTCTTCCATGGAAGAAGGTGGTTTCTGGGTTGTCACAGAGTATTGAAAGACCTTCTGCAGGATGGGACTCACCTGTTTACTCAGGGCTTGCCAGAAATCTATCAGGAAGCCATCTACACCAGGCACCTGCCCTTTATTTAGGGAGTGTATGCAGTAGCTGTCTTTACCTTCAGCAGTGTATTCTTAGTGATCACCTAACGTGTGTAACTAACACCATTGTTTTCCTCTGAACATGTCTTCTGTATCTGATGTGATGAAATGTACACAATATGTAACCTATTCCAGGTCATCCCTGAAAAAGGGACTCCATTGTCTCAGTGGGCTAACTTAGAAACATAGAAACGTAGAATTTGGTGGCAGATAAGGACCGCTTGGCCCACCTAGTCTGCCCATTTTCCTACCTAACAGATAAGCTGCAGATCCTAGTTAACCAACAGCTTACTTCCTCCTACCTTGGTCACCAAAATTCAAATAAATAAATTCGGCTATCCAACTTTGTTGATTCAGTTTTCAGGACCGTAGGTACTGGAATTGTGTATAGGAACATGATAATGTCATTATGGGATGGCGGAGAGGGGGACACATACAGGTGTTAATAAAAAGCACGCATGAACTGGTTAACTGATGCTGTGTCAGTTTGTGTTTATCCTTTGGCATCACAGAGGCCTGGGATGTGCTTTTATGTCATGTGCTTTTTGATTCAGTATGCCAATAGTTTTACTGCCTTCTCCCAACCCTCTGCATGGGAGTTTTTGAGGCTGAATAAAACCAGTTCAGCTTTCCACGACAGTAATTAGTTGAAGCAGATTTAGGTAGCCGTCAGTTTGGCTAAGGTTTCCTGGTCAGGTGGGTTCTGTCTTTTATACCTGGATTTAAGGGTTGAGAGCTCCTCCTCCAAGGATTTAAGCTCTGCCTCCATGTCCCAACTCTTGTGGGAGGCATAGCTAATAATTAGGTCGTGCACTGTGGCTTTGTACACATCTCAGACCATATTTTTAGAGGTGTCCCCTGAATCATTTTTCTGTAGGAACAGTTGAGTTTGTTCCTGTGCCCAAGTTAGAAACTGGGTGTCTCTTAGTAATAGGGGGGTCCAGACACCAGACTTTTGTGTGGGGCAGGGTGGAACACTTCAAGATGGTCACGGCAAGGGGAGCGTGGTCTGAGAGCATCAATGGATGAATTTTGGTTGCTACTGTGTTGTGTGTGATAAGGGTCACTGCGAATCGCTTGCCTATTCTACTGGACTTGTTGTGTACCACAGAGAAACAGGTATAGTCTCTATCTCGAGGATAGTGCAGTCACCAGATGTAAGAAAGATTATGTTCCTGCAACACAGTACCCAAAGCTGTCCTGAGCCGTGAGTGAGTCTCCTGGGTACCAGCACTCTAGTCTAGGCAGCACTCTATTGTTAGATTAAAATCATCTCCCATAATTAAAGGGGTATTGTTAGGGGAGAATTGTGTTAGGGCTTGATTAAGGTTGTGAAAAAGCTGTGGGTCATGCATATTTGGAGCATATATGTTGGCCAGGACCAAGGGTCCTTGAGGCATAGTGGCCTCAAGCAAGACCCAATGACCTTCTTTGTTACATAGTGAGCATACCAGACTCCAAGGAAGGTGATTTTGAATTAGGATGGAATATCTCCATTTTCTTATGTTGGATATTCTATGAGCTTCAGCGTCTACCCACTCAAACTTAAGCTTCACTGACTCCTCCCTGGTAAGCCTGGTTTCTTGCAGGAAGGCTACCTGGGCCCCAAAATATTTTTCCATATTATAGAAGTGAGTTAAGTCCCCAGATTTTCCATGTGAACTTTTGAATATCCCCCGTGGTCATTAAGGGGACGGTAATGACATGTTGGAACCATGCCAGGGTGTGTATAAGGGGAAGAATAGAAAAACTGGAGGAGATACACACCTAAGTTATAGTAGTGCTGCACCTAATTGCAACAATTGAGAGGTAGAATGTTTTTAAATTTTATTTGTACTCCAATCCTGGAGCCCAGGAGGGGCAAAACAGACTCCCACTACCCACCCAGCCCTCTTCCTAACCTCCCAAATAACACAATATGAATAGCACTAACAACACATTCCCATTGATCCATCGATCCAGTAGTCACAAGGCAAAGAGTTTGACCCAAGTGATAGAAACTGAGGATGAGGTGAAGTGTAGCACTTAACATTCCAACCACTACTGTATTACTCAAGAAATTGGTACAGATGTGAGTGGGCCAGGATTGTCCACTATCACCCAGCACAGGGTACCAATACTGGGGTAGCTTCACACTTTATTCACAGGAAGATTGGTGGGTGATGCTAGGTACGTCTTAAGATGTGATCCAATCTTGGTAGAGGGGGACGGGTCATTGTTGATGCTGAACTGTGAAATATGATACCGGCTAGGGAAGCAACCATGGGGAACCCCTGGTAGTCAGCAGTGCACCTTTGTGGAGATAACCCTTGATCCTGGATATAGTGATAGAAGTTATTACTAGGAACAAAGCGATAGCCCCAAAACAATGCTATTTAGCAGAGGCAGTCCAGCCAGTCACCTGGGATGATCTCCAAGCAGCAACCCTGGGAGTAAGCTAAACACCTGAGTTTTGCACTAGTGACATCCCTTGGCTAGGGAAAAGGGGTTTGGTATCTGTGCTGGGCAAGCTTCCTTCCTCTCTCAGAAAATATGGAACTGGGAGATATACCCCTTGAACTTAGTGAGCAAAAAACAAAATCCTAATTGTACTGATAATATAAAGTGTAGCCCAGAGTGGTGGTGACCTGAAGGGCCCAGTAGGTGGATGGATACATAATTCCTGTAGGTTACCATATATTCTTCTCTACTCCATTCAGCCCCATGCATCAACATAAGGCCACATGAGAGGAGTATCTGCATGTGGAAGGGAACCCAGAATATCAGATATTTAACATTTATGTATAGCATGACATTGGAATATGTAAGGATAAAGTAAGCACTCCATAAATCAGGACTTAATAGACTGGAACTCTATACTACTATTGGCAGTTAAAACATTGCTGGCTGAGTCTCTGGTCTGGTACTGATTGATGCCCTATGGTAGAGGATGATTGTTATGGAGTGGCATGAGTCGCTCCAGCACTAGATCCCCACTAGAGTACCAGTGCTTAATGAGTTGACAGAATGCATGGTCCCCCTCCCAGAGCACACCTCCATGGATATGGGGCTACACAACAGGGTAGGCAAAAGGAGAAGAGTCTATCTGAAGGGGTGAAGAGGCTATGGGGGAACAACACTCATACCCAGTCCCCAGACTGCATCATCCCATCAGGGGAAAAGGATAGTATGTTTGAGAATGGGAGATTACATGAGTGTGCGAGCATGTGACTGTTGAGTCCACATTTCTCTGTGATATTGGGAAGGATAGCAGGAGTGCAGAGTCCCAGCACAGATGGTTCTCTGTGTAGACAGGAGAGCTGAAAATCTGAGACACCAAGCGAGAGGTTACAGTGGAAATTCCCCTACCACCTAACCCACGGGTACCTTGTGGGTGCTAGCGACACTATGAGACCCCATAATTGGTTGCATACATTAGCAATCAACCCCTTCTCCCCACCCCCAACATCACAGCAATCCTTCTCCCATAAGTATCCTGCTGATCTCTCTTCTACACTGTAAATAAGGTTATCCTTGAGGTAGTCCCTAGGTGGAGCAATTCCCCACCAGCACCACCCATAGAGATCAGTATTGCAGCTTACCTGAGAGCTGGGCAGAAGGTAAGCACTACAAAACACCAATGAGTGGGTCTCGTGAAACTGTAAACAGTAAAACTACACAAGAAAAAATGAAAACTACTGTATGAACAAGCAGTCCTTTAAGACCGACTAAGGTATCTCAGCTCACCACTAATAGTGCCCTGTATACATTTAACCAGATAGAAAAAAACTCAGCAATCTGACTTACACGTGCAACGTTTAGTGACTGTTTGGCCCTATATACAGAAGCAGTGCACAATATGGGCAAATAGTTACATAGAAAAAAATATAGTGATCATGACTCCTTTAACAGCTCATCAGTCTTAACTGATGTGCGATCCTGATAGGTCGATCACAGTGATGCCATCCTAGAGTCACTACAGAGTATAAATATTTTGAGCAAACAAGTCACTGTGGAGAATATCATATCGGCAACTTGGAATGGTCCTGGGTATGTCGGTCACCAGTGTTGTGATGGTGCAGTTCATCTGGGCCAGAAGACTCACCTGTCGGGAGGTTAGTCATGGCCACGACTTAACTAACAGCCTCTGCCCAGGATTATGTGCACCCAGCTTGGTCCAGGCACAGTTGCTCAGGCTGTGTTGGCTGCTGCAGATGGACAGTGGGGTCTTCCTCAGCAGGAACTGTAAGGAGATGGACATACCAGTTCCCTACCATAGTAGATTGGGTAGTAGAAGAGGTGTATGAGTCTTCACTCTGGCTGCAACTCCAGCTGTGAATTCGTAGGCTGGGGGTTTTCTTTTGCTTTGATTTCTTTTTTGGTTTACGATGCCTTGGAGACCAAGGGCCTGGTTCAGTGAGAGGAGGTGGAAGCAGAGGTCCAACAGTACACTGGGGGTGGTGTATAGGTTGCAGCTCAGGTGCAGTGTCCATGGGTTGGTGAAGACTGCTATCTCAGGGGTCTGCAATATGGAAGCCCATCTTGACAGCATCATCAGTAGACCAGGATTTCATGATATAAGTCTCTACAGCCTCAGGCTTAACAAGGGACCTTGAGACCCCGTTGTTCGTAATTCATAGTATGATTGGGTGATGCAGGCTGTACTGGATGCCTAACTGCATCAAGGCCTTACAGGCTGGAGTGTTGGGTTGACAACGATTGGACAAGTCGACATAAAAGTCCAGAAAGATTTTGATGATATGTACCTGCCTAGTGAGATTGTGTTTCTGCCATGCCCATTGCATAATGTTGTCCTTGTCCGAGAATCAAAGGAATCTGGCAATCATAAGTCAAGGTCATTCCCTTGTTTTAGGTGGGGGAGCTAGTGATCTGTGCCCATGACAGATCTTAATATTTGGAGAGCAATTTGGTGCTAATATTGTAACAAGAGCATTCTGTAGGAACTGATTGACATTTTTGCCCTCACATCCCTGCAGGAAGCCAATGAAGCTGAGGTTATTACTCCTCCAGCGGTTTTCAAGGTCCTCAGTTTTTTCCCACATTAGCCGTATAACTCAGTCTTGCTCTCTTACATGGGCTAGTAGTTTGCAGGTTAAGTCTTTTGTGCCCATGATATGCTGTTCAGCTACAATAACTTTGTCACTGATGGTTACTATTGCAGAATTGGTTTGCTGTGTGGCTATTTCTAGCTTGTTAAATTCTGAATTAGGTGTTCAAACATCATTTAAGATTTCTTACAGAGCAGAGTCAGATGGTCTGACAGTCACAGCAGCCATTTTGCCACTAAGACACCGATCACCCTGTGGAGACACTGTAAACTGACAGACAGTGATCAGAAGAATCATTTCACCCATAAAAGGTATGCACAGGTCAGGGAAGTACAACATGCCCGTGTCTAACATTTAGGAGCATATTGAAGCTGAACTTGATCTGGATTAGGCCAGATGAATGTTAGGGGGCTTAAGAAGACAAAGAATTAAGTAGCCATCTTGTTGGTGGTCAGACCATGCCCCCCCACCCCCACCTCACTTTTTCTACACTACAGTAACAGCCTCATGCAGCTGCTCCAGACCCTTTGACATTTTGGTAAAGTTCACCTTTCTAAAGTTCATGTCCTGCTGGATAAGGGCTGGCTAGGCTTCTCTGTTTCCAGGGAGAAGGCAACCCAACTGTGGTCATTGCCACCCTCTGATTCCTTGACAGCCATACTGAAGATGTCCTCCCTCCTTACTGCTGACAACAAAGTCCAGAATGGCTTCAATCTTTGTCCCAGTTTGAACATACTCATTTAGCAAGTACTCCTTAAAGGGGGACATAAAATTGATTGTACAAAGCCGTTAGTCTTCTCAAGATGACTGTTTATGCTTGTGAGACTGAAGTTCCGCAGGATTACCATTCCATCAGATTTGGCTGCTCTCATTATTTCTCAAGCATGCTTAGTGATCCACTACATTGTTATGGAAAAATAACCATAAGTGGAGGCCTCTAAACAAAGACAGGGCACCCAAACTCAGACAAAACCCTGGTAATGAATGCTGCTCAATTATTTGATCTTCTACTTACTAAATAGGATTCAACACATAGTTAACATGTGCATGTCAATGTTTTACCCTACCGAGTCATAATGTAGCATGCTTAACAGCATATGATATTATGGCTAACCTAGTACAGCGCAGTATGCTACCACTACAGGTGGAATACAGCATATACTGCTGTACGCGGTATTGCACCAGTAGCAATTTCAGACGCAGAGGATAAGACCTCTGCTGGAAGTAGGTTCTGATGAGCAGCTGCTGTGGCTCACAGGACTGAGCCACAGCAGTAGGAACCCAGATGCTGCAACTGGGACCGGGTTTGATTCCTGGTCCGAGAAACATTTTATTTTTTTGCGACTTGTACGTTCCCGAGTTGGACCCCCAAGGAGTTGAGAATCTTTATGGGGGGTCTGAGGGGCACAGCCCCCCCCCACAGAAAAAATACATGCCTCATGGCATAAATTGTGCTGTATTAGCAGTGCGATAGTGCCATGTGGCATAATGTTTTGCGACATTATGACCCTGTGTCATGTTTTACTACTATTTGCTTCATCAGAACTTTTTTTAACCTTTATATAAAGCACACAATTAATATAGATATGCATTTTATTTCAAAATATAAATCTCCAGAAATTAGGAATAGATCAATTCTATATCATACTTAAAGGTCACTATCCTACTAAAGCTGAATATTTTATTATCATATAATAAATTATGAAAAGCTGGGCCTAAATACGAAAGCATTTGATATAAGCTAACTTATCTGTTTGAATGTTTCTTACAGATTTGTGTTTATCTTATTAAAACAATTGCAGATTTGAAATACAAAATGTTCACTTTTTGTAATAAAGATTATTTAACACATAATGTGATAATGCAATATTGACCTTTAGTAGGCTATTGACCTTCTAGCATGCTTATGTAGTGCTAGATGGAAGCAATAACTTTCCTTATATCCACCTCCTGATCCTCTGGTCCTTTTTCTTGCCCTTGTCCCCACACTTAACCTGTGGGGAATTTATTTCATCTGGACCTCTCTCTGCTGCTCCATTTTCTGGGGAAGGGGGGTGGCATTCACTGTCTCCCTCATTTTACTGACTCTGCCATTGGCTAGTTTGAACACCCATTGAAGTATCATTTAAACCTTCCACCCTGGACTGCCATTCCACTCATGGATGGATGGAGGCTGTCTCTCTTGTACAAGCCTCAATCCTACCAGATAGGACCCCAGTCCATGATGTAACGAAAACCGACCTTCCTGCACCATGCCTTCAATCACTCATTGAAAGTGGTGCGGTGTTTCCTAGCCACCAACCAGCCATATACAGGTAGTACCTCAGTTAAGGCCACCAAAGCGAGCTGCTGTCAACAAATCTGTTTATTTTGTGTGCATTTCCTCGTAAGAAGGAGTAGAATATGCAGGACTCTTGTACAGAGAATTGAGGAGGCACTTTTCCACAGAAAGAGTGGTGTCCAAGTAGAATGAGCTGCTGGAGGAAGTGATATCAGCAAAAAACGGTTGGAAGTTTCAAGCAGTGGTGGAACAGGGTAAAAAAGAAAATTAGAACAGGAGAGTGGATGAGGGAGAGAAAAGAGGGAGGGGGAGGATGATTCCTGGAAAGAACTGGGAGGGAGGCAGCTCCAGGGTACTGGACTGAGCTACACACTCGAGCAGACTTGATAGACCAGTAATGCCTCTCTTTACTGGCAATTGTGTATGTTCATATGAGGGTCCCATTCATCTCCCTTCATGCACTCTTGAAATATAGAATTTATTGGCAGACCCATCTAGTCTGCCCTATTTTCTGCTTATTACAACTACCTAAACCCTATTTGGTCTCTGGTGTCCCTTCCGCCTCACTGTCCTCTTATTATGCCCATGTGCCTATCCTTCACATGCCTGAAGCCCCCCCTTCCCCCATGTTTTCTCCCCAAACCTCCTCTGGTAGGCTTTTCCAAGTGTCCATCTCCTTTTCTGAGAAGTGTTTCATCACATCCCTCTTAACCCCCCCCCCCCATTCGTTGCATGCCACATGTTCTGGTGCTCCTCCTCTTCTCCACTCCTGCATCTTATACATCCTAGTGAGGTACTTAAAGATTTCGGTCATGTCCCCTCAAGCTCTTCTCTCTTCCAGGGAGTACATACTGAGATCCCACAGCCTATTCTTGTATGGTTTCTCATGCAATACCTGCACCATTTTGGCAACTCTCCCCTGGATCGTTTCCATCCTGTCAGTGTCCTTGTAGAGGTGTGGCCTTCAGAACTGTACACAGTACTCTATGTGGGGTCTCATTAGTGAGTGGTACAGTGGCAACATCACCTCCATTCTCCTACTATTAATCCCCCTCCATATGCACCCCAGCATCCCACCAGCTTTGCCAACTGCCCTGTTGCACTGCCTTACCACCTTGGGATCATCGGAAATGATTACCCAATGTTTCTCACTTTTTTTTTGCTCCTCCTGTGCCTCCTTAATGGCCACTCCTTCAGGTCACCAAGGGAGCCCCTGCCCACCAAGCCATCCCCCTATCACCATTGGAAGGCTGCTCCCAGGACTGCATGGGTGAGGGGACCCAGGCAACCATCATCCGGTCGGATGAGTAGGCGATTTTCCATGTTCTACCTTGATCCTGCCCCCTCCTACATTGTGGCCGCATGCACACAGGAGTTCTGGGAAGGACGCACATAGGCATATGGTCATCCACGCCTCCAAGTGCACATTCACAGGGGACCATCAGAAGCTGCTCTAGTAGTGGTGCAGCTCCGCACCCTCCCTCCCAGGGAGGATAGCATCCAAGCAGATGCTCCAAACCCTCGCTGCCAGTCTTTGCTCCCACCACCCCAGCACGAACCTGGGCTGGCATTGTGCTGAATGATCCCCTGTCACTTGGCACTACAGAGCTGGCTCCATGTCTCTCTTTTGCTTGGTGAATGCAAGTACCTCCTCCCATCTTATACAGATCTCCATTTTCCCCACCCCAGGTGTATGACTTTGCACTTTTTGGCATTGAAACCCAGCTGCCAACCCCTTGATGACTCCTCTAGTTTCCCAAGATCCCACTGCATTCTCTCCACCCCTTCATTACCATCTGGCCTGTTGCAGAGTTTAGTTTCTTCCACAATGAGACACATCTCCCCCTCCAGTTCCTCAGCAATGTCACTTATGAAGACATCGAAGATGACAGGACTCGGTACCAATCCCTGTGGCACTCCACTGGCCAATCATCCATCCCCCAAGTGACTTGCATTTACCACCACCCTCTGTGCCCTATCCTTTAACCATTTTGATACCCAACTTACCATCTTCTCACCAACACTCAGGCTACCGATTTTCTTTATTAGCCTCCTGTGTGGCACAGCATCAAATGCATTACTGAAGTCCAGATAGGTCATATCCACTGCCTTCTCCTGATACACCGCCCTAATCACCCAGGCAAAAAAATCTATGAGATACGTTTGACACAACTTCCCCCTTGGGAAACCATACTGCCAGTGGTTATGCAGCCCATTTGCCTCCAGGTACTCATCAGCTTGTCTTTCAGCAGGCTTTTCATTGCTTTCCCTGCCACTGATCCTCTGCTGGGGTCCACTGTCACCCATCTTGGGGCTTCCCTTATAGAGGCCTCTCAAATCATCTCTGACCACTGCCACAAATTCCCCCTTTTGGCAGTCCCATCTTGCCAGAGCATCAATAGAGTTGTGCAGTATCAACGCCAGAGGAAATGTGTTCTCAACCCACAACCCCCACCATCCCAGAGCCAATCAGTTCAGCCAGCCCCCCTCCTTGGCATTCTCTGAGGCATAACAGTAGTAAAACAGCATCATCTCTCACATGAATTCACATTATTTGCTCAGTCATCCACAACATGAAATTTATTAAAAAGCAAATGTACTGTGTTTTATCTTACTTTAATACATATTCATATGCGTGTGCATGCAACACACACACACACACACACACACACACACACACACACACACACACACACACACACACACACAGACACTGTAACAGGCACAGCCATGCCATTACAGTAAACCCATCAAGTGCAGGTAATACGTAGACGGTCTCTTATCTGGGTACTGATTATCCAGAGGTAGAAGTCTTGCAGGGATGATGTCTGTCGGACCTGTAAAATAAAATATAGGGAAGGGGTCACAAAGGATCTGTAGTTCTTAGGGAGTAATCAGGAAGGATAACACAGGTAGAGGTAGAGTAATACTAATCTGATGAGGATGGAGTCAGCATCCTGTCAAACCTGTTAAACATCAAAATAAGTGATTATGGAGAAAATGTAGTAGTGAGTCAGAAACAGAGAGTGGAAAAGGGGCATAGGAAAGCTCAAGAGTAAAAAAAAAGAGGAACTTTAGACAAAATGTTACAGTTATGGCAAACTAAGAAGCTAAAGATACACAGAATGGGATAGTGATATAGAGAAAGAAAGAAAATGAATAAACAGAACAAAAAGAAAAGAGAAAGAGTTGCTGGGGGGGCACAGCAAAACCACTTATGGCCTCCTCCAGATGACCTAGTGGCTAGAAAAGTAGCAGCCCAGCTGCCATGCCGATGACCCAGGTTCGAAAGCAAGCCCGGTAAGTCACGCTGGATAACCATGACCAAGACAGCTACCACATGGCAGTGCATCTCGGTCAGGGAGGGTTTGCGGCTCACTCTGCCACCACAGCAACGCATGTGGCTGTGCCAGGCAGCTTGATCTTGCCACACGGGAGACACTGCAGCTGTGCACAGCCATTACAGGCATTCATTCCCACCAGGGGTAGAGAGAGGAAATTAATGGGGGAGAAAAATACTCGTAGCTGTCTGACAAGCAGGTTTGACCTGACCAGGCTGTATCCCTGTGCCAATGAGCTATGGACCAGGAAGAAATTTCTCTATGAATAGAAAAAGGGGTAGCCCAGGTGGGCTACTGGGGACTCTTTTGGGCTAGTGACTCAGCATTATTAAAATAATTTAGCATTAGTGGTTTAGGAGGGGCTAGAGTTGTCCCAGGGAGGTCAGGGATTTCTTTTTTTTTTTTTTATGATAATATTTTTTTATTAATACCTTTTTTCTTTTTGAACAGGGAGATGTGTAAGGGATTCTACAATGCATCATACATTAATTTCTTTTTCCACATAGCATTGATACAATTTTCTTTTGTGCTTAACATGCATTCATGATGACAGTCCATTTCCTCAAACAGGGTTTTTCTTTAACTCCAAAAATTGATTAGCGTTTTGCTCATAAAAGTGCTAAAACATTGTGAAAGTGCATAGCGCTTGCCGCACTGTGTTTAACAAACATAACACTTCTAGAAAACCTATATACAGTGGCGTGAAAAAGTATTTGCCCCCTTCCTGATTTTCTCTATTATTGCATATTTGTCACACTGGATGTTTTCAGGTCTTTAGAGAAAATGTAATATTAGCTAAAGGGAACCTGAGTGAACAAATAACACTTGTTTTTTTTTTTTAATTTCACTTATTTAATGAAAAAAAGTTAACCAACACAAACTGGCCCTGTGTGAAAAAGTAATTGCCCCCTTACACTTAATAACTGGTTATGCCACATTTAGCTGCAATGACTGCAACCAAACACTTCCTATAATTCAATATCAGTCTTTCACATCGCTGTGGAGGAATTTTAACCCACTCTTCCTCGCAGAACTGCTTTAATTCAGTAACATTTGGTAGGTTTTCAGCATGACCTGCTCTGTTTTAGGTCCTCCACAGCATCTCTATTGGGTCTAAGTCTGACTTTGACTAGGCCACTCCAAACTTTAATTTTATTTCTTTTAGCCATTCTGATGTGGACTTGCTTTTGTGCTTTGGATCATTGTCTTGCTGCATGGCCCAACTACGCTTCAGCTTCAGCTGACGGAAGGATGACCGACATTTTCCTTAAGAATTTTCTGGTACAGAGCAGAATTCATGGTTCCTTTAATTATGGCAAGTCATCCAGGTCCTTAGGCAGCAAAGCATGCCCACACCATCACACTACCACCACCATGTTTGACTGTTGGTATGGTGTTCTTACTTTGGCATGCTGTGTTTGCTTTACACGAGACATTATGGGATCCATGTCATCCAAAAAGTTCAACTTTGGACTCATCTGTCCATAGAACATTTTCCCAAAAGGCTTGTGGATTATCCAGGTGCTTCTTGGCAAATGAGAGATGAGCATTTATGTTCTTCTTGGTTAGCAGTCGTTTCCGCCTTGCTACTCTCACATGAAGCCCATTTTTACCCAGTCTCTTTCTGATTGTGGGAGTTGTGAACACTGACCTTAGCTGAGGCAAGAGAAGCCTGCAGTTCTTTGGATGTTGTTTTAGGATCCTTTGAGACTTCCTGAATGATTTTACGCTGCGCCCTTGGAGTAATTTTGGCAGGCCGCCCACTCCTGGGAAGATTCACTACTGTTCCAAGTGTTCTCCATTTGGAGATTATGGCTCTCACTGTGGTTCGATGGAGTCCCAGAGCCTTAGAAATAGCTTTGTAACCCTTTCCAGACTGATAGAGGGCAACAAATTTTTCTGATCTTTCAGGAACTTCCTTTGATCATGGCATAATGTGCTTGTTGAATCTTTGTGCTGGCAACGTGACTCTGATGGTACGGGTCAAAATAAGTGAGATTTATATTGAGCAGGGCTGGCTGTAATCAAGCCTGGCTGTGTTCAAGCAGCTGACTCTAATTATCCCTTTAATTGGATTGATTTAACTAGGGGGCAATTACTTTTTCACACAGTGCCCGTTGGTGTTGGTTAACTTTTTTCATTAAATAAATGAAATAAGTAAAAAAAAAAAGTGTTATTTGTTCACTCAGGTTCCCTTTATCTAATATTATATTTTGTCTAAAGACCTGAAAACATCCAGTGTGACAAATATGCAATAATAGAGAAAATCAGGAAGGGGGCAAATACTTTTTCACGCCACTGTAAATACTTTCTGTACAGTTAGCATTATCCCAAGAAAGAAACTGCAAATCAATTATTTAAAATCCTGTTAAATAATTATCCATTTGAGATTTGTATTACTAAGCTTTCTAACATTATACAGGTTGTATCTTACTCAGATATTCTTTCACAGGTACAGTATGCTTGTTTCTTGCAAATCCTGGTTATCTGTATTTGAAATTATAAACACAAAAAATAAAAGGGTCTAACTGAGAGAAGCAATAGGTGGGGATGATTGTTCTCTGGAATTATAAGGGTGAGATATGGTTAATAGGAAAGGAAGAAGTGGTAAAGCCTGGAATCAGTTGGGCACCGGAAAAGTGTTTGTGGGGGAGCACCTCCACTCTCTTGTTCCATAGCTACAATATTTCATAGTTAAGAAAAGTTCTTTGGGATACACATTCCCTATTTTTCAGAATGTCATTCCCCTCCAGGGATTTAAGGCACAAACTCTCAATTGTGGTCCAGCTGAAATACAACCCACATGCGCCACTTTATTTGAGATGTGGGGAGAGGAGCTTGAATTTTGGCCTCCAGCTGCTCTAAGTTATATACTTTGTATGCAAGTGTTCACCAGTCCTGTTTTGTAGGTACTCTTGTGGTATGCCAGAGCCTAGTTATCACTTTTTTGGCTACCAGCAGGAGAAGAGTTGTCTGCCTGTATACATCTTTAGTTACTTTGAGCCCTGCAGGGGGTACTGCTGTCAGGATATACGTTGGAGTGAACAATTCTGGGCATTCATAAATCTGGCTTAATTCCTCTATTACCTCTTGCTAGTATTGCTTAAGGCAAAGGCAGGACCAGATTACACGTTCCAGGTCTGCCATGACGCGTCCACACTTTCGCCAGCATTGTCCCTGACTAGCTTTTTTATATTTTGCTACAATGGCCAGGGTGCGAAAGAATCTATGCCTAGATTTCCAGGTGTATTCCTTCCAATATGAAGTAGAGGATACCTTTATGGCTGGGAGGGCCATTTTTTCCCATAACTGTGGGTCTAGCTCATGTTCCAGTTCTTTTGACCAGCATCGTCATATGCTATCTACTGTGTCCACTGGGGCTCCCTCATAACCTTATAAAGATTACTGATAAGGTGATCAAGCAAGCTACCACTGAGGTGATGTATTACTATAGGTATTAGTGTTGATGGTGCCTTTGCTATATCAGCCAGTGAATCCTCGTAAGGTAATCAATGTGCCTTTATACTCATATAAGTTTGGATTTCCCTAGAGGGGAGTTTATATGTGGTCTTTAGGCCTGCAAATGACTGTATGCAATTTGGAGTCACTAATTGATATACATGAATCATATGTTATTTGTGCCATTTCCATAAGGCTTCAATCAAGGGTTTAGGGAATTAAATTTTGTCCCAGTCTAGAGCTCCCAGATATAATCTCTCGGCCGGCTTACATTTACATTCCATCATCCGATTCCACTGCCGAAAAGGTTCAGCTGTATATGGTGGGAACTTATTAAGTGGTAGACAGGTAGAGGAGTACCTAGAATATAAGGATGCACATCCCAAATATCATTCAATGTCTGTTCTATTCTTTTCCAGTGGGTGTTGTATGATGGGGTAAGCCAGTAGAGCACTATTCGCACCTGGGCTGCCTGTGCATATGTTTGCATTTTTAATAAGTTTAGTCCCCCTTTGTCCCATGGTAGTCGTAATATGGGATATCTTATTCTAGGGGGCTTACCTCCCCATATGAACCTGGAAATCATCTTGTCCCATGCTTGAAAGTATACTCTGGGGGGCATTATGGGAAGGGTTTGCAGGAAAAATAAATAGGTGTGGTAGTACGTTTTGCAATATGGTTTCAATCCTGTTCAGGATTCCCAGGATTTGCTGGGTCCAATGGGAAAGGTCTGCTGTCAGTTGTTGGATTATGGGTTCATAGTTCATCATTTCTAGGTGAATTAAATTAGCTGGTAGTCTAACTCCTAGGTATGGCATTGATACTCTATTTCACCTGAATAGGAATTTATTTTTTCAAGAAGAGAGGCAGGGAATAGGAGTACGTCAGTACTTCCGTTTTGGTATTATTTATCTTGTATCCAGCCAGTCATCCAAAACATTCTATCTGCTCCCAGACTGTGGCTATTGAAGTATCCAGGGATGTCAGCATCAGCAGTATGTTGTCTGTAAACAAAATGATCTTATAAGAGAGTCCCCCTATAGACAAACATTCAATGTCTGCATTTCTTCTGATGGCTCATGCCAAGGGTTCCAGATACAGCACTAATAATAGGGGTGATGGGGGCACCACTGTCTAGTGCCTCAAGAGAGAGGGAATGGGTCAGATAGGGATCTATCTACCTTAAGATATGCTATTTGGGTGTTATATAAATTTTGAAGTTGGATGATAAACTTGTCTGAGAAGGCAAAGTATTGTAGTGTAGCCCATAAAAAGCACCATGCCACTCTATCAAAGGCCTTCTCAGCATCTAGGCTGAGAAGGACCATGTGTATCTTCCTTTGGGAGGTGTACTCAGCCAGTAACAGGGCACGGTGAACCATTTCCTGTGCCCATCTCTTCCATAGAAATCCAAATTGATCTGGGGCAATTAATTGTGGGGAAAATGTATCTAAGCAGTGTGCCATGACTGAAGTAAAGGCTTTATAGTCATAATTCAGCACTGAAATGACTCTATAGGAGGCAGGGTGTTTTGGGACTTTCTGGGGTTTAGGAATTGCAACTATTTCTGTATACTTCCATGAAGGTGGTGATTGTTTTCCTTTTTTTATGTCAGCATATGCTGGGATCAATGTAGGAACAAGGAGGGTCCAGAACTGTTTATAAAATTTGGCTGGGTAGCCTTCTGGGCCCAGGGCCTTCAACGTCTTGGAGCATTTCAAGACTGCCACTGTCTCTCCCCCCATGACTGGTGTCAGTAGAAATTCTGCTTGGGATTCAGTCAATTTCGGTAAGGAGAGGCCGCCTAAATATGTTTCTAACTGTTGGAGTGTGGGAGCTGATTCTGCCTTATATAGGGTTTCATAATATTTTGCCATCGTTTTTCTGATTTTTCTCAGATGATGTAAAAGATGCCCATCATTTGGGTCCAGTATGCTCGTAGTGGCTACTTTTGACTTAGCTCCTCTTAGACATCTCATCAAGTTTCTGGCACCACGTGCCCTCACCCCGCCCCCACCCCGATATCTCAATTTTAAATAGAGAAGTTTTCTATTTTTTGGTCAGTTAATTTTTGTAATTTTTTTTTATTTGTTGTATTTGAGTTTGTACTGAAGTGTCCCCTCGATATAAAAAAGTCTGAAGGGTTTGTAAAGTGTTCTGGAGCTCTTTTGTTTGCTCCTTCCTCTGCCTTTTTTTGGCTACCGAGTACTTTATAATATCTCCCCTCAAGACCATCTTAAGGGTATCCCACTTCAAAATTGGGCCCGTCTCTGGTGCATCATTCTCTTTCAATATTCTGGAGATGGCTTCTTTAATCAGCTGGCAAAATTCTGGGTCATGGAGATGGATCAAATTGAGTCACCAAAATGACCTTTTTATCTGTTTTCCCTGGGCCAATTTAGTATACATCAGAGCGTGGTCTGACAAGAGGGTCGCCCCATGGTATATGCCTTGTATAGAGTCAAGGTGTTCTATGGAGCTAAACAAGTGGTCTAGTCTAGAAAGAGTGTGTGTTTTCAGGGTGTGATATGTATATATTTTACTGGTAGGATGAAAATGTCTCTAGAGGTCTACAAATCCCAAGGACGACAAGGATGAATGTAGATATTTTTGGATAGGTGATGCTCTGTGCTTAGCTGGTGGGGCCGAAGTGAAGGATTTCTATAATATTCCTGGTTGGCTAGTTTCCCTGGTAGCCAGTGGTCAATGTATTTAAACAAATTAAGAATATGGCATACTTGCATATTTACAGAGAAGCAGTAGTAATGGCTATGTAAATTTACAAAGTGGGTATATTAACAGGCAGTCGTGCTGATAAAAAAGCACAGTAATATCTAATCACAGATTGACAGAACTGCAGTAAAATCTCAAAACAGTATAGTTAACAATGATCTTCACACTTGTACAGTATTAACATTTTATTTCCATTTACTATCCCCAAATGATTTGCTTCAGTACTTAAATAAGATGGATGCAAGACCACACATAGGACCTGATGCTATTGATTTCAGGATACTTCAAAAACTTAGTGTTACAATAGTATTTCCATTAGCAAAATTATTTAATTATTCTTTATGTAGAGGTGTCTTTCCAACTAAGTGGAAATGTGAGACTGTTAGACCAATCTACATCAGGTTCTAGGACAGATGTTAATAATTTTTGGCCAATCTCTCTCTTAGACCCCTTGTCTAAAATATTAGAGAGAACTGTCTCTGATCAGATCTTGGAACACCTTGAGAAGTACAAACTCTGGAATGATTCACAACGTGGATTTTGAGCTTACCACAACACTGAAACTGCCTTGTTGAGGTTCACTAGCCAAACCTACAAAGTCCTCAATGACGGTATGTGGCTTTGGTTTTTGTGGACCTCACAAAGGCATTTGATTTGGTGGATCACAGGGTGTGTCAGAAGATGCTGCTCAGTGTCAGTTTCTCTGAGGAAGTAATTGGTTGGATAGGACACTATCTTCAAAATAGGATGCAAAAAAACTTGACTAATGCTACTTTTTCTGAAGAATACCCACTGAGATGTGGAGTCCCTCAGGGGTCCATTCCTGGCCCCTTTTATTTTCACTTTTTGTAAACTCACTTCCAGTAATTTGTAGTAGCACGGAATTAGTATTATACGTGGATGATGCTGTACTGTATTGCTCAGGTAATAATGTCCAACAGCTACAAAAGGATCTTCAGGGGGACTTTGGTGTATTACACTCGTGGTTTGATTCACATAACTTGGTGTTAAATTCACTCAAAACTAAATTAATGTTTTCTTCTAGCCCAAGGAAAAATTGCACATCTGATTTTGTATCATTTGATAATATTGGCAATCCCATTAAAAAGGGTAACTGAATTCAAACATCTTAGCTTAATTTTGGATCAGCATTTAACATTTGAACAACATATTGTCAAGTTAATTGGAAAATTACATCAGCGCTCCGGGATTACTCATCATCTTAATAAACATTTGACATTAGACACCAGGATAATTCTTACCCATAGTTTTTTATTTTCACTTCTAGATTATGGATCAATATTATATTCCTTTTCCTCTAAGAAGATACTAAATAAGCTTAAGACTACATATCACAATATTCTACGTTTTACAACTGGGCTTCCTAGAGTGACTCACCATTGTGCTCTTCATGGGTCATTAGGTTGCTTATCTTTGCAGACTTATTTAATTTCAGATCCATGATCTTTTTGCATAAAATTAGCCTGGGATTATTACCTACTAGTATTACTAGCTTGTTTCCAAAAATTATAAATTCTACTTGCACCAGGTTACAGAGCAGAAATTTGTTTCAGGTACTTTTCTTTCACACAACTTTTTCACAAAATTCAATATAGTTTAAGGGTGCCAAATTGTACAACAAACTACCCAATCATATTGTAAATTGTCCTAAGATTTCTATTTTTAAAGCATTTCTTAGAAAGTATTTACTGTCTGACTCTCCCTGCAAATGTTTAATTAACTTGCTCTTATTTGTCTAATCATATATGTATTGTAACATCATGTCTTTAACTTTGTATTTGTGTTTTTTGTAACTGGACATCTATGAAAATGGGCAAATTTGCTCAAAGATTGTTCAGTGTAAAATAAAAATGAAACGTGAAATATCAAGGATTTAAGTAGTAAATTAGCTTACAAAGAATGAATCAGTGGTGTCATGCCCATACGGCCCGAGGGGCATGTGCCCCCCCATTATCAGTATGCCAGCTGGACAATGGCTCCGGGACAGTGAAGTCCTTAACATCGACAATGTCAACAGGTTTTGACATTGTCAATGTTAAGGACCCAAGGGCAAATTTTCACCATTTTGCCTTCTTTCACCTCCCCTCTTTGATACAACTCCAGTTCAGTTAGATATCTTAAGAAGGGGGTGTGGGGAGCGCTGAGAAAACACACAATGTCTGACAGGCAGAATTTCACCTGTTGACATTGTGGATCTCACCATGCTGAACTTTGACAACACTGTTGTCAGTTTGGCATTGTAGAACCCCCAATATCATTGCACAAGCCTTCACAATCCTCTTAAAATTGTAACTTTTCATTTTCAGTTTTTTTCAGTCTGGTTGGATGTTCATAGGTAGCAGCACTGGGGGGTCCATCTGTAACTGGTTGTCATTGTCACCGATGCCATTTCATTAGTAACGGGCTGTGAGAGCTGTGACCATCAGATTAAAATGTCAATTTATGTGTCTTCCCTATGGAGATGGTGAATGAGTAGCATCTATTATGGTACATTATTCCCCCATTTGTTGACCTCTGGTGCTGCACAGTCATGATTTGTACTTGCAGCCATCCATCTCTCCACTCCAGACCAGTACCCTCATGAGGCAAGAATCTTTATTTTGGTGCTAGTGGGAAGCCAGAGAGCAGTGAACAATGGAGTGATGTCAGCTGAGCAACACAGCAGAAGTTAAGGTTAAGAACGATGATGCAAGACAATAATTTTGTTTTATTTAGTATGCTTTTTTCCCCCTGCCACCAGCCGCCTGGGCTTCCACCTCCAAATCAGCCTCCAAATCAGCTGTGACCCTCCGATACCTCGTGGCTTACCCTCCAGGGCAGGGTTGTGGCACAAGCCCCCTAACAGTGTCACAAGCGATGTGGGATAGGTCAAAGGGCCAGCATGGATGCTAATTGAAGCCTAGGTGGGCTTCATCTAGGGGGCTAATAGCTGAAGATTTTTCTTGGTTTTTCTTGGGGATGGGGATGTACAAGGATGTGCCCCACCCCCCTGAATGTTCTGGCACCAGTTGCTGCCATACCCCCAGTCTGCGCCAGGGGTCCGTCAACCACCGGTCAAACTCCCCTACCCCCCCCCCGGAGGAGGAGAGCAGTCCTCGGGATGTTCCATTCTACTCCTCCCGGCCAGCCCTCTGATGTCCGGGGTTCCTTCCTGAAACTGGGTCACCGGGGTTGCAAGCAGAAATCCAACTGCTGTGCCAACGGACCAGCCCTGACAATAATTTTTTATCTTCTATTACCACTTCTCCTGACTTCTGTAAAACTGTATGTACACACAATACTGTGTGTGAAAGGCAACAAGGAGAGATTTATTTTTTTTCTTAAGTATAATTATTAGCTGTGGCCTGCAGGCAGCCACTCCCCCCCCCCCCCGATAACGGACCATTCTAGTTCATGTCAGTTCCATCCTCTCATCTCCTGACCTCCTGAGTCCTTTCACTCCACAGGACCTCACCCCGATCTCTCTTTTTGATGGCAGCTGCAACACCGATGGACATTTACTTCACCTCACCATCCACCATTAACCACACCACTAGAAGACTAAGGTAAGAAAGTAAAAGACTGTTAAATGCAGTGAATCTCTGTTTAATTCTCTGCCAAGTTTATTTTAAAAGGTCTGTGAGACTATAACAGTCAATGATGTAATCAGGGATTTTTTAGAACAAGTCAGGTAGGACTGTAGTCTGTCTGTTGTATGTAACACACACAATGATCATCTGGGTGCTGTGGTAGCACAAGCAGCACTAGCTGCAGTAAGGGCAGGACACAGGCACAGTAAAATAACTTGCATAAATGGCAGCACTGGGAGGTCAGGGGTGTAAAAATGGTGATGATTATGCCAAACCTATAGCAGGCACTAGTGAAATGGAGCCACCTAAAGGTACCAAGGACAGCAACACGGTCCCAGCCCCTAGAAGCAGAGTGACAAAACACTACATGGCACCAGGCACAATGCACATGTTCTTTGACCGCTTCCAATGGAGTAAGCTCCTCTCTTGTGGAATACCGATTCACCCCCACCCTACTTGCAGTACTTCAGCACAGTTAATGCCATTATGCCATTGCCCTGCTTAGACATAATACACATTTGTTCTGTCTAGGAACTGGATTGTATTTTTGTAATAGCACAATGCATCCCATTATATAGCACCTCCACTAGTTGGGGCCACCCACTAGTTGAAACAGTTGCCAACAACCCAGGCTCAGCTTGACCATTCTGCAATGTAGCCCCACTGTCTGGCAATGGTCTCCCACAAGAGCACACAGAACCATGTGAACGAGTCATGCTGATAATGTGCCACCCGGAATCCTGGTGTTCTGTGTGCTCTTGTGGGAGACCATTGTCAGACAGTGGAGCTACATTGCAGAATAGTCAAGCAGTGATGTCCACAGATAAGGGTATCCTTTTGCTTAGTGCCAAGCTGTACAGCATGCAGCATACAACAGAGACTCTGCACACCTTTCCAGGGGGCAGCAGGAGTATACCACCAGTCTTATCACCAAAAGTGCATTCTTATCATTCTAAATGTTCACTGATACACCTGGTCAGTCAGTGAGCATCATTATACCGTTACTGTGCCACATTCCATGGCTGCAGACATGGTGTAAGGTGGTATGGCCACAGTAGATATCCACTATTATGATATACTACTGTGCCAAACATAGTTAGGGAGTGCATGACATTTAATGTATTAAGAGCTGACTGAGCTATGTCATCATTTGTCATTTTTCAGTAAGCATTTCCTGAAGATTAACTTAATAACTGTGCTGTGCAACAGTGTAAAGAAAAAATCAGAAATAATCCTCTCTCACAAGCCAAGCCATCTTGCCATAACAAAATTCTTAAAGGACACTTGAGATATACATATAAAACAAACAAGAAACAAGCATTTGTCAATGCCGAATGTTGTCTCTCTGGCATTGGCATTGGTAGTGCAGGAGTTAGAGATGCATAATAGGAATGTCAGTGAAGTATTGAACTGAAGCCAATGCCAACCCCTCCCTGCAGAAAGTGACAGGTGTTGGGGTGTGCCTTCGGGTCATCAGCTATAATGCTCATGCCATTCTACTTCACCTTACGCTGTAAACACTGACAAGTGCTGTGGTGTGCTTTGGGGTCTTTGGGCATTATACTTACACCATTCCATAAGGAAATATGCTGAGGTGGGTGCAGTGTAGGAGAATGGGGAGAACTTTATGGGCGAACACTCCAAGGCAGACCTCAATGCCTGTCACTGGCTGCAGGGAGGCGGTGGGGGTAGAATGGCATGAGCATTACAGCCAATGATCCCAAGTCACACCCCTGATGCCTGTCAGTCTCTACAGGGTGAGGAGTTACAGTTGGAAACCCTAACACTGTAGGCATTTGTTGGTATTTTCACTCCACATTTCATAGGTTTTCATAGGTTTCAAAGGTTCTCCAAGCTACATAGACTTTCGTCCTTAATGCTTGCCTTGATAATCTTACATTAAAGTGTATTTATTACTATAAAAGTTGTCTAGACCTACTTTGAATGAGTCCATGGTTTTGCTCATTAGTACTGCTCTTGGCAAGTAATTCCAAAAATGAATTCCTCTCTGACTAAACCATTTTTTTTTGTTTCAAAGTATTCCACTTATCCTGTTCTAATTGCAGTTTATGACTACTGGGTTCATACTGATAATGCTTTCTCTCCCTAAGTCCAATATGTGCTTTCAATGGATCATCCTTCAGTGTCCTGTATATCATGCACATATCACCCCTTAACCTATGATACTACAATGTATATAACCCAAGATCTTGTAATCTCTCCTGGTATGTTTTATGTTGCTGTTCATTAATCCTTTTAGTTGCCCTGCATTGCACCCCCTCCAACCGTCGAATAAGAGCCTCTTTGTATGGGGACCAAACCTGAGCACAATACTCAAGATGCGGTCACACCAGTGCAGTATACAGCGGTACAACCACTTTGCTTTCCCTGCTGCCGATGTGCCATAGAATGCAATTTAGTACCTGATTAGCTTTCCTAACAATGATATTACAGTGTGTATTGAATTGTAAATAACTAGTTACCTTGACCCCCAGATCCCTTTCCTCCACAGTCTGGAGTAGTGCAACATCACCCAGTTTATACTCAGTTTTACTGTTGCTCTTTCCCAAGTGCATTACAGCACATTTGTTTAAATTAAGAGCTAACTTGTGCTGAGCTGTCCACTGTATCAGTATATCTAAAGCCATTTGTACATTGACCTGGTCTTCTAAGCTATTATCAATACCTCCAATCCTGCAGTCATCTGCAAATTTGCTCAGCCATATGTTAAGGAAACTGAACCTGATTGAAAATACATATAAATTAAACAAACATGGGCCCAACCCCTGTGGGACTCCAATAGTGACCTCCTCCCATCTAGACATTACTCCCCTGATTGAAACCCTCTGCCTTCTACTTCTCAGCCAAACTTCCACCTACTTAACTATGTCTGTAGGTAGTTTGGTACTGGCCAGTACCTCTATTAGTTCGTTATGTGGTAGTATATTAAAAGCTTTAGAAAAATCCAAGAATATAATGTCTACTGCATTCCTTGTATCTAAAGCCTTATTAGTTGTTTCATAAAAGGTAAGCATATTTGTTTGGCATGATCTTGTTTCTGTAAATCCATGTTGGATCAGGTCTGTTAAATTATGTATAGTCAAGTGGGATAAAATTAGATCTTTTAATATTCCTTCAAATAATTTCCCTATTGTTGATGTTAAACTAACAGGTCTAAAATTTTCAGGTCTAGAAGTAGGGCCTTTCTTTAATAAGGGAACCACTATCACTTCCTTCCATGCCCGTGCTACCTCTCCCTGATCCAATGATTTTTGAAATAAGTAAGTCAGTGCTGGAGCCAGGCTAGCTGCCAATTCTCTAAGCACTCTAGGATGTAATTCATCTGGCCCTGGGGATTTGTTTATATTAATATTTTCTAGTCTTTTGAGTACATCGATAGGAACAATTTGTACCTGACCCACCTGCGAACTTATTTTATTCCTGATATCTATAACATATAGAATAATATATGGGGTGGTGTGTGTAATGAGAAGTTTACACACACCCTCAGGGTTAGATGCTCATAGACAATGAGAGTGAAGCTTGAGGGGTTTATGTTAGCATCTAACCCCGAGGGTGAGTGTAAACTTTAAGTTTAAACACACTACCTCATATTTTATTTTACGTAATTGCTGGGTTTCCCTTTTTCACCTCAGCAATTATATAAAATAAACAGCTCCCAGTGTCTCCTATGGTCAGTTTCCTTTTAGTCCAGTGCCGAGACTTCCATATTTTAAAACTTTTTTTTCCCTTTCTGCAGGTCTTTGTGTGTTTCTAGGGTATATGGGGGGGGGAAAGGACTTCCTGCCTAGTTCTTCTGGTGGTTCTGTTTCAGGCGACACGGAAGCAGTGAGCGGTCTCAACTGGTCACGCTGCTGCCTGAGCATGCGCACAGCAAGGGAAACAGTGCACATGTTTGCTGTTATAAACACTCCTTTATAACGGCAAATTACACCACGGTTTCCCTACGGGAAAAAGGGAGACCCATTTATTATATTGCTTTTATTAAACACTGAACGGAAATATGAATTCTGTATATCTGCCAATTCTTTGGTGCTAGTCACATGCTCACCCAGTGCATTGATATAAGGACCTATATCATTATGTACTTTTTTTTACTATTTATATACAAATGTTCAACATAGGCTTTTTTGACCCCACTTCATGAAAAGCGGCACTATCAGTTTGTTAGCTGAATGGTAGGTTTGCACAGCGGCTATACCATTTGGTGACACAAGGATGAAAACACATTTTGGGCAGCATGTGAAAAATGACAACTGTATTCTTCAAAGGAGGTGTAAAAAAATTGCAACGTTGAAAATCTGGAGTAAAAATATGAAAAATTGATGAAGTCATGAGCATGCATAGAAACTGTGCAGCACACATCCATAACCCAGTTATTTTCAGGATTTTTTTAACCGCATTTTCAATATAGGCATTTAGGGACCTCCCCTCATGAGCAGTGGCACTGTGATTTTGTTAATTTGTCCCAAAAGTTGATGTCCCACAGCAACCATGCCATTGTGTGCCACAGGCACAAAAACACATTTTGGGCAGGATGTGAAAAAAAAAATGACAGCTGTACTGTTCATAAAGAGGTGTGTGAAAAAATGCCAGTGTTGAAAATCTGGCATGAAAATATTTCAGATTTGTGAAGTTACAAGAGTGCATGGAAACTGCACAATGCACACTTGTAACAGAGTCATTTTATGGACGTTCATCACCAAATTTTCAACATAGGCATTTTAGGACCTCTGCTAATGAAGTGTCACTGTCATTTCCTCAAACTGTCCCGAGAACTGATTTTGCTTAATGACCACGCTATTGTGCGCTGGATATGTGAAAACACATTTTGGCCAGGATATGTAAAATGACAGCTATACTGCTCATAAGGAGGTGTGGTAAAATGGCAATTTTGAAAATCTGTAATGAAATATTACAAATTCACGACGTTATGAGCATAAATGAAACTACATATTCATGCTATTAAAACAACCATTTTTAGATTTTTCCACAAATTTGCAACATCAACTTTTTGAGAGCCCCCTCGTGAACAGTGGCACTGTTGTTTTGTTAATTGGTCCAGAAAGGTGATTCCATGCAATGACTGCAAAATCACCTTTTGGGACCGAATAATGCCATCACAGTGACTGAATTCATGAGGAGGGGTCGCAATAACCCCACGTTGAAAATTTAGTATCAAAATTCCCAAAAATGGCCGAGATATGCTCCAAAGTTGAAAAAACCCTATTTATGCCATTATACAGCTTATCGGCATTTCTTCAGTTAGTGGTCGGCTTTGAAGAGTGCAGATGTGTTCCCGGTCCACCGAAGATCATCGCGCCAGGCTCCGGAGGTAAGTATGGGGTGAGGGGGGCTGTGGGAAGTCAAGGTGTGCAGAGGGTGGACGCGGGTTGGGGGAGGGGGCAAGGAGACCGCAAGGGACCATTTTCTTCTTTCACAGGTTTTTAAAAAAAAAACATTGTGGATGGTTTTTGTATTTCAGAGGCATTTGGCACACTGGGGTGGGCTCCCAGTGTGCCATCTGACTGTTTTGTGGGGGGGATGCTGTAGCCAACGGGGGAATGGGCACCCCCATCAACACATACTGAAGGAGGGAGCCGAGAGCCGAGGGGGATTGGGCACCCCCCCACGGCACACAACAAAAGCGGGGGGACGGTATGCTGACTGGGAGTGGGCTCCCCCATCAGCAAAATAAATCAGGAAAAGGGACTCACACCTTCGGGGATGAGGCCCCCCCATCAGTAAAGAAAGACTGTTCAGGGGGGCACATGATGCAAAGGGGGATTGGGCACCCCCTCAGCATACATTTCAAATGGGAGGGGGCTTTATGTCGATGGGGAATGGGCTCCCCCGTTGACAAGTGAAGTGGGTCAGGGCAGTCTGCAGACACTGGACAGGCACGTCGGGAGGGCGTGTTATTGTGCCACTGCATAACTGCTGTGGACCTTTTGGTGACCACCTGACGTATGCCTGGTGTCAGCACCTGCAGCTGCCTTATTGGGGAGTGAGGCATGCACCTTCTGATGCATGCTCTGCATTCGCCCACAGTGACTACACCTCCAAATCTGCTACTAATGCAATATAAAAATGACCGAACTCTTCAGAGCACATGACATTGGCTATCTATTACCTGGTCCCAAGGGTGGTGTTTTATGTTTAATTTACTGGAAACAGAAGAAAATCAGATGTGATGGAATGGATTCATTCTGTTTGTTTCTCAGGCAGAAGTTAAATCTAAGTGATAACCATCAGGTATACTTATCCTTCCACTGGCTGAAATTTTTTTCTCCCTCCTTTCATGATAAATTCATTGTATGCTACTGGGGGGGGCTCTCAACTCTCATAGATTTTGTTTGTGTGTGGGTGAATTGAACAGAGCAAACGCAACGTGTGGGGGAGGATCTCAACTCTCCCTAAGTTTTTGAAGTGGGAAGGGTGGTAGGTCCTAATTTTCTCTCATTTTGTGTGTTGGAGAGGGATGTGTTGAACAGAATCTATGGCATATGGGTGGGTCCGGTGGTTCTCAGCTCTTCCTGAATTTTCTTTGTTGTTGTTGTGTCTGTATGGGGGGAGGGGGTGCTGTCAATGTTCCTGATTTTGTGTATGTGTGTGTGTGTTTGTAATACACAGAAAAGATTGCACAATAAACAATGTACCAGCAAGAACAGATGACTTGTGTCATTATTTTCATGCATAACATTTATAGTGGATGACTGTTATATGGCTTTTCAAATGGTGCATTTCTGGCTTTAACAGGCAGCGAATCAGCTAGGAATGGACTATAACTAGCTAGCTGATTCACTGTATGGTAAAAAAAACAAAATGTACCATTTCAGTTCAATTTGTACAATATTTCTTTGAAAATACAAAAGGTCACTGTCCACAGACTGAACAAAGACAGAAAAAAATGTATCATTGTTCTATCATTATGATGGCATTTAGCATGTTGGGGAACAGCTGCCTGGCCTGCTAAAAGTCACCAAAATGCACCATTTGACTTAAATTTTTCAACATTTTCCTGGGGAGCATATCCCCAGTCCCCCTAGAGAGGTTTGGATTTTTGGCCCCTCCAAAATGTATGTTTGCATGACGCCCTGAATGATTAGAATTTTTTTATGCAACCGGGTGCCTTACTATTACAAGAAACTTGATGGACAGATGAGACACCTAGACTACCAGGTTTGAGGTTTCTTCAGTATGTTCACCTTAAAAATGATCAAATCTGCATGTTCTCAAACAGACTCAGTTGCTGCAATAAACTTCTGAAAGGAAATTAAAGTTACAGACTTTTACTGAAACTCAAAATTCTTATTTGCAGTGAAAATAGATGATGTGAAATGATTATAACAGGTATATTCCCCTAATCCAGTAGCATATATGAGTTAACTCTATTTAGAAAATGGGTTTGGTAAATAAACCAATCTCATTGGCTGAAGCGCTTGTTGTCAGATTCATTTATTTTCCGATACAGCCCGCTTTGTAAAAAGAGCCTACTTGAGGTACCCTATTTCTAGGAAGATCCTTGGACACCTCGAACGTTGATGAAACGTGCCCACCATTTTCCCCCGCTTGGCAAGTAAGTTCGTAAAAGCAGTTGATAGGCCATCATGTCCACCTGACCCCAATCCTCCAAAAAGAATGTCTTACTTGTGTTGCCACAACATTGTCCACCCACAGCAGCTCAGTGACGTCCAGTTCACAGACATTGAGACCTGTGATAGCAAGTTACCAGCTTGACCGCTACCGATCATGACAGCAGCGGTATCTTCTTGATTTCTTATACCGCAGATGGACGTCCATCTGCGGTACGGAAATCTGAGAAAATACCGATACTCTCATGCAGCAGTGTCGACGCCTGTGGTAACTCACTGACAGCATGGCTCAGAGACAGTAAAATGATCAAAAGATTCAAGCAGCAGTACAAGACTGGCCCAGCTTCGTAAATGGAAAAAAAAAAGACACTCCAGTTGTTGTTTTTGCAGTCAGGAGGAGAGAGACAGTAAATAATTTCTCCCAGCTGCTGTAATTCTTGCTCGCATCACTTCAATACCGCGGTCTTGCTCCCCTTCTTCACATGCAAAAAAAAAGCAAGATTAAACCAGCAGTTCCCCCAGCACAAGGCTTGCTCAGCTATCGCTATTCCCCTTTTTGGATGCAGTCTTTCCCTGCAAACAAAACGCGCAGCCCCTCTCGAAAAATCAGCCCTGTTCAGTGGCTGCATACTGCAGCAAACCACTCATCAGCAACTTTTTTTTTTAAATAAACTAAGGGAATGGGGAGGGAGGGGAACAAATAATGCAGGGATGGGGATGAGTCAGTGAACTGGGGCAACCTTTTTTAGTTAAACTAGAGAGAGAGAAGTCCCTATCTCAAAGTAAGAAAAAAAAAAAACATCATTCTAAAGCAGGCAGAGGAACTATTTTATTACACAACTTATGTTAAACCAAGTTTTTCTTAACTTTTTTTTTATTAAACTTATTTTAATTTACAGTGCCCATTTTCTAAGTGCAATAATACCCTCCAGGGTGGGCTTTATTGGGAAATACCGGACCTTCCAGGGGCTGCAAGGCCCTCCGCCTGCTGCATCGGGCCTCATTACGCCCCTGGGCAGTCCGGTATTTCCCAATAAAGCCCACCCTGTTGGGTATTATTGCTTACGTATCATAGTAACAGATACCTAGGGGATCTAGTGGTGGGTCACTAGGCCCAGATATTGTTTTGGCAGCCACAAGGAGGTGGAGTGTGAGCAAGAGGATGAGCTGCAACTGCTGACGCAGTTAGCATGAGCACTTTCTACTCCCATCCCCTGCAGAGCTCAGTGTGAATGAGAGACAGTGGGACAGGAGTTCATCAGGAGGTGGAGGAGACCAGTGTAAGAGCACCTCCCTGCACCTACCCAAGCCATGATCGTTCCAGCAGCAAACATAATTCCACTGGAGGGGTTTAGGTGCAGGAGGCTGCTATATAGCAAGCCACACTCACAACTGTTAGAAACTTCTAGTTGGGAGCAGAAGGTGCACCAGACAGCTGAGCTGCTCTGTGGCTTCTAGTTAAATAGTCCTGGGGGGTTTGCAGATACGGGGCAGATGCCTCTAATTAAAATAGCATAGTTTTTAAGTGCCAAATGGGCTTCATTAACATAACTGAGTGCAGGAAGCTGAGGTAAGAACCCAGCAGTCACAAAGTGGAGCAACAAGAGAAGCAACACCTAGTCCCATGAAAGTTACCAACCTCTCTGTCATCTTGCAGCAGAGGCCATCACAGCGCCCCCACCCCATGCAAGCCCACTCTTCACTGCTCCTACTGTACCCTCCTCACTCTACCTTACATTACACACTGGGAAACAATGTTAATCAGGAATAGCTGGCAAACATATAAATAAGCCACCGTGTGTTACCAACTGTATAAGGGCATTGCATCAGGATACAGGATAGCAGCCCTGCAAAAAGTGAGATGGTACCAATTTTTTCTAATAAGGAAAGCTGTGAAGGTGGGGGGTCTTGAAGAGGACTGACAAAAAAATGTTTAGGTAAACTCTTACCTTCAGTGGTTGATCGTTGTGCTGAACTGTAAGTTTCACGCCATGCCAAGACATTAAAAACAGCCTCTGTTGTTTCCTAGTGTAGTTTCTGGTACCACAGAAAAATCCCTGAAGTAGCCCCAAAATACGCAGGATTAGTGATGCCAGTGGTTCATATGGTCCACCACCTTTATTTATATATTTATTTATTTATTTAGTTTTTGTTTACTGGGTAAGTACACTAGCCAACACAATGACTATTTTCAGGTATGACCCGGGAGAGTACAACATAAATAAAACAGGTACAAGAACATTTTCATTTTTAAAATGGAGAGAAGCAAACAGAATTTTGAGCAAAATGTACACAATGTAAAAACCTTGAAAGAAAGAACTTAATGAACATAACAGAGGTAATAGGTAGCCTTACAGGTTTTCACATGGTGAGAAGCAGATTTAACATGGCACAATAGGAGGGAAACAGAAAGTACAACTGTAGGCCACGGTGGGCAAGACAAGTAGCAATTGTTGAGGGAATAGACAAGGATAAGTCAAGCAAATACAGTTTGCAGAGATTCGTGTATACGGTCTAACTCTAAAAAATAAGGTCTTTTGGATTAGACTAGAGGAGGAGGGCAGGAGGGGAAGTAGGGTAATATAATGAGAAGAGGCTTAGGGAAGGGAGACAGAGTAGTCAGGGTAAGGGTGAGAAGGTGGATAATCGGGCAGGAGAGAGACAGGACAGAGGAATCATTGCAGGGAGCAGGAGTAGGGAGGGACATGTATTAGAGGGAGGTGAGAAAGTAGAGGACAGGCAAGAACATGACAGGACAGAGGGGTCATAGCATGAAGAAGCTTAGAGCGGAGATACAGAAGGAGGGAGATAGAGATTTGAAAGATTGGAGAACAACATGGGCAGGCAAGTCTATAGGACTAAGGGAAAAAACAAAGTCCAGACATAAACAGAGAGGAAACAGAAAGGAAAGAGAGAGCATTTGGGGCACACAACATAATCAAGACCATCAGGTAGGATCAAAGCAGGTGCAGGGGCCAGTACACGATAGATAGTAGTGAAGTTCTTTTTTAAAGCACTGATGAGTTCCAGCCGATTTGAGTTTGGGGGGAAGTGTGTTCCAGAACTGGGGAGCCGCACACTTGAAAGCCCTAGTGCCTTTTGTGGTAGAGCATCTTGGAACTCGGAGTAGAGAGTTGTCAGCAGATCTCAGACCCTGAGGGATTGAGTGGGGAATTAAAAGTTCTGCCAGAGATTTTGGGGATTTGAGCCTTACAACAGAGTCAGTAAGGGAACCAAGATAATATTGTCTTGTTGCCATGGGGGAGAGCCATCCTTGGTCATCGTAAAGCTGACAGCAGTGCTTTTGTCTTGAGGAGGAGGATGCATATCGACATATGTTATTGTAGGTGACATCCCATTTCTGAAGGGCAGTTTTGTGAGCACTAGAAAGGATGGGGGCACTGTAGGTTAGGGAAGGTAGCAGTACACCCCTGGCAATGGCTTTTTTAGCAGATGGCGTTAGCAAGTAACCCGATTTGTAAGCAGCACCAAGTTTGCAATTTACAGCCTTGCAGATGGATTGAATGTGCAGGCTCAGATCAAGGGATTGGTTGAGCAGGACACCAAGATAGTTAAAGGATGAGACAGTTTCTAGTTTTGTATCAACTGAGTCATGGACTGTAAGGGAGGAGGGGCACCTATGAAGTTTAGGGGCAGAGCCAAAAAGCATGGCCTTGGTTTTCTTCATGTTTAGGACCAGCTTGTGTTCACACAGCCAGTTTTGTATATTTGTGAAATCAGTTGAGAGTGATGAGTTTAGATTCTCCACATTGTTATCACTGGTATAAATGACAAAATCATCTGCATACAAGAGAGATGAGCAACTCTGTAGTGCACAGGAGACATTATTAATAAAGAGAGAGAGAAGAGGAGAGGACCCAGGATGGAGCCTTGAGGAACCCCCACATTTACTGAGGCAGACTCGGAAATGGCTGAGTTAAATTTAACTGCTTGTGACCTATCGTATAGATAGCTGCTAAACCAGCTTACAACTGGAGAGGAGAAACCTAGGCTATGCAAGCAGGATAGGAGTAGGGGGTGGTCCACAAGGTCAAAGGCCTTAGTAAGGTCTATAAATACAGCACCAGTGAGTCTACTTGCGTCCATGTTAGAGATGATATCTGACGTAAGTTTCAATAGCGCAGTAGATGTGCTATGGTTTTTTCGGAAACCATGTTGGGCATCAGATAGGATACGCCACTTTGCTAGAAAGTCACGTGTTTGGATAGCGACAGCCTTTTCAAGTAGTTTGGACAAAACATAGAGAATAGCAATAGGTCTGTAATTGTTGATATCTTTTTTTCCCCTTTTTTAAATACAGGAGTTATTCGAGCAAATTTCCACAGGACTGGGACAGTACCAGTGATCAGGGATAGTGTATATATTTTCGCCAGTGGTGAGGCTATGTAGGCAGCAGCAAGTCTGAGTAAACAGGGTTCAAGGAGGTCAGACCCAACACTAGTGTTTCCAGATATGGATAAGAGAAGTTTAAGGACCTCTTAAAGTAAAAGGGAGGTGTATACTGAGATGTCTGGAGAGCTGTAGAGGAGCCAAGTGTTCTTTGAGGCTCACTGACCTCTAGGGGAGAGGTCTGTGGTGGGAAAGCAGATGTATACAAAGACAGATCTGAGAATTTCTGGTTTAGAGCATCTGCAATGGTCTTTGGATCATTACAGTGCACCCCATTTAATATCATATCCTTGGGGGTATGGGACTGGGAGGATCCCAAGAAGGTTTTGATATGGGCCCAAAATTTCCTAGAGTCTGATGCTGCGCTCACGAGCAGGTCCTGACAGTATTTACTTTTGGCTAATCTTATTTTCTTTTTACAGAGATTTCTACTGGCCCTATAGGAGTTAAAATCATCCATACGCCTGGTTTGTTTGAAACACTTCCAAAGCTTATCCCTACCACGTAGTTCAGACAGGAGGTCCTTGTGTAGCCACTTGGTTTGCTTGCCTGTTACTCTCCTGGTGATCTTGGGGGCATGCCTTGATTGGATAACAGTGAATTTATTGAGAAAAATGTGTAGAGCCTTATCAACACTGTTTGTGCAGTAGATATCAGACCAATCTACACAAGAAATGTCCTGAAGGAACGCCTTTTCATCAAGCTGTGCAAAATTTGTGAAGGTAACATGACGAGGTGGAGGAGGTGGTGAAGCTCCTGAGGCCCACATGCAGAAAATCGGAGTATGGTCTGTGATAGCATCTGCAAGTATCCCTGTAGAGATCATATGCTCAGGCCGTGTTGTAAGTAACCAGTCTATGAGGGTGCCAGTTTTAGTAGGATTTGGGGCCTTGGTTGGTTCAGTAATCATCTGATGTAGGTTATAGGTGCTGGTAACTGAGACCAAGGAACTATGAGCAGGACACAGCCAATTTAGGTTAATATCCCCAAGAATTATAGCCTCGTTTTGGTTTATATTTGAAAAAGTCTTTTCGAGTAAATCTTGTAATCCTGTAAGGCCACCAGAGGGAGGATTATAGGCAGAGATGATATGGAGCTTCTTTGCTTCTAATGTAACAGTGACATGTAGATGTTCACATAGCTCAACAGAAGCTGGGTCAAGGACAATATTTAGGTGGAGGTGAGATCTGTAATAGATGGCTACACCACCGTCACGCTTGGTTTTTAACCTATCACTTCGTATCAGGGAGTAGTTGGCAATTTTGCAGAGAGTGTCAGGTATACTGGGTTTTAGCCACGTTTCAGAGAGGCAGAGAATGTCAGGGTTGTAATCTTTTACCCATACCTCCAGTTCATCCTTGTGGCATGTTAGACTCCTGATGTTCATGTGGGCAATAAGGAGCTCTTTCTTTGGAAGACCAGATTGGGTTTTAGCAGTAGGGTGAAAGAGAGGGCCAGGATTGACCTCAATGTCACCTGCTAGGAGGAGTAAAAACAGTGCCAAGAGGCAGAGCCTTACCTGGAGAAAGATTTGCATATGAACAAACCTTCTACACCACTTTTTACGGCCGAGGAGCATATAATAGGTACAGCCTTTAGGGTAAAGGATAAAAAGCCAAGCAGGTACCGGCCTAAGTTTAGTTACAATTGAGTTTGAGAAGCTAAAATCCCGGGTATCAGACCCCATACTAAGATGGTCACTGGGAATAAGGAGTGACACTATGTTCATACTGAATAGAGCAAGTATGATAAGGGGTATACCACCCAGGCGGTATTTATCCATAATTCTTTGTGCAAGGTACTCTTTGGGACAAGGGACAGTATTTGCACATGGTTTAGTCTGTGTCATTATGGATAGATTGAGCAAATAGTTGCTTGGAACAAAGAGATCAGGGAAATTTTATTTAGTGCTGAGATGTAATAGGCAGCGGTCAGGGGAAAACCATGACTGATAAGTAGCAATATTAAAGGATACCAAGGGAACAGACAAGAGAAAAATGCCAAGGATTGAGCAGCAATCCCCTTGTAAGGCACGATTTGAAGGAAATTGCAGTAATCCAGGAAGTGAGGGATCAGCAGGGGTTAATAGCCAGTGCAAGCTTTTAGTAAGCCTAGTTGTTTTCTGTAAGTAACAGTTAAAAAATCCCCCTGGTGGCAGTGCAGTATAAGGAGCAAATGGTATTCTAGGGACTTAGTCATATGACAGACCAAGACCTATATAAGTAAATGCCCACCCAGAGTGGGTGAGGGGCGGTGGGGAGCAGGCTCAAAGCGCCGTTGGGAAGTGCTTCCTGTACGCTTTAGCAAGAGACTAGGCCCTCAGGGGAGCGCTCAACAGGATAGCAAGCAAAAACAGCTATTTCAGGTGTAAGTCTGTTCAGAAAGCGAAAAAGTTCAAATCTATTTCATCTGATTTCGGCTCCTCACCCGCAGCAAGCACCTTAGGGGCACTACAGTCTTTTGGAAAGAGCTGAGACTGAAGGCGCACCAATCAGTAGGCAGCGTGAAAGAGGCGCACCAATCAGCAGTCCATCCGAGAGAACCACAGCCAATCGGATAATCGGCGCCTTTTTTGAAGCAATCCCAATGGAGTGCCAGGAGCTGGGAGGAACGTACCTGAAGTTACGGTTACAGCTTTTCCACCCGCCACACAGAGTTGCATCCGGGCTCATGGTTCCCAAGCAGGGATCGGTCAGGCGGCTGTCGCGCTCCTGCCTCACGGGAGGGGGGAACCTCAGGGGATCGAGGGTGTTTTCGGACGGTCCTGGTCGTGCTGCTCCGGGAGCAGGCTCAAGCTCCAAAGCCCCGGTGGGCTTGAGGTTAAGTCTGCTGGAAATAGAACAGGGAGACTGGTTAAGTAGTGTCAGGTAGTGGAAGGGAGTTCAGAGGAGAGAAAAGAAAGGGGCGAAAGACGTTATTATGCGAGAGACAAAGAAAAAAGGGCGAGCAGTACAGAGTCATAATGGAGAAGCAAGGAGTCAATTTTAAGGGGAGGGGGGAAGTAGGAGAAAGAGAGAGAGAGAGAGAAGAACAGGTAAAAAATGGTAGATTAGTACAGTGCAATTTGGGCAGCAGTCGGCAACAGTTTTCCAAGACAGGTCATTCAATAACTAAGAAAGCATATAGACCAACATTCACAAAAAGCTCTGTAAATCACTTTTACTGTATGCTTTAGCAAGAGACTAGGCCCACAGGGGAGCGATCAACAGGATAGCAAGCAACAACAGCTATTTTAGGTGTAAATCTGTTCAGAAAGTGAAAAAGTTCAAATCTATTTCATCTGATTTCGGCTCCTCACCAGCGGCAAGCACCTCAGGGGCACTACAGTCCTTTGGGAAGAGCTGAGACTGAAGGCGCACCAATCAGTAGGCAGCGTGAAAGAGGCGCACCAATCAGTAGTCCATCTGAGAGAACCATAGCCAATCAGATAATCGGTGCCTTTTTTGAAACAATCCCAACGGAGCGCCAGGAGCTGGGTGGAACGTACCTGAAGTTACAGTTATGGCTTTTCTGCCCACCACACAGAGTTGCATCCGGGCGCGTGGTTCCCAAGCAGGGATCGGTCAGGTGGTCGTCACACTCCTGCCCCATGGGAGGGGGGAACCTCAGGGGAGCCAGGGTGTTTTCGGACGGTCCTGGTCGCACCACTCCGGGAGCGGGCTCGAGCTCCAAAGCCCCGGTGGGCTTGAGGTTAAGTCTGAAGTTACGGTTACAACTTTTCTGCCTGCCACACAGAGTTGCAGCCAGGCTCGTGGTTCCCAAGCAGGGATTGGTCAAGCGGTCATCGTGCTCCTGCCCCACGGGAGGGGGGAACCTCAGGGGAGTGAGGGTGTTTTCGGATGGTCCTGGTCGCGCCGCTTCAGGAGCGGGCTCAAGCTCCAAAGCCCTGGTGGGCTTGAGGTTAAGTCTGCTGAAGTTACGGTTTCGGCTTTTCCGCCTGCCACACAGAGTTGCAGCCGGGCTCATGGTTTCCAAGCAGGGATCGGTCAGGTGGTCATCGTGCTCGTGCCCCACCGGAGGGGGGAACCTCAGGGGAGCGAGGGTGTTTTCGGACGGTCCTGGTCGCGCCGCTCCCTGAGTGGGCTTGAGCTCCAAAGCCCCATTGGGCTTGAGATTAAGTTAGGTTCTATATTTCTTTGCATCTGATACCAATTTTCCTGACTTCAACTACTCATGGCAGCCATCTTGAATTATTCTTGGCAGGATGGCTGATTTAAGACTGGTCTTCGTTTCCAAGCAACATAGATTTAAGACCAGTATAGCATAAGATTTCCTTGGTTGTACTTTGTGCAACAGGCTAGTCATGGTGACTTAAGCTAGCTCAGTTTTGGAGACTTATAACTGGACTTAGACTTAAGCACTAGTCCACCTTTGTGCAACCGGTTGTCGTTCCTTTAAATCTAGCAGATCCTTATGATTCTTGGTCTTCTCATTATACTGCAGTGTCACATATCTTTTCCCTGTGTCATCAGTTTTGATGACGAAGTAGTCAGGTGATAGGTCCCAGAGGCCCTCGCTGCTGTGTAAGTCAAAAAGTCTGTTGTGTGCCAACCCACACATGTCTTATGAGGCCTGGAGCAGTCAGGGGAGAAAGTGCTGCTGATGTTCAGAGCTTCTGCAAGTCGGAAGTTGATAGAAATTGGTCATCACTTGCCTTGTCTTTTCTTCCTTTTATGTATTTTTTTCAGGATGGCTACAAAGACATTGTTGCTGGAGGTGAATATGGGATCTGTCACCAGGTTAATGTCTCAGGCTATGGAGGGGGAATCTATGTATCTGTTTAGGCCAACTCATAGCACTGTGTACTGTAGCTAGCTATGGAGTATTGCTGTGAGTCTGTTGTATGGACTTTAGTGTAAAACCCCCTTACTGTGGAGTTTAGAATATGGGGATCTACTTCCGGTGATGCACCGTGCTGAGTAACAGCTACCCATGGAGCTCCAGCCACCCACTTCAATATTGCTGATTGAAGCTGATCCATATTGCAATTTTATCATTGCAATGTTCACAGTAAGGTATACTGCAGGAACAGCCTGTGATATAATACAGGGCTCAGAATGGAGGTGGATGGGAAAAAAGGTTTACCGAAACGCACGCCCCCTGTAACACCCGAGAAGGCCCCTAAGAAACCACAGGCCTTGGGTTCTTCTTTTACTTCTGGCTACAGTTCTCCCTCCATAGACAGTGAACCACTCACTCTGTAGCGGTTTCTAGAAGAATTTAAGCCATTCAGGGATGATTTACACAAGCTGACAGCCGACTTTAGCTTACTTGCTAGTAAGTTAGATGAAGTGGCACAAAAATCATCGGATAATACGGCCAGACTCATCTTGCTTGAGAAACGTCAAGATAAGATTGACCCTGAGCTAACTGCAGTCTGGATACGTCTTGCTAAAATGGAGCTGAAAGTTGAAGACCTCGAGGGGCGAAGCAGGAGAAATAATGTGGTCGTAATTGGTCTTCCTGAAGGGGAAGAAGGGCATAATGCCATGCTGTTCATCCAAAAACTAGTGGAGAAGCTAACCTGTCCCTCTCCCTTTGGTGACAAATATATTGTTGAAAGGGCACATAGAGCCCTGTGCCTGAAACCAGCTCCTGGAGCTCCTCCATGAACTCTAATCTTTTGTTTTCTCAATTTTTTAGAGAAACAACATTTCCTGAGTAAAATCAGTGAACTCCAGGAAGTCACCTGGGAGGGGAAACATCTTAGGAGAGCCCAGGATCTCCTAGCTCCGGTCCATCTCAATAGAATGACTTTTCACCCCCTGGTAGCCAAATTGATAGCTGCGGGTATCAGATTCCGGATGGCATATCCAGCAAAATTAAATGTGCAAATTGCAGGAAATTGGATGGCCTTTGATGATCCCAAAGAAGCATCGACCCAATTGAAGTCTGCTTTCCCCGATCTATTTAAAAGCACCTGATTGTGATTCTGAGCTGATTGCTTGAGATAGTAGCTGTGCAAGAAGTGGGTGAGAGATGCCCTCATTGGAGTAATGTCTGCTTTCAGCACCTGCGAATAGTCCCTATGAAGAATGGGGCTTTGATTTGGCTTGCCTATGCTGCTGGGCTTCAGATCATTTCCTTGTTTCCTTGGGGATCGTCTGATTGACAGGGATTTACTGCCGGTCTCTTGGAACGTACTCTGATGGGAGATGTATGTCTCTGTGGCTTTTTGATGACTGGACTTGCACCATTGAATGTAAGGAGCTGCACTTCCTGCTCTTCGTCGCTTGAGGGTGCCCCGACTTCATGGATGATGGATTCCCAGCTTGCATATGGCTGATGCAGCCGTCTGTGCTTATTCTGGTTTTTGCCTTTTTTCTTGTTCTTTTCCTTTTTTGGCTATACGAGGCTGGACATTCATGGACATAGAACTTATTATCATAGTAAACGTTTGATAATTGTTAACCAGGAGTGTGTTTTTTTTTTCCCCTCTGGAATTCCTTTTCCTGTTTTAAAAAAAAAAAAGAGAAGAAATAATACACTGGGAGCCAATCTTGGTTAAATATTAGGTAATCCCCAGTCCCAGAAGAGATGGGCATTTAGTAGGATATCTGATTCAAAATTTTACTTGTGAATCTTTTTAATTTTGTAAACAAGAAGTAATAATGGAATTGCTCAGTTTTGGATCTTTTACGTATATATTAACCTTTTTTTTCATATTATGGACTGAGAACCATCCTCAGAGATATGCAATAGGTAAGGAACCATTTCTGTATCCTATTAATATAGACTGTTTCATATCCTATGGGCTTATTATGGCTTCTGTCTTGTTAGTTTTTTTTTGCTTTTTTTCTTTCTTTCTTTCATGGTATAGCACTGAAATATAATTGTTAATAGATTGGGGGTTTGCCTTATATTAATGCAGGTTTCATAGTTTTAACTGCCTCAATCTAACTTTTATATTTCGAAACTTTATATGCCTATAGATATTTGAAAATGCTTGTTTTTTATCTTTTCATAGTGACAAAACTTTTAGGGTGGCTGGAGCGTAGGGAATTGTTATGGAGTATGATGCAGAAGTCGAATTGTAGTATTATGGGTGGGAGAGAGGGTTGGGAAAAAGTTTCCAAATGTTTACTGTTTAATGAGTATTGGTTCGGGTTACTTTGGATAGAAGAGGGGGAGGGGGTATTGATCTCACAGAGACAGCTTACTGGAAGAGAAATTTGGCTCCTATTTTATACCCTGCCCAGTTGATGATATGTTATGGCTAGAGCATTGAAAATAATTTTGTGGAATGTACAAGGAGCGAGACATAAAGTTAAGCAATATCAGATTCTTAAACACCTTAACCTTTTAGCAGCTGATATCGTATTTGTGCAAGAATCCCTTTTACTTCTTTCTGAAGCTGTTTAATTACTTAGGCAGCAAATGGGTCAGTATTTTGTGGCAGAGGGTAATACTCAAAGCCGTGGGGTAGTGATCCTCGTCCGGAGGTCTATTCCCTTCTCCTCTAGCCAAATTATAACAGACCTGGAAGGACGATATATTTTAGTAAAGGGAGTACTTTACACCAGATAGGTAATTTTAGGCAGTGTCTATGGTCCGAATACTGACACACCTAGCTTTTTTATGCATTTCCTCACAGTTCTTATGCCATTTTTATCAATCCCATTTATTACAGGTGGTGACCTTCATCTAGTATTCGACCCCTATATAGATCATTCAGGCAGATTGCGTAAAGAACTGTCTCCCACACAAAGGGCACTCCGAGACTTGTTGGATGGTGCCGGACTGACAGGTAGTTGGCGCATCCTTCACCCCTCGGATAGAAAATTTACTTATACCTCCCCGGTTCATCATTCATCCTCCTGCATTGATAACTTACTGGCTTTCACAGTCCCTAATTCCTGAAGTGTTGGATTCAGCCATACTGTCAGGTCCACTTTCTGACCATTCCCCAGTATCTTGCTTGACCTCCTTTACCCCGGTACCCATAGTAAAAGGATGATGGAAGGTCAATAATCAGATGTTTAAGAATTCAGATTATGTAGAATACATATCTAATCATATTTCTGTCTTTATTGATATTAATATTAATTCTACAGGAAAACCAGAAATTGAATGGTGCTCCCTTAAAGCCTATCTTAGAGGTTTGTTGATTGGATTGTCTGCCAAGAGAAAAATAACCCAGGATGAGCAGCTTAAATCTTTACTACACCAAATTTGAGTTATAGAACATAATTTATCCCCTCAAACACCGGACCAGATCAGGGTGAATTTGGTGAAATTAAAAGATTCCTATTTGAATTTATTAAGGGAGAAAGTCGAATTTACCATCTTGAAAACCAAGGCCTTTCATCTAGACCAAGGAGAAAAAGTGTGTCGACTTCTGACTCTGAAACAGGTTGAATCTCATAAATTAGTGGTGGCAGTATATTCCCAAAATGAAGATATCTTGAAGACCTCACCGTCTGAAATAGCTTCAGAATTTCAGAGTTATTATGCGAAATTATATAGCCTCATGGATAACCCCTTGCGCTTATTACAGTTAGAGGCCTACTTGGCAGGTTCCTTGCTTCCCACGCTTTCTGAATCACAGAAAGCTTTTCTGATAACCCCTATTACTATTGGAGAGATAATTAGGGTTATTAAAGATCTACCCTTGGACAAAACACCCGATCCAGATGGATTTTCCTTGCACTTTTATAAATGCTTTGCCCAACAATTAGCACCTCTCCTTCTCTATTTATTCCAGTGTATCCTTTCTGGACAGAGCTCAGATAGTTCTCTATTTGAAACCTTAATAACTCAGCTACTCAAGGAGGGTAAGCCCCCTGATAGAGTTCAGAGTTACAGACCAATTCCTCTTCTGAAACAAAACCTCAAAATTTTAACAAAACTTCTCGCAGACCGGTTGAGTTCTATTATGTCAGATTATTATAGGACTGGAGCAAGTGGGTTTCATGAGAGGCAGATCATCAGCTGACCATCTTAGAACCCTTTTGCATGTCTTCTCGGCTTCCCGGGACTCTGATTTCCCTGCTGTACTGATTTGCCTGGATGCCGAGAAGGCATTCAATAGGGTGGATTGGAACTTTTTGTTTCAAGCACTGATGGCATTCGGATTTCCCCCTCTGTTCATAAAATGGATTAGGACTTTGTATAAATCCAAAGTATCACAAGTTATATGTAATGCGTTAATGTCTGATTCTTTCACATTACATGCTGGAACTAGACAAGGATGCCCCTTATCCCACCTGTTGTTTAATATTTATTTAGAACCCCTAATCCAAAAGATTACAGCTGATCCGACTGTTCAGAGTGTAAGTATCCAGCAACAAATTGTTAAAGTTTCAGCTTATGTGGATGATTTGCTGCTCCTTTTATCTCATCCTAATACATCGATACCAGCCCTCCTTAATATTTTAGAGGAATTTAGTCTTATGTCCAATTATAAATTAAATAGTGACAAGACGGAGGTTTTTCCCCTGAATCATAAAGCAATGAAATCAGTGGCCTCAAGGGCAGGGTTCTCCTGGCAGACCAATTCCTTGAGATAGCTGGGAATTTACCTCTCCAGAGACCCAAACAAATTTATAAAATGGAATCTAGATACATTAATACATACTATTAGACAGGACTTAAAGAGGTGGGCACTACTTCCCCTTTCTCTTTGGGGAAAAATTAATATAATTAAAATGAATGTTTTCCCGTTATTATTTTATCCAATAATCCTTTCAAATGTTTGGTTACCTTTGGCATGGTTCAAAAAAACACATCAGTTATTTTCTGATTTTATATGGGCCGGCAAGAAACCCTGAATAGCTTATGATAAATTTTCGGTGCCGAAACTGAAAGGTGGATTACATTTACCACATCTTGAAGTTTTCTACTGGGTTGCTATGCCAACAAATATCTAAGATGGCTAATGCCAGACCAGTCTTCTTTACCATATCCCTTTACACCCATATGGTTAAAAATTGAATGTGCCTTAATACAAAAACATTGACTATCTCCTGCTGCACTTCTGCATGTTAATTTAAAATCTGTACCTCATAGCATAAAAAGTAACACCATTGCTCTCTCCATTAGAATTCATGCCCAACTTTGTTCTTTTTTGAAGTATAAACATGTTGCTGATCTATCTCAGCCTTGGTGGGGGAATCCTAATCTCACTATCGATGGTAAGCCTCTCCAAAGGAAACTGATCACTCATTTAGGGGACCTTCCCCTTAATTTTTTCCAAAATCTGATGGCTCATGGTTAACCTCATCAGAACTCCTAATTAAGGCCCAAATCCTGAATTCTGCTGTTTTTAAAATATTCCAACCACGACATTTACTAATAACATTTTTTGGAACAACCCCTCCCTTAATTCCTAACTCTTCCAGTTTACCAGATTTGGTTCCTTTTGCGGGCCTTTCCCATGCTGTATCCAAAATGTATGGTTTAATACACAGCTGGAAATGGCCTGACAGTTTTGGTCCAGCTCACTTTTGGAATATACATTTCCCCAATCAAGATCTTCTCTGGCCGGTCTTGTGGCAGAATTGTCATAAATTTGTTATACAGGACAGACTTCGCCTAACACAATTTAAGCTTCTGCATAAATCTTTACTACTCACCTCAGAAGATTGCTAAACTGGGGCTTCTCCCCTCACCCACATGCCCTCGATGCCTGCAAGGAAAGGGTAACCTATTTCATATTTTCTGGACATGCCCCAAAATAGCATCCCTATGGAGTGCCATTAAACAGAAAATGGACCCTCTTTTGGATTTATTTTTATTCAATGCCGAAACGTGTATATTGGGGGATCTTTCCACTGTGACGGTTACTAACAGAAAGTATCATATTACCCTCATGGCCATGTCAGCTAAAAAACTGGCATTGAAGCACTGGAAGGATGCAAAAGATATTTCTTGTAGTGAATGGTTGCAGGAATTGTTGGCCAACCTTAGAGTGGAAAAGACAATTGCTAGTCTACATAATCAATCCCAGAAATTTAATAAGGTATGGGGCCCGTTCGTTGCTTTGTACTCTCTTCAGAAAATCGAATTATCTTTTTTTTGTTGATAGATAGCTTTATATTAGATTGCTGAACTCTGTGTGATTGGGAGGTTTTGGGAAGGGGGGTGGAGGGAAGGGAGAGATTATCTAATTCCTATACACATGTACTGTGTTATTTATTTACATGTTACAGTAGATCTTCTCTAGTTATGGGTGTAAAACTGAATAAAACTTTAAATTGAGAATATGGGGATCTACTGTTTTAAAATCCATTGATTTCTTTTTCTTTCTGCATCAATTCATGAAGACTGAGACTGCCCAGGGTGTTCTTTTGTGTGTGTGTTTTTTTTCCTTCTTTGCTTTCCTCTATTTCATCTGGCTCAGGTGAGTGTGATATGGCAGATACTCACTGCATCCCATTTATGTTTGTTTTACTGAGGAATTTGTGGACTTTCTGTCTCTCTTGACTGTGTGTCTTCTTCTGACAACATGGCTTTTATATGTGGATAGCTGAAGATATCGAAATTAACAGCAAAGCAGTAAGACATTTTCTCAGCAGATTTAAAATTTTCTGGTACTGTGGAATCAAGATGGTGGTTTTGGAGGTGTGAAGACACAGTGTCACATGGATACCATTGGCAAGCCGGTTGCCATTTTTGGACACTTGTTTTTTTTCCTGTGATATAAAACTAAAAAGAAGATATATGTGCCAAGGAGTCTTAAACAGTCAAAATGCTTTACTTAGATACATAGATACATAGACACTGTCGACAGATAAGGGCCTACAGTCCACCCAGTCTGCCCATTTCAGCTTGTAAGTTCACTTTATGTTTTCCTAGAAGTCTCTTGCCCCTTAACCCTGACCCCCAGAATTTTCTTCAGTCTATTCCATGCATTCTTAAATCCCATGATTGTTTCAGCCCCCTCAACCTCTTCTGGCAGGGTGTTCCACTTGTCCACCACCCATTCTGTGAAGAAATTCTTCTTCACGTTTCCTCTGAATCACCCTCCGTCCAACTTCATCCCATGCCCTCTAGTCCTGTAACATCTTTTTTGCTGAAAATTAGTGTATTCCTGCACCCTGTACCTCCCTGTCAGATATTTGTATATCTCTAACATATCCCATCTCTCCCTGCTCTCTCCTCCAGGAAGTACATATTCAAGTCCTTCAATCTGTGCTCATAGGACATGTGATGCAATCCATGTACCATCTTGGTTGCCCTCCTCTGAACCTTCTCTACCCTGTCTATGTCCTTACATATGTAAGGTCTCCAGAACTGTACACTGTACTCCAGGTGGGGCCTCACTAGTCCTGTATAGTGGAATCATGACCTCTCTTTTCCTGCTGGTGATGCTCCTGCCTATGTATCCCAGCATCCTATTTGCTTTACCTGATGCCTTGTCACACTGTTTCCCTACCTTGAGGTCATCCTAGATGATAACCCCAAGATCCTTTTCCCACCTTGGTGCATGCTATATCCTCACCCCCCCCAACTGATATGTTGTTCCAGGATTTTTGGCCCCATATGCATTATCTTGCAGTTCTTTGCATTGAATTTCAACTGTCAAACCCCTGACCATTCTTTAAGTTTCTGCAGGCCCCTCTTCATTCTGTCTACACCATCTAGCATGTCTACTCTGTTACAGAGCTTTGTGTCATCAGCGAACAGGGAAATTCTGTCTTCTAGGTCCTGTGCAATGTCACTTATGAAGACATTGAAAAGGACAGGTCCCAGCACTGATCCCTGTGGTACTCCACTGTTCACTCTTCCCTCTGTGGAGTGACAACCATTTGCCACAACCCTCTGTGTCCTGCCACCCAGCCAGTTACCTACCCACCACACTACTGTCCTGTCCACTTCCATATTCCCCAGTTGGTTTAATAGCCTTCTATGTGACACAGTGTCAAAGGCCTTGCTAAAGGACAGATGGGCCACATCCACTGCCCTCCCCTGATCCACCTCCCTTGTCACCCAGTCAAAAAATTCAATGAGGTTGGTCTGACATGACCTCCCCCTGGTGAAACCATGCTGTCTTGGGTCCTGTAGTCCACTGGCAACCAGATGTTCCACCAATCTCTCCTTCAGTAGTGCTCCCATGATCTTCCCCACTACTAAGGTGAGGCTGACTGGTCTGTAGTTCCCCACTTCCTCTTTGTTCCCACTTTTATATAAGAGGACTATATTTGCTGTCCTCCAGTCTTTGGGCATCTCCCCTGTTTCCAGTGATCAGCTAAACATGATTGCCAGAGGTTTAGCCACTACCTCTCTTAGTTCTTTTAGGACCCTGGGGTGCACCCCATCTGGCCTCATTGCTTTATCAACTCTTATTCCTTCCAGTTCCTTCAGTATTCTTTCTCGTTTCAAGGGACTTGTGTCCATTTCTGGGCAATTCCAACCCCTTGTACTCCCTTCAGTCCCATTACCCTCCTCTTCCTCTGTAAAGACTGAGCAGAAATATATGTTCAGTATGTCAGCTTTACTGCTGTCACCCTCCATGCGGCCCCCATTGTCCCCCTTCAGTCTCACTATCCCTCCCTTTGCCTTTCTTTTTTCTCTTATGTACCTGTAAAAGGTTTTAGCCCCTCTACCCACTGATTTTGCAATGTGCTCTTCTGTTTGAGGTTTGGCTTCCCTTACTGACCTTCCTGACTCCCTTTGCTTCTCCTGGTACTTCTCCCTATCCCCATCTGCCTGCGTCCTTTTGTATTCCTGAATGTAACCTTTCTGGCTTTCACTTTCTCTGCTACCTCCTTGGAAAACCATAATGGCCTCCTCTTCCTTTTCCCCTTGCTAATCTGCTTGTTGCATAATTCTGTTGCTCTTGTAATCCCCATTTTAAATATTGCCCACTGTTTCTCAACCCCTGATTCCTGCCTCATTCCCATTCTCACTAATGCTTTTTTCAAGCATCCCCCTATTTTTCCAAAGTATGCCCCCCTTAAATCCAGGATACGTGTTTTTGTGCGGTTTGGTTCTGCTCCTTCTGTGATTTCAAACCACAGTGACTTGTGGTCACTGTTCCCCAGGTGCTGCCCCACTGTTACCCCCATCACACTGACCCCATTTGTGAGCACAAGGTCCAGTATTGCCTTCTGCCGAGTTGGTTCCATGACCAGTTGCTTGAGGAAGGCACCTTGAAGGGAGTCTAGGATAAATCTGCTCCGGGTTGATGCTGCTGCTGGGAGGCTCCAGTCCACGTCTGGAATATTGAGGTCTCCAACTAGCACCACGTCACCCTTGTCTGCTATCCTTTGGATGGCTAGCATTACTTCCCTATCAGTTTCTTCGGCCTGGGTTGGTGGTCTGTAGACCACCCCTTGATGATGACTGGCCCAATTTTCCTTTCCAGATTAACCCACAGTATCTCTCCCCAATTTTTGTTCCTCCTATATCTCTGTGGCATTTATGCCATCTTTCACACAAAGTGCCACTCCTCCTCCCTTCCTACCTGCCCTGTCTCTTCTGAATATGTTGTCGCCAGGTATGGCCATCTCCCAGTCATGGTTATCATTACACCAAGTCTCTGTGACGGCCACAATGTCCAGGTCCAACTGCACCATGACAGCCTCCAGAACCTCCATCTTGTTGCTAAGGCTCCTGGCATTGGTACACATGGTTTTTCATGACTTGAACTCCTTAGACTGTTTAGCTGTTCTACTCCAGCCCCCTCCCTGGTTGTCCTTTATCTCTGGTTCTCCCTGCTGTCTGCCCTTCTGTTGAATTTTGCCCCCTTTCTGCCTATCCACCTCGTTGGTGCTTATTTCCATTGTTTGCACACTGCTTTGTAGAGATACCCACTCCTCCTTTTCACTGGTTCCACTGCTAGCTGTGGGGGTGGGCAATTAGGTACCCTCCTTGCTGGTCTGCCACCCCCTTTGGCTAGTTTAGATGTTTGACCATGTAGCAAACTGAGGAAAAGATAGCCAAGAAGGGGGATAAAACCTTTTATAGGTACATTAGGGAGCATAGAAGGGTTAAGGAAGGGATAGTGAAGATTAATAAAGGAGAGGGGAGTTGGGCAGAGGGAGACAGTGAAAAGGCAGAGGTACTGAATGAATACTTTTCTCAGTATTCACAAAAGAAGAAGAGGAGGAGTTACCTAAACCAAACAGTAGAAGCACTCTGGGTAGGGGGGTTGATGTCAGTCCATTTGCAGAAGAAAGAGTCCTGAAAGAATTCCTAAAACTCAAGGTGGACAAAGCAATGGGGCCTGATGGGATTCACCTAGAATCCTAAAAGAGCTAAGGAGGACCTAGTGACACCACTAACCACACTTTTAACAAATCATGGGAAGATGGGGTGGTACCTGAGGACTGGAGGAGGGCAGATGTGATTCCCCTTCACAAAAGTGGGAGCAAGGCAGAAGCAGGAAACTACAGACCTGTTAGTTTGACCTCAGTGGTGGGGAAAATGATGGAATCACTTCTGAAAGAAAGAATTGTTCAGTACCTAGAGGCCAGTGGGGCACAGGACCCAAAGCAGCATGGATTCACAGCAGGAAGGTCATGTCAGATGAATCTAATTGATTTCTTTGACTGGGTGACCAAAGTAATAGACCAGGGAGGGGCTGTGGTTATGGCCTACCTAGACTTTAGCAAGGCATTTGACACAGTCCCGCACAAAAGATTAATAATCAAGTTAGCCAGCCTGGGAGTGGGTCCCAGGGTGGTAGCCTGGGTAACAAACTGGCTGCACAACAGGACATAGAAGGTAATAGTGAATGGAACACATTCTGAAGAAAGGGTTACTAGTGGAGTACCTCAGGGCTCAGTACTGGGTCCAGTCCTCTTAACGCCTTTATAGGTGACATTGCAGAGGGTCTGAAGGAAAGGTATGCCTCTTTGCAGATGACACAAAGATCTGTAACAGAATTGATACACAAGGGGGGGTAGAAAGGATGAGAAGGGACTTGGCAAGGTTGTAGAATGGTCAGACATATGGCAACTTAGATTCAATGCAAAGAAGTGCAAAGTAATGCACCTGGGAAATAAAAATCCAGGAGAAGAGTACACAATAGCAGGGAGGTACTAACGAAACAATAATGGAAAGGGATCTGGGTGTAGTCATATCAGATGACCTAAAGGTGGGTAAGCAATGTGAGAAGTCAGTAAGGAGAGCCAGGGGGATACTGGGATGCATAGGGAGGGGCATCACAAGTAGAAAAAGGGAAGTGGTTATCCCTCTCTACAGACAGTTGGTGAGACCCCATCTGGAGTACTGTGTGCAGTTTTGGAGACCTCAGCTACGCAAGGACATAGACAGGATGGAAGCAGTCCAGAGGAGGCAACTAAAATGGTGCAGGGTCTACATCAGAAACCATATGAAGAGAGACTGAGAGAACTTAATATGTATACCCTTGATGAAAGGAGGGACAAGGGGGACATGATAGAAACTTTTAATACCTCAAGGGAATCAACAAAGTCCAGGAGGGTAGCATCTTTCAGAAAAAGAGAAGTGTAAGAACAAGGGGACACAATTTAAAGTTAGAGGGGGGACGGCTCAGGGGTAATGTGAGGAAATTCTTTTTCACGGAGAAAGTGGTGGAAGGCATGGAACCACCTTCCTGGAGAGGTTGTGGGGTCTAAAACAGTGGGGGAATTCAAACATGCATGGGACAGACATAAGGCAATTATAGTGGGGGGTTGCAGGAAGTAGGCTGTTGGTTAACTAGAATCTGCAGCTTATCCAATAGGAAGGGAAATGGGCAGACTGGGTGGGCCAAGTGGTCCTTATCTGCCGTCAAACTCTATGTTTCTTTGTTTCTATTTAAACTTATCATTGAGTGCTTGGATTCCCCTCCTGGATGGATGCAGGCCATCAGGCTTGAACAAGCATCCATCCCTCCAGGTGGGTCACCAGTCACCAATGAATCCAAACTCCTCCTCACAGCACCTGTTCTTCAACCATGAGTTAAAGTAACTGGTGCATGTGCCCTATGTTCTCCCATGCCTCTCACAGGTAGTACTTCAGAGAAGGTGAGAGAAGTAGCTACTTGCTTGAGACCCCTTCCCAATTTCTTAAACTCTTCCTGAGCTTCCTTAGACTCCACATTTGCCAGGTCATTAGTACGTAGGTGGATAATGACATGTAGCTCACCTTCCCGTCTTGCCTTCCAGGTGATCCTCAGGATCTTCCTTCTATCCCTCCATGCCGTGGCACCTGGTAGGCATCTCACCTCCCTGTCCTTCCCCTCCTGTGTTCCTAGCTGTATCCCTCTCATGATAGAGTCCCCCACCAGGATTCGCTTCCTCCTCCTCCTCCTCTGGGGTCCACTGTTCCCACCACTGAGATCACCTCCTTGGTTGGCCTCCGTCTCCTTCCCTTCCACTTCTCTGGGTACCTCAGTTTGGTTGTCCCCATTTGCCAGTGTGACATATGAGTTCTGGAGTGGAATAGGATCTGGGATGTGCCACTGCCTAACTGCCCTAACCCTCCCCGAGCCACCATCATCCAAGTGCTCCTCGTTTTTGGCATCCTTTGAGGCAGTGGCATTGGACTGGATGGTCTCTGGATGGTGGTGAAGGTTCTCCTGACCCAGTTTACTTCTACTCTGAGTATGGCTACCTCATCCCGCAGTCCAGAGAGATGCCTGCAGATAGGACAGCACCTCAGCATCCAGAAGATCTGCAGGAATATGTCTGCCCCACAACCACTGCATTGCATCATTCCCCACATTATACTGCACTTATACTGCTATTACAGTACTTGTGTGTTACTGAAGCTCTCCTAGTTCCCTTTTTGTTAATTTACTGCTCTAAAAATCCTGCCTCCAATCCTCAGATACTTTTCTTTAAGGAAGAAAACAAAAAAACAAAACAAATAAAATGAGTCAAAACACTTGTTGTGCCAAGGATGGGCTTCCTCCTCCTTGTGCCCCTCCTACTCCACAACCCCTACTATTCCTTGTGCTTAGCTCCTGTCAATCCAATTTAACAGGGCATATAATTAAGAGTGTATTTTACTGTCTTTAGTCATTTTATAAACAGAGTTAATCTTGTTCTAATTTTGAGAAATGTATATTTTGAAATAAAATGTGTATTTATAGTTATTTTATGTTTTTTGTATAAAGGATAACAAGAGTTCTTAAGAAGCTTTCAGTAGTAAACCATTGACATGAGCTCGAGACTCAATGCTAAGTTCTATATTATAAAAATAATAACAAGATCATAGTGGTGCTCTCCTAATTTACCCAACATGATATTTGAAAGCTTACAGCATATCCCAGAGTGATTCTTCTGGTCTCCATTCCCCTAGTGTGTCCCAGATGAACTCAGTGACACTGTTTGCCCCCTCAATGTCCTCCTTGTCCTCCATAGTGACTCTCTCCCTTACAAAGAGAGAGACACCTCACCTCAATCATTGTCTCCACCTCACAGTCTGAATAAGTGCCACTAACTCATAGCTTTCTAAGTTCATTAGATTCTTGAGCCTACTCATGTTCAGGGTGCACTCCTCATACTTGCTTGCACAAAAATGAGAACAGTTCTTCTGTGCTTCCTCCCTCTCCAGGGGCATCCTCTTTGTGTTTTCCTGTACTTTGCATTTACATCCTGCCTTTAGAGCTCCCCTACATCAGACCCCCCTTTTTCTAATCCTCTAGTGTAAATCTATAGTGAGTGATGGTCTATTCTCCTGGCTAGAACCTCCACTCCATTATGGGAGCAGGTTTAGCCCATGCCAGACATAAATGACATTCCTTGACCTAGAAGACCCTACAGTTAGCAAGAAAAAATGCAGTCATCCCTCCTGCACCAGACCCATATCTAAGCATTTTCCTGCCTAATGGCCCACTGCTCCTCCTCACTAATACCCCCACCCCCGACTGGGAGAATCATGGAATAGATCACACAGGATACCTTTTACTTCTAGAACATATTTTGTCCCAGGAATTCTTTCCTTCCTTACATCCCCCAGGACTTCTGTTTCCTATCTTATTTGGATGATGATGGTCTGCTTCTCTCCCAGCTGCATTTCTTGGCCCTGGAGAGCACTTTTCATGCTACATTCTATGCGGACAAACCACATTGTTGAAGTTTCATCCAGCAATGCTCACTACACCTCAAATGGTTCTCAAACTAAGGAGTTCAAAATGAATATTAACATCCTGCCTTTACTCAAACCTTTTCCTTTCTTCTGCCTTGCATTCTGTGTATCCTGGAGCATGGACTGGCTCCACCAGCACCAGTCAAATGTTGATCCCTCTCAATCTGTCCAGCCAGATGCTGATACATACAGTTGGTGTCCAATGGTGATGGTGCTGCCTTATGACCATGTCAACTACTTCCCTTCATCATTCAGATCCATACCCCTTTCCTGCCACTGTTGATCACATTCCTTGTCACCCTTCTCCCAACCCTACCTGTCCCTGCTAAGTGCTGCCCCTGCTCTAGTGCCATTGTTCCTAGTCTTCTCTCCATCATTCACCTCAGCTTAGTGCCCCCCCCCCCATCTGCAACCTTTAGGTACTTTCAACTGCCAATCAAGCATGGTAATGTACTTCATGATAGAAAGGAAGGAAGGAAGGAAACTTTATTTATAAAGCACTCTTCTCCGGAGGCTCAGAGTGCTTAACAATAAAATAAACAATTTAAAATAGCAAATAACAATGGAGCAAGGCTAAAAGCATAACAATAATATTATTACAATAAGCAAAAGAAAAAGTTAGTCAGACCAAGTACTAGTGGGTGACACAGACATAAAATTAAGTAGAAAGATGAGAAAAAAAAATAGTTAGTTAAAAGTTCAGCTAATGGCTAAATGCCTGGTGAATTAGCAATGCTTTAAAACCCCTTTTAAAGGCCTCTACTGGGGGGGGGGTCTCCCGAAGATGATGGGGGAAAAGAGTTCCACAGGGCTGGCGCAGCAACTGAAAATGCATTGTCACCAGGTTGCCGCAACCTGGCCCTGGGAACCTCATGGAAGCCACCCTCAGAGGATTACCATCGGGCAGTGGCCACAGATGTATTCCTCCTTGCCTGCAATAGGCAGTTTGATGTACATTCACAGCCCAGATACAACTCCTCCAATGTCCTCATCACTAGACTCCTCCTACTACCCCCCTCAGAATTCCCCCAGAAGATTTTGGCCCTCTCTACTTCTGTCCCCATGACGCAATCAGTTGCCATTCCAGACTCACAACTTGCCCCTTCAAAGCAATGATCAGCTTGCAGCATCTGCAGATGTACCTCACTACATTCATCTGTAAACAATGCTGGTAGAGTGACAGCTGTGCTTCCAGCCTCCTGGTAACCGACCCCAACTCAATGCATTTACTGTATCTTATCTGCCTGTGGTTCATCTAAAAGATTGTCAGAGGCCTCCCGAATTACTTTTTCCTCCTGAACTAAGATCTCCACTGGTTTATCTTGCTTGTCTACCTGGTCCCTCTTGAATTCTGAGCTCTGTATTATTGCTTACTGCAGATAATTTATTTTCTCACTATTTTTATTCTTGTGTGCCTTGTACAGTTTTATCATTGCTACTTTTCTGCACAATTTTCTTTTGCATATATATATATATATATATGTTCTGTATGTTTGTCTTGTGTGCCTTCTGTACCTTGTTGTTTCCGTTATTCTTTTGACCCCTTCACCAAGGACGCATCTAGAAATGAGTGTCTCTTAGCTCAGTATGCTAGTCTGATAAAAATATTCAATAAACAAATATATTGTTAAGAAATGAGTGTTCATCTTTTGTTTTATAGCTAATGTATTTTTCTGGTTCTCTATTTGTTTCAGCAGTAATACCAGCTCCCTGGTAGCTACTGCAAATTGACTCTTTTCTTGTTTGTATTTTTAAATTTTTAAACATACATTTACATGTTATTTGTGATTTGCTATAATTTAGTAGTACTTTAAATTTGAGATTTACTTCATTTCTTTTGAAAATATTTAGAAATAGCACTACTATAATAGGGCAGTATGACTTTTTAAATTTCCCCTTGGCATCTTTTTACAAAGGATTCTACAGTTGTCCTTACATTTGTTCATCTTTTATAAAAAATTAATAGGACGAACATGTAATTTACTGCAGAAGAAAATAGTACATGCTCTTCCACCCATGGTTGAGTTTAATGCAGCCATATACACATCTGATCATCATCAATATACCACCACACTAGCTAATAAAAGCTTGTATTCAGAATTCAAAGCATCTAGTATGACTTTGCTTTCTACGGGCTCTTGTCCAACATCACCCCAAGCAGGGATTTTTATTTCACTGTAGTTGTATAGTGACTGAGTTTAAGTACTGCAGCTTTTTGCTATCATGACCTTTGCAGCCATCAAGTTGCAATGATTTTATGTCACTTTGGTCTTTGCTTAGTTTCAAAACTTCATTCCAGAGCAAAAGCCCATAAATTGTATTAAAGCCAAGGCCATGTGTTCCTATTAATATCAAAATAAAAATAGCAGATTGTGCAGAAAAGAAAGTGATGTATTGATTTTCAGGCTGCTTGATTGACAATACCACCAGAGAAATTTCTTGAGGTTTCCTGGTTATGAGTGGTATAATTTATTTACTTATTTTTAAAAAATGTGCAGTTCACAACACATTTAAAATAATGAATTCATGTTGTTTGCACTAACCCTAGAGCATAGTTAACCCTCCTCAGTATTGTTCACATTCATTTTGCATTCTATAGTACCTTTCCATTTTTCTTAACTATGGCAACACTTAGAAAGCTGTATACAGATTGTGTAATTTAAAACACACTAACACATTGTTGTTTTATATGTTTGACTAAGTTAAGGCATCATGATGCATGATGTTTCATATCAACACAATTACATGTGGCTAGTGTCTGATCTATGATGGACAGAAATATTCTGTTTTTATAGGCAGAGTCTCATCCAGTATTGGCAGATGATGTCCTCTGAGTGGTTTCTGGTCTGCGTCCCACCTTGTATATTCTGGACCCTGAGCCTGCATGGCTTCTTTCAGAATGCTGGGCTTTGCTTGAGCCAACTGTTGTGGAGATCATTTGGTGTTCCCATTGAGAAGGAATTTTTCCTTCTGCCTTGACAAGGGTAGGATAGAAGCCACTTCTCAAGAAATCCACTATGGACACTGATGATCTCAATAACTGCAGGTCTGTCTCAGACCTACCTTTTTGGGTAATTTTATTGAGAAGTTGGTGATGGTGCACCTGGAAGAACACCTGGAAAAATATGACTTCTATGAACCTTTCCAGTCCAGTTTCTGGCATCACCATAGTATGGATACTGTGCTAGTCAAGGAGCACTATGATCTCCTAGACTTCTAGGGAGGGATAGTGGGCATCATTCCATCCTTGTCCTGCTTGATCTTTCTTTGGCCTTTGACACAATGACTATTGGGGTGCTATTGCCCCATTTGATGCGCTATGTAGAACTCATAGGAATGTTGTTGCAGTGGTTCAAGTCCTACATGTCTGGCAGGGTGCAGCAGGTAGCACTTTGTGCTTTTACATTGAGCATTGCTGCACTTTGTTGTGGTGTGCCTCAGGGATTGATCTTAGCTTCCATGCTAATCATCGTGTACATGTTGCCACTGGGAGCAATCATTAGACACTACAGTTTGGGTTTTCATTGTTATGCTGATGATTCCCAGCTGTAAGTGTATTGTACCCCTGATGATGGGGTGGTTCTTTTGGAATTGAGCAAGTGCCTTAGGGAAATCCAGGACTGGATGGTGGCCAGCTGGATTATATTAATCCCACTGCAGATGGATGTGCTCTTGGTGGAGACCAGTTGGTTGCATTCATCAGCAATGAGTAGTAGAACCTTCCTGTCTTTGTTGGATGGCATGACACTTGGAACTGCAGACAGAGTGTGGAATCTGGGGGTCACTGTGGACTCCATATTAACCCTATAATATCAGGTGCCAGCTGTTGTCTGTAGAGGCTTTTATCATCTGCAAAACATCTCCCAGATCAATCCCTATCTTGAACCAACTGACCTAGCAACATTGGTGCACACCATAGACACTTCAAGATTAGATTACTGTAATGCTTATTGCCTTGGGTTATCTGCAAGGCTGCTGCATTATTTGCAGCTAGTCTAGAATGTGTCAGCCATGACCTCTCGGTTTGGGCACATCATGCTAGTTCTCCGTGTTCTTCACTGGCTGTCAGTGCTGTGGCACATCAACTTCATGGTGTGCTTGTTAGCATACAAGGTTCTGCATGGACTGAGTCTTGACCACCTAAAAGACCCCCTGGTACCTTATGCTCCTGGCCGACCCCTCTGGTCAGTGGAGGCAGACCTCTTATCTGTTCAAAGATCCCATTTGAAATCCTTGGGTGATAGGGTGTTCAGAGCAGCTGCCCTGGATTTGTAGATTGCCCTTCCCCTGGAGATGAGAGGTGCACCTTCATTGGCTTTTTTAAAAAAGCTGCTGAAAACTCATATTTTTACTCTAAGCTTTGGATCTGATTGTGTGATGTAGTTTTTCTGAGACTTCTATTCAGTGCTATTTGCTGATTTTAAATCAAGTTTATTTCTTTTTGTTGCACACATTGTGAGGCACCCAGAGCCCCAGAAATTTAGTGCCATATAAATAACATTACCTTGCCTTGCCACATTTATTTTTTTTACTCCAGGTAGTATTGTATATTGTAAAACAAGAATTTACCAAATTAAGTGAATAATGCTGAACTATGAGTGACAAATAATTATACTTCAGTATGTTTTAATTTATATATAAATGGAAAATTGCTTTCACTTTTGTTGCTTTAATGTAAACAATTATGCAATAATTGTCCTTCCTGACACGGTTAATCAGATATCTTTTTTTAGCAGTTTAGCAAACACTGCTTCACTTGTGCAATACTTATGTGACATTCTTATTTGTAAAACTACCATAAGTCTGTTTTCTCCTGAAATTCACCAGTAGACCATGACAATGGTGACCACAATTGAGAGCTTTCAAAATTAGCAACTCAATTGCGGTGCCTGTCCACAGGGCTATGGGGCAGGGAGATGACCAGATGGGGCGATGCACAAATATAGCGACAGGATGTCACTATAAACACACATGCATGGGGGGGGAGTAAGCACACCTAGTGAAGGGAGGGAGGGTTCATGAGGCATAGTGCTGTGGTGGGCTGCCGAGCTGGTCCCATGGTATAGGGGGTGGGTGGCAGGATATGGTTGCAATGGTGCCAGGTTTGGGTCCAGGCATGTGTTCATTTTGCTTTGCCCGGTCATGAATTTTTTTTAGTGGATTTTGTACCCCCCAACATGCACCCCCCTGGAGTTGAGAATCCATTAATAGGGGTGGGCATGAGGGGCGCAGCCCCCCCCATAAGCAAAAAAATCCAAGTCCCTGGTACCCTTTTGCTGTGCGCCAGGTGCGTACATCAACAAAATTGATTTCCGGTGAGGTATACTCACCATAACAGTGATCACCTTTCCACGATCACTGTTATCACATGGAACCAATTCACCTGTTATGGCCTATTCTCTCTCTCTCTACCTCCATATATGCTGATAAACTTATTTCCTCCCACAATGTATCAATGGTCAACTGTTTTGTATTTGGTCATTCAAAGAAATAGTATCTTTTTTGTCCTGTTGATGTTCTTCGAGACTGTGTATCTATTATGTTTGCTTATTGTACATTGCTGCTGTGTAATCCTTATCTATATAACTTATTGTATATTACTGTTGTATAATATTTATCATTACTGTATTTTGTTTTCCTACCACTTTGTCATGTTTTAATTATAAACTGCATACTTTTCCTTGTTCAACATTTATGACTGTATTTGCCCTATATCCTCCAGGGTTGTGCCTGAAAATAGGCATTTTCTATGTCTAGCACACCTACATCAAAAATAAATAAATAAATAAAGCTGACATCCATGAGCTTGCTTTCTTCAGAGATAAAATGAGTTAATGTATGTGGTTGTGAGCGTTGTGAAGGAACTGTACCTTTCTCAATTGCTAGGAGTGTGGTTTAAGGAAAATGGAGGTACTGAAATGAAAATCTCAACTGTGACTTTTTTTAAAAGAGCTCCAAGGGGCAGGCAGCAGCAGTACTGGTCATAACTAAGGCAGGCACTCACAGCAAGATCACATGACTGCAGCAGCATATTAGGAAGCAGAAAGAGGAGGCTGGGAGGCTAGAAGTGACTTCAAGGGAAAGAAGCACACAGTAAAGTATGCCCAGAGCATTGTAAGGAAAGTGACACTTGGTTTGACTGCTTGGAACACAGTTTCATGGAATTGGGGGTGGTGGTATCTGAACTAAATCATTGTGGTGAGTTATCTTTACAGAGCTGTCATTCTAAGGGAAAGGCACTGGTCATATTGGTCATGACTGAGGGAGTTATGCATGTTAAGACCACATGGCCACAGCAAACAATCATGAGGTGGAAAGAGGAGTCAGGGAGGCTAAAATAAGCTTTAACTGGAACTCACCTCAATCGTTCCATTGAGTGAGTGTCACAGAGTAGGATAGTAGTGTCTGACTAGGGCTATTTGTGGGGCATCCATAGGGATACTGCAGAACAACAGTGGACTGTGATTGCTGAAGAGACCAGAAGAAACTTCAGGAGTGGGCACACATAGCAGAAGGATGGCACTACAGCAAAAAGGTAGGAAGGAAGTGTGGGGAAGAAAAAGCAAGGTAAGATAAGGGAGGCTATCTGAAGGGTTGATTCTTAAGTAAGCAAGAAAATCCAAGAAAAATCCTATCTAGTGCACAGCCACACATACATTGTCAATAGGACTGTGCAGTTGAGGAGGGTAAACAAGAAAGTCATTAGTAAAATCTAATGTACATCTTGACAGCAGACCTACAGCAGTCAAACACAGAAACATAGAATTTGATGGCAGGTAAGGACTGCTTAGCCTATCCAGTATGCCATTTCCCCTGCCTGTACTGTCAACGCAGACCCTACTTGATCTCTGGCTCCCATCCCCACTCCCAGCTAAGATCCCCTTGTGTCTATCCCATGTGTGCTTGAAACACACCACTGTGTTCACTCCAACTGCCTTTACTGGAAGACTGTTCCAGGCATTCACCACTCTTCCAGTGAAGAACTAGATCCCAACATGTGTCCTAAATTTTCCCCTTTGCAGCTTCATTGCATGTCACCTTGTTCTTGTGCATTTTCTTCTTCTGAAGAGTGCTCCCCTCCTTGTACCTTGTTCAACTCTATCAGGTATTTATAGGTCTCGATCATGTTCCTCACTCCCTCCTGTCTTCCAGGATGTAAATATTGAGGTCCCTCAGTCTCTTCTCATAGGGCTTTTGATGCAGCCCCTACACAATTTTAGTTGCCTTCCTCTGGGCAGCCTCCACCCTGTGTATGTCTGTACTGAGAAGTGGTCTCCAGAACTGGATATGGTACTCTTGGAGGGGTCTCAATAATGATCTATTCAGTGGCAACACCATATCTCTACTTCTGCTGGTGGTACCCCTCCCTATAATACGTGGGCCAGATGTGGGCACTACCACCTCCTGGAATGCAATATTTACCCATCTCCATACACTGGACTGGTCTATCACTGGGTACCAAAAATACAGCTGTTAACTTCACTAATAAAGTCTTCAATTAGGTTAGACAAAGTGAATGCACACAGATAACAGCAATTCAACAAATTGACAGTGCTTTTATTAAGAACAAGCATGCAAGGAGAACTTTTGGGGATGTGAAGAGAAAGCAGGGGTGTGGGACAGTGCTGCACCAGACACAGAGACTGATCTTGAAATTTGACCACTGTCTCAGCTGTAGGAGGTACTAGGCCTTGAGGGTACAGCTGGAAGCTGCAAGGTTTGAAATACAGTGGTGACAGCCAGCATGCAACACAAAATTGCAGCATATTGCAGTAGCATTACTGCAGTAAACATTTCAGTTGAAGTTAATTACTTTTGTCATACAGAAACTTGAGACAGTCTGTTGCATCCTGGCTAGCACCACTGTATGTCTCTCGAGGGTTGCAGCAACAAGGCTCCATAGGGTACTACTGATCTAGCCACCACCATGGCCCACACAATCCAGAAAAGAAGGCTGGACAGTGGTGGGGAAGGAAGGGACATGAAGGCAAAGCCTATGGAACCAAGGCTGTGGACAGGTAATAGGTTCACTATATTATGGATAGAGAAGCCACAATTGACCCTTACAAGGAAAGATAGCATTTGCAATCAGGCAGACATTGCCATGGGGCATGTCAAGGGACAGCAGTCCCAAAAGGCACAAGAAAAAGGTACACATACAGCAGTATCAGCCATGACATAATGCAGTACCTTGCAGTATTACTGCAAAGTGCTACAGTATGCTGCAGGGAACTCTGTAATTCACTGGCAATTATGACCTTTTGTTATGTAGTATTTTATGACATTTTTTAACTGCAAGGTACAGTGTTGCATTCAGTCTGGCACCACTGTAGCAGGGAGCTTAATAGTGAGGGGTACTGGAATGGAGTAGCTCTAATACTCAGTGGTAAAGAAGTAGTCTGTTGCTTCCATGGGATAACAGCAGACAAGTCTGTGGTGGTGGACCTAATGGAGAGGGGGAAGGAGTACAAGATCTGATTGTTCATGTAATAATGAATGCTCTGAGGAAGAGAAGTATGGAACAGTTAAAGGCAGACATCCATGATCTAGAGTAGGCAGCTGAGTAAAGAGCATGAGTGGTAACATCTCTGAGGTACTGCTGTGGCCATGCCTAAATGAGAGGGGACAGTTCCATCTCTTTCAGTTTAGAGTTTGACTAAAGGAATGATGCAAGAAAGAAGGATTTCAATTCCTCAGGAACTGGGGCCCAACTTGAACGTGGGAGAGTCTGTTAAAAAAAAAAGACCCTGCACCCTAGAGAGGAAGTCATAAGGGTGCCGGAAGCTGGATGGGAAATACAGTACTCACAGCAGCCAGTTGAAACTAGGTAGGGGGAGAGCTAGCTTGGTGAGGAATATGGCTACTGGCATTACCCATGGAGGCCTTGCCAGACTCCCCCGAACAAGGAATAGATTAGACTCAATTAAATCTGTACAGAAAAGGGGAGGTGTGAGACCAGTTGCTGAAGAATGATGTGCACCAGCATAAGAAGTCTAAGCAAAAAAGTGCCAGAGCAGCAAGCTTTGGTTGCAGAGGGTAATCTCAACCTGGTGGTAGAGATGTGGGTAAACCTGAACCATGAGTGGGACATATCCATACTGGTATACTCCTTGGTCAGAAAGGACAAGGCAAAAAGTAAGGGAGGTGGTATAGTACTATACATTATGTGAGGGAAGGAACTGAGGCCACAGAGGTGGATAACCTGTGTGAGTACCAGGTGAACAAGATACGCTGTGTTTGTGCTTCCAGCATCAGGGACTTGGAGAAAGGTTAGACTTGGAGTGGTTTATAGGCTACCAGCCAAGACCACTGGGCAGATGGGAAACTAGAAGAGACACTGGGGAGGCCAGTTGGGTTGGGGAATGTACTGTAGTGATGGTTAGGGGACTTTAACAGGCAAGACACTGCTTGGAATGCATTGTCATGGGAAGTACTGTACAAGGAATCAGCTCCAGATGGAAGCATGCTAGGAGATATTGCTACAGTAGTACAGCTGGTCCAGAACCTGAACAACAAGTGACCCTTTCTGGATCTGACACTCACTAACAGTAAAAGAATCCAAAATGTGCAGTCCAGGAACAGCTAGGGTGCAGTGGCCACAAGACAGTGAGTCTGGAGGTAAAAATGGACGCTTATATGGGTATACGCTCAGTAAGAATGTGGGATTTTAGAAAGTTTTTACAAGAAGCCAGTGTAGTCAATTGCCCAGACTCCTGGTACCATGACCCACTGAGGATAACAGACGACTAGTAAAAGTCAGGCATCACAGTAACTGAATGAAATAAGTAACGACCCAAACTAGGGTAAAAGTTAAAAACTATTTATTACATGAATAAAAGAGTGAAACCATAAGCAGCATAATAGTCCTGCCACAGAAACACGCATCAATAGCTTAGTGCTTGTGTTGTGGACATTCTTGAGGGGCTATTACTATGCTTAAACTTTACTTTTTTATTCATGTAATAAATAGTTTTTAACTTTTACTCTATTTAAGGTCATTATTTATTTCATTTGGTTACTGTAATTCCCGACTTTTACTAGTCTGGGATTTTAGAAAGGCAGATTTTGATGAAATGGGAGGGCTGGTGAGGAAAAAAATAAGGAGAATGCACTTGCTACTAGTATTATTATTGCTATCGATTTACTACTGGTATACTGTCAGTGGTATACTGTCAGTTTCAGTGTCAGTGGCTCAGTAGGTAGCACACTCGCCTCTGAGACCCGGAGATCAGAGGGCTGTGGGTTCAGTTCCCACATCTGGCACTTGGGTTTATATCCCAATACTGACACTGTAGTGCAGCATGAGGGGGGTGCTGCACTTCTGAGGTGCCGTTTTTTGGATGAGACGTTAAACCAAGGTCCCATCTGTCTGGACTGGTGGTAGTTCAGGTGGATGGTAAAGATCCCATGGCACTTATCGGAAAAGAGTAGGGGAATTTTATTAAGAAAGCAATACACAACATCATGTAATAAAACAAAATACAAAAATACAAGCAGAGAAATCTAGGCAAAGAAAAAATATACAATTACATTACAGGAAAGTAGCAAAAACAATATACAAAAATACAGGCAAACAAAAGAAACTAATTAAAAATTACAAATCAATAAAGTCATTGAAACAGAAGTCCACCCATAAAACAACTCAGGGTAGAAAAGTAATATGTTTCCATAGAGATTGAAATTGATCCTGTGGTAAACATCTGTGTTCCATTTCCAGAAGTCTAGAGAGAGCTGTTTCGATTTGCAATATTACATTCTGAGGAGAGGTGTGAATTTGTTGTAAAACATATTGACATCTTCCTTGCCATAGAAAATATTTACAAATGGAAAAAATAACTCTCAAAGTACTCTTATGAAATTTACCCCATATGCCAGAAAAATCACCCAGTATCAATGTCTGGTAAGTAATTCTACTTAAAAAAGGCCATTGCCATTTGAATGCTAATGTTTTCCAGAATAAGCGAGCATCCCCATATTCAAAAAAAGAAGTGTGACATAGTTTCTTCAAGGTGGATACACGTTTGTTTGGGACAATACCTGTCCTGAAAAGATTTATGTTTTAAATTACCACGAACATTCAATCTGTCATGACAACATAACCATGTGACATCCCACATATGTTGTGGAATTCTTTTGTCAATAAGAAGCTGTAAAGCAAACTTCATTCTTGAAGGGGTGCATTCTGGAAAGAAAAGCAAAGGTTCCGTAATGCCAATAAATGTCTGGTAAAGCTGCTTCCTGGTAAAATATAGGACAGATAATTTATGCAGTTTTCATTGTCTTAGTTTCCGAAAGCAATCAACCGCATATGAAGGAATATGTAAATGTTGAGTAATTTTAAGAGGTAAAACATCCCATTTGTCCATAACTGCTGCCATGGAACTACTCACCCATAGATCCCAATTATGAGCCATATGCCACCCACAACACAATATATGACATAAAAAAAGGGAAAGAAAGAAAGCAATAGGATTAATCATCCTAAGACCACCCCTCTTAATAGGTAAATATGTAGCATCCCTTTTAAGTGGGTTAAGCCGACTGCTCCATATCATTTGAAAGAAAGCACTAAAAAGTCGAGTCTCCAAATGATGAGGGGGAGCATAAATATAACTTAAATATAAAAAAATAGAAAACAAAAATTTCTTAACTATCATGACCCTTTTCTTCTTCCCCAATTTCCATTTTTTCAAATCTGAACTTTATTTTCACAAATAACCAATCTCCTTTCCCAATTAAATGTAACTGCATCTGTGACATTAAACCAACCCCCAACATTTTTGTGGTTCAGTGCTTGTCCTAATACCCCCACTTCCGGAATCTGTATAGAATCAGCATCTAAAGGAATAGAAATCCTCTTCTGTAAATTAAGAGTCCCCCCAGAAATATCTGAAAAGTTCTGAAAGATCTGAACTGCTTTATCACCTGCACTTTTATTCTGTACAAATAAAACCACATCATCTGCATAAGCAGATATTTTGTCTGGACCTAAAGTGGAACACAGGGTCAATCCAATAATTTGGGCATCCCACTTAATCTGTCTAATGATGAGGTCCAGAATGAAGGCATATAATAATGGGCTCAACGGACAACTCTGTCTGATACCAGTGTTGTGAGCAATGAAGTCACCCAGGCAACCATTTATCAGTGGTTTAAATCCAGCAATGGAATATAAATGAAAAAGCCAGGTAAAAAGCACCCTAGGTACACCATACAGGTCCGTAACCTGAAATAAAAAAGCATGATGTACTTTATCAAATGCTTTGGCCTGATCCAATGAAAAGACAAAGCCTGTGATCAGACGTGCTGCTTTAGCTTCAAAGATTTATCTCAATAAAAAGAGATTGGACTGAATATTCCTACCAGGAATGGCACAAGACTGTGAGACATCTATCACTTCCTGAGCCACCTTCTGTAGTCTACTACTGAGAATCTTGGCAAGAAGTTTGTAATCAGTATTAAGGAGATTCAATGGCCTCCAATTATCCAAGGAACATCTATCTCCCTTTTTTTATATATAAATTTCAAAACCGCTAGACCAAAATCCTGATCCCCGCCATCTTCCTGCAAAATACCATTATAGACCGTTGCCAAGACTTCAGCCAAATCTTCAGTGAATGTTTTATAAAATTCATGTGTAAGCCCATCTAAACCTGGAACCACCCCTAATTTAAGCTGAGCAATGGCAAGAGCAACCTCTTCCTGTGTAATCAGTTTCACAGAGTCTGAGGCCAAAAGGGCAGACACCTTAGGAGCAGGTGCTGCAAAGACATCTGCTAGGGACTTCTCCAAAACAGGAGCAGTACCAAACATTACCTGTAAATGTGACCATGCAATAGATTGCATACCTGCAATGGAAGTATCTATGGTACCATCAGAAAGTATACAGTCCTGACATTACCGTAGCATGCAACCGATCCTTACAAGCCATGAAAGGGTTTGCTGACAGTGAATGAGAAGTACCAAATCTCATTTCCATGTTAAGGGTTTGTGCCCTGTCATATTGACTAGCAAATATGCATTTTCGTATTTCTGTTATCTGTGTCATATAATCGATAGAAGAGGAGGCTGAGAGAGACAAAAGTTTATATAACTGATCCCTGTAACCAAGATATTGTATATATCTATCTTGAACCCGTCGGTTCCCCTCCCTCATAAAAAGAGACCTCAGTTCTAGTTTGGTATCCTTCCACCAAAGCCAAAGGGAGTAATAAAAACAGAGAACTGATATCCTAGCTTGTAAAAGGGTCTTTACCTGTAATACTATATCATGTTGTAAAAGCAGAGAATTATTAAGTCTCCACAATGAGTCCTGTGAGAGAAAGATAGGGGGAGCAGAACCTAAATTAAATATCCCAGTTAGCAAACGACGATCAGAAAATTCATTCAGCTGTACACAAACCTGAACCAGTGTGCAATATTTAGGGGCAAAAAGATAATCAATTCTAGTATTATATATATATATATCTATGATATGTAGCCCAGTATCAGACCGCAGTGATCTATAAGCATCAGTGAGACCTGCATCCTTAATTAAGGTTTTCAAAGCTAAGGAGTCGCAATACACCTTCTTACCAATGTCCGTCCTACAGGAAATATCCAGACTACAGTTAAAATCCCCACTCCAAACAATATGTTTTTGTGTACAAAGAAAGGGCTTAATTAAATCAAATAAGTGTATTCTAGCAGCTTTCGACTGCGGTGCATAAATATTGACTATGCAAAAGAAAAGATCCTGAAATCTACAATCTATTATCAAAGCCCTACCTGGAACAACATCAATAATACTAGAAATGGAAAAGGCCTTGGATTTAAACAATATAGCAACGCCATCCGCCACCTCATCCCCAAATGTCCAATAGGAGGGTCCTCAGACCTAACTCCTTTGGGCCTGCCTAATTTCAAAAATAGTTTTAAGTCTCATCTCTTGTAACAAGACAATATCAGTATGCAAAATAGTCGCAAAATGAAAAAAGGCAGTCTGCTTTTTGTAGTTCCTAAAACTACAGACATTTAAAGAAGAGATCCAAAATTGTGCCAATGTCTAAAGAAACAAAATTAGCCGCTCCCATCCGTATGAGCCATATTTTTGCGTTTTTTACCTCCTTTTTTCTTTTTATCCTTTTTTTGCAAGCCAAATCCTGAGGCCTGACACTTGGTACATCCACATCAGAGGGTAGTGTGGAGGCCTCAGAATCCCCATCTGATTCCTCCCCCCCATGCAATAATTCATATGTATTAAAGGTTGGGATGTCACAAACCTTTTATGATTTCCTAGCGGTAGCTCTAGTAACCCTTCTAGTCTGAGATGAATCATCCGTATCCCCTATGGGAGTACCTAAATCCTGAGGGTCAACTGTAAGAGGAGCTGCAGACACAGGATCCACCATGTCCTTCACCTGAATTTCCATATCCTCTGGAGGGGTGGGCCTAAAATCCTCCTATTGCACCACCACTGAGACTGCATCCTGCTGTGGAGCAGCTGGAGGTGAGGCTGTGGAAGGGGTAGGGATATGAACGTCCTGCTTCTGCACTAACTTGTCCTGAGCTTTCTGCACTAAAGTGTCTGGATTCCATCCCTCAGACCTATTTCTACTAGCCCAGGGATACTGGTGATAAGCATGCCTCTTCTCATCACAGAGAATGCATTGGAAAACATTGTCACAATTCACACTAGGATGACCATAACCCCCACAAAGACTGCATTTCAATAAATCACATGTACTACTCAAGTGTGTATGAGTGCCACACTTGTAGCAAGCCCTAGGCTGCCCCCCATAGAAACAGACACCCTATCCTTTCCTAGAAAGAAACTATTCAGAAGATATACTATCTCAGAATTAACCTGGAAAAGGTTAACCCGGAATTTCCAATCCCCTGTCCATAGACCTTCCGAACCTATAATAGCTTCTGGTGGGGACAAAACACTACACCTATTCTGTAGCCAATGACAAATATCACTAATACTAACCCCTTCATTACGGAACATGATTGTAACAGTCCGAACAGCTGGTTTAGTCAGTGGTATAACATAAAAGGGGGTCCATAAGGGAGTCCGTTTTAAAGTACCATATCTATGCTAAAACTTCTCCAAACCCATATTAGTTTTAAAACTAACATCAAAGGTTTCCTCCCCTGAGATATGTATTAGGGCATGTATATCAGAAGCTTGAAAATGCATAGAACCCTTTAATAAAGTTCTAGCAACATAATATCTATCAGGGTACTCACTGAGACCTCCCCTATAATGAAGGCATACAGCATTGCATCTAGGGGCTTGTTCTAGCTTATTCTTAAATAAATCTGAAAGAGAAGGCCCCCTGCCTGGGGCCCAAATAGTACCTGAAGGTCCCTCTCCTGGATCATCTAGAAGAGGAGCAGGGCGTTGCCCCGCATTGCCAGTTGAAAAAGGTGTAGTTTTATTTTCTATAAGGCAAGGGACAGGCTTACTCCCATGAGAGTCTACTCGTAAAGGAGCTGCCCCAATGTAGAAGAAACATCACCGAGCAAAGGTGACACTGCCCCACTGTCTCCATCTCCGGTGAGATTCGCTACACAGGATTGGGACACATTAGCAGAAGGCAAAACATCAGACAAAGTCCCTATGGATACACACCCCACAGCAACCCCCCTCGAGCCAGCAAGATCCCCAACTGAAGGAGAAACCCCAACATGCATATCAGGTAACTCAGCTTCTACAAGATCCCCACAGTCACTTCTGTGTGAAACAGTCATATCCTGTCCAGTTAGCATATGTCACTGCAAGTCTGGTACCTTGTTGGAGCTCAAAGAAGACGTCGTAGGCCGTTTCGGGGAACACAAAACCCCGTTTTCTTCCTCATTCCAGGAAAGATCAGGTGTCCAAATGCCAGTAGTCGACCGAGTCTATCCTGTGCATTCAAGCGCCCCCTATGCAGTCCAGGAGTCCTCCGCAGCAGTGTCAGTAGGCATAAGTCCAAAATGATGATGAAAAACCTGCGACATAGAGACCGCCTGGTCTCTCGGTAAATTCATCTACATTTCTCCCTGAAGAGGCCCAGGTGCCGCTGTAGTAGTCTCACCCCCCTGACATGAAGTAGTAGGGGGAAAATCACTAGAAACACCACCGGTAGCCAGAATCTGAGGTTCCACTCCTGAAGACACATTCTGGAATTGCATTTCTGTAGGTACAACATCCGATGAAGCATGAGAGAGTCCAAGCTTCTCTCCTATACCGCCAACTACAGCAGCACTCTCAAAAATCTCCGGTGCAGAAATAACATGAGCAGTGTCCTACAAACACAGGCGTCGCTCCACAGCCTCGTCCGTCTCCATCTCAGCACACACTAAGATCTCCATCCACAAGGCCAAAGGTCCCCCTATCGAAGAGTAGGGGAATTTCCCCGGTGTCCTGGCCAAATTTCTCCCATTCACTAAAAATGCCACCAACAGCTTAATCTGGTTCAATTTCAGTTGCTTACCATCTGTATCCCCCTCCCCAGGTCACCCCTGAAAAAGGGATTTCTAGGCCCAGTGGGCTTACTGGGTCAACAAAATTCAATAAATAAATACTGCCTTACTCTTTACAATATGTCTGAGATTATATGCTTTTTGCCTCTGTTTCATTACATTTTGCCTGAGATTATATGTTTTTTACCTCTATTTCTGTGCCTGCTAGTGTTGCTATGACCTGGGAGACTATATTTATTTTATTTATTTATTTAGTTTTTTTTGACCGGGTTAAGTGCACTAGACAAATCCTGCCTATTTTCAGGCACGACCCGGGGGAGGGGGATACAGATGAATGCCAACTGGCCTTGAACCTGATTAAGCTGTTGGTGTATTTTTAGTGAATGAGGGAAATCTGGCCAGGACATCAGGGAAATTCCCCTACTCTTTTCAATAAGTGCCATGGGATCTTTAACATCCACCTGAACTACCACCAATCCAGGTAGATGGGACCTCGGTTTAACGTCTCATCCGAAAGACAGCACCTCAGAAGTGCAGCACCCCTCTCGTGCTGCACTACTGTGTCAATACTGGGATATTAACCCAAGTGCAGATGTGGGAACTGAACCCACAGCCCTCTGATCTCTCAGCCTCAGAGGCAAGTGTGCTACCTACTGAGCCACTGACACTGCCATATACCATTTCTAATTTATATTATTCCACAATCTGTGTACTCATTATTGCTCTGTTCATTTTCTGTACTGTACTGTCCTAACCAGGATCTCTTTGTAAATGAGATTTGCTCAGTGGAGCTTTTCCTGGTAAAACAAATGAAATATAGAAGTTAGAATGATTGAAGAAAACAAAATAGGAATTCTAGAAGAAGCAGTGGAAGGGTGTAAAGAGGTAAAAGAGCAAAGAAATCAACTGTGACTCACATCAGATGTGAAAAATGCAGTGAGATCTAAAAAGATGGCATTCAAGAAGTGCAATAGCAGCAAAAAAGTTATAGTAGTATCTAAAGCAATCCAGGGAAGCTAGTAGGAGAGTTAGGGAGCCAAAGTGAAGACAGAACTCAGATTCTCAAGTGGGTTAAAAGCATTCTTCAGGTAAATCTCAGAAAAACACAGAGCTAAGGTGGGGGGCATAGTCAGACTGAAAAAAGAATATGGCTGGAAGGAGTGGAAGACAGGAGATGGCAAGATACTGAACCAATATTCTTGTTTGACATTTTATTTTTTGCAACTGACATTTTAATTAATTTTCAAACAACAAACTCATCAAATACTCAGTTTAATGGTATATATTTGAAAGTAATTTATTTTGCTGATTAAAACAGTATCTGTTAAGCCTAAATATCTATAGTAACTGTGTCTTAAGACATGTCTAATAAAGAATGATGTTCTCCAAGAACACATGGGGTCATGATGTCACACACAATAACAGCACAGAACATAATCTCACAGGCAAAATGCCACTTGCACAATAAACATTGGTCAAAACACCGACTATCACAGAAATGCGGTCTGCCCATTCAAACAATAGGGGCGATAGAACTGCTCTCTTGTTTTGTGGGATGCTGTACCTCCCACAGCCCAAACATGGGAGGCTTTTCCCCTTTCGCCCCCCCCCCCCGGAATGGTTATAATCAACTTCAAGGGAGTGTGGACCTCAGAGGTATGTTGCAACTTGGGAAGGGGAAACTTTGTTTCCCAGTGAAAGAGAAAAAAATTAAATGTCAGAAGACAGGTAATCAAACCCAGACTGTCATCCCCACTGCATGGTTTAGTGCCTTAGCTACTCTGCCATGGAAGCGGCTCAATGAAGACCCCAGACCTGCAGCCTCTTCATCCCTTCCCCATTCCTCCATACAGTGGCAGGGGTAGCGGGTATTTTCAATCGCTATTATACCCTGTAGCTCGGAAAGGATTCACGCTTCACACAGCATTGACTGTTCTTACACTGTTCTTGTTGTGTTATATTTACCCTGTACCCTCCAGGAAATCTGTGACATCAAAGGTAACATATTATAAGCTTACAAAAGGATACAATGGTCTCCTGCATATAAGCTGATTTCTGAAATATTGCTCAGTTACAGTACAACCATAGATAATTGACAGTGAGATCACAAATTGTATCTGTATCTTTGAGAATGTACAATAACTCCCAATTTATTTCATTACCTTCATCAGGAGCTTAGTTCTAGCTTGCATCATGTAGGAACTTTAAGGCCCTGTGCCATTCAGGGGCTAAATCCTAAGTTCTCTGCACAGGACCCTTCATGCCCTGCACAAAGCATGATGCACAGGTCCTAAGATGTGCATGGCTATTTGGGACCTACATGAAACAGGATCCGAGCCCTAATTTGCTTGCATAGGGCTCTTTGGTCCATGCACAAAGCAGGACAACCAGAACCCAGAATGAAGTACGCATGACTGCTAACTTCCATTAGGACTTACTTCATTTTTCACATTTTGATGCTTTTTTTAAGATCAAATGCAGTGCTTTAAAAATGCTCTAATTGCCCACAATGAGGGCAACTTAGCATTATTTGTTACAAATAAAGTTCAGAAATTACAATGACTCATATATAAATGCTATTTTTTGTGCCTCTCTTATTTAATGGTTTTACAAAAAATATCCCTCAAACTTTTTCAAACCAGCCAGCAGAATCTTGGTTGAATGTCGATATCATTCAAGCAACAATGGCACAATTTTCCTTCAAGTCCTGTCAGCTTAAAACATGTAATAATACATCATATTGTGACAAGCCAAAGATCAGTCTTTGCCACTAATTTTCTGATGCAGGCTTATATTAATGGACTAGTTGAAGAAAATAAATATTTGATACGTTTCCAAGGTTGATCACCAACCTTTTCATCACTGTATCAAGTCCCCCCAGCCTAAAATATCTCATACTCTTAAAATGTAAATTTTGGTTTTCTTGGTTCCCTTTCCAGCCCTGAATGCAGCTACTGCAGCTCCCTCCTTATTTATTCTTTCCCAATTCACTTCATTTGCTTCTGTTTCACAATGCTCACAAAAAGTGTACTGTTACCCTAGAACCTCTCTGCAAATGTACAATCCCACCAAAATGTGTACCTCTACCCTTTCCCTCCCTTGTAATTATTCTAAAACATGCCTACACATCTGTTCCAAGTTTCTAACTCTCTTGCTCCACCCTTATAGCCTACTGTATACATTTTCTCCAACAAATCTCCTGAAATGTATATTTACCACCACACCACTCCTAAAATGTGTACCTCTGCACCTCTAAAAATTATGTATGCCTCACTAAATCTTTCCCCTTACCATTGATATTTGTACTTCTACCCTGTACCCATCCAATATTTGCAAACTCACCCCTCATACCCCTCCTACAATTTGTAATCTCACCCTACCCATACAGCATTTCTATCCTATCTTCACTCATCCAAGATGTGTGACCTTCTGTTCCTGTTCCAAATTCATATCATACATACTTCACCAACCATTTGTACCCCCTACATCATGGCCCATGAAGGTTATATGTCCCCCTCACAATTTCCCCAAACATATAACATTCCACATGCTTGCTCCCAACACCCAACACAAAATCTGTAATTCCTACCACACCCTTCCCCAAATTTGCCCATGACCCTGGAACCTTCTAAAGCTTTACCCCTTCTTCCACTCTTCCAAATATCTCTACACCTTCTCCTCTACCACTCCCAAAATTGATTCCATGGTCCGCATACTTTCCAAAACATTTTTACCCCACTCCCTTCAAAAATAGCAGCATTTGCAAGATTGCCAAAAATCTGTATCCTTTCTCTATTTATTTATTTATTTATTTATTTATACATGTATTTATTTATTTATATGTTTCAACGAAGATATACTGAGCAAAATAGTTTGCTCCAGATGCATCCTGGGGAAGGGGGAGTGGGATAATTCAGCAGATAACAACAATGTTTAGAAACCAATAGGCAAATAAAGGCAATGAGTGCTACAATGTGGTTATGAGGAATTAATATACAACATCAAAAAGTGATACATTGTACTAAAGGCTAAAAGGAGTTAACATACAGCTTCAGAGTACAATCACATAGGGTACTTGAGAGATTGGTACTGAGATTCCAGAGGGAACATGAATACAGTACATGCTTTGGAAAATTATGGCTATCACTGCAGGCACACTGGGGGGGACCAGTGAGGGGACTAGAGGATAGAAGTGGGTGGGTCAGAAGAAATTAGGTGCAGTTACATGTGGGGGTAGTGAATGAGTACATGAGAGAGGAAAGGACACAGGACAATGGAGCATTTCGAATATCAGCAGGGAAAGAGTTCCAACGCTTGGGATAGTGGTGGGAGAAGGATGCCTGATCAGCAGACCATCATGTTCTCTTGCAACCTTCACACAGTTTACACACCTACCACAACATCCTTCCAGAAATTAGTACCCTTTGCCCCACACTACTCCAAAAATATGTACTTTACCTTTAACACAACACTCCCCAAGTCTGCAGCCCAACCATTTATATAGTTTATGTGCTCTGAAACTGTAGGGAAACAAAGTTGGGGAGGGATGCCTATTTCAGCATGGGTGCAAGTACAAATTCTGGAAGGGCTGCAGAGTGCAAGTGCACATTTCATTGAGGGATACAGTGGTGCAAGTACACATTTTGGGATGTATGCTACAAATTTTGCGAAAGGTGCAGGGATACAGGTACACATTTTGGGATGGGTGAAAGGGTACAAATACAAATTTTGAAAGAGTGTAGGGAAAAATACAAACTGGGAGTGGTGCAGGGGTATAAGTGTAAATTTTGGGGGGGTGCAGTGGGATAAGTATAAATTTTGGGAGTGGTACAAGGGTACAAGTACACATTTCAGAAGGGGTTCAGGGATACAAGTATAACGTTTTGGGAGGGATGCAGGGATGCATGTACAAATTCCAGAAGGGTACAGTGGTGAAGGTGCACATTTTGGGAGGAGTGTAAGTACAAATGTGGAGAGTGATGCAAGTAGTGTACATTTGGAGGAGTGCAGGGGTAAATGCAAACATATATGGTGGTGTAGGCTAAAGTACTAATTTTGAGAGAGGGGTACAGAAGGTAGGATTCATATGAGGACAGATGCAGGAGTAAAAGTGAACATTTTGAGAGAGGAGGTATAATGGTAAAAAAATATTGAGAGGGTTTAGTTAAAGAGGTACACATTTTGGAAAATATGACTAAAGGTCTAACATTAGCAGAGGACACAGTCTAGCACTAGCAGAGGACACAGTCCTTGAACAAGTTAATACCTATTGATAGCTTGCCATTACTTTTGACACTGCCCTCTCCTTCCAAGTCCACACGTGCACCCTTGCAACAGCCATCAACACACGTGTGGGCCTACTGTACCACCACAAATATTGCCTCCCCCAGAAGCTCTGAGGTTAGCTATCACCTCCTCTGTCTTGTCCCTTGTGGACTATGGCCTTCTAACTTATGATGCAGCAGACAAAATCACGCTCTGCAAAATCAAATTGTCACTCAACAAGGCCTACCATCTTCCTGCAGGTGCCAACAGATTCACCCACACCTGTACCTTATATACTCAAGCTGGCATACTCAATTTCAATGAGAGATTATGCTATCAAATCTGTATCTTTGCCAAGAAGATAGCCACTGGATTAATGCCACCTGGCCAATCCACTATCCTCTTCCCCTCCACCCATACCGTTTCCACCCAGAGTTCCCACAAGTGGTCTCTCCAAGTGCCTAGAGTTAAGACACCCCTGGCTCAAAGGACTTTCCTATACAGTTCCCCCACCTGGGTCAACTCCCTTCCTCCTGCTGTCTCCTCTCTACAAAGAATTGGCCTTTAAAAACAGCCCTTAGACACCATCTGTTCTCCACCCGCAGCTGCACCTGTTCATAGCTCCCCCCCAAGAGTCCAGCATCTCTGATTCAACTTGTTTTCAGCCTTGTACTATATATTCTTGCCTTGTGGTTACATGCAATAACTTTTAAGCTATCTCTTTGTTTAGGACTCTACTTAATAATTTTACTGTGTACATACCTGTCTTGATAACTATATATACCTCCTTGCCTTTTTTATCTATGCAATGACTATTTAGCTACCAATCTGTATAGGACCCTACTTAATACTTTATGTATGTACATATTTATATTCAAACTGTATACCCCCTTTGTGTCATTACTGTGACTTTTGTGGCACATGTGTTTTGTACCTGTCTTTGTAACCTGACGAGGAGCCTTTGTAAATGAGTCCCTGACTTAATGATTTGCAATTCCGATTCCATTAACTAACTAAATAACTAAATAAATAAATAAAAAAGTCAAATTACAAATTTTGAATAAGTGCAGGATATAACTAAATAGAAACAAAGAAACACAGACGTTGATGGCAGATAAGGACCGCAAGGCCCATCCAGTCTGTCCATTTCTTTTTCTACCTTATGAATGTGCCATAGGCCTTTGCTCTGTCAATGGCCTATCTATTCATACTCATCTGTATTGATTCCTTATGCCTATCCCATGCCTGTTTGAAGCTCTGCACTGTATTCATATCCACCACTTCCTGAGGTAGGCCGTTCCATGCACCCACCACCCTTTCTGTGAAAAAGAACTTCCTCACATTACCCCTTAATCGGCCTCCATCTAATCTCATGCTCAATATTTAGAAAGGGTTACGGAGGCAGTGATATAAATTCTGAGAGAAGGAGCACCCATTACAGAGACAATGCATACATATTGAAAGTATGCTAGAACCTAAGCAAATGGGGTGAATCAAAACAGAACTGCATTTAAGTTAGTCAGGAATATGGGGGGTGGGGAATACATGACCTGATGATATTTGACACGCATTCTCTTGTTAATATTGTCTCCAAAGTTTTACTGATTATCCTGTGAAAGTTAGTAGATATTTAATAGCCTATAGTTCATTTAATACTATGTGAAGTGACAACTTACTGTTGCCATTTCATAATCTGATGTACTTCATGTCTATTAAGCTGCCAGGTCCTTGAGGAAATGGCATCATTCTTTTTTTCTGAAATTTAAGAAATTTTATTATATATCATGAATTACACCCTACCAAGGGGCAACCATCCAGACATAAGAAAGCAAATACATATATAAACAAAGAATACATACACCTTCAAAAAGGAAGTCGCAGAAGCCCCTCCCCCAATCCCCAACCCACCCCATCCCCTAGGAGTGTGTGTCAAACAATAGGCAACAGAGGAGAGAGGGACAGTCCAAATTAACACATTACCTGAATACCCCATCGTCACTAATTTACCCTCTCTTAAGATAAATATAACGATAAAGTTTACCCCATTTCCTGTTAAAACCGGCCATATTATTACGGAGACCCGCAATCAGACACTCGGTTCTGAAAAATACTGAAATATCATTTAACCATTCACTATAGGAAATGGTTAACTGATCCATCCAATGTTTTAAGACTAATTTTTTAACAATAATTGATATCAGTGCCATGTGAAATCTGCACTCTTTTACCAGAATACCAGAATAGATACCATTCAGACAGATTTCAATTGTGAACAAGTCATCCAATCCCAAGAGAGGATTCAATTTAGAGCGAATTTGTTGCCAAACCGGGGAAACCTTTTCACAATTAGGGAGGCAGTATGGCGCAGTGGGTTAAGGCTCTGAGTTGCAAATCTGGAGACCTGGGTTAGAATCCCACAGCCCCCTAGGTGCATACTGTGTGACCATGAGCAAGTCACTTAACTTCCTTGTGTTCCCAGGTTGCACCTGCAAACAAGCTTTCAGCTTAGTGTGTCTCACCTGGTAAAATAATTGGTAAAAAAAAAAAAATACCAGAATATATGCACCGTATTGCCTTCCATTTTACCACAGAGAGTACATTTAGAGTTTAGCAGTCTGCCAATTTTGACCAATCTAATCAGAGTGTAAAACATATTACTCAAAATATGGTATTGAGTGAGCCTAAATCTATCCTGGGAGTGTTATATATACAGATCCTTCCAGATCTTTGCCCAGTCTAAGCATACGTCCAGGAGTAAGGCATTCCAAGTAGTGGAACCAACAAGGGGACTAGAACCAGCCATATTAATCAGGAGGGAATATATGGTAGATACACCATGTGGCTTCAAAGCATAATCCAATATTTGAGCCAGAAAAGCATTGGTCCCTGATATTTTAGGATTGAAACCGAAGAGAGCCCCTATAAGATATCTTAACTGAAAAACCTTAAACATCTGATTCTGCGGAATACCAAATTTACCAAGAATTTTCGGAGAAGAAAGCAAGTTATCCAAAGAAAATAAGTCTTTCACTCTCACCCCAATCAACTGGGGTAGCCAACTATTCGAGAGCCATAAGCCGCCTATTCTAATGTTAAGATTTGTCAGTATCAGCTGATCCATATCAGATTGAGGGAATATCTTAAAATATGCTCAACACTGAGAGAAAACTTTGAGCAAACTGGCAATAACCAATTCACACAGTGCCTCAGGCAGAGAATTTTTACCCAAGTAAAAAACCATGGAAGGGTTAACAAGATTAGCACTAAGAAGGCTGTTCTCTAATTGGAGCCAAATGGGGATATAGTCCGACTCCTGATGTCAACACCACCTCCCCTTCTTAGCTAAATGGCTCGCCCAATAATAAAATCAAAAGTTAGGAAGGCGGAGGCCTCCCATGTTTTTGTGTAGACTAAGTTTACTATAAGCGCGCCGAGGATGCTTTCCACTCCATATGAACCCAGAAACCAATGCATGCAACTGCTTAAAGAAAGATATTGGAAGCCACAAATTTAGTAGGTTTATAGGATAAAGAGATGAGGCAAAACATTCATCTTAATCACATTAATCCCCGCCCATAACGATAAAGGTAACTTTTGCCGTTTTTGAAGATCCTGCTGAATGGTTCCCATTAAATCCTCCAAATTGAGTTTCCTAGTAGAGACGGGATCCCTAGTTAAGTAAACACCAAGATACTTAATTGCTTGGGGAGACCATTTGACACCTAAATGATCGAAATCTATTTTCCTCGTATGACTATTGAGCGGAAAAATCTCCGTCTTGGGTATATTCAATTTATAGTTAGATAACGTACCGAACTGACTAATAATCTTTAACACATACTCCAAAGATAATGCCAGTTGGTCCAGATGAAGAAGGATATCATCCGCATATGCTGACAATTTTAAGGACTGGTTATCGACCGGGATCCCTTTAATCTGAGGACAAAGCTTCAACTGATGGAGAAGGGGTTCAAGATACAGATTAAGCAAAAAGGTGAAAGTGGACACCCTTGCCGCGTACCGGTAAATAATGGAAATCTACCTGAGAAAACCCCATTACAATAATCCTGGCCGAGGGAGAAGAGTACAATGCCTGAATCATTGCAATGAAGGGAAGAGGAAAACCTAACTTCTTCAAAGTAACCCACAAAAAATCCCAATGCACCCTATCAAAGGCCTTCTCAGCATCAAGAGAAATTAAAGCCATTGAAGACTGAGAAAAACGGGCCCTGTGAAAGACATGTATGAGAGTTCTTAAATGATCAACAGAAGAACGACCAGATACAAATCGTACCTGCTCCTGACTTTAAAGTGTTGTCCACAATGTCTTAATTTGGGAAGAAAGTACCTTAGCTAATATCTTAATGTCGCAATTTAAGAGAGAAATCGGATGATAGCTAGCTGGATCAAGAGGAGGTTTATTTGGCTTGAGCAAAAGCACAATTGTTGCCTCCGAAAGAGATGAATCAAGTTTTTCTGCCAAGAACATGTAGTTATACGGTCTGAGCAAGATAGGGGCTAACTCCTGAGCGAATATTTTGTAGAAATTCAAAGGGAACCCATCTGGTCCGGGTGACTTGTCTGGTGCGAGACTGTTAACAGCCCTTACTATTTCTTCAATGGTTATGGGGGATAGCAAGGAAGCCTGGGACGTAGCATCCAAGACAGGGAGATCCAAAGAGTCAAGAAAGGCCTCCATATCCTGACCCGATGCAAGGGAGGAGCGATTACCATATAATATTTTATAAAAGGACTCAAATACCTGGGTAACCTCTCATGGTTCGGTTTTAATAGAGCCATCCGTGGCTTGCACAGAGGGGATTAGACGGGAACTCTCCAATTGACGTAAACGAAGAGCAAGCATCTTGCCAGCTTTTTCACCCTGATCAACATATTTGGCCCTTGTCTTGAGAAGAGCGTATTCCGCCTTCTCCTTAATCAAATCTGCGTACTCATTACGCAACGCCGTCAGCTCTTCTAAAGTAGTTAAAGAAATATTAGCGATCAAGGAATTCTCTTTATCCTTTATCTGAGCTATAATACATAAGGCTCTAGCCCCTCTTTTTCTTCCTCCCAGAAGTAATTTTAACAAATTCCCCCCGAAGATAACACTTTAGGGAACACCAAAGAAGGTCAACCCTGATATCAAGATTGTCATTATGTTCTAAGAAATTGGAAATTACTATTCTGATTCGAGAAACCGAGTTCTCATCTTTTAAAATCTGAATATTGAGCTTCCAGATCGTATCACGCTGAGTCTTTAAATCCAGAGAGATAACTATCCAAACAACTGAATGGTCCGAAATAACTATGGGCTCAATACTGGATTGATAAAGACCCTGGATAAGGGAACAACTGATTAGGAAGTAGTCAATCCTTGACCATGACTGATGGATACCCGAATAGAACTCATAAAGCTGCCATAAAGGGTTCAACATTTGCCATGGATCACACAAACCCAACATAGACATTAGGTCCTTCAACACATTCTGAGAAGATGAAAAGGGTTTCAGAGGCCTATACGTTCTATCCAGATCCTGAGTTGGTGGAATATTCCAATCACCCCCGAGTATCACAGGAGAGGGTAGAAACGAAGCAATTTTACTAGCCAAAATCTGGATCTCCTCCTGGTGGACCATATACCGACCCCAAAACAACCATTTTGTTGTTCAGCATCCCCTTAACCAGTACGTATCTATCTCTAGGATCAGAACGGACCAAGTCCGCTTGAAACACAATATCCCTCCTGATCATTATGGCTACTCCCTGACTCAAAGAGGAGTCCCCAGCCAAGAACACCTGAGAGAATCCTTGCCTATGTAGCTTGAGTGCTTCTGAACTAAGCAAATGTGTTTCTTGAAGCAAAATGATACCCGCTTTCAAGAGGGTAACATGTTTAAGGATCAGATATCATTTAGTTGTGTCCCTAGCTCCCCTAATGTTCCATGACAGAACTTTCACAGAACTATAAGTCATATTTGGTCCTGTAAAACTGCTTGAAAAGTGATCCCAACTGCAAGTAAACTAAACCCCTATTGCACACTCCTACCCACCCCAGCACCCTTCCCCCCATAATATCTTCATTATATATAAAATCTGTTAATATGTAGCCCCAAAATATTATAGCTCCAAATTTACTTGACTTTGAAAACAAAACCCTGTTTAATTTAACCATGTTAGAAAAACCTAATAGCAACCCAAAAAGCCCAAAACATCCACCCCACCCACCCATTACCCAGAAACCCCAACTGAAAAACCTTGATAATATAAAGCCAACAAGTAGTAGTAAACCAGGAAACCGTAGACACCCGCCTTTCCCCCTCAAACAAACCAAAAAACTATTTACAATACCCCAAACCCACCAAAAGATAAAGAATCTAAAAAAAGTCAAAACAGTAACTCCCCACCCACCCATAGCTAGCTTGAGCTCCCCAGTGCCACAAACAGACCAATAAAAAGATCCTGTTTGTACCAAAGAAACCCTGCCATTAACCCAGAACCACAACCCAGACAAGTAACTAATGATAAGAAACAATTGGCAAGGAGGAACCCAGACACCCCACCCACCTTTAACTAGTATGCTATGCAGCTAGCCTGGCCTTCCTCTGACCGGAGATCCTGCAACCCCCATCCCCCCCCTTCCCTATAAACTGAGGCGGCCAGTGCAACCTTAGCTAGAAATGAGCTCAACCATAAAATACCCAAACCTAAAAATAAGATAACTGGAACGGGCACTTACTATACGAGTGACCCCAGAGAGCACGTACACCTCTACTCTCCAAGCCTCCTTCCCCTCCCAATAAATCCCCCCAGGAAGTGCTTCGGATGAGCAACTGAAGGGAAATCCAAGTCAACCCAGTTAATCTGAGCTATCTAGACCAATTCTACCAAAAGCACTTAGCTGCCCCAACCCAAAGGTACTACCTGAAACCATTAACAGAACAACAAGCTAATCTAGGCCTTGCCATTACAAACAACATTATCCACTCAATATTGGAAAGACAAACCCTCCCCTCACATACGACCTGGTAACCAACCAGGATCCTTGCAATACAACTCCGAACCCACCTAGAAAACAAGAGGAACCCCCCATTAGCCCTAACAAATCCCTCTTAGGGAGAAACCCCCTATAATAAACCAAAACCCTGTCAGGGAGGCACTTTAACCCTGCCTACCCAGCGGGAACTGAACTCTCACACGCTCATGGTGCTACAAGAAACCAAACTCCCCATAGAGAGGACCAAAACTCAGCTCCCCACTCCAAACAAGATCGCAGCAAGGAGGTACATAGGAAAACTCTTCTTCTCAGATTCTTGCCAAACTCAACAGCTAACTACCCAGCCATTCAAAACCAAACTCCTAAGAGACCCACTGAAAACCCCAATCCCAATCCGACCTGCTCTGCTCAATGAGCGGCCCCACGCCCCCTGGATCACTTCAATGCTAAATAACCCCTAACCTGGAACACGTAAAAGCATTCCCAGAAAAAGAAAAAGCATTTGAGAAACTGGCAAGTGACATACACGACCCATATCAAAAAACAGATACTAGTACCTCCTAACTTGATCCTCTGGCAGGGAGTAACACCATGGTAACTTGGGGAAAGGTTTAAGGGAGGGAACTAAAAGGGCACCAGATCATCCTTCCCAGGGAAACCACACCTATGAACCAAGATTCCTTGTGAAAACTGAACACCCTATAGGGCCTATCTCACCTAAATTCCGAGATCTCTCCAGCGCTTACAAAGAAAACAACCCCTATCTGTCATCAGGTACAATAACCCATTTTTAACCAAACTTTCATATTTAAACCAGAATTAAGAGAAGTAAACAGTGTAACAAATCAGTCATTTTTTGAAAAGGTCCGGTAGCCGTGTGGTTAACTCCAAGGAGGCCTGCTCAGGAGACTCGTAGGACAGCCAGGAGCCTTGCACAGAAACTCTTAATTTTGCCGGGTACTGCATCCTAAAGGGAACTCCAGCAGATATTAATTTGCTGACTATCGAGTGATATGCCGCCCGCTTCAGGCGAGTCTCTCGGGGTAGATCTTGAGTGAGCCTAAGGGTAGCCAACTCCCATACCACTTTCTGTAAGTCCTTGGCCTTGCTAAAGACATGCTGCCTTTCTAAGTAACTTAGAAACTTCACAATAATGGTCGAGGTGGGGACTCTGGAGGAGACCGTGGTCTTAGTGAACAGTGAGCCCTTTTGAGTTGGTAATTAGGGTTAAGAGGGGAAGGGCCAACCAGTTTCTGTAGGAGCTTCTGCATGAATAGGATAATATTGGAACCTTCCTCTGCCTCGGGCAAACCAAGAATCAAAACATTATTTCGTCGGCTCCTGCCCTCCAAATCTTCAGTCTTCAGGAGAAGTTTGGTGATCTGTTGCCATAGCTGAGATAGCTCAGGATCAGTTTTTTCTTTCCAATTTTCCAGTGAGACTGCTCGGGCCTCCGTATTTCCCACTCGCCGTGCCAAATCTGTTAAGTCCGAACGAAGAGATTTCAGCTCAGTCAAAATATCGTTAAGTGATTCCTTAAATGGGAGCATTTCTTAAAGAAAGCGATCCTCCGATAACAGAGTGACTGCTATAGATGAAGGAGACAGTTTTTCCGAACCTGCACCTTGGGCCCATTGCTTCTTGGGCATTTTTTCTGGAGAGGCTGGTGGAGTATGCCCGGGCAAGGCCTGCTTCATATCGGCCTCCATAGACAGCAGAAAATTGACTGCCAGGCACAAAACTGACACAATTCTGACTCAGCAACAAATTATATCATACTAACTAATTTTTCAGATAGCAACTATATCAATCAGGCTATAAAAGAAGGCGAGATAGGTGCAAGGCAGCGGGAGCTCCTAATCAGTGCTACTACCAGGAGCCCTGCATCACGTGATCTCCGAAATGGCATCATTCTTGCTTAAATGACATCACCACCCACCCAAGATTCTACCAGCTGGTCTGCAGTGGTCTAGGGCCTTACTGTGTAGTCATCCAACTAGAGGAGCAATAAAATAGCATTCAGACAAAAGAAACTGCCATCACTGCAGGTTATTTGCAATACAGTACATAAAGCCTGGTTGTTCTTGTATAAAGAAAAACAGGGTTCATTTCTTTCAAATATATTTGCATTTCATCATTAAATACTTTCTTAGTGTTGAACTTAGAACATTTGTGTAAAGCATTTTTGGCTGCAAAAAACAAACTCCAAAGATGCTCATAGACTTAATTTTCATTATTTGTATCTTTGCTCATTACTTAATAACATAATTCTTGGCCATTTTTACCCCACATTTTCAGGATGGCCATATCACCCTCAATCTTGCAAACATTTATAGCTGGCTGTACCTTGTTAAAGTGCCTCAAATGTGTGCTGGGGGTTTGAATCCCAAAATTGCCTTTCAGCTTTTGATTTAGTGGAGTCAGAGTAACTCCCGCTGGTCTTAAATAAGCTGGGGTTTGGTCCTCAGTTTTCAGCTTAGGTCCACACCATCTCTGCTCAGCCATTGGCTAAGGTACTAATGAATAAGTCCTGTCAAACCACTTCTATTTCCAGAAAGGAAAAAGACAGGGGAGCGTACTGTCCCCTCTTTCATTTGTATTAGCCATCAAGGCACTGGCATAGGCTATAAGAGAATATCAGCAATTGCAAGGGATTAGGGTTGGTATCAAAGAGTGCAGAACAAAGTTATATGCAGATGATGTTTTGGTGCTTTTATCAGATCCCCAGCTGGTTTAGACTCTGTGCTCGATCTTCTGCAGGAATTTCAGATGGTTTCAGGCCTGATGGTCAATCAATTTATAAAGGAGGTTTTCCTGCTCTCTAACCTGTGTTCCTCAGCCCCCTTTCTAGCCAAAAGACTCAAAAGGTGTCCCCAAACCATATGTGCTGGCATGCACTCCCATTTTCCTGGCAGCAGTGGAGGAGTGAACCACAGAGTACCCGAATAAAGGGGCAGGTGAGCTACTTTGGGAGGGTTTCTAGATGGGTTTCCCACTGGGGTTTCAGGGGGGGCGGGAAAGAACATGGGCCTAGAACCTGGGGTCAGTGAGAGGGAAGGAAGGGATTGTAGAGGCCAAGATAGAGAAGGAAATCACAGCAGGCTGGGTGGAGGGCCCATTGGAGGGCCCCTCGTGCACACTTTTCCGGATCTCCCCATTGGGGGTGGTACCTAAGAAGGCGGAAGGGGAATTCCACTTGATTCATCATTTATCATACCCGGAAGGCTCCTTGGTGAATGATGGCATTCCAGATCACCTTAGGGCAGTGTTATAAGCCTCATTAGAGCAGGCCATAGTGCTGATTAAGGCAATCGAGGGGGCATGGCTAGTGAAGACGGTCATTGAGTCGGCATTCCGGCTCTTGCCCGTCAGGCCAGCGGACTGGGACCTGCTGGGTTTTCAATTCCAGGGGCACATCTACTTTGACAAAGCCATGCTGATGGGCTGTTTGGTGGCTTGTTCCACTTTTTAAGTGTTCAGCACCTAATTACAATGGATTTTCAGGGCCAGGTATGGGCACAGGAGGGTGGTACATTACTGGGATGATTTCCCCCTCATTGGGGAAACAAGAGCAGAGGCGCAGAGAATGCTAGGGGATTTTAAGAATATGTGCCAGCAGATTGGGATTCCACTGGCACAGGGCAAAATGGAGGGCCCCGCCCAGAAGTTGGAATTCTTGGGGATAGAGGTGGACACTGAGGAGGGTAATTTTCAGCTGCTGGGGAACAAAGTGGCACTCCTTAAAGACTTACATGCCCAGGTTATGGGAAGAAGGAGGGTGCCACTGGTACAAATACAGCAACTGCTGGGGCACCTTAATTTCACATGCAAGGCCATCAATCCAGGCTGAGCTTTTACAAGAAGATTGGGGAGAATCACAGGGAAAGCCAAGCGGACGCACCATTGGGTGGATGTATCAAAAGGGGTTTGGGAGGACTTCAGGGTTTGGGAGGAGTTTCTCGACAGCTATAATGGGGTGACATTCTGGCAGGATGAGTGGGAGCAGAGCACGGACCTGGAGCTGTTCATGGATGCTTCAGGTGCCCTGGGAATGGGGGCATACTTTCGAGGGGAATGGATGTCAGAACCATGGCCAGCATCATGGGCAGAAGGTGGACTGCTGAAGGACATCACCTTCCTGGAGATCTTCCTGATATGGGTGGCCCTGGAGGTATGGGGGGATAGAATGAGGGGGAAGCACATCTTGTTTTGGTGCGACAACAAGGGGGTAGTCGCAGTGATTAATAGGCAAGGTGGAGAATGGAGACAGTGGGAAGGCTGCTCAGGCATATGATCTTGCTGGGGCTGTGACTGAACCTGTCTTCCAAAGCACAGCATATTGAAGATTTGAGTAATGAGGTGGCTGACAGTCTTTCCAGTTTGCAGCTTGACAGGTTTCAGGAGCTGAAGCATCAGGCAGTGCCACACAGGACCAGGATCCTGGACCGGTTGTGGGAGGTTGGAGGGACACAGCCAGGGTGCTGTACCAGGGCTCCTGGGTAGAAAACACACTGAGGGCCTATGAAGCAGGGTGGGAAAAGTTCCAGATCTTCAGGGGGAAGCATGGGCGGGACAAGGATGAACCAGCCCAAGACGAGCAGGTAAGGAGGTTCATGGTGGAGCTGTGGGAAGAAGGGCTGGCCTACGCCACAATGGTCATTCACTGAGCTGGCATCAGTTGGGTATGCCAAGGCAGGGGCTGGCCCAACATAGGGGCCAGTAGAGTCATAAGACACATGTTAGCAGGGTGGCGCAGGGAGCAAGGAGTCAGGGTAGATGGAAGGCAACCAATTAGAGGGGCATTACTGGAAAGGGTCTTGGGGGCCACCCAGAAGGTATGCACATTGGCACACATGGGGGTACTATTCCAGGCTGTGTTTGTGGTGATGACTGCAGGGGCATTCCAAGTGAGGGAAGTGGTGGCCCCACAGAAGGCAGCCACCGGGCAGGCATTACAGCATGAGGATATCCTGTGGAGACACAACAGGGTGATCATTATCCTGGACAGGTCCAAGCTGGACCAGGGAAGAAAGGGAACCCAAGTGTCACTGGTGAAGAAACCACAGTTGGACAGCTGTACTGTGAGGGCACTGGAGGAGTACAGGAGTGCTCAGGGTGGGGCGGGGGATGCTGTACCAGCATGGGGACAGCTCACTGGTCACGGTCTTTCAAGTAGGGGTGGTTCTCAAGAAGGACCTGACATTTATGGGGGAGGACCCTAGAAAATTTGCCCCACATTCATTCAGGATTGGGGCAGCCATGGAGGAAGCAGAGAGAGGGGCTGCAGTGGAGGATTTACAAAAGATGGGGTGCTGGAAGTCCAGCAGCTACAAGAGGTACATGAGAAAAGAGCAACAAAAATGCACACTGTTTTATTTTGTTTTCCATGGCAGGTTCCAGGAGGAAAATCTGGATAGTGGGGCATTCCTTTGTTTATTGGGTCGAGAGGTTTGCAGTGGCCACCTCCAGAGATGCAGAGGTGAGATATAACATGGAGCATACCAGGGTGCTATGGAAAGGCATTAGGGGGATGAAGTGGGTGCAGCTCATGCCTTTGATGGAGGAATTGAAATTGCAATGGGGCACCCCGGATTGCATTGTTATATACCTGGGGGAAATGATTTATGGAGACTGCCATGGGGGGTATTGGGACAGAACATTGTGGGTGACTTCGAGAAATTGAGAGGGTGGTGGCCAAGGGTGACAATCGGCTGGTCCGATATCAACTCCCAGAGGGTATGGAGAGGGGTGCAGGATGTCTGGCTGATCAAAAAAGATCAGGAAGCATTTGAACAGGAGGGTAGTCAGGGTGGTAATAGAGATGGGGGGTTCACCTGCAGCACAGGGACATTTCCTTCAACCAGCCCACAATGTTCAGGTTGGACGGTGTCCATCTGTCAGAGTTTGGGATGTGCCTGTCCCTGTGACTTATTGGGGAGCTAGTGAACCAGATAGCTAAGAAAGGTCTTACATACTAGCCTGCAAGGGGGGAGCCCCTCCGTCCATCACAAGCTGGATGAGGGGCAGTGAAAGAAAGGGAAAAGGGGGGAGCCAGGGGGGAAGAAAGGGGGGGAGGGGGAGGACACACAGACTGGGGATAAAGAACCCAGATGTGGTGGTAAAGTGGGGAGGGGGATAGGTCCAGGTGCCAGATTCAGAAGTGTCAGGATCTGGAGGGCGAAAGCCCGGGGAAGTGGACCAGCCTGGTTCTGATGTGGAGGAGGGGGGCTGAATTCACAGTGTCCGAGCCCTGAGAGCAAGATGGAAGAAATGATCAGAAGAAGGACAGAGGCCAGAGCCAGGAAAATTTGGAAAGAAATTTTGATGTAAATTGAATTGTGAATTCAGAGTTATATGGTCTGTAAATATAGACCTTTGTGCCATAAATAAATTTGCCAATGTGCAACCAACAAGTAAAATTGGTGTGGTGTCCATCATTCCTGGGGAGGAGTCAGGGGACAATGGGGCTTACCATTAAAAGGCAGGCCAGGTTGTCCAGTGATCCCTACCAGGAATAAGTGCATAGGAGAGGAAGGGTAGTTGGGGGGATGGAGGGAGAGGGATGCAGGGGAAGGGGCCTGACGACATCACCAGGCAGGAAAGTGTAATATGACAAGGGCAAGCCAGAGCCTCAGGGATTGGCTGGGGAGGAGGAGCCCAAAAGGGGGTCCTGACCAGGGGCCTATTGGGGTATAATAGGACAGGGTTCAGGCAGGACAATCTCTTTTGCTGGTAATTTTCCCACCCTCCCGCCTTATAAAGAAAGGCAATGGGGGCAGGTATGGCACAAAGAGAGAATTGGAGGGCAGGTCAATTGTCCTAGGGGCCCTGGGCATGGGGGCCAGGTATGTCTGTTGCTGCAGGAGGCAGCATCAGGCCAGAGGGCTACGGCAGAGTCCCATGGCAGGGAGGGGCATGTATGCCCATGGGGAGAGGGAAGAAAGGAAAAGGGGAGAGTGAGGGAAAGAAAGGGGGAGGGGGTAGGATACACAGGCTGGGGACAAAGAACCCAGATGTGGTGGTAAAGTGGGAAGGGGGATAGGTCTAGGCACCGGATTCAGAAGCGTCAGGGTCTGGAGGGAGAAAGTTCGAGGAAGTGGACCGGCCAGGTTCTGGTGTGGAGGAGGGGTCAGATTAACAGTGTCCGGGCACTGAAAGCAAGATGGAAGAAATTACTAGAAGAAGGACAGAGGCCAGAGACAGGAAAATCTGGAAAGGAATTTTGATGTAAATTGAATTGTGAATTCAAAGTTATATGGTTTATAAATATAGACTTTTGTGCCATAAATAAATCTGCCAACAAGCAACCAACAAGTAAAATTGGTGTGGTGTCCATCATTCCTGGGGGGGGGGGGGAGTCAGGGGACAATGGCTGAAATGTGATTTTGCACCAGAGGCGCAAAAACACATCTTATCAAGGGTTTAAAAAATGACGTTACATTTATGAGGTTTTGTGGAAAAATGGCTACGTTGAAAGTTTGGAGTCAAAACTTTCAAAATTACTGAAGTTATCAGTGAATGCTGAAATATTGTAATGTTCAGTCACAGTCTAGGCATTTTACTGTGTTTCTACACCAACTTTTCAGCATAGTCTTCTTATTACCCCAGCTAATGGACCTGGCAGCTGAAGATTTTCATATCCTTGCCAAAACATAATTCTGCACCACCAAAATGTCACTCTGTGCCACAGGTACGAAAACACATTTTGACCAGAATTTGAAAAATGACAGCTGCCATGTTCATGATGTGCTGTGAAGAAATGACTGTTTAAAATTTGGGGTCAAAATATTGAAAATTACCCAAGTTACAAGCCTGTGTTTGTAAATTCAACATAGGCTCATTACTTTGTTTTTTAATACGTTTGCCCCAAATTTTCAACATTGCCTGCTTATGATACCACGTCATGAACAAGTGCAGAGAAAATATTTAACTCTAGCCCAAAACATGATTTTGCACAGCAACTGCAAAATCACCTTTGAGGGCAAGAAAACATATTTTGGCCATGATTTGAAAAATGACAACTGTCACATTCATGAGGTGCTGCAAAGAAATGGCTATGTTAAACATTTGGAGTCAAAATATTAAAAATTACCAAGGCTACAAGCCTGCATTTTCAAATTTCAATGTAGGCCCATAACTTTTCTTTTTTCATATTTTTACACCAAATTTTCAACATAGCCTTCCTATGCTGTTTGTAAAATCAAGCTCAATTGTGAAGCAGTGTTCCGTGTATTCTAGGTGTTTAATCTTCCATGCCTTTTGTAGTATTAGTTCTTTCACTTAATAAGTGTTAAGCCTGGCCATATGGGATCCAGGGCATGCATTGGGAGCTATTGGTATAAGGATGAGTGCTCTGTAGAATTGGTCCATATTTAAATTTTGATCTAGTGGTAACAGTAGCAAGTTTTTGAGTAGGATCTGGATAAAATCTATTACTGATGTATCCATAGTTTCTGCTCCCTCAGGTACCCCATATATATGCAAGCCAGAATCTGATTTATCCAACCTCAAAGGAAAAAGAGATAACATACCAATCAACCTAGGGAGAGGCCCAATCCAATCATACACTATTTAAGCAAAAATCAGATTGGACAAAACAGGCCCACTAACCAAATAGTAATAAAATATATATTTTTTTCATTCAAATTGATAGTCTTTTCATCAACATTTTCTCCAGCATACAAAATCTTATGTTTTGGGGAAATAATTACCCCTTCATCAGGAAGCTGGTTTTGATATCTAGTAAGAACATAAAACACTGTTTCAAACCCTAATGGTATCCAAAACATTAATAGTAAGTTTGACACTATTTTTGGAAATGAGTTAATGTGTTAACTAATCATAAAGAAATTAAAGTTTGAAACAGTGTTTTATGTTCTTTCTAGAAATTAAAACCAGCTCCCTGATGAAGGGGTAATTATTTTTCTGAAACATAGGATTTTGTATGCTGGAGAAAAAGTTGATGAAAAGACTATCCATTTGATCAAAAGAATATATATTTTATTACTATTTGGTGAGTGGGCTTGTTTTGTCCAATCAGATTTTTGTTTACCCCATATATATGGGCATTATTTCTCCAGTTGCACCCCTCCAAGTTCTCATGTTTGTGCGATAGCTCTCATTCCTTGACTAGAAGATAAATCAGTAGTCAGTCATACTGCTACACTGGGCTGATGGCCTCCAAGACTGCTTTTTCAATAGCCCTGGTATGTCACTCTATTTTATTTTAAGGTTCTTTCTGATACCTGTGCCTGAGATTTCAATTTATGCTACTACGTGTGCTGTGTGGTTGATAGCCTTAACAATGTCACTCAATAATATCCTTCATTTTCAGTGCCATCTCCACCACTGGCTGATATAGCCACTGAATTACTATCCAGATCCTTCCAGTAATTTGCTTTCTTTTTTTCCTTTTCTGTGTCTTTTTAGTCTCTGGCTGAGCAAATTGTTGCCTTTTACTTTCCAGCTAGTTCCCTTGCTTGATTTTCCTGGCAATTCCATACTGAGTTCCTGATGTCTTTAGACTAAATTGAGATATTAGAAGAGCATTAAACTTGAGTGGCCATTATGAAGGTGACAACACTGGAAGACTCCTCCACCACACTTTTTACAATGATCTGACACCTTCACTTGAGATCACAATAAATATGGATTACTGTAGTTTACTTGTGGCAGATGCTGTTGGCATGCATCTGCTGTAGATTGCTGTTTGTGGTGTTGAGGCTGAGTCTTCAAAACCCATTAAGGCTGCCACAGTCCAGTGTGAGCTACAGTAACATTTAATATTTATAGCTGACATCAAGACATATACCCCCTGTAGTCTCTGACTCTCTGGTTTACCTCTTGCCAATGAATAAATTCTCCCTTGTTGAACCATAGATTTTTAATTTTTTTATATCATGGTTATTTTATAGCATCTCTCCTATTACTTTTATGTTTATGTATTGTTTTATATATTTGGTAATAAAGAATAATACTGCAGTGATGATAAGTAATTAATAAGACACTTTGGGGATGTGCTTTGCACATGTCTAACTGCCTGTTCAGGGGTGTAGTAATGCATGACAACATACTGTAGATGGGTGCCTACAGCTCCAGGAATTGTGGATAGATACGTACAATGCACACCCCCAAAGTATCTTATTGCATATATAAAATGTCCCTCCTACAATAAAAGAAAAACACATTCCAAATGAGTAAAATTAATTAAATAACTATTTATTCATGGTAATAATTATCTTACAAGTAAAATACATTCCCAGGCTTGAGGCACAGATAGGTAGCATATTAATAAACCTCATATAAAGTATGTGTTGCACTTTTTAAAGGGACACTGACAGTTTTTAACCCAGTTTTTAGAGCCCATTATATTTGTGCCAGTTAACAGAGCATTATCCAGTAATTTCTCTGATTCTGTTTGAAATGCACATGTGCTATGTTTAATGTATATTTTTTACAAGAAAGACTTTTGATCGTCCCAACCAAAATACCACTGCCTGATCTTTTCTGTGCATCCCCAACATAGGATTGCACTGAATGACACTGAACTTGTGCATGAACAAGTTTGGCAATTTTGGAGGCATAAAAACTAAACAGGTTGCTAAATAGTGCAGACTGTGCTGATGTCTACAATATAAGACTGAGGGCTATTACCTATAGTAATTGTTGTTTGAAAGATGAAACTGAGAATCCTCAAGTGTAATGCCTGGGTGTATTTTTAGGGTGTAAGAGCAAGAGAAAGTATGTGATCCTTTCCCTTTACAAGGCCTATGTTTGACCAGACCTGGAATACTCTGTCCATTTCTGTGCAGAACTGACCCAAAAGACCTTGCACTGGCTTCCCAACACAGAGCATGCATAAATTATGTTTTCTAAATACTAAAAATGAATAGGAAGAGTAGAGTATACATAGATGTTTGAAATGGTGAGTGCTAGTGAAACTAAAGGGTATGACTTTAAAGTGATGTGGGTGGTGAAGAAATAAGGGAAATACTAGGAAGCATTACTTCACAGAGAGGGTGGGTACCATGTAAAATATCTGACCCTGTAAGATTGTGGAAATTAGCACTGTTCTTGCTTTTAAAACAGGACTTGTAGAGATGTTTCAGAGTTTTTGGGGTGAAATTGGCTAAATTCTCTCTGCAAATTAATCTGCAAATTTACCGCAGTTCACAAACTTTGTACCAAATGGCAGAAATCCACCCACAAAAAGCAGAATTTCACCTGCAAATGGCAGAATTTTGCTATTCTTGGGCAAAATTACACCATTTGTAGGAAACATTTCACACTTCGGAGGCAGATAGCCACCATTTGCATGGAAAACGTGATTTTGGGTGAAGTCGAAGTTGCTGGGGGTATGGCAAACATCGCAAATCACAACAGATGGCAATTTCAGCCACTTCGTGGCAACTTCACAGGTGAATTAAAACTTCAGCACATCTCTGTTTTTGCCACAAACATGCCATAACTAGTTATATCCGCCACATTTAGACAACATACAACTGCTCTGTTAACCCCCCCCAGTGTCCATTCACCACTTCATTCAGTGGCTTTTCTGCTTGGACTGACCTCTGTACAAGTTCTTGGATTACAGTATACCCTTCAATGTCAGCCTTCTTAGTAAAACCACTTTCTGTATTATCCTGTACATCAAGGCTGCAAACATAACAAGGGATATCCTCCACATTTAGGCAACATACTCACAACTGTTTGGTTAACTCCCCAGTGTCCTTTCACCACTTTTTTTGGTGGCTTTTCAGCTTGGACCCACTTTTGTACAAGTTCTTTGATTACAGGGAGTACTTTCACTGCAGCTTGCAACACTGATGGCTCATTCAGTTCTTTCTGGGGAATGGACTCAAACCATTTCTGCCAATCTTCCTTCTCTGCTTTCAATGTTGCCACCTGCTCCCTCTTCAGGTCCACCAAAAGGGGCTACAAAATTGATCATCTTCAGGGTATGGCTTTATTCAAAAACACATGAAGTCCGCAGCTCAATCACAGTTACATATGTACATGCACCTAGGGCTTACAGTTCAAAATACACAAGGGCTGCACATGGCAGCCAAATTGGGTCATCACCAACTCTTATTAATTAAGCAGTTTTGAACAGTATTTTTTAATTAACTATAAAATGTATTTATTTGAAGAAAGTTATTTTAAAAGCATACCGCAAAACACGTGTTCATCAATACACCTTGCTGCATATTTAGGGGACTGTTGCTAATTTCATAAAACAGGTTATAGATTTAGACAATGTCCATCTGCATCTATATTCAAAAATTGGAAATCGTGTAAAAGCTCAGTGACCGGACTTCAAAAACAGAGAAATAACAAACACTGCTTCTAACTATGTCCTGTGCCTCAAACTTGCAGCAATGCCCGGACATGACCTAACTTTTTGACATCATGTATAACATCTTCCTCAAAGTGAAGACATCATAAGTGATGTTGAAATGTTAGGGTGTAGTATGACATTAGGGTATTTAGGTTTTCATATTTTGTTCATGTATTTTTCTATTGAGTAGGCACCAGCTATGAATACTAATGACTTGAACATAGAGACATAGAAACACAGAATTTTACGGCAGATAAAGACCGCTTGGCCCACCCAGTCTGCCCATTTCCCTACCTAATGGATAAGCTGCAGATCCTAGTTAACCAGCAGCCTACTTCTTTCTACCCCAACCCCCTAGAATTGCCTTATGGCTGTCCCATGCATGCTTGAATTCAATCACTGTTTTTGACTCCACAACCTCCTCCAGAATGCCATTCCATGCATCCACAACCCTCTCTGTGAAAAAATACTTCCTTACATTACCTCTGAGTCACCCCCATCTTCAAATTGTGCCCCCTTGTTCTTGCACACCTCTTTTTTTAAAAGATGCTACCCTCTTGGACTTTGTTGATTCCCTTGAGGTTCTTGAATGTTTCTATCATGTCCCCTCTCCTCCTTTCCTCGAGGCTATACATATTAAACTCCTTTAGTCTCTCTTCATATGTCTTCCGTGCAGGCTGTGCACCATTTTAGTTGCTCTCTCTGGACAGCTTCCATCTTGTCTATGTCCTTGAGGAGATTGGGTCTCCAGAACTGCACACAGTACTCCAGATGGGGTCTCACCAGCTGTCTGTACAGAGGGATAACCACTTCCTGTTTTCTATTGGTGATGCCTCTCCCTATGCATCCCAGTATCCCCCCAGCCCTCCTTATTGCCCTCTCACATTGCTTGCCCACCTTTAAGTCATCCAATATGACTACCCCCAGGTCCCTTTCCATTTTTGTTGTTATTAGTATCTCACCCCCCATTGTGTACTCTTCCCTTGGGTTTTTGTTGCCAAGGTGCATTACCTTGCACTTCTTAGCATTAAATCTAAGTTGCCATACATTTGACCATTCCTCTAACCTTGTCAAGTCCCTTCTCATCCTTTTCACCCCACCTTGTGCATCAGCTCTGTTGCCGATCTTTGTGTCATCTGCAAAGAGACATATTTTTCCTTCCAGTCCCTCTGCAATGTCGCTTACAAAGACATTGAAGAGGACCGGTCCTAATACTGAACCCTGCGGCACCCCACTAGTAACCCCCCTTTCTTCAGAGTGGACTCCATTTACTATTACCCTCTGTGTCCTATTGTCCAGCCAATTCTTTACCAAGGCTATCATCTTGGGACCCACTACCAGGCTGGCTAACTTGTATATCAATCTTTTGTGTGGGACTGAGTCAAATGCCTTGCTAAAGTCTAGGTAGGCCATGTCCACAGCCCCTCCCTGATCTACTACTTTGGTCACCCAGTCAAAGAAATCTATCAGATTCGTCTGGCATGACCATCTCGCTGTGAATCCCTGCTGCATTGGGTCCTGTGCCCCTCTGGCCTCTAGGTACTCGACAATTCTTTCCTTCAGAAGTGATTCCATCATTTTCCCTATTACTGAGGTTAAACTAACTGGTCTGTAGTTTCCCGCTTCTGCCCTGCTCCCACTTTTGTGAAGAGGGATCACATCGGCCCTCCTCCAGTCCTCAGGTAGCACCCCATCCTCCCATGATTTGTTAAAGAGGGTAGTCAGTGGTGTCACTAGTTCTACCCTTAGTTCTTTTAGAATTCTGGGATGAATCCCATAAGGCCCCATTGCTTTGTCCACCTTCAGTTTTAAGAGTTCTTTCAGAACCTTTTCTTCTGTAAATGGGCTGGTATCAACTTCTGTATCCAAAGTGTTTCTGTTGTTTGTTTTAGGTACCTCCCCCTCTTCATTTGTAAATACTGAGCAAAAATATTTGTTTAGTATCTCTGCCTTTTCACAGTCACCCTCTGCCCACCCCCTTCCCCTTAAAACCAAAGAAAAGGTGCCTGTTAGCCCAGTCCTTAACAAACTGAAAAATGTCAATCTGTAATTTTTCCTTGTTTTTGTGAAAATCTTTGCATATCATATTTATTTGAATAATGACATTGTCAAATATATTCAGTGCTCTCAATCTTTAAATCTATTGTACTGAGATGTAAAACAAAATTCAAACAAAAACAAATATATTATTGGTGATAACTTTCATTCTACTAACAAAGCTGTTTTTGAGGACTAGCTTTGGAGAGTTAGTATCATTTTTAAAAGGTACTTTGGTCTCTCAAAAGCGTTATTGTTTGTCCAATAAAAGGTATCACCTGCAGCATGTTTGTTGATTGTATTTGGCTTGTTTTGTATCTTTTCAACCAATATGTTGAGCCCATTATTTTGTCAAAAAACTCAGCCAATTTTTGTCATATTTTCAAACTTATGTGATATTCTAATAGAGAAAAAAACACTGAAAATGTAATTTCTACACTGGAATGGATTGCAACAGCAGGAACAGCAAGACTTGGCTGTAGCCAACAATGGCTGCTTATATATTGCCTTGTAAAGTATGCAATATATACCAAAATATTCATTTGATGGTGGTGGTGGGGGGGGTTATAAGCACCACTGATAACTGACAACAGAACTTCCGTACTCCAACCTCCCAGAACAGTGAAAGAGCATCAGCGATTAGCCCTGCTCACCACCAGCATGACATCAAAGTGGCAGTGCAGCCAGAAGGGGTGTGCTTTCAAAAAAAAAAAGCATAATACTTCTTAGCTCCTTTGTCTCGGAGCTCCTTTTTAACTGAGCCTAGGACTGCTTGTTTAGCTTTAGCCAAATGAGTGCACACTGGGACATGATGCCTAGAAACTACAGATCTGGATTTCCCAAAAATTTTCCAGCATATACAAACCACAAAGCTGGGATGCATCAAATAATATTCAAGTCATGGATCAAAGGTTCAGCCCATATTTTAATAAATTAAAAACTTCCAAGCACACAGTAGGCATAACATGGTGTCTAACATGTTTTGGATAATCACATCCTTCATCAGAGACTTCTTGTTTAGACTTCAACTCTGCAAGGGGGTCAGAGAGAGCCACATTACCATTTAGTGACTTCCCCCCTCCAACCACTGAATCACAGCACTCTAAACCCCAGGGACAGTAAAACAGAAATGACTGTTAACCCCAGCCACCGCCAGCAGGACATCCAATATCTGGTGCATGCAGAAGCAGTGTGCTTTAAAAAAAAAGTTTAACTTCTGAGATCCTTTGTCTCAGATCTCCTCTTAAACTGTATCCAGGACTTATTGTTTAGACATCAACTCTGCAAGGGAGTCAAAGAGAGTCACCCTGCCATTTAGTGACTCTCCCCCCTCCGACCACTGAATTAAAGCACTCCAAGCTCCAGGAACAGTGAAACAGCAGTGATAGTGACCCCTGCCCACCAACCCTGGACACTCACTTCCTCCTCTCTTTCCTGATAAGATGCCTCATCAAACTGTCCTCTGCTGGGGTCCTTGCATGAAGGGTCAAGAGCTAAAGGCAACAGAAGGAGACTGCCAGAAGTCTGCTCAGGTGACAGCCAGCAGCCAGCCATCCTGTCAGTCATAAACTCCATGTAAGTCATATGGCTACATGACATGGGGACCATTTCTGTACTGATGCGGATACCTGCGAGCTTACCATGTGAAATAAACTTTTTTTTCAGGTACTTAATTTATACTGCATCTGTTTATGTAACGCACAACAATGCAATGTCCTCCTCATACATAGTCTGCTAATCCCTAGGAGTCTGGACCGCCATTGAAAGATGGATTGTCTTTATTATTACAATGTGGTGGCTCCAGAATGACTCTGAGTAGCTCAACTGTTGGTAGCTGTTTTTTGTGTCATGTGTTAAAGGGCTGTATCAGTTTAATCACTGCCCATAGGTAGCCTGATATTATTAGCAGTCAGCTAAGCTTCTGACATTTCAGTCTTACTAGACCTAACGTACGTTCTGCATATTCCTTCTTGTGTTGATATGCATTGTGTTCCACTTGCATAGCATAGTGTGGCAGTTTTGCATTAAATTGCCTATTAGCTACCTGCTTTTCTGAATGTCTACCATATTCTACCCAGTTGAAAGGAGGTACTATTTTTATCTTATTCCTAATCCCTGCCTGGGTGCTGTATTACCATATTACAGTGTTAGCCCCAAAGGGACTGAGTGTTATTTCCCTCTACATTCTATCTGTTCTTGTTATGGACTCTTTCACTATCGTACCCCTAAATCCATATAATAAGTATTACTACTTGAAGAGCCGCCCTTTACCCTCTATCCTATACTCAAGGGAGTGTGGTCAATACCTAGTAATACTACATGAAATTTATTCTAATGGTAGATGTTATAAGCTATTGTCCTTCATGTTGGAACGCAGGCTTATATTTTCTATGACTTTTCTAGGTAGCACTACCAGGATCTTATTTTCCTCCAGCTGATTTTGTCTGGAGATATTGAGCTGAATCCTGGTCCTCTGTCCCCTAATCACAGAGTCTGTTCCCCTTCCCATGTGTTCTGGTCCAAATACTATGGACTAAAATTTGCACACATGAATTAGTAGCCTGAGGCCCAAACTGCAGGAGATAGAAGGCAGGGTTAACCTATATGCCCTGGATATTCTTGCCATAACTGAAACCACGTTAAAGCCAATCACCCTCCCGTTAGGTTTCATTATCTAGGTATTCCATGTTTCGGCAGGCTAGGATTTCAAAGAAATGGTGAGGTGTACTTATACATGTTAGATCCTCTCTCAGTACCTCTCTTGCTTGTATCAGTGACTTACCTAGCTGAAATACTGTTTGAGGGCACCAAGTCCCTTCATGTAGGATATGTTTACAACTCCCCTCAAATGGTGACTTCTGCCCTTGACTCCCTTGTCAATGTTCTATCTGCCAAAACCCTAGGTAAACTAATTTTACTCTGGGATTTTAACATAAACTGGATACCGGAGTTGAAAAATAGACCCAAGGGTGTCCTTGTAGATGTACAGCTTATTAATATCTGAGCTGACAAGATTAAATATCAAAACAGACAATCACACCCTTCTGGACTGGGTCTTTGTCTTTAAGCCAGAGGGTGTCAGAACCACAGGAATCTTTGCAAACTCTCTAAGTGACCACTCTCCCATATTCTGCATTTGGAGTAATGCCTTGCCTAGACCATCACCTAGAATCTCCATGGCATGTGCTTATTCTGAAGTTGATTTGAGCTCCTTCATTACTATCCTTTCAGGTATTCACTGGTCTACTATCAGACTTCTTACAGATGTGGATTCTGCCTTACAGTTTTTTGTGAACCACTTCCTGACTGTTGTCAATGCCCAGGACCAATTTAAGTAAATAAGAGTTATGTGCCAATAGTTAAGATGTCTAGATCACAACCTCAGGAAATTAATGAGGTCAAGCGATAAAGCCTGGGGAGTCTATAAAAGCTCTGATTCATGGGAAGATTGGGTCACATACAGAGGGCACAGGAATGCCTACCAAAAGGACCTGAAGGCTGCCAAGAAAAAAATATTTAAGGCAACTACAGGATCCCAAGCAATTCTGGTTTCAGATAAATGCAGTTCTAAAGGTTCTAACTTGTACTGTAACTTCATTGGTTACAGTACAAGGCCTGTAGACACTAAAGTTAAAATTCTTTGATAGAAATTTGTGAATGATTTTGATTAGCAATTATGTTTTCCATTCAATATATGTAAGATTAAGAACGTTCAGAATTCAAAACTCTTATGTATTGAAATAACATATTCAATATGGTGATTTTAACACATGAATGTGTTAAAAATTCAGCACACCAGTATCAGCAAAAGTTACACATTTATGTGTTGAACAATTTACACACCACTGTGTTAAATTTATTCATTACACTGCATATGTCAAATTTAACACACACTGTGTTTTCCCTAACCACAATAAATGCTGTGTTACACATTAACTAATTAGCAATAAAATTTAACACTTCCTTTCTAAAAGTCTATATTGCACACCCTAAATTGGCCTCACTTTGATGGATGATACCATTATCCAGCATTTCATACAGTTGACCATGGGGTGCTTTTGGATCACCAGATGAACTATGTGGGCCTCACTGGCAAAGCTCTCAGCAGGTTCAATTCCTAGGTAATTGTGAGAATGGAGCAAGTAGCCATTGGTAACTTTACCTCTAGGGCTTCTGTATTATTTTGTGGAATTCCTCAGGCTTGATTCTCACCCTCTTGTTGTTGTCTTTGCACATGTTGACTTTGTTGGGAGATCATTAGATGGTACAGTGTTGAGTTTCACTGCTTGTGGATGATGCTCAGCTCTACTTGTCTTGTTCCCCTGCTGAAGATTATGCTCCTTCAGTGTCGGGACACTGTCTTGCTGAGATAAAGAACAGGATGGTCTCAAACTAGTTATGTCTCAATACAGGAAAGACAGCGGTTATAGTAATCCAGCCGGTACACTAGGATTGGCTGCTGTGGAAGGGCTGGCTCTCCCTTCAGTGGGTGACCAATCTTTCATGGCTGTCAATGCAGTGAAGGACCTAGGGGTCATTTTGAACTGCAGACTGATGCTAAAACAACAGGTGTCAGCTGTGATCTGATTTGGCTTTTACCATCTCCGAAACATTGCCAGGATTAAACAGCATCTAGCTCACACAGACCTGGTGATGATCGTCCATGCTTTCTTAATCTTTAGGCTAAACTATTGCAATGCTGTCTACCAAGGGTTATCTGGAGGTCTGATGCACCACATGCAGTTGGTCCAGAATGTGGCAGACTGACTGGTAATGGGCTCCTGATGGAGTGATCATATCATGCCAGTCTTGCATGTGCTGTACTGCCTGCCCTTGCAGTGGTGCATCACCTTCAAGATATGGTTGTTAACTTACAAGTCCTTACACAGTTTGGAACCAGACTACTTAAAGATCACCTTGTTCCTTACCACCAAGTTTGCCCCCTCCACTATACTGATGCAGGCTTACTTATTGTCCCCGTTCCCAGTTAAGACTTTTGAGACAGAGCTTTTTGAGTGGCTGTTCCAGTACGTGGGAACTCATTACCTGCTTATATAGGAGGCAGTATGGCGCAGTGGGTTAAGGCTCTGAGCTGCAAATCTGGAGACCTGGGTTTGAATCCCACAGCCCCCCTAGGTGCATACTGTGTGACCCTGAGCAAGTCACTTAACTTCCTTGTGCTCCCAGGTTGCACCTGCAAACAAGCTTTCAGCTTAGTGTGTCTCACCTGGTAAAATAATTGGTAAAAAAAAAAAAAAAAATATGTAGGACTGGCATGGTTGAGGCCTCTAAAGCATCTCTTAGGACCTTGTTATTTGAACAAACATTTCCTAGTTAGTTAGTTTTATGATTTACCTGACATTTCTTTTAGTTATTGGATTGTATTTTAAAGTTGAGTTTTGATATAGCTCCTGTTTACAATTTTCTGATTCTATGTACAGTACTTAGAGCCCTTGGGATTGGACGCTTTATAAATAGATTGCCTTGCTTTGCATTACACATGTAGTTGCACTGAGCTGCTAATTCAGTCTGCAAGAACCTTTTGAAGTAGTCAATTCTAGGGAAGTTTGGCATGGTTTCTGGCAATTCATTTAATCAGCCTGCAGCTTTAGCAGAAAAGGAGTGTTTACCCAGCTGAGTTCTATAGAGCCCTAGTTCAAGGGCATTCCTGGCCATGCTCCTCATAATATATTTCACTCGTATTATAGTTCACTTCAGTGCAAAAACACTGTAGCAAGGTTTACCTTTGAAGGGTGTTAGCAAACAAAGCTGCATTTCAAAGAAATGCGAAATTCCACATTCCTCTCTAATGCAAAGCATCATGGGATGTATATGCATTGTGATTTGCATTTGCTTCCCATGCTGCTTTGCTTTAGTGGTTAATAGTTATTTAGTGCAATATTTGTCTATGAGGATATCCAAGGCAGGCAGAGTTAGGTGGAAGTACAAAACGTATAGTGCATGATGGAACGGTACATTTGAAGCCACTTTGCAGAACATTTTGGTGGTTTCACCCTTTTGTGTTATATTCAAATGGGTTGCATGTCATTCTCTGTGCACATGGCATTCAATCAGCAGAGAAAAAAGAGTGGAGGCTGTCTAACTTAATAGGTTTCTCGTATGCACAGAGGTACTTTGCTGTACATTGTGGCTCTCCAACACCTTCAGTTCAAGATGAAAAGACCACTGTCATAATAAAGGGAGACAGCACTGTAAGTCAGAACATTTGCTCTAGTAGATGGAAAGATTAGGTGGTACAGACCAACTACAGTAAAAGAGGTGAAAAGACTTAGAGATTGGTGATCCACTGGATGAAAGGGATGAAGAAAAACAATTCACAGGATTCCAGAGCCACTGGTTTAGCAGGGCAGACTGGCACAGAATGGTCTACGTGTATATTAGCATATTAGCATAGCCATTAAGGTATGAGGCGAGAGTGGTGGGGAACAACCTCATCAGTAACAGCCATGCACTGACCCATGCGGCTGTCATTGCCCAGTGCGTTAATGGTCACACACCTTACTGTGACCACTAACATCTGGACTGGCAATTTGCTTAGGTGTATGCAGCTGTGCTGTCACAGTGGAAATACCACCCTTTGCAGGCAGCAGCACTCCCAGAAATGCAGGAAATCCTGTGCACTCTCAACACTGCATCTGCATATAAGAATTCTGTTTTATCTGAAAAGGAAGAGGCAGAGACCTGTCTCATGTTCATGGGTCATGGTAATCTCTAAAATGAACAGATAATTGTGTCTGTGCAAAAGCTCTGAAGCAGCGTTAACAGCAGAAGGACATTGTCAACAAAGTCAGGTTCTAAGTAAATACCAGTATTAAATACTAATTAAAAACTAGTACTAGGCATTTTGGGGAGTCTATGCACAGTGATTTACATATTCTTCCATGATGCTTTGAATTACTGGGTATGTTTGATTTTGTATTATATAAGTCCTTATATACATTCTTTATGAGCATATGCTTAGGCAGGCAGGGTTAGGCAGAGGCACACAAAAACAAGGTCAATGAGTGAAGCACTCATTTGCAACCCATTTGCAACCACTTTGCTGTGCATTACTGTGTTATACCTCTTGGTGCTACACACAGAGGGTTTGCGATCTTTACCAGTAATACAGCAAAGGTCAGTGTGCCAGCACAGTAAACAAAATCTGGTCAGAGCCACAATGGCTGCTACTGCAATAGTATTTATTATAAGAAAGCAGTTAAATGTTTTCAATAACTCACATGCCTGTATTATGTGTTTTTATCTGGTTGATCCTGTGACCCCCCCCCGGTCATTATTGTTAGCCACCTGTCCCAGAATCCCCTGCGGCCAGCCCTTTGATGATGCACATGACAGGCTAAGCTGGGGGGGCTTCTATGTGACTATAAGCATATAGGAATTCAGCATGCAATTGCACTTATAGTGCTGGTACCGATCAGCTGAGAAGAGCCCTTATCTGCGGTTACATTCTATGTTTCTATGCCAGTGTCACTGAAAAATAAGCCAAAGTGAGCAAAGCAAAAGGCCATTCCATGGACCAACCCCTGTTACTATCACAGTCCAGCATGTTATAGGTTGCACAGCACATGTGTGAGCACTGATATCAAGATATGCAGTTTGTTTCAGTGTATGCTGTGCCACATTCACAGAGAAGAACACAGCTCCTTTTGCCAGCAGCACCAATTTATATATGGCAGTTCATCAGTGCCAAAACAGGGAGCCCTGCGTGCACCCAGATAGCACAATCCACCACTGCAACTGTGCATTGTGCCCCTGTTAAGTTGGTTTAATGAGACGAAAAACCTGTCATTTGAATTCATTTATTTGGGATATGGTGGGCCCAAAATAGAAAAACAAGTTAAGCTTCAATGCAATAGCACTGATGAAAGTTTTTTTCTGGAAGGACATGGACAACTAAGCTACATTGAAATAAATACCAAATTACAAATACGTCATTAATGCCAAGCACTGTGGAAAAAATATGCAAGGTGGTTTACATGTACTTCCCATGATGCTTGCATTAGTGAGGTATGTGGAATTTGGTATACTATACATGTCCTTATATGCAGTCTCTGTTGGGGTATTCTTGAACTGGCAAGTTTAGTCAGAACCACACACAAAAGCAGACTGTCAGTCTGTGGAGTGGTTGTGGGATAACAGATGGATCAGACACGGAACTTCAGGTTCAACACACAATCTCTGTGTAATCTTTATTAAAAATACAAGAAATAAGCTTCTGCAATGCCATATTCCTTCTTCAGTACATCAGTTTGCAGCAACAGACTATGCATGTCCTTTCTCTGCACTTAGCCAGCACCTACTGATCTCTGATCCAATCCACTAGTTCAGCTGTACCCATAACCCTTATGCAAGCCCTCATTTGCTTATGTGGTGGGGGCTCAAAAAGAAGAAAAACAAAACAAGCAATAAACAAAGAACCTCAATGCAGAATCACTGAAAGAACAGTTACCCCAAAAGGCATTAGCAAGAAATCAAGTTTCAAAGAAACTTTGAAGGTGGACAAAGCAATGGGGCTAGATGGAATTCACCCCAGAATTCTAAAAGAATTAAGCAGATAACCAGTGACACCACTGACTATCCTTTTTAACAAATCATGGGAGGTTGGTGTGGTACCTGAGGACTGGATGAAGGCTGATGTGATTCCCCTTCACAAAAGTGGGAGCAAGACAGAGGCAGTAAACTACAGACCTGTCAGTTTGACCTGTGTGGTAGGAAAAGTGATAGAATCACTTCTGAAGGAAAGAATTGTTGAGTACCTAGAGGCCAGTGGGGCACAGGACCAAAGGCAGAATGGTTTCACAGCGGGAAGGTCATGTCAGATGAATCTAATTGATTTCTTTGACTGGGTGACCAAAGTAGTAGACCAGGAAGGGGCTGTGGACATGGCCTACCTATACTTTAGCAAGGCATTTGACACAGTCCCACACAAAAGATTAGTAGTCAAATTAACCAGCCTTGGAGTGGGTCCCAGGGTGGTAGCCTGGGTAAAACATTGGTTGAACAACAGGACACAGAAGGTAATTGTAAATGGAGTCCTCTGAAGAAAGAGGGGTTACTAGTGCGGTACAGCAGGGTTCAGTGCTGGGTCCAGTCCTTTTTAATGTATTTATAAGTGACATTGCAGAGGGACTAGAAGGAAAAGTATGCCTCTTTGCAGATGACACAAAGATCTGCAACAGGGTTGATACACTAGGAGGCGTGGAAAGGATGAGAAGGGACTTGGCAAGGTTGGAGGAATGGTCAGAAGTATGGCAGCTTGGATTCAATGCAAAGAAGTGCAAAATAATGCACCTGGGAAACAAAAACCCAGGGGAAGATTATACAATGGGGGGTAGTAACAACAACAAAAATGAAAGGGACATGGAAGTAATCATATCAGATGACCTTAAAGCGATTTACCAAGTTTTGATATATGAATGCATATACTGCAAGGTGTCTGCATATAGAACTGATTTGCAATGTATTTTGATAGATGCATAGCCTATTTTAACAAATTAAATCAGATTTTCACCCTCACAAACCAGAAAGTGTCATTTTGTGTATTGGAGCCTGTATTTGGTGACCTTTGACACTCATTACTTTTGCAATGTCACCACAGGGAGATCTGTGCTCTGCAATTAAAATTAGTTCTTGGTCACAGCAATTCTGTCTTGATAACAGAGCTCTTGGTCACAGCATGGAGCACAATAGCAATGTCAAACAGTTCATTTTCAGGGTCTGATGATGAAAGCATTTTGTTATCCTGCACTAACAGTGATCTTTCGGACACTGACATAGTGCCACAATTTGACAGCCACTGCATACTAGATCCCCATAGGGATGACCCTATGACAGCAGTGAGAATGATGTGGGCAGTAGCTCAGGCAGTCACAGCAGTAGTCCTGATCCATTCCAGTACAGCAGTGAGAGCAGACTTAGCAACACGGACTGTTAATATTATATTTTTCTACTTAGTGCTACAATTTGGTTCCCGTCATTGCTGTCATTTTACTGTTCAAAATCGAGGTATGGTGTGTGTTCTGTTACTCCCAGCATCGATGTGCTCACACAAATGCTAGTGATAGTACCCTGGGTTTTTATATTTCTTTTTTTGGGGGGGGGATTGCTTTTCCTTTGCTAACGAGTTGTTGGCCACTCCAGCTTGCCACCGAGAGCACGGCTCGATCTGGTGGCATTGCTTGAGCAGGATAAATGGCTCACAATTTGTCCAAATCCAATTTGTCCAGATTCCTCACCTGGTACTAGTAAGTAGTGACCTCCCGCCAATTGATTTATCAGTCACTCACTCTAATGGAGCACAGGGTGAAAATTGCAAGCAGGCACCTTGTACCCCAACCACTCCAACCCCCCAAGCTGCACACATACACTTAGAAAAATGCTGCAGCATAGAACTTTTATTATCTGTAAATTATTTATACTGTTTGAGCCTGTCTTTGCCCTAGTGCCAACTGGTCTACGCTATAGCTTTCTTCTCTGTGTATGTGTGTGTTTGGGGGTGGGGGCCTGCTTGTACTTTCCCCTTTAGAGGTATCAGTGATTGAGTAACGTGTTGAAGTCACCGTTCCCCTGTTTACGGCATGTTATAAATTTAAAACTACAAATTATTGCACCAGCTTTGTGTTACCTCTAAGCAATCAGGAACTATACAGACTGCAGCTGTCATTAGTGTCTGCATAAGCATCTGTAATACCATCCTAGCATTGGCTTATTGCCGCTACATGTGTGCCTCCAGGTGCATTATGAACTGAGCAAAAAATACACAGTACAGTTGGTGATCGTCCCCCTCCCCCCCGAGGTTAAACATGACACTGCCAATACCCTTCTCATGGAGAAAGAGACCACATTTATGTTTAGATAGCCTAAGTACCGTTTAATTGGTCCACTACAAAAAGGGACATATCCTTGCGGTAGGTACTTTAGTGTTAGACTGTATTTGAACCACCCTTCCTCACTTATGTCACCATACTTCATTACCACTTTGGTCTGTGTCAAGCCGTTTGTGATTTCCAATTTTTTCCATTACAGTGGATCTCTGATGCACATGCGTAAAGTGTATAGCAAATACAACAGATGCTGCACTATACTGTCTCCCATGCCTTGCCGATGTCATGGTGCATTGTGTAGACTCCCTGCATTCATTGCTAAGTAGCCCATATTTTGGTTCAGACATTATTCCCTTAGTATGCCGAACTGACTAGCATACTTTGCAATGTAACACCATAGAAGCCGTGAATTGGTACCACAGTGTCGAGAGAGGATGGCAACTGCAATCTCCTCTTTTGCTGATGGTCCGGAGAGCACATACAATGATGCTATAATCCTAATTATAAATAAAGACTGTATGTTAAAATGTTAAACAACTAAGCATTTTTAATTTTGAGATACACTGCAAACTAAGTAAAGTATAACTATGTACAGTATATAACTGATTTTATTGCTTTCATTTATAAACTTAGCAAGGAGCTGGCATGCTGGAGAAACAATTCAGTGCACCATATCCCTTTATTCATGCACATCTAAGCATACTTTGGTGATCAGTGTTATGGTGCTTGCATGAGAACACCAAATGAGCCCAAGAAAACACAGGAGCACAAGAAAAAATATAAACTGTCTATAATGATGGTGACAATCAGAAATGCAATAGCAAAGGCAGTTTACTGAAGCAATCACACTGGAAGCAGCACTTGCCAAAAATATACAGTTTATTGCACTGTTCTCCTGTGATTTTACTGTGCAGCTCAGTGCTTATACTCTTGCTGCACATTACAATTCTGAACTGTTGAAAAAGTCATCCACTTAACACAGACCTCTATGTACCAATACTGAAAAGCTTACTTCAATTTATAGAGCTGCCCAGTTCAAAAGTCATCGTTTTGTGTCCCAGTATACTACAGATTACAGCTCCACTCAGTTAAAAAAATTTATTTTTTATACAGACGTGTTATAATTATGTACTTGCAGCACTTAACACTGTACTCAAGCAATGTAGATTGTGATGTTCCTAGAACCGATGGACCTAGGATACAGAGCTTAGTCAGATGAGTAAAACTGAAAATCAGGAGAAATCACCACTTCAGCAATCCCAAAAGCAAGTATAACAGCTGCCAATATAACAAACAGTTTCAGTCATCAGTGCTGTCATTTTTGCCAGTTCAGTTTTGGATCTGCACTCACTGAGGCTGGGTCCAGGAAAGATGAATGAATGAGCAGTGAGAAAGGTGCAGTGGGAACACCTTCCCTGTGCTGATGTCACTCATGCATGTGGATGCACTGCTCATGTGCGAACTTCAAACAAAGTGTGGCACAAAAATGTTAAAAAACTAAGCATCTGAATATATTTAATACTTATCTTCAGGGCAGCTGAGCTTTGCATCACTCAATGAAGGGAAGGTCACCTGCAAACATGACATTGGGGGAAGTTGGTAAATCACTTTAAGGTTGGCAAGCAATGTAAGAAGGCAGTAGGGAGGGCTGGGGAGATACTGGGATGTATAGGGAGAGGCATCACCAGCAGAACACAGGAAGTTGTTATCCCCCTGTACAGACAGTTGGTGAGACCCCATCTGGAGTACTGCATCCAGTTCTGGAGACCCCATCTCCGCAAGGACATACACAGGATGGAGGCAGTTCAGAGGAGGGCAACTAAAATGGTGCAGGGCCTGCAAGAGAAGCCATATGAGGAGAGGCTAAAGGAGATTAATATGTATACCCTTGAGGAGAGGATGGAGAGGGAGGACATGATAGAAATGTTGAAGTACCTCAGTGGAATCAATAAAGTCCAAGAGGGTAGCATCTTTCAGAAAAAGAGATCTGCAAGAACAAGGGGACACAATTTGAAGATAGAGGGGGATGGTTCAGGGGCAGTATGAGGAAGTAGTTTTTAACAGAGAGGGTGGTGAATGCATAGAACAGCCTTCCGGAGGAGGTTGTGGGGTCTAAAACTGTGGGAGAATTCAAGAATGCATTGGACAGACATAAGGCAATTTTTGTTGGGGGTAGGAAGAAATAGGGTGTTGGTTAAACAGGATCTGCAGCTTATCCTCTAGGTAGGGAAATGGGCAGACTAGGTGGGCCAAGCGGTCCCTATCTGCCGTCAAAGTCAATGTTTCTATGTTACAACATTATACATACTTCCATAATGCAATGCATCATGAGATACATGCAAATCAACATGACATTTAGACTTTTTCAGTTTACATCAATTTCATGCATTTTAAATAGCACAGCTAGCTTAATTTCTATAATAGACACCAAGTACTTTTACCATTATCAAAAACATCTAGTGACATAACATCTAACATTTACAGGTTTCATAAGCATAAGGTATATACATCAAGGTATTTTATAACATAGTGCTATTGCATACTAAATCCAACAACAATAAACACAACCTGTTTTACATATTCTTGGAGATCATAATAATCTCTATATACGAGGACCTGCGAGGGAAAAGGAAAATTAAAGAGGACACTGTAGCATAGTCAAGGGAGGGAGGGGAGTGTCCACAGGTGGCCAACCTTATGGACTAGAAATAGTAAAGGATAGATTAGGCTTAGAAATAGATGAACTGTTCCAATAGATTTAAGAAAAGGTTAGTCCTCAAGAGTGGCAGGAGCTCCCGGTCACATATCCCCCAACTTAAGAGGGAAGCAGTTATTGCAGACTGCTTACCACCTTCCTGCCTTAGGAAGGGATGGAGTTTCCGCCATCCATCTTCAGAAGCTCTGTCTCAGGGTCCCCATTAACAGTAAACATTCTATCATAAATATGGTGGATATCATCACTCTTTACCCTGAGGCATAAACACATTTCTCAACAGAGACTAACGGTACCTTCCCATTTCCTTTTAGGGAAAGTCCGTTATATTTCGTAACCAAAAATCTGGACAGCTGTAAAGTCCAGTACCATAGAAAGACTTTCTCTGGGGTGAGTAACTACCTGCTCCTACCCCACCAGAGAAGTCAGTTTTAAGCAGGGACCAATTTCTAGGTTTAACCATTCTACATAAACCTGCTTTGACTCTTGATTCATTTCACTTGTTGCAGATACAGACAACTGAGGGTAGACACACAAGGTGTTACCCCAGCACAGGTTCCAATCCATTTTCCACCTACTTCTTCTTTGTAGGTTTTCACTCATAAAAGAATAAAACACACGTCAATCAATCAATCAATCAATCAAAATCTTTATCCAGGCGAACATCATTGAGCAGAGCTTTTTTACAAGATGGACCTGGTTAGAACAGGGTCGGGTAACATTCATCATAAAAAAATATAAATACATGTAAATAAGTATATAAACTCAAACACAATGGTGCAGTAATAGAGGAGTCAAATGATAAAAGAAAGACAAGACAAGCCATAGCAGAGGAGGATTCAAATACAAGGGAACATGTCCACCATTGAACCATGCAACTGTATATAAACCATGTTCTCTGTATAGAAGTACCAGTTAGTTCATTTACCAGGGCAGTCACTAGTACTAGCCATGAAAATGGCTTGGAGAACCACCAACTAATGGCAGATGGGGTACCAAGTGGGGTATGTAATATGTAGGTGAAGGATAAACAATCTGAGAAGTGAAGTCCCAAGGATAAGTCGGTAGAACTGATGCAGAGGTGGGGGCCTATGGGAGAGGGAAAGAGGAGTTAAGACTTTTATAGTATGATTGCATGTAGATTGTGGATGAGTGCAGTATAGAGTTGTGAAAAGAAGGCTGGAGAAAGCGGGAAGATAGACTAGTATCAAAGGGAGGACAGAGGCATCAAGGTGTTACATGAAAGCATGATGACAGACCAGGGCCAAGGAGGAGACAAGCACTAGAAGTAATTCATTCATAGTTAAATGGTACAGGTTAGCATGATGACAATTCATGGTCATGGGAAACAATTGCACTGATCATTTCTGAAACATGAATATAAGAGCTTGAAAGATGAGATGCCGATGGGTGATCTCAGTTTCAGTTTTTTTTGCAAATTATTCCACAAGGAGTACAGTGTAAAGCTTATAGCAGCCCTGCCAAAGCGAGAGCTAACTTTGGGAACCATCAGTAGGAGAGATTTTCAACTTCTCAGGGCATAATTGCCTATTGGTTTTATTGGAAGACAGTCTGTAATGTATTGGGGCAGTTTTTTGGAGATGGCTCTCATGGTCCATAAGGCTGCATTTTTATCATGCCTGAATTGAAGAGAACTCCACCCCACTGATTGATATAGGGAGCAGTGGTGAGTGGAATAAGGCAGGCCTATGATGAACCCCAAAGCTTTATGATATAATGTGTCAAGTTTGGTGAGGTAGAAAATGGGACAGTGACTGTAGAGGATGGCATCATAGTCTATCAAGGATAGAAAGGGTGATTGTACCAGCTGTAGTTTGGCATCTCTGTTAAGAAGCGGGCTATCCTGAAGAACAGGCCAAGTCTCTGTCATAATTGTTTGAGTAATTCTTCAACATGCTCTATAAAGGAGAGCCTATGGTCCAGCCATACTCCCAGGTATTTGAATTTAGGGACAAATTCCAACTTCTCGCCAAGAATTGTAGTAATCTGCTGCACAGGATCTGATATTACTGAATTTACCATTTAGGCAGAGGGAGGGATTTTGTTTTCTTGGAGTTAAGTAATATTTTTTTGTTTAGGAGTTGGTGTTACAGCAGGTTGAACTCAGATTGAAGGTCATTACATGAAGATTGTAATGACAGGCGGCTTACGTAAAGAACTGTGTCATCTGCAAACAGATAAATGTTGGCCTTAGTTATGCTTTCATCAATATTGTTGATGTATATTGCAAATAAAATCGGTCCTAAGATAGAACCCTCTTAGGAGAGGTTTGAGAGTTGAGAGATCTCCTTCCACTTTCACCTGCTGGAAATGATCAGAGAGGTGGTTGTTGAGCCACTGTAAAGATAATGGGTCAGCACCTAGTGAGGTCAGGGAAGAGAGTAGCAGAGAATGGCCAACAGTGTCGAAGGCCTTGCTCAGGTCCAAGAGTACGGCGCAGGTGTAATTCCTGTTGTCTAGCTGTCTTTGCCAGTCATTAGTCACTTTGGCAAATGCTGTAATGGTGCTATGTTTAGCTCTAAACCCTGATTGGACTGGGTTAAGCAGGTTATTAGCTTCTAGATACTGCCTAAGCTGGTTACTTACAACTTTTTCCTGTAATTTTGACAAGACTGGGAGAATCGAAATTGGTCTGTAATTATTTAGATCACAGGGATTTCCAGACTTGAACAGGGGTATGATGTGCACTGTTTTCCATATTGAAGGAATAGATCCTTGAGTTAATGATAGGTTAAATAAATGGGTTATGGGTTATGGGCACGGCTAACACATGGATGGCCACCTTCAAAAAATATGGGTCAAGGGTATCCGCACCAGCACTTTTTTTTACATCCAGTTTTCGCAATAGGTCTTCAACTTCTTTCAGAGTAGTAGGACGCAAGAAGACTGAATTGATGATGCTAGGATCTGCACCTTGATTATCCACCTGACAGCGTATCAAATTTGCAGGGGAATTGTCAAAGGCTAAGCCTGCAGTTGCAAAGTGATTATTGAAGGCATCGAGAACTTCAAATCTGTCACTAATGGTGTTATTGTTTAAGGAGATTTAATCAGGTAGTGAGCCACCGTACGTGTGACCAGACAATTCCTTGACGGTTTTCCAAAATTTTGTAGGATTTTTGGAGGCAGAGAGAAATTCAGAATGATAGTATGCAGCTTTTGTATCTCTAACCATTCTAGTACATGAGTTTCATGCCCTTTTGAACTTGCACCAGTCTGCAGCAGACTGGGTTCTGCATGCTTTTTTCCATAGATTATCTCTTTCAGTCAATGCAGATTTTAATAACCATCTCCATGCATTTTTTGCTATTCGCACCTTAACTATAGGGGCATATTTATTTAGAGCATCTAGGATAATTTTGCTGAATATGTCGAATGCTGATCGCATGTTTTTTTGCCAAATAGAACTCTTGCCAATACAAGGAGTGTTTCAGTTTGTTTATGTAGGCAGTGAGATCAAAGTTCCATCTAGATCTCTTGGCAGCGAACTCCGGTGAAGTAGTAGGTTTGTTGCTTGATCTTATGCAAGCAATAAATGACAGATCACTGATATCACTGAAGAAGGTGCCAGCAAAGGAGAAGAGATGTGGTTTATTCACTAGGATAACATCTAGGAGGGAGCTGTTATCCACGTTCTTTTTATTTACTCAGTTCGACACTGAGTTGCGATAATCCATGGGTGTCACAGAAAACTATGAGAGGAGTGGTGGTTTTAGATAGCCAGTCTAAATTAAGATCCCCAAGAATAATTATTTCTGAGGATTGTTGTTCGATGATATTACTCAGATGAGGTAACAATTGTAGATTGGCAGAAGGAGGTCTATAGCACCCTATGACACATAATGTTGAAGTGTGCGAGATGGTGACTTGAAGAAACAGAGTTTCATAAGCATTTGCAACAGGTAAAGCACTCAGACAGGATGCCGTATACCTATCCTTGACATAGATGGCAACCTCTCCACCCCTGGAGTGTCTGTTCCAAATAGTAAATAGTTAGGGATATTAACTTCCCTGTCAGAGGTGGCCGGTCAAAGCCATTTTTCTGAAACCACTAGGATGTTTGGTCAAGTATGGAGGACCCAGGCCTGGATCATGGAGAACTTTTTTAACAGACTGCATACATTAATGTGGAGGAAACTCATGCCTTTCAGTATGGCAAGGTCAGAGGGTGATGTGATTGGAGCTGGTGGCCCCGGATAGGCTACTTATTTTCAGAGCACAGGAGAAGAAGGAATAAAAGTTTTCTTAGAGTGGCAATAGTAAGCTTCGTACTGGTACCCCCTTTATGTCATTGTAGGCCAACATCCTGGGGGGGCGTGTCCAAACATTTTTTGCCCTTCCCACTAAGGGTGGCAGAGATGAGTACTCTGACTGCTATCTGTAGAGGTGACGCCTCTATGATGTTGGCGGAAGTCATAAGCTGAAGTGGTAATTCATTTCGTGTACCAGCGTTAAAGGTAATATGAAAATAATGTTGAAGAATTTGGGAGTTGAAAAGGCATATATCCACATAGGGACAGAAAGTAATTACAGAGCAGATCAGATTAGTATCCACAGTAATAAAGGCTTGAAGGGGCATATATTGGGCATGCGATATGAGATAGAAGGAGGACCAGAACAGGATCCACGATTTTACACACATAGTGGAATAAGGATGGGGGGAGCTAGAGAGGAGTGAGCTAGAAAACCGGGGTAGGGTTTATGTGTATTTAATCAGGACTGTAGGGGGTGGGTGGGTGAAAAAATTGGCAACTAGGCTGACCCCAGACTCCTTGTCTGCCCTTGGGTACCTCTTTCTTTGACATCAGGCCCGCCCCCTGACCAAAGTTGCTACACTTTTGCCTATAGAAAGGGACCACTGCAGAGCCACATCTGGCCTTGCCTGCAACTAACTTGACCCCTCTGTCTTACACAAAGTGTCTGCGGGAATATGAAAGGAGCAATGGTATTTTCTACTCTCCTATTTCAACATTTATAACCTATGACCCCAAATCCTTGGTCATCTTATCCCCAGGCAGGTCTCTACAGAAACCTACAGAACATCGAGGAACCTCCCATGCTGAATATCCTGCAGTGGTAAACAGCAGGTTCCTTAACTTTTTAACTCTGGGGTTTCTTAGTAAACATTATTTTAACCACTGTGCTATTTTCAGCCATCTGTTACCATCTAATACCATGTAACCTATGTGAGAATTTCCCTTTTTCCAAGGGTGATATTTTTTAAATGAGCTCTACCCTCCTTAACTTTAACATACTGTAACAGTTTGACAATATTAGTATTTTTAGCATGCAGTATACTCCAGTCAATACTGTTAATAGATTTATCTGCATCAATACAAGAAAAGTCCCTTCAGCTCATAGGCTTCTTCTTGCTTGCTTGGAATCTTCAACCCCAGCACAATATCACTAGGCACAGTCTTACCTGGGGTTTCACATTCAAGTTCCATACTTGCATCTCCGACCTCCAACAGGTAACACCCTGGAAACACAGGAAACAAAGAAATATTCTGCTCAGTCAGGGGGTCCTCCTCAAACTGAGCCCATGAAAAATCCTCCTCCAACTCTGTATCCAGACTCTCTGGCAGGAATCTCTCAAGCACCTGGCACCAGTGTTCTGCATCTCTGCATAGTTGGTCTGCCTCCAGCCATTGCCCACTCGCCCAGTGGACCATCCTCATCAGGGTCTCCACCTCCTGGGTGTTGTCTCTCGCACCTCCAGTCTGTCTCGACCTGCATCTCTTCATCAACTTCAGGTATGGCCTTCCTCTGACCTCCCAGGTCCAGTCCAGACAGCAGCTTCTCTCCATCTGTCAGCCATAGTTCTGGGCTGAACTCCATGGACTTTCTTCTCCGGCAGCTCCTGGTGCATCAGTCCACCTGGGATATCTGGGCGATATCCTCTAGAAAACATCCCTATTCATCCAGTCCAGATGCTTCCAGCAAGTTATCCCACTTCTGACACCAAGTCTGTGGAAGGGTTGTGGGATAACAGATGGACCAGGCACCGAACTTCAGGTTCAACACGCAATTTCTGTGTGATGTTTATTCAAAATACAAGAAATAAGCTTCTGCAATGCCATATTCCTTCTTCAGCACATCAGTTTGCAGCAACACACTAGATTATTGAAGGTATTTTGAGAAGAAGAGGTTGAAGGGTCCGCAGGAGAACGGTTGACCCAGCTAAGGTACTAGGTGAATAAGTATGGATAAGAGTATAAGGAATAGCGATGTCCGGGAGAGAAATTGAGGTTTGGATGGCGTGGAGTCAGTAATCAGCTAGCTGAGGAGCTCCCATGATGAATATTCTGGACAATAACTGCTCAATTCCTAAAACTTGCAGTGACTGTTGGGAAGTAGGAGTCAAGCAACTTGGTCATCAGAGTCATTGTTGAACTAAGAGGTGACAGAAGGTAAATGGATGATGTCCGTAGTTGAATAGGTTATCTTGCTATTCTTGGTATCTGTAGAAGCAATGCTGATTACAAAGTCTGAGTATAACAGAATAATTTAAGTCCTTTCCATCTATAAGAATAGCCAATGAGATGAGGCATACGGGGAAGACATGGAGACTGGATGGACAGAGATTGGAGGGTATATCTGATAGAGATGAAGGAGATCTTCTTGTTGTCCAGGATAATGAGATTCCATGAATGATGGCGAAGAACTGAATAGGCAGTAAAATCTCTATGATAATGTGAGAGTCTATGGAGCATATTAGCTAAGGAATGCTTGCTGGCAGTAGGATTACCCAGAGTAATGAATTAATGATCCAATGAGTAGTGGAAGGATATTGTCGTAAAGGCTGGAGTTGAAGTAGGGGATGGATCATATGAAAAGCAGATGACTGGGTAGGAGTACCGGTCAAAGATAGGGTACGAGGCCCAAAACAGCCACAACAAGCAGTACAAAGCCCTGAGCCAGGAAGGCGAAGAAGAGAAGGTAACCAGTCAGAAGGGGAAGGATGACAGCAGTGAATCCAGAGGAACCAAAGGAGTAAGCAGAGGAAGCCAAAGGCTAGGCGAAGCTGGAAGACATCCAGAGCAGGAAGGCACAGGACCGGTTCAGTTCCACAGCGAACAGCAACAAATTGCAGGAAAGCTGAAGCAAGACATCTGATGATGATCCATGGAAGGCACCATGAGCAACAAGAGTCCCAGATCAGATGAAGGCTGGAAACAACTAGAAAATGATGGAAGGCACTGGAGCGATGAAGGACAAGGACCCACATCTGTAAGAACACAAAGCCGTACAGCAGCCAGACGGGGGACCTGCAGCAAGGAAGTCCATGAGGCGGTCGACCTGGAGCAAGAAAGGGATTGAACAAGCCAGCAGTATCCATATGAAGAGGGAAATGAGGCCAGTGGGGCTAGAGAATGATGGGCCATGGAGGAATGGGATGGTGAGAGGAGTCGTTCAAGGCTGAAGAGTCCTGTGCTGGAGGGGAGTGGCAAACTGGCAGGATGGAGGCAAACTAATCAAATAAGTCTAGGTTCCATGGTCGAAGACACAGGCTGAAGACGGAGGTCCAGGTCCAGAATGGTAATGGCATCAGGTAGCAGATGAAGAAAAACATATGTGAAGCAGTGGAATGGAAGAACATGCATCCAGACTGGATGGTTGAGGCAAGACAATTCAGACTGGAGCCAGCTAGGGAATTTAGAATGATGAAAGAACATGGTTGTGGAAGTTCCGGTCCAGAATGGAGATAGCAATCTGCAGTGGCATAGATGTAGACAGTGGAGACAGTCCATGAGACAGTCAGGCTCATGGCCATGAAAGTTGACAGATGGGACGATGAGTCTAGGTTGCAGACAAGGTAAGATGGAGAAGCACATTAAGCAATGTCCTGTTCCTGTAGTGGAATGGCAGCCAGGTATCAGGCTGAGAAGGGAAGATGAAGCAATAGACTGTAGACTCAGGCAATCATTATGGATGGCAGGGGTAAATGATAGGAACTTGGGGCAGCCAGGCCAGTTAGAATGAGGAGAGGTATTGGGGGCATAGGAGTTCCATTCCAGAAGGGAAGCAGCAACTGGGAAGAAGTAGAGAAGATATGGTAACAGTCTGTAGATCATAGAAGAGGTAAATTGTAGACATGGATCCCATCCCCAGTAGCTGGAGCAAGCCAATCTGCACTCAATGCTGGTAAGCAGAGTTAGGGACAGAGGATGTCAAGTGATTAGAAGGAGGTAGTTCCATTCCTGAAGGGAAGTGGCAACTGGCATGAGGTAGAAGGTATGATAACAGTCCATAGATGGTAGACATGACTCCCATCCCCGGTTGTCACGGTAAATGAACCTTCACTCGATACTGTCCAGCAGAGTTAGGGATGGAGGATGTCATAGTGATAGGTATTGGAAGGCTGTGATTGTAATGGACTCCCATCCCCGGTAGACAGGGGAAGCCTACCTTCACTCAGCACCTCAGAAGGTGCGAGTTAGGGACAGAGTCTGGAGTACTGCTAGTATGAGCTGGCAAAGCATAAGCGCTGCTCAAAACAGAGTGTAGAATTAGGACGTGGAAGCAGAGATAGAAGAAAGGAGCAGTAGGTGACAATAAATATGGGAGTGTGGGAGATACAGCAATACACAGGAGGAAGTATATGAGGGGAGTGCTTTATAGTGTGCTGAGAAGCAGACTTGCAGAACACAGATAGAAACAAAGGGGCTAGTAAATGGAGACATGTTAGAGGGAACGAGCCGGGGGCAATTAAATAGACCCAAGTAGTAAGCGAGCAGGTGGATGATGACCCCCCCCCAGACTGGGAGAACGTTCGTCTGTAGGATGAAGTGCTAAGTAATTTAAATCAAAAAGCATACCTGAGGAACAATGGTAAGGTAGTGCAAGCACGCGTGAAGGCCCAGCATGCTAAGATAATGCAAGCTCAGTCGGAAAGGTGCAGAGGCAGGGCAGTCAGGTACACCACACTAAAGCCATAGTAGAATTGTGGAAGGGTAAAAGGTTTCAACACATAAATAACAGGCTCTAAGCATTATTGAAATTGACAGGGAGAATACAGTAATTTGCAGGCTATAAGAAATGCAACCAGTTGTAAATAGTGGTGGCAAAATGGCTGTGGCACAAATAAATAGATAAACAGCTTTTAAACGGATATTTAAAGGGGAAGAAACTAAAGGTACAGAAATCAGCAGCAAAAATAGCAGCAGACGTCTGGCAACAGGAGTTACAAATTCAGGCTGAAATATATCTAGTACAGGAGAAGGCAGGAGGAGTAAACCTGGAGTGGAAGCCAATTAGCAGCAACCAGGATGGCACTAAGTTGAAAGCAGAGAGAGTCCTCTGTACCCAGTTTCTGCTGGAGTGGGCGGGTGGCAGCACCACTGCTGAGGGACCCGAGTCACACAAAATGCAGTGTGGTGCTAGGAAGTGAAGCATGAGGCCTTTCATCCTTATGGAAGTGTAGGTAGGGAGAATCTGTGGGGCTTAGGCAATCCAGAGAGCTACAGTGGAGATAGGGAATGGATCGATGGTAAGGACAGGAAGGGGGAGCTCAGGTGGAGGGAAATACGTCAGGTTGTGCAGGATGCCAAGAATGCTCCATAGGCAGAGAGACATGCCAGTGAGGAGTAGCACTGAGGGGCTAGCAAGGTAGTGCCATACAATCCGGGAGGAGAGCTATGTGAAAATCCCAAAAAGGAACACAAAGCATGCAAAACCCAGGAACTAGGAATGACAAGAAATGATACAGGAAGGTGGCTCGCAGGGGATGAAAAAGAGAGAAACAGGACAGGAGGTAGGAAGACATATGGGGACAGGGTCAGAAGGGGAAGACAGACAATGAGAATGATAAAAGGAGGGCAGGGAGGAAAGCACAAATGGAGCAGCAAATGCCGGAGCACAGCAACATAAGCCATGCAGGGAGCCCAGGGATAATGCATCCCAAAGTGAAAAACACTCCCTAACAAGGGAGGTGCTGTAGCATAGGGTTTAAGTAGAAGCTGTGGGAGGAGCTATTCCCCACATCAAACCACAGGCATAGCCCTCCCATAGCTGGTGGTGGGGGGGTAGATTAGGAAAGATGTGTGGAAGTACTTCTTTAAAGAAACAGTGGTGGATTCCTGGAACAGTCTTCCAGTGGGGGTGGGTGGTGTGGAAACAGCATTTGGGTTCTACAATGCATGGGATAGGCATAAGGGAATCTTTGGGATAGCGAAGGTCAGGTGAATAGGCCAGAGATCTTGCAGGATGCGATGATTCTATAGGCAAAGAAAATGAGCAGACTACTGTAGGTGTGGCAAGTGATCCTTATCTGTCGGCAAATTCTGCGTTTCTATGAAACACAGATGCAACAGCTTCTGGTCTTGGTCCTTGTTTCACATTTACAGAACATTTAAAGAACATTTACAGGACCTTCTTGTGAATGAGCTTGCTCAATGGAGTTTTCCTGCAATAAACTTGAACTTGAACTTGAACTTGAACTTGGTCTTAAGTTAAATATAGTGCTGATATTTCCAAGCTATCCTTTTCTGGAGTATTGTTGTACAATTACTGAGATAAAAGGCAAGAATACACCTTGTTTTCTAATTTATCTACTGTTAGTATCACTGTAATGTCAATATCTTCAGGTAGCTTGGGAATAACTGCCAATCAAAACAGCAATTATGAACAAGTAAAACACAACATTCAGCTCCTTCATTTTATTAGCTCTGAAAACTATACTGAAAATACATACAGTAATACATTTACTTTTCAAAATGTTACTTATGAACCATCACCATCACATAAATTGCACAAGAAAATCACTTCTGCTTTGAGTAATTTCAGAAAACATGTCTTAAAAAGTAAGGAGCAAAGTAACTTATGGTAGTATTTTACTGTCACGGTTTATGTGTTGGCTCACATGGTGGTGCACCAGTTATAATTAGTTTTTCACTAAAGTGTTTAATCTCATCCCCACACAAAGGCTCAACCATTTAAACAAGCATTTGTCAATGCCGAATGTTGATTGCTTTGCTCCGTTGAGCTTGCTCAGTTCCCCTCCCTCACCTGCTCATTCTGTTTCTCCCGGAGCTGCAGGCTGCCCTTTTGTACTTGGCTCCTGCCTGCATTGGCACCTATGTCTGCCCAGAAAGAAATCCACAGCCATCTCAACAGAGCTCAGTTGAGCTCAATCACTCCCCCTCTCTCACTCACTCAATCCTAGTCTGTCCCAAATACTGATTTCCGAAAGTGACTGTGGTATTCTGCGCCGGAAACGCGAAAACAGATTTCGGGCTGGATGTGAAAAATGACAGCTGCACTGTGCATAAGGAGGTGTGAAAAAATGCCAGTGTTGAAAATCTGGTGTGAAAATATTACTAATTTGTGAAGTTACAAGGGTGTGTGGAAACTGCACAACGCACACTCATAACACATTTTATGGAGTTTCATCACAATATTTTCAACATAGGCATTTTAGCACCTCTGCACCTGAACAGTGTCACTGTGATTTTCGTAATGCGTCCCAAACACTGATTTCCCACAGCACCAGCGCTATTCTGTGCCGGAAGTGTGAAAACTCATTTTGGCCAGAATGTAAAAAATGACAGCTTCACTGTTCATAAGGAGGTGTAGAACAATGTTAATGTTGAAAATCTGGAGTGAAAATATTGCAAATTTGCAAAGTTACAAGCGTGCATAGCAACTGCGCAATGCACGCTCATAAAACAGTCATTTTATGGACTTTCATCACCAAATTTTCAACATTGGCATTTTAGGACCTCTGCTAATGAACACTGTCACTGTGATTTTTGTAATGTGTCCAAACACTGATTTCCGACAGCGATTTTCGCTATTCTGCGTCGGAAGTGCGAAAACAAATTTTGGCTAGGATGTGGAAAATGACAGCTGTACTGTTCATAAGGAGGTGCAGGAAAATGGTGATGTTGAAAATCTGGAGTGAAAATATTGCAAATTTGCAAACCTACAAGCGTGCTTAGCAACTGCGCAATGCACGCTCATGAAACAGTCATTTCTTGGATTTTTTACACCAAATTTGGAACATAGGCTTTTTGAGAGCCCACCTCATGAACACTGGCACTGTCAATTTATTAATCGGTCCCAAAAGGTGATCCTGTGCAGTGACCACAAAATAACCTTCCAGGCCAAATAACGACATGACAGTGCCTGAATTCATGAGGAGGGGTCCCCAAAAAAAATGTTGAAAATTTGGTGCCAATATTCCAAGAAATGCCTGAGATATGCATCAAAGTTGAAAAAAACCTATTTATGCCATTATACAGCTTACTGACATTTCCTCAGTTCGCGGTCGGCTTTGAACAGTGCAGACATGTTGCCGGTCCACCGAAGATTGTCGCGTTGGACTCCGCAGGTAAGTATGGGGTGAGAGGGGGGTGTGGGGAGGCAGGGTGAACAGAAGGTGGGTGCAGGTTGTGGGAGGGGGCAGGGATATGGCGAGGGATAGTTTTCTTCTTTCACAGCTTACTTAAGAATAAAAAGCAGCGTGGGACTTTTTTTTTTACAGGACCATTTGGCACACTGGGGTGGGCTCCCAGCATGCCAACACAGTGTTTTCCTTGGGGGGACAGCCTTAGCCAATGGAGAATTGGGCACCCCTCATTAGCTCAAAAGCGGGGGTGCAAGAGCTGAGGGGGATTGGACGCCTCCTCGGCACAACTGCACTGGGTGTTTGGGAGAGGGATTATGCCAAAGGGGAGTGGGCTCCCCCATTGGCAAATGAAACTTTGCATGGGGAGACATAATGTCAATGGAGAGTGGGCTCCCCATTGGTAACATGAACATATTGTTATGGGCACTGAAGCCAATGAGAATTGGGGCCCCCGTTGGCACACAAACACTGTGAGAGGGGCACATGCTGCCGAGAGGGATTGGGCACCCCCTCGGCAAGGGGGGACTCACTCATATTGTTTGTAAAAATGGTAGCAAGCCACCGCCATGTTCACAAACAATATCACGGTACCAAGGTTCCGCCCAGCAATGACCTGTTTCTCCCTCATTGCAGCGGAATGGCTTATGCTGCAATGACGAGGCACTCCCTTATTGAAGCGGTTGAAACCTTACAAGGTTGTGGCACACTGGCTGAACTAGTGTCAACAGCAGAGTGCCACTCCATTGGTGAAAGCGGGCCAAGCCTCCAAAGGCTGTGGGGGCACTGGCCACAACAGTGCCGTGCCTCCACTACCTGCTTCTGCAGCAAGCTGCCGCAATATGTTTCTTGTGCATGCACACAATCAACATAAAAACAACATAGTGTATGAGGCATTGATACATTTTGAGAGTCTGTACTAGGCGACGTGTATTGCTGAAGTGCAAGATCATGTTCAGTACTCTAAGCAAAAAGAAACAGGTTATTTGCAGACAGCTCTCCTGTATAATCTGGTGAATACCACTGTGCAGTATGCTGATGACAGCTCAGGCAGCAAAGGCCTGTACTGTATATTCAACATAGCTGTTGAAGAGCTTAAGAAGGAACTGCAGTGTCAAGTGACAAGCATGTCCTTGTCTATTACTAGACTATAAAACTAATAAATGAAGACAAACACACTGCATTGAAAGAAAACAGGTGGTAGATGTATAACCAAGAGCATGAGACCAGCACTGTGCATCAACATGCTAAACTGCCAGAGCATGGACAATCTATTGTAAATCCCAGGGCTGCCCTTTCTTCCTAACACTGCCCTCTGGCAATCACAATTGTTGAAATTCTTCTAGATGCAGTCACAATACATTGCTCTTTAGAGTGACTAAATTCAGTAAAAGACAAATAGAGAACAGAGTAGGTTACACACAGTTTGAGCAATCAAATGATGATGGGGTAATATCAAGGGCTCTGCCATTTGAAAACCAAATCTTCAGAGTTACATCCCACTACTACCAGAAAGAGTGAAAAGGAACACTTAAAGAAATGTGTGTCCAGGAAAAGGTACTGCAGATCTCAAAGTCAAATGTAGGGAAACAAATGAACAATAAAGGGAAACTGAGACCTGATAACACTGAATTACCTCATGAAATGGTGTCTTAACTGGTCACAGCCTATTACATGGGACTCCACTAACATACTGCAGTCTCTCTCTTATCATTTACAAAAAAAACTATGTTAGTGCACCAGTTAGAGAACAGATTAAAGTGAGTTAATATTATATGCAAATGTGGTGATGGATACCTTTTTATGGCTATGGGTGGAGCCTACTGCCGTTTTGGCCTGTCTTGCCTTTAAACGGCCAATTGTGGCACCTTCTGTTGTACTTTTGGAAATATCCTTCCGAAAGTCCAATGGAGCTTGATACACTGTGCCATGGTCTGCCACTATGGAGTAACAGCTGCACTATTTTGGCTGTTACTTTTGAATTATGGGTCAAGAACTGCATATACGTGACTCACACACATGCACAGTTCTGCTGGCACCACCATCTTGTTAATGACAAAATACCATTCACCGCAACTATACATGCACAAGTGACATGCGTGCACAGTTTCGTTGCCACCACCATCTTTTGGATGGCACTCCTCCCATACCCTCCCACTGCTGCTGACATCCATACTCCCTCCCAGCAATGGCAGCAAAGAAAATCATCCCACTCCCTCCCACTGCTCCTGTCCTCCCAACTCCATCCATTTCCCATCCCTGCACCGACAAATGGTGTCCAATCCCTGTATTGGCATTATGTACCCCCCCCACACTCATCTGGCACACTAGAAGCCCACCCCAGTGTGCCAAAAGTTATGTTTTTATGTTCCCTGCACTGACATCAGGGTGCCCAGTTCCTGTTTTGGCATCATGTACCCCCCTCCCATGTAACACACTGGGATCCCACTGCAGTGTTCCCAAATGTATGTTTTTTTTCTTTTTTTTTTTAGTGCCAACATTGGGGTTCCCAATCCCTGTGTCAGCATCATGTACCCCCCCAACTCATGTGGCACACTGGGAGCCCATCCAAGTGTGCCCAAATGTATGCTTTTTTCCTGTAAATAAAGAGAACCTTTCCCAGATGTGTTTTTTTACTTGTAAAAAAGAAAACTATCCCTTGTCATCGCCCCAGTCTTCCTCCTCCATCCCCACCCTCCCACTGAACACCCACCTCCCCTAACCCCCCATACCCTATATTCACCTCCAGATGTTAGTGCTGTCATCTTCTCTGGACCAGGACATATCTGCACTCTTCAAAGCCAAACCGCAAACTGAAGAATCAAAGGTAAGTGTGCTATAATGGCAGTCAATGAGGTTTTCAACTTATGTTGATAAATCAGCCATTTTTTTGAATTTTGGCCCCAGATTTTCAACATGGGGTTCTTGGGACCCCATCTCATGAACACTGTCTCTGTCATTTCATTACTCAGTCTTGAAAGGTGATTTCCTGGTCGCTGCATGGAATCACCTTTTGGGTCCAATTAATGAAATGACAGTGCCACTGTTCATGAGGTGGGGTCCCAAAAGCCTGTTGAGAGGTCTAAACCTCACTTTCAGATTCTTAACGATATTGGGAATGCAAGTAATCACAGACATGTTGCATTAGAGTAATAAACAAGTTTATTACTACCAAGGGATAAATCACAGTTGCCCTAAGCAGTTTTTACCAATACGAACCGGGAGCCAGTGCTAAGCGTTCCCTACACCTCGAGGTTCCTCTGTTGTCTCTTGGGGTCTCTCGGGTCTCTGAGGTGTAAAGCTTGTGCATTACATTATATACCTATGATAATTACTATGGTTACCAAAAGATAGAAACATTTCTAGTTACAGAGATGAGCCCTATTGGCTAAATTAGAGGTGGCTCCACGGTCCAAGATAACATTATACAATTCTGTAAAGTCATCAGTTTGAGAACAAAAGAGTTCTTATACAGAGTCTTACATAACTCAATGTAGTGGTACAAGTCACCAAAAGGTGGCAATGCCATCTTACATATTATAATTACTTCAAGGACACAGGTGTCTTGGCATCTAACAAGTAAGAAACACACAGAAAATACATGGCAAAATATATGTGTATTAGCAAGCAAAGTGTATTACAACAATATGCATTCATATCCTGACATCTACTCTTATACGGTAGATGCCCTTAGCCCTAAATATTAGTATAACCTATACCTAAGTGTTAGCTGTCTATGGTGTACCTCTGAGGGTACCAATTAGGGTGCAGGGACCTCATGTAAAATTCCCCCCCTTGTTGCCTCCAAGGGCAACACAGGCAATTGTTTAGGGAAAGGACAGGAGCAGTGGTCGTTTACAGTCCCGATGCATGAGCCTTGTAAAGGAACTCGAGCTGCTCATGGTGTTGGCATAGTGTGCGCTGTAGGCAGCAAAGCATAATAATCAAAACGAAAATTAAAAATGCTTGTATAATAACAAAACCTTTAAAAATAATCTCTAACCAGGTGTTAGTTAGTGCGTTATTCATATCTCCATCATTAATCAAGGCAAGAACAGCTTCATTGGCTTTGGTCATATTATTGCTTATGTGGATAAGGTGTGTGTCTTTCCTGTCTAAAAGTGATTTCAGTGTAAGTGTGAGTGGGTCTATGTGTACATTAAAGTATGGCAAGTATTCTGACAGTGTGAGTAGATAATCTGGGTTACCATCAATAATGTCTGCATCCAGAAGGGGGACAGGGGTTATACCAGTATGTCCAATGACAGTCTGCTGGTGGAGGACTAAACAGAAATTGGGGTAATCAATAGCACAAGTAACAGAACCATAGGTGTAGGTTTTATAGTTCGTAACTACACAATATTCACCATCGGAATTATACTGTGAGCGCACAGTAGGCAGTCTCCACTTTTGCAACTGGACAGGGCAGGTGCAGGTCGTCTTCAAAATCCTTGTTGACAGGCGATGAACCTCCTCACGATAGGATTGGTAGAGCTTATCCAGAGCCAAAGTTGAGTTGAAAGAGTTGGTGCCATTTGTAGTGATGTTATCATCCATTGTGAAAGTCCAATCAATGCTGTCTGGAGAGTAGCCACAAACAGGCTGTATAACATCAAACACATCACATCGGCATAGGTAAATATATTACTTTTTCAGACAGCAGTCCGTGTGCGGAGCCACCCAGGCATCCAGGAAAGAATGGTAGACCAGTAGAGGTGGTAGACCCAGGTGTTCCCTGTAGATGTCGTTGTCCAAATGCCCAGTGGAATGTACCAGTGCAAGCTTGTCGAACAAGGCTGTAGTAGAATCAAAGCATGGTAAGGAGACAGTGAAAGAAACAAACATGGTATCTGTTATGGAATATTTCTTAGCAGTGAAACAAGGACCAGTATTAGGGTGTCTGGTCACAAACCCCAAATTCCTAGCTGTGGAGAGAGGAATTGCTAAAGTCTGTTGCAGACACATGGAAACACAGCTAGTGGTTTTACACCTTGGACAGTACCATTTGGAAATGCATCTATCATGTATAATGTCAGGAATTCCTCCAGATTCTAGATCACAGAAGAGGTTATTGATGGTAGTGATAATGTAGGAGCCATAAGAAGAGCAGAGTATCTCTCTAGCAATGTATTGTTTATCTGCTTCTTTATTGTTCTGTTGTATGAGTGCATTGATCTTGTCTTTAGAATCAGTGAATGCCTTAGCAATGTCGTGCATGTTGTATACAGTGTATCTTTCTTCCTGACTAAGGCCGTCCACACCATGCAATAATGGAGGTAAAATGTTATTGACCAAGCCAGTGGAGAACTTGGCAGAATTACTTTTGATAGCAGCAATGTCTGCTTTGTTCCAGATAGACATAGCCGTACCAGAAAGACTTGTGACAGTACCTGTTGCACCTGTGACATCAGAACTGTCAACTTCATGTTTGTTACGTTTATGATTTAGATTATCAGGACAGGGCTTCCTTCTGAAGTTGCCTCTATGTTCAGTAGAATGGACCCCAGCAATAGGGTCTTGCATATGAATCTGAAATGCAGCTAAACTATCAAGCAATAATGTACTGTAAAATGCTAATGTATTATTATTGTGACACATACCAAACTCTTTCATATTCCAGTAAGTAAGATTAAAAAACAGGTATATGCATAAACTCTAAGTTATTAATCAAAGAACCCAGGAGGGCAGTGGCAGTAAGACCACTTCGGGGACCAGGGGTATGCTTTGGACATTCCAAAAGCTGCTTATCAGTGGGTGGTAAGACAGAGAAGTACATGGCTGCAGAAGCCATGTGGTGTATAGCACAAAATCTATGAGCGGAATCTTTGGACAAAGAATTACAGTAAGAAGGATCTATTAAGGCAGTTATGTTGTACAAACGAGAATGTCGTAATGCAGTTTATAACAAGGACAGTGAACCATCTGGGGATAATTTAGCATTGGGCCAACCCTGGAAAGTTCCTTTGGAGAGTTTGACCACAGGGAGAATTTGTCATTGTGATGTGGTCTGCCACTCAATTTGAAGGGTAGATTTGTCAGGAGCAACAACCGAGGCAGTGAGGTAAGCATCGGAACCTTCCTGGACAGTGATCATACTATCTGGTATATTGATGGATACTCCCTCTGGAGGAGGTGTTGGAGGATCGAGGTGTTGTAGGAGGTCCGGTACCATGCCTCGGATGCAGGGGATCACTCCTGAGAGGAGGAAATAATGGAACAAGATAGCCATCTTGTCAGTGTATCTGAAAAGAAAGATCAAAGATTAGTATGCTAGTACAATTCCACCCAATGGGGTGAGGAAAAGTAATTTAAGCTCCTTTATACAGTTTCAACTAGTTTACATGTAACCATTTGTCAGTCAATTTGTTGTTGTGGAGGAGTCTAACTTGATAGACTGCCAGACTGAGCTTGTTGACAATAGGGTATGAGCCTTCCCACTTACTGGAGAAGGAGCGGGTGGGATGTGCAAATCGAAGTACCATTATCTGATCTCCAATTTGCCAGTCCACTTCTTGTGCATGTTTGTCAAACTGTATTTTGGATTGTTGCTGGGCCTTGCCCATGCAGTTTGCAGCATACAAGTGTGTGTGTATGAGGTCTTTTCTGAGTTTTTCCACATACTGGTTCTCAGACACGCGTTCTGTAGTGGGGGGGTGTAGGTCAAACAACAGGTGTTCAGGTAATCTCATTTGTCTACCAGTCATCACCTCAAAGGGTGTGAGCTGAGTGGTGGCTGAGGGTGTGCCTCTAATTGCCATGAGGAGTAAAGGCAATAGGGAATCCTAGGTTTTGGAATTATCCTCAATGAATTTGGAAAGCATTTGCTTAATCCGTCTGTTGGCTCTTTCTACTTGACCTGAGGATTGAGGGTGGTATGGTATGTGGAACTTCTGCTGAACTCCGAGGAGTTCAAGGGATTCTTTCATCAACTCACCAGTAAAACTGGTTCCTTTATCAGCATCTACCTTAAGAGGTAGACCCCACCTGGAGAAAATCTGTTCCACCAGGATTTTGGCAGTAGTCTTCGCTGTACATGTCTTAGAGGGGAAAGCATCTACCCACTTAGAGAAGAGGTCAGTTACCACAAGAGCATACTTATTATTTCTGCTGGTGTTGGTCAGAGGGCCAATGAAATCAATTTGAATGGCATTTTGTTTGGTAGGGATGGAATTGTTTTGTGCACAAACAAGACAGTGGTCTATGTATTGTTTAACGTCTTTGGTGATAGCAGGCCACCAGGTGGTGGTCTTGAGTCGTTGAAGGGTATTCTCTGCTCCCTGATGTCCACCAGTAGGAGTGTCATGCACTTGGTGCAAGAATTCAGATCTTAGGTGTCTGTGGACTACCCACAACTTGGTGGTAGAGTCATCTGGTTGAAACCAAATGAGTTTGTCATCTGGTGACAAGCGCAACTTACCTTCATGCCTTCGATAGGGGTTATGTGTGGGAAGTTTCTCTTCAGTGCCTTTATCAAGGAATCTGAACACCTTTTTGAGTTCAGTATCAAGCTGCTGGGCTGCGGAGAGGTCCAAGGGGGAAAAGGGTTCAGGTTTCTTCTTGAGTGCTGCAATGTGTACAGCTGCATTAGCCTCTGGATGGTCCATCATCCAGACATTCCCCCCTCAGGCCCCTTCCTTAGCAAGGGTGTCTGCTATGTCACTGAAAGCATAATAGGGGTCATGGAGAGAGTGGGCTTTAACCTTGTGTACATAGAGTTTGTGTGCAAATTTCTGTGCCAGTGCATGTATGTATATTACCAATTCTTTGTACTTCACTGGACTGCCATCAGAAGAGAGAAAGGAGTTCTTCTGCCAGAAAGGAAGAAATTCTGTAAGGGAACAACAAACCCAGTTAGAGTCTGTGAAGATGATAGTATCCTCGGTTCCATGTTGGATGAACTCGAGGACACAGGCCACTGCTGCCATCTCAGTGTACTGAGATGAAGCTACACTACAGCGCTTAGATATCTTGACAGTGTTTCCATAATGGTAAATCACCAAAATACCAATCCCTGCAATTTGTTCTCCCTGATAGTAGGATGCTGAACCATCAGTGAAGATACGGCACAAAGAAGTATTATCAAGTACCTATGGCATGGCAGGGAGGAAAGGACCTGGATCAGGAAGATCAGGTGACTGTAGCGTACAGTCATGGGGTTCTCCCTGGAAAAGGAGGCCATGAGCTAGCATAGATGGAACTTTAGTCGGTTGTACCTGTATATCTCTGTCCTGGAGAAGAAGTGACCAGTGCGTCAGCCTGGTGTTAGAGACTGACCCATCCTTCACCCTGTCTGAGAGCAGGAAGGTGGTTGGTGTATGGTTAGTGTTAATAATCAGTGGTGAGTACCCAATGATATACAGGAAGTGCTTGACAGCCCAGTAGGTGGCCAGAAGGTTCATTTCACAAAGGCCGTACTCCTGTTCCACTGGGTTCAAGAGCTGTGAGGCATATGCAATGGGTCTCAAGGTGCCATGCACCTTCTGTGCCAGCACTGCTGACATAGCAATGTCAGAGGTGGCACACTCCAGATGAAATGGTAGTGCTGGATTGGGGTTCACCAGTGCTGGGGCGGAGGCCAAGGCCTGCTTCAGTGACGTCACAGTCTGGGTGCGAATAGGGCCCCAAGTCCATGGTACATCCTTTTTGAGTAATTCATACAGAGGAGCAGCTTTCTGAGTAAAATCACAAATGAAATCTCTGGAATAGTTTACCATACCTAGAAACCTTCGAAGAGTTGCCACACTGGTAGGTAATGGCAAGTCTTGTAATCCCTGTACCTTCCTCCAGGTAGAGCTTCGACCTTGGTCAGTTATTTTCAGACCCAGAAATAGTGCTTCTTTCTGACACAATTGTGCTTTTGCTGGGTTACATTTCAAGCCTGCTTTCTGAATGAGAGTCAATAGTTCATCCAAGAGATCCAAATATTGTTCCTGTGTGGCTGTTACTAGCAACAGGTCGTCCACATACTGTAAGAGACAATGGGGAGTAGAGAAACTCTTGAAGGCATCCATCATGTGGAGATGGAAGAGGGATGGACTGTTATGGAATCCTTGTGGCAAGCAAGTCCACGTGTACTGTCTTCCTTCAAAGGTGAAGGCAAACTTATATTGACTCTTAAGGGCCAATGGCAATGACCAAAAACCATTGGAAATGTCCAGGGCACTGAACCATTTCAGGTCAGGGGTTAGAAGTTGTAGCACATCTGGTGCTGATGCCACAGTTGGGGAACAACTGGGGTGAACTGATTCAGTTTCCTGTAGTCAATAGTAAGTCTCCAGGCACCTGTGGGTTTCTTCATGGGCCATACTGGGAAGTTGGCAGTGGAAACACAAGTTCTGATTACTCCTTGCTTGAGGAGTCACTTGATCGTTTCTCTAAGAGAAGGCAAGGCCTCAGTTGAGAAAGGATATTGCCTTTTCCTCTCATGTGCTGGGCCTGGCACTTCAATGACAGTGTGCATTCTACCACAGTCATGCTTGTTAACTGTAAACGCTTCCAAATGTCGTTGCAGGATAGGTAGGAGTTTTGGAAAAATTCATGATTCTTGAACAAATCTATGACGTCGTACTCTTTGTCATTGGCAGATATCGTCGCCTCAATGTGTGAATCAGAAATCAAGATGGTATGATATTGATCCTGAATCTGTATCAGTAGCATGTTAGCTAGGTCCACCACACAGCCGTGTGGTGCAAGGAAGTCAATCCCTATAATACTAGGATGATCATGCAGTACCATTAGTTGGAAAGTATGTGAGGCCTTTAAGTGACCTAGCTCTACCGGTAAAGGTAGAGACCGGTATGCAGGTAGCCTAGTACCATCGACTCCTGACATGTTGGTCCTCCATCTGGTGGACCAAGGGGATTGTCGTGGGGTGTAAGAAAAGACTTTTACAAGAGATAGCATAGTGGTACAACATACCTTGAATAGGTATGATTTTTATTCAAAAAGAAATAAATTTGAAATAAAAGTTAAAGACTCACTTTGTTCAAAGTAAAGAAAAGAAATACAAAAAGCACAGGTTTGGCATGAACAATTAGTGCTATTCTACCAACATCAGACTGTGCCTGACCTCTCAGAGATCTCTCTGGGAGAACCAAACAGGTCCTCTCCCAACGACTATTTGAATTACAACATCAATTCTGCCTTGATATAGGACTGTGATCCCAGCCACAAATTGAAACTCCACCTATCAATTAATACAAATACTGAATTTATACATATAATTCCAAGTATTAATTTTCTTTTTACATACAATCTGATTCTCCTATATGAATAATCAGTATAAACCATTATGTTTATTTTAAACATTGGATCTTGAGTGATTTATTCCTTAATTATGGGAATATGAGCTGTATTAGGCAAGGTACCACCTACTTAAATAGAAGAAGGGGTTTTGCTCATGTATAAAAATGACCAAGATGTGCCACTCACTCCCTCCCTACAGGACACACCTGGAGAGTCAGAAGGTTTCTTCGTGCAGATACAGGGTTACCTAGCTTGCTAACAGGACTTGGCTCACAAAGAACAGTAATGTATTTCAACTTCCTTAATTCATGTACTCGCAACACAGAATATACAAATGTGCACGGAAATACTACCATGCTGTTTGAGATGCATAACATTCAAACTGGGATGAAAAACTCAGCGCTTAATCTCTGCAGTTACTTAAAGCACTTTTACTGATTTTTAAAAGGGGTTCCTTGACCTCTTCTATGAGCGGGAGGTAAACTAAGCCTTTTTGTACTAAAAATATCTAGTGGAAAGCAACAAATCTGCCGTTTGAGGTCTAATTGAACTGAGGCATACATGCTAGCCTCCTGTTCACTGGCAGAATTAACTCTTCCCGCTCCCAAATGGAACTATAAATAAAAACAAAACACCTTAACTATTCTTCTAATTTCAGGGTATACTAGGAAGGTGGATTTATCAATAATTTAGAGATACGAAACAGTCCACTTTTCAAAAATAAACAAAATGAAGCTTGGTGGAGCTATTTGTCTTGTAAGTCAGCTGTGCTCACTAGGGAGTTAACCTTTCTTTTCTTTCCCAGACTATACAATCTTAAGGGAGCTCATACTTTTACCATAGGGACATAGGATAGAAACAAGATAAAACATTAGTATGGGATTATGAGCTTGTTAGCTTGCTCTGTGTCACCCGTTTCCCTAGACTTTTCAGAAGGCACTGAAAAAAAGCCATACATTCATATTATTTCTTTTAGCTTCCCACATGGGTATGGCAAGGGTTTTACTAAATAGATTTATCCCAATTTCTGTGTCCATAATCATGGAATGCACTAGGCTTTAGAATTAGCTGTTTTACATTACTGAAGAACCTGAAGAGGAATTGAAAGGAATAGATTTGATAGCGAGTGGCCAACATGCTATTTAATTAGGAAATAAGTACAGAAGTACAGACATAGAAGTAAGAGAGAAGGAAGGGGGAGAATTTAAACAAAATAAATATGCTGTTGCGCAACAGACTAAAAAAAATATATATATTTAATAGGAGAAAAAGAAACTTCAGGTCTTAGTTCTGCACAAACAGTTTTGGGGAGGGAAAGAAAAACACCATCATGCTTCCAAATGTCGTTGCAGGATAGGTAGGAGTTTTGGAAAAAGTTCATGATTCTTGAACAAATCTATGACGTCATACTCTTTGTCATTGACAGATATTGTCGCCTCAACGTGTGAATCAGAAATCAAGATGGTATGATATTGACCCTGAATCTGTATCAGTAGCATGTTAGCTAGGTCCACCACACAGCCATGTGGCACAAGGAAGTCGATCCCTATAATACTAGGATGATCATGCAGTACCATTAGTTAGAAAGTATGTGAGGCCTTTAAGTGGCCTAGCTCTACCAGTAAAGTTAGAGACCGGTATGCAGGTAGCCTAGTACTGTTGACTCCTGACATGTTGGTCCTCCATTCAGTGGACCAAGGGGATGTGTCCGGGTGTTTGTCATGTAGCACAGATACAGCTGCACCTGTATCTAGCAAAACTACTAGTAGGCGGCCCCTGACCTCGGCCTTGGTGCAGGGCCTTCCGTTTGTATCCAAGACTAACTTGTTTACAATATGGACTGGGGCCTGTAATTGTCAATCTGTACTGCCAGAAGCATGCAGAGGTTGAGCCTGGCTCATGTGAATGACTTCACCATGCTGTACAGACGCTATATAGGGAGTAGCTTCTGGGTTCAGACCTGTATGGGCCTGAGGGCCTGTACCTCCGGTGTCTCCATGGCTGGTTGAGGCCTGGGCTGCCCGTTGTACTGCCGCAAGGGGTTGTGCCAGGACAGCATCCACCACAGAGCACACTTGTCCCAGGAGCTCTTGAAATTTCTGATTTTCTTCAGCTATCTCCCTATATGAAGGACCTGTTCTCTGTTGTGGTTTACCTCTACCCTTATGCTTCCTGTTCTTATGCCAATTCTGGTTCCCACCCCATTGCTGTTGTTGATGTGGTTGTTGTTGATGGGCCTGTTGGGGGTGTTGATTATCAGCTGGAGGGGCTGGCTGATGTTGGGCCTGTTGGCATTGAGCCTGCCCTTCCACTGTGTAGTGTGTCGTGGCCCCCGAAATGGGTTCCACGGCAGCTACTTTCTTGGAATCGGAGCCCAAATCACGGATATACAGTTGATACATCCTCTCAGTTTTCCAGAAAATATCGGCAAACCTATCCATATTTTGGTAAGTGGTTGGCTCTACCTTTTCTCTTACTGCTGGAATCATGTTCCTAAGGAACAGGGTCTTATATTCAATAAGATCTACATCAGCAACTTCTTGTGCCAGGTGCTTTCCTGCTCGGTAGGCCATCCAGAGTCTCTGGTGGTAAGTTGCTGGAGTTTGTTTTGCATTCTGCTTCCTAGGATATGCAAGCATCACTCCCACTACACCTGGACTGTGAGCAGAAATGAGCTCAGCTGCAACCTCGTCAAAGGTAGCATTCCCATCCTGGTCAACAGCTTCGGGGAGTTTGGCCCATAAACCAGGATCGATGGTCTGGCATAGTATTTGGACCTGAAATTCTGCAGCGAGGCTAAGCATCTTGCATTTAGAATGTACTTTTTCCAAGTGACAGCTGAGGTTGTCAGATGGATTCATCCGACCGATGCTGTCAGCAATTTGCTGAACAGAGTAGGCCATTTGTAGGGGATTAGTGGGTCGATCAGGCAAAGGTAGATTGTCTCGAGCACCATCCAAGGCTGCATGAGCTGCAGCTTCAGCCGCAGTGCAGACAATATCTTCCTGAGTGCCAGTCTCTTGAAAGAGCTGCCTAATCTGGGTTTTAATAGCCCTCATACTCCTCTCAGGAAGAGGAATATCGCTTATCACAGTTTCAGTCATGGTTTCTATCTCTTGCCTGTCTTCCACATTAATAATGGCTACCGGAGGTGCCGTCGGGACCAGGCTAGGGCCTGCTCCCCCCCCATCATGGGGGCCACCATGTTGGCGTTTCCCATGATGAGCATCACAACTTCACTGATGTGTGACACGGGGAGTTGGGGGAGGGGGATCCGCCATGCTGTGGATGGCTGGGTGTGGAGTCTGGGCCATAGTAGTGGCATGACTGAGCATTGTATTGTGAAACGTCTTCATCAGATAACTCCCCTTCTGATGATGAATGAAAGGCAGGGGCTACGCCTCCCATTGCCTTAACATGTCCAGCCAGCACCTCTCGCTGATGGTGCAGTGTCGCCATCTTATTTCTACATTCATCGTGATTCACACTTGCAACATCCATATCAACCTGATCTTGCTTTTGCAAAACTCTGTATGCAGTGCTCAATCGCGATTGTCCCTGGCAAGCTATTTCTAAATCATTCAGCTCACCAGGCAGAGCATTCCAAGGGTCCACCACCCTCTCAGTGAAAAACCTCCTCCTCTTTTCCCTCACCCTTCCACCTTCCAACTTCAAACCATGCCCTCTGGTGATGCCTCCCTGCTTTAGTCTAAAGATCCCTCCATGTTTACCCTATTTATTCCCTTGAGGTGCTTGAGACCTCAATCATTGTCCCCTGTCTCTCCTCTCCTCCAATGAAAACAGGCAGAGCTCTTCAAGTCTGTCCTCGTAAGTCAAATCCCTAGCCCTCGTATCATCTTTGTTTGCCCTCCTCTGTACCCTCTCCAGGAGCTGTATGTCCCTCTTCAAGTGTGGTCTCCAGTACTGTACACAGTACTCAAGGTTGGTCTAACCAGTCCATTGTACTGGCAGCAGAATCACTTCCTTGCTCCTTGAGGTGATCCCCCATGCGATGCATCCCAACATCCTGTTTGCCTTGCTAGCTGCTCTCCTGCACTGCTCAGAGTTATTCATACATGTATCCACCATGACCCCTAGGTCTTTTTCCCCTGTTGAGGCTTCCAGCACCTCCCCTTCCAGGGTGTACCTGTGATTAGGGTTTCCCCGACCAAGATGCAACACCTTGCACTTGGTGATATTGATGGTACATTGCCATTGTTTCACACCTCCTTATGAAAAGTACAGCTGTTATTTTCCACATCCTGCCCGAAATATGTTTTCGTACATCCGGTGCAAAATGGCGCAGTTGCTGTAGGAAAACAATGTTTGGGACAGAATAAGAAAATCACAGTAACACTGTTCATGAGCAGAGGTCCAAAAATGCCTATGTTGAAAATCTGGTGACAAAATTCCACAAAATGACTATGTTACCAGTATGTGTTGCACAGTTTCCCCGCACAGTCATAACTTCGAGAATGTTTAATATTTTTACTTCAGATTTTCAACATTGCCATTTTTGCACACTTCCTTATAAAGAGTATAGCTGTCATTTTTCAGATCCTGCCCGAAATGTGGTTTCACACATCTGGTGCACAATGGTACAGTCGCAGTGGGAAATCAACATTCAGGACAGATTAAGAAAATCATAGTATCACTGTTCATGATAAGTGGTCTCAAAATGTCTAGGTTAAAAATTTGGTGAAATAATTCCCAAAAATGACTTTGTTACTAGCGTGCATTGCACAGTTTTCACGCATGCTCGTAACTTCAAGAATTTTTAATATTTACACTCCAGATTTTCAAAATTGCCATCTTTTCAAACCTCCTTATGAGTAGTGCAGCTGTCATTTTTCACATCCTGCCTGAAGTGTGTTTTCACACGCGGCACAGAATGGCGCAATCGTTGTGAGAAATCATCATTCTGAACAGATTAACAACATCACAGTACCACTGTTCATGAACACAGGTCCCAAATGCTTTCATGAGGTGGGGTCACAAAAAGGCCATGCTGAAAATTTGGAGTGCAAATATCAACAAATGCTCAGGGCGTTAGGGTTTCTAATCATAATGTCCCACCCTGTACAGAGTAATAGGCATCAAGGGTGTGCCTTTTGATTGTCAGCTGTGATGCTCATGCCATTGCACCCCCGCCCCCCACCCACCCTGCAGCCACTGACAGGCATCAAGGTGTGCCTTGGAATCTTCAGCCCCAAAGTTCACCCCTTTCTCCTATACTACATCCATCTCAATGTACTTCCTTATGGAATTGGGTGAGCATAAGGCCTGATGACCCCAAGGCACAACGCGAAACTTATCAGAGTCTGCAGAGTAGGGTGAGGTGAAATGGCATGAGCGTTATGGCCAATGAACCAAAGGCACACCTCAATGCCTGTGACTCTCTGCAGGGTGGGGAGGGGTTGACTTTGGTTCCATGCTTTACTGCCATTCCTGTTATGCATCTCTCTAACTCCTGCACTACCAATGCCAATGCCAGCAAGACAACATTCGGCATTGGCAAATGCTTGTTGAAACTTAATTCTAGTTCATTACGTAGGTAATTATCCTGCATTATGTCATAACATAGTAGTGATGTTTACTAAAGCCCACAATATTTTGTGTTATTTCAGTTTGTTGTCTACCGCTAACTGAAAACAAAATGGTGGCTACATGAAAAAGGATTTCCCATTAGTGACAAAGGATTACCCACTTGTGACAAAGGATTACCCATTTTTGACAAAGAATCCTTTTTTGAGCGGGCCATATAACTGCTCCCATTGAAAACAATGGGGCATTTAAAATGTAATAACTTTGGAACAGATTAATAGTTTTTCACCAAACCTTCAAATGGCTCATTTGGGATACAAGACCTCTGTTCCCTAAAATTTTCAGACCAAAATACCAAGTTGTTTTTGTACAGTGGTGTGACAAAGATTTTCACCAAAAATGGTAATTTTCACATTTTTTGACACTCTGTCTCTCCACACTCATGCATCCAGCTGGAACAAAACTGACCACATCATGAGATCCTTGATCCCTGATGACATATGAAAAATATCATGGAAATTGCATGAATGGTTGCAAAGTTGTAAATGTGTAAAATTTCAAGTTGAACATAGAAGTGAAGACTGAACCCTAACTACAGGTTTCCAGAAAAAAAACAAATGCAATAGTACCAATGTGTTACTTCTATGAATTTGTATCTGTGGCACATGCACTGTGGTATATACACACTCACTTGTTGATGCTGATATAAATCCCGGATACTTATATCACAAAACTCCTTCTGTGTGAAGAAGCACAAACCCTTGCAGCCACAGATATAAATCCACAATACCCAAATTACATAACTTTTGTCTACAGAAATGTAGGCCCATAAGGGGCAAGCATTCCTGTAGCCTCAAGTGCTGATGCACACTGTAAGACATACACACACTTGATAGGCTTGCTCTTCTGCAGCCATAAATTTAAGACACATGCCAACCTCTGGCTGTAGAAGAACTGGAGCCACAGAATCTATGTTACCAAAATTGCAACAGATCTTCTATTTGCAAAAGCGCAGGCTCCACAGGGGTCTGCACCTCTTCAGACACAGATGTAAGGCATGAACAATGACTTTTGGCTCAAGAACCATAGGCCACTGTTGAGCCTGCTGTTACACAGACAGAAGTAATGTTGCAATGTGAGTATAATGGTTTCAGCAAAGATTTAAAAATTTGTCAAGGGGGTAGCAGGTTTTCAGTTACAAAGCTACATCTAGAAAACCATGCAGTAGTGGATCATGTTATATAGTGAGATACCTCTTACAGTTTGCATGAGTACCTCTGTCTGCAGAGATACAAGCCCATGGGCCTTCTGTCTGCAGAACACGCTGTATGACATACACAGAGGTGTGGCTGCAAAAGCACATGGTGCTGTGGGGCCGGTGTTAATGCAGTTGAAGATACAAAGTCACAAAGGTGCTATAGCACATTAGTGCTACTACATTTGTGTTATCTGGAAACAGTTGTATGTTGTTTGTCCTCCTCATGAAGGCCATTCCATGCGTCCACCACTCTCTGAGAAAAAAATACTTCTTCACATTGCCCTTGAGCCGTCTCCCCTCTTTCTTCAAATTGTGCCCCCTTGTTCTTGCACATCTCTTTTTCGGAAAGGTGCTACACTCTTGGACTTTGTTGATTCTCTTGAGATACCTGAAAGTTTCTATCATGTCCCCCTCTCCCTCTTTTCCTCTGTGGTATACATATTAAGCTCCTATAGTTTCTCTTTGTATGGCTTCTGGTATAGACTGCACCATTTTAGTTCCCCACCTCCTATGTTAAATCATGCTTCAGGGCATTCAGCAAACAATGATGAATTGTGTGACAGAAATGGCATCAATGCTAGTATGAACAGAGAAAAAAACAATGTTGTTTCTGTTACTTTCAACCATTTAGCATTATGACAGCATCAAGTAGTGTATATTTTCATGAAAGAAATGCCAGCTGCATAAGCATGGTATATTAGTTCACTGTCAATGTTGCTGGTAGTAAATCCATCTGAGACAAATTAGATGCTGCATCAATTTAGGTAAGGTGTCATCATGCAGGCTAACATTTTTTTACTTATGACAGAAACTACTGTAGAATTCAGTATTATCACTATTAAAAAAATCTTGCTATGTTCGTGAGTACAGTGGATGTGCCAATTTATTAAGACATCATTGTTACAAATTAGTGTTGCTTTATTAATAACAAATATTAAAAAGACAGTTTTACTGCATCTCGCAGGTTCATTGGCATCAGCCTGCAACTTCATATAATGCAGCATTACTGGCAAGTTTTGGCATAAGCAGCAACCAGTATTATGTTTATATTTAGCTAAGAAAAATCTCCTCCACCCTCACACTCAACTATGGTGCTGCCCATCAATGGTTTCTCTCCAGTAAGCTCCTGGTCAATGAATAAATAGACAAAGTCAATGTTTTCTGGATTGAAACCATTCCTTGTCAAGGTCTCCAAAACTAACTCCTCCCTCCTTGTACTCACCCCAGCCACCACCACCCTCGAAAATGTCCCCATTTTCAAATATTTAGGCATTACCCTTGAGCCCTCTTTTAACTTCTTAATGCTTATAAATAACTCTGTGCAGCAAGTCAGACAGAAGTTAGGTGCTGCCTACCGCCTCAAACAATTTCTGTCTAATGAAGCATCCCTTGCTAGTGTGCAAGGGAACCTGCTACCCCTTCTTGAATACTGCTCCCTTGTCTACTCCCTTGTGTCTGCTGTTCTGTGCTTGAGAATGAACACAGTGTACTACAGCATTTATCGCTTTGTCCTTCAAGCTCCCTACTCTATTTATCATTGCGGACTCTACCAGTCCCTATGGTGGCTCTCACTGCAAGGACATTTCAATTATGCCCTTTGCTGCCTAGTGAACAATATGCGTAGGGGCTGCCACCTGTCTCCATATTCATCCCTACCAACAGGGAGAGTGGCATCCGGGAACCTCCGTGTGGCCACCGTCCCTCTGCTGGATGTCCCATGTATCTCCATTTCCTTGGGCAGCAAAGCTTTCTCAGTCTCTGCCCCCTCCCTATAGAACAGACTCCCTTTATTCATCTGCTCATCCTCCCCCCACATGTCTTTAAAGGAGAATTTAAAAGATTGGCTCCTATATAAGCCTTATAAGACTGCTCTCCAGGGTAACACTGGGGTTTTTCACCTCTCCCACACAGAGACGCACCTGTCTGCTGCTTGTCCCCTGCCCCCCTACCCATACCAACCCACTTTGGGGTTGCTTTCTTGGCCCCTCTTTTCTCCTTTTGTCTTTCCACCTTGATCAGAATGGTGTTACACTGGAAAGGTTAACTCCTCTCTGAATTATGTCCTATGCTCTCAAGTATTATAACAAAATGCACTTTGCACTTTATGTATCACACATTACTGTCATGCCTGATCTCTTGGCTATTGAGACAAATGAGTGTCCAGTACACTAGCATGTGACTTTGCACTGTTTTTCCTGATGTTAACCCAATAAGGCTCCTTGTAAGCCATGTATTTTGGTTCATTTTTATCTTTTTGTCTAATCCTTTTGTATTATTTGTTACTTTACCTTGTGTGGAGGCCTGAATTATTACATGCATTTACATGTACTGTATGGCTTGAGTTGTGCCACTCCGTGACTTGGGTCATGACCGAAAATGGTCCTTTGTATCAGCTCACCTATCCATTTATAAAAGACATAAATAAATAAGAAAACCTGAGTAATGCATTATAACTTTTAGTTGATTAGAGATGTAAACATTGAAAATTTTACAATGCTTCCATGGCCGTCGGTAGATGGCATTCCTAATGGTTTACCTCCTGCTTCTTTTGGTCCACATGTTGTCTCTGCTGCTTCCTGCTCCTACAAAATAACAACACTTATTAGAATTATTATTAAATCAACAAGAAATGCAATTCATATCCCTGGTTACTTATCAAATTTAGGCATTGAGTGTGAGCTTCTGTGATACCCCCGTTTGTAAATCCATGTATACAGTCTTCTCTGCACTCACTCAGTTTCTGAAATGATGTGACCACTGACCAGCCACTCTGCATATTTTGCCTTTATTGAGCTCATTCTGAGGTCAGCCTTAATATCTGCAGACTAGGAGCCTGCATTTAGTTGGCCAGCAATATCATCAGCATGCCATTCAGTAAAGTTGTTTTTAGGTAACCTTTGAAAAGTGTATTGATTGACATCTAGTGGCTGCAGAAGGTCTGTGCCGGAAGTTGGGATGAAAACAATCACAACTGCCGCTTAGTCTAGTTTTTCAGGGATGGCAGATGTTGTATGCACCCTGTATAGCCCTAGTATTTGTAATGTGAGCTGTTATTTTGGAAGATAGAAACAGAAACATAGAATTTGATGGCAGATAAGGACCACTGGGCCCACCAAGTCTGCCCATTTTTGTAAACCTTCATTTTTTGCTGCCGACACTACTTGGTTGATGGCACAATCTCTTCCTCCTCCTTTCCTTATCCCTATTATTCCCTTGTGTTTCTGGCTCAGGCAGTTTTGAATTCCCACCTCTGTTTTTGCCCCACCATCTCCGCTGGAAGGCTGTTGCAGGTATCCATACTTTTTATGTGAAGACGTACATCCTCACGTCCCTCCTGAATTAACTCCCCTCCAGCTTCATATCATGCCTGCTTGTTCTAAAGTACATTTTGCTCTGAAAAATACCCCTCCAATACCTTATTTACCCTCATGCGGTATGTAAAGGTCTCCATCATACCTCATCTACTTCCACTCCTCTAGGGGGTACATGTTTAGTTCCTCTAGCCTCTCCTTTTGGGGCTTTTGATGAAGATATTGCACAATTTTGAAAGCCCTCCTCTGGACCGCCTCCACTTAGTCTATGTCCTTCCTGAGATGTGGTCTCTAGAACTGTACACAGTATTCAAGGTTGTGTCTTAGCAGTTATCTTCATGGGGCTGCAACAGCTCCCTCTTCCTTCTGACAAAACCCCTTCTGCTGCACCCCAGCATCTCACTAGCCCTTCTAACTGCCTTGTCACACTGGCCATCTTTAGGTCATCCAGTATGATTACCCCAGGTCTCTTTGCTGCTTGGTCTTTGTCAGTATCATTCTGCCCATTGTGTACTCAGTTCCTGGGTTTCTATTACCCAGGTGCATTATTTTGCACTTTTTTGCATTAAAACCCAACTGCCATATCCTTGACCACTCTTCCAGTCTTTTAAGATGCCTGCCTATCCTTTCCACTGCCCCCAAACTGTCCACTCTATTGCAGATCTCGGTGTCATCTGCAAAGAGGCAGACCTTCCCTTATAGTTCCTACACTATGTCACTTATAAAGACATTTATTTATTTATTTTGCTTTTGTTGACCGGGTAAGTGCACTAGGCAAACAATGCCTATTTTCAGGCACGACCCGGGAGAAAACAGTTTACAGACATAACAATTAACATGTGACGCAGCACATGAAACAGTACAATGGGTAAAAACAGCGTATAGTATATACAATGACATACTGATTGGTGAGGGATAAGATACCATGAAAACAGAAGGAGGAAACAGGATTGGTATCAAACAAAAACAACGTGGAAGGTAGTATGTTAAAGTGCAGTAAGTGCCGTAAGTGGTAGAGAGGGAGAGAGAAGAAGGAAAGAGGGGATGAAAGAGCATGGCAGATAAGGATCATAAGTAGAGGAAGGGAAAAGGGGGGTAGATAGGATGAAGATAAGGGGGAGAGCAAGCATTAGTAGGGATTCAAGGTGGGTTAAAACAAGTGCAGGGATGCAGAGTGTGAAGGTGTTCACGATGTAGATTCTTGAAGATAGCATGTGTGTTTGTTTGACGGATGAAGAGAGGTAAAGAGTTCCAGTATTTCGGGGCAGTGTAGGAAAACGCACGAGTGCCCATTTGACATTGAAGACATTGAAGAGGAGTGGTCCCAGCTTTGATCCCTGAGGTACCCCACTTATCACCCACTCTTCCTTAGAGAGAATTCCATTTACCACTACCTTCACTGTCCAATCTACTAAACAGTTTCCTACCAAGGTTACCACTTTATTACCCACCCCCCAAGTTACCCAGCTTGCTTTCCAGTGTCATATATGGTACAATGTCAAAAGCCTTGCTGAAGTCCAGGTAGGCCACATCCAGCATTCCTCCCTGATCCAACTACTTGGTCACCCATTCAAAGAAATCTATCAGATTAGTCTGGCATGACTTTCCCTCTGTAAAACCATGCTGCCTTGCATTCTGTAATCAATTGGATATAAAATATTCCACAATCCTTTCCTTTAGTAGTGTCCATTAGATTTATTTTGGCACACAGACTCAATGTATGGCTTCAGAATATGGTCAATGAAGACAAGCATGGTATCTTGGTTAACTCAGTGATTTTCTGTTTAGGTTACATGCCAGTCAGATAGGAAGAAGAAGTTTTACAGGCTTGTGGCTCTTACACTGGTATATGACTTGGGGGGTAGGTAGTCTCCTGCAAGTGTGCTTCCATTACCAAGCAAACCTGGCATTTATTCCCCAAATCTGTTGCTTCCATCTGCCTTGCTTCTGACTCCTCCATTGTCTACTGGGAGCAAGGCGCAAGATTCATACCAGCCACATCTATGTTAATAACTAGCTTTGGTGGCACCTGCTCCTGATGATCCACACAGCTTATTTGCTCAAGGAAGTTTCCCTTTGGGGCTTCAAAAACCTGTGGAGTTTTCCATCCAGCTTTTGTGCCTTTCCTTTCCTTTTCAGAAAAACAAGCTGGCTTAGGAATTGCCAGCTGACTGCCTAGTGAGAGTGATAACCCCCCTCCAATATTCAGATAGCAGCTTATAGTTGCTGGCTTTAATAACTCCTAATGCCACTGTGGCAACAACTTAAGTGGTCGCAACTGCACCTCCAGTAAGGAGACTTTTAATTATTTTTCACATTTGTACATATACTTCCTCAAGTAGCATAGTTGCCCCCAAGGCTTGGTATGGAGTTCAGAGGTAAATAATGCAGGGTTGGATGCTAACTGTACTTTAATGAAGTAGTCAGTTTTAAATTCACGAACTCTGCTCTCATTTATAGTCTTCCCATACCTGCCTCTATAATAATGTACTGCATTCATAACTCCATCGAGAACAGTATACTTCCCAACCTCAAACTGGACATCAGGAGTATGATGCGAATATTCATCTTGTCTCCATCTGGGGGGGGGACACTCAGTAAAATTCCTGTAACATGCTGTCAGGAGTTCTGATGGAAACATGATTTAAAAGCACTTCAGCGGTCTCTCTGTTGAGGGAGGCAAGTAGAAACAGCAACTTTGGCTTACCCCTGTATTTTTTTTTGCAAACTTTCAAGTGTGACCTCTGATGAGAGGGGGAAACCAGGTCGTAGCATGGTTTCCAAGGTAACAGGTAATAGTAATGGTAACCACTTCCCACCAAGGTGGGATTGTGGGATAGTGGAGGCTGCCATTCTCCTCTAAGCTCCAGAGGGCAAGGTGTTGCACTTGAATACATGAAACAGCTTTTTAAAATGTCTTAGCCCTTTTAAGGGCAATTGGAGGATTGTAGTCAAGACCACTGCATGAGGTGGCTTAATTGCAGTATGTTTTAAATTTTAACTACAGTAAAACCAGGTACAGAGGTACCAGAAATAGTGTTTAGGCACTTCCAGTCCTCCAGTATTTATATCCATGGTCCGAGCATGCAGGGTGAGTGCGAGGCACCATGTGTGGAGACATGTGTGCAGAGACACACGTGTCAGCGTGTCTGCTGTGACCACTGGAGATGCAGAAGAACAGGGCCTGAACACAGCAACAGTGAATTCCATTTCCTAAAGTAAGTAGTTACACCATTCCCCCCACCATTTTATAGAACACAGAGAGAACACATAGAATGGAGAGTTGACCTGATGTAGCTAATTCTAAAACACAGAGGGCATTGAACTTAATGACTATGGAGGGAAACACACTGCCTTGTAAACTGTGCAGGATGTACACAAATGGGGATCCAGACCCAAACTTTGTTTGTGACTAGTGTTTATTAATTCAAACCCTCCAGCAGGAAATAGAAATATTAACCCAGAGGCTTTCAGTACAAAAATAAATTGATGTCGTAGAACAATTCAGAGACAGCATAGCAAGGGAAATAGAAACTCCCCAAATAAAACCAGAGTGTCTGCTTTCCAGAATCTATGAGGAGGAAACACAGGGAGAGCTCACTGTGCCCTTCCAGGAGCCAGAAATTGAATGCTGGTCCATAGTGCAGGTGAACACAAGGAGAAGAAGACGGGGCCAAATCTGCAATAGCGCACCAGTGGAGCTACACAATAAATATGAATTATTATCAAAAATTCCAGATAGGAAAGAGAAAGAATCTGAAGAAAATGGAAAACATTAAGCAACACCTACCGAAAGCAAAACTCCCCAAGCAACAACAAATGCAGTTTCTATTAAAGAAAATAAAATGGAAAATGCGGATCAAAATAAAAAAAATAACCCCCCCCCCAAAAGAAGCAGTACCCATTCTATCTAAGTTAAACATATGACAGATATAATAAATACTCACAGGGATATCATTGTAATAGAAGACTCGATCATAAGGGGGACTGACTCTACAGTATGTAGAGGGAGAAATAAACAAACCACAGTCATTACTCTTCCAGGGGCCAAAGTGGGTGATATTACAAGACTATTAGGTGGTCTACTGGAGAACCTAACAAACCCCCTTGTCATACTACATGCAGGAGTAAATGACATTGACTAAAGGAGAATTCAGGATATTTCTAAGGATTTTGATACACTGAAGTCAGAAATAAAAAAAAAAGAAATGGAGACATCATTATCTCAGGCTTATTACCAATACATGGCCTACAAACACAAAAAATGAGGGCTATACATACATTAAACAAGGGGCTTAAACATATGTGAGAACTAAAACAACACACATTTTTGGATAATGGGGATGCTTCCAGAGACAAAAATATATTTAGACCTGATGGGCTTCATCTAAATAAAATGGGATCCAGAATCCTGGCAAGAAGATTCAATGAAAGCATAGTCAGACAATTAAACTGACAACAGTGGGGCCAAGGAGCGGGTGACTATCACCAATGGGAACCAAACTTACCGGAATAAAAAAATAGCAGGTAGCAAAAGTTGGAAGGGTTTATTAATAAACCCTAGAAGCATGGTTAAGAAGATGGATTAACTTAAACTTTTAAATTACCAGGACTTCCAAATCTGTGCAATAACGAAACATGGTGGGATACATCAGACATATGGGACCAAAATACTGAGGGCTATAACCTGTATATCAACTCATGGAATATAAAAGATGAGGAGGAGTAGCCATCTATTTGCAACATAATATTCAGTCAGAAGAAATTAACAACACTAGAAACTTACAACAGATATGGTTAAAAATAACACCATATAAATCATCTAAAATTGCATTTGGAGTCATTTATAGACCTCGGGCATTAGCAAAAGATGGGACCTAGCCATACTAAATCAAATCCAACACTTAAACCCTGCTGAGAGGATACTATTCATGGGTGACTTGAACCTACCTGGCATAAACTGGAAAAACTTAGAGGGGTCAAACAAACTATAGAGTACTTATATTGAGATGTTTGATCACATTGATCTTTAACAAAAGGTAGAGGAAACCATAAGAGGTACACATACACTAAATTTGATCTTAACTAATATGAGGGATACTTTTACTGGGTGTAATACATTAGCCCCGCTTAGTAATAGTGACCATGAGATTGTTAACTTTGAAATTAAGGAAACATGTGCAAACCAAACAGGAAACATAACTGTTTTCAATTTTGGGAGCGCTAACTTCAAATGGATGTAGACTAGAATGGTCAAATGGAGCTGGGTTGATAAATTTAAAATAAAACATTACATACCATGTGGGACATTTTTTCTAAAAAAAAAAAACTGCACCAGGAAATTCACAAGAATATACCTTATAAAATAAAATACTGCATGAAAAGAAGAACGCCAAATTGGATGACCCCAAGGATTAGAAAATTAATTAATTAAAAAAAACAGCTGTTTAAAAAACTAAAAGGCAAAAAATAAGAATCAGGGTGGTTGCAGTACAAAGACCTCAGTAAAAAAGTGAAAAATTTAATCAAGAAATCTAAATCAGAATATAAACTAAAATTAGCAACCAAGTTTAAAGATAATTATAAGGCATTTTACTCTCACATAAACAAAACAAAAGGGGGAAATAATTCGGTAGGATCACTTAAGGATCAGCACAGTCATATAATAATGGATTTAAAACAAATAGCTAATAAAGGTGTGCAAAAATAAAATTCTGCCAGTGGAATTTCTACGGAATGTGGATTTTCACTTCTGCAGAAGTACGGAAGACATTTTCACAACTTCTACGGAATTTCTGCCATACATGCATTTTGTTTTGTGTGTAATGATGCTGCTTTTCTATTTTTTTGCAGAAAATAGTTGTAAAGCCCAGTGTGTTTGATTTTTTTTAGATGCAGAATAATAAGTAGTCTTGTGTCATTTTTCTTCAGTAATCCGTGAATTGAGCACTTCTTCCACATTTAACGTATTCCATGTTATTGTGCTCCATGGGAAAATAATTCCACATATGAAATAACAGTCATGTAAGTTGCTGCATTTCTTAAAGACAGTCACCAAGATTATGTCCTGCACCCTATCTACTGGTGCCCTACCTACATACTGTTGGGTCCCAATAATGTTTGGCTTTCCAATAATCTGTAATTTTGCATGTATAAAAATATTTCATCCCACGTAAATTTCTATTTTCAGGGTCCCATGGAACTTCCCAGTTGTTTGCAAGCAAACATGATGTGCCCATTATAATCAATGGGCAGCAACTATTTTACAAGTTTTTTAAACAATATAATGGCCACTTGGCAATGAAACATGGCTTGGGCACCAGTGGACTAACAAGGCTAGTTGTGGAGTGAAGACAACAGAGTGTGCAGTTTCTCCCTCACCACTATCAGGTAAATGAAGACTTGAGTGTTACATGGGACACTGAAGGTAACACAGGTGTGAGGGATTGACTGCAGAGTTGTGGGGTGTCATTGTTCAGATTTTTTCAACCAGCCATCATCCTGCTGCATGCAGTCTCTGTCAGTCATCACTAAATACTTGCAGAGTCACTGCCAGTATTGAATGATTTCAGCTCTTTGGCATGCATTCCCTCTCTGTCTCCTGTCCTGTCCATTATGTCATTATCAAGTAGGCAGAAGGACTATTTTTTTGTCATATATTTCCATATTCAAATTTTTTTTTGTACAAAAAGCACACGTTTTTCTTACTGTAATACAAAAAAATGTAGTCCATTTTCTAAGTGCAATAAGACACTCCAGATGTGTGCATGGAACATATTTTACTGCATGACAGGGGCTAAAGGCACTCACCCAAGGCCTCATGCCTTATTTCACCCCTGGCCATGTGGTAAAATATGTTACATGCACTGCCTGTTGTGTTGTGTCTTACTGCTTATGTATTACTGCTGTATGGCTACATCAAAGATTCTCAACATCATATCAATTCACAACCCAGTAGCACCTATTCGCCCAACTGTCACTACCTAATGTGCAACAAAGTATTTATTTCTACCACTTTCATAGTGTTCTCTGTCCCCCCTTTTGCCCACCCCACCCCATACCTGGCATTATTTCTGTAACTGTAAAGAAATGCATCCAATTCCAATGGATTTGTACCTTGTTGTGGAAAAAGAAGGTTAAAGTAAAGCAAACACCAAAGATACTTACCTGTGCATTGTGATCACAACAAACCATGATGCAGCAGTCTTGGCTGTTGGGTAAATTCAGGTTCAGGGTATCTGTGGCTGCATCTGCATCTATAAAGCATTACAGTATCAAAAACCTGAAACAGCAATCACAGCCTTAGTTACAGAGACACAATGGAATGAATTACAATTAGTCTGTGTTAAAAGTAACTTCTTTACCAGAAAAAAAAAACACTCAGAACATAGTGTCACTTTACATGGTGCACAGGCATCCGAAATGAAGCCGGTAATCCTCCACCATTACTACTATCACTGTCCACACCCCCCCCCACCACCATCAGAGACCATCAGTGCCTCCACCTACAGTATTTCATTATGATACACATATTTCTTATTTAAAAAAATATTGAGGACTTACCTAGTCATTTGTGTGTTAAACACATCAGGAAGCCACAGGCCTGTCAGAGTAAGGGAGGCTTACATCAACAGTAGAAGCAATGGCAGCAACAATCAGAAAACCATAGTGAGGCAAACATGAAAGGGAAGCACATGTACAGTCACAGAAACACAAGACAAGCATGGATTGATAATACTTAGCTTATAAACAACACCTGCTCTGTCAAGGAAAAAAATCAAGAAAACTACTTTACTTTACCTAATAAACCTTCAGCAGAAATGGTCTGCTGCACCTACTAGTGCAGTCAGTAAAACCATTGCCACTATACTGCCCCCCCACCCCCACTGGAAACTGAACTTAAAATGCCTGTCTCAAAGACAGTCAGAATCAACCCTTAATAGAACAAATAAACCAATTGCATGCTGTCATTAAAAATTTAAATAAATATTACATACTTACCTGGAAAGTTGGCATGGCAATGCCACGATGAAGCTACAGTGCAGGATCAACAGCAGGAGTCAGAAAGTCTTAAGGAATTCTGAGGCATGCCTGAAAGGGAAAAAAACACACAGCAGTTGCAGACATACATCAGAGAACCATAACTGTGAGTATTTTGTTGAGACACAACAGTAGCAAGCAGCAGTGATGCCAGACTACCTACTAAGAATATACTGTCAATTTGTGTAACGTAAATTAAGGACAAGTCATCTGTGCCTGCAGAAGCTAATCCGCCACCCCCCCCCCGCAATGCCCACCTACCTGCTTTAGTTTGAACTTAATCATAATCTATCCTCAGCCATTACACTACCAGGGAATAAACATTCTGTAAATGCCAAGAGTAATGCATGTTTCTCAGTTATCAATGTTTGTGCGAAGGCTTGAAGTATGTACCTTTGCACTTTTCATTGCCAACCAGTACAGCTACTGGCATGGCTGTCCCTGGCATGGGAACATTTGGAGCGAGGACAGCATGAGTGGAAGTATCACCAGCAGCCATTAGAGATGCAGACCTGAAAAGTGAAAAAATCATATAGTTGAGGAATCAGAAGGAAACAACACATTAGTAACAAGTAACAACAGTGTGTGTGGCACACATGTGCTGCTGGACCAAGAGTTGTGTACATCCTCTCACTATGTAGTGTGCCAGCACTCCCGACCTAATGTGTAAACAACCTGTTCAGAACTTTTGTAACAACCAGCCTGTTCACTCACATGCCCTCCCAGGCTTCCCCCAAACCATCTAATATTTAATATGATAAAAACATCTCTTCCACCCCACATGAACATTATCAGTAACATATCATGGTCCCCTTCTGAACAAGTTGTGTGTTTTAAAAAAGTATGTTACTCAAAAATTTTTAATAACAACACTATGTCATTTAAGCAATAATGCCTGATCAGGGGTTATGTTAATGGCCTGGAAATCATTCTCTAGGGGTGAAATGTGGCAAACAAGGCATAGCTTAGTGCTACATGCTCCTAGATGGTGATTAACTGTCTCTGACCATTACCAGAACTCCTGGTAGTGTCTTATTGCTATTATAATAAAATAGTTTTTTATATTGTTCAACCTTGTTCAGCAAGTGATTAGGCTGCACATGTATGTTGATAATGAAACATTAACATAGGGCTGATAGCCTGTTTGCAACCAATCAGAAACCTCAATTTCTCAGACCATATTATAAGAAGCAAGATGTCCTGACCGCTACATACTATTTGCGGAAAACAATTTTGCATAATTAGTTGTAATCGCAGATAGTTTCTCAATTCTGCAATGTGTGTAACTGAAAAACATTTCCGCATATCAAAAGTGAAATACCGTAATTATGGTGACCTTTTTCACATGTATATATTAATCGTGGAGACAAAGTTCCACAGTGTACACTATGTTCCACTTATAAGTGTGTGATTACCCTTCAAATGCGAAAAAAGGTTGTGATAATAAAGGCAGAACTGAAAATGGAACATTTCGCCATTTCCTGTGTTGTGAATCCGCGATTGCGAGAAACACAGGAAAAGTCATAGAGTCAGACTCAGACTGAGAGATAGGACAGCTACTTTAGTTCAGTTGAGACTAAGATTGAGAAATATGTCTGCAACTGCAGAATCAGGATTGGGAGGGAGCAAAAGGCATGTGGAGGAGGAGGAAGATGACTAGCAGCAGCAGAATGTGGGGGAAGGAGGAGTTGAAGTTGCTGAAAACACCAACAGTGTTCAGCAGCAGGAGCAAGGCCAGCAAGATCAGCCTCATGCTCAGCCCTCAACCACTGCTGATGCTGGCACTGCTGAAAAACTTGCACCAGCCTTCACACATAAGGAGGTGGCAGTGCTAGTAAGGGAGCTGACAGCACATGCAAAAGAGCTGTATAGGCCTGAGAGACTCCCCATAAAACAGAGGGGGGAAATGTGGGAAGCCATACAGGCAAGTATTGCCAAAGAGGGAGATGGTGTCCAAGCCTGCTCAGTGAAGCAAATTAAACATAAGTGGGATGACATCCAGAGGCGTGCCAGGCAGTTACTGGAGGCGCTAGGGGGAGCTGTGACCCTGAAAGGGAATGGTGGTAGTAGGAAGAGGACACAGCGGAAGAAGCCAGCAGCAGAGCCCAACACCAGAGCCATAGTGGAAGATGACAGAACAAGGGACTATATTACTTTTATTATTCTAACTTTTACTACCATCAGTTTTCAGTTGCCATGACATAATTTTGGAGGGTGGTAGATCCAGGGGGGATATGAGGAGGCATTTCTTTATGGAGATGGTGGTGGAAAAGTTGAACGCACTACCAGCTGAGGTGGTGGTGGCATGTAACACAGTAGAATGATTTAAGAAGGGGTGGGACAGGGCAAAGAAGTGGGAAAAAGGAGGTACTGCGAGGTGGCTGGGTGTGGCAGCTGGCTGCTGAATAGGGAGATGACTGCATGCTTGAGCAGCACAGACGATGGCCTTTTGCTGCTGTGACAATCAACCTACTATGACTAGACTACAAATATTGCCACAACTGCATTTCATTTCAGTATTCTTCTCTTTATTGTTAACAGGTGCTGCCAAGAGCAGCTCACCGCTGCTTCCAGTGCCGTGGAGTCCATCACCACAGTTCCAGCAAATAGAGTGGAGAAAGAAGCAAGCAGCAGCGTGGTGGAGACCCCCAGCCCTTCTGATGGTAAGATAATAATTTTTTTCATGCAGATAAGGATTAAGTAGGGTCAGTAGACTGTGCACAAATTGTTATTTATATATAATTACAGTTGGTCACTTTTTCCCTAAGGAAAATATCAATCAAAGTTGCTATGTGCCATAATAATAATAACCATCTTCTTACTACATGAAACATGCATGTTGTTCCATGACTCCCTGCATGTGCTCGTTGCCCTCTCCCCTTATTCGTGATGGACACCTGCCAGTCCTACAACCACCGCTGTGTGGTAACTTTTTTTTTTCCCCAATTGTTTAACCAGGTGAGACACACTAAGCTGAAAGCTTGTTTACAAGTGCAACCTGGGAGCACTGGGAAGTTAAGTGACTTGCTCAGGGTCACACAGTATGCAAGTGGGGGCTATGGGATTCAAACCCAGGTCTCCAGATTTGCAGCTCAGAGCCTTAAACCACTGCACTATACTACCTCCCAACAGGTAACTAATACCAACGATTGCTTTCTTTTATGTCACATAACTTCTGTAGCAAAAAAGCACCCGCCAGCAATTATATGAAAAAATGATGGTGTAGTCTGTAAAACTCAGTTTTAATTTACACACACCCTCTGTGTAGGATGCTTCTCATTAACCACTCGGGCTTGCACTAGGGGTTTATTATGACGCATGTCACACCTGCAGTGTGTATAAAAAGTCATAACACACACTACCCCAGCCTTTATTATGAACATACTACAATGGCAGCAGAAGTAGGCCTCATTGCCTAGTGAGTCCGCTAGAGTGTGCATCTAGCTGCTGCCCCTCCCTCACCTTCCACCACATTGCCCCTTCACCTCACCCTGTCACCATCTTCTTGAAACTATCATCTTAAATGCCACCACCTTTCCCAGTTTGGTGTTCCACTTGTCCACCACGCTGAAGAAATGTTTTCTCATCTCTCTGTTAAACCTACCCCCAATGTAAAATGGAGACCTCTAGTATCTCTACCTTTTTCTAAGCTTGAAAATCACATCAGTTTTACTCTTATTTATACCTTTCAGCTATTTAAAGTATCATTCATGTCACCCTGCCCTGTCCCTTCTCTCCTCCAGGGAGTACATATTTACATACCCTAACATTTCCTTATATGTGCTACCCGCAATTTCCAGAATCATCTTTGTAGCTGTCCACTGTACCCCCCTCCAGCAATCTGATATCCTTATTCAGAAATGGGTGCAAGCCCACTACCACATTCAGTATTCCAGGTGGTGCCTGACCAGGAGCAGGATGTCCTCCCGACTTCTTTAGGAGATCCCTCTAGCTATGTACCCCAGCTCTTATTGGATCTTGCTGTCACCATACTGCACTGACTGAGCATAGTTCTTCATGCTCCTTGTTATGATCACCCCTAGGTCCTTCTCTTCAGTGGAACATCACAACTGTATTAAACTGATAGTCTCTCCCCTGGTTCCAGGCTCAGAACTTAGGGCAGAGTCTTGCACTTCTTGGCATCGAACCCCAGCTGCCATTTGGCCGCACACTCCTGCAGTTTATTCAGGTTCCCCTGCACTGCAACCCCATCATCCCCCCCCATGTTGTGTACAAACACAGCTCCCAGCTTTGTAACGTGAATGAACAGACTGATTTTACCCCGGATCACATTTCAGATATATGCAATGTAAATCTCGAATATTAGTGGTCCCAGGTACATAACTGATCCCTGTTGTACCCCGCTTATCACTGGCACAGCTCTCTTGATGATGACAGCCCCCCCACCAATACTTTCTGATATATTACCATCAGCCAGTTTTTAATCCATGTCACCATTTTTTGTATAGACCCTACATTTTGCAGCTTCCCCCGAATGTCCCATGCACCACTGAATCAAATACTTTACTGAAGTCCAAGCTCAGAACATCCACAGCATTGCCTTTGTCCATTCCTCACACCACCCACACTGTCATAGAACTTTACCAGGTTTGTCTGGCATGATCTTTCTGCAAGAAACCCATGTTGCCATTTGTCATGAATACCATTTGCTTCCAATAAGCTCATAAGCCTCTCATTTCAGATGGTCTCCATTATTTTGCCCATGATCGAGGTGAGGTTCACTTGCATTTAGGTCCCTGTATCATCCCTTAGACCATTCTTATGGATGGGCACCACATGGGACATCCCAAGTCATGAAGTACACATCCTGTGTACAGGGAACAGGGAAGTATTGAACTGGTCATGCAGTGGCCTTGGCAGTACCTCTGCCTGCACCCTCAGTCCTCTAGGGTGGATGCCATCCTGTTTAGGTACTTTGTCCAGTCTTATAGCCATCCAGCACCCTCTGTAATCCCTCTGTAATGCCCACATCGATTGTCATCTCCCACCCTTGCCCCCCCAGTTGCCTGAGGTATTTGCCCCCACACCTGCGTAAACTCAGAGCAGAAGCACTCATGCAGTGCATCAGCTTGCTCCACCCCCTTTTCCTACCAGCACCCCATCCATCTTACTCCCCACTAGTTGTTCCCTGCTTTACCTTTTCTGTCTTATGTAGTGGAAGAAGTATTTCTCTCCTCTTTTGATCCCCTGAGGTAGCCTTCGCTACCACAACCATTTTTCCACCCTAACCAGTCTGTATAGTGGACTGGTGCTAGTGAACCTTGAAAACATATGGCTAAAAGTTTCAGTTTTCTCACCCACACTGTGATGATGGTGATTATATTGTTCATTAGTAGCATCTGATACTATAAAAGGCATTTTACTGTTGTGTTAATGAACCTCTCTGAAATTGCTTCTGTGGGTGGTTATGATAATCCAAAAAATGCCCTGCTTCATTGTCAAGGTAACCACTGGAACTGATCAAAATATGCGCATGAGCGAGTACGATCATACATTATGTAAGCAATAACACATGACAGCTGTGTGTTGGTAGTACCGAGATACTGCTTTGCATGACATAGCAGGCTGAGTGCCTTCCTGTCACTCTTTGGCTGTGCAGGTATCTCAGCACTGATGACACACAGACTTGTCTTAGTGGCAGTGCTTAATGCTTATATTAAATGATCCCACAGACAATGTTGCAGAACAAAAAGTTATTCTAAAAATGTTATTAAGTCCACTCTTAATATGAAACCTTGCTAAATAATGTATAATCCTTGACTCCTCCTCCTCCTTAGAAGTTTCTCACTTGTCAGTCTGTCATATCAATGTCTTCCTTTAAGTGCACACTCAATACATTGTGTTTGATTGTTTAACATGGAATAGGACAATGCAAAGCTCCTCATTATTCTAGTAGCAGTAATACAATGCCTCCCCCACACACACACAGAATGATAACATGGAATACATGTATTCTGCTGGCTTCAGAGCTCTCAGCTCAGCTGGTTTGCGAACAAAGAAGATGCGCACACATACATGCCTGGAGTGTAGCCAGAAATGCAATGAGTGACTGTCCTTACGTCACCAGCCTATCTTTCTATACTGCAGCTTTGGTGACCACCTCAACAACAGCAAAGGAAGACCAGATGGCAGCCAAGGAACAGTGTACTAGGAGGAAAAACAGGATCCTGAAGATCCAGCATGAACTGGCCAGGCTTGCATCAAGGGACACTGAACAGCAGCCATCAAGCACAGGGAGAGCCGGCACAGCAGCTGAAGACCAGCAAGCACCCCAGGAAGTACAGCACGGTGAAACAAGCACCAACCAGAGGAGGGACCGGAACAGCAAAATTTTTAAACCGATGAAAGCACTGGAGGTTGACATGGCAAAACTAATGGAGAGCCAGGACAAAATGTTGTCTATGCTCAGGAAGCTGACTGCAAGATGATGTACTCCAAAGAATAAGTGCTGCCGCCGGTCAGCACTCCCCCTTCCCCAATATCGCCAGATTCAGAAACATAGAGTTTCCCGTGCTGCCGTGCAGGCAAAAAAATAATTGCTAGCTGGCAGTTAAGTTACATAAACATAGTTTTACACCTGTTGTTTGATACTTGTTCAGTTTTGTAACTAACCCTGTTTTATTGTAAATAGTTACTGTTATATTGTATTGTTGTTGTTCATTATTATCACTTTTAACTTTTTCCTGTTGTGTTTTGAAATATACAATTAATCCATTCACAGTTGTGTACTCTTCCTTGTCTTGGGATGGGATGGGATGGGATGGGATAACTGAATTACTGTATCTCAAGGTTCAGTGAAGGGTCACACAAATACTGCAGCAGCCTGACTGGCTGTTAGGATTCCAACAGCCTTACATTTACCCATGTTATAGTTAAGCAATAAGGGATGACAGGGTGTGCGTTGTGGTTGGAGAGTGGCACAACTTGGGTGTGGCATGAGGCATTGCTGAGTGCCTTCACTTCAGCTACGCAAGAAGTGCTCTTAACTCACCACAATGAACACCCTGGAGTGTCTTAATGTATTATAAAATGGGTCCAAGATGTTTGGGGGGGGGGGGGAGTGAAGAAATGCACCAAATCAAAAAAGAAAAATGTTTATTATGACTTTTTTTAGAAACAGTTCCAGCACATAGAAACATAGAAGTTGATGGCAGATAAGGATGCAAGGCTCATCCAGTCTGCCCATTTATTTTTCTACCTTATAAATGTGCCATCGGCCTTTGTTCTGTCAGTGGCCTATCTATTCATACTCATCTGTATTGCTCCCTTATGCCTATCCCATACCTGTTTGAAGCCCTGCACTGTATTCATAGCCACCACTTCCTGAGGTAGGCTGTTCCATGCATCCAATACCCTTTCTGTGAAAAAGAACTTCCTCACATTACCCCTTAATCGACCTCCCTCTAATCTCATGCTGCGTCCTCTTGTCCTGCTATTTTTCTTATATTGAAACATGTTAGACTCTTTCACCTTGTTAATGCCCTTAAGGTGTTTGAATGTTTTGATCATATCACCTCTCTCCCTCCTTTGCTCTAGGGTACATATTGAGTCTGTTAATCTGTCCTCATATGTCTTCTGATGCAGTCCCTGCACCATTTTGGCTGCCCTTCTCTGGACTGCCTCAATTTGGTTAATGTCCTGTGAAGGTGTGACCTCCAGTACCAAGACGTACTCTAGATGGGGCTTAACTAGTGTCTTGTAAAGAGGGATTATTACTTCCTCTTACGACTTGTGATACCCTACTAATACATCCTAACATCCCCTAGCCTTACCTACTGCTTTAGAGGTCTGCTTGATGATTTCAGGTCATCGGTGATGATGATGCCAAAGTATCTTTCTTCTTTGTGACTGCCAGCAACTCCTCCCAGCCTATAGGTGGCTTCAGGTTTCTCTTCCCTATGTGCATGATCTTGACTTCTTTGCATTAAACCAGTTGCCACTCTTCCAACCATTTTGCTAGTTTATCCAGATCTCTTCTCATTCTGAGCACACCATCTGGATCATCTACTTTGTTGCAGATCTTGGTGTCATCTGCAAACAGATGCTTCACCCCTCCAGTCCATTCGCAATGTCACTAATGAAGATAATTAAGAGGACGGGCTCTCAGGACTGATTCCTTAAGGTACCCCACTTGTGACTTGCATCTCTTCTAAGTGTATACCATTTACCACCACTCTCTGTTTTCCGCCAGTCAACCAGTCTACCACCCAGTTGACCAACTTCTGACCCATCCCAATCCTACCCAGCTTATTTATCACTCTTCTATGTGGAACAGTGTCGAAAGCTTTACTGAAGTCAAGGTAGGCAACATCAACTGCTCCCCCTTGGTCCACCACTCTGGTTACCCAGTCACAGAAATCTCTAAGATTAGTTTGATAGGACCTCCCTTTTCTAAACCCATGCTGTCTTGGATCCTGTGCCCCTATGGATTCCAAGTGTTGCACTATCCTTTCCTTAAGGAGTGCCTCCATAATCTTGCCCACTACTGAGGTAAGACTGACTGGTCTGTAGTTTCCTGCCTCCTCCCTGCTACTAATCTTGTGGAGCGGGATCACATGAGCCCTTCTGAAGTCTTCTGGGATCTCTCATGTGCTCAGAGACTCACTAAATAGTTCTGCTAATGGCTCTGCTAGTTCCACCCTTAGCTCCTTAAGTACCCTGGGATGTATGCCATCAGGTCCCATTATGTTGTCCACCCTGAGCTTAGCAAGCTTGTAGGCCTTCTTTGTGAAGGAGTAGTGCTCACCTCCCTCCCCCCGCGTCCATGGTGCTGAGCTGTGGGCCCTGCTCTACCTTCTCTTTAGTAAATACTGACCAAAAGTATCTATTTAGGATAGATATTTTTACAGGGTCCTCCTCCTCACACGCCCCCTTTTCTCCTTTGAGCTTAGCAATACCCCCTCTGGACTTTCTCCTTTCACTAATGTATCTATAGAAAGTCTTAACACCTTCTTTTACTGTTCTTGCTAGTGTTTCCTCAGTTTGAGACTTTGCCTACCTTACTGCCTTCCCTACTTCCCTTAGGGCAGTTTGGTATGCCTCCCTATCTTCATCCTGCTGTGTTCCCTTATATGTCCTGAAGACCAGCCTTTTGGCTCTGACCTTTTCTGCTACTGTATTTGAGAACCAAAGTGGTTTCCTTCTTCTTTTGCACTTCCTTTTCTGTCTAACACAATGGGATGTTGCTTCAAGTATTGCATCCTTAATGTTTGCCCACTTTGCCTGTACCCCCTCACCTGTGACACTGACATGCAATCTCAGGTTTAAATACTATGTACAGCAAAATTAATGTATTTGTAATTAGCTTCTGGCTACACCCTCTAGTTTCCCCTAACACACCCCCTTATACCCATTTCCCTCACCTTTCTTTCTTCTTCTTTACAATATTCCCTCCCTTTTCTCTGTCTTGCTTATTTTCTGTGTTGCCAACATTCAAAAGATGGAATGTTTACTACAGATAGAATGCAAGAATTCCAACCTCTGCTCAGTTCTGCTGAGTGCTGACAGCATGTTTACTCCCACTAGCACACAACAGAAGGCCTCAGATGGAACCAGGGCTTCTGTTTTATCTGTAACAGCTTAAACAAGAATGATTTCCCTAGTTAGCAGGTGAGGATAGGAGGGGGATTTTTCATGGTCAGCAAAGAAACACCATATATCACAATTCTAAGTACTGTAGTACGTCATTTTTTAAGTTATGAATGTGTGTGTAACAAGAATATTATGAAGGCAAATAACATTTAATTGATATAAATTTAAGGCAGTTTTATTTTTAGGGCCTAGTTTAAGGTGTTTAGTGAGTAAAGGTGACAGCCACATTTGTGATGGCAGACTGCAGGAATGGCTAATACTATTGATTGTATTGTCAAGAGGTTACTGGACCTTCTTCCAGTGCTGCGTCATGGGATATCAGCACTGGGTTCTGAGCTCCTCAATCAATCAGATTACTGGACTTTTTATAGCCATATTATAATGTCATGTACAGCCTGATCACCATGGAACATGGATTCTTCCTGTCAGCATTCCATCCTCTAGCACTGCTGAATGACTGGAATGATGTAGTCTGATTTTAAACCAGCATTCTTACACTGCTTGTGGAAGAACTAGTTTAATAAAAAATTTCCCTCTAAATCAAGAAAATAAAATAATTCAAAAAGTATACTTTTAACACTTTTCTTGTAGAATAATCTTTTATAATAGTAATCAGGTGCTCCCAGGACTTAGATTACCAGTCAGTTAAAAAGGCCTGAACTGCAATATGGCACTCGTTTGCACCTCGTACCACATTACACCCCTAGGGGTGATTAACATAGTGTTAATCTACCCCCCATTGCTTAATTAAATTGCACAATTTTTTTAAGAATAATAGGTTTTATTTAGCTAAATTTCACTTGCAAAGATGACTTACCTGTGCAGGTGGATGAATACATATGAAGAAACCGTGATAGCGGCATCAGGTGTGATTCTGGCAGTAACAGCAGCAGCAGTGTATGACCGGCCTAGAAAGAAAATAAGGCAGTTTCAGACAGACAAATATCGGACATCTGGCTAGGCAAGACTATGACCTTTTATCAGGCTTTGTGAACATTTTCTTAGATATGGTACTGTCTTTCAGAGCTGACTGTCAACTGTGCCGGCTTAACCAACCTACTATTCTAAAATTTTCAGACAACCTGTCCTTAACCTTATTTGCACCCCTTCCCCAAACAACTACTCACTTGATACCCCTACGGCACCCTCTACATCTTGATGATTGACATTAAGCATACCACCACTACAGTACTTACTTGAATCCCTGGCTGACATTGACAGAAAGAGATCAAGGATACTATGAAATAGAAAGGTTTTCAACAACTACTTACCTTGTCAGGTATGACGATGAAGACATGATGAGAAAAAAGCACAATAGTAGAGCATCAGGTATGATTCTGGCATTAACAGCAGCAGCAGCAGCATGTGACAGGCCTGGAAAGGAAAGGAAAGGAAATAACCAAGTGTTACATAAAGAAAAAAAGGCAATTTTGCTAGCAAAAACTGTTTGTTACCTCTTGTCTTATCAGACTTTATGAACAGAACAGTGTCTTATACACACGGTACTGTCATACCATGCATTGCCTACCATGCCTACCCTAACACTGACTATCCTAATAATCATCCTAAAGCTTCCACCTTGTGTGTGGCCCCTTCCCCAAACAACCGCTGGCTTGCTGCCCCTACGGCACCCTCTACATCTTGATGAATGACAGTAGGAATATCACTGCAATACTTACCTGCCTTAATAGTGGGTGACATAGAGAGAAAAATATCAAGGGTATCAAATAGAATGGACGGTGTCCCTACAATATATCTTACCTGGTTAGTTGTGATCACAACACATCATGAAGAAACAGTCAAAGGTAGCATCAGGTATTAGACAGGCAGCAGCAGCATCATGTGACAGACTGGGAAAGGCAGTAAGTCTGGGTGACATGATATTAGTTGCAGAAACAAAAGTAAGGTTGATATCCAAGACCATGGGAAATTGCCATGTTGTCAGGATTCAATAAACGTTTCTTACTTATGTCACCATCATGGTCAACTCCTGCCATTCTGGCCTAGTACTATGACTGCCTACCACACTGACTAACGTGGAACGACCTAAACCTTGTGTAGTCCCACCATCCTTTGCTATCCATAATAACACATTCCCATAGCATGGCATAATTAGGATAATAATAATGCAAAGCAATATCTACCTGATTAACTCCTGTTTTTCATTACTGTAAAAAACATAATACCACCATGCAAGACTTACCTGTCAATGGACAGTTCCACAGAACACATTCAATGGAAACAAAAAGTCTGAAACTGCATGTTGGTCTAATCATCAAATGAAATGGGAGCTGTGTGGCAGAAGTGACATCAATCATCATCGTATCATTACCTATGATATACATAAGTTATGAAAAATAACTTTATGGAAGCAGTGACTTTATTGAATACAGCACTTGTTAACAGCAGATTAAACAGTATATGTAACTAAACTGCTACACATGCAAACATCTCTCTGCAAGGACAGTTTTATAATGACATAATATGTATACAGAAAAAAATTAATAGCACCTCCCTGGCCCTAGTGTAACTTATTGTCTGCACACCCACACTGCACTACAACAACAATGCAGTTTTCTATAGGATAACCTCTCAGATGACTTGACTAACAGTAACAATGCAGTTGCAGTATTTACCATTACTAACATTACTTAAGTAATGCATATCATGATGTGAGAAGAATGAACTAAATAAGTGACAATACACCTGAGGTATTGCTGTGGATTCAGAATCAGCAGTAGCATCTGGATTCAGCAGCAGGTTTACTGGACTATATTAGGCAATGGCAGTTCCTCCGTCTCTTTTTCTTTTTATCAGAATAACAAGATCAACACTGGTGGGTAGTTTTAATGATTGTGAAGGACTGTCTGTGACAGTATAAGATGAATTAGCTCTCATATCACATGCATACTATTTACTCTTTCTGTGGTTCTGTGTGAAGACTACTCATAACACACATCATGGTGGAGGTGGTGATGGCTTCCTGAAATTGTTCATCATCATCATCAACCAGCTTGAAGTGGCATGGCACATTACTTCCTTTGGATGTTGTTATTTGGTACAAGAAACATGATCCAAGGGTATGTTGTTGGTAGGAAATGGGTCTGCAGCACAGTTATTGGTAATGCACAGTAATTCCAGAGAATGCAGTTTAGTTATTTGTTATGGGCCTGGCAGGAATCTCAGTAGTTGCAGATTTGGTTAATATGGCAGAATCAGCTACAGCCTGCAGTGCCATTCATTGTCTAGCACCAGTACTTAATCAGTTTGTTAAGTTTTTCCTGGCTGTCAGTCACTTTAAAGTTTGCAGTATTCCTATTTGTCTATTATTCCAACCTAACCATAGTACTGGTGGGAGCAGCCGTGGCAGAAAAGTGTAATTAGCTTGCAACATATGTCTGACACTATTGTCAACATACATAGATCTGCAGTTCCATAACATAATGATATGCAGCTAATCACTTCAAACAGTGTTAAAAAAATTATTTTGGGAAAATCATATTTATTTTGGTTTATCTTTATTTTGGTTTTTGAAGGAGCATTGCTGTAAAACTTTGAAAGGTACTTGAGGTGCACCATTTTACTAAACATGATGAGTAGTTATAAAAAAAAACAATAAGGGATGATGAGGAAAGATGTGTCTGTTTAGGTAAATATTGTTGGCATTTCTATTTATCTTTTTGGGGAAGGGACTCAGGGAGGGCCAGGAACATCGGCCAACTGGGAGAGCAACTGCAACCATCTGACTGCTGAGTGTTAACCCCAGTAAGTGGTGCACCTCAGAACACATAAATCATTATTAAACAAGAGGGACAAGCAAACATGTGTCCTCAAATTTTTTTTTGTTATTTATGTTTTTTTGTTGGGGGTGGGGCCAGGAACATCGGCCAACTTGGACAGTAATAACCAGTCACAACAGGGGGAAACTGGATTGAATAAATTTCAGTGCCATAGGCATTCGGGTCCATTCACTCATAATACAGCTGCAGTCAGCACATCCTTGTCACAGGTTGCAGGACACATGATCTAGTGTCTCTCTCCTACTTGGAGAACTCAAACCCTCAGCTGTGTCTTCATTGAGAGTACTGCAACCATTTCAGCTCTCTCATGACCCTGTTGATCAATGTCTTTTCACCAGGATCATGGAATCTTGGGGTTGTTGGACCACATGTACTGTTTTGGGAAGAAATGGGAGTTCATTTTAACAAATGTTAGGTACTCCACATTACGCCTGACAGGTGGCTTGGACACAGTCAGCACTGAGCTAGCAGACTAAAACTTTTTTCTGAACTGCTACGCTGGCACAGGGTAGCTGAGGTACTCAATGGCAATAGCAGCAAGTGAGGCCAGATTTTTAGCTTGTTGATCCAATATTCAAGAGGTTCAGCCTCAATACTTATCACCTGCGGGTCATCAAGATAAGACTGCACCATATGGTGTGCAGACAACTGAAGCTCTGAGCTTCCCTCAGGTGGCTGTCGTGTAGAGACACTAATGTCCTTTAGCATGGACCAGAGAGGATTTGTGCCACCACTACTAACTTTGGATAATGAAGATGAAGGAGCAGACACTGTACTGGTGGAGGAGAAGGATACTGGGTGAGAGATGGTTGAAGCTTGGTGTTTGTCCCCGCTATTGTTTTGTCCACCCTTACCTCTGACTTACTCATCCAGTTTTCTACCTTTACTAGGTTTGCTAGGGTTTATTATATAAGTGAGGACAAGGAAGCTATGGAAGCTCATCTTGACTGTCCCACATTTGTGAGAAATTACACTTTTGTTGTAGTTTTTGGAGAGCTAATGATCTACACTCTTTAAAGGATTCAAAGGCAAATACAGTCTACTAGCTCTTGTGGTATCTGGTTCCAGAGCATTGGTGTTCTTACCGAGAAGAAATGAAGCCTTCTGTTTGTTTTTGCTTTACACACCATTAGTTGTTGATTGTGAAGTCTAGGTACTATTTTTCTTTGAGTTTTAACAATACCACATTTGTCCATCAGAGAGGGTGATTTGAGAATTTTATATAAGAACAGAAGATCACTTCTGGAGCGCCTAAACCCAGTAAATGTAGGCCTGTTTTTGAAGCCTCCTGGATATGGTAGTGATGCTAAATGGGGCACCATTTTTGTTGCCCTCTTCTGAACTCTTTTAATCACTTGAATGTCCCTGATGATATGGAATCCATACTGGTGACCCATAACTTGTATATGGTCTGATGTATGCTTTAAACAATGGGATAATACATCTCTGTCTTAGATATAAATGTACGTTAATGCTCCTAAGTAGTGAATTAGCGGTTTTAACTACATGATTACAATGATTGGAGGAGGATAATTTGTCATCTATTAGGATGCCCAATCCTCTTTCACATATTGAAGATTTAATGATACTATTGTATAGTGTATAAATTTGTTTGGGATTATTGTAACCTAAGTGGAGAACAGAACATTTGTCTGTATTGAATGTCATTTTGTTTTTCTGTGCCCAATGCTCTAATACTGAGAGGTCATTTACTAATAAGTCCATATTATAATCGGAATCTACCCTACCACCTAATTTTGTATCATCTGCAAATTTCAAAAGTATGCTCCTGGAGCTAATCTGCATATGTCTGAGATGAAATATTGAATAGCACTGGGCCCGAACTGATCCCTGCAGTACACCACTGGCACAGCCATATTACTGAATAGGCACCATTGATCCTAACATGCTGGGTCCTGTTGGTTAACCAAGCAATTGATCCATTTTATATGTTACAAGAAAACTAGGTCTGATAGCTTAGCTAGAGAATATTGTGAGTAACCTTATCAAATGCTTTGCTATAATCCAGAGGATGACATCCATGGTAATTCTTATTGTCTAGTTCTTGGTTGACAGTATTGTAAAGGCTATTAAAATTGGTAGCAAGAAAAGCCTTTTGTTTGAACCCATGTTGTGAGTGGTCGATAATGCCTAGAGTTTGCATTTCTGCCTCTAATATGCCTTTAATAATTTTTTCCATTACTTTACATGGAATGGAAGTAAGACTGATGGGGTGGTAATTACTCACTATGGAATGGTTACCCTTTTTAAGTATAGGCACAACTGTGGCAGTTATCCAATCAGATGGAGTGAATCTTTCGGCCAATGATTTATTAAAAATAATGGAATGTGGTATGGCAATATTTTCAGCTGTTTCAACCAAAAATCTAAGATTAATTAAGTCTGGTCCACAGCTAGTATTTGGTTTAAAAATTTTTAACAAGGAAACTACTTCACAAATATTTATGGTGTGGTTATTTTCAGTAGAACTTGATATGATAGTATTTGTATCAATTATGATCGTGTTGATTTGAGAATACTGATACAAAATAGATGTTAAATGTGTCGGCTGTCTCTTTATCAGATGTAATGGTGTTTGTGCCGTTGGTCAATGGCCAATTTGTCTGTTACTGCCTTTTTTACTATTGAGATAAGAAAATAGGGATTTGTGATTATCTTTGGAATGGGCTATGAGGAACTCGAGGTTGCGTTTTGCCTTCCTGACAGTCCTTTTTAGTTCTTTAACGGCAGTTCTATATTAAACATAGAAACATAGAAACATAGAATTTGACAGCAGATAAGGACCGCTTGGCTCACCCAGTCTGCCCATTTCCCTACCTGATGGATAAGCTGAAGGTCCTAGTTAATCAGCAGCCTACTTCTTCCTACCCCCACCCCATAGAATTGCCTTATGACTGTCCCATGCATGCTTGAATTCCACCACTGTTTCTGACTCCACAATCCTCCTCTGAAGCTGCCATTCCATACATCCACAACCCTCTCTCAGAAAAATACTTCTTAAATTACCTCTGAGCTGGGCCCCTTCTATCTTCTTCAAATTGTGCCCCTTGTTCTTGCACACCTCTTTTTAAAGATGCTACCCTTTGCACTTTGTTGATTCCTGAGGTACTTGAATGTTTCTATCATGTCTCCTCTCCTCCTTTCCCTCGAGGCTATACATATTAAGCTCCTTAAGTCTCTCTTCATATGTCTTCTGGTGCAGACCTGCACCATTTTAAGTTGCCCTCCTCTGGACAGCTTCCATCCTGTCTATGTTCCTATGGAGATTGGGTCTCCAGAACTGCACAGTACTCCAGATGGGGTCTCACCAGCTATCTGTACAGAGGGATATTCAACTTCCTGTTTTCTACTGGCAGGATGTCTCTTCCTATGCATCCCAGTATCCCCCCAGCCCTCCTTGCTGCCCTCTCACATTGCTTGCCCACCTTTAGTCATCTGATATGACTACCTCAGGTCCCTTCCATTTTTGTTGTTGTTAGTATTTCACCCCATTGTGGATCCTTCCCTGATTTTGTTTCCAGGTGCATTACCTTGCACTTTAGCATTGAATCTAAGCTGCCACATTTGACCATTCTAACCTTGCTGCCAGTCCCTTCTCATCCTTTCCACTCCACTCAGTATCAACTCTGTTGCAGATCTTGTGTCATCTGCAAAGAGATGAGCATGACTTCCAGTCCTTCTGCAATGTCACTTATAAAGACATTGAAGAGGACCGGTCCCATACTGTACCTCCTGTACCCCACTACTAACCCCTTTTTCAGTGGACTCATTTACTATCCTCTGTGTCCTGTTCTCCAGCCAACTTTTTGCCAGGCTGTCATCTTGGGACCCACTCCCAGGCTGGATAACTTGTATATTAATCTTTGTGGGACTGTCACGTGCCTCGTTAAAGTCTAGGTAGGCCATGTCCACAGCCCCTCCTTGATCAACCGTTTTGGTCACCCAGTCAAAGAAATCTATCAGATTTGTCTGGCATGACCTTCCCGCTGTGAATCCATGCTGCCTTGGGTCCTGCAGCCCTCTGGCCTCTAGATACTTGACAATTCTTTCTTCCAGAAGTGATGCCATTCTCTCTCACCACTGAGGTTAAACTGGGCCAGGCCTGTAGTTTCCTGCCTGGCCTGTTCCCACTTTGTGAAGGGGAACTCATCTGCCTCCTCCAGTCCCTCGGGTACCCACCTCATCCTCCCATGATTTGTTAAAGAGGGTAGTCAGTGGTGTCACTAATTCTACCCTTAGTTTTTAGAATTCTGTGATGAATCCCATCAGGCCCATTGCTTTGTCCACCTTCAGTTTTAAGAGCTCTTTCAGAACCCTTTCTTCTGTAAATGGCTGCATCAACTTGTATCCAGAGTGTTTCTACTGTTTGTTTTAGGTACCTCCCCTTCCTTGTAAATACTGAGCAAAAATATTTGTTTAGTATCTCTGCCTTTTCACAGTCACCCTCTGCCCACCCTCTCTCCCCTTTATTAAGCCTCACTATCCCTCCCTTGGTCTTCCTCTTCTGCCCTGATGTACCTATAAAGGTTTTATCCCCTCTAACTGAAAGGCTATCTTTTTCTCGGTTTGGGCTTCTTTTGCTGTTCAGACTGCCTTCCCAGCTTCCTTTTGCTTTAACTGATACAGTTATCTGTCCTGTTCCTCTGTGATTCCTTGTACTTCCTGAATGCTTTCTTTTCTTTGAACCTTCACTGCCACTTCCTTTGAGAACCATAGTGGTTTTCACTCATTTCTTTTGTTTATTTGTTTTACACAAAGGCTTGTTACTCTCGTGATGGCAGTTTTTATATTCCCCATTGTTCTTCCAGCACCTCCTTCCTGCCCATATTTGCTAGTGCATTCCTTAGGCTCTCCATTTTGACAAAGCTGAGCCCTCCTAAAATCCAGTACCTTTGTCTTTGTATGGCTTGACTCTATTGCTGTGTTTATTGTGAACTATACTGTTCGATGGTCGCTAGCTCCTGAGATGGCTACCCACTTCTACATCTGTGATCCTCTCTTCATCTCCATTTGAGAGAACCAGGTCTCAAGATTGTTCCTCTCGAGTGGCTACAATACTAGTTGTTCATGCTGCATGCCCCCTGTAGGGCATCTAGAATAACCCCACTCTTAGAAGTGGCTGCTGCAACTGCACTCCAGTTAACATCTGGCATATCCAGATCACCCATCAGCAATATTCTCCCCTTTTCTGCTATACTAAGTATACTTATCATTTCCCTTGTCCATTTCTCCCACTGAGAAGGGGGTTCGTATACAACCCTGTGCGGATTGTGGTGCTATTGCCAGTCTCCAATTCTACCCACAGTGCTTCTTCTCCTCCCTTACATTTTTTTGTTCTGTTGTTTTGATTCTTCCCTTATGTAAGAGCTACCTCCTCCTCCTCTTTTACCCTCCCTGTCCCTCCTGTAGATAGTGTATCCTGGTATGTTTACATCCCAGTCATGGTTTTCTGTGTACCATGTTTCTGTGACTGCCACGATATCTCAGATGTTCCTCCATCAAGGCCACTAATTCTAGGAAGCTTGTTACTCAGACTACGGGCATTGGTACTCATTGCTCTCCATTTTTGATGGCTTTTACTTTCTGTTGCAGCAACCCCCACTGACCTTTTCTACCTCAGTCTTTTTCCCATTTAGTACCCTGTTTTGTAGGAGAGGCTGGGATTTTTCTGCTGCTTATCAGTGCCTCCCTGACTAGTTTAAAAGCTTGCCAACGAAGCATTTAAACTCGATTGCTCAAAGACTGGTTCCCTCTGGACAGATGCAGACCATCCTGCCAGTATAGGCTGGTGTCCTCCAGGTGGAACCCCAGTCCCCAATGAAGCCAAATCCCTGTGCTCCACACCATTTTTCTCGACCACCATTAAACTGCATGGTAAAAGCACTCGCCACTCATGCCATTGACAGGCAGCACCCTGAGAAGGCTCGTGTGTACACGGTTCTAGGCCTCCCAATCTCTGCCAAAGTCCTTCTGCACTGCTCTAAGCTCATAAGTTGAGCCGTCATTTGTCCATAGGTGGACAATGACATCCAGGTCGGACTCCTGTGCAGGTGTTCTCGTGATCCTGAGGATGCGCCTGTCCCTACAAGCTACAGCACCAGGCAGGCACTTTACTTCAGTTTTCCTGCTCCCCAGTTCTATCCCCCACAATTGAGTCCCCCACCAGGAGCTGCTTCCTTTCCTTGTGGCATCCCTCTGCCTCCTTCCTGTGGGCCTCCCTTGTGACAGGTGTCCTCAGCCTCCTAATCTCCTCCTGGTGTATCCATGGGAGCTGTGCTCCCCAGAATGGTGTATGGATTGTGAGTGGAACAACTGACTGGTGTGCCTCTGTTCCACCCTCCTCACCCTCCTGAGCCCACTGTGGTCCAACTGCTGTGCTTTTGCAACCTCCTGAGGTAGTGGTGGTGGCTCTGTGCCCCTGGATGGGGGTTCCTTCCTACCATCCAGTCTGGCCTGGGAAGGTTTTCTTACTGCTGTCCAGTGTGGCTCAAGACGGGCAACTTCCTCCTTCAGGGCAGAGAGTTGTCTGCAAATAGGGCAGCATCTCAGCCTCCAGAAAGACTCCCAGATGACTGCTGCTCCACAGCCATTACATTGCACTCATTTCCCACACATGGCTCATGTACCTTTTGTTTTTGTGTGTGTGTGTGCGTTGTGTGAGTGATTGGTTTGTTATATAGAAATATATATATATTATACAATGTGTATGTGCATATTTTCAGTGCTGTGTGCTGGAGAGGATAAGACATTGATATGCACCTGTACTCTTGAGGAAATGATGTCAGAACCCAGGTATAAAGGAACCATTTCCAGGGGTGGTGGGTGAGGGGTGGAAGGGTCGGGCCCAAACTGTGCCCCTCACAAAACAATTCAGCTAAGAGCTCTGACCCACCTGGGCCATGGAGTGCCTTCGGGTTCGTAAGATACTATACACAACAATTTGACAGAGAAAATCCCTGCTAATCAAACAGAGAAAAAATCCAGACATCCAAGCCAGACATAAACCTCCCAGCCCCAAACAGCCGTGGTTTTAGGTCTGAAAGAATCATTCTAAAATAAGTCAGCTGTGCTTTGAACTCTTCCTGCACTGAAAATCTTAAGAATTGTAACAAGACTGTCTTTTCCTGATAATTGTAAATTCTTCTTTCACCTTTTCAGTTAGAAGCAGCCTCCACCTGCAGTATATCTGCTACAAACCAAGGACAATTGAAAGGTTCCTCCTCTGTTGTGAGCATAACCTCTCTTTCTGCAAATCCTATGTTCAGTATTGCAGCTCCCAACAAGAGATAGTTTGACTAGGAAAAAATATTAGCTGTTCTGATGAGTTTGCTAAACACTTGCTTATAATACTGTTCTCAGGTCTGTTACCCAAGCTATTGGTTGATTAAGTCTCTGTGATGTAATCATTTTCTAGAAAGTTTAGAATTGCCTTTAAGGCAAACAAAGATAAATACAGAAAACAGTTTACTGTCTGGGTCAAATACACAACCTGTACCTGCTCTTATTTCAGGATTTGTGACAAATGTTTCGCCCAGAGTTTAAAATCTTCCTGCACTGTCCCAGTATGAGTTCTTTTGAGTGTGTTGTGCATTTTTTTTTTAATGAGTAAATAGTTTTTTCTTCTGTTTGATTTCCCTATGAATATCATTATTTAACCACAAAGGAATTTTACCTTAACTGATATATTTTATCCGGGCTGGAATATAAGCTTTTTCTAGGTCTATTATCTTGTTTTCAACAAATACCCAAGAGTCTTCCAGGGTTAAAGGTGATACAATTGTTTCCCATGGGGTATTTTTTTGGCTGTTGTTTGTTGTCTCAAAGTCAGCTTTGTGGTAGTTATACACCTGAGCATTATTAACTATTATGCTAGATCATACTGTAGATCAAATACAATGGTATGGTGGTCACTGTCTCGTAGTGGGTCTGTTATTGAAAGATTTAAGACTTTTGTCCTCAATATTGGTAATCACAAGGTTCTAATATAATACATCCTCTAGTGGGTTCTTGAACAATTTGCTCAAGCCCTAATTCATTTATTGTTGAAATAAAAGTTTTTTCGACAGCTGTTGTGCCATTAGTAGTAAACCAATTTATGGACGGCATGTTAAAGTCTCCCAGGATCAGGATATCACCTTTATTCATCATGTGGCTGATGTCTTGTATTGATGTGTTTGTATATTCTGAATCAGAGGATGGTGGGTGATAACATGTGCCCAAGATTAGTTGTGGGTATCCCTGAAACTGAATGGCTACCCATATACTTTCCATTGGTGAAGTATGTGGGTATTTATGTGAATGAATTGTGTCTTTAATATAAAGACATACACCACCTCCTTTTTTGTAAAATCTATATTTTTGGTATAATTTAAAGCCCGTCTTTCATCCAGGTTGAATCTAGGTCCCACCATGTCCCTCTTACTGAAATGATATCAATATCCAGTAAGTGAATTTTGGTTTCAAGCTCGGAGATTTTTAACAAGTTTAAGGACCTTGCATTAAGAGATAATATTTTGTAAACCTTAGATGTTGGAGACTTATTTGCTAGAGTCTTGGGTGTCACCCCAAACTCCCCTTGATGTCAGTTTAAAACAGCTAGCGATGTGTGAGAGAATTCTCCTGTTCAAGATGTGAACTATTCTCCTGCTCAAGTGGAGCCTATCCCAACAAAAGAGAGAAGGGCTGTCTACAAAATTTTCCCAATGCGTAAGGTATTTTATTTCCTGTGACAAAACACCATTTCCTCAGTCACTCATTGTGGATTTAATTCCTGTTAGTAACATATTCTGTAGTTCTTGGTACTTGCAAAACCTCTGAAAAACATATTTTCATGCTTCATTTCGGTCAGGATGTTGTTACAAGATGGTATTTAACTTCATTTGGTTTAGATGGTATCTATCGATATCATTTGTACCAGCGTGTATTATTACCAGGGGTTTGCACCAGAATGTTTCAGTATGTTTGGAGCCATCATAGGTTTTATTAGATATACTCATGCTCCCCAAGCTGGAGCAGGTACGTTTACTTTATCCTGATTACACATCATCCTGTCAATATGTTTAATAATGAACTCCTATACAAATACCTGGCTGGGAGAGTTCACTTGCTAGTTGTTGTTGTTCCAAGGTTAGTTGTCGATTCTAGGGGACTGGCTTTGTTGTTGGATTTCACTCCATCTGAGTGGAGTGGTACAGAGGTAGAGATATTTTTGCTGGTGGCTAAGAATTGCGGGGTACCTAATGAGTCTGGGTCCAGAGTACATCGCCTGTGTTAAGACCTCAAACTTGTTATGTGTCCTGCCCCATCAGGCACTATGTAACACTTGGCCACCACTGCACCCTTTGTTTTTACCTTGGGACCTGGTGACCATGTTTCATCCCCTGTTGGGTACAGGTGCTAATATTGAAGTGTTCGTGAAGTTGTTGGTTCTAGTACTGTATTAGTGCTACTACAGGGATACTTAAAGAGATGTCATTTCATCAATTTATGACTCTAATGAGTGTAAGTCTGGGTCAGAGAGGCTTTTAGTATGCAGAATGTTTAATTCATCCTGTAATACCTTGAGCAACAGACATCTATCAGATACAAAATTTTCAATTTGAGGCCCAATGGCATCCATTTGACAACTACCACACAGATTTTCATGGGTCCCCATATTATGTTATGTTTGGCCACCACTTTCACTTAATATACCTGTGGGTACACTTAGGCCCTTTCCTAGCATCTATAGTATAGTATTGCTGTGAAAGATATACACAGTTGAAATGGTCTGACGACTCCTTGCTGACCCAGCTCGCGACACAGCAGACACACGCTGAGATGCACGTGTCTCCTGCGCTGCCTCCCCTGTGTGAATACATGCCTCACTCCACCATACTCACCAACACTGAGCTGTGCCTTTAAGGAGTTGGGCAACAGGAATTAGTGTCACTTCCTGTCGACCTCTCACCCAACACAGAATGTTTTAAAGTTCAAAACAGTTTGTTTTAATCCAACACAATTGCCACCATGTGGTGGCCTTTAATATTGTTTCTGCACTTCTCCCTGCAAAAGCTAGCAATGAAGGTGCTGTAACTGGATGACTAGGTCCTCCACCTTCCCACACTGCCTTTGGGCAAGCAGCTAAGCACCTTTTGAGACAGAATGTCTCACTTGTTTCCAAGGCAACCTGAGCCCAAACACAAACCTCTCTCCAGAGGCAAGTACTGTTCCATTTAAAGTTTAAAATGCTGTAAAGTTAAAAGAACAAGACAGAGTCAGACAAAATGTAGGAAATAGTGCAGACCCCTGTGCACTCTGTTTATCTCCTCGACCTTGCCATGAAGGATGACCACATAATAATCCAGATCATTCTTCCCACCTGGAAGAAATGCAGTCATGCCCTGTTTGTACCTGGGATCCATCAAAGTTGCCAAGATGTATGCCTCAGAGTTTTAATATGATTGACACGGGGATCATTATCACAAAGATGCATGATGAGGTCAGCAAGCTGAACTCCAACTGTGTCTGCAGCCACTTTGAATTGCCCCTTTACAGTGCATAGTGCATGGTGTACAACATGCAGCAATGGTATCACCTGGCTCAAGCATGCATTGTCTGCACTCACCATCTGTGTCACCTGTTCCAGTGGTCATAGTACCTAGATAACACTATCCATCAAATACCATTGGGATGGAGTCAGCGACATAGCTGACTGTGCTTCCCGATCCCTCATGCACATGATATACTCGTGGAGTGGCTTGTATTGTTCATACAGCAGCTCAAGCCTATAAAGAGTGGAATTCCAGTGAGTTGGCACAATGAGCTTCAAATGGTGTTGTGGTACATTGTTTGCCTTCTGTAGAGCATGAATGTCTACTCTAGCCAGTGCCGAACAACTAAAATGGCTGCAAATTTTATGGCCGACAACCAACATGGCACTAACTGCTTCATGCTCCAGAAAGGAACTCACTATTAGATTCAGCACTTGTGCAAAACAGGGTACATGATAAAAGCAGCCATCAGTGATGGCTTTGATGGTGTTACAGGCATTGTCACTGGCAATATATGCTGCATTGAATCCATGGGGCTTTAGCCAGTATGTAATGGCCTCATTGATGAGGGTTAGAATTCTGTCTGACATATGTGACCCATGCATACTCTCCATGCTTAATGTGGTATGCTGTCAACAACCAGTAGTACTGATGCCAGTACTCAAGGGACAAGTAGATGAGGGACAAGGGTGCAGAGCATATACATGAGGAAAGAAAGCCCAGTGTGCAGTAATGCACATACAGTATAACTAACACCCAATGATGGGCCACTGGTCCAAATGTCCCTGGTGAGATGAATGCTGGCAACTGCTGATTGTGACACCATGCATGCAAGGTCATTGTACATAGCTAGAATAGCCTTAGTGCTAAAATACGTTCTACTAGGAAGTTTATATTTAGGCACAGCCTTCTCCATCAGTTCTCTAAAGACCTCATTCTCAACAAATGAAAATGGCAAAAGGTCTTTTGCAAGTATCTTGGCCACAGCCGTATTGAACTCTTTTGTCACTGGGTGTTTACGATGATATTTTGTATACTTGCTTAATGCTGCTTTTATATCTGGCTGCTTAAGCCTCTGAGTATGCAGGACTGTGGGTAGTGGTTTGGCTTTCCCAAGTATTGTCGCATGGCTTTGTCTGACTTCAGTGGTATCAGGGACATGCTGGCACTGCAGAAACTTCTGTATGGTTACAGATGGATCAACTTGACTAATACCTTCACGTGTATCTGCACATGTAGGGGTAGAACACAATAAGGGGTCAAATGTTACATCATCTACTGGCTGTGGACCCTCACTTTCAGTAGTAGAAATAGATGAACTGGGCTTGGATGTCAGCCTCTTATGTTGGGTCCACTTAATGGGATGTTTGCTCTGCATGTGACTACGCATGCCAGTCATGCCATAGTGTGAACCTGGTTTGCCACAGCTAATTTTGGAATGACAGATGTTGCACACTGCAACACTGTCATTAGAATCATCAATCATAAAGTAATCTGACACCTATGAATGTCCCCCCACATGCTGGATTTTTTTGGGTGGTGGGGCAGATTGCGATGGTAACACAGACATAGGGGGCAAAGTTGTTTTCTTATGCATGCTGCTTTCCCACAGATCTCATTTTTGATACTTCCTGACCCTTGAGCAAGGCAGGTTGCTGCTTTGGGACTGATGGAAGAGGGATTACTTTCCCTTTGTCAATAACTGTTTTGGCTGCTGCTTGTGGACATGGTGGCTGCCAGCTAGGGTCTAAGACTGGATCATCACCCTGACAACCATAATCAATACTACCCTCCATGCTTTCTGTAATTTTCATTGGAGACAGTAAAGGCTGGGTATATACAACATCTGCTTCCTCAGTGACATTCTCTTCAACATGAACACTGCCACTAACAGTGTATTCACTACGAGAATCTTTCTGCTCCTCAGGCACATTTGAAAGTGCTTAACTGCTGCTGTTCATTATCTACTTCCCCAACAGTAACTGATCCTGCAACATGCTTACTGTCACCATCTGTCATACTGCCTGCCACCGTACCAAAACTCTCCTTGCTCTTACTCACTACCAGCTCCTGAGTTAAATCAAGGATCTCCTGGGACTGAGATAGTTGACTACTTTCAGGCTCATCCTGAGACCCCTGGGATTCACACAATAGTGTGGCAACATCAAATGCAGTCTTTTTAAGCTGCTGTTTAGAGCGATGAACTACACCAGCATTGGGAACAGGAGTAGCAGTACTGCGCTGAGTGCCAAAGAAGCTTGAGGGTTTGATTCCCTGCAAAGCCAACACTAGCACATAATGTGATCTGAATGGCATTGTAGTACCAGTAGAACTGGCAGTGCAGCTAACAATAGCACCTTCCAAAGAACCCTCTCCATGCCCTAGTTCTGACACCCTTTTGTCTGATGCAGTACTTATGACACTTTTACTTTTTCGACATCCTCCACGCTTACCACTGCCTTTGCCTGACATCTTTATGAATGTACTTTGCTGGACCCTAAAATACCAGAAAGTATTACAGAAATAAAAGAGACACTAATAAACAGACAGACTGCAGAAGACAGAATAACACAAGCTATTATGTTATCCAAAACATTATGAACTATCTGTGAGACTGTGACACAGCAGTCAAGTACAGATAACAGGCAGCAAATTATATTTCTTCCACTGAAGAAATTGGTGGATTTAATCACTCAAAAGACTGTTCTGTGCTGCACAACTAACACAGCTCTCCCATCCAGAAATGAACTTCACGGTGAGTAGCTACACAGTAAGGGATGTGTGCTGCCTCCTCACCCCTCCTCCTGAACCTCATGTGGCTGCAGAGCTGAAAAGCTTGTGATCAGAGGTTGTTGTGGTGTAATTTCATCTTTCCGTGGAATTTCATTGCATAGCTGTGGAATTTGCATTGAACTGCAGACTTTTAACTAAAGCTGCTGTAGAGGAAAATTTTATAACAGACCTAATGCTGCACAATGTAACTGTGTAGAAAGCACCACAAAATGGCTGCAGAACTGAAACAATCTTCATGAAATAGTGGATAGTGGAAAATTCCATAGCATAGCAAGCATGTCCTTGGTGGATGGTGGAAAATTCCATAAGCAAGCATTTCCTTGTAGTAATGTATGCATGCCTTATAGATGATGTGGCTAAAGTGTTAGCATAATAATTCGCATAACCAATCAGTAAGTGGCAGCAGTATTGTATATTTAACATAGTATTAAGCATAACCAATCAGCAACTCAACAGCAGTATTGTATGAAGTTTACTGTCCAATGAAGTTGTGCCATGACACTGTTATGTGAAAGCAAGTGTATAAGAGAAGGAGGCTTACTATTGTAATCGGAGCTATGCCATAACAACATGGGGAGCTGGCTCTCCTATGCATATGTGAATAAATGGTTTGAACTCTGTACAAGATTGTTTCTTGTCTCTGTATAACAAGTAGGAAATTTCCATTAGTCTTAGCGTAGTCGGCGGGATCTGCAGTTCTGTTTGGTGGGTGCTCGCTGGAATAAACCTAATCTGTAAGCGGATGTCAGGGGACATTTCAGAGACCCACCTCACAAAGATAAGGTAAGACCGCTATTGTTCGGGTGAGGACACACCAACCAGGACGGCGCGAGATCAAAAAAAGTAAGAAAGTTCTTGTGTTGACTCCAAACTATGTAAGTAGTTTAAAGTGACATAGAAGTAATGTGTAAAACAGTGATGTAAAACTCTAGAGATTTAGGCTGTTAAAACAAAGTAACCTCAGATAAGTTTGAGTCCTTTTAGTAAAAGTGGTCAGAAGGCTTGAGTTGCCAGGGCAAAAGTACTAAACATAGGTTTGAGCTTTTAGCAAAAGTAGTCCAGGACCTGAACTGTTGGGACAAAAGTAACTAAAAGGGGTTTGAGTTTTAACTGTGATACTAACCTGGGAACAGAGCTTACAAGAAGGGGTGAAAGTGCGAGTATAGCACAGTGGTCTAAGGCTCTGAGCTGCAAATCTGGTGACATCCAGCAGACCAGACCTGGGTTTGAATCCCACAGCTTCCAATTGCATACTGCGTGACCCTGAGTAAGTCACTTAACCTCCATGTGCTCCCAGGTCTCTCCTGTAAAAAAGCTTTCAGCTTAATGTGCTATACCTGGTTAAACAACTAAAATAAAATAATACATAAACTAAAAACAGGACAGTGACATTGGGGTGAAACAAAGCAAGGGAAAGTTGCTTGATCCCCTGCGTGGACCAGTAAAATGCATAGCTGATAAATATGGGAGCAACTCAATTAGTGAGATCCCGGAATGGAACCTGAGAATAGATGGATTATTTCCCCTAACAGGAACATTTAGTCTGGTTGTCTTACAAGAAGCAAGGAGCATTCTAGAGAAGGTAGAAAGCAAACAAAAGAAAGTAGTAATAGATTGGACAAAGTTCAAAAGGTGGAAAGAAGCAGAAAGTAGGTATGAAAGGTCAGTGAAGGCATATTGTAAAACAAAGAAACAAAGGAGGTAAAAAGAAAGCAGAGAGGCATGATACGCCACCCCCGTATCGGCCCCCGTTTGTTGCTCCGGCACCCCCAACCTCTGCTCCACCGTTGGGAGGGGCTGAAGGAGGGGGGCTGCAGGTCCAGGATGAATTTGAAGATGCTGTTGAGGCAGTGGAATGAACGGAGCCCGATATGACTAGCGGGGAGGTAGAACCACCTAGTAGGCAACCCAAATTCTACCTCCCCCAAAGAAGTCCAGTGGCGGCTAGATCAACAGACAGGAGGGGGGACCCTGCAATTAACATGCCACTAGTATATTACCCCAACCCTAACCCGGCTGATGTAGCCAACCCCCAGATAGGAGTAGAGAGACCTTGGAGCCCTGATGAACTGACTGATGCAGTTAAGGGTATACCGCCTCTGGGAAAGATGTAGATGCATACACTATAGGAGATGCAAGCCCTATTTGCAATGTATGACCTGTCCACTCAAGAAATGACTGAGTGTTTTAGAAGAACTTTAAAATTCCAGTGAAATAAGTGCAAGGGAAATTGGAATATGGATGCTGCAAGAGACGATAGAGCAAACCAATTGCAAGCAGTTTGGGATGTGCAGACTAAGTTAAGAAAACTACTGATTGGCCTGCATCCATGCTACAAAGCAGAAAACAGGTGAGACAGTGCAGGAATATAGAGAGACACTGGAAACCATATTTAAACAGCACTAGGGGTGAAGCCTGGTGATACAGCGTATGGAAATTTGTTGGGGCATGCCTTTTGTAGTGGACTTTTGCCTGAGATAAAAAAAAAGGAGTTACAACTGCTTGTATTGGATGGGAGACAAAATCATTAGCTGAGATTTTGCCGTATGCTGAACACTCTGAGAGACAACAGAGGGGAAATGAAGAAAAAGATCAGAAGAAACTAGTAAAGGCGCAGCTAATGTACTATGAAGGAGGTAGGGGCAGGGGAAGAGGCAGAGGGAGAGGGTAAGGAAGAGGCGGTCCTCAGGCAGAGTGAGGGAGGGGTGATCATAGCTAGTACCACTGCTCCACTGTAAAACAAATGGGCCACATCACCAGAAACTGTCCCCAGGAAGGGGAGCCGCCCGCATGAACTACCCCTCCGCTGCCGACTTTCTGTGCATAACCCTTATGAAATGCAACCTAACGACAATCACTATGGGAAATAGCGTGACAACAGTCAAGCAATGCTCTCCTCACCCCTGACCCCGTTAAAATACCAAATTGATACTAACTGTTGACAACAAGAATGTTTCCTTTTGTAGACACCGTGCATCATTGTCTGTGATATGAACCTTGTGATTGTACCTGCATCCCAGTGACACTGTGGTGGAATCAAGTTTCAGGTGCAATTTATACGAAAGATCTGACCCAGCCCTGACTGTGCAGTGTAACAAGCTGACGATACGACATGAATTCTTGTATAGTGAGACTTGCCTGTAAACTTACTAGGTAGAGACTTATTGGCTGCTAAACATGACTGTAGTATAAGCAATGAGGACTGTCTGTGACCTCGGCCAGGCTGGTATTTTTCCCTGACAGTGACTGAAAGTGACTGGCTGTACTATTGGAAGCTTATAGGTGAGGAGCAATGGGCCCATTGATAGAATGGGCTGCTAAATTGACAGGGGGTGCGTAGGAACTACAGGTACTATCTCCACTGTACTGCTCACTATGCCAAGGTGGGAGGAATTTTGGGTACTGAGACAAGTAGATGGAGTACTCAGCCAGTGCTAGATGAGTTCTAGTAAAAGACCATATGTAGCACATGACACGCTGTGCTGTAGCTGTAGAACTTACTGCTGAGCAACAACAAGCCTATGTAGTGGAAGGGCAGCCCCTCACATCTCACTTGCAAAGGGAAAAGGGGTACAGTGGAAGGGTTTGGGGCCGTGGGTGGCACAAATGAAAAAACTAAGCGACTGGGAACAAGAAGGTGACAGATGGGTGTCGCCATCGACAGGGTGTTATAAGTATGTTCTATGTGAGCAAGTGTCAGTGCAACTAGAAATAAAGGCACAGGTTACAAAGGACAGGTTACAAAGGAAAAAGAAAGTAAACTAAATGATAGGTTACCCCCTTGGCTAGATGAGCTGCCAGATAGCCTATGGGCCACTTCCAAGACTGATATAGGATTAATAAAAAATGCACAATCTTTACCAGTCACACCAAAGTCCTCCTATAGGCCTCACAAACACCAATACCTGCTTGGAAGGGAGGCAGAAGAGGGAATTGCACCTGTGCATGTGGCATTGGTAGAGAGGGGGGTTATCGTACCATGTCCCAATGCTATGGTAAACACTCCTATTCTACCGGTGAAAAAGCCAGATGGCACCTACCAGTTTGTGCAAGATCTGTGACTGGTAAATGCTGCTGTACATGCCAGAACACCTGTGGTCCCGAAACCTGTCACTGTTCTGTCTCAGGTACCTACAAATAGTTGTTTCCTTACAGTTATAGACTTAGCAAATGCCTTTTTCAGCATTTCTGTGGAGCCCGAGAGCCAAGAATGATTTGCATTTACGTATAAAGGGAAAAAGTGGACATGGACTCAGATGCCCCAGGGGTATGTTGAATCCCTGGCTGTGTTCTCAGCCCAGATGAGTGACAATTTGTCTGCCTTTGTGCCCCCCCGGTGGGAGTGTGTTGATACAGTATGTTGATGATCTGCTACTTGCCTCCCCCTCGCGGGAAGCATGTGAGCAGGACTCAAAGGCGCTGTTACTCTTTTTGGCGGAAAACGGGCACAAGGTATCAAAAAGTAAACTACAGCTGTGCACAGAACAGGTAAAGTACTTAGGTCATACACTGTCAGCGCAAGGGCGCGCCCTAGCCCCAGAACGAATTGAGGCCATTACCAAATTGCCCCGTCTGATAACAAAACAACAAATGATGTCCTTTTTGGGCATGGCAGGCTGCTGCACAGCCTGGCAGAAGGATTATGCCTTCTTGGCACAGCCCTTGCAAGATGCCATCCATGGCAAGGGTATGCAAATGAAAAATGAGGTCAAGTGGACAAACACATTAACGGAAAACTTCACACAATTAAAACTGGCTTTAGCGTCAGCACCTTGTCTAGGGCTGCCTGACTTTAACAAGCCATTTGACCTCTATGTGGATGGAAGGAATGGGTTTATGTCTGCTGTACTAACACAATTGCATGGGGATGCAAGAAGGCCGGTGGCTTACTACTCTAAGCATTTAGACTCAGTAATCAGAGGAATGGTGTCGTGTCTATAGTCTGTTGCCGCTGCTACTGAGGCGGTGGTGGCCTGTTCTGATTTGGTGGGGTTTTCCCCTCTAGTTGTACATGTGCCACATGCAGTACACTCAATTATACTGCAGGCCCGCACCGCCCATCTAACTCCTGCTCGCTTACTGCAGTATCAGAATGTGTTACTAACCATGTCAAATGTTACCCTCAAGCGCTGTACTACTTTAAACCCGGCTACCCTCCTCCCTACCCCAGAGGATGGTGACGTACATGACTGTGGAGAAGTAATTGACTCGGACTGCAGACCTTGACCTGATTTGACTGATGTACTGCTGACTAACGCAGACCTGGAACTGTTTGTGGATGGCTTGGCTCAGCGAGATAGGCAGGGGTCATCCAATTGTGGCATCGCGGTATGCACTGACATCACTACTCTGAGAGCCATAAGCTGCAGGCGTCCCACTTGTCAGCGCGGGCTGCTGAGCTATTGGCATTAACCAGGTCCTGTGTTTTAGTAAAACCAAACCGTTAACATTTACATGGACAGCAGGTATGCCTTTGGAGTAGTGCATGATTTTGGAACACTATGGAAAACAGGGGTTCTGACCGTCAGGAAAGCCCATTGCACATCGAAACTAGTAGAAAACCTGTTGATGGCCATTCAAATGCCTAGGGCTGTTGCAGTCGTGAAATGCCAGTTTACACATCTGCTTCTGACTTTGTATCAAAAGGAACGCCCGAGCTGATGCAGCTGTGAAAGAGCAGCCTCTTGATGTTGTCCCACTACCATTAATGCTTTCTCAGAAGTAAAACCAGTAACTCTTTTTCTGCCAGTGATGTAGCTGAAATACCATGATCTGCTGATAAAAGGAGAAAAGAACTGGCAAACACGTGTTGCCTATGGACGCCACCACAAAGCTATGGGTGGCGCCTGATGGCAGACTTTGCCTGCCAGCAGTCACGCTTCCCTTTTGGCCAGTTGGCTCATGGAGCAGACCATGTGTCAAAAGGGGGATGGTGGCTTTGTAAATAAATATTGGTACATGTAGGTTACTCTTTGTATGCTGAAAACTTTGTAAAAATGTATTATATGTATGCAAAATAATATACAGGGACTCTGTAACCCCTCTGCCCATCCTTCTCCTACAGGACTGTTTGAGCATATAATGATGGACTTTATTGAACTAAGCCCTTATGAGGGCTACAGGTATTGTTTGTAATAGTGGATATGTTCTCTAAGTGGGTAGAGGCCTTCCCTGCTAGAAGAAGCACTGCTTGTGTGGTGGCAAGGCCCTATTGAGGGATATTATAACCCCATTGGAGCCTACGCCTTTGCATATATCTAGTGACAATGGTACTCATTTTGCAAACAAAGTTATCAGGTGCCTATGTGAGGTTTTGAAAATGATTTAAGAGCTCACTGTGCCTACCATCCACAGTCTGGAGGCTGTGGAAAGGGCAAACCAAACCTTAAAGGTAAAATCAACCAAACTGATGGCAGAAACAGGACTTAATTGGGTGAAGGCCCTGCCTTTTGCCTTAATGAGTATGACAGGTAGACCAACATGGATGGGTCTGTCACCACACGAGATTCTGATGTGTAGGCCTCTGAGAATGACTAATGCACCTTTTCCCCAAAGCAGGTTACATTGCACGGTATAGATACATAGATACATACATAGATACATAGACAGTGTCGGCAGATAAGGGCCTATGGCCCACCTAGTCTGCCCATTTGAGCTTGTAAGTTCAGTTTGTTTTCCTAGAAGTCTGTTTCCCCTTACCCCTGCCCTCTAGAATTCCTTTATGTCTATCCCATGCATTCTTAAATCCCTGATTGTTTCAGTCCCACCACTTCCTCTGGCAGGGTGTTCCACTTGTCCACCACCGTTCTGTGAAGAAATTCTTTCTCATGTTTTCTCTGAATCGTCCTCCTCCAACTTCATCCCATGCCCCTAGTCCTGAAACATCTTTTCGCTTAAAATAGTGTTTTCCTGCACCCTGTTCCTCCCTGTAAGATACTTGTATGTCTCTATCATATCCCCTCTCCCTCCTCTCCTCCAGGGAGTACATGTTCAGTTCCTTCAACCTGTCTTCAGGACTTGTGATGCAACCCATGCACCATCTTTGTTGCCCTCCTCTGAACCTTCTCTACCCTGTCTATGTCCTTATGTAGGTATGGTCTCCAGAACTGTACACTGTACTCCAGGTGGGGCCTCACTAGTGTCTTGTATAGCGGAATTATGACCTCCCTTTTCCTGCTGGTGATGCCCCTGCCTATACATCCCAGCATCCTATTTGCTTTACCTGATGCCTTGTCACACTGTTTTCCTACCTTGAGGTCATCAGAGATGACAACCCCAAGATCCCTTTCCTGCTTGGTGCATGCTATATCCTCACCCCCCAACTGATATATTGTGCCAGGGTTTTTGTGCCCCATATGCATTATCTTGCACTTCTTTGCATTGAATTTCAACTGCCAAACCCTTGACCATTCTTCAAGTTTCTGCAGGTCCCTTCTCATTCTGTCTACACCCTCTGGTGTGTCTACTCTGTTACAGAGCTTTGTGTCATCAGCGAACAGTGAAATTCTGCCTTCTAGATCCTGTGCAATGTCACTGATGAAGATGTTGAATAGGACCGGTCCCAGCACTGATCCCTGTGGTACCCCACTGGTTACTCTTCCCTCTGTGGAGTGACAGCAATTTACCACCACCCTCTGTGTCCTGCCACCCAGCCAGTTACCTACCCACCACACTACTGTCCTGCCCACACCCATATTCCCCAGTTTGTGCAATAGTCTTCTATGTGGCACAGTGTCAAAGGCCTTGCTGAAGTCCAGATAGGCCATGTCCACTGCCCTCCCTGATCCATCTCCCTAGTCACCCAGTCAAAAATTCAATGAGGTTGGTCTGACAGACCTCCTGGTGAAACCATGCTGCCTTGGGTCCTGTAGTCCATTGACAACCAGATGTTCCACCAATCTCTCCTTCAGTAGTGCTTCCATGATCTTTCCCACTACCGAGGTGAGGCTGACTGGTCTGTAGTCCCTGCTTCCTCTTGTTCCCACTTTGTATAAGGGGACTCATCTGCTGTCCTCCAGTCTTTGGGTACCTCCCTGTTTCCAGTGATTGGCTGAACAGGATAGCCAGAGGTTCAGCCACCACCCTCTTAGTTCTTTAGGACCCTGGGGCAACTCATCTGGCCCCATTGCTTTATCAGCTCTTATTACTTCCAGTTCCTTCAGGACCCTTTCTCGTGTAAAGGACTTGTGTCCATTTCTGCACCATTCTCACCCTTGTACTCCCTTCAGACCCATTACCCCCCTCTTCCTTAGTAAAGACTGAGCAGAAATACCTGTTCAATATGTCAGCTTTATTGTTGTCATCCTCCACGCGGCTCCCATCCTCCCCCTTCAGTCTCACTATCCCTCCCTTTGTCTTTCTTTTTTCACTTATGTACCTGTAAAAGGTTTTGTCCCCTTTACCCACTGATTTTGCAATGTGTTCTTCTGTCTGAGCTTTGGCTTCCCTTACTGACTTCCCTGCCTCCTTTTGTTTCTCCAGGTACTTCTCCTATCCCTTCTGCCTGTGTCTTTTGTATTGCCTGAATGCAATCTTTTGGCTTTCACTTTTTTGCTACCTCTTTGAAAACCATAATGGTCTCTCTTCCTTTTCCTCTTGCTAACTTGCTTAATGCATAATTCTGTTGTTCTTATAATCCCCATTTTAAATACTGCCTACTGTTCCTCAACCCCTGATTCCTGTCCCATTCCCTTAATGCCTCTTTCAAGTATCTCCCATTTTCCCAAAGTCTGCCCCCTAAAATCCAGGATACATGTTTTGTGTGGTTTGGTTCTGCTCTTTCTGTGATTTCAAACCATAATGACTGGTGGTCACTGTACCCAGGTGTTCCCCCACTGTACCCCATCACACTGTCCCTGTTTGTGAGCACAAGGTCCAGTATTGCCTTCTGCCGAGTTGGTTCCATGACCAGTTGCTTGAGGAAGGCACCCTGAAGGAGTCCAGGATAAATCTGCTCCTAGTTGATGCTGCTGCTGGGATGCTCCAGTCCACGTCTGGTATATTGAAGTCTCCAACCAGTACTGACTCACCCTTGTCTGCCATCCTTTGGATGGCTAGCATCAGCTCCCTATCTGTTTCTTCCTCCTGGGCTGGTGGTCTATAGACCACACCTGTGTGGATGGCTGGCCCCATTTTCTTTTCCAGCTTAACCCACAGTAGATAACAAAATGATTGCCCATTGTTTATCCCTTAATGCTGTGTTGAGATCTTTTTACCCTAGAGTAAAAGCAGCCTTGCCTGTACCGAATCCTGAAGCAGTGCTACACCGGATACAGCCCGGAGACTTCGTGGCGATAAAGGACTTTCGGCGAAAGAAGTGGAGTGATCCCTGGTGGCGAGGTCCTTTCCAAGTGCTCCATATGACACTGACTGCTGTGAAGAACGCTGAGAGAGACACATGGATCCATGCATTCCACTGTCGGTTAGTGATGGCCATCGAGGACAGATGAAGAAAAAGACTGTTTTATTGACCGCAGGGGTGGCATGCATGCTGGGAGCCGCTGTGGTTCTTCTGACTCTGATAAGCATTAAAGTAAACCACAAGACTGTGAGATTCAGCCACAGCCTTGAACCCCTACACACCACTAATACCTGGTGGACTCTAATGAAGCTACATGTTACTAACACTAACCTAAGTGATTGTTATGTGTGTGCATATTCCCCATTTTCTGCTGCCGTGGGACTGCATTTACGGCCCAAGCCTGCTGGCAATGACACTTACAGATTGATGGGAGGTTTAGAAACCTTGTGGCCAAACAACACTGATACCTCTTTTCAACAAAGGATATTAAATAAGACCAATCTGTTTAGGGGCCACCTATTCTCCAAGGTATATCAACCCCCAAACAAAACACATTGTCCTGCCCTACACCTAGAACATTGATACTCCACCTGTGCTGCTAATTGTCTGTGCACCACTAAGGGTAGCACAAACGTTGGTTCCTCCTGCTGTGCCTCAAATTACACTCGCTGAAGGAACAGGGGGGCTGTAGGTGGCCTGTCCGGCCTGTATTGGATATGTGGGGACAGAGCTTATGTGTTTTTACCAACGGGATGGATTGGGTATTGCTACTTGGCCACTCTCCACCCAGCTGTACAGGTATATAAGCTTCACAATGACAATAACAATGGTGGTGTCCTGAAAGAACGCTGCAATAGGTATATATGGTGGGTCTGGGTGCCCCAGGTACACCATAGACACCCTGGTTCTGAAAAGTTAGCTGCAGGATTTTTTCCATTTTGGGGAGCACAACAAGCTATGCATTATATTGATCAACTAAGTTACGAACTTGAGGCTCTAGTAAACCTCACAAATGAGGGGCTCACCCTGCTAAGTGCTGAAACTAAAGCATTAAGACTAGTAGCATTACAAAATCGGGTCGCTCTTGATTATGTACTAGCGGCCCAGGGCGGGGTATGTGCAATAATTGGAGAAGAATGTTGTACCTATGTACCAAATGTGGCTGATAACATGACAGAAGAAAGCTGCTGCTTACAAAAGTGTATAACACAACCTGTAACCCACCTACACCAACTGTACAATCACCTGTGGTACATAATTATGACATAGTAAAACAAAATGTGCAAGAATTGCCTTACTATAACTGTGATATTGAATTTTAGCAGTTGATACAGAGTATCAAAAGGGTGGGTGTAGAGGAAAATTTTATAACAGACCTAAGCTGCACAATGTAACTGTGCAGAAAGCACCACAAAATGGCTGCAGAACTGAAACAATCTTCATGAAATGGCGGATAGTGGAAAATTCCATAGCATAGCAAGCATGTCCTTGGTGGATGGTGGAAAATTCCATAAGCAAGCATTTCCTTGTAGTAATGTATGCATGCCTTATAGATGATGTGGCTAAAGTAAGTTAGCATAATAATTAGCATAACCAGTCAGTAAGTGGCAGCAGTATTGTATTTAACATAGTATTAGCATAACCAATCAGCAACTAACAGCAGTACTGTATGAAGTTTACTGTCCAATGAAGTTGTGCCATGACACTGTTATGTGACTAAGCAAGTGTATAAGAGAGAAGGAGGCTTACTATTGTAATCGGAGCTATGCCATAACAACATGGGGAGCTGGCTCTCCGTATGCATATGTGAATAAATGGTTTGAACTCTGCACAAGACTGTTTCTTTGTCTCTGTATAACAAGTAGGAAATTTCCACAACACTGCACACCATGTGACTGCAGAACTGAAAGTAATGTGATCATCGCTAATTGCGGAAAACAATAGCCTTACCCACGAGATTTCTGATACAACAGCGGAATTCAAGGCTGCACACCATGTGATTGAAGAACTGAAAATCATGTGCTCAGAGCTACATGTGGAAAAAAATTAACCATCTGTGACATTTAGGTGCTAACTGCTGATGTTTTTTAATACCACAGAATTCTAAGAAGCGCAATATACAACATATCAGTGAAAAAATAAATATAAAAAAACACAAAAACGATTACTTAAGAATAACACAGTTAAGGTGCTCAACAGACAAGGAGATTGCATTCAGTATGTGACTATTGCAATTAAGACACCACCTTCAGAAAATGAAACATAGACACACATTGATGGCAAGGAAAAACATTCTGCATTTTACATTCAAATAGCGGAAAAAACATGCCTTTGTGAAATTATTAGCCAGAAACATTATTTCCGCAGTTTTAACAAAAAATACGCATGTATAAGTGACTTTTTCACAGAAGTAGGTGGAAATCCATATGTTTCAGGTGAAAGTTTGGAATTCCATCACAGGTGGAAGAGCGGAAAATTCCACGAAATTTTCAATATTTCGCGGAACTTCCGCTATGGTGGAAATCCACACTTTCACCCACCCATAATAGCTAACATCCAGAATACCTACTTTCCATCTGTATTCAACCTTAAATCAAACTCAGCTACAAGAATAAATTCATCAAGTGAAAACGGTTGCCCCTTACATATAGATCCCAAAGATGTAGAAACAAGGGTTGAGGAATGTAAGCCTAAATAAATCTCCAGGTCCAGATGGGATTCATTCCAAAATAATTAAGGAACCAAGCACTGAGCTTGCACCACTCCTCATCCACATTCTCCAAACCTCTTAGGAAAAAGGTGAGGTAGTGGATTCATGGAGGGAGGCAACTGTTGTCCCCTTCACAAAAAGGGGACTAGATCAGATCCAGCCAACGTTCACCCCATTAGTTTGATAGCCATCCTTTCAAAAATTCTTGAAGGAATCCCAAAGGATCATATCTGCAGTTATATACAACAGGAAAATCTCAGGGACAGGACACAACACGGGTTCACAAAAGGCAAATCCTGCCAGACAAACATGCTACAATTCTATGATAAAGTGAGCAGAGCCTCAGATACAGGAAAATCAGTCGATGTGGTATTCTTGGACTTTTCCAAAGCATTCGATAATCTCCCACATACAGTACATAATTAGTAGGTATACTCAACAAAATGGGATTACAAGAAAAATTAGTAAACTGGATACAATTATGGCTCACCAATAGGAAGTAGAGGGTGTGCATAAAGGGAGTTTTCTCAGACTGGGCCGAAGTGATGAGTGGGGTGCCCCAGGGATCGGTGTTGGGTCCTTGTTTATTTAACATTTATATTTTATCATTACAATACAATCACAAAAAAATATACTTAACAAAATTCTCAGACGATTGTAGACTAGGGACTGTAATCCAGAACAAAGAAGATGCAATAGAATTCCAGCATGTCCTGGACTACATACAGGGTTGGACTAGCAAAAACAAATTACACTTAAATCAGGATAAATGTTTATTAATGCATATGGGCAGGAGAAATCCATCAAACCTATATATGCTAAACAATACTGCACTTAAAAAAAACAACAGAAGAAAGAGATCTAGGCAAAATGATCTCGCAGGACTCTACTTCACATCACACTATAAAAATATAGTACAGAAAGAGAACAAAATGCTAAACTGTATTTCTAGACAGATAGATAGTAAGAAAAGGGAGGTTGTGGTCCCATTGTATTCGTCCCTGGTGAGGCAGATTCTTGAATATGGGGCCCAAGTTTGGTCACCATATAAAAAAGGAGAGATACAAATGATAGAGAGAGTACAGAAAAGAGCAACAAGATCTGTGGAAAACCTCAACATCATGAACTATGAGGAACATATGAAGGAATTAGATGTATTCCCAGGAGTATAGAAGATTACAGGGGGACATGTGCTTATTGCATAGAGCTTGATCAGATGATGAGCTATGGAATATCTTGGGATTGGATACCAAGGAGCAGATCTACTCCACCTGCTCTCACCAACTCCAACTAAATAGCAGGCAGTGCAAACTGGAGAGAAGTAGGATGTGATTTAATCAAAGAGTAGTGCCAATGTGGAATAAATTCCCCTTGGAAGTGGTGGGAAGCACATCCATAAACCAGTTTAAGAACAAATTAGATCTACATTTTAGAGATGCGGGCAGATTATACAATTAGTTTAAGCAAGCACTATGGACCAAAGTCTAATCTAAAGCTCTGTACATATCTATTATACCTATGATACCAGCACTGTCATTGAATGCTGCTGATAAAATTTCATCAGTGACAGAGAGAGTGCTCCCATTTCATCCCCTTGCTACACTTTAGCCAAGAGACTAAGGACATTTTTACAAACTCACAGAATAGAACTTCTTACATGGAAAGAGACTGAGCAGTGGTTAGACTGTGGGAAATTCAGTGTACTGTGGTGGCTGATTAAATAAGGTGAGTACAGCTTGACCATCTCAGCTGATTATAGTCTCAGCCTGATTACAGTAGCAACCTGTCAGACCACAGCTGAGTACCTGTCACTAACAACCAGCTGATTTCCTGATGTTGGTTTTAAGATGGTCTCTATCAGTTATTATATTTTTAAGATTTCAAGTTATACACTTACATTTTGAAGTTAAGATAAGTTTAAGTACTGCTTTAGACTGAAAACTTTATGAAATGATTAAAACCCAGTGTAGCGGAACCGCAAAATTAAACTTCCATGTCATATTTGAATTCTACAGTATCTGTGTGATAATGACGTGAGAGTGTCTGAAAAAAAATGTCTGTTTCACTTTGATGTTTGAAAGTGTTACAGTAGCTCTTAGAAATCTCCAGCATACACAAGTTAGCTGCTGTAGCTGAAATAATTTGCAGTTTTGAAGGCTTAGTTGTGGTACTGTATATAATGATGTCAGAAACGGCTTCCGTGAATACTCAGTCAGTGTGAGAAAAAAAGTGCTATTTCTGACTGAAAAGTCTCACCTTGGAGTCTATGTTGTTTGTTGCCATTTCTTGTTTTCTAGCACTGCCAGTCAGTTTATGTACAGATGTGTGGCTTTCTGTGTGCTCACCCACTGATAACAGCTAGCACTTGTGTGTCCTCTGCTACTACACAGCATCACTGCAGCTATGGAGATGATTGCGAAAGTTGGCCAAGCTGCGATTATTGTGTGTTAGCCCCCCCGAAAATAAAAACAGTTTTAAACTGCCATTCTGGGTGCTCTGTTGGAAAACAAATCACAGAAATTAACAGAAAGGGAAAATCTTTCATATTATCAACTAGTAGTTAATTAACTTCAACATATTAAAAAAATGAACATTTTACACTGACAGTGTCCCTTTAAAATGTTATACAGATTAGATAATGGAAATAAGTTTTTTTTAAATGTTGGGAATGGCCATACATTGCAGAGCCATGCCCATTTTTATGGCTGCATAGTGAGAGCTATGCTGATGTATTGCCACTACATAGAAAAAGTGGCTCTGGAAGCACATGACCAGATACTGAACGTACCACAGCTGGCTCCTTACATGAAGTGGAATTGATGCACATCTGTTTGCATCCTCTCTGTTCATTATAGTGTGCTTTCTTCCTCTTCCCCTCCCTCTGTCACATTGTTTTCTTACTCCCAACCCTGCCCCATGTGATGCGATTGACAGCCAACTCTCTTTCCCCTCTGTGCGACTGTCCCAAGTGCTGCAGGCAAAATGCCACTTCTAGCATAATGTATAGAATTTGATACATAGAATTTGATGCCAGATGAGGACTGCCTAGCCCATCTAGTCTGCCCATTTATTCTACCCCAACAGTCCCATTTTAACCTTTTCTCACCATTGCTAGGGCTCCCTTATGTCAATCCCATGCATTCTTGACTACCTCCACTGTTTGCACCTTTACCACATCTGTTGGGAGGCTGTTCCATGCATCCACCACCCTTTTCATGAAAAAGTACTTAGTTACATTCCCCCTGAGTCTGTCTCCCGCTAACATCATATCATGCCACCTTGATTTTGAGCAGTATCTTTTCTGAAAGAGGCTCCCCTCCTGGACCCTATTAAAATACTTCAGGTACTTAAACATCTCTATCAGGTCCCCCCTCTCCCTTCTCATTCCAGCAAATACATGTCAAGGCCTGCTAGCCTTTCCTCATATGCCTTCTGGTGTAGCCTCTGCACCTTCTTTGTAGCCCTCCTCTGCACTGCCTCCATTTAGTCTATGTCCTTTCTGAGACGTAGAATCCAGAACTGTATGCAGTATTCCAGATGAGGTCTCATCACTGATCTGTAAAGTGGTGTCATTACTTTCCTTTTTTCTGCTGGAGATGCCCCTTCCTATGCACCTCAAGATTCCGCTGGCCTTCCTTATTATTTTCTCACACTATCTGGCCACCTTCAGATCATCTATCATAATCACCCCAGATCACTTTCTTGCTTGGTTGGTGCCAGTACCCCCCCACTGAATACTCTTTCCCTGGGTTGCCACACCCCAAGTGCATGACTTTGCACTTCCTTTCATTACATTTCAGCTGCCTCACTATTGACCATTCCTCAAGCTTACATAGGCCTCTTCCCAATCTTACCACCCCCTCTGGATGATCCACTCTATTGCAGATCTTCATGTCATCTGCAAATAGACACACTTTCCCCTATAGCCCTTCCAAAGCGTCACTTATGAAGGCATTAAAGTGGACTGGCCCCAGCACCAAACCCTTGGGCACCCCTCTTGTCACCTATATCTCCACAACTTATGCCAAACAGTTTCAAACTTGGAAAACTATCCATTTGTAATGGAAATGCAATGTATTTCCTTTCCACGGGTGCCACCTCCTCATACTAACCCAAAGCCAGGTCACCCTAATTCCATGTAACTAGCCTCATGAGTACCTGAGCAGGAAAAAAAAAACTCACCCACCATTAGCTCATTAGGAAATACAGGCTGAGTTTTCATTGCTATGCTGATGATACTCAACTGTGTCTTTCCTTTGCCCCTGGGACATCCAATGCAGTGGAAGTGCTAAATAACTGCCTTATCTAGATTAATAACTGGATGTCCTCCAGCTGGTTGTGACTGAACCTCAATAGGACAGAGGTACTAGTGGTGGAGTCGAACAAAGGGTATGATAGGATGGCCTCTGGCGCAGCAACAGGATTATTCATGGGGTTTGTGCCATTGAAGGCCTCCTCTAGGGTGCATGATCTTGGTGTGACCTTTGACAGCAGATTGACATTTGAATCACAGGTGTCATCCATTGTCCAGACCAGCATCTACCATCTGAGGAATATCACTAGGATCAAACACCTAGTTCCACCCATGGACCTCCCCACTTTAGTGCATGCATTTGTGATGTCAAGGCTGGATTTCTGCAATGCGCTCTGCTTCAGGGTCAAGGAAGGTACCCTCCACTGGCTGCAGGTAGTGCAGAACACAGCTGCCAGGTTATTGTTGGGGCAGTCAAAATACTGCCACATCACCCCAGTGCTGCGTGAACCACACTGGCTGCCAGTCAGGTGGAGGATACTCTTCAAGGTGGGCTTGCTCACCTTTAAGGCCCTACAGGGACTGGGCTCTGGCTACCTGTTAGACTCTCTGACACCTGCTGCCTCTGTCCACTCCCTCAGTTCCTCCTCTAGTGGCCTCCTCATGATTGCCAGGACAAGGCTGAAAAATGCCGGCAACAGAACTTTTAGTGTTGCCTGCCCCATCTTGTGGAATTTGCTCCACCAGCTGTAAGGGAGGCCTCTTCAGTTGAGGCATCCAAGGTCCATCTGAAGACCTTTTTGTTCAGCCAGGCATTCCCAGACATGGTCTTTTAGTTCTTATTCCTGGGATTACCACTTTTTTTGAGTTTGTCAGAGCGCAGGAGCAGACAAACTCATTGCAATATGAGGTGCTCTACAGGGGTGGTCCCAATGGAGAGCTCCATTTCTAGGGGCGGGTCAGTGGCAGGTGAATCAGTTGGCAGGCTGGTGATGACTCACTTTCAGCTGTTCAGGCTGAGTTGGACAATTTTTCAAAGGAAGGAGCCAAACTAATAGTGGTGCAGCTCGGTCCTTTGAAGTTGCATTCCTGCATTGCATTCCTGGTTGCATGTTCACACTGCTGTAACTTACAGCAGTGTGAACGTGCTGAGCCAAGACCTTCTGCATGCCCCCTCACAGTTAAAAAAAAAAACAACAAACCAATGGGGGTCCCAATCCCCCTGTCAGCATGCCCTCTCCCAGTTAATTTGCCGATGGGGAGCACACTCCCCATCAGCATAATGCCCCCCCCACAATTTGTTCTTAGTGGCTGTGTGGCTGTGCCAAAGTTTAACAGAAATAAACTGATGGGGTGCCCAATCCCCCTGTTGGCATGCCCCCTCCCAGTTCATTTGCCAATGGGGGAGCCCACTCCCTGTTGGCATAATACCTCCCCAATTTGTTGTGTGCTGAGGGGGGTGCCCCAACCCCTCAGCTCTCACCGCAATTGGTATCTGTCAATGGTGGTGCCTAATCCCTGTTGGCTATAGCCCCCCCAAAGAAAACACTCAGCTGGCATGTTGGGAGCCCCCGAAACATGCCAAAAGACCCTGTAAGTAAGAAAATCTTTCCGTGACATGTTTATATATTTTTTAATCCTGTAAATTAGAAAATGGTCCTTCGTTGAGTCTCTTGGCCCCTCCCTCAACCCACCACCCACTGCACACCCACCTCCCCCACCCCTCACCCCATACTTACCTCCAGAGCATAACGTGATGATCTTCGTTGGACTGGGAACATGTCTGCACTTTCCAAAGCTGACCGTGAATTGAAGAAATTCCAGTAAGCTGTATGATGGCATAAACGTTTTTTTCTTTTCAGCATTGGTGCATATCTTGGCCATTTTTGTGAATTTTAGCACCAAATTTTCAACATGGGGTTCTTGGGACCCCTCCTCATGAATTCAGTTATTGTCATGTGGTTATTCAGTCCCAAAAGGTGATTTTGCAGTCACTGTGCAGAATCACCTTTGGGACCGATTAATGAAATGACAGTGTTTCTGTTCATGGGGTGGTCTCTAAAATTCGATGTTGAGAGATTTGATAAACAAAATTCAAGGGGAAATGACTAATATTACAGTGTGCATTGTGCAGTTTCAACACATACGTGTAACGTTGCGAATATGTAATATTTTCACTCCACATTTTCAACATTGGTATTTTTTTACACCTCCTCATAAGCAGTACAGCTGTCATTTTCAACAACCTGGCCAAAATGTGTTTTCGCACTTCCAGTGCAGAATAGCATGGTCTCTGTGGGAAATCAGTGTTTGGGACAGATTATGAAAATCACAGTGACACTGTTCATGAGCAGAGGTCTCAAAATACCTATGTTGAAAATTTGGTGACAAAAGTCCACATAATGACTGTGTTATGAGCATGCATTGCGCAGTTTCCATGCAAACATGCAACTTCATGAATTTGTAATATTTTCACTCCAGATTTTCAACACTGGCATTTTTTTACACCTCCCTATGAACAGTATAGCTGTCATTTTTCACATCCTGGTCAAAATTTGTTTTCACACTTCTGGCACAGAATAGCGCGGTTGCTGTGGGAAATCAGTGTTTGGGACAGATTAAGAAAATCACAGCGACACTGTTCATTAGTGGAGGTCCCAAAATGCACATGTTGAAAATTGGTGACAAAAGTTCCTAAAATGACTATTTTATGAGCATGCATTGTGCAGTTTCCATGCACACTCATAGCGTAGAGGATTTGTAATAGTTTCATTCAAGAGTTTCAGCATTGTCAGTTGTGCACACCTTCTCATGAACAGTACAGCTGTCATTGTTCACATCCTTCCTGAAATGTGTTTTCGCATATCTGGTGCACAATGGCACAGTCACTGTGGGAAATCAACATTCAGGACAGAGTAAGAAAATCATAGGGACAGTGTTCATCAGTAGAGGTCACAAAATGCCTATGTTGAAATTTTGGTGAAATTATTCCAGTAAATGAATGTTACGAGTGTGCGTTGTGCAGTTTCCATGTACGCTTATATGTTTGAGAATGTTTAATATTTTCACTCCAGATATTCAACAATGTCTTCTCTTCTCTTCACACCTCTCTATGAATGGTACAGCTGTAATTTTTTACATCCTGCCTGAACTGTGTTTTCACACATCTGGTGCAGAATGGCATGGTCACTGTGAGAATCAATGTTTGGGACAGATTAACAAAATCACAGTGCCACTGTTCATGAGCAGAGGTCCCAAATGCTTAAATGAGGTGAGGGTCACAAAGGGCCATGTTGAAAATTTGTAGTGCAAATACCAACAAACGCCCGGGGCATTAGGGTTTCTATCCATAATGCTCCCCTAACCCATGGTGGGGCTCCAGTGCCCTCATCTTCTCTGAACTGCAGACCCATCGTCACTCTTCAAAGCCAGATCACAAAGATCACCAATAGGTATGCACTTCGCTGTATTTCAACTGCAATGTGAACTTGGTGGCATAACTTGTTCTTTCTGCTAGGAACTGTAGTCCTGCCAATCAATGCGTACCAACAGCAATCCCAATGATGAACTCCGGCATTGACAAATACTTGTTAGTAACTGTTTTAAGTTCTGGCCATTTTCATTCTTAATGGTTTGTTTATTATTAGACTTTGACTTTGACGGCAGATAAGGACCGCTAGGCCCATCTAGTCTGCTCATTTCCCTACCTACAGGATAGGCTGCAGATTATTATCTGTATTGCTGTAATTTATTTATTTTGGTGTTTATCTTATTTATTGTGTTGTATATGTTTTTATTTGTATGGCACCCAGAGTCTCTGGGATTGGGCACCAACAAATAAAACTTGCCTTGCCATTTATGAAACACTGAAACAAAATAAAGACAAATGAAAGGTTATAGCTATGAACTATTGCTTTTTCCAACTCATCTATAGCAGCACAATTTATTTCCTTTTCAAGGGTCCATCTTCTCATACTAACCTAAGGCCATATAACCCTAATTCCATATAGCTAGCCTCTCGAATGCCTGAGTGAAAAAAAAAAAAACTTCACCCACTGTTTATGAGACACTAATACATAATAAAGACAAAGAAATTGTTATGGCTAACCACTGTTGCTATTTTCAACCCTTCTGTACCAATGGTCTGTGTACTGGGCTGTACATTTTTCACAGCCAATAATAAGCAAGCCCCATCCTTGGGCCCTTTATCTGTGTTTTGTCAGCCAGAGAGCACTGGTCTTTCTTCTTGTAGCTTGACATCAGGGAGACTGGTGGCCTGTGCAGGGGTTTGACATCATTTGACATCAGAAGACATCTGGGCCAGTCATACCAACTCAGAGGTGGGAAATAGTCAATTTTCAGACGCACACCCAGCTCTTTGAAAACATGGTAACAGCAGTGGCAGCAGTGGGTGTGGGGTTCCTGCCAGGGTGGGATGCTGCAGCTGGGAGTCAGCAGGGGTGGGAAGCAGTGTCAGGCAGCAGTGGACAGACACAGCTTATTGAGCGTTGAAGCTGTACTTAGAGCTTGGTGTAGACGTGGCTCTGAGTGCAGCCCCTTGGTATGGGGGACGTTGCTTGGGGAAAAATGCAGCAATAGCCATGCAGTGCTTTAGCCAGCAAACAGGAATATTTTCTTTTTATAATGTCTTGGTTAACTGGGCAACAAAGTGTAAATGAGTTATGTCAGAGAGTGTTGTTTGATACTGAACCCACTCAAGAATGTAGATTGTAGTTTTCATTGCAGTTCAGACTGTAATCTATGGTGTATGTTGAGTAAAATGTGTTCTGTGAATTTTCAAATAATTTCATTGGAGTTATTTCACTGATGAGAAGCTGGTAGTGAGCATCCAGTGACACACCTAGTTAAGGCCACATCAGCAATAGTAGGGACCAAGCCTGAGTTCTTTGGAATGTGTTTTTGGATAGCTTGTATTATTTTGCTTTACTGGACAAATCACATTCATTATTTAAAAATAATTTTGCTAGGAATCCCCACTTGAAATAAAACATCTAGGGCCAGATATTCAAAACTTTGCCCCGGGGCTAAATTAGCACTGCCCGGCGGGCAAACTTAGCCTGGAGCACAAAGCAAGCTATATTCAAAAGGAATAGCCCAGGGCAAACAGCTTCTGAATATAGCATGGGAATGAGGCTGTGCAAACTGGGCTGGGAGTGCAGGGCAAACGTAGCCCTGGAATAAGACAGCACTGAATACAGCAACCAGGAAGTGCAAACCACAACAACAACACAGTGCACAGAGACGTGAGGGTAGGTAGAGAGGAACTATGTGGCCAATGTGTGTTCTGGCAAATGCAGGGACCCAGTACAGCCACAGGCAGCAGCACACATGAAAAAACTATGCTCAAAACTGTATAATATTCCCCGAACCGTTAGTGCCACGCTAACACTTTAGCGCGGCTTTAGCACGGAGCTAAGTGGTTTGCCCGGTGCAAACACGTTAGCCCTGTGCTAAGCTTTGCCATATTCAAAAGTGACATGCAAATGAGCCTACTTAGACAGTCTGTGGGCAAACAGCCACATTAGCATCTCATCATGCCCTGATTTGCATGCAGTTTGCACAGTGTCACTGCAGGGTCCCACAGCTCCACCTGTAGGTCTGTCTGGAGGTACAGGGGCTGGCCAGGTCCGACCGCAGCTCCATCTGTAGGTTAGTCAGGCAGTGCATGATGATAGCTGCAGGCGTCATGTAAACAGTACAGCATAGCATAGCATATTGTACCCCTGGGGACAACACAGCATATGCACAGGTGGTGGTAGTGCTGCATGCAACCTTCACACTGTAGGTCATGCTACAGTGCACAGCAGACACTACAGTAGCAAGAGGGCTGGTAGTGTGAGGGACACGACACTTGCCTATGAGTATGTAGGGCAGTGATGACCACTGCACTGCACGCAGTGCCAGGCACAGCTTGCAGGTAATTACTGACAGTGGACAGTACTATCACGCTGTTGTGTGATCCACAGATGCTACAGCTGTGACATGGGGTGCACACAGTGTCATGTATATGGCTGGCAGTGTGTGCTGTGACATCTGTACAGTTGTGTGGTAGATGGCTTGGGGGGCATGTAGGATCCGACAGGCGCACAGGTGGTGGCGTAATCCCACTACTGGCCCATGTGCACTGAGTAATGTGTCCCAGCCTTCTGGCCACATGTGGGCTGTGGTGAGGTCTGCCCACCCATACACCCTAGCCTCACTGGCCACCATGCCCACAGTGCTGCATGTGTGTGCTGGCATCTGTTACACACTACAGATGTATGGTCTGCAGATGTATGCTATATGGCTCCGCTACGATGCTGTCCCCTGTAGGTCAGATCACCCATCACTGTCTGTGCTTGGCTTGGACTGGTGGCAGCTGATGGCATCATGGTGGTGCCATCAGTAAGCTGCATGTGTCCTCCATGTCTGGCAGTCTCTAAGTGTCATACTGATATGTTAGGGCCACGCAAGCCACGCTAATGATGAGATAGCACCACGCATAGTGCGCAAAACTGTTTGCCCAGGGTTAAGACCAGCTTTTCCTGGGTGGTAATTTGTACCGCGCTATGGGGCACGCTAGGTTGCGTTAAACAACTTAGCGCGGCGCTAGTCACTGAATATCTCATTGCACCTGTATTCATGTTCACTTTGCCCCTTGCATATAATTATTGTTTGCCTTGCGCTAATGCAGTTTGCCTGCACTATTCAGCCTTTTGAATATAGCAGACCCGCGTTATTCCCGCGCTAAACCCGCGCAAACATTTTTTGCCCAGCACAAAGCTTTGAATATCTTGCCCCTAGCTTGCAAAAATTTCCTGGAAATAAGCATTAGCAGACACCCAGTGGTTAAATATGAAATGCTTAGGGGGAGAATTGTCATTTCTAGGTTTGGAACTCTCATATAGTAGTCAATGGAGAAAGATGACAGAGGTGGTGGAATTGTCATGCAATTTTTACAGCTGCATACCAAGATCTATGCTGACATCTTGCTGAAATAAACAAAAAAAGTGTGTTGTTATGTATTTACACAGGATAGACCAGATGTGATGCAATATCTTATTTTCAGTGGTGCCCTGCTTTTATACATTTTTAGATTGTATTTACCCAGGGTAGGCCAGATGAGAGGCAATATTCAATTTTCAGTGGGTTCCCAAATTTTAGAAGATAGTCTTTTTATGATCTGACAGTATTTTCAAGACTGGTGAAATTTTTCAAATCTATCTGAGAGGTGAATTTGCCATGTGAGTGCAAGAAAATGTTTTAGAGGAGATTTGAAAAATGCCACTTGTCATGTTAATGAGGCGGAGTAACACAAGGGACATGCTGAACATTAGGGGCCAATATCTGCAAAAATAAAGTTATGAGTAAATGAGCAATCATTCTTTTTTTTTAATTTGATATATTTTATTTATTTATTTACCCAAATAACAATATACAGTAGGTACAGAATATGTAACAGCATGGCACTTTAAAAAATACAGAGTATCAAAACAGTACATGCTCTACATAAAGTAATGTAACAATAAAATACCTACTAATCATAGAACAGACACTAAAGCATTCCTTCCCTAACAACTTAAGCCCTACCCCCACCCCAAACCCAAACAATCAATCCTATCCCAATACCCCCACCCCCACTCCCCTACCCTCCGAAAGCCACTAATATCGTGATGTATCAAATGTCTCACATCTGTCCTTAATTTACATGTAACCCAGGTTTCATATCTTGTGGTGGTTCTACACTCTCCTAAGGGGAGGATAAAGACCAAAGGGTATACAGCTTCTCCCATCTATCTCTATACAAGGAAATATTGCCACAAAGGTTAGCAATTGCTTTTTCAATCCTAAGGTTGTAGAACAACTCGTTTACCCATTCAGAATAAGTTATCACATATTGGTCTTTCCAGTGTTGGAGAACAAGTTTTTTGACTGATAAGGAAATAATGCACATATAATACCACCTTTCTTTAATTGGGATATTGCTATAATCCCCTAATATACAGATTTAGGGAGTATCATCCCCTAATATACAGATTTGGGGAGTTGAGTCAATCATGCTTCATAACTTAGTTGTCTTTTCACATTTTGACCCCAAATGTTCAACATAGTCTATGTATGACCCCATGTTATGATTGAGACAGGTATCTTTTGTTAAATCCTGTCTGAAATGTGGTTTCACAGAGGGACTATGAAAACATGTTTCAAAGGGCATTTGAAAAATGACACCTATCATGTTCATCAAGTGGGGTAACAAAAGGGCTATGTACACATCTGGGACCACAATCTGCAAAAATCACTAAGTTATGAGTAAATGTCGAAAAATGTTATGATTCTTCATAACTTTGATTTTTTTCTGACATTTTGACCCCAAATTTTCAACACTGTCATTTTATGACCACACCTTATGATCACAGCAGGTGGAATTTTTTAAATCTTATTTGAAAGGTGACTTTGCAGACCAAATGTGAAAACACATTTTGGAGGAAATTTGAAAAAATTACACCTTTCATGTTCATGAGGTGGATTAAAAAGAGGACGGGGGCCAAAATCTGCACACAGCGTAATGTTGATTGAAAAAATTCAACATTTCTTCATAGTATTGTTTTTTTGTGACATTCTGACCCCAAATTTTCATCATAGTCTTTTTATGTCCCCTCCTTGTGAACATGGCAGGTGTCATTTATAAAATACTTATGAAAATGTAATTTTGCACCACAAGTGTGAAAACACATTTTGACCAGGATTTGAAATAAAAAAAAATAATACCTGTCACATTGTGATGTGAAAAATGGCTATGTTGAATTTTTTGGGTCAAAATATTGAAAATTCCAAAGTTATGACCAAGTGTTAAACATTTAAGCACACCTTTATAACTTATTTTTATACTGTAGTTTGACCCCAAATGTTCAGCATAGTTTTTATATGGCCATACATCTTGAACCCGGTAAGTGAAACTTTTCAAATCACACCCAAAAGCTGATTTTGTGGAGTGACTGCAAAATCACCTGTCAGGGTAGATTTGAAAATTTTCACCTATCTTTTTTTATGCGGCAGGGACACAATAAGGCCATGTTGAAAATTTTGGGGAAAAATATTAAAAAATGACCAAGTTATGAGTAAAAGTTCAAAATGCATTGAAATACAGTGACCACAGATTACCTGATTTCCTCAGTTCCTGGTCCTGTGTTGAAGAGTGAAGATGTGTCTCTGGTCCAAATTACAGCATTGAACTCCCCCATTGGTAGGTAAGTAAGGGGAGGGTGGTGTGGGGTGGTGGGTGCTGAGTTGGGGTCATGTGTGGAGAAGGTAGTAGTGGTGGGGGGAGGAGTGGTGTCAGCAGATGTTGTTGGACCATTTTCATTTTAGCAAGGTGTAGAAAAATAACAATAAGACATCAAGGAAGAGTTTTCTTTATTTTGGGTATCAACACTGGGGTTGGGCACTCCAGTATTTGGTTCCTATTTGGTTCTTATTTAGGGGGCATGGGAAGCAATGGGGAAGTGAGATGAATACTTGGCAGAGGGTGGGATCTTTGGAAAATGGATACGGAAAACAAACAGGGAGGTAGATAAGATCATTGGCAGAGGATCGGATGCTTTAAACAGGGCATGGGAAGTGAAAGGGAGATGGGAAGGATACTTGAAACAGGGTTGGATCTCAATAAACCTGAATTTAAAAAAAGAGCAAATGAAGATTGTGCAGTCAGTTACTTTGCAGGGGGGAAGAGGTGCAGGCTGATCATGACCCAGATTAGTTGCTTGCTGGGTGGCATCATGCAGATCAAAGCTAAGAGCTGCCCTGTTATTCGAGTGGCTCTTTTCTTTGAACTTCACAAAGTTTCCACCCAGCAAGCCAGAACCATGTCATGATCAGCCTGACTGATGATTGGTCTGACACTGTCAAGTCCACTGCAGACTGCCCTGCATTGGACCAAGAGTGACACACATCTCAAGTCCACCATCACAGCAATGTTTGTTTTTTTGCAGAAGCACATGCATAAACATAAAAAATGTTAAAAGAACTCAAAATGGGAAAATTATATCATAAAAGAGAGGAGGTTATTAAAATAGAATGAAAAAGTAAAGGTAAGAAAATGGTCACTGCTAATACACTGCTGCTTTAACAGTATACAAAAAGAATTATTGTAAAGATAGTTCTTGTCGTGCAAACACCCTTGTCACAGAAATAGACTACCACATAGTTGCTCAGTTGGCAGCTTTATTTACAAAAATTTTAGCACACATTTTATTTGTTGTATCTTACATCACTTCACATGTCATTTTCAACTTTAAAAGTCAACATTAAACCTTTTAACTTCTGCCCCAAGCAACCCTAGCTGCTCTAATCAGCAATGTTCTGATGCACTCCCAAACATGCGGTCTCCCAGCAATGCACACCGGGGTATTTTGAGGTTAAGAACATCTTCTGTGACCTAGATGCACACCCAGGTTGTGTCTTTCCTCCCATAGCTCTCCATCCCCATTTCCCCCCACCCCTCTACCTCTGTTTCTTCTCCATAATTGCTACCTTTAGACCAACCTTTGTACCACCATGTATCTTCAACATACTCCACCTGCCCAACTATCTTCCAGATCTGGCTCACCCCATGAGCTTCATATGCTTGGGAGGAATGGTGGGTCAAACAATGGTAGCAGAAAGAGGCCGTTCCAAAGTCGTTCAATCTTTTTATGCCTTCTCTGTTGGCACCCTAGCTAAACAGTCTGTGTACTCCTCTTTGCTCTCCATTGCCTTCTGCATTGATTTGCTTCTCTTCTCTTCTCTTCTGCTTTCTCCTACCTCCTCCTCCTACCCCCTGTCTGACTGGCGAATGAAGGAAGCCAATGACAACATTGCTCCCAGTTGAAGCTGGTGACCCATTTTTGCATAATTGAAATGTATGAGTGGTGAGGGGGTTGTAAATGCAATCTTTTATAACTATTTAGATACCAAAAATCCTAAAACCATCCCTACTGGAGTACAATAAGTAAATAGTGTTAGACGTATTAGTTTTTACCCACAAAATAGGTGCAAAAGAAGAAAGAGTGATCCATTAGTATGTATTGTTCCCAGAGGGATTCTTTTTACCAATTCACATTTATTAGGACCCCCATGGGGATTCTAAACTCTATAGCTCTGTATATAGGCTAGGATTTAACAAGCTCTACATGGGAGCACTGTTACTAATGTTTAACAATGGCACTGTTTAACATGTTCCACTTGCTGTATGTTCTCATTACTCTGCACCCATCTCTCCCATGGAGTGCATCAGTCGATACAGTATGCCTCTGCTGCAATAGACTGCAATTTAGAAAATGCCACACTTTGTGCATAGCTCAGATTTATGTGCTGTTAGTGACTGTATCATTTCCTTCATCTGTACTGTGTAGAGCTTAGATAAGTAAAAAGCTGTTTTTGTCTCATTCGCTCGTTTGTTTTGACAGTTGCAGTTTGCATTATGGTTTGTTTCTGATCTATTAAAATAATTATTATTCTTTTTTTGTTTGGATTTGGTGCTTTAATATAAATGATGAGATTCATTAGTGTTTTGGGCTGATGGACTAGTTCTGGTGACTCATGTGTGGTAGAAGCAGATGTCCTAGCATGGACACATACAGCATGGTGGGTGTTGTATTTCAGACAGATCTTTCCACTGAGGAGACTTGTGCTTGCATTTGATAGACCATCCATCAACACAAACCTTGTCATAGACTTGATGTAGAACATGTAATACAGAAAGTGATTCCTTTTAAATTCAGAAAGGCAAATGCCTGTGCAGTCTGCCATAGGTAACAAATTCTAGCAAGAGCCAATGTGGTTGCAAATTAATGATATTGAGGGCAGTGAGAAATGTGTAAACTAGCAATTTTTGCACTAACCACTGAGCCACCTAACTGCACTTTGTAATTGTTGATACACACACACACACACACACACACACACACACAGACTAATATATATATATAGTATATCCATACAGCATATGCATATATAGTCCAGTGTGACACATTAGTGCACTGTCTACACACATCTTTACAGATTAAAACAAAAGACATTGAGAAACCATTTTTACGTTCGCATGCGCGCATGCACAAGGAACGTTTTGGGAGAGTAGCACACTTTGGAGATGTGCCTCTCCCATCCAATGCACTGCTCCCTTGAGCAGGCGTGGTGGTCCTGCACCAATGGGTGCAGGAGCTCTGTATGACAGCGGTGTTCCTCTGCTTCAAAGGAAAGCACCGCTGCCATACTGAGCACTGCCATCACGCTGTCCCCCCTCGCGTCATGCGCTCCCCCCCGCGCGTGTCACGCTGCCCCCCAAAGCTTTGGTGCCACGCTGGAAGCCCACTCAGCGTGGGCAAACGCTTGTTTGCCGGCGGAGCTCCCAACCCCCGCCAGCCCACGCCCCTAAACCATCCTGCTGCCACACTGGGAGTCCACCCAGCATGGCAAAGGTTCCTTTGTTTGCCGACGGGTGCCCAACTCTGGCCGGCCTCGCCCCCGCATAGTTTGCCGACATGGGTGCCCAACCGCCGGCTCCTCACCCTCAGCCATCTTGTGCCATGCTGGGAGCCCACCCCAGTGTGGCAAACATCCCACGCCGTCGTTTTTTCTTTTTAACACCTGTAAAATAAAAACGGTCCCACAGCGCTTCTCCCAGTCCCGCCTCCCACAACCCGCACCCACCCACTGTGCACCCAGCCTCCCCACACCCCCATCCCATACTTACCTCCGGAGTCTGGCGCGATGATCTTCGGTGGACCGGGAACACGTCTGCACTCTTCAAAGGCGACCGCGAACTGAGGAAATGCCGGTAAGCTGTATAATGGGCTAGATGGGGTTTCAACTTATTGCATATCTCAGTCATTTTTTGATTGTTGCACCTATCAACATGGTTTTGGACCTTCTTCATGAATGATGTCACTGCTCATGGCGTTATTCGGCCCGGCGGTACTCGCAGGCACTGCACAGTCACCGCGGAAATCACCGCTCAGGCTTGAATAACTCCATGACAGTGACATCACTCATGAGAAGGGGTCCAAAAAACCCCATGTTGAAAATTTGGTGCAAAAATTCCAAAAAATGACTGTTTTACGAGCTTGCTTTGCGCAGTTCCTATGCAGGCTCGTAAGTTCACAAATTTTCAATATTTTCACTCCAGATTTTCAACATTGCCATTTTATCACACCTTCTTATGAGTTGTAAGCTGTCATTTTTCACATCTCACCCAAAATGTGTTTCCGACCATGTGGCGCACAATGGCGCAGTCGGTGTGCGAAATCAATATATGGAACACATTAAGAAAATCACAGTGACACTGTTCATGAGCAGAGGTCTTAAAATGGCTATGTTGAAAATTTGGTGAAAAAAATTCCTAAAAATGACTGTTTTACAAGCGTGCATTGTGCAGTTCCTACGCACGCTCGTACGTTTGTGAATTTTCAATATTTGCACTCCAGATTTTCAACATTGGCATTTTACCACACCTCCTCGTGAGCAGTACAGCTGTCATTTTTCCATCCTGCCCAAAAACGTGGTTTCCGGCCATGTAGCGCATAATGGCACAGTCGGTGTGCGAAATCAATGTATGGGACACATTAAGAAAATCACAGTGACACTGATCATGAGCAGAGGTCTTAAAATGGCTGTGCTGAAGATTTGGTGAAAAAATTCCTTAAAATGACTGTTTTATGAGTGTGCGTTGTGCAGTTCCTACGCACGCTCATAGGTCTGCGAATTTTCAATATTTCTACTCCAGATTTTCAACATTGGCATTTTACCACACCTCCTCATGAGCAGTACAGCTGTCATTTTTCACATCCTGCCCAAAACGTGTTTCCGCCCATGTAGCGCACAATGGCGCAGTCGGTGTGCGAAATCAATGTATGGGACGCATTAAGAAAATCACAGTGACACTGATCATGAGTAGAGATCTTAAAATGGCTGTGTTGAAAATTTGGTGAACAAATTCCTAAAAATGACTGTTTTACCAGTGTGCGTTGCGCAGTTCCTACACACGCTCGTAAGTTTGCGAATTTTCAATATTTTCACTCCACATTTTCACCACTGCTATTTTACCACACCTCCTCATGAGCAGTACAGCTGTCATTTTTCACATCCTGCCCAAAACGTGTTTCCACCCATGTAGCGCACAATGGCGCAGTCGGTGTACGAACATAATGTATGGGACACATTAAGAAAATCACAGTGACACTGTTCATGAGCAGAAGTCTTAAAATGGCTGTGTTGAAAATTTGGTGACAAAATTCCTAGAAATGACTGTTTTACGAGTGTTCCTTGTGCAGTTCCTATGCACGCTCATATCTTTGTGAATTTTCAATATTTTCACTCCACATTTTCAACATTGCCATTTTACCACACCTCCTTATGAGCACTGCAGCTGTCATTTTTCACATCTTGCCCAAAATGTGTTTCCACCCATGTAGCGCACAATGACACAGTCACTGTGTGAACTCAGTGTATGGGACACATTAAGAAAATCACAGTGTCACTGTTCATGATCAGAGATCTTAAAATGGCTATGTTGAAAATTTGGTGAAAAAAATTCCTAAAAATGACTGTTTTATGAACGTGCGTTGAGCAGCTCCTACGCACGCTTGTAAGTTTGCGAATTTTCAATAGTTTCACTCCAGATTTTCAACATTGCCATTTTACCACACCTCCTTATGAGCAGTACAGCTGTCATTTTTCACATCCTGCCCAAAACGTATTTCCGCCCATGTAGTGCACAATGGCGCAGTCGGTGTCCAAAATCAATGTATGGCACACAGTAAGACAATCACAGTGACACTGTTCATTAGCAGAGGTTTTAAAATGCCAATGTTGACAATTTGGTGAAAAATTCCTAACAATGACTGTTTTACGAGTGTGCATTGCACAGTTCCCACGCACGCTCCTAGGTTTGCAATTTTCAATATTTCCACTCCAGATTTTCAACATTTCCATTTTACCATACTTCCTTATGAGCAGTACAGCTGTCATTTTCACATCCTGTCCAAAACGTGTTTCCGCCTATGTAGTGCACAATGGGGGTAACAAAAAGGTCATGCTGACAATTTATTGTGCAAATACCAGCAATCGCACAGGGCATTAGGGTATAGCACCATACATGCCAAACACCACTGCAAATACCTGCAAGCGAACGTTTGGCATTGAAAAATGCTTGTCTTCCTTTCAGGCACCAAGGGACATTGGAGGGTGGGGGGTTGCCACTATACATCTCATTAGGGTATCCTTGTATTTTAACCAATTTGTTTCAGATCTATCTTGGTGTATAAATTATAAAGTGAACATTTATTCCTTAGTAATTTTTTAAGCTATTTGTAAGCCATTTTGGTATCACGTGCCTATCACATGTTGTGAATATATGTCATTTAATTAATTTCCACATGTTGCTGGTGGATTTATTACTGAGTTCAGCCTCCCAGGCAATTTTTTGTAGATCTTCTTGAATGAGGATATGATTAGCAGAGCCATAGTTATAAATTTCCCTGCATCCCTTAGTTATAGAGATACATTCTCAAAAATAAAAGTAAATGCCGTTACGGTAACTAGTCCCGAGTGGTGCCTAGATTTCAAAGTTTGTGACATTTATTTCATTACTATATCCAAGGTGTTGTATCCATGAGTGGGAGCATTTACAGTAAATGTTGCATTAGGCCAAGTTGCTCAGTGATTCTTTGGAACTCTTTACTTTGAGACTTTGATGCATTCATAGTTTCCCAATCAATGTCACTAAAGTTCAAGTCTCCCCCCCAAAATTACTCCACCTAGTTCACAGGCCTTTTCAAGTTAAAAAATGATTGCTTCTAATATCTCATTGTTTGCATTTGGTGGTCTGTAACATAAAGCTATTATGATGTGTTTGACATTCTTGTTTATGGTTTTGATCCATAAGGTCTCAGTATTACTACCCCCAGACTTAATTTTTTCAGAGACATTCACAGACTGCATTTTTCAGACATATATGCTGCCACTCCCTTTTCCCCCTCCCCCCCATTTTTCCTAACACAATCCAGTCTATGAAACCTGTAATGAGGGGTGTCTTTCCCACAAATGTCTTACCCAGTCCACCATGTTTCAGTTATAAAAGCCATATTGGCTTTTCCATTTGGTTTTAATAGTGTTTTTAGTTCTTCTCTTTTGTTATTCAGACTTCTGGCATTGCTTAAACAGCAATTGACACTATTTTCTTTCAGATTTATTTTGCATTTTGATTGGAGTTGAGTTTTTGTGTTTCTAAAACGAGATGCCCCCCCCCCCCATTAGTTTAAGCATTCTGCAGGTAGTTCATAATCTATTAACTGAGCAAGAGTTGTGGTACCAGTACAGCTTCAGTGCAGTCCGTCTTTAACATATAGATGCTTCTGTTGGAAAAAATGCCTCCAATGAAGTAACAAACTGTATTCCCTCCTTTGTGCATCTATTTTGTAACCTAATATTTATTTGTTGTATTATACTGTTTTTATTTCCTTGTGCCCCTTCAGCACTGTCAAGATGCCTGAAGCTACAGCTTTTTGAACTGTACATTTTATAAAATCACTTAATCCCAAAATGTCTTCTACAATATTGTTTTCTTGATCCGGTCCAACATTGCTAATCTCTTCATGAATCACTACAGTTTGTTTTTCCAGCATTCATTACTTTAGGGAGTATGGCTCTAATGTCTTTTATCCTTGTGCCAGGCAATTTATTTGTGGTTTATTTAGTCTCTTCTGCAGATTAGACTATCTGTCCTGCGCAGAACTGAATCCCCAATAAGTACTTTTTCAGCTATTTCAATTTCATCACATTTTTCATTTGTGTTTAGAGGCTCATATCTATTTGTTAGGAGTATGCCATTGTTTTCAAGAGCCCTCCTACCCTTTTGTTGGGATTTTCTTTAACTTTGGACTCATCTGCAGTGTCGAAATCAGATAGCTCAATAGTGCTTATTTCAGGGTCAGTATCTGAGTCTTTTATATCCTTTTTTGCCCCAGTATATATTTTTCTTTTTTTCCTTAGGAGCAGTGTTCACTTGGTGTTGGGTATTTTTGCTAACATGTTCCTTTAATATATACTCTTCTGTCAGTAATTGTCCCTTTCAATACATTTAGGACAGATATAGCTATCAGTATTAGGGTCAGTAATTTTAGCTGAATATATCAGGCAGTTACAGCATTTTGAGATAGTACCCTCATTAAATAAGACAGTTAGAAAATCAACTGAGGGGCCGCAGGCATCCATCTTTATTTAAATGTTGGGTTAGTGAATGAGATGAAAGTCTTCTGAATTTCTAAGATAGCCAAACAGTGTAATCAAAGCAGCAAATTATCAACACTTACACATATTTCTCTATTTTCAGATGTATAGTGGCCTGCCCTCATCCCTTCATCCACGCAGGACAAGGAAGACACGTGCTGATGCAAGGGTCTCTTTGCACCTCTCCACATGTGACATTGCATGCTTGTCCCACTCCCTCTGGGTGGCTCCCTTATAGTCACTGACCTAGAAGTTTCCAAGGTCATGTGACTGCTAGTAGCAAATGTACTATTTGACTTATAAGTTTATTTTTTTTGTCTGATACTTCAGACCTTTGAAAAATGATGCCCCAGTTAAATTGCCATCTCTGGAGACAAAATTTGTTCCAGTCACCAGACTTTATAGTCCGTATGTGTCTTCTACGGACTATAAGAGCACTCCTTCCTGCTTCCTTCCCCTTTCAGCTGCTTGCTTACACCCAAATAGAGACCTGCTCCCTGTACTTTGCAGTCCCATATACAAAATTCAAATAAAACAGCACACAGAAAATAATGATTAAATAATGCTGTCACACAGCTCTAAGCTGTCCCACAGCACTGGTAACAAGGCATTTTGCAAGAGATCTCCACAGGGGTACACAGGATGTGCCATGGTCTATTAATGAATGTCCTCCTGTTAGATGGTAAGAGAGAACACGAGCAGGCATTGAGGACACATCCACAGCTACATGTATTCTGGCCATGGCTAGACACAAATGCCCTGTGGTACACACACTGTCTCAAGAGAGTCCCCTTGGACCACAACATGATCAAATAGCTGTGTGACATGGTCCATGCACAAGTGGCACCATATACTCATCAGTCACAGGTGATGTCAGTGAAGACCAAGGTGTTCTGTGTATTGGCATAGTATGCCACAGTATCCATCCGGAGGGTGGCTTGGAATGGTGCAGGTGTCAATAAGTCTTCCAAGTCCCAGGCACTGCACCAGGTCACTGATGCTCTGTTGCTGCATATGCATGAGCACACACAATTCCCCACTGCATAGACAGGTACATGGGCCATGAAAGTGGTATTCCCTGCCATGCATGTCATGCCAAATGTGTTGAGTACCACTGACTGCATGCATGTGGCAAACATAACACCATCTGAGGATGAGGAGGCTAGTGGCATCATTAATTGCCACACTGTCTGTGATTCTACCACTAATTCCATATTAATGTGTGTGCGGAGTACCCTAGTCATGCCATAATGCCTATTTCTTTGAAGGATCCATTCTTTTTTTTTTCACGTTCTTTTTATCCCTCCTTCTTGCCCTCAGATTTCCACTCCTTCAGGCATTGCTCATGCCATCCATGCCTCCTTGACCTTGAGTCTGCCCCCTAGAGTGCCTCGGTAATTCCTTTTTCTCTCCTCCTACCTCTGTGGAGCACCTGCACAGCAGGGGTCTGCCCATGGTTCCTGGGCTGGATGGCACAGATCAGCCGTCATCTAGGCCTGCTGAGGATTTTTTCCACTTTTTCTCCCTTCCCATTCCCCCTCCCCTGAGGACATTGGATCAGGCAGTGAGTGCTGACACACGCCTGCCAAGTGCCTAACAATGTCCTCAACTCCCAGACTCCAGCCCTCTGGAGCCACCAATGCCCCGTAAGAGTCAGTGCTCCCACCGGCTCCAAGGAATGTCAGGTGCATACAGCACCCCTGGCAAGCCACCATGAAGGAGGAGAGCATCCATTGGGATGCTCAATCCTCCTTTCCCCTGCCGACCCCCAATGACCCAAGTCCGTGCCCGAACCTGGGTCGCCAGGGTGGTGCGAGGTGTGGCGTCCAGTGCCTCAACCCTCAGTGCCACCAGCCCATGAAGGATCCATTCTGAGCACAATTCTTGGTGCCCATAAAGGGAGGGATGAATGGTTGATGGGTAGGTATCCATACCATATCTACATAGTACACCGGTTCATGCCAGTCAGCTGCAGGATACTAATCCTGTTTCTTATCCAATTCACAGGCAACAATGGATATTCACTATGGCCATACTTGATGTCACCATACCTAGAGGCACATGGAGCAGCAGAGGAGGGATACAATGAGGCACATTGGAAGATGTGGTCTGTGATCGAGAGAATAATAGGTCTGCTGAAGATGCAGTTCCAGTGCCTGGCTCTGAGAGGTGGCATGGTGCTGCTTGCTCCAGAGAAGGCATGCAGAGTGTTTACAGCTTGTGCCATGCTGCACAACATACTGTAGCTTTGAGGTGTTGGTGCCCATACTATGGAACAGGGAGATGTCCCACTGGATGACTGGAAGGAGGGCCTTCCAGTGGAGAGGTGCAGAGTCACTGTCTGGATGGGTGGCACACCACAGACTTGTACAGGGATCATTCAACTGTTAGGTGCGATGACAGGGTGGTACTGTGAAGATGTCACATCCAGTGTGCCCAAAAATCTCCAGAAATGAGGGGCCTTAGTGCCCATGCTCAAGGTATATATGTTTGGGGTATGTGAGGTCAAAATATATGTGATGGGGGTATGTGTTTGTGTATGGTGTCTGTAGAGTGTGTGCTTGTGTGACACTTTGTGTTTGTGGCATGTGTGGCAGACCTTTTCCCCACCATTTTCCTGTGTGTCAGTGCATGTACCCAATGGCTCTGGCAGGTTGTTATCCTCCTGCACCTCTGGCTCACTGATTCAGGCAGGTGTGTGGTGCATGGATGCCTCTGAGGATGCTGCAGGTACAGGCAGTGCGGTCCTGCTGGACCCAGCTATCATGTGCTCTGTCAGTTTCTCCATCATGCCCTCAATGTGATCTATTCCATGCCACATGCCCTTAACCTCTGCAGTTGGCTCCTACAGTACCTCAGTGTTCTTGTCCTGCATGTAGAGGTGGTCATGCATGTGTGGAATATACCACTGGTGGCTGGCATCTGAGTACAGCCCCCGCCCTACTGTTATAGTGGTGTTGTGTTGTCTTCTGTGGCCCCCACCTTTGTTCTGCTGTTTGGTGCAGAAAGGGTGACTGACTGTCTCCTGTGTCTGCCTGATGGTGCTGGCAAGCTATGGCAGTGGAAATACCACATGTGACTGTATGGTAGGGTGATTTGTGCCCTGTAGACCTTCCAGGGCCTACCATCAAAGGTGTGTGTGTGTAGCAGGGGAGTAGCATGGGGGGCTGTTTAGGGAAGGTGTGTCCATCTCCTCTGCATCCACCTCTGCCTCCAGGTTGGTCTCCATGCCTGTGCTGTCTGGCACACTTTCATCATCTAGCATTGCCACAGTTTTCTGTGGTGTACTTGAGGGTGAGAAACAAACCAGGTGTTCTGGGCTGTGGCAGAGCTTGTGAGTGTATCCTGGGTCTGTTGTGGGCCTCAGCAGGTACCACCTACTTGTGCTTTCCTCTTGTCCCTAGGTGCCAATGCCAGTGTGGAGCTGCATACTGACTTTGGCTAATCTTGTGGACTCCTCTTTGGAGGTATTCCCCATTACAGGGTCTGTAGGGTACAACACAGGGTGATTAGCATAGTCTGACCCCCCCTGGCAGGTCCATGTAGTGTGCTACATACCTGGCAGCATGCCCATGCCCACCTCCTCCCCATGCAGGGACACCTCAGCAAGGGTCTCTTCTACCACCATCTCTATGGGGGATACTCTGTGCTCCTGTGTTGGTAGCCCACCACCACCAGTGGCAGTCTGGGACCACTTGACAGCTCCCAGCTTGTGATTGACAGTTGACTGGAGGTCATGCCACTTGTGCTGTATTGCCACCAGTCTTCAGTCTGGGAGCATTGATGATGGCCTGAATGTGCAGCCATAGCTTGGCTTTGCCTTCAGCCACCACCTTTGGTGACTCTGCCCAGTATTGGATCCCATAGTTCTCCCTTATGTCAGAGACCATAGCTGTCACCTGTCCTTCAGAGAATTGGAGGACTGTGTCTGTCACACACCACATGTCTGGTCATGTCCCCATATCTCCAGGCAACCATTTTTGGAGTCATGGGGTGCCCGTAGTGGTCCAGGTACCACAGGTGGTATCCATCCTATGCAGTCCTCTGAAGCTGGATGCCCTTCAGTGTCAATTGCAGTATTGCTTTCATAGATTCACACAGGGCAGTGTGGTTGTCTATATATGTTGGGGTCAAAGGGCATGACCATGTACTGTAGGCCCACTTGGAGTCTGCTCAAAGTAGCCCTGTGTGCACCTGTACTCCCTGCCCATGTGTCTGCCTCTTCTGCACTTGTGTTTGTGCATAGCACATAACTCACCCTGCATGTGTGGCATGTAGGTGTGCGCTGCTGCTACATCACTTATAGGTACAGTTCATGAGCGTTTGTACACAGGTCCCATCATATATAAAATCAAATTGTAAAACAGCTAAAAATTATGAAAAACAGTACATCAGAAAATAAGCATAAACAGATACAAACAATAATCTTATGTAAATAGAAAATGTACAAAATTACAAATAATGATGTAGTAAAAAAGAAATGGGAGGTAAAGTATTAATCTGGTATAAAAAGTGTATTGCATTTTATTGCCTATCATAACAGCTACCACAAGTACCTATCTTGTAGTATAATGAAGCATAAACATACCTAATGATAGCTCTTCAAAATATAAAGGTATTTTTTGTGCAGTATGCAATCTGGTAATGAAACATTTCATAAGGGTTAATTCCCTCACACAAAAAGTAGCATTACACTGTCGAGAATGCAACATGAAGTACTATAGCTTCTGCTCAAAGCAAGGACATTTAACTTGTATACAGTAAGAGAAAGTGTTTTTGTTAAAAGAAACCAAATCCAGGCATTTCAGATGGGAAGGAATGAAGATATTTCTATATATGCATGTTCAGGTTTCATGGACTCCTAAGAGCACAAGGAAGAGAGAACACATAATTGTCTTACTGAGGTGGTTGAACTTTTGTGAAAAGGACTTACATGTCTGTAATAAGAATTAAACTTTGTAGACACATTGTATGAAAGGATTAATTAATACTGAATATAGCAAGGGCTTTTAGCTGGCAAATAACCCCATGTGTTCTGGACAGGACTGATTTAATAGAGTTGAAAGTATAAAACCTCTTCACCCTGATATCAGCAGAGCTTCAAAGAACAGCATCCAGAGCATAAAGCAGAAATATCAGGAATGAAACTTAACAAGGAAATTAGTTCAATTTGCCACATTATTCCGATGATTATATTCAGTAACTGGGCTGAAATCAGATTGTTCATAATGAAATGCAGACAGGTTAAATGCAACAACAATCAGAAGAATGTTCTCTATAATGATCATTAATCTAGTAGGGAGTAGAAAATATACACATTTTACTAGACCCATATGTCCTTTCTCTGTAATGTCAACAATATTCCCCTATTGACTAGACTGCAATAGAATTCTTCGTGTGTTGCAGCATCTAATTTTGTCCACAATCTTTACAGCCAGTGGTTCCTCAGATCATTCCTGCTGATCTCTCTGTACCTAAAGGGGCTGTAGAGCAATATTCTCTACCCCTCCTTCACCAGTGAGCAAATGCATCCACCTTGCTCATGAATGATACCAGCAGTGGTCTTCAAGACATCACTACTGTAAGTCCTGTTAACACTGCAGTAGTAGAACAGCATGCTTAATTTCTCTGGAAAGCAATAGTATCAGCTATATTATGGGAGTAGTGCAACGCAGTGGTATAGTGCAGAATCTGGGGAGTAAATGCATACAGCAATCCTGGTTCTTTGAAGGCAGGAGGAATTAGATGAGTGTCTTTGCACCCTCAAGTATGCATTCAATCCCTGGATTTTGCATTAGTCCCAGCTGTGCACAGCCTGTAAGTGTGTTAACCATATCGTAATAAAAATAAACTGAGAATATATACTGGTTAGGGTCAATAAACCACCGTAGGCAGACCCTTGCAAACTCTGTAATACACACCTGTGAATTACGGAGTTCAACAAATCATGGTTCTATGCTGCGCAACTTCATGTAAAGCCATGCAAAGTCACGCAAACTCACTTTGCACAGTGTTAACCACCAGTAAATATAAAAAATAAAACATGGGGAAGTGTTCCAGGAACTCAGATTTTTTGCGCACCCTCGGTGTGAGATGCCCAGATAAACGCCTCGGGCTTCACCCTCTGGGCCTATGGGACATCCCACACCAAGGGTGGGCATAAAATCCTTGTTAACCACAGTTCTCCATGCATTATTCTATATATGTCACTCTCAGAGATCATTCACCGGTGATGTGCAACTGGTCAAATAAAGCCAGTACTTGTGCCCCCTAGGTATCTTGAAACCGATCCCTGAGACCTGGACAGCTCTACTCTCTCAGGAGTTATCTGAGTTTGGTTGACTGGTCACCACTGGACAGGACCTTGGATGGAAACCAAGCCCTCAACTTCTTTATCACCATTTTTACCAAGGCCTGTGACATTTTTGCCCCCTACAGAACCAAAAAAACTTGAGGAATCAACAACCCCTGGCTTACAGGCCCCATACTACATTGTATGTGGAATAGGGACAACTTGTGGCATAGGGCCAAATCTACTGGTAAAGAGGCTGACTATATCAAATATAGGTCTGAAAGAAACACTTGTACCAGGATCATCCGACAAGCTAAGGCAAGCTACTACCATGACATACTGAAAAAAGAGCTGGGATAGAGGTAAGGAATTCTGGGACTCAATAAAAACTCTCACTGGCAAAGCTTCCAAAGCACAACCAGGGTTAATAATCACTACCTAGAGGACTCTCCTGGAACCTGAAGACATTGCTAACGCCTTCAACCAAGCCTTCTCTGACCTAAGTTCTGTTCTTCCCCAGGAATACCTGTCCCATCCCAGTCTCAATCCTCCCCTTCCCTCTCTAATGTCCAGCCACCTGTACCCCAGTTCAATGCCCCCCCTTCTACTTTAAACAGTTGAACCATTAGGATACCATTAAATATGTTAAAGCTGTTCTAAATAAGACTAGACAAGGGAGTGACCTCGTAGACATGAAACTGGTGGCACTCACCGTCAATGAGCGGGCGTATCCCCTTACCAAAGTCTTCAATGCCTCACTAAGGTCAAGAGTGTTCCCAGATAAGTGGAAGAGGGCTGTTGTCACCCCTGTTCTCAATTCAGGTGATGCCACAAACCTAACCAACTACAGGCCCATCTCAATTTTCCCCCCTCTGTCCAAGGCACTGAAACAAGTAGTCTTGGACCAGCTTACTGAGTACTCAACGAAGTACAACCTACTCTGTAGGCAACAACATGGGTTCCACAAACATCACTCAACCATAACCACCATTTGATGCTGGTTTAGCAGTGGGGTCTATCTTCATCAACCTCACCAAGGCATTCAACACAGTCAACCATCAACTCATCCTTCAAAACCTTCACTCAATGGGCCTGTCCTTGGACAGTCATATGGTAAAAGAGCTACCTATCCGGCAGGACACAGCAAGTCAAAGTTAGTGGCATACTATCAGAACCCATGGACATGACTCTTGGAGTCCCACAAGGGTCTATCTTGGGACCACTCCTGTTCAGCATATTCATCAACCAACTGCCTACAGTCTGCCAAGCACATATTGTGCTGTATGCAGATGATGCGGTCATCTTGGTAAGCAGGTCAAACTTACCCGCAATCTCCCTTAAACTTGAAGCAAACTTCCACAGGCTTGAGGAATGGTTCAGTGATAACAAACTGTTGCTCAACTACAAGAAAACCAAGAGCATGCTCTTCTCCCTGCTACAGAGCAAGAACCACCTTGGAAAACTTCAGATCCTGAGCTCCAAAGGGGACCTATTGGAGCAGGTTGATGCCTTCTAATATCTTGGTCTACACTTGGACAGCTCCCTTTCCTTCTTGACACATGCTGACCAGCTAGTCAAATCTGCCATTGCAAAATTAGGTGTTCTTCATAACCACCGTCAATACATGCCACCTGAGGTGCTAAAGCTTGTCACTTACAGTTCTGTGGTATCCTCCATTGACTACGGTCTTGTAATCTACACTGCAGCCATGGACCCTGTCCTGAATAGGGTAAGAACCCTCCTCAACAAAACATGTAGGCTGGTCCTTGGTGCAGACCACCTGACCCATACCTGTTACCTCTATGAAGCTACTGGTTGGCTACCCCTCCACCTCAGAGCCCAATACCAAAGCTGCCTTGTGGGTAAGAAAGCCATCCTTGGGTTTGCTCCTGAATCCACCTCATGTCTATTCAAAAAAGACCAACCAACTCTCACCACTAGGAGGACCTCCAAGGGCATACTCCTAGTACCCTTCAAGCGTACCTCAATAACTCAAAGATCCCTGTCTTTTAGGGGTCCCAAGTGGATAAGGAACCTACCCCCTGACCTCCTCGGGTGCAATAAGATCAGAAAATTCAAAGCTGGGATCCATGCCCATCTAGCCCCTTTAAGTATGTGTGAGTGCCCCTGCATACCCTGACCCATTCTCTGCACTTTTCAGCTCCTGATACCTCTGACCTTGTATCTCTGTCACTTCTCTTACCTGCCTCATCACTAATTGACTAGCTCTGGCCCATCCTCACCCTGTACTCAATTACTTTGTCTCTTTTCTCTCCCTCTCCCTCTTCTCTTTCTCTCCCATGCCCCACCTAACTCCCCACATACTACCCTACCCCCTCCTTTATTCAATCCCTTCCTTCCTCCCTCCATCTCACACCCAACACCCACCCCTTCCTACCCTCCCCACCTTCCATCTCCTTGCTTCTCACCCCTCAGCTACCTTCCTTTCCTTCCTCCTAATCCCCCTTCTCTTTCCCCTACCTCCTGACAATGCCTACCCTGGCTGACATTCTCACCCCAAGCCTAGCCCCGCTCTGGCTGCCCCTTGCCCATTGTTGCTTGGGCCCGTTAACCCCCCTCAATCTACTTGCTCAACACTGTTGAAGCCTTCTACAGCCAGTGGGTACATACTACTGCCATTCTAGATGTAACAACATTGAAATCTCCTTGAAGAAGTCTAAGCTGTCTGCTAACCTAAAATTATTATCCTCCTCATAGTGATTTTTACCTATGAAGTAACTAGTGCTATTGTTCCTGTTTGAATCTCACTGTTGTTGTTGTTTACTTGTTTCTGTATTACCACTATATTATTCCTATTGCCTGTCTGATCTATATTGTACGATGTCTGACCTGGAACCTTTGTAAACAAGCCTATGGCTCAAAGGTATTTAATCCCAAACTGAAATAAATAAATAAATAAAATATGTTGTATCTGAAATATCAGACCTCTTTTACCAGAACATTTTTTCATCCAAAGGGTTGCCAGTGGGTAGAATTTCAAGGAAGACTCAAGCACTGAGTCAGAAACTGTAGCATTTTTCAGTTCTGTCTTTTCAAGGTGGGAGTTGCAGTGCTTGCAGTGTTTTACAGTTTGGGGTTTCAGGTTGGTCTTGCAGCTTTCTTCAGCTGTGTTTGATGCCACAACAACTGTTTTGGAGATTTGTTCAGTTGCCTGTAGGTCTGAATTTGTGGCAGTAGTTGAAGTACAGTATGGATTTGATATGGGTTTAAATAAATCATTTTAAAGCAAGATTTTGAGGTACTTATAAAATAATTACTGCTAGTTTATGGGGGGTTTAGCAATAATCATTGTGGCACAAATGGACCAATGAGATGGCTGGATTTCACTAGTGTTGTGCAAAATTAACACATTTTTGTTACGTGGAATATTTTGCGAAATATGCACATTAGGCAAAATATTTCGCAGTAGTGAAATGTGAAATTACGTGCTCCGAAATGGTGAAATTTGCCACTTATGGGCAAAATATTACCATTTTAAGTATGACTTAAATCATCCCTGTAGAATAACCTCATTCCTATTCATGCACAGAACAGTAAAAGCTACAAAAGAAAGTTGATATATTTAAATGAGAAGAGAAAATTCCCAAGGATCAGCATATGTTCATCTTGCCATTATAGACAAAAATCAAACAAATAAACAGCTAAAATGTATAACAAGAGTGTATACTCTTAACAGAAGAAACGGTAGTCCTTGAAAGCGTTAGCAATAATATCCTATCACATAGAATGGCTTAAAAAGTAATTTATAAATCAATGATGAACATATGATTAAAAAATAACTTGTGTTTCTTCCATTAATCCGTTCCCTGGAAAACAAGGGAGTAGTTCACTTTCCCCTACACTATCCCCCTTGCTAATGCATATACAATATGTTTAGCTTTTATGGTATAACATATTATCTGTTTTTAGCTAGGGTAAAATAGCAATTGCTCATATTGTATTTTTCTCTGTAAAAAAGTTATTCGTAGAGACACACATAGGCAGCAATTATTTCACTCCTTTGATAGTTAAGTAAGGCTTAAAAATAGTACTCATGGCTTAAAATGAGCTTTGCTTGCCACTTATTAACATTCATATTTGGCCTGCATCCTTCTGTCCTTATACAGATCACTGCCTCTAGTCCATGCATGTCCCACTGTCTAGTGCCCCCCCAGCCGATCACCAACCCAAAATTAAGATATAGAATTTCCCTTCCTGGTGTCTAGTGGTTCTCCCAGGCTGATCACCGGCCCAAATTGAAGAAAGTCCCCTCACCGAGGTTTACCTTCATTATTTCCCCATTCCATTAAAATTAACAATAATTCAGTCCCTCCTGATGCTAGTGGACACAAAGCCTCACCCTATCATCAATAGCCCCCCACCCGCCTTTAGTACCCTGATCAGTGCCACCCTGGCAGCCCTCAACTCATCTCCATTGCCGGTCAGCTCATCTGAGCACTTCCAATGAATCAGCATGTGTTTACAGCATGCGCTCATTCATTGAAGTGCTCAGCAGGGCTGCTGACCATCGATGGTGAGTGGAGTGCTGTGCCAGTGGCCCGATCAGGGTTAGGGGAGGAGTGGGGGTGGGAGCTATTTGATGATATGGTGGTGGGGGTGACAACTAGACACCCGGGAGTAGGGACTGGAATTTATTAAAATTTTTACAGATTGGGGGATGGGGAAAAAATAAGGGTACATCTTGGCAGGGCGTAAGGGGGCCTTAGAGACTTGTGCTGGTGATCAGTTGAGGGGGAACTGCTAGACACCAGGGAGATTCTTTATCTTAAATTTGGGCTGGTGATCAGCCGGGGGGGTGGGACCACTACACTTCAGGGATATGATAATGATGATGCCCATTTGTGGGTGAAATTGCATGTGAAATTTTGCAATTTCGTGAAATATTTTGCGCAGTGAAATTGATGATTTAATGTCAATTTCACTAGCAAAATTTTCTTTCGCAACATCTCTAGATTTTACCAGTGCTGTCTGAACCACTTCATAATTTGTGATAAACCTACTCTCCACTGACCAAGTGAACAAGAGATTCAAAATTGCTACTGCACCAGAATCTGTGAAATTGCATTGTAACTTACAGTGCTCAAAACACAAGACCAGTGCATGAACCAGTGTTATATGATGTCCTGCTTAAATATAGAACAATTCAAGTTTAAGGCTGTGAAGTTGAAGGGGAAGTGATTCCTGGTCTGTATTACTGTATGTGACTTTAAGTCCCTTACAATTTATGGAAGACTGAACATTCACTGTGGTCAGTGAGAAGTGTTATCAAGGCAATATGCATTGACAGGGCAAGGATGTACTGTATGGTGAATGTATGCATGTCCCTAGCTGCATAATAAGGCATGAGAACAATTGCCAAGTGCCTTATGCTGAAAATCATGCATTAATTCATCAAACACTCATGTCCTGGAGTAGGTTTGTGTACTTATATCATGGAAAATATGTTGATACAATAATGAAATAATGACAGACACATTTTTAAATGATGAAAATTTGGAGAAATTGACCCAAGTGCATCCACTGGTTAAAGCAATTTCAATTTTGTTGGCAGCATTTAATGTTTAAGCTACTAAACATCTTAAACTAATAAAACATGTTAAACTAATGAAACATAAATATATTTATTTCAGAGAAAACTAAAGATGGTTTGCGTCAACTTTACTTACATGCTGAGGCTTTTGTGTCTATGTCCATCTGTTGCCAGGTTGATTTTCCCTTGTAGCTTGTGTTCCCAGCTCTGTATTGTTTTGAGTTCTAAATCAGTGCAGCTCCCCCTTGCCATTAGAATGACTGATTAGAGTCTCCTGCTCATTACACAGGTTGCATGCAGTTCACTAATTAGGAGAGAAAGAAAAACAGCACAGATTGAGGATTTTATGATTTGTCATGAGGTCACTAATAGCTTGAGAATGTAGTTTGGTATCCCAGCTGTTACTTAAACAGGGAAATTAATCAATCATCAGGTGTAGGCCAATAAAGTTTCTAGGATTCTGTAATCTAATTTAGTAAAAAGGGATATCCTATTAATTCTGAGGCCTCCTGATAGCAATACAGCTGTAATTGAAAAGATCCTGGAATGCATAAAATAAGGTTTCCCGATGGATAGGAAGAATGACAACAAGGACTATGGGGTAGTCCCATATCTCCTATTCTCACAAAATGTGCCATGGGAGCTTTTCTTTACACAAGAACAAAGAAGCAGAATAATTGAATTGGGTCCTGTTCTGTAGCAGAGGATTTCTTCTCTCATGTTAGTTCTTAACCATAGTTATCTGCTTGTTAGCCAGTTGGGGATTTTACTACAGTGGTAGTTATCGAAACGTTTCTTACCTCAAGGTACTTCGAGATACCACCGAGGTAATTTGCATTGACTCTAATGTGATCCTGCCTCATTCTGCCTCAGTATACCTAGATATATCTCAGTGCTGTGAAATGTTTCTATGACTACCACTGTACTTTTTAAAATACATTAATGAAGTGCATGCTATCTATGTTTATGTTTCAGGCCCCATATCCTCTTTGTTTTAAAAAAACCTCCACTAAACAGGAGAGATATATATTTTATACCGACTACCATTCCACGTGAGGTTGAGGAATCAAACACATTTCCTTTAAAGATGAACCTTAATCATGAATTTAAAAGTCCTTGATTTATCACATGCAAGAGACTTTTTGATATGATAAGCTTTTTTGATATGTAAGATTTTTAATATAAAGAATTTATAACTAATACTTGCTCTTTTGAGTTTAATTTTAATTATGTTTCTCAGTAAGTTGAATCAATTTGTGATCACACTTTTATACAAAGTTTTACACAGTGTAATGCTACATACTTTGTACAGATATGGTCTGTTTGCACAGAGTGGCACTGTTACATGCTTTTTAACAGTAGCAAAATTCATTAATTTTATTTACTGTGTGATTATAACTTTAAAAAATGCAATATTTAGGTGGTCCATCTGGAGATATCACTCACTGTGACAGGAGCTAAGGGCACAAAACCTTAGGGCTCTGTGGTGGCATCATGTTTGCTCTAGCTGTCTGAGCTCATTTAATAGATTAAGATGCTGCATAACACAAAAGGTATCTGACTTTTTTTATCTGAAATTATTAGAGGTTGAGTACTAGGCCTTAGAGATGTGCGAAATTGCAAAATTTCATTACGTGAAATATTTTGCGTAATTCATTTGTTTCGCGAAATTTTTTGCAGAACCAAAATGAGGTATCTTGCCTGTGGAGTGTAGAATTTCACCCACAAAATAGTGAAATTCTACACTTGTGGGCAAAATTTCACCATTTTTGGGTGAAATTTCACATTTCGTGGGCAACATTTTGCAACTTGCACCCCACAAACTATTTCACGGAACATCAGAATTACGTGAAATAGTTTTCGTGGTGAAATTGCTGGCTTCACGGGACTTTTGCTCATGAAACAGAATTTTGCAACATCTCTATTAGGCCTTGTGGTCTTGTCATTGTGATTTTGACTGGTGGCACCATGTCTGCAGGGAATGCATTCTTTGATCTTAAAGCAAAATAATACTTTGTATAATTTCTCAATCGAAGGATAGTACTGTCATTTCAAAAATAATGCAGTCTCCTGGTGCTGGACTGACATGTAAGCACTGCATATGAGCCCAACTCTCTAGTATGCAGCTTCAACCCATGACCTTCTTAACCAGACAGGAGAGTGATACCAACTGAAGTATACTGGCTTTATAGGTAGTAAAGTCTTAGGTACTGGATTATTAAGCCGGCCTGCAAAGATCAGTTCTAGGAATTCCCTTAAAATGATGGTCCCCTCAGCCTTTTATTTGGTTTATCTGTGTACTTTGTAGGCATGAACAATGATTGCCTCTACTGTACCCTTCTAATTTCATCAGGATTGAAATGGAAATGAAGTTACTTAAGTCAGTTGTAAAAACCTGCTTGACTCCATTGCAGAGGTCATGACCCAACTCATATGAGGCATCCTGAAATTATGTGTTTTATTGCTAAAGTCTGCAGTAGCTATACTGTAGCAGTATATCCATCCCTATGTTCTTGTCTGATGCTGGCTATAAAATGTTTCAAGGTATAGTAAGTGCCCTGCTCTTTTTTATAGTTTTAAGTGGATCTGAGTTTGAAAAAATGCTTTTTGAGCATACAGGGATTTCACAAGTAACGTAACAGAATTGTCTGAGACTATAACTTCTGCTGACTTGTGCAGGTATGCATCTTCAGTTCCAATGTTGCCTTGCATGAGTGGGGTCAAGACCTTTCCAATGGAGTAAAACAGGTTTTCAGACCAGAGCAGAACAGAGTGAAACAACCTCATTTATATTTAAATTAGGATGAAATTATGTGGATGCAAGAGAGGGAATGATTATTCATGCCTACAAATTACACATGTGTACAGAAAATAGGTTGAGGGCACTTTCCCTTTATCATGCTAGCCTTTTGTACTAACATTTGGGAACACTGTTTTAAACTTATTTAATTATGAATAGAATTGCAAAGTTTAACATGATAAAGATGCAGCAAGGGAGATTATGAATGTGATATTTTTTTTCTGCTGGTCACTCAGCCTCAGCTGGTCATATCCCTTGTTTTTTTCCTTTCTGTTCGTGGCCCCTACACTCCAATTGTATTGAGTGTCAGTTTTTCTCATTCCGGCTAAAACCTGTACTGGCAAAAAGAAGATATGAGACTCCTTGCTGTTGCACAGTGAGTTAAACACCTTAGTTACAGATGTAGTGAATTATCAGTTCTGTAAACTAATGTAGCCTGCTCTCTGAAGAGGCCAGACTGCACTGGCTGGAAAGGACTCTCTCTCTCAAGCAAAAGATTCTGTATTCTAATCCTTTTGTCTCCCCACATCCATAAGGTCAGTCCCCTTATTGTTAGAGAGCATGTTTTACAACCTCCACTTTGAAGTGTTTGTTCTTGTGATCTGCAGAGTACAGGACACCATGCCTGTCCTTGGACCAGTGGTTTGGGTACATCAAACAAAGTCACATTTCCTTGTTACAAATATTACATGGTTCTGTTTAACCAGAACCATGTAACATTTGTAGCAAATAAATGTGTTTTCTGTTTGACACAAACATCATGCTTTTATAGTCCTAGCAATGAAAAGTAATGCTTAGACTGCCAGGGTACATACAGCATTTTCTTTTTTCCACTACAAAATAGTATTTGATCCTCTAGGACAAAATATATACCTCTGTTATTTTCCTTCACACCTCTGTTTTTATAATAATGTCTATGCCTCACAACACAAACATTTTTTTTCTACTTCAGTTCTGTGTTGTGCTGCGCTGCCAGTGAGAAAGCACATATATGTTAACTTTCAGTCTACCTGGCATGTAGCACTGATCTGAAACAAGCTATGGAATGTTTTTCACTACTTGCATGCACTGGCTCAGCAGAGCCCCTCTACCTTTTCTAGATTATCTAGTTGCACAATGCCTTTCTGTGCATAGTCTGGACAAGCAAATACTGATAAAGGACAGCACAGCTTTTAGCTGGCTGAATGTCACTTCACATTGGTGTTATCACCTCACTTTGTCAGGCACAGTTCTGTTTTCACATTCATACATAACCATGTGGATCCATTCTGTTTAGGGATCTGAGCCACTGTGTATTCCCATGGGCTACTATACAATTCCCAGTGCCTATGTTTCTTTTGGCACTTGATGCATGGATTATCTGACACTGGTAGCTGAGAGAGAGAAGGCCTCTGACAGATAGGTTTTTCTACCACAGTGCTTGCATCACACTCAGCCAAATAAGTATTCTCAGGTGTGGAAGTACTCTTGTCTTGAAAAAGCTGTAGCACTCCCTAATTTCTGCTACTTGCTCTGCACTTACCTGTGGGGAAAAGCTATCTGACTCTAGAGCAAGGTGTACCTCCCTGACAGCGACACCATTACAGTGAACAATGTTGATCCCAACAACATTGACAGTTCACTGTAATAGTGCACCAGAGACCCGTGCACACTGTCTCACAGTCCTGCACCCCCTCCCCAAATCAACTCTGACTCGGAGTTGACCATATTTAGTACGGGCAGTGCAGGGGCAGAGCCCTCCACATGGGATGTTTCGGGGCGGGGGCAAAGCCTCCCAATAGAAACCAGGACTGGGTTCCCATACGGATTTATGTTGACCGCAACTTGCAGCCAACATAAATTCCATCGCTGTGATGCCAGTTGACAAAATTGTTGTGAACCAGCATTGTAGAGCCCTACAGCAAAGCAGGTCCTGCATTTCTACTGGAAAATCAGATAACGTGTCCACTTCACTACCATTATCTGAACACATGACCACTAAAGTCAAATACTCCCAGATATAGTTTATGTTTTTAAGGTTTGTGTGATATTACCAGTGTTTCCAAGAATCCCTATCTATATCCAAAACATAGATCAATATTATTGACTCTATTAAACAACAAAGGCCCCACCAATGTGGTCTGCAACTTCTTATACAATACAGGAATGAAAGATATAACTTCTGGTTTGTCTGATAATTACAAACATGCTCCCTGTGATCATACTAGGCCTTCTGTGACTGCAAAAGGGGCTCCTGAGCAAAGTTCACGTACTTGTTTAATGTCTCCCTAAAGCTTAGCATATATTCCATAACAGTTTCCTTAATTATAGGGGACATCCCAGTCAACTACTCCTTAATTAAATCAAAGGGGCCCCTCTTCCTGCAACCATTTTGCCATTCAAGTGTTGCGTACCCAGTGGATTCCTGTGACATTTCCCTGTATGCAAACAGCAGCTGCATCCACTAACCTATCCAGAGATTCCTTGAAAGCTCAATGATCTAGCTAGAGAAAATCCTGCCTATCTGAAGTACTACTGTAGGATCACCAAAGAAATTTCCTTTAGAAATATCATAAAATACCTAAAAATATCCCAAACATATGATGGCTATTACTATACTTATCCTAGTCCCCTGGGCATTTAGCAGAGGTATTTTCATACACATGGGTGTGGTGTGCATATATGGAACCCAAACAAACAGAAAAAAGTGAAATAAGTGCTTTATTTGGGATTTTAACCCAGGCTGCCTGAAATTCCATTTTGGTTGCACTACCAGCTGCACCATCAAGGCAACTGGAAACCTGGAACTCCCAGAAGCACCTTACTCTCTCTCTAATGCACAACCTAGTGCTACACAGATAATTACATTTTCATACATAAGGTTGTGGTGTGCACATATATGGATCCTAAACAAACAGAACAGAGAAAGAAATAAGTGCCTTACTAGAGAATTGAACCCCGGCCACATGGAATTCCATTCTAGTTGTGCTTCCAGCTGCACCACCAAAGTAGCTGGAAACCTAGGACTTTCAGAAGAACCTTGCTCTTTCTTGAACACTTAACCTGTTGCTACACCGATAACTACATTTTCATAGGCAAGGCAATTTTTATTTAAAAGGATGCCCAATCCCAGAAGCTCTGGGCACCGTTCAGAGTAAATAGACAAAAGGGTGTGGTGTGCATAGATATGGAACCCAAAACAAACAGAAGAAAGAAAGAAATAAGTGCCATGGTGTTGCAGCTGGTAGCACAGCTGGAATGGATTTCTGGGCAGCCTGGGTTCAAATCTCACCTAAGGCACTTATTTATTTCTCTCTTCTCTTTGTTTGATTCCATATATGTGTACACTACACCCTTGTGAATAAAAATTTAATTATATGTGAGAACAGGTTGTGCGTTAGAGAAAGAGCAAGGTGCTGCTGGGAGTTCTAGGTTTCCTGCTGCCTTAGTGGTGCAGCTTGTAACACAACTGAAATGGAATTGTGGGTTGCCTGGGTTCAAATCCCAGCTAAGGCATTTATTTCTTTCTCTTCTGCTCTTTAGATTATGCCTGTATCATGCTGTTCAATGCATCAGTTATTCCTTTTTTACCCTCATTAAGACCATCTGAGTGCTAGACATTAAAAGATACAATCTACAGTAATGGGTCTATTGTTGCATGAGTTTGCAGGTTCTGTTCCCTCCTCTTTTTTTTTTGTATAATATTTTTATTAGTTTTCACACATAGTGACATACAGACATATTGACCTTGAAACATGAAAGTCACATTACACATTAAAAACAACATCAACAACAGGTGCAATCATTTGTGCATTCCAGTAGCATTTTCTTTCCCATCCAGTTAATATATCATAAATATCGAGGTATATAAGCTTATAGTTCTAGTACTATTCTTTAAACTCAGTCTTTTAATTTACTAGCAAATATTAAGGTCCTATTACCACTCTCAACAACTTAATCCTGCCCTTATTATCATTTCCTCTTCTGGGTTCAGTGAGGACATATAAGGTAACCAGGTTCTTATAAAAATTTCTTCCTGATCCCACAATACATAGGTCAACCTCTCCAACGCCAATGTTTGCAATATCATCTGCTTCTACTGTTTAAGATTCAGCCTTACATGAGACACCCATGTATTCTGTATACAATAACGAGCCAAAATAAACAAGACTCTCACCCATCTAGGAAGCGGATTCCACTTCTCTCTCTCTCCCACTTCCATTCCAGAGAGACACAGTAGTGGATCCCCCTCCATCTCCCTTCCAGCTATTGCAACCACTTCCTTTACTATCTCCCCCCAAAAGATTTGTAGGATGGGGCAGGTCCAAACACAATGTGTGTATGTGCCTCTTTCCACTCCACATCTCCCACATATCAGTGATATTGAAGGATGAGCTTTGTGGACTATTACTGGCTGGTAATACAATCGATGAAGAAACTTGTAATATGCTTCCTTATATCTATTACATGCCATAATCTCTGAGTGCATTGGAAGTACTGTATTCCAGTTCTCCTCCATGATGGATCTCTCCAGGTCCCTTTCCCACAACATTCTTGTTCTCCCTGTTCTATCTGGGGGTCTCTGATTTCCTCTCTTAACCACCTTCCAAATGAAACCTTTGGGGCCCCCCTTGGCCTGATATATTAGGCTTTCTACCTCATCTGGTTTAAGTCCCCTTTCTTCTCCTCATTCCAACTTGTGCATAAATGTTCTTACCTGCAGGTATCGAAACAGGTGCTGCCTCTCCAGCCCCAACTCCTTCTGCATGGTCTCAAAGGTACAGAGGTTTCCTTGCACCAGAAGATTCCCTAGACTCCAGATTCCCTTCTGTTCCCACTCATGAAAGCCTTTGTCCTGTAACCCCAGCAAGAAAAAGGGATTGTTTGCCACAGGTAATAATATGGTTTCCCCTTGTTGTGTCCATCCCCGTTTTCTGATCTGTCCCCAGGCTATTAACACCTGTTCCACCAATGGGTTATTATTGCCTCTACTTCGGTATGCTCTTACACACCTCGAGTGCAGGTATGCTGTGAGTCATCCCAATGCTCCCAACTGTTCCAGTTCTACCCAGCTAGCTTCCCTGGACTGATGCACCCAATCTGCTATATATCTTAGCTGTGCTGCCAGTCCATAGTTATGTATGTCCGGTAGGGCTAGACCTCCCCTTCCCTTTCCCTTTTCCATTTTTAATTTTTATAGACTAACCCTTGGGCATTTACTCCTCCATATAAAACTTGAAATAGCTTTTTCGATCTTCTCTATGCCCCCTTTCGTAAGCCCTACATTCAACATTTGTAATGCATACAATATTGTGGGGAGCACATTCATTTTTACAGTATTTAGTCTGCCCATCCATGAAATTGGTAATTGTTCCCATCTCCTAAGATCTGCCCCTATCACTTTCAGCAGTTCAGTGTAATTTAAGCTATAGAGGGAGCCCAATGACCTGCCCACCTGTATACCAAGATAGGTAAAACACTTCCCTACTTGCTTCAGTCCCCATTGTTCTGTTTCTTTATCAATCTCAGGAAGGCACATCATTTCCGATTTCCCCAGATTGATGCTATACCCCGAGTAGGCCCCGAACTCCTTTACCAAAGCCAATAGGGGAGGCATCGATTGGTTTGGATTTTTCACAAACACTAACATGTCATCTGCATATAGAGCAAGCTTATGGTGTGATCCCCTTGCACCTTCAATTCCCAAAATTGCTGCGCAGCTCCTTATGGCTATTGCCAATGGTTCGATTACCATTGCGAACAAAAGGAGGAACAGAGGACAGCCCTGTCTCATACCTCTCTCCAATTTGAATCCCTCTGATAGTTCTCCATTTACCAATACCTGTGCTCTAGGTGCCATGCACATGGCCCTTACCCACTGCACGAATGGTTCACCCAGACCAAACCGGGACATCACCTCAAATAACTATTCCCATTCCACTCTATCAAATGCTTTTTTGGCATCCATGGAAATAATTCCCACTGCTTCTTTTCCCTGATTTGCTCTCCATATAATATTGAGGAGACGATGCATATTATGATATGATTGTTACCCTTTAATGAATCCGGTTTGGTCTGGGTGAACCAACCCCGGAAGTATTTGCTCCAACCTCAGTGCCAGCACCTTTGCCAAAATTTTCAGATTGCTGTCAAGCAAAGAAATTGGTCTATACAAGGCACATTCCTCCACATCTTTTCCCACCTTAGGTATTAGACAAATAGTGGCATCATAACAAGTTTTAGGCAGATCAATCTCCCCTGCCTCCTGATTTTGGTGGAATACTTCTCCTAGTAGTTCTCCCACCTGGCCTTCCATCAGTTTATAATATTCTACGGGGAATCCATCTGGGCCACTAGTTTTACCACTCTGCAGCTTCTGTATTGCATACATTATTTCAGTTTTTGTAACTGGTTGACTAAGCATCTCCCTCTGAACTTGTGTGGCTTCCTGCAACTTTACTTTATCCAGAAACCTCTGCATTTCTTCATAATTACCCACATGCTCTGCTTGGTATAGGTGCTGGTAGAAGGACCTAAAATTTTCTTTTATACCTTTCATGTCTTTATGCAGATTCCCCTTTTTGTCTCTTACTCCTATAATATGTGTGTGGTGGTTCTGCCCCCTTTCAACAGTTTAGTTAGTAAAGGACTAGGTTTATTCCATTTGAATACATAGCGTTTCCAATAATGCCCTGTTTTTTCTGCTTCTGCTTTAAGATGGGCATTCAGGGTTTCCCTTGCTGTTTCCAACAACTTAATTGCTTCCCCCTTTTCACCACCTGCCACTCTCCTTTCCAATTCCTTCAACTTCCCCTCCAGCTCTATCCATACCTCCTTTTTCTGTTTTTTCAATCTAGCCATATATTCTATGATTGTCCCTCTCATATATGCCTTACCCGCCTCCAACAGCGTTGTCTTAGATACCTCCCCCATGTCATTATTCTCCATGTATCCCCACCACTGGGTTATTAGATGTTCTTTAAATTCTTTATTTTTTGCCATATACGTTGGGAATTTCCACTGGGTAGGGCCTCTCTGTTTCCCCCACTCTTATTTTCAAGATACCCATTGCATGGTCAGATACATGTATGGGGCTATGTATTACATCTTGTACTCTAACATACCATCCCCTGGGTAGGTAGATGTAGTCAATCCTGGACCACGTTTTATGTGGGTTAGAGAAAGAGGTATATTCCTTTGCCCCTGGGTTGGCTGTGCACCAACTGTCTATGAGGTCCATGTCCACCATACCCATCTCCCACTGTCTCATTATTTCTTGTCTCCTTCCCTTCTCTTCCCTTCTGAGTGATCCATTACTGGGTCCATCGTCCAATTAAAATCACCACCCAGGATAAGCCTTAGGAATTGTTCCCTTGTTAGCAGATCCGGCAAGGGCATGTAAAATTGTGACTCGTATACTGCCTGGGCATAAATACACCCAAACTTTTTTTTTTTCCCCCTTTAAGTTCTCCTGAGATAAATATATATCTCCCCTCTTTAGGATATTTAACTACTTTGGAGATTACCAGAGGGAGAGCCTTGCACACCAATATGACCACTCCCCTCTTATGTGCCGAAAAAGACGCTGCGTAGCACTTCCCCACCCAATTCCATGCCATTTTGGCATGTTCAGTGTCTGTTAGATGGGTCTCCTGTATCAGAGCCACTTGTGTCCTGCCCTTTTCAGAGCTGTCAATAACGCTATCCTTTTGTCTGGGTTTGTGATGCCTCGCACATTCCACGAGACTGCATTCATATTTTGTATATTATCCATTTATATATACATATGTTTCTTTCCACTCCTCATCCTTAATAGGATCGAGTCTATTTGACCCAATTATTTGCTTTAAGATTTTACATCTCCTTATTCTTTCATACCTATATCCTGTCATTGCACACATTAAGATGATTGCACCAACATACAAAACATCAGTAACAACATTAACAGCAACATGTGTAATCTTTATTCTACCTATCCCCTCCTGTCCTTTCTCTTCCCTACTATCATTAATGATAATCCCTTCCCCCTCCCCAATTCTTCTCATCCCTTTATTTCCCCCTCTATCCTTCCCCCTCTTATCCCTTATCTTCTCTTCCCCTTTATCCTCCCTCTTTATCAGCCCTCTCTATACCCACTCTCGCTCCCACCATCCCCCTTTCTCTCTGTCCACCCCTTCCACCTTACTCTACCTTCTCTCCTTGCAATTATTTGTTTTCAGCTTATCTCCCCCTTTTATTTTTCCTAGTCTCCCTCTCCGTTTGATACTAATCGCCCCTACAGCTTGAGTGTCCTCTAAAAAAAAAACCTTCTGATGTCTACGTCCCCACCCCTTCACTGCTGAACTAGATTTCTTACTACCTAATGTTTCATACCATCTCTCCTCATCTCCCCCCCCCCCCGTTCCATCCAGGCGACCCTCCACCCTTCACTCACTAAAGTATCCTGTCTACCACATTTCCCATCTATCCATACGCATCCAGTCCCTCTCAGTTAGGTATCCATTACCATCATTATGCCTTATTCTGCACGTTATTATTTGTCACTATGCCCTGTATCAGCATCTATAACCTTCCAGGTCTCAGCTCTCAAACCCCCGTACCTTGCTTTCTTTTACCTATCCCCCTTAACCTGGGAGATGCACAAGTCAATCAACTCCCACCACTCATCACAGCACTGCCTCCCAATAGTATCTCCCCACAAGAATCCGAAAGGCATGGAATATAGGCTGGGCCATCAACATCACGTGCCAGGCCCTCATCCATGCCATCAGGCAAATACCATTGACAATCTCGTATGTCCCATTTGCTGCTCAGGACCAATTTCTCCAACTGCCCTCAGTGTTGCATTAACCCCTTCAGTTCAGGCCCTCTTATGTCCACAAGTGCTTGATGTTAGTCCACCAGGAGCAGGCCTCACTGTCAGGTGCAAAGTTAATCTATTCTTCAACTGCGCTCATATTTCAGGACTTCTCTCTTTTAATCTATAAAACCCCATCAGACTTTCACTCTCCAGGGCTAACAAGTAAGATCCAGTCCCTTCTTAAAGTTCCGTTCTCCAGAGCAGGGGGAAGGGGCCACCAGCATACAAGATGGAAGGCGGCGAAAATAGTAACAAAAAACCAGCAAAAAGAGATAGACACAAGCACTTCGCCCTGTACCTTCTCTTATTTAACTCAGCCCAGCTTCTGCTTCGTGATACAGACAAATTGCTCCGCTCCCTCCGCCTCCCAAAATGAGAAGGTTGCTCCTTCATGCTTGATTTTTAATATCGCTGGATAAGCCAAAAAGTTAGCATTTACCCATAAGAATCTGAGAGGCATGGAATGCAAACTGCGCCATCAATATCATGTGCTAGGCCCTCATCCACGCCATCAGTCCAGTACCATTGACAGTCTCGTACATCTCATTTGCTGCTCACGCCTAATTTCTCCAACTGCTCACAGTATAGCATTAAGCCCTTCAGTCCAGGCCCTCTTATGTCCACTGGGTCTTGATGTTAGTCCACCAGGAGCAGGCCTCACTGTCAGGTGCAAAGTTCATCTATCTCTCAGCTATGTGCATATTTCAGGACTTCCCTCCTTTAATCCAAAAAGCCCATCCCAATTTCACCCTCCAGGGCCATCACCTAGAGTCCATTCCCTTCTCAGGGTTCCGTTCTCCAGAGCAAGGGGAGGGGGTCGCCAACATACAAGATGGAGGGCAGCGAAAATCATAGAAAACCCAAAAAGAAAAGTAAACATAAGCACTTCACCCCTGTACCTTCTCTTACTTAATTCAGCCCAGCTTCTGCTTCAGGGTACGGACAAATTGCTCCGCTTTTTCTGCTTCCCAAAATGAGAAGGTCACTCCTTCATGCTTGATCTTTAATGTCACCAGATAAACCAGAAATTTCTCCACCTTGAGCTCTCTAAGCTGTTGCATTGTGCTATTAAACATTTTTCTGCGCTTAAGCAGGGGTTCCGAATAATCTTGAAAAAAGAACAACCTATGATCCTCATAAAGCAGATTTCCCTTTTTTCTGTAGGCCCTCAAAACCTCCTCCCGGTCCTGAAAATTATGAAATCTCATAATTATTTGTCTTAGTGGTTGATCTGCAGGCAGTCGGGCCATTACTGCCCGATAAGCATGTTCCAATTTGATGCGCCCTTTTGCAAGTTGGACTCCTAACAATTCCGGCAGCACCCGGGCACAAAAGTCTAAAACACTTGTTCCTTCCCTACTCTGTGGTAATCCTCGCAGGTGAAGACTGAGGTGTCTATGGTAATTTTCTTGATAGTCAAAAGCCTCTTTAAAATCAGCCAGCTCCTTCTGTAGTGCAAAGATTTGCCCGGGGACCGCTGCCAGCTCGTCTTCCAGCCATGAGATTCTGTCTTCTGCCTCTGTAAGTCTAGTATCCTGCGCTGCCTGTTGTTCCTGGACTTCTTGCAGTTTTAGGTCTAGCTTTCCCTCCAGCTTTATAAGCCGTGGCTCCAGCACCGCTATAACCTGTCCAGTTAGTTCCCAACCCAGCGTGGTGACCTCTGTGGCCGACATTGAAACTAGGCCTGAGTTTTCACCTCCTGTGCCAGCTGTAGCTTTCTTGGCACATTTGTTGGTGAGTTGCTGGCTTTTTGCCAGATTGTGCATCAGTTATTCGTCCATCCTTCCTTCCGCCATCGAGAGGTATATATTTTACACGCTTATCAAGGTATTTATATTCTGTTTTATTACTTTGTTTTGGCTAGCAAGGGAAAGCACTATAGAGACACGTCTGTCCGGTTCAGCTGCTCATTAACGCCTCCCTCCTCTTTTTAAAGGTGCAGTGTGTTCCAGACACAATAAATGAAGACAACCTGGGTCTAAGTGATGAAACTCTTGAACATGCACACACAGGGCATAGCTAGTATATTATTCAGCAAAAGTATTGTGCTCCTTAATGCACAGTTTCAGGGGTCTAATGGTATAACCAATGTCAATTTAGCAAAAAGGGCATCAAATGACATGAATCACAAATGAGATAACTCATGAAATAAACTGATGTAGTCCTCATTTCTGATTCCTTATGTTCTTGTTACCTTCATGTAAGATCAGTTACTTTTCCTCTTTATCAGAACTGCTTTCAAAACCAGATGAGGGCAATTTATCCATCTGCAGGCCCCAAGGAGCAAAACCTTGCTCAGTATATTGTTCAAGTGTAATCTTATTGTTCCATAAATTAAGTTCTTTAATTTTGAATTTTTCTAGAAGGATATTTAAAACACTTACTAGTTTTCACAAACTTACATATAAAATAAAATCCCGACAAACAAAAAACCTCAACAGTTTTGGTGGTAACAGTGTCAGGGAAGTCACTTTATCTTTATGAAAATTACTATGGCAAGAGAATCATCAATGGCCCAACTAAACAAAATGTGTGGTGGGATCTGGCAAAAATTTGGGACATCAAAATATTTTGGAAGTTGCCAATGTGTCTCAGTGTTGTTCTTAATCTTTGGCACCAGGTTATTTATTATACAGTGATACCAGACTTATTTTCTGGAGTTCTCAGTTTATATAGTAGTTTTTGATACCAAGAGTAAATCCCTAGTTTTGGAAGTTGCATGCTGAAGTGTACACTCCAATGTTGATTTACTGTATCCTCAAATAACAAAATGATTGTAAAGTTCTGCAGTCTGCTTGTAATATTTCTTTTTTGTAGAGCTATTCCTCCTGAGGAGGAACTGCCCTTATAGACTACTTGATATGAGGTACATGGATGATTACTATTAGCATGCAATATAGAGTCACCAGAAGTAGGTTTATGAAAGACCATACTCTCTGTTTTCTCATCTATACTTCACAAATGCACATGAAAAAATTCAATAAATATTCAAAAAAGGTGAAGCACAAATCAAAACTGTTGGACTTAACCCAATAAACAAAATTAATGAATTCTTAATTGTACCTTCCCAAAAATAATTGTATGATTGATATACCGTACCTTTACTCATACACAGTAGTACCCCAAAACAGATTTACCAATATGTGGAGAGTATAATTATGTTCCCACTAGCCTTAACACAAATTTGCATAGGCTTGGGACATACTGGCCCACATCTCTGTTTCCCATTGTTGCAGGTAAAACTTGCCAGTAAATAATAAAAAAAACAGTGAGAAAGTATTTAATTTGACTAATGTATAATACAGTCTTATGGTGGTGCACTGGTAAAGGTATATCAATGCAGAAAAATGGATAATACAGCAATTCCATTTTTTTGTGGTATACATACAGTATATACAGGGAAGAAATACGAATGCTGTCACATTTTTCTAATCGTTGTACCCACTAACTTTGAAAGTCTGAATATTAGATCCATCAAGTACTGGGTATAGTGTAGGTGTTCAAATTAGAAACATAGAAACATAGACTTTGACAGCAGATAAGGACTGCTAGGCCCATCTAGTCTGCCCATTTCCCTACCTACAGGATAGGCCGCAGATCCTAGTTAACCAACAGCCTATTTCTTCCTACCCCCCACAAGAATTGCCTTATGTCTGTCCCATGCATTCTTGAATTCTCCCACAGTTTTAGACCCACAACCTCATCAGGAAGGCTGTTCCATGCATCCACTACCCTCTCTGTGAAATAATACTTCTCACATTGCCCCTGAACCGCCCTCCTTCTATCTTTAAATTGTGTCCCCTTGTTCTTGCAAGTCTCTTTTTCTGAAAGATGATACCCTCTTGGACTTTGTTGATTCCACTGAGGTACTTAAAAGTTTCTATCAAGTCCCCCCTCTCCCTTCTTTCCTCAAGGGTATACATATTAAGCTCCTTTAGTCTCCTCATACGGCTTCTCTTGCAGACCCTGCACCATTTTAGTTGCCCTCCTCTGGACTGCCTCTATCCTGTCTATGTCCTTGCAGAGATGGGGTCTCCAGAACTGGACACAGTACTCCAGATGGGGTCTCACCAACTGTCTGTACAGAGGGATAACAACTTCCTGCTTTCTGCTGATGATGCCTCTCCCATACATCCCAGTATACCCCCAGCCTCCCTACTGCCTTCTCACATTGCTTGCTAATCTTAGGTCATCTGATATGATTACCCCAGGTCCCTTTCCTTTTGTTGTTGTTGCTACCTCCCCACCCATTGTATATTCTTCCCTGGGTTCTTGTTTCCCAGGTACATTATTTTGCACTTTGCATTGAATCCTAGCTGCCATACTTCTGACCATTCCTCCAACCTTGCCAAGTCCCTTTTCATCCTTTCCACGCCTCCTTGTGTATCAACCCTGTTGCAGATCTTTGTGTCATCTGCAAAAAGGCATACTTTTCCTTCCAGTCCCTCTGCAATGTCACTGATGAAGACATTGTAAAGGACTGGACCCAATACTGAACCCTGCGGTACCCCACTAGTAACCCCCCTTTCTTCAGAGTGGACTCCATTTACAATTACCTTTTGTGTCCTGTTGTCAAGCCAATGTTTTACCCAGGCTACCACCCTGGGTCCCACTCCCAGGCTGGTTAATTTGACTATTAATCTTTTGTGTGGGACTGTGTCAAATGCCTTGTTAAAGTCTAGGTAGGCCATGTCCACAGCCCTCCCTGGTCTACTACTTTGGTCACCCAGTCAAAGAAATCTATTAGATTCGTCTGACATGACCTTCCCACTGTGAACCCATGCTGCCTTGGGTCCTGTGCTCCACTGGCCCCAGGTACTGACTATTCTTTCTTTCAGAAGTGACTCCATCACTTTCCCTACTACAGAGGTCAGACTGACAGGTCTGTAGTTTCCTGCCTCTGTCTTGGACCCACTTTTGTGAAGGGGAATCACACCCGCCTTCCTCCAGTCCTCGGGCACCACACCATCCTCCCATGATTTATTAAAAAGAGTAGCCAGTGGTTTCACTAGTTCCTCCCTTAATTCTTTTAGAATTCTGGGGTGAATTCCACCAGGACCCATTGCTTTGTTCACCTTCAGTTTTAGGAGTTCTTGCAGAACCCTTTCTTCTGTGAAAGGAATGGGTTCAACCCCCCTATCAAGAGTGCTTCTGTTAATTGGATTAGGCACTTCCCCCTCCTCTTTTGAGAATACTGAGCAGAAATATTCATTCAGTATTCCTGCTTTTTCACTGTCCCCCTCTGCCCACCCACCGTTCATTCTATTTAGCCTCACTATCCCTCCCTTTGTCTTTCTATGCTCGCTGATGTACCTATAAAAGGTTTTATCCCCCTTCTTAACTGAGTTGGCTATCTTTTCCTCAGTTTGGGCCTTTGCTATTCTGACTTCCCTCCCTGCTTCCTTCTGCCTTAACTGGTACAGCTCTCTGTCCTGCTCCTTCTGTGTTTCCTTATACTTCCGGAATGCTATCTTTTTCTTCCTGACTTTCATAGCCACCTCTTTTGAGAACCATAGTGCCTTTTCTTTTGTTTTGATTTGTTTATTTGCTTCACACAAGGCTTGTTTCCTCTGTGATGGCAGTTTTGATAATTCCCCATTGTTGCTCCACCCTCCTTCTAGCCTGTTTGCTAGTGCTTTTCTGAGGCACTCTCCCATCTTGCCAAAGTCAGTCCTCCTAAAGTCTAGTACCCTCACTTTTGTATGGCTTGACTCTGTAGCTGAGTTTAACGTGAACCACACTGTTTGATGGTCACTTGTCCCCAGATGGCAACCCACTTCTAGATCTGAGATCCTCTCACTGCCCTCATTTGAGAGTATGAGGTCTAAGATTGCTCCCTCATGAGTGGGTTGTGAAACTAGCTGTCTAATGCCTGCCACCTGTAGGGCATCAAGAATGGCCCTGCTCTTGGATGTGGCTGCAGCAAATGTGCTCCAGTTAACATCTGGCATATTCAGGTCTCCCATCAACAGTATCTCCCCTTTCTCTGCCATTCTAAGAATGCCTTCTATCATATCCTTGTCCATTCCTTCCCCTGACATGGGGTCTGTACACAACCCCTGTGTGGATTGTGGTGCCTTTCCAGTCTCCAAGGTGACCCACAGTGCTTCCTCTCTCCTGTTTACTCTTTTGTTCAGTTGCTTTTATCCCTTCCTTTACATAGAGCTACTCCTCCCCTCTTCTCCCCTGCCTGTCTCTCCTGTAGGTTATGTACCCTGGATGTTAACATCCCAGTCATGGTTCTCTGTGTACCATGTTTCTGTGACTGCTACGATATCCAGGCATCCTCTTCCATTAAGGCCATCAGCTCAGGGGCTTGTTGCCTAGACTACAGGCATTGGTACTCATTACCCTCCATTTCCTGATGGCCTTACTCCCTTTGCCCCATCCCTGTCCTTCTTACCTTTGTCACTTTCTCCATTTACCCCTGCCCTTCTCCCTATCAACACCTCTATGTTGGTGTTTGCCGCACTTACTACCATGATTATTTGGGGGGGCTAGGATTTTCCTGCTCTTTTCCAGTGCCTCCCCCTTGGCTAGTTTAAAAGCTTGCCAATGAAGCATTTAAACCTATCACCTAGGATCCTGGTTCCCCTCCCGGACAGATGCAGCCCATCATGCCAGTATAGGCTTGGATCACTCCAGGTGGACCCCAGTCCCCAATGAAGCCAAATCCTGAGCTCCACACCAGTTTTTCAACCACTGATTGAATCCCATGGTGCGAACACCCTAGCCTCTCCTATGCCATAGATGGGTAGCACCTCCGAGAAGGTTACCGTGGCGTGCTACTTGACTAAGGCCCCTCCCCAATTCCACAAACTCTTCCTGCACTTCTCTAATCCCTTTCTTAGCCAGGTCATCTGTCCCTAGGTGGACAGTGTTATCCAGCTTCCTCCCCTGTGCAGCTGCTCCGGCAATCCTGAGGATTCGCTTCCTGTCCCTTCAAGCCATGGCGCCAGGCAGGCACCTTACCTCCCTCCCTCTCCCCTTCCTCCCCCAGTTCTACCTTCCTAACAATGGAGTCCCCCACCAGGAGTTGTTTCCTTCCCCTGCAGGGTCCCCTCCCACCCTTCTGTGGGTCTCCTTTGTGGAGGTTCCCAGCATCCTCCTTGGTCTCCACTGTGGGTGCCTCCATGGAGGAACCACACTTTGCCAGAATGGCATAGGAATTGTGGAGAGATACAACGGGAGGGATGCTCCTCTGTTCCACCACCCTCACCCTCCCTGAGCCCACTGTGGTCCAACCGCTCCTCTTTCTTGGCTACCTCTGAGGCACCGGCAGTGGCATTGGTGGTCCCTGGATGGAAGAGGAGGTCCCACAAATCCTGGCCAACTCCAGCCTGGAGATGAGCAACCTCCTCCCTCAGCCCAGAGAGGTGCCTGCAGATGGGACAACACCGCATCCTCCAGAACATCTCCCGGAAGACTGCTGCTCCACAGCCACTGCACTGCACCACTCCAATCATGTCTACTTCTGGCCCCTTAACTATTTGCAATCCTTACTCTTTCCTCTGTTTTTTTCTCTCTCTCCTTACTTTCTGCCTGTGTGCCCTTTAAGCTCCTGATTGTCCTGTTCTGAGACAAGAATATCCTATATTTACAGTAGACCACTTACTTGCTCGAGGCAGACCTCCAGCAGCTAGAGCGGGCCGGAGAGCTACTCTTGCCCTTCTAGGATGGTGGGTCCTTGGTGGTTCTGTGATCACTCACTTCCTGCCCTAAACAGGAAGTTCCTGTTGTCAATCAAATCCTGTGCCTATAAAACTAGAACTAGCTTTGGATGGGGGAGGGAGGGAGGGAAGGAGGGCAATATAGTCCCAGCAGAGAAGTCCAGTCACACAGCAGTCCTTTCTCCTGGTGTCGCCTGCCAAGCTATCAGCAGAAACTTTCTAAGGCAGTCTTTAAATATAGCTTCCTTCTAGCTAAGCCACTCCCCCTACTTACCAGATCTTTCTACAAGTAATTTAAACCTCACAGCAGTTAAATCCTTTCAGTCACCTGAGATTTACACCTAGACAACTCTTCAGATATCCATTCAGTTCAGTTAACCCAAACACACACTTTTTTTTTGTTTTGTATGTTAGTTTTTTTACCCTAAATTAAAGGTCAAATACAAAAGTTCTTCTACTTAGTCCCAGCAGAGAAGTCCAATCACACAGCAGTCCTTTCTCCTGGTGTCTTCTGCCAAGCTATCAGCAGAAACGTTCTTAGGCAGTCTTTAAATGTAGCTTCCTTCTAGCTAAGCCACTCCCCCTACTTACCAGATCTTTCTACAAGTAATTTAAACCTCATAGCAGTTAAGTCCTTTCAGTCACCTGAGATTTACACCTAGATAATTCTTCAGATACCCATTCAGTTCAGTTAACCCAAACACACACTTTTTTTTTGTTTTGTATGTTAGTTTTTTTACCCTAAATTAAAGGTCAAATACAAAAGTTCTTCTACTTTAGTCCCAGCAGAGAAGTCCAGTCACACAGCAGTCCTTTCTCCTGGTGTCTTCGCCAAGCTATCACAAAATTCACAACAAATTCACAACAATGTCTTCCTCTGCCATTAATGCTCCCATTACATCCATCTTAAACCTCTCTTTCTCCCTGGCTGTCATCCCAGATGTCATAGAAATAGGCAACAGACATCCCTTTCTGAAAGGGGGGGTCTCTACTCTCCAGGAAACTGTCACCAAATCTCTCTTCTCCCTTCCCTGGCTAAGCTGCAGGTGCGCCTTCTCCTCTTACAGCTCTTTCCCTTTGTAGACATCATCTTTTTTTCATTCCCTTCCAGTCTTATTTCAGGAAGTCCCACTCTACCTCCCCCTCTTTTCTACATCTCACTTTATTTATTTATTTAAGCATTTTACCAGGAAGGCATACTGAGCAGAGTACTGCTCAATTACAGATGCGTCCTGGGGGAAGGGAGAACATACAGCAGGAATACAGTTTTATGTAGTATAGACAAGAAAATACATAGTGGGAGAAATACTAACATTTGGATTCCGTTCATTCCATTCACTGATTCCATTCTTACAGGGATGGATCAGGACCTAATTACCTCTACAATCTTTGTTGACCAGTTAGTTGGTTCTGATTCTACCTCAAGGGCAGTTCCCAAGCTGTCCATACTGGTAAAACATGTCCCCCTCTCAATCTGATCAGCCATTCCTCAAAGGCCTCCCAACTATTTTTATGTCCTTTGCCATCTACATGTAAGGTGGGCAACACTGTGCTTTTTGCTTGAGGTGCCTTCTCTTCTCACATGGCTGCTCATCTCCAGTTAGATTTCTTTAACATCCAACATTGGTTCTGGTCAAATAAATTGTCCTTCAATGCCTAGTGTCACTGAGGCACAGGTCAGGAAGCATAGGAGAACCAAGAGTAGTTATAACATTTGCAAGTATTATTTTTGTTATCATCAATAATAATAAAATAAAATAAAAAAATATTACAGAATAGATTTTATACAGGTAGTTCAAATACAACAGTCTTTTATCTGATGGCATCTGTAGTTCTAAATTGCAATCTCTCTCTCTCACTCTCACTCTCTCCTCCCTCCCCCCACATACACACACACAAAAACATTGCTGCTCTTTTTATAAAAAGTCTGTGCCTGGAAATTAACATCTGCATCATGAACTTGTTAAGATACATCTCCTGTTTTCACACAATGTCCCCACACTTTGTTGGTTTCAGGTGCAACAAAATAGAACCTTGTGTCCCAGAATTGACCTCCTATTAACAATACTGCAAACATTCTTGTGCAGGTTAGTCTGTACCTCATGGTTAAACCTTTGAGTTCTAAATAGCTTTTTGCAATCATTTCAACAATATAACTATACACATCCTCAAACCAGAGAATCCAGTTTCACATGAAGATCCACATACACATTTATAACCACAGATGAGCAAAAGGGGAAGAAAAGATAGAAACAGCAAGTGAAGGAAGGGAGATAGCAGGAGGGGGAGAATTGCGATACTGTCAGAGTAATCAGTTCTTAGGTCTCTGAGTGCACAATCGGACAGAAAAGAGACAGAAAAGAAGAGGACAGAAAAGATCCTTGCCTTTAACTGCCTTTAACTTAACTATGTACATCCTCAAACCAGCGAATCCAGTTTCAGTTGGAAGAATGTGTCTAAAGCTCTCTCAGCATTGCAATACTTGATGTAACTTTATTCCAGAAAAGCAGAACAGGTAGAAAGAAAGAAAAAAAGAAAGAACCAGCATTCCAAATATCAGCATGCACTGTTTTACTGGCATTAAAGTGAAAATCACAATTTACAGCTGAGTGAATAGGCAACCTAACCTGGAAGACCAGCCCTGGCACTTTGAGGTACTATGCCTCTTTGTCAGGGGGTATGGTTGACACAGTCATGTGAGTACCTTATACAGTATAAAATACAGGTGTAACTCATTGGATAATTAATTGTAACAATACATTATGATAGGTCAATTTATGTGAACTTAAACAATATAACAGATACACTGAAAACTTATCCACCATACCCTAAGTTATACAATAAAATACCTAACATTAATGAAGTGCATCCAAAATATTTTAGTGTGCTAGTCCATTATTTGTAATTAAATGATAAACACATTTTATAGAATGAAATTCCATTATCAGGGCACCTAATAATTGAATACACATTATGCATAAAATAAATAGCATGTCCACAGGGATGCCCCTGGACCCAATATATATACTGTTAAAGGTTCAAGATCCACCAATTAAAAATATTATTATTCATGTTTCGTAGACTAACATCTACTTGTCCCTTGAACCCTCCCCCCAGAAATGAACCACAACCACAACATTCTTCTCCTTCTGGCCTCATCTTCTTCCTGGTTGTTCACATCCTTCCGTTCTTCCAGGTCTGGACACTGAATCTGGCCCCCTCCTCCATCACCAGAACCAGGCTGGTTCCCTGCTGAACCCAGGTCTCCCCTTCCAGGCCTGGACACTCTGCATCCAGCACCCACACCTATTCCCCCTCCACTTTTTAATCCATGCCTGGGCTCCTTGCCCTCAGTCTGTGGTCCTCCCCTCCTCCCCTCACCTCTAGCCCCTCTCCCCTTTTATTTCTTTTACCCCTTTTTTCTCTTCTCATGACCTAGCACCCTTCATATGTGCTCCTTGTTATATCTTTCATCCATTGGGCACCCCGTGCCCCCCCCAGTGGGGCTTCACCTAGCCCCCTGGCCCTCAGCTTCCTCTTCTCAGCTCCATATGTATGGTCCCCATGACCCAAGACCCCTCAGGCACCAATCATTCTTGCCCCCTCCAAACTATATGCCAAAACCTGTCCCCCCAATGCCCCCTCCTTACAGGGTGGGTGGGTGGGAAAACCCCAGCAAATGAAGGCTAGCTGCCTGTGAGCTGCCCTTGAATAGACCATTAGGACCTCAGTCAGGACCTCTGATGGCCCCTCCACCTGGCCAATACCCAGGCCACTGGGCTCCTTGTCATATGGAGCTCACCCTTTTCCGCTCCCCTTCCTTGTGATGTCACTAGCTCCTCCACCTCCCCCTTCCCCCCAGCCCTTGGCTTCCTACCTTGATTTAATTGGCATGCTTAATTGTCCCTTGACCCCACTAAGAAATGAACCACAAAAACACCATTTTTCAAATCTTTGGATGCTCGATGGCAAACATATTTATTAATTCTATTGGCACAATCCATCCATCTACAGTTCAATTGTCATGTCCAATCAGATACAGTTATAATAACATAAATTTAGTCTTCAACATTCTTCTTCTTCTGGCCTCATCTTCCTCCTGGTTGTTCTCTTTCTTCTATTCTTCCAGGTATTGACACTGAATCTGTCCCCCTCTTCCGTCACCAGAACCAGGCCAGTTTTCTGCTGAACCGAGCCTCCCCCTTTCAGGCCGAGACACTCTGTATCCAGCACCCATACCTATTCCCCCTCCCCTTTTAATCCACACATGGACATCTTGCCCCATCCCGTGGTCCTACCCCCTTCCCACACCTCTAGACCCCTCCCCATTTTTTTCTTCCACTGCCCTTCCTCCCACTTGTGCTTGGATTGTGGGGCTCCCCCTTGCAGGTTAACACCTCAGGACTTTTTGGGCTATCCTCCCCACTAGCTCACTAATCGGCCTTAGGAATAGACACATCCCAAACTCAGTCAGGTGCACCCCATCTGAGCTGTAGATCATCACCTGCTTGTACGTTATGTCCCTGTGCTGGATGTGTACTCCCCCCATCTCTATGACCATTCACCACCCTTCTGTTGATCCACTTCCTGACCTTTTCTATAAACTTGACATCCTTGGCTCCCCTCCATACCCTCCTGGACATGATCTCAGACCAGCCAATGGTCACGCCCAGCCACCCCCCTCAAATGGTTTCAAAATCCCTCATTTGTTGCCCTAGCTCCTCCCAGGTTACCCCTACCGGGTCGTTGCCACCCAGATGTACCACTATGTACTCTGGCCTGCCCCATTACCCCTTCAATTCCTGCAGGAGATGCAACATCTGGGGCCATTTCATACCCCTGATGCCTTTCTATTGTACTATGGTGCAGTTTGACTCTGGGTGCAGTTGGGTCCCTCTGCCCATCATGGCTGCAAACCGTTCTACCCAGTACACAAATGAATGCCCCAGGATCCACACCTTCCATCTGGTACCTGCCATGGGAACAAAAGAAAATAGCATGAGTCGTCATTTGTTAGCACCTGACATACTGTTTGTAACTGTCTGACCTCCAGTGGCCAATTCCCTTCATTTCCTCCACTGTGTCTCCCCTTTTTGCCACCTCCGAGGCCACACCAATCCTAAAAGAGTGTGGGGAGAATTCACCCAGCTCTTCCCCTATAAAGGCCAGTGCCTTCCTCATTACTGCCCCCACCTGGAATGCTGTGACTGGCATTCCATCCCCATGCCAGAACATTGCCTCTCCAGTGCTGCCCATGTGGTTTTCATACTCCTTCCATGCAGCCACCATGCTACTCGGTGCCCTCAGCTTGCTGTGCAGGGCCACTGTGGCTCCCCGTCCATTCTGGTCCATTTTTGACCTGGCCAAACTGATGGAGATGGTGTCCCCCTTGACCTGTACCCTTTCATGTTGTAATGAGAGTTCAGGCACCCCTTTTCGGGGGGCCACCACCTCCCCCACCATGAATTCCCTAGCTGCTATTACCACGAAGACCGCGCTGAAGAGGTAGGCCTCCAGGGCTGAGATGTACATGATCCATGTGGTCCCCAACACCTTGTCCAGCAATTGGACCCCGATCAGATGTCTACTGTCCTTCCTGCTCCCCGTCCCCTCCACCATCCAGCAAGGATCCTCTTGACCATCCTGCCCGCCATGGCGTCTGGCCACCCTCTGTTCAGGCATGCCCAGCTATCTTCTCTAACTGAACCACTATCGTGGCGTGTGTCATCCCTGACTCCCATTTTTCTACCACAAACCTCTCGACCTGCTCATCCTGGACTGGTTTTGTCCTGTCCCACCCCTGTCTAGCTCTAAACTCCTGGAAGCTGGCCAACCCCCCTCCATACACCCTTAGGGTCCTGGTTGCCCAGGAGTTCCGGTACAGTGCCCTTGCAGTGGACCTCCAATCCCCCACATCTGATCTGGGACCCTGGTCATGTGTGTTGCTGCCTGTGGTGTCAGGCTCTGGAACCTGTCAAGATGAAAGTGGAAAAGTCTGTTGGCCAATTCATTCTTTATCCCTGGGATATGCTGTGCTTTGAATGACACATTCAGCTTCAGCCCCAACAGTACCAGCCTCCTCATTACTTGGCCCACTGTCTCCATGTTCCCTCCCTGCCTGTTGATGACCTCCATCACCCCTTTATTATCGTACCACAGCATGATGTATTTTTCCCTCATCTGCTCTCCCCACACCTCCATGGCCACCCAAATCAGGAATATTTCCAAAAATGTGATGTCTCGCAACAGGCCTTCTGCCCCCCATTGGCTTGGCCAGGCCTCTTCCATCATCCTCCCTTAAAATATGTTCCCATTCTGAGTGCCCCTTAGGCATTGGTGTATAGCTCTAGGTCCATGTTGTGCTCCCATTCCATCTGCCAGAACATTACCCCATTATACTGGTCTAGGAATTCCTCCCAAACCTTGAGGTCCTCTCGTAATCCCTTTGAGATGTCCACCCAGTGATGTGACTTCTTCGCCTTCATGGTCACCCTCCCTAGCCTTCTCATAAATGCCCTTCCTGGGCTGAATGCCTTGCATGCAAAATTAAGGTGCCCCAGCAGCTGCTCTACTTGTACCAGTGGCACCCTCTGCCTCCCAATTACTTGTGCCAGTAGCCTCCGTACCCTGGCCACTTTGTCCCCTGGTAGCTGGAAACAACCTTGCTCAATGTCCACCTCGATCCCCAGGAACTTCAGCTATTGTGCTGGACTCTCAAGTCTTCCCTTGTGCCAGGGGGATACCAATCCACTCGCACATAGCTGTGAAGTCCCCCAACATGCCCAGCGTCTCTGCGCAGCTTCCCACGATGATCAGAAAATCATCCAAGTAGTGCTCCACCATCTTGTGGCCATATTTCTCCCCAAATGCCCACTGGACCAATGAGCTGAAAGCCTCAAATGTCGAACAGGCCACCAAGCAGCCCATGGGCATGGCCTTGTCAACGTATATGTCCCCTTTGAACTGGAACCCCAGCAGGTCCTAGTCAGCCGGGCTGACCGGCAGCAATCAAAAAGTGGACTCTATGTGTATTTTTGCCAACCAGGCACCCTTTATTGCCCTGACCAACTTTACCGCTTGATCTAACAAGGTGTAGGATACAGTTTGCAGGCGGTCTTGAATGCTGTCATTCAACGATTGCCCTTCTGCATATAACAAATGGTGAATCAGCCTGTATCCACTTGCCTGCTTCTTGGGGACCACCCCAAGGGGAATATCCAGAATTCTGGGCACAGTGGTGCCACCAGTGGCCCCTCCACCTGCCCCACTATTATCTCTTTCATTATCTTTTCTCTAACCACCCCTTCCTTTCCTCTCACTGACCCCAGGTTCTTGGCCCTCATCCCTCTTCACGGCCCATGGAAATCCAGTGGGAAACCTTCCCTAAAACCTGCTCAGAGGCTCTCACCCACCTCCCTGTCTGGGTACTCCTGGGTCCACACCTCCTCCACCTCCTGTACAATGGGGGTGTGGGCCAGCAAGTACCCCCACCTCCTCTTTTCCTACTCCTGTCTAATAACCATAGGTGGCCCCAAGGCCTCCCCTGTTATGCCCCCCACCTCTGTTGGAGCCTCCCCCTGTTCCTTCAAAAGGGGAGGTCCTGTTGATGGCTGCTCCTGTCCCCCCTCCCCCCCTTATCTGCAGGTTGTCAACTGGTGCACTTCCCTGCATCTGGAGCAAATGTGCTTGAATTTACAGTGCGTCCAGTTGCAGGATGCCTTGTTGAACCCCCAACAGGTTTTTGTGCCTGTGGCCTGCGTGGTCTGTCTCCCAGTGTCCGCTCCGGTTGGAGTCCCCTGGCCTGACATGGACATGGTCTTCACCCACAACTCAGAATGGATACTGTCCCACCTCAAGTCTCCCCTTGCTGCCATGCACCTCTGGAAGGCCACATCACATTTGAGCCATCCGAAACCCAACTTGGCTTTGTATGTGTCCCTGATGGTCACCATGTAGGTCAGTAGTGGAATAGCCAGTTCCAACCTATTTTCCAGGACTATGGCACTATATACTGTGAACCCCGCTTGCCAATCATCAAAGATTTTCCCTTTCCATTTTGCCTCCTCTGCCTCGTGGCCCACCACTGCAAGCACTAAGGCCATCTCAGACTTTCCCACCGACTCCTTCTGCTCATGCTTCTTGGTGGTATCCTCATCCACCAATCCGAATATGTCCACAAACTCCCCTTTCCATACCTGCTCCTTCAGTGAGGCTGACATGTGGTCACTCAATGTGAGTCCTGGGGGTCCACCATATTTCTGGCCCACGACTTGTGCCCCCGCACCCCAACCCCTTCTTTCCTCGTATGTCCTGGAGCACTTTTTCCATTTTGTCTATCCCTGCCTTCTCCATGTATCCCAGCAACCCCTCCAAGTACTCCTTGAGGTTACCATCTTTGGTGATATCCACCACATCCTTACCCCCATCAGGGCTTCCATTATCTGGCTCCAGCTCTGGCCATGGAACCTCCGCTAGCTTGGGGTTGGCTCTCGCTCCTCAGGGCTTTTTGGCTGATTGCCCTTTTCCAACCCATTCATTCACCTCCTTCCATTTCCATTGCTCCTCCTCCTCTTTCCATTTTGCCACCGCCATGAGTTCTGTCATCTGTACCATCAGTTTAGTAGCCTCCTCCATCATCCTCTTGCTGGTCATTTGTTTTTTCTTGGGCACCTTCTCTGTAAAATTACTATGGGTGGAAATAAGAGAACATGTCAAACCATGGTTCTACCGGTCCTCTCTCTGCTGGCCCACCCTGGTGTTATGCCTCCAGCCTTAGCTAGGCTTGCTCCATGCTGGGGGTTGTCCACAACCGATGTTCAACCCCCCAAAGCTTGCCCCATGGCACACAGAGCCTAGGCCACCAGCCCAGGGCCTTTCCATGTGACTGGTGCCTAACACCCACAACCCAGTGGGACCAGAATTTGCAAACTAGCTGCATGTGACACAGATTTGACCTGAAGCCCCCCAGGCATTAGAACTTCTACCCTTGTGCTGGCCCAATTAAAACTGGTGCTAAAGCTCTTGACAGGCATGAGAGAGGCCCATGGCTCCATTACCCCACCTGCCCATCTTGCAGTGGAACCACAGGCAGGTAGAGAAATAACAAGAGGGAGCCACTACAAATTCCAAACTAAATCCTGTGGCTGCTTTCAAAACATAAACCAGATGAGACATGCTTCACCGACTGTCCCCACACTAGCGTCACCACACTGTAGAGCACTGGATATTGTGTGTAGGAGATGGAGGGGGTGGGGGGGCTATGAACAGTGGAGGGTGAATCAGGGAGGTCATCATATTGGGGTGGTAAGATCCAGGAGGCAACCTGGGGTGAAATGGAACTCAGAACATTGTTCTCCATGTCTGGTTTCCATACCCAAGGGCACTACTGATTGTGGTAGGCAGGTGGTACGGGCAGCCCGGGAGTTTGATCCAACTCAGGCGGTGTTGTTCAATGCTGGTGTCCATCAATAACAAGACTGCAATTATTGCAGATCTTGTTGAAATGGTGGATCTGGCAGGCATCACCGAGACCTGTCTGGATGAGAATTCTGGCCCCATTCTGGAGACTTTAACTCCAGCTGGGTACTCGGTGATACACTGCCCTAGATTGAACTGTGGGGTTGGGGGTTGTGATCTGTTTCAAGACCAAACTTAACCACACGAGTGTACTATTTGAGGAGGCTAAGTCATTCGAGTATGCCATTGTAGCAGGTGTAGGGTATCAGATCACCCTCATTTATAATCCACCCGGCGATGAGAAACAATTCCTTCAGGAAGTGGTGGACTTCGTTGTCAGCATGACATTTGAGTCACACAGACTGATGGTTCTGGGTGATTTCAATACCTGGGTCGATGACAAACTCTCATGATTTGGTCAGCACTTCCTCCAGTTGATGACATCTCTGGGCCTCACACAGGTGGTTACCACTGCTACTCACTCACAAACATGGACACTCCCTTGACTTAGTCTTCTTTCTAGGGATCGAAACATCTGACTTGGGGGTGGAGCCAGTTGGGTGGTCAGATCACTACACCGTGGGGTTTAGTTTAACCCCCTTCATAGGTCTACCCCTGTGGAGATGGTTAAGTACTGCCCTTTATGAGATATAAGCTCTCATGGCCTAGCAGCAGTGCTTGACCTCTCATCCCTCTCATTGGCAAACAGTGACCCAGAGACCCTCATGACGGCCTGTAATTTGGCCATCTTGGCGGCTCTGGATTTCATTGCTCCAGTCCATGTTCACCCTCTCTCTTTTCACCCTCGATCCCCTTGGCTTGATGGGACTCTGACGGAGATGAGGAGACTAGGATGAAGGTTAGAGCATTGCTGGCTGAAGTCCGCTTTTGATACCGACCACCTTAGATTGATGGACCATTATCGAGACTATCAATCTACAGTCACCCATAAGAAGACAGAATTCCTGTCTGAGGAGATTGCAGTTACTCAGAATCGACCAACTCGACTTTTTCAAACTGTGGACAGACTGTGCAACCCAGTCTGTCTACATGTCCAGAAAGCCTTTTTGCAATTAGAGTATGACCAGCTTGCTCGATTCTTTGCTAATAAGGTGGCTGACAACAGAGCGGTACTTCAGCTGGCACATACTATGGGCATTGCTTTTGATCAGTATGAAGTCACTGCACCTCAGCCTTCTTGGAGTACCTTCAGCCAACCAGGGTTAATGGATGTCATGCGGATTATCCAGGGTGTGCACCCTATGTGCTGTAGCTTGGACTCTGGACCAACCTCCTTAATTTTGGGTTGTTTTGATGTCATCGGTAAGGTCCTTGCGTGGATAGTCTGGTGCTCATTAGAATCTGGAATTTCCTAGCTCCCTGAAAGAGGTGGTGGTGACACCTCTCTTGAAGAAAGCTACCTTGAACCCAGAGTGCCATGCAAACTACAGACCTATCTCTAGCCTTCCCTTTTTAGGGAAGGTGATTGAGAAAGTAGTGATACACAACTGGAGGACCATTTGACCATCCATGACATCTATGAACCACTCCAGTCTGGTTTTTGAAAGAGACATAGTACAGAGACAGCGCTTGTTCGGGTGCTCAATGATCTCCTGATGGCTAGAGATCAGAAGAGCCACTCCATCTTGGTTCTTCTGGATCGCTCAACAGCATTCAACACCGTGGACCATGGAGTGTTGCTTGGTCACCTGAGGCACATCTGTGGACTGTCGGGAACGTTCCTCAGGTGGTTTACATTGTTCCTCATGGGTAGAACACAGAGAGTGGTGTCTGGGGTTTTTTCTTTAGGTCCTACTTCTCTGTCGTGTGTGGTGCCTCAGGGTTCAGTGCTGCCACCCATGTTGTTCGTGGTGTACATGCTACCCCTCAGAGACATTGTAAGAACGTATGGGCTGAGGTTTCACTGCTGATGATACCCAGCTCTACCTTTCTTTTGCACCCGACCAGGTTAGAGCTCTCTCGGTCTTTAATAACTGTCTGAAAGAAATCCAGGAGTGGATGGATTCCAGCTGGCTGAAGTTGAACTCAGAAAAAACTGGGTGCTGGTTGTGGACCCAGGTCACTGGATAGGGGGGTTAGGGGTTGGTTCGCCCTCAGGAATTTTTGTCAGTGGTGTTTCACTCCTGACCTTTGAATGGGTGCGTAACCTGGGGGTAATTTTTGATGAAGGGCTGACCCTGCATTTGCAGGTGTTGGCTGTCATCAAATCTTCCATTTACCATCTCAGGAATATCGCTAGGATTAGGCATCTGGTTCTATCTGGTGACCTTCCTACTTTGGTCCATGCTTTTCTGTCCTTGTGGTTAGATTATTGCAACTCCCTTTACCTAGGGCTGCCTGGGGTAGAAATCCACCACCTACAGCTGGTGCAGAATGCGGTGGCCCAACTTTGGACAGGATCTGCTCGATCCTGTCATATTTCGCCGGTGCTGTGCGAACTGTACTGGCTGCCAGTACAGTGGTGATTCACCTTTAAAGTCAGTTTGCTGACTTTCAAAGCCCTACATGGACTGGGCCCAGATTACCTGAAAGACATACCAAGAACGCCTTCCCAAACTCTATGAAAAAGGAAAGCTGCATTTTTCAATGAGCAGTAACCAACTAATAAGTCACTACAAGCTTGGATTTGCTTCCCAGCCCCTAACTACGCATCCTAAATACCAGCAAATTTTATCTTTTTTTTAATGTCTGCTATTGTGCATCTTTTAAAATGCTGAAAATAAACATTATTCTTATTAAACCCTATTCCTAAAACCAGTCAAATGCCATACATACTTTACAGGGCCTGGCATGCCATGTGGTCAGAAGGCTCTAAAACCTATATTCTCTTATTTATCTTGATTAATCCTTTAAATAATTTACTTTCTAGTCTACACCAGGCAAGACAAAACCTCTCAGAAAACCCACTTGTAATTTGTCTGTCTCCATTGCCTGCTTTAACCTATTAATCAGCAAAACATAAATTCTTAAATCACTTGTATTTTTTTTTTTTTTTTAACAACAGCTAGCAAGCAGCGGGCAATCTTCCAGCATATCTTTTCTTTTTTTACAAATCTTTGAAATAAATACCTTAAACCATGACAAGTTCTTTCTGTATTAAAAACTGTCTCTCCCTTGCTCTAGTAAAAACTCCCTTACAAAAGGACTCTGCCGGCTGCCTGAACCAGAGTACAAGGCCCTAAATTCCATGCAGTCAGCCATGCAGCCAGCAGGCAAAGGCAAAAACCTCTCATCCAACCAGCCTGTAATTTGTCTATCTGCAATGCCTGCTTTAACATATTAATCAGCAAACCATAAATTCTTAAATTACCTTTTTTTTATAACAACTAGCAAGCAGTGGCTAATCTTTCAGTGTATCTTTTTTTTTTTTAAAACAAATCTTAGAAATAAATACCTTAAACCACAAAAATTCCATTCTGTATTAAAACTGGCCCCTACAGCCTGCAGCCAGGCCATGCAATAGCCTCTGGCTGGTTTAAGCAACAAAACCACAGCACTTGCTACATTCTTTCTCACACAAATACTGAAAAACAATTCCTTAAAGCAACAAAACCACAGCAGTTGCTAACATTCTTCTTAAAACCAATCTTGTATCTGCATGGCTGGCCCTTTTAAAAACCACACCATTTCTACTGGGCCTAGCCATGCTACCATTACATGGCCTGTAATTGCCTAGTTAAACAGTTTGTGCCTTACACTGTTCACCAATGAATGTGCTGAAACTAAAAAATACAAGCAAAAGAGGGCCAGCTGCCTGTGAGCTGATTCCATTCTTACAGGGATTGATCAGGACCTGATTACCTCTACAATCTTTGTTGACCAGTCAGTTGGTTCTGCTTCTACCTCAAGGGCAGTTCCCAAGCTGTCCATACTGGTAACACATGTCCCCCTCACAATCTGGTCAGCCATTCCTCAAAGGCTTTGTCCTTAGCACAGTCCTGTTTTCCATGTTTTATGGCCTCCCAACTATTTGTATGTCCTTGGCCATCCACATGTAAGGTGGGCAACACTGTGCATTTTGCTTGTGGTGCCTCCACCTCTGACATGGCTGCTCATCTCCAGTTGGATTTCTTTAACATCCAACACTGGTTCTGGTCAAATAAACTGTCCTTCAATGCCTAGTGTCATTGAGGCACATGTCAGGAAGTATAGGAAAACCAGGAGCAGTTATAAAATTTGCAAGTATTATTTTATTATCATAATCAATAACAATAAAATAAAAAAAAATTGCAGAATAGCTTTTATACAGGCAGTTCAAATAAAACAAAGTCTTTTCTCGGGTGGTATCTCTGGTTCTAAATTGCTCTCTCTCTCTCTCTCTCTCTCTGTCTCACACACACACACACACGCACAAACATTGCTGCTCTTTTTATAAGAAGTATATGCCTGGAAATTAACATCTTCATCATAAACTTGTTAAGATACATTTCCTGTTTTCACACAATGTCCCCTAACTTTGTTAGTTTCTTTCCTTGCAGGTGCAACACAATGGAATCATGTGCCCCAGAACTGATCCCCTGTTAACAACTTTACAAACATTCTTGTGCAGGTCAGTCTGTACCTCATGGTTAAACCCCTGAGTTCTAAATAGCTTTTTGCAATCATTTCAACAATGTAACTATATACATCCTCAAACCAGAGAATCCAGTTTCACATGAAGATCCACATACACAGTTATAACCACAGATAAGCAATAGGGGAAAAAAGATAAAAAAAGCAAGGGAAGGAAGGGAGATAGCGGGAGGGGGAAAATTGAGAGACTGTCAGAGTAATCAGTTCTTAGGTTTCTGAGTGCACAATCAGACAGACAAGAGACAGAAAAGAAGAGGACAGAAAATATCTTTGCCTTTAACTGCCTTTAACTTAACTATATACAGCCTCAAACCAGAGAATCCAGTTTCACTTGGAAGAATGCGTCTAAAGCTCTCTCAGCATTGCAATACTTGATGTAACTTTATTCCAGAAAAGCAGAAAAGGTAGAAAGAAAAAAAGAACTAGCACTCCAGATATCAGCATGCACTGCTTTTACCAGCATTAAAGTGAAAATCACAATTTACAGCTGATTGAAATAGGCAACCTAACCCGAAAAACCAGCCGTTGCATTTTGAGGTACTATACCTCTTTGTCAGGGGGCATGGCTGACACAGTCATGTGAGTACCTTATATGGTATAAAATACAGGTGTAACTCATTAGATAATTAATTGTAACAATACATCATGATAGATCTATTTATGTGAACTTAAACAATATAACACATGCTTTGAAACCGTATCCACCATACCCTACATTATACAATAAAATACCTAGCATTAATGAAGTGCATCCGAAATATTTTAGAGTGTGCTAGTCCATTATTTGTAATTAAATGATAAACACAGTTTTATAGAATGAAATTCCATTACCTGTGCACCTAATTGAATACACATTATGCATAAAATAAATAGCAACCCAATATTTATAAAGTTAAAGGTTCAAGATCCACCAATTAAAAATATTATTATTTATGTTTCATAGACTAACATCTACTTTGGTCTTTACTCTTATAGTGCAGTCATGTATATTGATCAGATGCTCCATGTAGGACAGCACTTAAATGAACAGTCTATTGTTTAGATATACATAGGTGTGAAAAGCACTTAGGGTTAATTTAAAAGAACATTGTCCCCTAGCTGTCATCCACGGAACCACCGATACCAAAAACATGACCACACCAAAAATATTCCCGTATCTAAGATTAAAACATGATTTTTCCCAAAGTGCGACTATTATGCTTAACAGCACCACTAATGGTTAATGGTTGCTTTATTTATTACTTTGCTAGAATAGTTACTCCTAAGTGTGCAGACTGAGGAATTGTAAATACAATATTTTGAATAATGTTGGAATAGAGCCAGTATTTATTAATTCTTTGATAAAGTTAAAATGAAGAGGGGGAAGGTACTACAATGGACTGGGGGATTAAATACAATACAGGGCCAAATGAGGGAGCAAAAAATGTTGGAGGAAAATGGACAACAAGGAACACCTGCTATGGAGGGGATCTAAACATAAAAAGGATACAAAGAGCATAACTAAAAGATTACTGACACATATTTTATTTTAAGTCAACAACTTAGTCTATTTTAAAAATGGTCTCCACTCCATGAATCATTAAACCCAGATGGTTTTAAGGTTCTCAATTGAAATATTCACTCTGACTCCTTACAACCCAAGACATTTTGTCTGCCCCCCCCCGCCCGGAAGTTGACAGATACTGTACATGGTCAAAAGCCATGTAGAGAATCTGATGATTTGCAGGGGAAGGAATTTGTGACAAATGGTGGGCTATGGGGTCAGCCAGATCCATGCTTCGGATCACTTGGAAATGCTCCTGTATACATTCTTTAAAACATCTAGAAGTCTGTCCGGTGTAAACTTTTCCACAAGCACACCAGATAGCATAAATCACTAAACAGGTGCTGCAGATTGAGAAGTGTTGAATTACCATTTACTTGACCCCTAAACTACCAGGGTTTAAAAAACATTTTCCGTGGACTGCATTTCTACACGTAATACAATGTTTACATGGAAAGAATGCAAGAAGTGGGTTTTTTTTCAGGTAAATTATTTCAATTTTTTTTGGACTTAAAATCATTATTTACTAAGAGGTCTTTTAAACTTTGGCCTGTTTAAATGTCACAAGAGGTCCACTATCTTTTACAGTCTGAAAATCCCTGTCCATTCCTAAAATGTGAGCAAAAGCAGAACAGCTAACTGGAGCCAAGAGTAAACACCTGACATTGCAAGCAAAAGTGCACTTTGTGAAGCGTGAAACGTTAAAGCTTTGCTCTCAGCTCCAGATACAGTGCCTCTTCTGCTTTTCTGGAATAATGTTGCATCACTTATTGAAACACTGAGTCAGCTTGAGACTCTTTCTTCCATGTGTGATTGTTTCTTTGTGCCCAATTTTTTGTTTTTCAAGTTTGCATGGACTTACTGCATGCACTGACCATCCTTTGAGTGCTCCCTTTTTGCTTTTGAGCCATACACACCCTTACATCATGCTGATCAGCTTAAATTAAATCCTACAACCAGTCCCATCAGTAGGTTTCACCTCCTGCCCCCCTTAACCTGCTGAATTGTGATAGTAGATCTAATCCCTTCCCCCACACACAAAATCAGGTATACCCCCCCACCTGGTCTTGCCAACACATAAATTGAACATTCCGCCCTTCACTACTTTCTTGTGAATACACACCCTATATCCCTCAAGCCCCATAAAGCAAATACACCCTGTACTAAAGAAAACCATCCCCAATCAGTGTGAGAATCTTCACTCTTCTGTGCTGTCAGCTGAATGAGTGGTGAGTGATATATATCCTTGTAGTAATACCTTACTGCCTGATAACCAATATTTATTACTGAGGTAATTTACATGAAAACATGGGGCCCGACTTTAAAATGAGCAGGTTTAGCGTATGTGGCTTGCGTCAAGGAGACATGGTGCAAAGGGTTCTGTGAGCCACACCTTGTGCCAGTCCTAGTTTTATAAGGCACACTGCACCACAGGGGGGACCGTCTGCACCAACTGGGCTTATGCCATCCTTGTGACAGCTGCACTGGTGAGCCATAGCAGAAGGGGACTTGCACCAGGGCAGTGCTGCAATATCCCCTAAAGTGCAATTTTGCAAACCTCCAAATGAGTGCATGGACCCTGCTGTTAGACCAGCCTGGAACTGGTCTAACCTGCCATGCACTACTACCAAAGCCATCGCTGGGTGGGGGATGACACTGTGCACCCAGGGGAAGGTACCCTCAGAGATCTGACACCTGCCAGACCACTGCTGGAGCAGCCAGAGGTCTGAGGCAGGTAAGAACCTGTCCCCCTTCCCCCCAAGGTGGCACTGGTGTGTCTGCCCCCACATGGACCTGTACTGCAGGCAACTGTTCTGCATTTGCCCTGTCAGGGGCAGTGGCCCCCCTTCCCTATCCTGACCCCTGTTACCTCCCCCATGAGCCAGGGCATGCCCAGCAAAACCACCAGCTACCTGGGCAACCAGTCAGTGGGTCACGATCACTGCCTGTTGATACCACAAACCTGTCCCACAGTTTGTGGCATTCCCCCCATGTGCAATTCCTTCAGTGCAGCTGTGTGCTTGCAGCAACCTGGGGACTTTGGTGCCAGGACCCCACTTTTTGTAAAATTAGGTACAGGGTCCCTGTCACACCCGGGTTTGCCACAACTGGTGGTTCATTGCACCATGTGCTGATCTAATGGCATCTTTTAAAATTAAGCCCAGGATTTTTAAACCTGAAGACATCATACGTTCCTGCTACTTATTCTCCATCTGAGGTCACAATACTCTGCTTTTAGCATCACAGTCATTTCCATGGCAACTTATTGTGATGTCACAACAGAAGTATGTAACTTCATGCTTGAATTAGCTACTTGGACAAATAAAGTCAAAAGCATAATGATTCTATGTTTATGTAAATGTTCATAGTAGGAAATGATGTGGTTGAGAAATCTATAGATGATGAATGAATTACATTCTGAATTACATCTAAATATTATGTTTTTCAAATATTTAATCAAGGTGTTAGCAGCTTTTTTATCTTGGGGAGATTTGTTCCAAACAATAGGGGCTCTATTCTTGAAGGGGGCTTTGATTGATGCAAGCTGTGACAAACAGCAGCTTGTGCTAAAGCGTGGTACGCCAGGGACCCTGCACCAGATTCTTGTACTGGAGATGTCCCTGTGCTAAGTCCTGACACCTACGGCAACCACACTTGTGCACCAAACACACGGTGCACCAGAGGGGTTTGTTGCAGGCTGCTGTGGCTAAAGCAAGCACTGCCCTCATCCACCAGCACTGGAATCACCCATACCGCTGCATTCCCCACTGCCTTAGTGGTCAAGAACCCCTCCTCCCCAAACTCCAATCATGCTGACATTGACCTAACACATAACCCCTCACAACCCTAGTGTGGCCCCCTTCCCGAGCCCCATCATGGGGTAATGTAAATATAGATATAACACCCACATCCCTGGTGGTATAGTGGCTCCCCCACCCACCCCACCACCCTGGCTGGTAGTGACCACCACCCCACCCCAAACCCAGCTCAGAGCCAGCGATCAGCACAACCACCTCACAACTCCACTGATGGTTACTGACTGAACTGTCATTGTGAGTATTGTAATGTACACTCACGTACATATTAGAATACTGTAATGACAGTTCAATCGGTGACTAGCTGCGGAGGTGTGAGGTGGAGTTGTTGTTAGTTTCTGGCTCTAACTGGGTTTGGAGGAGTGGGTTGGGGTGGTGGTAACTGCCAGTCGGGGTGGGGAGGGTGGAAATATTATACCACCAGAGATGTGGGTGTTATATCTATATGTACATTATCAAATGATCGGTGTTTGGGGAGGGAGGCCATATTAGGGATGTTGGGGGTTATGTGTTAGGGCGATTCAAGCATGATCTGGGTTCAGGGAGGGGGGCACTACTCCCCCAGGGTGGGGGGGTATTGTTTTGGACATACACGTGGGCACTGTGGGGGTTGTAGACAGTGGCACATTGTCACATACAGGACAACTCTCACAGTGGGGAGGTATCTAAGTACCTTAGACAAGCAATGGCTAGCCTTAAGGTACTTGGAAATTCTCCCACTGGGATAGTTTCATGCATACCATTCTTGGGGATGTGGAAGCCTGCCTCTGCCACATTCCCTCTTGTGCCAGGTCTCACTCCATTTTTGGATGCACAGGTGGTGCAAGCCTCATTTGGGGCAGGCAGCCTGTGTTCAATGCAGGCTGCCTTTGAGAATAGCTCCGAGGGTTGTGTCCAGTGCAAGGTGCCACTTTCGCCATATATGTTTGATGCAGACATCATGAATCATCATCAGAGCTTTGAGAGTAGGGCCCCTAGATATTCTGTCAAATTGTTTAATTCTGTTCCTAATGTATTCTCTAGTTTCTCCCCTAGTTTTTCTTAATATTTACTTAAGTCCAAAACATGTTGTATTTTTTTTCTCAAAGAACATTTGCTAAAATTAAATGGATGTTGGGGATACAAATTTACAGCATGTGGCTATGCCATTCCATTACATAAAAAATAACAAGTGCTCTTTGTAAAATATATCAGATGCTGACCTGCAATTAAACACAAACATAATAGGAATGTCAAAGAGTTCGATCATGTCAGAAAAGGTTACAATATGGCTGCAGTCTAGAAACCACATTTGCTGTTAGCTCCTGAGAAACCCTAAATGTTCAAAGTAATAAACCTGTCATTTGGAAATCTATCCAGCTGCCTAAACAAAAACAAAAAAAATTCAAAGTGAAGAACTCAACATCCTCATCCTCTGAAGCTGTTACTTTAGTTAATGGTAGGGTCCAATTAAGAAATTATTGTTACCCTTACAGACAGGCCCATGAAAGGCAAGATGCCTCTAAGTTCAAAACTGACAATATTGTTATATTAAACGTGACAAACATACAAACTTAAAATCTACATTGATATCTACTACTTACACAGTCCCTACAGTATCTACTGTCTTGGCATTAAATTCAAGTGGCAAGACAGATATAACAGATTTCAAAGAGCTAAATATCTTGATGGGAGTTGCTTTGAAATTTTTGAATGTTTAGAGAGGGAAAATACAATTTTATTAAGCATTCTGAAATGCTAAAAACTGAACTAAAGAACATAAAAAATGGCTTTACACAACATTTGAAGAAATTAGAGGTTAGCAAACCATAACTGTAAAAGAAGTGGAAGGGCTTAAAAATAAATTTTTGGATAACTGAATCATCTGCCTGGACTAACTCCAGAAATGGTCTTGCATTAAACAGAAGAAATAAAACTTTGAAAAATGTTACTCAGTATTATAATTTAAGAGTAGTGTAACTCTGAAAGCTTACACAGAGTTTCAAAATCTCCATGAACTGGTGATGTAAATTTTTAGAGAAAGCTTAAAACTTCCAGAGGAGAACTTTACATTTGTGTCATGTGCCTACAGACTTCCTAAAATAAAATAGCAAAAAAAATAAAAACATCAAAGTTCTGCTCTACTAACCCAATCTGAGATTTCTGATACTGACCACTCTAAATTGAAATCCACAATATTGATATTCAATGGCCTATGCAGCCAGTATAGTGTGATGCTTGTGCAACTGTGTTAGTTTGGTTTCCACCCTGTAGGGATACCAAAGACAAAGAATCCCTGAAGAGGGTTCCACCCTTAGAGGTGCCACAGGATGATTCCCATGGCTAAAGGTATGTTAGGAAGGATCCCAAGGAGAGGGGTGCGGCCACTGGAGGAGGAGGGGAGGATGGTGGGGCAAAGAAAAAGTGCTTCAGAAGCAGGCTGAGAGGAACTGCATATACAGCTCAGGAAGCAGGGTGACTGGCTACTTGTCTATTGAACTACAGGCCCAGCCTTCCAATTCAATGGCCTATGGAGCCAGTATAGTGTTATGCTTGTGCAACTGTGTTAGTTTGTTTTTTGGCTGCTCGCATTCTCTATTCCAGAGGAATTACCACCCTGTAGGGGTACCAAAGGCAAAGAACCCTCAAAGAGGGTTCCACCCCTAGAGGTGCCATGAGATGATTCCCGTGGCTAAAGGTACCTTAGGAAGGATCCCCAAAAAGAAATGTAGTATGAAGTATATAAGCAAACAGGAGCTGTGATGTAGTAGTAGAATAAAGCATCAGGCAGCTTGATAATGTAATGAGATGCTCAGGTTTGTGTAGCATGATTCGATGTTTGCATTGAGAATGAGAAGACCTTCTAAGGAGAGAGGGAATGGTGGGGACATCATCCACCTCCATCCAACAGCGGAACCTAGCTAAAGAAACTAGGTAATACTATTATGGTAACTAACAGTTATGACCTGAGTCACGGAGGAGAGGAAAAAACCCTGTGAGGAGGAAATCTCCGGGGATCCAAGGCCTACGATGCCTTCCCTCCAGGCTTGGGATACTTTACTTAGTGATGGCTCTGCTGCTGCAATTTGGAAACCCAATTAAAGGGAGGTGAATACATTCCAATTTGGAGAAAAGCTCTCACTCAATCCCTCTAGTGGGAACGTCGTGGAAGGTTGCGCGAGAGCTCTGCAACATTGGGGGCAACCAAGGTGGGAGGAGGAGGGCAACAACTGCTGAGGCACTCACCTGGCCTACTCACCCTAAACACAAACAAGGTGAACCAGAGGCAGTCATAGGGAAAATGCGGTGAAGGTGCCTTGCTAGGGAAACCACTAAAGCCAATGGATAATCATTATAGTTGAACCACTACAGCCAAAGGAGATCAGAGTAACCACCCTTCACAGCTAGCCTTAAATGCTACACCAGAAGCTGCTGTTGCATCAATGAACAGCTAAAGCCAAGCCCAGAGCAAGGACATTCTCATCTATAGGCCAGGGGAGAAGGATCCCACCCCAAGTTGGGCACGGTCAAGATATGGATATAGAATGCAGAGCAAGTCCATCGACTGCAGGGAGCACTGTGCCAGAATGGTATGGCTGGCATGCCCCAGGAACTGATAATGAGTTGAAAAACTGGTGAGCAGCTGAATGAGCACTGGTGTGCTAAGATCTTATGAGTGTTAAGTGCTAAGACCTTGCAAAGATCGGATGCAGTAGTGAGCACAGCAGACATCCCAGACACTGAGGGCGATGGCGGTAAGTATGAAGCAATTATTGCGTAAGCAAGAGTGGTTCTGAATATAGGTCAGTAAATAGTAGTAATAATCGGACCTGCATGTAGGTCTGCAAGACGTAGTAGCAAAGGAGCAGCACTGTGAATAGTGGAGCAAGCCTGCCAGGCATTCAAAAAGCCAATAAAGGTGACAAATAGTCTAAGGATTTTTCAGTGGCAGAGACAGGATTTAGATCAGAAATAATTAGCCACATGGGGCCATGACTTCCAAACACCTCCAAGTCCCTGCAGTATGAAAAACAAGAAAGTGATGGAAGGGCCGAGACCCACATGCAGGTATTGAAACTAATTTACAGCATCAGCAGTTGCTTTAGCTGACCTCGGAGTATAACAGGGTGTACAAACATATTGTAGAAGCAGCATCTGTATTGAGTACACTGAGTTGTAAACTTCAAGAAACATAGAAAGAAAGGAGACACCATGCTTTGAAGCAGCTATCATCTAGCAGTGAAATGAAACTGCAGCAACGAGGAAGTAGAATGAGTTGAGAGAGCATGAATGAGCTGCTTAGCTAGGGTTCAGTGTGAGCCTGAATCAGGTGAAAACAATTAAGTGCAACATGGAGGGCAGCTATGGCTGAGCTGAAACACACAGATTATGGTTGAAGTTGCCTTGCAAGTAATTTGAGTTGTGAGTAACTGAGAGCAAGTAATATTAGTACTGGAGTATCAATATGCTAGGAGCTCAGAACAAAAGCCCCAAAAGACAAAACCAAAACACACAAACATGGAAATCAGGGAATAAGGCCCAAAACAAAAACAAAGACACACAAAAAACACAAAAAGCAATGTCAGAAAGAAGCACACAGTCGGAGGCAAAATGCAAACCAGAAGCAGGAACACAAACACCGAAGTCAAGCAGAGACAAACACAAACAGCAAGGCCCTAGGGTAGGCCCCAGCCAGTTCAGTGAACAGAACAACAGAGCCTCCGGTTGGCTAAAAAAAAGTGCTTCAGAAGAAGGCTGAGAGGAACTGCACATATAGCTCAGGAAGTGGGAGTGGCTGGCTGCATGTCCCTTGAACTACAGGCCCAGACTTCCAATTCTTTGCTCTTGAAACAGTTAGGGATCTGGTTACCAGACTGACAAGAGCAAAAGGAGATTTATTTTTTCAGAACTTACAAAACTAACTGTTTCCTGACAGCTCACCTATCACTCAGGACTAAACAAAGAAATTGTTTCTATATAGAGAAGAAATTTTGTATCTATGAGCAACCTGCATGTTTCCATACACTGAAAAATGCACTGCTCAATTTTGAGGTCAAATATATCTTTTCTTTCACCCTGACCAAGTTGCAGAATTTCTTAGAAACATAGCAACATAGAAAGTGACAGAGGATGGGGTCCAAAGATCCATGTAGTCTGCCCAGAGTGCTAACCCCCCTTAGAATTTCTTAGAGACAATCCAATTATGCTTTTCACTAGCAGATTTGAATTGCCCTACTGTTTTGGAGTCAATTACTTCTGCAGGTAGGCTATTCCTTGGAGCCACCACCCTTTCTGTAAAGAAGAACTTACGCATATTACCCCAGAACCTCCCTCCCCTTAATTTCATTTCATGACCCCTTGTCCTTGTGGAGCTATTGACCAGAAAGAGTTCCTGAGTAGGGACTCTGTTTATGCCCTTCAGGAACTTGAATGTCTCTATCATGTCACCTCATCTCTGCACTGCTCCAGTGAGTACATGTTGAGTTGCCATAATCTGCTTTCCTATGGTAATTCATGGAGCCCATGTACCATTTTTGCTGCCCTCTTCTGTACTATCTCTAGGCTATCAAGTCCTTCCTGAGATAAGGCCTCCAGAACTGTACACAGTACTAAAGGTGGGGCCTTACCAAGGGTTTGTATAGTGGCATGATCACTTCCCTCTTTCTACTTGTGACTGATGCCCCTTCCTATGCATTCCAGCATTTTGCTGACTTTTTACATGATTTTTCACATTGTCTGCCCACTTTTAAGTCATCAGAGATGATGACCCCAAGATCCCTCTGCTATTTGGTGGCTGTTAGCTGCTCCCCTCCCAGATAGCAGACCATACTTACTCCTGCCCAGATGCATCACTTTGCATTTTTTTGCAATCAATTTTAACTGCCACATGTTGGACCATTTTTCTAGCTTGAGTAGGTCACTTTTGATTGGTTCCACTCCTTGAGCAGTGTCCACTCTGTTGCAGATCTTTCTGTCATCTGCAAAGAGACTCACCTTCCCACCCAGCCCCTCAGCGATGTCACTTATGAAATTATTGAAGAGTAAAGGACCCAGGACGGATCCCCGTGCTTCCCCGCTGGTCACCCTGTATCTCCTGATGCTGCCCCATTGATCATCACTGACTTATTCCTCTGACTAAGCCAGCTCCTAACCCATGATACCACTTCCAGTCCCACTCCTGTATGCTCAAGCTTATTTAGCAGCCTTCTGTGTGGAACTGAGCTGAAGGCTTTGCTAAAGTGGTTTTATTGTATACTGATCTTGTTTTTATTCGGTAGACTGTAGTTTATTTGGGTTACTGAAATGTGTAGGAGGCCTGCCCCCACGGTCTTACACTATACATCCTCTGCCTTTCTTGCCCTCCACCCCTTTAACCCCCCCATTGCAGTTTACTATCTAACAATGCTGTTGAGCGTTGGGTATTGCTCGTTGGGGGTGGGGGAGTTTGGGGGTGTGAACAGTGGAGGGTGAATGAATAGAACCATCGCATTAGGGTAGTGAGAGCCAGGAGACACCCAGGGGTGAAATGGAATCCAGACTGTGATGCCACATATCTGGTTCTCATACCCAAGGACACCACCAATTTTGGTGGACAGGTGGCTCGGACAGCCCTGGAAGTTCATCCAACTTGGCAGTGTTATGCAATGCCAGGTCCATTAAAAAGAAGACTGCAATTATTGCAGATCTTGTCAGAACAGCGGACCTGGCATGTGTCACCGAGACCTGGCTGAATGAGAACTCTGGCCCCATATTGGAGCCCGTAACTCTGGCTGGATACTCGGTGATTCACTGCCTGAGATTGGATCATTGTGGGGGGAGTTGCAGTCTGTTTCAAGACTGAACTTGGCCTCACGAGTGTACCAGTTGAGGAGACCCAGTCTTTGAATGTACTGTGGTAGCAGGTGTAGGTTGTAGAATCGCTCTCATCTCCTGTCTATCTGGGGATGGGAAGCAGTTCCTTCAGGAAGTGGCAGACTTTGCGATCGACATGGTGTTTGAGTCACCCAGGCTGATGGTCCTGGGTGACTTTAACGCCTGGGTCGATGACAAACTCTCGCAGTTTGGTCAGCACTTCTTCCAGTTGATGACATCTCTGGTCCTCATACAGATTGTTTCTACCACTACCCACAAACTCGGTCACTCTTGACTTGATTTTCCTCCTGGAGGTTGAAGCCTCAGATTTGGGGGTGGAACCAGTCAGATGGTCCAATCACTACACCGTGGGGTTCAGTTTTTGAGCCCCCCTTTGTAGGCCTACCCCTGTAGAGATGGTCAGGTACTGCCCTTTATGAGATATAAGCTCTGGAGGCCTGACGGCAGTGCTTGCCCTATCAGTCCTTCCATTGGCAAACAATGTCCCAGAAGCCCTAGTGGTGGCCTATAATATGACCTCATCTACGGCCCTAGATGTCATTGCTCCAGTCCGCGTTCATCCTCTCTCGCTTCACCCTCGGTCCCCATGGTTTCATGGGTCCTTGAGGGAGATGCGGCGACTGGGATGAAGGTTAGAGTGTTGCTGGTGGAGGTCCCACCTTGATGCAGATCACCCTAGATTGATGGACCATCATCAAGCCTATTGATCCGCAATCCCCTGTAAGAAGGCAGAGTTCCTGTCCAGGGAGACTGCGGCTGCTCAGAACGACCATCTCAGCTTTTTCTAACTGTGGACAGACTGCAACCCAGCCTGTCCACAGGTACGAAAAGCTTTTTTTCCAAATTGAGTGCGAGGAGCTTGCTCGATTCTTTGCGACTAAGGTGGTTGACATCAGGGCTATACCCCAACCAGCACACTCTACAGGCGTTGCTCTGAACGCGTTGTTTGGGAATTGCACCTCGATTTTCCTGGACTATCTTCAGCCAGCCTGAGCTTTTGGACATCATGCAGATTGTCCAGGGTGTGCACCCTACGTGCTGTAGTTTGGATCCGGGACCAACTACCCTGATCTTGGGTTGTGGTGACATCCTTGGCCCAGTCCTAGCACAGATAGTCTGGTGTTCATTGGAAACAGTTGAATTTCCTAGCTCCCTGAAGGAGGTGGTGGTGACACCCCTCCTGAAGAAAGCTTCTTTGGACCCAGACTGCCATGCAGACTACAGACCGATCTTGAACCTCCCCTTTATGGGGAAGTTGATCGAGAAAGTAGTGGCTGTACAACTGGAGGACCATTTGACCATCCATGATATCTATGAGCCCCTCCAGTCTGGTTTTCAAAAGAGCCATACTACTGAGATGGCACTGGTTCAGGTGCTCAGTGATCTCCTGATGGTTAGAGACCAGAAGAACTGCTCCATTTTGGTTCTTCTTGATCTCTCTTCAACGTTTGACACTGTGGACCATGGGGTTCCACTTGACCGTTTGAGGTTCATCTGTGGCCTGTCAGGTATGGTCCTCAGGTGGTTTTCATCTTTCCTCACCGGAAGAACTCAGAGGGTGGTGTCGGTGATTTATTCCTCTGACCCAGTTCTGCTATCATGTGGTGTTCCTCAAGGATTGGTGTTGTCCCCCATGTTATTCGCAGTGTACATGCTACCCCCTCAGAGACATTGTAAGAAGGTATAGGCTGAGGTTTGACTGCTATGCTGATGATACCCAGCTCTACCTGTCTTTTGCACCTGACCAGGATAGAGCTCATTCAGTATTTAACAACTGCCCCATAGAAATCCAGGAGTGGATGAGTTCGAGCTGGTTGAGGTTGAACTCAGAAAAGACTGAGGTGCTGGTGGTGAACCCAGATCGCTGGATAGGGGGTTGGGGGTGAGGTCACCCCTAGGAATTTTTCTTGGGGGTTTGCCACTCCTGACCTCTGAATGGATGTGAAACCTGGGGGTAATTTTCAATGAGGGACTGACACTGCATTCGCAGGTGTCAGCCATCATCAAATCCTCTTTTACCATCTGAGGAATATCTTCAGAGTCAAGCAACTTGTGCCGTCCAGTGATCTTCCCATGTTGGTCCATGCCTTTGTGTCCTTGCACTTGCATTATTGCAATGCCCTATGCCTAGGTCTCCCTGGGGTGGATATTTACCCTTGCAGCTGGTGCAGAATGCAGTGGGCCGGTTACTGACAGGAACCTCCTGGTCCTGTCATATTTCTCCTGTGCTGCACGAACTGCACTGGCTGCCAGTACAGTGGTGAATCACCTTCAAAGTTGGACTTCTGACTTATAAAGCCCTACATGGACAGGGTCCAGACTACCTGAAAGAGCTTCTGGTCTCTTACTGCCCTTGGCGATCACTCTGCTTAACTGATGAGGGGTTGCTAGAGATCCCAAGGGTTTGTTTAAAATCTTCTGGGGCCCGTGCATTTATGCATGTGGCCCATACCCTTTGGAATTCTCTACCCCATCAGTTACATGAGTGCACGACTATGGAGGGATTTAAACAGGCTCTAAAAGCCTTTTTATGGACTCATGCATTTGGGGAATAACTAGAATACCATTTTAGTGCTTTTCTGTATTTTATGCTATTTATAATACTTGTGATTATGTGCTGTAGCTGTCGTAATTGTTATGTGTGATGCCTTGGCAATTGAAAGGCACCATAAAAACAAACTTGATTTGATTTGAAAGTTGAGGTAGATAACTTAAACAGCTCCACCGGTCCACCATCTTAGTAACCAAGTCAAAAAACTCAGTTTAGTCTGGCAGGACCTTCCCACAATGAAGTCATGTTGCCTGCTGTGCAGCTGTCCAGTGTCTTCCAGGAAGTTATAATTCTTTCCTTTAGCAGGGTTTCCATCATCTTGCCTACCACCGAGGTGAGACTGACAAGCAGTAGTTACCTGCCACCTCCCTGCTCCCTCCTTTGTATATGAGAACCACTATTGCCCTTTTCCAGTCTTGTGGAACAATTTTCTCTCCAGGGATCTGCTAAAAAATCTGCAAGAGGTATTGCCAATTCATCCCTAAGTTCTCTCAGTATGTGAGGGTGGATACCATCTGGCTCCATGGCTTTGCCTATCTTTAGTTTATTGAGTTCAGTCCTTACCCTCTCTACTGTGAAAGGGCTTGTGCCTACCCCCTTGTGCAATTATTATCTCCTTTAGTGGTTTGCCCATTTCCAGGCTCCTCCTTTGTAAAGATAGAGCAAAAGTACTCATTTAAGACCTCTGTCTTTTCTCTGTCTTCGTCTTTCTTCTTTCCATCACTGCTTATTAGTCTAAAAATACCCTCCCTGTTTTTACTTGTGTCACTTATGCACCTAAAGAATGTTTTTTTACCTCCTTTTACCCCTGTGCAATTTCCACCTCAGGTTATGCCTTTGCCACTCTAATCACCCTAGAAGCCTCCCTCAAGCTACTTTTATAAGCATCACTATCCTTGTTGTTATTTGAGCGCTTGTATTTTTTGAATGCTAGCCTCTTTGCTTTTACCAGAGCTGCCACCTCTCTTGTGAATGTCAGTTAAAAGCAAAATCAGAAAAAAGCAGATTCAGATTCTGACTGTTCACCAGATGTATGGGTTTAAGAAAGAAAAGACATCAACTGAATCCTGAATTACCTTTTAAAACAATTTATATATCTAATGAAATATTCATAAGCCTAGTGGGGCTCCTCATTGTATTCTGGTTTGGTCATTAACATCATAGAAATGACCAATGCTGCTACCAACTGGTGCTGTGTAGCACACATTGCTTGCTCCACTCCAATCAAAACCTAAAGAAAGTAAAAAATAAATGGTAAAAAAAAAATACAAGTTGTTTTTGTTTTTACACTTATAATCACAATAACAAAATTGAAGCTGGTCATTTCCTTGAATTAATAACCAGCTTGAGCGAGGTGGCCTTTGGCTGTGCCTCAGGCCACCCAGCTTCCCACTAGTCTTTAATCCCTCAGAAATGACTGGCTTCTCAGTCATTATTACTTAAATGAAATTACATAAAACATTTTTAATTTTCTTTTGTTTGAACATGAGACGATCATTTTCTGATAACCTCTTGAAAAATCATTAGAAAGGCTAAACAATATCTTTGAGTGAATTTAAATATGATATAACGTCTTACATTAACTGTTCTGTGACATAGACAGGGTAGTTGCAATTCAGTGTAGGGTGACAAAAATGGTGCAGGGGCTGCACCAGAAGTCATTTGAGGGGGGACTAGAGGATCTCAATATGTATTCCCTAGAAGAGAGGAGAAAGAGGGGGGTATTATAAAGACTTTCAAATTCCTCAGGGGTAAAAATAAGGTACAAGAGGGTAGCACCTTTCATAAAAGAAGATGTACAAGAACAAGGAGACATGATATGGGATGGGGAAGACTCAGGGGCAATGTGAGAAAGTATTTCTTCACAGAAAGGGTGGTGAATCCATGGAACAGCCTCCCGGCAGAGGTAGAGGGGGCAAAAATGGTAGGAGAGTTCAAAAATGCATGGGACAGACATAAAGGAATGCTAGTGATAGGAAAGAGAGGATAAGTTGCAGATCATTTAGGATCTGCAGTATATGAAACAGGTAAGGCAAATAAGCAGATTAGGTGGGCCAAGTAGTACTTATTTGCTGTCAAATTCTATGTTTCTGTAAAATTTCATCTAAATTAGATATGCTTTGATTTTTCTGAATATATTCATTAAATATTTTGTTTGTATTTAATTAATTATTCATTGATTGTTCTTGCTTAATAAGTATTTGAAGAAGAAATTACTTTGTCACCATCAAAACTGAGTTCCAATGAAAATATATTTGACTACTACTTAATTTTAATATTATGCATGTCTTGCTACACGTTTTCTTATAGTTTTCATTTCTTAAGAAAGCTTTATTTTAAAGATATAGGGCCAGATATTCAAACTGTGCCATTCTGGGGTGCAAGACCTTGCGCTGCTCAAAAAAGTTGTGCTGGGGTGTGGTCAGGGCGATATTCAATGGAGTTGCGCTATGGAGCAACTTCTTTGAATATCGCCCCTGGCCACAGCCACTGTGCATGGTGCAGTGGAACTGCGCCACCCCAAGTGGTCAGAGTGGAGCATTCAGATGTGGTGGCACAAGTTCCATTGCACCATGTGCAAAGGTGACATGCAAATGGTGCCATAATTTATGCAAGGCGAACGAGGGGGCCATTTGCATCTACTTACAGGCCCATTTGCATGCCATTAGCATGCAGGTGCGCTGATCCCCAACGACTTGGCCTGGTGCCCTGCCAGGCAGCAGCCATCGGGGAGCAATGCCCCCTGCAGCCCGATCGTGGGCATAACCAAAACGGCCCCACCGCGGGCATAACCGAAACAGCCCGATCACGGGCATAATAGTGTTCCCCCCGCCTAATAGCCCGATTGCGGGCAGAACGTTCCATTCCCCCCCATTAGCCCCATCGCGGGCATGATGTTATTCCCCTCCCATTAGCCCGATCGCAGGCAGAACGTTATGTCTCCCCCTGAGCAGCCCGATCGCAGGCATCAGGCATCCCTCCCCAAAGTCCAATATGCCTGGTGGTTCAGTAGACCGAAGCCCGATCGCAGGCATAACGTCAACCCCCAAAGTCCAATATCCCTGGTGATCTAGTGGCCCCCACCCCACCCACCCACGAGCCCCACCACCCGCTGCCCCGTCAGCGGCGGGCAGCAGCACCTCACCTACCTGCCGCCCACCGCTACTGGTTTCGACAGGTTTTTCGGGTGTAGGGGCTGGGTATGCCCATTGGTTCAGAGTAAGAGCCAATGGGCGCAGTAGCCCATACCGTACAAGGCAGTCCATTTATTGTTGTCACTGGGATCAGACACTAAGAACCAGACCCCAAATTCTCCCCCTGAGATGCCCTGTCCCTGATGTGGCCAAGGCGGATGTCGACCCAGCCTGTGCCTGATTCTTACCACCCTCCCCCGCCCCCTACATCTTCTCCTTTGAACCTTCCCCCCCCATTCTTCTCTCTCCTTCCAATAGCCCATCTGCAGCCCTAGTGGCGTATGCTGTGCTTCACCCAAACCTGCCCTCCCCCTTTTCCCATTCTTCCACTGTCCATATTAGGTGTAGTATGAAAACAGACATGGCCACCTCTGTCAGGTGCATCCTGTCATGCCTATAATACCTCCGTGCAGTCATACGAGATGCCCCTGTGTGAAATATATGTACCCCCATTTCGATAATTGCCCTTCCACCTTCCTGTTCAACCCTTTTCATTTCTTCTCTATTGCTTTGATATCCTCTGCCTGCCACCACACTCAGTGTGGTATGAATTGAGACCACCCCACTGTAACCTTGGGCCACCACCCCCTGATGGTCTCCATGTCTCTCTTTATGTCCTGGAATATTCCCCTCCCACGGTCTTTCCCCCAGATCATTCCCCCAGATGCAAAGCTAACAGATCTGGTGTAGGCCATCTCAATTTTTGTTCCTCCAATAGCAGCACCAACTGTCCCCAACGTATCCCCCGGACCCCTTTCCATTGAACCAGGGTTTCCTCGACTGAACTCTGTAGTTGTCTTCCTCTTGGCTTTGTTGCCATGTGCATCTCCACGCAGTATACAAATGAATGTCCCACAATCCATACCTCCTTCCTGCACCTTGTATCTGTGCACATAAACCAACACATTACCATAACTTCCTTGTATATCTCCTGTAGCAGCCAGACCTTTAACTGCCCACCACTTTAACCTCCTCCTCTAACCCACCCCAGACAGCCACTTCTGATGCTGCTCCAATCCTGAATGAATGTGTTGAGAATTTACTTGCATCCTCCCCTAAGAACTGTATTTCTTATTTCAATACCCCGTCACCCGATAGCATGTGACCTGTGACCCATCCTCATGTATAAACAACATGCCTGCCATTTCTGGACTGAGCGACCTGTAGTCTTCTAAGGCCTTCATTTCACAACAACCCCTATGGAGGTGCTTATCCAACTTTACCTTTGCCCCATGGCCCACCTGATCTGTCTTGGAGTGCTGCAACCATATCTCCACCTTCTTCCACCTCGACTGTACTTCCTCCCACTGCAGATCTCTGATGATATCTTTTTTTGTTTTTGATGACTACTTCGCTGACTCTGAAAGTTCCCCCTGCCATGACTAAAAAAACACACTAAACTGACATGCTTCATACCCCAATGTGCACATGCTAGCTAATTTCCCACCCGTCTACCCAACAACTGCCCGGCTAATAGCCTCCTCCAATCTGGATGCCTGCCATGCAACCTGTGCCACCCCATAAAAAAAACTTACTACCCATGCCCTGTTTGGATCCCCCCACCAGTGTAGGTTATGTACCCACCCAATTCCTGCTTGATGCACCCCCATCGTGGAGTGTGCCATCCCCTCCTCCCATATTTCCACCATGAATTTTATTACCTGCCCCTGTGTTACAGCCCCACATAACTCCATACCCTGCTGCTGCTGAAACTCTTGTAACGCTTTCATGCTACCTCGTATTCTTTCAATGTACTTGCAGACCAAGAGCTTTGATACAGCAGCTGGGCTCTCTCCATCCAGTTTCCCATAACTGGGCCAGGACAAACAGTCTCTAGGTGTCAGCCTGTGGTACCAAAGACATGAACCTGTCCAACTGAAGATCGGAAAGGGCTGTCAGCCTCCTCATCCTTTACACCCTCAATATAGTATGCCTTGCTTTGAATGACAGACTGAACCATAAACCCTCCAATACCAGCTGATGTAATATCCTGGTCAACATGTCCATGGAACCTCTTTGTGAATTAATCACCTCCACCACTGCCTTGTTGTCACACCAAAATATTTCCTTCTGATTTTGCAGCCTCTTTCCCTACATGGACTCTGCTACCCATATAGGGAAAATTTCAAGAAAACTGATGTCCTTTAGTAAACCCCTCCTTCTCCATTCCTCCGGCCATGCTTCTGACATCCACTCCCCCTGAAAAGAGTATTTATGTGATAACGGCAATCATTAGGGTGATGGAACATCGTTGAAAAAATATTTTGGCAATGTACTCCCCAGCACACAGCAAAATGGTGCTGAAGAGTTGGGATTTTACACTTTATGCAGGGGGGCTGTGCTCCGTGCATCCCCCTACTTAAAGATTCTCAACTCCAGGGGCATGCATGTCGGGGGGGGGTGCAAATGCATAAAAAATTTAATTTCAGGCCGGTAGCAACAAAAAGTACTTGTGCCCAGACCTGAACCCAACATCATTCCCACCTTGGTAGTGGAGGTTGAAACTGTTTATAAAACCATCCCTCAAAACTTTCCTCACCCTTGCGTCTGGGCATCCTGCTGTCCAACCCCACAGAATGTCCCACCTAACAGGAGTGCAGGCTAGTTTAAAACCCCCATTGCTCCCCTTCATAACCCATAACCCTTTATCTTCCCTTGGCCCTGCAACAAATGTTTCCCTCCCACTGAAGGCTCATCCCTTGGTTTCTTGCCCCAACCTCCAAAACTCCCCCAAAAGGGCTGCTTGCTATAGCTTTCCATCCCTGCCCTGTAACCTGTCACCCTGCACCTTGATATGGGGTATTGTACTGCACACTTGGAGTACACATGGTGGAATTTGCAGTTCACCCAATTGCACATCACCTTGTTGTACTTCCCGCATGTTTTTGCCATTTGACTCCCCAACCCCTCTTGTGCCCACTAACCCACTCCCTTGCTGCTCAGACAGCGTCTGCACCCACAGATCTGTGTAGGTACTGTCCCATCTCAGAACCCCATGTGCTGCCATCCTCTGTCTGAACACCTCATCATTTATCAGCCATCTGTACCCCAACTTCACCTTGTAGGCGTCTTGAATGATTGCAGAATATAACAACAGTATGGCCATTTCCAGCCTCTTTTGCATCAGAATGCCACTAAACATCACAAAGCCCACCTGCCATATGTCTGTGTTCTTACCCTTGCAAATAGTATCCTCTGAAATCTTCCCCACCAATGCCTGGGCTACCGCCATCTCCGACTTACCCACCGTCTCTCTCTCTGCTCATATTTTTTAGCAGTTTCTTTGTCCACCAACATAAAAATGCCCACATACTCAACCTTCCAAATGTTTTCCCTGGTGGACTCAAGGATGTGATCTCCAAGCGTGAGACCTGGGATGCCAGCCTCAATACTTCTTTTTCCACCCCATTCATATATCATGTCTTAGATCAGTCCCTTGAGTCCCTTTTAGTTCCTTTGAGGCTTTTTCTATCTTCTCCCATTCTTTTCCCCCTCAATCCTCAATGATACCCACCAAATAGTCCCTCAGACTGCCATCCACAGTTAAATCCACCAGTGTCTCCTTACCCCTCGATTCAGCCGACCATTCCACACCCCTTCATTGATGGACGCTTTTCCCCAGTTCCTTTCCCTTCATCCCTGGCTGGCATCTTCCTCTTCTTTGCCCTGCTCTCTTTCTCCTCCTCCTCCTCCTTCTTCTTTTTTGCTACTTTCAACAGCTCTTGCACTTTCACCATCAGCTCCGCTGCCTGCTCCATCAGCTGCCCGCTGCTGTTCTTCGCTGTCCTTGTCTTGGGTGCCATGCTTGCATCAATAATCTCAAATAAAACCAGAAAACAAGATTATTAACACAAGGCCTCCTCTGTCCTGTGCTTTTTTTTTTTAAATACTTCTTCCCATTCTATGTGCTGTGACCCAGTACTCCAGGCCGGTGCCTGCCACCCACCCCCCGCTCCTGAAAATTGCAGCATCCTTTAAAATGATATTGTTCCTCACTCTCACAGGCCTACCCCTGCAGTCACCCCTTCTCTGTTAGTATAGATCTACCAAACTTGCAGATGCAAACATCACTCCATTCGAATCGCTGTGTGCCATCTCACTGTTGAGCTCTTGGACCTCCCTGGTGCCTTGCTCACTTCTCCCTCCCCAACTTCCCCACATAGGCCATTACTGCCAGCCATGCCAACCACACTGTGCAAGCTTTTGTCCTCTACTCTATCGGCTGCCATGCCATTTGGCTCGATTCCTCACTTGATCTAAGTCATCCAGTTGCTTGTTCAGAATGCAATAACTCCATCCTACTAACTTCTTCAGATGCATTAGAGTACATGTTGAGATCCCGTAGCCTTTCTTCATAATGCAGTTCCTGTACCATTTTGGTGGCCCTCCTCTGTACTGCTTCCTCTGCATTTATTTGTAATGGAAAGGGTTGCAGTCTCTTTGGAGCCCCCCTGAGGGAAGCCTGCGGGTCTTAAGAGCAGGAGAACACAGCCCTCCCCCACAACCAAGTCGGAGCAGTAGACAAGGGCTGCAGTCTCTTTTGGGCTGCCCTGAGGGAAGCTTGAGGGTCATGAGGGCAGGAGAACACAGCCCTCCCACACAACCAAGTCAGAACAGCAGACAAGGCCTGCAATCTCTTTTGGGCTCCCCCGAGGGAAGCCTGTGGGTCATGAGGGCAGGAGAACACAGCCCTTCCCCACAACCAAGTTGGAGCAGCAGACAAGGGCTGCAGTCTATTTTGGGCTCCCCCGAGGGAAGCCTGTGGGTCATGAGGACAGGAGAACACAGCCCTTCCCCACAACCACGTCGGATCAGCAGACAAGGTATGAAGTAAGAAGCAGGTCGCTCGCTTCCCTGGAATGGCTGAGTGTTTTGGAGTTGGCACCTTTTTTTGAAAATCCTTTTCCTTTTTGTGTCGCCAGACGAGTGCTGATAATTTTTGCCCTACTGATCTGAGCAGCAAAGTGCTATGTTTTGTGCCTGTTTCACTGTGCACCTCAAGAGACTTGGACGTATAGGAATTTTTGTTCATTCAAACTGAAGTCTTAATTTGTGCTTGATGCTTTTAAGCTGTGTGTAACTGCTGTTGTACTGTGTTCAATAGTGCCCAGATAAGTTTCTGTAATTTCTGTTGTTAACAAAGCCCAGATAGTCTCTACAATTAACATTGTTCTGCAGTCAGTATTGTCTTTGCTTTAAATAGAGGTGCACCTTGAAGAGATTAGGTAAATAACTTCATTAAGCCTAATTATTTGTGAATTTAAATTTAACTGCATAGGGTAATTTCACTGTGCTGCAGAGTGTTCTTTCTACCCACCCATATCCTTTCTGTTCAAGCTTGTCCCCAGTCCAAATTCAAATGCTGCACACTGCTAATTTAGTCTGTTACTCCTAAAAGAATCAGCTGGATCTGCACAAAAGCCTTGCACACATTTAGGATAAAATCTTGGCCCTTAATTTCAACTTCAGGGCAAATCGGGAGCACTGTTGTAACAGTGGCTGGAACTCATTAACTTCCCCAAACAGTGATAAAACTGATTTTCCTCCGACAGTAAGCCACAGTCTGCAATTCTCTGAGTTTAACTGCAGTCAGAGCTTGTCGGGGCCAACTTGATTAGGCTGGGATTTCCATTTCCCTCTGAGCAATGCTGTCACGACCCCCCCCCCATTTCAACCACATGTTAAACTTATCTCAGGTCCTTTTCTCTGTCTCCACAGGGCTGCAGTCTGTTTTGGGCTCCCCCGAGGGAAGCCTGCGGGTCGTGAGGGCAGGAGAACACAACCCTTCCCCACAACCAAGTCAGAGCAGTAGACAAGGTATGAAATAAGGATCAGGTCGCTCGCTTGCCTGGAACGGCTGAGTGTTTTGGGGTTGGCACCTTTTTTTGAAAATCCTTTTCCCTTTTGTGTCACCAGATGAGTGCTGATAGTTTTTGCACTACTGATCTGAGCAGCCAAATACTATGTTTTGTGCCTGTTTCACTGTGCACCTTAAGAGACTTGGGGCCATATATTCAAAACTTTGCCCAGGGGCAAAATTATCACTGCCCGGCAGGCAAACTTAGCCCGGTGCACAAAGCAAGCTATATTCAAAAGGAAATAGTCCAGTGCTAATCCTGCTGAATATAGCAGTCTAAGGAAGTCGGGCAAACTGGTCTGGGAGTGCAGGGCAAAAAAAGCCTGGGAATAAGACAGCACTGAATATAGCAACAGGGAAGTGCAAACTGCAAGTGCAGCTCATTAGACGCTGTAGCAAGCCAGTGTTGCAGGTGTAGAACATTGTGATTGCAGAGATGTCTCACATCTACTGCAAACACACCTCTCAACCCCCTGCCTCATAAATCAGGGACAAGGCGTAAAAAATCAGGGACACATCTGAAAAATTGGTGATATCCCCTCAGAAAGCTGGCAGAATAAGTGGCTTAGTGTGAAATGCATTTTCTAAGGAAGAACACGTCTGTAACATTAATGTTTGACATTAGTTTAAGCTTACAACCCTCACTGTTTGGTCATGGAAACACAATTTGTAGGAGGGACAGAGTAAAATTGTGAGGTAAAATCAGGGATGTCCCTGAAAATCAGGGACAATTGAGAGGTATGACTGCAAACAATAATGTGAGCCACACACTGCAGAACTATGCTATGCTGAAGTAAGGTTTGCCCGTGGTTAACCCGATTGCACAGTGCTAACACATTAACCCGGTGCAAACTGGTTAGCCAGGGGCAAACAGGAGCTATATTCAAAGCTCCCATGCAAATGAACCTACTTAGGTAATCCGTGGGCAGACAGGTATATTTGCATCTCATTAGGTGCTGCTTAGCATACATTACCATACAGTTTGCCCCGGTGCTACTGCATGGAGCACAAAGCTCCCCCTTTTGGTCGGAATGGAAGTACAGGCTGGATGCTGCAGGCCAAGGCATGCCCACAGCATCCCCTGTTGGTCAGAATGGATGTACAAGCTGGCAGCAGAAGGAACTGTGTGCTGGCAGGTACCAGCAGTGCATACAACATAGCTATGTAGCACTGCAAGCAGTACATAATGAGATATATACATCCATAGCGATCTATAACTATAGATTAATACAGAGACACATGCATATACATATATATATAGCTATATACACACACACTACCAGTGGCCACACATGCCCTGGATGATGCCCCCACTCCACACCAACAGAGGCAGCCCACAGCAGGTGTGGTTGGAACACATGTATGCATGGGGCAGGCATAAGGCAAACCTGCTGGGGATGGGGGTGGGTTGTCAGCTGTAGGGTCACTGGGCTGTGCAGCGCAGCCATCCAACATATAGGGACCTGGGCAGACAGGCTGGGCCAGGCAGCCCTTCACAGCCGTCTGGTCCCTGTTTCCACCTGGGTTGTTACCACTCCCTGGTAGTCTAGTGGCCCCCCCCCAAACACCGCTCCCGACCCGTCGTAAAATGAGAAAATGTAATTTTCTCTGGTAGTCTAGTGGCCCCCCCCAAGCACCGCCCCTACCCATCGTAAATGCAAAAAGTAATTTTCCCTGGTAGTCTAGTGGCCCCCAAGCACCGCCCCCGACCCATAGTAAAATGCGAATATTTTTCTTGAGTCTAGAGTGCCCTCCTCAGAATGTGGCTTTTGTCTCATATTTCGATTCCTGTAGGTCGTAATAATCGTTTTCTTTGGTTCAGTGTCCTTCTTCTCAGTGACAACCCGCTCATTCCTGATTGAGTTACGATCGGGCAGTCTTCTTCATGGGCGTCACTGGCTGCAGGAAGCCTTCCTACCTCAGTCGCGGCCGGCCGGTGGGAGATAGGGCGGTTGCCGGCCCATTCTGGGAATCTATGGATGGGCGGGGTTGTCACTGAGTGGGGGACCACTAGACTACCAGGAAAATGAGTTATTGCATTTTACGACGGGTCAGGAGCGGTGCTTGGGGGCCACTAGACTACCAGGGAAAATTATTTTTTGCATTCTCATGATGGGTCGTGAGCGGTGCTTGGGGGACCAGACCACCAGGATACATCATATGTTGTGGTCAAGGGGATGTGCTTCATGGGGGCACCTCTGCATTACCGACAGCCTTTTTTTGGTGATAGTTAGTGCCGTGCTACAGGTTGCGCTAATGCCTGCAGTGCGGCGCTATACCTTTCAATATGCTGTTGCGCAGGCAGTCAGGTCCCGTCCCCTCAGTCCCTTCCCTGCATACATTATGATTTAGTGTCGGTGCGAACACCTAGCCCGACGCTAAATGTCCTTTTGAATATTGCTGCCGGGGGCAAATTCGGTGCTAATCCAGCGCAACGGATTTGCGCCTGGCACTACCCTTTGAATATCTGGCCCTTGGACTTATAATGTCTGCATTCCAAAATGAGTGCGCACTGGGACGCAGTGCTCCAAAAACCAACAGTTGGTTATTTATAAGGGTTTTGAAGACATATGATACTGTGAGTAAAGTTTGTTCATAACTTCTGTAGGGATTGATCTCAGTCCTTTATCATATGATAAAGGACTGGGGGATCAGTCAGAAACATGTCAGGAGTTTTGTGAAATAAACTTTTTTACTACTACGCGTTTCTCTAATGAGTTGTATGTGCTCGAAACCTTTTTACAAATAACTTGGACTTATAGTAACTTTTGTTCATCCTAACTGAAGCCTCCATTTGTGCTTGGTGCTTTTAAACACTATGTAACTGCTGCTATACTGTGTTCAACAGTGCCCAGATAGATTTCTGTAATTTCTGTTGTTAACAAAGCCTAAATAGCCTCTGCAATTACCATCGTTCTGCAGTCAGTATTGTCTGTGCTTTAAACAAAGGTGCACCTTGACGAGATTAGGTTAATAACTTCAGTAAGCCTAATTTTTTGTGAATTTAAACATAACTGCATAGGGTAATTTCACTGTGCTGGAGAGTGTTCTTTCTACCCACCCATAGCCTTTCTGTTCACGCTTGTTCCCAGTCCAAATTCAAATGCTGCTAATTTAGTCTGTTACCCCTAGAAAAATCATCTAGATCCGAACAAAAGCCTTGCACAAATTATTATTTTTTTTTTACAGCTACTTATTTTTCCTCCTGGATTCCTCTGCCCACGTCTGATGTCCCCCCGTGTAGGCACTGGGTATGAGATCCCCTCCCCGTAACCCCATGACTTACCTTTCATGGCAGGGGGTGGGGAGCAACTCGACCCACCGGACTGGATTAGCATTCAGGGAGGTATCTTCCCAGGCCATCACGGAAGGGACCATTGTCATCCCGCAGAGGACTCATCCATTTTCTGTGTTTTCCCTTTACTTTCTCCTTGAGGTTGCGGAGTGCAATGGCACCAGTGGCAGTGGCACTCATGCTTCCATGTGCATCCCACCAAGCACTTGCCACAACTGTCACCCAGCCTCCAGTGCTGATGTGCCGTCTCCCAGACTCCACTAGGTGGCAGGCAGTTGCCGAGCCCTGCAATCCCTCTTTCCCAGAGAAGGAGAGCAGTCCTAAGGACTTCAATCCTTCTTCTCCCTGCCAACCCCCGGTGCCTCATGTCCATTCCCAAACACAGGTTTCTGGCGTGGCACAATGTAAGGTGTCTGGCGCCTCAGCCTCAGCACCACAGGGCCTGCTGCCTTGCACAAATTTAGGATAAAATCTCAGCCCTTAATTTCACCTTCAGGGCAAATTGGGAGCACTGTTGTAACAGTGGCTGGAACTCATTAACTTCCCCAAGCAGTGATAAAACTGATTTTTCTCCCACAGTAATCCACAATCTGCAATTCTCTGAGTTTAAGTGCAGTCAGAGCTTGTCGGGGCCATCTTGATTAGGCTGGGATTTCCATCCCTCTCCGAGCAGTGCTGCTGCGACACCCCCGTCCATTTCAACCACACTTTAAACTTATCTCAGGTCCTTTTCTCTGTCTCCACAGGGCTGTAGTCTCTTTTATGCTCCTCTGAGGGAAGCCAGTGGGTCATGAGGGTGGGAGAACACAGCCCTCCCTCACAATCAAGTTGGAGCAGCAGACAAGGTACGAAGTAAGGAGCAGCTCACTCGCTTGCCTGGAATGGCTGAGTGTTTTAGCTCCGCCGCCTCCCACCACCACCCTTGGTTGACATCAAGCTTTACAGCAACTACCACATGGCTGTCAGAACCAATCAGTTGACTTTCCTACCTGCAGGTTATTTTCTTTTGCCACTAGCAGCCGCTACACTCATAAATCCCTGTGCTGTACAGCTTAGTTTCAGCAGCTGATATCCAGTTCATATAGCTACGTTTTAGCAGCTGATATCCAGCTCATCCAGCAGTCTATTACTGCTTTAGTAGTCAAGGGAGTACCAAGGCCACCTTGCCCACCACCCAACCACGCAGACAGCCACCTCCCAGCCCTCCCCGAACCCCGGTTTTGTGATGGCATACAAGGGTGCTGTCAGTTCTCTCCTGCATGCCATGGACTGCTAACTAAACCTATATTGCACTATCCTGCCCCTGTCCTGGCTGATCCTGGTAATGGATAGATTGGGAGGATGAATCCTGATTCTGATACTACTATTATGCTTACATGGGGTATTTACCTCTATTCCAATTAACAACCTCCATGGAGAGAATACCTCAAAACACAACAACTTTACTTTATGAGTGGTTCAGAGCTCAGTGCTTGTACTATGTATTGTAATTGGATAATGCAGGGTTGTGCTTGGATACTGAGGCCAGATAGGTAGGTTGGACATGCTAGTCAGTTATGTAGCAGTTCGACTTGGTCAGTGCTTAAATACTTTGAACATTGTTGTACAACCAGCAATTATAGTACAAAATGAGCTGACTAGTCTTATGCATGGTGCTTAGATGCTTGAGCTGATGAGTAACGTGTTATGATTTGGTATTGATTTGGCCTTACTCTGTATTCCACCATAAAGAATGCTTAGACCAGTAGTAAGAGACTCCCCAAAAAGAATAATTATATCAACGATTATCTCCTCCAACTCCAGAGACTATGACCAGTAGCATGCAGGAGAGGAAACCCCCCCTTTGGGGAAACCTCTGAGGACTCATGGCTACTGACCTGCCTATCCTTCTGGGCATACTAAAGGAGAGTAATCCTAAATATTTTAATCGGCTAATCTGAACCCCAAAGTTGTAGGACCCAATCCAGAGAAACAAAGAACTGAAGACGTATTGAATCGTGGCATGAAGGTAAACAGAGCAAGCATCCATCGAGTAGATTCCAAGTTCAAATCCATGAGCAGGCTGGAATGATAGCAGCATGGAATCCATGGTTGATAAGAATGTGAAGTGACGGGTTGCAGTGGTGACACAGTCCAGCAGGTAAGGATGACTTCTGAGAGGAGAACCAGGAATCAAAGGCACAGAATCCATGTCTAGAAAGAGGAACATTGGGTCATGTTCAGCTAAGCAAGCTTTGCAAATGAAGGCCGTGGTAAAGAAGCACAAGAACTGGTGTTTTCTGCTTGATCAGGAGGATGGAGCAGTAGGAAGCTCCAATCTGAAGAGGGGAAGCAAGTATGCAAAACAGGTATAGATCATAGTGCGACTAGGTAGACAGAAGTCAGAAGTATTTCCAGCTCACGAGGAGTGAAGTAGGTTGTAAAATGGTGAATTAGTCGTGATGATCTCTAGGCCCTGTAGGGGCGAAGCAGGTAGTATGAGCAAATAATGTAAAAAGTGGACCCATACATAGGTCAGTTGTAGAAGTAAGTGAAGCTGCATGATGCAGACATAGTAGCAGGGAAACAGTATTGCATAACTTATATATAGTATACAGTGAGGGGTATGCAGAATGGCAATAGCAAGGAATCAAAGAGCTTCATTAGGGTCCAAATGGTTACATAGCAATGTTGATATTCACATTTCAAAGCCAGAATGGTACATTAGCTAGAACTGACTTGGTAAGAATATTCTGATGAGTCCTGAATGGTCAAGCTTATGAGTCATAGATGGTGATAACCGAAGAGGTTGAGTCAAATGTAGTAGCATTGTCACAGGGTCCAAGAAGCCTTAGAGCATAAATCAGGATTGAAAGTCTTCTGGATAGCTTAACTAAGTGTCCTGGTAAGAGTGCAGTAGTAGTAATTTCGTATGACTGAAGTGGCAGGGCAGAAGCATCCAAAGAATAGATGACAAACGGCTAAACAATCCAGATGTGAGTCCATAGTTAAAGGAGCTCCTATGGCTGGCCGACATGGCAGCAGGTAGGCGTATAGTAGAATATGCGAATCTCCAGGCCCTGAGCTGGGCGAGGCAGGTGTAGAGTAGAAGTAGTTAAACCCTTTGGCTCGATGGGTGAAAGCAGGTAATAGAAGTAGGCAATTATGGTGCAGTAATATAAGAGCAAGAACCTCGGGGGCCTGTAAGGTCGCAGGTCTGGCAAAATGCGATGGCGAACCTCCGGTCCCATGGGGCGAGGCAGGTTGCAGAGCAGTGGTAAATAATGTAATGAAAATGTCAAACTGCATGCAATGCAGAAATAGCGGAGAAGTAGTGAGGAATAAATTGGAAATGGTATTATAATGGCGGCATATCCTGAGTCAGTTTAGTGCGGAGTAGTACTGTAGTTTTAAGGCAGACTTATGAGAGCAGAATGGTGCTGTAGACTGTCGTATCCTGAAGATCAAGGAAGAGAAGGATTGCAGTGAAGAGACCTTGGTGGAAGAGTTGGCTGCTCGACGAGAGGTAATAAGCATCCTGAAATTGTAGTAATTAAATGTTTTAGGGCATCAGTTCGACCAAGGAAGACAGTATGGAATAAAGGTAAGCTGGGAGCCCTGAAGGAGACGATAGTATTAACTCCAGGAAGGTGAATTTGCATGGTGAGGAGCATCCAAGAGAATTGAAGTGCATATCTTAATGTACTCCAGAATCCAAAGGAAGGCCGAAGCTGTAGGGAGCATATTTCAAAAGGTAGGTCTAAATGAAAAAGCAGCTCTGTAGGAAGCATCCATGGGAACGAAAGGAGATCTAGCCCAATGAGATAGGGAAGTGCGATTAGACCACGTATAGGTCAGCTGATGAACTATAGCTGGCACAGTTGAATGAGTATGTTGCCAGAGAGTAAACAGAATTAGTAGCTAAACCCAATAAGGTGAGTATGCAGCTAGACCATGCGAGGCAGCTGGTAAGGTTAAGTAAAGAGTGGCAGCCAGCTCCATGTAAGCTAGCATGCACAGCTGGACCACACGTAGGTCAGCTGGTGAGGTAAGTAAAAAGCGGCAGCTAAGTCCCCTAGAGGGGAGCCAGTACGGCTGGACCACATATAGGTCAGCTGGAAAGTGAGGAAGGAGCAAATAAAGTGAAGCAGCAAGGCAAGCATCCAGGGATAGTGATGTAAAATCCTAAAACATAATCCGATAGGAAATCCATAATGGAGCTCGGATGATCCTGGATGGATGGAAAAGTGTGAATAGGCAAGGTGAGCTGCAGCATTCAGAACTCGAGCAGTAGGATTGAAGACAAGACATCCTGGAGTGTGTCCAATCTCAATAGAAGCCCAGATGGTCAGCAAGAAGTGTCGGAGCAGGCTCTGAGTGTTGATGGGGTGGATGGCTGAAGTGTATGGCTAGAGGCTAGAAGCCGAAGGCAAGGGAGTAACTAGGCTAAAATGCAGCCAGGATGAATGGCTGAAACCCATATAGGTCAGCCGAAGAACGAAAAGAGCGGCAGCTAAGCTCCACGAAGGCTAGCCACACCGCAGACCTGCAGGGTAACATAGGAGAGGGAGCAATTGCCATTCAGTAGTAAACGGCTAGGAGTTCCATGAAAGGCATAGCCAGGCCTGAAGGTGGCAGTAGAGTCACAGAAGAGGGACTGTAGAACTAGTCGAATAATGCTGGAATGTCCTGTAGGTAGCAGAACAGCCTGAGGAAGCTGAACAGATGTGTCCCAAAGAGTAGCAAGTCCAGGGTAATAGTTGTCCACAGGAGCCTGTGAGCCTGCAAATGCAGGAGTTTCCACAGGTCAGGGAGCCATACCCGAAAACATTACTGATGCCATAAAGGACTTGGGAAGCCGTAGTGCAACCCAAGTCAGAGCAAATGAGTGAGAGGAAAGTTGGAGGAAGCAGGTCGAACATCAATATACCCCAAGAAGTAGATTCAGCCCTGTAAGAGTCTGCAGCAAGCAGCAAAGTCCCAGCAAGGTAAAATTATAGGTGTATGGCTGACACCGTCTAGCCGCTAGTCAATAGCAAGGTGAAGTGAGGAAGCCGTAATATAGCTACCAGAGCCATACAGCTGAGGAGCGGAATGAGGATCACATAACCCCCTCTTCCCCAAGTGCCCAGGCAATCATGGGACGTAGTGAGAGGCCTCCGAACAGAGCAGCAGGAGTAGCCATCCTGGTCCAATGCCTGTGAGCATGGTAAGTTGCTTGAGCAGCAAAGCACAAAGGAAGTCCGTGTCGGTCAGGAAAGGTTTGCCAGCAAGCTGCAGAAAATGGTCAAGGTAGCAGGTTAGTTCAGCCTTCGTAGCACTATACAACTGCAATCAGTAGTGGTAGTAGCCCCATTAAAATGCACAGAGGCTGCAGTGGGCACCAATAGTCTCCATGGCATCAGGTAATGGAGCAACAGGAACAGGAAACCAGCACAGCGGTAGCAGAAGGTGACGTAGAAACTCTGCAAGGCAGGTGGTAAACACAAACTGGAGAGGGCATGGAGCAGTGGCTGCTCATGAAAAGGAAAGCTAAAAGGAAACAATAGGAGCAAGGAGTACAGAAAGAGCTGAGCAGAGACTGCTGAACACACAGTCAGTAGGGAAGAAGGAATGGGGAATCCTCCCAAAAGAAAGACGAAAACAACACAAACCAACAAAAAAAGTGGGGGAAGGAAATGAGCAAACGAACGATGAGAGGAAAACAGGGTGGGGGGAGCACAGGCAGATGGAATGAGTGCAGAGAGCAGCCGAGCACCAGCACCACCACACAGCGAGTGCGACTCGCTGTAAGCAGAGCAGATGTAGCTTTGCAAGTTTAAATAGGATGTGGGAGAGGAACTCTTCCTCCACGTAACCTCAGGTGATAGCCTAACCTTTCTCCAACCAAACTGCAGAAACACAACATGTTCTTGCCCACACCACTCTTAGCCTTCTGAAAGGTTGTACATACAACTCGTTTAGCATGCTCAGAAAATACAAAATGACTCTACTGGTACATTTCCCATTCCACACTATTAAACTGTGGTTTCTCCAACTCCTTGTCATCCTATTGTCAGGGGATGTAGAACTTAACCCTGGCCCCTCTGTCCACCTTTCTTCCACTGACTTATTAGCTGTCTCAGGGAAAGGACTTATCATTGCCCATATGAATATTAGGAGCATTACCAGGCACTTTGCCGATCTCATGGCATGGACGAAAGTGTACAATCCTGACCTACTCTGCCTATCTGAAACATGGTTCAAACCTCACATTCTCGACTCCTTATGTTCCTTGCCCAATTACTCCTTGATACGGAGAGATAGGCCTTCCCCAAAATATGGAGGGGGGGTCACTCTTCTCTATAAAAAACATCTTAATGTTGCAGTCTACCCTCCCACAGGCTCCCCTTCAGTCTGTGAGTCCCTACACACAACCATTGCCCTTTGTGCAAAACAAATCCACATTATCTGCACCTACAAACTGCCCACTGGAGGTATAGAAACATAGAAACATAGACTTTGACGGCAGATAAGGACCGCTTGGCCCATCTAGTCTGCCCATTTCCCTACCTACAGGATAGGCCGCAGATCCTAGTTAACCAACAGCCTATTTCTTCCTACCCACCACAAGAATTGCCTTATGTCTGTCCCATGCATTCTTGAATTCTCCCACAGTTTTAGACCCCACTAACCTCCTCAGGAGGCTGTTCCATGCATCCACTACCCTCTCGTGAAATAATACTTCCTCATATTGCCCCGAACCGCCCTCCTTCTATCTTTAAATTGTGTCCCCTTGTTCTTGCAAGTCTCTTTTCTGAAGATGCTACCCTCTTGGACTTTGTTGATTCCACTGAGGTGCCTAAAGTTTCTATCATGTCCCCCTCTCCCTTCTTTCCTCAAGGGTATGCATATTAAGCTCCTTTAGTCTCTCCTCATACTGCTTCTCTTGCAGACCCTGCACCATTTTAGTTGTCCTCCTCTGGACTACCTCTATCCTGTCTATGTCCTTGCAGAGATGGGGTCACCAGAACTGGACACAGTACTCTAGATGGGGTCTCACCAACTGTCTGTACAGAGGGATAACAACTTCCTGTTTCCTGCTGCTGATGCCTCTCCCTATACATCCCAGTATACCTCCAGCCCTCCCTACTGCCTTCTCACATTGTTTGCTAAACTTAAGGTCATCTGATATGATTACCCCCAGGTCCCTTTCCTTTTTTGTTGTTGTTACTACTTCCCCACCCATTGTGTATTCTTCCCCTTGGTTCTTGTTTCCCAGGTGCATTATTTTGCACTTCTTTGCATTGAATCCTAGCTGCCATACTTCTGACCATTCCTCCAACCTTGCCAAATCCTTTTCATCCTTTCCACGCCTCCTTGTGTATCAACCCTGTTGCAGATCTTTGTGTCATCTGCAAAAAGGCATGCTTTTCCTTCCAGTCCCTCTGCAATGTCACTGATGAAGACATTAAAAAGGACTGGGCCCAATACTGAACCCTGTAGTACCCCACTAGTAACCCCTCTTTCTTCAGAGTGGACTCCATTTACAATTACCTTCTGTGACCTATTGTGCAGCCAATGTTTTACCCAGGCTACCACCCTGGGACCCACTCCCAGGCTGGTTATTTTGACTATTAATCTTTTGTGTGGGACTGTGTCAAATGCCTTGCTAAAGTCTAGGTAGGCCATGTCCACAGCCCCTCCCTGGTCTACTACTTTGGTCACCCAGTCAAAGAAATCTATTAGATTCGTCTGACATGACCTTCCCACTGTGAACCCATGCTGCCTTGGGTCCTATGCTCCAGTGGCCTCTAGGTACTCAACTATTCTTTCCTTCAGAAGTGACTCCATCACTTTCCCTACCACAGAGGTCAGACTGACAGGTCTGTAGTTTCCTGCCTCTGTCTTGGTCCCACTTTTGTGAAGGGGAATCACATCCACCTTCCTCCAGTCCTTGAGTACCACACCATCCTCCCATGATTTATTAAAAATAGCCAGTTGTTTCACTAGTTCCTCCCTTAATTCTTTTAGAATTCTGGGATGAATTCCATCAGGACCCATTGCTTTGTCCACCTTCAGTTTTAGGAGTTCTTGCAGAACCTTTTCTTCTGTGAAAGGACTGGGATCGACCCCCCATCAAGAGTGCTTCTGTTAATTGGATTAGGCACTTCCACCTCCTCTTTTGAATACTGAGCAGAAATATTCGTTCAGTATCCCTGCATTTTCACTGTCCCCCTCTGTCCACCCACCGTTCATTCTATTCAGCCTCAGTATCCCTCCCTTTGTCTTTCTACACTCGCTGATATACCTATAAAAAATTTTATCCCCCTTCTTAACTGAGTTGGCTATCTTTTCCTCAGTTTGGGCCTTTGCTATTCTGACTTCCCTTCCTGCTTCCTTCTGCCTTAACTGGTACAGCTCTCTGTCCTGCTCCTTCTGTGTTTCCTTATACTTCTGGAATGCTATCTTTTTCTCCCTGACTTTCACAGCCACCTCTTTTGAGAATCATAGTGGCTTTTCCTTTCATTTTGATTTGTTTATTTACTTCACACAAAGGCTTGTTGCCTCTGTGATGGCAGTTTTGATGATTCCCCATTGTTGCTCCACACCTCCTTCTAGCCTGTTTGCTAGTGCTTTTCTGAGGCACTCTACCATCTTGCCAAAGTCAGCCCTCCTAAAGTCCAGTACCCTCACTTTTGTATGGCTTGACTCTGTAGCTGAGTTTAACATGAACCACACTGTTTGATGGTCACTTGTCCCCAGATAGCAACACATTTCTAGATCTGAGATCCTCTCACTGCCCCCGTTTGAGAGTACGAGGTCTAAGATTGCTCCCTCATGAGTGGGTTCCGAAACTAGCTGTCTAAGGCCTGCCACCTGTAGGGCATCAAGAATAGCCCTGATCTTGGATGTGGCTGCAGCAAATGTGCTCCAGTTAACATCTGGCATATTCAGGTCTCCCATTAACAGTATCTCCCCTTTCTCTGCCATTCTAAGAATGCGTTCTATCATATCCTAGTCCATTCCCTCCACCTGACATGGCGGTCTGTACACAACCCCTGTGCGGATTGTGGTGCCCTTTCCAGTCTCCAAGGTGACCCACACTGCCTCCTCTCCTCCCTGTTTACTCTTTTGTTCAGTTGCTTTTATCCCTTCCTTTACTAGAGGCTACTCCTCCCCCTCTTCTCCCCTGCCTGTCTCTCCTGTAGGTTATGTACACTGGTATGTTAACATCCCAGTCATGGTTCTCTGTGTACCATGTTTCTGTGACTGCTACGATATCCAGGCATCCCACTTCCATCAAGGCCACCAGCTCAGGGAGCTTGTTGCCCAGACTACGGGCATTGGTACTCATTACCCTCCATTTCCTGATGGCCTTACTCCTTTGCCCGTCCCTGTCCTTCTTGCCTTTGTCACTTTCTCCATTTACCCCTGCCCTTCTCCTATCGACACCTTTATGTTGGTGTTTGCCTCTTACTACCATGATTATTTAGGGGCTGCCAGATTTCCTGCTCCTTTCCAGTGCCTCTCCCTTGGCTAGTTTAAAAGCTTGCCAATGAAGCATTTAAACCTATCATCTAGGATCCTGGTTCCCCTTCTGGACAGATGCAGCCCATCATGCCAGTATAGACTTGCATCACTCCAGGTGGACCCCCAGTCCCCAATGAAGCCAAATCCCTGAGCTCCACACCAGTTTTTCAACCACTGTTTGAATCTCATGGTGCGGAACACCCTAGCCTCTCCTATGCCATAGATAGGCAGCACCTCCGAGAAGGTTACCATGTGTGCTACTTGACTAAGGCCCCTCCCCAATGCCACAAACTCTTCCCACCTCTCTAATCCCTTTCTTAGCCAGGTCATTTGTCCCTAGGTGGACAATGACATCCAGCTCCTCCCCTGTGCATGCTCTGGCAATCCTGAGGATTTGCTCCTGTCCTCAAGCCATGGCACCAGGCAGGCACCTTACCTCCCTCTCCCTTCCTCCCCCAGTTCTACCTTCCTAACAATGGAGTCCCCCACCAGGAGTTGTTTCTTCCCTGCAGGGTCCCCTGCCACCCTCCTGTGGGTCTCCTTTGTGGAGGTTCCCAACATCCTCCTTGGTCTCCACTGGGTGCCTCCATAGAGGAACCACACTTTGCCAGAATGGCATAGGAATTGTGGAGAGGTACAACTGGAGGGATGTGCCTCTGTTCCACCACCCTCACCCTCCCTGAGCCCACTGTGGTCCAACCACTCCTCTTTCTTGGCAACCTCTATGGCAATGGCATTGGCACTGGTGGTCCCTGGATGGAAGAGGAGGTCCCACAAATCCTGGCCAACTCAGCCTGGAGATGAGCAACCTCCTCCCTCAACCCAGAGAGGTGCCTGCAGATGGGACAACACTGCATCCTCCAGAACATCTCCCGGAAGACTGCTGCTCCACAGCCACTGCACTGCACCACTCCAATCATGTCTTATTTCTGTCCCTTTAACTGTTTGCAATCCTTACTCTTTCCTCTGTTTTTTTCTCTCCCTCTCTCTCCTTACTTTCTGCCTGTGTGCCCTTTAAGCTCCTGATTGTCCTGTTCTGAGACAAGAATATCCTATATTTCTCAGTAGACCACTTACTTGCTCAGAGGCAGACCTCCAGCAGCTAGAGGGGGGCCGGAGAGCTACTATTGCCCTTCAAGGATGGTGAGTCTTTGGTGGTTCTGTGATCACTCACTTCCTGCTCCCAAACAGGAAGTTCCTGTTGTCAGTCAAATCCTGTGCCTATAAAAATAGAACTAGCTTTGGGTGGAGGGGAAGGAAGGAGGGCAATATAGTCCCAGTAGAGAAGTTCAGTCACACAGCAGTCCTTTCTCCTGGTGTCTTCTGCCAAGCTATTAGCAGAATCTTTCTAAGGCAGTCTTTAAATGTAGCTTCCTTCTAGCTAAGCCACTCCCCATACTTACTAGATCTTTCTATAAGTAATTTAAACCTCACAGATATTAAGTCCTTTTGATCACCTGAGATTTACACCTAGATAACTGTTCACATACCCATTCAGTTCAGTTAACCCAAACACACACTTTTTTTTGTTTTGTTTATTTTTTTTTTACCCTAAATTAAAGGTCCAAGTACAAAAGTTCTTCTTCTTTAGTCCCAGCAGAGAAGTCCAGTTACACAGCAGTCCTTTCTCCTGGTGTCTTCTGCCATCACAGGTCTTTAGGACTTACTTACTCAAACAGCCACAAACACCAAGCAAATTAGTCCCCGTTCAAGAGTTCAAGAGGCAGTATAGCGCAGTGGTCTAAGGCTCTGAGCTGCAAATTTGGTGACATCCAGCAGACCAGACCTGGGTTTGAATCCCACAGCTTCCACTTGCATACTGTGTGACCCTGAGCAAGTCACTTAACCTCCTTGTGCTCCCAGGTCGCTCCTGTAAAAAAGCTTTCAGCTTAGTGTGCTATACCTGGTTAAACAACTAAATAAAAAAAAAAAAAAAAAATGAGGTCATAATCTTGGGTGATTTTAACCTAAACTAGCTGGGACCAACTCACAGCACACTGCTGATGCTAATGCAGAGCTATAACCTGCACCAGACCCTAACTGAACCCACTAGAACCACCCCTTCTCTAACCACCTCCACCCTCATAGACTGGGTACTGGTGAATTGCCTTGACCATGTGTAAACTGCAGGCATCTTGGCAGATGCTATTACAGACCACTCCCCCACTTTCTGTGTATGGAGTCCGGAGACTGCTCCCCCACCCCCTCCACACTACATCACAATTACCAACTTTGACAAACTGGATGTGGAAGCTTTCCTCTATGATGTATCCTGTATCAAGTGGTCTGATATCTATCGCTGCCATGATGTTCAAAATGCCCTTGATATCTTCATTAATAATTTCACAGCACTCCAGGATAAACATACCCAGAAGGTCATCAGAAGGGTCAGGGGTAAACAAACAAGATGGTTACACAAGGACCTGCTGGCTAACCTGTGCACATGGGACAAACTCTGGAAGAAGTATAAAGTGTCCAGACTACCAGTGGATTACAATACCTACAGGGCCTCTCGAAGCACCTGTAAGAACCAAATCAGAACTGCAAAGAGTATCTACTGCAAGGAACTGCTCACAGACTCTGCTGGTGACCCTAGAAAATTCTGGACGCACATGAAGACCTTTCTTGGGGCTACCCAGTCATTGACCCCAGGGGATATGATTCTAAATGGTGTGCATTTCATCGACTCAAACAACATAGTGAATGCCTTTAACAGATTATTCAAGGACCTGTCTCGGTACACCTCATCCTTCGCCTCACCTCCCACAGCATCTCAGCCTTACTGCACACCCCAGAGATCTGCATCTGGTGCTGACCACTGCCAGCTAACTACTACCCCCTTTTTCTACTTTAAAGCTATATCTAGGTCTGAGGTCCAAAGGCTATTGCAAAACATATCCGACAACAATAGTCACGGCTCAGATTCTCTCGAGCCACGACTCCTGAAGCTAGTGGCACCATTGATTGCCTCACCTTTGGCCAAGTTTTTCACTCTGTCTCTTACTCTTGCCATTGTCCCAGATCTCTGGAAGATTGCCTGAGTTACACCTATCCTTAAACAAGGAGACCCAAAGGATATTAACAACTACAGGCCCATAGCCATAATCTCTGTGCTAAGCAAGCTACTGGAGAAGCTTGTTGCAACCCAAACCATTGCTTATCTCACAAAGAACAACCTTCTCTCAGACACTCAGCATGGTTTCAGAAAAGTAAACAGTACCTCAACTATGCTTCTCAAATTCTCTACCGATGTACTCTGCAACATGGACAAAGGCCTACTCACTGGAGCAGTATTTATCAATCTTACCAAGGCTTTCAATCTTGTTGATCATCCCCTGCTTCTCTCAGCCCTGAATAGACTTTACTTCTCATCCTCAGTAGTTGACTGGTTTAGCAACTACTTATCAAACAGATTACAACTTGTTAAATTCAACTCCGCTCTCTCGTATGTGATCAGCACTGACATCGGAGTACCAGAGGGCTCCATCCTGGCACCCCTTTTTTTTCACTGTACATCAACAACATAGATTCTGCCATACTCTCCTGCTCAGCTATTCTATACACTGATGACCTCGTCCTCTACTCTAGTGCTGACAAAGTCAACATCATTTTTTTTCTATTTAGTAAGCTTTATTAGTTTAGCATTTTTACAACAATCTTCCATACAGGCAACATGTAAATACGTTAAACAGAGAAATAATCATAACTAAAAGATTAACACATATTCATAGTATGAAATACATAGATGGAAATCATAATGTGAGAAAATCCTGGAACATAATGTTGTTGCCTGTATCCCACCCTCTTCCCCCCTTCCTTCCTCCCTCCCCGGTCTACCACTTGGGACTAATTGAGGATGTTTTTTTTTTTTAAAGATTCCAAAACAGGAAACCTTACTAAATGCAGTAATCTTCAAAAGAGAAAATAGAAATCTCCAATGTCTACTGAATCGATAGAAGGGTATACAGAGATTCCCATCTTGCTTTATATTTATCCTTTCTATTATTGACTCCAGTAATGATGAATTCTGCTTGCAAAGCGAACATGATTTCCTTATGCCATTCCATGTAAACAGGGACATTAGGTCCCAACCATTGCCTCAAAATTACTTTCTTGGCACAACTTGATATTAAGGCCATATGTGATTTCTTCTGAATCCCTTGTAGCCCTGTGTAATCACCTAAAATACAAATTTCTGGGTTAAAATTATCTGATAGAGCAAGAAGTGGATCAAGACGATTTTGAATGCAAAACAAAAAAAGAGTGATTTTGTCACATGACCACAACATATGGAGCAAATCCACAGGGGCTTGTTGACATTTGGGGCATTGGTTAGATGGACCGCTTCCCATCTGATGAAGTTTAACTGGTGTATAAAATAAATTATGGTTAATATAAAATTGCATAAGTCTGTACCTGTCCCATTTAATGTACTTATATAAATGTTTCCAAATTTTTGACCAGTTCCTGGGAGGGGAAGTCACTGTTAATACATTATCCCACCAATAGAACCTCTTGCCTTCTAGAGAGGCAACATTTGCCAGGAGAAATTTGTAAGAGTATGATATTATATGAAAGGAGGGGATAGATCTAAAATAAGGGAATAAAACAGACATGAAGGGACTTTCCCATTCCCCTGACCCCAAAAATGTGTCAACATGTGGGATATCTGAAAGTATTTAAAAACATTTGTGGTGGGCCAATTGAACAGGATACTGGCAACCCTATAGGGGATCAGTTTTGTGTCCCGGACTAACTGATTCACTCTTAATACCCCCATATCAGGCCAAAAAATATGAGGCCTGATTACTTTACCTGAAATTAGAAGATTTGGGTTTAAGAATAGGGGTTGGACACCGTCTTTGAAGGCATCCACTTTGAGGAAAGTGATTAACTGATAATGTGTATGAAGTGAGAAACTTAATGGTGTTTCCTTTAGGAATTTAGGAAGATTCCTTCTAATAATAAAAGGAAGGGCCTTAGGGTCAATGCCTTTTTCAAAACAAAGTGCTTGTTCTATTTTGACCCAGGAGGGACAATATTCAGGAGCCGAACAATTCTCTGGTATTTACATCCAATATCTAACCCTAGTCAGATGTATAGCTAAATAATACATGTAAAAATTAGGGACTTGAAGACTACCTTCAGTTTTTGAACGGGTAAGTTTATAATAACTTCTTCTAACTTTTTCTCTTGCCATATAAAAGTGCTCATTATTCTTTGTACCTGGGAGAACCATGATAATGGAAGAGCCCCATTGAACATTTGTAAGGGATATAATAACCGGGATAAAACATTCATTTTTATTATATTCAAATGTCCCCATATTGAAAGAGGTAGTTTTGACCAGCGTCTAAGATCATCTGTTAAAATTTTAACTAAAGCATCCAAATTAAGTTTTTTCACAATATGGGGAGAGGAATGCAGGTAGAATCCTAAATATTTAAATTTGTCAAAATTCTATTGAAGCCCCAACTGTTCAATGTCGGTTTTAACCATGTATTTATTGAGGAGAAAGACCTCTGTTTTCCCAGTGTTTAACTAATAATTTAGATTGCCTCAAATTTAGAGATAATGTGAAAGACAGCAGATAAAGACTGAATGGGATTAGAAATATCAAACAGTAAATCTTCTTCATTGGCAGAGATTTTATATTCCGTATTACTTATTGATATACCAGAGACCAACGCCAAATTCTTAATTTTCCTGATGAGGGGTTCTAAATATAAGTTGAAAAGGAAGGGAGAAAGGGGACATCCCTGATGGGTACCTTGAAGTAAGGTGAAAGATGCAGAAAGAACGCCGTTACATTGAATTTGGGCTGGTGGGGAAGTATATAAAATTTTAACCCATTGTATAAATTCATTTGGGAGGTGATATTTGGGTAATAATCTAAAAAGATAATCCCAAGAAAACCTATCAAAGACTTTCTCTGCATCCAGGGAAACAAGTGCTACTGGTGCAGATGAGTCCCTGGATAGAGAGGTGAGATATGCTATTTTCCTAAGGTGAACAGACAAAAGCCTTCCCTTTACAAACCCTACCTGCTCTATACTTATCAGGGAATCCCAAATGGCCTAACCTAGAAGTGAGAATTTTTGCAAGGATTTTAAGGTCCACATTAATTAGGGAAATTGGTCTGTATTTGGGAATCAAAAGAGGATCTTTGCTGGGTTTAGGGATAACGGTGATTATAGCTCAAGTCAGTGAGGTATCAGATATACCTTTCTCAAAGATATAATGAAAGGTGTCTAAAAGAATAGGGGAGATTATCTCTTTAAATTTCTTATAAAAATTTGTAGTGAAGCCATCTGGGCTGGGGGATTTATCCAGGGAAAAGGAATGTATGGCATCCCAAATTTCCATTAAAGTGATAGGGGCTTTTAAATAATTAGCCTGGGTTTCTGATAAGGTTGGGAAATCAATGTCTTGCATAAAGTTTTCTAGTTCTTGGGATATGGAAGGGAGTGCAGATGCTGAATATAGTTGACGGTAGTAATCTTGGAATGCATTCGCAATATCTGGGGGGGGAGGTTAAGTGATCTCCTGAAGTCGAGTTAATAGTAGTAATTATTTTATCCGTTATTTGGTTACAAAGCCGAAGGGCCATAAGCTTCCCTGCCCTTTCTCCATGATCAAAATAGGATATTTTAGAATGAAGCATAAGAAACTCTGCCTTCTCTGCTATTAGTTGATTATATTGCACTCGAAGATACTCCACTTTTACCCAATCCTCTGTAGGAGCTGAAGGAAAGAGATGTCTCTCCAGGTCATCTATCTGTGTTAGAATAGAAGAGAGGGCCACTGCCCTCTGCTTCTTACGTTTAGCCGCTAACCAAATTAGCTCACCTCTTAGTGCACATTTCAGGGAGCCCCACAAAATATCTTTTTTAGGCATGGATGGGGCATTAAATTCCATAAAGTTGGAAATGAATTTTTGAAGGAATTGTAATTCATCTTCAGATTTCAGAAGTTGATTATTTAACTTCCAAATTATGTCTCTTTGAATGTTGGGGGATAGATTCAGATGGAGATGCACTGTACGGTGGTCTGAAATAACCTTTGATGAGTAGAAGGTCTGAAGACCCGGAAAGATGTTCAACAGTTATAAGAAAATAATCTATCCATGAAAAAGAATGGTGGGGACGTGAATGAAATGAAAATTCTTTATTTTCTGGATACATTATCCTCCAAGGGTCTGTCAGGCCAACAGAGTTCATTAGCTCATGTAAGGCCTTCTGGCCAGGTGATAACTTTTGGCCGAATCTGACCCAATCTGTCCAGAGAGTTGGATATCACTTGGTTCCAATCACCACCTAGTATAATTGGATCGTGGTCCAGTGAGCAAGAAGAGTCATGAGGTTTGTAAAAAAAAAACAGGGTCATCACAATTAGGCCCATAAATGGACACTAAAACCAAATGAGAATGACCCAGAAGGGCCTTCAGTAAAATAAATCTACACTCAGGGTCCATAATTTGTTGTATAAGCTGAAATGGAACTCTGCAGGCTATCAGAATAGCAACCCCTCTTCTACGGGAGTCAATACCCGAACCATATACTTGCCCCACCCAGTTTCAACGTAAATATTGAATATGATTAACCTGAAGGTGTGTTTCCTGTAAAAAGGCCATGTCAATTTGCAAACTTTTTAAATGAACTGAGACCTTAGATCTCTTGGCTGGAGTCTGGGCTCCTTTTATATTCCAGGAGCAATACTTAAAATTTGCCATGACAAAATGATGGGATATAGTGGAGTACAATATAGGACAAAGAAGAAAATATAACCATTCCTGAATTTAGAAAATTAAAAATATTTGACCCTCTTTTAGTGACAGACAACCCCATAATTGTTTTCCTTTCTCGATCTTCCCCCTTCCCATCCCAAAGTACAAACCTTTGTAGCTAGGACTTAAAAGACCTAGCTCTGAACCCCACAAATTGTAATACAATACTACACTAAGAACAGTCCCAGATTGGGATAGTGATTTAGGAGGTTCAAACCCCATTATATGAAACATGACTGCTTTTCCTGCAACAAACAATTTAGCATTTCCCCTCCCACCCTAGCCTATTACCTACATGATACAATAAACAATTAACAATTACCTATGCTTAAAACAGGTGTCTAACCTAACTCTCTATCTATCTATTATGGATAAAATCAACAACATTATCTGGTCTTATTTGTTTTTAAACAAGCCATGGTGCTCTGAAGACTTCCGAATCAGACTTATTATTTCTCTAAATTCTAAAAAAAAACTTGTGATACCCCTCTGTGGTATTTCAGGGAATCACTTTCCATTGCTAACCTTGTAACAGAAGTAAACCACTCAGGAAGAAGAAAAACAATAAAAGTATTAAAAAAGAAAAAAAAACATGTAGTTTAGTCAAGCTTATTATCAGCAGCCAGTCTTGTAATAAATCGGAATGCTTTAGCAATCAATAACCCTAAATAATAACTCTAATATGAAAGTAGCACATGTGACAGGGCACAGTGTGACCAATTTATATTGATTAAGCCACTAGGTTAGGATCCAACCCACTGAACATTTTGAAAAACCAAAGCATATCTTTTTTCTTTTATTTCCTAGACCACACAGGTGGTTTGTTCAAGCGCAGCAGCAATAGCCTGATTTAATACTAAACCGGAAGCTGAAAAAAGCTTTCAGCAGCTGCTCGATCATGCACATCTTCATGCGGTCTAAAGCGTTCTCCCCGTCTTTTTTAAATGATTGAAGTGACCACAGACAACAATGAAAAAATCTTCTTAGGCTCTTCCACAACCCAACGAATCAGCAATTCTCATGGAGATCTTGCAATTAGCCCCAAAAAACAAATAACCGCTATGAAGCACTTCAGGGCAGGCAAACCAAAATAAAAAAAAAAAACTCTCATAAAGGAAAAAAAAAAAGGGAGAAGAAAATACAGTACCAGACTCCTGCTGAGTCAGAACAAAGTCACAATCCAACTTCTGCCTCTGGAGACCCCCAGATTAAAGCCTTTCACCAAAACGAGCAGCAGGGGCAATCGAACAGTGTTCAAACTTTCATCCGATGTATCTTCAGTCTGCTTCATCCACTCCCAATGGGCATATTGTGTGGAAGTCTCAGCATGAGGTGAAAAGATCCGGAAAGAGAGCTATCAGTTCTTCCGTGGCCTGCTCCGCATTATCGAAAGTTTTCCAACTGCCCGAACATAAGACAGATAGTCTGGTAGGGTAGAGCATCCGAAATTTTATTACAGCAGCTATTAGTTTAGTGACGGCAGGATGGTACTCAGCCCTTTTTTGATGGGTGGCAACTGGCAGGTCTTGGGAAAACCAAATCAGAGCATCTTCCCATTTAACTTCTTGCAAATCTTTGATTGCTGACAGAACATGTTGGTGATCAAGATAACTCAGCAACTTAAGGATGAACGGCCTGGGCTTTGCACTAGCAGGAGGTCTAGGCCTTAGAGATCTGTGAGCTCTTTCCACGCCATAGGTTGTTGAATGTGGAGGGGAACCTGCAATTTTCAGGAGCACCCTCTGTGCAAATTTGACTGGCCACTGACCTTCCACTTCTTCTGGGAGGCCGAAAATCACCAGGTTATTACGCCTGTTTCGGCCCTCCAGATCTTCCAATTTTAGCTCCAATTTTTGTAGCTTGTGCCTGTTGGAAGTCATTTCTGGTTCCGTTCAAGCTTTCCAGGATTCGAGTGAAGACGTGCGAGCAGAAACATCCGAGAATGCCTTGTTGGTTTCTTTAAGCTCTGCTTGCATTTCTTTCTTATCAGAGGCAAAGTCTGAAAACACTGCTTTAAGTGTAGCCATTTCAGCTAAGAATCTATCCTTGGAGAGCAGGGTTGCAGTCACAGGAGGCTGTGGACCCTTTCCAGCAGTAGTGGTATGCGTTTTAGCATGTTTCACTTGCTTGTCTGGTGTATTAGGTGGCGTTCTGGCTGGGAAGGCCTGCTTCATTTCGGCCTCCATTTCTTGTAGTTTACGCTGCTGAACTTTTCAAGTCAGCATCCGATTCCAACCCTGACCACAGCAAAATCAGTAGAAATTGAAATTGGAGGACATATTACCGATTTACCAATTTTAAGAGCAAAATTAGATTGTTGAGGTGGGAGTGTGAGTACAATGCGTCCACTCAGGAAGAAAGCTTCACGTGATCTCCAAAGTCAACATCATTAACAAAAACCTCTTCTCGGATTTCAGGAATGTGCAAACATGGCTAAATGCTAATAAGCTCATCCTCAACACCACAAAGACCCAAGCCATGCTATTTGGCACTGCCCCCAAACTCAGGGCCTGTAAGGAACCCCTCCTGGTCCATGACTCTGAGGGGTCTCTCATCGACTGTGTCACATCCTTCAAATATCTGGGAGTCCTCCTTGATAAATCCCTTGACTTCAGTCTGCACATCCAGTCAACCTGCAAAGCAACAAATGCCAAACTTGGAATTGCCTGCAAGACTAGTCACCTGCTAATACCATCTGCTAAATTGGCTATTGACAAGGGTATTCTTCTTCCAGTGCTGATATATGCTGTCTCCACTTTTGCTAATGCCCATAAGACTGCTCTCCATAAATAGGATGTCTCATATAACAACATATGTTGGTATGGCTCCTCTTCACATCACCTCAAGCACCACTGCACACTGTATTGTGACCTAGGCTGGCTCTCCCCTACTGCCTACCAACTATACTCCCTAGGGACCCTCACAGACTCTGTAATCCATAACCAGACCCCCTCCTCTCTTCCAGCCCTACTTGTTCCACAGACACTTGCCCATGGACTATGCTCAGCAAACAAATTTCTAATTACTGCACCCAGGTGTATCCCTTCAAAAGGCTCTGGAGCATTTCACTGCACCGCCCCTACCACCTGGAACTTCCTCCCTCCTGCCCTGAGGCAGGCAAACTCCCACCCAATCTTCAAAAAAGAACTATATCGCCACCTATCCCGGAACCCTTGCACATGCTTTGATCCCACTTAATGCCTCACAGCTGGCCACCCTATTTTGCCCAGGACACTGCTGCACTTCTAAATAAGCATAGCCATAAAATGTCTTTATAGCTGCCACTTAGCCCAGTCTCAGATTTTATTTGCATGTACTAATGTCACCTTGTGTCATCTCAGCCAAAGCTATATGTATTATCTAAAGTACTGTCTGACTTGTACTCTTACCTACATCTACTACATACTATGTACCTGTACTATATACTATGTATTGTATAATCTCATCTCATTTTATGTATGTATTCTCCCGGGTCGTGCCTGGAAATAGTCAACTTTGGCTAGCGCACCTAACCTGGTTAACAAAAACTAAATAAATAAATAAATGTATTACACTGACTTAATAAAGCAAATCTTTCAACCAGCCACACAAACCCAGACTATTGTTTACCATTTTGTCCAACCTATTGCTATACTGTACATGCTGCAGCTAATTTGAAGAAAGAAGTGCTGAAGATTTTACCAAAACTATTGTTCTGTGAGCTGCCAGCTGGATGTGATTGGTACTATTTTTATTTGTTACTTATTTCTCCTTACCTCTAATTTCTTTTACTCTCTTCTTCCCTGCCTTCTTTCCCAGCTTATACCTGCCCAGCATACCTTTATTCCTACCTTGACCTAACACCACTTTTTACAACCACCTCCCCTTTTCAGGAATATTTATACCAGCTTACCTCATCAACAAACACAATCTCCTAGCTTAAGGCTCCATCCATCCTCCAATCCCTCAACTTTACCTTACCTCAATGACCTTGACCACCTCTGTTTGAAATGTCCACAAATTGATGTGCTAGTGATTTCAAAATCCCTAGCATAGGAAGGGCTCTTTCCCCTTCTGCAGCCCCTTATATTGCCCCATCTAGCCCCTTCTTTAGCCCCAACCCCTGATGAATCATCTTACCCCCTACCCCTGTGAGGACTCATCCTGACTCATATGTCTCCTCCCCTCTGACCAATGACTCACCTGTCTCCTCCCTTGCCCCTCCCCCTGTCCCAACCTTCCTACTTTTCTCTCCTGCCTGTACCCTTGGCATTTTGGCAAGGAACCCCCTGACAATCCAGATTGTTCTAAAATAGGCAACCCCGTTTGTTTTTGTTTCGTATTCAGTTTCTCCTGCTTGGATATTTCCACCACTGTGAAGCACTTTTTTTGTAACACTATGTCTGAATGTCACTATAAAAACACATTTTATTATGAAATGAGTACACAAATCCCTAAACCTGATTAGCTAAGGAGCTCAGATTTATGTGCTGATACCACAACACAACAGCAGCACTGGAAAAAAGATTTGTGACCTTACTGACCCGTTAATATTAAACAGGCACAGCAATATCAGTACAGTACACTACAATACATTTATTTGCATTTTAAAAAAGGTAGCATCTGCCACCTACTGGCCAAACATCAAAATTAAAATGGTTCAATAGGATTACTAGTTTTCTCTTTTTTTTGCAGTTTTTTCTACTATTTACTTATATAAATAAAAAAATAAAAATAAAATCTTTATCTATCCTAATTGACCCATTTCACAATTGTAATAAAGAACACCAGGAGGTGCTTTGTTCTGTGGTAACAATATTGATCAGGCAGTAGAAGTACCTTTGCCTTTGGCAATGTTCTTTAATCCACATGAGGTGCACCTTTATTCTAGCACAAAGCACACCCAGTCATGCCTTATCGCTTAGTCATATTACATATGCACATGCAATGTTGTTGTTTTTGAAAATGTTTAAATATTTGGCACTAAAACACTTGACCAGAATTATGAAGATATCATTATAATTAACAATTTACTTATAGTTTTAAATGTTAGCAATTTCACTGGAGACTCTGATGAATCATTTGTGTGAACCAAAACAAAATTGTTTTAAAAATTATATTACAAGACAACAAAGATGTGATTGCCGTACGTCTTAAAAAATATTTAAATGTTTTCCAGTGTTAAACTTCATAGACCATGTATGGGGAAGGAAAGACATTTTGTGGCCTTTGTGCTACACTTACTCAATGGAGGGCAGTGAGTCAGAACTCTCCTTGGCAATGGAGTTGCCGGCCTCAGCTTTCTTCCGATTTAAACATGCAGTCCAAAAGAGCAAAGAGACAAAGAGGAAACAGGGTGAGAGAAACACCTAGCCCTTTCAAAGAAACTATATACTAGAATGAGTAAAAGAAAGGAGCTATTTAAAATACTAGCCATAAGGATTACCACTGATCACCATTAATGAAGTGGCACACCAAGTCTATGAAACTTGGTATTACTTGATATTACTAGATTTGAATAGACAAAGTAGGCAAAATGGGCATTAAATCATCTCCCACTCATAGCGGGGTTTTTGTCTGATGTAAGTCTGTAATAAATTCTTATTTAATTGTTTTTTAAAAGAATCAAAAGTAGGCACATGCACTAGATAACCTGGGAGTGAATTCCAAAATCTGGAGGATCTTATCATATAGTAGTTGAATCTTTTAACTGAATTTACGTTAGGGAATATTAGCTGTTTACTATGACATCTAAGATTAATATTCCTGGAATAAAGTTTAAAACCACAGTATCCCATCAGAACCTGATTTTTCGTAGTTTTATACAGCAATAGTAGACTACCTCTTTTTCACCTAACATCAAATGTGAATATATTTAATACTTTAATTCTAGTATTGTAATCTAAGCCTTTAAGGCCCTTAATTGATTTAATTAGTTTACTATGAGTTTTTTTCAATAAATTTATATCACACCGTAAATAGGAGCTCCAGATTAGTGACCCATACACATTAATCCTTTTTCTGTAGATGGCTTGTGAAGTGTGAAATTGAAAAATTAAAAAAAAGTTGCATAATTTTTAAGGGGTAAAGCATCACATCTTTATTTATTTATGGACTCACTAGTCAGATGGCTGCCCCCTCCATCAGATGGGATTTGACTTTTAAAAAGGTACAGGGCAATCTGGGACACCCATACATTCTCAGTATTAAAATATTGCATGAACAATCAAATTAAACATGCACATGTTTTGAATAGTAGAGCATTGACTCATCTCCTTTTACAAATGGCTATTTTTTACATCACCTACTGCTCAACCCAAATATATTTTACAGAAATCATGACTAGGTCTACCAAACCAAGTACCAATATACTCCTCCAAACAGGTTTCATCCTCAACAATCTATGTAAACCACCCTCTTAGAAAAGTACCATAAATCTATCCTCTCCTCAACCAGCAGCTCGACCAATTATAACAATCACACACTACTCAAAATTCTGTTCATATTCCACTATCTATATTATACCCTCCCAGATTACATATCCCCCTTAGAATGTCACCTGCCTTGTGGAAGGGCCTGGTTTTTTATTTTCCCACCTCTGAAGTCATTTTCTCATCTTCACAAAAAATGAGCCCCACACAACTATCACCCTGCAGTCAATACCACCAGATGGATCAAGCAGCAGTGAGGCTTTTCTCTCTTTTTGTGTGGCTCATGCCACAACACTTCACTGAATGTATAAACAACAATGAATACATGTAATCATGTTGTACTGTTCTGGCAGTGACCCTGTCTCCTTTAAAGGGGAACTGGCAGCATTCCCCGTGCAAATAAACAGGACCCATAGGTTACAATTAGGTCAGCTGTACTAATTGCAATGTTTTAAGATAACTTGCATAACTGTATTTGGGTATGCCCTCTGTCTAGTGACACCATTACAGCAAACACATCAATGCCAAAAACATTGACAGTTCATTGTAATAGTCCACCTGAGGCCCCGGCACTCTGTTCCCCATTCCCCTCTTCCTGAATCAACTCTGACTCAGAGTTGACAATCCATAAGTTCAGGGTGTGTGGGGGCAGAGCCCCCCATATGGGTAGTTCATGGGGCAAAGCTCCCCAATAGAAAAGCAACCAAGGTCTCCTGCTGGATTTATGTCAACTGCAACTTGCGGGTGATGTAAATCTGTCTCTGTGATGTCAGTCGACAACATAGTTGTTGAACCGGCATCATAGAATCCTATATTTGTAGTTTATCTGGATGATCCTGTGACCCTCCACCCACCACTATTGTTCCAGGATCCCCCTGCGGCAAGTCCTTTGATGATGCGACCAATGGGCTAAGCCACAGGGGACTTCTGTACTACTAGTACAATTCTCAAAAAATATTAAAAGATATACAGTGCATGTCTGTGCTTCCAATTCTGGTACCAGCTGACCAATGAAAGCACTTTCCTCAGTGGATTGGTAGCAGAGTTAGAAGCTCAAACATGCACTGCATACCTGTTAATACTTTTTGACAACTGTAGTAGTAGTACAGAAGTTCCCCGTGGATTAGCCTGTCAGTTGAATCATCAAAGGCTTACTGTGGGGGACTCTGGGAACAATAATGGTGGTCAGAGTGTCACAGGTTCAACTAGATAATCTACAAATACAGCTCAGTAAGTTACTTAAAAACATTGTAACTAATGTGTTTTACCTAATTTGGAGCTCAAGTCCTGTACCTTTGCCCAGGGAATGTTGAGAGTTTCCCTTTAACTAAAATAACTGATTCAGTCTTCGACAGAAGTGAAAAAAATAGGGCTGCAGTCTGAAAAACACGTTTTATATAGTAAGTCTGCCAGGGATGCACATTAAGAGTGGTGTAGAATGATAGGATTAAATGGGGCTATTAGACTCTAGTTTTATAACACGGTGAAGGATTGTCTATGGAGGTCTGGGTATATTTTGAAGTAGCACTTCAGGGTAGCGACAGAACACTTGAACTTCTTCAGAGTGGACATAAGATAAAACTCCACTCTGACAGTGTCATTAAAATAGTTCTTCAAAGAAGAAGAGATTTACTGGGATGATAAGGGGAGGAAAAATAGCAACCCAGCTAAAGCATTTAGAAATCTTTTACTACAGTAGCTCAGCTAGGAGAACTGCTGATTTAACTTGGTGGTAGAGAATTAGGTTGGGAGTCAGACAGCTGCAAGTTCAAATACAAAATTTCCGTGTTTGGAAATATGAGGCAATTGAATGTTCTTCAGATAGCCTTAGGAGCTGAAGTCACATGCAGTATGGGGTCACACTTTGAAGCCCTGCATCTACCTTGCTTACACAGATATTTTTGAAGGGGCCTTATTATCCCTCTTTTGTTGTGATGGCATGCCAAATCAACAAATGTAGGGGTCCAAAATTGAAGTCCCAGTATTCTTCCATGGATGCTATTGGCAATAGAATATGTTGGCTAGACCACTTTTTAGTGTTGTAATCTTTTTTTATAATTTGTTAACTGGCTGAGCACAGTGGAGTAAAAAATGTCCATTTACAAGCAAGATCTGGATGCACATACTGTATAACAAATAATTACAAATGCATGTTCCATGTTACATCTTACACAGTTTATATAAATATTAGATCACCTAAAACAGTCACATTTAAAATCAAGTAATAATATCTGTTTTCAGGAGTCAACAATAGATGAAACTGATCTTATAATAAAAAGCAGGTCATGCCAAGGTTTACTAGCTGTGTATTAAACAGCTGCCTTTCCCACACTTGTTTTCATTACGGGAACTGAAACAAAACTTTTATTTTCAGACCAGTTTTGTCTGTTGGCTGTTGTAGAATGACAGAAATCTTAAAGTGGCTAACTGAACTTAAAATTAAGAATGTTATGCACCATAGATCCACTGTTCTCAATCTATAAGGAGAAACCAATGAAACTGTACAATTTACAGTGGTTCTCTGTTCTTTTGGTGCTCTACCCTTGATGTACCTAAATAAAATCAACAAAGTAAATTATAAAGTGCCTTACTGGACAAAACAGTTTTTTTTGTATCTCTGTAAATGCAACAGGATGTGTGGATCTTATTGTCATATATCGTGATGCATTTGCAACATTTTATGCAGTTTATACACTTTTGGCCTCAACTCTGGTACTTGCATCCATCATTAGGATGCAACAGTGGTACTTGCACCATACATTTAGATCACCTTTTTGTGTTTTACCTTTTGTGTCGGGTTTGTGTGCAATTGCATTGGGAAAATGGATGCAGCTCTTTGAAAATCCCACCCCTTCCCCATCTTTACGCAAAACAGTGGACAAAGCTAACCCCATGCTGAAGCATCATAGTCAAACACAGGCATCAAACCACAGTACTACTTGCTGCAAATCTTCTTGTTCCACATGTCAAAAAGCTGCCTTACTCTATCCGGGTCCCAATCTTTTGATATATTTTTTTACTAAACATTTCATATGAAAATTATAGGCAAATTGAGAACCAACATAAACTTGCACACATTTAAAGTTATCCATATTTCAATTTTTAAGTCATCATTAGCCAATATTTTTAAGTTTTCAGCATTATCTCTAAACTTCAGTGGTGTACAGATAAACATGTTGAGTTGTGAGTTTATGTAATTGGACATAAGACTAAAAACACATTTTTGGTGTATTCTCCTTTTTGCCAATTAGACCTAATGCTTGGTAATGGATTTTGTGGCAGCCGAAGTGTAAATATACTGCCTAGGATAGCAAACTCACAAGCAATAACAGGGCTACCACAGTACAGTATTATACACAGTACACTGTATTTATTTTAACAAAAGATAGACAATGAATTCAGTAAGTACATATGTTCTGTACTGCAGCACGTGGGTGCTGAAACCAAAAATCAGCTAAAACATAGTTATAAGTACTTAAGCAGTCTGTTACAGTACCTTCACATTCTCACTTATGCAGCTGCCACTTAAAGATGCAGGATTGCTTAGATGCAAAGCTTGCTTAAAGAGCTGATTATACATACAGGTGAACTTAAATAAAACATAGACACAGCCCAGCTTGTATTTCACATTCGTTCTGTATTACTTTTCTCCCTTATTTATTACTGAGGTCATTTTTATGAAAACAGGATCTCAGCTCCTGAAAATGTCATCTACTCCTACGGCTTTCTCCCTACTTGAAGTTATAGAGCGCTGCTTGTGACATCACAGTTACTCCCATGACAACAGACTGTGATGTCACAATAGAGGGTTATGACTTGGAGTAGGGGGTATGTTATATAGGCAGGTGAACTCAAAATAAACTCTAAGAGACAATGATCATACATTCATACACATTTCCTAAGTAATACATTATGGGGCGGAGAAATATATAAAATATAAATGGAATGCAAGCAGAATTGCATCTAAATATTACGTCTTTTTAAGTTTTCTTTGAGGCATCAGTAGCTCTTTAACGGGAGACTGTCAGTTTATAATGTGTGTGTTTTTTTGTTTTTTTTGTTAGAACTGAATAAATGTAATGCCTAAAGAGTGCTGTCTTTCATTGTAGTACATCTGGAGTACTGTGTCCAGTTCTGGAGGCCATATCTCCGTAAGGACATAGACAGGGCAGAAGCAGTTGAGAGAAGGGCAACAAACATCGTGCAGGGTCTGCACCAAAAGTCATATGAGGAGATACTGGAGGACCTCAGTATTTTTACCCTAGAGGAGAGGAGAGAGAGAGAGAGAGAGGGAGATATGATAAGAGACATTCAAATATCTCAAGATCATAAATAAGGTACAGGAGGGTAGCAGATTTCAGAAAAAGAGATATTCCAGAACAAGGGGTCATAACTTGAGGCTGGAAAAGGGTAGACTAAGGGATAACATAAGGAAGTATTTCTTCACAGAAAGGTGGTGGATGCATGGAACAGCCTCCCAGCGGAGGTGGTGGGGGTGAACTAATAGGGGAATTTCAAAACTCTACTGATAGGAAAGAGAATACAGCTGGACAGCAAGTAGGGTCTGTGGTTTTTGCAGCATACCGGGTCATAATGTCATATGCTTAATAACATACGGCATTAAGCACGAACCCCGGACCTGTGCGCTCTCCATGTTGGACCCCCCTTGGAGTTAGAATCCTAAATGGGGGGGATGTGTGGTAGGCAGAGCCCCCCACAGATCAATGAAAATAAAGAAATCACGCAATGAGATTAAGTCAAATGGCATTCTGCAGTGCAACATTTTGACCCCGTGCCTTTTTGCAGCAGGTAGGGAAAATGGGGCATGGGGTCTTAATGTCAAGGACGAATGAGCGTGGCAAAGAATGCTGCATCCAAAATAGCACAATAGCACAAACCTAAATAGGGTTGGTGAAAACACCTACCAAACAAGGAATGTGCAAACCCCATTGAAACCAATGGGACTCTTCCTTGTTTGTGGGGGCTTTCCCCCCACACTCCTCAGCATGGGGAGCTTTACCCCCCACACCTCTACCAGACTTTAATTAACCAACTCTGGTGGGTTGTGGACTTTAGGGATGGGGAAAAACTCGGGAAGGGGAAAATTGTTTTCTTTTAAATAAAATGTTGTAGTACTAGGAGCCCTTCGAGTAACCAAACCACGGTCCTAGGTCTTCTTCACTGCTAGGTCCTGTGCCTTAGCCACTCCACCATGGAAGCAGCTCAGCCAGACCTTGCAGCACAGCATGTTTCATTTCCTGTCTACTTCCTGGTCAGCAACAGGGGTAGTGGTAATTCCCTATCACTATTATATCCCTGTCACTACCAGTGTTTCCGTGCTTTGTGTTATGCTGTTTTTGTAGTGCTCTTTCTGTTGTGCTATATCGACCTGGTACCGGAAAATGAGCAGACTGGGTGGGCCTACTGATCTTTATCTGCCATCAATTTCTATGTTTCAATGTCTCTACTGAAGTCTGGGTATTTATGTATGTATTTATTTATGTGTAATCATCCTGAAGGTGCTTTTCAAGCTTATTTCCAGATTAGGCTTGTCCCCATAGCAACAGTGATGCCAGTTAATATTTGGGGACGAGTAAGCACACTCTCATTATCACAAGCTTCTAGTAGTAGATTAGCTCAGACAGATCTGTGTGCCAGCAAGCAAGCAAGGCAACTTATCAGAGAGTGACAGTCTGAACAATATTTAACAACACAGACTCAGAGGTGACACCCATTCAGTGACAGAGACAGTATCTTTTTTCCTTGGACTCACATAAACAGACTGTTTACAGATGCCATTTCTATCATATTTTCTTAAAGGCAAACTTTATAACCACAATTGCTATTAGTTGCTGCAGCTCTTGAGTGTGGGAAAAACTTCTTGCCAGTTGCTGTAGCATTTACAACCAACAGACAGACGGACAGACAGAAATGGCATCTATTTGCACTCTGCTACCTTTACCACATTTTCTTCTGAAGTCATTTTTACCACTGTCACGTCACAATAGCCAGATTTTAAGCACATAATGACATCAGTTACTGCAGCTTATTTGTGTGGACATCTTGTGAATTTGTGAATTTTTGCCCCATGTAAAAACATTTTACATTTCCAACTTTGCCTTGTGACATCATTTTGTAATTTCTCCTTTGGTGTTGCTAAGGTGAAGTTTTGTGAAAATGAGACTTTTGGTAAACAACTTGTCTAGACGTCACATGAAAGAGCTTCTGCAGGTGAGATGGTGCATTTTCTGTACAGTGACTGCCTAACTTGCTTCCTGTTCCTCATTTCTAGTCAGACAGAGATAATGGAAGGAGCCTCTTCTGTACCAGACATAAAATACACTCTTCAGATGCTGTAAGCAGCAATATTTTTTTATCTTTTTATCTGATAGTTAATCTTTATTTTAAATTTGCTTTATACCTATTTATTATTTTTCTCATTGTCTTGACTCTTTTCTATATCTAGCTCACTGTATTTCTTTCTTTGTTCTGATTTGAATTTACTGACATGGAGTTGTCATGGTGTTCGCACCCATGGCAATGCCATGTCTCTTCGTTGTCTTGTGTGTTTCACGGAGCACCCACCATTACCACCTTATCTCCTCCAACTCCCAACCATTCAACCACAGAAGCCTCACCTGATCCTTCCAACAGGACCATGCCCACAGCAGAAGCAGATGAGAGTTGCCCCAGACCATCAGGAGCAGCAGCAACAGGAGGCAGAAAGGAGTACTGAGGAATAGCAGCCCTCTGATCCCAGTCCCGAGATGGAGGGGCATTAACCCCCAGTGCCCCCTCCATCATGGTTACACCACCAGCACCATCCCCCCCAGAGGAGCACCACTCATCATCCTCGGGCTTCTCTATTCCTCCAGCAGCAGCACCTCACCCCTGCTGCAAGTACCCAAAGTCTTACCTAGTGTTGTACTTTTTTTAACATTGGCCCTAATGAACACAGCATGGTCACTTGTAATTTATATAAGGCACAGGTCTGCAAGGCTAGCAGGTTACCCACTTGGGTACTGGGGACCAAAGAATAAATCACTGGGCTGAGTGTGAGGAAGATCAGAGCCAAGCAGTGAGTGATGGTGGTAGTGGAGGTGGTGGTCCATTTGTGCTGGCGGCAGGGAAAGGAACAGGGCATAAGGAAAGTTTCCATCACACAGTGGGGCGGCAAGCAAACCTGTTGAAATGGCTGTGATGTGTGTTCCACTTCAAGCTGTTGAACAAGCAGCACCAGCAGCACCCACACCTCCAGCAGCAAAATCAGCATTATAGTTCACTGTCCTAAGGGACGAAGTGGGTGACCTTCATCGCTGACTCACAGAGGTAGAGAAAGATATAAAAAATGATTCATTCCAATCAGGAGAAGCTGCTGGATGGTATGGAAGAGCTCAACCAAGGTGATGTGGGTCCTGGTGGTATGGAATTTAGTTACCTTGTCACATTAAAGTTTGCAAAATTCCTCTGACAGTTTAACTACCTTATTTCCTGTCCTCTTTCTATTTTTTACTTCCAAGTGTCCTTCTCATTTGTTTCCCCAAAATATAAAAATACCAAAAAAAAAAAATCTATCTATCTTTACTGTCTAACTGTATTGTTTCACTTATTGTTCCTTGTCTTTACATCTGGTTCATTATGTATTGTTGCTACTGCCTTTAAAAAAAGAACCCCACCCCAACCAATTATGTTTCCGACCCATATTTTCTTCATAACTTTCATCTCTTTATCTGTTTCTTTCTTTAATTTCTCTCAATACATGGTACTGCGCTGTGTGTTTGTAGTGCCTCAGCCGTATTCTTGTGCTACTCACTTATTGTTAACTGTGCCTAAATCACAATTTACATACATTCTCTTCTCCCTGAATTTTTCTTGAGTGTGGTAAAAAATTGGCAGGCTACTACATGCTGCCACATCATCATTCACAGTGTGTAAGTGCCCCAGATACTGTTGTTATAATGCACTTTCTTCTTCTTTTGCATTAATCATAATTCACAATTTTTGTCACAATTTTTGAAAACCACTATACTCATAAATTCTGTACTGCAATATTTTCAGGTGTCAGTTAGACAATAAATAGTCCATGATGCTAAGTGCATTGCTGTTGTGAAATTTTCTAGCACCCAGAAATGAGATGCACCCCCAGAAATGTTATATGCTTCTGCTGCTATATTGTGCTGCTGTGCTGTGCTAGTCAGCACAGCAACTGTCAGAATGCATATTAGTGCCTGGAAAGTAAAAATAAATTATCTTGGCTTGAAAATGTCTCAGGACACCCAGAAATGAGATGTGCTTCCAGAAGTGTTATATGCTGCTGCTGTACTTTGTGAATATACTGTATGACAATGGATAGTGACATACCAGGAAAGGTATTTTTATTTTCTTGTTTTGGGTTGTGGTGGCGGGAAGGTATTTGAAACCATTGTATTTCTAACCATCTTTTGTCATGGCTTATCTCTTTGCAGATATTTATCACTAGGGTTATTGAATCATGATGCTGCATGGGTCTTGCACACGTATGCTTATTTAATTTCAGACTGTTTTGTGCAATTGGAAGATAAGCATTTTTTTTCTGAAATTGCATCCATAGCTGTATGTCACTTTGTATCTGTTGTCTTCTCCTAATTCTCTTGCTTCAGGTACTTTCCCAATGCATGGCAATTGCAAATTGCACAGTGAGGCAGCAATATCAGTTGGAGGACTGCTATATATGCTTGATATAGATGACATGTTGACTATACACCACGTACAGTGATGGACGATAAGGTCTGAGCATTAGTTTGCAAGGTTGACCACATCGATGAGCTTGTGAAATTTACAAGATGAAAATGACTTGCTTGCTATAGAAGGATGAGGAATTCATCTTGATGGCAGAATGTATCTCAGACCTGATGTGAAGACAAAATAGAGACTATTTAGACTGCTGTGTGTTCCATATTGGATTACAGTACACCTATGAAAGGAAAACAAAACAAAACAAAAAAATTAAATGAGAAAAGACATTTTTGAAAGGATATCTACCATCAAATTTGTGATGGCCTGGCCTAGAAATGGAACGAAGGTTCTCCCAACACAGGAGGTGGGAGGGTGAGAAGTCTTACTTCCTTGATGAGAACACAGTAGGCAAGGCAAGGCAATTTTATTTATAAGGTGCCCAATCCTGGAGGCTCTGAATGCTGAATGTAAGTAAGAATATGCAGCAGTTAATTAAAACAAATAATAAAACCTCATTAAAATCATAACAACGTGGTATTCAGTAGTATTAAAAGATTACCAGAGGTCAATTTTCAAGGGACTGGCTGGAACTAAAGATAGCATCAACAGTCAAAAGCCAAGCTGAAGAGGTGGCTCTTTAGTCTCCCCTTAAACACCTCAATCGAGGGAGCCTCCTAGACTGCAGATGGATGCGAGTTCCACAGGGTCGGCTCAGAGACACTAAAAGCACAATCTACTGAGGTCCTGAGCCGAATCCTAGGAACATCTAGGAGGCCCCTCTAAGAGGAGCGGAGGGAGCAAGCAGAGGACACTGTTGTCAGGAGCTCAGACAGGTAACTAGGACCCAGCTCATATAGGGCCTTGAAGATGAGAAGACCCACCTTGAAAAGAACCCTCCACCTGACCGGCAGCCAGTGCAGAGCACACAGGACTGGAGTCATGTGATTGGACCTCAAAAGGCCTATCACAAACCGGGCCATTTCGTTCTGCACTAGCTGCAGTCTGCAGATGGTCCCTTCCATGACCCTGAAGTAGAGAGCATTGCAGTAATTGAGCCTAGCTGCCACAAAAGCATGCATTAGTGTTGGTAGGTCCTCAGGCAGAATGAGGGGCTTAATCCAGGCAATGTTCTGCAGGTGGTAAAAACCACTGCTGACTACAGATGGCACCTGATCATCAAAGGACAATCTGCAAATAAGGAGCACACCCAGATTTCATACCATTGGAGAAACCACCAATGGTGCAGACCCCAGAACAAGTCCAGAGTCAGCCCCTAGTGGCAAGCCATCATGCCCGTGACCAGGCTCGATCACCAGCACCTCAGTCTTAGCCAGGTTGAGTCTCAGCCAATTGGAAGCCTTCCAGTCATTGATTTTAGTCAGATAGCTGTTTAAGCACATTGACAGCTCCTGATATTGTAGGTGCAAAAGGCAAATACAGTTGAGTGTCATCTGCATAGCAGTGAAACTCCACACTGTATTGTCGAATGATACCACCCAGGGGCAACATGTACACTGCAAACAACATCAGCAACAAGATCAAGCCCTGAGGTACTCCACAGGACAGTGGCATTGGGGAGGAAGGGAAATTCCCTATCTTCACCCCTGCTGCACTCTGTCAGAGAGATAGGACTCAAACCATTTGATGTCAGTACTGGCGAGTCCTCAAAACTCACAGAGCTGATCAAGAAGCACAGAGTGATCAACAGAGTCAAAAGCTGAGGAGAAATCAAGGAGCACAAGAACTGACCTGTCTCCTCTATCTCTAGCCCTGAGCAAATCATTATGCACTCTCCGTAGAGCAGTTTCAGTGCTATGTCTGGCCCGAAACCCTGACTGGAAAGGCTCAAAGATATTCAGGGTCACCATGCGATCCTCAAGCTGTCGTGCCACCAATTTCTCAACAACCTTGCTCAAAAAGGCAGGTTGGAGATTGGACGGTAATTTGCCAGGACGTCTGGGTGGAAGGAAGATTTCTTAAGGAGGGGCTTCACCAATGTTTCTTTCAAAGCAACTGGGAAGACCCCCTCCACTACTGAGCACCTATCAATCCTGGTGAACACCAGGCCAATGGCATCGACAGATCCCATTAAGAAATGCGTCAGTGCTGGGTCCAGTTCACAAAAGGTGTGCTTCAACTCTAAGAACACCTTAGTCACTTCAGACAACCCCACTGGCCTAAACTCATCCCATGCAGACTGAGTGCCTCTGAAACTCCTGACCTGCTCACTGAGAGGTGAAAGCCTCCCTGGCAGAATCCCTGCCTAGATGGCCAACACTCAGTCAGAGAAAAACTGAGCAAACTCTTCACATAAAGTGGTTGAAATTTTTTTTGGCCGAAGACAGGAAGGATGTAAAAGCCAGTCCATGGCCCAAAACAGCTGAGATGGTCTGTTTTTCCCTGCAGCAATTTCCCTGGACAGGAATTCTGCCTTCTTATGGGAAATTACCCCCTGGTATTCGACATAGTGAGAACATAGGGCCAGCCTATCAGCCTTCAGCTAAGTCTTCCACCAGCAACACTCCAACTTCTGACCCCTGATCTTCATAACCTTGAGATCTTCATCAAACCATGGGGATCTAAAGTGAGAGGATCTGGGTCATATACAGACTGGTGCGATGGTATCTAGGGCTTCTGCAGCCACCCTGTTATAGGTGGCCACCACCTCTTCAGTACCAGTTGCACATGCTGAATCAACTCTAGATAGGTTAGCTAATACCAACAATCACTCTGGGTCAACACCCCTTAAGGGGTGATAACTGACCATCTCCACAGAGGAGGGACTTTCAGGGGGGCCTCCAAAACTGAACTCCATGGTGCAGTGATCAGACCAAACGACCTGATCAATCTTGAGGTTATCAATCTCAAGACCCAGCTGGAACACCAGATTGTGTGTTTGGTTGGACGCAGCAGCAACTGCTTGTGACAGGCCCAGTGACTGCATCAACTGGAGGAGGTCATAACCGAAACACGAAGATTCATCGTCGACCCAGGCACTGAAATCTCCCAGGATTAAACACCTGGGGAACTCCAACACCTGGTCAATGACGAAGTCCACTACCTCCTGCAGGAATTCCCCCCCCGGGGGGAATTAAATGAGGAGAACCTTGCAACCTGCACCCCTACACACAGTGACACACTCAAAAGATTGGGTGCTACCAACTGGGTGCACCGAGAATCCTAGAATGGATCAAAAAATGATGACCACTAACCCACCCCTGCAATCCTTCCTTGGACAGTGCACTATGGTAAATCCAGTGGGGATAGCAGCCTCAAAAACTGGGCCTGCATCGCATCCAGCCAGGTTTCAGTGATGAAAGCTAGGTCGACAGAGGAAATCAAGTCTGCTAGAATAGTGGTCTTGTTCCTCATTGACCTGGAATTTCAAAGCACTGCCCGAAGAGGATTAGAGGATGCAGCCAGTCCTCTAGCTACCTGCCCACTAGGTCCAGTGGGAACCCTGGGTACAGAGACCTAAGACATTGGGCCTCTCCCCATGGCTCCATTTACACTCAGATCGTCTCTTGCACTGGACAACCTCAATGCTGATCACCATCCCCTCCTCAGCTGCCCTCGGCAATCGACAGACCAATCATCTCCTAACAATACCAACCTCCCTGCAGCACCTCACTACAGTATCAGAAACTGGATGGTCGGTGAAGGGGAGAAGGTCGAGGAGCTGAGAGGAAGCATAGGTGAAACAGGGGGAGGTGGTGGCACTAGCACATCTCTTGCCTGGCAAGACCAGTCCTGAAAGAGCACTAGATGGTCATACAAGAGTGCAATGGCAAAAGGAAATACTCACCACAGGAGGGAGAGACATGTGGTTGCTGTGGTTGACTAACCACATGGACAGTATATACACTCTCTACTCCAAGTGTTAGTATGCACATCACCTGTGAAGACAAATAAAATAATTTAGTCTGACTTGCCACAGTTGCCACTGCATTATCAATCCTTTGTCTCATCTCACTAATTCTGAATCTGTAGCTGTCACCTGTGAAGAAAGAAAAATCAGTTAACCTGACATTGACACCATTGTGGCTGCACAATGGATCCATTGTCCAATCTCACTCATTCTATGCTTGTCATCTGTGAAGAAAGAAAGAGACATTATATAACCTGACTTGGCATGGCCACAGTGTCACTGTTTACCTGTAAAAGAAAAAAGATCACAATAAAATTTAAGAACAGAAAAAATAAGGTCAGATACTTACCATAAAATTAGTGATGGCTGTGCTGTGTACTGAGACAATGGTGCCACAGAAAGGGGTGGTGCAAGAAGACAGAACTTTAGTCTGTGGCATCTGGGGTGCTGTCTGAAGTGAGAGGGAGATAAAAGATAAAAAAGAGACACATCTTGATATCTTGAAAGCAAGATGGAGGCCACTCCTCTGAGATGATGCAATCACCACCAACAGTGAGGAGCAGTAATGTGAAAAATAATGAAAGAAACTTATCATCACAGCAGGCAATCTTGGCCTTTGCTATACTTCTGGTATTGCTGCCTTGATGGAATTGATGGCTGGCTGGAGGCTCGGTTTGAGGTCTCGCTTGCTGGCTGGTGGTGGGCTGGCTGTTGGTGGGATTGCTGGCAGGATGGCTGACAGGCTGGCTGTGGGACAGCTGGCAGGATGGTTGGCCAGTAGCATGGCAGGCTGGTCGTGGGATGGCTGGTGGGCTGGCTGGCAGGATGTCTGGTGGGCTGGCTGATATAGGGCTCAGTTATCAAAAGGGGCTATAAGCAGCACAAGCTGAATCAAACAGCAGCTTGCACTGAAGTCCATTGCACCAGGGACCCTGCACCTGATTCTGGTACAGGAGGGGTCCCAGGACCTAAGTCCCCACACTTGCGACAACCTTTCATGTGTGGCAAACACATGGTGCCAGTGATTTGTCAGCTGCAGACTCCTTGCAGGGAGTGTAAATGATCTCCTAGCCTCGATTTCACCTTATAATTAGATGGAAAACTCTGGTAGTCTAGTGCCCCCCCAAGCTCTGATCACCTGTTACAATTCTTCACAAACCCAGGTGGCCTAGTGCCACCCCCCCAATTCCAGATGCCACCGGTTATATTAAGTAATAAACAATAAACCCTTTCCTGATCCCTGATGCTGCCAGTCATAATAATTAATATGCAATAAACCCTTTCCCAGTACTCGATGTCATGGTCAAGAAGACCTGATAACCCCACCATTCCTGGTACTCTGGTGGCCCTTCTCCCTGATCCCCAATTCATGTAATAAATCAGTACACCCATTTCCCTGGTAAACTAGTCCCCCCAAGCCCTGCTCTCCAGTAATAAATATAACATAATCCTTGTTGGTCCAGTTGACTGCTCCAGCTTCGATCCATCAAAAAGTGCAAATCCCAAATACCTGCTGGTCTAGTTGACTCCCGACCCCCCAACCCCAGTGCCTTACCACTCTGCTACCCCATTCCATAACCAAGTCAGCAACTGGCACAAACCACCACTACAGATGGGCGAAGTGGCCCCAATTTGCTCTGCAAAGTGATTCGCAGAGTGAAGATGAATTTGCGGAGTGCTCCACAATGCAAAGTGGAGTACTTCGCATTATAATGGGTAATGTGAAGTCCATTGAAAACAATGACTTCACATTATTCCGCCTTTCCGAACCACTACTCCACCAATTTTTAAGGCGAAGTACATTGAAAACAATGTACTTGGCCTCACTTCACCTTGTTTTTAAGCACCAAAGGCGAATTTTGTAGTGATTCATGGGATTTCAGGTCACATGGGCTCTAGATTGTTCTGCACAGCCTCAGTTTGAGGCAGTGTGTGTAGGAAGCTGTAGGAGACAATCTGCTCGGAACGCTCTCTGTGATTCAAACCTTCCAAAGCTGTTAAAAAAGCCTTTTTGCTGAAACTTTAGTTTATAGATTATAGGAAACCCTCCTGTGCTCATATCATTGAGCCTTTATTGTTTGTGCCTGGATTTTGAATGTTAATGTACAATATTCAGTCTGTGTATTGAGAGATAGTGTAAGTGTGCTTTTGGGGAGGGGCGTATCTGTGGTGTAGGTAGATTAACTTGAAGAATAAGGCAGTGCTTTCTGCTTTGGTGATATTTTTCTTGTATAACTGTGTTAATGTACACACAGTAATATTTTCAATAATTCTTGCCATTTTTTTGCTGATTGTTGTGGTGCAGCAGTGCATAATTTTAGTTTCTTTAAAATATGTGGTTATATTACTGAAGTTTTCAATTTGCTACACATTACTTAGTGTGTGTGTATGTGTGTGACGTGTGTCATCAAATCAGACACCTTTTATTGTGCCACATAATAATTTCAGCAATGTGAACCTGCTATCCACTGCAGCTGTGTAGGTTTTGTACTTCTTTGTGGCATCTTTACTGGTATTAGTACTAGTGACTGTTACTGCAGCAGTGTAGTACACTGCCCCCCCCCCACCTTGGCCTGCCCCAACTGGCAAAGGTATTCTTTTCCAGATTTGAATTTCTGATGGTGAGCACTGTTTAGTTGCTGTGCCTTTGTGTCTGCATCTTTTCAGTGCACAGCACAATCTTTATCTGTCTGTGCATTTGCATCTCTTTAGGGCCCAGCCTCCATCTGTAACTTAAGTCAGTTGTTTCTTTGACTTTCCTTCAGAGTACTGGACAGGTGTGGTGCATTATTCTGCATGAACATTGCACTCATTAATATGCATTAAGTTAGGACCATCATCATGAGTCACTTGTGATACAAATCGTGTTCTTCATTATCACGGTCACAAATGCAGTCACAAATCATTATTTACGATCATGTCACAAATCACAAGACTAATTTTTTGACTAGTTGCTTGGATGTATTGTAAGCATGTTTTGTAGTATGTCTCTAGGCTTCACCACCCCACCATTGAACTTATTAATGAGCATTTTTAAGTCCTGGAGTTTGTGCTACAGCTCATCGGGGAAGTACAGCCGTAGGCATTTGCATTCCCAATACAGTTCCATATTGTTTATCTCACACCGTCGACATCGAATCACATTCTTCATCATCACGGTCACAAATGCAGTCACAAATCATAATTCATGGTCACGTCACGAATCACAACACTAATTTTTTGACTAGTTACTTGGATATATTGTAAGCATGTTTTGTAGTATCCCTCTAGGCTTCACCACCCCGCCATTGTACTCATTAATGACTTTTTTTAAGTCGGGGAGTCTGTGCTACAACTCTTCAGAGAAGTACAGCCATAGGCATTCACATTCTCAATACAGTTCCATATTGGTTATTTCACACCATGGACACCGAATCACATTCTTCATCATCACGGTCACAAATGCAGCAACAACTCATGATTCACAATCACGAATCATGAAATACATTTTTTTACTAGTTACTTGGATGTATTGTAAGCATGTTTTGTAGTATCTCTCTAGGCTTCACCACTCCACCATTGTACTCATTAATAAGCGTTTTTAAGTCTGGGAGTTTTGTACTACAGGTCATCGGGGAAGTACAGGCATTCGCGTTCCTTCCCATACAGCATGTGAGTTACAGTACTACAAGTAGTGGTGGGTGAAGTGTTCCCCATTTGCTCCTTGAAGTGATTCACTGAGTAACGTGGAATCCACGGAGAACTCTGCAATGTGAAGCGGAGTACTTCGCTTCATAATGAGGAACACGAAGTCCGTTGAAACCAATGACTTTGCGTTATTCTGCCTTCCCCAAACCACTTCTCCACCAATTCTAAGGTGAAGTAAAAAATAGAAACATAGAGGTTGATGGCAGATAAGGACTGCGAGGCCTATCCAGTCTGCCCATTTATTTTTCTACCTTATAAATGTGCCATCGGCCTTTGCTCTGTCAGTGGCCTATCTATTCATACTCATCTGTATTGCTCCCTTATGCCTATCCCATGCCTGTTTGAAGCCCTGCACTGTATTCATAGCCACCACTTCCTGAGGTAGGCCATTCCATGCATCCACCACTATTTCTGTGAAAAAGAATTTCCTCAAATTCCCCCTTAATCGGCCTCCCTCTAATCTCATGCTGTGTCCTCTTGTCCTGCTATTTTTCTTATATTTAAACATGTTAGTACATTGAAATCAATGTAATTCGTCTCACTTCACCCTGTAATTGAGCTCCAAATGAAATTCTGCAGTTATTCATGGGATTGCAGGTCACATGGGCTCTAGATTGTTCTGCACAGCCTCAATTCTGGCCTGGGTAGTGTGTGTGCTGTGGTAGTTGGAGACAATTTGCTCTCAGAGCTCTGCAATTCAAAACCTCTAAAAGTTGTTTAAAATGCCTTTTTGAGTATATTATTTGCTCAAAATTTAGTACATCGATTCTAGGAAACCCTTCTATGGTCATGTCATCGAGTGTTTATTGTTGTGTGTGGATTTTGAATGTTAATTTAGAACAATCAGTCTATGTACTGTGAAGTGCGCTTTGGGGGAGGGGCATATTTGTGGTGTAGGTAAAGTAGATTAACTGGGAGAAAAAGACAGTCTTTCTGTTTTGGTTATATTTTTCTTGTATAACTGTGTTAATGTACACACAGTAATATTTTCAGTAATTCCTAACATTTTTTTTAATTGTTGTGGTGCAGAAGTGTACAATGTGTCTGTTTAAAACATTTGGTTATATTACTAAAGGTTTTCAATTTGCTACACAATACTTGAGAATGCGTGTGAGTGTGTGTGTGATGCATGCCATTAAATCAGACACCTTTTATTGTGCCACAGAGTAATTGCAGCAGTGTGAACCAGCTATCCACCACACCTGCATGAATTTTTTATACTGCTTTGTGGTATCTTTACCGGTAGCGGATTGTTACTGCTGTGCACTAATCCCCCAACTGGCAAATTGTATTCCTTTCCAGACCTGAATTTGTGACTTGTAAGCACTGGTTAAGTGTTATGCCTTTTCATATGCATCTCTTGAGTGTGCAGCGCAATCTTAATCTGTCTGTGCATTTGCATGGCACCATTAATTCTGGGAGACTGCATTTCTTGTTAAGCTCTCATTTCACTTCATCAGCACTGGGGAATTTTCTGGACACAAGACAGCAGCATTTTGGGAATGCACATTAATTCTGGTGACTCTGTGTGTAACCTGACCACTGCACGCATGACTGAGTGTGCCATTAATTCTAGGAGACTTTGCATTTCTTGTTACACTCTCATTTCACTTCATCAGCACTGGGGAGTTTTCTGGACATAAGACAGTAGCACTTTGGGGATGCTCATTCATTCTGGTGACTGTGTGGGTGGGATGCTGCCTGTATTGTTGTCACTCCACCTTACTTCGTGTTTAAGGTGGAATGACAATGCAAAGTAATAATAACAAGGTGAAGTGAGCATTTCCTATGGGGCACTCCGCATAGCGAAGTGCCAATGCGAAGTGGCAACTTTGCGTTCACTTCTCCAGCGGATTTTAAATTTGCTGCATCTCTAACCACCACTCACCTCCATGACTAACCACTGACTCAGCTCTGAATGAGCACATACTGGATATACTGTAGTACACTCAGTGAATGACAGCTGTTGTCAGTCACTGACAGTGTACTGTATAGAGTACGTGCTCATTCAGAGCTCAGTCAGTGGCTGGCCATGGAGGTGAGCAGTGGTCTGTACAAGTCAACGGCTAAGTTATGGAATGGGTGGGGGAGTGGGGTGGTAGGGCTCTGGGAGGTGGAGGTCCATTGATTACCAGGTATGTGGGATTTGCACTTTATAGGGAATCGGGGCTGGAGAGGTTCACTGGACCACCAGGGATAATATTATACTTTCAATCACATGGGTGCTGGGTGCATATTTATGAAACACATATGAACAGAGGCGAATAAGAAGAAAGTGCTTCAGCTGGGACTTGAACCCAGGCTGCCAGAAATACTGTTCAGGTTGTGCAAACAAGATGCACCCCCCAAGGCAACTGGAACCTGGGCGGTCCTGGAGCACACATCACTCTTTCTCCAATGCACAACCTGGTGCTGCACAAATAATTACTACATTTTTAATCACATTGGTGCCGTGTGCATATTTATGGAACACATACAAACAGAGGAGAAAAAGAAGTAAGTGCCTCAGCTGGGAGTTTAACAAAGGCCACCCGGAATACCATTCCACTTGCACTAACCAGCTGAGCTACCAAGGCAACTGGAAGCAGGGCTGTCCCAGAGCACACATTATTCTTTCTCCAATACACAACCTGGTGCTGCACAAATCATTACCACATTTTCTATCACATGGGTGCGGTGTTCATATTTATGGAACACATACAAACAGAGGTGAGAAGTAAATATGTTCCTCAGCTAGAACTTGAACCCATGCCACCCGGAATACCATTCTGGTTGCACTAACCAGTTGTGCCACCAAGACAACTGGAACCTGTGCTGTCCTGAAGCACACATTACTCTTTCTCCAATGCACAACCAGGTGCTGCAAAAATAATTACTACATTTTCAATCATATGGGTTCAGTGTGCATATTTAAGAAACATATACAAACAGAGGTGAGAAAGAAGTAAGTGCCTCATCTGGGACTTAAACTTAGGCTGCCTGGAATAATGTTCCGTTTGTGTTAACCAGCTGTGCCACCAAGGCAACTGGAACCTGTGCTGTCCTGGAGCACACATTACTCTTTCTCTAATGCAAAACCAGGTGCTGCACAAATAATTACTATGTTTTCAATCAAATGGGTGCAGTGTGCATACTTATGGAACACATACAAACAGAGGAGAGAAAGAAGCAAAGCTTCAGATGGGACTTGAACCCAGGCCATCTGAAATACCATTCTGGTTGTGCTAACCAGCTGTGCCACCAAGGCAACTGGAATATGAGCTCTCCCAAAGAACACATTACTCTTTCTTCAATAAACAACCTGGTGCTGCACAAATAATTACCACATTTTCAATCACATGGGTGCAAATGTGCATATTTATGGAATACATACAAATAAAAGTTGCCTTTGTGGTGCAGCTGGTTAGCGCAACTGGAACAGTGTTCTGGGTGGCCTGGGTTCAAGTCCCAGCTGAGGCACTTAGTTTTTTTTTCTCCTCTGTTTATATGTGTTCCATAAATATGCACACCTCACCCACTCACCCACTCACCCACGTGATTGAAAATGTAGTAATTATTTGTGCAGCATCAGGCTGTGTATTGGACAAAGAGTAATGTGTGGTCCAGTACAACCTAGGTTCCATTTGCTTTAGTGGCGCAGCTGGTTAGCATAACCAGAACAGTATTCTGGCTGGTCTGGGTTCAAGTCCCAGCTGAGACACTTACTTCTTTCTCTCCTCCGTTTATGTAATGTTATATTTATTAATAGAGATTGGGGTTTGGGGGGGCACTAGACTACCAGTGAAATGGGTGTTCTGATTTATTACAACACGGATCAGGGATCGGGGAAGGGGTCACTAGACTTCCAGGAAAGTGGGGGGTTGGGGTTATCAAGTCTTCTTGACCATCTAAAAGGGTTTGTTTTTCATTAGTTATTATGACTGGCAATATCATGGATTGGAAAAGGGTTTGTTGTTTATAATTATTATGACCAGTGGCATCGGGGATCAGGGAGGAGGGGTGACACTACCCCATCAGGGTTTGTGAATACTTGTAATGGGCAATTGGGCCTTGGGGGGGTGCACATTGACTCAGATTGCTCAACTCTCCCGGAAGACTATTTCTAAGAACCCAGCATGGGTTCACGGCAGATAGGTCTTGCCAAGCAAACCTGTTTGACTTTTTTGACTGGATTACAAGGATAATAGATCAGGGAGCAGTGGTAGATGTCGTCTATCTGGACTTTAGCAAAGCCTTTAATTCTGTTCCACACAGAAGGCTGGTAAGGAATCTGGACCACATGGGGGTGGGCAGGGAGGTGGTTGAGTGAGTGAGTAGCTGGCTGAGAGGAAGAACACAGAGAGTTCAGGTAAACAGGAAATTTTCAGCTGAGCGGGAGGTGACCAGTAGGGTACCACAGGGTTCGGTACTAGGTCCCCTACTCTTCAATGTGTTCATAACAAACATTGCAAATGGACTGGATTGTAAAGTGTGTCTATTTGCTGATGACACCAAGATTTGCAACAGAGTGGACTACCATGAGTGTGTGAGGAGTATGACTTTAAACTTGAAGAAACTGGAGGAGTGATCGGAAACATGGCAGCTGAAATTCAACACCAAAAAGTGCAAAGTAATGCACTTAGGCAGAAACAATCCCAAAGAGGATTATTGCCTGGGAGGAGAGAAGCTAGCCTCCACCAGCCAGGAGAGGGACCTTAGGGGTGATTATATCAGAAAACTTGAAAGTGGGTAAACAGTGCGAAAAGTGACACTAAAGGCAAGTGGCATGCTGGGCTGCATCAGTAGGGGAATCATGAGTCACAGGAGGGAGGTGGTGTTACCACTGTATAGGACACTGGTGTGCCCCCACTTGGAGTACTGCATACATTACTGGAGACCGCACTTCAAAAGGGACATAGAATCAAAACGGTGCAGAGGAGAGCCAAGAAAATGATTTAGGAACAGCAGCACATGGCATGCCAGGACAGGCTCAGAGAACCCAACATGTACTCCCTGGAACAGAGGATGGAGGGGGTGACATGATTGAGACTTTTAAATATATGAGGGGTATAAGTATGGCTAAAGTTCAGGAGGTTTTCCAATTGAAACAGAGTGGGAGAACAAGAGGGCATGACATGAAGCAGAAGGGAGGGAGGTTCAGGAGTAATACAAGAAAGTTCTTCTTTACAGAGAGGGTGGTGGAGCCATGGAATAGCCTACCCAAGGAGGTAGTGGGGGCCAAAATAGTAAGCTTTCAAGAATGCATCGGATAGACATAAAGGTAGCATACGGAAAGGCAAGGGAGGGGAAGGGGAATAGTATCAGCTAGGTTCTTGGGCAGACTATATGGACCTTGCGGTCCCCTTTTGCCATCACTTTCTATGTATCTATGTTTCTACCTTTGGGTACTTAGAATTTCTCCCTCTGGAAGATTTCTATACATCCCATTTTCGTGGTGCGGCAGCTTGAGTCTGCGGCATGCCAATTAGTGCCAGGTCGCAGCCCATTTTTGGGTATGGGGAAGTGCAAAGCACGTTTGAGACAGGCAGCCTGCAGATAACACAGGCTGCTTTTGTGAATAGCTATGGGGTCAGTTTTTGATGCAAGGTACCACCTGACCCATTTATGTTTGGCGCAGGCACCTTGCATCAATCTCAAGGCTTTGAGAATCGAGCCTGTAGTCTTCAAAGATTTTATACTGTGTCTGTGGGCAAGGCATTACATATGAGATGGCAGATCCCTGTCGTGCTGTGCCTTACATAACTGTGAATGTGATATCTGTGTCTCATGAACCTGTCTTACTAGCTGATCAGTCAGATTTTGCACATGATCACACCCACTTTCAAGTATTGATGACAGGCCCCTTTTATATCGTGGGTCCAGCATGGTGGCAATACCAAAACTGGCAAACTGCTGAATTCTAGAAATATGGGTTTTGAAGCCTAATACTTGCAGCAAGTGTTCCATTAAAGCACAGTGTTCCCTATCTCTACCTGCCTCTATCACCTGCTGTACATTTAACAAAGTCTGCTTCAGCATCCTTAGATGCAGGATGGCCTGACTGATACAGGCAGTGTCCCCACTCACTGCCTGTGTGGCACATTCATATGGTCTCAGAATCATCATCAGGCCATCTATTAGTCACCATTGCTCTTCTCTGAAAGACATTGATGCTCTAGAACTGTCAGTGCTTGTAGGCAGCAGCAGACATTGAGAGATGATTTTATACTGCTTGTACAAGCGTTTAAGCATGCAGAGTGTTGAATTCCATCTCATGACAAATACCTTCAGAGAGTGCTGAGGCAGTTTGTTCTGGATCTGCAGCTGCCTAAGATGGTAACAGGCTTTTCTGTAATGAGCAACGTGGGCAAAAATGTGGCAGGTGACAGTTAACAATGACTTGATTTCAGGATATGATAGAAACTCCTGCACTACTAGATTAAGAAAATGTGCCATGCATGGGACCTGGGGAAACCAACCATTACTAATGCACTTAACAAAATTAGAGTCATTATCATTTGCAATCAGACTTGGTTTCAGGAAATGAGGATGCAGTGACTCATCAGTTTCAGTCAGCAGCAATTCTAACATTTTTTGACCCACATGTGAGACTGTTGCACTCCTCGTTGTCAGTGTGGCATGCTGGCAAAAACCCAGAGCATTTCTACCAATGCAGTTGGGCTTCATGTCATTTTTATCCATTGCAGTGTCAAATACTACCCCAAGTAACTGTGTCCAATGAAATGTAATATATAGAGAAGAGCTACCAGCTGTCTGGCCACTGGTCTACATACAGTATGCATACTAAGATGCATGTATGGTGATGCTGAATGTTGCAGGTCATGTATTTTTGTGCATGTCACAGTCCAATAAAGTTTTGGAATGGCACCCGGTGGAGAAATAGGTTCATGACAGACTCTGCCATTTTGGACTGCATATAGCATCAACCTGTGGAATCCTACATTATTCACAAAAGACAATGGCAATGGTTTCATGTCATAATAATCACAAAACAGCGATCGCTATTATGGCAAGTGTATATCGCCGAAAAGCAAATCGGGGATATACACTTCCAGGCGACCCGATATCCAGAACACTAAAACGTGTTTTGTGCACCCCCCTGAATCTAGATTCTCAAATCCAGGGGGTTGCATGTTGGGGAGTGGGCAAAATCTTGATTCGGCAAAAAATTTAATCCCGCAGCCGCAGGCATTGGCAACATTTACACGCTCCTGGCCCCAGCCGGAACCCAGTACTTGCTGCACCAGAGCTAGCCACCCACACCACCACACCACATGGCTAGCTTAGTGGCAGCAGGCACACCAGTCACCTAAAACCCTTTGCTATCCCTCCCCTTACCCTCGCTACCCCCCCCCTTTCCGGTCACCCTTCCCTACACTCACTTTTGCGTAGGGTCGCTACCCTTGCAGGTTAGCCCATGGGGGAAAACACTGAATATAAGTTGCTATTTTGATGGTCACCCATATTCAGTCTCTGTCCTCACTGGATACCAATGGGGATTGATCAACTACCAGCATTTCAGTGGTTGCTGCATTAAATTCATGTGCAAAGCATGACTGGGTGACTGTTTGGTATGATGCTCACACATGCTATGCAGTGTAGGCTGCACCTTTCAGAGTGTTGGGCTTAGGAGACCAAACAGCTGGGCTTTGCGCACCAGCAGAATGGCTGGCAAGGTAGCATATGACTCAGGGGGTAATAGATGCTGAACAAATGAATGATCTAATTTTTTTTGTATTTTATGGACTGGGGGTGATGTGCTTTGGTGACTCTGGCTGCTAACACTCAAACCACCACTGCTACTCTGCCCACTACTATGCAGTCCCACTGACTCCTCATCACATCTATAATAGTCTTCTGCAGTCATTTCTGACTCTACTGAGACCGTATCCATGCCACTTTGGGATGCCTTGCAAAATGAAGTTGATAAGGTAGAAGGCCCCCCTGCACCAGCTAACAGGTGCTTGGACTTGAGGTGTGTGTGTAAGTCATCAGAACCTAGGTGGCTACCTTTTTTCCCATGTCTAACACGTGATTGGCATAGTTGGCAGATAGCAACTGTCTCATCAGTTTGGTCCAGAATGTAAAACTCCCAAACTCCCAAACTAGGGATTTTATAGCCCTTGCTTTTACATGGCAGTGGACAGGGTACTAGGATACTGGAGGGTGGAAATGAGTGTTTCGGTGAATAATTGATGTACTACTGTGACAATAGATGACTTATGCTCTGTTATTATTATTGGATCAACAGTACCAAACAACTGGAGGACTGGGGAGCTTTGGTAATACCTTGAAATTGTGATGTACACAGCATCACCACAGGATCAGCAACATGGCCCTTAGTTTTATTTTCAGGCTTCCATAGAAGTTCCAGATCATCATTGCCATCCCACAAAGGCTGATAACTTCTTTCTGAGATCTGTCCTTCTCTTCATCCTCTGTTTCTTTACCCTCTGTTTCCTTCTCAGCATCCGATTCCATGCATGAAGCAGTCAGATCTTCTGCATCAGACTGTGAGTCATATTCAAGTTCATCAACACCAGTTTTAGGAACATCAGCCACCTAATCTTCCTCAACCACAGTTCCAGAGCAAGACATTTTTGCAGTCTTGGACTGCTTCTGTTTGTCACAGCCTACACTGCCAGCGGTGCCACCACCAGCATTGATGCCACAAATGTGGCCACACTAATGCCCCCACAACTTGCACCAACTACTCCTTTTCCAGTACTAGCACCACTAGCTCCGATAAACCTGCATCAGAAGTAGTTGTTTTTTTATATGGTACACTTCTGAACCATAGAAAGTACACCCTTCCTGGTAACATCACCACTGCAAGCAACTCCAACTATACCAGAGCATCTTTACAGACATTCTTATATGTGTAGATTTTGGAACACAACACACTTTACTGAGCTAACTAATAGTAGCTCCTTTATTGACACAAACAATACACAACAGGGAGTTCAGGGAATAAGAAGAGGAAACATGCAACGACTAAGGTAATTATAAAGATGCCTCTATCACTACTACTCTAAAACTGTAATTTCAATAACTAAACAAAATAAATGAAATCAATAAAGCCAGTAATTCAATAAAACACCACAGAGTGTTCTCCAGAATTAAAATTACAAACTACAGAAAACAGGAAAAATAATTACGACAAAATGCTGAGTAAAACAGCAGTAGTGCTGCTCACAGACAGGACTGCCTTTTGTTTGCTGCTAGCTAGTGAACACAGCCCCCTTGTCCCATAACATTGCCTCATTACTGTACACACAATACACAAAATGAAACGGCTACTTTAAAGTAACTAAATCAGAAAAAAATACCAAAAAATAATTGGTAATCAAGAGGCACAAGGCGCACAAAACACTTTTGGGAGTTATTTGGTTCAAAAGACTGTTCACAGCACTTCTGAAAGATTGCTGAGCACAGAGATTCAGAGCAGACTTAACACCAGCTCTTTCTTAATAAGACTGCACTAAATTTAGCCTACACATGGCAATACAGCTCACTGCAGCACCATGTGACCTCCAGTCCCATGGAACATTGCAAACTTTGCCTTGCACCCCAATTTGCAGGTACTTATATCCACCATTCACGAAGTTTTAACTGTGTTGCAAACTAGAACTTTGCACTGTAGATTAATTTCATGAATTGAGGTAAATTTGTGAATTTCTCCATGGAAGAAGCCACTAACTACCTGAACTCCCTCAACACCCTTGGGTATACCCCATCTCAAAAAACACCTGGCAAAGCAGAACATTCCCCATGCCCTGAGGTGTCTAGCCACACTACAAGTACAGATGGGGGGAAGTGGTACTTGTTCTACACACCACAAAATATGGCCAAATTTGGTAAACAGGTGTGGCCACATTTGGTAAACAGGCCTCTAGATGTGGACTGAGGAAAACAGAACATTGTGCTCCTGACCCAGCTCAATTACTTAAGAGAGCAATCAGGACTGGTGGTTGCAACTCTTGTAAAATGACTTCTCACCAGTCGTACCATCAGGGCTTTCCTAGTGATGCTAAATCCTCAAATGCCATCACATTTCATGAGCTCTGGCAATTCGTCAAGTCAAAGCACCAAAGGGTCAGGGGTTATGATCAAACCCTCAGAGGTGAATAAGCCTCAAGTCCAAGAAGACCCAGGAACAGGGAATACAGACCCAAGACACTGGAGTCAGGCACACATTTCTCAGAGAGAAAGAGAGAGACCCCCTGCAAGGTATTAAGGGATGCCAGAGCTTCAGCGAGTCGGAGTGTGAGGACCAAGAAGGGGATGAGACAGCTGAAATGACTATAACCTTCACAACATCTACTGAAGACAAGTACTGCCTACAACCAAGCTGAGTCAATACCATGGAAAGAACCTATGACCTTTTCAGCACCATATCCTGTTTCCAGTCCCAAATGGCCATGGAGTGACCAGAGCTCTGACAAAAGACTCTAGCTGAACTTAGCCTGTTTTCTCTGTTGCATGTTGTTTAGTTATTAAGGCTACTACCTAAGTTGTTTGATGCCATTTGCTGAAGAGACTGTGAGCATTGTCATTTTGAATTTTACCTCATAGCCATCTCAGCCACGACCAGACTGCATATTGCAGGAGCCACCAGATATGTTGGCTTACAAAGATGTTTTTTTATTTTTATGTAAGGGGGGTGGGAGGATCAGTTCTCAGTATCATAGAAACATAGAATTTGATGGCAGATAAGGACCGCTTGGCCCACCTAGTCTGCCCATTTCCCTAATAGATAAGCTTCAGATCCTAGTTAACCAACAGCTTACTTTCTCCTACCCTCCACTACGACTGCCTTATGTCTGTCCCATGCATTCTTGAATTCCCCCACTGTTCTTGACTCCACGACCTCCTCAGGGAGGCTGTTCCATGCATCCACAACCCTCTCCATGAAAAAATACTTCCTCACATTACCTCTGAGTCATCCCCCCTCTTTCTTCAAATTGTGCCCCCTTGTTCTTGCACATCTCTTTTTGAAAGATGCTACCCTCTTGGACTTTGTTGATTCCCTTGAGGTACTTGAAAGTTTCTATCATGTCCCCTCTCTCCTTTCTTTCCTTAAGGGTATACATATTAAGCTCCTTTAGTCTTTCTTTGTATGTCTTCTGGTGCAGACCCTGCACCATTTTAGTTGCCCTCCTCTGGACAGCCTCCACTCTGTCTATGTCTTTGCGGAGATGGGGTCTCCAGAACTGCACACAGTACTCCAGATATCAATTTTAAATCACACTGTTAGCTGGCACGGAGAATGGTAATTGGGGGGGGGGCACTATGTTAATAGGAAAAAGGTGTTTACTGTCCTGGTAAACTGTTTGTGCTTGGGATATGCCCCCATATCCCCTGTTATCAATATGAGCCAGAATCAATAAATATTGGGTCCTGAGAGGTCCTTCTCATTTGTAGACTCAAATGTGACTCCAATTACCACCCATGCTAGTGTCTAAAGGCACAGTGCTTATTACCGAGCTACATTCAGCTCAATTTTCCCAGGCCACTGCATGGGTTGTGGTTAGTGTTGGTGAAATTCTGCTATTTCGCAAATAACATTCACTGAGTCCCTGGTGTCTAATGTGGTCCCCATCCCCCGGCCACTCACTGGCTACATTTAAAAAATATATATATATATATCCTCTCTGTGAGTCTAGTGGTTGCCCCCGGCCAATCTCTGGCCAAGTTACCTCCATGTCCTCCCAAGTCCCGAGTCATCCTGACTCTCCTTTAGTAAAAAACAATAAATAGATAAAATGTCCAACTCCCTGGTATCTAGTGGACCCCCCACTCCCACCCTGTCAGTAGATAGCACCCATATCACTCCCTCTCCAGTACCCCAGTCGGGCCACTAGCACAGTCCTCCACTCACCTCCATGGCCTGCAGCCCATCTGAGTGCTTCAATAAATGAGTGCATGCTTTTACAAGCATGCGCTCATTCATTGACTGATCAGTTAAGCTGCTGGCTGTGGAGAATGAGTTGAAGCTTTGCTGTGGCCCAATCGAGGTGCTGTGGGTGGGGAATCGGGATGGGTGCTATCTGCTGACATGGTGGGGTGTACAGTAGACACCAGGGAGTTGGATATTTTATTTATTTTTTTACTAAAGGAGAGTAAGGAGGACTTGGGAGGGACATGAGGGTAACTTAGGGGAAGGGGAGCTTTATTTAATTTTGGCTGGAGATTGGCCAGGGGTTGGGGGACCACTAAACACCAGGGAGTGGGATTCCCAGTCTCAGGAGGAGATGCCCATTTGGGTGCGAAATTGCGAGCTAAACTTTGCCATTTCACCTCAATTATACAAAAAAGTTTGCATGGCAAAATTGCCAATTTCACAACAATTTCACCGGTGAAATTTTGTTTCACAACATCTCTACTTGCAGTGACACTGGCTGCTAATGAGATTGATAGCACTGTCATTTTGACATTTACCTCACTGCTGACTCAGTCACAACTGGGCTGCCTGTTCCAATTTCCAACAGGTAAATTGCCTTACAAGACTTGGTCTCGATGCATAAGGATGTGCGAGAAATCTGTTTCTGCTTTATTTATCCTGATAACTGTGGTGGGGCATACTAAAAGGGGGGATGGAGTCACTATGTTTGCTGGGATAGGTAGTCACTGTCCTCACAAAACTTTCAAATATGCCTGGAATTGCCCAACCTCCAATCTACAGTCATTGTTAGGAGCAGGAGTCAATTTATATCAGGGCCTGAGAGGTCCACTTTTTCCCCTAGACTCAGAGGTGTCTTTAGTCACTCCTTCCCTCCTCACATACCAGTGTCTAGCAGCATAGTGCAGTACCATATAGAAGATGGGGTTGGGTGGGAAAGAATTTACACAGCAAAATGACAGAGGAGCTAAGGTGGGGGATCATAGCAACTGGGCTGTCTCCATACTCAGGTTGAGTGGAGGTACTGACATCGAAAAGTATGGGTCAACCCACGGTGGGCATAATGGAAAGATGCAGCACTTCTTTAGGGAAGCAGAAACCTTTACCTGCCTGCTAGAATTGAAATCCCTCCTCCTCTCTGCATTAACTTGAAGGTAATGGTTGCTCAGCTGATCCTCTCAGAAGCAGTACCTCTCCAATTTAGGAGGAAGACTCGAAGTAGGCCTAGCTCATATCTCCAATATGGGATTATGCTTATGAATGGTAAGCTCAGCAAGGTCAGTAGCCTCCAGCACTAACACAAGAGGAGGATGGGACAAGTGTGAGGACTTAGGGAACTTGGCAGTGAGGTAAATTGTTCTCTGAATGCAGCATTTGCTTGCTTTGCTTTTATACAAACTGTGTGGCTAGGAACTTGGCAGTTAACTGTGATACTCCAACTAGTTGCTTGCCCTCCTCCCCTTGGGGATACTTAACAATATTTTCTCAATAGAGGGGAGAGTCTGCAGGGGTCAGTATGAATGGGTTCTAAAAGTCGTGCAATGTGGCATTTGTTAATAATAGATCTAGTGGTAACAGGGTTGCCACCATGGGAATTAAAAAAAATGGCCACTTGTCCCCCCACTACCACCACCTTCCTTGCTACCACTCTCGCACTACCACCATCCTCCTCACTACCACCACCCCCCCCCACTACCACCACCATACATATACATCAATACACGCCTACCTTTATTTCAAATGCTATGTCTCCATGTCCTCTCCTGGCTGCTAGCTACACTCAGGCACCACTTTGTCAGTTAACATTAACAACTTAATTAAAGATTAAAAGCCTCACCTCGCACTGACTCCTCGACTCTGCTCGCCTCACCTCACTCTTCTTGCTCATTCACCTGCTACACTGACACTGGCACCAAATGAGTGTGCTTGCATGTTGTGGTAGTGTGGTTAGTGGAGACTTGTCCTGGCTGCCAGCTATAGAAATATTCATGTCACTGTCATTAAAAAAAAATGGCACGTTGAAGTGTTTGATCAGCAAGTCCCTAGAAAAAACGGTCATGCCAGTTGACAATCGGCCAGGTGGCAACCCTAAGGTTGGACACTATATAAGGGAATGCAGGCTGGCACAGGTTATTAGTTAGGATAGAAAGTAATTTTAGGGGAAAGAATTAACTGCGCCAGGTGGGGGAGTCTGGGGATGTAAGTGATCAATTGACCACCTCTCAATTTTGTATACACCTTTCACCAGCCAGTCAATCATCTGATATATCTATTGCTAACAGTGGAAGGCATACTACAATTCTTGTGAGATATGAACAGGGTAAAGGAGATGTCAGAACATGGTTTTCTTGTAAGCAGTACTGCAAACTGTGGCCTGATCATTTGCTGGTTAAAAATATTTTCTAATGTTTGTGTTTACAGAGCTCTGTATTCCTATTTCTCTCTGCTCTGGCTACCCTGTATCCCTGAATCTAACCTACCCATGATACCCAAACTAAATGGAGAATGGAGACAGGTCATTATGGCAAAGTAAGGGACACTTTCTTTTTTTTCATTTTACATAGAACAACCTGCTAGCAATTCTAGGACATCACTGAGTTTAAATGTATTTCATGGAATGTCCAAAAGGGTAAATCACCCAATAAAACAAATAAAAGATCATTTCTTATCTTAAGGCTATGAGAAGTTATATCAGTTTCTTGCAAGATACTCACTTGTTTAAGAGATAAATTACTAAACTGAGAAGGGAGTGGGTTGAGAGTTGCTTCATGACCAAGAAATGGGTATTCTCCATTCTGGTCAGTGGGCGGAGGGGGGGCAACATTATACTGAGGGACTCAAACTCTGACAAAGGTGGGAGGTGGGGACTAGTGAAGGGAACAATACAAAATGGACATTCTTCTGATTAACATACATGAACCAAATATAGATGACGCTCCCTTTTTCCATAGCCTATCTTAAAAAGTGGCAGATGCCCTCTCCAGATTGTATTATAGTCATAGGTGGGGACTTAAACACGGTTTATGATCCCCCGGGACAGAGTGCACAGAGAACATGGAGAACCATTACATAAACATGCTAGGTCAGCAATGCTACAGATGTGTAAGGAAGTATCTCACGGAGCCATAGCAACTGGCCCATCCTGTGGCTCTGGAGTATACTTTTTATTTGCCATTAATTTGTTTACTCCACTCTGCCAGCCCTTTTTCTGAGGAGCACCCAGCCCCATCACCACGATGTCCACTGGGACTTACCTGCCACCGTCTTCCCCCAGGGCTTGCCCCACTCAATGGGATTGGTGAGGTCCCACAATCTCCACCGCAAAGATGGATCCGGAGCTGGCAGCATGCCGAGCTGGTTGGGTGCAGGGCCTGCAGGTGCTCCTTGTCATCCTGCTGGCATTTTTCCTCCTGTTTTTTTTCCCCCCCGAGACAGGATGCTCAGTGATGTCAAGGTGCATGCCACGCATTTCTGCATGACGTGCACTGATGTCAGCCACATCCCCTAGTCTGTCTTGGCCTTGAGCTGCCTTTCCCCCAGCTTCTGCCAGAAGCCAGGCAAGATACTGGCTCTACCCACCCTCCCCCAGGAGGAAGAGGACAGTCTGATGGAACCTCAGTCCTCCTCCCGTGGCTGGTCCTCTGACAGCTTAGATTAGCTTCTGAACCTGGATCATCAGTGTCACAAGCAGTAGCGTTATGGCTGCACTGGCGGGATGGCTCTTGGGCTATACTTTTTGATGAGCTTGCTTTAACACACAAAGCAGGTTAGATTACTTCTTAACTAATGTAAAAACCAAAGCCCGCACTCAAAGAGAAAACTTGACTCACCACTTCTGCAAAAAGAAATATAGACATGGGTGAATAGATAGTCTGCACATCATTGACAGCCTCAGCACTTTGAGTACAAAACTCTTCATCAGGGACACAATCATCCATCCAACAGAGGTATCTCACCATGCTCCTGTCTCCCTAATGATCATGATCACTCATGCGATAGACAAATTACCAGGTGGAGAATCAACCCCCTTCTCCTAAGATCCCCAGGATGTATTTCTTGGGTAAAGACAGAGATCAGCTTAATATTTTGAAATTAACAGACTAGACATATCTGAGCAGATCATCTGAGAGACCTTTAAAGCCTTCATATGAGGGCATATAATCAGTTACTCAGCATACCAAAGTAAATGCAGGAATCAAGAGATAGTGGATCACACAGAAAAATCTAAGGGGGCCAAAAAAGAGCTTTACAAGTCCAAGGGTAACTTGGAGGAAAAAGAGAGGGCAGTAATCAGTTTGAAATACAAACTTACAAAGTAGGATTCACAGAAGGGATGTGCTCAGTGCATCCGAGATGCGCCGAGGCATCCCCAAGATGCACCCAAGGGCAATTCTGGCAGGGTGCAAATGCGCCAGCAGAACCCCACTGCACCAGGGCATCCCAGATGCACCGCATACCACCAGAAATGCTATGTGGCGCATCTGGAGGGGCTGTGATGGGGGGATGTGCCCATGCATACTGGGCACAACCCCATTCACAGCCCTATTCTGTGGTGCAACCCCAGGGCAAGTCCAGGGGTGCACCACAGAAAGATGTCTAGAAAATCTAGACTTAAGAAGGTGGCCACCTACAGGCAGACCACCGCACTGCAGGCAACAGCACAGCAGCCCTCCCACGCTGGCAGTCCAGTGTGCCCCCCCACCCTAAGCCCCCATATAATGCCACTCCTGGCAGCAGTGAATGAAAGATGAACCCCCAAGTCCCTGAATGATGTCCCTCCCGGTGGTGGTGAATGAAGGATGAACCCCCAGCCTCAAGCCCTTGGTAAAGCCACCATCCGCAGTGGTCAGCCAGTGCAGACATCCCACCCAAGTACCCACAACCCAGCCCTCTCCCCCAACCCAGGCAGGGTCCCACTGTCGGCGGCAGCTAAACCCACCCACATATCACCATGGCCACCCCCCGACAGAGCTGCCTGAGAATGACAGCAATTGTACAGCCTGAAGCATGCAGGGGCTCCTGTCCAAACAGACCTGGTGCATGTGGCTCAACCTTGGAGGCAAAGTTCACCAGTTCAATCTCACACCAGTTGTTAGCATGTTGCACCCCTTGCCATGCCATGCTACCTATACAATTGGTGCATCAAGATGGCGGCCGGTAGCTCATATGCACAATGTGCGTGGGATGTGCACCTAATAGAGGGTTACATGGTGTCCGCCAATTCCACATCACCGTGGATACACAGCTTGGGCTTGGCCCACCTGGCATGTGGTGCTGGAGTCCCAAGGGGGCATACTGTAGAGTCAGATCAGGGGTCAGTGGTCACCAGCACAAACTGCGCAGAAGCACCATAGGGGCCATATTGCATAGTGCACCATAGGCCCCATAGTGCCTGAGCACCATGGGCCCTATAGCGCACTATGCACCTGAGCGCTATTATGCCCGAGGCACATTAGGTGCTATGGTCCCTATAGAGCTCCGAGTGCTCAGTGTGCAAAAGGAGGGAGCACAAGCCACAACACATGTGTATTGTGGGCAGCGCATTGTGCATGACACGGCATTGTGCCACAACATGCACCGGAGCAATCCATTGCGCAAGGAGCAAGTGCGTGATATTCAGCTGTCACATGCTAATGAGCTCATCAGCCAATGTGCAGCACACTGGGGATATTAGCATGTCATTACTGTTATGCAACAGCTCATTTGCATGTAGTGCACTATAAAGGAGCTGCACAACAGCACAGGTCATGGACTGGTATTACAACCATCTGATGTGAGTTGCGCCTGCCATGGGAACAGCCAGCACAGCAGGTTGGATGGGTGGGCCGCTGCAGCCAGTAACCACTTGTCCATGTCCACAGGTAGCAACATGTCTGAGCATGAGGACACCGAGGAGCATGGGCTTGCCCGCAAGTGCAGGCCCAACTTTACGAAGGTGGAAGACGATGCCCTGTTTGAGGCCTACCTTGACAGGGAGCAATTGCTGAGTGGCACCACTGGCACACCACAGGCCAGGGCCATGGCCTGGGTGGAGGTGGCAGTGGCCGTGGACCAGCAGGACAGCCACCATTGGTCTGTGCAGGAGTGCTGAAGGAAGGTGGGCACTGACAAATGCCAGATTAAGGAGAAGGTGGCAGCCATGCGGGCTGCCAGGACAGCCACTGGTGGGGGCCGTGCTGCTGTGCCACAGCTCACAGTGCAAGAGGAGCTGGTGGTGGCAACCATGCTGCACAGCACTGTTGAGGGTGTGCTGGGTGGTGGCTTCCAGACAGGAGGGAGCCCATACTGCATGGTATATATGTCATGGTGGGGGGGGCACTGGTACAGCGGCACTACCACATCTGTTTTCTCTTACAGCACTGGCAAGCCAGCATGCAGTGGCAGGGGCAAAAGTGGCTGCCTTGGGGGCAGGCCCAGCACTGGAGGACCAGCCAATCACCTCCACGGGCATCTGGGGGTCCGATCTGCTGCAGCACACCTCCGCTGTCTAGCCAGATGTCCTGGGCTTGGTGATGGATGAGACCCTGGCTGTGTTCCAGCAGGATGCCGCCCATGGCATGCTCTGCATGGAGACACAGAACAGGGCGGGGTCTGACACCGATGATGACATGACCATCATCCTGGACAGTGTGGGTGGTGTTGTGGAGGAGACACCCATACCTACTACCAACTCTGGCAGCATGGCCAGTGGCCTGTCGGTGGTGGAACAGCTGTCTGCCACTGCCCCAGTGCCACTGGGTGCACAGCCACAGTGGTGCTAGGTGGTGGTGGTGCAATTGCTCAGGCACTGGCTAGCGCACAGGGACCAGAGGGTAAGCAGCGGCAGTTGGCTGGGGATGCCGGGTGGCTGGATGCAGAGTTTGCTGCTGGGGCACCTGACAATGACCTACCCCATTGAGGACCCCACTGTGCAGCGTCCACCTGAGTGGGGGGCCATGCAGCATGGTCATACACCACCGGTAGGACGGCGGCATGCCCATGCACCCCTGGGCCCTGACCCACTGACCAAGCACACCAGATTTCTGTGGGTCTCTGTGGAGCAACAGGTGCTGCTCATAGTTGGAGTGTATGCACTCCACGCAGAGGTGAGCCAGGCAGATGAGCAGCATGAGAGGGGCACCACGCAGGTCCTGGAGGCCATACAGCACCTGCGGGAGGACATGACTCCATCCCTGGATCGCATTGCCAATGCGAGCTCAGTCAGCATTGTGCCACTGGCTGCCACAGGGCATGGCTGCCAGCCACAGACACCATGGAGTGCACTGTTCACCCCAGGCACACGGCGTTGGGTGACACCCTCAATGTTGATGCCGGGCTCTGCTGTCAGCATCCCAGGCATGCCTAGGGAGGGCTGTTTAGGTGCCTATGAACTCCTGCGAGAACCCAGTCACATTCCCACAGTTCGACCCCTTGGGGGCAGTTGCATACCCCCATGTGGCTGTTGAGCAGCCTGTGGCTGCTGACCAGCCCCGGCGTGGCTGCCCCTGTGTCTGCAGTGGCTGTGTTTCCATGCAGTGGACCTGATGTGTGCACCGACCTGTCTGCAGTCTGCTGCCACTGCCCTGAGTGCACATGGGCAATGTGTGTGAGTGCATGCCACAGTCATGGCAACTGTGTGTTATGCCACACGCTGCCCATGTGTGCACCCACCCAGCCACTGGCCCATGTGGCATGTGCGTGATGATAGCAGCACAGCACTGGTTGCGCCTGGGCACTGGTGCCCTGTATCTGATCCATACCATGTGCTAGTGCCTGGGCACATGCCTGAATGTGCCAGTGTGTGTTTATTGCTCTACGGTGCTACATGGTGTTGTGTGTGGCTGTGTGGCACTGCCAACCCTGCCCTTGCCCCATGACTGTGTGTGCATGCCCATAGCCATGCCTGCCCATGCCCGTGTGCTGTGCCATTGTGTCTGTTCACTGCATGGGTGTTTCTCCACCTACCTGCGTGTGCCAAAGTGCTCCTATGCAATCATGTCCCAGTGCTGGTGTGCCATCCTGAGGAGCCGGGGATCCCTCCACCCAGGGGAGCTACCCACCACCCCCCAGCCTAGTGCCCTCATCGTCTGCACTGCTGTCCCCTCTTCAGCCTTGACAGCTATCCCATGGTCAATGGCCATGTTGTGTAGCATGCAGCAGACCAGGAATAGGCAACAGGCCTTCGAGAGGCTGTACTGTAGGGCACTGCCAGACCTGTCTAGGCAACAGAATCATGCCTTCAGCATCCCAAACACACATTCAATGATGTTCCATGTGCTGGCGTGTGCCTCATTGTACTGGTCCTTGGCTGGGGATGACGGGCACCGGTAGGGGGTGAACAGTCAGGGCCTGAGTGGGAAGCCACTGTCACCTGTGTGGACAGATACATGGTTAGCCTGGTGTCCTCTGTCACTTTGCCCCTTGCCCATTCCTGGTGCTCCCACCAGTGCACCTGCCCTGCCTGCCCCGTCCCATGCCCTGCTGTTCCCAGCTGCCCATGGTCATCCCATACTCACCCACTAGGTGGCCAGTGGGAATCTCCGCACTCTCAAACCTGTGGCACAGTGCTGAGCTGTACCAGATGAATGAATCAAGTGCCCTCCCAGGGTGTGTGGCACAGACATTGGTTATGTGCCCCCTGGCATCGCACACCACCAGGCAGCTGACACTGGGGTAGCCCTTCCTAGTCATGTATGCTACTCCCTCCAGGCCAGGTGGCATGTGAATTCCCACTTGGGTGCAGTCAATGGCCCCTAGCATGCCAGGCATCCGTGCTACCCTGTGGAACTCCTACATGATTGCTGTATGCTCTGCTGGTGTGCTAAGGAAATGGATGTATTCCGCAGCATGTGGCAGTGGGGCATTGAGGAATTTTGTGAGGATCTATGATGTGGCCGATTTGGTTATGCCTGTGGTATCCCCTGTTGATCTCTGGAAGGTGCCCCTGGCAAGCAGGTACATGCTGTCACTTTTATCTCCACTGTCAGGGCGCGGCTCCATCTAGTTGGTGCCTGCATCTCCTCACTGCACAACTCACTGAGCTACCTCAGAATTGCCCCATTCAGGTGATACCAGCCCATGACCTCTGTATCAGTGTGGTTCTTGAAGCTGATGCAGGGACAGTACCACCTGTTCCTGGCATACCACCGACAGGCTCTTCCATGGCCATGTTGCTCTGCCTCCTGCCTCCTCACACCCCTCATTACAGCCACCATCTGGAAGGCTGCACTGGCCATGGCCCCTGTTGTCCTGTCTCCCCCTGGGCATCTGGCTCCAATGATCCACTTACCACCATGGGGTAGTGCCCGTTACTCTGCTTGTCTCCCTCTTGCAACACCTGCCCCTGTCTTGCACACACCTGCCATCTCTGTCCCATGCCCCTGTGGATGCCTGTGTCACTCCCTCCAGGGTCAGGTGGCTCTTTCTCTCTCACTATCTCACTCTCTGTCTCTCTGTCTCCCTGTCTTTTACTCTCTCTCTCTCTCTCTCACCCTGTCACTCCCTCTCCCTCTCTCTCTCTATTTCTCTCTCTCTCTCTCCCCCCCTCTCTCTGTCTCTCTCTCTGTCTGTCTTTCTGCCTCTACCTGTCTCGCTCCCCTCTGGCTGTCCCCCTGCTTTCTCCCTGTATTTATGGGCTTAAGTCTGCTAGGCACATCTGACCATTGCTCCACACTTGCACCATGGGTCGGGGGTTGAATATCATACTGAGCCACATATTCATGGGAACGCTCCTGCCCTTGCGCATGCATTCATTACAGTTGCACATTGGCTTACTGCTATTTGCGCTGTGCAATGGCTCCCACTGAATATCGCTCCATGGCGCAATTCCTCAATTGCACATTTGCAAACCAGTTGCACCATGCACAACTGCTTTGAATATCTCAGCCAATAAGAAAAGACCTGGAAACATTACAAGATTTATTAACATTAAGAAATCAATTTAATAAATTCACTGCCTATGAAGCTGAACAACAACTATGAAGGACTCATTCTTAATATTATGCAACAGGTGATAAATTGGATAGAATCCTAGCTTGGCAACTCAAAAAGGAACAGGAATCAAATGCAATTACAAAAATAAAAAATGAGCAAAATTTATTGATCACAGAACTGACTTAAATTAACAAAGTTTTTGAAAATTATTACAAAGATTTATACACATTTCACAGAAATGAGAACTGCCAGGATATTGAAGAATACTTACAAAATGTCCCTGTTCTGACTCTGCAAGAAAATCAGACAACAGCTTTAGACAAAGAAATTACACAAAATTAAATCAAGCAAGCAATAAATAGGTTGACTAATGGTAAAGCAGCTGGTCTGGATGGTATCCCTATAGATTTTTATTAAAAAATGTAAAGAAATAATTGTACCTCATCTGAAAATATTATATGATTACATGTTGGAATATGGTTGCATGAATAAATCTGTAAGAGAGGCTACTATCCTCTTTAAAAAAAAAAAGATAAAGACCCCACCATTCAAGGATCATATAGACCTATCTCATTAATCAATACTGATAGCAAAATGTCAACTAAAATATTGACAAAGAGATTAGACACAATTCTCACAAAACTAATACACCCTGACCAAAATGGGCTCATCTAGGGCAGACAATTGAAAACAAATATAAGAAGAACTCTTCAACAAGTACAAAGATAAAAACTATTCAATTTTAGCACTAGATGCTGAGAAAGCCTTTGATAGGCTCGAATGGGGCTTTATTAAAACATTAATTAAGCAAATGGATTTCGGGCCTAACTTTCAAAAATGGATTTATATGTTATATAGTGACTTAAAAGCCAGGGTAAGAACAAATGCAGAACTATTTTCACCAATCAAACTATTCAAAGAAACCTGACAAGGTTGCCCATTGCCACCATTAATGTTCGCCCTAGCAATACAGCCCTTTGCTATTGCAATAAGAAACAATAATAAAATACAAGAATTACAAACTGGCACAACAGAACACAAAAAAGCTTATATGCAGACAATGCTTTAATATACACACCAGATTTAAACAAAAACTTTTCAGAATTAAACAAAACACTAATTCAATTTGGCAAGCTATCAGGATAAAAAAATTAATTGGAGCAAAACAGAGCTTTTAGAATTAATAAACCATGATAAGCCATTTAAACCAAACACCTTACCAAATGTGAATATAAAAAAATACCCAAATACTAAAATATTTAGGTGTAAATATTGATAGTAATAATTACTAACTAAACCTCTTTTCAAAAAAACTAAGAAGATATTGGACCATTGGGAAACACTGCCCTTGATACTTGATAAACATCAGTAAAATGAATACCTTGCCTAAATATGTATTTCTTTTTCAAACAATCCCAATAACATTAAATAATAGTTGGTTTTTTTTTAAATGGAAAAAATAATAAAAAAGAAAATTATGCAAAGGTAAAAAAAAAACACTAGAACATAGAAAAACTGTATTTATCTAAAGAACAAGGTGGGTTCATACTACCTAACTTATTATGGTATTACATGGCAGCAAATGGAGATACAACCCATGAGTGGTTTCATCAAAAACAAAATGAATATGCATGCCAGATTGAAAATAGTTATATCCCATTTGATTCATTGAAGCATGTACTCTATGCAGACAATCATTAGACAGAAATTAAGAATATATGCTGGACTACTAAAACAACATGTGAAAATTGGAATAGGCTAAAAAAAGTAAAAAATTCCACATGAAATTTCCCCCCTAGAACCTTTATATTTGAACAGATTTTTTAAACCTTCTAGCATGGATAGTGCCTATAAACAATGGTATATTAATGGTCTTAAAGAAATTAATCAGTTATACAAAAAATGAAGTATTTCTAGATTTTGAAACAATTAAAAATACAGAGGCCCATATTTTTAAAGGAGATGTGCATTGTAGCTCAAGATGCACCGGTGCATCCCAACAGATGCGCTGAAGCACCATATTCAAAACACAGAGATGTGTCGCACATCTCTGGATGTGCCAAAACTCATCTATAATGTTCGCGGTGTAAGCAGAGGAGGCGTTCCCCTGAATGTGCAGTGTATCCCAATATTCAGCTAAAATGAATGGTACATCTGTGGTGCATCATGAAGATGCTCCGCAGAAAGTTAGGCATAAAAGAAGCATGCCTAAGTGCAAGCTACCTACAGGCACAGAGCTGAGTAGCAAGTGCACAAGCCATGGATGGGTCTGCCTTTTTGATGGTGGCTGTCATGAGGGGTGTGAGAAGATGGGAAGAACAACAACATGGCCAAGGAAGGATCCATAGGCGATATGCTCAACAGAGATGTTACCGTGCCCGTGTTACAGTGTTACATATGAACATCTCAGTGACATAGAGATCGTGGTCTGGTACCGACTCAACAGGGCACTGCTGAGACAGCTCTGTGAGATGCTCCATGATGAGCTGTGGGCACCAACACACAGGAGTCACACCATGTTGGTGGAGTCAAAGATGAGAGCAACAATGTGCCTGATCACCATGGGCACATTCCAGCTACCAGTGGGTGACATCACTGGCATCATATAGTCTGCCACATCCCATCTCCTCACACAATTCCTCACCACCCTGCTGCCACATGCTACGGAGCTCATCCAATTCCCTAGCATGCAGGCAGAGCAGACAGAAACCATGCAGCACTTCTATATGGTGGTTAGCATGCCAGGTGTGCTATGGGCAATTGATTGCACCTATGTGGCAATCTGTGCACCACCTGACCCTGACAGTGTCACCTATGTCAACAGAATGGGATACCATTCTGTAAACTGCCAGGTGATGTGCAATGTCACAGGCATATCACCAGTGTCAGTGCCATGCACCCTGGAAGTGCACACAATGCCAACATCTGGCATCAGTTGGCTCTGTGACACCAGTTCAAGAGTGGGGGGATACCTAGCGGTCACCTAGTGGGTGAATGGGGCAGCACAACATGCCCACACAACACACACAGTGGCACACACCACAGCTAGTGGCAGTGTCAATGGGGGCAGTGACAGGAAAACTGCACCAGCCAACAGGTATGGTGAGCCATGGAACATGGGAGACTGCTAGAGTGGGACCCACAGTCATGTGGGGGGGTGCCAGTGCATGGGATGGGGAAGGGCAGGGAAACGTCACAGCACGTAGAGGTGGCAGAACAGGTGGTGGCACAGGGCCTGAGTCACACACAATGCCTGTGGCAGGGCAGAGTACCACAGCTGGACAGGAAAGTGGCAGGATGGCCGCAGAGGTGGGGCATGTGTACTGCAGGACAGGATAAAGGGAGGCCATGCTATACAGAGCAAGCAGTGAGCATGTAACAGACATGTGGGGCACCCAACAACATGACAGAGTGTGCACAGGTGGGGAGGGAGGAATGACAACAAGGGGGTCATATGGAGCCAGCAAAGCCAGGCAAGTGCAGGGACATGTGAAACACCCTGGGGATGCCTGATAGAGATTAATGTGCTGTGTCTCCCTCTCCAGGTGACAGTGCACACCCCCTCTGGCCATGGATGCTCACCCCTGTATGCCAGCACTCATCTGAGGCAGAGGAAAGGTACAATAAGGCACACACAGCAACACACAAATTCATTGCACGTGTGTTCAGCATGCTAAAAATGTGATTCTGATCATTGAACAGGTCAGGTGACACCTTACAGAACAGCCCAGAGAAAGCCTGTAGCATATTCCTGGCATATTGCATGCTACACAACATGGCCATGGACCATGAAATACTTGTCCAGGCACAGGAGGGAGACAGCTCAGAGGATGAGGAACCACTGCCAGAGGGTGGACAGGCAACCCTTGACCAGAGGGTCCCACATCTGGCCACTAGGGCACGGTAGCACATGAACACAATCATGGAGGAACACTTTGTTGACCACAAGTGAGTGGCAGTGCAAGACCAAAGTGATCAGTCACACACACGGGGGGAGCCGGCCCAGTGGCACTGAGGGCTGAGGCACTGGACACCACACCTCACGTCACGCCGGCGACCTGGGTTCGAGAACGAGCCCGAGGCATCGGGAGTTGGCAGGGGAAAGAGAGGATTGAGTGTCTGTGGACAGCTCTCCTCTCTCTGGGGGAGGGATCCAGGAATTGCCCGGTGCAACAGCATCATCCGGTGGAGACCGAAGGATGTGCACACGTATGGCATTAAGTAGAGGGAGCAGAGTTGTGGCAGATGTCGTGACGTCATTGCACGACCGAACTCTGGGGGGGCGGATGAGAGAAGTAAAGGAAATACTTCCAGCTTGTGGATAGGTGATGGCACCTACATCCACCTGACCATACTCCACCACCGGTTGCACTCCTTACCTGGGCCGAGCCCAGCCCAGCGCGAATTTCAGATAGAGTGCCCTGGACGGATAGATTGGCCCTACCTCGGGAGGCTTAGAGCCGGGGGATAGCCGGGCTGGTGCCAGGAATAAGGAGGCCTCTCAGGCATGGAGGTAGAGTTGGGGGCACTGCAGGATGCCCAAGAGAGTTCCACAAGCCAGGAGCATAAAAAAAGTTACAAAAAAAAACACACACACTGGGGGAAGGCACTCATGCCAGGTCAGCAGACACAGCAAGATAGCCAAGGATTGCAATGGAGTGTGCACACACCCATGCACATGAGGCACAGCGAACACACAAGGCTGCACTCATCATGCCCATGCCACACAGCACAAAACCAGTGCACCAACACATGCCTAGTACACCACACAGACAGCACAGACATGCATGCCACTGGGGCACAGCATGTAGCCCAGGGCATGCAGAGCTGGGTGTGTGGGCAGCAATGTCTGTAGGGTGCAATGGCCATGTCAACTGCACACAGGTGGCATCACTGTGTGCCACCATGGCTGCCATGGACACGTGGGTAGCCACGTCTCAGCCAGGCAACTCCCCCTGGGGTGTAACCCACCACAGAGGGTGACCCAGCCATCCTAGCTGGAGTAGACCCATGTGACCATGACCAGGTGCTCTTGGGTGTCTCGGTGCTGAAATCCAGATGGGAACGATGGGTGTTGGGGGACATCGGTGGCAGGGGATGGTGTCAGCAACAAAGGGGTCATGTGATGCCTTGTTGTGTGAGTGCTGGTGTTGCTGCGCATGGAGTGGCAGGCACTCCTACAGCCATGGGGTGTCAGGGCTGCACAGCCTACTTCAGTGGCCAGTGCAATCCTCTCAAGCCCTGCAGTCATGTCCCCCCACAGTTGGCATAGCTTGCCAATCATCTGGGTGCACCCCACAACTGCATGCTCATTCATGAAGCCCACCTTCACCCACAGTCCCTGACACACCTCCCTGAGCACTGCCTGGTGCTCCACAGATGCCTGCAGAAGCAGGGTGTGTTCATCCAGCCTGTAAGCAGGGGACTTGTCCAGTGGGGGGGCTGCCGGGCAGGGGGGGGTGTTCCAGCATGTTATGCAACATTCACGAGCTGTTGACGCTGCATGGCAGGCTGCCATTCAGGTGTGGACTTGGTGTGGGCAGGCACAGAGGAACCAAGGTGGGGACAGCCCCAGACCCCACAACCGCACCATGCCCCTGGCTGCCCACATCTGCCATAGCAGTGGGTGATGTGTTTGAGGTTTGGGGAGGGTCGTGTGTGGGGGCAGGATGACCCACATGGTCCATTGATGTCCGTGCAGCAACGGGCAGAGTGGCCGTGACACTAATGTGTGTGTGTTCCCAGCTGGGTAGCATCATCAATGTCATCATCATCCTCCTCCATGGCAAATGCAAGCATGGTGGGCTCCTCCAGCAACACAAGGTTGGGCAGGGCATCCATATCAGCAATCCCCAGGAGGTCTCACAACAGATGTGAACTGTCAGCATCAGCCATGGCTCCAGTGGATGTGGATGGTCTGGGTTCACCCTTCTTCTGCCCCACTGGATGTGAGCTGGACCCTGCAGCCCCCCTGAGGTGTAATGGAGCTGAAAGGCAGAATGGAGAGCATGGTCAGGGATGCATGGCCATAATGCTGGCTGACAGGTTGACATGGGTAGGTGCTCATGTGCAGCATAGGTGTGCTGGTACAGCCACACAGGCCAGGGGCCATCACTGTGGCCTGTGCTGCACACACCAAATGGTGGCATGTGCTCTGCACACCTGCCAGGCCATGCATGCTGGGCAGGATGGGGTGTACAGCCTCTGAGTCCAGTCTGTGTCCTGGAAAAGCCCCCCTGGCAGTGCCACAGGCACAGCATCTGGCATGTGGTCAAACTGTCCACAGTGGCTTCCCAGTGCATTTTCCTGCCATTGCCAGCAGGGTGTACCCAAACGTACATGGCACAGTAGCACCTGTGGCTATGGTCAACCACTGGTGTCCCAAGTAACTGACAGGCCTACATCCCCAGTTGCATGACCTGACACTGGGCCACCCACAGACCACCTCAGGGACAGTGTATGCCCTTGAGAGGGCCATGCAATGTCAGCAGCCCTGCCCAGCACCATGGGGACATAGTGATCAGTCATGTGTGGCATACCATGCACACCCAGGACTGACACATGCAGCCCTCAACACAATGTGACATATTCATACTCACAGTGCTGTGAAGAGCTGCCTCTTGTCTAGAACCCACCACCAGGGACACCCTCCACAGAGGCACAGGCTATGGTAGCAGTGAGTAGCTCTTCCCGTGCCGTCAGTAGTGGCACTGTGCATGGCTCACCCCCAGTGGCCTGCATGGCTGCCCTCATAGTGGACAGCCACTCCCTGTCTCTGGTGCATTCACTGTTCATTCTCTTAATGCACTCCTGTGTAGTGCAGTTGAACACCCCATTGGCATTAATGACCTGGGCCACCTCATCCTATCCCTTGGCAGGCTCCTGCCGTGTGCCCGTTTTGCCTGTCAGCAGGTCCTCACAGAGAACATAAGCTGACACAAGGGCCTGCAGTTTGTCTTCCATAAAATTAGGCCTTCTCCTCTTTGGCCGCCATTTCAGTGTCTGTGGGGAGGAGTAATTACAAACATCAGCACAAATACAAATCATGTGGCAAGTGTTGCAGGTCAGACTGGATGTATTGTACCAAACACTGTAACATTCAGAATGTAAACAAACCCATCTTCAAGGCTGTAGTACCTGTCAGTCACCAGTGCTGTGGGGTGGCACAGGGCAGCCGATTTATGGCTCACCACATGCTGTAATGAGATGCAAATATGTGGATTTGGGCCATATTTGGGCAATGAGGCAATCTGCATATCCTGGTCGAATATTGCAGATTTGTGCCTGGCCCATCTCAATGAGCACAGAGCATCTATTTGAGCCATGCATCTCCACACAGTGCATTTCCACAAATGCACAATATGCCAGACTATCATTGCCATGCACGCCAGTACGTCTGTGCCGTCATTTACCATGCATCAATCTTGTCCACCATGTGACTGTAATGCACCATTGCTGTGCATGGCATATTTCTGCAACTTTGCATGATGCTGTTGGCTGCAGGTGTGGCATTGGGAGATCTCAACAAGAAGGCAGCCCCGAGCAGCCATGCATGCCCATAGCATGGGGATATGGCCCCTGTTCTCCTGCCCAGCTGTGCACTATCATCCATGTGCGATAATGAGCCATTGTATGGCAGTCTCATATCCCTATGACTCAACTGCAGGATGCATGGAGCAATGCGTGTGGGCCTATCACACATTGGGTGTGGCCCTGCCACAATTCATCCAGTTCTCCTACCTGCAACACCAGCTCCTGGATTACTGGGTAGAGAGATGGCATGTGCACAGGCTGCTGGGCCAAGGGCCCTCAACTAGACCAAGGTGGCACTTGCTAACCTCATGGCACTGGTGTTACCTGTAGAGGGCCAGCTGTTTGGGGCAGAGGCCCTCCAGGAGGCCAGAGCACAGGTCTGGGCCTGGGTGGCAGAGCGCCTTGTGTGGTGGATGGGAATCCTATGCATGGGGGAGCAATGTAGGCACTGTTATGGTGACCTACGATGGAGGGACCCCGGGAGGCTGTGCAGCCTTCAGAACTAGGCCTGAAGGGGAGTTCTGCCATGCCCAGGTATGTAGTTGCTGTGTGCATGCTGTCCATGCCTGCTTGGGGGTTTTGCGGGTGTGGGGTGGAGGCATTTGCCAACACATACATGGTTGTCATACCCACAGACATAGGGCCAGTCTGGTAGCACTGTGCATGCTACTGTTCTACCATGGGTGCAATGTGGACTGACACTGTGCTGCCGTGTCAGTGTTGGGCCCCTTTGTGTGGTGCCTGTCTCCTGGGCACACATCATACTGTACCTTGCACCATCATGACACTGTTGTGCCCCAGTGGGGGAGGGGCTGAGGGGAGGGCTGGGTGGGGATAGGGGTTGTTGTGCCTGCATGCTGCTCTCAGTGTCTTTCCATTGTGTTCCCTTCAGGTTGGGCAGATTGCTGAGCGGGTGCAGGAATGCACCACCATGAGACACACTAGGGGAGTGCCAGGGTGGCTGCCGAGGGACAACACCACGTGTGTCCCATCCTGTGTCAGGTAAGTATATTGTTGTGCAGTATATGTGTGTTCCGGTGTTTGGGTGGGGTGGGTTTGTTTTGCCCACTGCGTGCACATTGCCTACAATCTGTGTGTATGCTCAAGTTGTGCCAGCCATGCACATATGGGCTGCTGTCTTGGCAACTTGTGGCAGACATGCTGTGCGCCTTGCCTCTGTGTGCTTTCCCAGTATTGTGTGTTCTGTCTGGACAGTGGGTGACATCAGTGCTCACACAGGGTTGCCACTGGGCCTGCACACCTGGTGCACACAGATGTCAGGTCCACACAGTGTGGGGGGCCATGGCCACATGTCCCTCAGCAACATCCAATGCATGTACATGCTGACAATGCCTGTTCCCTTTGGCACCTCCCATTCTCTGGGTGGCTCTGTTGCATGGCATGTTGCCCATCCATCGTATGTGTGGTGTGTTGCTGGGTCTTTGCAGGGTCCTAGCAACATCAGGCATGGGCGTACACTCCATCAGGGGGGAGGTACCTGTGTGGGCTGTGGCACTGAGTCCGTCTTCTCTGTTTCCCCACATAGGTCATCCGGCTGACAGGGTGGTCCTGCAGAGGCTGAAGGGATGGATGCTGATGGGTGGACAGCTGGTCACCTCACAGAAGGTCCTCATGGCTGTGTTTCATCAACAGCAGATAATGATGCAGAGGCAGAGAGTGATCCTGAGTGTGGTTCTTATTATATTACAGGTTTTTACCCTTTCCACTCTGCTCATCACCCACTTCTTTGTATTTTGTATTGGTAGTTTGTATTTTTGACTTTTTTACTGTTGTAATAATTTGTATATAACTGCTGCTGTTGTTGTTGTTGTCATTCATCCTTTTGCCATTTTTTAGATAACATATTAAACATAGAAACATAGAAACATAGACTTTGACGGCAGATAAGGACCGCTTGGCCCATCTAGTCTGCCCATTTCCCTACCTGCAGGATAGGCCGTAGATCCTAGTTAACCAACAGCCTATTTCTTCCTACCCCCCACAAGAATTGCCTTATGTCTGTCCCATGCATTCTTGAATTCTCCCACAGTTTTAGACTCACAACCTCCTCAGGAAGGCTGTTCCATGCATCCACTACCTCTCTGTGAAATAATACTTCCTCACATTGCCCTGAACCGCCCTCCTTCTATCTTTAAATTGTGTCCCCTTGTTCTTGCAAGTCTTTTTCTGAAAGATGCTACCTCTTGGACTTTTGTTGATTCCACTGAGGTACTTAAAAGTTTCTATCATGTCCCCCCTTCTTTCCTCAAGGGTATATATATTAAGCTCCTTTAGTCTCTCCTCATACGGCTTTTCTTGCAGACCCTGCACCATTTTAGTTGCCCTCCTCTGGACTCACCTCTATCCTATCTATGTCCTTGCAGAGATGGGGTCTCCAGAACTGGAAACAGTACTCAGATGGGGTCTCACCAACTGTCTGTACAGAGGATAAAACTTCCTGTTTCTGCTGCTGATGCCTCTCCCTATACATCCCAGTATACCCCCAGCCCTCCCTACTGCCTTCTCACATTGCTTGCTAACCTTAAGGTCATCTGATATGATTACCCCCAGGTCCCTTTCCTTTTTGTTGTTACTACTACCTCCCCACCCATTGTGTATTCTTCCCCTGGGTTCTTGTTTCCCAGGTGCATTATTTTGCACTTCTTTGCATTGAATCCTAGCTGCCATACTTCTGACCATTCCTCCAACTTTGCCAAGTCCCTTTTCATCCTTTCCACGCCTCCTTGTGTATCAACCCTGTTGCAGATCTTTGTGTCATCTGCAAAAAGGCATACTTTTCCTTCCAGTCCCTCTGCAATGTCACTGATGAAGACATTAAAAAGGACTGGACCCAATACTGAACCCTGTGGGTTGTTGGGTTTGCAATATCCTGTGTATGTAATCCTTCCTAGCCATTTTTACAGATTTTTACAAATCAGAGATTATTTGGGGAAAAAGAAGAAATTTAAATAATACATCTCAACTTAACTTAATCGAAAAATCACTTATTCAACCAACTAATAAAAAATTTATTTGTACTAGTCATTACATAATTAAAGAAAACAGTAGTATTGAGTTACTGGAATTAAAAATGAAAGAGGAAATGAAAATCGGTCATTTAATATTGGAAAATGATTGGAATCAAATTTTAGATTTAATTCAATTAGGGATACTTTCATCTAAACTCATTCAAATATACTTTAACATTATGCACAGAGTTTACTATACACCACATAAAATTAACCTTAGGAATCCTACTAATCCTACTCAATGCCCAAGATGCAATTCGGAAACGCCACACTAGAACACATGCTAATATTCTGTAACAGGTTAGACCAATATGTGCAAAAAATCCTGGTTAAAATAAACAAAATTACAACAATCAAACTGGAAAGAACAAGTGAATATCCACTTTTAAGGCAAGTAATCAATGAGCAGGCACCATCCCAAAAGAAACTAATGTGTATAGCAGTAATTAATGCATTTAAATGTATTTTAATGAATTGGAAGAACTCTCTTCTTCCTGACTGTAAAACATGGTTAAACTTGGTAACAAATACGTTTAAAATAGAGACAGTGCATTATATACCGGAAAACAGAAGTGAAATATTTGATAATATATGGCTATACTTTGGTCATTTTATTCAATCAAGAGACTTATTAAAAAACTTGAATTAAATGAAGATTAGAAAGAGACACAGACTTAAAGTTATAGGAATGTAAGAGAAACCGAGGATTAGGGTTACAAATGTTCTGGCTATCTCTTTTTCTTTTTTATATGTAAATATTATGATTTGTGGTTATATGATCTACATGTGTATGAGGATGTGATCTCTGTAAGTGAAGATTTTGACAATAAAAAAAAAGTCATCATTGGACCGGGATGTTTTTGGGAATTAACAACCTGTTTCTAACCTCCCCTTCTTCGGAAGGTTATTGAGAAGGTGGTTGCGCTACAGCTCAAGGCACACCTCATTGCCTTTAACAACTATGAGTCTCTCCAGTCTGGGTTTAGGTCAATGCACAGCACAGAGACTGCATTAGTTAGGGTGCACAATGACCTGCTCAGGGCAAGAGATAGAGGAGAACAGTCAATTCTCATTCTCCTTGATCTCTCATCAGCATTTGACACTATGGATCATGGACTGCTGTTGGACTGGCACAGGGCATATGTAGGACTCTCTGGCAGGGACATTGGCTGGCTTGAGTCCTATCTCAAGGACAGGACCCAGAGGGTAGTGTTGAGAGAATGTTCCTCATGTCTGATGATTCTGTCCTGTGGAGTACCCCAGGGCTCAGTCCTGTAGCCCCTACTGTTCGCAGTGTCTATGCTGTCCCTGGATGGGATCATTAGGTAGTATGAACTCAGGTTTCATTGTTATGCAGATGATATTCAGCCCTACTTGTCCTTTGCACCTGGGATATTGGGTGCAGTAGATGTGCTAAATAAGTGCTTGTCTGAGATTCTGAACTGGATGTCATCTAGCTGGTTGAGACTGAACCCAGAAAAAACTGAAGTGCTAGTTGTCGATCCAGGTCAAAGTGGGGAGTGGAATCTACCGACAGAGACAGTGGGTTTTGGCTTGGCCCCTCTAGAATATTGGCTGCCAGTGAGGTGAAAATCTGGGAGTATTTCTGGTTGACAGGCTGACACTGGAGGCTCAAGTGTTGGCAGTGGCGTGGAATGACTTTTACCATTTACAGAATATTAGCCAGATTAATTCCCTTGTCCCGCCTGTTGACTTGGCCATGCTTATGCATGCATTCATGACTTTGAGATTTGACAAATGCAATGTTCTGTGCTTTGGTATCAGTGGAGGTATGCTGCGATGGCTGCAGCTGCTGCAGAACGCAGCTCACCAGTTGTTGACAGTCCATCCCAGGTCTGTCATGTACTGGCTGCCGGTGAAGTGGTGTATATCTTTTAAAGTCAGTCTGCTGATCTATAAGGCCCTACACAGGCTGGGCCTAGACTACCTGTTACAGCTCCTGCATCCTTATTTTATTTTTTTTCATTGAAAAGTTTCCCCAGAATGGCACGCTGAACAATAAATTGCTAATTTCATGGTGCATCCTGGGGGGGTACAGGGATGCAAGGATTTAGACTACAATATACGTAAGATGGCAGTGAAAGTACAATCAGGATGAACAACACAGATTACAAAAAATGTGCGTTAGAATCAGACACTGTAATACATGACATTGACATTCAAAGAATAGGGTAGCAGTATATATGATACAGATTACGGTATGGTAAGAATGTTCAAGATACTCATGCCTGTGCATCCTCACTGCTCCACTGGGGGGGTGTCTCCAGGTAGTCTCTGGGGCAAGGTTAAATCTTCTGGGAACCAGGCATTTAAAGTAGCAGCCTCAGTCCTCTGGAGTTCCTTGCTTAGAACTTTGAGGGAGTTCCCTCAGTGGAGGTGTTTAAATGGGGTCTGAAAATCTTTTTATTTATGCAGGCTTTTGGCATTTAATTTGTTTTCACCATCTGTAAACAAGCATTTAGCTATTGTTTTCTTATGCATTTTGTTACATTTTAGTGGGTATTGTTTTAAATTATTTATGCATTTTTATGATTCTTGTGACTTTACGTCTTTTGTAATAGCACCCTGAGCCTCCAGTGAAGGGCACCACATATAAATAAAGACTACTAATACTGCTGAAGACTACTAATGGGATCATCTTGCCAACTTTCTCACTCCACTGAGGGTCAATCCAGGAATGCCCTTTCTTCCCACTGGTGTTCATCATGGCGATGTAGTCATTGGCAGTGATTCTTTGGCATCAGCAGAACATTAAGGGCATTTCTGTGGGAAGGGTAGCTGTACAGATTTGATAAATGCTGATGAACTCCTACTAACATCATTGGCTGGAGAAACCTCCTCGCTGGCAACCCTGCAGGCTCTGTCTTTGGTGCAAATTCCAACCTATGGGTGAACTGGTCCGAGACTGAAGTACACCGTCTGGCAGGCTGTACCAAGCAGATGGTGGCAGTCCAGGGCCATCAACTCTCTTGGTTATCCTAAGGCATATAATATGTACAACAGGTATACTCATAATCCAAAAGGTGCTAGACTGGTTCCCTAAGAACTTGTTGCCTCTTGAACTTGATTTAGCATTAGAAACAGAATGGTGGCAACAATTCAACCTCTCATTACCCAGGAAGCTTGTTGTCTATAAGATGATGGCACTGCCCAGCTTTATGTATTGCTTAAATAACCTGACAAACCCAATTGCATAAAAATTGTGGTAGAAGCCAGACAGGGCCCTCTCCACCTTTTTATGGTAATAACAGAAACCCCCCATTTGAGAGGAAGGCTATTAGGTTCCCTGCCAATGTAGGGTGAAGGAATGCCCATGGTCAACGGTAAGTCACATAGCCAGTGGGATTAGGAGCACAGTCCTTTGACTCCCGTATTGAAAACAGTTGACTCCACTCTGGGTACAAATGGAGCAGGCCTTGGTGGGAGATACAATGATCTCACATTATCTATGCAGCCACAGGCTGGACAGAGATGGGTTACCATTAACTATGAAATACACCACATCTGCAGCCTCATTGCAAAGGCTAGGATGCATGAGTAGTGGCCGAGGGACACTTTAGGCTACAGAAGAACATCTAGCTCTACACACAAATTAAGGTGGGGGAGAGGTCCCCTCTAAAGTGATAAAGACACTACAACAGATAATGTGTTCAGGTGTCAAAGCAGTAAAGTCTTTTGGGCAGCTATGGATGGAGTTTTTCCTCAAACAGCAGATCACTGGATATACTGTAATTGCAGCTCAAACATGCATTGAAGACATTGTTAGGAGCAGGTTATAAATATATCCCTATGGAAATAGCAAACACAATAGATGTGTGGTTGGGAAAAACAGTGGGTGAGGAGGATTAATTTAAAGCATATACAGAATTTCCATCTCCCCAATTGGGATCTGCAGCAGTTGAAGTGGCACAGGGACATACAGGAGGACATCTCCTCTGAAACCTGGAATAAGTGCTGACAGCTGGCACACTGGAACTCTGTGAACACCAGGTGCCAGCTTATCCAGGAAAAAAACTTCTGGGCAGAAGGCATCAAACCCCAGACAAGGTGGTTCACATGGGGATTCATATACTTTAATGTACAGTATACCAGAAATGCCACAATTTCTCTGAAGATATGGGACACATCATTTGGTCCTGTTCCATAAGCCATCACTTCTCTGACATCCTCATAAGGACAGCAGAATACATGGAAGGGGGTCAAGTTGATCAGTGAGCCAAAGTCCTGGTCCTGGGGGACACAAAGAGGCTTCAGGGCCAACTGATTACCTATCATCCTATATTGTACTCCATTGTAATGGAGGCTAAACATCAACTCTGGATGAAATGGAGACAGAAAGACCCTCAATCCAAGCATTACAGGCGGGGATGACCAGGGTGACTACCTTTAAAAGGGAGCAGTTCTGTGCCAAGAGGGAAGGGTGCAATTCTGAAGTCAGTTGTAAACCATGGACAAAACTATTCGAAGGAGGAGTGATCCTGCAAGGGGTGGGCTAACAGAATAAGGCTTCCTCACAGGCAATAGGACACAACATGACATTAGGAAACAGGGCTTTAATAAGGTACTCAGGCACATTACTTTCTTCTTTGCTCTTTATGCCGGGAACAAAACAATGTGCAGAATGTAGGACTTAGCCATTATTACTGTAAACACGAGGAAATAACCATATTATCCAGTGCTGCAGCTTCATCACTTTTCTATACAGATTTCAGACCTGGAGGAGAGAACATATAGAAGTGTTTGCACCATTAATCCTGCTAGTCATATAGTTATCTTCTACACTATCTTAGATATAGTTGAAACATAGAAATATTACAGTTCTTATTATTCAGTGATACCCTGTGTTTAGGAATGTATTAATTAGCTTAATCAGGGTAACTGAAATCTGATACTGGTTATGTCCTTAGTTACATGGTTCAGTAGTTGGGTTTCTAAGGATGTTGGTTTTGGTATTTAATTTAAATAACTTTTTAAAGTAATGTTACACTGATAGATTTTAACTGTTCTGTATATTCAACAAACTGATGGGGTTTGCCCTGGCTAGGAATACATCCTGCAGATGTGCAATTGTTTGCTTGCATGTTTAAACAAATAAGTCTGCCAAAGCTTTGCAGCAGATGTCACCTTTCTGGTGTTACTTCCACTGTAGCCTGATAGTAGGAAGGTAGGGATCCTCCCCCGGGGGTGGGAGCTTAGCATTGGCACCACTCCTGAAGGAGGAACCACTGGGGCCACCCACAGGGCATGGCCCACATGGAGCAAGTGGAGAGCAAGGGGTCAAAAAGAGTTGGCAGCCAACATCTCCCCTTCACTCATGTGCAGGACCCTGTTGCTATGCCATTTCAGCTCTGGAATTGTGCCCAGTAAGAGCAAGACTGCCACCGTGAAGTCAGCAGTTACTACAACCTTGGAGTAGCAGCTGAGGGTGATGTAAGCCAAGAATGGCAGAGTTGTTGGAGGTCTGCCTCAAAGGGGCCAATCCTCTGAATGGGAAGAAGACATGGGGAGAAGCATAAGTAGACAGCTAAAGAGCCAGCAGCACCTCCAGCTAAGGTACTCCAGAAATCCCAGTACCCAAGAGTTAGACAATTGGGGTGTAGTACACTGACTTACTGGTCATGGGGTGGAGGCACTCCCCTGTCAGCTGACAGACATTGGATATCTTTGTGGGGCTGTACAGACATTTTGGAGTATCTAAGGCCCCTGGGAAAGTCAAGGCTCCCAACGTAGTGCTAAAGTTCCTGGGTGTAGAGATAGACACGGTGAAACAAGAGTGCTGCTTTCCTCACAAAATGATTACTCCCTGAAGTAACTTTTGAACAACACCATTGTAGTGAAAAAGGTGACATTAGAGGAGTTTAACCACTCATGGGGCACCTCAAACTTCACTTGTCAGGTCATCCCCTTGGGGAGAGCCTTTTTGAGATGCATGGTAAAATAATGGTCCAGGGCTCAGAAGCCGCAACATCAGATTCAGGTTATCAGCAGTTTCTGGGAGGATCTGCATGTATGGTTGACCTGCACAGCACATTTTAATAGTGTGTCAATGTGGCAAGAGACAGTAGATGGCTAAGAGCTGAAACTGTTCATGGACACATCTGGGGCTAGGCTTCGGGGCAAACTTCAGTGGCAAATGCTGTGCCATGCAGTGGCCCTCCTTGTGGGCAGTGGCAGGGCTCAAGAGATAGATCATTCTCTTAGGATTCTTTCCAATTGTGGGAATAAGAATAAGAAGGTCATATTCTGATCTGATAACATGGGAGTGGTTCACACCATAAATGTGTAGTTTGGAGCAACAGGCGCCATGAGTGACTTAATGAAAATGTTCATTTTAAAGTGCATCTGTTGAATCTACATTATAAGGCAGTTTATGTTGCTGGCATTGAGAATGGTATTGCTGATTATTTGTCTCATTCACAGTGGCAGAAAGTCAGGGAATTGGCACCAGCGGCAACCAAAATTCTTGACCAGTCTCACCCCACTCTTGTTGTGAAAGGCAATGACAGTGATACTTGGGAGTGTCTAGGTAATGTCATAGATCCCCAGACCAGAGCACAGCAGCTTACTGTCATGGTGTAGAACATTACCATGCTGTCAGCATGGACATGTGGTGGCCAAACAATGTTATGATTTTTGGACATGAAAGACACAATAAGGCTTGTTTCCAGGTGCATCCTGGCAGCACCGAGAAGTTAAGTGACTTGCTCTTGGTCACACAGTATGGAAGGGGTGGCTGTGTGATTCAAACCCAGTTCCCAGGTTTACAGCTCAGTGTTCCTCAGATTTGCAGCTCAGTGCTCTTAACCACTATGCTTTACTGCCTCCCTCAAACAAAGTCTCCCTGGGTTGGCTGGCAAAGAGCTGTCCCATCCCTATGGACAAAATATGCAGCTATCTCATGGAGGCCAAATGACAGGGCTTAACTTCAGGGATTGCAGGGCACCACCTAGCAGGCCTGTTGTGGTTTTCTAAGGTGATGAGTTTCATAGACAACACTCACTCTTTCAAGGTGTGGAAGGTCCTGGATGGGTAGAGTAAGGCATAATCCAAATGGCTAGATCCCAGGCATCCAGTCACACTAGCCATTCTGGAAAAATTATGGGGAACCCACCAATATTTTGCTGGTCTGCTTATGAGGCTTCAGTCTTCAGAATGGCCTTTACCTTGGCATTCTGTGGGATGTTCTGGGTGTCAGAAAGCTTGCAAACAACACAGGTCATCACCACAGTGAACCTGGAGGAGGCAGATGTTGCAGTGACCTCAGAAGGGGACTTCATGTAGCTGCGGAGGAGCAAGACAGATCAAACTGGTGTTTTCTGCTGCTGTGTGGTGAATGCCCCAGCAGGGGTATCATAGGATATAGCATAAATGGTGCTTGATTGAATAGCACTTAGTTTGGGCCTGGGTAATGCCTTCCTGCAACATGCGGATGGCAAGCCAGCAATGGCATATCAGCTCAGACATATGTTGAGCTTAGCAGTGCATAAGGTAGGCTTGAAAGTTAAGGAGCACAACACCCATTCTTTCAGAACTGGGACAGAAACAACTGCCAGGGCCCAGGGGCTCTCAGAGAGAGACAGAGAGATCCAAACCATGGGACAGTGGAGGTCCCAAACATTTCTACTCTAGATCTATCAGTACTTGCTTTAACTTTATTTTGCTATTTTCCATGTTCCTTCAATGGTCCAGAGAATGTGGATCTGCAAATACTTCTTCACCCATTAAGCAGCAAAGAGTGTGGGATGTCTGCCTGAGGGGAAGAATCTATCAATCCCAAGCTGGATGAGCAAGAGATGCATGTGCTGGGAGGAACATCTTCCCTGGCTGGTGGCGGGGGCCCAACAAGGATGTTCACCACACCTCCTTCTGATCCATCCAGCTGGCAGTGACCTTGGACTCAGGATTCCATGGACCTGCTCTTGAGGATAAAGGAGGATTTGTGATCAGTTTAAGCCTAGTGACTCAACACCAGGCTCATTCAGTCCCACATCATCAAGCAGCTACACTGGTGGCACCTAAATGACTCTAAATCCATGGACAAAGAATGCATATGCATTAATCAGAAGATGTGGTCATTTTTGGAATCCACTGGGTGAAATATGGCCAGGCAGCAAGACGTGGACACCTCCTGACAGAGACTTTTTGTGCCAGAGACAGTGTGCATCTGTGGGTCATTGGCTGGGCTTGTTGTTCGACTCTTTTCAGCAGATCTTGGAGCACAGTCTAGAGTGAGCTGCTTTGGGGGTCAGACAGCATCTGTGCTTTGGTGGCTTGGAAGTCTCCCACATCAGTGGTATAAGATGGAAAAAAGGGAATGAGTTGAATTTTTCTGAAGTGCATATCCCCTCTGGTCAGCATGGGGTCTGTGGGACTGCAAGACATGGAGCCTATTTGGGGGGGAGGGTTGTGGTCTACCCTCATTAGACTTGCCTGTGGGGGGGGTGCTGTGACCCCAGACAGGGATAGTCATTCACTTCCCTGGTCACCTGGCCTCCCCAATCTTGAAGCTTGAGTGCCAACTCAGGAGATACTTCCTTTCCTTGGCTCACACAACAGGAACACTTTCGCGGGAAGGGGGTGAGTCAGAGTTAGGGTTTGAGATCTCCCCGCTGTGCATGCCACTCCAACTGTGTAATAATCCACTAATAAACAAATGTCTGTGGCCTTTTCTCCAATACGTTTGTGTGTGTGTGTGTGTGTGTGTGTCTGTCTTCAGGGCACGGTACGGGGCTACTAAGACAATACTAAATCTGCCAAAGCATTTCAGCAGATGTTATCTTGTCAATGTCCCCTTCCCTGTAGCATGAAGGTAGGCAGGTAGGAATTCTGCTCCAAGGGTGGTGGGGGCTTAGCCCTGGCATCACCCCAAGGTGGGAACCACTAGGGATGCCGACAGGTTGTGGGCCATCTGGAGTAGGTAGAGACCAAGGGATCAAAAAGAGCTGGTAACCAACAGCTTCCCCATATTCCTGCTCACCTGTTCCAAATTTCCCACCCACTCGCACTTGTAAAAGTAGGGTTAGGACAGGCCAGGGAAAAGCTGGGAACTCTTTGACCCAGTATGGATGACTGCAGTAGGGGTCAGGGAGCAAGTTTCATAGTTTTCCCTCAGATGGTTTTTCCCAGGTATTTTGCCTCCTCCAAAGGGGTTTAATGAGCTAGACCATCATAAGCACTGTCCTAGTCATGTAACACAAGAGGTTGCGAATCTCTCAGATCAAGGTACAAGGGGAGAAAGGGGTATGAGTCGAATTCTTCTGAAGGGCTCTTGTTCTCTGGTTAGCATGGGGCCTTTGAGACCAGGGGTGTAGCCAAATAATAAAACTGTGTACACCCATGACCATGTTTGTTGCCCTATCTGACACAATAAACACAAATTTTGAACACCATTGTGCTGTTTGCTGTCCCCACTGAGGCACTGATAAATACAGGTCCATTTACTGCACACTCAGAGACAATCTCAGTGGTTACCATTTCTAGTTTTAATTCCCAAAAATGGACTTCCAGAAAGGATCAGCTAGCCTTGTGTTCTATTGCCTGAAATAATGGCTGCAGTACAGGCCCTTGATGTTGCCCCCCTTAAATAAAACTGTGCACCATGGAGTACATGGAGTATGTATACTACACCAGTGTTAGGGACTGCAAGACCGGGACCTCATTTGAGGAGGTCAAGATCTAACCTAATTACACTTGACTTTGGGGAGGCAGACACCAGACAGCATGGTCATTTGCTTCTCCTCCCACATGGCCTCCCTAGAGCCCCCACTCCTCAGGCTTGGGCACCAACTAAGGAGGTACATCATTTCCTTGGCATGAAAAAGAATCAATGTGCAGGTAGGGGACCCCTGATGAAGAGGTGTTAGTGGCCTCAAAGTGCTGGGCTGCTCACACTGACATGGTATGTGAATCTTACACATTGATTTTTTTGAATTCTGATCACATATTTATATGTATGCATTTATTTAAATACTGTTTTTTTACTAATTAATTAAGAATGTGCTTTTGTCTTATCTTGAGGCAAATAAGAAAAAATAAAATGATTCTTAAAAGATTTAATACTGCCTGAGTGCCTTTTCTTGTATATAGTTGGGCACGAACTAAGGAGGTACATCATTTCCTTGGCATGACAAAAACTAATGTGCAGGAAGGAGATGGGTCAGAGTTAGGGTTTGAGACCTCCTAGCTGTGCATGCCACTCCAACGGTGTAAAAATCCACTAATAAACATGGCTATCACCATTTCTCCAAGACATATGTGTGTGTGTGTGTGTGAGTTCCTCAGAGGGAGGTATAGGGACTATTTAAAAAAAGTTGTGTTATACAAAAAAGTAATCTTCAAACCAGTTGAGAGTTGGAACCTCCAACCCAGTTTCTACAACTAACCCTATATTACAGCATGATCTATCAGGTCCACAGTCTTGGCCAAATCCACAAACACAGTCTGACAGCCCCAGACAACTAATGCATTCAGAATTGGAAATGTTCTGCTGGGCATTATGTTTGATATCATAAATCTAACTCAGTTTTGAAAATAGCTTTCATTTCATCCAAATGTGCAATAGATGCTATGGAGGCCACTAGATGATGATCTTTTGAAAATCACAGCCATGGTGTTTGCAGTGGGATCAACAGACTAGATATTGAGCACATTTGGTAAGCTTGGGAATGACATTTCACTCTTAAACAGTGGGCTATGTGACATAATTATATAAATAGAGGAAAGAAAGTTCAGTAGAGTGCAGCAACATAAGCCTCAAGTGGCACAATAAAAAGTAACACACAGCCTGCTTTAATGTTGGTCAGTTCCGTTTCCCTGGCTTTTGGACCGTTTTCCTGACACACTGTCACGTACAATAAGGAACATCCTGCAAGGAATGTCTAACCATAATATGATAATTGACTAGACCCATCAAATCCTATATTTATCAAGATAAATTGTTAACCTAAAGGCTATGCCTGTAGTTTGATGGGGTGAGCAACCAGCCACGCCCCCTTCCTGAGCTATATAAACAGTTCCTCTCTGCCTCCTTCTGAAACACTTGTTCTTTGCCAGCCAGAGGCTCTGTCTATCTCTACCTTATCCCCTGGGGCATGCTAGAGCTTTGCCACCCCCCACCAGCATTGGCCTCGCTCCTTCCCTTGTGCTTTGGGCTCTGCTTGGTTTGTGCAGGACTTCTATTCATTGTGTTTCTCCTGCTTTTTGGTTCGTATTGCTTGCCTCTGGCTGCTGCATGCTTCTTTGTGTTGTTTGCTTCCTGTCCTCCAGTTTGTTTTTCGTTTTGTATTTTCTTTCTTTTGGGGATTTCTAGTTTTTTCTAACATCCTATTTTCCTTTGTTTGTATTGTGCTAATCCTCTGCTTGGGCTATTCAGGTTCACATTTACTCACCAGATTTCAGCAAATCCTCAGTGCAGCTGCAATAGTTATCTGTATGCTTCAGCTAAGCTGCTTCTTCCCTGCTTCTGTTGTCTCAGTGCTTAGCCACCTTGTTGTTTGCACCTGGTCCAGGCTCATCCTGCTCCAGCTAGCTGCCACTTGTCTGCTGTGCTCTGTCTCAACAGCCCTGCTCAATTCATTCAGTGTTAGCTCAGTCAGACATCTATTACCCCAACGTTTAATTCCCCTGCTTACTTTTTTGCAGTGTAGTGTGGCTCTGTTACAGTTTATTGTCGCTCTGCTGCATCAGTGGCTTGCTATCATTTGGCTGTGTCCTTAACTAGGACCTTACCGGAAAGCACCTCTATTTTAGGGGTTCTTACCCTATCAACATTACAGTGCTGTTTGGTCTCATGGTGCTGAGCTTGTAGCTTCCTGTTATTCCTATGGTGGGGGACTGTAATGTCATGGTTGGGCATTATGGCTCTGAGTAGCAGAAGCATGCTTTATGTAAGATATATCATTTTGCCCTGCTTTCTTGCCTACATGGCTTTCAGTTATCCATGCATACATAATTAACCTAGCAGCCTGCATGGCCTTCAGATATTCATTGCATTCCATTACTACACTGCATGATCCTTACTTTAATAACCTATCTCCACCTTAATGGCATTTAAAGTATTCATGCCAATCATATCAATTCACTATTCAAATAATCACATCAATTCACCATTCATGCTGAGACCATAGCAACAAATGCTTTTATGTAAACTATGATTTGCTCATTCATGGAACTGGTTGGCCAAGCATATATGTAATTCACCTTACCTCATATGTGATGCATCATGCTTACATATGCTGCTGCCCATTTTATTGCTGTTGCACATGTTGGTACATATCTCTTATCTGCTAAACCTCATTGATTTATTTACGCTAAATCTCATTGATTCCATCACTGGCTTCACATCTTTTCACTGCCTAAACACTTACCTTCTAAATCACCACCAATTTGGCTTCCATAATGGAATTTGTTGGCTTTTTTTTCTGCTGGTTGCTACTACTATCAAACCACCAAATGCTGGCTCACACTGCAGTCTCCTACGTCACCCATGCCCTGCCTTGGTAGTTCTTGTGGTTGCAGAGTTTGCTCACAACATTTCAAGGCTGGCCTCCTCATTAATATCTATAGTCACTGGCTTGTTCTGGCCTCCTCATCAATAATCTACTACCTAATCTATGGCCACAGACTTCACCAAGCCTCCTCCTATATAGCACTCAAAGTTGATTCACACTGTCATTCATAAATCAGAGGAATGCCAACCATGTCTATTACACTTTCTGGCTCAGGGCTTGCCCTATAAGCAGTTTCGCTCTGCACTCATGAAGTCTGCATCTTAAGCATGTGAACCTCTGGGGGGGGTCCTTCTTATCTGGCCCATAGTGGGAATGTCCTCAATTCAGGCGGAGATTTAGCTTGCAGTCAAACAGCATACTTCTTGATGCAGAAATTAAGACTTCAGCTGCTGAAGGGTGGGACTCTTACAGCCTAAGAGTGCTTCTTTGGCTATGTCTTTGTCATGGCACCTTCAAAAGCTATTCTCCCTATGACTGCCTCTGGTTTAACCTGTTTGTTTTAGTCGGTATGCCAGCTGAGTTCCTCAGCAGTCATCGCTCTCCTCCTCCCACATTGGGGTCTGCTCTCACTTCAGAGTACCTGTTGTTGTAGTGGCTCCTCACAACCCTTCATCATGTTTCTGTTAACAGGATTGTGAGAGCTTTCCACCAAATTGGAATATTTCCTCTCCTTTGACTGAGTTTCTACATTGCAGCAGCAGAGTCATCACTAAATAAACCACCCCTAGCCTGGAGGGAAGGCGACCTATGCCTTGGATCCCCAGAGGTTTCCTCCTTTTAAAAGAGTTTTTTTTTCCTCTCCTCTTTGCCTAAGGTCATAATATGTAGTTAGTTGTTTATAGTATAGTCTCTAGTTTCCATAGGTAAGTTTCCACTGTTGGATGGAGATGGATGGTGGCCCTACTCACCATTCCCTCTCTCCCTAGGAAGCCCCCTGATGTCATCAGAGCAATCCAGTTCATCACTGCAGTAATGACAACCTGTGCATCTCGGGCACTATGCACAATGCCAACGCACACGCGGAAATGGTGTGTGCTGGCATCGTACCAGTGAAAGCCACATGGGGGACCCACATGGCATGCAAGAAGATGGAGTACTGCAATTAAATGCCCGATCCCCCATTCACAGAGACAGAACCACACTGGGGGTGGACAGAGGTGTGCCAGCACTGTGCGGCATGCTTGAAGCCACATTGTGCTGCATGACAGGGGCCTCAGTAGTGTGTGGTCTATGCCAGGGCAGACTCTGCCATAACCCACTGTGCACCACATGAACATCACCCACTGGACATGACGGGACGGGGAGGTGCCCCAGTGCTGCCCCAGCACACAAGGCAGACAGGGAGGACTGGGGCTGCTGGGGCAGCTTGAAGGGTAAGGGCTGCAGCACCGGCAACATGTATGGGAACCGGAGGTGTTGGTGCCGCATGGGTGGGGGGTATGCCAGCTGCATTGCTGGACAGGGCTGCACTGTGCTGGGGGGGTGAGTCTCCTGAACCAGGCAGGCTCCAGGGTATGGCCACAGGGATACAGACACCCAATCAGGCTTGCATGACTCAGACCCATGCCAACAAGTGCAAGGGATCCACTCCTGGACCCAGGACTGGCATCCGATTGGATGCCCACCTGGGTTCACGACTCCTCCCCCGGTCACCCTGCTGAGTCCTGTGTGCCAGGGCATAGAAGCAGTGGACAGGTGGGTGCTGGTTCTGCATACTGGCTTTTGTGCACATGTCTGTGGGTGTGTAGCTCCATGGGTGGGGTACGTGACTTTTCCATGTACCACTGCCCCAATCGTGCATAGCGCCCCTCAATTGTGTTTAATCAAGCAATCTCATTGCTGTCAACCTCATACTTAATATTTACTGCTCAATGTTCTTTTTTGTGCTCCTTTCTAAGGTACCTTTACCAAGGAAATCTTTGCTACAGCACCTCTAGGAGTAGAACCCTCTTCGAGGGTTCCTTGTCTTTGGGATCACTACAGGGTATGAATTCCCCATGGAACAGAGAGTGCAAATAACCAAACAGTTATCACAGTTGCACAAGCATAGAACACAGAAGTACTTTTGTTGTGTAGGCTCATTGAACTGAAAGGTTATGCCTGTAGTTTAATGGGATGAGCAATCAGTCATGCCTCCTTCACGAGCTATATAAGCAGTTCCTCCTAGCCTCCTTCTGAAGTACTTTTTCTTTGCTCCACCATCCTTCCCTCCTCCTCTAACAGCATGCCTCTCTCCTCAGGGGGACCCTTCCTAAGGTACCTTTAGCCAAAGGAAGCTTTTCCATGTCAACTCTAAGGACAGAATCCTCTTCAAGGTTTCCTTGCCTTCAGTACCCCTACAGGGTGGTAATTCCCCTGTTGAATAGAGAGCGGGAATGGCCAAACAGTTATCAAAGTTGCACAAGCATAGCACTACTCTGGTTGTGTAGGTCCATTTAATTAGAGCAAATATATCCATAGACCTCTGTATTTTTATTTTATTTCATTTTTGTTGACCAGTAAAAGAAGTAAAGGAGGGCTTGGCAATTCTTCTTATTTTCAGCCTCATCCCAGTGGGGATACAGATGCAAACTGACAAATTCAATCAAGTTAAGATGTACAGTTGGTGAATGTTTTATAAATGAGGATTGGTTGGGAATAAGATATACCAGCCTGGGAGTGGGTCCCAGGGTGGTAGCGTGGGTAGCAAACTGGCTGGACAACAGGACACAGAGGGTAATAGTGAATGGAACTCATTACGAAGAAAGGGAAGTTACTAATGGAGTACCTCAGGGCTCAGTACTGGGTCCAGTCCTCTTTAAAGTCTTTATAGGTGACATTGCAGAGGGTCTGGAAGGAAAGGTATGCCTCTTTGCAGATGACACAAAGATCTGTAACAGAGTTGATACACAAGGGGGGGTAGAAAGGATAAGAAGGGACTTGGCAAAATTGGAGGAATGGTCAGATGTATGGCAACTTAGATTCAATGCAAAGAAGTGCTAAATAATGCACCTGGGAAACAAAAACCCAGGAGAAGAGTACACAATGGCGGGGGAGGTACTAACAACAACAATAATGGAAAGGGATCTGGGGGTAATCATATCAGATGACCTAAAGGTGGGTAAGCAATGTGAAAAGTCAGTAAGGAGAGCTGGGGTGATACCGGGATGCATAGGGAGGGGCATCACAAGTAGAAAAAGGGAAGTGGTTATCCCTCTGTACAGACAGTTGGTGAGACCCTATCTGGAGTACTGCATGCAGTTTTGGAGACCCCATATGCGCAAGGACATAGACAAGATGGAAGCAGTCCAGAGGAGGGCAACCAAAATGGTGCAGGGTCTGCATCAGAAACCATATGAAGAGTGACTGAGAGAGCTTAGTATGTATACCCTTGATGAAAGGAGGGACGGAGGGACATGATAGAAACTTTCAAGTACCTCAAGGGATTTAACAAAGTCCAGGAGGGTAGCATCTTTCAGAAAAATAGATGTGCAAGAACAAGGGGGCACAATTTAAAGATAGAGGGGGGACGACTCAGGCGTAATGTGAAGAAATTATTTTTCATGGAGAGAGTGGTGGACGCATGGAACCACCTTCCTGGGGAGGTTATGGGGTCTAAAACAGTGGGGGAATTCAAACATGCATGGGATAGACATAAGGCAATTATAGTGGGGGCTTGCAGAAAGTAGGCTGTTGGTTAACTAGAACCTGCAGCTTATCCAATAGGTAGGGAAATGGGCAGACTGGGTGGGCCAAGTGGTCCTTATCTGCAGTCAAAGTCTATGTTTCTATGTTAAAAGGAATCTCTGTACTCGGGTATTGTATTGTTTAAAACATAATATTTAGCATGATGCAACAGATTAGCTTATAGAAACATAGAAATATAGAATTTGATGGCAGACAATGACCACTTGGCCAACTCAGTCAGACTCTTTTTCCCTGCTTGTAGTGTCACTGCAGAACCCACTTGATTTTTTGTCCCCCCTTCCACATTTAACTAAGATTCCCTTATGCCTATCCCATGCATTTTTCAATACCACTACTGTTTTCACCCCACCACCTTTGCTGGAAGACTGTTCCTGGCATCCACCAGTCTTTTAGTGATGAAGTACTTCTTCACATCTCTCCTGAATATACCCCTGTCCATTTCCATTGCATATCCCCTTGCTGTTGTGCATTTTTTTTTCTGAAAAATACTCCCCTTCTGTACCATATTTAACCTGTGAGGCACATATAGGACTCTACTGCATCCCCCCCCCCCTCACTCTTCTTTTCCAGGATGTGTGTTCTGATGATTTTTAGTCTCTCCTCAAAGGGCTTCTGAAACAGACCCTGCACCATTTTAGTTGCTGTCTTCTAGACTACCTGTAATCTATGTCCTTCTGGAGATGTCTTCTCCAGAAGTGGATGTGACACTTGGACAGCTGGTTCTGATTGCTCTATGATTTTGTAATATAAAAGTGTGTTTTTGAGTTTCTGTCATGAGACATCCTGTGCTCCTGGGATGACCCCCACCAGGTTTCAGTTCAAAGGACAGGATAGGTTAAACAGCAGATTTCTGTAATGTGATTAACTTCCGAAAAAGTTGCATTTTATGGCCTCATTATTGAGCTGTGCTTCTTTGAAGCCGGGAACTAAAATATAAATTGTATGAAGTCTTTAGAAGAAAGAACAGTTAATTTCAACTGGTGCTAAAAGAAGCTATATGACAGCTAATTGAGAAAAACTGCAGAGTTGTAAAATTCCTGTGATGTCTTGGGAAACAGGAAACCACACTAGGTTAAAGGAAAGACTCAAGACCAAAGAGTCATATTCAGACATGAGTATTTGCTGATGTTACCTTATTTAATTTACCTCCTGAGTGATAAGACATCATGGTTGTGTAATTTTTAATATTCTAGAAGGAGGAGCTAGGTGGAATCATAGATGGGGTGGAGACACAGGGTTTAAACTGTATTCTGTATTTTCACTTACTGACACATTCCTGTGGACTCTGAAACAACAACATATACTTTAAGCACTGTTTTAAAAGGTAATACATTAGATAGACACATCTCATTGTATTATGGTGGTAGGAGTTTGCACTTTTTCCTTGTTTTCTTTTAAGTGATTGCATGCTTTGTGATATATGGTTCTGTGTTTACATTTTACCTATTTTTATCCATTTTCTAAGTAAACCTCTTATTTTAAAGAGACTGCCTGTGTCTTCAAAATTCTTTTGCCTGTGAGATACAGTTGGTTAAAGCTGACACTTTTCATAAGCTTAATTGTATACCAAACTGGGAAAAGGTAAGAATGTATCTAAGGTCTTTCATAGAGTTTTTAAGGGTTCATTTTGTATACCTGGTTAGATGCCCTTTTCCAAAAGATATCTGCCATGTCCCCAAAGAGCAGAATTATCTGAGCCTGTATATTTGGGTATGCTAGCAGAAGGTTCACAGTTTGAATCCCTCCAGAACTTGAGACTGAAGGTGATTCGGACCCACAAAACAGACAAGAGGGTTACCCTGTTCTGTTACCCTGTTCACAATACTGCACTCGGAGGTTGGCACTGTGGGAGCAGAGGGCCTGACCTGCTGAGTGGGGTTGTGACACTGGACACAGTACTACAGGTGAGGTCTAAACAGCAATCTATACAGTGGAAACAGCACCTCCCTCCCTCCTCCTGCTGGTGATACCCCTCCCTATGCACCCCAACATCCCACTGGCCCTACCAACTGCCTCGTCACACCGTCTGACCACCTTCAGAACATCAGATGTGATTACCCCCAACATCCCTTACCTATTTGATGACAGTCAATGCCTATAGTTCCATTTTGTACTCTGCTTCTGAGTTTCTTTGGTAACCAGGTAAAGGCTCTGGACCAAAAGTCCCTTTTCATTCCCTAACTGGACAAAAAAAAAAACATACAAAAATACACAAATACAATCAACAGCAATACAAACCCAAAAATACAAATTACAAATTGCAGTTACAAACAGATTTATATAATAAATAACTTTTTAACCTTTCTTTGCATTGAAACCTAGCTGCCATGCCCTTAAACACTCTTCAGATTTCCTCAGGTCTCTACACATTCTTTCCATCCCCTCTGGAGTGCCCACCCTATTGCAGATTTTGGTGTCATCAGCAAAAAAGCAGACCTTCCTTTTCAGCTCATTAGCAATGTCACTTATAAAGACATTAAAAAGGACTGGTCCCAGTACTGAGCACTGAGGTTCCCCACTGGTCACCCTCCCTTCTCCAGAGTGAGCTCCATTTACCACCATCCTCTCTCACCTATTCCTTAATCAATTTCTTAACCATTTTACCACATTAGAACCCACCCCTAGGCTGCCCAGTTTCCTTATTTCATTCACTCTAGAGGAGCTCTTTGAGAGTTCCACCACTTGTGTCCTGTATACTCTTAACACTGCATCCTGGGACTTTCTAAGCAAAGTCAAGCCATAATCAGCATGCCACAAACAAATGCGAATACCTCATGAACCATAAGTGTTACACACAAAGTATGAGTGGCAAAGTTGTTCAGCACAAAATTAACTATCCAATGGTGCTATACAATTAATTATAAGCAATTTCTTTGTTCTTCTATATTAGTCGAAATAGCAAAAAAAGTTTGTTTTTTTGCAATAAAATATCAACATAAACCATTTTTGGTAGGAAAATATGTAACATATGAACACTAAATTAAGTATCCTTACATTAGATGTAGGTACAAAAGCAATTTTTCTAATATAAAACATGTCTTTTTTCCCATTTCAGTATATGGATCTTGAATTTAATACTGCACTAAAATATACAAAAAATTCTCAGTAACATTATCACTCCTGAAGTGATAATACAACACTTCAAAACTGATAATACTATCATTCAGGTACCATAATAATATAATTCGGTACTGAATGATAGTATTATCACAGAAGTTCAACAGTGCACAGGCCACACTCTCTGCCCTTGTCTCTTAAAGCATGCTTTCTGATTGGCTGGTTTTACTGTGTGGGGTTGGGTAGAAGACTAATAAAACATGGTGGACAGTCCCTTGCTAAGCGAGAGTGTTTCTCATCGGGAACATTTAGCCATTTTTTCCTTCATATCTGAAAAAATGGAAATATCTGCTCGATCATGCATTCCTGAACACAGAAAAGGCAGGAACTGTCCACCAAACAAACAAACAAAAAATGTCTCTAACCATGGACTGTTAATGTGTGATGGGGGGCACACCAGGCACTGGGCACCGAGACAGAGACGTTGAAACACTGCGACAGTCAGCCAGCATGGAGAGACTCCTTCACTGCACAAAATGAAGCACACAAAAGAAAAATACCTTGCATCCATATATTAAAAAAACTAATTAATAGGTCACTGGGCATTACCGATGACCTACCATCTCAAGGTTCTGGACACAGGGACCTCTTGACCTTCACTCTCAAAGTTCCTACCTGTCCAGAACCTCTCAATGATATTACTCATCGGTAATGCCCAGTTACCTACCCATTATTCTCTTTTTATTCAAGATGCTTAGGTGAGGCTTGAGGAACAAATGTCAGCCACACACACCATGCCGTAAACGAATGTGAATAACTCCTGAAGTATATGTGATACATGCAAAGCTTGAGCGGACATATTGCTGCCAGACAAATCATCGCGGACAATCTGTAGTGGACTACTGGTTGTGAGGACTTGATGGCACCTGACAATTTGCCGATATTTAATGCGGTCATGACCAACAAAGGGCAAATTGAATTTGTCGAGAAACGGACAAATAGTTGCTCTGCACTTCTGTAAATAAATAAATAACACACCATTAGAGTCAGCATAAACCCAGGAAGTCTTTGTCTGCCAACTGAAGTCGTTGTGGGAGGCAAAAGGGATGATTTTGCCACTACCTACAGGTGCTTCCAGGAGGTAATGAGTTAAGAGTCTGTTATGTAGAACAGTACCCAAAGCCTTACTGAAATATAAATGTAGGTCACATTCGCCAGCCATTCTGATTAATTTCCCTGGTCACCCAGTATAAGAAATCTTTCAGATTTGTTTGACTTGTCCTACCCCCCCCCCCATGAATACATGCTGCATTGGGTCTTGTAATCTGCTGCATTCAAGATACTCCCCAATCCTTTCCTTTAGCAGTGTCTCCATTAACTGCCCCACTACCAATGTCAAGCTGACTGGTCTCTAGTTCCAGACTCCTCCCTTCTACCACTTTTGTAAAACTTGACTGTATATGCCATCCTCCAGTTCTCTGGAACCACTCCTGTTTCCAGTGAGATGTTAAGTAGGACTATCAGATGTGCATCCAGTACCTCCCTAGGCTCCCTCAATACACTTGGATGTACCCAGTCTGGCCCCATAGCTTTTTCCACTTTCAGATATTCTAGTCCCTTCAATACTCACTCCTCTGACAAAGAACTAGTGTCTACCTTCCTCCCTCCAGTGTTCCTGTTAATTCTATGTGGCCGGTTACCTTCCCTTTTCTCTATGATTACCAAATAGAAGTATTTGTTAAAGATATCTGCCTTTTCCTGATCCTCCTCTATAGAGTCTGCCCCTTCCATTCTTAACCTTACAATCCCTCCCCTGGTCTTCCTCTTTTCTCTTATGTACATAAAAAATGTATTTTCTCTATCTTTACCCCACAGGCAATTCTTTCCACAGTTTGTGACTTTGTTCTTCTTACTGCTTTCCCTGCTTCACTGTGTTTCTCCTGATACACCTCCCTTTCCTCTTACCTCTTTGTCTCTTTATACCTCCTGAGTGGTACCCTTTTATTCTTTACCTTTTCAGCTACTTCTTTTGAGAACACTATGTCTTTTCCCTCCAGCTTTTGCTCACTTCCACTGCACAGAGTTTTGTTTTCTTTACTATGATCTTCTGTAGCTGCACCCATTGTTCCTAAACCCCACCCAAGTCATCCCCCCACTAGGTCAGCCCTGAGGCATATATCCATTATTTTTTATTCTGCCCTCATGAACTCCAGGATCCTTGTCCTTGTGTTGGTTGATTCCACTGCTGCCCTTACATTAAACCATACTGTATGGTGATCACTGGACCCCAGGTGGCCCCTCACTATAACATCTACAATACTGCCCCTGTTGGTGAGAACCAGTTCCAGTATTGCCCCATTCTGAGTAGGATCACTGATTGGTTGACTGAGAAACACCCATCTAGGGAGCCCAGGATGTCCCTGCTTCTAGCTGAAGCTTCAGCAGGGAGGCTCCAATCTATATCTGGTAGAGTGAAGTACCCCAACAGCAGCACCTCTTCTTTTTCTGTCATTGCACCAGTGTTTTCCACCATTCCTTTATCTAAGTTCTCTCCCCTGTGTTGAAAGGCTGTAGTTCAATTAGTGTAAGTAGTGACTCCATTTCGCATCTGAAGTGTAACCCACATTGCCTGCAACCCCTCTACTGCCCCTGGATTGCCTGTACCTTGATCACTTTAACACCATCCCTTACATATAGCACTACCCCTCCTTCCTTTTTCTCCACCCTGTCTTTCCTGAAGTGAGCATAGCGTGGTTTGGCCATGTCCCAGTTGTGGTTTCCTGTGCACTGCAATTTGGTAATGGCCATGATTTCCTGGTCTACCTCTGCCGTGATAGCCTCTAGGTCGAAAATGTTATTTCCTAGACTTCTTGCATTTGCACACATGATCATTCATATTTTATTACCACTATGCCTGCAACCTCCCTTTTTCCTTTTTTACCCTGCCTCATTTTTTCCTTTCTTTATACAGCTCAAGTTTCTATTCCATTTTGTTCCTACCACTCTTTTGTTTTCATTTTTCACCCTGGGGGGATTTATTTCCCCTTGAATGTTCCCTTCTACCTGCTCCAGTCTATGGGGAAGGGCAGTTAGGCCTCCCTGATTTTTCCCTTTCAGCTAGTTTAAATGTTCATCAAAGTAACATTTAAACTGTCCACTGAAGACTGTGAGTTCCCTCCTAGACAGATGCAAGCCATCACCCCTATATAGGCCTTAATCCCCCCAGGTACGTCCCGGTCACCAATGTAGCCAAATAATTCCTCTATACACCATTCCCTCAACAATGAGTTAAAGCTCCTGGCATGGAGATCCTTATCCTCTCACCTCAGCAAAAGCCACTGAGTGTGCTACCAGCCTAAACCCCTTCCCCAGCTCACTAAACTTCCCCTTGACAATCCCAGTTCTGTGCTTAGCCATGTCATCCATTCCCAGATGCAATGACATTCAGCTGCTCCTCCTGGCCCACCACCCCAGCAATCTTTAGGATCCACTTTCCATCCCTCCCAGTTGAGGCGCTAGGAAGGCACCTCACCTCTGTCTTTCCTGTTCTCAGGATGATGCTAGATAACTGAACAATTTTAATATACTAGGTGAATTTCAAAAGCTTAGCAGCCAGCAAAAGTTTAAATGTTAGTGATTCTGCTTTACTAATACTGAAATTGTAAATGTTGGTGTCTTTATTGTGCATGCACTGTTTTTGTGTTAAGGCAAGATACTAAGGGCAGGATTTTCAAAAAGATCTGCCCAAGATGCATCTGCTGCTATTTCCAAAGCAGATATGTGTCCAAACCTGTCACACCATATATTAGATGGCCTAGCAGCATCCATAGTTTGCATCCAAAGGCAGATGCAAACTGAATCCAAAATGGATGCAGTCGTGAATTGCTTCTAATTTGGGTGCAGCTGCATCCATTTTCTGCTACAAACTGTGACTTTCTGTCATAAACAGATGCAACACCCAAAAACAGCAGCAGAGCTGTCTGGACATAAATGGATGGGCGTAGGCACAGCATGCAATTGCATCTATGACACTTTTGAGAACCCCCACTGGATTAGCTCTTTTTTGCCCACAGGATTAGTTATAGACTGCAATGCATTAGCAGTTATTATTACTTTGTTTCTTTTATAATATAAAATGTGAACACTTTTCTTTAATACACAGCATGCATTATCATTTTTCATCAATGCCTTTAATTTTATTAAATTCAGGGTTGTTTCTTACCATGGGGCATATTACTTGTGTATGAAGCAGTCTCTATTCTTGCAATGAAATAATGTAGTGATAAAATAAATTCAGTGTTTGCAGAAAATTATCATTGCTGAGAAATATAATAACAATGGATGTAAACGAAAATGTAATATGCATCTTCCAAACATATTTTTTGTTTATTAGATATTAATTTTGATGGGGTTCTGCCTGGATTTATAGTCTAGTGAAACATATAATCAAATAATATCATGCTGTAGGACATTGCAGTAAGTTTCAAATATATTGTATGAACTATTTATTCTAACATCATCAGTGTAACATGAATTTTCCATTTATGTAGACATCTTGTGATGCAAATGTGAATGACTAGATGACACATTTTTTGACACTATTTGACTGACTATGCATTGGGAAGCTCTGTGTGAGGTGTGGGAAATACAGGGTCACAGATTTTTAGGTCAAGTTTGAATTTGAATTAAGTGCCAGGTTCACTGTTTCTGCTACCAAAGCAAGCCTATCTTTTCTGCAGGCTGAAATGGCATCATAGTTTTTTATGCATGTGTAAGATGCAATGCCATCTGGAACTTGTTTTCAGAATACATGAGATAAGTGGTGCTGAATATGCATAAATGGATCTACAATGCCACGGCGACAACATTTTCATGATGAAACCTTACAGCGATAGATTTATGTCAGCCACAATTGCAGTCGGCATAAACCCATCCAAGACAACTTTGTTTTTTTCAAAGGGCTTCGTCCTCCCCAAACCCCCGTGTTGGGGGCTCTGCCCCTCACATCTCCTGTAATTAATATAATCAACTCTGAGCCGGAGTTGATTCAGTGAGGGGGTGCAAGACCCCAAGAAAATGGTCTGGGGTCCAACAGTGGCACTACATTGGCAACAGCGAATTGTTACTATAATGTCATTCACTATCAAAATTTCATTGCGGTGATGGCATATGTGCGTAAACAAGTATGTTGTAAGTACTATTAATTTTACTTTGTGGAGGTTTATGTAACACTACTGCCCCCTAGTGTTTCCTGTCACAGAACCAATGTGTGTTAAATTGTAATGAACTGGGACAGAGTTCAAACCCCATTGTGTTGACTTAGGCGAAAACATGTTTATCAAAAGGTTGGTAGTAAAAATGTAAGCAAACATCAGCTTAGCTGTCTAAGGTCTGATGACAAGAGATGAAAAATGTTTGCTATGTAAAATATATTTTATACTGTAGAATTGAAAATATTCGCTGACTAAAAATCTTGCTATGTTTGCAGGTCACATAGAACCGCTAAATTAAACAAAATGCACTAATTGTTTATAGCGAACTTTATTGATTTGATAAAATATATATATATATTTTAACAACACCAATAAAGTTGGTTCAATAAAAATTAATGCAGACTCCTGCAAGTCCTCCTTCCACATCGCACTCCTGTGTGGAACCTGCAAAAAAAATACAGATCATCACTATTTGCCTATCTGTGTTCTGTAATACAGTATGTTAGTATTACAGAATTTTGTCTGCCTTGTCTGCCTTTGTTACCTCTGGTCTTGCTGTGGTCCTACTGTCTCCTTTAGTACAGCCTACTCCAGTTCCAGCATTCTAATCTGTGCCCTATAAGAAAAGACAGCCTGTAAGTAATAAAAAAAAACAGTACCTGGATTTACTGTGTGCTGGGGGGGGGCAGTCTATATCTCATTCAAGCATTGGGAGTGAGCTTCAGCTATGCCCGTTTGCTGAAACACCCTGATGCAGTCATCTCTCTGCTCCTGTAGTTTCTAAAAAGCTGACACCAGCCACTCGGCATGTTTTGTCTTTATTGAGGACATTTTCAGATTAAACTTTATGAGACCCCGTGTTAAGTTGTTCTGTAATTAGGCCAGCATACCCCTCCATGAAGGACCCTTTTACCAAATCTTTCAACAGTTTATTTCCAAATCAAGTGTTTGTAGAAGGTCTGTGCAGGATGTGGGAATGAAAATGGACACAATGTTCAGACCTTCTAACTTCTCCAGCACTGCAGGTGTGGTGTGTGTCCAGTATAAATCTAGGATCAGTAGTGTTCACTGCTGTTTGGGGAGATCGAGTTTGGACATCACATTACTGATGCAGGGCTTCAGAACACAATTGAGAAGGCAAGCATGGTGTCTGTGTTTGCCCAATGATTCTCCATCTGGGTGATGTTCCTCTCTGGTGGGAATTTATATGCAGGGAGGCTTGCACTCATTTTCCCCTGGTAGATTACCTGGGGGGGGGGTCAGCTGATAATGTGCAGCCCAGCAGTAAGGAATCTTTTATCTCCTAGACTGGTGACTTCCACCTTGAATTTATGAATTGTAGTCTCAATCATTTAGCCATATTTAAAACGATAATGTCTTACAGCAATCATGACACCACTGGTTGATGCATATTTGCCCACTTTGTACCACAGATCAGGCGAATAGTATGCATACTCAGTGTGCTGTTATTTTGGGGGGGCTCATTCATGCAGCTCTTGGACAACACAGTCTGCTGTTTTCATTGGCACATCTGCACTCTGGCTTAAGGCTGTGGCTGACAGGTCTTCAGTTAGTGAAAACTCTCATTTTAGTCCCTACTTTTCTGTAACCACTGCACCAGTGACATGCTCTCTTACTTTTTGGTAACTAAATGGTAACCATCTCTGAGGGTGAGGGTGTTTTAGCAATCACACAATCAACACAAAAAGCAGCATGAAAGAAACAGGTTGATTTTATTGCACTGCCAATAAATGCCAATAATCGCCAGTATCTCCAGAGTAGCAATTAAGTGGACAATTACAGTGATTACAATGTCTGTCACTGGAATACTAAGCGCTTTTAAGTAAAGTGCCCACTGCATGAATAAATAGTGCTGTACTATACAAACAGGGCAGTGCAAACTGAAACTGCCACTTGCATATGGAGAATTGTCGGATCACAAAATTTAGCAAGTACAATATTTTTCAATTTTTCAGTAAAATACAACCATTTCTTGAAAGAATTGTGGTATTGCTTAACATCCAACAGTACCATCAAGATGGTATTTCAGCAACCAATGCCATCAAGATGTGGCATTTTTCAACATCTGATACCATCATCATGTCATCTGTAAGCAACAAGTTTTTCCTACAGCAACTCAAAATTACAGGACACCAGGAGAAAGACAAGAGCATGTAGAATCCTGTGCCATCTCCCATGCCTCAAAATCATAATGTGACAAAATGTTCAGGAGCAAGGCTCCCACTATCTCCAGAAAGCTACACTGGATCGGACCATGGAGGGAGAGAATTCTGGTAAGCATCATTCCCCCCACCCCCACAGACCAGATAAAAACAATGGGTTGTCAGTGACTGCAAGCTCTTGCCAAATAAACTCCCTAGCTAATGTCTCATCTTTGGAAAGAGACTAAAAGGGCTGTGAGTTAGATTTCTACCTTGGGGGCTGTGGGTTTATTGAGTGGATATTGTGGCTAATGTGTGTGCATGTTGCTAAGAACTACTGTATATAAACTGTCATCATCTGGACTGGTTGTATGCCAATCTGAAGCTGGGACTGTTGTATTGAAGGTATCAGCTAAAGAAGTAAATATTTCCAGAAACCCCCTCCCCCATACATACTTTCCAGGGCAAAGCCAAAAGACTGACAGCAATGTCATGTTCTTTTAACAAGAGTGCACTGGTCCAAATGTATTTGAAAGAAGCTATTGCTTAATTATTTGTTTATTACTTATACAGTATGCCATCTTTTTCTTTTCAAGTCTGTTTGTTCGCATCTGCTAGTCCTGTGAAACTTGCAACATTGTGGGATATATGTGAGTCCGAAACACTGGGATTAAAATTTGCTCTTGGGCTTGTATAAAGTACAGTAAATCAGGTTGCCTCCCACACATTTGGCTTCCGAGTTTGGGTTTTGATAATTAAAACCAGGCCATAATACTCACAAAGGAATGCACCTAAATACCAGAAAGTTAAAGAAAGAAAAACTGCAGTAAGGTACATTTTAATGTCAATAATATGGTTGCACTGTACAGTATATTTTCAACAGAGCAGCTGGATCTCAGTTCCTGCTCCAGTTATGAGCTGTTGCCAGGTTTGATTCTTTCCAAATGGAACCTCTGCTCTGCTATATAATGTATCTTTTATGGTCTGCTAAAGCATTAAATTGGCAATAAAGAGAAAAGCATTAAATAAACAACCACCTGATTATTCAAATGGACACACTTTCTGAAGAAATGAATTGTATGTATTACATTCAGTGATGCATATGGTTTGGCATATGCTGTGCAATTATTGCACATGAAGCTGTAATAAAGAAAAACATCATTATGCATGCATTTAAGTGAGAATCCACAATGGTCGCCACCTGCTGCCTTTTGAGAACATTGAGGATTTTAAATGTGTCCCTGGACATAATACCTAATATTCAATCTCTGTTTGGCATTTCCTGTACAGCTTGTTTGAAGTTGATAATAATCATTACATTATAATCATGACATCCCTCATGCTATTAGTGCTGATCTGGTGAATATCTGTTTGCAACAATATGATGTACTGGATTAATATCTACTAACAAAATGAAGCATTGGTCACCTCTTGTCTTACTTGAAGCTTTTATAACAAAACAGATTAGAATTTGAAGCTGTCACAGGTCAACAGTGTTACACATCTGAGATCCCATTGCTTAAAATAATTTAACTTTTCAAGCATTCTGTTTGCATACCTCATAGGAAAAGTAGTTGAGTAAAAATAACATTGGTGTATATCACTGATACATAAATACACAGATGTTTTTGGACAAAAAATTAATCATGATTCCTCCAGTCAGATTAGCTCCTATCTTAGCCCTCAACAGTCTAGCACTGGCTGTGCTTCTAGCAGATCAACTACTCCTCAGTGTTATTTGGACTAACCCTCCACCTCCATTAATTCCAACCACTTCTCTGTCAGACACCCCAGTGCCATGTGTCTGTCATATGTATCTAGAATCTAAACATCCCACTGTATTACAATTGACCAAGCCCTCCAGCAGATAATTCTACTTTTCTGCTAAGAGGTATTTCCTCATGTCTCACCTAAATTTACCCACTACCAGCTTATAGTTGTGGCCTCTTGTGATTGACAGGAGAATATGAGAGGCGGGCAACTAAAATGGTACAAGGTATGCATCAAAAGCCCTACATGAAGAGACTAAAGGATCTCAATATGTACATGATAGAAAATAGGAGGTAGAGAGAGGGGATATGATAGAACCTTATTAATACCTCATGTGGGTAAATTAGCTACAGGAGGGAAGTATTTTTCTGAAGTAAAGTGTCTCAAGAACAATGACACATGTCATGAAGCTGGAGGGGGTAGATTCAGGAGAGATGTGAGGAGGTGCTACTTCACAGAAAGAATAGTGCCTTCCAGCAGGAGTGGTGGAGGCAAAAACAGTGGTGGAGTTCAAGAATGCATGGGATAAGCACAAGGGAATCATAGTGGAAAGGAAGGAGGAGGGAGAAAGAGCTTTAGATTTGGCAAGGTCTGAGGTAATAGTGAAGTTAGGGAGAAATAGGCAGACTGTATGGGACAAGCTGTCCTTATCTGCCATCAAATTCTCTGTTTCTCTGTTTCTATGATACTTCTCTAAGCTTGAACAATTTCTGGCTGTCTACCCTGTTTATACTCTTCAGGTACTTGAAGGTTTCAATCATGACTCTGCTGTCTCTCCTGGTCTCCAGTGAACACATATTCAGGTCAGACAGTCTTTTCTCATATGTCCACCCCTGCTAGCTGTGAAACATCTTGGTCATTCTCTCTTTCAGCCTCTTAAGCACCCTATCCTCTGTGATACTACCCATTACCATATTTCTTCCTTCTCCACCTGGATGCTGCACTCTGTCACTGCCCCCCTTCCTTGACTGTGAGGAATGAGAAGACATATTCATTCTTTCTGCCTGTTCTCTTCCACCCATGCCTTGCCCTTTCTAAACTCCTTATTCCTCCCTTGTTTTTTTCTAGTCTCCCTTATGTACTTAAAGAAGGCTGTGTCATTTTTCATCACCCCTCCTGCAGTCTTGATCTTTGCCTCTGCCTTGGCAGTCTTCACTGCCTTGTTAGTTTCCCTAATTTTTAGCAAGGTACAGCTACTTATTTGTCTCCAACTGTTTTGCCTTTTACAATTTGATGGCCACTTTATTTTCCTTCACTGCTTCTGTAACCCCTAGGTGGTGCTATCCCAAGAGATACTACCCCTGTCTGCACTGTAGCCTGCAGGTTGAGGGGCCTGGGCTCTCTAGATGGGTGCCTTCACTCACAGGATAGGGATGTTGGACACATGACTGCCTTGGGTACAGCCCTCCAGGACACTGATACCCCCCCTTGTTATCCCTAGTGGACTAAGCTTGCAGCTGCCCCCACCAATGCACCTTTGCAACACCCAATGAATCCCTCCAGGCAACCACTTACCACCAGGGCTGGATTGGCTGGAATGCCCTGGAGACCCCCTGTAAAACAAGGCCTGTAACAGTAAACAGCAGTATCACAGTACTTTCTACACAGAGGTACACCATAACCAGTTTGGATGCAAAAAGATTCAGATCTGATTTATTAGGGGCATGTGAACAAGGGAAGGGCAGTAATCTAGAGGTTGATTCTAGATCTGATTGATTCAGGTTATGAGGCATGCGCTCAAAAGTCCCTTCAATGCAGTCACACACACTCTGGGTACCCAGTTGTTGATGCGGGCTAGCCTGAAGTGTTGCTCATGGTAGGCCAGCGTTGCAGCTGGTTAGGGCCCTGTGATGGAAAGAAACATGTATGCATTGTAACCCACAATTTGTAATCTGGAGTTGGATGGCTCAGTCCAAAAACAATCAGCAACCCACACTTTAATCAGATGACACACTTTAAATTGGAAGTTTGGTTGCTGGGAGCTACTCTGATTCATTACTCACTCTACCCCAGACCAGGAGATTCTCTGATGAAATAAGACCTGCAGACTCAGATGGATGCAGATGGAGGTGAAGTCCCTTGTGGTCCTCGTCAATGATGCTGCTCTCCAGGCTGGCAGAACAATGTGAGTGGGCAAAGAAAACATGCAAACCGAAACATTTTTGAACTAATAGACCATGCAGCACTTATCACAACTCACACACATTTATATGTAACAGCAAACTTGGTCCTTTGTGGTCCTTCCAGGTGGGATGCAGGCTGATCCTCTTTTTCAGAATTATGGACACAGATGACCTGCAGCTGCAGGCTGCTGCTACCCAGACTGGATAGATAGGGACCCGCGGACTAGCGGCCAAAACACAGTTTAGACCCAGGGGCCTGACCTCTGAGAGCTGGCAGGCTCCCCAGAGGCACACACAGTAGCTCTCAGGCTGTCTCTCTAAATCTCACCTTTTTTAGCGAGAGCCCCCTTTTATATGGGGCAGAGTTCCAAAGATCTTATTGGCTGCCAAATCTGTCTTGAACAGTTCCAGTACCTTAACTGGTCCACATTTTGGCACCTAGAAATGCTCCTAATTTTCCCCCCATAACTCTGCATTAATCCCCGTAAGTCTCAGGTCAATGATCCATGCTTCTTATTGGCTGCAGAGCTGCACAATGGTGGACACAGCATAGTCCCAACACACATTTTACAGGCAGTCCAAAGTTTAAGGCTCTGGTGCAGCCAGAATAAACATCATTTTAATTTGCCTTCCCCCACTATCTTGTAGCCCCAACCGTCCCCTTTTAAATGAGTCCACTTTTATTAAATTTGGCAACCTCACAGGGAGTCACAACTTCCATAACACACTGCCCCTAGAAAACACTGCAGTGGCTCATTAATATTCATAAAAGCATTCCTTGCCCTGACTCTTGCCCCCCTGACCTTGGTGCCCTGGAAGCAGCGCTTATGGTGGCTGCCGATTTATTTATTCAAAAATTAGCTCCCTCTGCTTTGCTATGTCCCCGGTGCCTGCAGTATCTTAATTGGGCACTGGGAACTTTTACTTTGGACTGCAACGGCGGTCACAATAGTGCGCACATTCCCTCATGAATGTGCGAGTGCCAGAGGCATTTCCAACCTGCTGGCCACTTGCAGCTAGATCCTGCGAGCCCCTCAGGGCTCAATGAACAGAGAGGGACCCGGGAGGAATGGCAAACAGCAGCGGAGACCGGTGGACACCACAACACAGCAGGAGGCACCCAGAGGCACACAAGGTAAGCCCCCCAAATGGGGGGGGGCATTACACTTCCTTAACTTCCCTAGAAAAAATCACATTGACCTCTTATCCCACTTTCCTTTGCTCACTTGTCTCAGGCAACCCTTTGATACATTTAAAATCACATTTTGTTATGTTCACCATTGCTCTGCTACATCCAATTATTGATACCCAATGAGCTTTTCTCTTAACTCTTCCTCCAGTCACCCAATGTCTACCCACTTACACTCCAGGACCATTGCCTTGGTCAACTGTCTCTTTTATTTCAGGGTTATTTCAAAACGCACTGTGCTCTGCTTGCTGAACCCTGGTGACTCTTGCCCTTTTAACCCCTGATGCCATCCAGGTTGGTCAGAACTAGGTTGAGTATGGTCCGGTTCCTAATCTGTTCCTCTTCTTGTTCAGTCAGGAAAAAGTCCTGGAAGGTGTCTACTGATACCAAACGGTTGGCTTCTCACCACTGTGATGCTGCAGTCAGCATCTGGTATGTTAACATCTCTTACCAGAATGACTTCCCCTACATCTGCTAGCTTCCTGATCTACTCATCTAGAGCCTTGTTCTTCTCTTTTGTCTGACTAAGGGAGGCATGTAGATCACTCTTAAGTGAACCACCCCTCCTACATGCACTGAAATCTATGCCCATTGTGATTCTACTACATCCCCCCATCCCCAGTTTCCTTATCCTGTATCACTCTGATACATTCCCTGATGTACAGTGCTATCCACTCAACCTTTTTCCTCAACCTTCCTGAATAATTCATAGGCAGGGGCTATAAGGTCCCAGTCATTGCTGAATGATGCCCATATTTCTGTTACAGCATTATGTCAGGGCTGTCATCTGCTGCCAATTCTTGAAGCTTGCTTATTTTATTACCATGGCTTCTGGCATTTAATCATATCACTCTCCATAAAGATAGTCATCCATCCTATCTCTGTCAGTTGGCTAGTCCTTCTTTGCGTGTTCCCTTTGATAAACTTTTATCTTAACTTCTCCCCCAGTTTTAGTACTCACTCTCAGGTGTATGATCCTGCCACATGTCCTTTTTATGTCACCCACTTACCATATTGCTCTTTTTCCTTGGAGGACTGCTTTCTACGTCTGATGCAATTGGGTGTATCCTATGGATATCCATAGCCATAGTCTCTCTTTTTATATTTATTATCTTAAACTAATTTCAAGAGAGTATGCAATAAAATGAGCAATTTAGAGTCAATCCATTTTGATTGGTGTTTTAATCAGAGGAAGAGTCCTTAATCAGGAGGGAGAGGTAGGCAGGAATTAGCAGATAACCTTGTTTCTGAAATTTCCAACATTATTTCTAACAGGTTGATATTTGAGCAAAACTAATTTACAAAACCTGGCTTTATTCTTCAAAATGGGATGTTCCATGGAATATCCTGTACAGAAAACTTGATTGTTTAGTTACACAATGAGTGTCCTGTCCTCTACTACATTCCAAACCATTAGACTCCACTGCCATGGCAATAGAGGGCACAAGGAGCTGGGGTAGCTTTGGGGTGGAATAGGGCTGCAGAGAGGGGCTGCAATAGGATGCACTCATTCCTGTCAGTATTAATTCATGCTATGCAAGGCAGGGGCACACTGAATAGTCCCATAGGAGTTATGGGATATGACAGCTTTGCTTTATTTTTTTTTTATTTTATTTTCTTTAGTATATGTACAATATTTTCTTTACATAACCTATATTTTCTTATATGTATTTATTTTAATATAGTATTCAAAAGACCTTGACTAAGTTGGTGGGTGGCTAAAGGTAGGGGCATAACAGTTATTGTCTTCTTCGGCCCATTTTGGCCTTTCACAATGTATGTGTTAAAGTTAAATGCCTGTCATTCCCTTTACACCGTATAGTTGTGGTCAGCGATAAACATGCTTGGGTGAATGGACAGTGATTCAGCAATGCTGTGTCAGCTGATGCAGGTATAGAAGGCAGCATAACCGATAAGGTCATTGTTTCTGCACAAACATTTTGAATCCTGCCTAATGTCCAAGCACAAAGAAGTGAACAGTTATGCTAGGACTAACTGGAGTTATGTCTGATGCCAAATGCAGAGGAAGGAGCTCATTATTCAGGACACTATGCAGAAAAGAGTTTGCCATGGGCAAAACATTGAAGTGATTCTTCTGTGAACAGGGCCCTTAAGGCATATATTACTTCTGATCCAGTTCCCCTAAAGTGGTGTCTATCATTTTATGAATTTCTTCAAAGGGATAAAACATAACTTTACTCTGTCAGAGATCTTTGGACCTTTGTTCTGTGACCTATGAAGGAAATACATTACTGTTTCTTTCCTCTGAGGAAACTTATAATTGAACTGGCAGCAAATAAAGGAAATCTGAAAAAAATCACAGTGAAATTCCACTCAAAGTACTGGAAATGCTAAAGGTTGTCTCATTGCAGGATTTATTGAATCTGAGCAGCAACACCTGATATATTTGTTGAGGAATGAGTACATAACTGTAAATAGTGAAGAAAGTTTTGCCAAAGAACATTTTGAGGTCACTACAAAGAAAGTGGCAAACTTTTTATCTTCTGTTGTCCATGTTTTTGCATCCCACAATGTTTATTGAAGGTGGTCCTCCAATTAAGAAACTAGGTAAGTGACTGTCTTCAGATGCAGTGTTTATGTTAGTATAAACTGCTTTGCAATGTGTAGCAAAGATATTCAGCAGTGAGCCAAGACTGAGCAGAGCATCCTTATTCCACATGTGAAAGAAACAAACCTGCTGTGGGACCCAAGTCACCTGCATTAGTGCATAATGCAGTGTTGCACTGTTGGGCTATCTTCTTGTCCAGCTCCTTTGAGATTTATTATCATTTTGTTTTAAACTTTAGCAATAAAATCTTAAGGGCCCCATATTAAAAGGGTTAGCATGGTACTAACTGAGTTAGCACAACTGCTGTCATGGATTAGTGCCAGTGCTCTGGGTGGGGTCATACTCAGAGGCCCCCTGAGTGTTCCCAAAACACAGTAGTATGATTGTACTAAGCATAATGCTGGTCCAGTGAAAATGAGGGATTTCATCCTGCATAAGAACACAAGGGTATATGCAAGAGATTTTGGTGGCACTAAGACCCCAGCACAGTGCTGTTTACAGCCACTGAAGAACTGGTGTTAAAGCAGCACACCCTAACCCCCCTGAAGACAGGGTGACTGTACTGCAGTCAGTCGTCGCTGTGTCCAGTGGATCCCCATCCCCCCGATCGCCCCTATCTTAACTGAACTGGCAAGTCCCTGGTAGTCTAATGATCCAATCTCCACTGTCCTAACTGTACTGGTAAATCCCAGGTAGTCTAGTGGACCCAATCCTCCAGATTACCCCTATCCTAACTGTACTGGTAATTCCTTCATAGTGTGGTGGACCTCATCTTTTTGATCATTCCCAGTCCTATGTACATCTGCCATCTCTGGTGGGCTAGTGCTCCCCCTAGCAACATAGAAACATAGATTTTGACAGCAGATAAGGACCGCATGGCCCACCTAGTCTGCCCATTTCCCAACCTATTGGATAAGCTGCAGATCCTAGTTAACCAACAGCCTACTTCTTCCTACCCACCACCAGAATTGCCTTATGTCTGTCCCCATGCATTCTTGAATTCCCCCACTGTTTTTGTCCCCACAACCTCCTCAGGAAGGCCATTCCATGCATCCACCACCCTCTCTGTGAAAAAATACTTCCTCATATTGCCCCTGAGCCATCCACCCCCATCTTCAAATTGTGTCCCCTTGTTCTTGCACACCTCTTTTACTGAAAGACGCTACCCTCTTGGACTTTGTTGATTCCCTTGAGGTACGTGAAAGTTTCTATCATGTCCCCCCTCTCCCTCCTTTCCTCAAGGGTATAAATATTAAGCTCCTTTCATCTTTCTTCATATGGCATCTGTTGCAGACCCTGCACCATTTTTGTTGCCCTCCTCTGGACTGCCAGTATCCTGTCTATGTTCTTGTGGGGATGGGGTTTCCAGAACTGCACACAGTACTCCAGCTGGAGTCTCACCAACTGTCTGTACAGAGGGATAACAACTTCTTGTTTTCTACTGGTGATGCCTCTCCTTATACATCCCAGTATCCTCCCAGCCATCCTTACTGCCTTCCCACATTGCTTGCTTACCTTTAAGTTATCTGATATGACTAACCTCAGGTCCCTTTCCATTTCTGTTGTTGTTAATATCCCTCCACTGTGTACACTTCCACTGTTTTTTTTGTTTCCCAGGTGCATTACTTTGCATTTCTTTGCACTGAATCTAAGCTGCCATACTTTTGACAATTCCTCTAACCTTGCCAAGTCCCTTCTCATCCTTTCCACCCACCCTTGTGTATCAACCCTGTTGCAGATCTTTGAGTCATTTGCAAAGATGCATATTTTTCCTTCCAGTCCCTCTGCAATGTCACTTATAAAGACATTAAAAAGGAACGGACCCAGTACTGAACCCTGCAATACCCCACTAGTAACCCCCCTTTCTTCAGAGTGGACACCATTTAGTAGTACCCTCTGTGTACTGTTGTCCAGCCAATCTTTTACCCTGGCTACTACCTTGGGACCCACTTCCCAGGCTGGCTAATTTGTTTATTAATCTTTTGTGTGGGACTATGTCCAATGCCTTGCTAAAGTCTAGGTAGACCATGTCCACATACCCTGCTTGATCTACTACTTTGGTCACTCAGTCAAAGAAATCTATCAGATTCATCTGACATGACCTTCCCACTGTGAATCCATGCTGCCTTGGATCCTGTGCCATGCTGGCCTCTAGGTACTCAATGATTCTTTCTTTCAGAAGTGATTTCATATCATTTTCCCTACCACTGAGGACAAGCTAACAGGCCTGTAGTTTCCTGCCTCCGCTTTGCTCCCACTTCTGTGAAGGAGAATCACATCCACCCTCCTCCAGTCCTTAGGTACCACACCATCCTCCCATGATTTGTTAAAAAGGGTAGTCAGTGGTGTCACTAGTTCTACCCTTAGTTATTTTAGAATTCTGGGATGAATCCCATCAGGCCCCATTGCTTTGTCCACTTTCAGTTTTAGGAGTTCTTTCAGAACCCTTTCTTCTGTGAAAGGACTGGTATCGACCCCCCTATTCAGAGTGCTTCCATTGATTGGATTAGGTGACTCCCCCTCCTCTTCTTTTGTGAACACTGAGCAGAAGTATTTGTTCAGTATCCCTACTTTTTCCCTCTCCCTCTCTGCCCACCCACTCTCCCCTTTATTAAGCCTCACTATCCCTCCCTTTGTCTTTCCTCACTCCCTAATATACCTATGAAAGGTTTTATCTCCCTTCTTAACCTAGTTGGCTGTCTTTCCCTCAGTTTGGGCCTTTCCTATTTTGACTGCCTTCTCTGCTTTCTTCTGCTTTAACTGGTAGTTCTCTGTCCTGCTCCTTCTGAGTTTCCTTATACTTCCTGAATGCTATATTTTCTCCCTAACCTTCCCCGCCACCTCTTTTGAGAACCATAGTGTTTTTTTCTTCCATTTTGATTTATTTGTTTTACACAAAGGTTTGTTGCCTCGGTGATGGCAGTTTTGAGGTTTCTCCATTGTTCCTTCACCACTCCTTCTTGTCTGTTTGCTATTGCTTTTCTGAGGCACTATCCCATTTTGACAGAGTCAGCCCTCCTGAAGTCCCATACCCTCACTTATGTATGGCTTGACTCTGCGGCTGTGTTTATCATAAACCACACTGCTTGGTGGTCACTTGTTCCCAGATGGCTACCCACATCTAGATCTGAGATCCTCTCTCCATCCCTGTTTGAGAGTTCCAGGTCTAAGATTGCTCCCTCCCGAGTTGGTTCCAACACTAGCTGTCTGAGGCATGACCCCTGTAGGGCATCGAGAATGACCCTACTCTTGGATGTGACAGCAGAAAAGGTGCTCCAGTTAACATCTGGCATATTCAGGTCCCCCATTAATGATATGTCCTCTTTTTCTGTCATCCTAAGGATGCCTTCTATCATTTCCTTGTCCATATCTTCCCCCTGAGATGGGGGTCTGTATACAACCCTTGTGCGGATTGTGGTGCCATTTCCATCTCCGGGGTGACCCACAGTGCCTTCTCTCCTCCCTGGTTTCCCTTTAGTTCCATTGCTTTGATCGCTTCCCTTACATATAGAGCTACTCCTCCTCCTCCTTCGCTTCTACCTTCTCTGTCCCTACTGTAGATTGTGTACCCTGGTATGTTGACATCCCAGTCATGGTTTTCTGTGTACCATGTTTCTGTGACTGCCACGATATCTAGGCATCCATCTTCCACCAAGGCCACCAGTTCAAGGAGCTTGTTACCTAGACTACGGGCATTGGTACTCATTATCCTCCATTTTTGATTTCCTTACCCCCTTTTGCCCCATTTCTGTCCTTACAGCCTTTGCCATTTTCTCCATTTACACCTGCCCTTCTCGCTATCGACTTCTCTATTTTGGTGTTTACCTCACTAACTACCCTGATTTTTTGGGGGTGCTAGGATTTCCCTGCTACTTTTCAGTGCTTCCTCCCTTGGCTAGTTTAAATGCTTGCCAATGAAGCATTTAAACCTATCACCTAGGTTCCTGGTTCCCCTCCTGGACAGATGCAGACCATCGTGCCAGTATAGGCCTGTATCCCTCCAGGTGGATCCTCAGTCCCCAATGAAACCAAAACCCTGAGCTCTTCACCAGGTTTTCATCCATTGATTGAATCCCATGGTGCAGAGCATCCTAGCCTCACCTATGCCATAGACAGGCAGCACCTCTGAGAAGGTTACAGTGCGTGCTACTTGTCTAAGGCCCCTCCCCAACTCCACAAACTCCTCCTGCGCTGTTCTGATCCCTTTCCCAGCCAGGTCATTTGTCCCTAGGTGGACAATGACATCCAGCTCCTTCCCCCGTGCAGCTGCTCCCACGTTCCTGAGGATTCGCTCCTTGCCCCTCCAAGCCATGGCTCCAGGAAGGCACCTTACCTCCCTCCCCCTTCAGTTCTACCCTCCTAACAATGGAGCCCCCCACCCAGAGTTGTTTCCTTCCCATGTGGGGTCCCATGCCACCCTCCTGTGGGTCTCCTTTTTTGAGGTTCCCAGCATCCTCCTTGGGCTCCACTGTGAGTGCCTCCATAGAGGAATCACATTGTGCCAGAATGGCATATGAATTATGGAAAGGTACAACTGGAGGGATGAACCTCTGTTCCACCACCCTTACCCTCCCTGAGCCCACTGTGGTCCAACTGCTCCTCTTTTTTGGCAACCTCTGAGGCAGCGGCGGTGGCCCTGGTGGTCCCTAGGTGGGAGTGGAGGTTCCCCGAATCCTGGACAACTCAGCCTGGAGACAAGCACCCTCCTCCCTCTGCCCAGAGAGGTGCTTGCAGATGAGACAACACTGCATTCTCCAGAATGTCTCCCAGAAGACTGCCGCTCCACAGCCACTGCACTGCACCATTCCCATTATGTCTTATTTGTGGTTCCTCAGCTGTTGTTTTGTATGCTTTCTCTTTCCTCTCTCTGTTTATTTATTTATTTATTTTCTTCCTACTTTTCTACTGCCTCTGTGCCTTAAACCTCCTGATCTTCCTGCTCTGGGATAGGCGTTACTGTATTCCTCAGTAGTCTCCTTCTTACTTGCTCAGAGTCAGACCTCCAGCACCTGTGGGGGGGCAGAGAACTGCTCTTCTCCTTCTAGTATGGTAAGCCTTTTTTGCCAACAAGCCCCCCAGCATGAGAGAACCCCAGCTGAGAACCCCTTGCAACACCCTCACTCCAGTCAACACTTGCTGGTATCAGATCAGTAGCTGTCACAGCCCTCCACTCATCTCCTCAGCTGTCCGCCATCTTAGAGTGACACAGCATGATCACAAGTAAGTACACTACTGGCCATTGATCTGATATGGATTTTTGGGTGAGTGTTGACCAGGGTTAGGGGGTGCAAGTGGGGGGCTCAGCGGGTGGGCAGGTGAGGGGGTGTCAATCGCACTGGGGGGACACTAGTACTTGGTGGGGGTCCAGCCCATCAAGGATCTTAGATATACATGGCACCTTGTGGAAATCATGGTGATAGGTTCCACTAGACTATTAGGGAATTAAAAATAGTTAGGACAGTGGCAATTGGGAGAAGAGGGTATACTAAACTACCATGGAATTACCAATACTGCTAGGATGGAGTGAGTGGGTGGTGAATGGCCATGGTACTAGCAGAAAATTAACAGTCTATTTATTTATTTATTTATTTATGAAATGAACCAGAAAGGCATACTAAGCAACAATGCTCGATTCCAGATGCGACCGGGGGGCCAAGGCCCCGTACATAGCATAAAATTTGTGCAATACAATACAATACAGTAATTAGATACAGACAAGTTACTCCTAGCAACCACGGTCAGGAGTTACAGATAGGGACCGGTGTACAATAAGACAGTAGACTGTACAATACATTTTGGTAGCGAGTGATTTAGCTAGCAGGAGCAGTTGGAGGAGAAATGAGCCTTGAGTAATTGAGTACGATGGTAGGGATTGTTCTTGTGTCGTATGGGGATGGGTAGGGCGTTCCATAGCTGTGAGATTCTGTATTTGAAAGCTGCCTGTCCTTTGGCGGAACGCATGAGTGGAACATGGAGTAGTCTAGAGTCAGTGCCTCTTAAGGAGTATGTGGGAGGAGGTTGTTGGGAAACGGTGGTTTACAGGTAGGGAGGAAGGGAGAGGGACCAGTATTTGGCAGCGAACCTAGCGCAGTTAATTAATCTGCAATCTTGGAGGGATGGCAGGTTGAGGGAGCTATATAACATGCAGTGATGAGTGGAATGTGGGCAGTCTAGGATGAAATGGCAGAAGGAATGAAATAGGGTGTCTAGGCTTGCCAGGGTGGATGCCAGTGTGATAGTGTATACTATGTCCCCGTAGTCGAGAATGGGCAGTATCATTTTTTGTACAATGGCTAGTCTCATTTGCATAGGGAGGCAGTTCTTGTTTCGATAAAGTGCACCCAGTTTTGGGAGCAGTCTCTTGTGCAGGGAGTCAATGTGAGATGCAAAGTCTAGGTATTGATCGAGCCAGATGCCTAGGTATCTATATCTAGTGCATTGCTCCAGGGGAGACCTTTTCAGGGTTTTGAACACGGGACAGGGGCTTTGTTGGGAGAGTCTTTGATGGGAGCCAAAAGTGAGCGACATAGTTTTTGTAGGGTTTAGGAATAACTGGTTAGTTCTGAAACAGAGCTGGATGGCAATGAAATCCTCCTGAAGGAGAGATGCCACGCTGCTTGCAGAGGGTCCAGTTACGTACAGGACTGTATTGTCCACATACATTTGAATGGAAGAATGAGAGCATGCTGATGGGAGGTCATTTAGAAAAATGGAGAAGAGTATAGGTCCTAGTACTGATCCTTGAGGGACACCAGATGTGACTGGAAGGGGGTTAGATGTGTGACAGGCAATTCTGACTGCTTGTTTCCTCCTGACTAGGTAGTCTTGGAACCACTCTGTGGCTGGGTGTGCAAGCCACGCATTGGTAAGTTTGGAGATGAGTAGGGAGTGAGAGACCGTATCGAATGCCTTTGCAAGGTCTATAAAAATGGCCGTGGTGGTATGTCCCTTGTCGATACTGGCGAGAATGTCTCCAGTGACACATAGTAGGGAGGTGACGTTGAGTGGGTTTTGTGGAGTCCTGATTGGTAAGGTGTAAAGAATGAGGAGGCATCCAAGTACTGAGTCAGTTGTGACAGGACAAGGTGTTCCTGTAGTTTGGCCAGTATAGGGAGTAGGGAGATAGGTCGATAGTTGCCTGGAGAGGAGGGGTCTCCTCCTTTGGGGAGGGGAATGATAGTGGCCATTTTCCAGGCCATTGGCACCTTGCCCAGTGAAAAAGAGAGGTTGAGAAGGGCGGCCGGGGGGAGGCTATAGCTGGGGCTGACAAGAATAGCATCTTGGCATCCAGAGATAATGGGCATTTGCCTTTGTTGGGGTTCAGAGCCCGCAGGAAGCGAAGGACTTCTGCTGGGGAAACTGGTTGGAATGTGAATGGCAGGACTGGGGTGTGTTTTTAGGGGGTCTGGGGGTGGTGGTAGTAGTCCGGGGTGGGCTTGTCCTGGAGGGAGGCTAGTAGGTTGTCTGCACAGCTGGAGAAGTGGGTGTTAAAGGCTTCAGCTATGTAGATGGGGTTGGAGATGAGGGTGACCTGTGTTAGTAGTGTTGGCGGAGGGGGTTGGGTTGTGGGGGAGAGCAGGGATTTGAGGGATTTCCAGAACTCTGTAGGGTGGTTAGAGCTGTTTCTGAATATTGATAGGAAGTAGCATTTTTTGGCTTGGTGGATGATGTTTGTGCAGGCATTACGAATGGTTCTGTAGGTACTAAGGGAGGCCTGGGTGCCCTGCTTCTTATGTGCTTTCCAGGCATGATCTATGGCATGGCATATTCTGATTATGTCCACCAAGATCCAAGGTAGTTGAGTCCCTCTAACTCTTTTAGTACGCAGGGGAGCGTGCTTGTCCCATACTTTTAGGAATCTGGATTTAAACGCTTCAAAGGCATCATCAATGGAGTATGCCTCGGTGATGCAGGACCAATTAATCCTGCCCAGGTCTGCCAGGAGAGCTTCAAGGTCTAGGGAGTTATAGGACGGGGTGCGCAGTGTTTTGGGGGGTCAGTGGGGCTGTGTACCTTCCTGATCATGTAGATCATATGATGATCACTTAATGAATCAGGAAGCAGGCCTGCGGCCGGAATTCTGTGTGGATGTGAGATGAGAGCCCAATCCAGTAGTGAGTAGTTATTTGTCTTGTGGTTGAGTCTGGTGGGCTCATTTATGAGTTGCGTGAGGTTCAGGGCCTTTATTTTGGTCTTCAGGTGGGCTTTTTCAGTACCTAGCCAGTTGGCATTGTAATCACCTGTGGCGTAGAGTTCACCCCCTGTGGCTAGGGATTGCAACGTAATTAGGTGGGAGAGAATTTCGTCAGTGGGTGTGCGGGGGACAGTATGAACCTGCCACATATATTAGGGTGGTATATGGAAGTACTAGTTTAATGAGTAAGGAGTCGATGTTTGCTTGGAGAGAGGGGATATCCACAATGGTGAACTGCTGACTGTTGGAGACATACATTGCCATCCCTCCCCCTCTCTTTCTCCCACTCCTGTCATGCCTGATGATTGTGTATCCTGGAATGGAAACTTCAGCATCTGTATGATGTGGTTTCAGCCATGTTTCCGAGATTACCAGGATGTCCGGGTGCAGGGTTAGGGCGATTGGTTGTAAAAGTGAGATTTTAGATAGCAGACTGCGGGTATTAAGGTGCAGTATGTGAAGGCATTTTGGGAGATCGAATGGGGTGGGGGTATGAGATGAGTTAAGGCCTGGGTTCACCTCCATGTCTCCTGACAGGAGCAGGAGAAGGGCAAAGAGATGCTTTGATTTAGACTTTGAGGGGGTTATGCTTGTGGAGGGGTTGCAGTGAGCAGAGGCAGCAGGTGTGTTGCAGTGGGCTGATGTGTGCAGGACTGAGAGCCCTGGATGGAAGGAGGGTGGCAAGATGGAGGCACTGAATAAACTGTAGTGGGAGACATCCAGGTGTTGCTCTGGCCAGTGAGATGATGCAGCGAAGTAAGGCTGAGGGTCTAACCGAGGGGGCAGGGCCAGTGGGGGTTCCCTATCTGGGAGGTTTGAGGGTGGTAAGGAGGTTAATGAGGCAAAAGAGAGGAAAGCGATGGATGTAAGAAGCAGCATCCTGTCCTGGCTTAGTGTCAGGCTTAGAGAAAATAGGTTTGAGCCCTCTGGTGGTGGCAGCTGATAAGCTGCAAATGAGAAAGTGGACTGATAGGTTTTTGACTGTCACGTGATAACAGCCTATCCAGCCTATAAAAGGAGGAGCTCGCCAAGGGTGGTGGTGGGGGTGGTGGGGATCCAGCGCACAGCGTAGGCGGGGTAGAAGCACTCAAGCTCTGAGAGGCAGCAGAGGCGCTGGGCTAAACTTAGTAATGAGTTTGCTGTTCTGATTTGAAAATGGTGCTACAGATTGCCTCCGTCTGGTTCCTGTACCTGGGTGCTTGGGGGGGTTCCGATGATGTTGAGCAGTGCAGGGGAGGGCTGGGCGTCTTCCTTAGCCCTCGTGACCCGGTCCCAAGTTCTGTGGAAGAGAGAGGGATTTATAAACATGAAGTGGGAGGAGAAATTTGCAAACCAGAAGGTAAGAGAGCAGCTACAATAGGTATACAGTAATCTTGGCTGAGACAGACAAGGCTATTGGTACAGGGAATGTATTGTATGGGAGATGAACGTTTGCCAAGAATGTGTTGGACCACGCAGTTAATGGCTTCTAGGTTCGGGAAATGGCGTGGTCGCGCTGAATTACAGCTTATCGTTTAGCGATAATTCCGACCTGCAATGTGCTGGTGCAGCGTTTGGATTTGATGTAGACTGAAAATTAGGGGCTTCTGAGAGCAGCAGTTTGAATCCAAATTCGCACTAGGAGTTCTGAGCTGCTTTGTGCTAGTGCAGCGTTTGGTTTTGTACAGGCTGATTTACAGGGCTTATGAGAGCTGCTGTGTTTAAGCAGTGTCAGCTCAAAACTCAGAGCAGCCTCCTACACTCCACATGCTGGCTGTGCACTGAACCCTAGGCAGTCTAAGCAAATTATGCTGAGAAAAATCACATTAATACAGGTATTATGGGATCCACAGACAAGATAGGGAATTTAGACAACATTAATGTAAAGGCTGAGAGTCTCCTTAAGATCTTTGTGGGCTACACTCCTGAAATCAAGTGCGTGCCCTTAAGGGTCCTTGAAAAGTCGGGATTGCAGTGGGAAACAATCAATAAAGCTAAGCTTCTCCATGAACACAGTTCCTAGCAGGGTGCAGTGAGCAAGAACAGAAATGCAATAAATTAACTAACAGCACTCCTACCCCTTAAAGCTCCTATGAGAATAGGGAATTTCAGTGGGAAACATTTATGAAAATAAAAGCTCCTAGCAAGCACAGTTATTAACAGGGTGAAAACAAGCAGAAACAGGAATGCAAAAACTGAAGCACTCAAGCTCTGAGAAGCAGCGGAGGAGCTGGGCTAAACTTAGTAATGAGTCTGCTTTTCTGTTTTGAAAATGGCGCTACAGATCGCCTCCGTCTGGTTCCCATACCTGGGTGCTTGGGGGGGGTTCCGATGACGTCGAGCAGTGCAGGGGAGAGCTGGGCATCTTCCTTAGCCCTTGTGACCCGGTCCCAAGTTCTGGGTGCTTGGGGGGGGTTCTGACAATGTCGAGCAGTGCAGAGGAGAGCTGGGCATCTTCCTTAGCACTCGCAACCTGGACAGAGATGAGTGGGGGGAGGCAGGCCACTGCACTAGCAGAGAATTCTCATCTGCTTCTGCCCAACATGGGCACTATGAGGCCATACACCCCAGTAAATTCACCTATAATGGGCATTCAAATGTCCCCTTGGTATTATGCATGCCCAATGGTATCATTTGCATGCCTGGGCTGAATATGGTCCACAAGAGCCCTGGCACTATCCCATTTTTTTTTTGCCATATGTAGCCTTAGGCGATGTCAGCACAGCCCATAACCACATAGCACTGCACTGACATGGCCAAATATTTAGTCAGTTAGCACACTCAGTTAGTGTGCACTAACTGGCTGAATATACTGTAGCTCAGAGATAGTTATGTGCTTATTTTTGGCAGAATGCTAAAGGCTTTGCTGCACTACTGACTAGCTCGAAATATGGAGCCCTATGTAGCCATAAATCTAATAGTCTATTTATATTGTAATGTTGAGAACCTGCATAATCAGTCTTACAAAAAATGTAAAAACAAAAACAAGGTGCTGCATCAGCATGTGGTCTAAAAACAAAACAAAGTGGTTATATTAAATGCACACTGAAAATAGAAAATAGAGTTAAAAATCAACGTTTCAACCATAGGTCTTCTTCAGGAATTATCTAAAAGAGAAAAAACACTCACTTAAATACCCTAATTTTGCTTTTTCTCTTTTAGATATTTCCTGAAGAAGCCCTATGGTTGAAACATCGAATTTTAACTCTATTTTCTATTTTCAGCATATATTTAATATAACCATTTTGTTTTATAATCAGCCTTTCATCATCAATGCAATAGTGAATCAAACAAGGACACATACAAAGCTTAAAGGACACTGTACAGTATATGTAAGCAATAAGACATGACAAAGGGTATATTATGGTGATATACAGTAATCACACACCTCAGATTCATTGTTAGGCAGGAGGTGCAGCCAAGTGCCCTTAAATGCACCCGAGAGTACAATTGTATCATCATAACTGCATACCCTGGAGTGTTGTATTGCACTATAAAAATGTCATTTAAATATTTGACTTAAAATGAATGAAAATAAGAAGATATTATGTTAAAAGTTTAATAACTAGGACCTTTCATTGAAATATGCTTCTATTTTAACTTTGAAGACAAAAAACAGTCCAAATTCTGGTAACTGGGGGCGGGGCTGGGGGGTTGCTAAAAACAATAAAAGACTTTGAAAACCATGATTGGCATGCATTTTTATAAGAAAAACATGTTACCTTATTTGCCTTTCAAATCAATAGAAGCACAGTATTTTAATGGAAATATGTTCAAAACTTTAAACCTGCAGGTTGCTTTTTGGGGTGGGGGTGGGATGGAGTGGTAGATTTCATCTGAAAACACTGATATATGATTCAAATGTGTGTGCTTCTATGAACATCAGGAATGTATTTAAGCAGTTTTGGTCTGCCTCTCTGTATGTAATTGTGTTTTCCCATCTTCGTAGGGTTACTGCCTTTCCTGATTTTTGCAGAACTGTCCTGATTTGAGCAGCTGTGTCCTGAAAAAACACATGAAAAAAACATGTGCTGACCTTGTAGTAGAAAATGTATTTTTTTTATTCTCCTCTAAATGTTACAGAAAACTACACTACCTTAAAATGGTAAAAAACAGTAGAAACAATTAAGAACCTACAACACTTAGTCTTAATTCTGATTAGTTAGAGATCACATATAGAGTAGTGGATGGGTAACCATCCACAACAAGGAGTTGTGCAGAATGGGAAAATTCCAAATCCTTGAAATGTCAATGACATTTCACAAAATTCCATGGTATTTCATCTAACTGTTGTGGAATTTTTAAAAGTTAGTAATTTGGTTATAACTAAATAACCGTTCAGTGTTGAAGTCTGAAATTCAGAATATGTACTCCACGGAACAATAGCCACAAATGTATTACTATCATGTAATTTAGTGGGATACTTTCAAAATTATAGGGGCTTGAATGTTGTCATTTTACTGCTTGTGCGAAATGTCATGAACATTTTTTATCTGCCTATACCTTAACCGTCTATTGGGTGAGAGATCTTAAATTAGGCATGGTTTCTTGATGAAAGGTGTTCTAACAGTGTGCCAGATTTCATGACAATATGATGCAATGTCTCAAAATTATATGTGCTCAAAATCTGTCATTTTATTTTTTTGAGGAAATTTCATGAAAATTCTCATCTACATATAACTCAGGCACCTTTAGAGCTAGACATGTGTAAATTAGTATGGATGACCTTTTTGTAATGCTTATAGAATGGTCTAAATATTGAATGAATTAGTTAAGAGATTTTTAAGTTACAGGGGTTCAAAACTTTACTATGCAAATATTTGCAAAACTTTTTGAAAACTATCAAAAATGTGAATGTGTGTAACTTCTCTGCTCTTGCATGCATAGAGTTAACATTTTCCATACGTATCCATAGTCTGTATATCCTGGTGTCTAACACAACTGGATAAATTGGTTAAGAATTTTTACATTTTGCAGAAGAAAAACATGATTAGTAAAATTTTCTCACATATATATGATAGCATATTCTGTAGATGAAGCATCCAGAATTTCTTTTGAGGAATTTAACATTAAGAATGCACATCTCACTACTTCATTTGTTAAGCTGGGCTGAGCTTTTTGCAGTGATGCTGTGCCTCACTGGGTGACTATACCCCACCCTTCTCTTTTGGCATAGCCAGAATGACTCAGTAGAACTACTGTTCCCATTGATAGCCTCTTTGTTCTTTACAGTGACAAAGTTCCTTAAAATGTGAGTCGCCTACTCCTTTTCCTATTAACCTATCCTGTTGGAATAGCCAAAATGTTTTCTTCCTGCTGCCCAAGACATTGTTTTCCCCTACTATATGTTTTTGGGTATCTCTAAGTCCTAGACTTGCATGTACACCAGGCTCCCTGTATAATATATTTACTGGATGTGATCCTTAAATATCCTGCATTCTGGTTGGAATTGTTGACACTCTGTGCTTTCTTGCTCCAACCTGGGGTCTACCACTGTTGTGCTACCCAACTCAGTTGTCCATTTCTTGGTGAAAATGTGCATCTAACTCCTGAACCTGGTGACCCCCTGTGCTACCTGCCTCTTATACCCCCTATCCTTTAATTAGAACCCCCAGATAAGGCTGAGTGAAATTAGAAAGTTCCAGTTTTATGGAATTTTTCATGAAATTCTACAATTTTCACAAAGACTCCTGGGATTTGACTTTAAGTAGAGATGTTATTTTTGCAATTTCTCACTCAAGCAATTCATAATATTGGCAAACACAGTCCTCTTGTAAGGTCTACGAACCTGCCAAATCTGATGGTATTGAATTCTCTAGTTTTAAAGTTTCAGGGGTTTATAAATTTGTAGTTTACATTCTTGCAAAATTAAATTTTTAAATGTTGTGAAAGTTGGATTACTTTTCATTTAATCTTATTTAAAGCTGAAAATATGAACTTTTTCATAAATGACCATATGGTATAGTCATTTAAATATTTCAACTCTGGTTAAATTTGGATATGTAGTTTTAAAATTAGAGGGAACTAATCAAAATATTAATTTTGGCAACGTGTTTGGCAGGCTATTATGCAGTTCCATTTAAAGCTAGAAATCTGAAACTATGTGCATATACAAATGTAGTGCTAACCTGTATACCTAGCAATTTATGTAATATTTCAATAAATACTATCAAAGTTATACTAAAATTACAGAACTCCAAATGTTGGCAAAATATTTGATCACCTATAACTCGGCTCTCATTAACGTTTGAGACTTAAAACATGGTGCAAACTGTATATGCTGATATCGTGGAGAAATTTGGAGATTACATTTTAAAATTATCTCAAAATAACTGAAAATCAAATTTTGATTACATGTTTGCCCACTCATAACTCCATCCCCTTTCTATCCACAACTCTGAAATTTGGCAGACATTTGTAACCCACGGGGTACTGTTTACATTCCAAACTTAGTGTTATTTCATGTACTGCTAAAAGTATAGTGAAATAACTGAAATTTAAAATTGTGCAAACTTCTATGGAATTTTCATGAAAATTTTGTGGAATCGGAATGGCCATTCTGCGGGCATTCCATGGGTGTAATTTCATATTGTGCACAGCTCTACTGTGTTTTCTTCATGTGTGTTGATGATATTATAGAGACCATGAGAGCAAAACTCAAGAGGTTTCCCTGATGTCATCAATTGCCTGTGATGGAAATGCTCCTTATTTGTGGATGGTCAACGATCCACTGTTTTATATACTGTATGGTTCCCCATAGTTTTGAAAAACATCATCTCACATGTTTTTATACTTTGTGATCACGGTCTTGCTTGCTCCTGGTCTTCACTGGAGAACAGCTCTGCTCCCGACTCTAAAGATCCCAGTACTCACTGCCATTCTCTCTGCAACTGACAGCAACCATAAACAGCAGCAGTTATTTAAAAAAAATAGAAAAAAAAAACTGACAGACTGAAAGTTTGGAAACATGGAGCTGACTATGGCTGTCCATGTCCAAACTTTCAATGAACTATCACCCAACCACTCACTTAGTGTCAACGCCATTTTTCTTTGATTTTTTTTTTGTAAAGAGTTCAGTTTCCTCCAAACAGGTTGTAGGACAAGGCTAAAAAGTAGTTGTACTATTCATGTGACATCAGAACAATAGCACAACAACTTTTTTGACCTCTGAACTGTTCTACAACTAGCATTTGAAAGCCACTGATTTATTTCCACAACAAACCCTAACCATATATTGTAAATCTGTTGCATTGCTCTGGGTTACATGTTGTCCTTCAAAAAATCATGATTCAGTTAGAAATGTCTCACTTTGAACTTCTTAAAAGGTGGTAACCCTATATCTTTGCTTCTTGATTATATAGCTTCATTGCCTCTTTTCTTCATTCTGTGTCTTTTTCCTCTCTTTTCTCACATTCAGCATAGGGAGTGTTTAGCATGGAATACAGAAATTTAAAATTCTGCTCAATTCCACTGGCAGAATGCTCCTTTCCCATTCATACTGTGCATACACAACATATAGAACAGTGCATGGGCACCCATACACAACAAGGACTATGTTATTATTGGGGGGTTGAGATGACATCACAGGGACCTCGACAGTGAAGATCAAGAGGTCTCAAAGCCATTTTATCCTTGAGATGGGAATAAAGCCCTTGCTGTGCAATGTTGTTCATACACTGTTTTATAAGGCATATGGGTTACATTTTAAATAGGTTCTTGTTGTTGGAGCAATTGGTTTTGTTAGAGCAGCACACACCTGACTGGGTGCTCACCTTCCACATCACTCTCACCCACCCACTTGCTTGATATAACATAGTTCAAACTTGAAATAGGTTCCTTTTTAATTTTTTTAATTAGGCTTACCTAAACTTGCTTATTGTGAGACACTGTATGCTTTACTAAGCATCTCTTTCCATATGTTGGTTAGCATGCATAGCTTAGTGTAGATTTCATATTATGGCTTGCTAAGGGGATTGTCATGTGGGAAGTTCAAAGTCAAAAACTGTGGTATTGTTGTGACATCTGAGTGATACCACAACACCTTTTTATGACTTTTGAACTGTACCACAACAAGAAAATTGTCTGAATAAATAATTGTCTGAATAAAAATCCATACACAATAGGGGCTAACCTTATACTATAAAAGCCTAATGTGTCCAGCCAGAACCTCAGTTTTATCTCTGTCAGGGTAAGCAGAAGAGATTTCATTTATAAGCAGTTAAAGACAGAAGGAGGATTTTGTATTTTCAGTGAAGAAACACTTGTAATGAAAATTATGAACAGTACATAATGGCTGAGATATTCAAAGGGGCAATATTTAATAGTGGGAATCATGCAGTGCAATACCCGAAGCACCGGGGTGCAAAGATAATGTATGCAGCACATCTCCGGGGGCGTGCCCATGTATATGCAACCATCCCGATATTCAGCCTAGGATGTGCAGTGCATCTGATGGCACAACTCAGAAATGTGCTGTATACCTGGGCTTGAAGATGAGCCCATAAAAACTGTCTCAAGTGCTATTCATCCACCAGAGGGCTGCTGTATTGCAGTGCACGACACAACAGCAGTCGGATGTGGGTGGCAACCCCCCCAACACTCTTCATAAGCACACACAGTAGTCCCTGGTGGTACAGTGATTTCCCCCCTCCCGTCCCGTACCTGCGATCACCGTCATAATATTAAAATAAATCTCCCTGGTGGTCCAGTGGGTCCTCCCTCCCACGACCCTCTGATTGCTGAAATGAAATATATGTCTTATCCCTGGTGGTCCAGTGGTACACCCCACCCCATCCTGACCCTCTGATCACTGTAAATCAATATATTTCTTATCCCTGGTGGTCCAGTGGTGGCCCCTCCCCATCCTGATCCTCTGATCACCAAAACATAATATATTTCATATCCCTGGTGGTCCAGTGGAACCCCTCCTCCCCGCCTGAATCCCTGATCACCATCATAGTATTAGAAAACTTTCTCTGGTGGTCCAGTGGGATTCAGGTGGAAAGGGGGGTTCCACTGGACCATCAGGGATAAGAAATATATTTTTTTTCAGTGATCGGAGGTACAGACGTGGAAGGGGAACCCACTGGACCACCAAGGGAATTTATTTTAATAATATGATGGTGATCACAGGTACAGTATGGGAGGGGGGAACCACTGGACCACCATGGGACTTCTATTGCAGTATGTCACAGCACTCAGGGTTATGCGTTGGGGTGGGGGTATTACTGTAGTCCCTGGTTCAGGGACCACCTGCTGTGCAGGGTGCCAGGTGCATTTTGCTGGCCGGCCCTGCACAACGCATGCAAATGGAGCCATAATGACATGCAAATGGCCCTAGTTGCACCATGCATGCATAACTGCTCCATTTTCATATCCAGGTCTGAATATCTGTATATTGCACACGGCGCAGCTACAGTTATACTGGAGTATTCCCAGTCCTGGTATTCAGACCTGTCTGGGGGATGCACCAGCGCATTGTATTTGTGCCACGTGCATTATTTGCTATATTGAGAAGAGATGCGCCATGGCACATCCCTTTTGAATATATCCCCTGTTGCTCCAATGCAACTCAGTTGCACAGTGCAACCACTTATGTCATTGCCAGGCACAATTTTTTAATATCGGGCACAATGTTTCTGACTTGCTTATGCGTGTGAGGAGAATGTGATGTTCAGGGAAACAACATTTAATTAATTTGATTTGTGTGTTTTTTTTAGGTACTGTTATTTATAGGGTCCAGTTGTAGGTTTTTACTATGACAGATCCAGTATCAAAACCCTTTGCTGAAGTAAAGGCTTTGTCTTCAAAAGATGTATGCCACAAGCAAACAAGCATTTGTCAATGCTGAATGTTAATTGCGTTGGTCCGTTGAGCTTGCTCACTGCCCCTTGGCACTCACTCGTTCTGTTTCTTCCAGTGCTGCAAGCTGCTCTTTTGTACTGGGCTCCTGTCTGCATTGGCATGTTTTTCTGCCCACAAAGAAATCTGCAGCTGTTCTGAAAGAGCTCTGTTGAGGTGGGTCATTCCCCCTCTCTCACTCGCTCATTCTGTTTCTGCTGATGCTGCAGGCTGCTCTTTTGTACTGGGCTCCTGCCTCTGTTGGTGGCTTTTTCTGCCCACAAAGAAATCTGCAGCAGTCCTGACACAGGTCCGTTGAGCTAGCTCACTCCCCCCCTCCCACTTGCTCGTTCTGTTTCTGCTAGCGCTGCAGGCTGGCCTTTTGTACTGGGCTGCTGCATTGCCGCCTTTTTCTGCCCGCAAAGAAATCTGCAGCAGTCACGATAGAGCTCCGCTGAGCTCGCTCACTCCCCCTCTCTCACTCGCTCATTGTGTTTCTCCCTTTGCTGCAGGCTGCCCTTTTGTACTGGGCTTCTGCCTGCATTGGCACCCTTTTCTGCCCACAAAGAAATCCATAACTGTCCAGACAGAGCTCCGTTGAGGTCACTCACTCCGCCTGTCTCACTCATTCATTCTGTTTCTCCTAGAGCTGCAGCTGCCATTTTGTAGTGGGCTTCTGCCTCTGTTGGTGCCTTTTTCTGCCCATGAAGAAATCTGCAGGAGTCCCACAGAGCTCCGCTGAGCTCGCCTCACCCCCTCTCCTCGCCTCGCTCATCTGCTTGCCTGGCGCTGCAGGCTGCCCTTTGTACTGGGCCCCGCCTGCATTGTCACCTTCTTCTGGCCACAAAGAAATCTGCAGCAGTCATGATAGAGCTCCGTGGAGCTCACCACCACCCACTCTCTTTGACTCGTTTGTTCTGTTTCTCCCGCTGCTGCAGGTTGCCCTTTTTTACTGGTCCCCTGCGTGCATTGCTGCCTTTTTCTGCCCACAAAGAAATCCACAGCAGTCCCAACAGAGCTCCGTTGAGCTCATTCTCTCCCACCTCCCTCACTCACTCGTTCTGCACCTCCTGCTGCTGCAGGCTGCCCGTTTGTACTGGGTTCTTGCCTGCACTGGCGGCTTTTTCTGCCCACAAAGACATCTGCAGCAGTCCTGACAGAGTTCCATTGAGGTCGATCACTCCCCCTCTCTTACTTGCTCATCTGTTTCTCCTGGTGCTGCAGGCTGCCCTTTTGTACTGGGCTTCTGCCTCTGTTGGCACCTTTCTCTGCCCACAAAGAAATCTGCAGCAGTCATGATAGAGCTCCATTGAGCTAGCTCACGCCCCCTCTCTCAGTCGCTCATTCTGTTTCTCCCACCACTGCAGGCTGCCATTATTTACAGGGCCTCAGCATGCATTTCTGACTTTTCCTTCCCACAAAGAAATCTGCAGCAGTTCCAACAGAGCTCCATTGAGCTCACTCACTCCCCCTCCCTTCCTCACTCGCTCTGTGTCTCTCGGCACTGCAGGCTTCCCTTTTGTACTGGGCTCCTGCCTGCATTGGTACTTTTTCCTGCCCACAAAGAAATCCACAGCAGTCCCAACAGAGCTCAGTTGAGCTCGGTCACTCCCCCCTATCTCAGGCACTCGATCCTAATCTGTTCCAAACACTGATTTCTGACTGTGACTGTGGTATTCTGTGTCAGAAGAGTGGAAACACATTTCAGCCAGGATGTGAAAAATGACAGCTGTACTGTTCATAAGGAGGTGTGAACAAATGCCAGTGTTAAAAATCTGGTGTGAAAATATGACTAATTTGTGAACTTACAAGGGTGCGTGGAAACTGCACAACACACACTCAGAACACAGTCATTTTATGGAGTTTCATCACAAAATTTTCAACATAGGCATTTTAGGACCTCTGCTTATGAACAGTGTCAGTGTGATTTTCTTAATGTGTCCTGAACACTGATTTCCCACAGTGACCGTGCTATTGTGTACCGGAAGAGGGAAAACACATTTAGGCCAGGATGTGAAAAATGACAGCTGCATTGTTCATAAGAAGGTGTGGAGAAATGGCAATGTTGAAAATCTGGAGTGAAAATATTGCAAAGTTGCGAAGGTACGAGCGTGCGTGGAAACTGCGCAATGCGCATTCGTAACACACTCATTATACGGACTTTCATCACCAAATTTTCAACATAGGCATTTTAGGACTTCTGCTAATGAACAGTGTTACTGTAATTTTCATAATGTGTCCCAAACACAGATTTCCCACAGCGACCGCGTTATTCTGTGCCGGAAGTGCAAAAACACATTTTGGCCAGGATGTGGAAAATAACAGCTGTACTGTTCACAAGGAGGTCTGAAAAAATGCCAGTGTTGAAAATCTGCCTTGAAAATATTGCAAATTCACAAAGTTATGAGCATGCGTGGCAACTGCGTAATGCACGCTCGTAAAGCAGCCATTTTTTGGATTTTCCCACCAAATTTGCAACATAGGCTTTTTAAGAGCCCACCTCATGAACACTGGCACTGTCATTTCATTAACCAGTCCCGAAAGGGGATTCCATGCAGTGACCTGGAAATCAGCTTTCGGGGCTGAATAACGCCATGACAGTGCCAGAATTCATGAGGAGGGGTCCCAAAAACCTCATGTTGAAAATTTGGTGGCAAAATTCCAAAAAATGCCTGATATATGTATCAAAGTTGAAACAAACCTATTTATTCCATTATACACTTACTGGCATTTCCCCAGTTCGCAGTCGACTTTGAAGAGTGCAGACGTGTTCCCGGTCAACCGAAGATGGTTGCGCCAGACTCTGGAGGTAAGTGTGGGGTGAAGGGGGTGTGGGGAGGCAGAGTGCACAGTGGGTGGGTGTGGGTTTTGGAAGGGAGACCGCTGAGGGACCATTTTCTTTTTCCACAAGGGGGAAAAAAAACATTGTGGAACCGTTTTTGCTTTTACAGTATGTGGCACACTCGGGTGTGGCCCCAGTGCCAATGGAGTTCTTTTGGGGCAGCTGTAGCCGATAGGGGATTGGTCACCCCCATCAGCACACAACAAAAGCGGGTGATATTATGCCAACGGGGCCTGGGCACCCCGTCAGCACGTAACAAAAGTGTGGGGGGTTACATAATTCCATTGAGGAGTGGGATCCCCCATCGGGCAACATCAACATCAGCACTGAAGCCGACAGGGATTGGGGCCCTGTCGCAAACACGGTGGGGGCACATGCTGTCGGGGATTGGGCACCCTCAGCGGGGAGGCATGTATTGTTTAGAACACGGCAGCAAGCTGCCATGTTCACAAACAGTATCACTGTAACAAGGATCCGTCCAGCAATGATGGGTCGCTTCCTCATTGCAGGGAATGGCTTACACTGCAATGACGAGGTGGCCCCTGACTGCAGCGGCTGAAATCTTACAAGGTTGTGGCATGCTGGCTGAACTAGTGTCAGCAGCAGCATGCTACAGCATTGGGAAAAGCAGGCCAAGCCTTTAAAGGCTGAGGGGGCATTGGCCACAACAGTGCCACGCCTCCACAACCTGCTTCTGGAAAGCTGCCACAGTATGTTTCTTGTGCATGCACGCAATCAACAAAAAAATGGAGAACTCTTTTGAAAACAAAGACCTAAAATTGAAAAACAACAATAAAAAACTGTTTGTTGTTAGAATTTTTACAACTTGGTTGTTAACCTGCTAAGAATGGAAACAGTGTGAGAGTGAATAATTAATCTTAAGATAGGCCAAAAGCTGATGGGGAATTTGTTTGAATGGGACTCTAAATATGTATGAACAGAGCATAAAACAGTGATATGTATATATATATATATATATATATATATATATATATATATATACATATATATATATATATATATATATGTATATATATACAGTAACATGAGGATAATGCCTGATGTACAGGTGATAACCATGGTGTAATCACCTTGAGTGGTTGCTACGGCAACAGTAAACCTCTTGAGTGCAGCTCGAGAGGTTTAACTTCACCCTAGCAACCATGATAGGAGATTACAGTCATGGTTATTACCTGTACACCAGGCATTGTCATTTATGGTGTATGGATTCTCGAACACTGAAGTCAACCCCACCCCCCCCCACCAATAAAAGTAATATACCTTAACCTAGCTAAAGAATCTGCACCACAGCCATATGTTCATTTATGGAAACATTTTATTGAGATAAACTGACACAAGTTAACATAACGCAGCTGTTAAATGTTTGAAAAATCAGGTCAGTCTGTTTAGATTAGAAGGTCCGTAAACTCAGCCCTCCCCAAAAAAAAAAAATCCGGTTGAATCTGCAAGGTCACACTGGTATGCACGGAGGAGAACTGTAGGTAGAGATGCTACATCTTCAAAGTGGGCCCAAACAACAGGTGAATGCAGAGGATATTCAAGGTGAAAGGAACCGCTGTACAGATTGTGAGGTAATAATTACTGAGACTAGCGATCGCATTCTGTTTGTTTAGAATACTGACTAACGGTGGCATTCTGTTTAGTAAACTCACTGCCATGATGTAGATGAGATGGGTTTATAAGATTCTGACATCATGATAGTGAGATTACAAGGTTGTAAACAGCTTGATTTCAGTGGGTAATAGGTACTCCCCATACATTATAAGAATTTAGTATATAGAGCCTTTTAATTTTTCAGTTTTACTGCATAACTCTCCTTACTGTATGTGGTACTTCACTGCTACCAATCATTCAGACTATAAAAAAAAGAAGCTTTTGCAGTGTCTCAGGTGCAAAGAAGAAGCAAATCATAGTGTAGTTTACATATTAGTGACAGATGGTTCTGCCTAATGTTTTGTGAAATTCAAATTCCACCAATGAAATTTTCCCAAAAGTTGGAATTTTGCTACCATGAAATTATTAAAAATGGATGAAAATAGGCTGGCTGATTGGCACAGTGGTAGGGCTTCCATATGGCAACCCATATTTGGGAATGTTTCTATCTTGCTGGAGCCCAGAAGAAAGAGGGATGATATGATAGAGATGTTCTAGTGAAAGGAGTGAATAAAGTAGAGTTCAAGGAAATTTTCAGCAGGAATGAGGAATCAAAAACATGGGGACATGAGTGGAAGCTGGCGGATGGATTCAGGAGGGGCATAAACAAGTTTAATTTTGCAGAGAGAGGTGCTGAGCTGTGGAACAGCTCATCAGCAGACGTGGTAGGTGCAAGAGTCATAAATGGTTTCAAACATGGCTGTGACCAAGTAAAAGGTGTAACAGTTACTCAGGGTAATAGCCATAGGACAGGATGCAGGAGGGGAGGCAAGTGCAAAACCCCCAATTAGACAATAGGTCTCAAGGTAAAATATGGTATATCAGAGCAAATTTGAATGACCAGTGGTGTTTTTCTGCCTACATTTTCTGTTTCTTTGAACATGGGTCTTCAGAGGTCAGATGGGGGAGGAAGGATTGAGCATCCCAGGGACTGCTTTTCTTCCATAAGATGGGAGGACTCTTGCTGCAGGACTGTCACCTGGAGGAGGCCAGGCAATAACACATGTGGGCACACCAGAAGGGGAAGGGCTGCCAACAGACACCAGCATGCATGCATGCTAACACCCTGAGAAGAAAACCAAAGGAAAATACCCCATTGTTATCCAGCACCCCCCATACAGGCACCACACAACAGCCATATCAAGCCTCCCACCACCATATGTGGTCTGAGTAAGTGGCCAATACCCAGTAAGTCCATGAGATTGCAGGTGATGGGACTAAGGATGCCACTAGGATCAGGAGATGTAGTGACAGAAACAAATAATGGGAAAAAAATGATGAAAATTGTGCCAAATTCTGGCTTACAATATGGGAGTCTGGCATGCATTGCTGACTGTTTTCTTAACCGTAGAATTTATTGATGTAACTGGTGTGGTGAGGTACTTGTGTAATTGGGAGGAGAAAGGGATATGCTGCCATAACTGGGGACACATTTTCATAACTTGGAGGAGATGCTGCCAAAAACAGGAAGACACTGGTGAAACTGGAAGAAGAAACTATTGTAACTGTTAGGAAATGCACTGATATAACTGGAAAAAGAGAGACACTGGTAAAACTGAGAAGAGACACAGGTATAACTGGGAGGCAATACTGTTGGGAGGCAATACTATCATAACTGATAGAAGACACATCTGTAACAGATGAATTGTTATATCTGGGTAGAGACACTGGGATAACTTTGAGTGTTATATCTGGGAGAAGACACCAGAATAACTTGATGGAAATGCTGCTGTAACTGAGGCACTGCAAAAACTGTGAGAAGATTCTGGCATAACTGAGATTCTGCTATAACTGGGAAAAGGCACTTGCATAAAAGAAATGCTGTATAACTGAGAGGAGACACTGGCATAATTGGAGACTCTGTAATATCTCCGAGGAGACACTGCTATAACTTGGATTCCACTGGTGTATCTGGGAAGAGACACTGCTAAAACTGGGAAGAGGCATTTTTGTAACTGGGAGGAGGCACTGATACAACTAGCAAACTGGTATATAATTGGAAACATAAAATCCTAACATTCACAAATATGGAAGACACATCATGGGAGGAAGTAATGTATTACTTGTTTTTGCTCACTTTTGTGTAGAACTGAGAACAGGAATAACACTTCATTTTACCCCCTCCCCACCAGGTTAGCAGTGGAATTTAGCCAACTTTATTTTCTGCTTCATTACCTTGATACATATGTTAAAATAAAATGAAATAAAATAAATAAATATGTAAGTGGCTATTTTTAAATAACAGACCACATTTCTTGTGTGCCCAGATGCAGATGCAGATGCCCTATGCGAAGAGAAGATTCCGTCCACCTACAGAAGTTCAGGGCCCATAAATTGCAGGCCCTGCAATTTGGTACAATGAGAAATGTGAAGAATTCATGTGGCTGTCTGATGGGCTGTGGAAGTTCAGGGCCCTGTGGTCCCTGCTCTTCTATGTGGCAACATCCATAGATGCACAGGGAAAAGAGTGCATCTCTCAGCCAATGCACTGGGCCCTCTACCACCCAAGGGGGAAGAGGTGCAAGGCCCTATGCCAAGAGGACAGTTGTCTTCATTATATAGTACCCAGGTCTGTGTGGACAACCCTGCACCCTTCATTTCCTGGCTAGGGGCAGAATGTTGCATGACAGCACCATCCCCGACATTCGCCCAATCCAGCTCGGTCACTGAGCTCACCCCCAACCTCAATTCACCAGCAGGGGATCACAAAACAACAAAGCATACCCATTGGGGTAAAGAGTGGCATTACCTACAACGTTTGTTAACAATTATATATTGTTTTTTTTTTCCAACTTTGACCCCAAATTTTCAAGTTACTTGTTTTACGATTAACCTTATAAACACAAAATGTACCATTTATGGTATAATGGCCAAACTGTCATTTCACACCAGAAGTGTGAAAACACATCTTGTCCAGGGTTTTAAAAATTATGTTCATGAGGTGGTGTGGAAATATGGCTCTGTTGAAATTTTAGAGTCAAATTGTGAAAATGAGTTAAGTTATGAGTGAACATTGAAATACTGCAATGTTTGCTCATAACCTGGGCATTTTACCATATTTGTTAACCAAATTGTCAGGATAACCTTCTTATTACCCCACTCATGTACCCAGTAGTGAAAATGTTAAAATCCCCATCGAAACATCATTCCACCACAAGTGCGAACACATTTTGACCAGGTTTGGAAAATGTCAGTCGTTCATTAGGAGATGTAAAAAAATGGCTATGTTGAAAATTTGGGTCAAAATATTTAAAATTACCTAAGTTATGAGTGAGTATAGTAGTTTCAATGTAGCATTAGAACGCTGTTACTTTTTACATATTTTGACCCCAAAATTTTCAACATAGCCTTCTTATGACCCCACCTCACGAACAAGGGTGGTGACCATTTTCAAATCCGACCAGAAAGGTGACTTTGCCAAGATATCATGAAATTACCTTTCAGGCTTGATTTTTGTAACTCCAACACCAGGTGGGATCTCAGAAAGGCCATTTGAAATTTTTGGGTCAAAATTTGCAAAAATGACAAAGTTATGCATCAAAGTGCAGCTCCCCATTGAAGTACATTGAACCACACTTACCTTGTTTATTTTATTTTTTTAACTTATTTTTTGATCTGTGACCCGTTCAGGTGAGTGAGGGTGTGTAGGGGTGTACTGGGGCCCTGGGGGTGTGGGGTGGTGGGTGCTGAGTGAGAGGTGGGGGGGCTCAGGTCAGTGAGGGACCATTTTATTTTTTGCAGGTTTAAAAAAACATTGAGGGACAGTTTTCTTTACTTCAGACTGGGACAGTGATCGGAGAGTGGGGTTGCTACTAGATACCAGGGAAAGACCAACACATTACTGGTGCTGTGATCGGAAGAAGGGGATGCCACTAGACATCAGGGAAAGAAAAACATATTATGGGGATGGTGATTTGAGGGTTGGGGATGCCACTAAACAGCTGGAAAAGACAAATACATTACAGGGATGGCAATTGGAGGGTGGGAGGTGCCACTGCATGCCAAGGAAAGACAAACATATTTGAGGGATGGCAATCAGATGGTGGGGGTGCCACTAGACACCAGGGAAATAGTAAATAAATATGGGGATGGTGATCAGAGGGTGTACGGTGCCACTAGAATCCAGGGCAACATTACAAACATAAAGCGACAGCAATGGGGGGCCACTAGACACCAAAGAAATGGTGGATCACTGCTGTAACTGCAGCCTGCAGCACAAGTTCCAGATGTGGCTGCAGAGATTAAGAATGTCCTGCTCTTCTCATATATAGAGAACACGGGTTAAGGGCTCCTCTCACTAAGCTGGACACTCTGGATTTTGGGTGCCAAGAAAACTTATTTCTGCCAACTGCCTTTTCCTCCCTCCTCCAGATGTCACCACCCTAGGGGCTGCATCAGTGGTACCTCCTCCTAGGGTATTGCCAGGGCCTGCTGCCCACCCCATGAGGAGCCACCTTCTCCTTTCCTCCCAGGTCCAGGGAGTGAGGGTGGGCCCCAGACAAAAGGCCAGCTGCTGCAATGTTTAGGCTACCTCTCTAATACAGGGCTGCAACTGTACATGGACTTTATCTCATCAAGATAGCATACATAGTATCCTGTCTAGAACCACAGAGATCAGACACACTCATTGAGCATCCAGTCTCTGTCAGAGAACCTCTTATGCTACATAATATGCAGTCTGACTGCTTACACTAAGTTCATTTGATTTGCCCTTTGTAATAACAAACACATAGATACAAAGTTACCCTATGAAGTTTATAAAGAAAAACAATATTCCTGATTCATTACCATACAATAATAAGAAAAAACTAAGTAAACTTTAAATTGAAAAGTCATTCAGAATGTACTTGTCAGTTACAATTGATAGGGTGAATGCATAAAGAAAATTTCTATAATATTTATACAGTGCTCAGAGATTTTTTTCTCAGTCCACCTGTCACCCTGACAAAGACTGATGATTTGTATTTTTAATCAAATGTTCATCACAATAAAACTAACACTTATCTATTATAACAGAGATGTGTGAGAATATGACAGAATGCTGGTACTGTGCTCACTACAGGTACATGATAAGAGAGAACATCCACTGTGCTTTGAAAACCCTTTGTATTCAGTGGCTAAAGTTAAGCTGCACAATAATATAGTACTGTACAGTATATCAGTCCTGATGACTCATGAATTTGACTATAAGCAGACAAATTCATTAAAAGGTAATTTTCTCTAGACAAAGAACCTCTGTGCGCAAACACTGAGGCAAGGGTTACCCCAAAGGGCATTTGGCTGGGAAGCCAAGTTTCAAGAAAATACAAAATCACACATGCCCCCACAATGCAAAGCATCATGGGCTGCATATGCAAATCACCACAGAATGTTATGCTGGTCCAACTTTAAGCAAAATTGCATGGTGCCGAAAGGCCCTCTCACACAGTTTGCAAAGGGTGCTAACAGAAGACATAGACCGTTTTTCGTCCTACCAGGACTCATCAGTAGTATGCCTCGTCTGTTTGACACCCCAGTAGAATGGACCAGCTACCCTTAAGGCAGTGTGCCTTGGATATGTTGTGGTGAACCCATTAAAATAAAAAACATTTAAAAGACAAAGAACCTCTGTGCGCAAACACTGAGGCAAGGGTTGCTCCAAAGGGCATTTGGCTGGGAAGCCAAGTTTCAAGAAAATACAAAATCACACATGCCCCCACAATGCAAAGAATCATGGGCTGCATATGCAAATCACCACAGAATGTTATGCTGGTCCAACTTTAAGCAAAATTGCATGATGCCGAAAGGCCTCTCACACTGTTTGCAAAGGGTGCTAACAGAAGACATAGACACGTGTTTCGTCCTACCAGGACTCATCAGTATGCCTCGTCTGTTTGACACCCCAGTGGAATGGACCAGCTACCATTAAGGCAGTGTGCCTTGGATATATTGTGGTGAACCCATTAAAATAAAAAAACATTTAAAAGACAAAGAACCTCTGTGCGCAAACACTGAGGCAAGGGTTACCCCAAAGGGCATTTGGCTGGGAAGCCAAGTTTCAAGAAAATACAAAATCACACATGCCCCCACAATGCAAAGCATCATGGGCTGCATATGCAAATCACCACAGAATGTTATGCTGGTCCAACTTTAAGCAAAATTGCATGGTGCCGAAAGGCCTCTCACACAGTTTGCAAAGGGTGCTAACAGAAGACATAGACACGTGTTTCGTCCTACCAGGACTCATCAGTATGCCTCGTCTGTTTGACACCCCAGTAGAATGGACCAGCTACCCTTAAGGCAGTGTGCCTTGGATATATTGTGGTGAACCCATTAAAATAAAAAACATTTAAAAGACAAAGAACCTCTGTGCGCAAACACTGAGGCAAGGGTTACCCCAAAGGGCATTTGGCTGGGAAGCCAAGTTTCAAGAAAATACAAAATCACACATGCCCCCACAATGCAAAGCATCATGGGCTGCATATGCAAATCACCACAGAATGTTATGCTGGTCCAACTTTAAGCAAAATTGCATGGCGCCGAAAGGCCTCTCACATAGTTTGCAAAGGGTGCTAACAGAAGACATAAACACATGTTTTGTCCTACCAGGACTCATCAGTATGCCTCGTCTGTTTGACACCCCCAGTGGAATGGACCAGCTACCCTTAAGGCAGTGTGCCTTGGATATATTGTGGTGAACCCATGTTGTATTTTCTTGAAACTTGGCTTCCCAGCCAAATGCCTTTTGGGGTAACCCTTGCCTCAATGTTTGCGCACAGAGGTTCTTTGTCTTTTAAATGTTTTTTTATTTTAATGGGTTCACCACAATATATCCAAGGCACACTGCCTTAAAGGTAGCTGGTCCATTCCACTGGGGTGTCAAACAGACGAGGCATACTGATGAGTCCTGGTAGGACGAAACACGTGTCTATGTCTTCTGTTAGCATCCTTTGCAAACTGTGTGAGAGGCCTTTTGGCACCATGCAATTTTGCTTAAAGTTGGACCAGCATAACATTCTGTGGTGATTTGCATATGCAGCCCATGATGCTTTGCATTGTGGGGGCATGTGTGATTTTGAATTTTCTCTATATTCAAATAACCTGTGTCTACCTATAGGTTTTGGGGTTCTATGTAATTCATTGTGAGTTCTTTGCTACAGATCATCATGAAAAAATGTTGGTATACTTTACAACCGGACTATGCATTTCAAGCACTTTTGTGCCAGGATCTGTCATGTTTCAGTACCAGTTCACAGATCTCATTTACATACAGTATTTCAAAAGTTCTTTACTCCTGAAGGGGTGATACTATACAGTATGTGATATAGCAAGGGTACCTATGACATGGGTTATAAAATACTCTATGCATTGTACTGTTTTCAATGAAAATGTGTTATTTCTTATTTGCAGACTTTTCAAAAAAAATGTTAGCCTGAGATAATGATTACTGATGCGGTGAAGGATGGGATTTAAGATGTTCATAATAATTCTAAGGTAAGTAGTAGCACTTAATGTTCCACCTAATCCTAGGGCCACCTACCTTCAAAGCACATCATTGTCCCACCCCCCGTCTACCCCTCCCCTTCCCACTGGACACCAATTCCCCTCTCTGTCCCCGCCCTCATGCCCCCGCATCTGCTGATCTCCCAGTCCCATTGTCTCCAACCTTCCTTAACTCATTGCCTCCTAGAATACGCCTGTAGGTGGCAGCAAATGTACTGCAGTGTGTCCCAGAATGACTACAGAAGTCAGCTACAGACGTCCTGTGTGTCCTAGTAACATCTGGAGATCTCACTCACATGTTTTAATATTACTTGCCAGCCAGAATTGATTAAAATTGACTGCTTAGCACAATTAGAAAGATAATGAGGCTATGGTTACCCCAAATGGCATTTGGCTGGGAAGCCAAGTTTCAAAGAAGTAAAAAATCACGCATGCCCCCACAATGCAAAACATCATGGGCTGCATATGCAAATCACCTCAGAATACCATGCTGGTTCAACTTTAAGCAGAAATGCATGGTGCCGAAAGGCCATGCACACAGTTTGCAAAGGGTGCCAATAGAAGACACAGACATGTGTTTCGTCCTACCAGGACTCATCAGCATGCCTCAGCTGTTTGACATCCCAGTGGAATGAACCTGCCACCCCAAGATGGTCCATCTGGGTTATGTTGTGGTGAACCCAATGTGTGATTTTGTACTTCTTTGAAACTTGGCTTCCCAGCCAAATGCCCTTTGAGGTAACTGTTGCCTCAGTGCTTGTGCACAGAGGTTCTTTGTCTTTTAAATTGTTTTTTGTTTTAGTTGGGTTCACCACAACATAACCCAGATAGACCATCTTGGGATGGCTGGTTCATTCCACTGGGGTGTCGAACAGACGAGGCATGTTGATGAGTCTTGGTAGGATGAAACACGTGTCTGTGTCTTCTGTTGGCACCCTTTGCAAACTGTGTGAGTGGCCTTTCGGCACCATGTATTTCTGCTTAAAGTTGAACCAGCATGGTATTCTGAGGTGATTTGCATATGCAGCCCATGATGCTTTGCATTATGGGGGCATGTGTGATTTTGTACTTATTAGAAAGGTAATGTTGTGTTGAACAATTTTGCCACTGATACTTTGTGTGTATCATGTTCACTTTAGGAGTTACTCACATTTGTTTATGACATGGTGTGTATGGCAGACGTTTTGTCCATCAAGAACCACCTAAGCACTTTGAAGAAAACACACATTCTGGGTATCTCAGTAAGTATAAAACAAATATCAAATTAAGCACAGTTGACTGCATAGCACCATTGGAAAGGCAATTTTGTGTGGAACAACTTTGCCACTGATACGCTGTGCGTATCATGTATGCTTTAGGAGGTATATGCATTTGTTTATGGTATGGTGTGTATGGTTCAGATTTGTCCCTTAAACCTCACCAATGCACCTTGACTAAAATGGGGAAAGATTATGTTTAATTAGAAACATAGAAACATAGAATTTGACGGCAGATAAGGACCGCTTGGCCCACCCAGTCTGCCCATTTCCCTACCTACTGGATAAGCTGCAGATCCTAGTTAACCAGCAGCCTACTTCTTCCTATCCCCACCCCCCAGAATTGCCTTATGACTATCCCATGCATACTTGAATTCCCCCACTGATTTTGACTCCACAACCTCCTCTGGAAGGCCGTTCCATGCATCCACAACCCTCTCTGTGAAGAAATACTTCCTTAAAATACCTCTGAGCCACCCCCATCTTCAAATTGTGCCCTCTTGTTCTTGCACACCTCTTTTTTTGAAAGATGCTACCCTCTTGGACTTTGTTGATTCCCTTGAGGTACTTGAAAGTTTCTATCATGTCCCCCCTCTCCCTCCTTTCCTCGAGGCTATACATATTAAGCTCCTTAAGTCTCTCTTCATATGACTTCCAGTGCAGACCCTGCACCATTTTAGTTGCCCTCCTCTGGACAGCTTCCATCCTGTCTATGTCTTTGCGGAGATTGGGTCTCCAGAAATGCACACAGTACTCAGATGGGGTCTCACCAGCTGTCTGTACAGAGGGGTAATAACTTCCTGTTTTCTACTGGTGATGCCTCTCCCTATGCATCCCAGTATCCCCCAGCCCTCCTTGCTGCCCTCTCACATTGCTTGCCCATCTTTAGGTCATCTGATATGACTACCCCCAGGTCCCTTTCCATTCTTGTTGTTGTTAGTATCTCACCCCCCATTCTACAGAATTTTACAGAAATAGCAGTTTTTTTACAAACAAATTATTAAAACTAGATCTAATGTCTGGATGCTTAATTTGGTGTTGATATGTTACATGTTTCCCAACAAAAAAAGTCTTATGGTGCATTTTTTAGTGGAATTTTTTTTTTTTTGCTGTTTCGACTGGCATAGGAAAAAAAACTAAATTACCTATTATTACTTGCATACCACCATTGGAAAGGTAATTTTATGCTGAATAAGTTTGCCACTCATACTTTGTGTCTAACACTTACGGTTTATGTGCACAACATGTTTTTTAGTTTGGGCAAAAATGCTTCTGCTGCTGCATCGTCACAAGATCAAGCCTCACCTGTGATGGCAATGCAGTGTATTCCATGTCGGCGCTGAAAGCACCATAGCCAACCGGTTGAGGACTTGAGAAAATTTTCCTCACCATGAATCTCACGGCAAATTGAACTGCCTTCTTTTGGAGAATGTATCCTGAGATTGGGACCCCACTCTTACGCTGCTGGGTAAACCAGAGTTGGGTGGCATGATCAATTTTGTGCTCATCTACCTTCCTAATCTTCCTTCTCTGAAGCCCCTCAATCTTCATGCACTGTACTGCAAAGTCACGGAGTGAAGCCTCTTGCTTTCTCCATGTACAGATCGTCAACTTTGAGTAGCCGGTCTCCTGAGACAGTTTGGCGAGACTCTCTCCAGCCTTCAGCCTGTCCAGGATTTGAAGCTTAGAGTCCACGGAATAACCAGAGCGTTTCATTGTGATGGAACTGCAGCTTTGAAAAGGTCAGTTAATTTATCAAAAGGGGCTTGCCAGAAAGTGTACCAAAATGCAGAAAATGTTTACTTGATGCACCTGATAGGAACCTGCTTGTACTGTACTTAAATTAAACAATTAACCAAGTGACTGTTACACTAACCATGTAAACAAATAACACTCACAGGATGACACTTCTCTGGGAGCCACCGAGGCCATTTGCTATAGCCAAGCATTCGTAATAATGGGGTTTGTTATAGCGAGGGACGACTGTATTAGTATTTGTTTGTGGCATGCTGATTATGGCTTGATTTTGCTTAGAAAGGCCCAGGATTTACTATTAACAGCATACATGAGACAAGTGCTATAACTTCAGAGAGCTCCTGTGGAGGCAATGAGTTAAGTCTCTTCTTAACCCCTTACGCAGACACACACTTCACTATGCCACAGTTGTGCCTGTTCTCCACTCTGTTTCTCCCCCCCCACGAGTATGATAGATAGTTAGACAGATAGAGAGGAAGATAGATAGATAGACAGATATTTTATTTATATAGCACCCATCTCCGAGGACTCTGGGTGCCGCACAATATAAACACATATATCATACAAAACCACTTTAAAATACAATACGACAGATTTAAAACAACAACAACAACATACAAAATACAGCTGGGAGAAACAGGTTAACTAACCATCATAAAAATGCTATTATTTAAAACACCTTTAATTAAAGGCTTGATTGAATAAATATGTTTTGAGACCCTTCTTAAAGGCTTCTACCAAGGGGACCTCCCTAAGGTGACCAGGCAAAGAGTTCCACAAGGTAGGGGCAGCTGCCACAAATGTTCTGTCACCTGAATGCCACAGGCTAACCCTGAGAACTCCAAGGACGCCACCCTCAGCAGAATGGAGAGCCCGGGTCAGGCGGTAAGGCACAAGGAGCTCTTGCAGATAGACTGGACCCCTCATGTGCAGGGTCTTATAGGTCAACAGCCCTATCTTGAAGACAGCCCTCAACTGGACTGGCAGCCAGTGCAGTTCGTGGAGCACCAGGGTGATATGTTCACATCTTTTCAGCCCCATCAATAATCTCGCCACCGCGTTCTGCACCAGATGTAGTCTGCGGATGTTGCCTCCAGATATCCCTAGGTTCAGGGCATTGCAGTAGTCCAACCTGAAAGTGATGAAAGCATACACCAGTTTGGGCAGGTCATCAGGTGGGATCAGAGCTCAAATTCAGGCAATATTCCTGAGATGATAAAACCCACTTCTCTCCACGGACAACACTTGTGCATCAAGTGTCAGACCGCTGTTCAGGATTAGTCCCAAATTCTTCACCTGCCTAGAAGGGGCTAAAGGCACATCCCCCAGCACAAGGTCAGGGTGTAATGTCACACCCCCCTCCACCCTGATGACCCAGCTGTACCACCAGTACCTCAGGCTTGTTTGGGTTAAGCTTAAGCCAATTGTGAGTCATCCATATCTGGATTTCCTCAAGGCAGCTGTTAAATACAGAGTCTGACACCTGGCTATTGGGAGCACAGGACAGGTACAGCAGGGTATCATCAGCATAGCAGTGAAACCTAGCCCATACCACCTGATAATGTCCCCCAGTGGCAGCATATACACCGTGAACAACAGAGGTGACAAGACTGACCCCTGCAGAACACCACAGCACAGACACTTTGGATTTGATGAGAAAATTCCCATGGTCACCCTCTGCACTCTGTCCGTTAGGTATGACCTGAACCAGTTGATGACATTTCCAGACAGGCCACACCAAAACTGCAGTCGGTTGAGTAACGCCTCATGGTCAATGGTGTCAAATGCCTCAGAGAGGTCTAGAAGGACCAAGATGGTACAGTCCCTTCTATCTTTCACCATCAGGAGGTCATTAAGCACTCTCACCAAGGTCGTCTCTGTACTATGCCCTGCTTGGAACCCAGACTGGAAAGGTTCATAGGTGGAGGGAGCAGCAAGATGTCTTTCCAGCTGAATGGCCACCACTTTTTCTGCAACTTTCCCTAAAAATGGGAGGTTTGAAACGGGTCTGTAATTGTTGAGGCAGTCTGGATCCAAATATGTTTTTTTCAAACGAGTTCTAACTAAAGCCTCTTTCAAGGCTAAAGGAAAGATCCCACTCTTTAATGAACTCCAGACTACCCCAGCAATCACAGGACCAATCAGGTCCAAACATTCCACCAAAAGGTGAGTTGGGCATGGATCTAAATCACAAGGGTCAGCTGCATCTTAGAGATTATCTCTACCACCTTCCCAACCCCAGTCAGCTCAAACTCATCCCACACAGGAGGAGTGCTCCCAATCAACTCAGGCTGGACCCTGTAGCCCTTCCAAGAGATGTTCAATGAGTCCTCAGCCCTGATCGAGGACACCTTGTCAGCGAATAACAGAACCAGCTCCTGGCACCTTGTGCTCGAACCTACCCCTCCAACACACAAACAGGCAGGATGTAAAAGCCTGTCCACTGTGTGGAAGAGTTGAGCTGGTCTGTTTCTCACTGTAGCAATCTCCCTAGACAGAAACTCCACCTTTTTATGAGACATTGCCCCTGGTAGTCCATATGATATGACCGCAAGGCCAATTTGTCCTCCACCAGACCAGATCTCCTCCAACACCTCTCTAACCTTTGACCCCTAGTCTTTAAACCATGGAGATTCTCATCATACCAAGAAGATCTCCGATGAGTAGACAGGGGTCAGACATGCAAGGGTGCGATTGAGTCAAAGGCCACACCAACCACCCCATTATAGGCTGCTACTGCCTCCTCTGACCCAATCGCACAAACTTCCCCAACACCTAATAGGTCCAGCACTGCCAAAAAGTCCTCTGGGGATACTCCCCTTATGACCGGTACAGAACCATCTCCATAGGGGCAGGACCATCTTGGGGGGCCCCTAAATGTGAACCCCACAATGTTATGATCAGATCAAACCTCCAGATCTACACTAGGGTCCATAATATCCAACTCAAAAGAAAAAAACAGATCCAATGTGTGTCCGCCCGAGTGCGTCGCTGTCATTACCTTATGCTTAACTCTCTGATGCAGGCACATTCTCACCAGTGCCATAGCAGTGTCTAAATGTTATACTTTAAGCTAAATGCTATCCCAATCCTGTAATTCACACCAATTTATTGTCTACCTAGCTTGTAAAGTATTGTTTTGTGCCTGTGCAATTTTGTACTTACTTGTAATGTAATGCCTTGTAATGTAATGCGATGTACCTTTACATTTTTTCTTGTAACTGATGTGGAACCTATAAATGAGCATCAGCTCACAGGTGTTCTCCAAGATAGCATTAAAATAAAAAATATATAAATAAATAAAATAAAATAAATAAAGTGCATTTCAATTGGGGTTTCAACTTTGATGCATAACGTTACCATTTTTGTATATTTTGAGTCCAAATTTTCAACATGGCATTTTTGAGGCCCCAATCAATGAACAGTTGCAGTGGAAATATGCAAATCTGTCCAGAAGGGTGATTTCACAGTCTCTTGGTGAAATCACTTTTTAAGTGGAATTTGAACATTTTCATCACCTTTGTTCACGAGGTGGGGTTATTACAAAGGGGTATGTTGAAAAGACCTTATCATAGCCAATAAGGATATGGTGACACTATCTCAAAAAGTATGGATGGATGGGAGTGCAGGGCCCACATGCAAATGTATTTATTTATTTATTTACAGAATTAAAAAGTTTTACCAGGAAAAGCATACTGAGCAAGGCTTCTCATTACCAGGTGTGTCCTGGAGGGGTGGGGAAAAAGAAGTATACAAAATCCGTATACAGTAACAACCATCAATACATTACAAATAGAATAAATGATAGATAAGTGTGTATTACAAGGCAGTGATACCATCGAGAGGTTTGGAGGACTTGGAACCTCAAGAGCGAAGCTCAAGAGATTCCCAAAGTCACCAGTATCTCGAGATGGTATTAGTGCCTTGAAATACTCACTTATCTGTATCTTTAATTTTTTGTAATATATGGATCCAACACAAGTATTCTGCTACCTTTGGTGTTATGAGAAGGCACTGAACAGATCAAATAATTGCGGTGAGAACAAGTGTCAGTGAGGAGTTGGGTGGAGCATTTGGGACCTACTTCTAGAACTGCTGACAAGACTCTCTATAGCAAGGCTCCACTTGTGTTTTTTCAGTTGGGATTGCAGTGGCTTGTGGTGGTGGCAGCACTCATAGGCCAAACTAAAGGCAGGATCAACCAGATAGTACTTCACTCATTAAGAAAAAAGAAAATAAAGAAGAAAACACGGCCAAACTGGCAGGGGTAGACGTTACTCTCACTAAGCGAGAGACAACCGCCATGTTTCGAAAACTACTGTGCCTGCCAACACAGGAAATGTGGCCAATTATCATGCAGGGCTCAGAAATTGACAGGTCACATGTGTGGCAACAGCAGTTGGTGCCTTGGCAACTAACTGTGCAGTATGAGGGAGTCCTGCTGTTGCGTGGTTCTGTTTTTTTGATAATGCTATCATTCAGAGCTCTGAATGATAGTACAGGCTCTGATCGATAGTATTATCACTCTGGAATGACAGTATTATCAGTTTCAGGGACTTCTATTATAGGAAATGTTTGGTATACTTTAGTGCCATATTAAAATGGCATATCCATATATTACAATACAGTACTATGAATAATCTTGCAGGACATACACAGAAGGCAATAAAAAGTGCAATAAAAAGTGCAAATTACAAATGGCAAAACAATGCTCAAGAGTGATGTGTTGCATTACAGTACAACCAAATACCATGACAGAGAGGGGGTGCAGGAAGTTATGTGCTGAGGCCCTAGAGAAAAAGGGAAGATTAGGAGCAGGAGCATGAAAGAGAGGTAAAGCTCTTTAGGAGGGAGGAGAGGGAGTGAAGGGAGGAGACTGAGCAGATAGTGAGTGGGAGATCATTCCAAAGCTTGGGGAAACAGTAAGAGAAGTCTGACTGGCCAATGAAGGAGGACCTGGAAGGTAGGGTAAAGGTACAATGCCCAAGGTAATGAAGGGAATAGAAAGATCAGCATGGAGGAGAAAGGACAGATGTTCAGTAAGCAGGCAGGGATCCGAAACCAGTACTTGGTGGTGAAACTTACATAGTGGGCAAGGCACCTGTTGAGATGAGGGGAATGCAAGTGATATATAGAGATGACAGTGGTGAGTGTGGGGAGGACAGTCAAGAGCAAAATGGCAGAAGGAATGAAGGAGGGTATCCAATCTGGAGAGAGGACTTAGGAGTAGCACTGTAGACTATGTCAACATAGTCAAAAATGGAAAAGATCATTCCCTTGGTAAGAACCTGGCATGCCTGTAATATGATACAGCCTCAATTTCTGTAAAGTGCACCCATCTTGGAGTGCAGTTTCTTGTGGACGGCATCCACATGGCAAGAGAAGTTGACTTGTTGGTTAACCTAAACCCTGAGGTACCAAATGGAGGTATCATCCTCAATCGTTATCAGGTATGGAATGATAGGAGGTATTGGAGCTTAGAGAGTCTCAGCCTTGTGCTGAAAGTTTTAGAGATGGTCTTCTTGGCATTCAGGAACAGCTCATTTGAGGGGAGCCACTCCTGGACAGTGTTGAGGTCCAGCTTAAATCTGGTTGCCTTATCAGAAGGGGAAGGGCCAGAGGTGTATAGGACCATATCATCCATGTACATATCAATTGAAGTGGACATGGAGGCAAAGGGGAGGGCATTTAAGAAAACAGAGAAGAGTAGTTGACCTAGGAAAGAGCCTGTGGGACCCCAGTCCTGACAGGGAAGAGAGGGGATAGGGAGTCTCTGACCCTAACATATTGGGTGCGATCTTGTAGGTAGGATTGGAACCAGCTTACTGTGAGGTCCAATAGTCTAGCATCAGCAAGCTTATTGAGGAAGGTGGGGGTTCAATACAGTGTTGAACGCTTAGCCAAGATCAACAAAAATTGCTGTGGTGATAAAGCCCTGATCCATTCTTGAGAGTATAGAGTCAGTAAGCCTTAGGAGAGATGTAGTGGTTGAGTGAAATTTATGGAACTCAGACTGGAAGGGGGTGAAAAACAAGGAGGAGTCAAGATAGGAAAAGACAGTAGGGGGAATACCTACAAACTGGGGGGGACAACAGGGGCGATTCTTTACTGAGAGAGTGATACAGCCATGGAACAGGCTGCTGAAATGGGTGGTGGGGGCGGATATAGTAGACAACTTTAAAAGAGCCTGGGACATGGACCTAGTGGGCAGAGGGCAGGCTGGTAAGGAAGGGAAGGGGTCTTCCTAGAGTGGGGGATTATGGGCAGACTAGATGGGCCAAGGGGTCCTTTTCTGCTGGCAGATTTCTATGATTCTATGAATGTACTCCTGAAGCTTAGAAAGCACAGTAAGCAATGAAATTGGGCAGTGATTTCCAGGATTAGAAGGGTCATGCCTTTAGGAAGAGGGACAACCGTGGCATGTTTCCCTGCAACCGGGACAGTGGCTAGGGAGAAGGAGAGGTTTAGGAGGGAGGCAAGAGGGGAAGCAATAGCAGGGGCAGAAAGGGAGTGAATTCAGGGGTCTAGACCATCAGGGCTCTTTCCCTTGGCTGAATCCAGACCTAGAAGGGCCTGGAGTGTGTCAGTGGAGGAGACGAGAGGAGAAAGAGAGTGATGAGAGAGAGGAAGGTGAGAGGAAGGGGAAGGGAGGGGAGGATGAGTAGGTGGAAGGAGGGATTGAGAAGAGTAAGGAGGCAGCGCTTGAGGTAAAGAAGGTGTTAAATGTTGTAGCAACAGAGAGGGGGTTTTGGCTGGAAAAACCATTCACATTGAGAACAGGTATGGAGGTTGTGAAGGAGGGGAGAATAAGGCATGAACTACCTTCCAGAATTTGGAAGGGTGGTTGGTGTTTTCTTGGAAGGAGATGGAGAAGCACTCTGCCTTCACAAGACAGGTAGACCTTGTATAAGCAATGTGGAGGAAGCAGTAGTTGTGCAGATCAGAAGGGGTGAATTACTCTGCCTTCACAAGATGGGTAGCCATTTTACAAGCATTGTAGAGGAAGCTGTAGTTATTCAGATTGCAAGGTAAGCCTGTGGTCAAGTTGTGCTTCCGTTCCTGATCACAGGCAGGCATGCAGACCAGTAATTCTGCAGTGACCCAGGGGAGATGGGAATCCTTCACTCTGGATCTCCTTAGAGGAGTGTGCATGTCCTAGGTATCATGGAATTTAGAGATGAAATAGTTGAAAGCAGTATCAATGTAGGAGGTATTAAGGATAGGAGACCAGTCTATTGTTGCCAGATCATTTAGCATGGGGGCAAGGTCTAGGGACCTAAAGTAGAGTTTTGGGGGGGGAAACTTAGGTCAATGAATTTTGTGGATGCAGCATATCAAGTGGTGGTCACTTAGGGCATCAGCGAGTATACCTGCATTGATAATAAGATGAGGGTGTGACGTAAGAGCACAGTCAATAAGGGTACCATTGTTGGTTCTAGGGTTTGAATGGGTGGGCTCGGTGATTACCTGGGACAGGTTGAGTGAGACAATGTCATGACAGGTTTCATTGATGGTAGGAGAAAGCCAGTTTAGGTTGAAGTCTCCTAAGATGTAGAGTTCACCAAATGTAGTGTGAGATGTAAGAGTGGTGAGGAGACTGATAATAGAAGGAGGAAAGATGTTAGGCAGCAAAAGTGGGGAAATGTGGCTTTAGGGTTTAAATCCCTAAATCCCCACCCTGACCCCAAAAACAAATCAGGGGTGCAGCCCAAAGCACACACAATTCTATCCACTTCAGAAACATACACACCTAATGGGGTGAGCTTTAGGGTTGACAACCCAAGGAATACTGCAGCCTTGATTTGTTTTAGGGGTGGGGTGGGGCTTTAAGGTTGGAAACCATAAAGCCACATTTCTCTAGTTTTGTTGCCTTAGCCTGAACCCTTAATGTTGCATTAATGCAGTTCCTTTGCAAAGAATGTGTGTATATATATATATATATACACACACATTTATAAAATGGGTATGAAAAATTATGTCTGCTGATTCGTTGGATTCCATCACATGATCATGTGTATATCAGAGTGCAACCACCCACCTGCACTTTTACCCCCCTTAAAAACAATTTTGCCATTTTATAAGATAGATAACCCACTCTAGGATGTATGGTCAAGCTCTGATATATGCATGCCTTGGGTGGTTGGCGCACTCAGCCTGTGGCCTTGTGCATACAATGCACACCAAGGCATGCATATATCAGGCGCAACCACACACCTGAGTGGGATATCTATACATATATATGTAATAGATAAACCACTCTGAGGTGTATGCCGGTGGCGCTGATATACGCGCATATGAGTGTCATCGGCTCACCCAAGGCGGGCGATATCAGAGCGCAACAGCACACCTCAGAGTGGTTTATCTATCTTATAAAAATGTCAAAATTGCTTGAGGGATTATGAGTGTAGTGTGTGGTCACACTCTGATATACGCACGGTCATGTGATATGTTTCAACCAACCAGCAGGGATAGCTTTGCTACCCATTTTATAAATATATATATATATATATATATATATATATATATATATATATATTCATGGCAAAAAAACTCTGTTTAATGCATCAGTTAGGATTGTTCCACAATGACAAAAGTGAGGAAATTCAGTGTTAGGGTTGACACCCCTTGCACCCCAAGACCAGTCTGTCCCCACCAACAGGCATCGGGGTGTGTGTTGGGGTCATCGGCAAAAAAGATATTGTCCATCACATAAACACTGCTATTGACATCTACAGGACATGCCATCAACACCCTCCAAATTTCAAGTAAAAAGACCAAACCGTGTCCGAGATATAACATGTCAAAATTAGAATTTTTCATTTGTCAGAGTGGCACAGTTCCACGCCTGTTCACATTTAACACACACAACAACTGAAAACTACATCCATGACACTAAGGCTAGGCACCCTATCAATTTCAAGCCACCAGCACAATCCAAAACACTGTCCGCAGTACGTAAAGTGCATCACACAATATCTCCGCAATAAAAAATTTCTCTGACACATAAGGACCATAATTCACATCTACAGGACATGCTGTACACACCCTCCAAATTTCAAGTAAAAGGACCTAACCATTTCCAAGATATTCAATGTCAAAGATTGGAAAAATTTCCCTATCTATTCCATTATAAAAAATTTGGCCATCTTGTCTCCCCCTCGCGATCAAAGATGGCGATCAAAGAATCTCACGAACAAAGAATTTGCAGGCTCTCAATCAAAGAATTTGTAGGCTCATGAACAAAGAATAAAAAATGCTATAAATCAAAAAACTGAAGTAATTGCAGTAAACTGTCACCGTGGTTCATCAGAATGAAGCCCCCTGAGTAAAACCCACCCTCAGTTGACTTCCTAGGGTGCCCCTGGGCTGAGAAAATTGATTTTTTAAACTAGCAATCTCGTTCCTCACTCGCGATACACGATCGCGATCAAAGAATCTCGCGATCAAAGAATTTGCTGGCTCACGATCAAAGAAATTGCTCGCTCATGAACAAAGAGCAAGGGACGAGATGGCCAGATTTAAATATTTTTTTTCCTAGCCCAACCCAGGGGTGCCCTAGAAAGTTAAATGGGGATGGGTTTTGCTCAGGGGGCTTCGTTCTGCACCATCTGACTAAAACAAAATTATGTTTTCAATATCCCTGGTAGTCTAGTGCCTCCCCCGATCATGATAAAATAGATTACTATCTTTAATTCCCTGGTAGTCTAGTGGCCCCCATGTGTATTTCATAAATATTGCTTTTGTATATCCGTGGTAGTCTAGTGGCCCCCCCGATCTGTATAAAATTATTATAGTTGTTAATATCCCTGGTAGTCTAGTGGGGCCCCCCATCATAATAAAATAGATAATGATCTGCAATTTCCTGGTAGTCTAGTGGCCCCCCCACCCAGCTGTGCCAGCCCACCCAGCACCCCTCACCATTCCCTGAGCCAGCAACTGGCACAGCCCACCTCTCACCTCTATGGCCAGCCACCAACTGTGTGTATTAGGAGCACTAATACAAAGAAGCGCTCAGAAATAATTTCTGAGCTCCTCTTTGCATCCTTCAGAACCTGAGCTCACACCATAAAATAAGGATACTATTATACTATCTGAAAAGTAAGGAAATTCATTGCAAAAAACTTTGTTAATGCACCATTAGGGTTGAAGCATAAAAAGTAGGGAAATGTGATCTTAGGGTTCCCAAGCATAAGACCCTGCCCTCACCCTCGACTTCCAACCTGAACACCCCACCCTCACCCTCTGCTTCAAACCCTAAGGCCCACCTCCATCCTGCATGCAGGAAGAGGTGTGAGGGGTGTGTCTTGGGGTTGTGAACCCTAATGCTCACCCCATTTCAACAGTTAATAACCTGAGATGGGTACAGAGTAAAATGATGTTGTGAGTATTAGGGTTCACAATCCCAGGGCACATCTCTTGCATCTGTTCCTGCATGCAGGGTGGAGGTGGGCCTTAGGGTTGGAAGCAGGCTGTTTACACTTCAACCCTAATGTTGCATTAACAACATTTTTAGCAATTAATATATATTATAGCTGCACAGTTTAGGTTGCCCAACCACGTCTATGTTAAACCCAAACTTTTGCGCTTTAATAACTTTGCAACTGTACAACAGATTTGCATGAAAATTTGCATGTACGATTTGGCACCATAGATCACTGGATGTGACACATTGCGTTACAGTCGGATGTGTGGTTGCAGAGCTTCAGAGCATCATAAAACACTGAAAAACAAGGTTTTTGCACATTGCTTTGCTTGGAGTTACAGCTTATCCATCTGGTCTGAAATCTTCAGAAAAGATGCAGTCTTGGTCACTGATGTACCTTTTGAATATTTAGTGAACACATATTATTCTGTTAAAAAGTTATTTAACTATTAATTTCCCATTATTTAATATGGGAAAATTTATATATCAGGCAGGAAAGTTGTAATTTGTGCAGGTTACATAACTTGCAAAAACATACTGTCAGGCATGAAAGTTGTAATTTGCATAAGTTACATAACTTGCATAAGATATTGTTGTATTTTGGCAAACTATGTAATTTGCATAAAGTACAACAGTATCTTGTGCAATTTATGTAATTTGCACAAAATAAATGTCAAACCCAAATTTATGAACCTTAATAACTTCGGAACCATTTCATGGATTTGCACAAAATGTGGCATAGATAATCTCTAGGAGAAGGTCTCCCGATGTTGTTAAAATCAGGTTTGTGGTTTTTGAGATACAGAGCATCAAAAAATCCTACATTTACCATTTTTTTGTACATTTCTTTGCCCAGCTGTATCTCAGAAATGGCTTTAGGTAGTCTTCTGAAATCTTCAGGGTAGAAAGCCGTTGCCTCACAGATTTGCCTTTTTAAGGTTTAGTGAACAAAAATTAATCCCTTTAAAAGTTTTTTAAACTTTTAGTTTCCCATTATTTCCTATGAGAAAATTTATATGTCGGCAGGAAAGTTGTATTTTGCACAAGTTACATAACTTGCGCAAGATACTGTCAGGCAAAAATATTGTAATTTGCACAAGTTATATAACTTTCACAAGATACTGTTGTATTTTGTGAAAATAAAGTAAGTTGCACAAAATACAACAGAATCTTGTGCAAGTTATGTAATTTGCACAAATGAGAGTGCAGGGTCTGAATGGCCCTGTGCTCCCACCATAACATAAGGATGCTGTTATACTGTATCAATGGAGGGATGGGAGTGCAGGGTCCAAAGGACTCTGTGGTCCTACTGTAACATAAGTAAAATGTCATACTGTCTCAATGGAGAGATGTCAGCGCAGGGTCCAAAGCACTGTAAAAGAGGAATACTGTTATAATGTCTCAAGAATACTGATGTACTATCTCAATGGAGGGATGGACCCTGCACTCACACCATAAAATAAGGATACTATTATACTATCTGAAAAAGTAAGGAAATTCATTGCAAAAAATTTTGTTAATGCACCATTATGATTGAAGCATAAAACAGTAGAGAAATGCCGTCTTAGGGTTCCCAAGCATAAGACCCTGCCCCCACCCTCGGCTTCCAACCCAAACACCCCACCCTCACCCTTGGCTTCCAATCCTAAGGCCCACCTCCACTCTGCATGCAGGAACAGGTGTGACGGGTGTGCCCTGGGGTTGCAAACCCAAATCTTCACCCCATTTCAACAGTTAATAACCTGACATGGGTACAGAATAAAACAATGTTGGGAGCATTAGGGTTCACCCTCTGAAGAAGGCTTGGTCGCCGAAGTACTGGGATTTTTATGGTGTAGCTCTGGCCTTGAATAAAAATTACCTGCATCTGCACCTTAAACTTTGAGGCACTTTTTCTTTTTCAGTGTTGTCTTCTAGCTTTGTTGCAAGTTTCTGGGCTGGCTGCCCACCAACAGCAGTGGCCTTCACTGGAGTTGCTTGGCTATCTGTTGGAACTGTGCTGTACAACTCTGTGTACCTTGTGCCCTTCAGTTTCACTTTGTAGTGATTGGAAGGGGACAGATCTGCTGCTTTTTGAGCCTTGAGAAACATCAAAGTTTTAGAGTTTTATATATATATATATATATATATCTTTTTGTTCTTTTTTTGTATTTTATACATCTTTTGTTGTCTTAGAAGTGTGTTTGGAGTTATTTACATGTGGTTTAGATCTGATTTTTTTTTTTTTCTGTAATTTTTTTTCTACTGCCTTCTATCTGTATTTTCCTTTTTCTTCTGTGTCCAGATGCTCTGATTCTGTGAATTTTTGTTTAGTTATTACTTATCATTTGTTTTTTCCACATTTGTCTGCCTTTTCCAAATTCACTTTCTTTGTGTTATTTTTACTATTCATACCTTTTCTTTTAAATGAAAATAACTGGAGATGGAGAAGATAGTGGAAAGATTGGGAGTCAGAGTGAGGACAGGGAGGAGATAGGGATGGTCACATGGTCTACAAAATGGGACATGCTGTCCCGTTTGTCAGAAGAGGACACCTGCATGGGTGGCACCAGCAGCACTGGGTGTTAGAGGAAGGGTGAGCAAGGAGCCTGTAGCAGCAATGGCTTCTTTGTCTACGGGAACCCTCCTACCCACAGTGCAGCCACAGCAGCCACAGCAAGTATAAGCACCTCTTGTTATCACCACAGTTCCACTGCCAGAAGAACCTGCAAGTGATAAACTCCCTGTGCCTCCACTCCCTGTGGCTCCTGTCCCACCACTGGCTGATCACTATCAACCAGTGGTGGTGGTGGAGGAGTCTCTGAGACCATCCACCTCTGGCTCATCCCATAGGCAGCAGCACAAGTCCCTAGTTTGGGAATGATCTGATGTGGAGCCTCCAGCTGCTGATGAAGAAAGTGTGACCTGCAGCCAGACTCGGGGGCTATGGCCAGGGAGAGCATATGAGATTCTAGCTGCAGATCCTCCTCCTTCATGATCTCAATTAAGAGATGAAGTAGCACAACTTCTTGTTTAGATGGGGAACCTCAGATGCAGAGTTTCTTCCATGAAAGCCATTCTCCAGATGCTGCTGTCAAACCAGCAGACTCTGCTTAAGGGAATGGTGGAACTCTGTGGTGGGGGTACACCCTCTATCCCACACAGGCCATAGCAATGAATGTACACCATAAGTCTTAAATTCTCATTTCCCATATTTTTCTTGTGTCCCAGAAATGATATACACTTGCTAAATGCTGTTGCACAGTATCTGTCTCCCACCAAAACAATATCACTTCTAAGTTGTAATTCATTTTAATGCCCAGAAATGCACTATATGAAAATTTAATTTCTCATGTTTTCTCAAGTCAAAGAAGTTATATGTTGCTACGTGCTGCTGTGCTGTGTCAGTCAGTCTCCCACTACAGCAGCAGCACCTCTAAACTGTAATTAACTTCAATGCTAGAAATGCACTATATGAAAATGTCATTTCCCAATTTTTCTCAAGTCCCAGAAGTTATATATACTGCTACATGCTGCTGTGCTGTGCTGTGCCAGTCAGTCTTCCACCACAGCAATAGCACCTGTAAGTTATAATTCACTTTAGTGCCCAGAAATGCACTATATGAAAATCTCTTTTCTTATTTTCTCTAATGTCCCAGAAATTCTATATGCTTACTACATGCAAACATTTAAACACATTGGAGTAACATTAGACAGTGCTATGTCATACAATGCACATGTCATCCTCTTGATCAAGATGGCAAACTCCCAGTTAGGCATGCAATACAGGCACAGACACAACTTCCTCCCAGAATTTAAAAAACTGCTTGTGCAGTGTCTCATTATTAGGATCATTGACTATGGGATTGTTGTCTATGGCTCTGCTAGTGGCAGTGTACTGTCCAGAGTCAGGGATCTCCTCCATAGGACAAACTGATATAACCTTGGTCTAAAAACTGACACACATACCTGTGTGCTATATAGCAGCCTAAACTGGCTGAACCTACATATGGGAATGCCTTACCACACCCCTGTCACTGGCAAAAAAGCAATACAAGGCTTATTGTCCCTGGGCCTAAAGTCAGTGTTTACCACTGTTGATAGCAAATACTGAACCAGAGGGATGGAGCAACACTCCCCATTGCTTCCTTAGAAAAAACCTTCCTTGGCCAATCCTGCTTCTCGTATTGCTTTGCAAAACAATGGAATGACCTGTCTGTCTCCCTAAAAACTGATTGCTCTATCCAGCTTTTCAAAACCCAGCTGCGCTCCTTACCTACCCCCAGGACATGCAACTGTTTCTAATGGTATACCATTTACAAGGCAACCATGACTTGAGCACTTTCAAAAAGGGTGACTCGATCACAGTGCCTGTGTTCAGGGCTACCTGGCAGGGTAGCGACTGGATACTTGGGTGGGAGAGGTAGGGCGACGGGAAGTGTACGTGGGTATATGCACATGCACATGCATGGGGGAGAGGAAGGGGAGGGGAGGTATGTGGGATGGAGTGTGCCATCAGCTGCCAAACTGGTTGGCTACCATGGTGGGGAGGGTGGTCAGTTGGGGTGTGCACGGTGCAGAGTTCAGGTAGAGAGTGTCATTTTTTTTTTTCGCCAGTGGCTTTTTATTTTTTCAAGAAATTCATCCCCCCCAACATGCACCCCTTGGAGTTGAGAATCCTTAAGTAGAAGAGTGCAGGGGCAAAGCTCCCTGTGGGGGTGGGGTGGGAGGCACACCCCCCCCGCATAACATAGAAAACCAGTTGCTGGTTTTCTAATCCTTGAGAATGTACATCGCCATAATTTATTTTCAGTGATGTACACTCCCCCAAATGGCGATCGCTATTCCACGATCGCTGTTATGACATAGAACCATTTCCTATGACTGACAATGTTTAACTGCAATGTAATATGTTTGCTGCACTTCCTCTGACCAGAATGTCAAATGTTAACCTGAGTACTAACATCACTGTAACTTATCATCTGCTTGCTATTGTCATATGTAACCAATTTTAATATTCCTCATCTTCCCTCAACACTTGATAAGTTATTGCCTCTTAAATATCCAATGACACATTAATGCAGCATGGTTGTATTGTGTTGTACTGTTATATATTGTATGAAATTGCATTGTACCTAACTCTGTAACACCGGTTTTTGTTGTGCTGGATGCTAAACCCATTGAAAATAGGAGCTGCTTAAAGTGATTTATGTGAAATACAAAGTAAACTAAAACTAACATGCTATGGTGCTGTGTCAGTCAGTCTTCTAGTGCAGCAACATCACCTCTAAGTTATAGTTCACTTTAGTGCCAGAAATGCACAATATTTGAAAATCTCATTTTCCATTTTGTCTCAAGTCACAGAAAAAAATATGTATGATGCTGATATATGACACTGGTAACAGCATTGTAACATGTAAGCTATGCCAGGTAGTTGTTTGGCGTGGTAAATGGGGCAGACACTTGAGCATTGGTGGATAGCACAACCACTGTAACATAAGGCACAACAAGAAAACAAGCATTTGTCAGTGCTGAATGTTGTCTTGCTGCCATTGGCATAGGTAGTGCAGGAATTAGAGAGATGCATAATAGGAATGGCAGTGAAGTATTGAACTGATGCCAACACCACCCCCACCTTGTGGAGACTGACAGGCATTGGGGTGTGCCTTTGGGTCATCGGCCATAAAGCACATGACATTTAATCTCACCCTACTCTGCAGACACCAACAAGTGTTGCATTGTGCCTTGCAGTCTTCAGGCCTTATGCTCACCCCATTTCATAAGGAAATACGCTGAGATGGGTGCAGTATAGAAGAATGGGGTGAAGTGTGGGACCAAAGAATTCAATAAGCACATCTCAATGTCTGTCATTGGCTGCAGGGTGAGGGTGGGGGTGGAATGGTGTGAGCATTACAGCCGACAATCCCAAGTCACACCATTGACACCTGTCAGTCTCTACAGGGTGGGCGTTACAGCTGGAAACCCTAACATCCCAGGTATTTGTTGGTATTTTCACTGCAAATTTTCAACATGGGCTTTTAGTGACCCCACCTCATGAACAGTGGCACTATCAGTTTGTTAGTTGAAAAGAAATTTTGTACAGTGACTGCGCCATTTGGTGCCACAGGCGCGAAAGTACATTTTGGGCAGGTTGTGAAAAATGACAGCTGTACTGTTCATGAGGAGGTGTAAGAAACTGGCAATGTTGAAAATCTGGTGTGAAAATATGAAAAATTGGTGAAGTCATGAGCGTGCGTAGAAATTGGGCAACGCATGCCCGTAACGCAATTATTTGGGGGATTTTTTTAACCAGATTTCCAACATAAGCATTTTGGTACCTCCACTCATGAACAGTGTCACTGTGATTTTGTTAATCTGTCCTGAAACATTGATTTCCCACAGTGACCGCGCCATTGTGCACCACCTGTGTGAAAACAAATTTCGGCAGGATGTGAAAAATGACAGCTGTACTGTTCATAAGGAGGTGTGAAAAATGGCAAAGTTGAAAGTCTGGAGTGAAAATATTAAAAATTGTCAAAGTTATGAGCGTACATGGAAACTGTGCAATGCACGCTCGTAACACAGTCATTTAGTGGAATTATTTCACCACATTTTCTACATAGGCATTTTGTGACCTCTGCTCATGGCACTGTCACTATGATTTTCTTAATCTGTCCCGAACATTGATTTCCCACAGCGACCGCGCCATTATGTGCCAGATGTGCGAAAACGCATTTTGGGCAGGATGTGAAAAATTACAGCTGCACTGTTCATAAGGAGGTGTGCAAAATTGACAATGTTGAAAATCATGAGTTAAAATATTAAAAATTCTCAAAGTTAAGAGTGTGAATGGAAACTGTGCAATGTGTGCTCGTAACATGGTCATTTTATGGACTTTTGTCAACAAATTTTCAATAAAGGCATTTTGGGACCTCTGCTCATGAACAGTGTCACTTTGATTTTCTTAATCTGTCCCAAACATTGATTTTCCACAAGGACTGTGCTATTCTGCACTGGAAGTGTGAAAACACATTTTGGCCAGGATGTAAAAAATGACAGCTGTACTGTTCATAAGGAGATGTAAAAAAATGGCAATGTTGCAAATCTGGAGTGAAAATATTAAAGATTTGCGAAGTTACTAGTGTGCGTGTAAACTGTGCAATGCACGCTCATGACACAGTCATTTTTTTGAATTTTTTTTACCAAATTAGCAACATTGGCTTTTTGGGAACCCACCTCATGAACAGTGACACTGTCATTTCATTAATCGGTCCCAAAAGGTGATTCTGCTCAGTGACCGCAAATTCATCTTTCAGGACCAAATAACTAGATGACAGTCACTGAATTCCTGAGATGGGGTCCCAAGAACCCCATATTGAAAATTTGGTGCCAAAATGTGCAAAAATCACTGAGATATCTACATAAGTTGTCAAATCACCATTTATGCCATTATACAGCTGACCGTCATTTCTTCAGTTTGCGGTCAGCTTTGAAGGGTGCAGCCATGTTCCCACTCCAGCAAAGATCATCGCGCTGGGCTCCAGAGGTAAGTATGGAGTGAGGGGGGGTATGGGGAGATGGGGTGCACAGAGGGTGTGTGCGGGTTGGGGAGGGGTGTCGTGGAGAAAAATATATGTTTTTACACTTTAGTTTAAAAATCAGACTCAGGACCACTGCATAGTAGAAAGAACGGTTTATTACATATGCATATGGGAGTCTGCTTCCAAAAATCATGCAAGGCTCCCTGAGTTTCATTAGTCAATCACTTATATACACTTATTATCAAGGGCGTTGTTAGCGATTCTTTTATCTTGAAAATACTAACATTGCAGTATTAACCAATCATGAAACAGAATAACAAGTTGATACCAATGAATGGGTACTTTTCCACTGCTTATTTCATTTCTTTCCCAATACTTCTTGATACATATGCCTGGGTCAAGCTGACCTGAGTGAAACACTGAGTTTCACTCACACCATAGCAACATACAGCTTACCTTCAATGCCTCGACGTGCTGTTATCTTCTATATTTTGCCTAGGCATGTTTTATCTTACATTTTTGTCCAAGCCCGTTATGCAGGCTGGTACCAACCAGTTCTATTCAGTTTTATTTTGGTTTCTGCTTCTACAAATGTACCTCAAGTAACCTCAGTGACATTCTGTAACCCTGTAACAGCATATACTAGTATGAACTCAGAAATTTCTACTACAGGGGTCACTGGACACAACGAGGGACGTTTATTTCTTTTACAGGTAATATAAAAAATGCAGGAAGGTTTTCATTTTTCACAGGTGGTTTGGAACGCTGGGATGGGCTGCCAGCATTCCACCTGAGTGTTTGCTGGAGGGCGTCTATAGCCGACAGGGATTGGGCACCCTGTTGGCACATACAGAGTGTTTGGGGGGGTCAGATACAAACGACATAAGAAACCGAACCGTAGGGAGGCACCAAACAGAATAAATAATTGTGTCGCTGACTTCCAACTCCTTTCTACTGCTCTGACTGATTCATGTATTGCATGTAACAACTCTCATGCAGCCTGTTCATAAAAAAGACAATCTGGGGTGCATTTGCAATGCCCTCTCTCTTGCAGCAGCAGTGAATGCCTTCTGTATCACACCTTTTTCCCTGTGACCCAGGCCTAACCGTACACCTCCCCTGAACAGGGAACATGAATTCTCCTGACAGCCTGTCCTAGAGTCCCATTAAACAATGCCTCTTACTCACAGGATGCCTGGCTGTCTTTGGCTCCCCCTCCCCCCAGGTGAATGGCCCTTGGCTGCTGCTGCCGCTGCACACCCTACGCCTTGGCAAGACTTGGCGACTGTTGCAGATTCAAGGAGCAGGGTTTCTTCTTCCCTCCCAGCACACTGCTGCAGTGCATCTGGAATCTGCTGTACATTCTGGTACAAACCAGACTGCAACACCATAAAGTAATGACAGCAGGAGGACCCAAGTTAGCCCCTTCATATCTGTTTCACAATCTTGGTAAACCGATACCGATTTTGTACCCTTGTCCCTGCAGCTGCCACAAACCTGATAGTCCACTCTGTTCAGACCATGGATTTCAAGAGAGGAGCATGTACTCACCCTCAGTTCCAGAGTTCGGGAGTGCACCACACTGATGGAGATGGCAGAACACAGAAATGTCAGTAGGCATGGGAGTTTCCAGCGGCTTATGGAACCTGCCCTCTGGACTTTACTCAGACTGATTCACAGACCATTGTCACGCTTCCTCATTGGCACCATCTTTGAAAACCAGGCAAGGCAAGCTGCTGTTTGCTGCTGCAATCAGGAACCGCCCCAGTAGCAAAAACAGCTGATTCTCTAATTAAGGGGTGCTCCCTGATTTCAGCTGCAAATTTTGTTCAAGTTGGTGGCAGGCTTCTCAACTTCTGTCATACACAGCATGCTGTGCCATTGGTGCCACAGAGCCTGGCCAGGAAAAGCAGTGACACCATTGGCCACAGCAGGACCACACCTCCAAAACCTGCTTTGGCACTCCAAGCTACCACAATATGTTGTCTGCACTGTGCACGCAAGACAACATAAAAACATGAAATTGATACTTGCCTTTAAGCTGGTGAAAGCCTTACTTTGAAATGGAACAATGGTGTCCCAGACAGAGAAGGTGGAGGAAGAGGAGGAGGATGAGGCTTGCTTGCTGGAAAAGGAAGAAGCAGGACAGTAAACTTGAGGAGACAGGAGAAAATTATTTAGACTCTAATCAATTAGCCACTGTGATGACTGCCTGCATGATATATCTGTTGTCCAAGCCCATTCTTATGGTACTGCTGTCACTTGTTAAGACAATACTAAAATTATTGTTCCACAGTTGGCTCATGGCATGGACTTACATTATGGTGTACCTTTGAAAGGAAAACTGAAAAAAGGAAAAAAAGAATCTTGGAATGATGCTTACCATCACATTAGTGATAGTCAGGCCGTGTAATGGCACAATAGTGCCCCAGCAGGGGGAGGAGGAGGCAGCTTGCTCGCTGCTAAGGATGAGGCAGCAGGATTATAGAAACATTGAAACATAGAATTTGACGGCAGAAAAGGACCGCTTGGCCCACCCAGTCTGCCCATTTCCCTACCTACTGGATAAGCTGCAGATCCTAGTTAACCGGCAGCCTACTTCTTCCTACCCCCAACCCCTAGAATGGCCTTATGACTGTCCCATGCATGCTTGAATTCCACCACTGTTTTTGACTCCACAACCTCCTACGGAAGGCCGTTCCATGCATCCACAACCGTCTCTGTGAAAAAATACTTCCTTAAATTACCTCTGAGCCACCCCCTCTATCTTCAAATTGTGCCCCCTTGTTCTTGCACATCTCTTTTTTTGAAAGATGCTACCCTCTTGGACTTTGTTGATTCCCTTGAGGTACTTGAAAGTTTCTATCATGTCCCCCCTCTCACTCCTTTCCTCGAGGCTATACATATTAAGCTCCTTTAGTCTCTCTTCACATGTCTTCCTGTGCAGACTCTGTACCATTTTAGTTGCCCTCCTCTGGACAGCTTCCATCCTGTCTATGTCTTTGCAGAGATTGGATCTCCAGAACTGCACACAGTACTCCAGATGGGGTCTGACCAGCTGTCTGTACAGAGGGATAATAACTTCCTGTTTTCTACTGGTGATGCTTCCTCCATGCATCCCAGTATCCCCCAGCCCTCCTGCTGCCCTCTCACATTGCTTGCCCACCTTTAGGTCATCTGATATGACTACCCCCAGGTCCCTTTCCATTTTTGTTGTTGTTAGTATCTCACCCCCCATTGTGTACTCTTCCCCTGGGTTTTTGTTTCCCTGGTGCATTACCTTGCGCTTCTTAGCATTGAATCTAAGCTGCCATACATTTGACCATTTCTCTAACCTTGTCAAGTCCCTTCTCATCCTTTCCACCCTGCCTTGTGCATCAACTCTGTTGCAGATCTTTGTGTCATCTGCAAAGAGACATACTTTTCCTTCCAGTCCCTCTGCAATGTCGCTTATAAAGACATTGAAGAGGACCGTCCATACTGAACCCTGCGGTACCCCACCAGTACCCCCTTTCTTCAGAGTGGACCCATTTACTATTACCTCTGTGTCCTATTCTCCAGCCAATTCTTTACCCAGGCTGTCATCTTGGGACCCACTCCCAGGCTGGCTAACTTGTATATTAATCTTTGTGTGGACTGTGTCAAATGCCTTGCTAAGAGTCTAGGTAGGCCATGTCCACAGCCCTCCCTGATCTACTACTTTGGTCACCCAGTCAAAGAAATCTATCAGATCTGTCTGGCATGACCTTTCCCACTGTGAATCCATGCTGCCTTGGGTTCTGGTGCCCTGGCCTCTAGATACTGACAATTCTTCCTTCAGAAGTGATTCCATCATTTTCCCTACACTGAGGTTAAACTAACAGGTCTGTAGTTTCCTGCTCTGCCTTGCTCCTACTTTTGTGAAGGGAATCACATCTGCCCTCCTTCAGTCCTCGGGTACCACCCCATCCTCCCATGATTTGTTAAAGAGGGTAGTCAGTGGTGTCACTAGTTCTACCCTTAGTTCTTCTAGAATTCTGGGATGAATCCCATCAGGCCCCATTGCTTTGTCCACTTCAGTTTTGAGAGTTCTTTCATAACCCTTTCTTCTGTAAATGAGCTGGTATCAACTTCGTATCCAGAGTGTTTCTACTGTTTGTTTTAGGTACCCCCTCTTCATTTGTAAATACTGAGCAAAAATATTTGTTTAGTATCTCTGCCTTTCACAGTCTCCTCTGCCCACCCTCCCTCCCTTTATTAAGCCTCACTATCCCTCCCTTGGTCTTTCTTCGCTCCCTGATGTACCTATAAAAGATTTTATCCCCCTTCTTAACTGAGTTGGCTATCTTTTCCTCGGTTTGGGCCTTTGCTGTTCTGACTGCCTTCCCAGCTTCCTTTTGCTTTAACTGATACCGTTCTCTGTCCTTCTCCTTCTGTGATTCCTTGTACTTCCCGAATGATTAGAGAGCCATGAACACAAGAATTAAATTAGTTAGAGTCTAGTCCCCTCATGGCCTTTTGTACCTGAAAACGAAAATGAAAAGTAAAAAAAAAAACAAGAACATTTAAATGATACTTACCATTACATTAGTGATGGTCATGAGGTGAAATGTCACAACAGTGCCCCAGAGGTGGAGGAGGAGTAAATGGATACATAAATACATAGATGCTGTTGGCAGGTAAGGACCGCTAGGCCATCCAGTCTACCTGTTAAAGCTGCCTAGCAAAGCCTCCAGTGACCGTATCTGGTCATTGGCTTTAGCTTTTCTTCCTATCTTTATTATTCCTTTGTTTCTGTCCCATGCATGTTTGAAGCCCACCACTCTATGGGCTGTCTTCACCTCCTGGGGCAGGCTATTCCATGCATTTACCACCCTTTCCATAAAAAAAGAACTTCCTGACATTTCCCCTTATTCAGCCACCCCTCAGTCTCATGTCGTGTCTCTTGCCCTGACACTACTATTTATCTGAAATATGTTGTCCACGTCCACCTTGTTAATGCCCTTGAGGTACTTGAAAGTTTCTACCATGTACAGGGCTGCTTCAGCTCCCCCACAGTCGGATGGCACCCAGCCGACCAAAACCAGAACGCCCGCCTGCAGCTCCTTGGAAGGTACAGCGACAGCACAGCCAATCAGAACACAGACACTTCCAGCAAACCCGCTCTGATTGGCCAGGAATTTTTCTCCTGCTTTTGCCGCCTGGCACTTTTAGCTTCAACTAAGCAAAATTCAAGTGTCTCATAGAAGGATTTCAACTGTATTAGCTGGATTGTAATTTCTACTACTGTTTTAAAGTGCTTATAGCTCTTCTGTTGTTTCTATTCTCCTGCACCCCCAACCCCCATCCAAGCACTCTGCCTTGGCGCCGCAAAGTCTCACTCTGCTTTGTCTTGCTAAATTGCTCAGTCTAAACCTGTCCTGCCTTTACGCTATTTAACCCCTGCTATTTTTCCTCTCTCCAGCTGCCTGCCCTTGAACAAGGCTACTTCATCTCCCCCACGGTCAGACGGCACCCAGCCAACCAAGACAAGGACACCCGCCTGCAGCTCCTTGGAAGGTACAGCGACAGTGCAGCCAATTGGGACATGGGCACTTCCAGCAAACCTGCTCCGATTGGCCAGGACTTTTTCCCCTGCTTTTGCCACCTGGTGCTTTTTACAACTAGATTTAGCTGTAACTAAGCAAAATTCAAGAGTCTCATAGAAGGATTTCAACTGAATTATCTGGATTGTAATTTCTACTACTGTTTTAAAGTGCTTACAGCTCTTCTGTTGTTTCCATGCTCCTGCATCCCCACCCCCCCATCCAAGCACTCTGCCTTGGCGCCAAAAAGTCTCACTCTCCTTTGTCTTACTAAATTGCTCAATCTAAACCTGTCCTGCCTCTACGCTATTTAACCTCTGCTATTTTTCTTCTCTCCAGCTGCCTGCCCTTGAACAGGGCTGCTTCAGCTCCCCCACATTCAGATGGCATCCAGCCGACCAAGACCAGGACACCTGCCTGCAGCTCCTTGGAAGATACTGCGACAGCGCTGCCAATCAGAACATGGGCGCTTCCAGCAAACCCGCTCCAATTGGCCAGGACTTTTTCCCCTACTTTTGCCACCTGGCACTTTTTACAAATAGATTTAGCTGCAACTAAGCAAAATTCAAGTGTCTCATAGAAGGATTTTCACCTCCCACCCACCCCCCACTAATTAAATACACTCTATTGCCTGCCCACATTCCTCTCGCCTCCATCATTAGTTAGTAAGCCTAGCAGCACTTGCTTCCTCGTTGACTAATAAGACTAGCAGCACTGCTTGCTCCCTCATTGGCTACCTAAAACCCTCATTCACTCTTCTTCCCCATTGGTTCCTAGTCCTTACAGGTCCCTATCATTTCTCTGCCCCCGCATCCAAGCCCTCCACCTTCTCCACTAAGTAACTACAGCACCTACCTTCCCCGCTAAGTAACCACAGCAGTAGGGTCCTCCTAGCACCTGATCTGCGCCATGATCCTTCTACCAGGCCACCTGACCCTTCTTGTCCCTATTCTGTTCTCCCTTCCTCCCTTCCTTTCCAACATGCCACCCACCTCTCCCATGCCCCTCTCCCAAATCCTGCCAAACCTCATTGAGCTCTCCCACCCCTCCAGCCCGGTGTCCACCTCCCCTTTCACCCAAGCATGAACACACTCTGCCACACATCCCAGCCCATTTCTTGTCAACCCATCACTCCCCTGGGTCATTTTTCAACTTATTCCCCTATGCCCAGCTCATACATGCCATCAATATAAGAGACGTCTGCTCGCAGTCAGTCATATACAGCTATTGGCTCACTACCTAACTCTCACTCTCCTGCTCCTTGCAGCAGGTGGCATCCACCCTAACCCCAATCCAAATACTATCCCCCCATGCCCTTCTCCAACATCAGCATCTTCTTCACCTCACTCTGGGGACCTTCTCTTATGTGGCCTGCACCTCCTGCACCTAAATATAAGAAGCCTTGTCCACAGGCTTGACTCCCTTCAGGTTCTTGCTGTCCACTATGCTCCAGATATCCTCACCCTGTCCAAAATCTGGCTCAACAAAAACATCAATGACTCCTCTGTCACTATCCCAGGCTACACTATGGCCCGCCAGGATAGATCCTCTAAAGGCGGTGGAATAGCCATCTACATAAACTCGGACTTGCACTATTCAGTGGTCCTGACCAAGTCAGAACCAAAAGACCTTGAAGTAATACTAATTCAGCTTGTCCTTCCTTTCTCACTACCAATCTACTTTGCTGGGATATACTGCCAACCTGGTACACTAACTTCTGCTGTCACCAACCTCCTCAAGCAAATCTCCTGCCTAACCATGACAGGGGAACTCTACTTTATGGGCGATCTTAACCACAATTGGCTACCTCCTGCCCTCAAAAAACCAGGACTGAAATTTCCACCCTCAACCTCTCACAAATCATTACTGAGCCCACCCAGCTTAACCTAAAATCTGGAAACCACTCGCTCATCGACTGGATCCTTACCACACACGCCCACAGGGTCAAACAAGCCGGTATTCTTCCTGACTCCCTCAGTGACTACCACATAACCTTCTTAGTGCATAAAATCCACCGCCAAAAATCCCCCATTAAATTTGTAGTCCAGTGCTCCTATAAATCACTCAATCTAGCCCCTGTATTAGATGACCTTACGCTAGCAAACTGGGCCCCTGCCCCTTCTACGATCTCCATTGATGATGCCTTCCTACACTTTAAAAACCCATTCCTCATCTTCTGGAACACACATGCCCCACTGCGTCATACAAGAGTACGAGGAAACAACCTACCTTGGATTACCCAAGAACTGATTGCATGTCATATCGCAAGGGACAAAGCATGGAAATCACATAAATCCTCATACCTCCCACAACACCTCTCCACATATCGCATGCTCCATAACAAGTGCACCAGAGCCACTCATCTTGCAAAAGCAGGGTACTTCAGCAGCTCCCTCTGGTCAAACCTAAATAAACCCTCAAAATTCTGGAAGGTCATTCACTCCCTTTTCACCCCACTGGCTGCCAATCCCACTCCAATGCTAAATGTTAATAACTCTCTCCTATCAGAGCCCACAGCAGTCACCACTGAGTTCAATATGTACTTCTCCACTTGTGCTGCTACCCTTCTCTCTTCCCTGACCAACACTACACCTCTCGCACTGCTTACAGACATAAAGACCCAGACTAGGCCTCGCTCCTTTTCCTTCAAAGACATCTCTGCAACTGAGGCCCTGGATGCATTACTTTCTCTCAACCTTTCAAAAGGCAAATCCCTGGATGGATTAGACCCCAAACTTCTATAACTCTCCGCCCCCGCTATAGCAACTCCGCTTGCAAAACTCCTAAACCAATCCTTTGCTGCTGTTGCTGTCCCCCAAGTCATTCATCTTCCAAAAGAATGAGCCCCTACCTCCCCCTCTAACTACCACCCTATCTCCCTCCTCCCAGCCCTAGGAAAACTACAAGAGCACTTTGTGCTCACCCAACTTACCTCCTTCCTCACTGACTCCGAATTCTTCAAGCCATTCCAGTCTGGCTTCAGGAAGGGACACTCCACCACCTCCTACCTGATAAGGCTTACAGACACTATCCTGACAGGCATGGACAGTGGACTGATCACCTCAGCCATTTTTGTCAACCTTGCAAAAGCCTTCGACACCGTCTCCCACCCCATATTGCTCTCGAGCCTCGCTGTATCAGGCCTCTCTGTCACAGCCACAAACTGGTTCAGATCCAACCTCTCTGATAGAACTCAGTCTGTTAGAGTCTCAAATGTGATCTCCACCCCCCTTCCCTTAACTACCGGTGTCCCACAGGAGTCGGTTGTTGGTCCCATTCTGTTCTCTATATTCCTAAATGACCTGCCACTCATCTGCTCTACTTCCTCAATCCACATGTATGCAGATGATACTGTGCTCTACTACTCGGGCTCTGCCCCTGATGTGGTACAATCAAACCTCCAAGCTGACTTCAACAAGGTACAGCAATGGTTTAGCTCACACCTGCTCTCCCTAAATGCAAAAAAAACTGTTACTATGACCTTCTGCACATGACAATGCCTGGCCAGACTCCCCTTCCTTCCCTACTTTTCCACCTTGGAAGGCCAAAAACTTGAAGATGTCTCCTCGTTCTGTTACTTGGGGGTCTGGCTTGACAGCCATCTCTCCTCCTCTCACCACATTGATGCTATCTCAAAAAAACTATGCCCCATGCTCAGTGCACTATATAGGAACTGCAGCAGCCTCCCTTCCCGAGTCCAACGGGAACTGGTCCTGAAGATGACACTGCCCTCCATCGACTATTGCGACATTGTATACAGTGCAGCCCCTAAGTCCACCTTATCTAAACTGGACACACTTTATAAAGCCTTCTGCCACTTTGCTCTCGATGCCTCTCCCCTCACCCACCACTGCGACCTCTACCGAGCCTTGGCACTACCGTCCCTAGAAAACCACAGCATCTCTCACTGTGCTAAATTTGTCTCCAACCTATGGCTTGGGTTGATTCCCTCCTACCTTGCCACCGTGCTCACAGATGCCCCTCCCCCTCCCATCATCTTAGATCCAGTGACTCCCGCCAACTTTCAGTCCCTAGGTGGAAGACCTCTGCCGGTCAAGCTGCCTTCTCATACCGGCTACCTAAGCTCTGGAACACCCTCCCACTGCAAATTTGGCACTCCTCCTCTTCCTACTTTCTGTCTATCAACCTAACAATCTTTCTTACTACAAATTGCTCCTGTCCCTGAACCTGTCATGCCCTAGTATCCCCTCCCCAGTGCCTGACCAGCTGCCTTAGCCTTGCTACAGAAGCTAGCATATAACTCCAACCTTGCATTTATGTCCTGGGCCTATTTTGCCCTTTGTACAGTGTATAACTGTTTAACTGTGATATACGTCCTCTATTGTTTACAGCTGTTACTACTGTACTAATTTACCTTGTCTGCTGCTTCTTGTCACAAAAATTGCTATTTGATACTATAATATCCTAAGCATTCAATGTGCGCTGCTTGTATATTCATGCAATCGTGTATCTTTATGCTGCTTTTTATTTGCCTCTGTTAACTGTTCACTTGATAACCTGCGTGTTATCATATCCATGTGTACCCCCCAGGTTGCACTGGGAGAAGAGCATCTTGTTGCTCAGTGTGCCTTTCCTGGTGAAACAATTGCAATAAATAAATAAAATAAATAAATGTCGCCTCCCTCCCTCCTTTTTTCCAGTGTGTACAAATTTAGGTCCCGCACTTTCTCCTCATAAGGCTTGTGATGTAATCCCTTCACCATTTTGATTGCCCTCCTCTTCACCGTCTCTCTTTTGTCAATATCCTTTCGAAGGTGTGCTCTCCAGAACTGTACACAGTATTCATGGTGAGGTCTCACCAGGGTCTTGTACAGTGGAACTATTACCTCCCTCTTTTGACTTGTGATTCCCCTTCCGATATACTTCAACATCCCACTCGCCTTTTCCACTGCCTTTGCTGACTGCCTAGTGGCCTTCAAGTCATCTGTGATTGACTTCCAAGTCCCTCTCCTCTTTAGTTACTGTCAGCAGCTCCACCCCAATACTGTAGCTCTTCCCAGGATTCTTGCTTCCCAGATGCATGATTTAGCACTTCTTTGTGTTAAACCTTAGCTGCCATGCCCCTGACCATCTCTCCAGCAGTTCCAGGAATTTTCTCATCCTTTCCACCCCCTCCAGAGTATCCACCCTGTTGTAGATCTTGGTGTCATCCACAAACAGACAAACCTTTCCCTCCCACCCATCTGCAATGTCACTGATGAAGACGTTGAAGAGGACTGGCACCAGAAGTAACCCCTGAGGTTCCCCGCTGGTCACCTCTCTTTCGTCTGATTGGGTTCCATTCACCACTACTCTCTGTTTTCTGTCCCTTAACCAGTTTCCAATTCAAGTTCACCACCATGCATCCCAACCCCAGGCTGCCTAGCTTGTTGGCCAGTCTCCTATGTGGGACCGTATCAAAGGTTTTGCTGAAATCGAGGTAGGCAATATCTACCACCCCTCTTGGTCTACCGCCTTTGTCACCCAGTCAAAGAAATCTATCAGATTAGTTTGACAGGATCGTCCAGCAGAGAACCCATGTTGCCTGGGATCCACCAGTCCATTGGCTTCCAGACGTTCCACTATTCTTTCCTTAAGGAGTGCCTCCATTATCTTTCTGACTACAGAGGTTACACTAACTGGCCTGTAGTTCCCCGCTTCTTATTTACTACCGCTATTGTGAAGAGGGAGAATGTTTTTCCTTCTCCAGTCCTCTGGAACCACTCCAGTGTCTAAGGACTCACTGAACAGGGCTGTCAGAGAGGCTGCTACTTCAGTCCTCAGTTCCTTTAGGACCCTGGGATGTATGCCATCTGGACCCATGGCTTTTTCCACCTTTAGCTTTGCAGTTCTTCTAGGATCCTCTCCTCTGTGAATGAACTGATTTTTACTGCATCCTTAGCTCCTTTGAAGTCCAGTTGTGGGTCCTGCCCATCACCTTCCACATTGAAGACTGAACAGAAATATTCATTCAGGATCACTGCTTTTCCCCCACCTCCCTCCACTATCTCCCTCCTGGCCCTTCTAAGCTTTGCTACTCCCCCTTTGCCTTCCTTCTCTCATTAATGTACCTGAAGAATGTCATCTCCTTTTAAAACCAATTGAGCTATTCTCGCCTCCGTTTGCACTTTAATTCTCCTCACTGCCTTTCCTGCCTCTCTCAAACACTTCTGGTACATTTCCTTGTCCTCATCTCTTTGTGTCTCCTTATACTTCCTGAAGGTTATCCCCTTGGGTCTTACATTTTCTGACCCCCTCCCCCCGAGAACCAAAGTAGTTTTCTTTTGATTTTACTCATGTCTATTGACCTAACGCATTTTTTGTTACATCCACAATATCTTCCTTGATGTGTTCCCAGTTCTCCTCAATGTCCTGGCCTATCCCCCTCTTTTCCAGGGTTTCTATTTGCCATAGCCCATACTGGTAATGTCCGCCCTTCTGCAGTCTAAAACTCTTGCCTTTGTATGGGTTGACTGGATCCCTGTGTCCACTTTGAATCACACAATATTGTGGTTGCTGGACCCTAACTGAACTTCCATCCTAAGATCTGCTACCCTGTCCCTGTTGGTCAGCACCAGATCCAGGATTGCCTTGTCACTGATATGTTCCTGAACCAATTGCCTAAGGCCAGCTCCCTCAAGGGAGTCCACCAAGTCCTGTGTCCTAGCTGAGGCCCCTGCTGGGTTGGACCAGTCTAGCTCCAGCATGTTAAAGTCTCCCATTAGCAGTACCTACCCATTTGCTGCCATTTCATGCATATTTTCTAGCAGCTACTTCTCAAGACTGGATGGGCCTTGTGATCCTTATCTGCCATCAACTTCTATATTTCTATGTTTCAATTTCCTCAGTCTGAGTGGGAGGTCTGTAAACAACCCTTGTATGGATGGTTGTTCCATTGCCTGGCTCAAGGGGGAAACAAACATCCTCCATTTACTCATGCCTGTTTTGAATTTCAGTCACCTTTATGCTCTCTTTGACATAGAGGGCAACCCCTCCCCCCTTTTACCCTCCCTATCTTTTCTAAACAGGGCATAACCAAGTACACTTATGTCCCAGCTGTGGTTGCTGGTGTACCATGTTTCAGTTATCGCCACAATGTTCAGATCAGCATCCATCATTGCAGTCACCAGGTCTGGGACCTGGTTCCCCAAACTGCAGGCATTTATGTGCTTGACCTTCCATGAAATGTGGAATCTTTTTGATCCCTCCTTGTGTTTTTTCCCTTGCTTCATCCTACTCTTCCTGGAGTGTTCTATGTGGTGCTTCTTTTTTATTACCTTAATGGTTGCTTGTGGTTCAGGTCCTTTTATTAGTGGTTATATTGTAATGTCCTGAGTGCAGCCTATCCTGTCCTGTGGTACCTGTGCATCTGTCCCCGGGTTGACATCCTGATCTTGCTTGATGTGGGTAATAACCTGTGGGGATGGGCTGCCTGAAATCTCCCCGCTCCTGACAGCCCCCCAGTGGCTAGTTTAAATGCTTGCTCAGAAAGCATGTAAACCTCTCATTGAGGGCAGATGTACCCTCCTCGGAAGGATGCAGGCTGTTTTTTTTATAAAGTTGTACATCATCCCAGGTGGTACACCAGTCCCCAATGTAACCACAGTTGTTTTCACTGCACCAGCCTTTCAACCACTTGTTGAAGGTTTTGATGTGCTGGTTTCTTCTCCCCCCTCCTTTCCATTACTGGTAACACCTCTGAGAATGTAACAGAGTTTGCTACCCACCCCCAGGCTCCTACCCACATTCCTAAAATTCTCCTGAACCTTCTCAATACTTGCTCTTTTTTTGGCTAGGTCTTTTGTCCTCAGATGGACAATGATGTCCAGCCCCCCCACCTCGTAACCACGGCATTTGTGATCCTGTGGATCTGCTTCCCCTCCCTCAGAGATGTGCCTCCTGGGAGACACACAACCTCCCTCTCCCTCCTGATACCTGATCCTATCTTCATACCCCAAACTATTGAGTCCCCCACTAGGAGAAGCTTCCTTCTCCCCTGGGATTCTCTGGTCCCATCCCCTGTTCCCCCCTCCTGGTGGGTCTGCCCATCACCTCGGGTCACAACCTTGGGTTCCCTTTCAGGGCTCTCCCTCTTCTTGAGAACATCATATTTGCTTTTTAGTTGTACCGAGTTGGAGGAGTGCTTGAGCTCCACTTTCCTCAATCTCCCTGAGCTCACTGTAGTCCATCCAGGCCTATGTCTGAGTACCCTCTGTGGCAGTGGCTCATGATATGGAGGCTCCTTGGTGGGGCAATGGTCCCCAGCACTCCTGTCAATTGTGCTCAAAGCCTGGCAACCTCCTCCCTCAGCCCAGAGAGGTACCTACAAATGGGGCAGCACCTCAGTCCCCAGAAAGTTCTTCTGAACATCACTGCTCCACACCCATTGCACTGCATCACTCCTTGTGCCATCCTATGTACTCCTTAAGTATGCTTCTACCCTCTTTTAGTGTTTTTTTGCACTCTTTCTCCCTTTTACAAAATTTATTTTTCTAAGACCCTGATATGTTTCCGCAGCCTTTGCACCTTTCCACTCTGTGCTTTTGTCAAACTTATCCTATTCCTAACAGAGTAAAATTGCCAAGATCATGCAGTTTAGGCATCTTTGTGTCTGGAGGAGGCAGCAGGACAACAGAATCAGGTTTATGCAATAGTCAGTCTGTCTGGCATTTTTGCTGGGTTAAGAGTCGAGGTTTTTGTGGAGGCTTGCATGGGATGGAAGAGGAGGAGGCTCATGGTGTTCCAACATGAGGAGGACTAGAGGAGGCCAGAGTTCAGAGCATCATCAGAGAGGGCAGGCATGGCAGCAGGTTCACATAAGGCTTTTTTTTGTTTAATTTACAATATCTCTGCCTTCTGCAGAGCTGGCAGGTGGTTCTTGCTCCTGCCTCAGAGGAGCTCACCTCTCTAACCTCAGCATCCCACACCGATCCTTCCCCAGCAGATCCCTCACAAGTCCCTCCCGATGACAGGGCCAAGGAGAGGAGCGTTGACTTTCCCTCCTCCCTAGAAGCCAACATCCAGATTCTGGGGGGATGGTGCAGGGGCAGCAGGGCCATCATGGAGCCTGACAGCTTCATTTTCCTCCAGTCCCCCCCAAGGACCTGCAAATGTGCAATAGGTGAATGGCTGTGCTCTGGCTTTATGGAAGCAGCCTCATGCTCTGAAAGGGGGGCCCACCCCATTCTGACTGTTTGCCTGTGCTGACACCCAGCTGGGTGTCAGTCTACAGCATGCAGCACTGTTCCCCCTCCATGAGAAAGGAGAGCTATCTATGGCCACTCAATCCTTCCTTGCTCCTGCTGACCCCCGAGTGACCCAAGTCTGTTCCTGAACCCAGATCTCCAATGTGGCACAAGATATGGCATTCAGCACCTCAACCCTCAATGTCACTGGGCCAGCCTGTTGTTTGAATTTTATGCTGGGTTAAGAGTCTGGGTTTTTCTAGAGGCATGCATGAGATGGAGTAGGAGGCAGCCCATGTTGTTCCCTAGTGAATTGTACTGGAGGAGGCCACAGTGTGGAGCATTGTCGGTGGAGGCAGGCATGGCAGCAGGTTCACATTAGGCTGGTATATGGCATTTATGCTAGGTTGACAGTCCCAATTTTTAGGAGGAATGCATAAGATGGAGGAGAAGGAGGCTGTGTTGTTCCTGGGTGAGATGGACTGGAGGAAGCCAGAGTGCAGAGTTACGTTCTCCTCCTTCTTTCAGTGTCCCCAAAATAATCAGTCTACTGCTCCTCGTCCCCCACAATGAATACCCCTCTGTATCTTCAATATCTGAATTTTCACCACATAGGAAATCTGCATTTATTATGTCCACATGTACCTCTATGGTGAGTGATTGTTCTTCCCCTGTTTCATCCTGTTGTGTCAGTGATGCCCACAGTGATGCATTTCTATTTGGCGGTATATGTGCAGTATTAATTTTAATGAATGTCAACAAAGCAACATTATTGGGGATAGGTTTGTACTTCAGTCTGTGATGTTTGCCCCTGCTGCACTGAATTCACATTCAGAACTAGTAAAAGATCGTGGGCAGCTTAAATATTTAAAAGTCACATCTGGCAGTGCAGGCCAATCTTCAGTAGGGCTGATTTTGTCAAAATGGGAGAGTGCCTCAGAAAAGCACTAGCAAACAGGCAAGAAGGTGGGGTGGAGCAACAATGGGGAAACATCAAAACCACCATCACAGAGGCAAAAAGTCTTTGTGTGAAGCAAATAAACAAATAAAAATGAAAGAAAAAAAACACTATGGTTCTCAAAAAAAAGTGGTGGGGAAGGTTAGGGAGAAAAAGATAGCATTCAGGAAGTACAATGAAACACAGAAGAAGCAGGACAGAGAACTGTACCAGTTAAAGCAGAAGGAAGTGGGGAAGGCAGTCAGAATAGCAAGGGCCCAAGCCGAGGAAAAGATAGCCAACCTGGTTAAGAAGGGGGATAAAATCTTTTATAAGTATATTAGGGAGCAAAGAAAGACTAAGGGAGGGATACTGAGGCTGAATAAAGAGGAGGGTGGTTGAGCAGAGACTGACAGTGAAAAAGCAGGGATACTGAATGAATATGTCTGCTCAGTATTCACATTGGAAGAGCAGGGGGAGATACCTAATCCAGTTAATAGAAGCACTCTGGAAAGGTGGGTTGATATTAGTCCTTTCACAGAAGAAAAGGTTATGAAAGAACTCCTAAAACTGAAGGTAGATAAAGCAATGGTGCCTGATGGGATTCACCCCAGAATTCTAAAAGAACTAAGGAAGAACTAGTAACACCACTGACTACCATTTTTAATAAGTCATGGGAGGATGGTGTGGTACCTGAGGACTGGAGAAGGGCAGATGTGATTCCCCTTCACAAAAGTTGGAGCAAGACAGAGGCAGGAAACTACAGACCTGTCAGTTTGACCTCAGTGGTAGGGAAAATGATGGAATCACTTCTGAAGGAAAGAATTGTCGAGTACCTAGAGGTCAATGAGGCACAGGACCCAAGGCAGCATGGATTCACAGCAGAAAGGTCATGTTAGACATATCTAATTGATTTCTTTGACTGGGTGACCAAAGTAGTAGACCAGGAAGGGGCTGTGGACATTGCCTACCTAGACTTTAGCAAGGCATTTGACATAGTCCTGCACAAAAGAGTAATGAACAAATTAGCCAGACTGGGAGTGGGTCCCAGGGTGGTAGCCTGGGTAAAACATTGGCTGGACAACAGGACACAGAGGGTAATAGTAAATGGAGCCTGCTCTGAAGAAAGGGGGGTTACTAGTGGGGTACCACAGGGTTCAGTACTGGGGCCGGTCCTTTTTAATGTCTTATTAAGTGACATTGCAGAGGGACTGAAGGAAAGTATGTCTCTTTGCAGATGACACAAAGATCTGCAACAGGGTTGATACACAAGGTGGGGTGGAAAGGATAAAAGGGACTTGGCAAGGTTGGAGGAATGGTCAAATGTATGGCAGCTTAGAGTCAATGCAAAGAAATGCAAAGTAATGCACCTGGGAAACAAAAACCAAGGGAAGAGTACACAATGGGGTGGTGAGATACTGACAACAACAAAAATGGAAAGGGACCTGGGGGTAGGTATATCAGATGACATAAAGGTGGGCAAGCAATGTGAGAAGGCAGTAAGGAGGGCTGGGGGGATATTGAGATGCATAGGGAGAGGCATCACCAGTAGAAAACAGGAAGTTATTGTCCCTCTGTACAGACAGTTGGCAAGATCACATCTGGAGTACTGTGTACAGTTCTGGAGACCACATCTCCGCAAAGACATAGACAGGGTGGAGGCTGTCCAGAGGAGGGCAACCAAAATTGTGCATGGTCTGTACCAGAAGACATATGAAGAAAGACTAAAGGAGCTTAAGATGTATAGCCTTGAGGAAAGGAGGGAGACAAGGAAAAGGACATAATAGAAATGTTCAAATACCTCAAGGGAATCAACAAAGTCGAAGAGGGTAGCATCTTTCAGAAAAAGAAATGTGCAAGAACAAGGTGGCACAATTTGAAGTTAGAGGGGGGAAGGCTCAGAGGTAATGTGAGGAAGTGTTTCTTAACAGAGAGGGCTATAGATGCATGGAACAGCTTTCCTTAGGAGGTCATAGAGTCAAAAATAGTGTGGGAATTCAAGAATGCATGGGACAGACATATAGCAATTCTGGGGGGTAGGAGGAAGTAGGCTGTTGGTTAACTAGGATCTGCAGCTTATCCATTAGGTAAAGAAATGAACAGACTAGGTGGGCCACGTGGTCCTTATCTGCCATAAGATTCTATGTTTCTATGTTTCTTTAACTATGCTGTTGCAATACATCAGCAGTTCCTCATCAGCTGCATGGTGTTTGGGGTCTACTATATATGCCTCAATAGATCTGGATGCTGCTTTTAGTCTGGCATCTTCCAATGTTTCCTCCTCTCTCTCTCCTCTTCACAATCCACAATGTCACCCTGTGCAAGAACTGCCCGTAGAGGATTTCATTGTGGAGGTGGTTTTCTGGTTCTCTTATTGGTAGATGTTGAAGCTGCATCTCCAGATCTCACACAGTCCTTGCTGACTGTTGGTGAGGCAGACACACTGCATCTCATCTCAATATGCTACTTTTTTAACATTTGTAAACCATATGCATGATTCATCAGCAGCCTTTGCAGATGATCTGCTTTCTGACTACCACCATCAATTATGGCTGAAAGCCCCCATGTGTACCGTGGATCCAGCATTGTTGCAGTACTGAAATCCACAGATGTCAGGATAACATTCAGGTTTCTGTTATGGTCCAATACATTAAGCATGTGTTCAGACAATGCACAGACTGCAGAGTCACCTGTTGCTTCAGACTGATGCTGCACATTACAGATAGCCTGCTTCAGCACCCAGAACAGTGGGGTGGCCTGGCTAATACAGGCAGTGTCCCCACTCAGTGCCTGAGTGGCATGATCGAAAGGTATCAAGATCAAAATCAACCCCTCCATAAACCTCCACCATTCTGTTGTCAGTGACATAGAAGCTCCAGAACTGTCATGGCTTGTATGAAGTAGCACATACTCTCATAAGGCTTTATACTGTTCAAACATGTGCTCCAGCATATACAGGGTCAAATTCCACCTCATGACAAATTCCTGCTTTAAATGGTGCTAAGGCATGCCATTTTTTTAATTGTAGGGCACATAATTGATCCCTGGTCTTTCCAGACTGCATAAAATGCCACAAAGTTAATGGCACAGGGTGAGCACTTCCTTAATGTCAATAACTCTTGCACAACCATGTTTAGACAGTGTGCAAAACAGGGCACTCCAACAAAACCTCCATTACTAATAGCTTTGACAACATTTGCACCATTGTCACTGGCTATAAAGTCTACCTTCAAGAATACTGGATTCAAACAAGTGTCAATCTCCTCCAGTACTGATGCCAAAATGTTTTCCCCAGTGTGCAATTCAAACATACTCTTCATAGTAAGTGTTACATGTTTGCAAAATCCAGGCATGTAGCTTCAATTACAATTAGGAGACTTGCATTTGTGCCAAAGTAATGACCAGCTCTCTTCAGTTCTATCCAATATGCTGCTATGCACATCAATAAACTCGCAGATGTTGTGGACGTGCGAACTGGAGGAGTGCGGAAGGGCATGCAGAGCTTCTTTTTCAACAACATCCCTCAGTTCAGAAGTTGCCCACTGTGAAAAGTAGGCGTTGGATGGCACTCTCCACTTGGGGCATGCTTTGGACAAAAAATGAAGGAAATCAGCATTTTCCACACAAGAAAATGGGAGAACATCAATAGTGATCATCTTTGCCATAGCAGCATTCAATTCCCTGGCAACGGAATGATTAGGAGGGAATTTATGCTGCTTTGATAAAATGCTAATAATAGTCAGATGGATATTTTTGGGTGGATGCTTTTTGGGAACAGCTTTTGCAAGCACTATGTTGTTTGGATGTCAACACATGGAAACAGTGTCAAGAAACTTGTGACTTGGCTGAGGGATTTTGTCAGGGTGACACCACTGGTCCTGATCCTGCAGTCAATGCTCATCAGTGATTTCACACTTTTAGGTGTACTACTGGCCTCCTCCTCCTCAACCGTCTTTTCCTCCACAATATCCTCCACCTCATCTCTACCTACCGAACAATATCCAGACACTTTCCGCTGATCTGCTTGCTAATTAGTCATATGTTTGACTTTAAAATGGGTATGTTGTCCACCTGTGCCAACATGAGACCCTTTCTTACCATGGCTTAGTGCCAGCATGAGGCCCTTTCTTGCCATGGCTTACTCAGGCCTGAAAAAGTTGTCATCTTGCCAGCCACAGTGTCATCTTTTGAATCAGTAATAAAAAAGTCCCAGAGAAGGCATTTTGAATGATGCACAATTTTATGTGCAGCACCAGTTGTGGTGGCCACCACTCCCTTACTTGTTTCTGTTTTGGGATATGTGTCTTTATCTATTGGGGCCTATGCACAAATGGGTGGGTATTACATGCCAGAGTTGAATATCCCACCTATGTAGCTGCGCACCTGTGGACAGGCGAGCACCAATCATATGCACCAATGGCCACCACCTGTCCATGGCACTGCCCGCAGGTGTGCACGTCCATGCAAGGCAGTTCTGAGCTGAGCTGAGGACCCAGTCAGGCATCCAATTGGATGCCCATCCTGGGCTTCTAGTGGATCACCTGCACCGCAGGGTGTGGGTCCGGGTGCATGAATAGTACAAGCGGACACCCAGACCCGCATGTCCACCATAGTCCCCCAGCTGAGCCCAGAGGCACCATGGCCCCCACCAGTGATCTACCTCCTGACACATTACAGCTCAACCCCATATGTCCAGGGGCACTCCCCACCCCAACACAGTGCCACCCCATCCCTGCTCCTGGCAGTAACCCTCCTGCCCCAAACCATGGAGAGCATTGCAGGTGCCCCCCCATGCCCAATACATTGTATCCCTGGAGCTCTACAGGAACCCCCCGACCACCATCACAATGTCTTCTGCGATGTCTCCCCCCCGTCCACAGCAGGGCATCCATGCCTAGGGGTGGTCTTTCCTGGCTGTCTTCCCCTGTTGCCTTGGTTGGTATGCTGACGATGGCCACAGGCACTTACTGCCCTCTGACCACTGTTGTTTTGCCAAAATTTTTTCCTTCTTCAGGGATTAGTACCACACGCCCTATCCCCCAAACCTCTATGCCCCGGCCCCACATTGGCAGACTGTAGTCCTCCTGCCCCCCCGCAGCACCTCTCCCTCACCCCATACTTTTCAGTCAGTGCTGCAGCCAGGAACAGTCAGTGGTGCAGCCTTCCTCACAACTTTTTGGCCATCCAAATGATGCTGGAAGCACACCTCTATAAATAGGCAACATGCTCCCAGCATCATTTGGATAGCAAGCAGCCAAGGAGGTGTGAGGAGGGCTGTGCTAATGGCTTTTCCTGGCCTTGACACTGAAAGAAAAGTACCAGAATGGGGGGGTCAGTGCTATGGGAGACCACAGACCACAAATGTGGGGTGGGGGTACTGGGTGGGTAGTGGGGTGCCACAGATGGGCACCTGTGTGCATTGTGGGGTACGATTAGAAACACTTTGGTGGACCAGGACCACTGCCATCAGGGGGTTGGGGTATGTATCCTTTCAATGTGTGACCTGGCAGCCACATGTGGGGGGGTTGGGACCTTGCATAGTGGTTGGGCTGCCTTTCGGCGTGGTGGGAGGTGTGTCACCTGCCATGGGGGGGTGGCATCTGGCCTGGGTGAGTGGCTGGTCATGTTGGTGGTACCCTAACACTGTATGTGGGGATGGGTGCATAGGGCACTTATGGCAGGGTTTCCCCTGGTATAATTGGCACCCTTCTATGCTCCTGGTGTGCAGCAGTATGCACCTTCATGCATGCCCCATAGTGCTGGTATGCGCCCCATGCATTTTTGTCCATGCGGCAGGGGGATCGGGTGCATTGGGGCTGTGTGACCTGTTTTCTGCATCCTGCATGGGGGTTGCAATGGGTCTGGAGTGGCTATACACCACAGTTGTGCAATGTGTAACCACTTCACACATTCATGCATAGGGCCCAATATCTTTTGTAGCAGAGGTTGCCTAGAGGTGCACCAAAGAACAGCCTGTACTTTGCCATTCTATACCTGGAGCTGAATGAACTGTGCCATTGCTCCCTCTGTTGAACTCAATAGCGATAACAGCTTTCCAGTAACACCAGTAGCAGAACTGGCTACCAGCTGAGAGACGCAGTAACCAAGACACTGCATCAGCAGAGAAGGAGGGGCACTCTATTACAAAAGGCTCATGCTGCTATTGCTAACAGCGCACTGAAGAACAGCCTGTACTTTGCCATTCTGTACCTGGAGCTGAGTGAATTGTGCCATTTCTCCCTCTGTTGAACTCAATACTGGTAACAGCTTTCAGTAACATCAGCAGCAGAACTGGCCTCCAAGTGAGAGAGGCAGTAACCAGGACACTGCATCAGCAGAGACGAAGGGGCAGTCTGTTACAAAAGGTTTGTGCCGCTATTGCACAAGCACGATAGCATGATAGCATGAACGTGAGTGGCATGAGCACCACTTGGTATAAAAAAAATTTGGCTACAGAATTTTGTTTTATTAGGGTAATTTAAGTTTAAAACTGAGGGCTATAATGCAGATCAACTAAAACATGTTCTGTAAGAACTGAAAGTATATCAAGTGAGTTTCTACATTTTAAAATATTGCTTTACCAAGTTGTAAAATGCTGAAATGTTTGATGCAGTGTGTATTGTTCGGTCTGATAGTGTATTAATCATTGCAAATTGATAGTTTATCTTACAAGGTTGCCTCGTCTCCTGAAAAGCTGCAGTGTAAAGTTACTGTGTGGTTGTCAACAATTCCCTCTGATCCTGAAATTGCATATAGAGTAAGAAGAAATGGTTTTATGAAAAACTGGAATCTGTTTGATCATGGTAACTATTTTTCTTCTAAAGTCAGAGGTTTGAATTTAACACACCATAGTCCAGCAGATTCAACTGCATAGTACTTTACTCTGTTGCTAGCAGGTGACATTGAAATTAATCCAGGTCCCCATATATTAAAGAAACCAGACCTAAAAATAGTATTAGACAATGCTAGAAGCATTGTAAATAAATTACATGAATTTAGGATATGAGTACAACAACTGGAGCGAGATATAATTGGCGTGACAGAATGTTGGCTAACCCAAAGAGTGCAGCACAATGGGATTGGAATCAATGGTTATGCACTCTTTAGACAAGACAGAGGAAAATGGGGTGGTGGCATTCTTTTATATGCTAAAAATAAAATTGGACCATAGGACTCTGTATTTTAAGGAATTCTGGAGGGAATCAAATGTCTTTGTGTTTCACCAAATCAATCAAAACTCCTTATTGATGTAGTTTACTCACCTCCTAATGTACATGCAGATAATTTTGAAATGTTGGCAGCAAAGTTAGCTCTCTTGGTGGAGGGAAAAATATTATCTTAATTGGTAATTTTAATGCCACCTGGAGTAAGCCCAGGGGTATGAAACTGGAGAAATGTTTTGAAATTTTAAATGTTAGGCAGGTAGTGAATCAAGTTATAAGGAAAAGTGGGATAAATAGCCAGGGTAGCATCCTTGATCTGGTATACTTGTCAAAGGAACTTCACATCGAAAGGTGTCAAGTCCCGCCCCCTAATCTAGGTGATCATTATCCAGTATCGTGTACAATGATACAAAACCATATAATTTGGGAACAAGAGAAGATTATGATCAAGAGAGATCTTACAAATTATCACCCAGAACATTTTGACAAGGGTTTAGGCAATGAAAAATAGAAAAGGTTGAACCTTATTCCTGATATGAACTTGGGGATTGAAGAATTTACAAGGACCTTTCTGAGAGTCTGTAGCAGGCATGCATCCTTTAAAAAAATGAATTATGGAAAAAACATCTCCCTAGGGACAGGGTTTGGAAAAAAGCCCAAAAAACAAAAAATAGGGTTGACTGGGATGATTATAAAACAAAGCGAAACGAATGTCAACTACTAATTAAATGGGCAAGAAAAGATTCTATAACAATAAAATTGGAACAACGACAGACCCAAAGCAGTATTGGGATATAATAAAAGATTTGGGCAACCCACTAAGAATTAAACAGTCAATAAAAATGTTAAACAACAACGGTGAACCGTTAGATAAAAAAACAACAGCACAAGTATTGAACCATTATTTTATTACTTTACTCAATTTAAACATCCCAGTCAACACCCAAAAAGATTTCTATAAAACTGAGGATAATGTGGAATGTTTTGCTCAGTTCTATTTCAGAAAAATCACTACAAAGGAAATAAGGGGTGAAATTAAAAAAAAACTGAATACTAGGAAATCATGTGGCTTAGATAAAATTGAATCCAAATTTATCAAAGATGTGGCAGATTTATTGTCTTGTCTAAAGAGTGCATAATAAAAGATTTATTTAACCAAAGCTTATTGGAGAACACTTTCCCAGAAATCTGGAAGGTTGCAAAAATAGTACCAATTTTTAAGGGTGGAAATTTGAATGACCCATTTAATTATAGGCCAATTGCAGTCCTCCCCATCCTCTCTAAATTAATGGAGCGAATGGTGTATAATCAATTGTATGAATACCTGGAAAAGTATTCTAAACTCACAAAATTTCAACATGGATTTAGGACAGGCTATTTGACGTGCACTGTGCTCATGGACTTTGTTGACAAGGTGGCTATTGCCTTGGATAGAAGGGAGTCTGTGGGTGTGATGTTTGTCGACCTGTTCAAAGCCTTTGATTTAGTGGACCATCAATTGCTATGTGAGAGGATGGGGAGGACCAGGATCACACCTAGGACATTAAAATGGTTTGAGTCCTACCTGGGTGGACTAGACAGTCAACTATCTGATATAGATAAATTATCAAGAGGTGTGCCCCAGGGATCAATCCTGGGGCCACTTCTGTTCTTGATATATGTGAATGATTTCCTATTAGAAATAAACAACACGCACATACGATTATATGCAGATAATACTGTATTACTAGCATCAGCAAAAACTCACAAGAAAATGTTGGTTAAGCTACAAACCAATGTTGATATTCTTCAGGACTGGTTTCTAGTTTCCAAATTAGTATTAAGTGAAAAGAAAACTCAGGTTATACATTTTGGTAGGAAACAAAATAAGGTTAACAACAAAACAAAAACTGACAAGGGAATTTTTATGAGAGGTGGGAAACAGTTAACAACTATAAAACAATACAAATATTTGGGAGTAATAATAGACAGTTCTCTAACTTTCTCTGATCATACAGATAATATAACCAAGAAAGTTAATAACACAATTGGAGCATTACAGAGGTCCTTTCAAATGCTAAATATTCAGTTACAGAAAAAAATTGCTATGCAACTAATAATGCCTGTGCTGGAATACGGAAATTTAGTGTACAATTTTGCTGAACAATAACATCTGGATAAACTAATCAAAATATACAATCAACTGGCCAGGTTAATGCTGAAATATAATTTCACATCTCATCATTGTCTCATGTATAAAGAACTAAAATAGGATAGTTTAACAACCCAATATAAAAAAACAGTTTTCCACCTTTATCTTCAAGGTTAACAAGGGTTTGATAAAAGGAAACATGGGTATCAAATTTGGTTTTGAAACTAATAAATATGCACTAAGGGAGGTAAAACACAGAGGTTTAAACTTTCCAAAAATAAATTCCAGATATGGGAATATGACACTACAAGTTCAGGCTGCAAAAATATGGAAGGAGATCTCTCCTCAGGTAAGAAACCTTACAAAACTGTTGCTATTTAAATCTAGATTAGATGAATGTTACACTGTGGAATGTGCCTATTATTAGTATTCTCATAATAAGGGATGAAATGTCTGTTTCTTCTTTTATTTTAATGTGAATATATTGAGTACCATAAGTTATGTATAATGTCATTATATAAGATATTATTAATGAAATGTAATGCTGATATTACTGTAAGTATGGCTATGTTAAGAAGTTTCAGAATTTATGTATGATATTTGTTTATAATGTCTTTGTAACTTTAATGAAAGTGAAACAGGACTACGTTGAAAATAGTTTCTTGGACCTAAAGTAATATCCTGTCTAAAAATAAATATTTTTACTACTACTACTTTCAATTGAAAAATTTGTACACTTTGCTACCACCCTTTATTTTTTTTCTTTTCTTGCGTCCATTAATGATTGATGACAGTCTAATCCTGAACTTCTTCCTCCATTTCCACCAATCATCCTGCTTTCCCAGGTCCTATTCTTCCTCATTTTTCTGTAATGGTAATGGCTCTCACAATTCTGCCACTGCACCATACTCTGACTCAGGTCCAGTAACACTAACTACTGGGTATTTTTTTTGATATTTCTCAATACTACCATATTTAGTTGCTGGTGTTGATGGGACTGATGAAATTTCAGACAACAGATCTTGTCTCTGGCACCACCTTCTCAACTAAGAGACCAGCAAAATCAAGTACTGCAAGCATTTTAACAGCACCACCACCATCACACATTATAGATACACTATTACCTACTGCGGCCATACCTTATGTTTGTCCACATCAACCTGTGGTCACTACTGTTGCCTTCCCTGCCTTTCCTCCCTGTCAACCTTTTCCTTTCTCTCTATCACTTATTCTAATGTGGTAATATAGTATATAGAATTACTAGTGGCTGAAGCAATAATAAAAATACTGCAAATAGTTTAACAGTTATGATCAAGTAAAAAAATGTATATTTCAAAATGACAAGAAAGGGTTAAAATATTAAAAAAATGTCACCCATGAACTGCAGAATTTAACCAACAAATGGTAGAATTTCACTGTTTGTGGGTGAAATTCTGCTGTTTGCAGGCAACATTCCACAATTCCTGGTTAGGTGAATTTTAAGCTAATAGCAGAAATTCACAAATTTCTCCGTGGAGGAAAATTTGATGACTTTGCCTGAACTTCGCCAGCAAATTAAAACTTTGCAACATCTTTAGTCCAGCGCAGTTGCACCACACAGAAAGATACATGGAAAAAAATAACTGAACTGTAGGCAAAAATGTTCAAAATTAAGTCTGCAGACGTGGATCACCATGTAGAATATGTTTTTTAAAGAAGTTTGTTTTGTGCAATGAACAGCAGTACAAATCAAGTCAAAATTCAGCTCAAGCTGGCCCAGTGGCACTGAGGGTTGAGGCATTGGATGCCACACCTCATGCCATGCTGGGAACCTGGGTTTGGGAACAGACTCTGGCCATCAGGAGTTGGCAAGGGACTGAAAGGATTGAGCATCCAGAGGACTGCTCTCTTTTCCCAGGGGTGGGATCAAGGCCGCCATCATTCTTCAGTGCCCCCAATGAAGATCGGGGGCACTGCAAGGAGTGGTGCACTTAGGGGTCAAAGTGCGGCAGATGTTGGCATGCTGTGCCTCAGATGTCATTGCATGTCCGCACTTTGAAGGGGTGAAACAGGAGGAGAAAAAATGCAGCAACAACTGAGCAGCTTGATGGCTACACTTCCCAGCCCATTGGGGCCTGTTGTGGAATCGCACTGCAGACTTGGTTCCCGGCCTGGCACAGGAGAATAGGGGTCCCTCCATAGGCATGGCATCAGCATCAGCATCAGCACCAGCCAGTATGTGAGTGAGCCTGTGGGCTGATCTGGGGCGATGGCTGGATGATCGCAGGTCAGGCTGCAAGGAGTGTAAGGAAATACAATAAAAATCAGCTCAAAGTACAGTGCAGATCCTCTCTCCTGAACACACCTACTAAAACTGCACACAACACAACTCTTCTGGTCTGTTTTCTGCTGCAGTGTACCCTTGTGATCTGCAGGTCACCTGGTGCAGCAACAGCACTGAATGAATCAGTGATTTTGTGAAGTCCCAATGAACTTCTCTGTTGAAGATGCAAATTTGCAACTGCACAAAGTGAGCTTTACCTTGAAGTTTGACTTTACAAAGTGTGACTAACTTCCCAAAATTACTGGACTTCACAAAGTTATTGCAAATCGAAGTTTTTCAAAATTTGCACACCACTGCTGGAGATATATGTGTGCATAGAAAGAAGCCCCTTTCACAATACCTATGATGGGACAGGGCGCTTTTTTCAGTATTCATGTAAATTTTGATTGGGAATATGCAATAACCTCAACTATTTCAGTGGACAAAGTAATGCGGGCCAGTCTATGTTGTAAAAATCAATCAACAGGGTGGCTGTCTTTAGAGTCCTGTATGACCCAGACTAGATAAACCTAGGAAAGACTATGGTATGATGGAATTTGCATACACAGTAGGTCATACTGTACTCACTGAGTAAATCAGAGTGTGTGCCAGCTTTAATAATCCACTGGTGATAGAAGGATGGGAACTGATCAATCAGGAAATGGTTGGGAGAGGAGGGATTAAGCCAGGTAGGTAATGAAATGCCTTGAGAGAGGTGTTGAGTCTTAATTTGTTGTGAAAGGTTTTTGAAGTGATTGAAAACCAGTTTGTGAGAAGTCACATCATGCTGAGTGAGGAGTAGCAGCATGTTTCTGGAGCTCCTTTGAGACCCTGCTAATTCTTATTAAAAACCTTGTCTCCTGATCAGATTACCTGGTTATTTTTGACTTCTAATATTACTTTACTACTTATGGTGCTACTATGGATCCAAATGAGATGGAACATCAACAGGCTAAGGAATACATTCCAGATGAAAGCTCCTACGCTGAACTAGACCAGGTCCTAGTACTGGAACCATAGAGGTTTCGCAGAAGTGTTTCCCCTCCTTCTTTGGTTGCAGGAACTGCTACACCCATTACAAATGAGCAATTTTATGCTGAATTGTCCTCAATTAAAGAAGCATTCCTATCCTTAATAACAGATGCTAAGGACCTGAAATCTGAGGTAGAAGAGATGATACATAGAGTGTCTGACACAGAAGTGTGGATATATTATATTGAAGATAGGCAGAATAAAATTGAGCATGAGGTGGTCACCCTATGATGCAACTTGGCGAAACTGGAAGAGAAAGTGGATGAATTATAGGGGCGTAGGTGCCTACTTGAACTGCCTGAGGGTGAGAAGGGGCCAAATCCAATTAAATTCCTACCAAGGTTTTTCTGTAAGGTTGCGGGCTCCTCACCCAATGGGCTGACATATATAACTGAGAGGGAGCACTGATTATTGAGACTTAAGCCTGCCCCCAGAGAGCCCCCAAGACCACTTAGTTTTTAACTTCTAAACTACCTGGATCAGGACCACCTCCTGAAGTAGACTAGCAAACCTGATGTGCTGCAGTGGGAGGGAATGAAGCTGAGGTTGATCCAAGACTTAACTTTCAGGGTTTGGCAGGCTCATGCAGCATACCGCTCTATACAAACAAAGCTTTGGGTGGCTCACATATGCAATAGGATGCTCTGTCCTGCTCTACTGAATCCATAAGGAGCAAGGTACCCATTGATTTGAAACCACTTCACAAGCTGCAGTGAAACTTGCCAGGCTTCTTCTGGATCTGTATGGAAAGAAGGCTAAGGAATTTTACTTCAGCAGAAAATGCTGGTCCAATTTTGGAGGCAGCAGTTCCAGCTGAGTACTCGGTGTTACACCGTCCCAGGTTGGATCGTGGTGGGGATTGCGTTCTGTTTCAGGACTGAACTGGGCCTCACAAGTGTACCAGTTGAGGGAGCTGAGTCCTTTGAGTGTACTGTAGTGGCAGGTGTGGTTTGCAGAATTGTTCTCATCTATCATCTACCAGGTGATGAGAAGCGTTTTCTGCAGGAAGTAGCAGACTTCATCATCGACATGGTGTTTGAGTCACCCAGGCTTATGGTCCCGGGTGACTTTAATGCCTGGGTCGACGACAAACTATCGCAGTTTGGACAACACTTCCTCCAACTAATGACATCTTTGGGCCTTACACAAGTGGTTACTTCTGCCACTCATAAGAATGGTAACTCCTTGGACTTAGTTTTCCTTCTGGGGATTGAGGCCTTCGATGTGGGGGTGGAACCTGTCAGTTGGTCCAATCACTACACTGCCGGGTTCAATTTTTGCACCCCTCCTTGTAGGCCTACCCCTGTGGAGATGGCCAGGTACCGTTCTTTGCGAGATGTTAGCTCTACAAGCCTGATAGAGGTGCTTGACCTTTCGGACTTCTCTACAGTGAGCAATGATCATGATGTCCTGGTGCTGGCCTATAATAGGGCCATCTCCTTGGCTCTGTATCAAATTGCTCAGGTCCGCATTCGTCCTCTCTCCCTTCAACCTCTGTCCCCATGGTTTGATGGGACTTTGAGGGAGATGCGGTGACAAGGATGAAGATTAGAACGTTGTTGGCAGAGAACTGCCCTTGATGCCAACCATCTTAGACTGATGGAACATTACCAACTCTATCATTCTGCAATCTCTAGTAAGAAGGCAGAGTTCTTGTCCGGAGAGATTGCGGCTACTCAGAACAGACCAGCTCAGCTTTTTTGAACTGTCAACAGACTGTGTCACCCAGCATGTCTGCAGGTTCGGAAAGCTTTTTCACAAGTGGAGTGTGATGAGCTTGCTTGCTTCTTTGCGGGTATGGTAGCCAACATCAGGGCAGCACTCCAGCCTGCTCCCTCTATGGGAGAAGCTATAGATTGACATTTGGTCACAGCCTCTATTCTCTCCTGGAGTTCCTTTGACCGGCCTGAGTTCATTGATGTCATGAGGATTGTCCTGAGTATGTGCCCTGCACGCTGTAGTCTGGATCTGGGCCCCACTACCCTGATAAAGGGTTGTCATGACATCATTGGCCCAGTCCTAGCATGGATAGTCTGGTGCTCCTTGGATATGGGTGAGTTTTCCTAGCTCCCTGAAGGAGGCGGTGGTGACGCCCCTCCTGAAAAAAGCTTCCTTGGACCCCAATTGCCATGCCAACTACAGGCCGATCTCTAATCTTCCCTTTGTAGTGAAAATTATTGAGAAAGTAGTGGCTGCATAATTGAAAAACCATTTAACCATTTAACCATCCATGACATCTATGAACCACTCCAGTCTGGATTTCAAAAAGAGGCATAGTACCGAGACAGCGCTGGTTCGGGTGCTCAATGATCTCCTGATGGCTTGAGATCAGAAGAGCCATTCCATCTTGGTTCTTCTTGATCTCTCTTCAGCTTTTGACACTGTGGACCATGAGGTACTTCTCGAGCACCTGGAGTTCATCTGTGGCCTGTCAGGTACAGTCCTCAGTTGGTTTAGATCTTTTCTCACTGACAGAACTCAGAGAGTGGTGTCAGGGATACATTCATCCCATCCAGTCTGTTGTCATGTGGGGTTCCCCAGGGCTCGGTGTTGTCCCCCATGTTGTTCGCAGTGTATATGCTGCCCCACAGAGACATTGTAAGAAGGTATGGGCTGATGTTTCATTGCTATGCAGATGATACCCAGCTCTACCTATCTTTTGCACCTGACCAGGATAGAGCTCTCTCAGTCTTTAATAACTGCCTCACTGAAATCCAGTGCTGGGTGAATTCAAGCTGGCTGAAGCTGAATTCAGAGAAGACTGAGGTAATGGTTGTGGACCTTGGTCATAGGGTAGAGGGGACAGGGGCTGATTTACCCTCAGATTTATTTCTGGAGGGTGTCCAGATCCCTTCCTCTGAACAGGTGCAGAACTTGGGGGTGATTTATGACAATGAGCTGACACTGTGTTCGCAGGTGTTGGCAGTAGTCAGACTTTCCTTTTATCATCTTAGGAACATTGCCAAGATTAAGCACCTTGTTCCATCCTCCAATCTGCCTACGTTGATCCACGCTTCTGTGACCTCCCACCTTGATTATTGCAACTCCCTTTATCTAGGGCTTCCTGGGGTTGATATCCGCCACTTGCAGCTGGTGCAGAACGCTGCGGCCCGGTTATTGACGGGGACATCTCGTGCCTGTCTTATTTCACTGGTTCTGTGTGATCTGCACTGGCTGCCAATTCAGTGGCGGATCACCTTAAAAGTTGGTCTTTTGACTTACAAAGCCCTACACGGACAGGGCCCGGACTACTTGAAAGACCTTCTGGTTCCCTACTGCCCTAAGCGATCTCTCCGCTCAGTGGATGAGGGGTTGCTAGAGATTCTGAGGGTTTCTTTGAAATCTTCAGGCGCTCACGCTTTTATATATGCTGCCCCTACCCTCTGGAATTCTCTACCCCATCCGCTTTGTCAGTGTGCATCCGTGGAGGAATTTAAAAAGGCCTTCAAACCTATTTATGGTCTAAGATTTATTTTAATTAATTAATGTGATTTTATGAGCTCACATTATTGGTAGAGTGATGTTTTATTTGTTATCCTTGTATTTATTGTAAGTCACCGTGAATTTGTGAAAGGCGCGGTATAAATAAAGTTTTATTATTATTATTTTATTATTATTTAAATACAGTATATTATGAAGAATTTTTTGTATGAGTTATAGGCTTTCATTGACTGCTGCTGATGTTTCCTTTTTCTTCTATTCCAGAAGAAAAAGGACCTATCAGCAGCAGTCAATTAAAGCCTTTTCTTGACACCAGAATGTAGCCTGTCAAGTTTATTTACTGTTGGCATAAGATATCGTGTTATTGTCCAGTGACCTGGTTAATAATTGTTTAGGTGAAGCTCCAGTTGGTACCACTCTGCCTTGAGGAGTTCAGTACAGATGCTTTTTAAGTTTACCAATGTGGAGTCACCTATTTTGTTTCTGGTTAACCCCTTAGAATGTTGGACACTAATGATTGTTTACCATTAGGGAAATTTTATGATTCAGTAATAAAAGCTGTTAGTTTTTGATCTACTTCTTATTACTGTTGCGTATTATGGTAACTTGTAAAATGGTTATTATTTTAAGGGTTATATAGGATGTTGGAGCTCCCTCCAGTGGAGGAAGTGAATAACCACCTCTGTCTACTGCTCCCATGTTCTTTTACTGGACCACTTAACATTGAGATCTCAGCAGAGTATAGGAGTGTACTTTAGGTTGTTAAAAGTGGAGCTGGTGCCCATTTTATTTAACAAGGACAGTTGATATTGTGGCTTACTCTCCTTTTTATGTTGTCTTGCACACTCACAAGCAACATCTTGTGGTAGCAGCAGAAATGTAGAGGTGTGTCAGTGTTGGCGAATGCAGGGCACACTTTAGTAGGTGCATCCCTCATTCCCCAATTAGCCAGCATGCTAACACTGACACAAGAATTATGTAAAGTGACACCAACTTGAAAGAAATGTGCCACTGCAATCAGAGACAAGCTTGTCACGCAGCGGCACAGATGACATACCTCCTGTACATGCCTTTCCTAGTGAAACATTTCAATAAACATTGCAGCAGTCCCCAAAGAAAGCTGACATCAGGGGTACAATCCCCGTGTTGGCATGTCCACCACCCCCCACATTATGTGGCACACTGTGAGCCCACCCCAGTGTGACCAACATCACGCCCCCACCGAAAGTCATGGGGCACACTGGGAGCCCACCCCAGTATGCCCAACATTTGTTTTATTTCATCTGAAAAGAAAGAAAATGGTCTTGTGAGGTCCATTTTATTTTGGACCTGAAAAAAGGAAGCGGTCCCTCTTCACCTTTACTCCCACCAAACTACCCACCTTCTACTTTCCTCCCCCACCCCTCACCACATGCACCCACCTCCTGAGGTCCGGTGCTGTGATCTTCGGTAGAGCAGAAACACGTCTGGACTCTTCAAAGCTGAACTGTAAAATGAAAAAATGCTGGTAAGCTGTGTAATGGCATAAATGGGAGGGGGTTCAACTTAAGTGGATATTTCAGTAATTTTTTTTAATTTTGGCTCTAAATTTTCGACATGGGTTTCTTGGGACCCCACCTCATGAACACATGCATTGTCATCTCGTTATTTGTTCCTGAAAGGTCATTTCACAGTCACTGCACGGAATCACCTTTTGGGACTGATTAATGAAATTACAGTGTCACTGTTTATGAGGCAGGGTCCCAAAAAGCCTATGTTGCAAATTTGGTGAAAAAATCCCAAACAATTACTGTGTTACGAGCATGCATTGTACAGTTTCCATGCATGCTCATAACTTTGACAATTTTTTATATTTTCAATCCAGATTTTCGAACATTGCCATTTCTTCACACCTCCTTATGAACAGTACAGCTATCATTTTTCACATCCTGCCCAAAATGTGTTTTCACACTTGTGGCAAACAATGGCACTTCGCTGTGGGAAATCAACATTAGGGACACATTAACAAAATCACAGTGACACTGTTCATTAGTTGAGGTCTCAAAATGCCTATGTTGAAAATTTGGTTAAAACAATCCCCCAAATAACTGCTTTATGGGTGTGCATTGCACAGTTTCTACGCATGCTCGTGACTTCATCAATTTTTCATAATTTCACTCCAGATTTTCAACATTGCCATTTTGTTACACCTCCTTGTGAACAGTAAAGCTGTAATTTTTCACATCCTGCTCAAAATGTGTTTTCACTCCTGAGACTCCAAATGGTACAGTCGCTGTGCAAAATCACCTTTCGTCTAACAAACTGACAGTGCCACTGTTCATGAGGTGGGGTCACAAAAAGCCCATGTTGAAAATTTGGAGTGCAAATACCAACAAATTCCTGGGACATTAGGGTTTCCACCCTGCAGAGACTGACAGGCATCAGGGTTGTGACTTGGGATTGTCAGCTCTAATGCTCAAGCCATTCCACCCCCACCCTGCAGCCAGTGACAGGCATCAAGGTGAGCCTTGGACTCTTCAGACCCAAAGTTCACCCCATTCTCCTATACTGCACCCATCTCAGTGTATTTCCTTATGTAATGGGGTGAGCGTAAGGCCCGAAGACCCCAAGGCACAACGCGACACTTGTTAGTGTCTGCAGGGTAGGGTGAGATGAAATGGCATGAGCGTTATGGCCGTTGACCCAAAGGAACACCCCAATGTCTATCAGTCTCTGCAGGGCGGGGGTGGTGTTGGCATCAAGTTCAATACTGCACTGCCATTCCTATTATGCATCTTTCTAACTCCTGCACTGCCAATACCAATGCCAGCAAGACAACATTCAGCATTAACAAATGCTTGTTTCTTTTCCTTACCAGTGCACTCAGGTATAAGGTGATGCATTTCAGACAATACAAGGACAGAAGATCTGTTCCTACGTCCCTTTTTCAGTTTCTATTTAGCTTTTTTTGCTAATGAGGTGGGATGTTTTGTTTGTTTTTCTCTTTGTTGGTTTCTTTTTTTTCCTAGTGCTGTAGGGAGCTCTATGTATTGCAGTTGGTTTAAGGGAGATCCTGTTTTGGTTTTGTTACACTGGCCTGGTTATAGCAATGTTGTGATAATATTAACAGCTTACTTATATGGCTATTTGCCTGTTCTTTTGTATGTAGGTTTAACATGTTTATGTAAAATATAACATTGGGGAAATAAGGTACTTTAGATAAGATTATGGGATGGGCCCAGTCGAGGGCTGCCTCTCATCCAGTTTTTCACAGACCATACACAAAGTAGTGGGCGTTTGGCCCGGGTAATAGTGTTGTCTTTGTATAGTTGGTGTGTATTGTTATTAGTTGGGTAGTGTTAGGTTTGATTATGTTATTTATGAGATGTTCTAGGTTAAGAGGGTACCCGTGCATGTTATACTCATTTGGGGGAAAGTTAGTTGGTCTTACAATTTCATACTATATTCAATATGTCTCATTTATTGAGTTTCATTACTTGGAATACTAAGGGGGGGTCAATGCTAAAAAGTATAGCATTCTGCATCATTTAAAGGGTTTATACCCACAAGTAGTATTGCTGCAAGAGACTCACCTCCAGGTAGATTAGGTGAAGAATTTGCAAAAGACATGGGTATGGCAGGTGTATTGGATTGGTATTAGTTCTCGACGGGGGGGTATCCGTAATACTTGCTAAATCGATACCCTTTACTCTGCTTCATGAACTGCAAGATCTGGAAGAGAGGTAAGTATTCATTCATGGGACATTAGGTGGTACAGAGCTAGTAGTCAGCTCTATATATGGACCCAATCAAGATACTCCCTCTTTTTTTCCAAAACTGTCCTCTGTTTTGTCCCCATACTGTACAACCACCTGCCATTGGTCCTGGGGAGGATTGTAATCTGGTTTGTGCTAATGATTTAGGTAGCACTTATAGGAGGACAGCCAGATTATCCCCTGCCCAACGAGCCCTGCAGGAATTTGTAGAGCATCTAGGTCTGGTAAATCCTTGTAGGCTCCTTCACCCAGAAGAGTCAGGCTTTACCTTTCACTCAGCCCCACACTGAGTACATTCCCACTTAGACTATTTTGTGGTTAGTTGTCAGATGCCACAGTTTATGCAAGATACTTGTATAGAGGCTAGAGTGATCTCTGATCACTCTGCCATCTTGTTAACTTTGTCAGCTCCTCATTTACAATTTTGAATCCATACCTGGTCTCTCAATGTCTAGTTACTGGAGGACCATGCATTGATTGAGCATCTAAAATCTTATATTGCTCAGTCTATTCAAGAAAAATTAGATTATATCCCTGCACTGGATGTTTTATGAGGGGCCCTTAAGGCACAGTGAAGGGGGAGCTAATATGTTTGGTAGTCCTTAGGAAAAAGAAAGTAGCTGTGCAAGTTACTGAATGGCTTCAAAGCATAAAGGAGTTGGAAAAAGCACTTTCCTCTAATTCAACTCAGGAGGTAAGGTGGGAGCTGAGCCATCTGTGAGGTCTACGCTCTGCTCATCTCCCAGACAAAGGATTGACTAAAGGTATAGGCTAGGCTCCACTAACCTAAAAGTCGCTTATATTGGAGAGGGTGAAAAGGCAGGCAAATTGTTGGCCCTGCATGCTAAGCAGAAGAGCCCATCATGGTGGATTACTGCATTAGTCGATCCTACAACCCAAATGACCACGACTGAAACCAAACAGATGACTGCCATATTTAGGAAGTATTATCAATCCCTGTATTCTGCCCCTGATTCATTCCCAATGCTTCAGGCTAACTTGGAGAATTTCTTAACTTACTACACTTTCAGAGTCCCAAAAGGCTCAATATGTCGGTCCCATTACGAGTTTCAAGTTGGATATAGCAATTGGGTCTCTTTCACTGGATGGCTTTTTGTCACTGTTCTACAAAATGATTAAGGATGAGTTGGTCCCGATGCTTACCAAAGTTTATAACTATTGATATGATTCAGAAATCGGAGAAACCCCACTTTTTAAGGTTAGGATAGTTTTGCTTCCCAAGCCGGGAAATAATCCTTTATTCCAGGAAAACTAACTTCCTATTTCATTATTAAATGTGGATGTCAAACTTTTTGCTAAAGTTTTAGCATCCTGCTTAAAGGCTGTGTAGGTGGATTTAATAGGCCCTGGACAAACTTGATTTGTGTCCAGTAAGCACTCCAGCGAGCATTTCAGAAAACTTTTTCATCTCTACTCAGCATCCAGAGAGAGACACTAATGCTGTGCAGGTGTCTCTGGAGGCTGAAAAAGCATTTGATTGTGTTGTGTGGCTGTATTTATTCCTGATTCTGCTGAAGTATGGTATACCTTCTGAATCTGTGCAGTGGATTTATATCCTGTACTCTAATCCATCAGCCAGAGTCTTGTGTAACAACAAGCTCTCTGAGCTTTTTCCACTTGCTTGAGGAACTTGACAGATTTAACACGTCACCTATGCTTTTTAATTTATATATAGAGCCACTCACCTAGAAAATAATTTCTTCCCCATTGATTAAACGTATAGGCAAGGCAAGGCAAATTTTATTTTTCTGGCTCCCAGTCCCAGAGGCACTGGTCCATACAAAAACACAAAAACTTAATTTAAAAATACATATATACAAATAATTCACCATTACAAAACAACCTAGTCACTATATATAAATAATCTCCTCTTTAGTTAAAAAGGACTGATGACCATGTAATCATACAGTATCTGAGAAGGCCTGTCTAAACAGATAAGACTTTAAGAGGGCCATAATGCCTCCACAGACGGGGCCTCCCTCATCAATGGCGGGAGCGAATTCCACATTACAGGGATGGTGATACTAAAAACTCGATCACCGGCTGTTCTCAGTCTTGTCCTGGAAATCACCAGGAGGCCACTCGAGGAGGACTGGAGGGGACAAACTGAGGCAGCGGGTGTAAGAAGGTCAGGCAGGTAGCAAGGGCCCAGTCCTTGTAGGGCCTTATAGGTGAGCAAGCTCAACTTAAAAAGCACCCTCCATCAAACTGGCAGCCAGTGCAATAGCCACAGCACTAGGGTGACATGACGGTATTTCAACTAACCAGTCAACAACCTGGCAGCTGCATTCTACACTAGCTATAGTTGACAGAGGATGCTTCTAGAGACCCCAAGGTAGAGAGCATTACAGTAGTCAAGCCTAGATGTTACAAATGCATGTACCAAAGTGGGGAGGTCCAGGGGCAAAATCAGGTGCTTAATCCTGGCAATGTTTCTCAGATGGAAAAAACTCACCTTGACAATGGCAGACACCTGGTATTCCATCGTCAAACCACTGTTAAGCATTATGCCAAGATTACACACCTTAAAGGAGGCCATCAATGGGACAGACCCTTGGACTAGTCCAGTATCTGCCCCAGAGGCCAACTCCTCACGCCTCCTGTTCGACTTCACCACCAGTACCTCTGTCTTATCAGGGTTCAGTCACAACCAGCAAGAGGCCATCCAGTCATTGATCTCTGCCAGACAGTTGTTTAATATTTCCACCGCATTAGATGTTTCAGGGGCAAAGGATAAGTACAGCTGGCTATCATCGGCATAACAATGAAACCCCAGACTGTACTTCCTAATGATCTCTCCCAGGGGCAGCATATACATGGCGAACAACATCGGTGACAACACTGAACCCTGAGGTACCCCACAAGACAGAAGGCTCGAAGATGAGGAAAAATTCACCATCACCACCCTCTATCTTCTGTTTGTCAAAAAGGACTCAAGCCAGCGGATGACAGTCCCGGTGAGTCCACAGAAGTCCCTCAGGCGGTCAAGTAACACCCTATGGTCCACCATGTCAAAAGCTGAAAAGAGATCGAGTAGAATGAGAATTGTCCCCTCACCTCGATCCCTCACCCTAAAGAGATCATTATGCACCCGAACTAATGTGGTTTCTGTTGAATGTCCTGCATGAAAACCCGACTGGAGTTGTTCATAAATATCAAAAGCCATGAGGTGATCTCCCAACTGTCATGCCACAATCTTCTCTACAACCTTTCCTAAAAATGGAAGGTTGGAGACCGGCCAATAATTCACCTTGATGTCAGGGTCCAGTGATGACTTCTTCAGAAGGGGTCTCACCAGCACCTCCTTCAAGGCATCTGGGATGATCCCCTCTGACAAGGAACACCGGACAATCAAGGCGAACACCGGACCAACAGTGTCAACACATCCCACTAAGAAATGTGTCAGCACCGGATCCAGCTCACAGTATGTGTGCTTCAGTTTTGAGATCACCTCAATAACTTCAGCCACCTCCTCTGGTTTAAACTCCCCCCAACTGGGCGGATTGCTTGGTCAACAATCCAGGTGACCACTGTTGGCCATAACACGGCTCACTGGCGGAACTCCCTGCCTGATGGCGGACACCCTGTCTGAGAAAAAATGAGCAAACTCATTGCACAAGGCTTTGGAAACTGCTGTTTTTGGCTGTAGACAGGATGCATGTAATAGCCTGTTCATAGTCCAAAAAAGCATCACTGGTCGTTTTCTCCCAGCAGCAATCTCCCAGGACAGGAGCACTGCCTTCTTATGGTTGATTGTCCCCTGGTACATGTTATATTGTGCATGCATGGCCAGTTTGTCTACCTCCAACCTGGACCTCCGTCAGCAGTGCTCCAACCTCTAACCCTTGATCTTCAAGGCCTTGAGCTCCCCATCAAACCAAGGGGACCTCAAGTGAGAAGATCTGGGTTGTACATGGACCGGTGTAAGGGAGTCGAGTGCCTCAGTCATTGCCATATTATAGGCAGCAACTGCCTCACCCACACCTCCCCTGCATGCACTGTCCACACTAGATAGGTTTGTATAATAGCGGGGGAGGGTAGCGAGAATTTAAAATTTCCACTTTTGTGGGTGACAATTTATTGCACATGTCCGACTGGCACTAGATCTTTTAAATAAGTTTTGTCACCTGTCCAGTTACAAGTTAAACCTTCACAAAATGGTTGTTTTTCCATTGTCCCCAGCTGTACTAAAAGCGACATTCAAGAGATAGGCATCAAATGAGAGTTAAAAGCATTGCTTTGTCTAGGGATAAAAATTACCTGTGACACTCATCAGTTAAAATCCCTGTTAATTAAACAAATGGAGCTAGACATACAAAGATGGTGGCACCTACCTTTATTACTTTGGGTGCGGGTAAATATTCTAAAGATGAAAGTTTTACCAAGACTTTTATACCCCTTGAGTATGTTAAATTTGGTGCTTCCTAAAAGTTGGTTTATCAAAATACAATCAATGTGGTCAAACTTTCTTTGGCTAGGGAAATCTTCATGCAGGGCTTTTATTAAACTTTGTAGGCCACTTGACTTAGGAGGGCTACAACTCCCTCACTAGCTGGGCTACTATTTTTCAATGCATGGGACAAAATATTTTCAGTGGTCCTATGTCCCTAGTTGGTTATTAATTGAGAAGGTCTTGGTTGAAAGACTTCATCTTTCTTTATCTTCTCTATTGTAGACTCCTTTGTCTGGCTTGCCAGCATCTTTATGGTCTACGCCTATAGGCTGGTCTGTAAGGGTGCAAGCACAGTTATACCACTACTTAAAACTCCCTAATTTTAAGGACATTCATTAGTCAACCCCTTTTTCATGAGCAAAATCTATTATCGGGTAATAAACCATTTAAGTTATTGGCATGACATGGTCATAATTTAGACTCTGTTAGTGCTATGCTAAAGGATAATGCCATTAATGAGAAATTTAACAAGATTATCTACTTTTAAATCCAAACTGGAAAACAGTTTTCTCCAGGAATGCACATGTTTATAAATATGAAGAAATGTACATTTACAGTATATAGCTTGGTGTCTGTATCTTATGATTGAATTAGGTGTAGTGTTATTTATATTAGAAACACTTGTTATAATAGTTTGGTAAGGTTCGATGATAGTTGTACTTTGTGCTTATGTTATATGTATGAAATGTGAATTGTCATTGTGCTAATGTTATATGTATGAAATGTGAATTGTTATTGTAACATGTAAGTATTTATGTACAGGACAACTTTGAAAATAGGTCTCCAGATCTAAAGTTATATCCTGTCTAAAAATAAAATTTTAACAAACAAACAAACAGCCGGACAGGCGGTGCTGAGGGTTGAGGCACTGGATGCCACACCTCGCACCATGCTGGCTACACAAGTTCGGAAATGAGCTTGGGCACCGGGGGTCAGCAGAGGAGGGAGAGGATGGAGCATCTGGAGGACAGCTCTCCTCTCCTGAGGAGGGATCCAGGGGCAGCTCAGTGTCCTAGTGACCCCTGATGGAGATCGGGGGTACTGTAGGTGCACCAGCTAAGAGCAAGGGGCAGAGTGCAGCAGACGCCAGCAGGGCAGTTGAGCACAGGCGTCATTGCACACTGCACTCTGAAGGAGGAAAACACAAGATAATACCCCCACTTCCAGATAGGCGACATCAGCTTCCAGGTCCCCCACCATCACACGCCCAACGTCGGGCTCGATCCTCTGACTCTCATGATCCCTCCTGTCAGGCCTGGTCCGACGATGGTAGTGCTTCTGGGTCACCAGATCAGGTAGGGCAGGGGTAGTGTCTGTCCCTGATTTCCAGTAGGGGAGAGCTTCAGGGAGAGTGGTAGAGGGTGGACGGAGGCAGTAGGTTGCCTGAGAGAGTCCCCGGTATGTGGGAGAAGAAAGAGAGTTATATATATAAAAAACAAAACAAAAAAATTATTTTCTTTCATGATTTCAGAAATAAGTTTAACCTATCGCCCCTTTTGTTCCTACAATATGCTCATTTCAAAAATTCCCTTTTGAAATTTGTGGGCAATCCCCACCTAGCAAAGTTCCATGGGATCTGTATTTGCCACTCTGTCCTCCCTCTCAGTACAGTGGAGACCAGTTGCCCACATCTGCCAGGAACTTTCTAAGCAAGATTGGAATAATATAGCCCCTACTGCTTATTATTGGGAACATGCCTTGCAGTTAAACTACCATGTTACTGTATGGTCTCGGATTTGGAAGAACCTTTATAAATCTATTAAACAGGATTGACTATGTTTGGCACAGTTTAACATACTACACAACTTGTATTATACTCCGAACAAATTATATAGACTCCATAGATTACCTGACCCCAAGTGTAAACAATGTTCCCAAGAGGATGGCACCTTGCTACAAGCCCTTTGGACATGTCCTCAAATTGCTTCTTTTTGGAAACTTATTCAACAAGTAGTCACTCCCTTTTTTGATCATGCATGGTATTTTACAATAGAGATTTGTATTTTGGGGGATTATGATACTATAATATCCAAGAATGAAAAAAAAAACAAATATGGCATTGATTTCAGGAACATTGAAGTTACTATTATTATGCCATTGAAAGGGCAGTCCGGTGCCTTTATGAGTGGAATGGATTCAGGAGTTTTTTACAGCTGTAAAACAGAGAAAGGGCTATCACCTCAGCTAATCATATCCTACCCAAATTCCATGCTTGCTGGTTTCCTTTTACTCAGTTCCTTACTGGGAGAATATGAGGAATTGATGGTCCTTTTATTCACCAGTTTGTGCTGTGTGGTTTATGATAAGTGATGAGGGAATGTGTTGTGCCCCATACCTTGTTGGCTTTCTGGTTAATTTCTGAGTATTCTCCTTTATAACATGCATGGGTAGGAGGGTGAGGGGTGTTGGGGGTGTGCAGGGGAGTAGAGTTAGTTTTTTATTTTTGGCATCTTTGTTCTCTTTTATTTTCTGTGTTACTGTAATTATGGTGGGATTTTATTATTGTTCTTCTTAGGTTTGTGTATTGCTTGATGTTGATTTTTGTTGTTGTATGATTTATTATTATATCTAACCCCAATAAAATTTATTAAATTGCAAAACAAATAAAAAAGGAAACCAGTTTGTATTAAAGTCACACAAGACTAGGAGCTTAGCAGAATGGGCAGGAGAGGATTTCTCAGATAAGAGGTAAAAGAAAGTCAAGTTTTGTATCCAGACAACAGTAGATACCATCAGCAAAGACCAAGTGTGTGTGTGTTTCGGGAGGGGGGGACCTTGCTTAGGATTACTAAAGCTCTTCAGAGGATGAGACAGATGGCAAAATTTTCTAAAGCATTGTAAATGCCACAAACCCCTGTTGCACCGATTATACAGCGTTGGAGCTTACAGTATTCTCTTGGCACCGATTGGGATTTTCTTCCCTGTGCACTAAATGATGCATGTTCGACTAGCTCCCCCCAGTCTAAGCTGCACTGTATGGGGACCCTTTTTATGGGACTTTCACCAAATCTTTGGTGCAAGCTGCCGAAAATTGGGAAAATGATCACAACTGCACCCAATGTACTAAAATTGGGCATAGTTGCATCAAAGGAGTTTGGTGCATCTACGCCAAACAACAGGGTAGATGCAGGGCTTGATGCTAGTCCTGTATCAACCTTTGAAAATCAGTCCCAGATGATGTAAGCACAATATGGTTACATAGACTGAGACTAACATACATAGGTTCACCATCCCTACTATTTCTACAACCCTGCCTATGCATTGCATAGCCAAATATTGTAATGTCAGCACCACAGATTCTGGAGGAGAGTCAGGACTTTGTAGAATAGTAGGATATTAGGCTAGAATAGCAGAGTGAACATAGTCAAGGGTGTTCATTCCTAGAGGAAAGGCTCAAATTGTTCAGATGGAGAAGGCATAGTGCTTTAGTGAATGATAGTAAAATAAGAGGAGAGAGGGCCAGAGTTAAACTACTGAATTATGAAAATGTTATGTCAGTTGATGTAATATACTGTGATGGCTCAATAAAACACAAATTCCATTAGAATAGCTAACTGTTTTAACAATTATTTTGTACATTATATATTCCATCCAAAATGCCTCTTGCACTGACTCTAGATTAGCATCATGCCAGTAACATCAGCATGATGCACAGTGACCTTCAAAACAATTTCAAGGTTAAAGAAGTAATTGTGCTTGATGTTTGTGTGTAATTACACGTTTTAAATGAATAAGGGAACTGGTCTTTGATATATTGAAGCAGATGTATTATTTATTTCTGCACCATTTATTTCAGAGCCTTTGACATAGGTTTCCCCCTGCTACACCGATGAACCCCCTTTGGCCCTCAGGGTTCCCCCAACCCCATCATCTGCCATCTCTGGGACTCATCTGGGATACCATTGATTCCTCCACAGATTTCCCCCTGTGGGAGGCTGCTGAGCGGATAACCAAACCCGTTGCTGGTGCCACATTTAGTATGGTGGTCCCTTGCCCAGTAGGCAGTGTGAGGTCTGCAGGATTCCATGGGGTGGCATTCTGCCACCAGTGGGGATTTTTCATTTAGTCACCCAACCCACGAATGCTCCAATGAGGCAATGGCCTGACCAACACATGTTGTAGAATGTGCTGACATCTATCAACAGGGAGCGTCCTCCACCCGATACTGCTGCTCCAACTTACACCGCCACCTATGGTCACCTAGGTGGCAGTAGGGAAAAGGAGCTGTCTGCCTTCCCTCCCTGGAGGAGGAGAGCATCCACTGGGATGCTGAATCCTCCTCCTCTGGGTGACCTTCAAGTGACCCAAATCCATCAACAAACCCAGGTTGCTGGCAAGGCAGCAGGTGAGATATGGATGCCCCTGCCCTCCGCACACCAGGCTGGCCAGAGCCTTTGACATACTTAATAAATGTGGCATTAATTTCAGGCACAAATCCTTTTTTTGGAAGCAACCTACATATTGAACTTAATAAATGCATATGTAGCAGTGCTACATTTTTCTAAGTAACTTGTCCATAATAGCTACTGTTTGCTGCTGCAATGTCCATGGGACCCTCTTGAAACTGATGTTGCATTTAAATGAGGCTATACTGATGTGTGCATATCTAAATACTACATAAATAAATAACCAAACAAATAAACAAACCTGGAGATTCTACATCATTTAACAACTACAGGCCTATTTTCATATTTCCTTTAATTTCTGTAATGTTGAAAAGGACTAATCATGTTAGATATGTTATCAGTAACAATATTTTATTAGACTACCCATTAGGATTTCATCTCAGTAATTCAACATAGACTGCACTAACAAAAACTGGAAGCAGTATTTCCTTGGATAGTGATGAAAGATAATCTATATAGTCAGAATGTAGATAGGCAGTATATATTTATTTTTCAAAAGCTTTTAATTCAGTAAATCATAACAATTGTTCCAAAAAAATGAGAACTTTCAGATTACCTTTGTTTGCTGTGAAATGAATTATGACTAAGTATCTAGCCAGACTTAAATGATCACTCTTTCCTCAATTAAATCTGAACTACAGGCTGTTAAAACTAGGGCACCCAAGAGCCTGTCCTGGGTCCCCTACGCTATTAATTATACAAAATGTAACTGCCACTATTATGGGCAGAATATTGTCTGGTAGCCCTCAATGCCCCCCTTTCCCCAAATCAAAGACACACACAAAGATCTTGGAGGAAATGGCTGGAGCCATGTGTTTATTATTATATCGCATAACAATAAATTGAGCAGCTTGCACTGCCGAGAGGATGCGCAGTACTTCTGGCAAGTAACTGATCTCCAAAAAGGACCACCTCACGTGCATGCTGAAGTACCTCCAGTGGCTTCTGGGTAGGTCATATAGCCATGGCCCCTGTGGCCACACCCACATCTGGCACCTCTGTCCTTGCAGGATGCACTTATGAGATTAGACCATGATCCCCCATGGGTCTGAGTCTTGTGGTCTCCTGTCCCCATGTTGATCAGAGGTGATGAGTTCTTCGGGAGAATTGGCCTCATCCCCCCTTCTTTCCCCACTATCTTCTGCCTGTGCTCTTCCCAAGCTGCCTCACATATCTGTGACAGAAGAGGTATACTCACTGCTGATGAACACCAATACACTTTACTGACTTGAATTTGTTGACCTATTTTTTTTTTCTTCCTCAGTTTACTTATCTTTTGAGGAGGTGAAAATCCCAGAAAACCCCTCTTTTATGGGGAAAACTGGGAAATGTCACTACCCAAATCCTACTGTAGTGACCCATACTGGATCAAAGGGGGTCCTATCTATCCTGGTCCCCTTTCCCTGCTTTTACGAGGGTGGGCAGGTGGGAATCTAACAGAAGGAAGAGAAAGGAGGAGAATCACTGGTAAACTGAACAATTAACCCTTCTGTCTTCTCCCGCCAGATGGATGCCACCTCCCTGTGAGAAGCCAGGTGATACCTCCTCCTGGGGCATTCCCAGGCCTACTGATCACTCCAGGAGGAGGTATCCTATTCCTTAACCAGGTCCGGGGGGGGGGCAAACAAATGGCCAGCTGCTACAATTCTTGGGCAGCCTCTCTATTGTCTGGTAGCCCCCAATTCCCCCCTTTTCCCAAATCAAGACACATACACAGATGTTGGAGGAACTGGCCACAGCCATTAGTTTATTAATATATTGCATTACAATAAATTGAGCAATGAGCACTGCTGGGAGGATGCACAGTACTTTCAGCACCCAACACCTGCCCTCCAATCAGGGCCACCTCTGGTGATTGCCGAAGTACCCCCAGTGGCATCTGGGTAGGTATATGGCCAAGACTCCTGCTACCACCCACATCTGGCACTGCTGTCCTTGCAGTATGCACTGTTGAGATTAAACCATGACCCTTCCCTTGGGTCAGAGTCTTGCAGTCTTCTGTCCTCATGCTGACCAGGGGCAATGACTCCTTCAGGAGAATTGGCCTCATCCCCCCTTCTTTCTTCATTACCTTCAGTCTACATTCCTCCTGAGTCACCACAGGCTGGATTCAGTCTGACCCCCCGAGCCACTCATGCAATTTGTTCCTCTAAGACCTGTCTAAAAGTCTGCAGCATGCTATCCAAACCTTTAGCCTGAACTTGCACTTCCTCCCCTACTATCAGGCCCTAGCAGGAGGCACATAATTTCTCATGTCTCACTACTGCACCCCCCTCCCACAGACTTCATAAAGGTTTTCATCTCCCAAATAACTCTCATCAAGCTCCATTCAACACTGCCCCATCCCTTGCATGTGTTCAGTACTCACTCATCAACTAATGTGACCAGATGAGAACTGTACGGGGCCACCAGACTCTAATGGAACATAAATCTCCCTTCATGGCCAGCAGCAGGTTCACTGTCTTCCTGTATCTCAGGTCTTTCCTCCTAGGTGTATCAGTAAGATGTCTGGGCTCTTCCACCGGCCAGCCTCCTCCCACAGGAATGGGAGCAACCTTCCCCAGCGCATGCCCTTCTTGCCAAGTCAGAAAAGTTGCACTGCATGCTGTGACATTGATAAATTGCTCCCCCCTGGCTGGCTGGACACTCTCCTTACTGACCAGTAGATGAAGGAATGTCCACAGATCCATATGTTCCTAGGACTGTTCAGGGGACCTGCAACAGACAAACATAACATTACTGCAAGTGAGCTCATACATATTGCAGGAATGCCTGGGACTTACAATGCCCCAAGGCCTGGATCTCTTTATCCAATAAACCCAGGCTCCTGGCATTCATTGCTGCCCCTATGCAAAAGGAATGTGTGCCAAACTCTTGCCTGTCCAGTCCCACCTGCTGGAGGGTCCTTATCAGAATATACTGAAACTGATACACCGTCACTGGTCTGCGATGTGCATAACGGAAAAAAGCCTCCCCTTTTTATGACAGGATACTATGTATGCCTTGATCTTGTCTGTCACATGGAGGAGGACCTGGTTGGAGCCTTCAACAAGTACCAGTGTCCCGCCCTCTTCTGCTCCATCTTGGTTTTCCTCAGTCTGACAAGGACACCGCATCTCCCGATAGCAGGCCAGGTGTGTCCTATTTTGCTGTCAGCTGGGTCAATTTGGAAACCCAGGATGCCCCACAAAAGGCCATCAAGAACAACATCTCAAACAGCCATGCCTCATAACTACTGGAGCAAACCAAAGGCAATGCTGAGCAAATGTGGGTCAAAATCAGAGGGGTAATTGGGATGCCTCTCATCTAGGTGAATGTCAACTGACCGCCACCATCCTTCCAGCACTCTGCACTTTGAAGGCCCCAGTGTTATCAACGATTTCCATTACCTTGGCCAGCCATGACATAGAAACATAGAAGTCGACGGCAGAAGGAGGCCACTATGTCCATCTAGTCTGCCCATTTGTTTTAGACCTATTTTGACACTCTAGTTTCCTTTGTAGTCAGGGCTCCCTTGTGTCAATATCATGCATTATTGAATCACCCCACAGTGTTGACCCCCTCAACCTCTTGGGACAGGCTGTTTCAGACATCCAGCAGTCTTTATGTGAAGAAAAACTTCCTGGTGATGGTAGATAACCTCCCTCCTTGCAGCCTGTGGTCATGTCCTCTGGTCCTGGGGCCCTTCTTGAAGTGAAAAAGTTCCTGTGCCTGTATGTTGTTAATGCCTTTTATGTACTTAAATGTTTCAATCATGTCCCCTCTCTCTCTTCTCTGCTCCAGAGAGTACATATTCAGTTCCCTAAGTCTTTCCTTGTAGGACATGTATTGCATACCCTGAATCATTTTTGTCACCTGTCTCTGTAATGTTTCCACCCAGTTAATGTCTTTCCTGAGGTGAAGCATCCAGAATTGAACTCTGAATTCAATTGTATTCCAGGTGAGGCCTGACCAGCGATATATACAGTGGTAGTACCACCTCTCTCCTCTTGCTTGTGACTCCCCTCCCAATGCAGCCCAACATTCTGTTGGCCTTCAATGTTGCCTTCTCACACTGCTTACTAACCTTTAAATCGTCTGAGATTATAATTCGCAGATCTCATTTCTGGTTTGAGGCCATCAGTCTTTTGCCTTCTTGGTAATACTCCTTTCTTGGATTTTTCTTTCCTATGTGGATGACCTTGCACATTTTGGCATTAAATCTCAACTGCTACACTCCAGACCATTCTTCTAATTTCTTGAGGTCAGCTTCCATCTTGCTCACTCCTTTTGTGGTGACCACCCTGTTACATATCTTGGTGTCATCTGCGAACAGACACAACTTCCCTTCCAGTTCAGCAAGCGTAGTCTGCTATAAAAACAGTGAAGAGCAGAAGCCCCAGCACTAAGCCCTTGGGCACCCCGCTAGTCACCCTGCCTTCCATTGATTACGTTCCATTAACTTGAACCCTCTGGGTTCTGCTTATAACCAGTTTTGTACCCATCTGATTAGTTCTAGACCAATCCCTGTGTGGTCAAGCTTCTCTACCAACCTTCTGTGTAGAACTGAGTCAAAGGCCTTACTGAAGTCTAGGTAGACCACATCTACTGCTCCACCATCATCCACAATTTTGTAGCGTAGCCAAAAAACTCCAGCAGATTTGTCTGGCATGATCTACCTGCTGTGAAACCATGCTGTTTAGGGTCTTGTTGTCTGCTAGTTTCGAGGAATGCTATGATCCTCTGTTTGAGTAGTGTCTCCATTAGTTTCCCTGCTATAGACATGAGGTTCACCAGTCTGTAATTACTATCCCCTTCGCAACTGCCTGATTTGTGACGTGGAACCACTATTGCCCTTTTCCAGTCTTCGGGTATCAGACTACTCTTCAAGGATTTCATAAATACAAGTGCAGAGGGGCTGCTAATTCTGCCCCCAGTTCTTCAAGGATTCTGAGGTGCAACTCATCTGGTCCCATGGCTTTGTCTGCTTTTAGTTTATTTAGCACCTCCCATTCTTTGGCTTCTGTAAAGGGACTCGTGTCTACCCCTGGTCCTGGGGTGTTGTGTTTTTTCAGGGCTGGGCCATCCCCTGGGTCCTCTTTGGTAAACACTGAGCAGAAGTATTTGTTGAGGATTTTGGCTTTCTCTGGGTCATGTTTGGTGCATTTCCCATCTTTAGTAGCAATCTTTACTATCCCACCTTTTGCCTTCCTATGTTCCCTAATGTATCTAAAAATGATTTGTCTCATTTCTTTGCCCCTTCTGCTATCTTTTCCTCTGTCTGGACTTTTGCCTTCCAATTTGTTTGTTAGACTCTCTCATTTTTTCCTTGTGTGACTTCCAGTCTTTCTCAGTTTTGGTTTCCTGGTATATGCTGTACGCCATCTTTTTTCTTTGACTGTGGTAGCCACTTCCTTGGAAAATCATAGAAGATTTTGTTTTCTTTTTGTTTTGCTGACCCATGTAGCACATTGATCTGTGGCAGTCTATATTGCTTTCTCGACTCTCCCCACCATGACCTACACCTCCTCAACCTCTATTTCCATTAACTGACTACTTATGTTGTTCCTCATTTTTTGGAAGTCAGCCTTTCTGAAATCTAGCATCTTTATCTTTGAGTGGCTGGTGTCCTGTGTGATGTTTACCTTAAAGCTTACCATGTGTTGAATATTGTTGCCCATATGGCATCCCACTTCGAAGTCCTTGATGCTTTCTGAGTTTGTGAGGACAAGATCAAGCATGACATCTCCCCTTGTTGGGGTTTTAACATTTGACAAGTCCCGCACCTTGTAGTGACAATAAGAAGTCCCTACTTCTTATTGTTGTTGCCGTTAGTGTGCGCCAGTTAATATCTAGTAGGTTGAAGTCCCCCACCAGTATTACTTTGCCTTTATCCGACATTTTGTGGAATTTTTCTATTAGGTCTTTGTCTCCTTTATCTCCTTGATTTGGGGGCCTGTACACAACACCAATTCTGAAGGGTTTTCCCTTGCCTGTGTCTACTGTTAGCCACAGTGACTTGAAGTTCCCAGGTTGCCCTTTTACTTCTGTGGCATTTATTTCCTCCCAAATTGAAATGGCTATGCCCCCCTCTTTTTTTGCCTGCCTAACTTTCCTGAACAGATTGTAACCAGTAATGACCTTATCTCATCTGTGGTTTTCTGTGAACCATGTTTCTGTTACAGCCACCTAGTCCAACCTTTCTGATTCCAAGATGGCTGAGTTCAGGAAGTTTGTTGGTTAGGCTCCTAGTATTTGCAACCATTGCCTTCCAGGAATGTACATCCTGTTTGGTGCTAGGTTGCACCCTCTTCCTAGACTGCTTCAGTTTGCTCTTTCAAGCTGAGAGATCATGGAGGTTGCTGATTTGGGCAGATGTTGGTTCTGATTTGTTTTCTGAAGATATATGCACACATTTGGCATTTTGGGGCATGATGACCAGCCACCGATGGCAGGGGTGTGAGCTGTATCATATTCCCCTTTATTTAGTTTAAACTACTTGCATAGACATCGAATTTTTGCCCGAGTGCTTGCATACCTTCTCTGTTTAGGTGCAATCTATTGTATTTAAAGGTATGCCTCCCACACAGCGACACTTCTACAGCGACATAAATTGATGCCGACAACATCGACATGTCATTGTGGAGGTCTGACTGGGACCCAGCAACAGTTTCCTCCATCCTGCACACCTTCCCCAAACCAATTCAGGCTCAGAGTTGAAATCTACTAGAATGGGGGTGTGTGGGTGACAGAGCCCCCCACATGGGGTGTTTGGAGGGTGAAGACCCCAAAGAAAAAATGTGTCCAACATGCACACCTCCCAGCTGAATGGAAATTGCAGTCGACACAGAGCCTGTTGCTGTGATGCCAGTCGATGAAATAGTTGTTGAACCAGCATTGTAGATCCGTATTTAAAAAAAAACTCTTTCCCAAAAGTTGTGCCATTTCCCTATGTAGTGGTATATTTTTCACTTGGCACCAATCACACAGTCATGAGTTGAATTCACCTACTTCAGTCTCTCTGACTCATTTGGTGCTTTTTTTTTTCCCACACTGGCAGCACTTTATGTATGTGCACTACTGATCCACCGGAACTGGCCAAGCATCTGCCCATCCAGCTGCTTCTTGTGCCACGATGTAGTGCTCGACTCCCTGACCATAGGCCTCTCTTGTCCACTGTGCAATGGAATTACCTATGCATTTCCAAGTCTCCTGATCACCACCTCTCACAGAAAAGGTGGTACCATCTGTGGCTGCTATTCTGCTGCTGGAGCCAACTCCTTGAATCTCTGACACTGCAAACAAGATAAAGCATCATCAATTCTGTCAACACCTGGTACATGCACCACTCTGAAGTGAATGTTCAACAGACCCAAATCAAATCCCCCAAGGGTCCCTTTGGGCCTAATTGGCAGCTAATGGTATGTACCAAGCCCATGTTGTCAGACCTGAAGTGCACTTTCTTATCCTTCAGCCAAACTCTTCAAATGCAGAGGGACACCACCACTGGAAAGAATGCCAGTAAAGTAATCTGTCTGTCCAACCTTGCTTCCATCCACCGAGGTGGCCACTGCCCTGCACACCACTCAACCTGGAAGTATGCTCTGAATCTGAGCCCACCCACAGGTTCTGCAAACAACTCCAGAGGCTGGTTGACCCCAGGATCCTTTTTATTTATTTAGTTGTCTGGCCACCCGTTCTCCCTGAGGGGAGCTCAGCCCATGCTCACACTGCCCCACCCATGCCCAAGAACTTACCTCCCTGGGTGGGGGCCGCAGAGGCAGGGAACCCTCCTGAGGTCCACGTGGCATACCTGGCTTGCCTCAGGCAGTGGGGATGGCAATGGAACCAGGCATCGTGCTTGAGGGCTGGGATTTTGGTGAATGCAGCAGTACCTGGGGGTTGGTACATGCAATGATGACCCACATCCACCCCGCCCCACTCAGGTAACTGCACCAGCACAATGGATCCCCACCAGCCTCAGCTAGGGGCTAGGGGTCCATTGTGTACTGGACACTCTACCCCCTTCCCCCAGAGAAGGAGAGCAGTCTTTAGAATGCTCAATCCTTCTCATTCCTAGCTGGCCAACCAATGATCCAGAGTCCATTTCTGAACCCAGGTCATCGGCGTCACAGATGGATGCCATACCTCTGTGCTGGTGGGCCAGGCTGACTCAGGGATCCTGCCACATGGCTACCCCATTAAAGTGTTCCAGGAACATACTCAAAACTTGATGGTCCTCCTGAAACTCCTCAGTGACCCCTATCTTGTGGTGAGGTTTTGTGCAACCCCTGCCCCTCTTTGCCAGCCACTTCATGAATGTTCTCCCAGTGAGGATGATTCTACAGCCAGCATTAAGGTGAATGACCAACTGCTGCACATCCCACAGTGCAACTTTCTTGGCCCACTATGCTTTATGCAGTAGACCCCGTAGTCAGAGGGCAACCAGCACTGCTGTCCTTCTGTATCGATTTCAATGCCTGAGAAGGTCATCACTGCCCTGGGGACTGTACCTTGCCAGGGGTTAAAGGTACTCTGAAATCTTGAAACACACATTCTCAATGATCGCCAAGGTAATCCCACAAATCTGGGACCCAGCCGGTCCAACAAACAGGAAATAATTGAGGTAGTGAACAATGGCCTTGTTCTTAGCCAATTGCACTGTCACTCAATGCAGAAAGGTGCTAAATTGCTCAAAAATGGTGCATGCCACCATGCATCCCATTGGCATACAGTTGTCGACATAGTACCACCCCTCGAACTTCATGCCTAAGAGGACTCTATCCTTAGGTTGCACTGATAGCAGTCTGAAGGCCAACCCAATGTCTGCCTTTGCCAGTTGAGCACACAGGCCAGACAATTTAACTACCTTTATCACCCTGTCAAAAGATTCATATTGCACTGAGGTGTACACTGAATCTATGTAATCACTGACCGAGTCCCCTTCTGGGTACCACAGATGGTTGATCAATCTGAACTCTCCTGGCACTTTCTTGGAAGCCAGACTGATTAAAGAAACTCTCAAATTGCTACAAGGGGGTGACATGAATGGTCTGCTCACTCATCCTACCACCTTTCTTTTTCCAGTTTATCCCAGACCACTTGCAAATGATTCCTTTCTGACTTTAAGTTTCATCCTCGTAACCCCATCTGGGTCCCAAGAACAGGATCCAAAAACCCTCAGAAAATGCATTGTTCAGCAAGTAGGCAGCTGCTCTGTCCAGGTACTCTGGCCCAGCCAGGGCTTAATCTTTTGACCCCGCACTGGGATAGGCAGTTTTCCCACCTTGTGGGTGGTCTGGGTGGCTTACCTCATGTGCCGGGAAAACCCTCTCTAGCCAAGCGAGGTGATTATCACTACAGAAAGGGGGTGTAGATGGTTGCATGCCATGCATGCATGATGAAACTTGCAACTGGTCCTGGTGCACATTCCTTGGCTGTACGTGTGGCACATCTGATGAGTAGACTCTTTAGGCCGCTGCAGTGTGGACACCTTGATGAGCTGACTGCTGGCTGTATTCTTCACTCCCCTGCCTTAAATGACATCCACTAAGAGCTGAATGTCTGTTTTCCCCCAACTGAGGGTGGTGTCTACCTGTCTCCTCCGACAGAACTCATCATCATAATTGAGTCACGTGGTACCTCCCCTTTGGTCTGTGCATTAACAAGATGCGGTGCATGTAATTGAACAATACATGCCCAGCTTCTCATCCACCTGCAGAATGGTTATGGCATACACTGCAAATACCACAATCCAGTTTTCATACATCCAGAGGATCATGGCTTTCTTTTTCTCTTGGTCCTTCCCTTTCTCCTTCTTAGCCTCGTCTGAGTCTGCCAGCTGATTTAGGAGGGAGAAAATGTCTGTGTATTCCTGGTTCCTGATTTGCTGCCTTAGCTTATCCATCAGATGTGTCCCCACTGGCAAGTTGAGCCCTGCATAAGGGCTCACTACTGGTGAAGCAGCTGAAGACTTGCAGTTCCATTTCCCTGCTGAGGGGCCAGGATCTGCCAATGTCCATTTGGCTGTCTGATTCTTAACCCCCACAATGAAATCAGCCACCACCTCGATGAGCTGCACCAGCTGCTCATCTGTCAAAGCCCATGAGTGGCCACCTGGGTGAGCCACTACAGGCCCATTGTCCTCTATCTCCCACTGCTCTGCCAATAGCCCCATGCCCTGAGGGTATCTTGAGCCATCAGTATCTAGGAATCTATGACTAATGGGGACTCTCCCTCATCTAACCCCTCTGCATCACTGTCGGACTCCTCATCCCTCACTTCCCCCAGCACTTGTCTCACCGTCTGAGCCCCTACCTGTGACCAACTAGGCTGTGCCTTACCTGCTGCACATGGCACTTTCACAGGGGGCAACTGCTTCTCTTTGGCTGACCTCTTCTTCAATGCTACCTCAGTGGATGTTGATGGGCCTTCCACTCCATCCAAGCAGGCCTCCTGCCATGCCACTCCTTTCTTCTGATGCAACTGCCAAAGCTGTTCTTCCCTAGCCACTAACACCTTAAGTGAAGGGTTCTTCTGATGATTCAGCATCTTCCTGTAATGATAACTAAGACCCCCCAAAACATCATTAGCTGTCTAAAACAGTTCCATCTTGGTCCTGGCCACCTGACCTGGATGTGCCAAGATTTTTATTTTATTTTTTTTGCATCTATGGGCCATGGGGAGACCGCCTGGCTTACTTATTATTAAATTAAATATATTTTTATTCTTTTTTTCTTGAGGGCCCTAGAAACTGGGCCTGCATCCCAAGGTCATCTAGGTTGACTGTGGGAGGAAATGACTTGCTCTGGATCCTGGATAGTGATAAGAGGAGTAGGAAGGCAGTGAAACCCAGGGGTGCTGGCAGTATCAAGCAGAATCATAGCAGGCAGCCCCTGTGCCTGCTCCTGGCCACTAGGCATTCCCACTCCTGGGAAAGAAGTCTCCCCGCAACAATCTCAGGCAACCTGCTACTGAGACCAATGGGCAGAGCTCCAGACATTAACCATATTATATTATATACTGTATGTATATATATTTTTTGCCACTATCAAGTTGGCAGCTCTGCATGGCCACCGCCATCTTGTATGACCCCTCTGGTTAATTCCACAGGTGGTTCAAAAGAAAACTTGGTGTCAGCTAACACTCTGTATTCAATAATTTATTGTTAATGCTCGAAATTCATGCTGCAAGCCCACTCTGCCTGAACCACCCACTCAGTCATGAGCACTTCCTGGACTGCAACTGCCTCTGCTTTGCAAAATATGGCCACTGAGATGTCATGCGCCATGGCCTCCAATGTGTGGGCAGCTGAAAGAACATGATAGCAAGGATCCCAGGGTGTGAAGCTGAAACAAAGGCCCACCAGGATAGCAGCCACTGACCACCGCTAAAAACTCATGCATTGGCCAAAACATGTTGCTCCCTCCCTGGCTGCAGCATCCAAAGGAGACGACTGTTGGATCATGACCCTTGGTCACAAAGGATACAGCTGGACACCACTGAAAGTTACACTTCCAAATTACCAGATCCAGGTTAGAAGGAGGCACTGTGATACCGGGCAGGGAGAGAGAGGGACTAAAAATAAATGGGCACACAGAGGTTGCTGGGCATGGGATCAAGACCCTAGGTGCTGGGAGGCAAGGTTCAATGAATCATAACCCTTAAGGTCCATCTATCTCCAGGTCACTGGTGCTGTCCCTTACCCTGTATTGGCCCAGTCCAATTTTTCTTGCTCCAGCCCATCCCCCAAGAGTAAGGGAGCAAGTGAGGCCTCTGGTAGAGGAGAGGCAGTGCCAGGACAAATTAGCCAACCAATTCCCAGAGAACTGTAAGGCACCCCATCCCACATGTTCATGGGATATACTTTTTTTTCAGTAGGACAGAAAATGTCCTGCCCTAGCTGTGTATCAAAATGGAGGCCTGACTCTAAAAGCCATGGAGCTGTCTCCCCCACTAGCTCAAAAGATATGGCCTACCTGTCCATGCTGAGCAGTCCTAATGTTCACAATCCAACTAATTGTGAATATTGATGAGACATTGCACCATTTTCACTTTTCTTTTTTATTTATATTCTTCTGTACAAATTTGGAAAATTCTGTACATAACAGAATTAATAATTACCAGCATCTATAAACTTACCAAGTTGATAAACTTTGTTGTAAGCTGAGGATATTCAAATGCTAAGTTTATTAAAGTTGGCGGTATTTCTTGTAATTTGTTTGTATAAAAGGTTAGAACTCTGAGAGAATAAGACATAATAATTGGGTATCATATAGAAACTCTGGATAGAGAGTGTTAAAGTTGGCACAGTAGAAATAACTATAATTCTGATAGCAGTAGTTTGTACTTATTAGTATTAGTATTATAGAATGAAAGTGGATTAGACTTGAAATAGATTTGATTTGCTTTGGATTGGAAAATTGTTAACTCAGTAATTGGATAATTGAATAATTTGATAATGCCAGTTGTAATGAGAAGTGGAAAAGAACAAATGGATAACTTAAGGATGGAAGAAATAGGGAGGAAAGGAACTGATAGAATAACTATTAAAGGTATAAGGAAACAGAAAATATGTAAAGGGACCAAAGGGACAAAAGAGGATGTAATAAGGGAGACAGAGGGTAAAAATGAGGGAAATAAGAATGTAACCTCTACCCTGATTAGCAATATCAGTGGGAATAAGATGATTCAACCATTGATTTGTGATATTATTGAGAGAAATAAAAACAAACTAAATAAGACTCTGGAGGGAGAAGTTTCAGAGAAGGCACAGGTTAATATAGAAGTTAACACAGAGACAGTGAGACTATTGAATAATGAGAGAAATGATGTCTGTAACTTGGAAATGGTTAGTATAGTAAATACAGAAGTAAACAAGACAGTAGAGGAGATTAGGGAGACAATAGAGATTAATAAAAGGATCAAGCAAAAGATTAGGGACATAAGGTTAAGTATGAATGGGTCTGTGCTTCTGACTGAAGGACAGTATAATCAAGGGCAGAATATAGAAGGTAATAAGAAGCTAAGTATGAAAGGGACTACCTTATTGACTGAGGAGCACTATAATCAAGGGCAGAACATAGAAAGTAAAAAAGATCGAAGAAGAAGAGGATATAAGGGAAGAGGATAAAAGGGAAGGATGGTCTTCAAGTGGAGAAACATTGTTTATGAGTCCAATGAGTCCAATTGAAAAAGAAGCATTACTCACAGAAAATGTAATGCAAGATGTGTGTACAGTTTTAAGAGCTCCATTAACTGCAAATGTAATGGTCTATGAACAATTGTTGGCTAATAGAAAAGATCTCTCCTTTGTTAAAGGAGTATGTTTAGAGGATTGAATTTATATAGAACAAGTTGTTGATACCCAAAAGGAAGTGGGTCTTAAAACAAAGGATAGGTGAAGAGGCGACAGAACAAAATATAGTTAACTGTAGGAAGAAGACTCCCTCCCTGATAGCAAAATAAAATGAAGATATCTGTAAGGAGGAAAGTTATATTATAACTCAGTGTACACAGATGGAGAATATGTGAATAAAGAAATAACTAGTTACAAGGAGAAAGAAATAGTAAATTAAACAGAAGGGACATCAAAGGATCAAATAGAAAAAGATCAAGAAAGTACAGAGTATGGGTGGAAGTTTGAGTATAATGCAGAAGAGACAAGGGAACCTGAAACTGAAACAGGGTTAATAATGCTTCCTGATGAAAAATGGAGACAGGGAAGTGTTATAAAATAGTGAAAGTGGGAAACACAAAACTATGGGAAAAAGGGTTATTACAAGAAGTCAAATATAAACAGAAAAGAGATCAGAAGGGGAGAATGGAACAGGAGGTACAAAAAAAGGAGGAGATGGGAATAACCCAGAAAAAAGATAGAAATAAAATAGAAAAATGAAGAACAACTGGTAAAAAGATCAGAGGAGAGAAAAAGAATAAAGGGATTACACATTTAAAGGAAAAGACAGGTGGGAAAGAAAATAAGACAGAGAGACTTAAAGGGAAGGAAAAAGGTACAAAAGGAAATAAGAACCTATTAAAGAAAAAAGGGAAATTAGTGAAGAAACTAAGAACCCAAAACATGCAAGATGAGAATAGAGAGGAAAATATACAAGACTTAAGCCAAAGGAAAGTTGATAAAAGCCAGCTTATTGCTGAACAGGAGAGAGGGAAGCTACAGGAGGAGCAATTGGAACATATGTTAAAATGACTGACAGAATCTGACTTTGTACTGCCCATGTACAGGGTAGCAATAATACCAGATGAAATGGAAAGGATATTGGATAAACATCTAAAAAACTTTTTTGGCACAGTTCTACAAGGTAACAAGAATCATATTCCAATTCTTAACTGTGTAAGTGCAGTAAGACCCTTGAAGGACCAGGAAATGATATTATTAGCATCAGATCAATATTATGTATTAAAGGCAATAGAAAAACAGAAAATTAAATTAAAGAACTTAGGATCAGAAATAGAAAGTGTGGTAAATGTGAAGTTATTGTTTCCAGAATCTTTTGAATCAAAAAAGAGGAATGATAATGATAATTTAGACTTACCGATCTCTATCTTTGGTATTGACAACTTTATAAATGAAACAATGAATAACCTGAAAATGAAAGTTATTGAGTTACTACAAAATTTATTGAAGATAAAAGGGGTGTATAAGAAGATCGAGAGAGTAAAAAGGTGGGAGAATAACAGACAGATAACAATTTGGATGAATAATATAGAAGATTATACACAAATGACTGCAAATGAACAATTGCTGGATAAAATAGATATTAATTTGATTGGAGAAGGAAGGGAACAATTTCCAACCCAGGTTACATTTAATTCAGAAGAATGGATCTACTTGATTCAAACACAGAATAGGTTTCTGATCTTAGAAACTCAAGGAGAGGATTGATGTCAATATAGCAATAAAAGTAAAGGGAAGAGTGATATAAAACTTTTAAGGAGAGCAAAAGATATTTAAGAACAAAATGTTATTGTGTAACATAGCAGGAATTCGAGATAGATTAGCAGACCCAACATTTATAGATTATATAAGGGAGGTTGATTTCATTTGCCTACAAGAGACATGGACAGATCAGGACAAAGTACTAAATGGATAGAAAGCATTTCGTAAAAAAGAAAAAAATATATATATGGCAGATTATCAGGAGGATTAATTACTAATTAATGTATATATTCCACCCGTATCCTCACAATGTAAGGATAGTGAGATAATTAAAAAAATTTGAAAAGGTAATTGAAGACAGTAGAGAGAGAGATCCAGATGGTGGAATTATGATAATAGGGAATTTTAACTCAAGGGTAGGGCATAATGAGGAATTATCAGCTAAAGTAACTGAATTCTGCTTAGCAGTAGGCCAGGATATAATAGCAAAAAGAAGGAAATCTAGGATAAGACATCAACAAGGGGAAGGATTATTAGTTAATTAATAGAAGAATGGAATTTTATACTATTAAATGGAAGAACTAAAGGAGACAAGGCTGGGAATTACACATATATAGGAAGTAGGGGAGAATCAGTAATGTATCTGTGCTGGGTTAGGTTAAATTTAATACCTCTGGTGGAAAATTTAAGTATGGGGGAGAGAGCTGAAAGTGAACTTAACCCATTACTAATTTTAATGAATCAATGGGACTGGTTGCAGATATGTGAGAACAAACTAACTATTATAAGAACAAAATTAGGAGTCAAATGGGAAGCTTCAGACAACTATGCTTCTATTGGACTATTAACTGAAAGTGGAATAAAAGACTTGATAGGGGAAATTGTAGTAAAGAAAGATGATAAGATTGTAATGGACTTTGATGAAATCATGAAAAAATAAGAACATTGACAGTGAAGGCTTCTATTTGTAAAGAGCATAAAGGAAGTAAGTGGCATGATGCTGAATGTAAGGTAGCCAAAAAAAGAACTAAATAAGAAGGCAACATAAGCAAGAAATGATCCAAATAAAGGAAATAAGGAACAGCTGATAAATACAAGGAAGAACTATAAAAGCTTATTGGCTAAAAAAAAGGGAGTTATATAGAAAGAGTTTGTGAATAGAACTGGAGAGTGCAGTACAGAATAAAAATAAGACATTCTGGAGAATGGTGGCCAGAGGATGGGACTCATACCCAGAAGACATAGAAAACTTTATAGAACCCAGTACGTGGAGGGACTAATATGCCAAATTATTTCAGGATGAGGATATTGGAATGAGGGATGAAACATATAAAAGCTGGATACCCTTAAAGAATGCAATTAAGGAAGAAGAAATGATAGAAGTTCTAGGATTGGCCAAAAGACACAAAGTCCCAGGCCCAGATGGCATCCAAATAGATATATTTTTAAATTGTATCAACTTATAGGCACCTTTTTTAAAAAAATTATACGATCATATAGCAAAATTTTGAGAAATCCCTGAAATATGGAAAGAAAATATAATTATGCCAATTTTTAAAAAAGGAGAAAAAACTAATCCAAAAGATTATCATCCAATCAGCTTATTAGACACATCTTTAAAAATATTCTCAAAGATCATACACAAATAGAATTATGGAGTGGATACAAGAGAAAGGAATAATTGATAAAGCTCAGGCAGGATTTATGCCTCACCACTCCACTGTGGATCAATGTTTTGTGTTATCACATCTTATGCACAAATACATTAATATAAGGAAGCAAAAATTGTATTGCATTTTTGTGGACCTTGGAGCTGCATTTGATAAGGTAAAAAGAACTACATTATGGAAGGTATTAGAAGAATATGGCCTAGATCCTGCAATAATTGGGATAATAGTCTCTATGTATAGTGAGAATTAAACTTGTATAAGATACAGTGAGGAAGGAGAAAAAAACATAGAAGTTTAAGTCAAGTTTGGGACAGAGACAAGGGATGTGTTTTGTCCCCAGTTTTGTTTAATATTTAGTTGAATAAGGTATTGGAAGGATTGTATGATGTCAGTCTGCATATGCCAAGAGTAAGTGGAAGGTTCTCCCCATTCCTGGCATATGCAGACGACATTGTCTTGATGTCCGCAAGCTATATTGGAATTAAAAGAAGTCTGGATAAATTCAAATCTAAGTGTCAGGCTACAGACCTGGAAATACATTTTGAAATAATTAAGTACATGATATGTAGTAGGAAAGTAGTAAGGAAAGGAATGGACATACTATTAAGATGAGGTAATTACATAATAGAAAGAGTACAGACTTTTTGTTACTTGGGTATAAACTTCATCTATAATTTGAAGTCGACAGAACATAAAAAGAATAGAATTAAAAAAAATAAACAGATTTACCCCAGCAGTAGAAAGGTTCATGTATAGATTTGGAGGGCACTCTATTAAAGGGAACACAAGAGCATTGAATGCAAAAATTAAGAGCCAAATTGTATATGGAACATAAATATGGGGGTATGGAAGCAATGAAGAATTAGAGATTTCCCTGAACAAATATTATAAAACAATATTAGGTTTACCAAAGGGGGCATCATCTGTATTAACCAGAGCAGAATTAAGGCAGTTACGAGTGAAATGTTTAATAGAACAAAGATTAGTTTTATACTGGATAAAAGTATTCATAATGGTGGTAGAAAGATTACTGAAAATATATATGGAAGAGGCAATTACATACAGAGATAGTGGATTTACCTACCCAAGTATGACCATTTTAGAACATATTATTAAACCCTATGGTTTGCTGAACTGCTTGGTGGATAGTCTAAGAAACCTATTGGAACATATACATTTAGAGATCAAAAATAAAATTAAGGATTGTTATATACAATTAGGAAATAATGTGTCCAGTGAGAGTAAAATAAGTAACTGGCTGGGGGAAAACAAAATGAGAGAGTCTGGGTTGGAACCATATCTATCTATAATAACAAATCCTGATAAAAGGAAGTGTTTCACAAGATTTTGCTTTGAATATCTTAACTGTCAATGGATTAAAGGAGTATACACCAAGCAGAAAGAACCAAAATGTGGGTGTTGACTAGGAGAAGATGATAATGTACATTTATTAACATTGTGTCCATGGTATGAATACCGACGTACGTTATATCTAGGTAATATCTTAAGTGAATTGGAAATGGAACCTCGATACCAAGAAAATTATCTGCTGAAATCAACTGATGAATATGTCTTGAAACATGTAGTTAAATTTTGTGAAAACATTGAAAGAAAAAAAACTCCTTCTAAAAAATTGTGGAAATAGTCAACCAGGATAGAGGGGTACGTGTAATAAAAAGTAATGATTGAGAAAGATTTTGTGGATATACAGTATTAATAATATTTATTGTTCTAGGGACTCTTAGATAGTATTGATTACATGTATGGAAAAGTATTATTTATTGATTGTATGTATGTAATATATTTTATATTTGTAATGACAATATTGTTTGTCACACAATAAAATAAAACTGAACTGAACTATGTGATAATTGCAAAACTCATCTTTAAGCAGAAAATACAAATGTATATTTTACAAATCAGAATTGTTATCTGATAATGGAACAATCATAAAGTGATTTCAACAAAATCCAGACATGGTTCTACGTTAACTTGTTGGTTTTAATCTCAAAGAAAACAAATTGAGTTATTTGCTAGTAGGTAATGTCTTGCAAAATTACTCTACATGGTACCTTAAATTTAATTACACTATGCCAGATGGGTAAACTACAGATAATACCACTGTTTCTAAGTGCCTATGCCTTATTGAAGACTGTCTTTTGATTTCTATATTGATTTCATCATTTGAACATTCATTGAAAATTGGGATCATAATACAGAATAAAAAAAAATTGAATTCTAAAGGTGAAAGAAATTATTTTGAAAGAGATCCTGGGATGGATTATGGAGACAGTATTTGTATATCAGGAAATGTTGACTTTGGGTACATTTGCTATTTTTTTTCCAGCTTTTACCAATTAGTATACAAATGCTCTCCAATTTAATATCATTTTGCATTATTCCAGAAACTAAACCTAATAGCCTGGATTTTTACAGATGTGGGCTGAGAACTTCCAGCAGTTTTATTGCCACCACTGCACCACTGTAAATGTGAAGGGAATGTTAGCAACCAGTTCTCAAGTGTTCTGGTGCAGTCATGACACGTTACTCACTTTATGGCAAAAAAGAATGATGCGTGCATCACAATTTTGACACATGCTTCATTTTTTATGCTCCTTTTGCTGCACTTGCAACAGAAAGTTAGACCATGATTTTTGTGGTCCAACACTCGTGTCAAAAGTAAAACATTTGTGGAAAATTAAGCAAGAAATGTAAGAAAATCCAGCCCAATATCTTTAGAGGATCAAGGCACTGGGATTTTCTAATTTTGTACATGTATGTTTCTTGAAAAGCAAAACAAAAATAAAAATAAAGGCCATTTATGCTTGTGACTAATTATTTTAGTAATTTATTTACTCCCTTAAAAATATTGTGTACTCCCACTCAGGCTTGATCCACAACACTGTGCTTTCCCTTTTGCACATATGGCGGGTTGGGAAAAGGAGTAGCATTCCTCCTTAGTACATGATGTACCTAAGGATGCACTCTGGGGCATTAGTAAAGTGTGATGCCTCCCTCTCCACATCCAATTGCCATCCTCCTATGTGTCTGTGTAGGTGGCATAATTGGGGGTTGGCACAGGACAGGGAAACACATCCACAAGATGCATATAACACAAAGCATGTCACAGATGGGGTGGCAGATTCCAAATTAAATTCTATGTTTCATGGGTGTGGAATTTCAGGAAAAGTGGAGGGAACCTTACACAATTTTTTCCATCCATCATCATTTATTGTGAAAAAAAGCTGCACAAAATATTGAGAACTGAAGTAATCATCTGTGGCCTTTTTTATCATTTCATTGTTTTATATTTTCTTTTCACAATTTTTTCTTTATATTTAAAAAACAGTTCTCAGAATATTTAATTTCAAGGACTTTTTCCTGCGTTTTGAAAGCCGAAGCTTATACTGTATGTACTCATATGTTTTGTAGGATGAATATACTCACTTAGTGTATCACAGGATGAATGTATGCGCATAACACATTGAGGTTTTCCACTGGACCACACTGATATGCAGAATGTATACATATTAGGACCATCCCAGTGCACAATTATTTTATAAATAAATGAATGCATGAATAAATAAATATATAACCAAAATGAATATGTGTTAGAGTTGTGCAAATTACATGCCAAATAACAGTTAAACATTGAATAACAATATCCTAATTAAAGGTTTAATATGATTTATAAGTAATACATTTAAGTGGTACAATTATGTTTTACATTATGTAAATACAATATACTGGGCAATATTCACTCACAATTTCCAGAAAAATACCACATTTACAATAATAGAATGGCATCTTGTACAGATATAGTTGGACAGAATAGAAAATAACACCACCTGACTCTTACTTGCACTTCAAGTAGGACACCTTATTAACTGTGTTAAATAGAATTTATTTATTTATTGATTGATTGATTGATGGATTGAAATTTGTTGAACAGGTAGGCCCACTGAGACTAGTGTCCCTTTTACATGGGTGACCAGGAGTAAATTCACATACAGCACTGAAACTGAAAGGTATACATACATGATATAGGTACTCAGAAAAACACAAACTCTAAATTCAATACAACTCAAATTCATAGTCACAATACAAGGAGGAATAAAAGAGTTAATGTCATGTTTACATTCCATAGAGTACATGACATCAGAATAGCATCATAACATAACCAATGTCTGATTAAGCAGTTTACTTTTAGGTGCTAACCAACTGAGGTTACAGTATAATCACCACACAAATATAACCTCTGGTTTCTCTATATTTGACAAAACAAACAAACAAACAAAAACAAATAAACTATGACACTGAAATTGAGAGAATGGCAATTTTAGAGGTTAGTACACAGAAAATGATTAGAGTTGGGAATTTGAAACATATATATATATATATATATATATATATATATATATATATATATATATATATATATATATATATATATATATATATATATATATATATATATATATATATATATATATATATATATATATATATATATATATATATATATACCATGAGTATAGTGACCATATGGGCATCACATCAAACTGGTGACTCATAGTCGGGCGCTTATACCCTTGAGCTACCCTGCACAGGTAGCAACTGTACATGACCGCGAGGGTAGTAGACAGCAACAGGAAGGGGGGCTAGAGAGGGGAAGGGGAGGGACAGGAAAGGGATTTTGAGAGATGGATTTACCTGGTGCTGCCGAGCTAACTGTGTGGTGTGGTGGTGTGGGTGGCTAGCTCTGGTGCAGCAGGTACAGGGTTCAGGACCGGGTACATAGAAATTTTGCAGCTGTCAGCTGCGGCACTTAATTTTTGTGTGATAAAGGATTTTGCCCCCTCCCTGACATGCACCACTGACCCCCATGAGGGAGGTTGCAGAGGGGCACAGACCTGCAGCAAAAACATTTTTTTTCCTTTCTGAATGTCGGGTCACTTGGAAGTGTATATTGCTGATTTGCTTTTCAGCAATATACACTTGACATGATAGCAATCACTATTCTGCGATTGCTATTATGACATGGAATCATATACATAGATAGATAGATAGATAGATAGACAGACAGACAGACAGACAGACAGACAGACAGACAGACAGATAAAATATCCAGAATTACACAATCATTTAATCATTTTCAATGACATTTTATTAATTTACAGTTATAATGCTCTTTTAGAAACCACCCCTGTGCCTTTGATTTCCTATCTTTTTGAAATAGTCTGTATTCTACTTGGGCAACATCATGACATGAGCAGTTTGGTTTTCTTTTTTATCCAAGTCTCTGTAACCAATTTTACCTCTAGATCATAATTATTCATGTGGTCTTTAGATGCATCAGCTGTGGGAAGTAAATGATGTATATTATCACCCATTTTAAAACATTGTACTAACATTTACAGTGGTATAATTTTCTTTTACAGTATCTTGTAATCTATATGCATATGCATTATCAATGCAGGGTTTAATTCTACATTACCATTTATTTGTAGTAGTGAAATGACAACATGTTTTATTAGTTAATGTATTTTTAATCCTAACAATAAGGTACCTGTCAGAAAACAAATGTTGTTGTATAGGGTTTTACAACGTTCACCTTTCCATAAAAGAGGAATTTCTAGAAATCAGTTTGCTATCTCTGAATTAACTATAATCCCACTACCCACTGCTTTATCATGATATTTAAGAAGAGACCATGAATGAACAAATAAGGTTTTATCACAAAGACTTTAAATAACATCTTTTAATCACAGAATGAATTCTGTAAACTTCATTAGTTAAAAAGTATCCCATGACTGTCTATTAAATCCCTAGATATGCATACATCACTACCAAGCTAAACTAATCCACCTAGCATCAGCCTAACTTTTGAATTCTCTAGAATTCTGCTTACTTAATTAGTCAAAACACATCACCTCACCTTTTATTAATTCCCATTAAATGCACAGTTTATCACCAACCTAACATAATCTATGGAGGGCCCTTTGCTTCCACAGGAACATACATGTATGCATCTATGGAGGGATGGAAGTGCAGGGCCCTGTCCATAGGCAAATGGATTGGGACCTGCATGAATGAAAATACAATTATACTATCTCAAAAAAGTAAGGAAATTCTTTGTAAAAAATGTTGGTAATGCAGCAGTTAGGGTTAAAGCCACAACAATTGGGAAATGTGGCATTAGCATTAACCATTTATCACCCCATCCCCACCCTGCAGGCAGCAATATAAAAAATGATTATGGTCTGAGCTCTTCTGCATCTTTGAAAATCAGGTGTCGGTTGTGCCTAGGGGTTGTCAGCCCAAAGGCTCACCTCTTGATCATGAACTTTACACATATCAACTTCTTTAATAATGGAATGGGGTCATTGTTAGGGTTGACAACCCAGAGGCACACCCACCTAATTTAGGAGTGGAGAGGTCAAACTGCAATAATTTTTTATGCTGCTGCCTACAGGGTGGAGCTAAGGAGCGTGAGCGCAGACTGAGCAAGTCAGTGGCTTCAGAAAATTAGACGCAAGCCTAAGCGACCATTGCTATCACAACACACGCTCATGCTTGCGTCTACTTTTCAAAAGCCACTTACTCACTCCCTCTGCGCTGCCTCTCCTCTTGCTACAGTTGGTTGCTTCTTTTACAGAAAACTAAGTAAACTCAAAATAAAAAACATATTTTTCTTGCTGTTTGAGCAGAGAGTGACTTATTTTAAATCTCTGCCAGCATGTCATTTAGCACTATTAACAGCACTCTGTTGTGTTACATTAGAGCACCAAAAGTGAAATTGCTTGTACAGAATTACAGTCTGAAATGGCAGGATCAAGAAGATCATTTTTTTAAATGACAATATGTTGTACAAACAGAACGTGATATGGCCAGACTGAAGATATCATATTTATCTTCAATTGAGGTCAATGATATCAAGATATTTCATTTGTGGCTTCACCACTCATGAGATATTATGATATGACTGGCCTTTTTGTGAAGATAAATATGATATCTTCAGTCAGACCATGTCATATCCCATATATTAGGCTTCAGTCTTGACTTCTATTTTAAACTGAAAATGTTGAACTTTAATAACTTTGCAACCTTTACACCGATTCACATGAAATTTTCCTTGCACCAACAGGAAGAAAAGATTTATTGATGTTTCATTCTAGTCTGATGTATGAGAGTGGAGCTATGGATTGTCAAAAATGTGAAAATTATCACTTTAAGTGAAATTCTTTGTCACACCACTGCATAAAAATGGTGTGAAATTTTGGTCTGAAATGTATAGGGTATATTGGTCTTGGGTCACAGATGTGCCTTTTGAAGGTTTGGTGAAAAAATATTAATTCATTATAAACCTTTTAAATGTTATAGTTTCCCATTATTTCCTCTGGGACCAGTTAGATATCTCACTCAAAAAAGTATTCTTGATAGCAAATGTGGAATCCATTTTCACAAACGCGGGATCTTTTGTTGCAAATGCAGAACCTCCCTCTTGTTTTCAGTTAGTGGTGGCAATAAATTTAAATAACTTGAAAAAAGGGCTTTAGTAAACACCAGTAGTTGTGTTTACCTAATCGGGGCACGTAGAATTGGATTCTGGGGTTATTTTTTTCAAAGGTTGTTAAGAAATGTGTTTTTTAATCCACAGAAATCCTTTTTCACAAACCGTAGAAAAGAAATATTGCAAAACAGGATCTTTTTCCGCAATTTGTGATAAAGGATTTTCTTTTGACCCAAATTGCAAAACAGGAATCATGAAAAAAGATTATTTTTCATAATTTGAAAAAAAGGGTTTTCTTTTACTGCAAACTATGAAAAAAGGAACTGCAGAAAATGGTTCTTTTTGGCAATTTGAGAAAAATGATTTTATAGACAACTGTTTCTTTGTCACTACAAAGTTGCTGAATGCTTTGTGATTTTAGTTTGAAATTTTCAGGATACAAAGTGCTTGCCCCACAAGTGTACCTTTTGCTGGTTTGGTGAACATATATTACTTTGCTGGGGAGTTCTGTGAGGTTAGATTTGCATTTGTTTCCCATAGGATAACATTGTAATGGGAGGTGTACAGAGTCATTTCTTTGTCACTTCACTGTAAAGAAATGGTTTGACATTTTGTTCTGAAATGTTCAGGGTAGAAAGGGCCTGCCCCACTCATGCGCCTTTTGCTGGTTTCCTGAAAATATATTACTTTGCTGCTGAGTTACATAGGTTTCAAATGTTCCTGTGTTTTCTATAGGAGAAAATTGTAATGTCAACAGTGATGGGAGCACAGGCATTATGCATACATGGCAGTGCAGGGCCCGGAGGCCCCTGCATTCCCACATGCAAATATGTAGAGGATTATGGAGTCATGGGAGTGCAGGACCCAGCTCTGCACTCCCACAGGGAAATAAGGATATAATTACAATCTCTCAAAAATTATGGATGGTTGGGTGCAAAGGACCTGGGTGCTGCACTCCCACAAGCAAATAATCCCGTGATTATACTTTCTCAAAAAGTAAAGACATTCTCTGCAAAAAACTTAATTTATGTACCATTAGCGTTCTAATGACAAAAGTTTGGAAATGCAGTCTTAGAGTTTCCAATCCTAACACCCCACCTTCACCCTGGATTTCCAAACCTAACCCCACCCACACCCTAACCCTATGCACCCCCACCCTGCAGGCAGGAACAGGTGTGTGGTGTGTCATGGGGTTGTCAATCCTAATGTGCACCCCATTCTCATACACTGTACCCATGCCAACTTACTTTCACATAGAATGGGGTGAGCATTAAGGATGACAACCCCACAGCTCACCCACGCCTGTTCCTGCATACAAGGTGGGGGTGGGGTGTAACGGTAAAGGAGGGAGTGAGGTGATATGGTTGAAAACTCTAAGACTGCATTTCCAAACTTTTGTCACTGGAACCCTAATGGTGCATTAACAAAGTTTTTTGCAGAGATACATAGATATAGGTGTAGATATATGACACAAAACCAAGCTGAGGTACATGTTGAAGTTATCATAGCATTTATTATTTTAATAACTACAAGGATCAATGTACAATAGTGGACAGATAAATTGCTTAAATGTATGCTAGTCAAAGAAAAATTGTGAAACAAAGCTCACAAAACAGAACACTAGTAAAAATAGATTTCATTATGTAGACACCAGTGATAACAGTGTTTTTTCTACTCAGCAAAATGGATTTTGCCCATTTTCAATCATGGCAAACCAGTGTCCCTGTGATGAGGGAACTGGATAGGGGCCATGTTGTGGATTTGCTCTAGTTCAACTTCAGCAAGGCTTTCGAATCAGTTCCTCACAGATGCTTGCTGAAGAAGATGGAGGATTTGGGTACAGCTAAGGTCATATTAAACTGGGTAGATAACGAGCTAAAATAGAGCAAGCAGAGGTTTGTGGTCAATGGGTTAAATCAGAAGAGAGGGCGGTCACAAGTGGAGCACCACAAGGATCTGTCCTGAGTCTCGTTCGCTTCAGTATGTTCATCAGTGACACTGGTGACATTGGTTACTGGGTGACCAAGGAGATGTATCAGAGAGGAGCAGTGGACATGGCCTACATGGACTTCAACAAGGCGTTCAATGCCATTTCACATAGGAGACTGTTAAGTAAGTTGGGTAACTTGGGGTGGGTAATAAGATGGTAACCTGAGTAAGAAACTGGTTAGTGTTAAGGACTCAGAGGTAATTGTAAATGGAGTTCATTCTGATGAAAGGAGGGTGACCAGTGGGGTACCTAAGGGATCATTGTTGAGACCAGTCCTTTTCAATGTCTTTATAAATGACATAGCAGAGAAACTGGAAGGAAAAATCTGCCTCTTTGCAGATGACACCAGGATCTGCAATAGAGTGGACACTCTGGGTGACTGGAAAGGATGGTCAGGGAACTAATAAGACTAGAAAAGTGGTCAGGGCATGGCAGTTGAGTTTTAATTTGAAAAAATACAAAATAATGCACTTGGACCACAGAAACCCAGGAACCATTAGCAGGTTATACAGACCTGCCAGTAGAGGGATTCTTGGTCTTTCTACACAAATCACTGTACCAATCCTAACCCCACTTGCACTGCTTGGTTGTTGGCTGTCTAAACCCTGTCCTCGTATAACTGTCGACAGGTGGTAAGTGTGCATACAAAGGGTGAGGGCAGGAACTCCTTCCCAGAAATAAACCCCAGCCCCTGCATCCATAGCTGGTAGCCTTGAATTGCACTGTGCAGGCCTTATTTTATTTACTTGGCACATACCAATTACAAATCTCACTAACTTTCTTCCAGCCTTAGTACATCCATCTCTCTCCTTCCTTCACAGCAGTTCTTGTTAGTTGACTGATTATTATCTCACAGGCTAGTGCTATGCCTCCAGCCAAGATGTGGACATGGTTCCCCTCCCATCCATCTAGTGAGGATAGGGATACTCAAATATTAAAGGTAGAGAGGGTGCTGGCTGTCATCCGCAGGGATATAGGCCTTGTAGGTATTATAGTGGGACTCTCCTTGTTGCATCTGGTCACCTCCCCCCCAATAACACTGGGTGACAACTGGGGATGGTCGTCCACCTACGAGGTCCCTGACTACACCTTCTTCAATATCCTTGTGATCTCTGAAGCACACTGCAGTGTTATTTGCTGTCTAGATCTTCGGTGCCTTATGTATACAAGCAGGGTAAAGCGTACCTGTGCTAAAAAACTCCCAGGTTGTCAAGTGCATAGGAGGTGGTATCTCTCCTGGCTCCTCCTACTTGCACTAATACTGGCTGGTGATATTGAAACCAACCCTAGCCCATTAAATCTGACCCACAAAATCACTCCCATATGGGTCATGGGTAAGGGGCTAAAAATAGCTCATCTTAACATTAGGAGCCTGCTACCTAATCATGATGAGCTATTGGCATGGGCTGCACTCTACAAATCTGACATCCTAGGAGTGATGGAGACCTGGCTTAAACTCTCTATCCCTGACTCTGCCTGTGAACTCACTGGGTATGAATTCACCCAACTGGACAGAGCTGGGGGCAAGGGGGGGTGGCATACTAATCTACCATAAGAGCCACTTAAAAATCTCCCAAATTGCCCACCAGGATTCAAACGTGTCCCCCTATGAGTTGCTACATGTGCTACTGCTACTTGGGGATGCAAAGAAACTGCACCTGGTGTGCACCTATAATCCTCCAAGAGGTGGGCTACCTGGATTAACTCACCTCATGGACAAAATTGGTCCCAGAGTTGGGGATAACGAACTCATAATCCTGGGGTATGTAAACCTTAACTGGGATGGTGGTAATGTTAAGCAGTTTGAGCCTCTGCTTGCTAACCTTGCCCTGACCCAGCTCATCCAGGAACCAACTAGACAGAAAGCAAATGGATCTTCCAGCACCTTACTGGACTGGATCATGTCTAACCATCCTGACAGGATCTCATCAGCGGGTACATCATCTGACTTCATCTCTGACCACTCACCGGTTTTCTGTGTATGGAAAATTCCCACCCCCAAAATTCCACACAAGATTATGCATGTCAGAAACTACTCTAGATTCAATACTGAGGAGTTCCTGGAAGATCTAAGAGTTACTGACTGGTCTGGGGTGTATGGTGCCACTGACCCCTCAGCAGCAACCTCTTACTTCCTCTCCTCCTTTGGGGCCTTGCAAGACAAGCATGCTCCCAAGGTCACCCGTAGGGTGAGGGGGTCCGCTACCCTCTGGTTAAATGGGAATCTCCTATCCCAGATGCGGGCGAGAGATAAGGGTTGGGCTCGTTCCAAAGGTACCAGTGATCCCATGATTATTCAAAGGTACAGACACCTCAGGAACAAGTGCAAAAAGGCCATCAGTGCAGCAAAGAGTGACTTCTGCAAGTCCGCCCTACTAAGCTCTACCAGTAATCCCAGGAGGTTCTGGAGAGATATTAAATCCCTTGTCAGCGGATCCTCCCTTCCGGGGGTTACGGACATGGTCATAAATGGAGTCTCCTGCAATAATCCCCATACTATTGCTAACTCCCTAAATAATCACTTCTCTGACCTCTCTGCCTTCACAACCCTCTTCTCATCTGATGAGGCTCTGTCCCACCCCCTTCCCTCCATTCTGCTGGAGGGTCACCCTCCTCATCAAATGTTCCACCTCAGGGCTGTATCAGTTCAGGACTTGCAGAAACGCCTAGCTGGCCTCTCCCAGTACTCCAGTCCTGGCCTAGACAACCTGGAGCCTAAACTCTTTAAGCTTGGTGCTGCACACATTGCCTTACCAGTAGCCTTTATCTTCAACCTATCCCTTGGTCTGGGGACCATCCCAGACATCTGGAAAGAGGCGAGGATTGTCCCTGTACTGAAGCAAGGAAATCCCAAACTACCTGACAATTATTGACCGATTGCCATTCTCCCAGCCCTTAGCAAACTCCTTGAAAAGGTAGTGACTGAGCAGCTTTCGAAATATATCCACTCTCATGAACTTCTGTCCCCAGCCCAGCACAGCTTTCGTAAGGGACACAGCACCACCACAGCCTTAATCTCGGTTACATCAAGTATCCGGACAGCCATGGACCAGGGCAAACTCCCTGGTGCAATATTTATCGACCTGTCCAAAGCTTTTGACCTTGTTGACCACAAACTGCTTGGTGCACAGTTGTGGTCACTTGGCCTCTCCCCCCATGCCATGAAATGGCTAATGGGTTATCTACATGGCAGAAAGCAGCATACCTGCTTCAATAAAGTCCTCTCTGAGCCCCTACCGGTGACCTCTGAGTGCCTCAAGGCTCGGTACTGGGTCCCCTCCTCTTCTCCCTCTTCATCAATCAACTACCCATGGTTACTACCAGCTGTAGCGCCACCATGTATGCAGATGATCTGGTAATCCTGGCTCACTCCAAGAATGCCACTACCCTAAACCAGAACCTGACCAATGACTTTAACAGGTATTGTCATGGGTTACTAGTCACAAGCTGGTCCTGAACCTAGAAAAGACACAGGCTATGCTCTTTGGCTCAATGGCTAAAATCAAAGCCTCATCGGCCTGCTTACACGTCATCAAGCGAGATGGATCCTCACTACCCATAGTGAGCTCCATCAAATATCTGGGGTAACACTTGACCCCCAACTTGACATGGGTAATCATATCCTTAACATCTGCAGGGCGGCAGACTGCAACTGGGTCTGGCCTATAGGCCAAGTATAATCTTACACGGCAGCCAGGCTTGCCCTAGCTGAAGGGTGTGCTCCTTCCTCCCTCAGCATGGGCTGCACCTATTTGCTCGCTTCCAAAGACACATCTCACCCGGTGGTACACTGCTTACAATAACATTTGTCGCTTTGCCTTGGCTGCCCTCGACTCACCCACCATTGTGAGCTATATGAGAAACTCTGCTGGCTCTCACCAGCTAGATACCTTGATTTTGGTTTGGGATGCCTCTCTGGAAAGTGATCAGAACTAGCATCCCCAGGGGCTGGCCCAGCTTCTGCCTAAGCTGAATCCCACCCCCTACCAACTTAGGTCTCTCACATCAGGGATGCTCAAAGTCCCTCCTACCTGGACCCTCATGGGGGATCGGAACTTTGCCATAAGTGCGCCCAGACTCTGGAATTCGCTGCCTGTGGATATCCAAGCTGCCCCCTCCTATCTGAGTTTTCGAAATTCCCTGTGGGGTTTCCTAAAACTAGCATCAGAGTGTGACTGCCCCAAACCTCCCTAAAGTAAAGTGTCAAATTGTTTTGTCTGAACCTCCCCAAGGTGTCTCCATTGAATTCCTGGAGATATTTTCCCCACTGTATCAATGACTTCTGACTACTCCTGCCTAAAAAGCCTTGGGCATTTTTACACCCATTATTGCTCCATGGTCATAGGCTAACCATATCATATTGTACCTTGGTCACTTGGTAGAAACTTGTACTACCAAGTGTTTCTGTTTCTGTCTAACGTGCATATTTAGAAAAATGTGATGAGCTGTATATACCTGTCCGTGATCCAACTAGCCTAGGGGGTGTATACGACAATGTTATAAGTTATATTATGACCAATCCAGTCCTTGAGCTATGCTCCACTCCTATGTATGATGACCTGTATATATCTGTCAGTTGAACTAGCTAGTCTAGAGTGTATAATCTGAAATGTGCTTACTACTGTATGTTTCCCCTAGCGTCAAATGATGTATTTCCCACATGTTTGTTTACTGTGACAAAAAACTGTACTCTCTTTGCCATGTCTCCTTGACTGTTGTTCCTCATGTTGTACTCTCCTGGGTCATTCCTGAAAATAGGCATAATCCTTGTCTAGTGTACTTACCCGGTAAACAAAAGCTAAATAAATAAATAAAATGGGTGGAGTGATACTGACAAAGCCAATTAGGAAAGAGACCTAGGGGTAATCATGATGGATGATCTAAAGATGTTCAGGTGGTGTGACATGGCAGTTGGAAGGGCTAGTGGGATACTGGGGTGCATAGGAGGGGGTATGACCAGTAGGAAGAGGGAGGTGGTGCTGCCCCTATATAGATCACTGGTAAGTCCCCACCTTAAGTATTGTGTCTAGTTCTGGAGATTACATCTCAGGAAGGACATAGACAGAGTGGAGGCGGTCCACTGGAGGGCTACCAAAATTATGCAGAGTCTACATAAACAGCCCTACAAGGAGTGTCTAAAGAAGCTAATTATCAATACCTCAAAGGAGAGGAGGGAGAGAGGGGGGTATGATAGATAAATAACTCACAGAGGTAAATAAAGTATGTGGGGGTATATTTCAGAGAAAAGAGTGCTCTCCAAAAAGGGGGCATGATATGAAGTTAGAGGGGTAAATTCAGGAGGGATGTGATGAAGTACTTCTTCATAGAAAGGGTGGTGGATACCTAGAACAGGTGTCCAGTGGAGGTGGTGGGGGCAGAAACAGTAGTGGTATTCAAAAATACAGGGGACAGGCACAAGGGAATCATAACAGTGAGAAAGGGGGGAAGAGACTGTGCTGTAGATCAAGTAGGGTCTGTAGCAAAAATGAAGGTTAACAAAAATGATCAGCCTGAGTTTTCACAGTGGCTCTTATCTGCTGTCATATTTTCTGTTTCTATGTTTCTAAATCCAGGGCAGGTTGTGTCTCCTCACAGATGACCCTAAGCTCTGTTGGATGGTGGATAGTGACGAAGGAATCAGGGAAATTCAGAGTGACTTACAAATGATAGAGGGGTGGTCTAAGGCTTGGCAGTTGAAATTCAATGCCAAAAAGAGCAAGGTAATGCACCTGGGAAACAAAAACCCAGCACAGAGTACTGGATGGTTGGGGTGAGATTTAGCACTATGGTTGGGGAACTGGACCTTGTAGTTACAGTATCATTACTGACTCCCTCAAACAATCAAATCAGTGAATCAAAGCATATAGCAAAGCAAATAGGATGCTGAGCTGTATCAGGAGGGGTACTGATAGCAGAAGGGAAGTGGTAATACTTCCTCTATATAGATCTTGGTGAGGCATCACATGGAGTACTGTGCTGACTTCTGAAGCCCTCACAGCAGGAAGGATAGAGATAGGTTGGAGATGGTGCAGTGAAGGGTAACAACAATGATTCAGAACCAGCAGGACAGGTCCTTTGAGGAGCACCTCAAGGCACTGAACATGTACTTGCTGGAGACAAGAATATGGAGGGGAAATATGATAGAGACCTTCAAGTTTCTAAAAGGAATTAACAAGGTGAACTGTGGAGAACTGCATTATTAAGCTTGAATACTAGTTCATGGTCATGCAGACATGAGCAGAAACTGGTTATGGGGAGGAGGACATGCGGATGCATTATTTTACAGAAAGTGTGGTGGTGACATGTAACAGTCTTCCAGGTAAAGTAGTGGGTGCCTAAACCGTTGGTGGTTTCAAGCACAGTTGGGAGAGAATAGGGATATAGTGGAGGCCAGGACAGCAGAAATTTTAGTTTTGAGGGGGAGATAAGGAAAGCTACGACCTTTAGGGACAGTAAGTCCAAGGGATAAATAGGAAACTCAGGCAGAATGGATTGACCAGTGGTCTTTTTCTGCCATCATTGTCTATATTTCCATGGAATAGGGTATACACAGGGTCGATTTCTTTGACTCTGACTTTATTCCAGCAAGCTGCTACTGATGCTCGCACAAGCATTCGACTTTGTAGTCAGAAAACTGGAAGTGTGCTGATGTCAGGGTCACTGTTACAAGCTTTGCCACTTCAGAATATAATAAATCAAGCTCCTATACACTAGAGTACCTTCAAATATGGATTCAGCCCTTAAAATATGCAATAGTTGTCCTAAGAAGAACATCGATAACAAGAATGTGTAAATGCCAAATGTTGCCTTACAGTTTAACAGGGCTTTAAAGAGTCCCTGATGCTGTTGGGAAAACACAGAAAAAATATATTTAGACACAAATAAGCTTATGTTTTATCCTATTTTGTAACTGTTCCCCTTGTTTGTTTATTACTAAGGACATTTGCATGGAAACAGGATCTCTTCCCTATTTGCTCTGTCTACGTGTCTACTTCTGCAATCACAATTCTGTTTATGAAGCTTTTCCTGTGGATGAAATTATGATGCCAGAAACAGGGCATTTTGATGTCATGTGTAGTCAAGCAGCCAAACATAACAAAGTCCAAGGGCCAGTAATCCTGTTTTTATGTCACTTGGTCAGTAGTAAAGAAAAAGGGAAAATAATTGCACAAAACATACTGTAGTTCTGGTTGAATGGTGAAGAGTGTAAAAACACAGAACTGTAAAACAGAGGGTTGCAGGTTCAGTCCCCCCCTTGGAGCCTCAAAACAATATTGTCTGAGGAAATATATGTTATAATAAACTTTCAGCAGGGTCAGTAACATTGATGGCTAGAGTGTTAGATGCCTAATCTCCCACCAGACTAGCAACCTGGGTTCAGACATGGACCAAGGTTGCTCAGGGGCTGGTTGGGGAAGGAATATTTAGCATCAATCAATAGGTCTCCTCCTTTGAGGTGGTCGGACAGTGTGTACTGCTGTTTGGCTGCCACCTAGTGGTGAGTAGCCGGCACAGCAGTATTCACCAGAATTTAAAGTTGGAGCATGCACTGTCTTTATGGTCTATGTGTGTGACATAGGAAGCTGCTTTCTCTGACTCAAGGGTACAGCAGTAGTGGAAGGACAAGAACCCATGTCTGCAGGATGCTGCTGCTGCGATCCTAAATGCACCACACCACCACCATCCATAGCACCCACTCACACAACAAAGTAAGAAGTAGATGTTGTAAGTCCTGAAGGTGGGGTAAAGGGGCTGGGGTTCGACAGCAGAAGGGACCTATGAAAAGGGACAGGAGGATACAGACCATGTGAAAAAAATGGATTGCAAAAATATTTGAACGATAAACTGAATTGTGTCTAACTCAGACTTTTCAAAATTATCAAACTAGTATCAGGGGTTCTTGAAAGGGAACATATAAAATAAGTAAATCAATTGCTGGTGTTTTATGTTCATTATTCACATGCTGTTATAGAACATATTTATGTCTCTTATATTTGCAGTCTGCATGGTGTTTTTCTCAGCTCTGCTTAGTGCTTTCAAATAGGTGTGTCCTATCTGTAACTAGGGGGAAACACACACAGACAAAGATACACATACCCACGTGTGCACACACACGCACACACCCATACAGTGTGAGGCTTGATGTTTCTATTAAAAATTTGATGATGTCTGCTAACTGGCTGATGGGCAGAAAACCAATCTGACTGGTAGGACTTTCTCCTTTGAACTACAAGAAGTTGATTCCCAGAGTGACAGGCTCCACCCTGATTTCTGAAATTAGTGACAGATTGCATTGCTAAACCACTCTCTTCCATTGTCACTCTATTTCTGTCTTCCTCCATCATGCCTATGATTTGGAAAGAGGTGAGAGTTGTTCCTATCTTTTAAACTGGGACCCAGATCTGTCTGAGAACTACACGGGTATCCATTCTGCCACATATGAGCAAGATACTTGAGAAAGTTGTTTTTCATCAAATATCAGAACATCTTGAGACATGTAATCTTCTATCTAAGGACCAGTACAGTTTCAGGAAAGGCTATAGCACTGCCATGGCCCTTGCACAATTCACAGATCATGTCCTCAGAGGTGGATAAGGGTAAACTCACTGGCGCCATATTTGTGGAACTTTCCAAGGCGTTCAAAATTTTTGATCATAGCATCCTACTTAGTGAACTTGATATTCTAGGCTTCTCTCAAAATGTGTCAAACTGGGTCCATAATTACCTTACTATCAGGACTCAAACAGTCTGAATTGGGGAAATCTTACTCAGACCACTACAAGTACAGACTGGAGTCCCCCAAGGGTCCATCCTTGGACCTCTATTCCACTCGCTCTTTGTCAGTCCTCTGCTCCTGGAACCATCAGGATCTCGTAGGATCATGTATGCTAATGATCTTATCCTATTCAGCAGTGATAGCCCTCTACAGGACTTGACCAAACCCTCACCAAAAACTTCTCCTCAGAAATTCAATGGCTCACACAACACAGGTCATTGCCTATGCAAAAAAAAAAAGTTATGCTATTTGGCTCTAAACATAAGCCATAGAGACACTCACATAATCGTACCTTCCAGACCCCAGATGGATCCATAATTGAGCAGATCAAGGATTTCAAGTTCCTGGACATAATTCTGGACTCCTCTTTAACATTTGCTACCCACATAGGCCAGGTAGTCAAGGGGTTAACCAATGCCTGGGTGTGTGCTACAGACTAAAAAAGCTGCTGACCCCAGATGCTAGACTAGCAATTGAGCGTAATACCCTTCTTCCCATCTTAGACTACTGCCCTCCCATCATCTCCCCTACCTTGCCACAACTCCTCAATCACCTGAACATGGTGTATAATAATATCTGAAGGTTTGTAAGCCAAGCCCCCTTCTGCACCCATCACTGCTCCTTATAGCAAATGCTTGGGTGACTTTCCCCTCAAGCATATAGGGACCAGTTATTTAGATCTCTCAATTTTAAAACCCTCACAAAAGGGCAAAATCCCTGCTATCTGAACACCTAGCCATTAAACTCAACTCTCACCAAGTGAGGTCCTTATCTGGACACTTTCTTGAATGTCCCAGGCTATCTACTGTTATGGGACAGAAAACTTTATCAGGAACAGATCCAAAGTTTTGGGGCTCTGTCACAGTGGAACTCCATACCCTTGGATCCCCCTGTCCACCTTTAAAAGGCACATCATAAATACTCTCATGTCCAATTTGTCCTGCAGCTGTTAACCATGAGTACAAATAAGCTCAGTAAAACTGATACCCCCTATTTCTGGTCTTCTGTTTAACCTGCTTCAATGCACTTTTGCTCCTGTATTCAAATTGTTGTCTGCACTGTTGTCTTTTACTGTCCTGGTACTTCAGTACTTGTAATTTGTATATAATTTAATTGCTAATATTTTATGAACTTGTACTAATCATAACATTAGCATTTTTATTGTCAACTGTTCTTGTAACCTTTAAGTTGTTCTATCTTTTTACTCCACATGCCATCTAGATGTCCTGGGTCATACCTGTAAACAGCCCCTGGAACCAGTGTTCTTTCCCGATTATCAAATGCATAAATAAAAACCAGCCAAACATTGTTATTGTCATCCTTCCCAGAACTGGCTTTTGAGAGACAAGCCTCCCACATTTCTACATTCATTGCCTTATATAGTACACACCTACTGTACACAGTGCCCTATACTGCAGTACCAATATGTTAACTTTGCTCATGCATGCAAGCAAACATAATAAGGATCCCTGAAGATGTCCTGATCCTGAGAATATCACAGCCTGCACTGCCCACCACAACAGACTGAAAGAGAGGAATAGAGGGTCTTTTTTTGTATTTTCTTTTTTTTTCTTTTTTTTCATTTTATAATGAGGGATTAGAAGAGCATAGACAGAGATAGATTTCTTTTGCTATGATCTGATTCCAGCAGTACCTGCCCTTAGATACATAGACACTGTTGGCAGATAAGAGCCTACAGCCCACCCAGTCTGCCCATTTGAGTTTGTTAAGTTCACTTTGTTTTTCTAGAAGTCTGTTGCCCCTTACCCCTGACCTCCAGAATTCCCTTATGTCTATCCCATGCATTCTTAATTCCCGTGATTGTTTCAACCCCCACTACTTCCTCTGACAGTGTGTTCCACTTGTCCACCACCCATTCTGTGAAGACATTCTTTCTCATGTTTCCTCTGAATCGCCCTCCCTCCAACTTCATCACATGTCCACTAGTCCTAGAATATCTTTTTCAGTGAAAAATAGTGTATTCCTGCACCCTGTTCCTCCCTGTAAGATACTTGTATGTCTCTATCATATCCCCTTTCTCCCTCCTCTCCTCCGGGGGAGTACATATTCAATTCCTTCAACCTGTCCTCATAGGACTTGTGATGCAATCCATGTACCATCTTTGCTGCCCTCCTCTGAACCTTCTCTACCCTGTCTATGTCCTTACACAGGTAAGGTCTCCAGAACTGTACACTGTACTCCAGGTGGGGCCTCACTAGTGTCTTGTATAGTGGAATTACGACCTCCCTTTTCCTGCTGGTGATGCCCCTGCCTATGCATCCCAGCATCCTATTTGCTTTACCTGCTGTCTTGTTGCATTGTTTCCTTACCTTGAGGACATCAGAAATGATAACCCCAAGATTTGTTTCATGGTTGGTGCATGCTATATCCTCACCCCCAACTGATACATTGTTCCAGGGTTTTTGTGCCCCATATGCATTATTTTGCACTTCTTTGTATTGAATTTCAACTGCCAACCCCCTGAACATTCTTTAAGTTTCTGCCGGTCCCTCCTCATTCTGTTTACACCCTCTGGTGTGTCCACTTTGTTACAGAGCTTTGTGGCATCAGCGAACAGTGAAATTCTGCTGTTTATGTCCTGTCCAATGTCACTGATGAAGACATTGCATAGGACCAGTCTCAGCACTGATCTCTGTGGTACCCCACTGGTCACTCTTCCCTCTGTGGAGTGACAGCCATTTACTACCACTATCTGTGTCCTGCCACCTAGCCAGTTACTTACCCACTGCACTACTGTCCTGCCCACTCCCATATTCAGCTGCTATTTAGCTGCTAAATGTGTCTGACATGAAAAGCTGCAACAACTGAACTTTATATGCAAACAAAGAATTTTGGACTCATGGCCCAGAAATCAGAACCTCTCTAAGCTGGTCACCCATGGTTTTTGGGGTACCCAGAAAAGGTATTTCTAGGCCATTTAAAAAAAAATAAACACCAGAATCTAGTTAAATGGGTCCCATTTACCTAGGTCGATGTGTTTGTTTTTTGGAAATCCATCATTTGTATGTAGGTTCCAACTTTTTTTTCACAAAAAGAAAATAAACACGATGGCAGCCCTCACAATCTAAAAAAATGTTTTCCATGACCCAAAAACAAATTTAGTCATGATCTAAAAATGGTACATGAAAGAAGATTTTTTAATTGCATCAGAGTGCTAACTCAAAATCCTACTGAGTATGTTCAGAAGCCATATTTTAAAACATTATAACTCTAGAAACAATTAAATATTTGTACAAACAACCTTTCGAAGAAACACCCTTGGGTCAAGCCACTTATACCCTGGAAGTTTTGGAACAGAATTCCAATCTGTCATTGTTGTAGGTGTGGGCACAACAATGGCTACAAAGTATGTTTTTCAAGGCTTTTAAAAGTTCCATATCTCTGACTCCTGAATAATGTCCATCACAAAAGTTCCTGTATCTTGAAAACTTGCCACCTACATTGTGCATGCAAAATTTTGCACAAGTTTGCAAAACAGCACCAAAGTTATCAAGGTGCAGTATATTCAGATTAGAAAAACAGCCTGTTAAAGGGCATAACATATGTATGCCAATAATGGGGAATGTTTCATGGAGTCTCCTTTGTATGTCTCTGTTCTGTTTAATGTTGTACGTATACATGGGCTGGCCACCCATGATTTAATTAATTTTTTTTGTTAAGTCCTGTTGTCTGGTTCCCCCCACCATGAAAGAACGTACCAGTTATACAGTCATTAAAAACCTTAAGCAGGAATTATTAAAAAGCAATGCAGTGTTACACTGGGTGTAAAGCAGATACAAATAAAAACATTATAGTAACAGTACAGCTCTTATTTAGAGCATGCTTTGAGGAAGCAGGAAATACTTAATTGTTATAGCTTGCTTTTTTTCCTTTCTCATCTCTTACACTCTGTATATTTAAAAAGTCAGGAACTGTTTTTATTTTTCCTTTCCTGTTCTTGCAAACCTTCGTATAGAGAAATAAGGAGAGAACTAAAGTTAGGCGCTGTTCAGTTGAGAAACTGCCACTCGAGGTTACGTATATGTTTATACCAGTGCTTCTCAGTGGTGCGGCTCAGTTCTTCTAAAGCTAGGCTAAACTGTGATGAGAAACAAGCCTTCCAAGGGTGCGCACTCTTGGACAGTTTAAAACTCTGCTGTTGCTGTATCAAGCTTACCAAAGGGACAAATTAAACAAAGTTAGATACCTGTGTCATTGTCTGAAAAGGGGTAATGTTTTTTTGAGCACTTCAAACACACGCAAGGGATTCCCAGCTTAGCGAAGAAGTAGACCTCAGTAAAACAGGGTCCTTCAGTGCACCTCCTCTGCAGTTCCTATCTAAGAGCCAACTGGCCACTGTCAAACCATTTAGATAATCAGGGCTGCTGGAGGAGGTGCTTACCAGAGGATTTCTTGTTTAATATTTGTTCTAGATGGTAATTCTAAGAAGGAATGTCATAATTGTAATAATGCTGAAGTTGTAAGAGATCTGAGCTATAAATTAATAGATTTAAAGGTATTTAAAAGAAAAGTTATATGCCTGTTTGATTGATAGATAGTACGGACCTATCAAAAAGTCCTGCCCTCTTTATATTCTGCTTAGTTAAAGGTGTTAGTCAGATCTGAGTAGGGTATTGAAGGGGAAACACCTATCCAGACTAGTTACTGTTAGTTCTGCTGCATTATGAGATTTATTTTTACTGAATCGAAGCTTATGTTTATTTTGTTTTATTGTGTTTGGCGCAACAGTCCGCTATTATTTTGTTCTGTAAATATATTAATAAATATTTGGATCTTTTTACAAACTGCATATCGGTGTATGTGTCCATCTGTTACCCCACAGCCTTTTACAGTGGTGGCAGTGGTGGGATCAGTTGGTAACTTCTTTCAGCTGGGGAGTCTGAAGTAAGGCTCTGGTGGACAGCCGGTGCAACAGGACCAGGCGGACTTTCCTCCTTTACCTCGAGTGGTTACACACTCAGTATCAGCTTTGTATCAACTACCTCTTCTATCTGGTTTGGATCCTGTGGTTAGAAGAAAAGCGGTAAAAGCTATCCCAAAGATGGAAGCTGAACTAAAGGAACAGGCAAGTAGAGGTGAACCAGGGGAGGCAACAGCCTCTGTAGAGACACATGAATTGCTTAGATGACTATGTATGCATCAAGTAGAGATGGAGCAGCAGAGAGAAAGAGATGAAAGAGAGAATGAAGCCAGATGGACTGGCACATTGTGTGCCATACAGGCCCTGGGTGCAAATCGTCCCCCTGAGTAGCCCCCTGTAGTTGGTCACAAGGACATTAAACTGGTAAAACTATCAGAAACTGATGACATAGAGGCATATATAATGACATTTGAGAAGGTGGCCTTAGCATGTGCCTGGCCTAGAGAACAATGGGTTATTAGGTTGGCACTATATTTGACTGGGAAAGCACAACTGGCCTACAGTCATGTAGAAGTAGCCCAGGCCAATAATTATGATCAGGTTAAAGCAGCCATTCTAAAATGCTATGATATTAACACTGAAACCTATCGGCAGCATTTTAGAACATACCATTTCCAGACTGCTGATAATCCACATGATGCATATACCCGCTTAAATGATTTGTGTATTAAGTGGTTGCAGCCTAATACAAGAACCCTGGATCAAGCATTGGAAGCTGTCATCTTGGAACAGTTTATTCATATATTGCCACAAGACGTACAACTCTGAGTGAAGGAGCACTGCCCAGAGACTTCTGATGTGGCAATTAGACTGGCAGAGGACTATTTAGCTGCTTGACCTTCCCGTCAAAAAGGGACTTCACCCTATGGTCAACAACAACCGATGGTAAGAGACACCACTACACCTCCCTCTATTAACACTACTACCCCTCCAGTGGGGGTTAAAACTTATTCTAAACCATCAAGAGGGTATAACCCAGATATAATTTGTCGAGAATGTAATGGGAAGGGACACATAGCCCATTTTTGCCCCCAAAGAAGGAGCAAACCTACCCATTTGATCCTGGCTAATTGAGGCCAGTATATGATTCCAGTGCAAGTAGGACAGAAAGCAGCACAGGGACTCCTTGATTCAGAGAGTAAACAGACACTAATTCAAGCATAGGTTTTGGAACAAACACCCCTACCCAGCAAATCCACTACTGGGCTCACATGTATTCATGGGGACATGCATCATTATCCTCTACATAAAATTGTTTTGACCATACAGGGGCAAGCCCAATCACTGATGGTGGGCATTGTCCCAAAATGTCCAGATCAGTACTTTTTGGACATTACCACCCACAATTCCAGTCTTTGTTAACATCTAATCTTTCTGCTGTGGTCACTAGATCTCAAACTAAAAATGCACTGGAACATTTATTTCCCTTTACCAAAGATGTTTATGGAGACCCCGGGAAAGTTAGTAAATCAAGACATCAGAGAAGGAAGGAGAAAAATGTATGGACTCAGCCTAAGGGGCAAATAAATAATGTTGTATATAATACTAGTGTTACAAATATTGTAAAAGGAAATTAATTCAAAAATGCACAAAAAGAGGATGTTAGTTTACAGAATTTTTTTCCTGAGGTATCAATTGCTGCTGTGTCATCAGATAAATATAGGGTATGTAAGGGGCTATTGTGACGTGTATGCACAAATCCAAGAACAGGGTAAGAAGTCCAACACCTTATGGTACCTCAGCCATATAGACAACAGTTGCTAGAAATAGCCTATGATGTACCCTTAGCAGGGCATTTAGGAAGGGATCGTACATTGAGCCATCTGTTATATTAATTTTTCCTAGCCTGGCATTCACGAACAGGTAGCAGAGTACTGTAAAAGCTGTGTTGAATGCCAGAAAGTTGCCAGAATCAGCAAGAAAGACAAAGTACATTTGCTTCCTCTACCCTTAGTCATGATCCCTTTTGATCGTATAGCTATGGATGTGGTGGGTCCCGTGCCTAAAAGTGCTAAAGGAAACTGATACATCTTGGTGGTGTGTGACTATGCTGCAAAGTACCCGGAGGCTATACTCCTTCAAAGTATCACAGCACCTAAGATTGCAGAAGAACTGAGTAAGATTTTCAGCCAGGTGGGTATACCCAAAGAAATCCTGACTGATAGGGATAGCAACTTTTGTTCAGCATTATTGAAATGGCTCTATCAAGCCTTGGGAATTACTACAATACATACCACAACATAACATCCTCAGATGGGCAGTTTGGTAGAGCATTTCAATCAAACTCTCAAGAAACTGCTGCAAAAGTATGTGCAGGAGGAAGGAAATAAATGCGATGTCCTTTTACCTTATTTAATGTTTGCCTACAGAGAGGTACCCCAGGCCTCTATGGGATTTTCTCCTTTTGAATTGTTATATGGGCATAATCCCCAAGGCCCCTTAGACCTTATTAAAGAGGAATGGGAAGAAGGACAAACACCAATTGGATTGATGTCAATTGACTATATGCATAATCGCAGGCAGAAAATAGTAAAATACTTGAAAAAGGCACACTACACCAATACCAAACACCAAGAAGTACAAAAATTCCATTATGACAAGGGAACTGGACCTAACGAATTTGAGAAAGGAGATACAATCCTTCTTCTATTAGCTTCCTCAGAGAAGAAACTTTATAAGAAATGGCAGGGTCCATATACAATAGTCAGACAAATGGAGCCAGTAACATATGAAATAGAGTTACCTGACAAGAAAAAGAAACAAAATGTATATCACGCTAATTTACTAAAATGATGGGTGGAAAGAGAGACCCATTTCTGTGTGTATATACACCCCAAATCCCCTTTTAGTGAATTAGACACGGTGAACCAACGGTTAGAGGTACAAGGGGAATAGGTGATGTTACTATTAATCCCCATTTAGGACCCAAGTATGTCAGTTCTTTCACTGGAACCCCTGGAAAGGTTAAAAATGTGGTTCACCGAATAACAGTAACCCAAACCACACCCATAAGACAAAGACCATACAGATTACCTGAAAGGGTTAGGGAAGATGTAGTGAAAGAACTTCAGAAAATGCAACAGTTAGGTATCATAGAACCCTCACATAGTGAATGGAGTTTTCCCATTGTGGTAGTGTGGAAAAAGAAGGGTGGGGTATGGCTGTGTCTAGACTTCAGACGTCTAAATGACATCTCTAAATTTGGTAGTTATCCAATGCCATGCATAGATGATATTTTAGATCATTTAGGCAATGCACAGTACCTTACTACCTTGGATTTAACAAAAGGCTATTGGCAGGTCCCACTTAATGCTGCAGCCAAAGAGAAGACAGCATTTAGTACCCTATTGGCCTGTTTCAATTTACCATAATGCCCTTTGGGCTACATGGTGCACCTGTCACTTTTCAGAGAATTATGGACCAAATTTTATTATCTCATGCTGCTTATAGTGCAGCGTATATGGATGACGTAGTCATTTTTAGCCAAACTTGGTCTGAACATTTACGTCACTTATCCTTAGTGTTAGATGCAATATCTGAAGCTGGCTTGACTATAAATCCCACAAAATGTTCTTTAGCCATGCAGGAAACTGAATATCTGGGATTCCAGATTGGTGGAAGTCAGATAAAACCTGTAAAATCAAAAATTGAAGCAGTAGCCAATAGCCTTCAACCTGTAACTAAAGAAGATGTAAGATCTTTCTTAGGACTGGCAAGCTATTATCGTTATTTCATTCCTAATTTTTCAACACTTGCTAGCCCTCTCACAGATCTGATCAAGAAAAATAAACCTGATAGCGTAGTATGGACACCTGCATGTGAGGATGCGTTCGCTACTATTTAAGCAAAACTATGTTTTTCACCTATCCTACGTACACCAGATTTTACATTGCCTTTTGTACTACAAATTGATGCTTCAAATTGTGGCATTGGGGCACTGTTAACTCATATTGTTGATGGGAATGAACACCCTATCATTTATGTGAGTAGAAAATTGCATGAGAGGGAGAACCGCTACTCCACGATAGAAAAGGAGTGCCTAGCCATACGGTGGGCTACTGAAGCTCTCCGTTTCTATTTATGGGGAATGGAATTTGAACTATGGACAGATCACAACCCCTTATGTTGGCTGAACGTAATGAAAGATCATAACCATTGTATTATGCAATAGTATTTGACGTTACAGCCATACAGATTTAAAATCAAACATCAAAAGGGTGCTGAACATAGTAATGCTGATTTTCTATCCAGATGTGGACAGGATACGGGACAGGAATTACCTAATATCAGACCTCAGGGTAAGAAAGGTAATGATTGTGACATACCTTCTATTTCACAATTTAAAAAAAAATAAGAAGAGTAAAAAGGGACCACGAGGTGGAGCCTGAGGAGATGGGTGGGCTTTGGTTCCATCTCTTCCATGGGAGAGATCTGATACATAGGTAACAGATATGCTAACTGGAGGTTTAGGAAGTGTTTTTGGAATTAAATAAATAAAAACCCATAAATGGGTTTTTATCTTAAGTGGGGAGGAGAATGTAAAAGGGCATAACATATGTATGCCAATAATGAGGAGTGTTTAATGGAGTCTCCTGTCTCTGTTCTGTTTAATGTTGTACGTATACATGGGCAGGCCACCCATGTTTTAATTTTTTTTTTAAGTCCTATTGTCTGGTCCCCTCCCATGAAAGAACGTACCAGTTATACAGTCATTAAAAAGCTTAAGCAGGAATTATGTAAAAAGCAATGCAGCGTTATGCTGGGTGAAAAGCAGATACAAATAAAAACATTATAGTAACAGTACAGCTCTTATTTAGAGTATGCTTTGAGGAAGCAGGAAATACTTAATTGTTATAGCTTGCTTTTACCCTTATGCATCTCAGTTACACTATGTATATTTAAAAAGTCAGGAACTGTTTTTGTTTTTCCTTTCCTATTCTTGCAAACCTTCGTATAGAGAAATAAGGAGAGAACTAAAGTTAGGCGCTGTTCAGTTGAGAAACTGCCACTCGAGGTTGTGTATATGTTTATATCACGCTCCTCAGTAGTGCTGCTCAGTTCTTCTAAAGCTAGGCTAAACGGTGATGAGAAACAAGCCATATGAGGGTGCGCACACTTGGACAGTTTAAAACTCTGCTGTTGCTGTATCAAGCTTTCCAAAGGGACAAATTAAACAAAGTTAGATACCTATGTCTTTGTCTGAAAAGGGGTAATGTTTTTTGAGCACTTCAAACGCACACAAGGGATTCCCAGCTTAGCGAAGAAGTAGACCTCAGTAAAATAGGGTCCTTTGGTGCACCTCCTCTGCAGTTCCTATCTGAGAGCCAGCCGGCCACTTTCTAACTCTTTATATAATCAGGGCTGCTGGAGGAGGGGCTTAACAGAGGATTTATCATTTAATATTTGTTCTAGATGGTAAGTCTAAGAAGGAATGTCATGATTGTAATAATACTGAAGTTCTAAGAGATATGAGCTATAAATTAATAGATTTAAAGGTATTTAAAAGAAAAGTTATATGCCTGTTTGATTGACAGATAGGGCAGACCTATCAAAAAGTCCTGCCCTCTTTTTATTCTGCTCAGGTAAAGGTGTTAGTCAGATTCAGGTAGGGTGTTGAAAGGGAAACACCTATCCAGACTAGTTACTGCTAGATCTGCTGCATTAATAGATTTATTTTTGCTGAATTGAATCTTATGTTTATTTTGTTTGACGAAACAGTCCACTATTATTTTGTTCTGTAAATATATTAATTAATATTTGGATCTTTTACAAACTGCATATTAGTGTATGTGTCCATCTGTTACCCCACATCCTTTTACACAACCTTATGAACCCTACTTTATAGATATATTATAGTGGTGTGGTCATGCCACTATATTTATGGTTGAGCAGGGGTTTCTATGTTATACCTCAAATTTTGCACTTTAATATCTTTGCAATCATCCTTCGGATGTGCATGATGTTTTGCATGCTTAGTCTCACGGGGTAGATCTCTTGACCTGACAAGTTTTGTTCTAGTTGAATTTGCAGATTCCGATATGCAGGTAGAGAAAAAATGTAAAGAAAATTGCTGTTTTTGCTGGGGTTTTTTTGTCATTGCTGTGCACCCAGATGTTTTGAAATTCTTGTCTGAATGTTTCAGGGTAGAAACGGCCTGGCCTCCAGGTGTGCCATTCGCTGGCTTGGTGAGAAAATATCAATCCATTCTAAAGTTATTAATTTTAAAATTTTGGTTTATGAGCATGCTCAGTAAACACTTCAGGATAGATGTTTGGAATGAAAAAAGAATTAGACCACATGAAAAAGTGTTCTGTGTCATATGAGCGCTAATCCTTTTTCATTTACAAAAAATCCTTTTTCTTTTGCCTCCATCTTGTTACTGTTTTTTTTCTGAAAAAAAAATTATTTGAAAGCCCCAAAAATGACATCCTCCAGAAAGACCAACCCATGTATCTTGCTCATTGGGAAACCTGTAGGTGAATTTTGCACTTTAATGTTGGTAAAATTAGCTCCAGATGCATTTTTTGAAATATTTTAGATCCTTGTTCATGACTTGCTTCCATTTTTTTTGTATGGCCATACGAAAAAGGAATTCAGCTATACAAAAAAGAATCCCTCCAAACTAAAAAAGATTTTTTTTTAACATAGAAACATAGAAACATAGACTTTGATGGCAGATAAGGACCGCTTGGCCCACCTAGTCTGCCCGTTTCCCTACCTACAGGATAAGCTGCAGATCTTATTTAACCAACAGCCTATTTCTTCCTACGTCCAACAAGAATCGCCTTATGTCTGTCCCATGCATTCTTGAATTCTTAGACCCCACAACCTCCTCAGGAAGACTGTTCCATGTGTCCACCACCCTCTCTGTGAAAAAGTACTTCGTCACATTGCCCCCCAGCCGTCCCCCCATCTTCAAATTGTGTCCCCTTGTTCTTGCACATCTCTTTTTCTGAAAGATGCTACCCTCTTGGACTTTGTTGATTCCACTGAGGTACTTAAACGTTTCTATCATGTCCCCACTCTCCCTCCTTTCCTCAAGGGTATACATATTAAGCTCCTTTAGCCTCTCCTCGTATGGCTTCTCTTGCAGACCCTGCACCATTTTAGTTGCCCTCCTCTGAAATGCCTCCATCCTGTCTATGTCCTTGCAGAGATGGGGTCTCCAGAACTGGACGCAGTACTCCAGGTGAGGTCTCACCAACTGTCTGTACAGGGGGATAACAACTTCCTGTTTTCTGCTGGTGATGCCTCTCCCTATACATCCCAGTATCCCCCAGCCCTCCCTACCACCTTCTCCCATTGCTTGCCAACCTTTAAATCTTTTTTCATTGAAAGGATCCTTTTTCATATGCTTTTTTTGTTCCATTCCCTTCAAATGAAAAGGATTTAGGAAATAATTTTTGTTTCTGTTCTTTTATCATTTGAAGAGATCCTTTCTTGTATGCTTTTTTCGTTTACAAGAAAAAGGATCCCACACACCCTCCAATTGCTATGAAATGAAAAAGGATCCCTTCAAATGAAAAAAAAATTGAACTTTCTTTTTGCAGTTCTTTTTTCATTTGAAGGGATCCTTTTTCATTTTCATTTGCTGTTTCATACGGAAAAGGGTTCCTGCAAATGAAAGGCAATTTTGTACTTAGTTTTTTTCCAAAATGTTAACTTCAACAGCCCATAACTCCATCAAAATTTGGAATTTAGGGAAAAAATATATCTATATGCAAAGGTGTCACTGAATAATAGTGCAGTGACACATACATTAAACCCCACAAAAATATCTAGGGGCTATAATAGAAAAGTAATAAAATTATAATTTGCAAAATCCCATTGCATAAAATGGGAAATTGCATAAGCTATAACTCCTTATTTTCCCTGGTGTCTAGTGGTTCTCCCCCACCTTCTGATCATCACTACCATATTTGTTACTGTATCCCTTGTGTCTAGTGGCAACCCCACCCTCAGATTGCTAGCCATATATTTTAAATGTTTTCCTGGAGTCTAATGGGCCCCTGCCCCTCCGATTGCCATCCCCATCTTCAGTAATCTTTCCCTGATGTCATGGGGCACTCCTCCACCATCCGATTGCCCTCTCTGTATTTTTGTTCTGTTTCCCTGGTGTCTACTAGCACCCCCACCCTTTAATTGCTTTCCCCATATTTTTACACTGTTTCCCAGATGTCTAGTGACAATGTAAAGCAAGAAATGTTCAGTGCTGTGATCAGTGGATGTGGGTGGTGCAGTTGCTGAAGGTGCTGCAGCCCAAGACATATAACAAAACCAAAAAGAAATTGCAACTGCACTCAATACCTCTTAACAAAATATGAAGGTCCAGGCATAACAGAGTTCAAATATTTATTTAAAGTATAAGCCTGGCCAGAGGCACTCAGAAGGACTCCAGTGCTTTGACTCTCAATGAGTCTTCATCAGGGGGTGAACATAACTGGTTACATGAGGGTCTTTTATAGTCCAGGCAATTAACTTAAATTAATGACATATGTTCATGAACATTCAAAGTACATCATTTCAAATATTACAAATGGGTGTGGGGGTACATCTTGCAAAGCAAACATTTACCTCCCTTTGTTAGTAGGTGGAGCTGCTACAAATTTAAACACTGAACCTGAATAAACTTATTGCTATGTTTAAGTGACAAACCACAATCTTTTTTACACTTTTCAAAAAAAAGATAGATGCAGTCTCTATGAACACATAGAAATCTGAAGAGGTGAACACAGGTCAAACCTTTTAGTTGACATGGCATCTTAATCCACCACATGGCAACTTGGTGTCAGGACCCAACTGTAAACGAGATACTGCTGAAGGTTATGGCCTTTACAAGAAATGATTCTGTTCTAGAAAAAGAGCAAGAGAGAAATGCATTAAGAATATATACACGCTTAATGATATACATAATAATATACGCATAAAGAGCACAAGTACAATTCATTATTCATATTCATATTATTCCTACCTGCCACCTCTACCAGTGAACCAGTTGGCTAAATCTGTTTGATAGGGTGCGCTATCAATCCTGTCTCCTTGCCAAAAAAGCAGCTCTGAGCCTACTGCCTCCGGGGCCCAGCTCCCTCATACACCAGGTCATACCAACTAGGACTATAAGGACATCCAATAAGATCTCCATCAATATCCCCTATCGTTGCACCACCCAAGATCGGCGATCCTTCAAAAACTGGGCCCCGCTATGGCTTTCCTCACTCCCAACAGAACTAGCCACTATTAGCAAAATCGGCTCATTCAGATCTGCACTTAGATCCCATCTTTCCATTCAAAGGAAATGTACCTGCCCTATCTGACTAACCCACCTGATTAAAACCCCGACTACCCCACCAATTTGCACTTAGCTAGCACCCAATCTACTACTTCCCTCTTCCTCCTCCACCAATCCTTCCCCCCTGTCCTTTGCCCAAACATGCACCCTACCTCTTTTCCCTAGGGCTCCAAGCCCTCATCAAGCTCGCAAACCCCTGCCCTTCCACTCTCCCACCCTTTTTCTGACAAGGTGACCCCTAACCTGTGGTTACCACAAGCTGAACACCTCCACTTCCTCCCCTCCCCTCACTTTTAAATCCCCCACCCTCCTCTTCCCCCCTCCCATGTTATTGCTACTGCTGCTCTGTCCTTGCCTGTTTGCTAAGGCTCTATCCCTATCCCATGTTTTATAATTGTCATTTTATCATTGTCAATTGTTTTATGTTCTTTGTTACCCTGTGTTTTACTACTGTATGTTTGCATTGTTTTCCTGATGTGGAACCTTTGTAAATGAGCTTGTAGCTCAAAGGTTGTAATCCGAGACTTCAGTACATAAATAAATAAATAATGTAAAGTAGTATCTATCTCAGTTACTCATTCTTTATTTCTTTTTTAAAAAGGGTCTGAGGTCCCATTATTAATTGAGACCTCCTGGTTTAGCACATTGGAGCCTGTGAATCCACATACTCTCTCTCTGTAGAAGCAAATTTGGTCTGCTACCACCATTAGGTTTGAGCGATATGTGTTCCAGCCCAAGAAACCTCACAACATCTGGTTTGGATTCATGTTTCTGAGTGAAGTGCACCCCTACTGGGGTGTCTTGTTTGCAATTCAAAATGGAACAAATGTGTTCCTGAATCCTTTGTTTCAACAATTTAACTGTTTTTCCTACATACACCAATTTACAAGGACACCATAGAGCATACATCACATAGGAGGTTTCACAGGTTATTAGTTCATTGATTTGGACCTTAATGTTTTCTAGTTTGGGATGGGAGAATGTTTTTGTAGGCAGCCCATATCTGCAGATATTACATCTCTTACATATGTAGAAACCTTTAGGTCTTTGTGGGACCCCATATCCTGTGTGGCTGGGTCTTTTTTGGTGTTCTATTGTGCACCAGTCTGTCTCTTATGTTATTCCCCCTAGTAAACGTTAGTCTAGATTTAGTCCCCATAGACCTGCCCACTACAGCATCACCTAAAAGGATGGGTCAATTTCTTGTAAACTATTCCCTATCTCCCCTGCAACAAGCAGTCATGTGGTCCCGGCCTGCTGTGCACATGCACTAAGTGCTATAGGGTTTTAATTCTGAAAAAATTCCAAGGTGCTTATTTTACAACAGTAATCCGTTAAGTGTGGTCTATGTGTAAAGGCTTCCACAGACACTTGAGGGTACAGATTTAGACTTTTTTTTAATTTTTATTTTGTTTGCTAGTAGGGTCTGGACAAAGATGCAACCCTGTGGTTTCATTTGCGAGTGTGGAACAAAGAAGCAGCCATGTGGTCCCGGCCTGCTGTTCAAATGTACTAGGTGATATAGGGTGCTTATTTTAACTGAATAATTTTGAGTATTTTAAACTTAGGGGTATTTATTTATTTATTTAGCTTTTGTTAACTAGCTAAGCACATTAGACAAAACAGATGCCTATTTTCAGGTGAAACCTGGGAGTTTTTGACTTTGTTTGCTGCCAGGGTGCCATGTGGTGCTGGTATTTGTGGCAAATGAAGAAAGCACATGCGTTGCATACTATAAAAGCGTCTTATGTTTTTATAATCAAACAAGTGTGTTACAGTAAATAGGGCATTTTTATGTTTTGTTTGCTGGTGGTTTGCTGGTGCTGATGGACAATGAAGCCACCATGTGGTGCTGACCTTTGGAGCACATGCAGAAAATCATAGAAACATAGAAATTGTCAGCAGATAAGGACCACAAGGCCCATCTAGTCTATCTGTTAGCCCTATACATGACCCTATCTGGTCAGCAGCTGCTCCTCCCTCTGCCTACCTTAAAGATTCTGCTATGTCTCTCCCAAGCATGTTTAAATCACCCACTGTGCATGGACAAACCCTACGAGGAAAGGCTGAGTGAGTTAAATATATAAATATATGAAAATGCCAGCAGAAACAGGCCTCACAGTCTATCGAGTCTGCTTGAATGTGCAGCTAGCCCCCTCACTTTGAAGCTGCCTACCCTCCCTTCCCCTCTTTACAGTTACTCCCTCCTCACCCAGACCCATCTCCTCTAAAAACTGGTCACCATCTTACAGGATACCACCTTCTGGGGTAGAGTGTTCCACTTGTCTATCACCCTCTCCCTCCTGAATCTTCCCCCCTCCAGTCACTGCTTATGTCCTCTTGTATCTCTCCCTCTTTTCAGCTTGAATATCTCTTCCATACTAGCTTTGTTTATGCCCTCTATGTACTTAAAGGTCTCAGTCATATCCCCCTATCTCTCCTATCCTCCAAGGAGAACATATTCGGCTCACTCAGTCTGTCCCCAAAGAGTTTGCCCTCCAATCCCTAGATCATCCCAGTCTCTTTTCGCTGTACCCCCTCCAGTAATCTGATGTCATTTAGGAACAGTCTGCAGTACTTCATGCAATATTCCATGTGTGGCCTGACCAGTGACCTGTGCAGGGGAAGGATCACCTCCCAACTTCTGGATTAGATTCCCCTCGCTGTACACCCCAGCACCCTGTTTGCTTTTTCTGCCACCTTCCTGCATTGAGTGCAGTTGTTCATGGTCCCCATGATGAGCACCCCTACACTAGGTCCTTTTCCTCCTCAGTGCTCTCCAACTGAACCCCATCCAACTGATAGATACTCCCCTCATATCTGGCCCTGAATTGTAGTACCTTGTATTTCTTGCCATTTAATCCCAACTGCCATGTTTCTGAACACTCCTGCAGCTTAGTCATGTCTTCCTTCAGTCCCCTTCATCCTTCGATGTAATCTACCACAGCTCCCATCTTTTTATCATCTGTGAACAGACTGATCTTACTCCAGATCCCATGTGAGATATCAGCAAAGAATATCTGAAACAACCCCAGCCCCAGTACTGATCCCTGTGATACCCCACTGGTCACTGCCCTTAGTGATGAGAGTTCTCCCCCACCACCCTCTGATGCCTTCCTTTTAGCCAGTTTGTGATCCATTTTACCAGTTTTGTTCCCTCTCCCACATATTCCAACTTCCCCCCAGCCTCCCATGTGGCACGGAATCAAAGGCCATGCTGAAGTCCAAATACAGGACATCCACTGCACGGCCCTTTTCCAGCTCCCTCCACACCCAGTCGTAATATTAAACTAGGTTGGTCTGGAAGGATCTACCTGAGACAAACTCATGCTGCTGACCGTCCTGAAGGCCATTGTCCTCCAAAAAGGTCACTGGCCTCTCTTTTAGGATTGTTTCCAAGAGCTTTCCTACAATATATGTGAGGCTCACTGGCCTGTAGTTACCTGGTTCATCCTTTGGGCCACTTTTGTGAATAGGCACCATGTGAGCCATCCTCCAGTCTTGTGGTACATATCCTGTGTACAGGAAGGTATTGAACAGGTGCACCAGTGGCCCCACCAGACCTCTGCTAGTTCTTTGAGCATTGTAGGGTGAATGCCATCTGGTCCAGGTGCCTTGTCCACCCTCAGTGTCCCCAATCCTTCCAGTACCCTTCTCTCTATAACCCCTACATCTGTCACTCCCTCTCCTCCCCGGCCCACTCCCCACTTCCTTTTGGTATCAGCACCCCTTTCTCTTTCATGAATACAAAACAGAAGTACTTATTTAGTGCCTCTGCCTTATCTTCCCCTTTCTCCACCCACCCCTTTCCTTCTTAATCCTCACTATTGAGTCCTTGCTACTCCTTCTCTCCCTCATCTATCTGAAAAAGTCCTTTTCTCTTTCTTTGATGCCCTGTGTCAGCCTCAGCTCTCTAGAAGCCTTAGCCATTCTGATGCATCTGGTTACCTCTCTGGACTTTTTCATATACACCTTCTTGTCTTCCCCCTCCCTGATTTACTGAACTTCTGAAATGCTGTTCTCTTAGCCCTTACCTCTACCATGACCTCTCTATTCAACCAGCAGGGCTTCTTTGCCCTTCCCTTCTTACTTTGTGTCCTAGCACATATTCCAGTAGCCTCCACCAGTCCTTTTTTGATAATATCCCATTTTTGACATGAATCCATTAGTGAATCAATTCCCGTCAGATGCCCCCCAAATTTCCCCCATCCTTTTAAGTTCCACCCCCTAAAGTCCAGCACCCTGGTTCCCATACCTCCAGTTTCCCTCCCCATGTTTAGTATGACCCACACCGAGAAGTGATCACTCCCACCTAGTAGGTCCTCCACCCCTAGATCACTTACAGCCTCCCTGTTTGGCAAACAAAGAAGCTGCCATGTGGTGTTGACCTTTGAGGCACATACAGAAATGCAAGTGTGGGACAATCAAAGCACAATGTGGTGCTGATATTCAGGGCACATGCAGAAAGCAAATGCATTGACTCCTATAAGTGATTCTTATGTTTTCATAATCGAACAAATGTGGTACAGCAAATTGATCTTCGTTTGCTGGTTAGAGCTGGACAAAGAAGCAGCCATGTTGATGGCCATCAAGGAACATGAAGAAAAATGAGTGGGGAACAAAGAAACCACCGAGTGGTGCTGGCTGTTGCGGCACATGCAAAAAAGTGAGTGTGGGGCAAACAAACTGCTGTGTGGTGCTGATATTCAGGGCACATGAAGAAAGCACAAGCATTGAGTGCTATAAAAGATTCTTATGTTTTAATAATCCATCAAGTGGTGTCATTGTAAAGCACATGTTGGTGGATGAGTGTGACCCCTTCTGTAGCCTCAGTACACCCATACCCCCCAAACAGGGCCACAGCAGGAGGAAATGTGCAAACAAAAGCATGCATGTTTGCTACTGTTGTGGCTTGAACCAGCCAAATGTTCATTTCAAAGACACCATGGCAGTGCTGTCATTGTAAAGCACATGCTGGTGGACAAGTGTGACCCCCTCTGTAGCCTTGGTACACCCATCCCCCTCCCACTGAGCCACAGCAGGTGAAAATGTGCACACAAAAGTATACAGTGAAGCCCACCAAGGTGAAGCACAGCACTGCAGAATTCTGCAGTAGAGTTACTGCATCAAACAATGTAATTTCAATGGGAGTTAATCCCTTTTGTCATGCAGTAAACCTTTGACACTGTGCTTCATCCTGGTGGGCTTCACTGTACATGTTTGCTGCTGTTGTGGCTTGGGCCAGCCAAATGTTCATCACAAAGACACCATGACAGTGGTGTCATTGTAAAGCACATGCCAGTGGACAAGTGTGACCCCCCTCTGTAGCCTTGGTATACCAATCTCCCCTTCCACAGGGCCAAAGCAGGTGGAAAAGTGCATACAAAAGCATACATACATACATAGTCTCTTATTTACTGTACGGTATTTTAGCTACCACATTGTATAGGACTTGCATAGAGTGTCACACGCATGTGGACTCTATCCCCCGTAACTATGTACAGATATGTAAATTATCCATTATATTTATCTGTATAATATGTCTACTGGGTTTGTATGTGTATTTGCTTTTCTATTTCTTGATGAGGAGCCTTTGTAAATGAGTCTCTGACTCAAAGGGTCGAAATTTTGATTTCTACAAATAAATAAATAAAAAAAATACATGTTTGCTGCTGTTGTGGCTTGGGCCAGCCAAATTTTCATTATAAAGACACCATGGCAGTGGTGTCATTGTAAAGTACATGCCAGTGGACAAGTGTGACCCCCTCTGTAGCTTCAGTACATCCATCATCCCTCCTACAGGGCTACAACAGGTGGAAATATGCACACAAAAGCATACATGTTTGCTGCTGTTCTGGTTGGGCCAGCCAAATTTTCATTACAAAGACACCATGGCAGTGGTGTCATTGTAAAGCACATGCCAGTGGATGAGTGTGATCCCCTCTGTATCCTCGGTACACCCATCACCCCCACAGGGATACAGCAGGTGGAAATGTGCACACAAAAGCATACATGTTTGCTGCTGTTGTGGATTAAGCCAGCCGAATGTTGCTTACAAAGAAACCATGGCAGTGGTGTTGTTGTAAAGCATATGCCAGTGGTCGAGTGTGACCCCCTCTGTAGCCTCAGTATATCCATCCCCTTTCCCACAGGGCCACAGCAGTGTATTACAAAGAGACCATCGCAGTGGTAGATCTGTAATAAAATGCACACATACCCAGTTATAAGTGTGTAACTGTTGAACTTTATTCTTCTGGAACACTGATCCTGTTAAAGCAATGGGATTATGCAGTCAATGATTTGACAATGATTTCTGGCACCAAACCCAAAATTACCACTTGTGACAATGTCTGTGCATTGCCCCAAGCAAGCAGTCTCTGGTGTTAGTCTTCTACAGAGATATAAAATTAGATCTCATAGCATTTTTTGCCACTAGCTGGCCACAAAGATACTGAGGTGATTCATGAGGAACTTTCAAGTACTGGATGCTGTAGTCCTCATGTGGTATAGCCAGGACTTGGTGCATTCTTCACCAAAGCAGCCCATTTCCTGTTTTCTTGCAAGATCCATCCACCATAACAACTAGATCCTTTTTCTTTGTTGAACTGTCTTCAGTCTTGCTATATTGCATCTCAATCTGCTTATTCTTATGTTTGTCTTGACATTGATGGCCCTATGCTGAATCATCTTGTTCTCCATTTTCCGCTTAACTGTTCTACATTTGAATAACCAGCATGGGATGCTGTGGTTCTCATGTGGTGCAACCAAGATGTGGTGCGTTCTGCACCACAGTAGCTCATTTTCTGTTTTCTTGGGTGATCTGTCCATAATAAGCACCAGATTATTTTCTCAGTCTTGCTATATTGCATATCCATCATGTCAATCATATGATCATCTAGGCAATGCGATGTCGGTAGAACAGCTCAGTAACCAGATGCTGGGCCACAAAAACAAAACAGGATGTGTCAACATGAATTGCAGAGTATATGATTGTTTCTATATTTTGCTTTTGGTGAATTTAGATGGAAATCCAGAACATAAGATTACAAAAGTGGAAACCATGAAAGGAAACATCAGCATCCATACCTCATGATGGTGGTGGTAGTAGCGGGGAAGCTCAGCAAGATCATGAGGTAGCAGGATCTCACAGTGGTGTTGGACAGAAAAGGAGAACCCCAAAAGTAAGACTGCAAGAACACAGAGGAAGGATTAAAGCTGACCCAGAAAAATATCAAGTTTTTCATGCATCTGAAAATGGTCATGTTAAGCAATACAATATGACAATGTCTGAGGAGATGAAAGCACAATACCAGGAAAAGGCAAGGCTTTGCATACTACAGTACAGAAAAAAAAGAGAATGAAGAAGTAGTCAGTACAGAAATAAAAAGAAAAAGATGAGAAGTTTATAAATGGAGAGTACAGTAGAGAAACCAAAAACAAAAACCAAGGGAAAACATGACATCTAAAAAAAAAATGATTGAATGAGAGAAGGCATGTGTTGCATGCAGCAAAATAAAAGGCATACGGCAAGTTCACAAAGTGCAGCAACTGGAATAGGCATTGATATATCCAATATTCAGTCTGATACCAGCACAAAATTGACATCCTCTTCTCCTGTGACTCCATTGACATCACCACTGAACACCGCTGGCAGTGCAGAACCCAAAGTACCAGGAGAAAAGCAATATCCAGATCACAGAAAGCCATGCCCATTAGTCCTCACAAATTTGCAGAAGTTGTTGCTTCAATTCTATCATATAGCACACCAAGAAAAAGGCAAGCTATTGCAGAAAGATGCATATTGACACCTTCTAAAAAGAAACAATTGGATTTTCTTGAATCAAATAGTTTGCAAGTAACATTTGAAGCCCTGACAAAATCTCTGAAAAAGGATGAGATAAGGATTATAAGATTTCTTCATCAGTTCCCGCAGACAAGAAAGAAATTCAGAAAATTAGACCTTCACCGTCAGTTTGGGTTTAGCTGGAATTTCCTTTGTGCTGAATCCATCTAAGATAAAGACTATACTGGCAAAAGAAAAACATGAAAGGATGCCATACCTGCGTCAACAATTCAGGCAGTGCATAACTTGTATTAGAGGAGTGGTATAGCCTGAGAACTGCTAGTTACAAAGCTAGTTACAGGTATGGACATCATGGTGAAAAAGACACTTGAAGCATCCCTTCAGTCAACTTACAAATAATTCAAATAGGAGCACCCAGATTTGCAAGTTGGGTACAGCAAATCTGTAAAACAAAACATCAGCCCAATGTCAAAACATACATTGATGCAATGCTTGTGTGAGTACTGCCTTAATATTAATTTAAAAGTACACAGCCTTGCAACAAAGTGTGCACAGTATAACACTGCAGAAGCATCAATAAAACACAAATCTGAGGCATCTGCACTCACGCTCTGCCCCCAAAAAGGTGAATTCCACTAATTGAGATGCATTGAATGAGAATGTGACAATTGTGACGTTAAAGGTATTCGTAAAAATGGTTTCCCACTATTAAATGATTATTTGAATTCTACAGTGACATGGAGAAGATGGCAATTGAATGATGTCACAATAAAAAATGATGAGGTCACAGAACAGAAACAGATGCAGATGAAACAACAGAATGGAGTGATTTGTAAATTAATTGAGGAACTGGTGGAAGAACTGGAGCTATTCACTAAGCATCTTTTCAATGTAAAATGGCAGGTAAAGCAGTTTGATAATGTGCAGAGAAATGTATCAAATGGATGTGTTGTTTATTGCCTAGATTTTGGTGAAAACTACAATTGCCATTATCAGGATGAAGCACAAAGTGTCCACTGGGCATGCAATCAAGTGACAATATGTCCAGTAATTGCATTTATCAATGTCCACAGCCCAACTTTGGCATGGCAGTGCACAACTCCCTGATGTTCATCAGTGATGACAGAAAACATGATTTTCATTCCGTCCAGCACTTCATATCTCTGTCAACAAAATACCTACAAAATCACAGACTCAACATGACAAAAATGATTCATTTTTCTGATGATGCTCCTACACAATATATAAAAATAAAGGAAACTTTGCTGATGCATCATTTGGAGAGGCTGACCTTGGAGGTCCATGTGAGAAACATTACTTTGGAAGTCACCATGGAAAAGGACCATGTGACAATGAAGTTGGTGTTCTCAAAAAGAGTACTTCAACAGAAGTAACGTCAAGAAGAACCACCATTATAACTAATGCACATGATTTGTTCCTTTATGAAAAATCACATTTGAGGTGCCCCAAAAATGAGGATGAACACGTGCATGCAAGACAAACATTCTTCTTTGTCAAGGAGGGGGAATTAAACAACAAATGTTCCGAAAGAAGCAATGTTAAAACTTTGCCGAACACACACATAATGTACTGTATAAGTGGAATTTGTCCACATGCTGTTTCTGCAAGTGAAAGGAGCTGTTTCTGCACATACTGCATAAGCAGTAAAGGTCTTTGCAGCAATAGTAAGTTTACTGGTCATTGAGAATTCTTTTGTTTGAAATCCGGGACAGTATTAGTAGATGTACCACCACAGATGATATCTCCTGCACAACCACCACAGTCTAGATCGCCATCACCACCATCAACACCTCTACCAGTTTACCTGAGATCCTCAATTCCACCACCACTGAGATTCCCAACTCCACCACCACCAAGGTCCCCAACTCCACCACCAGCAAGGTTTCCAATTCCACCACCACCAAGTTCTGCAAGTCTTCCAGCACCACGATCAAGGTCTCAAAAATTACAACCACCACCTCCATGTGAAGATTTGCTTTTGACACAGGAAAGCTCACCATTAATGTAAATGTTCATGCATTGTTCCAGGTGGGTTGGATCAGTGACAACACTGGGGCATGTAAAACATGTTGAATCATACCTACTGGTGCATAAAATGTGGGTCTAAAGAGGAACCTACTGGGTCAAAACAAAACCTATGGAAGATTCTGAGCAGGTCATGTTCCCTTACTTTAGATAGTGTTATAGATATTGTTATAGAGTACATGCATCAGTCTGGACCCACTAGCATAGGGAAGAGGGGTCATTATGGCAGATTTTGAACAGGTCATATTCCCTTACTTTAAATATTGGCATAGATATTGTTACTAAGTACATGCATCAGTCTGGACCGGCTTGCATAGGGAAGAGGGGTAATTTCAAGGCAGGATGCAATCAATATTTGCTTGTTGCCCTTTTGGCACATATCAGTGCAGTCCATGGGTAGGATATAGAGGTTAAGTGCAACATCAGATTGAATCACTTACAACTCAGAATGACCGCATTACTGACTTGAGAGAACCCCTAAGTATTTTTCTTATCATGGTGGGGCTTCCTATGTTTTGGAAATCCATCTGAAATTCAGCAATTGTATCCACTCTGGAGGCCAGATATAATTAGTTTATTGATTGCTGTGTTTTCTACAGGGAAATACATAAAGGAAACTTGGCTGCTGTGAAGTATGTGACTCAGATGAAAAATAATCTTGTTATATACCTTGCTGAGGTTGTGTCTTTCTCAGATACAGGAGTCACACTAAAATATCTGCCAAAGAATGCAAACTGCGCCTACAGTTTCACTGATGAGGACATGGCTGAACATTCCATGCAACCATTGGCAGATATTGTTTGGAAATTTGGTGATTCTGTACAGTCAGCGGTGACTCAACAGTTGCACTTTCCAGAAGATGACTTCCTCCAATTATATCAAGCCCTGTCTGGATGCAAACTAAATTTCAAATAAATGCATTTTCTTGCAGTTTTCTGATAAGACACAAGGACATATAGTACCATTGCAATCAACACCACTGATTCTGCTAGATACAGTACTTCACTAAATCCTTTGCTTTCAATTAAAAGTTCTCTAATACAATACCTTCCGTTATCTTCTTTTATCATTGCTTCATTGCTTGGCTCTGTCCAGGCAGTGTTGTCAGGACTTTGAATGCATCACAAAGGTTGTATATTGCTGTATGTAGCCGATTTCTTCCATTATTCATACTGAACTTACTAGATGGTACAAATTAATGAGTCCCTCTATTCTTCTGGTTTGGAACCAGTGGGAGTAATTGACAGTTTCTGTTTGGTACTAACAAGTCAACATTTACCTCATTATGCAGCAGAAGGTGAGTAAACAGAGTATTTTACCATATTTTTTACTGTAAATAAGGTTTTAGTTTATATTTTGCATTTTGTTACTTGTATGCCATAGTTATAATAAGTGTGTCATTGTTATAATAAGTGTTATAAGTTTATAAGTGCCAAGATACTTGGCAGCATAGTCAGATAATGACACATTTGTGTTGTGGTGTCCTGTTACTCACATTACTGATTAGAAAATACAGTGTTAAAATAAAATATGCTTTACTCTTCAGAGATTTGTTGGTGTGAATCTTATGCATATAGTATCACATATGTGTTCAGCTAAGCTGGGATGGGGGAAGCAAAGGATATGGGACATCTCTTAACTGTGATAGCTATGGATTAATATGCAGTTGTATTCTATAATGGATGGTCAGTTAATGGGTTGCAGGTATTATTTGAGACCAAATGCTGAAAAGTTACCAACTACCATACCTAAATAGAAGACTCAGGTATTGTGATATCCAAGTTACTTCATTACTAGAAATGGCATATTTGACATCACGGACACCATGTTACATTTTTTTAATAATACTTTTCTATACCATTTTACAAAAGTTAGAATTGATGAACTATCTTTATATTTGGGATAATATAACTACCACATGTAATCACTCAAAATAGGGCACCGTCATGAAATTTAAAGAAACTTTTTTGGAGCATGAATGTCACGCTTAGTCTCTCAAGTATTATATATGTATATGTATATGTACATGTATATTATATAAAAAAATATATATATATATATATATATATATATATATGCATACATATATATTATATAATATTTATATATATAGAGAGAGAGAGAGAGATTATGCAGTATATCTATATCTATTTATATAGCTAGCTAGATAGATAGATAGATAGATAGATAGATAGATAGATAGATAGATAGATAGATATCGATTTATAACTATATATACAGTATCTATTATATGGGCATGGTAGCATACCCATAATTTAGGGTAGAGTAGGGTGCTATATGTTAAACCCTGAACTTTACACCTTAATAATTTTGCCCCCATTGAATTGAATTGTATGAAAGTTTGCATGTGTGGTTGTGTGTGTGGGGGGGTGATATTTCCTTGTTTAACAAGTTTTATGACAGCTGGATGTCCAAATTCTGAGATCCATATATTGCAAAAAGTGAACAATCAGGAGCTTTGTCCTTTTTTATGCTGTCCCCTACAGCTCAGGCAGTTTGGAATTTTGTTCTGACATTTTTAGGATGTATGGGGCTTGCCCTAGACAGGGTCCTTTTTTGTAAAAATATTTTAATTGGTTCCTGAGTTATAAGGGATTGAAATTTCAGTTCTGAGCATGCTTGGCAGGGTCTTTCATTTATATGCCCAATGCAATAGAAGAATTTTGCACTCACAATATAAGAATCTTCTTTAATTAACTGAAATCCTTTTTTGTGAGAAAAAAATTCTTCTTCCATAAGTTTGCTATCCTGTGTTTCATTGAAAAAAAAAATGAAACCCCATAAAACATATGTCCTGGAGAAAAACAAATACATTAATCTAGCCAAATGGAACATATTTAGCTCAATTCTGGAGCTTGTTTTTGAAACATAACCACAAAATATAGATTTGGGGAATCCCTAAAATCCGAGGTGGAAGTCTTAGCAAGGGCTCCTAATTCTTCTCTCATGAGACAACATTATTTTTTTGTGAGTCTCATGAAAAAAGAATCTTATGTCACAAAAGAAGACATTTCTTGTTTTGTGATCTTCTTTCATAAGTTTTCTTGTTAAGTGATCATCTTTTGTATCAAAAAAGCTCACAAAACAATTTCTTTCATGAGGCAAGATATTTATTTTGTGATCTTCTTTTGTGGGACTTCATCCCTCTATGAAACCATATGAAAGAAAATAATCTGCTCATAAATGAAGAACTTTGTCATGATAACACCCTATTTGGGAAAGTATTATTGAGTGACTCAATATGAGCAACTCAATAATACCACTCATGTTTAGGGTAACTGTTGTAGGAGAGTGAATGATCCTGTATAGTGAGTGTACCAGTGAACTACACTCACTATGACAGGATATAGGCAGGTGTGTGACTGAATCCTGCCAAGCAGGCTGTTTGGCATAGTGGCTAGAGCCACCGCCTATAGAGCCAGCAGACCCAGGTTTGGGTCTTACATTAGGAAATGTTTTTTTAAGTCTGCTGCCACCCCAGAGTTGATTATATTATTTTCAGTGGGTGTGGGGGTATCCTCCCCCCCCGCAAAGAGGGGTGCAGGGGCATAGCTGCCCACAAAAAAAAAGGAATGCAATTTGTTTTTGTTGCGTGGTTGAGGACCATCACTGTTTTGTGGTGGTCTCTGTTTCTTTCAGTCGCCCTTTTGCTTTGGGTGATATTTGCATCGCTCTTTGTGTGTGGCACGATAAAAAAATCATCCTTATCAAATAGTTCCCTTTGTCTTTGTATAAAAAAAACTTCTTTGTTTAACAAGACTGCTTTAACAGATTTTCACCCCCAAATTTTAAACATGGCCTTTTTTGACATCACCTCATGCACCAGGAAGGTGAAATTTGTCAAATGTGGCCCAGAAGATGATTTTGCAGTTGTTCTGCAAAATCACCTTTTGGGCAAATTTGAAACTTTCACTTGACTGGATCATGAGGTGGGGTCATTAAAAAAATATTTTGAAAATTTGGAGTCTAAATATTGAAAGACAAACAAAGTTATGAAGGAAGGGACATGTCTACCTGTATCTGTATCTATAGCCACACAGGCCCTGTGCTTCCACAGCTGGAGAGATTCCTGATACAGTGCAGTAGTGCAGGACCCACAAGGTCCTATGCTTTTGTATGTAGACAGACTCTTCATTTGGCACAGGGCCTGGAGGGCTCTGTGTGTCTGCATCTGCATCCACACAGTTGTGCACATCTCTGCACATCCACACAGATGTGCAGAGCACAGAGGGACTTGTGCTTCCACAGCCAGATGGACTACACATTCTGTGCATGATGCAGAGCCCTCTGTACCTGCATCTGTAGTCACACAGAAGCACAAGACTCTGTGGACCCTGCACTTCTGCAGCCAGTTGGGTATCTCATTTGGTGCAGGGCCTGTGTGTCTGCATCTGTAGCCATACTGAAACTCAAGGCCCTCTGGGTCCTGCGGTTCCACAATTAGATGTTATGATTACTTGGCACAGGGCCCAGAGGGCCCTGTGTCCCTGTATCTGTGGCTACATGAAAATGCAGGGCCCTAATGGCCCTATGCTTCTGCAGCCTGACGGATGCCACATTTGGAGCAGGGCCCTGCATGTCTGCATCTTTAGTCAAATGTACAGTATGTGCACGGCCCAGAAGACAGACTCCTCACTTGGTGCAGGGCCTGAAGGTCCCTGTGTATCTGCATCTTTAGCCACATAGAAGCACCAGAGGGACCTGTGTGAATTAGTATACAATTCCACTATTTCAAAAAGAAAGGAAATTCATTCAGAAAAAAACTCTGTTAATGCACCAGTTAGGGTTCATCTTAAAGCAACAAAACTAGTGAAATGCGGTGGTAGAGTTCCCAGACCTGACTCATCCACCACCCCAAGCAACAAAAGGGGGGGATGCAAGTATCCATAGACAGCCATCATCAATAAGTCAAACAACGTACAACTGTTTCCAGATGACATAAATTCAATACCACTTATCTGATATATTTGAACATATGCATGCAACACATTGCATCAGTGCTGTTTAGGAACCTTACAGTATGACTGCAGAAGTGGGTGCATATGTTGTGCAGTGTGCAAGTGTATTCGTTGCTGCAGGGACTTATGCTTCTGCAGCCACAACTTGCTCTGTATGTCTTACACTGTGCATGTTGATCTATGGTTGCAGAAGTGCCAGCCTCTCACAGAAGTAGTGTTGTAATCTGGATATCACAGGCTGTGTATGTTTTAAACTGTGCATGTTGATCCATGGCTGCAGAAGTACTTATGCAGAAAAAAAATAGTGTTGTAATTTGGGTATCAAAGATTTGTCTTTGCAGCTGAAGAAGAACAGGTCACAACTGGGTACTTGAGAGGACCCTGAATGGCTGTGTATATGGCTACATGGAAGCAAAGTGCCAGGAGAGCTCTGCACTTCTGCAGCCAGATTGGCTCCACACTTAATGGATTTCTGTCTGAGGCCAGACGTGGGTGTATATGTCTTGTACTTTCCATATGTGCACAGAGCTGCAAAACCACTGCACCCTTATGATGGATGTGTTTTGTGTCATAGGGAAATAGTTTTAGGTTGTTTCTCTTACCTGATGATGGCTGTTCATGTTTGCTAGTGTGTTCTTGTCCTTTTTGCTGCTGGGGGGGTTGAAGAGTTTTGGTTGGAAATGACTTCTGTTCCATTAAGTTGAACCCTCAGTGGTGCATTTACACAGTTCTTTTCCAATAAATAACATGGATGGGAACTTTCTTCACAGAAAAGGACATTATTTATTTCCCTGTATACCTGTGACTAATTAATAAATTCAAAGTATACCTATGACTGACCTATCAATTCAAAGTATAGACCTGCACTAGTTTAACAATTAGCATTATATAACTACACTAATCAAAGCTTTACACCTACACTAATTAATTAAAAGTACATACTGCAGTAATAAAAAGTATACACCTGCACTAAATTATATCATATGGGACACCACAGATAATACAATTAACATAGCATTAGAAAGCTAGCCGAACCAATTGGCAAGCTTCAAAAGAACCTGAAAAAAAGACACTTCTGCAAAAACGCTCCCATACCCAGAAATCACCCACACCACGACCTGCACTGACTACACACCATTCCCTCATTGCTGCAAGAGACCTTTAGGTGCTGTAACATGATTGCAAATGCAATCTTGATAAAAATAACAATCCTATTGTATTATATTCAACAAAGGGTGAGGGTAGAATACTCGGAAGTATGTCCATCTTAAGGGTAATGGCTTTATAGCCCTAATTAGCCCCTCAATAGGTATACATCCTTGTATACCACCCTTATCCATTGGGGTTCTATGTGATTACACGGAAAGAAATACAGTGACAGCAAGCATCTACACAAACGGCAACCTCACAAAACAGCAATTGTCGGCAATCGCAAAAATACCACCACACTTACTTTTTACAGGGGACTCTGTCCCACGGATTGCCAGTTTTAAGGAGGGGTTTGGCCTTCCACACACCTCTAACTTAAAATAATCACCTCCAGGTGGGACACAAGTGAGGGAAAAGGGGAAACTCAGTAGGGGAGAATACAGGTGGGGAAGCAACTGGGGAAAGGGGATCCATTGATGATCCAGGTGGATTAGAACCTTAGAGGGAAGAAGAAACAGGAACAACACCACAGCAAATGTTAACAAAGAAATAAGGGGGACCACGTGATGCAAGGTACCGGGTAGAAGCTCCTCTGCATAGCTCCAGCCTCCCAACTTTTTAAAAGTGTTTTTTGGAGCACTTAACTCGCCTAAAACCCTATAATTTCATGGTGTACTGCCTTCCTATCATCGAGTGCTCTTGCGGGGTGAATTTGAGGGATAATGGAGGTGTATATGAAAAGGGCACTACAAACACACACCCCGCCAGTCACCCCAGAGAAGGCCCCAAAGAAATCACGGGCCTCGAGTGGAGTTGATAAGCCAGAGGTTGCAAGTCAGGGCATGGATCAGGAACCACTTACGCTAAGCAGATGCCTAGAGGAATTTAAGCCCTTTCGGGAAGAAATAAAAGAAATGGCATCAGAGATCAAATCTCTAACCAGAAACCTTGAAGAGGTTTCTGTCTTGACTATGGATAACACAGCCAGGATTTCCTCCTTGGAGAAACAAGTAGAAAGGTTCAATCCTGGGATGGCGGCTATGTGGCAGAAACGTGCACGTTTTGAAGCTAAACTTGAGGACCTTGAAGGTCATAATCATAGAAATAATATTGTGATCCTTGGGCTGCCGGAGGGAGAAGAGGGCCAGAACACTATAGCATTCATCCAGAAGTTGGTGGAGAAGATCGCTGGCCCCTTGCCCTTTGGGGCTAAATATATAATCGAGAGAGCCCACAGATCCCTGAGGCCAAAGCCCCCCGGAGCAACACCTCTCCCTATAATATGCTGTTTTCTAAATTTTTTGGAGCGGCAGCACTTGCTGTACAAAGTTAGAGAAATCCAGGAAGTCAGATGGGAGCAAGTCAAACTCAGGATAGTGCAGGACTTGCCGGGCTCTGTCTGTTTGAAACCTACAGCATTTCACCCAGTAGTTTCCAAGATTACTGCTGCTGGACTTAAGTTTCGCATGGGATACCCGGCCAGGTTACAGGTGCAAGTGGCTGGTACCTGGGTTTCTTACGAGGATCCTGAGGCTGCGCTTACTGGCTTAAAGCTGTCCCTGCCTGATTTCTTCAGGGATACATGAGAGGCCCTTCGTTATCTAAATGGAAGAGCCCTGGTTGGAATAGAGGTGGCTGTCACTTGAAGGACTCTTCGGGGATGAGTATAAATAATCGTTGGATTCCTATCTAAGCCTGATTAGAGGGCTGAAGGGACACAATTTCCTTAATATTAACCGGACTTTGTACGGTTGTCTATGCGTTAGTTTTATCTGGGACTGTTGTTTCTTCTAAAAAGACTGTTTAATTTTATCATTTACTGGCTTTGGGGAGAGTAATGTCTGCAATGGTTTGGTTTAGTACCCCCCCAGCAGGTATGCGAGGGGGAATGGCTCTGTTAAGGCCTAAGGTTTATACCTTGCAGGGTAACAATACCCATCGTATGGTAGGCTTTTGCTCCTGTAGCACCAGAGGGAGCCTGAGATGCAAGTTAATATGGGCCAGTGATTTTAATGACCCGGGATGGGGGGGTTCTTGGCACATGGGCTTTACAATTGGATGGGAGTGGTGGGACCCGCTTTCTCAGGGCAAGTGTGTCCTGTTGTGGGCATGGACCACGTGGGGACCAGATATATCGCCTCTGGCCTGACCCTAACAGCACTTATCGAGATGCGTTCCCTTCAGTAGGTAAGACGTGAGGGTCTGGCAACTCTCGATACTCCCAGTGCCTATGCCCTACTAGCATAGAGTTACTCCCACTGGTTATCAGGTGTAGATCAACTGATGACTTTACAGATCATTACTGTAATTCAGGTCATTTACCATCCTTTTGTTTCCATATAGGGGGCTTATAGATTTTTCTCTGGTTTAGGGGTGCAATGTTGGGGGGCTGGGGGGAGAAGGAAATGGTATGTTGTTGAACGTTGTTGGTGACAGTTGGGGGGAGGGAGGGGGGTCAAAGGTAAATTTTGGGTTCCTTAACATTATGTTGTGATTGGGTGTTACTTGGGGGAAGGATGGGGTAGTTCAGTAGGGCTGGGAGGGTTTGGGGGTGGAAGAACGGCACAGCAGTCTTAGTGGAACAGGGGTACCTGGATCACAGTTGTAGTAATTGTCAAAGGTTAACTCCGGGCTCACTTTTGCCAATATAGATGGCTAGTAGTATTAACCTAGCTATGTGGAATGTGAAGTGGGTTAGGAAAAAACCTAAGCAATACCAGGTGCTTAAACACCTGAGTTTGCTGCAGGTGCAGATAACGTTCTTGCAAGAATCTCACCTGCTGGATACTGAGGCATTGCAACTCAGGAGACAACAGGTGGGACAGGTCTTCAATGCCTCAGGATCTACCAACAGCTGTGGGGTCATGATGCTGGTTAATAGAGATGTCCCATTTATTCCAACTCAGGTCTTCAAGGACTTAGAGGGAAGGTACGTCCTAGTTCAGGGTACCCTTTGGGCCACGCCACTACTGCTTGGCAGTATTTACGGACCAAACGTGGATAATCCCACCTTTTTTATGAAGCTGATTACCACAATCCTTCCCTTACTCCCTATTCCCATTATTATGGGGGGAGACTTTAATTTGGTCTTGGACCCTAATATATACAGGTCTGGAAATGGGTTGAGAGGATTGTCCCCTGGCAAAGGGCCTTTAGAAAGTTGTTGGACCAATGCGGACTGTGTGACGTATGGCGAGTCTTGCATCCCAACTCCAGGGAATATACTTTTAGTTCGCCAGTACACGGCTCGCAGTCTCGCATTGATTATCCATTGGTCTATCATGAGCTCTTGCCGGGTGTGCTGTCCACCTCGATTCAACCGGGTCCCGTATCTGATCATTCTCTGGTGTTATGTAATCTGGCTTTTTTTAATATTCCCAAGAAAGAGACCCAATGGAAATTAAATGAACAGCTATTAAAGGAGGAGAAATACTGTCGGCTGGTGAAGGACCAGATAGATTTCTTTTTCTCTACCAACCCAATAGAAAGCACTATGCCAGACATTTTATGGGAAGCTTTAAAGGCCTACATTAGGGGTATTCTCATTAGTTTAGCTACAAAGAGGAAGAGGGCTCAGGAAGCAGAGCTATTATCATTACTGTCTCAAATGCAGGTATTAGAATCTAAACAATCAAATAACACTTCCAAGAAGGAGAGGCAGAAATTATTAGTAGTCAAGGACAGATATTTAGAATTGATAAAAGAGAAAGCAGAGTTGGCCATCATCCGTACCAAAGCAAGTTTCATGGATCAAGGAGAAAAAGCTGGGCGCTTGCTGGCTTTACATTTAAAGCAGCAGGAGTCTGCAAGATTTATACCTCCTATTAGGGCACAGGCAGATGGGCCCCTGAGGGTATCCCCCTCAGAGATAGTGCAGGAATTTGCTACATACTACGAGCAGCTATAGAGGGATATGGATAGCCCTCCTTCCATAGAAGATTGGGAAGGGTACCTCAGGGATTCTCGCCTCCCTTCCTTGTCAAATTCTCAAAAAAAATTCTTATCCTCTCCTCTATCGCAGGAGGAAATTTTGGCCATTATAAAGGCCCTGCCCTCGGATAAAGTTCCGGGACCGGATGGGTTTTCTGCTTTATTTTATAAAGTTTTCAGGGAACAATTATTGCCTGTGCTCTACCGGCTCTACCTGCATATTCTTTCCGGGGCCACAGTAGACACCTACTTGTTTGAAGCTCTGATAGTCCTATTACCTAAACCGGACAAGGACCCTGAATTGGTTCAGAGTTACAGGCCAATATCCCTGTTGAATCAGGATGTCAAAATTCTTTCAAAGATATTGGCAGATAGGCTAACGCTGGTCCTCCTGGACCTGATTGGCATGTCTCAAGTTGGGTTTATGAGGGGACGCTCATCCTCAGATCATTTATGTACCCTCTCGCACGTCTTCTCGGAGTCCAGAGACGCCACCTTCCCCACAGGGCTGGTCTCCCTGGACGCTGAGAAGGCACGTGACTGGGTAAACTGGAATTTCTTATTCCAAGTCCTCAGAGCATTTGGGTTTCCCTCCATGTTCATAGGCTGGATCAGGGTGCTATATTGGTCTCCCTCTGCGAGGATTTCAGGTAGTGGGGCTCTTTTAAAATTTTTCCTGCTACATTCAGGTATGAGACAGGGATGTCCCCTTCCCCCCTTATTATTCAACCTTTATTTAGAGCCCCTTATTCAAAATATTCTTAACAACATGGGAATACAAGCTATTCCGATCCGGAACAACGTGGTAAAGATAACAGCATATGCTGACGATCTCCTCCTCCATATGTCCCACCCGGTAACATCTATTCCAAATATGTTAAGAGAGATTACCAAATTTAGTTGTTTTTCCAATTATAAGTTGAATGCAAACAAGACATACTTTTTTCCCCTTAATCACAAGGTTTTTAAGTCAGACATTATCCCTCTGGGATTGTGTTGGTCTCCCCGTGTTATCAAATACCTGGGTATCAAGCTAACACGTAGTACTTCCCTATGGTTTAAAGAAAATTTAGAACCTCTTTCTCAGATGATTGTGCAGGACTTAGAGAGATGGGATAAGCTTCTGATTTCATTATGGGGCCGCATTAACATAATTAAGATGAATGTATTTCCCCGCCTTTTTTAACCCCTGTTGCATCTCAACTCATTTGTCCCCTTATCCTGGTTTCAGAAAATGCATAAACTCTTCACTAATTTTAGCTGGTCTAGTAAACATTCCAGACTGGCGTATCACAAGCTAGCCGCCCCTAAAAATGAGGGGGGGCTGCGGATTCCTCATTTGGCAATTTATTACTGGGCTGATCATCTCACTAAGTACCTGAAATGGGTAAGGCCGGGTTCGGAGAATTTGAGACCGGTCTGGCTCAATATTGAATTGGACTTTATCCAGGCTATGAACATTGATCCCTCGACCATGCTCTTTGTTAAAGTGTCCCTCTTACAGAATGCTAGTAAATGCCCCACTCTCATGACCTCATTAAAAGTTCACTCACAGCTGTGTTCTTTTCTAAGATACAATCCGAGTACAGACCTGTCACAGTCTATCTGGAATTCTCTGGTCTTTACCATAAATAAGCAGACAATCTCTCGTACATGGCTGCATCAGTTAGGAGAGGGGATAGCTTCCTCGTTCCTGGAAGATTCAGGGGCTTGGCTCCCAGTTACCGAGATTATCAGAAAGTTCAACATTCCAGACTCCCAGTCATTCAGTGTTTGTCAGTTGAAGCATTTGTTAATCACAGTTTTTGGTAAAGTCCCTCCCCGCCAAACAGATTTTGCTTTGGTACCTGAACTTTCCTCTCTTCTCGAATCCCCAGGTGTTATCTCTAAGATATATCATGTATTGTACCAATGGCGGTTTGGGAGTGGTGAGGGTCCCACTAGTTTTTGTAATCCATTTTTCCCTCAGTCCGCTTTCAACTGGCCGGCTCTCTGGATGTTCTGTCACAAATATGTGTCCCAAAATAGATTACGACTTATGCAATTTCACATTTTGCACAATATGTACTATGCGTCAGTCAAACTGGTGAAATAGGACCTCTCGATACTGATAGGTGCACTAAGGTGTTCCCAGGAAGCTGGGATGCTTTTCATTTATTCTGAGTCTTAGGATAGCTTTATTATGGGTTTTAATTAAAATCCACCTCAATCCCTTATTGGGATTACAGGACTGCTTTACACCGGATATTTGCCTTTTGGGAGATTTGTCTTCTATTAAGGTTAAAATTTGGAAATTTCATATATCTATGATCGCACTCTCGGTTAAAAAAATTATTCTCAGGCATTGGAAAGATGGGATTTGTCCAACATACCAGGAATGGACACATGAAATCCTTGCAAATCTCTGCACAGAGAAAGCCATAGCAAGCCTCCATAACAGGCTACAAAGGTATAAGTATATATGGGATCCCCTTCACACTTTAATTATCACTGCTAGGGTTTAAAGTGCAACTGGTTACCTGTTATCTTATCAAGTATTCGGTTATTATGGATAGCTTGTTACTACAACATATGAAGGAACTGCTGTGCCGGGGGGGTAGGGGGGTTTGGGGGCAGTGTTGGATTGTATTACAAACTGACTGTTCATATTTGCATTACTGCCTCCTGTATTGTGGAAAACTTTGTGAATAAAGTTTGAATTGAAAAAAAAACACAAAGAAATAAAAACTTAAGCAAACAATATAGGACCCTAAAACAGAAACACACACCCGGACCCATGACGAGGACACCTGCCTCACACACAGCCAAGAACTTTGTCATAGAGGCAGCAGAAAAACTGTGCACATAGTACCAGACTACATTAGTCACCAGAAAAGGGAGTCAGCAAACTACTCATGGTTGTACCTCACTCTGATAACCACTCACTACAAAAGGCATGTCACCCAAAACACATTTGCTATTTTTTACTCACCATAATTGATTCACTCATATGTCATCGCTCTTATCACAGAACACCTCCTATTATTTATTCTATATATATATATATATATATATATATATATATATACATATACATATACTTATACACATATATAATAGGTGGTGTCCTGTGATAAGAAGCGATGATATAGAATCAATACGATAAAAAAATAGAATGTGTTTTAGGTATTTCGTCTACTATATATATGTATATATATATATATATATATATTAGAGCAATAAACTCTGTTTAATGTATTAGTTAGAGCTATTTCACACCGACAAAAGTGAAATTGGTGTGTTAGGTTTGAAAACCCCCTTGGCCCCCTGCTCACACCCCAACCGGCATCGAAGTGCGCATTACGGTTGTCAACCTAACTCTCACCCCATCACATGTGTAAAGAAGCAGAGGTGTAGGAGAATGGGGTGAGAGTTAGGACAACAACCCTAAATGCACACTAATGCAGTTGGGGGTGTGGGCAGAGACTAAGAGGGGCTTTCAACCCTAACACCGAATTTCCTCGCTTTTGTCGGTGTGAAACAACCCTAACTAATGCGTTAAATGGAGTTTTTGCCTCTAATTTCCCTACTTTTTGATAATGATAATGAGAAATAGTGAATGTAATGCGGTGGCGGGAGCGTGGGGCCCAACTAACATTGTGCCCACAAACACAAATAGTAGTGCGCATGGTGATGCAAAGCAAAACAGAATAAGAAACAGTAGTGTAGACAGGAATGTTAAAAACAACTCAAAAGCAAGTGCAAATGAAAATGCAAAGGGTAATGCACATGGTGGCGTAGACATGAACGGTAAGTAGAAATGCAGAAACATAGAATTTGACGGCAGATAAGGACCACTTGGCCCACCTAGTCTGCCCATTTTCCTACCTAACAGATAAGCTGCAGATCCTAGTTAACCAACAGCTTACTTCCTCTTACCCACCACTAGGACTGCCTTATGCCTGTCCCATGCATTCTTGAAGTCCCCCACTGTTCTTGACTCCATGACCTCCTCAGGGAGGCTGTTCCATGCATCCACAACCCTCTCAGTGAAAAAATACTTCCTCACATTACCCCTGAGCCGTCCTCCCTCTATCTTCAAATTGTGACCCTTGTTCTTGCACATCTCTTTTCTGGAAGATGCTACCCTCTTGGACTTTGTTAATTCCCTTGAGGCACTTGAAGTTTCTATCATGTCCCTCTCTCCTTCTTTCCTCAAAAGTATACATATTAAGCTCCTTTAGTCTTTCTTCGTGATGTCTTCTGGTGCAGACCTCTGCACCATTTTGTTGCCTTCCTCTGGACAGCCTACTCTGTCATGTCTTTTGCAGATATGGGGTCTCCAGAACTGTACACAGTACTCAGATGGGGTCTCACCAACTGTCTGTACAGAGGGATAACAACTTCCTGTTTTCTACTATTGATGCCTCTTCCTATGCATCCCAGTATCCCCCCAGCCTTCCTTACTGCCTTCTCACATTGCTTGCCCACCTTTAGGTCATCTGATATAATTACCCCAGGTCCCTTTCTATTTTAACTGTTGTCAGTATCTCACCCCCCATTGTGTACGCTTCCCCTGGGTTTTTGTTTCCCATGTGCATTACCTTGCACTTCTTTGCATTGAATCTGAGCTGCCATACATTTGACCATTCCTCCAACCTTGCCAAGTCCCTTCTCATCCTTTCCACTCCATCTTGCGTATCAACCCTGTTGCAGATCTTTGTGTCATCTGCAAAGAGACATACTTTTCCTTCCAGTTCCTCTGCAATGTCACTTATGAAGACATTGCAGAGGACCCCACTAGTAACCCTCCTTTCTTCACTGTGTACTCCATTTACTACTACCCTTTGAGTCCTGTTGTCTAGCCAATTTTTTATCCAGGCTACCACCGTGGGACCCACTCCAAGGCTGGCTATCTTGTGTATTAATCTTTTGTGTGGGACTGTATCAAATGCCTTGCTAAAATCTAGGTAGACCATGTCCACAGCCCCTCCTTGGTCTACTACTTTGGTCACTCAGTCAAAGAAATCTATTAGATTCATCTGACACGACCTTCCCATCATGAATCCATGCTGCCTTGGGTCCTGTGCCCCACTGGCCTCTAGGTACTCAACAATTCTTTCCTTCAGAAGTGATTCCATCATTTTCCCTACCACTGAGGGCAAACTAACTGGTCTGTAGTTTCCTGCCTCAGTCCTCCTCCCACTTTTGTGAAGAGGAATCACATCTGCCCTGCTCCAGTCCTCGGGTACCACCCCATCCTCCCATGATTTGTAAAAGAGAGTAGTCAGCAGTGTCACTAGTTCTACCCTTAGTTCTTTTAGAATTCTTGGGTGTATCCCATCAGGCCCCATTGCTTTGTCCACCTTCAATTTTATTAGTTCTTTCAAGTGAAATGGGATGGAATCATAGCAAAGCAGTAATGGTAACAGTAATGTAAGTGCACAGGCTGGTTTTCCAAAAAAGCTGCATAAAGAAAGACGGTGAGTACAAAGAATGTATGCATAATAATGGGTCTCGGAGCAGAAATGAGGAGTTGGAATACTAAATTGCTTATATCTCAGGAGCCATATGACGTAGGAAAAAAATTAAAAGTCATATGATGTATGACTTTCCTGGCTAGTTTAGTTTTCTACAGTGAAAAAAGTGAGGAAATTCAATTTTAGGGTTCCCACCTCTTGCACCACACCAAAGCCCATCCCCACCAACAGGCATTGGGGTGTGCATTGAATCATAGCTAACTCTCACCCCATTCTCCTACACTGCCACCTCAGCTTGTTTACACGGGATGGGGTGAGAGTTAGGCCAAGGACCCAACGCACACTCAGATGCCTGTTGGTGGGGCAACCTTAAAATCGAATTTCCTTACTTTTTTTGCTGTAGAAGAACCCTAACTGATGCATTAACAAAATTTTGCAGGGAAAATATATATATATATATAGAGAGAGAGAGAGAAGAGAGAGAGAGAGAGAGAGAGAGAGAGAGAGAGATAAATAGCAATAAATATGTCCCAAGAATGTTTACATATATACAGATATATCACAGGAATTGCCATTAATTTCAAAGAGGATTTCCTGTGAACTATCCAGATATATTTAGGGATATTGGGACATATCTCTGCATGTCATTATATACAAGGCCCCCTGTTTTCTGTGGCAAACTGATATAACTTTGTGGCAGGGACTTTGAATTGAATTTCTGCAGCACTGTTAGGTTAAGTTCTGTGGCAAGGTTTTAAGTTCTGTGGCACATTTATATATAAATAATACAGAGCCAGCTTTACAGTTTTGGGGGACCCCAGCAAAGGATGGCCTGTGAGGAGGATCCCTGACTTCCACTGCATAAATGTAAGTTACATAATTTCCCTTAAGCCTTCAGTTTTATTCTTTTGCATTTTAGAAGCTGTTCTGACTTTCAATACTTATCCAGATCTATTTAGACATTAGTGCTATGTCACGCAACATTAATGGCTACTGGCAGGCACCCACTCAATGTACTGGCAACAAAACAAATAGCTCAATAGTTGTTCTCCTTGGGACAGCTTGAAATAGCCTAGCCATGGAGCACCCAAGACTCCTCTCCTCTGTGAACACCTATCAGGGGCCCCATACACAGTCTTATTTGGGGGTGGCAGGCTATTGGTGCATACAGAGACTCCCAGTACAGCCACCCTGAAAACTGCCATATATATTAAAGATATAAAATATTTAACATCAGCAAAGTCAGTATAATTATTTCTATCTTTTTCTCTTTCTGTTTCACTCTTTTCTTATTTAATTGTCACATTTTGAACTAAAAATCTTTAGCATGGTCGTCATATTTCTTACATTGGCTTCATTTTTTTATATTTTTTCTCACGTGCACCTCACTCCCCTAGCCTGAAAGCCCTGGCATCTGTAATGCCCTCTGACCATGGACTGTCCTAGAGCTGGTAATCTCATGATTGCACCTAACCAAGGGTTGCCCCCATGGAACCTCAATGCACTACTACTGGCCTAGTAGGGTGGCTCAGCTAGCTTTTTGTATTTTCTTTTTTTTCTTCTGCCTATGTAGTCTCATTGTCTTTGTTTCTAAGTCAGACAGAGGTCCCCTTCCCCCGGAGGAAAAAATGGCAGCAGTGCTCCCACCTCCACTCCAGATCAAAAGGCTGCAATACTCTCTGCTCTCTTCTCTCTTCTTCCCTCTCCAAAACCTAGTAAAAGAAAAGCTTTCTCCTCCCCCACCTCCCACCTTCCATAATAGTAGTAATGCTGTCTCCGCCCCCAATGTACATGATGGCAGTAATAATCTTTCCTCTCCTCTCTTCCCCAGACCTAATTGCAGCAATGCCACCTTTCCTCCCCTTCCTCATAACATTGATAATGCTTTCCGCAACCTCCCCCACCCTAGATCTAATGACAACAAGATGTTTCTCCTCTCCCTAACATGATCCTGCCCTCCAAAATCCTTGCCTGATTCCAGTTTGTAAAATACAGTGTAGCCCACCTCTACCCATCTCAGCATCACTATCCACTGAGGAAGGGAAAGGATGGTATGTGCAATGCTCTCTAAACAATTTTATCACAGAATGTTAACACACTGGGGGCTGGCTGTCAGACTACAGAAGTAGAAGAGATAGGGCTGCCAGTTACACAGAGCCAAAATTTGGTTCATTCAAATTGGGGGTGGGCTACATTGGATGTATTCTTGGGTAACCTTACCTGGTTACCCAAGAATAGAAAAAAATAACCTGACTACTGTATTGAATGGTCAAACTATCTGTGCTTTAAAAAAAAATCAGAAGCTGCACTGTTGCTCTGAGTAAATCTACTTGTTCCTCAGTTGCATTTTTAATTGTGATGCAGTGAGCTTGAAATCTATTTTGCCCACCCTTGCATATTGTCCTGGAGCAACACACAAATGTTAACAAATTCAAAAATGTTTCATCTGCAGTGTCATTATGACGTTCTCAATTTCCTCAGCTTGTTTTTCTCTTCCCTTATTTAGTTTCCACATTTTACATAAATAATCTTTAGCTTTTCACTTTTCTAACCTTGGTTTCATCCTTTTAATTTCTTCAGTCTACCCAGCATTCTCTCATTTTTTTCCTTCCCCAACAGGTTTTTTTTATTTTACTTAGCTGACCCTTTGCTTGCATTTTTTATAATTTAATTTTTTTTCCCTAGGCACAAGAGTTGACCCATCTGGTTGGCAACCTCACAGCCACATCCACAGCAAACTCATGTGCTCTAAACCCCATAAGGATAGCATATTCCCCCCCAGCACTTTACCCGCTCATGGTTTTATAACAGGATAAACCAACCATTGCCCATCTCAATCCCACCACTTTCCTAACAAGCCTTGAGAATGCCACTGAGTTGTCTTGTAGATTTAAATGTATGTCATTATACAGCCCAACACTGTACAGTGATCCTCTGCCTCTTCCTGCTTCAAAAGTATTGTAAAGTCTCCTCTTAGACATTACTCTGCCCCCTCATAAAACAAGAAATACCAGCCTTGCAAGCCTAAGCCCCAAAGGTCATTCCACCCAGAGTCTTATTGAGTCCATGTGTTTTTTATATTGGCAACCTTTTCTGGTCCAGGCAACCTTTTTAAGTCCAACAATGTAGGGCAATCCTGTGCCTCCCCCTAATACTGCTGGGCCCAAATGCTGGATTCATGCCCCAGTATGGTTTTGTGTGGACCCTACAAAGCACTACTGGGATAACAAAAAAAACATTCAGGACCACTAGCAGTGACAGGAAAAGGCAATGGATTATCATGCAGCCTTGGACCAAAAATGGGGTGCCAATATAAAAAAAAATAGGGTGACTGAAGGGGTGCTCTTAGGGATGGTTGGGATGGCTTGAGGGGCTGAGATGGCTGGGATGAATTTTCATTCTTATAAAGCTACAAGCTGGCAGAGAAATTGCTTAAAAGGAGTGCTGTAAGTCTCTGTCTAACTTACTGGGGCAATTTCTGTGCAATTTCTGTGGCAAACCCCAAATTCTGCGGCCAGACCCAAATTCTGTGGCAGGTCATAATTACTGCAGCAATTGCCATGTCTCACAGAACAACAGAAAACAGTGGGCCTTGATCACATATATACAGGATAGTTAGATAGATAGATAGATAGATAGATAGATAGATAGATAGATAGATAGATAAGTAGGTAGATAGATAGATAGATAGATAGATAGATAGATAGATAGATAGATAGATAGACAGACAGACAGACTGACAGACAGACTGACAGACAGACAGACAGACAGACAGAAAGATAGATAGATAGATAGATAGATAGATAGATCCCTGAACTGGTGGCCTTGATGGAAGAGGGATGCCTGGATATCATAGCAGTCAGAGAAACATGGTACACAGAGAACCACAACTGGGATGTTAACATATCAGCGTACACAACCTACAGGAGAGACAGGGAAGGGAGAAGAGGGGGCGCAGTAGCTCTCTATGTAAGGGAAGGGATAAAAGCAACTGAACCAAAGAGAAAACAGGGAGGAGAGGAGGCACTGTGGGTCACCTTAGAGACTGGAAATGGCACCACAGTCCACACAGGGGTTGTATACAGATCTCCATGTCAGGGGAGGGAATAAACAAGGATATGATAGAAAGCATCCATTGATGGCAGAGAAAGGGGAGATGCTGTTGTTGGGGGACCTTAATATGCCAGATGTTAACTGGGGCACCTTTGCTGCAGCCATATCAAAGAGTAGGGCCATTCTCGATGCCCTTCAGGTGGCATGCCCCAGAAAGCTAGTTTTGGAACCCACTCATGAGGGAGCAATCATAGACCTCATTCTCTCAAATGGGGACAGTGAGAGAATTTCAGATCTAGAAGTGGGTAGCCATCTGGGAAAAAGTGACCACCAAACAGTGTGGTTCATGATAAACTCAGCTACAGAGTCAAGCCATACAAAAGTGAGGGTTCTGGACTTCAAGAGGGCTGACTTTGGCAAGATGGGAGAGTGCCTTAGAAAAGCACTAGCAAACAGGCTAGAAGGAGGGTGAAGCAACAATGGGGAAATATCAAAACTGCCATCACAGAGGCAACAATCCTTGGTGTGAAGCAAATAAACAAATGAAAACAAAAGAAAAAGCCACTATGGTTCTCAAAAGAGGTGGCAGTGAAGGTTAGGGAGAAAAAAGCATCATATAGGAAGTATAAGGAAACACAGAAGGAACAGGGCAGAGAACTGTACCAGTTATGGCAGAAGGAAGCAGGGAGGGTAGTCAAAATAGCAAAGGCCAAAACTGAGGAAAGATAGCCAACTTGGTTAAGAAGGGGGATAAAACCTTTCATAGGTATATCAGGGAGTGTAGAAAGACAAAGGGAGGGATAGTGAGGCTGAATAGAATGAACAGTGGGTGGGCAGAGAGGGATAGTGAAAAAGCAGGGATACTGAATGAATACTTCTGCGCAGTATTCACAAAAGAGGTGGAGGGGGGTGCCTAATCCAATTCACAGAAGCACTCTGGATAGTGGGGTCGATCCCAGTTCTTTCACAGAATAAAGGGTTCTGAAGAACTCTTAAAACTGAAGGTGGACAAAGCAATGGAGCCTGATGGAATTCACCCCAGAATTCTAAAAATTAAGGAGAGAACTAGTGACACCACTGACTACCCTTTTTAACAAATCATGGGAGGATGGTGTGGTACTTGAGGACTGGAGGAAGGTGGATGTGATTCCCCTTCACAAAAGTGGAAGCAAGACAGAGACAGGAAACTACAGACCTGTCTGTTTGACCTCTGTGGTAGGGAAAGTGATGGAATCACTTCTGAAGGAAAGAATTGTTGAGTACTGAGAGGCCAGTGGGGCACAGGACCCAAGGCAGCATGGTTTCACAGCAGTAGGTTTTGTCAGATGAATCTAATTTATTTTTTTGACTGGGTGACCAAAGTAGTAGACCAGGGAGGGGCTGTGGACATGGCATACCTAGACTTTAGCAAGGCATTTGACACAGTCCCACACAAAAGATTAATAGTCAAATTAACCAGCCTGGGAGTGGGTCCCAGGGTGGTAACCTAGGTAAAACATTGCTGGACAACAGGACACAAAGGTAATTGTAAATGGAGTCCACTCTGAAGAAAGAGGGGTTACTAGTCGGTACCGCAGGGTTCAGTACTGGGTCCAGTCCTTTTTAATATCTTTATAAGTGACATTGCAGAGGGACTGGAAGGAAAAGTATGCTTCTTTGCAGATGACACAAAGATCTGCAACAGGGTTGATATACAAGGAGGTGTGGAAAGGATGACAAGGGACTTGGCAAGGTTGGAAGAATGGTCAGAAGTATGGCAGCTTGGATTCAATGCAAAGAAGTGCAAAATAATGCGCCTGGGAAACAAAAGCCCAGGGGAAGATTACACAATAGGGGAGAGGTATTAACAACAACAAAAATGAAAAAGGATCTGGAGTTAATCATATCAGATGATCTTAAGGTTAGCTAGCAATGTGAGAAGGCAACAGGGAGGGCTGGGGGGATACTGGGATGTATAGGGAGAGGCATCACCAGCAGAAAACAGGAAGCTGCTATCCCTCTGTACAGACAGTTGGCAAGACCCCATCTGGAGTACTACGTCCAGTTCTGGAGACCCCATCTCCACAAGGACATAGACAGGATGAAGGCAGTCCAGAGGAGGGCAACTAAAATGGTGCGGGGCCTGCAAAGAAGCCATACGAGGAGAGACTAAAGGAGCATAATATTATACCCTTGAGGAAAGGAGGGAAAGGGGACATGATAAAAACCTTTATGTACGTCAGTGGAATCAACAAAGTCCAAGAGGGAAGCATCTTTCAGAAAAAGAGATGTGCAAGAACAAGGGGACACAATTTGAAGATAGAGGGAGGATGGCTCAGGGGCAATGTGAGGAAGTATTTTTTCACAGAGAGGGTGGTGGACGCATGGAACAGCCTTCCTGAGGAGGTTGTGGGGTCTAAAACTGTGGGAAAATTCAAGAATGTATAGGACAGACATAAGACAATTTTTGGTGGGGGGTAGGAAGAAATAGGCTGTTGGTTAAATAGGATCTGCAGCTTATCCTGTAGGTAGGGAGATGGGCAGACTAGGTGGGCAAAGGGGTCCTTATCTGCCATCAAAGTCTATGTTTCTATGTTTATATGATAGATAGACAGATAGATAGCTAGATAGTGAGAGGTATAGATACAGATATATGTCCAAGGTCTGTCCATTGGTCTAATGGTTAAAGCTACAGTTCTGGATTTTCCCCCTGCAGGTCTGCTGCTTCAAGCTACAGGTCTGGGACTCTGTGGAAACAAAGCTTTACTGATCATCTGCTTTGGGCAGGCCTCACTGAATCAACAGCCAAGGACATAATGACCAATCTCATGTTTTGTGCAAAGCTCAAGGAAGGAAAGTTAAGACTGATTGAAAAAAAGCTATGGCAGAGCCACTAGGGCTGCTAATGCATTAACTTGTGTGTGTGTGTGTGTGTGTGTTTGTCTTGGGTTTGGGGGGAGGGAGCGAGGGCATAAACCCCATCAATTGCAAGGAATGATCATAACATTGTCATATTTTTCATATACTGACCCCAAATGTTGAACATAGTCATCTTATCACCCCACCTCATGAACTCCGTAGTTGAAAATTTGCAGATCTGTGGGAAAACGACATCCCACGCCACTGGTGTAAAAATATGTTTTGAGTAGGCTGTGAATAATGACAGCTGTACTGTTCAAGAGGTGGTGTGATAAAATGGCTTTTTTGAAAATCTGGAGTGAAAATATTGAAAATCACCAAAGTTACGCGTGTGCGTAGAAAATATTGAATGACCACATGTAACTTTGCTGGGTTTTTTTTCACCAAATTTTCAACATGGGCATTTTGGGACCCCACCTCATGAAGAGTGCCACAGTCATTTCATTAATTTGTCCTAACAGGTGGTTTTGCACAGCAAATGTGCCATTCTGCACCACAGGTGCAAAACAGGTTTGGGGCAAGATGTGAAAAATGACACCTGTACTGTTCATGAGGAGGTGCGAAAAAATGACAATGTTGAAAATCTGGAGTGAAAATGTTAAAATTGGCAAAGTTATGAGCATGCATAGAAACACTTAACACAGTCATTTTTGAGATTTTTTGCACCAAATTTTCAACATGGGTTTTTTGGTACCTCTCCTCAGGAACACTGGCACTGTTATTTCATTACTCAGTACCAAAAGGTGATTCTGTGCAGCAACCATAAAATCATCTTCTGGGACTGAGTAATGAGATGTCAGTGCCAGTGTTAATGAGGTGGGGTCCCATGAACCTCATGTTGAAAATTTGGGATCAAAATTCCTTAAAATGGCTGCGATATCAACATAATTTGAAAACCCCATTGGCAGCCATTATACAGCACTTACCTTGATTCTTCAATTTGTGGTTCGGCTTTGAAAAGTGCAGACGTGTCTCAGTCCAGAAAAGTACAGCTGCTGACCTCTGAAGGTAAGTATGGGGTAAGGGGGGTATGGGGAGGTATGGGGTGCATGCACAGAGGGAGGTTGGGATGGGAGGGGGCAGGGGAGATGACAAGGGACCATTTCTTTTTACAGGCTTAAAAAACTGGACTGCCAGGGCTAATCTCCACATTGGGATAACGTTTGGAGAACTGGGTAGAGGTGAGGTATTACTGCACCCCCCCAACAAAAACAACGGAGAGTAAATGTGGCAGAAAACTGATGGGACAGTCTTCGGGGCAAAAAAATATAAAAAGACATGAACAAGAAGGAATTAGCAAGTAATCGCTGTCAGTGAGTATGCACCACCCCCAACAGATTACAGGGAATGGGAACAGGGGACAGTGATCCATCATTGGCCCCACTCTCTCTCTCTCTCTCTCTCTCCCTCAGACTGCCTTGTTACACTGCACCATAAAGACTTCAGTATTTCTCCTCTCAAGTGGTCCTGTACTAATGCCAAATGCTACACTGGACTGTTTAGACAGAAAGACAGGACACAGTATTATTTGCATGCACTCACTGTTGTGCTGTCTCACTCTCTCTGTTGCTCACTGTCTTTCTCTGTGTGCAATCAGTGATCCTGGAAGTGACAATGTATGGGAATGTTTATTAAAATGGAGATATGCCACAGGTCCCCTCCAGAATGTTTATCTCAGAATAAAATAGACCTCCCCTTTATGAACACCATGGCAAAACTAGAAGCCTGGGGGGTGGGGTTCACAGAGTGAGGAGGCAGCAAAGTGGTGGGTGCCACATACTGGAAAGCTGCATGGCATCTTCAAGGACATTAATTGGGACTGAAAGGCTAGGTGTGGTACAGCACTCAGTGGGAGGTTGTGGGAGCATTTACACATGAACTGGGAACAGAGGGGCAGGGGTGGGGGTGGTACAGCACACAGTGAGTGGTTTTGGGAGGGTTTATTCAGTCTGGGGTTCTTGAAATATTATGAAGAAATGCAGAGTCCCTTTACTCATCATTAAAGGTCTGCAGGCTATGCCCACTGTAGCCCTAAACAAGATACGCTCTTGAACTGGGAGTGGGATTACATGTCTGCAGCAGACAGTGGTTAGCAGTAGTGGTGAGTGCTGGGTGAGTGCCACCCACTATCTCAGTGCCACATAGGGGTGGAAGAATCAGGACATGGTTATCAAGGGGTAGTGCTCCACTAGGCTATGATGTATGTTATTTGTTTATTGTCAATAATATTATTACATGTGAAACCTGGAGAACAGTATACAGGACTGTCTTGCAATCTGGGCAACACAGCCCAAATGACATGTTTTCTTCCTGTTTAAAAATAAATTTTTACCTACCTATCTACCTACCTAGACTATCAGAGATAGATTGCAACTTGATTAAAAATTATGCTCAATGTGAGGTGGAGGGGTTCACTGGACTACGACCAAGGTTTACCAGCACATTCCGAAAGGTGAGCAGGGGTGGAGGGGCACTGGACTACCACTAATGTTTACCCGCAGTATCATAGTACTGATCAGGTGTGTGTGGTGGGTGCACTGACATGGCACTTGGTTTGTGGAGGCATTACATAGTTTGGCACTAACAACTGTTTAACACTTCCAGCAACCTTGCTAGAGCATCTGCATGCAAGGCACAGCTGGGCAATTTGCCTAAGCACCCTAACAAGTTAGCACCTCACTAAGTGTGCCTTTCAGTTTGGTGCTTTTAGTGAGTCCTCTGCTTTAGGAGTGCGAAACACTGTTAGCAATGCACTAACCCTTTTTGCACTTGCAAACCCCTTTCAATATCCTGGACTGTGTATGTTTTGTAGCAAAGCTGACTCAGGGTTACAAAGGTGCTCACCTGGGGACATTAACTAAGGTAAAGAATTTGAAGATTTGTCTAAGTATCAGAATGCAGAAAAATAGAGAGGCACTGCTTCATGAGATCCTAAACGAGCGGCTTTTAAATGGGAGCAGTTTGGATTACTAAGTTGCCATATCCTGTTACCCTAAAAAGAAATCGTCATTTGGAGTGTGTTAATTTTTGTTGAGAGTGAATTAATTTGCTCATCGGGAAGTCAGGGCTGGTAGTTTTTGCCATTTTGGCAGACTGCTGTGCAATGACCCATAGTCCTTGTTAACCCACCAGTAATTGGTAATACAGACACCACTGGAAATACCAGCATTACCTGTCTTGTAAGTGAGGGAGACAAGAGTAGTTTGCTGTGTAGGGATGCTCCACGGTAACTGCTAGATCACAGTAACTGCTGCTGTTCAGGTCACTGCCAATATTTTAGTTAGTCTAGCCATATACCTCACCTCAGTGTCCATGGGTAACTGCATACCAGTAACTGCAGTACTTGCATTACTATTTACATTTTGCAATAGCATTCTGTGTCTTTGTCACCTTTCTGCCACATGCACAGACCACTACAGATTAGATTAGTCATATATATATATATATATATATATAAAATTGTGCTACCATAGTTAGGGTTGAGGAGCCATTTACATGTTAAACCCAAAATGTTGCACCTTAATAATTTTGCAACCGTTTGACGGATTTGCCTGAAATTTGGAATACATGATCAAGACCCATACACCTTGGGATATACCAAGTTTTGTACCAGTCAGGTACACGGCTGTGGAGTTATTAAGCGTGATCTGTGCGTGTATTTATGCTTTTTCTGGAATTCTACGGTCTTGCCTACAGGTCGCACGGTTTGCGCGACTGGTCTGAAATCTTCAGAGAACATGCGGCCAGGGTTCCCAATGTGCCTTTCAAAGATTTTGTGAAAAAATATTAAACAGTTCAAAAGTTATTCAAAAAACAATTTCCCATTATAAGTCAAGGGGAAAAGTTAACAAAAAGTTCGACAGTGTCGCTAATGCATTTTTACTTTCACAAATGGCCCTCTTACTTTCACAAATCTGCCATCTTGTTTTCAGTTAGTGATCAGAAAAATGCTTGCCATTTAAATTTGGGATCATCTAGCAACCTAATTCTTTTTGTAGTCACCTAGTCGGAGCCTGAGGATGCTAGCCATGTCTTTATTTTGGGGTAAAACACCCCAGAAATATGTTTTTCAAATTTCTGGAAAAAGTACTTTCACAAAGTAGTGTCGAACTGATGAAAGTGTCACTAATTTTTGTGAAAGCTTTCGCAAATTGCGAAAGTACTTTTCTAGGCAGTGGGAAACTGACAGCAATTCTTTGGCACCCTGCTGCAAAAGAACGGTTTGGTGCTTTGGCATGAAATTTGGAGGGAATGCAACCAACATCTCATAGATGTGTTTTCAGTGTTGTGTTGTGAAAATATTACACGGCGGCAAAGTTACGGCACTCCAAAGTTGGCACTTTTCCCCATAGGATAACATTACAGCATCCGACGCATTGCAGCAATCGTTTGGTGCCCTGCTGCAAAATAACAGTTTGGTCTTTTGGGCTGAAATTTGCAGGGAACACAGCCAACATCTGACAGAAGTGCCTCTCAGTGGTTTGGTGAAAAAATATTACAGGAAGGCAAAGTTATGGCACTCCGAACTTCTATTTTTTTCCCATAGGATAACATTACGGCGTTTGCAGCGCCTTTCAGGGCCCGTATCTCGAAAACGGTGTGAGATACGGACTTTTCATCAAAACAATTCCTAGCCCCCTCATGGAGGCTAAGTACAAAACTAGCCAGGAAACTGATAATTCATATGACTTCTACATTTTTTTCTATGTCGTACAGTTACTGAGATATGAGCAATTTACTATTGCAAGTCCTCATTTTTGTGTTCTGAGAGTCATTATTTTGCATACATTCTTTGTACTCACTGTCTTTCTGTATGCAGCTTTTGGAAAAAACCAGCCTGTGCGCTTACATTACTGTTACAGTTGCCCTTTCCGCTTGCGGTTCCATACCCATTTCAGTATCCGTTCACGTGTACGGCACCATGTGCATTATCCTTTGAGTTTTCATTAGCGCTTGCGTTTCTGTTATTTTTTGCCATTTGTGTCTACAGTACTGTTTCTCTTTCTGTTTTGCTTTGCGTCACCATGGCCATTGCCATTTTCATTTGCAGGCACCATGTTACTATGTGACAAGACATCACATGGCGGAACGTTCCCATCTATGCCACGGTGTGCGTTACCTTTTCTGTTCTCATTTGCAGTTGCATTACCATGTGTGCCACTGTTAGCGCTTCTGTTTCTGTAGCTGTTTCTGTCAGTATGTCACAAGACATCATGTGGCAGGAACGTGGGGCCCCAAGCTCCCGCCACTGCATTACATTCAGTATTTCTCATTATTATTCTCCAAAACAAGGTAAATTAAGGGCTTCATGCTCCTGGTGTTGCATTATGTGGCGGGAGCGCAGGGCCTGAAGGTCCCCATGTTCCCGCCGCTGCATTATGTTCACTATTTATCATTATTATTCTCAAAAACAAGGGTAATCACGTGGTGGGAGCAGGGCCCCACACTTCCGCCGCTGTATAATGTGGCGGGAGCACGCCCGCGTTCCTGGTGCTGCATTATGTTCACTATTTATCATTATTAGTCTCAAAAACAAGGGTAATTATGTGGTGGGGGCCCTGCGCTTCTGTTGCTGCATAATGTGGCGGGAGCGCGGGGCCCCTGCCACTACATTAAATTAACTATTTCTCATTATTATTTTCAAAAACAAGGGAAATTAGAGGCAAATAACTTCATTTACTACATCAATTAGGGTTGTACCACAGCGACAAAAGTGAGGAAATTCAATGTTAGGGTTGAAGTACCCCCTTTGCACCCCTCCAGGCCACTGTGCTGTATTATGTGGTGGGAGTGCGGTGTTGTATAATTAGTACATTTTGTATTTTACAGTACTGTATATTTTTGCTTTTTGTGTGTTGGGGTGTGTGGTTGGTAGGCCCTGTTTTCCCGCTGGTCCCGCTGTTGCATTATGTGCACTATTTGTCATCATTATTCTGAAAAAGAAGGGTAATAATGTGGTGGGAATGGTACCACAGCGACAAAAGTGATGGAATTAAATGTTAGGGTTCAACCCCCATTTGCACTCCTCCAGGTCAGCCAGTCGCATTACGGGATGGAAGTGCGGGGCCTGAAGGTCCTGCGCTCCTATCACTAGTACATTTTGTATTTTACAGTACTGTATTTTTTTTTTTTTGGGTGTTGGGGTGCGTGGTTGGTAGGGCCCCATGCTCCTGATGCTGTTTCAGATTTAGTATATTTCAGTACTGTTGATGTTAGTGTTTTGTGGTGGAGGAGCATGGTGGCTGTAGGGATCCGCACTAATGTCACTGTATTAGATGCAGTATTTATAGATTTGTTTATCTTTTTGTTTTAATTTCTGCTACCATGTACATTTACATTTCTGTTTGGTGACACTGTTTTACTATGTGTGAAAACATCATGTGGCACATATTCCTCCTGAACAACAGTTGTACACAGAGAGACAGACACACATGGAAGTGGGGAGGTATAGCCATGGTAACAGGAACAGTTATAGACTTGCTGTATGTTAAGTGAAGACACTGAGGCAAAGAAGGGTGATGCAGATCAGTTTTACAACTTCCTGATTACAGGTAAAGTGTAGTTTGCATTGTTGTCACTTCAATGGCTTCAGTCAGGTAATGTCTTTTCAAACTGCAACACCAGGTACTGGATCCTTAGTAGAGACCCACAGAAGGGCTGAGGGTATGGACATCAATGGTAGACAGCAGTTATTTCAGGGATACTCAAGTTAGGACACTTAGTGTTTGTGTTCGCTGACACAGATAATACCCCCTCCCCCAAAGTTTGAACTGCATCAAGAGTGTCAATGCAGCAAGAATCAGACAAGCAACATCAATGGTATAGGTCTGTAATTGTTGATATACACAACTTAGAACAGTTAGGATTTCTATGGCTTCACACAGACAATTTACACACGCATACCAGTTACTGATACTGACTGTACATTCACAACTGCATGTCCTTAGGTAGAATGTCACACAGCTTTCTACAACAGGTACTGCAATCTGGCTGTAGATTGACAGTAGATATAAGTGTGACACATGGTAGTTAACTTTCTTAGGAATTACAGGAGATCTGTAAGTCAATGTATGAACAGCTAGTACACATATTGAACACTGAGTTGACAATACAGAATAGGAAAAAACGGTGCTAAACAGTGTGATGGGGGACTGCATAGCACTTGCTGCATCCTAACTAAGCAGTCACAGGAAATGATAGGGAATGTACATCAGTTGTACAGCTCTCTGATTACAGGAATAGTCCAGTTAGTACAGTTGCCATTTAAATGGCTTCAGGGAGGCAATGTGTGTACAAATGTGACAGTAGGTAGTACATTGTAATTGGAGATACAGATGAAAATTCATGGTAGGCAAATTTCAGTGCACATACACAACACAGGTGAGTATTTGTACGTCTATGCCACACATGACTGATCACAGGGAAACTGTAGTTACGTATGTTAGGATTTGCATGGATTTAGGCAGCTACAGCTGCTGTGCCTCCCAATATTTATACTGCATTATGACTGGTTTTCTATAGGAGCGATATGGGACTGGAGATCTATGGCACACCTCTGTAATACTAGGTATAGTTAACTTACCATAATTGGGAGTTGCAGAAGCTTAAATAGGGAATTGAAGTAGACATAGTAGTGACTGCATCCTAAGTGTATAGTCACAGCTGCGTACTGTTGGGTGCTGATGTGCGGCACCTTGGTACAGTAATTACTACATGATGACTATATAAGCACAGGAAAAGTAAGTACATTGCTGAGTTTAACACACTCTTAGGAATTATGGAAAGTGTGACATGCAATGTGCCACATCGTTGCCTATGTTGTAATACTGACTGGACATCATAGCAACCAAAGAAATTCATGGAGATATAGTTGTTGAACTATTTGTTGCAGTTGGTTTGCATGCTTAATGAAGACAACACTTTTGTTTTAATGTCGTTATGCTATTTTAAGTAAAGACTCGACACAGGTGGTTATGATTTTAAAAGATTTATTGCCAATATGTTAAACTGAGAAAAGGCCCAATCAAGATTGTATTTTTTTTACAAAATCAGTCTCACAATACAATCTTTGTATGTGTGTAATTATTGCTTGCCATATATGTAAATGTGTAACATTGATAGCAACTGGATTATATGAATTGGAGCAAGTATGTGATATTATAAGAAAGCATAGAAAAAGGTAGCATAAGAAGGTAATTTGTTCTATTTACTGTGATAGTTTAACATGGTACACATCTTGAGGTTAGGTGTTTGCTATCACTGCAGTGTTGTACCATCTTTTGCTGGTGAGCTTGTTATCTGCCTTTTATGCATATACCTGCTTCTTTACTAGGTGATCACTGTCTTTAATCAGGTGTTCTGTGTTTACAGTGATGTTTCAGTGTTCACTACTCTTTGTGTTAAGAAGTGCTTTCTGACATTCCTCCTGAACTTGTGATACTCAAGCTGAACCTGTGGCTGTTCATTATATATTTACTATTGAATGTGAAGAGACTTTGGTTAAGAATATTAAGTATTTTTTTAAGTGGTTGTATGTCCTAATTATGTGTAGTCCATTACTTGTGTGCTATGCTAATAAAGGTATGTCAGTAGCTTGTAAACAGTGATTACACACATGATACAGAAGTGTTTAGTTGTTATTGTGTGACTGCTAATGTGGATGTTCCTGGGGTGGGCGAAAAACCATATGCTAAGTGTTAAAGTAATATAATATAAAAAAATGTGACTTCAGTGACATTCAATTACTGGCATTTAATGATATGTCACTGACTAGGCACATATGGAAAATTCCCACCTTGCCCCTCAATAGAGGCGATCATAAATATTGTCAGGAACAGGTATGAAGTGCGTTGTGATCAGTAACAGTGTCTGATTTACAATTGTCAACATAGGTTAGAATTACGTATATGACAAGTACAAAAAAATTGAATATTCTTACAGGAACAAATAACATTTTTTCAATTGTTACATTGGCATCTATGTTAATTCTTAACTAGTAAATTAAAAAACTGTGTATGGTATGAATTTTTTATCGAAGATATGGTTAATTTGATGTAATCAGTATAGTGCTGTATTATATGTTAAACATTCATTTGTAATTTACTCTTATACTAATACTTTTAGTAGAATTATGAAAGTAGTTAGTAACAATGTCAAGGTGAATAAGAATGTAAATATTATGTACAAGTTATTACAAAGCCATGGCAAAATCAGTTAATAATATGATGCAATTGTTCGGTATTTACAGTTGCATAATTCAGCTTCTTGCATTATCAATAAAGGCTGTTATTTTTACATATGTACAGTATCAGTATTACAAATAAAGGCGGGACAGTTCTTCACTGTTGCATGGTGAAAGAATGATGTTGTTGTCTACATGTCAAGAGTCAATAGACAAATACAAGTGTTGATACACAACTTGTGACAGAGTGCAATGTTTGGTGAATGGTAGAAGTGTTGCTCAGTTATTTACAATGATAACTGAGAACTTATCTTTATTTTCAGAGAGTAACAGTTTAAAACTGATAGCAAGTTGTTGTTATGTATGAGTATGATACATTAACAATAAAAGATATGTACAGAAGAGGACAGCAGTAAGGCCTCAGTTTTGAGATGTACAATCTTTGATACACATGTAAGCATGGTTTCTCTAGTGACTGTGAATACTGTTGGCGCCGATTGAAGCCACTACAACAATTTCCATGTAGTCACTGATCCACACAAGATCTTAGATGTCATAGTGCATGGAATGTATCTGACAGAATAGCATTTTGTTGAAATGCTATGGTTTATTCAGAGTCGTGATTGGAAACAATTGTACCGACTTCGACTGTTTTCTGTCACAGTAGTCATTTTAAACCTCAACATGTTCTGCCCTATTCTTCTGAAATATGAAGGTCATCATTATTCTTCAATATTAGAAAATATGCATTTTTTAAGTGTTGTGGCAGTCTCTGTTTAAAACTGCTTGTAGAGTCGTCACACTCTACCCATCCACTTCTGTACCTTAGTAGACAGGTGTAATGGCCAGAATGCATGGATTTTCCATGGTGATAGATTATACTGTGAGTGTCAAACACTGATTGGTTGAAGACTATTCTACCAGCTGTGTAATCTGTGATAGGAGTTTCAACTCTGAGCCCGTTGGAGTCAAATCTGTGCAAGATAAGCAACAGATATTGAGATGAACTCCTGAGATGTATGGACTGAGTGCATTTGCCTCCACAACTTTCACAGGCATGCCCACATTGAGCATTGGTGAATAGCTGTCAAAATTTGACACATTTGATTTGAGGGACAAAAAGAGTAATCCACAGCATGTCTTCTGTGGTTTCACACTGTGAATGGCCACATGAAACACATACATATTTGGTTACATATGATACTGTAAGTAGTGCCACATTGGGGTGCCGTCTTCATCCAGGTTGTTTATGACAGCCATCATAAACTCACTAGTGTCTTGCTGTATGTCAGCAGCAAATGTACTACATTCGTCATATGTACCTAACACCTGTCGTAGTGGTGTTAGTGAGTCTACATTGTTAGACTGGTCAGAAGTCATGTTGACAATCTGCTTCAAAGCGTTTAATAGGGTATTGTCTTGTGAAGCAGATATTGCCTGCACAAAGTGCGGCATGTGTAGGAAAACTTGCATGGCTGAGTTAGCATAGCAGTTCACTCTACTGCTGTTGTCAAAGACTGGTACAGCAGCTACATCAACTGATTTCTGATGAATTACTGGCTGTGAATGTTTACTTGAAGTTGTGACCTCTGTTGAACTCTTTTGAGTTGAATCACTTCTGGAAGCTTGTGGCTGTTTGTTGACACCTGTAGATGTGGACTGAATGATGGAGACAGCCAGATATGTAGGCTGGTGGTATTAAAGACATTTGTGGCTGATGTAAGAGTAGGTAACCTGTTGTACTCAAGAAATACATCGCTTGTCAGCCTCGTATTTTCTGAGGTGCTAGAGTTATAATGTGCAACCCAGAAAAGGCTGCGGTACACGGAAAGTGCCACATAGCTCATGCCATCCTTGAAAATGTCTGTACCTATGTCCACCATTGCTGAATCCAAACTCAAGCCCTGAGATTTGTGAATGGATACAGCATATGCAACACATAATGGAAACTGTTTCCTGTTTACATAGATATCCTTAAGTACCTGGAATTTTGTACAGGTCAGTTCTATGTGTACATTCTGTTCCATGTTGTCGAAGTGAACTACAAGCATCTCAATATATGTCTTCTGGACATTGTAGGCAAAGTCAGTGATGTTTCCCATGGCACCGTTTACCATGCCTCATTCTACATCTAGATTACGTCGCAGCATGATACGTGCATTCTTACAAACTGTGAGAACAGCTTCTAGGCTAGCTGTGCGTGAAACATCTGACTTGAGTTCACTTAGTCGTTCAGTCATCTTTGCTACTAAGTTGCGACTAAGAATGATGCCATCAACTGTATCAACAGCATGCAGAGTTAGAATATCTTGGTTTTCTCTCTGTAGCATTAGATTGTTGAACTCAGTGCATTTCTTTAATCATGGCCTAAGACACACTATGTGTGTCCCTGTAGAGCATACATCGCTGAAGACATTACATGATGTTTCTATGGATGCAGTATCTACTGTGATTCTCCGATCGTATAACATACAAACTTGTTCTGGTGATAGAGAACCTGTACGAGCTTCATCTAAAAGTGATTTGTAAGCCATATCACCACTTTGCCGCATGTTCTCAGACAACTCAACATAGGTAAATAATTCCCATATGTTATAGCCTGTAATGCAGCCGAGGATATTCTTAGCTTGTTTGGCAGTTAGAGTTGTAAATACATTTTCTGCATTGACTGGTGCAAGCTGTACAAGGTCTTCCAACACAACAATACTTTTGCCACCAAATGGCACTCCATCGTCAGTACCTAAAATCTGCTGTAGACGTAAATGAATGAAGGCAAGCATGACATTGGAGACCATGCTGATTTCATCAATGATGAGTAACTTCATCTTTGTGAACATGGAATGGAGCTGAGATGCAACCTCAAATGACAGTTTACTAGCTCTCCAGTTCTCCATGTTCCACTGGCAACATAAAGAGACGGTGTAATGTAACTCCACCAATGTTGTATGCAGCTAGTCCTGTGGGAGCAGTACAGCAACAGACATTGAAGACCCTGTCAGGCTCATATTTCAGCAGTGATGGCTTCAATAAGGAAACTTTCCTGTGCCAGCTGAACCGCTAACAAAGATCAGTAGTGGCTTATAGTAACAACACTCACATTGTTTTGTTTCATGTTGTAGGCATGTCAGACAGCTTAACTACTTGAGAGTGAACATGCTGCTGCTGATTTAGTCTTTCTCTCAAGTCAGCTGGGTTGACAGTGGAGTGTGTGCCATGTTCCATGGCTGTCTCAATTTCTGACATTAACAGTTCTGGGGCATTTAAGGGCAGAGGTTCACCTAGAACAGCTTGTCCTTCTGGATCAAGGTTGTCTTGTGAACTAAGAGGAGTGTCTTCCTGAAGCTGCTTCTCTGCCTTCTCAAGCTGTTCTTTATCAGCCTCTAGTCTCTGCATGCATGTCTCTGAGTATTCGGTTTTGAAAGTCTCATAACTGAGATTGAACTGTTCTTTGAATGTGTCACAGTCACCTTTTAATTCAGACTCACTCCTCCAAGGTCTAAATAGGAATAGGAGAGCAAAGTAGTAATGTTCTCTGCTCTCCGATGTGCCTAGATGCAATTTACAGTGGTCTATGAGCCATGGCTTGTGTCTCTTTATGAGACAGCCATCTACTCCATTCACCTTGTAAATCTGGTGTGTTGAGTCAGGTGATACATCTGCCTTGTAGTCATACCACTTAGCCACCTGAAAGAGACACATATCATTCATGTTGTTGTGTCTATGGGGGTAGTATGTGTCTATTAGGTTATTCTTCAAGATATGTTTTGAAGAAGGTCTATTTGCAGCGAGCTCCTCAATTTCGGCAGGAGGAATCAGTACACGTTTGCGTTTCTCTTTGTAGTTTACACTGACAAACCATACAGCGTCAGACTTCCCGTACAGATGTGTACCCATTAAATGGTCACTGGCTTCATAAGCTCCAATTCTCTTGTGAAAGAGTCTTCAAACCCAATGACCAGAGCTGAGATGTCAGACTCTGCTTGAACTGGCAATATCTTCCCAAAGATCTTGCAAGCTAGTCTGCTCATGTTTGGTTATGTACGAAGTCATGTACCGCACCAGGGCCAGTGAGTTATCAGCCACAAACTGAACATCTATGTTTGCTTGCCACATTAGGAGAAGAGTTGGGTTGTAGTCATTTATGTACACCTTTTTCTCATCTCTGGGTAACTCGTATACCCTCTTGGTTGATTTTGCCTTCAAGTGGTGTTGCATTGCTGAGAAAAGGTCATTCATGGCACCATCCTGACAAACTTGTCTAGAAAATCCAAAGCGACATTGTGTGTACCAATTAGATTTGTTCTTTACTACTCCCCGGCAGTATTTTGCACAAATATGTCGCTGGAACTTTTGTACCAACTTCCATAGTGTAGGACTGTCATACTTGTCTGGAATGTGACAAGTGATATATTTCTTGATGAATGCTAGCACTTCTGCTGCTTCATGTTCACCAATGCGTGGTGCATCCTTGATCCACAATAACATATGGATATGAGGGGCACCCCATGCTTGATATTCTGTCCTCCAAAAGTAATGTTCCACAATACCAAGAGGTGGATTGTCCTTTGACAAGATGAAAATCAGAATGTCATGGAACCACTTGTGAAAATGTCTTGTGACAGACACAGGATCAAGTGAACACATTTCTCTGACAGTCATTGATGAAATGCCGCCAACATCAGAATTTGCCCACTTCAATGTTCAATGAGCTCATCCCAGGCATATTCACCACAACTAAGTGTGACAAACCATGTGGCTGCACCATACTCTGGCAGCATTGTCATCACTTCAGAGTGTCTGCAATACCAATATTCTTTGGTGCCTCGAAGACTTGAAAGAATGGAAGAGAGATTCACTTGCACATTTTCATCTTTCTGCTTTAATTTTTCTAGAAATTGAGCAGCTGTTATTCCATCTAGTGGACTTGTGAGACGAATAGTATGTGCTATAGATGCAGACAGAATGCTAAGTTCACTCTCCCAGAGGAGATGGAACAGGTACTATATGTTACGTCTGAATTTGCCATCTTTGCTTAGCACAGTGCTAGTGCTGTACTCAGCACCTGTGTAATGCACTTCTTTCATCTAGGCATCCACCTGACCCTTTTGGAAATAGGTCTGGAAACAGCGTGCTTCTAGTGTTGCCTCCCAAATGCTAGACAGGCTCACCTTCCACCTGCTTCATTTGATAGAGATCAATGTTGTCTCTACTGGATCTCTGCCATGTAGTGGTGAATTGTGTACAGTTCATACACATTGTCACTTGTCTATCCACTGACCTTCTCAATGATTGGTTTAGTTTTTTCTAATAGATCATGTTGGACAGAGAGACTGGCCATCTGATCTATGTCTAGGTCTGTATAAAAAGAATTTTTACTCTTTAAATAAGTAAGAATAAGGTTAACCTTTTGCACATTGACAACATCTTGCCAGATGACCTTGGCCTTTGTCAGAACACCATTTACAAGAATCACCAAACTATTTTCTGTTGAGATTGCTTGAACATTTTCCTTTAGAGGAAGTGGTAGATACATCACAGAACCCTTCAGAGATCTAACAAGCTCTTTCTGTGGAATGTTCCGTGTCTTTGTGTTCAGACGTAGAATGGTTTGAATTATTTCATTGTCTGAATTAGAATGCGCTCAAAATATTCAATGTTGAAATCTCACTTGGTAACATCTGCTCCATATTATTCAGCAGTGACCTTGCTGGCAAAATGTTAGACTTCAGTTTGGAGAAACAGTGTTTGCATAGCATAATGGTGTTTTCCAAGTGAAAGTCAGATTTCAGCAGCAAAAATGCTGAGAGACGGAACCACATGTCATTGTATGGTGACAAGTTTTCTAGGTTGACTGTGACTGTTTGTTTTGTGTAGCACAAACGGTCGCATGACACACATACAGAGTCAAACTTCTGAGACTTTGTCAGCTCAAACTTAGCAATTTCTTTGCCGTACTGTCTCAGTATGTTAGTTTCTAAGACTGAAACAGATGTTTCTGTAGAAGTGTTAAACTGAAAAATTGTTGTGTCTGGTACAGAAGTTACATGTTGCAGTTGTTTGAGAAATGTGATGGCACCCTACATGTCACCTGACTGCAATAAGTCATTTAAACAAGTGTACTGATGTACAGCTCATTGTACTTCATATACTCTGTATACAAAGTTTTACGCCTGTTTGATGCACTCCAAGCATCCGCATGTTGTGCAAAATACTATCACAAACACCACTATCGAGACATGCTAGTGAGTGATCTATGAGTCCAGTATGTGGACGAATCTCACAATGGTCAATTGTGTTAAACAGTTTATATCTGTCTTTGCGATCTATTATCACAAATAGGTTGACAAACTGTTCAACTTTTTCAAATGACGATTGCCTACGGTTGCAGGTATCATCACATGCCCATGCCAGACAATGCCATTTATTGAAGACTGTGGTTGAATCACAGTCATCATCTGTATCCATTGCATTGTCATCAGAGATACTGAGGACATTTACTAGTTTGCCGTACTCATCAATGGTGAAGTTGTGTTCCTTTTCTGGGAATAATAAGATTCTTTCCCAGAATATGCTTCTGAGTGCTGTGTGTGCATCCAGAGACCGTGAAAATATCACAAAAGTTGTGGACAGTCAAAGAAGGATACTGTTGTAGCCTTTTTTAATGGCATACACAACTTTCCTGAATTGTTCAAGCACATGAGACATCTACGCCATACGAGTTCTGCAGTACAAACACTGCTCTGTTGACAAAACTGCGCACTTTGAGATGCAACTTCATCAAAGACAGATGACTCTTAGTCTTTTTGCGGGTATGTCTCATTACAGCAGCGATAAGACTGTCGATCTTAGCTTTACTTGCTAGTGATCGGAAATACTTTTGCTTTCTCAGTTGCAAATCACCAGGTGTGAGTCTACGGCATTGTTTGAGAGGTTTGTTGATGGTTGCACTCACAATAGTTGTGTTGCGTCTGAGAGATCTACACAACTTTTGTAGCAGTACCCATTTTTTACATGCTGTTGAAGAAGCATTTGCTTTTCCTGTGCAGTGAGTTGCTGTAGGGCTCACTGTTGCAATAAAGGTCTGTCTATGTCCATTTTTTGATGTTAGCTTACTGTTTTGTTTATCACCCTTATACAACAGTGCAGTACTATTATACCTGTCTCGTTTCACTATACATCTACATCTGTATTTGGTTGGCATGTTTTGGTATTATGGTTCACAGTGGCAGTCACCAATCTTACAGAAGTATCAGGCACCTGTATGAAAGACAGAGAAAAAGATAATGTTAGTATATGCCTCTGTACATATCTTCTAACGCTGTGCATTGAGAGATCTGAGTTAAGTATCACATACATTTAAAAAAAAAATGTTTGAATTTTTTTATCACATAACTTATTTACCTAGGTACAGTTGTACTTCATTTCAGTCACATTCTGTTGCATGTCATCATGACATAGAATCTATATTTTTTTTTAATAATTTCTATGTTCAGTTCTCAATAATTAGTATTTTTAAGAAACATTTATATAGCTTATGCTGGGATAGTTGTGTAACACAATTACTTTATTGGTAATTGGTCTGTAAATTACTGACACATTCATAAGTGAACTTTTTACACTTAGTTCAAGTTACTGCATTTTGAATATTTAAATGTAAGATTCTCAGGTTGCCATTTTACTACTACCATTTTGCTATTGCACAGCAGTCATTCTTTGCATGGTTGCTGATTTGTTTTGTATTAGTTACCATTACTACTGCTACAAGTGTTGTGTGAAATCAATGTTCAGAGCACAGAATGTTACTGACAGTCACACTGCTTATGAGTTAGAGGTGTGGAAAATGAGTCTGTCAAAAAATTTGTAATGATATTCTGTACTATGACTTTTGAGATGAGTGTGCATATGAGCTAAGGACACACATTTGACAGTTGATGTTTTTGCAGTATTGCAACATAGCTTGGTTACATTGCATTTATGTCATTGAATGACTTACTTGGATATTGTGTGTCAATGGTGCATTTAAATAACTGTTTGTGTTGTTTATTGCCAAGTGACAAACTGCATTACAAGTAAGTTGCACATTGTTGTTGTCTGTGTAGATATACACCTTTTTTGTGGGTGTTTTTACAAAGCTACAATACTATGTGTCTACAGTTGTGACACCGCAATGCAGTTTACCTGTGTTTAGTATTGAAATTGTGTCTATTTTGCCATAAAGCATCAAATAGTAGCAAAAAATTGACAATTTGGGAAAAATACTGTCGAATGCACAAAAGTGTCGCAAATTGTAGTGTCGTTCATTTGACAGTGTCGCAAATGTTACTTTTGTGTGTTCGACAGTATCATTAAAAGTAATGTCGAAGTTCGAAAGTATCGCAAAAGTTACTTTCGTGCATTCGAAAGTATGCAAAAAGTACTGTCGCTCGCTCGAAACTGTCGAAATTACTTCAGCATTTGAAAGTGTCGCAAATTTTACACTTGGGAGTGGCAAATGCATTCGTTATCAAATCAGGTCTGATTGTGTTTGACTGACAGCTGGTTCTACTAATGTAATGCAAGATTTGTCAGGCCATCTCAGACAACCAATCAGAGACGGGCAACACTGAAGAAGAACTCAACAGCAGCCATCTTAGTAATAACAGAGAGACAGCATTTGCAGAACTGTAAGTACAGTATATTTTATAAATATTTTTTCTAGTATGATAAAAAGTGTTAACAACATGTTAATACTATTAATCAAAATGTTTTTCACTGCTGAATTTCATTATGTTACTTGTTATCATCTAAGATGCTGTATTATTTAGACAAAACTGTTTAAAGTCAGATAGTATTTTAGTACTAACTTGTACAGATGCAGCTGCAAATAGAGGGAGATAGGAAGGTGCACGTGGACCCCTAACAGAGGAGGGAACCAATCAGACATGTTTCTTCAGTTGTAATTGTTTAAAACTGCCTATGAAAAGGATGCATTTTTCCCACCTCTCAATGTTTGCACATTTTAGCTGGAGCAGAAGTCTAGTAATAGTCAGTGCATGGCCTACATTGGTTAATGAAGCCAGAGCATTAGCCAATGTTTTTTTTATTTGTGTGTTATGAATCAGCCCAGTGAAGCTGGCTTGAAATAAGGAGGGAAAATATCAGTTTTACTTTCACTACTGACTAGCCACTGCAGGGTGAACACTGACCTTTTTGGCAGCTCTCTGTCCACTTCTGAGTGTAAAAACTTAGAATGGCAGAAAATTGCAAAATGACTTTGTGGATAGTTGGAAGCAGTATCGTGAGACGAGCATCTGAGTATGTTGTTCATAGTGATTTTGGGAGGGACCTGCAGCTCCCAGATTGCTATGTTAAATGGTTTGGTAGGGGTGGCATGAGGTGGGAACATCTCATGCCAACCATGCACAGACTTCTGAGAACTCAGCCTCATCCTGACATACTGCTAATACATCTTGGAGGCAATGATTTGGGCATGAAACACTGGGTAGAGTTAGTAACAGAGGCAAAATTGGACCTTGCTTCTATTATGAGTATGCTGCCTGCCTGTATAATCATTTTTTTGGATATTACAGAGCGTAGGGTCTGGCAAGCAGAACATCGTATGTATCTGATTGACAGAGCTCGCAGAAAGGTCAACATACAAATATTTGCTTTTCTACGCATGCATGGAATGTATACTATACGTCACCCAGAAATTAAGTATTGTAATGATTGGCTATTCCTACCACATGGTGTACATCTCTCGCATGCTGGCAATTGCCATTTCCTGGGAGACCTTCGAGATGCAATCCTCAAAGTCCTCTAAGATTGTCAGAATGTTTGATCAAATATTACAGTGTACGCAAAGGTTCTTCTCAGAACCCTATAAATGTGGTCAAAAAATAGATCAGCTGCATGCATCAATAACACACATGTAACACATAGGTTGGGAAGATTCAGATTGCGCCATGCTGTGTAACAGGACTGGGGAGACTGTAATAGCAATGCATCATGTTGTTCTTAGTACACAATTTCACGATGTTGTTATATGTTAACATTTTTATATTGTTTCAGTCTGTAAGGTTAATGTAACATTAACTGTGGCATTACAGCATTGTACATGGGACACAGTGGTAGGGGTGTTACAACAGTGAAATGCAGTGGTGGCAGGTTTATGTTTAGCTTTATTTAGTGCTATTTGTGCAAATAGAGCCATGTTGTATGGAACACATAAGCTAAGTGGTTTTTATGTTTGCATGCATGCATGTACAAGAAAATAGTACTATCATGTGAGTTTCCGGAGGTGTGGCAGCCCTCTTCAAATTCAGTCAGTGTGTTTGCAGGTGTGGCCACAGTTCTGCAATGCCTGCTTCTGCTGTGTATGACAGCAGTCCAAAATGCAGTGGCGTACAGTTGAAAGGGGGAGCTATGGTTCGATGACCAGCGGCAAGATATCACCTGTTCATGTGCGCTCCCCCTGCACACACACACATGCATGCATACTGCGTGCTGGCTCCCCCCACACTGTATATCTGACAGAGGTGCCCAATCCCTCACCGGCTGTGCTGCAACCCCCAAAACAGAGTTCTACATGCCACGCTGGGTGACCACCCCAGCATGGTACACATGCATAGCCAATGGGGGTGGTCAATCCCCTGTTGGGTCCACTATCCCCCCCACCCAGAGAGTACAAGGGTGCCACGCTGGGAGCCCACCCCAGTGTGGCAACAGATGCTGTCACTGACGGGGGTGCCCAATGCCTTGTTGGGTCTACATCCCACAAAACAGCCGCCTTTGTACCACGCTGAAGCCCATTGCAGTCTTTCATTTCCTAAGTACTAAACGTAATAAATTAAAAACAATCATTAAGAGTGGTAGATGACAGTCATGGTAATGTTTCTTTATGCTTCTATTTCAGAAACGAATAAGAACTAACAATGAGGCAGTGGACCTTGCAAGAGGTGTGTGCACTGCTTGAGGCAGTCCAAGCCAGGGGGAAATGCCTGCATTCTAATGCGGAGCACGAACCGGAAGCTGGATTCAATGTGGAGGCGCATTAATAGCTTCCTGCACGTAGTGCTAAAAATCAAGAACAAAACAGTCGTGCAGTTGAAGTGGAAGTGGAAGCTGTTGCACCAGTGATTTTATGTCCTGAAACAGCGTGAGGAGATACCGGACAACGACACGTGCTGGTACTACCTCACGTATGAGCTGTGGGAAGCTGCCAGTAAGCCAACTGCGGGGGAGAGCCTTACTCACCATAAGTCACTCAGCAGAAGTTTTAACAAAGCATGTGCATTTATTAAGATTTTAATTACAATTATGGCACACGGTATTATACTTAATACTATATGTAAGGATGTACCATGACAAGGCGTAGATGAATTGTTGTATCTATTAAGTCTGGTGGTTGTTGAGTCACAAGGCAGAGGCGAGTAGACATTCCATACCACAAATAGTACATCCATCCATACCCAGTTCCTATCATGGTATGTTGTTAGAAAACAAAATGAAAGTGTTTATTTAGTGTAATGTAGTGATATAAACTTGGAACAGTGTAATACTGTGTATATATTAAATGTTTGCTTGCACGCATGTGCAACAAACATAGTGCCATCATCTGACTTTTCGAAGGTGTGGCAGCCCTGTTCCAATTCAGGCAGTGTGTTTGCAGGCATGGCCGCAGTGTTCCAATGCCTGCTGGAGCTGTCTGTGACAGCTCCAAAATGCAGTGGCGTACAGTTGAAAGGGAGAGCTACGCTTCAGTGAGCAGCGATAAGATATTGCCTGCTCATGTGTGCTCCCCTTACCACAGACACACACACACACACACACACACATGCACGCATGCATACTGCATGCTGCCCCCCCACACACACACTGTGTAGCCGGCGGTGTGTTGGCCCCCCCAAAAATCCCTCCACATGCCACGCTGGGTGCCCACCCCAGCATGGCAATTCATCGTATAGCTTTTTGGGGTGCTCAATCCCGATTGGCTCTACTGTCCTACCTCCCCACAGTACAGGGTGCCACGCTGGGAGCCCATCCCAGCGTGGCAACAGATGCTATGGCTGACAGGGGTTCCCAATCCCGCTGGCTCCACACCCCCAAACAGATGTCCTTGTGCCACACTGGGAGCCCACCCCAGTGTGGAAAATGTCCTGCATCATCATTAAAGAAAAAAAAAAACTGCAAATTAAAACTACCTTGCTTCTCCTGCCCCCTCCCACAACCTGCGACCTACCCACTGCGCACCTGCTACCCCACACCCCTCACCCCATATTACTCTCCAGACCTCGCATCGACGATCTTCGTGACTGGGACATGTCTGCCTCTTCAAAGCCGACCGCGAACCTTGAGGAAATGCTGTAAGCTGTATAATGGGATAGATAGGGAATTTTAACTTTGCTGAATATCTCAGGAATTTTTTGGAATTTTTGCACCAGATTTTCAACATGGGGTTTTTGGGACCCCTTCTCATGAATGCTGTCACTGCCATGGCGTTATTCGGGCCCGAAGGGTGATTTCGCTGTCACTGTGCGAAATCACCTTTCGGGACTGATTAATGAAACAACACTGCCAGTGTTCATAAGGTGGGCTCTCAAGAAGTCTATTTTGAAAATTTGGTGAAAAAATTCCTTAAAATGACTGTTTTACGAGTGTGCATTGCGCAGGTCCTACGCATGCTTGTAAGTTCACGAATTTGCAATATTTTCACTCCTGATTTTCAACATGCCATTTTACCACACCTTCTTATGAGTATAACAGCTGTCATTTTTCACATCTCACCCAAAACATGTTTCCGCCCATGTAGAGCACAATGGCGCAGTTGGTATGCGAAATCAATGTATGGGACAGATTAAGAAAATCACAGTTACATTGTTCATGAGCAGAGGTCTTAAAGTGGCTATGTTGAAAATTTGGTGAAAAAATTCCTGTAATGATTATGTACGGCGCAGCATTCTGCAGTTCCTATCAAGCACGCTCGTAGTTCACTTAACTTCTCAATATTTTCACCCAGATTTTCAAGATTGCCATTTTACCACACCTCCTTATGGGAGCAGTACAGCTGTCATTTGTCAGCATCTTGCCCAAAATGTGTTTCCGCCCATGTAGCACACAATGGTGCAGTTGGTGTGCGAAATCAATGTATAGGACAGATTAAGAAAATCACAGTTACATTGTTCATGAGCAGAGGTCTTAAAATGGCTATGTTGAAAATTTGGTGAAAAAATTCCTAAAAATTACTGCTTTACAAGCATGCATTGTGCAGTTCCTACGCACGCTCATAAGTTCACAAACTTTCAATATTTTCACTCCTGATTTTCAACATGCCATTTTACCACACCTCCTTATGAGCAGTACAGCTGTCATTTGTCACATCTTGCCCAAAATGTGTTTCCGCCCATGTAGCACACAATGGCGCAGTTGGTGTGCGAAATCAATGTATGGGACAGATTAAGAAAATCACAGTTACATTGTTCATGAGCAGAGGTCTTAAAATGGCTATGTTGAAAATTTGGTGAAAAAATTCCTAAACATTACTGCTTTACGAGCGTGCATTGTGCAGTTCCTACGCACGCTCTTAAGTTCACGAACTTTCAATATTTTCCTCCCAAGATTTTCAAGATTGCCATTTTACCACACCTCTTATGAGCAGTACAGCTGTCATTTGTCATCTTGCCCAAAATGTGTTTCGTACCATAGCACACAATGGCGCAGTTGGTGTCTTGATCAATGTATGTAAGACAGATTAAGAAAATCACAGTTACATTGTTCATGAGCAGAGGTCTTAAAATAGCTATGTTTGAAAATTTGGTGAAAAATCTCCTAAAAGTTACTGCTTTACGAGCGTGCATTGCGCAGTTCCTACGCACGCTCGTAAGTTCACGAACTTTCAATATTTTCACTCCAGATATTCAAGATTGCCATTTTACCACACCTCCTTATGAGCAGTACAGCTGTCATTTGTCACATCTTGCCCAAAATGTGTTTCCGCCCATGTAGCACACAATGGCGCAGTTGGTGTGCGAAATCAATGTATGGGACAGAGTTAGAAAATCACAGTTACATTGTTCATGAGCAGAGGTCTTAAAATGGCTATGTTGAAAATTGGGTGAAAAAATTCCATTAAATGACTGTGTTACGAGTGAACATTGCGCAGTTTCCACACACCCTCGTAAGTTCATTACTTTGTAATATTTTCAGTCCAGATTTTCACCACTGGAATTTTTTCACACTTCCTTATGAACAGTACAGCTGTCATTTTTAACAACATGGCTGAAATGTGTTTTCACACTTTCAGTGCAGAGATGCGTGGTCGCTGTGGGAAATCATTGTTCGGGACAGATAAATAAAATCTCAGTGACACTGTTCATGATCGGCGGTCCCAAAATGCCTGTGTTGACAATCTGCTGTGAAAAATCCCCAAAGTAATTACATTACATGTGTGCGTTGCACAGTTTCTATGGAGGCTCGTGACTTCACCAGTTTTTTAAATATTTTTACTGCAGATTTGCAACATTGCCATTTTTACACCTCCCATGAACAGTACACCGCTCACTTTTACATCCTGTTCGGAATGTTTTGCAACTGTGGTAGCTAAATGCCGTATTGCTGTGTATAAGCAGCTTTGGGCTAACAAAATGATATTGCCACTGTTCATGAGTTGGGGTCACTAAAAAAACATGTTGACAATTTGGAGTGAAAATACTAACGAATGCGTGAGGTATTAGGGTTTCCAACCATAATGCCCCACCCTGTAGAGAATGACAGGCATCAGGGGTGTGACTTGGGATTCTTGCCTGTAATGCTCATATCATTCCACACTCTGCAGGCAGTGAGAGGCATCGAGGTATGCCTTGGACTCTTCAGGCCCAAAGTTCACCCCATTCTCCTATACCGCACCCATCTCACTGTATTTCTTGATGGAATGGGGTGCGCATAAGGGCCAACAACCACAAGGCACACCGTGACACTTGTCAGTGTCTGCAGGGTGGGGTGTGGTGATATGACATGGCCGTTATGCCTGATGACTCAAAGGCACACCCCAATGCCTGTCACTCTCTGCAGGGTGGTGGTGGGGTTGTCTTGAGTTCAATACTTCACTGCCATTCCTGTTACGCAGCTCTTGTAATCTCTACATTACCACTGCCAATGCCAACAAGCAAACATTTGGCATTGACAAATGCTTGTTTTACAATCATTCAATGTCTTTTGACCAATGAGGTCTCAGAATTTTAATACAGTATAGAGTCAAGGTTCATTTGACATGCCTGCTGTAGTTTAGTTCTGAGGTTTTGCTGAGTGACCAATAACAACAGAATCTGATAATGATAATTGGTGGAGTGATTGTACAACACCCATAGAAAATACATAATATTGTCATCTATTTAAGGTTAACATAGTTATTGCATTTGATAAATCTAGGAGTTTCAGCTGTGTTGTTCACTTAATTTTCTATCTGTGTCTCTGCTGTCTATTTGGTACCATGTTGTGCAGTCATGCCATTTTGTTATGTTACATTTACAATAGTGGTACAGTTCAAGGAAATGTATGTGTTTTGCAGTATTGGCACATGGAATAACCACTTTTTTTTTTTTTGCATACAGCATTAAGAATTATGTTTGCGTTTCTCATCTGAAATATGATTATGTCAATATGTATACTTAATAGGGGGTTGTAGATGTCTCGACTTGTTGAAATTTAACACATGGTTGTGTACAAACCACTGATCTTCATTTAGAGTTCTTCTCCAGCTCTTCAAACATTATATTTGATATCAACAGCACTTGTTATTGTAATATGTGGCCACAATGCTTGTGGTGTGTCTAATGAGAAGCAATGTTACCTATGCAATGCATGTTTATTGTTGCAGCAACTGTTTCAAACATGTGATGTAATTAACATTTAACACTTACATATGTCTTTGCTTCTGTTCATGACAGGACAATGGGTCTCCCCGGCTTCCCGGGTGGTACCGGCTGGCGTGAAGCTGTGGAGGTGGTCAGTAGGACACAGAGAGTGTCATTGTCATTGAGTCCGAATCAGTAAGATGCTGATAGAAATAATTGTAGTATGTCATTGAGGTGCTGAGGATGTAATATAATGTGTGAGCTGCAGAAGTTAAGGGCATATTTTTGTAAATACTATTTAGTGATTAAGTATTACTTGAACCATGTATGTATTGTTTGTGTTTGCGTAAGTGCTTAAACATTGTTTAGGTGATTGAGTAAGACAAAAGAAACAGCCAGTCTGTCATCTGGCAACAGAGACCAGTTAAGAATGAGTCTGTGTGTCTGCCGTATGATTAGGTATCAGATCCTTGGTGAAACAGAATCTTCATTTTTCTAATGCAGCAATGTTTCTTTTAATATATGCCCTTGGTGTTCCATTGTACAACAGCCTGCGTGATGATACGCTACATAAATATAACATTCACCACTGACTTTGTTGCTACACTGGAGGTGTATGACTGCTCACAGTCAGAGATAACATTACATCCACCTGTTGCACTGGTTACTGAAGTTTATATGTGTGGTCTACTCTGAAGCAATCCACAAATAACAGTAAACTGCTAAGTGTGTTCTTTAAGTGTAGTACAGTGCTTTACAGTGAAGTAATACCTGCTGTCATGCTTCGCCCACACTTCTGATGTGTAAGAATCAGTAGTTCTTCACCCACGTGCTCATCTGCTGTGTGTTTACTGACACCAGTGGGACGGATGTATGTCCATAATAACAGAGTGCTAACCTATGGTGATGCAGAACATATTGTTAAACAGAATGGAAAGATGACAATTGATAAATGCAAATATGTCTAATGTGTACTAACATATGAGTGTGAGACCATTTTTCATGTATGTGACAATGGATGTACGCCCATAGGACTACTTAACGTGCCATGTGGCCTGGTGGGGGATGTAGCTGTTGTGCTCCACTAATTTTGGTGGTGGATTTTCATGTTCAACGAATAATCCATTATCAATGGTTATGTTCATGGTGTGTTGCCAATCTTCAATAGTTGTAGTGTGTAATTATGTGTTGCTGAGTGCCACATGCCCCTAGATGGTTATTAAGTGATCATTTATATATGTGCTGGGAATGTCTTATTTCTATTATTAAAAAATATGTTCATGGACAGTATGGACAATGTCTACATGTATCTTAATAAAGAAATTACATAAGGCTTTGACAATGTTTGCAGTTCAACAGTAACCTGGAAATTCTCACACCCTTGCTTTTATTAAGCTATAAGACATAACCAAGGTTATTTTAATGGCATGTTAATCACCCTCTAGGGGTGTAATGTTGAATTATGCAAAACTGAGTGCCATATGCTGCTAGAGGGTGAGTAACTGAACAGTAACATGATACCTAAGAAAGCCTTCCTGCTATTATTATTAAACAGTTTTTTAAACCGTGTTAAATTCTGTTCATTATATGGCTGTCTACATGTATGTTAATAAAAGATACACATAAGGTTGTTAGAATGTTTGAAGCAACAAAGAAAGCTGCATTCTCAGACTCTTGTTATTATTGCAATTAATGGGTAGGTATTGGGTGTTGTGCACTGCATACTAGGAATCATACATTTCTGTCTGTTATTTTTTTTTTTAAACTGTAATTGGACAGACATGGTCAGGAACCACCAGAAAAAATTGGTTTGTTTTATATAAAGTCTGTTCAGGATTGGATGCAGATGTCTGTTGGAAGACCACGGACACAGGCTTTCATTATTTGAATTTAGCCTTCCCTTGGGCTGTGGCCACAGTAATGTGCTGCAGGTGCTTTGATGTATAAGGGCTGCTGACTGTCAGTGTGGCAGTGGCAAGTTATGTGGTATGTTGACCCTGCCATAGTGACAGTCAATGGGGTGGACATCAGTGAATAAGTATATGGACATCTACAGCATTGTACACTCATGGTGTAACAAGCACAGTACATCGTACAATTATGGTGTGGTCAGAAATTTTAGTAATTATCTATTACATTCTTTATACTGTTCATGTAAGGTGCTTGCTCACTCTGCAGATGAGAAGAGTTGCTGTCTGCATGTTAGAGTTGCTTAAGAACAGAAATCCATCTAAAGACAGAACTGTTATTGCAAAGAGGGATGTGTTCACATGTTTGAGTTACACAATGATGGAGTATTACAAATGTAGCTTATTAAAAAATATTGTTGTAGCTTGATATTTGATGTATATGTGATCATGTTTTTCACTTGTTTTGTTCCACAGAGCCAGGGGAAGCTGAGTGTGCGGAACCAGTGGAGGTGAAGCAGGAGGCCGGCGCCAGCTCAACACGTAAGTGGAATCACAAAATCTTTTCATGCAAGATGTAGTGTCACAGTATCGTGAACTCAGAATGTATGTTATTATAATTGTGTCTTAGTTGAGCAGTTGTGTAATGACTTATGTCATTTAGTAGGAATGTTTAGCATTTTTTCATAACGTCACATAATAAATTTTAAAACTGTATAGTTGTAGACTGTTTATAGATGCAAATGACTACATCACACATATGTTATCACTAGTATGGTGCAAGCTTCATGTTAATTTTCTTGTGTTGTGTGTGATGTGTGCACAGCCATATTACACAGAACCATTAATTCTGCATCCTGCATTCCAGTTAGACTGAAGGTACGTGCAGTCACTAACAGGAGTGAAGAGTGGGAAGAGTAAATGTAGCTGTTTAGTGGTTGGGAGATTAATGGTGGCAACAAGATAACAAATCATGTTTGACTTTGATATCATATTGAGGTATTTCTGTAATAGGACACTGACTGTTTAACTAGAACGTCAGGGACAGAACTAGCACAATTGCTATAGTACTGGAGCCATTGTCTTATTGCTGTACCACATCCTCTTGAACACTTCTACCATGTCTGCATGCACCAGCACACTGGGCACCACATTACATGGATCCACCACTGTGCACTGAAGTAAATCTCCTTCTTTTCCCAGAATTTTCCATCCTCTAGTTGCATTGTATTAGCTTTCTCTTCATTTGTTCAAGTCATCCTAATTGCCACTCTCTTATTTATCCCCTTCCTGTACCTGAAGATGTCTGCCATGTCTCTTGAGTACCTTTTGTCTGCCAATGTGTACATATTTAGGTTACTGACTCTACATATAGGTCATGTTCCGCAAGACACACATTGTTTTTATCTCCCTGTTGTGGATGCTTCCCAGAAGTAAAATGTGTGTCTTTAACTGTGTCATCTGAAGCTGCAAACAGTACTTGAGATGTGTTATCAGACTGTGAGTTAGGCACATGTGTAATATCTTCACTTCTTCTGGAGGCAATCACACTGGTGATGCATACAGCATCCTGTTGTCCTTATCTGTTGGCCTTGTACAAGTGTCAAGGGTGTTCATCTTAACATAGAAGAACATCTTCAAGTCCCTGAGAGCAATAAAGTCTTGTACTATTTCATCCCCTCACCACGGGGGAACACTTGCTATGCATTTCTGTGTGTGATGTGCAGTACGTCGTGCTTCACTGCATTTTAGTTAGAATAGTGTCCCTTCTACATTTATCTGTTGGGCCAGGGCAGACTGTTGACCCAGCTGGCCCTTCTGCACATACACTAACAACCACAGTTTTCAGATATCTGCAAACAGAGCAATATTACTCATGATAGCTACCCTTATGTCAGACATGTAGGTGGTGAGCAGGAGGTACGCAGGTACTGATACCTGTAGAAAGTACTGATAATCTCCTTGTTAATGAACCTATCCTACCAACTATTAAGCTGTGGGCTCGTTGGTGGAGCAAATTCACTATCCAGCTGATGTGTCACTACTCCCTGAAGTGTATATTTTTTTTTATGTGAGATTGCATGAGAATACACATGATTATTGTGTTGCAGATTCCACTGTTTTTTTTTCGATAGAGTGCTAATTTATTTAAAATCTATACAACTTTCTAATATAGCAGTGACATGCAGCACTGTGTTGTCCATGGTGTAAACTTGCATTTCTTGCACACTACTTCTGAACACAGCTCCTACTATCTATTCATATGCTGTGTGAAAAATGTATTATAGTAAGTACTTAGTTAACTCACTGAAGTCTTGAATATAAATCTGTGAGATGGTTTCAAGTATTAGAAAAAACTGAGACAGATTCAATTGACAATCTGATGAAAATGGAAAAACTGGTAATAGGAATGTGTCACAAAAACTATTGTGAAGTACATTGTATGGTGAAAAAGTGTTATTACTGTTGCTAAGTTGTTTAATTATACAAAAAAATAAGAAACTTTCACTGATTGTATTGCTGGTCAGTTAATCATGAGCTAGGACATTTTGGATTTTGGTAACAGTTTCTGTAACAATACGGATGCGCAGGATGTGAACATAAAATTCTAAATGAGAGCTTGTTCATGGTTTTCAGCTGAATCAATGCAATGTCAGTTACAAAAGGTTTTGAAACATTTATGTGTGTAGATGGGGTGAATTACAACTCGAAAGGTGTTTCTTTTCAAACAATCATTAAAGTGATCATGATGATATACACATAAAATTATCTTATCATAGTGTTGGTGTGAAGGTAGTTGCATATTCTCTTGCAGACATGAGTAAACATTATAGCCACAGATGATAAAGTTTTGATTTCCACACACAATGAGGATGTACTTTTACTGTATGAGACTGTACTGTTAATTATGCTAAAGCATCTAGATACTGAATATTTCTGTCTAGTGAATAAAACACAAGAATAGCATACTAAATTAAAAGTTCCTGCAAGTTTTTTTATGGTGTTAACTAATGACATAATTAGGTTAATAAAGTATTATACCCGAACAGGCAAGACAACAATCTACATTTGTATCAGACTTCTAAATAGTATCAGTAGTGCCAAATTAATGTATAAGTAGTACTGCATTAGCTATCAAATATTTCACGTTGAAAGACTGAAAGTCCATCAGTGTTTTTGAGTCTCCTCTATTGATTTATTTATTTTGACTCTTTGTAAGGTGCCAGCGAGAAAAAACGTGTCCTGAACACTGCCGCTGTTACCGCAGGCTTGAGTGCATGGTTGTCGGTCTGAAAAAAGACCATGTTGCGCTCCTTGAAGGACAGCAGAAAATGCTGTCTTTCATGGAAGCACAACAACAGACTGTCAACCTTGTGCTTGAGCCTGTGGTGACAGCGGCTGATGCCACCGTGGCCAGTACTAGTGCTTCACCTCCACCAGCACCTCCTGTTCCTGCCAGCTTCCCTGGGACGAAGTGACCACCATCCACAGCAGTCCATATCTCCTCTGGAGGGTGCAACAGCTTCCACTTGCATTGCGCCTCCACATCGGATCCAGTTTCTGGCTTGGACTGCCTCAAGCAGCACACACGCAAGTTGTGGCTGAAAAAAATTTTGTTATAAATATTTTGTGGACAATAATTCTTTATTTATTTTTTATTTAATGAAAAAGAACAACATTTTTGAAGAAATATATATTTTTTGATGTCTAAAATTTACTGTTTAAAAAATAAAATTTTTTTGTTTTATTTTGTACATTGAAAAATTTTATATTTTTGTATGTATTTTTATAAAAAAATCTTATTTTTTGTGTCATTTGCTGTCAAATATCTTTTATATTTTTAGACAAATAGATAAATATTTTATAAATACTATTTTTTGTTTGTGGTGTTATTGTGCTGTGGGGATGTTTATTAGCAATATTTGTGACAAAGATTTTCAGAACTGTTATTTCATCATTTACTGAAACATTATAGCACAGTCATGTGGGATTACACTTGTGGGTGTCCATCCAAGTTCCTGAGATACCTGACAGTGCCCCCATGCACTATCAGAGGCATTACTGGAGCAAAATGCCGTCATTCCATATACCCGGTGCTACTTTATGCCTCTATGTGCATGATCGTGAACATCAGTACGTTCCCCCTCAAAAAAAAGTGAAATTTCCCTGGTGGTCCAGTAGACCGATCACTGCCTGATTGCACCAATCAGTACCTCATCAAATACTCTAAAACCCTGGTGGTGTAGTGTACTCCCACCCCAGCCACCCAGTGAGCCCTACCGACCCACTCCCACCCCTTGTCAGCTGGTGGGTGCCAGCACCCCACTCGGTTGCCACCCCGACACCTGCCAAATGACAGGTCAGTAGAGTTACATACCCATTTGTTCACAGCATGGCCTAATGGGTGTCCAGCTCATACCGTACACTCAGTTCAGATATGTGAATGAATTCATTTACATATCGTACTGAGTAGTACGTTATGGGCTGCACGCCCATTAGCTCATGCTGTTAAGCAATGGTCGTGCAGCTCTATTGACCTGTCAGTTGGCGGGCAGCAGGGTGGAAGGTGGGTGCAGTACTGTCATCTGCCAACTGACGCAGGGTAGATCACGGTGTTAGGGTTCAGTGTTGGGTGGGGTGTGGTGTTCACTACACCATCAGGGTTTTAGGGGTATTTGATGAGGTACAGATGTCCATGATCAGCAATCGACCGGGCCACTGTACCACAAGAAATATTGTACTTGGGGGGATCTACTAATGATGCATGCGACTGGGCTCACTGCGCTCCACTACTCCACCAGGGATATTGCACTTTTGGGGGGGGATTAATGATGCCTGCGATTGGGCTCACTGCAGTACACTGGACTATGTGGCATATTGCATATTTTTTTGGGTGTTCACGAATCCCTGTGATTGGGCTGCATGCAGTGTTGTTCCTCATGACTGGTGCCTGAGAGTGCGCCAGGCACAAGTTGTCAGAGAATGGCGCATCTGCATGCTAATGACATGCAAATGGGGCTGTAATGAGATTAAAATGTAGCCCTGTGTTCCTTGCACACATTATGAACCCATTTGGATGTCCCCTTTTGAACATGGCAGGTGCTGTGCATGGCGCAATGCCACTTCCACCAGCGCATCAGCATGCTACAGTCTGGCCACTTGTGCTGCAGCAGTACTACTGCACCATGCACAGTTAGGGTGGCCAGGCTGTGATATTCAAAGCTATTACACCATAGTGCAGGTCTGTTGAATGTCACCAGGGCACACCCCTGTGCAAGCCAGTTCAGATGCGAACAGGCTTGTGTCACAGCCTGGCACAGTTTGAATATCCGGGCCATGGAGTACTACATACATCATGTGTCCAAAGACTAGTTACATTGACTGCACAAAGAAAATGAGTAAAACGCTGCAACATAAAAAATTAATACTGCAATAACAGTGGGAAGTGAAAATAAATAGATAAATATTAAAAACAATATGGTTCAGATGGAAGTAGTCTTAGTGTTAATAACTGAAAATAGTACTACATGAGTTACTGTATTCCTCATCTTGGTACATTTCAGTATGTATGTGCAGTACTCTTACAACAACAAATCATATACTATTGTTAGTAATCATTCTCAAAAAGACAGGATATTTATGGCAAAAAAACTCCGTTTAATGCATCAGTTAGGGTTGTTCCACAGTGACAAAAGCGAGGAAATTCGGTGTTAGGGTTGATAACCCTAACTCCGAATTCACCCCCCCCAGCATCACACACACACAGACATACACACACACAGACACATGCAAGTACGGGGGAGGACCAAGGCAACACGACCAATGACAGACAACCAGCAGCAGGTGACAGAAATAACAAACAATTGTCTAAATGTACTACAACACATCCCCACCCACCTGACCAGGTAGTGCATGCTCAGTGGAGATCAACAGCAAAACTGAGGCCATGTACACCAAACATACACATCCCTGATTGCAGCTGCACACAATGTACCACACTTAGTAGTTGCATGGCCTTACCTACCGATGCCCCACACCACACCACATGTGGTGGGCACCTGAGCAATAGAGTTGAGCAAAACCAAAGAGTTGTATAGGTATAATATCTCTGATTATAACAAGGGTCTGAGAAATGCAGCTTTCTGATTGGCTGTAAACATTCTAACAGCCTTATGTTTAGTTTTTATTAACATACATGTAGATCCTAACCATATGATGAACATGGTTTAATGTTGTTGAAAAAAACAGTTTTATTATGATAGCAATAAGCCACTCACAGGTATTATGTTAATGGTCAGTTTATCACTGTCTAGCGACATGTGGCACTTGGCTATGCCTCATTCAACATTAAACCCCTAGAGGGTGATTAACAGACCATTTAACATAACCGTTGGTCATGCCTTATTGCTTAATTACCTTCATGCGTAGACACTCTCCCCTCTGCTAGGCACTGCAGGAGCTTTGCAACACAGTGTCCTACCCAGTTACACCATCCACTGTCTAGTTACTGGAGAATGGCTGCAAATATGAACTCATGAAGATGAACAGTGTAACTTGATAATTACAGTCATTGAAACCTTAGTGTGATTATAACTGACAGAGTCAGTCATAGATAATAACTCCTGCCATCCTATTACACTTATCCCATTGTGAGTTTAATCAATACTGAAAGACACTCTATTTATTTCTACACTATACCTACTTGATTCCTGTTGTAGCACAATTAACATAGTTATCACTTTGATAGCATCAGTGACATAATTGTGGCAAACCCAAACACTAGCCATACAGACTGAGTATGAAGCAACTGTTAAAAAAATTAGGCTGTATCCATAAGTGGCATAGATCACTCATTGCAACAATAGTAAATGTATTACTATTTCAATAAGTTAGTCATCACAGATGCAATGACATTGTCTTTATCAGGTACAACACACTCAGTAAGTGCGTACTGCATCTTTAGTATTCAAACACACTGAAGGTATATGTATGTACATCAGCAGTACACCTTCATCAGTAAGAATGCATCTGATACTGACAGTACGAATTTCACAGCGTTGAACAGGCAATGCTTTTCCATATGTTTACATCAGCCTCTCTATCTTGAGTAAACAGTTGCAGTAAATGTACTACTATGTAAATCACATACTAAATGCAACACTACTTTTATCTTGAGCGTGGCTGTGTCTTGTAGTTAATTTATGTAGTTCTCTTAATTAATGTATACTCACTAGTGTTAAAACCTTTGTACAACTGTGATGATGCACCTTCAGCATTTATATTGACTAACGGCACAGTACCAGTTGTGGTGTGGTGTGGGGCATCGGTAGGTAAGGCCATGCAACTACTAAGTGTGGTACGTTGTGTGCAGCTGCAATCAGGGATGTGTATGTTTGGTGTACATGGCCTCAGTTTTGCTGTTGATCTCCACTGAGCATGCAGTACCTGGTCAGGTGGGTGAGGATGTCTTGTAGTACATTTAGACAATTGTTTGCTATTTCTGTCACCTGCTGCTGGTTGTCTGTCATTGGTCGTGTTGCCTTGGTCCTTCCCCGTACTTACATGTGTGTGTGTGAGTGGTGCTGGGGGGGGTGAATTCTGAGTTAGGATTTTCAACCCTAACACCGAATTTCCTCGCTTTTGTCACTGTGGAACAACCCTAACTGATGCATTAAACGGAGTTTTTTTGCCATAAATATACATATATACATAACTATATACACTTCAGGCCAGGAACAACACGAACGAATCATCGCGGGAAGAACAACGTGGAAGCAACACCGCAAACTAAAACATTGCAGCGGACAAAAGACAGCACAGCAGAATCCTCGCTGAGCCCCAAGCGCTGCAGACAACACAGCAGCAGCACTTTAGCATGCGCTAGGCACAATATGAGGAGGAGATGCCAGCATAGCCCAAACCAGGAAACAGCCAGCAGTGCGTACCCAGAAGGAAAGTCGCTGAACCAGACACAGAAAGGACCAGCAGCAGACGGCAACACAACAGACAGTGCTGGACCAAAGGAAGGGGAGGCACATGCTGCCCAGAGGGAGACTGAGTCTGCACAGTGCACACAGGGCAAAGGATGGCCCCCAAGATGGGGGAGCCACATCCACAGGTGAGCACAGCACAGGGCCCACTGGCAGGGATGCACAAGGGACACAGGATGCATTGGCCACCACACAGCTGCAGGGCCACATGGAAGACCCTGCCATAGAATGACAGTGCAGGATGTGGGGAGGGGAGAACAGGAGGAGGGCAACAGTGGTCTGTACTACAACAGGACACCTGTATCTACCAAAGCACTACACACAGCTGCAAGTGTGGATGGCCACACAGGGATAGCGTTGCTGCACACACCAAGGGGAACGTGCCCAGAGCGACATGAGCAGGGGCTGCATGCTGCATATGCAGCACAGAAACACATGGACACGAGGACACACACAGGGTGGGGGTGCAGCCACACTGGAGGGATATATTGCGAATAGAGCACATGTGTGATCAGGGCAGGGGCAGGCCAGACCAGGTGCATTGCATTCCACACACAGCAGTGGGCCCATAAAGCAGCTCAGCACACAGAGAGACCAGAGTTGCATGAAAGAGCCATGCACAGGTGCTCTGGTGTGTGTGAAGCACTAGGGAAGGACACTGAGCCATGCCATTGACTTATGTGACCAGCCAAAAGGGGAAAACCCTACTGCAGCATGAGTGCTACCTCTGTTAAATGGAGTGCACCGTCGGTGAGAAAACATATTGGAAATGTGCAGACTACTACAGTGGTAAATGCCCCTGCCATGTCCACACTGCATGAGAGAAGGTAGTCAGGGTTGTGAACAGACACAACCATGTCCCAGACCATGGGGCCATAGGCATCTGGGAGGCTGTTATGGACATCAAAGGACAGCACAGACGATGGAGACACCACACCAGGTGGTGGCAGCATGCAGCAGCACCATCCCCACTACCGTATGTGGCAGGATGCCCAGCATACACCTCCTGAAAAGGAGAGTCCACCGTGTGTGAATGGCTGCATGCCAGCCACCACCCCTGCCAACTTCACGGGAAGATTTCTCCATCCCTGAGGTGTACACCATGACACACAATGGTGCACGCTTCCTGCTCCATGACAGTGGCAGTGCCTCCAGGATATTGATCTACACCACAGCAAGAACCTGCAGCTTCTTTCACAGTGCACAACATGGCACGTAGATGGCACATTCAAGACTGCACCACCACAATGTGCACAGCTTTACACCATCCATGGGGCCCAATACTGCACTGTAGTGCCTACTGTGTTCATACTATTGCCAAACAAGACTGGTGTGACTTACACAAGGGCATTCACAGCACTGAAGGAGCTGTGTACTGGCCTCAAGCTATCTGTGATAGTCACAGATTTTGAACAGGCCACAGTCAGGTCCTTTGCCACTGTCCTCTCGGATGCCACCCAGCATGGCTGCTTATTCCATCTGTGCCAGGACCTGTGGAGGAAGGTCCAGGAGGTCCCAAAGGCCATGTGATGGTACACAGCGGAGGAGGACTTTGCGCTCCATGTGTGCCTGCTGCCTGCCCTTGTCTTCATGCCACCTGGGGAGATGTTCACACATGATGAGCTGCTGGCAGCTATTGTCGACTACTTTGAGGACAAGTTGGTGGGTCGGCCAATCTGCGTCAGTGTACACAGGCGTCCATTGTTCCCTGTTGACATGTGGAGTTGCTATGATGCAGCCAGGACTGGCAGTGCCAGCAGCAATAACTCTATCAAGGGGTGGCACCGTGCCTTTAGCACCCTTATAGGTGCATGCCACCCCAGATTCTGGAAATTTATTGATGGCCTGAAGGCAGAGCAGAGGCTCAATGAGCTGAAGATCAAACAGTGCATCATTGGTCACTATGCACCACCATCACGGAAGTGGTACAAGGATGCAACTGACCACATACAGCAGATAGTTGGGGAGTACAGTACCTGGAATACCTATGACTATCTCCATGGCATTGCACAGAACTTCCAGTTGCAGGTGTAATCCTGCATGCACCAGCACGTCTAGCCAAATGCCATGCTGCTTCCAACAACATGCCAGCTGCGGATGACCCATGACTCACCCATGATAACATTCCACTATGTGCACCAGTGACTGCTGGACACCTGCACTTCATGCAGGTGGACCACACTTGGGGGGGATAGGTGTGCAACCGGTGTGGGGTGGCAGGGTACCAGATGGGGGGCTGTGCATGTACAGTGGCAGAGGGTTGCATACCCCTGCTGGGAGGGGTACTGTGCCTGTGATGGATATGGAATGTCCTCTGCTTGGGGTGTGCCTGGGATGGATATGGAATGTCCTCTGCTTGGGGGGTACTGTGTCTGTGATGGTATATGGAATGTCCACTGCTTGGGGGGATGTGCCTGTGATGCGATGTGGAATGTCCTCTGCTGGGGAGGGGGGGAAATGTGCCTGTGCTGGGGTTGTGGTACTATCACTGTTTGGGTGCGCCCTCACACTGGCGACTATGGTTTGATTGTTGCACCCCACCAGTGGGGTCCCACCAGTGCTGGTACATGTGGTGCATGTGGTGGTAAACTCAATCACAAACATACAGTTGCACCAGCTCTGGCTAATTGAGTATGGCACCATGCATCAGGCTCCACCATAAGAATCAAAGAATTCAACTACTGGAGATTACCCTTGGATCCATATCTGTGCATGTGGTGGTGCCATGCCTGTGTCTTTCCTAGGACAGTGCACCATTACAGGGATATGCACCATGTGGGCTGCATGACTCTGCCCGTACCATGCTGTGGTGGCATGCTCCTGTGGGCCCCTGTCCTGTGCACCACATGGTCCAGCATTGGTGGTGGGTGGGTGTTTTGCAATGTGGTGTTGCATGGCACTTGTGCCTGTGGTTGGGGGGGCATTGTGTGACTAATGGTGGTGTGCACGTGTGTATTACCCATTAAACACTTACAGTAATATGTGTGTGTGTCTGTTGGTCATTTCATACTGCCATAGACCACACTGGTTTATGCTGGTCTCCCTGTGTAACTGTGCCATGACATGCTGCTGACTGGCCTGGCCACTGCTGTACCCCTGTGGTTGTCCTGCAGCCCATACCCATGCAGGTTTCCACATGCTGTGCATGGCCCTTGCTATCTATGACCACAGAGTTGGCGTGGCATGCCCCTGTTGGGGGGACCCTTGTGTAGCCTGTGTGTGCATCATTACCCTGTCATACAGTGGCTTCCCCACAGTCCTGAGTGTGTTCACCTCATTCTGCACTGCTGTGTGTGGTGCTGGGTGTACACCGCTGTCTGGTGGACACACCATATGGCACCTCCCCCATGGCACTGCGTCCACGCAGCTGGTGGAGGTCCATCATTCTACTCTCACTGCCTCATTGCAAGGTTGCCACCATATTGTTCACTGTCTGGGGATCATCCCACTTTGGAATCTGTGCCCAGTGGCACTCATGGTGGGGGGAGAGGTGCTGTGCGCACGTAGGTGGTGCATAGCCCCTGTTGGCCTCCCTTGTCTTCCACCCTGTGATCTGCACAGGCACAGGTGCCCACCGCTGTGCCACACTTATTGTGTGTGTGGTGCATGTTGTGTTCAGCTCCTCTGTTCTGCCCAGCACTGTGGTTTCCTGCCTTGTGGTGTGCCAGCAGTGGTTTGGGTGGCACTGTGTTTACTGCCTCTATTGCTGCTGTCAGTATTTCCCCCTGTGGTCTCCCTCCTGGCACAGTTGATGCCTGTATTGTGTTGTGCTGATGGCTGTTTGGGTGGCAGTGTGTTTTCTACCTCTGTTGCTGCTGTCGGTGTTTCCCCCTGCAGTCTGTGGCTCAGCACTCTTGCTGCTTGCGTTTTACTGTGCCTTCAGCATTGTGGGCAGCGCTGTTCTGTCTGCTTCATTTCTATCTGTGATGTTTTATTCCAGAATGTTTCTGGCCTGAACCTATATAACTGGCAATTATTTATACCCATTAAGACACGTGGCAAGCAAGTATTTCACCCTTTGGTAGCCACAGCTATAAAATCTGAATGACTTTTTTTTTCTCAACAGCTACCGTTTTTATTTAGGGGCAGAGCTCAAAATGATGATATACAGTTGCACTTATGAAACTAGAAATGTTGTTTTATATAGCATGTTTTATAAGAACTGTATCCCAGGGTGTTTCACAATCCATTGAGATGGAGACTAGAGAATGTTTTTGCTATTTCAGGGACACAGGTGCATTCAAACAGCAGAAATAGAATTTCCTGTAGAGTCCTAATCCAATCCAAGAGGCTCACTGTTGGGGGATGGCAAGCCACTGCTGAACTGTGAGTAGCATATTAAGCCCTTGAAAAATGAAGTGCGTTTGAGGTTGAAGCATGATGAAGCTTGAGAATGAGAGAAAGAGCAGACTGGATGCCAGGAGCAGAAATATAAGTTCAAAAAAAGAAAGCCCATCAGTCTGAAGCACCACGACATTGAACTGATAATGGGAGACCAAATGCTCGTATTGGGACACAATCACAGTCTCACTGTCTAGTTAGCACATTGCTTGGCCTTCCTGTGCTTCAGTGCGCATGCAGGAATAATTTTGTAGAATCCAGAACCTTAAACATAGACTTTGACGGCAGATAAGGACCGCTAGGCCCATCTAGTCTGCCCACCTTGTGGAGGATGAGATACTGTCTCTGGGCTGACTTACCTTCAAGAGAAATAAACTGTTCAGTTATAAAAGATAAGTCCTGATGCAATAACAGAACAGACAAAGTACTGTATTGTCTGTTTACTTACCGCTGGATTCAGGTCATCGCATTTCAGACTTCCAACATGTTTAATTCCATACTTTACTGCAGGCTTTTGTAACCAGCCTGACTTTTATTTTCTGTAACCCTGTCTTCTCATCTTCTATTTCCATTCCCCCAGGTTGTCCTTGAAATGAGATTTGGCTCAGTGTGCCTCTCCTGGTTACCAAACTTTAAATAAAATAAAAATAAATTAGCATGTTCAATGACTTGGAAAAGATTCTGTGTTGACTTCTCACATTACCCGATGACATCACCTCAGTCCCTGGCCCTAGCTCTCCAAATCTTTCTGGAGAAAGAATCAGAAGCCTCCTTCTCAGCTCCTACTGTATGGATTTAATTTTTACTGTATTGTAGTGCCTTTGCATTATATTTATGCAGCATTTTTTGCCCACTACCCAATGCTCAGTGTCTCATGATCCCTGCCATGGAATCAGACCATGAATTGTCAGTACAAGAGCTTTAATAGAAATGTGGAACGTGTGTGTACTAAGTCCATCAGAGAGGATCATGAACTCGGTGTTCACTGGTTGGGATTAGATAGTAATGCTGTGATGCGTTCCTCGTGCAAACAAAACATAGTGCTTTCAAACAGAAAAAAATGTGATTGGTACCTGGTTGCCAGTAAAACCATGTTTTTTTTTTGTTTGTTTTTTTACCTGTCACAACTGTAATATCTGCCATCATGCCTTTCCATGCAAAGTATTTGCATACAGTTTCTCTGATGCAAATTGCAAAATCAGAAAATTTATCAGTGGTATTGTTCCATTTGTGGTTTATTTCTTCCTCAGCACCTGCAGTGTCCTATCCAAGAGCAGGGTCATTCTCGATGCCCTGCAGGGGGCAGGCCTTACACAGCTAGTGTTGGAACCCTCTCGGGAGGGAGCAATACTAGACCTGGTACTCTCAAATGGAGAGAGGATCACAAATTTAGAAGTCAGTAGACATCTGGTAACAAGTGACCACTGCACAGTGTGCTTCACAATAAGCACAACCATGGAGACTAGCCATACAAAAACAAGCATACTGGACTTTAAAAGGGCTGACTTTGGCAAAATGGGTAAATACCTGAGGAATACACTAGCAAATGGCCAAAAAGGAGGGGTGGAAGAACAATGGAGAAAAATCAAAACCGCCATCATAGAGGCAACAAGCCTTTGTGTGAAACAGATAAAGAAAACAAAGCAGAGTGAAAAAACACTATGGTTCTCAAAAGAGGTGGCAGGAAGGTTAAGGAGAAAAAAGCTGCATTCAAAAAGTATAAGGAATCACAGAAGGAGCATGACAGGGAATTGTATCATTTAAAGCAGAAAGAAGTGAGGAAGGCAGTCAGAATAGCAAAAGCCCAAACCGAGGAACAAATAGCCAATTCAGTTAAGAAGGGGGATAAAACCTTTTATAGGTACATTAGGGAGCATAGAAAGGTTAAGGTAGGAATAGTGAAGATTAATAAGGGAGAGGGGAGGTGGGCAGAGGGAAACAGTGAAAAGACAGAGATACTGAATTAATACTTTTGCTCAGTATTCACAAAAGAAGATGAAGAGGAGTTACCTAAACCACACAATAGAAGCACTCTGGGTAGGGGGGTTGACACCAGTCCATTTACAGTAGAAAGAGTCCTAAAAGAACTCCTAAAACTCAAGGTGGACAAAGCAATGGGGCCTGATGAGATTCACCCCAGAATCCTAAAAGAACTAAAGGAGGACCTAGTGACATCACTGACCACACTTTGTAACAAATCATGGGAGGATGGGGTGGTACCTGAGGACTGGAGGAGGGCAGATGTGATTCCCCTTCACAAAAGTGGGAGCAAGGCAGAAGCAGGAAACTACAGACCTGTAAGTTTGACCTCAGTGGTAGGGAAAATGATGGAATCACTTCTGAAAGAAAGAATTGTTGAGTACCTAGAGGCCAGCGGGGCACAGGACCCAAAGCAGCAAGGATTTACAGCATGAAGGTCATGTCAGATGAATCTAATAGATTTCTTTGACTGGATGATCAAAGTAATAGACCAGGGAGGGGCTGTAGATATGGCCTACCTAGACTTTAACAAGGCATTTTACACAGTCCCGCATAAAAGATTAATAATCAAGTTAGCCAGCCTGGGAGTGGGTCCCAGGGTGGTAGCCTGGGTAGCAAACTGGCTGCACAACAGGACACAGAAGGTAATAGTGAATGGAACACATTCCAAAGAAAGGGGGGGGTCACTAGTGGAGTACCTCAGGGCTCAGTACTGGGTCCAGTCCTCTTTAACATCTTTATAGGTGACATTACAGAGGGTCTGGAGGGAAGGGTATGCCTCTTTGCAGATGACACAAAGATCTGTAATAGAGTTGATACACAAGGGGGGGTGGAAAGGATGAGAAGGGACTTGGCAAGGTTGGAGGAATGGTCAGATATATGACAACTTAGATTCAATGCAAAGAAGTGCAAAGTAATGCACCTGGGAAACAAAAACCCAGGAGAAGAGTACACAATAGCAGGGGAGGTACCAACAACAACAAAAATGGAAAGGGACCTGGAGGTAGTCATATCAGATGATCTAAATGTTGGTAAGCAATGTGAGAAGTCAGTAGGGAGAGCCAGGGGGATACTGGGATGCATAGGAAGGGGCATCACAAGTAGAAAAAGGGAAGTGGTTATCCCTCTGTACAGACAGTTGGTGAGACCCCATCTGAAGTACTGTGTGCAGTTTTGGAGACCTCACCTATGCAAGGACATAGACAGGATGGAAGCAGTCTAGAGGAGGGCAACTAAAATGGAGCAGGGTCTGCATCAGAAACCATATAAAGACAGACTGAGAGAGCTTAATATGTATACCCTTGATGAAAGGAGGGACGGGGAGACATGATAGAAATGTTCAAGTACCTCAAGGGAATCAACAAAGTCCAAGAGATTAGCATTTTTCAGAAAAAGAGATGTGTAAGAACAAGGGGGCACAATTTAAAGATAGAGGGGGGACGGCTCAGGGGTAATGTGAGGAAATTTTTTTTCACAGAGAGAGTGTTAGATGCATGGAACCGCCTTCCTGGGGAGGTTGTTGGGTCTAAAACTGTGGGGGAATTCAAACATGCATGGGACAGACATAAGGCAATTGTAGTGGGGGGGTGGCAGGAAGTAGGCTGTTGGTTAACTAGAATCTGCAGCTTATCCAGTAGGTAGGGAAATGGGCAGACTGGGTGGGCCAAGTGGTCCTTATCTGCCGTCAAATTCAAAGTCTATGTTACATAGGAAGAATTGTTAGGCCCTTAAGAGAACGAGTGCAGGAGCACAATGGGAGCCCTGCAGCCAGTTAGAAGTTGGTCAGTATTATCTATCTGACTCATATCCTGATATGAGTTAATGCTATGCTTGTGATTATGTGTTTTTATATCATTGTCAATGCCTCTTTCAACACTTTGAAGTTACAAGTAGCGATAACTGATCTCTCACAACATTTGAGAAGTTTATATTTAATTGTACAGAAGAAAATTTCTTCAGTCTTCAATAGTTGTGAATTTTCAATAAATGTCATGAGCCTTCTCCAAAGTCTCCTTGAAGGAATTGTATTAGCTACAGTACATATTATCATACACTAATATATAAAAGCTAGATAGCAGCATTATTTAACTCTTTAAAGGAGGGTAAACAAATCAGTTCTATTTTTGCTTGAACCCCTTATAAAGAAACAGATTTTTTTTTTTTTTATAATTTTTATTTATAGCATTTAGAGCATAAGCAGTAAAACACTTATATCCTGAGCAGGTACACACGAGATGAGAGCTGTATTACATTACATAGGATAACGAATTTCTGATCTATTGGAACATCATTGAGGGTTTTTTCCAGTTTTAAAAAACACTTACAAATATTTTACTTACAGATCAGGAGCTAAATGCAACAAATGCTTAGATTTTGCTCAGCATTATAAAACATTACAAATACAAACTGACCTTCTGAGGTCTACTTAAGCTTTAAGCAACAATTATTACTAATTTATTTACTTTCCAGAGCTCCCGTGATGGAAGAGGTGAGAGATAAACAGTATCATCATAACCAAACACAGTATTAGGCAAATAGATACGGTGTGTTAGAGTGGAGTAATAAAACACTTTAGTTATCCCACCCTATACAACAACATACATTCATACCCCATTCAACATTATTTAGATCTACCATTATACTAATTAAACATAGGGGTATATATGTGATAAAACGTTAAACAAAGCATCTTCAAACAATCATAACCTGATGTAACTGCATTCTGAAAGAACTCATCGAGCTGTAGTAGTGGTCTATAGCATCCCAAACTGCAATAGAAAGCAGTATCACTTTTAAGCATTAAAGAGAAAAACACTGCTGTTACATTGGGGCTTTATAACCTATATAGGAATACAGACCACATGTAGAAAAATTCTCAGTCCAAATAAAAGTCAGTCCTCATCAGCATTGTCCTCCTCCTTGCAGCTCTCTTCTTGGTGGCGCTTGGCTTCAATTCTCTCCACACAGGCCCCAGCCTCTGTAGTGTCGGTGAAACAATATTGCCAGCGGCCTTCAGTGAAGCACAAGCGGGCTGGAAAAGCAAGAGAGTAAGTTATGTCCAGCTCGCGAAGTCACCATTTCACACCATCGAAAGCCTTTCTCCACATTCGAGTGGCATAGGATAGATCTGGGAAAAACAGTACACTGGATTTCCTCACAAAGGCCGGGCCTCTATTCCATATTGCTCCCAGCATTGCATCACGCTCTCCATAAGATCCAAGTGTCAAAAGAACAGTTTGAGGATTATCGAGACCACTTGGTCACCTAGGGGAAATCCGGTATGCCTTCAAAATGTGAAAATCATTTAACTTAGTGAGTTCTTCCAGCCAAGTGTGCAAATATTTAAACAGGTTGTCCCCTTCTGAGTTCTCAGGCAAGCCTAAAATTTGGAGATTTGCAGTTCTCACAACATTTTCAAGCTGCTCCACTCGAGATCTCAATGCGGCTTGCTCTTTCAGAGAGGTGGCAGTTGCAGCTAGGGCCTTCCCCGCCGTGGCTTCCGAGGTCTTGGTCACCTCCCCCATGGCTTCTGATCGGTGTTCGACTGTTATAAACTTTTTTGTAAATTCATCCAGCTTCTGATCCATCTGTTGAACAGTTTTTGTTAAAACATTAACTGCCATTTGGAGTGTAGACAATGTGGCTCCAGTCGAGTCAGCGCCTGTGGCCTGTGATAGGCCTGGGGTTTCATCCGGTGGTTTAACATTTGTTGGCCATGGGGAGAAGAAGTCAGCTTTATTCATCTTTGTACATCCCATCTTCATTGCAATTTTGGCGCTCCAGATGTCGTAAGATTTCCTGCATCCGTATATAGTATTTTAAAATTAAATGTTGTAGAATAAGATGCTTTGTTTGTATAAAAAGTCATCAAGTATGGGGGGTGAGGATATAGCATGCACCAAGCAGGAAAGGGATCTTGGGGTTATCATCTATGATGACCTCAAGGTAGGGAAACAGTGTGACAAGGCAGCAGGTAAAGCAAATAGGATGCTGGGATGTATAGGCAGGGGCATTACCAGCAGGAAAGGGAGGTCATAATTCCGCTATACAAGACACTAGTGGGGCCCCACCTGGAGTACAGTGTCAGTTCTGGAGACCATACCACGAAAGACATAGACAGGGTAGAGAAGGTTCAGAGGAGGGCAACAAAGATGGTGCATGGATTGCAACACAAGTCCTATGAAGACAGGTTGAAGGAACTGAACATGTACTCCCTGGAGGAGAGGAGGAGAGGGATATGATAGAGACATACAAGTATCTTACAGGGAGGAACAGGGTGCAGGAAAACACTATTTTAAGCAAAAAGATGTTCCAGGACTAGAGGGCATGGGATGAAGTTGGAGGGAGGACGATTCAGAGGAAACATGAGAAAGAATTTCTTCACAGAACGGGTGGTGGACAAGTGGAACACCCTGCCAGAGGAAGTGGTGGGGGCTGAAACAATCACGGATTTAAGAATGCATGGGATAGACATAAAGGAATTCTGGAGGTCAGGGGTAAGGTGCAACAGACTTCTAGGAAAACAAACTGAACTTACAAGCTCAAATGGGCAGACTGGGTGGGCCATAGGCCCTTATCTGCCGACACTGTCTATGTATCTGTGTAAGTAGGGAGCTCTAGAAAAAGGTTGTTGCTGGCTGGGCTGCTAGCTCTGCCCCCCAAGAAACAGATTTTGACAGAAACATTTCTACTGATTACAGGAATAAATATAAATTCAGAGTCAACAGCTCCAGGACTTCAAGTAAAATAGAACAGCCTCAGTTGCACTCCTTTAAAGAGCTGGATAGTTCTGTTATGTACCTTTTACATATTAGTGTCCAAATCCATGTATCTAATATACTGTCATCCATTCAGGGAGATGTTGGACAAATCCATTCAGAATTCATAGCTAGTGAAGCCCATCTGAAGCCCATTAGCCTTAAGCACCAGGGCCTTGAACTGATAAATTTGAGACCAAATGTTCAAATTGGAACATGGTCTCATTGTCTACTTAGCTCATTGTCTAACCTCCCTGTGCTTCAGTGCACATGCAAGAATAATTGATTAGAATAAGAACTTGTGGAAAATGAGATGCTGCCTCTGTGGCAAGTTATTTTCAAGAGAAATAAACTGTTCCATTATAAAAGTTATGTCCTGCTGCAGTAACAGAACAAAGAACTGTATTGACTGTTTACTGACCGCTGGATTCGGGTCATTTAGCATGCTTAGTGACTTGGAAAGGAATCTATACTGACTCTCCATACTACTCAGTAACAGGGAACATCTGTGGCACATGTCTAGGTCCCTGTGTAACCAGGCCAACATTCAGAGGTACAAAGTGGCTAAAAACAACTGCACAAGGACTATTCGTGCAGCTAAAAATCAATATTATAAGGAAGTGCTGTCTTAGACCTGGAATGACTGCAGAACATTTTGAACTAACCTTAAAGTGGTCACTGGGAGAGACCTCAGATCTGCTCCTACCATGCTTGACATTGATAGTGTACCCTCACTCAACCCCAAACGTATTGCTAACACTTTTAATAATGCCTTCATGGACCTGAGTCGTGTCCTGCCTCCTGGCTACTTCTCTCACCCCCTCACAAGTGACTATTCTGGAAAAGAGACCCAGCACCCTTCTCATCCTCCTTTCTACTTCAAAACCCTCTCAGCCCATGAAGCCAGGAATTACCTACTCAAGGTATTAGGGAAATCAAGATTTAGTGGTGACCAAATACTCAGGGACCCACAAGGTAGATACATTATTATTAAAGGTGTACTGGATAGATTCGAAATATTATTAGGATCCATATATGGTCCAAATGCTGTCTCCCCCTCTTTTTTCACAGACCTGTTGCAGGTCTTGGCACCCTTCTCATCCTTCTCTATCTCACTTTTAAATTGTGACATTAAAATTTTGGCAAACATTCTTGCTAGTAGATTGAAGATGGTGCTCCCTTACATTATCCATGCTGACCAAGTGGGCTTTATGGAGGGGAGGAATTCGGCGGACCATTTTCGAAAATTGGCCCACGTCTTCTTGGCATCTGGGGAGTTGGAGATTACAGCTGAATTACTCTCCCTTGACACAGAGAAGGCATTTGACCGGGTTGACTGGCAATTTCTATTCTTGTCCTTTAAAAAGTCTGGACTCCCCCCAAATTCATTGGATGGGCATCCTCCTTATATAAGGCTCTGCATTCCAGAATTTAATGTAATGGTGTACTCACTGAAAAATTTCCCCTACATTCCGGAACCAGGCATTGTTATCCCCTCTCTCCACTCCTGTTTAATATTTATCTTGAACGTTACTATTTACCTTAAGGGCTCATGAAGGGGTTCAGGGAATTCCCATTGGTAATCATACTTTCAAACTTTCTGCATATGCTGATGATGTTCTTCTCCACCTGATTCACCCAGCCAGTTCTGTTCCTGTGGTTTTGTCTCTTATTACAGAATATGGAAGGTTTTCGAATTATAAAATCAACCCATTTAAAACCATAGTCTTTCCTCTTAACCAAAGGCTTCAGAAAAGTGTTGTCTCCCAATTGGGTTTTCAGTGGAACTCTAAGTCTTTAAAGTATCTGGGTCTGACACTGTCCAGGAGTGAAAAATTGATGAGGCAAATGAAATTTGACTCCCTCCTGGACACCATCCAACAGGATTTTAAAAGGTGGCAGTCCCTCCCAATATCAGTATGGGGTCGTATCAATATTATTAAGATAAATGTATGACCTAGAATTTTTTATTCACTCAGCATGTTAAACTCCTGGCTACCACTAACCTTTTTTAAAAAGATTTATGCTTTAATTTCATCCTTCATCCTTTAATTTCATCCTTCAAGGGAAAGGGCAAGGGAAATGCCCTAGACAAGCCTATTCAAAATTAGTGGCATCTCCATTGTCTGGGGGACTAAAACTCCCACATTTTGGATTATGCTTTTGTGCTAGTCAAGTGGCCAAATATCTCAAATAGTTTATTCCACCAGATGTGCTTGCCTCCTACTCATATATCCCAGAGTGGCTAACTCTGGAAATGGATTTAATATCTAGTACGAATATTACTCAGGAGGCCTTACTATACATTCCTATTAGGTCTCTCCCTTTCAAGCTGAATAAATCTCCATCATCTTCCTCTATACGAATTCACACACAATTATGTGCCTTCCTTAAATATCAGAATACAAGAGATACTGAGTAACCAGTGATAGCTAACCCTAATCTTAGGTTGGGTGGCAAATTCATCTCCTCAATATGGCTCCCCAAAATCAACAATCTCAAAGAGAAAGACTTTTTTGTGAAGGGAATTTGTTTAGATTCTGGTACAATAATGACAACACACAAACTGAATAGAGGTAGCATTTTCAAGGTGTTTCAATTATGTCACCTGCTAGTACAATATTTCTTGAACCCGCGAGGGTTGGAGACAGGCCAAAATTGGTTTAACTCTCTGATTCTTCTTAGTGGAAAGCCCCATGCCATTTCTTTAATGTATGCTTTCTTTTGGGAGAAAGTACTTGATGCAACATCCGAACCTCCTAGATATTGGGCTGCCCAATTCCCTTCTGCTTTAGAGAACTTTGGCTTGATCTGGATGTGCTTGCACAAATACATTTTGCAAGATAGATTGAAGCTCACCCAATACTAATTTCTTAACTTTATGTACTGAACTCCCAGTAAACTTAAGCTCCTGGGAATATCTCAGGATGCCCTTTGTAACAGGTTCCGCTGGCAGATTGGGGACCTCAGGAATATGTTCTGGGAGTGTCCCACAATAAAATCCCTGTGAGACATGATCAGATTAAGGGTGTACCCTTTGCTGGGCCTTGAAGATTCATTTACACCTGAACTTTGTCTACTGGGAGACTTTTCCTGAATAATGGTTAGATCACATAGATTCCATATGACCATGATATTTCTTACAGTAAAGAAACTGGTATTACGACACTGGCTGGATAACTATAGTGTAACATACACTGAGTGGTTGGGAGATCTCCTATTTAATCTCCAGGCTGAGCAACTCAAGTATAGTCTTAGAAATTCCTTACCCCAATATAAAAGTACCTGGTAGGGTTTGCATACATTATATCTTCTTCAGACTGGTATGCCCTCATAGTAAACAAGTAGGTTTTTTTTTTTTAACTCTTATTTATCGGTTTTGCAGTTCATGCCCTTTTTCCTTTTGGTTTTTAATTTTGGTATCAATGCAATCTTATTGAGAAGTACATGATAATGCTTCAACGTTACCCGGATGTTATGAAGTTTTTATGCCAAGCTGGGGGGGGGGGGTGGATAGTGTGGAGGAGGGACCTTGACATGGATATTTGGCTCTTATGTTTTTCTTTGTATTGAAGTATCATATTTGTACCATGTTACGGTTTAACTGTGCAACTTTAATAAAGTGTAAATTAAAAAAAAAAGATTTAGTGGTGACACCCTGGATCTTAAGTTTGTAGCCCTTATGCTGGATGAAATTCTGTCACCTCTAACAGATATTATTAACATGTCACTTAGTTACTCTCAATTCCCTCAGAAATGGAAATCTGCCACTGTGACACCAGTTCATAGGTCTGGGGATCGCACAATTACTGTGAACTACAGGTCTATCTCTATCCTGCCCCCACTCTCAAAAGCCCTTGAGCGTATAGTGGCTGACCAACTGGTTGAATACTTAGAAAAATATCAGCTATAATGCCAGCAACAACACGGGTTCAGGAATGGTCATAGTACCACTACCCCCCTTCTGGAGTTCACAGGCTTTATTCACCACTCCTTAGATCAAGGACACCTGGTCGGTGCTGCTTTCATTGATTTAACCAAAGCTTTCAACACAGTGAATGATGCCCTCCTGGTCAAACAGATTACCACCATTGGCCTAGCTCGTGACAGTGTAGCCTGGTTTGAAAGTTACCTGCACAACCGTACACAGCAGGTGAAGATTGCTAACACCCTCTTGGATAGCAGATCTGTCCTATCTGGAGTTCCTCAAGGGTCCATCTTGGCCCTCTTTTATTTAACATTTTCCTCAACAACCTTTCTTACTCCTGTCAGGGTCACATCTTTTATATGCTGATGATACTGTCCTGTTTACCAGTGATCCAGACTCCAAGGTTCTTGAATCTAGGCTACAGAATAATTTTGTAGTCGTAGAAAGATGGTTCCGTAAGCACAAGTTAGTTATGAATTACAGCAAGACTAAAACTGTGCTGTTCTCCAACTCCCAAAATGGGCACAGAACTTACCCTCTTTCTATCACCAATGAAGAGGGCTCTCCACTGGACTTAATTCAGCTCTTTAAATATCTGGGGATTACTATTGACACTAAGATGACCTATGCCTATCACATTGACAACATTGCTGAGGCTGTTAACACCCGCATTGGGCTACTTTATAGGCATAAGCAGTGTTTGACTCCAGAGGCTCTTAACCTGGCCATTCAAAGCTCTCTTGTCTGGCTTATTGATTACGGTTTACCAATCTATGGATCAGCTACTGAAACAACTCTTCACCACATCATAGTTGCACTCAGCAAAGCATGCCAGATCCTTACCAGCTCAGCCTGTCTGTCCCATACCTGTGACATGTACGCTCAAGCTAACTGGTTCCAATTCATGTTTACTGTTCAAAAAAGTAAGCTTAGGCAAAATGCTCCCAGGTGCGCAAAAGCTTATTATCCCCACTATCAACATACCTCCACTATCAACTGTTGTTGCGCCAGAAGCTCTACTAGCCAGATTTGTAATATACCTAGCTGTAGCACCTCTCTGGGACAAAGGTCCTTTGCCTTCTGTGCCCCGCTATGGATGAACTCGCTGCATCATGACATCATTTCAGCATCCACCTTGGGCTCCTTCAAGGTTAAACTTAAGCAACAGCTAGTTGCTGATACCAGTTGTGACTGCTTCCAATAACCTTCCTTCTTGTGACCAGCACTTATTCTAACCTTATGCTATCCTGACCTTATGCATAACTGTTCTCAGCATATAAATAACTGTTCTAAGTTGTTAATCATTCTCCTTCACATTTCCTTTTGACCCCTTCCACTCTTTCCCTCACCCCTCTATGGCTTTCCCCCAAACCCCCCTCCCCCCGTTATATCTCCTGAGCTCCCTTTCTCACTTTTAAATGCTTTGTCCCATACCTTCTCACCTCTGATGAGGCCCCTGGGCTAATATCATCCCTTACCTTGTTGATTATTAGATATTAGGCTGAGTCTGTTCTCATTTTCCTGTAAAGGGTCATTTCATAAGACCCCACCCTCTCTAATATGACCCTTTGAATGCCAGATTTTAATCAAATATGCACCATGGCATACATTGTACAATGCCACATGTATTGGAACTTCTCGTAGTTATACACTCTTGTAATGTCTTGTATAATTCCTTGTTTTGTTTGTTCTCCATCTCATACTTTCCTAATATGTATTGTTCTTCTGATGTGGAACCTATGAAATGAGCTTGTTCTCAAAGGTGTTATCCGAAATTTCAAAAAATAAATTAAAAAAATATATATCTTCTCAGTCCCTGGCCCAAGCTTTCCAAACCTTTCTGCAGAAAGAATCAGAAGCCTCCTTCTCAGCTACTAATGCATGGATTTAATTTTTACTGTATTGTAGTGCCTTTGCATTATATTTACTTTGCATTGTTCTGCCTACTACCCAGTACCCACTGTTTCATAGCTTATCATGCTGGGATGTGTTTCTTGTGCAAGCAAAGCCCCCCCCCCCCACAAAGGTATTTAAGCTTGTGCACAGTGCTGCCAAACATAAACAGACAAATAAAGCAGAGTGATCACCCACAGGTGCTGCAGAAGATCAAGTGAAAAAAAAAACTGTGCTCAGAATAGACAATAAAGCACAGGTAAATCCCATTTCACAACATCTAATCTAATTCGATAAGTATCATATAAACCAGGAATAAAGCCATGAAAATTTGGTTTACTGAATCAAATTATGTGTACTGCATGGACTTAATAGTGCTTCACTGTGTGTATTGAGCAAGTGGCCCCCCACAGCTAGTAATGGAACCAGTGAACCAGAGGAGTGGCTATCTCTGCAAAGCAGTGTGCAAAAGTTGGAGATTAGTGTCCAAAAGGTGGATAAGCAGAAAAGGGGCAAAATTCAGCAGAAGGGCAGACAGCAAGGAGAACCAGGGATAAATGACAACCAAGGAAGGGGCTGGAGTAGAACAGTGAAGCAGTCTAGGGAGGTCAAATCATGGAAAGCCATGTGCAAATGCCAGGAGCCTTAGCAACAAGATGGAAGATCTGAGGCTTTCATGGTACAGTCAGACCTGGACATTGTGGCCATCACTGAAACCTGGTGTAATGATAACCATGACTGGGAGATGGCCATACCTGGCTACAACATATTCAGAAGAGACAGAGCAGGCAGGAAGGGAGGAGGAGTGGCACTGTATGTGAAAATGACATAAGGGCCACACAGATCCAGGAGGAACAAAATGGGGAGAGATACTGTGGGTTAAGCTGGAAAGGAAAATGGGGCCAGCCATCCGCACAGGTGTGGTCTATAGACCACCAGCCCAGGAGGAAGAAACAGATAGGAGTTGATGCTAGCCATCCAAAGGATGGCTGACAAGGGTGAGGTAGTACTGGTTTGAGACTTCAATATACCAGATGTGGACTGGAGCATCCCAGCAGCAGCATCAACTAGGAGCAGATTTATCCTGGACTCCTTCAGGGTGCCTTCCTCAAGCAACTGGTCATGGAACCAACTCGGCAGAAGGCAATACTGGACCTTGTGCTCACAAACAGGGACAGTGTGATGGGGTAACAGTGGGGAGCACCTGGGTAACAGTGACCACCAGTCATTGTGGTTTGAAATCACAGAAAGAGCAGAACCAAACCACACAAAAACACGTATCCTGGATTTTAGGGGGCAGACTTTGGGAAAATGGGGAGATGCTTGAAAGAGGCATTAAGGGAATGGGACAGGAATCAGGGATTGAGGAACAGTGGGCAGTATTTAAAATGGGATTATAAGAACAACAGAATTATGCATTAAGCAGGTTAGCAAGAGGAAAAGAAAGAGGAGACCATTATGGTTTTCCAAAGAGGTATAAAGAAAGTGAAAGCCAAAAGACTGCATTCAGGCAATACAAAAAGACACAGGCAGAAGGGGATAGGGAGAAGTACCAGGAGAAACAAAGGGAGGCAGGGAAGTCAGTAAGGGAAGCCAAAGCTCAGACAGAAGAACACATTGCAAAATCAGTGGTTAAAGGGGACAAAACCTTTTACAGGTACATAAGTGAAAAAAGAAGGACAAAGGGAGGGATAGTTAGACTGAAGGGGGAGGATGGGAGCAGCGTGGAGGATGACAACAGTAAAGCTGACATATTGAACAGGTATTTCTGCTCAGTCTTTACTAAGGAAGAGGGGGGTAATGGGTCTGAAGGGAGTACAAGGGGTGAGAATGGTGCAGAAATGGACACAAGTCCCTTTACACGAGAAAGGGTCCTGAAGGAACTGGAAGTAATAAGAGTTGACAAAGCAATGGGGCCAGATGGGGTGCACCCCAGGGTCCTTAAAGAACTAAGAGAGGTGGTGGCTGAACCTCTGGCTATCCTGTTCAGCCAATCACTGGAAACAGGGAGGTACCCAAAGACTGGAGGACAGCAGATGTAGTCCCTTATACAAAAGTGGAACAAAGAGGAAGCAGGGAACTACAGACCAGTCAGCCTCACCTCGGTAGTGGGAAAGATCATGGAAGCACTACTGAAGAGAGATTGGTGGAACATCTGGTTGTCAATGGACTACAGGACCCAAGGCAGCATGGTTTCACCAGGGGAGGTCGTGTCAGACCAACCTCATTGAATTTTTGACTGGGTGACTAGGGAGGTGGATCAGGGAGGGCAGTGGACATGGCCTATCTGGACTTCAGCAAGGCCTTTGACACTGTGCCACATAGAAGACTATTACACAAACTGGGGAATATGGGTGTGGGCAGGACAGTAGTGTGGTGGGTAGGTAACTGGCTGGGTGGCAGGACACAGAGGGTGGTGGTAAATGGCTGTCACCCACAGAGGGAAGAGTGACCAGTGGGGTACCACAGGGATCAGTGCTGGGACCGGTCCTATTCAACATCTTCATCAGTGACATTGCACAGGATATAGAAGGCAGAATTTCACTGTTCGCTGATGACACAAAGTTCTGTAACAGAGTAGACACACCAGAGGGTGTAGACAGAATGAGAAGGACCTGCAGAAACTTGAAGAATGGTCAAGGGTTTGGCAGTTGAAATTCAATGCAAAGAAGTGCAAGATAATGCATATGGGGCACAAAACCCTGGCACAATATATCAGTTGGGGGGTGAGGATATAGCATGCACCAAGCAGGAAAGGGATCTTGGGGTTGTCATCTCTGATGACCTCAAGGTAGGGAAACAGTGTGACAAGGCATCAGGTAAAGCAAATAGGATGCTGGGATGTATAGGCAGGGCATCACCAGCAGGAAAAGGGAGGTCATAATTCCGCTATACAAGACACTAGTGAGGCCCCACCTGGAGCACAGTGTACAGTTCTGAGACCATACCTACATAAGGACATAGACAGGGTAGAGAAGGTTCAGAGGAGGGCAACAAAGATGGTGCATGGGTTGCATCACAAATCCTATGAAGACAGGTTGAAGGAACTGAACATGTACCCCTGGAGGAGAGGAGGGAGAGGGATATGATAGACATACAAGTATCTTACAGGGAGGAACAGGGTGCAGAAAAACACTATTTTAAGCGAAAAAGATGTTTCAGGACTAGAGGGCATGGGATGAAGTTGGAGGGAGGATGATTCAGAGGAAACATGAGAAAGAATTTCTTCACAGAACGGGTGGTGGACAAGTGGAACACCCTGCCAGAGGAAGTGGTGGGGCTGAAACAATCACGGATTTAAGAATGCATGGGATGGACATAAAGGAATTCTAGAGGTCAGGGTAAGGGGAAATAGACTTCTAGGAAAACAAACTGAACTTACAAGCTCAAATGGGCAGACTAGGTGGGCCATAGGCCCTTATCTGCCGACACTGTCTATGTATCTATGTATCTATGGCCATAGCCTTTTTATGTTTACTTTTTGCTATCCTTTTTTTTTTTCAACTTTAGTATCTTTTATTGAAAATGGAAGTGATACAGTGAAATAATTACAAAACCCTTCATACCTGTACATATAGAGTGTACCTAAAGGACTTAAAAAAATGAAGTGTATAATAAACACAATCACAGAAAAAATTATTTCACTGTGAATATATTGAACTGTTAACGGGAGCATTTATAATTATCCTCAACTCCTCCCTCTCCAACTTCCCTCCCACCCAACCACTTGAGTGAAAAACATATTTTGACTAAAACCTAAATTGTTAGTGCTATTCCAAAACCAACCCAATTACCTGAAGGAGAAAAGGAGTAAAACAAGCTGTTAGTAAATTACTCATACTGTTAGTAATGTGTAAAGTGGTTCCCATATACGCTTGTACCAGGGTAAGTTGTCAGACATAATAGCTGTTAGGTATTCAGTTTGCAAAGCAAATATGATCTCTCTGTACCATTATAAAAATTGGGGAGTAGTTTAGTCTAACCAGTGCTGAAGGATAATTTTCTTGGCACATGCTGAGATTAGGGCCATTTGGGCCTTCTGACTGCCAAGCAGAAAGCCTGTATAGTCCCCTCCAATACATACCTCAAGAAGGAAAGCATTTTCAAGCTCCAATAAGGGATATAAATGAGACTGAATCAAATTCCAGAAGGGGACAACCTTCTGACAGGTCCAGAGTACATCATATAAAGAGCCAGGTTCTTGGCAGCATTTGGAGCAAAGGTCATTGGGTAACCTACCCATCTTATGCAACTTGATAGGGGTATAGTAAAGGTTATGAATAATCTGGAATTGCATAAGGTGGTATTGGTTCCATTTTATAAATTTATATAGTTGTTTCCAGATGAGTGACCAGTTCCTGGGCGTGGTATGGGGTGGTAGGATTTGACCCTAGCTATAAACCCTGAGGCCTTCACTGGCAGTTAGGCATTGCTGAAGTGATCTGTAGTATTCTGATATAAGATGAGAGAAGGGGGCTGAAGTGAAGAATGGATAAACCAAAGCCCTAAGATACTACTCCATAGTCCTGTACCATAAAATTGTGTAAGCATGTGGGATACCTGCAAAAATTTAAAACAGGAAGAGTTAAACCAGTGGTATAGGGCCCTGGCCTCCTAAAAAGATAACAGTTTGTAGTTACTCGTAAGATCCATGGCTTTATCTGTGTCAATGTCTGGCCAGAGTTGCTTGGAGAGCATCTGATCAGCCATCTGCAAATTAGGATTCCTATATAGTGGATGAAAAATGTTCTTAGTTGGGTTTATCTTGAGTAAGGAACAAAGTTGGGAGTGGGTTTGAAGAGATGAACTTTCTGTTGTTGTTGCCAGTGCACACCTGATAGCCACAAGATACATTTCCATCTTTCACCAACCTGATAACATTGCCACTAAGTGTGTACATCTAGTAGCTAGGAATGTGCTAGGAGAAAGTGATGTCATGACAACCAGCCTTTCAGTGAGAAGGAGTACACAGCTTCACGCTGAGTTGGACAACAGCAGAAAATCATAATTTTTTTGTTTTTAATGAGTGGACATAAGAAACCAGACTCTTACATATGTACCTGGCTGCCAGATAAAGACAAAGATGTATGTGAACTGTGAGTTTCAGAAAAGCTGTGTGGGAAACTATTGTGGAAAGGGTGATTTGATAGCCAAAATAGCATTCAGAAGTACCCATGTGAATATATATTACTGCAGCTTTTCGCATTGCTGTTTTGTGAAGGGCAACTGAGTAAGTAAGGGGGCACAAAGTACATTATAATTATGAAGTAATATTGCAGAGGTTATAAGGACCAGCATACGAGTGCAATTAAAATGCAGTAGTTTTTATGACAGAGCTACTGGAGTGGGGCATGATGTGCGGTTGTGGGACACACTGATGGACACAGAGACACCAGTGAAGTTCATACACATAGACAGGTGTGGTGACAGCTAAATGTAGTACCACACATTGCCATATGGGGGGGCACTATGATGATCACAGCAGTTCCAAAAAAAGCATAAACTATCTCTTTGGGACTGGAGGGGTTGGGGTGGTATAGCACACAGTGGGCAGTTGTGGGAGGGTTTACAAATTAATTGGGAACAGATGGCTGGGGTAGTACAGTGCACAGTGGGTGGGTGTGGGAGGGTTTACAAATGAATTTGGAACAGAGGGCTAGGGGTGGTACAGCACACAGTAGGCAGGTGTGGGAGGGTTTACTCAGTCTGGATTCTTAAAATTTTAGGAAAGAAAGCAATGTCTCTTAGCTCATCATAAAAGGTCTGCAGGGCTACACCCACTGCAGCCCTAAAAAGCAGCTATTGTTATTTACTCAATTTGTGAGTTGACAGGGAATGTTATCTAGCCTCCCACTACTACAGCCCACTCGGCTGAGGAAATTGATAGACGCTGGACACAGATAAAAACCATAAGGTGCCTGTCAGCAATGGCATCCTAGTAACATGAAAATCAAAATAAAATAAATAAGAAATTTCACTGCTGGCACTCTAGAAAGTGGTTTGCAATCACAAGCAGTGCAGCCAAGAAATATTATTCAGACATGGATGAGGGTGTGCTGGGGGCTACAGTCATTCATAATGCAATACTAGGTTATGTATGGAAATTTGTTAATTTGAAACACACACACACACACACACACACACACACACACACGGTTAAAAAAAAGAAAAAAAATGGAGAGCTGTGCACAGGGCCCAGTGGGTAAAAGGGACAACATTAGGTGATCCTGTACAGAGAGTGCACTACAAAGTTCAAGATCCCAAACAAAAAGTTTGTGACCATAACTCCAGACAACCTGAACCAAGGGATAATTATTTAGTAGGTATTTAAGAAGTGTCCATGGATGACACCAATCTTGGACTGAAGGAGAAGGTTTTGCTGATCATAGATAAGCAAGACTACTGACAGTACATTAATTCATATATTATTTTTTTAATTTGTTATACCTGAAAGAAAAACACACATTTGTCAATGCTGAACATTTGATACATTGAAAGATGTCCACCCCTGCACCTTGTTTATGCTCTTCATGTACTTGAACGAGTCTATCATGTTCCCTCATGCCCTCCTTTCCTCCAATGAGTACATATTGAGGTCCTTTAATCTCTCAAGTTATGTTCTGTTTTGCAAGCCATGTACCATCTTGGCTGTATTTCTGTGGACTGCCTCCACCCTGTCAAGGTCCTTGCACATTTGTAGCCTCCAGAATTGCACACAGTACTGTAGGTGAGGCCTCACTAGTGCATTATACAAAGGCATCACCACCTCACACCTTCTGCTAGTGATACTTCTGCTTATGAACCCCAGTATGCCACTGGCCCTCCCTGCAACATTTGTGCTCTGTTTTAACACCTTTAGGTCATCAGAACTGTTAACTCATAGGTCCCTTTCTTCCTTGGTGATTGTCAGTACCTCCCCATATCCTGTAACTCTCCTCAGGTTTCCCTCTTCTCAGGTGCATTATTTGCACTTCTTTGCATTGAATATCAGTTGCCACTCCTCAGACCATTTTTCAAGCCTCTCCATGTCCCTGCTCATTTTCTCCACCCCTTCTGGAGTATTCACTCTGTTACAGATGTTGGTATCATCTGCAAACAGGCAGACAGACCTTTCCTTCTAGCCCTTCTGCAATATCTGTAATGAAGGCATTCAACAGGACTCATCCCAGAACTTATCCCTGAGGTACTCTGCTGGTCACCACCCTCTCCCTGGTTTGGATCCCTGTACCATCACACTTTGCCTCCTTTCTGTCAGCCAGTTTCTAACCCAGTTTATCAACTTGTGCCCTGTGGCCATACACCCATCTTGTTAATCAGTCTTCTACAGGTATGTTGGTTGGTGTCAAAGGCTTTCCTGAAATCAAGGTTGGTGACGTCCACCACCCCTTCCTGATTTACTTCCTTAATGAGGTATTAGGGTTTCCAACCATAACACCAACCCCAACCCCCACTCTGCAGAGATTGACAGGCTTTGGGGGTGTGCCTTTGGGTTATTGTCCATAATGCTCATGCCATTCCATCTCACCCCACCTGCAGACACTGACAGGCATTCCAGCGTGCCTTGGGGCCTTTGGCTCTTACGCTCACCCCATTCCATAAGGAAATAAGCTGAGATGGGCACAGTATAGGTGAATGGGGTGAACATTAGAACTGAAGACACCAAGGCACACCTCAATGCCTGTCACTGGTTGCAGGGTGGGGCTGGGGGTGGGATGGCATGAGCATTACGGCCAGTGACCCCAAGTCAGCTCCTGATGCCTGTCAGTCTTTACAGGATGGGGCTTTATGGTTGGAAACCCTAATGTCCTGGGTGTTTGCTGGTATTGTTGCTCCAAATTTTCAACTTGGATTTTTTTGGGACCCCACCTCATGAACAGTGATGCTATCATTTTGTTACTCAATCTCAAAAGATGATTTTATGCAGCGACTGCTTTATTCATTGGCCATCACCACGGGTGCAAAAACACATTTCAGACAGGATGTGAAAAATGACAGCTTTACTGTTAATGAGGTGGTGTGAAAAACTGGCAATGTTGAATATTTGGAGTGAAAATATAAACATTTGCCAAAGTTACGTGCATGCATAGCAACATTTCAATGATTGCATGTAACTGAGGCATTTTGAGGTATTTTTGTACAAAATTTGCAACATGGCCTTTTTGGGACCCCCACCTCATGAACAGTGTCACTGTGATTTCATTAATCCATCCCAAAAGTTTATTTCACACAATGACCATGCCATTCTGTGACAGAGGTACGAAAACACATTCTGGGCAGGATGTGAAAAATGACAGCTGTACTGTTCACAAGAGGGGGGTGAGGTGAAATAATGGCAATGTTGAAAATCTGGAGTGAAAATATTAGAAGTTGGGGAAGTTACGAGTGTGCGTAAAAACTGCGCAACGCACACTCATAATGCAGTAATTTTTTGGAATATTTTTACCAAATTTGTAATGTGTGTTTTTGGGACCCCACCTCATGAACAGCGGTACCGTCATTTCATTAATCAGTCTCGAATGGTGATTCTGCGCAACGACCACAAAATCACCTTTTGGGACCGAGAAACACAATGACAGTGACAGTGTTCATGAGGTGGGGTCCAAAGAACCCAATGTTGAAAATCTGGGGTCAAAATTCCAAAAAATGGCTGAGATATCAATATAAGTTGAAATCCCCCATTGACTGCCATTTTACGGCGCTTACCTTTGATTCTTCAATTTGCTGGTCGTCTTTGAAGAGTGCAGACGCTTCTTCCGGTCTAGAGAAGATGACTGCTCCGAACTCCAGAAGTAAGCATGGGATAAGGGTAGGTGGGTGCTGTGTGGGAGGGGGACTGGGGAGACTATGAGAGGGACCATATTCATTTTTGCAGGTTAAAAAAAATACTTTGTGGACGGTTTTCTTTATTTACAGTTAAAAAAAATACTTTTGGGCACACTGGGGTGGGCTCCCAGTGTGTCACATGAGTTTAGGGGAGGGGATATATGTTACCAACAGGGGAATTGGGCAGCCCCGTTGGCAAAGAAAGTGGGCTTGGGGTTGGGGGGCATCTGACACTAGGAGTGGGCATCCCAGTGTTGTAGAGATTAAATATAAAAAAAAATATCTGGGCACACTGGGGTTGGTTCCCAGTGTACCACAATGTGTGTGTGTGTGGGGGAATACATGCCTACTCAGGAACTAGGCACCCCAATATCAGCAAAAAGACTTTGTGGGAGCAAACCAGTTCGATGTAGGATTCTGCATCAAAGAAAAGACATCAGAACAGTTTTCTTTTTTCACTGAATTATTTTTTTAATACCACATTTTGGCACACTGGAGTGGGCTCCCAATGTGTCACATTAATGGGGGGGGATACATGCTGACATGGGGACTGGGCACCCCAATGTCAGCTTTAACAGAAAATTGCACCATGGCTAATGTTCAGGCGGCATCGAAGAAAAGACGTTGGGGGGACTGTTTTCCTTTTTCACAGGTTTATTTTTTTAATAGCACATTTTAGCACACTGGGGTGTGCTCCCAGTGTGCCAAATTAATGGGGGAGATACATGCCAACATGGGGATTGGGCACCCCAATCATGACTTTAACAGAACAGGGGTGGCCGCTATGGTGATCACAACAGTTCTAAAAAAAAAACATAAACTAGCCCTTTGGGACTGGAAGGGTGGGGTGGTACAGTGCACAGTGGGTGGTTATGGGAGGGTTTACAAATAAATTGAGAACAGAGGACTGGGGGCTGTACAGTGCACAGTGGATGGTTGTGGGAAGGTTTAGTCAATCCGGGTTCTTAAAATTTTAGGAAGGAATGCGAAGTCCCTTAACTCATCATAAAAGCCTGCAGGACTTCACCCACTGCAGCCCTAAAAAGGTATGGCCAGTCTTTTATGAGGGTCCTGAATGTCATTGAATATCACTTGAACCCACATCCCAGGTTCCCCAGGATCCAGGTAAGAGACCTCCTCTCTATGCTAGGTAGGTAAGCTTTAATGGTAGAATTTTGTTTTATATATGTTAAATACTGTTTTATTATATTGCTTTAAAAACTTATGACAGCTGTAGAATATACAAACATACAAAATTGCCAGCAGAAACAGGCCTCACAGTCTATCCAGTCTGCTCAAGTGTACAGCTAGCACCTCATCTTGCAGCTGCCCCTCCTGCCCCCTCTTCCCAATATTCCTTACCCTTACCCTGTCCCAGCCCCTCTTGAATCTGCCCACCATCTTACAGGACACTATCTCGTCTGGTAAGGTGTTCCATTTGACCACCACTCTTACAGTGAAAAAATGTCTCATCTCCTTCCTGAATCTTTCCCCTTCCAATCTCAGTCCATGCCCTCTCATGTCCCTCCCCTTTCTCATCTGGAAAATCCCTTCTGTGCTGGTCTTGTTTATCCCCATTAGATACTTAAAGATCTCAATCATATCCCCCCTATCCATCCTCTCCTCCAGTGAATACATATTCAGCTCTCCCAGCCTGTCCTCATAGGGCTTGCTCTCTAATCCCTGGATCATCTTTGTGACTCTTCTCTGCACCCCCTTCAACAATCTGATGTCTTTATTCAGGAATGGGCTGCAGTACTGCATGCAGTACTCCAGGCGGGGCCTGACCAATGACCTATACAGGGGCAGGATAACCTCCCTCCTTCTGGAAGAGATCCCTCTTACAATACACCCCAGCATTTTGTTGGCTTTTGCTGCTGCCTTCCTGCACTGCGTAGAGTTGTTCATGCTCCCCAGAATGATCACTCCTAGGTTGTTTCCTCTGTGGAGCTCTCCAGCTGTACCCCTTTCAAATGATAATCCCTCCCCTGGTTTCTAGCTCTGAAGTGCAGAACCTTTCACTTCTTGGCATTAAACCCCAACTGCCATGTTGCTGCCCACTCCTGCAGCTTAGTCAGGTCCTCCTGCAACCCCTTCCACCCCTCCGCATCATCAACCACAGCTCCCATCATGGTATCATCTGTGAACAGACTGATTTTGCTTCAGATCCCATGCGAGACATCTGCAATAAAAATCTCAAACAGCACCGGTCCCAGTACCAATCCCTGTGGTACCCCACTTGTCACCACTCTCAGTGATGAGAGGTCCCCTTCCACCACCATCCTTGCTGCCTTCCCTTTAGACAGTTTGTGATCCATTTCACCATTTTTGGTCCTGCCCCCATATGTTCTAGTTTCTGCCACAAACTGCCATGCAGCACTGAATCAAAGCCCTTGCTGAAGTCTAAATGCAGGACATCCATTACATGGCCCTTGTCCAGTTTTTGCATCACCCAGTCATAGTCCTCTACAAGGTTTGTCTGGCAGGATCTGTCCACTACGAACCCATGCTGTTGACCATCCTGGAGAACGTTTTCCTCCAAGAAACTCACTAGCCTTTCTTTTAGGATGATCTCCTTGAGCTTTCCCATGATAGATGTGAGGTTCCCTGGCCTATAGGGTCCTGGTTCATCCTTTGGGCCACTTTTGTGGATGGGCACCACATGGGCCATTCTCCAGTCCTGTGGTACACATCCCATGTCCAGGGAGGTATTGAACAGGTCAGCCAGTGGTCCTACCAGGACCTCTGCCAGCTCCCTTAGCACCCTATGGTGAATGCCATCAGATCCAGGTGCTTTATCTACCCTTAATGCCCTCAACCCATCTAGTATCCTGCTCTCTGTAATCCCTACATCTGTTGTCTCCTCCCCCTAGCCCCCTCACCTGGGGTATCTTCCCCCCTTCTCCTGTGTGAATACAGAGCAGAAGTATTCATTCAGTGACTCTGCCTGTTCCGCCCCTTTCTCCACCCTCCCTCCGTCCTTCATAATCCTCACCAGCTGATCCTTGCTTCTTCTTCTTTCTCCAATGTAGCAGAAGAAGTCTTTTTAGCTACTTTTGATTCCCTGCACCAGTCTCGGCTCCCTGGATGCCTTGTCTGCCCTGACCAGTCTGGTAACCTCCCTGAACTTCTCCATGTATGTATCCTTATCTTCACCCCTTCCCAATTTCCTGTACTTTTGAAATGCTGCCCTCTTGTCCCACACCCCTTCCATAACCTCCTGTGTCAGCCAACTGGGTTTCTTTGCCCTCCCCTTCTGGCTTTTCTTCCTAGTGCAAGACTACGTAGCCTCCGCCAGCCCTTAGTTCCTTTATGATGTCCCATTTCTGGTCTGCATCCATATGTGATTGCATACCTGCTAGGTACCTGCCCCAAAATCCCCCCATCTTCTTAAAGTCCGCCCCCTAAACTTAATCACGCTTGCACTAATGCCCCCTGTTTCCCTCCCCATATTAAGCATGAACCACACTGAATCGTGGTTACTCCCAGCCAGTGGTTCCTCCACTTCCAACTCCTTACAGCTTCCCTGTTCTCCAGTACAAGGTCCAGAGTTCTTTCTAACTGAGTCAGCCCCTGGACCATCAGTGTCTGGAAGCTGTCTTGAAATGCTTCTAACTGGACCTCCTCCCATGCACTCATGGTGGATGGTGTACCCCATTCCACCCCTGGTAGGTTGAAGTCCCCTACCACTGCTGTGCTCCCCTTCCTGTAGACCCTCCTTATTTGTTCAGCTAATTCCATATTCAGGTCACCCCCCTGGGCTGGTGGCCTGTACACCACACCCATCCTCAGTGTCCTATTCTTTGCATCTTGGAACTGCATCCATAGTGCTTCTGTCCTCCCCTCCTCCCCTTCCTCCCTTAGGCACTTTATCCCCTCCCTTACATAGATCACCACTCCCCCACCATTGTCCTCAGCTCTATCCTTTCTGAATAACCTGATCCCCGGGATCATCATATCCTAGTCCTGGTACTTGGTGGCCCATGTTTCTGTGATGGCCACAATGTCTACCTCCTCTACCACCAGGAGAGCCTGTAACTCCATTGTTCTATTCCTTAGGCTTCTTGCATTCAGTGAGACCACCCTCCAGCCTGTTGCCTCCCTTTACTTACCCCCAATTCTTCCCCCCTTTATCTCTCCCTTTGCTGCTTCACCACTGCTTTTACCCTTAACTAGGGTATAACTTCACTAGGTTCCCCTTTCCAGACACTTTTCCTATCAGCAATCCCCTCATCACCCCCTCCTAGCTTAAATCCACCGTTGTTGATATATACCCCTGTTTTCCACATTTTAGTACTCCCTTCCCCCTCCTGCTCAAATGTATCCTGTCCCCTGTATATAGGTCACTATTGCCCAAATTCCTGTCCAGTCTGATACTAATCAGTACTCCCTGGTATGTCACCAATCCCTCAGCCACTCATTGAACTCCTCTATCCTTTTTTCCTCACAGTACTGATGCATGGTACTGGGATTACCCCAGAGAATGCAACTAACCCCCCCCCCAACTCCTCACACTGCCTACTCAAATCCTCGAATCTCTCCTTTACCACCTCTACCATCTCCCTCACTAAGTCATTTGTATTTATTTATTTATTTATTTATTTCAGTTGCAGATTAACACCTTTGAGCCAACAGGCTCTTTTATAAAGGTTCCATGCCAGGACAAACAGACAAAAAATTACAAACGTTACATTACAATATTACAGAGGTGGTTTGATGAGCATTGCAGGAGGACAGAATACTGACATGTTGTACAAGCAGTTGAGTAGGCTATCGCCTAGTCTATATTGTACAGGTACTGGAACTGATTTTGACATGTAGTTCACTATATTGTTGAGTTCTCAAAGAGGTTCCATTAAATCAAGCTGAAGTTAGGGAGGAGTAGGCTGAAGGGGCTTTGTCATAGTTAGGATGAGTGGTGAGTGGTGGAGAAGGAGAGGGGGTCTGCCTCCCAGGTGCTTTGTCTTAGCAGGGGCAGGAGAGCAGTAGAGGTGGAGGAGTGGATGGGGGACTAGATTGTGGTGGTCATGATTGTCTGTGTTTAGTGGTTACAGTTACATTGGTTATTGCAGGCCAACAGTATTAGCAGGTATCTTTTAAAGGGGCTAATTATTGTATGCTACAGAGCAGCAGAGGGGAGTTCATTATACCATGTGGGGCTACGGTATGAGAGTGACCGCTGGGCAAAGCATGTTCTTTTAAATGGGACATGGAGCATTCCCTTAGCTGTTCCTATAGTGACCTTTGTGGAGGGGTTTTGCTAACACAATGTGGCAGTAGAGTTGGGCGTGAGATCTAATAGGGCTTTTTTACCCATGATGCGAGACTGATACTTTGCCCTGAGGTGGAGTGGAGACAATCTGCAGAGGAGTAAATTGTGCAAGTATGGGTATACTGATTGGTGCCAAGTACCAGGTGGCAGGCCTTGTTGGTGAGTAAATTAAATCTTTTTAAGGCTGAGTCTGTGGCAGCACTGTAGATGACTAGTGCATAGTCAATGATAGACAGTATAGAGCTTTGAGTAACTAGCTTAAGAGCCTCATGGGTTATTTCTTGCCTATGCCTGTAGAGGATGTCTAGCTTAATATTACCGGTTTTGACTACGTGGTCGATATGGTGCACAAAGGAGAGTGCATCATCAATATTTACTCAGAGATATTTCAAAGTGGAGACTTGTTCAATGCTATCCCCTTCTTGGCTTTTGATAGTCAAGGGTTCAACATTCCTTTTTGTATGTGGCAAGGTTAGGTGCATAGTTTTAGTTTTGTTATAGTTCAGAAGAAGCTGGTTTTGAGACAACCATGTCTCAAGCATGGTAAAACTACTCTTTAGGTTTTTGAGATATCACAGGTGCTGCTGCCTGGAACTGAGATCACAGTATCACTGCATACAGCAGCGTTTTAGCCTGACAAACTGTGGGAAGGGAATTATGAAGTGACAGAAGAGAAGTGGCCCTAGGATTGAGCCCTGAAGGACCCCTAAGGTTACCTGTCTGGGACTGGAGATTACACCCCCTAACCTGACACTTTGCATCATGTGTGATAGGTAGCTTTTGAACCAGGAGATGGCATCTGCTGAAAGACCCTTGGTCCATAAGTGTCTTAGTAGGATTTGGTGATTCACAGTGTCAAAGGCTTTGGTGAGGTCTATAACTATGGACCCCACCATTTTATCTGAATCATGGGCTTTGTAGACGTTGGAGGTGAAGTCAATAAGGGCGGTGATAGTGTTGTGTTTGCGTTGAAAACCATGCTGTTGCGGGCAGAGCAGATCGTACTTGTTTAAATATTCAGTAAGTTGATCAGAGACAACCCTTTCCAATGCTTTTGAGAGGGGGGGAAGTATTGAGATTTGGCAATAGTTCCCCATAACAGTTCTGTCACCGCTGTTAAACACTGGGGTGACCAGGGCAGTCTTCCATCTGTCCAGGAAGGTTCCCATTCACAGGGAGATGTTGAATAGTTTGGTTAGTGGTTCTGCAAGTTCTTCCAGGGTGATATACCTACGTGCATCACTATGTGAGGTTTCTTCCTCCCCTTCTGTGTGCACTTGAGAAGTGTCTGCCCTGCCCTTCCCACAGTCAACACCAAAATAGCCTCAACCCAGATATGACTGTGCCTTTCTCCCCTTCCACCCCATCTGACCACTTTCAGCATAGAATCCCACAGCACTAGTATCTCCCTTCTTCTTGTCCTGTACCCACTCCTGTTTTCTATGTCCACATTTCCAGAGTCCACACTGCCCTGCTCCTTATTGCCTCTATCTGCACCATTTGTGACTCCTGCATCTTCCTCCCTGTTTCTGCCTCTCCCTCTGCCTCTACCCTGCTTTTCCCCTTCTTTCCTTCCCAGTCTGACTCCTGACTCCTGGGTCTTCACTACCTTTCTCCTCCCCCTCCACCGATCTTCGACACCTCCACTACCACCTCCGATGCCAACACTGAAAACCTATTACTTGCTGCCCCAGCAGTGGTGCCCATCTCCTCCTTCCTCCTGCCCTGAGCCTTCCCTCCACTTACTGCCCCTCTGCTCTTCTTACCCCATCCCACTCCCTACCTCCTCACAAGATTTAGCCCTGCTGTTCCTCCTCTGCTTCTCCAAGCTACACCTCTCTGGCATCTCTTCTGCCCCAGCTCCCCCTTCCTCACCCTCTCCAGCTCCCTCCAAATCCCCTGTACCTCCTCTTCCAGTCTACTCAGCCTGTAAGAAATTGAACAACCTCCAGTTTTCTTAGTATATTCATCCAAACAGCTGCCCCACAACCATTGCACTCCACTATGCTCCATGTGCCTGCCACCCTCACTCCATGGTGCCTCCCACTCCATCCACTAGTCTGATGTCTCCAGCCACCCTTATTCAAGCCCCTCAACCCCCAACTGTGATTCCCAATAATGCCCCATTTTCCTTCCCTCCATTATTCACACTTAACTTAAATGTAACCTCAATTTCTTATCACACAGTCTGTACAGAAATAGCTGGATACCATATGTGACCCTACTAGCCTGCTTCTGAGTCCTTCTTTACCCCATTGGTCCCTAGCTTGCTAGCACAGTAACTCTAGTTAACACATTTATACATGACCTTGTCAGTTTCAACTTTAAACATTCAACTTTAAATATGCAGTTACCACTCCTAAACCCATACCTGTCAGTATGACTTTCAAACTTGCATCTTTAAAACATTTAAACCTTAAAATCCAACTAGTGAAAGCTTGAGTCTCTGAATTTTTCCCCACCTGACTATTAGCTTTAAGAGTTAGCTCATATGGGAAGTTTGCAGCACCTCAAGATCCTCCCTCACAGCCTTCAAACCCAACCCCCAGTGGCTTTTCAGTGTTAAAGAAAGGCTGGTAGAGGGGTGGGTGTTTTTTTTTTCAATCCCTACAGCCACAGAAAGAATTAAGCTAAATTCAAAAACCACCAGCAAAACTTCAAAAGCATCTCAGAGATAAATAAACTCTCAAAGACAAACTCACCACATATTCAAATTCCATTGTTACCTCTACACCTATATATACCTATATACAGTATAGTTAAAATGCGTCTGTGAGCATTTAAGAGAAACGTAGAAACATAGAAGTTGACGGCAGATAAGGACCGCAAGGCCCATCCAGTCTGCCCATTTCTTTTTCTACCTTATAAATGTGCCATCGGCCTTTGCTCTGTCAGTGGCCTATCTATTCATACTCATTTGTATTGCTCCCTTATGCCTATCCCATGCCTGTTTGAAGCCCTGCACTGTATTCATAGCCACCACTTCTTGAGGTAAGCCATTCCATGCATCCACCACCCTTTCTGTGAAAAAGAATTTCCTCACATTCCCCCTTAATTGGCCCCCCTAATCTCATGCTGTGTCCTCTTGTCCTGCTATTTTTCTTATATTTAAACATGTTAGACTCTTTCACCTTGTTAATGCCCTTAAGGTGTTTGAATGCCTTGATCATATCACCTCTCTCCCTCCTTTGCTCAAGGGTATACATATTGAGCTCTGTTAATCTGTCCTCATATGTCTTCTGATGCAGTCCCTGCACCATTTTGGTTGCCCTTCTCTGGACTGCCTCAATTTGGTTAATGTCCTTGTGAAGGTGTGGCCTCCAATACTGCACGCAGTACTCCAGATGGGACCTAACCAGTGTCTTGTAAAGAGGGATTATTACCTCCCTCTTACGACTTGTGATACCCCTACTAAGAGAGATTAAGCTAAAATGCAAACAAACTTGATTGTCTGCTCTGTTACTGGACAAAAAAACCCTCTCCCAGCAACAGTCCCCAGACAATCCAGCCACAGGATGATTTAAGCTAAATTCAAAAACCTCCAGAAAGCTACAGAAATCCCTCATTCAATCCCTCCAGCAACAGAAAGATTTAATCTAAATTCAGAAACCACCTGCAAAACTCACAAAAGCTCTCAGAGATAAACTCTCAAAGACAAACTCACCACGTATTCAAACTCCACTGTTACTTCTACCCTCATCAAGTAGAATTAAAAAAAAAAAGAAATAAGCCTGTGAGGATTTGTGTGTCTGGTGATGGGGATAGGTCCATAAAAGAGTCTGTGATTGGGGTGGGGGATGTAATTTCAGTTCTCTGGTGTTGCGTGGAGTTGATCACAGAGTATAACATAGGGAATATTGTAAAAAGCTGTGCTACAACATCAAAACCTTCCCTCTGGGCAATGTTCAGAAAAAGTCCAAAACTGTTCAAGTGCTTCAGTGAATACACAGAGGGGTGCAACAAAGGATGGCTAGCCCTGGTATAAATGTGATTCCAAAGTTGTTGCACTCCACCAGAATAAATAACATTAGACAAAACATTTTAAAGCCTAACATTATTATTCTGTTGGAGTGCAAGACTTTGGAATTGAATGTTTAGAAAAAGTCTACAGAACTGATTTAGGATGCATGACTAGTGAGACAGTAAGGTATGCTACAAAGTAAACATAGTAACATAAAAACAAAATGTTTTTCAGTATCTTCAAGCTAAGACATGGTTTTCAAAATTTAAATGCTGCACAATGGTTTTCAAAATCTCTGTGCTACATAATGGTTTTCAAAATCTACTTATTACACAATGGATTTTTGCAAAACAAATCTTACAAGAATGTTTTTGAACTATTGGATGTGTGATGTTTTCAAAAGATATTTGCTGCATGATGGTTTTCGAAATGTAACAGCTGAGTAGTTTTTTTTTAAGTTAGTGTTTAAGTTCAACATGACTAAAAACTTTAAGGTATGATAACTTATTAAATACTTTAATGTTAAGGGTGATATGTTAGTGTTTGTGAGGTAGAGGTAGAGGTAGAACAAGACACATAAATGAACCCTATATTATAGAGGTTAGCACAGCGATAATAAACATACCACCAAGCTAATCAAATCAGTTCTTCTGGGCAGGGTGGAGACCATATCAAAAGAGTTACTTAGCAGTTCACACAGTGGCTATTGCTGATATGCAGACTGCATAACTATGACCTTGCAAATAAGGGTGATTGCTTGCATGCAGAATGCAATGACATTGTCAAAGACATTTATAAGTTGTAACAGTCTACTGAGAAAGCCCTAATTAATGCTTATGAAACCCTACTTTTACCAATGCATTCAGCAGTATGTGACCCTGCCTCCCCAGCAGCACTGGTGTTGGTGACCCTTGTGTCCACTCTGACACATCCCTGTTATTACAACACTATATTGCAGATCTCAACCTTGGCAGTCTTGTGGTTCCACTTCTCCCAATTACTGTCAGTACTCTGCAATATAAAAATTCTAAATCCTGGCAGTCTTATGAACACCCCTTCCTCACCCAGTTCCTGACAGTATTATCGAACTGTAATAAAGTTCTTGCCTGACAGTCTAGTGGACCCTCTTCCCATAATTGTACCTTGTCAATATTGTGAAACTGAATTAAAGCCCTACTCTTGCTGCCAAGTGGACCCCCTTTCCTTACGCAATCCCTGTTGGAATTTTGAAACCATACAAAAGCCTTTCCATGGCAGTCTAGTGCAGCCCTCCCCCACCCTATCCTGTGTTGTAGAAATGTACTGAAGCCTATCCCTGGCAATCCTGTGTTACCCATTAATATAAAAACTCAATAGGGCTCACTCTACATATGAATCTGTATTTCAAATCTTCAATTTTATTTTTTCATGCCATTGTATAAATAACTGCGGGCAATGTTTTGGGGGCGCCACCATTTGTCAGGCCCTAGAATTTGCAGTGGTCACCTGGTCAGATGTGATATATATCTACATTAATGTCAAAGGTAAGGAGATTTGCATCTTTATCTGTCTGGTGCTACCACATGAAACCCCACTGGTGTGATTAGTTATTTAAAATAGTTCAGGTACCTTAAATTACTATTATATATAAACCTTCTATTGCCATTCTACCCCCAGAATTCTTCCACAATAATCATATAAATAAAGTTTGCTTGGCTGTATGTGCTTGCATTGCTTTATCATTATTCTGTCTTGCTGTTGCTTTTTTTTGATAGCCCAATTCAGTACAACTATATCTTTATGGGTATATGTCTGAAAACTTAAACTGCAATTCATGTTAACTTGCATCTTTCTGATTACTTGTTACTGTCAAAGACCATTATAAATCTCTGTTAATCCCTTTTGAATACTTCTCTTACATCCTTCCTGGTCTTCTACAGCATACAGTATATGTTGATAAATTCCTTTTTACTTTGCAAGCTTGCTGCTTCCACAACAACAAGTGTGTGAATCAGAAAATAAAATGAAAAAGCTGACAGTTATGCCTCCAGTGTATGGTACCCTTTCTATTCTACCACCTAAACTCAAACCCTTCTCTACATTCAACCCATCTTGCAACTAGATTTCTGGTCATGCTGAATGCTGACCCAGCAGACAGAGCAACCCACCCCATCCTTCACAAAGATGACTGAGCACCTACCAAAATAAAGGTGTCTACTAGATGTGAAAGAAGATAACCCCAGTTAACCTGACATATATTTTCTTTTTCTTTCTTTCTTTCTTTCTTTCTTGGGTAGGTACACTGGTCTCAGAGACCGTTTTCAAGTCCAACTTGGGTCATACAGATGGCACATATAGTACAAGGAAAGAGAAAATAATTTGAGTAATACAAGCATACAATGCTTGAGAGTACAACACACAAGGTTCAACAATAAAATACACAGGTGCTTGATAGTACAATACACAAGGTTCAGCAATACAATAGAATATAACAGACTACAATACAATACAATACAATACAACACAACACAATGCAATACAGTACAGTACAGGAAAGATATAAACTGAACTGTGACACTGGCAGTAAAAGCAGGTAGTAACACATATAAGTCTGTGCAAAAAACTATGTGAGCAAAAATGGGGTACACAACTCCGCATGGTAGGAGTGTACAGATGAGAAAAGACTTCCCGTGTTTCCTACAACTTCTTCATTGGCACCTCTCTAGCCCTATGTGATACAGTGGTTCCGGTCAGTAACGTCACGGAACAAAATAAAGTGAACAAAAATAAAGCAGCAAAAACAGTGTCACCATCAATATTGGCAGTACAAAATTAAGCGTGCCAGAACAATGCAGGCCACATAACATGCAGGTAGTGAACTAAGTCCACCGCACGGAGACACTACACTAGAACCCCAGTGGCCAGGAGCACAAGCCAGCATGCAATCTCCCCTGTCTTGTGTCTTGTGTGTGTTGCTGGGGACATGCTGGCTTGTGCTCCTGGCCCCTTCTATTATACACGGCCCTCCACGTGGTGGCCATGGTCCACCTATCCTCCAGTGGTTACCCCGGTGCACTGTCTCCATCACTTAGCATTCTGGTGGGTGCCTGTGCCATTACATTACCATGGTGGGTGTCCAGTGGCCTGCCTCCCCCAGTGGTGGTTGCACTCTGCCCTGTTCCTGCTCCCTGCACCCCTGTGCTGTTCCTGTTCATTGGTGCCTGCTGCTGTTTGTTCTATTGCAGTGTCTCCATGCGGTAGACGTTGTTTGCTACTTGCGTGTCATGTAGCCTGCATTGTTCTGGCACACTTCATTTTGTGCTACCAATATTGATGGTGTCACTGCTTTTACCCACTTTATTTTGTTCTGCGATGTTACTGACTGGAACTGATACAGCTGGAGTTTTCAACTTTTCTGGCTGACAAACTGAACATTTATGAGCACTTAATAACCGCACGGTGTCCCTCAGTTTAAAACTAGTAATTTTGAACTGCACATCTTATATTGCTTAATTTGTATGCTTCTGTTTTTATCTGGAGTTATAATTTTATGACTGCAAAAATACCTGCCTAAACATTGCTTGTATATTGTGCCACTGCGAATTGATTTTTCCCCTGTCTCCAGCCTGTACTATTTGCCTTACCTCCTCTCTAATTCTTCTAATTAATTCCCTTTATTTTCTCTCTCCCTATGACATCTCTGCACTAAAAACTTTACGTATACTAATAGCTGTACTCTGTTACAGCTCCTCTGATCCATTCTTTCTCTGTGGCTCCCCTGGCACCATTTATATGCCTCCCCAAATACTTAACTTTGTCTTCCACTGATTTTCACTGTTTAATTCTCCTTGCACTGCCTTTTCCCCTGCCCCCTGAAACCTCCCCCTCCTGATCAGTCTTCCTTCCCATTTATGGCTACTCTTCTCACTTTTGCCCCTGCCTTTTGTTTCCTGCTCTCAGAACATCTCATCAATTAAGAGTGGTGCCGGCAGAGGCCCTTAATTGAAACTGACTCACCTCTCTCTTCCTCTCTTTCAGATCTAGCCCTGAACAGGCTTGTAGTTCCAGTTTGGATCTTTACCAGCCACCCTGCTGCATCTGCCTGCCCACTTCAACACATCAGGTACACTGTTCTCACCGGGGAACTGTGGTTTGAAAGCCACTGCTCTGATTGACTCCCCGAGTTTCCAGTTTCTTCTTCATTGGCTTCCCTCTACCCCTGTGTGATACAAATGGAGTTTTCAGGTTTTTGGTGCCACTGAACTGAACATTTATGAGCGCTTAATAACCACTGTCTCCCTCAGTTTAAAACTAGTAATTTTGTCCGCCCTCACTACCCTGTCCCTGACCTCTTTTAAATAGACTTAAGCCCCTCCTCCGTTCTTCCCCTGTTCACTGATTGGTCTATCTTCCCAGGCAGTTCTTACAACCAATTGGTTCCTGTTAATCTGTGCCTTTGCTTCTTTTTACTTATATTTACTGGGGAGTAACTCCATTTCAACCCATCAGTTATATTAGTCCCTTTCTCTTAGCCTGTATATAAAAATTTCTCATCCTCAGTCATTTAGCTACTGAACATAAGCTGTCTCTAGAAAGTTCCCTCTACCCTGATACTATCCTAACTTCTTCAAATGAAACTACTCTCCCTGGCCAATATAAACACCGGCTAGCTATTCCTTTATCATGTTCCATATATCTCTTTTTACAACCCTATTACCTATGTTATTTACACTAGAAGAATCAGCTTTTATATAGCGCTTTTCATACACAGTATCCCAAAGTGCTTTACAAGCAATGCTAGACTGGTAGTGAAGTGACTGAATGTGTGGTGGCGGCCATATTGCACATCATCACCCACACACAGCCTGGATAATTGCATGAACCGGTTTTATGGGAAGGGGAATGTTGGCCAGGACACCGGGAATGTTCCTTGCTCTTTATGAAGAGTACCCTGAGTTCTTTTACTTCCACCTGGACACTCACCAGGACAACACCAGGATGGGCAGAACGGACCTCGGTTTAACGTCTCATCTGAAGGACGGCACACCCAAGCAGTACAGCACCCCTCAATCCTGCACTCAGATGCCAGCAATTTTTAGGTGCAAGTCCATCCCAGTGTGGGACGAGAACCCCTGACCTTCTGGTCCAGAGGCGGATGTGCTACCAACTGAGCCACGCTGATAGCTAAGCTGTTGTACCTGGTGAATATAAATTATCCATATGTATCCTAATAAACTCTACTAACACTAAGCTCACAATCATGCTGCTCCTCTTCCTTGCCTGGTTCCCCCTTCTCTTCTTTCCTACATCCCTTCCTCCCTCCTCAACCCACTCTCCCACTACCAGCTCCAAACTGCCCTCCTTCATTCGCACCCACCCTTGCCTCCCCCTGTGTGTCAACTGCCTCCCACTCACCCTGGCACCCTGCTGCTGGTTTTCTCTATGGAAGAGGGCTCACTTGGCTATTTTACAAACCCTTACCATGCACTGTTATTGGAAAACTGACCCTACCCCTACCACCAACTGTATATGTCCCTGGACAAAGGACTGGTCAGATATACTGTCTTGTTCAATATTAAAACTATTTTCCACATCTGGTGACATTGAACTCAACCCTGGTCCCACCCCTACCTCTACAATGAATTTTCCCAAGGGGTTAAGTATAGCCCACTTAAATATTTGATGTCTCCTCCACAAAACTGATTTCCTGCAGCCACTCATTTTGCAACTAAAACCCTCTATCCTCATTTTCTCTGAGTCATGGCTCAGAACTAAAATCCCAAATACAGACATCTCCATCCCGGGGTACTCAATCATCCACCAAGATCACAAGTCCAGGGCAGAGGTGTCGCTATGTATATCACATTCTCCATCAAATATTCTACACATTCTCCATCAAATATTCTATCTGCCTATCTACCTCTTCACCCTCTGCTTATGAGCTACTACTGATAAAAATATTCCTCCCCTCTCTCTCCCCATCTATGTTTAAGGTGTCTACTGCTGTCCCAGTCTCTCTGTGTCCGAGCTCTCCTCTGTCTCTGAACTCCTCTCCACCATCACATCCCTAGCCACCCCTGGGGAACTGTACCTCCTTGGGGATTTCAACATAAACTGGCTTGCCAGCAAGCAATCCAAATTCTGCATTCACTCAGCTTCTCTGAACTTAAAGTAATTAATATCTGACCCCACGTGCCTAAATCTCAAAACAAGTAAGCATACCTTATTCAACTGGGTCCTATCTTCTCACCCCCACTGTGTCATTAAGTCTTGTACACTCCCTGATGCACTTAGTAACTATCACATGATCTTCTGTGTGTGCAAGATCCACCATACAAAGTCCCCTCCAATCATTCTCAAAATCCTCTCCTTCAGTTCCCTTGACATCTCCGCCATTCACAGTGAACTGTCCAGTATCAACTAGTCACCCATATCCACTGCCCCTTCAGTTGACACAGCTTTGTCCTACTTTTCCATGCAATTCCTATCTGTCTGGGACTGCCATGCCCCAATAAGAAATGCAAGGGTCCGAGGAAGCACCTGCCCTGGGTCTCTGCTGAACTCATTACTTGTCAACACGCGCGTGATCAAGTGTAGGCTACATACAAGACCTAATTCAGCCCCAAAAAATCTCCAGTGCTATCGCACACTCCAGAATGCCTGTACCCATGCCATCTGCCTCACAAAAGCTGAATATTGCAACACCTCCTTTAATGATAACATAAACAAAACCTCCAAATTCTGGAAGGTTATCCAAGCCTTGTTTACCCCACCATCCCAACCACCCTCACCAGTCCTAAAACTTGACTCCTGATTAATTGAGGACCCACACTCCATGGCTATGGAATTCAATAACTTGTTTGCAACCTGTGCCTCCTCTCTTCTTGCATCTCTTCTATCTATAATTCACACACCCTCAAATGAGCCCTCATACTTGCAATCCACAACCACTTCACCTTTAAACTGGTCCTCCCTGACAACACCTTGTGATGTTTATTTACCCTGAATCCACACAAAGGTAAAAGCCCAGATGGTACTGACCCAAAACCTCTTCACCTTTCTGCCTACACTATTGTTGTACCACTGACCCATTTTTTGAACCTCTCCTTCTCACATGTATCTGTACCAAGGATTTCGAAGTCTGTTACCATGGTCCCTCTTCCCAAAGGGGGTGACTCCTCTGATCCTAGCAATTTCCTCCCTATGTCCCTGCTACCTATCCTGGCTAAGGTTCAAGAGCACCTCATGCTGGAGGAACTCTCCAGCTTCCTTGACGCCTCCTCCTTCTTCACCCCTTTCCAGTCTGGCTTTGGAAAAAAAATACTCCACTACCACATCTCTCCTCTGACTCACTGACTCCATTGTCACAGGGATGGACTAGGGATGCATCACCTCAGTCATCTTTGTCTACCTGGCCAAAGCCTTCAACACTGTTGCCCATACCCTTCCCATCCACAAGCTGACAGTGGCCAGCCTCTCCGACACAGCCACCAACTGGATCTGGTCATACCTCACTGGCTGGTCACAATCTGTCAGAGTTGGCAATTCCACCTCTCCACCCCCTCACAATCAACACAGGTTTACTCAAAGGCCCTATTCTATTTTTCATATTCCTGAATTATCTCCCTGATGTCTGCTCATCTGCAAGCATACACATGTATGCAGATGACATCGTGTTATTATCATCTGGGAGCTCCATTGCTGAAGTGACTACCAGTCTTCAGCTGCACTTTAATAATGTCCAGGGCTGGTTCAGTGCTAGCCAACTCTCTCTGAATGTCAGAAAAAACATTCTGTATGTCCTTTGGCACCGGACAAAAACTACCCAGAATTGACTCCACCCCAACTTTCACACCCTGACAGGAATCCAAACTGGATGACATCCCCTCATTTAAGTACCTTGGGCTATGGCTAGATAGAAATCTAGACTTCAGTGTACCCATTGATGCCATGCACAAAAAAAAATCTTCCCTAATCTTGGTGCCCTGTACAGACACCGTAGCTGCCCACACATGCAAGCCAGTAATGAAATTGTTCAAAAGATGATTCTCCTTGTCTTCGACTTTGGGAACATTGTTTACACCTCTGCCCCTATGATCACCCTAGCCAGACTGGTTTCTCTCTTTAATTCTTTCTGCTGCTTTGTCCTTGGCTGTCCTCCTCTCACCCACCACTGCTATCTTTACCCCTCACTCTCCTTCCCAACCCTCACTGCCAGGCACCTGTCCCATACCACCAACCTAGTAGGTATGTTCTGTCTTTGCACTCTGCCATTTTACCTGACCTCTCTCTTGTCAGCCCCCCCCCCACTCCTGCTACGCACTTCAATCCTCAACACATAAAACACTTGCCCTCCCACTCCGGCATACCTCATCGGGTCACAATACATTTTCATACTTATTCCCCAGCTCCTGGAACTCTCTCCCCCTCAAACTTTGCTCTGCCCAATCTCTCTGATCCCTTGCTTTCCTCCTGCAGAAACACACAGCACACTGCTGCAACTGCAACTAACCCCTGAATACCTTCCCCTATATAAATCCTACTATGCAATTGCATCCCACCCCCTGCATACTTTCCCCTATATCATTCATACCCCCTGCCACTCTAGCTTCCCATCACCCCACCACTAATTTGCATTAATGCCCTACTTCCCCACCCTTCCTCCTCTATCTCTCCAACAACCCAACCCCACATTCCTCTGCCAGCTACCCATCCCCTTGCAGGGTTCTCTGTATCCTGAAGGTGAGAAGGCTCTGTCTTCCTATTCCCTCAATCTTCCCTTAATATGTTAACCATCCCACCCTTCCCCCTTCCTTCTAGCCCTCTCCCCCAGCCCAACCCTACTTTCTTCTGACAGCTACCCATCCCCTTGCAGGGTTCTCTGCATACCAAAGGGGTGAAGGCACTGTCTTCCCATTCCCCCAGTCTACCCTCAGTTCTTCCTTTACATGCCCCTATCTACCCCTTACTATCTCAAGTAACCCTGCCCACAGTCCCTTCCCTCTCTCTGCCCCTCTATCCTTCTCCCCCTTTCTCCTCCTCTGTTTTCGCCTGCCAGCTCCCTTGTCCCCATGCAGGGTTTACAGCACCCTGAGGGGGAGAAGGCCCTGGCTATCCACCCGCCTCCTCTCCCCACCCCTTTGCCCTACACCACCAGTTTTATACATAATAGGTCAAACAGCTAGTGCTTAGCTATTCTCTTCCAAACTTAAGCACTTAAATCCCAGGCCTTCTCACACCAACAAAGTGTCCCTGACCCTCCATGGCTTGGAGGGACAGGGAGCAAAGCTTCAGGATCATGGGAGCAGCTGTACAGGATAGGGACCTGGATGTCATTGTCCACCTAGGGACAAATAGCCTTGTTTGGAAAGGGATCAGAGCAGTGCAAGAAGAGTTTGTGGAGTTGGGGAAGGGCCTTAGACAAGTAGCATGCACATTAACCTTCTCAGAGGTGCTGCCTGTCTATGGCATGGGTGAGGCTAGGGTGCTCCACACCATGGGATTCAATCAGTGGTTGGAAAACTGGTGCAGAGCTCAGGGGTTTGACTTCATTGGGGACTGGGGGTCCAACTGGAGTGATGCAGGCCTATACTGGCACAATGGTCTGCATATGTCCAGGAGGGGAACAGGGATCCTAGGTGATAGGTTTAAATGCTTCATTGGCAAGCATTTAAACTTTCCAAGAGGGAGTCACTGGAAAGGAGCAGGGAAATGCTAGCACCCCCCAAAAAAAATCAAGGTAGTTAGTGAGGTAAACACCAAGATAGAGACGTTGACAGGGAGAAGGGCAGGGTTAAATGGAAAAAATGACAAAGGCAATTAGGATAGGAATGGGGCAAAAAGGGATAAGGCCATCAAGAAATGGAAGGTAATGAGTGCCAATGCCCATAGTCTGGGCAACAAGCTCCCTGAACTGGTGGTCTTGATGGAAAAGGGAAGCCTGGATAGCGTGGCAGTCACAGAAACATGGTACACAGAGAACCATGACTGGGATGTTAATATATCAGGGTACACAACCTACAGGAAGGACAGGGAGTGTAGAAGAGGGGGGGGTAACTCTCTATGTAAGGGAATGGATAAAAGCAACAGAACAAAAGAGTAAACAGGGAGGAGAGGAGGCACTGTTGGTCACCTTAGAAACTGGAAATGGCACCACAATCAGCACAGAGGTTGCATACAGACCCCCATCTCAGGATGAGGGAATGGACAAGAATATGATAGAAGGCATCCTTAGGATGGCAGAGAAAGGAGAGATACTGTTGATGGGGGACCTGAATATGCCAGATGTTAACTGGAGCACCTTTGCTGCAGCCACATCAAAGAGCAGAGCCATTCTCGATGCCCTACAGGGGGCATGCCTCAGAAAGCTAGTGTTGGAACCCACTAGGGAGGGAGCAATCTTAGACTTTGTACTTTTAAATGAGGACTGTGATAGGATCTCAGATCTAGAACTGGGTAGCCATCTGGGAACAAGTGACCACCAAACAGTGTGGTTCATGATAAACTCAGCTGCAGAGTCAAGCCATACAAAAGTGAGGGTACTGGACTTCAGGATGGCTGACTTTGGAAAAATGGGAGAGTGCCTAAGAAAAGCACTAGCAAACAGGCAAGAAGGAGGGGTGGAGCAACAGTGGGGAAACATCAAAACTGCCATCACAGTGGCAACAAGCCTTTGTGTGAAGCAAATAAACAAATCAAAAGGAAAAAAAACCCACTAGGGTTCTCAAAAGAGGTGGCGGGGAAGGTTAGGGAGAAAAATATAGCATTTAGGAAGTATAGGGAAACACAGAAGGAGACGGACAGAGAACTGTACCAGTTAAGACAGAAGGAAGCAGGAAAGGCAGTCAGAATAGCAAAGGCCCAAACTGAGGAAAAGATAGCCAACTCGGTTAAGAAGGGGGATAAAACGTTTTCTAGGTACATTAGGGAGCATAGAAGGCCCAAGGGAGGGATAGTGAAGCTGAATAGAATGGACAGTGGGTGGGCAGAGAGGGACAGTGGAAAAGCATGGATACTAAATGAATATTTCTGCTCAGTATTCACAAAAGGGGAGGAGAGAAGGTACCTAATCCAACTAACAGAAGCACTCTGGATAGGGAGGTCGATTTCAGTCCTTTCACAGAAGAAAGGGTTCTGAAAGAACTCCTAAAACTGAAGGTGGACAAAGCAATGGGGCCTGACAGGATTCACCCCAGAATTCAAAAAATATTAAGGGAAGAACTAGTGACACCACTGACTACCCTTTTTAACAAATCATGGGAGGATGGTGTGGTACCTGAGGACTCGAGGAGGGTGGATGTGATTCCCCTTCACAAAAGTGGGACCAAGACAGAGGCAGGAAACTACAGACCTGTCAGTTTGACCTCAGTGGTAGGGAAAATGATGGAATCACTTCTGAAGGAAAGAACTGTTGAATACCTAGAGGTCAGTGGGGCATAGGACCCAAGGCTGCATGGATTCACTGTGGGAAGGTCATGCCAGACAAATCTAATCAATTTTTTTGACTGGGTGACCATAGTAGTAGACCAGGGAGGGGTTGTGGACATGGCCTACCTAGATGTTTAGCAAGGCATGTGACACAGTCCCACACAAAAGATTAATAAACAAATTATCCAGCCTGGGAGTGGGTCCCAGGGTGGTAGTCTGGGTAAAACATTGGCTGGACAATAGGACACAGAAGGTAATAGTAAACAGAGTCCACTCTGAAGAGAGGGGGGGTTACTAGTGGGGTACCACAGGGTTCAGTATTGGGTCCAGTCCTTTTTAATGTCTTTATAAGTGACATTGCAGAGGGACTGGAAGGAAAAGTATGTCTCTTTGCAGATGACCAAAGATCTGCAACATGGTTGGTACATAAGTGGGCGTGGAAAGGATGAGAAGGGACTTGGCAAGGTTGGAGGAATGGTTAGAAGTATGGCAGCTTGGAGTCAATGCAAAGAAGTGCAAAATAAAGCACCTGGGAAACAAAAACCCAGGGGAAGAGTACACAATGGGGGAGGTAGTAACTACAACAAAAATGGAAAGAGACCTGGGGGTAATCATATCAGATGACCTTAAGGTTGGCAAGCAATGTGAGAAGGCAGTAGGGATGGCTGGGGGGATATTAGGATGTATAGGGAGAGGTTTCACCTGCAGAAAACAAGAAGTTGTTATCCCTCTGTACAGACAGTTGGTGAGACCCCATCTGGAGTACTACCTCCAGTTCTGGAGACCCCATCTCCACAAGGACATAGATAAGATGGAGGCAGTCCCGAAGAGGGCAACTAAAATGGTGCAGGGGCTGCAAGAGAAGCCATATGAGGAGAGAGTAAAGGAGATTAATATGTATACCCTTGAGGAAAGGAGGGAGAGGGGGACATGATAGAAACTTTTAAGTACCTCAGTGGAATCAATAAAGTCTAAGAGGGAAGCATCTTTCAGAAAAACAGATATGCAAGAACAAGGGGACACAATTTGAAGATAGAGGGGGGACGGCTAAGGGGTAATGTGAGAAAGTATTTTTTCACATAGAGCAAGCAAGCAAATTTTTAATTTTTAAAGTGCCTTTCAAAAACCAAGGTGCTGTACATAATATAAACAGCATATCAAAATAGACAATATTACAATTATTTTAAATAAATCCATACTTAGTCAGGGAAGGTCAAAGAAAATAAATACGTTTTCAGCATTGATTTAAAACTGCTGATGGAGAGGGTGGTGGATGCATGGACCCACCTTCCTGAGGAGGTTGTGGGGTATAAAACTGTGGGAGAATTCAAGAATGCATGGGACAGACATAAGGCAATTCTTCTGGGGGGTGGGAAGAAATAGGCTGTTGGTTAACTGGGATCTGCAGCTTATCCAGTAGGTAGAGAAATGGGAAGACTAAGTGGGCCAAGCAGTCCTTATCTGCTGTCAAAGTCTATGTGTCTATGTTACTAGCATTGTTCTCTACTGTCAGTCTCTCCCCATTGTACTAAAAATCGTTTATCACCTGGTATAAGTCAAATGTTATATCCAAAACAATTGCTGCTCTGCTCACCATGAGTCTGTAATCTAACTTATGTTTATGTCTTTGTTACCTGGTTTGTAATTGGAATGTATTTTATTTTGTACACTTCACTTGTTTCTTAATTACCTACTACCTGGTTTTACTTAGAATGTGTATGATTCTGTACGCTATTCCTCTTGATGGATGTCTTTCGCATCCCCCTATATAATACCACCTCCAGGACGCTTCTGGAAATGAGTTGTTTAACAGTTTATGTTGCTTTTCTGGTGAGTCTCTTCTAAATAAATACATAATAAATAAAGGAAGAAATAGCCTATCAAGCTAATTTTCAATATAAACACTATTCTTTACCAAGAAGAAGAAAAGATAACTTTTTTCTCACTGTCTAATGCATGAAACAGCATAGCATTATCCCCCGCCCCCCCAAAAACACACATAAGCTCAATATTTGATGATAATGAGTCTTTTCTGGGTTCAGTAAAATATGCTTAATGGCTTTCTCAATTTCTCAAAGTGAGATATATAGATATATATTTAAAGCCCTTAAAAATACTAGCAATTTTGATGGATGTAGAAGTGAGAATTTGATTTGTTGTTCTTCAGTAGATCTAACACAGAAGAAAAAGCTTTCCTTTTTGAGAGAACCTCTGAACCAAAATCTGGACAAAGCTGTAGTGTCAGACTTCTAACAAGAAGTCTTCATTCCTACCTTGCCTTGTTAAGGATTTGTTCTATATCATGAAAATAGTGGGGTCTTGATGTTTACAAATAGTGGTAGTTTCCCTACATAGTTTTGGGTCAATGATACTCAATGGATTCTATACAGTTCAATTTTCCTTGACTCAACAGCTGTTCCCTCCGATGGACTGTATGGAGGGTAAAGTCGGAGGAGTTTAGAGACAGTTTGGACATTGTGAATGCTGGCAAGAGTCGACAGAGCATTGTAGATGTCCCCCTGTGACTATCCTGAAATTCTCAGGTGAACATTTTAGAAACTCCTCTGCTCTAGTTGGTGTTTTCTAGGGTTTGCCACTCCACAGGGAGCTGGGGTATTTTCTAGTTAGGGAACTGAGTGGAGTACCCCATTCCTTTGGACCTTGGAAATTTCTACTATAGTGTTTTTTTCTTAAGGTCCTTTGGTGTGAGTGGCATTAACTGCCCTGGTGTGCACCTGGCAGGGAGTAGTGGGGTTGGAGCTGTGTTCTAGACTAAATCCCCTCTTGGACCTCTTGATCCTGTTATATAGAGTTTCTGTGGACCTTCGCCTTAGATTGTCTCCCTTTTGGGTTTATTTGGCTGTCCTTCTTGGATTTGGATCTTTTGAACTTTCGTGGATTTTTGAATCTGCTGCAAGAGGCTGTTGACTGCTATCCTCTTCTGGATTTTGTTTTGGACTCCCAGGTGGTGAGAGGACCCTAGGTCCATAAATTTTTGTTTGTTTTAATTCTTTTCTGTTTATTTGATTTTACAGTTTGTGTTTTTCTCCTAACAAGGAGAAAGACTTATACTATTTTCCCCAGTTGTGAGAGAATTGGGGAGTTCATTTTCTTTTTCCTTTTTGTTTAAAATTGTATATCTTTATGCTGGTTTGGCAGTGAGAGTGCCATTGTATTCCCTTTCCCCGGTGGTGAGAGGACTGGGAGGAGGGATTATACAGAAATTTATTATTTGTTCTGTTCATATTTATATGTTATTGAAATTGTATATTTAATTTAGTTTTTTGTTAGTTTAGGTTAGTTTGAATTTTTGGTTTGCTTTTGTTTGTTTATGTATTTTTGTGTTTTATTTTAGTTAAGCAGTGTCATGTGCTGGCCTTTATCTCCTACGGTGGTGAGCTATTCATCCTCTTTCCTTCACATCCTCTGCCCCTTTTGTACTCTTCCCCTACAATTTGACATTTGCCAGCAGTGTAGAGCATTAGGGATTGCTCACGGGAGAGTGAGGGGGCGGGGTGTGCGAACAGGGGAGGATGAACAAGCAGGGCCATTGTATTGGGGTTACTAAGTCCAGAAGGAGCCCTGGGGTGAAATGGAATCCAGATCTGGGTTCACCTTGTCTGGTATCCATACCCAAGGGCACTACTGATTTCAGCAGGCAGATAGGCCTGACAACCTCCGAGGTTTGTCCAACTTGGGCGGTGTTACGCAATGCCAGGTCTGTTAGGAACAAGACTGCTATTATTGCTGATATTGTTGGTTCGGCTGACCTGGCTTGCATCACCGAGACCTGGCTGGATGAAAATTTTGGCCCTATAGTAGAGACCATGACTCCGGCCGGGTACTCGGTGATACACCACCCAAGACTGGACTGCAGGGGAAGGGGGGTTGCAGTCTGTTTTAAGACTGAATTGGGTCTCACAAGTGTGGCAGTAGGGGAGGTTGAGTCCTTTGAGTGTTCAGTTGTAGCAGGTGTAGGCGTTCCAATCGTTTTCATTTACCGTCCACCCAGAGATGGGAAATGCTTCTTACAGAAAGTTTCAGACTTCCTCATCGACATGTCGTTTGAGTCGCCCAGATTGATGGTGCTGGGTGACTTCAATGCCTGGGTCGACGATGAACTCTCACAATTTAGTAATCACTTCCTCCAATTAATGTCTTCTTCGGGCCTTACACAGGTAGTTTCCACTGCTATGCGTAAATCTGGGCACTCTCTGGACTTAGTCTTCCTTCTAGGGATTGATGCATCCAACGTGGAGGTGGAACCAGCCATTTGGTCTGACCACTACACCGTGAGGTTCAATTTTTGCACCCCCCCAGGAGGCCATCCCCTTGGGAGATGGTCAGGTACCGCCCATTATGGAATGTTACTTCACAAGGCCTAGCGGCAGTCCTTGACCTATCATTCCCTGTGTTGGAGAGCAGTAATCCAGAGGCACTGACGTTGGCCTATAATGAGGCCATCACGGTTGCCCTGGATTTTATTGCTCCTGTTCGTGAACGCCCTCTTTCCCTTCACCCTAGGGCCCCTTGGTTTGATGGGACTCTGAGGGAGATGCGGAGAAAAGGGCGAAGGTTACAGCATTGTTGGCATAGATCCGCCCTTGAAGCTGACCACCTTAAATTGATAGAACATTGTGCTAGCCATCAATCTGCAATCACCTATAAGAAGGCAGAGTTCCTGTCCAGGGAGATTGCAGTTGCTCAGAATCGACCGGCTCAGCTGTTTCGAACTGTAGATAGACTGTGCAACCCAGCCTGTCTGCAAGTTCGGAAAGCCTTTTCGCAAACAGAGTGCAATGAGCTAGCTCGTTACTTTGCAACTAAGGTGGCTGACATCAGAGCAGACCTATGTTTGACAATCTCTAAGGGTGATGTAGTAGGGACGTGCGAGAACACAGTGCTTCGTTTCTCTTGGAGTTCCTTTTATCGACCTGAGTTCGTGGATATTATGAGGCTTATCCATAGTGTGCACCCTACAAGCTGTAGCTTGGATCCTGGACCGACTACCCTAATTTTGGGTTGTGTTGATATCATTGGTCCAGTTTTGGTGCATATAGTCTGGTGCTCCTTGGAGTCAGGTGAGTTTCCTAGCTCCCTGAAAGAGGTGGTGGTGACACCTCTCTTGAAGAAGGCTTCCTTAGACCCAGACTGTTTTTCAAGCTACAGACCTATCTCTAACCTTCCCTTTATTGGGAAGGTTATTGAAAAGGTTGTAGCTGCTCAATTGGATGACCATTTAACCATCCATAGTATCTACGAATCCTTCCAGTCTGGTTTCCGTAAAAGACATAGCACCGAGACTGTGCTGGTTCAGGTGCTTAATGATCTTCTGAGGGTGAGGGATCAAAAGAGACATTCTATCTTGGTTCTCCTTGATCTCTCCTCAGCTTTCGATGCTGTGGATCACGTGGTGTTGTTAGCATGCCTGAGGCAAATCTGCAGAATGTCGGAAACCGTTTTGCAATGGTTCACTTCATTCCTTACTTGGAGATCACAAAGAGTTGTGTCGGGGATTTTTTCCTCCAGACCAGTCTCTTTGTTGTGTGGAGTGCCTCAGGGTTCTCTGCTGTCACCCATGTTATTTGCAGTGTATATGCTGCCCCTCGGAAATATCATAAGACGGTATGGGCTGAGGTTTCACTGCTATGCAGATGATACCCAGCTATACCTGTCTTTTGCACCCGACCAGGATGGAGCTCTCTCGGTGTTTAACAACTGTCTGGGGGAAATCCAAGACTGGATGAATTCTAGTTGGTTAAAGTTGAACTCGGAGAAGACTGAGGTTTTGGTGGTGGACCCGGGTGGTCGAAATGAGAGGTTGTGTACTGGCATGCCTTCTGGAATTTTTCTTGGCGGTGTGTCATTACTGACCTCTGAACGGGTGCGTAACCTTGGGGTGATTTTTGACGATAAGCTGACTTTACAATCTCAGGTTTCAGCAATCATCAGCACTTTCTTTTACCATCTTAGAAATATTGCAAGGGTTAGGCACCTTGTTCCATCTGACTCCATGCCAATGTTGGTCCACACCTTTGTGTCCTCGCACCTGGACTACTGCAACGCTCTTTACTTTAGGCTTTCTGGGGTTGAAATCCGCCGCCTACAACTGGTGCAGAACACTGCAGCCCAGGTTTTGACTGGGACAAGTAGGTCCTGTCATATTACCCCAGTGCTGCACGAACTGCACTGGCTGCCTATACGGTGGTGGATCACCTTTAAAGTCATTTTATTGACTTTTAAAGCCCTTCACGATCAGGGTCCATCCTATCTGAAAAACCTCCCGGTTCCTTATTACCCTGGCCGATCACTCCGCTCGGCCGACATGGAGTTGCTGGAGGTTCCAAGAGTGAGTTTAAAAACTTCAGACAGCAGAGCATTTTCTCATGCTGCTCCCACTCTTTGGAATTCTCTACCAGGCCGGTTACGGGAGTGCACCTCCGTGGAGATATTTAAGAAAGAATTAAAAACTTTTCTATGGAAAATGGCCTTTTTGGAGAATTAAGTTAGTTGGAATTTGATTGGATTTTACTGTAATTTATTATGTTTTTATGATCTATTTTATGATGTGTTTTTACATGTTTTTATGTTTGTATGGACATTTGAATTTATATTATTAATCTGTTCAGCGCTTTGATATTTTTGAAAGGCGCTATATAAATAAAATTATTATTATTATTATTATTTGTTGTTTCTCATAACATTTCCTCAAAGAATCTTAAAGGGTCAGCCCCCTATTCCCTCTGGAATTTAAGTTCATTCAGTTCTTTTTGCTGTTTTTCTTCCATCATAATGGATTTAGTTTATCTTTTTGGTTACTAACTTTATTCTCTACTTTTTCAACATGTAGAGACATAACCTCCACTTTACCAGTCAGCACATTGACAGCATCTGTAAAAGAGCTCTGAGGGTTGCTTATTTGAGCAAACCCAGCTTTCATCTCAGCCAATAAGTCCAAATCTGGAGTTCTGGGAGGTGGTGATGCATCCTGCAATACAACGTTATCTGCTTCATTCTCTTTCTAATTTTGAATAACCGATTTAGGCTTTGACTTGTTATTCATGTTTTCTACAAGTAATCTTAGTGAGACTGCCTTGATTATCTACAAAAGCCTGGATGGCTGACAACAAGGAAGTTTCATTTGCTGCAGGAAGTCCCAGGCCCCCTTTGGATATTTGAAAATACAATGTGTTGCTCGATTAAATCACCTTGTGACTGTTTTTAAAAAAAGACAAGGAACACTTAAAGGAAATTGAATGAATGAGATAGCTTTCCCTTTTTCCACTGTAAAACAATGGTGGTAAATATGCCCAGTTACTAGAAGAGACATTAGGATCTGTCACACCACCAGCCTCGGGCACTAATTCACTTTGCTCAAATCTGTTATCCAGTATCTGAATTAGCATGAGAGCTGATGTTTATAAATTGTGGTTTAATTTGAAACTCTGCAAACCTTCCCCAACTGTGACTACCACAGCTGTGTGTCTTCTTTTGATTTCAGCAGTGTTTGTGTCCAAATCTGCCTGTAATTTTACTCCTTCTTCATGCTTACTGTAGCTGTCTCTCTAAGTGCACCAAATTTTGTAATTTTCACCAGCTTGCCCCTATTCACAGCATTAACTACTGTATATTATGAGGCTGTTTATTTTATCACCCACATTTTTATAACCTGAAACAAGAAACGGATTAATTCAGATGGGAGCGTACTCGATGCCTGAAGGTGCTCCTTAACACTGCTTGAGTTCATAATTCCCTAACCTGCACCACACAATGATACGTCTTTGAAACTGGCTATTGGGGAAGAGTGCATCAGATGAAAGCAGCAATGGCTGTAGAGGAAAAAACAGCAAGTAAATGTAGAGAAGTAGATCCACTCTTCTAAATGACCCCATGGAGAATCCTCTTCTAATGACGATGGCAGCCATAACACACAAACATAATTCATAAAAAGTGAGAATGTGACATTAAAAACCCAAAGAGACTTGCCAAACCAGCATATTCAAACTGCATTGACAAATAGCATTGTCAGTGTTTAAAATATAATAGTACTTAGCTCGATATGCTTTTTCCTTTGTCCAATCATCAAAGGCTCTTTTCGTTCTCATTTCTGTAACACTGCTGTGCCTCGGCCAAGAACAACCATCTTGCAACCGGGAACCCCCTACTTGTTACACAGACAAGGCAACAATCCACAAGTTGGCAGAAAATAAGTATCACCCCTGGCATTAGGGCAAATTCTTTTCTCAGACATCTCAATGGTTGGAGGGTAGTACACAAAATAACATTTCTATTTTACCCAACTCTGGGAGAGAGGAGCTAGGGCTATGCTGTGTCTCCTATCTGACGGGCCCCAAAATCATCACTCAGTCACTCAAAGATGGGTTGTCCACAATCAGGAACTTTGGATGTTACTGTATGGCTTTTTTATTCCTGAAGCAATGTTAATGGTGAATAAAAATGGTGCCCCCAGGGCTTGCACTGTACATGACAGATGACACTTTAGCAGGCAAAAAATGTCCAGCACTTTCTTTCAGGTAAAATGTTCTCTTCCCACAAACATTTTACCACACCATGTCCAGCCCTATTTCAGGGTTCCTGGACATCTACGAAACTGCTGCCCAATCCTATATCAGGGATTTGGGAATTATGAGATCTGCTACCAGTCCCATTTCAGGATTCCTGGCTTATTTAAAGCACACGAGGTGACTGTAATTAACACCTACCCACATTTTCCTCTTGGTAGCCAGATAGATCCATTTGCTCTTAGAATGAGAGTATAGCTCACTATGGCCAAAAACTAGATTATCTCTGCCATTACTTTAGAACTTCTGGATTCTCCAACCCCACTGGGCTGCTAGAGACATCCCACTTCCAAACATTGGGCTAAGGTCCATGGCACCTGTATCTGACAGTCCCCAGAAAAAAAAAACCCTAAATAGTTTATATTTCACACACTTGTTCCTCAGGATCCATGGCACCAAGTATCTGACAAGGCACCAGACAACCCTACCTGAACACTTTACTTTTCACACTTTGTTCCCCTCAGAACACTTGGAAAGTCCTTGAAATGCTCATGTCTCACACAAGTCCATTTCTTTAACTTGTACACACAAAATCTGTACATTTGGGGAATGCTGATAGCTCTTACAGTCAATTGGGGGTTGCCCCAAATAACTTATTGAATCATCAGTCCCATTCTTCTTACACTGTGAAGAATCTTCATCCCCTCAGGGCTTCACAGGATCTGGTAGCCACCATGTCCCGGGAGACCACCTTTGGATTAATGTACTATGGCAGAAACATAAAACAGAGGGTTGTTCCCTCTTGACAAGTGTGCCACAAGCAGCTCTTGCCCTCAGAATTCTCAGTGAGCTCCTTTTACTTCAGACTCCACCTTCAGAATACATTCTGACAGCTCCAGCAGCAGCTGTTTGCCAAATGTGGCTTATGCTGCTGCTAGAGTTTGGAGTAGCATTACCCCCTCCTTTGTCAGCAGAGCCAGGCAAGTGATGTAATGTTTTGCAGAGAACATTTAAGCCCTATGAACACTTCTCAAGCATTCTGTCTGATCTAAAACTGATGGGATTCTAGTAACCACAGGAACTGTCTGGTTACATTTCACTTTCCTTCTTCTCTTCTTCTCAGCTGATTACATCTCAGTGCAGCTTCTCAACAGATAATTTAGGAGAGAAACAGAAATCATCTTGCACCTACACTCATGGGTCCTCATACTCATGTCCTGCTGTGGCCATCTTGGATTCTCATCAATAGCCCAATTCTCAGTTCAGCCAGCAGGAGGTTTTAATATCATAGCACTTTCCTCATTGCAGCATCACTCTTGGTGGACCCATTGGTTGGTGAGAGAGAGATTGGATTCAGAGAAGAGAGTTTGACTTTGTGGAGTCACCAGAGAGAACCAATGCAATGCACAGGATGCTATCACCAACCTGAGTTTAAGCCAAGTGTTTTTACTTTTGTATATATAACAGACCATGGCAGCAGACAATCCACATGAAGGACTTCAACAGCAGACAGGCAGCCCACCAACAGAAGAAGTCAGGATGCTGAGGAGAGGAGTGGTGCAGAACCAGTCCAGAAGAAAAAGTGTGGTCACATCATTCATGGTTTGTTGTCACTTGAACACACTGAGGCAGGTGGTGTTCTGCCATGGCCTGGGAGTCAGAGGCAGCAATCAAGCCTGTGACCTAGAACTGAAGACTGTGTGGTGTTCAGCACCATTTTGGATTGCAAGCTACAGCTCTCTACACAGGAACACTGTAGTTGCCACTCTCCCTCCCCAGCCACTTACCCATCCTAAGCTAGTCCTACTTATATAGTCACCAAGTCCCCATCCCCAAGGCAGTTGGTACAGTTCACTCCTCCTCCTCCCTTCACTACAAAGTTATTGGTCCCATCTGCCTAACCCTGCCAACCTCTACCAACTCATTAGCTTTCCTGGCCCATCCCTCATTTAGCCATTCAAGGCATCCCTACTAATTCTTGGGTGCCACTCCATCTTGTCTACTGATTATGCCCTGTCATGTATCCTTACGTTATCTACCTCCTACCACTTCTTATCACATCTCCACCTAACCTCCATATCTCCACCCCTCCCTCCCCTCCCTCATTCCTGTCCCCCTCCCTTACTATCCTGTCCCCCCTTCCCCAATTACCTCCCCTAGTTAATCCCCCAGTGACCCTTCAAACCCCTGGCCCCCTGGTGCCACTATCATGCCCCTCACTGCCCATTAAAGGCCTTAGAGCCCTAACCAGGTCCTCATTATTTTAAGCACTCCCACCCTGTAACTCCACATGCCAACACTGCTGTGCACCAAAGAAACTCTTCTTCTTGCACACACAACACCTACTAGCCCTATTACTATTGCTTGCAGGTGACTTTGAGTTAAACCCAGGACCCCTCACTATTCCCTCCTCACAGGTCCCTAATGTCCTGTGAATTGTACACCTAAACATTCATAGCCTATTGCCTAAGATTGACCAGATCCAACTCCTGGTAGTATCATTCCAGCCTGACATCCTTATCCTGACAGAGTCCTGGCTAAGCCTAAACGTGCTGAATGAAACAATCTCCATTCCTAGCTACACCATCATTTGGGAGGACTGCATCCAGAGAGGGGGTGGGGTAGTCATCTACCTAAAATCTTCGATACACTTCTCAACAATCTTGGCCTCATCAACCCCTTCTAAGAATGAACAAGTACTCATAAAGATCTCTCCCCCCCTCCTCCCTTCTGATCTTCATAGCAGGCACCTACTGCTGTCCCTTCCTTCCCCCCACCACCATCATTGATCTATTGATGTCCCTTATCTACTCTCACCTCCTTTGGCAAGCTACTAATTTTAGGTGACTTCAACCTAAATTAACTTGCTGCAGCGCACTCATCTGTATGCTCTGAAATTGCAGCTCTAAATTTTATGCAGCTCATTGCAGAGCCAACACACCTAAATAACAAAACACTCAATCACTCCCTAACAGATTGGGTTCTGGCCTTGCACCCACATCGAATAATAAATGCAGACATATTGCCAGATGTGCTCAGTGATCATCACATAACCTAATGTGTTCACAAAATGTGGTCCCCATGAGCTCCATTCATTTCCTAAACATCCATTCCTTCAAATCATTTGAGCTCACACCCCTCCTTGAAGACATGGCATGGGTCAATTGGTCTCCCATTAACACAACTAACTTAATCGACTCGGCACATGATTATTTCAAAATGTAATTCCTTAACATCTGGAAAAGATATGCTCCTTACAGATGCATTAGTGTCCATGGCTCCCACCTCCCCTGGATCACATCTGACCTTCTTGATTGCCTAAGTACTCAAGACCTAACCTGGAAAGCCCATAAGCAGGCACCATCCCCAGCTGCCTATCAAAAATACCTCCAACACTTGTACTAGACTAGTGCATCATTCCAAAGCAGCTTACTTTGCCAGTACCTTTCAGTCTAATATAAATCACCCATCACAATTTTGTAAGGTGGTACATGCTCTTTTCTATCCCCCCACTTACACCACTGCCCCTACTATTATCATAGCGGACTTCACCTTTACTGATCCTCCATCAGTAGCCAAAGCTTATAACACCTACTTTACTTCATGCCCTTCTTCCCTTCTCTCTACACATCACATGATACAGGAGTGAAAACTAAGTCACCACAAGCATAAAAACAAGTTGTTGCTTTATTCCATGTAAATGTAACAAACAGCCACCCAACAGCGCAGGGAACACCTCAACTGGTTTCACACCACTCGTGCATCATCAGGAGGTAATTCTCCATATGCCCACACCAATTTATTAGCATCACCTTAAAGAGACAATGTGCAAAAATACAAAAAAATTAATAAAAACAATGCCAGTTGCATACCACAGTTGGTGTATGGCATATTATACAATCATATACATAATCCAAAGCCACACAAAGTGTTAAATTCTCTAAAAAAGGTACTTTTAGCACAATGTAGCACTAAAAGGGGCTATTAGACCACCATTTGCTCTTTATGTGGATGCAAAATTAATATTAACCTACTCACTGTTTTAGGGGGTAAGGTCCTAATATACTAATACCACAATTGTAAAAGTATATGTGTCAAAAAACTTTTCCTTTTCTTTTTGTAATAGACAAAGGGACACTACCCTTTACTCAGGCAGCCAAATTCTTTTCTCTGACTACTAATTAGATTATTACCATTACCTGGTCCAAGGTCCATTTGTTATAGTTCTATTATTAACATTAACCAATACACTTATTCAGTAAATGGTTCTCCTTTTACCAGTTTACTTTTAACACCCCCATATTCCAAATGTCAATAATCTTTAGGACAAGCATTAGTGGCACCACCTACAGGAGAAAAAAGGAAAAAGGCAAAAAAGGGAAAAACATATAGAACAATATATACATATACATAACTTAATGCACATAAGCCAGTTCCTACTGCATAGCAGTTCTAATGTTTCTTCTGCTATTAATCAGAGGCATAAAATCTATGTTATCATTAAGCCCTGGTTGCTTTAAATCTCCCAATGGGTAAATCCAATACGCCTCTCTGTCTAATAGGGCATCATTTATACTGCCACCCAATGGTCCCAAATGAACTTCTTCTATGCCACACAATTTGAATGCATGTTCCACCCAGCTATTCCTTGTTCTACTGCAGTGCATATCTAAAGCATTTCTTTCATCCTTATTTATAATGCTTCGTACATGTTCCCCAGTCCTCACCTTAAACTGGTGGGTGGTCTTTCCAACATAAAAAGCACCACACTTGCATGTTGCCAAATATACCAAGTTCTCTGCTGTACAACTAAAGAAACTTTCCATTTTGTATGTTTTGGGGGCATTCACCATTGTAAAGGTGTTACTTTTAAGGATGACAGGGCAGTATTTGCAGTTGCCACATATATGTGTCTCCAAAGGTTTGCACGGCAACCATGAATTACCACCTCTCTCCATCCTAATAATAGGTTGGTAACTCCTTGTAACCATGTCCCCAATGTTCCCTGCCAAGTCTGTACACAGTCTGTGTGGGATTTTGGTTGCCTCTTTTAAACATGGGTCCAAGCCCAAAATGGGCCAATGTATCTTAATAATCCCTTCAACTACATTTGATTGCCTACAAAAGGTAGAAACAAAATATATTCTGTTCTCCTAATTTCTATGTGTCTTAGAGGCCAATACCTCCTCTCTACTCAAACAAGATACCTCTCTCATGGCTTCTCCCACTAGCCTTGTGGAGTAACCCCTTTCTAAAAATCTGTTGCACATCTTTTGACCATGTAACATAAATTTATCTCAGTGCTACAATTCCTTCAGACCCTCTGTAGCTGGGTTCTGGGAATATTGTGAATCATATGTCTAGGATGGCAACTAGAGGCAGACAAAAGAGAATTTCTGTCTGTTTCCTTGTGAAACAGAGTCATTTTGATTTCATCATACTCATCCCTTTTAATCTCTATATCTAAAAAGGATACCTTGTTATGATCACACTGTGTGCTGAACTTCAAATTAGGATTGCTACTTTCCAAGTAGCAGACAAATTCTCTTAGCTCATCCTCAGTGCCATTTCAGATCATAAATATGTCATCAATAAAACAATGCCACAGGTCAATCCTATGGTAGAAAGGATTGACCTGTGCATCATAGACCACTGATGTCTCCCAGAGCCCTAAGTAAAGGTTAGTATGATGCCTACTCCCTCACCTACAACCCCAGTGCCCTCTGAACCCCACTTCCATTTCTCCCAGATCTCCTCTGCAGATGTGCTAAATGCTCTCATGGCATTAAACCCATCCAAAGGCAAAAGCCCAGATGACAGCAACGCTTAACTTTTATACCTGTCTGCCCTGGCCATCGCACAACCCATTGCTGATTTTCTAAACTGCTCACTTAAACTTGCCTCAGTCCCAGCCTCCTCGAAACAGGCTACCATCATTCCCCTCCACAGAGGGGGGAGGACCTCAACAGTAAGCAACTACTGCCCCATTTCCCTTCTGCCAAATCTTGCCAAGCTACAAGAACATATAGTATTCTCTCAGCTCTCTCTCTTCCTTGATTCCTCCTCCTTTTTCACCCCTTACGCATCTGACTTCTGAAAATATCATTCCACTGCCACCTGATTCCACCTATACTGGCATGGATCAGGGACTTATCACATCCGCCATCTTTGTCAACCTCACCAAGGCTTACAACACTGTCTCACATTCCATCCTACTAGACACACTCTCTACAGCTTTGTTGTCTCCCCATGCCACACACTGGTTTAAATCCTACATAGTGGGCAGGATGCAATCAGTCAGGATTGGATAGTCCATCTCTCCACCTCTCCTCATCCACACAGGGGTCCATCAAGGCTCAGTCTTTGGCCTGATTCTGTTCTCCATTTTCCTTAATGATCTCTCCTTAATCTGCCAGTCTGCATCCATTCACATGTATGCTGATGGCACCATTCTGTATGCTTCTGGTTCCTCCACCCAATAAGTGCCATCCACTCTTCAACTGGACTCTGATAATGTCCAGCAGTAGCTGTGAGCACCCCAGTTGTTTATAAATACCAAGAAGGCAGTCTGCATGACCTTTAGCACAAGGCAGACACTATCTAGGTTCCTCTCCATCCCCATCTTTCATATTCTAGATGGAATCTTGTTGGAAAATACTGCCTCTTTCAGATACCATGGGGTCTGGATCAATAAAAACCTAGATTTCTCTTGTCATGTGGATGCAAGAAAAAAGAAACTGCTCCCCAAGCTGGGTGCCCTTTACTGAAACTGTGATTGTGTCACCCTATTGGCTCACATAGAAATTCTTTTGAGAAAGATACTTCCAACACTTCACTACAAAATCTGGAAAAAGGCAAAGAAAACTAACACCCAGGTAGATTTGGAAAAATATAGGGCAATAAAGAACAAATATCTAAAGGAAGTTAGGAAGGCTAAATCAAATTATTATCAGTAAGTACTTAAAGATAATCATCAAACTAATCCAGGAAAATGTTGGCACTCGTTGCATAAACTACAGTAACAAGGAGTAAATAGCTGCCCAAAACATTTAACATCGAAGGAGAAGAGGTAGAACTTGGATCTAAAAGTGCAGACTGTTTCAATGAATTGTTTGTAAATATGGGTGTAATAAATCAGGACTTAGATCCAACAACATTAGCCCAACAAAAACACGTGACTGGACAAGATAGAACTGGAGGACAGGTATTTATTTTTACTATGACTGATCCTAAGGATGTAACAACAGAACTTTTAAAAATAAATGTTAAAAAAGCAATAGGTCTTGATAATCTAAATAATAGACTGCTGAAATATGCAGCACCAATTATTACATATCCCCTTACATTATTATTTAACTTAACTCTGAGCACTAGAGATTTTCCTGATGAATGGAAAACAGCAAAAGTAATACCTTTTTTCAGATCAGGGGTTAAAAAATATATCACAAATTATAGACCAATATCCCTAATACCAGTGGTCACAAAGATCTGTGAAAAGATGATTGCAAGCCAAATGAAGTCCTCTTTGAAGGTTAATAATATTTTAAACTACAACCAATCAGGATTTATGGAGAAACATTGCACTCAAACTGCATTACTTTAATGGACACTGTCAGCCTTTTTTTGCATCATATTATTTCTAGTTAAAAACCAATATTTAATGATTGCTTACCTTCTTTAAAATTCATTAGTGTTGCTGGTTGCTTTGTCTTCCTCCTACCTTAGTAGAACTGAAATGCATGCTAATGGTGTAGTTGTAAACAAACTTGTTTTGTTTGAAATCTTTGCTCTACTCCTACTGTATGCTACCTGAAAACTAGGAGCACCCCAAAAAAATGCAGCCACTCATGAAGCAATTGCCTGCTCTCCTCCCAATGCACAATTGGTGGCTAGACTGTGTTGGAGGTGTTCTCAATCCCAGGAAAGATACAGTAGGAGTCGCTCAAGGAATGTAAACAAACATGTTTTGATGTGGTAACACCAGAATGGTGGGCAGTCTGTTTTTCACTATTTAAAAGAAAAAAGAATCAGAATCAAACTACCACCTATATCAACAGTCTGTGCAGAATGTTAACAACCATAACCTGTTTTTTTTTTTTAACTAGGAACACTTTGAGCCCTTATGGGGCTGACAGAGTCCATTTAAAGTAACTGGGGATATACAATTGAATATGGAAAAGGGGATGCAAACAGAAGCAATACTAATAGATTTGTTGAAAGCATTCGACACTTTAAACCATAGCATGTTGTTACAAAAACTGAGATTCTTTGGCTTTTTGGATGATGCAGTTGCATGTTTTTTTTAGTTATTTGAAAGATAGGAAACAAAAAGTGTATTTGAATGGACGTTGCTCAGAGTTAAGAATCATAAAACAAGGAGTACCACAAGCGTTAATATTAGGACCACTTTTATTTAATTTATACATGAATGATATAGAATTTAAACAGGCAGGGCCTAAATATCATGTTTACGCTGATGATACGATTATATACTTAGCTGGAACTAAAACACATTTACAACAAGAATTACAGGAAGCATTTAACGATATATAAACTTACTTTTCAACAGACAAATTTGTTTTAAATACTGGTAAAACAAAGGTTATGCTATTTTGACAGAAGAAAAAAGACCTAACTATTGAAACTACGTTAGACATAACAGCAAATGATGGAACCAAAACTAAACAGGATGAAGAATACACATATCTAGGGCTCTGTATGGATGACTATTGTAAATGGACTACACAGATAGATAAGTTGGTGAAAAAACTGGGACAACAGCTTGAAATGTTACATAAAATAAAGAATGAATTAACAAAGCAAACTAAGCTGCATGTGATTAATACCATTTATAGATTATGTGGATGTTCTATACAGTGGGGCTTCAAAAACTGATTTAAGGAAGGTCGATATTATATATAATTGATTGGAAAAGTATATATTAGAAACGCAATGGCATACACATCATTGCAAACTCTATCAAGAATTAAATTGGTTGCATTTAGACATTAGAAGGAATATGCATATATGTAAAATAATGTATAATAGAGTTAATAATGATTTGCCAGATTATATTAATGATGAGTTAAAAATTAGACAAACAAAAACTAGCCTGAGATAAACTCAGTATCTGGAATTCAAAATGCCAAATAATAGAACCAAGGCTGGCTGTGCTATTATTTCATACATTGGGCCTAGGGAGTGGAATAATGTACCAAGTTACCTCAAACCACAGGGTATTAGAATTAGCTGGCAAAAAAAATAAAGACATGATTTTGTTCACAAGCAATGAGCCTGAGAATCTGTTGTATAGTAATAGAGTCAGGATAATTAGGGAGTGTCTTGTCCATCTGATTGCCCCTAGATTGTCTTAATTGGTGCATTGTAGTGTTTTAGCCTGTTGTATCAGGATGTTTTTCTGTTTATGTTTTACCCATGTTATAGTAATAATATTATATAATGTTGTTCTGCAATATAATCATCTCTGTTTATATTATTTTATCTTTTTTACTAAGTGTTTTATATACTGATTTCTATAGTAAATTGATTTTGTTTCTAAACGCAGATGTAACCAGGATGAATGTATGGTGTCCCTTGTAAATGAGCTTTGCTCAGTGGGAAATTACCATATTCATTTATGAAATGAATACAAATCACTACTACTACTTCTACAGTGTGTTATGCTTGGGTTATACACCACCAACTGACCCACATGTAACCATAACCTTATACGCCTACAAGTAATAGTGCCTTACCACAGTCTCATGTTTTACTTATATGATATGTTTCTGACATATATACTTTTTCTGGTTTCCACATATATTCTGCTAATTTCCCAATACTATAACATGCTGTATGCTTTTCTTATGACATTGCAAGTGTTTCCAGACTCATTGTCTCCAGTGAAACTGATAACAGGTTTTCCATTTGTCGCTATGAATTTCCTTTATTCAGAGATTCTTCCTTACTTTTCAACTTAATTTCCTATGTAATTGCCCAAGGGAGCCACCTTATTTACATGCCTTATCGAATGCTCTATGTTTATCATATCTGCAACTGTACTCTTATCAGTCATATATAATTGTATGCACACTAGCTCCTCAGAGAGAAAGGGACCATACTCAAGGAATGGTGGGAAATCAGCTCCCTTGTGATTTCTTTGTCACACGTCTGACATGAGTATTTGTAATAAAACTGTTCTTTATTGCATACTGCTTGTGGTATATTCTTTGGATAGCCAATCCAACACACAAGAATCTGATAGTAAGCTAGTCTTAGCACAGCAATGGTGACCATGGGAACTGTTGCTTTTTGGCTAACCAAGGTACACTCATTTCGTATTGGGAACTGAGTTCCGGGAATTCATTTTCCCCTACAAGTAGCTGTGAGCTACAGCTTGTGACTCTGGTTTAAAATCATGGACTGCAAGTCTTCATTTGCTAGAGCACTGGCACTAGGGACTCCAATGTACAGCATTCTGTCACTCTCCTACTAAGTGGGTCTTAGGCAGCTTTGAACCTCTGTACAGGCAAACTGCTGCTCTACATTTGGCTTAACCTTAGGCAACTTTGGGACTCTGTGAAGCTGGGCTGCTTGCTCATAGGTTGTGGGGTCCTTTTATAGGCACTCTCATACATCAGAGCTGCATGTGAATCTTCAGGTAATGTGGTTCAAAACACAGTTGCTGAGCCACAAATGGTTAAAGATTTCCCTGCTTATTGACATGTCTAAAATATGCACAGAGATGAGAGAAGACATCCCAGCTTATCTCACTGCACATGGTGAGTGGGAAGTGCTTAAAAATATAGTTAACTAAAGATGTTTTGGATACAGTAAAGTTGATCTGTGCACAGTATATTGAACTGAGACAGTCAAATACAATACAATCCACAAGAGGGCTGCTTTGGAGGCTTTCAAGCCTAGTAGAGTTAATGGCTATTGTTCAATCAGTTGCTGAACGATCTTATACATTTATTATAGATTTCCATGTGGAATCCTCCTCACTGATGGGATTCAGAGACCAAACATCTATCTGTTCTGACCTGGAGGTATTATTTTTTTTTTAATGGAAAGATCTTTGACTGGGTGTTGACCTTGTCCTTGTGCTTCACATTTATGGTGAGTACACTTTAATTATATCTGTTGGTTGAGCAACCTTTCATTGCAATCTAAAATGAATCTAAGTATAAACACTTTTGTCTATAAAACTATTCCTTGCTACTCACTTTAAGATAGTAGTACACTATATTTTGTTTTGTGTCCCCTGAAGGCTTGGTTTACTCTCTGCTACTCTGAGGCCAGCCAAGTCAAGGACTCACTGTATCTTGCTGTTGAAATAATAACTAATTAGAGAATGTTCAAAACAGCAGAGACATTACTGTATTCTGTAATAATTCTTCAGGTTTAATGGTATCAGCTTCATTAACTGTTATGGTGTTTTTAAAAAAAAATGTTTTGAAGACAGTAATTAGTGTTGGCTGGGACGCAAGAGTTGAGTCTGTCTTTTAGTCTGATTGCGTCACTTGGCTTTGTTCACTTGAGTGAATTATTTTTGAATTAGAAGAATCCTCTTTTGCTTATTCAAGGTTTGCTTTCATTTGTGATGTAGGGTTGAAGAATATGCTTTTGTGCCAAATTAAGCATATGCTATATCTAATTGTCATTGTTACCAGTTATCAGAGTCTCTGACTGTATTTTCTGAAGCTACACTAGTTTTTTTATTTCATTTGTAATGAGAAAGATCTGCTCATATAATGGCTGACACCTTTGGCTTGTCACCAAGGGCATATTCCAGTCTGCAGTGTTGGCACATTGTCTGCAAACTTTCTATCTTTCAGATAAGTGGTTAGCTTAATGTTGAAGTAAGTGGACTGGTTTCATTAGCCTTGATTCAAGTTAATCATAGTTTGTTGAGCAAAAAACAGCATGAAACAAAAGCTTGCAAAGATTATCTATGTTTTTTTTTCTCTTTTCAAATATGGTATCTCCATCTGCAGTCATGGAAATCATGATGGTTCATCAGTTTTGTTTTTGCTGCCTCAGTCAATGGCTAGACAGTATTTTTATCTGTAATACCTCTTATTCAGTGCGGTGTCCAAGGCCACTGCAGCTACAGCTGGGATTGGTCCCAGGAACCATTGTTTGCACAGTGTGTGACCTTTGGCAAGTTACTTGACCTCCTTGTGCTTTTGAGTTGTACCTGTTTTTCCAGCTCACAACTGATGTACCTCCCTATTTAAATTACTATTTCTTACCCAAATATAACTTTAATGGGTGTGCATATCAGAAGTACTTTTTTAAAAAGTTACTATTTTTTCCAGTCCTCCTCATCTGTACGTGATATTAGGACTGCATTTTTTTTTCTCTCTCTCTCTGGACTTGCAGCCATAAAGCTGCTTGCTATCTACACACCCACCCTTTCCCAAGCATGTCTTCCTTTATGGAAGTTCTTATGGCTTCTTTGTTCTTGTCCTGTATCACTTATCCCCATGTATCACATGGCGATCGGGGGGGGGGGTGCTGATCACCCCAGCATTTGTAATAAGCCATTTACTTTAACTTTAATGGCCAGCTATACAATTTACACTGCCAAAAAAAGTATTATGTCTGTTTTGGGAGATTTTACCATTTATTATTACAGGCCTGATTTAACACCATTTTAACAATTTTGTACATACTAAATGCCAGTATTATAACATGTGTTATTTATCAGAATGACATGTGTGTTAATGACACAGTTCTAATGTCCTATTCAGAGAATTAGGGATGCCTAATACTCTGACATTAATAATTTATTTCATTTTCAGGAATTTGTCAGAGTGTACTAGTAGCTACAATAAAAAGATCCTACCCCCATGGATAGTAGAAGGCATACATCTGTTTACAGTTGCTATAAGTATCACCATTTTGAAAACCAATGCTAACCTTCCACAAGGAGAATGCTCTGAGGAAAGGATATGTTCCCTTTTCATGGCTTGTGCTTTATTTTTTATTTTTCTCTCTCTTTCAGAGATAAGACACTTCTTCACAAGTAACCAGTTGTAATGTATAAGTGTATTTTAACCAGTGGCCCAATTTCATTATAATGTTATTATAGTTTGAATCATAGTAGGATACTGTATTGCCCTTATTATTTTGTTTTACAAGTTGGGTAAACCCCATCTGTATTTATTCAGCATACAACCTTACAGGTGATGACTGACTGGAAAAGAAAGTTTGCCAACTATTTGTGGATAATTATCCACACCTCTATTGGGAATAAAGTGTTCTCTAACATTATGCTAACACCAGTTACCAGTCAATGCAATAGTATTTACTGTTGTATGGTCAGGCATCTGTTCCAGCATTGGTCAAACAGTATCCTATAATATCCGAGCTGCCTCTTTCACAAAAGAAGGAGCTCAGGGGGAGCCAAAGGCATGAATTGTATATATGCCCACCTCCATTAACTGATCACTTACATTAACAACTGTTTTAACAACTGGTGTGCCCATAAGGGGCAAATCGTTGTTGGAACTGTTAATGACATAGTTAACTACTAACACATCATTGCATGCCTATTTGTTTAACAAATGACAGTCTAGGAATGGTGTCAGCTCTATATGTACTATTTAATGCAGGTTGTACTCTCTGATAGAAGGCTTTTATGGTTCATCAGTGATGGGTATGTATAATGCTGCAGCTGCTACCATTTTTACTGTGATTCACCATGTCTATGACATTTCCATATATATTACTTATTGATTTATCTATTTATTTATTGAAATGTTTCACCAGGAACGGTACACTGAACAACAAGTTGCTCATCTTATGGTGCATCCTGGGGGAGCACAAGGGAGAACACATAAAGTACATACACACAGTAGCATAACAGTTGACAGATTAAGTGAACAGATTAATGGTGTAAACATACAACATATTACACAATATATACAGTACATTGGCCACATGAAGACAGAGGACATTATCACATTGTACTTCGATATAGAGTGCAGAGTATACAGTACATGACTGTACATTGAAGTGCTGTGTAGAAAACAATTATACATAGTGTTAAGAAGATCATTATGCATCGTGTTAAGAAGACCAGTTAACATAGTAATAAAAGAGAAGTGTAACCTGTATATGAACTGCTAACTGAGTAGGAGATAGAAAGCAGTGAGCCAGCTTGAACAGGAGAAAATAAGAACTAGCCACAGGTACAGTTTACTGCTAAAAAGTTTTGTAGGGCTAGCAATATGGAGTGTGAGGAGGTGGAGTAACAAATCTGTGGTGGAAGGTTATTTCATAACTTATGGAGATGATGTGAGAAAGTCATCTGTCCAACTGTGGTGGACCAACGTGGAACTGCTAGCAGTCAAGAGTCATATGCCATAGGCTTATACCTAACCACAAAAAAACAAAATAAATGATTTTCACCCACCACCAGAGTTCTCACTCTGGATCAACCCTTTCCATTGTCAACTCACTGGGTGACACGTTAGAACAGGTAAACACCTTTAAATACCTCGGCATAACTTTAGACACATCACTCTCCTTTCATAAACATATCCAGCTCCTCTCCACCTCTTTAGACACTCAACTTGGTCTCCTCTACTGCCTCAAGAATTATCTCCACCATAAAGCCATCCATGTGGCTGTGTCTTCCTCTGTACTCTCTATTATGTACTATGGCATTGTTATATATGGCTCCGCTGATCAGACAGCCTTAAGCCACCTCAAAATCAACTTAAAGAAAGCTTGTCATCTATTAACAGGCTGTGACAGATTTACCCATAGCTGTGAACTATATAGACAATCCAAGAGGTTAAACTTTGAGTCGAGGCTTAAAAACCACACCTGTCTTCTAGGCAAGAAAATCCTTCTCAGTCTTGCTCCCCTGGGGCTTACCCCTTCTACTCCAACCTGCCCCCTTAAATAGACCCACCAGAAGTGCTACCAAGTCTCTCATAACTGTCCCCCACTGTAGGATCTCCTTTGGCTAAAGGGCCTTTCTGTGTCAGGCCCCTAAATGCTCAATTAACTCCCCACACACATCATTCTTGAAACAAAATGAGGTCCTTTCAAGACCCACCTCAAAAACCTGCTCCTCTCACTGTCTAACTGTGACTGTCCGGCATTGCCCCTCCTCCTCCCCTCATCCCTAAACTCACCCTCCACCCCTAGCCCATTGTGTCCCTCCTTGCTTTTCTCCACCTGGACTTACTTGCACCTCATCTAATGCTGGGTCTGGTAAATGCCTCAGAGTCTATCTGCTTATCTAACATTTGACAATGGGCCCATGCTGCCTAAGATTTTATTTTTACTTCCTATATGATTAATTCCTATGTATTTATGTTTTCCTCTGTAACTTCCTATGTATCTATGATGTGGAACCTTTGCAAAGGAGTCTATGACTCAAAGATGTATTTCTGATTATTGTAATAAATAAAATAAAATAAATATGACCTAAGGGAGAGGGTCTGTGGGAAGAGAATAGTAAGGAAGGAGGTGAGATCTGGGGGAGAGAGCCAAACCAAAATGTTGAAGTGAATTTGGCACAGTATAGGAGTTGATGATTTTCTAGGGAGGAGAAAGTCAGGGAGTGGTAGAGAGAGCAATGGTGAGTGAAAGGAGAGGCATCAAGAGTGAAACAACAAAAGGAGTTAAAGAAAGAATCCAATCTGGTCAAGGAGGATTTGGGAGCAGCACTGTAGACTACATCATAGTATTCAAAGATAGGTAGTATCATCTTCTGGACCAGTTCATGCCTAGCCAGTAACAGGGGGCAGCTACGGTTCCTGTATAATGCATCACATTTGGGGTGCAACTTCTTCACAATGGTGTCAACATGCCCTGAGAAGCTGAGGTGTTGATCTAGCCCGACCCCCAGTTACCTAAAGGAGGAGGTGTCCTCCAGAATTGTCCCATCAAGGGTCTAGAAAGAGGGTGGGGAGGAGAGCCAAGACAGTCTCTGCTTAGTGCTGAAGGTCATTGAGACTGTCTTCTTGGCATTGAGTGAGAGCTGGTGGGAGCTGAACTAGAGCTGAACTTGATTGAAGTCAAACTGAAGTCTGGTTTCCACATCAGCAGGGGATTGGCCTGAGGTGAAGAGAACCATATCATCAGCGTAAATGTGGATGGAGGTGGTTGAGCAGGCTGAGGGAAGGCCATTTAGGAAGATAGAGAAGAGCATAGGGCCCAGTATGGAACTCTCAGGTATGCCAGCATTGATAAGGAGGGGAGGAGATATGGCATCTGCTATTCTCACTGACTGGGTGCTACCTACTAGGTACTTTTTGAACCAACTAGTGGCAGAGACAGTTAGGCCAGCCAAGGAGAGGAAGTCAAGAAGAACGGTGTGGGAGACGGTGTTGAAAGCCTTTGCTAGGTCGACAAAGATGGCAGATGTGATTTGACCACTGTACAGCCCTGAGAGGATGGAATCAGTGAGTCTAATCAGGGAGGTGGTGGTGGAATGATTCTTCCTGAAGTCAGATTGGAACAGAGTGATAAAGTTAGTTTCAGAGAGATAGGCAGTTAGTTGAGCAAGGACTAGATGCTCCTGGAGTTTAACAAGGCTAAGTAGGAGAGAGCTGGGATGGTAGTTGGCAGGAGTGAAAGGGTCACTACCCTTGGGCAAGGGAAGGACAGTGGCATGCTTCCAGATAGTTGGGATGGAAGCTGTGGCAAAAGACCAGTTAAGTAGGTAAGATAGTGAAGAAGAGATGGCAGGTGCCAAGAGGTACAGCAGTTTGGGTCCAAACCATCTGGTGAACTGCCTTTGGAGAGAGAGAAGGCATATAGTGCCTCTATAGTGGCATCAGAAGTGATGTTAGAGAAGGAGAAGGAAGGGGATGCAGAAGATAATTTGGGAGGGGAGAGCGATTGGAGTGAAGGGTTAGCATGAGAGGGCAGAGGCAACTAAGAGAGGAGAGCTGAAGCACAAGTGATGAAATACAAATTAAATTCAGAGGCGACGCTTAGTTGGTCAGCAATTGCATATTGTTTATTTTAAGGATGGGAGCAGGAGTGGTGGAGTGGGGAGAGAAAAGGAAGTGGATTACCTTCCAGAATTAGGATGGATTATTTATATTTATATTTAGATGGATTATTTATATTATATGATGGATTATTTATATTAGAATTTGGATGGATTATTTATATTAGATATGATATACTATAAGCCTAGCCTCCTGATCTATACAAGGAGCTCAAGAGGGGATTGAATCATGCCACCTTGCAGTGCAACACCTACGGTGGCTGCAAATAAATAAAAGTCCTTCTGGACCTGACTGAGCTACAGCTAGCAGATCCAGAAATAAGAGAGGTAAACCCACTGTCCCTCCAGTAAGAGCACACAAAAAGAAAAATTTGTATTTGCTAATAACCCATTTGTTGGTTACAAGTTTTAAAAAAAAAGTATATATATATATATATACATATATATATAATGTACTCTAACATTATAAACTAGCTCAGCCTCTCTGCCCTCCCAGTGTGGTCTATCACAACCATACACAATCTATTTGCAAGTGGCTTTATGCCAACTAGCATCAGCCAGGTGCGAGGGCCTTGGCCCTCAACTAGTAGTCAGCTGAGCTGGGGTGCGGAGAACTGTGTACATTCCCATATTCTAGCACATATCCTTTTTGTCTTTTTAGCTCCTGTAAAAGACAATATTATTTGATCAGTCATTTCTGGACTCTGACGACCAACTTCATTTTAAATGTGATCAATGTTTAAAATATTTTCTGCAAGGTGCTTATTATGACTATTGTTTCATTGTGGCAATATTTGTGACTTACGCTGTTATGTTTTCACATATTGTTGTGGCTTATCAAGTATAAGCTCAGTAAACTGCTTCACATCTGTGGATATTTTGGGGTATTGGGCCCATCTGGGTGACATCTGTCAGACCCACATGGGGGGGCCAGGTACCTGCCACTTACACGACAAATTAGTTGTTTTCACAAGCTGAAATGTCCCAGCAACAGCCCCATGAATGATTATTTATTTATTATAGGTTATGTGCCACCATTCTCACTCCCAAACTAAAGGGATCAGCATTGCTGTCACATTCAGACTGATTACAACATGATAACCATGCACACCTAACACCATAGTGGTGGCCCCAACCAGTCTCACAGAATAAATGGCAGACTGGTAACAATCAACTACAGATCCCTAATGGCCACCTAGCTAATGGCACACTCCAAGGTAGGCCCTACACTAGAAGGTCACCTACTGGAATCCTGTCTATATACAAGGCCCAAACACACAACACACAGGTTTCTACACCTGTACTGTACTCATACATCCATAGTATTGTACACCTCATTCCACTTCTAGCACTGCCATGTTTCCAACTGTTGTTACCCCCAAAAGAGAAAAAGCCTACCCAATGTTCCAAGCATAAACCCAGACCAACTAGTGGTCTGGTTGCTTCATCATCCCCAATTACCCTTGAAAATAATGTGTAAATACACACATAGCATGGCAGAATATAAATTCTGCTTCACTACCAACACTTCAAGGTTTCATAGTGTCATGCTACGAGATCCCTTTTGCAATAGAACTGATACACACTCAAAACCCAGTATCAGAGCACCATACTACTGACTACCTAGGAGTATTACACCCTAGACAACAGATCTAACAAAAAGGACCTTTTCAAATCCCACAGGCGCAACAGGCGCTATTGTATACCCATGTTACATGGTGTAAATGGCATACTGCCATAAGATAAACATTCAAAGTGCATATAATATTACACTTTCATTTCATGAGATAGGCCTAAAATAGGCCAAACAGGAACACATGAGTAGGGAAACTGTTTTTTTCTCCCCGTCACAACCTCTTCTGATACTTGGTAACAGGGTGTAGTCACAAATGAATAAATGGTATATTCTTATTATTGTCTATGTCACACCATACCATAACCAAAGGCATTGCTAATAACCATACCATTTTCCTTTTTCCTTATAACAACAACTATATGTGTGTTTTAAAACTAAGTTTTTAACAAAGTTTTACAAGTTTTAGGTTTCCGCAGAGTGGTACTTTTAAGATCTTCAAGCAACACATGCAACTTTTCTTCACTGCTGGTTTTCTTAACTTGGCTGGCACCTCATATGAACTGATTGTTCTTACATGGACTGTGATCTTGGTTGCTCTTTCATGAATTATGTTCTTTATGAATTGTGCAAAATGTGCTCTTTTTACAAAAAGCTGTGCCTGTGTGGGTATGGTTATTCCATTGAAACATTAAATGGACAATCTCATGCAACTCTTGCCAAGGCCTTTGCCAATCCAGCCAACCAGCAGCCAGCTACACGAACATTACCTTCCTTACCATGCAGGCACATGTCTGCACAGCCTCATGTGCCATGTGGGGTTACAAGCTTTTGACAAATGACATTTCAAATGTAATTACACTACTTTGTGATTACAAACTCAAACCACAAGGACTGTTTCCTCTTGAGGACATTGTTATTAGATTCTTCAATCAAAATTGTATGCTGCCATCCTGTGCGCCGCTGTTATCTTAGTTTTCACTCTCGATATGGACTGTCCTTTATGAATGGACAATGACTTTAACACTGTTTCTACAAACAATGTTCTGTGATAATGGACATCAACAATTTTTCTTGTACACATATCCACTGTGGTGTTAAGATATCTAGTTTCTGTTTTGTGTTTTATGATCTAACCATCTGTGGTTACCCCATGTCAACTCCTGAATAGGACTATTTTCACAGTCATCCTGACTATCTGTATGCTATAGATGTGTAATTAATTTACATTATGAGTTTTTATGTGATTTAAAAAGCAGATATTCAAATCAATGTTTTAAAGCTTGATAGTAATTTATATCTTGTTTTAACTCATCCACTGCTAACCCTTTGCTGTTTGAAGTGTACTTTTAACCAGCATCTTGCACAGCTGCAGTTCTTTAACAAAGCTTGTGCCTCAGGCTTGTTGATGCATTAAGACATACCATTGCTACTCCTAACAATCTTCTTTTTGTTGTGTTGCCCTTTGAGCAAGGCAAAAAGGAGGGGACTACCTAGGGTTATATACCACCAAGTGACCCACATGAAACTGTAACCTTATACATCTACAAGTATTAGTGCCTTACCACAGTATCATAATGTTTTACCTATATGATATGTTTCTGCCATTTATACTGTTTCTAGTTTCCACATTCTGCTATATTTCACAATACTATAACATGCTGTACGCTTTTCTGATGACATTTCAAGTGTTTCCAGACTCACTGTCTCCAGTGTGTCTGATAACAGGTTTTCCATTTGTTGATGACTTTGAATTTCCTTTGTTCAGAGATTCTTCTTTTCTTTGCAACTTCATTTCCTATGTAATTGCCCAAGGGAGCTGCCTTATTTACATGCCTTATCCAATGCTGTATGTTTATCATATCTGTAATTGCACTCTTATCAGTCATATTTAATTGTATGCACACCAACTCCTCAGAGAGAAAGGGACCATACTCGAGGAATGGTGAGAAATCAGCTCACTTGTGATTTCTTTGTCACATGTCTGACGTGAGTATTTGTAATAAAACTGCTCTTTATTACATACTGCTTGTGATATATTCTTTGGATAGCCAATCCAACATACAAGAATCTGACGGTAAGCTGGACTTACCACAACAGGTGATGTAGTTTATAGTGCCGCTTCCAAATCCATCTTGGCCAGGCTGGACACTCTCTTCCATTCCTTCTGTCACTTCACCCTTGGCTGCCCACCCTGCACTCACCACTGTTCCTTATACTAATCCTTGATATTCCCCTTCCTCACTGATCACCATCTTGTTCAGTGCACTAAATTTACTGACAAGTTCTGGTTCAGTATGCTCCCCTCCTATATAGTGGCCTCTCTTTCTCAATCCTACCTTTCTTTCACTTTCTGAGGAGCAGTGCTGCCCGTATCCTCTCCATCCCATCCCAATCCACCTCCGTTGGTCAGTTTTCCTTCTCCTACTGCTTGTCCAAGCTTCAGAACTCCCTCCCCAGCAACATTCAAAATGCTGTGTCAGCACATGTCCTTTCCACCCTCATGTGTTTGCACACTGCCCCTATATGCAAGTGCCTCTAATCTCAGGCAGCCACTTGCTATCTCCCCTAAAATCTGGACCCACACTCATCAAGGCAGCTCTTATTCATCACTCTGGTGTCATGTCATTGTAAGGAACTAATCAAGTCATCTGACTGTTTACTGAATTTAATCCCTGTTGTGTAGCATTTAATCTTGCATATTTAACATGCATTCTGAATGGTAGCACTTGTTTTCTTGTTCTGACTATTTGTACTAAAATGAAATTATATGCTGTAATACCTGCCCCCTTCCTCCAGGATGCATCTAGAAATTACCAATATCTTCTCAGTATGTCTACCTGGTGAAACATTTTCAATAAACAAATAAATAAACTGGAGACTTGTATACTAGCCTTTGATGTGACATTAGCAGCACCAGTCAGACTGCAATGGCAGCAAGATCCCTCATTGCACCAGCCAGCCCAGAGGTAAGACTTATTGGTCAGTATCAGAAAGCTATGTTGGCAACAGATTTTAGTATTGCTCCATGGGGGGGGGGGTTGAAATACAGATAGGATCATCAGAAATTATTGAAAACAAAGAAGAAGTGTAATATATACCAGTGTCTGTGTACCACAATATGGCTGAAGCTTGAGATACAGAAGGGACCAAAAAAAATAGTTGAAAACAAAAAAGGGGCAAGAGGTAAAATAGGAGTTGGTTTTAAACTGAAAATAAAGGTGTCAATAGACTTAGTCTGACATCCATCTTTCAGGCTCTCCCTTTCTTGAACCCCAACACTCCCCCCCCCCCATCTTCTGATTTCTGGTTGATATTCCTTTTACTTTTATTCAGAAAATGAAAGTCTGGATACAAACATGGATGTTGCAAAAGAGTGAAGAGAAAGTCAAACCAATGAACTGGAAATCAGAGGATGGGGAGAAGGGAAATCCAGAAAGATAGAAATGAGAATGCTAGCAGATAGCAAAAACAGAAAACATGATATGAAGAAGCAGTATTTTGTCCCATTTCCTGTAGTATTAGTGTGCCACAATAGATCTGAAGCTTGGAATGCTGAAGGGACCAAGAAAAATAGATGACAACTAAAAACAAGAGAAAAGGTAAAATAGGAGAGGGAGGCATGCTTAAAATTGAAAATGAAGAGGTCAATAGACATGGTCGAAGATCTTTCTGTCATATTCTCCCTTCTATTTGGCCCTCATTCTCTGAATTGATTATTTTTTAACAACTCTGTTTATTCTTCTAGGGTCGACTTGAGAATATACCCCACATCAATCTGCTGGGTCCCTACATGGATCCCAGATTTCATGCTGATGATTGCCCAAGGATTTTTTTCTGTCCGTAGTTTCCCCTTAGCCCCATCTTCATGAAGGCAGACATGCAATGACCTCAGCACATTGCTGAGCACACTCCTGCACCCCACATACAGACATCTGCCACCTCCACCAATCCAGTCTCAGTACTGTTTCCAGGCTTACCTAACCATAGCCATCACTAGGAGTTACTGTGTTACTAGGTGGCAAATCCCCTTCCTGCCCAGAGACAGTGAATAGTTCAATAGACATTCAGCTTTCTCTCCCTTGCTGGCCCTCCAACAGGCCTGGGTTCACTTCCAGACCTTTGTCATTAGTGTCACAATTGAAAGCACTACCACTGTGCTGACAGGTTGGCATACATCCTGTGATTTCTGGTTGGTGTCCCTATTACTTTTACTCAGAAAATGAAAGAGTCTGGAAACAAACATGGAAGCTATAAAACTTGTAAAACGGTAATGGAAGACTTAAAGTAAAGGGATACCAGCAACAAATTGGAGGGGGGCAGAAAGGAAGAGAAAGCCTGAAAGATGGATAGGAGGTGTCTCTATGATATGGTCATGTTGTTGACAGGAATATATTTTATGCCATCTCAAATAAAATACATGGGTCTTTTTGTTTCGTTCTGTGAATGAAGTAGAATGACAATAAGCTGTAGGTAAAATTTGACAAGGAAAATGCTTATAGTGCCATGTGTGTTGGTGTCTTTACATACAGTACATCTACTATAGTTTGTTCCTTGCTCATTTCTGGGACAGAGGTGCAATGTGACTGTTTGTATTGCCCTGCAGTTTTCATCATATTCTATGTAAGCTCTGGATGATCTCAAAAGGGTACATTACAATCCAACACTAATACTGACTGAATTATTGACAAAGCCAGATCCCAATTCATGAAAAGAAACCCTTACTGCATTGTGATTATTCTGTAACAAAATGTGAGAATCTGAATCTGTTGCAGGACCAGGCCTTTCATAGGATAGTTTGATATGATCCTTGATCTTTGCCATTCTCAGATTGCCCATATATGCTTGTGCTTTGTAATTCACAGATGTGACATCAAGGGCTTGATATAAAAAAATGGGCAAAGCAGAGCACAAAGGTTTGCACTGCACTTGCCCATTGCCCATGACGCTAAGGATGCTATATTCAGTAAGACTGCACACCGGCACTATCCAACTGAATATAGGGGCATGTTGGTACAGTGCTAAGCTGAGTAGCCCTGCCCTGCAATGCATCATGGCAGGCTGGGGAACAGAAACCACAAACCTGATATGGCTAGTAGCTCCCAATGCAATATTCAGATGGCCCCATGAAAATGAGCCCATGGGGCATGCAAGGGGCAAATGGGCCATTTGCATGCCCATTATGGGCACATTTGCATGGGAAGCAGTGTCAGGTTTGTGCCCCTGCGACTGGCTCTTCCCCCATCCAGATTGACTGGTCCCATAAAATGGACAAATTCCCTGGTGTCTAGTGGCACCCCTCCCCCCCCGATAATCATCCTGGTATAATATAAAACATCTCTGGTGCTTAGTGGTCCACTCTGTCCATCAATCAGCACCCCAGTATAGAAGTGTAATTTCCTGGTGCCTAGTGGTCCCCCCACCCTCTGGTCACCAGCCCTGCTATAAAATAGAGATCCCTGGTACCTAGTGGCCACCCACCATCCAATCACAAGCCTAAGTAATGCTAAAGTTCTCATTGGTGTCCAGTGGTCCCCCCCCAGTCACCAGCTCTGGTGGTATATGATAACTCCCTGGTGTCTAGAGGCCTCCCATGCTCTGATCACCTGCCCTGGTATAAAGTAATAACTCCCTGGTGTCTAGTGGCACCCCCACCAACCGATACCCATCCCCTTACACTACCACAATTTCCCTGGCATCTAGCAGCCTCCCACACACTCTGGGCACTGAACTCCAACCTTGCCAACCCCCCTTACCTGAAACACCAGTGACACAGGAGCCTATTTGATGACCATCAAAGCTATCCTTTTACCACCTCGGCCAATCACCATATGTAATGACAGGGAGCACACCTCCCCTGTACTGCAAAAGGGAGCATGCAACCTGTTTACTGTAGACAATGCACATGTTCCCTTACACTACAGGGGACAGATGCTCTCTTTCATTACATATGGCAGTGCTTGAGGTGGTGAGAGAGGGCTGTGTCAGTTGCCATATGGTCTCCAGTGGCTCTGACATTTCAGGTACAGGAGGTTGGCAAGGTGAGGGGTTGGTGCCTATGGTGCAGGGGAGGGGACTGCTATGCACCATGGAAAATGTGTATTGTATGAGGATGACGATCAATGGCTGGAGGTGCCACTAGACACAAGGCAGTTATTATTTTATACCAGGGCTGGTGATCAGTGGGGGGACCACTTGACATCATGGAGTTATGATATACTAGTTGAGCTGGTAATTGGAGGGTGAGAGGACCACTGGACACCAATGAGAACTTTAGTAATACCATGGTTGACAATCAGAGGGTGGGGGGACCACTGGACACCAATGAAAGCATTAGTATTACCGGTGTTGGTGATTAGAGGGGGGGGTGTGGATCACTGGACAACAATGAGAACTTTAGTATTACCATGGCTGGTGATTGTAGGGTAAGGGGACTGCTAGTCACCAGGGAATTCTGTTTCTATACCAGGGCAGGTGATGGAATGGTGGAGGTGCCACTAGCCACCAGGGTGCTGGTATGCTTCCCCCCCACTGATGTGGTTGCTGACTGCAGTTGCTGCCCCGGCTGCTAGGGTGGTTCAGACTAAGTCAGGCTTCTTCTTGGCAGTATTTGCACAGTGCTAACTCTTTCGAGCAGTGCAAATGTGCTGAATATTGCACTATGCCAGAATTCCTGTCCTCGACCCTCCCTTTGGCCACTGCCTACATTATTTGTTGGTGCGTGTGCTAATCCTATTCATGTGTGCCACAGCCCCCTATGACTATTGCAGATGGGTGCAAACCCTGGGAAAACAGAGTGCAATAACTTTGCCAACTGGGTAAAGTTTTGAATATCTGGCCCTAGATTCTTTATTTCAGAGTTGTGATGCCAACAGTCTGAATTATCTTATGGATCTCTTGTTTTGTCAACCTGTTCTAACCATCTCTATAGTCTATACATAGTATACTATTTTTAAATCTCTTATAGCTTCCCTCACATTGTGTACTGTTCTAACAAAAAGGATTCTGTATTTGTCAGCCTTAATTTTAATGCTGCATATATGTAACTCTTCATTTCTTTTGGCTTTTTGTCTTACTTTTTCCTTTTTCTTTTGGATACTAGATGTAGCATTTGAAAATATTGTTGCTTGAAGACAGCATGTCATATCTATACAGTGGCAGATCACTTTAAAGATTGGTCTGTTGACCTATAAAGCCCTGCATGGACTGGGATCAAGTTACCTGCAAGAGCTCCTGATTCCCTACAGGCCCGGCCGGCCTCTCTGCTCATCTGATGAGGGGTTGTTAGAGGTTCTCAGGGTACATTTAAAAACATCTGAGGCCAGGGCATTTATGTTCATGGCAGCATCCCTATGGAACTCTCTACCTCATCAGATTATGGAGTGCAGGATCGTGAAGAGCTTCAAAATTAGCCTGAAAACGCACCTTTTTCAGCAAGCTTTTGACGATTGATATTTATAACTGCAGAAGTTTTTAAGCCAATGCTGAATGTGTGCTTAATTTTAAACTGTTATTATATTTTTTGTATGTGCAGTGCTTTGAAATATGAATTGCGCTATATAAATAAAAATATTATTATTATTATTATTATATCTTTATGTGCATTGTTTAACCAAAGTGGTGGTTGCACTTTTTTGAGTCTCACTACAGTACTTGCTTCTGATAGCTTTAGAAAATTATCCCCTTTTATATCAAATGATTCGTACAAGTAGTACAAAAACACTCATAATAAAATGGAGTTCTGTAGTGGACATGAACTAATTGCTTTGATTTAGCCTGTTAAATATGACTGCTTTTACCTTGTAATCACTGTCACTGCATCCAACTTATGTTGTGTTCATGACCACATGTAATTTTGGGTCATTTTACATGGGGAGAACTAAGCATAAATTCAAGGACAGGGTAGGGGGAACATATGATGGTGATACAGAATGATAACATTCAATATGCTTTGGCTAGATACCTTAAAGTGGCTGGAAATAAACAGGAGCATAAACTATCATTTACAGATGTGGTGTTTATGTAAAGACTGGGCCAGAGGAGGAGACAGAGATCTCATTCTGGTCAAAAGAGAGTAATATTGAATATATACACTGGGAGCTTGCAGCAAACCAGGACTAATAACTCAGCTGAGCTAGTTTCATTTTATTTATTTACAGTATTTTGATGACTCAGTAAGTGCACTGGCAGCAAAGTGCCTTTTTCAGACATGACCATCATGACCCAGGTACAGAAGAGTATATAACAAGACAGTGGAACAGGTACAAACGCCTAAGTATCACAATACAAAATGAGGTGACATGATGCAAAAGTAAGGCATTCAGGTGGTGCATCAAGTCAACAGTGTTTTGTAAGTCATGCAAAGCAGGTACAGACCTAAGGCTCCTGGAGATGTACTTTTAGCTTGGCAGTGAACATTTTAGGGGAAGGCATGCTCTGATAGTGATAGGGATGGTGTTCTAGAATGATTCTGCTGTGTATCTGAAAGAGATCTGGCCATCCTATGCTTTTTTAATGGAGCTTTCAATAGATTGTTTGCATATGATTGAGAGAAAGGGTTGTCTACATATATGAATAGCTCAGGTAGGTATTGGGGAGCACTTCTATGTAGAATTTTGTGCATGAAATTTGCCAAGGGTAACTAGGCTGTTGTTTTGCTTTACAACCAACCAAGTGATTCAAAGTTGGTGCAGTGGGGTCAGCCAAGTGGTGAAGAGGGCTGAGGCACCTAGCTCCTTACCTGGTCCCACGCCAGTGATCTAAGTATGGGAACAGACTCTGATCATTAGGGGTCAACCGGGGATGAAGAGGACTGAGTGTCTGAAGGACTGCTCTCCTCTCCCAGGGAGGGGTGACATGTCAACCCTGCCTAGGATGCCCCAGGTGAATGCCTGGGGGTACAGCAGTGTTAAGGAGGCATGTACAGGAGACAAATGTGGGGATATGTCAGACAGGAGTGCCTACATACATGAGTAACGTGGTGTGCAGTGGGGTGGGTGAAAAACCAAGAAAATTGCATAGGAGGGGCTTAGTGAAGACTAGTATGTCTGTTTTATACCCACACTGTCACTCAATCACCACCCTGTTCCTCCTCGGATATGCTGAATGGGGGGGGGAGGATGGCCTTCCCTTCTTGGCTCTGTCATCAGGGAGAAGTTACTTGAGAAATCAATAGATCAGGTAGTTGGCTGGAGTGGTAAGGGAGCCAACATGGGGGGCAGGAGACTTGGCTGAAGACCTGCCCCTGCTGATGTGTAAGGAAAAAATGTATATGGAAAAAAACAGTTGGAGCAGTGATAGGACCATAGACCCTGCATGGATGCAAGTTTGATAACCTTGTTTGTTAACATTCTTTTCTTTGCCCTGATCATGAGGGGAGGAGCATCTGTTATGATGAAGTTATACTCAATCAGTGGGAATATGCAGCTTTCAGTGATTCTAACTTTAGTGTCAGGCACCAGCTACTTTGAAATAGTAGACCCAGTTTTTGATGAACAGTTATTATGGTGTTAGTCATATGATCATCAAATGTGAGGTGGGGATCGATGGTAACACCAAGGTATTTCAATTCATTAACTAGTTTAAGTTTCACTCTGTCTAAGGTTGAAATACTGAACACTTGGGAAAATCTTCTAACCTTTGGGGAGGAGCTGAGTAACATAGCTTTTGTGTTAGGGATGTTTGTGACCAATTGTTCATTTGCAAACCACTGTTGACGGGAACAGAAGTTGTGCCTAAGGACTTCATTGATTGTGATGGTGATTTCTGGTGAACCATTAAAAAACATAATTGCAAAAATAAGGAACTGCATGTAAGGAAATTGTAAATGTATGTCTCATATTTAAGAATATGTTCTTGACAGTCTTGGCCATCTGTAGAATCTGGATTGTATATGTCTACAGTTTATGTTGTATTTGTCTTGCTGTTATTCCATCCATTCCATTCCCATTGTCAATATTCTCCCCAGCTTCCCCTCTCCCCTACATTCTTCTGTCACCTACTCCTACTCTTCTTCAGTACCAACATAGAAAATATATATTATGCTATTTTTGGATTTCTGATAGCTTTTCCAAAATTGCATACTGTTCTAACAAAAAAGAGTGCATTTGGTAGATGTGATTTTAATGCTGTAAATAGACAGATGGACAGACAGACAGACAGATAGATAGATATATAGATAGATAGATAGATAGATAGATAGACAGACAGACAGACAGACAGACAGACAGACACACCACACCAATGGTGAATAAATTGGGTAAATAAGTCATTTATTTATTTAATTTTTGTTAACCGGGTAGGTGCACTAGCCATGAAATGACTATTTTTAGGCATGACCTGGGAGACTACAACAATCAAAGACAGGTACATAGCATCAGTACAATGAAATTACAATAGCATAGGTCAAAACAGTTAGTAGTAATGAATACATGCAGCCAGAACAATAACAATCAATACAATTCACATAGAATTTTTAGGCAGAGAAAACCTACACAGTCTAGGAAGAGATACCACAACATAGCAACAAGAAATATTGTTAAAATTTGTCATACCAGTGAAGATTAAAATAGGCAGCAAAACAAGGCAAGTGAAAATTCCTGACTGGACAGGATACATTATTGTAGTGTCTGAAACAAGGCTCAGGTGTGTGTGTGGGGGAGTTGGAGCACATTACCTGTCAAGGAGATAGTAAGGATAAGAACTGCTATGAGGTAGGAAGGTTAAAGTTAGGCCAGGCAGCATCTAGTGGGTGAGTGGATTAGGGAGGATTTATACAAGTGCAGGGATCAGCAAGGGATAGATGGAAGCACAGCTCCTTTTTGAAGCTGTCATGGTATCCAGATATTCGATGTATTTGGGGGAGAGAGTTCCAAAGCTTAGGAGCAGAGTGATTAAAGGCAACAGAGCCCATTGATGTTTTACATCTAGGTAAATTCAGCAGGGATTTATCTACTGATCACAGTCTATAGGACTATTGCGGGATAAATATTTTCACTTGGAACACCATTTATTTCAATTAGAACACAATTTATTTAATTTAGAACATGTTATTTCTACTTAGAATCTGGAAATAGAACACAGAGGACGATGGGCCAGATAGAGAACTTATAATGGAAAGAAATGCAGTTTTAAGCTAAAGCAAAGTAAAACACCAGTGAAAACATAAATGGTGTAATATATATCACATATATAATGGGTTGCAGTAGAATAACACATTTATCTCCACACATGAGTGGTGAGAGCTTCATAACTAACTTGTGGCTTGGCCACTCATTTGTTATGGATTTTACCACTCACTAATGCAGATAAATGTGTTAGTCCACTGCAATCCATTATATATTCCATAGATGTCCATAGATAGATAGATAGATGATAGATAGATAGATAGATAGATAGATAGATAGATAGATAGATAGAGATACATATACAGATACAGATACAGATGCAGAAGCAAATACAGATACAGATACAGATACAGATACAGATACAGATACAGATATAGATATAGATATAGATATAGATATAGATATAGATATAACATGGTTGGGCCCTTGTCTTCATTATAAAAACACTATATATTTCTGCTTATGTGATGGTAATTAACTAACATTATGTAATTTTAACACTCTATTATATTAAAATTACCACACTATTAGCACTCTATTATTCCTCCTCCCTCTCACTCCCTCAGATCCACTGATACTTGGACCTTACTGGTCCCCCGGACAGACTGGTTTTTTCCATCATTTTCTGAAACTCTGGAACTCTCTAACCCTTCCCAAATATGGCACTTCTCCTCCTCCTTCTCCTTCTCTTTCTCCTGTACCTCTGCCTTACATAACCATCTGTCCTCTAGCTGCTCCTGGTTTAATCCTCTTTAAGTTCTCTGCCATGAGCCTGTTCTTAAGCTCTATACCCACCTTCACCCACAAAGCACCCATTGCCTATACCCTGTCCCATTCCTGCCACCTCCCCACTTTCTCCTCTGACTAATTACCCTTGCCTGTGCTCTTCTCCCTTGCAGGGTTCTCAGCACCCTGGAGAAACTAGTTGTAGCATATTTTTCTCCTTCCTTTCTCCCACACATATACCAATCTTCCCTACCTACTATCACTCTGTTATTCCCCCTGCTCCCCACCCTCTTCCTTCTCATCCTTATTATCTGCACCTGGTTCTGCCCCTGGCAGGGTTCTCAGCATCATAGAGGGGTTAGTTACAGGTGAAGATCTGCCCCTCACTTCCTATCCTTCTCCCTATTCCTTCTCAACTTCAATGTCTTCACCAGTTTCTGCCCATGGCAGGGTTCTTCAGCATCCTGGAGGGGTCTAACCTAGGCATACATTCCCTTTTCTCATTTACCTCCACCTCTCCCCCCATTCCTCTCATCTCTCCTTTGTACCACATTGCACTTATTTTACCTGCCCCATTCCTATATGTCTGAGCATAACTATTGCCTGCCAGATCAGCTATCTCAGTCCACCCTCGATTGGTTCTAAATTGCATCACACAATTAGTGCTTAGTACCTGTTACTGGTAATAGTCCTGACCCTCTCTGTCTTCATGCTTCTCCTTCCTCTAGTTTGACCCACCATTCCCTCTTACTCCCCCCACTTGCACTTTAATTGTTTAACTTGTTTAAATATAATGTTTTTACCTGTTCTTAATTGTAATGCCAATCCACCAGTCTGTTGGTGATATTGTTGTTCTATTCTCTGTACCATACCCCCCATGTATGTTAATTGTAACTGTGTGTATAACCACTGCTTTTATCCACTTGTACCCCCAGGTCACAAAGGGAGATGAGCAATTTGTTGTTCAGGGTGCCTTCCTGGTGAAACATTTCAATAAATAAATTACAAGTGTAGGCAAAACATATACATATTATTACAGAACTATTAACATGTGTAACAGTCTCCAGAATAACACATGTAAGGATAACCTATGAACAACCCACATTGCAGCCCTTACAGCCTCTCCAGCTACAGCCCTAGTGCAAACAAACAGCCCCTCTAAATCAATAAGAAACACTTTTACTCCTCCTCCTTCCATATATTTTGCCAAACAATCATGCATAGAAATCAAAGTTAAACTGTATAAAACAAAAGCCTCCCGAAACACTTTCTAAACATTTCAGATTCTATTTTCCATTTTAACTGTGTAAAATAGGCCTACTGAAACATTCACCAAACATTCCACCTGATTCCTTCCATGATGCAGTCATCAGATGCACTAAAAGAAAAAAACAGTTGAGCAAGCCTTCCTTATATACATAGCCATCGCAATGTGTAAAGCTTAAAGAGGAAAAACTATGCATAACTCCAAATGCTTTACAGTGTGGAACAATATTATGAATAAATACTAGAGAGAGCAGCTGCATGGGGGAGGGAGCCGGATGTCGTTGTCCACCTAGGGACAAATGACCTGAATGGGAAAGGGATGAAAGCAGTGCAGGAGGAGTTTGTACAGTTGGGGAGGGGCCTTAGACAAGTAGTATTCATGGTATCCTTCTCAGAGGTGCTGCCTGTGTATGGCATGGGTGATGCTAGGGTGGTATACACCATGGGATTCAATCAATGGTTGAAAATCTGGTGCAGAGCACTGGGTTTTGGCTTTATTGGGGATGGTGGGTCCACCTGGAGGGATGCAGGCTTATACAGGTGCAATGGTCTGCATCTGTCCAGGAGGGGAACCAGGATCCTAGGTGATAGATTTAAATGCTTCATATCAAGCATTTCAGCTAGCTAAGGCAGGGAGGCACTCAAAAGAAGCAGGGAAATCCTAACCTTCCCCAAAAAAAATCAGGGTACTTAGTGTGGTAAACACAATGATTGAGAAGTCAATAGGGAGAAAGGCAGGGGTAAATGGAGAAAAAGACAAAGGCAGTAAGGACAGGGGTGGGACAAAAATGGGTAAGGCCATCAAAAATGGAGGGTAATGAGTGCCAATGCCTGTAGTCTAGGTAACAAGCTCCCTGAACTGATGGCCTTGATGGAAGAGAGACACCTGGATATCATAGCAGTGACAGAAACATGGTACACAGAGAACCATGACTGGGATGTCAACATATAAGGGTACACAATTTATAGGAGGGACAGGGAGGGTAGAAGAGGAGGAGGAATAGTTCTCTACATTAGGGAAGGGATCAAAGCAACAGAACTAAAGGGTAAACAGGGAGGAGAGGAGGCACTGTGTGTCACACTGGAGATGGAAATGACACCACAATCTGCACAGGGGTGTTATACAGAACCCCATCTCAGGGGAAGGAATGGACAAGGAAATGATAGAAGGCATCCTTAGGATGGCAGAAAAAGGGGAGATATTATTGATGGGAGACATGAATATGCCAGATGTTAACTGGAGCACCTTTGCTGCAGCCACATCCAAGAGCAGGGTCATTCTCGATGCCCTACAGGGGGCATGCCTCAGACAGCTAGTGTTGGAATCCACTCTGAAGGGAGTAGTCTTAGACCTGGATCTCTCAAATGGGGATGGAGAGAGGATCTCAGATCTAGAAGTGGGTATCCATTTGGGAACAAGTGATCACCAAACAGTGTGGTTCACAATGAACACAGCTGCAGAGTCAAGCCATACAAAAGTGAGGGTGATAATATTATATTGGCAGGAGATCTAAATTTGGAGGTGTATAGATTGGGAAATTTAAACCACAAAATCAAACATAGAAAGGGATTATCTGGATTTATTCAATCTTAATGGACTTATTCAAACAGTAAAACAAAATACTAGGGGTAACAATATATTGGATGTCATCCTAACACACATGGGAGAAAGTATTACTAACATCATGGTAGGGTCACCATTAGGAAATAATGACCAACAGATTGTCTGTTAGTGGATCTACCATTGGAAAAGACTGGGGAACACAAATTCCAAATTTTAAAAAGTAAAATTTTGGACAAATTAAAAGGGCTATAAAAAATTGGCATTGGAAAACAACTTTCAAAGATTTATCTGTTAATGACATGTGGGACTTAATGATAAATAAGACAAAAACCGTAACAAATGAAAATATCAAATATAGATTTAAATATAGTAAAAAGGAAAACAAAATCCTAAATGGTTAAAGCAAAAACACAAAAAACTTATAAAACTTAAGAAACAAAATGTTCAAGCACTTAAAACAGAATAAAATGAGTTATCATACATACAGGGACCACCAAATGAAAGTTAAAAAAGCCATAAAAGTGGCTAAGGCCACATTCAAGGAACAGCTGGCTATAAATAGTAAGGATAATTACAAAAGATTCTATTCTTATATAAACAATAAAAAAGGTAACAAACAAAGTATTGGTCCTTTTAGGGATGAAAAGGGGGGAATAGTGAAAGAAAAGGATATGGCAAACATACAGAACAATTACTTTGGTTCAGTGTTTAACCATAAGGATCATTCTACTAAAGATAACAATTATACAAAGTCAATAAAAAAATCAGATTGTAATTGACATAAAGGATGTAGCAAACAGACTAAAGAAAATAAATAAAAATAAATCTCCAGGGCCGGACGACATTCATCCTAGAGTAACTGTTGAGATTTCAACTGAATTGATGCCATCAGTGGCATATGTTTTCCAGAGATTCTTGGATAGTGGAGAGGTGGCTTCTAAATGGAGAGAAGCTCATGTTGTACTGATCTATAAAAAGGGAAAAAAAGACACCCCAGAAAACTATAGATCAGTAAGCTTGACCTCAGTCTTGGGGAAAAATACTCAAAGGAAAAATTAAAGAACTTATACTCCTAATATTAGCTGAATATCAAAATTTAGACCCAACTCAATATGGTTTTACAAAGGCAAGATCTTGCCAGACTAATTTCCTACAATTTTATGAAAAAATGAGTAAGGCTTTGGATGAAGGGGATTCAGTGGATGTGGTGCAATTGGACTTTTCTAAGGCTTTTGATAAACTACCACATCCCGAATTAATTGAAACACTATATGCACAAAATATACAGACTAATATCATAAATTGGATAAGAGCCTGGTTGAAGAATAGAAAACAGAGGGTCTCAATAAATGGCATACTATCACACTGGATTTCGATGTCTAGTGGAGTCACACTGGGATGGTCTTGGGACCATGTTTGTTTAACTTGTATATTTCCACCTTACAGTGTAAAATAGATGATATTTGGATCACGAAGTTTGTGGATGATTGTCGTGTGGGAAGTGTCATAAAATCATTACAAGAACAAAAAAAGCTGAGAGATTTCTTTCTTATATTGAGCTTTGGACACAAACATATAAGCTTAAACTAAATGGGGATATGTGCATAGTTCTTCATTTTGGGAATAAGAATGCAGCTTATGATTACAGAATTGGTAATGATATACTAAAACAATCTGTGGCAGAGTGAGATCTGGGTGTTATTATAAAAATGACCTTACTTTTGGAAACCATTGTGATCAGATGGTAGGTAAAGCAAACAGGATATTAAACTGTATTTTGAGACATATTAAAAGTAGAGACAGAGAGGTGTTGATGCCACTGTATGGGTCATTGGTGAGATCACAACTTGAATATTGCTCTCAAGTGTGGGCACCATACAAGAGGGGAGAAATTGGTAGAGTGGAGAGGGTGCAAAGAAGAGCTACTACAGCAATAAAGGGCTTAAATAGTATGACATATGAGGAGAAGATGAACTTAAATCTTTATTCACTGACATACTGATGTTAGAGAGGAGACATGATATTGGTTTATAAAGCTTTTCAGTACTATAATCTGAGATTAGATTTAGGGCTTGTAGTAAAACACAAAAACTATAGTACTAGAACTCATAGTTTACAGTTAGATTTACAAAGGTGGAAACTACTAAAGTGGAAATATTGGTTTAGCCAAAGGGTAGTACCGCATTGGAATCCACTTCCAAAATAATCATTAGACAGTCCACTGTTAGAAAGTTTTAAAGAAAGACTAGGCACATACAGTCAGAATAAAATATATGAGTACTAATCAATCATGATTGATATAAATGGGTATATAGCAAGCACATGGGTGGAAGCCTAATTAAAGCGTTGTATTGACTATGATACTATGAAGAAAGGAATTTGAACTTAAATCATACTGGGTTTAAACTGAAGTCAATATTTTACCCAAACATACAAAATTTGACTATTAGTAACTTTGAAAAGGTTATTAATCATGAATTGGACACAATATGTAGTCAGCATAGACATGCTTATAATAGAAATCTTCCTCGAACAGAACAGGAAGCCTTGAAGAAACTGTGGGAGCCACCAGATATGATTATCAAACCCTCAGATAAAGGGGGAAAATATTGTTTTGATGTCTGAAGATTTCTATGCTAAGAAAGTTAGAGAATTATTAAATGACAATGCCAATTATGAAAAACTGAGTTTAAATCCAGTAAAAACCTTTCAGACAGAATTATTTGGTTTAGTAGATAATGGACTTGACATGCATTTCATTACTGCAGAGGAAGCAGCATTTCTTAAAATAGAATTCCCAATAGTTTCAACATTCTACATTTTGCCCAAAACTTATAAAAGTTTAGTTAGCCCACCCAGACGTCCTACCATCTCAGGTGTAGGATCACTTACCCAAAATCTGAATCTATGCCTGGATTATTTTCTCCAACCATGTGTACATTTGTTGCCATCCTATATTTGTGACACCATGGATTTGTTAGACAAACTTCGGAACTATAGGTGGAAAACCAAATAGGTGGGTAACAACTGATGTTGCAAGTCTGTATATATCGATACCGCACACCAAAGGCATGGCTGCAGTTAGAAATGTGTTGCAAGTCCAGAGCCCAGTCCCCCTTCCATTTATTTTGAGAGGTTTAGAATTTTCCCTCAACAAAAATGTCTTTGTTTTTGATTAAGAATATTATCTACAGCATTGCGGTACAACAATGGGGGCAGCTTTTACCCCCTTGTACATTAATATTTATATGATGGGGGAGTGGGAACAAAAACACATTTATAATGTGAATAATAACACATTTTTGGACAATATTATCTGTTGGCTACACTTTATTGATGACATTGTGTGCATATGGGATGGAACTGACCAGGAGTTCATGCACTTCATGGAAATGCTGAATCAAAATGATTCCAATCTTCAATTTACCTACACTCTATCAGATACAGAGATTGACTTTTTCAATGTGACACTAATTGGTAATACAGATTGCACTATTTCAGATAAGAGATATAGAAAAAACAATGCAGTGAATAGCATCCTGCACTATAACAGTTATCACCTGAGGAAACTGATCAGTTCCATCCCATATGCACAGTACCTGAGGATCAGGAGAAATTTCTCTGATAATGATGTATTTGAAAACCAGGCCATAGAATTAGTTGAAAGACTTCTAATACAGGGATATAGCAAGGAACTTTTATCTTAAGCATTGGGGAAGACAAGGGGCCTTAAAAGACAAAGTTTGTTGACAGGACATTTGATGAAACAGAGAAACCATGTACATTTAGTACAGACTATAGCTCTGTGGCTGGGGCAGTTGGAGGAGGAGCTATACACAAATATTGGTCACTATTACTGAGTGATGCAAGTCTGGCACCTTTTGTGGGAATGAAACCAACATCTAGGGGATATTCTAACAAATAGTCATTTTCAAAGAACCCCTAAGGAATCTCATTCTAATTGGCTACCCTATAGAGCACTGGGCTTCCATCAATGTGGATTTTGTACCGTATGTAAATATGTGGAAACTGGAGAGCTATACCTGCATCCATTAGAACATGATAAAAAAGTAACCATTAAACAATTTATGATCTGTTGTAGTACATATGCTGTTTACAGCATATGGCATAACTGTGATCTACAGTATATAGGCATGACAACTAAAATGGTAAAAATCAGAGTATAAGAGTATATAAGAGCGATTGTCAATAAGAATCTTAACAATCCTGTTGAGGTCCATTATGCAGTAGCACATATATCAAATCCAACAAGTCTAAAGTTTATGGTCCTTGAGCAAATTCCACATTTACTACATGGTGAGGACCGTACAAATCTTCTAAGGAAAAAGGAAAGCAGGTGGATAAGCACCCTTGGAGCCTTGAGCCCATAGGGGATGAATGAAGAATTAGACCATAAACCTTATTTAAATCATTAATAGACGATTTTGCCTTCTCTCTAACTCTTGTTAGCAAGAGATACATAAGAGTCACTGTCATAATGAACTTTAAAGTGTTTAAGTGTACTTTTGCCTGGTTTGGTCTAGAAAGTGTTTCCTCCGTTGCAGCCACTTGTGGATTTTTGACACAAATTAAAATGTTTTTCTTCTCAACTTTTTCTTTGTTTTCTCCTCTCCCTTTTTTCTCCTGGTCTTTGTCTCCCTTCTCTCTTTTGGCTTTTTTCTAATCCTGCTTCCTTTTGCAGTCTAATATATTTATCTATATAATCTTTGAAATCAACTTTATGACCTCCAGGATTATTCTTTTACACATTTATTTACACTCCTATACTTTTTTTTTTTTTTATCTTTCAAAAAATTATTTTTATTTTCTCTTATTTGTTTTTCTTTCTAGAATTTTGAACAATTGGATTTAGCTTCTGGTATGCCTTGCTCTGGAATATATATTGTGTTAAATTTTATTCAGTTAATAGAAACTTTATGACAGCATTAAATTAGTATGTTTATAAATATGAAAATGAAGCACATTTAGCAATCTTTATATGGTTGCCTATGGCTAACAGTATATTTTCTAGCTTTCCTGTCCCCTCCTTTCTCTTTGGGAAGTTAAATACATGTGGTCAATAGTACCTTTTAAATGATTTTGTATGTTTGCAATAATTTGTTTTTGTTTCATAAAAATATAAAAAGAGGAAAAACAAACAAACAAAAAAACTTTTGACATGTGACCCATGATGTGTATTTAAGGAGGGAACTAGTCCCCTAGAGGGACGCATCCCCTGAGGAAGACCTTGAGTGGTTGAAGTGCTGGGGATAGTTACCAGTGTCTCTCGCATTTGCTGGTTGCTGGTTTGAGTCATTAAAGCATTTTGGATTCTCTAGTGGACTTGTCTCACTTATTTGTTCCTCTAGTGCAGTACTGCCTACTTTGTAGTTGCTGAGAGCCCATCTGGAGTACTGCATGCAGTTCTGGAGATCCCATCTCTGCAAGGACATAGACAGAATGGAGGCAGTCCAGAGGAGGGCAACTAAAATGGTGCAGGGTCTATAACAGAAGCCATATGAAGAAAGACTAAAGGAGCTTAATATGTATACCCTTGAGGGAAGAAGGGAGAGGGGGGACATGATAGAAACATTCAAGTACCTCAAGGGAATCAACAAAGTCCAAGAGGGTAGCATATTTCAGAAAAAAAGATGTTCAAAAACAAGGGGACACAATTTGAAGATAAAGGGGGATGGCTCAGGGGCAATGTGAGGAAGTATTTTTTCACAGAGAGGGTGGTGGACGCATGTAACGGCCTTCCCGAGGAGGTTGTGGGGTCTAAAGCAGTGGGTGAATTCAAGAATGCATGGGACAGAGATAAGACAATTCTGGTGGGGGGGTAGGAAGAGATAGGCTGTTGGTTAACTAGGGTCCGCAGCATATCCAATAGGTAGTGAAATGGACAGACTAGATGGGCCAAGCGATCCTTATCTGCTGCCAAAGTTTGTGTTTCTATGTTTCTAGAGGGAACACTAGAGAACAATGAAAACACTCTAACTTAATCAAATACACTAAACAAGCTTTGCAAAAAAGCATGCTTTATCTTAAAGCAAAACCAACCAGCTTAATGTACAGTAATATATAAAATAAAAGATGGCAAAGTCCTATTTAGTGAAAAAATCCCCAAAATGGCTGCCTTAGAGACATGCATTGTGCAGTTTCTATGCAGGTGCATAACTTTAGTAATTTACCATATTTTGAAACCAGATTTTCATCATGCCCTTTTTTTCACACCACTTCATGAACAGCACAGTTGTCATTTCTCATATTCTGCCCAAAACTTGTTTGTGCACCTGTGGGATGGAAAGGTGCAGTCACTGCCTGGAATCACCTTTCTGAAATTACAGTGCCAGTGTTCATGAGGTGGGGTCCCAGAAAGCCAATGTTGAAAATTTGTCAAAAAAATTCTAAAACATGGCCACGTTTTGAGCGTGCATTGTGCAGTCTCTGTGCAGGGGCATAACTTTGGTAATTTGGAATATTTTGGCTTCAGATTTTTAACATACCCATTTTTTCACATCACCTCATAAACAGTACAGGCGTCATTTTTCACACCCTGCCTGAAATGTGTTTTCACACATGTGGTGTGAATGGAGTTTCAGCAAGGATTTGAAAATGTTCAACTATGTGGTTTATGAGGTGGGGTCATAAGAAGAATATGTTGAATGCTTGGGGTCAAAATATTAAAAAATAAATAATTTATTTTGTAACATTAATTGCAGGGATGTCTGTTGCACCTCTGGTGAACACGTTGCCTTACCTTTCCACTGTGCTGAGTTCACATGTGAATTCAGTGAGTCAGTTTAGTGGTACAAGGCTGATGTGGAAGGTGCTTCAGCATGTAACATCAGTCATGGCCTGGGTAGGGGTGGAGCAGTGCTTTGGCACAGATGTCACACCCTGTGGTGGGTCAGAAAACCTCACCCACAGGGTATCAAGAAGTATGCTGGGATCTGCTGGCCCTATTCACTGCAACATGACTCTCCAATATTGTATTTAGTTCATTTGTATTGTTCAATATTGTATTTATCTCATTTTGTGCAGATCCTGAAGGTACCTGTGCAAATGAGGATACAGGTCCACTATTACAGAAAGAAGAGAACTTAATTGGAAAAACTATGTTAATGCAGAGATTAGGGTTGTAAAAACAAAAAGTGTACAAAGACAGGAAATGAAAAGACATTAAGGATTTGGGTCTCCGGAGTATTGGTGAATCAGTGGTGGTGTCTTACTTGGGGTTGTCAACCCTAACACCCACCCACCCCCAGCCCATAGCTTCCTGTCCAGAGCACAAGATACAGCTTCAACCGACTGCATCATAGTGAAACAGTATGGCCAACATAATCTGTCAGAACTTTCTTCATGCAGGGCCATATGGCCCAGCATGAAGATATAACATTTGACCTCATGTGATCCAGGGTTGGGGTAATGCCATGGTGGGGATGGGCATTAGGGTTGGCAATCCCAAGTAAGACCTCACCACTGATTTGCCAACACTCTGGAGACCCAAATCCCTAATGTCTTTTCTTTTCCACTTTGTATGCTTTGCATTTTTACAACCCTAATCTCTGCATTACTGTACTTTTTGCAATATATATATATATATCTTCCATTCTTTTTACTTTTTGTCTCCTTTTTCTTTCTTCTTTTGGACACTAGATGTAGTATTTGAAAATATTTTTGCTTGAAGTGAGAATGACATGTCTTTATTTGCACTGTTTAGCTACAGTGGTGGTTGCACTTGTTTGACTCCCACTATGTGATTCTGACAGCTTTAGCAAACTATTCCCCTTTTTCAATTTAGTAAACTTCATTAAAGTTTTTATCTTTTACAAAACAGTAAAAAAGCACTAACAACAACAAACAAGCAAACAACTAAATACCAAAAACAAATAAAACAACAACTCAGAATTAAAATACCTGATATACAATTACCCCATATACCCCCTTCCCCACCCCACCCTCCCAACTCAGAGTGTGAAGAAAAGAAGAAAATCAAAGGGAAGGATATAACAATGTAACTCATTAGTTTACAGACCAATACAGAGGGAGTAAAGCAAGCCCTGCTGGACTGAAAGTTCCTGTTCATAATATTACTGCTCCTATGCTACACTTGGGGACTGAGAGGATAACAGAGCATATAAGGTCTCTCACCTAGAAGTGAATAAATCGGGTCAGTACTTGAGCAAAGCTATTTGCTTCTCTACTGACAGGGCTTGGAGGATTTCATGATACCATTCCTTGAGGAATGGAGAGGTGCCTTCATTCTAGTTGTGGACAATAACCATCTTAGCAGCTGTAGCAATTAATGCCATGTGACCTTTATGGGGATCAAATAGCTGGGGTGGGTGGGTTGACCAACTAAACAGACCTCTGGAACAAAGAAATCCTCCAAGTCCAGGAAGGGGTCAAAAGAGAGTTTGATGGCAATCCAAAAAGAGACCACCTTAGTGCAGTTCCATAAAATATGTTTGAGAGAGCCCTCACTCTGGCCACTTCAAAAACAAAGGGGAACTGGAAATTTACCCATCTGGTGTAGCCTTAGAGCGGTGTAATACAAATTGTGCAAAATATTCAATTGCAGCAAGTGGAGCTGATCCTGTTTAATAAATTTGTACAGGTTCACCCAGACCCTGTGCAAGTAGAGTAGTCTCATGACAGGCTCAGTGCCTGCTGCCAGTAAAAACATATACAGGATAAATAAGCAAAGTCCACCACTTGAAAAGCAGACTATAACCTGGATACCAGATGTGGATTGGCAGCAACCATCATAAAAGTGTCTAAAACACCATCTTCTCCCCCCGTCCAGGGCAGGGGCATGAAATGGGTGGTAAGGACCTTAGAAATTTGTAGAAACTTAAAAAGAAAAGTGGGGAGCAGGTGGAACCGCTCTATTAAGGAGGAGAAAGAAAGCAATCTGTCCCCCTCTAAAAGGTCCTTTACTGAGATGTGTTGCAACTGTCAACAAAACTATTGGTATGGGACAGAATGCAATTAGAATGTTGAGGTTGCCAAGCAGGGGATGCAATAGGCTATGCATCCATGAGAATTTTAAGCAATAAGGCATGACAGGGGGTGTGTTATGGTGGGATAACGGCCCACCTCGTGGTGGGTTGAAGCACAAGGGGTAGCTGAGGGCTTCCACCACCTGAGAAGGGCCGTTAGTCCACCATAACACATCTCCTGGAGTGTCTTATTGTGATTATGAAATGGGTCTTTTTCAGTAAATTTTATACATTTTTAAACATAATACTTTCAGCTGGGCCATTGTGCTGGGATAACAATCCAGCTGAAAGCAGCTCTTGACCAATCAGAATTCAGCATTCTTTCTACCCATTTCATAATTAAATATAATGAACACTGTTGGTGGGCCTTAAGAGACCAGAATAGTGGCATAGATTTCAGCAAGGCTGGAAGCTGTGAGGGTTTGAGAAAAAGAAGGCTGCAAAGATGAAGCCCAGACATCCTGCACAGGTTATTCTTGATACTGAGCCATGAAGGGATATAACTGAACCCAAAACCATCCTCTGGGCCCTGTCCCTACCTGAGATACTTACTCAAATGTAGGGCACAGTAATACAGAAATGTATTTGGGAAGGCATAGACCATCCAGCTTTATGGGAAGAGTTAGTTTAAAAAAAGATTGCCTGACTGCCCTCCACACCAGAGGAATGCATTAAAGGAGCTTTGTTATCATAAGAACCAAGCTTTAGGGAGCTGAATGTTGGGCATCCCAAGGGGATACAAGATTCAGGGCGTGATATTTTTTTTTATGATGTTTATTCGTCGCCAGAGAGATAGAGGGAGGGAGGGATGACCATTGGTTCAAATCCTGCTTGTTAGTATGTATAATGGGAGAAAGATTATATTTCAAAAGGCCAGAGAGAGAACGTGAGATCATAATCCCCAGATATGTAAGCACGCGGGGTTTCCATACTAGCCCCACCTCTGTCACCTCTTGCTTACTCATCAAGTTGTTGCAAGAGAGGACTCTAGATTTGTCGAGATTTAATTTACAATCAGCGAGAGTAGAAAAGGTCTAACTTCTCATCAATGGTAGCAGGGATGGCATCTTACTATCCCCTTCTTTATCAAATGTTTCAGACATGTTGTACATACATACTCCTAATAAAAGGGAGTTCTTTAGGGGACATGAACTAATCCCTTTGATTTAGCAGTTGGTTAAGTGCACAAAATGGGGTAACCAATGCTGGTCACAAAAGTCCACACAGACCAAAGGCAGGGAAAACAAGTAAATATAGTTTTAACTATTGCATCCATAAGAAGCCTTTATTGGGAGATAATATAGATAAAACTAAAGCTATCCAATGCTCCTTTCTATAAAAATTTGAATGTCTTTTGTGTAAACTCCTGCTGTAAGATGGCCAGTTTTGTGACATTTGTACCCATGGCTGCAGTTTGTCATTTTATTTGAACCATAGACTTTATTGTGAACCATAAACTGTTTGCATCACTTGTGATGGTGCTTTTTTATGTGCTGGCCATTTAGGGCACTTGTCTGACCCTCCCACCCCATACCAGACCCCCCCCTGAAGTTTGCCTCTTGAACGTAACTGCTCTGGTCCCCTGCAGATATGTTCAGACATCGCCTCAAAAACAGAGTTTGCAAATGTTTATTTACTGTTTTAAGCACTGTGCTCCAGCATTGCCGTGAACTGGAGCAACAGTGCTCTCGGTTGCCTTCCTTCCTTGCTTTTGAGCCCCACTCTCACCTGTGAGGTCACCTGTGACCTCTTCATGTCTCGCTCCCGGCAGTTCATCACGAGACGTTGTGGGATTCTGTTTGCCGGCGAGAACAGGTACCGAAGCGGTGATGTGGCCCCATAGGGTGTTGGCTTACGTGTGGGGCTTAAAACGCATGGTCCCAAAGATTTAGTCCCCTTAGTAGCATCTGGTGCCTTGAAGGAACACTTTCTGTACCCACTTCGATAAGCCACGAGGAGCCACGAGATCCACTTCCTCCAGGTAAGGGCCATTACAGGGTGTTGCGTGTGCCTATCTGTTGCATCTTCCTGAGGAGCCTGCTTTCTCCCATATGGCTTTTTGCCATATTCTGCCTTTTGCCATGTTGTGGGGGGATTAGTATGGGAGCCTGTTTTCAACAGAGGGGTTTGAGGGGAGCCAGGTTGGTGCATCTGCCTAGCAAATTTGCCAAGTTAGGGACAATAGCAAACTGTTGCCTGGGGCGTCTGTTAAATGTAGAAATCCCCACCCATGTTGCCTTGGATCCATGGTGTGAGAGAACATTTTGCCAATTTCCAGCATCCAATCAGGGACCTGAAAGTGTGTGCATGGTGTCTCTTTGGATTGTGAGGGGTATGCTGCATTCTTGGGGTTTGGGGACTAACCAGGAGTTGGTGAAGCAGAAAGCTTTTTTCATGGTTGGAGTGGGTGGGCGAATGCATAGTCTGGGCCTGTATTTTGCTGCATCCATTGTTGTTTTTTGTGGGGGGGGGGCTAACATCCATTGTGGTTTTTTGTTTTTTAGTGGAGGGGGCTAACATCCCGCATGGTCTGGGCCTGTGTTTGGAAGCCTGCTGTGGTGCGTTGGCCTCGGTCGGACTATTTGGAAACCAAAGGTGACTCCTTTTAGTCCAATCAAGGTCTACGCACCACAGCAGGCTTCCAAACACTGGCCCAGACTCATGCATGACGATGTTGTTTTCTAGGTGTGGGGGCCTCTGTCTGCAATGCTTGAAATGTGCTTAAATAATTTGCATTGAATTTTGCTGAGAATGCTGCATCCATTGTGTGTTTTTGTTTTTGTGGGGGCTAACATCCCGCATGGTCTGGGCCTGTGTTTGGAAGCCTGCTGTGGTGCGTTGGCCTCGGTCGGACTATTTGGAAACCAAAAGGTGACTCCTTTAGTCCGATCGAGGTCTACGCACCACAGCAGGCTTCCAAACACTGGCTCACACATTTGTTTTAATTGTCTGCAAAATGATGCCCATTTACTAATCAAAGTCCTTTCTGTTAGTACCATGTTGTGATGTGTGTGTGCCTATGTCTCCTTGTTTGCAGGCCGACTAATATGGGCCTCCATTTTGTTTGCAGGCAGGTGGAGGCAGGCCTCCATTTTGTTTTCAGGAGGGTGGAGGTGGGCCTCCATTTTGTTTGCAGGCAGGTGGAAGCGGGCCTCCATATTGTTTGCAGGCGGGTGGAGGTGGGTCTCCATTTTGTTTGCAGGCAGGTGGAAGCGGACCTCCATTTTTTTTGCAGGCGGGTGGAGGCGGGCCTCCATTTTGTTTTGTGACTCTTTTCTTCAGTCGACTTTTTGGGGAATCTCCTGTTCTGCAACTTTTTGTCCATTACCACCTCTTCCGTCGACTTCATTTTGTGAATAATCACCTTCATCGACTTCATTTTGTGTGCATTACCTCCTCTTCCATCGATGTTCTGTGAATAATCACCTCTTCTGTTGACTTTGTGTTATGAAGAATCACATTCTGTCGACTTCGTTTTGTGTGCATTACCTCCGCTTCCATCAACGTTTTGTGAAGAATCACCTCTGCCGTCAACTTCATTTTGTGAATAATCACCGCTTCCGTTGTCTTCGTTTTGTGTGCATTACCTCCGCTTACTTCGGTTTGTGAATAGTCGCCTTCCGTCGACTTTGTTTTGTGTGCATTACCTCCGCTTCCATCGATGTTTTGTGAAGAATCACCTCTGCCGTCAACTTCATTTTGTGAATAATCACCCCTTCCGTCGTCTTCGTTTTGTGTGCATTACCTCCGCTTCCTTCATTTTGTGAAGAGTCACCTTCCGTTGACTTTGTTTTGTGTACATTACCTCCGCTTCCATCGATGTTGTGTGAAGAATCACCTCTTCCATCAACTTCATTTTGTGACTAATCACCTTCATTGACTTCGTTTTGTGTGCATTACCTCCTCTTCCATCGATGTTCTGTGAATAATCACCTCTTCTGTCGACTTTGTTTTATGAAGAATCACATTCCGTCGACTTAGTTTTGTGTGCATTACCTCCGCTTCCATCAATGTTTTGTGAAGAATCACCTCTGCCGTCAACTTCATTTTGTGAATAATCACCTCTTCCGTCTACTTCGTTTTGGGAAGACTCACCTTCTGTTCTTCGTTTTGCGTGCATTACCTCTTTGTCCTTCGACATTTTGTAAAGAATCACCTCTTCCTGAAGAATCTCTTTGTGCAGTGTCTCTTTTATGGTGCCTTTTTTTATTTGCTTCAACTCTGTTTTGTGATCAATCTATTGTTGCGTCAAATCTTTAAATTGTGACTAATCTCTTGTGGTGACCACTTTGTCACCAGAAGCAGGGATGATTTAGACAATGTATTCTGACTGAGCACTTACTGTGTTGCATGCAGCCGCTGTGAGGCAACACTTACGTCAATGATGTGTTTCATCATCTCTGTCACTTCAGTCTTGTTTGGCAGCATGGTAGACTTATTGTTGTACCTACCAAAATTATTTTACTGTGAAAATTGACCCATGATTTGTTTGAATGCACTTGTGTTTCAACAGTTTACTTTTTCACAAGGAATGGAATCCAGAAGAAGACTCTTGGTGTCTGCTGCAGCAATGCTCACTGAAGATCTGTGGAATATAGTTGATCCTAAATCATCAAAAGAAAGGAACAAGCGTTACCGAGCAAACATAAAGAAATCCCCAGAACGTTATCAAAACTCAAGGAGAAATGTGCAGCACGCTCACGTGCATACCGCAGCAACATGAATGATGACAAGCGAGAACATTATAACCAGATGGCTAAAGAGAGAATGAAAAGATATAGAGAGGCTCAGAAGCAGAAAGAATTGCAAGCTGACACCAGTAGTGCTCCAAGAAACAGAGAAAGAAAGCCTGATGAGAACACATCTGAAGCGCAAAGACAAGCATGGAGGGAGAAAAAATGCCAACAACGTGCACAAATGACAAGTCAGAAACGTCGACGAATTAATGAAAAAGAACGCTGGAAATACAAAGAAAAAAAGGACCGTAAAAAGCTTGCACAACTCTCAGCCACCATCACCACCACCCCACCAGCTGTACTGATCAGCACGCCAACTAGAGAGCTGTGTGTGATGCCACAGGCCCACAGATATGACAGTGCTGTAAGAAAGGCTGTGCAGAGAGCAAGAAAAGGTCTTCCAAAATCACCAAATTGATTTGCTTATGTAATGAAGAAGATCCTGTCGTCTTGTTCACCTGCCAAACAAACCACATTGGCGCAGCAAAATGTTATCCCCAGTCCATGCAACCTTCAAGAAAAACTGATGTCTGCTTTTATGGAGAAGATATCAAACCTAAGAAAGGCCCAAAAACAGGACAGACTCCTGAACAGAGAGTTCATCAATACAGTTCTTGTGCTAAAAAAATACTGTTTGCTCAGAACCGCAAGTGCAACACTGGGCATCAGCTGGAAAAGGCTCATGGAGGTATCACATGGTGGAACAGAATCCAACAAATCTCACAAGTCTGCACTGCCTGAGTCAACAAAGAGAAAAGTGGAGATTTTTTTTGAAGAGTCTGCAACCCCACTACCACACAAGAAAGCTTTTTCAAAACGAACCGGCACATGTCGGTCATATCTTGACAGACCCATCCGTAATCTATACAATGAATTCACCCAAGAGAACCCAGACACATCGGTAGGAGTGAAGAAATTTGGAAGCCTACGCCCTAAGCACATTAAACTGGCCAAAGAGCAAAAATTGGACCAGTGCCTCTGTGAATACTGCACGAATAGCTTACTGAAACTCAAGGCTCTGAACCGTGTGGCGGATCTTCACCGGCTGACATCATGTAAAGTCCTCACTGCGCAACATGCAGTAGAGCTAACAATGTGCCCTCGCCCTCCTTTGCAAAGGTTTTACAGCCAGGACTGTGTGGAAAAAACATGTGAACAGTGCAGCACAGAAAATTTTGTAAAAGCCATGGATAACCTTATTAATGGACATGCACAAGACAATGTCACATTCCAGCAGTGGGAGAATACAACAGTCATGCGAACTGTCAATGGCATCCAGGTACGGCAGACACGTAAAGTGCTGAAAAATAAAAAAGCAACATTGCGGACACTGGTGGAAGTCATAAAAGAGGAACTTTTGGTTTTGGGTCAGCAATTGCATACAGCAGCATGGCAGCACCACCAGTTTGCTTGCATCAAAAAATACCTACCCAGGGATGGGTAGTGATGGTTCTTGACTTTGGCGAGAACTATGCCTGCAGATTACAGGACGAAGTGCAGGCAGCCCACTGGCATTATGAACAAGCCACGGTTCACCCAGTAGTAACATACTACCCTTGTGAACAGTGTGAGTCAACAGTAACAGAGTCATTAGTGTTTATATCCAGTGATTTAAAACATGATCACCATGCTGTACGTCACTTTGTGGAGCCATCGAATTCACATCTACAAAAATGTCCGCAAATTAAAAATCACCAGAGAGGTTCATTTCACTGATGGCTGTGGTGCCCAGTATAAATCGAAATGGGCCTTCTTTGACATTTCAATGTCATCCAAGGAATTTGGCTTCCCCGTAGAGAGGGCTTTTTTTGGCTCACGACATGGAAAAGGTCCAGCGGATGGTGAGAGTGCTGCTGTAAAATCAGCAGCAAGCAGAGCTGTACAGTTACGTTGGGCCATAATTAGAAAAGCTAAAGAGCTATATAAATTCTGCCATGCAACATTGACTAGAGAGCATGACACAGAAGGGTGCAGCAAACATTTCAGACGTACATTTTTCTGGGTTGATGAAAATGAAATTAGAAGACCAGCCCGAAACAATGTTAAAATGATACCTGGAACACGAAAGCTTCACAGTGTCAAGTGTGCAACAGAAGGTGTGGTGGTAACAAGAAACCTGACTTGTTTTTGCACACACTGTGTTCATGAAGATGGGACCTGTGAAAATGTAGATCATGTTGAAGACTGGAAGGTTAAAAAACTAACTGCTTCTGCATCATACAGAATGTTGTCTTCAGATGCCGACACTGAACCCATTGGTCCCTCTGCTCCTGCACACACCACAGCTTCCCAAGCTGCTGCCTCACATGTCAACACAACCAATGACTTGCTGGCCACAAGTGTTGATCCTGCGTTGGAGTCTCAAACAGCCTGCAGTGAGACTCTAGTGCCTGCTGAGGCCATACCTGAAGAATCCACAGGCAACGATGGTGCACATGACAGTGAGTCAAAGGTTGCTGAAGAGGATGCCACCAGAAGTGAAAGCTCTACAATCACCACTGATGCTTCAGCTCCATTACCCATGAAACACACAGTCCCTAAAGAGCGGAGAACTTTGCTAGACCCACAAATGATACAGACCAGTCAGTATTACGCCGTGTACTACTCAAAAGAATATTTTGTGGGGCAACTAACTGCAGTGGATCCTGTGGGACAGTGGTACTCACTGAAGTTCATGAAACAGCGTGGAAATGTCTTTACATGGCCACGGTGTGAGGACAATGACCGTGTTCGAAGAAGGCAACTTTTTCATGGCCAATTCAGTTTTTGCAGGAAGGTGGGACCTTTGAAATTAACAATGGTGAACTCAGTGCAATCAATGAGAAGTTCTGCACACTTCAGGACAAATGGAATTAAAAGGACTAGCATTTTCAGTGTACAGTGCTGATCTCCAAAAAAATATCGGTTCCAGTTTGCCAAAACATTCATAATAGTGTGTTTGTATACGGAGAGTGTAGCCTTGTAGTCATAGTAGAGTAGCCTATTGCTTTATGTAGAATTATTTATTTTTTTGTAATACTTAAGTGCTAATGTTGTAAATATTACATTTTTTTATATGGTTACATGTTTGGTTGTATTACCCATTTGACTTTTTTTTACCTTGAATGATAAAATTAGAAAATTGAACAGGTATTCTCTGTCTCTTATTACATGCTGTTGTGTGTATCATGTCCCCAGTTACATGGGCAGTCACTTTCATGTCCCCCGTTACACGAGCAGCCCTATCTTTCATGTCCCCCGGTACACGTCAGACTTTGAGGAGGCTTTTTCTCAGGATCTGAAATGGGAGTTATCCTGCGGCATACCACATATTCATAAGGTAAGTCACAGCATAAAAAAATTATAATAATCATTGCTATTTTTTGACTTTTAAAATTTTACTCCAATGTCACACTTTGGTACCCCTTTTTCATGCACAGAGCCAGTTAAATATGAATGTTTTTAACTTATAAGTACTGGCACTTTAAACATAATTCATGTTGTTTCATATCGGTACAGTTTTCACTTTCTTTAATTGAGTTGTAAAAAGGATGGTCTGTACAGGTCACGTACCTTTGACGAAGCTCTGAAGAGATGAAATGTCATGTTGTTTATTAGCTTACTGCTGTTGCCCCAACTTCAGTGTGGAATTTGCATTTGCACTTTGATATACAAGCCTTTTGTCAATGCTGAATGTTTGTTTGCAGTGTAGAAAGGCATTAAAGAGCCTCATATGTTGTTGGGACAACTCTGAAAAACATAATATCTAGACACGGTTTAGATTATTTTTCACACTTATTTGTAATTGTCATGCTTTTTTGTTTATTACTAAGAACTTTAGAATGGAAACTGGATCTCTGCCTTATTTGCTCTGTCTGCTTGTCTAATTCTGCAGTCACTATTGCATGTATGACAACCCAATCTGTTGCTGTGTAGATAATTATGATGTGATCAACATCTCATTATGATGTCATGTGTAGACAAACGGCCAAAGCAAATAAAATCAAATGGACAGTATATTTGTTTTTATGCCACTTCCCTCAGTAATAAACTAAAAGGAGAAATATTGCAAAAATATAGTTCTGACTGAATGATACAGAGAGTAAAAGCACAAAACTGTAAAACAGTGGGTTGAAGGTTCAGCCCCCCTCTGGGCCACACACAATATTGTCTAAGGAAATCTGAGCTGCAGTAAACCTGTAGCTGGGCAAGTGGCATGGAGGGCTGAGGCACTGGATGCTTCAAATCATGCCACACTTGTGACCTGGATTTGGGAATGGGGCTAACAGGGGGGAAGGAGGATTTAGTGTCCATCCATGGCACACCTCCTTTAAGATGGGAGGGACACTGTGTACTACTGTTTGGTTGCCACCTAATGGAGGGAAGGTGGCTCAGCAGGGGTCAGCAGATCTGAAAGTCGGAGGTGGGTGTTGAAAGTGCGCACAATATTCACAGTCTACATGTGCACCATTGCATGCTGCCAGTTCTTAATCAAGGTGAGTAACTGGTGGAAAAGAACCCCTTTGTGCAGGATGATGCTGTGCCCCTGAAGGCACTGCACCACCATCATGCATTGCAATGCTTCATGCCATGAGGTAATAAGAAGATGGGGTAAGTGCTGAAGTTAGGGTGCAGGGGCTGTGGTTTGACAGCAGAAAGGGGCTGATGGGGAGGGGCAGGAGGATAAAGTCTATATGAAAAAAAGGTTGGCAAAATATTTGGAAAAAAAAATGAAGTGTGTCTAACTCACATATATTTCAAAGTTATCCAACAGATTTCAGAGGCTTATTAAAAGGAACATATTATTTAATTTAAATCAACTATTGAAGGTATTTTCTGCTCATTACTAACATGCTGTTAACATATTTGAAGTGATTATATTTGCATTCTGCGTGCTGTTCTTCTCAACTCTGTTTAGTATTTTCAAATAGATGTTTCCTGTCTGTAACTAAGGAGGAAACACAATCACACATAGACAGACACACAGACAGACACACACAGACACATACACACACACAGTGTGAGGCTTGATATTTATCTTCAAAGGGTGATGATGTCTACTAGCTGGCTAATGGGCAGAAAACAATTGTGATTAGTAGGGCTTTATCCTTTGAACTACAGGAAAATTATGCCCATCAGCCAGCAGAGCATCCCTAATGTAGTTGAGACAACTCTGAAAAACTTAATATCTAAACACAGTTCAGATTATATTTCACCCTTTTTGTAACTATCATCCTTATTTGTTCATTACTTAGAACATATGCATGGAAACAGGATTTCTTTCCTGTTCGGTCTGTCTGCTTGTCTACTTCTGAAGTCACAGTCTTGTTTATTACATCTCACTCTGTTGCTGTGGAGATAATTATGATGTCATAAATTGGGCATTATGATGTCATGTATAGACAAACAGCCGAAGCCAATAAAGTCCAAAGGGTAGTTATCTTGTTTTTATGTCACTTCTCTCAGTAATAAAGAAAAAGCGGTAAGAATTGCAAAACTTTAATTCTGGTTGAATGGTACAGAGATTAAAAGCACAGAACCGTAAAAGATTGGGTTGCAGGTTCAGCCCAGCTAAGGACAACAAGCAATATAGTCTAATGAAATCTGAGCTACACTAAACTTATAACTGGGACAGTGCTGTGGTGGGCTGAGGCATTGGACAACTCACCTTCCACCACACCAGTGAACTGGATTCAGAAATAAACCAAGGTTGCTCAGAGCTGGCAAAGTGAAGGAAGATTTATGAACATATGAACATATGAAGAAGCCAGAAGTAGAAGGCCATTTGGTCTATTAAGTCTGCTCATGTTGCAGGGTCCACAGCTTGCTCTACTGTCCCTGACCCCCCTCCCTACTTTTCCCATCCTCCTTACCCTCCCCCTATACCTGTCCCAGTTTCTCTTAATGCTGCCCACAGTCTTCAATGAGGTTATCTCTTCTGGCAGTGCATTCCAAGTGTCTACAACCCTCTCTGTGAAGAAGTGCTTCCTGACCTCCCTCCTAAACCTCCCACCCTCAGGCTTAAGACTGTGCCCCCTCATGTTATGGTTGCCACTCAGCTTAAAGAGACTCTCCTCATAAACCTTATTTATCCCTTGCAAGTACTTGAAGGTCCCAATCATGTCCCCTTTCTCACTCCTGTCTTTCAGGGAGTACATGTTCAGTGCCCCCAACCTCTCCTCATATGCCTTACCCTGCTGACTAGCTTCAATCTTTGTAGCCCACCTCTGGACCTTTTCCAGCAGGTTAATTTCATTTTTGAGGTGTGACCACCAGTACTGAACTCCATACTCCAGATGCGGCCTTACCAGTGACCTGTACAAGGGCAGTATATCCTCCTCTCTCCTACTACTGATCCCCCAGATATGCATCCCATCATCTTGTTTGCCTTTGCTGCTGCTTTCTTGCACTGCAAACTGTTGAAATCTTTCCTCCTTCAAGTTCAAGTTCAAGTTCAAGTTTATTGCAGGAAAACTCCATTGAGCAAGCTCATTCACAAGGAGGTCCTGTGACATAAACACTTAAAGTACAAACACAGATAGGTAATAACAGTATATACATGAAATACCGTTACATGATGCAGGCTGGATATACATACAAAGGTACCACATGCAGGGTGACCATGGGTGGTAAACATTGATATGAGACAGGGAAGCGACTTATGGGTCGCATACTGATAAATGAAACATGATGACTGGTGTGATTTGATTTAATCAAATCAAATCAAATATACAGTATTTTGGCAGCTAGGACAAACAACAGTCTACAACTGATATGGGAGGGAGGAGAGATTTGATAGAGTAGCAGTGGGCGTAAGCAAAGATAAAGCCAAGAGTAGAAGGGAAGGAAAGCAGTTAATATGACAAATCAATTATACCTTACCAGTGGATAAATATGGCACATGGGGAAGGAAGAGACTTAATGACAGTTACAGGTGTCTTTTATTTTGGCTGAACTTAGCGATTTGTAGAAGTTTATTGAAACTGTGCTAGTTAGTTTCAGTATGGTTTGTAATTGGTTCCAAATGGAGGGAAGGGCATATGCAATAGCACGTTTACCAAAGGAAGTCCGCGTCCTTGGTATGTCAAGCATAATAAAGTCAGATTTTCTTAACGAGTATGCACTATGTGAGATACTAATAAGGGAAGAGATAGCTTGGCAATTTCTGCAGGAGCAGTTTAAGAGTCCATAGCCCAGCATGGAGCAGGCGTCTAGTAGTAAGGGATGTCCAACCAACAGCTGCATATAAGTCACAGTGGTGCGAACGGTAAGGGGAGTTGGTAATGAACCGTAATGCACGGTGATAAAGGATGTCCAGTTTACTTAGATTTGCAAGAGTGGTGGAGGAATAGATTACTTTGCCATAGTCGAGCAGGGGGAGAAAAGTGGCCTGTACAAGCTTGTTTCGAGTTTCAAGGGGGAAAAGGGGCCTATTTCTGTGGAAGAAACCTAACCTTGCTTTTAACCTTCTAGAGACATCAAGGTGGAGGAACAGTGTGTCTACTGCTGCTTGGTTGCCTCCCAGTGTAGGATAGGTGCCACAGCAGCAGTCACCAGAATTGAAAGTTCGAGGCAAGCATTAAAAGCATGCACCATATTCATGGTCTACGTATGTGCCATTGAACACCACCAGCTCTAACTTAAAAGGAGTAATAGGTGGAAGAGAATCCCTGTTTTCAGGATGATGCTGCGACCCTGAAGGCACTGCACCTCCACCATCCATGGCACCCACTCCAACAATGATGTTAAGAAGTAGATGGGTAAGTACTTGCAGTAAGACGAGGTAAAAGGACTGGGGTTTGACAACAGAAGGGGTCTATGGAGAGGGGCAGGTGGATAAAATCCATATAATAAAAAGGATACACAAAAATACTTGAATGATAAACTGAATTGTGTCTAACTTAATTTTTTTTTAGTTAACCAACTGGTATCAGAAGATCTTTAAAGGGAAAATAAATAATGTGCAATTTAAATCAGCATTTGCTGGTGTTTTCTGTGCATTATTGACATGCTGTTATGTAACATTTATTTATTTATTAACATTTCAGATTTGCACTTTTGAGCTAACAGCTCATTTACAAAGGTTCCTCATCAGACAAGTTGATAGGGGAGACAGGAAGTAATATATCGGGGGGGGGGAGTAGTAGCAGCTTGCAAGCATTGTCTGTTAAATGTTAGGCAGTAAAATGTGCAAATATATTCACTTTGCATGGTGCAACATGCAGATAGTTACAATATACAAATACATTCAGCAGCCAAGAGTATGTAAGGATTATTTAGAGATATAACTGGTTGAGTCTTGACAGTTGCAGATTTCTAGCATTGTCAGGCAACTTTAAGTAGTACAATGTGTGAACACATTCACTTTGAGAAGCACAATATGCTGGTACATTCACAGCTGATAGTAGACAAACAGGATAGTACCATGCAGGATACTAATACATACAGGTTAAAACAGAGCAGAGCAGAAGATATTGTTGGTGCATTCATGATTGGGGAGGAGATAGAAGAGGGGAGGAGGATATCCATGAGGGGCAATTAATAGAGGGAGCGCTAAAGCAGTCAGCCCCACCAAAGGTGGGAGGCACTGGGTCTCAGATCCCAGGGAATAGTCATGTCATGATTTGTGAGGACACTAGGTGGTGGTTAGATCTGGGAATTGCAGTGTTCTGGTGGTGTGAAGGATTTCAGGAGTTCTGCGTTGAAGTGGCCAAGGCGTGGGGGGCTTGTGGTGGTATAGGGAAGATCATTTAATGAGGTAGGGGCTCTAACTGCAAAGACTCGCCTGCCCAAAGATGTTTTCCTGAAAGGCACTGCCAGGGCATGGTTTGATACACTCTTTGTGGCATGCAGGGATGGGACACACCAGAATAGTGCCTGTATGGAGGGAGGTATGAGCCCTAGTAGAGCCTACTTCCCCAGCAGGCAGGTCTGAAGTTTGATTCAATTATGGAGAGGAAGCCATTTTGTCCTCGAGTAGAGACTGCATGTACTGTACGTGTGAAACATAGAATTTGATGGCAGATAAGGACCGCTTGTCCCACCCAGTCTGCCCATTTCCATAACTAATGGATAAACTGCAGATCCTAGTTAACCAACATTCTAATTCTTCCTACCCCCACCCCCTAGAATTGCCTTATGACAGTCCCAAGCATGCTTGAATTCCACCACTGTTTTTGACTCCACAACCTCCTCTGGAAGGCCGTTCCATGCATCCACAACCCTCTCTGTGAAAAAAATACTTCCTTACATTACCTCTGAGCCACCTCCCTCAATCTTCAAATTGTGCCCCCTTGTTCTTGCACACCTCTTTTTCTGAAAGATGCTACCCTCTTGGACTTTGTTGATTCCCTTGAGATACTTGAAAGTTTCTATCATGTCCCCCCTCTGCCTCCTTTCCTCAAGGCTATACATATTAAGCTCCTTAAGTCTCTCTTCATATGTCTTCCGGTGCAGACCCTGCACCATTTTAGTTGCCCTCTTCTGGACTGCCTCCATCCTGTTTATGTCTTTGCAGAGATTGGGTCTCCAGAACTGCACACCGTACTCCAGATGGGGTCTCACCAGCTGTCTGTACAGAGGGATAACAACTTCCTGTTTTCTACTTGTGATGCCTCTCCCTATGTATCCCAGTATCCCCCAGCCCTCCTCACTGCCATCTCACATTGCTTTCCCACCTTTAGGTCATCTGATATAACTACCCCAGGTCCATTTCTATTTTTGTTGTTGTTAGTATCTCACCCCCCCCATTGTGTACTCTTCCCCTGGGTTTTTGTTTCTCAGGTGCATTACCTTGCACTTCTTAGCACTGAATCTAAGCTGCCATACATCTGACCATTCTTCCAACCTTGCCAAGTCCCTTCTCGTCCTTTCCACCCCACCTTGTGTATCAACTCTGTTGCAGATCTTTATGTCGTCTGCAAAGAGACATACTTTTAATTCCAGTCCCTCTGCAATGTCACTTATAAAGACATTGAAGAGGACCAGTCCTAGTACTGAACCCTGTGGTACTCCACTAGTAACCACCCTTTATTCAGAGTGGACTCCATTTACTATTACCCTGTGTGTCTTGTTCTCCAGCCAATTCTTTACCCAGGCTACCATCTTGGGACCCACTCCCAGGCTGGCTAACTTGCATATTAATTTTTTGTGTGGGACTGTGTCAAATGCCTTGCTAAAGTCTAGGTAGGCCATGTCCACAGCCCCTCTCTGATCTACTACTTTGGTCACCCAGTCAAAAAAATCAATTAGATTCATCTGACATGACCTTCCAGCTGTGAATCCATGCTGCCTTGGGTCCTGTGCCCCTCTGGCCTCTTGGTACTCAACAATTCTTTCCTTCAGAAGTGATTCCATCATTTTCCCTATCACTGAGGTTAAACTAACAGGGCTGTAGTTGTCTGCTTCTGCCCTTCTCCCACTTTTGTGAAGTGGAATCACATCTGCCCCCCTCCAGTCCTCAGGTACCACCCCATCCTCCCATGATTTGTTAAAGAGGGTAGTCAGTGGTGTCACTAGTTCTACCTTTAGTTCTTTTAAAATTCTGGGATGAATCCCATCAAGCCCCATTGCTTTGTCCACCTTCAGTTTTAAGAGTTCTTTCAGAACCCTTTCTTCTGTAAATGGGCTGGTATCAACTTCTATGAGACAATCGACATTAAGCACTCAGTGAAGGGTGGCTTCTGAAGCCATGCTGTAAACCACATTGCCATAGTCTAGGACTGGTAGGATTGTACCACTGATAGCCATTAGTCTAGCCTCCATTGTGAGGCAGAACTGAAGTCTATATAGGGTCCCTAGCTTTCTGTTGGCAGCAGAGGTAATATTGCCAATGTGTTTCTAGAATGATAGAGACTCATCAATCATGATCCCTAGTTATCTGAAGGAATTCACCCACTCTAGGGTGGTGTCCTGTTTGCTGTTGTGAAGGGTGTTGTCACTTTCCTCTCTTGACTCCCTGAGAAGAGCATAGTCTTTGTTTTTTTTCTGCTGTTGAGCACTAGCAGATTATTTTTAAACCAGTTCTGTAGTTGCTTAAAGTTGTTCTGCAGGTTCCTGGTGAGTGCTGCCTGGCAGGCATCTCATGAGAATAGTATAGTGTCATCTGCATGGCGCAGGACTTTGGATGTTGGGCAAGCATCTGGGAGAATGTTCACAAAGAGGATAAACAGAAGAGGGTCCAGGATGGAGCCCTGTGGGACCCATACTGTGACCACTCTGGTCTCAAAGGTGACTCTGTTGATTTTAGCTTGCTGTGAGTGCCCAGTCAGATAGCTCCTAAATCAGTGAACTGTGTTGGAAGAGAGCCCTAGGCAACCTAACCTATGGAGCAGGAGCTAATGATCCACCAAGTCAAATAGCTTGGTTAGGTTAATAAAGATTGCACCAACCAGACGATCCTGATCCAGTGCCTCATGGACAAAAGCTGTCAATTCAATTAGGGCAATGTTAGTGCTGTGCATCTTCCAGAAGCATTGCTTTTGGGGGCACTGAAGGTCAGCAAAGATTTTTTCCAGTGCTTTGGAGAGCGGGGGCAGGATTGAGATGGGCCTGTAATTGGATACTAGTGACTGATCACCTCCTTTTAGCACAGGGGTAACTAGTGCATTTTTCCACATTAAGGGGAATTCAGAGGGATGGAGTGACAGGTTGAAGAGCCTAGTAATGGAGATTAGCTTCATGTCATTCTCATCACTCCCCATCCTAGTTTTGCCCAGGACTCTCATTAAATAAATATTTATTTATTTATTATTAGAATGTTGATGACTGGGTGGGCCCAACTGAGACACGCATGTCCCTTTTTCAGGGGTGACCCGGGGAACAGAACATTTCATAATATCTAGAGCAGGCATTATATAACAATGCGGGAAATACATTTTGCAGTGCATACAGGTATTACAATAGTGCAAGACACACTAAATCACACATTGTACAACGTTTGCAGCAGAGTTCATATGGTGTATAAGCAACAGGTTAAATGGTGGGTTGACAGTCATATAAGATTATAGTTGGTTCTCGACATTCATACTTTGTCCAAGTAGGATTGGAGACGGAACCAAAGAGAAGAGGTAGTACTAGTTTCCTTGGTAGTCACCTGCCTAAAGTAAAAGTTTGGGCAGTGACCAGTGTTTGACTAGTTGCGCAAGTGGACTTCAAATGGTTTGGCTTGGGAATTAACGGTCACTCTATCTGGGAGAATTGCACTGTAGTCCGTGAATGCCCTATTTAAAATGTTGGCCAAGATAAAATCCTCAAGGACGACTTCATCATTGTGGTGTAGCATTGTGGGGGGTGTCTTGTCATTGGTCCCTGGCAGGTTCTTAATTGAGGCCCAGAATTTCTTCCCATTACCCCAGTGTTGTGATTGTTGGTTCTTGTGATATGTAGCCTTGACTTGCCGGATTGGCCAAGTGCACTTGTTGCAGGCGGCTTTGTAGTTTTGGACATCAATGGTTGACCCTGTGGCTATGGCCCAGTGCCAGAGGTTATCCCATTGCTACATCATGTTGAGTGAGGGGGAGGTTAACCCTGTCCATTCTCCTATTCTTTATCATCTTTTTGTGGTATGGAGTGAATGTCTCTGCAGCCATGTTGAAGTGTATGATAAAGGACTCATGGGCGGTGTCGACATTGAACCACGAACCCAAGAAACTCCAATCGATTCCTGCAAGGTAGTTCTTGAAATCTGCCATTGCTCTGTGTTTGATTACCCTGTTTTGCACCTGTCTAGGGGGGAGCTTAGTCTGCTTTGCTGACCACCCACAATGGATAGGTGAGTGGTTACTGGTACCAGGTTAATATAGCTCTGCCTGAGCAGGGCATGAAAAAACCATGCATGAGAAACCTTGAAAGGAACTACAGTTGCAAGGGTTTCTGAGCATGCAATAATGACCACTACCCCAATTGCTGTAGTTTTACATTGAGGAGCATGAAGTTCACTGCTAGTACAGTACCTGGCTGAGCCTCTCCCGTGGTGGTGTGGCTAGAGCACTGGCACCTGTAGGCATCAGGGACCAGGGGCTGTGGGTTGATTCTCACCAGGTCCCTTTGTGATTTTTTATTTTGCTTTTAAAACACCATTTTCCTGATCCCAATCTCTGCTCCATCTCTCAAGTCCACACCTCCTCAGAGTTAAATTCCATGGGGTAATGGGGGGGTGAAGTCCTCCATTTTGGGGGGGCAGGGGGGTGGAGCACCCTGCAAAAGCAAAGATATTCCTCTGGAGTGCAGCTTTGTGTTCTGGTCGACATGTTGTTTCGATGTTATTTTGCCACATTCTGATTTATTTGTGGCATTCTTGATGTGCGTGGTTTTGACTGCACCATTATAACCACATCTAGTAGTACCTTGACCTCAGTTAGCCTTTCAGGGTGTGTTGTTAACAGTCAGTCAATTAATGTGCTTTTGCCTGTGTGATAGTTAATTCTGGTGCAGCTTTTGACCATCTAGGTTAGACAGAGCCAAGCAATCATGACCCTGTGCACAGCACTTGAGCTGGTGGACCAGCTGGTGTTGATGTCCCCCATTAAGATAGTTTCCTTATTCTGGCTGGCCTACTTGTAGGAGTTAGCAAAGGCTTCTAACCCTGTCTGCTGCCACCCTGGCGGTATGTAAACTGCCATGAAGGCCAGAACATTTTGCCCCCTGCCCAGCAAGATTTTGACTGCTAGGCATTCACAGTCATTAGTGACATTAGACAACTGGACTCTGTGACATTGTAAGTGGTTATGAGTGTAGATTAAGCAGCTACCCCATTATTTCCCTGGTGCAGTCCTGCCAGTGTATTCTGTATCCAGAGATGGAGACTACTGAGTCAGTTGTTTGCGGTGTGAGTCATGTGTCTGTTAATGCTGTGACATCTGGCTGAACATGTGCCACCCAGGCTTCAAATTATGTAAACTTTGACAGGAGGCTTCCAATGTTCAAGGCCACAAGCTTTAAGTGGCCAGTCGATGCTGTGGTCTAGGGGTGATTTGTCTGAGGACCAGGGTTAGGATGGATGTTCCCCAAGATTAGCAGTAGGATTAGGATCAGTTTTCTAAACAATCTTGGGAATTGGTGTATTCCTTTCATCCTCAACACATACCGTATCAAGCTCTTTACATGCTGCAGACACCACATGTTATGTAGGCTTGAGAGGAGACACATGGCTGGGGTATAGAGCAGCTTAGGGGAGGTTGTGGTACAGGTGGGCTGCTGCACATGGTGTAAGGGGTGATGCACTGCTCCTGGTCTCCTACTGGGCTAGCCTGGTGCGTTGCAGGATAAAACAGTCTGGCAGGGTACCACAGGGTTCAGTGCTGGGCCTTGTTTTGTTCAATGTCTTCATTGGAGACATTGCAGAGGGGGTCAAGAGTAAGATTAGCCTGTTCACAGATGACAATAAGATTTGTGCAAAAGTGGACAATGAGGAAGGGAGGCAGGCACTCAGGGAGGATCTTGTTAAACTCGAACACTGGTCTAAGGAGTGGCAGTTGGGGTTTAATGCAAAGAAGTGCAAGGTCATGCCCCTTGGAGCAAGAAATCCCAGGACCAGTTACTGAATGGGGGGAGTGCAAGTAACAGCTTCAGAGGAGGAAATGGGCCTCGGGGTAATTGTCACAGGGGACATAAAGGTATCATCACAGTGTAGGAGGGCAGCAGCAAGGGCAAATAGAATGCTGGGGTGCACTGCCAGAGGAATCACCTCTAGGATGGAGGAGGTCATCCTGCACTTATATAGATCACTGGTGAGGCCACACTTGGAGTACTGTGTGCAGTAGTGGTGCCCATACCTCAAAAAGGATGTGAGATTACTGGATGGGGTGCTGAGCAGGGCTACAAAAATGATCATGGGACTGGGGGAGTTGCCATATGAGGAACGATTGAAGGAACTCAACATGTATTCTCTGAAAGACAGAAGGGAAAGAAGGGACATGATAGAGACCTTTAAGTACTTGAAAGACATAAAATTAGAGAGGGAGGATTGTTCCACTTAAAGGGAGGAAGGGGCACTAGGGGACACAGTCTGAAGTTGGAAGGGGGAAGATTCAGGAGGAAGATGAGGAGGCACTACTTTACAGCAGAGTGGTGGCAAGATAGAACACACTGCCAGAGGAGTTAATTGAACTGAGGACAGTGGATAGCTTTAAGCGGGGTTGGGATAGAGTCAAGGGCAGGATTAGTACAGACAACAACACAAAGTAGGGGAAGATCAGGAAAGGGAAGGAAGGCAGGGGTTTGAGCGGGGCTGGGGCATCTGTAGTAATATGAAACTAAGAGCTGCACAATTGCACAGACTTGATAGACCTGTGGGCCTTTTTCTGCCAGCAATTTCATATGTTCGTATGGCTGTTTGGTAACATATTGGAGAGTAGACACAGGGTCAAGGCTACAGACAGGAACAGTAGCAGTTGGATAGTGCTGCCTCCAGATCCTGGCTGTCTTCCCATCTTAGTTGTGTATGCTGTAGTACATATTGCTATCTGAGGCAACAGGGCAGTTTAGACTGCTGGGATGCAAACAAGTGGGTGCCGGAAATACCAATGCATTGCTGGGGCAGGTTACTTGTGGGGGGTGGTAGGCTGACACTGATAGGCAGTTGATCAGGGGGTAGGGGATGGCAGTTAATTCCTTTGCTCTGATATTACAGAACTGAATTATGCTGGTTTAGAGATTCAGTAGTAAAAAGAGGCAATGGGTGAGAGGTAGCATCACCTGTTGATTAAGTAGTGAGGGGGTGGTGTGGGTGGGTTGTAAGAAATGGCTCAAAGCCAGGTAGTTGGGGAGAGCTAAGAGGGGCTGAGCAGCAGAAAGTACCAATATATCAGAGTGTACCAAGAGCAGGGGGGAGTTGGGAAGCTAAAAGGTCCAAACAGCTAAAGACAATTGCTACCATTGGGATGGCCTAGTGGTTAAGGGAACAGGCTTCTGCTATGTAAGGCATCAAGAGCCAAGGGCTCAAATCATGGGGAGTGGGTGGGTGATGGGGGGTTGTGATAAATTAAAATAAGCTGACTAAAAAGGGGTACCAGTCATACAAGAGCATGTAATTGTAACCAGATGGCAATTTATAGTAAGAGGTGCAAAAAGATAAGTTAGGACAGCAGGAACCACTGGTGACTTAACAGTATAAGTGGCTGATGGAGAATGGGGGAGATAGAATCAAGTACTGCTGAGCACATGATCAGTCACGTGACCTCAGGCATCCTATAAAGGTAATGGCCACCCAGGATAGAGAGTAGGAGGATGGAGGGGCACCCGCCACAGTGGGGGGGTAAGGTGTAGGAGGGTGGTTGGGACAGCCTCCACAGTGGCAGGGGGGGATCCACCATGGCAGCAGCAGAGAGCTAACACACATCCTCCAATGTGAACTAGATCTTGTACCTGCAGTGGAGAGGGGGGTCCATGAATTGGCAGCCGTAGGGAAGAGAGCACTCAGTCTTGGATCTCTGTTTCTGTCCTGAAACAATGGAGACAAAGAGAATTCGGGCAAGGGGAGATGCAGGTGCACATTTAAAGCTATTATATTTGTATTCTGCATGCTGTTTTTTCCAGGCTCTGTTTAGTGCTTCCAAGTAGGTACTTTCTGTCTTTTACTAGAGATGGACACACATACACACACGCATGCGCGCACTCGCGCACACACACACACACACACACACACACACACACGTACACACACACACAGTGTTAGGCTTGTTGTTTATCTTCAAAGCCTGATGATGTCTGCTAGCTGGCTAATGGGCAGAAAACCAGTATGATTGGTGGGGCTTTATCTTTTGAACCACAAGAATTTTACACCCATTAACCAGCAGAAGACTGCCATCATCAAACGTTTCAGCATTGGATTTTGAGAGGCAAGACTCCTGCATTTCTACATCCAATAGCTGATAATGTACAGTCCTACACAACCCCTATAGGTTAGTACTAATATGTTTGCTTTGCACATGTGCACAAGCAAGCATAGTAAAAGTGGAAAAATAATGCTAAGCACCAGAGCTCTGTGGTTAGGACATTCCTTTATTGGCTGAATCTGCGGTGAGTGCTGAAACTTTTCTCGGTAAACTTGTATGTATTTTCTGTTTGTGAGCACCAAGTAACTGAATGTGGTCTTGCTCTTATCCCAATCAAGTTACCACTCTACTATCTCAAAAGGTAAGGAACGTCATTGCAAAAAGCATCTACATTAGTGTAGATTAGGATTGCTACCACAAAAAACTCAAACACTCAGTCTCTGAAAATGTGCTGTTATGGTTTTCAACCCAATGCTCACAAAGTTTAGAAATGTGCTATTATGTTGTCCAGCCTAACTCCCACGCTCTCAATCCTCCCCTTTATGCCCAAGGTAAAGCTACAGGTATAGGGCCATGCATCAATGATGTTTTATAGGGCTGACATATTTAATGTTTGTAAAGAGCAACCTTAGTCCCCACACCATCCCCTACTCTTATCAACCAAGATCAAACTATTTAAGTGTTGAAAGGAGCAACAGTAATTGTGTAATTGTAAAATGTTTAGAATGTAAATTGATTATACTGTACATATTCAGTACTGCATGAGCAGATGCTTCTCGTATCAAATTGCTGTGTTGCAGCAAAATAGATCAGCTACAGTAGTTTTATGAGGTACTTGTTTCCCCCTTTCTGTCATAACTAAATGCAAGGTATTTAATTTATTGTTTATTTTTTATTTTTTGAATTTTGTTAACTGGGTAAGCCCGGAGAGACTGATGTCCCTTTTTCAAGGGTGACTCGGAATTAGTTACATTAATGACAACATTCATTTTCAGAGCCATGGAACAGAGATATAGCAGTGGATAGATACGGAAAACAATACAATTTTAGATAATTCCAAATGGGATTTTACAAAACAATTATGTAAGTATTTATTTATTTATTAAATTTTGGTGCCCGGGTAGGCCCACTGAGTCCTGAAGGTCCCTTTTTCAGGGGCGACCCGGGATAACAATACAAGTTATAAGAATGAACAAGGACATAAGGAACATTTGAGGCATTGTGAGTTACATCAAGAGGTGGTTACAGTAAAGAAAAATAGTGAATACAGGCATGGTTACAGACATGGTAAAAGAAAAGCAGTGGATACAGGCATGGCTTACAGGCACGGTAAAGAAAAGCAGTGGATGCAGACATGGGTACAGGCATGGTTATCATCATGACATGTAAGCAATTGGTAGTACTTGCATATAGTTTATTCAGGGTTATAGTGGCCTCTGGCTGACAGTCTGTGTAAGGCAGGTAGTAGGAAGGTTAAGCTAGGAGGACAGGAGTTGGAGAGGAGGGAGTACCTTAGGAGCTTTAAGTGCCATGACAGTGGCATGCTTGAGGTCAGCAGATGGGACTTAAGCCTGGTGTGGAAGTTCATGAGTGAGGAGGAAGCCTGGACCTGGGGAGGGAGCTTGTTCCATTGGCATGCTGCTTGGGAGGAAAAAGATCTTCTGCCAGCATTTGTCCTTACCCTAGGGACTTCAATAGCATTCTATCTGGAGGTCCTTAGGTTCCTTGGGTTGTGTTTGAGGGTTATGGTCCTGGAAATGCTTGGCCGAACATGGGGTTTGAAGCTTGTAGGCCCTGAACAAGCAAGGGGTGTTGGAGGGGGGCAACCAATGTGGGCCATCGAAGATTGGCCAACATGTCACAGTGGTGATGTCTCGGGTGGTGTAAGGTTGTGAAATGAGCTACAGTATTTTATTATATAGGGTTTGCATCCTGGTAAACTCTTGTTTCACCATGCCCTGTATCATAGGGGCCGCAAAGGTCAGGTTGGGTAGAAGGATGCTCGTAGCTATGGAGAGCCTGGCTTCAGGGATGAGTTGGTCCCTGAGTTGGTACAGGGTGACAAGTTTCCGATGTAGGGTCCTGGTGACCTGGTCCATGTGTTCCTTGTATGTGATATTCTGATACAATGTGAGGCCTAAGTATTTAAGGGAAGGGACTACGTTAATGGCTTTACCAGAGAGTGCGGTTAAGGAGATGGATGAGGACTTGTCAAATCCCAGGGATCTTGGCCCGAATAGCATTGCCTTGGTCTTGTCAGCATTTAGTACCATTCTGTTCTTATATAGCCAAGTCTCTAGTGAAGTGAGATCCTTTTGGAGTAGAGGGCCTAGGGCAACCACGTCACACATGGGTCGGAAGATGACAGTATCATCAGCGTACTGCACAACTGAGCTCTCCCTGCAGTGGGTACGCAGGTCATTGGTAAACAAGGAAAATAGGAGGGGGCCTAGAATTGAGCCCTGGGGTACACCCTGGTTTAGGGGTAGTAGGTCAGACATGGTCCCTTTCCATAAGACCCTCTGTGCCCAGCCTGATAAGTAGCTCCCAAACCACTTCGGGGCATGATTGTCTAGGCCTATATTTTGCAGCTTCTGTAGCAGCAAGTTGTAGTCGACAAGGTCAAATGCCTTGGATAAGTCTATAAAGACTGCACCAGTGGGTATCCCTTTGTCCATTGCCCTGAGAACTTCATCCATGAAGTTAATGAGGGCAGTGTCAGTACCATGGTTTGTTCTAAATGCATGTTGGGAGGGGGCAAGGAGCTGATGAGCTTCCAGGTAGTCCCTGAGTTGATTGTAGATGACTCTTTCTTGCAGCTTAGCAAGTGAGCAGAGGAGGGAGATGGGCCTGTAGTTGCTGAGTTTTTCCCTGAGCCCCCCTTTGTGAATAGGGACAACATTGGCATGTTTCCATGAGTCAGGGACTGCTCCTTCCCTCAGTGATTGATTGAGGAGCATGGTTATACACCAGGCTAAGGAGGTAGCTCCTGCCTTGAGTAGCTGAGGGTTGATACCATCGGGTCCCCCTGACCCTTTCAGTTTCAGGTTCCTTAGGAGGTTTAGTACTTCAGTGTGTTTAGCCAGCCTCAGGTGAAATGGGGGTCTTTCCATGTGAGATGGTTCATCTGAGGTAGGAGGGAGAGTCTGGGGAGACAGGCAGGTCTTGTAGGCCTCAAGGTCTGAGAAGTGCCTGTCATGGGCAGCCGATATTTGAGAAGGGTCAGTTGTGAGCTGACCATTAATCTCCATGGGACAGGACTCAGGCTTTTTGCTGCCCTTGATCAGGTCATTGATATGATTCCAGAATTGCTTGGGGTTGCCAGGCTGGTTTTCTGGCGGCATGTTAAGTAATCTGTCTTTGCAAGTTTTATGGCTCTCTTGGCTTTGTTCCTCAGGGCTTTGTATTCAGCGAGATCTGCCCAGGAGGGAGAAGAGCCTAAACTTTTTCCAGGCTTTTTCCTGACTAGCCAATAGGGCTTTGAGGGAGGGAGGGAGAGATCCACTTGTAGCAGCTGCCTTTAGCCCTCATTCTCTTCATTGGAGCAAAGAGGTTGGCCGCTGTGGTTAGTTCATCCTGGAAGTATTGCACAGCCTCAGTAAGAGTAGGGAGAAGATTTATGGGGTTCCAGTCCAGACCACCTAGGTAGTGATTGTAGTGTAGTTCAGAGAACTTGGAGAAGTCACGGGCAGAGAGAATTCTAGGGTGGACCTTGGGTGGTTTGTTTTTCCATATACAGAAGAGTGGGGAATGGTCACTCAGGGAGTCTGCCATTGTGCCCGCACTATGTATATTAGCGGGGTTAGACACCAGAGCCCAGTCAAGGGTGGTGTGGTTCCTAGTTTTGTAATTAAGTCTGGTCAATTCAGAGATGACCTGCGTCAGACCTGCTTCATGGGTAAGTGACTTCGAGGCATGACCAGGGTCCTGGGCCCAGTTAATGTTGAAGTCACCCAGGATTAGTTGCTCCATTGTTACCTTGGTAGCTGTATCATTTGTGATGGCTTCAAGGGATTTGAGGGCTGATTTTGGTGGGTGGTAGACGCAGCCAATTGTTAGTTGTTTGGTGTGACCTAGGGTTATCCAGATGTATATGCTCTCTCCCTCAGCAGTAGGATTAGTCTGCTGGGGTAGAGGTGACATGGAGAGGTCATATTTAGCATAGATTAGGACCCCACCCCCTTTTTTGGTTTCTTTGCCATTGTGGTAGCTATTGTAGCCCATGACCTGAATCTCGTGGTCATGGATGTGGGCTTTTAGCCAGGTTTAAGAGATGGCTAGTAAGTCCAGTCTGTAGAGGTCCAACCAGGCCTGGACTTTGTGTATTTTTGGTCTATGACTACATATGTTCATAAGTGCTATCTTCAGACACTTGGTGGCTGACCATTGATGGTCCTAGGCGGATGCTACCAAGGTATTGGGTATGTATGATCCAGGGTTAGGTTGGATATCACCTGATAGGAGAAGTAGCAAGACTAGTAACCTGAGCAGTTTAGTGCTAGGTATTGAGATGAGGTGTCTTCAACACGTCCTGCTCATATAGTAAAGCAGGTCATAGCATACACCCTTTTTATGATCTCATGCTCTGTTAAGAGACAAGATATACTTGAGATAGGGTAGCTGCTAAGGAAGCCATGTGGGGGGATATTATGTAGATTGTTCACTGGTTCTGGGGGAATGGGTCTATGAGCCTGTCCACCCAGAGTAGGGTCAGTGAGTAGATTGTCGGCAAGTAGTACACCGCTATTAGGGAGGGACACTTGGGTTCCTAGCACACCAAAGAGGGCAGAAGGAAACATATACTAAGTAAGGCATTATTACTGGATGATGTCAAGTGAGTGAGGTAAGAATAGGGTGCTCAGTCTATCTGACTTGAGTCTGAAGGGTGGATGGCAGACACTGAGGGCTTCCTGTTTTCAGCTGCAGAGCTGTCGCACAGGCAGTTTTAAGGAAGTTGTCAGCCTGTTCAGAGAAGCTTAAGGGAACCTCAAACTACAACCTCCCCTTCTAGCAGCATAGGGAAAGAAGTAGAAAGATAATGCAGGCCATATTGCCCACAATTGAGTACAGTGATTTGTGTAGAAAGACCAAGAATCCCTCTAGTGGCAGGTCTCTATAACCTGCTAATGGAAAACTAGCCAGGGGGAAAAGTCCTGGCCAATCAGAGCGGGTTTGCTGGAAGCACACGTGTTCCAATTGGCTGCGCTGTTCAGCACTTTCCAAGGAGCTGCAGGTGGGTGTCCTGGTCTCGATCGGTGGCTGGCTGGGTGCCGGCTGACCGTGGGGGTGCTGAAGCAGCCCTGTACAAGGGCAGGCAGCTGGAGAGAAGAAAAAAGAGCAGGTCTTAAATAGTATAGAGGTTTGGATGGGTTAGATCTTAGCAGTTTAGTAAGGCAAAAGGTAGTTAGACTTTTCAGCACCAAGGCAGAGTGCTTGGATGGGGGGATGCAGGAAGTGCACTGAGACAGAAGAGGTGTAAGCACTTTAAAACACTAGTAGAAATTACAATCCAGCTAATACAGTTGAAAAACTTCTATTACACAGTTGAAATGTGCTTAGTTCTATCGAAAATCTATTTGTAAAAAGTGCCAGATGTCTGAAGCAGGGGAAAAGTCCTGGCCAATCAGAGTGGGTTTGCTGGAAGCACCCATTTTCCAATTGGCTGCGCTGTCCAGTACCTTCCAAGGAGGTGCAGGCGGGTGCCTGGTCTCGGTCGGAGGCTGACTGGGTGCTGGCTGACTGTGGGTCGAGCTGAAGCATCCCTGTTCAAGGGCAGGCAACTGGAGAGAAGAAAAAATACAAGGTCTTAAATAGCATAGAGGTTAGGCTGGGTTAGATCAGAGAGTTTAGTAAGACAAAAGGTATTTAGACTTTTCGGCACCAAGGCAGAGAGCTTGGATTGGGGGGGGGGGCTGCAGGAAGAGCACTGAGACAGAAGAGGTGTAAGCACTTTAAAACACTAGTAGAAAATACAATCCAGCTATTACAGTTGAAAAACTTCGATTACACAGTTGAAATATGCTAAGTTCTATCAAAAATCTATTTGTAAAAAGTGTCAGATGGCTGAAGCAGGGGAAAAGTCCTGGCCAATCAGAGCGGGTTTGCTGGAAGCACCCATGTTCCAATTGGCTGCGCTGTCCCGTACCTTCCAAGGAGCTGCAGGCAGGCATCCTGGTCTCAGTCAGTGGCTGGCTGGGTGCCAGCCGACCGTGGGGGAGCTGAAGCAGCCCTGTTCAAGGGCAGGCAGCTGGAGAGAACAAAAAAGAACACGGCTTAAATAGCGTACATGTTAGAATGGGTTAGATCTGAGCAGTTTAGTAAGACAAAAGGTAGTTAGACTGTTTGGCACCAAGGCAGAGTGCTTGGATTGTGGGGGCTGCAGGAAGAGCACTGAGACAGAAGAGGTGTAAGCACCTTAAAAAACTAGTAGAAATTACAATCCAGCTAATACAGTTGAAAAACTTATATTACACAGTTGAAATGTGATTAGTTCTATCCAAAATCTATTTGTAAAAAGTGCAAGATGGCTGAAGCAGGTTAAAAGTCCTGGCCAATCAGAGCGGGTTAGCTGGAAGCACCCGTGTTCCAATTGGCTGCACTGTCCCATACATTCCAAGGAGCTGCAGGTAGGCATCCTGATCTCGGTCCGTGGCTGGCTGGAAGTCGGCCGACAGTGGGGGATCTGAAGCAGCCCTGTTCAAGGGCAGGCAGCTGGAGAGAAGAAAAAAGAGCAGGTCTTAAATAGCACAGAAGTTAGGATGGGATAGATCTGAGCAGTTTAGTTAGACAAAAGGTAGTTAGACATTTCGGTCCCAAGGCAGAGTGCTTGGATGGGGGGAGCTAGAGGAAGTGCACTGAGACAGAAGAGGTGTAAGCACTTTAAAACACTAGTAGAAATTTTAATCCAGCTAATACAGTTGAAAAACTTATATTACACAGTTGAAATGTGCTTAGTTCTATCAAAAATCTATTTCTAAAAAGTGTCAGATGGCTGAAGCAGCGGAAAAGTCCTGGACAATCAGAGCAGGTTTGCTGGAAGCACCCATGTTCCAATTGGATGCGCTGTCCCGTACCTTCCAAGGAGCTGCAGGCAGGCATCCTGGTCTCAGTCGGTGGCTGGCTGGGTGCCAGCCGACCGTGGGGGAGCTGAAGCAGCCCTGTTCAAGGGCAGGCAGCTGGAGAGAAGAAAAAAAGAGCAGGTCTTAAATAGCGTAGATGTTAGAATGGGTTAGATCTGAGCAGTTTAGTAAGACAAAAGGTAGTTAGACTTTTCGGTGCCAAGGCAGAGTGCTTGGATGTGGGGACTGCAGGAAGTGCACTGAGACAGAAGAGGTGTAAGCACTTTAAAAAACTAGTAGAAATTTTAATCCAGCTAATACAGTTGAAAAACTTCTATTACACAGTTGAAATGTGATTAGTTCTATCGAAAATCTATTTGTAAAAAGTGCCATATGCCTGAAGCAGGAGAAAAGTCCGGAAAAATCAGAGCAGGTTTGCTGGAAGCACCCGTGTTCCAATTGACTGCGCTGTCCAGTACCTTCCAAGGAGCAACAGGCGGGGGTCCTGGTCTCGGTCGGTGGCTGGCTGGGTGCCGTCCGACCATGGGGGAGCTGAAGCAGCCCTGTTCTAGGGCAGGCAGCTACCAAGGAGCTGCAGGCGGGTGTCCTGGACTCGGTCGGTGGCTAGCTGGGTGCTGGGCGATCGTGGGGGAGCTGAAGCAGCCCTGTTCAAGGGCAGGCAGCTGGAGAGAAGAAAAAAGAGCAGGTCTTAAATAGCATAGATGTTAGGATGGGTTAGATCTGAGCAGTTTAGTAAGACAAAAGGTAGTTAGACTTTTTGGAGCCAAGGCAGAGTGCTTGGATGGGGGGTCTACAGGAAGTGCAATGAGACAGAAGAGGTGTAAAAAATTTAAAACACTAATAGAAATTACAATCCAGCTAATACAGTTGAAAAACTTCTATTACACAGTTGAAATGTGCTTACTTCTATTGAAAATCTATTTGTAAAAAGTGCAAGATGGCTGAAGCAGGTTAAAAGTCCAGGCCAATCAGAGCGGGTTAGCTGGTAGCACCTGTGTTCCAATTGGCTGCACTGTCCCGTACCTTCCAAGGAGCTGCAGGTAGGCATCCTGATCTCGGTCGGTGGCTGGCTGGATGTCGGCCGACAGTGGAGAATCTGAAGCAGCCCTGTTCAAGGGCAGGCAGCTGGAGAGAAGAAAAAAGAGCAGGTCTTAAATAGCACAGAAGTTAGGATGGGTTAAATCTGAGCAGTTTAGTTAAACTAAAGGTAGTTAGACTTTTCGGCGCCAAGGCAGAGTGCTTGGATGGGGGGAGCTGCAGGAAGTGCACTGAGACAGAAGAGGTGTAAGCAGTGTAAAACAGTAGTAGTAACTACAATCCAGCTAACACAGTCGAAAAACTTCTGTTACGCAGTTGAAATGTGCTTAGTTCTATCGAAAATCTATTTGTAAAAAGTGTCAGATGGCTGAAGCAGGGGAAAAGTCCTGGCCAATCAGAGCTGGTTTGCTGCAAGCACTCGTGTTCCAATAGGCTGCACTGTCCAGTACCTTCCAAGGAGCTGCAGGTGGACACCATGGTCTCGGTCTGTGGCTGGCTTGGTGCCGGCCATCAGAGGGGGAACTGAAACAGCCCTGTTAAAGGGCAGGAAGCTTCCAAGGAGCTGCAGGCAGGCGTCCTCATCTTGGTCAGTGGCTGGCAGGGTGCCGGCTGACCGTGGGGGAGCTGAAGCAGCCCTGTTCAAAGGCAGGCAGCTGGATAGAAGAAAAAAGAGCAGGTCTAAAATAGCATAGAGAATAGGGTGGGTTAGATCTGAGCAGTTTAGTAAGACAAAAGGTAGGTAGACTTTTAGGTGCCAAGGCAGAGTGCCTGGATGGGCGGGGCTGCAGGAAGAGCACTGAGACAGAAGAGGTGTAAGCACTTTAAAACACCAGTAGAAACTACAATCCAGGTAATACAGTTGAAAAACTTCTATTACACAGCTGAACAGTGCTTAGTTCTATCGAAAATCTGTTTGTAAAAAGTGTCAGATGGATGAAGCAGGGGAAAAGCCCTGGCCAATCAGTGTGGGTTTGCTTGAAGCACCCGTTTTCTAATTTACTGCGCTGTCCCGTACCTTCCAAGGAGTGGCAGGCAGGCGTCCTGGTCTCAGACGGGGGCTGGCTGGGTGCCGGCCAACCATGGGGGAGCTGAAGCAGCCTTGTTCAAGGGCAGGCAGCTTCCAAGGAGCTACAGGCGGTTGTCCTGGTCTCGGTCAGTGGCTGGCTGAGTGTCGGCTGACCATGGGGGAGCTGAAGCAGCCCTGTTCAAGGGCAGGCAGCTGGTGACAAGAAACAAGAGCAGGTCTTAAATAGCACAGAAGTAAGGATGGGTTAGATCTGAGCAGTTTAGTTAGACAAAAGGTAGTTAGAATTTTCAGCGCCAAGGCAGAGTGCTTGGATGGGGGGCCTGCAGGAAGTGCACTGAGACAGAAGAGGTGTAAGCAGTTTAAAACACTAGTGGAAACTACAATCCAACTAACACAGTTTAAAAACTTCTATTACACAGTTGAAATGTGCTTAGTTCCATCAAAAATCTGTTTGTAAAAAGTGCCAGATGGTTGAAGCAGGGGAAGAGTCCTGGCCAATCAAAGCTGGTTTGCTGGAAGCACCCCTGTTCAAATTGGCTGCGCTCTCCTGTATCTTCCAAGGAGCTGCAGGTGGGCGTCCTGGTCTCAGTCAGTGGCTGGCTGGGTGCCGGCCGATTGTGGGGTAGCTAAAGCAGCCCTGTTCAAGGGCAGGCAGCTGGAGAGAAGAAAAAAGAGCAGGTCTTAAATAGCATAGAGGTCAGGATGGGTTAGATCTGAGCAGTTTAGTAAGACTAAAGGTAGTTAGACTTTTAGGCGCCTAGGCAGAGTGCTTGGATGGGGGGCTGCATGGAGACCACTGAGACATAAGAGGTGTAAGCACTTTAAAACACAAGTAGAAATTACAATCCAACTAATAAAGTTGAAAAACTTCTATTATACTGTTGAAATGTGCTTAGTTCTATCGAAAATCTATTTGTAAAAAGTGCCAGATGGCCGATGCAGGGGAAAAGTCATGGCCAATCACAGTGGGTTTGCTGGAAACACCCGTTTTCCAATTGGCTACGCTGTCCCGTACCTTACAAGGAGCTGCAGGCGGGCGTCCTGGTCTCAGTCGGTGGCTGGTTGGGTGTCGGCCGACTGTGGGGGACCTGAAGCAGCCCTGTTCAAGGGCAGGCAGCTTCCAAGGAGCTGTAGGCAGGAGTCCTGGTCTCGGTCGGTGGCTGGCTGGGTGCCGGCCGACAGTGGGGGAGCTGAAGCAGCCCTGTTCAAGGGCAGGCAGCTGGAGAGAAGAAAAAAGTGCAGGTCTTAAATATCATAGAGGTTAGGATGGGTTACATCTGAGCAGTTTAGTAAGACAAAAGACAGTTAGACTTTTCGGCACCAAGGCAGAGTGCTTGGATAGGGGGGGGCTGCTGGAAGAGCACTGAGACAGAAGTGGTGTAAGCCCTTTAAAACATTAGTAGAAATTACAATCCAGCTGATACAGTTGAAAAACTTCTATTACACAGTTGAAATGTGCTTAGTTCTATCGAAAATCTATTTGTAAAAAGTGCCAGATGGCTGAAGCAGGGGAAAAGTTCTTGCCAATCAGAGCGGGTTAGATGGAATCACCCGTGTTCCAACTGGCTGTGCTGTCCCGCACCATCCAGTGGAGCTGTAGGCGGGTGTCCCAGCGATCGTCGGCTGGGGTTGGTTGGCTGGGTGCCGACATCCATGGGGAGCTAAGCAGCCATGTACAAGGACAGGCAGCTTCCAAGGAGCTGCAGTTGGGCGTCCTGGTCTCGTTCGGTGGCTGGCAGGCTGCCGGTCAACCATGGGGGAGCTGAAGCAGCCCTTTTCAAGGGCAGGCAGCAGGAGAGAAGAAAAAAGCCCGTCTTAAATAGCATAGAAGTTAGGATGGGTTAGATCTGAGCAGTTTAGTAAGACAAAAGGTAGTTAGACTTTTTGGCGCCAAGGCTGAGTGCTTGGATGGGTGGGGGTGCTGCAGGAAGAGCACTGAGACAGAAGAGGTGTAAGCACTTTAAAACATTAATAGAAATTACAATCCAGCTAATACAGTTGAAAAACCTCTATTACACTTTTGAAATGTGCTTAGTTCTATTGAAAATCTATTTGTAAAAATTGGCAGATGGCTGAAGCAGGGTAAAAGTCCTTTCCAATCAGAGAGGGTTTGCTGGAAGCACCCGTGTTCTAATAGTCTGCGCTGTCCAGTACCTTCCAAGGAGGTGCAGGTGGGCGTCATGATCTCGGTCAGTGGCTGGCTGGGTACCGGCCATCCGTGGGTTAGCCGAAGCAGACCTGTTAAAAGGCAGGCAGCTTCCAAGGAGCTGCAGGCGGGTGACCTGGTCTTGGTCAGTGCCTGGCTGGGTGCTGGCCGACCATGGGGCAGCTGAAGCAGCTCTGTTCAAGTGCAGGCAGCTGGATAGAAGAAAAAAAGAGCAGGTCTAAAATAGCATAGATGATAGGATGGGTTAGATCTGAGCAGTTTAGTAAGACAAAAGTTAGTTAGACTTTTCGGCACCAAGGCAGAGTGCACGGATGGGGGGGGGCTGCAGGAAGAGCACTGAGACAGAAGAGGTATAAGCACTTTAAAACACTAGTAGAAATTACAATCCAGCTAATATAGTTGAAAAAATTCTATTACACAGTTGAAATTTGCTTAGTTCTATCGAAAATCTATTTGTAACAAGTGCCAGATGGCTGAAGCAGGGGAAAAGTCCTCGCCAATCAGAGCGGGTTTGCTGGAAGTACCCATGTTCCAATTGACTGTGCTGTCCTGTACCTTCCAAGGAGCGACAGGCGGGCATCCTGGTCTAGGTCAGTTGCTGGCTAGGTGGCAGCCGACTGTCGGGGATCTGAAGCAGCCCTGTCCAAGGGCAGGCAGCTGGAGGGAAGAAAAAAGAGCAGGTCTTAAATAGCATAGAGGTTAGGATGGGTTAGATCATAGCAGTTTAGTAAGACAAAAGGTAGTTCGTCTTTTCGGCGCCAAGGCAGAGTGATTGGATGGGGGGGCAGCAGGAAGTGCACTGAGACAAAAGAAGTGTAAACACTTTAAGTGTAAACACTAGTAGAAATTACAATCCAGCTAATACAGTTGAAAAACTTCTATTACACAGTTGAAATGTGCTTAGTTCTATCGAAAATCTATTTGTAAAAAGTGCCAGATGGCTGAAGCAGGGGAAAAGTCCTGGCCAATCAGAGCGGGTTTGCTGGAAGAAACCGTGTTCCAATTGGCTGCGCTGTCCTGTACCTTCCAAGGAGGTGCAGGCATGCACCTGGTCTCGGTCGGCAGCTGGCTGGGAGCCGGATGACCGTGGGGGAGCTGAAGCAGCCCTTTTCATGGGCAGGCAAATGGAGAGAAGAAAAAAGAGCAGGTCTTAAATAGCATAGAGGTTCGGCTTGGTTAGATCCGAGCAGTTTAGTAAGACAAAAGGTAGTTAGACTTTTCGGCGCAAAGGCAGAGTGATTGGATTTGGGGGGGCTGCAGGAAGAGCACTGAGAAAGAAGGGGGTAAGCATTTTAAAACACTAGTAGAAAATGCAATCCAGCCATTACAGTTGAAAAACTTCTATTACACATTTGAAATGTGCTTATTTCTATCGCAAATCTATTTATAAAAAGTGCCTGATGGCTGAAGCAGGGGAAAAGTCCTGGCCAATCAGAGTGGGTTTGCTAGAAGCACCCGTGTTCTAATTGGCTGCACCATCCTGTACCTTCCAAGGAGCTGCAGGCTGGAGTCCTGGTCTCGGTTGGTGGCTGGCTGGGTGCCGGCCGATCGTGGGGGAGCTGAAGCCACCCTGTTCAAGGGCAGGCAGCTTCCAAGGAGCAGCAGGTGGGTGTCCTGGTCACGGTAGGTGGCTGGCTGGGTGCCAGCCGACCGTGGTGGAGCTGAAGCAGACCTGTTCAAGGTCAGGCAGCTGGAGAGAGGAACAAAGAGCAGGTCTTAAATAGCATATAGGTTAGGATGGGTTAGATGTTAGCAATTTAGTAAGACAAAAGGTAGTTAGACTTTTTGGCACCAATGCAGAGTGCTTGGATAAGGGGGTTGCAGTAAGTGCACTGAGACAGAAGAAGTGTAAACACTTTAAAAAACTAGTTGAAATTACAATCCAGCTAATAGAGTTGAAAAACTTCTATTACGCAGCTGAAATATGCTTAGTTCTATCAAAAATCTATTTATAAAAAGTGCCAGATGCCTGAAGCAGTGGAAAAGTCCTGATCAATCAGAGCGGGTTTGCTGGAAGGTACCGTGTTCCAATTGGCTGCGCTGTCCCATACCTTCCAAGGAGCTGCAGTCGGGCATCCTGGTCTCGGTCGGTGGCTGGCTGGGTGCCGACCGACCATGGGGGAGCTGAAGCAGCCCTATTCAATGGCAGGCAGCTGGAGAAAAATTAAAAGAGCAGTTCTTAAATAGCATCGAGGTTAGGATGGCTAGATCTTAGCAGTTTAGTAAGACAAAAGGTAGTTAGACTTTTTGGCGAAAAGGCAGAGTGCTTGGATGGGGGGTCTACAGGAAGTGCACTGAGACAGAAGAGGTGTAAAAAATTTAAACCACTAGTAGAAATTACAATCCAGCTAATACAGTTGAAAAACTTCTATTACACAGCTGAAATGTGCTTAGTTCTTTTGAAAATCTATTTGTAAAAAGTGCAAGATGGCTGAAGCAGGTTAAAAGTCCAGGCCAATCAGAGCGGGTTAGCTGGAAGCACCCGTGTTTCAATTGGCTGCACTGTCCCGTACCTTCCAAGGAGCTGCAGGTAGGCATCCTGATCTCCGTTGGTGGCTGGCTGGATGTCTTCCGACAGTGGAGGATCTGAAGCAGCCCTGTTCAAGGGCAGGCAGCTTCCAAGGAGCTGCAGGCAGGTGTCCTGGTCTCGGTCGGTGGCTGGCTGGGTGCCGGCCGACGTGGGGGAGCTGAAGCAGCCCTGTTCAAGGGCAGGCAACTGGAGAAAAGAAAAAAGAGCAGGTCTTAAATATCATAGAGGTTATGATGGGTTACATCTGAGCAGTTTAGTAAGACAAAAGACAGTTAGACTTTTCGGCACCAAGGCAGAGTGCTTGGATTTGGGGGGGCTGCTGGAAGAGCACTGAGACAGAAGTGGTGTAAGCCCTTTAAAACATTAGTAGAAATTACAATCCAGCTGATATAGTTGAAAAACTTCTATTACACCTTTGAAATGTGCTTATTTTGTATCGAAAATCTATTTGTAAAAAGTGCCAGATGGCTGAAGCAAGGGAAGAGTCCTGGCCAATCAGAGTTGGTTTGCTGGAAGCACCAGTGTTCTAATTGGCTGCGCTGTCCCATACCATCCAATGAGCTGCAGGTGGGCATCCTGATCTCGTTCGGTGGCTGACTGGGTGCCAGCCGACTGTGGGGGGCAGAAGCAGCCCTTTTCAGGAGCAGGCAGCTTCCAAGGAGCTGCAGGCGGGCGTCCTTGTCATAGTCGGTGGCTGGCTGGTTGCCGGCCAACTGTGGGGGAGCTGAAGAAGCCCTGTTCAAGGGCAGGCAGCTGGAGTGAGGAAAAAAAGAGCATGTCTTAAATTGCATAGAGGTTAGGATGTGTGATATCTTAGCAGTTTAGTAAGAAAAAAATGTAGTTAGACTTTTCGGCACCAAGGCAGAGTGCTTGGATGGGGGTGAAGGGGCTGCAGGAAGTGCACTGAGACAGAAGAGTTGTAAGCACTTTAAAACACTAATAGAAATTTCAATCCAGCTAAAACAGTTGAAAAACTTCTATTACACAGCTGAAATGTGCTTAGTTCCATCGAAAATCTATTTGTAAAAAGTGCCAGAAGGATGAAGCAGGGGAAAAGACCTGGCTAATCAGTGTGGATTTGCTGGAAGCACCCGTTTTCCAATTGGCTGCGATGTCCCGCACCTTCTAAGTATCTGCAGGCGGGCGTACTGGTCTTGGTCGGTGGCTGGCTGGGTGACGGCCGACCGTGGGAGAGCTGAAGCAGCCCTGTTCAAGGGCAGGCAGTTTCCAAGGAGCTGCAGGCGGATCGCCTGGTCTCGGTCGGTGGCTGGCTGAGTGCCGGCTGACCTTGTGGGAGCTGAAGCAACTCTGATCAAGGTCAGGCAGCTGGAGAGAAGAAAAAAGAGCAGGTCTTAAATAGCACAGAAGTAAGGATGGGTTAGATCTGAGCAGTTTAGTTAGACAAAAGGTAGTTAGAATTTTTGGTGCCAAGGCAGAGTGCTGGGATGGGGGGCCTGCAGGAAGTGCACTGAGACAGAAGAGGTGTAAGTAGTTTAAAACACTAGTGGAAACTACAATCCAGCTAACACAGTTGAAAAACTTCTATTACACAGTTGAAATGTGCTTAGTTCTATCAAAAATCTATTTGTAAAAAGTGCCAGATTGGTGAAGCAGGGGAAAAGTACTGGCCAATCAAAGCGGGTTTGCTGGAAGCACCCCTGTTCCAATTGGATGCGCTCTCCTGTACCTTCCAAGGAGCTGCAGGTGGGCATCCTGGTCTCAGTCGGTGGCTGGCTGTGTACCGTCCGATCGTGGGGGAACTAAAGCAGAACTGTTTAAGGGCACACAGCTGGAGAGAAGAAAAAAGAGCAGGTCTTAAATAGCATAGAGGTTAGGATGGGTTAGATCTGAGCAGTTTAGTAAGACTAAAGGTAGTTAGACTTTTCGGTGCCAAGGCAGAGTGCTTGGATGGGAGGGCTGCGGGGAGACCACTGAGACAGAAGAGGTGTAAGCACTTTAAAACACTAGTAGAAATTACAATCCAGCTAATACAGTTGAAAAACTTCTATTACACAGTTGAAATGTACTTAGTTCCTTCGAAAATCTATTTGTAAAAAGTGCCAGATGGCTGCTGCAGGGGAAAAGTCATGGCCAATCACAGTGGGTTTGCTGGAATCACCCGTTTTTCAATTGGCTGCGCCATCCCGTACCTTCCAAGGAGCTGCAGGTGGGCATCCTGGTCTCGGTCGGTGGCTGGCTGGGTGTCGGCCAACTGTGGGGGACCTGAAGCAGCCCTGTTCAAGGGCAGGCAGCTTCGAAGGAGCTGCAGGCAGGCGTCCTGGTCTTGGTCAGTGGCTGGCTGGGTGCCGGCCAACTGTGGGGGACCTGAAGCAGCCCTGTTCAAGTGCAGGCAGCTTTCAAGGAGCTGCAGGCAGGCATCCTGGTCTCGGTTGGTGGCTGGCTGGGTGCCGGTCGACAGTGGGGGAGCTGAAGCAGCCCTGTTCAAAGGCAGGCAGCTGGAGAGAAGAAAAAAGAGCAGGTCTTAAATATCATAGAGGTTAGGATGGGTTACATCTGAGCAGTTTGGTATGACAAAAGACAATTAGACTTTTTGGCACCCAGGCAGAGTGCTTGGATTGGGGGGGGGGGCTGCTGGAAGAGCACTGAGACAGAAGTGGTGTAAGTCCTTTAAAACATTAGTAGAAATTTCAATCCAGCTGATACAGTTGAAAAACTTCTATTACACAGCTGAAATGTGCTTAGTTCCATCGAAAATCTATTTGTAAAAAGTGCCAGAAGGATGAAGCAGGGGAAAAGACCTGGCTAATCAGTGTGGATTTGCTGGAAGCACCCGTTTTCCAATTGGCTGCACTGTCCCGCACCTTCTAAGTATCTGCAGGCGGGTGTACTGGTCTTGGTCGGTGGCTGGCTGGGCTCCGGCCGACCGTGGGAGAGCTGAAGCAGCCCTGTTCAAGGGCAGGCAGTTTCCAAGGAGCTGCAGGCGGTCGTCCTGGTCTCGGTTGGTGGCTGGCTGGGTGCCGGCTGACCTTGTGGGAGCTGAAGCAACTCTGATCAAGGTCAGGCAGCTGGAGAGAAGAAAAAAGAGCAGGTCTTAAATAGCACAGAAGTAAGGATGGGTTAGATCTGAGCAGTTTAGTAAAGACAAAAGGTAGTTAGAATTTTTGGCGCCAAGGCAGAGTGCTGGGATGGGGCCTGCAGGAAGTGCACTGAGACAGAGAGGTGTAAGCAGTTTAAAACACTAGTGAAACTTCAATCCAGCTAACACAGTTGAAAAACTTCTACTTACAGTTGAAATGTGTTAGTTCTATCAAAATCTATTTGTAAAAGTGCCAGATTGGTGAAGCAGGAAAAGTACTGGCCAATCAAAGCGGGTTTGCTGGAAGCACCCCTGTTCCAATTGGACGCGCTCTCCCGTACCTTCCAAGGAGCTGCAGGTGGGCGCCCTGGTCTCAGTCGGTGGCTGGCTGTGTACCGGCCGATCGTGGGGGAACTAACGCAGCCCTGTTTAATGGCAGGCAGCTGGAGAGAAGAAAAGAGCAGGTCTTAAATAGCATAGAGGTTAGGATGGGTTAGATCTGAGCAGTTTAGTAAGACTAAAGGTAGTTAGACTTTTCGGCGCCAAGGCAGAGTGCTTGAATGGGAGGGCTGCAGGGAGACCACTGAGACAGAAGAGGTGTAAGCACTTTAAAACACTAGTAGAAATTACAATCCAGCTAATACAGTTGAAAAACTTCTATTACACAGTTGAAATGTACTTAGTTCTTTCGAAAATCTATTTGTAAAAAGTGCCAGATGATTGAAGCAGGAGAAAAGTTCTTGCCAATCAGAGTGGGTTTGCTGGAATCACCCGTGTTCCAATTGGCTGCGCTTTCCCGTACCATCCATTTAGCTGCAGGCGGGCGTCCTGCTCTCGGTCGGTGGCTGGCTGGGTGCTGGACATCCATGGGAGAGCTGAAGCAGCCCAGTTCAAGGACAGGCAGCTTCCAAGGAGCTGCAGTCGGGCGTCCTTTTCTTGGTCGGTGGCTGGCAGGCTGCCGGTCGACCATGGGGGAGCTGAAGCAGCCCTTTTCAAGGGCAAGCAGTGGGAGAGAAGAAAAAAGAGCCCGTCTTAAATAGCATAGAAGTTAAGATGGGTTAGATCTGAGAACTTTAGTAAGACAAAAGGTAGTTAGACTTTTCGACGCCAAGGCTGAGTGCTTGGATGGGTGGGGGCGCTGCAGGAAGAGCACTGAGACAGAAGAGGTGTAAGCACTTTAAAACATTAATAGAAATTACAATCCAGCTAATACAGTTGAAAAACCTCTAGTACACATTTGAAATGTGCTTTGTTCTATCGAAAATCTATTTGTAAAAATTGCCAGATGGCTGAAGCAGGGTAAAAGTCCTGGCCAAGCAGAATGGGTTTGCTGGAAGCAGCCGTGTTTTAATAGTCTGCGCTGTCCAGTACCTTCCAAGGAGGTGCAGGTGGGTGTCATGGTCTCAGTCAGTGGCTGGCTGGGTACCGGCCATCTGTGGGGGAGCTGAAGCAGCCCTGTTAAAAGGCAGGCAGCTTCCAAGGAGCTGCAGGTGGGCGACCTGATCTTGGTCAGTGGCTGGCTGGATGCTGGCTGACCGTGGGGCAGATGAAGCAGCCCTGTTCAAGTGCAGGCAGCTGGATAGAAGAAAAAAAGAGCAGGTCTAAAATAGCATAGATGATAGGATGGGTTCGATCAGAGCAGTTTAGTAAGACAAAAGGTAGTTAGACTTTTCGGCGCCAAGGCAGAGTGCCTGGATGGGGGGGGGGGCTGCAGGAAGAGCACTGAGACAGAAGAGGTGTAAGCACTTTAAAAGACTAGTAGAAATTACAATCCAGCTAATACAGTTGAAAAACTTCCATTACACAGTTGAAATTTGCTTAGTTCTATTGAAAATCTATTTGTAACAAGTGCCAGATGGCTGAAGCAGGGGAAAAGTCCATGCCAATCAGAGAGGGTTTGCTGGAAGTACCCGTGTTCCAATTGACTGTGCTGTCCCGTACATTCCAAGGAGCTGCAGGCTGGTGTCCTGGTCTCGGTTGGTGGCTGGCTGGGTGTCGGCTGACTGTGGAGGAGCTGAAGCCACCCTGTTCAGTGCAGGCAGCTCCCAAGAAGCAGCAGGCGGGTGTCCTATTCACTGTAGGTGTCTCTGGCTGTTGACCACGCTGGTGGGAGCTTGAAGCAGACTGTTGTTCAAGGCAGGCAGCTGGAGAGAGGACAAGAGCAGGTCTTAAATACGTATATAGGTTAGGATGGGTTAGGATGTTAGCAATTTAGTAAGACAAAAAGTAGTTAGACTTTTCAGCACCAATGCAGAGTGCTTGGATAAGGGGTTGCAGGAAGTGCACTGATAGAGAAGAAGTGCAAACACTTTAAAAACTAGTAGAAATTATAACCAGCTAATACAGTTGAAAAATCTTTATTACATAGCTGAAATATGCCTAGTTCTATCGAAAATCTGTTTGTAAAAGTGCCAGAATCTTCAAGAAGTGGAAGAGTCCTGATCAATTAGAGTGGGTTTTGCTGGACGCTCGGCTGTTCCAATTGGCTTTGCTGTCTTACCTTCCAAGGAGCTGCAGTCGGCATCCTGGTCTCAGTCGGTGGCTGGCTGGTGCCTACCGACTGTGGGGAGCTGAAGCAGCCCTATTCAATGGCAGGCAGGAGAGAAATAAAAAAGAGCAGGTCTTAAATAGCATTGAGGTTAGGATGGTTAGATCTAGCAGTTTAGTAAGACAAAGGTAGTTAGACTTTCGCACCAAGGCACAGTGCTTGGAAGGGGTGTGGGGCTGCAGGCAGTGCACTGAGACAGAAGAGGTAAGCACTTTAAAACACTAGTAGAAATTACAATCCAGCTAAAACAGTTGAAAAACTTCTATTACACAGCTGAAATGTGCTTAGTTCTATCAAAAATCTATTTGTAAAAAGTGCCAGAAGGATGAAGCAGGGGAAAAGTCCTGGCTAATCAGTGTGGGATTGCTGGAAGCACCCGTTCTCCAATTGGTTGCGCTGTCCCGAATCTTCTAAGTAACTGCAGGAGGGCGTCCTGGTCTTGGTCGGTGGCTTGCTGGGTGCCGGCCGACCATGAGAGCTGAAGCAGCCCTGTTCAAGGGCAGGCAGTTTCCAAGGAGCTGCAGGCGTTGTCCTGGTCTCAGTCGGTGGCTGATTTCAGCTGGGATGACCGTGGGTGAGATGAAGCAGCCCTGTTCAAGGACAGGCAGCTGGAGAGAAGAAAACAGAGCAGGTCTTAAATTGCATTGAGATTAGGATGGGTTAGATCTGAGCAGTTTAGTAAGACAAAAGTTTGTTAGACTTTTCTGTGCCATGGCCAAGTGCTTGGATGGGTTGGGCTGCAGGAAGAGCACTAAGACAGATGAGGTGTACGCACTTTAAAACACTAGTAGAAATTACAATCCAGCTAATACAGTTGAAAAACTTCTATTACACAGTCGAAATGTGCTTCGTTTTATCAAAAATCTATTTGTAAAAAGTGCCAGATGGCTGAAGTAGAGGAAAAGTCCTGGCCAATCAGAGCAGGTTTGCTGGAAGCAGCCATATTCCAATTAGCTGTGCTGTCCCGTAGCTTCCAAGGCACTGCAGGCAGGTGTACTGGTCTCAGTCAGTGACTGTCTGGGTGCCTGACAACCATGGGGGAGCTGAAGCAGCCCTGTTCAAGGGCAGGCAGCAGGAGTGAAGAAAAAAGAGCAGTAATTAAATAGCTTACAGGTTAGGATGGGTTAGATCTGAGCAGTTTAGTAAGACAAAGGGTAGTTAGACTTTTCGGCGCCATGGCAGAGTGCTTGAAAGGGGGGGGCTACAGGAAGTGCACTGAGATAGAAGAAGTGTAAACACTTTAAAAAACTAGTAGAAATTACAATCCAGCTAATACAGTTGAAAAACTTCTATTACATAGCTGAAATATGTAGTTCTATCGAAAATCTCTTTGTAAAAGTGCCGGGTACCTGAAAGTGGAAAAGTCCTGATCAAATCAGGCGGGTTTGCTGGAAGCTACCGTGTTCAATTGGCTGCTCTGTTCCATACCTTCCAAGGAGCTGCAGTCGGGCGTCCCTGGTCTCACGTTGGTGGCTGGGTGCCGACCCGACTGTGGGAGCTAAGCAGCCCTATCAATGGCAGGCAGCAGGGAGAAATAAAGAGCAGGTCTTAAATAGCATTGAGTTTAGATGGATAGATCTTACCAGTTTAGTAAGACTAAAGGTAGTTAGATTTTTCGTAGTACCAAGGCACAGTGCTTGATGGGGTTTGGGGCTGCAGGAAGTGCACTGAGACAGAAGAGGTTTAATCACTTTAAAACACTAGAAGAAATTACAATCCAGCTAAAACAGTTGAAAAACTTCTATTACACAGCTGAATGTTGCTTAGTTCATCAAAATCTATTTGTAAAAGTGAAAGATTGTTGAAGCAGGGAAAAGTCCTTGCCAATCAGTAGTGGGATTGTTGAAGCACCCATTTTCTGATTGGCTGCACTGTCCCGCATCTTGCAAGGAGCTGGAGGCGGCATCCTGGTCTTGGTGTGCTGGCTGGCTGGGTGTCAGCCGCACCGTGAGGGAGCTGAAGTAGCCCTGTTCAAGGGTAGACAACTCAAGGAGATGCCGTGGTTGTCCTGGTCTCGTCAGTGGTTGTAGTGCGGGCTGACCGCTGGGGAGCTGAAGCTGCCCTGTTCAAGGACAGGCAGCTGGAGAGAAGAAAAAAGAGCAGGTCTTAAATTGCATAGAGGTTAGGATGGGTTAGATCTGAGCAGTTTAGTAAGACAAAAGGTAGTTAGACTTTTCGGTGTCATGGCAGAATGCTTGGATGGGTGGGCCTGCAGGAAGAGCACTGAGACAAATGAAGTGTAAGCACTTTAAAACACTACTAGAAATTACAATCCAGCTAAAACAGTTGAGAAACTCCTATTACACAGTTGAAATTTGCTTAGTTCTATCAAAAATCTATTTGTTAAAAGTGCCAGATGGCTGAAGCAGGTTAAAAGTCCAGGTCAATCAGATCGGGTTTCCTGAAAGCACCCATATTCCAATTAGCTGCACTGTCCCATACCTTCCAAGGAGCTGCAGGCGGGCATCCTGGTCTCAGTCGATGGCTGGCTTGGTGCTGGCCGTCTGTGGGGTAGCTGAAGCAGCCCTGTTCAAGGGCAGGCAGCAGGAGAGAAGAAAAAAGAGCATGACTTAAATTACATACAGGTTAGGATGGGTTTGATCTGAGCAGTTTAGTAAGACAAATGGTAGTTAGACTTCTCAGCGCCAAGGCAGAGTGCTTGGATGGGGGGGGCTGCAGGAAGAGCACAGAGACAGAAGAGGAGTAAGCACTTTGAAACACTAGTAGAAATTACAATCCAGCTAATACAGTTGAAAAACTTCTACTACACAGTTGAAATGTGCTTAGTTCTTTCGAAAATCTATTTGTAAAAAGTGCCAGATGGCTGAAGCAGTTGAATATTCCTTGCCAATCAGAGCGGGTTTGCTGGAAGCATCTGTGTTCCATTTGGCTGCGCTGTCCCATACCTTCCAAGGAGCTGCAGGCAGACGTCCTGGTCTTGGACGGTGGCTGGCTGGGTGCCGGCCGACCGTGGCAGAGCTAAACCAGCCCTGTTCAAGGGCAGGCAGCTGGAGAGAAGAAAAAAGAGCAGGTCATAAATAGCATAGAGGATAGGATGGGTTTGATCTGAGCAGTTTAGTGAGACTAATGGTAGTTAGACTTCTCAGCGCCAAGGCAGAGTGCTTGGATGGGGGGGGGGCTGCAGGAAGAGCACTGAGACAGAAGAGGAGTAAGCACTTTAAAACACTAGTAGAAATTACAATCCAGCTAATACAGTTGAAAAACTTCTATTACACATTTGAAATGCTTATTTCTATCGAAAATCTATTTGTAAAAAGTGCCAGATGGCTGAAGCAGGGGAAGAGTCCTGGCCAATCAGAGTGGGTTTGCTGTAAGCACCAGTGTTCCAATTGGCTGTGCTGTCCCGTACCATCCAATGAGCTGCAGGTGGGCGTCCTGGTCTCATTCGGTGGCTGGCTGGGTGCCGGCCGACCGTTGGGGAGCTGAAGCAGCCCTGTTCAGGAGTAGGCAGCTTCAGAGGAGATGCAGGCAGGCGTCCTTGTCGCGGTCGGTGGCTGGCTGGTTGCCGGCCGACTGTAGGGGAGCTGAAGAAGCCCTGTTCAAGGGCAGGCAGCTGGAGAGAGGGAAAAAAGAGCATGTCTTAAATTGCATAGAGGTTAGGATGTGTTAGATCTTAGCAGTTTAGTACGAAAAAAAGGTAGTTAGACTTTTCTGCACCAAAGCAGAGTGCTTGGATGGGGGTGTGGGGGCTAAAGGAAGTGCACTGAGACAGAAGAGTTGTATGCACTTGAAAACACTAGTAGAAATTACAATCCAGCTAAAACAGTTGAAAAACTTCTGTTACACAGCTGAAATGTGCTTAGTTCTATCGAAAATCTATTTGTAAAAAGTGCAAGAAGGATGAAGCAGGGGAAAAGTCCTGGCTAATCAGTGTGGGTTTGCTGGAAACACCCGTTTTCCAATTGGCTGCGCTGTCCCGAACCTTCTAAGTAGCTGTAGGTGGGCATCCTGGTCTTGGTCGGTTGCTGGCTGGGTGCCGGCCGACCATGGGAGAGCTGAAGCAACCCTGTTCAAGGGCAGGCAATTTCCAAGGAGCTGCAGGCGGTTGTCCTAGTCTTGGTCGGTGGCTGGCTGAGTGCCGGATGACCATGGGGGAGCTGAAGCAGCCCTGTTGAAGGACAGGCAGCTGGAGAGAAGAAAAAAGAGCAGGTCTTAAATTGCATAGAGTTTAGGATGGGTTAGATCTGAGCAGTTTAGTAAGATAAAAGGTAGTTAGACTTTTCGGTGTCATGGCAGAGTGCTTGGATGGGTGGGCCTGCAGGAAAAGCACTGAGGCAGATGAAGTGTAAGCACTTTAAAACACTAGTAGAAATTACAATCCAGCTAAAACAGTTGAAAAACCCCTATTACACAGTTGAAATGTGCTTAGTTTTATCAAAAATCTATTTGTTAAAAGTGCCAGATGGCTGAAGTAGGGTAAAAGTCCAGGCCAATCAGAGCGGGTTTATGCACCATCTGTTCAATTGGATACGCTCTCCTGTACCTTCCAAGGAGCTGCAGGGGTGGGCATCCTGGTCTCAGTCGGTGGCTGGCTGTGCGCGGCTCGACTGTGGGGAGCTGAAGCAGCCCTGTTCAAGGGCAGGCAGCAGGAGAGAAGAAAAAGAGCATGACTTAGATTTCGATGGTGTTAGGATGGGTTTGATCTGAGCAGTTTAGTAAGACAAATGGTAGTTAGATTCTCTACGCCAAGGCAGGAGTGCTTGGATGGGGCCTGCAGGAGGCACAGAGACAGAAGAGGAGTAAACACTTTAAAACACTAGTAGAAATTACAATCCAGCTAATACAGTTGAAAAAATTCTATTACACAGTTGAAATGTGCTTAGTTCTTTCGAAAATCTATTTGTAAAAAGTGCCAGATGGCTGAAGCAGGGGAAAATTCCTGGTCAATCAGAGCGGGTTTGCTGGAAGCACCAGTGTTTCATTTGGCTGCGCTGTCCTGTACCTTCCAAGGAGCTGCTGGCAGACGTCCTGGTCTTGGTGGGTGGCTGGCTGGGTGCCAGCCGACTGTGGGGGAGCTAAACCAGCCCTGTTCAAGGGCATGCAGCTGGAGAGAGGAAAAAAGAGCATGTCTTAAATTGCATAGAGGTTAGGATGTGTTAGATCTTAGCAGTTTAGTAAGAAAAAAAGGTAGTTAGATTTTTCTGCACCAAGACAGAGTGTTTGGATGGGGGTGTGGGGGCTGCAGGAAGTGCACTGAGACAGAAGAGTTGTAAGCACTTGAAAACACTAGTAGAAATTACAATCCAGCTAAAACAGTTGAAAAACTTCTGTTACACTGCTGAAATTGCTTATTTCATCGAAAATCTATTGCAAAAGTGCCAGATGGGTGAGTAGTGTAAAGTCCAGGATAATCAGATCGGGTTTGCTGGAAGCACCCGTTTTTCCACTTGACTGTGCTGTCCCGTACCTTCCATGGGGTGGAGTCTGGCATCCTGGTCTGGGTCTGAGGCTGGCTAGGGTGCCAGCCAACTGTGGGGATCTTGAAGCAGCTCTGTTCAAGGGCAGGCAGCTGGAGGGAAGAAAAAAGAGCAGGTCTTAAATAGCATAGAGGTTAGGATGGGTTAGATCATAGCAGTTTAGTAAGACAAAAGGTAGTTAGTCTTTCGGCACCAAGGCAGAGTGCTTGGATGGGGGGCTGAGGTGTTACTGAGACAGAAGAAGTGTAAATACTTTAAAACACTAGTAGCAGATTACAATCCATCTAATACAGTTGTAAACTTCATTACACAGTTGAAATGTGCTTAGTTCTATCGGAAATCTATTTGTAAAGTGCCCAGATGGCTGAAGCAGGGAAGTCCTTGCCAATCAGAGCAGGTTTGCTGGAAGAAACCATGTTCCATTTGCTGTGCTGTCGCTAACCTTCCAAGGGAGGTGCAGGCATGCCCTGTTCGGGTCGGTGATGGCTGGTGCCGTCCACCGTGGGGAGCTGAAGCAGACCTGTTCATGGGCAGGCAATGAGAGAAGAAAAAAGAGCAGGTCTTAAATAGCATAGAGGTTAGGCTGGGTTAGATCTGAGCAGTTTAGTAAGACAAAAGTTAGTTAGACTTTTCGGCAGAAAGGCAGAGTGCTTGGATTGGGGGGCTGCAGGAAGAGCACTGAGAAAGAAGAGGTGTAAGCACTTTAAAACACTAGTTTAAAATGTAATCCAGCCATTACAGTTGAAAATCTTCTATTACACATTTGAAATGTGCTTATTTCTATCGGAAATCTACTTGTAAAAAGTGCCAGATGGCTGAAGCAGGGGAAAAGTCCTGGCCAATCAGAGTGGGTTTGCTAGAAGCACCCGTGTTCTAATTGGCTGCACTGTCCCATACCTTCCAAGGAGCTGCAGGCTGGCGTCCTGGTCTCAGTTGGTGGCTGGCTGGGTGCCGGCCGACCGTGGGGGAGCTGAAGCCACCCTGTTCAAGGGCAGGCAGCTTCCAAGGAGCAGCAGGTGGGTGTCCTGGTCATGGTAGGTGGCTGGTTGGGTGCCAGCCGACTGTGGTGGAGCTGAAGCAGAACTGTTCAAGGGCAGGCAGCTGGAGAGAGGAACAAAGAGCAGCTCTTAAAAAGCATATAGGTCATAATGGGTTAGATGTTAGCAATTTAATAAGACAAAAGGTAGCTAGACTTTTCGGGACCAATACAGAGTGCTTGGATAAGGGGTTGCAGGAAGTGCACTGAGTTGAAGAAGTGCAAACACTTAAAAACTAGTAGAAATTACAATCAGTTAGTACAGTTGAAAACTTCTATTACATAGCTGAAATATGCCTAGTTCTATTGAAAATCTGTTTGTAAAAAGTGCCAGAAGCCTGAAGAAGTGGAAGAGTCCTGATCAATTAGAGTGGGTTTGCTGGAGCTCGGCTGTTCCAATTGGCTGCGCTTCTTACCTTCCAAGGAGCTGCAGTCGGGCATCCTGGTCTCAGTCGGTGGCTGGCTGGGTGTGTCAATCGACCGTGGGGAGCTGGGCAGCCCTATTCAATGGCAGGCAGCAGGAGAGAAATAAAAGAGCAGGTCTTAAATAGCATTGAGGTTAGATGGTTAGATCTTAGCAGTTTAGTAAGACAAAAGGTAGTTAGACTTTTGGCACCAAGGCACAGTGCTTGGAAGGGGTGTGGGGCTGCAGGAAGTGCACTGAGACAGAAGAGGTGTAAGCACTTTAAACACTAGTAGAAATTACAATCCAGCTAAAACAGTTGAAAACTTCTATTACACAGCTGAAATGTGCTTAGTTCTATCGAAAATCTATTTGTAAAAGTGCCAGAAGGATTGAAGCAGGGAAAAGTCCTGGCTAATCAGTGTGGATTGCTGAAGTACTTCTCCAACTGGCTGCGCTGTCCCGAATCTTCTAAGTAGCTGCAGGAGGGGGTCCTGGTCTTGGTCGGTGGCTTGCTGGGTGCCGCCAACCATGGGAGAGCTGAAGCAGCCCTGTTCAAGGGCCGGCAGTTTCCAAGGAGCTGCAGGCGGTTGTCCTGGTCTCAGTCGGTGGCTGGCTTACAGCTGGATGACCGTGGGGGAGATGAAGCAGCCCTGTTCAAGGACAGGCAGCTGGAGAGAAGAAAACAGAGCAGGTCTTAAATTGCATTTAGGTTAGGATGGGTTAGATCTGAGCAGTTTAGTAAGACAAAAGTTTGTTAGACTTTTCTGTGCCATGGCCGAGTGCTTGGATGGGTGGGGCTGCAGGAAGAGCACTAAGACAGATGAGGTGTACGCACTTTAAAACACTAGTAGAAATTACAATCCAGCTAATACAGTTGAAAAACTTGTATTACACAGTCGAAATGTGCTTCGGTCTATCAAAAATCTATTTGTAAAAGTGCCAGATGGCTGAAGTAGAGGAAAAGTCCTGGCCAATCAGAGCAGGTTTGCTGGAAGCAGCCATATTCCAATTAGCTGTGCTGTCCCGTAGCTTCCAAGGCACTGCAGGCAGGTGTACTGGTCTCAGTCAGTGACTGTCTGGGTGCCTGACAACCATGGGGGAGCTGAAGCAGCCCTGTTCAAGGGCAGGCAGCAGGAGTGAAGAAAAAAGAGCAGTAATTAAATAGCTTACAGGTTAGGATGGGTTAGATCTGAGCAGTTTAGTAAGACAAAGGGTAAGACTTTTAAGCCATGGCAGAGTGTTTGAAAGGGGGGCTTACAGGAAGTGCACTGAGATAGAAGAATTAAACACTTTAAAAAACTAGTAGAAATTACAATCCAGCTAATACAGTTGAAAAACTTCTATTACATAGCTGAAATATGCTTAGTTCTAACGAAAATCTATTTGTAAAAAGTGCCAGATGCCTGAAGAAGTGGAAAAGTCCTGATCAATTAGAATGGGTTTGCTGGAAGTTACGCTGTTCCAATTGGCTGCGCTGTACCTTACCTTCCAAGGAGCTGCAGTCGGGCATCCTGGTCTCAGTCGGCAGCTGGCTGGGTGCCGACCCGACCGTGGGGAGCTAGGCAGCCCTGATTCAATGGCAGGCAGCAGGAGAGAAATAAAAAGAGCAGGTCTAAATAGCATTGAGCTTAGGATGGTTAGATCTTAGCAGTTTAGTAAGACAAAAGGTAGTTAGACTTTTCGCACCAAGGCGCAGTGCTTGGATGGGGTTGGGGCTTTGGTAGCGCACTGAGACAGAAGAGGTGTAAGCACTTTGAAACACTAGTAGAAATTACAATCCAGCTAAAACAGTTGAAAAACTTCTATTACACAGCTGAAATGTGCTTAGTTCTGTCGAAAATCTATTTGTAAAAGGTGCCAGATGCGCTGGGTTTAGGGAAAGGTCTGGCCAATCAGAGCAGGTTTGTTGGAAGCACTCTATATTCCAATTAGCTGCGCTGTTCCGTACCTTCCAAGGCACTGCAGGCAGGCGTACTGGTCTCAGTCAGTGACTGTCTGGGCGCCTGACAACCGTGGAGGAGCTGAAGCAGCCCTGTTCAAGGGCAGGCAGCAGAAGTGAAGAAAAAAGAGCAGGAATTAACAGCATGTACAGGTTAGGTGGGTTAGATCTGAGCAGTTTAGTAAGACAAAGGTAGTTAGACTTTCGGCGCCATGGCAGAGTGCTTGGGGGAGGGCTACAGGAGGTGCACACCAAGTAGAAGGGTGTTGCACTTTCAAACACTGGTAGAAAGTGCAATCCAGCAAATACAGTTGAAAAACGCTTATTATACAGCTTGAAATGTGTCAGTTCTATCAAAAATCTATTTGTAAAAGTGCCAGATGGCTGAAACAGGTAAAAGTCATGGCCAATCAAAGCGGGTTTGTGGAATCACCGCTGTTTCAATTGGCTGCGCTGTGCCATAACCAAGGGACTGCAGGCGGGCATCTTGGTCTTGGTCGCTGGCAGGCTGTGCGCAGCCGACCGAGGGGAGCTGAAGCAGCCTTGTTAAAGGGCAGGAGCTTCTAATGAGCTGCAGGTCAAGGCCCTGGTTCGGTTGAGGCTGGCCCAGTGCCGCCATCCGTGGGGAGCTAAAGCAGCCCTGTTCAAAGACACACAGCTTTAGAGAAGAAAAAAGAGCAGGACTTAAATAGCATAGTGGTTAGGATGGATTAAATCTGAGCAGTTTAGTAATACAAAACTTAGTTAGACTTTTTGGCACCAAGGCAGAGTGCTTGGATGGGGGGGCTGCAGGAAGATCACTGAGACAGAAGTATAAGCACTTTAAAACACTATTAGAAATTACAATCCTACTAATACAGTTGACAAACTTCTATTACACATTTGAAATGTGCTTATTTCTATCAAAATATTTGTAAAAAGTGCCAGATGCCTGAAGCAGGGGAAAAGTCCTGTCAATCAGAGTGGGTTTGCTAGGCACCGCCTTCCAATTGGCTGCAGCTGTCCCGTTCCTTCAAGAGCTGCAGGCTGGCGTCCCTGGTCTCGGTCGGTGGCTGGTTGGTGCCGGCCCAATCGTGGCAGAGCTGAAGCAGCCCTGTTCAAGCGGGCAGCAGCAGGCAGAGACAGAAAAAGAGCAGGTCTTAATAGCATACAGGTTAGGGATGGCTTAGATGTTAGCAGTTTAAGTTAGACAAAAGAAGTTAGACTTTCGTGCCAAGGCAGAGTGCTTGAATTGGGGGGCGCAGGAAGCGCACTGAGACAGAAGAGTTGTAAACATTTTAAAACACTAGAAAAAAACTACAATCCAGCTAAAACAGTTGAAAAACTTCTATTACACAGCTGAAATGTGCTTAGTTCTATCGAAAATCTATTGTAAAAAGTTATAGATGTATAATGAAGAAAGTCTGGCCAGTCAGTGTGGGTTTGCTGGAATCACCATTTTCCAATTTCACAGCCAGTCCCACTACCTTCCAAGTAGCTGCAGGCGGGCGTCCTGGTCTTGGACGGAGGCTGGCTGGGTGCCGGCCGACCGTGGGGGAGCTGAAGCAGCCCTGTTCAAGGGCAGACAGCTGAAGAGAGTAAAAAAGAGCAGGTCATAAATAGCATATAGTTTAGGATGGGTTAGATGTTAGCAGTTTAGTTAGACAAAATGTAGTTATACTTTTCGGTGCCAAGGCAGAGTGCTTAGATGGGGGGGCTGCAGGAAGTGCACTGAGACAGAAGAGTTGTAAGCACTTTAAAACACTAGTAAAAATTACAATTCGGCTAAAACAGTTGAAAAACTTCTATTACATAGCTGAATTGTGCTTAGTTCTATCGAAAATCTATTTGTAAAAAGTGAAAGATGTATGAAGCAGGGGAAAAGTCCTGGCCAATCAGTGTGGGTTTGCTGGAGGCACCCGTTTTCCAATTGGCTGCGCTCTCCCGTACCTTCCAAGGAGCTGCAGGCTGTCATCCTGGTCTTGGTTGGAGGCTGGCTGGGTGCCGGCTGACTGTGGGGAAGCTGAAGCAGCCCTGATCAAGGGTAGGCAGCTGGAGAGAGGAAAAAAGAGCAGTTCTTAAATAGCATATAGGTTAGGATGGGTTAGATGTTAGCAGTTTAGTAAGACAAAAGGTAGTTACACTTTTCGGTGCCAAGACAGAGTGCTTGGATGGGGGAGGCTGCAGGAAGAGCACTGAGACAGAAGAGGTGTAAGCACTTTAAAACACTAGTCAAAATTACAATCCAGCTAATACAGTTGAAAAACTTCTATTACACAGTTGAAATGTGCTTAGTTCGATCGAAAATATATTTGTAAAAAGTGCCAGATGGCTGGAGCAGGGGAAAAGTCCTGGCCAATCAGAGTGGGTTTGCTGTAAACACCAGTGTTCCAATTGGCTACGCTGTCCCATACCTTCCAATGAGCTGCAGGTGGTCATCCTGGTCTCGTTAGGTGGCTGGCTGGGTGATGGCTGACCGTGGGGGAGCTGATGCAGCCCTGTTCAGGAGCAGGCAGCTTCCAAGTAGCTGAAGGTGGGCATCCTTGTCTCGGTCGGTGGCTTCCTGGATGCCGGCCGACTGTGGGGGAGCTGAAGCAGCCCTGTTCAAGGGCAGGCAGCTGGAGGGAGGAAAAAAGAGCATGTCTTAAATAGCATAGAGGTTAGGATGTGTTAGATCTTAGCAGTTTAGTAAGAAAAAAAGGTAGTTAATCTTTTTTGCACAAAGGCAGAGTGCTTGGATTGGGGTGTGGGGGCTGCAGGAAGAGCACTGAGACAGAAGAGTTGTAAGCACTTTAAAACACTAGTAGAAATTACAATCCAGCGAAAACAGTTGAAAAACTTCTATTACACAGCTGAAATGTGCTTATTTCTATCGAAAATCTAGTAAAAAGTGACAGAAGGATGAAGCAGGGGAAAAGTCCTGGCTAATCAGTGTGGGTTTGCTGGAAGCACCCGTTTTCCAATTGGCTGCACTGCCCCGTACCTTCCAAGTAGATGCAGGCGGGCGTCCTGGTCTTGGTAGGTGGCTGGCTGGGTGCTGGCCGACCGTGGGAGAGCTGAAGCAGCCCTGTTAAAGGGCAGGCAGTTTCCAAGGAGCTGCAGGTGGTTGTCCTGGTCTCAGTCGGTGGCTGGCTGAGTGCCAGCTGATCGTGGGGGAGAGGAAGCAGCCCTGTTCAAGGACAGGCAGCTGGAAAGAAGAAAACAGAGCAGGTCTTAAATTGCATTGAGGTTAGGATGGGTTAGATGTGAGCAGTTTAGTAAGACAAAAGGTAGTTAGACTTTTCTGTGCCATGGCCGAGTGCTTGGATGGGTGGGGCTGCAGGAAGAGCACTGAGACAGATGAGGTGTAAGCACTTTGAAACACTAGTAGAAATTGCAATCCAACTAATACAATTAAAAAACTTCTATTACACAGTCGAAATGTGCTTAGTTCTATCAAAAATCTATTTGTAAAAAGTGCCAGTTGGCTGGAAGCAGGGGAAAAGACATCCGTTAATCAGAGCAGGTTTGCAGGAGCAATTCCATATTCAAATTAGCTCGCGCTGTCCCATAACTTCCAAGGAGCTGCAGGCAGGTGTACTGGTCTCAGTCGGTGGCTGTCTGGGTGCCTGACAACCATGGGGGAGCTGAAGCAGCCCTGTTCAAGGGCAGGCAGCAGGAGTGAAGAAAAAAGAGCAGGATTTAAACAGCATACAGGTTAGGATAGGTTAGATCTGAGCAGTTTAGTAAGACAAAGGGTAGTTAGACTTTTCGGCGCAATGGCTGAGTGCTTGAAAGGAAGGGGCTACAGGAAGTGCACTGAGGCGGAAGAGGTATAAGCACTTTAAAACACTAGTAGAAATTACAATCCAGCAAATACAGTTGAAAAACTTCTATTACACAGTTGAAATGTGCCTAGTTCTATCCAAAATCAATTTGTAAAAAGTGCCAGATAAAAGCTGAAACAGAGGAAAAAGTCATGGCCAATCAAAGCCAGGTTTGCTGGAATCACCTGTGTTTCAATTGGCTACTCTGTCCCGTAATTTCCAAGGAGCTGCAGGCAGGCGTCCTGGTCTTGAGTGGGTGGCTGGCTGGGTGCTGGCCGACCGAGGGGGAGCTGAAGCAGCCTTGTTCAAGGGCAGGCAGCTTCCAATGAGCTGCAGGCAGGCGTCCTGGTCTCGGTCGGTGGCTGGCTAGGTGCCAGCCGTCCATGAGGGAGCTGAAGCAGCCCTGTTCAGGGGCACGCAGCTTTAGAGAAGAAAAAAGAGCAGGTCTTAAATAGCATAGTGGTTAGGATGGATTGGATCTGAGCAGTTTAGTAATACAAAGCTTAGTTAGACTTTTTGGCGCCAAGGCAGAGTGCTTGGATGGGGGGCTGCAGGAAGAGCACTGAGACAGAAGAAGTATAGGCACTTTAAAGCACTAGTAGAAATTACAATCCAGCAAATACAGTTGAAAAAATTCTATTACACATCTGAAATGTGCTTATTTCTATCGAAAATCTATTTGTTAAAAGTGGCCAGATGCCTGAAGCAGGGGAAAAGTCCTGGCCAATCTGAGTGGGTTTACTAGAGGCACCCATGTTCCAATTTTCTGCGCTGTCCCGTTCCTTCAAAGGAGCTGCAGGCAGGCGTCCTGGTCTCGGTTGGTGGCTGGCTGGGTGCCGGCTGACTGTGGGGGAGCTGAAGCAGCCCTGTTCAAGGGCAGGCAGCTTCCAAGGTGCTGCAGGTGGGTGTCCTGGTCACGGTAGGTGGCTGGCTGGGTGCCAGCCGACCGTGGGGGAGCTGAAGCAGCTCTGTTCAAGGGCAGGCAGCTGGAGAAAGTAAAAAAGAGCAGGTCTTAAATAGCATATAGGTTAGGATGGGTTAGATGTTGCCAGTTTATTTAGACAAAAGGTAGTTAGAATTTTCGGTGCCAAGGCAGAGTGCTTGGATGGGGGGGCTGCAGGAAGTGCACTGAGACAGAAGAAGTGCAAACACTTTAAAACACTAATAGAAATTACAAGCCAGTTAATACAGTTGAAAAACTTCTATTACACAGTTGAAATGTGCTTAGTTCTATCGAAAATCTATTTGTAAAAAGTGCCAGATGCCTGAAGCAGTGGAAAAGTCCACATCAATCAGAAAGGGTTTGCTTGAAGCAACCGTGTTCCACTTGGCTGCGCTGTCCCATACCTTCCATGGAGCTGGAGTCTGGCGTCCTAGTCTCGGTCGATGGCTGGCTGGGTGCCGACCGACCGTGGTGGAGCTGAAGCAGCCCTATACAATGGCAGGCAGCTGGAGAGAAATAAAAAGAGCAGGTCTTAAATAGCGGATGGTTAGATCTTAGCAGATTAGTAAGACAAAAGGTAGTTAGACTTTTCGGCACCAAGGCACAGTGCTTGGAAGGGGGTGTGGGGGCTGCAGGAAGTGCACTGAGACAGAAGAGTTGTGAGCACTTTAAAACACTAGTAGAAATTACAATCCAGATAAAACAGTTGAAAAACTTCTATTGCACAGCCGAAATGTGCTTAGTTCTATCGAAAATCTATTTGTAAAAGTGAAAGTTGGCTGAAGCAGGGAAATGTCCTTGCCAATCAGTGTAGGTTTGCTGGAAGCACCCATTTCAAATTGGCTGTGCTGTTCTGTACCTTCAAGCAGCTGCAGGCGAGGCGCCCTGGTCTTGGTGGGTGGCTGGCTGGGTGCCAAGCTGACCGTGGGGAGCTGAAGCAGCACTGTTCAAGGACAGTCAGCTGGAGAGAAGTACAAAGAGCAGGACTTAAATAGCATAGAGGTTAGGATAGGTTAGATCTGATCAGTTTAGTAAGACAAAAGGTAGTTACACTTTTCAGTGCCAAGACAGAGTGCTTGGATGGGGGGCTGCAGGAAGAGCAACTGAGACAGAAATGGAGTAAGCAGTTTAAAACACTAGCCGAAATTTCAATCCAGCTAATACAGTTGAAAACTTCTATTACACAGTTGAAATGTGCGGATTCTATCGAAAATCTATTTGTAAAAAGTGCCAGATATCTGGAGCAGGGGAAAAGTCCTTGCCAATCTGAAGCGGGTTGCTGGAAACACAAGTGCTCCAATTGGCTCTCGCTGTCACGATACCTTCAAAGGAGCTGAAGGCGGCGTCCTGGTATCGGTCAGTGGCTGGCTTTCAGCCCGCCGACCAGCTGGGGAGCCGAAGCAGCCCTGTTCAAGGGCAGGCAGCTTCCATGGAGCTGCAGGCGGGTGTCCTGGTCTTGATCGGTGGTTGGCTGGGTGCCAGCCGACCGTGGGAGAGCTGAAGCAGCCCTTTTAAAGATCAGGCAGCTGGAGAGAAGAGAAAAGAGCAGGTCTTAAATAGTATAGAGGTTAGGATGGGTTAGATCTCAGCAGTTTAGTAAGACAAAAGGTAGTTAGACTTTTCATTGCCAAGGCAGGAGTGCTGGATGGGGGGGGGCTGCAGGATGAGCACTGAGGCAGAAGAGGGTATAAGCACTTTAAAACACCAGTAGAAATTACAATCCAGCTAATACAGTTGAAAAACTTCTATTACACATTTGAAATAATAGCTTATTTCTGTCAAAATCAGTTTGGAAAAAGTGCCAGATGGCTGAAGCAGGGGAAGAGTACTGGCCAATCAGAGTGGGTTTGCTGGAAGCACCCTAATTCCAATTGGCTGCACTGTAATGTACTCGAAGGAGCTGCAGGCAGGAGTACTAGTCTCTGTCGGTGGCTGACTGGTTTACCGGCCGACCGTGGGGGAGCTGAAGCAGCCCTGTTCAGGGTAGGCAGGTTCAAGAAATGCAAGGTGGGCTTCCCTGGTCTCGGTCGTTGGCTGGCTGAGTGCTGGCTGACATGGGGAGTTGAAGCAGCTCTGTTCAGGACAGGCAGCTGGAGAGAAAAGAGAAAAAAAGTTGGCCATAAAATTGCACAGAGTTTGGATGGGTTAGATCTAAGCAGTTTAGTAAGACAAAGGTAGTAAGACTTTTGGGTGCCATGGCATAGTGCTTGAATGGGTGGGGCTGCAGGAAGAGCACTGATACAGATGAGGTGTATACTTTAAAAACACTATCAGAAATACAATCCAGCTAATACAGTTGGAAAACTTCTATTACAAAGTTGAAATGTGCTTAGTTCTATCAAAAATATATTTGTAATAGGTGCCAGATGCCTGAAGAAGTGGAAAAGCAGAATCAATTAGGAACGGTTTGCTGGAAGCAACCATGTTCCAATTGGCTGCCTAGTACCTACACTCCTTCCATGGAGCTGCAGTCTGGCATCCCTAGCTCGAGTCAGTGGCTGGCTGGGTGCCGACCCAACCGTGGTGGAGCTGAAGCAGCTCTATTCAATGGCAGGCAGCTGAGAAATAAAAAGAGCAGGTCTTAAATAGCAGATGGTTAGATCTTAGAAGATTAGTAAGACAAGGTAGTTAGACTTTTAAGCACCAAGGCACAGTGCTTGGATAGGGGGTATGGGGGCTGGAAAATGCACTAAGACAGAAGAGTAAAGCACTTTAAAACACTAGTAAATTACAATCCAGCTAAAACAGTTGAAAAACTTCTAATACACAGGTAAATGTGTAGTACTAGCACGAAAATCTATTTGTAAAAAGTGAAAGATGGCTGAAGGAGGAGAATGCCCTTGCCAATCAGTGTAGGTTTGCTGTAAGCACCCATTTTCCAATTGGCTGCACTGTTCTGTACATTCCAAGCAGCTGCAGGCAGGCGTCCTGGTCTTGGTCGGTGGCTGGCTGGGTGCCGGCTGACCGTGGGGGAGCTGAAGCAGCCGTGTTCAAGGACAGTCAGCTGGAGAGAAGTAAAAAGAGCAGGACTTAAATAGCATAGAGGTTAGGATAGGTTAGATCTGATCAGTTTAGTAAGACAAAGGTAGTTACACTTTTCAGTGCCAAGACAGAGTGCTAGGATGGGGGGCTGCAGGAAGAGCACTGAGACAGAAATGGTGTAAGCACTTTAAAACACTAGTCGAAATTTCAATCCAGCTAATACAGTAGAAAAACTTCTTTACACATTTGAGAATGTGCTTAGTTCTATCGAAAATATATTTTGTGTAAAAAGTGCCAGATGTCTGAGCAGAGGAAAAGTCCTTGCCAATCTGAGCGGATTTGCTGGAAACACCTTTGTTTCAATTGGCTGCACCTGCCCATTACTCTTCCAAGGAGCTGAAGGACGGGGTCCTGGTATCCGGTCAGTGGCTGGCTGGCAGCCGCTGACCGCTGGGGAGTCAAGCAGCCCTGTTCAAGGGCAGGCAGCTCCAAGGAGCTGCAGGTGGGCATCCTGGTCTGTGATGGGGGCTGGCTGGGTGCCAGCCGTCCGTGGGAGCTGAAGCAGCCCGTTTCAAGATCAGACAGATGGAAGAAGAGAAAGGCAGGTCTTAAATAGTATAGAGGTTAGGATGGGTTAGATCTCAGCAGTTTAGAAAGACAAAAGGTAGTTAGACTTTTCAGTGCCAAGTCAGAGTTCTTGGATGATGGGGCTGTGGAGGAGCACTGTGAGGCAGAAGAGGTATAAGCACTTTAAAACACCAGTAGAAATTACAATCCAGCTAATACAGTTGAAAAACTTCATATACATTTGAAAAGTGCTTATTTCTGTCGAAAATCTATTTGTAAAAGTGCCAGATGGCTGATGCAGGGGAAAATTACTGGCCAATCAGAGTGGGTTTGCTAGAAGCAACCGAGTTTCAATTAGCTGTGCTCCCATACCTTTGAAAGAGCTGCAGGCAGGCATACTGGTCTCAGTCAGTGGCTGGCTGGGGCAGCCGACCATGGGGAGCTGGAATCAGCCTGTTCAGAGGCAGGCAGCTTCCAAGGAGATGCAGGCGGGCATCCTGGTCTCAGTCAGTGGCTGGCTGAGTGCCCGTGCAGAGTGGGGAGATGAAGCAGCCCTGTTCAGGACAGGCAGCTGGAGAGAACAAAAAGAGCAGGTCTTAAATTGCATAGAGGTTAGGATGGGTTAGATCTAAGCAGTTAGTAAGACAAAGTTAGTTTCAGGTGCCATGGCAGAGTGCTTGGATGGGTGGGGCTGCAGGAAGAGCACTGAGACAGAGGAGGTGTAAGCACTTTGAAACACTAGTAGAAATTACAATCCAGCTAATACAGTTGGAAAACTTCTATTACACAATCAAAATGTGCTTAGTTCTATCAAAAATCTATTTGTAAAAAGTGCCAGATGGCTGAAGCAGGGAAAAGTCAAGGCCAATTAAGTAGGGTTTGCTGGAAGCTCGCTGTTCAATTGGCTCACGCTGTCCTTACCTTCCAAGGAGCTGCAGTCGGGCATCCTGGTCTCAGTCGGTGGCTGGCTGGGTGCCGTCCACCGACCATGGGGAGCTGGAAGCAGCCCTATTCAAGGGCAGGCAGCTTTAGAGAAGTAAAAAGAGAAGGTCTGAAATAGCATAGAGGTTAGTATAGTTAGATCTTAGCAGTTTAGTAATACAAAAGGTAGTTAGACTTATCGGCACCTAGGCAGAGTGCTTGGATGGGGGTGTGGGGGCTGCAGGAAGTGCACTGAGACAGAAGAGTTGTAAGCACTTTAAAACACTAGTAGAAATTACAATCCAGCTAAAACAGTTGAAAAACTCCCATTACACAGCTGAAAAGTGCTTAGTTCTATCGAAAATCTATTTGTAAAAAGTGCCAGATGGATGAAGCAGGGGAAAAGTCCTAGCCAGTCAGTGTGGGTTTGCTGGAAGCACCTATTTTCCAATTGGCTGCGCTGTCCTGTACCTTCCAAGGAGCTGCAGGCGGGCGTCATGGTCTTGGTCGGTGGCTGACTGGGTGCCGGCCTACCATGGGGGAGCTGAAGCAGCCTTGTTCAAGGGCAGGCAGCTTCCAAGGAGCTGCAGGCGGTTGTCATGGTCTCAGTCGGTGGCTGGCTGGGTGCCGGCTGACCGTGGGGGAGATAAAGCAGCCCTGTTCAAGGTCAGGCAGCTGGAGAAGAAAAGAAAAAGAGCAGGTCTTAAATGCATAGAGGTTAGGATGGGTTAGATCTGCTCAGTTTAGTAAGACAAAAGGTAGTTAGGCTTTTTGGTGCCATGGCAGAGTGCTTGGATGGGGTGGGGCTGCGGGAAAAGCACTGAGACAGATGAGATGTAAGCACTTTAGAACACTAGTAGAAATTACAATCCAGCTAAAACAGTTGAAAAACTTCTATTACACAGTCGAAATGTGCTTAGTTCTAACAAAAATCTATTTGTAAAAGTGCCAGATGGCTGGAAGCAGGGGAAAAGTCCTGGACTATCAGGCGGTTTGCTGGAATCACCCACGCTCCAATTAGCGCGCTTGTCCCGTACCTTCAAGGCAGCTGCAGGCAGGCTTCCTGGTCTCAGTCAGTGTGGACTGGCTGGGTGCCGGCCACACGTGGCAGAGCTGAAGCAGCCCCTGTTCAAGGGCAGGCAGCAGGAGTGAAGAAAAAAGAGTAGGACTTAAATAGCATACATGTTAGGATGGGTTAAATCTGAGCAGTTTAGTAAGACAAAAGGTAGCTAGACTTTTCGGCGTCATGGAAGAGTGCTTGAATGAGGGGCCTGAAGGAAGTGCACAGAGATAGAAGAGGTGTAAGCACTTTAAAACACTAGTAGAAAGTACAATCCAGCTAATACAGTTGAAAAACTTCTATTACACAGATGAAATGTGCTTAGTTCTATCAAAAATCTATTTGTAAAAGTGCCAGATGCCTGAAGCAGACAAAATGTCCAGCCAATCAGAGTGGGTTTACTGGAAGCACCCATTTTCCAATCGACTCACGCTGTCTCGTACCTTCCAAGGAGCTGCAGGTGGGGTCCTGGTCTTGGTCGGGTTGCTGGCTGAGTGCCGGCTGACCGTGGGGAGCTTAAAGCAGCCCTGTTCAAGGGCAGGCAGCTGGAGAGAGGAAAAAGAGCAGGTCTTAAATAGCATCAGAGGTTAGGATGGGTTAGATCTTATCAGTTTAGTACGACAAAAGGTAGTTAGACTTTTCGGCACCAAGGCAAAGTGCTTGGATGGGGCTGCAGGAAGTGCACTGAGACAGAAGAGGTGTAAGCATTTTAAAACACTAGCAGAAATTACAATCCAGCTAATACAGTTGAAAACTTCTATTACACAGTTGAAATGTGCTTAGTTCTATTGAAAATCTATTTGTAAAAGTGCCAGATGCTTGAAGCAGTAGAAAAGTCCTGGCCAATCAGAGCGGGTTTGCTGGAAGCACCCGTGTTTCAATTGGCTGCGCTGTCCTGTTCCTTCCAAGGAGCTGCAGGCGAGCGTCTTGGTCTCGGTCGTGGCTGGCTGTGTGCCGGCCGACCGTGGGGGAGCTGATGCAGCCCTATTCAAGGGCAGGCAGCTGGAGAGAAGAAAAAAGAGCAGGTCTTAAATAGCATAGAGGTTAGGATGGGTTAGATCTGAACAGTTTAGTAAGACAAACGGTAGTTAGACTTTTCGGCGCCAAGGCACAGTGCTTGGATGGGGGGGCTGCAGGAAGTGCACTGAGACAGAAGAGGTGTATGCACTTTAAAACACTTGTAGAAATTACAATCCAGCTAATACAGTTGAAAAACTTCTATTACACAGTTAAATTTGTGCTTAGTTCTATCGAAAATCTATTTGTAAAAAGTGCCAGATGTCTGAAGCAGGAGAAAAGTCCTGGCCAATCAGAGCCGGGTTTGCTGGAAACACCGGGCTCTAATTGCTCGCTGTCCTATACCTTCAAGGAGCTGCAGGTGGGAGTCCTGGTATCGGTCAGTGGCTGGCTGGCTGGCTGCCCCCAACCGTTGGGGAGCTGAGCAGCCCTGTTCAAGGCCAGCAGCTTCCAAGGAGCTGCAGGTGGGCGTCCTGGTCTTGATCAAATGCTGGCTGGGTGCCAGCCAACTGTGGCAGAGCTGAAGCATCCTTTTCAAGATCAGGCAGTGGGAGAGAAAAAGAGCAGGTCTTAAATAGCATAGAGGGTAGGATAGGTTAGATTTGAGCAGTTTAGTAAGACAAAAGGTATTAAGACTTTCAGCCAAAGGCAGAGTGCTTGTATGGGGAGCTGCAGGAAGAGCACTGAGACAGAAGAGGTGTAAGCACTTTTAAAACACTAGTAGAAATACAATCCAGCTAAAACAGTTGAAAACGCTTCTATTACCAGTTGAAATGTGCTTAGGTCAATTGAAAATCTATTTGTAAAAGTGCCAGATGGCTGTAGCAGGGAAAGGTCCAACCAATCAGAGCGTGTTTTCAGGAAGCACCCTGTTCCAATTGGCTGCGCTTGTCCTGTACCTTCCAAGGAGCTGCAGGCGGGCGCCCTGGTCTCGGTCGGTAGCTGGGATGTGCCGGCCTACCGTGGGGGAGCTGAAGCAGCCCTGTTCAACGGCAGGCAGCTGGAGAGAGGAAAAAAGAGCAGGTCTTAAATAGCATAGAGTTTAAGATGGGTTAGATGTTAGCAGTTAAGTAAGACAAAAGGCAGTTAGACTTTTCTGCGCCAAGGCAGAGTGCTTGTATGGGGTGGCTGCACTAAGTGCACTGAGACAGAAGAAGTGTAAACACTTTAAAACACTAGTAGAAATTACAATCCAGCTAATACAGTTAAAAAACTTCTATTACACAGTTGAAATGTGCTTAGTTCTATCCAAAATCTATTTGTAAAAAGTGCCAGATGCCTGAAGCAGTGGAAAAGTCCTGATCAATCAGAGCGGGTTTGCTGGAATCACCCGTTTTCCAACTGGCTGCGCTGTTCCATTGCACTTCAAGAGGCTGCTGTCGGGCATCCTGGTCTCGGTCGGTGGCTGGCTGGGTGCGCAGCTGACGTGGGGGAGCTGAAGCAGCCCTGTTGAAGGGCAGGCAGCTTCCAAGGAGCTGCAGGTGGTTGTCCTGGTCTCGGTCGGTGGCTGGCAGAGTGCCGGCTGACCGTCGGGGAAATGAAGCAGCCCTGTTCAAGGACAGGCACCTGGAGAGAAGTAAAAAGAGCAGGTCTTAAATAGTATAGAGGTTACGATAGTAAGATCTTAGCAGTTTAGTAAGACAAAAGATAGTCAGACTTTTCGGCACCAAGGCACAGTGCTTGGATGGGGGTGTGGGGGCTGCAGGAAGAGCACTGAGACAGAAGAGTTGTAAATACTTTAAAACACTAGTAGAAATTACAATTCAGCTAAAACAGTTGAAAAACTTCTATTACACAGCTGAAATGTGCTTAGTTCTATCGAAAATCTGTTTGTAAAAAGTGCCAGATGGATGAAGCAGGGGAAAAGTCTTGGCCAGTCAGTGTGGGTTTGCTGGAAGCACCAATTTTCCAATTGGTTGCGCTGTCCCGTACCTTCCAAGGAGCTGCAGGCGGGAGTCCTGGTCTTGGTCGGTGGCTTGGGTGCGCCGCCGACCATCAGGGAGGTGAAGCAGCCCTGTTCAAGGGCTGGCAGCTTCCAAGGAGCTGCAGGCAGTTGTCCTGGTCTCGGTCGGTGGCTGGCAGAGTGCCGGCTAACAATCGGGGAGATGAAGCAGCCCTTTTCAAGGACAGGCAGCTGTAGAGAAGAAAAAAGAGCAGGTCTTAAATTGCATAGAGGTTAGGATGGGTTAGATCTGAGCAGTTTAGTAAGACAAAAGGTAGTTAGACTTTTTGGTGCCATGGCAGAGTGCTTGGATGGGTGGGGCTACAGGAAGAGCACTGTGACAGATGAGGTGTAAGTACTTTAAAACACTAGTAGAAATTACAATCCAGCTAATACAGCTGAAAAACTTCTATTACACAGTCGAAATGTGCTTAGTCTCTCAAAAATCTATTTGTAAAAAGTGCCAGATGGCTGAAGCAGGGGACAAGTCCTGGCCAATCAGAGTGGGTTTGCTGGAAGCACCCATATTCCAATCAGCTGCACTGTCTCGCACCTTCTAAGGAGCTGCAGGTGGGCGTCCTGGTCTTGGTCAGTGGCTGGCGGGTGCCGACCAACCGTGGGGAGCTGAAGCAGCCTTGTTGAAGGGCAGGCAGCTTCAATGAGCTGCAGGTAGGCGTCCTGGTCTCCGTCGGTGGCTGGCTGGGTGCCGGCCGTCCGTGGGGAGCTGAAGCAGCCCTGTTCAAGGAAGGCAGCTGGAGAGAAGAAAAAGAGCAGGTCTTAAATAGCATAGAGGTTAGGATGGGTTTGTTCTGAGCAGTTTAGTAAGACAAAAGGTAGTTAGACTTTTCAGTGCCAAGGCAGAGTGCTTGGATGGGGGCTGCAGGATGAGCACTCAGACAGAAGAGGTATAAGCACTTTAAAACATAGTAGAAATTAAAATCCAGCCAATACTGTTGAAAAACTTCTATTACACAGTTGAAATGTGCTTAGTTCTATCGAAAATCTATTTATAAAACGTGCCAGATGGCTGAAGCAGGGGAAAAGTCCTATCCAATCAGAGCAGGTTTGCTGGAAACACCCGTGTTCCAATTGGCTTTGCTGTCCCGTACCTTCCAAGGAGCTGCAGGCAGGCGTCCTGGTCTTGTTCGGTGGCTGGCTGGGTGCCGTCCGATCGTGGGGGAGCTGAAGCAGCCCTGTTCAAGGGCAGGCAGCTGGAGAGAGGAAATAAAAAGCAGGTCTTAAATAGCATAGAGGTTTGGATGGTTACATCTTAGCAGTTTAGGAAGACAAAGGTAGTTTGACCTTTTTCGCCAAGGCAGAGCGTGGATGGGTGAGGCTGCAGGAAGAGTACTGTGACAGAAGAGGTGTAAGCACTTTTTTTTTAAATTAAATATGCTTTATTCTTTATTATTATTTACTGTCAGACTCAATGCAGTACTTAATACAAGAGATCAAAGAAGGATGTGAGTAAATTCATTGGATACATATTTCATATCACCCCCTTGATTCCCCCCAAAACCCCCCTCTCCCCCATTGTCTATGCAGTCATTGACTAAGGAAAGCAAAAGATAAGTATCCTAAATACAATCTAAGTTACAGAACGGTGTACCTGCCACTATCCCTCCCCCCTCTCTACCCTTTACCCCCATATCCACCCTCACAAGTATCCCCCTTCTTCTCCACCTTACTTACCCTCCAGCCAGTGTTCGCCTTGCACAATTACCCAACGCTACTTTGTATCTACTGAACTTAGCTGTCATCCCTCATCTAAGGGAAGCAAGAGAGACGTGACCACTCTATCTTTTAATAAGCTAATAATCTACCACCAATGTATCCGAGATCTAACTCCTGGCCACTGACCATAAATCGTGGAACTTCTCCCACCTAGCATTAAACTTAAACATTGTACTCCTAAATCTAGCAATAGTTTTTCAATCCTTCAGTTATGTAATAACCCTGCCAACCATTCTTGGTAAGGGAATGACCTCCTGGTCCTTCCAATGTTTTAATATCAGAGTTATCACCATGAGCTGAAATTAAGTTCATATAATATCTCCTCTCCATCACATCAATATTTGTGTAGTCTCTAACAAGCAGACTTTGGGAGTGAAGAGATCTTGCAACCCAACAAGGGATCCGCCTTGGCCTTAATTTCTGACCATAATGAATCACTAAAGGACACTCCCACAAGATGCGAATCAGGGAGCCCTGAGCATGTCACATCTAAAACACACATCTTTTGGTAGTTTACCCATCTTATATAACTTGACTGGAGTCAAATGCGTAGCATGTAATATATAGCATTGTGTCAGCCTAAGCCTATCATTAGCACAATATTTATAGATTCCTCCAGATATATGCCCAATTGTCATTACTATCTGGTAGGGTAGCCATCAATATTGTGAGTGGTCCACTGTATTAGAGTACATCTTCTCATATATGGTCCTGAACAGCCCATATACTGCATGTGGTGAATTTGCTTTATTTTTAAATTAACCCGTCCTCACTAGCAGTTAGTGTTCCACTGATCTATCCCAAAAATAGTAATAAGTAGGTGTCTAACCTGATAAATATGGAAGGCGTATTTTGAGGTCAAGTGGAACTTCTCCATCATATCCTGAACTGAGAGTATCCTCCACATATCAGTTAAATCACTAACTCTTGTGTCAATGGCATACCCAGTCTATGTGGTGATAGAAAAGTTTTCTCAATTTGGAAGTTGTGATTACAAATAACAGTTGAGAGATGTCCCTGGAATTGGCTATGCCTAAAGTTTTATACCTGATTATGGACCCTGACAGAAGTGTATATAACCATGGATCTAAGTGATTTGGGCAAATCTTTTAAACTTCCATTACACAGTTGAAATTTGCTTAGTTCTATTGAAAATCTATTTGTAACAAGTGCCAGATGGCTGAAGCAGGGGAAAAGTCCATGCCAATCAGAGAGGGTTTGCTGGAAGTACCCGTGTTCCAATTGACTGTGCTGTCCCGTACATTCCAAGGAGCTGCAGGCTGGTGTCCTGGTCTCGGTTGGTGGCTGGCTGGGTGCCGGCTGACTGTGGAGGAGCTGAAGCCACCCTGTTCAAGGGCAGGCAGCTTCCAAGAAGCAGCAGGCGGGTGTCCTATTCACGGTAGGTGTCTGGCTGGGTGCCGGACGACCGTGGTGGAGCTGAAGCAGACCTGTTCAAGGGCAGGCAGCTGGAGAGAGGAACAAAGAGCAGGTCTTAAATAGCATATAGGTTAGGATGGGTTAGATGTTAGCAATTTAGTAAGACAAAAGGTAGTTAGACTTTTCGGCACCAATGCAGAGTGCTTGGATAAGGGGGTTGCAGGAAGTGCACTGATACAGAAGAAGTGCAAACACTTTAAAAAACTAGTAGAAATTACAATCCAGCTAATACAGTTGAAAAACTTCTATTACATAGCTGAAATATGCCTAGTTCTATCGAAAATCTGTTTGTAAAAAGTGCCAGAAGCCTGAAGAAGTGGAAAAGTCCTGATCAATTAGAGTGGGTTTGCTGGAAGCTACGCTGTTCCAATTGGCTGCGCTGTCCCTTACCTTCCAAGGAGCTGCAGTCGGGCATCCTGGTCTCAGTCGGTGGCTGGCTGGGTGCCGACCGACCGTGGGGGAGCTGAAGCAGCCCTATTCAATGGCAGGCAGGAGGAGAAACAAAAAGAGAGGTCTTAAATAGCATTGAGGTTAGGATGGTTAGATCTTAGCAGTTTAGTAAGACAAAAGGTAGTTAGACTTTTCGGCACCAAGGCACAGTGCTTGGAAGTGGGTGTGGGGCTGCAGAAGTGCACTGAGACAGAAGAGGTGTAAGCACTTTAAAACACTAGTAGAAATTACAATCCAGCTAAAACAGTTGAAAACTTCTATTACACAGCTGAAATGCTTAGTTCTATCAAAAATCTATTTGTAAAAAGTGCCAGAAGGATGAAGCAGGGGAAAAGTCCTGGCTAATCAGTGTGGGATTGCTGGAAGCACCCGTTCTCCAATTGGTTGCGCTGTCCCGAATCTTCTAAGTAACTGCAGGAGGGCGTCCTGGTCTTGGTCGGTGGCTTGCTGGGTGCCGGCCAACCATGGGAGAGCTGAAGCAGCCCTGTTCAAGGGCAGGCAGTTTCCAAGGAGCTGCAGGCGGTTGTCCTGGTCTCAGTCGGTGGCTGGCTTACAGCTGGATGACCGTGGGGGAGATGAAGCAGCCCTGTTCAAGGACAGGCAGCTGGAGAGAAGAAAACAGAGCAGGTCTTAAATTGCATTGAGATTAGGATGGGTTAGATCTGAGCAGTTTAGTAAGACAAAAGTTTGTTAGACTTTTCTGTGCCATGGCCAAGTGCTTGGATGGGTGGGGCTGTAGGAAGAGCACTAAGACAGATGAGGTGTACGCACTTTAAAACACTAGTAGAAATTATAATCCAGCTAATACAGTTGAAAAACTTCATTACACAGTCGAAATGTGCTTCGTTTATCAAAAATCTATTTGTAAAAGTGCCAGATGGTCTGAAGTAGAGGAAAGTCCTGGCCAATCAGAGCAGGTTTGCTGGAAGCAGCCATATTCCAATTAGCTGTGCTGTCCGTAGCTTCCAAGGCACTGCAGGCAGGTGTACTGGTTCGCTCAGTCTGTGACTGGTCTGTGCCTGACAACTATGGGGAGCTTGAAGCAGCTCTGTTCAAGGGCAGGCAGCAGGAGGAAGAAAAAGAGCAGTACTTAAATAGCTTACAGGTTAGGATGGGTTAGATCTGAGCAGTTTAGTAAGACAAAGGGTAGTTAGACTTTTCGGCGCCATGGCAGAGTGCTTGAAAGGGGGGGGCTACAGGAAGTGCACTGAGATAGAAGAAGTGTAAACACTTTAAAAAACTAGTAGAAATTACAATCCAGCTAATACAGTTGAAAAACTTCTATTACATAGCTGAAATATGCTTAGTTCTATCGAAAATCTCTTTGTAAAAAGTGCCAGATGCCTGAAGAAGTGGAAAAGTCCTGATCAATCAGAGCGGGTTTGCTGGAAGCTACCGTGTTCCAATTGGCTGCGCTGTTCCATACCTTCCAAGGAGCTGCAGTCGGGCGTCCTGGTCTCAGTCGGTGGCTGGCTGGGTGACCGACTGGGGGAGCTGGGATTAGCCTGTATTCAGTGGCAGTGCAGGAGAGAAATAAAAGAGCAGGTCTTAAATAGCATTGAGTTTAGGGATGGCTAGATCTACCTGTTTAGTAAGACTAAAGGTAGTTAGATTTTTCGGCACCAAGGCACAGTGTTTGATGGGGTTTAGGCTGCAGGAAGTGCACTGAGACAGAAGAGGTGTAAGCACTTTAAAACACTAGAAGAAATTACAATCCAGCTAAAACAGTTGAAAAACTTCTATTACACAGCTGAAATGTGCTTAGTTCTATCGAAAATCTATTTGTAAAAAGTGAAAGATTGCTGAAGCAGGGGAAAAGTCCTTGCCAATCAGTGTGGGTTTGCTGGAAGCACCCATTTTCAATTGGCTGCGCTGTCCTGCAGACTTTCAAGGAGCTGCAGGCGGCATCCTGGTCTGGTCGCTGGCAGGCTGGGTGCCGGGCCGACTGGAGGGAGCTAGAAGCCCTGTTCAAGGGCAGACAACTTCCATGAGATGCCGTGGGTTGTCCTGGTCTCGTCAGTGGCTGGTGCGTGCTGGCTGCTGGGAGCTGAAGCAGCCTGTTCAAGGACAGGCAGCTGGAGAGAAGAAAAAGAGCAGGTCTTAAATTGCATAGAGGTTAGGATGGGTTAGATCTGAGCAGTTTAGTAAGACAAAGGTAGTTAGACTTTTCGGTGTCATGGCAGAATGCTTGGATGGGTGGGCCTGCAGGAAGAGCACTGAGACAAATGAAGTGTAAGCACTTTAAAACACTAGTAGAAATTACAATCCAGCTAAAACAGTTGAGAAACTCCTATTACACAGTTGAAATTTGCTTAGTTCTATCAAAAATCTATTTGTTAAAAGTGCCAGATGGCTGAAGCAGGTTAAAAGTCCAGGTCAATCAGATCGGGTTTCCTGAAAGCACCCATATTCCAATTAGCTGCACTGTCCCATACCTTCCAAGGAGCTGCAGGCGGGCATCCTGGTCTCAGTCGATGGCTGGCTTGGTGCTGGCCGTCTGTGGGGTAGCTGAAGCAGCCCTGTTCAAGGGCAGGCAGCAGGAGAGAAGAAAAAGAGCATGACTTAAATTATATACAGGTTAGGATGGGTTTGATCTGGTAGTTTAGTAAGACAAATGGTAGTTAGATTCTCAGCGCCAAGGCAGAGTGCTTGGATGGGGGGGCTGCAGGAAGAGCACAGAGACAGAAGAGGAGTAAGCACTTTGAAACACTAGTAGAAATTACAATCCAGCTAATACAGTTGAAAAACTTCTACTACACAGTTGAAATGTGCTTAGTTCTTTCGAAAATCTATTTGTAAAAAGTGCCAGATGGCTGAAGCAGTTGAATATTCCTTGCCAATCAGAGCGGGTTTGCTGGAAGCATCTGTGTTCCATTTGGCTGCGCTGTCCCATACCTTCCAAGGAGCTGCAGGCAGACGTCCTGGTCTTGGACGGTGGCTGGCTGGGTGCCGGCCGACCGTGGCAGAGCTAAACCAGCCCTGTTCAAGGGCAGGCAGCTGGAGAGAAGAAAAAAGAGTTAGGTCATAACAGTATAGAGGATATGGATGGTTTGATCTGAGCAGTTTAGTGAGACAAATGGTAGTTAGATCTCTCAGGTCAAGGGAGTGCTTGATGGGGGGGCTGCAGGAAAGAGCACTGAGACAGAAGAGGAGTACACTTTGAAACACTAGTAGAAATTACAATCCAGCTAATACAGTTGAAAAACTTCTAACACATTTGAAATGCTTATTTCTATCGGAAAATCTATTTGTAAAAAGTGCCAGATGGCTGAAGCAGGGAAGAGTCCTGGCCAATCAGGAGTGGGTTTGCTGTAAGCACCAGTGTTCCGAATTGCTGTGCTGTCCCGCATCATCCAATGAGCTGCAGGTGGGCATCTGGTCTCGCTCGGTGGCTGGCTGGGTGCCGGGCCGACTGTTGGGGAGCTGAAGCAGCCCTTTTCAGGAGGGTAGCCGATGAGCTGCAGGCGGGCGCCCTGTCGTGGTCGGTGGCTGGCTGGTTGCTGCCGACTGTGGGGAGTTGAAGAAGCCCTGTTCAAGGGCAGGCAGCTGGAGAGAGGAAAAAGAGCATGTCTTAAATTGTATAGAGGTTAGGATGTGTTAGATCTTAGCAGTTTAGTACCTAAAAAGTGGGTAGTTAGATTTTTCTGCAGCCAAAGCAGAGCAGCTTGTGTGGGGCTAAAGGAAGTGCACTGAGACAGAAGAGTTTATGCATTCTTGAAAACACTAGTAGAAATTACAATCCAGCTAAAACAGTTGAAAACCTTCTGTTACACAGCTGAAATGTGCTTAGTTCTATCGAAAATCTATTTGTAAAAAGTGCAAGAAGGATGAAGCAGGGGAAAAGTCCTGGCTAATCAGTGTGGGTTTGCTGGAAACACCCGTTTTCCAATTGGCTGCGCTGTCCCGAACCTTCTAAGTAGCTGTAGGTTGGGCATCCTGGTCTTGGTCGGTTTGTTGGCTGGGTGCCGCCGACCATGGGAGAGCTGAAGCAACCCTGTCTGCTGGCAGGCAATTTCCAAGGAGCTGCAGGATGCTGTCCTAGTCTGTCGGTGGCTGGCTGAGTGCCTGATGACCATGGGGGAGCTGAAGCAGCCCCGTTGAAGGACAGGCAGCTGGAGAGAAGAAAAAGAGCAGGTTCTTAAATTGCATAGAGTTTGGATGGGTTAGATCTGAGCAGTTTAGTAAGATAAAAGGTAGTTAGACTTTTCGTGTCAAGCAGAGTGCTTGGATGGTGGCCTGCAGGAAAGCACTGAGGCAGATGAAGTGTAAGCATTTTAAAAACACTAGTAGAAATTACAATCCAGCTAAAACAGTTGAAAACTCCTGTGCACAGTTGAAATGTGTTTAGTTTATCAAAATCTATTTGTTAAAAGTGCCAGATGGCTGAAGTAGGGTAAGAGTCCAGGCTAATCAGAGCGGGTTTGGCTGACATCCGTATTCAATTAGCTGCACCTCCCGTACCTTCCTGATGAGCTGCAGGCGGCCATCCTGGTCTCAGTCGGGTGGCTGGCTGGCTGTCGATCCGATCGTGGGGGAGCTGAAGCAGCCCTGTTCAAGGGCAGGCATTGGAGAAGAAGAAAGAGCATGACTTAGATTAGGCATAGGGGTTGATGGGTTTGATCTGAGCAGTTTAGTAAGACAAATGGTAGTTAGATCTCTCTGCGCCAAGGCAGAGTGCTTGGATGGGGGGGCTGCAGGAGAGCACAGAGACAGAAGAGGAGTAAACACTTTGAAATCACTAGTAGTTGTTACAATCCAGCTAATACAGTTGAAAAATTTATTACACAGTTGAAATGTGCTTAGTTCTTCGAAATTATTTGTAAAAAGTGCCAGATGGCCGAAGCAGGAAAATTCCTGTTCAAATCAGAGCGGGTTTGCTGGAAGTACCGTGTTCATTTGGCTGCGCTTGTCCTGTACCTTCCAAGGAGCTGCTGGCAGATCGCCCTGGTCTTTAGGGTGGCTGGGTGCAGTGCCAGCCGATCGTGGGGAGCTAAACCAGCCCTGTTCATGGGCATGCAGCTGGAGAGAGGAAAAAAGAGCATGTCTTAAATTGCATAGAGGTTAGGATGTGTTAGATCTTAGCAGTTTAGTAAGAAAAAAAGGTAGTTAGATTTTTCTGCACCAAGACAGAGTGTTTGGATGGGGGTGTGGGGGCTGCAGGAAGTGCACTGAGACAGAAGAGTTGTAAGCACTTGAAAACACTAGTAGAAATTACAATCCAGCTAAAACAGTTGAAAAACTTCTGTTACACTGCTGAAATGTGCTTATTTCTATCGAAAATCTATTGGTAAAAAGTGCCAGATGGGTGAAGTAGGGGTAAAGTCCAGGACAATCAGAGCGGGTTTGCTGGAAGCACCCGTTTTCCAATTGACTGTGCTGTCCCGTACCTTCCAAGGAGAGGCAGGCGGGCATCCTGGTCTCGGTCAGAGGCTGGCTAGGTGCCAGCCAACTTTGGGGGATCTGAAGCAGCCCTGTTCAAGGGCAGGCAGCTGGAGGGAAGAAAAAAGAGCAGGTCTTAAATAGCATAGAGGTTAGGACAAGTATCACAGGCATAGTAAGACAAAGGTGTAGTTAGTCTTTTTCGCACCAAGGCAGAGTGCTTGGATGGGGGGGCTGCAGGAAGTGCACTGAGACAGAAGAAGTGTAAACACTTTAAAACACTAGAAGAAATTACAATCCATCTAATACAGTTGTAAAACTTCTATTACACAGTTGAAATGTGCTTAGTTCTATCGAAAATCTATTTGTAAAAAGTGCCAGATGGCTGAAGCAGGGAAAAAGTCCTTGCCAATCAGAGCAGGTTTGCTGGAAGAAACCATGTTCCAATTGGCTGTGCTGTCCAGTACTTTTCCAAGGAGGGTGGTGGCATGCACCTGGTCTCGGTCGGCAGCTGGTTGGTGCCGTCTCACCGTGGGGAGCTGAAGCAGACCTGTTCATGGGCAGGCAAATGAGAGAAGAAAAGAGCAGGTCTTAAATAGCATAGAGGTTAGGGCTGGCTAGATCTGAGCAGTTTAGTAAGACAAAAGTTAGTTAGACTTTCGGCAGAAAGGCAGTAGTGCTTGGATTGGGGGCGCAGGAAGAGCACTGGAGAAAGAAGAGGTGTAAGAATTATAAACACTAGTTTAAAATGCATCCAGCCATTACAGTTGAAACTTATTACACATTTGAAATGTGCTTATTTCTATCGAAATCTACTTTAAAAGTGCCAGATGGTTGAAGTAGGAAAAGTCTCGGCTAATCAGAGTGGGTTTGCTAGAAGCACCGTGTTCTAATTGGCTGCACTGTCCCATACCTTCCAAGGAGCTGCAGGCTGGCGTCCTGGTCTCAGCGCTGGTGGCTGGCTGGGTGCCGGCCGACTGTGGGGAGCTTCAGCCACCCTGTTCAAGGGCAGGCTGTCCAAGGACGCAGCAGGTGGGTGTCCTGGTCATGGTAGGTGGCTGGTTGGGTGCCAGCCGACTGTGGTGGAGCTGAAGCAGAACTGTTCAAGGGCAGGCAGCTGGAGAGAGGAACAAAGAGCAGCTCTTAAAAAGCATATAGGTCATAATGGGTTAGATGTTAGCAATTTAGTAAGACAAAAGGTAGCTAGACTTTTCGGGACCAATACAGAGTGCTTGGATAAGGGGGTTGCAGGAAGTGCACTGAGACAGAAGAAGTGCAAACATCTTTAAAAACTAGTAGAAATTACAATCCAGTTAATACAGTTGAAAAACTTCTATTACATAGCTGAAATATGCCTAGTTCTATCGAAAATCTGTTTGTAAAAAGTGCCAGAAGCCTGAAGAAGTGGAAAAGTCCTGATCGATTAGAGTGGGTTTGCTGGAAGCTACGCTGTTCCAATTGGCTGCGCTGTCCCTTACCTTCCAAGGAGCTGCAGTCGGGCATCCTGGTCTCAGTCGGTGGCTGGCTGGGTGCCGACCGACCCTGGGGGAGCTGAAGCAGCCCTATTCAATGGCAGGCAGCAGGAGAGAAATAAAAAGAGCAGGTCTTAAATAGCATTGAGGTTAGGATGGTTAGATCTTAGCAGTTTAGTAAGACAAAAGGTAGTTAGACTTTTCGGCACCAAGGCACAGTGCTTGGAAGGGGGTGTGGGGGCTGCAGGAAGTGCACTGAGACAGAAGAGGTGTAAGCACTTTAAAACACTAGTAGAAATTACAATCCAGCTAAAACAGTTGAAAAACTTCTATTACACAGCTGAAATGTGCTTAGTTCTATCGAAAATCTATTTGTAAAAAGTGCCAGAAGGATGAAGCAGGGGAAAAGTCCTGGCTAATCAGTGTGGGATTGCTGGAAGCACCCGTTCTCCAACTGGCTGCGCTGTCCCGAATCTTCTAAGTAGCTGCAGGAGGGCGTCCTGGTCTTGGTCGGTGGCTTGCTGGGTGCCGGCCAACCATGGGAGAGCTGAAGCAGCCCTGTTCATGCGGCAGGTGCAGTTTCAAGGAGCTGCAGGCGGCTGTCCTGGTCTCAGGTCGGTGGCTGGCTTACAGCTGATGACCGTGGGGAGATGAAGGTGCCCTGTTCAAGACCAGGCAGCTGAGAGAAGAAACAGAGCAGGTCTTAAATTGCATTTAGGTTAGGATGGTTAGATCTGAGCAGTTTAGTAAGACAAAAGTTTGTTAGACTTTTCTGTGCCATGGTCGAGCTTGGATGGGTGGGCTGTAGGAAGAGTACTAAGACAGACGAGGTGTACTGCACTTTAAAACACTAGTAGAAATTATAATCCAGCTAATACAGTTGAAAACTTGTATTACACAGTCGAAATGTGCTTCGTCTATCAAAAATCTATTTGTAAAAGTGCCAGATGGCTGAAGTAGAGAAAAGTCCTGGCCAATCAGAGCAGGTTTGCTGGAAGCAGCCATATTCCAATTAGCTGTGCTGTCCCAGTAGCTTCCAGCAGTGCACTGCAGGTGTACTGGTCTCAGTCAGTGACTGTCTGGTGCCTGACAACCATGGGGGAGCTGAAGCAGCCCTGTTCAAGGGCAGGCAGCAGGAGTGAAGAAAAAAGAGCAGTAATTAAATAGCTTACAGGTTAGGATGGGTTAGATCTGAGCAGTTTAGTAAGACAAAGGGTAGTTAGACTTTTTGGCGCCATGGCAGAGTGCTTGAAAGGGGGGGGCTACAGGAAGTGCACTGAGATAGAAGAAGTGTAAACACTTTAAAAAACTAGTAGAAATTACAATCCAGCTAATACAGTTGAAAAACTTCTATTACATAGCTGAAATATGCTTAGTTCTAACGAAAATCTATTTGTAAAAAGTGCCAGATGCCTGAAGAAGTGGAAAAGTCCTGATCAATTAGAATGGGTTTGCTGGAAGTTACGCTGTTCCAATTGGCTGCGCTGTACCTTACCTTCCAAGGAGCTGCAGTCGGGCATCCTGGTCTCAGTCGGCAGCTGGCTGGGTGCCGACCGACCGTGGGGGAGCTGAAGCAGCCCTATTCAATGGCAGGCAGCAGGAGAGAAATAAAAAGAGCAGGTCTTAAATAGCATTGAGCTTAGGATGGTTAGATCTTAGCAGTTTAGTAAGACAAAAGGTAGTTAGACTTTTCGGCACCAAGGCACAGTGCTTGGATGGGGGTGTGGGGGCTGCAGGAAGTGCACTGAGACAGAAGAGGTAAGCACTTTTAAAACACTAGTAGAAATTACAATCCAGCTAAAACAGTTGGAAAACTTCTATTACACAGCTGAAATGTGCTTAGTTCTATCGAAAATCTTGTAATTGTGCCAGATGGCTGAAGTAGGGAAAGGTCCCGCACAATCAGAGCAGGTTTGCTGGAAGCACCTATATTCCAAATTAGCTGCGCTTGTTCTGCATTTTCCAAGGCACTGCAGCAGGCGATTGGTCTCAGCGTCAGTGACCGTCTGGCTCGACAACCGTGGAGGAGCTGAAGCAGCCCTGTTCAAGGGCAGGCAGCAGAAGTGAAGAAAAAAGAGCAGGAATTAAGTAGCATACAGGTTAGGATGGGTTAGATCTGAGCAGTTTAGTAAGACAAAGGGTAGTTAGACTTTTCGGCGCCATGGCAGAGTGCTTGAAGGGGGGGGGCTACAGGAAGTGCACTGAGATAGAAGAGGTGTAAGCACTTTAAAACACTAGTAGAAAGTGCAATCCAGCAAATACAGTTGAAAACGTCTTCATATAGCTGGAAATGTGACCTGTTCTATCAAAAATCTATTTGTAAAAGTGCCAGATGGTCTGAAACAGGTAAAAGTCATGGCCAATCAGCGAAGTTTGCTGGAATCAACGTGAGCCTAAATTGGCTGCGCTTGTGCCATAACTTCCAAGGAGCTGCAGGCGGCATCTTGGTCTTGGTCGCTGGCAGGCTGGTGCCGCCGCCGAGGGGAGCTGAAGCAGCCTTTGTTAAAGGGCAGGAGCTTCCAATGAGCTGCAGGCCATGCGCCCTGGTTTGCTGTGAGGCTGGCTCGGTGCCGCCATCCGTGGGGAGCTGAAGCAGCCCTGTTCAAAGACACACACTTTAGAGAAGAAAAAAGAGCAGGACTTAAATAGCATAGTGGTTAGGATGGATTAAATCTGGAGCAGTTTAGTAATACAAAACTTAGTTAGACTTTTTGGCACCAAGGCAGAGTGCTTGGATGGGGGGGCTGCAGGAAGATCACTGAGACAGAAGAAGTATAAGCACTTTAAAACACTATTAGAAATTACAATCCTGCTAATACAGTTGACAAACTTCTATTACACATTTGAAATGTGCTTATTTCTATCGAAAATATATTTGTAAAAAGTGCCAGATGCCTGAAGCAGGGGAAAAGTCCTGTCCAATCAGAGTGGGTTTGCTAGAGGCACCCGCCTTCCAATTGGCTGCGCTGTCCCGTTCCTTCCAAGGAGCTGCAGGCTGGCGTCCTGGTCTCGGTTGGTGGCTGGTTGGGTGCCGGCCGACCGTGGGAGAGCTGAAGCAGCCCTGTTCAAGGGCAGGTAGCTGGAGACAGTAAAAAAGAGCAGGTCTTACTAGCATATAGGTTAGGATGGCTTAGATGTTAGCAGTTTAGTTAGACAAAAGGAAGTTAGACTTTCCGGTGCCAAGGCAGAGTGCTTGAATTGGGGGGGCTGCAGGAAGTGCACTGAGACAGAAGAGTTGTAAGCATTTTAAAACACTAGAAAAAACTACAATCCAGCTAAAACAGTTGAAAAACTTCTATTACACAGCTGAAATGTGCTTAGTTCTATCGAAAATCTATTTGTAAAAAGTTATAGATGTATGAAGCAGGGAAAAAGTCCTGGCCAGTCAGTGTGGGTTTGCTGGAATCACCCATTTTCCAATTTGCTGCGCTGTCCCATACCTTCCAAGTAGCTGCAGGCGGGCGTCCTGGTCTTGGACGGAGGCTGGCTGGGTGCCGGCCGACCGTGGGGGAGCTGAAGCAGCCCTGTTCAAGGGCAGACAGCTGAAGAGAGTAAAAAAGAGCAGGTCATAAATAGCATATAGTTTAGGATGGGTTAGATGTTAGCAGTTTAGTTAGACAAATGTAGTTATACTTTTCGTGCCAAGGCAGAGTGCTTAGATGGGGGCTGCAGGAAGTGCACTGAGACAGAAGAGTTGTAAGCACTTTTAAACACTAGTAAAAAATTACAACTGGCTAAAACAGTTGAAAACTTCTATTACATAGCTGAATTGTGCTTAGTTCTATCGAAATCTATTTGTAAAAAGTGAAAGATTGTCTGAAGCAGGGGAAAAGTCCTGGCCAATCAGTGTGGGTTTGCTGGAGGCACCCGTTTTCCAATTGGCTGCGCTCTCCCGTACCTTCCAAGGAGCTGCAGGCTGTCATCCTGGTCTTGGTTGGAGGCTGGCTGGGTGCCGGCTGACTGTGGGGAAGCTGAAGCAGCCCTGATCAAGGGTAGGCAGCTGGAGAGGGGAAAAAAGAGCAGTTCTTAAATAGCATATAGGTTAGGATGGGTTAGATGTTAGCAGTTTAGTAAGACAAAGAAGTTACACTTTTCGGTGCCAAGACAGAGTGCTTGGATGGGGGAGGCTGCAGGAAGAGCACTGAGACAGAAGAGGTGTAAGCACTTTAAAACACTAGTCAAAATTACAATCCAGCTAATACAGTTGAAAAACTTCTATTACACAGTTGAAATGTGCTTAGTTCGATCGAAAATATATTTGTAAAAAGTGCCAGATGGCTGGAGCAGGGGAAAAGTCCTGGCCAATCAGAGTGGGTTTGCTGTAAACACCAGTGTTCCAATTGGCTGCGCTGTCCCATACCTTCCAATGAGCTGCAGGTGGTCATCCTGGTCTCGTTAGGTGGCTGGCTGGGTGATGGCTGACCGTGGGGGAGCTGATGCAGCCCTGTTCAGGAGCAGGCAGCTTCCAAGTAGCTGAAGGTGGGCATCCCTTGTGTGTCTCCGGTCGGTGGCTTCTGGATGCCCGGCCGACTGTGGGGAGCTGAAGCAGCCCTGTTCAGGGCAGGCAGCTGGAGGGAGGAAAAAGAGCATGTCTTAAATAGCATAGAGGTTAGGATGTGTTAGATCTTAGCAGTTTAGTAAGAAAAAAGGTAGTTAATCTTTTGCACAAAGGCAGAGTGCTTGGATTGGGGTGTGGGGGCTGCAGGAAGAGCACTGAGACAGAAGAGTGTGTGAGCACTTTAAAACACTAGTAGAAATTACAATCCAGCTAAAACAGTTGAAAACTTCTATTACACAGCTGAAATGTGCTTATTTCTATCGAAAACTAGTAAAAAGTGACAGAAGGATGAAGCAGGAAAAGTCCTGGCTAATCAGTGTGGGTTTGCTGGAAGCACCTGTTTCCAATTGGCTGCACTGTCCTTACCTTCCAAGTAGTAGATGCAGGCGGGCGTCCTGGTCTTGGTAGGTGGCTGGGTGCGCTGGCCGACCGTGGAGAGCTGAAGCAGCCCTGCAAGGGCAGGCAGTTTCTCAGGAGCTGCAGGTGGTTGTCCTGGTCTCAGTCGGTGGCTGGCTGAGTGCCAGCTGATCGGGGAGAGGGAAGCAGCCTGTTCAAGGACAGGCAGCTGGAAAGAAGAAAACAGAGCAGGTCTTAAATTGCATTGAGGTTAGGATGGGTTAGATGTAGCAGTTTAGTAAGACAAAAGGTAGTTAGACTTTTCTGTGCCATGGCCGAGTGCTTGGATGGGTGGGGCTGCAGGAAGAGCACTGAGACAGATGAGGTGTAAGCACTTTGAAACACTAGTAGAAATTGCAATCCAACTAATACAATTAAAAAACTTCTATTACACAGTCGAAATGTGCTTAGTTCTATCAAAAATCTATTTGTAAAAAGTGCCAGTTGGCTGAAGCAGGGGAAAAGACTTGGCCAATCAGAGCAGGTTTGCAGGGAGCACCCATATTCCAATTAGCTGCGCTGTCCCATAACTTCCAAGGAGCTGCAGGCAGGTGTACTGGTCTCAGTCGGTGGCTGTCTGGGTGCCTGACAACCATGGGGGAGCTGAAGCAGCCCTGTTCAAGGGCAGGCAGCAGGAGTGAAGAAAAAAGAGCAGGACTTGAACAGTATACAGGTTAGGATAGGTTAGATCTGAGCAGTTTAGTAAGACAAAGGGTAGTTAGACTTTTCAGCGCATGGCTGAGTGCTTGAAAGGAAGGGGCTACAGGAAGTGCACTGAGGCGGAAGAGGTATAAGCACTTTAAAACACTAGTAGAAATTACAATCCAGCAAATACAGTTGAAAAACTTCTATTACACAGTTGAAATGTGCCTAGTTCTATCCAAAATCAATTTGTAAAAAGTGCCAGATGGCTGAAACAGGGGAAAAGTCATGGCCAATCAAAGCGGGTTTGCTGGAATCACCTGTGTTTCAATTGGCTACTCTGTCCCGTAATTTCCAAGGAGCTGCAGGCGGGCGTCCTGGTCTTGGTCGGTGGCTGGCTGGGTGCTGGCCGACCGAGGGGGAGCTGAAGCAGCCTTGTTCAAGGGCAGGCAGCTTCCAATGAGCTGCAGGCAGGCGTCCTGGTCTCGGTCGGTGGCTGGCCAGGGTGCCAGCTGTCCATGAGGGAGCTGAAGCAGCCCTGTTCGGCGTACGAGCTTAGAGAAGAAAAAAGAGCAGGTCTTAAATAGCATAGTGGTTAGGATGGATTGGATCTGAGCAGTTTAGTAATACAAAGCTTAGTTAGACTTTTTGGCGCCAAGGCAGAGTGCTTGGATGGGGGTCTGCAGGAAGAGCACTGAGACAGAAGAAGTATAGGCACTTTAAAGCACTAGTAGAAATTACAATCCAGCAAATACAGTTGAAAAAATTCTATTACACATCTGAAATGTGCTTATTTCTATCGAAAATCTATTTGTTAAAAGTGGCCAGATGCCTGAAGCAGGGGAAAAGTCCTGGCCAATCTGAGTGGGTTTACTAGAGGCACCCATGTTCCAATTTTCTGCGCTGTCCCGTTCCTTCAAAGGAGCCTGCAGCAGGCCCTGGTCTCTGCTGGTGGCTGGCTGGGTGCCGGCTGACTGTGGGGGAGCTGAAGCAGCCCTGTTCAAGGGCAGGCAGCTTCCAAGGTGCTGCAGGTGGCTGTCCTGGTCACGGTAGGTGGCTGGCTGGGTGCCAGCCGACCGTGGGGGAGCTGAAGCAGCTCTGTTCAAGGGCAGGCAGCTGGAGAAAGTAAAAAAGAGCAGGTCTTAAATAGCATATAGGTTAGGATGGGTTAGATGTTGCCAGTTTATTTAGACAAAAGGTAGTTAGAATTTTCGTGCCAAGGCAGAGTGCTTGGATGGGGGGGCTGCAGGAAGTGCACTGAGACAGAAGAAGTGCAAACACTTTTAAACACTAATAGAAATTGACGCCAGTTAATACAGTTGAAAACTTCTATTACACAGTTGAAATGTGCTTAGTTCTATCGAAAATCTATTTGTAAAAGTGCCAGATGCCTGAAGAAGTGGAAAGAGTCCACATCAATCAGAAAGGGTTTGCTTGAAGCAACCGTGTTCCACTTGGCTCGCGCTGTCCCATACCTTCCATGGAGCTGGAGTCTGGCTGTCCTAGTCTCGGTCGGTGGCTGGCTGGGTGCCGACCCGACCGCTGGTGGAGCTGAAGCAGCCCTCTACAATGGCAGGCAGCTGGAGAGAAACAAAAGAGCAGGTCTTAATATGCGGATGGTTAGATCTTAGCAGATTAGTAAGACAAAAAGGTAGTTAGACTTTCGCACCAAGGCACAGTGCTTGGAGGGGGTGTGGGGGCTGCAGGAAGTGCACTGAGACAGAAGAGTTGTGAGCACTTTAAAACACTAGTAGAAATTACAATCCAGATAAAACAGTTGAAAAACTTCTATTGCACAGCTGAAATGTGCTTAGTTCTATCGAAAATCTATTTGTAAAAAGTGAAAGTTGGCTGAAGCAGGGGAAATGTCCTTGCCAATCAGTGTAGGTTTGCTGGAAGCACCCATTTTCAAATTGGCTGTGCTGTTCTGTACCTTCCAAGCAGCTGCAGGCGGGCGTCCTGGTCTTGGTCGGTGGCTGGCTGGGTGCCGGCTGACCGTGGGGGAGCTGAAGCAGCACTGTTCAAGGACAGTCAGCTGGAGAGAAGTACAAAGAGCAGGACTTAAATAGCATAGAGGTTAGGATAGGTTAGATCTGATCAGTTTAGTAAGACAAAAGGTAGTTACACTTTTCAGTGCCAAGACAGAGTGCTTGGATGGGGGGGGCTGCAGGAAGAGCACTGAGACAGAAATGGTGTAAGCAGTTTAAAACACTAGTCGAAATTTCAATCCAGCTAATACAGTTGAAAAACTTCTATTACACAGTTGAAATGTGCTTAGTTCTATCGAAAATCTATTTGTAAAAAGTGCCAGATATCTGGAGCAGGGGAAAAGTCCTTGCCAATCTGAGCGGGTTTGCTGGAAACACCCGTGCTCCAATTGGCTGCGCTGTCCCGTACCTTCCAAGGAGCTGAAGGCCGGCGTCCTGGTCTCGGTCAGTGGCTGGCTTTCAGCCGGCCGACCGTTGGGGAGCCGAAGCAGCCCTGTTCAAGGGCAGGCAGCTTCCATGGAGCTGCAGGCGGGTGTCCTGGTCTTGATCGGTGGTTGGCTGGGTGCCAGCCGACCGTGGGAGAGCTGAAGCAGCCCTTTTAAAGATCAGGCAGCTGGAGAGAAGAGAAAAGAGCAGGTCTTAAATAGTATAGAGGTTAGGATGGGTTAGATCTCAGCAGTTTAGTAAGACAAAAGGTAGTTAGACTTTTCATTGCCAAGGCAGAGTGCTTGGATGGGGGGGCTGCAGGATGAGCACTGAGGCAGAAGAGGTATAAGCACTTTAAAACACCAGTAGAAATTACAATCCAGCTAATACAGTTGAAAAACTTCTATTACACATTTGAAATGTGCTTATTTCTGTCGAAAATCAGTTTGTAAAAAGTGCCAGATGGCTGAAGCAGGGGAAAATTACTGGCCAATCAGAGTGGGTTTGCTGGAAGCACCCTAATTCCAATTGGCTGCACTGTAATGTACCTTCGAAGGAGCTGCAGGCAGGAGTACTGGTCTCTGTCGGTGGCTGACTGGTTGCCGGCCGACCGTGGGGGAGCTGAAGCAGCCCTGTTCAGGGGTAGGCAGGTTCCAAGGAAATGCAGGTGGGCTTCCTGGTCTCGGTCGTTGGCTGGCTGAGTGCTGGCTGACCGTGGGGGAGTTGAAGCAGCTCTGTTCAAGGACAGGCAGCTGGAGAGAAGAAAAAAAAGTTGGCCATAAATTGCACAGAGTTTTGGATGGGTTAGATCTAAGCAGTTTAGTAAGACAAAAGGTAGTAAGACTTTTCGGTGCCATGGCATAGTGCTTGAATGGGTGGGGCTGCAGGAAGAGCACTGATACAGATGAGGTGTATGCACTTTAAAACACTATCAGAAATTACAATCCAGCTAATACAGTTGGAAAACTTCTATTACACAGTTGAAATGTGCTTAGTTCTATCAAAAATATATTTGTAATAAGTGCCAGATGCCTGAAGAAGTGGAAAAGCCCAGATCAATTAGAACGGGTTTGCTGGAAGCAACCATGTTCCAATTGGCTGCTCAGTACCGTACCTTCCATGGAGCTGGAGTCTGGCATCCTAGCTCGGTCGGTGGCTGGCTGGGTGCCGACCGACCGTGGTGGAGCTGAAGCAGCCCTATTCAATGGCAGGCAGCTGGAGAGAAATAAAAAGAGCAGGTCTTAAATAGCAGATGGTTAGATCTTAGAAGATTAGTAAGACAAAAGGTAGTTAGACTTTTCGGCACCAAGGCACAGTGCTTGGATGGGGGTGTGGGGGCTGCAGGAAGTGCACTAAGACAGAAGAGTCGAAAGCACTTTAAAACACTAGTAGAAATTACAATCCAGCTAAAACAGTTGAAAAACTTCTAATACACAGGTGAAATGTGCTTAGTACTATCGAAAATCTATTTGTAAAAAGTGAAAGATGGCTGAAGGAGGGGAAATGCCCTTGCCAATCAGTGTAGGTTTGCTGTAAGCACCCATTTTCCAATTGGCTGCACTGTTCTGTACATTCCAAGCAGCTGCAGGCAGGCGTCCTGGTCTTGGTCGGTGGCTGGCTGGGTGCCGGCTGACCGTGGGGGAGCTGAAGCAGCCGTGTTCAAGGACAGTCAGCTGGAGAGAAGTAAAAAGAGCAGGACTTAAATAGCATAGAGGTTAGGATAGGTTAGATCTGATCAGTTTAGTAAGACAAAAGGTAGTTACACTTTTCAGTGCCAAGACAGAGTGCTTGGATGGGGGGGGGGGCTGCAGGAAGAGCACTGAGACAGAAATGGTGTAAGCACTTTAAAACACTAGTCGAAATTTCAATCCAGCTAATACAGTAGAAAAACTTCTTTTACACATTTGAAATGTGCTTAGTTCTATCGAAAATATATTTGTAAAAAGTGCCAGATGTCTGGAGCAGAGGAAAAGTCCTTGCCAATCTGAGCGGCTTTGCTGGAAACACCCGTGTTTCAATTGGCTGCGCTGCCCCGTACCTTCCAAGGAGCTGAAGGCCGGGGTCCTGGTATCGGTCAGTGGCTGGCTGGCAGCCGGCTGACCGCTGGGGAGCCGAAGCAGCCCTGTTCAAGGGCAGGCAGCTTCCAAGGAGCTGCAGGTGGGCATCCTGGTCTTGATCGGGGGCTGGCTGGGTGCCAGCCGTCCGTGGGAGAGCTGAAGCAGCCCGTTTCAAGATCAGACAGATGGAGAGAAGAGAAAAGAGCAGGTCTTAAATAGTATAGAGGTTAGGATGGGTTAGATCTCAGCAGTTTAGTAAGACAAAAGGTAGTTAGACTTTTCAGTGCCAAGTCAGAGTTCTTGGATGATGGGGCTGTAGGAGGAGCACTGAGGCAGAAGAGGTATAAGCACTTTAAAACACCAGTAGAAATTACAATCCAGCTAATACAGTTGAAAAACTTCTATTACACATTTGAAAAGTGCTTATTTCTGTCGAAAATCTATTTGTAAAAAGTGCCAGATGGCTGATGCAGGGGAAAATTACTGGCCAATCAGAGTGGGTTTGCTAGAAGCAACCGAGTTTCAATTGGCTGTGCTGTCCCATACCTTTGAAAGAGCTGCAGGCAGGCATACTGGTCTCGGTCAGTGGCTGGCTGGGAGCCGGCCGACCATGGGGGAGCTGAATCAGCCCTGTTCAGAGGCAGGCAGCTTCCAAGGAGATGCAGGCGGGCATCCTGGTCTCAGTCAGTGGCTGGCTGAGTGCCGGCTGACCGTGGGGGAGATGAAGCAGCCCTGTTCAAGGACAGGCAGCTGGAGAGAACAAAAAAGAGCAGGTCTTAAATTGCATAGAGGTTAGGATGGGTTAGATCTAAGCAGTTTAGTAAGACAAAAGTTAGACTTTTCGGTGCCATGGCAGAGTGCTTGGATGGGTGGGGCTGCAGGAAGAGCACTGAGACAGATGAGGTGTAAGCACTTTGAAACACTAGTAGAAATTACAATCCAGCTAATACAGTTGGAAAACTTCTATTACACAATCAAAATGTGCTTAGTTCTATCAAAAATCTATTTGTAAAAAGTGCCAGATGGCTGAAGCAGGGGAAAAGTCAAGGCCAATCAAAGAGGGTTTGCTGGAATCACCTGAGTTCCAATTGGCTGAGCAGTTCCGTAACTTGCAAGGAGCTGCAGGCGGGCGTCCTGGTCTCGGTCGGTGGCTGGCTGGGTGCCGACCGACCATGGGGGAGCTGAAGCAGCCCTATTCAAGGGCAGGCAGCTTTAGAGAAGTAAAAAGAGAAGGTCTGAACTAGCATAGAGGTTAGTATAGTTAGATCTTAGCAGTTTAGTAATACAAAAGGTAGTTAGACTTATCGGCACCTAGGCAGAGTGCTTGGATGGGGGTGTGGGGGCTGCAGGAAGTGCACTGAGACAGAAGAGTTGTAAGCACTTTAAAACACTAGTAGAAATTACAATCCAGCTAAAACAGTTGAAAAACTCCCATTACACAGCTGAAAAGTGCTTAGTTCTATCGAAAATCTATTTGTAAAAGTGCCAGATGGATGAAGCAGGGGAAAAGTCCTAGCCAGTCTAGGTGTGGGTTTGCTGGAAGCACCTATTTTCCAATTGGCTCGCGCTTGTCCTGTACCTTCCAAGGAGCTGCAGGCGGGCGTCATGGTCTTGGTGGGTGGCTGACTGGGTGCCCAGCCTACCATGGGGAGCTGAAGCAGCCTTGTTCAAGGGCAGGCAGCTTCCAAGGAGCTGCAGGCGGTTGTCATGGTCTCAGTCGGTGGCTGGCTGGGTGCCGGCTGACCGTGGGGGAGATAAAGCAGCCCTGTTCAAGGTCAGGCAGCTGGAGAGAAGAAAAAAGAGCAGGTCTTAAATTGCATAGAGGTTAGGATGGGTTAGATCTGCTCAGTTTAGTAAGACAAAAGGTAGTTAGGCTTTTTGGTGCCATGGCAGAGTGCTTGGATGGGTGGGGCTGCAGGAAAAGCACTGAGACAGATGAGATGTAAGCACTTTAGAACACTAGTAGAAATTACAATCCAGCTAAAACAGTTGAAAAACTTCTATTACACAGTCGAAATGTGCTTAGTTCTAACAAAAATCTATTTGTAAAAAGTGCCAGATGGCTGAAGCAGGGGAAAAGTCCTGGACTATCAGAGCGGGTTTGCTGGAATCACCCACGTTCCAATTAGCTGCGCTGTCCCGTACCTTCCAAGGAGCTGCAGGCAGGCTTCCAGGTCTTGGTCGGTGGCTGGCTTGGTGCCGGCCCACCGTGGCAGAGCTGAAGCAGCCCTGTTCAAGGGCAGGCAGCAGGAGTGAAGAAAAAAGAGTAGGACTTAAATAGCATACATGTTAGGATGGGTTAAATCTGAGCAGTTTAGTAAGACAAAAGGTAGCTAGACTTTTCGGCGTCATGGAAGAGTGCTTGAATGAGGGGCCTGAAGGAAGTGCACAGAGATAGAAGAGGTGTAAGCACTTTAAAACACTAGTAGAAAGTACAATCCAGCTAATACAGTTGAAAAACTTCTATTACACAGATGAAATGTGCTTAGTTCTATCAAAAATCTATTTGTAAAAAGTGCCAGATGCCTGAAGCAGACAAAATGTCCTGGCCAATCAGAGTGGGTTTACTGGAAGCACCCATTTTCCAATCGACTGCGCTGTCTCGTACCTTCCAAGGAGCTGCAGGTGGGGGTCCTGGTCTTGGTCGGTTGCTGGCTGAGTGCCGGCTGACCGTGGGGGAGCTGAAGCAGCCCTGTTCAAGGGCAGGCAGCTGGAGAGAGGAAAAAAGAGCAGGTCTTAAATAGCATAGAGGTTAGGATGGGTTAGATCTTATCAGTTTAGTACGACAAAAGGTAGTTAGACTTTTCGGCACCAAGGCAAAGTGCTTGGATGGGGGGGCTGCAGGAAGTGCACTGAGACAGAAGAGGTGTAAGCATTTTAAAACACTAGCAGAAATTACAATCCAGCTAATACAGTTGAAAAACTTCTATTACACAGTTGAAATGTGCTTAGTTCTATTGAAAATCTATTTGTAAAAAGTGCCAGATGCTTGAAGCAGTAGAAAAGTCCTGGCCAATCAGAGCGGGTTTGCTGGAAGCACCCGTGTTTCAATTGGCTGCGCTGTCCTGTTCCTTCCAAGGAGCTGCAGGCGAGCGTCTTGGTCTCGGTCGTGGCTGGCTGTGTGCCGGCCGACCGTGGGGGAGCTGATGCAGCCTTTATTCAAGGGCAGGCAGCTGGAGAGAAGAAAAAAGAGCAGGTCTTAAATAGCATAGAGGTTAGGATGGGTTAGATCTGAACAGTTTAGTAAGACAAACGGTAGTTAGACTTTTAGAGCCAAGGCACAGTGCTTGGATGGGGGGCTGCAGGAAGTGCACTGAGACAGAAGGGTGTATGCACTTTAAAACACTTGTAGAAATTACAATCCAGCTAATACAGTTGAAAAACTTCTATTACACAGTTAAATTTGTGCTTAGTTCTATCGAAAATCTATTTGTAAAAAGTGCCAGATGTCTGAAGCAGGAGAAAAGTCCTGGCCAATCAGAGCGGGTTTGCTGGAAACACCCGGGCTCTAATTGGCTGCGCTGTCCCATACCTTCCAAGGAGCTGCAGGTGGGAGTCCTGGTATCGGTCAGTGGCTGGCTGGCTGGCTGCCCTCCAACCGTTGGGGAGCTGGAGCAGCCCTGTTCAAGGGCAGGCAGCTTCCAAGGAGCTGCAGGTGGGCGTCCTGGTCTTGATCAAATGCTGGCTGGGTGCCAGCCAACTGTGGCAGAGCTGAAGCATCCCTTTTCAAGATCAGGCAGTGGGAGAGAAGAAAAAAGAGCAGGTCTTAAATAGCATAGAGGGTAGGATAGGTTAGATTTGAGCAGTTTAGTAAGACAAAAGGTATTAAGACTTTTCAGCGCCAAGGCAGAGTGCTTGTATGGGGGAGCTGCAGGAAGAGCACTGAGACAGAAGAGGTGTAAGCACTTTAAAACACTAGTAGAAATTACAATCCAGCTAAAACAGTTGAAAAACGTCTATTACCAGTTGAAATGTGCTTAGGTCAATTGAAAATCTATTTGTAAAAAGTGCCAGATGGCTGTAGCAGGGGAAAGGTCCTAACCAATCAGAGCGTGTTTTCAGGAAGCACCCGTGTTCCAATTGGCTGCGCTGTCCCGTACCTTCCAAGGAGCTGCAGGCGGGCGTCCTGGTCTCGGTCGGTGGCTGGCTGGGTGCCGGCCTACCGTGGGGGAGCTGAAGCAGCCCTGTTCAACGGCAGGCAGCTGGAGAGGGGAAAAAAGAGCAGGTCTTAAATAGCATAGAGTTTAAGATGGGTTAGATGTTAGCAGTTAAGTAAGACAAAAGGCAGTTAGACTTTTCTGCGCCAAGGCAGAGTGCTTGTATAAGGTGGCTGCACTAAGTGCACTGAGACAGAAGAAGTGTAAACACTTTAAAACACTAGTAAATTACAATCCAGCTAATACAGTTAAAAAACTTCTATTACACAGTTGAAATGTGCTTAGTTCTATCCAAAATCTATTTGTAAAAAGTGCCAGATGCCTGAAGCAGTGGAAAAGTCCTGATCAATCAGAGCGGGTTTGCTGGAATCACCCGTTTTCCAACTGGCTGCGCTGTTCCGTACATTCCAAGAAGCTGCTGTCGGGCGTCCTGGTCTTGGTCGGTGGCTGGCTGGGTGCCGAACAACCCCGGGGGAGCTGAAGCAGCCCTGTTGAAGGGCAGGCAGCTTCCAAGGAGCTGCAGGTGGTTGTCCTGGTCTCGGTCGGTGGCTGGCAGAGTGCCGGCTGACCGTCGGGGAAATGAAGCAGCCCTGTTCAAGGACAGGCACCTGGAGAAAGTAAAGAGCAGGTCTTAAATAGTATAGAGGTTACGATAGTAAGATCTTAGCAGTTTAGTAAGACAAAAGATAGTCAGACTTTTCGGCACCAAGGCACAGTGCTTGGATGGGGGTGTGGGGGCTGCAGGAAGAGCACTGAGACAGAAGAGTTGTAAATACTTTAAAACACTAGTAGAAATTACAATTCAGCTAAAACAGTTGAAAAACTTCTATTACACAGCTGAAATGTGCTTAGTTCTATCGAAAATCTGTTTGTAAAAAGTGCCAGATGGATGAAGCAGGGGAAAAGTCTTGGCCAGTCAGTGTGGGTTTGCTGGAAGCACCAATTTTCCAATTGGTTGCGCTGTCCCGTACCTTCCAAGGAGCTGCAGGCGGGAGTCCTGGTCTTGGTCGGTGGCTGGCTGGGTGCCGGCCGACCATCAGGGAGGTGAAGCAGCCCTGTTCAAGGGCTGGCAGCTTCCAAGGAGCTGCAGGCAGTTGTCCTGGTCTCGGTCGGTGGCTGGCAGAGTGCCGGCTAACAATCGGGGAGATGAAGCAGCCCTTTTCAAGGACAGGCAGCTGTAGAGAAGAAAAAAGAGCAGGTCTTAAATTGCATAGAGGTTAGGATGGGTTAGATCTGAGCAGTTTAGTAAGACAAAAGGTAGTTAGACTTTTGGTGCATGGCAGAGTCTTGGATGGGTGGGGCTACAGGAAGAGCACTGTGACAGATGAGGTGTAAGTACTTTAAAACACTAGTAGAAATTACAATCCAGCTAATACAGCTGAAAAACTTCTATTACACAGTCGAAATGTGCTTAGTCTCTCAAAAATCTATTTGTAAAAAGTGCCAGATGGCTGAAGCAGGGGACAAGTCCTGGCCAATCAGAGTGGGTTTGCTGGAAGCACCCATATTCCAATCAGCTGCACTGTCTCGTACCTTCTAAGGAGCTGCAGGTGGGCGTCCTGGTCTTGGTCAGTGGCTGGCGGGGTGCCGACCGACCGTGGGGGAGCTGAAGCAGCCTTGTTGAAGGGCAGGCAGCTTCCAATGAGCTGCAGGTAGGCGTCCTGGTCTCCGTCGGTGGCTGGCTGGGTGCCGGCCGTCCGTGGGGGAGCTGAAGCAGCCCTGTTCAAGGGAAGGCAGCTGGAGAGAAGAAAAAAGAGCAGGTCTTAAATAGCATAGAGGTTAGGATGGGTTTGTTCTGAGCAGTTTAGTAAGACAAAAGGTAGTTAGACTTTTCAGTGCCAAGGCAGAGTGCTTGGATGGGGGGCTGCGGATGAGCACTCAGACAGAAGAGGTATAAGCACTTTAAAACATAGTAGAAATTAAAACCAGCCAATACTGTTGAAAACTTCTATTACACAGTTGAAATGTGCTTAGTTCTATCGAAAATCTATTTATAAAGCGTGCCAGATGGCTGAAGCAGGGGAAAAGTCCTATCAATCAGAGCAGGTTTGCTGGAAACACCCGTGTTCCAATTGGCTTTGCTGTCCCGTACCTTCCAAGGAGCTGCAGGCAGGCGTCCTGGTCTTGTTCGGTGGCTGGCTGGGTGCCGTCCGATCGTGGGGGAGCTGAAGCAGCCCTGTTCAAGGGCAGGCAGCTGGAGAGAGGAAATAAAAAGCAGGTCTTAAATAGCATAGAGGTTTGGATGGGTTACATCTTAGCAGTTTAGGAAGACAAAAGGTAGTTTGACTTTTCGGCGCCAAGGCAGAGTGCGTGGATGGGTGAGGCTGCAGGAAGAGTACTGTGACAGAAGAGGTGTAAGCACTTTTTTTTTAAATTAAATATGCTTTATTCTTTATTATTATTTACTGTCAGACTCAATGCAGTACTTAATACAAGAGATCAAAGAAGGATGTGAGTAAATTCATTGGATACATATTTCATATCACCCCCTTGATTCCCCCCAAAACCCCCCTCTCCCCCCATTGTCTATGCAGTCATTGACTAAGGAAAGCAAAAGATAAGTATCCTAAATACAATCTAAGTTACAGAACGTGTACCTGCCACTATCCCTCCTCCCTCTCTCTACCCTTTACCCCCCATATCCACCCTCACAAGTATCCCCCCTTCTTCTCCACCTTACTTACCCCTCCAGCCAGTGTTCGCCTTGCACAATTACCCAACGCTACTTTGTATCTACTGAACTTAGCTGTCATCCCTCATCTAAGGGAAGCAAGAAGATAGACGTGACCACTCTATCTTTTAATAAGCTAATAATCTACCACCAATGTATCCGAGATCTAACTCCTGGCCACTGACCATAAATCGTGGAACTTCTCCCACCTAGCATTAAACTTAAACATTGTACTCCTAAATCTAGCAATAGTTTTTTCAATCCTTCAGTTATGTAATAACCCTGCCAACCATTCTTGGTAAGGAATGACCTCCTGGTCCTTCCAATGTTTTAATATCAGAGTTATCACCATGAGCGAAATTAAGTTCATATAATATCTCCTCTCCATCACATCAATATTTGTGTAGTCTCCTAACAAGCAGACTTTGGGAGTGAAGAGATCTTGCAACCCCAACAAGGGATCCGCCTTGGCCTTAATTTCTGACCATAATGAATTCACTAAAGGACACTCCCACAAGATGCGAATCAGGGAGCCCTGAGCATGTCCACATCTAAAACACACATCTTTTGGTAGTTTACCCATCTTATATAACTTGACTGGAGTCAAATGCGTAGCATGTAATATATAGCATTGTGTCAGCCTAAGCCTATCATTAGCACAATATTTATAGATTCCCCTCCAGATATATGCCCAATTGTCATTACTATCTGGTAGGGTAGCCATCCAATATTGTGAGTGGTCCACTGTATTAGAGTACATCTTCTCATATATGGTCCTGAACAGCCCATATACTGCATGTGGTGAATTTGCTTTATTTTTAAATTCAGCCGTCCCCTCACTGCAGTTAGTGTTCCACTGATCTATCCCAAAAATAGTAATAAGTAGGTGTCTAACCTGATAAATATGGAAGGCGTATTTTGAGGTCAAGTGGAACTTCTCCATCATATCCTGAACTGAGAGTATCCTCCACATATCAGTTAAATCACTAACTCTTGTGTTCAATGGCATACCCAGTCTATGTGGTGATAGAAAAGTTTTCTCAATTTGGAAGTTGTGATTACCAAATAACAGTTGAGAGATGTCCCTGGAATTGGCTATGCCTAAAGTTTTACATACCTGATTATGGACCCTGACAGAAGTGTATATAACCATGGATCTAAGTGATTTGGGCAAATCTTTTGGGGAATATTTACCAAAGGCTATCCAGTGTTATTTTGGTCCCTATTATCAGGTTCCTCTCTATTTGCAGCCATATAGGGCAATACTGGGAACACCCGTCTTTAAGAGGCATCTCCCCCCACCTCATATACTTGGCCATATGACTTGCTAAATAGTAATGATAAAAATTTGGGAGCTTCAGCCCTCCTAATTCCTTTGGAGCACTTAAACATCTATAAGACTTCCATGGAGGTTTACTTTGCCACAGAAATTTTGTAATTATACTCTGGAGTTTCCGGAACCATGATAGGGGGAGATAAATGTTTAACATGTTCAAGGGATAAAATATTCTGGGCAGAACATTCATTTTGATGACATTAATTCTATCTTATAGAGAGATATATAGGGGGGACCATCTAATTAGATCTTGCAGAATAATTAGGAGGAGATTGTCTAAATTAAGTTTTTTTAGAAGAGGTAATGAGGTTGAGAGGATGATTCCTAGATATTTGAGTCTATTAGTCCAGGCCATCTTAAACTTGTCCAGATCACCTTTGCATGTATAAACATTAAGTTGCATAATTTCTGTCTTATTAATATTCAGCTTGTAATTTGACAATTTACCAAACGTGTGTACTATGTCTAATACTTTCGGGATGGCCTCTGCTGGGTACGAGAGATGGAGCAAAATGTCATCCACATAGGCTGACAGTTTCAGTTCTAAAGGGCCCATTGAAATGCCTGTTATAGATGGAGATGACTGAAAGCTGGGAATTAAAGGTTCCAAATACAAGTTGAACAATAATGGTGACAAAGGGCACCCTTGACGGGTTCCAGAGTATAGCCAGAAATTTGTAGAAAAAACTCCATTACAGTATATTTTAGCTGTAGGATTAGAGTACAGATGTTTAATCCACCCAATAAATTCCTGAGGAAATCCAAATTGAACCATGGTATTGAATAAAAAAAGGCCAGCCAACCCTATCAAAAGCTTTGACAGAGAGTGTCATTGCCTCTCGGGATATGGAGAAGACATAGGCGAGTTTACGAAAATTATCCAAAGGGTTTCTGCCACCAATAAACCCAATTTATTCTGGACTTATTAGGTTGTCCCAAACTTTGGCAATCCTCGAGGCCAAAACCTTTGCTAGTATCTTAATATCGTAATTCTTCAGGGAGATTGGCCTATAGCTTGCTACCTTATCCCTAGGTTTCCCTGGTTTTGGCAAAACAATAATAGTGGCTTCTAACAAGGTAGAATCAACAATACCATAATTACAAATATGGCAATATAGCTCTTGGAGAATAGGAACTAGATCCTTTTCAAAAGTTTGATAAAAAATTGATGGAAACCCATCTGGTCCTGGAGCTTTGTTGAGAGCAAGGGATTGGATGGCCATTGATATTTCCATCTCTGAGATGGGTGAGATTAGGTGGGTTCTCTGAATTTCAGTGAGAGCAGGAAGAGAAAGTTTAGAAAAATACTGTTTTATCTCAGATTCCGTGGGACTATTAGGTGGATAACTATAGAGGTTCCTATAGAACCTCTCAAACTCATTTGCTATAGCTTTAGGATTTGTCAATATATTTCCACTTTCCTCTATAGTTATACTAGCTATTAACCTCGATTCTTCCTGCTGTATTAATTTAAGGGCTAGGAGATGCCCAGCCTTATCTCCTTGATCCATATATATAACGTGTGTTTTAAACAGAGTGTATTCAGCCCTTTCCCATAAAACATTCGCATATTGATCTCTAAGGACCTCTAGCCGAGTTAAGTTTACTGTTGTGGGGTTAGCACTGATCTCCCTCTCCATTTTCTGGATATAATCTAACAGGGATTTTGCCACTGCTTCTCGCTTCTTTTTCCAGATCACAGCTAACCTGATAAACTCCCCCCTTAAAAAATATTTCAGGGAGCACCAAAATTGGTCATATGCTTTAACAGACCCTTTATTGTGTTCTATGTATTGTTTAATTGAGTCCCTTATTTTATTCACAAAATCTTCTTATGATAGCAGTTGGGCATTAAGTTTCCATTGGGTAACTTTGGGAACTGAATGAGGTATCTTACTCTCCAACCAAATCATCGAGTGGTCTGATAACACTCTGAGGAGAATCCCACAGTCTAATGGACATAACATCATATCTCTGTTCACTAAAAAAAATCTATCCGTGAGTAGGATTTATGATACGGTGAATAAAAGGTAAATGCCTTTTCTTTTGGGTGTAGAAGACGCCAAGGATCTACAAGTCCCAGCCCTTCCATCATTTGCTGCAGGGATTTTTGTGCAGGGGATAAAGTTGTTCTAGTCTGTGTAGACCTGTCTAATTTACTTCTGCATGTTATATTCCAGTCTTCTGCTAGTATCATTGGCATCTGTTTAAATGGGGCCAACTTGAGAGCTAACTCGGAAAAAAATTCAGGGGAAGAATGATTAGGCCCATATATAGTACCAATGACCACTTCCTTATGATCAATCAACCCCTTCACAAATAGAAATCTCCCCTGTGGGTCTCTGATTTCTTGTAGTAGCTGAAATTGCAACCCTTGAGCTATTAAGATAGCAACACCTCTCTGTGAAGTGGAATTGCCAGCAGTATATACCAGGTTAATATAATCTCTCCTAAACAAGTTACCTTGGCCCCCTTTCAGGTGTGTCTCCTGCAGGAATGTGATATCCGACCTCACCAATGCTAAATGCTTAAGTATTTGGTGGCGTTTCACTCTAGCTCTTGCCCCTTTAATATTCCACGAGGTGATTCTCATTCCTTTCCCTATGTTTAATGTGTCTTCACTTATGTAGCAGTTTAGTTCTCAACCTTATATAAATTTCTCTTCCCTTAAAACATCTCTTCCAACACTGGCTTTCCCCTACCTCCCCCCGACTCTCTCCACTATGTTAAGTAGAACATTGGCTATAAAATTACAACCCCCATCCCAACCCAAATCCTTCCCGGGCATAATTGCATGATTATAAGTTATGCCCCTACAGAATAATGTAACAGACATTACCCCCAGTCCCTGAGATTGAACTCCTAACTGATCGCTCTGCGCGATGTTAACCTTGCTGCCTTCAATTGCCCCTCTGCTCCCCCCTTACCCCCTATCCTTTTGTCTCCTGCTGCATTAAGTCTTACTAAGCTCTTCTTACTATTTAACAACTTGACACTAAATATCTCCTATCCTACTCTATAACTATGAGACTACTCCCTCTTAACCTACAACTCTCACAGCCTAAATATGTTTCTACCAATCTTACCCCAAACTATCCATTTCAGCCCCATAAATCCCCGTACTCAATTCTATAGCATCTGTGCAGTATTTAGTACTCATGCCTAAGACTTCTTAACACCACTAAATACACCAGATCCCTTACTAGGAGTATAAAATTAAAAAAGAAACCCCAAACCTGAGAAATAACTCAAAAGCATCATTAAAAAGAACCAACTGTTTCCCCCTTTAAACATAAATCGAACACCAAGTGAAAGGATCTACCTTTCAGTCTTTATAACCTTCTGCAACCTTTTAATTATTTGCGGTGCTATTTACTATCCTCAGGCCTGTTGTAAAGAAGAAGAGGCAAATATGAGGTGTACTCTTTTCCCCCTTGACAATAGTCTTTCTCCATAATTATTTAGAAAACTTTTACCCCTAAGATAACAGTTTCCACTGACCAAAACAATTGTGCAAAGCACCATAATCATTACTGTACAAAATTTGTACTACTGAATGTCCACTAGATGACAGCATTCACCGCGATATAACTGAATCATAGGCTCATTTAATTAAGTCTGGATACCACTTTCAACAGCTTTCCATGGCCAGATCCAGGGTATCAAATGAGCACCAATGACCCTCCTTATTGATTTGCAGTATAGCAGGGTAGCGCACTCTAAAATGGATCCCAGCAGAGATTAGATTAGATACTAGTGGACGCAGGGCTGATCTCTTCTGACGAACTGTATAAGGTAGATCTTGAACTATACGCACTTTCTTCCCTTCCCATTGGACATTCTCTATTTCTCTAAGCTTCTGCAAAACATGCTGCTTATCTAAAAAGTTTAGCATTTTAAAAATAAATGGGTGAGGAGACGATCCTGTTGGAGGCATAGGGCGCACGATCTGTGGGCTCTTTCTATAATATAGGAGGGTCCATTTGGTGAAGAGTCAGCTAACTTCTCACACAGTTTTTGCACAAAACTGACTGCATGCTGCCCTTCTTCACCTTCTGGCAAGCTGAGAACTACAAGATTATTTCTTCTTGAATGACCTTCAAGGTCTTCCAGACGGTCTTCTGCCTTTTTTAATCTCTGTCTCACATTCACAATTACTAGGTCCAGTTTCACTCTCCAATTCTCCATCGAGGAAATTCAGGCTTCATTATCACTAGTGCGAGTATTTAAACTTTCCATGGTAATTTTTCACCCCTTAACATCAGTGGCTAGCGTTAAGAATGCTTCTTTAAATGGTGCCATCTCTTCTAGGAATTGCTCTTCAGAAAGAGCAACTTGTTGCTTTGTCAATGTGGAGCTTTCTGGGCCACCCACTTTAGGCCTTTTCAGGTGCTTCTCTATCCCAGGCGTTGGCGGGGAGTGTGCCGGAGAGACGGCGTTTTCATTTCTGTATCCATCCCAAAGCCTGCTGTTAATTGAACGATTAGGATCTTTTGGTGTTCCTCTCAACTTCAGGCAAGTTTAGTTCTATTCCTGGGGCACTTAAACTAGAAAGAGAGCCAATATATTGGAGAAGGAAGGGGAGCTGCAAATAAGAGCGTCTCACCAGATAGCCATCACACCGGAAGTCCAGGTGTAAGCACTTTAAAACACTAGTAGAAATTACAATCCAGCTAATACAGTTGAAAAACTTCTATTACACAGTTGAAATGTGCTTAGTTCTACTGAAAATCTATTTGTAAAAAGTGCCAGATGGCTGAAGCAGGGGAAAAGTCCTGGAGAATCAGACCGGGTTTGCTGGAAGCACCCATGTTCCAATTGGCTGCCCTGTCCAGTACCTTCCAAAGAGCTACAGGTGGGTGTCCTGGTCTCAGTCAGTGGCTGGCTGGGTGCCGGCCGACTGTGGGGGAGCTGAAGCAGCCCTGTTCAAGGGCAGGCAGCTTCCAAGGAGTTGCAGGTGGGTGTCCTGATCTCGGTCGGTGGTTGGCTGGGTGCCGGCTGACATTGGGGGAGCTGAAGCAGCCCTGTTAAAGGGCAGGCAGCTGGAGAGAAGAAAAAAGAGCAGGTCTTAAATAGCATAGAGGATAGGATGGGTTAGATCTAAAGAGTTTAGTAAGACCAAAGGTAGTTAGACTTTTCAGCACCAAGGCAGAGTGCTTGGATGGTGGGGGGCTGCAGGAAGAGTACTGAGACAGAAGAGGTGTAAGCACTTTAAAACACTAGTAGAAATTACAATCCAGCTAATACAGTTGAAAAACTTCTATTACACAGTTGAAATGTGCTTAGTTCTATCGAAAATCTATTTGTAAAAAGTGCCAGATGGCTGAAGCAAGGAAAAAGTCCTGGCCAATCAGAGTGGGTTTGATGGAAGCATCCATGTTTAAATTGGTTTCGCTGTCCCGTACCTTCCAACGAGCTGCAGGCGGGCGTCCTGGTCTTGGTTGGTGGCTGGCTGGGTGCCGGCCGACCGTGAGGGAGCTGAAGCAGCCCTGTTCAAGGGCAGGCAGCTGAAGAGAAGAAAAAAGAGCAGGTCTTTAACAGCATAGAGGTTAGGACGGGATAGATCTGAGCAGTTTAGTAAGACAAAACGTAGTTAGACTTTTCGGCGCCAAGGCAGAGTGCTTGGATGGGGGGGGGCTGCAGGACGAGCACTGAGACAGAAGAGGTGTAAGCACTTTAAAACACTAGTAGAAATTACAATCCAGCTAATACAGTTGAAAAACTTCTATTACACAGTGAAATGTGCTTAGTTCTATCGAAAATCTATTTGTAAAAAGTGCCAGATGGCTGAAGCAGGGGAAAAGTCTTGGCCAATCAGAGCAGGTTTGCTGGAAGCACCCGTGTTCCAATTGACTGTGCTGTCCCGTACCTTCCAAGGAGCTATAGGCGGGTGTCCTGGTCTCGGTTGGTGGCTGGCTGGGTGCCAGCTGACTGTGGGGGAGCTGAAGCAGCCCTATTCAAGGGCAGGCAGCTTCCAAGGAGCTGCAGGCGGGTGTCCTGGTCTAGGTCGGTGGCTGGCTGGGTGCTGGCCGACCGTGAGGGAGCTGAAGCAGCCCTTTTCAAGGGCAGGCAGCTGGAGAGAAGAAAAAAGAGCAGGTCTTAAATAGCATAGAGGTTAGGATCGGTTAGACCTGAGCAGTTTAGTAAGACAAAAGGTAGTTAGACTTTTCGGCGCCAAGGCAGAGTGCTTGGATAGGGGGTGGCTGCAGGAAGAGCACTGAGACAGAAGAGGTGTAAGCACTTTAAAACACTTGTAGAAATTACAATCCAGCTAATACAGTTGAAAAACTTCTATTACACAGTTAAAATGTGCTTAGTTCTATCGAAAATCTATTTGTAAAAAGTGCTAGATGGCTGAAGCAGGGGAACAGTCCTGTCCAATCAGAGTGGGTTTGCTGGAAGCACCCGTGTTCCAATTGGCTGCGCTGTCCCGTACCTTCCAAGGAGCTGCAGGCGGGCGTCCAGGTCTCAGTCGGTGGCTGGCTGGGTGCCGGCCGACCGTGGGGTAGCTGAAGCAGCCCTGTTCAAGGGCAGGCAGCTTCCAAGGAGCTGCAGGCGGGCATTCTGGTCTCAGTCGGTGGCTGGCTGGGTGCCGGCAGACCGTTGGGGAGCTGAAGCAGCCCTGTTCAAAGGCAGACAGCTTCCAAGGAGCGGCAGGCGGGCGTCCTGGTCTCGGTCGGTGGCTGGCTAGGTGCCGGTCGACCGTAGGGGAGCTGAAGCAGCCCTGTTCAAGGGCAGGCAGTGGAGAGATGAAAAAAGAGCAGGTCTTAAACAGCATAGAGGTTAGGATGGGTTAGATCTGAGCAGTTTAGTAAGACAAAAGGTAGTTAGACTTTTCGGCGCCAAGGCAGAGTGCTTGGATGGGGGGGGCTGCAGGAAGAGCACTGAGACAGAAGAGGTGTAAGCACTTTAAAACACTAGTAGAAATTACAATCCAGCTAATACAGTCGAAAAACTTCTATTACACAGTGAAATGTTCTTAGTTCTATCAAAAATCTATTTGTAAAAAGTGCCAGATGGCTGAAGCAGGGGAAAAGTCTTGTCCAATCTAAGCGGGTTTGCTGGAAGCGCCCGTGTTCCAATTGGCTGCGCTGTCCTGTACCTTCCAAGGAGCTGCAGGCAGGCATCCTGGTCTTGTTCGGTGGCTGGCTGGGTGCCGTCCGATCTTGGGGGAGCTGAAGCAGCCCTGTTCAAGGGCAGGCAGCTTGAGAGAAGAAAAAATGCAGGTCTTAAATAGCATAGAGGTTAGGATGGGTTAGATCTGAGCAGTTTAGTAAGACAAAAGGTAGTTAGACTTTTCGGCGCCAAGGCAGAGTGCTTGGATAGGTGGCGGCTGCAGGAAGAGCACTGAGACAGAAGAGGTGTAAGCACTTTAAAACACTAGTAGAAATTACAATCCAGCTAATACAGTTGAAAAACTTCTATTACACAGTTGAAATGTGCTTAGTTCTATCGAAAAATCTATTTGTAAAAAGTGCCAGATGGCCGAAGCAGGGGAAAAGTCTTGGCCAATCAGAGTGGGTTTGCTATAAGCACCCGTGTTCCAATTGGCTGCACTGTCCTGTACCTTCCAAGGAGCTGCAGGTGGGTGTCCTGGTCTCGGTCGGTGACTGGCTGGGTGCCGGCCGACCTTGGGGGAGCTGAAGCAGCCCTTTTCAAGGGCAGGCAGCTTCCAAGGAGCTTCAGGCGGGCGTCCTGGTCTCGGTCGGTGGCTGGCTGGGTGCCGGCTGACCGTGGGGGAGCTGAAGCAGCCCTGTTAATTGGCAGGCAGCATTCAAGGAGCTGCAGGCAGGCATCCTGGTCTCGGTCGGTGGCTGGCTGGGTGCCGGCCGACCGTGGGGGAGCTGAAGCATCCCTGTTCAAGGGCAGGCAGCTGGAGAGAAGAAAAAAGAGCAGGTCTTAAATAGCATAGAAGTTAGGATGGGTTAGATCTGAGCAGTTTAGTAAGACAAAACGTAGTTAGACTGTTTGGCACCAAGGCAGAGTGCTTGGATTGTGGGGGGCTGCAGGAAGAGCACAGAGACAGAAGAGGTGTAAGCACTTTAAAACACTAGTAGAAATTACAATCCAGCTAATACAGTTGAAAAACTTTTATTACACAGTTGAAATGTGCTTAGTTCTATTGAAAATCTATTTTTAAAAAGTGCCAGATGGCTGAAGCAGGGGAAAAGTCCTGGCCAATCAGAGCGGGTTTGCTGGAAGCACCCGTGTTCCAATTGGCTGCGCTTTCCCGTACCTTCAAAGGAGCTGCAGGCGGGCATCCTGGTCTCGGTTGGTGGCTGGCTGGGTGCCAGCCGACCGTGGGGCAGCTGAAGCAGCCCTGTTCAAGGGCAAGCAACAAATAAACACAATAGACAATTAACAGAAGGAAGTTTCAAACATTAATAGTAAGTGCAGGATGTTACATGGGTAAGATTGGATTTGAGGAGATTTTTAAATGTCTCAATAAAGGGACATTGTTGCAGAGGGACTGGAAGGTCATTCCACAGCTGAGAGGACTTGCTAGAAAAGGACTGTTGGCTGGATAGGGTCTTGGGTTTAGGAACCTCCAGAAGAGGCTGCTCAGAGGAGCTATGATTTCTGGTTTGTGTTTATTTTTCTATTTTTTTCACTGTACCAGTGAGATTAGGTAGGGATCCAGTGAGGATTTTGTATGTGTGGCAAAGAACTGTGTAGTTTAGTTTACCTTCCTGTGAAGATCACTTCAGGGATGAGAGTACAGTACAGTGATGCTCCTTGTTATCCGCTCCAGCTGCAACCCTACCTATTCTATAGTAAATTTGTTTGGCTTTGCTTAGCTCAGTTTCTTTTAGCATGGCTTGAACAGACACTCCATATAACAGTACAGGGAGGAGGAGGGATATAGCTATTGGATGATAAGGCCTCTTTCATGAGGCAGGACCTGAGCCAGTATAGTAAGCCAAGTTTTTGGGAAAGCAACCTAATTGTGTGGTCCACTTGTAGTCTTAAAGACAGTTCCTTATCAATCAGTATACCTATATATTTAAAGTTGTTCACCACCTCAAGTGTAACTCCCCCAGAGGGGAAGATACAAAGAGAATTGGACCTATCTGAGCCTAGATTATGGGACCTTAAAGGCATTATTTTAATTTTTTAGTGTTTAGAACAAGTTGGTTGTCCACTAGCCACTTTTCCAGAATGGCAAAATCAATGTTCAGTCCAGCATCAATCGCTTTTATGTCTGCTTTGGTTCTGTAATTAAGCAATAAGGCATGACAGGGTGTGGTATATCATGGGATATCGTCACACCTCTGGTGGTTGGGCATGAGGCCACAGGCCTGAGAAGTGATGATATCCCATGATGTACCACACTCTGGAGTGCCTTATTGCTATTATGAACTGGCTTAAAAGATTTATTAGTAAAAAATTAAAGAAAAGTTTTAAAACAGTTGAAAAATGACTTTTTGGGGGTGCTGGAGGAGTACCTTTCCTTAAAATAGTTGCTGGAGGGCTCTGGGCAGCATGTGGCGCTGTTATTGGTGACAATCATGGAGGAGGTGCAGCTGTGAAGTGTATCTCACCCTCCAAGCACTGCTTTAGGATGTGAACCAAGTTTTCCTGCATTTGATCCAGTTCCCCTGCCTGCTCTGGGACCGGGTAAAGTTGTCTGTACCTTCCTGTTTATTTCTGGTGGCCGCCTGTGTCTCACAGTTAGCAGCAAACGTCGGTAGCAGTTACTGAAACATGTGGGTTTTTTTTTTGCTGAAGCTGCTGTCCAGTTGAATGCTTGTGCCCCGTACAGACTGAAAGTAAAATTCAGTCTCAGGACACCGGAGCTGGATTTTTGAGTACCAGTTTGTTTTTAAAAGTGCTGAGGATGACTCAGGGCTTTTCTTGTTCTCCGGTGGAGTTGCAAGATTTTTGTTTTCCTAATGAGCGCAACTTCAGTGTGTCTGCAATTTTTGCCATTGTCAGTGAGGAGGCTGGTGGCCAGAGGCTTTTTTAAGCCCTTTATGATGAAGCCTGATATCATCACAGCTTCAAAGACCTCTTGGCCAATCAGCTTTCTCCATTTACGGCAATCAGTTCATAATGGACAGCATCATCCACATATAATAATGCTTGGGCCTGGCCACAGTTAGAGGTCAGGTTGTTTGTAAATAGTGAGAAAAGCAGAGGCCCCAATATAGAGCCATGAGGAACTCCATCAAGTATCACTTATAAAGATGATTGGATGCTACCCCATTTAATAGCTTGAGCATGGTCAGTAAGGTAGTTCTCCAACCAGGTTGCAGATAGTTGATCAAGCCCCAGGTTTTTTAATTTCAGGATGTGAAGATTATAGTTTACCAGGTAAAAAGCCTTAGTTAAGTCTATAAAGATAGCTCCTGTGGCTTTTCTGAAATCAGTGGCCCAGAGAATGTCCGAGGTGATGTGAACAAGAGCTGTGTCTGTTCCATTATGTTTTCAGAAACCATTTTCAGCAAGGGCAAGCAATGAGTAAGCTTCAATGTAGGACACCAGTTGGCTGTATAAGAGCCTTTCCTGCATCTTACAAAACACACTAAGAACTGAGATGGGGAGATAGTTCTCTATATGCTCCTTTTATCCTCCTTTGTGGATCAGAACTATGTAGGCCACTTTTAATTTTAGGGGGACCTTCCCTTGGAGAAGAGAGATATTGAAGATTTTGCACAGGTGTCAGGCAATTACTGCATCCACACATAAAAACACAGAAACATAGAAAATGGCAGTACATGGAGACCAAGGGTCCATCTAGTCTGCCTGTGAGTTACCGGGATTCTTTTAGACCCTAGGACCTAATTCTTCTCCTATTTAATGCCCCTACTGCTCCCACTGTTTTTATTCAAGCTCTTGCCTTATCCCACCCCAGCTTGAATGATGTCATAGTCTTTTCGTCTACCACTTTGGTAGGCAGCATATTCCATGGTTCCACTACCCTTTCCATAAAATAGTGTTTCCTGAGCTCCCTCCTGAAGCTCCCTCTCCTCAACTTCCACTCGTGTCCTATGGTACTTGAGTTGTCTACCCTGATGAACAGAACTGAGGAGAGCACCTTGTTTATTCCACTCAGAAACTTGTATATCTCTATCATGTCCCCTCTCTCCATCCTAGCCTGCAGTGAGAACATATTCAAAGTCTCTAAATGCCCTTCATAGGAGAGCCCCTGGAGGCCCTGGGTCATCGTAGTTATCCTTCTCTGGACAGCTTCCAGCCTGTTCCAATTCTTCTTAAGATGTGGACTTCAAAACTAACACAGTACTCCAGATGAGGCCCTACTAGGGGCCTGTATAGTGGTGGAATCACCTCCTTGCTCTTGCTGTCAAAATCTCTCACTTTGCACCCTAGCATTCTGTTTGCCTTATGGTAAGCTGTGTTGCACTGGAAGGCCCATCTGAAGGTATTGGAAATGATAACTCCTAGGTCATTTTCTTCCTGTGAGATACTGAGCTAAACCCCATTAAGCCAGTATGTTATCCTCTGATTCCCTTTACCTAGATGCATCACTTTTCACTTTTTTTGCATTGAACCCTAGCTACCAGATTTTGGACCAATTTTCCAGCCTCTGCAGGTCTTTCTGAAGGTCCCTAACCACCTCTTCACCACCCACCCTTCTGACTAGCTTAGTATCATCTGCAAATAGTGACATTTTGCCCTGGATACCTATGCTGATGTCCCTGATAAATGCATTAAACAGGACAAGCCCCACCACTGAGACCTGGGGAACTCCACTGGTGACTTCCACATGCTCTGACTTCTCCCCATTGACTACCACCTTCTGTTTTCTATCCTTAAGCCAATTTCCTAATCACCGGATTATGCTTTTGGCTATGTCCAGGTCCTCCATTTTTTTTCAATAGGCAGTTCTGCAGAACTGAGTCAAAGGCCTTACTGAAGTTGAAGTAGAGTAGTTCCACTGGGTGGTCCCTGTATAATTCCCAGACACCCAGTCAAAAAATGTAATCAGGGTCATCTGGCATGACCTTCCTTACATGAATCCATGCTGTCTGTCATTTTGAAGGCTGTACTTCTCTTGGTACTCTAATAGGTCCAGCTTTATTAAGGTTTCCATTAGCTTATCTATTACAGAAGTAAGGCTAACTGGCCGGTAGTTGCCAGCTTTTTCCCAGCTCCCTCCCTTGTGAAATGGTACCACATCTGCAGTTCTCCAGTCTTTAGGCACTACTCCAGACTGAAGTGAACTGTTGAACAAATGTGCCAAGGGATCTGACAATTGTCCTGCCAGTTCTTCAGCACTCTAGGGTGTGTAACATCCAGCCCTGATGACTTGTCCTCCAAGAGTTTCTCTATAGCTTCTCTTGACTCTGTTGGAGGTGATTGATGGTGCCTCCATTCATGGACCCCCTGTCAGCTGCCTTGATGCAGTTGTCCGGAATAGGGCCTTTCTGTTCCTTTGTGAATACTGAGCAGAAAAAGTTATTTAGAACAGTGGCCTTCTGTTTGTCGTCTTCCACAATTCTGTTTCCATCTTTAAGTTTCATTATCCCTCCCCTTTTCTTGCTTTTTTCCTATGTAATGAAAACAGTGTTTATTTCCAGTTTTAACCACCTACACCAGTCGAAGTTCAGCTGTGGCCTTAGCAGCTCTCACCATACTTTTGGCTTCTCTATTCTTCTGCATGTAAACTTCCCATTTGCTACTTTCCTGGGTTCTTTTAAAGTTGTTGAAGGCCTCCCTTATAGTTCTGATAGCTGTCCTAACCTCTTATGTGAACCATATTTTTTTTATGCTTGTTATTTTTCCTCACTGTCCTTACGCACATTTTGGTAGCTTCCAATATGGAATTTTTGACCTGCCCCCATATGATATCTGCCTCAAACTGCTCATGGATCCTTGTTAGTTGGCCCCTGACTAGTTTCCTCATAAAGTCAAAATCAGCTCCTCTTAAGTTTAAGACTTCTGTCTTGCAATGAGATTTCTATACCCCTAGGGCCAATTCAAACCACACTGTGTTGTGGTCACTGCTGGCCAGCAGCTTCCCAATCCCTGCAACCTTGACTACTTCTGAATTTGTGAGAACCACATCTTGGATGGTGTCCAGTCTAGTTGGAGCATTAAGTAGTTCAATGAGTAGGCAGTCTTTTTAGGGCCTCGGCCACCTTTTGACTTTTAGAAGTACCTGCCACTGGGATGCCCCAGTCTGCATCGGACAAGTTCAGTTCACCAACCACCACTACATCTCCCTTCTGTGTTACACCCCTGATTTCCCATATAAGTTCCTCATCCCTAATCTCAGCCTGCCCAGAAGGCCTGTATAGCACTCTTATGTGGATCTTCTTCCCCTTTGCCAAGTTGAATTGTACCCACAGGGGTTCCATGCCCTCCTTTTTGCCAATATTGACTGTAGTGGCACTTAGTCCACCACGTACATATAGTGTGACCACTCCCCCCACCTTGCTTCCTATCCTGCCTAAAGAGATCATAGCCTGGGACCTAGAGGTCCCAGTCATTCTTCTCCAAGGCCCATGTTTCTGTAACAGCCATCAGGTCCACCCAGGATTCTGCAATCATTGCCTGCAGGTCACTCATTGTGTTACCCAGGCTTCTGGCATTGATGCTCACCCCTTTCCAATGTCCAGCCTGCTTGCATTTCCTGCCTTTCTTTATTTTCTCCTAATGATCTGCAGTTGCATTGTCCCCTTTTTGATCCCTTGAAGTCTCCTTCTTCTCCTTACGTGATCCCCTAGGTCGTGGGAGAGATAATCCTGCTTGCAGGGAAGCAACAACTAAGTTCCTGTCAACAGTGTAGTCACTGATAGGTTCCTTGGTGTTGAACTCCCCCCCCCCCACCTACAGTTTAAATAGTCAAGGTGGACATCAAATTTCTGCCTCAATGAACTCACCCCTTCCTTGGTTAAGTGGTCCATTCAGCCTGAGAAGCTTCCTCTCATAGAAGCTCCTGTGAACAGATATCCTTTTTCTTGACACCATCCCTTTAACCAGGCATAGCATTCTTTGATCTCATTGTTTCTAATTTTGTCCATGTGACCCCACTTGCCCCACACTTGGAGGATGTCTGAAAATGCCATGGAAATCATTTGAGCCTTCAGCCTTTCCTTCAGCTTAATGCAGTTATGCATGGTCTCTTCCACTGTTTGATGTGTCAGGTCATTAGTACCAAGATGTATAAGTATGTTTTTTTTATTTTTGTATAGTTTCTTTATGTGCCTACCTAACCGGGGTATCTCTTGGAGATCCATGCTCTGCTCCACAGCTCCACCGCCCGCCTGAACCACACTCCCATCGCTACATAGAGTTCAGGACCCCAGGCTCTCCCAGCCCCAATGAAAGGCCCGCGAGTCCCCAAGAGGAGAGTTAGGAGATGCGGCCGACGTAGGACCTGTGGCTGGGGCAACTGATGATCTCGTCACCTCACTTGTTGGTAAGGGATTTTTCTTGTATTTTTCCCCCTAATGGTTGAGAGTGGAATGCACTTCAGCACGATGCTTGCTCGCTCCTGAGCCCGCCCACAGGAGTGCTCCCCAGCCAATCCCCATTCTTAGTGGCTCTTGACTGCTGTGAGCCCCTGGTACCACCAGAGGACACTAGACTGCGAGAGAGTGAGATCCCCTCCACCCCAGAGAGGGAGAGCTGTCCTCTGGATGCTCAATTCCTACCCTCCCCTGCCCTGCCGACCCCCAGCATCTCGGGCTTGTTCCCGAACCCGGGTCACTGGCGTGGCGAGAGGTGTGGCGTCCAGCGCCTCAACCCTCAGCACCACCGGGCCAGCAAGATGTATAAGTATGTTGAGACCTTTGATTTTCCACAATCCTCCCAATGCATTCAGTGTCATGCTGTGCCGATGCTCCAGGGAGGCATTTAAGCATCACCCTAGGTTGTGTACCATTACTGAGGTGTGACTCCATCCCTCTAATCATGGAATCTCCTGGAATAAGTGTTTGCCTGCCTCTATATTCTCCACATGCTCTCTTGATGCCTCTCTGTTCCTTCTTGTCCCCTTCTCCAGATCTGGGGCTTCCTTCCCTCAGTCAGGATCCAGCACCATCTCCAGGGTGCAAATTGATTTGGTGTTGGGGTGATGCTGAGTCAAACAAGTCTAGCCTGGTTCATCCTTGCAACCTTCCACTCCACCCAACCCACCATCTTCCACCCACCTGGGCCAGTGGGTCTCTGGAGGAGAGGATGTGAAGGGAATAAATTCCAGTATAGCTTCTGATGAAGGCTGATTATTTATCTTCTTACTGTATCCAGTTGAACTCTGAGTTCATTCGGACTTCTGGCTATAGGACAGCAACCTATTCGCCAGAGCAGTCCTTGGAAGTCAAGTGCCCTGCACTCCTAGCAACTTACTGCTTCCAACCTAGAAAAGAAACTAATAGAAAAATATTTTTTTTATTTAGGTTTCCTCTTACCCTATGGGGTAGAGAGTATTAGAGATGGAGGAAGGGAATTTACACCCTCTCCACTTCCTGTAAAGGTCTGCTGTTCCCTCACTCCCTGCCCTTGTACAGGAAGTTCCTTGTGTCAATCAAGTAACTGCCTATAGAAATAGGGCTATCTTAGGGAAGGTGGGTGTATTGAGGGGAGGATTGATGGGTGGGAAGAGTTGGTGGCAAGTGCCTGCCTGCACTTGCGCTCTCCCTGTCTTCTCACTGTTACCCTCTGTAGTACTCCTGTTAGCTGGCTGCTAAAATGGCAGTATACCTCTAAAGTAAAGCTAGGTGCTGTCACTCAACTCTTTCAGCAACTCTGGCCTAGGTATGAGGCTATCACACCACTATCACACAAAACTCAAACCCTCAGCATTTGGAAATCTGCTGTTATAGTTTTCAACCCAATGCCCACAACATTTAGAAATGTGCTATTAGGGCCCTCTTTCATGATCTTTTGAATTCATCTTTGAATGTATCCTTATAGACTTAACTAAGGCTTTCAACCTGGAAAACCAAAATCTTCAACCTCTGTCTTACCCAAGAGGAGGTCCCCCAAATATGGAAAGTGGTGTAAGTATTTCCAGTCCACAAAGGAGGAGATAAGGAGCATATAAATAACTATCACTCCATCTCAAAACTTAGTGTGCTATCCCGTGGCATGGATTAGTAATTTCTGTTGCAGAATGCAGTCATGTATTTAATCAGTAAGTTACACCAATATAATTCAAGTTACATTCTTATGTACTGTACATGGGTAGTTTATTTTACAGACATCAAGGGTGAGGATAGATGAATACTGTATGGTAGGTATCAAAATGCTTTATTTTTTCCTGCTCTTAGGCCCTCCAATGTCAGATATTATCCGTATCACTTATTTTAAAGAATCCTCTTCCATTTCCTTTTGAATGCACTTTAACTGCAATCAGAGGGGCCCTCATTTTCAGATGTGCTCTCATAAATTATGAAAGAAATGCTAGCTGTACTCACTTTGCCCATCTGACCTTTAAAAAACATCAGATTAGAATGATTATAAGCCATTTTGATCTGTGCTGGATTTCAAATAAAATCCCAGAGGATGTAGGCTAGAACATCAAGGACCAGGGATTAATTTACTTGATAAAAGCATACAGTGCATTCTGTTCTACTTCAGTCAACATTTGAATACTTGGAATTGCATTCTTCATCAGTGATACTGTATATGCAAACAGCATTATAAAGAGTGGGTGGGGGGTTAACAGTCTCACAAAACCTGGGATCAAAGAATAGTGCTAAATACAAAAATTGCATTGGTATTTTGCACATATTTTTCCCAGCGCTGTTTTGAACAAAATGCCTTAATTGTGCAGATAGGGTCCCCTGTTTAGCCATTTATGTAGACAGAAATTACACCCGAGTATCTAGTTCTCCATGTTACTTTAACTCTGATGTCTGCAGCAGAGCTCCTAGACTTTTGTGGTTCATTCCTGTGGCATTAATTAATAGTTCATGTTGCAGAATCCAGCCATGCAATTGGCTGAAACCCAAAGAACCCAGGGCATTCTTCATAAAGAGTAGGGAACATTCCTGGTGTCCTAGCCAACATTCCCCTTCCCATAAAAAAAACAGTTCATGCAATTGTCCAGCTGTGAGTGGGTGTTGATGTGTGATATGGCTGCCACTACACATTCAGTCACTTCTCTACCAGTTTAGCAATGCTTGTAAAGTGGTTTGGGATACATTGTGTATGAAAAGTCCTATATGAATGCTAATTATTCTTCTTCTTCTTAAATGTGATGTGATGTGATTGTAATGATCATATTGTATGCTGAGCATAGAAGAGAGGATTTAAGATACACAAGGAGAGGAAGGGAGTCAGGCACTATGAAAATCTGACCGTTTGAAAAAAAAAAACACACCAAGAATATATAGATGTATTCTTTGCAAATAAAAATAATGCACTAGTTAGTGTTAAAGTGACAAAAGTAGGAAAATGTGGCATTAGGGCTTCCAACCCTGACACCCCACCACCACCACCCTGTAGGCAGCAAAAGGAAAACCCATTATGGTTTTATCTCTCTTGATCACAAATCAAGTGCGGGCTGTTCCTTGAGGTTGTCAACCCTAATGCTCACCCTATTCCATCAGTAAATAAGCTGAGATGGGTACAGTATATGAGAGTGGGAGTGAGCATTAGGGTTGACAACCCCAAGTCACACCCTACACCTTATTTACGAAGAGACAAGTGAGGTAAAACCATAATGGCTTTTCCTGTTGCTGCCTGCAGGGTGAGGGTGGGGTGTTAGGGTTGGAAACCCTAATGCCACATTTCCCTACTTTTGCCAGTTTAACCCTAACTGTGCATTAATGAACTTTTTTTGTAAAGAATTTCCTTACTTTTTGAGATGCATAATTGTATCCTCATTTGTCTGTGGGTAACACAGGGCCCTCTAGGCCCTGCACTTCCATTTCTAGTAAATAGGAATAAAATTGTGAGCATACCCTTCTTGTTACCCCACTTCATGAACCCTGTAATGAAAGTTTTAAAATTCCTACCAAAACGTAATTGTGCCACCACAATGCCATTGCACACCACAGGTGTGAAAACACAGTTTGGCCAGGGTTTAAGAAATGACAGTTGTCACGTTCATGAAGTGGTGTAAAAAGATGATTATGTTGAAATTTTGGGGTCAATATATTTTTAAATACCAAAGTTATGACTGAGCATAGCAAAAGTTCAATGTATGAGCAGAACATTGCCATTTATAAATATTTTTTTTTAATCATTTGATTCAAGATGCTCTATCAGTCTTTCCTTTAACAGGGTTTCCATTAATTTCCCAACTACTGAAATAACACTGACTGGTGTATGGTTACTAGCCTTCTCCCTGTTGTCTCTCTTATGAAAGGGGAGAGGGCCACTTCAGCTCTTCTTCAGTCCTCCGGAACCATGCCTGTTTCTAGTGAGGTGTTAAATAAGGCTGACAGTGGAGCAGCTAGCTAGGACATCTTTTTGTTATTTTAGTACTCTTGGGTGTATCCCATCTTGTCAAATAGCTTTGTACACCTTCAGAGGTGCAAGTTCCTTCCAGGTTCTTTCCTCTGAAAATAGACTTATGTCGCCTCCCTCCCACCTCTGTTCTTGTCATTTCTTGGTGGTTCATCCCCCTTCCCCCCACTGTAAAGACTGGGCAGAATTACCTACAGTGTTTAGGATGTCAGCTTTTTCTTGGACCTCTTCTGCACAGTCTCCCCTCTCCACCTTTCTAATCCTCAGTTTTGCCCCTTGCTTTCCTCTTTTTACTTACAATATGTATCCGAGGAAAATCTCATCTCTCTTATCGACCCTTTTAGCAACCCTTTTCTCTGTTGGTGCCTTTGTTCTACTCACTGCATTAACTGCTTCTCTCTGCTTTACCAGATACACTTCCCTGTCATCCTCCCTCTGTGTTTCTTTATGCTGCCTGCAAGACACCCTTTTTTCCTTCACCACCTTTGCCAGTTTCTAAGAGAACAAAAGTGGTCTCTTTTTTCCTTTTGCTTTTAAGCATTTCCTTTATGCAGAGGATGATTGCTTAGTTATTACCTCCCTTATTGTTTCCCAGTGTGCCTTTACCCATCTCTGACAATTCCCCATTCAAGGCAGATTCTGAGTCAGTACCCTATTTTTTTTAAATCCACCCTTCTAAAGTCCAGGATCCTCATCCTCATGTGGTTAACCTTTGTTCCTGTCTTTATGTTAAACCACACAGTACTGGTATCTAAGGGACTGCCCACTGTGATGTCTGCAACACTGTCCATGTTTGTAAGCACAAGGTTCAGAACTGCCCTGTCCCTAGTGGGTTCTTTGACTAGCTGTCTGAGAAAAGCCTCTTGTATGGTGTCAAACATGCCCCATTCTTTGCTGAAGCTGCAGTTGGAAGGCTCCACTCCATGTAGGGCAGATTGAAGTCACTAACTAGAAGCACCTACCTTACTTGTCATTCTGAGAATGGCTTTACCAAGTGCCTTATCAAACTCCTCTCTCTGTGCTGGAGGTATTTACACTACCACAGCATGGATAGCAGTCTTGGAGCTGCCTCCATGGTGACCCACAGCATCTGCAGTCCCATAACTTCCTAATGGTGCCCTGTACCTCTTCGGCCTTGAGTCCCTCCCTCAAATATAAACAACCCCATCTCCTTGCCCTTCATTTTCTGAACGTAGAGTAGCATGGTATGGCCATGTCCCAGTCATAGTGCTCAGTGGACCATGATTCTGTTATGGTCCCTAAATCCAGGTCAGCCTCCACCATGATGATTTCCAAGTCTGGAATTTTGTTTCCAGGACTCCTTGCCAGTCAAGTCAAAACAAGTTTATTTAAAGTAAGTATACACGTAAAAGAAACATACACACACATACAAAAATACCAAAATCCATGGACAGTACATGTAATAAAAAAAGGATAATAGTGTTTGTTGTACATTGTTAAAAAAAGAAAAGAAAAACACTCACATAAAAGTACATATTCATTTCTCCAGGGTGCAACATGGGATTTGAAGCTACAAACATCCTCATATTTTATATCTGTTATCCTTATGAATCACACAATGAGCAAAGTTACCCAGAGCTAAAGTGCATGTCATACTACAGGAAGACATTAAAAATGTAAGCTTTTCATCTCTGCTGCTATCCTGATTATTGGAAAGTAATGGTTTCAGTCATCTATCCTGTTCACTCTCAAAACCTGTATAGTCAAAAACAATATGAGGTACTGATAGTCTGATACCTGAATTACAAATACATCGAGAATTTTCCCTGACATGGATCGATTTTCAGGAGTACCATAGTAGGCCGAACCTGAGTCTGGTGATGGCTTTCCTGTGTTTAACATTGTCACAGTAAAGAAGATACTGTTCCACAATAAAGTTGTTTTTTTACCAGTTTCAAGGAGACATATACCTGTGACTCATGTAAAATAGGTCTTTTTGACAGGCGGAATCAATAATTCATTGGGTCGCTCTGATTACAAAGCTATGGGAGTCTCGAGGGCAGTGAATAATATAATGAATAATGCATGGGGTAGTGTGCATTATGATAATTTAAACCCTGAGAGTGAAGCTTGAGGGGTTTATAAAAGCATCCCACACCAAGGGTGTGGATTAATTTGAATAATGACACTACCCAATGCTTTATTTTATATAATTTCTGGCCATCAATGTTTTCCCACCAAATTCAGGAAATCAGTCAAATTTCTGTAGTGAATGGTGTGCTCTCTCTTTTTTTTAATCCTCTTTTGTATTCCAAGGTACATGAATGCACTACCCTCCCCCTTTACTGAAGTCTAAAGTGTGCTGTCATTGAGCAGGCTGTTAGCATAACCATTATGAGCAGCCCGCTGGTTCTTCTGAATATCCCAACCCCCTGACCTCCTTCTCCTCCAAGCCTGGGGACTGCTGTATGACTGTTTTTATCAGGATATACTCATCTCAATGGGAGATAAAGGCTCCTGTAAGTGATGGTGTGCTTTGTCTGCTGACTACAGTTGCCGGTGGCTCCTGGACCACTCCTCACAAGTGATTCACTGTCCGATACTCCCGCCTGAGGTTAGGACGTCCATTCAGCTGCAACTTCCTGTTCTTGGCAGCAGCTGGATATACAAGAAGAGGGAACATAAAAAAAACCTGCTTAGTGTATTTAGTTTACCAGTGTCAGGACAGGTATTGCTGACGATTCATTTTCTTTTCAACTGTGGTTTGAAAGAAAAATTGCTCAGAGTCTCTTCAGCCTGCTACTTGGATTGAGCCTGCATATGAATCCTGTAATAACCAGCTGGTTATTACAGAAAATAATAACTGGTCTATGCCGTTAAAAAAACTGATGGCCAATTATTGTATAATCTTTCTCCAGACCATACTTTTTAAGAAGATTATTTAGGGAAGAGAACCAGGAGCCTGTGATTTGGCCTTTAAGGGCATCTTTTCAGCAATGGTGTATTAAATTATCATATGGCGCTGGTTACTATCTTATTCCAAAAGACCAAACTATATTTTAATATTTTTGTTTTGATGTCCAGGGTATTATGGCACTCGAGACGTAGGCTTGAAGGGCCAATAATAATTTAAGATATAGGTTTCGTATAACTTCCAGATCATGGACTTTACAATTTATTTCCCATAAATCAGAGTCATATAGCATCTGTGCTTTTGCTTTGGCTTCGAAGCATCTTTTTTTGGGCCAAGAATGACTGCCCCCAAACATTCCTGCAAACCTGTTAATTTCTAATATCGTTTTTTTGCCTGTGCCTTTACAGACTTAATATTATTTTTCCAAGAAACTGACTTATAGAATAGTACTCCTAGATATCGATATTCATCCATGATCTCTAGGTGGCAATTTCTTACATTCCAGTAAGTGCCTTGCCTAGTCCTTCTCATACATCCAAAGATGACAATTTTTGATTTTTGCACAGTTATTTCAAGGTCTAATTTCTGTAGTATTGATTGTACAGCACTAATTCCTCTGTGCAATCCAAGATGGGTTTGTTACAGAAGGACTTCATCATCTGCATATAGCAATATTTTGACAGGAATATTATTAATTCTAGGCAGGGAGGTACCACAGGATTCCAAATCATTTACTAGCGTATCAATATATATATATATGTTAAATGTCAGGGCCAGCAGGCAACCTTGCTTAACTCCAAAATCAACTAGTGCAGAGGAGGTCAGCCTGCCATCTTTCCCATGTCTTAGCTGGTATTTGGTATTTGTATATAACTGTTTTATCAGGAACTGCAATTTTAGATTAATGCCCTTTGTTTGCATTATGTACCATAAGGTGTCACAATTAACACTATCAAAAGCAGCTCTTATATCTATAAAAGCTGCATAGATTTTTTTTTTACCCTTAGCTGCAACATATGTATCCACAATATATTGTAATGTAAAGATTTGGTCACTTGTAGAGTGGTCTTACCTTAAGCCTGCTTAAAACATAGACAGTATATTGTACTCTTCTATCCAGAGTTCTAGTCCGGATAGTAGCAGACGTGAAGACATTTTTAAACTAATACAAAGCAGTTAACTTGGCCTGTAGTTTGTTGGATCCTTGCATTGTCAGACATGGCTCTCCACACTTTCCTTCCTCCTGCCTGCTATCCTGCTTCTCCATTCCATTCCTGCCTATGTTTTTTCCTGAAGCTCTCCCAGACTCTCCTCTTCCATTTTCACTTGCCCCATTCCTTGTTTTCTTCAAACCTCTACTCTCACTTACCTGTGTTTTACCACACTTTTCTTCTATCTTAACCCCATCCCTGCCTTTTTGTGCCCCTGTCACAGGAGAGTTTCTCCACTTGGGTCATTCCTGGTGTGCCATCATGGGGGTGGGGGGAGTGTCATCTCACTCAACATTACTGACTGCCCATTGACTGGTTTAAATGCTCATCCAAGTAGCATTTAAACCTTCCACCCTGGACTGTGGTCTTCTTCCTGGAAGAATGCAGATGCTGTCCCTTATAGAGGCCCACATTCTTCAAGGCTGGTACCCTGTCCTTGATGTAGCTGAAGGCCTCCCCCTTACAACATGCCTTTAACCAGTTGTTAAATGCCCGGATGCAGAGTAAGCTTGCATCTCCCTGACCAAACATAGATAACACCTCAGAAAAACCACCATGCATGTCACCTCCTTAAGACATCTACCTAGCTCTCTGAAGTTGTCCTGCACTACCCCTAACTTATCACTTGCCAGGATATCCATCACCATAAGGACAACACTGTTTAGCTCCCTCAAAGTTCCTGCTCACTAACAAGCCTCTGGATACTCTCCCCATACCTCCAAGCTGAAGTAGTACTCTGGCACACCACCTCCATATCCTTCCCTCCCCCTGTTCCCAAATCTATCCCCTGACAATAGAGTCATCAACAGCTGCTGCCTCCTGATCTGGGGCAACTCCATTCCTCCTTGGGGTCTCCCCTTCTGAGGACACCCAACTTCTCACTTCCCACTGCAATGTGTGCCTCAACTCAGCTGCCCCATCCTGCCAGTATGGTGACAGAATTCTGCAGTGGAATAGGTGGTGGAGTGTACACCCTTTCTGCCAGGCCTACCTCCCAGAGCACAGCAAGATCCATCTGCTCTGCTTAGGCATCTACTAGGGAGAGGTGGCAGACTTGGTGGCCCCTAGGTGGGACAGAATTTCTCTGTACCTTTGTCAGATTGGCCTGTAGTACAGAAAACTCTGCTCACAACTGTGAGATGTGAATACATATGGGGCAGTACTTCAGGCTCAAGAAGGGTCCTGAAAGACTGTGGCCCCACAATCTTTGCATTTCACCCCTCCCTTGAGTTCTCCTTACTTTGCTTCATGTATATTCAAGCTCCATTGTACCCTACTATCTCCTTACTACTCCCATTGTATTTCTTAATTTCCCCTTTGCTTCCCTGCAACTAGTTGATTACTCTACCCTAGATGGAGTATCTCAGGCTTTCCCTTTTTTATTCCTCCTGCCTGATCCTATCATTTCCTGAGCATTTACTAACTCCTGAATGCTTGTGGTCTCTACAAGTTGTAGATACCTGCCCCTAACAGATTTTCATAGTATATAACAGCAGTTATATGTGAGTAGTGATCTGTTGCCTCCTACTTTATATACTGTAAGTGTCCCACCTGCAGAGTCTTCTGTGAACTGTTGACTATCTGAGTGGCAGAGAGGGACACACTAAGCATTACTCATTTTATCTCTCCTTCCTGGTGTCTCCCAATTTCCTATCCCAACTAAGCCTCAGGTAGCTTCTCCCCCCAAACACACCCCTGATTCCCAGGGCTTTCTTAATCTGCTCGCCCTGTCAATATTAATTTCATGAGCTAGGTTTCCCATGCTACCTCTTACACATTTAAAGAAAAGTCTCTAAATGCCCTAAAACTCTGACTAAAAATCTCCACCTACCCAAAAATTAAAAGTAAAAATAAACAATTAAGTAGCAACAAAATAAACAAGCATTTGTCAATGCCGAATGTTTGCTTGCTGGCAGTTGCATTGGTAGTGTAGGAGTTAAAGAGATGCATAATAGGAATGGCAGTGAAGTATTTAACTGAAGCCAACCACACCACCACCCTGCAGAGACTGACAGGCATTGGGGTGTGCATTTGGGTCATCAGCAGGGCCACTGGAAAATTGTGGGCACAATTTTTCCACAATTTCCACAATTTTCACCCTTCTCCGCACAAAATCCACAATTTCTTGCAATTTCTTACATTTATGGAATCTTTGACTGAAATTGTATAAAAATATTTAAATTCTCAAGGAAATTTACTCAGATATGATACACATACTTGGATTTGACCAAAACAGTACAGTGTGAGGTGAGAAGGGGTCAAATGTGACTCTGCTTTCATGTGATTCACTTCCCTGCTTTGGTTTCAGAATCCTCTGGTCATGCATATGTAGACTTGAACACTTAAAATCTGTGTTAAAACGGACTATCAGAGAACTTTTTGCTGACACAGAGACTGAAACAATAGTTGTGAGAAGAGGTACAAAGTGCCCCATTCACCTAAATGAAGCCTTGACCACAATGTTTGTTTTTGAATGGTAGGGTAGATTTTCCTTGTGTAAATACTTCCAATCTGAAAGGATTTTAATTCAAATGTGTCAAGAGTTTGGATGGCCCTGCTGATTATAAACTTGAATGTGCTTCTGAGGGGGTTGGTGACAGTGATTTCTTACATGTCAATCTGCCACAACTGTATACTCACATACAAAGCCTACAAAAAGCAAACATTTCTGAAAACATGCTGAACAGGTTAAGTATAGTTAAACAGTTACCTTCAAATAGACAAAATAATTGCAACCCAAGTAAAATCACTGCAAACTGAGTAGAACAAAAGTACAATATATTAAAAACTATTGTATGATGTAATGAAAAGCTATTGGTATGATCTGATACTTTCATCATGTGATTTTAAAATGTACTTACAGTGCTGATTAAGAACAGTAATCATTTTAACAAAATAAATATTTTTCTTACTAGACCTTTATTAGGCACCCTGGTTATGTGTTTGTTTTTTTCTTGCACCAAAGCAGGTAGTTTAAACAGGCATCATTATTTAACATCTAGAAATTGGCAAAATATGTTGTTTCAGGGTGTATTCACTACAGACTAACTGTAAATTACTGAATAAAATCTAGTTAGCACTGCATGACTTAGATGTCTTGATTTTTAGAAGATATGCTACATGATTATTAGTTTACCGTGCATTTCAAAAACACACATCTTTATTCATATTAAAAGCATTTACAAGTGGCAATACATTTATCTAACAATTTATGTGATCAATACATGCTGCAGCAAACAATAAAATATTTATTAGGGGCAGTGGGGATGTATAGTGAACCCCCGCAATTTTCTCACAATTTTTGCAAGAAAATCCTCACATTTTTGGGTAAAATTTTCTGCAATTTTCCAGTGGCCCTGGTCATCAGGCAAAACGGACATGCCATTTCACCACACCCTACCCTGAAGACATTGACAAGTGTCACAGTGTGCCTTGAGGTCTTTGGGCCTTATGCTCACCCCATTCCATAAGGAAATATGGTGAGATGGGTGCGGTATAGGACAATGGGGTGAACTTTGGGGCAGAAGAGTCCAAGGCACACCTTGATGCCTGTCACTGGCTGCAGGGTGTGGGTGGGGGTGGAATGGCATGAGCATTACAGGTGACAATCCCAAGTCACAGCCCTGATGCCTGTCAGTCTCTACAGGGTGGGGCATTATGGTTGGAAACCCTAACGCCACAGGCATTTGTTGGTATTTTCACTCCAAATTTTCAACAAGGGTTTTTTGTGACCCCCTCACGAACAGTGGCAATATCAGTTCGTTAGCTGAAAGCTGATTTTGCACAGTGACTACGCCATTTGGCAGCACAGGTGCAAAAACATATTTCGAACAGGATGTGAAAAATAACAGCTGTACTGTTCATGGGGAGGTGTAAAAAATGGCAATGTTAAAAATCTGAAGTGAAAATATAAAAAAAACTTGTGAAGTCATGAGTGTGCATAGAAACTGTGCAATGTACACCCATAATGTAATTAGTTTGGGGATTTTATACAGCAAATTGTCAACACAGGCATTTTGGGACCTCTGCTCATGAACAGTGTTACTGTGATTTTCTTAACCTGTCCTGAACACTGATTTCCCACAGTGACCATGCATTTCTGTGCCAGAAGTGCAAAATCACATTTTGGCCAGGGTGTGAAAAATGACAGATGTACTGCTCATAAGGAGGTGTGGAAAAATGCCAGTGTTGAAAATCTGGACTGAAAATATTACAAATTTGTGAACTTACGAGGGTGCATGGAACCTGTACAATGCACGCTTGTAACACAGTCATTTTATGGACTTTTGTCACCAAATTTGTAACATAGCCATTTTAAGACCTCTGCTCATGAAAAGTGTCACTGTGATTTTCTTAACCTGTCCTGAACATTGATTTCACACACCAACTGCGCCATTGTATGCTACATGTGCGAAAACACATTTTGGGTGTGATGTGAAAAATGACAGCTGTACTGCTCATAAGGAGGTATGGTAAAATGGCAATGTTAAAAATCTGGAGTGAAAATATTAAAAATTCATGAAGTTAAGAGTGTGCCTAGGAACTGTGACACACACACTCATAACACAGCCATTTTGGGGAATTTTTTCACCAAATTTTCAAAATAGGGTTTTGTGGGGCCTACCTCATGAACTGTAACACTGTTGTTTCATTACTCAGTCCCAAAAGGTGGTTCTGCTCAGTGACCGTGAAATCACCTTTCAGGACTGAATAACAAAATGACAGTGACTGAGTTCATGAGGTGGGGTCCAAAGAACCCCATGTTGAAAATTTGGTGAAACAATTTCCAAAAATGGCAGAGATATGCACCAAAGTTGAAAAAAAAAAAACAATTTATGCCATTATACAGCTTACTGGCATTTCTTCAGTTCGTGGTCAGCTTTGAAGAGTGCAGACATGTTCTCAGTCCACCGAAGATCATTGCACTGGGCTCCAGAGGTAAGTATGGGGTCAGGAGGGGTGTGAGGAGGGTGGGCATGAGGGTGGAGTGCGGGTTGGGGGAGGGGCAAGACAGTCAAAGAAGGACCGTTTTGCTTTTTACAGGTTTTTTTTTCTTATTCAGGAAGATGACGTGGGACTTTTTCCATGCTGGGGTGGGCTCCCAGCATGGCAGTTGGAAGGTTATTTTTTAGTGGGGCTGCAGTAGAGATGATGAAGGATTGGACACCTCTGTGGGCCATACTGACATTTGCCATGCTGGGGTGGGCTCCCAGCATGGCACCTAGAAGTCTGTGTTTCTTTTTGGGGGTTATAGTGGAGCTGATGGGGGATTAGGCACCCCTGTCACCCATAAGGAATTTTGCCATGCTGGGGTGGGCTCCCAGCAAAGACCTAAGTCTGTTTGGGGAGCAGTGGAGCCAATAGGATTGGGCACCCCATCGGGTCATACAGTGTCAGAGGTGGAGGGAGTGCATGAGCATGCTGGGTGTGCTCCAGTGTGCTACCTAAGTGTTCGTGGGGGGATGATGAACTGTCTATGACAGTTCAGATGCAGTGAAGACATACGTGTAGACAATTTGCACACTGCTGATGGCAGTATGCAAATTGCCTACAGGTTACCATCGCTGATTGTGGCAGTGTTTTCCTCAGAACTGTATGCCACTGCATCTGAATGACTGTCATAGACAGCTTGGACATTCATTGGTATGGTGCAGCCATGCCTGCAAAAGGGGGCAGGGCATTCGAAGTGGGGGAGGCACACCTATGAAAACTTGTATGGTGGCACTATGTTTCTTGCACATGCGTGCAGGCAAACATAAAAAAATTAACTAGGCAGAGCATCTGAAGTGCAACAAGTAATATAGATGCAAATTGAAACACAGTCAGACCATGAACAAAGCACAGCTATGTACATCATTAATGTGCAGACTGCAGAAATTTGAAGGGCGTATGTAATGCTGTTGGTGCTTCATGCAGCAGGGAAGGATGGAGGAAACTAGGTGTGGTAGGGAGGAATTAAATAAAGCAGAAGCACAGGCAGTTGGGGGAGGCAATTGTAGGGTGGCAAAATACTGCAGAGGATTAGAGACAACTGTAGGAGTGAGTAGTGAATTCATGGAGTAGAGAGATTTAAATGAATTTGAGGAAGGAGCAGTACAGATGGTAATGGGAAGAGAGACTCATTGTTTTGAAAAGCAGAAGGGGAAGGCATATTGGCCAGCAGAGAACTTTACAGAGGGGAGTGCAAGAGAGGAAGTAGAAAGTAGAATGGGGAAGGGAGTTGGAAGTAGAAGGGGGAGTAGAGAAGGGAGATAAGGTGGGGGGGAGTGACTCAAGCCAGAATTTGAAGGTGAAAGTAATGCAATGAGCAAGATGCCTGGCATCAAGGGAGGAACAGAGAAAGAAGAGTAAAGGGAGCAGTGGTGGGTTCCAGGGGTACAATCATGAGCAAAGTGCAGAAGAAGTGAAATAGTAGTCCCAGTCTGGTTAGGATTTGGGAGCACCATTAAAAACATTGTCACTATAGAGAAAGACAGCAAGAAGAATCATCTTCGAGATGAAACCTGTGCAGGCAGGAAGTGGGATACTCATTTTATTCCTGTGAACTGCACCCAGTTTGGAGTGAAGCTTCTGGTGGATATCACCCACATGAATTTGGCTATATCTTGAGGTATTTAAAGGAGGAAACATCCTCAATGCAGCACCATCAGTGGCATGGAAGGAGGGGAGAGGGGTCAGTCTAGGTAGCATCAGCCTTGTGTTTTGGATAATGATTTTTTGGCATTGAGTGATAGCTGATTAGCCTGTCACCAATTCTGGATGTTGGTGAAGTCCAGTTGGAGCCAGACCTTAAGGTCAGAGACAAAGGATCCATAGGCATAGAGGACCATGTCATCTGCATACATGTGAATAGATGGAAAGGAGCAGGCAGAGGGAAGGTCATTCAGGAATATAAAGAACAGCATAGGACCAAGGTCAAATTCTTAGGGTACACCAGAGCAGATGGAAACAGAATGGGATTGGGCATCACCAATACTGACAGCTTCAGTCCTGCCTTCAGTGTAAGAGCAGAACCACTCAACTGAGAAAGTAGAGACCCCCACTGGCTTTATCTTGTCAGAAGGACTGAGTGTCCAGCAGTGTTCAAGGCTTTGGATAGGTTGACAAAAATGGCAGGAGTGACCAAGACGTGATCCATATCAGGCAGGATGGAGTCAGTGAAAGGGAGGTGGAGGTGGAGTGTGACTTCTTAAAACCAGACTAGTATGGGGTAAAGAAACAGGAGGCATCAAGGAAGGGAGAGAGTTGTGAGAGAACAAGGTGTTCCTGGAGTTTAGCCAGAGTATGAAGAAGAGAGAGAAAGGGTGACAGTTCCCTGGGGAGCAGAGGTCACCCCATCAGGAAAAGATGACCTTAGCCTGCTTCCATGTGACAGGGACAGAGGCTAGAGTGAAGGAGAGGTGTTGAATGTTGGTGACAGGAAGAGCAATGGCAGGAGTGGAGAGAGACAGGAGTTTGTGGTCAAGACAATCAGGGCTGTCACACCTTTGTGAGGGTTTAGAGCCAACAGTGCTTTGAGGGAAGCAGAGGGTGTGGTGGGAGAAAAGAAGACAGGCAGTTTGGGGATGGAGTGGGGTGGAGGTGGGGTTGATTTGGGAATGGAGGGGGAGAAGGGGTGAAAGAGAAGAGGGAGAAAAGGAGGAAAGGGCACAGCAGGTAAGAAGGAGTTGAATGATGAGGCAACAGTGGCAGGGTCAAAGACAGGGCTGTCACCTGACTTGTGGATTGGGGAGCTGGGTCAGAGGGCAGAAGTGGGCATGAATAACCTTACAGAATTTAGAGGAGTGGATATGGTTGTTGTGGTAGAGTGTGGCTGCAAAGTAATCAGCCTTCACAAGTATAGTAGTTCTTGTACAGGCATTGCAAAGGGCACTGTAGCTAGTAAGGTCAAATGGGAAAACCAGTAGACTTGTTTGCCTGCCAGGCAAGGTTTCATGCTTGATGACAGGCCATCAACTCATCTGATATCCAGGGTAGATTAGAACCTCGGACCCAGGTTTTTCTCAGGGGGCATTGTGGCCCCAGACAGACAATAACTTGGAGTTAAAAATTTTGAGGACTGTGTTGATGTTGCTTGCAGCTGAAATCGGGGACAAATTAGTAGCTGCCAGTGCAGCATCAAGGGAGGAGAGGTTCAGAGATTGAAACTATCAGGTCTGCATGAATCTGGGAAGAGCTATTGAATAATGTATTCTGAATTCATATGTGTATATATATATATATATATATATATATGTTATAGTGGAGTGGTCGCGCCACTCTATTTAGGGCTATGAAGGCACTTCTATGTTAAAGTCAAAAGTTTGTGCATTAATAACTTTAAGCCCATTCAACAGATTTGCCTGAAATATGGTATGTGCGGTGGGGCATGGTAGATCTCTTGAGTTGCCAAATTTTTTTCGGTCAGACTTATAGTCTTTGCGCATGTAAACACTGAAAAAAACAAAATGATCCAGTTTTGGAGGAAGTATTTGGGATTTTGTCTGTGGCCCTGCACAGCAGTCTTGTGATGTGCCACTCTGGGAGATGGCTCATCTGAAAGAGCTTGGCTGGCCGAACATGACACTTTTTGTTTGGTGAAAAAATATTAAGTCATTCAAAAGTTATGCCACGTTTAAGCTCCCATTATAAGTCAATGGGAAAATTGATATGGTTGTTTTGTGAACAAAGAATGGGGTTTGGGACATCTCGTCCCACCTGGTGGTCAAAGGAGTTGCAGCCTCGCGGTTCAAGAATCTTTGTCCCTGAAAATTCTTTGATCACGAGGTCCGCCATCTTGTTTTTAAATTCCGATCATAGACAATCAAAAATCGCGGCTCTGGGTTGACTCCTGAAGTAAAACTTACATGGGTTTTACTCAGGGGGATTCAATCCATTGTGCCTTTGGTTTGATGTAAAATGGTCTAAAAACAGAGTTATAAAATTTTAAATTCTTTGATCACAGCTTGCTAATGAACTTTGATCGCGAGCCTGCAAATCTTTGATCACGAGATTCTTTGACTGCAATCTTGCATTGAGAGGTAAAAATACAATTTTCTCAGCTCAGGGGTAGCCTAGGAAAACAAATGAGGGTGGGTTTTGATCAGGGGGCTTCGTTCTACTTGAGGCATGGCAATGGCTTAATCTAAATCTTCCACAAACTCATGTTTCACCATTTTTAATTCTTTGATTGTGAGCATGCAATTTCTTTGATCACGAGCCAGCAAATTCTTTGATCGTGAGATTCTTTGATCACGATCTTGCATTGTGAGTGAGGGGTGAGATGGCCCTTTGAAAAAATAAATGTTCTCAGCCCAGGGGTGGCCTAGGAACACAAATGAGGGTGGGTTTTGCTCAGGGGGCTTCGTTCTATCGAGGCATGATGGTGGTTTGATGAAACTCTACCTAAAAGTTGAGTTTCACCATTTTTTATTCTTTGATCGCGAGTTTGCAATTTCTTTGATTGCAAGGCTGCAAATTTTTTGATCGCGATCCTGCATCGCTAGCAAGGGATGAGATGGCCCTTTGGAAAATTCAATTTTCTCAGCCCAGGGGTGGCCTTGGAACACAAATGAGGGTGGGTTTTGCTCAGGGGGCTTTGTTCTATCAAGACATGGTGGTGGTTTTATGTAATTCTGCCTAAAACTCGAGTGTCACCATTTGTTATTCTTTGATTGTGAGCCTGCAAATTCTTTGATCATGAGCCTGCAAATTCTTTGATCACCATCTTTGATCACGAGATAGAGACAAGATGGTCAGATTTTATAATGCATTAGATAGGCCAATTTAATCCAATCTTTCAGTTTAAATATCTTGGAAACAATTTTATGCCTCTTATCCCCATGTTTTTCCACTGACTTCATTAGTCGTTATGTAAGCAATAATATGTTAAAATGTTACAGCTCTTTAACATTTTATTTGTATTTTTTTAACTGTTTGTCTTGCCCATAATCATAATAGGGTTACTACATAAGGTGATAGGTTAAAATGGAAGTTTGCTTAACAATTTATTTGGTCAATTCTCAAAACAGAACGTGTCTTGATACGGAAGAAGAGTAGTATGTAGACTGCATCTGACCTGACTATGATATTTGCAAGCATAGTTTATCAAATCTGATTGATGGTCACTAAAACACAGTTGTTAATTATGAGGTTGGATGAACAAGTGATCATAGGCAGATGTGTATCATTCATCCAGGCTGCTGTTTCCTTTATAGTTTTTTTTTCTCCCAATAGCATTTTGTAATTATTTTGGGTCATTTCCATTTCACACAACCGCCCCACTCCTTTTCAACTCCCATACACACACTCATACACAAAAAGCTCTCGACATCAACATGGAAGGTTTATCTCACAGCTAGTATGCAATGGAGCAGTGTACCCTAAATTGTATGTAACGGCTGCTTTTACTATCTTTTGACAAATGTAAACCACTAACATGTGCATAATAAAAGAATGCTGACTCGCTTTTTCCTACTATTTGCATACTAATGCAACTTTAATTGATGTGCGGTTACTGTTCTCTAGTACCCAAAATAGTTGGAATAAAATAAGTACACAGAACATGTTTCCACAAAAACAGTTTATTAAATGTGTAATTCTTTTAAATTAACTTGATCCAGAATACAAACATATTGATGCATGAGTGACTACAGAATTCAGGGCAGGGCAAACTCTAATTTTGTATATTTTTTCAGTAACCTACACCGCATCATGCATGTAATGTGATGTACAGCATTTGTTCACAATGCTGCAATATTCACTCAAGTGGGTTATTCAGAGCCGTCACCACATGGTCTGCAACTGAATAGTCACTTCTTCCTACACCTAGACCTTTGATGCCTGTTGGGAAGAGGAACCATATCAATCTGCAGCCTATGGTAATTCTAGTTCTACAAAGCAATGAAATACTTTAAAACAAATACTGTAATCACAAAACATGTGTAGTCCATGTTATTCCCCTACAGGAGCCACTGAGCGGTAACTACCATGTCCTTCAGTGTTAATTAATTGGATCTCCTCAGGGTGGTAGTGTTGTGGTTGTCAGTCAGTTATCACTAGTTGTTATTAAATGAAACTAGAATTGTATCTGGTAATTTTTGTGGTATTCTAAGTTAAACTGACGTATTTTCATCTGTGGTTGTTTTGAGGGGTGGGGTGTGGACCGCTCACCCTATATTTGTCCTGATTTGTATGAAAGCAAAGTGGCTGAGGCATTAGGGAATATAACAAAAACACACAGACACATCAGTTGCTATACAGGGAGTGTGACGTCCCACAGCCCAATTCAAGCAAAGGACGAGATGGCCCTTTGAAAATTTCAAATTTCTCAGCTCAGGGGTGGCCAAGGAACACAAATGAGGGTGGGTTTTGCTCAGGGTGCATCGTTCTATCAAGGCATGGTGGTGGTTTCATGTAATTCTGCCTAAAACTCAAGTTTCACCATTTTTTATTCTTTGATCATGAGCCTGCAAATTCTTTGATTGTGAGCCTGCAAATTCTTTGATCGAGAGATTCTTTGATTGCAATCTTGTATTGTGAGGGGATGACCAGATGGCCTTTGAAAAATTCAAATTCCTCAGCCCAATGTTGGCCTAGGAACACAAATGTGGGTGGGTTTTGCTCAGGGGGCTTCGTTCTATCGGGGCACGGTGGTGGTTTCATGTAATTCTGCCTAAAACTCAAGTTTTATCATTATTTATTCTTTGATTGCGAGCCTGTAAATTCTTTGATTGCAAGATGCTTTGATTGCCATCTTTGATCGCGAGGGAGGGACAAGATGGCTAGATTTTATAATGGAATAGATAGACCAATTTTCACAATCTTTAAGTTTAAATATCTCGGAAACGGTTTGGTCTTTTTACTTGAAATTTGGAGGGTGTTGATGGCATGTTCTGTACACGTGAATTATAGTGCTTATGTGTCATAGAAAATATTTTTGCGGAGATATTGCATGATGCAATTTACATTTTGCGGACAGTGTCTTGCATTGTGGTGGTGCCTTGAAATTGATAGGGTACCTAGCCTTAGTGTAATGGATGTACTTTTCAGTCTTTGTGTCTATAACATGTCAACAGGTGCGGAATTCTGCAACTCCTATGAATGAAATTCACAAACTTTAAGATGTTATATCTTGGACACAGTTTGGCCTTTTACATTGAAATTTGGAGGGTGTTGATGGTAGAGAACTGTTTGCAAGTTGGTGGGAACACAATGCCCGAAGGACCCACACTCCCACTGACTTCTACAAGTTCTTAGTTTTTTATTCTTTCTCAAAAAGTAAGGAAATTCTATGCAAAAAACTGGGTTAATGCATCATTTAGGGATAAAACACAAAAAGTTAGGAAATGAAAAATCTTTAGGGTTACCCCTCCACCCCATGGGCCCACCAATCATCCCAAGATTGACAGATAACAAGGTGTGTCATTGTGGTTGTGAGGCCTAAATGTTACCCCATTCTTGTTCTCTGTTGCTTCTTAATATGATTACAAAAGGAATGGGGCAACATTTAGGCCTCATGGCCCCAATGACACACCCCATCATCTGTAAATATTGGGATGATTGGTGGGTCCATGGGAGGAGGGGTAACTCTAAAGACTTTTCATTTCCTGACTTTTTGTGTTTTAACCCTAAATGATGCATTAACGCAGTTGTTTGCACATATACATATATATATATATATATATATATATATATATATATATACACACACACATATATATTCTTTGCAAAAAAACTTAATTAATGCCCTAGTTATGGTTGGTTACAGTGACAAAAGTAGGGAAATGTAGCGTTAGGGTTTCTTTCCCTAACTCCCAACCCCCCTTCAGGCAGCAACAGGAGTGGGGTGTGCCTTGGGCTTCTCAACCCCAACACTCACCCCATTCCATGAGTAAACAATCTGTGATGGGTACAATATATGAAAATAGGGTGAGCTTTAGGGCTGAGAACCCCAATGCATACCCTAACACTGTTGCTGCCTGCAGGGTGGGGTGGGATGTTAGGGTTGGAAACCCTAACACCACATTTCCCTACTTTTGTCACTGTAACCAACCATAACTGCTGCTTTAACAAAGTTTTTTGTTAAGAATTTCCTTGCTTTTTTAGATAGTCTAATCTTACCCTCATTTGGCTGTGGGAGCGCAGAGCCCTCCAGGCCCTGCCCTCTCTTTCCTCCATAGATGTGTACATGTATGTTGCCATGGAAGCATTTCAGCCAAAATAGCAACTAAATTGTCAGCATATCCTTGATATTACCCCACCTCATGAACACTGGGCTGAGAATGTTAAAATCCCTGCTGAAACATCATTCCAGCCATTGCAAAGTCATTCATGCTACAGGTGAGAAAACACATTTTGGCCAGGAGTTGAAAACTGACAACTGTCACATTCATGCAGTGGTGTAAAAAAACAGCTAAATTGAAAATCTGGGTGAACATATTCAAAATTACCAAAGTTACCAGCGAGCGTAGTTAAATTTAAACACACATGCATAACTTTACAATTTTTACATATTTTGACCCCACATTTTCAACATAGCCTTCTTATGAGCCCACCTTGTGAACAAAGCCAGTGAACATTTCAACTCATGCCCTAAAGGTGATTTCACCAACCTACCCCAAAATCACATTTCAAGATGAATTTGCAAAATTCTGGTGATGTTGTCCATGTGGTAGGGTCCCCAAAAGGCCATGATGAAATTCTGGTGTCATAATATGCAAAACATTGCCAATGTATTGATCAAAATTGAGAACCCCATTGAAATACTCTGAACCACATTTACCTAGTTTCTCATATTGAAGTCACCAGTTCCAACAGCAAGACATGTCTTCAGTTGGAGTGTGGTTCTTCACTCTGTCACCTGGCCAGGTAAGTGAGGATGTGTGGGGGTGCACTGGGGGTGTGTTGTTGTGGGTACTGCATGTGAGGTGGGGTTGGGGCGTCAGATCACCATGGGATTGTGTAGAAACAAAAACATTGAGGACCATTTTCTTTTTTGCAAGCAAGGGCAGTGATTAGAGAATGGTGGGTGCCACTAGACACCAGGGAAAAAAATACAATAAAAAGAAGACAGCAGTCAGAGAGTGAGGGGTGCCACTAGACCCCAGAGAAATACAAAAAATAGGGGACAGTTATCAAAGGGTGGTGGGATGCCACTAGACACCAGAGAAATAGAAAAAAGGGGACATTAATTGTAGGGTGGGGGTGCCGCTCGACACAAGGGAAACAATAAAAATAAAACTGGGACAGTAATCAGAGGCTGTGGGTGCTACTAGACACAAGGGAAATGGAAAAAAATAGAACAGTAATTGGAGGGTGGTGGGTGCCACTAGACACCAGGGAAACTATGGGAATGGTGACTGGAGGATGGGGTACCACTGGAGATCAGGGAAAAGATTTCCCATCATGAAAAAGGATCCTTTTTCATGACTTGCAATATGAAAAAGAATCTTTTTTTCATATCATGAGTCACGAAAAAAGATTTATAATCTGGAAAAAATTCAAGGGCATTTCTTGAACAGATAAGTGCAGAATCCAGATGAGGGGGTCCTGATAAGCAAGCTACATGTGTTGGTTTCTACTTAACACATAATTGTTCTGAGTTATTTGATTTTGTTTCCCTTGCTAACTGTAAGATAAAAATGTGGCAGCACAAAAAAAAGTTTCCAATTTGCAATGCAGGATGACCCGTTTGCAAAAAAGGATTACCCATTTGCTACAAATGATTCTTTTTCAAGGATCACTTCTAACTGGAGAATAAAATTCCCTTTGAAAACAATGGGAAACTTTAAATTTCAGTAACTTTGGAATGAATTAATATTGTTTTCACCAAACCCTCAAAAGGAACATCTGTGACCAGACCTTTCTACCCTAAACATTTCAGACCAAAATCCCAAGCCATTTTTGCACTGTGGCATAACAAAGAAATGAAAAAAAAAACAGTAATTTTCACATATTGTCACACTCTTTATCTCCAGACCCACACAACCGACTGGAGTAAAACTTAGCACATAGAAAGATCTTTTGTCTCTGATGCCACATGCAATATTTCAAATACATTGGTTGAATGGTTGTGAAGTTATTAAAGTGCAAAATGTTTTATTTAACATAGAAATGACCCTAACCTTAACTATAGGGGTGCGACCATGCCTATAAAATATGTCTATTATATCTGTATTATAGGGGTTCAGTCATGCCCCTATAGTAAGGGTTGAGTAGCATGTTTAATAAACTTCAAATTTTGTACTTTATTAACTTTGCAACTGATCAATGGGTTTACACAAACGTTGGTGCGTTCTGTCCCGAGGGATAGATCTCTTGACATGGCAAGTTTCGTTGCAGTTGGATGTGTGGATTCTGAGATCTGGAAGTGTAAAAAAGTTAAAAGTCATCAATTTTGCAGTTATATTCCTTATAACCTTGTGCCCAGATGATGTGGAATTTTGGGGTTAATTTTTTATGGCAGATACAGCTTGGGTAACAGAACTGCCATGCATTTGTTTGGTGAAAAAATATTAATCTGTTTCAAAGTTATTCAATTTTTGAGTTCCCATTGTTTTCAATGGGATAATCACTCTCCATGATAGAAGGTAAATGTTCAACTAAGTATTTGGCCTGATGAAAAAGGATTCTTTTTCATAAGGGGCAAATCCTTTTTTGTGAGCTGCCATCTTATTTTTTTTCCATGAACTAAAAAGTGTGGAAAATACATAAAAATGTTGTAATTTTAAAAATCAGACACCAGAACCTAGCTAAACAGGCCTGTTTAGATAGATTCTGATGTTTGTTTTTCACAATTAGGGTCAGAAATACTTTGTCTGGGTACCCAAAATCCCAGTTGCCCATCTTAGCGAGAGGAGCACTTCCCCCTCATTCTCTATATGAGAACAGATGGGATTTCTTGACTTCTGCAGCCACATCCTAACTTGGGCTGCTGGCTGCAGTGTGAACTAGGAGCCCCCTTGGCCTGGTGTCTAGTGGCAGCCATCACCCCCTCGATCAGAGTCGCCCCAAATAAAAAACTGTGAGATGTGTCAGAGAAACTTTGATAAGTGTGGTGCTATTTATTGATAGTTTTCTATTTGTTGTGGTGATGACAATGAGATAATACTCAGAGTAACTGGCTGTTCATTTACTGCTTAAGACAGTTCACTTTCGTCCTACCCTTTCCACCATTTGAGTTAAGACTGCATAACTCTGGTCAGTCCTTTAGGGAGATGTCCAGCCAGCAACCTGCTTTTTGCTTTCCCAACAAAAAAAGAAAAACAAAATCAGCAACAGTGTGGGGAATATCTGGTACAAAGGATGTTTCTGTCACATGCAATAATTTGTTTAGGGAATGATTCTGTCACTATGTAGTTGCTCATTAGAGTTTTGTTTCTCATTAAGGTGACATGAATAGGCATCTAGTTGGAAGAGACAGCTGTAGAAATGTTCCCACAAGATACCCCTTGATAAGATATATGGCTCCGCTTGCCAATTAGACATGTCAGTTTTAATGGAAGTAAACAATATAAGAAGTGCACTACAACAATATAGCACCCAGTTTAAGTGTTCTATGATATCCCTCATCAGTGCTTCTTTTAACTTTGTATGGATAAATGGACACCAACATATGCCTTACAGAAATAATTGTATGAAATGTTTTCATGCTGCACACATAAAACTACCCAAGTGATATGTGTGCTGCAAGTACAATTTAAATGCTACATTGGAACTGATTGCATGCATATGGCATATGTGCAGCAAGCAAGTATGGAAACCATGCTTTTTATGTTAAACTGGGAAAGACTGCATGCATGTGGCATGTGTGCAAAAGGCAAGTGGTCACTGATAACTGCACATGTAAAATTTAAGTAACTTGCTTAGAATCACACCACACACAAGTGGGGATGATGAGATTCAAACCCAGATATTCATGCCTCCAAGTTTCCTGGCTTGTAGTTCAGTGCCTTTAACCACTAAGCCATACTGTCTGCACACATACGGCTCACTTGTACTTCAATACATACTTTATCTGAATTCATCTGCATGCATATGGCATGTTCGTAGCCACTGTTCTGCTTTTCAGTTTTCTTCTCTCCCTTATCTCATTTTCACAGTTGAACTGTAGCACACATACCAATGGAAACATGTGGTTTTTCCCACCCACAATACACAAACTTACCCACAAAACCACTTAATTACTTCTGTCTGACCTGTACTCCTACTAATTTCTCTCCATAGTTTTGATTGCTTCCATGAAACAGACTTTAAGGTGCAAATACAAAAATAGCAATAACTCAACACACACCCACATGGCCAGTCCCCCCATGTACACACACTGTAGCTGCTACAGACAACTCACCAAGTATATATATATAAGTAAAAAGTCTCTTACTTGAGTACTAGGGAGCTAGAGGCAGGAGTCTTTAAGAGATGATATCCGTGGGTCGGAGTGCTGGGGTGTACCCCCTTGAAATTAATGGAGTTATTTCCTATTACTATTTGGTACATTGTGATGGTGAGTTGGGGTATAATGAAGGCCACTGTTCTACTAACAAGGCCATTGTTAGTTGAGTGGTGGCCTTAATTAATCTCCAACTCTCCATCAATAATGTATAAAATAGTAATACAAAAATACCCCCATTCATTTCAATGGTGCACACCTTGCAGTCTTCTTTGCCCTTTGTCATAATGTGCTTGAGTGTGGGATGTTGAGGTCAGCTTCACTGGGGAAGGGGGCATAAGCCTGACTATAGAGGGGCTCCAACAGTCTGTGCATACCACACCGCTCAACTGTCCATGAATACAAGGGACAGCTCTACAATGACTGTAACATCTCTAAAAGGTACAACTTATTTGTTCTGTCTGAAAAGTGATATGCAAATCAGGAACAATTCAAATGTATAAGATTCATCTGTACATACCCTGGATCAGCACATCAGATTGGGCTTAAACCCACCTAGTTACTAATCAATATTTTTCCTGGCTGAAGTTCTGTTCCCCCCCCCAAAAAAAGAAATTTGACCCAGTTTTTCTCCCTGACTTTATTCCATTCAATACCCATCCCCTATGGGTCATGAAGCTGCCCAAAGGTGAAGAAATGTGTACAACATGACAATATTTCAGTCCTTTCTCCTGCCCCAATTCCCATGTAAAAAAAATATTTACTTTTACTTACCTGGCCATATGGCTAGAACCTGCAGCCTGGCATAGTATACCAACAGCCCAGTTTTCAGTCTGCTCCCCCTCTCTCCTTCTGCCAGAAGCTGGATGCTAGAACCGACACTTGATAGTAATCATCTGTATGCCACTGTCATTCAGTTCTTCTCTAATGTATGCTGGTGATTCATGTGAACTGTATGTGAAGATGTCAAATAATTCATGTTTTATTATCTCTCTTTTTCACTTAGGTTGGACTGGAAGCTTGAGTCAGATTTGAGCCGAGATGGGACCAAGTATTGAGAATCAACTTAGAGGTTGAATCATTCATTCTTTTGGCATACTGCATGTCAATGAAGAATTTATGTTTGTTCATAGTTTATGGAGTTTCGGCTAATTGCTGACATTGTACAGCTGAAAACAGTCTCAGAATACTTGTCCCCATTTTCTTATGGTTGGATCCCCACCCACCATGAAGGAAAAAAATATTCACTCATGTCATTCATTTTATATGCTGTAAATATGAAAGTCCACCAGAACGCACACTGGTTGCCATATACTCATGACTGTTCTAGAAAAAAAATAATATACATGCAAATGACACTATAACTAACCCATAAAGAATTATTTTATTACTGGATGAAGATAGAGTGGAATGGTGACAGTGCTGTGAATGCAACAGTTTTTATGACTGACCCACAGCCTAATCAGACTAATGTGTGTTATATTCAAATCCTGAGGATGTGTATACTGAATCCTTTTTTTTTTGAAGAATGTTTAGTATTCATGTCAAATTCAATGTCACTGTCTCTAGGTTGCTTTATCTATAGAGAATGCCATGTGTAGGTCACTTTGTTATAACGGAGAAGTCACAGTTCCATTTGCTAAATGGACCATCCTTTTTAAATAAAGTTTTTAGAGATATTAACAATAATATATTTTACATGTCCTTTTTCTAGTGATATAATGATGTCAACTTTTCTTTTCTGGGAGATCAAAACACGCAATGTTCACAGTAAAAAAATACTACAAAATTAATCTAGTAAGTCTCATTACTAAAAAGACATTTACAAGAATAATGCCTAACTACATTTACCTTTTGTAGCATTTAGATTATGAGACTGACCATAAAACAACAATTAAAAAGACATACCTCATCATGGTCATACCCAGCCATTGGGTATGCTTAGATTTTGTTACTGTTCTTTCTTTACTTTAATTATTTTTTTCCCAATGATAATGCAAATGCTATAGACTATGTACTCATATGTGATGACATACCAAATGATCAATTGAAACTGTAAGATCAGTACAACAGATGCTAGCAAAAGGGTTAGCAGTGCAACTTGCATCAGAATGGGATTGCAGTTTTTAGAATAGCAATTAAAAAAGCCACAAACTCACCCTGGACTGTCTGGCATGCTAATTGCCTGACCACACAGCTGATATCAAAGTCTGAATTGCAAATATCAAAGTTGTCTGATTCAACAAAGTTCACTCTGTCAGTTCACAAAGTCAACTCATTTTTTATGGACAGACTTGTCTAGGAGCAACAAGTGTAACTATGCAGTAGATGAAGCTGTATAACTACAACCATATACTTCACACTGCTTCACCATGTCTAGATATCATGGGGGGGAAATGATAAACACAGCTGCTATAAGTGCCAATGACACTGGCCTGTGAAACACATACAGTACCTGTATGTACCACCAGAAAGAATACTGACTGAAACTGATGCCCTCTCTATGTACTACTGAACAAAAAAAAAATAATACTAACAAACAAAGAAACAAAAAACAACACAAACAAGTCAGCATGCCATTTACAATCTAATAACAGAGAAACTGCTTAAAGTTTTACAATTACTAACAGGTAAACACATTGATATCAACAACTGTAGCACTCGTGACTGTAATGTAAAAACTGCAGCTGTCCAGACTCTGCCTGAGACAAGCCTGTCTCCAAACTTAAGCTTCCTGATGGTTTTCCCCACACCACATCATTTCCACAGCTCACAGTGGAGAATGGCTGCTGGCAGTGCTAGGAATAGCAAAAAAGACAAAAAGATATGAAAACAGAAGCAGTTCTAACATGGGATCATAAATACATGTTTTAATATTAAATATGAAAGTATTGTAATTTGGTAAAACATGGCAAGTTGTCTGAAATCTGTACTGGTTAAACTAGCTCTTTAAGTGTACTGTATTCCTTTACTAAAAATTCAAGTTATTCTGTTTCCTTGTACTTATATTTGATAAACATATATGTATGGTGGTGCTATATAATATGCCAAACAATAAATCAATGTTATACAAAATGCACAAAAGACTATCTGCAAAAAAAAAAAAAAGGCTGCATTTAGTTAAACTTAACATCTAGATCTTTAACATTAAAATTAATAAGCTGAGATTCCACTGTAATATTCATGCCCACCTTAATGCTTTTTCCTTACATGGGCGTTTTACTAGATTTTAAGTGTCCATTACTCAAAAAGCAAATGGCGGGGTTAGGTCTCAGAGGGGGATAAATATGGTCTCAATCTAACAAATGCCATGCAACAGTGAATAAAATATTAGATACGTCGGGGCTGACAGGACCAGAAGAGGAATCTCTATTCAGAAGAACTTCTCCAGCAATTTAGTGGTTTTAGAGTTCATTGTGGTAGTGTTCTTATCTGTCTTTTTCTATAAGTCTAAAACCTTCTGTAGAATATAAACACTTTCACTTTCAACAGATCCCAGAATGTTTTGATCCAGTCTCTGTACCTGAAAGGTGTCACAATTGGTTTGGTATCGTTTTGCTAATTCTTTTTGCTTCACTGATTAGAACACTAAGAATCTAAGGAATGATTTTTTCCCAGCCTCTTTTTTCCAGAAAGCAAATTCTATATGCAGCATCAGTTGGTCTGGCTGTGGAATAATAGAGCACACATTCACTCATCTCCTTATGGATTAGGTCTAGAAGGTGGAACAGTCTATTGTGCATCATTCTTAACAGGGACTTATTGAAAGCCAGTTAAAGACGTTTTATTTTTTTTTCTTAATTTTTTTTGTTGCCATGCTCCTTTATCCTCCCATTGGATGTTTGCCCCATGCCCCATCCACATCCTCCCCTTACCCCAGGCTTCCCCCTCCAGGTGGGGCCACAGAGGGGCTTCCTTCCCCAATGGTAACTGTAGGCTAGCCCCAGTTTGACCCCCAGGTCAGGACCAAAGGAGAGAAACCCCCCGGTGGACAAATAATGTCATTGAGGACTGCGGTAGGGCAGAGGGCGTCACGCAAGGGGTGAGCACTTTTTCTTTTCCTGCTGCCAGGGGCAGGGATGTGCTATGATGATCATCATCTGCCCCACCCCCAACATGCTGGCACTGGTGCAAGTCACCCCCCCAGCCTCTGCCAGGGGGCAACAAAGCACCGGACATTCTGCCCCCTTCCCCCCAGAGAAAGAGAGCAGTCTCATGGATGCTTGATCCATCTCCTGCAGCTGGCCGTCTGACTCCTGAGTCTGTTCCCAAACCTGGGTCATTGGCGTTGCAAGTGGAAAACCAACCATTGCATCAGCGGGCCAGCTAAAGATGCTTTATTTATATTAAACACGATCGGATGTACAGTAAACCCACTTTCAATATCTTTTTAAACTTGAAAGTGTACATTCTTAGACTTATAAAACCTGCTGAAGTGGTTTAAACTTTTTTAGAAAACCACAAAGGAAGACAAGCCTTTATTACATGAGAAATAATAAGACACTTGCCAGTACAACAAAAGCAGTATAAGAAGTCTTCAGAAAGTCATTTTTTGACATTTTGACCCGAAAGTTTCTACATAGCCATTTGGGGACCCCACCTCATGAACAATATAACTGTTGTTTCGCAACTCCCACCTGAAAGGTAAGTTCACGATTGCTTGGAGTTTTCACCTTTTGGGTAGGATTTGGAAATTGTTTCTGCCCTTGTTCATGAGGTGGGGTCATATAAAGGCTATGTTCAAAATTTGGGGTTAAAAATGTGAAAAAATGCCAAAGTTATGAACATTCATTGCAATTTTGCTATGCAGGCTCATAACTTTGGAAATTGTAAATGTTTTGACCCCACATTTTCAACATAGACTTCTTATAATCCCACCTGTGTTTTCAAAACTGTGATGCAGAAAGGTGTTGCAGTTATGCAGACTTATGTTTTGAAGTGGCCCTGTGGCGCTGAGAGTTGAGGCACTGGACACCACACCTCGCACGATGCCAGTGACCCAGGTTCGAGAATGGACTCAGGTCACGGGGGGGTCAGAGGGGGGAAGGAGGATTGAGCTTTGCAATACATGCTCTCCTCCTCTAGGGTGGGATCCTGGGGTTTCTTGCAAACCCAACGCACCTGTGCTGGAGGAAGCATGGGCACCGATGCATAGGTGACTCTTCAAGAGTCCGGGAGGGGAAGACGTTTTGAGCATTTGTTGGTGATGTGCGACAGCACACCATATGACAGGATGTCAGTCCTACATGCCAATGTCCTCAGAGGGTAGGAGGGACTAAGGGGAGAAATAGGGACCCAGCCCTTGGGCCAAGATGATGACCAATCCACCTCAGGATCACCGACCCACAGGACAGATCCCGTTGTGCAGGCACTCCAAGAAGTAGAAGAAGGTAGGAAGAATAAAGGAGCATGCCTGGCACTCTAGGGGCAGATTCTGTGGGAGGGACCTGTAGGAATGATCAATGGTCTGAAGGAGTGGGTCGAGGGGGCAGTAAGATGGTATAAAAATGAAAGTATATTTTGACGGTGATACAAAAATGTTCTGTACTGAGTAAATGAGGTGAGGTAATAAGATGTCTATGCTGACAATTTGGTCACTTTTGTCCTATAAATGGAAGCACAGGGCACTTCCACAGCTACATACATACATACACACATCTATGGAGAGATGAAAGTGCAGGTCCCAAATTGCCCTGGGCTCCTACAGGCAAATAAGGATATGATTACTCTATCTCAAAAACTATAGATAGGTGGGAGCTAAATATATATACACATCTACAGAAGGATAGGAGTGTAGGGTTCAAAGGACCCTGCACTCCCACAGTAAGATAAGGATACTATTACACTATCTCAAAAAGTAAGGAAATACTTTTCAAAATGCTTCTTTGATGCTCCTGTTAGGGTCAAAGTGACAAAAGTTGGGAAATGAGGTGTTAGGGTTTCCAACCCTAACACCCAACCCTCCCATACCAGGCAGGAGAGCAGGTGTGGGGTGTGTCTTGGGCTTCTGACTGTCTGCATCTTGTCTGTGTCTTGGGCTTTTGAACATTTTTCCTGACCTGTTCATGAGGACTGGTCTTAAGAAGGCTATGATGAAAATCTGAGGTCAAAATATTTAAAACTGGTAATGTTATGGACATTCATTGCAATTGTGGTAAGCACTCACGTAACATTGGAAATGTTAAATATTTTGGCAACAAATTTTCAACATAGCCTTCTCATTACCCCACCTCATGTATGTCACAGCTGTCATTGTTCAAATCCTGGCCAAAATGTGTTTTCACACCTGTGGCAAGGAATGGCATTGCAGTTGTATGGAATTATATTTTGGCAGGTATTTGAACATTTTCTGTACCAGGTACATGAGATGGGGTAATATGCTAACAATTTGGTCACTGTTGTCCTATAAAAGGCATAGAGAGCCCTGAGCTTCTACAGCTACAAACATATATGAATCCATGGAGGGATAGGAGCACAGGGCCCCCACAGGCAAATAAGGATACGATTATACTACTTCAAAGGGTAAGGAAATAAATTGCAAAAAAACTGTGTTAATGCTCTAGTTAGTGTTAAAGTGACAAAGATAGGGAAATGTGGTGTTAGGGATTCCAACCCTCCCCCCCTCCTCACTCCAGGTAGCACAGCAGGTGTGGGATGTGCCTTTGGGTTCTCAGGCCTAATGCTCACCACGTTCCATCTGTAAATAAGATCAGATGTGTACAGCCTATGACAATGTGGTGAGTGTCAGGCTTGAGAACCCAAAGGCACATCCCACACCTGCTGTGTTGCCTGGAGTGGGGGAGGGTGTTGAGATTGCAAACCCTAATGCCACATTTACCTACTTTTGTCACGTTAACCCTAACCAGAGCATTAACAACGTTTTTGCAAGATACACACATATATATATATATATATATATTATATGCAGAAAACTTTGTTAATGCATCATTTAGGATTAAAACACAAGAAGTAAGGAAATGAAACTTTTACGGTTGACCCTTCCCCCCCTTGGACCTGCCCATAATCCAGAGATTGACAGCTGACGGGGTGTGTCCTTGGGGTTGTGAGACCTAAATCTCACTCCATTCTTCTTTTCTGTGGCTTGTGAATATGATTACACATGGAATGGGGTAGTGCTTATTCACTCCACGCCTTTGAAGAGCTCCCTGATTGGCTGGTTTCACTTGCCTGAGACCGGAGCCTCCTAGCCATGTGGCTTAATGTAAGCCTGTATCCCTGTACTATGTTCCTAATTTGTGTATTTTAATTAAGTTTGTTCTACTTGGCCTGTGTAAACTAATTTACCATTCCCCCCTGCTGCATCCGATCAACCTCTTAGTTGTGCAGTGAGCCGCCTGACAGCTAGGTGCAGTTACCTAATTGGGCAAGCTGGGTTCACAGCAGTTTCTGTTCAACTGTATGTGCACTGATACAGTGCCCGTTCTGCAAATTTCCCCCTGATTTTTCCCCAGTTAAGCATCCACTCTGTATACTGCCTTGAACTGAGTTTTAAAAAATTTGTACTGACTTTGTTTATATTTTTAATCCTATTTGAGACTGTACTGTGTTTACATGCTAACTGCTATGGACTTAGACAGAAAATTCAGTGAATTGTAAAATCTTTGTAGGCTCTGTCTTGAGCCTACGGCTCCTGCCCTTGACTTTCATTCCTAATCATCTTCCTTGTCCCCTTGTCCTCCTCTGTCCTTGTTCTGTCCCTGCTGCCTGATCCCATCTCTCTCTTTCTTTGTGCTTGTTTGGATCCCTGAGTTAGCTGGCACCTTGTCTCTGTTTGAGACCGCCCTCTGACTTTGTCTTTTAACTTGGTGCTCAGCTCTCTTTGTGTGCCCTTGTTTAGACACCCCCCAACTGCTTCTATTAATCTGCTGTCTCCTTCCTTACAGGCACCACTTGCCCCCATGGGCAGAGACCACTGCCGTGATCACGACCCAGCCATAGCACCTCTATGGTGTAAAGAGCCTGATCCACCCACCCCTCAAAGATACAGATAAGGTATGGCGCTTGGAAAACTGCCATGGTTTCTCTAGGCTGTGTGAACGCTGAACTGGACCACAACTTGCAATCTGCAAATTGCTCTCTTCAAATTCAGCGCCTTCTCGGGGTAGCACTTATTCACTCCACACCTGTGTAGAGCTCTCTGATTGGCTGGTTTCACTTGCATGAGACCAGAGCCTCCTAGCCGTGTGGCTTAATGTAAGCCTGTATCCCTGTACTATGCTCCTAATTTGTATATTTTAATTTAGCTAGTTCTGCTTGGCCTGTGTAAACTAACTTATCATTCCCCCCTGCTGCACCCGATCGACCTCTCGGTCACGCAGTGAGCTGCCTGGCAGCTAGGTGCAGTTACCTAATTGGGCAAGCTGGGTTCACGGCAGTTTGTCTGCAACTGTATGTGCACTGATACAGTGCTAGCTCTGCAAATTTCCTGTTGATTTTTCAGCCCTCAGGCCTCCTTTAAATGCATACAGTCTCCGCCAACTCTTATCTGATGTTTTCACTTATTGGTTACTTACTGTCAACATCTGTCATTTCTCCCATCCCCTTTTGCAATTAAGCCTGCTAGCAGTTCTCTTATCTTGTCTTGCTGAGGCATACCATTTTGGTACTTTAGGCTTGCTTATTGTTCACTATCACATTCCATCTTGCTAAGGCAGCTGATTTAAGTCAGGTGATCTCTCTAGTACTTAGTCTGCTCCAGAGTAGTAGCTAAGCAAATTGCTTCAAAGCCTCTCTGCCCCTAGTACTACTCTATAGTCAGGTGACCTCTTTTCTTATTTAGCCTGACCAGGAATTGTATTTAAGGATTACTGCTTAAGGCTTCACTGCCTATAGTACTATTCTGCAGGGATTAATAAATTCTCCTCCTTTGAGAATCCCTTCTCTTGTTAGCACTTGTAGTGCCCATTGGGTGATAGTCTCATAATGAGGGCATATTACCTACTTTCATGCTTGTCTCTGCTCATCTTATATGTCTTGAACCTGAACGTGAATCAAAAAATAACTCCTAGGACGGGGAATGGCACTGTTTTTACATTGTCTGACTGGGATATTTCCTATCAAGTAGAAGAACTTGTATGTGCTCTAACTTCTCCAAGCCCACTGCTGGTCATTCATTTGCTCTGACATACAGGGAGTCTTCTAGAGCCTGCCCACAGGGGTACACCACCTTCTGCATACTCCCCCCCACTCCCATTGACTCTCTTGGTCAGAGTATTATTGTATGCAGCATCAGGCAAACTGGGAACTAGCCTCAAGACTCCCTACACTGCCGCAGATGAATTACACAACCAAAAGAAGACTCAGCTACCCACGCTACTCTTAGGACTCTGCAGGAAGCTCTTGTGTCTGCTTTTACTATGCAAAGGAAATGTTGAGCTTAATCCAGGCCCTCTGGCATCCATGGAATCCCCAACAGAGCTACAAACCCTCAAGGGCCTTAGCTTCTAGCATGTTAATGTGCATAGCCTAATAAAAAAATCACTTCAGTTCAGGCCTGGGTATGTCATACTGTTCCAGATGTTCTGGTGATTACGGAGTCCTGGCTCTGACCAGCAACCAGTAACAATGAAGTTAACATCCCCTCCTACTTTTTGTTCAGAGCTGACAGGCAGACCAGAGGTGGTGAGGTAGCCATTTATATCAAGGATAAATTCCCTGTCTCCATTATTGACTCATCCTCTATCCCAAAAGAATTCAAAAGCCTGTCATTAAAGATTAAAATTGCTACCAGTGTCTTATTATGTATAATAGGATACTACAGACCCCATCAGCTAGACTACAGTTGTTGAAACATCTCGGAGACATCCTGGGTTCTGCATCTTCTGAGTATATCATACTAGGGGACTTCAACTTAAACTGGCTCTCCAGTGCATCCACCCCACTTCAACTGTTCTGTGATTCCTTTGTGTTGTCACAGCTAATACTAACATACTAACATACTAATTGCCAGCAGATTAGGCCTTATGGTCTATCGAGTCTGCTCGATCCTCAGATCCCTAGTTGGGTACCGATGCCTTCCCCCCCCTTGTGTTCCAGAAACCCCTATTATCCATCCCACCCCCCTGGGCCAGGCCATCATCTGATACATCCACTTTCTCTGTCTGTCTCGCCCTCTCTTGAAGCCCTCCACTGTGGATTTCTGAACCAGCTCGCCAGGCAGTGCGTTACAAGGATCCACCACCCTCTCAGTGAAAAACCTCCTCCTCTTTTCCCCTTCACCCTTCCACCTTCCAACTTCAAACTATGCCCTCTGGTGATACCACCCTGCTTTAGTCAAAAGATTCCCTCCATGTTTACCCTATTTATTTCCTTGAGGTATTTGAAGACCTTAATCATGTCCCCCCGTCTCTCCTCTCCTCCAATGAAAACAGGCAGAGCTCCTCAAGTCTGTCCTCCTGCATCAAATCCCCTAGTCCTCATATCATCTTAGTTATCCTCCTCTGTACCCTCTCCAGGAGCTGTATGCCCCTCTTCAAGTGTGGTTTCCAGTACTGTACACAGTACTCAAGGTGTGGTCTAGCCAGTCCATTGTACAGTGGCAGAATCACTTCCCTGCACCTAGAGGTGATCCCCCTTACGATGCATCCCAACATCCTGTTTGCTTTGTTAGCCACTCTCCTGCACTGCTCAGAGTTATTCATACATGCATCCACCATGACCCTTAGGTCTTTTTCCCCTGTTGAGGCCACCAGATCCTCCCCTCCCAGGATGTACCTGTGTTTAGGGTTTCCCTGCCCAAGATGTAACATCTTGCACTAGGTGATATTGAAATTTAATTTCCATGTGTGAGCCCATCTTTCCAGGGTGTCCAGGTCCCCTTGCAGGGCCAACCTCCCCTCTTCCCCCTCAACTACTGCTCCCATCTTGGAGTCATCATCAAAGAGACTCATTTCATACCCTATACCCTCCATGATGTCCAATATGTATGCATTAAACAAGATTGGACCGAGGACCGAGCCCTGCGGTACCCCACTACTGACCTCTCTAGGGGTTGAGAGCTCCCCACCAACCACTACTCTCTGACTGCATCCAGCTAAACAGTTTTTAATCCATCTGACCATCAAAGGGCCTACTCCCAACCCCATCAGTTTCTCCACCAGACCATTGTGGGGGACAGAGTCAAACACCTTGTTGAAGTCCAAGAATAATCCATCCACAGGCTTTCCCCTGACCAGTTCTAATGTTACCCATTTTTAGAAATCCACAAGATTGGTTTGACATGATCTACATGGCACAAACCCATGTTGCCGACTATCCAGACCTCTCACCTCCTCTAAGTACACCTCCAGTCATTCCTTTAGTATACTGTCCATTCATTTTCCCACCACCGAGGTCAAACTGATGGGTCTATAGTTACCTGGTACTTCCCTCAAGCCCCCTTATAATAAATGAATCTACTCATACTAACAAACTCAACCCTAATAACAGTACTCTCTTGGATATCATTTTAGTTAACAAACCCCATTTATTCTCCCATGCTGGTGTCTTTTTCTCTGATAATAGCGACCATTGCTTTATCGCGTGTATAAGATCCACCCTTAAATCCACAACTGCACCAAAATTCTCCTTTAAAAGGTGCATATGTAATTTCAATCTCCATGGGTATATATCAGAGCTAAGAGACTCCACACGATGGCAGGACTTCTATCTAGCCAAGTCTCTGACTATGCCTTATGATATTTTTTCAGAAATTGTGCTAGGGGCTCTCAACAAGTATGCTCCCCTAGTAAAAGTTTGTGCCAGAAATAAATCTTGTCAGTGGTTTATGGAAGACCTGAAAGATGCTTTGTGGTGTAAGGATGTACTCTGGAGAACTGCTAGGAAAACAAATTTAATAAATGACTGGAACTCTTTCCAAAGAGTGAGAAACCTCTGCACCAAATGGTTAGAGAAGCCACAGCTAATTTCTACCACTCACAACTGGAGAGCTCCTCAAGAAATTCCTCCAAATTCCTCCAAATGATCAAATATGTTTAAGGTCACACTACTGGTAATTCCGTACCCACTAAATTATTGATTGGCAATACTGTTATCTCCAACAGACCGTCTATCCTCGATGCTCTCAATAATCATTTTGCCACTGAAGGGATAGCCTTCGACTCCTCTCCCGCCAATACCCTCTGCCAACAACTTGGATTGGATACACAAGAAAAACCTATCCTCAGTCCATCCTTCTCTCTGCAGCCTACCTCTCTGAAAGAAGTTGAAGATCTTCTCCTTCAGTTAGACACTAGGAAAAGTGCTGGGGCCAACCTCATTCATCCATACTTCTTAAAGGTCAGCTACCATGTCCTTGCAGTCCCAATTGCTCATCTCTTCAACTTATCCTTGTCCCAGGGTGACCTACCGCCCATTTGGAAAAATGCACTTGTGGCCCCTTTGTTTAAGTCAGGAGATCCTAGTGACCTCAATAACTAAAGGTCAATCTCCCTACTTCCTATCCTGTCAAAGATGCTGGAGAAAATAGTGAGCTCCCAGCTTCAGAAGTACCTGGAATCAGAAAAATTGCTCAACCCATTACAATCTGGTTTTAGAGCACAGCACAGTACAATCTCAGCTCTAGCCAAGGTGACAAACAACTGGCAGCTTGAACTGGACAAAAAAAACTTTGCGCAGTTTTCTTGGACCTAAGCAAGGCGTTTGATACCATTGATCACAGACTGCTTCTGTCATCCCTCCAGAACATTGGTTTGGATTCCCTATCCCTTAAATAGTTCTCCAACTACCTCTCAGGATGACTTCAACAAGTAAAGACAGAAGGGGAAGTTTCTCCATTCAAACCCCTGTTGAGGGGTGTACTGCAAGGCTCCATCCTTGGTCCCTTGCTCTTCGCCATTTATATTAGCAACATAGATGCTCCTATCAAAGAAGCACAAATACATCTATTTGCGAACGATATGGTACTCTACACTAGAAGCCCCACCCCTGATGTGGCCTGCAAAGCCCTTCAAAATGAATTTATTCTGCTGCAACATCAGCTTATAAACCAGAAACTGTTCTTAAATGCAAAAAAAAAAAAAAGCAATGTTCCTCTCACCCCTTCACAATGCAATAAATCCTGCAATTGCTGGGACAATCCCACAGACCACTACCATTCTAGGTGAGCAGTTGGACTACATACCAAATTTCAAGTATCTGGGGGTCTGGTTAGACAATAGATTCACTTTCACAGATCACTTACAAGAACTGGCAAAGAAACTTAGACAAAGACTTGGTATGTTCTTTAGGATTAATAATCTCACAAGAGACACTAAACTGAAACTGGTTCAAACTACGTTTCTTTCCTTATTGAATTATGCAGATATTCTATATAGCCAGGGACCTGCAGGTACCCTAGCCAAACTTGATACACTTTACCACAGAGCTATAAGATTTATCACGGGTCTTCCTTACTCAACCCATCACTGCGCATTGTACATGGCAATGGGATGGTCATCCCTTGTTTACAGATGACAAAAAAATGCTGTGGTTTGAACTTACAAAACTATCTCAAATAAACTGCCCCATTGTATCTTTGTCTGTTTACCTTTTTGCACTCTTGGGAAGTATGCCCTGAGAAGCACCTCATATATCTACCTTTATGTTTACAAAGCAAAATCTCACATTAGCAGAGCAGCCATTATCTTTGTGCTCCCTCAACTGTGGAGCAAACTGCAAAACAGTTGTCATTCCTCATTCCTTTGACCCTGGCTCCAACTCTAAATCCTCCATACTGTATCATTATATACTTTTTTATTTTAGATTTTATTTATGCTGGGTGCATCTTCTGATATGTGTATTTCTTTACTTATATGAAAAATTGTGTTCTATCCAAAACTTGCTGTATCTTCTGTTCCAAACATATACTACTATTAATGCTACCTGCTGATACTTTGTATATACCATATTATTGTATCTTACTTTATTTTTATTATCATTATTTTTGTGCATTGCATCCCATGTATATTGTTTTTGTTGACAAACCCAGGTCCAGCTCGAAAATGAGCTTGCTCAATGGTGATCGCCTGGTTAAATAAAGACTTTGACTGATTGATTGATGGGGTGAGATTTAGGCCTCACAACCCCAAGGACACACCCCATCAGCTGTCAATTTCAGGATGATGGGCAGGTCCAAGGCGGGAGGGGTCAACCTTAAAAAGTTTAATTTCCTTACTTTTTGTGTTTTAACCCTAAAAGATGCATTAAGGAAGTTTTTTGCATTATATATATATATATATATTATACAAATTCATTGCAAAAAACTTTGTTTAATGCATCAGTTTGGGTTAAAGCAACAAAAGTGGGGAAGTGAGACATTAGGGTTAAGCCCCTAACAACCCCACCATCCCACCCCCATCCTCAGCAGACCAATAGATGCCAGGTTGTGCTATGGGGTCATGAGGCTTATCTCTTACCCCATTCTACTTTACTGTAGCATGTTATACCTGTTTACACATGGAATGGGGAGTGAGTTGGGCCTCCTGCCCCCATGAATCACCCCATGGTGAGTCGGTCTGTGGAGGATGGGGGTTTGTGGTGGTGGGGGTGTCAAGGGCTTAACCCTAATGTCTCATTTCTCCATTTTTGATGCTTTAACAGTAACTGATGGATTAAACAAAGTTTTTTGCAATGAATTTCTTTACCTTTTGAAAAAGTGTAATATACCTAGTAAATAGCACGTGTTCGGGGGTGCACAGGGCCTCATCCCACTGCCCAATTCTGCATAATGATATGCATCTGAGACAGCATGGGCCTTCTGGGTCTTGTGCTCCCTCTTATGCATAGTTAAAGAGCCATGCAGCAGCCTTTTGGGGCAAGGAACCCATGTAACACCAATTTGCCAATATCTCAGGAACTGTAGCAGTGAGGAAAACAATTCAAGTGTCATTGTAATCATAACAGCAAGACCTCCATAAGAGAATCAATTGATGAAATCTATATCTTACATTGTTTTCGAGATACAGGAGCCACAATTCAATGGATGCATGTAACTCGGGCATTTTTAGGATTTTTTCTACCCAATTTTTGACATGGAATTTTGGGGACCCACCTCATGAACAATGTCACTGTCATTTCATTGATCTGTCCCAAAAGTTGAGTTTGTACAGTGAATGTGCCATTCTGCACCATAGGTGCAAAATCATGTTTTGGGCAGGATGTGAGAAATGACAGCTGTATATTGTTCATGAGGAGGCATGGAAAAAGGTAATGTTGAAAACCAGGAGGGAAAATATGAAGAATTGGAAAAGTTATGAGCGGGCATAGAAACTGCGCAACATATGCTCATAACGTAATTTTGGGGAATTCTTTAACCAAATTTTTTACATGAGCTTTTTGGGAAATCCCATCATGAACACTGGCACTGTGATTTTGTTATTCCATCCCGAAAGTTGATTTCACCCAGCAATGTGCCATTCCATGGCAGAGGTGCAAAACACATTTTAGGCATAAAGTGAGATATGATAGTGGTACTGTTTGTGAGGAGGTGTGAAAAAATGACAATGTTAAAAATATGGAGTGAAAATAAAAATTGGCAAAGATGCGAGTGTGCATATAAACTGCACAACGCGTGCTTATAACACGGACATTTTTTGCACCAAATTTTCAACCTGGACTTTTTGTGACCTAAAAGGTAAACAAAAAGAAGTAGCCAGCCATGCCTAGTAAAAGTTCCAAAAATATTTTTTTTATTTTTATTTTTTTCTTCCAATACGATCCTTGTAACCCAACGTTTCACCTTAATAGGCTTCTTCAGGGGAAGGATCTATTTATAAACATATATAAAATATTTTATTATATGATTATGCATTCTAAACATCATTTCTATTTGACACTTTTCAATAATTCTTTCATGCAATTTTAATTCATGCCACTAGGTGGCAGATGCCTAGAACCACCGATTTATGTTTTACATTCTCCTGGTCTAACATGATCAGAGTTCTTTTATATAAAAGCATTATACACATAAAATAAATTGAATTAAGGTTATGCAGCAGTTACATTGGCTAAAGTTTAGTGTCTTTTGACCCCCCCCCCATACCTTCTGGACACAACGTTAAACACCCAACACTAAGGAATCTCAGTATAGATTCTATTTGGTTTAAAATATTATTTGCCACTTTGTTTACATATTTGTAAAACACACATACCTTAAATATAATGGTACAGTCTTTTACAGTCTTTCCTTGTTGGCTGTCAGACTTTATCCTATGTATTTAAATAGAAAGGTCTATATTCAGCATTTAATTCTTATTTTGAGTATATATTGCTGAAATAAACAGTTCTGACTAACCTTTAAGTTTTTTCTCCTGCTTCACCACTGTCAGTGGTATTAAGCTCTGTCTAAATACACTTTTCTTGTCTGGAATTCAATTCAAAAAGTTTTTATTGCATAAAATAAACATTCAGTGGTGCTACTATGGCAGAATGTATTCAACAGTTATATGCTTCAATCCATTTCTTGGATTCTCAGAACTTGAAATTAACAGTTACAGTTGCACCCATCTATAATAAAGAAAGCACAACACAAAGATTTCAGTTTTAAACAATGCTTTTTATGAAAAGCCTGCAACCATATTTGTTTTGAAGCAAGTTATTAATAACATGAGAACTCACGAGTTTGTAAGAACTACATCACTTTCCTCTGACTTCCTAACCTGTATGTAAGCCAATGTGCAAACAATAAAGGAATATATTTAGTAAGTTTTTCTAGCCTGAAAGCATTTACTTAATTACAGCAGGTTTAATTGCTAGATTGCATTACATACAACAATGTACTCACTCTTAGTTTTACTACTCCTCCTCCCAATTTCAGGTGTGGCTCTGTCTATGCAGTACATACAGGTTTTCTTTCTACATTTCAAAAAAATGTGCCAGTCAGTATCAAGCCAAATTTCTCTATATACTGTTCATTCAGTAGTTCAGGGTGTTTTAATGTCTTACCTCCTAGTCCCTGCTGTGTGTTTGTGCATCCTCTGCTGCACTGTGTCTTGTAACACTGCAGTTTATATAGAGGCTCAGGCAAAGGGGCGGAACAAAACTTGCTGGCACACATGAACACTGGGACTGTCATTCCATTAAAGAACATGGAACACTGCTCTGGGACTAAATATATACATCAGAAAAAAGCTGCTGAAGAATATTAATGAGCTACTTATGAATATTAATGGTCTGCTCATTAAGATTAATTACCACCCATTAATGAGCAGCTCAATCTGTCTATATATATATATATATTCTATGCAAAAAACTTCATTAATCCATCAGTTAGGGTTATTCTACAGTGACAAAAGTGAGGAAATTCGACATTAGGGTTCCCACCCCTTGCACCCCACCGCCACCCTAGCCTCACCAACAGGCATCGGGCTGTGCATTGGGGTCATCGGCTCTAACGCTCACCCCATCCCATATGTAAACATGCTGAGGTGGTGCAGTGTAGGAGAATGGGGTGAGAGTTAGGACCAATGACCCCAATGCACACCCAGATGCCAGTTGGTGGGGGAGAGTCGGGGGTGGGGTGCAAGGGGTGGGAACCCTAACATTGAATTTCCCTTACTTTTGTTGCTGTTGAACAACCCTAACTGATGCCTTAAATGGAGTTTTCTGCCATGAATTTCCCTTCTTTTTGAGAATGTGCTGTATAAATAGTAAATGGAATGTGGCGGTGCTAGCGTGATGCCCTTCAGTAATGGTAACGCAATTGGAAACAGAAACAGTTATGGTAACAGCAAGAAGGACGCCAAAGAAAACAGTAAGCTAAGTAGAAGCAGAAACATAAGCATGTAAGGAAATGCAAATCATTACATGCATGGTCATGGTAACGTAATTGGAAATGCAAACACTTATGGTAACAGCAGGAATGATGCCAAAGGAAACAGAAATGCAAATGGAAGTGTGTACACAAAGGCAAATGGCAATGCACATGGTGAAGCAAAAGGAAACAGAAATGCAAAAAAACAGAAATGGAAATGCAAATAGTAACAGTAACACAAACATAAGCACAAACAGAAACACAAAGGGTAACACGGTGATGTAAATGGAGACGCTAACACAAACTGTCATGGAAACGCAAGGGGAAACACTAACTGTAACAGTAACGCAAACACACCCACTTTTTGTCCCCAAAAAGTGCATTCAGAAGCAAAATGAATACAAAGAATGTATGCATAATAATGGCCCTCAGAGCAGAAAATGAACAGTTGGAATACTAAATTATTTATATCGCAGGAACCATATGAAGTGGAAAAAAAGTCAAACTTTCACATTATTTATTACTTTCTGGCTAGTTTTGCATTTAGCCCCTTATTGGGGGGCTAAGCATTTTTCCTACGAAAAGTCCCTATCTTGAAGAGTTTTCGAGATATGGGTCCTAAAAGGTGCAGCAGACGATGTAATGTTAGCCTATGGGAAAAATAGTTAACTTTGGAGTGCCATAACTTTGCAGACCTCTAATATTTTGACACCAAACCACCAAAAGGTGCATCTATGGGATGTTGGCTTTCTTCCTTCCAAATTTCAGCCCAAAAGAACAAATCGTTCTTTTGCAGCAGGGTGGCAAAGAATTCCTGTTATTTTGGCCATAGTGTTGCAAAGTAGTGTCGTGATTTCTGACACTTTCCAAAAAAAATCATGAAAGTGTCGCAAGTGCAACACTACAGTTTACAACAATTTTAAAAATATATTTCTGGGGCGTTTAACCCCCCCAAAAAAGGCATGGCTAGCATTCCCTGGGCTCGACTAGGTGAACACCGTAATTCACATCTACAGGACATGCCATGAACACCTTCCAAATTTCAAATAAAAAGACCAAACCATTTCCAAGATATTTAAACTTAAAGATTGTGAAAATTGGCCTATGTATTCCATTATAAAATCTGGCCATCTTGTCCCTCCCTCGTGATCAAAGATGGCGATCAAAGAATCTAGTGATCAAAGAATTTGCAGACTCATGATCAAAGAATTTGCAGGCTTATGATCATAAAATAAAAAATGATGACACTCGAGTTTTAGGCAGAATTACATGAAACCACCATCATGCCTCAATAGAACGAAGCCCCCTGAGCAAACCCCAACCTCATTTGTGTTCCCAGGCCACCCCTAGGCTGAGAAATTTGAATTTTTCAAAGGGTCATCTAGTTGTGCCCTCACAATGCAAGATCACAGTCAAAGAATCTCGCTGTCAAAGAATTTGCACGCTCGCAATCAAAGAAATTGCACGCTCATGATCAAAGAATAAAAAATGGTGAAACACAAGTTTTTGGCAGAATTGGATGAAACCACCACCATGCCTTGATAGAATGAATCCCCCTGAACAAAATCCATCCTCATTGGTGTTCCTAGGCCACCCCTGAGCTGAGAAAAATGTATTTTTACCTCATGACGCAAGATCATAGTCAAAGAATCTTGCAGTCAAAGAATTTGCAGGCTCGTGATCAAAGATCATTAACGAGTCATGATCAAAGAGTTTAAAATGTAATAACTCTATTTTTTACCATTTTACATGACACCAAAGATATGGGTTGATAGATTGAAGCCCTGTGAGTAAAACCCATGTAGGTTTTACTTCAGGAGTGACCCTTGAGGTGAGATATTTGAGTTTTTATGATCAGATTTCAAAAATAAGATGGCGGACCTCGCAATCAGAGAATTCTCAGGGACAAAGATTCTTTGACCGTGAGGCTGAAAATTCTTTCACCGCCAGGTGAAACGAGATGGTCCAAACCCCATTCTTTTTTCTCAAAACAACCATATAATTTTCCCTTTCACTTATAATGGGAGCTTAAAAGTGCTATAACTTTTGAATGCCTTAATATTTTTTCATCAAACAAAAAGTGGCATCTTCAGCCACTGAAGCTCTTTCAGATGAGCCATCTCAAAAAGTGGCATGCCACATGACAGCCGCTCAGGGCCATGGGCAAAATCCCCAAAACTGCCTACTTAACTAGCGAAAAGTGCATTTTTCAGCATTTTGGTGCGCAAAGACCATAAGTTCAACATAAATGAAATCAAGAGATCTGCCAAGCCGCACCGCACATACCAAATTTCAGGCAAATCCGTAGAATGGGTCCAAAGTTATTAACATGCAAAATTTTGACTTTAACATAGAAGTGCCTTCATAACCCTAAATTTAGGGGCACGACCATGCCCCAATAATATATATATATATACACACACACACACACACACACACACACACACATACATGCACACAAACCTCTGTGTTTAAGATGGGTATTTTCTATCCTCTCTATCAGCAATTCCAGCACAGGATCCCAACTAACTCTCTGTTAAATCTGCTGTCTTTTGTTAAAGGGCACTATGCCTCCAATAGCTCTTCTTCTAATCACACATCTGACTCACATGAATGTGTTAATCTACTGACTCCCATGAGTTCCTGAGCAAGGTTTCCCACACTTGCTGTAACACACTTAAAGAAACTCTCATATATATATATATATATATATATATATATAGGATACATGATGGGCATGAGTGTGATATGGAAAATATTTTCACTCCTCTAGAGTGAAGTTTCAGAGGTCACTGTACAGGACTGAACATATTTCCCATTTCACACAAGTGCACATCATGTATCCTACTTATACAATGGGGCCTCATTGTTGCAAAAAGGTTTCTGGGGGTGTAATAAATGGCATTTATTTTAACTCTGCTGATTTCATCAGGATTTATTTCACTGCAGTGAAAATAACTTATTTTATCTCACTGGAATATGTCTCACTCCCATTGTATAAATATTGCAAAAAACTCCATTAATGCATCAGTTAGGGTTGTTTCCACAGTGACAACAGTGTGGAAATGCAGTGTTAGGATTACCACTGCAGCACCCCATCTCCACGCCCCATCCCCAAACCCTTAACTCTGCATTCCTCACAGCTCCACCCTTACACACACACACACACACACACACACACACATGTACACACAAGCACTCTGATGGCAGCAGAACTCATACAGTTGCTGGACCATGATGATGGATGTGTCGTGTACTGCTTGCATATGTGTGTGTGTGTGTGTGTATGGGTAGGGTAATGTGGAGTTAGGGGTTTGAGGATGGGGGCATGGAGGTGGGGTGATAACCCTAAAACCGCATTTCCACACTTTTGTCACTGTGGAAACAACCCTAACTGATGCATTAACAGGGTTTTTTTTGCAATGAATATATATATACATATTCATGACAAAAAACTCCATTTAATGCATCAAGTTAGGGTTGTTCCACAGTGATAAAAGTGAGGAAATTCGATGTTAGCGATGAAGGCCCCCCTTGCACCCTAACCCCACCCCCTCAACTGGCATCGGGGTGTGCATTGGGGTCATCAGCCCTAAGTCTCACCACATTCCATGTGTAAACAACCTGAGGTGGTGAAGTATAGGAGAATGGGGTGAGAGTTAGGACCAACGACCCCAATGCACACCCCAATGCTGGTTGGGGGGTGAGGAGGGGGTGCAAGGGAGGGCTTTCAATGCTAACATCAAATTTCCTCTCTTTTGTCACTGTGAAACAACCCTAACTGATGCATTAAACTGAGTTTTTTGCCATGAATTCCCCTTCTTTTTGAGAATGAGGACTATAAATAGTGAATGGAATGCGGTGGTGGGAGCACGGGCCCTTCGAGTCCCACGATCCCACCACATGATTTTGTGTGCTATAGTAACAGTAAGTGCAACTCATATGCAAGCGCAAATGGCTATGCACATGGTGACACAAACGTAAATGGTAATGCAAACAGTAATAGAATTGCAAGCACAAAGTGACGCCAAAGTGAACAGTGATGTAAATGGAGAAGCAAATGGAAACGTACGGAATGCACCTGGTAATGCGCATGTTCACGGTACCACACTTGGAAATTCAAATGCTAATGGTAACAGCAACAATAACGCCAAAGGAGACAGAAATGCAAACGCAAATGCAAGCACATACAGAAACACAAACCGTATTGTGCATGATCACGGTACCACAATTGGAAATGCAAATGGTAATGGTAACAGCAACAGTAACACCAAAGGAAACAGAAACAGAAATGCAAATGCAAGCGGACACAGAAACGCAAACCGTAATGTGCATGGTCACAGTACCACAATTGGAAATGCAAATGGTAACTGTAGCAGCAACAGTAACACCAAAGGAAACAGAAACGGAAATGCAAATGCAAGCGGATACGGAAACGCAAACCGTAATGCGCACGGTCACACTACCGCACTTGTAAATGCAAATAGTAACGGTAACAGCAACAATAATGCCAAAGTAAACATAAACACAATTGCAAGCATGTATGAAAATGCAAACTGTAATGCTCATGGTCACAGAACTGCAATTGTAAACACAAATGGTAACGGTAACAGCAACAATAACACCAAAGGAAACAGAAATGCAAACACAATCTCAAGAGAGTACGGAAACACAAACCGTAACACGCACGGCACGGTACTACAATTGCAAATGCAAATGGTAATGGTAACAGCAACAATAATGCCAAATGAAACAGAAATGGAAACGCAAATGCAAGAGCAAACAAAAACACAAACCGTAACGCATACGGTGGCGTAGATGGGAACGGTGCCGCTTATGGAAAAGAAACTGGAAACACTAACTGGCACAGTAATGAAAGGACACACCCTTTTTTTCCCCAAAAAGTGCATTGAAAAACACAGTGAAAAAAGAATGTATGCATGATAATGGGCCTCGGAGCAGAAAATGAGGATTTGGAATACTAAATTGCTTATATCAAGGAACCGTACGTCGTAGGAAAAAAATGTAAATTTCATATGAATTATGACTTTCCTGGCTAGTTTTGTACTTAGTCCCAAACTGTGGGGCTAAGTGATTTTGTGACGAAAAGTCCATATCTCACACCATTTCCGAGAAACGGGCCCCGAAAGGTGCGACGGATGCAGTAATGTTATCCTATGGGAAAAAGTGTCAAATTCGGAGTGCCCTCACTGTGCTGCCCTGTAATATTTTATCACCAAACTACCAAAAGGCACATCTGTAGGATGTTGGCTTTCTTTCCTCCAAATTTCAGCCCAAAAGATGAAAGCATTATTTTGCAGCAGGGTGGTAAAAAATTCCTGTAATGTGGCGGACACCATAATGTTATCCTATGGGAAAAAGTGTCAACTTTGGAGTGCCGTAACTTTGCCCTCCAATATTTTTTCACCACACCACCAAAAGGCACATCTGTGGCATGTTGGCTGTCTTCCTTCCAAATTTCAGCCCAATAGACCAAACCATTCTTTTGCAGCAGGCTGGCAAAGAATTCCTGTTATTTTGGGCATAGTGTTGTAAAATAGTGTCGCAAATCACGACACTTTTGCAAATGAAATCACGAAAGTGTCGTGAGTGCAACACTACTTTGCTACACTACTTTTTCCAGAAATTTGAAAAACATATTTCTGGGGTGTTTAACCCCAAGATAAAGACATGGCTAGCATCCTGAGGGTCCGACTAGGTGAACACAAAAAGAATTGTGTTACTAGAGGGTCTGAATTTTAAATGCCAAGCATTTTTCTGTTCACCAACTGAAAACAAAATGGAGGCTATGCGACACTAAAAAGTACATCTGTGACACTGTCAAACTTTTTAACTTTTCCCATTGACTTATAATGGGAATTTGTTTTTTGAATAACTTTTGAACCGTTCAATATTTTTTTCACAAAATCTTCAAAAGGCACATCAGGGACCCTGGCTGCATGTTTCTTGAAGTTTTTGGACTGGTCGCGCAAACCGTGTGACCTGTAGGCACGAGCAAATAATTCACAAAAACTGTAAATGCACGCGCAGCTCTCACTTAACTCTGCAGCCGTATATCTGACCACTATGAAAGTTGGCAGATCCCAAGATGTATGGCTCTTGATCATGCATTCCAAATTTCAGGCAAATCTGTTGAACATTCGCAAAGTTATTAAGGTGCAAAGTTCAACCCTTTAACCTTAAAAGGGCTACTCAATCCTAACTATGGTAGCACTACCGTGCTACCATAATATATCTCTTCTTCTATATATATATATATATATATATATATATAGAAGAAGAGTTAGGAAGGAAGAGAGTTGCTCCAAAGCCAGTGCTCTTGATGTTAAACCAGAGTGGGGAGCAGAGAAATGGGGCAAGAAGTTCCCAGGGTTGGAGTGGTTACCACCTTTAGGAAGAGGGATCACAGTAGCAGACTTCCAGGCATCAGGTACCATTGCATATAAGAAGGAGAGATTCAGAAAATTGGTCAAAGGATGAACAATAGAGTAAGCTGAAAGGTGGAGTAGCTTAGGGTTGAGGCCATCAGGGCTTTTGCCCTTGTAGGAATTCAGGGTAAGTAATACATGCAGGGTGTCTTCAGGAAGGACTGGCTTAAAAGAAAAGTGAGAGGCAAAGGGGGGTTTGGAGTGGGAGGGTGCAAAGAGGGGAAACATAAAATCCCTGGAGGCATTGGGGGAAGGCAAGGAGGAGGAGGCAGAGGAAGTGAAAAAGTTATTGAATTCTGCTGCCATGGAGGAAGGGTCGTCTATTTTATGGATGCCAATTTTTAGGATGGGGGGGGCTGGGCAGGTGGAGAGAATAAGGTGTGCATAACCTTCCAGAATTTGAAAGGATTGTGATGTTTTTGTGGAAGGAGGTGTTGAAATACTCCACCTTGGCAAGGCAGATGGCGCTGGTACAGGCACTGCGGAGTGAGCGATAGCACTGAAGATGAGGGGGCACCTGAAGTTTTAAACACTGCCCGTGCTTGGTCTCTTGCATGTTGACATGCAATAAGTTTGGAGAGTTGAGACCCAGGTGAGGAGGTTTCTGTGGACCCTGGCATTTCCGAGTGGGGAATGCCTTTCCCAGACACTCAGGAATTGTGAGCTGAAAAAGCTCAGGGAAGAGTTCATGGAGGAAGCAGTGGTAATGGGCATCCAGTCAATATTAGCGAGGTCACTATGGAGGGAGGACAGGTCAAGGGAACAGAAAGAGTGAATGTTGAGAATGACTGGAGGGGACTTTGCATGGCTGATTTTATGCATATAGTAGACATATAATGATATCTGAGTGCATCTGGGAGAATACCAGAATTTATGACATGGTGGAGGTGTGAGGTCAGTACCCAGTTGATAAGGGTATGTTTACCTGATTTGTGATTTAAGCTCATTGGATAAGTAATTAGTTGTTTTAAGTTTAGTGATGAGACATGGTTGCAGACTTTGGACCTTGTGCTGGACAGTCAATAAATGTTGAAGTCTCCTAGTATGTATAGTTCACCAAGGGTGGCTAGGGAGGAGATGGAGGAGAGAAGGTCCTTGATAGAGGAAAGAGAGGAGACAGGGAGGCTAGGACAGCAGTAGACACCACCTAAAAGATAGGGAGGAAGCAGGGGAGGGATATTTTTACTAGTAACAGTTTGTAGACTAAGGGAGAGGTCATGGAGAGGCAGACAGAGTATTTGATAGAGCAGGATACATATGTGGCAACACCTCTACCCTGGATGTATGGTCCTGGTGGATGAGGAAGTACCCATGGATGGAGATGGCTGAGTCAGAGATTTTTGAGCTCAGCCACGATTCAGTTATAATGAGGACAGAGGGTTTAAGTTGAGACATGATAGGCTGCAGAAAATCACTTTTGGGAAACAAGCTTCTAATATTTAGATGGAGAAGACTTAGTCCTTTTGATAGTTCAGTTGGTAGGATATGGAAGGGCACTGGGATTAGGCTTGATATCACCTGTTGTTAGCAGGAATAGTGTTATGAGTGGTTTTGCAAAGATGGCCATCCATTTTTTAGACATGGGGAGTGGACAGTTGGGTGCTGAAGTGGGTTTGTCATGTGTGCTGCTGTTACGTGAAATAAGAGTTTGCAAGTAGGCCACGTGTGATCCTGCTCTGTAGAGGATGTTGGCAGTAGTGTGCTTGGGGAAGTGTATAAAGGGAGGCAGACAGGAGGAGGGGAGGGGAGAAGGAGAAGGAGAAGGAGGGGGCAGAGGAGAGGGGGATGTGGGTAGATGGAAGAGAAAAGGGGGGAAGGGATGCCACAGTGAGAAGGAAGGGGAGGAAGACAAGGAAGAGGGGGGCATGGTAGGAGGCCTGTAAGAATAAATTTTCAGTGGAAAAAGGTAAGACATTAGAGGAAAATGGGAGATAAGAAGAGATGACAGTGAGGGGAGAAGTGGGGTGGAGAGAGAGAGCAGGGGAGGTTGTGAACAAAGATCAGCCTAAATAGGAATTGTACCAAAAAAGGAGGGTGGGAGTGTAAATAGTCTTATTTGCAGCATGGGGTATTTATGCTATTTAGATTAAGAAAGTATGTATCAGGCCTTTAAGAGGGGCAGCCTATCACAGGAAGAAGGACAAGATGGGCAGTGACTAGAATGAGCAACTATGCTATTAGAATCTGATTGTATGTGTCAGGCATATAAGAGGGGCAGCCTATTATTGGAAGATAGTATGGGAGGGGTGGTGTCTGGAATGAGCAAATGTATTTAATCCATACAGGAAAGCAGCAAATCAAAAATTAAACTTAAACTAGGCAGGAAAGCAGAGAAAAATTAAACTAGAAAGCAGGGCATCAGCTTCTCAGTACAGTAAAAAACATTAGTTGCTAAATTCATCATACACAGTATAGTTTGTTGGAACAAATTACAACAGGTAGATTAAATGCAGAAAAACTTTTCAAACACCTAGCTAGCTGTGCAGTGTTTAGGCAGGAGTGGTAGCAAGGAGAAAAGAGGAGGTTTGAAGTTCAGCCAATGATGAGCTCAGGCTGATAGGGAACAGCCAATTGAGAGCTCTGGCCAGGAGAGAAACAACCAATCCAGTACCTTTCAGGGGAGTGATAGACTGCAGCCTGCAGCTGGTGCTCAGAATAGAAACATAGAAACATAGAATTTGATGGCAGATAAGTACTGCTTGGCCCACCCAGTCTGCCCATTTCCCTACCTACTGGATAAGCTGCAGATCCTAGTTAACCAGCAGCCTACTTCTTCCTACCCCAACCCCCTAGAATTGCCTTATGACTGTCCCATGCATGCTTGAATTCCACCACTGATTTTGACTTCACAACCTCCTCCGGAAGGCCGTTCCATGCATCCACAACCCTCTCTGTGAAAAAATACTTCCTTAAATTACCTCTGAGCCGCCCCTCCTCTATCTTCAAATTGTGCCCTCTTGTTCTTGCACACCTCTTTTTTTGAAAGATGCTACCCTCTTGGACTTTGTTGATTCCCTTGAGGTACTTGAACGTTTCTATCATGTCCCCCCTCTCCCTCCTTTCCTTGAGGCTATACATATTAAGCTCCTTTCGTCTCTCTTCATATGTCTTCCGGTGCAGACCCTGCACCATTTTAGTTGCCCTCCTCTGTACAGCTTCCATCCTGTCTATGTCTTTACGGAGATTTTGTCTCCAGAACTGCACACAGTACTCCAGATGTGGTCTCACCAGCTGTCTGTACAGAGGGATAATAACTTCCTGTTGTCTACTAGTGATGCCTCTCCCTATGCATCCCAGTATCCCCCCGGACCTCCTTGCTGCCCTCTCACATTGCTTGCCCACCTTTAGGTCGTCTCTTATGACTACCCCCAGGTCCCTTTCCATTTTTGTTGTTGTTAGTATCTCACCCCCCATTGTGTACTCTTCCCCTGGGTTTTTGTTTCCCAGGTGCATTACCTTGCACTTCTTAGCATTGAATCTAAGCTGCCATACATTTGACCATTCCTCTAACCTTGCCAAGTCCCTTCTCATCCTTTCCACCCCACCCTGTGCATCAACTCTGTTGCAGATCTTTGTGTCTTCTGCAAAGAGACATACTTTTCCTAGTCCTTCTGCCAATGTAAACTTATAAACACATTGAAGAAGGACAGGTCTATCTGAACCCTCACGGTACCCACTAGTAACCTCCTTTCTTCTGAGTGGACTCCATTTACTATTACTCTCTGTGTCCTATTCTCCAGCCAATTCTTTACCCAGGCTGTCATCTTGGGACCCACTCCCAGGCTGGCTAACTTGTATATTAATCTTTTGTGTGGGACTGTGTCAAATGCCTTGCTAAAGTCTAGGCAGGCCATGTCCACAGCCCCTCCCTGATCTACTACTTTGGTCACCCAGTCAAAGAAATCTATCAGATTCATCTGGCATGACCTTCCCACTGTGAATCCATGCTGCCTTGGGTCCTGTGCCCCTCTGGCCTCTAGATTCTCGACAATTCTTTCCTTCAGAAGTGATTCCATCATTTTCCCTATCACTGAGGTTAAACTAACAGGTCGGTAGTTTCCTGCTTCTGCCTTGTTCCCACTTTTGTGAAGGGGAATCACATCTGCCCTCCTCCAGTCCTCGGGCACCTCCCCCTCCTCCCATGATTTGCCGCAGGTTCCATCAGCGAGTAGTGGGTCCTGGCAGAGGGAGTGCCTGGCTTAGGGGCCTCCAGCTGACAGGGATAGAGAGAGAGAGAGAGAGAGAGAGAGAGAGAGAAAGAATGAAGATGAAATTAGAGCTGGCAGTCAGTGGTTAGAAGAAGACTGGGGTTGGAAACAGCTAGGAGAAAAGGTATAAGGAGCAGTCATTAAGCTAAATAGTTGGGAGGGCAAAGATGCAGGACTGCAAAGGTGGGGGGTGGGAGGAAGGAGAATGAGCACAGAAGCAACAGAAATTGGGAGTGGGGGTAAGAAAAAAACAAATGGAGGGAGAATATGGAAGGTCAGAGAGAAAATTCAAACAGGAAAGCAGCAGAGCAAAAATTAAACTTAAACTAGGCTGGAAAGCAGAGCAAAATTAAACTAGAAAGCAGGGCATTAGCTTCTCAGCACAGTAAAACACATCAGCTACTAAATTCATTATACACAGTACAGATTTATTATCCCCATTTTATTGTGGAAGCATCCAATCCCACCATAGATAAGCATATGTACAGTATGTAGGTGTGGAAGCGCAGGACCTGAAGGTCCCTGCACTTCCATGTGTATAACAACAGTGACCAAACTGCCAACATAGGCATCTTATTACCCCACCTTATGTACAGAGAAATTGTGAAATGCAAGTCAAAACATAATTATGTACAACTGCAATGCCATTCTGTGCCACAGGTGTGAAAACATATTGTAAGCAGGATTTCAAAAATAACAGCTGTGATATACATGAGGTGGGGTAATAAGAAGGCTATGTTGTAAATCTGGTGTCAAAATATTGAAAATTTCAATAGATACAAGCAAGCATAGCGAAACTGCAACAAATGATAATAACTTTGTCATTTCTTTCACATTTTGACCCTAAATTTTCAACATAGTCTTCCCATCACCCCACTTCATAAACCCCTTGGGTGAAAATTGCATAATATGTGGCAAAATGCGATTTCATGCCTCAGGTGTAGAAACATGTTTTGGGCAGGATGTGAGAAATACAACTGTATTGTTCATCAGGTGGTGTGAAAAAATGGCTATGTTTGAAAATTTGGAGTGAAAATATTACAAATTGGCAAAGTTACGCATGTGCATAGGAAAATTTCAACAACCAGGTGCAACTTGGGCATTTTGGAGTATTTTTGCTCAAATGTTCAACATGGGCTTTTTGGGACACCACCTTATGAACACTGGCACTGTCATTTTGCTAGTCAGTCCCAACAGGTGATTTCATGCAGCGACTGTGCCAGTATGCACCACAGGTGCAGAAACACATTTTGGGCAGGATGTGACAAATGACAGTTGTGCTGTTCATGAGGTTGTGGGAAAAAATGGCTATGCTGAAAATTTGGAGTGAAAATATTAAAAATTGGCAGTTACACATGTGCATAGGAAAATGTCAATGACCACGTGTAACTCAAGCATTTTTAGGTATTTTTACACCAAATTTCAACATGGGTTTTTTTTGGGACTCCACTTCATGAACACTAGCACTGTCATTTCATTACTCAGTCCCAAAAGGTGATTTTGTGTAGTGTCCGCAAAATCACCTTACAGGTCCAAGTAACAAAATGACAGTGACTGGGTTCATGATGTGGCATCCCAAAAAGCCCATGTTGAAAATTTGGTGCAAAAATACCAAAAAGTGCCTGAGATATTAACACAAGTTCAAACTCCATTGACAGCCATTAAACAGCACTTAGCTTGATTCTTCAGTTCATGGTTCAGCTCTGAAGAGTGTAGATGTGTCCCAGTCCACAGAAGATGACAGCAGTTGACCTCCATTGGTAAGTATAGGGCAAGGGGGTTGTGGGGTGGTGGGTTGCTCAGTGAGAGGGTCAGGATGGGGCAGGGGATGGGGAGATGAAGAGGGACTGTTTTCTTTTTATCAGGAAACAAAGATGTCAGAGGATGTTTTTTTTACAGGAAAATATTAAATCAACATTTTGGGACACTGGCAGTGAGACAGTACTGGGGAGTGTTTTTATGGAAGGATATAACTGGGGACACTGGGAGTGGGTTCCCCAGAGTCCCACCTTGGGGGATTTCTAGAGCTGACATGGTGATTTGACATCCTGATGTTGGCATAGAAAAGAAGTACTGGTGGGGTAGGACAAAACTGGGGACACTGGGAGTGAGCTCCCCAGTGTTCCACAATGGTGGAGTGGGTTCTAGTGCCAACATGGGGATTGGGCACCACAATGTCGGCAAAAAAAATTTAATCGAAAATAAATATTTTGAGATGCTGAGAGTGGGCTTCCCAGTGTTCCGCACTATTGGGGGGGTGTGGGACCTCTTCCACTGTCAACTCAAGGATTTGGCACCTTGCTGTCTGCATAAAAGTTTCTTTTTATTAAAACATGTCTCAGCCCCCTTAGTGGCAGTAAAGGATGAAAGATCCATTTATTAGGAAAACACCAACTGGTGTTTTCCTAAATGGGAGCAGAGGATTCTGATTCTGGCCTTATATTTGTCAAAAAGTGGCCAGCAAAGATTTAGAGTGTTCACAGGGGAAATATGTTTTTTTTTACTTCAAGCAGTGTTGCACATTTGCAGCAGTTTTCGTGAAGTGTGCCATTAGTTTGTGGCAGTTTGAGCACAACAGTGTCATTACTTGCACAAAAACTGCTACAAATTTGTGGCAGTTTTGCAAAAATAGTGCCACAAATTTGCGACACTACTAAGGGCTGAATAAAAAATATATATTTCTGGCCGCTATTTTTAAAAACTACGGCCAGAATTGTGTTACCTGGGCCCCAATTAGGTAAACACAACTGATGATATTTACCAAGGAGCAGTATTATTTAAATTAAAGCATTTCCCCATTGTTAACTGAAAACAAGATGGCGGCAGCAAGGCACTAACTTTTCCATTTGATGTGGTGAAAAGTGCTTTGCGGCAGCAGAAATTGCTTTCACATAGCACATATTTTTTTCCCATAGCCTACAATGGGAAACTTAAAACTTTTATAAATTTTGAACATATTAATATGTTTTCACAAAACCTTCAAAAGGCACATCTGCAGCCCAGACCCCATATACCCTAAGAATTTCAGACCAGACCCCAAGCCCTATCAGAATTTCAAATTTTTTGGCACTCCAGTGCTCTGCAACCACAACACTGACCAGAACAAACTAGCCTGATCCAGAGATCTATGGTACCAGGAGGCACACGAAAAATTTTGGGCACATTGGTCATACAGTTGGAAAGTTATTAAAGTGCGAAATTTGGGGTTTAACATAGAAGTGACAATTGAACTCTAACTATACTGGCACTAATATGCCAGTAGAATACATGCACACACACACACACACACACACACACACACACACACACACACACACACACACATATATATATATATATATATATATATATATATATATATATATATATATATATATATATATAAGCTGGTATGGGCACAGTATAGGAGAATAGAAACATAGATAAAAAATATAGACATTGATGGTAGATAAGGACTGCATGGGGTGAGCGTTAAGGTCGATGACCCCATGGCACACCTCAAACTCCTGTCAGTGTCTGCAGGATGGGGGTGGGTGAGGATTAGGGCCAACAAGCCCAAGGCAAACCCCCGACACCTGTTATTGTATGAAGGTTGTGGTTAGTGGTAGGGCATTATGGTTGAAAACCCTAACGCCACATTTCCATACTTTTGTGGCTGTAATTACTACCCTAACTGATGCATTAACAAAGTTTTTTGCAATGAATTTCCTTACTTTTTGTGAAAGTATCACCATATGTCAGGCAGCAGCACTGTATCCCATGGCCCCTGTGCTGCAATGTCTTTATGTGTCAGAGTGCAGGATCCTTTGGAACCTGTACTCCTACAGTATGTCAGGTAGCAGCACAGTGGCCCACAAACCCCTGCACTACATCTTTAGGGGTGGGAATGCAGGGTCCTTTGAACTCTGCTTTCCCACAATATCTCAGGCACCAGCACAGTGCCTCCTAGAGCCCGTGTTGACAGGTTACATTTAGAAAATGTAGCCAGTAGAATATATCTCAGCATAGCCTTTTCCCCAAGAGAATTGAGCTGAGCATCTGCTGAAAATAAAGAACATGGAAAACAACACAACAGAGTGAAGAGATTCTCAACACCTGGCACACAAAAAGGATGGCATCTGAACTTTAATAATTTTGGAATTGTTAATTTTTTCAAGAAATTTGGCATGCATATTGTCTAGGGGTAGGTACCTTGATATGCCAAATGTCATGTGATTCTGTTGTGTGGTATCTGAGATACAGAGTGATGAAAAAAATATGAAAAATCTGTGTTTTTTGCCATTCCTTTGTCTACCTGGATGTCAGAAATGGCTTTAGGTAGTTGTCTGTGTTTTTCAGGGTAGAAAGCCTTTGTCTCACAGATGTGCCTTTTGAAGGTTTGGTGAAAAAATATTAATCTGTTCAAAAGTTATTACACATTTAATTTCCTATTACTTCCTACAGTAAAATTTATGTCAGGCACAAAAGTTTGTATTTTGTGCAAATTACTCAATTTGCTCTAAATACTGTTGTATATTGCGTAAATTAAATATTCTGTGCAAAATATAACAGTATTTTATGCAAATTATATAATTTGCACAAAATACAACGTTTCGTGCCTGACATATAAATTTTGCAATAGGAAATAATTGGAAATTAAAAGTTTAATAACTTTTGAATGGAATTATATTATTTCACCAAACCTTCAAAACTTCAAAATGCACATCTGTGAGGCAAAGGCTTTCTACCCCGAAGATTTCAGACCACTGCCTAAATCTGTTTCTGAGATCCAGGTTGACAAAGAAACGGCAAAAACACTGATTTTTCAGTTTTTACAACACTCAGTATCTCAAAAATCACACACCAGATTACAAAGTCTGGCATGTCAGAAGACCTACCCCTAGCCAAGATGCATGCCAAATTTCATGAAAATCCCTTGAAAAGTTCCAGAGTCATTAAGGTTCAATGATTCAGGTTTAAAATTGAAGTCAGGTTTCACCCTAACTATACTGGTGTTACTGAGCCAGTATACTATATATATATATATATATATATATATATATATATAGAGAGAGAGAGAGAGAGGATACATGATAGGCAGGAGTGTGATATGGAAAATATTCTTACTCCTGCAGAGTGAGCTCTGGATACTCATAAGTGTCCTTTTGCTGTGTGCTTTCTACTCTTTCTGTTTGTGGTTTCAGTGTGTGTGAGTTTTTCCAAATGAACTGGGAGTCTTAGAAACACAATGGCACACAGGCGAGTTTTCTTTGCAATGGTAATTGAGTAACTTGCAGGCCTCAGTGAGAAAGGGAAACTGAAGAAGTTTCATTTCGAACGTAGGCTGTAGTGAAGCTGATATCAGCACATTAATGGACTGGGAGTCTCAGAAACAATACAGCAAACAGGTGAGTGTACTTTGCAATGGTAATTGAGTAACTTGCAGGCCTTAGTGAGAAAGAGAAAATTAAGCAGTTTCATTTAGCATGCAGGTTGTAGTGAGTGGTGACATCAGCACAGTATGGATAAATGGCATTTATCATCACAGTGCTGATGTCATCATCATTTATCACACTGCATTGAAGTTATCTCCATTTATCACACTCCAGAAGCTCCCTTCCCATTGTGTGTGTATATATATATATATATATATATATATACACACTGTATATATATACTGTATATAAATAACATTGTCCCCATAGGAGACCATTATCATGCTATTTCCCAGTATACCACCCCAATTAAAACTGTATACCTCCCAATTAAAGATGAATTCCACCATGGGGGAAAAAAACATATAAACACAATTACTTATGAACATACAAACATACGAAGAAGCCAGTAGAAGAAGGCCATTTGGTCTATCAAGTCTGCTTGTATTACAGGGTCCACAGCTTCAGCTAAAGTCCTTACTCTCCCTCCCCACTCCTCCCATCCTCCCTACCCATGATCCTTACCTTCCCCCTATGTCTATCCCAGCCTCTCTTAAAGCTGCCCACTGTCTTCAACAAGATGACCTCTTCCACCACCCTCTCAGTGCTTCCTGACCTCCCCCCTAAACCTCCCATCCTCCAGCTTAAGACTGTGCCCCCTCATGTTATGGTTGCCAATAACAACAAACAATATACAGTATTAAACCATTTATCAATCTATACCTCATTAACACCACAATAACAATCAATTAAACCAGCAGACTCAAGCCTGTAAACAGACCCTGCACTAAATACCACTAATGATACCATCTGATTCATAAATTACTCACACCTGTAAATGGACACCATTTCATTTAATTTCTGTCTCTGATTTCATTACTTCACAACACCATGATTTAGAGTATATAAAACAAATGATTGGTCAGTGTGGTGTATAGGGATATAATTAATGGGTTGTGTTTTTCCCATAGAAAAAGCCATGTATTAAATGCCATAATACACGTATGTGTATTACAGCATTTTTTAATACACATCTCTTTCTGTCAGACTGATCTCAGTACCTCAGAAGAGCGAGTGATCCAGATCCCTGCTGTGCTCCAACATTGCCGTTTTTTTTAATCATTTTAAACAGCTTCAGTCCCTCGGCAGTGGCACCCACAACAGAAGCCACATGCTGAATAGCATACTCTCCATCATGCTGGATGAGACAGGAGCATTGAAAGAAGAAAATTGCCCAAGTCATCCCTCAAACTGCCTGTCTCCAGTGCCTCTCTTGAGCCAGCATCTCTTGCCTTCTTCTCCTCTAACTTCATCCCAGGCCAGGCTGGTAAGTAGGCGGTAGCACCACTGAAGAGGTGCTGACTGCCTGAATCAAAGTAAATAAATAAAAAGATTTTATTTCCTCATGGCAGATGGAACTCGGTGAAAAAATGCAACCCCTTGAATTATATGAAACAAAGTATGGGGTGCAGTGTGTTTAACTTGAATTTAATACACACCCTCATTGTTGGATGGCTACCATAAATCCCTCGGGCTTTGACCTCGGGGGTTTTTGGACCATCCAACAATTCGTGTGTGTATTAAATTATCATAACACACTGCAGCCCACACATTATCCTATATGTAATTCCATCAAGTGGTGCTAATGAGGTCATAATCCCTCTTGCTTTTAGGGCTCATAGCTTATTGACCTCATTAGCACCCCTTGGTAGAATTATATCCCTATACACCACACTGACCTATCATTATATATATATATATATATATATATATATATATATATATATATATATATATATATATATATATATATATATATATATATATATATTAATACAATGGGGGTGAGACATATTCCAGTGAGATAAAACAACTTGTTTCCACCGCAGTGAAATAAATCCTGATGACATCAGCAGAGTTAAAATAAATGCCATTTATTACACTCGCGCTAAACCCACGCTAAATCCTCGCAAGCCGTGTAAGCCGAGCAAACCATGTTAAACCCGCGCAAGCCACGCTAAACCCGAGCAAGCAGCACAAATTGTATATTTTGCAACAATGAGGCCCCCATTGTATAAATAGGACACATGATGTGCACATCGTGGAATATGAAAAATATTTTCACTCCTGAAGCATTTTTTCCACACCTAGCACTGTTATGCAAACTGTTCCTTCTACCTCTGTTTTCCCTGACCCTGAGGTCAGACAAACTACTGCAGAGGTGTTGCAAACTGTGTTCTCTCTGGATAAAAAGCAAGCTCCCCTTTCTGAAACCCGGTCCCCACAGTCTGCTTTAAGTGAGGCTGGATGAAAATGTTACTCTGATGGTATTTGGATACCTGACCCCGCATGGGACCCAAAATTAAATTTTTCTCAGAACCCTCCTTCATGGTTTCCTAAAGAGCTTTCCAAAACACTTCCTTTATCTTAGCCTTTTGATGGCTTACCACTGGAAGTAGATCCCACTGGCCCCTCTGGGGCCCCTCGGCCTTCTATTCCTTCCCAGGTTCCTTTGCCCCAAGTCTCTGTTCCTACTATCCTACCAGCCATTCCATGAACTCTTGCTGCTACAAGTGACATTGTAGTGGACTTGGAGGACCACCTCCAGGATGATCCCCTGCCACAGAAACCTATTTAATTAGACTTATTTTCAAAAATCAAGAAAGAGGCTGCCCCCAGAAGAAATGCTGTCAGGATCCGCTATAAAGGGGGCTTAGAACATCGACAAGGCAGACATTACATAGGAAAATGTCTGCTGGAAGACTACCATCATTTCTCCCCGAGGGAGGTTTTTGCATTCATTAATATCAGTGGGGAGGACAACTATGATGTCAGCTTTCATACCTCTTATGCTTTGGACCTTTTCTGGGAGAGGTACAATCAGGTGATGTTTTCTCCCACTTGGATTCCCTTTCTGGTTATACCACTTGCTAAACCGTTGATCAAATTTGTTACCATCATGTTCTGGCATGAGGGGGTCCATGTAGATGATATCACCTATTGGCTCTCCCAGAGATGTGACATATTAAGTGATCCAGAGGCAATCCTGGATGCTGAAATGTTCTGGCCTGGAGAGTGAAAATATAACATTAAGCTTTTCCAGTCTGATTCTGGTATCAGTCATGTTCCAAATTCCTTCATGTTGGGCAGAGATCGGGGGTGTGTGCTTTTATGCTGGACAGCCCCGAGTCTGCTATAAGTGTGGCTCCAGAACTCATAACTCCAGCTCTTGTGATATTCTGCACTGCGATAATTGTGGTTCTCACACTTAGTATGATCTGAGTGATGAGATAGGTCACGTTTTCAGTACTTGAACTTGTGTAGTAGGAAACAAAGCCTCTTGCATGAGTCGAGGTTTATTAATCCAACATGCACAGGACTTGGTACCTCTCCCTGGCCCCTCCTTTTGTTCATTCCCTCCCTTCCTATCCCCCCTACCACAGAGGTTGTGGCCCCCCTCCTCCACCTCCCAAGGTTTTAGTGGGTGATGATGTTCTTCAACCCCCCCACCTTACTCCATGATGTAGATTCTACAGAAATTGTTTCCCTAGTACCAGTCTGTTACAAGAATCCTGATCTTTGGGAGCCTTCTGCTGAGGTCTCTGTCCCTCTTCCTAGACATTCTTCTAGAAATCTGAGAACAAAGGCCACCTTTTCCCATGGTACTGTCAAATCCACAAACCCCTTTGAGGTCTTAGCCTCTGAGGAAGGAGAGTCTGACATGGATCTAGAGGTGTCTGCCTCTCTGCCTGCTATTTATCTTCATGCCCCTTTGCATTCTGATTAGGTTAGGTATAGAGGGAAGGAAAAAAAAGCATAAAAATACAGCTTCAAGCTGCTGTCCATTTACAAGTGGCTTTGGTCAATATCCATAGCCTGTTGAGCCCTTTAAATTGTCTAGCTGTTTTTGATTTCATTCACAGTTTGGGATTTGATATCTGATTTCTACAGGAAACATGGATGTTTTCCTGTGATCAGATTAGATCCTTCCAGGGGGAGTGGTTGTGGGGCCCCTCCTACTGGTCTTTTGGACTGGACAGTGCTAATGGGGTGGGCATCTTGTTTAATGGGTATTGCTTTTCTCTCCATAAGTTTGTTGATTTATGCCCAGGTAGAGTGTTGATACTGGATGAAGTGTGGAATGGTATGGATTGTCACCTTATTAATATCTATGGCCCACAGTTAAAGGCTGAGAGAGTTTACCTTCTCCATGCAGTGCAGCCATACTTGGTCACCACTTACAATATTTTTTTCTGTGGGTATTTTAATTGCCCTTTTAAGACACAAGGGGGCACATCAAATAAAAAGGTGTACTGTAATTCCAATGCTCTTCATCAGGTGATTGAGGCTGCTGAACTGATTGATTGTAGTATATTTCATCAATCTGGGCCTAGTTTTACCTATATGAAACAGAAATATCTTGCTACTATTGATCATATGTTTGTGTCTAATACCCTGCCATTGTTTTCTTTTCATATTCAGCCTACTGAACATTCTGATCATTTGTTTTTATTGATTATTTTTGGTAACTCCCCAGGGGCCACTATCCATTTGAATCAATGGAGGCTTAACACTTCTATATTACATGATCCCTTGGTTAGGCAAGGGATCCTTGGGTTGATTGCAGCACAATGTTCTGTTAGTTTTCTGTATTCTGATCTTGGGGAATGGTGGACAGATTCTAAAGCAGATTTCAAATCCTGGTTTCAGAGGTTTGGGAAAAAGTCTGTGAATGATAGCTTTTTGAAATATCTTTCTTTACTCCAGCAATTGTTTAAATTATTTACTTTGGCTAATACTAACAAATTGGATTATTCTTCCCAAATTCAAAATTTTAAAAAGGAAATACAGATCTATCAGTATGATAGGGCTTGCACTTTGCAGGTTGTCTTACACTCTGGCACTCAGACATCTCCAACTAGTGATCCCTTTGCAGCCTGTAAAAATTTGAAACATACTGTTATGATGGACTCCTTGGTAACCAAGCAAGGTAGAACAGTACATTCTACTAAGGCAATTCATAGTACTATTGAATCCTTCCTCCATTCCCATACTCCATCATCGACAGAATTTATTCAAACCTATTTGGCCACTGTAGATGTTCCTCATCTTTCTGCTGATACCCCATACTATACAAGAACCTATTGGGCATGAAGAAATAGAACTAGTTATTAAAACTCAAAAGAATGGAGTTTCCCCTGGTATTGACGGATTTCCATTTGAATGTTACAAATCCTTTTCCTCAGAAATTTCTTTATGCTTGACACTAGTTTTTGACTATTTATTCAATTCTCAGTTAATGCCTCCTACCTTCTTGGAAGGTTTACTGATTTTTTTTATATAAATCTGGAGATAAATCTCTTCCCCAAAACTGGAGACCAATTACACTTTTAAATTCTGACTATAACATGTTGATTCTAATATTAAATAATATATTGAAACGCTATGCTTCTCAAGGCATTCCTCCATCAGTTTTGTGGCCTTCCTCTCGGAAAATCCAGCATGCCCTTATGGTTATAAGGGATCTCATCGGTTATATGTCCCTTAATGGGAAAACTGGCTGCATTGTCTCCATTGACCAGGAGAAGGCCTTTGACAGGGTATATGCTCCCTTTTTATTTTCAACTCTTAAGGCCTATGGGATTCCAGACTTCCTAATTAAACAACTTCAATTGTTGTATTCAGCAACAATTGTCCATCCAGTTATCAGATGTCAAATCACTGAATGTTTTCAGTCTCTACCGGGGTTCATCAGGAGTGTCCCTTTAGCCCACTTCTTTATATTTTTACCCTGGATCCCCTGTTAAGAAAATTGATCCACTCCCCTACATGGACTGGTATTACCACAGTGGGTTCTGTAAGGGAACTGCATGTTCAAGCTTATGAGATGATGTTTATTTGTTTTTTTCCAACACTTCTCATTTACCTTTTATTCTTCGGGATATTCAGGATTATTCTTTTTTTATCAAATTCAAAACTGAATATAGTTAAAAGTAGGGGTTTATTTATAGGCTATGGGTCTTCCCCTCCTTTATATATACAGGATATTTCCTTTTCTTCGGAACACCTTAAAATTTTAGGGATTACCCTTGGGCTCCAAAACCTGCCACTTGTAAATTGGGAGATTGGGTTACAGAAAGTTGAATCCAGAGTCATCAGATGGAAACACTGGAAACTCTCCAAGATTAAATGAGTCCAGATCATAAAATGATTCCTTATTCCCATTTTACTCTGTGTGGCCATGATCTATCCACCCCCGGGGCATCTGGATGTTAAATTGTATAGCCTTTTTTTTCCAAATGCTTTGGGGAAATAGATTAAACCCTATAAAATGGTGTTTTACTTACCTTCCCAGAGAAAAAGGTGGCCTTGAGATGATTGATCCGGTTGTGTTTTTTCACATTATTTTTATCTCTCAGACAGTTAAATGTGGATTAGCTCCCTTACAGGAACCCCACAATGTGTGGATCCAACATAACTTGGCTACATATTTTCTTGTGTGGCAAACTACCCCTCCCAAGCTATCTATACATCTTCATCTCCCTGACTTGTTCCGACCTGTTGCATCTAAATTATATAAATGGGGTATTTTGAAGCAATTGATTTTAAGTAGTTTGGGTCGTCAGCTTTATCATTCCGTTATGGCTATGGTGTCGCCTTCAGAACTCATTTTTAAAAATTGCTCCCCCAACATACCAAATCAGTGATGGTTCAGCTACTTAATCCTAGGATTCCCCCCCTTATGTAGGAACACTTGTGGCTTTTGGTTTATGGGAGGATAAATGTATGGGGTAATGCAAAGCATAAGTCATTAGAGGAGCAGAATTGTCCTTATATGAAATGTATCAATTTGGAGGAAACTACAGAGTATTATTTCTTCCACTGCTCTTATGTTCAGCCTTTATGGTCCTATCTTGCTCAGTGTTGGTCTATGCCATGGTTGACCCATTTGACATATGATTTATTGGTCTTAGGTCAATATGCTACACTGGGTTCATCATATCATACAGACACTTTATCTCTATTTTTATGTTGCTTGAAATATTATCTGTGGCAAGGTAGGTGCCAATGGGTGCTTCATCAAAAAATGATGCCGTTTGATACTATTCATGTGTTAGTTTCCAAAGCTATGGCTAGGATTTATATTTCTGATGTTGCTCACCATACTTCACAAAAGGTGTTTCATTGGTGGAAAGGTTTTAGTATGTTTATTAAATCTAAATAAATGAATTCTAAATTTCTTTATGGTATGTAGTAATACCATAGTTATGACCCATGTGATTTATTTCTGTTAGTATTACGATTTCATTCAGGTTTTGAATTTTTTGGAATGGTTCTGATTTTGGTTTATATAATTTTTGTTTGTATACACACTGTTCTTTCTTATTTGGACTGTGGTTTATTTCTGTTAGTATTAAAAACTGCTGTGGTGTATCTTTCATCAGTAACTTTTCAAGCAGAACACTGTTAAACTGCTATTAAAGATAATAGCATGTGTGTGTGTGTGTGTGTGTGTGTGTGTGGGTCTATGTCTTTCTTAATGCTGTCTTGTTAATGCTTGCTCTTTAGAACCAGTGTCTACCAATACTGTATCATGGACATACAGTTTATTGCTTATAAAATTAATGAAGATACAAAGTCATGATAATTCTTTCAGTCTACACAAAAAATTGTACATAAATTTCAGACTTAGACACAGAACCGTAGAACAAATTAAAATTCCAGTATGTACATAATGTAATATACGATTATGTGAATTTAGTTAAATTTAGTTATGCAGGTTTTTTTTTAATATAGGGCAATGGTTATCTCTGTATGTCTGTCTGTCTATCTCTTTATCTATCTATCTAGCTGGCTGTCTAGCTGTCTGTCTATCTATCAATATAATTCAGTTCATCAGGGTGGTATTGTTTTTTCTCTGTAGAATTTCTGATTTTGGCAAAATCAAGATATCATACCACTGGGGAAAAGCAGAAGAGCAATTTCTACAGCAACAACCATTGAAATAAACTCAAACATTCATCTTTTTTTATAAGAATATTCCCTGCCCTACCCCCCCCATTCACACAATTGCTCTATGCCAGCAAACTCCAAGTTAGAAACATAGAAACATAGAAGTTGATGGCAGATAAGGACTGCAGGGCCCATGTAGTCTGCTCATTTCTTTTTCTACCTTATGAATGTGCCATAGGCCTTTGCTCTGTCAATGCCCTATCTATTCATACTCATCTGTATTGCTCCCTTATGCCTATCCCATGCCTGTTTGAAGCCCTGCACTGTATTCATATCCACCACATCCTGAGGTAGGCCATTCCATGCATCCACCACCCTTTCTGTGAAAAAGAACTTCCTCACATTACCCCTTAATCGGCCTCCCTCTAATCTCATGCTGTGTCCTCTTGTCCTGCTATTTTTCTTATATTTAAACATGTTAGACTCTTTCACTTTGTTAATGCCCTTAAGGTGTTTGAATGTTACAATCATATTACCTCTCTCCTTCCTTTACTCTAGGGTATACCTACTGAGTTCAGTTACTCTGTCCTCATATGTTTTCTGATGCAGTCCCTGCACCATTTTGGTTGCCCTTCTCTGGACTGCCTCAATTTGGTTAATGTCCTTGTGAAGGTGTGGCTTCCAGTACTGCACACAGTACTCCAGATGTGGCCTAACCAGTGTCTTGTAAAGAGGTATTATTACCTCCCTCTTCTGACTTGTGATACCCCTACTAATACACCTCTACATCCCTCTAGCCTTACCTACTGCTTTAAAGGTCTGCTTGGATGATTTCAGGTCATCTGCGATGATGACACTCAAGTCTCTTTCTTCCCTTGTGACTGCCAGCAACTCCCCTCCCAGCCTATAGGTGGCTTCAGGGTTTCTCTTCCCTATGTGCATGATCTTGCACTTCTTTACGTTAAACCTCAGTTGCCACTCTTCCGACCATTTTGCTAGTTTATCTAGATCTCTTCTCATTCTGCCCACACCATCTGGATTATCTACTGTTTTACAGATCTTGGTGTCATCTGCAAACAGACAAACCTTACCATCCAGTCCATCTGCAATGTCACTGATGAAGATATTGAAAAGGACTGACCCCAGGACTGATTCCTGAGGTACCCCACTTGTGACTTGCATCTCTTCTGACTGTATACCGTTTACCACCACTCTCTGTTTTCTGTCAGTCAACCAGTTTGCCACCCAGTTCACCAGTGTCTGACCCACCCTGAGCCTACCCAGCTTATTAATCAATCTTCTATGTGGAACAGTATCGAAAGCTTTGCTGAAGTCAAGGTAGGCAACATCAACTGCTCCCCCTTGGTCCACCACTCTGGTTACCCAGTCAAAGAAACCTATGAGATTAGTCTGACAGGACCTTCCTTTCATAAACCCATGCTGTCTTGGATCCTGTGGGCCTATGGATTCCAGGTGTTGCACTATCCTTTCCTTTAGGAGTGTCTCCATAATCTTGCCCACTACTGAGGTAAGACTGACTGGTCAGAAGTTCCCTGCCTCCTCTCTGCTACCACTCTTGTAAAGCAGGATCACATGAGCCCTTCTCCAGTCTTCTGGGACCTCTTCTGTGCTCAGAGACTCACTAAACAGTTCTGATAGTGGCTCTGCTAGTTCCACTCTTAGCTCCTTTAGTTTGGTTGCCTTCTCTTATCCCTAGATGCCCCTACCTAATTCCCCATGATTTACCTCAAGTTGTGGGGTCTTTAAGTTGGCATCCATGAAAGTGACCAAGTCTGGTGGGTAGGAACACTCAGTGCCAGATAAGATGACAATCCAGGGCCTGAGAGAGTTAACAAGAATCATCCTGCCACAGATCCCCCTTTCCCCTATATCCAGTGATACTGGCATCAGTGTGACTGCTGCATTCATGCAACAGGCATATGTGGTGCTGAGCTGAATGTTGTTCTATCCCACTGCCACTTCCAACTGTCCTGCACCAACCATGGGCCTCCAGGTGGTACTGCTGCAGCAGGGATTGGATCACTCTTATCCAAAAGAGGCAATCATCCTCAATAATGCTCACACTTCATTCTCCCACCAGCCCACTAGCTTCACTAGGCTCATTCCTGAATGAGGTTCCCAGCATTGCAAGCTGCAGTTCTGCAACTACATCAATGGGCTCTCCTCAATGTTTCCTCTTTACAGCCTTTATATGTGCCAGAATGGCTTTGAAATAAGACTGAAGGTATTATAAAGAGAATGGAGAGGTTCAAGTAACTATATTTATATAACTATATATGCTCAGCCTGACATAATTGCCCTTACTGAAACATGGCTCACCCCAGAAATATCTGATTCTTCAGTTTATTTAATTGGGTATAACCTATTTAGGGAAGACCGTCAAGGTAAAAGTGGTGGAGGCTGCCTTATCTATCTACAGATAAACCTGATTGGCCACAAATTGTCTGTTGACAACCCCTCTAGTGAATGTGAGTGCCCCAGATGTGGCGTGTCATAAATCTCTCCATGATCTGTCAGTTTATATCCCACCAGGAAAACAACTAAAGGGAACTGAGACATTTGCCAGATATTTCAACCCATCCTGCTCCAAAGGGGAAGCAATAGTCATAGGGGACTTTAACATCAGTTGGGCAGCTAAATCCAGTGCTGCTCATGAGGACCTGGTATCCAGCCTTTTCCTAACTCAGCTGGTGAAAGATTTCACCAGGGGTAATTATAATACTAGTACAAGACCCCTTATTGATTGAATCTTAACCACGCACCTGGAAAGGATAATCAAGGTTGAGGTCCTGTCTGACGCAATCAGTGAACACTAAAAAATAGCATCTGACCAATTAGTCTCCTACAGTACCTAAATAAGTATAACCTGACTTGCAGACAGCAACATGGCTTTAGGAAACTTCACAGCACCGAAACTGCTCTTGTTGGTTATACCAACCATCCGCATGTGGCCCCTTACAAAGGGCACATGATCAGTGCCACATACATAGACACGATGAAAGCCTTTGACCTCATAAACCACCTGCTACTGCCGGACAAGCTCTCCGCCCTGGGCAACTATTCAGAAACCCTAGCTTGATTTCAGTGCTACCTCACTGGGCAGACACAGAGGGTAAGGGTTGTTGGAGTGCTCTCAAATGCAAAAAATGTTACAGTTGGTTTCCCACTGGGGTCAATACTTGATCTGCTCCTTTTTGGCTTATTCATCAATAGACTCCCAGAAGCTTGCCCTCTATCCAAGATGCTACTATACACTGATGATGCAGTTATCTATAACAGTAGCTCACAGCATGGGAAGCCCTCAAGTGATCTCCAAAGTAGCTTCAGATCCCTGGAGGACTGGTTTGATAGCAATAAACATGTCCTAAATTATAAAAAGACAAAGACAATGATTTTCGCTGGGCATCACCACAAGAAAAAATGTCTCTCCTGGTCATCCAAAATACACTTAAAGCTACCCTTGAACAGGTAGAAACCTTTAAGTATCTAGGTGTCACCTTGGATGTTACCCTTTCTTTTGCTGTACATGTGGACAACATTGCAAATCTGGCCAACAGAAAACTATGAGAGCTCTTCAGGCAAGGATTAAATCTGACCATCGAGGATAGATGCCTGGCAGTCTCCAGTACAGTCCTTCCGCTCTTTGACTATGGTCTCTCAATGTATGGTGCTGCCTGTGATTCTGTCCTAAACAGGGTAAGTATGATCCTCAGTAAAGCCTGTCGCATTGCTAGTGGTGCTGATAAACTCTCTCATACTTGCTCCCTGTACTCTCTCACCAGCTGACTTCTACTTCAGGACAGGCAAAAATATCAGTCTTGCCTGTTGACTAAAAAAGCCCTTCTGGGTTTCACTCCTGCTGCAATCTGTGACCTTTTCTGCCTGGTCAACAATAATTACTCCACTAAGCATATGTCCAGACAAGCCCTTGAAATCCCTTTTTGTAAAACAAGTCAGGGTAAAAGCTCATTTGTTGCCCAGCCTGTCTACTGGCTGAATCAACTCCCTGAATGCCTTGTGGGGCTCCCCAAAATCTCACTTTTTAAAAAAACCCTAAAAAAAGAGCTCACAATGAAATCTGCCTGTTGTTTCAAATGACTAATTATCCTTTTGAACTGTTTTATATGACTAATTACTCTTTTGTATTTTGCTTGATTTCTCCACTGCTATACCTTTGTTTGTAACTCCAGTATGAAAACTGCCTGTTGTTTTAAATGACTAACTACCCTTTTGTTGTTTTATATGATAAAACACTCTTTGGTATTATGCGTGATCTTCACTAATTTTACCTTTGTTTGTAACTCAATATCTGTACCTGACCATGCTCCAATTGAGCTGGTGTGTGTATATTGTGTAAACTTGTTTTATAATCCTATATTAATGTGGAACCTTTGGAAAAGAACACTTGTGCTCAAAGGTGTTATCTCTATTTCTATAAATAAATGAATTAATTAATTACATATAGCATGCATAAGGTATTTCCCAGTTTTATTTATTTTCAGGGAAGGGGGTTAACTGAGTGAGCACACTGAGGCCAAGTTTCCTTTTTCATATGAAACACAGAAATAATTACAGATAACAACAGATCCAGTGATGGTTAATGACAAGTACAGGTTACACGTACATAGGAAGAGTCCAAATTATATCAAAATTGTGGAGTAAAGGGCCAAGACCTGGGAAGTAAGGGATATATTATTTTAGCATGGAGTGCAAGCAATCAGTCATAAAAATCTTTCCTAATCAGAATTCACACATATTACGTCGAGATCGGGTACTGTGAGCTGACAGCTTAACACATGGTGACATCTTGAGAAAATGTTATCCCTGCTGACTGATTCATATTAAAAATACAGTACATCAGTCCAGATTTCAAACAACTGACCCTGTTGTTTATGAAACCACAGCTCTCCTTATAAACTGCAATGGCTTACTGTGTGGTCTAATTTACTACATAGCCTTCTCACAATTCTACCATCTGTCTAATACCCTAGTAACAAGCCTTGAATACTGGCAGCAAACCCACAGCAGATTATTCATAGTACTATCCCAAAGAGTCACATAAATCCATAGAAATTATTTGTTTGTTAGTGTCTAAATTTTGTCTTTCTTCTTCTAATCTGAAATATTCCAAGTTATCCAGTGTTCTTTTCTTCTTGTATATGAAATATTTGATGTGCAAGTATTGGTACAATTGTAATGCCTGAACTTTGTATTTTTCCCTAAACTCTTCAAATGTTTTAAATCCTTCTAGTTAAAAAAAAAAACATTATATTTCTGTTGAATTCCTCTATTATGCCATCTTACAAAAGTTCAATCTGACATTGATGGAAGAAATTGAATGTTATTAATTATGCGTCTAGATAAGGAAAGCTGATTGTTGTCCCCCATAACTTTTTGTACTTTCTGCCAAGTGAAATTTGTTGATCTCGCAGTTTATAATGTAGTTTTATAGTATGATGCTCATGAAAGATTGACTGTTATTGAATTCCTCAATGAAAAACCTGGTAGCTTACCTTCTTCTATTTTAAACTCTGCTAGATCTTCATCTAATAAGTTGTGAAACCAATAATAAGTGCATTCAATCTGAGCTGCTAGATAGTACCACCACAAGTTTGGGCACCATAGCCCACTGTTCTCTCTTGTTTGAGAAAGCTTTTTTAAGGCTATTTGAGGCTTTTTATCTTTTCAAATAAATTTTAAGATTGTTTTTTCCAGTTCACAAAAAACTTTTTCCCAAAATTCTGGGAATTGCTTCAAATAGAAAAGGAATCATAGCGAGTACGTTCATTTTAAGCATTTTTATTCTCCCTATTAATACTAATGGGAGGTGTTTCCACTTTTCTAAATCTAATTTGATCATTTCTAACAAAAGGTTGCAATTCAACTGTTCAATCCTGTTCATGTCTGCTGTGAGCTGTACTCCTAAATATTTAGTACAGTGTTTTGAATAGACTGCAGACGTTGATTTTTTAATATTTGGTTTTCACCTAGGTATATATCTTCACTTTTTTCCCAGTTTACCCTGTATCCTGAGTGCTGTCCAAACTCAGTTACTATACTATTAATTTTTGAAAAAATTGTATCTGGTTTTAGAAAGGAATAATGCTATATCACCTGCATGTAGCATAATAATAAAGCTATGATTTCTCACATTTACCCCCACATTGTCCTTCTGTAGTCTTAATTTTGTTGCTAGGGGTTCTAAAAATAAAGTGAAGAGCAGAGGGGATAAGGGGCACCCCTGTCTGGTACCCCTAATCAATGTAAAGTATTCAAATATTTGTAGATGTGTTTTAATTCTAGCCTTAGGATTTGTATAAATTTGTTGTATTCAGTCTAAGAAGGTGCCCCTTATCCCAAATGCCTTCAGAGCTTCATTCAGAAAAGATCAGCAGACCCTATCAAAGGCCTTTTCTGCATCAAGTGAAACTGCTATGGTATCTGTTCCTAATTTGGCCTGTATCAGACTATAAGCTTTTCTTGTGTTATGGTGTAGCCTCCTACCATCAATGAAGCCCACCTGATCAGGATGGATTAGTTTAGGCAGGATTTTTGTAAGTCTGTTTGAGAAGAGCTTTGCATATATTTTATTATCACTGTTTAACAGTGCTATGGGTCTGTTTGATTTACAAAGTTCTGCTGGTTTGTCATTTTTGTAAATAAGAGATATGTTGGCTTTACTGAAGGTAAGTGGCACTGTGTCAGTTGTCTGCATCTCATGAAACAGATCTTTTAATAAATGTGTCAGTTGTTGTTTTAAATTTTTGTACTCTTCCAATGGGAGTCCGTCTGGACCTGGGTTTTTTCTGTTCTGTAGATTTTCAATGATCATGTATATTTCTTCTATTGTTATGTCTATATGTAAAATTTCAAAATCTGACTGTGAGATTTGGGTCAGATTTAGGTTCTTTTAGTAATCTTGAATATTAATTTATCCAAAATTTGATTCTGTACAGTATAATTTTGAATAATATTCTTTAAATATCATTAATTTCTTTCTGAGCAGTAGTTATGGTTCCATATTCCTGATTAATTCTATCAATGCTGCTTGTATTCTGTTCACATCTTAGTTGATAAGCTAATAACCTATCTGGTAAATCTGAGAAAAGGTAGTATTTTGCCCTAGTCCTATACATAGCTTTTCTGCATGTTGTTGAATTTTTTTTTCTATTTTATCCCTCAGGGTAAGAGTTTTAAGATTTGATTGTTCTGAACTTAAGGCAGCATGTTCAGATTCTGCTATTCTAAGTTGTTCTTCCATAACTGATTGTTGTGCTTTAAGTCTTTTTTTCCTTGCCCCTACCTGTGCCATAAACCAGCCCCTTAAATATAATTCTAATAATTTCCATATGTTCTTTATAGAATGTTCTTCTATGTTCTTCCATAGTAAAAAATAATTAATTTTCTCCTGCACTTTAACTTAAAAATCCTTTCCCCCTATCACAGCTAGTTGCTTAATGACCGTACCCTGTTATCAGCCATTGTTGAAGTATCCATGGATAAGTTTAAGTGGCAGGGCACATGGTCAGAAATAATAATTGCTTCATATGTTACTATTTTTTATTAAGTACACTAATGGTTTAGAAACCAGAAAGAAATCTATATGAATCATGTACAGAAGAATAGTAAGAACATTTTGCAGTTGTTACAAGGTTAAGATCCTCCATATAATTCCATACTGCTTTTATCACCCTTTTCGTTTGGTCTGAGGTTGTTAGTACCCAGTCAGTATTCGAAAATGTAAAGTTAGAGTCTCCTCCAACTATATAGGGAAGGTCAATGGATGCTAGTGTCAGAAAGAATTTTATAAAGAATGGTATGTCTTCCTCATTTGGCCCATAGAGACTAGTAAGTGTTAGGTGTGCTTGAAAGACTAATAATCTGCTAGAAGCATACTGCGTATTTTCTGTGGCCTGGCCTGAATAGGCATACACTCGATGTGGTGAGAATAAAATTTCTAAACTGATCATACTGTGCTGAGGACTTTTATTGTGTGTGAGGTGTGCCATGACTGTTGTTTCAAAAGACTAATAACCTGATTATAACAAAATGGCCTTCTGGGTCTATATGTGATTTTAATACTTTTGGATTTAAATGTTTTTTTTTTAATAAGAATGGCAGTGCCTCTTGCCTTATTAGAGTTTTGAGTATATATACTTGTTGCTTTAAATAAGTTTGCAAACTATATCCCATCTTTTTGATTGAGATGAGTTTCTTGTAATAGTAGGAAATCTAATTTCTTATTATTAGCGACACATATATTTTTCTTACTTTAATTTTGTCTCTGCAACCATTTAAGTTCATGTCATTATCTTTAGTTTACTCATTTATTTATTCAGACCCCATCTTTCCATCAGAGCATATGCATCCAGCCAGGTGTTTATTATATTCAACAATCATTGTGCAGAATCCTGTATGAGAGTTAATACAGCTTTTCCTTAACATTACTAGAGAGAAAGAAGGTATTTCAAAATAAGGATCTAATTTGCCACCTTATATGATGAGTACATTTATTTTTAAGTACCCACATCATTTCATATTTTCAAAAAAAAATCATCTTCTCTGATTCCACCACCCCCACCTCCACCCCCCCCCCACACACACACATAATTCTACCTACGGTCCCTCCTTTCCTCTGCCTGATAAACTGTGATTGTTTTATTGTTCTCCTTTCTTCAGAGAGAACCCCCCCATCTTCAAAGTGATTGCGCCTTAGCTATGCAATAAGGTGTAATGCAGACAGAGTTGACTAGCTCTTTTTTTTTCAGTATCCAAAACATGTTTTTCCAATATGCTATCCCAGCTCATAGACAGCTTATGTGAGCTAAGAAGCTCTTTTTTATTTTTTTTTTATAAATATTTATAAATACTTCCATCTGGAGGGGGTATCCAAATGTCCTTTAATATATCCCATTCTCCTTGCTATGTTGCCTTGAGTAGTTCCCCCCTTCCTTTATTTTGAAGACTCAGGTATATCTGTTGTACCTTTATTTTTCTTTTTTTAAAGCTTCCTCCACTTCATCTGGAGTGAAAAAGAAGTGCATTTTACCATTGAAGTTGACTCTCAATTTTGCTTGTCTAACAATGTAAAAGGTATACCCTCTTTCCTTAAACTGTCCCTTATATAGTCAAAAGTTTTTCTCCTTGCCAACACAGTGTGTGTGTGTGTGGGGGGGGGGGGTTCTGGAAATATCTGGAGTTTTAGGCCTCTGAAATGAATACCTCTTTCTATTCAAGCTTTTGCAAGAATCTTTTCTTTGTCTTGGTATCTCAGGGGACTTATATACATCAGTCTAGGTCTGCCCCTGTTAAACTGGCTACCAAAAGCACTGTTTGTCCAATCCAATTCTATTCATTGCTCTGGGTATTAGGACCCCCAATATAGTTGTGAGCATTTCCTGACAAAACTACACTGCAACTGGGCCTTCAATCCCTTCTGGCAAACTGCCTATGTTCAGATTTTCTTTTCTTGACCTTGAATCCAAGTCCTTTATTTTTAATTGAAGGGCTTCTAGCTCTTTATAATGTCCCACTATAGTTTTTGTAACTTTTGGCAAAGTATCTTCTATAACGCTCACTCTTTTTTGGCACTCCTCTATGCGTATTGCAAAAATTCAACTCTCTCAGGTAAATTTTTGTGTTAATGAAGTCATTGCAGAAGTAATATTTTTTTTTATTTATTTATTTAGTTTTTGTTAACCAGGTAGGTGCACTAGCCATAAAATGACTATTTTCAGGCACGACCCGGGAAAGTACAACAAAAGGAGAACAGTTGAACAACAGCAACATGGGTACAATAGTACAAATAGAGGAACAGTACAGCAGTGCTACAAAAATACAATGGGTAGAAACAACAAAAAATAATGGCAAGCATTATACAGATAATGGCAGTAAGATATATAATAAGTGCAGAAACCATGGACCCGACCTGTGGGTAAAGGGTTAATATGTAATAAGGTTATATAGAGAGAAATGTGAGAAATGTTCAAATATAACAAGAAAGACTGACAGAAGGAAGGTCAGGGGTGGTAATTGGCAAAACAACAGTGGATGGTCAGCAACAAGGTTCAAGAAGGAAGAGAGCTAGTAGTCAAGAAGTTGTTACAAGAGAAGGAAAAATATGGGGAGGGAAGAGGAGACAGTCTTGGAGCTGGATTAGAGCAGGGGTGACATTACTGGTAAGTCTCAGGAGATTCAGGTTGGGTCAAAGCATGTACAAGCATCAGCTAAGGATAGATAACGACGATATTCACTTTGAAATCCAAAGTGAGACTGAGACAGCTGGAGGTTGAGTGGAAGAGCATTCCATAGCCTGGGAGCAGAGAATTAGAAGGCCCCTGTGCCTTTAGTTGTCCGACATCTCAGAACATAGAGCAAGGATTTGTCAGCTGATCGCAGGCCATGGGAGGATGGTTGAGGGACCAGCTTGTCAAATCCTTGTGTTATTTCTTTTAAGATGGAATGCTGTATTTCATCTTGGTTATCAAAATTACTAGATTTGCCCCCCACCCCCACCCACACTTCTTCCATGACCTGTGTGTCTGCTTCTTTATTCTCTACTCTTGGTGTGTCTATTCCTTTCTCCATTTTGTCTCCTTTTTCTGTTTTATTGAGATTCTTAGCCCCTCTCATTTTAATTGATGTAGCATCGATTTTGTCTTGCCCTACTTTAGTGGCATTTGGCTTCCCCTTTGTTTCCTTTCCTTCCTTCCCTTTTTCAGGTTCCAATACAAGGAAAGTGCAAGCGGGACAATTTAAAATAGTTAGGGCCTGAGAATGGTGTAACCATGTGCTTACTTGATATTGCCCCCTTCCAAAATACAGTGGTTTTAAAGGGGGGGGGGGTTACTTTTGCAGCAAGCTTCTTGTCAAAAACCCAGTCTTTTTCTAGCAGTTCTGACTCTAAATCTTGAGTCTCCTCTCTACTCTTCAGTATGGTACCCTTTGAAAAAGTAAAAAAAAAGGATGTACCTTGTTCCGGGGTCTCTGAGACTTGCATCTCTTTACCTGAGTGAGGTACTTCTTTAATACAGATGTCCCATTCTCTTGTTGGTGTGTACTCTTTTCTCCTCATACTAAGCATTCATCATTTAGTTTTAATGGCTTCTGTAGCTTGCATTTTTCTCCCTAGGCAGGGTGTTCCCTTATTACTGATGCTGTGTTCTCCTGCTGATGTGTACTCCTTTCCCCTTGTGGTTGACATCCTGCAGGTATGTACCTTCTCTTTGAGGAACTATGTTATTTCTCTGACATGCTGATATTGCTTCTAGACAGAATGCTTCTGCTCCTAAAAAGAAAAAATAAATAAATAAACAGTAAGAATCCACTGTTTTTCAGCAAACATTTCCTAGATGGGTCTTTTTTCTTGCTGCAAGGTCCTCTGCATCACATAGCCCATCCTAGACGATCCTACTTCTGAAGATGCACCCTACAGTCCCCTGTATCAGTCAGCTTCTGAGAGACCTGGACAGTTATGAATCAGATTTTCCAAAAATATCTGACTACTCTTGTCCTGCATTAGCACATGTCGATGGTTTGATTTTGTTTGCACTATCAGGTAAAGGCCTTCAGAAAAAATTAAGCCATCTGCACCAAAAAGTTAAAGAGTTAAAACTCATAATAAATTATGCAAAAAACACATTTTGATTTCTGGCAGCAAGAATAATAAAGGGTACTGGGCTACAGAAAAGCACAAATTAGAAATTACCAATAGTGAGATATACACATATATATATATATATATATATATATATATAGATATATATATATATATATATAGAGGCAAAAACTCCATTTAATGCTGCAGTTAGGGTTGTTCCACAGTGACAAAGTGAGGAAATTCGATGTTGGGGATTGAGCCACTTGGACCCTCTGCCCACCCCAACCAGCATTGGGTGTGCATTGGGGTCATCAGCCCTAACTCTCACCCCATTACATGTGTAAAGCTGCATAAGTATAGGAGAATGGGGTGAAAGTTAGACCGATGACCCCAATGCACACCCCAATGCTGGCTGGGGTGGGCATGTGTCCAAGGGGGGTTTTCAACCCTAACACCGAATTTCCTCACTTTGTCGCTGTGAACAACCCTAACTACTGCATTAAATGGAGTTTTTGCCTCTAATTTCTTCTTGAGAATGATAATGAGAAATAGTGAATGAGCCGTATGGTGGTGGCATGGGGCCCTTTTTGGGTCCCAAGGCTCAGCTTGTCATGTCTTGTGGCATAGTAACAGGAACAGCAACGCAAACAGAAGTGCTAACAGTGGCACACATGGTAACGCAAGTGCGAATGAGAAGGGAACACACACGTGGCGAGCGGAACGGTTCACACGCGTTGTGTTGTCACATAGCAACATGGTGCCTGCAAATGGAAATGTCAATGGGCATGGTGACGCAAAGTGAAACAGAAAGAGAAACAGTACTGTAGACACCAATGGCAAAAATAACAGAAACGCAAGCACAAAATGAAAATGCAAAGGATTGCGACATGGTATGACGCCAACGGTAAGTGAACGGGTACAGAACCGCAAGCGGAAAGGGCAACGGTAACAGTAATGTAAGCACACAGGCTGGTTTTCCCCAAAACCTGCATAGAGAAAGACAGTGAGTACAAAGAATGTATGCATAGTGATGGGTATCGGAGCAGAAAATGAGGACTTGGAATACTAAATAGGTTATATCTCGGGAACCGTACGACGTAGAAATAAAATTTAAAGGCCATATGATTTACAACTGTCCTGGCTAGTTTTATGCTTAGGCCCCATTAGGGGCCTAAGCATTTTTCTGATGAAAAGTCCATGTATCTCGCACCGCTTCCAAGATACGGGCCCTGGTGTACGCCGGGGCGAGCTATTATCGTTATCCTATGGGAAAAAAAGAGAAGTTCGGAGCCCCATAACGTTGCCTCCCTGTAATATTTTTTCACCAAGTCACTGAAAGACACATCTGTGGGCTGTTGGCTGTCTTCCCTCAAAATTTCAGGAAAAAAAAACAAACCATTATTTTGCAGCAGGGTGCCAAAGGATTCCTGTAATGCGTCGGGCACAGTAATGTTATCCTATGGGAAAAAAAGTCAAATTTGGAGTGCCGTAACTTTGTCACCATGTAATATTTTTTCAACACAATACTGAAAGGCACATCTGTGAGATATCAGCTGCGTTCCCTCTGAATTTCATCCCAAAACTCCCAACCGTTCTTTTGCAGTGCAGTGCCAAAGAATTGCTGTCATTTTCCCACAGACTAGAAAACTACTGTCGCAATTTGTGAAAGCTGCAAAATTTCATGCACTCGTGAGCATGAAAAATACTTCAGAAAAGTACTTTTCCAAAATTTAAAAATATATTTCTGGGTGTGTTTACCCCAAAATAAAGACATGGCTAGCATCCTCAGGGTCCGACTAGGTGAATACAAAAATAATTAGGTTGCTAGAGGGTCCCAAATTTAAATGCCAAGCATTTTTCTGATCACTAACTGAAAACAAAATGGCAGATTTGCGAAAGTAACAGGGCCATTTGCGAAAGTAAAAATGCATTTGCGACACTGTTGAACTTTTTGTTAACTTTTCCCATTGACTTATAATGGGAAATTGTTTTTTGAATAACTTTTGAACCGTTTAATATTTTTCACAAATCTTGAAGGCACATCAGGGACCCCGGCCTACGTTCCCTGAAGATTTCGGCAGGTCAGCATAAACCATGCGATCTGTAGGTGTGACCGTGAAATTCAGAAAAAGAGTAAACAAGATACGTAGATCACGCTAATAACCCACAGCCGATATCCAACCAGTACAAAACTTGGCAGATCCTAAGGCCTATGTTCTTGATCATGTATTCCAAATTTCAGGCAAATCCGTCAAACGATTGCAAAGTTATTAAGGTGAAAATTTTGGGTTTAACATAGAAATGGCTCCTCGACCCTAACTATGGTAGCACTACTGTGCTACCATAATATATATATATATATATATATATATATATATATATATATATATATTCAGGCCAAACCTTTTCATTCAGTGGCTCTTGAATAAAACATGTCTCTATGATTACTGAGTCTATGAAGAAATCTGCACTCGGGTTAGGGAAATTTAATTTCAACTATGGGGGACTCTTTGTAACACCCCTGATTAATGCAATTAAAGTGAAACACTTCTCAAAAATGTTTTATGGGGTAGAAATCTGGGACAGCAATAATACAGGCAAAATGACTGTCCCAGTATATAAACTTTTGAGGAAGGTTTTTGGGATGGGCCATACATGTCCAGCAACCTATATTACATCCAGACTTGGTCTAGAGGACATAAATAGTTGTCGATTCAAAAAAGATAAATTATTGGCTGCAAATATCCAGAATGACTCAACACAGGCTGCCAAATTCATGCTTAAAGGAAAAAGAGAGTCGGCAATAGCTAGGGTACATGAAATCAGTCTAGTATAGGAAGGTTTTAAATAATTTAAAGAAGTTTGTCATTCTTAAACAGATGCAAAACATACAGTATATAACAACAAAAGTAACAACTATTGGATAAAAGATGATTTGGAAGGCATTGCAAACTCAAAATGTTCTCCATGGTTTGCAAACAATAATTGCATCTATGGCTATAAATATTATCTGGAGGTTCTCATTGATCCTCCTCTCAGGAGAACATATATTAAATATAAATTCAAGCAGTTTGACAACAACGTCCTCTGCGCTAGATACAATAAATCTACTACCAGTGGGCATAAGTGTTTCTGATTTCATGGCAGTAAGAAGGACTTCTGCATGTTCTCTGGTTTTGTCCTTGGTACACAAAAGCAGGAGCTTATTGGCTAGGTCCTTACTTTTGTAATTGGAAGGATTTAGGGAAAACTACTCTTACACAAATTTTGATTCACACAGAAGATGAGTATTCTGTCAAAAGACTTGCAAACTACTTCTTAATAATTAAGCAAGTGAGGGAAAAAATGTTAACAAACCTTGACCAGTGTACAGGAATAGATACATAGATACATAGACAGTGTCAGCAGATAAGGGCCTACGGCCCACCCAGTCTGCCCATTTGAGCTTGTAAGTTTACTTTATGTTTTCCTAGAAGTCTGTTGCCCCTTAACCCTGACCTCTAGAATTCCTTTATGTTTATCCCATGCATTCTTAAATCCCGTGATTGTTTCAGCCCCCACCACTTCCTCTGGCAGGGTGTTCCACCACCCGTTCTGTGAAGAATAGATCCCATTCCCTCCTGAGCATGCTATGGTAGTGCAGGATAAGGCCCCCCCATGCTTAGGCACCTTGGACACATTCCCCTTCTTTCCTTCTTGCCCCTTTAAGCCTACAGCAGTAGCATTTTTTTTTGCTGCCCTGTTCTTTTTTCTTGTTTCTGCATCAGTGGACTTGGCCACCCACTGGAGCATCTCCTACTATTCTACCCCATCTGATTTTCTATTTCCTTCCATGCCTGGTGCCTAGACCCCTTTCAAGCAAAAAGGTAAAAAGAAAAGTGTGAATGAGTGCCCATAGGCTCTGTGATGCAGGAGCCTATAAAAATGAAAGAGTTTGTTTTGCTAGCGTAATGTGTTCTCCTTTCCCGTAGCGAGCCTGGACCGGAGCTGCTATCTTGGAAAATACTCCGGTTCAGGGACTCACCTCCATCCTAGTAGATCTGCACTGAATAGCTGTGCAGATTCTCTTAGAAAAACTGCAGGTTGCGACGTTGTACAGTCACACACTCATCAGGTTGGTTGGAGCTTCAGTAGCTGAAATAGAAATGCTCCGGTCACCTGCAACACACCTGACATTGCGACTGTACCACCTGAGACAACCTGTTCTCTTGATCTTGTGCTCTCAGTTCAGCACCTGGAATGGTGCCAAAATATGAACCGTTGGTTATTTCCCTTTGCTGCAGGACTCTGCTGCAGAAGAAGAGCAGCCCTGCACATGGGATATTTTAAAGTAATTAAAGTGCAGGATGATGGGAAGTAGTTGTGGCAGCTCGTTCTAAATGCCACACCTGTCGACCTGACAGTCTCTCTGCAAGTGTCCCACATGGAAATACTCTGTATTCAGAGGGCTAAGTTTTACTTTTTTTCCCTTGTTTTACACATGCACATAAAGAAAATAAAGAATTAAAAGAGAGAAAACAAAAACAATTGAGACCCAGAATAAAGGAAATTAAATTCTATATTTCAGTAAACTAAACTCCCCTTGGAAAAAGAAAAGGAGAAATGTATTATGTTTTCAGATATTTTAATTTGTAATAGGTTATAGAATGCTCTCAGGATACTCAGAAGCAAAGTCATTTCCATACCTGTGTTGGGTTTTGGGTTCAGATGTTGCTCTTAGGGATTCTCTGTTAGACTGCCTCCTTGGGAGCCAGTGGTCCCAAACTGTCTCTTTATGATATGACAACTGTCAATCACCAGGAGGTGGGAAAGCTGTGTAGCCTAAAACATGTTGTTCTTCCTTATTTTTCATTCAAAGTATATGGAAATACATAATATAATTTGATATGCTCTTTCTAAAATGTTTTGTGTCATTCTGATCCACCGTTTACTGTATTAGTGTAGTTTTCTTTTGTATTAAATTGGGGTGGATCAGGTGACCTTACTGTCCTATAACAAGAACTCTCCTGAGCTTAAGTTAGATAAGTTCAGCCTGGGAGGCTGGGCCAGAAGGATCTCTGGTAGACACAGAGGATAGTGGATTAGCTAATGAAGTATTCCACTCTGTGAAGTTTTTTTTTTCTTGTTTTTTATCCAGAAGATCCTACCCTTCTCTCTTCTGCCCTGGACAAGGCCCCTGGAGCTTCCACCAACTGCCTATTTTCACCTTCTCCCAGTTACCCCTGGCTTGCCCCCCGGAGGGCAGGGCCGCAGCACTGGTTCCCCTAATTCCAGTGCCACAGAACCAGTATCTAGTTGGGAGTGCAGTGGCAGTGGTGAATTGAAGCCCAGAGAGGGCTTCACATAGACGGAGGATCTCCTCTCCCTTTTTCTTGATTTTCCTCTGGGAGGTGGGGGCATGCAATGATGTCCAGTGTCTGCCCTGCCTACAGTTAGCATGAGTGCTGGTAGATGCATGGCCCCCGGCGTCTGCCAGGGGTCTGTCTTGCACTGGACACTTCCCCACCTTCCCCCTGGAGAAGGAGAGCAGTCCGTAGAATGCTCTATCCTTCTCCCCCTGGCCGGCTCTCCAGCAACCTGAGTCCATTCCCGAACCCGGGTCGCCGGCGTCTCAAGTGCAAATCAAACTGCTGCACCAGCGGGCCGGCCGCTTTATTGTTTTTTATTTTCCTTTCTATGTTTGCAATAAACTTCACACAAATTTGTGTTTCTAATCCTTGAACTCTTGTTGTCTGAGTTATCCATTCCCATGCCTTATCACAGTTGGTGTCAGAACTGGGACTGGCTGATTGTCCAGGGTTTGAGGGGTGAATCAACCACGGATGCTGGTCTTCCTATCGCGGTAACACCAGGCACTCATGGCAGATGACACAGAAGAATGAAAGAGTGATATTGCTACTGGGACATCGACTTGATCCCAGACCCAGAGGACCGGGGAGTCTCTACTGCCAGGAATGGATTCCAGTGTCAGGTGTAGGACTCCAAAGGAGAAGGAGGAGAAGAACCTTGATGAGGAGGAAGGCAAATTAGGCCAGAAAGAGGAGGAGGACACCAGAATGCCCAAAGAGGAACCTTCTGAGGGAATCTCTGACTTGTTAAGGTGGCTGACCATCCTGCAGATGGAAATGGACAGTGAAAGAGAACATGAGAGAAGATGCCAAAATGAAAGGTGGGCCAAAACCTTAAGGGTGCTACAGAACATATGGGTTGGTCATGGGAATGGTGGAAATGGGGCTAACCTTAAGGACATAAAATTAACAGATGATATTGAAGGGTATCTTATGACATTTGAAAGAGTTGCAAGGGCATGCTGATGGCCTCCAATCTGAATGGGTAGTGTGTCTTGCCCCCTTCTTAACTGGAAAGGCACAACTTGTATATAGCAATATGGATTCCAGAAGTGCAAATTCTTATGAACTGGTAAAGAAAGAAATTCTAAAAAGTATGATATCAGTTCCGAAACTTACACTTAGAGGTTTTGGGCCCTGAAATTCCAAACTCATGATTACCCTAGAGAAATCTTCACTAGACTAAGAGAACTATGTGTTAAATGGTTACAACCTGAAGGCAAAACTGTGACTAATATTATAGAGGCTTTGGTATTGGAGCAATTTGTGCAAAGTTTACCACAAGAAGTGTAGATGTGGGTAAAAGAACATAACCTTAAGACAGCAGAGGTGGCCATTACACTTGCAGAAGACTTTGTGGCAGCCCATCAAACTGTTAGGAAAGCAGTTCCAGGATACCAGATTCCCCCACTTACAGAACCCCCCCCAACCAGCAAGACAAAATCAAAATGGTCACTGAGGGAGATATGAGGGAAAAGTGGAGAATAGGGGTGGTCCAAGTGGGAGGACATTTCCATTAGACATTATTTGTAGAAACTGTCAAGGAGATGTGAGGGATTTTGGCTACTGCCAAGATGGCAGCCACACTGGGCTAGCCGTCGGAAGCAGAACTAAAGTCATGGTGCTTTTTGAGTTTTTGCATTTTGTTTTAATTTCATTTGGTTTAAATTGCATTTTTGTTTCTTTTATTTTAGTTATAAGTTTAGTTTGCTTTTAGCTGGATGCTTTCATCGATATTCAAGTTCACATACAATACTATATAATTACTGCATTTTTGTAAAGAGAAAATTGGAGTAGTGGACGTCTCTATCAACATTTTCATCCCTAGAGAAATAAAATCTCATTCATTATATTTCATTAATGTTTATGATCTGTGACTGGAAAGGTACTACCTGTAGAGTCTCCGATACTGTGTGGTGAGCAGGGTGTGGAGCTCTGGTGGTGGTGCGAGGAGTGATTTGGACTGTGAGGCTGATTTGGGGAGGAATGTAAGGAACTAAGTAGTGCTTTCAACCTGTAGCAGACAGCGGTGGACTGTGAGGAGGAGTTCTTTCCTGGCCCTGACCCTAACCTGGTGGTGTGCCATAGTGCTGCTGCCATGGGGTGGCCATTTCTGAAGCACTTCTGCTTTGCTGCATAGTAGCTGGCGGTCAGCCGTAGCAGCGAGCGGGTCTGGGAAGAGGTTTTGGGGACTGGGTGTGACTTTCCAGTACTGTCCGTGGACTGGGCATCCTTAGCACCTGGAGCCTAGTTTCAGCCCTGATATTGCTGGTATGAAGAACTTGGTAGAATGGAGAAGTGGGACTGTAGTTTCCTGGGCACCCTAGCCTGGTTCCCTTATGCTGTGACCTGGATTTTGAAGAGAGTTCTACTTTCAGTTAGAGTGAGTGACTATGGAATGTTCCTGGGATTCAAGATTTTCGCAGCATATTAAGGCTCTGTTGATTCTCAAGTGGAGGTGAGAGCCCTTGAGAGAAACTGAACAGTGTCTCTGTTTTTGAAGGTGTGAGCTCCTGGTCATTGTCCGTGACCAGAAAGAGGGGTTTACCTTTTATTCTAACTGGCTTTCACGTGTAAGAGGGGTGAATTACCCTTTGGTTGACCCTGTGCTCTGAATAACGTGTGATTTGGGGCTTTTGTAACTCCTAAGCCCTTGCTGGAATATAGACAGTCTGAGTATCTTTTTCTCTTCATCGTGAGATTTTGGGCTCATCTACTTGGACTTGGACTTGGACTTGGACAATCTGTTAGTTAATTTTAGTTTATGTAGTTTCCTTTCTGGAAAGAGTATTTCTTCTGTATGTTTGCACTGCACTGAGATTGTTTTTGTTTGTTACTATTAGGGGTAGGTAGGTTGATAGTGTTTAGGCATTTTAAAATATAGTATTTGGGTGGGTTAGTTTGGGGTGGGGTAGTTTGAGTTTTAGTTGTTAGTGTGTGTGTGGGTGTATGGGTGGAGTGTGTGGAGTGTGAGGTGTAGTGTGTGTTTGTGGGTTGTGTTTTGGGCTAGGGTTTACGTAATTATCAGGGATGTGTCTGGGAAGGTATGAGGGCCTGGGGTGGGCTAGGATAGTGTTTGGGGCACCCCAGCAGCATGATCTTCGGCCTTTTGTCAGCCTCCCAGTGTCTGTTAGTATAGCTAGGCACTGTAAGGAGGTTGAAATAGGGAGAAACCATGTGACTTACCTGGGTTGGGGTGCCCCATGCAAAGCTGTTGGTAGTAGGATCGAGGTCGTGGGGTGTAGAAGGTGTCCTGGGATTAGACAGGCCCTGGAGAGAGGTCAGACGTATTTAGTTCCTGTCACTAGGGTTCCCACCAGACCGAGTGGGCAGGTAGTCAGAGGGGCTGCACTGTCCACCAATCCCCTGAGGATGGTGCTTTACAATGCCAGATTGGTCAGAAACAAGACTGCAATTATAACGGACTTAGTTTCTTCATCCAATCTGGTGTGCATTATGGAGAACTGGATCGGTGATGATGCTGGCCCGGTTTTAGAGGATGCCATCCCATCTGGGTATACCATGGTGCACTGCCCCAGAGTGAAATGCAGGGGTGGGGAGTAGCTATCTGTTTTAGATCTGAACTTGGCTTCACCGTGTACCCAGTGAGAGCACCAGATTCATTTGAATGTGTGGCCATCCATGGGGGTCCAGGCACAGGTTACCTGATTTTTTTGATTTTTCACCTCTCTGGGGCAGTGGGAGACTTTCTGCAGGAGGTGGCCAATTTCATGGTCAGGGAGACATTGGAGGCCCACAGATGTTTAGTGCTGGGGGACTTCAACGTCTGGGCCAATGACAAATCTTCTCGGCTTGGTTCCAATTTCCTCCAGATGATGTCTTCCTTGGGCTTTGCGCAGGGTGTTTCCTCCGTAACTCATCTGGGTGGCCACATGTTGGATCTGGTGGCTTGAGATTAATAGTGTGAGGACTGATCGGGTTATTTGGTCTGATCATTAGACGGTGAAGATGTTGTTCGAGCCCCCCCCAGTAGCCCTCCACTGCATAGATGGTCAGCTATCACCCTTTGAGGGGGTTGACTCCTGAGGGTTTTCTGGTGGTGGCTGACCTCTCTAGTGTGGATAGTGCATGCATTGGGGGCGTGTGCGAGGCAGTGGATGCCTATAATAAGGCTCTTGTGGGTGCGCTCGACTCCCTTGCACCAGTCCATGTATGACCCAGTTCTTCTCACTTGAGGTTCCCTTGGTATGATGGGGAGCTCAAGGGGATGAAGACCCTGGGTCAGCGATTAGAGAATTGCTAGTGGAAGTCTGGCTTGGAGGTGGACAAACTGACCCTGCGCATGCACTATGGTGCATACCAGGGAGCAATCAACTGTAAGAAGGAAGAATTCCTGTCCCGGAAGATTGCTGCTGGGAGGACCTGACCAACTATGCTCTTTTGGACTATGGACAGGCTTCTCCATCCTTCTTGTCTACAGCTGAAGGTAGCTTTTTCTAATGCACTGTGCGAAGAGTTTGCTCGGTTCTTCTCGGACAGGGTGTCTGCTATCAGGCAGGGGGTTCCTCCAGTGTGTCAGAATTTAGCCAACAGTGGTCGCCATGGGTGACCGGAGAGCTCTACACCTGGTTGGGGTGAGTTTAGACCAGTGGAGGTGGCTGAGGTCATTGAGATTGCTTCCAAGCTATGGCACACCTTTTGCGAACTGGACCAGGTGTCAACTAATTTCTTAATGAGATGTATTGACTCCATTGGACCCATGTTTGCCTTGATTGTCCAGTGTTCCTTGTCAGAGGGGGTCTTTCCCAATGTCTTGAAGGAGACATTGGTGAGACCCCTTCTGAAAAAAAACATCATTGGACCCTGAGATCAAGGCAAATTACCATCCTATCTCCAATCTTCCATTTTTGGGTAAGATTGTGGAGAAAGTGATGGCGCTTCAGCTTGAGGAGCATCTCATGACCCATGATCTATATGAGCCACTCCAGTGTGGGTTTCGTGTGAGGCATAGCACAGAAGTTGTGCTGGTTCAGGTGCAAAATGACCTCCTTAGGGCTAGAGATCGAGGGGAAGGGACAATTCTTGTTCTCCTTGATCTCTCTCTTCAGCATTTGACACGGTGGACCATCGTGTGTTACTTGACTGCCTAAATTGCCGGCACTGTCATCTGCTGGTTTGAGTCCTTTCTATCTAACAGGAGGCAGAGGGTAGTGATGGGGAATTTCTCCTCTTCCCCTGGTCACCTGTCATGCAGGGTTCCCCAGGGTTTGGTCTTGTCACCGATGTTGTTTGTCATGTATACGCTGCCCCTGGGGAAGCTCATTAGGAAGTACAGTCTGGATTTTCATTGTTATGCCGATGATACCCAGCTGTATTTTTCCTTTGCCCCTGGAACATCTTGTACAATGGAAGTGTTTAATAGCTGCCTCGCTGAAATCAATGACTGGATGGCCTCCCGCTGGTTACTACTGAACCCCGATAAGATGGAGGTACTTGTGGTGGAGTCAAACAGAGGGCATGATATGTTGGCCTCTGGTGCAGAGACAGGGCTTTTTCTTGGCTCTGTACCACTGAAGGCCTCCTCTGGGGTGCGGGATCTGGGCATTATTCTGGACAGTGGATTGACACTTGAATTTCAGGTGTCTTCCACTGTCTGTACTAGTTTTTGTCATCTGAGGAATATTGCCAGGATAAAGCCCCTAGTTCCACCACAGGACCTCCCCACCTTGGTACATGCCTTCATGATGTCCAGGCTGGCCTACTATAATGCATTCTATCTCAGGGTCTCTGGGGGTACCCTGCACCAACTGCAGCTAGTGCAGAATGCAGCGGTGAGGCTGTTGACAGGACAGTCTAAGTACTGTCATATTACTCCGGTGCTGCGTCAACTACACTGGCTACCAGTCAGGTGGAGGATCCTCTTTAAGGTGGGTTTACTCACTTTTAAGGCCCTACACAGCCTGGGTCCAGGTTACCTGAAGGACCTTCTTATTTCTGCTGTCTCGATCCACTCCTTCCGCTCCTACTCTAGGAGCCTACTTGCGATTCCCAGGATGAGGCTAAAAACAGCAGGTGACAGAGCATTTAGTGTTGCCGCTCCTGTCCTGTGGAATTCGCTTACTCCAGCTGTTAGGGAGGCCCCTTCTGTGGAGGTATTTAAAGCCCTTCTTAAGGCCTTTTTGTACAATCAGGCCTTCCCAGACTGTGCTTTATAGTTCTTGCTTATTTGTAGAACTTATGCTTAGGTAAGCCCTAGCTCCTTAGCTTTTTAGTCATTTGTTGTCGTTGCTTAGGCTAATGTTTATATAAATCTTATCTTTGTTGATGTTGTGGGCTGTGTTTGAGATATTGTTTTGTATCTTGTTTCATAATGTATAGTATTTATTTATACTTTTAAATGTTTGGTACCCAGAGCCTCTGGGATGGGCGTCTCTTAAATAAAATTTGCCTTGCCTTGCCTGCCTGACATATTGCCTGGTTCTGCCACACAAAGAAAGGGGACCCTACTCACCTAGCCCTCCTAAGCACTGATTATTAAACATTTGAAGTACTAATTGGGGGGGCAGATCTACAGCAGCCCTGATTGACTCTGGCAGTAAACAGATGGTGTGGGGTGGTGGGCACTACCTGCTGGGGTGGGAGGGTGGGGGGCACCTGACCACCAGGGAAGGGGGCACTTTATTTATTCATTTATTGATTGATTGATTGATTCATAACTAGGATTACAAATACCTTTGAACCAGGAATTCTTTTACAAAGGTTCCAGGTCAAGTGAGTAAACAAATACATACAAATTCAAGAGAAATAACAAAATAATGCAGACTGGGTAAAATTACATAGTAGAGAGATTGATGAGCAAAACATTACAGAGGTGGTATAATTGGAGAGAAACAGTGGAAAACTGAGAGTTAACAGTAAAGAACAATAAACATGTATACAGTCAGATATATAGCAGACTTTGTCAGACTAGTATGCAGTCAATTAAAAGGCAGACATTGTCAATCAAGGAATTACAAAGTAGCTGGCAGGAAATTAGATTATCAGTTCTTAACAAAGGGGCAGATGTCAGGGATCGGGATGGGGAAAAATTCATAACTATCAAAAGAGCAGACATCGGAGACAAGGAGTACTTCATTAACATGCCAACGGCAAACATTGGGGATTGGAAAGGGGGAATAATAATTACTTATTATATGAACACTGCAGACATCAGGATCTGGGAGGGGGAATACTAAATTACTATGACAACAGTAGACATTGGGGAGGGGGAATAATTAATTACTATCAACATGAGTGACAACCGGGATTGGGACGGGGGGGCCACTAGACCACATTGATGTGGGTGTTTTATTTATAAGTCCTGGGATCGGGGATAGGGAGATGACATGCCTCTGCCACAGAGGCCTGTGGCAAACCCACCTGTGTGCCTTGTGTTTGTTGCACAGGAGAGGTTGCCACAAGTATGGGGACATAGGTGCCAGCACCCTTTCTTTACCAGAATCTGGTGCAGGGTCTCTGGCACATGGGGCTTTAGCTCAAGCTGCAAGGTGCCACAGCTTGCGTCGATCTAAACCCCATTTGAGAATTGAGCCCCTTCAGTGCAGTTTCCCTGTTACATGATTGGTACTGTGACCTCATTCTCTGTGAAATCACCACTGATCAGGAAACACTAATCCATCCTCCATACTGATGTATAACTGGTCACAAGTGATGTCACAGCATAACTAATGAAGTAAAATGAGGGAAGCAGCACTGGCAGGCAACCTTTTGTTAAAGAACTGTTCCACACATTATGTTAGACTCTGCAGATGAATTCTGACCAGTAAATGGCAAAGTGCTTAAGAAACGAAACATGAGAATGGTGGCCTTTTCTTAGATTTGTTGCATTACTCTGGAGTGCACTAACTCTTTGAAGTATTAACAGCACAGTTGACAAATATAATTGCCTTAGACAGAGGAGATGGTTAGTCTGCTTCTATCTGACCAACACCTAACGTTCTGAACAGTGGCTTAATCTGCTATCCAAGAAGAATTGTCCATGCTATTTCATCTACATGATCTGTGCCTACCAAGATCACGACAGAGAATGAAGATGATGGAGTCTTGGGGCCCAATTTTCAAAAGGCTATGTTTGATACAAGATGCCTGTACAAAATGGGTATGACACAAGTGGCAATTGTGGCCCCTTGCATCAAGCTTTGCAGAAATCCCAATTTTCAAACATAGGCTATGCTGAAATTGGGATGCTTTGCACCCAAGCTACCCTGCACCACCATTGTGACAGAACCACCTATGCACCATGTCTCAAGTGGGCTTGCACCATGGTGGAGCTGCACCATCCCCATATTTTCAGTTTTCAGAGCCTTGCCATGGACACAACAGAGGGATCCACTTAGACCAGCCAGAAAGTGGTCTAAGGGACCTGTGCCACTGAGGCACACATTGTGGCAATTGGTGGGACCCGATAAGAGGGGCCCTGGGGCAGAAGGAGCATGATGGGTGCTCCAGGGAGTACTGGGGAGGCAGAGGCACTGCCAGGGTTGTGTGGTGGGTACCTGATGGAGGTTTCATGTGGAAAGCCTACAGGGTTGTGCATATTGCAACTATGGGGCAGGTGCCATGGCTGTGCCCACCTGGGGCAATGTCAGTGTTTGTCCCTGCCAGCCCCCTTCAGAAATTGGACCCATCCTATCAGCTGTGTGGCTTTCTACATGGTACCCCCACTGGTTGCCACCGTACAACCCTAGCAGTGCCACTATCTCCCCAATGCCCCCTAGGGCACCCATCATGCTCCTTCTGCCACTGCACCCCTCCTGGCATGCAGATTCCCCCCTAACCCTAGTGGTACCTTTAGTGATGTGTCAGGTGGGGGGGCTGGATCCCTATGTCAATCACTGCAGGTGTGCTGAATGTTTGGCGCAAGCCTGCGTCTGCAGCAACTGCTGGGTCTTTGGCTCAGAGAACTTCCTCTTTTATAAATTTGGGTACAGGGTCCCTGACATGTGCAGAGTTTGCCACAGCCCAAGAGTGACACAAATTGGGTTGCTCGAAGGGCTGTTTTAAAATTGGGCACTTGGTCTTTTTGAATTTTTTGGATTGTTATGACCACTTTGATTTCAAACCATGTTCTACCAAAACAGTTTCCTGAAGTTACCATGAAAAGCTTATGGTTTTGCTGTTCTCTCCACACTTTTGCTCACTGATGTTCTCATTTCTGTCTGTCTTCCTGCTAATCTGCCTGTCTGTATGTTTGTCTGCTGGCTTGACTGCCAGCCTTTTTTATTGTTTTATTTAAACATTTGATAACCGGGAAAATCACACTGAGCCAAGGCTTGTTTCCAGGTGTGACCCGGGGATCAGGGAGAGGGACTTACAACAGTATAGATACATAGAATAGATGCATGAGAATATTACATACAATTACATAATTTTGTACAAAGGAGTTATTTACATTCAGTTGCATGAATACTATAATATACAGTTCAGAGATTTTAAAGCTTAAACCATGTTCATTTGGCTAAAGGCAGACTAGTTGCAGTTACAGGTGGGAAAGGGGAGCTGGTGAAGTTGAGATGTAATGGAGTTGAGCGAGGATGAGTTTCTGAGGGGCTGGGGAAGCTGGTTCCATAGGTAGGCGAGTCGGTAGGAGAAGGCAGATTTGCCAGCTGATGAGGATGGTTAGGGGAGGAAGAAGGAGCGAGAGTCCCTAGAGTGCAGTGAGTAAGGAGAAAAGGTCACAGGGGTTCGTTTCTTGGCCAGGTGGGGGGGAGGCAGTAGATCCATCCATCCATCTATCTATCTATCTATCTATCTATCTATCTATCTATCTATCTATCTATCTATCTATCTACATCCATCCTCCTTCATCTATCTTTTTTCCCCAACCCCCAGGAATCTTTTGTTGGTCAATGCTGTTTTATTCACGTATTTCTTTAGTCATACTACCTGTATCTCTGTATGTCTTGTTACTACTCTGTATTATTACTTATTTTGCTCTATCTATAATGTATATCTACTTATATTGTGCACTCTGTATACCTCTTTAAATTATTGTACTGTATTTACATTGTATATCTACTCCAATTATATACTCTATATACCTGTTTAAACCTATGTACTGTAACCTCTCAACTTCCCTTTCTCCCAGGTCTCACCTGGAAATGAGCCCAGGCTCAGTGTGCCTCTCCCGGTTAAGAATTTCAAATAAATAAAAAATAAAATATAAATCCATCCCTAGGTTAGGAAAGGTTTTTATCTTTTCTTCTAATGCATGTTCCCAGTCTCTGAGAGATCTTGCTTTTCAAGGGACTTTGACCAGCCCCTGCACACATCACAGCCCCAGTCTGATAGTCCCTAGCTGCTTACTGGAATCAAGCAAGCAGTAGCAACAGACAGTCACACAAGGCAGCAGGTCACTCCAAGGCAGGAGAGGTTGTTATTATAGCAGGAGGCTGATGACAATTCCCAAAAGTCACATTCGTCAAAGCTGTTACAGGCTGAGGGGATCGGCTGATGATATGAGACCTATCTATATAGATATGTCTTTATCTTTTTTGCAGTAAATATTATTTTAATTTAACTTCTGGAAAGATAATGCCAATAAAAAGAATAACTAAGAACTTCAAACCATTTGCAGCATTCCAAGCATTGCAACATACAAAGCAAATTCATCAAATGTGATCATGTTAGTACAAAATCGTATCAACTAATTAGGCCTACATAATATGAGTACAGGTTTAAACTAATCAAATGCATGCTAGGAAGGAGGGTTATACAAGCAATAAACTGATATCTCCACTTGTGGTCCTTGAATTTCTTTCATAGCCTTATTGCTTCCTGGCTTAGACCTGGAGGAAGGTGAAAACTGGGAGTGCCCTACTAGGTGTGCAAGGGAGATTGGGTGAGGAGGGAAGAATAACACCAATTAAACTTTACATTTAGGACAACCTGGGCACCTACAACAACTTTAGCCTTCACCAGCTACCACCCAGTACCTCCAATAGGGAGGAGGCAGCTGGAGATCGGAATGGTCCCAGTTCTCTCCTTGATGAACCAGACAGAGTTGTGTATGATGTGGGGAAGGGCTCACAGCCTACAAGCTTCCTATACTGGGGATAAATATGTATTTATCAATCTATATACAGTATGTCTATCTTGCCTATGATTACACAAATGATGGATTTTTAAGATATATTGGTTCAATAAAGAGTCACAAAAAAGCACTCCACATTTACCGCCCTTGTTGATTACTCTTCCCAGCTTTATGATGCCTTAGATAATGGGGAGGCAGTTGGCTCAGTCTTCATCGACCTTATGAAGGCCTTTGACTATGTTAACCACAAACTAGTCCTAAACTGCCTCCATTCAACAGGTCTATCCCCAGGCACTGTGGTTCAGAAGCTACCTCACAAACAGGTCACAATGAGTCAAAATTGGAGACATCCTATCACCTGCTAGGGAAGTGTCCCTCGGGGTCCCACAGGGCTCTATTCTTAGCCCACTGCTTTTCAGCCTCATCATCAACTCCGCACCATCTTCATGTACAGTATTGACTATTCTCTATGCTGATGATGCTGTGATATTGGCGTCTGGGAAAGATCACAACTACATCACAACCGAACTCCTAGACAGCTTCCTCAAGCTTAAATCCTGGTTCACACAAAACAAACTATTACTAAACCATAACAAAATGAAAAGTCTACTCTTCTCTACCTCCCAAAGCAAAAAGAAATACCAGCCTTTGCTCATCCAGAACCATAATGGTGAAACACTGGAACAAGTAACACAGTTCAAATACTTGGGCATCACCTTTGACGATACACTAACCTTCTCCAGCCATATAGACTCAGTCATCAAGTCAGTGAATACAAAACCTATGGTCCTTTACCTCTATAGGCACTCTATGATGCCAGATGCTCTGAAATTTGCCATCAGTAGTTCAGTGATGTCCTCCATAGAGTATGGGCAGCCTATTTATGGGGCAGGCACTAAAACTGCCCTAAAAAGGGTCAGCACACTACTAAATAAGGCCTATCAACTAGCCATAGGGGCTGCCCAGGACACCCACACCTGCACACTCTACACCGAAACCAGGTGGCTCCCACTCCATCTTAAAGCACAATATCAAACCTGCCTACTTCTGAAACAAGTGCTTCTTGGGCTTTCTCCCCCTGCACTGGGCTGCCTCTTTATGCCAGCAGTTCCCACCAAATCAACAAGAAGCACAGCTACAGACAGGTTGGTGATTTCCTTCAAAAGGACAAAACTTGCCTAGAACTCCATCCTGTACCAAGGACCAAAATGGTACAATGAGTTACCTGCTAACCTTACAGAATCACCCAAGATTAGTACCTTCAAATCTGTGCTCAGATCCCTTCTTGACACAAAAAGAATTGTGCTAGCCTGCACTAATATGGCAGAATTTCAGTCACCCAACCCTCTCTCTTTCACCCCCCCTTAATCTCATCAACCCCCCATCCCCGAACGAGGCCCACTCAGCTGACAAACCACTTCCACCATGACAACGCCATCCCTGACTGACCCCCTACCCCCCCCTTAGGCTAGAATAACCAACTAAATAGTGAACTACAAGGCTGAACCCTGTTTACCCTATCCTCTTCAACCTTTAGTTCGATATATAAGATATCTTTGGTATTTGAATGTCTGTGTAACTGTTTTCTGCAAACACTGTTATATTTGTAATGTTTGTTCAACAATGACCTGAAACCTTTGAAAATGAGTCCTGGACTCAAAGGTATTAATCCTGAACTGAAATAAATAAATAAAATAAATAAACAATCAAAATCCATCATTCAAAAGTTTTTTAAAATATTTTTTTCTGTGTGCAGATTGTTAGTGCTCCTCAAAGGTTCTAGATTGACAGCACTGGAAACTGAAGTCCTCTGTTTATTGACAAACAGGCAAAAGTTAAAAAATTTATTCTAGAGTGTAAAAGGCTTGGGGTGATATCAGACTGTGGGTACAGTTCTCATGAAAGCTATGCCTGGTACTGTAAAACAGTCAGCAAGGATGCTGAGGAGTACTTACCATCTTTGAACCTGCTCTTTTGATGTTAGGTATCACTGCAGCCTTATTTTCTTCAGCAAGGTCTCATTTCTTTTTTTATGGAGGAACCTGTACTTTCTGCATTTAGTAGATCTTATAAAATGGGCTAAAATATTGCAGACTCCTGATTGGCTAAAACCTAGTTTTAGCCGTGTCCTTACCAGCTTGTATTGTGCCAACCGGCACTTTTCTCCCTTGGGCGACCTCTCAACGGTGACAATTCATTCACCTACAGTATCCGAGGTGCAAAATGTTTTCATAAGCGGGCACACAATGTGCAGCACTAGTGTAAAACCTCGCACCTCTATACCACCAGATAACAACCAACACGTAGCTTTCTGCCTCTGTAGGGAAAACCTCATTCGAATAAAGTCATCCAGAGCCCTTTTTTGCCACATATAAAAAAAATAAAAAACATAAATACATCACGTACACTGTGACTGCTGAAAAACTGCTCGTGCTGATCACTTTCACTTTCTCAGCATGCTGCGTCGCTGCCTCCAATCTTGTTGCCTTATCCCCTGCAGTTTGATCTTTCTTATTTCCACAGCCCAATAGCTGTATACCGTGGGACGGATGTTGAAAGAAAAGCGCAACACTCAGTAAAACAAGTGTTTTAAAAAAAAGACGTCAACACGGAAATACCTACATACGACGGCCACTACAGGACACGCTCGCTATCGCAGGGCAACATTTACAGTATGTGAATATCTAGGGGATGCTATGGGAATAATACTATGCAGACAGTAAAAGCACAATGAGGAATTAAAAATGTATGCAGAGGGACAACCTAGCCAGTATCTATGTATATCTGGATCGCGGGGGGAGGGGGGTGCACTCCACATCAACCAGTACAAAAACTACCTAGATAGAGCGACTATTTTACAACTTCAGATATTAAAACCTAAAACTATTAAAATATTTTCCTCTTTTTTTTTTCCTTTTTTTTTCTTAAATAGTTACTTAAGGAACCCATTTTATAAGCGCAATAACACACTCCGAGGGGTGGGTTACATGCTGATAAGAGCACGGCAAGGGGCATAAGACACTCGGCGCAAGTGCCTCGTGCCTTAGTACACCCCTGGGCGTGCTCTTATCAGCATGTAACCCACACCTCATCGTGTGTTATTGCTTGCTCAATCTGACCAGTTTAAAGGCTCAGAAAATAGGCTGGACATTGATGATTTGGTATTGGTCAGCACAGTTGAATCTGGTTATGCTAATTAGATTCCACTCCCTCCTGTCAGAATGTTGCAATAAAGGAACATTGTATTTTTTTATGTTCAGTTGCAAGGGAAACTAGTAATGTACTGTCTGTTAAATGATGTGTGAATATCATGCAAGGTGGAACTATTTCATTTGAACATTAACTACCAGACCGAGAGCATTTGAAATTTCCAGATCAGCAGCAAATGTTTTCAGAATTGTGGACTGATAACATTGATGACGTATCTTTACATTAGTTTTTCTGCAGAGATGTTGTGTGTGGTGATCTAGACCTACAGTACAAAGTGACTAATTGGACAATGATGAATCCATGTGCCTTCCATTGTTTTGCTATACAGTAGTAGTCATAGAAAAGTTTCTCAATACTAAGGTATATCTGGGTATACTGAGGCAGAATGAGGCAGAATCACATTACAGTCAATGCAAATTGTAACATGAGTGCCTCAGTGGAAACTCAGTGGTACATCAAGGTACCTTGAGGTAGGCAACTTTTAAATAACTACCATGAGTATATGAGGAAATCTCCAAAGGTTAATTAGCAACATTTTCACTTATTAGATAATGTAACTAAAGATATTTTGATTTAGCTCCTCTCCCAAACAAATAGGTAGCATTTCATGGATTTTCCTTCACATTGTGGACGTATTTTACATAGTTATCTTTTATCTTTTTGGTTAGTGTAACCACCCAGTCCTCTGAGGTTACTAGAATCCCTTCAGTATCAGTACTAGGCAGGGAGATGCCGCTGGTGATTAACTAGTTATATGGGTTTTTCACCTACTCACTCTTTTGTTTACTTGGCCTCAGCTGAGATGAGAGAAATGAGCTCATTTTGGAACTCTTGTAACAGCATAAGCCACAGCAGCTGTGAGTGAGGGTGTTTAGAATCTCTAGACAGTAATCACTGAGAGGAGTCAGTGTGTGTGTCAGCAGCTTGGAGTGTGAGGAGTGAGAACTGCTCAGCTGAGGGCTCTGAGGAGAGCCTGCTTTCTCACCCTAGTGCTGATATTCTCCAGTTTGCCAAGAGAAGTGGTGGAAACCATTGTCTACAGAAGGATCTCCTGATTTTCATCCCCTAAGGGGTGAAAAGGACTGCTAATTGATGGATCCTATGGGCAACCCCCTAGTTGATCCAGGGTGTTTTGAAGCTGCTTGTAATTTCTAACAGTGAGTAGGATCTGACCTTTAGCTGCAGAAAGCAAGGGTGTTTCTCTGACTAAGAGGGAAATGCACAACTTTTCTATTCAGAAATTTGAGACTGTTCTCAGTTTAAAGCTGGCTGACAAATGTGATGTCCAGAGGTATGACTAATTCACATTGTTTGGGACATTAGTTCTCACACTACCAATGTAGTGTTTTAAATGCTGGATGTGAAAGTTCATTCAATTAAGCATTTTCCAAGTGTGTTCAAAATGTTTAAGGTGTAACTCTGAAGACTGACTGGATATGGATTTGAGAGCAAAGGGTGGGCAGACCACCATCTGGAGTAACCAGTTCAGGACTACATGTTCAGCATGGGTGCCTGGTTACTTTGGACATGTGGCCAATGTCTGAAGAGGATTTAACCCCTTGAAGTGGATTGTGCTAGTTATTAGCCAAATGTATGTTCAGTTGTGGCCAGTGCCACTAGAAGTGGTTCCAGTTGTGGCCAGTGCCACTGGAAGAAATGTAATTGTCCTATGAAATATGGGAATACAAGGTGAAAGAGTTCTGTCAGTAAAGTGTGTTCAGCTGTGCCCAGTGCCACTGGGAGAGTGTTCAAAAGTCCTATGCTGTATGGGAATACCAGTACAAGATGTCAAATGTCCTATGAAATATATGAACATGAAGAGTTTCTGTAAGATACAGTTGTTTTGTTGTTCTGCAAGTTCCTAGTGCCATGATGTGTAAACCTTGGGGGTCCACCCTTGCTTTAGAAAACATTTTTTTTGAATAAAGCCATATCCTAGAACTCCAGCTCTGGTTTGGACAATTACATTATTGCTTCCTGTGTTTTGGATTTACTGGGTACCCGTCTAGAAGTATAGATCTAGCATAGCCCTAGCAAAAAGTTCTCTCCTCGGGATCAGGCTTCCATAAATAACTAATAGGTCAGTATTGCTTTTGTAAACCCCGTCCCCTTGATCTTTAGAGTAATGAGCCAGGTATACATTCAAAAAGCTAGAGATAGTACCATTGCTAATTGTGTTCCAATGTCTGTGCTCATAAGGGTGCCAGGGGTAGCTAACTGTGTAAAGTGCAGGCTGTGGTTACATTAGTGTAAAAGAAAGTTATATGTTACTACAGAACATGGAAATATGGAATATTGATAAGGAGTACTTTTAAAAACAACCTTTTATTTGTTAATTTTTTCTCCATCCCTAAAAGAAGTAAATTTAAAACTATACCAGTGGACCTTATTTTTTTTTTGTTTGTCATTACTTGCCCATCAGTGTTTAATTAGGAAATGTTTTTTTTTAAATTCAACATCTTTATTGTTTTCATCATAACACAAAACTAATAAACAATTACGAAGTTAACCAAACATAAATAATAACCAATATGAACAAGGGATAACATAACACCATACTGCCTCTGGATCAAATAAAATCAAAATAACCATACCAATACACCTATAAAACCCCTCCTCCTCGTTCCACCCCACCCAACCCCTTCCCCCAGAGGTGCCAGATATACACAACAAAACAAAGAGATGTCAAGAATTATAAACCAGCAGTTAACAAATACCAAAAAGAGATAGACAAACTGAAATAAGCAAAGACATGCATTATCTATATCTCAATTCAAGTATAAGGCATATAATTTACCCCATTTGTGATTGAATGCGTCCATACAATTCCGGAAGCTGGCTATCAGCCTCTCAGTATTAAAACAAAGTGACATTTCTTTCAACCATTCCGTGTATGTTATAACCAATTGGTCCACCCACAAGAACCAATCTTTTAACTACAATAGAAATTAAGGCCATATGAAATCTACGTTCCTTAATCTTAATAGTCGAAAACATCCCAAGAATACATATCTCTATGGTAAACAATTCTCCCAGTCCTAATAGAGGATCCAAATTGAACTGAATTGTATTCCAAAGTGGTGCCACCTTGTTACAATGCCAGAAAATATGAGTCAGATTCCCTTCAGGTGTATCACATCTGGTACAGATTGCCGCAGGAAGCCTACCCAATTCAGCTGGTTTGACAGGTGTATAGTACATATTGTTTAGGATATGATACTGAATGAGTCTATGCCTGTCTTGGGTAAGGTATCTGTGCAAATCTTTCCAGATCTGACTCTACATAGGAATGGTATCTGGCAGGAGGGAAGTCCAAATTTTAGATCCCGGGAGGGTATTTGGGAATTTAATTCCCAAGAGGAAAGAGTAAATTGATGATATTCCATGGAATTTATTGGTGTATGCCTGTATCTGTTCCAAGAAAGGCCTGACCTGAGACTGTTTAAATGTAGTTCCAAAGTTGGACACCATAAGGTGTCTCAACTGGAAAACTTTGAATATATATTTCTGAGGAATATTAAATTTATCCATTATATCAGGGGAAGAAAGGAGAGTGGTCTGAGAAAACAGATCTTCCACTAGGACACCCTGTAGCTGAGGAAGCCAATCAGGGGAAAGCAGCGATCCCCCTATTTTAATATTCGGGTTCCGAATAAGGGGTTGAGCCGTATCCCTTTTGGATGAAATGTTAAAAAAATTCCAACATTGGGCTAAAACTTTAATAGAGACTCCCACCACCGAGTTTTGTATGGAGTGTGGCAGTGTAGAACTGGTGGAGAAAAATAGTCTGGGGGAATTGAGATCATGCAGACCAAGAAGCTTCCTCTCTAATTGTAGCCAGATAGGGAGGTATCCATCGGCTATATCTGAGAACCATCTCCCCACTTTAGACAGGTGACTCGCCCAATAGTAGAAAATGAAGTTGGGGAGACAAAGTCCACCCAGCTCCTTAGGAAGGCTAAGTTTTAAAGAAGAGCGTCTAGGATGTTTGCCCTGCCAAATAAATTTGGAGAGGGCGGAATGAAATTGTCAGAAATAGGACACTGGGAGCCAGAGATTCATTAAGTTTAGGGGGTAGAAAAGATGGGGCAACACATTCATTTTAATAATGTTGATATGACCCCATATCGAAAGAGGGAGGTTTACCCATCTTTGAAAGTCCTGCTGAATGTTCGTTATTAAATCATCTAGATTAAGTTTCCTGAAGTTCTCTGGATCATTAGTAAGATGTATACCTAGATATTTAATTGAATGAGGGGACCATTTCATACCCAAATTAGTGAAATTAACTTGGTGGGTAAGGGCATTTAAAGGAAAAATCACAGTTTTCGATAGGTTTAGTTTATAATTGGCCACGAGTCCCAACTGTCTGATGATTTGTAAAGCATGTGATAATGATACATCTGGATAGGCCAAATGAAGGAGAATATCATCAGAATACACTGAAAGGGTTAAAGACTGTTGATACACTGAACAGCCCATAACCAGGGGCAAGTGCTTAATGCTAAGTAAAAGGGGTTCCAGATCTAAATTAAATAAAAAGGGAGCTAAGGGACAACCTTGCCTGGTGCCAGTAAATAAAGAGAACCGCAAAGAAAATACTCCATTACAGTAAATTTTTGCGGTGGGGGCTCGGTATACCGTCTGTATCCATTGCATGAAAACTGTTGGGAAGCCCATTTTCTTAAGAGTTGCTCAGAGGAACTCCCAGTTTACTCTGTCAAAGGCTTTTTCTGTGTCTAATGAGATTAAAGCCATGGGAATCTGGGAACTCTGGGCAACCTGAAAAATATGCGAAAGGGTTCGCAGATGATCAGCTGAGGATCGGCGCTGCACAAATCCCACCTGCTCAGGACTCAACAAATGGGACCAAACCCTTTTGATTCTGAGAGATAAGATTTTTGTTAAGATTTTGATATCATAATTTAATAGCGAAATTGGACGATAGCTGACTGGATCATTATGCAGTTTGTCAGGTTTTGGAATGAGAACTATCGTAGCTTCCAGCAGGGTGGGATCTAGGGTATCCAAAGTAAACATGTATTCAAATAAATTTAAAAGAAGAGGGGCTAATTATTTACAAAAGGTTTTGTAGAAGTTGGAGGTATGGCCGTCCGTCCTGGCGATTTATCCAATGCAAGCCCCTTGATTGCCTCCTCTATCTCCCCCAAGGTAATTGGAGAAGACAGAGTCAGACAATGACGTGCCTGGAGAGATGGGAGATTAAGGCTGTCCAGATATTGTTCAATACATGAGAGCGAGACCTGTGAGGGACTTTTACTGTATAAGTCCTTATAGAAGTTCTCGAAGACCTGGGAAATATCACAAGGGGAAGTTTTAATAGAGCCATCCAGAGCATGTAAGGAGGGAATTAACCTAGAGCTCTCTAATTCCCGTAGATGGAGGGCTAGCATTCTACCTGGCTTCTCACCTTGGTCAAAATAGCGGGCCTTAGTTTTTAGGATGGCATATTCCGCCTTTTCTTTTAACAAATCTGCGTATTCGTTTCTAAGCTTCAGTAGGATGTGGATAGAGTATTTTCAGCCACCCTGATTTGATTTGACAAGGAGATAACTCTTGCCTCCCTTTGCTTTTTCTGTTTGGAAGCTAACTTAATGAATTCCCCCCTGATGTAGCATTTAAAGGAGCACCATATTTGATCCTCCCTTGTAATATTATTAAAATCCCTTATAACCCCTTATTAATATCCATATAAGAAGAGATTGAGTCCCTAATGGGAGAGAATATACATTCCTCTTTTTGGAGTTGTGTGTTTAATTTCCAGGTGGTATCCCTTTGGGTGCTCGGGTCAGGAGAGATCACTAGCCATGCCATTGAATGGTCAGATATAACAATTGGTTCGATTCCTGTCTGGTGAAGGCCAGCTAAGAGCGAGGTACTGGTTAGAATGTAGTCTAACCTAGACCACGACTGGTGAACCTGGGAACAGAAGGAGAAAATCTGACTGGAGGGATTAAGTAGGCGCCATGGATCGTACAATCCCAATAACCCCATGAAGTCCCTCAGGGCTTACTGTGGAGGGGATAGGGGCTTTAATGGCCTGTAAGTTCTATCTAAATCCTGTGTTGGGGGGATATTCCAATCCCCCCTAGAATTAACATGGAGGGCAGAAATCTGCTCAGCTTGTCGGCCAAGCACATGAGGAACTCAGCATCGCCACCAACTGGGCCGTAGACTGCACCCAATACCACCATGGTGTTGCTAAGCATGCCCTTAACTATGATAAATCTGCCTTCCGGATCCGATAAACTTTCTTCTGCTACAAACAAAATATGCATCTTGACCAGAATTGCCACCCCCCTACTCGATGACGACCCACAGGCAGTAAATATTTGTGAAAATCCCTGTCTGCATAACCCATTTGTTTCAGTAACTAGAAGGTGGGTTTCCTGCATCAAAAGAATATCAATATTTAAAACAGCACAATTTTTGAGAACCTGATATCTTTTAGTCATGCCTCTGACTCCTCTGACGTTCCATGTGGCAACTTTAATTGGTACTAAAGTCATTAACAATCTTATAGAAAAAGAAACAATCATGTGTCAGTAATTGAGAAGAGAACCCCAAAAGGCACACTCCAGTCCCTTCCCCTACCCTCATCACCCTTTGAACAAAGGTAATATTAAAGCAAGAAAGCCCCTCCCGGCAAATGTCCTTATATGTCTGGAATACTGAAAATATGCATAGGGATAACCACTCCCTTTTAATCTCCAACATTGCAGTCAATGGGAAAGGTATCTGGATCATAAAACCCCCTTCCCCCCACAACCCCCTCAAACTATATAGAAAAGGTCCCCATTTGAAAGTAGTTTTGATATCCAGTATAAAGGACCAAACCCAATAGGTGTCCTTCCCATGAGAAGCTAAAATTCCATTTAAATGCCAGGTCTGAGCATTGGTGCCAGAAACTACCTCGAAGAGGTATACCAGAATTATTTGAGACTCGCTATGTTCGCCAAGCTTCCCTTGGAATACGCCTTTCACCACCTTCTCTGGCGCAATATGCAGTTCTCCCTAAGCTTGCTCCATCCCGAGGCCCCCCCACCCACCAACCCCTTTGAGGAGACCACAAATGTACGCCCTAAACAACTTAACCAGGCTCAGCAAAATTATTAGAAAGGTCATAAATCCAGATCAAAGGAAAGTGAAAGTAGGTCTATCTTTGGCTTAGTTCGTCCAACCTACTTTAAATCGAGAGTGCTGCTCCAGGAGATGCCAGTTGAGTCCCATGTGACCTTATAAACAAACTTCAGGGGGATAGAAGTCTCAAATATCCCCTTTACCGCACAGCGTTATTGCTATCTGTGGGACTTCTCCCACCTCAAAGGGTGAGGAAGTGACCAGGGGACCTAAAAGTTGATAGGACAAAAACAACCGTCCCCATTAGCAGCATAGGGAAATGCTCGCTAAACAAAGGTTCCTACCCCCCCTCCCTTAGGAACACACCGGCATTCCCACCACTGGATTAGGCCTACTAGGCCTCAGGGCATCCTACCGACCCCCCGCAACCAGCCTGAAAGAGGCAAAAGAAAGAAGGAAGAAAGAGAAGGGAAAAAGGATCTCCTAACAGGTATACAATTTACTCCCACAAGAGTAAAGACTTATAGCCTCTGGTAAATGAGATAACAGTTCAGCCAGTCTTAAATAGGTTAGGTAGCTTGACTGTGAGATCCATGGCTGCCTGCTCCGGGGATTCATAGGAAAGCCATGCTCCATCGATTGCCACCTGTAATTTAGCTGGGTAGACCATCTTAAAGTGAATTCCTGCAGCTATTAACTTGCTGACCGTAGGGTGGAATGCCGATCGCTTTTGACGAGTTTCAAAGGGGAGATCCTGAGTTATCCTCAATTTGGCATTGCCCCATGGAATGGCTTGAAGCTCCTTTGATTTGGATATGACGTGTTGTTTCTCAAGGTAGCTTAGAAATCTCACTATTATTGGCCGTGGTGGTGCTCCAGGTGGAGGTTTCAGCCTGAGAGAACGATGAGCCCGCTCTATGTGGTACTGTGGGTTTAGGAGGAACGGGCCGTTGATCTTAGTGAGAAACTTCTGGAGAAAACCAATAACATCAGCACCTTCCTCTGCTTCAGGTAGGCCTAATATCAGGACATTATTCCTTCTACTTCTCCCCTCCAAGTCTTTGGTTTTCAATTGAAGCTTACTGAGCTGTTGCCGAAGATGGGCAATTTCAGGATCCGTTTTCTCTTTCCACTTTTACAGAGAGGTGGTTCAGCTTCAGAGTCTCCTATTTTTAGCGACAGAGAGCTTAGGTCTCCTCGAAGTGATTTCAATTCAGCAGAAATGTCTTCCAGGGTTTCTTTAAAAGGCATCAGTTCTTGAAGGAAGCAATCCTCTGTTAGGGGAATCGCCGAGGAGCTGGAGGAGCCTGACTTAGAGATATTCCCAGAGCTTTGATGCTTAGATTTCTTAGCTGTTTTTTCTGGGGTAGCCGGTGGAGTGTGTCTGATTCCGGCCTGTTTCATCTCGGCCTCCATCTCGGTTTCAAAGCCGAAAGTGATGCAGAAAATGGGCACAATAACAATCGCTAATGCCCTGAATACTAAAACAATGTAGAACCAGGGTCTGGAGTTCGCACTGTGATATTAGTAGGGCAAAATAAGATTTTTTAAGAGGTCGATAGGCGGGAGCTTCAGAGTAGTGCTGCTTCTAGGTGCCCTGCATCACGTGACCATTTGTTTAGGAAATGTTGACTTCTACTCTTTCAAGATTATATTTTTAACATCTTATTTTTTTATTTTCTTTTACACTTATTCATATTTTCTAAATTAGGTGATTACTAAAATATTACTACAGATGTCAAGACATCTTTTTTACTTTTCAACAGCCTCGCATTATTAATCCTTAGGGTGATAAAACCAGTGAACTTTTGTTTGCATAGTTCTCACTCAAAAGACACATGAGGCAAATGTCTTGAAGTAAGCAGAGATGTGCCGGTGTCCATGCTTATACATTTGTAAAATGGATGGGTAAAATACTGCATCCTGTTTGGTTGAGAAGTACCTTGACCCAGGACCATATCAGACCATATATTGCCAACTGATACTTTGTCAGCCAACAAGGACAAAACACACCTAGATATTCATGCCTGGCAGAAACTTCTAAAAAAAAATTCTGGCAGCCATATAAGTAAAGTAACATAGAAACATAGAATTTGAGGGCAGATAAGGACCGCTTGACCCACCTAGTCTGCCCATTTTCTTACCTAACAGATAAGCCGCAGATCCTAGTTAACCAACAGCTTACTGAAAACTGTAAACAACATAAACTCCCTTTACTTGCCCAAACTCAATATTTAGAAACCTTGTATCTCATCCCATTCCATTCCACACTCCATAACTAATAAACATTTGACAGAATAAAGTAACACAGAGTCAGTGGCCCTGAAAAAAGAAAATTAATTAGCTTCACCAGCCAATTTAGAATTTTCTTCATATTCTGACTTTTGATAAATTTAATAACAAAAAAAACCCAAATATTGTGAGTGTGACCTGACTATGTGTATATGTGGGGTGGGGGTGGGCAGGGGCAAACACCAGCAGCAGTGCTAAAGAACAGCCATGCCATTGTAGCAAGTGACATCTTTGGTAGAGACACACCACTGCAGTTAAACAATATGGACTACTTTAAAAGCAAAACAAACACCACTTTTTAAATAATTTTAAGGCTTTTTGCACATTTACTTACATGTCTACATGTCAAATTTTTTTTGTTGAATCCATTTTAAAAGCACAATAAGACATTCCAGGGTTGTAGGTTGTTGTGTGATAAGATCACTTCTCAGATACTGAAGGCACTTGGCCCCTTTGGTAGGTTGTATGTACTGTATGTACAGAATTGTGATTTTTGGTTTATTTTATCATGCAGCCTGCTTTTATTTAGCCATTTCACTTAACTCCCATAACATGTGCAGGTGCACATGCATAACCCATCACATACTGTACTATGCTGCACTGTGGTCACACTTTTACTGATTTGAAAATCATGGCCATTGTTCAGGTAGTACCATCTCCAAGGGAACTCATACTCACATACCTCAGCCTGTAGTGGGAGTTGTGTATAATGGGATCCCACCTATGACTGGAGGGTATCATTTTTGAGTGTAAGCTTATTTATTTTAATTGTGTGACACACATTACTGTATTCTTTTTGGGACAACTATGCTATACTGATCACAGTATCTGACATTGTGTACTGTATACTACTTTAGTACTTTCATCAGTACTGACTACATATCTATGTCCTATCATACAGCGTCAACTTGGAGTGTTGCTTGCAACATAGAAATATAGAATGTGTCAGCAGAGGGGGACCACTTGGTCCATCTTATCTGCCCTATTTTCCCTGCTTAACAGTACTTCCTTAATTATATTTGATCACAGGAGTCCCTCCCTCCTCCCTTACCTCTATTTATTATACCCATGTTCCTATCCCATACACGTTTGAAGCTCCCCACTGTCTTCACCGCTACCAGCTATTCTGGCAGGCTGTATCCACCACTCTTTCTGTGAATAACTATTTCCTCACATCACTATCAAAGTCCCTCCCAGCTTCATTAAATATACCTCTGTTCAGGTGCTCTTCTTACTCCTGTGAAAGGCACTCCCCTCCCGAAACTTGCTCACCCCCATATGAACTTATAGGTGTCAATCATGTCCTGCCTTGCACTCCTCTCCTAAAGGGAGTACATGTTGATCCCCTGTAGCCTCTTCTCATATGATTTCTCATGCAACTTACTCACCATTTTAGTAGCCCTCCTCTGGACCATTTCCACCCTGTTGATGTCCTTGCAGAGGTACAGCCTCCAGAATCGGATACAGTACTTAAGTTGGGGTCTCACAAGTCAGTAATACAGAGGCAACATCACCTCCCTTCTCCTGCTAGAGATCCCCCCATGCACCCCAGCATCCAGCTAACCTTGTCTACTGCTCTGTCACACTGCCCTGCCACCTTGAGATCATCAGATATGATCACCACAAGATCCAGTCTCTTGCTTGATAGGTGTAAGTACCTCCCCCCATTGTATACATAGCCCTCTGGGTTCCCCACCCTAGGTACATGACTTTTTACTTGTTGGCATTGAAACCCAGCTGCCACTCCCTAGTTTCCCCAGATCCCTTCACATTCCCTTCACCCCCTTCCTGCATGTCCATCTTGTTGTAGATTTTTGTGTTATCTGCTAAAGAGACACACCTTCCTCTCCAGTTGCTCAGCAATGTCACTTATGAAGACAGCGAAGAGAACAGGGCTCAATACCAATCCATGTGATACTCTGCTATTTACTCTCCCATCCTCCAAGTGACTGCCATTTACCACCATTCTCTGCCTCTGTCCTTCAACCAGTTTGATGAATACTTCACTACCTTCTCCCCCCTCACCCAGGCTGCTAAGTTGTTTTTTTTTATCAGCCTCTTGTGTGATACAGTGTCAAAGGCCTTACTGAAGTCCAAATAGGCTATATCTGCTGCCCTTTCCTAAGCCACCTTCCTAGTTACCTGGTTAAAGAAATCTTTGAGATTTGTTTGACATGACTTCCCCCAGTGAAGGTGTATTGCTGGTGGTCCTGCAGCCCATGTGTCTGTAAGTGCTCCATCAGTTTCTCCTTCAGAAGGGACTCTATTAACATTTCCACTGTTGATGTGAGACTGACAGGTCTGTAATTGCTGGCCTGCCCCAAGCTGCCACCCTTGTGCAGAGGGATCACATCATCCCTCCACCATACCTCTAGAACCACCCCCATCTCCAATCACTTGCTAAATAGTATTGCCAGATGGGCGGCATGCACTGTGCTCATTTCCTTACATACCCTTGGGTGGATCCCATCTGTCCACATTGCCTTGCTTTCCCTTAGGGCTTCCAACCCCAGCAGGTTCTGTCTTCTGTAAATGGGCTTGTGTCCACTCCCCTCTCCCCCTGCATGCCTGTTGATGCATATCAGCCTATCCCACCTTGCTACTGTGAAGACCAAGAAGAAGTGTTCACTTAAAATGTTAGCTTTTTCTTGGTCTTCCTCTGTGCAGTCCCCCCTCCAGGTCTCCTGATCTTCACAATACCACCCCTTTCTTTCCTCTTTTTGCTGATGTACCTGAAGAAAGTCTTATCCCCATTCTTGACCTCCTGGTGATCTTTTCTTCAGTTTGAGCCTTTGCTGCCCTTACCCTGCTTCCTGCCTCCTTTTGTTTCTCTAGATATACCTCCCTGTCCACCTCCATTTGGTTCTCCTTGTGCTTCCTAAAAGCTGTTTTTTCTCCTTTGCCACCTTATCTACCTCCTTTAACAACAACAGTAGCCACTTTTTCCCCTTACCCTTGCTTATTAACTTTAAACAGCTTGCCGTAACCTTAGGTGTACCTGCCTTTATTCCATTCCATTATGCCTCGACTAGAGATGCAACAAATTTAAATTTCATCGGCAAAATGAAAGTGAAGTTGGCACTTCACATTGTCACACCGCTACGTGGAGTGGCCAATACAAAAGGCTCACTTCACCTTGAAATTATTACTTCTCATTGTCATTCCACCTTAACACAAAGTGAGACAGAATGATAACAATATTGGCAGCCCCTCACACACACAATCACCAGAATTAATGTGCATCCCCAAAATGCAACTGTGTCATGTTCAGAAAACTCCCCAGTGCTGACAAAATGAAATGATAACACACCAAGAAATGTAAAGTCTTCCAGAATTAATGGCGCACTAAGTCATGCATGCAGTGGTCACACATAGTCACCAGAATTAATGTGCATCCCCAAAATGCTACTGTCTTGTGTCCAAAAAATTCTCCAGTGCTGACAAAGTGAAATGAGAGGGTAACAAAAAATGCAAAGTCTCCAAGAATTAATGGAGCACTCCATCATGCATGCAGTAGTCACATACAGTCACCAGAATTAATGTGCATCCCCAAAATGCTACTGTCTTGTGTCCAGAAAATGCCCCAGTGCTGATGAAGTGAAATGAGAACATAACAAGAAATGCAAAGTCTCCCAGAATGAATGGTGCACTCAGTCATGTGCGCAGTGGTCACACACAGTCACCAGAATTAATTGGCATCCCCAAAATGCTACTGTCTTGTGTCCAGAAAATTCCTCCGTGCTGATGAAGTGAAATGAGAGGGTAACAAAAAATGTAAAGTCTCTCAGAATTAATGTTGCACGCTGTCATGCGAGCAGTGGTCACACACACAGTCACCAGAATTAATGTGCATCCCCAAAATGCTACTGTCTTGTGTCCAGAAAATTCCCCAGTGCTGACAAAGTGAAATGAGAGTGTAACAAGAAATGCAAAGTCTCCCAGAATTTATGGTGTACTGCAAATACACAGATTAAGATTGAACTGCACACTCAAGAGATGCAGATGCAAAGGCACAACATCACCTAACCAGTGCTCACAAGTCACAAATCCACATCTGGAAAAGAATACTTTTAGCCAGTTGGGGGTAGTGCACAGCAGTAACAGTCCACTACCAGTAAAGATACCACAAAGCAGTATAAAAAATTCATGCAGGTGCAGAGGATAGCAGGTTCACACTGCTGCAATTACTCTGTGGCACAATAAAAGGTATCTGATTTAATGGCACGCATCACACACACACACTATCACACACCCACTACAAGTGATGTGTAGCAAATTGAAAACCTTTCGTAATATAACCCAATGTTTTAAACAAACTGAAATTATACACTGCTGCACCACAACAATCGGCAAAAAAATATCAAGAATTACTGAAAATATAACTGTGTGTACATTAACACAGTTATACAAGAAAAATATAACCAAAACAGAAAGACTGCCTTTTTTTCCCAGTTAATCTACATACACCACAGATACGCTCCTCCCCAAAGCACACTTCACAGTACAAAGACTGACTGTTCTAAATTAACATTCAAAATCTACTCAAAAACAATAAACACCTGATGATATGTGCAAAAGAGGATTTCCTACAATCAGTATACTAAATTTTGAGAATAAAATGGCTCAAAAAGGTTTTTTTAACAGCTTTTAGAGGATTTGAATCACAGAGCTCTGAGAAGAAACTGTCTCCATCTGACACTAAACACACAATACACAGAATTGAGACTGTACTGAACAATGTAGGGCCCATGTGACCTGCAAACCCATGAAGCACTGCAAAATTCACTTTGCAGCTCAATAACAAGGTGAGGTGATGCAAAGTATATTTATTTTAATGTACTTCCCCTTAAAATTGGTGGAGAAGTGGTTTGGGGAAGGCAGAATAACGCAAAGTCATTGTTTTCAATGGACATTGTGTTCCTCATCATGATGCGAAGTACTCCACTTCGCATTGTGGAATACTTTGCGGATTCTGCGTTAGTCCGCGAATCACTTTGCGGAGCGAATTTCAGCCACTTCGCCCACCACTAGCCTCAACCTTCCTGGCTATCCCCTTCTTCAAGATATTTCCTAAGGCAATCTCCTATTTCTTTCAGATCTACTCCCCTGATGTCCAGGACCTACATCCTAGTGTGTTTTTTCTCCTGCTCAATCCATATGCCAGACCACACTGTACGATGATTGCTTGTACACAAGGGGAAACCCACTGTAATGTCTGCATTGCTGTCCCTGTTTGTAAGTACCAGATCCAGCACTGCCCCATTTTTAGTGAGATCTGTAACCAGCTGACTGAGAAATGCCCCTTGAAGAGAGTCTAGGATGACTCTGCTCCTAGTTGCAAATGCAAATGTCCAGAAAGTTGTAATGACACTCTGACCACTCTGAACCAAATAAGTGCATTAAACCAAAATGATTGCAGAAATAGCAGTGTTGCCTTTTATTAGAACAACCAGCAGCTCAGTGTACCTGAAATCACACATGTACCTCTCACCCCAGTGCTTTGGCAAAAGCCTTCCTCAGGGACTGTGACCATGCTTGGACACATCATGCATTTTATAGAGTACAAGATTCATGGCATCACAGTTAAGAAAACGTAGTGTCCATTTTCTAAGTGTAAGTAACAAATAAAGTTTTTCATTTTTCAACAAAAAATTAAAAAAACTTTAATAGAAATAACACTACATGAAATCCCTAAGCATCCAAAGTGTAACATGTATTATACAAATGTTTAGATGCAGCCAGGATGTTCCAATCCAAATCCAGCAGATTAAAGTCACCAATAATTTCTACTTCCCCTTTGCACACCCTTCTGCCTATGGCCTTCAACAAATCCCTGACCAATTTCTTCCCCCTGTGTTGGTGGCCTATACACCACCCCCACACATATAAAGGCCTAAGTTCCCATCTCTAAGCCAACCCTAAGAACCTCCAGATCCTCGTTTTCCTCACTGAGTCATTGTATTTCCATGGCCTTTATACCTACCCCTGCATAACCCCCCCTTTCCTCCCTGCCCTTTCATTTCAAAACATGTTGTAACCCGGTATGGCCATCTCCCTGCTGTGGTTGTCAGTGCACCATGATTCTGTTATGGCACCAGATCCAGGTCCACTTCTGCAATGATAGCCTCAAGATCAGGAAATTGTTGCCTAGGCTCCTTGCATTGGCGCATATGGCTGTCCACTATTTTTGTCCCACCCTGCCCCTACTTTGCTTTCCCTTCCCAAGTCTATCTGTCACCTATCTCTTTCACTGGTACTGTTCTTCCTCTTTTCATCCTCCCTCTGCCCACCTTCCCTAGTATTTTTCTCAGTCTTAGTTCCACCTCATGACCTTCCTGTCCCATCCTCCCCCTTGCACCTATTCCCCACTACCCCTGGGGAATTTATTTCCCCAGTGCTTTTCTTCACTGCAGCTCCATTTCTTGGGGATCCTTCACTGTCTTCCTCATTTCTTCTGCCTCCGCCCTTGGTTAGATTAAATGCCCATCGAAATAGCATCTAACTCTTCCACCGAGGACTGCCATTCTCCTTCTGGATGGATAGAGGACATTCCATTATTACAGGCCTTTATCCCAAAAAGTATGATCCAATCCCTGATGTAGCAAAACCCCTCTTTCCTGCATCATGCTTTCAACCAGTTGCTGAAAACTGTGGTGCAATGTTTTCACTCCACTCCCCCAGGCTTTCACAGGTAGCACCTCAGTGAAGGCCACCATGTGTGCTATATGATCCAGACCCCTCCCACAGCTCTCTAAACCCATCTTGCACCATGCTGGCTGCATCACCTGCCAGATCATTTGCCTCGGATGGACAATGACATGCAGCAATCCCTCCTGCCTTGATGCCCTATTGATCCTAGGGGTCTGAGCCCATACCTCAGTGCTGATGTGCCAGGTAGGCATCTCACCTCGCTCCTCCCTCCTTCCCTCCCATAGTGTTCGAAAAACTATCCCTCAGATGATCAAATGCTCCACCAGAATTTGTGTCCTCTTCTACTGGGGGTCTTTTCCTCTCACCTTGAGGCCTCTACTCTAAAGGACCCCCACATCCTCCCCTTCCACTACCACTAGTGCCTCTTTTTGGAAATCCTGTCCCACCATGGCAATGAAAGAGTTCTATATTGGCACTGGCTGAGGAATGTGTTTCCTTACCACCAACCCCACCCTCCCAGAGCTCACCACAGTTAAGCCGGCCATCCTTCTAGCACCCCCAAGGCAATGGTGGTGGACTAGGTAGTCCCTCTGTGGGGAAAGTGATCCCCCAAATCCTAGCCAACTCAGCCTGGAGTCTAGAGATCTCACCTCAGCCCAGAGTGGTACATGCAGATATGGCAGCACCTCAGTCTCAAGAATGTCTCCCTGAAGGCTGCCAGTCCACAGACACTGCACTGCACCATTCTTATTATTCTCAAATCTACTCCCTCATTACCGGAAAATTTATTTATACCTTTACCCTAGATAGGATGTTTCTTGATTTCCTTTGTTTGTCAGTATTACCCCATGTAACTATATCCTAATGAATAACTAACTTGTTTTTCCCTTAAACTATGAAAAGACTTTTAGTAGCTTTTCTCCTTAGTACACTGATCCTAAATAGGGTGTTATTAATTTAACTCTATTCCCCCTTAGTTACTTTGTATTCTTACCATAAATAGGGTATTTTATCTATTCCCAGTTATGGTCTACCATTTAATGTTCAATTTCCCCAGCAATGAGTGTTACAACAGAAGTGACTAGATATGTTACCTTAGTCAACCGGCAGAGTCCCCTGCTTCCCTATTTCCTCATTTAGCCACCTGCTGACATCTAAGACATCAATCTTACACTTCTGTGCAGTTGCACTCATGCTGGGACACAAACATGTGTGGGACACGTTAGGAGTGCTTCCTTTTAATCTCCCTGTGGGACCTCCTCCAGGCAATACTTCCTGTGTGAGCTGCCGGGCCCCTTATTGGTGTTCAGTCAGCTGCATAAACCTGTTCGGCTCTTACACTGACCACCGAGGTGGAGACAGAGAAAGAGAGCTACTGTCCTGAAAGAGAAGTCCCTTGCCAACAGGTTAACTTGGGTTAATAAAGTCACTATTCTCCCTGGTGATTTGTTTATTTAGCCAGTTATGAGTGAAAGTTGGGGGAAAAAAAGTCAGTCGGGCTGTGCTTAAAAATCTCTGCCCTTTTAACCTATGCTCCATAAACTCCTTTTGTTTCACTTGCCCTGAACTTGGCTATAAGTAGCACAAAATATTTGCTATATGCTACTGTTTTTTAATGGCTCCCCTCCCAAATTGCTGTTTTCTTTTAAATGTAGCTCAGTTTGTTTACAGATGCTACTGTAGTATCACAAAGGGTTAACTTTAAAATGCTTCCTAAATTTGCAACTGTGAGTAGCACAACAGGATTTCTAAATGCCTAGTGTTAGCTGCCCATACTGAAATGCCTGCATGGCAGGTAGTATTTGTACATTTTGATTCAACAATTTTCCAGATGGCACTATGCTACCACCATTTTGCTATCTTCATACTGGTGGGCAACAGTACTCAGATGGACTGAGCCAAAAGTGGAACATCACTGGCTATCAGGTGCATGTGTCAATGACTCACTGTCTAAAGAACATCTGAAACATACTGTAATTTAAGTGCATGCAGAGTGTTTAATCATCCATCAGCACAGATTATGAGAAAACTTTGTGAATGGATTGTAGGAATAGTTACTCATTGACTGATTGTTTAAGTAACGAATTGTCTAAACGTTATAAAGCTACAGTATGATACAGTTTGTGCCAATAATGTGGGACTAGTTTCAACTTAAATGAGCTGGCTTACTGCATAGACTGTGCTACTAATTATGCATAGATTGTAGGAAAACTTTGTGAACGGATTGTAGAAACAGTACTCATTTACAGAATGTTAAAGTAAATGATGGTCCAAATCTTTGAAAGCTACAGTATGATAAACTATGTGCCAATAGTGTGATACTAGTTTCACTTAGAATGTTCTATGCTCACTGTAAGGACTGTGGTAATATCTGTACATGAAGCTACCTTCTCCCATGGGGGGTGGGTCTCTCTGGAACATCGACCTACAGGCACCAATGTGTAAAAATGAATAATATAACTATAAATGTTACTTTTGATCATGGCTTGCCTGCTGCAATAGTTCACAAAATGTTGGTTGTGATATCTGATATGATCTCGCACGGAACCAATTACTTTATACTGCTAATTACTGCTTGTGCAATAAGGGGTAGATATATATACAGCAGCATAATAATTCAGGTATTTAACACTTTATGTAATGTGGTACCACTTCACCAACATTGGGGGCTATGTATCGATGTGAGGTCAGGTACGCACAATTCACGCATACCAGACCCATGTATCTCCACACCTGTGGACAGGTGCATGATTAATGTATGCACTACAGCATATCTCTGCAAGGTGCCTATATATGGCCTCATCCCCTGGCGTTCTGCTTCATGGGAGGTGGATTGAGGGAACAGGTGGGCATTCAATAGGATGCTCCTCTTGTGTCCCAGAGTAGATCCCCTGGTCTATGCAAGCAGGGGATTGTGGGAAGGTGCAGGACGAATACATTGAATGTTTACAGGTGAGTACCTGAATGGCTGGGGCAGCTTGGTAGGGGGGTGGTTGTGTCTGCCACAGCTGGTGGTCAAAATCCGGGGGGGCACACAATGAATATATATGGCAGAGTCCCTGCCTGCATATCCTGCACCTTCCTCACTCAACAGTCCATGCCTTAATGAATTCCATGGAGTGTGGGCACACCCCCGGACCAGCCATGACTAGCCAGGGATCCATTCTGGTAGGGAGACGTGGCCTTTCTGTGTGTACAAGCAGGGGTCCATGGGACCCTCAGTGTGCGGTATCATCACTTAGGATTGCCTACACACCATGGATTCATGAAACATAGGCAATCTGCATGACGATGCATGGCTCCCATTGTGAGTAGACTCTGTGATGAGATCTTGATGACCATTTTTTAGGTCACAAACTGCATATAAATGCTTAACACTATCATGATTACAACTGCTGAAAAATGTAGGTCACAGTTTATTATTTCAGTACAAATAAAAGTGGTCACAAGGGAAAATGTGCACTACAGTAGCATCACAGATAGTCTCACAATATGAAAAATTAAGTACTGTTTTGTAAAATACTATATGTCTTTTCAAATCTCTTTATATCATTACAGGGCCACAGATGATTGGTAGTCCAGACAATGATAAGATGGTAGGATGTGTTGGCCTTGTCATATGAGTTCCCCCGCCCATTCAATGATGCTCCTGTCCCTGCCATTCTCTGCTATGTGGGACCCAATCTTTATTGGTATGGCTATGTGGAGCAGCTGTGACTCACTGCCCACTAACCAAGAGCAGGTACTATATACATTAATAACACTGTATGTTGAGTTCTTTACTTATTAGTTAAAGGGAAACATTCATGTACAGTGGCTGAAATAGTTTGAAAGCCCAAGCACTCTCTCAAGCAAGGTATTCTGTTCATATGTAGCTACTGTGTCATGTGGATGACTGACTGTACAGGCAGTAATACCCTCCAGGGTGGGTGGGTGGCATTGGGCTATACAGGACTGCCCCGGGGTGTAATGGAGCCCAATGCTGCAGGCAGAGAGCCTTATAGCCCCTGGAAAGTATGGTACAGAAACACAGAAACATAGAAAGTGATGGCAGAAGGAGGCCAAAGAACCATTTAGTCTAACCTGGGTTTCCCTAGACCTGATGTGGGTCACAGGAACTAGCCCTATAAATGCTTTTTTCTTTTACCTAGCCCCCCATTGCCTCTGAAGTCCTGAGTCCTAGCCCTAGTAATGTTTTTTTTTTCCTTCACCTAGCCCCCCCATTACCCCCTGAAGTCCTTGCTTTATCCCACCCTTTTTTGAAAGCTGGCATGGTCTTTGCATTCATCACTTCCTCTGACAAGCTGTTCCAGGGCTCCACTACCATTTCTGTGAAAAAAATGCTTTCTCAAATCTCCTAAAGCTCCCACCCTTTAACTTCCAGTCGTGCCTCCTGGTGGTACAGCCAGTGACCCTTTGGAATATTTATTTGTGCAGCACCTTATTAATGCCTCTCAAGAAGTTGTAGGTCTTAATCATATCTCCTCTCATCCTCCTAGTCTCCAATGAGAACAGATTAAGCTCTCTCAGTCTCTTCTCATATGAGAGATCATTGAGGCCTTGTATCATCTTGGTTGCTCTTCTCTTCAGTCTCCAGCTTATTCTTGTCCTTTTTAAGGTATGAATTCCAAAATTAACCACAGTACTCCAATTATGGTCTTAACAGGGACCTGTAGAGAGGGAGGATCACCTCCCCTACTCCTGCTGTCAAAACCCTTCCTAATGCACCCCAGCATTTTGTTTTCCAGGTTGTAAGCTTTGTTGCATTGACTCATTTGTTTAAGGATGTTGAATATGACCCCTAGATCCCTTTCCTCCTGGAAGGTGCTGAGTTGGATCCTTTTGAGCCAGTATTCTGTCCTGGGATTACCCTTGCCCAGATGTAGCACCTTGCACTTTTTTGCATTGAACTTCAGTTTCTAGTCTTTGTAGGTTTTTCTAAAGTTCCTTAATTGACTCTGCACTCTCGACCATACCGCCCAGTTTAGTATCATCTGTGAAGAGTATGATCTTGTCCTGAATGTCTACACCTATGTTGCAGATAAACATATTAAACAGCACTGGGCCGAAGACTGACAACTGGGGCCCTCCACTAGTGACTCTATCTTCGTGTGACCTTACCCCATTTACAACTACCCTTTGACGTCTGTCCTTAAACCAATTTCCCACCCACCTGACTAAGTTTTCAGCAATGCCTAGGTCTTCTAATTTTTATAACAGGTGCTTATGCAGTACTGAATTGAATGCCTTGCTGAAATCAAAGTAGAAGGCATCCATCGGATGCCCCTTGTCCACCTCACTAGTTACCCAATCAAAAAACTTAATAAGGTTTGTCTGTCATGACCTGACAGCTACAAAACCATACTGTCTACTGTCCTGGATATTCTTCATGTCTAGGTATTCCACCTTATCCTGCTTTATTAGGGTTTCCATTAACTTCCCCATTATAGGTGTGAGGCTGACTAGCCTGTAGTTGCCAGCCTCTTCTCTACATCCTCCCTTGTGGAGAGGTGCCACCTCCACCCTTCTCCAATCCTCAGGTACTACCCCTGTCAACAGTGAGTGGTTAAAGAGATGTGTCAATGGGTCATCTAATTCATAAGTAAGTTCTTTTAGCACCCTTGGGTGTAGACCATCAGACCCCGGTGCTTTGTCAGTCTTAAGCTGCCTTAATGCCTCTATAACTATGTCTGTGCTGATTTTTGGAGACTCCATCCCTGTAATTCCTATATCAGATGCTCTAATATCCACTTTCAGATAGTTGTCCATTGTGTTCATTGGTGAACACTGAGCAGAAGAAGTTGTTAAGGACAGTGACTTTTTCTCTGTCATCCTTTATGTCTTTGCCCCATTCAGTGAGTTTAACTATGCCCCCACCCTTCTTCCTTTTCTATCAGATATAGCAAAAGAATTGCTTATTGTCTGTATTAATATCTGTAGCAATTCAGAGATCAGTAAATGCCTTTGCCAGCCTTACAGCTTTCTGGGCCACCTTGCATTAATGATTGTAGACTTCCCAGATATTGTCATCCTGGTTCATTTTATAATTGCAGTATGCATCTCTTTTGTCCCTAATTGCCGTCTTGACCTGCTTTGTGAACCATATGGGTTTCTTGTATATTTTCCTCTTTGATACTGTTCTTATGCAAAGGTTGGTGGCATCTAGAGTGGCATGCTTTACCAGCCCCCAAATGTCTTCAACCTCTAGTTTTTTGTGCACCCCCATCAGATTGTCCTTGATCACGTCTTTCATTTTTCTGAAATCAGCTCCCTTGAAGCTTAAGACCTCTGCCCCAGACTGAGATTTTACTTACCCTCCTGACAAACTTAAACCAAACAGAACTGTGGTTGCTGTTTGCCAGGGGATCTGCAACTTGGACCACTTCTACTATCTCAGAATTTGTGAGGACCACATCAAGTATGATGCCCTCCCTGGTCGGTGTGCTGACTAGTTGGGTGAGTAGGCAGTCTTGAAGGGTGTCTACCACTGTCTAATTTTTGTTGATCTTGCAACTAGATTATCCCAATCTATGTCAGGCATGTTTAGATCTCCCACAAACACTGTTTCTCCTTTTGTGTCATGCCTACGATCTCCTTGATGAGTCATGCATCTTTCTCTTCTGTATGACCCAGTGGTCTGTAAACTACTTTGATGTAGATTTTCTTTCCAGAATCTGTGCTGAGCTGAATCCATACTGATTCAACCCACTCTTTTTTTATATGTGTCAATTGGTGTGGTGGTCATACAGTCACGGTCGTATATTGCCACCCCTCCTCCTTCACACACTTCCTGTCTTGTCTGTTTAGAGAATAACCTGGGACCAAGAGGTCCCAGTCATTGTTCTCTGTGGTCCATGTCTCTGTGATGGCCACCATGTCTGCCTGTGTGGCTGCCATTACCGCCTATAAATTGATGATTTTGTTTCCCAGGCTTCTGACCTTGAAGCACACCATTTTCCATTTATTACACATATAACTTTTATTCACTTTTTTGGGGCCAAATTGTTCACTATTGCTTTTTTACCCTGTTTTAGGACCCACTGTCACCCCTTTCATCACTGTCTCTTACTCCTGGTTTCATGTTAAGATTTTGTAGATTAAGGGATGGTGTCAGATAATCTTCCATCATTTGTGACCTGCTGCATGGGTTTCTTAGTCTTGAGCTGTCCCACATCTAGTTTAGGCATGCTCTGCAGATGTTAAATCTTTGCCCTGGACTGTGGCTGAGAGTTTTTAGCTTGTGGAGGAGTGTTGACCAAGTGTTCATCCTGTACACCTACTTGGATGGGATTGTTAGCCTCAAGCTCCCGGCTCCTAGTTTAAATGCTCTGTGTGGATGTCAAATTATTGCCACAGTGCCCTTTCTCATTCTATGGTAAGGTGGAGTCCATCATATCTGAACATCTGTCTCTCCCAGAAATCCCCCCAGTCAACTACAAACTGCTGACCTTTTCCTGGCACCATCCTCTCAACCATGTGTTGAATTTATTAATTTCCTCTGTCATGAGCCTGTCAGTACTTCCTCCCATGCCCCACACCAGAAGGACCTTGTAGAAAGATAGGGAGATTGAACGGGTGCCAACCATTCACTGAATTGAACAAAGCTTTGTTTGGCCTCCTCCACTGACTGATCGGCCAGGTCATTAGTCAGAAGATGCACCAGAATGTCCCATCCATCAGCACTATCCACTAATGTCCTGATACACTCTGCATCATGCTTAGCCCATACCTTAGCCCATGCTGCTCACCCTGGAGGGTATAACAGCACTTAGAAAATGGGTATATGTGTAATATTTTTAAGTAATAAAAAATGTAAAAAGTAAAAACTATAGGATAACATTTAAATAAAGTTTTTTTTACAAAGTAGTCCTTAGAGGGTGCTGATGTGTTTGAATGAACGTATAGTTCCACCCCTCCTCACCTCGCACCCTTGTGCTTGTTTTCCCTTTTTTGTCAGATCAGTAAGCTCCTTTTCTACTTGAGCCAAGAAATTGCTGTCACCCTAATTTATTCCTTTCTACTATCCTGAATAGACTATTACAACTTACTACTGTCCAGCCTCCCCTCTAATAAAATTCAGCACTTAAAATTGGGTCAAATTTCTTCTGCTTAACTGCTGATTGGAACCAGGAAATTACATTACATAGGCCCAGTCTTGGCAGCCCTTCACAGGCTACATGTTCAACAATGCATCAACTTTAAAGTTATATTAATGTTTTTTTTTTTTGTTTTGTTTTTTTTTATGCCAGAGTGGGTTAGCACTCTCTTCTTATCACTGCTATTTGTTTCATAAATATGTTCACAGCTACAGTCTACATTCCCTACCTGCAGACAGTTCCAGTCACACTTTAAGTGTCAGTTTAAATGTAACTGTGTGATAGCTAATCACTAATTACATGTGGCAGGGGTAATTACACAATAGTTCCATGTTTGCTGTATGTAAAACAGTGCAGTTGTAATGCAGTTATGTGTAATGTGTAGTTACACTGTAACTACAGAGTAGTTAAGGTAACTTAAAGAGTTACAACAGTTCCTTCCACTAAACTGGTTAATTGTGGTGACAGAGTTTTTTCAACTTATGCTCCTTAGCCATGTAGCTAACATAGGTAGTAAGCCCATTTGCAGATAGTGACATTTTTAAAACCAAGCTTTAAAAAATTCTGTACTGTTCAATTTATTATGTTACCTGACATATATTGCTCTTTATGTCTTCTGGAAAACACATTAAAATATTCTAAAGTGTTGCATAAATGATGTTAAGATGATGATGGTGATGATGATGATGCATAATGAGTTGCCCTGTATAGGTTTGGAGGTTGAGAGCATCAATTTGGTTTTGGACCCATTTAGTAGAAGGTAATATAGTATATGCACATCCATTTCTGAGTCATACCAAAAACAAACTACAGAGAAATATTAAGTTTCATGATGGATTTTGCTTTAGAGTAAATGACCGTAATGTCTGTGTAAAGGGGCATATTGGAGCTAGAATCCTTACTAATAGGTGACAGATTATTGATGAACAAGCTGAATAGCAATGGGCCCACAATATAGGTATTTCCACAGTTTTTTTGTAGCAAGCAGCCTTTAAACCATAACACTTCTTTATGAGATAATACTAGCTTGTGCAATTTGTAGAATAGGATTTTATATGTCAAATGCCTTAATCAGATTGATGAAGATAGCATTAGCAATGTATTCATCATCTAGTACATGTGACTGATCATTCATTACATTTAGTATAGCTATGCTGGTTGAGTGGTTGGATCTAAATCCTGTTTGTGACTCAGTGAAAATGATAATTGTGAGGAGGTGCATCATAAACTGATTACGGATAAGCTTTAACAGGTGTTAGAATGTTGATAAAACAGTTATAGCCATTGCCACTTTCAAAGATATTGTACATTTATAGTGCACAGTAGTGCACAATTGGTCCATGAATGTGCCATCTGATTTTGGAGGAGGAAATGCTGAAGTTTGTAATTCTTTAGCCTGTTGCTAGGTGTCTTTTGAGCCACTGCTCGGTTTGGCTTCGTTGAGCAGCAGCTAACGATGTGAAGTACACACTTAAGATGCAACATGTAATAACCAATGCACATTTGTGTCTGATAGCCCTCATTTTTGTACTTTGGATAAGGTCACCTTTGCAACCTTCCTCCCTTCCCCCTTCCTCCTCCTTGAATCTAGCTAGAACAACAAGCCAAAAATCAACAGCTACATTAAAGAGCAAGTGATTAGTAGGAATCATTTTTATCTGAAGTGTGAACAGCGAAGGGGAACCTTCCTTGTTTTAGTACACTTTCAAATATTTTGTTATAAAACATAAAATAAGTAATTACAAACACATCCAAATGCAATAAATAAAATAGCTGTCTCTTTATTACAAGTAAACACCTGGTGCTTGATTTTCAAAAGTGAGGACTGGTGTAAAGGGCTTGCAGCAAGGAAAAATGGTGCAAAGGGCTCCTTGTGCCTCACTTTACATTAGTCCCAATTCCAGAAGGAATCATGTGCCACTGGGGGGGCCACCTGCTATAACTGGGCTTGCACCATCATTATGACAGCTGCACCAATGCACCATGCTGGAAGGGGCCTAGGGCCACGGTGGGGCTCCAGTATCCACAAAATTGGGATTTTGAAAGCCCTGCTGTGGTCACAACTTGCAGCTGTGCTTAGACCAGACACATGCTGGCATAAAAGTCATTGTGGCAAAAGTCAGACCCGTGGGGTGGCACTGGTATGGGATACTGAGCAAGGACCTGTGGGAGTGCCCTAAGAGGCACTGTGTGAACATATGGAAGTGCCAGGGCAAATGGTGGCACCATGCAGGTGTGCCCACATTAGGCTCACAGACCCACAGATGGGGTACCATGTAGTTGAGCTTACTGAATAACGTGCAGAGTATGACTGAATATGCAGTACCCCGTCTGCAGTTCTGTGAGTCTGATGTGGGCATACCTGCCTTGTGCCACTGTTTGCCCTTGCACAGCTGTCCGTGCACATAGCACCACTTAGGGCACACTCCCACAGGTCCCTGCTCAGTAGTCCACCCTGGTTGCAGAGTGTCCCCTTCCACTGTGCTGCTGTACTGATGCTGGCTCTGCACTGGGATGAAATGATGGCACTCTGTATCAAACCCCTCCAATGCACAACTTCTTTGGTGCAGCACTCCACCTGTGGCAAATCTGTGTGACTTGGTGCAGGGACCCCTGTTATTTGAGAGTCCAGCACAGGGTCCCTGGCACACAAGGGGTTGCCACAAGCTGGGATTTAGGGCAACTTTCGTCATTCCCTGGGAGCTCTGAAAACTGAGCTCCTGCTCTTTAACTAACTTTAGTCCATGTTATCCCAACCCTGCTTTTGCTATTGCTATATTTCTATCTTCCCTCTCCCCTCCATTTTAGGTAGTGATGTGTCAAACCTTTTTGTTCACAGAGAAACCGAGAAGTCTGATTCCTTTAAAGACTTTTATTTTCAAACAACCAAACAGTATTGTACAAGCAAAAATGAAAACACAAGAGTCTGCTTAAAGCAGAGCCGGTGTATTTTGGTCACAGACAAGAACTGAAGAGACTTTTTTGAGACAACATAGGTATGTAAGTTGTGGGGAAACTTAGTGAAATAGTGTCTTTATTATTGTTTGGCTTGTTAGGGTCTAGAAATAGTGTGGATATAGGTGAATCACTCTGTCTAGAGTAGGAGTAATTAAGGGTTTAGAGTGAACAAAACAAAAACAGGGAGGGTAGAGGTGAGTTAGGGTCAAGCAATAGTTGGGCAAGGGATAAAAAAGGGCTAAATGAGGCAAAACAGAAAAATAGGCAAGGGAGGACATAGTCGTGTTGGGAGTGGTGCAGTACAGTGGCTGTGGGGTGGCAATTTTCAGGGTGACTTTCTGGAGACTGCATTGCTACCCCATCTGCATGCACCTCCCTGGGCTGAGGGAGCACTCTGCCAGACTAAAGGGTGAGTTGGCTTGGTTTAGGAGGACCTACTGCCCCACTCAGAAACCACCCAGTCTGTCACCACTACCACAGAGGTTGCCAGGAAGGAGGACTGACTGGACAACAGTCAGCTTGGGGAGGCTCAGGGTAGTGGAGTGTAGGCACATCCCCATCTGGTACCACTATGAAACACCTATACCACACTGGCCAAGTGGGAAAGTCCCACAGAGGCACCCAAAGTAGTGACCGGGATGGATGTGGGGGTGGCAGAGGACCCCTGAGGAGGAGGAGGAGGAGGAAGCAAATCCTAGTGGAAGACTCCATAGTGAGGGAATACAGTCGGGGGCAGGTAAAGATGAGGAGAAGGAGGTTAGGTGCCTACTCAGCACCATGGCCCACGGGGTTGGAAAGAGGATCCAAAGTATCACTGGTACAGCATGAGGGCAGGGAGAGCAGGACGTCATTCTCCATCAGGAAACAAATGACCTGGCTAGAGATGAGCCACCAATAGTTCAGGAGGAGATTATGGATTGAGAATGGGGTCATAGGCAAGTAACATGATCTGTGACCTTCTTGGAGGTGATATCTGTCTACGACAGGGGGAGAGATAGGATTTTACACACCAGGATCTTCAATGCATGGTTTCAGGAATTGTGCAGAAATGAGTGTTTTAGCTTCATCAGGGACTGGGGCCCCACCTGGAAGGATAAGTGCCTCTACAGGAGCAATGGCCTGAATCCATCCAGGAGGGAAACCATGGTCCTCAGTGAACAGCTTAAATGCTACATTGGTGAGCATTTAAACTAGTCAATGGAGGAAGGTGGAATAAGAGAGGGAGACATAAACTGCCTCCCCCACACAGGTTCATGAGGTCAACAATGGGAATCCTGAGGGAGTGAAATCCCAAAAGGAACCAAATAACAAAGGAATCCAAGGGATAAAAGGAAAGAGAGTAAAAAAAAAATAGTGGAGGAAATAAGGTAGAGCAAATGGGAAATGGGGTGGCAGGACAATCTGGAGAGCCATGTGTGCAAATGCTCAAAGTCTGGGCAATAAGATTGCAGACCTAGAGGCCACCACATCAGATGAGGACCTGGACATAGCAGCAATTATCAAGTCCTGGTGCAATGAAAACCAGAACTGGGATGTAGCCATACTAGGGTATACTCTCTTCAGAGAAGACAGGGAAAGCAAAAAAAGGGGGAGGAGTGGCTCTTTATGTAAGGGACAACATAAAAGCTATGGAAATACAGGTAGAGCAGCGAGGGGTTGAGGTACAATGGGTCACCCTGTAGACATGGAGGGGGGTGCTATTCACACATGAATGATCTGCAGATGTCCAGCACTGGGGGGACTGGTGGATAAAGATATTATAGAAACAATCCAAAGGATGGCATGCAAAGGGGAGGTGTTGCTGGTAGGGGCTTCAATCTTCTGGACAAGAATTGCAGCTTACCAGCTGTGGCAAGGGGCATTTCTCAGGCAACTACTTAAGGAACCCACTCATGGAGGGGGAAATACTGGACCTGGTACTGACAATTAGGGACAGTGTTGCTGACATCACAGTGGGTGATCACCAGGGGACCAGTCATCACCATACGTTGTGGCTCAGTATAAGAACTGGGTCAGAATTGAGTTGCAATAAGATGAGGGTCCTGAACTTCAGGAGGGCTGAATTGAAGAAAATGGGAGAATACCTGAGGGACAACCAGCAGGTATAGGAAAACTGGGGTGGAGTCAAGGAACAATGGGAAAAAAAGGGGAGGGCATTCAAAAGGCAACAAATTTTTGTGTCAGGCAGGTTAACAGGGGCATGAGAAAAAAAGAGACCACTATTGTCCTCTAGAGAAGTAGCAGAGAAAGTAAGGACAAAAAAAACCCCTAGCATTTAGAAGGTATAAGAGAACACAGAAGGAGGAGGATAAAGATAGTTACCAGGAGAAACAAAGAGTGGCAGGGAGAGCAGTTAGGAGCGCAAATTTGCAAATGGAGGAGAATATTGCCCAATTCATGAAAAAAAGGGGATAAAACATTCTTTAGATATATAAGCGAGAAGAGAAAGACCAAAGAAGGGATAGTAAGGCTAAAAGGGGAAGGGAGGTTGGGTCAGAATTAGAAGATAAAAAAGCAGACATATTGAACAATTACTTTTGTTCAGCATTTATAGAAAAAAGGGTAAGTGACGGGACAAAGATAAGGGACAAGGGCATTAAAGGAAGGGAGGTGGACACTAGTCCTTTTACAGAGGAGATAGTCCTCAAGGAACTAGCACAATGAATAGTAGACAAGATAATTGGACCGGACAAGATGCATCCTAGAATACTGAGGGAGCTCATGAAAGTGCTGGTTGCAAATCTGACAACTCTGTTAAACCTACCACTAGAAACAGGGGAAGTTCTGGGGAACTGGATGAAGACAGATGTGGTCCCACGACACAAAAGTGGAAATACAGAGAAGACAGGAAATTACAGATCTGTCAGCCTGACTTCGGTAGTAGGTAAAGTAATGGCATCTCTACTGAAGGAAAGGACTGGGGAATACCTTGCCAGCAGTGGATTATAGGATCCAAGGCAACATGGGTTCACTGGGGGCAGGTCTTGCCAGACAAACCTGGTTGAGTTCATTGACTGGGTGACCAGGTAAGGGGATCAGGGATGAGCGGTAGATGTGGCCTACCTGAATTTCAGTATGGTCTTTGACACCATTCCACATAGAAGACTGGTGAAAGAACTTGGCAACCTAGGAGTAGGTCCAAAAGTAGTAAAATGGGTAAGGAGTTGGCTAAGCAATAGGAGTCACAGGGTGGTGGTAAATGAGGTCCACTCTGGGGAAGGCAGGGTGACAAGCAGGGTGTCACAGGGGTCAGTACTAGGCCTGGTTCTCATCAATGTCTTTATTAGTGACATTGCAGATGGGCTGAAGGGGAAAGTATGCTTGTTCAATGATGACACCAAAATCTGCAAACAGAGTGGATATACCGGGGGGGCGTTGTGTGGAAAGAATGAGGGGTAATCTGAAAAGCTGGAAGATTGCTCAAGGGAATGGAAGCTGGGTTTCAATGCAGAAACATGCAAAATCATGCACTTGGGGCACAGAAACCCAACTGAGCGGGGAGTTATTAGCAACCACAAAACAGGAAAGGGACCAAGAGGTAATCTTTTCTGATGACCTGAAAGTAGCCAAGCAGTGTGATAAGTGTATGCCCACCAACTTGGTTGGGCTTATTTGTGTGCCCTGGGTTCTCTGTATGGCCCCTGCAATGTTTTCTGACCAGTTTTGTGGCAGGAGGAGACAGTGTTGCAGAACCGCTGCCCAGCTCACTCATAAATATGCAAGCGGCAGTCCACAAATGTGTAGTAGTGCATTTTCATTTTTGGACCACTATTGCAGTCACCGAAAAGTCCCCCCCCCAATGCTCCTGACTCCCAGATCGAGTATAACGGGGTCTGGATACATGAGGAGGGTGTTTCTGATGCCCCAAATGTGTTCAGTTAAGGAGCGTCAATGAGTGCTCAGGCCAGAGCATGAATAATTCAATAGGGCTCATAACTATTAATGAACCGGCCTGCTGCCAAAGGGGGACAGTATTTCAGCAGCTGCGACAGGCTAAGGATTGAGTAAAACTGTTCGAGTCTGCTTTTGTGTGACAGGGCAGTGGAGATATTATTGTTTTTTGGGGAAAGTGTTAAATAAAAGTGAAATGTGTGGCTGCAATATATACGTATAATCTGGGACTTTGCTGGGACTGTAAATGCAAAAGCGATAATGTTCACCCTTGACACCCTGCACAGCAAATCAGAACACAGGAATTTTTCAGAGGACTTATGTGACTATTAGAGGATTATGGTAATCAAAGCAGGGACTTTTCTTGAAGCCAAATTACTGAACCAATGGTGCGTTGAGTGTGACTAGTGCATATTAATTCATTCAGATGGACAAGTGCTACAGCCAATGTAAAGGGGCTGTTTCTGAATGAATAAAAGAGACTGTTGCTTGAGAAAGGAGGTATTTTGCTGGTGGTGAGAGCCAAGTGAGGATCAGATCCTTTGGCTGGTGGTAAAAGCCAGCCAGGATCAAAGGCTCTAACAAAGAAGACTGCTGTCTGCCAAGAAAGAGTGCTCTGGCTGGAAGTGAGACCAACCAGGAGCAAGAAGAAAGAATTATGGGGGCTCGCTAGCCCTGAAGATCTGTGTATTTGCTTCTCAGTCTAGTTGGCCACAGTATAGGACAAGCTGCACTGAGCCTGAGTGAATTGATTTCAAGGCCATTGGGAGCTGTTACTCAGAATGGAACCTTTGGCTGTGAAAGAGGGAGTTTGATCCAGAGAGAGAGACAGTGTCTGAGAAGTGAATTTTGCTCCAGAGAGAGAGAGAGAGAGAGAGAGAGCCAGTGTTATGAAGAGAATTCTGCTCCAGACAGTAAGCCAGTGTTGGTGAAGTGAATTTTGCTCCAGAGAGTGAACCTGTGAGATTTGAACCTGCGACTGAGGAAGGAAGACCCTGCATTTGGAAGTGTGAGTTTCCTGAGGTTTGTCCTGAAGGAATGGACTGTTCTGCCATGCACAAAGTGTACTGAAAAAGTTGGATTTCAGAGACTGTAAAGGTCACTACATAAAATCCACAGTGCTCTGCCAGCTTAGGAAGGGTGAATGCCAGTGTGTTTCCCATAGTTGCAGAGCAAACTTGTACCCAGGCGAGTAGAAAAGTGCACCCCGACAAGGAGAGAAATTGTGCCCTGACCAGGAGAAAAGTCATACCAGGACAAGGAGAGAATTCTCTGAAGGAAAGCATTTGAGATGCCTGCCAGGTGAAAACCATCTACAAAGAACCCACAAGGGTGAAGATTGGAAAGGCTTGGCAGGTGAAGATCGGCTTTCATCTTTGCTTCAACCAGTGGCTTTGAGTTTCAACAATAACTCCTAATACCAGCAAGGTATTATTACTTTAGGTATCTGCCAAGCCTCTTGAGAATCAGCAGAACTGTAAGTACCCCGGGATGTGGTTTTGGGGAAGTCCTCATCAATTATCCAGATAGTCAAAATACAGGGGGGTTAATCCCTGGGCAGGACTGTGCAAGATCGAAGTATGCCCAAGCAACAGATAAAATGTTTTGCATTTGTTTAAATTTAGTTGGGCCCTGATGAAAGATTACCTGCATCTTCTGCATCTTCGCATCTTCAGTGTGGTACCCACCTAAAAGGGACTGTAGAGACATTCTGGGCAGCTGCCTGGGGTCAATCAGGTGCACCCATAGGGGGGAGGTGGGATTTTGTGGGGTAAAGGTGTTGCCAAAATTGATAAAGTTCTTATGCTATTTGCCTGCTTATTTCCCCCTCCCCCAAAATAAAACCTGTTAATTGTTAATGTTACATTCTGGTACAGTGACTTATTGCAAAAGGTGGGAACAGTTGTTGTGTGGGAAAGTACAGTGGGGGCAGTTACTATATATTCTCGGGGGCTGTCATTTATTTTCAGGTATTTCCAATTTACTACTCCAGGTGGAGGCACCAAGTGCACTTACTGTTCCAGTACCACTGGTATTCCAGGAACATAGGCTGGCCCCCTCGAGGTGTGTCCAGGTTGGACCTCAGGGCCCCAGAAACAGCTAAGGTGATTCCCAAAAACTTGGCTGTTACATAAGGCAGTGGGAAAGGCTAGCAGAATGCTTGGGTGCTTAGAGAGGGGCATCACCAGTAGATGGAGGGAGGTATTACTACCCCTGTATAATTCACTGGTAAGACCCCACCTCCAGTACTGTGTCCCTTTCTGGAGGTCCACTTCCAGAAGGACATAGTTAGAGTAGAGGTGGTACAAAGCAGGGCTACCAAAATGGTGCAGGGCCTGCATCAAAAGCCCTACAAGGAACTAAATATGTACTTTCTAGAGGAAAGGAGGGAAAGGGGGGATATGACAGAAATGTTCAAATACTGCACAGGTATTGACAAGATACAAGAAGGTAGCATTTTCCATAGAAAAAGATGCTCCAGAACAAGGGGTCATGCTATGAAGCTTGGGTGGGGGGAGGCTCAGAAGAGATGTGAGGAAATATTTCTTCTTGGAGAGGTTGGTGGATGCCTGGAACAGCCTCTCAGCAGAGATGGTAGGTGCTAAAATGGTAACAGTACAAGGACATGTACAGAGGTTTTTTTATTGATCGACTGCAAGTCATTACAATTTAATTACAGCATAGACATTAAAACATTAACAGTTTGACTTTTCAAACACAATTTCTTTAAAGTGCTTGATTCAGATAAATCATATTTGTAAGGAATTTCAATGTTTCAGAAGACTGAAGCTAAAATATGATTTTTTACTTGTCAAATACAAATACAAAACTTCATCCTTCTATAAAATCTCTTTTCTTTGTTAACATAGAGTCAGTTTCCGTGATGACAAAGGTATAAAATATCTTATAATCAGGCCTGCTTTACTCTGTTTCCAGTTTCCAAAAAGTACACTGAACCAAATTCCATCATCAAACTTCACTCTATAAATGCCGTGTTGCTAAAAAGCAACAGATGTTATGTAAAATAACTGGATTTCCTGTGTTAAATGAGTACAAAAGCATTTGTTCTGGATGGGAGCCAAGACCCCCTAAAACTGTGCCCAGCCATTCCTGCTCCTCTTAGAATACAGAGGACATAGCAAGAAAACATGCTTGAAATCCTTTATTTGTGTTGCATTTTTACTATGAACTTGCATATGCTGGTCTTTTCTTAGAGAAATTTATGTAATTGGCATTATAGAGTTTCATGCAAAATCTTGTAAACAGCATCTTTGAGTAGGGCTTACTAATATTCTTTGATACAGTTCCAGTTGGTGTTTTACTTTTAACAATCTATACCACTTATAATATTTTAATGATTTTAGATGCTCTTAATCTATTGAGATTGCGCACCGCTAGATCTTTTTTTAATTTATATCATTATGTCTTCTCTTAGTCATAAGTAGATCTCGTACAGAAGATGCATGAGGTCCATTGGAAATAATGTTGTTTTTTTTTAATTAGTTGGATATAAGGAAAAGTGAAACCCCTTGAGTAATAGTCTACTTGTTCCTCCATACAAATCCTGGGTAGTTATGATGAACGTAACTGAAATAGTATTAAAATGAATATTTTCTGCCTTTCCTTTATTTGAGTATGCAGTGAATATTGCCAGAGTTCCAATCTTAGAATTTCATCTGGAACTGATTGTGGTACCATCAATAAATGTCTATAAAGTTTATCTGTGATAACCTCAAGTGGTTTACTTTCCATGAATGCCCATATCTCTGCTCCATACAAGAAACAGTACTAGATTTTACCTTGACATTTAGCACTATTAACACCCAGTCATTGAGCCTTTACCTATTCTAGAATTAAAGCTATTAAATGCATTAAAAGTAGTTCATAATTGGATCTGTAGTAAATTAAATTGTAATTTCCATAAGTAGTTCTCTGCAAGCCTAACGCCTAAGTAATTGTAGTATTTTACCGTTTCAATTTTGTCATGGTTTATACATATGTAACCTTGGCGCCATTATACCAAGGGCTACTAACCCTGCCTGCTTGCCTAAGTACAGGTTGAGGGGCCATGGTTTGGTTTTAACAAGTACCAGGGTGTCCCTACCCGCAATATGCGCAATATGTTGGTAACGTCACCTAGAATAGTGCTTTTATGGTTATTTATCTAGCTGGTACAGCCCTCTGGGAAGCTATAACCACCCACAATCCCACCTAGTGACCTTGTACCTTTGAATTGGCAATAACCAGTTGCAGCATTTGATACGTGGTGTACAACTAGCATTAATAATATGCTCACACACTTTGCGCTTACCACCTGGGTTTGATCTTCTGACAAACACCCTGGAACCCCCTGTAAGAAACAGCTTTGCATACTAGCATGCACTTTTAAAGGCTCTTTTAATGTTTCAGCAACTCTAAACCAGATAATGGTATGCTCACAAGCTAGCTTAACAGTGGAACAGTACATCAGATTTATTAAGGGGATGTGAACAATGAGGGGGCAAGAATTTAGAATAACTATTACTTTGTTGTACTGAGACTGGTTACTTTGAATGCAGTTACTTAAGTCCCTATATTAGACAGTCTAACAACTATTGGGTACCCAGAGTGTAATGTAGGCAGGCCTGTAACAGTGCTCGGGGTGGCCGGCATTGCAGCTGTCATTGGGGCTCTTGATGGAAAAACAATTAAACATTGGCAGTACATGGCAAATTAGGTTAGTTGTATCTGTGGCCAGCTGGCCTAGTCTATTAAAAAACTTGAACACTAGCTGAACACAATCAGATGGTACCATGAAATAATTGAAACACTGGTTGCAGTGAGCTACCCTGGTTTTACTCACTGTACCCAGAAGATGGATGAAGGCATTGGTGAAATGAAGACCCATTGCTTGTGGTTGCTGTACATGGGAACCTGGGCTGACATGACTCACCACCTCTTCACGGCTTTGCCCTGTAGATGGCCACAACCTGCAATGACTTGCTGCGCAGGGCTGAATCCCCAGATCTGGTCTCTTGCTGAAAGGCTGTTGCTGGTACAGGAACAAGTGACATTGGCCAAGACTGGCATGGGCCCAGATGCAGAAAGTGTCTCTGGAATGGTTCAGTTCTTTTGCTGGTGAAACCTCCAGCTGGTAGACAAATCGGTTGCTATATAAAGCTGTCTCCTTGTTTGCAAACAGGAGTCCCTGGATCACAGTCTTTTCACGTGCAGTAGGCATCAGCACATCAAGATGAAGAAACATTAAACTTTCTCTTTTCTTAGGTTTGCAGCCAGTTGCAATCTCAGTTGACTTTCTGAGCAACCCCTCAGTCTGCTAGCAGGTAGTTTCTGAAGATCAATCCCTTTTTGGATTGAAAGTTAATCACAGGAGGCAATTTCAGGCCTCTCCTATAGTGAACCTCCTCATAGCCCACAAGCTCCTTTCTTCTCGGAGTGTTGAGCTGAACTGCCACTTTTTCACTGGAGTCTCTTTCCTGCTTTTAAGCAGTCCGATGCTTTAAAGAGAACCAATCTCAGTAAAATTTAAATCTGTTTGTTTTAATTGGTGTGGTACAAACCTTGCTTGGAATGCTGGAAGTGTGTCCCTTGTTTCCCATATCATTCGTTTTGGTGTTAAATGATTCCTTTTATTTTGCAGCATCTTGCCATTTTCAATGCAGAGCAGTTTGCAACCCGTGGTGGGGTTTGGCTGCTTGCGTGACATCACGATAGGGAAAGAGGCCATGCATTCTTGCTTCCATCCCTATACAGATTCGTGCTTGCAAGAAATTTCCCTGCATGTCACCACATTGGTTATTCTGCCAGTGTGACTCAGCAGTGTTTAACAAAACACTGTTCTCGTCTCATTGTCCAGAACATAGAAAGACTAAGTATTTCCTGAAAACAGTAAATATGCTGTTATGTAAGTGCATAGCTCTCTAGTTTGAAACCCTGTGTCTGCCCACTTTGTGTCATAATACAGTCCCACTGTGTGTTTCCCTTCTGAAGGACCAGCAATATGAAATTCATGTTTACTTCAAGTATTGCCTGCCATAGTTAGAATCGGGACCTTGGGATAACTACTAATGTACTATTTGGTCATACAGAGGAGCAGAAGCTACCCTGACCTGTAACTTATGGGTTTTCCACTCTGGTACAACTTTTTATTATGTACACTACTGGTGTGAAAATGGAATACATGGAACAGGATAGTTAGCTCACCTTACACATTTACGTATTATTCTTACTAATAAACCGTCAATGTTCATGTTACAGTATAAGCAGTGATCTGTTACTTTTGTGATGCCTTTCACTCTGCTGACATGCAACGTTCTGTTGTAGTAATGTGATTTTCCTCATTTTATGTTTTTTTTTCTTCTGTGGATATTTTCTGTACAGTTCAGTGATGTATGTAGTATATGACCTCTCTTCAATGTTTTCCTTCCTGCTGGTCATGAACATGTGTTTTCTGATTGGTTGCTGTTATTAGGAGGGAAAATCAGGGTCATTTACGAGCAGTACAGTAGTAGGTGTAGCTGTCATCCTTCACTTGGCTTTAGCATAGGTATCTGATAGCATTTTTACTTCACTCATTGGATTTCAATACTTGCAGTGACCCCCACCCACACCACCATATTTTATCATAGCTATCCCTGTTCTGTCCAAGTGTTTTTTCCTAGCGTATATCCCTAAAATGGTCATCAGCTGTGTTGCTGGTTGTTGTACTAATACACACAAAAACGGTGTAAGAATGATTTTTTTTTCCAAAAAATTATGTTTTGAGAACAAAAATGGACAGAACAGGTAAAGAGAACACATGCTAAGTGGGATGGTCCTACAAAAAATAGTTTTTTATGTAGTGACCATTTCAACGAAGACTGCTTTGAAACTCAGAATCTTCTAATGCCACAGTTTAACATCCCAACAAGTAAGCATCTGAAAGCCGGTGCAATACCAACAATCTTCCACCATCTACACACCAGTCTGGAAAGCATGAAAGCTCACAACTACTCCAGACATGAAAAGAAGAAACTTCTGGTGCTGCATTTCAGAAATGTGAACCTAGCAGGGTATGTTTCTTCCTTATTATGTAGTGATTTACATGTTCTCTAGTGGCATTGTGAACTGCCTCTTGGACTTGCAGGGGTTTGTGTTGAGTTACTGGACAAGGTGCAAGGTTACATTACTGATAAACCTATTCTTTGTCATTGAAAGTTGTTTATTACAATATGCAATGTCACGCCTGGTTGAGGATTGACTGTGAGGGGTGTCTGTGCGTGTGTGTTTTCATGTGTGTATGGCTGCAGGGACAGACTACTGGCGGTATGTTAGGTAGTGATAACTCACTCTGCCAGTTTCTGTGTATGGTTGTGGGTAAGGGTTGTGGGGTGGTGACGTGTGTGGATGTCTGACTTGCCCATGTTGCCTACCTGTTGCTAGTGGCCAGTGGGTGGTTGTGTGTGTTAGATTTCCACAGGAGTACTGTTCTATGCTGTGTCACAGTTCTTTGAATATCATGTCTGTTGATAGGGTGGACTTCATATGTACTATGTGTAGGCGGGCGATGAACCTGGTGTAGCTGTGTAGTCCTGTTGGATAACCTAATATTGGCAACAGTAAAGGTTTTGGAATTTGGTTGTACTCCTTCCTGTGTTTCTGCATGTCCATATGGAAGGCAGCATTTTTTACAGCAGTATTTGGTGGTGTATGAATGGATGCACACCTCTTCATGGCACATGTCATATGCCAGAAGATGGTTTCATGGTTCTGCATGTGGAGGCCTACTTTCACATGTAGTGCCGGCTGTGTGGTTGTGGTAGTAGCAGGCTCTGTGGTTGTGGTCAGCGATTGATACCTAAGTTTGACAAGCTGTATGTGGTGTTAGGTCTTTTTGGTGGAGCACATGGAGACAGATGAGCACATGACACATCAGGTTCTGCATAAATTTGTCAAGGTTGGGATTTTTGTAATTATACTACAGTATTCTGTATCACTGGTTGTAAGGTTGTAAGGTGGACTGTCTAGGGCTGACTGTGAAATCCCTCGGTGTGGTATGTTGCAGGCATTGAAATGAGGATTCTTTTATTCCTGAAAATGGTATGTTCACATGGAGGTGCTCTGGATGCGATCAGGCTTCAGGGGCCTATGGAGAATGTACAGTCTTAGTTTTCCATGTTGCCACATACCTTTGATGACCTCTGTTGCTGCATGTGGGTATCCACCACATAGTGCTGCAGTGCTTATTGAGTATTTCAGTGGTTTTATTAGTTGTCATATATTGATTTTCACTGTTGATGAGATGCATTTCTTTGCATTGGTGTACTTTTGCTATATATCCATACCCAGTACCACTTTTACTAGGTTCTGGTTATGACCTGTGAAGAGGGACCATTTCTCATACAGTGTATCATCGTTGTTCATTAGCTTGTTGTGTTTGAAATGTTTTATTTGGGCATGCTTTTGTCCCAGTGAACCTCGTCACGGCATGTGGATGGCTGCACATTCCTCTATGTTGTGTCACATATATGAGTACAAGGAAACTGTACCTGCTGTCATTTCTTAAGGTACATTACTTTTGAAATGACATCTGTATGCTGTCTGAATGTCTGAAAATCAAAGGCAACATTACTTTTTCATGGGAATAGTCTCCAAAGATTAGTACAATATCTCCCATGTATGTGTTTATGTACTTTCTTCTGCAACATAACTTTTCATTCACATCAATCATTGTCTTCACAGATTGTGCAAGAAATATTGGCCACCCAAGAATCTCAGACAGCTGTACTCATGCAGGATTGCACAGTCAATGAGGTACTCTGCTAAAGACACTTTAGTGTCCTGTCACAGTGACATATTTGCTGCTGGACATTATTTCTTTCTATTCTCTCCATGCAGGTTCCTGATTTAACAGAAGAAAGCAGCAATGCAGAAGTTCATACTCAGTGTATGTCAGAAGTAGCTATTCAGTGTGCCATGAAAAGTGGAACATCCGTGAAGATCCAGACAGACGTCTGCTTCTCAAAATATGCTAGAGGTTGGTATATTTAAAGTTATGTTTGACACTTATTCAAGTGTACATAAATCCCCACTGTTATATCTTTAGTAACCTGTTTTCATAATGATGACAGGAAGATTCATCCAAGGTCCATGCCTGTTGTTGCGTGGATTCCAATGTGTGCAGAACATGATGTTTGTGGCTAAGCTACAGCGCCTGATGGTTACAGCCATAGTGCAGTATTGAAGGGTAACAATGGGTTGAAAAATAATTTATTTGACTCATCTGAGCAGTGAAGAAGTCCAGGCATCTTGAGTTCCCTCTCACCGTGATACAGGATGCTACAATTGTGTGAAGCTCGTAAACTCAATAGGGAGCAGGACGGGGGGGGGAGTGAGAGAAACACTAAGGAAGTAATGACATGGGTGGTGACACATAGGATAATGACATCCAAACATATAGGTCAATCAGTTAACATGCCCCAAGTCTGGGTAAGTATGTATGTGGACCATCGGAAATGATGGAATAGTGACAACTGCATATTGTCGCAGTAACAGAATCATGGTACATAGAGAATAATGACTGTGATGTCAACACATCATGATACAGACATAACTGGATGGGACAGGCATGGTAACAGAGTGTGAGAAGTAATGATATACAGAGGGGAACACATCAATACTACAGCAGTAAAGGGTAACAGGGAGGAGAGTACATGCTGTACATGTTCCTGGAGAAAGGAAACGTGACAAAAATCATCATGTGGATGCTATACTGACCCATGTCTCACAATGCACAATGAAATGATAGAAGACAACCGTAGAACAGAAAAAAAACTTGAAGATATTGTTCATGTTGTGCCCAAACATGCAACATGTTTTTGTTTTTTTTAACTCTTTCTCTCCCACCCATCCAGAACTGTCTCTGGATACCCCACTCACCAGACCGCTCTACCACCTGCTGTGTCCCCCATTATCTTCAAGGACATCATGACTCCCTGGGGACAGGAGAGGGCTACAACCCTAGGGAGATGAAATGGGGCAGTGACAGGGAACCAGCGTTGGGTGTGTGGCGGCAGCACTGGAGGAGTCATCGCCTATCCGGTGGGTGGGGGCTTTTTCCCCTGTTACGTGCCCTCAACCCCCCACACCCTATGCATGGTGCATGCCCCCTACTTCTTGGCACATGGCAACCCTGCCAGCATTGGGCCACACTGTGAACATGCTGCCCAATGCTCTCTGCTGCCCTCTGGTCTCCACCAGGGGGTGCTGGAATGCCAGACATCCCCAGAACCCTACCCCAGGAGAGGAGAGCAGCCCAAGGGGTGCTCAATCCAATCCCATCCCTGCCAACCCCCGATGCCCGAGCTAGCTCCCGAACCCAGGTCGCCAGTGTGGTGCAAGGTGTGGCATCCAGCGCCTCAACCCTCAAAGCCACTGGATCGGCTAACATGCAACATGTTAAGTGGTGAACCAGTGCTTCAGTTACATCTGAGGCCATGGTCATTCCATGAGCCCTTCACCTCCCTTATACATCAATCTGTTGCTTTAAGTACCACCCTTTTATGTTTTCCCATAGATACTCTACCCATTCCTGCATCCACTAGCTGCATTTCACTTCTTACTGTAATATCTCTCACCTATCCCCTGTAAAATCTGCATGCATGCAGACAACAACATTTGTGCTTGTTTCAACAGCCTCATATCCCGCTCTGATATTGAAGCCTGCTGTGCTCATCATTTCCCATGCTGGCACCTATCACCACTCCATTCACCTATCTATGTTTGTTAGGACCATGCCAACTCCATTTCCCTCCTTTGTCGGCTTTCTGACCAGCTGCTGCAGGAAGGCACCCTGTGGTGTCCATATGATATCCTCATTCCTGGTAGACCTTGACGATGCGATATCTCAGTCTACATCGTGGAGACTCACGTACTGCATTGTACTGTACTGTACTGCACTGCTCTTGGTCAATTAAGTAACAATTGCTCATGCAAATCATTGATGCATATGGAAGTCATAATTTTTGAATGACATTTCACTTCCGAGTACACCAACCATGTAAGTGACACGCACAATTTCTTGGTGATATCTGTTCTGCAACGGTGATAACCACGCCAGTCACTTCCCTGATCTCCACTTCATTTGACTTATGTGTGGTTGCATTGTTTCAGGTATGCAGACAAAGTCAACATATATTGATGCTGCTGAGGTGAATGACAATGTAGAGACAAACAGTGGATGTCGCTGTTCAGTGCTGCATACTTTCACAGTCTGTCCCATTCAAACATTCCACACTGGTGAAGATGATGGAGGCTTCTTTCCAGAGTAATTTCTCTGAGGACCCAAGCCTGGGTAATAGTCACTGTAAAGGGGAGCCATGCTATGATCCAGAATTGGATAAGTCCTGTGAAATTAAAAGTTTCATTTTTTAACAAAGAATGGCATGTGTTCCCATGACAATCACAGTGCAGCACTGATGAAGTCTTTCTACTGACATAGTCAACTATGTACCCTTCAAAACTGTTTCACTGAAGTCACATATTGTATCATTATGTCTTGTCCATGCTGGTTTTGTCAAGTACCTATTGCACTTATTACAATGTTCAGCTGTTACTACATATCCATTACGTGCCATGTTTCAGATAACATGCATCTCCCACTTCTGTATAACCTCTCCCTTGTGTGCTGGTCTGTATATTACTGTGGACCAAATGCCTGATGCTGTTGTTGTTGTCATCTTGACCCACACTGTCTCCCTATACCTTTTCACCTATGAATCACTGTGTACTTTACATTATCATTTCAAAGAAGCGTTAGTCCTCAAAGCTGTCTGACATCCCTGTACATCCTGAATTAACTGCAGACACTTATTATCATGTCACAGCCATGGTTCTCCTTGCAGTTGGGGTCTGTAATGGACACAGTGGCCATGTGTATGTCTGCCAAGACTGCGTCATGGTTCTACATCCGGAAACGAAGAAAACAACCATCAACACACATGACTCTGTGTGATGCGAGTTCCCCTCACATGCTTCAGTACTAACCTCCCCACCACTCAACATCAATGACATCTGTATTCATTGCTGGTATGTACCCACTTGACTTACCCTGATCTTTCTCTTTTGTTTCTTTTGTTACTTTTTGACAAGCACAATTTCTTGTACACAGCTGTTGTCTTCAACAGTGGGCAGTACAACCCTTGTTTTTCTCCTGCTAAAGGAATTACTGCTGTATTCAATTCCAAGTCCTGCACAGAGCAGATGAATCTAACATTTCACAAATGCCATATCCGTGTGTGTTGTGAAAATTTTTTTGTTGTGCTTCCATACCACAATAAAGGTGTACAGGAATGTGAGACAAAGAAAATACTGTGCAAGGTCACGCATTACCACTGCGCATACTCTAGTGCTCTGTTACTGTTGAAGACATGGTAGTTAACGTTTCTTATGTCTTCTGTCATGATCCATTACTACTACTACTAACTCTAATGTTTTATTTTCACTCACACTTCTGTCAATGTGGATCCTTTGTTTCCTGAAAAAAGTACATTGTATTCAAGAGCTCAGTAATGCAACTGATGACTGTGTGCAGCATGTGTCAGTCCCCAAATATTAACAACTATGAGTCTGAGGTTGGCAGCATGTTTGTCATCAGACAAACTTGTGAGGACTGTGTTGGCAGGTATACCTGGTGTAGCCAGCCAATGATTAATGATACGCCTGCAGGCAATGTTCAGTTATCGGCAGCTGTTCTGTTCTCTGGCTCTTCTCCAAGGAAAGCCCTAACAATGCTGAGGCACCTTAATTGTGGGTCCATCACAAAGGTCACCTTTTTCAAACAACAGCAAAAGTTACTGTTTCCGGTTGTTAAATCTGTTTGGGACTGTTGTCTTGATCAGTTAATAGCTGAGGTGAAGCTGTCAGAGAAACTATTGATTGTAGGCGGTGATGGTCGTGCAGATACACTGGGGCACTGTGCAAAGTTTAACAGTTACTCTTTGGTTGACCTGGAGAGGAACAAAGTCTTGGCCATGCAGCTAGTTCAGGTAAGGGAATCAGTACAGCAGTACTGCCAACCCAAGCAGTGCTTGTGGTGTGTCACTGAAGTACGGCATGATTAATTTATTTGCAATAACTGTTGTGTAGGCACATCAACTCACTAAGACAAAATAGGGGGCGGGGCAATGTCCAAATGCAACACTTGCAATGAGTCACTATGCTGTCAAATGCCATGTGCCTGTCTCTCACATCACATGACCAACATCACACTTTCTGTGTGCTTGGATATTTTATGATGGCTGCACGTGACATGACTCTGTCAGTACTTGCAGCATCACAAACAGAGTCTCAAGACAACATTGATATTCTGTGTCCCATGGCTGTCATTCCACTTTGACCGATATTCTGTCTCTGCCTATTTGATCAATTCATTTGCATTTTTTCATGGGGGGGTACATTGTCTTTGTGCACCCCAGCATGCCACATTATCTCCAGTGTTGAACCGTGTTGTGGCTCTTCCCATCTGCCTGAAGTCTAAGACTCTGATACTTTCCTGCCCCTGTCTTCTCTTTCTGTCCCAGCCAGACATCTATGAGCCCTCCATGTTGGTCCCACGTAACTGTGTTCTGACGCTAAATGTATAATGTAGTGGAGCAGTCAGTGATAGGAGGGAGAGCTGGAGATCGAGGGCCAGAAAGTGTGGTGTTGTATGTTGAAGTGAATCAGGTCCCTCTTTCGCCTACCAGCAATGGGTGTATTTTCTCTTCTTGTATTCCCGTAGAGTGAGGACGTGCATCAATGACTGATCACTGCATGTCATCATCCACCACAGCTCCATCCCTTTATATGGCACAGTGTCAGGCAGACATGCTCATCTCCTGCTGGAGCTGCTAAGGAGTGGTGCTGATCCTTAACCCACCCCAGGGACTGATTGAACAGTCCTCCTGCCACTCAATCCATTCCCTCCCCTGCTGACACCCATTGGCACAAATTTCTCACTGAACACAGGTGGCCGGATTGTCACAAGTTGTGTCATTCAGTGCCTCAAACCTCAAAGCCACCATGCCTGTGATCTCATGTTGATGTTGTGCCATAAAAATGCAACATTAAGGTAGCACACATTGGAGGGAGGACAGCCTTGCATGGTTGAACTGGCAGTGAAAGAGGTGAAACTTAATAGAAAACATGTACACATCAACACATCAATACCAATGATAGCACTGGTCATGAACATTTATTCAATATGCATAGTGGAAGTGTTGTAAATACATCACCTCTGTTAATCTCACAATATATTTCAGAGCAACGAATGTGGTGGATCATACCACATGAAGCTCAAGGGGCTGAAACATGCAGTTGGTTTCCTGGAGGAGAATGGTGTAACCATAGATATGTTCCCTTGAAAAAGCCAAGCATGGTGAAACCGGTCGGGAGCGTTGTCTGTTGCTACTGTTTTATTTTTAACAAATAAGTTTCTATTAAATTATAAAAGTGAATCCTAGTGCCGGTTTGTTTGTTGCCAAAATGTAACCATAGATACTCTGGTGTCTGACTGGCACCCTGGCATAAGTAAGTGGTTGAGGGAGGATTTGCAAGATGTGAAGCACCAGTACGACATCTGGCATATTGCAATGGATAAGTAGTGCTCAGTGTATCATGTACTGCATCACTGCTTTCAGCGGTGCTTGTAGCCACACTGACACTCAATATTTTTAACATAGGACTGAAGAAGATCTCAAGCAGTACATTCAAAATGAGGGAATGTGACAGTCTCATCAATTGGCAGAAAAGTATAATTAAGCATCTGTACTGGTCTGCCATTTCAACTCCCGATGGTCCACCAGAGCTGATAGTTCAAAAGTGAACATCAGTTGTCAACCACATAATAAATACACATGAAGCCACAGTGATCTTTTCCCAAGGTGTTTGCACAGACCAATTGAAGAAGAGACTCGCACAAAGGAATGGACTCAAGCCGGTTAGCATTTCCTCTTTATACCTGTTGTTTTCACAACATGTGTTTGTTCATGTGTGGTAACATGTTCCTCAAGTATGGTATCATGAAGTAGTACAGGTTCTATAATCAACAGCAACAGAAGCAGGAAGGCAATGAGGAAACAGAGATGATTGTGACTTCTTATTGTTCTGCTACAAACTTTTCACATCACACTCTGTCGCTTACATTATGTCCCGTGTTTGTTTTCATGCAGCTTCCTGTACCACTATTAAGCTTGAAGAAGTGGTTACAAAGAAAGTCTTCTGGGATACATTGAGAAAATGTCACCAAATATGCAGACCAGTATGATTGAGGGATTCAATATACGTTATTATACATTTCGCACCAAAACACACTGCCTTTAGTTACTGGGGCATGACATGTCGGTAAAAATAGTACGCATACACACACACACACACACACACACACACACACACACACACACACACAAAGGCATTCATACACAAAACAATATGGTTCATCGTACACATCACATCGTATGTTAGAAGGTGACAATCACTGTGGTAGCACAAAATGCACATCAAATTAATCACATCCTTTCTCTGTGGTTGCTATGAGAGTCCATTGCTTCAGTCATGGAGTCATGTGCATAATCGACAAAGTTGCTGTCCCAGTAGTGCTGATGCCGTTAATGTTGTCACATCACTGTGCCGCTTCCCAGATGAAGTGCCTATGTGACACAGTCGATGATGATGCAGAACTGAAAAGAAGATGCGTCGGGATGAACCAGTGATGACATACGTGCCTCTTTAGTGTTACATACCTCCTCAGCAATGTCAGGTTGTACCACCCGCCATTACACTCAGCACAGTGATGACAGCAGCATATAATCTGCATCACGGACACTTGCAGTTGCATGGTCAGTGACATACTAACATAGTAACATACTACAAATGCCAGCAGAGTAGACCTAATGGTCTTTCCAGACTGCTCGATTGTCAACACCTACACTGGGGGCAAATTTTTATGACCCCCACTCCCCTTGGGTTATACTGTCCCCAGTACCAGATATTCCACCTGTATTGGAACTGGTCCGATTTCTCTCCCCTGTACCTGTCCCATCTCCTCTTAAACTCATCCACAGTCTCCACCACCACCACCACCACCAGCTCCATAGGCAGCGCATTCCATTGCTCCACCACCCTTTCAGTGAAATAACATCTCCTACTCTCCCACCTGAGCCTGCCCCCCTTCCAGCTTACATCCATGTCCTCTCGTTGCCCCACCTCCTTCCTTTGGAGCACCCTGACTGGACCCCCCTTATTAATCCCTTTTATGTACTTGAAGACCTCTGTCATATCCCCCCTGTCCCTCCTCTCTTCCAGTGTGTACATGTTGAGCTCCCTTAGCCTTTCCTCATATGTCCTCTCCTCCAGGCCACAGATCATTTTAGGTTGCCCTCCTTTGGACCCTCTATAGGAGTGCAATGTCCCTCCTTAAGTGTGGTCTCCAAAACTGTACAAAACACTCAAGGTGTGGCCAAACCAAGCAGTTGTACAGGGGAAGGATCGCTTCTGCCTTTCAGTAGGTAATCCCCCTGGCAATGCATCCCAGCATCCTATTTGCCCTTGCTGCTGTCCTCCTACAGGTCTCTGAGTTGTTAATTTTTACATCTACCACCACCCCAAGATCCCTCTCACCCTCCGTGACTTGTATTGTGTCTCCTCCCAGGGTATACCTCTGGCCTTTATTTCTGACTCTCAGGCGCAGAACCTTGCATGAGCCTGCATTGAAATTTAGTTTCAATTTTCCTGACCATCTTTCTAGAGACTCTAGATCCTCCTGCAGTGCCACCTTCCCCCCCTCCTCATCCACCACAGCACCCAGCTTTGAGTCATCTGCAAAGAGACTAATTTCACTTCTGATACCATTTCTTATGTGTGAGACATAGGCATTGAACAGTAGTGGCCCGGGCACTGACCCCTGGGGAACCCCACCAGTATCTCACCTTGGAGATGAGGCTAGCCCCCCAACCACCACCCTCTGTGTATGCTCAGTGAGCCAATTCCCTATCCATCTTATCAACTGCATCCCTACCCCCATTTCCTTCAGTTTAGTCAGCAGTTCATTGTGGGGTACTGATTCAAATGCCTTGCTGAAGTCTAGAAACAGGACATCCACCGGTCTACCCTGGTCCAGGGCCCTAGTCACCCAGTCATAGAACTCCACAAGATTTGCTCACACAGTCTTCCTGGGACAAAGCCATGCTGCCTGTCATCCAAATACCCAGTTTGCTCCAGTAACCCCCCTAGCCTTTCCTTGGCAATACCCTCCATCACCTTGCCCACCACAGACATCAGGCCAACGTGCCTGTAATTTCCTGCCTCCTCTCTTGATCCCCCCTTGTGGATCAGCATGACATGGGACACCCTCCAGTCTTGGGGCACCCACCCCTTCTTCAGAGAGATGTTGAAAAGCTCCACCAAGGGGGGCCACCAGGACATCCGCCAGTTCCCTCAGCAAGCTGGGATGTATCTGATCCAGCCCAGGTGCTTTCTCTGTCCGAAGGGACCTGAGGGCTTACATCACTTTCTGTACTGGGATTACAGCCTCCACATTCCCCACCTTTGCTCTCTGTACTGCTGGCCCCCCACCTGTCTGTGGTGGCCATTCCCTTTCCCTAGACCCATCAGGGCCCTCAATCTCTACCAGTCCTACCCCTTCCTCTGGTTTTTCCCCTGTACCCCCCGCAACATGCTGCCTCTCCATCCCCCCAGGTAAAAAGTGATGCAAAGTACTAATTTATGATCTCTGCCTGTTAACCTGCCTCCTTTGCCCATCCTTCCCCTGTCCTTATCCAGCTGATCTGCCCGTTCACTTTCCTTTTTTCCCCTATGTATCTAAAGAACCCCTTCCCCCCCCCCCGCAGATCTTCCTGGCCAAGGACTGCTCCTTTCTCGCCTTAGCAGCGCTCACCACCCTAGTGACTCTCTTGGCTGTCAGCTCATATTCACCATGATCCCTTTCGGTCCTTGAGCGCTTGAAGCACCTTTAGGCCACCTTCTTGTCCCTCACCTCCTTCTGAACCTCCTGTGTTCACCAGCAGGGTTTTCTGACCTTACTGAATTTACACCTTTCCTTTGTGCATGATCTGATAACCTCCTGTACTCCCCTCCTAATGATCTCCCACCTGCTGTCACCATCCACGTCCAGCCTTGTCCTGACCAAACAATATTTAAGGATCCTTCCCATCTCCATGAAGTCAGTTACTACCATCCTTGTATGGCTTTTCTCCCCCCCCTCAGATCTAAGAAGAACCAGACTGTGCCCAACAGGTCCCTCACCTCTTGGCCCCTAATCTGATCACTGTCCGACAGGACTACGTCCAGTGTCCTGGCCTCCATAGTTTGCTCACCCACCTGCTGGGTCAGGAACACATCTTAGAAGACATCCAGCAACAGCTGCTCCCTGGCCACTGGTGACATCCTAGTCCCCCAGTCTGTTCCTGGCATATTGAGGTCCCCCAATACCACTACCCGTCGCTTCCCCAATCTACAGTGACCTTCGACAATTGCTACAAAACTATCTTCAACAGCCTCCCCAGTGTGCATGGTCTGTATAGCACTCTGACTTTTACTCTCTTAACCCTCCCTCGCATCAACAAGGTAACCCAAATTGACTCCACATCCCCCCCACCTACTCCTCCACCCTTTCAATGCCTATGCCATTTTTTACTAACAGTGCCACACCACACCTCCCTTCCCTCCACCCTGTCCTTTCTGAATGTCGTGTAGCCCTCCAGGTGTAGGTCCCATTTATGCCCTTGTGTGGCACAGTTCTCAGTGACTGATGCCACATCTACTGCCTCCTCAAGTAGCATTGCCTGGAGCTCAGGCACCTTATTTCCTAAGCTCATATCATTTATCAGGACCACCCTCCACCCGTTTCCCCTCCTGTCTTCCCCCCTTGATCTCTCGGGCAGCAGCTCCTTTGCCCTCCATGTTGGCCCACTACTGTGTTCCTCCAACCTCCTAGGGGATTTGTGGCCACAGCTGTCCTTTATTGTACCCCCAGTTTTGCCCCTACTTTGGTCACTCATCCCTTCACAAGTGTAAACCAGACTTTTCACTAATGAACCCAACAAGTTTCAGTTTTAGGATTTCCCTCCACTGCAAGTTAAGGTGGAACCATTCCCTAGCATACAGCCCCTTATCCTGCCAGGTTGCCCCCCAGTCCCCCAAAAGGTCATAACCTCTTTCTTCACACCACTCCCAGAGCCACTGATTTATCTACCTGATCTTCTGCTTCTTCTCCCCACTAGCCCTTGGTACCAGAAGGATTTCCGAGAATGACATTGAACAACCTATGGATAGGCATACCCTGGCCAACTCAAGAAACCTCACCTGTATCTCTAAATCACTATTTCCATTTATGTCATTTGTGCCCAGGTGCAGTACTATGTCCTGGGTACCCCCACATTCCTTTGCCATTAAATATACCTCATGCTTTGACCTGTGCACTGTCAGGCCTGGGCGGCATTCTGTTTTTATTTGGCAGGTTTTACCCTGCTCCTGTCCCTCACACTGGATACCTCTTATCATGGACTCCCCCAACAGTATTACTGTAACCTCCCCCTTGCTTCCATGCTTACCCCACCAGTTCACCATTTCCCAGGTCTGTCTCCCCAATGGCTCCTCGCACCTCCAACGATCTGGGTGTCAAGGGTAGCCCCCTCTCTATTTTTGCTGGCCCCGCCACCTTTGATCCAGTCCCAGGCATCATTCCCCCCCAAGTATCTTTCTCTGTAGTTCTGTTCCCTCCCTTGACTAAGTCATCCTCCATAACCTCTTGTCTACTTTGTTTCCTGCTCACTATCGTCCCATTTATGGTCTGATCCTCCCTATGTGTCTTGCCTCCTTGATCCAGCCTCCTTCTTATTCAGCTGATCCTTCTCATTTTTTTGCCCCCCTCCTGTCCCTCAGTCTGTCTGGTTCCCCCACCGAATGCTGATACTCCCCTTTTCAGGTCCCTGCTTCATACTTCTGCCTCCTCCCTTCCTATCCATCCATGCCCTTGCTGCATCCTCCCCCACCACACTTTCCTTCTCCTCTACCCCCAGACTTAGAGTGTTAAAAGGATTTTAGAGCTTTATACCAGTCCCCAGTGCACTCCCATCTGCCCATCCCGGTTCTTTATGACACCCCAGATGCCTGCCTGCTGCTTTGGACATCACCCACCCCTGCCAGAGTCCATATGTGCCTCCTGGTATCCCCCTCACTCCTCCCCTAACATGAGCCCCCCTTTACCCCCCAATATAGGATGCCCGCAACTGATTTTGTCACACAGTGGCCTCTTTCACCCTACCCCTCCGTTATGCCCCCCCACTCCAGCCCAAAACATCATCTGCCTCCTGATTTTGCCAACCTACTCCCTGAGCTGTGCCAGCTGGTGACACACTGGGCAACCCCAAACCTCAAAGCCCAGTCCAGTATCATGTCAGCATCATACCCTGTGCAGCCAACCACCCTCCCAAAGATGCCCGCTCTAGTGGCATGTGGTACTATCATCCTGTCAGTCCTTTTTGTCAAAAACAACCACACCAGGTTACCTAGGGGTCCAAACTACAAGTGGTTCTATAGTTCTACCAGTGCCTACACCCAGACAATCCCCCACACAGCATGCAATATAGGGTTAAAACAGACCCCCACCCTCCTTCCAAGGTGGTATTCCAACATCCACTGTAGCTTGTCCCAAGCCACAGTCCCCTTAATAGGCAGGCCACTCCTATCTCACAACTCCTCCCACACCGGCTCTTTAATAGAGGTCCTGTCTGGGGCCGGGGGATGTGTCCCAACTGCTCCTCCAGTGATTGCCTTTTAAGAGAGATGCTTGATAAAACAACCCCTCCCTACATCACTAGATGTTTTCTGTTGTCAAGGAAGAATAGTGTTTTGTAAGGAATGAACGCTGTTCTTTTCAACTCATTATGCAGATTGATGATTGCAGCAATGCATTTTAATGAGAACAGTGACAGGAAGTTGGCCTACACAAAGGATGGTAGAGAGCAGTACAAGATTGCCTATCCAAAATACAAGAAGGGTGGGTTCACTGTACGGCACCAGCACTTTGAAGGCACATACAGTAACGGCAACCATTATTCTCGGTGTTACTTGTGAACATAAGGATGATTTCTTTCTAAATATTGCTTAATGTGTATGTGGTTTTGTAACAGCAGAGGTATTCTTACCAAAAATAGAAATGTTTTGACATTGCTTTCCAGATGGCAGGTGGCACAGTACCTCACTGGGAGGTGCTCGTATCTCTGGTTGTAATGTGAGGCATCGGTGAACTTATCAGCTGCTATTCTTACCACTTTATGCTCCTGGTTGAAGCTGCTGCTACATAAGGAGGGTGCCAAAAGTTCTGTCACATGGCATTCAACATTCGGTGCTGACCCTTAACAAGAAAGCTTCCACAACCCCCCCCCCGTGGAACCAGTGGTGTTTCTACAACCACCTACAGTGTGGTCAGCGCCGTGGCTAGCCATGAGCATAAGCATGACCTGACAGCCATCCTCCATCATGCACCACAGCAACTCATTTTTCTTCCTCCCCTTTCTCCCCTGTCGAGGTGAGGCATGCAAGGAATCCAGTGGTGGTAGCGTGCATGCAGATGCACATGCTGCTCCAGGTGTGTGCCCCAGCTCAACCCCCATGTGCAGCTTCTGCGTGATGCACCACTGCCTATGCTAGGGGCAAACCATATGGTAACCACTGACATCCAATCTCCATGGATAATGAGATCTGCCCCTTGAATGCTTGATCCTTCTCCTCCCCTGCAGACACCCGTTGGAACCTGCTCTTTCCCGAACACATATTGCTGTCGTTGCACGAGGCACTGCATGCAGCATATCTACCCCCAACACCACCATGCCAGCCTGCATATCTTTTTCTGAAATATGCTACCTTCTTTGACTTTGTTTATTCCCTTGAGGTACTTTAACATCTCTATCTTGCCCCCCCATCACTCCTTTCCTCTCGGGTACATATATTAAGCTCCTTTAGTATCTCTTTCTGTTGCTTATGATGTAGACCATTCAACATTTTATTTGTCATCCTCTGGATTGCCTACATCCTGTGTTTGTCTCTGTAGAGATGGGTTCTCCCAAACTGCATGCAGTACTCTTGCTGGTGTATCACCAGCTGTCTCTACAGAGGGATAACAACGTCCTGTTTTGTACTAATGATGCCGCTCCATATGAATTACAGTATGTCTGCAGCCCTTATTACTGCCTTCTCACATTGCTTGCATACCTTTTGGTCATCTGATATGACCAACTCCCGGGTCCATTTCAATTGTTATTGTTGATACTACCTCCTCTGCCATTGTGTACTCTTCCCCTGTCTTTTTGTTTCCAAAGTGCAGTACTTTCCCTTTTTTTTTTTTTGTAGTTTTAGTTTAGTTGTTTAACCAGGAATAGCACATTAAGCTGAAAGCTTTTTTACAGGAGCAACTTGGGAGCACAAGGAAGTTAAGTGACTTGCTCAGGGTCACACAGTATGCAAGTGGAAGCTGTGGGATTCAAACCCAGGTCTGGCCTGCTGAATGTCACCAGATTTGCAGCTCAGAGCCTTAGAACACTGTGCTATACTGCCTTTTTTCATTGAATGTAGCCCGCAATACTTTTGACCAGTACTATAACAATGCCAATTACTTCATAATCCTTTCAAACAACACTTGTGTATCAACCCTGTTGTGGATCTTTGTGTGGTCTGCAAAGAGGCAAACTTTTCCTTCCAGTATCTCCAAAATATATTAACAAGTACTAGTCCCATGAGTGAACCCTTCAGGACCTCACTGGTAACCTACCTTTCTTTGGAGTGGACTCCATGTGGTATTACCCTCTGTTTTCTGTGTTACAGCAAATGTTTTTACAGAGGCTAACACCCTCAGACCCCCCTCCAAGGCTAGATAACTTGTTTATTAATCTTTTGTGTGGGACTTTGTAAAATGCCTTGCCAAAGTGTAGGTAGGCCATCAAGAAATCAATAACATCCGTGTGACAAGACCTTCCCACTGTGAATCCCACCGTGAATCCACATTGCCTTAGGTCCTGTGCCTCACTGGCCTCTAGGTACTCAGCAGTTCTTTCTTTCAGAATTAATTCCGTCATTTACTCTAACACTGAGGTCAAAGTAACAGGGCCGTATTTTACTGCTTCTCCTTTGCTAATAGTTTCGTGAAGGTGAATCAGATCATCCCACCTTTACTACTCAGGTACCAACACTTCTTCCTCCCATGACATCATTCTCTCCCAGCGGTCACTTTGGGTCAGGTTCAGCAATGAATGGTTCTGACTCCATACGGTGGCCACAGGACTGAAGGACCTACCAGCATAAACCCGCAACAAAAGTCAGATCAGGTTGCACTGTGCATGTGATGTGAATCACCTTTGAAAGTATTTCCCTAATGCACAATACCTGCATGAGTAGTGATGGTGTGCAGTTTCGGGATCACAAATTCCATGGCCTGTATAGTGCCCATGACCAAAGGTATTGTGAAGCTGGCGCACCACTGAAAAACATCAAGTTTAGAAGTGTAGCCACTTGAAATAGTCAATGGTGATATGTGTTTCAATTCACACAACACTCAGCAGCCACCCTTGAGGACAATGATGTGCCACAGGACAAGATCAGAGTATTTGTACCCTTTAAACTTGTGACCAATAAACAGAAGGGACAGGGAGCATAAACAAGGGGGATTAGTAGCTGTGTACATAAGGGAAGGGATAAAATAAACAGAAGTAAAGGTTAAACATGGAGGAAAAGAAGGCACAGTAGGTCACCCTGGAGACAGGAAATGGAACCACAATCAGCAGTGGGGTTGTATATAGACAACCATCTTGGGTGGTGAAAATGGACAAGGAAATGATAGAAGGCATCCTTTTCAGGGCAGAAAAAGGGTAGAATTGGTTGATGGGGGACCTGAATATGCCAGATGTTGCTGGAGCACCTTTGCTGAAGCCACATCCAACAGTAGGGTCATTCTTTCGTGCCAACATGTGGCATGCCTCACACAGGTAGTATGTGAACACACTTGGGAGGTAGCAGTTTTATATATGGTGCTGTCAAACAGGGATGAGTGAGCATCTCTGATTTAGCAGTGGGTAGCCATTTGGGAACAACTGACCACCACACAGTATGGTTCTGGATAAACAAAACCATAGATTCAAGCCTTACAAAATCATGGATACTGTAGGTTAGGATGGCTGACTTCTGAAAAACAATACAAAATGGTCAAGATGGAGGAGTGGAGGAATAATGGGGAAACATCTAATCTGCCATCACAGAGGCAACAAGCCTTTGTGTGAATCAAGTAAACAAAGGAAAACAAAGGGAAAAAACAACTCTGGTTCTCAAAAGAGGTTGCATGGAAGGTTACGGAGTAACAGATAACATTCAGGCAGTATAAGACAACACAGAAAGAGCATGATAGATAACTGCACCAGTTAAAGTGGAAGGAAGCAGGGAAAGCAAACAGAATAGCAAAGGACTGAACTGAGGAATAGACTCCAAGCTCAGTACAGAATGGGTATAAAACCTGTTACATGTACACTGCTGAGCGAGGAAAGACCGAGGAAGGGATGGTGAGGATTCATGAAGGGGAGAAGGGGTGGTGGGCAGAAGGTGACAGTAAAACTTCAGGAATAGTGAATGAATAGTTATGGCCAGTTTTCTACAAATAAATCAATACAAGCACTCTGGATAGGAGGGTTAGATTCCAGTCCATTTGCAGAACAAAGGGTATGGAAAGAACACCTGATAGTGAAGGTGGACAAGCCAATGGGGACAGATAACATTCACCACTGACTTTTAAAGAAAGGAAGTGCTGAACTAGTAATACCAGTGACTACCGCCTTTAGTAGCTCATGAAGCACAAGGACACATGTCAAACAGTTTCTGGGCTACAGAGATTGAAATATGTGCTTAGTACTTATTTAATTGTGTTGGCTTCATCACTTCACAAGTTATGTTCAGGAACTGATGGAACACGTTGAGAGATTACTGCGTTGTGAAAGTGACACCGCATTAACACTGACCCCAGACAGTGTTCCCCCACCACTGTGCTCACAGTATGAAGACATAGCAAAGGAAGCTGCCATCATGATGCATCGTTCCGATTTCAAAGTACAACAGCAGCCATAGACACACAATGTCACTCAAACAGGTATATTTTAAAAATTCTTTCTTTATTTTTTACATTATACGAAAGTCATTTTCTTTATTAGGAGATATCACATGCCTCAACAAGACAGACAGCAAAGAACAAAAGTACTGTATTCATTAGCAATTACTACTGAAGTTGTATTAATTGTTGTAAACAATACTTGTTGGAATACTTGTACATCTCGTACACAAATTATGACAATGACTAATAGTAAGTCAAGTGTCAAAGTACCTTCTTTTAATAGAACTTGCAGGGTGCAACAGAAAATGGTATTGATGTAAAGAAGTACATATGAACTGCAACTTCAATGGTACAACAATAAAATGAAGGGAAAATTGCCTTTATTTGAAACATAGAAACACAGACACATAGAAACATAGACTTTGACGGCAGATAAGGACCGCTAGGCCCATCTAGTCTGCCCATTTCCCTACCTACAGGATAGGCCGCAGATCCTAGTTAACCAACAGCCTATATCTTCCTGCCCCCCACAAGAATTGCTTTATGTCTGTCCCATGCATTCTTGAATTCTTCCACAGTTTTAGACCCTACAACCTCCTCAGGAAGGCTGTTCCATGCATCCACTACCCTCTCTGTGAAATAATACTTCCTCACATTGCCCCTGAACTGCCCTCCTTCTATCTTTAAATTGTGTCCCCTTGTTCTTGCAAGTCTCTTTTTCTGAAAGATGCTACCCTCTTGGACTTTGTTGATTCCCTTGAGGTACTTGAAAGTTGGGGATCCATTTGTGCAGCAATGTGCTGCATATTGGTGCCCAGAAAATACCAAAGAATTAGTGACTGCAAGGTAATTGTGCACATCAAATGTGTGGCAATCCACCACCACAACTTTCCTGCTTTGATGTCAAATAGCATTTACTGAAAGAATGCTTCTTTGTACATCTGATGAAGTGACAAAGATAATTATGGCAACGTGATGCCTTGTCTCCTGATGTGTGCAGCATGATTGAAAGTACACCTTGATGCCAGCCCAGTGGCACTGATGGTTGAGGAGCTGGATCCCACACCTTGTACCACAATGGCAAACCATGTTATGGAACAAGTTGTGGTTGTCGGGGGTCAGACAGGAGGGAGAAGGATTGAGCGTCCATGGGAGTGCTTGCCTCCTCTGGGGAGGGTGGGGAGGGATACCCACACATGTGCTGGCACCTAGTGGTGGCTGGGGGGGTAGGGCAAATCACGGAGTACAGAAAGGGCCCAGCACATCAGACATCCAATGTGCTGTGTGCATGAGCATGCACTGCTGTGTCACTGGTGTTGTTCCACACCCATGTTGTCAGATGGTGCTTTTGGGCAAAATAGTGGCTGAATCCTCAATGTATGATGGCAGGGCCATGGTGTTTCATCTGTCACTCCTAGAAGCTCCCTCTGGTCCTGACCACTTGGTCTTCTGGAACTGGGGACCACAATGTGGCCTATGACTGGGTGAAGGATTGGAGGTGTAGCTCAGGTAAGGCACCTGTCGCAGGAGCCGCTAGCAGTGCTGTACTTGGGGATCCATAGGAACACCACAACTGAGAGGTAAGGCCATAAAGAAAAAAATAATAAAAAAAATCCACCTTGGCCTTTCTGTGGGTATCCATCCATGACAATGGTCACCATAGAGCAACAAACTGTCATACTGTAGATAACTACAGTACACAATGTTTAAACAGCACAGTTATTATGGTCTTGAAAGCATGACCTCACATCACCCTGCACATGTTAAGAGACCATGAAACGTTACTGTGCCCATGTCTGTGTAATCTCCCCTTAATAGTGAAGCGTGGTACCATGCTACTTCAAAAAGTCAGGTCATGGTGGTACAAGTCAGCAGTGGATAGTCACAATTCCTTCATGTCACACTGTAACATGAAACGTGAACATGTATGCAAAGCACAGGTTCAAAACGGTAAAACAAGAAATAATTAAGTATTCATAAAACTCTTTTTTAGCACAACTCTCCTTCATGTGCTTAACATGCAAGAACTATTTGCGAAGGGAGGTTTCAGTGGGTTAATCATGGTTACTCCAGTGGTGGATACTTAAAGCCAGTGTACTCCTCAGATAGGAACTTGAACCTTATCTTATAAATGACGCATGCTGGAAGAACTAATCTTACATTTCAACCAAGCCAACCCCAACTCCACCATGCCATCTGCCTGTATGCCATGTAGTGATATCTCCTGTGAAAACAAAAAGAAAAGTAACCTACTTGTACAGCCAACCATTAATAACATCTGACAGTGCAGTGATATAATGGTATGTTACATCACTCTGGTGTTACTGGAATTTGTTTCGCCATATGTAGAGTGATGCATTTTTAACTGTGATAACATCAAATGGGGTCTCTGGTGAAGGGATTCAGTCATTGTACCATACAAGCAGCACAACAGTAACAGATGAAATGTGTTAATGGTCATAGGTATCACAGTGAACATAAAGACATGTGTGCAAAAACAATGTGTAGGTTGTCTCATCCATCTAATAGGTGTTGTTCAGTCTGTTATGCATTTGTGTGTGCACAGGTAGGATAGTGATCCACAGAAACAGTAAAGGTCACATGCCCTGCACACTGTGGAATTTAGGAGGGTATTACATGCATGGGTACACCACCCTGCGCCTTGCACCCAGGTATCCTCAGTGCTACAACAAAAGTGTATCTGAATATCAATCTGTTACATTTTAATCATGACACAATGATTGTTGAACAGTCAGACTTTCTATTTTCTGTTTCCTAGGGGAAGATGCTGTAAGAAGAGGAACAGTAGCTGGACTTGTACCTGCTTCTGATATGAGGAGATGTCATCCATGCGCTAACCATAACATTATCTGTGAGAAATGTTATTAAATGTCAAGCAGCAGTACAAATGAATTAGTTATTACAAAAAGCTAATTTTCAGCTGTGGTGAAGAAAAAGATTTATAGAACTATTAATTTTATTTGTCGTTTTCAGTTTAGTTTCTGGATGCTTGCTATGCTATGCACTGTGCATTTTCATTTATGTCTGAATTGTAACCCTCCATTGTACCGCAATATTATTTCTAAGCCAAAATGAAACAGACAACTTTCTTCTTGAGAAATAATTATTTAACAAATGTTCATACAACTCTGAAATCATAATGGAAATTGAAAATTAGTCTTCTCTTTACACAGTTCCTGAATGTTTTAAGTGAAATTATTAAAGATATAACTGAAATAAAGTTCAGACTTAGAAGACAGTGAACTGTTGGGTGTTCAATCACTTAGTGTAAGTGAAAGTAAATAAAATTAATTGGTTCACTTTGGGCATCATGGATGTAACAGTTGTCAAAACAATTTTGACAGCCAGCATGGTTGCAGTGAGTGTTGAGGTGCTGGACGTAACACCTCACACCACACCAGTGAGCTGGTGTTCAGAAACGACCTTTGGTCATCCCTGTGCCAGCAGGGGAAGGAGGTAGGAGAAGGATACAGCATCCCCTTGGCATTTCTCCTCTGTGGTAGGAGGATGTTGCCCTCCTGTAGTCACCCCGTCACCAGGCGGAGGTCTGGTGTTGGCGCATGTGGATGGGGGCAGCATGAAGGGGGTATGTCTCAACACACGTAACGTGCATGACTGACACAGTGCTGTGAAGAAAAATGCTGGTGAAATCCACAAAAAAAATGTAAAAGACAATGGTAACACAATTTTTCACTGTTGCACAGACTACTGACATGAAAGTGTGCCTGCAATCAATGCAGAAAAAGTGTGTAGTGCGTTGACCACACCAACTATTAAGTTCATTGAAATGTGCAGATGACAGTGACAGTACAATGTTTAGGAGACACCCAGGGTTGGGGAGTGCCACAGATGGTAATCAGTTAAAATTGTAAAACAGTAAGCTGTAGGTGGAATTAATACTGAGTTGTTGAAATTGGTGTTGAACACTGGGGTAATTACAGTGCTGTTTTTAAAAAGTGGCATTATATGCTTGAGGGTACACCTCAGCAACCCAGAAACTGTGCTGTGAGTGTACACATTCGACATGTACATGTACCTTAACTTCATCCTGATACAATCACACCATGTCAAAACTCTCATGGCAGTCCCATACTATGTTAGTGAAGAGAAGGTGCCATGTATGAGTAAATACTAACGCTTTCCATAATTGCATATCAGTCATTCGTTCACTGTGCATCACTGACAGTGTATTTATACAACATATCATGAATATGGTTTATGTAGCATTATTTACATACCCTTCTGTAAGTGACTCACATAAGGTTCAGAAAGGTACCATTATTCAAAACTGGAGAACTGTTCACTTATGTAAACAGAAGATAAGGTAAATCTTTGGTCACACAAAAGGCAAATGTGACCACTCAGTTAAGAAGGGTGATACAACCTTTTATTGGTACATTATGGAGCATAGACAGAAAAACAAAGAGCTAATGAGGCTGAATAAAGGGGAGTTTGGGTGGGAAGAGAGGGTCAGTTAAAAAGCAGGGATACTAAATGAAACCTTGTGCTCAGTATTCACAAATGAAGAGGAGGGGGGGTACCTAATTCAATCAATACAAGGACTCTGCATGGGGGGGGGGAGATCCCACACCTTTCACAAAAGAAAGGGTTCTGAAAGAACACCTAAAACTTAAAGTGGCCAAATCAAAATGGTTTCCTACCTCAGAATTATAAAATAATTAAGGGGAGAATGAGTGACACCACTGACTACACTTTTTAACAAATCATGGGAGGATGGTGTGGCAGCAGAGAATTGGTGGACGGCGGATGTAATTCCCCTTCACAAAAGTGGGAGCAAGAAAGAGGAAGGAAACTTCAGACCTGTCACTTTGACCTCAGTGGTAGGAAAAATCATGGAATCACTGCTGAAGGAAAGAACTGTTGAGCACCAAGAGGCAAGTGGATTACAGGACCCAATGCAGCATGGATTCACAGTGGGAATGTAATGTCAGACGAATATAATCAATTTCTTTGACTGGGTCACCAAGGTTGTAGACCAGGGAGGAGCAGTGGACATGGCCTACCTAGATTTTAGCAAGGCATTTGACACAGTCCCACATTAAAGATTAATAAACAAATTAGCCAGCCTAGGAGTATGTCCCAGGATGATACCCTGGGTGAAACATTGGCTGGACAACAGGAAACAGAATGTAATAGTAAACAGAGTCCACTCTGAAATAGGGCGGTTACTAGTGGTGTACCGCAGGATTCAGTACTATGTCTGTTCCTTTTTAATGTCTTCATAAGTGACATCGCAGAGGGCATGGAAGGAAATGTATGCCTCTTTACAGACACAAAGATCTGCAACAGGGTTGATACACAAGAGGGCTAGAAAGGATGAGAAGGGACTTGGCAATGTTGGAAGAATGGTCAGAAGTATGGCTGCTTGGATTCAATGTAAATAAGTGCAAAGTAATGCACCTGGGAAACAAAAACCAAGGGGAAGAGTAGAAAATGGGGGGGGGGGGGTAGTAACAACAACAAAAATGGAAAGTGACCAGGTGATAATCACATCAGATGACCTAAAGGTTACCAAGCAATTTGAGAAGGCAGTATGGATGGCTGGGATGTATAGGGAGAGGTTTCATCATTAGAAAACATGAAGTTGTTATCAATCTATGCAGACAGTTGGTGAGACCCCATCTGTAGTACTGTGTCCAGCTCTGGACACCACATCTCTGTATGGACATACAGAGGATGGAGGCAGTCCAAATGAGGGCAACTAAAATGATGGAGGAGAGACTAAAGCAGCTTAATATATATGCCCTTGAGGAAAGGAGGGAGAGGGGGGACATGATAGAAACCTTTAAGTGCCTCAAGGGAATAAACAAAATCAAATAGGGTAGCATCTTTCAGAATAAGAGATGTGCAAGAACAAGGTGACACAATTTGAAGATAGAGGGGGGCATGTTTCAGGGGCAAAGTGAGGAAGTATTTTTTCACAGAGGTGGTGGATACATGGAACGGCCTTCCTTATGATGTTGTGGAGTTAGAAACACTGCGGGAATTGAAGAATGCATGGGGCAGAAATAAGGCAATTCTTGTAGGAAGTAGGAAGAAATGGGCTGTTGGTTAACTAGGATCTGCAGCTTATCCAATAGGTGGGGAAATGGTCATACTAGGTGGGCCAAGCAGTTCTTATCTGTTATCAAAGTCTATGTTTCTATATTTCTATGCTATTTCTTTTTTCCTGAAAACATGCATTATGCTTGTGTAACATGTTGTGTTTAGATGGTTGGGGCACATGTGGTAAGAGAAGATAGGAATACTCGGGTTGAGCATAGGGGCACCATATCATTACATAGTGTAGGATGAAGAAATGCATACATGAAGTATGGTGTATTATACAAACAGGTATGCAACAGGTGAATTGCAGTGCCCAGTGAAATTCCTTCTTTAATTTGAAACTGTTTGCATGTCTGTGTCACAGATCACAGAAAGAAATGTGTGTGGCATCATTGGGTGCATTTAGTAAAGCATATGTTTACCAAATTGTTCATTGGAGGTCGGTTATGCTGTTGAAGACTATCTCTGCTTAGGTAAAATCATTTTTTTTCTCTTTACTGAAAGGCATGTGTGTCACTGTGACACTTACTCATGAGTGTCAGTGGCATCTGGGTCTCCATGCTCCTGACAGAATTGGTAGTATGCTGTCTGAAGGACACATTCCCGAAGACACACATCTTCAAAGCCAAAATGATTAATGATGCATGATGGAGGGTCGATGTTATGCTTGGCAAACTTGTTCATAACTTGATCTATTTCATAACAGCAACGGCACTCCGAGTTGGCATAATGACACACTTATCACACAAGCACCTGTAGAATGAAAAAAGAGCCATGCACATTGCATTACAGAATGCACAATTAACAGCAACAAACTGTCACTGCAGCATGAAAAATGAGAGCAAAGCAAGTTAGCAAGGCATCACACACACATATATGAAGAAGACAGCAGAAGAACATTTGGTCTATCAAGTCTGCTCGTATTGCACGTTCCACAGCTTGGGTTAAAATCCATGCACTCCCTTCACACTTCTCCCATCCTCCAGGCCCATGATTCTTACCTTCCGCTTATGCCTAGCTAGCCCAGCCTCTGTTAAAGCTGCCCACTGTCTTCAGCAAGATGACCTCTTCTGGCAGCGCATTCCAAGTGCTCATCACACTCTCTGTGAAGAAGTGCATCCAGATCTACCTCCTAAACCTCCCACATACCAGCTTCACAATGTGCCACCTTGTGTTATGGTTGCCACTCAGCTTAAAGAGACTCTCCTTATCAACCATATTTATTCCTTTCAAGTCCTTGAAGATACCAGTCATGTCCCCTCTCTCTCTTTCCTGTCTTACAGGGAGAACACGTTCAGTGCCCTCAACATCTCCTCATATGCCTTACCCTGCTGACCAGCTATCATCTTGGTAGCCCTCCTTTGGACATTATCCAGCAGGTTAATGTCCTTTTTGAGGTGTGGGCATTAGTACTGAAATTCATGCTATAGATGCAACATTATCAGTGACCTGAACAAGGGCAGTATAACCTCCTCTCTCCTGCTGATCCCCTAACATATGCATCCCTGCATCTTGTTTGCTTGGCTGCTGCTTTCTCACACTGCATGGAGAGCTTCAGATCACTAGTGGTCATCACTCCCAGGTCCTTCTCCTCCTCTAATGCAGATACTCGGATTCCACACAGGTAGTACGCTGTCCTGGAATTCTTGGCTCCAATATGCATAAATTTCCATTTGTTGGCATTGAAGCCAAGCTGCCAAATCCTGGACCACCTCCACAGCTTTTCCAGATCTTCCAGTAGGACCTGTATCCCTTCAACTGTGTCCACTGTCCCACAGAGCTTGGTGTCATCTGCACCAAGGCATGTGTCACTGCCCTGTGTTCATGAATCATGTGGAGGATAGTGAAACTGATCTGAGTAATTGTGAATCCACAGACTGTGTTTGAAGTACAGTAAAAGGCCGTGGCAGAGACTAATGGCACTACCCGCAATGTGGCATTCCTGCAACAGGCCATGCAATACACAACACTGGAGGAAGACATGACAGATGTGTTACTAAAAAGCAGCATCACTGCATATGTCAGGATATGGGAAATGCCTGTGGTCTATTGACCCTTTCACTGTGTTGTTTGCAGCAAAAGTTGGACAGAAATGCCATCACATTTATTTGCTGTCAGTGTTTCTATTATTTTGACAAAACATAGTTTCATGTGTTGCCCAAAGCTGAACACATTTTTGTCACTGCCATTCATAGATATAATGTACACACTGGATGGAAATCTTTCACATACCCCCTTATAAAGCAGCTACAGTTACATGAGCAAAGCTGCAGCCTAACCATGGCCCACTATGGATGCACTTCACACCTTCCAGAGACAAAACCAATGTGAAAGTAACTACATGGTACTTGCCCCCACCACCACCACCACCAGCATCATCAACCATGATACAGAACCTTATGAAAGGACAGATACAATAATAAAAACTATTGTCCCTGCAGTTGTCACTGATAACAGCTGCACTGAAGATGTAACCATGGCAACTAATCACAGTTAGTCTCGCCACAGGTTCCACTCATGCAGCTGGTGTATTTTACAATAACAGGGCATAACAGGACAGCATTGCTTGTACTTTGCATTTGTCTCTGATACTAGATGATATAATAAACTGAGATATGTCCACTTCTTTGGAAGAAGAAAGAAGTGTATTAGACCACTGGTCTGAACAGTGCAATGTCACTTATGAGGAAAGCAGGGCCCATCAGAATGACAGTACAGCCCCCCACCCACCAAACCCACATCCGCATCAGACAAAATGGTAAAAAAAAGAAAGATTGAGTTGAAGAACATATTTTTAATTTGTGTGGGGGGGGGGATTGCCAAGATAAATCAATGAGACGTGATGCTGTATTTACAGATGCATCCTGTGTTGCTTCTGTCCCGATCGGCTCCCTGCTCTCGGGTTCATACTGGTAGGGGAGAATACCAAAGTGCCTGTAGGTATTCTCCATTTCACTCACTAAACTGACACTGCTGTCCTCATCTATGTTGCCAGACAGAGATGAGGACACTGTGAAGTGACCGATACCTGCACTACTTTCAGGTCTACTGAAGCCACTAGCCATGTTTCAGGAAGACAATCACTGCAGGGACTGACTTTCACTTATAGGCTGACTTATAGTCTCCCTATCATGACCTCACATAGCAGCCCTGCTGAAAGGCAGAAGAGGGATTCCATTAGCTCTGCACTGAGGCAGCTGCAGCAAAATTAATTAATAGCATGCATCACAAAAAATTACATTCTAAATGAAAACAACACCTGATATGTGAGTTTTGCAACAAATACAACAATATGCATGGCATATATTGTATACTAACCAGGATTGGTTCTCTTTAAATACAACAGGGAGGCAAGTCAGGCCTTTCACCTGCCGTTTCTCATAAGCTCTTCTCAGGAGCTGCTTTTCAAGGGCTCAAGCTGCTTACTCTCATCACTCCAGAAACGACTGAACTCTTTTCTCTCAGTTCTCTGACTATCCCGGTTTCTCTGGATTCTGGTTGATTAGGGGAGCTGTCAATCACAGTTCCAGTGCTCCCATTTGTCAGTTTAGGCACAAACCAGAAAAAACTACAAAAACTACAGTCTTACTCACAAGTCACCATAGTCAGGACCCCTAAGGACCCTATGTCCAGATTGGTTCAAATACTGGAAGTCCCAGGCCAAACATGGCAGCTCCCATCAGGGAGTGTACACTGCAATAAAGGCAGGTTAAACTACTCACTTTATTTTACAAGCAGCAATGAATTAGAAGTAAATATTTACAGTAACATGTAGAGCTCCCTGTGCACCGTTAGTGGCAGCAGAGTGGAATGAATTGGAACTATGCTTTGCTGGTCTTGAGCCTTGATTTTCTTGAACCCAGCCCAGGCTATAATACACTATAAACAACCTGGAGCTCTTAAAGGGACAGCACTGCAACAAAGCATGGCACTTTCATGCAGATCAACAGAAGAACACCAACAACCATGGATTTACCATCTCTGATGGACTTCTGCCTGGCAGTGGGCATCAGCGGAGCCCAGGGAGACACTTAAGGTAAGACCCCAATTTTTTGGGGGGGGCTACATATAATTTTTTTTTTTTAACGAAAATGGACATTTTTGTCTTTTCTTTATTAATAATAAGCTGATATTTGCTACATAGTACCATAGATTGTTTACCTTACTTTGTAGTCCTAGAAATTATGTTGAAATTAGAACAATATCATCTGCATATACCAAACACGGAACCTTTTTCCCTTTAGTGGATGGTGAATGAAATTCTGAGTTTTCTAAATCCTGTATAATGTTATTAATATAAATGTTAAATAAAGATGGTGCCCATAAACAACCCTCTCTGATCCCATGATTAGTCAGAATTGGAGACGTTCTTGCTCCTTTATACTTGTATTACACGGATATTCCGGTATTTGTATGGAATTTAATTAATTTGTTTAGCAAATTTGGCTTATTATCTAGACTTTGTAATTTTTTCCAGGGCAATGTACAGCTGATGCTGTCAAAGGCTGAACTGAGGTCTACAAAACAGCAGAAAAGTTTACCTTTTTTAATTTTAACATGTTTCCATAATAGATGTGATAAAACAAAACAATGTTGGCGTGTAGAACGACCTTGTCTGAAGCTGTTTTGATATTCAGTGATAACTGCCTTTTAATCTAACCAGTCCTGCATTCTCTGCAACATTATCTTTGTAAACAGCTTCTGTAATTAATCTAACATACTTATAGGTCTGTACATTCTCGGGTCCAGCAAATTTCTTTTTTTTTTATAATGGGAAGATAACACTTCCCTTCCAACTTGTCAGAAAACCTATGCCTTGAGTTATATAATTGAATAGTATTTTTAAAATAGTTATCCACTTGTTTATAAATAGCTTATCAAGCTCTGTTACAATTTGGTCAAGGCCTGGTGCCCTGTTAAGATGTGATTCAGTTATAGCTTTATAGGCATCTGCCTCAGTTATACACAGTATGTGGAAAAAGGAACTATGAGTTGTTTTTTATGTTGATCCTGTAAACTATAGATTTTAAATTCTTTTTCTTCTAACTCTGTGAAATACAGATTATGAAAATGTTTTTCCCATATTATTGGTGAAATGTGTGCTTCAATATCTCCTGAATAGACAATGTAACCCTGACTAATCAGTGTTCAAAAACTTTTTGTATCTTGTTTGTGCACTGCATCCTTTAATCTATTCCACATTTTTTTATGATACTTAGCACACATTTCATAATACTTAGCACACTCATTTTCTAATAATTTCTTATATTGTTTCCTAGATTTATTTAGGAGATGACAGTTTTCTTTAGTCTTATTAATTTTGCAATGTCTGGCCAGTTTATGAAGTTGTTTTTTAGCCTTATTACATGTTTTATTTCACCATATATATTTTTTTTTTCTTATTACAATTATTCGTTTTTAATAGAGGTCTAATATGTAAATTTAATGGGTCTGAACACTTGATTTGAGTTAATGCTTTTTATTAATTTTCTTTTTAATTGCTACAGTATGACAGAATATAGTCATTGTCCACCTAGGGACAAATGACTTGGCTCATCATGAGATTAGAGCAGTGCAGAAGGACTTTGTAGAATTGGGGAGGGGCCTAAGACAAGTAGCACACACAGTATCCTTCTCAGAGGTGCTCCCTGTCAATGGCATGAGTGAGGCAAGGGTACTTTGCACCATGCAGTTTAGTGAATGGTTGAAGAAATGATGTGGAACACAGGGGTTTGGCTTCATTGGGGACTGGGGTTCTACCTGGAGGGACACCAGCCTATACTGGCAGGATGCTCTGCGTCTGTCCAGGAAGGGAACAAGTCTTTTGAGCAATCGGTTTAAATGCATCATTGGCAAGCTTTTAAACTAGTCAAGGGGGGAGGCACTGATAAGCAGCAGGAAAACCCCAGCCTCTCCCTACAAAACAGGGTACTAAATGAGAAAAAGACTGAGGTAGAAAGGTCAGTGAGGAATGCTGCAACAGAAGGTAAAGCCATCAAGAAATGGAAAGCAATGAGTACCAATGCCCATAGTCTGAGTAACAAGCTTCCTGAATTAGTGGCCTTGATGGAGGAGGAACATCTGGATGTTGTGGCAGTCACAGAAACATGGTACACACAAAACCATGACTGGGACGTAAACATACCAGGATACACTATCTACAGGAGGGACAGGCAGGGTAAAAGAGGAGGAGGAGGAGTAGCTCTTTACATAAGGGAAGGAATCAAAGCAACAGAACAAAAGGGAAAACAGGGAGGAGAAGAAGCACTGTGGGTAAATTTGGAGATGAGCAATGACACCACAATCCGCACAGGGACTGTATACAGACCCCCTTCTCAGGGGGAGGAAATGAACAAGGAAATGATATAAAGTATATTTAGAATGGCAGGAAAAGGGGAGATATTGCTGATGGGTGATCTGAATATGCCAGATGTTAACTGGAGTGCAGTTGCAGCAGTCACTTCGAAGAGTGGGGTTATTCTAGATGCCCTACAGGGGGCATGCCTTAGACAACTAGTATTGGAGCCCACTCGAGAGGGAGCAATCTTAGACCTGGTTCTCTCAAATGGAGATGACGAGAGGATCACAGATGTAGAAATGGGTAGCCATCTGGGAATTAATGACCATCAAATAGTATGGTTCACACTAAACACAGCAATAGAGTCAAGCCATACAAAGGCAAAAGTACTGGACTTTAGGAAGGCTGACTTTGCCAAAATGGATGCGTGTCTAAGGAATGCACTAGCAAATGGGCAGGAAGGAGGGGTGGAAGAACAATAGGGAATAATAAAAACTGCCATCACAGAGGTAACAAGCCGTTGTGTGAAGCAAATAAACAAAATGAAAACGATGTAAGAAATCACTATGGTTCTCAAAGGAAGTAGCAGTGAAGGTTCAAGAGAAAAAGAAAGCATTCAGGAAGTACAAGGAATCACAAAAGGAGCAGGACAGAGAACTATATCAGTTAAAGCAAAAGGAAGCTGGGAAGGCAGTCAGAACAGCAAAGTCCCAAACCGAGAAAAAGATAGCCAACTCAGTTAAGAAGGGGGATAAAACCTTTATAGGTACATCAGGGAGTGAAGGACCACAAGGAGGGATAGTGAGGCTTAATAAAGGGGAGGGAGGGTGGGCAGAGGGTGACTGTGAAAGGCAGAATACTAAACAAATATTTTTGCTCAGTATTTACAAAGGAAGAGGGGGAGGTACCTAAAACAAACAGTAGAAACACTCTGGATACAGAAGTTGATACCAGCCCATTTACAGAAGAAAGGGTTCTGAAAGAACTCTTAAAACCGAAGGTGGACAAAGCAATGGGGCCTGATGGTATTCATCCCAGAATTCTAAAAGAACTAAGGGTAGAACTAGTGACACCACTGACTACCCTCTTCAACAAATCATGGGAGGATGGGGTGGTACCCAAGGACCGGGGGAGGGCAGATGTGATTCCCCTTCACAAAAGTGGGAGCAAGGCAGAAGCAGGAAACTACAGACCTGTTAGTTTAACCTCAGTGGTAGGGAAAATGATGGAATCACTTCTGAAGGAAAGAATTGTCGAGTATCTAGAGGCTAGAGGGGCACAGGACCCAAAGCACCATGGATTCACAGCGGGATGGTCATGCCAGACAAATCTGATAGATTTCTTTGACTGGGTGACCAAAGTAGTAGATCAGGGAGGGCTGTGGACATGGCCTACTTAGACTTTAGCAAGGCATTTGATACAGTCCCACACAAAGATTAATATACGATTAGCCAGCCTGGGAGTGGGTCCCAAGATGACAGCCTGGGTAAAGAATTGGCTGGAGAATAGGACACAGAGAGTAATAGTAAATGGAGTCCACTCTGAAGAAAGGGGGGGTTACTGGTTGGGTACCGCAGGGTTCAGTATTAGGACCAGTCCTCTTCAATGTCTTTATCAGTGACATTGCAGAGAGACTGGAAGGAAAAGTATGTCTCTTTGCAGATGACACAAAGATCTGAAACAGAGTTGATGCACAAGGTAGGGTGGAAAGGATGAGAAGGGACTTGGCAAGGTTAGAGGAATGGTCAAATGTATGGCAGCTTAGGTTCAATGCTAAGAAGTGCGAGGTAATGCACCTGGGAAACAAAAACCCAGGGGAAGAGTACACAATGGGGGGGTGAGATACTAACAACAACAAAAATGGAAAGGGACCTGGGGGTAGTCATATCAGATGACCTAAAGGTGGGCAAGCAATGTGAGAGGGCAGCAAGGAGGGCTGGGGGATACTGGGATGCATAGGGAGAGGCATCACCAGTAGAAAACAGGAAGTTATTATCCCTCTGTACAGACAGCTGGTCAGACCCCATCTGAGTACTGCGTGCAGTTCTGGAGACCCAGTCTCCACAAAGACATAGACAGGATGGAAGCTGTTCAGAGAAGGGCAACTAAAATGGTGCAGGGTCTGCACCGGAAGACATATGAAGAGAGACTTAAGGAGCTTAATATGTATAGCCTCGAGGAAAGGAGGGAGAGGGGGACATGATAGAAACTTTCAGGTACCTCAAGGGAATCAACAAAGTCCAAGAGGGTAGCATCTTTCAAAATAAGAGGTGTGCAAGAACAAGAGGGCACAATTTGAAGATAGAGGGGGGGTGGCTCAGAGGTAATTTAAGGAAGTATTTTTTCACAGAGAGGGCTGTGGATGCATGGAACGGCCTTCTGGAGGAGGATGTGGAGTCAAAAACAGTGGTAGATTTCAAGCATGCATGGGACAGTCATAAGGCAATTCTAGGGGTTGGGGGTAGGAAGAAGTAGGCTGCTGGTTAACTAGGATCTGCAGCTTATCCATTAGGTAGGGAAATGGGCAGACTGGGTGGGCCAAGCGGTCCTTATCTGCCGTCAAATTCTTTGTTTCTATGTTTCTATAAATCATGTATACAATTTCACAATTACAGGGTGAGAGAAAAGCCATTTGATACATTTGTACATACATACCAGTTCCATACTGACAAACATTAGAATGAAGGATCATCCCTGCCAGTGGAAGGAACTAAGGCTTATTCCACCGAACGAAAGAACTGAATAATATTCCACACCCCGTGGCAGACTCTTCCCACCTGTAGAACAGTTAAATCCTAACATATTTACATCTATTGAACCAGGTAAAAATTATCCTAACTCAGCTTGTGGTATATTCAAATATGAGTAGGCACAATCTAGTGTAAGATCAGGATACCCATAGCATAGCTTAGGGAGGAACAAAACTGAGGACCAATGTGACTGAGGGGGGTTGTTTAGCTTATACCAGTTTGAGGTTTCAAATATGATAGGAAGAGGGCCCAACATGTGCAGAATTTGGGGAGTGAATTGGCAATGACATAGGGCATCCAATCTAGGAAGGTGGTAAGGAGTTTGGCCATAGAGGGGATATCAGTAGTTCACCATCTACTTAGGCTCACCCATTTAACTTGGATACTAAAAAGGGCTAGCCAGCATTGTTGGGCTAGGGATAGCTTCAGTTGGCCAGCTGGAGTACCTAGAATCCAAAAGACAGGGTCTTGTCCCAATTTAAAACCTATTACATGAGATGCCAGGTCAAATGCTGAGTTCCAATAGGGAAGGATCAGTGGGCATGACCAGACGATATGAATTAAATCACTAGTTTGAGTCTGGCACCTCCAACAGAGGTCAGTGTCTAGGAGCTTGCTTTTATGAAGCACCGATGGTGTTCTTTACCAATGATGAAGTATCTTATTTTGTATGAGGTTACTCCTCATGTCTGGGTATGCAAAATGGGCCTGTTGCCAGCAGAGTTTCCATTGACAATACACCATAGTGGTTTACAGAGCCAGTTCCCATAAATATGCTTTGCAATCATTGATTGAGAAGGAAGCAGATCTCGGAGTTCAGCATGTATTTAGCTAGCTTGCCCCTTGGTAAGGGAAAGCCACTGTATCAGTTTAATTGTGTGAGGGTGCGTCCGAAAGGATGTTTTCAGAAAGGACGTAACTGAGCTATGGAGTTGCAGGTATCTCCTGAAATCAGCTCTACCTAGTCCTTTCTCTAGGGACAAATCTTGGAATGATTTCATCATCCGACCACCTCCCATCATAACATCCCCCAAGGTTTTAATATCACATTTCTGCCAATGGTCCCAGTGGAGGGGTTTACGCTCCACCTGGATCTGCTTATTGCCCCAGAGGGGAGTCCAGTCAAGGGGAAGTGGATCCACCCACAACTTTGCATGGACCTTTTTCCAAATTTTAACTGCTGGTGCTATGATCGGGTAGCCTTTTAGATTCTTAGAGAAAGGACTGCATATCAAAAATGACAAATTAGAGACTTGGGCAAGTGCTAACTTCATGGAGACCCATTGTGGGGGGTAACAGACCCCCTAAGGCTAAGCCAATTCAGTATCTTTGTGATGGAGTAGGCCCATTTATAACCTTCTAGACATGGCAGCCCCCAGCCCCCCACCCACCAGCACGACTTTAACTTATTCCTACTGTTGCATGGTTTCTTATTGTCCCAGATAAATTTGCTCAGAAGGGCATCGATGGTATTAGTCCATTGAGGTGGGCACTGTAAGGGTATATGGGAGATGACATACATCAGCTTGGGTGCTGAGATTATTATGACCACCGGAATTTTCCCTGCTAGTGTGAGGAGTAAGGAATGCCATCTCTCCAGTTCAGTCCTGATTTTAGCCACCAGTGGCTGCAAATTAATGTTCCACAGCTTAGTGAGATCTGGAGTGATATGAATACATAAGTTGACTATTTCTTCAGGGGACCAGTGCAGTCCAAAGGGGGCTATTAAAGTAGGGTTGCACAGGGTGCTTAAGGGGAGAACTTCTGTCTTTGACTGATTTATTTTGAGTCCAGAATACACCATGAACTCTGTCAATAGAGTGATTGAAGCAGGGATGGACACTGGAGCATTCCCCCAGGAGACCAGAAAATCATTAGTATACATAAGAGTACTGTATGAGGTATTTCCAATAGTAATGCCTTGTATAGCAGAGTGTTACCAGATGGCTGCTGCAAGAGGCTCCACTGCTAAAACAAAAAGCATGGGGGAAAGGGGGCATTCCTGGCTGGTGCCTCTGCCCAAAAGGAAGGGGTCTGACATGGTGGAGTTAGTAAGGATCTTAGCCAAGGTTCTATGATACAGTGCTGCAACCCAGCCCCTGAACCGTTCACCTAGGCCCAGATGCTGCAAGACCAATGCCAGATAGTCCCACTCCGGGGAATCAAAAGCTTTTTTGAAATCAATGGCTACAGCAGTCGCTGGAGTGGGAATTTTCTTGGCATGGTAAAGGAGGTTCAGTAAAGAGCAGATATGACCTCTCCTGTATCAACCAGACATGAAGCCCACCTGAGACGGGTGTACAAGAGTCAGTAGAAGGGGGCCTAAATGGGCTGCAAGAACTTTAGCAAAAACTCTGCCTGCGTTAATAAGAGATATTTGACGAAAGCTGGAGGAGAGGGTATGATCCTTTCCTTCTTTTGGGAACACTGTTATAATGGCCTCCTATAGAGTGGGAGGGAAGCATCCATTATCTAAGGCCTTGTTGAATACCTGACTAAGGAGGGGAGCAATTTGTGAATGTACTAGTTGCCAAGCCTCAACCAGAAAGCCATCCCCTCTAGGAGCCTTTCCAGAATTCATAGCTTTGACTGCCTGTTATACTTCCATAGGGGAGATGAGAGCTTCAAGGTGATCTTTGTGTCGGGATGAATGTTTAGGGAGTGGTAAAGAGACTAGAACTTTCTGCACCACTTCCTGGTCCATAACTCTGGAGGATTTGTATAGAGTGGCATAGTACTGCTGCATGATTTTATTAGTTTTTCCTGCAGCTGTACTGGTAACCCCAGAAGCATTTCTTAGTCCAGGTATATACCTTTAAGCTTGCTGCTTCCTTAGTTTATATGTCAGCAGCTTACCTCCCCTCCTTCCCACCTTCCCAAAATTGATGCTTTAGGTGGAGGACCGCTATCTCAGTCTTGTAGGCAAACAGCTTGTTTGTATCCAGTTTAACCCTAACAAATTCTCAGCTGAGCGGGGAGTGATGATTGTAATGAGGAGGATTGTTTTCATTCCAGTACTTCACTCAGAGTTGCTCCTCAAGTGATTTAAGGAGCTGCTCCCATTACTTATGGCTTTTGACCGCAAACCCCATAATAGCGCCCCTGAGGGTGGCTTTCAGGGCTTCACAAGTATTAGCTGGGAAAGTGTCTGTGGTCGGGTTTTCTGCTAGGTAACGGGAAATCTTCTGTGCAAACCACCATTTAAAACTGGAGTCTCTAAGGAGGACTGGGTCCAATTTCCAAGAGGTACAAAGAGTAGTCTGGGGTTCCCATAGAATGTAGAGGTGGACCAGGGAGTGGTCTGAGATGACCATTGGTGCTATCTCTGACCCAATGGTCACTTGTGCGACAGTTGGGAAGATTTACCAATAATCTAATCTGCTGTATATGCTATTTAATGGTGAAAAAAAGTGTAGTCCCTGTCCTGAGGGTGATTCACCCTCCAGATGTTCTGGAGTCTGAGATCCATCATAGTTTGTTTTACTGCCATTCACATTTTATGGTGATAGTCTTGAGTGGCTGAGCTATGGTCTGTCAAAAGGTGTAACGGTAGGTTAAAGTCCCCCACAACAATTATTGGGGTGGAAGGCTGGGCCAGAGCACTTATTGCTTGGGCCACATCATGAAAAATCCCTGGGGCATCCTCATTTGAACTATACATATTCACCAAAAGATGCGCCCCTTCTGGGGTGTCTAAAGAGACCACTACCCACCTCCCCTGTACATCCCATCTAATCTGGACTGGGGTCCATTTCAGGGTCTTATTTAGGAGAATAGCTACTCCTCTTTTCTTGGAAGGGGCAGATGAGGAAAATACCTGCCCCACCCAGTCCCTGGCTAGCTTGTCATGATCCTGTTTAGTGAGCTTCATTTCATGGAGGAAAGTCATGGTGGCATACAGTCATTGTGATAACATCTGTTCACACTTTACAGGGGTGTTGAGGCCCCGTATGTTCCAGGTGTAAGCATGAACATCACCCATTATCCTGGTGGGGTTACATGTGCTGATGAAGGTTTATATGGTGAAATGCCCCAAAGACTGCGATCTACCATGACTTCCCACTCATACTATATACTTCTTACTGATATCTCAAGTGCCATCTTATCACAATCAAATGTATGTAAAGAGCAATTACCTGGTTCATATCTACTATGTATAAACAAACAGGACAAATGGCCCTAACTATCATATAACAGTAAACCATAACAGTAAGAACCAACTTTAAAGGGTAACCCATGTTGACGAGCTGGGAGAACAAGGACCGGTGGTATCCCGTCAGGGTCGTGTCCCTCTCTCGTGGGGGAGGGATGACATCTTCTTCTGTAGAGGAGGACAACCACTCATGGGGTAAACCAAACAGGAAGTTCCCAGACACCAAGATACCTAGAAAGAGGCATTTAAAACAGGGAGTGCCTGTGGTGGAGAGGAGGCCTGAGACTATCTCCTCCAGCCAGGCACCTCCAGATCAATACGGGGGCCACCCAGGAGAACTCCTGTACTGGGAAAGAATCTGCCTTGGCATTAGTGTTCTCCAGTCCGTGGGCTGACCCTGTCTAAAGGGGAGTTTGAACCCTGCCATGATCTGCAGGGAGAAATGCTGAGATGTAGAGCTAGTTTGTATAGTTTAGGCTCCTGCATGACCTGCATCTCTACTTCTGCAATCCCATGGGTAACATGCAGACCTGCCGGCTGTTGTTGCTGCAATTCTCCAGGGAGCGAGGAATGCACGTCCAGTGACCTGACACCTATGTTGTAGAGGGATGTAAAGCAGGGGGTACCCATAGCCAGTAGTGCAGTTGTTATGACCCCCCCCCCGGTATTGCTTAGCCCATATGTTAGTCAGGATATCTGGCATTCAAGTCACTTCTTGCATAAGAATTCAGGTTGCTGTTCAGTACATTGAGGTAACAGCTATAAAACAGCAGAGGGATCACTATATGAGTTCAGTTCAGTCCAACCCATATTGACAGTATTGAAGTTGGGGCCAGTCTGGATCTAGTAGTCCCTCCACCCCACCGTAGCCCCCCAACCTTATTACAGTGAATTGCAGTACTTGTCCTGTGCCAAGACAAGTAGGATTCATCTCTGCCTGAGCTCTGGTGTTTGCTGAAGCTCGCTTCCCCCCCCCATCACCGTCCAGGGAAGGCGACGCTTGAGAGGAGAGATCTACAGGGTCATGCTACAATTTGGAGGGACAGGTTGCTGCAATTTCAGCCCACGACTTGGTGTGAGATGGTGGGGGCTTGAGTCCAGGAGATATTGAGGTGGTGTCTACAGTACTGTGCTCCCCGTTCATTGCTAGGTTGTTCTGTAGTGGCAAAAATCTGTTTGGAGTAAAAAAGGCCTGCAAAGTCAGGTCCTCATCTTTGTCCACAGGAGATCTGCTTCTCTGACTTTCTGTCAGTGCTCTCTCTGCCGGGTGGGTTCTCATCTCATGTCATAGAACATAGAAAATTTGATGGCAGATAAGGACCGCTTGGCCCACCTAGTCTGCCCTTTTCCCTACCTAACGGATAAGCTGCAGATCCCAGTTAACCAACAGCCTACTTCCTCCTACCCCCCCCAAGAATTGCCTTATGTCTTCCCCATGCATTCTTAAATTCCCCCACTGTTTTTGACTCTACAACCTCCTTAGGAAGGCTGTTCCATGCATCTACAATCCTCTCTGTGAAGAAATACTTCTTACATTATGTCTAAGCAGTCCTCCCTCTATCTTCAAATTGTGTCCCCTTGTTCTTGCACATCTCTTTTTCTGAAAGATGCTACCCTCTTGAACTTTGTTGATTCCCCTGAGGTATTTGAAAGTTTCTATCATGTCCCCTCTCTCCCTCCTTTCCTCGAGGTTACATATCTCAAGCTCCTTTAGTCTTTCTTCATATGTCTTCTGGTGCAGACCCTGCACCATTTTGGTTGCCCTCCTCTGGACAGTCTCCACCCTGTCTATGTCTTTGCGGAGATCGAGTCTCCAGAACTGTACACTGTACTCCAGATGTGATCTTACCAACTGTCTGTATCGAGGGCCAACAACTTCCTGTTTTCTGCTGGTGATGCCTCTCCCTATGCATCCCAGTATCCTCCAGCCCTCCTTACTGCCTTCTCACCTTGCTGGCCCACTTTTAGGTCATCTGATATGACTACCCCCAGGTCCCTTTCCATTTTTGTTCTTGTCAGCATCTCACCCCCATTGTGTACTCTTCCCCTGGGTTTTTGTTTCCCAGGTGTATTATTTTGCACTTCTTTGCATTGAATCTAAGCTGCCATGCATTTGACCATTTCTCCAACCTTGCCAAGTCCCTTTTCATCCTTTCCATCCCACCTTGTGTATCAACCCTGTTGCAGATCTTTGTGTCATCTGCAAAGAGACATACTTTTCCTTCCATTCTCCCTGCAATGTCACTTAAAAAGACATTAAAAAGCACCGGACCCAGTACTGAACCCTGTGGTGCCCCACTAGTAACTCCCCTCTCTTCACTGTGGACTCCATTTACTATTACCCTCTGTGTCCAGTTGTCCAGCCAGTGTTTTACCCAGGCTACCACCCTGGGACCCACTCCCAGGCTGGCTAATTTGTTTATTAATCTTTTGTGTGGGACTGTGTCAAATGCCTTGCTAATGTCTAGGTAGGCCATGTCCACAGCCCTTCCCTGGTCTACTACTTTCGTCACCCAGTCAAATAAATCAATTAGATTTGTCTGACCTGACACTCTGCTGTAAATCCATGCTGCCTTGGGTCCTGTGCCCCACTGGCCTCTAGGTACTCAACAATTCTTTCCTTCAGAAGTAATTCCATCATTTTTCCAACCATTGAGGTCAAACTGACAGGTCTGTAGTTTTCTGCCTCTGTCTTGCTCCCACTTTTGTGAAGGGGAATCACATCTGCCCTCCTCCAGTCCTCAGGTACCAAACCATCCTCCCATGAGTTATTAAAAAGGGTAGTTAGTGGTGTTACTAGTTCTTCCCTTAGTTCCTTTAGAATTCTGGGGTGAATCCCATCAGGCCCCATTGCTTTATCCACCTTCAGTTTTAAGAGTTCTTTCAGAACCCTTTCTTCTGTGAAAGGACTAATATCAACCCCTCTATCCAGACTGCTTCTATTGACTGGATTTGGTATCTCCCCCTGCTTTTCCATTGGGAATACTGTGCAGAAGTATTTCTTCAGTATCCCTGTTTTTCACTGACACTCTCTGCCCAACCACTTTCCTCTTTGTTCAGCCTCAGTATCCCTGCCTTAGTCTTTCTTTGCTCCCTAATGTACCTATAAAAGGTTTTATCCCCCTTCTTAACCTAGTTGGCTATCTTTTCCTTGGTTTGCGCCTTTGCTATTCTGACTGCCTTCCCCACTTCCTTCTGCTTTAAATGGTACAGTTCTCTGTCCTGCTCCTTCTGTGTTGCCTTATACTTCCTGAATGCCATCTTTATCTCCCTAACCTTCCCCACCACTTCTTTTGAGAAACATAGTGTTTTTTCTTTTGTTTTGATTTGTTTATTTGCTTCACACAAAGGCTTGCTACTTCTGTGATGGCAGTTTTGATGTTTCCCCATTGTTGCTCCACCCCACCTTCTTCCGTGTTTGCTAGGCTTTTCTGAGGCACTCTGCCATTTTGACAAAATCAGCCCTCCTGAAGTCCAGTACCTTCACTTTTATATAGCTTGATTCTACAGCTAAGTTTATCATGAACCACACTGTTTGTTGGTCTCTGGTTCCCAGATGGCTACCCACTTCAAGATCGGAGATCCTCTCTCCATCCCCATTTGAGAGTACCAGGTCTAAGATTGCTCCCTCCCATGTGGGTTCCAAAACTAGCTGTCTGAGGCATGCCCCCTGTAGGGCATTGAGAATGGCCCTGATCTTGGATGTGGCTACAGCAAAGGTGCTCCAGTTAATATCTGGCATATTCAGGTCCCCCATCAGCAATATCTCCCATTTCTCTGCCATCCTAAAGATGCCTTCTATCATTCCCTTGTCCATTTCCTCCCCAGAGACAGGGGTCTGCGTACAACCCCTGTGTGGATTGTGGTGCTATTTACAGTCTCCAAGGTGACCCACAGTGCCTCCTCTCCTCCCTGTTTACCCTTTTGTTCTGTTACTTTGATCCCTTCCCTTACATAGAGAGCTACTCCTCCTTCTCTTCTTCCCTCTCTGTCCCTCCCGTAGATTGTGTACCCTGGTATGTTGACATCCCAGTCATGGTTCTCTGTGTACCATGTTTGTGTGACTGCCATGATATCCAAGCATCCCTCTTCTATCAAGGCCACCATTTCAGGGAGCTTTTTACCTAGGATATGGGCATTGGTAATCATTACCCTCAATTTTTAATGGCTTTATTTCTTTTTGCCCCATCCCTGTCCTTACTACCGTTGTCTTTTTCTCCATTTATCCCTGCCCTTCTCCCTATAGACTGCTCTATCTTGGTGTTTACCTCACTAACTACCCTGATTTTTTTGTAGGTGGGTTAGGATCTCCCTTCTCCTTTTCAGTGCCTCCCCCCTTGGCTAGTTTAAATACTTGCCAATGAAGTCTTTAAACCTATCACCTAGGATCCTGGTTCCCCTCCTGGATAGATGCAGACCATCGCACCAGTATAGGTCTGTATCCCTGCATGCCTGTGGGAAGCATGCTGCTTCTTAGACCTGGGTGGATGGGCTCCTTCAGAGATTTGTACTGCTGGATGCTCTGTGTGCCACGGTGAAACTACAGGCTCGTTGGTCTGAATAGCATCCAGCAGGTTGTTTCTTAGCCTTCCTGAGCTTCCCAGTGAACTGAACTCTGCTGAATAAGTTTTACAGAGAAAGTCTAGGAGGTTGTCTGGATGGGCAAAAAGCAGCAGGGACCCGTTGAGAACAATGCTCATTGTGGCTTCATACCTCAGAGAGAACAGAATGCTCAACTTGTGTAATAATTTGCACCCCTCTGAGAAAGGTTTCCAGTGTTCCAACAGCTCTCTTGAGTGATCTTGGTAAATTTGGACTTTATGTCCTTGCCAGGTAAGCTGGTGTCTGTTTCTCACAGCAGTGGAGATCTCTTTCTGCTGAAAATCTAGAAAGTGGGTCAGTATTGGCCAAGGCCTATTCCCTGGTCTTGGATGTGGTGCTAGTGATCGATGCACCTACTCGATTTGTAGGACAGTACTGGTGGGGAGGCCCAGTAGCTGAGGGAGAGTGGATTGAAGAAACTTAATACAATCTTTATTTTCTGCACCCTCCAGAAAGCCGACAAACCTGAGATTATTGTGTCAGCTCCTATTCTCAAGATTATCAATTTTCTCCTGTAGGTATGTGATGGCCCTGGCCTGTTATCACACAGTTGCAGTCATTTGTTGCAGGGCCACATCATGACAGCTGATCCTTTGTTCTGCCTGAAAAATTCTACTCTCAATTGCTTGTAGGGTATGGGTGTTGTTGTTGACAGTCACCGTTAGGTGAGACAGTTGGTGTAGGAGCTGTGCAAACATCTGTTCTGTTTTAGTTGTATCTGCTGCTACAGGTATGGAGGTGGCCATGTTGCAGGCCCAAAGACATTCAGCAATGCATCCAGGAAAACAAGCTCCAGGTAGGGAATATAAACACCAAAGCCACAAATTTAATTAGTAGTTGTAGTGTGCTAGTGAAAGGTGTACCTTTTAGTCCAGAATGAGACCTCTAAGCTGCAGGATGTCGGTGGATTTGTTCAGTGTCCAAGGAGCAAAAGCTCTATGCAGCCATTCTGGTTTAGCACTAGACCATGCCCTGGGTCCCAACACTTGTAGACTCACCCTGTGCTTTGTTACCGTACTATATTGTTGTACCCTCCAGGGTCGTGTCTGAAAATAATGATTTCTATGGATAGCACACCCACCCAGTACACAAAAAATAAATAAATAAATAAGATGCATATACCCACTGCTGGATTTTCCAATTCCTCGATCAATTTTTTAACTTCAAAGTACTGAAATAGTTCTACAAAATTGTTCCTTGTAATGTTATTCCATTAAACTCTTTTATTATTTAAGATTTACATACCATTGTTATTATTAATTGTTTGTAATTCAACTGGGGTCCTAGAAGGATGCTGAGATGTGATATGTAACGCTCGAGGTGTATGTGCTGATTACACTTGATCCAGTACTTATAAGCCAGAAACCATCTTCACCACCTGAAGATTTGCCCACGCAAAATCTATTGTTGAAGAGCCCAAGCTTCCCATATAAGTAAGTGTTCATTCCCAGTCTCCTGGGAGATGTCACTTGAGTAAAAACAAATTATTTTCCAATAACAATTGATAAAGGTTCTTCCCTTTTTGGCTACACTTTTTATCTTTTGTGTTTCTGGTACAACTTATTCTAGTATTAAATACCTTAAATGCCTCATATAAGTCTGAATAATTGTCTTCCATCTGTTTGTTAATACTTATTCTTACATTGAAATCTCCAGCAATAAATAACTCTTCTAATTCCTGTCTATTTTTAAACTGCGTCAAGTGATTTAATCAATCAATCAATCTTTATTTTGCCAGGTGAAACACCATTGAGAGAAACTTATTTACAAAGTGGACCAGGGCAGCAAAAATAAAGCTGATACAAAACAACAGAGATAATACAAAGTCTTAAGGATAAACAATAACAACATTTCAAATTGGTATACACAATGATCACATGATTTATATTTGCAATACATCCATATATAAACAGGGCGTATAATGCCCAAGTGCATCAGTGGACATGTACATACCCCTGTGGTATAAAGTGTAATTAATCATTAGTAAAAGGGATGTATCAGAAGATCAGAGGAAAGGAACTGAAGTCAAAACTCCAAACAGTTGAGGTAGTTCAGAAAGAGAGGAGGAGAAAAAAAGGAAGGAATAGGAGGAAAAACTGGGGAGTAGTTGGAAGAAGTCTTTTAAGGTTTTTTAGAAAGTGGATGGACAGGAGCAGTATGAAGCAAGCTAAGCACATGCAGCTAGAAAGCTAGTCAGAAGTTAAGAGTAGCAGTTGCAGGTATCCCTGATGTGTTGTTTGAGCAATGTTTTGAAGGTTGCCATTTTAACAATAGTTGAAAGCTTCAGGGATTTTTGAAGGTTGTTCCATAGACCTGGGAGAGCATGGCAAATAGATAATAACCCAAAGCATGTTCTATATCTTGGAATGTTGAGTGATATATAGGAGTGTCTCCTGACAGAACAACTTCCAGGGGTGCTGGTTAAGAGGCTAGATATATACTGAGGGAGCTTACTAATTAGGGCTCTATAGGTCCATATTGCCACATTTTGTACTCTCCTGGTTTTTAGGAACTGCCAGTCAAGAGCATGACGGGAGCAGTGGTGAATCTTGTACAGAGCACCAGTAATGAATCTTAATGCCCTATTGTACAGGGTGTCAAGCTTGATCTATACTGTGCATGGGACATGACTATACAGAAAGTCAGCATAGTCCAGGAGGGGGAGGAATGTGGATTGCACTAATCTTAGCTCAGCTTTTTGGGATAATAAGTTTTTGATTCTGAAGAAAAGGCCTAGTCTTTGCTTTAACCTTTTAGCCAATTCCTCTATGTGAACTGTATAGGAGAGTTTGTGATCAATCCAGAGTCTTACATACTTGAATTTGTCCACTAGTTCAATTGGTTCCCCTAGGAGGGACATTATTTGCTGCTCGCCTGGATTACCCAACTTAAAGAGAGGGACTACGTGTGCTATTTTCCACACAGTAGTAAGTTCGTCGTGGGCAAGGGACATGTTAAAAAGATATGTAATGGGTGCAGTCAACACATGGTAATCCACTTTTAGGAAGTATGGTTCTAATTTATCTGCTCCTTCACTTTTTTTGGTGTCAAGATCCAGAAGGAGGCCTTCAACTTGCTTGAAGGTGATAGAGCTGAAAGAGAATTTTACCTCCTGAGCAGAAGTCTTAATAGGGGGGACTTACAGAGATGGGATTATTGGTCTGGGAGAGAAGTTTACTAGCAGTGGATGTGTTAAAAGATAGCCCAGCTGTAACAAAGTGGTTATTCAGTAGCTCAAGTATACATTGCTTATTAGAGGTACTAGTGCCACCAGTACTAATCTTGGCAGGGAAGGAGTTAGCCAGATGATGCCCTTCTATTTCCCTCAATGTTTTCCAAAACTTAATGGAATCATTGGTGGAGGAGTCTAGCTGTGATTGGAAATAATTGGCTTTTGCTGCCCTAACTTGGTTTGTGCATTGATTCCTCATCATTCTGAAGGCAACCCAGTCTGTAGGGTTCTTAGTTTTTTGTGCCCTTTTCCACAGGGAATCCCTACCTTGTAATATTGATTTTAGGTCAGCAGTAAATCAGGGGCATGACATTTTTTTAGTTCAAATGTTTGACAGGGGTGCATGTTTACCTATAACTTTTAATACAAGTTTTTGGAACAACTTGTAGGCTGTGGCCACAGAGGTAGCAAGACAGAAGTCCTGCCATCTGATATTACTTTGGTCTGCTAGGAAACTATTGCAATCAAAGTTCCAGTGACTTATTTTTAATATGTATGCAGAGGTGGATACAGGTTTAGGAATGGACCTTACACAAGCTATGGTGCTGTGGTCACTTATATCATTAAAGAAGACACCAACATGGCTGAAGAAATGTGGCTAATTTAGTACTATTAAGTCTAGAACTGTTCTATTTTACAGGATTTTTGGGGTTGGGGCAGTTGATCTCTGTTATGAGCTCAGAAAGTCTGTACTCCCCACTGAAGTCTTTTAGCAGTTTAGAACAGTTTGAGTGCCCATACAGATTTAGGTCTCCCATGATAATTACCTCACTGGACTGCGCATCTGAGAATTTGTGTAGGTAGCACAAAAGCTCAAAAACCCCCTGAGGGGTAATATAACTTTTACAGAGTTACTTTCAAACTCTTTAGGTGTAGAGATAGAATCAATGAAGGTGACCAGATGACTGAGAACTTGTCTCTCACATACATTGCGACTCCCCTCCAGGAAGATTAGTCCACTTAGTACACATTATAGGTGGAAAAGTTAATTTCATAGTGAAGCGTGGAACTTCTTAACCAGATTTTGGATACTACTAATACGTCTGGCTCTGTGTGAAAAATCCAGGCTTGGACAAAGTCCAGTTTTCATAAAAGAGAGCAGGCGTTTATATGCAGGAAGGTCATACTTTTTAGGTGCTCTAGATCAGAGGGTGCCGAGATGGGTGAAGGGGGACCTGGGTTAGTTTCACATTTCAAAAACATAGTAACAATATGCACCTAGTAGGAGTTTCAGGAATCAAAATTTTCCCCTTTTGGTGAAAGGGGAGGAGGTAGATGTAATGCAGCAGTCTGTGAATTTGTATGAGGCTATGGTGGAGTGTACAGCCACCTGTACTGAGAGGATTAAAAGGGTTAAAGCAGGAATGGAGGGGGTGTGACTTACAAGGGGGGGGCTCTTCTTTCCTGTGTATGGGTGTCAGTATAGCTGTTAGTATATGCAGATACCTTGAAGCAGGTAGGGTGCACTGGCATTCTTAGTGCGTGATGGTGTTCAGAGGTGTAAGGGAGATTCCCTAATATGAATACACAGAAAAATCAGAATAGTTGCATGATGAAGACTTTTCTGTGATAGAATAATTGCATAATGAAGACTTTTCCTGTGGAGGGAAATGTGCACGCTGATCTTATAAGTTAGAAGGAAGAGAAGACTATACTGTTATAACACAGTCGGACTGCAGATGAAAGAACTAAGGTCCCTCTAGTGGTGTATCTTTATAATCTGCTAATGGAAAACTGGATACGCAAAGACAAAAAAGGAAATTGACAAACAGCTATTACATGACTCAAGAGTAGAGGAGACACAAGAGTAGTGGGGGTTGTAGGCAGAACAGAGAGAGATTAAGGAGAAATTAGCAACAGAAAGGGAAAGCACAGACACAGTGTCTGTTTAGGCAGGTATTTCTCATTACACAGCTAGGCAGTATTAGCAATGTAAATAGTTTTAAACAGTAACAGTGACAATATTTGCTAAAATAGCTCTACACTGTAACTAACCACTTAGCCAAAAAAAATATATTTATTTTTAACCTAGACAAAAAGGAAAGCAAAATGTGGCATAGAATCACCAGTAACTGCTGTTTCTAGTGAGGCCAATGGGACAGGGGTAGCAGGGAGAAGCGGCCAATCAGGAGCAGGCAGTTTAGGGCACCACAATTCAATCAGCCACTCAGTATGGTCATACCTTGCCTAGATTTGAGGGAGGCTGGAGATCACTGGTGGTGACTTTAGCTGAGCTGGCCGCACAGCGGAAGAGAAGAGAGCGGTCAGATCAGGCTATGGAGGGAGCGCCCGGTCAAGAGCCTCCGCTGGTGAAGGAGAAGGAAGGCACAAGTTAATATAGGCTGAAATCAGTGGGTGGAGGGCCAGACAAGTAGAAGTGACACAAGAGCAGTTGGGGGTGTAGGCAGGACAGAGGGAGATTTAGGAGAAATTAGCTACAGAAAGGAAATGTGCAGACACAGTGTCTGGCTAGGATATGGATTCATAAACTGAATCCATATATTCATGAATAAGTTTATTGTAGGCAGAAAATAGATATTAATGAGTACCATCTTAATATTTTCAATTGTTAATCTGACTGCTAGAATGTAATCAGATGCTGTAAGTATCAATGTACCTTTCAAATTCAGTGATGTCTTTGTGTAAATAGCTAATCCTACTTTATTACAGCCATATTTTTTGTCTCTTTTAGCTGGCATTGAATGCTCTGAGAATCCTGGAATTTGTAATGAACTTGTACTCCAGGGCCTGGATATTTAGAAGGGATGCGCATGGCGCAATGTGCAACCCACTGTTGCGCCCCGGCTTGATATTCAAAGGGGGACTGAGCCTTGCACAAATCCCGATACGCTGGAGCATATCAGTAATGTATGCGGTGCAGGTAGGGGAGGCGAACCCATGTATGCTACGCACATCCTGATATTCAGCCCAGGATATGCTGAGCCCATGCATGTGCAACCCCTACCTGTGCTGCACACAGGTGAGACAAAAAATAAAAAGAGCAACAGCTGGTCACCCACAGGTGAGCTGCCATATTGTAGGGTGCAACACAGCAGCTGCCACCTGTGGGTTAACACCTGAGCTCTGGCTGCACCTTTGTGGCGGTGCCCCTCATGCCCGATCATGGGCATACATAGAAAAAGGAAAGTCCTATATCCGTGGTGGTCCAGTGGAGCTCTCGCAGCCGAATCGCGGGCATATGTAGTAGATGATATCGTCCTAAATCCCTGGTGGTCCAGTAGACTGCTTGCTGCTCGATTGAGGGCATAAGTCTGTTTAAAACATGTAACACTATCCCTGGTGGTCCAGTGGACCACTCTCAGCCCAATCGCAGGCATAAGTTAGGAAATATAAATGTCCCTTATCCATGGTGGTCCAGTGGACCACTCGCAGCCCAATCGTGGGTGTCAGTGAAAAATAATGCAACACCAATCCAACCCTGGTGGTCTAGCAGCACCCCCCTCCCAACCTGCCCACTGAGCCCCACCATCCCGCTCCCCCCGGTCAGTGGTGGGTAGCAGCTCCCCACCCACCTGTCGCCCGCTGTCTGACAATGTACGGTAGTGCTATACACCCATTGGTCCACAGTGTGAGCCAATGGGAGTGCAGCCCATACCGTACAACATAGTCCAGATATGTGAATGGATCCATTCACATATCTGGACTGCGTAGTATGGTACAGGCTGCACACCCATTGGCTCACACTGTGGACCAATGGGTGTACAGCCCTAGCGTATGGGTGTCAGTCGGCAGGGTGGGGTGGCAGGTGGGTGGGAGCTGCCTCGCGCCGCTGACCAGGGAGGGGCAGTGGGGCCCAGTGGGCGGTGAGGGGGTACCACTAGACCACCAGGGTTGGATTGGTGTTGCATTATTTTTCACTGACACCCACTATCGTGCTGCGAGCCGTCCACTGGACCACCAGGGATATGGGACATTTATCATTCTCGACATATGCCTGCCAGGGATAGTGCCTCCTTTGGAAAACCCATATCCATTAATTTTGTGCTCTTAAACATGACATCAATTTGAGGGGAGTTTGTTATTCCTTTATAAAGGGTAACCCATGGAATTTTAGGAAATGTTTAAGTCAAGTGCCTGAGACAAGAAGTTTGGAAAATGCTATTTTCATCCCGATGGTATCTCTAGAGTCTGATTTCCATCCAAATATTGACACTGTTTTACTGTCCCATGTACCCACTTTATTCATTTCAAATTGTGTTTATGCATCCTTAACTCTACTTGCTCTGGCTACATCTTCCTCATATGTTTTTTCCCAGTTTTTATATTCATCTGTTCTTGCTTCTGAGTTTTAAAACCTTGGCATCTCTATGGGGGCAACCATTCTTATTCCTATATTAGAACATATGCTTGTTTCCAGACTTCCAAAGCCAGTTCCCTAGCACTTAAATAGAGCAAAACACAATCTGAAAAGTTTATATTTGGAGGTCTTAAAACACCAATATCCTATTTGTTTTCTGAAATCCTAAAAAGATGACACCAGTTTCAATAAAGATTCTGGGGTTTCATTTTCCAATTTGTCAATTCCATATATCTCAATAAGGTATTCTTTCTCCTGTTCTATCTCATTTGCCAGTCCATATGTACTAAATGAAGTTAAAACATGGCATTGATCATTTACCATAACTTTCTTTGCTTTCTGTGTTCTCTTAGTGGTTACTTATTGGATCAATTCTCTTTGGATGGCTAGAGTTTCAGGGGTTTTGGCTCCCCTCCACCTTACTTCTTCCACAAAATTAGCCCCATCTTCTTCACCACATCTAACATTATCAGCAATAACATCATCTGAGTTAAGTTTTTCAGTTGTTGCCATCACTTCCACCTTAGTCATTATTTCCTTATCTTTAATTTCTGATTTTCCTTTTCTATGGTTATTTTAACAGTTCTTTAAAACCCCTATACATTGAGTTATTTTTGTCTCTATGTGTCTTGGTTGTTTTCCAAGATGAAACTGAAGAGAAGACAAATCTTTATCTAATACATTGGGATTTATGTTAATTCCTTGTGTTTTTTTATCTGTTTAGCTATACCAGCTTTCTTGCCAGTGTTACCTTTCCGAGACTTTGTATGCTTTTTTCATTAGTAAAATCCATTTCTAGCATAAAACAAGAAGAGTTCTGTGTATTTCTTTTCCTAGCTAGCTGCCGTATACTTTATAACAATGCTTGATTGTAAAACATTTCCACCTTTAAATTAACTACTTCTGCTTTAATTGCCCACATTTTTTCTAGGATTACACTGGCATAGTACAGGTTTTTGATTATTTCTAATATTTGTTTAGATAAGGAAGAAGAGGAGATGAAGTTTTCCTCATTAGTAAAATATTCCGTGTTATAATTTATCTCCGAAGAGTTAAACTCCTTACTATTTTCTTCTTTAGAAGATTGTTCTTGTCTGAGTGATATTCCTTTGTCATTTTCATGTGGAATTATTTTTTCAGCTCTTTGATTGTTAAACTGAGGTTCTGAATAGCCGAGTCTAAATTATCAGGATTCAATGTTTTTGAGAGGGGTTCTATCTTCTCTTTATTACTGAGTTTAGTTGTATCATTTTTTGAGGGATGTTTGATATTGGATTCTGTCTCCCTCTCTGCTGGTTGTACTGAGGAAAATAAATGTAGGGATATATTACTGAGGTACTGATAACCTTCATTATCATATTCTGAGTTATCCAGAACTATCACACAGAGTCACAGAATGATACGGGCTCAGGAGGCTTATGCCCTTAGACAGCTCGCCACCAATGGTGGAAGAAAAGATTATTTAATGGAGGTAAAGTGTTTTTCTGCTACCCATATGATTATCTAGTTGTTTTTTAAAAGATTCCATATTATTACTCTCAACTATTTCCCTTGGTAAAGTGTTCCATTGGGTGACTACCCTTTGACTAAACTATTTGCTTCTTTTATGTGTATTACAGTTTACCCCTCTGAGTTTAAAACTATGTGTATGGGTCATAGTGTGTGAGTCATTTTTTAACGGACTTAAAGTTTCAAAAAGAAGTGGATCTCTGGTAGCTTTATATGCGAGGCATAGCTCTTCATGCAGTTGCCTATAATCCAAGGAAAAAAGGCCAAAAGCTTGTAATCTTGCCCCATAGTCTAGTGTTTTCATATCACTAACGTGTTTTGTTACTTTTCTTTGAACTCCCTCTATTAATCTTTTACCTTTTTTAGTAACTGGTGCATAAAAAGAAGAGCAGTAGTCTAATTGGGCTCTAACCATACTTGTATAAAATGGAACAATCACTTTTGGATCTCTAATATTAATATGTTTGAAAATACATCCAATAATTTGATGACATTTTTGAACCTTAGCCAAAGTATGGCTGTCAAAGGATAACCTATTATCTATTAGCACTCCTAGATATTTTTCAGTTGTTGTTACATAGAGTAGAATGTTATTCATCCTATAAGTGAAGTTATGATTATTATGTCCAATTATGGTGGAATAATCATAAGGGTCATATAGTTCCCAATTATAAGAAAGCAATAATATACTCTCCAATATCTGTTTTGAGGAATCCCTGCTAGGGATTCAAGGTCCCTCTATACTATCTTCATTTAGTGTATCATTTTCAATTTTTCCCTTTTTTGCCCCTTTTTCTTTAGAATGACCTTCAGCCAGTGACCAATTCACTTTTAATTCCCTTGGAGTAGATGCTGGCACAGTTGCTGGTGTAACTGTCAGGAAATCTGCCTTTGAAATTGGTGTGTTTGAAAGTTTTTAATTTTAGCTTGTTTTGGGGTTTCCTCTGCACAAACTGTTTATTTTTGATTCTTAAAAGAGTGTTTCCTTTTTTCACCTTCCTTTTAATTTTGTTCTGTGGTGTCTTGAGGAATTTCAGAAGATTAGCTAATTTTACAACTTCTTACAGAAACCATTGTGAAAATGAAATGAAATATACTAACCTGAAAGCAGGGGCAAGTTACTATCTTATACTATAACATCCAGAGTATCAACTGGATAAGTGAAACTGTCTACCAACATCTTGATTTGAACTGTGCAAAATCCAGTAGTATAACTACTCTATATTGCCAAGTTATGTCAAAATGATATATCAAAAAACATATGAAAACATGTGATCACTCACTGAGTTTAAACCAAAAGGCTAAATGTCCTTAAAACTCAGTTCTTATATACTGTACTTCCAAAGTAAAGTTGAGTTACCCTTTGCAGGGACACTGAGATGCTTCTATACTGTATGTTGAATGCCTCTATATGTTAAATATTTTTCAGTTTTCTTGTCTTTTCCTTTGTCTTTGTCTTTAAAATTTGTTACAATTTGATTCAGTTTTATTTGAATAATTCTTATTTGGAAGAAGTCACAGATATAAAATCTTGCAGGCAATGGAGATGTTGCATTGTAATCTGATGGTACACAATCTTAAATCTGTTAACAACAAAGAAATGCCAGGGAGAACAAGGTAGTAAAATTCACTAAAAACAATTACTTTATGATGTTATTTATAATAAACATTACTGAACACACATCCCTGATACACCACTTTTATATATTTATTTATTCCCAAATATCAGGTTTTGACAGATTTTGGGCCAGATATTCAAAACTTTGCACTGGGCGCAAATCGTTTTCAAGGTTTAGTGCAGGATTAGCTCGGGTTCACTACATTCAAAAGGCCAAATAGCGCACACAAACTGCATTAGTGCTGGGCAAAATCATAATGTATTCAATGGTCAAACTGAGGGTGAGTGTGCATGAAAATAGGTGCAATGCTATATTCAGCAACTAGCACTGCACAAAGTGGTTTTGCACAACTTAGCGCTATGCTTTGTGCAGTGCAAATTACCACCCAGGAAAAGGTAGCCTTAACCCTGGACAATCCAGCTTTGAGCAACATTGTGGCTTTGTGCAGTGTTTGCGTGGCTTTTGCACAGTTTTGCGTGACCCTAATCAATAAGTATGACACATAGAAAAATACAGACATAGAGGAAACATGTTGCTTACTGATGGCATCACAATGATGCCATCATCTGCCACCAGTCCCAGCCATGCCAGGCAGTAAGTGGTGACCTGGCCTCCAGTGGACACCATGGCAATGTGGCCCTACAGCACACACCTGCAGAGTGACTACCCTTCTGTGGACACCAACAGATGCCAGCACAAACATGCAGCACTGTGGGCTTGGAGGGTGTTGAGGGGAGGGTGTATGGGTGGCCAGGCTGCACCACAGACCGGGTGAGGCCACAATGCTGGGACACATCATGCAGTGCACATGGGTCAGTATTGGGAATACCCCAACACCAGTGTACCTGTCTGATCATACATGCCCCCCCAGCCACATACCACACAGTTGTACAAACACCACAGCACACACAGCCAGCCATGTATATGTCACTGTGAGCATCCCATGCCAGAGGTGCAGCATCTGTAGGCCACACAGCAGCATAACAGTAATGTCCACTGTCAGTAAACACTTGCAAGTTGGGCCTGTCACTGTGTATAGTGCAGTCATCATCACTGCCCTATAAACCATAGGCATTGCTGTGTCCACACACTACTGGCCCCCCCTTACTACTGTAGTGTCTGTTGTGCACTGTAGCATGACCTACAGTGTGACAGTTGCATGCAGCACCACCACCACCACCTGTGCCTATGCTGTGTTGTCCCCTGGGGCACAATATGCTATGCTGTACTGTATACATGTAGCCTGCAGCTACCATCTTTAAGGATGTAAGTTTGTCATGGCAGCCATACACATCTTGGATTTGGTCTTTATACAGGACTTCCATCACTTTCACTATTGTCATCAAAAAAGTAGCAATGATGACTGTACCAGGAAATTTACTAATGATTCCATAAACAACCAGTGAGTTATTAAACCCTCATCCAACCTCATCCATGACAAACTTACATCCTCAACCATCATGTTCTGCCAGCCTGACATACAGGTGGATCTGTGGGCAGACCCAGCCAGCCTCTTTACTTCCAAACTGATCTACAGGTGGAGCTGTGGGACCCTGCAGTAACACTGGGCAAACTGCATGCAAATCAGGGCATAATGAGATGCTAATCTGGATGTTTGCCCAGAGACTATCTAAGTAGGCTAATTTGCATGTCATATTTGTATATGGTAAAGTTTAGCCCTGGGCAAATGTGCTTGCACAGGGCAAATGGCTTAGCTCTGAGTTAAACCCTCACAAACGTGTTAGCGCTGCGCAAATGGTTCAGGGAATATTATACAGTTTTGCACACTGTACTTTCACATGCGCTGCAGCCTGCAGCTGTACTGAGTCCACACATTTGCTGTCACACACATTGGCCACATAATTCACCTCTACCTACCTTCATGTCGCTGTGCACTTGGCTACTGTTGTGGTGTGCACTTCCTGGCTGCTATATTCAGAGCTGTTTTATTCCCAGGCTATGTTTACACTGCACTCCTAGCCCAGATTGCCCAGCTTCCTTAGCATGCTATATTCAGAAGGATTAGCACCAGGACTATCCCATTTGAATATAGTGGGCTATTGGGTCTGGGCTAATTTAACACGCCGGGCAGTGCTAATTGAGACCTGGGGCAACGTTTTTAATATCTGGCCCTCTATCTCCTGTTTGCAGAGAGATATATTAACACGCTCCATTAATATAAAAAGAAATTATATTTCTTTATCAATAAAAAGCATTTCTAGATGCTTCAATGTCCTGATTTTTTTTTTAATTTATGGATTATTCTTTTTTTTTTATTTAAAGTTTATTGATACATTTTCCACAAAGAAGGCAGTTTAAGTGACAGTGACAGTGACACTCTGATACAATGTGAAGGAATAACTGCCTAACCCACCCTGCCCTCCCCTTACTGCAGTAACCCAACCTAGTACCCATCTATGCCAAGCTCCTTACTTAAAATCTTACATGACCATATAGCCTAAGATACATTTAGACTTGAACCAGAGAAATTAAAGAGTGAAGGGGATCCCAGATTTTAGTATATGCTGCCATTCTATTATGGAGACTAGCAATCGCTTTTTCTGTGCACAGATTGGACAAAATTTCTTTTACCCATTCCTGGACAGATGGGGAAGACCTATCTTTCCAGTGACGAAGAATGAGCTTCTTAGCCTATAAGGCAATCATAGAAATGTGGAACTTTCGTACCTTAACTCTAATAGATGATAAGTACCCTAACAGGCAGATCTCAGGAGTGAAGTATTCATGAAGGCCCAGCTGGGGGTCAAGGAAAGTTTTAATTGAATCCCATAAGGAGGACATTTTAGGGCAGGACCAAAACATGTGGAAAAGTGTACCCTCTTCCTGCAAACATTTATTGCATATATTGGAATTCAGGTAACCCCACTTCTGTAATTTAACCGGGGTGTAGCACAAGTTATGTAAGATATGATATTGCATGAGATGCAGTCTGTCTTGAGAAACACATTTATGACATGATCTCCACAGAGAGTGCCAATCCAAATAATGTTGAGGGAAAAAATTATTCCAGAATCTTGAAGGCCCAAATGGACCCCCATATTTTTTGTAAAACAAAACCTGATATAATTTAGAGATTACACCTGAAGATCCAGAGAGTGGGGAAACCTCAGGTATCAGAGAAGAGATGGTCTGGGAGGGAGGAGTATTACCAAAGGTAATTACAAGTAAATGCTTTAATAATGTATGGGGAGCCCTTATTAACCATCATAATCAGCAGCAGCAAATCCTTGTTATCCACTGTTCAGAATGTCAGAAAGTTGTTAACCACTCTTTAGAATGTCCAAGAAGAGACATACCAAAAAAGAATAATGACTTGCACAGTATTCTAGCCCCACAAATCACGAGCGCCATTTACGGAAAAAAAATTCAAAATTCACATTAGTGGTAGTTAACTGTCACAGCCAATTACAATGGCGGAATTACACGGAAAACGAGTGACTTTTCAGAGCGCAGACAGTTCATAAATGAGCAAGAAAACAAACGTATATAAAAAAACAGAATCTGACATAAAGTTGTTTAAATCTGCACTCGTAGACGTGAGGAGCAGCGCTACATCACTGAAATCCCAGTAGGTGATCTTGACACACACGTAGCAGACTTCATCTATAAAATAAAACGAAATGATGGTACCGATTACGAACCAAGCACACTAAGAGGCATCCTGGGAAGCATAGACAGACATCTAATAAAAAACAGATACGGGCACTCAATTTTCCATGGCAACACCTCTGATTTTAAAGAAACAGTTGAAACATTAGCTGCCAAGCAAAAATTTTTAAAGAAACAAGGAAAAGGCAGCAAGCCTAACAGGGCTGACGCTCTAACACCCACCGACATAGATAAACTGTACCAGACTCGAACCCTTGGCCTTCACAGTCCAACTGCGCTTAATGAATATGATTTTCTTCAATAATGGCTTATATTTTGCACTTAGAACAGCAGAACATTATAGCCTCAGATGGTCTGACTTGACCCTGCTTAAAGACACAGATGAACAGGAATACATTGAATATTCGGAGAGGCAAACAAAACACGTACAAGAGAAACCCAAGAGATACAGCACAGTCAAGCCGAGAATGTATCAAAACTCAGCTCTCCCAGAGAGAGACCCAATCACCGCTACAAACTGTACAGGCTGCAGAGGCCACCATCCATGTTAACCCCAGATGCCCCATTCTACTTAACCCCAAATGTAAACTTTAATCCAACCACCTCACTTTGTTCAGAAGCATGCCTCTCGGCGAGAACAAAATGCGCTCAATAATGAACTCAATTAAAAACTCAGCAGGTCTCCCCACAGAAAAGCGCATAACCAATCATTCAACCCGAAAACAGCAATTCAGTGCCTTATCGACAGTGACATACCCCAACAGAAGTCCAGCAAGTCTCTGGTCACAAGTCGCTCCAGTCAATAAATAACTACAGCTTCTTAGTGCTGACAAACAAAAAAGATCTCAACCATTCTCGGTGCTCAAAGTTACTCAGACAACACTCACGCCACTGCCAGTACTTCTGCAGCTGCAATCTCAATCACCCAAACTGACAATTCATCATTCCCAGTTGTAAGACCCCCTTTCAGCGATCTTGGAATAAACTTTAACCTTTTTGGATCAGGAACAACAATCAACATACACCATCATCATTATGGTCCACAAAAGAGACGTAGACTGGCAATAATACACGATTCCTCATCAGAAGAAGATTAGTAAGTAAAAAATCACAGCGTAAAAAAAAGCATAACCTACTACTAGCTGCTGATTAATTTTCTGTTCCCCTTGTAGATATTTTCTGTTGAATCGCAACCTGCACGCATGTGGTCAAGTTTGTTTGAGCCTCAGACAAGACGCAACGTCGAATCGCTTACACCAGGTGACCATCGGCAACCAACCGGATTTCTTTCATAATTTGAACCTGCTATTCCGTTGATTGTCTGCTTTTTTAAAATGCCTATGCCAAGAATATATTTGATCTTAGTTTCTCTGTAAACAAATAAAATCTTGCCATGTTAAACATCTCAAAGCCTCCAATCGTCGATGTATGGTAAGAGCAAAGCATTCATTACCCATACACTATAAAAAATAATGTCTGTGAATCAGGTGTTAACCACGTTGAAATCACCTTACTGTGGTTGCTAGGGTTGAGTAAACCCTTCTCGAGCTACGCTCTCGAGGTTTACATGCCCTTAGCAACCACTCGAGGTGATTACAACATGGTTAACACCTGATTCCCAGCCATTATTCTCTATATTGTATAACTTTGAAAATGTATGGATTATTCTTATAAATAACTCAGTTCTAACTTAAATACAATAATCCACAACTTGTAAATGATATTGTCCATTTTAACCTTTTCAAAATATTTATTTGTTTGTTTATTTATAATGTTAAATATATTATATGTAAGATTTAGATACCTCCATGATAAATGAATTGCTCTGATCACTCTATGAAGTGACTGTAGTTCTTTATACGAGCCAGTCCCCTTTCAGTCCAATGCAAAAGACAGCACCACTATGCTGTGTAAATGTGGAGTTCCCATGGAGAACTAAAATAAGCAACAAAAACGCAAAGACAAGTGGTAAACTTTTGTTATTCTTTAAAACAGGAGTCTTCCTGCCAAGAATTTAATCAATCAATATTTTTTTTTAATTTTATTATCACCAATTGTTTTAAAGTTGTTTTAGAAACTCAGACCTACCATGCTTCCCAGTTTCCAAGTGCTTGTGGTATGAAGAGGTCCCGTTGGTCTTTTTTATTCTTGAAACCTGCAATACAATGATAGATTGTCAATTATGTTACTGTTTTTGTTGCTTCCTCACTACTGATGTGCTTGAATATTGCTTCTTTGGGCTGCTGAACAACCTAAGTGCAAATTCAAATGTGAGTGTCTCTCCATATTCTATGTGTTTTAAAAAAATGGTGCTTGTACCAAAAAAGACTCCAGTGCATGTGCTTTTAACCTTTAATCTTGTGGAGACTGTATTAAACTATTTAATTAGCACCTCATGCAATGTTATAGGAAAAGCATGTTAACTAATTTGCCACCAGGAAACCTAGATGAACTGGGTTGAAAAGTATTCCTATCAAAGGTTATATATGAAATACAACTTAATTAGCTGTGATCACTGAACTCCACCGTCTGTTTTAACACTGATGTTTATATTAAACCTTTTAACCACAATACCAATAACCCCTTTTAATGATAAGATTAAGTTTACCAGTTTTATGAAGCTGAATCATGGTTCTTTATTAGATTTCTCAAATGCGATAATATCCTAAAACTTTTCTACTTATTTATTTATGCAATGAAATGCAATTCAGTGATAGCTGCAGAGCTCAGAAATTATCACTCTGCTACACTCTTGCTCTAATATACCCAGTGCACTGCACTTTTGTGCCTTCATATATCTTTTATATATCTAAGAACACAATTTACCCAATATATATATATGTGTTTTCCAATTGTTTAACCAGGTGAGACAAACTAAGCTGAAAGCTTGTTTACAGGTGCAACCTGGGAGCTCAGGGAAGTTAAATGACTTGCTCAGGGTCACAGAGTATGCAAGTGGGGGCTGTGGGATTCAAACCCATGTCTCCAGATTTGCCATTCAGAGCCTTAATCCACTGCGCTATACTGCCTCCCCGATGACATATTTGTTTTTGTATTTTTACTCTAATGTGTTCTGTTGCATTCTATTGCACAAATGCACAAGTGCACACATTTACTCAGTATTTAAAAGTGCTCCAAGCACTCTCAGCACTTCCAAGCACTTTTAGGCACTTTTATGCACTTTTGGGTGCTTTTAGGCAGATCAAGCATTACAAGCTCTTTGAGCCCCTGTTTATGACTCCTTCTAGGTGCCTTCAGGTGATAAGTCCAGCTTGTGCTCTTCAAGCACTTTCAGCACTCCATGCACTTTTAAGTGGTAAGCATGAAAAACAAAAATAAAATAGAAACTACGATTAAAACCTAAAATAAAACTAAAACAAGACCAATTTAAAATAAAACAACTGGCCTGTTGTTATTAAAATGATATGATGTGAGTGATGTATTATAGTAACTAAATAAGTCAGGTAGGTCAAATAGTTCAAAAAATGACAAATTCTCTCTGCAAAATTCTAATCTCTCTCTGGGTTCTTTAGGCAATTTTTTTATCTTCCAGTTCTTCTCCATTCCTTCTGTCCTGTCTAGGCTGAGCAGGTGTCTGTGGATTCATCCTCTGAAGGGCTTACTACTCTTGAGGCTCACTAGAGCTCCTGCCACCTTAGACTCCTAGTAGAGAGTGCCCAGATCAGAACACGCAGTCATCATTCAGTAATTTTTAGGTGACTTAAGTTGTACTGGAAAGGCTGTGCTAAAGGTTTACCACTGGTTAGGTGCTCAATTTAGGAAAATATGTATTTTTTTTATTTTAGTCTTTGGTAACCGGGTAAGGCCCACTAGCCACAAGTGCCTGTTTTCGGGGCAACCTGGGAGCACTGTGTGGTTAAGTGATTTGCTCAGAGTCACACAGTATGCAAGTGGAGGTTATGAGAATCAAACTCAGGTCTGGTCTTCTGGATGTACTAAGCTTGTTCACACCTCATTCTTCTAACCTCTAGGCTATACTGCCAGCCCAATATAAACTGTACCTTACACCAGATGGTTTAAGGCAGTGGTGTACACTTTAAAAAAAAAATGTACCTTGCACAGTTCTGTTCATGATGTTCAGTCCTCACCAGCATGGTGTAATTGCACAGGAAACAGGAATCAGCCTCCCTGGTGTCTCAAAATAGTAACAGGGTTCAAGCATGTATGGGATACATATGGTGTATGGTGGGACACAAGTGGACCATAGAACTAAGGCAAGGGAGGGAGAAGACCAGAGATTGAGTAGGGTCTGTGGTGGCACAAGGGTAGGGAATATAGGGCAGACAAGGTGGGCCAAGAGGTCCTTATTTGCTGACAACTTCTAATTTTCTATGTTTCTATGAATACCCCTCCTTTTGGCATTTATACAGAACAATGCAGTCTGCAACACAAAAAAATATTTTAGTATACAGCATGAAGCAAAGCAAACAAGTAACAATTCATGAATACAGTGCTTTGATTTTTTGGTGAAAGCTGAATGGGGATAGTAGGATATTACCTAGCATAGCACATTACTTTTTACAATGATGATTTTACAATGTACAGTGAATATAATTTTTTTAAGGCAAAAATATGCAAACTCACATTTCAGAGGACAAAAGCACAAATATACTTAAGAAAAACACACAAATACAACTGAAAAAATATTTAGAAGTCAGTAATACAAAAATAATAATCTGTCGGTGCATCATTTGTAACTGTTAATTTATTCTGTCCCTTATTTTCACAAGAAATGGTGATGTTAAATCAAAGTGCCACCTGACATGGGTCAAGATAACATTGATCAGGTTTCTGGGCAGCCCTTTTTTTGCCACTTGTGTCATCATAGTTTATTTGTCCATTGTGCATATATGTTGTATGGCACAAGGGCATGAAAAATCAGTGCTGCAAAGTATTTGGGTTTGTTTGAGCTCCTGCACCTGAAATCCCTTTCTATTTTCCATGTGTGAGAGACATGATGTCCAAAGCAAGCAAAATGTTCATTGTTTTATTTATTTATTTATTTAAGCATTTCGCCAGGAATGTACACTGAGCAGGATAGTTCTTTTCCAGGTATATCCTAGGGAGACGGGGAAGGGGAAGTGATGATGCAAACAGAGCAGTACACATACAGTATAGTACAATCAACAATTGTCAGACAAGATAGGTGACAAGAGAAAAAAAAACAGGAAGCAATGGATACAATTTAGTGCAACAAATCAGATAAATAGAGTGAGTATTGTACCTGTGATGAGTGCATGGACTACTCTCCGTGACACTGACAAAGGTACCTTTTCATTTGCCATTCCCTTCAGGCACCGTTTGCTGTCTTGCAGTGAGTCTTGTATTTCCTCCATCTCTGCACTGTTAATTTCTTCTAAAAGACTAGCTGTTGTTATGCCTGGATTATATTCCACCAACTGACCCACATGTAACCGTAAGCTTGTATACCTATGAGTATTAGTGCCTTACCACAGTCTTATAATGTTTTATCTTGTTTTATTACTTACACTAGTGTTCTTTGTTATATTTGCTATGCTCATATTTGTCTGTCATAAATTTAGCTATATGATATGTTTCTGCCATATATTCTGCTCTACTCATAATCACTCATATTCTATAGTTTTCTACTATTGTGACACGTTGTGTGCTTTTGTGCTTACATTGCATGTATTTCCAGACTCACTGTCTAGAAAAAAGAACAGACAACACTTATTCTGTTGCTGACTATGAATTTCTAAGATATATGCCAACCATGCACTCTTGCTTCCTGGGGTCCACCCAGATATTACGTTCTGTATATCATATCCAATTGTATTTGTCTGCCTTATCCAAATGTTACATTCTTATTAACAGTGTATATACAGTATGTAACTGCCAGCAGTCCCTCCCCAGTCTCTGAAATTTTGGTGCTCTTTCCATACGTTTGTTTTTTCATGTTTAAATTTGTTCAGTACGTGTAACCCCAGGGCTGACTGCTGGAAATCATCCTCTTTGTAACTCCTTGTTACATGCTTTGGTGTGAGTATTATAGTACTAAATATTTATTGTTATTACGTACTTGTCCTGTATTTTCTTTATTAAGTCACATTCACACAAGAACCTAAATTATGAGCAGAACTCATAAGTAACACTGTATTGTGTCTCTTCAGTGGTTTTGATGTCCGTGGCATTGACATTTGCTGCTGCATCTCCCTCATTCTCCTTTTCAGGTCTTGATTCATTGCCTATAGATGGAGTTGCCCTGTCTGTAGATGTTCCATTGTATACCTCATCTGTTAGTGTTCCTTGTTCCATTCTTTTATAATATTCTGCATAAAATGCTCAGGTCTCTCTCTCTCTTTTTCTCTCTATCTCTCCCCTACTCTTTTCCATTTTCTACCTGTTTTCATATCTGGCTCTGTCCCTTGGTGCTCTGTAGCTGTCCTTTCCCCTCACGTGCCCTCCATCTGCTGTTCTTGTTTTTTCTGGTCTTTTGGGCTGGCCTTCTGTTTGCGTGATTCCTTGTCCACTGGATGGATCAGCTGCTCTGGTACTTCCATGTCCTCTAGATGGGCCAGTTGCTCAGGTGCTGCCCTGTTCTGTGCTGCTGCCTCCTCTTGTGCATGGGACACTGACATGATTTTTTTTCTTCAAACTCTTTATAAAAGGGGAGAGGAAAAGGGGAATTGTTCAAACAGGAACGGCACATTATACAAAAGCTTGATTCCATGTGCAACCTGGGAGTAAAAAGAAGTTACATCGCTTACTCAGGGTTACACTGTATGATTGTGGGGGCAATGGGATTCAATATCAGGACTCCTGGTTCACAGCTCAGTGCTCTAAACCATAGCATTATACTGCCTCTTGACAGTTCATTGTCACTGGCAGTGATATCACATTGCTTAGAATGAAGAAATGCAGTTAGAATTGAAAATGAAGAATATTGTCTGCCTTCCTGCCTGCTGGCAAACTGAACTTATCTAGTTCTGACTGTGGTGCATGGTGGCTATGTGGAAAAGTGGAACTGGGACCCACCTGGAAAAAGAACAATACTTATAAAGGTTGTGGTCCACACATGTTTAGCGTTAAGGACAGTTTTTATCAAGTTATTTGAAATGTTTTGTAGTTTGTATGCACATAAACTGTGGTAACATTATAATGCATATTTATTAAGCAAGAATAGCTTTGGGTATAATATTCATAGCGCTGTATGAAATTCATAGCAGTTGAGAGCTATTGAAATAGCTATTATTCAAAATAATAATACAAAAGATTATTGTCTTAACATGTATTTCTTGGGCATCTTTCTGAAAATCTGGTGTTTTACAACTGCTGTGGCATTTTCCTTTCCCCTCTCTTTCTGCTCACAGGTGTACTGCTCTTCAGTTGCATTACTGGTCTTCTCTTCCTGTCAGGTCTGGTTACATCTGAGGTCCTATAAAAGTCTGAGGTTCCAAATCTGGTAGTCATCTTCATTCCCATATACAGCGATAGAGAGCATTGCTTTTCAGTCAGATGTGCACTATATAATCTAAATTTTCAAGCTCAACAAAGGCCCCATTATATACTGTTCCCTGACTTCAAGACAATCATCAGTTTGCAGTTTATTAGCTAACACTCTATCAAGTCATAGTTGCATCATGCCTCCCCAATTTGTCTGCTCCTTAATGCTCAGCTTGTAATTTGTCACAAATCACGGCCATGCTTACTGTATCTGTTCCTCTACTGTATTGGTATGGTGCAGTTTTGCAGCATGTAACCACATCTTTTGGAAGAGATTTGCAAATTGAGAAACCACCGTTACACTACTAGTATCAACAAGAAGCTGGATAACCGATATTGCAATGCTGTCCATGAAATGTGGAAACATTTTACTCTAATACTGGGTATACAGAACTGCCTTGCTGTGACAGAATCATGATTTCTCTATCTGTCCAATACAAACACATTTCACAATGCAAAGACCATCCACACATGTCAGGCAAGGAAGGCAATCTTTATTTTATAAAATGGGGACAGCAAATCCAGTTTTCTGATTATTTCCTGTGCATGACATCTGTTCCATGCACAGGTATTAAAAAATACTTGGAAGCAGGACCACATTACCAAAAAAAAGAATGTGCCATTAGAATATTCATTTTTTAAACACCGCCATTTGTTTTCCCTCGCTAACATGGCTCATCATGTACACCAAATGAGCTCCAATCAGGGAAATAGTAAGGCCTCTCTCTGTTTTTTTGTGTCACTTCTTTTACCTGACAGTCAGTGAGCCTTTAGAGTTTGTCAATTTTTTTATGACTAAAGCAGCTGTTCCCGGAGTTGTCAACCAGTAAAGAAAACTGTAATGTGGTTTACATTTGCTTCCTCTTTCAAACTAAGCCAAGAACAGTGAGCTAAAAAAGAAAAAGCAACCCCAACCTTGCCGTGTCAATGTTCTAACTTTAGCTCAAATAGGGATTCTCTTACCAAACGCATCTCTTTCCCTTCTTTCAGCCATCCTGATGTTGCAGCGGTAGTGCACATATGCAAATGAGCTAATGAATATTAACACAAAACAATGAGACCATTATCCAGTAGGCAGAAGGATTATTTTATCATAGATTAGCAGAATACACTTTTTTATACATATAAGCATGATTTTTCTAACTGTAAAAGTAAAATAAAATAGGAATACGTTCATTAGTGCAATAAAACACTCCAGGGTGTGCATGGAACATATTTTACCACATGGCCAGTGCCTGAAGTCACTCAGCCTGTGGCCTCATTCCTTATTACACCTCTGGACATGTGGTAAAATATGTTCTATGCACATTCTGTCATGTCTTACTGCTTACATAAAGAGCCCTATCCCAAGGGCTCCGAGTGCTGTACATAAATAAAATAAGGAAATGCAGAACAGGATGAAACATAACTCAACATTTTAAAATATAATCGGATATGACAAATACTATGTAGATCTAAGATAAATTAGCTGGGGAAAGCATAAGTCTTCAGAGAGGCTTTGAAGGCCTCCACTGAGCTGGTCATGTGAATGTACCCAGGCAGTGAATTCCATAGTATTGGAGCTGCCATTCCAAAATCTCTGCCCCACAGATTCTCAGCTAGGAAGTGGGCACAACAAGCAGGCCCACATCACTTGAGTGGAGGGGGCGAACTTGGTGGTAAGGAATGATGAGATCTTCCAAGCATTCTGGTCACAAACCACATAGAGCTGTGTAAGTTAACAAGCATATTTTGATGTTAATGCACCACTGCAAAGGCAGCCAGTGAAGTGCCTGCAAGACCAATATGATGTGGTCATTCTGAGAGGTGACAGTATGCACTAGGTTGGCATCTTTAATATCATAAGCAAGCATTATAAACAGGATGGTCCTGTGCTGCTTCTGTGGCCTTAAGCAAGCCACTCTATACTGCAAAGCAGAGAGATGGTCCGGGGTTTCCTCTGTGACCTTGAGCAAGCCACACTAAAAATGCATACCAATGAATGTTAAAATCGCATGCTTTTTTGTGCTTGTTTTTTTTTTTTCCTGTAGGCTAATAAGCATAGCTGCCTGTTTTAATACATACAATCCATAGTCATACACAATAATCTACAAACCAGTAAAAGAATAAATTATGCAAAACATCTAGAACAAGTACAAATGTTATGCCGACAAAGCCACGCTTTCAAATCAGCTTTAATTGAAAGGCTATGCCTGTATTTCAACTGGTTGAGCAACCAGCCATTCCCTCTTCCTAATCTATCTAAGCAGTTTCTCCCAGCCTCCTTCAGAAGCACTTTTTGATTGCTGGCCGGAGACTCTGTTAGTCTATCTTCTTCCTTGGGGCCTGCTGGAGCTTTGCCCACCCTCCGATCCAGCTTTCCTGTATTTTGGTTTATTTGTGCTTCAGGTTACATTGTTTCCTTACCTTAAGCTGCCCTGTGCCTTTGTTCTCAGGATCCATTTATGCACCGGATTTTGCAAGCCCTCATGAGCTGCATTATTACTGCGTGTTTCAGCTCCCATTGCTTTTTACCTGCCTGCTGTCTCCTGTGCTTTCCACCTTAATTATTTGCACCTGGTTCACCCTGCCACCCCCTGTGTGCTGTGTGCTATGTGTGTTCAACAGCTCTGCTCTTACTTCACTCAGTGCTAGAGTAAATCATTCAGTATTGGAGTCCAGTGTGTTCTATTCAGTTTATTCAGTTTTTCCCAGCCAGGCCCAACTGCTGCACTGCTACTGTATACTGAAATTTTAGCTACTACATTAGCTGCCTGATCTCAACTCCAGCTGCAGGCATTTTAGCAGTTTGTTTCTGAATTTAACTAATTTGAACCTTTCAGTCATTAATTTGCTTCCCCTGTTCACATTACTCTGGCAGCTTGCTATCCTATAGCTTGTTCTTCTTTAGGACCTTGTGATGGAGATGCCTGGATGATACTGAGGTGCTGCATACTATGCAGTTCAGGAGTAAGCTGTGAGAGCAGGAGCTGTACACTGCTGTTTCACTGCCTATTACAGATATAGCACTGTTGCTATACCTGCAAGCAGGTGTGCAGCCTTTCCACTTGTTCTTGTGCATCTGATTTTGGCAGTGTTACGCTTTATGCTGAACAATTCACTGCTTCTTCTGTTTCCCTTTTCAGGAATTTGAGGATGTTTTAAGATTGTGGCTAAAGTCATTGGCACCATACCATTGTGCACACAGATCCAATTATTATTGTGCTGTTTATTTAATGTGCCATGTCCTTCTGTGTACATCTGCATAAGCACAGGACCATAACTCACTAACTGTTAGTGAGTTTTAGCAACAGTCTATGCCAATAGACCTAATAGGATATATTTCAGCTTCTGTCTTTGTACGGATTGCAGCTTTTGACTTTCCATTTAATCAGCCATCCGGGTTTTAGTTTTTCTCCACTTTGTATCTCAGAAAGTGTTTTTTTTTTTATAATGTGTGTTTTTTTGTTTTAACACTTACATTTTTTTTACTTTCTATTTATGCCCATTTGTCTCCACAGTCAGTCCCTCTCTTGGGGTCTCCCAATGCACCCTGCAGCTGTGCCACCAGGACCAGGGGAGCTTGCTCCCAATGATTGCCCCACTCAAGTGGTTTCTAGGTATCCCCTGATGACCCCCCTGGTGGGGCAGAGGATTCCCCACTCCCACTCAATCCTTCTGGGGAACGTGCACCTAGAGCTGCACCCCTAAATCCTATGGTTTCCAGTGTAGGAGCCCATTGCCCAGACCGAAAGTGGGTTTTTCTTGTTTTTTTGGTCCTGCCCCCTATGGACATCAGCACTCAGGGAGGGCCAATGAGGAGGGGGCATGTAGACATGTGCCTTCAAGCAGGCCCTCGGCTGATGCCCACTGATTCCAAGCATTCTGGGTTCTCTGCTGCACCTCCATCTGTGGTCAACCAGGAGGCGGTATGGCAGTTAGGACTGCAGCCCACGCCTCCCAGAGAAGGAGAGCAGCCTGTCAGGCAGTCAGTCCTTTCACCCCCCAGCCAGCCTTCTAATGACCTGGGCTCGCTGCTGAACCCAGGTCACCAGCATCGCAAGTGGTAGCACTACTACTGCACTGGTGAGCCAGCCACAACTCTTGCATTTTATATTTAAATTCAACTAATTAAGTTTGTTATTTTTGTTGATTATCTCTGCTGATTATTATTGCATTTCCCGCCTTTCTTGAGTGTATGTGATTTTTATTGTGTTAGTTAAGGTTGTAATTGCATCCAGAGTATTCTACATAATCAACCTGTGAGCCCCATAAGAAAAAGAAAGAGGGTTAGTTCCATGCTGTATGTGGATCATCTCACACTGTATAGGGTTTGCCACTACAGGCATATAGCTACTCAGCTTTAATGTCTAGCCTGTCACTTTTAAGTATTCATTTAAATAACCTATTAAGTGATAAAGCCTGGCCAGTTGCCAGTGTCCTTCAACTAAGATTAACAAGGAAATCCATAGTCCTTAATTTGTTTCTCACGGTTATTGTCAAAGCAGTTCATGGGCACACACAAGTGGTCAGTTAATACCACCCTAGTTAAATTGCGCAAGGTTTGCTGCTCCTCAGATTTCTGTCGGTCATCTAGGACACTGCACCTTTGTCTTGCTTGTGCCGAGTTCTCTATACCTCTTTTTGGCTACATAGATAGATTCATCATTGTTTATTAAAAGCACTTTTAGAATCAGAGTGTGTTAAGTGTTACTGCTGCTGGGTTGTGGTGTTTATAGTGCAATAGCAGCTTCTTCTTGTGGAGACAACTTTAAAACTAAAGACAATTTTAAAATTAAAATCAAAGCACTTTCAGCTATATGTAAGTGCTTCTCGCAAGTGCAAAGTCGGCAGATTATGTGTAGCTTGGTGACCCATTCATCCATTCATTGAGTGATTCATTACAATATTTCAATAGTAAGTAACTTCATTGTATATTTTGGTTTTGTGTTTGTTTGATTGTTTGTTTTCTACCCTGACTAGGTTATTATAATCATTACACTTAGTTAAGTCTACCACTAAAGGCTATAGAAATCTTTCATAACACAGTGGCTGTCTTATAGCATTTTACAGTGTTTAAAAATATTTATTTTTAAGCTTTACCTAATGTTGGTGTTAAGGCATTTGTTTTCTTTTGGCCCCCTATTTTTAGTGCTTTAGGTCCAGAATATTATCACTCCTGATTTGACCTCTGAAGAACAGAGTGTGTTTCCAAGAAGTGGCTGTTTCATTCTGATATTAAGCATCCAAACGGAAGACTGAAAGGGAGTGTGTTCCAAAAACTGCCCACTGTTTTGTCAGATCATGTTCCCTGTTGCCTAGAACAAACTTTGCTAGAAGCTGATAAAGTAAGAAGTGACTTTTTCAGAGACCAACTGTTCTTAATATTTATATGTTCCTGAACTAAAATTATTCGCTTACTGCTCACTGAATTGGCACTGTAATTCAGTACTTATGAACTATGTTGGTTGGGACTCAATTAACAACTGCAAACATTTGTTGTTGGTTTATATGTTGTTTTTTTTAATGTGTAGTTGCTTTGATTAATTAGTGAAGCATTGTAATATAGATATTTCTTATTACTTTTTCTTAGAGCTTGCTGTCTGTATCCCAGGATTTTTTTTTATAATATTAGATACAGTATTCTATTTTGAGAATTTTCACTGCATTCTGTCTTTAGCTTTTTGGGTACTTAGTGTTATATCAGCCAGTTAAATGGAAACAAGGCTATCCAAGAAGTGTTTGTCTAAATCATTAAATGTGGTCAAAGAAAATCAAAGCAACAAAACTGTGGTAAAAAAAAGAATTCTGATCCTAATGAAATTAAAATAACTAAATTTATTAAGAGTCCTGTAAAACAGCCTGCTGCCCAATACGTTGCAGTAAATCCTGAAGCAATTTTAAAAATTAAAAATTCTCAACCTCTATGTGCCTTCTGTCCTACTATAATGAGGTTGGAGCAGGGTTTAAACCAATCTATTATAGATAATCATCCTCTTATAGATGCAATAAATAAGTTAGAAGGAGTACAGGAAACTGATAAAACTTTTCTTAATATGGCTGCAATAAAATAATTAAATATAAGTAAAATAACTGAAACAGTTAATCATTCACCATTAAAAATAAAAACTAATCAAGTTAAAGCAGCTGTTGAAATTCACCATGATGTTGCAATTACTAAGAGTGACAGTAATAGAGTAGATAATATTAAAGAACAGGAAGCCTCCATTCAAAACACTTCATTTACAAGAATTTGATGAATTTATAACCCGTTTTGCTAAGAAAATTGCCCTGGACCCACCAACAAAGTGTCCCCCTGATATTCCTCACTTATGAGCCACAGAGATAGAACAAAGTGCACTAGATAGTGAAATAATTTAATTAATAAATGGCTGTTTAGGGAAAGAGTTAATGAATATTAGGAAAAAGTCAGTAGGGGTAATAAATTATTAAAATAATAATAAACTTAATCAGAGATAACTGCACTTCTTTATAGGCTGAACAAAATTCAAAGTAAAATTCCAAAGATAAAGGGTTGTGAAGACAGGGTAAAATTTACATATTCTAATAAATTAAAAAGTCAAAAAATGCTAATGAAACAATGACAATTCCACTGAAAAAGAAACAATCAATAAAAGAAATAACAAAAGCGATTAGTGAAAAAGAATTAAAAGAACAAAATCAATTATTAAAAGAGATTAAGAAAAAAACAGAGAATTAATCTAGTCTTCTCTAATAGTGCAATGTAGGCACAACAAAAGAATACAAGTAGTAAAAAAAAATAATATGCAATACAAAAAAAAGAAAGATAAATTAAGAAATACTACGAGCACAAAGGATTCATCAAAAAGGGATTGTAAGAAGAACAGGAATATTACATACATAATTGAGGCTGACTTAAGCTCATGGAGTAACAAAAGTGATCAAATGAGAAATTAAAAAAAACTGAATAAAAACCAAGGAAAGGAAAACTGGAAGGCCCCAACAGTTTTCTTTAAGGGTATTAAAAAATATATATTAGTATTTGGGGGTTATATTTTATAAGAGTACCTCCTGGAAAATGTATAGTTGGTCAATCACAACAATGGCAAAAAAAACAAATCTGTATTAGCAATGAACAGATTCACTGGGAAATTTGATGGCCATTCTTATAAGGCTAAGAAAAGATGTGTTGAGGCAAAAGTTAGTGAAAATTATGCTGTATGCTACAGAGGTCTGGGGCTTACTGGGTAATGTTCAAGACCTGGAAAAGATTCAAAATGAATACCTTAAAATTTGACTGGGACTTCCAACGTATACCCCGAACACAATTATTCAAGCTGAGATTGGCACTTTAGCTATTAAGAGCAAAATAATTATACATTGTTTGTCTTTTTTGACTGAAATATCCCAGATTTCTCCTGATAAATTACTTTATCATTGTTGGTGTGAAAAGTTAAATAATCAAGGTACAATCTGTTGGTTTACGGAACTCAATCATATATTGAATAAAGCAGGGTTAGAAAGAGATTATGTGTTCTCATGTGAGGGCAGTCTTTCTAACTTCCTTACATATGCAAAGCAAAGAGTAGTCAATATGGCTGGTCAAAAGGACCTAGTTCATATTCATGAGTTAAGTGATTTTAACAACTTAAAGTCAGTTAAAACAATATGGGGCAAGGAAAAGCATTTGTCCTTTTGCGATAATCTTTGGCAAAGGAATGCACTACCCAGGATCAGGATTGGTCTATTATGGAAAACCTGGAAACCTGTCATAGACTAAATTAATTATCCATGTTTATGTGCACAAGACAACAGGCTTACTATGTTCCACCTGGTATAGGATTTGGAATTACTAAAGGAGGAAAGAACTAGATGGATTGGTTTATTGTGCAATTATAGATATATTCAGACCAGGGAAGACTTTTTTAAAACCTTTATGTCATTAGATGATCTTGTAAGTATTTTTGCCAAGGGAAATTTGCAGTGAGCATCATTAGGAAAGTAAATATGTCAGCATATTAATATTACTGTTGTATTTTTATCTGTATTCCATTTCATTTGTATTTTATGGTATTAAGAAGTGTTGCCTTCAGATCTAGCTTTTCTGTAATGTATTGAGTAAGCTATTTTTTAAATACAACTATGTATTGTTTTTGCTATTCATGTTTTTTATATCCCTTATTTATGCTCCTTCAGCCAGACCTGACTACATCCAGTCACCACCTTCAACCCCATTCAGCCTGCAGCCTCACTCGCATACCAGCTAGCACAACATTGTACCCACAGAGGGGTGACCCCAATGTCCGCTGCACCGGGCCAGAAACCACTACTGCAGTGCAATTCCATGACAGGCCCCTTGGGTGCTGAAGTGCGGCCATCAAGCTGCCTTTGTCATCTGCCATTTTCCTCCTTGTATTTTCCCCTTGAAGTGTGGACATGCAATGACATCAATGCACTACATGCCGATCTCTACCGCACTTTGCCCCACATGTGCACCACTCCTGCAGTGTCCCCAATTTCCATCGTGGGCCACTGCATTGTAATGGAGACCCCATTCCCTCCCCAGGGAAAGAAGAGCAGTCCTCCAGATGCTCAATCCTTTTCCTCCCCGGCCAAGCCCCGATAGCCTGGGCACATTCCCAAACCCAGGTCTCTGGCATGGGGTGAGATGTTGGATCCAGTGCCTCAAACCTCAGTGTCACCAGGCCAGCTCTACTATTCATGTTTTAAATATAAGTGTTTGTATGTAATATAATGTGTATACATACTTGTTAAATAAACTTGACCTTGACCTTGCCAGTAAAAGAGCCACTTTTGGGGGTCACACCCTACCAATATTACATTTGCTGATTTGTCTCATGATACTCAGCTTGTTGATTCTCTGTTATTCCCATGGCAGTGGACAGCAGTATCACAGTGGGGCATTATGGCTCCAATTAGCAGGAGCATACTTTATGTAAGTGTAAACCCTAGGTGGTGCTATTCCTAAGGTTACTACCGCTGCTTGGTGGCAGGAACAAGGACAAGGAGTGTGGGTTCTGCAGATTACCTTAAAACTGGTTCTTATCCAAGATATTATAATGACATGGTGCCTCAACACAGAGTTTAGCTTTAAGTAGGCTAGCGTCAACCTTGTACAAGCCCCTGGGATGCTGTACCCACCCACTGTAACCATTTGCCACCCAAACACTTGACTCAATAAATATTTCCCCACATTTCAATGCCTGCTACCATTTAGAGACTTTATCCTAATAATATGCTTACACCACAGAGATTCTGCAAAACAACAACAGACTATTTATTTACTGGGGGACAGGGCTTAGGAACAGGGGAAAAAGGAGCAGAGGTTATGCAGTATCAATACTGCATACTATAATATAATAATATCAGCAGGTAGCACACTCACCTCTGAGGCTGGTAGATCAGTAGGCTGTGGGTTCTATCCCCACACCAGGCAGTTGGGTTAATATCCCAATACTGACACTGTAGTGCAGCATGAGGGGGATGCTGCACTCCGGAGGTGCCGTCTTTCAGATGAGACGTTAAACCGAGGTCCCATCTGCCTGTTCTCGTGGTAGTTCAGGTGGATGTTAAAGATCCCATGGCACTTCTCGAAAAAGAGTAGGGGAATTTCCCCGGTGCAATGGCCAAATTTCATCCATTCATGAAAAATACCACCAACAGCTTAATCTGGTTCAGGGTCAGTTGGCATTCATCTGTATCCCCTTCCCTCGGGTCATGCCTGAAAATAAGCAGCATTTGTTTAGTGCACTTACCCGGTCAACAAAAACTAAATGAAATATTAACAATATTTACAGGCAGATTAGAAATTTAGGTTATTGTTGGAGAACCCTCCAGCTGGGTAGATATGTTGCTTTTTCAAATCAAAATGTAATCACACTTTGTACCCACTTTAATATGACCAGAGCCCTGGCTGTCTAACTAAGCAACATAAAATTAGATGAGACAAAATATTACTCTTGCCCACACTGGTACCAGTCCCCACATCAGATATGAGACCCTGCAATTCCAACCTTAAATCTAGATACCCAGTAACCAAAGTCCAGTTAAGGTGCAGGCCTGGTGGACGGTGCAGCTGTACATTGGCCGGCTAAATTAAGAAATGTTTATTACTTGAACTGGAAAGCAGTTAACACTTTAACTATGTACAGTCTTTTGAAAGGGTGTGGGTTGGGGGAGAAGGGGCCCTGCATTTTGCAGGCTGAGCACATGTAAAAGTAACCAGCCAGTTACATTTATGTTTAATCCAATTATTATTTTCTGAACTTCCAGTACCGTTTCTGATTCCTGGTATATTCCGCACATTTATAATCTTAACATATTCAGCACAATTATAATCTAAACACATTCCACACATTTAATGCTGTCAATTCTTAAACTATGAGCCAGCCTGGCTACCATGGTCCTTTCCAACTTGAACTTGTAATTGGGTACTTATTCCCCAGTGCTAGGGTGACGCAGTTTCTCCCAATCCATTTATGAACCAAATAACTGCCAGTATTACTATTTCTTCAACTTTAGCAAATTCAGTAACTGATACAGTTCTTGTAACTTAGAATTGATGTCTCAGTCCTACCGTGGCAAATGGCTGAGGTTCACAGCTCCACAGGGCATCTTGACCAACCATTAATCAAATACTGGACCTCCCTGGTAAAGTAAGCTTGAGCCCCAGTTCTGAGTGTTCCCTTTCCAGTCCTGCAGGTTCTCTAGTAATTTAAACACATATCATCACATTTATATCTAATTTGGACCATGCTGGGCCTCTCACTGATATAAGTCCTCCCATGTTGGGCAAGGATTAGGTGCAGCAGATGCAGGGTGCAGACAAAATGAACAGTTCTTATAGTTAAACAGTGTCTAGGGCACTGGCAGACCCCAATAGCATTCACTTTTCCTTGTACCAGGGGGCACAAGATTACTCACTGAGGCTCCTCATGGTATGGATCTCCATCATGAAGGTTCCTGAAGTCTTTAGTTCTCTCACCACTAAGGCTGATTCAGCACTCTTACCGCTGACTTGACATCAAGTTTCAGGTCCATGCTTTTCCCAAATGTGGAAGGGAGGGCTAGCATCTGGAGGACATTCTCTGGCAACCCCCAGGCTAGCAGGTTCTGCTTTAACTAAACTACTTTAAATTTACTGGCACAGAGGTAAACAAAAACCTTCTGGGTGGAGGGGCTTATACTGGATCACCAGGCCCAGATGCATTGCTGGGGCCTGAGCCTCCACCCCTGTGGGGGACTCCTGCTGGAATCTGAAAATCTGCTGAAAACTCAGTCTTTTATGGGGCTCTCCTAAGGCTCCCTATTGGTTGAAGCTATTGGTTGCTTTGCCTCTGATTGGCTGGAAGGCTTGTCATTCAGAAAAAAAAAAAAATTATTCATAAAGCTTACTTGATGCACAGTTGGTTTGTAGTTTTGATGCCTAAAATTAGGTCCTGCAGTTTTCCCATGAGCACTAGGAGGTTTAGCAAAAGATCCCACAAATCCTGGCTTAACAATCTAGCTTTCCGATTGGCTGTAGCTGCTCTGTAATGGCTGCTGAACACACAGTCCCTTAAGAAGAATTAATATACTCCCCAGATAAAGTACTGATGCAGCCAGAATTAATAAAATATTGGCCCAAATTCCCCACAGTTCAATAACCACTGGTGTGTCCTTACTGTAGCTGCCCCAATTTAGCATTTCCCTCAGTCCATTTGCCTGTCACTGATGCCAATATTTTAAACCTGCTGATTGCAGCAGGCATGCTGTTTGTTTGAGTCCCAACATAGCTGGTGCAGCCAGGATTTAAGTTATCTTGTTAAACATTCCTCTTTTTGTAACACTTGTCCCCAACAACCCACACAGTGGTTACTTTTATTTATTTACATTTGTTTACTTTTCTTGGCAGCAGCCGAAACACTGCATCCCAGAGGGCAGACATACCCTTATGAATATTTATAATATTCGGGGCTCTGGCTCATTAATATTCATGAGCCCCGGGCTTAGCACTCCCTGAATCTCTAAATTTACTTCAGTAAATGGCTCTCATGACTCTTGCTGTGGTCAATAGTTCCCACTTTGACCACTACAGGGACTGGGACCCTGAACACTTCTCCTTTTGACTGCAAGTCAGGCAGTCACAACATCAAAGACACTGCTCGCACCTGTGTGATCCCCAATGCACTGGATTGTATTTACAATGCCACCGATCGCAGTTTAAATTGTTGGAGCCCAGATGTGCTAAATTTACACTGTGGCTTCTTTACGGGCTACAAAGGGGCACAACAAGACTGGGGAACCAGAAAAAAAATAGCAAACACTTGGAGGTGTGTGGAGGAGAGCCGGAATGGGAGCTATGGGCCAAAGGTAAGCCCCCAAAATTGGTAGGGGGGGGGTTACATAAGCTATATGATTTTCCCTGCTTTCCTGCCTACATGGCTTTCAGTTATCCATGCATAAATCATTAAACTTGCAGCCTTCATGGCCTTCAGATGTTCATTGCATTCCATTACTTTGCTGCATGCTCCTCATTGGATTAACCTATCTCCACCTTAATGACATTTAGGGTAATCATGCCAATCATATCAATTCACTATTCATGCTGAAACCATAGCATCAAATGCTTTTACGTAAACTATGATTGCTGCTTTATGGAACTGACTGCCATGCATATACCTAATTCAGCTTCCTCCCTATGCAGTTCATCATCCTTACCTATGCTGCTGCCCAATTTATTTCTTTTGCCAATGCTGTTGAAAATCCTGCTACATATCTCCTATCTGCTAAACCTCATTGACTCATTTACATTAAAACTCATTGATTCAGTCACTGGCATCACTGCTTATCATAAACACTTACCTTCTATTTCACCATCACTTTGGCTTCCATAATGGAACTGGTTGACAGGTTTTCTGCTGATTGTTACTACTATTAAACCACCAAATGCTGGCTCACACTGCAGCATCCTACCTCACCAAGGCTCTGCCTTGGTAGTTTTCATGGTTGCAGAGTTTGCTCACAGCCTATCAGTATCGTGGTTGAAGAGTTTGCTCGCAACCTTTCAAGGCCTACTACCTAATTAACAACTGCTGGCTTTGCCCAGTCTCTTCCTATCAAGCACTCAAAGTTGATTCACATTTTCATTCATAAATCAAAGCATGCCAACAATGTCCATTACCTTTTCTGTCTCAAGGTTTTCCCTGTATGCCGACAGTCTCACTCTGCACTCATGAAGTCCACATCTTGAGCATGTGAACCTCTTTGCTGGGGCCTTCTTATCTGGCCCATAGTGAGAATGTCCTTGCTCTTGGTGGAGCATTAGCATGCAGTCATAAGGCTCACCTCTTCATGCAGAATGTAAGACTTCAGCTGCTGAGGGGTGCAGCTCTCACAGTCCAAGAGTGCCCCTTTGGCAAAGGCATTGCCATGGCACCTTCGATAGCTATTCACCCTAAGACCACCTCTGGTTCACCTGGATTGTTATAGTTGGTAGTCCGTCTGAGTGCCTCAGTGGTCATTGCTCTCCTACTCTCACAATGGAGGTCCACACTCACTCAGAGTACCTGTTGTTGCAGAGGCCTCTCACAATCCCTCACAGCATTCCCATTAAAGGGACTGTGAGAGCTTTCCACCAAGTTGGAATCCCCCCCCCGATTAAGTTTCTAAATTGCAGAAACAGAGCTGTCACTAAATAAACTACCCCTAGCTTGGAGGGAAAGTGACCTTGGCCTTGGATCCCAAGAGGTTTTCTCCTGTTGAAAGTTTATTTTTCCTCTCCTCCATGCCAGAGGTCATAATATGTAGTTAGTTGTTTATAGTATATTCCCTAGTTTTCTTAAGTAGGTTTCTGCTGTTGGAGAGAGATGGATGGTGGCCCTATTCACCTTTCCCTTTCTCCTTAGGAAGCCCCCAATGTCATCCTTATAATCCATTTTATCAGTTCAGTCCTGACAACCGGTGCATATGGGGCCCTATGAACTATGTCAATGCACTGCGTAAACCAGGTGCATTGGCATAGCTAAGTCAGAATGCTGTGGAGCAGTGGTCATGTGGCATTCAAGACTGGGGCATGCAGATAGACTGTGACCCATCCCCTGGCTGTGCAAACAGCAATACACTGGGGGTGGGCAGGGGGTTGGAGGGGAGCTTGTGAGAACTATGTGCCATGCACAAAGGTGCAGAATGTAACCTGAAGGGGGGTGTAGTGGCATAAAGGATACACTGGGGGGGACCTTGCAGTAAACCACTACGCACCCCCCATGGACATCACCCACCAGTTGTGGCAGGAACCTTTTACAGCCCACCATGCTGCCTCGGTCCACTAGGCATTATGACGGGGGCCGGGGCCATAGAAGTGGTGAGTGCCCATCTGATTGCAACAATGGCTGATGCAGTGGATCTGAACACCAGCTGCAGGGCTGTCCACCAGATTCTGGCAAGCCACCCAACCAGCCCCCCCCAACATCACCACCACACTGTGCTGCCCCATCCTCAGTAATGCATCTGCATCCCCTGCCCCGGACACAGCTTGGCACAACCCCAGTAATGTGCCACCATATACCCCACCCCCACCGCACTGTGCCCCATCCTCCCAGTAATGAGCAAGCCACCCCCTACTCGTATAACCACAGGTGCCCCGTTCCCACAGTTGTCAACATCCCCCCACCCCTGCACACACAGATGACCCATCATCGTAGTCCAGTACCCCAACCCCATTGGTATTCAGTGCTGCCACCCCAGCACCAACAAAAGCACTCCCCAGTCCTCATACCCACATGTGTCCCCCCCGATGACCAGTGGCACAGCCCTCCTCACATCTCCTCAGCCACTGACCATCTGAGGGAGAACATGATGACACTGGATCATCGTAAGAATGCAATCCCAACATCATTTGGAAGTGAATCAGATTGACAACCAAAGATTGACCCTTTTATGACATGTCCATAACAGATAATTAGAAAACCAACAGGAAACCTCATTTGGAAAATCAAAATTCTGCAAAGATTTAACTAGTAAATCACTAGATCAGAAGCCTTGGTGAAGTCCACAAAACAGCTGCAACATGGTACCTTCTATCAATGGCTCTATGCACACCACCAGTGAAACTCAGGAAGGCTGTCTCAGTATTACATGCCACTAGAAATCCATGTTGAGCAGAGGTCAGCAAATTATTATTATATAAAAATGAAATAATTTGATCATAAAGTATCCTGTCCAAAATTTTAGAATGAGGAGCCAGTAATGATACTGGCCAGACATTTAAGACCACATCCTTACTACAAGATTTATAAATAAACAATAATGGCAGCTTTCCATATACTTGGAAACACACCATTATAAAGTGCAGTGCAGTGCAGTGGTTGTTGCTCAGTGGATTGCACACTTGCCTTAAATGTGGTACACTCTGAAGGCTGCAGGTTCTATCCCATCTGTGACAATATTTAATTCCTGATAAACAAGCTGGGGAGGCTATGAGTGGGTACTAAGGTTGAAAAAACAGTAAAATGTTGGATGAAAAGCAGGAGTCACAGGGCGGTGGTGAATGAAATCCACTCTGGAGTGAGCAAAGTGACCAGTGGGATGCCACAGGGATCAGTACTAGGCCCAGTCATTTTCAATATCTTTATTAGTGACATTGCAGAAGGACTGGAGGGAAAGGTATGCCTCTTTGTGGATGGCATGAAACTCTGTAACAGAGTGGGCACACCGGGGGTGGTGGTGGATAGAATGAGGGGTGATCTACAAAAACTGGAAGAATGGTCTAGGAATTGGCAGCCTAGCTTCAACACTAAAAAGTGCAAAATAATGCATATGAGGTGCAAAAACCCAAGGGCAACATATAAACTGGTGGGGGGTGCATTGACAGTCACAAAGCAGGAAAGAGACCTAGGGGTGATTATTGTGGATGATCTAAAAGTTGCTAAATAGTGTGACAAGGCAGTGGGGAAGGCTAGCAGGATGCCTTGGATACATAGAAAGGAGCATCATCACTAGAACGAGGGAGGTGATAATGCCACTGTATAGACAACTGGTGAGATCATACCTTGAATACTGTGTCCAGATCTAGAGGCCCTATCTTCACATGGACATCGCTAGGGTGGAGTTGATCAAGAGGAGTACAACCAAGATGGTGCAAGGCATGCATCAGAAAACCTATGAGGAAAGGCTCAAGGACTTGAACATGTACTCCCTGAGGATAGGATGAGGAGAGTGGATATGATATAAACTTACAAATACATCACAGGGAAGAACAAGGTACAAGAAGGTAGCATTTCTCAAATGAAAAGATACTTAAGAACTAAGGGCCATGCTATAAAATCAGAAGGGGGGAGATTCAGAGGAAATGTGAGGAAACATTTCTTCACTGAAATAATGGTGGATGAGTGGAACAGCCTTTCAGCAGAGGTGGTTGGGTCAGAGATGATTACCAGACTCAAGACAGCATGCCATAGACACAGAGGGTTCCTAAATGTAAACAGGGGGAGTCCAGTGATAGAATAGGTCATATTGATAGGGTAGATAGTGGATTGTGAGTGGACAGGGTACATATGACAGACTAGGTGGGTCAAGAGGCCCTTATCTGATGACTATGTTTATGTTTCTATGTTTCCCAAGGGGTAGAAAGGTCAGATTGGGGGTAGTATATAGGCCTCCAGCTCAGAAGGAGGAGATTGATAGGAAGCTGGGAGAACAGTTAAGGATGCTTAGTGGCAAGGGGAGCACGGTGGTGGTTGGAGACTTTAGTCAGCCAGGGGTGGATTGGAGCACCCCAGCTACCTCATGTGCCAGGGAGCAGATCCTTCTGGAAGCCTTCCAGGATGGCTTCCTGGCACAGAAGATAACTGAGCCAACTAGGGAGGGGAACATTCTGGACCTGGTGCTGGTGGACAGAGAACAAATCAAAGATGTTGGGGTGGAGGATCCTCTGGTGGGACGTGTCCTCCGAACAGCATGGTTCACACTTGACCTGAATAAGGAGGCAGCCACTACAAAGATTAAGATCCTGGACATCAAAATGGCAGACTTTGGCAGGATGGGTAATATACTAGAAAGGCACATAGCTAGCATCTGCACTAACATGGATGCTGAGTAAAAATGGGCAATCATCAAGCTGGTCTTGGTTCAGGCTACTAGCACATGTGTAAAGAGCCAGAGTAAGAAAAACAGGACCAAGAAGCTGAGCTGGATGAACAGGGAGGTAGGGGAGATGGTGAGGAAAAAGAGGGTTGCTTTTCAAATCTCTGAAAGATCCAACAGAGAGGATGGAGGGAGGGAGGAATATGTGAGGAAATCCATGGGGTGAGTAGAATAGTAAGGGCAGCCAAGGCATTGAAAGAACTGAGGATAGCACAGGGGATCAGAGACGATGAAAAGGATTTCTTTAGGTATATACGGGAGAAGGGAAGGACTAAGGATCAGATTGGTAGTACAGTATCAAGAATGGCAGAGGTTGGGCAGAAAAGGGGTCTGAGCAGGCAGAAGTACTCAATGAGTACTTCTGTTCAGTATTCACCAGGAAGAGGGAAGGACCCAAACCTTAAGAGAAAGGTGGGGTGTGAGGAGGGGGGGAAGCAGTCAAGGATGGAGTAATCACAGAGGAAAAGATGCTAGAGAGCCTTAAATCCCTGAGGGTAGATAAGGCACCTGGGTCTGATGGAGTTCATCCTAGAGTCCTGAGAGAGTTGGCAGAGGTCCTGATCGGCTGCTGGTGGACCTATTCAATACCTTTCTGGATATGTGGTGCATGCCCAAGACTGAAGGATAGCTCATGTGGTGCCCCACCATAAGAATGAGCCTGGGGATGAACTAGGGAACTATAGACCTGTGAGCCTTATCACAATTGTAAGAGAGATAATGGAGGCAATCCTCAAGGAAAGGCTGGTAAAACTTCTGGAGGACAATGGTCTTCAGATCGGCAAACAGCATGGGTTTGTCTCAGGCAGATCCTGCCAGATGAACCTGGTGGACTTTTTTGATTGAGTGATGCAGGCACAGGACAAGGGTCATGCGGTGGACATCTTTTACCTAGACTTCAGCAAGACTTTGACTCAATGCCTCATGATAGGCTGACCGGCAACTTGAGCAACAAGGGAGTGGACAGGAAACTGGTTAAATGGGTCAAGAGCTGGTTACAGGATAGGCAGAAAAAGGTAGTAGTGGGGAATGAATTACCAGGGCCAAGAGTGGTAACAAGTGGAGTCCCACAGGGCTCGGTACAGGGACCAGTGCTATTTAACATTTTCATAGCCAACATTTCAGATAGGATAAAAACTAAAATCAGTCTCTTCACTGATGATACTAAGATCTGTGCAAAAGTGGATGGGGGTGTCGGGTGGAGGTGGCAAAGTACTCCAGGAGGACTTGACAAGACTGGAGGGATGGTTGAAAACATGGCAACTTGGGTTCAATGCCAAGAAGTGCAAAGTCATGCAATCGGGAGCCAGGCACCCTGGAAATAGTTTCTGGTTGGGAGGAATGCAGTTATCCACATCAACAGAGGAGAAGTATCTTGGTGTACTGGTAACAGAGGAAATTAATCACTCAGCCCAGTGCAGGAAGGCAGCAGCAAAGACCAACAAAATGCTGAGGTCCATCACAAGGGAAAATACTTCTAGGAGAGAGGAAGTCATCCTGCCCCTGTACAGGTCCCTGGTGAGGCAGCACTTGGAGTACTGCATGCAGTACTGGTACCCCTACTTCAAGAAGTACATCAAGCTACTGGAGGGGGTGCAGTGCAAGACAATGAAAATAATCCTGGGTTTGGGAGATAAACCTTATGAGGAGAGACTGAGAGAGCTCAATATGTATTCCCTGGAGGATAGAAGGGAGAGGGGGGATATGACTGAGACCTTCAAGTACCTGAAGGGCATGAACAGAGTAAACACTAAGAGCATTTTCAAACTAAAAGATGGGAGGGAAACCAGGGAGCACAGCCTGAAATTGGAAGGAGGCAGATTCAGGAGGAAAATGAAGAGGCACTATTTGACTGAAAGGGAGGTCACAGGGTAGAGCATGCTTTCAGAGGAGGGGTTATCACTGTGGACAGTGAGCAGCTTCAAGAGGGGGTGGGACAGGATCAGAGGGAGGGTTCAAACCATGAGTGGATGGGGTATGGGTGTGAACGAAACAGGAGGAAAAGCAGTGGGAGGCAGGGAGGCAAGGGGAGGGGGGACAACTGCAGTATCAATAGTTGAAGTGCTGCACACTCAGGCAGAGTAGATAGATCATAAGGCCTGTATCTGTAGGCAATTTCATATGTTTGTATGTTCGTAAAGAGAATAGTTGAAGATGGAAGCTATTGGTACAGATAATTGGGAAATTCAAAGTTTCTGTATTCTATTCATTTAATTCATAGCAAACTTTTGGAACATGAAGGCAAGTCATTAACTAATTTGTATTAATGTCTTTTGCAGTAGGACTTTTCAAATTTTGAATCAGCTAACAATGGAGGATGATGAGATCAGTGCAGCAGAGGTCCATCAGAAACTAGCATGGGGGGACTCAGTATCCAAACCATCAGTCAGACAAAAGCTGCACAACAACAGATGGCATTATGGCAGAGCATGGTGCATACAGTGGTGTGCCCACTGCATGTATGTATTGTATGTAATCAATTATTCAGGGTACTGTATGCCACAAACGTAATTTAAAACCTGCCTATTTTTATAAGATCTTCATGTTTTGCTAATGTAATGACCGACTGCTTAAAAAGCTACAGTACATGTTGTACTGTATGTACTGCAGGTAATGTATGGTACCTAAAAAAGAGCAAAATACTGACAGCCCTTTCCCCCAAGCAGTGTCTGCTCTCTCATTCATGAAGCCAACAAATATAAGGAACAGCCTAAGGCATGGATAGAAGAACAACTCATGAATGTTTTTTTTTTACTGATGAAAGTACAATAGTGAAGTCATCTTTCTGCCATAGCTTTCTAGAAAAAAAGAATTTCTTGTACTGAAACCACAGCTTAAAAAAAACTGAAAACACATGCCTGGGTGTCATCTCACACCACAGGTCAGGCCTGCTACAACTATTCAGTGGAATCATTAAGGGTGATTTTTTTTCTGAGAGGAGATAGTGTCCAATACACTGGTGCCCTTTATTGTAGGAATAGTTGCAGATGGGCATTAGTTTTCCCTATGTTGGATATTGGCAAAACAATTTGCACTGACAGTTTATCTGTGTTCATGGTAGGGATTTACAGCATTGCATTCTATGCATTTACTTACACATGTGTTTTTTCTCTTGTACAGATAATTACCCAAAGCATGCAGTGCCTGGGAAGTAAATAAAGGAGAAGGGAGTGAACAGGGTCAGGAAGCCACCTGAATTGCCAGACCTGAACCCATTAGAGGTGGTGTGGCATCAAATGAAGCACTACATTTGGAAGAATTTTAAGCCAAGGAACTGTGCTCAGCTAACATGGAGCATGAGACACTTTTGGAGGACAATGATTACAGATGAAGGTTGCAATAAAAATATATTGATCACACGAATAAACTGATGCCATCCATTGTTCATGCCAATGAATATGTCACTGCAATATAAAGATAACAATAATAATAATAATAATAATAACAATAATAATAAAAAAATGTTTTTCCATCAGTAAGTAGTTTTCTATTTCTTTGCTCTCTCAGGATATAACACCTAGACTAAAACCAATCCTGGCAGCATACTGAGGCTTGATTTCAGGTTTACTAATCACAGCTCAGGGAGATGGGTGTCAAGGAGTCTGAGGAACTACTGAATAGTAACCCAGGTTGTGTTGTGGTGTCATGTTTCAACACATGTCCAGGCAACATCGTGAGTTGTGATTTCAGGTTTGCTAATCCTGTCTCTGGGGGTTGGGAAACCAAGGCTATAGGAATCATTATGAAAAAGGCATCAGACTGAAGGAAAACATACACCAAGAAATATATCCATATCTCTAAAAGCATAAGCATAAAAGAACAGACTATTTCTCATGCCTTCAAATTACTTTTGCAGTATGTTTCTCGCACTTTAGATTAAGTTATGTATGCGCATTATGGCCCTGTGAAAAACTTTTTGACTTCTTGATTTCAGTCAAAACTGTATCCCCTGGCCTGATGACTCATTATGGATTCAGTTGGGGATGGCACAGAGTGTTGCACAGGGCATGCTATCCCTCCCTCCATTCTATTGGGAATGTCACAGAGTGTATCAAAGTGCCCTGTCTCCTCAGTCAAGTTGTGTCCCCTGGCCCGCTTAATCATTAAGTAAAAGATAATGCTCACACAGAGAAAGTGCTATATATTCTAGCTGTATAGCAAAAATTCATAAGGGAGTAAAGATGGACAGGTGCAGGACACCTTTTATACAACATTCTTGTTACAAGATTTGTCACACGTACAGTACTATACTGGGTATGAGGTGATATTTTTTTTTTTTACATTTGGATTTGCATCCACACATATTACGAACATACAAACATATGAACATGCTAGCAGATAAAGGTCTTACAGTCTAGCTAGTCTGCTTGATTGTGCAGCTCCCTGTGTATTTACAGTACAAAGGGAACTACCACCATGCCCATTTGTCTTTGGACCTCCCTCAACTTCCCTCCTCTCTCACCAGTCACCCCCTTCTACCTGCAGCTTTCCCCTTCACCCTGTCCCACCCACTCTTTAAGCTGTCCACCATTTCTAGTTATATCATCTCCTCTGGCAGCCTATTCCAATTGAGTTTACCTATGCCGAATCGACAACAACATTGTTGAAGTTCGGCATAGCAAGATCCCCAATGTCAACAGGCAAAATTTCATCTATCAGACATTGATGTGTTTTCTATCAGGTGGGGCCCCCCCATAGATAACTAACTTTGAGTTGGAGTTGTCTTGAAGGGGGGTGAAGGTCTGCAAAATTTTGCCCTCAGGTCTTTCATAGTGACAATCTCGAAACCTGTCGAGAATGTCGCTGTGAAGGATTTTGCCATCAGGGTTTCATCATGTGTTTGGCATATGTTCACTTGGCCACCACCCTCTCAGTGAAAACATTCCTCCTCATTTCCCTCCTGAACCTTCCCCCACCAGCTTTAGGCAGTACCCCTTAATGATCTTGTTCAGGCTAAGGCTGAAGAGACCCTCAGTGTTATACTTAAGAATAGGCTTATGGAGCTTCAAGTGTGCTCTCCTGTGGAAAGAAAGGAGAGGGAAGACATGATTGAGACTTTCAAGTACCTTGCTGTGCCACAAACTGAAACATCAGTCAAGAATTCTTATATATTCTAATTCTGTCATCAGCCTATGGATTAAAGTACCTGAATGTCTCAGTCATGTCTCCCCTCTCCTTTCTTTTCTCAAGAGATTACATGTTTAGCTCCATGAGTCTCTTCTCATCAGTGTTGCCCTGCTCACCATGGATCTTTTTGGTTGCCCTTCTCTGGACCATCTCCAGTAAGTTGATATCCATCTTAAGATACAGGCACCAAAACTGCACACTGCACTGTAGGTGTGGTCTTGCCAGTGACCTGTACAGCAGCAGAATATTTCAGGATGCTCTTTGTCAGATAATCCACTATTGAGGTAAGGCTGACTGGTCTGAAGTTCCCTGTTTTGACTGTTGGCCTATTTTTTATGGAGAGACACCGCATGCACCATTCTCCAGTCCTGTGGCATGTTTTTGGACTCCAGAGAGGTGATAAATATGTCTGCCAGGGGAACCACCAGAACTTCCACCAGTTCTCTAAGGACCCTCAGCTACCTTCCCTTGGGTGTTGGTGATTTGTCCAGCATTAGAGCCCCAAGGTTCTTGAGTGCCTTGTAGGCTTGAATTTTGCCATCTGTGACTTGCCCCCTCCCAGTCCTCACCCCCTCTACTGTCTTATGGTATTGATCCTTACTTCTCCTGATTGAACTGAACAGAAGTACCCATCAAGTACCTCCACCTTTTCTTCACTACCCTTTGCCAAGCCTCCATCCTTTTTTTAGCCCAAAAATCTTGTTCTTTATGTTATTTCTCCCTTATATACCAGAAAAAGGCATTTTCATCCACTTTTACCCCCCTCCTTGGACTAGCTGTACTTCAGTCATGGCCTTGGCCTCCCTTATCACCCTGCTTGCCTCTCTTAACTTAGCAACACAATCCACCCTGTCCTCCTCCATCTGAGTAAGCTTGTACTTTCTAAAGGCTGCTCTTTTTCCCCACCACTTTTGCCCTTAGCTAGCTTACTTTTGATTCTAGCACATTCACTAGTGGCCTCTATCAATACCTTCTTTATTATGGCCCATTTTTATTCCACATCTACCCCCTCCCCCATCCCTGCAATGTATCCATTCAGAGCTTCTCTAATCCTATCAAACGCAGACCTTTAAAAATGCAAGGCCCCATGTCTTGATCCTGACCATAACTCTGCCCATGTTCCAGTGGAACAACACCATGTGGTGGTCACTTCCTGGAAGTGGTGCACCCATCTTCACATCCTGAACATGTGTAGTCTATAAATATTAAAAACAATTCATATCTCTGAGAAATAGCTCAATTATTTAATAAACTTTTTTCAAATTCAGAAGAGCTACTGAGTAATGACCCAGACTGTGCTGAGGTGGTAGGTTCTAACACCTAGTCATGCAGCATCCTGAGGTGTCATTTCAGATTTGCTTGTCCTGTCTGTGGGGGTGGGGCATCATTGAAAATGCAGCAGATGTCCTAATTTCTGCTATGCTTTAGCATCATGGTATCATGTACACCATTTAAATTCTGAAATTCTATGCATTTATGATCTTACTTTGCAATTAAAGGGGGTATGTGGGCAGTTTAGTTACATGTAATATGCTAACACAGAGCAAGTACAATCAAATATTCTCCCAAGACACAAGGTCAGATTTAGTCTCTGAATCCAGCCACAGAGGTGATGGAACCCCAACTGCGATGTAGAAGCAGTGTCACACATTTACACACAACTATGCATTCATGCATCACCATACCCAGTCTATCTAGTCTGCTTGATTGTGCAGCTCCCTGTGTATTTACAGTTCATGTTGGTTGCTGCTGCTGCTTCTGACTCCAGTTCCTCCTACTATAGTTTGGGAGTGAGGATGCTGCTACAGGTGCAAACATTTGTACAATAACTGTAATGGAGGTAATGGCACTGAACTGTTCCTCTACTGTGCTACTTTTTTAGATGTTGATGCACTTACTAGGCATCTGATGTGCAAAGTTATGTTTAACTTTGTTTCAACCATTTTTCCTGAAATGTCACCCCACAATATGAATTTTACAGAACATCTCACCTGCATGACTTCTAACATTCAATATGTTGTTCCAGTCTGATCCAGTATATTACATCAGAATGGCTATACAAGTGCGTGATGTATCAGCTGAGAGCAGGGGTGGTTAAAATAACTGTAATGTGGGGGGGCCAAGAAAATTTAGAACAAAGGCTGGGGTTCTGGGGGCTGCCTATGCTCCTAGAAAATTTTACAATATTTGTAGAGATGTTGTGACATTTTTTGCTGTCACACAGTGTTTATTTCCTATAAGTAACTTACATAATTACAAGAATAACCTTGAGTTGAGCTGTTTATTTCATTCCATATTACCTTAAGCATTATAGATTTACTTTGACTGTCATATATTCTGCTGTTAGTTATACATTCAGAAATACAGTATGTGTGCAAGTAATTAAATATAATAGACAAAGAACCTCTGTGCGCAAGCACTGAGGCAATGGTTACCCCAAAGGGCATTTGGCCAGGAAGCCAAGTTTCAAAGAAATACAAAATCACACATGCCACCACAATGCAAAGCATCATGGGCTGCATATGCAAATCACCACAGAATATACTCTGCTGGTTCTATTCTGTGGTGATCTGCATATGCAGCCCATGATGCTTTGCATTGTGGGGGCATGTGTGATTTTGTATTAAATATAATGACATCAAGGACACATTTTTACTTTAAAAATTTTTTTTTTTATTTTACAATGATAGCACTAAGAAATTAATTTGGTGCAATACGTTAGTTTAACAATTTCTATTAACATTCAGAATTTGTTTCTAGTACATTCATGTTCAGCATTTTCTATCAAGTAAAGGTAAACTGATGTCCTGCCATTATATCTAAAATCATCAATTAAATAACATTTCAAGAATATAATATTTATATCTGTTTCCTATCCAAAAGTAACAAAGATACATATATACATACATGCATAAATACAAACAACAGGAGTGGGAGTAAAATGACAAGATAAAAAAATACATGTTTTATCCAGTATCATCAGTAACAGCAACATATCCAAAAATATTCATGTTACTGTTGCCAGAATATAGAGGATAATGTATGATCTTTAATTAATTACCATGCTGTAAACACTTATAGAGGTTGTCATGACATCACTGTAAATCTCATGAGCACACCTTAAGAGGTTTTCTGGTGGTATGCCAACCTTCAGAAATGTTTTCAGCGTGGATTTAACCTAAGTCCATACATTATATTTAATATTGTATGAGCTACCAAGATTGTGTAATTGTGGGTTGAATTATTTTACTTCACTGAATTACTTTACTTAACATTGAGTGTCTGAGCATTCCATGTTGTTATACCATTGATATGACACACTCAAGAAGGGTTGAGAATACAGTGATGTCATATCCATGGCATACCAAGGTTGAGATTTGTTTGATTTCAGTTAATAATAAAGGCTCCCCATACATTAAGGATATATTATTATTGAACATTACTGGAGTATGTGTGATGTTATATTTCCTTGACTCCTGGTTTCCTGGCCAATGCCCTCGTGGTAACCCTTGCCTTAATGATAACGCACCAAGGTTCACTGTTTTTTACCCTTTTGAGTTTGTCATATCAGTGGTATGACAAATTTTAATGCTCACAACAATCAGTGTTCAGTGAAGTAATTCAAACTGCTATTACACAATCTTCGTGTCCATACAGTATAAAATATAATGCATGTTCTCTGGTTAACAATCCTGCTGAAAACAGTACTAGTTTGCCTTGATATCTCCTGAGATTTACAATGTTGCAATGTTACATTGCTGTGCTCTTGAGGTTCACAATGATGGCATCTCAACATCTCAAAGTGTTTACAGCATGGCTTTTTACCAAAGACCATACATTATCCATTATGCTTTAAGGAGGACCTTTCACAGTCTTTTTAATTTTCATGCATACATTACTCCTTCTTGCATTTATTCTGTAATTGTATTTCATTACTGTCCACTGCAGTTAGTTTTTGCATTCTGAGCTGCTAAAATCTGGAGGGTGTACCACATGTTCTGTAGCAAGACTGGTGTTGCTGTGGGCCCAGGGTTGCACTGCTGACATCACTATAGGGCAGATTCAATTTCACACAAAAAAAAACATACTGACAATACACTTAGAGTTTGGCATAATGCATTGCAGCAGGGTGTCTTGGGGAAGGGGGGGCACAGTATGTACAATGTGTACTTGGTAGGCTTCCCTTGCAAAACTGTTGGAACTGCATGGTATTGCATAGTGTGAGTCACTCCTGTACCATACGATGATGTCATCTGGAGCAAGCAGCCCAGAAGCTGAACAGCAAAGGCAAGTATAGCAGGGCTCAAAAACAAATCCAGAGTATAGAAGGCAGAGTAAACCTTGGCCCAAAAATGAGAAATTCACACTCCCTTTCAGGTCTTGTACTGCATACAATAACTTCAAGCTGTAACTTTTTGGATCATCATGAAATGTGCACTTTAAGTTATTGTAATCACAGTAGCATACTGAACTAATCAAAGCAGCTTTCACAAAGATGATGACATTACAATGCAGGGTGCAACAATGAATCCAGATGCTTAAATCAAAGGAATGTGTCAACTTTCTTAGACAAACTGCAGATTTAAAAGCTATAACATGCAAAGTACTGTTGAAACTATTAAATATACTGTACAACAGTTCAACTCAAAGTAGGTAATTCAGAATGAATTTGCAAACTGTGGTTATTTAATGCAATTTATCTGAACAATGTAGTTTGCAATGACAAATTTAGATCAAACATTTGATCTCTGAAAGCAGTTCAATCCATCCTTTAAAAAAAATGCAATGTAATAAAATAAGACTAAAATTAAAAAGCACATTACCATGTTGTATTGTTTGAGCACCATGGTTTGAATATGAGTATAGTGTATGGTGATCTCTTATTACACATGGAATTCCATGTGTTTAATAGGTTCGTTGTGCTGAAGAAGCCATGTTACTTATTCACACAACATATAATGCAGACACATAGCTGTTTTCCTCTATCTAATTGAGTTGGAAGCTGTTTTTTTTAAACTTGATATTACAGAAATAGCTGCAACACACTAACTTGGTAATATGAGCCAGACCCCTAAAGTCAAGTGCCTAATCCACAACCCCCTAATCACTTAAAGGAACCACTGTATCTGAAATAAACAGGCACTGATGTCAATTCACTGTCAAATCTAACAGATGGGCATCTTACATAGACATGCCTGTGTCTTCATCTCATGTGTTGTATTACAACTTCACTGTCAAGAGTTCTGGCGGAAAAAAAAAATCTCGATGCAGTTACATGCTTGGTTTGTATTGCTGCCTATCAATGTTCATCAGTGTATGGTGCAATGATGTCCATTGTAGACATCCATGCCTGGAATAGTACTATAATGAATGGGTAAGTGCTATTTTGTATGAAAATCGATGGAAACACAAACAATGCTGTTGTATCAACGATGTGACGTCAACATGTTGTTGTACCATCTTGAGTACATTACATCTATGGTACAACAGCATTGAATATGATTGAGCATGTGTAGATCTTGATTGTGCTGGACTCAGGGAAACAGCCATCACCAAGAGTGCTCACAGAAGACAGAAATTGTGAAATGAGCAGCTGTTGATTTTACTGTTGCCCCCTACACTATACAAGATAATGGATGGGCAACAGTAAATAACAACAGTTGTTCACTTCTTGAGGTTGTATGACAACTGAAATCCTCTCGAGCTTCCCTCTTGAGGTTTACATGGTTGCATGACAATCTCTTGAAGGTGAACAACATTGTTGCTGTGCACTGTTTCCCATCCATTATCCTCTATGTTGTGTTGCAGTACTGACTTCAATCTGTGTTATGCTGTGATAATTATGTCACTGCTAAAGCATAAGAACTTAGAATTCAGTGCACGTATCTTTTACTACAGCCAGGGTAGCGAAAAGCAATGTTTTTTTTTAATTGTTTATTAAAGGCAAGCAGTCATCTGCAGTTCCCCACAGCCAAAAGCTTAACCCTACTCCCTCCACAATTAGGCTTTTCACACATGAACATAACTTTTTTTGTCATGATTTAAAGCACTTTATTATACTTTCATGAAGTCCTGGATTTACAAACATGGCACATGCTGTGTGGTTCCAACTCATCTGAAAGTGTAGAATTGCATCGCTCATCTCAATACATCAAATATATATATGATGTTAAAGTAATGGATCTTCCAGAAGCCTAACTGAGAAAATCACATAAGCTCTCAGAGTCAAGGGTATTCAGGGCTGAAATGATAAAGAAAATATAGAGCACACATTAAAGGTGTTGGCACTGAGAAAAATATTGCTTCCAACTGGAGAGCTGAAAGTCATTTCCGTCCAATCATAATATCATATTAATGCCTATTATGATGTGGTAGCACTATAGCGAATAAATGGGTGGCACTCAATGTCCTGGTTTGCACCCTTCTGATTGTCCTGAAAATAGTTACTCAGACAAGGAAGCCCAAAAATAGGGGAGAGGAAAACTAAGCTTGTGTGATCTCTAGAAAAGATCAATTAATGCTGGATTAGTATCCACAAGTATGGGTCTGAAACGAAAAAGGATTCCCCATACCCCCATTGTCCACAGAAATGAGACTGCATGGAGACGACAGAAGTGGGGGATTTGGTAGGTGACACACCTATGGCCCCCCACTACATAGGTTGAATATGGTCCCCAGAGGACAATAACTCACAAGATCAGAAACCATGCACTGATAAAAATACAAGAGCCATGATGGGGCATAGCCAAAACCTGGTGAATGGTACCAAGGCCCCTCAATGAAGGAAAAACTGTAGGGCAAGCAGAGTGTAGAAAGGCTCTTGATGTTGTTGTAAGTTATGTACAAGGATAGCCTGGAATCACAAGAACCACCTTCACCTAGCAAAGCCTTGCCCCATTCTCCATCATGTATACAGCAAATACCCAACAAATAGGGTAGACATCAGGTTCCTTATTAAAAATGTTACCTAGAAATAAAGGTGAAGGAATTTGAATAGGAGGCAAAGGAAGGTGACTGGTTGGTGGTTTGATTCACTTGTGGAGTTGCCAAGATCCTGACATCAGGAAATGCCAATGAAATTAACTGGAAACCTTTTACTATCAAATCATATATGTAGTTCTTTGTATAATTTAAAACCAAAGATGCATTACATGTCAATTATTTTCAATAAATCCTTACAAGAAAGCATTGTACCAAATGATTGGCATTCAGTAATAGTTACTCCCATATTTAAAAAAGGCAAAAGAGGTTCTGTGCAAAATTATCATCCAATTAGCCTGACCTCAGTGGCTGGTAAATTAATGGAACGAGTAATGAAGACTTTAATAGATCAAGATTGTAAAAAATTAGGAATTTATTATTCAAATCAGCATGGGTTTACTCCCAAGTATTCCTGCGCCACCAATCTGATATCTTTTTACAATAATATAAGTACTCTACTAGATGTGGGTATACCTACTGATGTAATTCTTTTAGACTTTAGTAGAGCTTTTGATAAAGTCTCACATGAAAAACTCATTACTAAAATGCACAATCTAGGTTTGACACCTGATATTGTCAACTGGACTTTAAACTGGTTGACAAATCGTTCTCAGAGAGTCAGAATTAATGATATCTTGTCTGATTCAGGTAGTGTGACAAGTTGTATACCACAGCGGTCGGTCTTGGGACCAACATTATTTAACTCTTTATCAGTGATTTACAAACAGGGCCAAATAACTTCATAGTTAAATTTGCAGATGATACTAAATTGGGGGGGGGGGGGCAAGGTTAATAATCAAGAAAATGTTTCTGCATTAAAAAAGGTTTTGGAAAAATTAACACTTTGGGCAAATGAAAATCATATGCAGTTTAATCAAGACAAATGTTTAGTAGTGCATTTCGGTGTAAATAATCCAAAAAAGATATATCATATAAATGGACTACCACTTCACTCATCAAATTGTGAAAAAGATTTAGGGATATATGTTAATAATAAACTTACATCAAATGATCACTGTGTTAGAACTGCTTGCATGACCAACAGACTTTTGAGGCAAATAAAATGCACTTTTGTTAATCGCACTGAGCAATGCCTTATTCCATTGTATAGGGCATACATTAGACCATATCTAGACTATGGCTCCCTTTTCTGGATTCCAAACCAAAAAAAAAGACATACTGTAGCAATTCTTAAACAGGTTCAAAGGAGAGTAACTAGAATAATTCCAAGATTAACAAACCTGGATTATCAGAGCAGATTAAAAGCTACTGGTCTCTTCTCTCTTCAAACTAGAAGATTGAGAGGTGATATGCTTATGGTTTTTAATTTAATAAATCCACCAGATCTAATGGAAAAATGTGGTCTAACACTCTTCAAAAGTAGACATGTTTCGAGACTGCATAATAAACAGCTTGAAGTAAAAACTTATAAAACCAGCAAAAGGGGAAACTTTTTTCCAGTAAGAGCCTCCATTGTATGGAACACCTTGCCAATAGAATTGGTAGAGGCAACTAGTGCCACTGTCTTTAAAAACAAATTAGAAGTCTGGTTGAGGGGATAATAGATAAATTATGTCCCACATAGTGTGGGAAACAGTCTCGATGGGCTCTGGCTTTCTTCTGTTCTTTCATACCAAGTAATACCAAGTAATAATACAATGGAAGATGTCTCATTTTCAGTTTTGCAAACTCATCAAGGACATCAGATACCTTTTTGTCTCTGGTAGTTTCATGCTCTGTTTGCATGCTAGCCAATAAAGAGAGATGTTCTTCATCTATAGTGGACCATGTGTATGATTTTAGTCTTCTAAGAACAGAAAAAGTACATTCTGGTGATGCGGCGGACACTGGAATTGTCATGTACAGTTTTAGAAGCTGATAAACCTCTGGAATCATCTTTTTGGAAAAAATTAATAACTGCTCCAATACTATCATCTGCCAGTTTAATATTTCTTAACACCTGTAGTTGTTTTTTCAATCTTGCTTCATCCAAGTTATCTCTGTAGAAGGCAATAATTCCTGAGACAAGATCCAGTGAATCATTATTAATTAACAAGGATTCCATATTGACAACCACGTTATGTTTTTCATTCAAGAACCGATCTCTAAGTTGGCAGACGAGAGTGTGAAGGAATGTGTAAAATTCTGTTTTGTTAATGATTTTCACATTTTGTGGTGTCTGGTGTGACAATTGTGGATTTGTGTCAATTTTTACTGGTATTCTTTTAACCCATGATGCTTTTGGTGGATTAAATTGTTCATTGTCTACCATAATATTTGTTTCATTCCAAAAACTGTCAAATGATTCTTCATTATGAAGGTCAGCTAGGACTGTGATGAGAGATTCTGCAGCTGTCCTGGTTGTACCAAAAAGTATTGTTTTTCTTTGTAGGTAATTACAAAGATCATTTGTGATATTAAATGCTTTCTCCATTATTGTTACCCAAAGCCAAAATTCAAATGTAGTAGATGAATATAGAAGGCCACATGCCTGGGTACCAGTATCCCCTGAGAACCGAGACATTTCTTCAGTGGACTGTAGTACAGATTCTTTGTTTTGCAGTAGTGCAAGCAGAGCTTTATGTCTTGTGGACCACCTGGTGGGACACAGTTTCTGAAGAGAGATTTTTTTCATCAGAATTCACAGACGATTTTACTTTTTCAAAATGATGGCAGCGTTTACCAGATGAATTGGAAATGAACTCATACAGCTTGTTCACTGTTCCTATTGCATTGCATACTGATGGCATCTTATCTGTCTCACATGCTTTCTATAAAGCTAAATTTAGTTGATGACTCTTACAATGAATGCAAATTGCTCTATCTTCGATATCCTCAATCCTCTTAGCCACATTACTATATAGCCCACTCATGTTAGCTGCCCCATCATATCCCTGCCCCCTGCACTGATGAATATCCAAACCAAAATGTTGCAGTAATTCTAGGATCTGATTAGTGATACTTGAAGAATCTGTCTCATGGGCTACAAAAAAAAAAACAAGAACCGCTCCTCAATGTTTAAGTCATTATTTACATATCGTACACAAAAATGTTAGTTGTACTTTCATAGTAATATCTTGAGTCTCATCACGTAAGATTATAAACACCCCTGAAGTTTTGGCTTCCTGAATAATTTGGTTTTGAACTTTTGTGGCAATTATTTTGATAATTTCATTCTGAGAGTCTTTGCTGGTATAATTTGTTGGCATTAACGTATGTGATGCAAGGCCAGGAACATCTTTGCTTCTTAGTTGCAGAAGCTCTAGGAAATTACCTTGATTCAGAGATGTTTTCTGTTCATCATGAACACGGAATGCTACCCCCTGCATACCAAGAGACATAAACTATTCTATTATTGCTGTTACATATGAGCGGTTCTTGAGTTTTTGTTTATCATAACCTTCTGTAGACCTTTGCAGCACAGACCCTGAACACACAGGCTGTTTATAAGCAGTGACCTTTGCTAAAGCTGCTAAGTGGCTCTGACACCTGTCATGTTTGTTTAGAATTTCAGCACCATCTTTCCAATTCTTCATGCCAGAAGAAATAAATGTTTTCTCTGCATTCTTTCCCTGAAACTTCAATTTAAGATATGAATTTTTACAAACTATGCAGTACACAGCATCCTTCTCTGCATCATAGTCGATCCATTCCCATTTATTATACCATACCTCCTGGAAACATCTTATTCAGCCATTAATAACTGTTTTTTTAAGGCTTTATCTGGTAATTCTTCCACTTTTGGTTGTCTAGGTTTAAGGAGAGCAGCAGTATAAAGCTCATTGCTATCATTATCACTGTCTACTTCGATGCTATAGGGATTTTTTTCAGTGTGTGCTCTTTTAAGAACTCTACTGCCATCTTCCTTACCAATTTCTTGGACTTCCATACTGTCTAGTTCAGAGCTGATCAATCTAGAACCTGAATTTGCAATCTGCTCAACTAATATTTCTCCTGTGTATTTAATGCAAACATGCTCATGTGATATTCCATTATGTATTTGCTGGCATGCAAAATCATAAACAGGCCCTCTGTCATTTTTACTGAGCATCACTTCAGAATTTAGTAGCAACTTTGAAGTAGTTCCACTTTTGTTTTCTGAATTTATGTCAGGAATTTGTTTCTTCTGTAGCCAATTATAAAGGGTTCCACAACTTCCCTCCTTCCTCTTCATGACTACCTATTGTGAGGCGTTGTCCTAGGTTTACCTATTCTCTTATGGCCTGCATAAAAAGGAAAAAATAAGAAAAACAGTTGCCAATAAATGAGTAAAGTACAGTTACGTAAGAACTTACCATAACAGTAGATCTTCGAGAAAAGCTCTTGCAGCAGGTAACACATGTAGGACTGACACCACCTGGGGTCATCAGGAGGAGATTTTGATTGGTCCTTTGTGTCTCCAGGAAGTGAATCAGGGTCAGAGAGAGTCTGGGAAGGATGGGCCTGATCCCCCATAGTCCTTATAGTCCTCTGAAGAAAAGGAAGAGGAATGGTGTGTCCTCTTCTTATATTGAGGTCTTTGTTGGCACATGACAGCAGGAGGAGGAAGTAGAACTGGTTCTCCTATGTTTAGCCTTATGCTTCCTGTGGCTGGTGGGAGTTTTGTCATCCTCTTTTCCATATGGAACTGGGGTGACCTCAACATCTGGGTTAGGGATGATAGGAGGAGGCTTAGGAGTGGGAGCAGGAGTGGAAACTAAATCCTGCTTCACCGTGTATCACTAATAGCTGAACAGCTCCTTCACCTGAGACATGCCCAGTTTTAGTGACTCAGGCATCAGAGGAAGCATCAGTTGGCCTTCTCCTGAACTGGTGTCAGGTAGGTCCGGTGTCAGTCTAATGGGTGACGATGATGGTATCTCCAAGGTGCAATCGTTAGGATCAGGCATCAGGTAGACCAACATACGGTCCTGATGAGAGACATCTGGGCTGCTGTCAGGGGGCATCAGAGGGATCAATGATGGCAGTGGTTCAGTAAACGGTTTAGCCAGCTTCAGAGGAGGAGAGGAGGAACCATGGTATGTTTCTCCGGTGTCGGGCCAGAGGCCAGAGTTGAGGGGCATCCCTTTGCAGAAGAAGAATAGGGATGGTGGGATTGAGAAGAGGCCTATCAGCCAGTTTGTGGGGCTTGTCAGAGGGGTGTCAGTTGGCATCCAAAGTAGCACTCTTAGAAAGAGAAGCTGAGGTGGGAGGCTTGAGGGAGGTAAGCCTGGAAAGATTTTTGTCTCTGAATCCTGATCTGGCTGTTGAAGGCCTGGCAGTGGGTGACATCAGGGGTGGAGCCGACGTCATGTGGTCGGTCCCACGTTGGTACAGCTGGAGAAAAGAATTACCGAGATCTGCCACCAGGTGGCATCATTCCTACATGTGTTACCTGCTGCAAGACCTTCCTCTTGAAGTAAGATAGTACAGTTGCATTACTAATTACCATTAACAGATCTTTCTGGATGAGATCTCTTGTAGCTGTTCATACATATAAAAGTATTGCTGCCAGGCACTGAGACGATATTGACCTTTTACCAGCTAGAAGTCTACCGGGTGAACTCCCAGTTCTGTCTAGTGCACTTACCCGGTTACCAAAAGCAAATAATTAAATAAATAAATAACGTTATGAGCTATTTAGAGCTGCTGCTGATGTCATATCCTAATATCATATTGTAGTCTTCCCTGTCATCAAGCGTGTAGGACCTGTTCCTTCAAAGTTATAAAGAACATGTGCAATGGTTATTGGGATCATTAACTTTGTCGCAAACACTGAATCACATAATGTCTAAAACATTTTTATTAAACAGTGCTGCCTGTTTTGTATTGTAACAATACTGCACATAGAGAATTCTGGATGGGAAACTATGCAGAACCAGTGTGTTCTGCCACAGAGGGATTCTGATTCCCTCTAACCTCAAGAGTGAAGCTCGAGAGGTCCATGTGAATCAGAACCCCGAGGTGGCAACACACACTGGTTGTGCATAGAGTTGCTCATCCTGTATATTTTACAGTGTTTAGTACAGTATGAAAAATGTGTTTGTGTGAGTTCTTTTGCTTTCAAAATGAAACTAACTCATCTAGTCTCTAGAGGTTCTAGAATGCTGTTCTAGCACAGTAGATTAAAACAGCATTCCATGACCTTGGAACTGTGGTAGAACAGCATTTTGAAAGGGATGGAATTCTATACAGAACAACATTCCACTATACTCCATATGAATGTTAAAACTTTGGAGAAACATGTCCTGTATGTTTGCTGACAAGTCCAGTAGGAATGACTTCAGGAGACTACATCATCAGTGGTAGTTCTTCCCTGAATCTGGCTCCTCATGTGGCACACTGGCTTTGAGCTTATTTTGCAAGCAAATGGTCAGAAGTTTGATTATCGGTGAAGGAACATATTCGCCAGCTATCAAGCATATTTATGAATTATTTCAATTTAAGAAGCGCAAAGTAAGGCACATGGAAAAAAATGGAAGATTTACACAATGGGGGTTGGGTGGGAGGTAAAAACAACAGCAAAGAATGGAAAGTGACTTGGAGATAGTAATATTGTTGGTGTGATAAAATAAATTGTTTTTGCAGTTTCCCATCTAGTACTCTATATCATTGGCCACTACCAAAGATAAAAAATGATATCTTTGCTCAGGCCATGTAACATTCCGTACCTCTCTTGCTAGATGAGGCTGCAGTATAAACAGTCTGTGTGTTCAGAATATGTTCTGAAAAGGTCTATGTAGGAGGTTATGCATAATGTGGTCTGAATTTTCTTACCATACTTAGCCATACACAAAGCTTAGGGGAAAGGAGATACTGAAATACACTAGCCACAAAAAGTCCTTTCTTATCGCTTTCATTATATAGTCACCAAATGTTTCTTGCTACTCCACCAAGCACTCTCGTTTTGTGTTGCCATTGTATTGTTGTTTATGCACCATGGGTGTTTGAAATGCTTTTCATATCTATACTCCCTTTTTCCTCCCCACCTCTGGTTGCACCTGGAATGAGTCTTGGCTAAATGTGCCTTTCCTGGTTACCAAATTTTAAATTTAATGTCTTACTTCTTTTTCTGGAAGGGATCATAACTGGTGCAGAAGCCTCTGCCAGGTGATCCTTCCAGCTTCCTAGTGCCCTGTTCCACCTCAACTCTGCCCCACACTCTCGAAATTGTGATGGTGGTCAGGGAGCATGGGGCAAGCCCCCTACAAGCCTATTGGGGCGACTTTTAAAGCTGGATTTTAGCCATTTGTAACAGTCTTGGGGGAAATGAAAGCAGTCACTTAAGTAGTAGGGACCCTACTAATTTAGTGACTGCTTCAATTCCCCCCTGAAGGCCTTTACAAATGACTAAAACTCAGCTTTAAAAAACATAAAATACAATGGCAACACAAAACGAGAGTACTTGGTGGAGTAGCAAGAAACATTTGGTGACTATATAATGAAAGCGATAAGAAAGTTGACTTTTTGTGGATAGTGTATTTCATTATCTTCACCATTGACACATAAGCAGTAATTTACTACTAAACAATTTAATTGTGAGTACCCTAATACACACCATGTACAATACTTAAAACTTTCTGTACGAGTTCATCTGCAATTTATGTGGTAAATGCTGCCATCATTACTGAAAGGCTAATTTCTGTATTATAGCACAGTACTACAATGCATAACATAACTGACTGATAGAATAAAATGCAGTTATGTTGGAACTTACCATAACACTAGACCTTTGAGAGAGGTTCCTTCAGTAGGTCATTACATATAGGACCATTTGGAAAGGCCCTGTTTGGAAACCAGTTTGTCCCTTGATCTGGGAGCAAAGGAAACAAAGCTGATCACAGCTTTGGAATTCTTTAGATCGGTGTGTATAACACTGAAGAATCTGATGCACATCCATGGTATGGACAAGTGCCTCACCTCTGTTAGAGGTGGAGGGAAAAAACACCAAAAAAACTTTGGATTTGTTCTGAGGACCACCCGTTCCCTATAGAAAATCAAATAGGGCTCCTTACAAACCAGAGCATGAAGCTTTGAAATCCTTCGGGCTGATGTAATAGCCACCAGGAACAGCATCGGGGCCACTGGCTGAGGACAATCCAAGGGCCCAGACAGTGAGACTGTCAACAGGACCTCCGGTGTAGAAGCCCACAGATGAAACCCACCTAAAGGGAGAGGAGGCACCTCCCTGGACTTCTCTTTATGCTTTTTAGCAGGGGAGGATTTATTGGCCAATGACTCCCTCAAACGGTCCACTATATATGGTCACATTGAAGTTGGTCACCTGTCAGGTATTGCTAGAAAAGTCTGCAGTGTGGCCCGAGGCCAGATGGTGCCAGACCTGTATGTGCTGACCTACTGAAGGACCCCTCTTGAAGTAAGATCTGATGGTCCTGTTTGTGGTGGGGGGTCAGGGCCATTGCAATGTGATGCAGCTATAACAATTTGTGAAGGTTAAATAAACAATTTGAAACTCAGTTTGATAGAGGAAAACAGCTTTGTGGAGAGCATTCTAAATTGTTGTAAAGCAGTTGCATCATTGCAAATGCTGAATTTTGACAACAACCGCAACATCATGATGTAGGCATTTCAGCACGCCAAGGAAACAACCAATTTTTACATTCTACTTTATAATTTCATAAATCATTTTATAACTGGCTTCACATGGAACTGCCTTGTCCACAAGATTTGGATCACTTAAGATTGGTATATGGCTTCGTGGGGGTGGGGCATGGTGAAAAAATACAGTGAGTGAGAATGGCACCTGGTCACATTGGGTATTTAACAATCGAAGAGACTGAGTTATGTGGGTCAGGTTTCATGACCCCCAGGTGCCTCTCCCACTAATTGTAACTGATGCCATTCCCCCACTCAAATTCCTTATTATACATTTAGTGTACTAACATCTTTGTTCCCACCTTTCCTGCCAGTGGTCCACCCACCCAACTTCCATGGCTCATACTGGCTTTTGTCCAGGTGGTGTGTGTGTGTGTGTGTGTGTGTGTGTGTGAATTACTCAACCTGAGTGCTTTTACTTGTGCACATTGTTGCTGAGGCAGATAGAGTATCTTACAGAGCTGGTAACCTGTTCAGGTGAATATTTTTCCTCTGCAATATTTATTACTGAGGTCATCAGTATGAAAACAGGATCTCTGTCCCTGAAGAGTTTGTCTCTTGCTGCTGCTTTTTTCCCTACAGTAAGACATAGAGAATTGCTTGTGACATCACTTTTATTCCACTGGCAAAAGATTGTGATGTCATAAGAGAGGATTATGACTTGGTGTGGGGAGTAAGCTATAGAGGCACACAAACTTAAAACAGACTATAATGGACAACCATCATATCTTTATACGCATTCCCTATGAATAAATAATGAGGAAGAGAAATATATAAAATATAAAAGGAAAGAAGAGTATCATATGTGTCCAGATATAAGGGGCATTCTAAGAGAGAGAGAGAGAATGAAAATAGTTCTGATCAGCATTTTATCCAGTATCATGCAATTCTTCTTTACAAGGCATCAGAAATAAAAAAAAAGCACTGAGTACTTATCACCTAATCAAACTGTATACACAAGGTGCATGAGGGGTTGTTTCAACGTTTTGAAAATATCTTCTTTTCATTGTTTTTAATCCCTGTGATAACTCACTCATGGCTATGCCACTACTGAGGTCACAGGGGTCAAAGACAACTAGGGAAGACTTTAACAATTATGTTACTTAATTAACGTTTCATGCAAGTTTAGATTTATATTCGTTGGTCCATGTCTGAATGTGAGATGCCCTTTTCCATTCCTGTAGATGCTTGTAACTTGCTTCATAATGCCAACCACTTGGTATTATTTGGTTACCTTGCCTTTGGGAAAGCAGTCTGAGACGAGGCTATAAATATTGAATCATTAAATACAAATGGAGGTAAAATTTCGCATTTACAAAGTAAACTGTCCAGTATTTGTCAAAAGTTCCTAAAAAAGAGAGACAAATTAGTTTGCTAATATTGCATCACCATTACATTTGGGTTCATCAGAGCCTATAAACTACTGACTCAGGAATTATGTTTTTAAGCACAAGCAAATACAGAAGTAAAAACTTATCCATGGATCACTTACTCACATCCATTGCTGCATGTCAGTAATTGTTGGGAGCCATGTCACCTTCATTTCACATGCTGGATGAACATTCAAACTAATGTTTATTGTTCTGTTCTTTGCATGACATCAGACAAATGTAGGTATCCTGAATAATTATCTGTTAATGAGCCAGCGCACAGTGATAACACTACTGTTTGCGGCACCAGTGACCTATGTTTGTGAATGAACCAGGGTAACCATGTTGCCATTTGGGGAGAAGGTACTGAGCAACCTAATATATGCTCTACTCTAGAGGGTGAAGGTTGCTGTTACCACTAAAGTACTGTCACCTAATGACCACAGATGGAAGTTCATCAAGAGACACCATATGGGTGGGGAGGTTGACAGATGTAGCCCCGAGAGGCAACATGCCTATTTGCGTACATGCCTCCTTGGGCTACCTCATTCACCACCACTCTCTGGGAGCAGTACACAATGATAAGTAAGAGAACAGCATAATGTGCATTAGGCCCTCATGGATAACTGCCCACCAACACACTGGACTATTTAAAAACCATTGTGGGAACAACCATCCCTCTGGGTGGCACCATGAGGGGGTGACATTGTGGTGTTGATGTGTGTTCAAGCATTGAGGTTGATCAGTGGGATGGTCTGAAACAGAATAAATTCTATACCATTCAAATTGATGCAGTTCTGCATTTCAAAGGTCACAGATTATGAATACACCCTTCAGAGGTACAATAGCATTCAATTTTTTTTTATTGTTTAACCAGAAGTAGCACACTAAGCTGAAAGCTTGTTTAGAGGTGCAACCTGGGAGCACAGTGAAGTTAAATGTCATGCTTAGGGTCACACAGAATGCAAGTGGGGGATGTAAGATTCAAACCCTGGTATCCAGATTTGCAGCTCAGAGCCCTAAACTACTGCTATACTGCCTCCCTCTAGAACCCTTTACTAGTAGCACTGTCATTACGGCATTCCAAGAACATTTTCAGACCTGCTCTGTCCCTGCACCAACAAACACTGCCTTGAGACTGCAGTTGCTGGGCATTTACCATTAGCAGATCGCAGCAGTTCCCAATTTCTGACTGAAGCAGTTTCTGACGGCTCCTCCGATGTTGACAGGGCAGTTTCGTGAAAGCAAAAAACAAGAAAACTGAGAATATCAAACTACATCATGATTTTAAGTGATGCCTAAATATAGTGGATTATAACACAACAGCAAAACCAGAACCCCTACCAGAAAAACAGGAAATAATCTGAAGTTTCTTTGACATATTTCTATAACCAAAAAAAACAAAAACACCCCCAAAAAATCAAAACACAATGTATAAAAGAAATTTCAAAAGCTGCAATTGTCTGGCTTCCATACTGCTTCAGTCAGTTAGCCATGATTATGCAAACATGTCAGATGTCGGGTTATGGACCTGTCTGCTGGCTCCACTACTGGCTACTCACCTCACACTGTCATCAGTTAGCATCCACCTTCGAACAACCCCACTGTGTAATTCCACCTGTGGTTACTAAAGTGGTACTTTCACAGTGGGGTCAGACACCTGCCTTCCAGGAAGGTAACAGCATAAATTAGGATGCATGCTCCATCCTCCCTGTGGTTGGACCCCAATCACCCAGAGTTGCCAAGGAACTCTGATTACTCATGTTGTGACAGATATTTCTACTGTGATGGCAATGCGTCAGCATGAAAGAGACAGTTATGTCAAAAATGAAATCCTAAATGTTGACTGTCTAATTATCTTCACAGAAAAATTAAATAATTGATCTGTCTGTCTTCTTATTTGTGGTTTAGTTATTGGTCACTGGTAAAAGCATACTGAGGTGAGGCTCACTTCGATTAGGTACCTGTGAAGGGGTGAATACAGAGAAGTCACTTCAGCAAATGTACTCCATAAGCAAAAAACAGATCAAATGTAACAGATCAGTATGACAGTCAGCTGTGACTTACAACAATACTAATGAGAATAAAATAAATGATTCACTAAAACAGGACTTGGAATCTGTTTGTTTGGGAAAGATGCCATCTTGCCTGCAAAGCCTAGCTTACTGTACTGCCATTCAGCGTTTATCAATTTAAAACAGTAGCTGACAGCAGTTAGTTTCAGTATTAAACATTAAAGGGACACTGTCAACCCTTTCGGGCCTCAAACTGTCCCCATTTTAAGAATGCCTCACTTGCAGAGGAAAGGAGCTGTCCAATTGGTTGAGAGCGATCACTAGCTCTATAATTCTAATTGAAAGTGAAAAATGGGCTGCCCACCATACTGCTCTTTTCTGGCTCACCAAATATCCTGGCAATGCGTAGCTTCATCCACTCCCAAAGGACTACTTTGGGATCCCAGCCTGTAATATTGTTCTGCTTCTTGACATAATTTAACAGCCAACAGATGGTGGGACAAGGAGGTGAGCCAGGCGGCAGTGCGTAGCACAATGACCAATGTGTCTTTTCGATCACATACACAGGTGCATTAAGAGAATCCCTCGTAATCTTAAACAAAAAAGGCTAAATAATATGGACTGGAGCCCTCTATCCCCTACAGTAGCCCCAGTACTACCAGTCATTCAGTCCTACAGAAGCCACAATGTACTCTCTGCCACTGTTCCAAATGCTGCCAGTCTCAAAGGCAGTTCATTCAAAACACCAAGAATGACAGCGTAAACTAGATGCTGCTCAAAATTGCTTTATTTAAAACATGGACTACAAACCTCCTAGTGTCTAGAGGTACACTGCCCCCTCTAAAGGGAGTTGTCTTGTTAGGAAAGATAGTGTGCTGCAGGGCACTATGAGGTTTGCAATCTGTATTGTAAATAAAGCAATTGTGCGGAGCATCCTGTTTGCTATCTCTCTTTCTTGGAGTTTTACCCCCCCACCCCCCACAGGTCCTGACATTTAATTTAATACTTTGTTTGGAACAGCCCAGTTGACATACAACAACCCATTTAATGCCCCATACTGTTACATTCAGCAGTACAGCCCTGAACTAGACAGGGCTATTGAGTTAGGTGCAGTTAAATTATTTTTTTACAGTTACACTATATACTAACATACTAACATACTAACATACTAACATACTATGAAGCCAGCATAATAGGCCCAGTGTTCTATCGAGTCTGCTCGATGGTCAGTGCCTATGCAGGGCACCAATTTTAGCCCTCCCTCCCTTCCAACAATGACTCCTATTTCCCAGCGGGTGCTCCTGGATATTCACTCCCGCTGCACCTATCCAAGCCATTTTTGAACTCCTCCATGGTAGTAGCAGCCACCAGTTCTCTGGGCAATGCATTCCAGGGCTCACCACTCTCTCAGTGAAGTAGCACCACCATGGGGTGTCCCCTAGTTGCTGAAACTAAACACACAGCAACTCCTTTGTTTGACAATATGTTTCCCAGTAAGTTGCTGCTTTAAATAAACACACTTCTCCAATATCAACTTAAAGGGGAACAGTCACCAATGATGGCTCCCACGCTCAAGTGTGGGGCAGGTCCCAATGTAGACATTACGTGCAAAAACATTCTGGTTTACTGTAACAGACCAATTTTGCTTAGTTGTAGGCAGACATCTTATGTTACTATATATCCCAGATTCCCCTGCAGGTGGCATCAGAGCAGTGGGCAGCAGCGAGAGATTCAATTGCCTGCAGTGCATGTTAGCGTTTACATAAACTCTGATCTTTTGTTATCCAATCCCACTGTACTCTATGAGTCATGTACAGTCACAGAGGACTGTGCTTAGCCTTGGAGAAAATCAGTCCCTAAAAACATGATCAGAGCTTTTCACAGCTCTAACATGTACTGCATGCTATTAAATCTCCCATTGCGGTGTACTGTCCTGATGTCATCTGCAAAGGGATATGTAGTAAAAGAAGAAGACACCCTAAAATTAAGCAAAATTATTCTGACATAATCTACTATACTACATGTAAACAATACTACAATGTGTTTGCCCACAAACTGAATACTGGGCCAGCGTCACATTTGAGTATGCTGTCCTTTGTGCTGACTGTGCCCCTTTGAGGTCAATTGAATACTGCTATTATTTATTAAAAAGCAGAAGTAGGAGCCGTTACAGTACATAATACTGTTAATAGTGATTAACTTATAAAACGTCTTGAACAAACAAGCTTCTGACACTGCAAATACTACAATGTTGGTTATGCTCAAACTGCTTGCTTTGTGACCGTGCACCTACTCTCACCTCCAGTACATCACTGATGCCTCTGACTGCAATCTGCTACATCACGGGAACCACTGGGTCACCAAACAAACCGCCACAATAGGAAAACCAGGAGACAATCCCCACAATAAGATATGCACTTAGAAAGTATGCACATTCCTTCTCCCACTCCCTCCATGGACCAACAGGAAATAATCTATTTCTTGAGCACACCTCTTGGACATCACAGCACCCAATCAGCTATCTGCACTGTGGAGCCTCTCACCAGCAGCAGGACCTCACACCCCCATGGGCGGAGTCGACAGAGGGCTGGCGCCACCCTTGAGACTGACGTTCTACGTGGCACTCGAGGGTTGGCAGTTATCCGACATCAACTCCGCCAACTCCAGTTCTGCAACACCAGAGAGTGTAAGGAAGGGAGGGAGGGTGGGATGAGGCAAGAGAGCCCAAGGATAGATAAAAGGAAAAGAAGAATGAACCAAAAGGAGAAATAAATGACTGAGGCAACAGAGGAGGAAACTTTAGAAAGGAAATTGGGGAGAAGGGGGCCCCAATCTCTGGAAGGAGAAGAAGGCTAAGAGAAGCAAGGGAAAAGAAGAGAGGGAGAAAAGGGGGAAGGATGAGTAACACAACCTCAGAATGCACCACATCTTATTTATTTTTACAGGCGTGACCTGGAGTACGGGGAGTTAAGAGAGCTGCTTAGGTCCCCACTGCCCAAGAGAAAGCCGTGAGACCCAAACCCAGGTCTGAACTGCTGGATTTCACCAGATTTGCAGTTCAATGTCCAAAACCACTGCATTATAGTGTCTCCATTTTTAGGCATAACATCTAGGCCTGGAAAAGAAACTGGCTGCAAGAAAAAAACCTGCAGCGAGGATTGGAAGACCACGTGGAGAAATAGAGGCTGAGGTTGTGTCCCAACCCTTCCCCCTTCCCCTTCCCATCTATTTAAAAGTTGTTGTTTTTTTAAACCAACTAGAGGGTCCCCCCAAAAAAATTTGGAGGGTGCCTCAAATTGAGGTCACTAAAGAAAAACTCTGCTTGTGCGGCAATGACTATCTCGGCATTGACCCTCCAACCGCCTCAGTACCTTTTTTTCCGAGGAGGTGCAGTGTAACTAACCTAGAAGGATAGCCTAACCAAAAACTGGACATAAGATAGTCCGGAAGACCTGTGTAGGTATACAGGTATTTTGTATGCTAAGCTTTTGGTACCTGAAACAACAGATAAGTGGTCAGGGAAAGCAGCGTGGTTAGCTATGGGGAAATCAAAATAAAATGGCACTGACAGTGACTCACAAAATAAATGCCACATGCCAGAAAATGTTGTTTGCAGTAGCACACACTGGTGTGTATGCTGTCAGGCATCCATGAAACTATAGCATTGCCCTCTGTCCTCTTCCAGACCCCGGGGGGAGGGGGGCATACCTCTCAACCTCTTGCCTCCTGAATCAGGGACAAGGACCTAAACATCAGGGACACATCCTAAAAATTGGTATTCAGCATGCTGATAGAATAAGAGGAGTAAGAAGAGTTGTGTTAAGAAGCATTTTCAAGTTTGGAACTTTAATGTTTGACAATATTTTTTTTTTTATTTTAATCCCCACTGTTCTGTCACAAAAACGAGAGTCAAAGGAAAATGTTGAGGCAAAATCAGGGACAGTTGAGAGGTATGGGGGAGTAGGGAATTATCTGGCTCCCCATTGTCTGCTGCACGGAGCCCACTTGCCTCAGCTTACTGTGGCTCCTACATCACTTCGAGCCAATCCTCTCCCCTTCCAGACAACACAGAGCCATCTGTACTCTGTCAGCCCTCCAGTCTGCTCCCCAAATGTGGATCCACAGCCACAACGGACCTACGCTATGCTCATCCAAAACATCTGCAGCTCTTCTCTTAATCTTGAAGCCATTCGGCCACTCAACTTAAATGCAAACATGTCTACCTACAGGGATCACTTACTGTTCATCCCTCTGCCTTTACAACACAGGTCCACCAGTTGAAATGCAGTGGTCTTCTCACCGCTCAGTCTTCCGCACACCACAGTAACATGTCACCTGAAAATTTCCTCCACATTGCTCCCCAACCACAGCAGCCAATCCATCATTCCATGGAGCTCTCCTCTGAAAAACTGAAGTGCCAGGCAGCCACATGGAGATTTCTCAACATTTCTCCCATCCAGAAATAGAATACATGCCTCAGCACTGATCTCTTGGCTCTGCCACACTACTATAGCTACTATAGCTCTCTCTGCTCACTGCCAGCCCTCTTCTCCTCAACTCCCAATGGACCCCCTCTCCCCTCCAGCTCACCAAAGAGCAGGATGCGGTCCATTCTCAGCAGGGATTGAGCTCACTTGAAATCCATTACAGCCGCATCCACCATCCTACTGACTTGCTTCTGTCAACTCCCACATCCTGAATACAGTACCACGTCGCACGACCCAGATAGAAATGGAGTTAACTGTGGGGCATACCTTGCAAATAGGGAACTTCTTTTTGTTTTATTTTATTCTTCTTGATTACCTCTGTGCTGCAACTTTTCTCATAGTACTTCACAACGACCATACAGTGACTAACCTCGTGCTCTGCTCCTGCTTCAAAACATGACATGCTTTCAATTTTCATTGGTCTGAGGAAGATCTCTCTTCTATTGGTTCTCCTCTCCCAGTGTTACCATGGAGACATGGGGGTATTCTGTCTAAGTCACCGTAGCAACATTGAGTACATAAAAGAACCAATGGAAGAAGAATTAATTCAAGTAGTCACTGCATGTCAGTCACAATGATCACCACGTCTTCTACACGTTACGTTCACAGCTCACTGTCCTTGCAAAACAGTAATCGGAATGCAGGACTAAAAGTACTACACACAGTGTTTTTAAAAAAAAACTGTTAAATGTGGGGGGCGGGCAAAATCACTACATAGGCCCCCTGAAATACTAATGGGGGGGCCATGACCCAACCAGCCCCCCATTTTAGCCCTCCCAGCTGAGAGTGTGGGGAGGCTTGAGGTATACCCAGAAAGCTGTGGAGAGTGTCCATCTCAACTTTCTGTACTCCGGGAGGGGATAGGTGATCAGGCAGGTGACAAAGCCTGCAGAAGTATGTACAGCACACACTTGTCATGGGTTGCTGGTGCATGATTTTTCTGTGTGTGTATGTGTGTGGTGTGTGTTTGCATGCATGTGTGCATGTGTGTGTTGTCAGTGATGTTGTCTCCATCTTTATGTCTCAAGAGAATTTCCATAGGCATCCATGATGAGTCATTGAAAGCAAGGACCAACCTGACTGTTCCACATGAGTGGTGGTGGGATGATGGCATGGAGGCACCAGAGGCTGGGGCCTCTTTGTATTCCAGACTCTATGTCGTGGAGGCTGGGTAGCTGGGATGCCCACTATAAGAATAATGTGGTGGAGTTGTGGGCCCTGGGGGAACCAGCAAAGGTATGTTTCATAGTTTCATAGTTGTTCTACAAGTTCAGAAGGCCAAGGCCTATAATGAACTCGCCACCAAATTAATGATGGTATTTATATTTTATTTCCTCCATGTAGTCATCAAGCAAAGTTTTAAAACTATTCACCATATCACTATTAACTACATGTTTTTGTAATGAATTCCATATAGGTGGTGCCCTCTGTGTAAAAAATCTCAGTCTTTTGTTGAGTTTTGTTTACTGGGCATTTTATCTTAATATGATCTGGTTTTATTTTCACTATCCTGTTTTTCTAGACCTATGACATCAAGTGTGTCACTATTGTGTAAGGCATTGTATATATTTATACAATCACCCCTTAATAACCTATACTCATGTGAGTCTAAGTTTAAGGATTTTAACCTATCCTCATATGGGAGATGTTTTTGCTGTTTCACTTTCATAGTTGCTGTTCTTTGGACTTTCTCCATCATTCCCAATGAACCTACAGTAGTGGGCACACAAAAAGGGGCACAATATTCCATGTGAGGCCTAACTAGACTTGTATACAAAGGCATCAGGACCTTAGCCTTCCTACTCTTTATTGGCCAATGTATACATCCCAAAATAGAATAACATTTTTAACTGTTCTTTTTGTATGAACATCAAATTTTAAATCAATGGTGATAACTATACCCAGATCTCTTTCCTCTGTTGTTGATTGAATTATTTTATCCTTTATAATGTAGTTTGCCCCCCTGTTATTAGTTCCAAAGTGCATCACCTTACACTTTAATTCATTAAATGGCATTTTATTCTCATCTGCCCAGTTACAAATATTATCTATACATTCCTGAAATTTGGATACTGAGTCTGAGTTATTGACTATACTTGCAGTTTTGCAATCGTCTGCATACTTTCCCATCCAGACACCATCACTCATACTCATCGTAGATATAAGTATATTAAATAACAATGGACCCAGGACAGAACCTTGTGGGACTCCACTAGTCACAGGACCCCAACTAGATTCATGTACCCGTACCACTACACATTGTACTCTTTCATTCAGCCATGAGCTTATCCACCTGACGATATTATCATTGAATTTTAGTTTATGCAGGTTTTTTAACAAGATTTTATGTGACACTGTGTCAAACGCCTTAGCATAATCTAAAAAGATTACATCCACTGGCAAAACTTTATCAAGAGCTTCACTAACCGGCTCAAAGAAACTGTTTAAATTGGTTAAGCATGATCTTCAAGGTGTAAAACCATGCTGTGAGACATCATACATTCCAGCTTTATGCATATGCTCAATCATTCTTTTTTGAATTATTCTCTCCAATATTTTGCCAATCACAGAGGTCAAGCTAATGGGCCTGTAGTTTTCAACGAACTGTTTGCTACCATTTTTGTGCACTGGCACAATATTTGCACACCTCCACTCCTTTAGTGTAGTCTCACTATTTATTGATGTATTATATAGCACAGTTAGGGGACCTGCCAGTTCTTTTACCAATTTCTTTAGAAATTTTGGGGCTATACCATCTGGGCCTGGTGCTGATTCTTCCTTCAAGATCCTTAAATTATCCTCTACTTCTTTAGTAATGATGGTTTCCATTATTCCTTCATTATCTAATTGGTTAATTTCAGTATATTCTTTAGAAATAAAACACTCTAAAGATAGGTGTTTAGCTCATTAACCATATCAGAAGCATTAGCCACTACTGATTCATGTATTTTTAATGGCTCTGCAGAATTTTGGCTACCCCTAAGTGATCCAATGTAGTTGTAAAAACCTTTTTTATTATTTTTATCTTTGGAATCAGTTGCTAAATGAAGTTTGAGTTTCTGTTTTATTTTTTTAATTAAATGTTTATTTTTTTTTAATTAGAGTTTTGTATTTTAGAAAATGAAATGTGTTTTGGGACTTCTTGAATTTTTGGTATGCCCTATATTTTTAGTAGCTTTATTTATTTCATTTGTCCACCATAATGGAATTCTTTTAGAATGTTTACCATATTTAATCCTCCATGGTACCATGTGTTGATGCAGTGCATAATCTTGGAACTGATCAAATCCCATTGATCTTGTAAATTAGATTTTTCTGTTAATTCCAATGCCCAGTTCCAACTACTTAAATAGTTTCTTATACTTTCATGATCAGCTTTATTGAAATCTCTGATCTTTGTTATTCCATTATTTCTTCCTTTGACCATTGTGTTTAATATAACTTGTATTATGTTATGATCACTATCAACCAGTGGTGGAAGGACTATTGGTTTTGTATCAAGATTATAAATTTTAGTTAGGATGAGATCGAGTGCATTGGATTCCCTATTAGGTACCAGGACAAGTTGTTCAAGATTATTCTGTAAAGTAAATTCCAAACATCTTTTTTCCATAGCTCCTCTTGCTTTGAGTTTATTCCAATTAATATTTGGCATATTAAAATCACCCATAAGAATATAGTCATTTGGCACTTCCATACTTTCTATAGCACTGAGGAGTGCCAAATCACTATGGGAGTCCGAACTAGGGGATCTACATACTAGACCAAAAGTTATTTTTTGGTTATTCAAATATAGATCAACCCAAAGTGCCTCTATGTTATCATCCTGGAGCTTTTTAATTTTAGATTTTATACTTTCATTAACATATAAGGCAATGCCTCCACCGTTTTTTTGTTTCCTACTCTTGATAAATTTAGTATACCCAGTGATATCAGTGTCCCAATCCTCACTTGTAAACCAGGTTTCACACACAGCACACACACATACTTTTTTATTGTTTAATATATATCTCAACTCATCCATTTTATTATGCAAACTATGTGGATTAATTAATGTAATTGTTATTTTTTTGTTTCATATGTGTATCATGTGTCTTATTTGTCAATGTTTTTGTTTTGTCATTTTCCTGTTGAATGTGAGAGACAGACATGTTGCTATGCACCCTCTGTCCTATGGAGTAGGGCAGAAAGGAGCAGGAGGATAATGCCTTAAAATAATTTTTAAAAGGTATGCCACCGTCACCTTATTAGTTTATCCTCTTACCAGTTGATCTTATTGCAACTCTGTTCTGAGGTATTCCATGGCAATCTTTCTTATCTCCATTGCAGAAGGAAAGTATCCCAGAGGTGACCCAGGGGTTTCCCCTGTTGGGAGTGACTGGACCGCAGTGTGAGGAAAGGAGCCCTTCAGAAAGGTGAGAGATCATGTCGGTGAAGGAATTCTGCTGTTCTGGTATACAGATTATTCAGTTCTGTTTTGGATTTCATCCTGTTATTTGCTAATGAAGAATCGAACTCCAGTTAAAAGGAACATTTTTACTGTCTTGTTCTCTTAATCTAGTGCTATACTTAATCCTGTTTACTTTTTAACTCTCTGCTTTAGCTTTAGTGCTTGAGTGATGATAAGCTAGTGTTTAAATAATTTTATTTAATTTAGATTGGAATTCAGTTAAAGTCTTAGCTAAAGTTGATTTTTCGTGCCTTATGGTAATTACATCATGTGGGTAGGATAATATATTAACAGCTATTCGGACCCGTAAGCAGTAAGTCTCACCACCTTCACCTGTACAGTTTGTGCGAGCGTGCTGTGTGATTCAGGTAGCAATCAGGCTGTTCAGTTTCTAGTTACTTCAAAGCTAGCATCTAAGAACATGGGTGTTTGCTGGCCTGGATATCATGTTTTTGATGATTATGTAAACTTTGGCTGGCTGGCTGGATTACTATGGACGTTATTTGAAACACCTGATTATTTCGCTACCTGTTTTGGCTTTGTGATTAATACAAGAGTGAGATCTTACCTTCTTGTACTTTGACCCCCCTCGATCACTAGTAAGTACATGGGTGATTAGCTGGTAGCTGTTAGTTGTTTTATATTATGTCTCCTATTTTTATGTATTTTATCTTATTTTAGAATTCATTGATGTAGACCATAGCCTATATTTTATGCTAGGTCACTAAAATTTTAATTTTGTAAACTAATTAAACTAGTTAAAGAGCATACAGTTTAAATAGTTTTAGTGTTTTCATTTTTTTACCACTGGTACTGCTGTATTATATAATATTATGTATTTGTATGTATCTTTATCATTATAATTTTATAATTTTGCTTTAAAATGTGACTTCTTGGCTATTCTGTGCATTCTAGTGATTTTCATTGGATCTTCTACTGAGAGTGGCTGCAATAAAAATAAATTTATAAAGTGTGTGTGACAGTGATTAATTGAATGTCTCTTCTGCCTCCTTCCCTCGAAGCAACCAGGACTCACAAAACTTTTGTTGTAGAATTGGGAGACTATAAACATCATCCGGAACCTTGAATCTTGAATTCTGAACTTTCGTATGTATGAACTGGATATGGATGAATACATTTAAAACACTAGAGTAAAAATGGATTCTACTCTCTTTATCTAGAACTGACTGCCAAAAAGATACAGGCTAATAGAGACTAATGATAACCATTAAAAAAGTGTTTGAACTCAGAACATTTAGAATATTTTTGCTGTGAGAAATAAAAATCTAGATGATCTGTAAAGCAGCTCTGAATATTCAGTACTGCCTGTGCTGTTATTAGCTGTTAGTAATTACAGAACATTATGTTCTGGGATTTTTCACCAACTATTTATATACTATTATTATATTAGTTGGGTTCTGAAAATCAATAGGTACTGTATTTTTCACTTCTTGTCAAGTTTTTGAATTTTGTAGTCTGCACCAGATTTTGAATTTATTTTGCATAAATTATACTTTGTAATTAGCATTGGAGCTTTTTTATAAGTTTAAAGGTTCTGTAATTGCTAAAATCATATTAAGATTGAAAACTAAAACTCTTGTACATGGTTAAAAACGTATGCAACATGGAAACAAGAGCAGCTAAAGGGAAACAGACCATGACTAGTAAAATTGGGTAGTAAAACCAAAAAAAAGGACCTAACATGGGTCAACAAATGAACAAATTAGACCCTGGATTAAGGAAAATAATGAGTTATACCCTGGCCCAAGAGAATCAAGTGAATTGAGTAAATTCAAATGAGTTACTGAGAATTCAGAGTTTAACATCCCCCCTCTCTGTTCCTCCCTAATAAACCCTGTTCAGGAAATGAGTTCAGAGATAAGAAGTGGAGAACATCCTCTAATGGGAAAAATAAGAGAACTGGATAAATGAAAAATATTCTGAAACCAATAAAAAAAAATTCAGGTCCAAGTGCAAGTACATAATATAAGGGTAAAACAGCTGGGAGATGAAAATTTTGATACCCAAGATATGAGTGGAAAATGATCTAGGGAGTATGAAAATCCTAGGTCTTATGAGGAAACAAATGAAGTGGTGATTGGTGGAATGGAAAAAGAACAGAGGGATAAATCCCATCAATTCCCTAGTAGATCATTCCTTGAAGTGTTTGATGATTTTATTACCCCCTATGTTAAACGTGTTAACTTGGATCCACCATCTGCTAATCCCCCTGATATTTCACATATTTTGAATTTAACTCCCTTGGTCCCTAGAGGAGACAGGTAGGAGGGAGAAAGAGAGTTAGTTCCTCTAGAGGGAAAAATCTTGAAAGTTCTTAAGGAAATAAGAGATGGAATTGTGTTTAATAATGAATTGCTCACAAACTTGACTTCATTGATAAGCAAAATGCTACCTAAAGATAGTAATCAGCAAGAATGTATAGAAGTACAAAATGAAAATTATAAATTGGGAATAGCAACCAAAAATGGGAAAGTTGGTGAAAAGCCTAAAGAAAAATCTAAAACAAGAAAGAACGAAAGAAAGAAAGAAAGAAAGAAAGAAAGAAAGAAAGAAGAAGAAAAGAAATAGGTGAGAAGGAAGAAAGAGAGGTAGTTCTACTAGTTCAAGATCTTAAAAGAAAAAAAATAGCCAAACAGAGTAAGCAGAAGTCCAAGGAAAATCAGTAACCATAGAAGATCTGGCAAAATAAGGGAAAATAAAAACAAAAATCAAAGAGAGGAAAATATTGCTACAAGTACGGAAAACGAAACTAACTATAGGAATATACATCGGTGGGTATCTATAAACTCGGATATAATAGAATTAAATGGTCCTAAGGAAGGAGAAGGAAAAAAATCAAAACAGACATCTGAATATGTTCAAAATGATGAAGAAGATGAAGGAAATTTCTTAACTGAAAAGGGTAAAATGCTTCCTACTTTATACTTTTATGGTATTCTGAAGGCAAAAAATGAAAATAATACAACCTTGAAAACTATAGTGTACAATATATGTAAGGGAATATTGGGTAAAAGCTTTACATGGACTGACATAAGTTCAGTTTATAGATATTGGGCGGGAAATGATAAAGGATGGATATGTTTGGTGGTGAAATCTCCCAGAATAAGACAAATTATATTAAAAAGCAGAAATGAATTTAAAATTTTGGGGGTAAAGTTACAGGAAACAACTGAAAAGAAGGAACAATACCGACAAGCTAGACAAGGAAGTATAGAACATGTAATGTCACTATATGGTGTTAAAAAGACTAACAAACCAAAACTAAAGACTAAAGTTCAACAGAGAATTACAACTGACATGGCACCAGATGTCCACGAACATATTTTAAAATCTGAAGAAGGGGCCATCTATAAAGATTGTAAAAAAAAAAAATAAGAGGAAAATTTCAAAAAGGACCAAGAATAAATAACAACATTATATTAATGGAGGATGAGGAGGATGAACAAGAAATTAGGGATCAGAATGATGTTTCTGAAATTGAAGTGAATCATTGTTGTAGCATAGAAACTAGAAACCAATTTGGTACTCTAGAAGACTTGGCTGAAGAATGCTGACCCCTAGGGTTCAATACACCTTCTCCACAAGAAAATATGGAAAATAAGGAAAAAATAAAATTAGCAAGTTGGAATATAGCAGGTCTAACAGGAAAATTAAAGGATGTTTGATGTGTAAAATTGTTGGAAAGATACTCTATAATAATGTTGCAAGAAACATGGTCCTGCTCTATAGATCAGTGCATTTTAGAAGGATATCAGAGTTGGGTGATAGAGGACAAGAAAATTAATAAATATGGAAGACCATCAGGAGGCATTTGTACTCTTGTGAGAGTAGGACAGGATATGAAAGGGCTATGTATTATTAAAAATTCTAAACATTCAATCCTGAGAATTCTTTTACTGCATAAGAAATCTAATGTTGGTATTTTTGTAAATGTATATTTTCCTCCACTCCCAGCTACATCTTCTATTATAACGACAGCTTTTGAAGCACTAAAACAAACTTGTATGAAGTTAGAACTGTCATATCCTGGTTTAATGATAATAATAGCAGGTGACCTTATTGTACGTACAGGTGACTTATTGGAAGAAGTGTCAAATTATAGAAACCTAGATGATATCTTGGGAATTCCTTTAAGGAACTGACTGGATAAAAAAAAAGTAACAAAAAAGGGGGAATTATTTATTGAGAGTCTAAACACATTGAATATGCGGATCTTAAATTGGAGATGTAGCGGGGATAAAACAGGAAGATTAACCCATAATCACTATCAAGGGGGGAGTACTTTGGATTATGTTTTGGTAGATATTTTTTCTTATAATAATATATCCCAGTTAAGAGTGCTAGATAATTGGGATAGTGATCATCGACTCATTGAGCTAATAATTAAAGTAAAGGGAATAAAACCCAGGGAGAAACTAGAATGTCTAGAATGGATAGAGAATAATATGATGATATATAATACATAAAGAATAAAATGGACCCCATAAACCATCCAGAGACTTCTAATCTTAGATAGTAGAAAAAAAAATCAAATTAATGAAAACACTGACCATATTAAGGTCATTGAGATCCAGAAAGAGACACAGCAGCTCTATATAGAACTAGAAGATTATTTATATAAAGAGCTAAGAAAATGTCAACAAGAAACCAAGACTAAAAATATATATAAAGCAAAGTGGCTTGATGACAACTGGAATTATATGCCTAAAACTATAAATAAACTGGGGAAAAGGGTTACAAGGTATAACGAAGAAAATGACAGATTAGCATTAAAAATGGTCAAGGAGGAATATAAGATGCTAATAAAAAAAAAGTGAATTTACCAATGACTTACGGTCCAAATTACAGGATGCAATAGCTGGTAAAGATAATACCTACTTCTGGCAGCTAGTTCACTAAAAAATACCACCAACAGCTTAATCTGGTTCAAGGTCAGTTGGCATTCATCTGTATACCCCTCCCCCAGGTCGTGCATGAAAATAGGCAGGATTTGTCTAGTGCACTTACCCGGTCAACAAAAACTAAATAAATGAACAGGTAATGTGTGACTAAATCTTGAGGCAGTCATTTTGCCTGAATCATGGGTGCAACATTTTGGGAAAATGTTTAATAAATCATCTGTCTTTTCCTTTTTTTCAATGACCCATTGGACATCTGTACTTTTTTCTTTCCCTTGGGCAATGCATTTCTTCCCTGAACTACTGTTACCTTCCTCATTTCTCTCTGCCTCTGACTTATCATTTCACAACCTCCTGTATAAGGTGTTTATATTTTATTTTTTTTGTTTCTGAAGCTATATGCTGTACCTTTTATGCAAATTGTATATATTTATTCAATGCTGCATACTGTACCTAATGTAAATTTGGTGGTGTTTTTCACCCCGGGTCGCCCCTGAAAAAGGGACCTTGGTCTCAGTGGGCTTACCTGGTTAACAAAATCAAATAAAATAAATAAATCTGTGGCATTAGAAAATAGGGAAGGGAGGTTAGGCATGGGAAAATTAAAAAAAAGTAAAATATGAGGCAAGGAATTTAGTTATTTCTAAAAATGAAATAATTTCAGCAATTAAAGCACAAAAAAAATGAAGCACCAGGGATGGATGGAATAAGTGCAGAAATATTTCAAATAGACCCTGAATGGTGGGCTGAAGTCTTGCTACCTCTTTTTGAAACCATAATTGAAACTAACAAAATACCTGACAGATGGAACATAGGGGTAATAGTCCCCATTCATAAGAAAGGATCTTTATTTTTACCAGAAAACTATAGGCCAATAACTTTATGAAACATAAGTGCAAAGATATTTACCAGAATACTTCTATCCAGATTGCAACTCTGGGTAGAGGAAGAAAAAATTATTTCTAGAAATTAAGCAGGGTTTGGTAAAGGAAGGTCCACTACTGAACAAATCTTTATTCTTCGTTATACCTTGTAAAAATATGTGGTTAGAAAAAATGGTAAAATATATATGGCTTTTCTTGACATAAGAGCTGCATTCGATTCAATTAATAGACAAATCTTGTGGGAAATTCTATTAAAGAAAGGGATTAATAAAGACCTCCTAGAAATCATAAAAGACCTTACATTCTAACAATAAAGTGGTAGTAAGGTACAGTAAACAAGGTGAAGTGAGGGGTCAAAAAGAAGTAAAAGCAGGAGTTAAGCAAGGGTGTTTGCTAGCTCTGACTTTATTCAATCTATATATAGATATATTAGTGGAGGAGCTAGAAGAGATTGATACATTTCCTCCAAGTATAAATAAACAGGATATAAAAATCTTGTTATTTGCAGATGATGCGGTGATACTATCTCAGACCCAGCTGGGCCTAAAAAGAGCCCTGATTAAAGTGAAAGAAACTCTCTCAAGACTTGAATTACAATTAAATATAGAACAAACTAAAATAATGGCATGTGGTGGGGAAGGAGAAATGTAAAAGAATGGAAAATAGGGGCAGATATTATTGAAGAGACTACAGAGTTTCAATATTTAGGTGTCACAATAAATAGGAACTTGAGCTGGAATTCACATGTAAAGAAAATAATAAATAGTGTTACAAAAACAATGTTGGGAGTGACAAGATTTGCAAATACTTTTGCAAATAATTCTTTTATAGCACAAAAAAGATGTTATGAAGCCAAAATAAATATGCAATACTATATGGTGCAGAAGTATGGGGTCCTGGTACTAATCTTAAATCCTTAGAGATTGCGCAAAACTCCTGTTTAAAGAAACTATTAGGGGTACCAAGGTCTACCCTAAATGCTGCTATAAGGGCAGAAACAGGAGTTCTGTCACTATCAACAATAATAAAAAAAGGAGTATAAATTAAAAAAAAAAAAATAATGCAAGCACCTGAAGATAGTATACTTAATCATTTCTGGGTGGAGGAAAAATCTGAGAAAATTGAAAACTATCAAAACAAGAAAGGGTGGTTTAAAATACTGAATAACCAACTTAATAAGAATGGAATACATATTTATATAATATAGTTATATAATATAATTATATATAATATAACTATATGTACTCTGAATTGTGCGAGTCAAATAAATTTAGAGGTGTAGTTAAACAACAGGACATGAGTAGTATAAGGGATTCTTGGCAATATACAATTTATAAAAAAATAAAATATAATATATAATTTTGAAGAGGAAAAGTATTTAAGGGTATGCGAGTATGCGAAACAGAAAAAAGCCCTGACAAAATTAAGATTAGGATTTCTAGCAGGAAGGGGAATTTTAATTCCAGGTACACCTGAATTTTTTTGTATTTGTAAAGATATGACAGATCTTACAACCAAACATATCATATTAGAGTGTTCAGCTTTTGATAGTGAAAGAGAGCAGTTATTATCTTCAAGTCTGAACAGGTTAAAGAGAATGGAAACTAGTTAGAAATTAAAAAGGATTCTATCTCCATCTGAAACAGTAGATATCTTTGCACTAGCTAGTTTTGCAGAAAGAGTGCTGAGTAAGTTGGAAAATTTAGTTAAAGTTCAAGTGCAGCTGTAAAACTTTTGCTTTATATGTACAAATTCTGATGACTATGTTATTACTGACCAATAACAAAAATATGTATTTTAACTATATTTATGGATAATGTGTGTAACAAACATTGTTTTATACATTCTGTTAATAAACTTTAATCTGAATCTGAATCTTGTCATTTTCCTGTTCTATATGTTGCCTCCTTCCCCCCTTAGCATGTTAAATAATTTCTTATATGTTTTTCCATGTGTGAACCAAGTTTATGTTTACCTTTATTATTTAAATGAAGCATGGGGGGGGACTGTGTGCCAGTTGTACACAGCTGTAGACTTGTATGTGTAGCCTGCTCATGACTGTCATCTGTGTTCTTTTCATTTCAGTGATATTGTTGTCCTCTGCAAAGCATGGTGGAGAAGGGGTACACAGCCACCACCCCCAAGTGTTCAAGTAAAGATTTGAAGGAGGAGTAGGGGGAAGACTAGGCCTGCAGTAATTTATAAATCCCTTGATGGAATACCATTTAATCTTTTCTTAATTCTTTTTATTCTTTTGCAACTGGGTAAGGCCCAGTAGGCACAAGTGTCTTTTTTCTGGGGCAACCCAGGAAAACTGGGGAGGTTAAGTGACTTGCTCAGAGTCACACGGTATGCAAGTGGAGGTTGTGGGAATCAAACCCAGGTGTAATGGATGTACCACATACTGAGCTCTTCTGATGTCTGTCACTCCATCCACTAGGCTATACTGCCAGCCCTAATCTAATTTTATATCAATATTTATATATTGGACTACATCTGTCTCATTGTTATTCTAGCAGGCAATGGCATGCCACCTGCTGGGTCTGTCATATGTTATCATGTCAGGATATTGACACCATCAAGGCAAAATACCACCACAGTGATAGATCTCACCAGGTCAAGATCTTTTACTGTGGTGGTCCACAGTTAGTCGATGGAACAATTCCCATAGTTGCGCCACCACCCTGAACCAACTCAGACTCAAAGTTGGTTAATTAGAGATGGGGAGTGTAGGGTGCACAGTTCCCCACATGAGGAGTGTGGGGGGCAAAGCCCCCCCATAGAAAAAACACTTCAGTCCATCGGGAACAATGCAGACTGTCAGTACTGTTCCCATTGAAGTGCAGGATGTCGACATAATTGTTGTTGATGTCCTGAGGTATAACCCTGTCATACCATATACAGATGACAATGTGACAGAGTGTTTCCAAGAGCACCATCTCCTCAGCTCCCCCTATATACCATTGGGAATGTGAAAGAGAGTTTCCAAGGGCTCCCTTTACTTAGTTAAAACCCTGTCATGCTGATTTAAGTATTTAAAACAGAATGTGATAGAGTGTTTCCAAAGGCCTTCTCTACTCATTGAAAACTCTGGTATGCAGATTCATTAAGTATTCAGACAGAAGTGTGAAAGAGTGTTTCCAAGGGCCCCCTCTCCTCAGCTGGAAAAGACACAGAGAGTTTTGAAGCACCCCCTATCTTCAGCTCCTTCAATAGTCTGCTTGGAATATGTCAGGGCATTTCCAAGGGCCGCCTCTCTTCAGCTGGGAATGTGACAGAGTTTTTCCAACAGCCCCCTCTCCTCAGTGAAAACCCTGGCATGCTAATTCATGAAGAATTCAGATGGGAATATGACAGAGTATTTCCAAGTGCTCCCTGTACTGGGCTTACCCCCCCCCATATCCCTTTGGGAATGTCACAGTGTTTCAAAGGGTCTCTGCTCCTCAGTGAGTTGAGGAAGTGTCCCTTATTATATTGGTCAGTCACCCTCATTGTACTTCGTTTTCAGAGACTGTGTCCTTCATTTCAATGACAACAGACTGAGAGATATGCACCTTTCCTCAGTCAAAGCTGTAACCCTTGGCCTGGTGAATTATTAGTATTCAGCTGGGAATGGGGTGGAGTGTTTGCAAAGGATCCCCTCCACCCACACTGGGTAGACTGGTGGGAATGGCACAGAGTGTTTTAAATGGCCCACTCTCTTCATATATCAGTGCACAGTTACAAAGTGTGTATTAGTGTTTATTGACCTAGATCACATATTATTTGGTGAAACTGAGCACTGCTATCTCCAGATCATGGTCAAGGGTGATGCATGTGCAGTATAAATGCTGAATAGTGACATCTTCAGGCCACTGCAGAAATTTCTATGTCCAAATAATTCTAATACAGGAACAAAATGAAAAGGAAAAAAACACTCCATAAATATGATGCCAGCACCATGGTGCAAAATCTTTGAAAATGGTAATGACTGCCACGTAAGATAGGTGTACAGTTATTTGGATAGGAAAGGACCAAGCTTTGGGTAGTGGTGTTAGAATTACAGTTTTCCGGACTGATGGAATACATCCTGTTTAAAATTAAATAGAGGAGTTGAAAAGTGTTGCCGTAAGTGCTGGGCTATCCATTGTAATCTTTAATATCCTTGGTTCAGTGACATTAGTTCAGTGCTTTTGAATGTATCAACTTTTCAACTCTTTCAGGACTTCTTCCAAGCTTATTTCCTTGAAGTGTAACATTGTTGAAGATAAAGCATCAGAAAGTATATCAGAGTATAGAAATAATGGCAAGTTTAACCTTGGAAGATAGGAGGTTACTGATAAATTATGTTTGAGGCATGAGAAATGTGATTTTGTTTTGCGACCGTAATAATGAGGTCATTCGTTATTTTAATTTTTTTAATTTATTTTATTTTATTTTAAATTTGTTGACTGGGAAAGATGAATTGAGCCAAGTCTCATTTCCATGTGTGACCCAGGTACAGAGAAGTACATAGAAGTTACAAAGGTGAATTAGTACAACAATACATTCAAGTCCAATACAGGCTGGATTTGTACAAAGAGTGCTGGTTACAGGCTGTAGATTAACATACAGTGCTTACAGAAATAGGAGCAAATTAGTTTTTTTACAATATGTTAGAGGCAGATCCAGGAGTAGTACAGTAGTGATGTAGGAAATTGTGAAATAACCGGGGGTAAGACATGGGCAGAAAATGTGACCAGCTAGGAAATTCAAAAATGGAGCTGTTCAGAGACCTGCATAGGGGCAGGTCCCTGAATGCACTGTAGACAAGGTGTAGCTGGGAGGAGTCTGAGGAGTCACCTAAATACTGGGAGGGAGGAGACCTGCTGGGTGATGGGTGGGAGGTTGTTCCATAGGAAGGGAAGGCAGTAAGAGAAGAAGGCTGGCCGGAAGCAGTGTGAGGGTGAGGGAGGTCAAAAGTGCAGGCATCTCTGTGGCAGAGGGAGTAGCCTAGGGTGTTAGCTGGCACGAGGCAGGAAGTAAGGTTGTGGGTAGGGAACCCAACCAGTATTTAGCTATGTGGGAGGCGCTATGGATAATTTTCCTGTGGGACAGCAGGGCCAGGGAGAGAGTGGAACATAGGGTTCATTGGTGAGGAAGTGGAGGGGAAGTAGTGGCAAAATGACAGAATGCATTTAGTAGAATGTCGAGTTTGGAGAGGGATGAGGTTGGTGCAGTGCAATATATAATGTCTGCATAGTCTAATATTGGTAGGATAGTTTTATGTATGGTTTCACTGTGGGTGGGAAGGGGAAGACTGTCTTTGAGTCGATAGAGGATGGCCAGTTTGGACGGAGTTTGGAGCAAGTGGGCACTATGTGAGTAGAGAAATTTAGGTGGTTGTCGAGCCAGACTCCTAGGTATTTGAATGTGGGAACAAGGTCTAGGAGAGAGCCATCCAGGGTGGAGATCATTGCAGAGGGGCCGGAAGGGAAGTAAGCTTTTTTCCTAGATCTGAAGACCATGGTGACTGTCTTTTTGTCATTTAGTTTAAGCAGATTTTTCAGGAACCAGGCTTGTACTCTATTAAAGTCGGTTTGGAGACCCAGGAGGACAGTGTCGTGGGATGGACCAGAGGCAAAAATGATTGTATTGTCAGCACATAGATGCATGTTAGCTGTGAGGCAGGTGGAGGGGAGGTCATTTATAAATAAGGAGAATAGGATGGGGCCAAGGAATGAACCTTGAGGGATGCCAGAGGGATGGGAAGGGGGGGGTATCCCCTATTTGTGCAGATTGCTGTCTGTTCTGAAGGTAAGAGTGGAACCAGTTTATGGTAGGTTGGGTGAGGCCAAAGAGGCTGAGTTTATGGAGCAACAGGGTGTGGGAGACACAGTCAAAAGTTTTTGCCAGATTGATAAAAATGGCGGTGGTGGTCAGACTGTTGTCTATAGCCTATAGGACAGAGTCTGTAACACTCAGCAAGGCGATTATGGTGGACTGTTGCTTTCTAAACCCTGACTGCTTGGGGGAGAGGGAGCTGTCTGAGGAGAGAAAGTCAGACAGTTTGGACAGGGTGAGGGATTCTTGAATTTTGGCAAGAAAGGGAAGGAGCGAGATGGGCCTGTAATTTCCCAACAAAGAGGGGTCACTGCCTTTGTGAAGAGGTAGAATCTTGTCTAGTTTCCACACCAATGGAACTATAACAGTGGAGAGGGAGAGGTTTAGTACAGTATGTGTGTCAGAGGTGCTGTGATAGCTGAGGCCAAGATGTGGAGAAGTCTGGGGTGCAAACTGTCAGGACTGGTTTTGGCCTGATTGAGAGAGTTGATTGCATTGTAAACTTCTTGGGTTGTGAGAGGAGGAAATAGGAAATTGTGGGAATAAGGGGGACATTCGGTAGGGTCAGGTGTAGGGGGGGAAGATGGGTAGGGTGCATGAGACAAAAAACAAGTTGAAAGTAGAAGCTACAGAGACAGGATCAGAAACTTGTCTGCCATCAATGTTAAGGACAGTGCAGGACTGCTTGGAAGGGGGTTTGATCATGGAGTTGATTACCTTCCAGAAGGACGCAGGGGAGTTTTGGTGCTAGGCGAGTTGTGCTTGGAAGTAGGAAGATTTAGATTGATGGATAGCTGAGGTGCATTTGTTTCTGAGGTGCTTGTTGGATTGGAGGTCATGAGTGGACTGGGTGGCTTTGTCTAGCCACCATGCCTTGTCCCTGACTCAGTACAGGGCAATGAGGTCAGATGTGATCCAGGGGTGGTGGTGTTTTTACTCTAACTTTTCTGGGGGGGGCAAGGAGGTCCCAGGTAGTGATGGGCGAAGTGGCCCCAATTCGCTCCGCGGAGTGATTCACAGAGTGAAGGTGAATTCGTGGAGTACTCCGCAACACGAAGCAGAGTACTTTGCGATATTAATGAGTAATGCAAAGTCCATTGAAAACAATGACTTTGCATTAGTCCACCTTCCCAAACCACTACTTCACCAATTCTTAAGGCAAAGTACATTACTTCACCTTGTTTTTAAGCTACAAAGTCAAATTTTGCAGTGTTTCATGGGGATTTCAGGTCACATGGGATCTAGATTGTTCTGCACAGCCTCAGTTTGGGGTAGTGTGTGTAGGAAGCCATAGGAGACAATCTGCTCTAAGAGCTCTCAGCAATTCAAACCTTCAAAAAGCTGTTAGAAAAACCTTTTGGAATCATTTTTTTTTTCTGAAATTTTAGTTCATCGATTATAGGAAACCCTCCTGTGCTCATATCATTGAGCATGTATTGTTTATGTATGGATTTTGAATGTTAATGTACAACATTCAGTCTGTGTACTGAGAGACAGTGGAAGTGTGCTTTGGGGGAGGGGTGTATCTGTGGTGTAGGTAGATTAACTTGGAGAAAAAGATATTGCTTTCTGTTTTGGTGATATGTTTCTTGTATAACTGTGTTAATGTACGCACAGTAATATTTTCAATATTTCTTGCCATTTTTTTGCTGATTGTCATGGTGCAGCAGTGCATAATTTTAGTTTGTTTAAAATATGTGGTTTTATTATTGACGTTTTCAATTTGCATGCATTACTTAGTGTGTGTGTGTGTGTGTATGTGTGTGACGCGTGTCATCAAATCAGACACCTTTTATTGTGCCACATAATAATTTCAGCAATGTGAAGCTGCTATCCACTGCAGCTGTGTAATTTTAGTACTTCTTTGTGGTATCTTTACTGGTACTAGTTCTAGTGACTGTTACTGCCGCAGTGCATAATTTTAGTCTGTTTAAAATATGTGGTTATATTACTGAAGTTTTTTTTTTTTCCTCTTTTTCCTGGCAGGGCCCTGTCACTTTCTATTGGCCCTGGTCACGGCCCCTGGAAGTCAAGTGCCACTGTCTATGGCTGCTGGGGTCCCCCAGTCACCCCCGGCTTACCCCCCGGAGGGTGGGGCCATGGTTACATCTTCCGTGATCACGGAACTAGTATCTGGTCGGGGGACCCGCAGTGACAGTGATTATGCGAGGTCTTCCAGGAGGGCTTCATATAGACAGTGGTCCTCGCCTGCTTCTATTTTCTGTCTTTTCCTCACGGAGGCGGGGACGTGCAATGACGCCAGCATCTGCCCCACCTCCCAGAGATTAGCGTAGACAGCGTGAGATCTCCCGGCCTCTGCCAGGAGTCCTCAGTGCTCTGAGTGCTTCCCCCACCCTCCCCCCAGAGAAGGAGAGCAGTCCGTAGGACGCTTTATCCTTCTCCCCCTGGCCAGCCCTCCGACAACCCGGGTCCATTCCCGAACCCAGGTCGCTGGTGTCGCAAGCGGAAATCCCACTGCTGCACCAACGATCCGGCTATTACTGAAGTTTTCAATTTGCTATGTATTACTTGGTGTGTGTGTGTGAATATATGTGTGAGGCGTGTCATCAAATCAGACACTTTTTATTGTGCCACATAATAATTTCAGCAATGTGAAGTTGCAACTGTATGTGCTGCAGCTGTGTGATTTTTGTACTTCTTTGTGGTATCTTTACTGGTACCAGTACTAGTGACTGTTACTGCAGCAGTGCAGTACACTGCCCCCCCCAACAGCCCTCCCCAACTGGCAAAGGTATTCTTTTCCAGATTTTAATTTCTGATGGTGAGCACTGGTTAGGTGTTGTGCCTTTGTGCCTGCATCTCTTCAGTGCACAGTGCAATCTTAATCTGTCTGTGCATTTGCATCTCTTTAGGGCCCAATCTCCATCTGTAACTTAAGTCACAGTTGTTTCTTTGACCTCCCTTCAGAGTACTGGACAGGTGTGGTGCTTAATTCTGCATGAACATTGTACTCGTTAATATGCGTTTTTAAATCAGGACCATAATTATGAGTCACTTGTGATACAGATCATGTTCTTCATCATCACAGTCACAAATGCAGTCACAAATCACAATTCATGATCATTCACGTTATGAATCACAACATTAATTTTTTTACTAGTTACTTGGATGTATTGTAAGCCTGTTTTGTAGTATCTCTCCAGGATTCACCACCCTACCATTGTACTCATTGATACGTGTTTTTAAGTCTGGGAGTTTTAAGCTACAGCTCATGGGGGAAGTAGCGCCGTAGGCAGTAGGCATTCACATTTCTTCATCATCACAGTCACAAATGCAGTTACAAATCACGATTTACAATCATTCACATTACAAATCACATTCATTTTTTTTCTAATTACTTGGGTGTATTGTAAGCTTGTTTTGTAGTATCTCTACAGGCTTCACCACCCCACCATCGTACTCATTGATACGTGTTTTTAAGTCTGGGAGTTTTAAGCTACAGCTCATCGGGGAAGTACAGCCATAGGTGGTAGGCATTCACATTTCTTCATCATAATGGTCACAAATGCAATCACAAATCACAATTCATGATCATGTCACAAATCACAACATTCATTTTTTTTAATAGTTACAAAATTTGGATGTATTGTCAGCCTGTTTGGTAGTATCTTTCCATGCTTCACCACTCCACCATTGTACTCATTAATGTTTGTTTTTAAGTCAGGGAGTTGGACAGTGCCTGCATTACATGCGCAGACTGGAAAGAAGACTGAATGCACACATGCAGTTTAGCACAGTATACTTGCACTGCTCAAAATACAAAGTGTCAAGCATACAGAAGACAACAAAAAAAGGGCATAATTACATACAAGAGTCAGGGATGGTGGAGGAATACATTTTATAACACAACAAGGAAGGTGTGGGGGGCACATGGTGTGAGGAAAAAAAATAATGTGGGATCCCATGGTGATCCAGCAGCAGTTCCAGCATGTACATAATTTGCAACTTATGTTCCTCTATGTGATCCAGCCGCTGTTCCACAGCATTCACCCTCTCGTTGTTATCCTCAACAGCACTCCAGAAAACTGCCAAGTCAGCCTGTGTTACATGTAGTTCTCTGGGGTCCACACATTCTACAGGCTGACCTGCTGGTGGTGGTGGTGCTGGTGGAGCAGCAGGTGCTGCTGTGGCCCTCCTTTTCTTAGGGATGCCACAATCCATAGCTGCACCCTCTGTCACAGAATGGCAAGCAGGTGCAGGCATGGTCCATTCTGTGGCAGCCTGCCACTCCAACTGCTGGTGATTGAGCATGTGGTTGCACTGGCCCTCGGTCCCCAGGGGAGTCCGCCGGGGTTCCACAGTGCACCTCCACCTCTCAAAGGAGGAGGAAGTGAATCCTGGTGGGGGACTCCATCGTAAGAGGGATCCAGCTAGGAACACAGGAGGGGGAGGACAGGGAGGTGAGGTGCCTACCAGGTGCCATGGCATGGAGGGATGGAAGGAAGATACTGGGGATCACTGGGAAGGCAAGAAGGGAGGGTGAGCTGGATGTCATTATCCACCTAGGTACTAATGACTTGGCAAATGGGGAGCCAAAGGAAGTTCAGGAAGAGTTTAGGAAACTGGGGAGGGGTCTCAAGCAAGTAGCTACTTCTGTCACTTTCTCAGAAGTACTACCTGTAAGAGGCAAGGGAGAGCATAGGAGTGCATGCACCAGGAACTTTAACTCATGGTTGAAGAACTGGTGCTGTGAGGAAGGGTTTGGATTCATTGGTGACCGGGGACCCACCTGAAGGAATGGAGGTTTGTTCAAGCCTGACGGCCTGCATCCATCCTGGAGGGGAATCCAAGCACTCAATGATAAGTTTAAATGCTACATTGACAAGCATTTAAACTAGCAAAGGGGGGTGGCAGGCCAGCAAGGACGGTACCTACTTGCTCACCCCCCACAGCTAGTAGTGGAACCAGTGAACCAGAGGAGTGGCTATCTCTGCAAAGCAGTGTGCAAAAGATGGAGATTAGTGTCCAAAAGGTGGATAAGCAGAAAAGGGGCAAAATTCAGCAGAAGGGCAGACAGCAAGGAGAACCAGGGATAAATGACAACCAAGGAAGGGGCTGGAGTAGAACAGTGAAGCAGTCTAGGGAGGTCAAATCATGGAAAGCCATGTGCAAATGCCAGGAGCCTTAGCAACAAGATGGAAGATCTGGAGGCTGTCATGATACAGTCAGACCTGGACATTGTGGCCATCACTGAAACCTGGTGTAATGATAACCATGACTGGGAGATGGCCATACCTGGCTACAACATATTCAGAAGAGACAGAGCAGGCAGGAAGGGAGGAGGAGTGGCACTGTATGTGAAAAATGACATAAGGGCCACACAGATCCAGGAGGAACAAAATGGGGGAGAGATACTGTGGGTTAAGCTGGAAAGGAAAATGGGGCCAGCTATCCGCACAGGTGTGGTCTATAGACCACCAGCCCAGGAGGAAGAAACAGATAGGGAGCTGATGCTAGCCATCCAAAGGATGGCAGACAAGGGTGAGGTAGTACTGGTTGGAGACTTCAATATTCCAGACGTGGACTGGAGCATCCCAGCAGCAGCATCAACCAGGAGCAGATTTATCCTGGACTCCCTTCAAGGTGCCTTCCTCAAGCAACTGGTCACAGAACCAACTCGAGAGAAGGCAATACTGGACCTCGTGCTCACAAACAGGGACAGTGTGATGGGGGTAACAGTGCGGGAGCACCTGGGGAACAGTGACCACCAGTCATTGTGGTTTGAAATCACAGAAAGAGCAGAACCAAACCACACAAAACACGTATCCTGGATTTTAGGGGCAGACTTTGGAAAATGGGGAGATACTTGAAAGAGGCATTAAGGGAATGGGACAGGAATCAGGGGTTGAGAAACAGTGGGCAGTATTTAAAATGGGGATTATAAGAACAACAGAATTATGCATTAAGCAGGTTAGCAAGAGGAAAAGGAAGAAGCGACCATTATAGTTTTCCAAAGAGGTAGCAAAGAAAGTGAAAGCCAAAAAGATTGCATTCAGGCAATACAAAAAGACACAGGCAGAAGGGGATAGGGAGAAGTACCAGGAGAAACAAAGGGAGGCAGGGAAGTCAGTAAGGGAAGCCAAAGCTCAGACAGAAGAACACATTGCAAAATCAGTGGGTAAAGGGACAAAACCTTTTACAGATACATAATGAAAAAAAGAAGACAAAGGGAGGGATAGTGAGACTGAAGGGGGAGGATGGGAGCCGCGTGGAGGATGACAACAGTAAAGCTGACATATTGAACAGGTATTTCTGCTCAGTCTTTACTAAGGAAGAGGGGGGGGAATGGGTCTGAAGGGAGTACAAGGGGTAAGAATGGTGCAGAAATGGACACAAGTCCCTTTACACGAGAAAGGGTCCTGAAGGAACTGGAAGTAATAAGAGCTGATAAAGCAATGGGGCCAGATGGGGTGCACCCCTGGGTCCTTAAAGAACTAAGAGAGGTGGTGGCTGAACCTCTGGCTATCCTGTTCAGCCAATCACTGGAAACAGGGGAGGTACCCAAAGACTGGAGGACAGCAGATGTAGTCCCCTTATACAAAAGTGGGAACAAAGAGGAAGCAGGGAACTACAGACCAGTCAGCCTCACCTCGGTAGTGGGAAAGATCATGGAAGCACTACTGAAGGAGAGATTGGTGGAACATCTGGTTGTCAATGGACTACAGGACCCAAGGCAGCATGGTTTCACCAGGGGAGGTCATGTCAGACCAACCTCATTGAATTTTTGACTGGGTGACTAGGGAGGTGGATCAGGGAGGGCAGTGGACATGGCCTATCTGGACTTCAGCAAGGCCTTTGACACTGTGCCACATAGAAGACTATTACACAAACTGGGGAATATGGGTGTGGGCAGGACAGTAGTGTGGTGGGTAGGTAACTGGCTGGGTAGCAGGACACAGAGGGTGGTGGTAAATGGCTGTCATTCCACAGAGGGAAGAGTGACCAGTGGGTACCACAGGGATCAGTGCTGGGACCGTCCTATTCAACATCTTCATCAGTGACATTGCACAGGACCTAGAAGGCAGAATTTCACTGTTCGCTGATGACACAAAGCTCTGTAACAGAGTAGACACACCAGAGGGTGTAGACAGAATGAGAAGGACCTGCAGAAACTTGAAGGATGGTCAAGGGTTTGCAGTTGAAATTAATGCAAAGAAGTGCAAGATAATGCATATGGGGCACAAAACCCTGGCACAATATATCAGTTGGGGGTGAGGATATAGCATGCACCAAGCAGGAAGGATCTTGGGGTTGTCATCTCTGATGACCTCAAGGTGAGAAACAGTGTGACAAGGCATCAGGTAAAGCAAATAGGATGCTGGGATGTATAGGCAGGGCATCACCAGCAGGAAAAGGAGGTCATAATTCCGCTATACAAGACACTAGTGAGACCCCACCTGGAGTACAGTGTACAGTTCTGGAGACCATACCTACGTAAGGACATAGTCAGGGTAGAGAAGGTTCAGAGGAGGGCAACAAAGATGGTGCATGGTTTGCATCACAAGTCCTATGAAGACAGGTTGAAGGAACTGAACATGTACTCCTGGAGGAGAGGAGGAGACAGGGATATGATAGAGACAGTACAAGTATCTTACAGGGAGGAACAGGGTGCAGCAAAACACTATTTTTAAGCGAAGGGATGTTTCAGGACTAGGGCATGGGATGAGGTTGAGGAGGATGATTCAGAGGAAACATGAGAAAGAATTTCTTCACAGAACGGGTGGTGGACAAGTGGAACACCCTGCCAGAGGAAGTGGTGGGGGCTGAAACAATCACGGGATTTAAGAATGCATGGGATAGACATAAAGGAATTCTAGAGGTCAGGGTTAAGGGGAAATAGACTTCTAGGAAAACAAACTGAACTTACAAGCTCAAATGGGCAGACTAGGTGGGCCATAGGCCCTTATCTGCCGACACTGTCTATGTATCTATGTATCATAGATGGCACTTGACCACACTGCTGTCCCCACACACAGTAAAAAAACTGCCAAACAATGGAGGTACAGGCAGGGCCAGGCAAAGGCAGGGGATGGCCAGATGAACTGGCAGCTGGCTGGTCACAGTGCTAAACAGGGACAGGATCCACACCTGGGCCCGGGGGATTAGGCACATCCTGCTCCAGAGAACCTGGACATAGTGGTGATGGTGGTTCAACTGCCTCAGATTCAGGACAGGAGGCAGTGCTAGTCCTGCTTCTGGGTGGGGGGGCACTCACAAGTATCTAGCGGTCCAACAGAAATGGGTGCCCTTTGCCCTCCACACATGCACACGGTACAATGCTTACAACTACCACACTCTCCCAGAGCTGCCCCCACCCCAGACATTCCCTCACCCTGGTCCATCTCTCCTACTGATCTCCCTCAGTCCGAGAAAATTACCGCTCACACTGCCACACAACACACAGTCACGCAGACAAACAACTAACTACTTATAAAGGTAAGAAAAATAAAATTTACAGAAAGAACAAATTAAGTAAAAAAAGAGTACAGAAAAGACAAAAAATGTAGCTTTTAAAAAAGCTGTTGGGTCTAAATCAAAGTTTAAATCTCCTCCTCGCTCTGATCTCAAAGTATCAGCAGTCACAAAACACACTATTCTCTCTCCATCTGCACAGGAAAAAGTAAAAGTGTCTGCTTGTATGGCTCACTTTCTTCCTGCCTAGTTAAAGAGCATGTGACTTACAGTACTACTAGCCATGTGATGTGTGGGGGGGCTGCCAAATCTGAAACACCAAGTGGATCACTTAGAATCATAATGAGGAACGCAAAGTCCATTAAAAACAATGACTTTGCCTTACTTTGCATTGCCATTCCACCTTAACACGAAGTGGTAATGAAAAGGCAGAGTGAGCACTTTGCATTGCCCATTCCACATAGCGGATTGGCAACGCGAAGTGCCCACTTCTCGTTCACTTCACCAGCGGAATTTAAATTCGCTGTATCTCTAGTCCCAGGTACGTTGGAAGGTGTTGCAGAAGTGCGATAGGGCAGTGTTGACATCTGGCATGGAAAAGACTAGACTCCAGTCTGTGTGTGTCAGGTCATGCTGCAGGACAGATTCGTTTAGGAGGTGAAGTGGACGGGACAAGTTAAATTTGGGGTGTGAGTGTGGGGTGCAAATTTTGTGGATGCAGTGTGTGCCGCAGTGGTCACTGAGAGCATCGGAGAGAGTGCCAGCTGATGAGATCCTGTGTGGTTGGGAGGATAAGATCCAGTCCAGTAGGGCGTGATTTGAGGACAGGTGGTTAAGGCGAGTTGGTTCCTGGATTAGCTGGGAGAGGTTAAGGGCTTCAACCCTTAGTGCAATGGGTTTCGAGGAGGGGACGAGCCAGTCGAGATTGAAATTGGCTAGTAATATGAGTTCCCCATTTGAGGTTTTAGGGGAAATTTCAGAGATGGCTTTGACCAGGGAGTCGGGTGAGGTCTTTGGAGGGGCATATAGAGCCACTATATAGAGGGGACTTGATGATGGAAAAGTAAGGAGCGCAACAATGGTTTCGTGGGAGGAGGGGCAGGACTCCCTGAATAAAATGGAGTAAGGGATAGAGTCCCTGATGTACAGAGCTATCCCCCAACCTCGCTTACCCCTGTCTTGGTGGGAAACGACATAATTAGGGATGGTCAGTTGTGGGTGGGGGATTTGGGGAGAAAGCCAAGTTTCCGTGATGCAGAGTATATCTGAGTTGTACTGGATGACCCAAGTGGAGAGGGCGTCCAATTTGGGGAGGAGGCTCCTGATGTTGAGGTGGATTATGTGGAGGCCCTTCGGGAGAGTGACTGAGGGCAGGCTGGAAGAGGGTGGAGGTGCGGATGAGGTATTGTTTGGTGCTGAAGGGCCAGGGTTAGGGTGAACATCACCAGCCAGGAGCAGTAAAAGAGATAGGGTGTGAAAAGAGGATTGCTTTTGTCTGCCATGGCTCATAGAAACATAGACTTTGAACAGATAAGGACCACTTGGTCCACCTAGTCTGCCCATTTCCCTACCTAGAGGATAAGCTGCATATCCTATTTAACCAACAGCCTATTTCTTCCTACCCCCCACAAAAATTGTCTTTTGTCTGTCCCATGCATTCTTGAATTCTCCCACAGTTTTAGACCCACAACCTCCTTAGGAAGTCTGTTCCATGCGTCCACCACCCTCTTTGTGAAAAAATACTTCCTCACATTGCCCCTGAGCTGTCCCCCCTCTACCTTCAAATTGTATCCCCCTGTTCTTGCACATCTCTTTTTCTGAAAGAAGCTACCCTCTAGGACTTTGTTTCATTCTACTGAGGTACTTAAACATTTCTATCATGTCCCCCCTCCCTCCTTTCCTCAAGGGTATACCTACTAAGCTCCTTTAGCCTCTCCTCATATGGCTTCTCTTGCAGACCCTGCACCATTTTAGTTGCCCTCCTCTGAACTGCCTTCATCCTGCCTATGTCCTTGCAGAGATGGGGTCTCCAGAACTGGACACAGTACTCCAGATGGGGTCTCACCAACTGTCTGTACAGGAGGATAACAACTTCCTGTTTTCTGCTGGTAATGCCTCTCCCTATACATCCCAGTATCCCACCAGCCCTCAGTCCTGCTTCTCAGACTGCTTGCCAACCTTACGGTCATCGGATATGATTACCCCCAGGTCCCTTTCCATTTTTGTTGTTGTTACTACCCCCCTCCCCCATTGTGTAATCTTCCCCTGGGTTTTTCTTTCCCAGGTGCATTACTTTGCACTTCTTTGCATTGAATCCAAGTTGCCATACTTCTGACCATTCCTCCAACCTTGCCAAGTCCCTTCTCATTCTTTCCATGCCTCCTTGTGCATCAACCCTGTTGCAGATCTTTGTGTCATCTGCAAAGAGGCATACTTTTCCTTCCAGTCCCTCTGCAATGTCACTTATAAAGACATTAAAAAGGACTGGACCCAGTACTGAACCCTGTGGTGCCCCACTAGTAACCCCTCTTTCTTCAGAGTGGACTCCATTTACAATTACCTTCTGTGTCCTGTTGTTCAGCCAATGTTTTACCCCAGGCTACCACCCTGGGACCCACTCCAAGGCTGGTTAATTTGACTACTAATCTTTTGTGTAGGACTGTGTCAAATGCCTTGCTAAAGTCTAGGCAGGCCATGTCCACAGCCCCTCCCTGATCTACTACTTTGGTCACCCAGTCAATGAAATCTATTGGATTCATCTGACATGACATTCCCACTGTGAACCCATGCTGCCTTGGGTCCTGTGCCCCACTGGCCTCTAGGTACTCAACAATTCTTTCCTTCAGAAGTGATTCCATCACTTTCCCTACCACAGAGGTCAAACTGACAGGTCTGTAGTTTCCTGCCTCTGTCTTGCTCCCACTTTTGTGAAGGGGAATCACATCAGCCTTCTTCCAGTCCTCAGGTACCACACCATCCTCCCATGATTTGTTATAAAGGGTAGTCAGTAGAGTCACTAGTTCTCTGCTTAATTCTTTTAGAATTCTGGAGTGAGTTCCATCTGGCCCCATTGCTTTGTCCACCTTCAGTTTTAGGAGTTCTTTCAGAACCCTTTCTTCTCTGAAATGACTGGGATTGACCCCCCCTCCTCTCCAGAGTGCTTCTGTTAATTGGATTAGGCACCTTGCCCACTTCCTCTTTTGTGAATACTGAATAGAAGTATTCATTCAGTATCCCTGCTTTTTCACTGTCACTCTCTGCCCACCCACCATCCATTCTACTCAGCCTCACTATCCCTCTCTTTGTCTTTCTACACTCCCTGATACACCTATAAAAGGTTTTATCCCCCTTCTTAACTGAGTTGGCCATCTTTTCCTCAGATGTGCCTTTGCTGTTCTGATTACCCTCCCTGCTTCCTTCTGCCTTAACTGGTACAGTTCTCGGTCCTGCTCCTTCTGTGTTTCCTTATACTTCATAAATGCTATATTTTTCTCCCTAACCTTCACCACCACTTCTTTTGAGAACCATAGTGGCTTTTTCTTTCATTTTGTTTTTTTTTGTTTGCTTCACACAAAGGCTTGTTGCCTCTCTAATGGCAGTTTTGATATTTCCCCACTGTTGCTCCACCCCTCCTTCTAGCCTGTTTGCTAGTGCTTTAATAAGGCACTCTCCCATCTTGCCAAAGTCAGCCCTCCTGAAGTCCAGAACCCTCAGTTTTGTATGGTTTGACTCTGTAACTGAGTTTATTGTGAACCACACTGTTTGGTGGTCACTGGTTCCCAAATGACTACCCACTTCTAGATCTGAGATCCTCTTACTGTCCCCATTTGAGAGTACCAGGTCTAAGATTGCTCCCTCATGAGCAGGTTCCAAAACTAGCTGTCTGAGGCATGCCACCTGAAGGGCATCAAGAATGGGCCTGCTTTTGGATGTGGATGCAGCAAAGGTGTTCCAGTTAACATCTGGCATATTAAGGTCCCCCCATCAACAGTATGTCCCCTTTCTCTGTCATCCTAAGTATGCTTTCTATCATATCCTTGTCCATTCCCTCCCCCTGACATGGTGGTCTGTATACAACCCCTGTGCGGATTGTGGTGCCATTTCCAGTCTCCAAGGTGACCCACAGTGCCTCCTCTCCTCCTTGTTTACTCTTTTATTCAGTTGCTTTTATCCCTTCCCTTACATAGAGAGCTAATCCCCCCTCTTCTGTCCTCCCTGTCTCTCCTGTAGGTTGTGTACCCTGGTATGTTAACATCCCAGTCATGGTTCTCTGTGTACCATGTTTCTGTGACTGCTATGATATCCAGGCATCCCTCTTCCATCAAGGCCACAGGTTCAGGGGAGCTTGTTGCCCAGACTGTGGGTGTTGGTACTCATTACTCTCCATTTCTTGATGGCCTTATCCCTTTTCCCCCTTCCCTGTCCTTACTGTGTTTGTCACTTTCTCCATTTACCCCTGCACTTCTCTCTATTGACACCTCTATGTTGGTGTCTACTTCACTTAGTACCCTGATTTTTGTGGGGCGCTAGAATTTCACTGATCCTTTCCAGTGCCTCTGCCCTTGGCTAGTTTAAATGCTTGCCAATGAAGTATTTAAACCTATCACCTAGGATCCTGGTTCCCCTCCTAGACAGATGCAGACCATCACATCAGTATAAGCCTGCATCCGTCCAGGTGGACCCCCAGTCCCAGTGAAGCCAAATCCCTGAGCTCTGCACCAGTTTTTCAACCACTGATTGAATCCCATGGTGTGGAGCACCCTAGCCTCATCCATGCCATAGACAGGCAGCACCTCCGAGAAGGTTACCATGAGTGCTATTTGTCTAAGGCCCCTCCCCATCTCCACAAATGCTTCTTGCACTGCTCTGATCCCTTTCTTAGCCAGGTCATTTGTCCCTAGGTGGACAATGACATCCAGCTCCCTCCCCTGTGCAGCTGCTCCTGTGATCCTGAGGATTCGCTCCCTGTCCCACCAAGCCATGGCACCAGGCAGGCACCTTACCTCCCTCTCCCCTTTCTCCCCAAGTTCTACCTTCCTAACAATGGAGTCCCCCACCAGGAGTTGTTTCCTTCCCCATGGGGTCCCATGCCACCCTCCTGTGAGTCTCCTTTGTGGAGGTTCCCAGCATCCTCCTTGGTCTCCATTTTGGGTGCCTCCATAGAGGAACCACACTTTTCCAGAATTGCATAGAAATTGTGGAGAGGTACAACTGGAGGGATGCACCTCTGTTCTACCACCCTCACCCTCCCTGACCCCACTGTGGTCCAACCGCTCCTCTTTCTCTTGGCAACCTCTGAGGCAATGGCAGTGGCTCTGGTGATCCCTGGGTGGGAGAGGAGGTCCCACAAATCCTGGCCAACTCAGCCTGGAGATGAGCAACCTCCTCCCTCAGCTGTGAGAGGTGCCTGCAGGTGGGACAACACTGCATCCTCCAGAACATCTTCCAAAATACTGCTGCTCCACAGCCACTGCACTGCACCACTCCCATCATGTCTTTTTTTCTGGCCCACTAACTGTTATTTGGAATACTTACTCTTTCCTCTGTTTGTTTATTTTCTTTGTTTTTTCTTCCCCTACTTACTTATTGCCTCTGCGCCCTTTTAGCTCCTGATCTTCCTTTTCTGAGACAAGAAGGTTCCTATATTTCTCAGTAGTCTCCTTACTTGTTCAGAGTCAGACCTCCAGCAGCTGGGGGGGACGGAGAGCTACTCTGGCCCTTCTAGGATGGAGAGTCTTTGGTGGCTCTGTGATCACTCACTTCCTGCTCCCAAACAGGAAGTTCCTGTTGTCAGTTAAATCCTGTGCCTATAAAAGTAGAACTGGTTTAGGGTGGGGGGTGGAGGGGAGGGATGGATGGCAATATAGTCCCAGTAGAGAAGTTTTAGTTATACCAGTAGCTCCTTCCTCCTGGTGTTCTGTCTGTTCTCCGGCAGAAGCTATCTAGGGCAGTGCTTAAATCTGGTTTTAACTTGTCTCCTTCTAGCTAAGCCACTCCCCTTACTTTGCAAATCTTTCTACACTTAGTTAATTTCACAGATAACAATTCTCTTCTGACACCTGTGACAAGCACCTAGATAAGTACACAGATAACACAGATAACAGATAACAATTTACTTCAACCACCTCTGACAGACGCACTAACTCTTTTTTTACCCTAAATTGAAAGTCCCACTACAAGATTTCTAGTTCTTAGTCCCAGAAGAGAAGTTTTAGTTATACCAGTAGCTCCTTCCTCCTGGTGTTCTGTCTGTTCTTAGACGGAGGAACTTGGAGGTTTAGGCACCGGAGGAGAGCTTCCAGGTTTAAGTAGTGCTAGTGGAGCTGTGCTGTGTGAATGGTAGGGGATGGTTGGAGGGGCTGGTTTAGAGGGAGGGAAGAGGGAAGAGATTGACGAGGAGAGAGGGGATATGATTGGGGTGGGCAAGGTATGAGTGGTTATGGGTGGCTCTTTGGACATGGTAAGGTAGAAGAGTGAATGGAGGGGAGGAGAGGGTTCACCGAAGGGGTGACTGGAAAGAAGGGGTGTGGGAGGAGAGAAGAGTGGAAATATTATGAGGAGGCATAGTAGCAGGGACAGCAGCACTGTGGCTTAGAGAGGCAGGTGTATAACTAGGTTTAGGAATGCAGCTGGCCACTAGATCTGTGGTTTGTATCAGTAATGGCCTTTAGTGGAAAACCGAGATAACCTGCTAATGGAAAAACTGACTGGTTTTTGGCAGTCACCTGATTTCCAGACACTGCTATATATTGTAATGCTGACCAAGGGTGGTGGAGGAGGCAGAGGGGAGCCGATGCAAAGTGTGGGTGGGGTAACGCTTCCTTAGTTTAAAATAAAAGGCACCAAGGAGTCCTCACGATGTGTGGAGAGCCATTGAGAATTGAATCGTACCTGTGGGCTTCTGTGGGGAAGGGCTTCCTTCGCTGGTCCTTGCAACCTTGGGGGAGCCATCAGAATGAATGCTTTGTGGGCTTCTGTGGGGGAGGGATTCCTTTGCTGGCCCTCACGACCCTGGGGGAGCCACCAGAATAAATGCTGTGTGAATGAGGAAAGAGGAACAAATTTAACTTACAGGTAGGAGAAGAAGGGTCTAGAAGACAAATGGGGGGAGGCACGCACAAACCTCAGGTTTCAGTGGCCACACACAGGAGGTCAGGGAGCTGAACTGTTCTTAAAATACAATGCAAACATGCAGCATAGCAAGATATTTAAAATGCAGTTTTAGTAATCAATGTCTGTAGGCGCCGAGACTGAGTCTGGCATAAAAATCAGCATGTATTTACCAACAGTCGCCTTAAAGCACTACAAATAAGCAGCTTTCAGAATAAATAGCAGGCTTAATTAGCTAAGATTGGGAGAGAAAACACAATCTACAGTCTGATTTTGTGGTGGTACAAAATCTATATTCACTGCTTAGGTGACTGTAAATCTGTTTAAAGGTGCTCAGTTACCCTTCCTTAGTTTAAAATAAAAGGCGCCAAGGAGTCCTCATGACGGGTGTATGTATTTATACTCTGGTAAGTTCATGGACTGCATATCCCATTTACTGTACATGGTTGACCAGACAAACGGAAAATGTACAGAAACAATAATAAATAATATGCAACCCACAAAACAGATCAAAACCCGTCACAATCAGAGTTATTTAAAAGATACTTTTTGAGGACCTTTTTAAATGTGGCTAGAGATCTTGTACATACAAATGACTGGGGAAAATATTTACAAAAATGTGGAAGCTTTAAAACCAGTCAATGTTGTCCTTTAGTAGTTTGCATCAAAGGAAAAGAAAACAAATTGAAATTGGCAGACCTGGTAAAAACATGTTGTTCTTGAAAAGGAAAAATATTATGTAATGAATTAGGAACCAAACCAAAGAATTTCTTTTTGCCAAGATGCCCAGCATATAGTGAAACCTTTGACCAAGGAAGAACCACTTAAAGGACTTTTAAAGCTTTCAGTGGTTGTTGTGAGGGGAGAGCAGTGACGAAAATCAAACAATCCCTATTATATAGCGTCTTTACCTTGTTCAGTCCCCCCGTCAGAATAATAAAATATCAAGCCATAATCCAAAACTCAAAAACATTTTCTACAGCACTTGCCTTGTTGTAGAGGGAATACATTCTAAAAAGTGAACACATTCTTTTGTCAACTGTTTAAATCATATTGGGCCCTATGCATTGTAGGGTGCATTGCCTACCCACCATTGATCCACAGCATGTAGACAATCCTATGTGTCAGTTCCATGCACTGGCGTCATGTGGACCCCTTGCACATGCACAGGAGGAACCATGTCCTTTCTGTAGTAGATCCCCAGCCAGTGACACCTTATGCACATGGATGGCCCTGAGGAGTATGGGTCCATGATTGCACTCCATGCAATTCACAAAAGTGCAGAATACTGGCAAGGGGGAGCTGCATGATACAGCAGTAGAGCCCTGCCATAATTGGTGTGTTCCCTCCACAGCATACCTCTGCTGGCCACAGGAACCCATAGCTCCCTGCCTACCACACTGCCCCAACCCTCAGGTCAGGCAGAGAGAACTGGGGACAGCCATTTGGGCACTTGCTTAAAATTTTATAAACTCAGAACCCATGCTGTACCACAATCCTTTGTGCCACATGGAGCAAAGTATCTACTGCAGGACCAAGATGTTCATCTGATTTGGTGCCTACCTGTGTCCTCTGATATGCACTGATACACCCCACAATTCTGCATACCAGGGAGTGGGCTGCAGACTGATGCCTGGCAATTATGAATGCTGGCTGCCATTAGCCTGTCTGTGGGTGTAGAGCTGTGAGGGCTGGGTACACGTGAATTGTGTGTACCTGGCATGCATTTGTACATTAGCCCGATTATCAATATGGAACTTTAATGTAATGGCACTGTCCACAGTAAGTCCCAAATATTTAACGATAGAGACTTGCTTGATAGAGAATCCCTCGAGTGTTGATAATGTGACAAAAGAGGAAGAGACATGATTCCTGCATTGATCAAAGAATGACATGGATTTTTTTGTAGCATTAACACTAATTTATGTTGCTAAAAACATTTTTGAAATTTCTCAAAATCACAATGCATGGATGAATTTAAATCATAACTGCTCAGACCACAGGAAAAAATAATAGCATTATCAGGGTATTGCAGAATGCTAGTTCTGCTACATCATGAGGGAATTGTATTCAAAAACAAACTAAACAAGTGGCCCAGAATTAACCAAAAGGGACTTCCAAGCTAACATATACCAAAGGTAAGATGACAGTGGCAATTTTTGTATACTGGCATCTTCCAAACAAATAATTTTGAAACCAAGGAGCCAACTCTCTAGAATTTTCAAACTGAGCTGAAGAGGCTAACAGTTGTCAATGGTTAACCAAGCTGAAGGCTGTGGTGAGGTCATGAAGACAGCTGCAGTAATAAGGACCTTATCAAGAGCCTCCTGGCCAATCTCAGTGAACCCCATTAAGGCTATCAAAGTAGTATGGTCTGGACAAAAAAACATGTTGGCCAGGGAACAAAGTATTGTGGTTGACCAGCATAGAGTAGAGGGTCAGTAGAGTGCTGTTTTATTGGTGTGACAAGGTGAGTGAATGGTCAGTTTTCAGAACTAAAATAATGCCAGACCTTAAATTTTTTATGATTTAGAAGTCACCTCCCAGTACCTGGAGTGATAGCTTGAGTTGACCATCCTGGTAAGGGTTATGGCTTTATTATGAATACATCTTTAATGCTCCCAGTCCTGATCAGTGAGAGAAGTTTTTAAGGTATTCCATCATGCTTTGACAATTTGTCAATGATTTGCTAGTAGCTTGGGTGTAATCCAGTTATAGTTGCCACCAACAACTCTGTCCAGATTATTTGGGAGCAATTAATCATTTACTTCTTTTTGTTGTTCACCTATGAAGAAAGCTCAAGCCATTTTTTTTCATACTTGTGGGGTTCTATTTAAGCCTAACTGATTTTGCAAAGTTCTGTATCCAACTTTCTTGGATTCAGTTTGTTGAATGCCTTTGACATGATGTGCTGTGGTGGGATCATTGGAGGTTTACATTTCCAGATGCATAAGATGAGGTTGTGATCTCTAAGTGAATCTGAATATGTACCAGAGTTTATCATTCTTTCTAGCCTATTTGTAAGTATCCAGTTGATGCATGATCCTGTCTGGATCCTATTGTCATGTCTTGTGGGAATTGTGATTATTCATGTGAGGTGGTTACTAAACATAAAACTAAATGCAGGGGAGGGTAAATATTTCAGAGTGCACCCCATTACCTTTATCTAACAGCTACAAAGTCCTTATTATAGAAACTAAAACGTTTCCCCAAACAGAGAATACACATAACCCTTCAGAAACTAACATTGCATCCTGCCCATCACTTAAATGTCCTGTGTCTAAAAATAAAGTGAAAACCACTAAACAAATAGTGTCTAATCCTAAATTATAGGCTGCACCTATTAGGGTTACAGAGGACAAGTCGACTCCGGTATGTAGCAAGACAAACCTCTAGACCAAAGATAGACAAATCTATGTAATTGGAGATTCCATAATCAAGAAAAAAGATTGTCCAGTTTTTCAATGCAGACAAATTCAATTGGACATGTACTAGCATAAGAGGGGCAAGAATTACTGATATTACCTCACTGGTCAAAGAAGCACTAGTGGGGGCAGGTGATAGCTCAGTGTTTATTATACCATGCTGGCACTAATGATATTAATAGATCCAGTTTGGATGACCTCAAACATGGCATCATTGCACTCAATAATATACTGGTGGACAGAGATAGCCTAGTCTGCTTTTCAGAAATGTTGCCAGTCCCTAGGGCAACAATTGATATAATAAATAAAATAAAAGCCTTTAATGACTGGCTAAGGAGATGGTGCCTCCAGCAGGGCATTTTATGCCTTACACACTGGGAAGAAATTTAGCAAAATAACCCCTTGTACAGCTGGGATGGATTGCACCTCAGAAGAATGGGAAGTTCTCTGTTGGCAAGAGTGTTCTATCTGCCATCAATAAACTTTTAAACTAGAAACTGGGGGGAGGGCAGAACAGGTCCTTCTCCTGTTCTCTAGAAAATTTAGTCAGTAATAATATTATCTTTAAAGTTCTTTCCTTGAATGCAAGATCATTAAACCAGGTAAATATGGCAGAACTCAAAGCTAAATATACCATGGCTAATTATGGACTTATATCAGTAACTGAAACATGGTGGGACCCTGACTCTATATGTGCAACAAAATTACCAGGTTATAAGCTTTATCATAAAGATCGCTTAGGTCAATCCAGAGGAGGGGTTCGCCTATATGTTAGGGAGGATATAACTTCTTTTCAACTACCTCAGACTACTGATATTGAAACCATATGGGTTAATGTTCAGTTCTGGGGTTAACCCCAGATATTGGTAGGTACTTGTTACAGACCTCCTTCAGCCAATGCTGAGTACACCTCTATGCTTCACGAGGAAATATCTGATATGGCAAGTAAAGGCAATATCCTAGTCCTTGGCAACTTCAATATGCCCACTATCAATTGGACCTCTTCGTCTGGAAAAAATCACTGTAAGAAGGATTTGATTTCACTCATTATAGACTTAGGTTTAGAACAGTTTATCACAGATCCCACATGGGGAGATAATATACTAGATCTAGTTATATCCAACATATGAAATATTATTTCTACTGTATGCATTAGTGACCCCCTTGGTTCCAGTGACCATCATTCTGTAATACTATCATTTACCTTTAATACTGTACAGTACCTAAGTCACTCACAATTCAAAAATTATAATAATGCTGATTTTAATATTATTAATGAACATTTAAATAAATTCCCATGGGAGGAAACCTTATCCCCTCTATCACTAGAAATAACCTGGGAATACTTTAAATCTAGGATACATGAGCTTGAAGAACTTTTTGTCCCCATAAAACAGAAATATTACAGAAAGGAAAAAATTCCATTATGGTTTAATAAAATCATTAAGAAACAAGTCAGAAACAAAAAGAGGTTATTTTCTCTTTAAAAAAGAGTGAGGGTGTTAATAAAGAACATATATTACTAAAATATAAACATGCATTAAAACACTTGAAACAATCTATTTTACAGCACAAAAAGAAACTGGAGTTTCGTCTGGCTCACTGCAAAGATAGTTACAAATCCTTATTTTCATACCTTAATAATAAAAAAAGGAATAATAGGTACACTGGCCCCCTCTTGGTAAATAATTCTTTAATATCTACAGATAAAGAAATAGCTGATGCTTTTAACACACAGTTGTGTTTAGTTTTTTCCACAAAAGACAACCCCAAAATTAATCAGTGTCCAACCAATATATCCTCAGAATATTATATTTCTGAAAATGACACATTGAAAGCTCTACAGTCCTTGAAAAAGACATCTAGTCCAGGACCAGATAATATTAGCACAAGATTCCTGTTAGATACTGCCAAGATCATTGCCAAACCCCTAACACTTATTTTTAATAAATCTCTCCTCCAAGAGGGCTTAATACCTCATGTCAGGGCAAATGCCATAGTCATACCCATTTTTAAGAAAGACAATCATTCAAACCCAGAAAATTATTGCCCTACAAGTCTAACATCTGTAATAAGTAAAATCATGGAGAAAATGATTAAAAAATTGTTGGAAAGGGAATCAGTCTCTAATGACATAATTGATCCAACCCAGCATGGCTTCAGTCCTGGTTACTCTTGCACTACCAATTTAGTTTCTTTCTATAATTATATAAGTCTGGGACTCGATAGTGGGACTCTCATGGATGTTATACTGCTTGACTATAGCAGAGCTTTTGACAAGGTGCCGCATGGCAAGCTCATTAATAAAATGTCAGATCTGGGGTTCTCTCAGCTCCTAGTAAGATGGGTTTCTAGCTGGCTATCGAATAGACAACAGCAAATTAGAATAAAAGGTTCCCTATCAGACATAGGGCATGTCACCAGTGGAGTCTTCCAGGGGTCAGTCCTTGGACCCACCTTGTTTAATGTGTACGTTAGTGACATGCAGGTCAGTGCTGATAATCTTCTCTCTAAATTTGCAGATAACACAAAACTGGGGGGGGGGAGGCAGTATCAACAGCTGCAAGTAGAACTATTATGAGCAGCAACTTAAAAACTATAGAATTCTTGGCAGTTAACAATGGGATGTTGCTCAACTCTGATAAATGTACTGTGTTACATTATGGAAAGAACAACCCCAAACAAAGCTGCATCTTAAACAACCTGCCCCTTAAAGCTTCTACATCTGAAAGAGATCTTGGAGTCATTGTTAATAATAAGTTGTCTTCCACTAATCAATGCATTAAGGTAGTCAAAACCTCAAATGCTTTACTTACTCACATCAAATGAATATTTGTTTCCAGGACACAGGAATGTATTATCCCCCTTTTTAGGACTCATGTTAGGCCCCATTTCAAATACAGATCCCCCTTTTGGAACCCTTATCTGAAACATAATATTAAGAGAATTGAGAGAATCCAGAGGAGGGCAACAAAACTAGTACCCCATTTGGCTAACAGTAATTATCATTTAAGACTGAGGGAAACTGGACTACATTCTCTGTAAAGCAGATAAACTACAGGAGATTTGCTTTTATTATACAAAATTCTTAATTCTCAGGACCAAATGAACCAGTGTGGCCTAAAATTCTCTAACAGAAGGAGCTCCCCATGGCTCAACAACAAACTGATTGAAGTGAGAAAATCAAATACTAATAAAAGATTAAATTACTTTACAGTAAGAACTCCAAGACTGTGGAGCACCCTCCCACAATATTTAGTGGCTAGTCCAAGCATTTTTTCTTTTAAAAAAAGTTTGGACCAATGGATAGCGTCTAATACCTCCTGGGTTTTAACCATTTTCCAACTAGAGTGGTAGGGGACAATCACAATGGGCCACTGGCCTACTTTTGTCCTATGATGCCAAGTAAACCAAATAAACAACCAAATATGTATTGCTGATGTTCTATTTTTGGGCTTCAGTAAAGCATGTCATATTGTACCTCACTGGATGCTACTTAGCTCGTAAACTTCAAAGCCTATATATAACTGGAGGTATAATGAAATGAGATCAGAAATGGTTGCAGAATATGAAACAAAGAGCCAATAAAAAATGGTAACCTTTCAACAGAGAAACTTGTGTGCCAGGTGGTTGCACAGAGGTCAGATTGAGGACCTACTTTGTTCAGTATGCTAATGAGAGATGGATGTGAGTACCACCCGCTAGATTGTCAAGTTTGAAGATGACATCAACAGTGGAAGAGTATTCACATCATAAAAGGAAATCAATGAAATACAGAAAGGCCTGACTATGATTAAGAAATGGGAAAAAACAGAAGATATACCTCAATGTAAAGAAATTCAAGGTGCTGCATTTAGAAAAGAAGAATATGGAGGCAAAATATTACTTAAGTGTAGTAAGAACAGTATTGCCTGGTGGTTAGAGCACCAAGCTATGAACCTGGATACCCAGCAAAGCTGAATTTCAAACCAGCAGCCACCACTTGCATAGTGTGTGACCCTTAGCATAGGAATTTAGAAACATATGAAAATATGACTCAGCTAGCCACTGGCTTTTGTGACACAACTTGATTTATACCCAAGAAGATGTCTTAATATTTCCCATATATCTGTCTAGAGTTAGCTTGAAAGCATTCAGTGCACTACCTTTTACCACTTCCACCGGAAGTCAGTTCCATAGGTTCACCACTCTCTGATTAAACCAATTATCCCATCTATTTGTTTTATATTTTTCTCCTTTTAACTGATATTTATGAAACCTGGACTCCCTTTCAACTTCCTTTCTTTCTAGTCCCACACATTCCCAAAGATCTTCATTGTGCATTGCTTTGAACACTAAGCATAAATCACCACAAAGCCTTCTGTACTCAAATAAGAAGATGTTCGGTTCCTTCAGTCTCTCATCATATGTTTTTCCTGACGTATTTTTAATACTTCTGGTAGCCTTACTCTGAATTCATTTGAGAATCCCAACACTACTGTTAATATTCGGGGTCCAGAACCGAACACAGTACTCAAGGTGCAATACAACCAATGCCCTGTACAAAGGCACCACCACCTGACTCAGTAGCCCTGTGCTTCCAGGACACACACACAGAAACAAGATTCAGCTCAGTGAGTCTTTCTAAGTCAAAAATTCTAAAACAAAATTTAATTGAAATATACCACATAAATAAATATATAAATACATAAATGACATACAGATTACTGAAAGCAGGAAAAAAGGCATGCAAGTATTGGTCAGTAGCAACATATACAGTAATGTGGGCAGCAGTGTGGAGCAAGAGCAACAAGGCAAACAAAACGTTTGCATGCATGAACAGGAAATGTGTAAGCAAGTTCAGAAATATTGTAATCACTTACACAAAGCCTTGGTTAGGCTTTATTTTAAAGCACTTTTGTAAAATCCTGGATAGCTTTTATCAAATGTAGTATTAGACACAGTGGCCGAGATTTTTAAACACCCATGTTGTTTTTCAGATATGGGTGCACACTATCTGCCCAGACAGACCACTGGAAAGGTGATCTAACTTCTAGATGTGACTGCCATAGCTTGTGCTCCAAAAATGGCACATTTGACACCACTTGAAAAATGCAACATTTTCTTGCAATAGAATATGACAAGTGTTGCAAATGCATTAGCATGGTTGAAAATTTGACTCAAACATCTTGATACATTTGACTGGCTGCAGCACGCATTAGAAAAATGGATGCATATGATGCATACAGACCTCTGAATGTCATAGTCAGTGCAACTTACATTGGATTAATGTTCTGTAGTTACATCATATCCCTAATTCGTTGTAACAAAGGATATTTTACTTAAAACAGGATTGTAGTCCTTCAAATTTCATCTCATTCCCCCCCCATATATTGTGTTTGAAATATTTTCGTGTATCTTGGAAAATAACTTTAAACACAGTGCAGTATACCATTCTGAAAATGATGCATGTGACATCACTTGATGTATCATTTTCTTGCAATAAAATATGACAAGTGTTGCAAATGCATCAGCATGGTTGGAAATATGATTCAAACATCTTGATGCATTTGACTGGACACAGCATGCATTAGAAATATGGATGCAGCACATGGGTTCATATTTCTAATGCATGCGTCTGTTTGGTATACTGCAAACCATGACTGGGATGTGGCAATAGCAGGTTATACTCTGTTTAGGAGAGATAGAGAGGGTAAAAAGGTGGGGGTGGCTCTTTATGTCAGGAAGGGTATTAGAGTGACTGAGATACAGGAATGCAGGGCGGGGTGGCGGTCCTGTGGGTCACCCATGTGACAGGCAATGGCACAGCTATTCACATGGGCATAATATAAAGACCTCCAGCACAGGGGGGGGAGGAGGTGGACAGTTAAAGGAGAGGTGCTGCTGGTAGTTGATTTTAATCTGCCACATGTGGATTGGGGTATCCTAGCTGCTGCTTCAGCAAGGAGCAGGGACATCCTATACTCTGTGCGAGGGGCAGGCCTCAGGCAGCTAATGCTAGACCCCACCAGGGAGAGTGGAATTTTTGGCCTGGTACTCACCAATGGGGACAGAATTGAAGAAGTCAGTGTGGGCAGACAAGTGGGGTCCAGTGATCATCACATGGTGTGGTTCAGTATGAGTACAGTGGCAGAGTCAAGACACATCAAGGTGAGGGTCCTGGATTTCAGGAGAGCAGACATTACTAAGATGGGGATATGTCTCGAGAATTACCTGACAGGGAGGGATGAATTGGGGGGAAGTTGAGGAGGAGGAGTGGGATCATCTGAAAGGAGCTATAGTGGAGGTGACAAACCTTTGCATTAGGCAAGTAAACAAGGGCAAGAGAAAGAAAAAAACACTATGATTCTCAAAGAAAGTGGCCAGGAAGGTAAGCGCAAAAAAGATAGCTTACAGGAAATACAAAGAAACACAGAATGATGAGGACAGGGTAGTGTACCTGAATAAACATAGGGAGGCTGGGAAATCAGTCAGTAGTGCAAAGGTGCAAACAGAAGAAAAGAGCACAGGAGGTAAAAAAAGGTAACACAACTTTATAAAGGTACATTAGTGAAATGAGAAAAAACAGGTGTTGGAATGTAAAGCTTAAAGGGGAAGAAGGGGAGTGTGTGGAAGAGGACCTGGAAAAAGCATCAGTACCAAACAAATATGTTTGGTTTGTATTCACAGTAGAAGCAAAAGGTGAGGGATCACTGGCAACATGAGCATATATGGGAGGGAGGTGGACACCATTCCATTTACAGAAAAGAGAGTCCTAAAACAACTCAGAAAACTGAAAGTGGACAAGGCAATGGGACCAGATGGTATGCATCCCAGAATATTAAGGGAACTATGGAAGGTGCTGGCAGCACCACTGGGAGCCCTGTTCAACAAGTCACTTGATAACTGGAGTGGTTCCAGAAGATTGGAGGAGGGCAGATGTAGTCTCTCCACAAAAGCAGGAGTAAGGAGGAGGCTGGAAACTACAGACCTGTCAGCCTCACCTCAATAGTGGGGAAAATTATGGAATCACTACTTAAAGAAAGGATTGTGGAACACCTTGAATCCAGAGGAGCAGAGGATCCAAGACAGCATGTATTCACAGAGGGAAGGTCATGTCAAATAAATGTAATTGATTTCTTTGACTGGGTGATTTGGGAAGTGGATCAGGGGACAGTGATGGATGTGGCTTGCCTGGATTTCAATAAGTCCTTCGATACAGTTCCACAAAAAAGACTTGTGAACAAGCTGGGCAGCCTGGATGTGGATCACAAGGTGGTAAACTGGGTTAACAACTAGTTGAGAGATAGATGATAGAGGAAGGTGGTAAATGGAGCTCAGTCTGAGGAAAGGATTATGACCAGCACCCCACCTCAGGGATCAGTTCTGTGGCCAGTCCAGTTCAATGTCTTCATAAGTGACATTGTGGAGGGGCTGGAAGGGAAGGTGTGCCTTTTTGCAGATGACACTAAGAACTGCAGTAGGGTGAACACTCCAGGAGAGGTGGAAAAAATGAGAAGGGACCTAAGTAAACTGGAGTAGTGGTCCAAAGTGTGGCAGCTGAGATTCAATGCAAAAAAGTGCAAAATCATGCATTTCAGGCACACAAACCCAGATGCTTGGGGTGGGGGGGATACTGATGGTCACAAAAGAAGAAATGGTTTTGGGGGTAATCGTATCTGATAACCTAAAGGTGGCCAAACAATGTGCCAAGGTTCTGAGGAGAGCCAGTGGGATGCTGGGGTGCATAGGGAGTGGTATCACCAGCAGAAGAAAAGAGGAGGTGATGCCACTATACAGATTATTGGTGAGGCCTCATTTGAAGTACTGTGTCCAGTTCTGGAGACTACATCTCTGTAAGGACATACACAGGATGGAGGCAGTTCAAAGAAGGGCAATAAAGATGGTACAGGGCCTGCACTCCAAGTCATATGAAGATAGTCTGGGAGATGTCAATAGGTACACCCTACAGGAGAGGAGAGGAGAGACAGGGGAGATATAATAGAAACCTACAAATATCTAGAGGGCATAAATAGGGTACCAGAGGGTAGTATCTTTCAGAAAAGGAAATGTTCAGGAACATGGGGGCATGACATGAGGTTGGAAGAGGTAAACTAAGGGGTAATGTAAGGGAGTACTTCTTCACAGAAAGTTTGGAGGATGCATGGAATAGACTCCCAGTGGAGATGGTGGGGGAAAACACGGGGGAATTCAAAAATGCATGGGACAGGCATAGGAGAACTCTAGCGATAGGAACAAGAATGTAAAGCTGGAGATCAAGGAGGGTCTGCATTTTTACTGCAATGGGCGTAGCCTACAGCCATTTTGGGATCAATCGTAGCTTACAAAAATGGACAATCATGGAAACTTCTTTTGGAATTTTGGAAGTATTCTTCTGAAAGTCCAATGGAGCTTGAAACATTCTGCCATGATCGGCCACTGTGGAATAACAGCCGCATTTTTTTGGCTGTTACTTCTGCATTCTGGGGCAACAACTGCACATGCATGAGTCTTGCACATGTGCAGTTCTGCTGGTGCCACCATGTTATGAATGGCAAGATGCTATTCACCACAACTATGCATACACAAGTGCCCCACATGCACAGTTGTGTCGCTGCTGCCATCTTTTGGATGACACTCCTCTCACACCCTCCCACTGCTCCTGTCCTCCCCACTCCCTCCCAGCACCAGCAGCAAAGAAAACCCTTGTACACCCTCCCACTGCTGCTGTCCTCCCCACTCCCTCCATTGCCCGTCCCTGCGCTGACATCTGGGTGCCCCATCCTCGTGTTGGCACTATGTACCCCCAACTCATGTGGCATGCTGGAGCCCACCCCAGAGTGCCAAAATATGTGTATTTATGTTCCCCAAGCTGACATCGGGGTGTCCAACCCCTGTGTCAGCATTATGTGACCCAAACTCATGGCATGCTGAGATCCCACCCCAGTGTGCCCGAATGTATGTTTTATTTTTACTTTTTCCCCGTGCCGCCATGGGGTGCCCAATCCCCATGTCAGCATCATGTACCCACACCCCCAACTCATATGGCACACTGGGAGCCCACCCCAGTGAGCCCAAATCTATCCTTTTTTGTATGTAAATAAAGAAAACCATCACCAACATATTTTTCTTTTTACCTGTAAAAAAGAAAATGGTCCCTTATTGTAGACCCAGTCTCCCCATCCCATCCTCATCCTCCACTGAACACCCACCTCCCCCCACACACACCCCTTACCCCATACTTACTTCTGGAGGTCGGTGCTATCATCTTCTCTAGACTGAGACATGTCTGTATTCTTCAAAGCCGAACCACAAACTGAAGAATCAAAGGTAAGCATGCTATAATGGAAGTCAGTGGGGTTTTCAACTGTTGTTGATAAATCAGCCATTTTTTGGAATTTTGGCCCCAAATTTTCAACATGGGGTTCTTGGGACCCACTTCATGAACACTGTAATTTTGTTACTCGGTCTTAACTGGTAATTTCATGGTCACTTCACGGAATCACCTTTCTGAACCTGATTATGACAATGCCACTGTTCGTGAGGTGGGGTCCCAAAGAGCTCATGTTGCAGATTTAGAGAAAAACTTCCAAAAAATTACTGCTTTATGAGTGTGCATTGTGCAGATTTTATGCACACTCCTAACTTTATCAATTTTTTATATTTTCACTCCAGATTTTCAACATTGCCATTTTTGCACATCTCCTTATTAACAGTACAGCTGTCATTTTTCACATCCTGCCCAAAACATGTTTTTGCATCTGTGGCATGCAATGGCATGGTCATTCTGAAAAATCACCTTTCAGGAGAAGTATGAACATATGAACATATGAATGTGCAAGCAGAAACAGACCACCCGGTCTAAGTCTTCTTGAGTGTGCAGCTAGCACTGCTTGTTTGCAGCTGTCCCACCCCCTCTCCCATTTGTCATCCCACTGCCACACCCACCCTCACTATCCCCTGTTCCCTGTCCCATGCTCTTTTGAAACTGTTCACAGATTTACATGATACCACCCATTCTGGTAGGACAATCTGTTTTGCTACCACCCTCTCTGTGAAATAGTGTATCCTAATTTCCTACCTAAATCTTCCCACCTCTATTCTTAGCACATGCCCCCTGGTGACCCTCACCCCTTAACTTAAATACCCCATCTGCCCCATCATTATTGATTCCCCTCAGATACTTGAATGTCTCTATCATGTACTCCCAATCCCTTCTAACCTCCAGGGTGTAAATAGTCAGGTATCTTAGCCTGCTGCCATAGTCTGTCCCTTCATTCCACATATCATCTTTGCTACCCTCCTCTGCACCCCCTCCAGTAGCCTGATATCATGTTTTAGGTATGGCCTCCAAAACTGCACACAATACTCTAAGTTCGGCTTTAGCAGCAACCTGTAGAGGGGCAAGATCACCCTTCTTCATCTGGATGAAAAAAACATTGCTATGCACATCAGCATTTTGTCCTCTTTTGCAGCCACTGTCCTGCACTAGGCAGTGTTGTCCATGGTCCCTGTTATCATTACCCCTAGGTCCTTCTCCTCGTCAGTGATCCCCAGCTTAACCCCTCCCAGCCAGTATTCTCTCCTTGGGTTTTTCACCCCAAAGTGCATTACCTTACACTTCTTTGCATTGAACCCCAGCTGCCACCTCTCTGACCACTACTCTAGCTTGCTTAGGTCCTCCTGCAGCTGCTTCCATCCCTCCTCTCCATTCACCACTTTTCCATATTGGCGCCATCAGCAAACAGACTTATCTTGCTCCCCACCCCCTGTGTGATGTCTGATATGAAGAGCCTGAACAATACTGGCCCCAACACAGAGCTCTGTGGCACCCCACTCATCACCGGCCTTGGAGTTGAGAGCTCCCCTCTCACCACCACCCATTGTAGCCTCCCACTCAGCCAGCTTGTAATCCAGTTCATCATTTTTGCCCCTATCCCTACAAAAGTTAGCTTCCCCCAAGCCGCCCATGAGGCACAGAAACAAAGGCCTTGCTGAAGTCCAAGTAAAGAACATTCACAGCATGACCCTTATCCAGCTCACTTGTCACCCAGTCATAATATTGTATCAGCTTGGTTTGACAAGACTTCCCTGAAACAAACCCATGCTGTCTCACATGCTGGAGGCCATTGTCCTCCAGGAACAACACCATTCTTTCCTTTAGTATTGTCTCCATGAGTTTGTACACTATGGAGGCGAGACTTACTGGGTGATAATTACCCGGTTCATCCTTTGGTCCGCTCTTGTGTAATGGTACTACATGTGCCATCCTCCAGTACAGTGGCACACAAACCGACTTCAGTGAGGTGCTGAACAGATCCGCCAGTGGCTTCACCAACACCTCTGCCATCTCCCTCAGCACCCTGGGGTGGATACCATCCGGCCCTGGTGCCTTGTCTACCTTCAGTGCCCTCAGTCCCTCTAGGACTCTACTTGCCTCAATTCTTCCATCTGTTGCCTCCTCTACCCTGTGCCCACCCTCCCAGCTCATGGTGGAGTGATCCCCCCTTTTCTTTTGTGAACACTGAGCAAAAGTATTCATCCAGTGCTTCTGCCTGCTTCTCACCCTTTTCCATCCACTCCCCATCCCTTTTTATCCTCACTATTGCCTCCTTGCACTTCCTTTTCTCCCTTATGTATCTGAAAACATCTCCCCCATTAATGCACTGTGCTAATCTCAGCTCCCTCTGGGCCTTAGCTTCTCTCACTTTTCTGGTCACCTCCCTGGAACATCTTGCATACTCCTCCCTGTCCACTTCCTTCCCTGTTCTTGTATACCTCTGGTGCACCTCTCGTTTTGCTCTCACTATCTCCACTACCTTGCTGTTCAACCAACATGCTTTTCTTGCTCTGCTCCTCTTACTCTGTGTCTTGGTGCAGGCTTCTTTTGCCTCTGTAATCCCTCTTTTAATAATATCCCATTTCTGCTCTGCATCCATCTTCTGCCTTATGCCCTCTAGTTTCCCCCTTCAGTACTTTCTGCATCCCCCCAAAGTCTGCCCCCCTGAAGTTCACTACCTGAGTAAATGATTACTCTGGCTCCCCATACATCGCGATATTAAACCACACTGTTTGGTGATCGCTATCAGCTAGTGGGTCCTCCACCTTTATTTCCCTTACTGCCTCCCCATTCGACAACATCAGATCTAAAGTGTTCTTTAGCCTGGTAGGTACACTAACCAACTGTGTCAGGAGACCCTCCTGGATTATGTCCAGAAGCACTATCTCCCTAGCACTGGAGGTAACTGGAATGCTCCAGTCAACCCCCCAAGCAAGTTGAAATCCCCCACGATGACCACCTTCCTTTTTCTACATACCTTTCTGATTTGTCCTACTAATTCCCTGTCAAGCTCCTCAGAATGGGATGGTGGCCTGTATACCACCCCACACCTCAGTTTCCTACCCTTTGAGTATAGGAGCTGTAGCCAGATTGCCTCTGTTCTCCTTTCTTCCCCCTCATCCCTTGTGCATTTGATCCTGTCCCTCACATATACTGCCACCCCACCGCCCCTCCCTTCCTTATGATCCTTCCTGTATACTTTGTTTCCTGGGATTGCCAATTCTCAGTCCCGGTGCTCAGTTGCCCATGTTTCTGTGACAGCTGCAATGTCCACCCTCCACACTGCAATTTTGATAAAGCAATGGGGCCAGATGGGGTGCACCCCCAGGGTCCTTAAAGAACTAAGAGAGGTGGTGGCTGAACCTCTGGCTATCCTGTTCAGCCAATCACTGGAAACAGGGGAGGTACCCAAAGACTGGAGGACAGCAGATGTAGTCCCCTTATACAAAGTGGGAACAAAGAGGAAGCAGGAACTACAGACCAGTCAGCCTCACCTCGGTAGTGGGAAAGATCATGGAAGCACTACTGAAGGAGAGATTGGTGGAACATCTGGTTGTCAATGGACTACAGGACCCAAGGCAGCATGGTTTCACCAGGGGAGGTCATGTCAGACCAACCTCATTGAATTTTTGACTGGGTGACTGGGAGGTGGATCAGGGAGGGCAGTGGACATAGCCTATCTGGACTTCAGCAAGGCCTTTGACACTGTGCCACATAGAGACTATTACACAAACTGGGGAATATGGGTGTGGGCAGGACAGTAGTGTGGTGGGTAGGTAACTGGCTGGGTGGCAGGACACAGAGGGTGGTGGTAAATGGCTGTCACTCCACAGAGGGAAGAGTGACCAGTGGGGTACCACAGGGATCAGTGCTGGGACCGGTCCTATTCAACATCTTCATCAGTGACATTGCACACGATATAGAAGGCAGAATTTCACTGTTCGCTGATGACACAAAGCTCTGTAACAGAGTAGACACACCAGAGGGTGTAGACAGAATGAGAAGGGACCTGCAGAAACTTGAAGAATGGTCAAGGGTTTGGCAGTTGAAATTCAATGCAAAAGAAGTGCAAGATAATGCATATGGGCACAAAAACCCTGGCACAATATATCAGTTGGGGGTGAGGATATAGCATGCACCAAGCAGGAAAGGGATCTTGGGGTTGTCATCTCTGATGACCTCAAGGTAGGAAACAGTGTGACAAGGCATCAGGTAAAGCAAATAGGATGCTGGGATGTATAGCAGGGGCATCACCAGCAGGAAAGGAGGTCATAATTCCGCTATACAAGACACTAGTGAGGCCCCACCTGGAGTACAGTGTACAGTTCTGGAGACCATACCTACGTAAGGACATAGACAGGGTAGAGAAGGTTCAGAGGAGGGCAACAAAGATGGTGCATGGGTTGCATCACAAATCCTATGAAGACAGGTTGAAGGAACTGAACATGTACTCCCTGGAGGAGAGGAGGGAGAGAGGGGATATGATAGAGACATACAAGTATCTCACAGGGAGGAACAGGGTGCAGGAAAACACTATTTTAAGCGAAAAGATGTTTCAGGACTAGAGGGCATGGGATGAAGTTGGAGGAGGACGATTCAGAGGAAACATGAGAAAGAATTTCTTCACTGAACGGGTGGTGGACAAGTGGAACACCCTGCCAGAGGAAGTGGTGGGGGCTGAAACAATCACGGGATTTAAGAATGCATGGGATAGACATAAAGGAATTCTAGAGGTCAGGGGTAAGGGGAAATAGACTTCTAGGAAAACAAACTGAACTTACAAGCTCAAATGGGCAGACTAGGTGGGCCATAGGCCCTTATCTGCCGACACTGTCTATGTATCTATGTATCTATGAGTGCCTGTAGCTCATCTGATTTGTTGCCTAAGCTTCTTGCATTCAGCAAGACCACCCTCCATACTGCCCCCCTTCCTTTCATTGGCCTCCATTTCCTTCCTTCTACTCCCTTCCCTTTTGGCCTCCTTGAATCCTTTCCTGCTAGCCTAGGGGGTAGGCTGTGACTCCACTGTATCAGATCCCTGCCTACCTGCTGTCCACTTGCCACCACCTATCTAGTTTAAATCCACCTTTGTCACAATATACCTCCCCAGTCTTTGCTTTAATACCTCCTTCCCCTCCCCACTCAGTTTCAGCCTATCCCTTGTAAACAGATTGTTATTATCCCAAGTACTGCTCCAGCCACCCACAACCCCATATCCCTTAGTCTGACACCATTCTACCAACCATGTGTTCAACTCCCTAATCCTCTCCTTTCTCATTGTGCTTGTGCAGGGTATTGGGAGCACTTCAGAGAATACCACAGACTCCCCAGTCTCCTCACACAGCCTTCCCACTTCCTCCGTCCTCTCCTTTGCTACCTCCACCATTTCCCCTGCTAGGTCATTTGTCCCCACATGTACCACAATGTGTGGTTTCATCCTACCCCTCCTTATACACCTTAGGATTGCCTGTCCTGCCTTGTTTGCCTTTAATCCTGGTATGGACTCCACCCCAATCTGACTATGCCTCTCCTCCTTGCTGCCCTATCTGATCCCCTTGAGTATGTAGTCCCCCAACACTAGTACACCTCCCGCCTCTTTCATTGTGGCCATCACCACTCCCCCACCCAGGTTCTCATTTCTGGGGCCACTCGAGACTGTGCTTTTACAGTGTGTCCCGGTATCTTCCCCCCTGCCCTTCTCAATTGAGACTCCTCTCCCTCCTCCTGTTTGACTGCCAACCTTCCACTCCCTCCTCGCCTCTCCAAGTATTATCACTCCCCCTGCCATGCCATACTCAATCTCTCCACTAGTAATGCCCCTCTCTCTCTTCTCTTTGTGAGTACTATCCCTTGTGCAATCTCCTCCTGCATCCTCTTTTTCATGTGTTGCTAGTACAGCAAACATGTTCCCTCCTTCCTTTGCCTTATTGTGTGTTTCCTCCTCCCTCCTGCCTACTGCAGCTCCTCTTTGTGAACAAAATGACACTAGCATTCTTCATGAGGTTGGGTCCCAAAAAGGCCACATTGAAAATTTGGTGCAACACCTCCAAAAAATGGCCAAGTTACACCCAGGTGTTCAGTATTTTCTATGCAAACGTGTGACTTTGGTCATCTGGCAGCTTGTCACAGGCATACCAGTTCTGGCTAGATCTTGTTTGCAGTAGGTAGGGAAAATGGGCAGACTGGATGGGCCTAGCATTCCTCATCTGCTGTCAGTTTCTATGTTACTATGTTTCAGTTTTGCTCCCCTTATCTGATGAACTATACTAGCATAATACAGATGGTACACAGGAAAGAGTCCAAGATTGTTAGTGAGTGAAGGAGGGAGGGAGAAATTGAGTAAGTGAGTGAGTGAATGAGTTAGTTAGGTTTTAGTTCAGACAAAATCCTTTAGACAGAGCCTATTTTCAAAGGATTTAGAGTTGAGTATACAGACATTAAAAATACCTACTGTACATAAAGTGGTTGTATAGAGAAATAACTACAGTACAAATAATGAAAATGGGTGCAGGTGATGGGCAAACAAGTGCAGTATAGATTGGAATACATTATCATGAATTACAGTGGTGGTTCTTAATAGCGTTTCCATGATCTGTAGGTAGGAAGTTTGCTTTGAAAATATGGCCTTTGATAACACTTCACATCTTCATGTAGCCTTAAGGGAGACAAATATTCAAGTGTCTAATATTGATAAAACCATCTGTCAAAGAGGACCCCTTTGTGATGCTCAGGTATAAAAGGATGAGGGGACACTCAATGTCAGTGAAGTGAGGAACAATGAATCAAGGGAAATATCAAGAACTACTTCACAGAACAGATGGTGAACACTTATAATACTGAAAGAGCATGTGATAGCTGATACTGTAAAGCCATTAAAGAGCCACCAATTCCTCTGGGAAAAACTGTTGAAAACCTAATATTTAGAAACAAGTCAGCTTGTATTTTATGAATCTTTAATACAGTAGCTCTCATCCCTTTTTTTATTACTAAGGAACTTTGCACATGAACAGGATCTTTATATCTAAGAGTTCCTCTTCTCTTACAGCTTTTTTCCAGCTTGAGCCATACTCCTCTGTTATGGCATGACAGTTTGTGGCCATGGGAATAATTTTCATTACGCAAGCAGAGTATTATGCCATCAGGTAGGGGTTAAGCAATAAGAGCTAATTAACTCTCAATAAGCAAAGATCCTTTTTTCATGCATATGATATCAGGAATAAGTAAATGGGAAAAGAAATACACAGCTGGAATTGTGTCCACAGTGTTTTTATGGCTGTAGTAGGTGGAGCCTGCAGATGTTTTGTATGTACAAAAGGAGTGATGTCATGTTTTCTGTCCATGGAACTGACTGAAGGTGTAAATAGTCTCCTCCACCTTACCGCCCTCCAAGAAATGTTTTCAAAACTCAAATAAATATGGTTTCATGTTAGTCAATGGTTGCAGGGTGCTATTTTCTTTCTTAAATGGGCAGTACAAGAACTGGAACCTGAGTAGTGGGAGGCAGCATTATTTTTTGGGGGGGAGTAAGATCCATCCCCACCTCCACCCGAGAAGCTCCTAAAGATCCACCCACACCTTTTTTTTATTCACGTGGGAGGGGTATGAGGTGGATATATCATGTTGGAAGAATTGACTATCAGAGCTACCTGGGGAAGTAATTAAGGAGTGCCTGAAACTGCATCTAGGCATACCCCCAAAACACACACACACACACACGCACACACACACATGCCTAAAGATCCACCCCACCCTTTTTTTTATCCATGTGGGAGGGGCATGAGGGGGATCTATCATGTTGAAACAAGGCACACTAGTTTGGGACCTGGATCAAGTCTGTGGAGTGATCAAGTTGTGGAGCCCCTTCATTTTATTAAGGACTAGAAGAACAGAAGATACTTCAGATTGACTTAAAAACCCATGGAACAAATGATTGCCAGAGCCACCTGGGGCCTCAGAAGGAAAGAGTAATTAAGGAGTGTCTGAAACTACAGCTCCCAAGGAAAACAATAGGCACAGTGTTCTGATTCAAGCTGAAAGAGCCACAGGTTTTTCTTAAACATTTATATACTAAAAACACAAAGTTCAGCTTTTGGGATTAACAATAAGGCAGGACCAGGAGGATGGAAGGGAGGCATCTTTGAGGTTCGGCGATGGCAGCGCTGGTGCCACTAGGCTTTGTGGGCATAGGAAGATCCTGAGCAGGGGTCCAGAAGGCAGGATCAGGAGGGCAGGAGGGAGGCATCTGTGAGGTTTGGTGATGGTGGTGCTGGTGCTGCTAGGCTCCGTGGGTGCCACTCGGGGCGCAGGCAGATCCTGAGAATGGGTCTGGGAGGCAGGACCAGGCGGGCGGGAGGGAGCAGTCTGTGAGGGTTGATGATTGTGGCACTGGTGCTGCTAGGCTCTGTGGGCACTGCTTGCAGTGCAGGAAGATCCTGAGCAGGGGTCTGAGAGGCAGGACCAGGAGGGCGGGAGGGAGGCACCTGTGAGGTTTGGCGACGGCGGCACTGGTGCCACTAGGCTCCATGGGCACTGCTCTGGGCATGGGCAAATCACCACAGTGAGCATATCTCAATTTATTTTATATATATATATATATATATATATATATATATATGTATATATATATATATATATATATATATAAATATATATAGTTTGTCTTTTAGTAGTTTCAAAACTTTGAAAGCATTGGTGTTAGAAATACATGTTTTGAATTGTCTTTATAGTTAAACACGCAGTTTCAAGTGAGGGCACTTTTTTGGGAAGGGGGTTCAAATTATTTTAATCATGGGCACAGTACTCTGTAAACACAGTACTTAGACGATAGAGTGTATTTTTTTCTTTTAAGTTTGAGAAGTATGTATTATACATAAGTGTAACAGTGCTGTAAATGGGACTGGAGAATGAATAATGGTTAAGTGCCTAGATTTTTTTTTTAATATAATTGAGATTATATGTGGCAAGTAGGTAGGGGATAGTGGTTTGAATGTGGCAGTAGGACAAATTTGTTAGGATAAATATATGCTCTCTTGCAAATAAGAAAAAAATGTAAGGGATACATTTTGCAAACAGTGTGATATATATCATAGGGTTTTCTTTCATGTATTGTTGGAAGAAATAGCTATGGCTCATTTTGTACTAACAGTAAAAGGAGAGAAGAAAACATTGAACAAGAAAACAATAGGTGATTTTAAAAGCTATTCTGATCGAAGCTGACATTAAAAAAAGATTGTCTTATTTTATTTTATCAGGGACACTAGAAACAGGACGTTAACACATCACTAAGCACTGATGCCATTTGTCTGTGTTAGGGAAATTGTGGGTGGAGTTGTCTTGTACATGTTAAAATTACCAGCTGCAATTACCAACTACTTGTAAAGGGCTGGGTGTTTTTTTTTTCCTACTTTCTTCTCACTGATATTATAAACTGAGCCAGGAAAAAAGTAAGACTGAACAGATCAGAGCTGGCATTAAAAAATGTGATGTTCCTAAGGTCTGTTGCATGCACTATGTTTTCATTTTCATGGGAGGGGCATGAGGTGGATCTATCATGTTGGAACAACTGACTGTCAGAGCTGCCTGGGGAAGTAATAAAGAGTGCCTGAAACTGCATCTAGGCATATCCCCCCAAACACACACACGCACAGAAGCACCTAAAGATCTACCCCCACCTTTTTGTGATTCATGTGGGAAGGGTATGAGGTGGATCAATCATGTTGGAACAACTGACTATCAGAGCTGCCTGGGGAAATAATTAAGGAGTGCCTGAAACTGCATCTAGGCATATCCCCCCCAAACATACACACACACAGAAGCACCTAAAGATCTACCCCCACCTTTTTGTGATTCATGTGGGAAGGGCATGAGGTGGATCTGTCATGTTGGAACAACTGACTATCAGAGCTGCCTAGGGAAGTAATTAAGGAGTGCCTGAAACTGCATCTATTCATAACCCCCCCCCCAAAAAAAACACGTACACACATAGACATCATGATTTTTTTTTAACTCTAAGCATGCCAATATTTGGCTTTTGCATTATGGGCAAGTTGGGCATAAAAATAAAATAAAACAGAAAGGATCAAGCAAGTGCCTTTTCCTTTGTCAGATACACGTAGACAGTAGGTCACAAATCCTGTATGACAAGTTCATTATATGGATGTTTTCCATGTAAAACAGTCATTTTGTTAATGTCATGTCTCTAGCATTGTTTGTCGCCAGTGAACTATAATTTACATAGGTACTGTAAACAACAGGTTTTAATTCAGAAATCCAGTCATGATAAATTTGTTTTTTAGCAGTTCTGCAAGATTTATGTATCTCTGATGTAAGAGTGCATGGCATAGAAATGAAAGGGTTTCTGTAATTTATTGTTGTTTGCATGAGAATTGGGCATGACAGTGGCATGCAAGAGTGAAGTCTAAATTCTTTCTTGGCCATTCTGGGATCTATAGTTTAACACTATTGTGTGAAGAGAATAAAGTCTTGTACTTTTTGCATTTGAATAGATGTAGTGCTTAGAAGTTAAAATATAAATATATATATATATATATATATACATAGTGTCATGGGCACCTGAAAAGGAAGGAGATACTACTAAAATAAATGCTATTCTGATATTTATTTATGTGTGAGATTTTAAGTGTAGTTTTGCCTTGGTCACAGGCACATAAGCTATAAATAATGATGGTGTATTAGTCAAAGCTTGTAGTAGCAAAATAAAGCAAGAAAAATAATATCTTGTGTTTTTTTTTTCTTTCAATTGTTTAACCAGGAGTGGCACACTAAGCTAAAAGATTGTTTGGGAGCACATGAAACTTAAGTGACTTGCTCAGAGTCATCCAGTATGCAAGTGGGGGCTGTGGGATGCAAATCCAGATCTCCCAATTTGCAATTAAGAGCCTTAAACCACTGTGCTATACTGCCTCCCTAGTTATGGCAGTCATCTGTTTTATGGTTCATGATGTTAGTGTAGTAAGCATACCAACATACTAACTTACAAAAATGGCAGCAGAATAGGCCTAGTGGGCGTTCATGTCTGCTGATTTGGTCAGTCCCCACCCTGGGAGCTGACCATGCTGCCCCACAGTCTTTCGGGCTTCTCCCATCCCAGGTCAGGGTATTCCCAATCCGTTAGACTTTGCTTCCACAACCCTTCCCCTTTACCTGTCCCACCCCCTCTTAAACCCCTCCACAGTCTCTGCCTCCACCAGCCCCCTGGGCAGCACATTCCATGGGTCTCCCACCCTCTCAGTGAAGTAGCACCTCCTCCCTCCTCCTTTCTCCCCTGAGTGTCCCCCTCCAGCTTCCACCCATGCCCTCTAGTTGCCCCCTTCCTTTGGAGCACCATGACTGTGCTTCCCCTATTTACCCCTCATGTACTTGAAGACCTCTATCATGTCCCCCTGTCCCTTATCTCTTCCAATGTGTACATATTTAGCTCATCAAGCCTCTCCCCATAGGTCCTTTCCCCCAAGCCCTAGATCATTTTGGCTGCCTTCCTCTGGACCCTCTCCAGGAGTTCAATGTCCCTCTTTAAGTGCGGCCTCCAAAACTGCATGCAATACTCGAGGTGTGGCCTCACCAAGCAGTTATACAGAGGGAGTATCACTTCCCTCCTTCTGAAGTGATCCTCCTAGCGATGCATCCCAGCATCATGTTGGTCTTAGCTGCTGCCCTCCTACAAGTCTCCGAGTTATTCATCTTGACATCCACCACCACCCCCAGGTCCCTCTCAGCCATACAGCCATAGCAGCAGTACATTTGCATAGTAGATATAAAATGTCAATAAGCAGGTAACGCAGCATATGTGCTTAGCAGTTACTGAAGCAAGAAATGTACAGCTATCATTTTTTACATCCTGTTCAAAATGTGTTTTTGCACCTGTGGTGCCAAATGGCACAGTCGCTGTGCAAAATCTCCTTTCGGCTAATGAACTGATAGTGTCATGGTTCATGCAGTGGGGTCACAAAAAGCCCATGCTGAAAACTTGGAGTGAAAATGCCAAGAAATGCCCAGGGCAATAGGGTTTCTGACCATAACACCCTGCACTGTAGGGACTGACAGGCATCAGGGGTGTGACTTGGGATTGTCAACAGTAATGCTCACACCATTCCACCCCCATTCCCCACCCTGCAGCCAGTGACAGGTTTCAAGGTGTGCCTTTGACACTCCAGCCCCAAAGTTCACTCCATTCTCTTATACTGCACCCATTCCAATGTATTTCCTTATGGAATGGGGTGAGTGTAAAGTTTGAAAACCCCAAGGCACACCTCAACTCTTGTCTGTGTCTGTAGGTAGGGTGAGGTGAAATGGCATGAGCGTTATGGACAATGACCCAAAGGCACACCCCAATGCCTGTCCATGTCTGTGGGGGGGGTGGGTTTGGCGTCACTTCAGTACTTCACTACCATTCCTATTCTGCCTGTCTGTCTGTGTGTGTGTGTCTCTCTCTCTCTATCTCTGTCTATATGTCTATGTAATCATCTATCTTTCCATTAATTGCAAGTATCGCTATTTTTACCTATTTCTAAAACAAACCTGCATATCACATGTGCCTGCACTCTGAGCACACACTTATGAAACTGTGCATATTTGTACACTACTTCTGCATAGACCTCATACTTTGCTAACATTCCCATTATCACAAGCATAACTACCTTGCCTTTATCAAAAGCAACCCCCTCTGATGGTTAATATCATATTTTCTCTAACAGTCCATCATCATTACACCTGACTTTCTGACAACAACACATTGCTTAATTATAACTAACATCACCACATGGACAAAAACCCTGTTTCTCTTAAACAAACAAAAAAAAACTGTGTAAATAATCACAAGGCTGAACATATGTTAGCCATTACTTTTTCATGTACTGCCACCTTCTGTACCATCATGGGGATTTGCATATATTTCCCTTGATGCTTTGCATTATTGGGATATATGCAATTGTGTTTTCTTTTAAATTTGGCTGTCTGGCCAATATCATCCGGGATAACACAAACATCAGTGGCATTTGCTCTGGGATTCTTTTGTAAGCTTCCTATTCCTTCCATTAAAATGTACACCTCCATATATTTTCCTAATAATGTGTATGCCTTCCTTAGAACAGAAACTAAAACAAATCTTACAACTTGCAAATCATTGTGTTGTTTCTTCATACCTCCTTAACAATTCAACACAGTTTCACTAACTTCATTATGCAGCCGTGCTGGATCTGACCAGAATTTATTTAAAGTTGTCCTGGAGTGTTGGCAGCTCTTTATTGCTCAGACTCACCAAGTACTTTAAAGAAAAATGTGTGGCAGGATTTTTCCACCAAGCTGCTAGAAGGGAGGAACTCCATGGACTGTTGGTCTTGTTTCCCTCTAAATATTTCAGTTTGCACAGTATGTTGCTTACATAAATTATGCCATTCCATAAATGGAAATGACATTGTTTTTACCAAAACAACACATAAAAAGTAAAGAAGTCACAATAATAGACTGACAATACCATAGTGGTCTGGGTTTACACGCTACTAGCCAGAGCATTGGGTAAGTACACACATAGCAGCCAAACAAAATGCAGAGCCACTGTCCCATTATATAGTCTACTGTCCCATTACTGCAGAATAACTGGACAGGAACTCTGCATTATGATGGGCTAAGTGGGATCTTGTCCAGTATTATAAATGACAATAAAACAACATATAGTAGAATGCATATTTTCATTTATAGTAAAGAGTTGCTGGCATCTCTAGGAAAACGTTAACATTATATGTAAGTACAATCCAGCTAGTGTTAAATATATAATCTATAGATTTCTCTTCCCCATTACTTATTACTGCCCCGTTACTTATTACTTACTTCCCCATTATTTACTACTTACTAATGCAGCCACATCCTGCATCGCCGACCATGGCCTGCATCAATTTATTTCTACTCCTACCAGGTCAAAGTGTAAGACGGGTACCCAAGCACTAATTGACTGGATCATCATCTTTAATCCATCCCATATTACCAACTCAGGAGTATTGCCAGACTGTTTAAGTGATCACTGTGCCACCTTTGCCACTGAATTGCCCAATACTCCAACCCCCTCCATTTCATTTTCTCCAGATGCCTCGCCAATTAAAGCATTGAGGACATAACTTGTGCTTTCCACCAGGTCAGCTGGTTTTTCTCCTTTGTCTCAGGTGACCTTGATACAATCCAGTACAAATTGTCCACTGTCTTCAACGGTGTCTGCAATAAATTCACCCCACCAAAAAAAGTTAGGGTCAGGGGACATGTTAATGATTGCATCTCTCTTGACATCATTAAATTGATAAGCACTGTGGACAAGGCTTAGGTCCATTACAACAAGCACAAGGACCCTGTCCAGCTCTCCCTCTACAAAGCTCTCAGAAACAAGTGCAAAACCACCATCAGGAAGGCCAAAATCAATTATCTCCAAAATAAAAAACTTGATGATTCAGCAAACCCCCATCAACTATGGAGGACACTTAACTCCCTACTCAGGAAGAACAAGAATGCAGAATGCATCATGCTTATACAAGTAGATAAGCAGACAAATGACCCCTCCAAAGTCGTTAACATCTTCAATTAATTTTTTGAGACCTGGATAAATATAAATCATCCCCTCCCTCTCCCCCCGCTCCTCACCCACACCTTCCCCCTCCATCTCAAACTCAATTGCTGAGCCCTGGCCCAAATTTTATTTATGGGCCCTAAAGCCTTCGGATACTATCACGCTTATCCAGCGTAACAACCCTAAATCCAGCAGAAGAGTGGACAGAATTGACTTTATAATCCTTAAACGCACCATCATTCCTCTAACGGCCCCATCATCAACATACTTAACCTCTCACTTTGCTCTGGCCATTTCCCAAGTATATGGATAACTGCCACTGTAAAACCACTCTTCAAATCAGTTTCCAGGAATGATGTTGGTAATTACCAACCTATTTCTCTCCTTGTTCCCCTCTCCAAAATCATTGAAAAAGTAGTTCATACCAAGCTCACTGCCTTCCTCGGCTGCCATAGTCTTCTTTCAGAAGTCCAGCATGAGTTTAGATCTGGCCGCAGCACAGAAACAGCCCTGATGAAATTCACCAGCATTATTCACAACGCCAGTGACAAAGGCCAATTCACAGTCTCTGTGTTCATGGATCTGACCAAGGTTTTCATCCAGGTCAACCACAGCCTACTTCTTGATACCCTCCAGGGCCTGCAAATCTTTGCGAACATTGTTAAATGGGTCAGTAGCTACCTTTCCCACAGATCCCAGAAAACAACCATCAATGATCACTTTTCCGCTGACTGTCCAATTAAATATGATGTTCCTCAGGGGTCAATCCTAGGGCTGTTCCTCTTCTCCCTTTTCATAAACAACCTTCCAGAGATCTGCCACTCCCCTAAAATTGTGCTACATGCTGACGATGTGGCCATTTACTGCAGTGACAACTACTTGGACACAATGTTTGGAAATCTCTAAGCAGATTTCAGAAAGCTACACTCTTGGTTTTCTGCTAAGGATATGGTCCTCAATTCCAAGAAGATTAAGTTTATGATCATCTCTGGCCCAAAAAAAACCATAACTTAAGGCTTAACCCTCACGGACAATCTTGGAAGCTCTATAGAAAAAGTGGACAAATTTAAATATGTGGGACTGTTCCCTGACCCACACCTCACTTTCAATATCCATATCACTAACCTCATTAAGAAGATCCATATGAGGCTGGGCCTGTTATTCTGAATCAGAAAGTTCCTAATCTCTGCCTCCAGACTATATCTGGCTAGCTCCTTGCTCTTACCCCTTCTTGAGTATGGCTCCATTGTCTACTTCCCCTTACCACATCCCACCTCTTCTCTAAATGCAGGATTAATAGAACTGCATGCTTTGTCACCAGTCTCCTGTGGAATACTCACCACTATGCCTTTCATGATCTTCTAAACTGGCTCACCCTGGGGAATAAGTTCCATTTAAAAAACGCTCTCTTTCTTACACAAGGTGAATCTTAACCTAATACTGTGCCTAATATGGTAAGCCCCTGTTTCCTAATTCAGTCCCCAAGCACAGTACAAGAGGGGCCGCCGATTACATCTTCAACATCCCTTTCTATCACACCTCTCAAGCACAGAATTTGATCACTTATGAAGGACCAAAGTCTTATAACAATTTACCCCCTGAAATTCTTGCCTGTAGCTCAGTTAGTTTCTTCTGCAGCACCCTGAAGGACCACCTCCTAAAATCTACCACTTGTGTGTGTGCCCAGGACATCCTCCCACTGAATATACTTAAATAGTTTGTTATTGTCCCTCTCATCAAATATTATGTGTTATTTTCCTTCCTTTTATACTCACCTTTTCACTCCTCCCACTCTCCTACCCATTTCTGCTCACGTTTTCCCCAACCCCAGCACCTGCCACAAATACACCCTTCCAGTGTGTTTTCCTCAAGCTTTTTCCTTTGACTGTCTGCCACCGTGTGAAATGTTTCCCCTGTTTATAAACCTATTGTAATTAAGTGTGTTAACTAAGTGCATTTATTGTATTATTCCTCACCTCACCGTTTGATGTTTTAACTTTTGTGTTCTGTACTTTTTAAACCAGTTTTTTGTAAAAATATCTGTACAACTGGACGCTTGTAAAAATGGGCATTTTTTCTCACATACTCTCCAGCATAAAATAAAAATGACTGACTGATTATTACTAAGGATATTTGCATGAGTACATGCCCTCCATTGACTACAGTTCTAAATGAGAGGATTAAACCATATAATAATATGTTTTTGAAAATATATGGTGGAGATTGAGAGATATTTAAAAACAAAAGTTGCTAATCATTCTAATAAGAAATAATGGTATGCATACATGGACATTGGCCCATAAGGATTTGTTTTCTTGCAAAATAATAAAAAGAAAACAGGGGGATTGAAAAAATAAGTCCTGATAATAATACAAAGATTTTGGGGGAAAAAGATCCCTATGTACATCACAAGTGTAATGCTAAATCTATAAGAGAAAGAAAAAAATCCTATTAGTTTGATATGTGATATGAATTCTGAAATGGAAACTCAAGGTACAGTTCTCAGATGCAATTTTATGAGCCACAATATGGAGTGGAAAGAGGCACTCTGTTGTGCTGACCAGTAAAACTGTTATATTGTTATACTGAGACTATTAGTTTTGCACCAGGGTGGAGGCAAGAACCCTTGCAGAATTGTTGGAATGTTGGGTTGGTGCCCATTAATAGTGTACACTACAGACTCATGCATTTCTCTGCATAGCACAGTATCGTATGCAAAAATGCATGAGCATATCTGCTACTCACACTAATCCCCACACCTGGCTGGCCCCTAACTCTGGTTAACATGTGGACCTATTGGCAAGTGTCTCTATTCAGTCCCTCAACATGGCAGTGGTATTCAAGTGCACCCTTCCCCAGATCTAGTCATTGTGTAGTCCCTAGTAGTCCAGTGGATCACCTTCCCTCTCCTGATTCCTACATAAACATCCACAGATATTTTGGTCCCTTGCTGAACTCCATCAAATACCAGCTCAATGGGGTCTGGCTACACTATATTCTGTTGTTCCTCCTCCTCCTTCTGGTGACCGCAGGCAGATCCCAGTCCCTCCATCCTACCTGCCACCTAAACACATCCACCGCTCCCCCCACTACCACTGAGCCCCAGTATCCCCCATGAATTTCTTCTGTGGTGGGGCCAGGAAGGGAAACTGTCCTCCCCCACCCAGCACAAAAAGTCCAGATCGGTGCTGTTTCTGGTCATCTGGTGGCACAGCAGGTTGCCAGTTGGCTGGCAGGGCTTTACTGATCCTGTGGTAACCCTTTTACCATTTTCTGTCCCTCCTCCCCACTGCCATGAACTTGTACACATGTCGCTGCACGCACACCACATAGCCATACTCTTGTCTCCCTGACTCCTACGCTGCCTTTTGGCTTCCACCAGGGGGCAGCCAAGGAGCAAGAAAACATACCCTTCCTCCCCAGGAGAGGAGAGCTGTCATCAAACACTCAATCCTCCCCCTCCCCTGCTGACTCCCGGCAACCCATGCTCACTCCCAACTCTGGGTTGCTGACATGGAGAGAGGTGTGGTGTCCAGTGCCTCAACCCTCATCACCACTAGGCCAGCCCCTGGCTATACTTTCCTGATGCCCTTACAACCTGCCTGTAAAACATCTACAGGCTGTTGATATCACAAAAATGGGACCAGTCCAGCAGAAATCATCATGTATTTGGGAACTATACTGCATACCATTTATATGGCAACTAAATTCTGCTTAATTCCATGGAAATCTGTCAGAAGCAGAATTGTGAATTTCTGAAAGCAGAATGGTAAAGCAGAATCACATTCCACAGTTTATGTAAACCACAGATTAAGTTTATGCAAACTGCATAATATTAAGTCACAGTTTACATAGTAATGCTTTTAGGAATTCCACAAACTTAAAGAAATTCTGAAACACATTATGGTAGCTGATTAGCCATTCTGCACAAATGCAGCATGTGTATTTATTATTTATTCTGCACAGCTCTAATGGCAACCCCATCCACACATTATTACACTTTATAAAATGGCAAGAAAAAATCTAGACATTTCACTGGCTGAGTGGTCACCTGACTATGTATTGAATCTCTATGAATGCACAGTCAGGTACTGAATCTCATTCATCTACCCAAAAGACCTACTTTGAGCCATTTTATAAGTTTTAAGCCCATCCAGGGTGTGCATCACAGGATTTTAATGCACTTCCTGGGGTTTAAGGACACTTGACCTTGAGTCTCATGCCTTACTAAACCCCTGGGGAGTGCATTAAAATCCAATAATGCACTATGACAGGGCTGAATAAGGCCCTACCCCATTTATTATGCAGGAGGAGTTTAAACACAAGGACCTGTTCTAGCCTCTCCTTTTCTGTATCTTGACTGTCTGGATGCACAAACAAATGTTCTCGTGAGATCTAGGAACTGATCACTCCGATGGTTTCACAATTCTCTGCCTCTCGCTATCTCTCTGCCTTCCCTGGCTATTTTGGTCTTTTCTTCCCCCCTTGCATATCTGTGGGTATAAAAATATGTGTGAATCTTAATGTGGAAATGTCACTGATACTGGAATCTCTTTGTTTAAAACTGTATTTAGTTATACTGTAGAAATGATTGCAAAAAGCTATTTGGAACTCAAGAGGTTAACCTGAGATGACGTTTTCAAGCCTTTTGCAGAGTTGTCAACAAGGTTTCCATGTCATAATGATGATTGCTGAATAGCGATCTCCATTACAAAGAGTGCACATCGCTGAAAAAAAATAAAGGCGATGTGCACTGTAGTGAAGAAACATTGGCAAACCTAAACAGGTTTTCCGGCAGGGGGCTGTGCCCCCACACAGGAGACTGCACCTCACACACCCCTCTACTTAAGGGTTACTAACTCCAGGTGGGGTGCATGTCAGGGAGAGGGAAAACCTTGGAAAAATAAAAATTTTCTTTACAAAGCACGTGTGACAATAACAAAATTGTATCTTCCCGAGCCCTGAACCCTGTATCCCGCCACCCTCACCACTCCCCACAGTGCCAGCTCTGCAACCTCCCACCGCACAACCCCTACATACCTACCTAACCTCCTCTGCCACCCTCCCTCCCGCCCTTCCTGTCTTGTTCCCCTTCTTCCTGTTGCTGTGATTGCAAACCTTGCTTGGTAGCCTACATAACAGGTATTGTAACTGAGTTGCTCATATTTGAGTCACTCAACTGCAGTTGACATTATGATGGAATACCGTTAACAAGAGGTCAATTCTGGGACACCATTTACTGTTTTGCTGCACCTGCATGGAACAAAACTGACAAGAATATTCTGTGAGAAGTAGGCTCTCCTATCAAGTTCCCAGACAAAGAGCAGCAATGCTTTTGCTAGACAGACAAGGAGAGTGAGAGACTGAGAGACTGAAGCTTGGAATTAAGTGATACCTTCAGAAGAAGGACTTAGTTTTCTTTCTTTGTACTGCCTTTTTAAATAGTTATACTGAATATTTTGTAATTTTTATTTTGCTGTTATTGAGAAAAATAAAATGTTATTTGTGAATTTTGAACTGCTCCTGGTTTTCCTTTGCTTCCTGACTTGTGCCTTGATTCCATGCATATCCTGTCATGACTTATTACTTACTTGATGTGCACTGGTGCAGGAGGGGAATGTAACTCCCTTTGAACATAAAGCAGCTTGGGGTCCATCCAAGGGACTGGTGGAAAATCATGGTGCAATGATTTACTGCCAGTCACTTGGCAATGATTCATTGCTTATCTCTTGCAACTGAAAATCAACTTGTTAGCACAGATTTACCTGACTTGATAAAGCAAGACGTTGTGTAAAATGGTGGTCATATTTCTAAGAAAAATAATATAACACTTAAATGATATGATGATTTGTGTAGCTTATTCATTTTTTCACAGAACTATCAAATATGGTATGCTGTTTTACTTGATTGTGTGTAGTGTACTTGCAATATATTTTATACATATACAGCAAAATGGATATTTGGTTGGTGGATTGAATTAGGACTAGGCAAAACAACCTCACACATTTTTATAGATTTTTTTTTCTGTGAGAATAGCTAATTTCACAAAATATGCCTATTTTTGAAAACATTAAATCTTCTGACAAAGCTACTATTTTCACAAAAAATTGTTTTCTCATGTTTTTCTTTTTACTGAAATTCCATTCTTGCATGAAAACATCAATTTGAGAAGGGATGTTGGCATGATTTTACCATTCATGCAATGATGGCTACATACAGCAGTTTTAGATTCATTGCAAAACTCTACAGAAATGTCTTTCTCACCAATTTTCACCCACAAAGTCAATCTTGCCCAGCTTTAGTTTCAATAGAAAATACACAGCTTTCTGTGGTGCATTTCTTTCATGCAGTATCTTAAAATACTTTAGAAAGAAATGTGTTTTGTGATAGTATTGTAGGGACAGCATGCTGGCAACTACTGGCAACCATACCTCTCAACCTCCTTCCTCAAAAATCAGGGACAAGGCTTAAAAAATCAGGGACAAAGGACCAAAATCAGGGACACTTCTTCAAAATTGGAGCTATTCACTCAGGAAGCTGGTAAAATAAAGGGCTTAGTGTAAAATGCATTTTCTAGGGAAGAACAAGTTTGTAACTTTAATGTTTGACATTGTTTTGTGCTAATAACCCCCTCTGTTTGGTCACAGAAACACAATTTTTAGGAGGGACAGAGTAAAATTTTGAGGTAAAATCAGGGACATCCCTGAAAATCAGGGACAGTTGAGGGGTATGCTGGCAACTACTACCATCCCATTGTTTTCATCCTTGGTCTAGCCAAACTAGAAGAGCACTTTGTTCTGTCTCATCATTCCCCAGTCTCTATGACCTTTTTGATTATCAAGATATAGCATCCTTGCACTCTGTTCTTATCTGAATACTCCTATTTCCCAATTTAAAGCCTTTAGCAAAATACAATGAACACTAACACATACTCTGCAAAAGGTAACCAAATATCCACAGCCACTTAAAGGGTTTGATTGCACACCCCTTAATGTTCTTTATTGCCTAACAAGACAGTTGCATTGATTGCATCTCAGTGGGAGCCTCTTTAACTTAAAACTTCTATGAACGATCCAGAAACACTCAATAACGGTAGCACCCAGTGTATTAATGAGATTTTCTGCCAATTACTTGTTAAGTTTACTTATGGCATTTCTTCAATAACTGTTTTTTTTTGTTTTTTTTTACTGAAGTCTAGTAATTAAGTGAGGGAACTTGATGATCAACTGAAAATGATCCGCTTTAAAATTTCTAATAGACACACTGTGAAATTGCCATAGCTCACTTCAAAATTCTTACTCTAACTATATTTGCACAGTACAATGTCCAATAATAATTACAAGGTTATTCCAGAACTGAATTTTTAAATCTCTGTCTTATACCTCTATCATTATTAGGAAAAAGTAAATTATTTAAACAAAAAGCTGCTAAATGGTCAACAAGAACTGTTCTTTTTAATGAAACATCAGCATAACTATCATTAGTTACTGTATGTCCCCAAAAGCAACTTGAGAATTAGTACTATAATGAAAATAACATAACACATTTAAATGTCCAGCAAATTAACTTTTGTGCAATCCATATGTTTAAACAACATTTCATGGACCAAAGTACCAATGGTGCTGAGCACTGCCAAGGTAAGGATGTGTCATTTTTTCTATTCTAAAAGACAAAGTACTAATAAAACTCAGTGGACGGCAGCACTGCCAAGGTATGATGAGTCTTTTTTTTCTGTAGAAGAAGACAAAGTACCAATGGTGCTGAGCACTGACAAAGCATGGATGTATCATTTCTATAGTAAAAGACACAAACATGCTTCTTGTTTGTTGTGTAGAAACACTATTTTCACATACATTGAAATGTCCATAATCACAATGGAAACTATAGTGCAGACAAAAACCCATATACATGCCTTACAATGCACACACAGATGTTATTTAGGTCACGCACACTTCACAAATTTCACAAGCACACCCCAGACAAAATGCAAACCAGGAGCTCTTAGCCAGATCAGTTTAAATACTAGGGCCTCCAGACGCATCATGATCTGTTTTTTTTAAGTGTTTCATAAGTTGTGATTAATGAGACTCACAACTACTTCTTCTTGTGACTGATCAATCTTAGTGGAGTGAGGCAGTTATTTTGTAAATATCCCTGGTTCCTAGGTTATTGCTATAACCTGCACATTCTTGAGGTGAGACGTGCCACGATGGAGTATGTTGTAATAATTTAAATTATACTGACTACCGGGACAATGCCATGCTACCCAACTGCTCCCTTAGATGTAAGAACAGACTATTGGAACTGGGCATTGAAAGCTGAATAGGCCATCACTCCTCAGATATGGTTATACCCCAGAATTCCACATTCTATGATACAAAGCAAAGACATCTGTTCTAGGACAACGTGAAGTCCATCAATTGCTCCATCAGATGGAAGTAGTACCACAATGGTGAGTGGCAGATTCATTTTCCAGATCCTGAAAATATATTGTGTCCATCGCTTGATTAACAGACAAGTGTAGTGTCCAAATTATATGGGGTAGTTACATTTTAAATGTTTCTGTCTCCTTGGAAAATGTTGCATTGCCTCCAACTGCTACTCATGATGGGAGTAGTGTCTTGATGTTGAGAGGCAGTTACATTTTAAATGTTCCTGGATCTTGGGAAAATGTTTCTCACACCCATTGCTACCTATAATGGGAGTAGTGTCCCCATGCTTAGGTAAAGTTAAATTTTAAATACCGTGTTTTTGGCTCCTTGGAAAATTCTGCCCCCCCCCATTGTTACCCATAACAGGAGGTGACAGACAGAAAGAGGCAGTAAATCTATAAGTGCTCCTGGCCCCTCATATTAGGACACTACTCCCATTCTATGGAAAAACTGATGGGTTCTAAAGTGTCCTGCAGTGGGCATCATTGCTATGTTAGTGGGGATTTTGGGGAAACAGCAATGTCCGTATAACTGTTGCCAATTAAATTTCATTTCCCTGCTCCTTTTGGTCTATTCTCGCATCCTGACAATCTGTTGGTGACAACAACAAAAATTCAGGTACAGCACATGGGAGCAGGAGCATTAGCAGAATATCTCACAATCCAATGCATGTATTGTTATACAACCTCTTATAGTTGCAACCAGCATTAAATCCCAGAGACCATGGTAATACTTAAACTGACAAAACGAGATTTGCTGCATATGTTTCGCTTGATCTATGATTCTCCTTTATACTAATGCCTTACAGTACATTTTAATTGACAGCTGCATTATGTTCTTTGTGTTCTTTTTGATATGATTTTCATTTTGAGTAGGGGACACATAGTCTCAGGTAGCTCAGGTTGCAGAGTCATTTACTAATAATGGGGGGAAAGGGCTTTTAATAGAATGATCAAAGTGGAGCTGCCTGCAAAAGAAACCAGAGATGAGAATTATTTTATAATCACATCATGGAGGAGTCTTGCTGTCACGTTGTTTATTGCTTCCTTCTTGCACCAGTCTAAAATATGCCCAGGCAGCTCATGCTACACAGCCATTAACTTATAATGGAGAAGAGGAGCTACTTGCCAAAGGGGAAACACAGCTATGAATCTTTCTTTCTTCTAAATACAGCACAGAGGAATATCATCAGCATAATGATGTTGCTGCTGTCCATGGACTGCTGAAGATGGGTGAATGACAGAAGGGATATATAACATGTCAGCCCACCAGCCCTTACCGGCACTTCTTGTTAATTACCTCCCCCACCATCAATCCACCACCCCCCATTACCTGCTGCCATCACACCTAATTAATCCCTTACTCCGTTCTATCCTATAAAAGCTCCTTTAATTGCCTTCTACTCAAGTAGCTTCTCTAGCTTGTCCATCCTCTGCCTCCTGAGCAATCTCCCATCCTCCCCCCTCTCCCCTTGCAAATGCAGTCTCTGTGTAATACCACATCCCCTTGTTCCCTGCCAAACTAACACTCTTGGTCCTTAATTATCCCCTCTTGCCCCCCTCTTTGCTCCCTGCCACCACACCCTGACTTCATACTGCTTCTAGGCCTGGTCCAATCTCAGCCATTATGTTCCTTTTGCACTTAAGACAAGAACTGAACATTATTAAGGTTGCTGTATTACCCCCCCCAAGTTTTTCTTGAATCTCCCACCCAGTTGGATGTTCATATCCCTACTGTTCCTAGATTCTGAAGCTAAAAATATTGTCACAGTTTGAAAATGTGTTTATACTGCTGTCTGCCACTGTATGAAAATTTGTTTATATTGCTGTCTTGTATAGTAACATTTCTTTAATTTTGTTTGTATCTCTTACTGACATGAAACCTCTCTAAATGAGCCTCTGGCTCAAAGGTACTATAATCCAAGATTTGAAATAAAAATAAAAAAGGATCATGCTGCCCATGTTTTCCCACCACCTCCACAGTCTTCCTCTTGCCACCTTGGATAAGCCCTGTTGACAAATTCAGCCCCCACTCCCTCAGTCTTCATTCCCACTCCCTTGTCCCCCATGCTTTTGTCCCTCACCCTTACTCCCTCATACACAATACATACATGCACACATGCACAAACGCTACATTTATACACACCTATACACTCAAATATACATATACAGACACAGAAATACACACACTGCCTCACACACACACACACACACACACACACACACACACACACACACACACACACACAACATCAGCTTAGTTCAATATTTAAAAAGGGACGTCCATATTAATGCAGCATTTTAATTTAAATATTTTTATGTTGTTGTTTTCTACATAATTTGGCTCAGACCAATCGGTTTACAAATCTTGTGGCAACAAAATTATAGGCAGTTGACAAGAGACAGGATGCAGAGAGATAAAGAGAAGCAGTGAGAAGGGAGGCTGCTGGCCACTGAGAACAGAGGTAGGCAAGAGAAGACAATTTAGTTTCTATGGCATCCAATCCCAAGGGCACTGGGCAACTTACAAACATAACAGCATAAAACATTGCAAATATAAGGTCAACCACCAGATCCAAACTGATGGGTCTTCAACTTTCTTTTGAATGTTTTCACTGAGGGGGATCCTCTAACCTCTGGGAGTAGTGTGTTCCACAAATGTGAGGTTGCAATCCTGCATGCATGATTCCCTGAAGATTTAAGTAAGGACCTTTAGATGCAGAGGAAATTGGGGAAAATCTTTGGGAGCATATAGGACCAGGAGGTCTTTGAGATATACTGTACCCAGACAGTGTAGTGCCTTGTCGGTAAAAAAAAACAAAAAACATTGATTTCCAAGCACCACAAAATAGGCAACCAATACAGCTGATGGAGCACCAGCATAATGTGGCCAGACCAAGATGTCCTAGTAATTAGCCTGACTGCTGCATTCTACGTAAGCTGCAAGTGATGCACCAACCTCACGGAAATCCCTAAATAGAGAATGTTGCAGTAGTGTAATCTAGATGTGAAGAAGGCATTCACTAAGGTCACCAGGTCAGAAGGAATAAGAAGGCTTAACCCAGGTGATGTTTCTCAGATGGAAGAAGTCACTGCAAGTAACAACTGACACTTAATGTTCTAATGTCAGTTTGGAATCCACAATGACTCCTAGATTTCTTAACCTATCCACAGCTTCATGTGTGATGCCATTCAAACATGGCACTGTAACACACCATTCGTTGCTGACCCATACCAGCCTGGTTCCACCAGTAGCACCTCTGTCATTGTGGAATTCAAGCTAAGCCAGCTGGCAGGCATCCAGTCTTGAGTTTTCCTTAAGCACTCAGACCCATGACTCTGGCATCCCAGTCAGGGGCATAAGACAGGTACAACTGGGTAAAATAAGCATAGCTGTGAAAACCCTGCACATACCATTTTATAATCTCCACCAATGGCAACATGTACACAGACAACATCATGAGAGCCAGGATTAAGCCTTGAGGCACTCCCCAGCAGAGAGCATTGCTTTCCAAAATGTAAGACCCCCAATTCTACCTGCTGCTTTCTGCCAGATAAGGAGGACTTAAACCACCTCAGCACCATCCCTGAGAGTCCTATAAAAAGCCTATCTTTACTGGTAATATCCATGGTCCACTGTGTCAAATGCCAAGAAAAGGTCAAGTAGGACAATAATTGAACACTGATAACTATCCCTTGCTAGGAGAAAACCATTGTGTAACTTGACAAGCACATCTCAGTACAGTAATGAGGGTGGACACCAGAATGGAGTGGCACACAGATGACCTACTGTTCCAAGCAGTACTCTAGCTGTGCCTCTACCACCTTCTCCTTAATCTTCTTCAGAAAGGAATGGTTCAAAACAGGTTTGTAGTTCACTAGAACATCAGGCTCCAGAGAGGATTTCTTCAAGAGGGGCTTCACTACTGCCATTTTCAGTGCAATGGAAAAGACACCCTCCTTGGGGGAAAACCTGACAATCTCCAAAAATATTGGATCCATTCCTCTCCCCATCACTCTACAAGAAGTCTGGTTGCTCCTGAATCCAATATATAGTAAGTAGTGTGGAGTCCTGAGATGACCTGGAAGACCTCTTCCTCCAGAACTGGCTAAAACTCCTCCCTCACATATGGGGTGCCCTTGCTCACTGTTGAATGAACACCACTAGCCTACTGTGACAGATCACCAGACAAAATTACAGCCAGAACAGAGGATATCCTATACAGAAAGAACCAGATAAACTCCTTGCACTTGTGTGTGGAAAATGCTCCTCCAGACTGTAGACAAATTGGATTTATCAATCTGTCTATAATGTGGAAGAGCTGAGCTAGTCAGTCTTTTTCTGGCCATAATCACTCATGACAGGATTGTTGACTTTTTCACAGTGATTGCCCATTGATTTTCACTATAGTGAATTCTCAGCACTAATCTATCCTTGTCTGACATGGATCTCTGCTGAGGAATGCTAAACCTTCATCCCTTAGTCTTCAACTGCAACATATCATCATCATCATACCATGGAGAGCTGTCATGGGAAATCAAGGAATAAGCAAGGAATGATGCCAAGGAATCAAAGACAGCTATAAGAGCAAGGTCATCACTCACTGTGGCTTTCTCTAATCCCTCTGCACAAGCCATCCGTATGCTTAAGGTGTTCTGTACCACCTGATGTTTCTCTGGCTCCAAATGTCAAATAGGGTGGTATCTGACCATCTCCACAGATGGTGTACAGAAAGTGGGGGCCTTGTAGAGAAACTGCATGGTATGATGATCAGACCAAGTGACCAGATCAACCTTGACATCACTAATGTCAAGACCCATTGAGAAGACCATGTCCACAGCATGGCCATACTGATGGGTACTGGAAGCAAACTGCCTGTACGAATCTGAGTGATGTCATCGACCAGAGAAACTTCATCCCAAAATAAGAGGTTTCATTGTTGACCCAGAAGCTGAAATCAACCAGTCCACCTCCAGATCAGCCATGAAACCATCAAGTTCCTGCAAAAAATCATTTATGTGCGCTGGAGGGTGCTACATGAGAATAATCATGCAACCTGCACCCAAATCTCATTTCACTACCATGCATTCAAATGACCTGGTTGAACCCATAGGGTATGCCCTCAGTCCAAATGCATATCTATAACAGATGTCCACCACACCTCCCTCTGCACTCCCACCTCCGACAATGTATCATGGAATAAGCCAGTAGAATGAGTGCCTCTAGTACAGGTCCAAAGTCATCCCCATCCAGTTTTCTATAATACATGCCAGGTTTCCGTGACACATACCAGATCAGCTGAGGAGTCCATGATGAAGGACTCCTTTACATAGAAACATAGAAACATAGAAGTTGACAGCAGATAAGGACTGCAAGGACCATCTAGTCTGCCCATTTATTTTTCTACCTAATGAATGTGCCATAGGCCTTTACTCTGTCAATGGCCTATCTAGTCATACTCATCTGTATTGCTTCCTTATGCATATCCCAAGCCTGTTTGAAGCCCTGCACTGTATTCATATCTACCACTTCCTGATGTAGGCCATGCCATGTATCCACCACCCTTTCTGTGAAAAAATAACTTCCTAACATTACCTCTTAATCAGCCTCCCTCTAATCTCATGCTGTGTCCTCTTGTCCTGCTATTTTTCTTATATTGAAACATGTTAGACTCTTTCACTTAGTAATGCCCTTAAGCTGTTTGAATGTTTCAATCATAACACCTCTCTCCCTCCTTTGCTCTAGAGTTTACACATTGAGCTTTGTTAATCTGTCCTCATATGTTTTCTGATGCAGTCCCTGCACCATTTTGGTTACCTTTCTCTGTACTGCCTTCATTTTGTTAATGTCCTTGTGAAGGTGTGGTTTCCAGTACTACATGCAGTACTCCAGATGGGGCCAAACCAGTGTCTTCTAAAGAGGGATTATTACCTCCCTCTTACGATTTCTGATACCCCTACTAATACACCCGAACATCCCTCCAGTCCTGTCTACTACTTTAGTGGTCTGCTTGGATGATTTCAGGTCATCTGTAATGATGATGCCCAAGTCTCTTTCTTCCCTTGTGACTGCCAGCAACTCCCCTCCCAACCTATAGGTGGCTTCAGGGTTTCTCTTCCCTATGTGCATGATCTTGCACTTCTTTGCATTAAACCCCAGTTGCCACTCTTCCAACTATTTTGCTAGTTTATCCAGATCTCTTCTCATTCTGCCCACCCCATCTTGATCATCTACTTTGTTGCAGATCTTGGTGTAATCTGTAAACAGACAAACCTTACCCTCTAGCCCTTCTGCAATGTCACTGATGAAGATATTGAAGAGGACTGGCTCCATGACTGATCCCTGAGGTACCCCACTTGTGACTTCCATCTCATCTGACTGAATACCATTTACCACCACTCTCTGTTTTCTGTGTGTCAACCAGTTTGCCACCCAGTTGACTAACTTCCGACCCACCCTGAGCCTACCCAGCTTGTTAATCAATCTTCTGTGTGGAACAGTATTGAAAGCTTTGCTGAAGTCAAGGTAGATGACATCAAGTGCTCCCCCTTGGTCCACCACTCTGGTTACCCAGTCAAAGAAATCTATGAGATTAGTTTGACAGGACCTTCCTGATGTAAACCCATGCTGTCTTAGATCCTGTGCGCCTATGAATTCCAGGTGTTGCACTATCCTTTCCTTAAGGAGTGCATCCATAATCTTGCCCACTACTGAGGTACGACTGACTTGTCTGTAATTCCCTATCTCCTCCATGCTACCACTCTTGTGGAGCAGGATCACATGAGCCCTTCTCCAGTCTTCTGGAACCTCTCCTGTGCTCAGAGACTCACTAAACAGTTCTGATAATGGCTCTGCTAGTTCCACCCTTATCTCCTTTAGTACCCTGGGATGTATGCCATTGAGTCCCATTGCCTTGTCCACCCTGAGCTTATCGAGCTCTTGAAGGACTCTTTCTTTTGTGAAGGGACTAGTGCACACCTCCTTCCCCCCATATCCATGGTGCTGATCTGTGGGCCCTGCCCCACCTTCTCCTCAGTAAATACTGAGCAGAAGTAGCTATTTAGGATAGATGCCTTTCCACGGTCCTACTCCTCACACTACCCCTTATCCCCTTTGATCTTAGCAATACCCCTGCCGGACTTTCTCCTTTCACTAATGTATCTATAGAAAGTCTTGTACCCTTCTTTTACTGTTCATTCTAGTGTTTCCTCGGTTTGGGCCTTTGCCTTCCCTGCTTCCCTTGGGGAAGTTTGGTATGTCTCCCTATCTTCATCCTGCTGCATTCCCTTATATTTCCTGAAGGCCAGCCTTTTGGCTCTAACCTTTTTCTGCTACTGTTTTTGAGAACCAAAGTGGTTTCCTTCTTCTTTTTTCTTCCTTTTCTCTCTAACCCAAAGGGATGTTGCTTCAAGTATTGAATCCTTAATGCTTGTCCACTTTGCCTGCACCCCCTCACCTGTATTTCTTCTTGGTTCTTGCCAGGGCTAGCTTAACTCTGTTGGCCATCTTATCAAAGTCAGCTCCTCTGAAGTCCCATATTTTTGCCTTGGAATGGGATGATCTAGTTCTAGTGGTCAAATAGAACCATATCATGTGATGGTCACTGGCCCCCAGGTGACCTTCTACCTGGAGATCTGTGATCCTTTCCCTGCTAGTCAGTACTAGATCTTGGTTAGCCCTGTCTTTTGTGGGTTGTTGTACTAGTTGTTTGAGGCCCTCCGCATGCAGGGAATCTGCTATGTGTCTAGTTCTGGCAGATGTTCCTGCTGGTATTGACCAATCTATATCTGGCATGTTGAAGTCTCCCATTATCAGCACCTCCCCTTTAGCTGTCATGTTTTGTATATCTTCTAACAGTAATGTGTCTGTGTCCTCCCCCTGGTCTGGAGGCCTGTAGACAACCCCAGTGTGTATGGCTGTCCCATTTCCTGTTTCCAGGGTGACCCACAGTTCTTCTGGCTCCTTATGTGTATTCTAAATTTCTGTAGCTTTGATATTTTCACTGACAAAAAGGGCCACTCCACCCCCCTTTTTTGCACCTCGTCTGTTCTGAACAGTACATAACTGGGTATTGAAGTCTCCCAAGTGTGGTTACTGGTGAACCATGTCTCACCAATGGCTACTATGTCCAGTTTAGCCGCTGTCATTGTTGCCTGCAGATGTGGGATCTTGTTTCCCAGGCTGTGACCATTTATGTACATGATTTTCCACTGGCCAGATTTCAGTGTGTTAGTTGTTGGGTGAGGTCTGGCATTTCCCCTGTGCGTTGTATGGGTGTGTATGGGTGTGTTAGTTGTTGGGTGAGGTTGGACATTTCTCCTGTGCATCATATTAGGAGCCAGACCTTTTTCCTTACCAGATGATGCAAATGAACTACAAACATGCTGAACTCCTGTTTGATCACTAGCTGAGAGGGGAGGGGTGTTCTTCCCATTCGACGTATCAGGTGCTGCACCCCTCTCCCCATTTGCTATTTTAAATATTCTGCAAACATGTCAAACTTCTGCCCCAATGCACTGACTCCCTTGTTAGTCAGATGCAGTCCATCGAGTTTAAAGAACTTTAGCTCCCAAAACTGTTGCTAGTTACCTACAAATTTGTGTCCTTTTTCCTGGCACCAGCCCTTGAGCCACCTATTTAGCTCCCCTATATTCCCTTCTCTGACCTTCCGTCCATCTGCCCCCCTCTCCCTGACTGGCAGGATCTCAGCAAAGGAGATGCCAGATGAAATGGATGATAGTTTGTCACCCAGCCTGGTCAGGTGTTCCTTGGTCTCCACAACTGACCGACTGGTGAGATCATTAGTCCCTATGTGTACAGGACATCAAAGTTTTCTCCTGCTTCCTGTACAATTTTAGCAATGTGGTCAGTGTCTCTCCATGCTGATGTATGTGGGAGACATTTGACCATTACGCCTGGATTTTGGATTTTCTTTTTGCTTTTTGTGTTTTTGTTCCTGTTTTGGGTGAGTTTTGTTGTGCTAACTCCTGTGCTGCAGTGTCCTGCTCTGCAGTGTCCTCTGCCCCTTTGTTTGATTTTGGAGATAGAGGCAGATACCTGTTTACAGTTTTTATATGGTTTGTGGAGGGGATATGTTGGATAGCACCGAGTGATGGGGCACTTGATTTGCCCCTCCTAACCACCTGCCAACCTCCCGGACCAACTACCCTCTGTGGTTGAGGTGTTTCTATTGGATGTTGGGGAAATGGCGGGCAGTTCTTATAATATATTTCCTCCTGAATATGCGATTTTGAGGAGTGCAATCTTTGCCATGCTACCTGGAGCTGAACCCTGAGATCTCCAGTGACTCAGCATGTAGGACACTGTCCTAAATCCTGTATAACTGCCCTTTTGAAAAGTATCCCACAGTACCTGCAGTTAATAATATCCATTCCAGATAATTTGATGGGTTTATAACCTGGTCAGAGTAATTAGAAAGAGGAACATGAAAGTAAAAGTTTGAGTATGTGTTTTATTTGTTTGTTTTTGCATAATTTGTTATAACAAGTTAAATTACTTGTTCCCCTGTAAATGAGGTCACTGTGTGGATACCCCTCTGATCCACCCCTTCCTGCTTTGCTACAAGAAATGTCACAACTGTGCTACCCTATAAAAAAAGTGTACTGTGGGGTGGTTGGGGATGCGGGTAGGTGGCTTGGGCCCTTCTCCTGCCAAAAAACAAGAACTACGGATGAAAGAACAAGGAGGTAAGAGCAGAAACAATCAACCAACAACAAATGCAGTAGCCCTGAAATCTTATCCTAATGATAGATAAAACTGTAAAACCTGTAAAGCACCACCTGTAATAATTTCACAGAAGATATACCCTGTAAGAAACACTTTGCTACAGAGAAAAATAAAGCAGTAACAGAAGATATACCTTGCAAAAGACAATTTGAATCAGAAGATTACAGCAGAAATTTGTAAGCACAAATCTGTAGGCATACCCTGTAATAAGGCAGCAGAAAATATACCCATCAACAATCTGAATCAGAGAAAAATAAAGCAATAAAATGTTATCAACAAACAGTAGCAACCCCTGTGAGTACAAAAGAAAATAATAATAATATTCTGTAAATCTGCCTAGCCAAAAGAAGCCTTAATCGTTTTCCTTGCTCTGGTAAGGTTTCTTGCTCTGTCCTTACAAGCAACCTAGAAGAAAAGAGCTTAGGTGAAGTTATGTGCCTTTGCCAGCAAAACTAGTCTTCTACACCCACAGTTTATTACTCAGTAAACTGGTGGGGGACTCACCTGTTGCCATTGGTGTCTCTAATATATTCTAGTCAGTTTACTTGACAGTGACCTCTTCAGCAGGGAGCAGATATCCAGTAACTGAAAGGGGTAGAGGCATTCCTTCCGACACAAGCCAGCAGCTTTTGTGGCACTCTTTGTAGTAGGCTTTTTCTTTAGATTTAAAGCTGAGGGAGGCCCCTGTTGAGAAGCCCTGCTCATTATAGCTGTACTTTAACAAACAATTTAAACAATGCTATATCCTGCCTGGTTTACCAGTGTTAACGGAAGAGTACTGGGTAGCTGGCAGGGTGAAGGAAGAGACCCATTGCTCTGCACTAAAAAGAAAAGACATTCTCCCAGACCTCCAAAACTTGTGCTAGTGTATGAGGTGGCTTGTTTTGGGGGTAGACTGGGTGCTCCATTTCATAAAGTGGTCGATAGGGCCTTGAATGGCCATGATCTCAGATATGATTAATTTTAAAATTAAAAAGAAAAAAAGCAATTGGCTCAAATAAGGCAACACAGGATGCACATTCCTCAGTGGCAGTACTACAAGGCAAAGGGTTATGAGGCCCATGTAGGACTCACATACCAAAAATAAGTTGAGACCCAAATTGAGTCCCAGAATATCTGAGTAGCACATTTATTAGTGACTGCTACCTTGCTTATGTAACCAGTCTCTCACTTCTTCCTAGCTCCAGGCAGGTTACTAGTTAGCACTCAAAGGATTAAACCTAAGCCTGACAGATGCTCTGTAGTGTGCCTCAGTTAGGACTCAAAAGGAAGGATGTCTGGAGATTTAGTTCTGTACTTCCTGACTCATCCAAAACCAGGAAGTCCAGACTTAAATATTCATAGCCCTGCACCTTCCCCCTTTACGCTATAAGAAATATAAAAACTTTCTAGCATTACTGAAGTTGAAGCTTATTAAGGGAGTGCTGATGGTTTAGTTTCTTTTGTGGTGTATGTGGAACAGAGAGTGTGTTATGATTGCCACGTTATTCATTGTTGCTTATTATCTAGTGTTGACTGAAGCAAAGGTGGAGTTTATAGTTGGTTTGCTAGCAAAGGGCCTAAGTGTTCCAAGCATCGTGCTGCAGGCCTGAGAATTGTATCCATTCTGTCCCTTCCCTGCTGATGCCAGCACATTAGGTATTCAATGTATGCACATGTGCAGACTGTTTACCACAACATGCAGCAGTCAGGTGTCCACCCTCCACTTCAGCTCTGCCTGCACTTCCACCTGTGGTACCTCTGGTGAGACCCCATCTGGAGTACTGCGTGCAGTTCTGGAGACCCAATCTCCGCAAAGACATAGACAAGATGGAAGCTGTTCAGAGGAGGGCAACTAAAATGGTGCAGGGTCTGGACCGGAAGACATATGAAGAGAGACTTAAGGAGCTTAATATGTATAGCCTCAAGGAAAGGAGGGAGAGGGGGGACATGATAGAAACTTTCAAGTACCTCAAGGGAATCAACAAAGTCCAAGAGGTAGCATCTTTCAAAAAAGTGGTGTGCAAGAACAAGGGGCACAATTTGAAGATAGAGGGGCAGCTTAGAGGTAATTTAAGAAGTATTTTTTCACAGAGAGGTTGTGGATGCATGGAGCGGCCTTCCGGAGGAGGTTGTGGAGTCAAAAACAGTGGTGGAATTCAAGCATGCATGGGACAGTCATAAGGCAATTCTAGGGGGTGGGGGTAGGAAGAAGTAGGCTGCTGGTTAACTAGGATCTGCAGCTTATCCATTAGGTAGGGAAATGAGCAGACTGGGTGGGCCAAGCGGTCCTTATCTGCCATCAAATTCTATGTTTCTGTGTTTCTATGTACCCAGGTGGCAGTGCTGCAACAGTGATTGGATTCAACCCTACTGGGAAAAAGGGAGTATCCACTGTGATGATCGATCCTTCTCTCCTCACTGACCCTCTAAAGATCCAGGCTCCGGGCATGAACCTTAGATGATAGCATCGGGAGCAGCAGCCTTGTCACTACACTGATGGACTGGTCTTTGTGGTCTGGAGTTAGATCTGATGTACCCTGTCCCCCATAAACCTAGATGAATTGTTAACTGCATGCTAGTTCATCTCAGTCATACGAAGAGTGATGTTAAACATAATCAGGCCCACCTGGCAATCTGCAGTTCCATGGTTGTGGTAAAGGCTGCAGAATCCTTCCCCCACCCGTGGTACTTTGATGTTGCTGTGGAAATAGCACTTTGTGCAGCTCTTGCTGCGAAATGGCCACTAAGCGCAAAATGGCCGCTGCAAACACAATCACATTTATTTTTTGTCAGCGACTGTTTTCAGTAGTTTTACTTCATGCCTGCCACCAGTATTCTAAGATTGTCAGTAAAAGTGTTACTAGTGGCCAGCAGGCAGGATTGCAATTTGTAGGCCTCCATCTCTGTGCCCCGGCCCCATAGCATTATGAATGGTGGCACTCGAGAATCAAGACAAAGTAACTGAATAAATAAATAAAATACTGAGACTAGTGACTGGAACACTTTGAATAAGCCAGCCTCCAAGAGTAGATACACATGCAGCCCCTGCCCTGTTGTAATTGTAACAACAAAGGCAGCAAAGAATCCCTCTGCAAGTTGGTGAGATGGCCAGGCAGTACCTTCTCCTTGCATGCTGAAAAACAAAAGTACACCCTTTTCAGTTGCTTTCTTGCTACCTGCCAACCATAATACTACCAACATAGCAACTTTTACAACTGGCCATGGCCAGCTGGCATGATCCCAAGCACTGTACTTCTTTCTGCCTGCAAATCTGTCTCCTGGTGAGGATTGCTGTTTTTTTTTGCTTCCCTGCCCGCCGGCTGCTTTGTTCCTATGTTCTGAAGTTCCACATGTTACCAGCTGGTGGGCAGACTTAATCTCTCTCTGCCAAAGTTATTTCTTTTTCTGCATTGTGTTTATTGAGCCCAGCGATGGGGCAGAGGTCCCAACAACTTACAAGCTGAATGCCGGCCCCAACCCCCAATCTACGACTTCCTTTCAGCCCATTTTGTTATTCACAGTTGGAAGAGCTTTGCTTTGTTGGGCTCAAAACACACAACACAGCAAAAAAATAATCTTGGCAGAGGCAGATTAATTATGCCCACTGGCCAATAACATGTGGCACCTCAGAACATAGGAACAAAGTGGTCGGCAGGCAGGGAAGCAAAAAAAAAAAAACGCGATCCCGTTTGTGGGTACCCCGCCTTGCTCAGTTCAGTTTGGAGATGCAATAGGATGTAAAGCAAGTAAAATAAATAAAATGGACATCAATTCATTAATTAAATAAGAAGGCAGAGCGTCCCCTAGCCAAAGGTGATGGGAGGGCAGATTATTTTAAAAAAAAAAGACAGTCAGGTTTCATTTCGGTCACCCTGCTCCCCTACCTTGCTGTGCCACTTCACGGTTCCATCTCCCTGGCTGTTTTTAAGGAGGCAGATGAGGTATGCTGCTGCTGCTTGTTCCATTCCTTGTGTTGCCCTAGCACTCTACCAAATACAATTTGACATCCCTGATCCTGCATGGGCTTTTTGAAGTTGACTGGGGCTCGACTTTGCAGCATCAGATTTGCTGAGCACAGCAGCCAATCATCTCAACACTTCCCTCTGGTAGCAAATAAAAAGCTACTCAGTTTTCAGTTGTCCAATTGCCAGCAAAGTGTTCAGTACTAAGGGGGTGGAGATACAGGATTTTCTGGCCATAAAATGGGGTGGTTTCTAGTAGTTTTTCAACAGTTCCTGGACTATGACTGAGAGAAGAAGAGCGTAGAGCACCAAGAAGAAGAAGAAAACTGCGTGCTGAAGGAAGATCACTGCTGCTGTTCCTGAAATCTTGCTGCTAGGCAGAGGTACTGCAGTATTTTGCTATTTTTTTTTTTTATATATTTTTTTTTAATGTTGGGCTTTTGACACTTTGTACCTGTTTTACTTGGTTCATGGTTGTTTTGAGGCTGCTTTACTTTTTGTGATGAAGTCCAGGTAAAGATATTGGTGTTATTTCAGTGAGTGGCAAAAAAGTATATATTTTTACTTTTGAATTGCATTTGTTGCTGACTGAGAGAAGATGTCTTTGGCTGGATGAAGGGGGCAGATTATCTATTCCAAGTGCTTCCTGCTGTTTGCAAATTCCACAGGTAGAATCCTTGGATGGCTGAGGGAAACTCCGACCCAGGTTGTTCTTGTTGTTGCCTCCCACCCTGCCACCCAGAGACTATACCTGCAGACCTTGACAACAGCAGCGAACACTTGGAACAGACTGCCACCATCACAGTAGATATTGTAAAGATCTTTGCTGGTGGTGGTAGTCTGCTTCTGGGTGGCTGGGGCGGTGCTGATGGCTGTGGCATTTATGTCCATCTTTATATAAAAATATTTCCTGTGCTGTTGGGTAGTCTGTTCTAAGTGTACTTTGCTGTTTTCCAAAGATGGCAGGTCCAGCCCCTGGATGCCTGGGGAAGGCTTCTCTGACCTAGGCTGGTATTGCCCCCCCCCCCAGCTACCCAGAGACTAGACCTACGAACCTTGATATCAGCAGGGAACACTTGGAACAGACTCCCACCAGCACAGAAGATATTTTAAAGATCTTCGCTGGTGGTGGTGGCAGTCTGTTCCAAGTATACGTGAACGTTGCTGTTTTTCCAAAGTCTGCATTACAGCTTCTGGGTGGCTGGGGGAGGCTCTGACCTATGGTGTTGCTGAATTTATTTCTAACTCTGCTTGAAAATGTTTCCTGTGCTTGTGATATGCTGTTCCAAATGTTTGGTGCTGTTGTCAACTTCTGCAAGTCCAGCCCCTGGATGCCCGAGGGAGGCTTCTCTGACGTAGGCTGGTATCCCCCCCCCCACCCAGCCACCAGAGGCTGGACCTGCAGACCTTGACATCAGCAGTGAACACTTGGAACAGACTCCCACCAGCACAGAAGATATTGTAAGATCCTCTGTGCTGGTAGTCTGTTCCAAATGTTCACTGGGGGGTGGGCCGACCTCTCTTATTGCTGTATTTATTTTCGGTTTCTGTTTGAAAATATGTCCTGTATTGGCTCAAATTCTGTAGGTGCTTTCTTTGGTGTCTTGTTGGGGTTGGGGGGCTGCAACCCAGGTAAGTCCAAGGGAAAAATATAGCATCTGTTCTGGTAGTGTGTTCCAAGTCAAAATGTCATTGCTATTCATTGCTGTAACTGTTCTCAAAGCTTTTAATGCATTCTCCTTGAGTCTTGTATTTGTCTGAAAAAAGAAAAGATAACAATTAGGGCTATTGTACTGACTTAAAGTAACAGCTAAGGGCAGCGGTAGCCAATCTACCACTTCCTGATCTACTCTGCTCTGCTGAACCCATCACCAGATGTGATTTCACTCTGTCTACATCACTTGCAACTTGCAAGTGAGTATAGTAACAATGCAGGCATGTTCCTTTTGTCTAACATACATAGTTTCTTGGACTTTATCTAGACAATTTCTAATATTTATTTATGTCTTTCTTTACAGAATGGATCAATTTCTGAAGAATTCTACCTCATCTGACCAGATCCGATCAAAGACAGTCTTTTATGTGACAGCAGAAGACCACTGCAAGCAGGTTTACAGGCCAACCTCTGCATGAAGATGGAGGAAAACTATTCTGTAAGCCCTGCAACATTGTCCTGGATCATGTGCGGAAGTTTACCATCTCAGATCATTTCTCGTCCAAGACTCATTTAAAAAAGAGCTTCAGATACACAGTTGGAAAATGCAAGGAAAAAGCAACGGACTCTGCTAACATCCCTGACAAAAAAAATTATATTGCCCAGACAGAATGCATAAAGATTGTGCAGGACTTCACAAAGACTTTCTGGAAGCTGATAACCCCTGGATAAAACTGACCATCCAGCAATTCAGCTTTCTTGGTAAATACATCCCAAATGGAGGTGACATAGCAGGTGCAGATCAGATTAGAGCTGCATATGTGCCGGACATTTATAGTGCAGAACGGCAGGATGTGCAGCAAAAAATGGCAGGCAAAAAGGCTGCCATAACTGTGGATGAGATCAGTGTTGCTAAGCAGTGCAACATCCTGAACATCCTGGCTGCTCCATTTAAAAGAGACCAAGCTGGACAAGTACACCCTTGTTTGCTGGACACACAGTGTTTGACGTCTGTGACATGCAGCACCATGGCAAAAGCAGTGGTTCAAACTGTGACTGACTACGGAATAGAATTTGATGTTGTCTGGGTATTTGACACAGACAATGTCTTGTATATGAGACATGCTACAGAGCAATTCTACAAGGTTTGTTGCCCAACTGCACCCACATAACATGCCTTGCCCACATCCTAGACCAAGTTGAAGGTGCAGTGGAGAAGCCATTCCAGTTGACAATGAGGTACATGAAGTTATTCTGTAAGCTGTTTTCATTACCTAATGGAAGAAAGAACCGTTACCTGTGACACCTATCAGAGGTCACCCCCAACAAGCATGCCACCATGCCAGCTGATCCCTGTGCAACAAGGTGGACATCCTATTTCATTGCTACAGATATCATCACAGCCATGTCACCTACCACTGGTCCTTCACTGAAAAAGACCTTGCCCTAACAAGACACCCATGCAGCACATCACTCTCAGTAAAGGTAAGAATGTGAGTGCTGCCTATACACTGGTGTATATACAAAAATACAATTTTAGCTGAATGGTAAGTTGATGCATTTTTTATTTTAAAAGACCAAGTAATCTGTGTTTCTTTTTCTCCATCTTTGCAGGACATTCTTTATAATGACACCTGTCTACTAAAGCTTCGGACTGAGTTGGCATTCCTCACAAATAAATCAAAATGGATGTGTGATCTCCTGGATAAATTTCAGTCACAGATCCCTGTGACAACAGATGTTGTAGACATCTTGGAAGAACTCCAGATCAATCTTGAGACACATCAGCAGCTTGCCATGGAGAGTTGCAGTTCATTTTTTGATATCGGTGACGAAGAGGAGATTGCTGCTCACATTCAGACAGAGTTGTTGGACAATTTCAAGGAAGCATTCCAAGATGCCTCATCCAAACCTGACAAATATTCATCTGAAGAGGGAGAGCCTGGATTAAACTTTTTGAAAGTGGCAAGAATCTTTGATCCCTCCAAAGTGTCCTTTCTGTCACAGAGTAAAGAGGACTATGAAGCTATTCCAGGATGGAGTGATATCCCTGATACAGAATTTTAATTATACAAAAATATCCCGGCACCAAACTCTGTGAGCAACATAAACCAGGCAGACAAAGGTCAGACTTATTTTGGAAGTCTGCATCTGCTCACACACCAAAACTGTCTGAACTGGCCCTTGTATGTGTTAATTGTGTGACAAACTCTGCAGATGCAGAATACAGTTTCAGTGACCACAATACAATATTTACAGAAAGACGTGGTGGACTTTCTGAGGACAGAATTTGAAAGCTATTTTTTCTTTGTTTCAATGCAAAACAAAAGTACAGAATGTTACTAAAATGAAATCATTGCTGAATTTTACTGTCAACCTACCTGCTTCTGATATGTGCAATAAACAGATTAAACAGATTAAAATGAAAAATGTGAGTTGTCCCTTAATTTTCTTGAAACAAATGTACAAAGAGCCAAGAAATAAAGTGCCACAGAAACACCGCAGAATTTGTAAAATCTTGCCACAGACTTGGGAAAACCTTGCTACAGAAAGTGACCAGCCCTGAGGCAGAAAATAGTTTTTTTGCCATAGAATGCCAGGGGGCCTGAATATAGAACTGTAATGAGTGTGGCGCCCACCTTAAACTGCCATGTTTAATCAGTATAGAAAATGCATGCTCACCTGATGCAGTATTCCAAACAGTCCTGCTTCTCTATTGAAGCTTTTTAAAATTCTCCATTCGCATCAGTTCTAGGTAAAGCCCCCATTAAGTGCAGTAAATTTGCAAAAATACAGCTACAGAATGTGCCACAAGGAATAATGTTTCACCTGTTTCTAGACAGGCTTCATCAATTTTTGCACATTTATTACACTTTATGTAAGACTTTAGCAGGAATTCATGTACAATAGACCAGGGCAGGAATTTAAAAGTTTTTAGACTGATGGTAGTCTGGGTTTGTAGTAATCTAATGGGATTTTCCATCCTGTGTAACAACTGATGCAAGATGGACCGTCTTTTTGTGGTCTAGCTTGGGTCAACCTTAGGGACCATTTCTACGGAGCTTGTGCCACAGATTTAGTGCAAGGTGCCATAAATTGGGAAACCTGTTGCAACTGCACCTGACTCTGAAATCGGGTGCAGTTGCAGCAAAAGGGATTGATGCACTGGTGATTTCAAATTGCTGCGGTGCCGGGCTCGATGCAAGCCCTACACCACCCTTTGAAAATCCAGCCACAGGTTTGTAGGTGGAGGAGGAGGAGGAGGATGCTTTGGTGCTGGAGGAGGTTTTTAGTTGTTGCTACTGTCAGTGGCTATACCTGTAAGAGAGGGAAACACAAAAAAAGAAAATACATTTTTAGTCTGGGGTGCTATCAGCCTGTATCCCTGGGGTGAACCTAAAGAGGGAATGTGCCATTAATAAAAAAGATTCCTTTGGCAGTCTGAGTCAGACAATCAAAATTGCAGCAGACAGAGGAAGGCCCTTAGAAGAGATGCCATTGATGGAGTCTTTGGTGCTTGTGCTTGCAGTGTTGTTGGTGGAGATGCTAGCAAAAGAGGTTGACGTCTCAGGTTGAGGAGGCATTGGTGCTGGAGAAGGTTTTTTGTTGTCACACTGTTCGTGGTTATATACCTGCGGGAGAGGGTGATATAAGCGGACATAAAAGACAGTTTTAATCCAGAGGCACTGATAACCTGGATTCCAGGATATGCCTGGGGAGGAAAATTGCCATTAGAAATAATGATTCCTTAGGGGAACTGAGTCAGACAATCACCATCGCAATGAATGAAAGAAGGTCTTTAGGAGAGAAGCTGTTGCTGAAGGCTTAGGTGCCTTATCCTGGTAGTGATTACAGAAAATAAACTGGCACAAAAGGCCATGTTTGTAGGTGGAGGAGGCTTTGGCATGGGAAGAGGTTTTCAGTTGTTGCAGCAGTCAGTCATTATAACTTCAGAAGAAGGAGATACAAGGGGTCAGAAAAAGACAATTTTAGATTAGGGTGAGCACTAATATCCTAGATTCAGAGATAAATCTCTATAATAAAGGCGCTATTAGTAAAAGACAAAGAACCTCACAGCAAAAGCACTGAGGAAAGGGTTACCCCAAAGGACATTGGCAAGTTTCAAAGAAATACAAAATCACACAATCACCCATAATGCAGAGCATCATGGGATGTATATGCAAATCACCATAAACTTTTAGGCTGGTTTGGCTTTAAGCAGGAATGCATGGTACCAAACAGTCTCTCACACAATCTGCAAAGGGTGCAAATAGAAGACTCAGACATGTGTTTCATCCTACCCAGGACTCATCAGTGGGCCTCATCTGTATCACACCCCAGGGAAATGAACCAGCCCCTAACTTGGTCTTACAGATTTGGGTCATAGTGAGCCCCCTAAAAAAACAAGCTAAAAGACAAAGAACCTCAGTGCAAAAGCATTGAGGCAAGGGTTTCCCCAAAGGGCATTGGCAATAAAGCCAAGTTTCAAAGAAATACAAAATCAAGCATTTATTAGTGCTATTAGTAATCCTGATTCTTTTGGGAACAGAGTCAGACACTTACCATTACAGCAGATGAAGGAAGGCTTTTAAAAGAAATGTTGGTGCTGATGGCTTTGGTGCTGGCCTTTGGTGGTGATGCCAGCAAATATCCTGGCAAAAAGAAAGAGGTTTTGTAGGTGGAGGAAGAGGAGGCTTTGGCACTGGGGAGGTTTTCAGTTGTCACTGCTGTCAGTGGTTATATCTACTGGAGAATGAGGCACAGCGGAACACAAAGACCATTTTCGCCAGGAGGCACTAACAGCCTGGATTTCTGAGAAAAATCAGTGGAGCAAACATTTTGTTAGTAAAATGATTATTTGAAGAATTGAATCAGGCATTCACCATCACGGTAGACAAAGGAAGGCCCTTAGAAAACATTCTCCAGCTGGAGGTCTTGTAACTTGCTGCTGGAGATTACAATCTATGCACTGGTACAGGAGGCCAGGTTGCTAGAGGTGGTGGTATTAGTGGAGGTACTGATGACAGAGTGGCTATTGGCAATCTTTAGTTCAAGGCCCTTGCACCAGCACAAAAGACCACGTTTTGTGGAAGGAAGTTTATTTTGACTGGCTATTATTGCAAATCCTTATGCTGGCACAAGAGACCAGGTTCCTAGAGGCAAGTTCATTTTGGTTGATTGTACCAGTCCTTATTCTGGCATGATATATCAGGTTTCTATACGGAAGTTTATTTTTGCTGGCTGCTGGTGGGGGTCCTTTTGCTGGCACAAGATATAATTTCTGGAGGCAAGTTTATTTTGGCTAGCTGTTGGCAATTTTCATTATACTGACACGAGATATCGGGTTTCTATATGGAAGTTCATTTTTGCTGGCTGCTGGTGGGGGTCTTTTTGGTGGCACAAGATACGGTTTCTGGAGGCAAGTTTATTTTGGCTGGGTGTTGGCAATGGTCATTATGCTGGCAAAAGAGAATAGGTTTCTAAAAAGCAAGACCATTTCAGCTAGCTGTTGGTGCTGCTATTTATGCTGGTACAATAGACTGGATTTCTGGAGGCAAGTTCATTTTAGCTGGCTGTTTGTACCAGTCCTTATGTTGGCAGAAGAGACTGGATTTCTTGAGGCAAATTTATTTTGGCTGGCTGTTGGGGCTGCCCTTATGCAGGCACAAGAGATAGGTTGTTGGAGGTAATTGCTGCTGACTAGCCCCTTCTGTTGGTAATGGATCTTACTGTAGCCCAAGAGACTGGTTGCTGGAGGTATAGCTGCTGGCTATCTTTTTGGCAAAGAGTCTTGTGCTGGCACACAAAACAAGATTGCTGGATGTGCTGCTGGCTGACTGGCTGCTGGTAAGCTTACTGGTGTTTTTTTTTTTTTTTTTCTTCCTACGCTGGTAAATGCGATCAGGCTGCAGGAGGTGGTGCTCTTGGCTTTTATTTGGTCAAGGATCTGATGCTTGTTTTTTTTTTTTTTGCTCATTGGTACTACGCTGGTAGCTGAGATCAGGTTGTAGGAGGTGGTGATGGTGGTGCTGCAGACTGCAAGCTACTGGCTGTTGCATGTGTTTGGGTCATGGATCCTATGCTGGCACTAGAGACAGGGTTGCTGGAGGTGGTGCTGCTGTTTTCTAGCTTGTGGCTGCTGGCTGTGTTTTGACACCATGGAACAAGCATGACATAAAGTTATTCAAAGCAAAAAAGGAAACAGCGCTCATACCAAGCACATTCAATATTAATATTTAATTGGTGCGAGGGACTGCTGACCAAAAACCCCTAGGGGCCGACTCTAATGAGTCTTCCTCAGGGGGCAGTACTACACCATGAACAAGGTAGTATAATTATATTGTGAAAATAATTAACACATAATAAATTAGTGCTCCCATTCACAGAAAACAAGTGCATGTAAGTTAATATTTTAATTGATAAAAATTAAAAAATTAGCAAGCTAGCATGATTAGGCTGGTACTGTAAGCTATTATGGGAAGAGTGGTTCTTAATATATGTATATAAATATTGGTTTATCTACAATAAAGTGAAAATGAATCGGCAATAATATATTTGTATGCTAATTCATTAAATCACCATGAACCCAGTATTCACAATAATGAACTGGCTAAGTCATCACTTACAAATACATCAGTTTATTTTAAGTCTCAATACTGCTGCAAGGACATCCTAAAGCAGAAAACAATGTTAGTGTACTAAATGCTGGCATATTTTAGCCCACATGAGTGGGCTAGCAGCAGGCAAAAGCATCTAATATAACATAGCAAGTGCCATAATTACTAAGGTCTCACACCAATAATATGTCCCTGGAGAATTAAAAAATACAGAAGAGCAAAAACCTGCATGATGGACAAACTGTTACAAATACATAATACAATTTATATTAACATTATTTTAATACTTTGCAAAAAAGTTTGTTAATGTACCAGTTGGGGTAACTTAATGCCACAAAATTAGGGAAATGTGGCAATGGGGTTTCCAAACCTAACTCTATACCCCCACTCCCCCAAGCAGCAAAAGGAAAACATCATTACAGTTTTGGCTATCCTGAGTCTTGATGAATCGGGTGGTGTTTTCCTTGGGATTTTCAACCCTAACATTCACCCCATTCTGATATAATGTTTAAACATACAGAACTGTGTCTCCCCACACGTTGCCAACAACCTCTGGGCCCTGCCTGAAGAAAACAGATCACACTTGACCTTATTTGCTCACAGAACTTTCTCACATCTCTCCTGAATCTACCCCACCCTCCAGCTTCATGGCATGTCCCCTTGTTCTAGAGCACCTTTTCTTCTGAAAAATACTTACCTTCTTTACCCCATGAGGTATTTAAAGGTCTCTATCATACCTCTCTCTCCCTTCTCTATTAAAAGGGTGTACATATTGAGGTCCTTTTATCTCTCCTCCTAGGATTTTAGATGCAGATCCAGTACTATTTAAGTTGCCCTCCTCTGGACTGCCTCCACTCTGACTATGACCTTCCGGAGATGTGATCTCCATCACTGGACACAGTACTCTTGCCAGCATCCGTACAGAGGAAACACCACCTCCCTCTTTCTGTTGGTGACACCCCTCCCTATGCTCCTAGCATCCCACTAGCCCTCCCGACTGCCTTGTCACACTGCCTGGCCACCCATAGATCATCAGATACTGTATAATTACCACATGTCTCTTTCCTGTTTGATACTCATCAATACCACTCCACCCATTGTGTACCCTGCCCCTGTGTTTCTCTACACTAAGTGCATTATTCTGGACTTTTTCGAATTGAAACCCAGCTGTCATACCCTTGACCACTCCTCTAGTTTTCTTAGGTCTCTGTTCATCGTTTCCAAACACACCCCGGAGTGTCCACTCTATTGCAGATTTTGGCATCATCTCCAAAGAGGCAGATCATCCTTTCTATCTCCTCTGCAATGTCCCTTATAAAGATATTAAACAGGACCAGTCCCAGTACTGATCCCTGAGGTACCCTACTGGTCACTTTTCCTTCCTCAGAGTGAACTCTGTTTCCCACCACCCTCTGTTGCCTATCCCCTAATCAATTTATTTTCCAGTTTACCACCTTTGGACAAACTCCTAAGCTACCCAGCTTGCTTACTTGTCTCCTATGAGGAATGGTGTTGCAAGCCTTACATAAATCTAGGTAGGCCACGTCCACCACTCCACCCTGATCTAAATCATTTATGTCATCCAGTCAAAGAAATTTATTTGATTTGTTTGACATGATCTCCCCCATGGGATACCATGCTGCTTTGGGTCTTGTAACTCACTGGATTCAAGATATTCCACAATGCTTTTATTCAGCAGTGATTTCATTAACTTTCCCACCACACCACTGATATCAAACTGACAGCCTATAATTGCCAGCCTTCTCCATTTCCACTTTTATGTAGCGCAACTATACCCACCCTCTTCTAGTTGTCCAGAACCACGCCTGTGTCCAGCGAATTGTTAAATAGAACTGTAAGAGGTGCAGCCAGCATTTCCCTTAACTCCCTCAATACCTTTGGATGCACCCAGTCTGCCCCATTGCTTTGTCCACCTTCAGATCAGTGAGTCTCCTCAGCACTCTTGCTGCAAAAAAGGGACTAGTGTACACTTCCCTCCTTCCAAAGTGTCTGTTACTTTTTTGTGACCCCCTCACCTTCTCCTACATCTGTGAACACTGGACAAAAGTATTCATTTCAGGACGTCTGCCTTTTCCTGGTTCCCCATTTCACAGTTCCCCTTTCCCTTTTTAACCCTACAATCCCACCCCCTAGTCTTTCTCTTTTTACTTACATATCTAAAAAAATGAGTTGTCCCTTTTTGATACCTTCTGGGCTATTCTCTGTTCAGTTTTAAGCAATAATGACCAAAAAGCCAGTTATTTCCTGGAGATTAATGACCGGAGGAGGGTGGCCTGAGGTGCAGCCAAGGGCCAACTCCACCCTGCTGGTCATTAATCAACTGGAAATAAATGGCTCTAAGGTCATTTATTGCAATTGTAAGTCTGATCACAGTAATGATCTTTTTGGAGCAGTTTTTTCTCTGGGTATCTTTTAAAATTGTTTTTGTTTGTGTGGTGCCATGTGAAAGGCTGCCATGTGGTCGGTCATCTCCTTGTGCAGTGTTCACTGTACTGGGAGGGAAAACCTTTTTACTTTTGAAGGGTTTCTGACTTACTGTTTTATTGTTTGAATGCTTTCTAAGGCATTCTTTTTGTTATTTTCCCCAGTTTGCTGCTAGGTATCTTATGCATGAACAGCTGATTGACTGCCATGCCGGGATTCCCAAGAAATTACAGCCCAGCATGGCAACCAATGAATAAGCAAGTTCAGCTCATGAATAATTAATTAGATTTATAATGCACCTTTGTGCACATTACTGCTTTCTATGCTTACCTTTGTTGCCCCTGATACACCACCTTATACTCCTCCCTCTGCATCTCCTTACACAGTACCTTCTGAATGGTACCCTTTTAGGCATTACTTTACAGCCACCTCTTTTAGGAATCATAGTGGTCTTGTTTTCCTCTTGATTTTGCTCACTTGATTGATGCAGAGGTTTGTTGTCTTTACTGTGCTCCCTTTTAGCTTTACCCACTGTTCCTGTACCCGACCCAGTTCATCCCATCCCCCCCACGCCAGGTCATCCCTGAGGCATTCACACATCTTTATAAAATATGCCCTCCTGAAGTTTGATTCCACAGCTGTCCTTATACTAAACCACACCATATGGTGATCACTGGTCCCCAGATTGCCTCACACTTTAATGTCTGCAATACTGTCTCTGCTAGTGAGTACCAGGTCCAGTACTGCCTCATCATGAAAGTATTCACTGACTAGTTGCCTGAGGAATGTCTCTGCAAAGAGTCCAGGATGTCCCTGCTTCTAGATGAAGCCCATGCTGGGATGCTTCAAATTACATCTGGCAGGTTGATATCCCCCACCGGCAGCACTTCCCCATTTCCAATGGCTTCCACCAGTACCTTATCCAATTTTTCCCCTGTACTTGAGGTATGTAGATCACTCCCGTGTGAATTGTGGCTCCATTCTCTGTCTCTAGGGTGAATCACAGTACATCTGCCTCCCATTATATTCCCTGTATCTCATCTCTATCGCTTTTATGCTTTACGTCACATAAATCACCACACCACATTCTTTCTTTCACACCTGGTCCTTCCTAAACAGAGTATAATCTGGCCTGACTATGTCCCATTCATGGCTTTCTGTGCACCATGACTCAGTAATGGCCATGATATCCAGGTTGTCCTCTGCTCTGATGGCCTCTAGGCTCAGAGTCTTCTTTCCTAGACTTTTAGCTTTCGCATACATGGCCTTCCAGATTTTGTTTCCACTCTGCTTGTCCCCCCATTTTTCCTTTCTGCCCTCCCTCCTTCTCCTCTCTCTTTTAAATGCTCCTGTTCCTTCCCCCTTTATCTCTACCACCCTGCTTCCTTTATTAATTTGCACCTTGGGGGACTCCTCTCCCCTCAGTGATATAAAAAATGGTTTACACAACATGCCAGTAAAACTCTACCTTGTTGTCAATAGCAAGCCTTTGGTCACTATCTACAGCATCTATTATAAATTTATGCATTCTTGTGTCGCATATATCTATGGTTATGGTGTATTATTTTTATGTGTATATATTTATTGTTATACATTTTACTGTTTATTTTTGGATACTTTGAAACTAATTGACCAGTGTAAAGTTGACATCATGCTGTGAAACATACTAAGGGACTTCATTGTAAGTGAGCCTGTGGCTCAATTGAGTGTACCTATCCCTATTCATTATGAAATGAAAAAAAATATTTTAATATTACTACTACAACTGCTACCACCAACACTACTACTACTTGGGTTCTCCTTACTTTCTTCTTCAGCCTATGTAAGGTGCAGTTTCTCCCTCCCTGATTACTTCAGCCACCCCACTCAGTTAGTTTAAATGTTCATTGAAGAAACATTTAAAGCATCCACTGAGGACTGTGGCTCTCCTCCCGGATGGATCACCCCTGTATAGGCCCTTATCCTGCCAGGTGGGTCTCCCACCTCAGCGGGGCTGGTTAATCCTTGTGTTTGATAAGAGGTTGTCATCTTTTTTTTTTATTGTACTAGCAATTTTCATTTGCATTTTCACTTGATAATGCATTCCAAAGTATCCCAGCCCTCTGCATCAAGAACCTTTTTCTGTCATTTTTTTAACTATCCAGTTTGAGCTGCTTATTTTGGCATCTTAAGTTGAACTCCTTATACTGTAGTTTTACACCCACACTTTTCCTTAGCTCTTGGTTATTTGTTAGTTTAGACATTTGAAGCATGTCCCATCTTGTCCTTCTCTCCTCCAGACTGTATAGTCCAAGACTATTCAATCATCCTCACAGGGTAGGTTACTTAACAGAGGTATATATTTAGTAGCCCTATGTTATATTATCTTAATCTTATTTATGTCTCTCTTTAAGTATGGGTTCCATAGCTGTGTACAGTAATCTAAATGTGGCCTTATAGAAGTTTTGTACATAGAGCATAAAGTATGGGGTGGTGTGTATAACGATATTTTATACACACACCCGAGCCATGGGATGCTACATAAACCCTGAGTGCAAAGTCCAAGTGGTTTATGAAATGCATCCCACAACAAGGGTGTGTGTAAAATTGAGTTTTATATAACGACCCCATATTTTATTTTATATAATTGCTGGTGTGCATTTTTTCACCTCAGCAATTATACAAACTAAAATAAGCAAACAGGTGTTCGGGCAGCCATGGACCAGTTGGGATTCAGTGTGGTCCATCAGGTTACAGTGCTCCACTAGAGGCAGAAAGAAGTGGAGATGAAGTTTTCCGGCCAGACAGAAAAAATAAACATTACTATACCATTTATAATAACTGGTGTCTTCTGTTTCTTTTTTAAAGTTAAACTTACCTCTGAATGGTGGTTGCAGCTTCCTTAATTTCCAGCATGCAGTGGTGGGGAGACCCACAGATGTTGCAGACTAAAGGAAGACCAGCAACTAGCACATGCGTGGTCAGATGGAAACCCAGCGCGTGTTTGCCATTATAACCAGCTGATCATAATGGAAAATTACAACTGGGTTTCCGTATGGGACAAAACACACACCAGTTATTATAATGGTATAATGCACTGCTCATTGCTAATTATGAATGTTTTCTTCATACTGCCTAACAGTCTGTTAGATGTTGTTATTACTTTATGACAGTGCTCACTGAATTTAACATCTTTCTTAAGCAGTATTCCTGGGTCTTTCTTGCTTTCTACATATTTTAATACTTTGTTGTTAAGTGTACTTATAATCGGTCTTTCCTATCCCTGAATGCATTACTATAATTTTATTACCATTAAAAGACATACCATTTTTTTTTTAAACTGTTCGGTTTGTTCCAGGCCCTTTACGTTTGTTTATGTTTTCTACCATATCAGCAGGTCCTCCAAGCTTAGGATCATTGGCAACTGGTGAGTCACCAACTCCATTCTCACAGCCATGGACCAGGGACATATTCCTGCTACAATTTTCATTGACCTAGCCAAGGCCTTTGATTCTGTCTCACTCTCACTCCCACTCCTGCTAAAAAAGTTCCACATAGTTGGATTGGCAATCCTCGCCACAAACTGGTTCAACTCCTATCTCCTTGGTAGGCAGCAGTCAGTGCTGGTTGGCAACTCCTCTCCCCCCATCTCCCCATCCTCACTGTGTTCTTCAAGGTTCCATCCTCAGTCCCATCTTATTATCACTTTTCATAAATGATCCCCACTCCATCTTCACAAACTCCCACATTCACATGAATGCAGATGATACTGTTATTTTTGCCTCTAGGCCCTTCCCAGCTGACATGCAAGCTCCTCTCCAACATGACTTCATCAATGCCCTAGCCTGCTTTCAAGCAAATGACTTAAAAGTAAACGTTAAGAAAACAGTTTCTATGATGCTTGGCTCTGCACAGAAACTTGCCAGACTCCATACCCTACCAGTGTTCTCAAACCAGGATTGCTCCCCTTTTGAATCAGTACCTGCCTTCAAATATCTTGGGGTCTGGCTAGACAACTACCTTGATTTCTCCACACATATTAATGCCATAAGTTCCAATGTCCACCCCAAATTTGGCATTCTCTATCAAAATAAAGACTCCTGCTTCCTCCCAATTCGTTGTGAGATGGTCTCTAAAATGATTCTCCCAATCTTTAATTATAATGATGTGGTCTATGCAGCTGCCCCTGATACCTCCTTCTGTTAACTTGACACCCTACTAAACTGTTTCTTGCATGTTGCCACCAATTCACCTTCCTGAACTCACCACTGTTTCTTTTATTCTGCTTTCTCCATCAGGGTCGGTCTGGGGTACAGAGGTCCCACCTGGAAAGAGGATACAAGGGCCCACCTGGAAAATCAAAAATGGAGGGCCCAGAGTGATACACTCATATAAGTATTCCACTTCAATTTGATACATTAGATCTGTGATTGCATCTTACATTTATCTACTGTGTCCCAGAAACCCCATTAAATTAGAAAAAAGATGATAAATACAAAAGTTTTCAGAGTTCAGAAGGTGATCAGGTACCCAACTGTGGGGGCCCCACCTGGAAATTTCCAGGTATCCAGGTGGGCCAGTCTGACCCTGCTCTCCATCTCACCCCTTTCCCACAGGAGGCATATCCACTTTTTGTCTTTCATTGCCAAATTCTGTTTTGGGTTACTCCCCCATTACCTCTCCTCTGGCCCATCCCCTGCTACTCACCCATCCAACAAACTGCGCTCCTGTGACCACCCCCACTCATTCTCTATTCCCCATCCCCACTCTATAGCTGGTCAGTCTGCCTTCTCCTACAGCCTCCCTCTCCTTTGGGATCATCTCCCTCCTTATCTTAGAAATTCTACTTCTTTCCACATGCTTAAAAGACTTATTTTACTTCTTCCTGCCTCCCCTTGATCTTGTCCATCCTCCTCCATCCTGCCCATCCCCCCTCCTTAGCCTCCTCAATCCTGCTGACATGTTCTCCAGCTAGCAGGAATGTCTTTTGCAACTTTCATATTATTTCTCATTGATGATTGTCTTTCTATAAGGTTTTACAAACTGGCTGTTACTTATTTTAAATTCTGATGTAAAATTGTGATTGCATATGCATATTGTTATAGTTTGTCTTTATAGTTTCCCTGCCTGTATTGCTTCTACAGTATATTTTGAGTTCTCTGAAGTCTCCTTTGTCTGCACTGGTACCCATGTCCCTGAGTCACACCTGGAAATTAGCCTTGGCTCAGTGTGCCTTTCCTGGTTACCAAAATTTTAAAAATAAATAAATTGGCTAATTAGACTAGCCAGCTGTCCACTCCATTATAAAGATAATTAATAAATAATATGAGAAGGGCTGGGCCCAACACAGTCCACTACATCACCCCACTAGTTACTCCTCCCAGTTCCAACTGAGTCCCCTTTATCCTTACTGTTTGTGTTCTTTTGTGCAACCAGTTTGATATCCAGTTCATAAGTTTGATGTCTATGTCCATAATTTTAATCTTTTCTAATAATACACTGTATGGTACTTTCTAAAATGCTTTTTGGAAGTCCGTATACAGTATATTATGTCTATTGGGATGTTTTTTATTTATGGTTTGATTTACCTTTTCATAAAATACTAATGCACTGGTTGTACATGACCTGTACTTTTTGAAAATGTGTTGGGTATTGTCTGATTTATTATTCCCTGTGAAGTCCTTTTCCATTGTTGCTTAATTAAACCTTCCATTAGTTTACCCAGCACTAATGTAAGACTAATTGATCTGTAGCTTTTAATACTTGCTTTCTCCTTTTTTGAACATCAGAATTACTGTAGCATTAGTCCAGTCATCCAGCACTTCACCTGAATTGTATGATATTTTAAATAATACAGTTAATGGTCCCACTAGGCAGTCATTAATTTCCCTTAACACGTTAGGGTTTAGCATATGTGGTTCAGCTGCTTTATATATTTTTAATTTATCTAATCATTGCTTAACATCTTGTATACTAGTAGTATCATTGTACGGCTGCATAGCAGAACTATGCAGATGTATTGCAATCACATAGCAGAGAGAGGGGATTGTGGAAGCACATGACCAGATACCTGGACTGTGTCTTTCCACAGTGGTGTTAAAGCACATGAGGTCTTCTGTATTGACTGCAGTGCTTACCCCCAACCAGTGCACTATTTTCCTGCTCCAGGTTCACTTCCAGGTTTGATCATTGTCCCTGTATTAATTATAGAAATGTGACCTGTAATAAAGAAAACCATCACACACTTTATTTTTCTTTAAACCTGTAAAAAAGTATGGAGTCTTTGGCTCAGGTGGTGGGGCAGAGAGAAGAAATATTAGGAATAAGAGTACAAGGTTGTTATAATAAAATATCCCTCTACATGGATGACACCCTGATTTACTTAAGTGACCCAAACCAGTCCATTTGCCCTCTTTTAGAACTGTTGCAGTCCCTTAGGGAAATCTCAGGGTTTAAGGTAAATGTCAATAAGTCTGCAGTCCTTTGAGTCATTGGGAGAGTAACTCCATATACTCAAAATCAGTGGCTTACTAATGGGTGAAAGATAGACTTTGTTATCTGGATATTCAGATTCCTATGAATTTAGATAATTTATATCAGTATAATTACAAGGCCCTGAGACATCAAGTGGGGGAAGATCTGAATAGATGGGCTCATCTCCCATTGACATTTTCTAACAGAATGGAGGCAATACAAATGAATCTTTTGCCTAGAGTCTTATTCCTATATTCTGTGTTGCCAATCCCCATACCTGCAAAGTACTGGAGGGATCTCAGATGGGCACTCACACAATTCATCTGGGCAGGGTAAAGGCCTCAAATTCACTGGCAGGTTCAGATGGAAGCCAAAGCTTGGGAAGGGTGGAGTGTTCCCAGTTTCTATAAATATTATTTAGCAGCACAGTTATTGCCTATTGCATGCAATATTAGGGAAGAGAATACAGTGACTTGGCTTGAGATGGACAGAGGAGCTAATTCTTATATCCCATTACATATTGTCCCCTGGGTGTTGTCAAGGCCTGAACTCAAAAATGTGAGCATTATTAGGACTAAATGTACTTTAAAGATTTGGTTCATGGTAAGACGTCAGTTGGGATCCCTTACGCCAATTTGGAAATATATTCCCATACAATGTTTGCCAGACTTTTTTCGGGTACAATTTGATCTGGGCTTCTGAGCTTGGGCAAAAAACAGCCTGACCACCATAAGGCAACTGATTGCTGAGGACTGCTCACTTAAAAGCTTTAACTCACTTAAACAAGAGTTCAATTTAGGGGCTGCTGATTTTTACGGAATCCTTCAGTGTAAGAAATATATACTAACAGGACCTTGTACAATGGAAATTGAGTACCCCCCCCCCACCAGGGTATGGATCTGATTTGAAAAAAGGGGTACAGTCCAGATAGGAAGACATTTATCTCACATTTATATACAGTGTTAAGTGAGAGTGAGTGTCCACTAACTATAGAAAACATTAAAAGAAAGTGAGAATTGGAGTCTTGGGGTAGTTTGTCTTCACAGTCTTGGCAGAGGATTTGGAAAGGGATTCATAAAACCACTATGTCATACCTTATGTCCAGTAATCATGTCTGATAGCATGTTAACTAATTATGTTCTTTATTGCTCTCACTTTTCTTCCATTTGCTCAGAAATTATACCACAATTTCATTGTAATAATTGATTAGTATACACTAAGATTGCTGGCCGAGAATGTGTTCTTATACCTGAATCTCATTCCTAAAGGCATACACTGTACACATGTGAAGAGAAACAACAAATTGCCAAACAATAACTTTATTTTCAGGATGAATAGAAAGAGTGAGAACATGTATTTTTTAATAATAATGACACCCATGGAAATGCAAAGGAATTTTACAAATACAAAATGACCCACAAAATTCTTACATGATGTTATAATTGTAAAAAGGTCCATCCTGATCACAAATTAAACTATTAATTCTAATGCAGCAAATATATTATCATTTGAGATGACATTTTAATGAAGACTTATGACCATATTTATCATCATCATGCAACTTTTCACTATAGCATGTTTTCTTAATTTGGATGCACATTTAACTTGTTTACTCAGAGCCATTATTGTCAGTGTCATAATCTGATTCCAAATCACCATTTTCATAAATGATTTTGTCTTCACCTGTTTCATGCATAATGTCATATATATTTGGGCGTCCTTCACACTCACAACTTGGTGTGCATTTTTGTTCTATCATCACGCACCTGCACTTCCTTGAGAAGCATTTATACTTCATACACTGGCACGTGGTAAGTTCTATCAAGTCTTTTGGACCAGATTCTTGCATCATTAGTTGAGGCTCAAGACCATTCGCTGTTTGTGTACAGCCATGTCCATCAGGTGATGCATTAAACGGCTTAGTCACTAGTGCTGCTTTCCAAACAGCACACTGGTAATTAGCTCTCTTTATGTGCAGTACCAGGCTGTCGATACATGGTGGCAAGTTGTTATTCTGCTTTACTTGCTTGCAAAACTGTTTATACCTTAGTAGGTTGATGTCGGAACTAATACATCAAGTTGGTTGGTTGAGTCTGCATACAAACTTGTGACAGACATCAATGACATCATTTGTGACTTCAAAATAGTCTCCAAGTTCAATCAACCTCTGCAAGTATTCATGGTTCATTCTTAGTATTTGCAAGGATTTCTTTTTGACTTTGCCCTTGAAACAGCTGGTGCTGTCACAGCCTGTAAGGGTGTGGAGTGGCAGAAGTAACCTGCATATTGAGCTGCCAGGTTTCTCAACTATGATATGCAGTAGCATGTATTGGATCTTCAGTTTGGTTGCTATTTTGAACCATAACTTGATGCCAAGCACCTCTGCAAAATATATTCCAAGCACAAGATCTTCTGTGTCGGATGAACATATGATCACATTTTCTGCCTTGTAATAAGTCACCAACATGCAGATATATCCTACTATTTGCATCCTCTTTGGTAGAAAAAAATTAAAAAAGATCCTTTACTTGTCCATGAGCTATTTCCACCACCCATTCATGATTTTTAAATCATCTTGATAGCACCAATGTTCGGGATGGTGTGAGAACATGAGGCATTGTTTTATACCACTCCTCAAAAGTGAAGTTGTTGAAGATCTCCTTGTTTTTGGGATGTGAAAGGTATACCTTTATGTTTCTGGATAGTACCTGATTTCTTGCACAAATTCTGATTTTTGGAGATCCCACTGTCTCTACTTGTCTTTTTCTTTCACCGGCTTTGATAGACACATCATTGTCATACCTGTCTGATATGACCTGAACTGTGTCACTTGTCCTAAATGCACTCTCCACAAATGTTTGCAGTCCATCTAACATGTCACCAAAAGTTTGAATACTGATTCTCAATGTCAGCTTCTGAAGACAAACTATATGGTCTATGAAAGTAGTTGTGGTGTGTCTTTCTAAGTTAATGTTTCTCATGAGGGTAGCTGGATCTAGTGAGGAATCACCTATGGCCTCCAGGTCCCTGAGCATTTGTGCCTTGTTACTTTTTTCTAGTGAACCATCTGCATTAGCAATAGCCTGAGGTCAACTTGACAGTTCATATTCAAAGAACTTCTGCAGGTTTATCTTTCTGTCTCTTGATATCACCAGCAGCCTGGCAAAGAGCTGCCTATCTGAATCTATGAATTTTATCTTGTCCCTGCTTTTGGGTTTGTTAGAGCTATGTCTGTAAACATGGGTAGGTTCATCCTTTTGATAGGGTCATTGAATGGGACTGCAGCAGTACTGAGTCTTTCTTCAAAAAATTCCATTAAGGCAGTCTTGCCATGTACTTTTGCAGTCAACAAGGCAGTAGTGATATGTGATGGAGCAACATGGGCTACTGATAAGACTCTTTTATGTGTATCAGGAGTGTTTTGGGTATGTTCTGCTGGTTTACCTATCATGAGCAGACTCATAAACTGGTACAAATCAGCAGCACTAGGTGCTCTGCTCTTTCAAAACAAATCTCTCTATAGTCAATGTACGGGATGGTGGAAATCCCCAGTGCTTTTCTGGCAGATGCACAAAGTATTGTTGCTGCATGAAAAATACTGAGATTCTCATACTCATCATCAGGAAGCTCCAGGTCAACCTCATTTGCTTCTTCCTGGACCTTTCTTTGAAACTCAGCAATCTTGTTGATTGTTTATTTCATATGTATTTTGTTACTATGTACCAGCTCTGATTTGTTTGCTGAATGAGGCTGATGGAATGTAATTGAACCTTCAAATTGTCTAACAAGACTTTTCTTCAATTTTTCAGCATGGTATGTCCCTAATTCAGCATAACCACTTGTGTCCAAATATCCTCTGCATTTTGTCAACAGGAATGTCATATCAAACGCCTTGCCTCATGATGTCATCCTGAATGTTGTTTACAGCCATGTCCAATGCTCTTGTGAAAACATCAATGTTCTCTTTTGTCTGTTCAGTGACAGTTTCACTGGCTCATCTGGCCCTTACCAGTAGCTGAGATAGACAATTGGTGTGGTACTTAGTGCCCAAAGGTATGAGATCTTGACTTTGTACCTTAGTCAACAGATCTGTATTACAATAATACATGGCTGCTGACTGAATGTTCCTTTACATTTTAAATGCTCTCACTTGGAAAAGATGTGAATCACCATGTTTCTTCACACAATTGCAGATGATGCATTTGTTAGCTGCAAATGTTGTGGATATTACTCTTGTTCTCATAGAGGACTTCTGGTTGCTTGATCCAAGCTTTTCGAAGTCTATATGACCTACTTGTGGATTGTGTTTGTGTGAAAGGTTTTCTTTGTTTGTGTAATTCTGATAGCACCAGTGATGATAATGAATGCAACAGTGAATCCTGGATCATTCTGCACCACTGATGTTTTAGTGCTTCTATATGATTCATCATCTGCTTCTCTCATACATCTGAACAGAGTTTCTTCACCTCTGGCTTTGTCTGCAACAAGATTTTGTGAAGCATCTCAGTCTTAGCAAATAATACAAATAGTTGCATAGTCTCAATGTGATCTATGAAACATTTTTGCTGGAGACGGTACAAGTCCAATATCTTGTTTACATGCCATTTCCTGCAATTAAATTAAAGTTTTTATTTTAAACATGCAATAAACTGAAAAAGGAAAATACATTATTAAGTTTCCACCACCAAACAACACATATCTTTAAATCATTTTGAGATATTGATCCCTGCGTGTCAGCTAAGCCTTTCTCAGTGCAAGTTCTGATGTCATGTCCATGGGGTAGGGGTCTCAACAAAGATAGGCTTGTAGCTCGATACCTGCCATTGACCTAAAACTATAACATACTCTTCCTGAAAGCTCAAGGTCATACCTAACTCATGAACATGGCAAACTGTCTCTTACACAGGGGAGCAACAAAAACTAAAATAAGGCCCCTTTAAAAATTGTCCACTAGACTATTTGTTATTATTAAATAGTTTGTCAGGTATTTATGAATTTTCCAAGTGGAACAATTTATTTTTGAGTATTGTCCAGAATTGCTGGACACGTGTGCTTTCTTTTTATGTTCAAATCCCTATTCCTTATTGCTTTTCTATTTGTGTGTTCAAAATTACCTTTGTTGTAATTATTTGCTATAGTTTTCTCCTCTTCCCTAACTACTTTTGTTTGTACTGTAAGTGTGATCATTCTATGATCACTGTTGCCTAATGTTTCAGGTAGTTGTATTTTTTTTAATAATTTCTGGGTTATCTGTTATAACAAGGTCCAATATAGTATTTATTCTAGTAAGGCTATTAATAACCTGGCTTAGTACATTGTTCAGTGACTTGTTCAGCAGCATCAGTTTATCTGTACAGGTAGAAGTCATATCTGACTAATTAATATCTGAAAGACAGAAATCACCCATCAGTATTGTGTGACTTCATACAGTTAATTTGGAAATATTCTGTAAAAAAACTGTATGCCCCAATCAGTTACACTGGGTTGACGATAACAGACCCTCATGGTTAGCTTTCTTCCACCTTTTATGGATACCTCCCCCAGTAATATTTCATTATTGTTTTCTGTTGAACAATTATTATTAATTTCTTTACTTTCTATGTCCTCCTTGATCTACAGTATATAGCGACTTCTATAAAAAAAATCATAAAAAGGGTTTTAACAACACCACACCAAACCAAAACCAATTGCAATAAATGCTTACCTTCATAAGTCAGAAAAATAGCTTTGTGTTTGCAATGTGATTTATTCAGGGAAATAATACTGTTAGATTTTAGAATTTGTGGTGTATCCACAAAACACAGTGGGACATAACGCATATGGTATTGCTAGATAAAACAAATTTCCTAATTCCTGGACACACAAAAGAAATCTGGTTCAGCTAGTCAGCAACATAGATGATAATTAAAGTAGGGTAATGTACCATAGACTCAAAGGAGCACATAATATAAAATTAGGTATTTACAGATTATATTTGCAATACAAAGTACAGTATGCCTACTCATCATTATACTGTACATCAAAAACAGTGACACTTGAATCATTTTTTTGTTTTATAGCATGTAGTTAGTCCCTATTTTTTAATATATATTTTATCTCCAATTTCATCACTGTTTTCTCCCAATGCTGCCCAGTCACACACGCACATGCAGTGGCTCACATGCTCTGCGGTACTGGGACGCCCTCCCACTGCTTGCCACCCACTCACCTGCACTGCCTGTAAACCTCCATCCAGGGGCAGTAGAACTACGGTGGGTTACAGAATCCTCCCTGGGAGAGGACAGCTGCCTTCTGGCTGATCAATCCTGCTCCCCCCCCGCCAGCTCTCTGATGAACTGGGTTTGTTCTCAAACCTGGGCTGCTGGCATTTTGTGAGGTAAGGCATCTAGTGCCTCAGCCCTCTATCAGGTGATCAGAAATCCATGGGCCACCTCATCTGAGAACCACCATGTGCACAAATCAGTCAAAAAAACAACTCTGTATATCCACATGGGGGGCAGTCACAAAACTGAATATTAAAGAGATCAGGACAACAAATGGAAGATGGCACAGATAAGTCCAATGCATTTTTTTAATTAATTTTTTCCCTTTAATTGCCTTTCTATAATTTCACTACAGAGCCACTTTCCATTCTCTTGCTTCACATTGACATGCACGTGGTTACAATAATTTATCTCCCTAACTGTAAGAAACAAACAAATAAAACTATACTCTATAAAACATACTGGATGGGCAACCTCATGCCAAACAAGCCTGTTCTGCCACCATGGGGTTAAGATGACATCTAACCTCTTGAGCCTCACTTCTAAGGTCTGATGTCATCAGAACCCCTCTGTGGCAGAACAGTCTGGTTGTGCATGGTTGCCCATCCAGTATTCTTTGTGTTTTGCATATCAGCAGTACTCTGCAGTGTCCATGGCTCAGTAGGTAGCACACTCACCTCTGGGGCTGCAAGACTGGAAGATTCTGGGCTAGCCCCACATTGGGTACATGGGGTAATACCCATAACTGACACTGTAATTCAGTGTGGGGGGTATTGCAGTGTTGATGTACTGTCCTCTGGATGAGACATTAAACCAAGGTCCCTTTCTGCTGATCTCTGGTCACTGTCCGGAAAAGTAAAAGATCCCATGGCAATTATTAATGAATAGTGTGGAAACATTTTATTAAAAGATCAAAAACAAATGTAAAATATACAAAAATAAATAAAAAACAAATCCTAATAACCCCTACATATCAGAAACAAACAAAAAAAACCACATAAAAAAAAAGAAAATAAACAACTAATATAGCTATAAGTGACACAGGCCTGCTTTTCCTCAAACCACCCAGAGTATATCCTTCCATAAACCCATAACTTGTGATCTGTTCACATGAGAAAATTCATACTGATAAACCAGTGTTATTTCATGAAGTATTTTCTGGCATACGTCCATTGAAGTTGTCTCTTTTTGTTGTAAAGTCCAGTGGCATCTTGCTTACCAAATAGTACATTTTACTCATGCAAAGATGACATATAAAGTCCAATTATACCAGAAATCTTATTTTTTATCTATACATCCCAAAACTAAGCAGTCTTATGACATTTAAGAAACACAGATCTCATACCACTGGTGCACTAACAGATTCCCAAAATTGTTTTAATAAAGAAACAATAAAACAAGCATTTAACAATGTTGAATGTTTGCTTGCTGATATTAGCATTGGACATGTTTGAGTTAGACAGATGTAGAATAGGTGTGGCAGTGAAGTACTGAACTCACGCCAATCCCACCTCCACCCTGCAGAGATGAACAGGGATTGGGGTGTGCCTGTGGTTCATTGTCCATAATGCTCATGGCATTTCACCTCACCCTATCCTGTAGACACCGACAAGTGTTGAAGTGTGCCTTGGGGTGTTTGGCTTCACAGTTACCCCACTTCATAAGGACATACACCGAAATGGGTGCAGTACAGGAGACTGGTGTGAAGTCTGGGGCTAAAGAGTGCAAGGCACACCTTGATGCCTGTCACTGGCTTCAGGGTGGGGATGGGATGGCATGTTCATTACAGCCGGTGATCCAAAGTTACACCTCTGATGCCTGTCAGTCTCTACAGGGTGGGGCGTTATGGTCAGAGACCCTAACGCCCCGGGCGTGTGTTGGTATTTGCACTACAGATTTTCAACATGGCCTCTTTGTGACCCCCACCTCATCAAAGCATTTGGGACCTCTTCTCATGAACAGTGGCAGTGTGATTTTGTTAATGTGTCCCGAACTTTGAGTTCCCACAGTGGCCATGCTATTCTGCACCAGATGTGTGAAAACACAGATCAGGCAGAATGTGAAGAATGACAGCTGTACCATCCATAGGGAGGTGTGAAGAGATGGCAATGTTGAAAATCTGTAGTGAAAATATTAAAAATGCTTGAAGTTCCGAGCATACATGGAAACTGCACAACACATGCTTGTACCGCAGTCATTTAGTGGAATTATTTCACCAAATTTTCAACATAGGTATTTTGTGATCTCTGCTCATGAATGCTGTCACTACAATTTCTTAATCTGTCCAAAACATTAATTTCCCACAGCGACCACGCCATTGTGTGCCAGATGTGCAGATGCATATTTCAGGCAGGATATGAAAAATGACAACTGTACTGTTCATAAGGAGGTGTGGCAAAATGCCAATGTTGAAAATCTGGAGTGAAAATATTAATAATGTGTGCACTTACGAGCATACGTGGAAACTGCACAACACACACTTGTAACAGTCATTTGATGGACTTTCATCACCAGATTTTCAACATAGGCATTGTAGGACCTCTGCTTATGAGCAGTGTCACTGTGATTTTCTTAATGTGTTCCAAACACTGATTTCCCACAGTGACTGCACTATTCTGTGCTGGAAGTGTGAAAACACATTTCGGTCAGGATGTGAAAACTGACAGCTGTTCTGTTCATAAGGAGGTATGGAAAATGCCAATGTTGAAAATCTGGAATGAAAATATTACAGATTCACGAAGGTACGAGCATGCATGGAAATTGTGCAATGCATGATCATAAAACAGTCATTTTCTGGATTTTTTCCACCAAATTTGCAACATAGACTTTTTGAGAGCCCACCTCATGAATACTGGCACTGTCATGAAAGGTGATTCTGTGCAGGGACCGAGAAATCATCTTTTGGAACTGAATAATGCCATGACAGTGGCTGAATTCATGAGGAGGGGTCCCAATAACTCCATGTTGAAAGTTTGGTGCCAAAATTCCCCATAATGCCTGAGATATGCACCAAAGTTGAAAAAAAAAACTATTTATGCCATTATAAAGCTTACCAGCATTTCTTCAGTTTGCGGTCAGCTTTGAAGAGTGCAGACATGTTCCCGGTCCACCAAAGATCATCGCGCTGAGCTCCGGAGGTAAGTATGGGGTGAGGGAGGTGTGGGGGTGGCAGGGTGCACAGAGGGTGGGTGCAGGTTGGGGAAGGGCCATGGACTCAACAAGGGACCATTTTCTGTTTTACAGGGTTACAAAAAAAAAATTGCAAGACTGTTTTTTTTTTCAGGGACATTTGGCACACAGGGGTGGGCACCCAGCATGCCACCTCAGTGTTTTTTGGGGGGCTGTAGCTGACGGGGGATTGGGCACCCCCATCAGCACATACCGAGTGGAGGGGCAAGAGCTGAGGGAGATTGGGCACCCCCCTTGGCAGACAATAAATTGGGGGGGATATTATGCCAATGGGGAGTGGGATCCCCCATTGGCAAATTGAACTGGAAAGGGGGGACTGAAGACGATGGGGATTGGGTGCTCTGTCAGCAAAGAAAGACTGTTGGGGGGCACATGATGCTGAGGGGGATTGGGCACCCCTTCAGCATACAACAGAAACTTGGGGGTGGGGACATTATGCCAATGGGGACTGGACTTCCCATCGGCAAATGAACTGGGTCAGGGATGGCAAGGTACCACCCTGCAATGACGGGTCACTCCCTCAATGCAGCGGCAGATTTGTTTCAAGGTGGTGGCATACTGTCAGAATTAGTGTCAGCAGCAGCATACCACCACATTCGGGACAGTGGACCAAGCCTTAAAAAAGGCACTGGGACCATTGGCCCCCACAGTGCCGCACCTCCAAAACCCTGTTTCTCTCCTAAGCTGTGCCAAAATGTTTCTTGTGCATGCACAAGCAAACATAAAAATAGGTGGTGCATAGTCTTCAATTCAGCTGAACACAGAGGCTGCAGACACACCCTCTCAGCAATAGCCTTCTGTTTTTAGTTGTTTCTTACATTCAGGCATTCATGACTACACAGCCAAATGGTATCCTACATTTTAGCAGGAATATGTGGCTCCATTGTGGTTTGCATTATTATGTTTGTAGGAACTATGGAATTGCCTACTAAAATGGATTTTTCTGTAAAATAAAGTACCCACAGTCAATGATATAACTGTTTTCTAAGGGATTCTAATGGGGCAGTAAAAATTTTCAGTTGTTTCAGTCTGAAAAACTATTCCGTCACAAAACATGGAACTACTTACTGCTTAGTAAATCTTATCCTTTTTTTTTTCCCAAAGGGGGAGTATAGGGGTGCAACACTCTTGAAAATAATATATCCAAATTAGGAGCTTCATTCTGAGAATTGGACTCACAATGAATAATAAACAAATGCAGAAGAAACAAAATAGGATTACCCATCTCTGTTCCAACTTCTGTAATGGGTATGTTTGTACGGCACCTTTTGACAGGATTTAACCTGCTACCCCACAAAGGAGAAAAAAGTTCCCATAATGTTTCACCTGTATGACTGAAGCAGGTGGAATACATAAGAAATGTATAGAAATATGGGAATTATTTTTTTTAAGAAGATATTGTAAATCTTTTACTTCCTTGTCATGAGCCAATGCTGTCATCTATCTGTACCTATCTGCAATATCACGATTCAATTGTCAATTCTTAGTGGCCATATCACCATATTGGAAGAATACTCTTATTTCTATTTGTTCTGAAGTAGTTGCTGTTCCTGCTATCTCTCTGCATGTGCCAGTCCCTCATGTGAAACCATGTATTTTAACCTTATTAATTTTAACCCCTGTACTTTATGTACTCCATAGATGTACAGTCTCACTCCTTTATCCCCCATTTATCCTCCACCCTCGCTTAATGCCAGTGTATGCTCCTTTTCTGTTTTCCAGAAATGCTACCTCCCCATTTAACTGCCATCCTCTGTTATTTGCCACCCTCTTTTATCCACCACAATTTAGGAAGTATGGAGGTTGGCAGATGAAAGAGGGAGCATTGCAATTGCATTTATCCTGGAAACATGATCTTTTAACAACAGCACTGTATCATCCGCATATGTCTTAGCAGTGGTGTTTCCTTTACTTAACCATGTTGGAAGAACATCTTGCTATTGTTCTATAAACCATAAAACAGGGTCAAGGCTGAAATATATAACGATGGGCTGAGGGGGCATTTATTTATTCATTTAGTTTTTGTGACCGGGTAAGTGAACTAGACAATTCTGCCTATTTTCAGGCACAACCCAGGTGAGGGAGATACAGATGAATGCCAACTGACCTTGAACCAGATAAAGCTCTTGGTGGTATTTTTAGTGAATGAGGGAAATTTGGCCAGGACACTGGGGAAATTCCCTACTGCATTGTTGCCAGTAGGGGGATGCACTGTGTCTGCAGGATGGCAGATGATGCACAGCTTCGCATGGAGCAGGATGTGCTGCAGGTAGCTCCTGCTGCGATTAAAATGGCAATGACGACTGATATGATGGATGCACTACCTGAGTCTGGGATGTCTTTTTCTACAGTTCTTGATATTGTGGCTACCAAGATTACTGGTGAATCGCCAGTACGGGAGACTGTGGCTGAAGTGAGTATTTCGGAAGAGCAACCTTTGTTACCTAATTCTGTCCCAGCGGAACCTGTTGCTTTAATTTCTGTGGGACCTGTTGCATCTACGGACCCCCCTTTCCAGCCAGAACTTCCAGGAGTTGTAAATGGATGGAGTGAGATGACTGCTGGAGCTTCATCGAACACTGCAGCCTGTTCTACCTCACAAATGGTGCAACAACAATTTGGGCTGATACAGGACTCACCGGACTTTCTCGTGGATTGGTCGGCAGGTACTACCCTCTCCAAGTCAGGATGGACTCGCACGGCATTGGGGTACTGGATTCTGGACCCAGACTGGGTGGACATTAGGCCTTCCACCTCTACCTCAAAGCATGCCACCGACCTGAGCTCAGGTAATCAGACTGAACATATTTTTTCTCATAAGGCCTTTAAAAATGGTTCGCACCAGCTGCAGGATGATGCTGAGGCCTTATCTGGACCTAGCATATCCTCGAGGGGGGGAGGGCCTGGTCAATAGGAAGGAAGGTCAGGTACTTCTGAGAAATCTGCATGTATTCCAATGGCTGATTTTATTAAAAAATAAATTGGAGCAAGCACCTCGGAGAAATGCTGTAAGGTTGAGATATAGGGGAGGGCTTTCTACCCATCCTGATAGATACTATATAGCCAATCAGTTACTCAGAGGTTCTATGCAATTTTTTCCTTCTGATCTGTATGCCCTGATTCATATTTCAGGGGAAGATTCCTTTGATATCAGTTTTAGACTTAATAGCAGTTTGGAGGAATTTTGGGAGAAATATTCAGTTCTTAAAACTACTCCTTTATGGACTCCCTTTTTTGCAATCTCTCTTACTAGACTACAGATTATATATGTGACTATCATGTTTCGTAATGAAGGAGTGAATGTCAGTGATATTTATCACTGGCTGCAAAATCGCTGTGATATCCTAGGCCCTCCTGAAGCACTTCTGGATTTGGAAGGCATTTGTACTGGGGGGCGGAAATTCAAAGTTAAACTATTTCAGGTTAACTCAGACATTATCCATTTACCCAATAGCTTTTTTCTTGGAAAAGACAGAGGAGTTTGCTTTTACAGTGGACAACCAAGAGCTTGCTATAAATGTGGCTCTAGAACTCACATTAGCAGTTCTTGCAATATGTTAAAATGCTCTCTGTGTGGGGGCTATAGACATTCTGTAGATCTATGTGAAAACATTTTTCAACGTAATTTATGTGATGAGAAAGGACATGCATTTCATCAGTGTCCTTGGGACAAACGAAATAGAGCTGAAGGGTGGGATCAGGATGATCTAGTTTGTAGGGCCCAGGAAAAACTATGGGATTCCACTCGTTCTGCTCCCTCTGTCACACAGCCTGAGTCTGCTCCTTCTGAGGATCCCCTTTTGTCACACTCTACTGATATTTTCTCTCCTCTAGTTAAGCCTTCTTTGCCTACCATACAGGATCCTATTCCTCCTCCTATTGCAGTGACTGACACTTCCCCTTCTGTTAAAAATCAACCTGTTGGGACTTCTATGCCCCCTCCCTTATTTGAGACTGCTAAAAATCACAGATTCACTAGGTCTTCCCTTAAAGCTCCTTCTCCCTGTCCTAGTCCTATGGAGAATATTTTTTCTCCTCTTCAAGATGACTTGGGGGATTCTGATTTAGAATCAGATACCTCTCACAGGTCTGAGCTGGTTACAGAGGATGAGGAAAGTAAATCTACTGAGCTTTTTAAAGAAAAAAAAGGAAAAAAAGGGAAGAAAAGGAAAGCTAGTAGCAGTTTAAAAGGAGGACCTTATTTCCATACAATTTAGAAGGCTCCTTTAAGGACTGGGTCTTTTAATGTCTGTAGTTTAAAAGCTTATAAAAAACAGATTTCTCTACTTTCCTTTTTTGACTCCCTTAATGTAGACATCTTATTTGTCCAAAAAACACATTTATCTTCTCTTTCTGAGGTAGAACAATTAAAGAGACATTGGCACTGGGGCCCTTCTTTTTGGACTTTTGGCCTAGAGGCCACAGATGGGATTGGCATTTTATTTAAATCTACTAAGTTTCATGTTACCGGACTTATGGATATTCGACCTGGTTGCGCCTTAGTGCTTGATTGTACCCTTGGGGATTTTTCTTTTCGTCTTATTAATCTCTATGCCCCTCAAATTAAAACTACGAGGATTGAACTATTTGATGAAGTTAAACATTTTTTATACATAAAAAAACATATTATTTTGGGGGGGTGACTTTAATTGTACTGTGGACACTAAAATTACTGGTGCCACACAAAAAAATGTATTGTGACTCGTATGCCCTATTACATGTTACCTCTGAAGCTAGTTTGAGGCATGCTTTCCGGACTTTACATAAAACTGAGACTGGGGCTACTTATCATAGGCATATTTATGCTACCCGTATTGATATGTTTTTTATTTCTAAATATCTTATTCCTATTCTTTGTATTCCTAAACCTACAGAATTCTCAGACCACAATATTTTATTTTGCACTCTAAGTTTATCTAATGTCCCTCCAAAAATTTTTTCACCTCATCATCGGTGGCATTTAAATATGTCCCTTTTAGATTCTCCTCATTATTTTTCTCAAATTGAGATATTTTTTGCAGCAAGGAGCTCTATTATGTGTTCCTATGATACGTTGTTCGATTGGTGGTTAGATACTAAAATGGAGCTCAAACAGCTTTTACTTTCCTTTGGCAGACATAAAGCCAATTCTAACTATCTGCACTATCTTCTTTTGAGAAGACAATTATACAAATTAATGTCCCTCTCTTCTTGTGAGAATGCAAGATTTAATTCTCAGATTTTTGAAATTAAGAAATAAATGAAACTCTATCAATATGATAGGGTCAAATCCTTGGAGATGCAGTTTAGATTTGGCATGAAGAAAACACCAGCATCAGATCCATATGCTGCATGTAAGCAACGGTTAGATAAAACCCTGATGACTCATCTTTCCACATTAGATGGCACTGAGATATCCACTGATTTGGAAATGTTAACAGTAGTACAGCAATTTGTTACCTCCACTTTTAATTCTACTTCTGATACTAATTTTCCTATTTTCCTGGGTTTACTACACCATTTTCCCAAATAACAGAATCTATGGCACAATGTTTATTACAACCTATTTCGTCTCAAGAAGTTGAAGATGTTATTAAACAATTAACTATTGGAAGATCTCCTGGACTGGACGGTATACCAAACAATTTTTATAAAACCTTTTTGTCACATATGTCTTATTTTCTGCCCCTAGTTTTCAACTCTATGTTAACTTCTTCTCCTTCCCTCTTTGGTTTTAATACTTCTCTTTTGCATTTCTTATATAAATCTGGAGATAAGACACTTTTATCTAATTGGAGACCTCCTAGTCTCTTAAATAGTGATTACAAGGTTCTGGCTAAAATCATTAATAATAGATTATTAACGGTTACTGACATTCTTATTCATCCAGCTCAGACCAGTACTATTCCTAAGAGATGAATACAGCATAATTTATATCTTTGAGGGAACTGTTTGAGGCTAGTAATAGACATAATATTTCAGGGTTTGTGGTAGCTTTAGATCAGGCTAAGGCTTTTGACAAAGTGCAACATAATTATCTTTTTCCCCTTTTATTGCATTATGGTATCCCAAACTATTTGTACATTGGATTTCCTTGTTATATACTAATGCTAGTGTAACCCCCTTGCTACCCGGGGTTACTAGAATCCCAGTAAGACCTAGTGGTAGGCAAGGAAGGCAGCTTGTGAAACTCCAGTTAAATGGATTTCACACTGTCTCACTCTATTCTAAGTCTCAGCTGAGACTGAGGGATGACATCACCATAGAACTATCGCAGCTGTATGAGCCACAGTGGAATCTGCAGAAGGGAATTGGAGTAGAATGTTGGGAGGTTTGAAAAGTCAGTCTGTAGTGAGTTGGAGTTGGAGATTGTTGTGAGAGGAGTACAGCAGCTCTGTGCTCAGGCTCTTGGAGCCTCAGCCCTGAAATAGGGCTACAATTAGGTAAAGGTGTGTGTTTCTACCTAAAGAGAGACACAGTAAGTTTTTTAAAGTGGTGGAGACCGCTGATTCGGGTCTCTGTGCCCCATCCCTCAGGGGATGGGACAGGAAGGTTTGCCTGCTATTCAAGGGGCAACCCCCTGGCTACTGCTAGAGAAAGAAGCTGCTTTATTTTGTCCACATGTGTGGGGTACAAGAAGATTTCATGATTCGCCCGTGGAGCACCTGCAACCGGAAGGTGAGTTCTGCTCTTTCTAAAGGGCCCATGTTTCACCCTGAACTGTGTTAAAGTGGGGATTGGACTGCTGAAGTAGTGGGAGGCCTAGAGTAATAGGCTTAGCCCAAAGTAAAAGTATGTTCAAGTCCAGCACATAGGGGAAGTTAAGACATGTAGAGGAGATGTGACATACGTCTACCCAGTAATCTACATTGCCAAGCTTTCAGAAAAGAGTTGTTTAGTGTCCAGAGAAATGGCTGGGTATGGATTGTGGGAGCTGGAGGTGGGAGACCCCCCCCATCTTTAGTAACCAGGTCCACCTCTACAGATTTGCTCTGTGGATTTCTACTTTGCCTCATGCACTTGGCCAGTGACGAGGGACGTACCCAGACATGGGATGTAAGGAAAATTCGCTGTAGGAGTCGAAGGCTCTAAGGTGGTTTGGGGAGTCACCAATAGGAAAAATGGTTCATTCCCATATGGACTGCAGATCAAGTGGTCGGCCGGGGAGCTGGGCCATGGGGAAAACCCAAGTAGTGTACAAGTTGGGCTGTGTACCCAAAGCTGCGTGCAAGTCCGGGCTGTGTGCCTTGTGGGTTCAGAGCCTGAGGGCTGAAATGTGAAGAAGTGTTCTGTTGTCTCTAATCTGCATTACCAGGAATGTATTCCCTTGGGGGTCTGTCTATTCTTTGTTTGTTCAGTTTGGATGTGAATAAAAGCCACACTGTAGAATCCCATTCCTGGTTTTGGACATTACAGTTATTGCTTCCTGTGTTTGGATTTACTTGGGTGCCCCTGTGCAGAATAGCCAAACCTAGGCCCCCTGTGCAGAGCAACCTAGTCATCCCCGAACCCAGTCCCCACCAGGTACTGCTGTCAGCTTCAACAGCATAGCACCTGACATTTTGCAAAAAGGCAGGGGTCCGGGGGTTACACTACTATCATCCCTACCATTAATGGACTTTTTGGAACTGATGTTCCTCTCACTGTTGGTGACAGACAAGGATGTCCTTTAAGCCCTCTTTTATATTCCTTTGCTTTGGACCCTGTGATCAGACAAATACATTAGGACAGGAGTATTATTGGTCTGGCCCCCTCCCCCTTTTTGCCATTTGAAAAGATTACTGCTTATGCTGACGATATTACATTGCTTGTACAGGATGTTTCCACCTTAACAAAGGCTTTGAAAGTTTTTTCAAATTTTGGCTTTTTTTCTGGAGCTGTGCTTAATATAGGAAAAAGTTTTATTTTTTCCTTGGATCATGCGTGACCTATCTCTTTAACTACATTAGGGATTCCTGTAGTTTCTACCCCTCACAATATTTTGCGAATTTGGTTTGGTCCAGGTGATTTAGCTACTTATAATTGAGATAGACAGTTTCAAATAGGGGAAGACAAGGTTAATAGATGGAAATGTTGGAAATTTGGGAAGAAAAAATGGGTTCTGATTGTTAAACAGTTTTAGCTTCCTGTATTTTTATTTTTAAGTTATGTATTCCCTCCTCCAGTGCATTTCAAAACTAGAATCCTTAGTCTTTTTTTTCAAATGCTGTGGGGCAATAGATTGAATCCGGTAAAGAGGGACATTACTTATTTACCTATTAATAAGGGAGGAGCACATATGATTAATCCTATTGTTTTTTTATCATTCACTGTATTTTTTTAGTTCCTTTAATTATTTATGGACTTCTGCTACCTTATCGTGGCAATTATGGTCCAGTTTCTTTGGTCTTGGTATTTTGTAAAATGGACTTTATTGCCCCCTAAAATTCTATCCTCTGATTCTCTGCCTACTTATGGACTATCATCTATTAAAAAATGTAACAATGGAAAGTTTCTTTCACAAAATTGATGTCTTTAGATAGAAAGTCTTTCTATTCATATACTGTTTATGATGTTCAAAAAATTATTCTACTATTTCCAGAATGCATACCTACTAAAATGATATTTTCCTTGTATAAATTGATGGATTTCAGGATCCCTCCTCATATCTGGGATATTGTATGGATTTCGATTCAGGGAAGGTTGGGTGTTAGGGGAAATTTAAAATATAAGGCCAAAACTGAGAGATTTTGTCCCAGACTTACATGTATTAATATTGAGGAGAGTATGCATCACTTTTTTATTACTTGTCCCCATAGTCAGTTATTTTGGCAGGATGCAGCTTCACATTGGAATTTACCTTTTCTGACTTGTATTTCTTATCAAATCATTATTTTAGATGATTATACTTGGGTATGGAAGTCCTACCATAAAAGTACTTTAACTATTTTTTTTTATATGCCCAATATATTTTATGGCAGGCACATTGTCAATTTGTATTTCAGCAGCAACAAGTTTTGAATGCTATCATTATTTCACAAGTTGAAGAAGGCTTGTTATATGTTAAAGAAAGTGATGCTCGTAGATTTCCAAAAGATAAAGTGGATAATTTATGGAAACATTTTTTCTTCTAATTAATGAATATATTGTTTTCTGTTCTGAGTATTTATGATGTGTTTTTTGCTTTCTTTGTGATGTTATGATTCTTTTTCAATAAACTTCCCCTACTCTTTTCAATAAGTGCCATGGGATATTTAACATCCACCTCAACTACCTCCAATCCAGACAGATGGGACCTCAGTTCAACATCTCATCCAAAAGACGGCACCTCAGAAGTGCAGCACCCCTCTCATGCTGCACTACAGTGTCATTACTGGGATAGTAACCCAAGTGCCAGATGTGGGAACTGAACCCACAGCCCTCTGATCTCCCAGCCTCAGAGGAGAGTGTGCTACCTACTGAGCCACTGACACTGCCAAATCCCTGCATCCCTGGTGCACCCCTCTTTTGTCCCCTGTGGACATTGCTCTGCATGTTCAGCTATGCACAGGGTGAAAGTTGCACACAGCATTGCAGAAAATGAGGATATAAAGACCCTGCAACTGATACTGTGTCAACATCACATGTGTTGTGAATATTAAAATGTCTGTGCAATAAAGTATATATTGGACAGACAATGAGAGTACTCAAGGAAAGATTCTTGGAGCAGAAAAGCTGTACAGAAGGAAGGATTTATGATTGCTGGTTGTTTGGCATTTCATTACAGAAGGATGTAGCATTCCCTCACTACAGTTTTTTTTCACTTGGATGTGCCACCTCTCAAAAGAGGGGGTGATAGACAGAATCAACTTGATTCCTCATTTTTTGCCTGAACAAAGAAAGTCTAATGGTAATTGAATTTTTTTTATTATGTTTGCTTTATTGAATTTTAACAATATAATTAAACAAAACAAGCCAACCAAGTACAAACACAACAGTCCACAACAAAAAATAAAGAAAAAAACACCACAAAGAAAGAAACTGGGGGCAAAGAAAATAACTCCCAATTAACAGCACCTCCCCCTTCCATATATACTGATCACCAATAATCCAAAAACAGTACCTTTAAAATAAGCAACAAAGACCACCTATTAATCCACAAACACATAAAAGAAGAAAAAAATAATTATTCAAGAGTCTTGTCCAAATTACAGTACAATGCATTAACTAAAGCGTAACTAATCAAGCATAGAGAGGGCCCTATTTTTCAAAAACAGTAGGACACTTATGGCATACATTCGCTATAAGCAGTTCTAAATTTAAAGTGCTAAGGAGTTCTTTTTGCTATTCTGACAATGGAGAAAGTGAACTGCCTAACCCATGTCAAAGCAAAACCATTTGTGTGGCTGTTGAGATAAGAACAGCATCATTCTATTGGAAAATAAACAAGATTTCATGATACCATTCCAAAATACAAATCTCTGGAGTAAACAATTCATCCAAATGAAATGAGGAAACCAGCTGTGCCTTAATAGCTGCTTAATATGGTGCTGCCTTTTCACACTGCCATAATATCTAAAAAAGTGAACCGTCCACCTTGCGATACATGGAACAGATGGAGATACCCTATCTAAATGGAGTAAAATACATATTGTGTAAAATTTTAAAATGTAGTTGTCTATAATGATCTTGATAAATAATTGTATATGTGTCCTCCCAAACCACCATCGATTCATGTGATCCCCAAGCCAGCAACAGTGCGTATTGCCAATAATATGGAATACCATAGGGCTTAGTGGGATCCAGAGATTGGTACAGGTGGCATAAATGAGCTATAGCATTTTGGGAAGAGGCTGCTGAAGTTATTTCATCCTGATGGAGAGAGAATTAATCATATCAATGGAGGGAACCAAAATATTAGAGCAGGCGTGGCCAACCTGTAGCTCGTGAGCCACATGCTGCTCTCAAAGCAGTTTGATGTGGCTCTTGAGGGGTTCATCTTTTACGTGTCAGAAAATGCCACAGCCTATTAAAGTTGAGAAAAGTAAAGTACAGGAGCTGAAAAGTTCCCTAAGTGCTCAAAAATTACTTTTACTAAGCCTGCAAGCAAATCGAAAGCCCCAGAGCTGCTGTGAATAATTATTTTAAAATTACAACTAGTTTTTAAAAATACTGTAACTTAATAAAATAAGATTATTGACCAGTTACCATAACTATGTTGTTATTTTAACTCCTAAATATGACTAAATATGGGTAAATATGGGTATGGTAAGGGCTGCACATTGTGTATGGTATGGGTAGCACATTGTTGTGGCTCACATCTTACTCAGAAATTTAAATGTGGCTCACAACACTGAAAAGGTTGGACACCCCTGGTAGAGCCACCCTAGACAACTGTAAGAACTTTAAAAATACTTCTGGTGTAACCCAAACCTTGTTTGGAAAATTAAGAAATACCATACTGGGTCTTCACACAACAAAGCTGACACATGAGTAGAAGGAGACAAGGGCAGGAAGGAAGATAAGATAGTGCTCTGTGCTATCTGTAGATTAGGGTTTCCAAATAATGGCTGTGCCGGAAAAAACTTAACACATAAAGTTGCACATGACCGTGAGAAGACCAGTATATAGGTGTGGATTTCAAAGAACAGGGAATTGCCTCGGGGGAGTGTAGATAAGCACTTGATTTTGTATTTTAGCCTCTCAAAAGAGCATCCCCTCCAAAAGTAACCACTGTTGCATATAAGTAGAGTGTGATTCCCCTACCAGAATGCCCCATTGAAAATATTTAGATCCATGAAGTGCTAAATTGTATAAATAAAAATTGGATAACTGTATGCCTCCCAGATTAGTGGGAAAGTAAGTTTATAATATGCTTTCCTGGTGACCCCCTCCTTCCACAATAATTGGGAAAGCCATGATTGAAGACAGACAAATCATGTACGAGGGAGAATAACATTTAACATACTCAAGGGGTAAAGAAGGCAAGGAAAAACATTCATTTTGATTATGTTTGCCTGACTCCAAAATGAAAGAGGGAGTACAGGCCATTGTCGTAAATCATGGTAGATCATCTGCACTAAAGGGTCCAGATTAACCTTATATGTAGTGATGAGACATCGAGGGATTAGGATACCCAAATAGGGAAGGGCTTTAGAGTCACACTGTAATCCCAATAACAAAATAAAGGATTTATCTACAAAAGTACTAATGGGAAGAATTTTGATCTTGTTAAGGTTTAGTTTATAGGCTGTAATACTACCAAAATGGTCAATTTCAGCAAGAGCAGTAGGAAGTGAAGTAATTGGATGAGACAGATGTAATAAAATGTCATCCACATAAAGCAGCGTTTATACTCCATGCCCCCCATGGAAATGTCTCAGACCCATGGGTTCCCTTTCAGCCTTAAAAGAAGAGGCTCCAAATACAGATTAACACAAAATGGGGAGCGGGGACAACTCTGACAAGTACCAGCAAAAACAGAGAACAGAGAAGAAAGGGCTCCATTGCAAAAAAACGATAGCAGAGGGCCAGCTGTAATGCAAACACATTTATTTAATAAAGTTCTCATGTATGTTATAAGCTCTAAGCACAGCAAACAAGTAAAACCATGACACTTGATTAAAAGCCTTCTCTGCATCCAAAGAGACCAGGGCAACAGGTACCCCACACCACTTGGAGGCAGACATCAGGTGAAAAAGCTTCTGAGTATGATCACTGGAATTCCTGTCTTTCATGAAACTGACCTGTTCAGAACCAATCAGTCCCATCCACACTCATTCCAATCGACCAGCAAGAATGTTCACCAAAATTTTAAAATCTGTATTGATAAGTGAAATTAGGCAGTAGCTAGATAGTAAATGCTCATCTTTCCTGGGTTTAAGCAATAAAATAATGCAGGCTATATTGATGGAAAAGTCAGTAAGCCCATGTTCGAATAAAAAATTGAAAATATCAACTAAAATGGGAGTAATTTCAAGAGAACATGTTTTATTTAAATTTGCAGGGAATCCACCTGGGCATGGGGCCCGATCTATGAAATGGATGAAATAGCCTAGGCAACTTCAACAGCCGGCATAAGGCCACTCAGCAGGTGACCCTGCTCTTCCAACAACCAGGGCAGGGGCACGTCCTTCAAGTACTGCTCTATTAAGTCAGGCCTGTCCATTTGGTCCAGAGAAGCAGAATACAAACCCTCAAAATACAGCTGAAAAACCTGCATTATATCACGGGGTCAGGTTATTAACAGATTGGTGCCAAGCTGATACACCACCTGCACCACCCTAGCAGCTTCCTGCTGCCGTAATCGTAATGGCAGTAATTTACCCACTCATTCTCCCTGCTCTAGACAATGGTGTTTGGTGTACAAAATAGCTAGCTCTGCCTTTTTATTTAACAAACAAAAATATTTGGTCCGAAAGGAGTTTAAAAGTGACCAGATGGATTGCAGTGTGGTGGAAGATAGAGCTGATTCAATAGCCTGGATTTGGGTCAAAAGGCCTTGAAGCTGCTTGCGGTTTTCTTTCACTATTCTTGTGGCAAGGTGAATGCATTCACCTTGGAATGCAGCCTTAGCCACCCCCCTCATCATGTCTAGCAGAACGCCGGAGGTGATATTGGTCTCAAAAAAGTACATATAAACTGACACAGCATGTCCACAACCTGATGATCCCCTAAAAGCTGAATATTGACTTGCACACAAAATCCCAATCAGTATCACCTTGGATCCTGTATGCTAAACATACTGGAAGTTGTTTGAAATGACCATTTCCCAGATAACACAGTGGTCCACCCCAGAAAGCTGTTCCTGGGTAAGCAAAAAATAGTCAATGTGAGAGAAGGAGCTGTGAGGAGAGGAATAAAAAGTGTAAGCGTGGACTAAGGGTTGTAATATGTGCATAGGATCTATAAGACCTAAAGAATCCCTAAGTTAACTGAGGCTGTGTTGTGCTGGAGATAGTCCACTCCTCACAGTGATAGATTTCTCTAGGTCAGCTTGTAAAACCAAATTCCAGTCTTCCCCATAAACCATAAGAAGATGGCTAAAAGAAGACAACACTGCTGGGTAACTGAGATTTTGCTTGTTTCATCCTGATTGAAATAAACTTTCATAACCATCCTGAAAGTGATTCTTTGTTACTTTAAGATAAATATATGCCAGTCGGCCTGGTGGAGCTGAGGCTTGAGATGCTAGATGCTACACCTCATGCCATGCCGGCAACTTCAGTTCAGGAGTGAGCTCAAGATACCATGGATTAGTGAGGGGGGTGCTGGGAGCAGCCACATTACTGCTGTCATCACACAGATTGGGGAGGCAGATTTACTCATTCTTGGCTGACACCCGGTGGAGGCTGGGTGTCAGAGCAGAGATCTGGGGACTGACATTACATTGGGAGGGTAGAAGGAGCTGTAGTTCTTGGAGCACATGCATGCCTCCACATGCACACACACCCACTGTGCTGCAGGCTGGGATGGGAGAACGCAGAAAAGTGCTTATGTCTCCCCATTGCCATGTGGGACAACTCCTGACACTCTCAGACCCTGCTTCTTGTAGATCCCCACTGGTAGAGACAATGAAGGGAGAAGCTGACAGGGTTGGGACTGAAGGGAGCCCAATGGCATGAGTAGGTGGCAATGGGGAAAAAAGCTACAGTACATAGAAAAAAAATAATTATATGCCCAGCCAAAAGGAATTTTTACCTGCAAACCTGCCTGTTTGTCTTTCACTTAATGGGACACCTTTATATAAATATCACTTGGTCCATCTAGTCTGCCCATTTCTCCCTACCTACACTATTACCGCAGACCATGCCTAATCTACAGCTCTTTCTCCCTTCTCCCCTTCCAAGGGAATCATAGTCGAAAGGAAGTCGGGAGGGAGAAAGAGCTCTAGCTCAGGCATGGTCTGTGATAATATTGTAGGTAGGGAGAAACGGGCAGACTGGATGGGTTAAGCGGTCCCTATCGCCACCATCAAATTCTATGTTTCTATTACATGAAGCATATCAGGTTTGGATTGATCAGTTTAAAGTTACTGACCGTCATTAAGGTATGAATGAGGAGTTAGACTGGATAGCTCTGTTGTGAACTCCTCTGGCTTCTTGACTGTGAGAACTATTTGTCCCAGAGTGTACCAGTCCACGCTTCTCACTACATTTTTCTAGACTAAGGTGCTCCACCCCTGTGGGACAACACTGTGACAGTGGCTACTTGTGTCCTGTTGCACAACTCACTTTAACTGTAGTTTCTTGTGTTTATGATATTATCTCTGATTTTGGGACAACAGAGTGATTTTCGGGAGGGTAACGAGCAACATTTTCATTTGAATAAGAATGGCCTTTGACCAATGGAGAACTTCTCCAGTTGTGTCTCTCATCTGCTAAATTCAATTATTCGACAAGGGTCTCTTAGTTTGGTCTTACTTTACATGAGTATATTATGATTTTATGAGTGTTAACTGTTCTTGGTCCCCTGCATTGCTCTTTGTTGATATAAGCTTAATAATCTTGGTATAAGGGATATTATATACAGTTTTCATTTGTTGTCCACCACAATGTGTGGTTCACACTTTGTGGGCCTTATTTTTCAGAACTGACTGATGGGAGCTTTGTGGTTCACCACAGGTCTATTATAGACCCTATGCTAACCTGGTGCATGAGGACATAACATGTTTCATTTGGCATTTCTTAATGCTTTTTATAGCCAGAAGCATTTGATTTCTGATTTTTGTAATATTTCCCATCTGGCTTAGATACAAACATATGAACATATGAATTGCCAGCAGAAACAGGTCACATGGTCTATCGAGTCTGCTCAAAGGTGCAGCTAGCCCCACAGCATGCAGCTACCACACCTTTCCCATCCCCCTCACAGTCCCCCCCCCCTTACTCTGTCCCATCCCTTCTTGAAGATGCCAATAGTTCTACAGGAAACCACATCCTCAGGTAGAGTGCTCCACTTGTGTACCACTCTCTCCGTGAAATAATGTCTCCTGATTTCCCTCCTGAATTTACCCCCTCCAACCTCAGTTGATGCCCTCTAGTATCCCTCCCTCTCCTGATCCAGAATATCATAGAAACATAGAAACAAATAATGTGATGGCAGATAAGGACCACTTGGCCCACCTAGTCTGTCCATTTTCCTACCTAATGGATAAGCTGCAGTTCCTAGTTAACCAACAGCCTACTTCCTCCTACCCCCCACTAGAATTGAGTTATGTCTGTCCCATGCATTCTTGAGTTCCCCCACTGTTTTTGACTCTACAATCTCCTCAGGAAGCCTGTTCCATGCATCTACAACCCTCTCTGTGAAAAAAATACTTCCTCACATTACCTCTGAGCCATCCCCTCTCTATCTTCAAATTGTGCCCTCTTGTTCTTGCACATCTCTTTTTCTGAAAGATGCTACCCTCTTGGTGTTTGTTGATTCCCTTGAGGTATTTGAAAGTTTCTCTCATGTCCCCCCTCTCCCTCCTTTCCTCAAGGCTATACATCTTAAGCTCCTTTAGTTTTTCTTCATATGTCTTCTGGTGCAGACCCTGCACTATTTTGGTTGCCCTCCTCTGGACAGCCTCCACCCTGTCTATGTCTATGTCTTTTTTTTATCAATTAAGATTTTATTGTTTGGCATAAGCCATTACAATTTAAAAAGAACATCAAGTATTTAAACAAACTGTACATACACTTTTATAGGCATTACATTGTTTGCATCAAAAAAAACATCTACTTACAAACAAAAATTCAGGTTGTATTCACTCAGGAGTCCATTAATTAATATTAAAATCAAAGGCGCCAATGTTCAGGAGTCCATTAGATACTGAACAAAGCACATATTTAAAATATTAAAACATACAGCATAATAGCACCTTTAAAGGAGTATTTCACCATAATAATCTCATGTTTACTTGAATCACTTACAGAAGCGTTTGGAATTCAGGGCATTATTTATGTCCGGTGAAACCAATCGCCACCACAGTTAGCTCCATTAGCTGGAGTCCTTCTGCCCATAATAACTTCAAATAAAAATAGTTTACATGAGGCTTGGAAAATTAATGCCAAAATGAATACAAACTATGACCATTTCAACATTGAACTAAATAACACACCGGTTTATCATAAACATTGAAAACTAAGACCGTGTCATTCTACAGTGTTATTATAATCAGTGACCGGAGGACCTAATTCCATACACCACATTAACCGTCTCCTGACAGGAGTCCCATTGTCAATGCACAAAATCAGCCAGAACAGATGGGAGAAAACACATCACCACTTTTAAAATAAAAAGTTCATCTATAGAGACAAATAGTGCTATTAATGCTCACTCCAGGAAGATTATGCATTCAAGGCCATGGCATTTCGAAATCAAGAGATGTTGTTCCATTCTCACAATTAAGGTTTCTATTAGAAGCAGAGAACCCATTCATTTTGTATCACAACTTTTTTTAATTTCCCAAAAAGTCACACAGTAAGAGAACCCGGGAGGACATTCTGACAGTGCTCAAAAGGATTCTCATAACTGCCTACCTCCCTGCAACTCAGTAATTACCTCCATATACAGTAGGTTTTCACAATATTTAATGTGAGTTCAAACTCAAGGGGGAAACAAGGAAGGTACAGTTTCAAAGAAATTCACCCTAGATCCATCTGTATCACCTTAAAAATAAAGACCAAATTGGTACCTTCGGGGGGGAGGAGGGGATACTTCTTAAGCCAATCCTCCAGAAATCATTAAAAAGCATCTTTTACCAAGAAGACCACCATCAAGGGTCTCATGCAGAGTTTTACTCCTGTTTTCTTTTATCTGGTGGTCCAAAGTGGTGGTCCAAGGTCCAAAGTATAATCCATAGTATCATTCTAATTCCAAAATTCGACCTGGACCAGCCACAGTTCCTCCTCTGTTCAATCCAACTACATTAACATGGCAGACACTGTTGGGACAAAACAAAAATAGCATTCCTCTAAGCGCAATAAACACAAACTTTAAATAGATAAATTTTGAACAGTCTAGTCCTCAGGCAACCATGGCATACCTGTTAAAAGCTCAGAAAAAGCCTGTAAGCATAATGTACGACCACAGTTTTCAGCCTCTTTTGTCATACTTTGACAGTCTTTTACTATGAGAGCTGAATGAGTTCTTTGAGCGAATCCTTGGGGTCCATTTCATATTACGGCATATTAATCATAATCAGAGCGTCTCTCTCAAACCTGAAAAAACACCGAATATGCTGAGCATGAGCCCATCCAAAATCAGTAACAAGCCTCCACAAGTGCAGCCATTTTCACAACCATGTTTCCCCAAACATGCCAGCTATACCCAGCAAGATGCCAAAAAACTAACGGTAGACCAACTGCCGACTACAGGAGCATTTTGTGCAGCACATGCAGCCACCAAACTGCAAAAGTAGCGTATCTCTAAAAATCATTCATCTAAATATGTGGGCTTTCATTCATATACCCCCAGCAAAAATAAATATTTTATCCAGCGTTCATAGAGCAAAGACATTCTGAAAGATGCTACCCTCTTGGACTTTGTTGATTCCCTTGAGGTATTTGAAAGTTTCTATCATGTCCCCCCTTTCCCTCCTTTCCTCCAGGATATACATCTTAAGCTTCTTTAATCTTTCTTCATATGTCTTCTGGTGCAGACCCTGCACCATTTTAGTTGCCCTCCTCTGGACAGCTTCCACCCTGTCTATGTCTTTGTGGAGATGGGTTCTCCAGAACTGTACACATTACTCCAGATGTGGTCTTACCATCTGTCTTTACAGAGGGACAACAACTTCCTATTTTCTACTGGTGATGCTTCTCCCTATGCAACCCAGTATCCCCCAGCCCTTCTTACTGCCTTCTTACATTGCTTGCCCACCTTTAGGTCATCTGATATGACTACCCCCAGGTCCCTTTCCATTTTTGTTATTGTCAGTATCTCATCCCCCATTGCATACTCTTCCCCTGGGTTTTTGTTTCCCAGGTGCATTACTTTGCACTTCTTTACATTGAATCTAAGCTGCTATACATTTGACCATTCCTCCAACCTTGCCAAGTCCTTTTTCATCCTTTCCATTGCACCTTGTGAATCAACCCTGCTGCAGATCCTTGTGTTATCTGCAAAGAGACATACTTTTCCTTCCCATCTCTCTGCAATGTCACTTATATAGACATTAATAAGGAATGGCCCCAGTGTTGAACTCTGTGGTACCACACTAGTAACCCCCCTTTCTTCATTGTGGACTCCATTTACTATTACCCTCTGTGTCCTGTTGTCTAGCCAGTGTTTTACCCAGGATACCACCATGGGACCCACTCCCAGGCTGGCTAATTTGTTTATTAATCTTTTGTGTGGAACTGTGTCAAATGCCTTGCTAACGTCTAGGTAGGCCATGTCCACAGCCCCTCTCTGGTCTACTACTTTGGTCACCCAGTCAAAGAAATCAATTAGATTTGTTTGACATGACCTTCCCACTGTGAATCCATGCTGCCTTGGGTCCTGTGTCCCACTGCCCTCTAGGTACGCAACAATTCTTTCCTTCAGAAGTGATTCATCATTTTCTCTACCCTGAGGTCAAACTGACAGGTCTGTAGTTTCCTGCCTCTGTCTTGCTCCCACTCTTGTGAAGGGGAATCACATCTGCCCTCCTCCAGTTGTCAGGTACCGCACCATCCTCCCATGATTTATTAAAAATGGTAGTCAGTGGTGTTACTAGTTCTTCCCTTAGTTCTTTTAGAATTCTGGGGTGAATCCCATCAGTCCCCATTGTTTTATCCACTTTCAATGTTAGGAGTTCTTTCAGAACCCTTTCTTCTGTGAAAGGACTAATATCAACCCCACTATCCAGAGTACTTCTATTGAATGGATTAGGTATCTCCCCCTGCTCTTCCATTGTGAATACTGAGCAGAAGTATTCATTCAGTATCACTGCTTTTCACTGTCACTCTCTGCCCAGTCACCCTCCTTTTTATTCAGCTTCAGTATCTCTGCCTTAGTCTTTCTTTGCTCCCTAATGTACCTATAAAAGGTTTTATCCCCTTTCTTAACCGAGTTGGCTATCCTTTCCTTGGTTTGGGCCTTTGCTGTTCAGACTGCCTTCCCCACTTCCTTTCTGCTTTAACTGGTACAGTTCTCGGTCCTGCTCCTTCTGTGTTTCCTTATACTTCCTGAATGCTATCTTTTTCTCCCTAACATTCCCCGACACTTCTTTTAAGAAGCATAGTGGTTTTCTCTTTTGTTTTGATTTGTTTATTTGCTTCACACAAAGGCTTGTTGCCTCTGTGATGGCGGTTTTGATGTCTCCACATTATTGCTCCACCCCACCTTCTTGCTTGTTTGCTAGTCCTTTTCAGAGGCACTCTTTCATTTTGACAAAATCAGCCCTCCTGAAGTCTAGTACCTTCACTTTTGTATGGCCTGACCCTACAGCTAAGTTTATCATGAACCACACTTTTTGGTGGTCACTTGTTCCCAGATGGCTACCCACTTCTAGATCTGAGATCCTCTTTCTGTCCCCATTTGAGAGTACCAGGTCTAAGATTGCTCCCTCCCGAGTGGGTTCCAAAACTAGCTGTCTGAGGCATGCCCCCTGTAGGGAATTGAGAATGGCCCTGCTCTTGGATGTGGCTGCAGCAAAGGTGCTCCAGTTAACATCTGGCATATTCAGATCCTCCATTAGCAATATTTTCCCTTTCTCTGCCATCCTAAGGATGCCTTCTATCATTTCCTTGTCCATTTCCTCCCCCTGAGACGGGGGTCTATATACAACCCCTGTGTGGATTGTGGTGCCATTTCCTGTCTCTAGGGTGACCCACAGTGCCTCCTCTTCTCCCTGTTTACCCTTTAGTTATGTTGCTTTGATCCCTTCCCTTACATAGATAGCTACTCCTCCTCTTCTATCCTCTCTGTCCCTCCTGTAGATTGTGTACCCTGGTATGTTGAAATCCCAGTCATGGTTCTCTGTTTACCATGTTTCTATGACTGCTGCGATATCCAGGCAACCCACTTCCATCAAGGCCACCACTTTGGGGAGCTTTTTACCTAGACTACAGGCATTGGTACTCATCACAATCCATTTTTTTATGGCCTTATTTCTTTTTGCCCAATCCCTGTCCTTAATGCCTTTGTCTTTTTCTCCATTTACCCCTGCCATTCTCCCTATCAACTGCTCTATCTTGGTGACTACCTCACTAACTACCCTGATTTTGTGGGGGGGCAAGGATTTCCCTTCTCCTTTTCAGTGCCTCCCCCCTTGGCTAGTTTAAATGCTTGTCAATGAAGCATTTAAACCTGTCACCTAGGATCCTGGTTTCCCTTCTGGACAGATGCAGACAATTGTGCCAGTATAGGCCTGCATCCCTCCAGGTGGCACCCCAGTCCCAGATGAAGCCAAATTCCTGAGCTCTGCACCAGTGTTTCAACCAGTCATGGAATCCCATGGTATGGAGTACCCTTGCCTCATCCATGCCATAGACTGGTAGCACTTCTGAGAAAGTTACCGTGTGTGCTACTTGTCTAAGGCCCCTCCCCAACTCCACAAACTCCTGTTGCACTACTCTGATCCCATTCACAGCCAGGTCATTTGTCCTAGGTGGATAATGACATCCAGCTCACTCCCCCTTGCAACTGCTCCCACAATCCTGAGGATCTCCCCTGTATTAGTCTTGTTTATCCCTGTCAGGTACTTAAAGGCCTTGATCATATCTCCCCTGTCCCTCCTCTCCTCCAGTGAGTACATGTTAAGCTTGTTCAGCCTGACTTCATATGAATTCCCCTACAACCCCTGGATCATTTTTGTTGCTCTGCGCTGCACCCCTTCCAACAGCTTGATGTCCCTTTTCAGAAATGGGCACCAGTACTGCATGCAGTACTCCAGGTGTGGCCTGACCATTGACCTGTACAAGAGAAGGATCACTTCCCTATGTCTAGAGGAGATCCCCCTTGCTATACAGCCCAGCATCTTGTTGGCCTTCACTGCTGCCTTCTTGCACTGAGCCAAGCAGTTCATATTCCCTGTTATAATCACCCCAGGTCCTTTTCCTCTTCTGTGCTCTCCATCTATACCCCATCCAGCCGATAGCTCCTTCTCTGGTTCTTAGCTCCAAAGTGCATTACCTTGCTCTTCCTGGCATCGAACCCCGACTGCAATGATTCTGACAACTCCTGTAGTTTGGTCAGGTCTCCCTGCAGTCTGATTCACCCTTCGATGTCATCCACCACAGCTCCCATCTTGGTATCATCTGCAAACAGACTGATCTTACTCTGGGTCCCATGTGAGATATCTGAAATGAATATCCAAACAGCACTGGCCCTAGGACCGATCCCTGTGGCACCCATTTGTTTCCACCCTTGGTGATTAGAGTTTCTCCTCCACCACCCTTTGCTGCCTGCTCTTCAGCCAGTTTGTGATCCATCTGACCATCTTTGTTCCCAGATCTACATCTTCCAGCTTCCCCCCAGCCTCCCATTCGGCAGGGAGTATAAGGCCTTCCTGAAGTCCAAGTACAGGACATCCACTGCATGGCCCCTGTCCAGCTCCCATGTCACCCAATCATAGTACTCAATTAGATATTCAAATTAGCCACACTACATTGTTTTCCCTTGATTATGTCAATCAACATACTGACAGCCTGATATGCTTCCTGGTGCAGGGCTGACAGCTCCTTCTCTGGATTGGGTATACACTGCCTACAGCTACCATCACTACAGCGACTACAGTGCCAGGTCACTGTAGTGTCAGTGCTGGACCCTGGCAGTGTACTTCAGGGTTCTTGCACCCCCTCCCCTAATCAGCTCTGATTCAGAGTTGATTATATTTAGTAGGGGGGGTACAGGGGGGATAGCTTTGGGTGGTGAAGCCTCCCAAAGAAAACAAGTTTCTCAGTGAGAAACCGTATGCTGACTGCAAATGTGGTCAACATGACAGTTTTGCTGTATGGTCATTCGACAAGCATTTTGTTGATGACCGGTCGTGGATCCCTGGATTGTTAGCCAGTGTGACTAGGAAAATGCTCAATAAGCTACTTTCACTGATAGAAGCAGTGATACACAGAGCTAGGTGCTTTAAATGAATTACTTTGAAGGATATCTTGTAAATTATAGTTATTACAAGCTTTTTAGTAACATCTAGGACATTTGGGAAAACTCCCACGTAAAAAAAATATATATATTTTTTGTCAGGTATGCAATAAGTTGAACAGTTCAAACACTGACAGAGTACAGGCAAAACAACTCATTTGCTGATTTGTTTCTTATGGTTGCTTAACAACTGTGAGCATACCTTAGGAATAACATTATAGAGCAAGGTAAGAGGCATTTCTTTAGGAAAGCACATCAGAGAAATGATTTATTAGATAATAATTACCACAGGAGAGTTAGAAGAATCAACAGATTGTTTTTACTTTTTGAAGCCCTCAATATGGAGTCTAATGATGATATGGAAGGCTTTCTTCCATCATGTGGTCAATTGGACATGCCCCAGTGTAAGAAAACTTACACTATAAAACAGCCAGCTATGGAGCACTCCCATTTGCCTGTGGATATTCATGCAGAGTTGAGGATGCTGCTCAACTGTTGTCTAGTAAGCTGCCTGAATTTTATTTAAACAGAAGGGACTTTTACAAAGTACTTAAAAATGGGTTGAAGCTTTAAACTGTCTTCTCCTATTTGATTTTTTTATGGGGTTTACTTTGCAGAGTGGCACTGATAGATTGCTGTTGCTCATACAAGAATATGCAGGAAAGGATTAAGAATGAATGAATGAATGAATGAATACTTTATTTCTAAAAAGCTCTTTTCCAAAACCAAGGCGCTTTTACAACAAATCAATACATAAAACTTAAATTCCTAAAAACAATCCATAAATATATTTTAAAAATCCGGATATGCTAGGTTAAACAAATACGTCTTCAAAGCTGATTTAAAGCTTTGGACAGTCAGGCATTCTCCCACCCGATGAGGTAGAGAATTCCACAGGGTTGGAGCCATAAAACTAAATGATCTTGCCCCTGATGTCTTTAAACGAACCCTGGGAATCTCTAACAATCCCTCATCAGTAGATCGGAGCTGACGGGAAGGACAGTAAGGGCGAAGAAGATCTTGCAGATAACTAGGTCCCTGATCATGTAGGGCCTTATAGTCAGCAAACCGACCTTGAAGGTGATTCGCCATTGAATTGGCAGCCAGTGCAGTCCACGGAGGACAGGCGTTATATGACTGGCCCTTAACGTACCAGTCAAAAGCCTGACTAAATAAAGGTAAAAATGTAACACAAAAATGACTGTATAAACTTGCGATTCTTATTTCTATGATGCTCAAATCTCACAAGGATTTAGAAGTTACTGCATTTTAGTTATTGCATGCGATAGTTAAAAGACTGCTTGTTTTTACCAAGAAAATATATGGTCTTCCTTGAGGTCTCCCACACTCAAATGAGGATATGATTATACTGTATCAAAAAGTAAGGAAATTCTTTGCAAAAAAACTGCATTAATGCAACATTTAAGGTTCAGGCTAAACTGACAAAAGTAGGAAAACATGGTTTTAGGTTTTGAACCCTAAAACCCCAACCACATCCCTAAAACTTCATTGATGCACCAGTTAGGGTTCAAGTTAACATCACAAAATTGAGGAAATGTGACGCTAGGGGTTCCAACCCTAACTCTCAACCCCCAGTCCCCAAGCAGAAAAAAATAAAAAAAATTAGGGTTTGGGGTTTTCAGAGTCTTGACAAATCAGATATGGGTTCTTCCTTGGGGTTGTGAACCCTAATGCCCACCCAGTTCCCTGAACAAACAACATTGGATGTGATCTCCTTTCTTGAAGAAAGCTACAAAAACTGTGTTGGTTACATGTCGCAAGGCATATAGTACTGTACTACAGAATATGTTCGCACCACCTAATGTTTGCGGTAACAGCAGCCAACACTTGTTCATGGCTGAAAATGTTCACTGTTCCGATAATGTCATGGATTAGCACAATCAGTCAGTGCAAAGTAACACTAAGCTAATTGCTGTTTAATTGTCAGGTTAACTGTCAGTTAAAATGGTCATTTAGTTCCTTTTATACTGGATTCTTAGTAGCAGCAATCAGCGTGAGATCGCTGCATGACCTACAGTAACCCACTGTAACTGCTGCAGCCTGACCCACAGTAACCTGTCATAATTGCTACTGCTGTTTATATAGATGTCTCCTGCCCTACCACAAACTCGACACCAACCTTGTGGTACAAGTTACTGTGTCAAACTGACCACCAAGATGTCTATACTAAAATAGATAAACTCAAAGAAACCAACTAAGAGAGAGTACTCACTAGATGTAGCCGATGTTTCCTCAGAGCAGCTAACATGGTCTGGGGTAAACATTGATACAGCAAATTCTGTGGCTTGTGAATTGAGTTCTTGCAATCCCCCACCACTTAAAAAATGTCATCCCTCATTCTACACCTCCTACTCAGGTGAGGTTAGGTTTGAAGTTGGGCGCTATGTCACCAAAAATGGTGTTATGGCTGCTGTGAAGTTTTACAATGCCAAGTACCATAGCACCATAAATGAATCAATGGTGAGGAAGTTCAAAAGTGATTACAAAGCAATGTTGCAGCAGACCCCACTCTTTTTACACCATCATTGCCAACTAAACCAAGAGGCAGAACTACTTTACTGATAGAGGAGGTCAAAGACAAACTCGGACAGATCATTCAGTGTCTAAGGACAGAGGGGGCTGTAATAAATGCACGGGTCAGGCATGCCATAGCTATCAATATTGTTAAATCAAACTGCCCCCAAATGCTAACAGAGAATGGTGCTGGTATAAGCATTACCATAATATGGGAATTGGGGTTTCTTAATAGGTTGGGGTTTAGCCGTAGAAAGGGCACAAAAGCTACCCGAAAAACACTACTTGACTTTCAAAAACTTAAAGATGGATTCCTTGCAAGAATTTCAAAAGCATCAACTCAGGAACTGATACAACCTGAGTTAATAGTCAACCTGGATGAAACAGGTATAAATCTGGTCCCAGTATCACAATGGACCATGGCTGCAACTGGGTCCTGACAAGTGGAGTTAACAGGATTGGAGGACAAGCACCAGGTAGAGGTGGTGCTTGCTTGCACCCTTGCCAGGGATTTGTTGGCATCTCGTGTCATATACAGTGGTAAAACCTCTGTGTGCTATCCCAGTCACAAATACCCCCAGGACTGGTGTATCACCCACTCGCCTAACCACAGGGCAAATGAAATAACAACAATAACAACAAAGGGGTACATTGTTTCTGTACCTCTACCCCATCTTAATAAGATAAAGCTGTGTTGGAGTTGCCAAATGAACAAATGTGGCAGTGTCAGTGGCTCAGTAGGTAGCACATTCGCCTCTGAGGCAGGAAGATCAGAGGGCTGTGGGTTCAGTTCCCACATCTGGCACTTGGGTTAATATCCCAGTACTGACACTGTAGTGCAGCATGAGAAAGGTGCTTTCTTTCAGATGAGACATTAAACCGAGGTCCCATCTGCCTGGATTAGTGGTAGTTCAGGTGAATGTTAAAAATCCCATGGCACTTATCGAAAAGAGTAGGGGAAATTCCCCAGTGTCCTGGCCAAATTTTGCTCATTCACTAAAAATACCATCAACAGCTTAATCTGGTTTAAGGTCAGTTGGCATTCATCTGTAACCCCTACCCCTGGGTCGTGCCTGAAAATAGGCAGGATTTGTCTAGTGCACTTACCTGGTCAACAAAAACTAAATAAAATAAAATAAATAAAAAGGAAATGCTTATCATAGATTTGTTTCATGCTCATATGACCTCATCAGTAATAGAGCAACTTGAAGAAGCAGGCAACATCACAGTTTATGTGCCCGCATCCTGTACAAACCTACTGCAGCCCTTCGACAATTTAATAAATAAATTGTTTAAAGATGAGATGAAGCAATGTTTCACTGACTGGTATGCTGGCATCATTTCCGAGCAACTTTCTGTGGGAGCAGACAGTGTCAAAGTGGATCTCAAGATGACAGCCCTAAAAGAAAGAGATGCACAGTGGCTAGAGACAAGCTCTAATAAACTAAGACAAAGAAAGGATGCATGTATCCTTGGTTTTGTGTAAGCTGGAGTTTCGGGAGTACATCAGAGCTGTTTGGATGGACTGATTGATTAGTGCTGTAAGTTCCAGTTGGTACTTCTGTGCTTCGGTCTCGTGCAGCTCCTAATTTTGTGTTTTCTCTTACATATCCCTCTTCTGTGGACCAAGTAGATGAATGAAATAAATCACTCTTTTTTTCTATTTTTTTTCATTTGAATGAATTTTATTTAGCCGTGATGCTGTTGAAATAAATAAAGTTTGAAGCTTGAATACTGTACATGAATGCTTGCTAATTGTCCACACACCCCCACACACACACTCTACACAGATAGTAGTCCTACTGACCACATGATTTATGTGACCAACCACTTGATGTGTGAACGTACTGTTAATATTAGTGATCCTTTTAATTCATGTCTTTTTTTAAAAACGCGAAGATAGTGAAAATTAAATGAATGCGAATATTACCTGTAATACAGTACTTCTTTACCTTCAAAGTGTGTATCACTATGAGCACTGGCTTGGAGTTGTACCTTCTGCTTTTGAGAATTTTACAAAGGTTTTAAAATAATTATTTCTCAAGAAAAAACGATGGCTGCCTAATATTTACATAGAAATAATACTGAGGACCTGAGTAGGGTATGAATCCAGACAAAAAGGTATATGTGCAGTGCACAACATAGGAAACATCCAGAAAACTTAAATTAACAGCTCTGCCAATATTTTTCATAACCATAGCAGAAAATTAACTTTTTGGAATAACTTTTTTCATTGTATTGCTGCTTTAAGTGCAAATAATGCTGTGATGCATCCATTGGCCTGAGTGGGCTATTGCCATTATAACAAGCATTTGTCAATGCCGAATGTTTGCTTGCTGGCATTGGCATTGGTAGTGTAGAAGTTACAGAACTGCATAATAGAAATAGCAGTGAAGTATTGAACTGAAGCCAACCCCACCACCACTCTGCAGAGAGTGACAGGCATTGGGGTGTGCCTTTGGGTCGTCAGGCATAACGGCCATGCCATTTCACCACACCCTACCCTGCAGACACTGACATGTGTCACGGTGTGCCTTGGGGTATTGGTTTCTTTACAAGACCCCATTGCATCAGGAACATGATGAGATGGGTGCGTATAGAGAATAGGGTGAACTTTAAGACACAGAGTCCAAGGCATACCTCGATGCCCTCACTGGCTGCAGGGTGTGGAATGGTATGAGCATTACAGGCAAGAATCCCAAGTCACACCCCTGATGCCTGTCATTCTCTTCATAGGGTGGGGCGTTATGGTTGGAAACCCTAACACCTCAGGCATTCGTTGGTATTTTCTCTCCAAATTTTCAACATATTTTTTTGTGACCCCCACCTCATGAACAGTGGCAATATCAGTTTGTTAGCTGAAAGCTGCTTATGCACAGTGACTACGGCATTTAGCACCACAGGTGCAAAAACACATTCTGAACAGGATGTGAAAAATGACAGCTGTACTGTTCATGGGGAGGTGTAAAAAATGGCAATGTTGCAAATCTGCAGTAAAAATATTAAAAAAACTGGTGAAGTCACGAGTGTGCATAGAAACTGTTCAACGCACACCTGTAATGGAATTAGTTTGGGGATTTTTTACAGCAGATTGTCAACACAGGCATTTTGGGACATCCGATCATGAACAGTGTCACTGTGATTTTCTTTATCTGTCCCGAACAATGATTCCCCACAGCGACCACGCATCTCTGCGCTGAAAGTGTGAAAACACATTTCGTCCATGTTGTGAAAAATGACAGCTGTACTGTTCATAAGGAAGTGTGGAAAAATGCCACTGGTGAAAATCTGGACTGAAAATATTACAAAGTCATGAACTTACAAGGGTGCGTGGAAACTGCGCAATGCTCACTCATAACACAGTGGACTTTTGTTACCAAATTTTCAACATAGCCATTTTAAGACCTCTGCTCATGAACAGTGTAACTGTGATTTTCTTAATCTGTCCCAAACATTGGTTTCGCACACCGACTGCACCATTGTGCGCTACATGTGTGGAAACACATTTGAGGCGACATGTGAAAAATGGCAGCTGTACTGTTCATAAGGAAGTGTAATAAAATGGCAATGTGGAAAATCTGGAGGAAAATAGAAAATTATTAAAACTTACGAGCGTGCGAGGAATTGCGCAACGCACGTCAGAAGGCAGTCATTTTTAGGAATTTTTTCACCAAATTTTCAACATAGCCATTTTAAGACCTCTGTTCATGAACAGTGCCACTGTGATTTTCTTAATGTGTCCCACACATTGATTTCACACACCGACTGCGCCATTGCGCGCTACATGGGTGTAAACACGTTTTGGGCAAGATGTGAAAAATGACAGCTGTACTGCTCATAAGGAAGTGTAATAAAATGTCAATGTTGATAATCTGGAGTGAAAATATTGAAAATTCGCAAACTTACGAGCGTGCATAGGAACTGCGCAACGCGAGCTCGTAAAACAGTCATTTTTAGGAATGTTTTCACCAAATTTTCCACATAGCCATTTTAAGACCTCTGCTCATTAACAGTGTCACTGTGATTTTCTTAATGTGTCCCATACATTGATTTCACACACTGACTGCACCATTGTGTGCTACATGGGCGGAAACACGTTTTGGGCAAGATGTGAAAAATGACAGCTGCACTTCTCATAAGGAGGTGTGGTAAAATGGCAATGTTGAAAATCTGGAGTGAAAATATTGAAAATTCGCGAACTTATGAGCGTGCGTAGGAACTGCGCAATGCACGCTCGTAAAACAGTCATTTTTAGGAATTTTTCCACCAAATTTTCAACATAGGCTTTTTGAGAGCCCACCTTATGAACAGTGGCAGTGTCATTTTGTTACTCAGTCCCAAAAGGTGATTTCACGCAGTGATTGCGAAATCATCCTTTGGGCCCGATTAACGCCATGACAGTGAGAGCATTCATGAGAAGGGGTCCCAAAAACCCCATGCTGAAAAGTTGGTGCAAAAATTCCAAAAAATGCCTGAGATATGCAGCAAAGTTGAAAAAACCCTATCTATCCCATTATACAGCTTACCGGCATTTCCTCAGTTATCGGTTGGCTTTAAAGAGTGCAGACGTGTTCCCGGTCCACCGAAGATCATCGCGCCGGAGTCCGGAGGTAAGTATGGGGTGAAGGGAGGGTGTGGGGAGGTGGGGTGCGCATTGGGGGTGCGCGGGTGGGGGCAGAGACTACGAGGACCGTTTTCAGTTTCAGTTTTTTTTTAAAATGAGACGGGGACATTGGCCACGTGGGTGGGCTCCCAGCATGGCACAAGGACAGCTGGGGGTGGGAGGGCATGGAGCTGATGGGGGATTGGGCACCCCCATCAGCGATAACCTATGTTGCCATGCTGGGTGGGCTCCCAGTGGCACCCTGTACTCTGGGGGATGGAACCAGTGGAGCCGGCGGGGATTGGGCACCTCGTCGGCTGCTCGATGTGTGCAACTGGGGTGGGCACCAGCGTAGCATATGGAACACTGTTTTGGGGAGGCACGCAGCACAGCTGATGGGGGATTGGGCACCCCCGTCGGCTACACAGTGTGTGGGTGGGGGGGCAAGCACGCAATATGCGTGCGTGTGTGTGTGTGTGTGTAGGGGAAGCGCGCATGAGCAGACGATATCTTATCGCTGCTCACTGAAGCGTAGCTCCCCCTTTCAACTGTACGCCACTGCATTTTGGACTGCTGTCATAGACAGCTCCACAGGCATTGGAGAACTGCGCTGCACCTACACACACATTGACTGAATTGGAAAAGGGCTGCCACACCTCCGAAAACTCAGATGATGGCACTGTGTTTCTTGCACATGCATGCAAGCAAACATAAAAATGGGTATTTTACTGTAAAAAAAGAAATAAAACAAATTTATAAAAATGCATTTATGAAAGGTCCAATGAAGACTTGTCATTGGGCATATATAACCATTCATTAATGCCCCAGTAGACCAACAGTTAGCTTGCCGATTGTAAAAAGCTTTTAATTTTTTTATATCTATAATCAGCTAGCTTGTTTTATAAGTATGATGACCCACTGCAGCCCATGGGTGTATCAGGGAATTCATGCACTGCCCAGCTGGTTGAAGTCACTCGTACAAACCCTCATGCCTCACAATGCACCCCAGGCATGAATTAATGCCCAGGTACAGCAATGGTCTGTCATGGGTTATAGTGTACTTTGCAATTGGCATGCCAACTGTTTTTCTAGCATGTCATTAATGAATGGTCAGATTATGGTTTCTGATCAAATGGTGAGTTGTAATTTGACCTTTCATTGAAGGCCATTTTATAATTGCAATTATTACTACCAAAGACGTCATGTTATTTAATACTTGTTAATTGCCATTCTTATTGTGTGTGGTGTTATTCTCATTTGTTTCAATAAAGAATACGCAACATGGAGTCTGCTTCTCTGTGATTTACCCACATCTGGCTTATTTTGGTGATGAGGCCTCATGCCTATTGACCCAATTAATAACAGATGTTGTTACATCCCATAGAACAATGTAATATTTTTTCACCGCCACTGCATGCTTAATGGTGCATCAAATGCTGCATCATATGCTGATGTGATACTCAATTTAGTTACTCAGTTCAGTATGACAACATATTTTCATAATGAGTATAGCAGAAAAAGCCTGTTCTAACTATTGATATGCTTTCTGATCACTATTATGTAATACAATATAGTCTTAGCACTGATGGTGCAATGGCATGGACTACATTTGTATATCTGACATCCAATTTTCGTAGATGAACTAGGTAGCCAGAGGGCTGGCAAGGGTGAGAAGGACTGTGGTTCCCATGACTGGTTTAATTTGCCATGCATACCTGTTATGGAGGTTGTGTGTACCAATGCAGCCTGAGCTGTAAGTTAAGGTGGCTGACTATTATTGAACTTGCCTTCTCACTGGGATCTCTGCATCAAAACCAAGAAACAGGTCTACGTAGATGACATTCTACCTGTCATTGGTTCACATACGATCAGAGAGCACTACGTTATTTTTACACTTCTGTGGCACAACCCTGTTTGAGTACATAAGACCAGGTTTTTTTGTCATTTGGTGGTGGTGCATCCATTATTCATCCCATCCTTGTGTGTTAAGCCTTGTGAGTATGGGCGGTGGGGGTGGGGTTGTTCAGTGTGCTGCAGCAGGGCACAATTATTCATATTAGGAACGAGGACCCACACAATATCTAATCACTATTTGAATTAAGATTGTTCACCAATTATATATATATATATATATATATTACTGTATATATATATATATATATATATATATATATATATATATAGAGAGAGAGAGAGAGAGAGTGGCAGTGTATACATACCAAAACTTAAATACCATGCTGCAGCAGACAAGACATTGTATCATGGCAGACACATAATAGCATGCTTCTTGCCTGCTATTGTCTGCACAATGATATTGCGCCTGCTTCATATTGTGATGCAAGTGAACCAAGTTCAGAAATGATGGTATGGGATGCTGGAGGGCTGGCTGAGGGGAGAAAACTGAGTGTCCCATGGACAGCTCACCTTCTCCAGGGAGGGAGGAGGGACAGCAACTCGCTGCTTGACTGGCTACAGGCAGAAGTCTGGGATATAGCAAGCACCGATTCAGACATAGTGGGGGAGGACATCATGGATGTCAGCGCTAGTATGTGCCTTGACATCATGTCGCACATCATGTAAATGAAAAAGAGAAAAAACTTCCATTGCTCTGAGGTGACAGAGCACCGGAGCAACACCATAATATGCTACTACCTGACTGGCTGCCTGAAACCAAACGAAACATAGAAGTGTTATGAGTGTACTGGCCCCACTTTGTCAATGTCCTGGGAGAATAACTGTGACTCCATTGGGGAAGAAGGCAGAACATGTAAGGTAGGTAGCAGGGGAAGACTCCACTGGTGTTCCCAGGGATGCAGAGCATGAAGGGTGAAGGGGAGATAAACAGAAAAAAAAAAGAAATCCTGTACAGCTGTATACACATGGTACTACAGAAATTAATTTTGTGATTCCATTTGGCAGAATGTGTACTTCACGTAGGCCAGGGTACATAGCTGTATCCCTTATGGTTCAGCTGCACACATAGCAACATTATAGATATTCCCAAGTGAAATGCAATGAACATATATGGAAACAAACAGGATGTTTTATATATTCATCTCTTAATTATGCATTATCAAGTTAGTAAAGTACCAACATAATGTATCATATGTATTATTAGTAACATGTTGCACGGCCATAAATTAAATGAGCTTCAGTGTGATAGAGTTATTGCTATTCCAATCTGATTTCACTTGTCAATGAAAATTTAATTTTATTTTTTTGATCATATGGATTTTTCCTTCTCTATGGACAGCATGTCATAATTTGTTGTATTACTTCTTGACGACGTCATATATCTTCATGTAAATAATTTGACACGTTCGACTGACAATGACATATAACATTATCAAAAACAGAAACAAGAAGGAAATGCAAAAAAATCTAATTGGATGTACGGTTTCTGTAAAAAGTTTTACTGTGGTGAGTTCTTGCTCTGAAATTCTGCACATTATCTGCATGGTTATACAATTCACTACATGCGTACGATAAGTATAACATATCAGTTATGCACCACATGCATGTAATAAAATCAAAGAATTAAATATGCGTGTGGTCATTTATTTTGTTAGTAAATCATTTTTTGCATATTCTCAACATAGATTGTGAGCCGACTTCTGTCAGAACATGCAGCAAGTCAAGTCATGCAATTAGATGCAGGCACATCTGTCCATAATGACGACCCATGTAATGAAGATTACAGGGTCAAGGATGTTGAATCCAGTCCAATCACTTGTACTACTGCTGTCCAGGTTTCCCCTTCTGAACTTCAAGGAACAGTCAATAAGACAATACAGGTTCATGTATGTGGTGTAAACAAAGGTAATATGTATAACTTTTAATTACAGATTAATGTGTATCTATGGGCAGAGTAAGTGGTGGAGCAGGCAGAACCAGAATTTATTAATTCAGTTCTGTATTCATGAGGAGAAAGGCTGAGAGCTACCTCAGGGGATAGGGAGGATTGACAATAGGTGGAGGGAGTGACAGATGAGGTAATCACATGTCGCAGGGTATTGGCAGGACTACATGCTCTGAATGTGGATAATGTACTAGAACTTGATGGTATACACCCCAGTTTGCTTAAAGAATGGGTGGAGGTAATGGCTGAACAGATGTCAGATATTTTCAACATCTCCCTTGACGGGGTGCATACCACGATACTGTATGCTAGCTGACATGGTGCCCCTCCATGAACGATAGCCCAAGTGATTAACTTGTAGCTGACAGAGAGAGAAAGAGTGAGAAAGTGACACCTCCTTGCTTTGATCCTATCATTCATTTTCAGTGTTGAACAATAAGGGAGGCAGAGAATGAGACATGGTCCACGTAATGCAATAAGAGTTAGTGCTGTGCAAGAAGTTTGCATGGTGTGAAGGTGTTGTCCTGTGTCTGTCAATGTAGAGAGGCAGTTTGCATGTGGGGGGATTGGTGCCAAGGGAGCAACAAAGAAAGAGCGAGAAAGAGCGAGAGAGAGACAGCACAGCCACAAGGACTATGCAGGGAAGTAAGAAACAGGCAGGGAAGTGCACATACTGTACCCCCCCCCACTCAGAGAGCATGACAAGATGGAGCAGAGAGCGAGACAATCTGAGAAGGACATTGGGGATTGTTGTGGGGGATATTTGTAGTATTATCTCATATGAATTGTTGCCAGTTTGCTATGTGTAGCATGGAGGCAACACAGAGTCATGACAGTAAAATACAGGATTCGTAATGGAGTGGACTACCTGCATGCATTATTTTTGTGGCAGTACTTTGTAAGGTTGCAGGATACATTCCCTTTTCACATTTAAACAGCCAAAAAACAGGTTACTGTATATTTTTGGTTGACCATACAAAACCCCATGTTATAAATTCAATACCCCACAACAGGGTATGAAGTTATTGTGGATTAATCAACAATCCAGCTGCTGTGACATACTCTGCCTGTGGCCTCATGTTTCACAATGTACCTGCGGTTTTGATTAATCCCCCAGTAAATGCACACTCTGAAGTGTGTTATTTCTTACATGTAGCCTGCTTTTGCTGATATATTCATATGTTTTTATGTCCGTATTATTCCAACTGTACTTTGCATAATTATGCCACAGTTTGAGCTGTATTTTTTTTATGATTGAAAAAAAAAATTAGTGCTCTCATATTTAACCTCACATTTTACTTTATGAACAGTTATTTTAGTGAAGCCAATGACTAGAGAAATTGGGATTCAGTACACTTTTACTAGATGTCCACAAAGATGTAGAAGACAGTGCATCTGTAATTAGTGACATAAGTGACACAAATGATGAATTTATGCCATATGAAGACGATGACAATGATGAATATTTTCCATCATCACCTTACGACTCAGAATGCGATGATGGTGAATTGGAAGAAAACACCATTGAAGCCAACGATAAGTCATTTACTGAAGATCCAAATGCTACACTTTACTCTGAGGCTAAACTGATTATATTATAATCATGCCTGTTGAACTTGTTGCATTGGTGTTGCTGCCCAAGCTGCAGAGAGGCCGGGTTGACATTCAAAAAAAACAAACAATTGGTAGCATGTTAATTATATCCGCCTACTTTTTGGCATGCCTGAAGACATCAATGTGGAATAGTCAGCCATATGCTGGGCGTATACCAGCTGGGAATATCCTCATTTCAGCAGGGATCCTATTTTTTGGATCAATGGTCACAAGAGTTGTGTGCATGTTCAGGCACACTAGAATTCACTGTGTGTCAACCAGATCATTCTTCAATCACCAAGCCTTGTTTACAACTACCGTCAATTAGCAATGTATGGAAGTTGCAACAAGAATGGCTTATTGATGCACTGCAGTCTGAAAGAAGAGGACTGATATGTGGTGGAGACAGACATGCAGACAGCCCTGGACATTGTGCTAAATATGGTACTTACACCATGATGGAGTTTATGCAGGCATTGTCCTAGATGTCCAGCTAACACAAGTATGTAACCTTTATTTTGTCTTCCACTGATGACTTTTCGCTACTGTCTATGGCATCTTAGAACTCACTAATCAGCAGCCTGTCATGGCAACTTGTTCCTCTTTGCACGCTGCTTCCTCCCATCATCCCCCTTCTGCTGCTTCTTTTCCTCCACCTAACCTGTGGCATCCACAGTACCATCCCCCAACACCATCAACTACATGGCTTGTATGTCTTGGATGCAGATCTGTCACAACATGTTTGCACATTTCTAAAATTGTCTAGCAGGTTGATAAAAGGCAGATTAATTGGAAATACTTTACAGGCATAGTATGTCATTTTTAGTCATGTCACCTGTGGGCACACTGTCTTCATTGCAGTTGATGTATGTATCATTTGTTATGTGATCCTTCCCCCCCATCATTTGTTGTTGATATGTGACAACATCCATTTTGTAGTGTGTACACTATAACCCATGACAAACCATGTGTGTATCGCATCATTAATGGACATGCCATATGAGTTATGAGGCACGAGGGCTTGCCCGAGTGAATTCAATCACCCTGGAAGTTCATTAATACCCTGATACACCCATGATCTATCATGGGTTATCACACTTATAAAATGGGCTAGCCAATTGTAAAAATCAAGAAATTAAAAGTTTTTTACAATATGAATGCCAACTGTCAGATGTCACTTTCTACCCAAATGGCAAGTCATCATTTGACATTTAATTAATGCCCATTTTATAAGCAATAATGCACATTAACTGGCTGCATTGCAATCTGTTTCCATTTGTGGGACACATGAGATTTTCTAATTGTGCCCCTGCGTTGAATTATCATGCTACATATGGAAAAGTATGAGAAAGTGCAACATATGTCCTTGAGAATTGGATTTATGAAATGGGCTTCCAAATTAAAGCTTTCTAGGGGAACATTTTTATATTTTGCATACAAGAAAAAATGCTGGCTGAAATTGCACTCGCAGTTGGCAAAAAACAAGATGGCTGAGTTTTATTTTGCCAACATTCTACATGGCAGATTTACATGAATCAGTGCATACTGGTATTACTGGACCTTTTTCCTGTGCGTCAGACATATTATCACAAAGGAATTGGCTAATGGGAAAACTTGAATTTGGATGCCTATTTCATAAACCCCTTTTTTAAATGTAATTTCAGAATAATTCTGGGAATTGCCTCATCACTATTACATGTCATAACAATTAGAACAATGTAAATTGTGTAGTTTAACCATGCTTTTCATCAGTATAACAGCAACATGCAAAACACATAGGCCCAGATATTCAAAAGGGTTGCGCATGGCGCAACAGTGTTGCACCATGAGCAACCCACTGATGCACCCCGGCGCCATATTCAAATGGGAGTTGTGCCTGGCACAAATCCCAATGTGCCAGAGTGCATCAGTAATGTATGCAGCGCAGGTTGAGGGGGCGTGCCCATGCATACTCTGCACATCCTGATATTCAGCCCAGGATGTGCTGAGTCCATGCATGTGCAACCCCTACTTTCTCCGCACACAGGTGAGCCAAAAAAAAAAGGAACAACTGCTGGCCACCCACAGGTGAGCTGCCATATTGAAGGGTGCAACATGGCAGCTGCCACCTGTGGGTGGCCACCTGAGCTCCAGCTGCACCTGGCAGTGCCCCCCATGCCTGATCACAGGCATATGTACAAATATGACCCTCCAAAATTCCTGGTGGTCCAGTGGACTGCTGTCAGCCCGATCATGGGCATTTGTAAAATAAAAGTGATTCCTATATCCCTGGTGGTCCATTGGACCGCTGTCAGCCCAATCGCGGGCATTTGTAAAATAAAAGTGATTCCTATATCCCTGGTGGTCCAGTGGACCTCTGTCAGCCCAATTGTGGGCTTAAGTATAAATAAAAGTGATTTCTATATCCCTGGTGGTCCAGTGGACTGCTCGCAGCCCAATCACAGGCATTTGTAATAAAAACAAATGACGTCTAATATCCCTGGTGGTCCAGCGATACCCCCTTCCAAACCTGCCCACTAAGACCCACTGTCCTGCTCCCCCCCGGTCAGCAGTGGGCAGCAGCATCCCACCCACCTGCTGCCCCATCGCCTGCCGACTGACACCATAGATAGGGCTGCACGCCCATTGGTCTACAGCACAGAGCCAATGGTGCATTTATACTCTGTCTACACATTCCAGATATGTGAATGGATCCATTCACATATCTGGAATGTCTAATATCATCCGGGCTGTATGCCCATTGGCTCACGCTGTGGACCAGTGGGTGTACAGCCCTACTTACGGTGTCAGTCGGCGGGTGACAGGGCAGCAGGCAGGTGGGATGCTGTCACCTGCTGCTGACCGGGGGGTCAGGGTGGTGGGGCTCAGTGGGCGGGTGGAAAGGGGTACCACTGGACCAGCAGGGATATTGGACATCATTTGTTTTTATTACAAATGCCCACGATCGGGCTGTGAGTGGTCCACTGGACCACCAGAGATATTGGACATCATTTGTTTTTATTACAAATGGCTGCAATCGGGCTGCGAGTGGTCCACTGGACCACCAGGGATATTTTAACTTATTTTATTAATACTCAAGCCTGCGATCGGGCTGCGAGTGGTCCACTGGACCACCAGGGATATAGGATTCACTTTTATTTTACAAATGTCCGCGATCAGGCTGCGAGCAGTCCACTGGACCACCAGGGATATACCATTCACTTCTATTTTATGAATGCCCCACGATCGGGCTGTGGGTCAGATTGCCATGCTGTGCAGGGGGCGCCGGTCCCCGACGCCTGCTGCCTGGCAGGACACCTGGCGCAAGTCGCTGGGGATCGGCACACCTGCATGCAAATAGGGCCATGATGACATGCAAATGGCCTCATTCATGCCTTGAATACATTATGGCCCCATTTGCATGTGCACTTTTGAATATCGCAGTTGCTTGGCATAGCGCAACAGAACTTGCGCTAGTGTATCCCCCTGCTCCACTCTGGCCACTTTCTCTGGCGCAGTGCCACTGTGCCATGCACACTGCAGGTGGCCAGGGTGTGATATTCAATGATGCTGTGCCATGGGCCAGATCCATTGAATATTGCCCAGTCAACACCCCCTGCACAGCCAAGTGGCACTGTGCCCAGGCTTGTGCCACAGCTTGACGCAGTTTGAATATCTGGGCCATACTATAAATGAAAGAGTATATTTGTTAATTGTGCAATGCACTGTTGCATTTCAATAGCACCAAGCAACTAACTCAATTCCTGTTTATCATCCTAGAGCAATGAATTTGGTGGTAGTTATGGCATAGAACTTGAAGGTCTCTGAAGGTGCATCAATACCATCAACAGCAGTGATCTGGAAACTAAGCAACCTGTGACCGATCAGCACTGTCAAGTTGCTAAATGGGTATGTGAAAATATGCCTGACACTGACCATAGGTATGATGTTTGGCATGTCTCAAAATGTAACCACTTTCTTTTCACATTGTTATTATTGTTGCATCAGATGAATACCTGAAGTCTGTTATAAAGGACGATGCCCAAGTTACAGTGGATAACAATGATGTAATCACCCCAAGTTGTTGCTGCGCTCTCGAGGATTACTTGGTTGTCCTGTCCTCATGAGAGGTGACTTACGTCCATTGTTGACCACCATTACTAAGGCATTGTGTTGCATAATATATGGAAAACCTATCCAATGTTGTAAAGAACAGGACTTCACGAGGGCATTGTATGATTGCCATATGCCACAATACCGTGTTGGTGATGACAGGATTTACCAACACCTGTGGCCTCATGACCAAACAACACACTATGTATGTGTTAATCATGGCATCACCCATGCCCTCTCATGGTGTATTACTTATTTAAACAAATAATTGTCATAAATATGGTATAGTGTGTGTGGTGGAGCTCTGTTGAGCGTGGAAGTCCATGTTCAGATCAGCGTTGTTGTGTTGTCTTGACTACATCACAATGTTGTTATGCTGCACAGAGTACATCACCAGTGTAGCATAACAACATCAAATATAGTCGCACATGCATCATAAACGGACCGCGGCACTGAGAGTCCAAAAGGAGGTAACTGACGCCGGAGCAATGCGCCACAGCAGGTATTTTTTAAATTATTTGGGGGACATTGTTTGTTAGGAATGAGTGCCCATACATTATAAAAGATTGTGTATGAGCACTCATACACAGACAAGGTTATTTTCTGATCAAGTAGTTTCCATGGTAATGAGACCTCTTGAGCTTCACTCTTGAGGTTTCTTGTCACCATGGAAACCCCTCAATCAGAAAAGAACCTTGTTGTGTATGACAGCTCATACACAATCCTCTATGTCTATATAGAGGATTGTCTATGGGGAGTCATTCACAACAAGGATATTCTCAATCAAGAGGTTTCCTTGGCAATGTGAGACCTCGACAGTGAAGAAGATCCTTGTTTTTGAATGAGTCACCATAGGCAATCTTTTATAGTGTAGTGGCTCATTCCAGTACTACTCACTTCCTCTTCACCGAGGCTGCTACACGCGCATGTGTGAATGCATTCAATCTTGTTGTGCTGCCCCAGTGTTGTACTCAGTGCAGCACAAGATCATGATGCACTGAGTCAAGCACGACAATGCTGGATTTCCATGCTCACAAGCATTCCTCCATACACTATATTGCTTTTACTTATATTTTAGGCATCTTCTGTGTAATCTATGTGACTACAATATTTCATCTACATCTCTTCTGTACAGGCATAAAAAAAGCTCATAGCTATATCCAACAGTAGAGATTGTGTTGCACTACAACCAAGGATTAGTTCAATCAACAACCACCTGTATTGGTGTGTAGATTCCACAATAGAAGGTGACAATGAAGCAGTTTTTACGAAGTGGCGCTCTGTTGCTGTGCATGTACAGAACATTCATTTACTAACTCCCAACTGTTCCCTGAGTGCACTCTTGGGCCACTCAATGAAACTGAGAGGCAAAAACATTAGATTGCTCTGTGTAAGTCCACTGTCATCCTACTTATATAGTTAAATATCAAAATTGTTATTTTGAATATAATTTTTCATTATCAAATTTAAAGCCATCTGTCAAGTGACCTGATATACTGATTTGATACTGAAATATTCTTGTAGCACCAAAATTGGCAGTTACTGTGGAGAAAGTTATTGGGAACACACGACTGTGCAATGATATTGCAAAACTGGCACAATCCTATCAGACATCAGACTTGGAGGCCTACCATAGTCTCCTTATTCAGTTTGCACTGAAGATGATTGTCTTCCCATATGAGGGAATGAAATGCAGGTATTCAACATATAAATAAGAATTCATATATTAATCTTACAATTACCAGCATGGCATGTTCAGCCAAACACAGTCATATAGAATGGTGAATGTTCAGAAATGCACAACCAGTATGTTTATCCATGAGGAGTTCTGATTTATTATGTCTTTGATAGGTCCTTTGGGAATTAGAACCCCCCCCCCATGTGGCATAACACACTGGTTATGCATATAGTTGACCATACATTATTCTATGTAGTGTATTGGCTTCCATGCATATTGACATTGCACTTTGTTTCATTTAAACTGGTGTTGGAGGTGGGGGGCTGACACTTGAGGGTTGGTGGTAGGCTAAAATTATTGACACAGGGTGCTGAAGATGTTATTGCAATCTCAAGTTGATTGTGTTAGCTGTTAGATCACTGGTGCAGGAATGGAATAATTTTTTAATTCAGAATGTCATTGTTACAATGAAAGCCAATTTTCACTGCATTTTATATAATGTAATAAATGTAAATAAATGGATTCATTTACATTTACAGTTACTGACATTAAAGCAATCGTTTAATATAGAAGAGCATGCTGCAACATTTAATAACATGTTATACTCAATGAGTATATCAGAAAAGAACCCACGTGTAATCATGGTTTGTTGATTTAACTTCATAGATGTTTGTTGGCAGCAATGCATTACAATGAGAATTCAAGATGGAAACAGACTATGACTGCACAGAGAGAAAAATGGTACTCGATACACTACCCCTAGTACAAAAAAGGGGATCACATTGTGCATCCCATAAAGGAGGCAATGAGACATGGTAAGCTGATTTTGAAAATCTCTGTTTATATACTACCTAATAATGAAATTACTGTTCAAATTAATAGACTTTGACTTTGACTTTGACGGCATATATGGACTGCTTGGCCCACCTACTCAGCCAGTTTCCCTACCTATTGGATAAGCTGCAGATCATTTGACCAACAACCTAATTCTTCTTACCCCTTGTAGAATTGCCTTATGTCTGTCCCATACATTCTTGAATTCATATTAAACTCCTTCAGTCTCTCTTCATATGGCTTCTGGTGTAGACCCTGCACCATTTTAGTTACCCTCATCTGGACTGCCTCCATCCTGTCTATGTCCTTGTGGAGATGGTGTCTCCAGAACTGCACACAATACTCCAGATGGGGTCTCACCAACTGTCTGTACAGAGGGATAACAACTTCCTGTTTTGTACCGGTGATGCCTCTACCTATACATCCCAGTATCTCTCCAGCCCTCCTTATTACCTTCTCACATTGTTTGCCTACCTTTAATGTTATACTGCACTTGTACAGGTCACATGTAAGGCTGCATATAGAGTATGGAGTTCAGTACTGCTGCCCAAACCCCCCAAAATACATTAACCTGCTACAGAAGGTCCAGAAGAGGGATGTAAAGATGATAGCCAGTCAGCAGTGTAAGGCATATGAGGAGAGGTTGAGGGCACTGAACATGTACTCCATGGAAGAAAGGAGAGAGAGAGAGAGGGATAGGGGACATGATTGTGGCATTCAAGAACTTGAAAAGTATAAATAAGGTTGATAAGGTGAGTCTATTTAAGATGAGTGGCAACTAACAACAACAAAAATGGAAAGGGACCTGGGGGTAGTCATATCAGATGACGTAAAGGTGGGCAAGCAATGTGAGAGGGCAGCAAGGAGGGCTGAGGGGATACTGGGATGCATAGGGAGAGGCATCACCAGTAGAAAACAGGAAGTTATTATCCCTCTGTACAGACAGCTGGTCAGACCCCATCTGGAGTACTGCATGCAGTTCTGGAGACCCAGTCTTAAAGACATAGACAGGATGGAAGCTGTCCAGAGGAGGGCAACTAAAATGGTGCAGGGTCTGCACGGAAGACATATGAAAGAGACTTAAGGAGCTTAATATGTATAGCCTCGAGGAAAGGAGGGAGGGGGTACATGATAGAAACTTTCAAGTACCTCAAGGGAATCAACAAAGTCCAAGAGGGTAGCATCTTTCAAAAAAAGAGGTGTGCAAGAACAAGGGGGCACAATCTGAAGATGGGGGGACGGCTCATAGGTAATTTAAGGAAGTATTTTTTCACAGAGAGGGTTGTGGATGCATGGAATGGCCTTCCAGAGGAGGTCGTAGAGTCAAAAACAGTGGTAGAATTCAAGCATGCATGGGACAGTCATAAGGCAATTCTAGGGGGTGAGGATAGGAAGAAGTAGGCTGCTGGTTAACTAGGATCTGCAGCTTATCGAGTAGGCAGGGAAATGGGCAGACTGGGTGGGCCAAGCGGTCCTTATCTGCCGTCAAATTCTATGTTTCTATGTTAACACGAAGGAGGCACATTCTTAAGTTGGAGGATGGGAGGTATATTAGTGAGGTTAGGATGCACCTTATGGCTTCATTGTGATGTTAATAAGATCCATTCATGTACTCTTCTAAATACACAGACTAAAAATAATGCAAACTTTTTTACAGAGTATGTTACTCAACAAATGGAAGAGGGTTGTACGAATGTGCAAAGGGCTACTAGACGGCACCATAGTTCATCAAGACATGACACCACCTTCTTTGTGTTCCAGTTTTCAACATCCTTCCAAGGATGAAGCTGTGAAAGGACATACTTCTAGGTTCAAAGCAAAAGAATAATTTGAGTGCATGACACTAAAATCACCTTGTGACATGAATATTGTTACGGTACTGATAACTAAGTTATATTAACTTCACACAGCAGTACCACAGATTTTTCACACTGTCAAATGAAGAATGTGAGCTGATGGATAATTTGAAATATATTAGAGTTTTCTGGAGTCATTGATGTTACCAACATGTAGCATAATAACAAAGAAATTGTTTTACAAAAATATTATGTCTATGACTCTATATCTAGTATAATCCATGGATACATACTGTGATATTATAATAGTTTCTGTCATTTTGTGAAGTCATACATTTACATTCTATTCAAACCCCCTCAAAAAAATAATTGTACTCTTGATTTTTTACTGCACACCACTATGATGTCCAACACTTTGCCTTCTGTTGCCATGGTGGCATTGTTCTCCCTATAATCTGAGCTGTTTTTTCCAACTGTCTCCCAAAAACATGCAATGTACGCTTGAGGACATGTGGTGGCACTTTCTCACAGCGATCTGTGGCACCATCAGAGCTATATTAGCTCCCCTCAGCATAACACTCGAGCATGCAATGCAGCGTGAAAGACCGATTCCCTTATCACAAAACCAGAGCTGCCCAAGTTTTGGACAATCAGTTTCCGGTAACACCCACACACACCAACCCCAATTGCAACCAAAACCACAAACTACAAATAACTGACATGCATGGTGTCAGTATGTTCATGTTTATAGCATAAGTTTTAGTCAGGGATTAGAGATGGACATACAAAACATTGTATACTATTTCTTGAGTTCATTTTTTCAAAGATAATGCGACTTGTTAATACAAAATTTACTGTTTGAAAGATATCACATGCAACGTATACTCATTTACATTGAGTACTTACAATTTACTTTACAGAAAATTATTCAGGAACAAATAAAACATTTGTAAATTTCTGCAATTATGTATTTATTGCATGCATTTTTAAACTGTTGAAATTGTTAAACTGTAATTTACATTCAGTTAAAATTAAACTATCTGGTGTCACTACATTTCATAATTAGTTTATCAATTGTAATTCTTACTAATGCAATGTGTATTCATATTGAGAAGTAGATTAATGAAAAACATTTTCAAAACATTGCAACAGTAACGATGATCATGTATAACAGTTCTAACTAATCCAATTCAGGATACTGAAAACCAGTGTAGTCATCAGATGGAAAAGTCAACCTTATCTTATTGACAATGCATGAAGGTATTGGAACACGAATATGTCATCCTACGTATCCCCAGCACCAGTGCACAAACTGGTGGTAGGCTGTGTAATGGTAGTGCCTGAGGGAAAACATAAAAGAACAACATATGAATTAGAAAATTGAACAGCCAAAATATTTCACACAGTGCTATACAATATAAATAATACAGGATGAGCAACTATATGCACAACCAGTGTGTTTTGCCACCTCGTGGTTCTGATTCACATTGACCGCTCCAGCTTCAATTTCTAGGTCAGAGGGCATCAGAAACACATGGTGGCAGAACAGAGTGGTTGTGCATAGTTGTGTATACAGTATTATCCATGTCTTTTATTATTTATTATCAAAGTAAAATTGTGCTCACACGAGTTAAATCAACAGTCAGGAAATAACATGTTTGGCCTCAATGGCATTGTGCTGCTCCTGGAGAAACAATACACATATATTGGCTGATTAACAGGCTGTTAGTCTAACACTTTGTTCTGCCTTATTGTGATAATAACATATATAAAAATGATTACCCTAAGCAGCAATGTATTATATTGCTAAAAGTGCAGTAACATACTTTTAGATAACATAATTCTTGCATTATAAGGTACAGGTACTAAAATGAAATGAAGAATTGTAATCTTGCTCATCAGTTTGTGTGTCATTTAGACCTCCATGGTACTGACGGAATGTAAAATATGCTGCCTGAAGTACCCGTACATCAAGACAAACAGTTAGGAAACCTGGATGGACGGTTATACAGCTATGTTCTCTAGCCCGATTTTTCACCTCTGAAACCTCCATACAACAATTTGATTCAATTGCTGTTGGCATTGCTACACAGCATTAGCACAAACACCTAGTGTTACAAAAAAAAATAATTCCTTGTGTGTTCTAAATATTTTATTGTGTATAGAACAATTTCAGCATGATGTCATAACGACCTAATGTGTAAGACTATGGAATAATGAACAGAAAAAAGTATACGGGAAAACTTTCAACTAAGTGCCACACAGCATGCAGGGAAGCATGCCTTTGACTGTGAACATAAGATGCTGGTGGGGGTGTGGGTGGGGGGGCGGAGGGTCTTTGGCAAATCTGGTCTCTACAATTTTAAATAAGTCAGTAGGCCATGTAACAAATTTATAAGTATGTTTCTGAACCTGCATGGCCGATGGCTACAGGGTCACAATATGGTAAACTGCATTACACAATGATGAGTGGATTTGTGGGGGTCAGAAAAAATTATCTAAATGAGGAACAACACTGTGCCAATGTGGTAAGGAGACACAGTGTGATGCCGGGGTGCATAGGAAGAAGGAAGGAAGGAGGTGGTGATGTCTCTGTTCAGATAATCATAGATACATGTTTGAATACAGTGTTTAGTTACAGAGTATATGACTATGTGAAGACGTTCACTGGGTGGATGCTATTCGAATAAGGGAAACAATTATTAGAAAAGAGTACTCAGAAATGCTGCAGCATTATTGGCTGTTAGGATTACAACAGCCTTTCATTACTCCATGTTGCACTGCCATGTGCAGTCTGGTCACCATGGCACTTGGATTCATTCTGTCAGCATACCATATTGTAAAACTGATGAATGACTTGAATGATGCCTTCTGATTTTCACCCAGCAATCTTACACTGTTTGTGTAATATCTATTTTATGAAAACAAAACCTCTAAAGGATGAGGGATATCCAATTGTGTGCACAACCAAAGAAGGGCTGTTAGGTAACCGTAACACACCACCTTGACTGTCTTACTGTGAGTATTAAATGGGTAATTTTTTTTTAGTAAATTGTATGCATTTTGGAAACTTAACATTTTCTGATTATGCGATGTGCAGGGAAAATGACACAACTGAGAGTAGTTCTTGGCCAGTCAGGGGCCATCATTCTTTCTACCAATTTCATAATGCTAATTATTAAATGGGTAGAAAGAATGCTGGTGCATGACTGGCTAAGAACAGTTTGAGATGGGACCATTAGCACAGCACATCAGACAACCAGAAAATGTTAAGTTTCCAAAAATACAAACAATTTATCAAAAATTAACCCATTTCATAGTTGAAATGTAGCACTCAATGGGCTGTGTTATAATTGGCTTATGTTCCTTCTCGGATGATGGAACATTAGGATACGCCTCATGCTTCAACCACCCAGAGGTCTGCCATTATCCCATCACAACACACAGCAATTCATACCTTATAAAGAAGTACACTTGAGTGGAGGAGAAACATGCGATTCATGATGTCAACATACTGAATTCCAACAAGGTATAAGTACAGTGCCGTTAGTCTTACCAGTCTGTTGTACCAGTACAGGTTTTATCACCCTGATCATTTGGGACATGAATAGAGTTGGTGTACACCTCATACTCTTCTTCAGTCATATAAGGTTTGAATCTGTATGGTTGAAACCCCCAAGGGAACTATGCCCCATTTCATGAGTAGTGTCATCATTCTCGTCCTAAAATTCTACTGAGGAATTGTCCTCGAAGTAGTCATTCACACTTGAACTGTCATTAGCAGCTATCTAGTAATGTGACACAGTAAACAACAATTATACTTTCATTGACATAATGAAAATTTCAGGCATGTTCTTAAGCTACATGTAATTACAGGACATTAACATCTTGAAACTGACCATTACTTAATGAGCCATGTATGCCAAGTAGTGTAACACATTGAATTCATACAATGGAAGTCCTTTCACTACACGTACATTATGTATTCTATTTTTCACACACAAAAAGTGGATGAAGGTACTCTGCTTCATATCATTCCAGTGTCAACCATACATATGATAAAATGAATGCAAACAATGCTGGGTCATGGCAGAAAGTGTAATTAAAAAATGGGCAAATGAATGAAAACAATCCTTTTGGTTGTGAGACGTGTGTTAGAATAGTGTAATGCAAGGCGAAAACTACAAACCACATTTAGAATACACAAACTAATTTTAGAAGAACAATAAGCCAGTCCTGTGATGTGGGTTACATAGTTGCAATGCGCTGCTAGGATACTGGATGCACTCATCATGTGGCCCCATGTCTCACCACGCATCCCTATCCATTGGGTTAGAACTGTTTAATCCACAGTCTGGCATGTATTATTGATAACTAATCACATGTGCAGTTGGCATTATGTATGATATTCAACAGAGTACCTTCATCAACTTTCCATATGTAAAAAGTTGAACACATAACATCCATGATGTGATTTTCTTGATTACATAAAAAGTGAAACAAATGCAAATTAAAACATAGAGGACTGTGTATGAGCAACTCATACGCAGACAAGGTTATTTTCTGATCTAGTGGTTTCCATTGTGACAAGTGACTTCGAGAGATGAGTTCTTGAGATCTCTTGACACCGCAGAAAACACTCGATCATAACATAACCTTGACTGTGTATGAATTGCTCATACACAAAATTTGATAGTGTATGTGCACTCATTCATGGCAATCAATGTCCCAAAAAGTAATTTTTTTATTACTTACTTTGGTGCATTGATCTGGTGCCGGTAACTAATGCATGGTCGCTCGAGCCAGCTGACCATTTATACCGCATGCGCAACTACCTTTGATGTTTTTATGCTGCACTGGTGACATACTTAGTGCAGCATAACAACATTGTGATGTAGTCAAGACAGCACAACAACGCTGTTCTGAGCATGGATTTCAATGCTCATCAGCGTTCCACCACACACTACAAATTAATTATTTATTATAAAATGGGTCTGTGTATTATAAATGTGGTTTCTATATTTTGACGTGCATTAGGCACTTCTAACACACGACCAACAACCAATCAGATTGTTTGAAATCATTTGCCCATTTTATAAATGACCCATCTGCGTACTATAGCATGGTTTATTGCTCTTGCTTTATGTATTATGCTGCAAAGCATGGATTGAACACTGTAAAGTTGTTTTCGTCATGTTTATTTTTTATGTTTTTTTTATATGGTATTTCTCCCTGTGCTGACTGGCACTCCTAGTACCATCTGCTGTCAACCCAGTGCCATCCCCCAAGGATCAGGCTCCCTCCCTTATACTCCCATGACTTACCCTTTGTGGCAGGGTGGTGGGGAGTGTCTCAGAACACCAGAAATGGGTCCAGCCAGGGAGGTACCTTCTCAGGTATGGCACCTGCGGGGGAGAGTGTCATGCTGTGCTGCCTGGACCATTTCCATTTTATCCTAAGGTGAGGTGTTCAATGACACCCACGGAGAGAGTATGCACATGCACCTCCAAGCATCTTCCCCATCTACTCCCCTTTTCTGTAGCATCGGTGCACTGTCCCCCAGCCTCCGGTAGGATCAAGTTGGATGCCAATCACTGGTGACCACCCTCCCTGGAGAAGGAGAGCAGTCCTTCGGATGCTCGATCATTCTCCTCCCCTGCCAACCCCCTGTGGCCCAGTGCTTTTTCCTGAACATGGGTTGCCAGCATAGCATGAAGTAAGGCATCCAGCGCCTCAACTCTCATCACCACCGGGCTGGCATTTGTCATGTTTATTCATCACTGAAGTCACTGTATCCTGTCCCCTGTATAAATAGACATCTGTTACTACTGTTGAGCACATAGAAACTCCATCAAAGCAGTACTGTCATTTGTTTCAGGTAATTTATATCCAGATTGTAATTTCATACCTCAGGTTTTGTATAGTGGCATTCTCACACAATCTGTCTATTTATGTCTCGCACATTGTATTTGTCTCTATTGTATAACCGTCTCACTGAGTAACTATCACCTTTTATCCTTTTTTTTTGTCACTGTGTGTGTGTCTCTCTCTCTCTCTCTCTCTCTCTCTCTATCTCCCTCTCTCCTCTGCTCTCTCTCTCTCTCTCTCTCGCGATGGCTAGTTACTAGATGTCTATTTAAACAGGGGACAGGACACAGTGACTTTCACAAAGAATAAACATGACAAAAACAACTTTTCAGTGTTCCATCCATGCATTGTAATATAATGCATGAAGCAAGATCAATTAACCATGATGTAGTATGCAGTTAGAGTGATTTATAAAATGGTCAAATGATTTCATGCAATCTGATTGGCTGCTGGCCATGCGTTAGAAGTGATTATAAAATGGCAGGGTAAAATCATGTAATCTGATTGGCTCTTATTTATGTGTAAAATATGGTTTACACATGGTTAAAAAAAGGACTGCTCAACAGTGAAGAGTCTGCAACACAGATCAATTTGTATTTAAGCATTTCATTTAGCCCCCTACTGCCAGAACTCATCTTCTACCACAGACATGGCTGCTACCTTTACACTGTAAAAAAACTTCAACTAGGCCCTAAAAATAAAACTTCCTTAAAGAGAGAGTCTGGCCAAAATTTCTAGCATAAGTAAATTCAGAATTTGGATCAGCATATCCCCACTCAGCCTCATGCCAAAAATGAGGTCTGTTAAGTTACTTTGTTTAAAAGTTACAAGTCATTTTATAACCCTAAATGTACTGCCTGTTCAAAAAATCCAGTTTCAGTACAGAGCTTCTGATAATGTCACAACCAGAACTCACAACCTAGTCCTTCTTGCAAACTACCTTACAAGACTTATTTCTCCCACATTACATAAAACAGCAGTTGTATTAAACATCTGGAAAAGGAAAGCTGACACTGGGTGTGTCACGGCATGCATTTCCATAATGGGCAGATGAAGGTACAGTACTTAAGAATGTGATTGGGGTGGAATACAGCAGCAAACATGGCTTCAGAATGACAAAAATATGTGCAATTTTTATAATAGTGCAGGGATGAGATTTCAAAATGTCACCCAACTGCAACTGTGGAATGCAGCAATGACACAATCTCAGAAAGTTGGTGGGACACACAATTTTGAAAAGTGGCAGGGATGCTTAAATTCTTAAAATGGCATTGTCATATAGTTTTAGAATGTAGCAGAGATACCAGTTTTGAAATGCGGGAGACACATAGTTGTTGAAGGTGGTAGGGACATGTAATTTCCTAATGTGTCTTGGATGGATTAATTTGGCATGTGGTGTAGTGATGCAAAATTTCAAAATGTGGTTGATATGCTTGATTTCAGATTGTGGTGGTAACATTCAATTTTAGAATGTAGCATGGATACAAAATCTCAGAAAGTGGCAGTGATACATTTTCAGAATGAGGCAGGGATGCATAATTTTAGAATGTAACTTAAGCATGCAATATTTGAATGTGGCAGTGACCCTCATCTTCAGAATGTGGTGGGGATGTGCAGTTTCAGAATATGGTAGGAATGCACATTTTTCGAATGTGACAATGACAGGCAATACTGGAGCACAGAAGTTTACACACAATGTCAGAATGTGGCAGGCAGGTAAAATTTTAGAACATAGAAGAGAGATGCAGTTTCAGAATGCGGCAGTGATGCACAATTTCAGAATATGACTGATGCGCAATTTCGGAATGTGGCTGATGCACAGTTTGGGAATGTGGCTAATGCACAATTTCAGAATGTGGTGATGACACACAATTCCAGAATGTGGTGATGATGATGCTGATGTACAGTTTTGGAATGTGGCAATGATGTGCAGTTTCAGAATGTGGTGGTGGCGCATAGTTTTGGGATGTGGCAGTGATACACAGTTTCAGAGTGTGGTGGTGATGTGCAGTTTCGGAATGAGGCAGCGATGCCCAGTCATACAGTTTTGAATGTGGTGGTGCTGCATGATTTTGGAATGTGGTGATGCCACGCAACTTCTGAATGTGGCAGTGCCACAAGACTTCAGAATGTGGCTGTGCCACGTGACTTCAGAATGTGGTGGTGCCACATGACTTTGGAATGTGCCGGTGATGCTCAGTTTTGGAATGTGGCAGTGCTGCGCGACTTTGGAATGTGGCAGTGACATGTGACTTCGGAATGTGGCAGCGATGTATGACTTAAAATGTGGCGGTGATGCATGACTTTGGAATGTGGCGGTGATGCATGACTCAATGTGTTGGTCAAGCATGACTTTGGAATGTGGCAGTGATGCACGACTTTGGAAAGTGGTGGTGCCACGTAACTTCAGAATGTGGCAGTGCCACATGACTTTGGAATGTGGTGGTGATGCACGACTTTGGAATGTGGTGGTGATGCATAACTTTGGAATGTGGCAGTGATGCGCAACTTCAGAATGTGGTGGTGACACACAATTTTGGAATGTGGCAGTCTGGCACAGTTTTGGAATGTGGTGATGTTGCACAGTTTCAGAATGTGGCAATGACACAGTTTTAGAATGTAATGGTGACAGTTTCAGAATGTGGCATTGAAATACAACTTTGGAACATGGTGTGGATGTGCAATTTTGGAATGTGGAGAGGATGCACTATTTTGTAATGTGGCTGGGACTCACAATGTTGGATTGTGGTGGGGATGTGATGCACAATTTTAAAATGTGGTGGAAGCATACAGTTCCATAAATGTGGCATGGACAAGCAGTTTCAAAATAAAATGTTGTGTCCAGCCATACTCCAAAAGTGTACCTCCTTACTTATATTCCAGAATTGCCAGTCCCCACTAAATTCTTTGATGTGTGTCCCTGTTGTATTGTGAGACTGAGTGTCCCACCACACTGTGAGATGGCACATCCCTGCCACATGCCGTGATTACATGCCCCCCCAACATTCTAAAATTGTGCACCACTTTGACAGTCTATACCTTGGTTCAGCACTGCATTCCAAAACCACCTCCTAATGCATTCTAAAGTACAGTACCATGCATCTGAATATTCGGGAAATGCAAGCACTGCAGGCAACCCTGTGTCAGTTTTGGTTTTTTAAATAAACACTACAGCTACAGTTTTGATAACTTTGAAGAAATGGGTCCTGTTAGGGTGCTGATAGGCAGGACTAGTCCATGAGTTCTGGCTGTGACATCATCAGTGGCTTTTCACTGAAACTGGCTTTTTTGAACAGGGAGTGAAATCAGTGTTACAAAATAGCTCATAACTTTAACACAAAGTAATATAGAAGCCTAATTTTTGGTATGAGATTTATTGGGGTAGGCTAAATCTAATTATTCAGTGTAGTACTTTTGACCGGACTCCCTCTTTAAATAAAAAAAACAAAACAAATGAATTAAATGTTGTTTCCCTGATTATCACACTCTCCTTACATCCATAAACAAATTAGAAACACTAAGTATTGTTTATAGTTTTTACTGCAACTTTTCTTTGCTGACAGTGAAAAATCCTCCATCTTTTTTTTTTTACTTGTTCTTTATTCTCCCCCTACCCACAGCGCTCCCACTCTTTGGGAGAAACCTATGGCCTTATAGTCTCTGCCTTCTTACGTGGAGGGCCTTATAGTCTCTGCCTTCTTACGTGGAGCCCTGGTGCAGTCCATCCACCATGTAGCCATGGCTATATCCCCCAGGTGAGCACGGGAATGGGTCATCCCCAAAGTCCTTCTTGTTTTCGTCAGGATGCTGGTACCGGGTCACGCAGGGGTACTGGAGATCAGGGCCTGGTGATCCATCTACCCGGAGTGCTGTAGGGTATTTTCCATTTTTCTGTGGGCATGGTGCGTGCCCCAACATCAAGACGTCACTGCCAACGTCACCCACTCCCAATTCTCTCTATAGGCTTGTGTGCTTGCTATGTCTCCAGCTTCCACCAGAGGCCAGACTGGTGCTGAGTGTGTGTCCTCTTCCCTCCCAGAAAAGGAGAGATGTCCCTCAGATGCTCAATCCTTTCCCTTCCCATGCCAACCCTCGATGGCCCAGGCTCATTCCCGAACCCAGGTTGCCGGCGTGAAGCAAGGTGTGGCATCCAGCACCTCAACCCTCAGTGCCACCGGGCCAGCCAAAAATCCAGCTTCTATCTTTACCTGCTTATCAGGGAACTATCTTCTTCTTGCCCTGACAGTGAGATAACTGAGTCTCTGGCTGTAACAAAGGTCATTGTTGTCTGTATGTACAGTGTGTTGGGAGAGAAACATTCTGCCAGTAGAACTGAGCAGAATTTTGAATCCATGTCTTCCATGGTAAACACTCCTTGATAAACATTTCATATCTTGAATGTGGAGAACAACAGAGAAAAAAAACAGGAAGCAGAAAGTAAACAATAATACAATGACATCATCAATGACATCACTTGCAGTAGGCAGAAGGACTATTTTATCACAAATGCACACATATAAATCTATTTTTTCTACATATAAATAAGCTTTTCCCAATAATCAAATGCAAAAAAAAAGGAGCCAAATTTATAAGCACAATAAGGCACTCAGGGGTGTGTGTAAACCATATTTTACAGCATGGCCAGCAGCTGAAGTCACTCGGAGTTCAGTCTCGTGCCTTACTATGCCCCTGGCTGTGTTGTAAAATATGGTTTACACACACCCCTTCTTGCCTTATTGCTTACCTAATGCATGTCAAAATCTAGAAACAGCATTTATAATGCACAGACCCATTTTATAAAAGCACAATAAGCAACTACAGGGGGGTGCATTAGACAATTGTAATGCACATCTATTGGACTGCACGGACTCCACATATTGTGTACTGCATTATGCCCACTAACCATGCATTAGAATTGTCCAATGCACAACCCACCATTTGTTATTTATTGTGCAATGCACGTGTGGGTAGCTGCAGTCACCATCAAACTAAAGCAACATGCTTCTACATGCACTCTGTACCCACCCCAACACCCAGCTACAGACACGTGTTAACATGAACGTTTTGACCATGTTTAATTTCTATGTAGGGTGGTAGTGGATGTGTGCTTACCTGATAAATTGGTAAAATGAACAAGACAGTGTGAAAGTTTTATAGCAAAGAAATAAAATCTTTTGAAAAAATGTAATAGCTAACATTTTGCATTTCAAAAACATCAAATATATGGAAATTATATATATATACATATATACGGACGTAATTAAAAACAATTATTTATACTTACCATCTAGCTGTCATTGATGTTCTTACAATTCAAAGGGGAAGTGTTAGTGAAAAGCAGTACCATTGTGGCAAGGCCCTTCCCCATAAGTACTGATCACTGAGCAAAAGAAAAGTTAGTAACGTGACAAACAACATCATACAGATGGTCACAAGTATGATTGAACTGTACACCAAAAAACAAAACACACATCCAAGTCTAGAAGAGTGAAAGTTGGTGGGTTGCACTACTTCTCTGGGGACATGGAATAAATCACATTATTGACTCAGTAGTGCATCAAGAACGGTGTGCTGTACTAATGAGGTGCAGTTCTTATGATGAGATGTTACAAAGAGGTCACATTGTGCTGTTCTGGTGATTGTGCAAGAATAATTGTACCTTTTGTGGGTGTGGGGATAGAACAGATGCTGCCTCTACCATGAAGATGAAAAACACTATCGGTGGCAATTGGTCCATCTGCACAACATTACAACAACAACAGAACTTAGTATTTTATGCGTTAAGGTCATATGTAGTATAATGTAGTGGCCACAGGTGGAGGATCAGCTGTACTGCAATAAATAAAAGCACTAGACTGTTCTTTGAGTTACAGTATGGGGGGTATGACAAAAATCTATATGTGGAAACCCTCAAATAACTGTAAGGCACACACACACACACCAACAGAAACACACCCATGCACACACACACACACACACACAAACACACACACACACACAGATATACACACCCACAGACACACACACACACACACACACACACACACACACACACACACACTCAAACACACTAATTTACATGTGGCATAGTAAGATAATACAAGGTGGACATGATGTAAACTATACAAATGGGGACCAAATGGTGTGCTGTACTAGCGAGGTGCAGTTCTTAGGATGAGATATTAAAATAGGCCACATCGGGCTGCTCTGGTGACTTTTGCAACCATAACTTGACTGTATGTAATTATGGGGATAGAACATATGCTGCCTCCATCATAAAGGTAGAAAACAGCATTCTAACACCACATTTTGAAATCTGAACAATGTTGGCAAGTGGTGGGCCCTGCACTGTAGCCTAGGCAGAATGTATTAAGTTTCCAATACTGTCCACATCAGGGGCAACAAGTCAATCTGCACACCATTACAAAAACATCATATTGTTTGTATTTCATGCATTATAGTTGTATATGGTGTAATTCAATGACCACAGGTGGAGGAGCAGCTGCATTATAATAAATAAAAGCTGTATTCTGATCTTTCACATATGGAGGAAGACAAAAGTCTCTATGTGGACACACTCAAAGAAAATCTAAGGCACACCCCACTCAAAGATACCCCCAGCCCTCTCCTCCATACACACTCTTATACATTATGCAACCGGTAGCCAGATGGTGTGATGTACCACAGATATTTTACAGAGAGGTCACAGCGAGGTGTTCTGGTGATGATTGTACCTGCATATTTTTTATGTAGATGTGGGGATAGAACAGATGTTACAAACAGGAGCCAAGTAATGCTGCTCTGTTTTAAATGTCAGACCAAATCTTGAATTGCCAGCAAACAGTATATCGCCACAACTATTTGGTATAATGAATAATACTGATGTTGCAGTGATAGTAATGACCTGTACAAAGAGCATGACATACGCAAAATACTATGTATATTTGGAATTTGCACACTGAAACATGCGAAACAAGAGGCGACAAGCAACCCACAACAGCAGCACCACTTCACTCAAATATATAGTTTTAAAGTAAACTATGAATAGATCACACAGAACCACTGACAAAAATAGGAAACAAATCACATTGCATCTGTATTGATCAAGGAATCTGTATTCAGATTGAAGCCAGAATCATGAACATTTACAGATTATATGGTGACATTTTGGTAACCAATGAAAAAAAAAAAACATGTGGGAGATGTACATGGGTATTGATTATTGTCTGATTAAGTGGATCCACTGCTGGTTTACTGACCATTACCAATGTGTCCATATTAATAACACCTTGTCTCATCAAGGAGAAGTCAGTAGTGGTGTCACACAGAGATCAGGACTGGGCCCAATATTAATTAATCTTTTTATATCTGACATTTGCAGTGACCTAAACAATAATAATAATATAATAAATAATAATATAATAAAGTTTGCAGATGATGCAAAGTTAGGAATTCAGGTTAACAGTGTTTCCCAGCACTTTTCCTTAGTGGAAGACTTAGAAAAACTTGAATCTTGGACAATGAGAAAAGTAATGACTTTCAACACTAATAAATGTGTGACCATGCATTTCAGACACAGAAACCCAAACTACTCATATACTAAATCAAACAATTTTAAGAAATTCTAATCTAGAAAGAGATCTTGGTGTCCTTGTGGATAACAAACTTAACTTATCTACTCACTGCATAGCAGCTTCTAAAACAGTAACAGGATTGATTTCTAGGATAAGGCACTCCTTTACTACGAGAGCTGAGCAATGTATTATACCTCTATATAGAAGTTATGGTCATCCCCATTTAGACTATGCATCACAATTTTGGTCTCCTCATTTAATTAAAGACACTAATATGATGGAGAGAGTCCAAAGGCCCATTACTAAAATTATTCCAAGATTAAAATGTATGGGATACACTAATGGATTAACCTCAATTGGACTACACCCTCTCTATATCAGACGTCAAAGGGGCAATCTTTTACTTCTGCATAAGATCTTACAGAACCATGATCTTACTAATAGCTGTGGACTCTCTTATTGTACTATTAGGAATATTACTACAGTAGATCTCATAACAGAAAGTTAATAGTACCGAAGGTTAACACCAACAAAAGAGACAACTTTTACTCAGTAAGAACAGCTAGAGTTTGGAATAAATTATCATCATTTTTTGTTGATATTAAAGATTTTAATAACTTTAGAAAAACCCTAGACAATCATTACTACAATAAGCACACATTGGTGTAATGTTGACCCACTACTGGGGGGAACATTCTCAATGGGCCTTGAGCCTAGTTATTACAGTAAATAAAATAAAAAAGGAAAACATAAATAGTATCCAAATAATCATTTTCTCATTAACAGTTTTGTCCACTAAAGATTTAGGGATGCAAAATATTCAGTTCTTTGCAAGTCAAACAGACCATTATGATCTACAGTATATATAACTCAACAATATGTTGTGCTGCAAGTATTAGTGGTTTTCTTAATTTCAGTTAACAATTTTATTAAATAATGATCTTCCCATGAGTAAGGAAAAGAAAGAAAAAGGAATACCATGTTATACATAGACAATCAAATTTTACTAGGAAACCAAATAAAGATACCTTATTTTCAGCAATAGTTTTTGCAACACCTTAATTTTAATAATACTGAATATAACCATGTATGATTCTTTCATGAACAGAGATGCAACAAATTTATGGTGAAGTTCCCATGAAGTGCTACATTTTGCACTTTTCAAATTTTCTGTGAAGTGGGCACTTTGCACTTTGTGGACAACTTCATATTTCATGGAATAATTTCCCAAAGGATAACCTTTCTGTGTAAGAATTATTCTGCAAAACAAATTTTTACCATTAAGGGCGAACTTTGCAAAGCCTCAGCTCCTAATTTCCTTTGTAAAAGAAGATCTACTCATGAATAAATCATTATTGACATTAAGTAGCTATTCAATTAAGAAAGAAAAAGCTATAACAGACAAAGACAGCATTATGAGAAATAAACAATTACAGATACTTCAGAAATCAGTTCAGTTCAGTGTAAGAACCAATTCATTTCAGAAATAAAACTTCAATAATACATTATTGCAATTAATTTATTAAGTTTTACTCTTTCTTAACTTGATTCATTCTTTATAGTTCAGTAATGTTCATTCTCATTCTTTAAATGCAGAACTCACTCAAGTGCAGATAAACCAGACAGTTCCATGTCGACATCATCTTGCAAGTTATTCTCCTCTCCTCTCCTCTCCTTTCTTCTCCCCATCTAATCTGCTTTTCTTGAATGTTGTTCCTTTTCAGTTTTATAATAATATAAAAATTGATGCTTGTCCTGCATCATGAAATATATTTTGTTTCATTATTCACAAAGCAGTTGACAGGGAACAGAAATGAACAGGTTGCACCTAAATACAAAAGCTCCTTTCTAAAAAGTAGATCCAGAAGTAAATGGTTTGATATATTTTATTGGACCAACATAGATATTACAACAAAATAACAAAGTGCTCTAGCTTTCAGACCAACCAATAGTGCAATATAAGGAAAGGACCACAACCAACAAAATACTCTCAGTTCCTGACCTTGAACTTCTACATAAGATAATTAAGGACCTCCACCCAATAATTAGTGAGGATGAAACTCTTAATTGTGTTTTTCATGAACTACCACTACTATCTTTTAAATAACCACCTAATTTAGCCAACCTGATTATTAGGAGTCAACTTGAAACAGAACAGAATACCATGACATCATATGGTACACGACCCTGTCATCAACTCAGATGTAATACTTGTAAGCTCATTTCCACTTCAGATTGTGTGGTTATATCACAAAACAGACAATTCAGAATACAGGGGAATTATACATGTACATCAAGTAATAATGTTTATTTCATTCAATGCAAGAAATACAGCATCCTCGCTCAGGTTATGTAAGGGAGACAAAGCAGAAACTCTGTACTAGAATTAATTCACACAGGCATTCTATTAACATGAAGATGACTGACAAACCAGTTGTACAATACTTCTCCCAGGATGGCCACTCAATCTCAGATATGTCTGAGATGGTCCTAAAAGGACATTTCAGCAGTACACAACAGAGACGGGCATCTGAATTCAGACTTATTTTACTTCACAATATGGTGGAAGATGGCGTGAACATTAATGTGGGGGTATATGGCATATTATTCCACTTAAACTTACACAGACCTTTACTTCAAAGGTTGGACATGAATAGTTTAATTTTTCAGTGAGCCTTTGATTTTTTTTATTTTTTTTTAAACTTATAGTCCCCTTTATCTGGTTATCTACATGTTGGTTTCTTACCTTAGCACTGTGAGTGAGTGTGTGTGTGTGTGTGTGTGTGTGTGTGTGTGTGTGTGTATGTGGGAGGGGGACAGTGTGGCATGGAGTCATTTTTATATGGGTGTTGGGTCTTTTTTGTGGGCATAGTGGGTGTGGTTATTATGGTGATATTAAGGTAGGCTTTTATTTAGGCACATAACATAATGGTGTTATAGTTGCTAGGTCTCTTAGTTCACATATATAGTGAATATTTACTTCCTTCCACTAGTTGTCTGTAGTTGGATTATACACTGTCACATTTTTAAATTCTGTACATATTAAGATGCATATCTCATTTACTTGGGGGTTCATGAAAGGTTTCATTCCTTTGGGTAAATATTGCAATGATTGGTGTGAATGATGGTGTATTAGGACTCTTGTACATATATCTTCTACTAACTAGTTATCTTTCCCTGGGAAGGGATGTGGAGGAATTAATTCCTATGATATTTTATTCAGATTCCTTAGACTGTTTCTGTATGTGTTTTGTTATACGCTGGCACTGCATTGAAATCTGAACGTATCAGGCTCATGGTCTCAATTTTTTGGTGGTCCTTAACAAGTAATTTTTTTTATTTGGCACTTATACTTACAATTGATATTATCATGTATGAAATCCTGTTACAACACTGAAGGTCTTAAAGTTTATGAAATATATTATCTGGTTGAGAGTATAGTTGGGAACATTTCTCAAGCTAAGTTCTACCTTACATTATGTGTGAAACATTTGCTCACTTTGAGTAAACTGTTCCATATTTTTCTGTACTGTTACCTAAACATTTCTGTTTTTAGGTAATTTCCTTGCAACCGACTTGTAAACTGTTGTAATGATTTTGTTGTTGTACTTGTTTTTGGAATGTATTCCTGTATTTGTTGTTTTGTATCCTCCCGGGTCGTGTCTGAAAATAGCCATGACTATGGCTAACGCACCTACCCGGTAAACAAAAATGAAATAAATAAACTTTACTTTAAATCCTCTGTATGCCATATATATATCATTTCTGTTTATTTTATTTTGGGGACTTGTTTTCAACTTGCAATTATGTCTCATTTTAGCATGTATTATTATACACAGGTTTGCCTTTCATTGACTGTGTTCTTTAACATACAAGGACACTTGCAATTAAAGTCATAAGCTCCTCATCTTACATGTAATTAGGGAGAATAGTATCTAAAGGTTTTGTTTTCATTAGACATTCTTGAAACATACTGAGACATTTTAAAATTTATGTGAGAACTCTCTGCTTGTTGCTATATTGAGATAACCTTTGACCTTCTGGGGCTTTTCAGCTAAAAGCATACTGGTGTTAATTAGCTTCCCTGATGTACTCTTCTGTTATGTTTCAAATGAGTATGTTAAACCAATGAGAATTATTTTGGTTTTTTTATGCATTCTCTGGGTGTTAATAGTATGGGATCTTCTAAATAACTGTCATAAAGCTTCTGATGAAGGACTTGATTGTTCCAAAAGCTAGAGCATTTTTTTTCTTTTATTGTAACATCTATGTTGGTCCAATAAAAGGTATCAAACCATTTATTTCTGAATTTGTTCTTACTAGGATCAGTACGGCAACTGCACTGTTTGTTCGTCTTTGAAAAGCAGAAATTTCCTTCTCTAATCCTGTGTTACTAAGGGACACATCAGGAAAATATGAAATCAGTGGTGAGATTTATTGTCCACTGCTTATTTGATTCCTGAAGCATGTATTATGATCTCTCAGTCAATTTCAAATGCCAATTATATTATTTTTCTTGTCTTGTTTGTGTGAAATGAAAAACTGCACTTTTCTTATCAGGAGGACTCTTAACTGGGAGGCAAAAAAGGCTCTTGTCAGGAAGGATAAGGAAGCCTCAAGTAGTACTATTACCTCTACATGGATTGCTTTCATTTGGTCCTTTAAGCTTTTGTATTATGGTGCTGGTAGGCCTATTACCTGAAGATTTTTTAAATGAGTAGTATTTCCCAATATTTCAATACATCTGTTAAGTGTTAGAATATTATCAGTCTTGCTGGTGCAAGGGTGTCCATTGCATGAGTTTTATTTTTAATTTCAAGTGTAGTAGTTTGTTTTCAGGCTCAATTTGAGAATTTTTAATAGTTTCAGCTTCAGTAGTAAGCCAACTGTTGTTCTCCTAGCCTATATTTTCCAAAGACTCAGTCCTAATAATGAGTCCATCTATTTTGCATTTCATTCTTTTAAGAAATAAAAAGAGATTACCCCCAACGTTTACCTCTTTTAAGTTTTTAATGTCCAGTTTTGATTTGAAAGCCTATGCAGTTGCAGTTGATTCTTTAGGAACCATAACAGTTGTAGTCAGTACTGGTTTCCTTTTTCTTTCATCTATCCCCTTGCCTCACAGGTTTATAGGAACAGTCACCACAGGGGTAACTGTAGATGAATGAATAGCCATCAGGTACTTTCTTTGCTGTGGTTCTAAGCTCCTGGGCTCCCCTGCTGAATTGATAGTTGCTGCCATGTCAGTTCTTACAGTATTTCCAAAAGCTCAGGTCTACAGTGAGTAAATATTGTTCATTTGTGTACTCTAACTGCCTCCCCCCCACTATACGTGTACAAGTGTTTTTTGTTTTGTATGGAAATAAATAAAACTGTTGACAGAAGTTTCATCTAATCACTTAGCAAGTTGCAGAGTTGTATCAATATCCTAAATAACAACGGTGTAAACAGATACAGACACGACTCAGAGCCCTACAGTACATCAAATACTCCAGGTTACAATGATCATAGTTAGAAAAAAGGAATCAAGATTTGGGTATGTATTGTAAATAAACTGCACACAAATGTGTACAGAGAGTATGCCTGCATATGCCCTTGTTCTCTTCTAGTATGGTAATAGCACAGAGGTCATTTTGGAATCTTGCAGGTCAGTTCAGTTTATCCAACTCTAAATTCATTAAATCAACATGGGCATTTGCATTATAGAACAGGAAATTACACTAATTAAACCATATTGATAGACAACACATAAAAACATGTAACAAAAAGTACAAACAAAAATTTACCGGCAATATGAATTCTAAAATATAATCACACATATAATCACTCCTATAGATATATACTGTTTGGATATTAAAGTTGCACAGTCAATCTGAACTCATTTCTCCCAGCTACTGTATTATTAGTCTTACATTTGGTTTTATTTATTTGTCTAGAAAATATGATTTGTTGTGGCGGGAGGATTAGGATGATGTAGAGGATGTGATGTTTTCTGAAGCCAAATTCCTTTTGCATTTTTTAATTTTAATATCATAACAATAATAATAATAACACATTGTTGTTATGTGTAGTAGTTATTATTAGTCTTAATTTGGATTTCTTTTGGGAGGGCTAAAGCCTGAGGTTCAAAGTGGGGGAGTAGCTCCTCTCATATTCCCCTTAAAAGCCAGCCTCCTTCAGCAGTTCCCTGCTTAGTGTGTTGTGAAACATCAGACCCTGGGCTTCTGTGCAGCTCTTGGGTGTAGCCTCCTCCCTTTTCTGCTCCTCACTCCTCTCTCCTTCCCTAAGCTCCCTCACATTCCTCTACTTACTCCAGTTTCATCCGTAGCTTGTTGCACCTCATTTGATAAGTTCCCCCTTTTTTTCCTTTCTCTCCCTCCTCCTGTCTGTTGTCCATTTTTACCCATTTGCCTCCTCCCTTCCCTATGCCTGCCACTCCTCTCCCTCATTGAGGTGGCTCCTCGGCAGTTCCTCCACTTAGCATTTCTCCATCTGGGGCCACAGCTCCATTTCTTCTGCCCTCCTGGGTATGGCATCATCCCCCTGCACCTGTTTTACTCCTCTGCTGTGAGAACCTGTTCTTGTGAGTGCTGGACTGTCACGGCAGCTCTGCTCAGCTTTATTTCACCCGGTAAGTGTTTCTGTTTTTGCTCTGCATTCCTGTGCAGGTGTAGACTTGTGTGCCCGGGGGCCTCTGTGAGAATCTATGGCTTTTGCACAGAATGGATTTGACTGTATGGCTCTTCAGCTTCCGTTACCCTGGGGGTTAAGGGGGACTACTGAACTTGTGTAGTGCTCTAAATTAGTCTTTGGCAACTGCTTCTCTAACCACCCATTGACAGACTGGGCTAGTCCATAACATTGCCATGTGCCCACATGCCTGTCTGCACTTTCTGTCCCTGTGCAGGGTATTTGACCTTCATATTGAATTCTCTCCCCTGTCTGCAGCACTTCCTGACCACAGTTCACTGTTTGTAGGCCACTATTTCCCCAATTCACTGAGCTTGGATGTGCTTCATGGGTGCTAACACACTCCTTTTTGCCTCGGTCAGTAGGTTTTTATTTCCTCCTGCATTTCCCATCTCCCTGTTTTAACTTCCCATGCGTTGGCTTTTTCAGTAGTTCACTGCTATTTTTAGCTCACTTGTCTACCATGGGAACACTGCAGTACTCCAGTTTCCCTATCATACCCTTGCCTGTCCTGTCCCTCCTTCCTTTCTTCCCAGGCTCCTTGTCTACCGCTGCTGTCTCTGTCTGCCCCCCTTTTTTCCTGACCCCAATCCCCTGTTCCTGCCCTCACTCCATGTTCCCCTCATTTTCCTTTATGGATCTTTCTCTCCTCACACAGCATTCCATGTCCATTTATGCCCCTTCTACCATCCAGACCCTTGCTACCCCTTTCCTAATCTGGTGCTTGCAGCCCTTACCATATTGCTCCTGGCACCTTTACCCTGCTCAGTTTCAAAATTTCCATTTCCTCCTTTTACCTGTGGTGCTCCTCATCTTCCAGCTTGCAAGTTACCTGCAACATTCATACATGCCCCCTTTTACACGCTCTTTGCAGTGCCCTCCAGGCCCACATCATTGGCTCTCCTCATGGCTTTCTTCATTCATTGCAGTTCATTGTTACAGTATGCTCTTTCCTTAATTACTCTAATCTCCCCCTTCACTGGCATTCCCAATGACTCCTCATGTTCTCCTACTCTGAATTGCTTCCTTTCCATTTCTACTGCCTCACAGTTTACCTTCTTAAGACTAAGCAGCCAAATGCCTTTGCCTTGTTCAGTCCATACCAGCAGTTTGTCTGGACTCTGTCCCTAACTCGTACCTTCTGAGGTACTGAGCGAAGGTAGGCTTGCCCTGTCTACCAGGAATGGGATTCTGTTACACTCATTATTACCTACTGCTTACAGATCTGACATCCTCCATCCCTAACTCTGCTTTGTGGCATTGAGTGAAGGTTAGCTTGCCCTGACTACCAGGGATAGGAGCCATGTCTGCAATCTATCTTGTCATACTTATGCATTCTCTACCTGATACTGGTTGCTGCTTCCCTTTGGGAATGGAACCTCTTTACTCCATGTGCTTTCAACATCCTACCTATGCCTAGCTGCCTCAGTCAAGGTCATCTCGCCTCAACCACCAGGGATGGGAGCCTGAGTGTACATCTGACTGTTTCAACCTGATCCATTCTTTACCTGATGCCCAGTTGCTACTTCCCTTCAGGAATGGGACCACTATACCCCTTTGCATTCAACATCCTACCTCCACCTGGCGTCATTGACTGAAGGTCATCTAGCACTGACTACCAGGGATGGAAGCCTGTATCTCCATTCCACTGTTTCAACCTTATGCATTCTATACCTCACTATCCGGCTGCCACTTCCTTTTGGGAACGGGACCACTTTACCCCATTTACCTTCACCATCCTACATTGCCTTGTGGCATTGAGTACAGGTCATCTTGCCTCAAATACCTGGGATGGGAGCCTGTATCTGCAAACAACTGTTTCATCCTTATGCATTCTCTACCTGATACCTGGTTGCCACTTCCCTTCAGGAAAGGGACCTTTATACCCCATCTGCCTTCTTCATCCTTCCTCACCAGTCTCCTTCCTGCACTTCCATGGACTCATTGTACTTTTCCCCACCTTGGACTCCACACACACTGGATTTTGACTCTGCAAGCTCATTTAGTCTCTACCTCCATGCAGCTCGACTGCCTCCTGGACTTCCTTGCTGCTGGCCACCCCTTCTGTCAACTATGTGAGTTCATCTTCTCCTTCAGAAGTGGGAACCTCATGCTTCTGCACTGCAGCACCTTCTGTTCTCTGCACTGTTGTTCATCATCTTCTTCAGATGTGGGATTCTCATACGTCAACTTCGTGGCACTTGGTACCTGGCTTCACTTCTTGGTTTTCCATGGATCTGCCTTCCGTAGCCTGCAGCAGATTTCTGCATTCTTCTTCAGTTTACTGTGGTGCTGACACCAGTTCTGTTCCTGCCTGCACCTGCAATGTCAGTATGGCTGTGCCTATGCTGTCTTCTTCTAGGAATCCTCCCTCCATTCCACAGCCATCCACTCCAGACTTTCCCTCCACCCTTGGGCAGCTGCCTTCTCCTCACCACCCTGGTGGCTTGGGGCTCCTTTCTGTATGTGGGGGCTCCTTTTCACCTTTCACTTGCCATTATTCCTACTCAGTCAACTACTCCTCCTGTTCATCTGTTTCATATTCCTACCTTGGCCATCCTAACAGCTCTCATCAACTACTCTACAGAGCATTCATTAATTTCATGTGAAGAAAACTTCTTCTAGCAATGTCCTTCAGACAACATACCTTATAGACTCTTATGTCACATACACCTTCCAGACAAAAATTTCACAGAGACCAGGCTTCCATTGATTCCTCAATCTGCATGTCCGTAACTAACCTGGCTGTCTCACTATTCCAGTCATGCCTCAGGCTTATATCTGACTTCAATGCTAAGCACCCCTGGCATTCTACACCGCTCTCAACTTCCCATTGCTACATCAGTCTATAGACTCCTTCAAAGACCCGTTCCAAACTTCCTACAGCATTCAGATAGTGGATCAGCCTGCAAGGCAAAACAGTCATGGCCATCTCAGCTCATGTCACTGGCAATTACACCACAGCAATACCCATATCTCCCTTTCCCTACAGCAGACCAGAAGGAACCTGTGCAAGTATCATTATGGCATCAATACCCAAATCAACTCTCAGAATCATTGTACTGAGCTTCCAATTATTTCTATATACATTCATTTGCCATCTCTGTTGCATATAGCAGCCTTCCTTCATTAATCTAAAAACATCTACATCACTCATCCTACCAGGTACCTACAGATTCTGTCTGATTCCTTCAACTTCTTCATGGATGCCTACATTGCAACTTATCGCTCACAGCTTAACTCCAAATGTTCAGACTCTATGTGAATGTCAAACCTTTTACAAAGTCAGATTGTTTACCTTATGACTTCATAACCCACCATACTTCCCATCGTTCAAGTCTGGCAGCAAATTTATTAAATCATGCTCTTCATGCTCACTTTGTCTCTGTAATTCCATGGATATCATCAATCATCACCTTGGAAACCTGGACTGCAGTCACCCCTTTTTCAACTGGACTTACTCTGCTTTCAGGATCCAGATGCTCCTTCAGAATAGACCTACCTCTTCAACCTCAGAATCGTCCTTCCAGAATACATCATCCAATGGACTTTGAAGAGGGACTATATGAAACATATGAAATTTGCCAGCAGATAAAGACCTAAAGGTCTATCAAGTCTGCTTGAATGTGCAGCTAGCACCCCTTATTCTGCAACTGCCCCTCCCTTCCACCCTTCCCCTTCATTAACCCTCCCCCTTGTCCTGTCCCATCCCCTTTTGAAGCAGTCCACTGTTCTACTGGATACCACTTCTGCAGGTAACGCATTCCACCCAGCCACCACCCTCTCTTAAAAAGTGTCTCTTACCTCCCTCCTGAACCTTCCTCCATCAGTCTCATATCATGGCCCCTGGTGTCCCTCCCTCCCTTACTTTGAACAGCCCTCTGTACCTGTCTTGTTTTATTCCTTTCATGTATTTAAAGTTTCAATCATGTCCCCGTCCCTCCTCTCCTCCAGTGAGTACATGTTCAACTCCTCAACCTCCTCTCGTATGATAAGTCCCCAGCCCCTTGATCATCTTTGTCACCCTGTGCTGCACCCCTCCAGTAACAATGTCCCTCTTCAGATACGGTGCCAGTACTGCACGCAGTACTCCAGGTGCAGTCTAACTAATGACCTATGCAGTGGCAGAATCACCTCCTCCCTCCTCGAGATATCCCTTGCAATACAACCCAGCATTTTGTTGGCCTTTGCAGCTGCCTTCCTACATTGTGCTGAGTTGTTCATTGACCTGTAATGAGCACCCCAGATCCTTCTCCTCCTCTGTCTGGGCTAGCTGCACTCCCCCAGCTGGTAACTCCTCCTTGGGTTCTTCATCCCAAAATGCAGCACCTTGCACTTTTTGGCATTAAACCCCAGTTACCAGCTGTCTGACCAGGTTTCAAGCTTTGCCAGATCATCCTGCAACCCCTACCATCCCCCTAGGTCATCCACCACTGCTCCTACCTTGGTATAATCAGCAAACAGACTGATCTTGCTCTTGATGTCCCATGATATGTCTGCAATGAATATCCCAAATAACACTGGTTCCAACACCGAGCCCTGTGGAACACCTTCCTAGGAAAGTAGAATATGATTGCAGGAACCTAGGTTCATCTCCTCTTAGTTTGCCTGGAGGACAGGTGGGTCAGTAGCTATGGGTCCTCAGAGGTTTCCTCCACCCTTGGGTTTTCCTCTCCTGCGTGCTACTGGTCATACTCTCCATGAGTTGGAGGAGTTAATGATACACTTTTGGACAATCATTGGTAATTCTTTTGGGCTTTCTATTCTCTACTCACTAGCTGGTTTCCCTACCAAGGGTGGGACTAGAGTAAAGCCAAAGGTAAACTATGTTACACATAGAGATGATGTTAAAATAAAATTTTGCCATGCAAAATGTTTCACGAAATTCTACTGTTCTGTGAAATATTTTGTGGGGTGTGAACTTGCTAAATTGCACCATGAAATGTGAAATTGCACCCTAAAATGGAGAAATTTTGCCCATAAGTGTCCATTTTCACCATTTCTCTGGTAAAAGTTTGCAATTTTAGGACACGCTTTTGCATTTTTGGGTGAAATTTTGCATTTTATGAAATGCACGAATGTCACAAAATATTTAGCATTATAAAGTTTCTCAATTTCACATAACACTAGTTACACAAGCACTACTGACTTCATACACTATTCACCAAAACATTGAATGGGAGGGCTAAAGCCTGAGGTTCAATGTGGGGGAATAGCTCCTCCCACATTCCCATTAAGGGCCAGCCTCCTTCAGCAGTTCCCTGCTTAGCATGTTGTGAAACACCCACCATACACATCTGCCTCCTCCTTCTCCTGCACTCTGCTCACCCTTGGTCCTAGGCTTTCTATTCCCTTCTCACTACTCAGTTTCCCTACCAAGGTTGGGAATAGAGTAAAGCAGAAAGTAAACTATGTTACACAAGTACTACTGACTTCATACGCTATTCAACAAAACATTGAAAAATGGTGAGAAAATGTGATTCATGTTGATTGGTGGAGGAGAGGATGATGGTGAACAGGATTTAATGTTTTCTGAAGCCAGAGTCCTCCTACTGTTTTTATTTTAATATAATTTTTATTATTCTTAAAGGACTGAGAAGCTCAGAGACAGCAAACATTTCCTTCCCCAGGAGGTTGAAGGCAAGTTGCACAAGTGCTTTATGCCTCATAGTGCTCCTGGATGTGTGGTTTATGGAAACAAATGAAGGTCCTGTCATAGCTTAGTGCTTATGCTTAGGAGGCAATATAGCATAGTGGTTAAGGGCATCGAGTTGCAAACCCGGAGACCTGGTTTTGTATCCCATCAGCCTCCACTTGCATACTGTGTGACCCTGAGCAAGTTACTTAACTTCCTTGTGCTTGTAGGTCACACCTGGAAATAAACTCTGGCTTACTGTCCCTTTCCTGGTTAAACAATTTCCTCTTTCCCTTTCCCTTATGCAGTCCATTCATGTGGAAAAGAGGTGACAAATTGAGTCAGTGTTTTGTTTTGTTTTTATCTGGTTTTCCTGCAATGACAGGCTGGTATATTGAAGATTTTGATTTATCCTGGAGACTGCTTCACAGTATATATTGAATCGATGCTTTAACTGGGTTTCTTACTGGTGCCATCTTTTTTAAGAGTAACACAGATTAATGGTCCAAAATGTCAATGATGTGTCTATCCTCAAAGCCAGCATTTGTAGGATCTGGAAACATGTTGCCCAAATGCAGTGATCTGTGTACATCCAAGAGTGTGCTGCATATTCTGAAATATATTTCATAGGACAGAAATTTAATTTTCTCTTAAGGGTTATTTGCCATACCAGATGACGGATTGATCTGTATTTTTTTCTGGGCATAGGAAAAGTCAAGGTTGTTCTGAATGGAGGATTATGACAATAAGCTTTTGACAGGGTAGATCTCATTCATGTTGGTGCACTTCTACAAGTGCTGGTATATCATTCATTTTCCCCCTCTGGTGCTTTTTTTGTTTAAAAAGGTTTTTATGGGTTTTACCACAAGCCACTACCACCATTTTTCAATTAGATGTCAGCATTTTTAGTTCCTTGACTGCAGAATGGAAATTGGATTGCATACCATACATAATACAGCAGACTAACTACTATTGTTGTTGTATAGCTTATGTACTGTAGATATACAATGGAAATTTGCCATTTGATCATTGTGTGGTTAAACCCATGGCAGGCAGCATTTTTTGGAGTGGAGAGAGTAAGGAATGTATTGACTAGATGGAATTCAGCATCTCAAGTGATTGGTATGTTCTTTATCCATGTCTACTGTTGCAGATATCTGTAGTTACCTGATGTACTGTATTGTTAATGTACAGGTATATTGCTACCTGATTACTGTGTACTCTGAAAAATTGCAAGTTTATTAAGTACTGCTGCCTTTCTTTACATCTTCACATTAAAATTGAAAATGGGCATCTAATGCTCTTGGGTCCTACCCAGTCAATACATTAAACAAATATGTTACTCTGTATGTTAATAAGTCTTCCTCACTTAAACTTTCCATCACTTTCTCTGACTGACTGAAAAAACAGAGCAATTCTGCTACTGTATCTGTGTAATGGACAATTATACAACTCAAGTCGTTGGTCAACAATGATGGTGGCCTTGAATGGTGTGGTGGACACATGGAACCCCAGTTTGTGGTGGATGGCATGGTATTTGATTTTCCCAAGCCAGGGCTAGATAACTGGTGTGCATACACAAAAGCTGGGACTGCCATTTTAGGCTTGGGCAAGGAGAGGCCCTGCACATGTGTGTGACCATGGCATCCATCTTGCTTCAGACTGAAGGGGGGCAGAGGGGAGATATGGACAAAAAAAATGAAATAAAACCAAGGAACAGGAGTGAGATGGATATTTTAGCTGGCATGGGTCACCTAGCTTGGGTAATTTAGATGGCATAGGTCAATTCGTTGCAAGACAGGGACAAAGTTGCAACAAGTGTTTGGTGGCTGGATGGGTAGAGGGGATGAAGCAACAGGTGGTGGGTTTGATAAGTTATGGTGATGAATTAAAAAAAGGGGGAAGATATAAAGATTAGACAACAAAAGAGGAAGGGGACATGCACAAGGAAGATGGCCAATGGAGTACACTAGGGCGAAGCTACAAAGAGGAATTCAAGGTATTAGAAGCTGTGTGTGGCATTTTGATGGGTGGAGTAGGCTATGATGGGAACAACAAAAACAAACTACAAAATGAGGAGGCTGCAGATGAAGGGGAAGGCTCTACCAGAGCCCTACACCCCAAGGAAAAGGAACCAGACAGCAGGGTAAAAAAAAATCCATGGGAATAACAGCTTTCTGTCAACCCCTTTTTCATTTTTCAGATAAGAAGAGATGACACTAGAAAAGCAGAAGAAAGCTTCTAAGTATAATGTGGTCCAGACAGTGATGGAGATGATGAAGATGGTCCAGACAATGTTGAAGGGGGCAAAGAAGATGGACCGAGGACCACAGAAGAAGACAGTGAAGAGGAAGAGTGTAGGAGCATAGGGTGGTAACACAAAGAAAAAGGTGACTAGATAAGAGGGCAGAAGTAACAAGGGGCAGCAGAATAAGAAGGATACTACTGACTTCATGGTAGAGGGAAGTGTGAAGGAATATGTAGAGTATTTAATGTGATCAGGGGGGTGAAGGGGCTAGGTGAGTTGCAGAAGGTGCTGCAGGAGTTCCAGGTGAAAGGATGGGGAGGGAGGGAGTACAAGTACATGGGTCAGGGAGGAGGTTTAGTAGGAGAATTTGGAACCCCAGGAGTTATGATCAGGGGCCATGTCCCACAGTCATTGAAGAAGAAAATTTGGAAAGGTGAGTACATGAATATATTGACAATGGTGGACAAAGATACCTCAAAAGCGTATGAAGAGACGGAAATAATAGGGAAGACAGAAGTGGCAGCAGCATTAGCTTTGCTGGAGAAAACACAAGAAGAGAATAGTTATGGGGTAAGACTAAAGTGCATGGGTTATGAGTTTCACCTATTTGGTGCAATTGTTCTTATGAAATGGACAGAGTTAGCCATACCCCTTTTGGCTTACTTGCTAATGGTGCATAATGTGCACAAGATGTGGAGTGGATATAGTTGGTTCAATATGATGAAACATTTTGCCAGATGATGGCATCTCATGGGGATGTAAGGTGGGACTCCAGATACCTGGACATACGGTTCAAGACAATGACCATATATATATGGGGCGGAGAAGGAGCACTGGGAGAGGGAGGTCAGCAGTGATTTTGTTGGGGGTATAACAAGGAGCAGTGCATGTGGGCTAACTGCAGATTCCAGCATGCATGTTCTAAATGCACAAGGCCCCACCCATTGACCTGCTGTAGAGGTCTGGGGATAGATCTAGGGGATCAATATGGCAGAGCAGCCCTTTTGAGGGGGATTTGGGAGTCCAAGTGGTGGTGAGTGGAGAAAATGTGGACAGGACAGCGGTACTGGATTTAGAGAAGGTAATAGAATGGGAGCGGGGGGGAAATGAAAGCAGCATAAAGGCAAGGAAATGGGGGTGGGATATGGGATGGCATTGTCACCAGTCATTAAGGAGGTACTGATGAGTAGAGATGTGGCAAAGTTAAATTCCATCTGCAAAGTGGATGCAAAGTAGCCCACTTCACGTTACTACCCAGTTATGTAAAGTGCACACTGAAAACCACTACTTCGACTCTTCGCCTTGTAATAATGATGATAATGACTTCACGTTGCTCACTCTGCCTTTAAAGTGAAGTAAGGCAGCCCACACACATCACATCGCTTACACAGTCTAAGTCACATGCTTCAGGCAGGCAGGAAGTGAATCATTGGATGGCACAGGCATGACCTCATTAACAGCACTGGAAACATGAGATTGCAATTCGTCAGCATCAGAATCATGTTCAACCAATGTGGGGACTGGGATGGGGACAATGTGGAGTGTGACATCTACTACACTCTGACTCACAGTCATACCTTTAGAGTCAATAATATTTGGGATACTGGTTAACTTATTGCCATTGGCACAGGTTGAACATCGGGTAATACTCATGCCAGCAACAATTTCACTACCACCAGTGGGGGCAACAGCATCTCCAACCATGATTGAAGCTACTGATTGTGCTGTGAAAAACATAGTTGGAGAAATCCCTTTACTGGCATCAGCTATGCACTTCTGCTGTGTACTACTACCACACCCACTGCCACTCTTGCCACTGGCAGCTGTACCATGGCCAGAAGCATCTTTTCCTGCATGTCTCTTTGGGAGCTTTTGTGGGGATTACACAGAAAATTCACAACAAATTGAGGGATTTGGCCAGGAACATCATTGCCCGAACATTGCGGCCCAATATAAAGCGGGCAAAACATCATACCCGACAATGTCGGCATGCACAAACTAATGCCGCCCTGCATATCACAAGTGGGCAGTACTAGACACTACACCTGGTAGCTGGTGTGCCCCTCAACCCAGCTGCCATGTCCAACCCACAACAACAGACCACCCAGTAGTAAACAATTATCGCAGTGCCCCCCATCACAGATCGCTGAACATCAGCCCCCCCACACCACTCTGTCACAACAGTTGTAATGGGTGACAACTGCCTGGTGTCTAGTAGACCCCCCCACCAGCAGGTAGTCCTCCACCACCCCGAAACCACCCCTACCCCATCCACTAGCAGGTGACCAGCACAATCCACCACTCTCCACCACAGCTGGCCATCTGACTGTACTGCAATGAATGAGCACTTATCCCAAGCGCAGAGTATGTGGTCACTCAGCACATTTCGGTCGGGCATCCAGTTGAAGTGGAGAGTGGTGGGCTGGCTGGTTGCCCACTAGTGGTTGAAGTAGGGGTGGGAGCTGGGTGGTGAAGGACTACCTGGAGGCCAGGGAGGCCACTAGACACCAGGGAATTGTCACCCATGTCATCTGCTGTGACAGAGTGGTGCAGGGGGCAGATGTTCAGTGATCTGCAATGGGGGGGCACTGCGGTCATTGTATACTAATGGGTGGTCTGTTGTGGGTGGGAAATGGCAGCTGGGTTGAGGGGCACACCAGCTACCAGGGGCAGTGCCTCATACTGCCTTCTTGTAATATGCAGGTCAGCATTAGTTTGAGCATGCCAACATTGTCGGGTGTGATGCTTTGCCCTCTTTATGTTGGGCCATGATGTTTGGGTAACGATGTTCCTGGCCGGATCCCAGATCGAGATTTCTAAAATTTGTGGTGTACGGGAAACCAAAAAACAACTGTGGCTTGCAGATGGAGATTGGGTACTAAACAGATGCAAATGCACCGACAGATTATGATTGTGCTGCACACTCCAGAGATGCAGACGCAAAGGCACAACAGCACCTTAACCAGTGCTCACAAATCCAAAACTGGAAAAAATACATTTTTCCAGTTTGGGTGGGGAGTGCATTGCAGTAACAGTCCACTACCAAGATACCACAAAGCAGTACAAAATAATGCAGATGGATAACAGGTTCACAATCCTGCAATTACTGTGTGGCACAATAAAATGTGTCTGACTTGATGGCATGCGTTGCACATACACTCATACACAGACTACAGTTAATAAGCAGCAAATTGAAAACTTCAGTAAAATAACCAAATATTTTAAACAAACTGAAATTATGCACTGCACCACAACAATCAGCAAAAAAAGTCAAAAATTACTGAAAATATTACTGTGTGTACATGAACACAGTTATACAACAAAAGTATAACCAAAACAGTTAGAAAGACTTCCTTTCTCCCAGTTAATCTACCTCCACCACAGATATGCCCCTACCCAAAGCACACTTTAACAGTGTCTCTCAGTACACAGACTGAATGTTCTAAATTAACATTCAAGATCCACACAAAAACAATAAACACTCGATGATATGAGCACTGGAGGGTTCTCTGCAATCAATGTACTAAATTTTGAGCAAACAAAATGGCTCAAAAAAGCTTTTTGAACGTTTTTTAGAGAGTTTGAATCCCAGCGCTCCGAGAGCAAACTGTCTCCAGCTACCACTACACAAACACTACATAGAACTGAGGCTGTACAGAACAATCTAGAGCCCATGTGACCTGTAATCCCATGAACCACTGAAAAATTCACCTTGTTGTTCCTGGGTTATGACTCCTGTCGTCCCACATACACCTTACACTGTATTCCTGGTCTATTATACTGTGATACTGCTATTTTGCACTAACATGTAGATTTGGGCACCCGGGCCCAGATATTCAAAAGGGTTGCACATGGCGCAACAGTGTTGCGCCATGCACAACCCACTGATGCACCAGTGCGATATTTAAAAAGGAAAAGTGTGCCGCACAAATCCCGATCGCCAGGCGCATCAGTAATATGCAGGCACAGGTAGGGGCGTGCCCATGCATAAACTGCACAGCCGATATTCAGCCGGGCCATGCAGAGTATAGAGCAACCCCTACCTGTGTCTGCACAAAGATTCGCCCGAAAAAAAGAGAACAAGTCGAGGGCCACCCACAGGTGGCTGCTGCATTGCAGGGGTGTAACACAGCAGCGCCGCTGTGAGTGGCCCCTTGACTATTCCCGCCGCACCTGGCGGTACCTCCTCATGCCCCAATCGTGGAGCATCAGTATCCCCAAGTCTAATATCCTTGGTGGTCCAGTGGACCCTTGAGTAGCTTGATCGCAGGCATAACAGTATCCCCCAAGTAGCCCGATTGCGGGCATAACTGTAATGCCCCCGGTATAGCCAATCGCAGGCATAACTGCAACTTCCCCATTAGCCCGATCGCGGGCATTAGTACCCCCCCATAGTCCAATATCCCTGGTGGTCCAGTGGACCGAACAGAGCCCGATCGCGGGTGGCATTCCTCACCCCCCCAAGTCTGAAATCCCTGGTGATCTAGTGGACCCCTCACCCCACCTGCCCATGGAGCCCCACCATCCCGCTCCCCCCCGTCAGCCGGCGGGTGGCAGCACCCCAACCACCTGCCACCCCGCCGCCCGCCGACTGACAGCTCATTGGTTCAGAGCATGAGCCAATGGGCGTGCAGCCCATACCATACTAGTCAGTCCAGATATGTGAATAAAATGGGGTGGGGGTCCACTAGATCACCAGGGATTTCGGACTGGGGGGGTGAGGAATGCCACCCACGATCGGGCTCCATTCGGTCCACTGGACCACCAGGGATATTGGACTTTGGGGGGGGATACTGATGCCGCGATCAGGCTAATGGGGAGTTACAGGTATGCCCTGCTATCGGGCTACTCAGGGGACACACAGTTATGCCTGTGATCGGGCTACTGGGGAATACAGTTATGCCCGTGATCGGGCTACTGGGGGATACAGTTATGCTCACACTGGGCTAATCGCGGTCCACTGGACCACCAGGGATTGGAGACATTCATTGTCCCTTACGGGATGTCCCGCGATCGGGCTGCAGGGGGCGTCGGTCCCCGACGGCTGCTGCCTGGCAGGGCACCAGGTGCAAGTCGTCGGGGATCGGCGCACCTGCATGCTAATGGCATGCAAATGGGGCTGTAATCAGATGCAAATGACCCCCCGTGTGCCTTGCATAAATTATGGCCCCATTTACATGTCACCCTTTGAATATCGCTGGTGCTGTGCATGGCACAATGGAACTTGCTCCACTGCATCTCAATGCTCCACTCTGACCACTTGCGCTAGCACAGTTCCACTGCACCATGCACAGTGGGGGTGGCCAGGGGGCGATATTCAAAGCAGTTGTGCCATAGTGCAGCTCTGTTGGATATTGCCCTGGCCAAACCCCTGCGCAACTATTTATTTGGTATACAGGCGCGCTAGGCTTGCGCCACAAACTGGCACAGTTTGAATATCTGGGCCCCATTGTATGAGCATGACTGCCAGGAATGTGCTTTGCTGCTAATATATGCTAAGGTTTACATCCTTTATAGGATTATATCATGCATGCATGATCATTATACCTCACTATAAAGCATTACATTTGTCTTTTACATATATTCTATATATAATCTACCTAATCACTGATAAGATGACTCTTATGGATCATCAGTAATTACTGTATACACTTATATACTTCTCATATAATCATATGTAGTGTGTGTCTTGCATTTAGGTTAGTATGCCATGTGCAGTTGGGCCTGTCAGCACTTCTTTGTCTAAATCCATGCTGACAGAGAAAAATCCTTTGTCTCACATTATACTCATTAGTAATTCTGTCTCGTAAGTAGTTATCCAAGCAAGATCACCTTGTTATAATACAGAACCAACACATTATGTTTCTCACATTTGTAACTTTGAGGTAATCTCTGTTGCTATGATGTTATCTGTCATATCTAACCTTGCGTAAGACAACTCCTCGTGGAGATTCTGGTGATTCTGGAGATTTTGTACATTCTTCTACAGACTGGTGAGAACCCATCTCCCTTGTGATTTTCTCTGTCACATGCTTGGCATAAGTATTATAATAAACTACAGTGTATGGTGGAATGTGGTTGTGTATGGAAATCCATACACTGCAAAAAGTTGTTCTGCTGCAGTAGTGACGTCCTCACTAACGCAGAACGACTTTTCATTCTGCGTTAGTGAGGATGTCATAATGCAAGGGGCTACAGCAGATGTCCTGATTCGTCCCTTGCTGTGTAAGAGGGGCGCACGAGTGTGCTGGGTAGTGGCAGTTGTGAATCGACGGCCTCGGCAGAACCGAGTGAAAATATAGAAAAGTGAGTATCTTTGTCTTTTTTTCGGGCACCATACACTATAAAGAAAAGTATATGGTTACCCACACACAACAAGGCTATTCTTTCACCTCATAGATACAATGCCAACTTGGAGACCTCTCGAGCTTCGCTCTCGAGGTCATCAGTTGGCATTGTATTCACTCGGTGGAAGAATAGTCTTGTAGTGTATGGGTAACCATACACTATCCTATATATCATTATTATTTCTGCTTGTGTGGTTGTTTCTTTGTCTGACACTGTAGACATACAAGAATCTGATTTATTTACCCCAGAGCTGGTTTCTGGGTAACAGCCTTAGAGCTCACAAACAAGGTGAAGTAATGTGAAGTACATTGAAATCAATGTACTTCACATTAAAATTGGTGTAGAAGTGGTTGGGAAAAGGTGGAGTAACATGAAGTCAGTGCTTCCAATAAACTTCACAATACTGATTGGAAGGCAGAGTACTCTGCTTTGCTTTGCAGATTACTCCACGGATTCTGCTTTAACACACGAATTGCTCCACATAGCCAATTTTGGTCACTTCACCCACATCTACTGATGAGGTGGCTGGAGGGTTACCCAGATGAAGATGGGCCAGACTATTATGAGAGAGGGTTAACCCACAGGTTTAGTTCACATTATATGGGAGTAAGGAGGGCCATAACAACGCAAAATTTAGGCTCAGTTAAGGGCAGGGAAGAGGTTTTGGAATGGAAGATACAGAAAGAGATAGACATGGGCAGGGTAGAATGCCCTTTTGCGTTGTCTCCTTTCCCTAATTTTAAAGTATCCCTACAGGAGTTGGTGCCCAAGAAGCAACCTTGGGAATATCGGGTGATACACCACCACCACCTATCTTACCCAGAAGAGAGTTCAGTGAATGACTGTATCAGTGAAGAGCAGAGTGTGGTGTCATATGCAAAACACTGGATCATGCTGTACAGATAATTAGGGCAGTGGAAGGGGCATGGTTGGCTAAGACCAACATAGAGGCAGCATTCCAGCTGCTCCTAGTCTGATCAGATTGGGATCTGTTTGGTTTTGGGGTTAAAGAGGTTATTTTTTATTTTGACAAGGTGATGCCGATGAGTTGCTCGGTATGTGTGCACCACTCTTGAGCTATTTAGTACCTAGTTACAGTGGGCATTTGGGAAGCAATATGGGCACAAATCAGTAGTGCATTACCTAGATGATTTTCTGCTTATTGGTGTGGGAAAAGGAGAGATCACAGAAATGTGGGATTTTCAAGAGATGTGTGGCAGAGTGGGGTTACCATTAGAAGTAGGTAAGACAGAAAGGCCAGCAAGGAAGTTGGAATTCCTGGAGATTGAGGTGGACATGGAAGCAAGGGTATTTAGGCTGCCTGAGCGGAAGGTAGTGAAGCTAAGGGAGCATTTGGGGGTGGTAAGGGGATGACATAGGGCATCACTGTTGTTGATCCAGGAACCATGAGGACACTTGAATTTTTCCTGTAGGGCACTGTCCCCAGGATGGACATTTACATGCAGGCTGGTGATGGCAATGAAAGGGTCCAGAAGGCCTCATCACTGGGTGGATATCACAAGAGGGGTTATGCAGGACCTGATGGTCTGGGAGGAGATCTTACAGCAGTACAATGGGGTAACCTTCTGGCAGGAGGAGTGGGTATTTAACATAGACTTGAAGCTGTACACAGGTGCAGCTGGTACCTACGGGATGGGGGGCATATTTTTTGGGGAGGTGGATGGCTGAGCAATGGCTGGTGGAGTGGGCATTGCAGGGGTTGACATGGGACATTACACTCTTGGAGATCTTCCTGATATGGGTGGTAACAGAAGTATGGAGGAGCAGGTAAGAAATCAGAAAGTGTTGTTTTGGTCTGATAACTGACTGGTGGTTGACGTTTTAACAAACAAGTGGCCTCATCATAGACCATGATAAGGGTTTTGCAGCAAATGATACTGCAAGGTTTGAAGCTGAATATGTCATTTAGAGCTAGGCACATCAAAGGGGTTTGGAACACCATAGCTGATAGCCTTTCCATTTCAGTTGGACAGGTTTCGGGCCATCACCCAAAGGGCAGAGCTCAAGAGGACAGTGATCCCACAGCAATTATGGGAGATTGCTTGGAAGGAGCCAAGTTCTTATTACAGAGCCCTTGGTCGGCAGGGACTCTGAGGATCCTTGAGAGCTCTTGGAAGGTATTCCAAGCCTTCTGAGAGCAGGCTGGAATGGAGGTAAGTGGAACAGTACCAGAGGAGCAGATAGCGAGGTTCATAGTTCAGAAATGGTAGGAAGGGAGCCGGCCCAGTGACATGGTGGGAAGAGGCATCCTGTCTTACCTCCTGCCAGACCAGCGACCCGTGTTCACGGTGCAAGTGGGTTGTCGGGGGTCTGCTGGGGAGGAGAAGGATCGAGCGTCCCAGGGACAGCTCTCCTTCTTTGGGGATTGGGGTGCTCAGTGGTTGATGAATGCCTGGCCCCTAGTGGAGGCTGGGGACTGGCACACACTGATGCTGTCCATGGTGGGCAGAGGAGGGGCAGACACCCAATGGGACATGCACAGGAGCATGCTCGGCACCATCATTGGTGTCATTGCACACCCTACCTCTGGTGGGAGAAGAACTTGAAAAAAGATCTTTGACAGCTAGATGAAGGAGGGTCTCACAGGTCCCACTCCCCGACCAGCCACTGTGCTGACCAGAACTGGATCCGGTCTTTGGTGGGGGTCTGGGGCACCCCTGCCGGGGGGGGGCAAGCCCTGGGGGAAGACGGTCGGCGTTGGCCGGTAGATGTTGGGGGGACTGATCTGGGGCTTCCTCATGAAAATGAGCTGTTGAAGAAGAGGAGCCAAAGAGAGTATAAAAAAAAATAAATGGGAGGAAGGGATAGCACATGCCATGATGAGGATACACCTGGCAGCAGTAGGGATGGTGTGTAGCTTAAAGGGGTGGGGGAGCACCATGCAAAGCGCAACTAGTACAGAAGACAATGCAGGGGTGGCAGAATATAAAAGGGAGGAGTAAGGATGTCAGGCACCTGATCTCCAAGTGGCTACTAGGCAGGCTAGTGGGTACATTAAGAAACATTTGCCACTTGCGCTACGAGGCACGTCTCTTTATGGCAGTTTTTGCAGTGAAGTTCTAGGGGGCTTTACAGGTTAGTGAAGTGATGGGGCACAATGGGAAAAGAGGGCAACAAGGACTGCTATGGGAATACATTCACTGGCACAAGGGCAAGGTAGAGCTTTGGTTAAGAAGACCCAAGACAGATCAGATGAGAAAGAGGGGGTGATTGTGACTCTGAGGAGACAGGCAGGATGAGGGAGTTTCCCAGTCCAGGCTCTGTGGGAGTTCAAAGCAGTCAGGTCTCAGAAGAAGAGTCCTCTGTTTATTCATGGAAATTTTTCTCTGGTCACCAATTGCTAGTTAGTGGTGGTATTGAAGAAAGGGTTAGAGTTTTTGGGTGAAGATGCCACAGTCTGTTCCCTCCCATTCTTTTAGGAGCAGGGTGACATCAGAGGAGACTGCATAAAGGGGGTCCAGTGAAGAGGTGAAACAGGTGGGGAGGTGGACCTCAAGGAGTTATAAAACGTACATCAGAGAGGTGCTAAAGTAAATTTCTTTTCTTTTCTGACTACGCAGAGCCGGGTGGGAGGAGAGAGAGGTATGGATTTGTATCCACTCATTCATACAGTGAGTGGAGAGAAGAGCAGCAGTGCGGCCTGCAAGGAGACAGCTTTGATTGACTTTGGGAGCAGCAAAGGTTCACTGGAAGGGAATCCAGGGCATGCAGTGGACACAGCTGCTTCCATTACTAGAAGAACTAAAAGTGAAGCTGCCTAGACTGGTTGATTATCCATTTGGTTGGTAAAGGCCTGGGTGGCAGGCCCTGGGTTGATATTATGTGGAAGGTCAAAAAGGATCTGGAGAAAACAAAGGAGTGTTGGCCGGAGGTAATGGCAGGGTAGTCAGAAATCATGCTGAGGAGCATGTGGCAACAGGCCTGGGATTGGAAAGCCATGAAAGGGACAAGGAAGAAACTGAATAGGAAGGTAGTCATGATGGTCAGGGAAATGGGGGGTGTAGTGATTGCACATTGGGACATTTCTCATGAGTGTTCAAGGCTGTATTGGTGGAATGGGTGCATCTCATAGATGTAGGGTTAGATTTATTTAATCTGCAGCTTGAAGGGGTGATGAAGGAATGGAGTAAAGCTGGTGCCAAGGAAAAGGGGGAAGCCTATCTTCTGGCACCATTGGATAGTGGAGAAAAGGGAGGAAAAGGGTGGAGGGGGAGGTAGGGCATAGAATAATTAAATAGGGGGCCCAGGAGGTACTGGGCCAGAAGAAAAGATGTAACACAGTTTGGGTGTGCATCTAGATGTGTTGGGGCACCTTTGGGCTTGCATCCAGAGGTCCACAAGGGGTTTGGGTGCACATTTGAGCCAAGCAGGATTTATAATGTTTGCAAATATAATCAAGTTATGTGGATTATGTAAATATGAAGGAAAATATAATGCAATGAAGAAATGTAAGCCTACATGTTTAATAAAGTTATAAGCTTACTGAGCACCCAGACAATTGGTGTGTGTGTGTGTGTGTGTGTGTGTGTTTTATTTGGGAAGGGGATCTCATGACAAAATTAGTTGCTTAATTTAGAGGCAAGCTTACTTGTCAGGGGGTCACCTGACCAAATGAGCCTATCAGTCAGAGGAAGTGAGGTAAAAGGGGGGAGGGGAGGTGGGAGGTAACAGGGAATGCTGGGAAGAAGGTCTGAAGGAAACTCTGGGAGGTAGGCACAATTCAGGGTGGGGGAAGAGAAAGAAAGAGAGAGAGAGAGTGGTGATTGAACAGAAAAGCCCATGAAGGGGGAGAGCATTTAAAAGAGGGAGCAAGGATAAGCACTCCCTTCTTTCTTGCTAGCTTGAGTTTCTCTCCCACCCACTCAGTGAATAGTAATGCGGAAGGGGTGTTTAGGGGAGTTAGGAGAACACAGTCAGGCTAGTGAAAGTGGTCAATAGCTCTTTGGCGAGGAGTCATTAAGGTCAGGGGAGTACAGAAGGGATATGGTATGGCTGCAGTGGTGCTGCTGATGGTAGACAGCAGTGTGTAGCCGGAAGGGACCTGAATGTGGGAACTGAGGGACAAGTGGCACATTAAAAGGCCACAGTGGTGCAGCTGAGGTGGACAGGAACATGTGGCTGGAGGTGACCTGGATATGACAAAAGGGGGGAAGGGTGAAAGGGAGGCAGGGCACAGAATAATAAAATAGGGGGCCCAAGGGGTACTGAGCCAGGAGAAAAGATATAGCACAGTTTAGGTGTGCATCCAGATGTGCTGGGGCACCTTTGAGTTTGCATTCAGAGGGCCCTAAGGGGTTCAGGTATGCATCTGAGCCAAGCAGGATTTATAATGTTTACAAATTAATAAAGTTATGAGGATTATGTAAATATGAACAAGTACACAATGCAATAAAGAAATGCAAGGCTACATGATTAATATAGAGGATAATGCCTGAAATACAGGTGATAACCATGGTGCAATCACCTCGAGTGGTTGCTAGGGCATCAGTAAACCTCAAGAGTGCAGCTCGAGAAATTTACAATTGCTCTAGCAATCATGAGAGATGACTACACCATGGTTATCACCTGTACAGCAAGCTTTGTCATTTGTAATGTAAGGGACTCGATATGAAAAGTCCCCCAAACACAAGTAATTTAGCCATGCCTTATTAATGAATCTGCACTACAGCCACATGATTGTGTAGGAAAACAATTTATTAGGATACACAGACTGAATGACAGCATGCCAAAATAACGCCAGAGTTAAAATCTCTATCAGACATAGAGATTGCTAGACTCAGTAATAGTAAACTGAGACAACTGGAATGTTATTTGAATACTGTACTGAGACTAACAGTCACATTCTGGGTGTGTAGAATACTAAATTACACTGGCATTCTGTTTTGTAAACCCACTGCTATGTCATAGATGAGATAGGTTTATAAGATTTATAAGGTTTATAAGAATACTGACTTGCACTGACATTCCGTTTTGTAAACCCGCTGCTATGTCATAGATGAGACAGGTTTATAAGGTTCTGATATCACAACAGTGGGATTAAAAGGTTGTAATCTGCTTGATTTCAGTAGGTAATAAGGGCTACCCATACATTATATAGAGAATAATATATGGGGTGGTGTGTGTAACAGATTTTACACACACCGAGTTGTCAGGATGCTACATAAACCCAGGGGCCGGTTTGAAATGCATCCACAGCAGTGTGTTCATCAGTTTACCACCCATATTGTTTTATAATTGCTGGCCTGCGCTTTTCGCCTCAGCAATTGTAAAAATCAGGCAATGAGACTGGCGGTCAGGCAGTGACAGACTGCTCAGGAGTCTGTGCTGTTGTGGTCCGTGGTCTGACAATTTACATTGAATAGTTAATTTTTTGTCACAACATGTATGCTATTTTTAAGCTTACCAGCAAAGAGGAGTTGCTGAGCTGTGGAATGCTTCCGGTACAAAGAGGTGAAGAGATCTGCTGGCTCTCGGCGTGCTGGCAGGAAACCAGATGTACGTTTAAATATTTTCTGTTTGGTTTTCCCTGCCAGTGATTAGAGGAAGAGATTTTTGTTTGTAATTAAAAAAAAAAAAATATTCACCGCGAGTGCAATGGGGCGATGTTCCAACCGTCGCGTACACTGAAGGAGGACCGGATAAGTGGCGCATGCGTGCTCCAAGGGAAACCCAGCGCGTGTTTGCCGTTATAACCAGGGCAGCTGGTTATAACGGCAAATTATAACTGGGTTTCCCTATGGGAAAAAGCGCGCATCAGTAATTATAAAGTAATAAGTTGACTGAGCACCCAGACAATTGATGTGTGTATGTCTGTTTTACTTGGGAAGGGATCCCATGATAATATGAACAAGCTTCTAATGTATTGCAGCTTGCGATAACAGTGATCCTGCAATGTGATGTAATGTATTGTGTGATATGGGAAGCATTTGTAAAATATTTCTAAAAAAAAAAAAAAAAGTGACTTGGGGAGTGGAAGTTTGAGCTTGATGCAGAATGTTAATGACCCTGTGCAGGTTTTCTGCTGAGCTATGCCCCCCCGCCGACAAATACCACCTGATTGGGGTAGCTTACTTTATGGTGTACCCTACTGAATGGGGTGGACTAGACCTTTTCAAAAATGTTGCTGCCAATAATTATCAGTGGCATAGGTTTAAAGCCTAATGCATGGTGTAAACGATTACTGTATTAACTCTCACTGATCTCATAGCCTCACAAAAATGGTTCAAACACATAGTACAAAACAAGACCAATGATTATTCTCTGTAGAATGCTATAGGGTTTAAAATGGAGAGTGCAAGTATATCCACTGATCAAATCCTTATATGCACTTAGGGATAGGAAAGTGACAGGGAAAGTTTATGTTTTATCTAACCCAAGACACTTGAGCACTACCATCGTCAAATCACACTGCTGAACACCAGTTTGCATTAAACAAAATAGTTTATCATCACAGATGTGGGCAAGGGCCTCGTATCACAATTCAGAGGAATATCAGCAGGATGCTACAAACTCTGACCAGTTTCATCTAAAGCATCATTATGAGTACCAGTCACATACAAAAGACATCATTATAAGTACAACACTTAAAGTGATATACATGACTGATCATCAAACAAATACATAATGATCAAAGACAACACACAGTACTAAAAATTTATAATGTAAAGACTAGTAAAAAAACAAGCCATACAAATCTGTAACTGTGAAATCGTCTGCAATATCTACAAAGACTTCCGATAATAAAGATACAGATATAAGTAATTCATTAAATAAATAGATATATTTTGCAGAAAAAGGGAAGGTCATTATTCTTGGAGATATCAACTACCCTGGGATAAACTGGGACACTTTATCAGGATCCACTTATTCTGAATATACCTTTACCAGTTCCGTCGCCTCGGTGGGTTTGGACCAATTGATTACCAAACCAACAAGCGGTTCTAATATTTTAGATCTCATATTAGCAAATTATGATGGTCTGATTAACAATATTGAGGTCATATCACCTCTGGGGAGAAGAGACCACAATATTTTATCATTTACTTTAAAATCAGATCACTGAATACATACCCAGCCACAACTAATTAAAAACTATAATAGGGCAAATTATCCACAGATAAAACAATACTTAGACAGTATTAAATGGGATATTGAATTCCAGGATGCATCTACTAATGAGTGCTGGAATATTTTTAAAAATCACATTTTCAATGCAGAATCCTTATGTGTACCTTTAATTTGCTAAACGTAACAAAAAAGGTAGAATTCCTTTATGGTTATCCAAATCAATAAAAAAACAGAAAAAGGTTAAATAAAAAGCATACACACTACTAAAAATTAGGAACAAACCAGAAGATTTTATTAAATATAAAAGAGAGTTGAAGATTCTAAAAATGATGATCAAAGTAAACAAGGCCCAATTGGAATTTAGAATAGTAGGCACTAAAGGTAACCCTAAAAACGTTTACATATAGAAACATAGAAACATAGAATTTGACGGCAGATAAGGACTGCTTGGCCCACCCAGTCTGCCCATTTCCCTACCTACTGGATAAGCTGCAGATCCTAGTTAACCAGCAGCCTACTTCTTCCTACCCCCCCCAAGAACTGCCTTATGACTATCCCATGCATGCTTGAATTCCACCACTGATTTTGACTCCACAACCTCCTCCGGAAGACCGTTCCATGCATCCACAACCCTCCCTGTGAAAAAATACTTCCTTAAATTACCTCTGAGCTGTCCCCTCTATCTTCAAATTATGCCCTCTTGTTCTTGCACACCTCTTTTTTTGAAAGATGCTACCCTCTTGGACTTTGTTGATTCCCTTGAGGTACTTGAAAGTTTCTATCATGTCCCCTCTCCCTCCTTTCCTAGAGGCTATACATATTAAGCTCCTTAAGTCTATCTTCATATGTCTTCCGGTGCAGACCCTGCACCATTTTAGTTGCCCTCCTCTGGACAGCTTCCATCCTGTCTATGTCTTTGCGGAGATTGGGTCTCCAGAACTGCACACAGTACTCCAGATGGGGTCTCACCAGCTGTCTGTACAGAGGGATAATAACTTCCTGTTTTCTACTGGTGATGCCTCTCCCTATGCATCCCAGTATCCCCCCAGCCCTCCTTGCTGCCCTCTCACATTGCTTGCCCATCTTTAGGTCATCTGATATGACTACCCCAGGTCCCTCTCCATTTTGTTGTTGTTAGTATCTCACCCCCATTGTGTACTCTTCCCTGGGTTTTTGTTTCCCAGGTGCATTACCTTGCACTTCTTTGCATTGAATCAAGCTGCCATACATCTGACCATTCCTCTAACCTTGCCAAGTCCCTTCTCATCCTTTCCACCCCACCCTGTGCATCAACTCTGTTGCAGATCTTAGTGTCATCTGCAAAGAGACATACTTTTCCTTCCAGTCCTTCTGCAATGTCACCATAAAGACATTGAAGAGGACCAGTCCTAATACTGAACCCTGCGGTACCCCACTAGTAACCCTCCTTTCTTCTGAGTGGACTCCATTTACTATTCTCTCTGTGTCCTATTCTCCAGCCAATTCTTTACCCAGGCTGTCATCTTGGGACCCACTCCCAGGCTGGCTAACTTGTATATAATCTTTTATGTGGGACTGTGTCAAATGCCTTGCTAAAGTCTAGGTAGGCCAAGTCCACAGCCCCTCCCTGATCTACTACTTTGGTCACCCAGTCAAAGAAATCTATCAGATTCGTCTGGCATGACCTTCCCGCTGTGAATCCATGCTGCCTAGGGTCCTGTGCCCCTCTGACCTCTAGATACTCGACAATTCTTTCCTTTAGAAGTGATTCCATAATTTTCCCTATAACTGAGGTTAAACTAACAGGTCTATAGTTTCCTGCTTCTGCCTTGCTCCCACTTTTGTGAAGGGGAATCACATCTGCCCTCCGCCAGTCCTCGGGTACCACCCCATCCTCCCATGATTTGTTAAAAAGTGTAGTCAGTGGTGTCACTAGTTCTACCCTTAGTTCTTTTAGAATTCTGGGATGAATCCCATCAGGCCCCATTGCTTTGTCCACCTTCAGTTTTAAGAGTTCTTTCAGAACCCTTTCTTCTGTAAATGGGCCGGTATCAACTTCTGTATCCAGCATGTTACTACTGTTTGTTTTATGTACCTCCCCCTCTTCCTTTGTAAATACTGAGCAAAAATATTTGTTTAGTATCTCTGCCTTTTCACAGTCTCCCTCTGCCCACCGTATCTCCCCTTTATTAAGCCTCACTATCCCTCCCTTGGTCTTCCTTCGCTCCCTGATGTACCTATAAAAGGTTTTATCCCCCTTCTTAACTGAGTTGGCTATCTTTTCCTCGGTTTGGGCCTTTGCTGTTCTGACTGCCTTCCCAGACTCCTTTTGCTCTAACTGATACAGTTCTCTGTCCTGCTCCTTCTGTGATTCCTTGTACTTCCTGAATGCTTTCTTTTTCTCTTGAACCTTCACTGCCACTTCCTTTGAGAACCATAGTGGTTTCTTACATTGTCTTGTTTTGTTTATTTGCTTCACACAAAGGCTCATTACCTCTGTGATGGCAGTTTTTATTATTCCCCATTGTTCTTCCACCCCTCCTTCCTGCCCATTTGCTAGTGCATTCCTTAGGCACTCACCCATTTTGGCAAAGTCAGCCCTCCTAAAGTCCAGTACTTTTGTCTTTGTATGGCTTGACTCTATTGCTGTGTTTATTGTGAACCATACTGTTCGATGGGCGCTAGTTCCCAGATGGCTACCCACTTCTACATCTGTAATCCTATCTCCATCTCCATTTGAGAGAATCAAGTCTAATATTGCTCCCTCTTGAGTGGGCTCCAGTACTAGTTGTCTAAGGCATGCCCCCTGTAGGGCATCTAGAATAACTGCACTCTTCGAAGTGGCAGCTGCAACTGCACTCCAGTTAACATCTGGAATATTCAGATCACCCATCAGCAATATCTCCCCTTTTTCTGCCATTCTAAGTATACTTTCTATCATTTCCCAGTCCATTTCCTCCCCTGAGAGGGTCTATATCTAACCCTGTGCGTATTGTGGTGCCATTGCCTGTCTCCAAATTTACCCAGTGCTTCTTCTCCTCCCTGTTTACCCTTTTGTTCTGTTGCTTTTATTCCTTCCCTTATGTAAAGAACTACTCCTCCTCCTCTTTCACCTCCCTGTCCCTCCTGTAGACAGTGTATCCTGGTATGTTTATGTCCCAGTCATGGTTTTGTGTGTACCATGTTTCTGTGACTGCCACGATATCAGATGTTCCTCCTCCATCAAGGCCACTAATTCAGGAGGCTTGTTACCCAGACTACGGGCATTAGTACTCATTGCTCTCCATTTTTGATGGCTTTACCTTTTGTTGCAGCATCCCCCACTGACCGTTCTACCTCAGTCTTTTCTCATTTAGTACCCTGTTTTGTAGGAGAGCTGGGATTTTCCTGCTGCTTGTCAGTGCCTCCCCTTTGACTAGTTTAAAAGCTTGCCAATGAAGGCTTTAAACCGATTGCTCAACAGACTTGTTCCTTCTGGACAGATGCAGACCATCCTGCCAGTATAGGCTGGTGTCCCTCCAGGTGGAACCCCAGTCCCCAATGAAGCCAAACCCCTGTGCTCCACACCATTTTTTCAACCATTCATTAAACTGCATAATGCCAATTGCCCTCGCGTCTCCCATGCTTTTGACAGGCAGCACCTCTGAGAAGGATACTGTGTGTACTACTTGTCTTAGGTCCTTCCCCAACTCTGCAATGTCCTCCTGCACTGCTCTAATCTCATGATGAGCCAAGTCATTTGTCCCTAGGTGGACAATTACGTCCAGCTCGGAATCCCTTGCAGCTGTTCTCGTGATCCTGAGGATGCGCTTCCTGTCCTCTTACACTTATGTAAATGGAAAAAAAAGAAAAACAATATTCAACAATTGGGGCCAATAACTGTAGCAGATGTTATAATTACAGATGGTATTATCACTGCGCAAGAATTTAACAACTATTTCTGTTCAGTTTATAATACTGTTGACAATAGCCCTAGTCCAGACACTGGTAATGTTGAGTATAATATCATATTCTCTAGTGAAGAAGTAGTAACTGTACTCAACAAATGTAGAACTAGCACTTCCTCTGGTGTGGACCAAATTACTCCTAGACTACTTAAGGAAGTAATAAATAGTGTATTAAACCCACTAATTCTAATATATAATAAATCAATCTCTACTGGTCAGATTCCTCAGGATAGCGTAACTCTATTGTAGTCCCAATCCATAAAAAGGGTCCTAGGGATAATGTATCCAACTTTAGACTGATTAGTCTCACATCTGTTATAAGTAAGACTATGGAGTATCTGGTAAAAATAAAACCGAACTTGAACTTGCATCACTAAAATTCACCGATAATGCTCAGCATGATTTCACTAAAGGACAATCTTGTACTACCAATCTCTTAGCATTCTATACTATCATGGGAACAAGTCTTGACAGTAAAATCCCAGTTGATGTTGCATTGTTGGATTTCGGGAAAGCTTTTGATAAGGTCCTTCACGGGGAGCTTCTTATTAAATTAACCAACATTGGTCTAAGTCTACCTTTAGTTAGATGGGTTGGCAATTGGCTAACATGTCATACCCAGAGGATCAGAGTAAGTAGACAGCTATCTGGCCATGGTGTGGTGAGCAGTGGTGTCCCCCAGGGCTCAGTTTTGGGGCCCATTCTGTTTAATTTGTTTATTAGTGATTTAAATAATAATACTACTAACTTCATAAGTAAGTTCGCAGATGATACAAAAATTGTATGTGGACACAACTGAAAAACAACTTAGTCTCCAGCAAGATCTTAAGCAGATTGAGTCATGGGCTAGAGACAATAAAATGGAGTTTAACTTCGATAAATGTGTTGTCTTACATATGGGACAGCATAATCTGCAAGTTACCTATTTGACTGATAACCATTACCTCAAAGTGGTATCTAGGGAAAAGGATCTGGGGTTTATCATTAATAATTCATTATCAACAGTGAACCACACAAAGAAAATTATACAATCTAGTAATATCATTTTGAACCATGTTAAACGTTCCTTTGTCAATGGAAGTAAAGAATGCATTATCCCTCTCTATAGAACTTACATTAGGCCACATTTGTATTACTGTTTGACAGTTTGGAATCCTTACTTAAAAAGTGAAATATCTCATATTGAACGGGTTCAACACAGAGTTACTAAATGAATCCATGCAATAAAAAATTTACCATACCAATCTAGGTTACACAAAACTGGACTCATATCCTTAGAAGAAAGAAGAATGAGAGATGATTTACTTCAGCTTTATAAACTGATTACTGATCCTGACTTACAAGCCCAATGTGGGCTTTGGTTCTCAAATTGTACTCTAAATCTTAGATCACATAACAAACAATTGTTGATCCCAAAGGCTCATACCAAGAAGCGTGATCGCTTTTTCACTATTCATTCTGCAAAAAAATGGAATTCTCTCCCACAGTCTGTAGTTGATGCCACACACTTTGAAATATTTAAAACAAGGCTTGATAAGTATTTAAATTGGTCATAATCCTCTTTAATATACCCATGCATTTGTGGAAGACAATCTCGATGGGCCATGGCCTTCTTTTGTCTAAATTACCTAGTAATCTAGTAACTAGACATAATTGCTGTGGATTGGCCGAGTCATAGATCGCTACCTGCAGTGACATCATAATATGAATTAATCATAAGCATATAGTTATACATATATCAAAATAGAAAGACAAAGCACAGCCCATCCAGAATACATAGCATTTGCTATGGCAAAACCCTACTTCTTAAGGAAGACAGATAGCTCAAAACCATTACTTAGACCTGGTGTTCTCATCACACCTAATGTGTAAAAATTTAAATGGCCTCCATCTTGTTAAGCAAGTATAAGCACCCTTTTCAGGAGAGGGGCTTACATTCACCATTAGGGGCCCCACTTTTGTGCCTTCCTCCAGTTTATGGGTTTGGTAGGCGTTTGGTGGAATGCACCATTCTGGGCTATACATTGAGACTGCCACTAGGGGCAGGCTTCTTAGAACTTAAATGGAGGGAGCGCGGGTAGCTCAGGGGAGGATAGGAAGCTGGCTGAGAGATGGCAGGACAGGCAGGCTGGGAGGAGCTCATTGGTGCAGATTGGGGCCTGATTCTGAGGGGAACCCCCTCTTGTAAGTGCAAGATAGTGCCGTGAATAAGGCAATGTGGCACCGGTAATGGGGTGTGTGTGTGGGATGGGCATTGGTTAGTCTACCAGCATTGAGTGGGGGCAGATGGGACTCCAGGGAGAAAGGGATGATGAGAGCACCCTAAGAAGTAGTTTGATGGGGTCACAGGCCAATGGGAAGTAGGCCTGTACTGCCAGGGCTGGAGGTCTTGTGGTAGGATTTCTCCAGGGAGGGGTGGTGTTAGCTCCCTTCCCAGTTCTCGGTGTGCCAGGGTGGTCCAGGCCTGGTTAAGGGGGTGTTGGAGGCTTCTCACCCACTATGGGGCCTGCTTGGAGGACAGGTTGAGGGGCGCTGATCACAAGATGTTTGGGTGGGCCACAGGTCAGTAGTACAGGTCATGGGAAGCCCTCCATACCCTGTAGCTTAAAGCAAGCACAGGAGGTATGGCTAATGAGAATGCAGGTCAGAAGTATTTTTGAGATCCCCACTTGTAGATAGAGAAACAAGACTGGGTGCGACAGCGGCCATGTTTCAAGGTGATTTCGGCATTTCTACAGATTCTAAGTGACTGGTCAGGGAAGGAAAATGTCTGCGTTTCCATGGCATGGCACCAGGTAGGAGAAGCTTCTCACTTCTCCAATGGGTGGGAGACTGACAAAGGACAGGAGAATGAAAAAGGATGACTCAGAGACCAACTTACCAGTGCCAGAGGGTAGGTTTGTCTCAGAGGTCCAGTGAAGGTTTAGGGGAGGTTTTGGGTATAGCATCCAAGGCTTCATCTGCTGCCTGGAGTGGAAGGCTGCCTAGGACATCTTGTCTCCCAGTTCAAGTGCCCCTTGTTTGTGAATAGTTTGTGCTCCATAGAGCCAGATGGCAAATAAGGTTTTAAACAAGCAATGGGAACCCCTGGGTCCTGGCAAAAATCGTTGGGGCCTCAAGTGTAATAAATTGGTTTGTTGCTTATTCCTATGTGTGCAAGAGTGTTTTTAAAGTTTTACTAAATAGACGAATTGCAGAGAATCTAATGAATTACTAATCAGACTTCTTTGGGGGAGTTTAAAGTTCACAGCCTGCTTAACTGTCAGTGATTCCTGGGCTGGGGTGCCGGGGGGACACTCTGAGAGAAGAAACAAAAAGAAGAGGTCTCCTGTTCCAGCCTGGGAGTTTGAAGGAGATAAGAGGGTTAGCTGTATCCATTTAGACTGCAGTAGGACCTGGGCCGTGGTAAGACAACACCATTTTATTCTCCATGGTTGTTAATCTGCTGGTCTGGGTTCCTTTTGGGTAGGCCCCCCCCTTTCCTCTTGAAACATCTGGTGCTGCTAGACAATGAGGAGGCGGGGTTTCTACACAAGGTTTCAACATCAGCCCCCCTGAGGCCCATCCTGACCCTCTCAGTGCCACAAAATGAAAAGGAATGTCACTCCTTCCCCTTCAACTGAATCCAAATGACAGACAATGCACTGTGGCTATCCTATGTCCTAATGGAGCTCAAATGTTCCCATGTCCGAATCTTGCAGGAACTGCTAGTTTTGCCAACATAGAAGGCACCACAGTTACATGCCTCCAGATATACAACTTTTTGAATACTACAGTTGATAAACTGTTCAATCATATACTCCCTACCACTGTTGACAGATGTAAAGGTTTTAGTTTTCAAAATCACTTTACAATATGTGCATCTGCCACAGCACTAGCGCCCCTTAGGTGTAACCGGCAATCAGTCCTGTGTGATGGCCCTTCCTGTTGGCAAAAAACTATGTACCAGCATATCCCTCACGTTTTGGCCCCTCCTTCATGTGGTTCTCATGGAGCATTGTGTGTCTCCTGACATTGTAGGTTCAGTAGCAAGTATGTGCCAGTACTTTTCCAAGCAACTTCTGACTGTACCACTATTAACACAATATTGGGTGACAAAAACCACATTACCCTGTAAACTGGAGTTTCCCTGTTTGTACTTCAAAAGATCCTGTCTTGAGATACCGTGTACCTTATCCTGAACTTGACTGATATGGGAACAATTATAACTACGTGCCAAGAATCTCTGTTGTAATTCTATGTTATGTTCTATGTTAATTCTATTCTACAGAACTATGATTGGCTATCAAGTGCATCAGCTCCTTTGAAATCCTTTTGTGACACTCTAGGGCTGGTGCAACTCATTGGCGAGCCTACTCACTCAAATAAAAAGAACCTTAACAACAGCTCCCTCTTAACATAGAAACGTAGAATTGACATCCGATAAGGACCGCTTGGCCCACCTAGTCTGCCCATTTTCCTACCTAACAGATAAGCTGCAGATCCTAGTTAACCAACAGCTTACTTCCTCCTACCCCCCACTAGGACTGCCTTATGTCTATCCCATGCATTCTTGAATTGTCCCACTGTTCTTGACCACGACCTCCTCAGGGAGGCTGTTCCATGCATTCTCAACCCTCTCTGTGAAAAAATACATTACCTCTGAGCCGTCCCCACTTTATCTTCAAATTGTGCCCCCTTGTTCTGGCACATCTCTTTTTCTGAAAGATGCCACCCTCTTGGACTTTGTTGATTCCCTTGAGGTACTTAAAAGTTTCTATCATGTCCCCTCTCTCCCTCCTTTCCTCAAGGGTATACATATTAAGCTCTTTTAGTCTTTCTTCGTATGTCTTCTGGTGCAGACCCTGTACCATTTTGGTTGCCCTCCTCTGGACAGCCTCCACTCTGTCTATGTCTTTGCTGAGATGTGGTCTCCAGAACTGCACACAGTACTCCAGATGGGGTCTCACAACTCTCTGTACAGAGGGATAACAACTTCCTGTTTTCTACTATTGATGCCTCTCCCTACGCATCCCAATATCCCCCCAGACTTCCTTACTGCCTTCTCACATTGCTTGCCCACCTTAAGGTCATCTGATATAGTTACCCCCAGGTCCCTTTCAATTTTTACTGTTGTCAGTATCTCACCTCCCATTGCGTTCTCTTCCCTGGGTTTTTGTTTCCTAGGTGCATTACCTTGCACTTCTTTACATTGAATCTGAGCTGCCATACATTTGACCATTCCTCCAACCTTGCCAAGTCCCTTCTCATCCTTTCCACTCCATCTTGTGTATCAACCCTGTTGCAGATCTTTGTGTCGTCTGCAAAGAGACATACTTTTTCTTCCAATTCCTCTGCAATGTCACTTATAAAGACATTAAAAAGGACCGGTTCCAGTACTGAACCCTGTGGTACCACACTAGTAATCCTCCTTTCTTCACTGTGGACTCCATTTACTACTACCCTTTGCATCCTGTTGTCTAGCCAATTTTTTATCCAGGCTACCATCTTGGGACCCACTCCAAAGCTGGCTAACTTGTGTATTAATCTTTTGTGGGACTGTATCAAATGCCTTGCTAAAATCTAGGTAGACCATGTCCCAGCCCCTCCATGGTCTACTACTTTGGTCACCTAGTCAAAGAAATCTATTAGATTCGTCTGACATGACCTTCCCATCATGAATCCATGCTGCCTTGGGTCCTGTGCCCCACTGGCCTCTAGGTACTCAACAATTCTTTCCTTCAGAAGTGGTTCCATCATTTTCCCTACCACTGAGGTCAAACTAACTGGTCTGTAGTTTCCTGCCTCTGTCCTGCTCCCACTTTTGTGAAGAGGAATCACATCCACCCTCCTCCAGTCCTCAGGTACCACCCCATCCTCCCATGATTTGTTAAAGAGAGAAGTCAGCGGTGTCACTAGTTCTACCCTTAGTTCTTTTAGAATTCTTGGGTGAATCCCATCAGGTCCCATTGCTTTGTCCACCTTCAATTTTATTAGTTCTTTCAGAACTCTTTCTTCTGTAAATGGACTGGTATCGACCCCATCTTCAGAGTGTTTCTCTTGTTTGGTTTAGGTACTTCTCCCTCCTCTTCCTTTGTGAATACTGAATAGAAATATTCGTTCAGTATCCCTGCTTTTTCACTGTCACCCTCTACCCACATTCCCTCCCCTTTATTAAGCCTTAGTATCCCTCTTTTGGTCTTTCTTCACTCCCTAATGTACCTATAAAAGGTCTTATCCCCCTTCTTAACAGAGTTGGCTATCCTTTCCTCGGTTTGGGCCTTTGCTATTCTGACTGCCTTCCCAGCCTCTTTCTGCTTTAACTGATAAAGTTCTCTGTCCTGCTCCTTCTGTGTTTCCTTACATTTCCTGAATGCTATCCTTTTCTCCTTAACTTTCCCTGCCACCTCTTTTGAGAACCATAGCAGTTTTTTCCTTTGTTGTGTTTTGTTGATTTGCTTTACACAAAGGCTTGTTGCCTCTGTGATGGCTGTTTTTATTACTCCCCATTGTTCCTCCACCCCTCCTTCTTGCCTGTTTGCTAGTGCTTTTCTGAGGCACTCTCTCATTTTCCCAAAGTCAGGCCTCCTAAAGTCCAATACTTTTGCTTTTGTATGGCTTGATTGTATGGCTGTGTTTTTTGTGAACCACATTGTTTGGTGGTCGCTTGTTCCCTCTTAGATGTAATTTTGGTTAGCAAGCCACATCTGTTCTCTCATCTCGGAACATTTTTCTCAGACATTAGCGATCATTGTATAATCACCACCATTAGATCTGTGCACAACCCACAGTTTGTGGCAAAGCTCTCTATCAAGAGGTGCAAATGCAACTTCGATTTGTTTGCATACATCCACGACTTGAAATATTCACCGCGATGGCAGGAATTCTTCCTAGCCAAAACGGTTAACAGGGCATATACTATTTTTTACGATATTTTAAATGAGGCTTTAAATAACCATGCACTCTTGATTAAGGTGTGGGTCAGGAGCAGTACCTGCCATTGGTTCTCGCCTGAGCTCAAAGCTTCCCTGTTAGAAAGGGATACTTTATGGAAAAAAGCCCAAAGAAGCAAGAATGACTCAGATTGGTGTCTTTTAAGAGAGCACGTAACAAGTGCACTAAGTTGGTCAGAGCAGCCAAGGCTGCCTACTATAGTTCGGAGCTAGCCTCTACCTCAAGAAATCCTTCGAAGCTCTGGAAAACATTAAAAGACATGTCTGGACACACACCTGGTAATTCCATTCCAGCAAAAATTAAGACTGGTGACAGCGTTATCTCTAACTGATCGGAGATATTGGAAGTCCTCAATGACCATTTTGCAATGGTAGGGCTAGCATTTGATACTTCCCCTGCCAATGACCTCCGCACAGCTCAGGGCCCAACAACCCATGAGTACCCCCTACTGAGAAGGCCTTCTTCCTCCTGGCTGTCTTTCTAAAAGAGGTGGAAGACCTACTGCTGCAACTGGACACCAGGAAGGGAGCAGGCTCCAACTTCATAGAGCCGTACTATCTGAAATGTGCCTACCATGTGCATGCAGTGCCAATCACTCACCTATTCAACATGTCACTCTCCCAGGGTAGCCTCCCCCCTCAATGAAAAATAGCCCATGTCATCCCCTCTATTAAAAGCAGGTGATCCCTGCGATCTAAATAATTACAGACCGATCTCCCTCCTCCCCATCCTGTCTAAATTACTAGAAAAAATAGTGTGTGGCCAGCTAGGGGTATACTTAGAATCCAGAAGCCTATTAAACCCAGTTCAGTCTGGATTCAGAGCAAAGCACAGCACCATAACAGCCATAGCTAAGGTGACCAATGATTGGCTCCTAGAGCTTGACAACAAGAAGCATGTCTGTGCCGTTTTCTTGGATCTTAGTAAGGCATAAAACACAGTCAATCACAGCCTACTTCTTGCCTCCCTAAGCACCTTAGGCCTGGACCATAAATCTATGTGCTGGTTTGCAGACTACCTCGGAAAACAGAAACAGCAGGTTAAAGCTGAAGGTGCTCTTTCTCCATTAAAACCTATGCTGAGGGCCATTCCCCAGGACTCTATCCTTGATCCCCTCCTCTTTGCAGTCTACATTAACAACATCAATGACCCCATCAAAAAAGCCAACATCCACTTATTCGTAGATGACACTGTACTGTACTTGAGTCGTCCCATGCCGGAAGCAGCCTGTGAAGACCTCCAAGCTGAATTTAACCTTCTACAATACCAGCTCATAAACAAAAAACCTTTGCTCAATGCGAAAAAGACAAAAGCCATGCTTTTCTCCCCCTCCTTGCATGTGGCAAGTCCTGCTGAAGAGGGGTGCTATCCCACAAATTACCACTGTTCTTGGAGAAACACTAGAGTAAGTAGCTAAATTCAAATATCTAGGAGTTTGGCTCAATCATAAACTTTCCTTCACTGACCATCTCGAAGAACTACAGAAGAAACTAAGACAAAGATTAGTACTATTCTACAGAATTAGCCACCTGCTCACAAAGGAGGCCAAGATTCAACTGGTTCAAGCTACCTTCCTATCTTTAATAGATTACGTGGATGTGCTCTACAGCTACTGCACTGCCTCTGCACTGGTTAAGTTGGACACCCTCTACCACAGAGCTATCAGGTTCATTACTGGCCTTCCACTTTCCACACACCACTGCTCTCTGTACGCATCGTTAGGTTGGACTTCCCTTCACTATTGAAGGAATAGAAACACTGCCCTATGGGTCTTCAGAGTGGTGACCAACAAGCTCCCCTCATATGTCTCAGATTGTATTCCCAGGAGTGTGTTAAGCACCTACGCTCTAAGGAGCTATTCTTTAATTGCCCTCCAAGTTCCAAGGGTCAACACTCGTTTTGTCAAAGCTGCTCTAAGCTTCTCTTTACCCACATTGTGGAATGGTATACAAAGGAACTTGAAGCTGAGCTGCCCTGTTAGCCTGAATATATGCAAGGTGCTCTACGATCGCTACATGAAAGCACCTTGCAAATGTTTTCCTCACCGCTAGCCTACTAATTCTGTAACTCCCCCTTTCCATCCTGACGCTCGCCATGTTTCTATCTGTGGCTCTCACTCTTTCCCTATTAACTCTTCCTGCTGCACCCACCCTTCCCTGTTCACTCCAGCATGGCTAAAGTCCCACCCCATCCATAGTAGTGTCCCAAATACCTACCCCTCCTCTGTCATTATCATAATAAACAAGTACACGACAGCCATCATCACTTTCTGTGGTTTTAGCCCAATTTTTCCCTCAGTTGTTGGTAATATATCCCTCCTCTTCTTTACCTCTCTAACCTGCCATCCCATACATGGCATCTTTCCCCTATATGTGTAGCTGCCGGCTGCCTCACTCCAAAGATCTCTGCTTATAACCTCTGTATGCCTATGGTTGATTGTATATCTAAAAAACTACAAGACCGCTCATCCAGTGAACAGAGTGTACGAGTCAAAACAAATGTACACTGGAACAACAAAGACCGCACCACTCAGAGCTCCAAAAAGACGGCAATTTTAATGATAAGAAAACCGCAATTACAAGTTCATGCAGGTAAAATGAGTGACACCACCTCTACCGGTTTCGCACAGTTTGCGTCATCAGGAGGATGACCATCCCTCTACATAGACCCCTTTTATACTAAATTAGCAGCCAAAATTTAAAGTGCCAATACAACAATATGTAAACACATAACATGAGATCCATGTATTAATGGTCCTATCTTTTTATCTACTAATAAAATACTATAAAAATAAAAATAAAAATAATTAAAACAGAGATGAGAAATTAATACACCATCTATAAATATCCTTCAACACCAAACAGTGTATTGCATATCAAACATCCGTGATTTGGAATATAAATATATATATATAATCTTAGGAGCCAAAATCATTTCAAATGCAATAGAAATTATACCCATAATGAAAACAATAAATGAAGAAGCAGAATCAGAAGATATGCACATTTTCACTGTACCCTGAAAAATAAACAAAAAAAGTATTATAATATAATAAATCTGTATATAACAAACCATTATCCTTCAATTAACTATTTTATATACACAAACATCTTATACATATAGTTGATTAACTGTATACCATACAAAAAAATCAATAAAAAAACAAAGAAATATCCTATATAATTAATACAGGTTCTAATCCCACCAGGGGCCACTGAATCCAAAAAGACATTTACTTTCTCCTAATACAGGATAAAAGTTCAATCCTATCATTCAGACCAGGAAATTTTAAAGCTCCCAAAGTATATATCCAAAAGATTCACGATAAAGTAATTTCTCATCAAGTTCCCTCACGTGGTCCTAACACTACCCTTTCAAAGGCACAAAATTTGAAACCATGCTTGCCACCTCTTGCATTGTCGATATGGACTGCTAATGCATTCTTCACATCCTTATTTACAATAGAGCGAAGGTGTTCGCCTACCTTATTTTAAATTGTCTACCAGTTTTGCCCACATAAAAGACCCACACTTGCATATAGCCAAGTATATAACATTATTACTATTACAATTAAAAATTCCTTAATCTGGAATTCTTTCAAATTGTTATCGTACTAAATTTATCAGTTTTCAAAATGTAAGGGCAACACTTACAATTTCCACAGCTGAAACGTCCAGCTGGTAAGGGTGGCAACCAAGTTTTGACACGAGGTCCTGCTTTATCAACAAAGTGACTATGTACTAGTCTATCTTTAATATTTCTACTGCAAAAACAAAACTAGGTTTTCCCTTCACATCCTCACACAAGAGAGGCTCATGTTCCAAAATGTGCCAGTTATTTAACACAATCTGCTGAATTTTATGGGACTGTCTAGTATAATTAGTGACAAAATTCATCTTCAGAATTCCACTGGTTTACTTTCCCAACAATAATGTTTCCCTTTTAATATCCAAAGTATCTTTAAAGTTTGATCTACATACTTAGATGGATAACCCTGGCAATAAATCTACTGCTCATTTCACTGCCTTGGACAAAAAGTCACTATCTTCAGAACAATTTCTCGAGCTCAATAAAATTGTGCCTTTGGAATATTTTAATCAAATGGTAAGGATGAAAACTAGATGCTAACAAAATAGAGTTTCGATCAGTATCTTTCTGAAATAAATCTGTTATCAGAGTGCCATCTATGTTCTTTGAAATTTTAAATCCAAAAAAGAAACACTATCAATGTCACTCTGTACTGTAAATCTTAAATTAGGATTAGTTGTTTCCAAAAATTCAACAAAATGACCTAATTCTACACTAGTACCAGTCCATACCATAAAGATATCGTCGATAAAACGACGCCAAATGTCAATTTTATCCCGAAAAGGATTGTTCTGTGCATCATAAATATACATCCTTTCCCATCGTCCTAAGTAAAGATTAGCATAGTTGGGGGCAAACGTTGCCCCCATAGCTGTACCTTTATTCTGTCTATACATATCTTTACCAAAAAAGAATACATTCTTAGTCAACACATGTTCACTACAAGTCAATAGAAATTGTTTCTTAGAATCTGTGACATTCAAGTCCAAGGACAGCCAATAGTCCAATGCCTCTATACCACCCGAATGGGGTATATTAGTATAGAGGGAGGCTATATCCATCAAAACCAGGAGCCATTCTCTCTCAATCTGCATTTCCCCCAGTATACCCAGCATCTGAGTAGTATCTCTAATAAAAGAAGGTAAGGCCATAACATAAGGTTTAATATGCATATCAACATATTTAGACAAAGGTTCAGTAAGTGAACCTATTCCCACTACAATTAGCCTTCCTGGTGGATTATAATAATCTTTATGGATCTTAGGCAAAACATAGATACTAGCTCTAACTGGTTTAGATACACTGAGAAAATGAGCCTCACCAGTGGAAATCACCCCAGAAAATAAAGCATCACTAATAAACATATCTATTTCTTGTTTAAATTTCCATGTAGGGTCACTTTTGAGTTGAGTATAAAAGTCCAAATCATTAAGCTGTCTAGTAATTTCTTCTACATACTTGTCTCTAGACAGTATCACTATTGAGCCTCCTTTATCAACTGACTTAATTACTATATCTTCATTTTTCAAGTTCTTTTAAAGCTGCAGCTTCCATTCAGAAATATTTATATATTTGGCTGATGTATCTGAAGTCAACATAGCTTCAAATTCACTTTCACAGGGTCTCTCAAATACACGTACTGTCTCATTACCTGGTGGCATGAAATTAGATGGAATCTGAAATGGACTCACCTTTTTCTGATCAATAACCCCACCTGTTAAAATTGAGGAATTGCCCCGACACATTTCGATTTTATTGAAATATGCTCTCAGATTCAATAGTCTTGTAAACCGATGTAAATCCATTATAAATCAAAGGATGAGAATCCTGAGTAGGAACAAAGGATAATCCTTGTGTAAAATTTTTGTTGGTCTGATGAAAGTTCTTGTCCAGAAATATTAATAACAATGTTTTCCTCTGGCTGCAGTTCTATAGATGTTAAACAAGGCGTCTCCCTCTGACCCGACTGCCAATGTTTTCTCCTGCACATCGTGTCTTCTTCCTTGGTCCCTGTATTCCTGATGTCCCGATAATATCACGACCTCTCGATCGATTGCTTTTGTTGTTTTGGGTAATTGAAATTGAACTGTCTTTTGTAGATCGAACTCCTCTGTCTGCATCAGTTCTAAAAATTATCTTCTACTTCTGCTTCTGAGCCACTATTATCTGTATGGTATACGTGGGGAATTATTCCTATTCCTAAGAATAGACTTAAGGTTTGGTGTACCAATTTGTTTCAAATTGCCACTGGCGACAACATTACTGCCCTTTCTGAGTCCAGATGAATGATTTTATTCGATTCCAATCAAAACCCAATCATAAAATAATCTGCTCTATCACCTCAATTTCTGTAATTTAATTTGTTTCAGTTTATTGTCTTCCTTTCTACTTGATCTTTCAATTTCTCCTGAAACACAGCAAAATCAGCTTGATCCTTAAATTGTAAGACCAGATTCTCTTTGGTAGTAATATCAGCTGTTACCTCCGGTTGTTGAGCTTCATAGTCACGTATAAGCACTCGCATGAACTCATCAGTGGCTGATTGTTGAGCTTTTTTCCAATCTAACATAAGTGACTCTCTCTCCAAACCATAACCAGGATGCTTAATGACCCTCATACCCCTTGGCGAGCATCCCACTTTTAAATAAGCCTCCAGAGTGATCTTGCCCCAATAATGACATCTCCCTCTGATAATTGCTCTTTCTAGTGAGACGAATGCTGTTTTAATATCCACAGTCTCCTCATTAGTGGCAGAATTAATTGCATTTGGCTCCAACCAATTATTCACATTTTCATCCAGATCACGAAATAATTCCTCTTCTCCGTGGTAAAGACACTATCAGCAGACGTACCTGCAGTAGCTCCAAGGAATGTATCTGTAAAGTGCACCTCAGACATTCCTTCGTTAATAGGCAATTTGTGGTGAATAAAATTCAATACTCCAACCGAATGGATAATCTTGACTTGTAAAAAATCACAGACAAAGTCAACAACACCACAATAGCCGTCAATATTCGTATGCGGTAAATATATATAATCCAAAAGACAACCGAAACAGGAGACTCTCACTGTGAGCAAGTCAGAAAAAACTTACATAAAAAACTACAAGACCGCTCATCCAGTGAACAGAGTGTGCGAGTCAAAACAAATGTACACTGGAACAACAAAGACCGCACCTTTTTGGATTCAGTGGCCCCTGGTGGGATTAGAACCTGTATTAATTATATAGGATATTTCTTTGGTTTTTTATTGATTTTTTTGTATGGTATACAGTTAATCAACTATATATATAAGATGTTTGTATATATAAAATAGTTAATTGAAGGATAATGGTTTGTTATATACAGATTTATTATATTATAATACTTTTTTTGTTTATTTTTCAGGGTACAGTGAAAATGTGCATATCTTCTGATTCTGCTTCTTCATTTATTGTTTTCATTATGGGTATAATTTCTATTGCATTTGAAATGATTTTGGCTCCTAAGATTATATATATATATTTATATTCCAAATCACGGATGTTTGATATGCAATACACTGTTTGGTGTTGAAGGATATTTATAGATGGTGTATTAATTTCTCATCTCTGTTTTAATTATTTTTATTTTTATTTTTATAGTATTTTATTAGTAGATAAAAAGATAGGACCATTAATACATGGATCTCATGTTATATGTTTACATATTGTTGTATTGGCACTTTAAATTTTGGCTGCTAATTTAGTATAAAAGGGGTCTATGTAGAGGGATGGTCATCCTCCTGATGACGCAAACTGTGCGAAACCGGTAGAGGTGGTGTCACTCATTTTACCTGCATGAACTTGTAATTGCGGTTTTCTTATCATTAAAATTGCCGTCTTTTTGGAGCTCTGAGTGGTGCGGTCTTTGTTGTTCCAGTATTGATTGTATATCTGCTGATTCTTCAATTGTAAAATAATGCTGTTTTTTTATTAGTTACTTCAACCTTGTACTGTACTGTATACACTGTATATACTTTTCTTCCTTTTATATTATTGCTTTTTGTATACCTGCTTCTGTACTGTACTTTGATGTATTCATGACCAGGTCCACCTTGCAAATGAGCCTTGCTCAATGGTGCCTGCCTGGATAAATAAAGATTTTGATTGATTGATTGATTGATTGAATTCTTTACTGCTACCTCTGTAGGTCTCTTCTTCTGTACAATTTCTCCTAACCCACATGTACTGCGACTCAGGGATGTTGTCGATGATGTGGCTTGGGTGACAACAGCTGGAATGTGAAAGGCAGTTTCTATCAGTTGATTTTTGTTATAATTCAGTAATAGTAGTGCCATCAGTGATTCTTGGTGATGTTCAAATCCAAAAAATGAACACTATCATAACTCTAATGCACAGTAAATTTGAAATTTTGGTTGTACATCTCCAAGTTCTCCACAAATTCAAACAGTTCAGACACATCATCATGCCACACCATCAACACATCATCCATATACCTATGCCAGAGGTTTATCACATCATAGTATGGATTTTTGTTTCTGTCATATATAACCTCTCTCTCCCAAAGTCCAATTTAGAGGTTCATGTATGTGGGGGTAAACATCATCCCCACTGCTATATCCTTAACTTGTAAAAAATGTTGGCCCTGAAACAAGAAGGTATTCTTGGTCAGAACAAACTCTGAAAGGGTACACAAAAATCCATGAAAGGAGACTCAAAAGTGATGACTGTTTCAAGGCAAAATCGCAAAGCAGCATGACCACCATCGTGGGAGATGTTAGTATATAAAGCCTCTATGTCCATTGTGACCAGCATCCACTTTGGGTCCATTTAGAACTGGACTTATACTGAAAATCAACTGTTAGAAACAGGCTTTTACAATTCAACAGTGACTGACAGAAACAGTCTTTTACATTCCAGCAGTTGCCATCCATGCCACACTATCAACAACATCCCTAAGTTGCAGTTAGGAGAAATTGTACAGAAGAAGAGACCTACAGAGGAAGGAGTAAAGAATTACAACAGAGATTCTTGGCTCGTGGTTATAATTGTTCCCTTATCAGTCAAGTTCAGGATATGGTACAGAGTATCCCAAGACAGGCTCTTTTAAAGTACAGAGAAACACCAGTTTACAGAGGGATGTGATTTTTGTCACACAATATTGTGCTAACAGTTGTATAGTTTGAAGTTTCTTGGAAAAGTACTTCCACATACTTGCTACTGAACCTGTATTGTCGGGAGTTACACAGTGCCCCCCAAGAATCACATACAGGAGGGGAAAAACCATGAGGATATGCTGGTACATAGTTTTTTGCCAGCAGGAAGGGCCCTTACGTGGGACTGGTTGCTGGTTACAACTAAGAGCTGCTATTGCTGTGGCAAATGCACATATTGAAAAGTGATTTTGAAAACTAAAACTTTTATATCTGTCAACGGCGGTAGAGAGTATATGATTGAACAGTTTATCAACTGTTGTATTCAAAAAGTTGTATATCTGGAGGCATGTAAGTGGTGCCTTCTATGTCAGCAAAACCAGCGGGTCTTTCAAGATTCGGACAGGGGAACATTTGAGCTCCATTAGAACACAGGATAGCCATAATGCATTGTTCTGTCATTTGGATTCAGTTAGGGGGCCAGATAGACTTCCTTTACATTTTGTGGCATTGAGAGGGTCAGGATGGGCACCGGGGAGAGGGGGATGTTGAAACCTTGCATACCAAAAGGGAGGCCTTTTGGATTTACACATTAGGTGTGATAAGAGCACCAGTTCCCAGTGATGGCTTTGAGCTATCTGCCTTCCTTAAGAAGTAGGGTTTTGCCGTATCAAATGCTATCTTTTCTGGATGGGATATGCTTTCTCTTTCTATTTTGATATATGTCTAATTACATGCTTATGAATAATTCGTATTTATGACGTCACTACAGGTAGTGTTCTATGACTGGGCCAATCAACTGCAATTGTATCTATTTATTTAATTAACTGTTTATATCTGTATGTTTATTATCATATGTCTTCATAGTTATTGCAATGAGTTTCACGGTTAATGATATGTAGGGCTTTTTTTTTACTATGCTTTACAGTAATGATTTTTAGCACTGGGTGTTTTCTTTGATAATAATGTATTTGTTTGATGTTCTATCATGTATACTTATTTATTTTATTTATGTATTAGATCATCAGTTTACAGACCTTTGAGTCATAGACTCATTTACAAAAGCACCTCATCAAGAGAGCAATGCATCACAGCAAGCAAACAGTACAGTACATAACCCTTAGATTAAAAAAGCAATCAGTGTTACAGGCATTCACTGGTGGTACACACTTGGTAATAGGTAGATCACAGTAGTCACAACATAGGTACATGAGTACCACATCAGGTAGCAACCAGAGATGTTTTATTACATTAGTCAGCAGATGTTGCATGAGACCCCAGGTATATACAGCAAAAGTAGACAGGGCAGACCCAGACTAGGGGTGAAGGTAAGGGGCAGGTGGGGGATTATGTGCAATTGCAGCAGTGAGTGCTTGTCAGATGGCTTCTGAGGGAGACCTTGAAAGGACCAAGCTTAGTGGAGTCAGCTATATTGGCTGTATATCACTTTAAGTGTTGCACTTATAATGATGTCTTTTGTATGCCACTGGTACTCCCTGATGAAGCTTTAGGCAAAACTGGTTGGAGTTTATGGGGTCCTGCTGGTGTTACTCTGAATTTTGGTAAGAGGCCCTTGCACACATCTGTGATAATAAATTATTCTGTTTGATAAAAATTGGTGTTCAGCAGTGTGATTTGGCAATGGGTAGTACTCACGTTTCTTGATTTCACTATACTGGATTATTTGTACCTCCCCAGGCCGTGTGGTAGCCTTGCTTTCTCCAAAGTTAATGTTTTTGCCTTATGCAGGATATAAATAACAAAGGAAACACAAGGACAAAAGGATTTCACATCCTGCATTTGTACTTGAGTAGGTGTGCCCCAAGCTATCAATGTAATGGGGCTGGGGAGTGCATGCTTACAAGGTCTTGCATAGCCAGAGCTTCTTGTCAATCCCTGCTTAGCTGTGACCACGGCTGACCTCTGTCATGAGTTGAACCAATGTTTTACCAACAGTCACACCATGTCCAACAGCTGTCTGGGGGTTGCCATTGTACGTTTTCTTGTCCTACTTTGCCTTGACAGAATTACACTATCCTTATGGAATGAGGATAGCTCAAATAAATCAACGACTGAGCACTATGATTTTACTTTCTCCAACCTTATTGTTTATAATACAAGGGTACTACAAACTAATCTTCTTCTCTACCAAAAGGGCTGTCCCTACCGTTCTCTCTATATGTTTAGGAAACTACGGAACAAGTCTGCATTATCTCATCCTTTTCTAAACGTAGGGTTGTGGTTCCTTGTCATCACTGCCATTGTGCTATCTGGGGATATAGAGACAAATCCTGGGCCACTAGATGCTTACTTCTCAGCAGATGGCATACATAGTATGTCCAAACATGGGCTGTTAATTGCACACTTGAATATAAGAAGTTTGATGTGTCACTTCGTGGAACTGGAGTCATGGGTCAAACTGTACAATCCTGATATCCTCTGTCTCACTGAGACCTGGCTAAAACCACCGGTTACTGACTCCCTCTGCTCCCTGCCAAATTACTCTATTATTCAAAGGGATAGGATATTGAACAAATGTGGTGGTGGAGTTGCTCTGTACTACAGAAATAATCTGACTGTCTCTCTTCTTGCTATCCCGGATGCTCATTCGGTATGTGAATACTTGCATGCTACCCTTGCATTGGGAGCCAAGAAACTGCATGTTATCTGTGCATATAACCTCCCAGCGGGAGGGATTGCGGGTCTAGAGAACTTATTGGAAAATACCTCTCAGAATTTTAATCATAATGAGGTTGTCATCTTAGGGGACCTAAATTTAAACTGGTTTGGGGCAGCTCTCAGTTCTCTTCAATCTCTGACTCATAGCTACAACCTGCACCAGATGGTAACAGTGCTGACTAGAAGTCCGTCTTCATCACCACTAGGCACACTATTGGATTGGGTGCTGGTAAACCGGATCGAACACATCTCAGCCGCTTGTACTCTTGCTGATGCCTTAACTGACCACTCTCCTACTTTCTGCATTCTGTCCTTGGGGGCACCTCTATCTCCTCCACCACATCTCATCACTATCACAAACTTTGCTCACCTAGACCAAGAGGTGTTTCTCTATGACATCTCCAGAATTGATTGGTTGGAGATCTATCTATCACACTGTTCTCAGGATGCTCTTAACCTCTTCATCACTAAATTCCTTATGGTTCAATGTAAATATGCCCCAAAGATCACCCAGAGAGTGGGGGGTAAACAAACAAGATGGCTAAACAAAGACTTGCTCAAAAGTTTGCACCTTAGGGATAAACTCTGGAAGCGCTACAAAACATCAGGCAAGCAAATAGATTTCAATGCTTACCGTATGCTATGGGATTCATGTAAAAGATAAGTCAGAGCTACTAAGAGCAAGTACTGTACCTATTGATTAACTCAGCCAATGATCCCAGAAAATTCTGGTCACACATCAAATCCTTCCTAGGATCTTCACAGTCAACTACCCCTGGTGATATGCTGATAAATGATGTGCATTGCAATGACTCACAAACCATAGCTAATTCTTTCAACCTGCATTTCTTTGATCTCTCCCGATATACCTCTTCCTTCGATCCCACTGCAGTGCCCTCTCACTCCTCATCAGGAATCTGTCTGGATAAGATGGAAGTGTTGTCCCCTGTGCCTCCTTATACTCCTCCATTCTATTTTAAGGCTGTGTCTAGAAAGGAAGTCCTGAAGCTTCTTAGGTCCATTTCTGATCATACCAGCTCTGGCTCAGACTCCCTGGATCCCTGCCTCTTGAAACTTGCAGCTCCCCTTATTGCATTACCGCTGGCCAAAATTTATACGTTATCACTTTCAGGTTAAGTGGTCCCTGACCTCTGGAAAGCTGCTCGGTTCACGCCTGTGCTTAAAAAAGGGGATTCTAAGGTTGTCAAGAACTACAGACCAATTGCCATACTCTCAATACTGAGCAAACCTGAGAAAATTGTCGAATCAGACAACTGACTATGTACTTAAAGCACAGCCTGCTCTCGGATACCCAATATGGCTTCAGGAAAGGACATAGCACAAACGATCGCACTTAAATTCACCACAGACAGTCTTTCAAAAATGGATACTGGCAATCTGACTGGGGCTGTCTTTATTGACCTCACAAAGGCTTTTGACCTTGTTGATCACACTTTGCTTCTCTCCTCACTTTGACACCTGCATTTATCCTCCTCTGTTGTTGACTGGTATGAAAGCTACCTGACAAATAGAACTCAAGTGGTGAAATGTAATTCCTCTGTATTGAACAGTACCACCATTAACATTGGTGTACCTCAGGGCTCCATCCTAGGGCCCCTTCTATTCTCTTCTTATATAAATAACATTGGAGCTGCTCTAAAATCCTGCTCTGCTATTCTATATGCTGATGATCTTGTCATCTATACAAGTTCTACTAATATAGACACTATCAACACAACCCTTTCCTCTGACTTTAAGAATATCCAGAACTGGCTATATGACCACAAACTGGCTGTCAACACTAGCAAAACTAAAGCCATGCTGCTTGGATTGGCCCCAAAGCTCTGGGCTTGCAAAACAGCACTGATGGTACAAGACTTAGATGGTCAATTACTGGAATGTATGACCTCTTTCAAGTACCTGGCATCCTGCTAGATCAATCTCTTGATCTTAATCTTCATGTACAGTCTGTTTGCAGAGCTTTCAACTCCAAACTGGGTGTTGCATATATGCCTAGTTATATGCTCATGCCATTGGCTAAAATGACCTTTGTGAGGGGGATTCTGCTCCCCACCCTAACTTATGGGGCTCCCTTATTTGGTGCTGCTCATAAAACTGACCTACTCAAATGGGATATTACATATAACAGCATATGTCTCTATGCCTCTTCTGCTCCTCGGCTTAAACACCACTGTCAACTTTATAATGATCTTGGTTGGCTCTCTCCGTTAGCTAGTAGGAAATACTACCTTGGCTCTCTTATTGATTCAATAATTCAAAATCAAACCCCTAGGTGTCTTGCAGCTATGCTTGTTCCTCAGGACACACTCCATGGTCTACAATCAGCTGATAAATCCTTTCTGAATTTGCCGAGGTGCTGCACTAGGAAAGGAACTGTTGCATTTAAGCATGCGGCTCCACAGCTGTGGAATTCCCTTCCCCTCAACATTAGACTTTCTAGCTCCCACATATGCTTTAAGAGAAAACTGCACTCGAATCTGCTGATTGCTGATACCTGTTCCTGCGTTCACCCTGCCTAATAACTGATGTCTCTGGCCATACAATAGTATTTCCTCACCTCTATCTAACCCTCTTACTGCCTCAGCCTGTCCCAGCTCCCTTTCCCTGCCCATATACAATTTTGAACTGCAGACATCTCCCTTACACTTACATGCACTCATATAATCTAATTTCATGACTTGCTCTCCTCTTTCTCACTTACCGACCTTTTCCTTAATGACACCCCCTATTTCTTCCTTTTGCATTGCCTGTTTTTGTTTTGTGTACCTTGTTCTGTTCATATAATATGTCACCTGATAATTTATTGCCCAAGGTCCTCCATTCATTGCATAGGTAGGCACCTATGAACTTATGAATGGTGTACTCTGTATGTCTCTGATATATTATATCCACTTTAACTCATTGTATGTAAAGCGTTTACTTTGTATGTTCTGATATATTGTATCCTCTTTAACTCATTGTGTGTAAATCACTTATAATTTGTTATCCTGTTAAGTTTCTGCATATCTGTACTCTCCCGGGTCGTGCCTGATATTAGTAATTTTATGGCCAGTGCACTTACCCGGTTAACAAAAGCTAAATAAAATAAATAAATAATCATCCTACATACAGTAGGTTGTCCGAGCTGTGCCTCCCATGGATAAGTACCACCCAGCCAACCTAAATAGGCTGAACTAATTTATGGATTACCTCACTTCCCTTGATGGTAGTCAGGCAAAAACAAGAATTTTCCTGTCAACATTAATCAATAATACAGATCTATAGCTACCCCAAGCCCTGGGGTACTTATTGGGTTTGATCAGTAGTATAATTGTATTACCTTTCATAGTGTCTGCTAATTCTCTTTTGAGATGGGACACATTGTACACTGTAGTTAGTGTAGTGACTAGATTAGGTGCCATAACCCAGTAAAACTCTACTGGCCAACCATCTTTACCTGGAGCCTTCCCTATGGTCATTGAGAATATTGCTTTGTTGTTCATAGGAGGTACAACTTCTGATATGTATAGCATTTAATGGAATGTATTACAGGCTCCTGCTGCTACATAAGGAACCATATGTACCTGTTCATTAAACAGTTTTATCCCAGGTGCCCTATTTGTTTCAGACATTGTCGGCACTCAGTATGTCAGGAGATGACCTGACCTTTCGTTTCCAATTATGCTTGTTGTAGCCTAAATAAGGCACACTATTGAGCAAGGTGTTAATGCAAAGTTTCATCATTTCAGCATGCAGCTACCTTTCTTTACATCCCATTCCCATGTACTTATTTTCTGCCTCTTTCAGTTTGCCTTGCAGTTCATCCATATCTGCTTGTTAGAGGGGGTGGAGCTTGCCTAGTAGTGGTGGTGGGCAAAGTGGCGAGTCGCTCTCAGCAGTGATTCGTAGATGCTTGAATCACAAGTACCTGAATTGAAAGAATACTTTACATTATAATGAGGAATGTGAAGACAATTGAAAAACAAAAATAATTTTGCCTTATTCCATCTTCCCCAAACCACTTCTATGCCAATTTTAAGGTGAAGTACATTGAAATCAATGTACTTCACCTCACTTCACCTTGTTTTTGAATTCCAAAAGTGAATTTTGCAGTGTTTCATGGGATTGCAGGTCACGTGCTCAAGATTGCTCTGCACAGTCTCAGTTCTGTGTAGTGTGTGTGTAGTGGAAGAAGTAGACATTCTCCTCTAAGAGCTCTGTGATTCAAATCCTCTAAAAGCTGTTAAAAAAAGTCTTTTTGAGTTTTTTTTTTTTTTGCTCACAATTTAGTACATTGATTGTAGGAAACCCTCCTGAATCTGTGGCGTAGTAGATTAACTGGGAGAAAAAGGCAGTCTTTCTGTTTTGGTTATATTTTTCTTGTATAACTGTGTTAATGTACGCACAGTAATATTTTTAGTTATTCTTGAAATTTATTTGCTGATTGTTGTGGTGCAGCAGTGTATAATTTCAGTTTGTTTAAAACATTGTTATATTACTAAAGGTTTTCAATTTGCTATGCCTTACTTGTAGTGTGTGTGAGTGTGCGTTCGATGTGTGCCATTAAATCAGACACCTTTTATTGTGCCACAGAGTAATTGCAGCAGTGTGAACCTGCTATCCACCGCACCTGCATAACTTGTTTATACTGCTTTGTGGTATCTTTACTGGTAGTGGACTGTTACTGCCATGCACTACTTCCCCCCCTCCCCAACTAGCAAAAGGTATTATTTTCCATATTTGGATTTGTGTCTTGTGAGCACTGATTAGGTGTTGTTGTGCCTTTGTGTCTGCATCTCTTGAGTGAGCAGCACACTCAATCTCTGTGTGTTTGCAGTACACCATTAATTCTGGGAGACTTTGCATTTCTTGTAATTCTCTCATTTCACTTCATCAGCACTAAGGAATTTTCTGGACACAAGACAATAGCATTTTTGGAATGTAAATTAATTCTGGTGACTGTGTGTGACCTCTGCACACATGACTGAGTGTGCCATTAATTATGGGAGACTTCACATTACTTGTTATACTCTCATTTCACTTTGTCAGCACTGTAGAATTTTCTGGACACAAGAGAGTAGCATTTTGGGGATGCACATTAATTGTGGTGATTGCGTGTTTGACCACTGGGCACATGACAGAGTGCACTATTAATTCTGGGAGACTTTGCATTTCTCGTTACACTCTCATTTCACTTCATCAGCACTGGGGAATTTTCTGGACACAAGACAGCAGCATTTTGGGGATGCAAATTAATTCCGGTGACTGTGTGTGATCACTGTGCACATGACTGAGTCTGCCATTAATTCTGGGAGTCTTTGCATTTCTTGTTACACCTCATTTCACTTCATCAGCACTGGGGAATTCTATGGACACAAGACAGTACCATTTTGGGGTTGTACATTAATTCTGTTGGCTGTGCATGACCACTGCGTGCATGATGGAGGGCACCATTAATTCTGGGAGACTTTGCATTTTTTGTTACAGTATTATTTCACTTCTTCAGCACTGGGGAATTTTCTGGACACAAGACAGTAGCATTTTGGGGATGCAAATTAATTCTGGTGACTGTGTGTGACCACTGCACGCATGACTGAGTGCGCCATTAATTCTGGGATACTTCGCATTTCTTGTTACGCTCTCATTTCACTTCATCAGCACTGGGTAATTTTTTGAACACAAGACAGTAGCATTTTTGGGATGCACATTAATTCTGGTGACTGTGTATAACAACTGCATGCACGACGTTTGAGTGCACCATTAATTCTGGGAGACTTTGCATTTCTTGTGCTCTCATTTTACTCCATCACCATCAGCACTGGGGAGTTTTCTGGACACAAGACATGAGCATTTTGGGGATGCACATTACTTCTGGTGACTGTGTGTGTGAAGGGCTGCCAATACTTTTGTCACTTTGCCTTACTTCTTGTTAAGGCAGAATGACAAAGCGAAGTAATAATTACAAGGCAAAGTGAGCCTTTTGCATTGGCCACTCTGCATAATGGAGTGACAACGTGAAGTGCCCACTTTGTGGGCACTTCCCTTGTGAAATTTAAATTTGCTGCATATCTATTTCCTAGCAACATGGTGACAGTTTAATTATTTAAAGGAATCTCACTGAGGGGATATTTTCAGCCATCTATCTAATTCCTCATCAGATCAAGGGCAGAAACCCCATAGCAATTGCCTAGAAGACTCAGAGTTTTTAATGGATATCTTTCTTGAAAGGGTCAGTTACCGACAAGGTGCTTTATTTACAAAACAGACATATTACAGACAGACCCAGGCAGCAAGTTTAACTAACAGGGCCTGGTTGTGTTCTCTGCGAGTGGCAAGCCCAAAACTGGAGACTTGCTTAGGTTTGCCTACACACCCTAGCAAGCTACGAGAAGTATGGCACAGCTCCCTACAGTGTTGTCTTCCTCAGAAATGGAAAACACAACCTGTATGCTGACTCAAATTCTCAGTGATAACACAGAACTGAAAGCCACCACAGCAAAAAAACAGCAAAGATCTTTCCATGCCAAGCCATGAGAGTTTCAGCTACTGAACAACAAATAAGGGCCCAGGAAAGCACACTATTGCACCAGCATGATATTTTAAGAGAATTTATAATTTAGGGATTAAAATTCACAATAACAAATGCTCCATATACTAACATAGATAGTTAAATATATAATCTATGCAAGTGAAACTCCTTCTCCTGATGAATTGAAAACACATTACAATATGAACCATGAAATGCTTAATAACTTAACTCATATAGCATCCCTTGAAAAAATCTCTTGTCCCGGATTCCCCCCTTTTTCCCTCACACAAAAACACAGAGACCGTTGTTTGTTGGGCTCAGATTGGCAATTAATTTATTTATATTCATAATCCATATTCCATTTTTAATTTCTTTATATCATATTTCCAAAATTTCCATTTATTTCCATCCATATATCACTCTCTGATTATCCATCCCCCAGGCGAAAATCTGGATGCCTTCTTCTTCTCCTTTTCTGTGAGGTGACGGTGAAAACCAAGACCACTCTCTCCTTCGTCCTTTCTCCACTTATGTTATTCCTTTCTCTTCCCCCCTCCCATCCTCCCCTCCCCTTTTTCCCCCTGCCATATACCTTGGCAGTCCATGACCATGTTGATATCTGCCATACACCTTTGGCAGTCCATAACCATATCATCCCCTGCCATCCACCTTTGGCAGTCTGTAACCATGTCATCCCCAGCCATCCACCTTTGGCAGTCCGTAACCATATTATCTCCTGCCATCCACCTTTGGCAGTCCACTGTCCTACTGGACGTGTCCATCCTCCACCTTGACGGACCCACCATACAGTCCTCCATTGACTGTCTTTCTCTGGTCTCCCATCTAGTAGGGTGGGTGGGAGGAATCAAAATTCCAGCAAAAAGTGGCTGAGGCACCCTTGTGCTGTCCTTTAAGTACCTCCCTTCTCCCCTCCCCTTCCTGCTACCTGTTCCATTGTCCTGTTCCTGGCCCCTTCCTCCCTCCCTCCCTCTGAGCACAACCATTGCCAAAGGAGGGAAGGGTACTAGGACAACATGATGCCTGCCCTTAAAGGGCAAACTCCATTGTCCCGGATTCCCCCCTTTTTCCCTCACACAAAAACACAGAGACCGTTGTTTGTTGTTGTGCTCAGATTGGCAATTAATTTATTTATATTCATAATCCATATTCCATTTTTCATTTCTTTATATCATATTTCCAAAATTTCCATTTATTTCCATCCATATATCACTCTCTGATTATCCATCCCCCAGGTGAAAACCTGGGTGCCTTCTTCTTCTCCTTTTCTGTGAGGTAATGGTGAAAACCGATACCGCTCTCTCCTTCGTCCTCTTCCTCTTCCTCCATTTGTGTTATTCCTTTCTCTTCCCCCCTCCCGTCCTCCCCCCCTTTTTCCCCACTAGCCAGTCTCCAGCTTGCATTGGATGACTGGCTTCCCCCCAACTTAGGGTATCACCCTACCTTACCTCAGGGATGGACTACTCTCCTTCCTCCTCCTCTTTTTTATTTTTAATTATTCCCCGGCTTCATTCTGTTTCCTCCATTCCTCTACAAAATCCATTGTTTCCATGTTAAACATGTCTATTGCTATGTCTGACAAATGCACCCCATCTGCCCTATAGAAATCATCCACCCATTCCTCTACTCCCCGTAGTATCACTTGCCCTCCCATCTGCCTTATCAATGTCCCTACTCGCCTATTCATCTTCCTCCTAGCCCTCTCCACTGCTCTGTGGCTATGTTCCTGTCTCCATACCCTTCATGGAATCATATCTGACCAGGCCAGGCATACCCGAGGCCACCACTGTCTTATTGCCACTAGGTCCCTCTTTATCTGCAAATATGTGTGTACCCATGGTCTGCCTGCCAGGTTGTTTCCCCCTAGGTGTATGATGATTAGGTCTGGACTGGGCCGTTGTCCACTGAGTTCTTTCAAAGCGGGCAGAAGCTGTGCCTATCTCATCCCTCGTAGGCCGTGCCACACCAACCTACACTGTCTTGCATCTTGGTACAACTGTTTTCCCCCAGCTTTCTTCTCTGCTCTCTTACCAGCCCAGTAAATATAGGAATGGCCACAGATCCAGACTGCTGTGCTCCTCCCTCTACCTATGGGGTGCAAAGAAAGCTCATTAATTTTTGTCCACATTCAATGCTATCATTGAATTATTTTCTCCTTCCCCTCCATATTGGCCTCTTTTTTTTTTTTATATTATTTCAGGTCTCTGACATACCTTTTGTAACTGGCTGACTGCTAGCGCCCTTTCTCCAAAGTTCCCGTCCTGGGTTCACCCTCAGCTGCCCACTGTGAGGCTGCCCCAATCTGTAGGGAATGGGATGAGTAGTTAGCTGGGTCTTCCCCCAGAAAATCCATGCCCTTTTTCAGTACTGCTGTAATTTGATAGCTGGTGACCCTTTTTCCATCACCATGTACAAATAGCTTCCCTGACCTGGTCACCTGCTCTGCGGCGAAAACCCACAGGGCCTGTACTGGGCATATCCCAATCTCTGACTGTCTTCTCAGTTTTATCATGCACCCTTGCCCTTTTTGGTCAGTCTTTGATCTTTTTATCTTGATCCGTATCTCTCTTGTCCCCCAGGTCACATCCTCTCATTCCACCCCCCTGTCCCTGTCGTCTTTCCCATGGTCTACCACCTCACTCACTCTCATAGCCCCTGCGAACATTATCACATAAATCGTGTGAAATAGCTGGGCTTCCTCCTTTGTTTTGCATACCACAGGGAGTGCCTCTTTTAGCTTTATGAGCCACTGCTCCCCTATCGGCCTCCTATTATCACCTGGCCCTTTCCTCAACCTACCCCAGCCCTGCATCATCCTTCTGATGAGCATTGATTTTGTTGGGTCACACCATCCTTTCAGACTGCAGATCACACTGATCCCTGCCAAATAAACCCCCATTGTGGCTTGTGCAGTCCCTTTCTGCCATTGTTCTACCGTGAACATACCTAACTGTTCATTCGAGAGTGGCCCACTTACCTCCATCTGGTGTTCTGCCTGAATGTTTGAAAAACCCTCCAGGCCCTGCCGTGAGCCCTCAAGTCCGAGGCGCCCATGAGCTGTGAAACAGCAGTTCTGCTCCTTCTTGCCAACGACCCATATGTTTGTTGGTATGGGCGTCTTTTGTTCTTCCGCTGCTGGTGCCAGCTCCCAGAAACGGTCCAGCTGTAGATGGGAAAGGCTGTCAGCCAGGTATTGTGCACCCTTCTATGTGTTTTGCTCTGAAAGACATGTTCAGTTACAAAGCCCTTAAAACTAACATCGTACTACCTGTGACTGTCTCGATTTTGCCCCTTATTGTTTGAGTGCTGAACCACCGCCCTGTTGTGCACCAAAATGTCCTTCGATCTCTCAACTCCTCCCCACAGACCAAGGTACATGCCCATATGGGCATGATCTCCAGCAACGTTATATCTCTCACTCTCCCGTCCTTTACCCAACTGACCGACCATGGTTCTGCAAACCACCTGCCCCTTAGGTATCCTCCCATGCCTATTCCTCCTGCTGCATCCGTGTAGAGGTCAAGGTCTGTGTTGTACAACCACTCCTCCTGTCAGAACGAACAACCATTATACTCCTCTAGGAATTGTTCCCATATCTTAAAATCCTCTCTGACTCCTCGTGTCAGGTCCACCCAGTGATGTGGTCTGGTAACACAGAAACATAGAAACATAGAAACATAGACTCTGACGGCAGATAAGGACCACTAGGCCCATCTAGTCTGCCCATTTCCCTACCTACAGGATAGGCCGCAGATCCTAGTTAACCAACAGCCTATTTCTTCCTACCCCCCACAAGAATTGCCTTATGTCTGTCCCATGCATTCTTGAATTCTCCCACAGTTTTAGACCCCACAACCTCCCCAGGAAGGCTGTTCCATGCATCCACTACCTCTCTGTGAAATAATACTTCCTCACATTGCCCCTGAACTGCCCTCCTTCTATCTTTAAATTGTATCCCTTGTTCTTGCACATCTCTTTTTCTGAAAGATGCCACCCTCTTGGACTTTGTTGATTCCACTGAGGTACTTAAAAGTTTCCTATCATGTCCCCCCTCTCCCTTCTTTCCTCAAGGGTATACATATTAAGCTCCTTTAGTCTCTCCTCATACGGCTTCTCTTGCAGACCCTGCACCATTTTAGTTGCCCTCCTCTGGACTGCCTCTATCCTGTCTATGTCCTTGCAGAGACAGGGTCTCCAGAACTGGACACAGTACTCCAGATGGGGTCTCACCAACTGTCTGTACAGAGGATAACAACTTCCTGTTTTCTGCTGATGATGCCTCTCCTATACATCCCAGTACCCCAACCCTCCCTACTGCCTTCTCACATTGCTTGCTAACCTTAAGATCATCTGATATGATTACCCCAGGTCCCTTTCCTTTTTGTTGTTGTTACTACCTCCCCCCATTGTGTATTCTTCCCTAGGTTCTTGTTTCCCAGGTGCATTATTTTGCACTTCTTGCATTGAATCCTAGCTGCCATACTTTGACCATTCCTCCAACCTTGCCAAGTCCTTTTCATCCTTTCCACGCCTCCTTGTGTATCAACCCTGTTGCAGATCTTTGTGTCATCTGCAAAAGGCATACTTTTCCTTCTAGTCCTCTGCAATGTCACTGATGAAGACATTAAAGGACTGGACCAATAGTGAACCCTCGCGGTACCCTACTAGTAACCTCCTTCTTCAGAGTGGACTCCATTTACAATTACCTTCTGTGTCCTGTTGTCCAGTCAATGTTTTGCCAGGCTACCACCCTGGGTCCCACTCCCAGGCTGGTTAATTTGACTATTAATCTTTGTGCGGACCGTGTCAAATGCCTTGCTAAAGTCTGCTAGGTAGGCCATGTCCACAGCCCCTCCCTGGTCTACTACTTTGGTCACCCAGTCAAAGAAATCTATTAGATTTGTCTGACATGACCTTCCCTGCTAGAACCCATGCTGCCTTGGGTCCTGTGCCCACTGGCCTCTAGGTACTCAACTATTCTTTCCTTCAGAAGTGACTCCATCACTTTCCTACCACAGAGGTCAGACTGACAGGTCTGTAGTTTCCTGCCTCTGTCTTGGTCCCACTTTTGTGAATGGGAATCACATCTGCCTTCCTCAGTCTCGGGTACCACCCCATCCTCCCATGATTTATTAAAAAAGAGTAGCCAGTGGTTTCACTAGTTCCTCCTTAATTCTTTTAGAATTCTGGGTTGTATTCTATCAGGACCCATTGCTTTGTCCACCTTCAGTTTTAGAGTTCTGCAGAACCCTTTCTTCTGTGAAAGGACTGGGATCAACCGCCTATCAAAAGTGCTTCTGTTAATGGTTGACACTTCCCTCCTCTTTTGTGAATACTGAGCAGAAATATTCGTTCAGTATTCCTGCTTTTCACTGTCCCCTCTACCCACCACCGTTCATTCTATTCAGCCTCACTATCCCTCCCTTTGTCTTTCTCGCTCACTGATATACCTATAAAAGGTTTTATCCCCTTCTTAACTGAGTTGGCTATCTTTCCTCAGTTTAGGCCTTTGCTATTCTGACTTCCCTCCTGCTTCCTTCTGCCTTAACTGGTACAGCTCTCTGTCCTGCTCCTTCTGTGTTTCCTTATACTTCCAGAATGCTATCTTTTTCTTCCTGACTTTCACAGCCACTTCTTTTGAGAACCATAGTGGCTTTTTCTTTCATTTTGATTTGTTTATTTGCTTCACACAGAAGCTTGTTGCCTCTGTGATGGCAATTTTGATAATTCCCCATTGTTGCTCCACACCTCCTTCTAGCCTGTTTGCTAGTGCTTTTCTGAGGCACTCTCCATCTTGCCAAGTCAGCCTCCTAAGTCCAGTACCCTCACTTTGTAGGCTTGACTCTGTAGCTTCTGATTTAACGTGAACCACACTGTTTGATGGTCCCTTGTTCCCAGATGGCAACCCACTTCTAGATCTGAGATCCTCTCACTGCCCCGTTTGAGAGTATGAGGTCTAAGATTACTCCCTCACGAGTGGGTTCTGAAACAAGCTGTCTAATGCCTTCCACCTGTAGGGCATCAAGAATGGCCCTGCTCTTGGATGTGGCTGCAGCAAATGTGCTCCAGTTAACATCTGGCATATTCAGGTCTCCCATCAACAGTATCTCCCTTCCTCTGCCATTCTAGAATGCCTTCTATCATCCTTGTCCATTTCTTCCCCCTGACATGGGGGTCTGTACACAACCCCTGTGCGGATTGTGGTGCCCTTTCCTTTTGTGGTAACCCCTGCTGTAGCTCTGGCTAACCTCCTCGTGAATGCCCTCCCTGGTCCTATGGCCCTACATGCAAAGTTCAGGTGCCCCAGCACCTGTTGCACCAGTTTCAGTTGTACCCATCTCCTGCTGGTATGTACCCATATTAGTTCCTTCAACTTCCTCACTTTTTTGCCCGGCAGCCTAAACACCTTGCTCTCGGCATCTATCTCTATTCCGAGGAATTCCATAACCTTGCTGAGCCCCTCTGTTTTTTCTGGTGCCAATGGGACTCCCAGCTCTTTACACAAATCCTGGAACTTACCCAGCATTCTCTGTGTCTCCCTTTCTCCTTTCCCAATGAGGAGAAAATCATCTAGGTAATGGATGACTGACTTGTAACCCGTCTTTTCTTGAAATATCCACTGTAAACATGTGTTGAACGCCTCAAACGTGGCACATGCTGTGGAACACCCCATTGGCATTGCTTTGTCAAAATAATACTGACCTCCACACTTAAACCCCAACAGGTCCCAGTCTTCCCTCCTGACTGGAAGCAATCTGAAGGCAGACTCTATGTCCGTCTTTGCCATCCACACATCGCCTGTGGCACGGATTATCCAGATCGCGTCCTCTAGAGTGGCGTATGTCACCCTCGTATGCTCCTCCCTGATGAAGTCATTCACTGACTCCCCTTCTGGGTAGGACAGGTGATGGATCACCCTGAATTTCCCTTCTTGTTTTTTGGGTACCAAACCCAAAGGCGATATTCGCATGCTTTCCAATGGGGGGGTGCTAAATGGGCCTTCCACCCTGCCTGCTGCTTTCTCTTTCTCAATATTTAGTCTCAGTATTTCCTCTTTCCCTTTCACAGACCCCAGGTTATTTGCCTCTCTTGCTTGCCTGGGCCCCTCCGACTGCAATGAAAACCCTGCACTAAAGCCCTCTAAAATCATGTCCCACATGCTTTTGTCAGGATATCTGGCCAGGTGAACTGTCCATGCTGACAGGTTGATGGGCGACCTGGCCAAGTCGAATTGCTCCCTGTTGTGCCCCTTGCCCCCTTTCCCCGGCCCTCCCTTCCTCCCTGTCTAACCTTCCTTGGTTCACTGGGTCTGACCCCCTCTGCCCCCATAGCCCCTGCCCCTCCCTCCCTTGTTCCATGTTTGCCCTTTAAACCCTTGGCCCTCTCGAAAAGGCTGCTGGCCTGACCCTTGCCTCCCAGACCTTGTGTACCATGTGCCCCTGCCGTTCTGCACTTACTTGCAGGGTGTACCCCTCCGCATTTCAAGCAGGCATGTCGGAAACAACACTGAGGCCACAAGCATGAGGCCCTGTTATTGGCCCAGCAGCACCTCTGTGGTGTAAAAACCTTTTTGCTCCACCCACCCTCGGGTGTGGGCTGATCTGTTACATAATCCATCTGCTTGGTGTCCCATCTTACATCCCCGAATGTCGCCATTCTTTGTCAAAAACCTTCATCATAGTATATCCATCCCACCCCCTCTCGCTTTTGCTTTTCGTATTATTAAAGAATAAGTAATGAGCAGGATGTCTAGCTCCGGCCTCTTTTCCAGGACAATGGTTGAAAAAATGGCAAAACCTAGAAACCACCCATCCCAAGTCTTTCCTTTTGTGAACTTATCTTCCTCTTTTTTACCTAATAACATTATGGCCACTGCCATCTCATTCTTACCTATGCTCTCCGCCTCTTCATATCTGGCCGCCGCCTCCCAGCTCACCAAGGCAAATATATCTACATATTCTCCTTTCCATATTTTCTCTTTCATGGCCAGTCGCACGTGCTCACCTAATCTCATCCCAGGTGTGCCTACTTCTCTTGTACCGTGCCCCTCTCTCTCCCATCCTTTTATAGTCTCTCCTGGCCCTTCCTCCCCTGTCCTAATCTCTGCCATAGCGGACTCCATCTGCCCTAGTCCACCCATTCCCAGTGCCGCTACGATTTGTCCTATATACTCTTTTATACTATCCCCTACTGCGTTAGGTGTGTTACCTGTAACCATCTCCTGGCCACGCTGCCTGGAGTCCTCGCAAGGTCCCCTTGGTTCTTCTTGTGACTGAAGTGGGGGTGGAGGGTGAACTACTGGGATCTGTGGGCCGGACCTCTTGTTCTGAGCTTCATGTCCAGGTTCAGCCGGGGAGGCGCCCCTCTGATCGGGGCTGGGCACTGGCATCACTGGGTCCACCGGCCATGTAGGTACTGGGGCGACTGCCTTGGCAGCCCCGGCCCCTGGCGGCGCTACCTTAGTGGGGCTGTGTGGCCCTTTGGCTGGCCTCTTCCCTTTTCCACTCTTCCCAGTGCCCACTTTCCTCTTCTTCCAGGGCCTCCCTAGTTCCTCTCCCTCTACCAGCTCCCACATTCTGTTTGCATTTTCTGCTAGGTCAATAATAGCCTTGTAGGAATTCTCCTTTGATGGCTTGCTCTTCCTGGGCACCATGTCTGTCCTGTCTGCTCTGTGAAGACAACTATAGAAAATAAAACAGCGTTATTTCTATGTCTGTACCTCCATTACACCTTCTCTTGTCCATTACACCAACCAACATGCCATAAATCCCTTTTCCCACCTGACAGGATGCTCATTTTCTCCCCCTTCCCCTGGGTCCCCCTTCCCTGTGACCTCCTCTTATACATGGGCTTAGTGTCCTGTGACACCAACTACGGTGTCCCTTCAACTCCCGTCATCCACTGTAGGCCAATACCCAGTAACAACCCTCATACGCCCAGAGGGGGCAGACCCTTAGCATGCCCCTCCACCCGATGCACTATGTCATGTCATTTTTCCTTTTTTTTTTACAAACCTTCATATTGGCTACCCTGGGGAAACAAAGGTTCCCCCTAGTCGTTGGCAACCAACCAAACCAGTGGCGGACCATCATGCCCACTCCGACCCCGGGCCTCACCGCCCAACCGGCCATAACCTGCATGTGACAATACCCACCCCCCCAGCATCCCACTTACAAACAGCATCACCATGCCCCCACGATGCCTCCGTTGTGCCAGTAAGCCACGGTCCCACCAGAAAAAAACCCCCGATAATTAGCCCCCAAACAGTGTGACGCCTCATCTCAGGCCCCATCTCTCTCTCTCTCTTCAAAGTCCCTCTATGCCGCCCAAGTGAGGGCCTTGCCTTCTCCCTTCAGCCTGAGCACCACGTGGCATGTGATGTCACCCACGGGGCCTCGAAAAAGCAATCCGTGGTTTACTCCATTAGCCTTCCAATCCCTGTACCTCATACAGTATGCTGCCTCAGAATGACTCGCTATTGAGCGCCATGGAGGACAATGCCATTGCCCAACCCTCTACCTTGCCTCCCTCCTCCAGGCCAATCAGGTTGGGGAGCCCAAACTCCACAAGCTTCCTCTGGTGGCACCACGGCTTCCACCCGATCCTAACCAAGGACCTTCACTCCCCCAACGCTTCCTCCCCAAGTCACCCGGTATGCTAGTGGAAGCTATAGGTGTCAGCCCCCATTCTGAGCCTGCATACCGCCCTGCTGCACATACCAGCACCTTACCAGGGCCCCCAAGAGTGCGAGTACCACGCGGCGTGTGATGTCACGCCGCATGGCCTCCCAACACACTCCCACTCGTCTTTCCTCTCTGAAGCCTCTTCCAGGCCTGCCACTTTCTTCCCCTACCCAGTGCTGGCTTCTTCAGCCTGAAAAAAACCCCAAAGCTGGGCCAACCTTCCTCACGAGGACCGCGCAGCATGTGATGTCATGCCGCGTGGCCTCCCAATGCACTCCCACTCTCCGAAGCCTCTTCCAGGCCTGCGACTTCTTCCCCTATCCAGTGCTGGCTTCTTCAGCCTGAAAAACCCCAAAGCTGGGCCAACCTTCATCACGAGGACCGTGTGGTGTGTGACGTCACACCACGTGGCCTCAAGCGTGACCATGCTCATTTCAAAAACCCCAAAGCCATAGGCATACCCCCTGATGAAACTCTGACTCCCATCCTTGCTGTAGGGCGCTAGAGCCTTGTTCATCACCTACTGGGGCAGACAGTCAATTCCACTCACTCCTTCCGACTGCCCCTTACACATGACTACCACCTGAGCCACTCCTTCCGACTGTCCCTTCCACATGACTACCGCCTGAGCAACTCCAGCTATTTTCTCTTTTTAAAGCGATTTTCCCACAATTCTTACTTTATAAACGTTAAACTACATTTCCATGCTGTTTCAAAACTGGGTCTCCACAATTGCTGTCTATCCTGAACCTCAGTTAACTGCTGTGATGGTTATTATTCCTACAAAAACACTTTACTTTTGCCCTTAAAACATTATCAACTTTACCTTTTCTCTTTGTGGAACCCAAAATTGTATTGCCAATCCGACGTGCTGCAGATGATGCTAAATCAAAATTCCAGCAAAAAGTGGCTGAGGCACCCTTGTGCTGTCCTTTAAGTACCTCCCTTCTCCCCTCCCCTTCCTGCTACCTGTCCCATTGTCCTGTTCCTGGCCTCTCCCCTTCCCTCTCCCCTCCCCTCTGAGTATAACCATTACCAAAAGGAGGGAAGGGGTACACCAGGACAACATGGTCTGCCCCTTAAAGGGCAAACTCCATTATTCAGCTCTTGGCCAGATAAATGAATACAAAGTCTGTTGGCAGAAGTGCCTAGACTATTTGGAATCTAATTGACATGGATCTGTTTAAGCCTATTTTAATCTCTACATATTATTTTGATTTCAAGCTCTTTATTTTTTGTCTCCTTATCTTATTATTTTACTTACCGTAGTACTGATATTCTGCACTTTTGTTTACATTATAAATAATTCCAAGACTATAAAGGATATACCAATTTATTTTTATATTTGTACATTACAAGTTAATAACAAACCTTGTAAATAAATACATGCCTGAATATGTATTGTACTTGAGCAATGTAATCCAGATACTTGACCTACTCATTGTATGGAACATGCCTTGACTGTTTGGAAAATCTCAATAAAGAAATTAACAGCAAAATGATATTCAAAGAGAACATCGCAATCAGCTACAATATCTACTTAGTAAGGTGGACGATCTTGAAAATAGAGCCCGGTGTAATAATATTAGAATTACTGGTATTACTGAAGGTTCGGAGGGGTGGGATATGGTGATGGTTCTTCACTTAATTTTAACTGGCATCCTACAAATTAACACTGGCCATCAGCCTGAGATTGAAGGAACACACCATTCATTGGCACTCAAGCCTTTACCAAGGGAAAAACCCAGGCCACTTCTTTGCAAGTTTTTATGTTATCCAACTGAAGAACTAGGCAGACTGTTGCCAGAGAGTGGGGAAAATTACAATGGAATGGTGATGACATCTTCATGTTTCAGTACATTTCTCCAGATCTCCCCAGATGCCGTACAGCCTGTACAAGTGTAAAGCAGCCATTTTACAAACTTAATATTCCTACTTCCTTGCACTATGCAGCATTCTTACGGATAGGTTAATGGGGAGTTTGTTACCTTCAGTTCTCTGACAGATGTTGAACAATTTCTTGTGACGTACCACAAAAATAAGTATGTGCCAAACCAACGATCACTAACTGGTAAGGAATCGGAGGTAGCCCAAACTAAAAGCCTTCCACCAGCAGTGCATGGAGCTGCCAATTCTGCTTATACCTCTCCCTGGCAGCCTGCTGCAAGAGGCAGACAGAAATAAATGAAAGAAACATCCTGCACCACAAAAGTCACTGGCTCAAAAGGCTAGATCCAGGAGCAGACATTGGTGCTAGCTCCCTTCTGATGCCAGCAGCTGTTCTCCCAGGGATACGCCAATTAAAACAAGCACTCACTATGACACTCCACAGGAATTACTCACTGCAGCACTGGACCTATCAGGGGCAGCTGATGAAGTTGATTTTCACCCTGAAACCTCAGATCCAGCAGCAATGGACTGGGCCCCAATTTGTGGAGAATGGACAGAAGGCATCATTGAAACTGCAGAGGAGGTTGAACAGCCACCATCTTCACACAAGAGCAGAATCATGGTCTCCTGATGGAGCATGTGCAGACTTGATTTGCTAGCACTGCTAAAGTTTGGTTTGAACATTTTGAAGTTATGTGGTACAGGTAATGGTATATTCTGTTGCCCCCATCAGTGTTTGTTACTGTACCTACATGGATTCTAGTAGGTACATCTCCCTCTCCTTTTTAGTCCTAACATTGTGGGAGGCAGCTTCTTCTAGTATTGGGCTACTGCTCATTCTCTTGTGCAAGGTTGGGGTAAAAAAAATGATGTTGGGATGGCTTGCACTGACAGAAAGGGTCATCTTCACTGTGTTGGATTATCTAAAATCCTAACTGGAAATACAAGTCAACAGTTAGAGCAGTAGTACTGATAAAGGGCAGTACTGATAAAGGATATATCCCTATGCCCATGGCTCAAAGGGCTAACTTGTTTCCAGAGTGAATTGAGCTCTTACAGGGCAAGCACTATGTGGTGCATTGTAGTTATTTGAAATAGTGGTTAAGTTTTAAAACCACACAAAACAAAAGTTACAGTTTCTCTCCGGTTTAAGAGGTCTCTTTTTAAAGAGGATCTCAGTTAACTGAATCATCTCTTTCAAGTTTAGGATCAGTTGAGTTAATTATTCTTTTAGGTGAACTGGCTTTTTGGCAATTGAAAAGGGGATGCTATGGACAGTTGGTGGGTGTTCTAGCAGATGGTGTATAGGATTGCCTTCCACTCATAAATTTTATATTTGTCCTTCATTGCTGTGCAGGGAGTAATACATAAATAGGGTTTCTGATCACAGCTAGAATATCCATAATGCTCACTTGTAGATTGATCACTAACCTGTAGGTCATGTCGAATTATTAGGAATGCAGACTGCTTCTTGGTCCTTTTCCACTGCTTAATACTCCTTTCCCCTTCTTCACTCCTCTTTTACCATACTGCACATTTCAGTGACTCAGTTCTTGTTGGGTAATTCTCCTTGCCAGCTATTGCTGAGTAGAAGGCTTTTTCCTTTTTATTGGGTACCCAATCACCGCCCCCCAGTTTCACACTAATATGCCCATGTAAGGTCACTGCTTCTTGGAAGCCAGTGGCCTGTGATTTCCCTTTGCAAATGGTTTTATATCTGATTCACATTGGTGGTTCTCTGAAAGTAGTTTGCATGGAATCCACCCTTATTCTACAGTAGAGGGATGAAGCACACAGTAGCAGTTTATTATTTTTCACCCCCAGAGGGGTGTTCTTAGACCCATTGGGATTTCTCACTCTACAAGGTGTTATGTTGCTCAAAACAGAAGTTCAGAGTTCATGAGCGTTTCATTCAGTGTTATCTTCTGTGTATGTCATAGCTCATTTGATGCTTGTTGTGTTATGCTATGTTGAAAGCTTCAGGGATTTTAGGTTCTCTGATAGTTTTTTTCTACTTTATGCAGCCATTGGATTACAAAAAATAAAAGATACATAGGGAAGCAGTAGAAAAATAATGCAGCTCATGATGTACTAAGCAATCTAAGGTTAGGGACCAAGGATATTTAGTGTAAAATTAACAGTGGGATGTACTGTATGTGGGTTGATCAGTGCACCCCCCACTAGCTCCATATGGTTACATGGTACCAGTTTTCTACTATCACAAACTGTTTGCTAAGCACTTAGTATGGCTATCTCTGCACCGATAACATTCACATCTTGGAATTCGAGGGGGTTAAATTCACCTACTGAGAGAAAAAAGGTATTGTCCCATCTGAAGCAGTTATGAACCCATGTAATGTTCCTCCATGAAACAAAGCTTAAAACAACCAAAGCCAAAAAACTGGCAAGAGAGTGGTTGGGATGGGAAGCCCACAGTACTTCTAGGAAGACTAAACATGGGGTTTCCATTCTGTTTCATAAGGTTATCAAGTGGAAGCCTATTTATTTATTTATTTAACTCTTAAGAAATAACTTTTGAGCTTGGAGCTCATTTACAAAGGTTCCACACTGAGAGACAAAAAAGCAGTTATATCTGTACAAATTACAACAAGCATTTGTCAATGCCAAATGTTGTTGCGCTGGCATTGGCATTGGCAGTGCCAGAGCTAGAGATGCATAATAGGAATGGCAGTGAAGTATTGAAGTGATGCCAACCCTTCCCCCACCCTTTAGAGCGTGACAGGCATTGGGGTGTGCCTTTGGGTCGACAGCTATAACGCTCATGCCATTGCACCTCACCCTACCCTGTAGACACTGACAAATGTTGAGGTGTGCTTTGGGGTCTTTGGGTGTTATACTTACCCCACTCCATAAGGAAATACGCTGACGTGGGTGCAGTATAGGAGCGTGGGGTGAAGTTTGTGGCCGAACAGTGCAAAGCACATCATGATGCCTGTCAGTGGCTGCAGGGTGGGGATGGGGGGTGGAATGGCTTGAGCATTACATCCGATGACCCCAAGTCACACCACTGACACCTGTCAGTCTGTACCGGGTGGGGTGCTAGAGTTGGAAACCCTAACATCACAGGCATGTGGTGGTAGTTTCATTCCACATTTTCAACATGGGCTGCTTGTCAGGCCACCTCATGAAAAGTGGCACAATCACTTTGTTAGCTGAAAGGTGGTTTTGCACAGTGGCTGTGCCATTTGGTGACAGAGGGGCGAAAACACATTTTTGGGCAGGATGTGGAGAATGACAACTGTATTGTTCATAAGGTGGTGTAAAAAAATGGCAACGTTGAAAATCTGGAGTAACAATATGAAATATTGGTGAAGCAATGAGCATGCATACAAACTGCACAGCACACGTCCGTAACCCAATTATTTTGGGGAGTTTGGTAGCCACATTTGTAGCATAGGCATTTTGGGACCTCGCCTTATGAACAGTGGCAGTGAGATTTTGTTAATCTCTCCCAAAAGTTGATTTCCCACAGTGACCACGCCATTGTGCACCACAGGTGTGGAAACACATTTTGGGCTGGATGTGAAAAATGGCAGCCGTACTGTTCATAAGGAGGTGTGAAAAAATGCCAGTGTTGAAAATCTGGCATAGGAATATTTCAAATTTGAGAAGTTACAAGAGTGCATGGAAACTGCACAATGCACGCTTGCAACACAGTCATTTTATGGACTTTTGGCACCAAATTTTCCATATAGGCATTTTAGGACCTCTACTTATGAACAGTGTCACCATCATTTCCTCAAACTGTTCCAAAAAGTGATTTCACACAGCGACCACGTTATTCTGCGCTGGACATGTGAAAACACATTTCAGGCAGGATATGTAAAATGACAGCTGTACTGTTGATCAGGAGGTGTGGAAAAATGCCAAGTTTGAAAATCTGGAGTGAAAATATTACAAATTTTTGATGTTACGAGCATGCGTAGAAACAGCGCAATGCACACCTGTAAAACAGCCATTTTTGGGAGTTTTGTCACCAAATTTGCAACTTAGGCTTTTTGAGAGCTCCCTTCATGAACAGAGGCACTGTCGTTTCATTACTCGGTCCCGAAAGGTGATTCCACGCAGTGACCGCGAAATCACCTTTCGGGACTGAATAACGCCATGACAGTGCCAGAATTCATGAGGAGGGGTCCCAAAAACTCCATGCTGAAAATTTGGTGCCAAAATTCCAAAAAATGCCTGAGATATGCATCAAAGTTGAAAAAACCCTATTTATTCCATTATACAGCTTACCAGCATTTCCTCAGTTTGCGGTCGGCTTTGAAGAGTGCAGACATGTTCCTGGTCCACCGAAGATCGTTGTGCTGGACTCCACAGGTATGTATGGGGTGAGGGGGGGTGTATGGAGGCAGAGTGCAAGTGGGTGGGCATGGGTTGTGAGAGGAGGGCAGGGAGACTGCCGAGGGACCGTTTCCTTTTTCCACAGGTACAAATAAAAAAACATTGCAGGACCATTTTTCTGTTTACAGGGGCATGTGGCATGCTGGGGTGGGCTCCCAGTGTGCCAACAGAGCCTTGTATTTTTTTGGGGGGTAGCTGTAGCTGCCGGGGGATTGGGCACCCCTGTCAGCACACAGCAAAAGGGGGGTTTACTTTATGCTGATGGGGATTGGGCACCCCAGTCAGCACACAAGGAAAGCAGGGGCAAGAGCTGAGGCGATTGGGCACCCCTCAGCATATAACAAATGGGGGAGTTCTTTATGCTGACGGTGGGCTCCCCGTCTGCACATACATTGGGGGCAGGGTAAGCTGACAGGGGGATTGGTCACACCCAAAGTCGACAGTTTGGTGGGCAGTGTGCCACCATATTTGTGTTTCCAGGTAAGCATGTCAGGAGGTCCACTGCATGTGACAAGCTTTGCTCGCATTGTAGCGGACCTTTCCTTAAATGTGTTTGCCTGGGTAGTGTGGCAGGCTGATTGGGGAATGAGGGATGCACCTACTGATGCGTGCTCTGCATTTGTCCAACAGTGACCGCACCTCCAAATCTGCACTACATCAAGATGTTGGCTGTGCAAGCATGACAACATAAAAATGGGATTCTGGTAACTAACATTGGAATACTAGGCAGACAAGACATTTGCTAAGAAATTTGTTACAAGTTGTTGCTAAGTGCATGTATAAGAGGTATCAAAAGCTTCCTGGAACCAGACTTTGACACATGAATTAGGTACTGTTGCTTTATTAATGGTTGCCAGTAAGGGAAGGAAAGAGAGAGGTGTGGGAGTGGGAGAGATTAAGGGAAAATATGTATGGGGTTAGGGCAGGATAAGTATGGTGAAGATGGTTAGTAGGAGGAAAGGAAAGGAGGGGCTAACTGCAGAATATGAGTCCCAGAGATGGAATGGAATTATTGGAGCTTAGGGCATGCAGTGAGAGGGGCAAAAAGGAGCATATGTAAGAATATGCACTAATTCACGAGGGAGTTATTTATCAATTAGAGTGGAGTTAAAGAGTCCATTTTGCCCACCATGCTGTACTTATAGGGTCAGCGAGTGCCTTTCAGAGAGGTGGGAGTGTCTGTTACTTGTCTACATTCACAGGTTCTGGTGGTAACTAAAAATTGCTTCAAGTCATTCTTAAAGGTTGCGCAGTTTTTAGCATTGTTTACTTTGACCAGGAGCCCATTTAGCCAGAGGAGAGCCCTGTAGGTGAACGGGTGTTGGCTGAGAGATGTCCTCCTGAAGGGGATGCTGAGTGTGCAGTTAACTGTGCCCCTTGTGTTATGTTGTGAGGGAGCTGGTTGGATGATTTGGTGAACAGAAGGCAGAACAGTTGGGAGATGGCTACTGGTTAAACTCTCTAGCCAGTGGAGGCCAGTTATATTATGGAATATATGTGCCTCTAATGAGGACAACCCAGATTTCTTTAACCACATCTCTCAGAAACTCATGGACACGGCATACGATTATTCTGATATAATCTTAGGTGGTGACTTCAATTTAGTGCTGGATCATTTCATAGTTAGGCCAAATGCCAAACCAGAGCCACATATTAAAGCTTTACATACTACTCTGATCTGCTTTCATTCCACCAGATGACAGTTATTCGGAGATTAAGTCATCCCTCCAGTAGGGATTTTACATATTTCTCTGAGGCCCGTGCAATGGCCAGTAGATTGGATTATAGGTTTACATCCTCTAGGATCCCTCCTACAGTATTGGATGTTACCATCACCCCTTTATATTTATCAGAAAATGCCCCTGTAATGCTGAGTTTTCCCTCTGATCCCATTAAGGTTAGATCTGCTATATAGCGGTTGGACCCCCTACTCCTTCAAGATCAGTAGTTCTGCAAATGGCTCAAGAAAGAAGTCGAGTATTTCTTTAATGACAGCCCTCCAGGGACTTCTTCCCCAGCCATAATTTGGGAGGTGTTTAAGGCCACCATACAGGGAAAAATCATTGGTTTTGCTACACACTGCTGTCGTACCCATGACAAGGAGGCCAAACAGCAGGAGGAACAACTTAAGCAAAAAAGAAGACATATATAAAAAAGATCACAGCCAGCTGAAGTACCCTAATCTTTGAAATTACAGCTCTAAGGATTCAGCTTAATATATTGGCCACTAGAAAAGCTGAACTATAGGTTCGCAGATTTAAGTTCACATACTGGGACCATGGGCATAAGGCTAGTAAGCTGTTATCATACTGACTTAGCAAACAGCAGGTGGAGAGATATATTACTCACTTGAACGATTCAAATGGGACTATTCACTCTATGTCAGATTCCATAAGTGCAACAATGTCTGACTTTTATAAAAACTTATATAACTCCTATGCACTGTTTGATAGGGATACATGTTCCTCATTTATGTCAAAATTACCAGTCCCTAAAATATCTGACTCATAAGAACTGCCCACCATTTCCCCAACATCCAACAGAAGCACATCGATTGCAGATGGTAGTTGGTCTGGGAGGTTGGCAGGTGTTTAGAAGGGGCAACTCGGGTGCCCCATCACTTAGTGTTCTCCAACATATCACCTCCACAAACCATATAAAAACTATGAACAGGTATCTGCCTCTATCTCCAAAATCAAACAAAGGGGCAGAGGACACTGCAACACAGGAGCTAGCACAACAAAATGCGCCCAAAACAGGAACCACAACAAAAAAAGCAAAAAGGAAATCCAAAAAACTTCTAATCATAGGAGACTCCATGATTAGGGGAGTTGATACCTATCTCCAGCTGGGGGTAATGGTCAGATGTCTCCAAGGTACATCAGCATGGAGAGACACTGACCACATTGCTAAAACTGTACAGGAAGCAGGAGAAAACATTGACATTCTGGTACACAAAGGGACTAACCATCTCTGCAGCCAGTCAGTTGTGGAGACCAAGGAACACCTGAGCAGGCTGTGTGACAAACTATCATCCATTTTGCCTGGCATCTCCTTCTCTGAGATCCTGCCAGTCTGGAAGAGGGGGGAAGATGGAAGGAAGGTCAGAAAAGGGGAGATAGGGGAACTAAACATGTGGCTCATGGGCTGGTGTCAGGAAAAAGAACACAAATTTGTAGGTAACTGGCTACAGTTTTGAGAGCAAAAGTTCTTTAAATTTGATGGACTGCACCTGACTAAGGAGGGAGTCAGCACATTGGGGCAGAAGTTTGACGTCTTTGCAGAATAGTTAAAATAGGAAATGGGGAGGGGGTGCAGCACCTGATACATTGAATGGAAAGAACACCCTTCCCCCCAGCTAGTGGTCAAACAGGAGTTCAGCATGTTTGTAGTTCATTTGCATCACCAGGTAAGGAAACAGGTCCAGCTCCCCATACAATGCACAGGGGAAACGTTGGACCTCACCCAACAAATAATACACCAAAATCTGGCCAATGGAAAATCATGTACCCAAATGCTCGCAGTCTGGCAAACAACATCCCAGACCTGCAGGCAATAATGACAGAGGCTAAACTGGACATAGTAGCCATTAGTGAGACATGGTTCATGAGTAACCACACTTGGGAGACTTCAGTACCCGGCTATGTACTGTTCAGAAGAGACCGAGATGCAAAAAGGGGGGTGGAGTGGCCCTTTATGTCAATGAAAATATCAAAGCCACAGAAATTCAGAATGCACAAAAGGAGCCAGAAGAACTGTGGGTCACCCTGGAAACACGAACTAGGACAGCCATATGAACTGGGGTTGTCTACAGGCCTCCAGACCAGGGGAAGGACATTGACACATTACTGTTAGAAGATATATAAAACATGGCAGCTAAAGGCGAGGTTCTGATAATGGGAGACTTCAACAAGCCAGATACAGATTGGTAAATACCAGCAGGAACATCTGCCAGAACTAGACACATAGTGTATGGAGGGCCTCAAACAACTGGTACAACAACCCACAAGAGACAGGGCTATCCTAGACCTGGTACTAACTAACAGGGAAAGGATCACAGATCTCCAGGTAAAATGGTCACCTGGGGGCCAGTGACTATCACATGGCATGGTTCCATTTGGCCACTAAAACTAAATCATCCCATTCCAAGGCAGAAATAAGGGACTGCAGAGGAGCTGACTTTGATAAGATGGCCAACAGAGTTAAGCTAGCCCTGGCAAAAAGAAATACAGGTGATGGGGTACAGGCAAAGTGGTCAAGCATTAAGGATGCAATACATTAAGGAACATCTCATTGTATTAGAGAGAAAAGGAAGTTCAAAAGAAGAAGGAAATCACTTTGGTTCTCAAAAACGGTAGCAGAAAAGGTCAGAGCCAAAAGGCTGACCTTCAGAAAATATAAGAGGAAGAAGATAGGGAAGCATACCAAATTTCCCTAAGGGAAGCAGGGAAGGCAGTAATGCAGACAAAGGCCCAAATTGAGGAAACAGTAGCACGAACAGTAAAAGAAGGTGACAAGACTTTCTATAGATACATTAGTGAAAGGAGAAAGTCCAGAGGTGGTATTGCTAAGATAAAAGGGGATAAGGGGACATGTGAGGATGAGGACCATGTAAAGCATCTATCCTAAATAGATACTTCTGCTCAGTATTTACTGAAGAGAAGGAAGAGCAGGGCCCACAGCTCAACACCATGGACACATGGGGGGGAGGGAGGTGTGCACTAGTCCCTTCTCAAAAGAAAGGGTCCTACAAGAGCTCTATAAACTCAGGGTGGACAAGGCAATGGGACCTGATGGCATACATCCCAGGGTACTAAAGGAGCTAACGGTGGAACTAGCAGAGCCATTATCACAACTGTTTAGTGAGTCTCCCAGACACAGGAGAGAGGTCCCAGAAGACTGGAAAAGGGCTCATGTGATCCTGCTCCACAAGAGTGGTAGCAAGAAGGAGGCAGGGAACTACAGACCAGTCAGTCTTACCTCAGTAGTGGGCAAGATTATGGAGGCACTCCTTAAGGAAAGAATAGTGCAACACCTGGAATATATAGGAGTACAAGATCCAAGACTGCATTGGTTTAAAGCAGGAATGTCCTGTCAAACTAATCTCATAGATTTCTTTGACTGGATAACCAGAGTGGTGGACCAAGGGGGAGCAGTTGATGTTACCTACCTTGACTTCAGCAAAGCTTTCGATACTAATCCACATAGAAGATTGATTAATAAGCTGGGTAGGCTTGGGTGGGTCAGAAGTTGGTCAACTGGGTAGCAAACTGGTTGACGTTCAGAAAACAGAGAGTGGTGGTAAATAGTATACAGTCAGAAGAGATGCAAGTCACAACTGGGATACCTCAGGGATCAGTCCTGGGGCTAGTCCTCTTCAATATCTTCATCAGTAACATTGCAGATATACTGGAGGGTAATGTTTGTCTGTTTGCAGATGACACCAAGTTCTGCAACAGAGTAGATGATCCAGATGGGGTGGGCAGAATGAGAAGAGATCTTGATAAACTGGCAAAATGGTCGGAAGAGCGACAACTGGGGTTTAATGCAAAGAAGTGCAAGATCATGCACATAGGGAAGAAAAACCCTGAAGCCACCTGTAGGCAGGGAGGGGAGTTGTTGGCAGTCACAAAGGAAGAAAGAGACTTGGGGATTATCATCACAGATGACCTGAAATCATCCAAGCCGACCACTAAAGTAGTAGGTAAGGCTAGGGGGGATGTTGGAGTGTATTAGTAGCAGTATCACAAGTCATAAGAGAGGGGAAATAATCCCTCTTTACAAGACACTGGTTAGGCCACATCTGGAGTAATGCATGCAGAACTGGAGGCCGCACATTCTCAAGGACATTAACCAAATTGAGGCAGTCCAGAGAAAGGCAACCAAAATGGTACAGGGACTGCATCAGAAAACATATGAGGACAGATTAACTGAGCTCAATATGTATACCCTAGAACAAAGGAGGGAGAGAGGTGATATGATCAAAACATTCAAACACCCTAAGGGCATTAACCAGGTGAAAGAGTCTAACATGTTTCAATATAAGAAACATAGCAGGACAAGAGGACACAGCATGAGACTAGATGGAGTCTGATTGAGGGGTAATGTCAGGAAATTATTTTTCACAGAAAGGGTGGTGGATGCATGGAACGGCCTACCTCAGGAAGCGGTGAATATGAATACAGTGCAGGGCTTCAGACAGGCATGGGATAGGCATAAGGGAGCAATAGGGATGAGTATGAATAAATAGGCCATTGACAGAGCAATGGTCGATGGCACATTCATAAGGTAGAAAAATAAATGGGCAGACTGGATAGGCCTTGTGGTCCTTTTCTGCCATCAACTTCTATGTTTCTATGTTTCACAGAAAATTGACTTAGATGCCCAGATCACAGAAGTAGAAACTGAGGAAGCCATTGAAAGTATGACCCCTCATAAATCACAGGGCAGTAACAGCTTCCCAGCTGATTTCTATCAGGTACTAAAAGGCCAAATTTTGGCCCCAATGCTGCAAATGTTGCAGGACTCAAGTACTTGGCTTACTCTTCCTGCTACCCACTAATGAAGCCATTATTACTGTTCTGCCGGAGGGGTGTAAGGTTCCTCTTCAACTCATTAGTTACAGGCCTATCTCATTGATTAATGCAGATGCAAAAACTCTTGCCAAAATTCTAACCACCTGTTGATTTTGACATACTCCAGGACTGATTTCATAAATCAGAACTAGTACTGAGTGGAAAAAAACCCACAGATAATGTATTTTCAAAACAAGAAAAGCAAAAATCAAGCAATACAAAATGTGGGCTTTATCACTAGAAGTGGACAAATATTAATGTTTAAAATCAATACAAATATTTAGGAGTTATTTTAGATAGCTCATTGACATTTGAAAATCACATAGATTATGTAACGAAAAAAGTAAACATAAAGATAGGTGCATTATGAGGATCGGCATCAATTGTGACATACCAAATGCATAATACAATAGCAACACAATTAATCCTTTCAGTCCTGGAGTATGGCAATTTAGTTTACGGCTTTGCTGAGCATAAACATCTAGATAGGGTCAATATAGCATATAACTGGCTGGCAAGATTTGTCTTGAGATGACCCATCACTGTCTGATGTATAAAAACTTAAAATGGGATAGTCTGGCTATTTGTTTGAAAAAAACAATGTGCTACACTAGTATTTAAAGTTAGGGAGGGACTGATCAAGGGAAATCTATCTATCCAACAAGAATGTGATGGGCAACAATATCAACTGAAGGAAGTGGTCCAAAAGGGGCTTAGAAATTCCCAAAATCAGAACCAGATATGATCAAATGACCTTTCAATATTCTGCTGCAATGGTGTGGAATGAAATTCTTCCATCAACAAGAAATATGTATAAGTTATCTACTTTTAAATCAAAAATTGATATGATTTGCCATGAAGAATGCACCTACTATTGACTGTACAAAATCTATCTTAACTATGTAAATTAGCGTTGAAACTACTGTCTATTTTATAATGTATTGAAGTATGTATGATATATGAGTATTGTTTGAGCATATATTTTTATGTACACAGCACAACTTTGAAAACAGGCCCTTTGGACATAAAGTTCAACCCTGTTAAAAAATAAAGTTTTAAGTAACTAACTTATTCTTACTAGTAAAATTCAGACCAATCTTCCCTTTGTTTTGGAGATTTTGGAGGCATTTATGCATTTCTCTGTGTTCCGTATCAATAAAAAATAAGTCAGAGATTGTTACACTTAATAATAGAATTATGCCAGACAGGATACAGAACACAGGTCTGGCTTGGGCCCCAAAAGAAATCAAATACTTAGGGGTTCAGATTACTCTGGATTTGAAACACTTGCTTGCAGTAAACTTTAATCTCCTAATAGAAAGTATCCAGAAAGATGTGGAAAGGTGGAGACATTTAAATCTTTCTCTGATGGGGAAGATTGCATCTATTAAAATTATGCTTGCTCCCAAAGTATTTTATTTATTGGCTCATCTACCAGCGGAAATACCAACCAAGTGGTTTCAAAAGTTGAACTCAATTACTGGTAAATTCTTGTGGGAACACTCACCACCAAGGAATAGTAGGGTGAAATTGCAGGCACATTGGAATAGAGGAGGGTGGAATCTCCCCCATTTTCTTCACTACTCATATGCTTTCTTAATAGAGAAAACATGTAAGGCATTTCAGCCCTCTAGACCAGACCCGCCAGCCTTGATAGAAATTGAAACTGCCATCTTAAATGGATCTCACCCATTTGTTTATTTAGGACAACCACTTCCTAAAAAATATCAACATTGGCTAACCCTGAAAGCAGAACATTCTTTCTAGAGAAAACTGCCTGCTCACTAAATACTGTCACACATCGGGGATATTCACACACTTATGGAATAATCCTTTCCTCTGTATAGGGCAATGGCCTTTTGTGTGGAAAGAGTAGGTAAACAAATGCATTTATTGAAAAAAGATTAGCTAATATCAGATTAGGGGACTATGGAATCATTCCTAGAGTTACAACATAAATATTCGCTTCCAAAATTAGATTTTTGGAAATATCTCCAAATCCGGCACCTACTGTATATGATCATTGGTCAAGAGTGGGGTGCATTTGCTCTACTTGTCATATAATATCCTTGGAGCAGGTCAACCAGCTTCCTATCCAAAAATTGTTTAATGTAACAAAGGGTCTGGCTGACAATATACAGCAATTTGTTCTGGACGCTGCACCCGATCATACCATTTCGGCCAAAGCAAAATGGCAACAGTCATTGCACATTCAGATTTCAGATCGGGAATATGCTAATTGCTGGGATCTTGCACATAATAAGGCCTGTGTGGACCAGTATAGTTTCTTTATACAGAATAAAATACCACATCAATGGTACCATACACCGGCATAGTAAAAATAGTAAGTGTTCTAAATCATGATAGCTGCTGGAGATGTGATGCCCTCGAGCAGCTCTGTTACATGTGTTATGGAGCCGCACTCTCATTCAACCTTTTTGGTGTCAGGTCATTCAGCATAGTTTGAAAATATTTAAGTGACCTATACCAAGGGCTCCTGATATGATATGATACTGTTGGGTACTCCTATGCATATGACTAATCTTAGTACTTTAATGAAACAGTGGCTTTTTCTGGTTACAGTGGAGGCAAAAAGACAAATTTTGAGAAGATGGAGATCAATAGAGGTTCCTACCCTGTTGGATTGGTTATTGGATTGTGGAAAGTAATTCTCAAATTCTCAAAGAACTCAACTCCCATTTTGCTGCAGCCGGTCTAGCATTCAACTCCTCACCCTATGCTAGCTTTGTTAAGAGTCAGCCTAGCTCCTTCCAGTCTACCTGCACCCATCCTGCCCCTTTCAATTGCACTTATTTAACTTTAAAGAAGTAGAAGACGCACTACTTAAACTTGATACCAGGAAAAGTGCAGGAGACAACGGTCTTGAACTGTTCTTTCTAAGACTAGACTATGCTCACCTCACGGCCCCCATTCTCCATATCTTCAACCTCTCTGTCTCTTCTGCTTTAGTTCCGACATGTTGGAAATCTGCCCACATCCTTCCCCTATTTAAATCAGGGGACCCGTGCGACCTGAACAACTACAGGCTCGTCTCCATCTTGCCTATCCTCTCTAAAGTCCTTGAAAAATTGATCTATAACCAGCTAAAACTTCACATCAAAACCTTTTCATTCTTTAATCCAGTTTAATCTGGATTCTGGGCAAATCACGTCACTATCACAGCTTTGGCAAAAGTTACAAATGACTGGATCGCCACCGTCGATGCTAAGATGGTTACTGGTGCAGTCTTTTTGGACCTTAGCAAAGCATTTGACACTGTTGATCACAACCTTTTAGTCTCTTGCCTGTCCAACCTAGGTGCTACTCCGTCCACCACTCAGTGGTTCACTAGTTACCTGTCAGGGAGAACACAGAAAGTCAAAGCGGATGGCCTATTTTCTGCCACCCTGCCGGTAGTCAGAGGAGTCCCCCAAGGCTCCATACTAGGCCCGATCCTGTTCTCTCTGTACATAGACGAGCTTGACTCCCATATAACTAGCACCAGGCTGCACTTCTTTGCAGATGATACTGTTCTGTATACCTCTGGATCAACGATATCAGAGGTCATTACAAGCTGACTTCGCTCAGCTCGAAAACAATTTAATAAAAGCCAAGCATCTCCTTAATCCTAAGAAAATGAAAGCAATGATTTTCTCTCATAGTACCTCCTTTGGTCCCTTTCCTGTCCTACTAAATGATTTTATTGTTACAGCACTAGGTGAATCTTTGGAAGTTGTTCCTAAATTCAAATACTTGGGTATTTTGCTAGATAATAAGCTCTCTTTGAATGACCACATTGATGAACTATCCAGGAGGCTCAAAGCAAGATTAGGATTCTTTTTTAGAAATAGGTCTCTATTCCCCCTTGAGACACGTATCAGGCTCATCCAGGCCACATTCCTTCCCCTGCTCGATTACGGTGACCTAATTTACACTACAGCTGCAACTTCAAGACTAAGCAAGTTGGACGTCCTTTATCACCGAACGTTAAGATTCATTATCAATTCCTCCTACCGTTCTCAACATTGTGATTTATATGCAGCTGTTGGTTGGACATCTCTCACCACTAGATTCCTGTTCCACGCTGGTCTTTGGACCCTTATGTTGCTTTTGCAGAAATTACCATGCTACCTAACATCTTTAATCCGCATTTCCCACAGTGCATATTCCCTCAGGAAAACTGACTTTATCAAGCTCGATGTACCTAGGACTCGTACCTCCTTTGGCAAACATGCTATCTCGTATGCCCTCCCATCTATATGGAACCAACTCCAATCTACACTAAAACTAACATTGTCTTGGTTAACTTCTTCGGAGTGCTAGTTGCATCGAAAATAAAAGATACTTGTAACTGCCACTAAGCCCCCCCATCCTTACGTGTGCTTCTCATCTATTGTGTATTTTGGCCCTTGCCATACTGAGATCTTTAACATTCAAACCTGCAAGATGTCTTCCCTGGCTAACTAATCTATAGGATCCTTTCTCTTTTTTTGTTTTCTGTTTCTATACCCCTTCCTTACTTAGGCCCTCTATCTTCATATTACCCTTTGCTATTTCCTTTCCTACCTTAGGCCTCCTACTTATACATTATCCTCTGCTAACCTACGCCTTCCACCCAACCATGTTCACCCTAATTATCCTATCCTTCCTCTCATGTGTTTATCACATCATGCTTATCTATTGCATTATTCAGTGATAAAGTGTTAAACCTTACCTGTATATACTGTACATTTTTTCGCAAAATGTCCCTTTAATTTTAAATATATCTTCATAGAAACATAGAAACATAGACTTTGTCGGCAGATAAGGACCGCTAGGCCCATCTAGTCTGCCCACTTCAACGCTGTACCTTGCTATGTAATACCTGATTTTAGCCTTGAGTGCACTTTGTATATTTGGTTACCAAGGCGCTGTACAATATAATGTGTCACTGCATGTGTATAACCATCAGGACCTCCTTGTGAATGAGCTTGCTCAATGGAGTCTTCCTGCAATAAACTTGAAATTTGAAACTTGGCAAAGGAACATTTCGCGTCCAATATGAGAATGTCATATTTCTCCTCCATTACGAGCCACACATTTCAAAAGGTATTGGCCCCTTACTAACAATACATTAAGTATAAAGCAGGTCTGATCATTGCTCCCAACAGTAAAGACATGCTTCAACCACCCTGAATTTGTCTCTTTAGCTGGTGACTTCCTTAGGATCACTGCCAAATACTGTCAGGTGGACACTCCTTGTTTTACTTAAGTGTTTCTGAACTCCATCAGTATGTTACATGGATCTGCTTAGTTTATACTGCTATAGGCCTCAAACTGATCAGATTGCTTCTTTGAATGTAATAGCTTTTCTTACATAGTTAATCCACATTATTGTTCAAGGATACCAGTTTGTAACTCAGGTGCTACAACTAAGTGCATTGTAGGTAAGCACAAAACAAAAATAATCCAACAGAAAATTTGCTGTATGTAATCCATATGTACCCAATAAAAAGATTAACTGCAAAAAAAAAAAAAATTCTGCTTTTTTGAGCCTTATACACAGTCACAGCTGATGGTGGTAAAAAAACTGAGATGCAGAAGGCTCCACAGCAAAGCCACCAACAAAATCTAACACACACAAAGGAAAAATGTAGTCAAAGAAGCATAGCATTTGTTGGCAGAAAAGGACTGCTTGGCCCACCCAGCCAGCTCACATGATACCTACCTAAAATGTCACCATACACTCTATCTGGTCTTCGGTGACCCTCCCTGCACCACTGCCTATTTACTAATATACTTCTATGTCTATGCCATGCATGGTTGAAACTCCCCATGGTTTTTGCTTCCACCACTTCTGCTGACAGTCTGTTCCAAGTGTCTACCACCATTTCAGTGAAGTAGTATTTCCTCATATCCCTCTTAAACTTCCCCTCTCCAGCTTCATCACATGTGCCTTGGTCCTGGTGCTCTTTCTCCTTGGAAAGATACTCCCTTCTGCACCCTTCTCACCCTGCAAGGCACATGTAGCTCTCTATCATGTCTCCCTCTTGCTCTCTTTTCCTCTCCTCTTTTCCAGAGTGTACTTGTTGAGATCCCCCAGTCTCTCTTTATGGGGCTTCTCATACAACCCCTGTACCATTTTAGCTACCGTCCTTTGGATCTCCTCCACCCTTTGTCCTTTCTGAGGTGTGGCCTCCAAAACTGGACACAGTATTCCAGGTATTGTCTCACCTATGAGTGAAACAGTGGTAAGATCACCTCCCTCATCCTGCTGGAGATACCCCTTCCCATGCACTTTAGCATCCCACTAGCCCATCTCACTAATTTGTCACACTGCCCTGCCACTTTGCAGTCATTAGTTATGATAATAGGTCCCTTTCCAGTTTGGTGATTGTTGGTACTTTTCCCCAGCCTATGCACAGCTTCTGGGTTCAAATGCCCTCAGTGCATGATTTTGCATATTTTGGCATTGAACCTTAACTGCCATGCTCTTGACCACTTCTTCAATTTCCCAAGATACCTGTACATTCTCTACACGCCCACCCCCAAGTTTTCACCCTATTGCAGATTTTGGTATCATCTGCAAAGGCATACCTTCCCTTCCAGTTCTTCCAGTCACAAGAATGAGCCCTGTAGCACACTCCGGTTATTCTCCAAGCACTAGAGTGAGTGCTGGTAACCACTGCCCTCTGTTGCCTATCCATTGACCAGTTTCTTATCCAAATTACCACTTTGGATCCCACCTCAAGGCTGCTCAATTTCTTAATCAGTCTACTGTGTGGCACAGTGCCTTGCCAAATTTCCCTGGTCACCTAGTTAAATAATTCAATCAGATATATTCAAAATTCAAAAATAGTGTCCTCTATTTTGGCCTGAGGATCTCTCCAGAAGGGCTGTCATGGCCTAGCAGATTTGAGCAGGGATCTCTTGGATCCACTCTTCAGTACTGGGCAGAGTTTCAGCCAGTCTTGAGGGACGATGTCCAAGTGGTGATTTTGGAGCTGTGGTCCAGCTTTTGTGAACTAGACCCATACCCCACGTGTCTGCTAGTGAGTTGCGTGGGGTCTCTGGAGTTGGTGTTCACTGGGATAATTTGATGTTCTTTGTCAGAGGAAGTGTTTCCAGTGGTTTTACTGTTGAAGAATCCAGTTTTAGACCCAGATGTTCTAGTGAATTATCACCCAGTCTCTAACTTGCCCTTTTTAGTAACATTATCAAGAAGGCTGTGGCACTGCAGCTTGAGGCATACCTCTTAGCCCATGACATCTATGAGCCCCTGCAATCTGGTTTCAGAAGTGGGCATAGTACTGAGACAGCATTAGTCAGGATGCATAATTACCTACTCAGGGCAAGAGGCAAGGGTGTATGGTCAGTTCTCAATCTCCTTGATCTCTCTTCAACATTTGACACTGTGGACCATGGGTTATTGTTGGATCATCTGAGACAGCATGTTGTTCTCACCGGCACTGTCATCCACTGGTCTGAGTCCTATCTCAGGGTTAGGATGCAGAGGATAGTGATGGGTACTTTCTCATCATCCCCAGTGCCCCTGCCTTGTGGTGGGCCCCAAGGATTGCTTCTCTCACCCATGTTGTTTGCCAAGTACATGCTACCCCTGTGAGGGATCATTCAGCAGTAAAAGTAGGGTTTTCACTGCTATGCAGATGATACCCAGCTGTATTTGTCTTTTACACTGGGGACACTGGATGCTATCAAGGTGCTAAATCTATGCCTAACTGAAATCCAGAAATGGATGGATTGAATCTATTTGGGCAAGGCTTAACTAGGCTAAGGCTGAGGTGCTGGTGATTGAGCCAGGTCAGAAGGGGAGGCCAGATGTAGTCATGGAGTAGATGGGTATTTGGCCTGGGTTATCCAGGCTGTTGGCCAATGCAAAGGTGAAAAACTTGGGTGCATTTTTGACAAATGACTGACACTGTAGGCTCAGGTGTCTGTTGTAGTTAAGGGTGACTTTTACCATCTGAGGAATATCAATCAGATTAAGTCCCTTATCCCTCCTGAAGGCCTGCCTACCCTGGTGCATGCGTTTGTGATGTCTAGGCTTGATTAATGTAGTGCATGCTAACTCAGGGTTACGCTACAATGCTTGCAGATGGTGCAGAATGCTGATGACATGTTGATGCAGCTTTGAGGTTCAACCATATGACCTCAATGCTGCATGATCTGTACTGGTCACCTGTGAAGTGGTGAATTACCTTCAAGATTGGTCTTCTAACATATAAAACCCTACATGGGTTGGGCCTGGACTACAGTTGCAGCCAGGATATGGTCAGATATTTTGTGACATATCTAAAGAGATTCTCTCTAGTGGCCCATAGTGGTATTACAGGCAGGCAAGAAATTTCTCCAGAGACATCAAAGAAATTTCAGGAAATATCTGATCATGTCTATTGCTGCCAGTGTACCTGTTGGAGCTCCTGTGCCCTGTCCACTCCTTATGCCCCCTCCGCTACTCCAAGGGGGGCCTCCTTTTGATCCGAAGTGCTTGGTTAAAATCCTTTGGAGACCAAGCTGTTGAAGTAGCTATCCCTCTGTTATGGAAATAACTTCCTTGGGGACTGAGGTAACCCCCCTTGGCAGGGCCCTTTAAAAGGAGATTAGAAACTTTTTTGTTTAACCAGGTCTTTGGAGGGTGATGATGCATTGTCCTGTTACTTCTGTGTTTTGGTGTATTATTTGTTTATTTTGGCTGTTTTATCTATCTATTTCTTGTTATTCTGCATGGCTCCCAGAGTCATTTGGGAAGAGTGCCTTATAAATAAAGCTGGTACTACTATATCTGGCATGATCTAACCCCCCCCCTCCAATTAATCCATGCTTCTTGTGGTCTTGCAGCTCATTGGATTCAAGATACTTTACCATACTTTCCTTTGCAGGGATTACAATAATTTAAACACCTCTGAAATAAGACTGACTGACTTACAGTTGCTAGATTGCTCCCTGGTGCCACTTTTATGTAGCATCCCCAAGTTCCTTTTGTACCCTTGAATGTATCCCATCTGGATCCATTCTTTGTCCACCTTCATAGCTGCAATTGGGACTGCTTTTTTTCTCTGAAAATGGGATTGTATACATCTCCCTCCCCCTCTGCTTCTGCTAATCTCTGGTGGTTCATCCCTCCTCCCTCCACTGTGAAGACTGAGCAGAAGTACCTAATCAGGATGGCAGTCTTTTCTTGGTACTGTTTTGTACATTCTACCCCCTTCCACTCACCTAATCCTCATTATTCCTCTCCTTGTTTTCTTCTTCTCTCTTATTTATTTGAAGAAAGTCTTATACCCTGTAACCACCAATCTGGATATAATTTCCTTTGTCTGCAACCTTGCTCTCAACACCACCTTTCCTGTTTTCTTCTTACAGTTTTGGGAACAAAAGTTCTTTAAATTTGATGGACTGCATCTGATTAAGGAGGTAGTCAGTGCATTGGGGCAGAAGTTTGAAGTCTTTTCAGAATATTTAAACTAGCAAATGGGGAGAGGGGTGCAGCACCCCATACGTAGAATGGGAAGAACACCCCTCCCCCCTCAGCTAGTAGTCAAACAAGAGTTCAGCATGTTTGTAGTTCATTTGCATTACCAGGTAAGGAAAAAGGTCTGGTCCAGCTCCCCATATGACACACAGGAGAAACGCAAGACCTCACCCAGCAATTAACACACCAAAATCTGGCCAATGGAAAATCATGTACACAAATGCTCACAGTTTGGGAAACAAGATCCCAGACCTGCAGGCAAAAATGACAGAGGCTAAACTGGACATAGTAGCGATTAGCAAGACATGGTTTACCAGAAACTACACTTGGGAGACATCAGTACCTGGTTATGTACTGTTCAGATGAGACCGAATTGCAAAAAGGGGGGGGGAGGTGGAGTGGCCCTTTATGTCAATGAAAATATCAAAGCTACAGAAATTCAGAATACACATAAGGAGCCAGAAGAACTGTGGGTCACCCTGAAAACAGGAAATGGGACAGCCATTCGAACTGGGGTTGTGTACAGGCCTCCAGACCTGGGGGGAGGCATAGAGACATTACTGTTAGAAGATATACAAAACATGACAGCTAAAGGGGAGGTGCTGATAATGGGAGACTTCAACATGCCAGATACAGATTGGTCAATACCAGCAGGAACATCCACCAGAATTAGACACATAGTGGATTCCCTGTTGGGGGAGGGCCTCAAACAACTGGTACAACAACCCACAAGAGACAGTGTTATCCTAGATCTGGTACTGACTAACAGGGAAAGGATCTCAGAGCTCCAGGTAGAAGGTCACCTGTGATCCAGTGACCATCACATGGTATGGTTCAATTTGGCCACTAGAACTAAATCATCCCATTCCAAGGCAAAAATATGGGACTTCAGAGGAGCTGACTTTGATAAGATGGCCAAAAGAGTTAAGCTAGCCCTGGCAAAAAGAAATACAGGTGATGGGGTACAGGCAAAGTGGGCAAGCATTAAGGATGCAATACTTGAAGCAACATCCCATTTTGTTAGAGAGAAAGACAAGAGCAAACGAAGAAGGAAACCACTTTGGTTCTCAAAAACAGTAGCAGAAAAGGTCAGAGCCAAAAGAGTGGCCTTCAGGAAATATAAGAGAACGCAGCAGGATGAAGATAGGGAGGCATACCAAACTCCCCTAAGAGAAGTAGGGAAGGCAGTAAGGCAGGCAAAGGTCCAAACCGAGGAAACCCTAGCACGAACAGTAAAGTTGACAAAACTTTCTATAGATACATTAGGGAAAGGAGAAAGTCCAGATGGGTATTGCTAAGCTTGAAGGAGATGTGGGGGCATGTGAGGAGGAGGACCATGTAAAAGCATCTGTCCTAAATAGATACTTCTGCTCAGTATTTACTGAAGAGAAGGTAGGGCAGGTACCACAGCTCAGCACCATGGACACATGGGGGAGGGAGGTGTGCACTAGTCCCTTCACAAAAGAAAGGGTCCTACAAGAGCTCAATAAGCTCAGGGTGGACAAGACAATGGGACCTGATGGCATACATCCCAGGGTACTAAAGGAGCTAAGGGTGGAACTAGCAGAGCCATTATCAGAACTGTTTAGTGAGTCTCTGAGCACAGGAGAGGTCCCAGAATACTGGAGAAGCACCCATGTGCTCCCGCTCCTCAAGAGTGGTTGCAGGGAGGAGGCAGGGAACTACAGACCATTCAGTCTTACCTCAGTAGTGGGCAAGATTATGGAGGCACTCCTTAAGGAAAGGATAGTGCAACACCTGGAATCCATAGGAGGACAGGATCCAAGACAGTAAGGGCTTATAAAAGGAAGATCCTGTCAAACTAATCTCATAGATTTCTTTAACGGGGTAACCAGAGTGGTGGACCAAGAGGGAGCAGTTGATGTCGCCTACCTTGACTTCAGCAAAGCTTTCCATACTTTTCCACATAGAAGGTTGATTAATAAGCTGGGTAGGCTCAAGGTTGGTCAGAAGTTGGTCAACTGGGTGGCAAACTGGTTGATGGGCAGAAAACAGAGAGTGGTGGAAAATGGTATACAGTCAGAAGAGATCCAAGTCACAAGTGGGGTACCTCAGGGATCAGTCCTGGTGCCAGTCCTCTTCAATATCTTCATCAGTGACATTGCAGATGGACTGGAGGGGAAGATTTGTCTGTTTGCAGATGACACCAAGATTTGCAACAGAGCAGATGATCCAGATGGGGTGGGCAGAATGAGAAGAGATCTGGATAAACTAACAAAATGGTCAGAAGAATGGAAACTGGGGTTTAATGCAAAGAATTGCAAGATCATGCACATAGGGAAGAGAAACCCTGAAGCCACCTATAGGCTGGGAGGTGAGTTGCCGGCAGTCACAAGGGAAAAAAGAGACTTGTGCATCATCATCACAGATGACCTGAAATCATCCAAGCAAACCACTAAAGTAGTAGATAATTCTAGGCTGATGTTGGGGTGTACTAGTAGGGGTATCACAAGTTGGAAGAGGGAGGTAATAATCCCTCTTTACAAGACACTGGTTAGGCCCCATCTGGAGTACTGCATGCAGTACTGGAGGCCACACCTTCACAAGGACATTAACCAGATTGAGGCAATCCTGAGAAGGGAAACCAAAATGGTGCAGGGACTGTATCAGAAAATATATGAGGACAGATTAACAGAGCTCAATATGTATACCCTAGAGCAAAGGAGGAAGAGAGGTGATACGATCAAAACATTCAAACACCTTAAGAGCATTAACAAGGTGAATGAGTCTAACATGTTTCAGTATAAGAAAAATAGCAGGACAAGAGGACAGAGCATGAGATTAGAGAGAGACTGATTAAGGGGTAATGTGAGGAAGTTCTTTTTTACAGACAGGGTGGTGGATACATGGAATGGCCTACCTCAGAAAGTGGTGGATATGAATACAGTGCAGGGCTTCAAACAGGCATGGGATAGGCATAAGGAAGCAATACAGATGAGTATGAATAGATAGGCCATTGACAGAGCAATGGCCGATGGCATATTCATAAGGTAGAAAAAGAAATGAGCAGACTGGATAGGCCTTGCAGTCCTTATCAGTCGTCAACTTCTATGTTTCTATGTTACTTGGTTTACATCCCCGTGCTCCTTTCTCTGTGTTTCCTTAAACCCCTGACTGCCACCTTTTTGCCTTCACCTCCTTGGCTTCCTACCCTAGAGAACCATACCAGTCTCATTTTCCTTCTGCTTTTACTCACTTCTTTTACACATAGGCTGTTGCCTTAATTATGTCCTCCTCCTTTTTATTCTCCACTGGGCAACTAGCACTCCTTGGCAATACCACTACTGCCTCATTCCTAGTGGGTTCTTTGAAAAACTGCCTGAGAAAAGCTCCTTCTAGGGAGTTAAGAATGACTGTGCTCTTTGCCAAAGCCACAATTGGAAGGCTCTACTCCACATCCAGCAGATTGAAGTCACCAACTAAAGCACCTCTCCCTTACTCACTTTCTGATGTTGGCTTCCCATGTGCCTTATCCAACTCGTCTCCCTGTGCTGGAGGTCTGTACACTACCCTGCTATGTATAGCAGCCCCAGAGCCTGCCTCCAGGATGGCCCACACCACCTCTAACCCTTCCTTTTTCTCCTGGGTGCCCCTGTACCTCTGTGGCCTTGATTTCCTTCCTTCATCACATATAGTACAACCCCTTCTCACCTCCTCCTTGTCTTGTCTTTACTGAACAAAGAGTAACCCAGTACTGTACGACCATGTCCCAGTCATGGTGCTCAGTGTGCCACAACTCCATTATGACATCAAATCCAGGTTAACACACACCATGAATGCTTCTAGATCAAGATTATTGTTTCTCAGACTGTGAATTGGCACACATGGCTATATACCTAATTCTCCTGCCTTCCACCCTGCCTGCTGCCCTGCTTCACCCATTCCTGCCTGTGTTGTTCCCTGAAGCTCCTCCTGACCCACCTCTTCCCTTTTTCCCCTCTCCATTCCCTGTTTCCTTTAATCCTTTACATTTGCCTACCTGTCACTGGGAGGAGAAATCTCCCTGGTGACTTAGTTGCAATACAGATAATGGCTGACAGATGCTTATGGTTGGAAATGTGATTCTGATTCTCATCATGACCACTATGACCACCATGGAGAACTGCTCATACCACAACACCAGTCACATGGAGCCATTACAATAATCTTCCCTCATGCACTCAATCTTTATCTTCAGACCCACTCATAGGCCAGAGCAATTTGCAGTTGTTGCTGCCTCTTGTAGCCATCGTTGATGGCCTAGCAGCTCCCACCCTACTCCCAGTTGATCAACAGTCCCTAGTGTTATATGACTCCTCCTCCCTAGCCCTCTCCCCCTACACTGTTATTTTTTTCATCCGTACCTCATCAATCTCCATATTTTGTTGAATGCATGGGACAGACATAAGGCAGTTCTAATGGGGGTAGGAGGAAGTAGGCTGTTGGTTAACTAGGATCTGCAGCTTATCTGTTAGGTAGGGAAATGGGCAGACTAGGTGGGCCAAGCAGTCCTTATCTGCCATCAAATTCTATGTTTCTATGAATCCTTCAGGCACTGTTTCAGACCTTTGCCACCTATTAGAACTGTTTACAACAGTTCATGCACTTGAATGGTATTGTAAAGTCCATCTGGGCATGGCATGTGACTGTATGTATCATAGTATCTCATTAACATGCCTGCCCTGTCCCTTTAGTTTTACAGTGACTGACACAACAGCACAAGGAAATTATTCTATCCACACTGCATATGTGGTACTGGTGTAAAGTAGAACTCTGACAGAAAGCTGTCATTGCAGCCACTATGCTCAGCAGAATTGCACTTGTGTATGGGACCCTTTTTGTTCATGCCCCTAGTGTCATGCAGGATCCCCCTTCCTAACCCTGTTCTATTACACTGTTAATTTTTTCATCAGTGCCTTGTCAATCTCCATACCTCTCTGAATGCTTCAGGCACTGTCACACATGTATGCCTCCTATTAGAACTACTTCCAACCTTTCATGCATGTGGGTGTTATTTTAATGTCCAATTAAGCTGTACGGTGGGGGGGGGGTGGCATGTGACTCTATGTATCATAGTATATCATTAACATGCTGGCCCTGACCTTTTCCTTCACACTGACTGGTGCAACAGCACAGGGGAAGTATTCTATCCCCACTGCATACATGATAATGGTGTGAAGGAGAACTGTGCCACAAAGCTGTCATTGCAATCACAGTGCATAACAAAATTGCAGTTGTGTGAGGGACCCTTTTTTATGTTTAGTTGTTGCAAAGACAATCACTCTTCCTAAAATATAAGCTTAAATGGATCACACAAAGTAAAATTGGATATGTTAGCATTGTCATTAACTCAAAATGTGTTAGAATTTCTACAGTAACTTCAGCCCATTTTGAAACTTAGAGTCTTTAAACAAGGATCAATCAAATCACCATTTTCTGTCTTCTACTCTCCCTCCTTCAATTACCAGACATAATCATAATGGGGTACAGCTGTACATTTCTATAATTCCAGTTTGTGCCACAAAGACCTGCTTTTTAAAGGCTGAGGTCAAATTTGTAAATGAGTCAGACATAGATACAAATGCATGCAGTTCTTATGTCTGCATCTTCTCAACTGCATTTAGGTGATCGAGTAGGGTCTGCGGTGGCACAGTAGGTAGGGAAAACTGAGCAGACTAGGTGGGCCAGGAGGTCCTTATCTGCCACCAACTTCTATGTTTCTATGTTTTGTTTCTAGGTAGCTCTGCTGCTTTTTTTGAAAGTTGTTTCATTTGTGACAAAAGGTCACAATTTTCAATAAAACATGGACACAGCTGTGATTTGTATCCAGTTTTGATGCACTTGTATCTTTTTGGGACGTGAACTTCGGTTGCTGTTAAACCATCTAACATATGCTCTAATAGATTTGATGCATTTCTGTTTTGAAAATAATAATTGACACATTTGGCTAGATTATTTTGTAAATCCCTCCCAAAGACTTTGTTTATGCAAAGATGCTCTTCCTATCCACCCCAGTCATAGCTGCTCCTATAGCCGCCCTTTTTAACCTCTCTTTCTCCCTGGGCAAGCTCCCTACTGCCTGGAAGCAGGCCAGAGTTATTCCGCTGCCATAAGAGGGCGATCCATCCTCCCCAGGAAATTACAGACCCATCTCCCTACTCCCTATACTGGTCAAATTACAGGAACGTTTGGTCCTGTCCCAACTCCTCCTTACCTGAAAGGATCCTCTTTCTTTACTCCATTCCAATCGGGCTTCCATAAATCCCACTCCACCATCACATCCCTGTTACATGTCACCGGTGACATTCTCATGGGTATGGACAAAGGACACATCACCACGGCCATCTTTATTGACCTAGTAAAGGCTTTTGATACCGTCTCCCACTCCCTACTCCTCTCCAAACTCACAGACGCAGGGCTTTCTAAACCAGCCACAAATTGGTTCCAAGACTACCTAGTGGGCAGGACCCAAACTGTCAAAATTGCCTCACACACCTCGAACCCACTACCAGTCTCATCCAGCGTCCCCCAAGGATCTGTCCTAGGTCCCCTACACTTCTCCGTTTTTCTAAACGACCTCCCATCCACCTGCAAACGTTCATCTATCCAGATGTACGTGGATGACACTGTCCTTTATGCTTCTGGCCCTACAACATCTAGTGTAGCTACCCTACTCCAAGAAGATTTCTATGCCATCCAGCACTGGTTTAGGTCCAACCAGTTATTCCTAAACTCTAAAAAAACTGTATCCCAAACTTTTGGCTCCCAACAAAGACTCTCCTGTCAATCCCCCTGCACTCCTTTTAAAACTCTGGATGGGACCCCCCTGCAGAATTGCACTAGCTACAGGTATTTAGGTGTCTGGCTTGACCAACACCTAGACTTCTCCTCCCACATCGAATCCTTGCACAAGAAGCTCCTCCCAAAGCTCGGCGCTCTATACCAAAACAAAAGCTGCCTCCCCACACAGACTAGGCAAGCCATTGTCCAAAAAATTATTCTGCCCGTTCTCGACTACGGAGATATAGTATACACCACAGCCCCTGCACCCACCCTGGCCAGTCTCAACACCCTGTTCTACTCTTTCTGTTGCTTTATCCTCGATTGCCCACATTCTACACACCACTGCAACCTTTACACCTCTCTAACTCTGCCATCCATCCATGACCGTAGACTAACAAACTGTGCCAGGTTCACAGCCAAATATTGATCCCTCTCCCTCCCACCCTACCTGTCCTCTACCCTCTCCTAACAACCTCCACCTGCGTACTCCCTCAGGAGCACAGACCCTAGGCTGCTGCACATCCTGTTCATGTGCACTAAAAAAGGCCAGGCCGCTTTCAACTATCGAATCCCTCAAATCTGGAATGCCCTACCTGCCTCCATAAGACATGCTCCAAACCCCTACCAACAAAATCACCTACTCCGAGGGCATTTCTCCTCCAGCTGCTCCTGTTTCAATTAATTCAACCCTACACCTATGGTATAAATAATTGCTCCCAAGTTGACCACCCTCCAATTTTCTCTACACTATGTATGTATTACCTCTGTCTGAAACCATTTCACTAAATGTGGAAATACGATGCTTGTTGTTCCATTTTTGTACTATGTATGAAAAAATTTTTCTTGTAAATTGACATGTTTGTAAATTGGGTCTTGGCCCCCAGGTCACATCTGGAATCGGGCATGTTGCTCAGTATGCCATCCTGGCAAAACTCGTAAATAAATAAATAAAGTTATACTATGATGGTCTAGCAAGTTGGAAGCAAAACGTGGCGCTTGCGTCAAACAAATGATGCATCAACCATTTGTTGATTCATGCCTCATATTTCCAATGCATGTTGCTGCGAATCATGGAAACTGTCACAAAGAACAAACTCAGGATCCTTTGAAAATAGGGCTCCTAAGTTTTTGTGCAATCGGGAAGTTGCAAGCAGAGGTGTAAAATAAATTTGCCACCACATCTGCCGCATTAGAAATTCACCCCTTCTTGGTAATAGCCATTAAACTCCCTTAGACCCACATAGGAAAGGAAACTTTCAACACCCACATCACAAGACCAGCAGTCTGAAAGACACAGGCCTAAATGTATTTCATAGCACAGCTACCTTAAGTAAGCAACTAGAGATGACTGGGTGTAGGCTGTCATTGGTTAAATGCATATCACAGGTGTAGACAGTAGTAAGACATGAGATACCTGTGCATAGTGCCGTCAGCACCTAGGAAGATCATTTAACCCATGATAACCATTACCCAGGAGTGTCTCATTGTGCACATAAAAGTTAATATTAAAAAAACATAAAAAAGTCGAAAAAATTAGTGAAAAGATGGGTTTTTGTAAACAAATGTAAAAAAGCATAAAGTAGTTTGCCATTTGTATTAGGGATAGTAGTGCATAAAATGACTAGAGAATTCATTGTATCCTGAAGGGTGCAGGACCTATGTCTTTATAGAATGACAACCAATGGGACTGATTTTTTAAAAATCAGTTTCTGATAGACAAAGTGGTATGGTAAAAAACCTTAACATCTCAAACTTTGGAGAGCCTAAAAACATAACACACTACTACATATGTATAACCACGTCCCCCAACACACACTCAAAAGGCAGTCAAAATAAACATAATATGCTTGAATAAAGTAGTTTGCCTTTTGTATTAGGTATAGTAGTGTATTAAATGACATGAGAATTCACTGCATCCTGATTGACTAGAAGGGTGTTGAGCCAACATTTTTATAGAATGACAACCAATGGACCAGTTTTTACAAAAATCGGTTTCTGATAGACAGAGGGGAAAGGTAAAAAACCCTAACATCTGAATCTTTGGAGCACCTAAAATCATAACATACTATTACATATGTATAACCAGCCCCCCCCCTAAAGACAGTCAAATATTTTAAGTAAACATAATAAATCCTCTTATCATCTAATTTATATTATTTTTCTCTCAGTGCAGGTTTCAGGTCTTAGAACCACTGTGCCCAAGTTTCTCCTCTCTCAAGCAATGAGATGATTTCTAGCCACTTACTCATTCTCTCCTCCCCAACACTCTGATCCACTTTTGCATGGTCAGTTTTCTGTTGCTTCTCCCATCCCACACACTGCAGCCCCACACACATACATTTCACCCCCCCCCACAGGACACCACTCCCCCTCACTCATGTCTCTTAACCACCTGCACTTTCCACTCACAACTACCATTCCTGACCAGTATGACATCATCAGAAATCAATGTCCATGTAAAATACCATGTTAATTTAAAAAAAAAAAAGATGCTCAGTTCTCATGCAGTCATGCATCTCCTTTCATACATTACAGTAACTTGAACCACCAATTTTGACTTTCTGCTCAAGCCCACACTTTCTCCACTGCAGTGTGGTGGTACTAAGCCAAGACTTCTGCAAGAACCCTCAGTAAGGAGATGCCAGGCAAACAAACTTCAATAAAATGAAAAGTTGCTTTACTTCAGCACAAAACAATTGTTCAGTGAAAAGTAGTTTTCTTTGGTAAAGCAAAAACAAAATACTTTCAAATTAGCTTGATTCAGCCCTCAAATTCAAAGCAGCACCCCTCTCTTTCTCTCTTTCAAACCCCCCAAATCCTCCCTCTTGGTCTGTCTGGTTTCCTTTTTATGCATCGCAAATGAGGACCATTTGTGCCCTTCCCAGGAAGAGGTTTCTAGGCATGCATACAGCTAATACATATGGTTATTAAAGGACCAGGCCAGAAATCAGCAGGGCTGGGTTTCAATTCATCCTGTCCTCCTGCTAGTATCTTAGTCACGTTGGGGTCCTAGGGGAAGGTTACATAGACACCTTCACACACTGACTACGATCACAGCAGTGCTCGATCCTTCCCAGCTGATGTGACATCATCACAATTCATAGTGCAGTTATTACAGCAGTGTTAAAATATGCTTGGAAGTGGGTATCTAGCAATCTCTAACGGGCAATATGGCATTCAGTAGGTCTGGGGTGATCTTATAGAGAGGGTAGGTGGCATAATTCCTGGGAGGCATAACAGTCACTCTACGCCTTTCAGGCACTATATGGTCTAACTGGGACTGGGGTACCTAGCAGACATGAAAGCAATGCTGATAGGAGAGACACAGGGATTTCTACAGTTTTTTATTGATATATTTGTATGAAGTCTGACTGTAGTCACAGGTGGCCAAGTAGAGACAGCAAGAGGACCAGTTAAGTCAGGGTAGCCTACAGTTACTCAGTCGATTGGGTAATCTGGTATAGACCTACAGAAAAATGTAGAAATACTGTTCCATTATTGATCTAGTGATCTGCTTTTTTACTGTATTTAGAGTGATGAGGCTTCTTCATTAGAAAGTATTCATCTGTATTTGCTAATAATGCATTCCTTCTGGGAAAGCCAGTAAACACACTAATTTTATACTTGAAGACTCTTGCCTGCACCATCATTGTCACATTGTCCTTGTTCTTGTCTCACATAAATTTAGGCTGCTTGGTCAGCCAGCATTCAGCACTTTTCCTCTCACAAGGGTTTTTCATAGGTCAGCCAGCTGTGGAGACTCACCAAGCATCCTGCCTTAGAAGTCCCCAGTACAGCAAATGTGAAATGAGAAGGAAATCCCAGCAGCCCACTGTTTGATTGTTATTACACAATGGCAAGAAAGAATTCTGTGCTGTGGCTGGTCAGTCTGGGACTGGACCCATGATGTTATCCTGGTATAACATCATGGATCTAGTCCCAGCACATGAATGACCACATTAAATGTTACACAAATCACTGAGCAAAAATGAAGCCATCAGTGTGACTGGCTTTACTGTCCACTCAGTGGCCCTGCTTTGGACCTGCTTCACTGTACTCTGCTCCATCCCGCTTCACTGTGCTCCTCTCCTTACTTCAGACAGCATAACCATACCTCCCTCCCGTCAAATCATGGTATGCCTCCCTCCGAAAATAACAAAAACATTCTGTTTGCAATCTATTCTGATCCCCAAGCCCAGCAGCTTCAGTGAAGCATGGAGACTGTAACTGACGGTCTTGCAATTCACTGATGCCGCTAGCTTCATGGGGAATAAATGGTGTATTTTCACTTAAAACTGGAAACAACCTACATCCCTGCCATGGTAAAACAACAAAAAAAAAGTGCAGAGGCACCTCATCAGTGTTCTCCTGCAGAACAGAGCTGTCCTACCTACTTTTGTCAATAGGCTCACCCGCTGTGATCCTTGGCATCGTGTTGATGTCTGTGCTACTCCAGTCAGACAACAATCCAAATTCAAGAGTCTGTTACTATAACCTCCCCAAAAAAAAAAACTTCTCTACAACTATTTCCAAACAGGAATGAAACTTGGAAGAAAGCAGCACAGACAGAGTGGGGGTGGGGATTCAAGAGAGACACCATCCAGTTAACAACAGTACCTGGAGCAACAGCACCACATTCTGGACAGAATGGAAATTATCGACTTTTTTCCAATTCGTCTACCTATACATACAAAAAATACATAAAAAATGTGAAAACAAAAATTCTTACTTTTCTTTTTGTTTTCACAAATGAGCCATTATATAATAGGAATGATGCACTCTTGGGTGTGTGTCATGCTGGGATAATGTCATTCCTGGGGTGTTGGATGCACACAGCCTGTGGCCACATGCGCAATCACCCCAGTTGTGATGTTATCCCAGTACAACACACACCCTGTTGTGCATTATTCCTTTATTTAAGTACAGAGAGGTTATAACATGCAGCATTTGATGAGCAATTCATACATTTCACAAATCCTCCTCTTATGTTCTGCTTCCACCTGGGACACTTGAGTTCACATGCATATCAGAGAAATCCTGTTCTAGAGCATGCTGGGGGTTGGGCATGTCACAGAGATTAGGCTCCAGTGAGTTAGGGCATAGGATGTCTTGCATTCACATGCTTCTTGTCAGTCAAGTATTAAACTACATTGATATTGGTTGCGAAGGCAGCCACTTTTCTGCCCTCCTGGCAAGAGGAAGAGTGCTACTGTGGTGTCCCTACTGTTGGTAATGAAGACACAGGGAGCCAAGTGAAAGTTGTGAGAAAAAGAAAAACAAATTATGTTTGCAGACCACAACCCTGGAGGGATTTTTGAGGTATATATTTTGGGACAAGACTAGGGGCTTCCACTGATCAAGAGGAAAGGACTGAAATCCCTTGAATCAGATGAAGAGGCTCCTACAGTGCACATGAGGGTTGCTAGTGTGGAAAGTGATAACAGATACCATCACCCATCATGTTGGAATGGCATTTCTGCCACTTTTTCTCCACTCCTTATCCCACAATTGCACTCATGCTTACAGCTAGCCTGAGGGAAGCGCCTGAAGTGTGGTCACCCATATCAGTGGCTCCACCACCAACCCACCACCAGGTGCTTCTGCAATAGTGATATCATGTGTACCTCCCTCTCAGGAGAAGAGCATCCATTGGGTGTTCTGTGGCTTTTCCAGATGGCCACTGCTCCTGATGTCCCCAGCCTGGGGTGCAAACCTGGACTGCCAGTTTTCCAGAGCAGTCTTCTGTGGCTCAGCATCAAGGAGCCAGATTTGGGACGATTTTATTTATTTATTTTTTCATATTAATTTATGCTCCTGTAGCCACAGCCACAGCCACAGCTCCTGCCTCAGGAGGGAGCCCCCAGCCCCATTCCCCGGCATCCAGTAGGCAGTGCTGACCCTTACTCCCAGGGTTTACCTTTCCTGGTGGGGCTGGTGGGCTTTCCCAACCCTCACAGAAGACTAGATCTGATGTGGCCAGCATCATGGCTAGTTAGGAGTAGGGCCTGCAAGGCGCCCTCTATCATACACCATGGCAACTTTTTTTGCCTACATTTTTCTCCCTTGCGGAGATGAGGCATGCAATGACACCAGCGGAGGGAGCGTGCACGCATCCACATACACTCCTCCAGGCGTCTGCTCCATCTCCGCCCCTTTCTACAGTGTCAGTGCACTGCCTCCCAGCCTCCTCTAGAGGCCAGTCATATGTTGACCACTGGTGACCCCCCTCCCTGGAGAAGGAGAGCAGTCCCTCAGATGCTTGAACCTTCTCCTCCCCTGATGACCCTCTGCAGCCCATGCTGATTCCTGAACACGGGTTTCCGGCATATCGTGAGGTAAGGCATCCAGTGCCTCAGCCCTCAGCACCACTGGGCCAGACATTTGGGATTATTTTAAAGAAATATTACTGCAGCCATAATGTAGGAACAACAGGCTGGTTCTAAAATCACTTCATGCTCTACAACAACTACTGCTTTAAAGAAACAAATATTTTACCTTTGCATATAATGGAATAATCCTTTAAGTAGCCAGATTATACATATTACAATTGGATAGACCATATATACAATTTCTGTTATGGATTGGTAATATTAAAAGGAGAAAAATGAACAATTGGATGAAAGTATATGCAAATGATTTACTAGCTTAGCTAGGGGAGCTTCTTGTTAAGCTTGTTTCTAGAATTCTGCCATGGAAGTTCAAAGTCCCCCCATTTGACAATTTGAGGCTACAGCACAAGGAAACGCTCAACACGCTGTGGCAGAAGCCTCAAATGGTGTTAGCTATAGAGTTGTTCACATAATTCACTGACATTACTGGATACACCTAGATTTCTTAACCACTGGCCATAGTGGACAATATGGATAATAGGAGCCCCACACCAGTGCAACCCAGTTTCTTTTTTTCTGAAGTAGACACTCATGAATATATGGTCTATTCAGTAAAAGTGCCTCAGATAAATAATTTTTAGCCGGATAATTCCTATCTAACATGTTCGGATGAAAGCCAGGATACCTCAAAAAAATCCTCTATGAACTAACAATTTCCTCCTCAAATTTCCAATTATCTGGTGTATCAGAAGATCCTAGCATTTTGTCTAGTACTTTTATTGACCCTAGATGTGTTGCTAAGGTAACACTTGACTGGCACAGGTGGTGCGAAGTTAGAAATCTTTTGCCTTTACAATGCTTTGCAATGTTCCAATCTCACACACTAACTTTGCATTTCTACACCTTGTGATTTTTTTTTTTTGCAAAGTAGCACTTTTTCTGGAAAAGTTATTACAAAATGACAACTTTATCTGAAAATTTGCATGACTTCACTGGAAAAGATGCCACTTTGCCTGTCAAAAATATATCATGAAGCCAACATTTCACACTTTGCAAACTTCATGAATTAATTTGCAAAGTTAAGATTGTCAATTTTGTACATCTATATTTGAGACAATAACCCTTTAGGCTTCCGGCAGTTTGGATAAAAACTTATCTAGTATTAGAGGTAGTTCCCCCAATAGCTCTCCATGTAGTTGAAACTAGTCCTTTAAATGCCAAGTGATTCAACATTACAAAGTGCTTGAAATGGTTTTTAGTCTTCACTATTCTAAATGCTGTGGATCTAATGATACTGAACCTCCCCTTCTTACATATTTTGCATTCCAGATATGCTGTCCTCTAAGCTTTTCAATTGGTCACTGGATTATGGTTATGTGCCTCTACTGTAAGGTGTTAAGGTAGTCACCATATATAATACTAAGATCTATACTAGGAGTATAAGACAAACAAAAGGGTCTAGGCCCATGGTGCATGTCTCCTGCACTTAGTGGGCAATTAATCTCAGATCTATTTAAAAAGATGTTTATCTAATCATCCCCTAAAAATCAGGAAGATATTCAATTTAACCACCTCACATGAGAGGCTGTTCCATAAAGGAATAATTCTCTGAGTAAAGAAGTAGCTCCTTAAGTTAGTCCAAGGATACATATGTTTAATTTGGGATTTGTGGCTCCTTCGACTTTCCACCTTACTAGTGGGTAATAGTCCCATACTATTTGCTAATTTCTTGTCCTTGGAGATGTGATACATTTGTAGGAGGCCAACCCTGATGCATCTCAGTTCCAGTGGGTTGAGATCAAGACTTTGCACTCTGATTTCATATGGCTCCTTACTAAGTCCATTCACCATCTGTATCATCCTCCTCTGAACTTTCTCAAGACCATTTACATCTTACTTCTGATAAGGGCTCCATAAGGGAGCAAAATAATCAAGCTGGGGTCTAACAAATGCCTTATACAGAGGCATTAAGCAGGCCCTGTTCCTAGAAGTGAAAGCCTTCCTTATACATCCAATTACTTTATTGGCCTTATTTGCTACCTCATTGTGATTGGTTGGCATCCCGTGGCGCTCCAGACATTACCTCATGGGTTACAGCCCACCTGATAGGCTAATGATGCACATGACCCAGATCAGATTTCCAGTATATCCAGGTCCCAGGAACCCCTGCTCTCCAGTTGTAATTTGTGCATCTGAATAGGCAAGAAGCATCCAGAGAACCTGTCTGCTCTTTAAATTCTAAGGTAGGAAATGTGTTTTTTTTTTTTTTTTTTTTTCTCAACAGCTTCTGTATGTGCTTATAATTTACTGGATTGTTGAATTGATATTACCCCTTTATAATTTAAGAAGGAGTATCTTGGGCTCCTAAAAATATCAGCATTTATAGGGGAAGGCAAAGCCACTATTGTTGTTGTTTGTGTCTCAGGAGTCTCTCAGGGGGAAGGCCTCCTTAATAATCTAACTAATCTGGCTCTTCTGGTACCTCTCAGGAGGTTTTTATTCTTTTTTAAACGAATCTTCGCTACCAAGGCCGCAGCCCTGCCCTTCCAGGCCTCCTGGCAGCGTGCTGTCTGTTCCATAAGCCACGAGGCCTCGCGGGCTTCCCCTACCAGGCACTCGCCTGAAAACCCCCCACGCGAGTCGCCTCTGCTCCCCGTGACTCCGCTGTCTGCGCTGCATCCCTCTCCTCTCCGAGGACCTCCCTCCGCTTCCCGCTAGGCCTCTGGGCCTTCTTATCATTCCTCAGTGCTCTCAGGCACTGGCCTTGTGACTGCTGGCTCCCCCTTACCAGGCCCTTGCCTGGCCCTTCCTCCCGCAAGTCGCCTCTACTCCCTGTGACTCCGCGGCCCTCCCTACGGTGTCTCCACACCCGAGGCCTTCTCCTCCCACCTCCCAGGCTCCCTGGATCTCCCGCGGCCCTCGCGGCCACTCCTTCCCGCTGGGCCGTCTGCCCAGATGCTTCCTGGCCTGCCTCCGCCTCCGCTCGGCCCTCCCAGGCCTCCCCTCCCACTGGCGCGGCTCCGTCGCTAGGCCCAGTGGCTGTGCTGCCTCCCGCCTCTCCTGCTATCTCGGCCATCTGGCCGATGGCTCTGCAGGCCTCCAGGCATTCCCGGAGGCCTTCCCTCGGCTTCCTTCCTGCCCCCTCCTCTAGGGGGATTGTGTCTGCGGCATGGTCGTCCTAATGGACAAAAAAGATTAACTTCGGGTCAACCACGCCACGCGGCGCCATTTTAGGCCTCGGGGTGATGCCCTTCTTCTCGGGGGAGTTCCCCATTCTTTCCACGGAGCTCGGCGCTGGGGGCGGACATTGGTCTCCCCAGAGACCAGGTTAGCTGGGGATGAAAGCCGCAGAGGCGCAGATTAAGAGGGCCAAGGCCCCAGCAGGCCTCCCAACCCTCAAGGAGGCAGTGCAGCGCAGTGGTTTAAGGCTCTGAGTTGCAAATCTCGTGTCATCCAGCAGACCGAACCTGGGTTTGAATCCCACAGCTTCTACTTACATAATGTGTAACCTGAGCAAGTCACTTGACTTTGAAAGGGCTCATTCTTCTCTTCTGAAAATAAAAAAAGGGGAAACTTCCTTACTCCAACTCGGGTCCCTCACATAGCGACCCCAGTAAGACACCGCAGAGCTCCTGCCCGGGTACCTCACATAGCGACCCTGGTAGGCCCCTGCGGACCCTATCCCCACCACTCAGTGGCTGCAGCCCCCTTCCACAGCGGGCCCCGGCTCTTCCCGAGTAGGAATTCCTGAGAGGGGATAGGTAGGTAAGGATTCTTGGGAAAGGAGTCTCCGTCCATTCCAGGTCTGTCTCAGGGCCCTCACACAGTGCCCTTATCACAGCACTTTCTCAGGCTCCTCCCCCCCTCAACCCCCGCCTGCGGGGCGTTACTTCTGGGGCATAGGGGCCAAAAGTTCCAGAGTCATCTCTCTTCGCTCAGACCTCTCTCTTTATCTTACAGATGGTTAAGGCAAAGAAATGCACTGCGTGCAGTGCCACCCTCCTCCCTCAAACTCCGGGCCCTCTCTGCGCAGCCTGCCTCATGGACGACGAGCTGTCTTCGATGGAGAGAACCCCCCCCAGCTCCTTCTCTACCCGGCCCCAGCAACTCGACGTGGGTCGACCTGGGCTCGCTGTTGATACAGAACCAACAAGCAGCGGTGGCGATGATGGAGAGTCAGCAGAACTTCATGCTGAAGATCATGGAGAAGCTGGAGGCCCTTACCCAAAACAGATCGAGACCACCCCCTCCAGAGGAATCACCAGCCCCAGAGGACCCTCTTCCTAGCATTCCTCAGGATGGCAACCCGGAAGAAAGAGACAAGGAGGATGAATTTGATGAGGAGGAGGAGGAGGAGGAGCATGGCTTGGAGTCAGACATAGAGGACATCGATCAGCAGGCAACTCCGTCACTGACATCAAAATTGTGTGCATTTGAGACAATCCCCGGTCTTATGAAGGTCATCAAGGCGGCCATGGGCCTGTCCACAGAGAAACAGGAAGGGAACAAGACGGAATCGAAGCTAGATCCAATTATCCAGCTAAGGACCACCACCTCAGAGACCTTCCCAGTCTGCCCGGCCATTGAAGAACTGATCCACATGGAATGGCAATCCACAGACCCGGGCAGAATGCCAAACCGAAGGAACTTACACAAGATGTACCCAGTTCAGGGCGACAAGTCAGATGCCTGGTGCAAGGCGCCCTCCATCGATCCCCAAGTGGCGGCCTTGAGTAAGAAGACTGTGCTACCATGCGGTACCATAGCCCTCAAGGACCCTACCAACAAAAGAATCAAAGATATGTTAAAGAGGACTTTTGAAATTGAGGGCACCATGGCCAAGGCGATGACGGCAGCAATCTATACCTCTCGGGCCCAGATCCGCTGGCTGGAGGAGCTCCAGGAGCAGGCGAGTCCAAAGTCCAGGGATGCTGAACTTTTAGACTGCACCCTCAATGCAGCCAAATACCTGGCAGACATGGCAGTGGACTCCTTACGCCTCCAGGCCAGGGCGGCTGCAATCACAAATACGGCCCGCAGAGCGCTATGGCTCAAGCTCTGGGATGCTGATTCAGAATCTAAGACTCTACTTCAGAACTTACCCCTTAAGGGGAGTCATGTATTTGGGGAAGGTCTCCAAGTCTACCTAAAACAGAGGGAAGAGGGTAGGGACCTCCTAAGAAATCGGTCAAGACCCTCACATCTGCCTGCCGCTAGACGCAGATTTCGTCCTGGGGCCAAGAACCAAACCCGCAGGGACTCCTACCCACAGAACCATTCCTTTCGGAGTAGGGTCTCCACATCCTACCCACGCACTCCCGCCTTCAGCAACTACAAATCCCCCTCATTCAGACCCCGGGGACAAAGGTCGGGAGGCCGTGGAAGAGGGTTCAGGGAAAACAGTGACTCAGTCTCCCCGATCCACCCTCACCAGACCTCGTACCCCCCTGTCAGTCAACAGCTAGCCCTGTTAAGCCCCATCTGGGCGTCCACCACGTCGGACAGGTGGGTCCGAGACGTGGTCTCCAGGGATCGCCATAGAGCTGACCCGCCCGTCAGTCCCTCAATGTTTCGTCTTGTCCCTGATCTCCAGGAGAAGAGCCTCACCTCACCAGGTACAGGGAATCCTGGCAGAGCTGATCCAGAACAGGGCCATACAACCAGTCCCAGTTCAGGAACAGGGGGAAGGCATGTACTCCATCTTCTTCCTGGTGCCCAAAAAATCGGGGGAGCTGAGGCCCATCTTGGACCTCAAACGCCTGAACCGATACGTGATTCCATGTCGGTTCAAAATGGAGACCGTCCGGTCCACCCTCCAGGGTATCAGGGTAGGCGACTTCCTAACATCCATCGATCTAAAGGCGCCTACCTACACATCCCCATCATCAAGAGCCACAGAAGGTTCCTACGCTTCCACATCATGGGACACCACTTTTGATACCGGGCGCTCCCATTCGGGCTGTCCTCGGCACCCAGAGTCTTCACCAAGGTCTCCATCACCTTGGTGGCCAGACTTAGAGAACAAGGACTGGACATAGTACTGTACCTGGATGACTGGCTCATATGCGCCCGATCCGAGGACCAGGCACACGCTCACACGGAACGTGCCGTACGGGCACTCAAAGATCACGGTTGGGTGGTGAACAGAGAGAAGAGCCAGCTCCGTCTGACCCAACAGATCGAGCACCTTGGGGCCATCATCAACTCAGTGGAAGGTTGGGTGAGACCGGCACCAGCACGGATCCGCAGCCTCCGGAAGCTGGCCGGGCAATTAAGGACACGCTCCCGCACTACGGTGGCGAAGGTGGCGAAACTCCTGGGATGCATGGCCTCCTGCATCGACCTCATCCCTTGGGCCAGGTGGCACATGCGTCCACTCCAAAATTACATCCTGGCACGCGGAGCACCCAATGAGAACAACCTGCATTGCGTGGTTCAGTTATCCACCGAAGTAAGATCCTCCCTGGAGTGGTGGGTCACTCCGGGAAATCTGACGAGGGGGGGTCCCCTTGGAAGCCCTTCCCCCGATCCCCATCGAGACGGACGTGAGCCTCTCCGGCTGCGGAGCCTGTCTGGGGGACGAGTCAGCGCAGGGTACTTGGTCCCCAGCGGAGTCTCTACTCTCAATCAATGTTCTGGAAATGAGAGCAGTGTTCCACGCACTAAGGGCCTTCCGCCACGTCATACAGGGACAGTCGGTTCTGATCAGATCCGACAATCGCGTGAGAGTGGCATACATAAAGCAAGGAGGTACCAGAAGCAGGGCCATGTCACGGAAACCTCAAGGGTGATGAACTGGGCACAACGCACCTATCACACCTGGGAGCAGTGCATTTGGTGGGAAAACTGAGCGTAGGGCGGATTGGCTCAGCCGGCAACAGATCCACCCGGAGAATGGCGCCTGCACGGACCTGTTTCAGGTAATCCAGGCAACATAGGGCCCGGTGTCCATAGACCTAATGGCATCGAGGGACAACACCCAGGTGGACCGGTATTTTTCCTGGTTCAGGGACACGCACTCCCAAGGCACGGATGCCCTGTCTCAGGTATGGTCACGGGACTACACGTACGTGTTCCCACCGCTCCCCCTCATCCCCCAAGTCTTGGAAAAAATCCGGAAGTCTCGAACCACCATTATTCTGGTGGCCCCGTACTGGCCTCACAGATCTTGGTTCGCGGCAATCACAGAGATGTCGCTAGCCAACCTCCAGATACCATTCTGTCCAGACATGCTGGCACAGGGACCAGTGCTACACCCATCCCCTCGAACTCTAAAGCTCACGGCCTGGCTCCTGAGAGGGAACAACTAATGGCTACCGGGTACCACGAGTCGGTTATAGGCACGCTCCTCAGATCTCGTCGAGCCTCCACTACTTCCACCTACGAGAGGCAATGGGCCGTCTTCTCACAGTGGTGCCACTTTCGAGGTTCGGTACCGGAACAAGCCGACCTCCCCACTATCCTGTTGTTCCTGCAACAAGGGGTGAACAAGGGGCTGGCACCCTCCTCTCTACGGGTGCAACTGGCGGCCATCGGGGCGGCCAGAGGCCTCATCGAGGGGCACCCACCGGGGGCACACCCGGACGCCATCCGCTTCTTGAGGGCCATGGACCTCATGCGCCCCAGGACCAGACCTAGCGTCGCACCGTGGGACCTACCTCTGGTATTGGACTCCCTAAGAATGCCACCGTACGAACCGCTCGTCGAAGCAGACCTTTTCTGGGTAGGCCTGAGACTGCCTTTCTTGTGGCCATCTGCTCGGCCAGAAGAATAGGGGAGCTCAGCGCCCTGTCTTGCGCACCACCCTACACCATCTTCACCCCCAAAGGGGTACGGCTCCGGACAGTACCGGCCTTCCAGCCAAAGGTTCTGACGAAGTTCCCTAGAGAACAACCTATAGACCTACCCACTCTGCCTCGCACAGCCCCTCAGGCCAAGAGCGGTGCTCCTGACTCCCTGGACGTGGGATCGGCCCTCTCGATCTAGCTGACCTGGACCCAATCCATCCGTGAGCGGAGAGACTCTTCATCATCTCGAAAGGTCAGCGACAGGGGCTCGCGGCGTCCAAAACTCGCCATGAGTGGATCAGGCGGTCGTCCTCCGCAGTACACGGCAAAGCCCCTGACCCGCCGCCGGGGATTAGAGCTCACTCCACCAGGGCAGTATCCACCTCCTGGGCGGAACGAGCATTGGTATCGTCCGAAGACATCTGTAGGGCGGCCACCTGGAGCTCCCTACACACCTTCGCAAGGCACTACAGGCTGGAACAACTCCAGGACTTCAGGCCAGCCTTCGCCTCCCATGTCCTAGCAGTGGCTTCATCTCCTGGACCCTCCGATTCATCCAAATCCCACCCGGAGGTTTAACTGCTACTTATCTCCCATGAGGTAATGTCTGGAGTGCCATGGGATGCCAACCAATCACAATGGGTGTTTACTCACCTGGTAAAGGTGATTGTGTTGGTTGGCATCCATGGCACTCCAAGGCCCTCCCTCGGGAGTGATCGGAGTGTCCTGCCAGAAAAATAACAGGAGGTCCCTACACCAGTCCTTCAGACCTCAATCCCGTTGCTAAAATCAGTCGAACCATGGTTCGAGGTAGTGTGTACATAATAGGAAATAAACTCAGGCCTCTGGCCTTGTTATTTATCCTGTCATTGCAGACCTCATCCTTGCTAGTCTCTATTGTGGTATTGTTTTCTTGTTTCTAACATTCTTCCTTTCAGCTATGGAAAATTCAAACTGGAGAGCAGGGGTTCCTGGGACCTGGATATACTGGAAATCTGATCTGGGTCATGTGCATCATTAGCCTATCAGGTGGGCTGTAACCCATGAGGTAATGTCTGGAGTGCCATGGATGCCAACCAACACAATCACCTTTACCAGGTGAATAAACACCCATTGCAGTGTGTGCTAAAGGACAAATCATTTGTAATTAATATACCCATGTCTCTCTCCTTAGCTGATATTCTCAATTGGATATCATTTAGGGCATAACTACCCTGCCTATTACCTTTTCCAAAGTGCATCATACCACATTTCTTCTTAAACTGCATGCCATTTAATGAGGCCCATTTGCATAGTTTGTCCAGATCATGCTGCATGATCACCTCTCCCTCATCGTCGCCCACTTCAACTCCCAATTTAGCATCATCCACAAATTTAATGCAGTAGTTCTTAAGGCCCTGATTCATATCTATTATAAACACCAAGTATAGGATTGGTCCTAGTACGGACCCCTGTGGCACCCCACTTGTAACCTCTCTTCCCTCTGACATGTGGCCTCTGATTCATACTTTTTGTGTTCTACCTGTCAGCCAGCCTGCAACCCATCAGGTTATTATAGTATTAATACCTAGCCGCTTCATGTTTTGAACAAGAATTTTATGTGGTACCTTGTTGAAAGCTTTCTGGTAGTCCAGATAAATGACATCCACAGGTTTATTATTATCTAAGGAACTACTAAGCTCTTCACAAAACAACAGGTCTTGTTGTGCAAGACCTGTATCTCCTAAATCCATGTTGTGATGTGTCCATTAGTTTAAGACCTTCTAGCTCCCTCTCCAGTTTTTCCTTTAATAATGTTTCCAGCATCTTTCCCACTATCGCTGTCAGGCTAATTGGTCTGTAATTGCCCTCATCTTTCTTACTTCCACCTTTATGCATGGGGACAGTTATTGCTGTCCTCCAATCTTGGGGTCATCCCCTGTTTCCAGGGAGAGAGTGAACAATTTTAGATGGGGGACAACTAGCCAGTCACTTACTTCTTTTAAAAGCCCAGGATGCAAATGATCTGAGCCAGGCAATTTAGAGTGTTTTTTATTATGTAGTATTTTTTCCACTTTGGACTTATATATCCGCATCTGTTTATATGTCTTATTTTCTTGATGCATACTGGTCCCATCCATTTTGTCTGTTCCACCCATTTGAGTTTTGTCAAATATGGTACAGAAGTAGTTGTTGCGAACTGTAGCCTGCTCCAATGGATCAGAATATTCTATATCCCCCACTGTTATTGGGCCTATAGATCTATCTATCGTACTATTGTTGACATATGCATAAAAGGACTTCCCATTGTCTCTAATGCGAGCCAACCTGAATTCTGTTTTACTTTTCTCATGTCTAATCATATATTTACTATTCTTTAGATGTTGTTTGTATAGATGCCTATTATATGGGGTGTTTTCCCACTTCATCGCTTTATAAGCCAGCCTCTTTTTTCTTAGTTGACGTTTTACCTTATCCCTGTACCATATTGGTACCTTTCCCTTCTTATTATATATGGCTTTATTAGGTACATACATGCTTTCAAGTTCTAATAACTTGTTCTTTATTTTAAGCCAAAGTTCCTCTGCTGTTAAATATTCCTGATGCCATTCCCATTTAGTTAGCACGTCTTATCTTTTCAAAATTTGCCCTTGTATAATTCTTTATAGTATTGTGGCCTTGAATGGTTTTGGGCTTTGTATTAAGTAAAAATTGCACAATGTTATGGTCACAATTTATGAGGAGTTCCATTCCTACGAGCCATGACAACAGGAAGGCACCTTACCACCCTCTTCTCATCCCTACCTGTCCCCAACTATATCCCCCTATCGAGTCCCCCACCAGGATTCACTTTTTCTTCTTCTGGGGTCCTCCATCTCCCCTTAGGGGCTTCCACCATGGAGGACCTCCACATCCATCCCAGTCACTATCTTGGGTGCCTCTGTGTATTGTTTCTTCTGTTGTACTACCCACACTATCTGTTAATACTAAATCCAATATTGCCTTGTTTCTGGCTGGCTTGTATACTATTTGAAAAACTCCTTTTTCTACACATACATCCATGAGCAATTGTTCCTGATTATTTGAGGATGTACCCTTCTCCCAATGTATTCCAGGGACATTAAAGTTCCCCACTAACAGTACATCCTTGTCTCTAAAGTTCTCCCTGATGTTGTCCAGGAGTTTCATATTATCTGATGATTCTATGTCCGGTGGTCTATAGCATATGCCAACAATAAGCTTTTGTCATTTTCCCTTCTTATTTTAACCCAAAAGAACTCATATTTAGATGTTGTGTCACATCTTCATGTAATTGTTTACACTGTATGTCCTCCCTCACATACAGTACTACTCCTCTCCTCCCTTCTCTATTCTTCTGGAATATCTTATAACCAGGTGTATCTTTATAAAGATATATCTGTCTACTCTCTGAGTTCTCCTTATTGCTATTTGTTTCAAAACTGTTTTATCATTTCATTTTTAAACAGTTGACTACTAACTTGGAGGCTGGTTAATTATGAGTTCCTTCTTAATATGGCTACCACTCTAAGCATTGCACTATGTCAGTCTTGTGGAGGGTCTTGGACAACAGTAACATTGCCTCTGATCAATATAAATTGACTGGTGTTATTTATATGGATTTTTCCAAAAGCTTTGGACATGGTCCACTTGCTTTGCTCCTGCATCAACTGGCTTATATGAATTATACTCTTAATTACTATCACTGGTATCAAGATACCATTCGAGTCATTTTCAGAAAACCTTTAATAATAATTTTGAATCTAAATCACTTCATGTTTTAAAGGGATTGGCACTGTCCTTAGTCTCAGACCCCTTTTCTCAATTTGTTTCAGCTACATTAGCAATCACCTTGATAACATCCAATACCAACTTTATGCAGCTGAAACAATGAATTACATATTAAAAACCTCTACCTCTATATAGGTTGAAACATATTGCTTCGTCCTCGGTGCAAACTGGACTGTCAAATGCATTTTGTTTTTGTATCGAAATGTACCCTTGTGCAAATATCTTGTCTTTTTGCTGGACCAGGATTGTTCTGGCAATATACATGTTGAAATATCATTGAAAAACATGGGCCTGGTGGTCCAGTGGCATGGGTGCTCCACTCCTTAGAAGGAAGGGAGACCAGTGGTGTGCCTTGGAGAACAGTGCTGGGCACAGTCCTCTTTATTGTTTTTATAAGTGGCATTGCAGATGAGCTGGAAGGGAAGGTCTGTCTCTTTGCAGATGATACTAACATTTTTCAGTGGGATGGACAATCCATGGGAGTAGAAAGGATGAGCAGAGATGTGAGGAAACTAGAGGTGTGGTCAAGGGTATGGCAGCTGGGTTTCAATGCGAAAAGGTGAAAAATAATGCACATAGGGCACAGAAACCCACGGGTAGAGTTAAAAATGGGTGGAGTGGTATTAACAGCCACTAAGTTGAAAACAGACCTGGGGGTAATAATATTGCATTACCTAAAGGAGGTCAGGTGGTGCAACAAGGCAGTAGGGAGGGCTAGCGGGATGCTGGGGTGCATAGGGAGGGTTATCATCAGCAGAAAAAGGGAGGTGGTGTTGCCTCTGAATAGATCACTGGCAACACCCCCCCCCGCTCTGGAACAACATAGACTGAATGGAGGCAGTGCAGAGGAGGGCAACTAGAATGTTGCAGGGTCTGCATCAAAAGCTCCAAGAGGAGAGACTAAAAGACCTCAATATGTACACCCTGGAACAGAGATGGGGGATATGATAAAGACCTTTAAATTCTTCATGAGGGTAAATATAGTACAGGAGGGAGGTATTTTTCAGAAGAGAAATTGCTCAAGAAAAAGAGAATATCTTATGAAGCTGGGGGGGGGCTAGATTCAGTAGAGATGTGAGGAAGTACTTTTTCACAGAAAGAGTGGTGGATTTCTAGAATAGCCTTCCAGCAGAGGTGGTGGAGGTGAAACCAGTGGTGGGGTTCAAGAATGCATGGGGTAAACACAAGGGAATCATAGCTGAAAGGATGAGGGGAGGGAGAAAGATTTGTAGATAGGGCACGATCTGCAGTAATAGTGTATATAGGGAGAAATGGGCAGAGTGGATGAGCCAAGTTGTACTTATCTGCCATCAAATTCTATTTTTCTATGTGGAGAGATAAGGTGCTTTGCACCTTACCTCCTGCCAGGCTTGTGACCCATGAGCAGGAACAAGTTCAGGTTGCTGGGATTGGCCAGTAGAGAGGACTGAGTGTCTGGAGGACTGCTCTGCTCTCCTGGGGTTGGGTGGACACTAATCTTATTTCTTGGCTGCCCCCAAGTAGAGTCCCGGGAGGGAGCATTGGTGTCTGAGCATCACAAAAGAAAGGGAGAGGCCATAGGTCTGGGACATGTGTGTGCCTCCATGCATGCATGCTCATGTGTTGCCACAGCAGGGAACTCAGAGAAGAGAACATGGAAAAGAAAGACGACTCTGGCTTCATGATGCCCCACCTGCCCACCTCCGCACTATCACCCAGGCAACCTACCTGCATTGGATGAAGAGTCTCCAGCTGTCCCTTTCCTGGCTGTGCCACAGAGGGCAAGCCATGGGGGTCACTGGAGCTTTTTGCATACTGGGGAAGGTGGTAACTGGTTGAGAGTGGGGGCTGGGATGTAACTTAGTAGCCTAGTCCATGTTCACAAGGGAACAAAGTGAAATGAAAAAATAAAGAAAAAAACTTGGGCCTAAAGTTTTTTTTTGTTTGTTTGTACAAGCACTGATGTCAATCAGTATGTCTTCTGATAACAGAAAATATTTCAGACTCAAATCTTTCAATTCATAGCTTGTGCAAATTATTTTTGTGATAACACCTTCCAAGATCTATTATCTATATTGAATATCCTTTGTCACCATTAGCTAGATTTATATATAATTGTCCCTTTTATACCCATCAATGAATTCTCAACAGGAAACCTGACTGTCTTTCCTTATTGATAGGTACCCCCTGCAAAAAAAATAGCATTTTCCACTAAACTTATTCAGGGTCTAGTCTCCCCTACTTAACCACTAAAATTTCAAGGTAAATCCTGACACAGAACCTTAAGTCCTCTTACTTTGTTTAACTGATGGTACCTAAACTAAAATCATCTCATTCCCAGATTCCATTTAGTTATTTTTGTCCGTTTATTTGGAACTTACTTTCTTGCACTGTCTTTTTCCCAAACTCCAATCAAAGAAAGTGGTCTCTTGTTTCTTAACTTATTATACCATAAATCACCATGTTGCATGTCATGCAATAGTAATTTTTAATGTGTATGTACATTTATAGACATTGTGGTATTTATATTATGTTGTAATGTTGATGACTGTATGTGTATTCCTTTTTGTTGCTGCATTTTTACTAAACATGCTACCAATAGCTGGATCTGGTCCAATGTCAGTTGGCATCCATCTGTATTCCCTTCCCCCGGGATGAGGCTGAAAATAAGCAGAATTGTCTTGTCCTCCTTTCCCAGTCAACAAAAACTAAAAAAAAAAAAATGTATAACATTTTTTTGCAAAACACCAATGTAAATGAGCCTTGGCTCAATGGGTATTATCTCTTAATACAAATTAAATGCAAAATGAAATCCTATAATGGATAACAACCTTGGATACTAATAATTGATTCTGAATATGGTAGAAACCATCCAAAATATTTGCATTAGAGCAAAACAACAATGGCTACAGTAATCCACCAGAAAGTTATCTATCTGGCAGTGCTGTGGTTAGTAATAGGATTTGACTGTCCTTGTCTCTTGGATTGCCTCCCGGCTTTATGATAATTGGTACATGTTTTAGCTTTCAGACACTTCAACCAGAAGAAATATTTCTCTCAAGGTGGTTTTTTTGATTTTAGGTTTAGGTCCTTTTAACAATGGTAATTCTTGGTGAAATTTAATGTTTGCCAGCAAAATTAGATAAAATTACTTCTTTTGCTTCCATGGAAATATCCTGAAACTTTGTGAGCATTTTGAGAAATTTTGTCAAACTTTGTCAGTCATTTCCTACACAACAATACATCTGCATTTACCATTGAAGCACATGTGATAATATTGAAGCATGTTCTGGTTCCCATTGTACATTATGGTAATATTTCTTATTGTACAGTGATAGCCAACTGCCGTGTTCAAAGGTAAGATGCATTATTGCATGACACAGCCCAATATCATTATCAAAAGCCAAATTCTTCTGAATGCAGCATTTCTGTTATTGGGTAATTGCCATGTCATGCCATTGTGCACCACCATTAAAAATAGCAGTGGCTATCACTTTAATTCACTCTCTCGTTAAGCAAATAGCACGTTCAGTAAACAATATATGTCATTTTGCTCTTGTCAGTTTTATGACAGAATAAGTGTGACCTTTATGTGACCGTGAACATCCTACTCCAGAAAAATCATGCATTAAACAGAGCACTGAATTTTTTTTAGCAGTTCATCAAAGAACGGTACTTGCACTATAATCAAATAACTTTATGTTATGACAGGCATTATATTCAAGGCCACTGATTTACATTGATTCAAGTAAAGAAATTCAGTTTTCAACATTTGACATTTTTGGAATATACCAGTGATTGCTAGTCCAAATTTCAGATTTGACATTGATTCTACTGTTATTATTTAAGTATGTGAATAAACAAAGAATAAAAGAAGACAATATACAGCAAAGTAAATAAAGCAAAATGAAAACAGCACTGGAAGTGAAATACACATTCTGTAGATTCACTGATCTGGTATAAAATTACTAATTCTGTGAAATACTTTATTTTTACCAGTGTGCCATCAGTCCAAAAACCAGTGACCTAGATTATAGTATGTTGCAAGACAGACTCTATAAGGGTTAAAAATAGGTGAATAATAATTTTTTATGTTGGCGCACGGGTGCAGCCAACATCTTGCGGCAGTGGGGATTTGGAGGCATGGTCGCCGTTGGGTGAATGCAGGGCATGCACCAGTAGGTGCGTCCCTCATTCCCCAACCAATCAGCGACGCCACACCATGCATACCAAGCTGGCAAACACATCTAAGGAAAGGCCTGCTGCAATCCGAGCAAAGCTCATCACATGTAGTTGGCCCTTCCTACATGCTCGCCAGCTAGTAGTATGGCAGCACAGTGGCCGCTACTCTGCCGACAGTGCCGACTTCGGGGTGTCCAATCCCCCGGTCGGCTTCCCTGCCCCTTGTAGTATGTGCTGATGGGGGAGCCCACTCCCCTTCAGCAGAATGTGCCCCCCCCACCTCGTTCTTTGCCAATGGGGGTGCCCAATCCCCGTCGGCATCCGCCCCCCCTTCCCATTGTACTGTGCTGGCGGGGATCACTCCCGTCGGCGTACTCCCCCCCTTCTTCTGTGCTGATGGGGTGCCCAATCCCCATCAGCTACTGTACCCCAAACAAAAGAAATGACCTGTAAAAGAAAACCGTCAGTGTTTTTTTTTTTCCATAGTCCCTGTAAACTGAAAGCGGTCCCTCGTAGTCTCACCACCAACTGCACCCACCACTGTGCACCTGCCTCCCCACCCCCACCCCACCCCATACTTATCTCCGGAGTCCAGTGCGACGATCTTCGCTGGACTGGGAACACGTCTGCACTCTTTAAAGCTGACCGCGAACTGAGGAAATGCCGGTAAGCTGTATAATGGAATGAATAGGTTTTTTTCAACTTTGCTTCATATCTTGGGCATGTTTTGGAATTTTTGCACCAAATTTTCAACATGGGGTTTTTGGGGCTTCTCCTCATGAATTCTGTCACAGTTTTGATGTTAATCGGTCCGGAAAGGTGATTTTGCAGTTACTGCATGAAATCACCTTTTGGGACCGATTAACACAAGGACTGTGGTAGTGTTCATGAGGTGGGCTTTCAAAAAGCCTATGTTGCAGATTTGGTAGAAAAAATCCAAACAATGGCTGTTTTACGAGCGTGCGTTGTGCAGTTACTACGCAAGCTCGTAACTTCATGAATTCGCAATATTTTCATGCCAGATTTTCAACATTGTCATTTTTCTACACCTCCTTGTGAACAGTATAGCTGTCATTTTTCACATCCTGGCTGAAATGTGTTTCCGCACTTCCTTCGCACAATACCGCGGTCACTGTGGGAAATCAGTGTTCGGGCCAGATTGCAAAAATGACAGTGACACTGTTCATGAGCAGAGGTCCTACAATGCCTATGTTGAAAATTTGGTGATGATACTCCATAAAATGATTGTATTATGAGCGTACATTGTGCAGTTTGTAAGCACACTCATAACAGTGTGCATTTGTAATATTTTCACTCTGGATTTTCACCATTGGCATTTTTCCACACCTCTTGATGAACAGTAAAGCTGTCATTTTACATATCCTGCCCAAAATGTGTTTTTGCACGTCCGGTGAAGAATAGCACGGTCACTGTGCAAAATCACTTTTTGAGACAGCTTGAGGACATGACAGTGACACTGTATATGAGTAGAGGTGATAAAATGCCTATGTTGAAAATTTGGTGCCAAAACTCCATAAAATGCCTGTGTTACAAGTGTGTGTTGCGCATTTCCCACGCACCCTTGTAACTGCGCATAGTTGCAATACTTACATGCCACATTTTTACCACTGCCATTTTTTTACACCTCCTTATGAATAGTACAGCTGTCATTTTTCACATCCTGCCAAACATGTGTTTCCACAATGCACTACCAATGGCAATGCCAGCATGAAAACATTCAGCATTGACAAATGCCTTGTTCTACTTTGTGCCAACAATTGCTCAACAATATCCCAGGAAAATTTTTAAAAAAAGATTACTTAACTACTTGGGGCCCCATATTCAAAGGTGGCAGGCTGCATAGTGCAAATGACTGTGCCATGCATCTTAAATGCACTATCACAAAACAACGGAATATTCAGAAGATGCACTTAAAGATGCGTTCACACAAATCCAGTTGAATACCCGTAAAATGCATGATCACGAAATAGAAAATGTGTGGCACTGCAGGGCACTTGTGAATATGGGGAAGCTCACACAATAGGCATGGACTGATGCACACAAACAGTGAATGGAGCCCAATGCACCAGTGCATGTGGGATTGGTGGTGATGCAACAGAACAGCATCCCGGGGACAGGGGAGGCACAGTGGCACACCACAGTGGACAAAATGCCCTGAAGCAACGCCATCAAGTGCCTAGCACAGTGGACCAGACAGATGTTAGAGAAGGCAATGCACACTGGCCAGTGCCGACACACGCGGTCATGGATAGGGTACCACAGAAATGGCCAAAATAGACAGGGCTGAATACCAAAGCAACAACACTGCAGATGTGCCTGTGAGAAACATGGCACAGTGCACCACCAGCACACCACCAGAATGGCAGGGGGCAGGAGCACATACAGGGGTCCCACACTGACAGCAACACATGTCCACTGACAGTGCAGGACACAGAAACATGGCCAATGACAACACCATAGAGAGGCACAGTGCCACCAAGGGGAACCAGCAGGAAGGGACACAATGACATGCCACATAAAACCCCATGCAACTAGTGCAGGGGAGACAGGGATGGACACAGTGCGGGCCACACCCTGGGGATAGGGTGCAGTGGGTGAGGTGATGGCCTGCATTCACCTGTGCACCAGTGGTCACAGGGATGCAAGGCACATGTGCCAAAAAGAACCCAACACACACAGCCATGTTAAATAGGAATAAAATGTTTACTAAAATCCTGAATAGAACAACCAACAGTAGAACAAAACAGAACATCTGTAGAGGTAGGAAGAAAAGCAACAAGAATGTCGAGAAACAGGGGTTAAACTATTTACAATATTGTACTTGGGGAATTAGGGGAAAGGGTGGACATGGGAGTCAGGGGTGGAACTATGTACATCAAATGGGGCCTGGGTGGGTGTGTGGGGTGGTCAGGGACATGGGGCACTCAGTGTGCATAGGGGCATATCAGCATGCCTGCCTAGGGTGAGGCACACCCAAATGTAGGCATATGGCCATTACCATCTGACCAACTGCATGGATTGCCCATACTACAACTCTCAGCCAGTCATAAATGCCCCACAGGATCTCCCAGGTGCTTGCTGTCATTCTCTGTATAGCCAGCTGTCCTTGGATCCTTCGGAAACCTCCACCCATCGCTGGTGGGCCAACATGTCCTGGGGAGGAAGCAGACAAAACACAGCCTCGGTGCCAACAGTTAATCATGTCTGGACAAAAGCCCCACCACCCAGCAATGATGGTGACATGCAGACGTGCATATGTGAGAGAGAGTGAACAGGTCCACCACAAGGCCACATACAACAGTGACAGATGATATGCCATGGACACGTGTCACACATCAAACACTGCATGGGATGTGGGCCCTAATGTAGGTGTGGAAACAGGCAATGGCAGTGCAGGACATGAGGAAGACATGGTATAGGACAATGAGGATGTGTGCCACACTGCAATGTGCCAGAGGCACAGTGGTTCCTGAAACAGCACACCAGTCACATGCAGAGGCATGTGTGTGATGGCCACAGGTGGGCAACCCCCATCACTGGCGTACCAGAGGCAATGCCACAGATGTATGAAACTTTCCACCATGGACCACACATGATGGCATGTGACATACACCCAACTGTGGTCCAACCACAACTGCCACACCCCAGGGGAACACACAGAGACATGCGGGCCTGGGCATGGCCATGCGTATAGACAGACAGGTGCAACCAATGACAATAGCATGCCAGCAGCCCACAGGTGACTGGCTCATAGACATGGGGGGATATCCCCACACAGGATCACTGGATATGCAGGGACCAGGGAGATGCCCTGTGGAACACCAGCATGGCCCTGGCAAAGGGCGTGTCCATGGATATGTACCCAAACACTGTCCCTGATGTGCCAGTGAGGCATGCCACAACCACAAAATGCCCCCAATAGCACCATCTGCAGCAAAACACATCAACGCACATGCACAGACCATAGGGAGTAGAGGGGCCCACATGCAAACAGGGCACATGCCCAGGACCCAGCCACACAGGGGGTGCCAAGTGGCTAATACCCATCACCATCCATAGCTGGCACTCACGGTCTGCAACAGCTAGCCACACACTGTGGATGGAGGTGGCCACTGCAAGAGACAGAAGCAATGCCAGTGGTCATGTCTGCACATCGGTACAACACCCAAAGCCATACCAGTGCACAGGGGGCACACATGGAATGGTGGCAGAGGTTCCCACCATGTAACACAATGGCAGACGACCCAGAGGACCACACACAGAACCATGGGCAACATCATCAGAACACCCTAGCACTGTTCTGGCAGCACACATCAATGTCCAGAGACCCACAGATATAATAGTATGGACATTACAGGTATCAGGAAGGCCAACAATAACAGAGTGCAGGTGATATCTAGGTGCCCAACTGAGGGGGCTCATATGGATATGGTCCAGCTACACAGCAGACAAAAACAACACTGGCCACACCATGCACAATGGATGGTGGCAGGAACACAGACGGCTGCATGGACTGTGTTGACTGGAATGGCCAGGGGGTGTCACACCCACATCTGTGTGCACACACATGTCGCTCAGTGACATGATGGTGTGGGCCAGCATTAATGGATGGCAGCCAACAACCAACCATGATCAGTGGACAGTGGCAACACACAGCATCGGACAGTGTTGAAAGTGACACAGGTTCGGTGGTGTGTGAAAGTGCAACACCACAAATGGTGCCTGAAACAGGAACAGAAGGGCAGCTGCACACCACCTGCTGCATGCCACAGTCCTCACTGGGCAGGTGTCACACTCAAGGCAAGACCATGGCAATACCAATGGCCTGCCATGGCAGAAACAGCCAGTACACAGTGTCATACTGGAACTGTATCGCACCACAGTGACATTGCCACAGGCCACATCAATGGGGCAAAGTGTGCCAGGCAGCATGTGAGGTTGCATGGGTGGAATATTAACAAATGGATGCCAGAGGTGTAACACAACTACATGCTGCACAGCGGGGGGGGGGGATGGAGCACAGAGCAGGCCCACACACATGTCATTCACCACACAATTGGGGACATGCAGCAGTGGGTGCACAATGACCTATGGCCCCGCATCATACCCTGCTTGGTTGGTAGAGTTGGCCTGTGACCATGTCCAGACACACTGGACATTGCAGGGTCCACAGTGGCTGACAGCAGCACATACCTGGACAACAGCACAATGCTGCCACCACATGTGTGCTTTACCTGCATCACATGTGCATGCACATACCGCATGCCACAGACCACAATTGGTGCTGCAGATCCCCCTTGGCTCCATGGTACATAAAACACCACATGCACACTCACCTGATGCTCTGCACAGTGGCAGACTTGCCACGCTCTGCTGCCTGGCCTGTCTCCCCCTGTCCTTCTCACGCCTGCGGGCATCCCACCACGCCTGCCTGACCGCCTCCCTGTCTGCAATGGAAACACAATGACAAGGGCACAATTAGCATTATGCTGTTGCACACTGCCCCCCCCTCCACTAAACTGATGAGCAATGCAGGTAGATGATCACCTACCAAACACCCACATGAGAATACATGCACCCCCACTGTTGCCTGCCACACAGTGTAAATGTGCAGTGGCATGATATAGGGCTGTACAATCTACCACCCATTACTGGTGCCCATAAAGTACAGCATTGAGAGATAGTGCACGTTTAATGTGTGTGCACCATGGTGCCCTGCTAGACCATGCAGTGGACCACCAGGCCCGTGCCGTGTGTGTCCAGTACATGACACATGTTACCCTGGAACAAAGCACATGGGGACAGTCTCCATGGGTGGTGCCCACCATTAGGTATACCACCATTGTGCATTACTGACACCATACACAAGTGCTGGCCACTGTAACTGGCTTGCGTCCATGTATAGTCTACAGTTGATACACATGCCTGCATAGTGTCACACATGCACGGCTCACACTGGACTGTGTGGCACCTCTGTAGGTGGCCATGCCCCAACACTGTCAGCAGGTATCACCTGCTGTGGCATGTCCATGGGCCAGTGGTGCTATGCACATGCCCCCTGGGGTGCTAGGGCCAGACAGTGGCAGACATAGCACACCATACAGCGCCACACCAGTACACCACCTCCATCCAGTCTGGGGGGTATCCCATTGTCCACACTGGACAGTGTCTGCCACAGCCACACACCTGTCAGTGTACAGTACCCTATATGGCACACAGTCACATGGCATACATACCTGGGCATGGCACTGTTCCCCTGTGCACCATGTCCTGTAGCCAGTCCAGCTGTACCCTGTCCCTGCATCCCAGGTCACTGTACCTGTGGCAGTACTGTTCCCCAGTTCAGGGAATGCTAGTCCGCCGTGTGAAGCATCTGGCTATTTTGGTCCAGACCTGGGACCTGTCTACATCCAGCTTCTCCTGGCCAAAGAGCTGTCTTTCCCTGGGGACCACCAGGTCAACCAGATTGGCCAGCTCAGTCTTTTCCCACCTCTGGGAGTGCGGGCTGGTGGCTGCTGTGCATGTGGTATGTGCCATTGCAATGGTTTCAGCTGCAGTGGTACTCCCTTCTGCACATTTGGCTAGGACTGTGAGCCACGCCAGTTGAACAATAGGCTACACATGGTTGGTCCCGCAAGGCTGACACATGCCATTGGGATGCACGCTAGGACTACCATGGCACATTACCACAAATGAACAGTAGTGACAGGCTGTGCAGAAAACAGAGGTCAAAACCCCTGCATCTACACATGTTCAGCTGTCCTGTGACACCACATTGGGAAGGTCTGCCAATGCCACGTCCACAGCCATCCATACTGCACACATCAGGGACCGTGCGCTGTCCACGCCAAGCACCTGCACCACGCAGTCATGTCCGCATGAGGCATTGACACTGACGTCCATGATCTGTGACCACAATATGTACTGATGTGTTGCGGCTATCGCACATACGTCAGTGGAAATGCATGATGTGTGTACCCATTGGGATGCGCCCAGTGCAAAATCACAGTATTCAGCCAGGTTATGCAAATTGCCTCAGTGCACAATCTCTGCCCAATCCATAAATTTGCATCTCATTACTGGAATGTATTCAACTCATTTGCATGCACTGGGCCATAAAAAAAGTAGACCTGTGCCACCCCCAGAACAGGTGAATGAGAGGTACTGCAGCCCTGAAGGTAAGTTTTTTTTCCCTGTTAGAGTGTGTTTGTCCTGGAACTGTACATGTTACACAGCACATGCCACTGATGCTGTACCTGTTCCTGTACCTCTCTGTTTGTCCCCCAGGCACTAGTATGGAGTCTGAGTTAGGCAAACGTCAACGATGACCCAACTTCACGAAAGATGAGCTGAAGGCCTTCATTGAGGCCTACTTTTTACATGAGTACCACCAGAAGGTGGCAGTTGCACAACAGGCCAGTGATGGCCTGCCGATAGGGTGCGTGCACCCACAGTGAATGCCATGTCTGCCTGACCATGTGCCTTGTCAGCCCATTGCTGGTCCCCATTGCAGTTGCACAACAGGCCACTTACCACTCGACAGCCCACCCCCCAACACATATCCCCTGACAATGAGCTGCCCAAGCACATACAGCTCCTGCAGGGCCTCTGTGGTGTGCCAGGTGGTGCTCAGGAAGGCTGTGCAGGGGCTGCTGGTGCAGGTAGGTCTACTTGATGAGCGGGCATCCGTTCGGCATGCAAAGGTCATAGAGGAGTTAAGCTTCCTGCAGGCAGACATAATTGCATGCTTCAAATGGATTGCACAGGCCATACAGGAGGGGTGTGCAGCGATGGCCACCTATGCTCGCAGGATCTCCCACCGCACATTGCACGGCAACGCCCGTACCCCCTACTCAACACGGCATGTGGGCCATGTGTTCCAAACACTAACCCCTGCCTTTACACTACAATCCACCCCTCGCTTTGGTGCACACATTTCAAAACCATCATCTACACTTATCCATTCCCAGTCGCATGGTTCGACCTCCTTAGAGTTGGAGCCCTCACCCCATGTGGCATGAGGGCTTACTCTTGATTCGCCCGTGTCTGTGGTGTGTGGCTGCACATGTGTTCGCGGTAGTGATCATGCACACACTGACATGTCCGGAGCACTGTTGGTCTGCCTATGTTGCCTCATGGCTGTTGCTGGGTGAAAAACTCCCCAGTCATGCTCAGGGCTGTGTGCTATCAACACCTATCCACACAGTGTCCCACACACACACCTCTGTGACATGTTCATGCTGTTTATGTGGCATCTGGGTAATGGATGTGGGCCATGGTGTCATGGGGGAGGCATGGGCATGATAAGAGCACTTGTGGACTACCAATGTGGGTCTGTGCCAATGGTTCATTTCTGACCCATGCAATTGTTCCACATCCACCTGTGTGGATCCATGGCATTGTTGTTCTTCCTGTGGACATGTGTGCCTGTTACCTTGGCACACTTGTCTGCATGTCCTGGTGCTGTGAATGGCTCCCTGTGCATCGCCATGGGGTGCCCTGCACTCCCACATCATCTGTGGTTGTGTGCATGCCTGCACTGTTGTGGCTGCCTGCAGTACTCACCTTCTGGGTCCAAAATGAGCCTGCACAATGGTGTCCCTGTGCTGCGGTCCCCCTCAGGGCCAGTCTCAGGTCCTTCCAGTGCAGCGCTGGCTGGCCACCCTTGTCCTGCAGCTCTTTGCCCTCGGCACTGTCACCCTCAGAAAACTGGACAAGTATTCCTTGGTCAATGGCAATGTTGTGTGGTATGCAGCAGTCCAGGAATATTCCACTGGACTTGTCTGGGCTATACTGTAATGTACCACCAGATCTGTCCAGGCATCTAAACCTCATCTTTAACATGCCAAACACATGCTCAGTGATGTTCCTTGTCACAAAGTGTGCTTTGTTGTACCTGTCCTCAGCTTCGGACGTGGACCTCAGTATGGAGATGAGCAACCATGGCAGGAGGGGATAGGCACTGTCACCTGTATGGAGGAAGGGGATCTGTTAGTCTACAGTACACATCCATGGTGGTCCTTCCCACCCATGTCCTATGTCTGCTGCTTGCTGCTGTTGGCACAGTAGAATGGTTCCCACTTATATACACTCTTGTATGCCTCTGTGGCACTCTCCCAGCTGTTGTGTGGTCACTGTCACTGCCACTGCAGCCTGCATGGCATCTGGTCTTTATTGCACTGCTACAGTGGGGCCTGTTCATACCACTTGACGCTGTCTGAATCCAATGTGACACATTGCCCTACCCCTCACACAGTGTCACAGGCAGCCAATGACTGCCCATACCCCTGTTTCCTGTACCAGTTGCAGTCCATCATATATATGGCTACCCAATATGGTTCCACCATCTGTCTACTATCAGTCACGTGGTAGGTCCCTCTTTGGCACCCTCCACCCATCCTGTGTGCCGCATGTCTGTGGGTTGTTGCGGTGGCTCATTCATACTGAGCCAGTCCCTGCACAGCCTATGGCAGTGCATTTGTTAGACATTTGGACACCTGTGTCACGAGGGTATATGCCAGTGACCTACAAGATGGCCTCTGGGTATCTCCCTGGTTTCAAACTGAAGGCACAGATACAACTGATGCCAGATATAGGCATTGTGTGCTCTCCCAGGGAAGTGGGCACAGACATTTGTGGTGCACCCCGTGCATTGCACACCACCTGACAGTTTACAGAGTAATACCCCTTCATGTTGATGTACACTTCCTTGTCACCACCAGGTGGTGCTCTAATTGCCATGTGGGTTCAGTCAATGGTCCCTAGCATGTCTGGCATTTGTGCAACCCTGTGGAAGTGCTGCATTGTTTCTGTACACACCGCTGCTGTGCTAGGGAATGGTATGAACTCACTAGCATGGGGCAACACAGCGGTGAGGAATTGGGGAGGAGGTGGGATGTGGTGGACTGGCTGATGCCACTGGTGTCACCCACTGGAATCTGGAAGGTGCCCATGGCAAGCAGGCACAGTCTTGCTGTCACCTTTGTCTCCAACATCATGGCGTGACTTCTGTGTGTGAGTGCCTGAAGATCCTCATGTAGCAACTCACAGAGCTGTCTCAGAATTGCCCTGTTAAGCCCGTACTGATCCATGATGTCTGTGTCACTGAACTGTTCAAATGTGACATGGGGCTGGTACCATCTGTGGCAGGCATACTTCCCACAGGCCCTTCCTCAGCCAAGTTACTGTTGTGCACGTCTCCTCACATCAGCCATCACAGCTGCCATGAAATGCAGACCCATCCATTGCTGTTGTACTGCTGCAGACAACCTCTAGGTGGTTTGGCAATTTATGCCATCTCCTTATATACCTAACTTTGCACTGCACGTTTTTGGGATGTGTGGCATATGCACCGCTAATTTTGGTTGAATATGTGGATGCATGGCCCATTCATGGGCCAGCCCCCTTTTTCTGCACCACATATATTGTTTCTGAGGATTGCGCATTCTAGTTTGTGCAGCGCATCACTCATGTTTGAATATCGCCCCTCCGTGCATTTCCTGGGATGTGTGGCACATCTCCACTTTGTGCCTTGCATCTCTTTTGAATATATGGGCCCAGATTTCCACCTGTCTTTACTTGTTTTAATGTACCTGTACGGCTGTGTTCAGAGCCAGCAAAGAACGCTATACTGACAGGAGAACTGCACCACAAGTAGTGCACAGCCAGTTTGGTGACAATATTCAGACAACTAGGCCACTCTGACTGGAGCTTAATAACTGTATTGTTATGGGGACATGTCTGTGCGGTGCACAGTGATTATGTGCAGTGCTAAAATAACCACAAACTGAAGATGACCCACAGGAGCTGGCCCAGTGGTGCTGAGGGTTGAGGTGCTGGATGCCACACCTCGCACCATGCCAGTGACCCGGGTTCAGTGATGGACTTGGGTGGCAGGGGGTCGGCAGGGGAGGAAGAGGATAGAGCATCCGATGGACAGCTCTCTTCTCCCTGGGGTGGGATCCAGGGAGGCTTGGTGTCCTAGTGGCCCCCAATGGAGATCTGGGGCACTGCAGAAACACCAACAGATGTAAGGGGTGGAATGCAGCAGATGCCAGCAGGGCAGCCATGCACAGGCATCATTGCACACTGCACTCCTAGGGGGAAGAAACCAAGAAAATCCCTGTCCTCAAAGATTGGTGATGGCACCCCAGCCTGTCAAGCCACACTCCAGCATCAGGCTTCTCTCCTCACCAGGGTCGACCACCCCAGCTGGCACATTGGATTCTTAGATAGAGCACCTTGGACAGATAGGGTGGCCCTACCTCGGAGGGTGCAGAGCTGGGGGATCTGTCAGGCTGATGTGGGGTTGGGGAAAGAGCCTGAGGCAGGAGGTAGAGTTTGCAGGTCACAGTGAATGCCCAAGACAGTTCCCCAATGGAACGGAACTTAAATAGAATATAAAAAAAAAAAAAAAGATGACCCACAGGACCCCAATGGAGATAATGCATTCCAAACAGGATAGAGCCAGGGCTCCTGTGGGTCATAGTCCTCAAATGGGCTAGCACTCTTGGTGCAAGTGAATTAGTGCAATCACAGGGTGTGGCTACCTCTTAATGTAACTTACTATGGCAAAAAGCAGTCCACATGAAAGGGTAAAAATTGAAGACAGAAACTGTCAAAATACGCTTAAAGAGATTTATTGAGCATGTAACTCAAAGCAGGCAAAAGCTACAAATACCAGCCACCATGCAGGTGCACCACCACTTTGCTCGCTAGAGCTTCATCAGAAAGTATGGTAACAAGTAGGGCTGAGTTAAAGTAGCAAATTCCAGTTTCATGGAATCGTTGCAAAATTCTGTGAATTTCATGACATCTCAAGAAATTTTGCGTAATTTTCCAAAATCCTTTAACTGATCATAACTTGGTCAAGCTTATGGCTAGAGATCTGAAATTTCTCATGCTTACTGTCTGGAAGAGGATATGAAAGGATGCCAAGGTTCATGACATCTGGATGAGGGCAGGAAAGTTATAGGGGCTCAAAACCTGGCAATTTATTATTCACATGACATTTTCCGAAAATATTTCAACTTAGCCAGCATTGGAGCTAGATAATTGAAAATGCATATGCATACTTTCCTGGAAGAGTCTTAGAACTGCTAAACAGAGAGGTAATTGGCTACATAAATTGTAAGTTCAAAATTTCACAAGCTTAATTATTTGTTCAATTGTGTTAGCATTTTCAAAATATTTGTATGTGTATAGCTCCACTGCTACTGCAGGTCTAAACTCAAAATGTGGCATGCTTACCGAAGTAAATATGTCCTGGAATCTATTTAAGCTGGATAATTGTGGTTTAGAAAATTAAAATTTATAGTGGATACTTTAGAAATAACTAATTGGTAATTTTTTTTTCAATAATTCATGGTTGCATAATAAATAATGCCACTAGAATTCCATGTCTGGAATTTAACTTTCACAAAGCACTTATCATCATTGAATCACCTTACCTGCAATAGCATCATGGCCCTGTAATGCCCCCCAAGACTTCATTGACAGTAATACCCAGCATCATGCACCATCATTTTTATTTATTTATTTATTTAGTTATCATAACTAGAGACAGCTAGATACTTTTGTCCCAATGGCCTAAGTCACAGTTAGTTTTAATACTTGGCATTACTTGAGCCACTGTTTTCAAATGGTAAACATAGACACTGGTGTTTACAGGGCTGTTAAAGTGTCAGCAGGTGGCATTGTACAGAGGCAATGCTCCACGCACATGTGCTTCCACAGGTTATGTAATAAGTAAGCTATAGTGCTAAGCTGGCATATTGCACAAAGACAGGCTAGTGCACAGTGATGTGCATGACTATTCTTCATGGTTCATCACTCATGATAGCTACGTGACATTTGGCACCATTACTTTTACTATGGAGCATCCCATGAATGCTGCCTTATTGTCACTTCATCAAGTCTTTACTTTCATCAGCTATCACAGTTAAAGTGTATGGTTGGGCAAAATGTATGGTGATGACTTTGACAAAAGTATTGCAAAATTCCATAATTTCACAAAAGCTCATGAAATTTGACTTTAATTTCTTATGTTATTTTTGGAATCTTTGGATGCTTCTAACTTAGCCAGCATTTGAGAAGAAGATTATAGACCTTTTTTTATATTAGTTTTTCTCCCAGGCATCAGCTTGTCTCTCAGGGATATACCCATTACCTTACTGCTACCAACAATAGTTCCAACAATAATACCCTCCATGGGCAGGAAAAATATCAGGCGCTCACGTACCCAGAAGCTCAAAGCCATAAAAAAACTATCTACTGCACTGCACCCTGATGCTTCTGCTACTCTCTGGGAACATACACCCTAATCTAGGCCCTGCAAGGACATCACAAGTCAAGGTTAGTGCCAAGGGGGCATTAAAATTGGCCACCTGCCAAAGTTAGACCAGCTCCAAGTCTGGGACAGCCAAAACAAACTGGATGTGCTCTCCATAGTGTAGACATGGTTCAAACCTAAAATTCCTGACTCGGCCCTAGTGCTCAGTGGGTACTCTATCTTCAGGCATGACAAAAAGAGCAAAAAGTGTGTGGGGGGGGCTGTCTCATCTATGTCAAGAACAACCTCCAAGGCCACGTACTCCCCAAAACTGACACTGGCAAGGAGAGTCAGATCCTATCTATTAGTTTACTACTAGGTTTTCTGGCAAAGGCACCTAGCTTCACCTAAGCTCTTTCCTTCTAGGTTGCTTGTAAGGACAGAGCAAGAAATCTTATCGGAGCAAGGAAAAAGAGTAAGGCTTCTTTTGACTAGGCAGATTTACTGTGTGTTATTTTGTTTTGTACTCACAGGGGTTGTTACTGTTTGTTGCTAACATTTTACTACTTTATTTTTCTCTGATTCAAATTGTTGTTGCAGGGTGCACTTTCAGCTGCATTATTACATGGTGTGCCTACAGGTTTGTGCTTACAGATTACTAAAGTAATCTTCTGATTCAAATTGTTTTTTGCAAGGTATATCTTCTGTTACTGATTTATTTTCCTCTGTAGCAAAGTGTTTTTTACAGGGTATACCTTCTGTGAAATTATTACAGGTGGTGCTTTACAGGTTTTACAGTTTTTTCTATCATTAGGATAAGCTTTCAGGGCTACTGCATTTGTTGTTGGTTGATTGTTTCTGCTTGTACCTCCTTGTTTATTTTTCCGTGGTTCTTCTTTTAGGCAGGGGAAGGGTCCTGCCACCCATCACCATCCCCAACCACCCCATGCTACACTCCTTCTATAGGGTAACACAGTTGTGACATTTTCTGAAGCAAAGCAGGAAGGGAAGGATCAGAGTAGTATCCACACAGTGACCTCATTTACAGGGGCACAAGTAATTTATCCTGTTATAACAAGTTATACAAAAACAAAACACAAAATCAAATTGTTGCTTTCATTTTCCTCCTTCTAATTACTCTGACCAGATTATAAACCCAGCAACTCATCTGGAATGGATATTATTAACTGCAGGTACTGCGGGACACTTTTCAAAAGGGCAGTTATACAGGATTTAGGACACTTTCCTACATGCTGGACCACTAGAGATCTAAGGACTCAGCTCCAGGTAGCATGAGCAGAGATTGTTCACCTCAAATCACATATTCAAGAGGAAATATATTACAAGAACCACCCGCCATTTCCCCAACATCCAACAGAAGCACCTCGATCACAGAGGGTAGTTGGTCTGGGAGGTTGGCAGGTGGTTAGGAAGGGCAAATTGGGGACCCCATCACTCAGTGCTCTCCAGCGTATTGCCTCCACAAACCATATAAAAACAAAAAACAGGTATCTGCCTCTTTCTCCTAAATCAAACAAAGGGGCAGAGGACACTGCAGAGTAGGACACTGCAGCACAGGAGCTAGCACAACAAAACTCACCCAAAACAGGGACCAAAACAAAAAAATCAAATAGGAAATCCAAAACTCTTCTGATCACAGGAGACTTCATGATTCGGGGAGTTAATACCTACCTCCAGCCGGGGTAATGGTCAGATGTCTCCCAGGTACATCAGCATAGAGAGACACTGACTGCATTCCTAAAATCATGCAGGAAGCAGGAGAAAACATCAATGTCCTGGTACACATAGGGAATAATGATCTCCCCAGCTGGTCAGCTGTGGAGACCAAGGAACCCCTGACCAGGCTGGATGACAAACTGTCATCCATTTTGTCCAGCATCTCCTTCTCTGATATCCTGCCAGTTTGGGAGAGGGCGGCAGATGGACAGAAGGTCAGAGAAGGGGAGATAGTGGAGCTAAACATGTGGCTCAAGAGCTGGTGCCAGGAAAAAGGACACACATTTGTAGGTAACTGGCAACAGTTTTGAGAGCAAAAGTTCTTTAAATTCGATGGATTGCATCTGACTAAGGCCGGAGTCAGTGCATTGGAGCAGAAGTTTGACATCTTTGCAGAATATTTAAACTAGCAAATGGGGAGAGGGGTGCAGCACCCGATACACTGAATGGGAAGCATGCCCTTCCCCCCTCAGCTAGTGATCAAACAGGAGTTCAGCATGTTTCTAGTTAATTTTCATCACCAGGTAAGAAAAAAGGTCTGACTCCCCATACGATGCACAGGAGAAATGCCGGACCTTGCCCAACAACTAACACACCGAAATCTGGACAATGGAAAATCATGTACACAAATGCTCACAGTCAGGGAAACTAGATCCCACACCTTCAGGCAACAATGATAGAGGCTATCCTGGACATAGTAGCAATTAGCGAGACATGGTACACCAGTAACCACACTTGGGAGACTTCAGTACAAGGCTATGTACTATTCAGAAGAGACCAAGGTTCAAAAAAGGGGGGGGTGGAGTGGCCCTTTATGTCAATGAAAATATCAAAGCTACAGAAATTCAGAATACACATAAGGAGCCAGAAGAACTGTGGATCACCCTGGAAACAGGAAATGGGGCTGCCATACGAACTGTGGTTGTCTACAGGTCTCCAGACAAAGGGGAGGACATAGACACATTAATGTTAGAAGATATACAAAATATGACTGCTAAAAGGGAGGTTCTGATAATGGGAAACTTCAACATGCCAGATATAGATTGGTCAATACCAGCAGGAACATCTGCCAGAACTAGACACATAGTGGGTTCCCTGCAGGGGGAAGGCCTCAACAACTGGTAGAACAACCCACAAGAGATGGGGCTATGCTAGTTCTATTTCTGACTAACAGGGAAAAGATCACAGATCTCCAGGTAGAAGGTCACCTGGGGACCAGTGACCATCACATGGTATGATTTAATTTGGCCACTAGAACTAAATCATCCCACTCCAAAGCAAAAATATGGGACTTCAGAGGAGCTGACTTTGATAAAATGGCCAACAGAGTTAAGCTAGCCCTGGCAAGAAGAAATACAGGTGAGGGGGTGCAGGCAAAGTGGGCAAGCATTAAGGATGAAATACTTGAATTAACATCCCATTTTGTTAGAGAAAAAGCAAGAGCAAAAGAAAAAGGAAACCACTTTGTTTCTCAAGAATAGTAGCAGAAAAGGTCAGATCCAAAAGGCTAGCCTTCAGGAAATATAAGGAAATGCAGCGGGACGAAGATAGGGAGGTATACCAAACTTTCCTAAGGGAAGCAGGGAAGGCAGTAAGGCAGGCAAAGGCCCAAACTGAGGAAACACAAGCACGAACAGTAAAAGAAGGTGACAAGACTTTCTATAGATAGGAGAAAGTCCAGCAGGCGTATTGCTAAGATCAAAGGGGATAAGGAGGAGTGTGAGGAGGAGGACCAAGGAAAAGCATCTATCCTAAATAGATACTTCTGCTCAGAATTTACTGAGGAAAAGAAAGGGCAGGGCCCATAGCTCAGCACCATGGACACAGGGGACAGGGAGTTGTGCACTAGTCCCTTCACAAAACAAAGGGTCCTACAAAAGCTCACTAAGCTCAGGGTGGACAAGGCAATGGGACCTGATGGCATACATCCCGGGGTACTAAAGGAGCTAAGGGTGGAACTAGCAGAGCCATTATCAGAACTGTTTAGTGAGTCTCTGAGCACAGGAGATGTTCCAGAAGACATGAGAAGGGCTCATGTGATCCCGCTCCACAAGAGTGGTAGTAGGGTGGAGGCAGGGAACTACAGACCAGTCAGTCTAACCTCAGTAGTGGGCAAGATTATGGAGGCACTCCTTAAGGAAAGGATAGTGCAACACCTGGAATCCATAGGAGCACAGGATCCAAGACAGCATGGGTTTACAACAGGAAGGTCCTGTCAAACTAATCTCTTAGATTTCTTTGACTGGGTAACCAGAGTGGTTGACCAAGAAGGAGCAGTTGATGATGTCTGCCTTGACTTCAGCAAAGCATTCGATGCTATTACACATAGAAGATTGATTAATAAGCTGGATAATCTCGGTCTGGGTCAGAAGTTAGTAACTGGGTGGCAAACTGGTTGGTGGGAAAAAAAAGAGAGTGGTGGTAAATGGTATACAGTCAGAAGAGATGCAAGTTGCAAGTGGGGTACCTCATGGATCAGTCTTGGGGCCAGTCCTCTTCAATATCTTCATCAGTGACATTGCAGATGGACTGGAGGTTAAGGTTTGTCTGTTTGCAGATGACATCAAGATCTGCAACAGAGTAGATGATCCAGATGGGGTGGGAAGAATGAGAAGATATCTGTATAAACTGGCAAAGTGGTCAGAAAAGTGGCATCTGGGGTTTAATGCAAAGAAGTGCAAGATCATGCACATAGGGAAGAGAAACCCTGAAGCCTATAGGTTGGGAGGCGAGTTGCTGGCAATCACAAGTGAAGAAAGAGACAGAGGCATCATCATCACAGATGACCTGAAATCATCCAAGCAGACCACTAAAGCAGTTGGTAAGGCTAGAGGGACGTTAGGGTTTTTTAGTAGGGGTATCACAAGTCGTAAGAGGGAGGTAATGATCCCTCTTCACAAGACACTGGTTAGGCCCCATCTGGAGTACTACTTGCAGTAATGGAGGCCACACCTGCACACCTGCACAAAGACATTAACAAAATGGAGGCAGTCCAGAGAAGGGCAATCAAAATGGTGCAGGGACTGCATCAGAAAACATATGAGGACAGATTAACGGAGCTCAACATGTAAACCCTAGAGCAAAGGAAGGAGAGAGGTGATATAGTCGAAATGTTCAAACATCTTAAGGGCATTAACATGGTGAAAGAGTCTAACATGTTTCAATATAAGAAAAATAGCAGGACAGGAGGACACAGCATGAGATTAGAGGGAGGCAGATTAAGGGGGAATGTGAGAAAGTTCTTTTCCACAGAAAAGGTGATGGATGCATGGAACGGCCTACCTCAGGAAGTGGTGGATATGAATACAGTGCAGGGCTTCAAACAGGCATGGGACAGACACAAAGAAGCAATAAAGATGAGTATGAACAGATAGGCCATTGACAGAGTACAGGTCTATGGCACATTCATGAGGTAGAAAAAATGAGCAGATTCGATGGGCCTTGCGGTCCTTATCTGCCATCAATTTGTATGTTTCTATGTTTCTACTTCGGAACCAAAACAAATCCCTCACCGTAGTATCAGTATGCACACCATCTAAAGCACAATCACTCGGCTTCAACAAATTAATTGATTTCCTTACAGACATGAGGTACAATAAGGAAATTGTAATCCTTTGGGACTTTAACATTAATTGGTTATCGAATGAAGCAGCACATTACAAGGATGCCACATCTAGCCTTGGCATCTCCAAAATGAATGAAGCCCCGACCAGGATTAATTGACAGATGGGGCCTAAAACCCTGATCGACTGGATCCTTACAAACCTCCTAGAGCAAATCACAGACACCCTAATCCTCACAGGTTTGCTAAGTGACCACTACCTAGTCACCTGTCTTTGGTCCAACAAAATGTCCGCCCCCCCCACCCCAAATATAGCCACCAGTTTTGTCCTTAAACGAGGGCAACTAAACTTGTTTAAAAAGCCCACCTTACACAGATTGACTGGTCCTCCCTCTCTGCCTGCTAAGATATTAACCAAGCCCTAGATTAATTCATCTCAACCTTTAACGATGTGGTGACACCGATGCACCAGTTAGAAAGTGTAAATTAAAGGGCATCAACAACTCTTGGATAACACATGATTTTCTTGATCTTACGAAGGCTCTGGAACATCTCTGGCACAAAGCAAAAGCCACTGGCATAATAGCTGACACCATGTGGTACAGAGCAGCAAGAAATGCTTGTACCCGAGAGATCAGGCTTGCAAAAGAAAAGGTATTTTAAAGACAGACTAAATAACACACTGGTGGATGGCAAGACATTCTGGAACAACATAAAAGAGCTGTTGAGAAAGGACAAGTCCTCACCCTCTATGCTCCTAGTAAATGGGAGATTACTCATGATTCAAAAACAATAGCTGATGAATTCATCATGGCTTTCTCTGATCGTAGACCTAGGGTCAAGGGAGGGACCCTCCACAGACTGCAGCTAGTGCAGAACACAGTGGCTTGGTTGCTGATGGGTCTTTAGAGGTCTAGTCATGTGACTCCGGTACTGCGTGCTCTGCACTGACTGCTGGTCAGGTGGAGGGTACTTTTTAAGGTGGGTCTTCTCATATTCAAGACCCTGTACTGGCTGGGTCCTGGTTCCCTGTCTGAGGTCCTGATACCGTGTCCTCTACTGGCTCCCTCCGCTCCTCTTCAAGGGCCTTCCTGGATGTTCCCATGGTTCAGCTCAGGACCTCAGGAGATCATACTTTTAGTGTCTCTGAGCTGACCCTGTGGAACTTGCTTCCATGTGCAGTCCGAGAAGCTCCCTGAATTGAGGTGTTTAAGGGAAGACTAAAAGCTCATCTCTTCAGCCTGGCTTTTGATTTTTGATATTATCTTTGGTTCTGGTCAATCCCTTGAAGACTGACCTCTGGAAACATTTTGATACTGGTGAATACAAACTGTGTTATGGTTTTAATAAGGTTTTATTGTTTGTTTTAATTATCTGCTGTATGTTTTTATTTATGTTTGGCACCCAGAGCCTCCGGGATTGGGCGCCTTAGAAATAAAATTGCCTTGTCTTGCCTTGCCTTGCATTAGTCACATCTTCCTACCAGAGTACCTAAACATCAAAAAGACTAACTCAAAAGAGTCCCAGGCTGTCCATACTCAGCCCCCTCAGGTACACCACTATTTTATTTCAAGAAAATCTCACACTTGGAAGCCAAAAGGTATCTCCAAAGTTCCCTCAGGAAATCTAGGCACAGCAGTGACTCCCTTGACCTTAAATTAATAGCCCTAGATGAATTAGTACAACCACTCACCACCATTCTGAATTTAAAATATGGGCAATTCCCCAAGAAATGGAAATGCACAGTTGTTATGCCAGTTCACAGAAATGGGGAGCAGGTGAATCATGCCAAGTGGGGTCCTATCTCCATACTACCCCCTTTCTCCAAAGCCCTCAAATGAATAGTATCAGACCAGTTGGTGAACTTCCTTAAGAAGTATAACATCCAGTACCCTCTACAGCACAGCTTCCAGATGGCCCACAGCACCAAATCAGCATTACTGGAATACATTGACTTCATCCATACAGTTCTTGACAGAAGTCAGCTAGTGTGGTCTGTATTCATTGATCTCAATAAAGCTTTCAATACTGCCAACCACAGCATCCTCCTCAACAAACTCCTTGCATTCGGGTTATCACCTGGCACATTTGGCTGGTTTAAAAGTTACCTTGAAAACAGATCAGGAGGCAGAATAGCACAGTGGTTTAAGGCTCAGAGTGGCCAAGCTGGAGACCTGGGTTTGAATCCTACAGCCCCCATTTACATACTGTTTGACCCTGAGCAAGTCAACTAACTTCCTTGTGCTCCCAGGTTGCACCTGAAAACAAACTTTCAGCTTAGTGTGTCTCTCTTGGTTAAAAAAAAGAAAATCTCAATCTGAAAATCAATGGGACCCTTTTAGATAGCAGGCAGATGACAACTGGTGTCCTGCAAGGTTCAATCTTGGGCCCACTCCTTTTCAGCCTGTTCCTTAATTCCCTCCCCAAGGCCTGCTCTGAAAATATCCTGCTATATGTAGATGATGTGGCTACATTCTCCAATAGCCTACACCCACAAATGTTAGCATCCAAACTTCAAAATAGCTTCGCAGTAATAGAGGATTGGTTCAATCAAAACATGCTTCTTCTGTATTACAAAAAAAACAAAGGTTATGTTTTTTACTAACAGCCAGTGCAAATACAGAGCCAGTCAGCTGACCATCCGGAATAAGAAACAGATGCCACTCAATCAGGTTAACACCTTTAAATATTTAGGTGTCACGCTGGATAGCTCCCTCTCCTTTAACCACCACAATGACAATGTTGTAAAGATAACCAACACCAAAATTCATCTGCTTTGCAGACACAGACACAATATGACCCCTGCAGCACTGTCTCTGTCCGTCAATAGTTCTATAATCTCAGTGATAGACTATGGGCTATTTGTATACAGTGCTGCAATGGATACAGCCCTAAAAAGGATCAGAACCACTCTAAACAAGTCATATAGGCTCGTTATAGGTGCACCCAGGCTGACTCACTCCTATGAACTTCATACCCAGTCAAAGTGGCTTAATCTCCAGGGGAGGATTAAATATCAGACCTGCCTATTTGGGAAAAAATCTCTCTTTGGCCTAACTCTGCTATCCATTGCAAACCTCTTTAAACCAGTGTCTAACTTGCACCAGACTACAGGAAAAACAAAATGCCCTACACATCCCTTTCTGACACACTGTGCTTGCACAGCAATCCTAAGCATATAAGGCACCCCTCTGGCTCAGTGAACTTCCTTTAAGCTAGGAACTTTCAAGAAATTACTACTCAAACACCTGACAGCCCTCAGCTCCTGTGACTGCTGGTTCTAACCTTCCACCCCATTGCTGGCCTCTCCCTTGCTGTCTTTCCACTACTGACCACACTGAACCCCCCACCCTCCCCCTCTCTATTCGAATTTTCCTTTTCTAAGTCCCCCTAACCCCCATATATCCTCTTAATCCTCCACACTCCCTCACTACCCTACCCAATCCTACCCACTGTTACCACTAGTAACTGTTTCTGTTACATGACACCCCACTAGTAACTGTTTCCTATCTCTAATTTCTCTGCACTCACCCCTTGCTCACTCCTTCTATAGACAAGGACATCCATCACTGTCTGCTCTATATATTTAATCACTACCCCCCTCCCATTCTCTTCTTAACTCCTTAACAAAGCCAGATCTGTTGCTCTAACATCCACCTTCTCCACTCTCCCCACCCTACTATTACTGTGTCCTCTGTGCCCAAAGTTTACCAGAACTGTTTTAAATCCTGACTGTAAACTATAGTATGCACCAACTGCACTTATTGTTGTATATAGTACAGTTTTTAATTCTATATTTTTTTTCTTCTTCCTATTAATCACAGTAATTCATCAGTTGTTTGTATATTATGTTTGTCCTTTCCTATGACTGTACTTTCTGTTTTTGTACTCAGCTGTACCATTTGTCTGAACCTTATCTTGGTGCGAAACCTTTGAGAAAGAGCTTTTAGTTCAAAGGTGTTACTGCGAGATGATAGTAAATAAATAAATACCATATTTGTAAGGATATACCCTGACCAGTCTAAACTTGGTCATCATTTAGATGGCTACCAGGGTTTTCTCCCACATTTTTCACCTCCTACCTCCCCTCGCAGGGGCAGTGCCTGTGTCAGCCTTTCAAAGTCACAGCTTTCCCTATGATAGGAGCAAGCTCCCTGGCCCAGCTGCAGGGCTCACCGTGTTGGTGAAACCAGCGGCCAACCTTCCCTGACTGTGATGCACTGCCAAATGGCTGCTGTTTTGGCCATGGCCTGCCTCCTGACATCATCTCCGGGGCATGCTTCTGAAACAGGGTCGTCACCGTAGCAGCATGACGCTCTGCTGCTGTGCCATGAACCTAATAAAATTGGTGGTATTCTGCTCTCTAGTTTTAAAGTTATAGGGACTTAAAATTCTGTAGTTTTACATACTTTTGAAATGTAATTTAAATTTCTGAAAGTTTGGAGGCTTTTAACTCAGTCACCTGTAAAGATTATGCTTTGCACTTTTGAACGCTTCTGCATAGTCCTTGTTAAAGTCACCATTCCAAAGTTGGAGCACGATTGACAAACACTTTTTAAATCTATGGAAATAACTGAAATCACAATTTTGGCAATATTTTGTGACCTAAACTTCTCATGGAAATTTCATAGAAACAAAATCAGAATTTCACTAGAATTTTGCCAGTGGAAGATACATTTTGCCCAGCCCTAGTGGCAGGCTGTACTCAGTTGCATAGTTCTCCACCTCTGACATCAAAAGCTGATATTGATTAATGTTTACAAAAGGTAAAGGTGGAAAGACAAATTGCCTGAGACCACACACCTAAATGAAAAGGTGCCCAAGAATAACAATGACATATTGACTACTAGTACTAAACCAGATGCACATGAGACAGGCACAGGAAGTAGAAAATGATCCTGTTAAAATCAAAAGGCAAAAAAAAAAATTCCAGTTAGTTATAGGAGGTAAACCATATAATGCATGCAAATTTATATCAAACTGAATTCATACTGTATCAAAGCAATGTGTACAACAGTACTTCTGGGCAACAGTAAGACTGAGAGTGGCAGGTAGGAGACCGGAGCTAAGTATTGCAATCCCCCTGTAGTTTCTGTGTAAATTGCTTATGAGTGGGTATCATCTTCCTCTGAATACAGTCAACCCAACCAGTGGTACAGAAAATTAGAAAAACATTTTATACACTATGTCATTTTTGAACCATCAAAATCAACATAACAGTGTATATTAAATGTATACAAATCAAACAATTCATGAGTAAGAAATAAATGTTCAGTAACAAAGAACCAGATTTACTGTAACCCTCTGGGGGGTTGATTGTGTGTGTGTGTGTGGTGGGGGGAGGGTTAGGTATAGATAAGGGTAGTGCTAAAGGGGGGGAGAAAAAAATTAAAGTGTGGAAAGGTGGACACAGAAGTTAGGAGGGTAAAGTTAGAAGGGGAACAAGAGTAACAAGTGGCACACTCAACATTCAATAAATGCATATGCAAGTCAATTAATTCACAAGGTTTGACAAGTACAACATTTCAGGAAAACTCACTTGTATTGTAGGACAATTACAGCACACCAAAAGTAATCAAGCTCATTGTTCATAGAAAGGACTTATGATCCAAATCCCCACTGAGCCCTATGTTTCCAAGACTGTTGAGGGAAAAGATTCAATAGGTCTCCATCTGGAGCAATTTGTTAACCACCAACCTCACCCCACACACATCTGTTGACATGAATATGTTCCAGCCTCATTAAATGCATACCCTTAGGGCTGCTACTATGATACTGCTGGAAGTGAGAGCCAACTGCAGTATGGAAATTGGAGTTCTATATACTCCTAATGTGCTTAAGAACTCTTTTCTGTAGGTGTATGGTATGCCTTTTTTTAAATTTAAATTTTATTAAGCAATAATTCCTCAGTTTTACATTCACCTTTTCCAAGCAATACATTGGTTCATAAAAGGAAAAAGCATACAAAGTAAGTTTGGCTTCACATTTTAACATTTCCAGCTTTGACTTCTTTGTCATCTCCTTAAAGCCCCCTTTCCCAAAATTAATGCTAAGTTCCATACTGGACCATTCTTAAATAATATTTTGCTGTATCTTGTTTGTTACTTTAATTATTAATCAATATGTCTCTCTATTCCTTTTACAGGTAAACCATGTCTATTATCCGATGACTTGCCTTATCCCAGCTACTGTATTTTCCACTGTTAGCTTGACTAGAGCCCTGTCATTTCCTTTGGCTTTGTTGTCTTCTGCTCTAATAGTCTATGTAATATTGCTTATTTTGTTTCCCCCCCTTACCCCTTATGAACTTTTTAATAAATACTGTACAAATGTCTTTATTGTTGCACCACATTCAAAGAACTGTAATAGCAAAGGACCTATAAAGTTCTACCATGAATCATCCTATGAGTGATATAATTTCTTAGATCTAACACATTACAGAATGTTTTGACTTAACACGTTCTGGTTGTTGTTACTCTTCAACATCTCTACCCCCCCCCCATCCCAACAGCTGGACCAATACTCCTTGCCCATCTACCTCCTCTATATATGTGAAAAAGGGCAGCCAATGTGAATTCAATGTGTTTACTTGCAGCCTTGTTTTGGCAGTAATAGCTTCTAAAGCCTTTATTGTCATTATATTTGCTTTCCATTGTTTAAAACACATTCATTCCCTTAGACGCCATATGGCGTCGGAACCATCCATTGCTGGAATGGACCCAAAATGGCCACCGGGAACAAATGAGTTAAGAGTCAAGCTATTGTTTGTCATCCAGTTTTGCGTTATTTTAAGTGCTGCCACTATCAGTACATAGAACAGGTATCTGGAGGTTGCTCCCTTTAGTTCTCTGGGGGGTCTTCCCAGGACCAAATGAACAAAGATTAGTGGAGCCACCAGGTTCATCATCCTCCGCATTGCACTCTCAATCTGCTCCCAATAGGAGGCTACAGTCTGGAAGCTCCAAAAAATATGATAAAAGATTCCCCTTTCCCCACAACTCCTCCAACATGTATCAGAAAAAGATATCTTGTAGTGCTATGATACTACTGGTGTTATGAAATACCTCCCACAGACCTTCCACCAAAACTCTCTCCAGGATGCCATAGCAGTGGTCTTATACACCCCCCCCAAATCTATTCCCAGTCCACCTCCTCTATTATTAGTTCCCTATCAGTCTCCCATTTGTTTTGAATATTCTGAATTGTAAGTGTGCCCTTCCCCACCTGTAAGGATTTGTACACCTATGAGATTATGTGTCTGATTTCAGACTGTGGACCTCGTCTATAGATCAACTGGATCTCTGGGGCTGGATCTTCCTTAATAATTGCTAGTCCGGGGCCTCTTAGTATAAAGTTCCTACACTGCAAATACCCAAAAAAGTCATGTTTAGGAATCTTGAATTCCTCTTGTATGGTTTCAAATTTTTTGACTCCTTCCTCATCCAGCAACTGATCTAGATACCTCAGCCCCATTGTCTCCCATCTACCCAGGCATCTACCTACCACCCCCATTGATAGCCCTAGGACATATCTAAGAGGAATATACTTCCATATCTTAGTTGGTAACTCCCATACCTGCCTTGCCTATATCCAGACACCCAGTGGTGCAGCGGTTCCTAATTTCATTCAGGTCTCCTTGTAGCACCATCCATGGCAAGACATGCAAGGGAATCTGAGGATGGGCTTTCTCTTCTAGTAACTGCCACCCTCCTCTCTGTCTAGGATGAGTCATTTTGGCTATCATTTGTGTTTGTGCTGCTATATAATATTTCTTGAGGTCCAGTACCCCCCTCTCTCCTTCACCTCTTGAATTACTGTCCATCTAATTCTGGGTTTTCTTCCTGCCCACACAAAGTGGGAGAGCTTTCTCTTCAGGCCCTTCCACTCTGAAGCTGGAATTCTCAGAAGAAGTGTAGAGAACAGAAGCAAGCGTCTTGTCAGAATATTCATTTGTATAGTACCTATCCTATTGGAGAAAGTGAGGGGAAGGCTGTTCCATCTATTTAGGTCCGCAGATAATTGCCGGAACAGGGGAGTATAATTTTCCTTAAATAAATCTTTTAAATTTTTTGGAACCCAGATGCTCTAATATTTAATTTTGTCTGATACCCATTTGAAGGGAATTAATTCTCTTATCTTATTATTAAGATTTCCTTTTATATGTAACACATCACTTTTGTCTTTGTTCACCTTAAAGTCTGAAATGTTTTCATACTATTCCATTAATTCTAGAATGGGGGTATGGAACTTTCCGGATCCTCCACATATATTGTTTATTGTTTATTGAATAGAATTGGAATTACAATCCTTTGAGTCATAGACTCGTTTGAAAAGGCTCCACATCAAGAAAAGTAAAATATACAGAGTAATCATAAATGATACTATATATACACGCACAGGTATCAAAACTGTACAATTGCAGTGTAGTAATACACAGTCCAAATAGTTTTAGAATTAGCTTATAATGTGGAATTACATCAATAGGAGTCACACAGGAAGTCTGTGCCAGTGCTAAGACAGGATACAATATCATAGGATCCTTAAGGACCCGGAGTCATAATGTCCAGGCAAAGGGGGACATGGGGGAGGGCTAGCAGAAGATGAGCCATTTGATGTAGGATAATGTACAGGGATGGAGTGGGTTACTGAGTAGCATATTTCTCAGGGATGATGGAGGGGGGGTGAGAATAGTAAGTTTGTGGGACTAATTACAGTCACAGGTTGCTGAGTCAAGGAGCAGGGTTTTGAGGCTTGATTTAAATAGGCTGAGACTATGGGTCAAGGAGATGGTGGACGGAAGACTGTTCAGCCAGTGGGGGACCCGATATCATAAGGATCTTTGTCCAAGCGAGGTTCTACAGTGGGGTTGGTCCTATAGGGTGTCATTGGCATATAATGATGTTTTACAAGTGTTTATCCCTGTTGTTATACCACTTATGTTAGGTGAGGCCCGAATGACTTCAGCCAATGACTCTAAACACAGGATGAACAGAATTGGGGATAAAGGGCACCCCTGCCGTGATCCCCTTTCTATGTTAAAAGAATCAGAAATTGTGCCATTCACTCTAATTTTGGCCCTTGGCTGTTTATAACATAGCTGTATCCACTTCAAGAAATCCCCCGATTCCCATTTTTTCTAGTACCATTGTTAGGTATGTCCAATTTAGACGTCAAAGGCTTTTCAGCATCTAGGAAAATTGCCAATTGAACCAAATCCATGGGGTTGCTTTATTCCACTATATTTAATAATTTCCTGATATTACTTGTCAGGTGTCTATTGGGAATGAAACCCATTTGATCTATATGCACCAGGTATTCCATATAACTTTGTAGACTAAGGGCTAGTAATTTGGTTAAAATTTTCAAATCTTGATTTAACAGGGATATTGGCTATCATTTTTGCATTTGTGTCTCTGTTTTCCTGGTTTTGACAAGACTGTGATTAGGGCTTCTGCCCAGGTCCCTGGTCTATTATCTTCTGTCAAGCAAACATTAAACGTCTGGACTAAAATGGGTGATAGAGGGCCCTTTAAGCTGTTTGTAAAATTCAGAGCTATACCCATCAGAGCCTGGGGATTTACCAGTGGGCAATGTTTCAATAACCAATTTAACTTCCAGGGCTGTGATTGGTGCATTCAGCACCTCCCCCATTTCAGTGATTAATTTAGATAATTTTAACTGCTGTTGGAAGTGTTTGATTCCCTTTTTAACCACCTCTTCACTTTTCTCCTCTGAATATAATTTTATGTAAACATTTAGAAATTGTTGGGCTATCTCCTTGGGTCTGGTCCAAGGACTATTCCTTATTTATGAGATGGGTAATTACCTTTTCAGCTTGGGCTTTCTTTAAGCTGTACATTAATAATTTTGTGGCCTTCCCACCCACTTCTTGATATTTATGGCTTATAAACCATGATTTACCCTCTATTCCCTCATTTTCCATGTTGTATAGTTCTCCTATAACTTTTAGTAGATACTTGAATATCTTAGGATTTTGAGGCTTCGGTTTATGTATTTTCTCCAAATCTCTTATCTTTCCCAATAGTTCTTCCCACTTTTTGTTTTTCATTTTTTTTAAACCTGCTGCATGGCTAGTTAATTCCACACAGACTACTGCCTTGACAGCTTTCCAGATAAGTAAGTTTGAGCACCCTTGTAATCTATTCAACTTAACTACCTCTTCTATGGTTCCCCCAACTGCTTCTTCAGCACTTTACTCTTTAATAAAGAGACATTTAATCTCCATAATGATTGTCTTTCCTCCTGCTCTGTCTTCAAATGAATCAAAACTGTGGCATGGTCTGATAAAGTAAAATTGCCTATCTGGGACTTGGAGATCCTATATAAATATTGTTTCTGCATGTAAAAGGCATCAGTCCTAGAATATGATTTGTGGGCTGAGGAATAAAAAGTAAAATCCCTCTCTTTCATACGTTGACTCCTCCATATGTCTCCCAGACCATACTTCTTTATTAAACTATTGAAAGCCTTTGTTGCTTGAGAATTCATTACTGTTATTCCTGATAATCTGTCCATATAAGTATTTCTAACTGTGTTTAAATCCCCTCCTAATATTGTTTGTCCCTCTTGGTATCCTGCTATCTTGCATAGAACTTTACTTAGGAACTCCTCTGGGTTCTGGTTATGTGCATAAACTTTAACCAGATGCATTAGTGCCCCCTCCTAGTTTTCCTGTAACCCTTACAAAATGACCTTTCATCCCTGTTTCCACTGATTTCATTTGAAAAGGAAGATCCTTTTTAATTAATATTGCTGCCTCTGTCTTTTTGGGGTTCAGGGAAGCTGCTGATTCCACCCTACCTACCCAGCCCCTTCTTAATTTATTATGTTCTGTCCCTTGTTAAAAAATACTATATCCCCCCCAGCCATTTCAATTCCCCCAGAAATCTAGTTTTTTTTCACTGGAGAATGCATGCCCTTTACATTGTAGGAAATTATTTTAATATGCCCCATTATTGTGGCCTTTGTTCCCCAATTTTTCCCCTTCCACACTTCCCTCCACACTGCACTCGTTTATCCTGTGAACTCCTCCTTTTAATATTTCCTCCAACAGATCAACCAACTCTTTTCTCAGGTACCTTCTAGATATTTCCATCCCAGGATTCTGTATCCCCTTCATTAAGTCCGTCACTCCCTCCATTGTCATTCTGCATTTGAGGGCAACATTTTCGAAACATATGAAAAAATAACTATTTACATACCAAAAATTACAGTATATCAACATGGTTAACTTTTCTACCCCAAAACCACTAGGAAGAGAAAGAAACTCCAACAGTAGTAAAACAGATAAAATGTACGTTCTTCCTAGGCTAGATGTCTACCCCAGAAGGTTAGTGAGTTAGCGTGGTAACTCCCCTCCCTCTGTGTAGTAGCCTGTGTAGGCCTGATATCCCTCTCTTGGGATATACTCTGAACAGGAAATGTTTTCCCTGTCAAGATCAATGTAAAGTAACCCCATGTGAGCAGCTTTCATAAAAATGAAACCATCTTACCCTCCCTCTTCCCCTTCAACATTTCTGTTTCAAGTGGGCTATGTATCCATACTCCGGACTGTCTTTGAATTAGTAGATTGGCTTTTTAAGTGGTCTGCTATTAAGGCTGTTTGTATCTATCTACTATTTACCCTCTTACACCTTCTCTAGCCCTTTTAATTTGTTTGCCCTTCCCTTCGATTGTTAATTACTCTGCTTCAGCCGCATGTTCCCAAAATCATCCATCTTGTTTACCTCCCCATAGTCCTTCACCGGTGGCTCTGCATCGAGTTTGATAGTTCAAAATTATAACCAATAGCTCTACAGATGCCTTCAGAGCCACTAGTCAGTCTTACTGTTTCTTTCATCATTCTGGGTCACTCCAATGGCTGATTGTCATTTGCCCCATTGGTCTTTTCTGCCTCTGCTCTCAGATCTCTGGTATCTCCCCCATCAGCCCCATGTGGTGCAGTAAGCAATTAAGATCTCTGGCCAGTCCTTTTGGAAATGCTCCCGGCATGTCCGTTCCAGTTTTCCCACAAGCTCATCTCCAGGATTCAGCTTGTATTTTCTGTTCCAATTCCTCCATTTCTAAGTCTGGTATCTGGATTTTCCAACCTCTCAGTAATGGTGCTGCCTCAACCAATGATGAAAACATTCTTATTCCACCTCTGGTATGAATCTGCAGCTTCGCTGGGAAATTTAGCAATGCTTTAAGGCCCATCATCTCCTTGATCTCTTTAATGATTCTCCTTACCCTTTGCCTCTCTGCTTGTAATGAAGGAGAAAAATCATGATCAGAAAATATCTGTGTACCACTAAATTTAATTTCCTTTTGTCACCATGCCTCCTGAGGTATGTAGTCCTTGTCCTGATAGTATACCATACGCACTACTATTGAGCGCAGTCTGGCAGATGGATTGGTTGTCCTTGGGCCCAGCGATCTATGAGCCCTATTCATTTCATAATAGAAGGCAGATGGAAGTGAAAGTGTGGTTCAGAGAATTTGCTGCATGAAATCAATCAGAGATGGAAACACTTCCTCTGTTCCCTCTGGTACACCATGCAGCCTAAAATTGTTCCTCCTCACTCTGTTTTCTACGTCTTCCATTCTGGTGTGTGAGAGTCATTCCTGCTTTAGTAAATATAGCAAGAGCTGATTTGATGTGTCTTGAGTCTTCCCCACCTCTGAGATTGTAGCCGTGTTCTCTATGACTCTTTTATTCACATTCTGTAAATCTTGCCAAAGGTCGGCCACTGAAGACTCAATCTTTTGAATGGAATGGAGAATTTGCTTTAATGTGTGGCTAGCTTTTCTGGAATGTAGGCTATCATCTTCCATCGAGTTGGATGAGGTTTCTGATACTGTGTGTGGTCTGGGAGTGCAAGCCTTGAAGCTCTTCATACTCGCCCCCAGCATTAGTTGTTTCATTTTCGCTGCAGATGGACCCATTTTAAAATTGTTATCTTTGTTTTCTTTTGGTGACATGCCCTGATGCAGATCCAGTTGTTTCCCTTCTGAAAAATCTCTTTGTTAGGGAGGATTAAAGTAGATATTTGTAGTAGATATGAGGGAGCTATAGCTCACCGTTTCTCACTTTTTGGTGACGTCATCGGAAGTGTGTATGGTATGCCTGACAAAAGTTTTCTGACAGTCACACCAAATGATGTATACTACAAAGTTGGTTGTGCAGTTGATAAACTCTCAGAGTTTCACCAATTTTGATAAATGTGGTAAGCTGAAGGACTTTGACAAGAAAAAGCACAAGCATTACATTTATTACATTCATACATGCCTGCAGGTGTGGCTGATAACCATTATAGATATTATGGGTGGGTCTGTGGCTGTCTAAATTGATTATGGACCAAATTGTCCCTAAGACTCCTTGCTCTTTTAAAAGAGATCTTAAGTTTCTCCCCTATGGCTGCCCCTAAGACTGGGTCACTTCTGAGGATGAGCTAGTACTGGTGAATCACACCTCCTAGTTTATTAGCCAGTTGGTTATACTGTGTGGCAAAACACATTACATGTTATTGATAAACCAGTTTGGTAGTCTGTGACCATAGCGACTGAGGTTGAGCACCTAGAAAAATGACAAGTCAATCTCGGTGACTGTGATCACAGCTACCTAGGGAGGAGGGTGACCAGATACTATGGTTGGCGAAAATTGCAACTGGAACTGGCACATATACACGTGGCGCTCACTCACCCGCAGGGGGGGAAAGGCAGGGGAGGGATGGCATGTGAGAGGGGTTGAGGCAAGCAACTGCTGAGCTGGATCACTGGCATCATGGGGAGGGTGTTTGTCTGGGAGGCATGGGGTACCAGGTTCTGGTCTGGTGTTGTGCGGGTTTTTTTTTTTTTGCTACCTGACGGCATGTATTTTCTCACGTTTTTCACCCCTCCGACATGCACCCCCCTGGAGTTGAGAATCCACAAGTAGGGGGATGCGGGGGGGTGCAGCCCCCCCCCCACATTAAAAATGAGACCTGTAGGTCTTGGGTGCTTTTTTCTGTGTGCTGCCAGTGTGCATCACCAAAATTAATTTTCGGTGATGTACACGCACCATAATAGCGATCGCTGTTTCTCGATTTTTATTATGACATGGAACCATCTGGTTTAGTCTTTGGAGTAAGTAAAGTGGACCTGTCTCTCTTAAATCCCATGTTACAGGTTTTTTTCTACACATTCTGAAGTGTAACCCTCTCTATAGGAAATTATGTTTTAATTTGAAAGATTGTGTCTTAAAGTCCACTAGGACAGAACAGTTACTGCTGAGCCACAAAACCTTGCCATAGGGGATATCATTTATGAGGTTCCTAGGGTGGCCACTGTCTACCCTAAGGAGACTAACAGTGGCAGTTGACTTGCAGTAACTCTGACTAATGACCCTGTTGTTTGCCACAGTGAGAGTGACAGTGCATGCAAATCTCAAGTTTTAATCATTACTGTTAAGCCAATCTATGAACTCCATGGCTAACTTAGGGGTACCATCCCACACAAATTTTCTTAACAAGTTAATCAAAGAACTTTACTTGTACTATCATCTAATATTGGTATGTTCTGACTGCCATTATGTTCAAGGCCATTAATGTTGATTAAAGTAAAGAAACTCTATTTTAACGTTTGACATTTTTGCATTACACTAGTGAATCTAAAAAATCCAGATTTTACTAGGATTCTTCTGTTAGTATTTTAGTATGTGCATAAATAATTAGAATAGAGGGAGTAAGATCAGGTTGGGATTGGTCTACAGAACACCCATCCAGGAGGAGAAATGAGACAGGGAGCTGTGTTCACAATTGCTGGAAGCTGCAGGAAAGGGGCAGGTGGTAGTGGTGGAGGTCTTTAATCTGTCCAGGTTGGCCTGGGGTATACCATGTCTTTTGCCAGGAGTCAGGTGATCCTGAATGCAATACAGCGTGGGTTCATGACACAGAGCATTACTGAGCCCTCCTGGGAGTGGGCAATCCTTGACCTAGTACTCACAGATAGGGATCACATACATGAGATAATGGTCAAGGAACACCGGAGGGGTAGCAACCACAGCACTGTTTGTTTCAGGTTAGAGATGTGCAGGGAAAGCATCTCCACCAAGACCAAATTCTTTGATTTCAGGAGGGAGGAATTAAGAAGATGGGTAAAGTACTAAGATTACACCTAGAGGTTGGTAGAGTGGGCATGGGGGTTAACCAGAAATGGAGTATCATCAAGGATGCAATCCTGGCTGCCACAGCGGGGTGTATAAAGCATAGGGGAAAGAAACATGGGGCCAAATCACCCATCTGGTTCAACTCTGAGGTTGCCAGGGTGGTGAGGGACAAAAGGGTGGCCTACAGGAGATACAGGAGGGCTGCAAGTGAGGCAGATAATGAGTACTACCTGAAGCTGGCTAAAGTGGCAGGCAAGGTTGTGCAGTGGGCTAAGTCACAGAAGGAACTACAAATAGCTAAAGGGATCACAAGTGGTGAGAAGGCCTTCTTTTGCTACATAGATTGAGAAGAGGAACAAGAAGGATGGGATGATTAGGCTTAGGAAGGGGGATATGTGGGTGGAGGAAGAAAAGAGCAAGGTGAAGGTATTGAACGATTACTTCTACTCTGTCTTTACTAGGGAAATAGGTGGTCCAATACCACCTGTGGGAGAAAAGGAGGTGAGGAGGGAGCACAGGCATCAAAATTGAACTAGATAAAGTAAGGGAGGGGCTGCTGGCACTGAAGGTAGACAAGTCCCCAGGACTGGATGGCATATACCCAGTGGTGCTAAAGAACCTAGCAGAGTAGCTTGTGGGGCCACTGGAGGGCCTCATCAATAGTCCTCTGGAGTCAGGCAAGGTGCTGCATGACTGGAGAATGCAGCATGTGGTGCTTCTCCACAAGATCGTACCCAGGGATGACCCAGGGAAATATAGGCTGGTCAGTCTGACCTCAATCATGTGTTAACACATGGAGACCATATTTAAGGAGAGGCTGGTAAGGTACATAGAAGAGAATTGTCTCCAGGATGAGAGGCAGCATGGATCTGTAGGAGGAAGATCATGTTAAACAAACCTGGTTGACTTCTTTTACTGGATCACCAGGTTGGTGGATGGGGGCTAGGCTGTGGACATCATTTAACCAGACTTTAGCAAGACCTTCGATTCAGTGCCCCATAAAAGGTTGATCAGGAAACTGGAGTATCTAGTGGTTGAGGAGACAATGAACATGTCTGTAGAATTCTGGCTGAGAGACAGAAACTGGAGAGCGGTGGAGGGGGAGAGTTATCCAGCACCAGGAGGTCACCAGTGGGATCCCACAGGGATCAGTGCTAAGGCCAGTGTTGTCCAATGTCTTCATAAATGACATTGGGGAGGGCATTAAGGGCAAGAGTTGCCTTTTTGCAAACAACACCAAACTCTATGGGAGAGTGTACACAATGGAAGGAAAACAGGACCTGAAAGAAGACCTCAGAAAACTTGATAGATGGCCAGGGATCTGGCAACTTTGCTTCAATGCTAAGAAATGCAAAGTGATAAAAATTAGAGCCACAAATCCCAGGGCTGAGTATTTATCTGGGGGTGGGGTTGGGTAGTAGCAGTGGAGAAAGAAAAGGATCTGTGGATGGTAACTAATAGTGACCTGAAACACTCCTCGCAGTGCAAAAAGGCAGGCAGCAATGAATGCAAACAGGATGTTGGTGTATATAGCCAGAAGAATCAGCAGGAGGCAGAGAGAGGTCATACTGCTCTTGAACAGGTCACTGGTGAGACTGCATCTAGAATATGGGGTGAGATAATGTTGTCCATATCTCAAGAAGGACATTGGCTTGCTAGGGAAAATCCAAGGGAGGGCAGCCAAGATGATCGTGGGTCAGCAGGGGAAGTCTAATGAGGTGAGGCTGGAAGCCCTGAGAATGTACTCACTGGAGAAGAGGAGAGAGAGAGGGAATATGATAGAGACCATCAAATACTTAAATGGGATAAATAGCATGGATTGAGAAGGTCTCTTCAAGCTAAGAGACAATTGAACCATGCAGGGGCACAATCTGAGGCTGGTTTGGGTGGGAGGGAGGGTAGGAAGGATGTTAGAAAGCATTTCTTTACGGAGAGGGTGGTGGCCACATGGAATGCCCGACAAGAGAAAATGGTCTCAGAAAAGACAATGGGCAGCTTTAAGAGGGCCTGGGATATGCATTGGGGGTCCCATGGGACTGGTAGGGAGGGGCAGTCAAGGAGGAAGGGAACACTGGGGTGGGGGCAGGGTGAATGACGTAAGCTAAGGACCATGTAATAATGATGGACCAAATGGCATAATTCTGCTGACTCTTTTGTATGTTTGTAATAAAATCAGTCTTAATATACAGCAAAGTAAATAAAGCAAAATGAAAACAGCACAGGAAGCAAAATACAAGTTCTGTAGATTCACTGATCTGATATAAAATGTCTAATTCTGTGAAATTCTTTGTTTTTACCAGTGTACAGTCAGTCCAAATGCTTGTGGCCAGGATTAATTTCTAAGTTCTCTATATTTTAAAGAAAAAGTGTTAAAATAGGTGAATAATCATTTAACTACTTTGGACCAACAATTGCTCAACAATCAATCATGAAATCTTTCTTGACATGCACATAAAGATTTAAAACCAGATTACATAACTACTGGTACTTGATTTCAGCCTCTGCCTGTGCTTGCTGTAATGTACCTGGGCCCATATAGTCAGAGCTGCCCATGTTCACTACACTGGCAAGAGCACTGCACTGCAAGTAGCACAGGGCCAGCTTGTGGGCAATATTCAGAAAATTAGGCCACTCTGACTACAGCTTAGTAACTGTCTGATTATGAAGCCATATCCATGCAGTGCATAGTGATTATGCACAGTGTTGGCACAGCCACAGACTTGACAATGACCTGGAGGAGCCCAGTGGAGATAACACATCCCAAGCAAGATACAGCCAAGGATCCTGGGGATTGTACTCAGCCCATACATGCTGCTGAGTCCATTGGGCATGCAAGCACTAAGGAACATTTTCATGCCCATTATGGGCCAAATGGCATGCATGCTCTGGCTGCCCCCCCCACCCCTAAAGGCCCATCTATCCATGTATTATAAATACCTGGTTGTCTAGTGATGCAGGTATTTATAACACATGGATGGACAGACAATGGGGGGGGGTAGATGGTCTACTAGATAACCAGATAGGTTTGCTACACATGTGGCTGGATGATCAGGTGTGGGTTGGGGGGACTACTTGATCACCAGGTACTGGGACTGGCTGCCTAGGAAGGGAAATTGGTGGTGGGATGGGGGACATTGTTGCACTGTGTCATGGCAGACTTTTTGGCAATGTGAAGCAGCAGATGTGATGGTGGCTGTTATAGCACTGTTGAAACTGTTGGATACACCACTGAACCCAGCATTCATGGGTAATCCCTCACTTACATGGGTTCAGCAGCACAGTTTGCATGGTAACACTACCGCATCTGCATGGCACACTAGAGGCATCTGAATATGGCCATTCCCCAATGGCTGACACTATTCATCATTAGTTTGGCTCTAACCTCAGTTAGTGCTGTGCTAACCGTTGGAATATAGGGACCCTTCAGTATAATTCTTAATGTTTATAGACATGTATTCCTGCATTGTCTTAATGTAGGTTGCGTATAATATTTTGAGAATTAGTATGTATATACCACAAAAGTTATGTTGTTATTGCATGTCCTTTATGCCTACATGTCAGACATTGATGACATGGAGCATCATCGGGCTTCACTGGCCAGTTCACCTCCTAGTTTATAAATTGAAAAGCTAAAACTGAAATAATTGTTGATCTACTTATCCTTATTTAACTAAGGAGGTTTGCCTGTTTTAAAGGCAGGCCCATTTGCTTAGGCCCCTGACCAAAGGTGCCTCAGTGGCAGAACAGGAGGGAAGGGGGTGGGGTTCATAGCCAAGTGGAGGGTTTAAAGGGGAGAGAGGAAAGCAGGATGACCTCATGGGGAGGGGCAGAGTCAGAGAGCATGACAAGAGGGGATTGGATAAGAAAGAGAAAGAGAAAGAGAGAGAGAGAGAGAGAGAGAGAGAGAGGTGGGGATGGGGATTTAAAAGGGGCTGCTGTAAGCAGGCTCCCACACAGTTTTTGTTGGCTAGTAATTTTCAATCCCAAAGCTGGGGAGGCCCTGTGTTTTGTTGGAGACACAGCAGCCTAGGAGAGAGGCATAGGAGCAGGAATTTGTGCGCAAATGGGGCTCAGAAGCCCAGAAAACAATTAGGTGTCTTTGATGGTGAGGTCCTGGAATCAGGCACCAGCAGGAGGGGCAATAGAGGACCGGGAGGAAGAATGCAAGCTGGCCACGATTTGTTGGATGCTAAGGTTTTTTTTAAACCAAGGTGGGTCCACGTGGTCTGCCGTCATATTAGCAGCATGGGTGGACGGTGTAGCAGCCGCCATCTCAGAATTGCGGGTGGACTGCTTGGCGGCAGCCATTTTAGAACCATGGGCAGATCGCATGGTGGCTGCCATTTTAGAACCATGGGCGGAGCACAAGGGTGACTGCCATTTTAGGGGAACTGACAGTTCCATGAATAGGTCCACCCACACAACAATTGCAGGATAACAAAAAACAGAAAGGATACAATAAAAGAAGTTACAAAAAAAGAAAACTGACACTCAGGTCCAGGAGTCACCAATATGGACAGAGTGAGCCCAGAACAGGTGGAGATTGATTTGTCATGGGCACCATGAGTCCAGGGATTCCCTAATATCATAGAGGAGGCACTATTTGCAGCAGAAGCGGGGGTGGTATAATGACGTTTGTCAAAGAGCACATTAGGAATGAGTCAGTATAAGGAAGAAGATAGAAGATAAAATATTAAAATTAAAACAATACTATAATAAAATGCTTATAGTACAGTGGGTTTACGAGAACAAGAAGCTCAGGGACAGGCCTATAAGGGCCATGGGTTAAAAAACAAAAGAAGGAACACCACAAGGAGATAGTGTTGACCACAGCACAGCAAATAACAGATTTTATTGTAATTACAGTTATCAGGATATTAAACAATGGCACAGAGGAAAAGCAAGAACTCTAAAGAAGAGGCAATGAGATGGGTGGAGCTGGTTGAAAAGACCCCAAAGATGCTTAGTGTTGTGGAGGATGTTCTGGCAGTGCTGGAGACCATCAGGCGTGGGAGGAAGCAGAAGGATGCCGAGGGTTCAGGGGCAAAAGGCAACAAGAAGCAGCCAGTGGCCCCATGTGACCCAGAATCAGTGGCCCTGGTTCTTCCACAACCACCACTCCTAATAACGCCTATTCTGTTAGTACTGCAGACTCAGCTAGAACCAGCACCACAGCCCCAGCTAGCACCTCCATAGCCAAAGGCCCCCATAAGGGTGCCTCCAGCCCCAGCTCTTACCCAGGGGCCTCTCCCACCAGACAACAGAGCACTGTAGCAACCTTTACAACCAATACCAGCCCCAGTACCGGAGCCACCAAAACTGGGTACCATAGAGGTACCATTGGAAAGCAGTATAAAGGAATATGTAGAGCAGATGACAGGTTCCATGGGGGATAATGGGATCTGGGAATTTAAGAGAGTACTAAGTGAAATTAGAAAAGGGAAAGGGAGCGAACCAGCAACAGAGAAAAGGGAATAGGGAGCATAGGGAACTTGGAACTAGAGATAGGCACCACAGGGATTAGAACTGGGGATCATGTATCATTGGCTACAAAGAAGAAGATATGGAAAGGAGAATATGTTGACATATCCACTTTGGTTAACAAGGAAACAGTAAAAAAGTAGGATGAAAAAGAAAGCTTTGAGAAGAAAGACATGGCAGCAGCATTAGTGTTGCTGGGTAGAGGGGAGGAGGAATGGGCAGCAAAGGGTAAGACATGGGACGCATGGTCAGTGTTTTTCATCTACTACAGCGCCATTGTATAAGAGAAGCCACCTCCAAGATACAAGCACAATTTCACCTAATAACTACTGTGAAGCAGATTGACCATCTAATGTGTTAGTGTTGCATACCGCTCCTTACTTCTGTATGCTACCGCATCCTTCTTCTATTATACAGTTATGACCCTACTTACCCTCGGGTCTGTAAACCATACTTTTATGTCAACCCTTGTCTGGGGTCAGCTGTGCTTGTTATTCATTTTATTGTCCCTGTATAATCCTCTATGAGGGCAGCGCCCTATCTGTACAATGTATTATCCTTGCTTTGCGTATGGAATCTATGTATGTATGTACGTGAAAAACAACAGGTCCTCCTTGTAAATGAGTTCAGCTCGATGGTGACCACCAGTATAAATAAAGACTTTGATTGATTGATTGATTGATTGATTGATTGAAGTCAAAGTTGGCAACACCACTTCTGACTTACTCCCTGATTGTGTATAGTGCCTACAAAATGAGATGGTGTACTAACTGACTGCAGTATGACGAAATGTACCAGCAGAGAATAGCATTTCATGGTGATGTGCGATGGGATACAAGGCACTCCAACATTTGGTTAGAAACCATGACAATGTCATGGGGGGAGCAAAGGAAAGTGGGAGAAAAGGACTCGAGCAGTACAAAAGTGCTGTTGGGGACATACCAGAGCCCATTGCTCCTGGCCGAACTGCCACTTCAGGCATGCCTGTTCTAGATACGGAGGGTACCATCCCGCTTCCAGGTGCAGATCTTATGGGCATAGGAACAATGGGACCAGCTAAGTAAGCCAGCTATTTTGGGCCAGTCATTCAGGATATCGAGGAGCAAACTGGGGGAGAGGGGGCTGGCAACAAGGTTTCGGGGGAGGTGGGGTTTGGAAAAGAGGAATAGGTGAAGGATGGGAAGGGACAGAAAGAAGAGACAGGTATCAGATGGCATGGACACTGATAAAGTTCAAGGTTTTAAGATGATGGGTTAAGGAATACCAGGATCATAAGGCTGCACGAGTTTTAGAAGAAGGTTTTCATGAAATTTTTAGCTTACATTTTCAGGGGGACCAGGTAGGCACAAAGGATAAGAATTTAGGATCAGTAAAAAACAAAGAGGAGCTGTTAGCACAGAAGATAAAGAAAGAAACAGAAGAAGGAAGGGTAGAGGAATCATTTGCTTTTCCACCTTTTGACAATTTTAGAGTTACACCACTGGGGCTAGTACCCAAAAAGCAGCTGGGGTATTTTTGGGTTATATACTATTTATCATACCCGGGGGGGGGGTCTGTAAATGACTACATTGATGAAGAAGGTAGTAGGGTCATGTATGTAACACTAGAGGGGCTGTATGAATGATAATGGCAACAAAAGGGGCATGGTTGGCCGAGACAGATATTGAAGTAGCCTTTCGGCTGCTTCCAGTCAGGCCCGAAGATTGGGACTTACTGGGTTTTTGCATAGGGGAGCAGTTCTATTTCGATAAGGCGATGCCTTTGGGTTGCTCAATAGCATGTACCACTTTCAAGACATTTAGCACATAGTTACAGTGGGTATTCCAGACCCACTATGGGCACAGGGTAGTCATCCATTACTTGGATGACTTCTTACTAATTGGTGAAGGAAAGGCAGATACTGACCGTGTACTTGACCAATTTTAGAAAATGTGTAAGAGGTCGGGGGTATTGCTAGTGGTGGATAAAACTGAAGGGCTGATTCAGTGTATTGAATTCCTAAGGACTGAAACAGATGCAGAGAAAGGTGTATTTCATTTACCAAACAAAAAGTGGACAAACTCAAAGGGCTAGTAGCTGCCGTTAAGGGACAGAGAAGGGTGCTACTGCATCTGGTGCAGCAGTTTATGGGGAACCTCAATTTCATATGTAGAGAAATAGCCCCAGGGTGTACTTTTACACTTCGATTGGCCAGGCTACAAAAGGTGCCAATAGGCCCCATCATTGGGTTGACATTACAAAAGGAGTGTGAGAGGAGTTAGAGGTCTGGGAAGAATTCCTACGGGAGTATAATGGTGTAACTTTTTGGCAGAAGGAATGGGTCTTTAACACAGAACATACGAACATATGAAATTGCCAGCAGATAAAGGCCTTATAGTTTATCAAGTCTGCTTGATTGTGGAGTTAGCAGCCCTTATACCGCTGCTGCCACTCCCTCCCCTCCATGGCCCCCCTCCAGTGACCTTCTCCCTTACCCTGTCCCATCCCATTTTGAAGCAGCCCACTGTTCTACAGGATACCACATCCTCTGGCAATGGGTTCCACCAAGACACCACCCTCTCCATAAAAAAGTGTCTCCTCATTTCCCATCTGAACCTTCCCTCCTTCCAGTCTCGGACTGTGCCCTTGAGTGTCCCTCCTCCTCCTCCTTAATTTGAAAAGCCCCTCTGTGCCCATTTTATTTATTCCCTTCATGTACTTGAAGGTTTCAATCATTTCCCCCCCATCCCTCCTCTCCTCCAGGAAGTACATGTTCAACTTCCTCAGCCTGCTCTCATAGGGCAAGTATCCTAGCCCCTGGATTATTTGTGTTGCCCTTTGCTGCATCCCCTCCAGTAATCTAATGTCCTTCTTCACGTACGGTCATCAGAACTGCATGCAATACTCCAGGTGTAATCTAACCAGTGATCTGTATAGAGGAAGGATCACCTCCACTCACCTGGAGGATATGCCTCTGGCAATACAACCTGTCATCCTGTTGGCCTTTGCAGCTGCTTTTCTACACTGTGCTGAGTTGTTCATTGCTCTGGTTATGATCATCCCCAGATGCTTCTCCTCTTCCATCTTGGCCAGTTGAATGCCCCCTTGCCGGTAGCTCCTCCTTGGGTTTTTTGCACCAAAATGTAGCACCTTGCATTTCTTGACATTGGATCCCAGCTGCCAAGTGTCTGGCCAGGCCTCCAGTTTTGCCAGATCATCTTGCAACCCCTGCCACCATTCTAAGTCATCCAGTACTACTACTCCCATGTTGGTGTCATCTGCAAACAGACTGATCTTGCTCTTGATGCCTATTGAGATGTCTGCTATAAAGATCCCAAACAACACCGAGCCCAGAACAAAGCCTTGTGGCACCCTGCTTGTCATTGTCCTGGGAGATGAGAGCTCTGCTCCCACTACCACGCTCTGCTGTCTCCCTTGCAACCAGTTCTCTATCCATCCCACATTCTTTGCCCCTGCCCCTGTGCCTTCCAGCTTACTTCCTAGTCTCCCATGCAGCACCAAATCGAATGCCTTACTGAAGTCCAGATACAGGACATCCACTGCATGGCCCCTGTCTAATTGCCTTGTTACCTAGTCATAGTACTCCACTAGGTTGGTCTGACAGGATCTGCTTGAGACAAATCCATGCTGTCTGTTGTCCTGAAGCCCATTAGTGTCAAAGAGAGAAACCAGTCTCTCCTTCAGAATTGTCTCCATCAGCTTTCCCATGATGGATGTGAAGCTTACCGGTCTGTAGTTTCCTGACTCATCCTTGGGGCCGCTCTTGTGGAGGGGTACCATGTGTGCTATCCTCCAGTCCTGTGTTACACTCCCCAATTCCAGGGAGGCATTGAACTGGTCTGTCAAGGGTTCTGCCAGGACTTCTGACAGTTCCTTCAGCACCCTGGGGTGTATGCCATCTGGCCCAGGTGCCTTGTCCACCCTCAATGCCCTCAAGCCCTTCAGTACTCTGCCCACTGGGATTTTCCCATCTGTCACCTCCTCCCTCATGTGCTTACCCTCCCATACCCTCTTGGGTACATCTCCCCCTTTCTCTTAGTAAATACTGAGCTGAAGTACTCATTTAATGCTTCTGCCTGTTCTGCCCATTTCCACCCACCACCCATCCTTCTTTATCCTTATTATTTGGTCCTTACAACTTCTTTTCTCCCTTATGTACCTGAAGAAGTCCTTCTCCCCCTCTTTGATGCCATGTGCTAGTCTGAGTTCCCTGGATGCCTTGGCTGACCTGACTGCTCTTGTCACCTCCCTCGACCCCTTTGAGTAGTCCTCTCTGTCCTCCCTTCTCCCTGTTTTTTTGTACCTTCTAAAGGCAGCTCTTTTCCTCATTACCCTTTCCTGCAGACCTGAAGCAGAAATGAATTTGCTTGAAATGAAAGATACCAGAGACTTTTTTTTTTTCCAAGTAAAAGACTTTAAGAGAAAATAAGTAGCCGTGAGACCATCTGATCTGCATGGGTATACTGCTAGGATGGCAACTGAATGTTGTCACAGCAATTACAGCACCACAACAAGAGCGATAGTGAATGGGGCAATCTTGATTTTAGATCACCCCTCACTCCTGTCACCCTTTACCCTCACACAGTTTCTACCCCCTCTAGGGCTTGCCCACTGACTGTTTCCCAGGAGGACGCTTTGCACTGTAACTCCCGGGAAACATAATGCCTGGTGCTATAATGCCAGCAGCACGTTACCAATGCCATAATTGGCATCGTCAACATGTGTGTCACTATGACATGGGTGAACCATCTGCTTGTTACCTTGAGGTGTGTCAGAAATTACTCTATATACTACAATTTATACAGTTCAGGATAATGACCAACATCTGGTCCTTTGTAGCTGACTTAAGTTGCACTGCCTGAATCCTGTGCTACCATCTAACCTCTAATAGCAAGTACAGCTAGGAGGGGTAAGTAATGTATCCTTCAAGCAATCAAAGGGAACCTTATTTCTTTCATTTCCAGTTTGGATGATACTGCAGGCTAGAGATTCCTCTTATCCCTATGCACATGTAATCAGAGAAGAATCTATATTTTCTGACATTTCCACCAAATCCAGTTATAAATAGCCTGCAGACTTCCAAAATACACAAAGGCCAGATAGTGTGCCAATCAACCCGTACGGACTGTATTTCCAGTAAAAGTTCAGCCTTTTATGGAAGTCCCTTTTTGTGTAGGCATCCCCTTTGGAAAAACAAGTCTGCTCATTTTAATCACTCTTCTGTTCTCTTGCTTCATATGCCACACTGTCTTTTGAAGTTGAAGATTTACAGTTTTTACCAGAAGTCTTTTACAGTTCACATCTCTTTTTATCAGTTGGTAGACCTTCACAAACTAATAATCTCCATCTTTGACTCTGGGCAATGCTCTTTCACCCAAATCTAGATTATCTTCTTGGACGACTTGTTTAAACTGCTCTTGGATGATATCTGAAATGTGTCGTGCTATTCTTATTCAGGCATCACTCTGTTCTGGAAAAAAGACATTACGCTAGGTATATACTGTACCTCTCTTTTATTGTCTGTTGAGCAAAAGTTAATCTTTGGAATCTTTGATATATGTCGTTCTTATAACTAGCTATTTGCAGGATTGCTTTCCTAATGTTTTCATCATTTTCAATTTCTAGTGTTCTCACAGCATAATGACAAATCTGTGCTTTTCCAATCTAGTACAAAACTAGAAAAATTATCCATTGATTTTCAGGACACTGGCTTGTCTGAGCCAGTCTTTCAATAGTGGTCAGGTAGGGACTGATATCATCAGCAACTGTAAATATTTTTTTTATTTTGTATCTTCCAACATGAGATGAGAGTTCAGCTGTACTCTCATTGGGGCCTATTCACTAAGGGGCATGGAGGAAGCATGCAAAGTGCACACAGCTCCACACCCATAGGAGAACCACATGGGGACTGCATTCATGAAGCGGCGGTTTCTGCCTGACTCTCTTCTACATCCCCGTGCCCCAGGCACAGAGCTGTGGAGGGGCAGGGATGCAAGCCCGGGTGGTAGCCAATCAGCTGCCCTACTTGGGGTCTGCAGTGGATCCCTTGCTCTGGTATGGTGACACCTTGCCAGAGGATGTAGAGCACCAGCAATGCAGCCTGGGGGTACAAGTGCAGTCTGCCTGCCCCCGGCCCAACTCCCATCCCCCGACCACAGGTGCACCTCCCTGCAGGGATCCGAAGACCCAACACCAGCACCAGCAGGTCCAGTGGTGGTGACTGGAGGGGGCACGTAGCCATTCTGGCTGGTTTTCAGACACACAGCCACCAACACCCTGTGTAAGGCACTCCACCCATTCGTGTATGGCGTCCAGTGCCAGAACGCCCCCCCTCCCCCGGAGACCCCAGCCTGCACACGCATGGAGCTCCTCGCTCAGCTGGGGATCTGGTCTGGGGTGGGTGTAACTGGTTTGGGAATGCCATGGTGGGTGTGCATGGGTGCGGGTGGGCTATGCACCTGGGTTATGTGCCCATAGCTCATCTGCACCATTAGTGAACAGGCCCAATCATGACTTGCTATGCTTCTGCTCACCAGCCCTCCAACCAACTCAAACTAACTTGGCAGTGTTTTGTCTGTTCCAGTATTTCTAGCCATATGGTTGGCACCATCTCTCTGCCTCTGTTCTCTGTACTGACCTCTACTTTAAGTGGTCATCTGTCCTTTTTGGGGAGATATTCATTACTTGAGGTAAAGGCATACTAGTAGCATTACCATCTTCCTGTTCCTCAATAGTCTCCTCATTTTTCTCTTTTATCTTCTTTCTACATTTGCACTTGTCAACATTCTTTTGGACAGCAGCTCCTCTTCTTTGCTCTCATTCTGAAAACTATTTGAACCCTCTTTGTACTAAAAGTAAATCACCATGATCAAGTGTTGTATATACACTTATGCTTGGGTCATAAAAAGCTAAAATGAACCTTCTGAATGGCATGTTGCCACTTATAGTATGTCACCAGCAACCAGAATTCACATCCTAAGCTCATTTCTCCAGAGGGCCAGCATGGTCGAGGAGATAATCTCAGGAGAAGCTATCCATCTCCATGGAGGGAGGGTTATACATCTCAGTGCTTTAGAGTCACCTGGGTAACCCCAGATGAGCGTTCAGCTGAGTACCTCAACAATATTTGCAGAAGGGAGAGTGTATATATACCAGTGCACCCCTGGTCATTTTAAATCTGCCTTAAGAGAGTACTTTGCATCAAAAATTACCTGCAACTGCACTTAAATACCAAACGTAACCCCCTTATGGAACTACATCATCCAACTCACCCCTCCTCCCTCCCTCCTCTCCTCCTTCATTCCCTACAACTTCCCTTATCTCCTCCCGATTCCCTCCTATGTTCCTGCCTACACTGACAATGCTACCTTGTAGTAGCTGTTTACCTGTTTCTAGATTGAATGAAAGTCATTTTCTTAAAATGCTACTCTAAATCATTGTATTGCTTGTGACTCATCCAAATACTGCTCTGTAATATATGACGTGAAACCTTGTTAAATGAGCCCCAGCTCAAAGCTGTATCTCTGAAATATTAATGAAGATAAAAGATATTGGTCCATACAGTATGCAAAGCAGGTGACCCTTAAGGAATGGTTGTGGGCCTATGATTTGCTTCACACTGGGCACTGTGGGCCCTGCATGAAGCAGCAGACCCATAGGTAATGACGCAGGATCTGTAACATGCTTGGCTCAAGATTTTGTGGGTCCTACATGAAAGAAAAAACTATTGTGTAGGTCTAAAAGTTGCCACATGGGTAGTCATGAGTGAATGAGTTATGCGTGACAACCCCAAACATTTTGAATTAAAATGTTAAGAAATGTTAATGTTATGGGTGATAGAAAAATAAACGGTGAAAAAAACTATATATGTTGCAGTGCATGCTCAGTTCATGTTTTTTGGGAGTTAGATGATCTTTTTTGGGGGGGGATCAATTACCCAAAACATTTTTAGTTTTTCCTTTTTTTTAAATTAAATTTGATGGCCTTAATTCTTACCACCTCCCTCCACCTTCATGAACATGCAGTTTCAGGGTTGCCATTGGTCCCCAAAATGCCTTTTTAGGGACAGCAAATTGAACTATTTGTGCCCCCCAAACAAAGTTTGTGTTCATGTCCAGTAATTGTCCTTACCATTTTTGGCTTTTTTTTTCTTTAGGTTACTGATCAGATGAATTGGACCATAGTAGAAGATGGTGACAGGCCGAGGTGGTGGGAGGGCAGTGTCCCCCAGGAAACCAGAAAACAGGTATTATCTGGGGGATGGAATAGAGTGGTATGAGTGGGGAAAAGTAATTTTTTGGAAGAGGATTAGGTGGGGAAAGAGGGTAGTGGGAACCTTTGCACAGTGAGTGGGGGTCAGGGCTTATTTGTTGGTGGGAAAAATGTAGCATGGGTGGCAGAAGGTGGTTGAGGATGGAGATTTACTTAAATTTGTATAGTGTTAGCAAGCCACTGGGACTGGGCAATCAGTGGCTGCAAAAGTTAAAAAATACAACGAAAAGTGGTATTGAGCACCTATTATTGGAAAGGGGAGAATGTACGTTGGTTAAAGAAATACATTGTTCTTATTTTCATTCACAATTGACTTCTTGTTTAGTTAACCTTAAATGAGAATTGCATGTTTTTCATAAATTTTGTCCAGCTTTTTTTTGCTTGTACATGTGCATACTCCAGCACTGTTAAACAATACATATTTAGTTTGACTTTTTCTTACCAGAAATTCAACAAAAGTCTTAATTATGGGCCAGTATCTATAGTGCCTGAATGTTGCAGGATTTTTTAAATAATTTATTGTTCATACCACTTTCTCTAGAGTACTGCCCCACTTTGTCACCACAATGCCACCACCATTTTCTGTACCTGAACTTCTCCAGCATTTACACCTTTCTACCCCTTCAGGTTAACCCCACCCCCACTGTGGCAGGGCTTGCCTGGCTGGCCACTCCAGGCATGATTTTGGTCATCTTATTAATGACCTCCTGAGTAGGGGCTGGTCAGTTAGGCCAGGGCCAGGTCCTGGGCCAGAGAGTGTCTTGTCATCCTGCCTCATGTCATAGTTTTCCACTGTTCATTGCTCCCAGCCACTGAGGACATCATTGTGGTAGTGAATCTAAGCAAAAGTGTATGCAAAGCAGGGCTGCATAGTCTCCAGACCACATCATCCCCTACCTCTGCCATACCTCTGCTGCACTTAAACCTGTGATCACCTAGGTGACATTATTGCGACACAGGCAACAACCCTTCCTCCCCAGAGGTGGAGGGCATTTCCGGAATGCTTTATCCTCCTCCCCCACCAGCCAACCTCGGTCACCAGCATCATGAGTGGTTGCATTACTGCTTCTCTGATGGGCAGCATAAGTTTCAGGTATTGCATTGGTGTATTCTTTTCAATCTGTGTGTGCAAATAACACGTCTTAATTTAGGTGAATTTTAGTATTTCAGCACTCCACAGTTCTGAAATTACTAAACGAGTTGATCTGAAAACTCGTGTGCACTCAGCCTCAATGACAAAAAGGTTGCATTTTAAATTTCAAAACCCTAGGTCCTGAGGTGGATGAGGTATAAGCTGAGAGGCATAAGGATTTTGACATGACTATAAATGCAACCCTGATATACTGTCACTACCACACCAATATAATACTTTTTATATTTATAATCCCCGTTTCCTTTATTACTTAGCAATGTACTAGAAAATAGGATCCTTGTCCCTCAGACTTCATTTGCTTAAGCTGCCTGCCTACGCATGATATCATAATATTCTTTTTATATATAACAATTGGGTGTTATGAAAATGATTATGATGTTCTACTTATGGTGAATCACAGTCTGGTACTGTGGAAATGTTTATGATGTTCTGTTTATTAATTACTATTGGAAACTGTGGAAATTATTATGATGTTCTGTTTATGAACCACATTTGGGTGCTGAGAAAATGATTATGATGTTGTACACAGATTATGATATCATGTGTTGGCAACAATCAGAAGGACATTAAATCCAAAGAGCTAGGATCCAGCTTCCATGTAAATGTTCTTAGTAATAGGAATAAGAGGAAGAGAAAAAGAGGAAACATGCAATACAGCTAGAATCTGTGAATAATTTCTAAAGTTTTCCCAGAGATGCCATGGGCTCCTTAAAGCAAGGTGTCCAGGTTCCAGCAGGACAATGGCCCTTCGCTTTGAGCCTGGTAGTCTTATCTCTCGCTAGGGCGGTACATGCATAGAGTGTGCTGTTGCATCCAAGGATGCCAGATGCAATGCCTGATGTCAGGTGTGGTGGGTGGGTAATTGAAGAAATGGGGGGGGGGAGATGATGTGCTCCAAGCTGTCTAAATAATAGTTGCTGGCACCTTTTGGCCTTGCACCAAGAAGAACCCCACTGGCTTTAAAGGTAGAAGGAGCTGCTAATGGGGCATGGGGTGACTGGCTTGATTCTCAGCAATAAGTGTGGTTAGCTCAGGAGGCCAAATGGCTGCATGATAAATTGGTGAAGAAAGAATTGGCCCTTTATTAACTAGGGTTGCAAAAAGCCAACAATGTTGGGTTGCATATTTTTAGTGTTGTGTTTGTTTCTGTAGTGGATGCAGAGATTGACTTGAGGGAAAGAGAGCATTCTGATTTAAAGGTTATGGGTAATGAGTGGTGTGGGTGATAGATTATGTGTGTGTGTGGCTTCTAGTTGAAAATCCAATGTGTGAGGCAGTCACATGAGGGGGTAACACTTGGCACCAGGATTGTGTCTGACCAGGTGTGAGATATGGAGGAAGTAGCATTAGACCAGTCCATTGGCATGAGCCGTGTCTAAACAGTGTCCTGAAATATATCAGCAAGACCCCCATTTAGAACCTCTATTATATCTACTATTTCTCTCAAGTGGATGCCATCTGAACATTGAGATATTCATAGCCTAAATAACTCAAAATACTTTGCCTTCCCAGTAATTCTGCCATGATCGACATTACCTCCTGCTTTACCTGCTCAACTCCTACCATTGCAACCCACTGCTGGCCATGCCCTCTTATCTTGAGATCATTGCTATTCAACAGAAGCTTTTACAATTGGAAAGATGGGGAGGGGGAATTATTGTGAGATCACTGTTACATGGCAGCTGTTTCACTACAGTCATTGCTGCTGCTTGGAAAGCTGCAGATGGGGGGACAACAGTAACTGGGAGAGCAGGTGCTGCTGGGCAGCTGTTACACTATGTGCATTGCTACTGCTTCTTTTCTTGAAAGCACTCTGTTAGTGGTGTGAACTGAACCTTGTGTAACAAAAGCAGAGCACATGGTGGTGGACCTAACCAAAACTTAATTACTAATATAAAATGGACAATGAAATCCTTGTGTCCTGATTGGCTGAGACGTGGCTCTAACCATGGCAGTAAGACAGCACCACCAATGACTAAAAACAAGTCCCTGCCAACCAGGGCAACTCACAGAATTCATAAGACACGGTCACATGATGGCAGCCTAACAAGCAACAACTAGCTCCTACCACTCAGCATCCCTCCCAAGTTTTTCCACTGCAAATCAACCTTCCTAAATTGAGTTTCAGCTGGAAAAGAACTTTAAACTACTCCTGCAACTAAAGCGACAAAGAGAATATCTAAAAGTATGGAGGTATACATGCGCAAGGCACCTCTGCACTACTAGCTTCCCCCCACCCCGGAGAAAGACAAGGCTGCAAAACAGCCTAAGCAGCAACCGTCCGCTAGCAGTAAAACTTCAGCGGGGACCTTGGCACTCACTAAGAAATGCTTTCTGGAGATAATGCAGCCCCTCCAGAGCTCTATTGCAGCTATAACTGACGAGCCACATCAGGTACACACTTCGATGGATTCTCTGGCTATACGAGTGTCGAATTCAGAAGCACGTATAATTTCTTTGGAAAAGAGGCAAGACAAAGCTGACTTAGATAGTAGCAGTGTGGCAAAGAGAATTAAAAGAATGGAGGATAAACTGGAGGATCTTGAGGGCAGGAGCTGATGAAATAACCTACTTATTCTCGGGATCCCTGAAAGAGAAGAGGGTAACTCTCCGATTTTATTTTTGCAGAAACTCTGTGAAAGGATAGCTGGGCCTTCACCTAATGGTATAACATATACCATCAAGACAGCACACAGAGCAGTACGTCCCATGCCACCCCCCGGGTCACCTCCCAGACTGCTGATCTTCAAACTGCTCAGTTTTCTTGATAAACAGCACATTTTAGCCCAAGTCAAAACACTGCAAGAAGTGCAATGGGAGGGCAGGAAAATACATGATACTCATGACTTACCTTAGTGTCTAAACTAATTGCGGCTGGGAAACAGTTTCGAGTTCGATACTCAGCCATTCTACAAGTGAGAATCAATGATCAATGCCATGCTTTTGACATGCAGGAACAAGCACAACTTGAGCTTAAGAAGCTACTTCCTGACCTGTTTAAATGATTGGGCCATGCATCTAGTGGTTAGTTGTTATGCCTCGGCCTGCTAAAATTGCAAAATGACTAGAACTGAGTACTGTTCTGGAGACTTTTATTGAATACAGTACTTGCTTAGTGACCAGTGGGAACCAGGGCTCTCCTTGCTATGTAGATATTTAATAGGCCCAGCGCTCTTAAGGGCCTAGATTGCATTCGTGGTTCAGATGAAATGACTGGCCAGCAAACACCCTTTGGCTTGGTTATGAGATGGGACCCTTGCTCATTTACTTCAGCTTATCTTGTTCACATCTCCATGGATATGTTAAACAACTTTTTTTTTCTATTTTCTGTTTGCTAATTCATGTGGGGATCCTTAAGTGTTATTAAGGACTGCTTTTTTATTTTTCTTTCCCAACTGAATGACTCATTTGGACTACTTAGTATTGGTCATTATAGACCTACTGCTGTATATTTAATTTTCCCTAATAACAGATTATTACTCATACCATAATTGGGTTGCCCTCGCAGATGGAGTGGCACTTGTAAGCCTTAAATGCCTAGCCAAAATTATTATTGGTATTACCAAATTCTGTTTACCGCTGAGTGGATTACCTCTGATTTTTCTTGTACTTTTATAAGTCTTGAATATAACAACATGATTCTTTAGATAGAAGTTTATGGGGGGGGGGATGTTGGGGATTGAGGGGGCAGGGAAAGTTGTATCTCTGAGGTGTAAATTAACATCACCTGGCAGTATATTTAGTGAGTATGGTTGGTAGAACCGGGGCTACGTGTTCAGTTCTCATTAGTGATTGAAGTTGAATTTGGGTCTTATAGTCTAATGGGAAAACTTAATGGTAGAATTGAGGGGGGTGGTGATGTGCCAAACTTTTCTTTTCTCAGTCTTAGCGATTTAATTGCTATGTGTCTGGGACTGAATCTTCTAAAACAATTTTTCCTGGTTGTACTCCATTTCGAGATACTATAATGGGGGGCCCCTATAATATTATAACTTGGAATATCCAAGATGCTCGAGACAGGTGTAAGTGATAAATGATTTTAAGACATTCATCACAACTACATGTTGGAATTGTGTGCCTACAAGAGACACATCTAAAGAGGGAAGATACACCTCTTCTTTATAGAAACTGGGTAGGGCAAGCCTGTGGAGCTGGCATTTCCTCCAACCAAGGGGGAGTAGCTATACTCATTGCCAAAATGATCCCTTTCAAGTTGAGCCAAGAAATATGGGATCCAAGAGGTAGATATGGTCTATTGCAGGGCACACTGCAGTCACAATCAATCCTGATAGTATCCGTTTATGGCCCCAACACAGACTCGCCCCCCTTTTTTTTCACACCTCCTTAATCTGATTACCCCTTTTTTACATGAGGCCATATTTCTGGGAGGGGATTGGAACTTAACACCACAAACCTGATTAGATTGATCTGATGCCAAAAGACTTGGACTTTCTCCAACCCAAAGGGCACTCAGAGACCTTATGAATGGAACGGGATTAATGGATATATGGAGAATACTACATCCCACCGAAAATTCTTATACTTTTTTTCTCCACTCCCCACCGTACCTGTTCTAGGCTTGATTATTTTTGGATTAGTTCCTTTCTGCTCCCTGGAATAATAGATAGCCAAATTCAAGCTAGACTAATCTCAGATCACTCACCTGTCTCGATTTCCTATATCTTAGGCCCTGGTATATGAAGAGACTCCCTATGGCACCTAAATAATCAATTACTCAAATCTCCAACTATCCTATCGTATATTAAAGAATTTGTCTCCCAATTCCTTAAATCCAATAAAGACTCAGTTACCAGGCTTGATATTATATGGGCAGCCTTTAAATGTGCACTGCGTGGCTAATGCATTTGCCTTGCTTCCACTAGGGCCTGACAGTTTAAAGCTAAAGCTGAGGGTCTGTTGCGAGATATTAAAGCCATTGAAAGAAACATCAGCTGCCACTCCCTTGATGAGGATTGAACTAAACTGCATATCTTAAATGCCCAATTTTATGATCTTATGTCTCAGAAAGCAGAATTAGCACTACAGAGAACTAAACTTAAATACTTAGAGTCAGGTGAAAGGGCAGGCAAATTGTTAGCTATCCGAATCAAACCAGCAGAGATGAATTGTTGTGTACCGAGCTTGCAAATAACAGATCTAGATCCCATAGCCACACATCCACTATTTCTAAGTCATATTTCCAGGACTTATACTCTGTGCCCGAAGAGGATAAGGTCACTCAGAATGACATACTTGACTATCTAGACGGAATTGATCTCCTACAACTTCCGTCCAACTTGACAGCCCTTTTGGGCTCACCCATCCAAGTTATGGAAGTGGAAAATGTGATTACCCAACTCCCCCTAGATAAGTCTCCAGACCCTGATGGACTCATAAATAACCTGTATAAATCTTGTGTTAACAATTTGACTTCTTTTTTGATGGAAGTATACAATTACTGGTTTCTTAATGGATTTTCTGAGCAACATTTTCAGGAAGCTATTATTACATTAATACCTAAACCTGGTAGAAACCCCCTCCATCCAGAAAACTATCATCCCATTTCACTTTTAAACTCTGATATTAAGATACTCATAAAGGCACTTGCTAACAGGTTAAGTCCCCTTATGAATATCTTAATCGATCCTGAACAAATCAGTTTTATGGTGGGTAGATGTTCTAGTGACCATATATGTAGCTTATTGCATTTATTCTCTTTCACAAATCACTCAGACATTCCTGCTACTTTGATTTCATTAGATGCTGAAAAGGCATTTGACTGAGTCTCATGGGACTTTCTATTTATAGTTTTGGACAGATTTGGTTTTCCTAACAATTTTATTAACCTGGTGCAACTTCTTACAATGCCCCTACAGCCCGTGTCTGGTACAATGGTTTCCTATCTGAATCCCTTTCACTACAATGTGGCACCAGACGAGGCTGTTCCCTCTCTCCCTTACTTTTTAACATATACTTAGAACCATTTATCCAGAAATTAATCGCTTCACCGGTGCTCCAGGGTATACAAATAGGTACTGTTCGTCATCTTATTTCTGCTTATGCAGATGACCTATTATTACACCTGGAAAATCCGGTTACTGGGGTGCCTGCTTTACTCAGAGAAATTGATCTTTTTTCCAAAGTTTATTTTTTTATAAACTTAATCCCTCTAAAAAGAAGTTTCCCAATGAATAGGAAATCCTTACCCTCTGATATTGAGGGAAATGATTTCGTTTGGGAAACTAAATCTTTAACATATTTAGGTCTAAAGATTTTTAGAGAAATTCCACCTATAATAAAAGAAAATTTCTTGGCACTAATGAGGACTCTTAAGACACACGTAATAAGATGGGCGCCCTACCAGTTTCACTTTGGGGTAGAATAGCTACCATTAAAATGAATGTGTTGCCATGTATTCTTTACCCTCTAAATATGCTGGGTATTTTTCTCCAAAAGCATTGGTTTAATGATTTACAAACCCTAATTAACCAATACCTTTGGAAGGGAAAGAAAAACTGGCGAGCATACTTTAAGCTTAATTCACTGAAACTACAAGGAGGTCTTTCTCTTCCTTCCTTTTTTACATATTACTGTGCCACACATAACACTAAATTGGTCCATTGGATCTTAGTGCATGATCAAAGGCTTGCTAGTTCCCTCAGACCCCTCTGGCTGGATATTGAGACATTTTTGGCAGATGCCCATCAATGCAGTCTGTCTGCTTTAGTATACTCACCTCCTTGGAGGATTCCCAAGGCCCTTAGAAATACACCAGCTGGTTGGTTCCTTGAGGCGTTATTACAGTTGCAAAAGCACTGGAATCTCAACTGGTACAAATCATTACAACAACCCCTAATTAATAATCCAAATCTCCAAATTGCTCAAGCACCTATTTCGCCGTTCTTCTGGGCCCCCTTGCAAAATTTGAACTATGTGATTTGGCTTCTGGTGGCAAAATTATCTCCTTTTTACAATTCTGCCCAAACTTTAATATACAGGAAGTAAATCCTTTTAAATATTGGCAAATTTGACAAGTTAGTCAGTCAGACTCCTCATGTACCTTTCCCTGATTTTGAGTTACAGCTTCTACTACTGGAGGCAAACCAACCCCATGCAATATCTATGGTATATACGAAATTGCAAACCTTTGATCAATGTCTACCTAAAGGTATTTGCTATTGCTGGGTGAATAAGTTATCTCTACCTGCTGAAATATCAACCTGGTGTCATATTTGGTATAATATGTATAAATTCATCAAACAGGATAGACTCTGACTGGTGCAATACAATGTGATGCATAATTTATATTTTTCTACAGATAGACTTTATAAAATGGTAAGGCTTCCATCTCCCCAGTGTTCACATATCTGCAATATGTAATATGGTATGGGCTGCCCGCCCATTGGCTCACGCTGTGAACCAATGGGCGTACAGCCCTACTGACGGTGTCAGTCGGCTGGCGGCGGGCGGCAGGCGGCAGGGTGCTGCCACCACCGGCCGACCGGGGAGCGGGCAGGGGGTTCAGTGGGCGGTGGGAGGGGGTACCGCTAGACCAACAGGGATATTGGACATATGTATTGTTTTTTATTACACATGCCCGTGATTGGGCAGACAGTGGTCCACTGGACCACCAGGGATATTGGGCATATGTATTATTTTTTATTACACATGCCCATGATCGGGCAGACTGCGGTTCACTGGACCACCAGGGATATTGGACAGGATACTTATTTTATCACAAATGCCCATGATCGGGCAGACAGTGGTCCACTGGACCACCAGGGATATTGGACATTAATATTTTCTATATTACGAATGCCCGCAATCGGGCAGGCAGAGGTCCACTGGACCACCAGGGATATTGGAATCTATTTTTTTATTTATACTGAAGCCCGCAATGGCTCAGGCAGAGGTCCACTGAACCACCAGGGATATTGGGGATATTATTTAGTAAATTAGCCCGCGATTGGGCTGTGGATCACATTGCCGGCTGCAGGGGGCATCGGTCCCCGACGGCTGCTGCCTGGCAAGGTGCCAGGTGCAAGTCGTCGGGGATTGGTGCACCTGCATGCACATGGGGCCATACTGATATGCAAATGGCCCCATTTGCACCTTGCATACATTATGGCCCCATTTGCATGTCAAGTTTTGAATATCGTGGTTGCTGTGCATAGTGCAATGGAACTTACTCTACCGCATCCCCATGCTCCACTCTGGCCACTTGCGCTGGCACAGTGTCACTGCACCATGCACACTGTGGGTGGCCAGGGTGCGATATTCAATGATTCTGTGCCATGGTGCAGCTCTGTTGAATATCGCCCAGTCCACACCCCTGGACAGCCAAGTTGCACAGCTCCCAAGCTTGTGCCACAGCCTGGCGCAGTTTGAATATCTGGGTCACTGGGTCTAGTGGTCTCATAACAGCACTGGGGACAGAAATCTAAATCTCCATTTGAGTGCTCTAAAGTTTGATTTGTTCCTAGTTCTGACAAATCTCAGGACTTAACTATTTCTTTTTTCAATGTGTTATTTCACAGTTTCAGACAATATAACTGCCTGTGTTCTTTAAACTGAAACAACCACAACTAATATATATTAATTTAGAGGAACGCATGATTTTTTGCTATTCATTTTCCAATTGATCATCCTCATTTGTAGAACTGCTTTAATTTGATCAAGAATGTGGGAGTGTTTTTGAATCCATATTTCCTTTTTTCTTTTATATTTTTTGATCTAGGGATTAATAGATAGGGGTGTGTTCATGAAAACCTTGTACCAGTGTCATTGAAATTTTAACAGTATGATATAAAGTGAGGAAAAAAGAAGAAATAATGCATATAATATTGTTTTATTCCTTGATGTATGTAGAGATACATATAATAAATGTGTGGTCCGCAGCTGCTCGAAAAGTATATTTTTTTTATTGTATAACCCCATTTTAATGCTATTTTTCCTGTACTAATTGTGACATGGAAACCCTTTAGGTTTGGGTTGTGGGTTATCTGACATTTCTGCCATGATTCACTTCAATAAAGTCTGCTTTATGCAGTCTAGTTGTTGTCCTGTCTTTTTTTTTACCTCCCTGTGTTGTTTTCCCCATTATTTTAAGATTTGAAGCACCTCCAGAATGTGTTTTGAATGTACCACCTGGTGTCCTCAAGTGGTACAATCAGAACACGGCCCAATAGTCATATATTATGTGTGCTGTATCTTTGTTCTTTTTCTCCCTGTGTGTTACCATTGCTGCTCTTGCTGTAATACCAGGCATAAAATCTTGCCTGTTGTTTGTCTTTTTCTGTGACGTCATCTGTCTCAAGCCCCCAACCAATCATGTCCATGCTCTAGCTAATTACAATCAGAACAGCCCCCTACCACCCCATTGGTCACCTGATCCCCTCGTTATTTTCATTTTCCCCTGTGGAAACATGGTTTGTGAGGGGTATAAAATCTGCAGCTTTAAGGTTTCTGACCCTTCATGGTTATTTTTTATTTCGAAAACAAGTGTTCGCGTCCATGCTTCAGTAGCCTCAGTGCGCTCGGAACAAGACAGACCAAAGTACTCTCAGAACACTTAAAAGGTAAGTATTATTCTTCTCCACATGTTTTCTGGCCAGGGGAGCAGCCTGCTACTTAAGCAGATATCAAGTAGCATTAATTAAGAGAGAAACGCTGCCTATTTAAATCCCTTGCAGCTTGGAGTACGATTTAGTGCTCTGTGGATGCCACAGCATGCCCCGTCTTGGTACGTTCAGAGTTGTGTGTGTGTGGCATCCGCTGTACGTTAAAGTCAACTTCATGGTGTCCCAGTACATTAAGAACACAAGAGGAGCTTCCAGTGCTGTGTCCTTGTATGCTCCTAATGCCCGAAGTGCAGTCTAATTAATGAGCTTGAAGTGCCCCCTACTTTAAGCCTGAGGGTCATTTTTGAAGTAATGGGGATTTCCAGAGTATTGTGAATGTGATTAGTCCTGAGTACTGTGCAAAAAACACAATCTGTTTTGGCAGTTTTCTACACAGTATTAGGGGTTCTTTGGTCCAGTGGCTGCTACTTCACTCTCGGAAGCTCTGTTTGCCCTGACTTTTTTGGGGGGAGAAATGTGCCCTGGATGCTGGCTAAATGGAACTCAACAATGTAAGGGGAGCTGACTGCACAAGGTAAGCTTTCTGTGGCTGTTTGCAAGTGTGGGATGTGGGGAGAAATATGTGTGCCCCTTGTTTTTGTGGGGTTTGCTGCAGTTGTTAAGCCCCCAAAGGCCAGTAAAGCAGGTCTGCTTTAATTTCCTGTTGTTTTGGGGGTCTGTTGTGGTGTGTGTGTGTCTGTTTGTGTGTTGGTGGCATCCATTTTGTTAGCTTGTTAGCTACCTCCATTTTTGTTTGGAGACAGACATTTGTTTTAGTGGTTTTATGTGGTTTATGGCTTATGGCTGGGGACAAAGCAATGTTTTGGTGCTTTTATGTGCCTCTATGTGCAGACATCTGTACACTGTACCACTGCATGGGGTTAACATGGCTGTTTGTTGAGCAAGCTATGATTACTGCTTCACCTTCGGCCATGTTAAGACCTTGCAGTTTGGGTGGGTGGGTGGGATTCAGTATTGGCCTGCAAGAAATGTTTTGCTTTTAAATGTGGTTTTGTGCACCCACCCACCACATGGTCTGAACATAGCTGGATGCTGAGCAGGCCTTTGGCTGCTGGCTCACCTTCAGCCATTTTGTGACCATGCGTTGTGTGTGTTTGGGGGCAGGGGGTGGAGAAGTATTACTCGGCCTGCTTGGAAATGTTTTGTTTGCTGAATCCGTGTCTCGCTGTGTATATTTCTGTGATTTTAGGTGCTGACATTAGTACAATTTTGAACTCACCGACTACATGGTCTCAACATGGCTGGATGCTGAGCAGGCCTTTGGCTGCTGGCTCACCTTCAGCCATTTTGTGACCATGCGGTGTGTGTTTGGGGGGGTGGAGAAGTATTACTTGGCCTGCTTGCTACAAAAATGTTTTGTTTGCTGAATCCGTGGCTTGCTGTGTATATTTCTGTGATTTTAGGTGCTGACATCAGTACAATTTTGAAATCACCGACCACATGGTCTCAACATGACTGGATACTGAGCAGGCCTTTGTCTGCTGGCTCACCTTCAGCCATTTTGTGACCATGCGGTGTGTTTTTTGGGGGGTGGAGAAGTATTACTCGGCCTACTTGCTACGAAAATGTTTTGTTTGCTGAATCCATGGCTCGCTGTGTATATTTCTGTGATTTCAGGTGCTGACATCAGCACAATTTTGAAATCACCAACCGCATGGTCTCAACATGGCGGGATGCTGAGCAGGCCTTTGGCTGCTGGCTCACTTTCAGCCATTTTGTGACCATGCGGTGTGTGTTTGGGGGGCTGGAGAAGCATTACTCAGCTTGCTTGCTACGAAAATGTTTTGTTTGCTGAATCCATGGCTCGCTGTGTATATTTCTGTGATTTTAGGTGCTGACATCAGTACAATTTTGAAATCACTGACCGCATGGTCTCAACATGACTGGATACTGAGCAGGCCTTTGGCTGCTGGCTCACCTTCAGCCATTTTGTGACCATGCAGTGTGTGTTTGGGGGGAGTGGAGAAGTATTACTCTTCCTGCTTGCTACAAAAATGTTTTGTTTGCTGAATCCGTGGCTCGCTGTGTATTTTTCTGTGATTTTAGGTGCTGACATCAGTACAATTTTGAAAGCCCCAACCACATGCTCTCAACATGGCTGGAAGCTGAGAAGGCCTTTGTCTGCTGGCTCACCATCAGCCATTTTGTGACCATGCGGTGTGTAGTCAGGGGTGGCCAAATTGTTTACTGACTGGCATAGATATCAGCTGATAAGGACACGACTTCTAGGTCCTTTCATCCAATCAATTTAAGACATTTTTTGTTTACCCATTTTATAATAGTGCTTGACATAATAAAATTCACTCAGTATTGGTCATTTCTTAAGTGCTGCACATCTTGACAGATACTCCTTATGTAAAGCAAAGCAACTAATGGGTTCTCTCGTTCATTCCACCTGATGTGTTGCATCTTTCATTCCATCATTTCATCTTCTACACTTCACTCCTGATGTGTTCTCTTGTTCCATATTTTCATCTTGTACACATGTGTTCGCTCTCATTGTGTCACTGTATCTTTTACACTCCTGATGTGTTTTCTTGTCCCATGTCTTCATCTTGTAAAGCAAAACAACTAATGTGTTCTCTTGTTCATTCCACCTGATGTGTTGCATCTTTCATTCCATCATTTCATCTTATACACTTCACTCCTGATGTGTTCTCTTGTTCCATGTCTTCATCTTGTACACTCACGTGTTCTCTCATTCCGCGGCTTCATCTTGTACACTCCTGATGTGTTCTCTTCCATCTTTCCATTTTGTACACATGTGTTCACTCTAGTTCTGTCACTTCATCTTGTACAGTTCTGCTGTGTTCTCTGGTTTCATCGTGTCAACTTATAAACTGATGTGTTCTCTCTCATTCCGTCAGTTCACCTTGTAGGTAGTGGATGTAGTTCCTTCATTCAGTTGTTTAAAGTGTTGTGAAGCAACTGATGCATGCTTTACTTTTTCTCTCTGCTCTGTATTGAGGACATGGTGCCCACTGTAATAGAGCCCATATTGGCTAAAAAGAGGACATCATTGTCTTACCAATGCCTAAAACATTCTAATTCTATTTCTTAAGGTTTGAAAAATGGAAAATCGCACCAGATGAAGACTATGTGTGTCTGCAGAATCTTTGATCAATGCTGGACAGAGAAGCTTGTCCAGTCCCATTTCTGGAATGGACAGAAGCCAACAATTCAGAGATAGGATTAAAAAAGATCCTGAACGTTATGCAGCATATCTGGAAACCTACAGAGCTCGAACACAGGCCTACCGGGATAGCCTGGATGAGAAGAAGCACCAAGACTACAATGCAAAGTCCAGAGCAAGAATGCAGCTGTACAGGAAACATCAAAAACTGAAGAAATTGGAGGAGCAAAACAATAAGCATACAGCACCCAATAAACCAACCACCAGAGGAAATGAACAAAAAAAGCAGCAGAAAAGACAGAAGTGGTGGGAACAAAATAGACAGCAACATCAATCACTGTCAGCAAAGAAGAAATGGAGTATTAATGAAAACAGATGACAAAAATACAAGAAGCAAAAAGAAAAATTATAGACAACCACAATAAGCACCACTTCAGAAGTGCATGCAAACTTAAGTGCTACTACTGATACAAGCCACTGTTCTGGACCTACGCTCAGACAGTGCTGCCTGGAAGGCACTTCAGAGGGCACAATATGCCCTACCAAGATCACCCACCCATTTTACATGTACTCTCGATACCCTGATATCCTCATGCTCACCAGCAAAACAAGATGCACTGGCAAAAAGAAGAGAAAACTTAACATGCCGTGGAAATTTGGAACAGAAGCTGGTGGAAGACCTTAAGGAAAAGAGCAAGAACGGTCCAGAGAAAAAACAAGAATGGGTTGCAGCAGTTCTTGTGTTGAAAAAATATAGAATGCTACGCAAGGCCAGCACAGCTTTTGGAATCAGCTGGACAAAACTCATGAATATAGCACACATGGAGAAGAAAAATATGAAACCTACACACAAAGCCGCACTGCCTTTGGAAACCGTCACCAAAGTAAAAAACTTTTATGAAGACTCTGCAACCCCTATGCCTCACAAGAAGGCATTTTTGAAATGAATACAGTGTGCCAATGTCTACCTAGCAAAACCACTCAATGCACTGCATGCTCAGTTTCTTAAAGACAATCCAGACTGTAACATCGGGAGTAACTAAATTTAACACTCTGAGACCAGCCCATATTAAACTGGCCAGTGAACAAAACCTTGTCCAGTGCCTTTGAGATTACTGTGAAAATGCCACATTAAAGATACACACAATAAGCTGCACGGTGGATCATTACAGAGTGCAAAAAACCAAATATGTATGACGCTGTGGAGCTGACAATGTGTCCGAAGGAAGGAGAAGGAAGCAAAATGTTCTTCAGGAGAGACTGTGTGGCAAAGGTGTGTGACAACTGCTCAGCACAAGGAATAGAAAAGAAGGTAGAGGAACTGTTGAGGCTACTTGGGGCAGAACTGGTGCGATGGTACCAGTGGGAAAGTATCACTCTGGAAAAAACAACTGATGGCATTGAAACCAAAACAACTAGGAAAGTGCTGAATAGAAAAAAGACAAGCTTATGAGAGCTAGTTGAGAGCCTCAAGGAAAACATACAGTTTATGGGTCATCACCTACATGTGGCAGCATGGCAACAACAGCAATTCAGGTTAATTAAGTCTGACATACCACAGGGCTGGGTCATTATGGTGCTAGACTTTGTGAAAAACTACACTTGCAAGTACCAAGATGAAATCCAGTCCTGCCACTGGCACCATGAGCAGGCTACAGTGCACCCAATAGTAACCTATTACAACTGTTTTCATTGCACCAACAGCATCAAAGAAACAATTGTATTCATCTCCGAGGACTTTACACATGATCACCATGCTGTTCGTCACTTCATGAAGATGGCCAATGCACACCTCATGAACACTCGGCACCTAAACATTACAAAGGAGGTACATTTTTCAGATGGCTATGCTAGCCAATATAAATCCAAATGGTCATTTTATGGCATTTCAATGGCTCCATCAGAGTTTTGCTTCAACATTGAGAGTGCCTACTTTGGCTCATGTCACAGGAAAGGCCCCTCCAGTGGTGAGAGTGCCATTGTCAAATCAAAGGCAGCCAGAGCAGTGCAAGCATGACTCGCCGTAATTTCGACAGCATATGAGATTTTCATATTCTGCCATGATAATCTTACAATTGAAGATACAAGTGATATGTGCCTACACAAAAAAAGGACTTTCTTATGGGTACCTGCAAGAAGCATTCGAAGGCCAAAAGGACCAGATGTCCGAGCGGTTCCTGGAACAAGATGGATCCAGAGTGTGAGATCTGTGGTTGAAGGTGTCATTACCAGCAGAAACTTATCATGTTTCTGTGAACATTGCCAAAATAATGATGGCCTATGTGAGAACTTTGAGCAAGTGGGCCCATGGACAACACGGAGCTCAAATTCTCATACCGCTGCACTGTTCAGACTGAGCAGATATCTACCCATGTGAACATTGTTCCCGCAACACCAGTGACTGAACCCTCTGATGCTCTATTCACAAAAAAGAGTGACCACTCTGCTGATCACAACACCACAGAGATGGACACCTCCACTGTTTGCAGCACTACTGATCCCTCATTTGCCCCAGGTGCTATAGTGATAGACCCCTCTTCTGTTCCCTGCACTTCAGCAACAGACCCTGTTTCTGCTCCAGAAACTGTGCAGCCTTCTTCTGCTCAGTGCACTTCAGCAATGGACCCTGTTTCTTCTCCAGACACTGTGCAGCCTTCTTCTGCTCCCTGCACTTCAGTAAAGGCCTCCATCACTTCTTCCCCTATTGTGCATTCTGGCTGTCCACCGGTAAAAAATAAATTAAACCCTGCCAATGAACAGCTGGACAAATTCTGCGCAGTTTACTACTCGAAACAATTTTTTCTTGGACGAGTCCTTTCATTCAATGAGCTGCAACGTACCTTCACTGTGCAATTCCTTCATCAACATGCAAATGGGTGCTTCACATGGCCATGATACCAGGACACTGACATGGTCAGACAGAGCAGACTTTTTCATGGACCTGTACATCTGTCGGGAGATGGAATGTTTCAAATTGCACCAGATGAACTGCAAAAGACTGCAACCAAATACAAAAAGCTCCAGAAGCACTGGGATTGAGACATTGTAAACTGTTGGACAATATCACTTGTTGATATGCATACTATTCAATGTTCATTTCTTTTTCCTTTGACATTTTCTTGCTGTTTCTCTTAACGCACTAATATGTAATTCACTGTCCACAATACTGAACACAATTAGTAGACGTTTATGAACTTACACTGTTGTTTGTTCTCTTTTTCCCTGCTTGGTGTCCACCAGTACATTCAGAACGCATGCTTGGTGTCTGCTGGTACATTCAGAACACTTGACACTTGTTTTTTCTTGGTCATTTGAAAGTGAGTTATCTCACAACACAGTGTATAGTTCACAATGGGGTGACAGCATGTTGAAATGCTAAAAAAAAAAATTGTCTGCTCTGCATTTGAAAAATGGCCCATCACGTCACAGTTTGGTACAACATTTTCATGAACATACCCATAGACAAAGCTCTTTATTATTAATTTTAGGTTAAAATGGAGTTTATCTGTGGGCCACATCAATACTTTGATTTCTCTGATACCATCTGAAGTGTGTGGAACTTTTCCAGTGAGTTAAGTATCATTTATTGTTGGGGGCTAAAACAGAAATAGTAGATTTATTAAATTGAAAAGATGGATTTGGGGATGGAGACAGAGGGCTAAATGGAGCAGACTGTTGAAGTTGGTCTTTGGAAAATTCTATTTATTTTAGAGACAGAACAGGCTAATAGTGGTTCATTTCTTTACTAATATATACGAGTCCTGGCTGCAGTAACAGATCACTTTCTGTGCAGTTATTTTTTTAGATGCGGATTGGGCTTAATTGAGAGATTATGGACTGCTTTGTTGCAATTTAAGATCCACCTAGCCCAGGTGATAAAGGAATTAAGAGGCTTATAGCTTCCACCTATAAGATCTCATTAAATACTGCTCTACAGTGGAAGCAGCCATCAAACTTAATTAATTATTCAAAGCAGGATCCTATCAAATAAGGACTTTTCCTACCCTTATTCTAATACCCCAAATAATCTATTGGTCCCACTAAATAGGGAAGTATTTTGGGTAAATAATGGTATTCCAGCTGATTTAAACTTGCCTCCAGAAACACTAGGTTGTTTATTTAATCCTTTGCTAGCAGACGTCTCTCATTATTGACATGTATGTCAGGTTTGAATGCCAGGAGTAGATAGTTCATTCCTGAATCCTGACCCACCTACATTAGTTTAACCTCCAGAGACAGGCTGCTTTTGATGGTTCCCCTCACCACACACCCCTGAGTTTAATTATTTATCCCTTTAACATTGCACCTGGAGATGATGAAACTCCTGTGTACTATGTTCCACACTCTTTCAGAACCAGGCGAAAAAGAACAACAACTTTATCCTGTTACCAGATGGTAAAGTATATCCCATAAATAATAGTGAGGAACACCATTAGTATTAATATTGTTTAAAAATGGTGTGCTTCCCTCATGTTTTATTTTTAAAATTTGGATTTAAGAATACCTTAAGTTTCCTGATTAGTCCCTTTTTAAGGGGAGGGCCCCAAAGGAGTAATATATAATATACAAGAGTATAAGGTTTTCTTTTCCTTCTTTTTTCCATTGTGATTTAATAACTTGATTTTACTACAAAAAGTTTAATCCTCTTTCCCCTGGTTTAACACAATTTTATTTTTAAACATTTCAATCTATTTATTCAGGAGTCACTAGTGATTTAGTATCTTAACAAAAAAGGTCTGGTTGGGTTAGATAAGCGGAGTTAGAGTAGGCTGTTTTCACCACATTTAGAAGATTTTAGAAGGTCAGTCTTAGGGACTTGGGTTTAACTGAATATATACAGATGATTCTTTACCTCCAATGATGAGTATTGGCATACTCTGGGGAAATATTTTTTCTTTTGTTTTTGGGATGGGAGGGAGGGATATCTTAGGGAGATGGATGGTAGGGGGTGGTTTTTATAATAATTTTAAAGCCTGCTTACATTCTGGTATGACTACTTTGCTACACCCATCATAACCTTTCTATTTGGGATGAGTATTATTACTTTAAAACTAGCCTCTTGGAATGTTAAAGGGTTGCCATAAAAACTAAAAGGACTACAATTTCAAACTACTTAAGGACAATGGGATTTAATTAAATTTTTTACAGAAAACTCATCTACTGGCATCTGAGATTGAATTCTTGAAAAAAATTCAGTTTTAGATCGGTTTATGGAACAGGTAAATATACAGCAAAATCAAGAGTGGCAGTTCTAATGGACTCATCTGTAGACTTCCATCTTTCCAAAATTATTTCAGACCAAGAAGGGGGATATGTTTTAGCAATAGGAGAAACTGCACAAGCTAGATTTGCGCTTGGGTCAATTTATGGTCCGAATAACCTATCACCACATTTCTTCATGAACCTGATATCTAAACGTATACCTTATCACTTTTACCAAACCATATTAGGAGGTGATTGAAACTTACTCCTAGACTATAATTTAAACAGAGCTAATCCCTCAAAATACTTAATTTAATCTAACCATAAGGCTCTGTATGATCTAGTAAAGGTTTTTGACCTAGTAGACTCATGGATAACTCACTTTCCAAGTAAAATAAATGTTCATATATTTCTCACAGGCCCACAATTTCTACTCTAGAATTGACTATTTTCCACTCTCTAATAAATTACTTCCTTCAATAGTTGAACCCCAGATTTCACCAAGGGTACTATCTGATCATTGTTTGATACATATCACTTTAAAATTGGGTATTCCCTACTCTTGTTATTTTTCTTGGAGACTCAATCCCAATCTTTTGAGATGAGGCGATATTAAAATTTATATTAAAGAAGCTATTCAGATTTTTTGGAACCGTAATTTAAATTCCATCAAAAAAGTGGATTCAATTTGGGCATCCTTAAAATGTTATATTAGGAGTGAATTCATCAGATTCAGGGTTAAAATGAAAAAAAAGACTTAAAAGTTATGTGATTTAACAAACAAGCTAAAGGACTTAAAGATGAAAGACCCACACTTACTTTCACCTCAGGAACTCCAGCTAACCCCAAAACTTAAAAATGAAATCCAATTTCTTCTGAAGGATCAAACCAAACTTTTGATTACCAGGAAAAAGGCATCATATGCCAATTTAGGGGATAAACCAAGTAAATTACTTGCTCAAAAATTAAAAAAATGGAACTATAAAAACATATAGACCCTGTAATTTCTGATAATTAAAACAAGGTGTTATCTGACTACAAAGATATTCTCAATGAGTTCTATTAATACTACTCAAAACTTTATGTACCAATTTCTGATCCTTCCACAACAGAAGAAATTGATAACTTTTTCTCAAACTTCTCTTGTCCCCACATTAAAAAGGCAGATGCTACTAAATTAATAGCTCAGATTGCTTTGAAAGAAATCATTGAGGCTATAAATAATTTTACCCTTAATAAGACTCCTGGCCTGAATGGTCTTACATCTATTTTTTATAAAACATTTAAAAACTCCCTTCTTCCTATTCTAAAACAACTTTTTGATTTTATCCTCATAGAAGGTATTTCAGATAAGTCATTGTCAGAAGCACAAATTATTCTTCTCCCTAAACCCAATAAATCAAACAAAAAGTTACAAACTATCACCCTATTTCATTAATTAATTATGATATTAAAATTCAAACTCACATTTTAGCACAAAGAATTAAAGGAATAGGGCAAAACTTAATTAGCTAAGACCAGGTGGGTTTTATGTCATCTAGACAAGCTGCCGACGATTTCAGGAAAATTTCTCACATTCTTTCCACATCCAGGGACACCAAACACTCTTGGGCATTGATGTCGCTGGATGTGGAAAAAGCTTTTGATAGAGTCCACCATAACATCCTTTATGCCACTTTTTTGTAAATTTGGCTTTCTGTCAATATTTATTAAATGGTTAAAAATCCCATACGCAAATCCTACTACTAAAATTAATTGTAATAACTTACTTTCTCCCTCTTTTAGATTATTTCAAGGCACCAGACAAGGTTGTCCCCTTTCTCCTATTCTTTTCAACTTTTACTTAGAACCCCTCATGTATTCCTTAAACTCTAACAAAGAGATTAAGGACATTAACTTACTAAGCCACCACTTAAAATTATCAGCCTTTGCGGATAACATTTTATTAGGTCTTGGATCCATTGAATTCAATCAAAGCAGCTCTGAAAACTATTGAGGAATATAGCAAAGTGTCCAATTATAAGCTTAACAGAGAAAAAAAAAGAAGTGATGCCTTATCGAATTGTTTTTGTAAGATAGAAATTGGTGATTTGGGTCTCATACAGAACTCATTGGGGATCAAATATTTAGGTATGATTATCTCTAAAGATGAATCACAGGTAATAAAGTTAAATTTAGACATGTCCTTGCAAAAAATTACTCAAGATTTAAACCGATGGGCTGATCTCCCTAACTCCTTTTAAGGTAGAATTAGTATCATAAAGATGAATATCTTCCCCATAATCTTTTATCCCATAAATATGCTTAATGTGTTCCTTCCTCTGTCTTGGTTTTCTAAATTACATTGAATTATGAAAACCTTTTTTATGGTTAAATAGTACACATAAGATTGCATTGCAAAAACTGATGCACCTTAAAGAACTAGGAGGGCAGAGAATTCCCAGTTTCATATTTTATTGTATGGCTTCCTATATGAATACATATTTAAAATGGCTCATGTACAATGACCATTTCTCTATTTATATCCCCAATTAGGTACAATTAGAAAAAGTTATATTGAAAAAGTACATCTGTCCAGAAGCTATTTTCTACTCTGCCTTCAAAAATGTACCTAAAGAAATTAAAAATACAGTTATTGCCATTTCTTTTAAGACTCATAACCACATTTGTCAAGTTCTGAATATTAATATCTCTGAAAGTACATATCAACCAGTGCTCTATAATTCGAACCTTTGTCTGAAAGGGAAAATCCTGATGTCACAGTTTTTACCTAGCTTAGTGAATCCTCAGGTAAACGCTTTGGATAATCAAAGGGAATTTTGCCCTTTCTCTGAAATTTTAAAGAAACGTTTTTGGTCTAAAAAACATTCAATACATTTTCTTATACTAAAACTTTTATTATGTGCTTACTTTGGGAACAACACATTTCTTAAAAATGAGGCTAATATTATAGTAGAATTACTCACTCTGGTTGACAAACCTCATCCAATCTTGAATTTATATAAGTTTATCTTGAAATTAACATTTTTTGAGATACCTCTTCAAAATTCATTTTGAGCTAGCTATTCCTAGATTCATTCTTTAGATTGGCCTCTTTCTGAAGAATATCTATATGCTTTTTCCTCTTGACAACGTAAGAATTATACGTTATAAAACCTTATGTAATGCTTATTTAACTCCATTGAAACAATATAAAATGGGTATTAAACAAATTCATATTTTTCATATATGTAAGAAAGATATTGGTTCCTTCGATTATATGCTGTGGTCTTGTCAATATGTTCAAAAACTTTGGAAGGAAATAAAGTGTAATATCCAAGATAAAAAAATTACATTTTATAACTTAGACTTGTTTTCTTGTATTCTAGGGGACTGTAATAATGACTTGTCATTTAAAGATAAATCCATAATAACCATTACGGGAGCTATAACCACTCAACTGTTACTTAAATATGGGGCAGACCAAGCTTTTCCATCCTTTACAGAATGGAAAGCTCAACTTAGACATAATTTAATTGTAATTTGATCAATCTCTTACTTCCATAGTAAATTAATCTCTTTTACAAAACACTGGGGGAGTCTTATGGATTTAATCACCTCATTATAATACATCTTAATAAACATTCAATTAGGGATCACAGCCCTCAAGCCCTTAACATTTAAGATGTTATAATACTCTGTGTTCTTTGTAGAAGGTAGTTTATATTTATTCCACTATTGTCTTTCAGACCTTTTTCCTACTTTATATATCTTTGTCCTCCCTTGGACACTTTAATTTATCAATAGTTAAACTTCTTAGGTGACAAGGATATGTTCAGGTACTATAAGGTACTGGGGAGGGTAGGGTACTTTTATGGGGATTTATTTATTTTGGAATATGTTTTTGTATACTATTATTCTGTTACTGGACGATATAAAGGTTTGCTACATATTTATGGCTTGTTGTTTCTTATGGTTTGTTGTTATAATTGAAAACCTCAATAAGCCAGCCTGGTGGCACATAGGGTTGAGGCACTGACACCTTACCTCTCATCACACCAGTGACCCTGGTTCAGGTACAGACTCAGGTGCTGGAGGGTTGGCAGGGGTAGGAGTTGGATCAAGCATCTGGAGGATGGCTTTCCTCTCCTGGGGTGGGCTGGGGAAAGGCATCACTCTGTAGTGGCCCCTGGTGGAGACCAGGAGAAGCATAGAGGCAGTATGATCTGGGGAAAAGCAGGAGAAAAAACAGAAACATGGCATCTCCACCCACCAGGATGATGGCCGCCCTGGGGCCAAGTGCCTCCTCAGACTCCACTAAGACCAACCACAGCAGCACCCAGAACCAATGCCTAGGCCATCAGGCCTTTTCTCCTCAGAATAGGAAGACCCACCTGATGAAGGGTCATGTCGAGTAGAGATGCAGTGAATTTAAATTCCGCTGGTGAAGTGAATGCAAAGCGGCCACTTCACAGAGTGCCTCATAGGAAAGGCTCACTTTGCCTTGTTATTATTACTTTGCATTGTCATTCCACCTTAAACGTGAAGTAAGGTGGACTGACAGCAATATTGGCAGCATCCCACCCACACAGTCACCAGAATTAATTTGCATCCCCAAAGTGCTACTATCTTGTGTCCAGAAAACTACCCAGTGCTGATAAAGTGACATGAGAGTGTAACAAGAAATGCAAAGCCACCCAGAATTAATGGTACACTCAGTCATGTGTGCAGTGGTCAAGTCACACACAGAGTCATCAGAATTAATGTGCATCCCCAAAATGCTACTGTCTTGTGTCCAGAAAATTCCCCAGTGCTGATGAAGTGAAATGAGAGCATAACAAGAAATGCAGTCTCCCAGAATTAATGGTGCCATGTAAATGTACAGGCAGATTAAGATTGTGCTGCACACTCAAGGGATGTATATGAAAAGGCACAACACCTAACCAGTGCTCACAAGTCACAAATCCAAATCTGGAAAGGAATACATTTTGTCAGTTGGATAATTAGAGCACAGCAGTAGCAATCCACTACCAGTAAAGATACCACAAAGCAGTATAAAAAATTCATGCAGGAGCAGTGGATAGCACATTCACACTGCTGCAATTACTCTATAACACAATAAAAGAGGTCTGATTTAATGGCATGCATCGCATACACACTCACACACACTACAAGTAATGCATAGCAAATTGAAAACCTTTAGTAATATAACCAAATGTTTTAAACAAACTGAAATTGTACACTGCTGAACCACAACAATCAGCAAAAAAATGTCAAGAATTACTGAAAATATTACTGTGGGTACATTAACACAGTTATACAAGAAAAATATAACCAAAACAGAAAGACTGCCTTTTTCTCCCAGTTAATCTACCTACACCACAAATACGCCCCTCCCCAAAGTTAACATTCAAAATCCACATATAACTATAAACACTCAATGATATGAGCACACAAGGGTTTCCTACAATCGATGTACTAAATTTTGAGCAAAAAATATTACTCAAAAAAGCATTTTAAACAAGTTTTAGAGGTTTTGAATCACAGAGCTCTGAGAGCAAACTGTCTCCAGCTACCACTGCACACACACTACCTGGCCAGAACTGAGGCTGTGCAAAACAGTCTAGAGCCCATGTGACTTGCAATCCCATGAATAACTGCAGAATTTTATTTGGAGTTCAATTACAGGGTAAAGTGAGGCAAATTACATTGATTTCAAGGTACTTTGCTTAAAATTGGTGGAGAAGTGGTTTAACAGAATAACTCAGAGTCATTGGCTTCAATGGACTTTGCTTCCTCATTATAAAGCAAAGTACTCCACTTCACTTCATGGAGTTCTCCGTGGATTCCACGTTACTCAGTGAATCACTTCACAGGCCAAATTTGGGCAACTTCACCCACTACTACTTACAGTACTGTAACTCACATGCTGTACGGGAAAGAATGCAAATGCCTATTGCTGTACTTCCCTGATGAGCTGTAGCATAAAACTCCCCAACTTAAAAATGCTTATTAATGAGTACCATGATGGAGTGGTGAAGCCTGGAGAGATATTACAAAACATGCTTACAATACATCCAAGTAACTAGTAAAAAAATTAATGTTGTGATTCGTGAAATGATCATGAATCATGATTTGTGACTGCATTTGTGACCGAGATGATGAAGAATGTGACTCAGAGTTGATAGTGCAAGATAACAAATATGGAACTGTATTAGGAACATGAATGCCTACGGCTGTATTTCCTCGATGAGCTGTAGCACAAACTGCCCGACTTAAAAATGCTCATTAATGAGTACAATGACGGGTGGTGAAGCCTAAAGAGATACTACAGAACATGCTTACAATACATCCAAGTAACTAATCAAAAAATGTTTGTCGTGATTCGGGACGTGATCGTGAATTGTAATTTGTGACTGCATTTGTGACCATGATGATGAAGAACATGATTCGGTGTTGACGGTGTGAGATAACTAATATGGAACTGTATTGGGAACACAAATGCCTACAGCTGTACTTCCCTGATGAGCTGTAGCACAAAACTCCCCGACTTAAAAACACGTATTAATGAGTACAATAGTGGGATGGTGAAGCCTGGAGAGCTACTACAAAACAGACTTACAATGCATCCAAGTAACTAGTAAAAAAATTAATGTTGTGATTTGTGATGTGATAGTAAATAGTGATTTGTGACTGCATTTGTGACTGTGATGATGAAGAATATGACTTGTATCACAAGTGACTCGTGATGATGGTCCTAACTTAAAAACGCATATTAATGAGTACAATATTCATGTAGAATTACTTCAGTAATATAACCACATATTTTAAATTTTTAAACAAACTAAAATTATGCACTGCTGCACCACAACAATCAGCAAAAAATGGCAAGAATTATTGAAAATATTACTGTGTGTACATTTACACAGTTATACAAGAAAAATATCATCAAAACAGAAAGAACTATCTTTTTCTCCAAGTTAATCTACCTACACCACATATACGCCCCTCCCCCAAAGCACACTTCCACTGTCTCTCAGTACACAGACTGAATCTTGTACATGAACATTCAAAATTCACACACAAACAATAAACACTTGACGATGTGAACACAGGAAGATTTCCTGTAATCGATGAACTAAATTTTCAGCAAAATAAATTACTCAAAAAGGCTTTTTTAACAGCTTTTAGAAGGTTTGAATCGCAGAGAGCTCTCACAGCAGATTGTCTCTTACAGCTTCCTACACACACTATCCCAAACTGAGGCTGTGCAGAACAATTTGGAGCCCATGTGACCTGAAATCCTATGAATCACTGCAAAATTCGTCTTTGGCGCTTAAAAACAAGGCAAAGTGAGGCAAAGTACATTGTTTTCAATGTACTTCACCTTAAGAATTGGTGGAGTAGTGGTTTGGGAAGGCTGAGTAATGCGAAGTCATTGTTTTCAATGGACTTTGCGTTACCCATTAGAACGTGAAGTACTCCACTTCTCGTTGCAGAGCATTCCGCGAAATCGCCTTTACCCCACAAATCAATTCGCTGAGCAGATTGGGGCCACTTCGCCCATCTCTAACGTCGGGTTATTCTACGGTGGCTGCAATATGCAGCCGGGCGGCAGAGCCAAGAGGGGTGCAGGTCCTCGGAGGCAATTGGCACAAAGGGAGGTTGGTAGAGATGGAAAAAAGAAGAAACAAAAAAAAAAAAAAACTTCAATAAAGATTAGAGTTTTTTAAAAAAATAGAAGCTTATGGACCTTTCACAGACTTATCTTGATATTATTGTTATATGCTCCAATATTTCCATTAAATATAAGTATAATTTTTATAATTTTATAATTTTTGGTTCCCCCTAAATGAAGGACATCCTGAGAGGGCAAGCAACTAGAAGCCATACCACTAGAAACATTATTAACCTGGTTGGGCTCTGACAAGATATAAATGGGGGAAAACGTATTTTATTACTTATTTTAAACATATAGTTGAATGAGAGCCACTCTTGAATTGTTGTGGTGGGATTCTGTGACATAAGGGGCTAAAATTGCTGCTAAATGAGATGCACTTATATGCTGACTAACTGATTAATTATTTGATTACTGCATTCACACGCTCACAGCATTTTTGCCTGACCCATGGAGGCTACAGTACTTTAAAACTAGGTTCTCCAACCCATGCACTAAACTTGCAATTAGCTTTGGGGTCTTTAGCAGTGAGACACAGTTCTTGTTTTGCATCAGAAAAACCTCACTAGGCAGCTTTTTCAGGGGAAAAATAACCTTCTGAACATTACCTTCACCAGAGTAGCTGTTAAAACTGTTGCCAGACTTTAAAATCATTGAGAATTTATTTATATATCCTAAACAATAAAATGCCATGTAAGTATCATTTTGACATCTTGTATTTAGATAAACTAGCAACTACTGCTTCAACTAAATTTTGCTCTTTTAAAACTATTTGCCACTTCAAGTTTAATTAGCACTTTTACATTTTATTGATTTTTTTATCAAAGCATTTGTGCATGCTTTTGCCTTCCTTCCTCTCTGTTTATTGGGGTTGAGCTGTGTATTAACTGGGGACCCAAGGCACTAGGGGAGTTGGGAATGGGTTCAAAAGGAAGCACCAGAGTCACTCAAAAGACCAGGTGCCAGTGACAATTACCAATCCATGCAGTACAAAAAGTCACAGCACTCTCTGATTCAGACAAAGGATGCAGAAACAAAGACTTTTTGCCTTGTATTTTATTTACCAAAATGCCAGATTTCACAACCATAAAAAGAAGAATAATCAGCATTTCTCCCCAGAACCCAGCCAATAAATAAAGAAACGAACGAGTAGTGTGAGGTTGCTCAGTCTTGGCAATAATTTTACTGATTTTGATATGATTTGATAATTCACCATTTTTTCACTTTGGTACATTTTTCTTCATATTCCCCATCATCTGTACATAACTCACATTTCCATTTGGTGCATACATTATATCATTTTCTTATTGTTCTCTTAATTAAATAGCCAGCTCTCTCACTCTCTCCCCCCCGACGTACATCATGGGGGGTATCCTGGCCTCTTATTCTTATGTCCTGCACCGGGGGCACGGGAGTACACACCGTGCCCCTGCTTCTTCTTTCCTTTCTTTTGCCGTCCACCTTCAGCAATACTCCCTAGTCATCACTGAGATCCACCTTTTCCAGTGTCACACTGTGCTCCACCTTCCACAGTGCCCTGCTCTCCTGTTTTCTGGCTGGGAGGGGGGGAAATTCCTTATGGAGCAAAATTGTGAGCTCCCTTTTGTGTGCAGACCCTTTTTACTGCTCCTTTCCACCCCTTTTTTTTCCCTTACCCAATCCTATGTTGTCACCTCATTGTCCCTTTGTCCTATTGTCTGTCCCCTTTGTGATGTCACCATACCTCCCTCTTCCTAGCCCCATCCCCCTTTTCTCACCCCTCCCTTCCCTCACTGAGCCTCACATTTTTTGGCATAGGCCGTGGGACAATGGGTCCTGCCCCTTTTAAATTGGGCAAACCTCTTTGTCCCCAGAACCCAGCCAATAAATAAAGACACGGACTAGTAGTGTGAGGTTGCTCAGTCTTGGCAATAAGTTTACTGATTTTGATATGATTTTATAATTCACCATTTTTTCACTTTGGTACATTTTTCCTCATATTCCCCATCATCTGTACATAACTTACATTTCCATTTGGTGCATACATTATATCATTTTCTTATTGTTCTCTTAATTAAATAGCCAGCTCTCTCACTCTCCCCCCCCCGACATACATCATGGGGGGTATCCTGGTCTCTTATTCTTATGTTCTGCACCGGTGGCACGGGAGTACACACTGTGCCCCTGCTTCTTCTTTCCACTAGTCCACCTCCCGCTTGCAATGGACGGTGGACTCCCCCCTCCTTTTTTTTATTGCCGTACCACCCATGCTTCTATTGCGTTTGACATCTCGGTGTTGAACATAGCCAGGCCAAGCCCCGACAAATGCACTCCATCCCCTCTGTAATACTCGTCTACCTCCTCCATGATCCCGTGTTTTATTACCATTCCCCAATATTCTGGAATAATCTCCCTACTCTCACATCCATGCATTTTTCTGGCCCTGTCTATGCTCTTGTGGTTCTCTGCCTGCCTCCATACCCTGCGAGGAGTGATTTCTGACCATGCTAACGTAACCTCTGGCCACCATGTTTTGATTATTTTAACATCATGATCTATCTGATAAAAAATGTCCAACCAAGGCCTTGTTCCCAAATCGTTGCCCCCGAGGTGTACCACAATCAGGTCCGGTTGCTTATGGTCCTTCCTGATTTCCCTCAGTTCTGGCAACAGCTGCACCCATTTCATGCCCCGTAGGCCTTTCCACACCAGCCTTATTGTGTCAATATCCAGGTACAGTTGTTTTCCCCTGTGCCTCCTGGCTGCCCATCTTTCCGCCCAGTGCACAAAAGAGTGCCCACAAATCCACGCGTCGAGCTTCTTGGTTGTACCTGGTTGATCAAAGCATAAGAATGAATCTCTGTCCATGTCCTTCCCTCTCTCTCCCCCCTCCACCCTTTTCTCTTCTTTATGCACCTGCTATGGGAAAGAAAACAAACATTTTAGTATTGTAATTCTTGCATGTATTTTTTATAGCATCCTGATGACCATCTTCCTCTCTCTTTAATCTCCTCAGCCCCCTTGCCCTGTGCAGACATTGTTGACGCTGCCCCAATTCTAAATGAATGTGAGGAATATCCTTCCATTGACTCCATGATAAACTGGAGTACCTTGCTCAACACCGCAGTCACCTGGTACCCCGATACTGGCCTGCCATCCCCATGTAAAAATACTCTTCCATTACCCTGGTCTTTTCGGTCTGCCATGTACATGTGCAGAGCCGTCACTGGGCAAATGACTTTATTTTGGTGTGCCCATAACCACACCGTCCTCCCCTGCTTTGTCTGATCAGTTTTGGATTCCCGCAAATTGACTGTTATGGCTTCCTTCCCCCACTCCATGTCTTCCCAACGTAAGCCCCCACCTTCCGTCTTCTTGCTGTGGCCCACTATTTCACTCAACCTGAAGGCCCCACTGTACATGGTGGTGTATAATGCCTGAAATAACACCGCCTCCCTCACAGAGATGCAGATATGCTGTAGAACCCCCAATAGCCATACCGTCAGTCCTTCTGATATCGGTTTCCTGTTATCTTGTCTCCTTCCTGTCCCCCTCATCCAGCCCTGCACCATTCTCCTAACAAGGTTAGTTTTTATGGGGTCCTCTCAACCCTTTAATATGCAGATTTGTCCTATGGCTGCCAAGTGCACCCCCATGGTTGAGTGTGCTATGCTCTGGTTCCAACTCTTGACTATAAATTGCGCCACTTGTTCCCCTGTTGCTGGACCACATATCTGCCCACAGTACTCATCTCAAAACTTTTGAAAGGCCCTCCAGGAGGTTTCATACGCTCTCAGGGTCAAAGGGGCCCAGGAGTTGTGGAACAATGCCTCAGCTCCCCCAATCCAATTGCCCATATTTGATCCGGAATGGAAGTCTGTTTTATCTCTGCTCCAGGTGCAGAGGTCCTGAATTTGTCCATCTGCAATCGGTAGAGGCAATCAGCCATCACATTGTCCACTCCATTGATGTGTTTTGCCCTGAAAGACATATTCAAGGACAAACCCTCCCACACCATTCTGCTCAATACCCTCATAACCCTCTCTGACTTTGTCCTCTTTTTGTTCAGTACTTCCACGACTACTTTATCACTCCAGAATGTGACTTGCATATTCCTGAGGTCCTCCCCCCATACTACCATCGCCACCCACATGGGAAATATTTCCAAAAAGGTGATGTCTTTTGTCACCCCCCCATTTCCAACCCAATGGCGACGGTTCTGCGAACCATTTTACCTGGAGGTACCCTCCCATCCCTATACCCCTGCCGCATCTGTATATAACTGTAAGTCCGTGTTATAGACCCAGTCATCCTACCAGAATGTGAGCCCCTTATATTCTTGCAGAAATTGCTCCCATGCTGCCATGTCCTCCCTAGTCATTTTATTAAGGTCTACCCAGTGTTGCGGCCTTGTGACCCCTCTCATAGCCCAGGCTAGACACCGTGTAAACGTGCGTCCTGGTGTGATCGCCTTTCATGCGAAGTTCAAGTGGCCCAGTAACTGCTGTGCCTTCTGCAGCCTCACCCTCCTGCGTTTCCTTACTGCCTTCAATAGTTCTTTCAGCTTCTTAACCTTCTGCACAGGCAGACAAAACAATTCCTTTGTTCTGTCCAGTTCTAAACCCAAAAACTCAATTATGCGACTCGGTCCTTCCGTCTTGTCTTCGGCTAGTGGGACCCCCACCTCTTGACATAATCTCTGGAATTTCCTAAGCATGTCCTGGGTCTCTACCTTACCTTCCCCAATGAACAGGAAATCATCCAGGTAGTGCACCACTGCCCGGTACCCGAACCTGTTCTGAAAAACACATTGTAACCAAGTACTAAACATCTCGGACATCGCACAAGCTATTGAACACCCCATTGACATGGCTTTATCGAAATAATACTTTCCTTCCACTGGGAAACCCAGTAAGTCCCAGTCATCTGGCCTAACCGGTAAGAGGCAAAAAGCTGATCCTATGTCTACTTTTGCCACCCGTGCTTCCCATTTCGTTCTAATCAGTTTTACCGTGTCTTCCAGTGTGGCGTAAGTGACTCTGCTGTCCTCCTTCCCTATGGAATCATTGACTAAATCTCCCTCTGGGTAAGACAGATGGTGTATTACCCTGTAGTCACCCTCTTGTTTTTTTAGGGACCAGACCCAGAGGCGAAACCATCAGGCTGGTTAGTGGCAGGGTCATGAAGGGGCCTTCGACCCTCCCGCCCCTACTTCCTCCTTAATTTTCTTAGTCAACACCCCCTCCTTCCCCTGCACTGATTTTAAGTTTTTGGCCACCATCTTTTTCCTAGATCCTTTGAACTGTAAGCTAAAACCATATTTAAACCCTCTCTCAATATTTTTGCCGCCCCCTTGTCTGACTATCCCCCAACCATTTTTACATCCTTCCTATGTTTATGGGGGTCCACACCAGCTAGAAACCACCCCCCATCATCCCCCTATTTGTCCTGATGTCAAGGTTAATAGCCTTGCCATTTTCCCCCTGTTCCCCTACCCCTGTTCCCCCTCCCACAAAGGTGCCCCTGAAATGGACTCTGCCCATTCCGAAAGGCTGTCTGGGGGGGCGCTGTCAAGATTGCTTTTCCCTTTTTCCCAACTGTACCTGCATTTTGCCGCTGGGTGATGCCCCCCACACTTGGAGCTTACATGCCGAAAACAGCAATTCAGCCAGGAACAGGCTGCCCTATTGTATCCCCCAACATGCCTTCATTGCTGCCAACACCCTTTTGTCACCGTCCATTTCTTTGTCTGATGGGCCTGTGTAAATCTCCAACCACAAATCTATCTGTCTGGCATCCCATTGCACATCCCCAAAATTTGCCATTCTCTTCCTAAATTTTTCATCATACCGTAACCAACTATGCCCTCCCTTTTTGTATGCATTTTTTATGATGAGGAAATAGGTGAGAAGGGGGATGGATAATTCCGCCCGCTTCTCTATTACTATGGCCGTAAAATATGTAAAGCCCGTAGCCCAGTTGTCCCACTCTTTTCCTTTCCACGTTTTGTCCTTGTCTTCCTTCCTGAGCAGAACTACTGCTGCTGCCATGTCTTTTTTCTCAAAGCTATCTTTCTCCTCATATTTCTCCATGCTATCCATGTTTGCTAATGCAAAGATATTGACATATTCCCTTTTCCATATCTTCTCTTTCACCGCTGTGGGAGCATGGTCTGCTAGTCGTACTCCAGGAGCACCTACCTCCTTTCGTAGCCCTTGATTACCCCCCACTCCCCTCGTCCCTACCCCCTTTTAACTCACCCAATGCCTTTTCTAGCTGGCCAATCCCATTTTCTCCCATACTTTTCAACATTTGCGCTATATATTCTTTTATACTGCTCTCCACTGTCACCCCTTGATTACCTGGTACAGTTGTCTGCGAAGGGCCGAGCCCCAGCGTCAGTATTCCCGGTACTTGGGGACAGCTCAACTGCGGTGGTGTTGGCACTACAACTGGTATTGGTAGAATGGTTTGGCAAATTGGTACTGGTGGGTTGGCTCTTATTCTGGCCCGGGGTGCTGTCCAGGCACGGCTCAGGTATCGGGCTCTCCGGGGAAGGTCCTGTGGTTCCCCCACTTGTATCACCGTTCTGGGCTCCCTAGAGGTCACCCGTGGTGGTACCCTTTTGTTAGACTCCTTGCCCTTCCCCATCTTCCCTTTCCTTTTTGTACCCTTCTCCACACCCTCTGGCTCTGCCACCTCCAGCAACCGATTTGCCTTCTCTACCAAATCCATCACCGCCTTGAAGCACTCCTCCTTGTTGGGCTTTGTTTTTCTTGGCGCCATTCTCCGTTCATATCTATAATGACAAACATCTGTTAACACAATCATTCACTGCCTTCCACATATCCCTTTTTCCATACTGTTACTGTATCTATATCTTTTTATCATTTGTTTGTTTGTTTTTTTTTGTGTGTTTTTTTTTACCTGTTGTTATGTGGATTTTCCCACCAATCTTTGCTCAGACTGCCCGCCCTCCCTAAACGCGTCCCGGGCAACTTCTTACTCATTTTTAAACCCCCACCTCTTCTCAGCCTTCTTGTGGCCTTTTCCACTTTTTAGCTGTCATTGCCCTTCCCCCCACCCCTCCCTACTACCATCTTGTTCGTTCCTTATGAAACTCCCCACCACTTGCTTTTCCTTTCTTCTTCTTTTTTTTTTTAACAAATGACCACTGGAGGCACTCTGGCCTCCACTGTAACACTTCTCATGCTGATCACGCTCCCTGGTGCATAGCAGTATGTCTTCGACTCTGTCCTGGTGCTACGTCTAAGTGATCCTCCTGAAAAAGGAACCGGGGAAGAATAACTCTACTATTTAATATCTCCCCTTGCTGTTGCCACTGTCAGACATGCCCTGCCCAGTCTGAAGCCCCACAGAAAACGGATCGCCAAGTTGGTGGTATTTACTACAGACAGTACAGTGTTGCTCTTAATTTTTGTTTGCTTAGTCGTGACCATTTTACTTTGATTATGTTCTCCCCCCCTTGTGTAGGCATCCTCCACACTCACATTCAATTTTTCTTTCGCCCCCCCACATGGTGATGATGTCACTGCCATCACCATGCAGTCGAGACTAGCGCTTTTGCACGCTCCTTCTTCGCCCTCTTTTTCCAAGCAGCGCTTCCCCAACAAGACGCCCTTCTGGCGCTACTGTTTGTTTTGGCCCTATTAACTTCCTCTGTCTGCCCTTTTGCTGGAATTCAAAACACCACCCGGGCTCCCCTGCATAGCCTTCCTGCCACAACCACGTTTCTTTGCCCTGTTTCCTTAATCCTGGCTAAAACTCCATGTGCTGAGGCTCCTCTGCCCCCTTTAAGCCCTTTCTTTATTTCCTCACCGCTGTGCCTCTGACCCCCATGCTTCTCTCCTCCCACAGCCAGCTTGCACCCTGTGCTCTAGCATGCTACCTCTGCAGGGCTTTTCTACCACTGCCCCTTAGGCTTCCTTTTTCTGGCCTTTAAAACACATCCCTCACTGTCCACGTCATTCTCCAGGCTTCTACCAGCCCACCACTACTGCACCTCGTAGACCCTCCATTTTATTTTATTTTTTTTTGACCGCTCACTCTCTTCCCCACTAAAAGCCTTCTCACTTCACACAATGAGGTCGCGATGGTGTCTGAAGGCCCCAGATGGATTCAACCCATGCTTGCCTGTTTTTTGGTCTGGAGACCACCACGCTGCTCTCGCTCTTGACTTCCTGGGCTGCCAGCACCACAGCCGACCTGCCTCCTTCTCCCTTCCTCTGAATCTTTTCTCCAAATGTACCCTAGACAAAAAAACTCTCTTCCTGTCCCTTCACATTTTTTTTTTTAAACCACATGTGCCTCCACTCTCCATGGTCACTAAACCGTGCATCTAAACCACAACAATTGAAATGGCCTCATGGCCCTAAACCAAGTGCTGTCTTTCTTTTGCCAGTGCTCTCAGACCACCTTGATATCTCTTACCTCTAATCCTCTTGTTGTCGCTTCGTTGTTGCTCACTGTCCTTTCTTTTTAATTCTTTTATTCTTATTTCCACCTCTATTAAACTTCCAAAATCAAATCAAATGCCCAATGGCATTTACCATAGACTGAACGTGCTTCCACAGGAGAAATTCCTTATGGAGCAAAATTGTGAGCTCCCTTTTGTGTGCAGCCCCTTTTACTGCTCCTTTCCACACCCCTTTTTTCCCTTGCCCAATCCTATGTTGCCACCTCATTGCCCCTTTGTTCTATTGTCTGTCCCCTTTGTGATGTCACCGTACCTCCCTTTTCCTAGCCCCACCCCCCTATTCTCGCCCCTCCCCTTCCCTCACTAAGCCTCACATTTTTTGGCATAAGCCATGGGACAATGGGTCCTGCCCCTTTTAAATTGGGAAAACCTCTTTATATAGTACTTTTCATACACAGTGTATCCCAAAGCACTTCACAAGCAATGCTAGACTGGTTGTGAAATGACTGAATGTGTAGTGGGGCCATATTGCACATCAACACCCACACACAGCCTGGACAATTGCATGATCCAGTTTGAAAGATAGCTGTGGGGGTAGGCAAATCCTCCTGACATTATTTTGCCTTTCGGCTTTATCAAAGGAATAATGTCCTCTTTGGTAAAGATCCTTATGTAGCAACACACCTGTTTTTGATAATACAAAGGCAAAAAAGGCAAATAGACTTTCTTTCTGCATCCCTTGTCCAAAGCAGGGAGTGCTGTGACTTTTTGTACTGTTTGGAATTGTGAGTGGGATATATAATTAGTTTTTCCTCTTATGTGTATCTATTATGTGTATTTACTAGGTTTATTATCCTGTGGAATCCCTCGAGCCAAGCGGCTTCTCCCGGAGGACTGCCGGTATTTCGATTGTGCACTGTTCTGTTTTGTTGAGTCGGGTGTTCGCGTTGTTCTTAGCGTCTCTTTATCTGCTGCCTGACTTGTGGAGACCTGGACGCTGGATATTTGACTTGGGGTTAACCTGGTGAGGCTGTATTGTTTCTTTTATTTGTGGGCTGTGGGGTTTGTTGCCTTCATACCCCCCCACCTATTGAGACTTGCTGAGACCTGGATGCTGGATATTAGAATTGTGGCTCACCTGGTGAGGCTGTGGTGTTTCCACTATTTGTGGATTGTGGGGTTTGTTGCTTTTGTACCCCCTCCCCACCTAGTGAGCCTGGTGACTTTTTTATACTCTATGTCGCGCTGAGATAAACTGTGAAGCCCTTACTTCATTTGGATGATCTTTGCCACTTAGAATCACGGCTTGTGAACTAATTTAACCCTGGATTATCCAACCACGTTTGGAGATTTGTTATATCTCTGAGGATTAAGCTTTTTAAGGACCCTGCAATTTTTTCTCTAATATATGGTGGTATAGGGTTTCTCTTCTATCTCGGGAGTTGGTTCTAATTTGTAGGGAGTGCTGCCTACCTGGTGGTCTCTAGCCAGGCAGGAGCAGCCCTCAGTGCCTCCCAGGGAGCTGGGGAGACTGGGGCCTCTTCTAGGTTGCCTTGGGGTCAGCTGTAGTGCTGACCTATGAGGCAACTTTAGCTGCTGGCTGCCGTCCAAGTGGGGGCAATGCTCCCTGCAGGAACATATCTCCTGACTGTATTTTATTGGTTTTATAATTAATCACTGGCATCTGAGGAGCAGTCGTTGGAAGATCTCAGGATTTTTATTATTTGACTTTCCGAACTTTTACGTAAAGACTATTTTTTATTTGTTGGATGTTATTGGTAGAACACTGAGTGAGTGGTTTAGTCTTTGGACTGTAGGTAGTAAGAGCGATTGTTATTTATTATTACAAATTTGAGTTTAACTCCATGCCATGTGAGAGGTGGTGTTGGGAGTTTATTTTATATTTTTTATATTTGCTGCATGTGAGAGGTGCTGCATTATTTTAAGATATAGAATTGTTTAAATTCAAATTTGTTTAATATTTAATAGGTTATTTTATTACGTTTTAAATTTACTGTATTTTATTTTATTTTATTGTTTGTTATTTTTGCATTGTTTTTGGTTTATGTTTGATTATTTGGCTTGCCCTCCCTTCCTCTGTGAGAGAGAGTGGGGAGAGTGCGTTTATAATTGTGATATTTTTAGGTTTATTGTTAGTCTTATTTTTCTGATTTGTTTAATAATGACGGTTGGGCATTATTCCCCCACCAGGCTCAGGGAACTTCGCCCTTTTGAGTGCCCACCGTTATCATCCGACACCTATTTTAGGTGTCGGGCATTAAACATTCTAAAAGCGACGAGTGAAACTGGGCCTTGTGGGGGACAGGAGAGGGGGGGTGGATTGGGGTCTTAGGGTCCAGAAGACGTCCTGGGGCAAAATGGGGTCAAGATAGAGGTTGTTCCTATCTTGTCCCCATACCCAAGAGTCCCGAAAATATCGGACAGGTACCGAGGTCTTCCCCGACATCTCATCCTGCCTTGGCAGTGTTATGCAATGCCAGATCTATTAAAAACAAGACAGCAATTGTAGCTGATCTTGTTGGGTCAGCTGATCTGACTTGAATTACCGAGACTTGGCTGGATGAAAATGCTGGCCCTATATTGGCGCCTAGCAGCTCCAGCGGGTTCTCACGACAATACTCAATCAAGGCAGGATCGTGAGGGGGTGGCCATTATGTTTAAATCTGAACTGAGCCTTGTGGATGTTCCATTGGGGAACACCAGAGCTTTTGAATATATCCTGGGTGAGGTGCAGGTTGTGGGATTCTCCTCGTCTACCGTCCACCAGGTGGCGGTGGCAATTCCTACAGGAGATTACCGAACTTCATTGTCGACCTTGTGTTGAGGTTTCCCAGATTAATTCTTCTGGGTGACCTTGTAGGTCGACGATGAACTCTCTCATTTTGGTCAAAGTCTCCTCTAGTTGATGAGTATACTGGGCCTGACACAGGTTGTTACCTCCTCTACCCATATTGGAGGTCATTCACTAGATATGGTCTTTCTCTTGGGTATGGAGATCACTGATTTGGGGGTGGAACCAGTCAGTTGGTCGGACCATTACACCATAAGGTTCAGTTTCAGGGCCCCCTCTAATAGGTCTGCCCCTAAGGAGATGGTCCAATACCGCCCTTTAAGGGGTGTTGGCCCCAGTGACCTTACGGCGGTATTGGACCTATTGAGTTTGTCGGGTGAATGCATGAGTCCAGAGGATCTTGTACTTGCCTATAATAAGGCTGTGGGAGATGCACTGGACAAAATTGCTCCTGTTCGTGTTTGGCCTCTCACTATCCGTCCAAGGAGTCCATGGTTTGATGGCTCCTTGAAGGAATTAAGGGCAGTAGGCCGAAGGCTGAGAGAAACCTGGCGGAAATCGGCCTTGATGTCAACAGGCTTAGATGCTAGCCCATTATGATGGCTACCAATCAGAAATCACTCGTAAGAAGGCAGAATTCCTGTCAGAGATTTCTGCTGCAAAGAACCGACCGCTCAGCTTTTCGGACTGTGGACAGGCTGTGCAATCCAGTCTGTCTTCAGCCTAGAGAAGCTTTTTCTCAACTTAGATGTGAGGAGTTCGCTCGCTTCTTTGCAGATAAGGTTGCCGACATCAGGTCCGGCATCGGTCCGACCTCTCCTTTGGGGGGTCACGGTGGGCAACCAGTTGTACTTAATCCCCGGCCTGCTTGGTTGGAGTTTCACCACCCGGAATTCGCAGACATTGTGAAGATCATCCAATCAATGCGTCCCACTAGTTGTAGTTTGGATCTGGGTCCTACACCTCTGTTAGTAGGATGTGTTGAAGTCATCTACCCAATCCTCGCTGACATTGTCTGGAAGTCCTTGGAGAGGGGTTTTTTTCCTAATCCCCTTAAGTAGGCAGTTGTTCATCCACTCCTTAAAAAATCCTCCTTGGATCCAGACTGTCTAGCTAACTACCGGTCTATCTCTAACCTGCCATTCGTTGGTAAGGTTATTGAAAAGGCAGTTGCACTGCAATTGGATGAATATCTCACCTCTCATAATGTCTATGATACTCTCCAATCTGGCTTCAGAAAAAGGCATAGTACTGAGACTGCCCTTGTTCGGGTCTTGAGTGACCTCCTAATGGCCAGAGATTGAAAGGCTTATACCATTCTGGTCCTTCTTGATCTTTCTGCTGCATTCGACACTGTAGACCATGAGGTGCTATTGGAGCAGCTGCGGGTTTTTTGTGGACTGTCTGGTACAGTCCACGAATGGTTCCGTTCTTACCTCACTGGTAGGTCTCAGAGAGTTGTCACTGGAATTTATTCCTCTGACACCTTCTCCCTACCATGTAGGGTACCGCAGGGTTCCATTTTGGCTCCCATGTTGTTTGCAGTGTATATGCTGCCATTAGGAGAAATCATCAGGAGATACAGCTTGAGTTTTCACTGCTATGCGGATGATACTCAGCTGTATTTATCCTTTCTCCCCGATCAGAGTGATGCACTCTCTGTACTTAACAACTGTCTGGATGAAATCAGAATTTGGATGTGTTCGAGCTGGTTGAAGCTTAATCCGGATAAGACCGAGGTATTGGTTGTGGGCCCAGATCATCCTGGGAGGGGCTTGGGTGCGGCACATCCAGCAGGCTTATCACTTGGTGGGGTGCAACTCTGGCTCTCGACAGGTGCGAAATCTGGGCGTTATTTTTGATGATGGTCTGACCCTGAAATCTCAGGTCTCAGCTGTTGTCAAAACCTCTTTTTATCATCTGAGGAATATCGCCCTGGTGAAACACCTGATTCCCCAGGAGGATCTTCCGACTTTGGTTCACGCCTTTGTTACAACCCGTTTGGACTACTGTAATTCCCTATACCTAGGGCTTCCAGGGATTTATATCCACCGCCTGCAGCTAGTGCAGAACGCTGCAGCCAGGCTTTTGACTGGGACCTCGAGAATCAGTCACATTACACCTGTGCTTCGCGAACTGCGTTGGCTGCCTGTGCGGTGGCGTATCATCTTTAAGGTTGGTTTACTAACCTTTAAATCCCTATACGATCAGGGACCCGGTTACCTGAAAGAGCTTCTGATTCCCTATCGCCCCTTCCGCCCCCTCCGCTCCGCCATTGAGGGATTGCTAGAGATTCCCAGGGTTCGTTTGAAGTTATCAGGATCTCGTGCTTTTGCTTACTCAGCTCCTACCCTGTGGAATTCTCTACCTCATTGGTTGAGAGAATGCCCGACCATCGACAGTTTTAAAACTGCTTTAAAAACTTATCTTTTTAACTTGGCTTTCTCTTTATAGTTTATTTGTTTATTGTTGATCTTGATTTTATTGTCATGTACAGCGCCTTGATTTTGAAAGGCGCTTTATAAATAAACACGAATTGAATTGAATTGAATTTTCTGCAGTTGTAATTCTAGTAATGTTTAAAGATTGTTATGAGCATTCCCACTCTACAGAATTGACACTGTACCTCATCTTCACTCTTATTGTGAAGTGTATATATTGTATATACTCAGCTGATATTATAATTCAATGGATAGTTTATTTGCTCAATGGTTGCTGCAAACTGCTGCTTCCTTGTTACATTCACATGTAAACCTTATCAGACCATGTTTCATTGTTATTGTTGTTGTTTTTCTATCCTTTTCTTCCTTTATTATACTTGTGAATCTCCCAGGTCCATCTTGTAAGTGAAATCCACTCAATGATGTTCGCCTGGTAAAATAAATGTTGATTGATTGATTGATTGTACAATAGCCAATTCAAATAGCAGGCTTAGAGCCTAATATTTAGATTTAAAGTGTAATAGTGTCAAGTTAAGGGATGATTGTGGAAAAGGAAACTAGGAGGAAAACTACAGGATATAGTGTAAAGTACAACTGAAGTACATTTTATTTGCATACCACAGTAAATTAAAGTGCGATAGTGCACTGGCACAATAGTGCATAGTGCAAGGGTTCATTGATGCAGTAAACAGAATGTAGTGCAGTAGGGTGGCTCAGTGCAGTGGTGCATTACTGTATTATGGGCTAAATGGGAATTTACAGACACATACTGTATCTAGCTGAGTTTATTATTGGTTTACCTTAATACCATAGGTGCTCTTTGGTAACTAAGATTCTAATTGTGTTTTCTTTACTGTGTTGTTTTGCACTTCAATATGCAGGGCCAAGAAAGGGAAAGGGGGGAATTGTTTAACCAGAAGAGGCACACTAAGCCAGAGCTTGTTTCCAGGTGTGACCTGGGAGCACAAAGAAGTTAAGTGACTTGCTTAGGGTCACAAAGTATGCAAGTGGAGGCTGTGGGATTCAAACCCAGGTCTCCAGATTTGCAGCTCAGTGCCTTTAACCACTATGCTATACTGCAGGACTGAAGCAGAGCTGAATGATTACACCTCTCTTGTTTAATCTTTATGTTAATGATCTTCCAACATTGTTTTTAGCAGGTGCAAGTCACTCTCCAACCATAAAAGGTAGTCCTATACCAGCACTGATGTTTGCAAATGATTTAGGTGCAATTACAGTTTCATCTGTAGCTTAAAAAAGCAGTTGAACTTCCTACATCGGTATTGTATTAAAAATAATTTAATCATAAATACTAAAAAGATCCAAATATTACGAATAAGGAAGTGTAGCTCAAACCCTTGCTGGTTTTATAATGGTATACTTCTTGAGGTAGTCACAAATTATCAGTATCTGGGATTTCATTTCTCAAATAATCATAAACTAACTCATCATTTAAATTACACACTGAACAAGTTAATTCAAGTTAAAAATGCCCTATTGAGATTCAGTGCTAAATATGGTGGCTATTCTGTAAATTCTATATTAAAAACAGAAGAAATGAAATTTAACCCTGTAGCTCTCTATGCAACAGAGGTATGGTATGAGAAACATTTTGATCAACTTAAAAAAATGTTTGTGCAGTGATATAGAAACATATTGCAGATTCCTAAATCAACATCTTCAGCAATAGCAAGAGCCAGATTAGGGTGTAATATTTGACATTATCCACAAAGCTTGCTTACTGGATTAAATGTACTGGGGTTGATTCAAACTGGTTAACCAAAATGTGTCTAGAGAAGAAAATAATCTGGCTAAAATATATTTGAAACATCTTTGGACAGATTCTCTTAAAAATACAGGCATATCCTATGACTACGTTAAAGTAATTAAAAATAAATTTAAGTAATTATCTTAAAGATTGAGCACATTTTATTAAATTTAGGTGAGAATTGTTTTCATCCAAAATTCTGCAATATATTTACAGTAGGAATAAAATAGTGCAATTTAACCTATATTGTGATTGTGGACAGGACTCACTGGAAACTCCTTCCCACATGTTTATTTATTGCCCAACATTCAATAAACACCTTTTTGAGACATTTTTTTTTTAAATAACGCATTACCAAAAGAGGATGCTCTTAGAATTCTTATGAATCCACCAATCAAATCAGTGTCAATGGATGTGATGAAGTACATAAATCTAATAAATAAATCATTATTAAATCAAAATAAAAAATGAAATATACTCCACAGTAAAGATAGCTTTTTGTTACTCCTTTTGGAGCCTTCATGAAACCTAGGATTTTGGTGTCTTTTGGACTACAAATTTGATTATGTTAAGACTACACCTGAGTAGTGACGTCTTATTTATATGTCATAAACTATATGACAGATATGACATTAGTTAAAATCTCTTTCTATGGAGCATATTAAGATTTAAAAAGAGCTTGATTATATATTCTATCTATAATATTGTAGCTTTCCTCTAATTTAGTTACTGTACCATTTTCATATGTCATCTTAATTTAGTTATTCATTTATTTATTTTAATTTTGGTAACTGGGTAGACCCACCATTACAGTCCCTTTTTCAGGGGCTACCGGGTATAATCACAGGTAAAACATTCCATAAATTTACACACAATTACAGGTTAACATTCTGTAAGTCTGCACAGTTTACAATAGACAGTATTACAGAGAGCATAGATTGACACATATCAGATGTTACAATGTTCATATTACAAATTCCTGTTTACATTTCAACAATTTTCAACACTCAACATATGACAGTTATAAAGTGGCATTCATGGTTACAGACAGATTGCAGTAGAGAATACAGGCTGCAAATGAGGACTGACAGTTGTCAATGGTGCAAGTGCATTGGTTAAGCTCTAACGGATGAGACTTAAGAGGGAGTTACATTCTTGTACATTTGCTGGAATAGTATTCCAAAGAGGGGGTATGCTGGCCAAGAATGACCTCTGTCCCTGGGATGACTTGACTTTAGAAACACTGAGAAGCTGAATGCTCAAGGATCTGAGGGGTCTACTGTTTTGCTTAGTAGATAACATTTTAGTCAGGCTTGGTGGTGCATTATCTGACCTTAGCTTGAAGGCTAAGCATAAAGATGGGTATTTAAGTTGCCCTTTCAAGTTTGGCCAAGACAGGACTTGGAGCACCTGCCAGTGGTGCTCCTTTGGTTGAGTACCCATAGTCATCCAGCACACTCTATGATATAGGGTAGTAAGTTTTTGCATTTCCCCACCTTTTACTGTGAATAGCACTGGTGACTCATACAGCAGGGTGGGTAGTAGGGTTCCAGTTGCAATCCTTAGCCAGGAGTCCTCTATGAGGAAAGGGCTAAAGTGGTACAGTACTCCAAGTTTATGATACACTGTCTTGGTCAGTACTTCAATATGTGTCTTGAAAGTGCAGCTGTGGTCTAAGGTAATGCCTAAGTACTTTATTATGTCTACTACCTCAGTCTTTGTGCCATTTTATAGGCTGGAAGTCAGGATTAAGGCTCTATCTGGCCCCAGGCTTGTAGGGCTGAATCGAATAGCCTTATTTTTTTTTTTTTTTTTTACTATTTAGCACAAGTTTGTTGCTAGCCAGCCAACACTCAAGGGGTTGCAGGTCAGTTGTTAGTGAATTGTACAAATAGCCCGAGTCCATGGGTGTCTTATAGAGCACTGCATCATCTGCACATAAGGTTATGTTCACCTCACCACAGTGATTTGGCATGTTATTTGTGAACACAGAGATCAATGAGGGGCCCAGGATGGATCCCTGGGGGGACTCTGTTGAGAATTTGGCAATTTTAAGATTGTGCACCTTGCCATCTGACAAACTGGGATCTCCCCTGAAGGTAGTTGGTAAACCACCAAACTGTCAGACCAACTGGGCTTATCAGTTGGAGCTTTGCTAGGAACAACTGATGGACCAGCAGGATGAAGGCCTTGGTGAGGTCTATGAAGATTGAACCAGTGGGCTGGCCTTTATCAAGAGCTGTGAAGATATGATTGGTGAGGCAGACAAGGGCTGTGTCCATGCCATGATTTATTCTCAAACAGTGTCGTCTAGATATAAATATGCTGTTCCTCTCAATATAATCTGTTATTTGCATATAGACAGCCATCTCTTGTACCTTACTTAAGATGGAGAGGATCAATATGGGACGATAGTTTTCCACATGTTCACATGATCCACCTTTGTGGATGGGCATGACCAGTGCCACTTTCCAGAGTGTTGGGATTTTACCTTCAAGGAGTGATCTATTGAGCAGCCATGAGTCTGGAGTAGCTATGGCTAGGATTACAATCTTGAGCAGTCTTGGTTCCAGCTTGTTGTACCCAGCTGAACCATGGGGTTTTATGTTCCTAAGTAGTTTTAGGGCATCATTTTTTGACAGCAACTTAAAATGGAAGTTTGCAGGGGGGTGTTATTAGAGTTGGTTAGGGTGGGTAGGAGAGCCCCAGTGTGGGGAGTCTTGAACTTATTTAAATCCATGAAGTAAGAGTTGATTGCTTTGGCGGCATCCACAGGGTTTCTTAGGTGGGCATCGTTGGCTATTACAGCACAGTCAACCTGGGTGGGGCTGCCCTTGATGAAGGTGTTAATCTGTGACCAGAATTTTCTTGGGATGGAGAGATTTTTTTTCTGGAGATCTCTGCTATATCATTTTTTTTTGCTGTTGCTATCTTTTTTTACACTTGTTCCATAATTTCCTATAGTTCTGCCAGGCCTTGGGTTGACTGGTAGTTTTTAAGTTCCCCCATGGCCTGCCTCTTTCCTTCATGAGTTTTTTCAGATCCCGGCATAGCCAACTAGAGTTCTGACCTTTCCCTGATTTTTTTTTTTCAGTTAGGCATGCTTGTTTGCTGCAGATAGGAAGTTATTTATGAAGACGTCTAGGGCAGCATCTAGGTTTGAGGCTTGTTTGACGTAAGTCCAGTTTACCACAGTTAATGTGTCTAAGAAGGATCCTGTAACAAAATTAGAGAAGTTCCAGGCCCAGAGTATTCTAGGTGGGGGGGGGGGGGCTTGAAAATTTTTTTTCCATATTGAGATTACTGGTGAATGGTCACTTAGGGCATCTGCAAATGTACCTACCAGTCTAATGCTATCTGGCTTTGAAGCCAGGATCCAGTCTGGCATAGAATGGTTTCCTGTTTTAGTGTTCAGTCTGATGTGCTCATAAATCAATTGAGTTAGATCAACTTCTTGTAGTAAGTGCTTTAGCTCTCCATTTGTTTGAGGCCCCCACTGTATATTAAAATCTCCCAGTATCACCTTCTCACTCTTGGGAAGGCTGCGCAGCACCATGAGAGGAGAGTTTAGGGCATCATCAGCTGCTTTGTGGAGGCTATACATGAATCCGATCATCAGGGGTTTGGTACCTCCCATCATCAACGTTGTAAATAGCATTTCACAACTGGTGTTTTTTATGGCAGGGGTTGTCACCCTGGAAGCAGTTAAGGAGGATCTTATATAGATCAGGACTCCTCCTCCCTTTTTGTCCAGTCATCCTGCCTGAATATCTTGAAACCTTTTAGCTCAGTCTCATGGTCTAGTACATGAGGTTTGAGCCAGGTTCCCAAGATTGAAATTATGTCTGTGGAGTAAAGATTCACCCAGGCTTCCAGTTCATGAATCTTTGGCCTCAGGCAATTGATGTTCATATGGGTTATTCTTAACCCTTTTGAACTGACCCAGTTGGACTGAGTAGAGGAGGTAATGCATATAGTTGTGCCATGGGGGCTGGGGTTCATCTGTATCTCACCTCCAAGTAGGAGTTTTAGCTTGATGAAGAACTTTATCAAGGCTCATTGCATCAGGAGTGGGGCCCCCTTCCTTTATGTCTTGATGTTGCTCTTCTGTAAACATGTATTGATTTATATGAAAAAAATATAATTACTATCTTATCTATTTACACAGAATATAATAATTTATAGCCGATGTAATTAATGTATGTCCAGAAACATGTGCATTCTATGTTGTTGTTTTAAAATATTTCTGTAATTTTAAATTGTAAAGTCTCACATGAGTTGATCAATAAAGACTGACTGATTGATTGATTGATCGATTGAAGGTGAATACCTAGATATCTACATTTTTTCCTTAAACTGACCTATACCTGGCAGAGTGTTGTATACTTTAACATTTGGGCTTAGTGAAGTGATATCATACTTCCTCCAGTTTATTTTATAACCAGAAATAGAGCTAGTAGTGATAAAGCTGCACATTTAACTATCCTCAAGCTGAGTGGTTGAGTATGACACATCTGTCCAATACAGCTCCATGTATGACTGGTTCAGACAAGGACCAGCTTCTCCTGATGCTGTATCCAACCCTACCTGGTCATAATGTCACACGTTTAATAACGTACGACATTATGGTTAAACCTGTACAGCACTGTACCTGTGAGTGAATGGTGCAATACCGCATATACTGTTGTACGTGGTATTGCACCATTCTCACTCTCCCAGGCAGAGGATAAGACCTCTGCTGGGAGTAGGTTCCACCTAGCAGCTGCCGTGGCTCACTGGACTGAGCCACAGCAGCAAGAACCCAGGTGCTGCATCTGGGACCGGGTTTGATTTCCAGTCCCAGAACTTTTTATTTTTTGGGGACTTTGCGCTCCCCAAGGTAACCCCCCCAACCAGAGTTGAGAATCTTTATTGGGGGGTGGAGACCCCCATAAAAAAAAGACATGCCTTATGGCAAAAATCATGCTGTATTGGCAGCGCGATTTTGTCATGCAGCATAATGTCTTGCAGCATTATGACCCCGTGCCATATCCAGCTTGTGAGAATTGCCATTGGCAACCAAACTCTGTAATTAAAGACCTCTTGCACTGGATACCCTGAGCTAAAACATTTGTCCATTTATTCAACACACTTCTCACAGGGCTGAATAGTGACTGATGCTTATATTTCCAAATTATTTACAGTATATAAGTTTGGAGAAACATTAGCATTTACTATGGTCTTTACATTTCAGCATTTTTTATAAAACAATTATTTGAGGAATACAATAAAATAGCATAAAAGCAAACCAAATAATACAGTTTTCTGAATTGTAATATACTAATGTAATTGCATTGCTAGCATTTCAATTTAAATTATATATTTTTGTTTTCAAAATGAGCATAAACATTTGTGGTATAATAATGATTTCAGGTAAGTCAATATCAAATTATACTACTTGCAGAGGAGTACAATGTGAACATTACACTGTGTTCAGACAGACCCCTCTCATTTGCAGAAGGATCAATACAAACTCTGAATGCTTATATGCAGCCTGTCCTGTATTGATAAAAAACTGTCACTTCCATTCATTCAACACCAGTGCAATGCAGCCAGCTCTTAGGGCTTTCATCTGGTGACATTTTAATAAAGCTATGCCTCAACATCAGAACAGATAGATTATTGGATGTTGAAAACAGATGTGCTAAATTGACACCTAAATATAAACGAAAAGCATGAATTTGATATTGTTTTGAAAATAATTCTACAAATGATGCATTTTTTGTACTTGGTTGTAGCAAAGTATCCTTACAAGAGAAAATTAACTATAGGATCTCTTGTTATCCAACCATCAGTTAATGAAAACTACAAATATATGCATACATGTGTACATACATACATACATACTGTACATACATGTGCATGCAAATATATATGCATATATATATATATATATATATACATAAATGAATACATAAAATAGAAACACAGACACATAAAAACACAGAAACAGTCAGCAGATAAGGACCGCCTGGCCCATCTAGTCTGCCTGTAAGCCCTTTATAATGGATTACTGCTTCTGACCCACCCACTGCTGTACCTCTATGGTTCCCCTATGCCTGTCCCAAGCATGCTTGAATCCATCCACTGTGCTTGCTCCCATGAGGCAGACCATTCCATGCATCCACCACCCTCTCTGTGAAGAACTTCCCCACATTCCCTCTTAACCTCCCACTTTCAAATTGTATGTCATGCACTCTCATTCTTGTGCTTCCCCGGTATTGGAAAATGTCTCCCCTCTGCACCTTGTTTATACCCTTGAGGTATTTGAATGTTTCTATCATCTCCCCTCTTTCCCTCCTGTCTTCCAGTGAGTACATACTAAGGTCCCTTAATCTCTCCCCATAAGTCTTGTGTTGTAAGCCCTGTACCATCTTAGTCACCCTTCTCTGGACTGTCTCCAGCCTGTTAAAATCCTTACGAAGGTGTGGCCTCCAGAATTGCACACACTACTCCATGTGAGGCCTGACCATGGTTTTATATAATGATATCACTATCTTTCTCCTTCTGCTGGTGATAGCCCTGCATATGCACCCCAGCATGCCACTGGCCCTCCTAGCTGCCTTAACACTTGGCTTTGACATTTTCAGGTCATCTAAAATAATAACCCCCTGGTCACTGTCCTCCTTTGTGACAGTCAGCAACTCCCCCCATCCTGTAGCTTTCCCCAGGTTTTCTGTGTGGCAGGTGCATAATTGTGAACTTTTTTGAATTAAACTTCAGTTGCCAGTCATCAGACCATTTTTCAAGCTTCCACAGGTCCCTCCTTATTTCTTCCACCCCCTCTGGGTTATTCACTCTGTTACATATCTTCGTGTCATCTGCAAACAGGCAGACCTTTCCCTCCAGCCCTTCTGCAATGTCACTAATGAAGACCTTGAATAGGACTGGCCCCAGGACCAATCCCTGAAGCACCCCACTGGTCAACCCCATCTCCCCAGACAGTGCCCCATTTACCACCACCCTCTGCTGTCTGTCTGTTAGCCAGTTTCTAACCCAGTCTACTACCCTGTCCCCCATGCCCAGCCTACCCAGCTTGTTTATCAGCCTCCTATGTGGGACGGTGTCAAAGGCTTTGCTGAAATATAGAAATATAGAAACATAGAAACACAGAAATTGTTGGCGGATAAGGACTGCGAGGCCCATCCAATCTGTCCATTTTTTCTAAATTATGAATGTGCCATAGGCCTTTACTCTGTCAATGTCTTATCTATTCATACTCATCTGTATTACTGCCTTATGCCTATCCCATGCCTATTTGAAAACCTGCATTGTTTTCACATCCACAACTTCCTGAGGAAGGCTGTTCCATGCATCCACCACCCTTTTTGTGAAAAAGAACCTCCTCATATTACCCCTTAATCAGCCTCCCTCTAATCTCATGCTGTGTCCTCTTGACCTGCTATTTTTCTTATATTGAAACATTAGACTCTTTCACCTTGTTAATGCCCTTAAGATGTTTGAACGTTTCGATCATATCACCTCTCTCCATCCTTTGCTCTAGAGTATACATATTGAGCTCCATTAATCTGTTCTCATATGTTTTCTGAAGCAGTCTCTGAGCCATTTTGGTTGCCCTTCTCTGGACTGCCTCCATTTTGTTAATGTCCTTATGAAGGTGCAGCGTGCAGTACTGCATGCCATACTCCAGATAGGGCCTAACCAGTGTCTTGTAAAGAGGGATTATTACTGCCCTTTTATGACTTGTGATACCCCTACTAATACACCCCAACATCCCCCTAGCCTTACCTACTGCTTTAATGGTCTGCCTGGATGATTTCAGGTCATCTGTTATGATGATGCCCAAGTCTCTTTCTTCCCTTGTGATTGCCAGCAATTCCCTTCCCAACCTATAGGTGATTTCAGGGTTTATCTTCCCTATGTGCATAATCTTGTACTTCTTTGCGTTAAACCCCAGTTGCCACTTTTCTGACCATTTTGCCAGTTTATCCAGGTCTCGTCTCATTCTGCCCACCCCATCGGGATCATCTACCCTGTTGCAGATCTTGGGGTCATCTGAAAACAGACAAACCTTACCCTCCAGTTCATCTGCAATGTCACTGATGAAGATATTGAAGAGGACTGGCCCCAGGACTGATCCCTGAGATACCCCACTTGTGACTAGCATCTCTTCTGACTGTATACCGTTTACCACCACTCTCTGTTTTCTGCCCATCAAGCAGTTTGCCACCCAGTTGACCAACTTCTGAGCCATCCTGAGCCTACCCAGCTTACTAATCAATCTTCTACGTGCAACAGTATCGAAAGCATTGCTCAAGTCAAGGTAGGCAACATCAACTGCCCCCCCCCCCGTGTCCACCACTCTTGTTATCCAGTCAAAGAAATCTATGAGATTAGTTTGACAGGACCTTTCTTTCGTAAACCCTTGCTGTCTTGAATCCTGTGCTCCTATGGATTACAGGTGATACATTATCCTTTCCTTAGGAGTGCCTCCATAATCTTCCCCACTACTAAGGTAAGACTGACTGGTCTATAGTTCCCTGCCTCCTCCCTGCTACCACTCTTGTAGAATGGGATCACACAAGCCCCCCTCCAGTCTTCTGGGACCTCTCCTGTGCTCAGAGACTTACTAAACTGTTTTGATAATAGCTCTGCTAGTTCTACCCTTAGCTCCTTTAGTACCCTGGGATGTATGCCATCCCATCCCATTGCCTTTCCCACCCTGATTTTAGTGAGCTCTTGTAGGACCCTTTCTTTTGTGAAGGGACTTGTGCACACCTCCCTCCCCTCGTGTCCATGGTGCTGACCTGTGGTCCATGACCTACCTTCTCCTCAGTAAATACTTAGCAGAAGTATCTATTTAGGATAGATGCTTTTCCTGGCTCCTCCTCCACATACTCCTCCTTATCCCATTTGATCCTAGCAATACCCGCTCTGGACTTTCTCCTTTTACTGATGTATCTATAGAAAGTCTAGTCGCCTTCTTTTACTGTCCATGCTAGTGTTTCCTTGGTTTGGGCCTTTGCCTGCCTTACTGCCTTCCCTGCTTCCCTTAGGGAAATTTGGTATGCCTCCCTATCTTCATCCTGCTGCATTCCCTTATATTTCCCGAAGGCCAGCCTTTTGGCTCTGACCTTTTCTGCTACTGTTCTTGAGAACCAAAGTGATTTCCTCCTTCTTTTGCTCTTGCTTTTCTTCCTAACACAGTGGGTTGCTGCTTCAAGTATTGCATCCTTGATGCTTAATTACTTTGCCTGTACCCCCTCACCTGTATTTCTTCTTGCCAGGGCTAGCTTAACTCTGTTGTCCATCTTATAAAAGTCAGCTCCTCTGTAGTCCTATATTTTTTCATTGGAATGGGATGATTTAGTTCTAGTGGCCAAATTGAACCCTGCCATATGATGGTCACTGGCCTCCAGGTGACCTTCTACCCGGAGTTCTGTGATCCTTTCCCCCTTAGTCATTCCTAGATCTAGGATAGCACTGTCTCTTGTGGGGTTTTGTACCCGTTGTTTGAGGCCCTCTCCCTGCACAGAATCCACTATATGTCTAGTTCTGGTGCATGTTCCTGCTGGTATTGTCCAATCTGTATCTGGCATAATGAAGTCTCCCATTATCAGAACCTCCCCTTTATTTTTTTTTATTTTTTTTATTTTTGTCTTTGGTAACCAGATAAGGCCCACTAGGCACCAGTGCCTGTTTTCAGAGGTGACCTGGGAGAACTTTGTGGTTAAGTGACTTGCTCACAGTCACACAGTATGCAAGTGGAGGTTGTGAGAATCAAACTCAGGTCTGGTCTGCTGGATGTATCAAGCTCGTTCACACCTTGTTCCTCTAACCTCTAGGCTATACTGTCATGTTTTGTGTATCTTCTAACAGTAATGTGTCTATGTCCTCCCCCCTGGTCTGGAGGCCTGTAGACAACCCCAGTTCATATGGCTGTCCCATTTCCTGTTTCCAGGGTAACTCACAGTTGTATTGGCTCCTTATGTGTATTCTGAATTTCTGTAGCTTTGATATTTTCATTGACATAAGGGGCCACTCCCCCTCCCCCCATTGCACCTCGGTCTCTTCTGAACAGTACATAGCCAGGTACTGAAGTCTCCCAAGTGTGGTTACTGGTGAACCATGTCTCGCTAATGGCTACTATATCCAGTTTAGCCTCTGTCATTGTTTCCTACAGGTCTGGATCTTGTTTCCCAGACTGCAGGCATTTGTGCAGATGATTTTCTATTGGTCAGATTTCGGTGCATTAGTTGTTGGGCGAGGTCCGGTGTTTCCCTTGTGTGTCATATGGGAAGCCAAACATTTACCTGGTGATGCAAATGAACTACAAACATGCTGAACTCCTGTTTGAGCACTAGCTGAGGGGGGAGGTGTGTTATTCCCATTTGATATATTAGGTGCTGCACCCCTCTCCCCATTAGCTAGTTTAAATATTCTGAAAAGACATCAAACATCTGCCCAAATGCACTGACTCCCTCCTTAGTCAGATGCAGTCCATCAAATTTAAAGAATTTTTCTCCCAAAACTGTTGCCAGTTACCTACAAATTTGTGTCCCTTTTCCTGGCACTAGCCCTTGAGCTACATGTTTAGCTCCCCATCTCCCCTTCTCTGACCTTCTGTCTATCTGCCCACTCTCCCAGAGTGGCAGGATCTCAGCGAAGGAGATGCCTGATGAAATAGATGATAGTTTGTCTCCCGGCCTGGTCACGTGTTCCTTGGTCTCCACAACTGACCTGCTGGAGAGATCGTTAGTCCCTATGTGTAGCAGGACATCAATGTTTTCTCCTGTATCCTGCATGATTTTAGCAATGCGGTCAGTGTCTCTCCACACTGATATATCTAGAAGACATCTGACCATTACCCCCTGCTGGAGATAGCTATCAACTCCCTGAATCATGGAGTCTCCTTTGATCAGAAGTGTTTTGGATTTCCTTTAGGTATTTTTTGTTTGTTTTGGTCCCTGTTTTGGGTGAATTTTGTTGTTCTAGCTCCTGTGCTGCAGTGTCCTGCTCTGCAGTGTCCTCTGCTCCTTTGTTTGATTTTGGAGATAGCGGCAGATGCCCGTTTGTAGTTTTTTTATGGTATGTGAAGGTGATCTGTTGCAGAGCATTGAGTGATGGGGCACCTGATTTGCCCCTCTTAACCACCTGCCAACCTCCCAGATCAATATCCCTCTGCAGTCAAGGTGCTTCAGTTGGATGTTGGGGAGAATGGCAGGCAGTTCTTATAATATATTTCTTCCAGAATATGCAATTTGAGGAGCTCAATCTCTGCCCATGCTGCCTGGAACTGAGCCCTTAGATCTCCAATGGTCCAGCATGTAGAACAGCATCCTAAATCATGTGTAACCGTCCTTTTGAAAAGTGTCCCGTAGTGCCTGCAATTAATAATATCCATTCTACTTGACTTGCCGAGCTTATAACCTGGTGAGAATTATTAGAAGGAGGAAAATGAAAGCAAATATTTGATTGTTTTTTTTTTTTGTATAACTTGTTATAACAAGTTAAATTACTTGTGCCCCTGTAAGTGAGGTCACTGTGTGGGTACCCCATTGATCCTCCCCTTCTTGCTTTACTACAGGAAATGTCATGACTGTGCTACTCTGTAAAAGGAGTGTAGCATTGGGTGGTTGGGGATGGGGTGGGTGGTGAGCCCTTGGATGAAAAAAAAACAAGGAAGTAAGAGCAGAAACAATCAACCAACAACAAATGCAATAGCCCTGAAAGCTTAGCCTAATGATAGATAAAACTGTAAAGTCTGTAAGCACCACATGTAACAATTTCACAGAAGATATACCCTGCAAAAAACACTTTGCTACAGAGAAAAATAAGCAGTAACAGAAGATATACCTTGCAAAAAACAATTTGAGTCAGAAAAGATTACAGCAGTAATTTGTAAGCACAAAACAGTAACAACCCTGTAGGCACACCCTGTAATAATGCAGCAGAAGGTATACCCTGCACCAGCAATTTGAATCAGAGAAGATTACAGCAGTAAAATGTAAGCAAAAAACAGTATCAAATCTTGTGAGCACAAAAGAAAATAACAACACACAGTAAATTTTCCTAGCAAAAAGAAGCCTTAATCTTTTTCCTTGCTCTGATAATGTTGTTCCTTGCCCTGTCCTTGCAAGCAAACCTAGAGGAAAAGAGCTCAGGTGAAGCTAGGAGCCTTTGTCAGCAAACCTAATCAAGGAAAGTGACGTCCATTGCCCCACCCTGATTTACTTCCTTTGTCAACCAGTCAAAGAGATCAACCAGATTTGTATGACCTGACTTCCCAGCTTTGAATATGTGTTTCCTACGGTCCTGGGCTATGATGGCTTCTAGATGCCCCACTATCCTTTCTTTAAGCAATGTCTCCATGATCTTCCCCCTCTACTGAGGTGAGGCTGACTGGCCTATTGTTCCCTGCCTCCTCCCTGCTGCTGGATTTGTGTAGAGGGACCACATATGCCCTCCTCCAATCCTCTGGTATCACCCCATGTTGAATGACATGAACATGACTGCCAGAGGTTCTGCTATCTCCCTTTACAGTTCTCTTAATATTCCTGGGTGTATGCCATCTGGTCCCATCGCTTTATCCACCTTTGATTTAGTGAGCTCCTGCAGGACTCTTTCCCCTGTGAATAAACTATTGTCCACCTCTTCACCCCCTTGGCAACTGCTGTACTGCTGTGGCCCCTGCCCTTCCCCCTTTCCTGTGAATACTAAACTGAAATATTTATTCAACATTTCTGCCGTTTCCATGTCACCCTCATTGCATTCCCCTCCCTTTCCTTTGAGCCTTGCAACCCCCCCGATTTTCCTCCTTTCACTGATGTACCTGAAAAATGTCTTGTCCCTTTTCTTAACTGACTGTGCTAAATCTTCCTCAGTCTTTGCCTTTGCTCTCCTTACCGCTTTTCCCACTTCCCTTAGACACTCTAAGTACACCTTCCTGTCCTCTTCGCTTTGGGTCTCCTTATATTTCCTGAACACTTTCCTTTTTGGCCTGACCTTTACTGCCACCTCTCTCGAGAACCACATTGGCTTTTTCCTTCTCTTGCCTTTGGCTACTAATCTGATGCATTGGTTTGTTACTTCCAGTGAGGCTTCCTTTAGACACTTCCACTGTTATTCTTCTCCCCCTCCTGCCCCCATTCTCTCCAAGGCTCTTTTGATACCCCTCCCCATTTCAGCGAAGTCTGCATTTTTGAAATTAAAAACCATGTAGATCAGAATAACTAGAGCTTTGTAGATCAGAATGACTGGAGCATTTAAAATCAGTTTTTGCTGATTTGGCAAGCATGTAGGTACAATTAGTCTTTTAATAGATTTCTTTGTCTGCATCAGTTTTCATTTGTGTTCAGAGTTAATCATGTTTGATAGCATTGTAAAGAGCTCTTTGAAATAGTTAAGCTAATGTCTGCTGGAAGATGAATATGTATGGCTGCCTTCAGTGCCTAATGAGTATTTAAATCCCTGAAGTACAAAACTAACAGTGTACCTGCCTCTCCATAGCTGTGTATGTACTATATGCAATATCTAAACATGTAGACAGCAGTCTTGCCACAGTATGTACCATACAAACAGCTTATTACACGTAATATCAGTGGCACAAAAACAATAAATAAGAAAAACATATAGTTAATTTTAATAGCTGGTACAGACACACAAAAGGAGAGATAAACTGGATCTAGCAGTTCATCTGCAACAGTTGCCATGAAATAAAGCTCTGATGAAGCCCTGCCTAGCTGAGGTGAAACATAAGGTTTGGTCATTGGCCATGCCATCATAGCTGCTGTTGCAGATGGACTGCTAGATCTGGTATATCTCTCCTATTATGTGCCTTTACCAGCTATTAAGTTTAAATGTTTGTTTTGCCACCTACAGTACATGTAATAAACTGTTTGTATGGTACATGCTGTGGCAAAAGTGCTGTTTTTTTATAGCTTTACATATTGCACATAGTGCATACAGAGCTATAGGAAGGTGGGTGCACTGTTTTGTTTTGTATTTCTAATAGTTTATTTGTTATTTTTACTGGAGCACCACCAAGTATCCACATGGTGGAGTTCCTTTTTCTGTTTTTCAAATCCTTGAAATATCAGTACCGTAAGTTACATAGAAAGATTGTGAACCCCTCCTCATCTCATATCGAGTGAATAATTAAAACCTGATTTATAACTGCTAGACAACTTAAAAACATACTGTGCCATTTCTTTTTCTTTGTGAATCATATTTGCTTTGCTTTGTGTACATTACTTTACTTTAAAGTTGCACAGATTCTGAACATACTGTAAGTAGGGGTTTAATCATTTATTTCTGTAGTGCTCCACATTGTCAATAAGTATTCAGAACATATGGTTAATATGCATCAGTACTAGGGGAAATGGTGCAGCCTGAGGCTGTAATCAGCACAGAATCGTGGGCACATGAACATTCCAGACAGCAGCAACTCTTCAGTCTTTGTTGCACCATTGCAGGGGAAGTAGCATAGAAGATTCTCTGAAGAACAAAATTGATTTTGGTGTTTACTTCTTACACTGCAATTCTGCTGAGCAAGTTGGGGCTACCTGGACATCACGTCTCAACAATAAAAACCGGCGCATAGTACACTCCTGGATTTAATCTTGACTAACAAACGCTATAAAATCTCTCATATAGGAGTATTTCACACCGACATTAGTGACCACAGGGCGATAGCTTGTTTAAGGCACATGCCAAAAATATCCTCCGGGGCAGGGTACATCTACAAAAGGAGTTACCGCAAATTCAATCGCACAGCCTTCTTGGTTGATCTTAGCAGAATTAGATGGCAGGAACTCTACATTGCTCAGTCCTTCACTGATGCCTTCACCACCTTTCAGACTCTAGTCCTAAAGGTGATTGATGCCCATGCACCTGTTGTAAAATCCAGATCGAGGAACAAAATCATGTCCCTGATTCAACAGAACCTTAAAAACAGTCCTACACCACAGGGATGCTCTCTGGAAAAAGGCTAGAAAAAACAAATCAGACGGGGCTGCCTTTAGAATGATTAGGAATCACTGTACCTAACTAATCAGATCTGAAAAGGCAAATTACTACCAAAGAGCGTTGGAGTCCAACAAGAATAATGGTGCTAAATTCTGGCAGATCTTGAATGATGTAGAAGGAAGTAAATTGTCCTTCTCATTTCCATCCAAAATCATCTCTGGAGACACTACCTGCACCAACAAAACATGATATCTTAGAAGCTCTCAATAACCACTTTGCCACTGCTGGTCTAGCTTTGATACCTCACCCATAGGCAAATTGCTGAACCAGCAAACTGGCATCACCACACCTTGGATCCCTTCCAGCACCTCCACCTGCTCTACCAAATTTAGTTTCACTCCTGCCTCATTCAAGCAAGTTGAAGACCTCCTAACCCACCTAGATATTAAAAAAGCTCAGGGGCTGACCAAATTGCCCCCTTCTTTCTGAAACTAGGCTTTTATCATCTAGCCCCATAAATCACTCACCTCTTCAATATGTCAATCCTTCAAGGAGCACTCCCTCCAGTGTGGAAACAGCCCATGTCATCCCTTTGCTCAAATCTGGTGAACTGAGTGACTTGAACAACTACAGTCCCATCTCTCTTCCTATTCTGTCAAAACTTCTTGAAAAGCTGGTAAACTGTCAACTAAGGGAATTTTTGGAGAATCACAACCTACTAAACCCTCTTCAGTCTGGCTTTAGGCCAAGTCACAGCATATTCTCTGCATTAGCCAAGGTTACTAATGATTAACAAATTGCACCTGGCGAGAGGAATCATGTCGCCATGCTTTTCCTTGACTTAAGCAAAGCGTTTGATACAGTGGATCATGATCTTTTACTGACCCTGTTACATCACATTGGGCTGGATGATAAAGCCCTAAAATGGTGTTCATGCTACCTTGTTGGAAGGCAGCAACAGGTGAAGGTGCAGGGCAACCTTTCTCCCTGCAAAATCCTTCCAAGAAGGGTGCCTCAAGGTTCAATCTTGGGCCCTTTATCATTCACAAAATACACAATATTGACCACAATACTACAACTGCAAGTATTCACCTATTTGCAGATAATACTGTGCTTTATGTCTCTTGTCCTACCATTGAATCTGCCTACAGGGATTTACAGCAAGAATTTAATATTTTACAGTAAAGTCTGTTACATCTGAAACTTCTACTCAGTGCCAAAAAGACAAAAGTCATGTCCTTCTCCCCATCAACTCATGCATCTTCCGGATCACATCAGCCTGCCAATATGCATATAGTATCTATGTAGGGTGAAACCCTGGTAAGAGTGGATACATTTAAGTATCTAGACTTCTGGTTGGACTGTAAGCTACCACTTGGCTTCCCCTTGATTCCTGTTCTCTTCTCCCCTCACCTCTCAGCCTTCCTTCACTCAACTCCCCTGCTCCTCTCTTCCCCCCAACCACATCTCCTGCACTCTCCTTTTCCCCTTCCCCCTCTGCCTCCCCCTTCCTTTCTCTGCTTGCTTGCCTCGCCTTTACCTCCTCCTGAGTCACCCCTGCCCGTTTGCTCGTCCCACCCTCCCAGCTTAGCATTGTTCCCTATTACCTCCACTTGCCGTAAACTTACCTCCTCCTACCGACCTCTTCTTCCCTGCCCTGCCATCTCTCGGTTCCACTGGCTCAGCTTGGCGTTGTTACCTTTTCCGCTACTGCCGTAACTCTTTCGCTTCTCTCCTCCTCTTACTGGCATCATCACCCTTGCCCTGCTGTCAATCGGTTCCACCAGCCCAGCCGCATTCTGCTACCTTTTGCCGCTGTTGCCGTCTTTTGCCGTAACCCCCTGTCACCCTTTCTCCGCTTGCCGTCTTTCGGCTCCAACGACTCGGCCGCAGGTTGGAATCTTGTATCACCACTGCCGTATTTGCCAGCTTTCTTTTAACCCTCACTCCCCTCCCTCCTCTCTCCCAGCCATCCCTCCTCTACTCCCTCCTACATCCCTATTCCTGCCACCGCCTCTCTGTCCTTATATTCTTAGCCATTTCTTTAGCCCCCATTTTGGCCCTTGCCCTCTATCCTTCCCTCTACCCTTTCCTCACCCCTCATCTCCCCCTTTTGTCATTTTCCATCTTGTTTCTGGTTTACCCCTACACCTATCCTCTCCCCTTTCCTAGGTCCTTCAATGCACTTTATGTATGCGCTCAATGGAAAATATCCTTGAAATGTATTTTGCCTTGTATTTTCCTTTGTCATGCATTGTATCCTGCCATATGTATCTTCCTGTATTTCTGTGCATCATGTATTTTTGTTATCCTTACTGTATCGTTACGTTCTGTAATTTTACCTCCTGGGTCGTGCCTGAAAACAGTCACTTGCTGGCTAGTGCACTTACCCGGTTAACAAAAACTAAATAAATAAATAAATAAATATATCCCTCATTGTTGAAGAACTCTCCAAGAAGCTAAAACAAAGTCTGGGATTATTCTTCCATATCAAACATTTGCTTACCTATGAAGCAAAACTATGATTAGTCAAAACAACATTCCTTCCACTAATTGACTATGCTGACTTTCTTTACAGTCATTGCCCCAAAACTGTCCTTACTAAGCAAGACATCCTATATCACAGGACCTTAAGATCTGTGACTGACTCTCCGTTCAAAACACACCACTGTTCACTTTATAGCCATCTTTGCTGGACTTCCCTATCTACCAGAAGATGGCATAATGCCTCCATCTGGACCTTCAAAGCCCTCACTAACAAACTCCCTCTTTACTTACCCAGCCTCTTTAAATCAACACCTTGCACATATTCACTTAGGAAATATGATTATATCTTGCTTGATAACCCACTGGTAAAATCTCATTTTGGCACCATATCCATTAGCCATGCCTTCCCAACCTTGTGGAACTCCCTCCAAATTACCTTAAAACTGACATGCCTTGTTAGACTATCCTCCTTTAAATCTCTTCTGAAACCTCTGTTGAATGAACACTGCCAGTTCTATGCCTAGGGTCCCCCCTTTTGATATTTTATATGGCACATACCACTATATTTGCCCCTGTCTCTCCGTATTCCCCTTCTTTCTTTTGTTTTGCATGCCTGTCTATCTATGCCCTACTACTCCCTGAGCCCCTCTCCCTTGCACCTTCCCCCCCTCATCCCACTTATCTTTGACGATTCCTTACCTCCTTCTATTCCAATTGTATTATGCAGTTAGCTGCTTGCACTTATGTAGATATGATAAAATCTGAGTAATCTGACTGTACTGGTTATGTATTACCCACTGTATTGTGTGAACTATTGTATAAATCTGCAGTGTTTTCCTTTTATGTATACTATGTGTGTCCCCCAGGACCACCTTGCAAATGAGTATCTCAATGGTGTATTTTCTGGTTAAAAATAAAATTTGATTGAATTGGTGACAGGGAGCACCTCTAAATTTAAAATCGTGCCTGTTAAGCAACAGCTTTCAAATTTGCTACCCTGCCTTTTTTCCCCATTTCCACTGCCAGGTCGTGCTTGGATTGGGGGCCACATCTGTCACACTATTCTAAGAGTGTTGTTTTTTTCTCTCTTTATTTATTTATTTATTTATTTAAACAGCAGTTTAAAAAACCTTTGCGCCATAGGCTCATTTACAAAGGTACCTTGTCACAGTAGGTCTCTGATGTCCTCTGTCCCTCTGTCATGGTACCTGAGGTAAGTTTTCTTTTATTGGAAGTGATTGTTAGGGTCTACTGTTTAGCCTCATTTCCCTTTTCTTCCTATGTTTATTTGATGTCAACCCCCCTTCCCCAAGGGACTGTTGTAGGGTTGTTGTTCTTTTGACTATTTGACTAATAATAGGTGCCCTGAGTGGTCTTCCTGTTTGTGAGAAATGTTTTCTTCTTGCCTGGGGGGTGGGGGGAGTTGGTTGTCTTTTGCCTGGAGCAGTTATATAGGTGAAAAAAATATTCAGCCTCTTGCTTTTTCTCAGGCTTTTTACTGGGGGGGGAGCAGACTTCAGAGTGCTTCTGTTCTCTGTGTAATAGCTTTCTTGAGCTGCATGAATTCCCACCACTCCTTAGGACCCTGTCAGTTGAGCTTATGTTCTGTTTGGTCTATAGGTGGCTGTCCCTAGCCTCATGGCATCAGTTTTGCACCTCTGGACTTGGGCACACATGTCCCTGATGTGGTGTATGTCACACATAACATCATGACATCAGGGATACATGCCTTTGCATGAGCACATGTGTCAGAGCTTTCTGAAGCCTTTGATGCCGCGGCTTGAATTCTTCATCTCACATTTTTTTCCTTGTTAACCATAATAATTAGTATACTATTATTGACTGTTAATTCTGCAGGTTGGTAGGAATGCTTCTGCATGATAAATCCTTTTTAGTCCTTTTGCTTTTTCCCCCCACAGCATGGTGCTGGGGATCAGAGCAGTGTCCTTCTAATCTACATATCTATCTATCTATCTGTCTATCTATCTATCTATCTATCTATCTATCTATCTTTCTATCTATATATTTATATATAAACCTAGACAGTTTTCTTGGCATTTTCTGGGTCAAAATCCTTTGTTTGGCTAGTGACATTGGCAACATGGTTTATCGGAGACCCGTAGTGTTTAAATGATGTAACATCTGCAGAATGGTAATATAAACTTCTCTGCTGGGTTCCTATTGCTCCCGTTGTGTTACACAAGCTAATATGTCTCTCACAGTTCCTCTCAGTGTGAACTTTGGACTGGGTAGGGGTGCACCTGGTGTGCTGGCTGGCAGTGGCAAAGCAGAATTACATAAATATTTGTGTTTGCACTTAGGTGAGCTTGTGAACCCTGATGTTCCACAGGACATACCTTTCAACACATCCATCCCCAAGCTGAGCCCCTCAGGTCAGAGAGGTCCACACAGGCATGCCCAGGTGCACCAGAATAGGATAAGTCTGCTAATCTGGATCAGAAGGCAGACCCCAACCTTGATCATCCAGAGGGTCAGGAGGAGGATATCAGGGACCTGGGGGAAAATCCTGACCAAAAAATGTTACTTGATGATGAGGGCAAGCCCTGTGATGAGGAGGAAGATGGGGAGCAGATAGAGCCAAAGAGGAGGATACCTATCCATCCCCTGTAAGATACCAAATCTCTGTCCTGTATGATAACTAAGGCTTGTAGAACGAGGCCTTAGATGTGAATCTTATCTGGTTTGTGTCCTCCACCACTCCGAAGGATTTTCCAAACATTATTCACTGTGACCAGATTATTGAACAAGAATGGGCAGGTGCAAACCAGAGGAAATATCTGCCAAAACCCAGGGTATGGTGTTTCCCCTTTATGGAAGAAAAAACCTGCAAGTGGGAAACTCCTTCGCAGCTGATAAGGCTGCACATATTTCTGTAAAGCTCATTACTATCCTAATTGAAGGATCTCTGGCCTTAGCAGATATGCACGCTAAGCGACTGGATGCTTCATGCAAAAGAGCTTTCGCCTCCAATGGAGCAAACCACTGCACCACCTGTGCTTCATTTATTGTTGCCAGAGCATTAAATATTTGGGGTGACAATGCAGGGTAACTTTGTTCCACTGGATTCTGAAGGGATGAGCATTTTGCAGCTGGTATCTGGCCTCCACTTTTCTAGAGGATGCTACACTGAAGAACATATGCATGTCAGCTTGCTCTGCTTATCTCATTGTGTCCATTGTGCAAGGTGTATGGCTATAGCATTGAGTCACTGAGCAGGTGTCAAAGACCAGGTTATTTAACTAAGCCTTAGAGGGAGGCTAATTATTTGGCTCAGGTCTAGATGACATTTTGAACGATATGCAGGATAAAAAGGGCCACCTTCCTGTATCAAAACAACAGCAAAAAGCCAGCTCCACTTTGAAAAGTCAAGGAGGCAGCTGGCAGAGGCAACATCAAGGGGGAGTTCATCCCTTTTGGAACTTTGTGAACCAAAGGAGTAAATGATTCTATTCTAGATTCAAGGGCAATATGGCAGAGCAACCCTTGACAGAGAATATTATGGAGGTTCAGGGTGAATAGGTGGCACATCACAATGAGGGTAGATGGGCCCATCTGTGCCCCCTTCCCCTGGTGGAAGACAGCACAAATTTTATACAAGATGGGCCCAGATAATGTCAAATGCTTGGGTTCTGAAGATTGTGGCTTTAATCTACGCAGTAGTGTAGTGTTATGCATTTAGGGAAGAACAACAAACAATACAGTTAAATGCTGTGTAACATTACACTGAAAAATACTACTAACCAAAAAGATTTTGGTAGAACAGTATCGAATGTTATTTTTTATGTTGGCGCGCTTGCGCAGCCAACATCTTATGGTAGTGCAGATTTGGAGGTGCAGCCACTGTTGGGCGAATGCAGGGCACGCATCAGTAGGTGCATCCCTCATTCCCCAATCAACCTGCATGCTGGCGCCACACCATGCATACATAATGTGGCGAGCACATTTAAGAAGAGGTCTGCTGCAATGTGAGCAAAGCTCATCACATGCAGCAGACCTCCCAACGTGCTTCCATAGCAACAGAAACATGGCGGCACACTGCCGCCAAACTGCCGACTTTGGGGGTGCCTAATTCCCGTCGGCTTACCCTGCCCCCAATGTATGTGCCTATGGGGGAGCCCACTGCCCATTGGCAAAAAGAACCCCCCATTTGTTATATGCCGAGGGAGAGTGCCTCATCCCCATTGGATCTTGCCCCCACCCACTTTTCTCGTGTGCTGACGGGGGTGATCAATCCCCATCAGCATAAAGTAACCCCCCCTTTTTGTTGTGTGCTGATGGGGGTGCTCAATCACCAATCGGCTACTGCTGCCCCCACCCGAAAAGACTCCATTGGCATGCTGGGAGCCCACCTCTGCATGCCCTCCGAAAACAAAAAAGGTCTCACAATTTTTTTTTCTTTTGTTCCATTTTAAAAAAGGAAATGGTTCCTCAGCGGTCTACCTGCCCCCTCCCAAAATCCGCTCCCACCCACTGTGCACCCTGCCTCCCCACACCCCCCCCCACACCATACTTACCTCCGGAGTCCGGCGCGATGATCTTCGGTGGAACGGGAACACATATGCACCCTTCAAAGCCGACCGCGAACTGAGGAAATGCTGGTAAGCTGTATAATGGAATAAATAGGGTTTTTCCAACTTTTATGCATATCTCAGGCATTTTTTGGAATTGTGGCACCCAATTTTCAACATGGGGTTTTTGGGACCCCTCCTCATGATTTCTGGCACTGTCATGGCGTTATTCGGTCCCAAAAGGTGATTTTGCGGTCACTGCATGGAATCACCTTTCAGGACCAAGTAACGACACGACAGTGGCTCTGTTCATGAGGGGGGACTCTTAAAAAGCCTATGTTGCAAATTTGGTGACAAAACTCCTAGAAATGCCTGTTTTACGAGTGTGTGTTGCGCTGTTTCTACACATGCTTGTAACATCATGAATTTGTAATATTTTCACTCCAGATTTTCAAAATTGCCATTTTTCCACACCTCCTGATGAACAGTACAGCTGTCATTTTACATATCCTGCCTGAAATGTGTTTTCGCATGTCTGACGCAGAATTGCATGGTCGCTGTGTGAAATCATGTTTTGGGACAATTTGAGGAAATGACAGTGACACTGTTCATGAGCAGAGGTCCTAAAATGCCTATGTTGAAAATCTGGTGCTGACAGTCCATAAAATGACTGTGTTGCAAGCGTGCATTGCACAGTTTCCATGCACCCTTGCAATTTCGCAAATTTGAAATATTTCCATGCCAGATTTTCAACACTAGCATTTTTGCACACCTCCTTATAAACAGTACAGCTGTAATTTTTCACATCCTGCCCAAAATGTGTTTCAGCACCTGTGGTGCACAATGGCGTGGTCGCTGTGGGAAATCAACTTTTGGGACAGATTAACAAAATCACAGTGCCACTGTTCATAAGGGGAGGTCCCAAAATGCCTATGTTACAAATGTGGCTACCAAACTGCAAAAAATAATTAGGTTACGGACGTGTGTTGTGCAGTTTGTTTGCATGCTCATTGCTTCACCAATATTTCATATTGTCACTCCAGATTTTCAACGTTGCCATTTTTTTATGACTCCTCATGGACAATACAGTTGTCATTCTCCACATCCTGCCCAAAAATGTGTTTTCATCCCTCTGTCACCAAATGCCTCAGCCACTGTGCAAAACCACCTTTCAGCTAACAAAGTGATTGTGCCGCTTTTCATGAGGTGGCCTGACAAGAAGCCCATGTTGAAAATGTGGAGTGAAACTACCACCACACGCCTTCAGTGTTAGGGCTTCCAACTGCAGCACCCCACCCGGTACAGACTGACAAGTGTCAGGGGTGTGACTTGGGATCATTGGATGTAATGCTAATGCCATTCCACCCCCCGCCCCCACCCTGCAGCCACTGACAGGCATTGTGTTGTGCCTTGCATTGTTTGGCCACAAAGTTCACCCCATGTTCCTATACTGCACCCAAGTCTGCGTATTTCCTTATGGAATGGGGTAAGTATAATGCCCAAAGACCCCAAAGCACAGAACGACACTTGTCAATGTCTACAGGGTAGGGTGAGGTACAATGGCATGAGCGTTATAGCTGATGACCCAAAGGCCCACCCCAATGCCTCTCGCTCTCTACAGGGTGGGGGTGGGGTTGGCATCACTTCAATACCTCACTACCATTTGTATTATGCATCTCTAGCTGTGGCACTGCCAATGCCAATGCCAGCGCGACAACATTCAGCATTGAGGAAATGCTTGTTTTTTTACTTACTTTTTCTCCCAACCCCAGGTCATCTCTCTCATTGTCTTGGCATCCTACTTAGTCCAGCCACCATCCGTCCACAACCATCCTCCACTACAGGGTGTTACCTTGCTACTCCCATGGCTAACCCCCCATGGCAGGGTAGTGCAGAGCCCCTTACTCACCCACCCATGAGGACTGGATCCAGTACATGCACCGCCCCCCATGGAGAGACAGCGTGGTATGTTGGATGGCCATCAAGCCACTCAAATTGTGACATTTTCCTCATTTCTGATGATGGGAGTGTGCAGTGCCAACAGTGGGCATTCCACACATGCATCCACATGCAGCATGCCTACTGGCTGCTCCACCTCCATGCCCAATGTACTTGGAGCAGGTGGGCCAACACCTAGCCTTCGCTTGGTGTCAGGCACATGACAGCTTGTATTCCCCTTTCTTCCCAGGAAAGGAGAGGAGAGCTGTCCTCCAGATGCTCGATCCCCTCCCACCCTGGCCAGCCCAAGATGACCTGCTCACACTGTGAACATGAGTCACTGGCATGGCAGGAGGTAAGGCATCACTACTTCAGCCCTCTACCCCACTGGGCTGACATATCAAATGTTATGCATTCAGGTAAACAGTGTAATTCTGTAACAGCAAAAATTTATAAAACTCTATGGACATTAAAGCAAAATTTCAAATGTCTAAATAAACAAATCATTCTGCCATTATATAGGGTACATGTTCGACCACATTTAGACTATGCAAGTAAGCTGTGATGCTCATATAGAAACAAGAAATTAAACACACAGAAAAATAGTAAACACAAAGCTACTAAAATCATAACTGTGCTAACAGATCTGACTATTGACAGAGAATAGGAGAACCAAATTTAATGACACTAGAAACATGCAAGCCTAGAAGGGACCTTCAACTTATATTTGATATAATAAGTGTTCCACTATTAATGTATAAAATGAACCTTGAATTTCTAATGATAGCAAACACAAGGGGTCATCTGCTGCATGTGAAAAGTATTAGGTTCAACACCACAAAAATGCAATTTTACTATATACAAAGGTTAGTAAATCCCCGGAAAAAATTACTGACAGATATTACTATAGGTAAATCAAAATCTGAATTCAAAAAGCAAAATTAGACAAATTATTGTTTTTTATTTTATTTTATAACCTTTATTCAAATTTTAAATGTGATAAAAGATGCATAATGTAATGATGCAATAGAGGGAAATACAGAATACATCGTAGTAATGTAAAATATTTGCATCTCTCACAAGTACTAGGAAAAACATGATAATACATTAACCCTTCCCCCAACCCTGCCCCAAATCTCCCAAACTACAGCAAGTGACAATGAAGATCAAAATCAGTTCTTGAGATCTCATAATAAGAAGAATAAAACTGAGTCAGTTTAAATTTAAACACCATTGAATATGTAAATGCTATTATATCCATGGTTAAACAGAAGTATTACATATAATTACATATAGAAATGTTGGAGGTTGAAAATAAATCATATAATTTACTCCATTTGAAGTCAAACTGTCTAGATTATATCTCAAACTGGCAATAAATCTTCCAGACATTACGTTTAGGAGGATCTCATTTCTCCATTCCAATAGGAATGGGTTTGGTGGTCTTTCCAATGTCTCAAAATCACTTTTTTTTTGTCATTAAGGCAATCAAAGACATATTATATTTCTTAACAGGAAAAGCAATACTAGTCAGATCTCCAATAAGACATATCTTTGAAGTAAAATAATTACCCAAGCCTAGTCTGCATCCTATTTTATTTTTAATTTCAGACCAAAAGGTAGTGACCACAGGACAATCCCAAAAGACTATGAGAATGGGAAACTTCTACTCCTCATCTGAAACAATCCTTCAAGGACAATAGGGAAAACTATACAGTTTTAAAGGGGAATAGTATGAGTTATGTAGAATCTTAAATTGAAGTAATTTAAGATTATCATGTGAAATATATTTGTGTAAGCCTTTCCAGATTAAAGACCAGTCAAAAATTTAATAACTTTGATTTTCTGACCAGTATCTGGACATTGTTGGTATTGATACAGACACTCAGGATAAAAAATATTGGTATACTGTAGTTTTGAGGTAGAATGAGGTTTTTTGATGATTATTATAACAGTACCTAATAATTAAGCAGTAATGCCCAACAGAGTGTGTGTAGTGCTGGGATAACATCATGCCTCAGGTGGTTGGGCATGAGGCCACAAGCTGAGTGCATCCAATAACTGAGGCGTGATGTTATCCCAAATGACACACACCCTGGAGGGCATTATTGCTATTATACAATGGCTCGTTGTTATACAGAATAAAAAAAAAATCATTTTAAAGATGTTTTTGTGTGGAAAAATATTTTTGTTTTTTAAAAGAAGATGAAACAAAGAAGCACATCATCAAGCACATCAAGCAGCACATAATCAAGCAAAAGTTCATCTACAGGTTCACAGTGAGGCTGAGACTAGACCCGTGATGTTGTACTGTTATAACATCATGGGTTCAGCCCAAGACTGACCAATCAGAGTCCAGGATTTTTTCTTGCCATTGTATAATTAAGCAATAATGCATGACAGGGTGTGGTATATCATGAGATATCATCATGCCTCGGGTGGTTGGGCACGAGGCCGCAGGCCGAGTGCGTCCAATTGCCTGAGAAGTGACAATATCTCATGATATACCACACCCTGTAGTGCATTACTGCTATTATGAACTGGATAAATTGATATTTTATGCATTTAATGTAAAAAGATAAAGTTTTAAAATATTTTAATACTGTTTTTAAATGAGTGTAGGTAGACATTTAAAAAAAGTTTGTATATGTCATGTTTTGGGCAGTAGGTGGTGCTATTTCCATTTGTTGCTCCCCATCAACATGGTGCGCTGCTGTTTGGTACCAGCCATTGTTGTGTATGTGTTCCACACAGTTACTCCCCACCGCCCCCATCGCTGAGTTTATATTGGATTTCAGGGCTATGGAAAGAAGGAAGTAGTAATCTGGAAAGTCTAGCAAAAGTTGGTGGTCTGCAATATGTAAAACATGCTGGTTAAACATTGGAGTGCTCTCCTTGAGCACCCCTTCTTACAAACTGAGTGTCACTGTGTGCGGTGTGGGGTAAAATGAATTGGAGCAGCCATTCACTGAATAAACTGGAGGAGCTGGCATTTGAGAAAAATGAGCGGGACCTGTGATTGCACAGTCTGCAAGAGGAGTTGGTGTTGGAGTGTTGTCTCTGAGAGGAGCGGGAGGGTTGAGTTGGTGTTAGTGTGGTAGTCAGCAGCAGTTTGTTTCAGTCAGCAGGAGACAGGATTAGTGGCAGCGCGTGAGGAACTGCTGTTTCCGTTACAGCAGTACATGGCGCTCTGAAGGAGAGTGAGAGTTTTCTTTTTCATGTGGAGAGCAGGTACTGTGGGCAAAATGTAAAGGAGAGGGGGGACAGTTGTCAAGGTTTTTTATTTTTTTTTTAAAAGTGGCTGACTGCGGACTTTGGGAAATAGGAAACATTGCGCTGAGTGTAAGAAGGCTGGTAGCCAGATCTTTTTTTTAAGCCATGATGATGTAGCCCGATATCATCATTAAAAAAACATCTCAGCCAATCAGCTTTCTGTATTTACGGTACCCAGTTCATAATTGCCCATGATCCTCGAGCTAAAGTAATGGTCCAAAATGGGATGTAAAGATCACTTTTAATGTAAATAATTTGTAAAAGTGACCTTTATCAAGGTTTAATTTCATTCTGATTTCATTGACAGTCATTAAATAACCCTCAATTTAAAGATTTTTAACCAAGCAGTTTGGGTGGTCTGTTTCTGCTGGCACATTCATATTGTACATAGATGTAGCAAAAGAAAACAGTACTTAAGCTTTTGGACCAACCAAGTCCTTCCTCAGAAGCTTATGGCAGTTGTTTGGTGAATCACATACTATTAACACTCAGATCATACATAAAAAAACAGAAGGAATTATCTTTGTTTTAAAATGCCTTTTTAAAAAAATTATAACTGAGGTTTAAGTGGAAGAAACCAGTTTTAGTCAGCTGGCAACAATGAAGCACTCCAAGGTCAAATGTCAATGGAGACAGATAAGAGGAATACTTCGAGGGGTCAGGCAATTTCATTAACCGACATCAAGAATGAGTGATTGTCTTATGTGAATACACTCTTAATTAAATACAATATGTTTAGATATAATAACCACTTAATAACATGTTACAAAAGATAGTTTCTAAGTTAAAAACTATAAAACAGAAATATTTTATGTATGGCAATAGGAGGGTATACAAAGAAGTTTCCCTAAAATGAACAACTGTTTAACACATTCATAAACTGTTAAACCTACAGTATCTGGAGACAATTTATCGACTATATACTCAATCAGATACTATTTTTCATAAATATTAAAACCTTCAGTGCTATAATACGATTTTAGAAGAAATATAAAATGTCAGAATCAGTGCCCAATAAAAAACAAAACTACCAAGAACCCCCTAGGGAATGAGAGCATGCATCCCAATAAATTTAGAGTTCAAAATGTGTCAGTATATAATTAATCTACTATAAGTACAGAAACAGTCTTAGAAATGGAAATCAAAAAGTAATGGAAATAACCCTTCCCCCGGTAGCATCATAATATAGAAAGCTAGTTGGAAGGAAGTATAAATGTATGTGAACCAAGAGTCCTAACATACTGTAACATCATAATGTCATGTACATGAATATAAGCCTTATGTCACAAAACAAAACCATAACCCCAATCACACACACACAACCACTCCCCCACACATACTCGCACAACCAACACACAACCCCCTACCCCCCAAATAGTTTATGGAGAGATACCAAAATATAGATAACCAGTTAAAAGGGACCCTATAACCATAAAAATATTGAAAAAAAAAAAACAAAAAACACTGAAGTCTATCCTTTGTACTTAAGATCTGCATAAGTTCAAGCAGGGTAATATGTCCTAAAACACAAGTCAGTGTTCATGCCATCTTTTACCATATTGAGAAGTAAAATAAGCCTGACCTCAAAAGCCCATCTCTGTTGTGTATTATTGAAATGCCCTTTTAAGACCATTACCAATATATCTGAGACTGAGTCATCAGTCTGAGAGAAGTGCTGCCCCACTGGCTTTTCAATCCTCTTCATAGTAATAATATGTCTGGGTGAGTTCATCTAGTGCAGTGAGCTTGCACTATCTCTCCCACATACCCTGTTTGTGGACATCTCTTGCATTGAATGAAATAAACAACATTCTGTGATGCATATGTATAATTCCCCTGTATTCTGAATTGTCTGTTCACTTAGGAACCTCTTAGGAACTTAGGAACCTCTAACCGGTGGTAATGGTCAGATGTCTCCCAGGTGCATCAGCGGGAAGAGACACAGATCGCATTGCTAAAATTGTGCAGGAAGCAGGAGAAAACATCAATGTCCTGGTACACATAGGGACTAACGATCTCACCAGCCAGTCAGCTGTGGAGACCAAGGAACACCTGACCAGGCTGGGTGACAAACTGTTATCCATTTCATCAAGCATCTCCTTCATTGAGATACTGCCAGTCTGGGAGAGGGGGGCAAATGGACGGAAGGTCAGAGAAGGGGAAATAGGGGAGCTAAACATGTGGCTCAAGACCTGGTGCCAGGAAAAAGGACACAAATTTGTACGTAACTGGCAACAGTTTTGTGAGCAAAAGTTCTTTAAATTCGATGGACTGCATCTGACTAAGGAGGGAGTCAGTGCATTGGAGAAGAAGTTTGACGTCTTTGCAGAATATTTAAATTAGCAAATGGGGAGAGGGGTGCAGCACCCAATACATTGAATGGGAAGAACACCCTTCCCCCCCTCAGCTAGTGATCAAACAGGAGTTCAGCATGTTTGTAGTTCATTTGCATCACCAGGTAAGGAAAAAAAAAGGTCCGGCTCCCCATACGACACACAGGGGAAACACTAACACACCGAAATCTGTCCAATGGAGAATCATGTACACAAATGCTCACATCTGGGTAACATGATCTCAAACTGCAGGAAACAATGATAGAGGCTTAACTGAACATTGTAGCCATTAGCAAGATATGGTTCACCAGTAATCACACTTGGGAGACTTCATTATCTGGCTATGTACTGTTCAGAAGAGACTGAGGTTCAAAAAGGGGGGGTGGAGTGACCCTTTATGTCAATGAAAATATCAAATCTACAGAAATTCAGAAGACACATAAGGAGCCAGAAGAACTGTGGGTCACCCTGGAAACAGGAAATGGGACTGCCATATGAATGGAGGTTGTCGACAGGCCTCCAGACCAGGGGGAGAACATAGACACATTACTGTTAGAAGACATACAAAACATGATTGCTAAAGGGCAGGGACTGATAATGGGAGACTTCAACATGACAGTTACAGATTGGTCAATACCAGCAGAAACATCTGCCAGAACTAGACAGATAGCCATAGTGGATTCCCTGCAGGGGGAGGGCCTCAAACAACTGGTAGAACAACCCACAAGAGACAGGGCTACCTTAGATCTAGTACTGACTAACGGGGAAAGGATCACAGATCTCCAAGTAAAAGGTCCCCTGGGGGCCAGTGAACATCACATGGTATGGTTCAATTTGGCCACTAGAACTAAATATCCCATTCCAAGGCAAAAATATGGGACTTCAGAGGAGCTGACTTTGATAAGATGGCCAACAGAGTTAAGCTAGCCCTGGCAAGAAGAAATACAGGTGAGGGGGTACAGGCAAAGTGGGCAAGCATAAGGATGCAATACTTGAAGCAACATCCCATTGTGTTAGAGAGAAAAGCAAGAGCAAAAGAAGAAGGAAAGCACTTTGGTTCTCAAGAACAGTAGCAGAAAAGGTCAGAGCCAAAGGCTGGCCTTCAGGAAATATAAGAATACGCAGTGGGATGAAGATAGGAAAGCATCCCACATTTCCCTAAGGGAAGCAGGGAAGGCAGTAAGGCAGGTAAAGGCCCAAACCGAGGAAACACTAGCACAAACAGTAAAAGAAGGTGACAAGACTTTCTATAGATACATTAGTGAAAGGAGAAAGTCCAGAGGGGGGTATTACTAAGATCAAAGGGGATAAGGGGGAGTGTGAGGAGGACCAAGGAAAAGCATCTACCCTAAATAGATACTTCTGCTCAGTATTTACTGAGGAAAAGGTGGGGCAGAGCCCACAGCTTAGCACCATGAACACAGGGGGAAGGGAGGTGTGCACTAGTCCCTTCACAAAAGAAAGGGTCCTTGAAGAACTCTCTAAGCTTAGGTTGGACAAGGCAATGGGACCTGATGGCATATATATCCCAGGGTACTAAAGGAGCTAAGGGTGGAACTAGCAGAGCCATTATCAAAACGTGTAGTGAGTCTCTGAGCACAGGAGTGGTCCCAGAAGATTGGAGTAGGGCTCATATGATCCCACTCCATAAGAGTAGTAGCAGGGAGGGGGGCAGGGAACTACAGACCAGTTAGTCTTACCTCAGTAGTGGGCAAGATTATGGAGGCACTCCTTAAGGAAAGGAAAGTGCAACACCTGGAATCCATAGGAGCACAGGATCCAAGACACCATGGGTTTACAACAGGAAGGTCCTGTCAAACTAATCTCGTAGATTTCTTTGACTGGGTAACAAGAGTAGTGGACCAAGGGGGAGCAGTTGATGTTGCTTACCTTGCCATCAGCAAAGCTTTCGATACTGTTCCACATAGAAGATTGATTAATAAGCTGGGTATGCTCAGGCTGGGTCAGAAGTTGATCAACTGGGTGGTCAACTGGTTGGTGGGCAGAAAACAGAGAGTGATGGTAAATGGTATATAGTCAGAAGAGATACAAGTCACAAGTGGGGTACCTCAGGGATCAGTCCTGGGGCCCGTCCTCTTCAATATCTTCATCAGTGACATTGCAGATAGACTGGAGGGTAAGGTTTGTCTGTTTGCAGATGACACCAAGATCTGCAACAGAGGAGATGAACCAGATGAGGTTGGCAGAATGAGAAGAAATCTGGATAAACTGGCAAAATGATCGGAAGAGTGGCAACTTGGGCTTAACGTAAAGATGTGCAAGATCATGCACATAAGGAAGAGAAACCCTGAAGCCAACTATAGGTTGGGATAGGAGTTGCTGGCAGTCACAAGAGAAGAAAGAGACTTGGGAATCATCATCACAAATGACCTGAAATCATCCAAGCAGACCACTAAAGCAGTAGGTAAGGCTAGAGGGATGTTGGGGTGTATTAGTACGGGTATCACAAGTCGTAAGAGGGAGCTAATAATCCCTCTTTTCAAGACACTGGTTAGGCCCCATCAGGAGTACTGAGTGCAGTACTGGAGGCCACATCTGCACAAGGACATTAACAGAATAGAGGCAGTCCAGAGAAAGGCAACCAAAATGGTGCAGGGACTGCATCAGAAAACATGTGAGGACAGATTAATGGAGCTTAATATGTATACCCTAGAGCAAAGGAGGGAGAGAGGTGATATGACTGTAACATTCAATCATCTTAAGGGCATTAACAAGGTAAAAGAGTCTAACATGTTTCAATATAAGACAAATAGCAGGACAATAGGACACAACATGAGATTAGAGGGAGGCCGATTAAGGGGGAGTGTGAGGAAGTTCTTTTTCATAGAAAGGGTGGTGGATGCATGGAACGGCCTACCTCAGGAAGTGGTGGATATGAATACAGTGCAGTGCTTCAAACAGGCATGGGACAGGCATAAGGGAGCAATAAAGATAAGTATGAATAGATAAGCCATTGACAGAGTACAGACCTATGGCACATTCATAAGGTAGAAAAAATGGGCAGACTGGATGGGCCTTGCAGTCCTTATTTGCTGTCAACTCCTATATTTCTATATTTCTATGTTCAAAAGCACTGCATGAACACAGTGTGGTGACATGGCACCAATTACGGTTGCATTCTGCATGTCGGTGAATGGTGAGGGATTGCCTGCACTATGCGCCGATGCTCAGAAGCACTGTGTGAATACTCTGGTGCAACATGGCACACATCACAGTGGTATAAATCTTGCTGGTGAAAGATGAGGGACTGCCTGCAAAAGGGAGTAATGTCAGAAGCACTGCATGAACCCAGTGGGGTGACATGACACCCATTACGGTGGTGTACTGTGTGCTGGAGAAAGATCAGGGACTGCCTGCATGGTGGAGTGATGCTCAGAAGCACTGCATTGACACTGTGGAGTGACATGGCACCCATCATGGTGGTGTAATGCAGAAGAGTGAAAGAGTAGGGACTGTCTGCACTGAGTAACAATGCTCAGAAGCATTGTCATATCACAGTGGGGCATCATTGCACACATCAAAGTTGTGTACTGCAGGCTGCTGAAATGTTAGGGATTGCCTGTACTGAGGAGCAATGCTCAGATGTACTGCATGAATATAGTGGGGTGACACGGCACCCATAAAAGCTACACACTGCATGCTGGTGAAATGTGAGGGACTGCCTGCACTGTGGAGTAATGCTCAATAGCACTGGATGAACACAGTGGGGCAACAGGCATCCATCACGGTGGTGTACTGCATGCTGATAAAAGGTGAGGGACTGGCTGCACTTGGGAATGATGCTCAGAAGCACTACATGAACACAGAGGGGCAACAAGGCACCAATAAGAGCTGGATACTGTATGCTGGTGAAAGGTGGGGGACTGCCTGCACTGAGGAGTGATGCTTAGAACCACTGCATGAACACAATGGGGCAATATGGCACATATCACGGTGGTATATTACGTGCTGGTGAAAGGTGAGGGACTGCATACATAAGGGACTGATACTCAGAAGCACTGCTTGAACACAGTGGGCCACAACTGGCACCCATCACAGTGGTGTGCTGCATGCTGGTGAAAGGTGAAGGACTGCCTGTACTGGGGAGTGATGATCAGAACCAATGCATGGACACAGTGGTGCAACATGGCACCCGTCACACTTGTGTACTGTGTGCTGGTGAAATGTCAATGACTGCCTGCACTAAGGAGCCATGTTGCACCGATTCCTGTTGCATACTGCATGCTGGTGAAAGGAAAAGGACTGCCTGCACTGTGGAACGATTCTCAGAAGGACTGCATGGACACAGCAGAGTGAGATGCCACTCATCATGGTTGTGTACTGCATGCTGGTGAAAGGCAAGAGACTGCATGCATAGTGGATTGATGCTCAGAAGCACTGCTTGAACACAGTGGGCCACACTTGACACCCATCACAGTGGTGTGCTGTGTGCTGGTGAAAGGTGAAGGACTGTCTGTACTGGGGAGTGATGATCAGAACCACTGCATGGACACAGTGGTGCAACATGGCACCCATCACACTTGTCTACTGTTTGCTGGTGAAATGTCAAGGATTGCCTGCACTGAGGATTGATGCCCAAATGCATTGTATGAACACAGTGGGGTGTCATGACACCAATTCCTGTTGCATACTGCATGCTGGTGAAAGGAAAAGGACTGCCTGCACTGAGGAGCGATGCTCAGAAGCACTGCTTGAACACAGTGGGGCAACATAGATAGATTGATAAAAACTTCATACAGAAATACTAGTCATTAGGATTACTGTCATACTATCCTGTTTACAAGACAGCCCTGTTTTTCAATGTACTTAAACATCAATGGCAATTAGATGGGCAACACAAAAAAAAAAAACCTGCAAAGCAGTGCATAAAAATTGGCAGGCAATAAATGTGAAATGTGCCTAGTGCACCCCTAGAGAGTATACCCCGCCACTAAGGAGGAAACACAGGGCCCTGCAGTGCCAAGGTGAGCTGTACAGCCCTGACATCATTCTTGCCTTGTCAGTGACAGGTAAACACAGGCTGAACAGCACACCCTTGAGGCGGCCAGAGCACAGGCACAGCAACAGAAACGAGCATACCAAGAAACAGAAACAATCTTCAGCAGAGAATCCACACAACTGACCTGGCAAATAAGCCACAGGTGCACATGACACGATTGCAGGGAAGCGGCAGTGTGATACGAACCTATGAGTGCAACCCAGACGGGAAAGTGCAAATGGAACTGGATTTCCCTGTCTGAGTGGCATGCATCAGTCAGTATCACAGTGAAAGGATAACCATGGCCGGACAGTGATCTTGACACAGAAGTGTGTCAACAAGATGAACAGACTGTAGATAGTGACATGGCACAAATCTGCCCATGGATCCCACAAAAGGAAGTTGTCCACATGTCAGCTGTCTGTCCTGAGAAATGGCAGCTCCACCCTGTGTTCTGCAAGCAAAGTGCACAGAAAGGGGCTCTGTACTAATTCCCGACTATTGATCGCCCGACTGTCAAATTCCCAACACCGCATTCCCGACAGTGTCAAGCAGCCGACATTTTATCTCTTGAATATTAATTTCCTGACTTTAAATTGCCTGTCAGTATACAGGACGGAGACGGACGTTTGCCACTTTACTTTTAATCAGACAGGTTGTTCTCCTGTCCTATGCCTCTCAGCTGTTGACTTTCACTGCTGCCTTCTAACTCACAGGACTGGTCTTTTTCACCATGGTGAGACTGACAATTCACAGCGTGATGAAGCCCCTCATGGTCAGTCCCCAGTATAAATCTTGGCATTTACAAGAAAGCTGCCTCCCCAGAGCCGGAATGCACCACCTGAACAGCTCATCCCTGCCTCCACTGGTACAGAGTAATGGGTCAAGTCAGAATTGCTAACTTAGGTCACCCACACAGGAATGCACAGTGAGGCAAACATGACCTTCTGAATAATCTGTCATCTCTGAACTATCGAAGTGCTGCAGCCTAGCAGATGGATGAGAACTGGACACTTATGTAAATGGGTGAGTTGTCACTTGGAAATTTGCAGACAATCAGACAGACAAAGCCCGACACCGCAAATGTCGGGTTTTTAAAGGTCGGGTTTGTGTACTCATTGGAAAATTATTTTTCTGGAAAAGGGGAGTTGGGAAATTAACCATTGGGATTTTAACTGTCGGGAATTGGTACCTAACCCCACAAAAAGTAAGTCCCATTCCCATTGCTGACAACTTCCTGTCACCCGCAAAACCAGCAGCTGTGCAGAACATAGTCTCAGTGAAACCACTGAAAACAGCAGTGTACCCCAGTGTCCGGAACTGTAGACAATGTAAACCCTGTGTCCGCCTACCCATAAATGAATGCATTTGGAGTGCAGTGTTCTCCCTTCCCCCCACAGCTGTCCATACTCGGCAGAGCTGTCCATCCCCAATAACAACATGATATGACAGGTGAACACTCAGCGTCCATGCCAGAAGCTGGGCTACAGTACAGACAGACAACGCGATTATCAGACAACACAGTGCTGAACTGTCAACCCCTGGTACAAGCTGACCACTGTATGCACCGTATCTCTAAACAGCCATGATACTGCTGTGTACAGTAGCCCCTGCAACAAAAGAACAAGGTGGCCCAAAACACGGCAGCAGTGGATGGCCGAAACAAATGATGGAAGGTTCCAATAAGGCAGAAACATGCTAGGGTGTGCATACAGCCACTGTAGGCTGTCATTGGTACTGTGTAAAGGTGTCGATGGTGAGAATGAACTGCCTAGTGTGACAAAAGCACCACTGGACACTATAAAGAGCTGTGCCCTGTACAAGGCAATGGCAGTACGGAATATGCACATCCCAGTCACTCACTGACAGTGACAGTTATATTTTATAGTGTGGAAACATCTGCCACTGTGTATCATGTACCTGGTGAAACACTGTCCTATCGGAACAAAGGAGGAACCTAACATACCAGCCTCACCACTGTGTGCTCTGCATGTAAGACCCAACATACCAATACCGGTGCACAGGGCACACACGAAGGGCCACTGAGGGCATGTACTGCCATCAGATGTCCATGAGTCCAGCAGTCCATGCACCCCGCATGCACTGTGGCACGCTATGACTGACTGTGTGCCCGTGTAACACAGAGCTTCAGCAACAAACACAGTGCACTTACCACACCACATCCCAGTGTACAGAGGACATAGATGTGAAAATGCCCTACTGTTGTGCAGTTGGCTGCAAGAACAACCTAACAAATGGCCGCAGCTTCTACAGGTTCCCAACTGATAAGGCACACCACCAGCACTGGATAGCTGCAGTGAAAAAGTCATCACTGATCACCCACAAGCCATACTGTGCTGTGCTCAGATCACTTTGAAGATGAACAATTTGAAATACATCCAGCATTGTTGGCGAGTATTGGTTGCTGTCACGCGCAATGAAGACTGAAGAAGGATGCTGTACCAACGCTGTTTGGTCATCATCACATGGAGGTTATGAAATTCACCAGTACAGCCATTTAGAGGAGGCAGCATACTGAGGTACCTCGCACGCACAGCACAGCCAGCAGTATGCATGTGTGTGGGGGGGGGTGGTACATATCTGTGGATGGACAATGAAGAATGCAGGATGAGGAGCCGGTGCACACATATGGAATTGTTACACATATAGGATCAGTGACCCCCCCCCCCATGGACACACAGCGTGTGGGTGGTGATGAATGTGTATTGAACCCAAGTGTGCATGTGAGCATCCCACATACTCTGTCTGTGACAATCCCCAGATATGTAGTGTGGTGTCAGTGCTGCATGTGTAGTGTGGTGCTGTTACATGAATGTGGCACAGGCATACACACTATGCAGGTAGGAGCATGCACATGCCTACTGTCCATAATTGATACCAACTGCTTGAATGTTACTGTTGTGGGCACTGCGACACAAAGTGATGTGGAACCAATGGAATCCCAGACGTACCAGACAGTGGCTCACAAACTACCCTGTGGGGGCTAACATGCGCATAGTAACATATGATGTGGCATGGTAACTGTTGTGAAAGCCACACACCCAGGATCCTAGTAATGTGCAAGCCTACACCGGAGTGACACCATGCCCTGAATGTGCATCTCTCACAGTCATAGCAGTGTCCCAGAGTCTGCAAGTGCACCAGAACATTTGTCAGCTACAGACCACCAGCCACTGGTGACTCTGGCTGGCAGGCCTGGACCTAAATTTGGAGGGGTATGCCACCTAGTTCCTGTCACCACCTCCCCAAATACACCATACAATCCAACGTGTCTCCCACCCTGAATAGACCAAGGGTGAAGGCCATGAACAAAACCACAGTCCTGTGTCGAACAACAACCACACACGTGTGGTCCAGCCCATGCACTGTGGTGCCAACTGGAGGCCACCGGTCCCCTTATACAACTGTTCACCCACCTTCCCCTAGCTGCAGCTGTCTGAGTATGTGAGGAGACACATGCATGTAGTCAGCAGTGGCACCATCCCTGTCACAGCCGAGAACATGTCCACAATAGGCAGAGCACCACCCAGCGGCAGCTCTGCAGTGGTCACCACTGGGCCACTGCTGGCTCTGCAACCCAGTACATGGCCACCACCCAACACTGACCCACATATACCCATGCACAATCCCAAAATGGGGTTCTGCAAGGGTGTAAGGTGTGGCATCCAGAGCAGCAACCCTCCGTGCAAGCGTACTAGCAGTGGTCACTATGTACTGAGATGTGGACCCCTGTGTGTGCGAGTGGAAAGATGTATACCATGTGGGCAGCACACCACAGTTAATGGTACTGGCCATGGAAGCATCCCCTAACCAACATCAGGGCTCTACAAAGCACAGGTCGCCCATGCCACTCCAAAGGAAAGCAAGAGATGACCAGGACATGCAGTCACACACTGCTCTGGCTGTCCCCTGACCAAGAGCCCATACAGAATGCTGGACTGTTGGAAACATACATGGTACAAGACACAAAGCATTCCCTGAAGTGTAATACACAGACCCACACCACCACAAAGGATGTGTCAGCAAAACCACATCCACCCGACCCTGACCCAATCCCATTGAGCAGCACAGCTCTATGAACCCCACCAGGTATGCATGGGGCAAGGTGGCAGTGAACATGTTCACAATGTACATGTCAGTGACTGCACACTGCAGGGTGAAGTGCACACCCATTGACAACCCAGTCAGGTAGGTAATCATTGAATGCCATGGCATTATCCAGACATGTGTTACAGTGGAGGTGTGTGCTGTTCCCCAGCCCAGTGACTGAATGGTGTGTAGGGGATTACACACATCCAACACCTGGGCAGAGTGATTATGGATATGCTACAGTAGACAGCAGGTGAGGGACATGTCTACATTGCCATATGCATGGCATGTGCATTGTGTGGTCTGCCTGCAACACAGCAGGGAACATGAACCCACCCCTGACAGCTATATGGATACTGGTGGAGAGCACACATATGTGGGAGGATGTGCACAAATAATGTCACATGTACATGACTGTGCATGCCCCTTGTCACTGATTGTGAGGTCCTGGTGGCCACACCCCTTGGTACAATGTTGAGCTGTGCTCAAGAAGGAGCCCAAGTTGTTAGGGGTCAGTGTGGGGGAGGGGAGATGGAATGAGCTGCCACCATCCAGCAACCACACCGGGGGTGGTCTGTGCAGCTGCCCAACTCCTGAATGGTGTCATGGGAGGAGGACATGAGTAGGTGAGTGGCAGGAGCAGTGTCCCCACCTGACCGTGCACATATGCCCTGCCTCCCCAAGGGGTGGGGGAGGGTGTCACACAGATACATCCGTAGCCATGGATAATAAGCAGGCCCTTGAATGTGATGGTGGTGGTATTCCAGTATACAACAGGGGAACAGGGTCTGTGTATGGTCAGATCACTGGGTGAACGGAGGATCAAATGGACAACCAGGTACACCTGCATCCACTCTGGCAGCGGTTGGGGGTAGTGGTATCCTCACTGGACACCTGAGACACCCCAATCTGAGATATGGGGTACCTGAATTCTGTCAGGGGTTGGGGCAACAGTGAATGATGGAATGTAACTCATGCAACACTCGGTAGGTGAGAAACCACAGGGAACAACGGAATAAGACCCATCCATGTCAACAGTCCCGATGGTGTTGAGGGTGGTGCCCACAGCACCAGAAACAGTCCATGGTCCCATTGCTGCATGGTGAACCGTGTGTGCTGGTGGACAAGCAGCACCAGTGCTTGCCAAGGTGCACACAACCATCTGCCAAATATTGTATTGTCACAGTGCCTTTTGAAAGTTTCCCAGTGTCACAGAATAGGTAGAGTGTGGTGTGTAAATCGGTCATGTCTGTATGAAGGGATTGGGTGCCAAATGGCATTAAAAGCAGCTGACATGTGTAGTCAGACATCACATGGTCCAACAAATGCATAGCAGCACTCCAGTGTGCCACCAATGTGATGTGCCACCTATCAGAACAGTGTTGACTGCTGCACCAGAAATGTCTATGTGAGGTGGCAAATGACATCCCTGGTCCGCCAACTGTGTCAACTGGCCAGTGACCCACTGTGACAGCAGTACGAACACAGGGGAATGGCCTGACAACACCAGATGACAGTCTGGAACATGATACCACAGTGACTAGCTTTGATGTATCCCTAGTGAGTTCAAAATGGTCTGCATGTGGACTGGTAACATGTGGCAGGTGCTGTACATGCCCAGAGTGTAGTGGTATATCCCAGAGTGTGGTCTCAGGCATGTGGTGGAGAGTGGGGGGACAGAACTGACATAGCTGAGCCAATGAACACAGTGCTGATTCACAGAGCTATTCATTCCTGCATGGTATGAGATCACATTATTGCAGACACCAAGTCCCACACCAGAAAGGGACATAGTAGGTACCATATGTGATAGCTGGGCATATCTGTAGAATACAGGCTAATACAGGCATTAGACCTGCTGTGTCATAACATGTCCCTCATGTCCCTAGCAAATAGTACCATTGTCATAGCAACACGACCCCACACGAGTGGATACTAACATTGGTACAACTTCATGCCTTGCGTTCCAGCTGCCCTGTGATCTCAGCAGTACACACGACAACCCAAGGGATGGAGGTGTGCATAGACAATGTGGGACTACAGAGGAGGAAGAGAGAGTTCTGTCTGAAGACTTGGGTAACCCAGCAGACCCTGAGGAGGAGAAGAAACCATGTTGCCAGACAGTGACACAAACAGACAGGCCAGTATGTATGACACTGTATCCAACATAGCAATCAGTCCGATGTTGTCAGTGAATCAGATTCTGTACCACCCCTCAGGATCTCAGATAGCAACAGCAACCATGCCATGATGCCTGCGCTCACAACTAATGGTACTGGGTGCACATAGGGGACACATATTGTCAAGCTAAACATGTACACCACATGTTCCTGTGTGAGGGGCACCACCATACTGGGCACATGCCATCCATATTCCTGCCCCTGCACAGCTGTGACCCCTTACAGATATGGAATGGTGACATACTCTGACGGATGCAATGTTGCCTATCATGTGCACTGTCATATACCATGTACAGGGCATCATATCATTGTTGGCAGCATTGTTAGCCATATTAGTGTATGTCTCACACTGCAATACATGCATGTACTGTCGCTCTGGATCCTGGCAAGGCGACTGCCATGCCATCAGCATATCACAGCCATTATGTAACATAGTTGAATAAACTGCATATTTCTTGCAAATTTCAAAAGAACAGTTTATGGACTACTACAGTGGTAATTTCCATTGTTAAAATATTTTTGCCATGACAGTATTAATTTTCAGACTTTTAGGTAAGGTTCTGAGCACAAACCAGGTACTTGTAGGAACTCACCACAACTCTAAAGGGAACCACTCAATGGAGCTATATAAACCAAACAGAGCCTTTACAGCACTAGAAAGAAGTGATGACTCAAAAGTAAGTATAACTGAAAGTGATGTGTTTGTGTAGAAGATGTGTCATAACTAATGATTCCAATAAACATATCTAATTAGAAGATAAGATGCATTCCATGAGTATAGAAGAAAATTAAAAAAAATTTCTTTTAATTTATTGTAGAAATCTTGAGCATGGCCAGTCATGAAAAATTATGATAATATGAGATCATCATTAAGCACAATCATTATTTCCATAACATTGTGGTTTTTGATTGGCGGCCATTTAACATTCATGTTTAATCATTGTTAGACATGATCACAGTGACAGCTTTTGAAGTTTGAATATGATCTTTAAACATAATTAATAATTATCATTCATGACACATTATTAAATCTTCACCTTTCCGCTGGGTAGGGTGCTAAAAGCTCAGACAGGGGACATAGAGATTGCTTGATATTTGGAGGGTGATCTATCCACCACAAAAGGATTGCTCATTTTATTTCACAAATGCACCTGTCCCACACCAGAATAGACCTATTCCTGGTCACCTCATGGGTAATGCAAGGGGTACTTTGTTGTGAATACCTGCCAATACTTATATCCAGCCATACACCGCCTAAGATGGTGGTGGAGCATACAGAGATAGTGAGGCTGGGTACACTGGTATTGCAAATGCAGGAATTCATAAAACAGATGCTTAAGGTCATCAAAGAGAACTGTGAACTAAACAGATCCTCAGTGGAATAAATAAGGGTGGCTTGAGATTCCCTAAAAGTGTTCATTCACGGGGAAGCTGTAGCAAAAGCCAGTAAAATAAAGAAAGAAAGTAAATCAGTATTAGAGGCCCAGGAAAAAAGAAATCCAAGATATTGATAGAAGGTTTACGCAAACCTGTAAACTGGAATTACAGAGAACCAGAGCACCTCAGAACTAAGCACAACAAAATAAATACCAGAAATATAGAAAGAACAATAGGGTTCCAGAAAGCAAAATTTTAAGCAGCAGGTAGTAAGTGTAGGAAGATACTAGCTCACCATTTGAAACAAAAAAGTGCACAGAAAAACACTGAATGTATTATAATGGACTAAGGGACTCTGACATCTGACCAGAAAGAAACATATGATGAGTTTGCACAATTTTAGAAAAAATTGAATAAGGCAGAAGATGGAAATCCAGGATCAGATCAGAGGCTGGTCAGTACTGACTTCTTTGTGTCAGCGTGGCTCAGTTGGTAGTACATCCGCCTCTAGATCAGAAGATCGTGGGTTCTCGTCCCACACCGGGATTGGACTTGCACCTAAAAATTGCTGACATCCGAGTGCAGTATTGGAGGCTGCTATACTGCTGGGGTGTGCCATCCTTCGGATGAGATGTTAAACCAAGGTCCCTTCTGCCTTCCTGGTGGGTGTCCAGGTAGAAGTAAAAGAACCCAGAGCTCTCTTTGCAAAGAGCAGGGAACATTCCTGGTGTCCTAGCCAATATTCCCCTTCCCATAAACTGGTTCATGCAAATATCCAGGCTGTGTGGGTGATGATGTGCAATATGGCCACTACCACTCTAGCATTGCTTGTAAAGTGATTTGGGATACTGTGTATGAAAAGCACTATATAAATGCTGATTCTTCTTTAATAACCTTAAACAATTGGTGGAGGCAGACATAGCAGATCTTACCACACAGGAGGTTCTCAAGGCAATTGGGCAGCTGAAATCAGGGAAGCACCCAGACTGTGTGACCTTGTAATAGACCTATATAAAAATGTCCTCTGGCTCTTTTGGGCCCACTCTGTGATACACTATCAGATGCCTTTCTATCTGAACACCTTTACAAGTCTTTATTGGAAGCAAGAATATCAGTGCTTCCCAAAGCTGACAAACTCAAAGAAGCAGTAAGACCACACAGACCGATCACTCTCTTAAATGCAGATTTCAAAATCTACGCTAAGATCCTGGCTAGAAGATTAAAGAAGGTGATGCCAGGACTGGTGCATGAGGATCAGGAGAAGTTTGTCAAGGGGAGGGGTGCACAGGCAAATATGAGAACCCTGATGCAAGTACAGCAAGAGGCCAGCTTACCTCAGATGACTGCTCTGTGGTGGTCTCATTGGATGTAGAAAAAGCTTTTGATCACATTGAATGGAACCACATCTGAGGCATGATGAGATGAGGAGACATATGGTATTTGGCGAAAAATTTATGAAAGGATTCAAGCTCAATACAAAGGAGCCACTGCATGCTTCATACCAGTTCATGGGTGTCAGACCAGTTTGATCTGAGCAAGAGGGCAGGAACCATTAGCACAGGCTATAAGAGATCATGATGGTATAACACACATTTTTATGAAACAGCTGACAGCAAAGGTTTTGCTATAAGTGGAAAATCTTTTTGTATGTGTCATGAACCCAGAGTGACCATTGTCACAATTAGTAGCGCTTCTCTCAGCTATTGTAGCCCAGTCCAGCTATAAGGTCAGTTTCTCTAAAACTATAGTTATGCCTCTTTGCGAGTGCAGACACCAAAGATGAAAACAGGAGTTGTCATGTCAATGGATGGGGTGGGATTCCACTTTCTCAAACTAAATGTTGCAAAATACATAAATAAAAATTATGAAACTAATTACCCTTTGATACTACATATAGAAAATGGCAATCCTGCCCAACTCCTGTATCTTCTTCAGGATTTGCTGTTATGTTTAACTAGCAATTTTTTCAGGCAACTCAGAATGTGTGTGAAATCTTGGTTATGGAACAAAAAAGCCCAAAGGATGGCTTCCAGTGACACCACAGAGTAGAATGGCAGCTTACTGAACAGTTCCTAGCCCCATAAGGTAAACTACCATACTTCTACCACGATCCAGCATAGAATGCTGATAAAAGTCACTCAGGGAAGAGTAAAGATGGAAAAATCTCAAATGGGTCCAGTATTGGACAGCAGCCACCAAAAACAACTTCTTAGACAGAGCTTCTTGAAATGGTGGAGCCCCAGCATCTTCCCCTCATGAGCATCGTATTATACTGTCAGATTGAGAGCAGAAGAAGAGGACACATGACAGTGATCCACCTTTGACAGCTCTAGCTCTTCAGTCATCTTAAAAGTGTGGCAAAGTACTGATGCAAGTGTTGTCGAGATTAAAAGAGACTTATGCAGCTTGGAACAGTGCACTACACTTGTGGAAGAGGCAGTATTAGAGCTGCAAAAGGAAATGGGTTGCCTGGGCTGTACACTACTACACCTGTGGTAAAGGGAAAGGAAACTGACAGAATGAACTGAAAATGCAGAAGCCAGGTGTTGGAGGAAAAAATGTATTTTTCTTTGGTTTCCAGAAGACGCAGAACAGCCAGATTTGAACAGTTTCCTGATTACATGGTTCCAAACTGAAATGAGCCTCTCAGAAGACATCTTCACTGAAATCAAAAGGGAATGCTTGGACCAGAGCCAAGCCAAGAGCACCCCTCAATATTCATAATGGTAAAGCTTTTTGAAAGAATAGCTGTTGAAAAAAGTGTAGGGGGAAAAGGATTTAACTTTTAATGGACAGAGAGTGAATATGAATAATGCTCCTCTATGATGCAGACAAGAAGGTAGTACACAGGGTTATAAAAGCTCTCCCAGAGAAACAAATCAGAGCCTAGTTAAGATACCCAATTAAACCTCTGGTACATACAGAAAATGGTCCAGTTTTATATGTCACTTGTGAATTTTCAAAGTACTTGTCAACAGTCAGAGTAGAAATGCCAGGGAATCTCTATGACAAGGAGCTGAGACAAATGGTATGGGCAATGGCAGGAAAGCATAGTGGGACCAAAGGGAAGAAAGCAGCAGTATCAGCCAACACCCTGGGAGCAGACTCGAAAAAATGGGTGAAGAGACTGGCACAGCAGCAGCAGCAAGAAAGTGGTGAGAGCTAAGTGATGTGCTCCTTCAACACTTTCTGCATAGTCAGCAATTGAATCACCCATTTATGCCCTTCAACAGGGTCTTCCCATTCATTGCAATGTCAAACCTTTCCTGCCTTTTTTCTCCTCACCCTCCTCAGTCCAACCTGCCCAAAAGGCAAGATGGCAACTCCATCACACTCACCTGACACAGCCGCATGAACGTGTCAGCCAGTTGAATAGAAGACAGACCATGAATGACAATGGGAGAATCATCACCTGGTCTACAGTCAAGTAGACCAATAGCGTGTAGACAACACCAACTGAGCCTGTAAGCAATCTGTGACTCATGGTATTCTGAGGCTCTGGCTGGATCCTTTGCACCACCCCCTAATATTTCCCATGACTGAAAACCACAGTGACAGAAGGGCCTTGACCAGAAGAAAGGTAGGAACCAGAGAGTGAACTGTGGATAAGGGTTGGGGGGGAGGTAGAGGGAGATGAATCAGCACAGGCAAAAAGAGACAATTGACAGGTGACACCTATAAACATAACAGAGAAAGAGCTGTATGCATCCACCTTCAGCATCTTCCCCTTTGGAGAGAGCAGTAATCTTGTTTTTCAGCACATTTTCCTAGCAGCCTTAAGATTTGAAATAGAGAAGGGAAGGTTGATATATAATGGACGAACACAGACAAAAGCTTAGAACTTCTCTGGCATAGTAGCAGCACAAGTTGAAAAGAACACTGTTTAATAGACTGTAAGGTCTAAATTGTGTGTGTGGGGGTTTCCTTCCTTCTTCCATGGGATTACAGGAAAGTAGAACAAGACTTGCAGAGACAATCTTTTGGACATGTGTTTAAAAAGGGATGCAGGGGGAGTGGGGAATTAGGGGGCTTGAGCATGCATGGCAAGGCAACAAAAAGGTGAATTGAGATGCAATGTGCTGGGCTGGTGGGGGGGGGGCAGGGGTTTACAAGTAGCAAGGAGACACACTTGAATGCACCTGAGCCAGGAAATGGGAAAAATCTAAGGTAAGGGCAGGGCTAAGCTAATGGTGTCTCTCTCATAATGAAAAAACACATGGGGCTCTATGCAAGGTTGAACTGTGGGGTGGGTCTGTGCAGGCATCTCAGAGGTTTCACCAACAAGCTACTCTGGAGGGTACCCATGACTTTGCCTACCAGCTAGGGAAGAGGAGCACCTATGAGGAGAGCTCCAGAGGGAAGGGATTCCCTTCAAGGTTCTAAGGAACCCAAGTGTTTGTTGGCAAAGGGCCCAGCTCCCACATACCTCAAGGGAATCAACAAAGTCCAAGAGGGTAGCATCTTTCAGAAAAAGAGACTTGCAAGAACAAGAGGACACAATTTAAAGATAGAAGGAGGGCGGTTCAGGGGCAATGTGAGGAAATATTATTTCACAGAGAGGGTAGTGGATGCATGGAACAGCCTTCCTGAGGAAGTTGTGGGGTCTAAAACTGTGGGAGAATTCAAGAATGCATGGGACAGACATAAAGCAATTCTTGTGGGGGGTAGGAAGATATAGGCTGTTGGTTAACTAGGATCTGCGGCCTATCCTATAGGTAGGGAAATGGGCAGACTGGATGGGCCAAGCGGTCCTTATCTGCCGTCAAAGTCTATGTTTCTATATTTCTATGTAGGGTCCTAGATTACACATGATAGGGTTGGTGTGTTGTTTTTCCTGCGGTATGTTAGAATGTTTAAGTTTGTTATTAGCTTTTGGAATGGTTCTGTTTCTTATAAAGTGGTGAACTGGAAAAGCACATCTGTCATTAATCAGCAAATGCATGGTCATGTTTCACAGGCAGTTCAACATGCTCTACTGCCATGAAGGTTTGGTATGCCATTCTCAAATTTAATAAACTTTATTTAAGAACATAGTAATACAGAGAAGTAATTGACAAAAACTTCATTTTCGGCACCATGCATTTCTGCTTAAAGTTGAACCAGGATAATATTCTGTGGTGGTTTTCATATGCAGCCCATGATGCTTTGCATTGTGGGGGCATGTGTGATTTTGTATTTCTTTGAAACTTAGTTTCCCAGACAAATGCCCTTTGGGGTAACCATTGCCTCAGTACTTGCACACAGAGGTTCTTTGTCTTTTAAACTGTTTTTTGTTTTCATTGGGTTTACCACAACATAACCCAGATTGACCATCTTGGGGTAGCTGGTTCATTCCACTGGGGTGTCAAACAGATGAGGCATACTGATGAGTCCTGGTAGGATGAAACACGTGTCTATGTCTTCTCTTGGCACCCTTTGCAAACTGTGTGAGTGGCCTTTTGGCACGATGCATTTCTGCTTAAAGTTGAACCAGCATAATATTCTGTGGTGATTTGCATATGCAGCCCATGATGCTTTGCATTGTGGGGGCATGTGTGATTTTGTATTTCTTTGAAACTTGGCTTCCCAGCCAAATGCCCTTTGGGGAAACCATTACCTCAGTGCTTGTACACAGAGGTTATTTTTCTTCTAAACTGTTTTTTGTTTTAATTGGGTTTACCACAACATAACCCAGATCGACCATCTAAGGGTAGCTGGTTCATTCCACTGGGGTGTCAAACAGACTAGGCATACTGATGAGTCCTGGTAGGATGAAACACATGTCTATGTCTTTTCTTGGCACCCTTTGCAAACTATGAGAGTGGCCTTTTGGCACCTTGCATTTTTACTTAAAGTTGAACCAGCATAATATTCTGTGGTGATTTGCCTATGCAGCCCATGATGTTTTGCATTGTGGGGGCATATGTGATTTTGTATTTCTTTGAAACTTGGTTTCCCAGCAAAATGCCCTTTGGGGTAACCATTGCCTCAGTGCTTGCACACAGAGGTTCTTTGTCTTCTAAACTGTTTTTTGTTTTAATTGGGTTTACCACAACATAACCCAGATCGACCATCTAAGGGTAGCTGGTTCATTCCACTGGGGTGTCAAACAGACTAGGCATACTGATGAATCCTGGTAGGATGAAACACACGTCTATGTCTTCTGTTGGCACCCTTTGCAAACTGTGTGAGAGGCTTTTCAGCACCATGCATTTCTGCTTAAAGTTAAACCAGCGTAATATTCTGTGGTGATTTGCATATGTAGCCCATGATCCTTTGCATTCTGGGGGCATGTGTGATTTTGTATTTCTAAGAACTTCATACATATGCATAGCAAAGTACATCTGAGATCCATAACGTAATAAGAGAAAAGAGTAAGCAAACTCAGAGTAAAATCCATTTTCTCTGCTAGATACAGTAAACTGTTAACTATAACATTTACAGTATGTCCCCAGACCCTCCCCCCAATCCCCTTCCACCCAACCACCAGAGTGAAAAACATACTTTCAACGAGGGTATAAATGCTGATTTTATCCCAGTATGCACCCAACTGCTTAAAGGAAGGAGAGAAAATTATAAATATATATATATATATATATAGGTTACATGATGGGCAGGAGTGAGAATATTTCCCATATCTCACAATCTGCACATCATGTGTGCTATTTATACAAATGGGGTGAGAGCATATGAAGTGTCATATTTTGCTGTATCTTTTTTCCCCTGTATCTATGTGCTTTTTTTTTGAGTTTTAGTCATTAGTAACTAATTTTTGGTAGGCAGGTGAGTTTTTTAGGAGTACTGGAAAGTTAAGTGATTTGTTCAGATTTACACAGTATGCAGATGGAGGCTGTGAGAATCAAACCCAGGTCTGGTCTACAGACTATATCAAGCTTGTTCAGAGCTCATTACTCCAAGATTTAGGTTATACTCAAGGCCCCTGGAATTCTGTGATTCTGCGGTTGCATAATTTTCCGCAGAATTTGCATCATGCCGCAGAATTCATATAGTGCTGCAGAATTCATTGTTTTTGGTGAATTTTCATTCAAATATACAGTTTTCACATAGTGCCAGGCTCCATATCCATCTTGTTTATCCTGAAGCCCCTCGTCTATGCTTGCCAGATGATGTCATCTATGACATTACATCATATTTTAGCCAATGGTAGGACTGCATTATGCCACCGAAATGAATAATTTATGCAGCAGAAATCAGACAATTATGCCACAGAAGCCTAGGAGCCCTGCCGCAGAAATCAGAAAATTCTGCCGCAGAGCACTAGGGGCCCTGGTTATACTGAAAGCAGTATTTGTCTG